>OV884061.1:1805000-11805000 GCA_930367215.1 Pollenia angustigena | reverse complement strand
GAGCTATACCAGACTTATCCTAAACAAAGTCCAGACTTTTATAAATCATTGTCTAAGAAAAATTCTATGTATCTTCTGGTCAAATGAAATATCTAATGAGACACTGTGGCAACAGACTAATAGCATGCCCATTGAACAAGATATAAGAAGACGTAAATGGACATGGATCGGTCATACTCTGAGACGTCCGGTAACGGAAATAGCTAGAACTGCCCTCGATTGGAACCCTCAAGGACACCGCAATCAGGGACGACCACGTAATACTTGGACACGCTGCACAAGACAAGAACTCGCAACAGCTAATAAAACATGGAGACAAATCAAAGTCCTTGCCAATAATAGAAGAGAATGGAGAGAATTTGTTAACGCCCTATGTTCTTTGTGAACTTTTTATTTAAAAAACAAAGGACATATATATAAGTGTAGGGCAACATTTTGTGGCTTATGAATAAGATAAACAGACGGCTATAGAACATAAAATCAGAATTATCAGATTGAAAAGTTTCATCTTTAAGCAGTGCTGTTAGATCAGAAAACCTATGGAATAGAAGTTTTGGCTTATGGCTTAGAAAAACAGAGCTGCCAGATTACAATCGAGTACACCTCTAAAACATATGGAAAAAAGAACGGTTTAGTGTAGCATACCAATCGATGAACTTAAATGCCCGCGTAGCGTAGGCATGCTCCGACACTTTGTATGGAAAACGTGATTTAGATCCACTCTAAACATACTACTATAAATCGTTAAAAACCACCCTTTTTGAAATGAAATTATTGAAATATTATAAAACAAACAAGTAAAGATAGCTAAATTTTTTAAATAATTGGTAAATTTAGCTATAAATCGCTGAAAACCACCCTTTTTGAAATAAAATTATTGAAATATTATAAAACAAACAGCAAAAATAGCTAAATTTTTTTAACAATAGGTAAATTTAGCTATAAATCGCTGATAACCACCCTTTTTGAAATAAAATTATTAAAATATTATAAAGCAAACAAGCAAAAATAGCTAAATTTTTATAATAATAGGTAAATTTATCTATAAATCGCTGAAAACCACCCTTTTTGAAATGAAATTATTGAAATATTATAAAACAAACAAGTAAAGATAGCTAAATTTTTTAAATAATTGGTAAATTTTGCTATAAATCGTTAAAAACCACACTTTTTGAAATAAAAATATTGAAATATTATAAAACAAACAAGCAAAAATAGCTAAATTTTTTTAACAATAGGTAAATTTAGCTATAAATCGCTGAAAACCACCCTTTTTGAAATACAGTATTATTCGGATATAAGAACATCTCATATAAGAACAAAACGTTTATAAGAAACATTTTCAAAAACACCATGACTTTTTTGCGATTTTTCTAACAAAAAAGGTTTCATATAAGAAAAACGCTTATAAGAAAAAAACTGATAAAAGAACATTTTTCTTAAACACCAAAATCACAAAATGTATAGAAAAAAAATTTATATAAGAAACTTCCAACGGCAACACAGAATTTATGTAGTTTGCATGGACAACTCTGTTTTCTGACAGTTTTGCAACAAAAACAAATTCTTATTTTTTTTTTTTACTTTTAAGCTGGAGGTCCACACCACGCGTTACTCGCTTTTTCGCAGCATACGTTGCTGTCAAAAAGTAGAATCTGTGTAGTTATACGTAGTTAGTTACATGCACAAAAGCGTAGATGCCTTGAGGCGAAAAGAAGGTTTACTTTCTATTTGTAAGCGTCACAAGCTGCGTTCGAACAAATCAGCTGATTTTGCAAATTAAATTTTATTTTTACTTGTGCTGCTGCTGCATAAAAAGCGTTGCATGTAACTTGAAACGTAGAACGCAAGTAAGGTTATAAAAGCATGCGCTGCGTGGAGGCGAAAACTCGTGTTATGGACCTCCAGCTTTAGTTTTAGATGAGCGCGCTGGTACTCATGAGAAGCTTTGTGTTTTTTTGTCAATAAAAACAAAAGTTAAAATTTTAAAAGAAATACAAAACGGTATAAAAAGAAGCGAAATTGCAAAAAATATAATATTGAACTTTCAGCGTTATCTAAAATAGTGAAAAACTCAAAAGACATAGACAATAATTATTTAAAAGTTAGAAACGTTAACATGGGGTCATCACCTGACAATTTTTTGTCATACCAAACGTCAAAGTCCATATAGAAAAACTTTAAAATTTTTGTCAGCTATTTTTTCATATGAAGTTTGACGTTTATTATAACAAAAAATTGTCAGGTGATGACCCTATGTAACAAAAAAAATAGACAGAAAACCAAAATATGAAAGTCTTATGGCCATAGCTACTTATATAAGAAATAAGTTTCTTATATAAAATAGTTGTATATAAGAAAGAAACGCTTATAAGAATCTTTTTTCCTGGATTTTTTAAGTTTCTTATATCCGATAAATACTGTATTATAAAACAAACAAGTAAAGATACCTAAATTTTTTAAATAATTGGTAAATTTTGCTATAAATCGTTAAAAACCACCCTTTTTGAAATAAAAATATTGAAATATTATAAAACAAACAAGCAAAAATAGCTAAATTTTTTTAACAATAGGTAAATTTAGCTATAAATCGCTGAAAACCACCCTTTTTTGAAATAAAATTATTGAAATATTATAAAACAAACAGCAAAAATAGCTAAATTTTTTTAACAATAGGTAAATTTAGCTATAAATCGCTGAAAACGACCCTTTTTGAAATAAAATTATTAAAATATTATAAAGCAAATAAGCAAAAATAGCTAAATTTTTATAATAATAGGTAAATTTATCTATAAATCGCTGAAAACCACCCTTTTTGAAATGAAATTATTGAAATATTATAAAACAAACAAGTAAAGATAGCTAAATTTTTTAAATAATTGGTAAATTTTGCAATAAATCGTTAAAAACCACCCTTTTTGAAATAAAAATATTGAAATATTATAAAACAAACAAGCAAAAATAGCTAAATTTTTTTAACAATAGGTAAATTTAGCTATAAATCGCTGAAAACCACCCTTTTTGAAATAAAATTATTGAAATATTATAAAACAAACAAGTAAAGATACCTAAATTTTTTAAATAATTGGTAAATTTTGCTATAAATCGTTAAAAACCACCCTTTTTGAAATAAAAATATTGAAATATTATAAAACAAACAAGCAAAAATAGCTAAATTTTTTTAACAATAGGTAAATTTAGCTATAAATCGCTGAAAACCACCCTTTTTGAAATAAAATTATTGAAATATTATAAAACAAACAAGTAAAGATAGCTAAATTTTTTAAATATTTGGTAAATTTTGCTATAAATCGTTAAAAACCACCCTTTTTGAAATAAAAATATTGAAATATTATACAACAAACAAGCAAAAATAGCTAAATTTTTTTAACAATAGGTAAATTTAGCTATAAATCGCTGAAAACCACCCTTTTTGAAATAAAATTATTGAAATATTATAAAACAAACAGCAAAAATAGCTAAATTTTTTTAACAATAGGTAAATTTAGCTATAAATCGCTGAAAACCACCCTTTTTGAAATAAAATTATTAAAATATTATAAAGCAAACAAGCAAAAATAGCTAAATTTTTATAATAATAGGTAAATTTATCTATAAATCGCTGAAAACCACCCTTTTTGAAATGAAATTATTGAAATATTATAAAACAAACAAGTAAAGATAGCTAAATTTTTTAAATAATTGGTAAATTTTGCTATAAATCGTTAAAAACCACCCTTTTTGAAATAAAAATATTGAAATATTATAAAACAAACAAGCAAAAATAGCTAAATTTTTTTAACAATAGGTAAATTTAGCTATAAATCGCTGAAAACCACCCTTTTTGAAATAAAATTATTGAAATACAGTATTATTCGGATATAAGAACATCTCATATAAGAACAAAACGTTTATAAGAAACATTTTCAAAAACACCATGACTTTTTTGCGATTTTTCTAACAAAAAAGGTTTCATATAGGAAAAACGCTTATAAGAAAAAAACTGATAAAAGAACATTTTTCTTAAACACCAAAATCACAAAATGTATAGAAAAAAAATTTATATAAGAAACTTCCAACGGCAACACAGAATTTATGTAGTTTGCATGGACAACTCTGTTTTCTGACAGTTTTGCAACAAAAACAAATTCTTATTTTTTTTTTTTTACTTTTAAGCTGGAGGTCCACACCACGCGTTACTCGCTTTTTCGCAGCATACGTAGCTGTCAAAAAGTAGAATCTGTGTAGTTATACGTAGTTAGTTACATGCACAAAAGCGTAGATGCCTTGAGGCGAAAAGAAGGTTTACTTTCTATTTGTAAGCGTCACAAGCTGCGTTCGAACAAATCAGCTGATTTTGCAAATTAAATTTTATTTTTACTTGTGCTGCTGCTGCATAAAAAGCGTTGCATGTAACTTGAAACGTAGAACGCAAGTAAGGTTATAAAAGCATGCGCTGCGTGGAGGCGAAAACTCGTGTTATGGACCTCCAGCTTTAGTTTTAGATGAGCGCGCTGGTACTCATGAGAAGCTTTGTGTTTTTTTGTCAATAAAAACAAAAGTTAAAATTTTAAAAGAAATACAAAACGGTATAAAAAGAAGCGAAATTGCAAAAAATATAATATTGAACTTTCAGCGTTATCTAAAATAGTGAAAAACTCAAAAGACATAGACAATAATTATTTAAAAGTTAGAAACGTTAACATGGGGTCATCACCTGACAATTTTTTGTCATACCAAACGTCAAAGTCCATATAGAAAAACTTTAAAATTTTTGTCAGCTATTTTTTCATATGAAGTTTGACGTTTATTATAACAAAAAATTGTCAGGTGATGACCCTATGTAACAAAAAAAATAGACAGAAAACCAAAATATGAAAGTCTTATGGCCATAGCTACTTATATAAGAAATAAGTTTCTTATATAAAATAGTTGTATATAAGAAAGAAACGCTTATAAGAAACTTTTTTCCTGGATTTTTTAAGTTTCTTATATCCGATAAATACTGTATTATAAAACAAACAAGTAAAGATACCTAAATTTTTTAAATAATTGGTAAATTTTGCTATAAATCGTTAAAAACCACCCTTTTTGAAATAAAAATATTGAAATATTATAAAACAAACAAGCAAAAATAGCTAAATTTTTTTAACAATAGGTAAATTTAGCTATAAATCGCTGAAAACCACCCTTTTTTGAAATAAAATTATTGAAATATTATAAAACAAACAGCAAAAATAGCTAAATTTTTTTAACAATAGGTAAATTTAGCTATAAATCGCTGAAAACGACCCTTTTTGAAATAAAATTATTAAAATATTATAAAGCAAATAAGCAAAAATAGCTAAATTTTTATAATAATAGGTAAATTTATCTATAAATCGCTGAAAACCACCCTTTTTGAAATGAAATTATTGAAATATTATAAAACAAACAAGTAAAGATAGCTAAATTTTTTAAATAATTGGTAAATTTTGCTATAAATCGTTAAAAACCACCCTTTTTGAAATAAAAATATTGAAATATTATAAAACAAACAAGCAAAAATAGCTAAATTTTTTTAACAATAGGTAAATTTAGCTATAAATCGCTGAAAACCACCCTTTTTGAAATAAAATTATTGAAATATTATAAAACAAACAAGTAAAGATACCTAAATTTTTTAAATAATTGGTAAATTTTGCTATAAATCGTTAAAAACCACCCTTTTTGAAATAAAAATATTGAAATATTATAAAACAAACAAGCAAAAATAGCTAAATTTTTTTAACAATAGGTAAATTTAGCTATAAATCGCTGAAAACCACCCTTTTTGAAATAAAATTATTGAAATATTATAAAACAAACAAGTAAAGATAGCTAAATTTTTTAAATATTTGGTAAATTTTGCTATAAATCGTTAAAAACCACCCTTTTTGAAATAAAAATATTGAAATATTATACAACAAACAAGCAAAAATAGCTAAATTTTTTTAACAATAGGTAAATTTAGCTATAAATCGCTGAAAACCACCCTTTTTGAAATAAAATTATTGAAATATTATAAAACAAACAGCAAAAATAGCTAAATTTTTTTAACAATAGGTAAATTTAGCTATAAATCGCTGAAAACCACCCTTTTTGAAATAAAATTATTAAAATATTATAAAGCAAACAAGCAAAAATAGCTAAATTTTTATAATAATAGGTAAATTTATCTATAAATCGCTGAAAACCACCCTTTTTGAAATGAAATTATTGAAATATTATAAAACAAACAAGTAAAGATAGCTAAATTTTTTAAATAATTGGTAAATTTTGCTATAAATCGTTAAAAACCACCCTTTTTGAAATAAAAATATTGAAATATTATAAAACAAACAAGCAAAAATAGCTAAATTTTTTTAACAATAGGTAAATTTAGCTATAAATCGCTGAAAACCACCCTTTTTGAAATAAAATTATTGAAATACAGTATTATTCGGATATAAGAACATCTCATATAAGAACAAAACGTTTATAAGAAACATTTTCAAAAACACCATGACTTTTTTGCGATTTTTCTAACAAAAAAGGTTTCATATAGGAAAAACGCTTATAAGAAAAAAACTGATAAAAGAACATTTTTCTTAAACACCAAAATCACAAAATGTATAGAAAAAAAATTTATATAAGAAACTTCCAACGGCAACACAGAATTTATGTAGTTTGCATGGACAACTCTGTTTTCTGACAGTTTTGCAACAAAAACAAATTCTTATTTTTTTTTTTTTACTTTTAAGCTGGAGGTCCACACCACGCGTTACTCGCTTTTTCGCAGCATACGTAGCTGTCAAAAAGTAGAATCTGTGTAGTTATACGTAGTTAGTTACATGCACAAAAGCGTAGATGCCTTGAGGCGAAAAGAAGGTTTACTTTCTATTTGTAAGCGTCACAAGCTGCGTTCGAACAAATCAGCTGATTTTGCAAATTAAATTTTATTTTTACTTGTGCTGCTGCTGCATAAAAAGCGTTGCATGTAACTTGAAACGTAGAACGCAAGTAAGGTTATAAAAGCATGCGCTGCGTGGAGGCGAAAACTCGTGTTATGGACCTCCAGCTTTAGTTTTAGATGAGCGCGCTGGTACTCATGAGAAGCTTTGTGTTTTTTTGTCAATAAAAACAAAAGTTAAAATTTTAAAAGAAATACAAAACGGTATAAAAAGAAGCGAAATTGCAAAAAATATAATATTGAACTTTCAGCGTTATCTAAAATAGTGAAAAACTCAAAAGACATAGACAATAATTATTTAAAAGTTAGAAACGTTAACATGGGGTCATCACCTGACAATTTTTTGTCATACCAAACGTCAAAGTCCATATAGAAAAACTTTAAAATTTTTGTCAGCTATTTTTTCATATGAAGTTTGACGTTTATTATAACAAAAAATTGTCAGGTGATGACCCTATGTAACAAAAAAAATAGACAGAAAACCAAAATATGAAAGTCTTATGGCCATAGCTACTTATATAAGAAATAAGTTTCTTATATAAAATAGTTGTATATAAGAAAGAAACGCTTATAAGAAACTTTTTTCCTGGATTTTTTAAGTTTCTTATATCCGATAAATACTGTATTATAAAACAAACAAGTAAAGATACCTAAATTTTTTAAATAATTGGTAAATTTTGCTATAAATCGTTAAAAACCACCCTTTTTGAAATAAAAATATTGAAATATTATAAAACAAACAAGCAAAAATAGCTAAATTTTTTTAACAATAGGTAAATTTAGCTATAAATCGCTGAAAACCACCCTTTTTGAAATAAAATTATTAAAATATTATAAAGCAAATAAGCAAAAATAGCTAAATTTTTATAATAATAGGTAAATTTATCTATAAATCGCTGAAAACCACACTTTTTGAAATGAAATTATTGAAATATTATAAAACAAACAAGTAAAGATAGCTAAATTTTTTAAATAATTGGTAAATTTTGCTATAAATCGTTAAAAACCACCCTTTTTGAAATAAAATTATTAAAATATTATAAAGCAAATAAGCAAAAATAGCTAAATTTTTTTAACAATAGGTAAATTTAGCTATAAATCGCTGAAAACCACCCTTTTTGAAATAAAATTATTAAAATATTATAAAGCAAATAAGCAAAAATAGCTAAATTTTTATAATAATAGGTAAATTTATCTATAAATCGCTGAAAACCACCCTTTTTGAAATAAAATTATTGAAATATTATAAAACAAACAAGTAAAGATACCTAAATTTTTTAAATAATTGGTAAATTTTGCTATAAATCGTTAAAAACCACCCTTTTTGAAATAAAAATATTGAAATATTATAAAACAAACAAGCAAAAATAGCTAAATTTTTTTAACAATAGGTAAATTTAGCTATAAATCGCTGAAAACCACCCTTTTTGAAATAAAATTATTAAAATATTATAAAGCAAATAAGCAATTTTTTTAATAATAGGTAAATTTAGCTATAAATCGCTGAAAACCACCCTTTTTGAAATAAAATTATTGAAATATTATAAAACAAACAAGTAAAGATACCTAAATTTTTTAAATAATTGGTAAATTTTGCTATAAATCGTTAAAAACCACCCTTTTTGAAATAAAAATATTGAAATATTATAAAACAAACAAGCAAAAATAGCTAAATTTTTTTAACAATAGGTAAATTTAGCTATAAATCGCTGAAAACCCCCCTTTTTGAAATAAAATTATTAAAATATTATAAAGCAAATAAGCAATTTTTTTAATAATAGGTAAATTTAGCTATAAATCGCTGAAAACCACCCTTTTTGAAATAAAATTATTGAAATATTATAAAACAAACAAGTAAAGATACCTAAATTTTTTAAATAATTGGTAAATTTTGCTATAAATCGTTAAAAACCACCCTTTTTGAAATAAAAATATTGAAATATTATAAAACAAACAAGCAAAAATAGCTAAATTTTTTTAACAATAGGTAAATTTAGCTATAAATCGCTGAAAACCACCCTTTTTGAAATAAAATTATTAAAATATTATAAAGCAAATAAGCAAAAATAGCTAAATTTTTATAATAATAGGTAAATTTATCTATAAATCGCTGAAAACCACCCTTTTTGAAATGAAATTATTGAAATATTATAAAACAAACAAGTAAAGATAGCTAAATTTTTTAAATAATTGGTAAATTTTGCTATAAATCGTTAAAAACCACCCTTTTTGAAATAAAAATATTGAAATATTATAAAACAAACAAGCAAAAATAGCTAAATTTTTTTAACAATAGGTAAATTTAGCTATAAATCGCTGAAAACCACCCTTTTTGAAATAAAATTATTAAAATATTATAAAGCAAATAAGCAAAAATAGCTAAATTTTTATAATAATAGGTAAATTTATCTATAAATCGCTGAAAACCACCCTTTTTGAAATGAAATTATT
Source organism: Pollenia angustigena (assembly GCA_930367215.1). Classification (NCBI taxonomy): domain Eukaryota; kingdom Metazoa; phylum Arthropoda; class Insecta; order Diptera; family Polleniidae; genus Pollenia; species Pollenia angustigena. The sequence goes on along the minus strand of OV884061.1, from coordinate 11,795,579 downwards.
GAAATATTATAAAACAAACAAGTAAAGATAGCTAAATTTTTTAAATAATTGGTAAATTTTGCTATAAATCGTTAAAAACCACCCTTTTTGAAATAAAAATATTGAAATATTATAAAACAAACAAGCAAAAATAGCTAAATTTTTTTAACAATAGGTAAATTTAGCTATAAATCGCTGAAAACCACCCTTTTTGAAATAAAATTATTAAAATATTATAAAGCAAATAAGCAATTTTTTTAATAATAGGTAAATTTAGCTATAAATCGCTGAAAACCACCCTTTTTGAAATAAAATTATTGAAATATTATAAAACAAACAAGTAAAGATACCTAAATTTTTTAAATAATTGGTAAATTTTGCTATAAATCGTTAAAAACCACCCTTTTTTAAATAAAAATATTGAAATATTATAAAACAAACAAGCAAAAATAGCTAAATTTTTTTAACAATAGGTAAATTTAGCTATAAATCGCTGAAAACCACCCTTTTTGAAATAAAATTATTAAAATATTATAAAGCAAATAAGCAATTTTTTTAATAATAGGTAAATTTAGCTATAAATCGCTGAAAACCACCCTTTTTGAAATAAAATTATTGAAATATTATAAAACAAACAAGTAAAGATACCTAAATTTTTTAAATAATTGGTAAATTTTGCTATAAATCGTTAAAAACCACCCTTTTTGAAATAAAAATATTGAAATATTATAAAACAAACAAGCAAAAATAGCTAAATTTTTTTAACAATAGGTAAATTTAGCTATAAATCGCTGAAAACCACCCTTTTTGAAATAAAATTATTAAAATATTATAAAGCAAATAAGCAAAAATAGCTAAATTTTTATAATAATAGGTAAATTTATCTATAAATCGCTGAAAACCACCCTTTTTGAAATGAAATTATTGAAATATTATAAAACAAACAAGTAAAGATAGCTAAATTTTTTAAATAATTGGTAAATTTTGCTATAAATCGTTAAAAACCACCCTTTTTGAAATAAAAATATTGAAATATTATAAAACAAACAAGCAAAAATAGCTAAATTTTTTTAACAATAGGTAAATTTAGCTATAAATCGCTGAAAACCACCCTTTTTGAAATAAAATTATTAAAATATTATAAAGCAAATAAGCAATTTTTTTAATAATAGGTAAATTTAGCTATAAATCGCTGAAAACCACCCTTTTTGAAATAAAATTATTGAAATATTATAAAACAAACAAGTAAAGATACCTAAATTTTTTAAATAATTGGTAAATTTTGCTATAAATCGTTAAAAACCACCCTTTTTGAAATAAAAATATTGAAATATTATAAAACAAACAAGCAAAAATAGCTAAATTTTTTTAACAATAGGTAAATTTAGCTATAAATCGCTGAAAACCACCCTTTTTGAAATAAAATTATTGAAATATTATAAAACAAACAAGTAAAGATAGCTAAATTTTTTAAATATTTGGTAAATTTTGCTATAAATCGTTAAAAACCACCCTTTTTGAAATAAAAATATTGAAATATTATAAAACAAACAAGCAAAAATAGCTAAATTTTTTTAACAATAGGTAAATTTAGCTATAAATCGCTGAAAACCACCCTTTTTGAAATAAAATTATTGAAATATTATAAAACAAACAAGTAAAGATAGCTAAATTTTTTAAATATTTGGTAAATTTTGCTATAAATCGTTAAAAACCACCCTTTTTGAAATAAAAATATTGAAATATTATAAAACAAACAAGCAAAAATAGCTAAATTTTTTTAACAATAGGTAAATTTAGCTATAAATCGCTGAAAACCACCCTTTTTGAAATAAAATTATTGAAATATTATAAAACAAACAAGTAAAGATAGCTAAATTTTTTAAATATTTGGTAAATTTTGCTATAAATCGTTAAAAACCACCCTTTTTGAAATAAAAATATTGAAATATTATAAAACAAACAAGCAAAAATAGCTAAATTTTTTTAACAATAGGTAAATTTAGCTATAAATCGCTGAAAACCACCCTTTTTGAAATAAAATTATTAAAATATTATAAAGCAAATAAGCAATTTTTTTAATAATAGGTAAATTTAGCTATAAATCGCTGAAAACCACCCTTTTTGAAATAAAATTATTGAAATATTATAAAACAAACAAGTAAAGATACCTAAATTTTTTAAATAATTGGTAAATTTTGCTATAAATCGTTAAAAACCACCCTTTTTGAAATAAAAATATTGAAATATTATAAAACAAACAAGCAAAAATAGCTAAATTTTTTTAACAATAGGTAAATTTAGCTATAAATCGCTGAAAACCACCCTTTTTGAAATAAAATTATTGAAATATTATAAAACAAACAAGTAAAGATAGCTAAATTTTTTAAATATTTGGTAAATTTTGCTATAAATCGTTAAAAACCACCCTTTTTGAAATAAAAATATTGAAATATTATAAAACAAACAAGCAAAAATAGCTAAATTTTTTTAACAATAGGTAAATTTAGCTATAAATCGCTGAAAACCACCCTTTTTGAAATAAAATTATTGAAATATTATAAAACAAACAAGTAAAGATAGCTAAATTTTTTAAATATTTGGTAAATTTTGCTATAAATCGTTAAAAACCACCCTTTTTGAAATAAAAATATTGAAATATTATAAAACAAACAAGCAAAAATAGCTAAATTTTTTTAACAATAGGTAAATTTAGCTATAAATCGCTGAAAACCACCCTTTTTGAAATAAAATTATTGAAATATTATAAAACAAACAAACAAGCAAAAATAGCAAAATTTTTTAAATAATTGCTAAATTTAGCTATAAATCGTTAAAAACCACCCTTTTTGAAATAAAATTATTGAAATATTATAAAACAAACAAGTAAAGATAAATAATAAAAATATATTAAAACAAACCAACAGTTTTATTCTTTATTTTTTATTATCTAAATTAACAATTTTTCTTATCACTTTAAAACTTAAAATTAATTAAAAATCTATACTTTCATTGAGAAGAATGGTATCATCCTCTTCCATAAGTTCAGAATAGTTATTTATTCTATAATGACCCCATGCAAAAGTATCAACGCCATTTTCTTTAATAAATCTCTTATCATCTTAATAGCTTAATGTTAACTTAGTAGAGTGCCCCGGTAGGCTAGTTGGTAGAGAGCTAGTTTATCAGCGTCGGGGTTGCGGGTTCAATTCCCGCCAGAGACTCTGGTTTCTAGCTTAGGAAATTAATAAGATTTGTGTATAAATTTGATGTACCTTAGATCTAAATATATACATTGAATTATAATATAATTTATATCTAATAAACATTTTCTAAAATCATTTATACTTAATTTATTAGTTACACATTGTTTGACACCCTTAATTTTCTTAATTTCTTTTTCCACTTGATCAATTTTCACTGAATACATTTTAGCTCTCAGGTCAAATAAATATTTACATATAAACATCTTTATTTAAATAAAAAAGACTCAATAATTTATTAAAAAAAAAAAAGCAAACCAACAGTTTTATTCTTTATTTAATAGAAATTAAATGAAAAAAAAGTAAGTATTAGAATGTATATTAGATTATATAATTTTTCGAACAATTCCAGTTAAAGGTGTGTACTCCATCATACGATCATGTAGGATTAAACAATAAGCATTTGTATTTTTTGGTACTGGACTACTTGTCTCGAACTCAATTTTTACATCAATAGGTCCATTTTTAACAATTTCATTTTGATAGCTAACATCAACTACTGCAATTGGAATATTTTTAAATTTCTCACAGGAAAGAAGAGGTTGTGCTTCTCTCATATAGTAATTTTGTTGAAACTTAGCGTACATGTCATATAGAATAGCATATCGATTCTCCTCAAATTTTAAATTTAAATCATCATATGGATAGGATTCTGAATTTAAATGTACTTTAACATTTTTTAAGTCCGAGTGTATATATTTATTATCATTTTCTAATACGAATAAAAGAAATCTTGGCCTTTCTCTATTCATTGATAGTTTAATATTCCAGTTATGATTTCTACCTTCGGAAAATGTTGGATTAAAATAACAGTCCCAACTGCGAAATGCTATGGGTAATGAAACACCCTCCTTAATAATCTTCATTATTTGTATTTTTCGTGCATCTGATAGGTGAATATGTGGTATTCTCCATGTAATGTTTTTAATCGATAAACTCAATTTTTCATTAGCATCTGTTGAGTAATACGCCTTATCATCATTTGAACTTCGTAAAAGAATAAGTTCATGTTTGCTATTTAAAATTATTTTATTAAAATCCTCAGCAAAACCCAACAGTAGTTTTAGGGGAATATAAAAATTAAATTTTCGCATTGATAGATCTTCAGAAATATTCCACCCTGCATTTCTCATCATATTACTTTCAAATTCATTTAGTGAGACATAATTCTTAATTGTACTAGATATTCCCAAGTATCGAGTACGATCAATTTCAACACCATTAATCTCATACCGTATTTCATCAAATAAGTATGCAACACAATTATTCCTCAATCTAGTATTTTGTGATGCTTCTTCACCTTTAGAGTTTTGTATGTTTCCTTCTATATATAAGTAGCTTTCAGACGGAAGAACATATAAGTCTTGATTTTGTAGTGTAATTCGAATTTCATCATTGTTTTTAAATGATTGAATATAGGGCACATAGCTATGATAATCTTTTTTTATTATATTTTCATCAGAATATGGTTTTTCAATAACATTGAGTATATCAGACATTTTTCTTTATTTTTAACTTAAGCAATTTTAAAAAGGTTGTATTTTCTTTCGTTAATGATGGTCTTGTAGCTTTAATATGATTAGTAGGAATGTCTCTATTAACGTTAATGTGCCTAGTTTTATTGTAAATTATCATTTTTTCCGTGGTCTTAGGTGTAATCTTAGTGTTATTTCTTCACCTCTGAAATTTACTGTACGATTTTCTTGATCAACGATCCAAATCTTGAGATATGTTATTTCTTTGACGTTTACTGGTAAATAAATTAGGTTATTAGCAATAACATCTAATTTATAGCCTGGTGGTACGTCTAATGCGAACTCGTGTAGTATATGTGCAGGAGAGTTATTCATATACGCTCCAGTTATGATGTTACACTGAATTTGTATAGCATTAACTCTTAATATATTTACAGGTTGATTTGATACATGTTTTCTTCCAGCTTCTAATAATCGCCTACTAAAACCTAATAATTTACCAATAGATCGATTTCGATCAAAGAAAACTGCATCGTGGGAGGAAGTAATTTCAATTTGTAAAGTATTATTATTAGCTTTAATCAGAATAGATTTATTGAAATTTTCTGCTTTATACTGTCCAACTATATAATCCACAATATCTTGCAATTCATATGATCCGATAGGAATTTCAATTATTTTATCTCCTATATGAAATAAATTATTATCATAATCTACATTGGGAATAGAGTTATATGAATGAAAATCAACTAAAGAGCATTCATAGTCATCTTTAAGATCTATTGGTGGGAAATAATTTGCTGTTAAAACTGATGAATTGCCACTTAACGCTAATGTAATTGACATTATGAGCGCTAAACTTTAAATGAAATAAAATGCTGGGGTTTTTTTCTTTTATTAAATTTAGGTATTTATTAAAAAAAAAAAAATCTTATAAATAACTACTTATTCTTATAATATTTCATCTTTATTAATCCATGAATTATGTTGGTTTGGAAACCCTAGCCATTTAACATACGCTTTATCACCTTTCTCTTTTAAAATTTTTTCCACTAGAAATGTATTGGGATAATGTGTGTGACGTATTTCTTCTTTGTAAAATGCCCCTTTTATAGGATTTCCTTGGTAATCTTCTAGTAAGAATGTGATTGGATAGGTGTTCTGTATAGATTTTATTTTAAATATTTCTGTAGTCCAATTTGGTGTATAACCTTTTTCAAAAATATGTTTGTATTTGCTTATATTATTTTACATCAATAGGCGCCATTTTGATTTTACTATGAGTTTTTCTGTTATATTGATCAACTAGTTTTTTATAAATATCAATCCAGTGAAATGTTCCATTATAACTAAATTCTCTCCACATCATACCTTTTAGTGTTCGATTAAACCGTTCAACTATTGAAGCTTTCATTACACTATATGTAGAGTAATGATTAATTGAATATTTGCGCATTAGCAAACCAAATTCCTTATTAAAAAATTCTTTACCATCATCTGTTTGTAAATTTTTAGGTACTCGCCCCTTACTTAATATTTTCTGAAAAGCTTTGGATACTTCAGATGCGGTTTTTGCTTTAATTGCTGCAGCCCAAGCGAATTTTGAAAATGTATCAATAATTGTTATCATATATTTATAGCCGTTGTTTATAGTCGAATAGTTGCCCATCTCTACTAAGTCTGCTTGCCAAAGATCATCAATTCCCTTTGTAATTACTTTGCGTCGTAAGAAATTTTTGCGCGCTCTAGAATGTAGTTCATTTATTATCGTTCTTTTTTCCATTATGTTGTTGTTGTTGTTGTTGTTGCTGTTGCTGTTGCTGTGATGAAAGCGTAATCATTACACTATATATGTCAGAAATTATTTTATTTAAATCTTTAATTTCATTTCGAACAATTAAAACTTCTTTGTTTATACCCCTTTTTAAATGTTCTTGCATATGGGTAATTTGTGTATTCACATAATTTTTGTTAACAGCATCTGCCCCATTAATTGGAGGTGACAAATTTAAAATTCTTTTATTCTCTACATCAATATTATTTCCGTTGACTGTGATACCGAAATTTTTTGAGAGGTTGTTTCTTGTTATATCTCCTATATATTTTTGATTATAGTAATGACCAAATTTGTCAACAGTCATAATTTATTTTTTTTTTTTTTTATTTAAAACTTATTCAATTATATTTGCTTCTCTTAGTTCTTCGACTATAGATATTATTTCATTAGAATGATTATTGTTACTTGCATGTTGTGACGCTATTAACAGCCTCAATCGGTCTACAATTTCATTAGGATTATCCCAGTATATATAGTTTGGTTTATTAAGATTAACCTCCATTAAACCCTTACCAACGTGAGTAGTTGTAGTAAACAATTTATTTATTATTTTTTTATATTTATAACCTCTGTTTCCATTAATTTGATTATTAGGATCATAGTTTCTTCGATGTGCGTTTGTATCAAGTAAAATATGTTTATATATTGCTAGCTCTGACGAATCGAATTGTTTTGGATTTTTATGAAAAAGTAATGAGTATAACCCTGGGGTTAGTGCCCAAGATTTTTTACCTATTATTATTTTATCATCGGTTAGCTTTAAAATAGAATTTCCAAATTTCCAGTCTCCATTTTCCGTCTTATGAGGTCCATATATAGTGTCAAGCTTTTTATTTCCATATAGAGTTGATAAATCAAACTCCCAATCGGATGACTGAGAATAAAATTGTTCATTTTTCGATGTATCATTTACTTCATCTTCACTATTACTATTATAGTCTTCTTCTTCTTCTTCTTTATCTATTTTTATTCTATTAGGTGCTGAATCAATGTTTTTCTCTTTCATTAAGTTTTTCTTTGGGGTGCTGGTGAATATAGTTTTATTTTCCGTTTTTATTTTAGTATTGTGCTTACATTTATGTTTTTCATCTTTGGGTATTGTTAAATTTGACGAATCTGACAATTTGAGTAGTTTCTTTAGAGGTTCTGTTAAAGGTTTAAATGTTCTTTCTAAATTATTAAATTTTTCCAAATCTCCAAGTCTTATGCTTTGAAATTTCTTCTTTAAAATTTTTTTGGATTTCACCAACTCTTTTAAAATATTTTCTTCCATCATTATAACTTTGAAAAATAGCTAAACAGCTAAACAGCTTTTGAAAACAGCTAAACAGCTTTTGAAAACAGCTAAGCAAGTGGGAAAAACGTATTTAATATTAATAGGTATACGTCTGATGCAGTTAATAGTATACATATGACTAAATATAATGAATAGATCAAAGCCTTTTCTATAACGTCCTTGCTTCATTTCATCATCTTTGCTTATTACAAGAAATCCATATTTATCCTTCCAACATTCTCCGCAAATGTAACGAAACATATTTAAACTCATGTCACTGCCAACATGATCATTGTAGATATGCTTTAAATTTAATTCATCTTGCTTGAATAAAATAATCATATTTGCATTATCACGTACTAAATGTTTTGGAATGTGTGTATAAGTCTGACATAAATAAAAAGAATCAATATCCTTATGTCTACCCATACAGAAATATGATCTTATATTATTTTGCTTTTCACAAGCAACATCGTCAAATATCATAATAGAATTTACTTTAGCTTTTTCGGGTGGTATGACATGTTCATTATCTGAAAATGTATGAAGTCCCATACCCTTTACTGATGAAATTAATCTTGATAGATATTTATATTTTGGTTGATTTAATGATTTTGAGTATATATAAATATTTTTAAATTTTAAACCATTCGGACTTTCAATTAAACTTAGCATTATATTTGTTTTGCCACAGTTTGAGGGACCAACTATAAGTGCTCTAATAGAATTTGGTAAAAGGCAGCTATGTTTAAAACCATTTTTGTTTTCCGTTAAATCCAAGTTTCTCACTGAAATATTCGATTGTTGTTTTACCAAACGCATCTTTATAACTGAAAGCATACGTTTGCTTAATGTTACGCTTTATTTACTTTCGATTTTTTTTTTTTTATTTCAGAAAAAGCTATTTTTATATATAAATGATTGTGTATAAAAATAAAGAATTTAGTAGAAAACAATTCGTCCTTGGAAAAGGACTTGTTAATAGCTTAATTAATTCGCTACCTCTTGAACTTCATTTGCCGGGCTATCAATTTTGTGGGCCAGGAACTAAATTGGAAAAACGATTACAAAGGGGTGATAAAGGTATCAATCCTTTGGATGCAGCTTGCAAAATTCATGATATTGCTTATTCCCAGAACACTGATATTCATAAGCGACATCAAGCAGATAAAGAACTAGCAGAAAAAGCTTGGAGTAGAGTTAAATCTAAAGATAGTACTTTTGGAGAAAAACTCAACGCATATCTTGTCACTAACGCAATGAAGTCAAAAGTTAAATTAGGCTTGGGAGTTAAAACTGGTAACCATAAGAAAAAGTGTAGACGAAATATTTTTAAGAATGCCGTTAAATCAGCAACCGATATTTTAAAAAAGGAAAAACCAAATGACATCAAAACCGCTATTAAAACTGCACGAAAAGCTATACGACATTCATTTCTTGGCAAAAAATCTATAGTAAAAATTCCTAGAATTATCAACATACCTAAACTTTGCGGTTTTCTACCACTTGTTCCTATTCTAACAGCACTTGGAGCATTGGGAGCAATAGCTTCTGGTGGGTCAGCAATCGCTAAAACTATTACTTTAGCTAAAAATGGTAGACAACAGCTCGAAGAAAGTAAGCGTCATAACAAAACATTAGAGTCAATAGTTATGGGTAAAGGTCTATATCTTAAACCTTATAAAAAAGGCTATGGAATATTTTATACCTCATCAAAAAACTATTGAAACAGCTACCTAATAGACCACTAACAGATGTGGACTTGAGAACATTTGGGAAGAAGTATATTCCTTATTTTAGAGGAGTTTATATGAGGGATAAACTTCCTAAAACACCACACCGAATAGAGAATGGAATTATAAACTTGGACTCAAATAGAGGATATGGAACACATTGGGTAGCATTTTATAAAAATAATGATAATGTAGAATACTTTGATAGTTTTGGTAATCTCCAACCACCTATGGAAGTTTTAAGATACTTGGGTAAAAACATTAAATATAACTATTTAAGATATCAAAAATTTAATTTATTTGTGGTCATTTATGTTTAAAATTATTAATAAATTTCAAAATAAAGAATTAATAAAAAAACTCAAATATTTGTTTATTTTTATATATTTTTTTTATTATTTTTTTTTTTTGTTAGTTTTTTTTATTTATTATCTATTCTTAATAATAATCTATAGATTTTAACATCTGTTTTAATTTTATGTTGCATTTTTTTTCCAAACTCATAACAAAGTCTTGTTAAATCTAGTTCTATATCTCTTTCATTTATAGTATTAATTTCAAAAAAATGTGCACTAGTTTTATTTAACATAGAACAAGTTGGAATGTAATGTTCATAACAAAAATATAGAATCTGCTTTTGAAGAATTGTATTCCAGCTTAAGAATGTTGTTAGGAATATTCCAATTTGAGTTAAGGATTTCCACGTCTCTGGATCAATTTTGATTTTATAATTTTCTTGTTGAAGGATCAGATAACATATTCCATTTTTGTAGTGGAAATCATACTGAATTTCTCTCTTATTATTGGTCTGAATAAGATTCATACAATCTAAAAATTCACACTGATTAAGTGTTGCCTGAATGTATTCCTTATAGCTCATAAGGTACATCCACTCATCTCGATCAAATCCAATGAAATTTTTTCCTTTGTAATGTAGCCAAACCATTGGTTTAAAACCAAGGGCTGTGGAAAATCCGCAGGATATCTTTAATTTTAAATTTATAAAATATTCCAACTCAAATACACAGTCGTTTATTTTCGGGTTTCTCTTGAGATGAAACATTCTCGATGAATTTTAAATGTATACTAATAATATTTTTACTTTGAAAATCTCTATTTAAAGAAAAAAAAAATGCGCTTTTATAATTTTTTTTTTTTTTGATAACTATATGTATGTATATGTATTAACTGTAATTAAATAAGGTACATTTGTTATTAAATTCTAATAAAAAAAAAAAGTTTAATCAAATTCATTATTTTGTTTTTCTTGCACATAAATTTAGACATTTAAGATGTTTTAATATTTTTTTATAGTTTTCGATAATTCTCATAACCTCCTTCTTTCTCTTAAAGAAAAAGTAACATCCACACAAACCCACGACATCTCCACTTGTACTTTCGTGAGAGCAAGGTATACTATATACATTAAAATCTGTATATTCTCTTTTGAATGCACATAATAATTCCAAATGTTCTTCAAAGATAACACTTCCGAATTCTTGTAGAAAAGCTTCAATAACCTCCATCTTTCCACATTAAGATTTCATTTACAACTTATAGAAATATTAATTATTCTATATTATATATACTTATACATATCTGTTTACTAATAAAATAAGAAAAAAACACAAGAATTTATAATAATTTATTGTTTACTAATTTTTTTATTGAAAAATTATTTTATTTAAAAGTATTAAAATGAGTATAAGGGTAATATCCTTTCGTAGGAGCAGCCATCTTAATTTCTAGCTTATAATTAATGGTATCCTTTTCGTCATCTAAAGGAATCTTTGAAATGATATATGAGCCAGTTGATAGGTACCCAACATCGTTTTCAGTCAAGGCATTAAACCTTTTAGGAAGATAAAGCATAGCTCCATCCAATTCCAAGACTATAACATCTCCATATTTTGTAGTTACCCGTTCAGCTCCTGTAATAGGATAGTCCTTTCCATCTACCATATTTTTTACACTTAAAATATGTTTCATATTTAACTTATTAAATGAAGCAATTAATTCCGCGTTAATATTCATCGTTTGATAATTTATAATGAAATGTAATAAATAACTCAATAAATTCACAATTTATAGAAAAAATTTTTGGCTACACATAGTTTAAACATATGTTATTTGCTCTAATTCATAAAAATTATCGATAATGTTTTTTTTTAATTTTACCCACCACACCCATTGTAAACAAAATAAAATATTTATCCACCAGAAAAAAAAAATGTTGACCAACATTTTCTAGCGATTAAAAAATGTTGACCTACATATTCTAGCGTTTAAAAAATGTTGACCTACATTTACTAACGCTTTTAACACATGGCAATCGCTCAATTAATTTTTCAACACCTAATTCAGAACAAAACTAAAGAAAGGCTTATCAGCAGTATTTTAATTTTTCCAATTTCTTCTACAAGATCTATAACAACAACAACAACATCTCACCATCTGGCTTCCAATAAACACACAAAAAAAAAAAAGGGGGCTTATCAGAAATGTGTGTTTTTCTCCCTAAAAAAACCCATAAACACACACAAAAAAAAAAAAAAAATATTTTTCCAATTTCTTCCTCAAGGTCTTTTCGTCTGTGTATCTGTCTGTCTGTCTGTCTGTCCATCCAATAATTTTCTCGTCGATCGTCAGTCAATCACCCAAACAAACAAAACAACAACATTCTGATAGCATTATTGACATAAATTCTTTGTATTTCTATTATTTAACATGACCTACATTTTTTCCTCTCACAGAAACTTGACCCACATTTAGAATTTCTTCCTCAAGGTCTATCTTTCAGCAAAAGAATAGTTCATTGCTCTTTCTACTAAACTCTCAGCTTTATTGCTATCCTATAAAATTTAACGACTTTTTCATTACTTTGAAATTTTTTAAAAATTTGACCTACTTTTACACTTGCTCATGAATTTTCCATGTCCATGATTCTATCCATGTTCAAGACACACTCCAATACAATACCCTAATCATCTCACACCCCATAAATTATTAGTTTTAATATCAGCGCTTTGAAAAATTGGTCACAACAAATTTTTCCAAAATCTACAAGTACACAGCATGTCTGTCTGTCTGTCGATCTACATACATACATACATACATACATACATACATATATATACACATATATCTAAAACAAAAACAAAGAAAGGCTTCAACAATGCATCTAACACTTGTACATTGTTCCCACAACATACAATACCCTTATCATCTCACACCCCATAAATTATTAGTTTTAATATCATCGCTTTGAAAAATTGTCCAGTCCACAACAAATATTTCCAAAATCAAGTGCATCTGTGTACTTGTACACAGTATGTCTCTCTGCCTATTGATCTACATGCATACATATCCACAAAAACTAAATCACATCTTTCTCAAGTTCATCTACACAGTAAGACCGTCTGTCGATCACAACAAATGAAAGGCTTCAACAATGCACCCAACACTTGTGCATTGCTCCCCCAACATTTTTTGTTTTCTAAATCTCAGCTTTATTGATATCCTATAAAAATTAACGACTCTTTTCATTACTTTGAAATGCTTTAAAAATTTTGACCTACTTTTACACTTGCTCATGAATTTTTCATGTCAATGATTCTATCCATGTTCAAGACACACTCCAATACAATATCCTAATCATCTCACACCACATAAATTATTAGTTTTAATATCATCGCTTTGAAAAAATTGTCCACAAAAAAGAAAATACAGCCTTTTTAAAATTGCTTAAGTTAAAAATAAAGAAAAAAATATTTTTCCAATTTCTTCCTCAATGTCTGTCTGTCCGTCAAAAAAAAGGGCTTATCAGAAATGTGTGTTTTTTCTCCCAAACAATCCATAAACACACACAAAAATATAAAAAAATATTTTTTAAATTTTCTTCTACAAGATCTATCTGTGTATCTGTCCATGTTCAAAACACACTCCAATACAATACCCTTATCATCTCACACCCCATAAATTATTAGTTTTAATATCAGCGCTTTGAAAAATTGTCCACAAACATTTTTTTCAAAATCAAGTGCATCTGTGTACTTGTACACAGTATGTCTGTCTATCGATCACAACAAAGGAAAGGCTTCAACAATGCACCCAACACTTGTGCATTGCTCCCCCAACATTTTTTGTTTTCTAAATCTCAGCTTTATTGATATCCTATAAAAATTAACGACTCTTTTCATTACTTTGAAATGCTTTAAAAATTTTGACCTACTTTTACACTTGCTCATGAATTTTCCATGTCAATGATTCTATCCATGTTCAAGACACACTCCAATACAAGACCCTAATCATCTCACACCACATAAATTATTAGTTTTAATATCATCGCTTTGAAAAAATTGTCCACAAAAAAGAAAATACAGCCTTCTTAAAATTGCTTAAGTTAAAAATAAAGAAAAAAATATTTTTCCAATTTCTTCCTCAATGTCTGTCTGTCCGTCAAAAAAAAAGGGCTTATCAGAAACGTGTGTTTTTTCTCCCAAACAATCCATAAACACACACAAAAATATAAAAAAATATTTTTTCAATTTTCTTCTACAAGATCTATCTGTGTATCTGTCCATGTTCAAAACACACTCCAATACAATACCCTTATCATCTCACACCCCATAAATTATTAGTTTTAATATCAGCGCTTTGAAAAATTGTCCACAAACATTTTTTTCAAAATCAAGTGCATCTGTGTACTTGTACACAGTATGTCTGTCTATCGATCACAACAAAGGAAAGGCTTCAACAATGCACCCAACACTTGTGCATTGCTCCCCCAACATTTTTTGTTTTCTAAATCTCAGCTTTATTGATATCCTATTAAATTTAACGACTTTTTTACGACTTTGTTTTGAAATTTTTTAAAAAATTTGACCTACTTTAACACGTGTTCATGAATATCCCCCTAATTTTGGCTTTTTTAAAATTTTATGACATTTTTATGGCTTTTTTTAAAAATTTTATGACATTTTTATTGCTATCCTATAAAATTTAACGACTTTTTTATTACCTTGTTTTGAAATTTTATGACATTTTTATGGCTTTTTTTTTAATTTATGACATTTTAATTGCTTTAGGGGCCAACGATGACCTTTAATGGCTTTTATTACTTTCCCCCATACTAAACCTATAGGAAGTTGACCTTTTAATTGCTTTTGAGGAAAATTGTGAATGAACCCCTAATATACATATATACATATAAAAATATTGAAATATTATAAAACAAACAAGCAAAAATAGCTAAACTTTTTAAATAATTGGTAAATTTAGCTATAAATCGTTAAAAACCACCCTTTTTGAAATAAAAATATTGAAATATTATAAAACAAACAAGCAAAAATAGCTAAACTTTTTAAATAATTGGTAAATTTAGCTATAAATCGTTAAAAACCACCCTTTTTGAAATAAAAATATTGAAATATTATAAAACAAACAAGCAAAAATAGCTAAATTTTTTAAATAATTGCTAAATTTAGCTATAAATCGTTAAAAACCACCCTTTTTGAAATAAAAATATTGAAATATTATAAAACAAACAAGCAAAAATAGCTAAACTTTTTAAATTATTGGTAAATTTAGCTATAAATCGTTAAAAGCCACCCTTTTTGAAATAAAAATATTGAAATATTATAAAACAAACAAGCAAAAATAGCTAAATTTTTTTAACAATAGGTAAATTTAGCTATAAATCGCTGAAAACCACCCTTTTTGAAATAAAATTATTAAAATATTATAAAGCAAACAAGCAAAAATAGCTAAATTTTTATAATAATAGGTAAATTTATCTATAAATCGCTGAAAACCACCCTTTTTGAAATGAAATTATTGAAATATTATAAAACAAACAAGTAAATATAGCTACATTTTTTTAATAATAGGTAAATTTAGCTATAAATCGCTGAAAACCACCCTTTTTGAAATAAAATTATTGAAATATTATAAAACAAACAAGTAAAGACAGCTAAATTTTTTAAATAATTGGTAAATTTTGCTATAAATCGCTGAAAACCACCCTTTTTGAAATGAAATTATTGAAATATTATAAAACAAACAATTAAAGATAGCTAAATTTTTTTAATAATAGGTAAATTTAGCTATAAATCGCTGAAAACCACCCTTTTTGAAATAAAATTATTGAAATATTATAAAACAAACAAGTAAAGACAGCTAAATTTTTTAAATAATTGGTAAATTTTGCTATAAATCGCTGAAAACCACCCTTTTTGAAATAAAATTATTGAAATATTATAAAACAAACAAGTAAAGATAGCTAAATTTTTTAAATAATTGGTAAATTTTGCTATAAATCGCTGAAAACCACCCTTTTTGAAATAAAATTATTGAAATATTATAAAACAAACAAGTAAAGATAGCTAAATTTTTTAAATAATTGGTAAATTTTGCTATAAATCGTTAAAAACCACCCTTTTTGAAATAAAAATATTGAAATATTATAAAACAAACAAGCAAAAATAGCAAAATTTTTTTAAAAATAGGTAAATTTAGCTATAAATCGCTGAAAACCACCCTTTTTGAAATAAAATTATTGAAATATTATAAAACAAACAAGTAAAGATACCTAAATTTTTTAAATAATTGGTAAATTTTGCTATAAATCGTTAAAAACCACCCTTTTTGAAATAAAAATATTGAAATATTATAAAACAAACAAGCAAAAATAGCTAAATTTTTTTAACAATAGGTAAATTTAGCTATAAATCGCTGAAAACCACCCTTTTTGAAATAAAATTATTGAAATATTATAAAACAAACAGCAAAAATAGCTAAATTTTTTTAACAATAGGTAAATTTAGCTATAAATCGCTGAAAACCACCCTTTTTGAAATAAAATTATTAAAATATTATAAAGCAAACAAGCAAAAATAGCTAAATTTTTATAATAATAGGTAAATTTATCTATAAATCGCTGAAAACCACCCTTTTTGAAATGAAATTATTGAAATATTATAAAACAAACAAGTAAAGATAGCTAAATTTTTTAAATAATTGGTAAATTTTGCTATAAATCGTTAAAAACCACCCTTTTTGAAATAAAAATATTGAAATATTATAAAACAAACAAGCAAAAATAGCTAAATTTTTTTAACAATAGGTAAATTTAGCTATAAATCGCTGAAAACCACCCTTTTTGAAATAAAATTATTGAAATATGAAGAAAGGAATTTTACAACATGAAAATTAATTAAAATTTATTGATAATTTTTCATTCTTGACTCAATCTGGGCTCGAACCCAGGTGTTTACGGACAGGTTACCCTGACATGTTTCGATTGCAACCACTCAATCTCCTCAGAGGGCTTGCCGTTTAACACTCGCAGCCATCGACGACTGCTGACGTCATTAGTCAAACATCAATCCTTAAACCAAATTGTATTCAACCTTTGGTAGATCGAAATTTGCTTTGAATGATTATCTATTTTTAATTCATTTTAACATGTTATTCCTTTACTTCTGTTTTTTCGTACTTTTGTCAAGAATTCTTCTTAAAGTTCAAAGTACATATTTTTTGTTTTTTCATTTTTTGTCTTTCTTATTCTTGTTGACCTTTTCAGCACAACTTGAAGGACAAATGCAAACATAGAGCCCGTGCCCTAGCTTTAACAATTATTAGTATTGTGGTTATTTTATTGAACTATTTATGGTTTTTAATCCAAATTTTTAATATTTTTAATTAGGCTTAAGTTCATTAAATTTAATTTTCATTAAATTATTTTTATGAAGAAAGGAATTTTACAACATGAAAATTAATTAAAATTTATTGATAATTTTTCATTCTTGACTCAATCTGGGCTCGAACCCAGGTGTTTACGGACAGGTTACCCTGACATGTTTCGATTGCAACCACTCAATCTCCTCAGAGGGCTTGCCGTTTAACACTCGCAGCCATCGACGACTGCTGACGTCATTAGTCAAACATCAATCCTTAAACCAAATTGTATTCAACCTTTGGTAGATCGAAATTTGCTTTGAATGATTATCTATTTTTAATTCATTTTAACATGTTATTCCTTTACTTCTGTTTTTTCGTACTTTTGTCAAGAATTCTTCTTAAAGTTCAAAGTACATATTTTTTGTTTTTTCATTTTTTGTCTTTCTTATTCTTGTTGACCTTTTCAGCACAACTTGAAGGACAAATGCAAACATAGAGCCCGTGCCCTAGCTTTAACAATTATTAGTATTGTGGTTATTTTATTGAACTATTTATGGTTTTTAATCCAAATTTTTAATATTTTTAATTAGGCTTAAGTTCATTAAATTTAATTTTCATTAAATTATTTTTATGAAGAAAGGAATTTTACAACATGAAAATTAATTAAAATTTATTGATAATTTTTCATTCTTGACTCAATCTGGGCTCGAACCCAGGTGTTTACGGACAGGTTACCCTGACATGTTTCGATTGCAACCACTCAATCTCCTCAGAGGGCTTGCCGTTTAACACTCGCAGCCATCGACGACTGCTGACGTCATTAGTCAAACATCAATCCTTAAACCAAATTGTATTCAACCTTTGGTAGATCGAAATTTGCTTTGAATGATTATCTATTTTTAATTCATTTTAACATGTTATTCCTTTACTTCTGTTTTTTCGTACTTTTGTCAAGAATTCTTCTTAAAGTTCAAAGTACATATTTTTTGTTTTTTCATTTTTTGTCTTTCTTATTCTTGTTGACCTTTTCAGCACAACTTGAAGGACAAATGCAAACATAGAGCCCGTGCCCTAGCTTTAACAATTATTAGTATTGTGGTTATTTTATTGAACTATTTATGGTTTTTAATCCAAATTTTTAATATTTTTAATTAGGCTTAAGTTCATTAAATTTAATTTTCATTAAATTATTTTTATGAAGAAAGGAATTTTACAACATGAAAATTAATTAAAATTTATTGATAATTTTTCATTCTTGACTCAATCTGGGCTCGAACCCAGGTGTTTACGGACAGGTTACCCTGACATGTTTCGATTGCAACCACTCAATCTCCTCAGAGGGCTTGCCGTTTAACACTCGCAGCCATCGACGACTGCTGACGTCATTAGTCAAACATCAATCCTTAAACCAAATTGTATTCAACCTTTGGTAGATCGAAATTTGCTTTGAATGATTATCTATTTTTAATTCATTTTAACATGTTATTCCTTTACTTCTGTTTTTTCGTACTTTTGTCAAGAATTCTTCTTAAAGTTCAAAGTACATATTTTTTGTTTTTTCATTTTTTGTCTTTCTTATTCTTGTTGACCTTTTCAGCACAACTTGAAGGACAAATGCAAACATAGAGCCCGTGCCCTAGCTTTAACAATTATTAGTATTGTGGTTATTTTATTGAACTATTTATGGTTTTTAATCCAAATTTTTAATATTTTTAATTAGGCTTAAGTTCATTAAATTTAATTTTCATTAAATTATTTTTATGAAGAAAGGAATTTTACAACATGAAAATTAATTAAAATTTATTGATAATTTTTCATTCTTGACTCAATCTGGGCTCGAACCCAGGTGTTTACGGACAGGTTACCCTGACATGTTTCGATTGCAACCACTCAATCTCCTCAGAGGGCTTGCCGTTTAACACTCGCAGCCATCGACGACTGCTGACGTCA
Source organism: Pollenia angustigena (assembly GCA_930367215.1). NCBI lineage: Eukaryota > Metazoa > Arthropoda > Insecta > Diptera > Polleniidae > Pollenia > Pollenia angustigena. The sequence goes on along the minus strand of OV884061.1, from coordinate 11,776,386 downwards.
TTAGTCAAACATCAATCCTTAAACCAAATTGTATTCAACCTTTGGTAGATCGAAATTTGCTTTGAATGATTATCTATTTTTAATTCATTTTAACATGTTATTCCTTTACTTCTGTTTTTTCGTACTTTTGTCAAGAATTCTTCATAAAGTTCAAAGTACATATTTTTTGTTTTTTCATTTTTTGTCTTTCTTATTCTTGTTGACCTTTTCAGCACAACTTGAAGGACAAATGCAAACATAGAGCCCGTGCCCTAGCTTTAACAATTATTAGTATTGTGGTTATTTTATTGAACTATTTATGGTTTTTAATCCAAATTTTTAATATTTTTAATTAGGCTTAAGTTCATTAAATTTAATTTTCATTAAATTATTTTTATGAAGAAAGGAATTTTACAACATGAAAATTAATTAAAATTTATTGATAATTTTTCATTCTTGACTCAATCTGGGCTCGAACCCAGGTGTTTACGGACAGGTTACCCTGACATGTTTCGATTGCAACCACTCAATCTCCTCAGAGGGCTTGCCGTTTAACACTCGCAGCCAACGACGACTGCTGACGTCATTAGTCAAACATCAATCCTTAAACCAAATTGTATTCAACCTTTGGTAGATCGAAATTTGCTTTGAATGATTATCTATTTTTAATTCATTTTAACATGTTATTCCTTTACTTCTGTTTTTTCGTACTTTTGTCAAGAATTCTTCTTAAAGTTCAAAGTACATATTTTTTGTTTTTTCATTTTTTGTCTTTCTTATTCTTGGTGACCTTTTCAGCACAACTTGAAGGACAAATGCAAACATAGAGCCCGTGCCCTAGCTTTAACAATTATTAGTATTGTGGTTATTTTATTGAACTATTTATGGTTTTTAATCCAAATTTTTAATATTTTTAATTAGGCTTAAGTTCATTAAATTTAATTTTCATTAAATTATTTTTATGAAGAAAGGAATTTTACAACATGAAAATTAATTAAAATTTATTGATAATTTTTCATTCTTGACTCAATCTGGGCTCGAACCCAGGTGTTTACGGACAGGTTACCCTGACATGTTTCGATTGCAACCACTCAATCTCCTCAGAGGGCTTGCCGTTTAACACTCGCAGCCATCGACGACTGCTGACGTCATTAGTCAAACATCAATCCTTAAACCAAATTGTATTCAACCTTTGGTAGATCGAAATTTGCTTTGAATGATTATCTATTTTTAATTCATTTTAACATGTTATTCCTTTACTTCTGTTTTTTCGTACTTTTGTCAAGAATTCTTCTTAAAGTTCAAAGTACATATTTTTTGTTTTTTCATTTTTTGTCTTTCTTATTCTTGTTGACCTTTTCAGCACAACTTGAAGGACAAATGCAAACATAGAGCCCGTGCCCTAGCTTTAACAATTATTAGTATTGTGGTTATTTTATTGAACTATTTATGGTTTTTAATCCAAATTTTTAATATTTTTAATTAGGCTTAAGTTCATTAAATTTAATTTTCATTAAATTATTTTTATGAAGAAAGGAATTTTACAACATGAAAATTAATTAAAATTTATTGATAATTTTTCATTCTTGACTCAATCTGGGCTCGAACCCAGGTGTTTACGGACAGGTTACCCTGACATGTTTCGATTGCAACCACTCAATCTCCTCAGAGGGCTTGCCGTTTAACACTCGCAGCCATCGACGACTGCTGACGTCATTAGTCAAACATCAATCCTTAAACCAAATTGTATTCAACCTTTGGTAGATCGAAATTTGCTTTGAAGTTAAACGGCAAGCCCTCTGAGGAGATTGAGTGGTTGCAATCGAAACATGTCAGGGTAACCTGTCCGTAAACACCTGGGTTCGAGCCCAGATTGAGTCAAGAATGAAAAATTATCAATAAATTTTAATTAATTTTCATGTTGTAAAATTCCTTTCTTCATAAAAATAATTTAATGAAAATTAAATTTAATGAACTTAAGCCTAATTAAAAATATTAAAAATTTGGATTAAAAACCATAAATAGTTCAATAAAATAACCACAATACTAATAATTGTTAAAGCTAGGGCACGGGCTCTATGTTTGCATTTGTCCTTCAAGTTGTGCTGAAAAGGTCAACAAGAATAAGAAAGACAAAAAATGAAAAAACAAAAAATATGTACTTTGAACTTTAAGAAGAATTCTTGACAAAAGTACGAAAAAACAGAAGTAAAGGAATAACATGTTAAAATGAATTAAAAATAGATAATCATTCAAAGCAAATTTCGATCTACCAAAGGTTGAATACAATTTGGTTTAAGGATTGATGTTTGACTAATGACGTCAGCAGTCGTCGATGGCTGCGAGTGTTAAACGGCAAGCCCTCTGAGGAGATTGAGTGGTTGCAATCGAAACATGTCAGGGTAACCTGTCCGTAAACACCTGGGTTCGAGCCCAGATTGAGTCAAGAATGAAAAATTATCAATAAATTTTAATTAATTTTCATGTTGTAAAATTCCTTTCTTCATAAAAATAATTTAATGAAAATTAAATTTAATGAACTTAAGCCTAATTAAAAATATTAAAAATTTGGATTAAAAACCATAAATAGTTCAATAAAATAACCACAATACTAATAATTATTGAAATATTATAAAACAAACAAGTAAAGATACCTAAATTTTTTAAATAATTGGTAAATTTTGCTAAAAATCGTTAAAAACCACCCTTTTTGAAATAAAATATTGAAATATTATAAAACAAACAAGCAAAAATAGCTAAATTTTTTTAACAATAGGTAAATTTAGCTATAAATCGCTGAAAACCACCCTTTTTGAAATAAAATTATTGAAATATTATAAAACAAACAAGTAAAGATAGCTAAATTTTTTAAATAATTGGTAAATTTTGCTATAAATCGCTAAAAACCACCCTTTTTGAAATGAAATTATTGAAATATTATAAAACAAACAAGTAAAGATAGCTAAATTTTTTAAATATTTGGTAAATTTTGCTATAAATCGTTAAAAACCACCCTTTTTGAAATAAAAATATTGAAATATTATACAACAAACAAGCAAAAATAGCTAAATTTTTTTAACAATAGGTAAATTTAGCTATAAATCGCTGAAAACCACCCTTTTTGAAATAAAATTATTGAAATATTATAAAACAAACAAACAAGCAAAAATAGCTAAATTTTTTAAATAATTGCTAAATTTAGCTATAAATCGTTAAAAACCACCCTTTTTGAAATAAAATTATTGAAATATTATAAAACAAACAAGTAAAGATAGCTACATTTTTTAAATAATTGGTAAATTTTGCTATAAATCGCTGAAAACCACCCTTTTTGAAATGAAATTATTGAAATATTATAAAACAAACAAGCAAAAATAGCTAAATTTTTTTTAACAATAGGTAAATTTAGCTATAAATCGCTGAAAACCACACTTTTTGAAATAAAATTATTGAAATATTATAAAACAAACAAGCAAAAATAGCTAAATTTTTTAAATAATTGCTAAATTTAGCTATAAATCGTTAAAAACCACCCTTTTTGAAATAAAAATATTGAAATATTATAAAACAAACAACATAAATAGCTAAACTTTTTAAATAATTGGTAAATTTAGCTATAAATCGTTAAAAACCACCCTTTTTGAAATGAAATTATTGAAATATTATAAAACAAACAAGTAAAGATAGCTAAATTTTTTAAATAATTGGTAAATTTAGCTATAAATCGCTGAAAACCACTCTTTTTGAAATAAAATTATTGAAATATTATAAAACAAACAGCAAAAATAGCTAAATTTTTTTAACAATAGGTAAATTTAGCTATAAATCGCTGAAAACCACCCTTTTTGAAATAAAATTATTAAAATATTATAAAGCAAACAAGCAAAAATAGCTAAATTTTTATAATAATAGGTAAATTTATCTATAAATCGCTGAAAACCACCCTTTTTGAAATGAAATTATTGAAATATTATAAAACAAACAAGTAAAGATAGCTAAATTTTTTAAATAATTGGTAAATTTTGCTATAAATCGTTAAAAACCACCCTTTTTGAAATAAAAATATTGAAATATTATAAAACAAACAAGCAAAAATAGCTAAATTTTTTTAACAATAGGTAAATTTAGCTATAAATCGCTGAAAACCACCCTTTTTGAAATAAAATTATTGAAATATTATAAAACAAACAAGTAAAGATAGCTAAATTTTTTTAATAATAGGTAAATTTATCTATAAATCGCTGAAAACCACCCTTTTTGAAATAAAATTATTGAAATATTATAAAACAAACAAGCAAAAATAGCTAAATTTTTTTAATAATAGGTAAATTTAGCTATAAATCGCTGAAAACCACCCTTTTTGAAATAAAATTATTGAAATATTATAAAACAAACAGCAAAAATAGCTAAATTTTTTTAACAATAGGTAAATTTAGCTATAAATCGCTGAAAACCACCCTTTTTGAAATAAAATTATTGAAATATTATAAAACAAACAAGTAAAGATACCTAAATTTTTTAAATAATTGGTAAATTTTGCTATAAATCGCTGAAAACCACCCTTTTTGAAATGAAATTATTGAAATATTATAAAACAAACAAGTAAAGATAGCTAAATTTTTTAAATAATTGGTAAATTTTGCTATAAATCGTTAAAAACCACCCTTTTTGAAATAAAAATATTGAAATATTATAAAACAAACAAGCAAAAATAGCTAAATTTTTTTAACAATACGTAAATTTAGCTATAAATCGCTGAAAACCACCCTTTTTGAAATAAAATTATTGAAATATTATAAAACAAACAAGTAAAGATAGCTAAATTTTTTTAATAATAGGTAAATTTAGCTATAAATCGCTGAAAACCACCCTTTTTGAAATAAAATTATTGAAATATTATAAAACAAACAAGCAAAAATAGCTAAATTTTTTTAATAATAGGTAAATTTAGCTATAAATCGCTGAAAACCACCCTTTTTGAAAATAGCTAAATTTTTATAATAATAGGTAAATTTATCTATAAATCGCTGAAAACCACCCTTTTTGAAATGAAATTATTGAAATATTATAAAACAAACAAGTAAATATAGCTACATTTTTTTAATAATAGGTAAATTTAGCTATAAATCGCTGAAAACCACCCTTTTTGAAATAAAATTATTGAAATATTATAAAACAAACAAGTAAAGATAGCTAAATTTTTTAAATAATTGGTAAATTTTGCTATAAATCGCTGAAAACCACCCTTTTTGAAATGAAATTATTGAAATATTATAAAACAAACAATTAAAGATAGCTAAATTTTTTTAATAATAGGAAAATTTAGCTATAAATCGCTGAGACCACCCTTTTTGAAATAAAATTATTGAAATATTATAAAACAAACAAGCAAAAATAGCTAAATTTTTTTAATAATAGGTAAATTTAGCTATAAATCGCTGAAAACCACCCTTTTTGAAATAAAATTATTGAAATATTATAAAACAAACAGCAAAAATAGCTAAATTTTTTTAACAATAGGTAAATTTAGCTATAAATCGCTGAAAACCACCCTTTTTGAAATAAAATTATTGAAATATTATAAAACAAACAAGTAAAGATACCTAAATTTTTTAAATAATTGGTAAATTTTGCTATAAATCGCTGAAAACCACCCTTTTTGAAATGAAATTATTGAAATATTATAAAACAAACAAGTAAAGATAGCTAAATTTTTTAAATAATTGCTAAATTTAGCTATAAATCGTTAAAAACCACCCTTTTTGAAATAAAATTATTGAAATATTATAAAACAAACAAGTAAAGATAGCTACATTTTTTAAATAATTGGTAAATTTTGCTATAAATCGCTGAAAACCACCCTTTTTGAAATGAAATTATTGAAATATTATAAAACAAACAAGCAAAAATAGCTAAATTTTTTTAACAATAGGTAAATTTAGCTATAAATCGCTGAAAACCACACTTTTTGAAATAAAATTATTGAAATATTATAAAACAAACAAGCAAAAATAGCTAAATTTTTTAAATAATTGCTAAATTTAGCTATAAATCGTTAAAAACCACCCTTTTTGAAATAAAAATATTGAAATATTATAAAACAAACAACATAAATAGCTAAACTTTTTAAATAATTGGTAAATTTAGCTATAAATCGTTAAAAACCACCCTTTTTGAAATGAAATTATTGAAATATTATAAAACAAACAAGTAAAGATAGCTAAATTTTTTAAATAATTGGTAAATTTAGCTATAAATCGCTGAAAACCACTCTTTTTGAAATAAAATTATTGAAATATTATAAAACAAACAGCAAAAATAGCTAAATTTTTTTAACAATAGGTAAATTTAGCTATAAATCGCTGAAAACCACCCTTTTTGAAATAAAATTATTAAAATATTATAAAGCAAACAAGCAAAAATAGCTAAATTTTTATAATAATAGGTAAATTTATCTATAAATCGCTGAAAACCACCCTTTTTGAAATGAAATTATTGAAATATTATAAAACAAACAAGTAAAGATAGCTAAATTTTTTAAATAATTGGTAAATTTTGCTATAAATCGTTAAAAACCACCCTTTTTGAAATAAAAATATTGAAATATTATAAAACAAACAAGCAAAAATAGCTAAATTTTTTTAACAATAGGTAAATTTAGCTATAAATCGCTGAAAACCACCCTTTTTGAAATAAAATTATTGAAATATTATAAAACAAACAAGTAAAGATAGCTAAATTTTTTTAATAATAGGTAAATTTATCTATAAATCGCTGAAAACCACCCTTTTTGAAATAAAATTATTGAAATATTATAAAACAAACAAGCAAAAATAGCTAAATTTTTTTAATAATAGGTAAATTTAGCTATAAATCGCTGAAAACCACCCTTTTTGAAATAAAATTATTGAAATATTATAAAACAAACAGCAAAAATAGCTAAATTTTTTTAACAATAGGTAAATTTAGCTATAAATCGCTGAAAACCACCCTTTTTGAAATAAAATTATTGAAATATTATAAAACAAACAAGTAAAGATACCTAAATTTTTTAAATAATTGGTAAATTTTGCTATAAATCGCTGAAAACCACCCTTTTTGAAATGAAATTATTGAAATATTATAAAACAAACAAGTAAAGATAGCTAAATTTTTTAAATAATTGGTAAATTTTGCTATAAATCGTTAAAAACCACCCTTTTTGAAATAAAAATATTGAAATATTATAAAACAAACAAGCAAAAATAGCTAAATTTTTTTAACAATACGTAAATTTAGCTATAAATCGCTGAAAACCACCCTTTTTGAAATAAAATTATTGAAATATTATAAAACAAACAAGTAAAGATAGCTAAATTTTTTTAATAATAGGTAAATTTAGCTATAAATCGCTGAAAACCACCCTTTTTGAAATAAAATTATTGAAATATTATAAAACAAACAAGCAAAAATAGCTAAATTTTTTTAATAATAGGTAAATTTAGCTATAAATCGCTGAAAACCACCCTTTTTGAAAATAGCTAAATTTTTATAATAATAGGTAAATTTATCTATAAATCGCTGAAAACCACCCTTTTTGAAATGAAATTATTGAAATATTATAAAACAAACAAGTAAATATAGCTACATTTTTTTAATAATAGGTAAATTTAGCTATAAATCGCTGAAAACCACCCTTTTTGAAATAAAATTATTGAAATATTATAAAACAAACAAGTAAAGATAGCTAAATTTTTTAAATAATTGGTAAATTTTGCTATAAATCGCTGAAAACCACCCTTTTTGAAATGAAATTATTGAAATATTATAAAACAAACAATTAAAGATAGCTAAATTTTTTTAATAATAGGAAAATTTAGCTATAAATCGCTGAAAACCACCCTTTTTGAAATAAAATTATTGAAATATTATAAAACAAACAAGTAAGGATAGCTAAATTTTTTTAATAATAGGTAAATTTAGCTATAAATCGCTGAAAACCACCCTTTTTGAAATAAAATTATTGAAATATTAAAAACCAAACAAGTAAAAATAGCTAAATTTTTTTAATAATAGGTAAATTTGGCTATAAATCGCTGAAAACCACCCTTTTTGAAATAAAATTATTGAAATATTATAAAACAAACAAGCAAAAATAGCTAAATTTTTTTAATAATAGGTAAATTTATCTATAAATCGCTGAAAACCACCCTTTTTGAAATGAAATTATTGAAATATTATAAAGCAAACAAGCAAAAATAGCTAAATTTTTATAATAATAGGTAAATTTATCTATAAATCGCTGAAAACCACCCTTTTTGAAATGAAATTATTGAAATATTATAAAGCAAACAAGCAAAAATAGCTAAATTTTTATAATAATAGGTAAATTTATCTATAAATCGCTGAAAACCACCCTTTTTGAAATAAAATTATTAAAATATTATAAAGCAAACAAGCAAAAATAGCTAAATTTTTATAATAATAGGTAAATTTATCTATAAATCGCTGAAAACCACCCTTTTTGAAATGAAATTATTGAAATATTATAAAGCAAACAAGCAAAAATAGCTAAATTTTTATAATAATAGGTAAATTTATCTATAAATCGTTAAAAACCACCCTTTTTGAAATAAAAATATTGAAATATTATAAAACAAACAAGCAAAAATAGCTAAATTTTTTTTATAATAGGTAAATTTATCTATAAATCGCTGAAAACCACCCTTTTTGAAATAAAATTATTGAAATATTATAAAACAAACAATTAAAGATAGCTAAATTTTTTTAATAATAGGTAAATTTAGCTATAAATCGCTGAAAACCACCCTTTTTGAAATAAAATTATTGAAATATTATAAAACAAACAAGTAAAGATAGCTAAATTTTTTTAATAATAGGTAAATTTAGCTATAAATCGCTGAAAACCACCCTTTTTGAAATAAAATTATTGAAATATTAAAAACCAAACAAGTAAAAATAGCTAAATTTTTTTAATAATAGGTAAATTTGGCTATAAATCGCTGAAAACCACCCTTTTTGAAATAAAATTATTGAAATATTATAAAACAAACAAGCAAAAATAGCTAAATTTTTTTAATAATAGGTAAATTTAGCTATAAATCGTTAAAAACCACCCTTTTTGAAATAAAAATATTGAAATATTATAAAACAAACAAGCAAAAATATCTAAATTTTTTTAATAATAGGTAAATTTAGCTATAAATCGCTGAAAACCACCCTTTTTGAAATAAAATTATTGAAATATTATAAAACAAACAAGTAAAGATAGCTAAATTTTTTTAATAATAGGTAAATTTAGCTATAAATCGCTGAAAACCACCCTTTTTGAAATAAAATTATTAAAATATTATAAAGCAAACAAGCAAAAATAGCTAAATTTTTTTAATAATAGGTAAATTTAGCTATAAATCGCTGCAAACCACCCTTTTTGAAATAAAATTATTGAAATATTAAAAACCAAACAAGTAAAAATAGCTAATTTTTTTTAATAATAGGTAAATTTGGCTATAAATCGCTGAAAACCACCCTTTTTGAAATAAAATTATTGAAATATTATAAAACAAACAAGCAAAAATAGCTAAATTTTTTTAACAATAGGTAAATTTAGCTATAAATCGCTGAAAACCACCCTTTTTGAAATAAAATTATTGAAATATTAAAAACCAAACAAGTAAAAATAGCTAAATTTTTTAAATAATTGGTAAATTTTGCTATAAATCGTTAAAAACCACCCTTTTTGAAATAAAAATATTGAAATATTATAAAACAAACAAGCAAAAATAGCTAAATTTTTTTAACAATAGGTAAATTTAGCTATAAATCGCTGAAAACCACCCTTTTTGAAATAAAATTATTGAAATATTAAAAACCAAACAAGTAAAAATAGCTAAATTTTTTAAATAATTGGTAAATTTTGCTATAAATCGTTAAAAACCACCCTTTTTGAAATAAAAATATTGAAATATTATAAAACAAACAAGCAAAAATAGCTAAATTTTTTTAACAATAGGTAAATTTAGCTATAAATCGCTGAAAACCACCCTTTTTGAAATAAAATTATTGAAATATTATAAAACAAACAAGTAAAGATAGCTAAATTTTTTTAATAATAGGGAAATTTAGCTATAAATCGCTGAAAACCACCCTTTTTGAAATAAAATTATTGAAATATTAAAAACCAAACAAGTAAAAATAGCTAAATTTTTATAATAATAGGTAAATTTATCTATAAATCGCTGCAAACCACCCTTTTTGAAATAAAATTATTGAAATATTAAAAACCAAACAAGTAAAAATAGCTAATTTTTTTTAATAATAGGTAAATTTGGCTATAAATCGCTGAAAACCACCCTTTTTGAAATAAAATTATTGAAATATTATAAAACAAACAAGCAAAAATAGCTAAATTTTTTTAACAATAGGTAAATTTAGCTATAAATCGCTGAAAACCACCCTTTTTGAAATAAAATTATTGAAATATTAAAAACCAAACAAGTAAAAATAGCTAAATTTTTTAAATAATTGGTAAATTTTGCTATAAATCGTTAAAAACCACCCTTTTTGAAATAAAAATATTGAAATATTATAAAACAAACAAGCAAAAATAGCTAAATTTTTTTAACAATAGGTAAATTTAGCTATAAATCGCTGAAAACCACCCTTTTTGAAATAAAATTATTGAAATATTATAAAACAAACAAGTAAAGATAGCTAAATTTTTTTAATAATAGGGAAATTTAGCTATAAATCGCTGAAAACCACCCTTTTTGAAATAAAAATATTGAAATATTATAAAACAAACAAGCAAAAATAGCTAAATTTTTTTAACAATAGGTAAATTTAGCTATAAATCGCTGAAAACCACCCTTTTTGAAATAAAATTATTGAAATATTATAAAACAAACAAGTAAAGATAGCTAAATTTTTTTAATAATAGGTAAATTTAGCTATAAATCGCTGAAAACCACCCTTTTTGAAATAAAATTATTGAAATATTAAAAACCAAACAAGTAAAAATAGCTAAATTTTTTTAATAATAGGTAAATTTGGCTATAAATCGCTGAAAACCACCCTTTTTGAAATAAAATTATTGAAATATTATAAAACAAACAAGCAAAAATAGCTAAATTTTTTTAACAATAGGTAAGTTTAGCTATAAATCGCTGAAAACCACCCTTTTTGAAATAAAATTATTAAAATATTATAAAGCAAACAAGCAAAAATAGCTAAATTTTTATAATAATAGGTAAATTTATCTATAAATCGCTGAAAACCACCCTTTTTGAAATGAAATTATTGAAATATTATAAAACAAACAAGTAAATATAGCTAAATTTTTTTAATAATAGGTAAATTTAGCTATAAATCGCTGAAAACCACCCTTTTTGAAATAAAATTATTGAAATATTATAAAACAAACAAGTAAAGATAGCTAAATTTTTTAAATAATTGGTAAATTTTGCTATAAATCGCTGAAAACCACCCTTTTTGAAATGAAATTATTGAAATATTATAAAACAAACAATTAAAGATAGCTAAATTTTTTTAATAATAGGTAAATTTAGCTATAAATCGCTGAAAACCACCCTTTTTGAAATAAAATTATTGAAATATTATAAAAAAAACAAGTAAAGATAGCTAAATTTTTTTAATAATAGGTAAATTTAGCTATAAATCGCTGAAAACCACCCTTTTTGAAATAAAATTATTGAAATATTAAAAACCAAACAAGTAAAAATAGCTAAATTTTTTTAATAATAGGTAAATTTGGCTATAAATCGCTGAAAACCACCCTTTTTGAAATAAAATTATTGAAATATTATAAAACAAACAAGCAAAAATAGCTAAATTTTTTTAATAATAGGTAAATTTAGCTATAAATCGTTAAAAACCACCCTTTTTGAAATAAAAATATTGAAATATTATAAAACAAACAAGCAAAAATAGCTAAATTTTTTTAATAATAGGTAAATTTAGCTATAAATCGCTGAAAACCACCCTTTTTGAAATAAAATTATTAACATATTATAAAGCAAACAAGCAAAAATAGCTAAATTTTTTTAATAATAGGTAAATTTAGCTATAAATCGCTGCAAACCACCCTGTTTGAAATAAAATTATTGAAATATTAAAAACCAAACAAGTAAAAATAGCTAAATTTTTTTAATAATAGGTAAATTTGGCTATAAATCGCTGAAAACCACCCTTTTTGAAATAAAATTATTGAAATATTATCAAAAAGTAATTTCAATTTTTGGGAATACAAAATTTTAATTTCAAAAGATTTTGTTATTCGTGCTTAATTCCCAGTTTTTATTCTTGATAAAAACACTTGAAATTTATTGTTGATGGGATAAGCTATTCCTATGCATTTCACTGGTTGCTTAGGCCAGATCATCAGGAAACTTCATCCATAAATATTTTAGACAAACTAAAGATATTAAACCAAATAAAACTGTTAAACGTATAAGACTTATAGCAACAGTTTTACTTGTAACAATATCAAAGCTTGAACAAAATACATCAACAATAAAAAAGTGGGTTTATCTCGTCTTACACTCCCCACTACAATTAGTTGAAATTCTCTCAACATTAATTGTAGTTGTAAGTAGGTTACGAAAAACAAAATAAAAAACAAACAACAACTTACAAAAGATGTTGTCAATTAAGTGTTTTTTTAGGCCGTGCACTTGCCTGTTTATTATCAAAAAGTAATTTCAATTTTTGGGAATACAAAATTTTAATTTCAAAAGATTTTGTTATTCGTGCTTAATTCCCAGTTTTTATTTGGTGTACCTTAGATCTAAATATATACATTGAATTATAATATAACTTTTTATCTAATAAACATTTTCTAAAATCATTTATACTTAATTTATTAGTTACACATTGTTTGACACCCTTAATTTTCTTAATTTCTTTTTCAACTTGATCAATTTTCACTGAATACATTTTAGCTCTCAGGCCAATGAATTCCTTGATAACTTTTCCATTACATTCATCTTTCATCATTCCTAATACTTTTTTGTTTTTTAATGGAAAGTTGTAAACATTTTCTGTCGGATATCCAGATGTATCGAAATGTGTGCTAATATCATTTCTAATATCACCGTATAGGTCATCTGTTTTAATATTGTAAATGAAAGAATCAGTATCCATATAATTAAGATTAATATTGTCACGATATTTTGGTTTCATATAATCATAATGAAAATTATACATTTTCCATTTTGATATTTCTAGAACGGAAAATCCAATATAAATAGGTTTATTATATAAAGTTTTAACTCTACTCATTTGAATGATCTGCATATGATCGTGAATTTTAAGTGAACTATGAAAATTAGGTTTAGCAATAAGAGCTCTAGCTCCTAATCGCTTACCTCTGTTCTCCCATTCACATACTAATTTAATGTCTTTACGTTTGTCAACATTTTCCATGGGTTTTCCGTATACAGCGTTGTTCAACAATTTAAAGAAATTCTGTTCAAATGAATTTTTAGCTAATGTTCTATGATGATTGTTAACATCAATATATTTTTTTAACCAATTTGATTGATTAAATTGAAGAATTCGATGTATTTTTTTCAAAATTAACCCATGTTGAATACATTGCTGTAGATTACGATAATGTATTATATAATTTGTTTTATTATTTAAATCAGTTATCAATTTTTGTTGTTTCATACCTTCAATTTTCTTATTCTCAGCACAAAATGGTATGTCATTATGATAATCGTGTAGTGTATTTGGATATTCTAGGTCAACTTCCAAGATATAACCTAATTCTGAATCCTCCTTTATATTATTTACATTAAAATTTTCACAATTTTCAATCCATACAAAATTTTTATAGGGAAGGTATTGAGACATTGCATAGCCATATAAATTATTTACATCCAAATATATTAGATAATTAGATTCCTTGGTGGAGTCATAATCACTTATATATTTATTATTAGCTACTGAATGTCGTTTACTACATTGTACAATACCTCCCCTAATACCCCGTGCAACAAAATTATACATATTAATGTCAGTCATCAACTCAAGCTCTATTTCAGTTGTCTTCAACATAGCATCCCATGACAGACCAGGAGTAGTATAATATTGGCAAGGGTCTAAATTATATATGTTTTTACAAACTTTACGGAAATTTTCAAAAACATCGCAAAGTAAAAAGACATCTACTTTTAAATATAAAATTAAATAATCCATTAGATTTGAACATTTAAATGTTTTCCATACTGTTTTGGCATGTTCATAATCCTCTACACTACACGACATATTAGTTAATTTATTGAAAAAGGCAGAACATGGTGGTAATTGATTTTCTTCAAGACGATTTACTGAATCTAAATAATCATACGGAAAGACGCCCTTACGTTTCATCAAATCGAATTCATTACCATTTGAATAGGCTGATTTGACTACCTTCAAATCATTATCGGACAAATAGCCTGCTAATTTTTCTAGACTCGATGGCATAAACCGAAATGAGTCTAGAAAACGTAGTTCAATTGTATCTTTCTCATTAACCTTAATTCTTTTAGATATGGATACATATAGTTCCTTATTCAAAGGAATAATGTTTATATCACCTTCAACAGATGATAATTCTCTCACAAACAAGTGACAATCATATGACGAAAGGTTGTGGAAAAAAATAGGAACGAAATTGGCAATTTGAAAATCTAAATTGCATTTGTTATGCGCTGAACCTCTATATTCACCAGTAAGATGACAATGATCAGCTACCTTATCTTCATCAGATAAAGATTTCATACAAATATGACATATTTTACTTTCATTGTGCTTTATCTGTTGAAGAGGTGTTAAGGAATTCATTGGCTTAATTACACTTAAGAAATTAGTGTAAATACCTAAAATGTCTTTGATTAGAGTTGAAAAAAAGTTTTTAGGGGCATCAATACCACTATAAATTTTAAAAATATCTAAACTAGAATCATATGAACATTTAATATAATAACTATAAGCAAATGGAATATGCTTTTGTATTGTTTTTACATTTATGGAATTTTGAATGTTAACTGATTCAAGTATGCACTCAAAATCAGCATAAACTACAAAAGGCACATCCATTTGCTTCTTAAAATGTTTAAAGCTAACTAAATTGTTATTTATATCAGGCATTTTAGTAACCATTTTGTTGCATTCCTTTTTATGTTTTTGTAAAGATGATTCAGCATGAAAATGTATGAGACAGGTATTACATATATATATTTGTTCTCTATGCTTAGTTAGTTGATTTTTTATTAATCTACAATTAAATGAAACATAATAATAAAAACAATCATTATAATTATTTAATTTTTATAGTTACATACCTTGAAATGTTTTTAATCCAAACGTAATGAAATCTATCACCTTCTTCCAACAATAGTAAGTTTATGTGCTTGGACTTTTCCTCTGCAGTAAAGTAGAACGGTCCTATAACAGTATCACCTTCTAGTCCAAACACATTAACACTTATTTCTGGATTGTTGGTTTCAAAGACTTTTATGTTACTAGTCGGTAGTGGAAAGTCCAAACATTTAAAATTTAAAACAATTTTATTATCCAGTACTATAATTTCATCTTTTATGTTGCTAACGTTATAGGATGTACATCTATTTACATTTAGATCAATTGGGTGTAACGCCGATATTATAGCCCACTTGAAACAATATACATCATTATTTTGTACATTGATACATGCATGCTTTCTCTGTATTGTTGGTGGTAAAGGAATATAGTGAGAACCTTTAATACATTCATATTTGTTTACATTAATTTCTAGGCGTAATATTTCAGATAATGTCCAACCACTATCACGCTCCTGAAATTCACCCATCTTTTTAATAACAACATCACATTGGTCATTATAAAGGTTTGTAATCTCATCTCTTGTAGCAGATATACCAAGAATAGACATTTTATTTTGATGAGATTTCACTTCAATTGTACATGAATGTTGCTCCTCCTTAACCAGCATGTATTCACAAAATAGTTCAATGTTAAATTTAATGCTTAAATATTTTTGAATTACATCATTAAATAAATCTACCACTTTATCTCTAATTGCAGATAAAAAGTTTTTAGGTATTAAATCGGTTTTATTGTTATTTTCAATAAAATATGTAACAATGCGATTGTTGAACACTGATTTAATACATTTTATATTATTATCATTATGAGTAGTATCTAAACTTTCGGCACTGTTAATTTTATGTTCATTTGTCCTTATATGATAATGCCAATTGGTTTTTAAAATATTTTTTTTACAATCTTTACAATATATATTGATTGCGCTACCGCATCCTGTTATAGAGGATGAATGTCGTTGCCATTCCAAGCGATCTGAAAAATGTTTATTACATGTTATACATTTAAACGAAAAGCTTGGTGCTTTATGCTGTAACCGCTTATGTTTTCTTAAATTTTTATTCATAGTGAATGCTTTTTGACAAATCTCACAAATAAAGCCAGCCATTTTCTTTTTTTTTTATATCAGTTTTTTTTTTTGTTGAAGACAATGCAGCATCAAGACAGTTTTATAGTCGTTGATGTACAAGGATTTTGTATTGCAAGTAAATTGTATGCAAAAAGAAGTTTGCATTTTAGACACTGATTTCGAAATCCTAACTTTTCTCATTGAATCACAATTAAAATATTCAGAATTAATTTATAAGGATAGGATAACAATCAAATGGTTATACATACAATTAATTACACGGTTTACATTGGAATACTGACGACGCTATACTAAAAGAGTTGATGAAATACCTAATAATACCTATGAAAAAAGGAGAGAAAATGAAGAATATCCTATTATATATGTTAAAGGACTTGAAAAATTGATATGGCTAAAAGAATTACTTAAAGAAGAGATAGTAAGTAATATGTATAATAAATTAAGCTGGTTTGAATTATCCAAATGTTAAAACTTTATATAAAAATCATTTTAATATATATATTTGTAAAAATCATATAAATTTTAGCTAAATATGTGCTGAAAAAAACTGTAATTTTATTAAGAAATTTTATTAATTTATGTTTATTCCAAACAATTAAAATACAAAAAAATATCCTATAAAATCTTTCAGTTGTTAATTTTATTTATTGACATTACTGACATTAGTTTGTAATCTGAATTTCAGATTGAACTTTTTATTTCTTAAAGAAGCTAATCAGATTATCATTTGCAGTTTATACTTTTTCAAACTTAAAAGTTACTATAAGGTTTTATGTCTGACATTTATAAAATATTTTTAATACAAAAATTCATAAATAAAAACATTTGAAGCACAGCTCGCGGACTATGACATCGATAAACAGAAGAATATATAAATAAAAAACAGAATTAATAATCACTTTGTAAAGTTTCAACTGTTTAGTTATAGTAGTGTTAGTGTAGGGTAACATATTGCGGCTTATGATTAAGATAAACAGACGGCTATAGAACATAAAATCAGAACTGACAGATTTAAAGTTTCATCTTTTTCAGTGCTGTTAGATCAAAAATCTTATGGCCTAGAGCTTGTGGCTTATGACTTGGATAAACAGAACTGCCAGATTACATTCAAATATACTTCTACAATATATGGAAAAAGCTTGTGGTTAATGACTTAGATAAACAGAGCTGCCAGATTACAATCGAGTATACCTCTGAAACATATGGAAAAAGCTTGTGGTTTATGTCTTAGATAATCAGACAACCATAACAAATTAAAGAAAAGAATGATTCAGTGTAGCATACCAATCGATGAACTTAAATGCCAGCGTAGCGTAGGCATGCTCCGACACTTTGTATGGAAATCGTGATTTAGAAGGAACATAAACATACTACTAACAAACAAGCAAAAATAGCAAAATTTTTTTAATAATAGGTAAATTTAGCTATAAATCGCTGAAAACCACCCTTTTTGAAATAAAATTATTGAAATATTAAAAACCAAACAAGTAAAAATAGCTAAATTTTTTTAATAATAGGTAAATTTGGCTATAAATCGCTAAAAACCACCCTTTTTCAAATAAAATTATTGAAATATTATAAAACAAACAAGCAAAAATAGCTAAATTTTTTAAATAATTGGTAAATTTAGCTATAAATCGTTAAAAACCACCCTTTTTGAAATAAAAATATTGAAATATTATAAAACAAACAAGCAAAAATAGCTAAATTTTTAAAATAATTGGTAAATTTAGCTATAAATCGCTGAAAACCACCCTTTTTGAAATAAAATTATTGAAATATTATAAAACAAACAAGCAAAAATAGCTAAATTTTTTAAATAATTGGTAAATTTAGCTATAAATCGCTGAAAACCACCCTTTTTGAAATAAAATTATTGAAATATTAAAAACTAAACAAGTAAAAATAGCTAATCTTTTTTAATAATAGGTAAATTTGGCTAAAAATCGCCGAAAACCTCCCTTTTTGAAATAAAATTATTGAAATATTATAAAACAAACAAGCAAAAATAGCTAAATTTTTTTAATAATAGGTAAATTTGGCTATAAATCGCTGAAAACCACCCTTTTTGAAATAAAATTATTGAAATATTATAAAACAAACAAGCAAAAATAGCTAATCTTTTTTAATAATAGGTAAATTTGGCTAAAAATCGCTGAAAACCTCCCTTTTTGAAATAAAATTATTGAAATATTATAAAACAAACAAGCAAAAATAGCTAAATTTTTTTAATAATAGGTAAATTTAGCTATAAATCGCTGAAACCACCCTTTTTGAAATAAAATTATTGAAATATTAAAAACCAAACAAGTAAAAATAGCTAAATTTTTTTAATAATAGGTAAATTTTTGAAATAAAATTATTGAAATATTATAAAACAAACAAGCAAAAATAGCTAAATTTTTTTAATAATTGGTAAATTTAGCTATAAATCGCTGAAAACCACCCTTAAAAACTAAACAAGTAAAAATAGCTAATCTTTTTTAATAATAGGTAAATTTGGCTGACGACGCTATACTAAAAGAGTTGATGAAATACCTAATAATACCTATGAAAAAAGGAGAGAAAATGAAGAATATCCTATTATATATGTTAAAGGACTTGAAAAATTGATATGGCTAAAAGAATTACTTAAAGAAGAGATAGTAAGTAATATGTATAATAAATTAAGCTGGTTTGAATTATCCAAATGTTAAAACTTTATATAAAAATCATTTTAATATATATATTTGTAAAAATCATATAAATTTTAGCTAAATATGTGCTGAAAAAAACTGTAATTTTATTAAGAAATTTTATTAATTTATGTTTATTCCAAACAATTAAAATACAAAAAAATATCCTATAAAATCTTTCAGTTGTTAATTTTATTTATTGACATTACTGACATTAGTTTGTAATCTGAATTTCAGATTGAACTTTTTATTTCTTAAAGAAGCTAATCAGATTATCATTTGCAGTTTATACTTTTTCAAACTTAAAAGTTACTATAAGGTTTTATGTCTGACATTTATAAAATATTTTTAATACAAAAATTCATAAATAAAAACATTTGAAGCACAGCTCGCGGACTATGACATCGATAAACAGAAGAATATATAAATAAAAAACAGAATTAATAATCACTTTGTAAAGTTTCAACTGTTTAGTTATAGTAGTGTTAGTGTAGGGTAACATATTGCGGCTTATGATTAAGATAAACAGACGGCTATAGAACATAAAATCAGAACTGACAGATTTAAAGTTTCATCTTTTTCAGTGCTGTTAGATCAAAAATCTTATGGCCTAGAGCTTGTGGCTTATGACTTGGATAAACAGAACTGCCAGA
Organism: Pollenia angustigena; assembly: GCA_930367215.1. Lineage (NCBI taxonomy): Eukaryota > Metazoa > Arthropoda > Insecta > Diptera > Polleniidae > Pollenia > Pollenia angustigena. The sequence goes on along the minus strand of OV884061.1, from coordinate 11,756,602 downwards.
TTACATTCAAATATACTTCTACAATATATGGAAAAAGCTTGTGGTTAATGACTTAGATAAACAGAGCTGCCAGATTACAATCGAGTATACCTCTGAAACATATGGAAAAAGCTTGTGGTTTATGTCTTAGATAATCAGACAACCATAACAAATTAAAGAAAAGAATGATTCAGTGTAGCATACCAATCGATGAACTTAAATGCCAGCGTAGCGTAGGCATGCTCCGACACTTTGTATGGAAATCGTGATTTAGAAGGAACATAAACATACTACTAACAAACAAGCAAAAATAGCAAAATTTTTTTAATAATAGGTAAATTTAGCTATAAATCGCTGAAAACCACCCTTTTTGAAATAAAATTATTGAAATATTAAAAACCAAACAAGTAAAAATAGCTAAATTTTTTTAATAATAGGTAAATTTGGCTATAAATCGCTAAAAACCACCCTTTTTCAAATAAAATTATTGAAATATTATAAAACAAACAAGCAAAAATAGCTAAATTTTTTAAATAATTGGTAAATTTAGCTATAAATCGTTAAAAACCACCCTTTTTGAAATAAAAATATTGAAATATTATAAAACAAACAAGCAAAAATAGCTAAATTTTTAAAATAATTGGTAAATTTAGCTATAAATCGCTGAAAACCACCCTTTTTGAAATAAAATTATTGAAATATTATAAAACAAACAAGCAAAAATAGCTAAATTTTTTAAATAATTGGTAAATTTAGCTATAAATCGCTGAAAACCACCCTTTTTGAAATAAAATTATTGAAATATTAAAAACTAAACAAGTAAAAATAGCTAATCTTTTTTAATAATAGGTAAATTTGGCTAAAAATCGCCGAAAACCTCCCTTTTTGAAATAAAATTATTGAAATATTATAAAACAAACAAGCAAAAATAGCTAAATTTTTTTAATAATAGGTAAATTTGGCTATAAATCGCTGAAAACCACCCTTTTTGAAATAAAATTATTGAAATATTATAAAACAAACAAGCAAAAATAGCTAATCTTTTTTAATAATAGGTAAATTTGGCTAAAAATCGCTGAAAACCTCCCTTTTTGAAATAAAATTATTGAAATATTATAAAACAAACAAGCAAAAATAGCTAAATTTTTTTAATAATAGGTAAATTTAGCTATAAATCGCTGAAACCACCCTTTTTGAAATAAAATTATTGAAATATTAAAAACCAAACAAGTAAAAATAGCTAAATTTTTTTAATAATAGGTAAATTTTTGAAATAAAATTATTGAAATATTATAAAACAAACAAGCAAAAATAGCTAAATTTTTTTAATAATTGGTAAATTTAGCTATAAATCGCTGAAAACCACCCTTAAAAACTAAACAAGTAAAAATAGCTAATCTTTTTTAATAATAGGTAAATTTGGCTAAAAATCGCTGAAAACCTCCCTTTTTGAAATAAAATGATTGAAATATTATAAAACAAACAAGCAAAAATAGCTAAATTTTTAAAATAATTGGTAAATTTAGCTATAAATCGCTGAAAACCACCCTTTTTGAAATAAAATTATTGAAATATTATAAAACAAACAAGCAAAAATAGCTAAATTTTTTAAATAATTGGTAAATTTAGCTATAAATCGCTGAAAACCACCCTTTTTGAAATAAAATTATTGAAATATTAAAAACTAAACAAGTAAAAATAGCTAATCTTTTTTAATAATAGGTAAATTTGGCTAAAAATCGCTGAAAACCTCCCTTTTTGAAATAAAATTATTGAAATATTATAAAACAAACAAGCAAAAATAGCTAAATTTTTAAAATAATTGGTAAATTTAGCTATAAATCGCTGAAAACCACCCTTTTTGAAATAAAATTATTGAAATATTATAAAACAAACAAGCAAAAATAGCTAAATTTTTTAAATAATTGGTAAATTTAGCTATAAATCGCTTAAAACCACCCTTTTTGAAATAAAATTATTGAAATATTAAAAACTAAACAAGTAAAAATAGCTAATCTTTTTTAATAATAGGTAAATTTGGCTATAAATCGCTGAAAACCACCCTTTTTGAAATAAAATTATTGAAATATTATAAAAAAAACAAGCAAAAATAGCTAAATTTTTTAAATAATTGGTAAATTTAGCTATAAATCGTTAAAAACCACCCTTTTTGAAATAAAAATATTGAAATATTATAAAACAAACAAGCAAAAATAGCTAAATTTTTAAAATAATAGGTAAATTTAGCTATAAATCGCTGAAAACCACCCTTTTTGAAATAAAATTATTGAAATATTATAAAACAAACAAGCAAAAATAGCTAAATTTTTTTAATAATAGGTAAATTTAGCTATAAATCGCTGAAAACCACCCTTTTTGAAATAAAATTATTGAAATATTAAAAACTAAACAAGTAAAAATAGCTAATCTTTTTTAATAATAGGTAAATTTGGCTAAAAATCGCTGAAAACCTCCCTTTTTGAAATAAAATTATTGAAATATTAAAAACCAAACAAGTAAAAATAGCTAAATTTTTTAAATAATTGGTAAATTTAGCTATAAATCGCTGAAAACCACCCTTTTTGAAATAAAATTATTGAAATATTATAAAACAAACAAGCAAAAATAGCTAAATTTTTTTAATAATAGGTAAATTTAGCTATAAATCGCTGAAAACCACCCTTTTTGAAATAAAATTATTGAAATATTAAAAACCAAACAAGTAAAAATAGCTAAATTTTTTTAATAATAGGTAAATTTGGCTATAAATCGCTGAAAACCACCCTTTTTGAAATAAAATTATTGAAATATTATAAAACAAACAAGCAAAAATAGCTAAATTTTTTAAATAATTGGTAAATTTAGCTATAAATCGTTAAAAACCACCCTTTTTGAAATAAAAATATTGAAATATTATAAAACAAACAAGCAAAAATAGCTAAATTTTTAAAATAATTGGTAAATTTAGCTATAAATCGCTGAAAACCACCCTTTTTGAAATAAAATTATTGAAATATTATAAAACAAACAAGCAAAAATAGCAAAATTTTTTAAATAATTGGTAAATTTAGCTATAAATCGTGAAAAACCACCCTTTTTGAAATAAAAATATTGAAATATTATAAAACAAACAAGCAAAAATATCTAAATTTTTAAAATAATTGGTAAATTTAGGTATAAATCGCTGAAAACCACACTTTTTGAAATAAAATTATTGAAATATTATAAAACAAACAAGCAAAAATAGCTAAATTTTTTAAATAATTGCTAAATTTAGCTATAAATCGTTAAAAACCACCCTTTTTGAAATAAAAATATTGAAATATTTTAGTCTTTGATAGTTCTCTATCGACTGTTTATTTTAATACTTATGGTTTACATGTTTTCTTATGTTCTATTTAGGTCTCTTTTACATACATTTACTTATCCCTATGACCTATGTTTCTCCCTCTCATGTTCATTATAATATATGAATACTACAATTAACCTATGTTTACACTTAGCAAAATAAATAGTAATTACATTTTATTGAAAGACTTACCACTAATAAGTTTATAAATTATAAATAATATTAATAGATAGAACTTAATGATGACTAACTTAATAACTAACAGCCTACAACTCGGCCGTCCTGATCTCTAGGATCACCTGATACTAGGCGATTTATCTAACTCGTCCTTACCCTGATTTCGAGTCAGCATATTTCTAGTCATCACCCCTGTCCTTTGTCCCGTACCTTCATTCGTTCCCAAATGATCATTATATTCGTCACTGTCCGAGTCCTGCTCATCCAAACCGTCAACACTAAGGGTCCGCCCGTTTGTCCCTTTAAGCCACGGCCTCATATTCTGAACTGCCCAAACCCCTTCATACGGTCTCTGTGTCCGCTGGAATCCCTCAATATCCTTAACACGATATCTATCGTTTCCCAGCACCTTAGATATCTCAAACGGACCCTTAAATTTCGGTATTAGTTTACTCGATACCCCCACTGTAGAGTCAAAGTTTCTAATCATGACATAATCCCCTTCCCTATATAGTCTTGCACGTTGTCGTTTCCTGTCTACATAAGATTTGTTATAATCTTGAACCCTTTTCTGCACTTGCTCTGCCTCTCTTCTTATTTCATCTAATTTTCTGTCACTGCACCCCAGCTGGCCGTCCACTGTATTCTCCCTTAGACTATCCACTATTTTCCCTTTCTGACCTATTCCAAACAACATCACGCTAGGACACTGGTTGATACTCCTGTGAACAGTATTATTCATCGCATGCTCTACGTCCGGCAACACCTTATACCATGGTCTTCCCTCTCCCTGATTCATTAACTTACTTATCATCTGTCCCAAATCCCTGTTAATCCTCTCCACCTGTCCATTTGCCTGTGGAGATCCTGTTGCAATTTTAACGTGAATAATATTATTGTCTCGTAAAAACGCCTCGAATTCTCCTGATGTAAAACAAGATCCCCTGTCCGAAACTATGTGACTCGGCCTACTATATGCTCTAAAATAATCATGCAGTGCATCAATTGCTTCTCTAGATTTAGTTGTCTTAGTCGGGTATAGTCTTACGAATTTCGTACACGCATCTACTATCACTAGAATATGCCTCTTCATAGAATCCCTACACGTAATCGGCCCATAATGGTCCACGTGTACTACCTGAAAAGGAATATTCCCCTTTGGTACAATGTTCAGAAAACCCTCTCGCTTCCCGGTCTTAGTTGCAAATGCTATACACTTCAGACAATTCGCTATATGCTCCTGAACTTTCCTCCTAACATTAGGGAACCAATAACTCCTTCCGATTACCTCCATAACCTTATCCACCCCCACATGACCCATCTCATTATGATACTTAAAAAGAACGTGATTTTCCATTGCCTCCGGAACGCAAAACAACAAATTTCCCTTCACCTTCCTATAAATCACACCGTTCCTCATTTCATAAAGTTCATGCTCCCCCTTACTTAAAAGTTCCCGTATTTTGTTATGCTTCTCGTCCTTAGTTTGGCAAATCACCAAATTATCCTCAAATGTGTTCTCTTCTATTGCAAGAATTGTGTTACACCTACTTAGAGCATCGACGTGTTGCATTCTCTTACCTGACCTGTGCTCTAACCTGTATTCATAGTTCTGCAACTCTAAAGCCCATCTAGCTATTCTCGGGTTCAGTTCCTTTCGGTTCAGTGTCAACATCAAGGAATTACAGTCTGTAACTATCTTAAAATGCATTCCCTGTAAGTACACTCTAAACCTCTTCAAAGCATACACGATTGCTAGGGTCTCCAGTTCAAAACTGTGGTATCGCGATTCTGTGTCCGTAGTCCTCTTCGAAAAGTAGAATATAGGGTGGAATTTACCATCACTCTTCTTCTGTAGTAATATCGCACCAAAACCTATCGAACTTGCGTCACAATGCAGTTCCGTCTCATCCTTTGGATCATATAGCGCCAATAAAGGCGCTGCTACCATTTTCCTCTTCAACGTGTCAAAAGCCTCCAGCGCAGACGACCCCATGCTAAACGTTTTCTCCTTTCTTGTCAAGTCATGAAGTGGCTTTGCTATAATCGAAAAATCCCTGATAAATCTACGGAAGTACGAACACATCCCTAAAAAACTCTGTACCTCTTGCACCTTTTTCGGAACTGGAAAATCTAAAATCGCTCTAATCCCATCATTGTCCGCTCTAATGCCCTCCTTCGATATCATATACCCTAAATATTTGACTTCAGTCTGAAAAAAACTGCACTTGTCCAACCTTAGCTCCAACTTATTATTCACTAACCTTCTAAAAACCTCCCTTAGTATCTCCAAGTGTTCCTGTACATCCTGCGTCGCTACCATTATATCGTCAAGATAAATAACCACCCTTCCGTCCTGTACCATATCACTGAATATTCTATTTATAAACCGCTGAAACGTAAACGGTGCATTGGTCAGTCCAAACGGCATCCTTAGAAACTCGAATTGACCTAACGGTGTTGTAAATGACGTATATTTTACCGATTCCTCGTGCATATAAACATGATAATAACCGTTTCTCAAATCCATTTTCGAAAATATACTCTTGTTAACTAACTTGTCCAACAAGTCATCTATCAAAGGAATCGGAAACTTCGTCTTTGTCGTGACCTTATTAAGTTGCCTAAAGTCAACACACATCCTTAGATCGCCCGTTTTCTTCCTAACCAACACTATAGGTGAGGCATATTCAGATTCACTTGGACGTATGAAACCCTTTGCCAAGTACTCATCCAATATTATCTGTAACCTCTCTTTTTCCGCATATGAAAGTCTTCTGGGTGAACAATTAAATACCTTCTGGTCATCTATTATTAATCGCATTTCACATTTTATTAAAGGTTCAACCGGTCGTTCCGGATCTATATACGATTCCTTAAATAATCTTTCAAAATACTTCTTTTGTCCAAATGTCAGTTGTTCCCCCACGTTATACTCTACTTTTTCCTCTTCGCATTCAATCAGTAACATCTGAGCTTCAAAATTGTCATTATCACCCTTCTCGCCCATATTTTCAATACTCGGTATGTTCATTAACGTATGTTGTGCCCGTTCAATTTTCCTACTCGTCTGCGATAAACCAGGCCCATCATACGCGCCGTCTACTCTCAAATCACCTACACAGTTTCCCCCACTTGTCAAATTAGCAATACTGTTAATACACGTATCATCAACAACAAGTTTTGTACCACTTTGCCGTAAAAAATCTCTACCTAAAACAATAGGACATCCCATAGATTCATCATCAACAACCATTAATTTCGTTACAATATTTTTATTCGCAAACAAAACTAAACATTCTATAATTCCATTAATTTTCAATTCACTTTTATTAATACCAAAGTAAGTTTTATTTTCGCTTTCAAAAATTTCTACACCGCTTGGAACATTTGACCGCCTTATGAAACTGATGGGGCTGCCAGAATCTATGAGACATTCTACAAACATTGATACATTTTTATTACAATTTGTTAAAAATCTAACATCTAAATAGCTTACATAATCATTTTGTTCGTTCTTCTTCTCAGTTTTCCTATATAACTCGCAATCCTTGGCTTGATGTCCGAATCCAGCACACGCAAAACAAGCACCGTCTTCACGTTTAGGTTTACGGCAATCACTTGCTATATGTCCCTTGCTGTTGCAGTTGTAACATTTGATGTCTCGTTTCGGTGGCTGTTCTGTCACCTTACCAGTTTTAGCCGCAACATTATTTGTTGCACTTGAACGCCCACTTGATTGTTGTAATGTTGTATTTCTTATCAGCTCAACATTTCGAAAAGCTTGCAAGACATCACTTTTAGTAGTAAAGCAACGTAGTTTTGCCGTATTTCGTAGATTGACATCAGGGATGCCTTCGATTATATATTCAATGAATTCATCTTCATCGATTTTTAAGCTATTAGCCAAAAGCAGTTTCTCATTATAATAAGTATCGAAACGTTCACCTTTTTGCCAAATACGATTTCGCATCTTGTACCGAACATTTAACTTTGACTCCTTCATGCCAAACATATTTTTCATTTCTTGTAAAAAATCATCTACAGTTTCGCTCATATGTACTGGGTTCGTATAAAGCCATTCTTGTGCCCTGCCTTTCAATTTGTTACATATCAAAGCACGCAACATGTCATCACCCATCATTTCAAAATTATTATCTCCGTCAAATACTGGCAGGAGTTCCCTTAGTGTACCAAATGACACATCACAAGTAACCACCCTGTTATTTGTGCATTTGTTTTCATTTATTTCGCACTTTGCCAATTCATTTTGAAGTTCTAGTAGTTGTTTTCTTTTCCTTAGAATTTCTATTTGCCGTGTTAGTGTCTCTATTTCTTCACGTTGTTTGTCCGTTACATTTTCCGATGCATTTTCTGTATTCTCCACATTTTTATTTTCATTTAGCTTATCCACGGTGTCCTCTACATTTTTAACTTTGTCTGGCTCTACTTTGTTGTCGTTTCTACCGTCTTCTTTACGTTGTTGTTGTAGCATTTCGTTTGTAACATCTTTACCGTTTTCCTCATTTTTATGTATAACTTCTTTACATTGTTGTTGTTGTTTTGTAACCTCACCAGCCGCGCCGTCTCTGCTGCTACTTGTATCATTGTCGTTGCTGTTCATTTTATCGTCAAATAAAACTTCGCTGTTCTGTCGAGACATATTCTGTGAAACTGTGTTTTGTTGTAATTCTTCAGCCACACACAGTTCCCTTATGCATTTGTTAAAAATTTCCGTGTTATCTTGAATTCTAGCTACAATTATGTTTTTTGTGCCACTAGATTCTATCCCGTTCTCTTGACACCACGCTTTTAAATTTTTCAGCAACAATTTTTTAATGTCGATGGTCGACATATATGTATGACATATGAATGTGTGTCTGTGTATGAAAATGCAAAAATCAAAACTTATTTTTCTGTAGCGTGAAATCAACCACTTCTGATCTTTAGTCTTTGATAGTTCTCTATCGACTGTTTATTTTAATACTTATGGTTTACATGTTTTCTTATGTTCTATTTAGGTCTCTTTTACATACATTTACTTATCCCTATGACCTATGTTTCTCCCTCTCATGTTCATTATAATATATGAATACTACAATTAACCTATGTTTACACTTAGCAAAATAAATAGTAATTACATTTTATTGAAAGACTTACCACTAATAAGTTTATAAATTATAAATAATATTAATAGATAGAACTTAATGATGACTAACTTAATAACTAACAGCCTACAATATTATAAAACAAACAAGCAAAAATAGCTAAACTTTTTAAATAATTGGTAAATTTAGCTATAAATCGTTAAAAACCACCCTTTTTGAAATAAAATTATTAAAATATTATAAAGCAAACAAGCCAAAATAGCTAAATTTTTATAATAATAGGTAAATTTATCTATAAATCGCTGAAAACCACCCTTTTTGAAATGAAATTATTGAAATATTATAAAACAAACAAGTAAATATAGCTAAATTTTTTTAATAATAGGTAAATTTAGCTATAAATCGCTGAAAACCACCCTTTTTGAAATAAAATTATTGAAATATTACAAAACAAACAAGTAAAGAAAAAAAAAAAAAAAAAAAAAAAAAAAAAAAACAACTTGCAAAAGATGTTGTCAATTAAGTGTTTTTTAGGCCGTGCACTGCCTGTTTATTATCAAAAAGTAATTTCAATTTTTGGGAATACAAAATTTTAATTTCAAAAGATTTTGTTATTCGTGCTTAATTCCCAGTTTTTATTATTGATAAAAACACTTGAAATTTATTGTTGATGGGATAAGCTATTCCTATGCATTTCACTGGTTGCTTAGGCCAGATCATCAGGAAACTTCATCCATAAAGGTTTTAGACAAACTAAAGATATTAAACCAAATAAAACTGTTAAACGTATAAGAATTATAGCAACAGTTCTAATTGTAACAATATCAAAGTTTAAACAAAACACATCAACAATAAACAACAGTGGGTTCATCTCATCTTACATTTCCCCACTACAATTAGTTGAAATTCTCTCAACATTAATTGTAGTTGTAAGTAGGTTAAGAAAAACAAAATGAAAAAAAAAAAAAAAAAAAAACAACAACTTGCAAAAGATGTTGTCAATTAAGTGTTTTTTAGGCCGTGCACTGCCTGTTTATTATCAAAAAGTAATTTAAATTTTTGGGAATACAAAATTTTAATTTCAAAAGATTTTGTTATTCGTGCTTAATTCCCAGTTTTTATTATTGATAAAAACACTTGATTATTGAAATATTATAAAACAAACAAGCAAAAATAGCTAAATTTTTTAAATAATTGGTAAATTTAGCTATAAATCGTTAAAAACCACCCTTTTTGAAATAAAAATATTGAAATATTATAAAACAAACAAGCAAAAATAGCTACATTTTTAAAATAATTGGTAAATTTAGCTATAAATCGCTGAAACCCACCCTTTTTGAAATAATATTATTGAAATATTTAAAACCAAACAAGTAAAAATAGCTAAATTTTTTTAATAATAGGTAAATTTGGCTATAAATCGCTGAAAACCACCCTTTTTGAAATAAAATTGTTGAAATATTATAAAACAAACAAGCAAAAATAGCTACATTTTTTTAATAATAGGTAAATTTAGCTAAAAATCGCTGAAAAACACCACCCTTTTTGAAATAAAAATATTGAAATAGGTAAATTTAGCTATAAATCTTTAAAAACCACCCTTTTTGAAATAAAATTATTGGAATATTATAAAACAAACAAGCAAAAATAGCTAAATTTTTTTAAATAATAGGTAAATTTAGCCAGGAATCGCTGAAAACCAACCTTTTTGAAATAAAATTATTGGAATATTATAAAACAAACAAGCAAAAATAGCTAAATTTTTTAAATAAAAGTTAAATTTAGCTATAAATCTCTAAAAACCACCCTTTTTGAAATAAAATTATTGAAATATTATAAAACAAAGACAATTAAAATAGCAAAATTTTTTAAATAATAAGTTAATTAAGCTATAAATTGCTAAAAACCATCTTTTTTTTAAATAAAATTATTTATTCCAGTAAAATTTTATTAAAAATCGCTGGATTTGACGAGAAAATAGCTAAATTAGCAGCAGTGTAGAAAGAACACACAGAGTTGCATATTACCAGCGTTACCATTTGTCATGTTATTTTTTTTATAAGTATTTTTAGACGTAAAAATGTTTAAAATTTTTATTAAGATTTTCATATATAATAATAAACCAAAATTTGCAGTATATTAGATGAAAGGATGCAATCTTAGATAGTATCTGTCCTTTATTACTGTTAAGTTGTTTAATTTTGTTTACTCCATATATACTTCATACCTTAAAGATCCCAATTACTTATATTCTTTTAGGTGCTAAAGTATCTAAAGATGATGAAATCGATTTTAGAGTTAACTCTTCAAAGTCTTATGTTGAATTATGTAATGTTCTGTTAAAATGTTCGATTTTGATAACGCCCTTATGAAACACGTTATAGTTTTACTTTTAACTACTTTAAGCACTTTTTATTCAATAATAAATTTTGGTTCTAACAATTTTTTTATTATATTTTATATAATATACCCTTCACCTCGAAAACCAATTAGAAACTTTGTTTTCTTGTCTTCGCCATAATCTTAGCTATAAACTAGGAGAAGGAAAGCTTTAAAAAAAAATGGCCATGAAAAACTGTAGTTAGTGCATTAAAATTGCTAAAATATAAAATTTTTATAAATATTTCACAATTTTTGGTCAATTGTCCAAATATTTAAGGATATCGACTTCAAACTCTTTCTCGTGTGGAATTTCTCGAAGCACTTATCGCAACCAACGAAACCCTTTTGCGTTTTGCTAGATTTTGTGTTTTTTTTCTCATGTCAAAATCTCGGCTAGAAATTATTTTTGCTACAATTGTAGCCTACAGAATATAAGGAGAAAAAAGTAGAACAAAATAATCCGAAAAATTGCATCTAATGCAATGGCCTGTAGCTGCCACACGGTAATCTTCAGAAAAAAATAGTCTCTAATGCATAATTCCTCATATATCATTCCTAGAAAATGCATTTTTCACATTTTTCAGTTGTATTTTTTATCGGAAATTTATGAAAAACATATGTTGCAAACAAACAATTAAGCAAATAAACAAATAAGCAAATAAACAAATCAACAAATAAACAAATAAGCAAATAAACAAAAAAACAAACAAGCAAATAAACAAATAAACAAACTAACAAAAAAACAAATAAACAGATAAACAACTAAGCAAATAAACAAATAAGCAAATTAACAAATTAACAAATCAACAAATAAACCAATTAACAAATACACGAACCAACGAATAAACAAATTAAAAAATAAGCAAATAAACAAATTAACAAATAAACAAATTAACAATTTAAAAAATTAACAAATAAACAAAAAAGCAAATAAACAAATGAACGAACAAACGAATAATCAAATTAACAAACAAACAAATTAACAAGTTAACAAATAAACGAACAAACAAATTAACAAATAAAAAAATAAACAAATAAGCAAATTAACAAATTACTTAATAAACAAATACCCAAATAAACAAATAAACAAATTTAAAAATAAACAAATTAACAAATAAACAAATTAACAAATAAACAAATACCCAAATAAACAAATTAACAAATACACAAATAAACAAATACCCAAATAAACAAATTAACAAATAAACCAATAAACAACAAAACATATAAACAAACAAACAAATAAACAAATTAACAAATTAACAAATAAACAAATTAACCAATTAACAAATTAACCAATTAACATATAAACGAACAAACTAATAAACAAATTAACCAATTAACAAATAAACGAACAAATGAATAAACAAATTAACAAATAAGCAAATAAACAAATAAACGAATAAACAAATTAAAAAATAAACAAATAAACAAATTTACAAATTTACAAATAAACAAATTAACAAACAAACAAACAAACTAACAAGCTAACAAATAAACTAAAAACGATTTTCCTCCGATTTTTCTAAGAATAAGGGCATATAGATTCAAATATTTTGCCCTTATTCTTAGAAAAATCGGAGGAAAATCGTTTTTAGCATAAAGCGTATTTTTAGGGTACATTGCTCTACATTGTGTACATTTAAAGGACGAGTGCCGAATCTGTACACTATGCATATGAAAATTTTTGTTGCCACATATTTCATAAAAAACTGCGTTTTTTATTCCGCCATCATGTTTTTCATTATTGAAAAACAGTGCTACCGCTGTGATTATTGGAAAACAATGTTACCGTTGTGATACTAAAGTATCAATTTTTGTTTTTTTGTTAATTTCATATATATATATATATATATATATATATATATATATATATATATATATATATATATATGCACAGCGTTTATTCAGCGAACAGTTTTTGAAGCTAGCGCATAAATGGCGGACAGTTGCATACTTAGCGAACAGTCCGCCAAATGATTACATGCCTAGAGCATATTTACCGGACACGTCAATTTTGCCAAAATTTTTCTAATATTTTTTTATTTTCGTTTTTTCTACTTTATTCGATTGCACTGTTGTTATACATTGATCAATTACTATTAAAACTTCTATATATACGGTTTAAATGTGTTAATTTTTTATTTTTTAACAAATTTTGTTGCTTAGTATTGCCAAGTATTGTTTTGTTTTCCCATTTTTAACTGCGTTAAAACTACATACATGGGACTTCGATGCCGCCAGTGCGCTTATATTTTTAACGCCGTTTGAATTGTTTGCTTCGCACATGATTAAACAATTTTATTTTTTTACTTTTTGAAAAACAATATTAATCTTAACTATTTATGCTGTGGCCCCAAATTGGTTTTTAAACTTGAACCGGCATATCGTGCCATAGTTGTCTTTTATATGCCATCAAAAAAGGAAATACAAAACCAAAAATTATGTACAAAGTGTTTATATAATCCGGTCTATCCTTTTAATGGATTTGGAAGCTAGTTGCCATTTTTCTTTGGTTTTTCCTAAATGTCGGTCGAACGATTGGTCCTCGCCTACAATTACAATGTGTTTTATCGCTAGTATAACACAGACTTATTTGGTGCGGCCAAAAATTGTGGCAGTTGTTGTGTCACTCATTAAGGGAGTTTTTATAGAAATTTAAATAGCACCCGCACAGCCTTGAGACACGTAATATTCAGATCTACCCGCTGTAAATGATCGTGCTATTTTGTCTACTTTTTATACCCACACCACAATAGTGGAGACGGCATTGTTATGCATTTGTGCTGATGTTTGTAACACAGATCGACTAACTTTCTTAGTCGATTTATCGATGTTCGTCCTGCTGGCTGGCTGTGCATGTAAACATAAACCATCTTTGTGTTCATAAACCATCTTATGTTGTTTTTAAGATTAAATTTGGTCCACACTTATTTCATTGCAATCAAAATCATATTACCAAATATTATTGAAAGCAGTCCATATTTGACCATAGCTCCCATACAAATACTATGTACTTCCGAAAATAGCATTTAATGCCATAAATTCCTTATAAATGTTGTTATTAACAGCAGAAGTGGCGAAAATATTATTTACAATAGTTAATATTTTATGACAAAATGTACTGATGGTCAAAAATTACCCATATGGCCAACATAAACCACAATCCTCAAATTTCTTAAAGCCATAAAAATCTCATGTAGATGAGGATACCTAAATAATATTCGGCACAAAGAACTTTAACATGAATCTTCACTTCATAACGTTATTTTGTTCTGGCGGGTTCATGATTGCATATGGGTACCAAACAGGGTACACTGGAACATTTGTTATGGTTTTACGCGCTTTAAAGTGATTTCGACTGTAAAGTTTATATCGGGCCTATTATAAATTATAAACCAATCTTTAGAAAAGTTGATATAAAACTGACCGCCAAAAATTCATTATATTTAATAGCATTTGTCGTTACGGTTTTACGCGCTCTATAGTGTTTCCGACAGTGCGCTTTATTTGGGGCCTATGGTAAATTATTGACTGATTTTCACTAAATTTTTATATAAAACGAATATGTGCAAAATCTTATACGAATAATTGCATTCCGCTACTAATTATGTTAGTTTATAACAAAATTATCAATTTTTAGGTTGGTTGTTAGACATTTTGATTCATAGATGTTATCCTACTGAACCGATCTTGTTGGATTTCGATCCCAAACTGCTAAGGACAAGGCCTTGGCTAAGGATAACCAATTGTAATTCAGATTAGACAATTGTAAACTACTAGATTAGACAATTGTAAATCAGAAATTGTCAATAATTAAAATTCAGAAAGCGAAGAAATTTTATTAAATATTTATTTTTATTTTATTATAGCAAAAAAGAAAAAAATGTGCACTAAAGAGCTAAATATATTGTTATATATCGTTACTTTAATATACAAAAGCCCTAACTAACATTTCCCTTACTTTACAGGAGAAGAAAATTCATATCGTTACTTTAATATACAAAAGCCCTAACTAACATTTGCCTTATTTTACAGGAGAAGGAAAAAACTTAATAAAAATTGTAGTATTGTAGTTGCAATTTTTTTTAAACGCAGTTTTTTTTATTAAATTGTTTAGAGAATTAAATAAAAAACTGCGTTTAAAAAAAATCGCGACTATAAGACTATAATTTTTATTAAGTTTTTTCCTTCTCCTGTAAAGTAAGGCAAATGTTAGTTAGGGCTTCTGTATATTAAAGTAACGATATGAATTCGTATATCGTCACCTAAATGACGAAATAACCTATCTGATCTTTCCAAAAGTCGACAGAAGAGGAAAAAAACGTTATAAAATTGGAACTATTATCAATATTTAAACGAAAATTACACATTTTAATTAAAATGAAACCAGTTATTTATATTGGTTGAGAAAATTTTGTTTTTCTGACCACAGCTTGTTATGACACTTAGGCTTTTTGGAATTGTAAAAATCTGAAACCAAATAACCTATCTGCAGTACTAATTAGTATGAATAAATAAAAATTTCTTTATACACATGAATATTATATCGTCCCCTCAATATAACAATAGCGTATGTGCTCATACGCTTTTATTTTTTTATTGCATATTTAGAATCTCCATCATTGATTTTATGTGTGGTCAAAATTTCGTCAAATTCAACTTCCAAAAAGTGGGTCAAAATGTCGTTGGAAAAAATAGTGTATAATTTCTTGTTCAAAATTTTCCTTCAATAAGTGTGTAAACTCATATGCGCTATTTTACTTGAAATTGCCACTCCAAAGTTGTTAAAAGAATAATGGTGTAAACGCATTATACTCCATTTTAGCCTGTAGAAAAAAATACAAATTTATGAAAACTTTAACTCATAAAATAGCTTATAATAATATACACTATTGTTTGAGAAATAGTTTCATTCCGACCATCGAAAGCTGCATAATCTCCAAAATTTGTGCCAGAAGAATGTAATTTCTTGTGGCTCGCAGTAATTTTTCTTTAACTTACTAGTTAGAAAGAAGCGAAATTGTTTAGGTGAACCAGATGTAACAGAGGAAGAGAAAGAAGACGATTGAACTTCGTTATTTTTGTTATTACAGTATTTATCGGATATAAGAAACTTAAAAAATCCACGAAAAAAGTTTCTTATAAGCGTTTCTTTCTTATATACAATTATTTTATATAAGAAACTTATTTCTTATATAAGTAGCTATAGCCATTAGGCCCATTTTCACAACTTACCGATAGGTAAAAGTAGACTTTAAACGGCCTTATAAAAACTGTTACATTATTAAAACTTTACTTTAACCTAAGGTGAGCGATATAGTAAATTAAGGTTCATCCTAACTGGTAGGTTAAGGTTAAGTTGTAATAATGGAACACTTTCTATAAGGCCGATAAAATCCTACCTTTAGCTATCGGTAAGTTGTGAAAACGGGCCTAAGATTTTCATATTTTGGTTTTCTGTCTCTTTTTTTGTTAACATTTCTAACTTTTAAATAATTATTTTCTATGTCTATTGAGTTTTTCACTATTTTAGATGTTTTTGCAATTTCGCTTCTTTTTATACCGTTTTGTATTTCTTTAAAAATTTTTAGCAAAAAAAACAAAGCTTCTCATGAGTAACAGCTCGCTCATCTAAAACTAAAAGTAAAAAAACTATGTTGTCGTTGTCCAAGCAAACTACATAAAGTCTGTGATACCGTTGGAAGTTTCTTATATAAATTCTTTTTCTATACATTTTGTGGTTTTGGTGTTTAAGAAAAATGTTCTTTAATCAGTTTTTTTCTTATAAGCGTTTTTCTTATATGAAACCTTTTTTGTTAGAAAAATCACTAAAAAGACATGGTGTTTTTGAAAATGTTTCTTAAAAGCGTTTTGTTCTTTTATGAGATGTTCTTATATCCGATAAATACTGTATTGTCATAATTTTTTGTTTAAATTAACCCAAATTGGAATGTAATGACTATGTCCCATTGAATCTATGAATTAATCACTGTTTTATAATGTTATAAATTTATATTTTTGGGATCAAATATTTTAATAAAAATACCACACAATTATTAAATAAAACATCATATACCATACCATTCTTTTACTGGTTCAAGCAAAAACATGTCCTTAATGTTTGTTTAAATTACGCTATGCAACAAAATTAAACTTTAATCGTGATTTTGGATGATTATTTTTCTCTTTTTTCGTGCGTAACGGTCCTCTAGGTACAAAAACTTTGCCATTTGTAATACTACATGTTCAAAATTTTGCACACATATGCGTTGTGATACAGGGAATAAAAATCCATAAAAAACTCAATTTTGAAATTTTTGCAGATAGGTTATTAGGTCTTTAAGATGACGATATATTTCCTTGTATTTTTATTTCTGAATTACAATTGACGCTTTCTGAATTACAATTGACTAATCTGAATTACAATTTACGCTTCTGAACAACAATTGGCAATTTCTGATTTATAATTGACGCTTTCCTAATTACAATTGACTAATTTGAATTACTATTGACGCTTACTGAATTACAACTGACTAATCTAAATTACAATTTACGCTTTCTCAATTACAATTGACTAATCTGAATAACCATTGACGCTTTCTGAATTACAACTGGAAAAGGTGTAGAAACAATTTGACATCAATATTACTCTTTTCTTTTGAGTTTTTCTAAAGTGAATCTTTTTAAAAGACGGACATGTATAAATCTTAAGACTTAAGGTTAGTTAACATTTATCAAATATTTGAATATAGAACCCGAAAACCTCATTACCACAAATTTCATCCGATATTTACATTGTAACAGTTTTTATGGATTCACTAATTTCTTAAAACAAATCATAGTAGGTAAATTGTTATTAATAAAGTTTGAAATGTTTTTTGATCCAGTAAACGTTGTGTAAAATCAAGGCCCCAAAAAAATATTTGATAATATGTAATTTCAAATAAATTTTAGGGTTTGTCTACAAGTTTGCAATTTTTCGCGAATTTTATCCATGTCCGCAATGGAAGCGATTTTTTCCTATGATTGCTTACAGCTTTAACGATTAAAAAAATGTAAACTCTACTATCATGCCGCTGTTAGCAAATTAGCAATCTTTAATTCAACTAAAAAATCAATGCTGAAATCACAACAGATATCAAAAAAGCAGATATCATTTTTGTAGTGTCGTCGAATTTTCTTGATTTTAAATAATTTGTTGCAAATAAAACAACTTATTGCATAAAAATATAAAAAACAACACATTGAATATTTTATTTGAGTTGAGTTGTTAACCGTAATAAGGGCCATAACCGGCGTGAGGTTGAGCACTATAGATGCGTTGATCGGTACACCAATAGTAAGGCTTATGAACATCGGAATGAGCCTCTTCATTGAGAATACTTTGGCTTGCAGTCAGTTCCATTTTCATCGTTACCATTTAGTCCCTACAAAAGAACAGATTTTTCCATTTAACAGAACATTTTATTAGTCACAATTGCACTATGGGCATTTCTTGTCGGACAGACGAAGGTGACGATCTGTATGCGTGAAACACTTTAATGTTTGGCTCTTTCACCAACAAACTTTTTCTGTCCAGCCAGAAATGTCCGTAGTGTAAATTGGAAAAAATATTGGTAAAACTTACCTTCTAGTTCTTACAAACCGATAAAATTACAAAAATAGTGTACATTTTTAATGCAGTTTTGTACAACAATTTAAAAAACCCCAAACAAAATTTTTATTTTGTTTTTTAATAAATTTTTGCCGCCAGTAATTTTGACAGCGGGGTATTAAACAAAACTAATTGCGATCAATTGTTAACAGTGTTGCCAGAACTTTTAGAGGCAAATTTTTTTTGGAACAAATCTAGTTTACCGACGCAGCTCCAAATAAAAAAAAATACGTAGGGAGTAAATTGAAATATAAGAATAAAAAATTAAATAAAAAAATTGGCGCAAAGGCTTAGTTTTCGAGATATGGACGTTTTTAGTTTTCATAGAAATTTTTCCACTACATTTCTAAAGGTATATGGCCAATATTGGTATCATTTTGAAGGTTTTGACTAGATCTTTAAGGATATATAAAATTAATTTAAAAATTTTTAACTCTTAAGCTCACATTACATTGTTTGTGTACTAAGTGTATAATTTATTTTAATAAAAGTGTAATACAAATTTTATAAAATAACAAACAGCAATGGTGCAAACATAATTTTCATGCTTAGCCGGCCTTCCACCGGACGCAAGGATTTTCACCTCTATCGTATAACAAACAGCGGCTTCGCTAACTAAATATTCTCTGCATAGGCGGCCTTCGGCCTTGCGCAATGATTTTCTCCTCTGGTATAACAAATACCGGCTTCGCTAACTAAAACATTGTCCACCTCTACCAAAAAATATCTTTCGAAAGATGTATCATTTGTTAAAATCCAATGAGTAGTATAGTCGTAAAAGGGAGCAAAAGAAATCAACTTGCCTATTAATATATATGATGATATCCTTAAGGATCCAGTCAAACCCTTCAAAATTATACCAATATTGGCCATATACCTTTAGAAATGTAGTGGAAAAATTACATATTTCTATGAAAACTAAAAACGTCCAAAACTCGAAAACTAACTGCCTATTTCAATTTTGTTAAAATTTTTGTTTTTGGTTTACATGTTATTTGTGCGAACGAAAACGTTCGAGTGACATCGTGAAATAGGCAGTAAGCGTTTGCGCCAATTTTTTTTTATTTTTTTCTTTTCATTTTTCAATTTTTTTTTATTTAGAGCTGCGTCGTTAAACTAGATTTGTTCCAATATAAATATATAGCAATAAGTTCCAGCAGAAAATCCAATTTTTGCGTAGTAGATTTTTCTCAAAGAAACAAAACGAAGACATATTCAATATTATTTTTATTTTATTCAAAAAGTTTGATTGATATTGTGAGTTTTTAAATAAGTATAAATTACATATCTATAAATAATATTAATAAATTTTTAATTCAAAAACATTTTGTTCTACAGATTGAAATTTATACATATCGCAAACTTACACCTAATTTTCACGATGATTCAAAAGACATGTCTTTTTTGTAGTTCTCTTTTAAAGAAACTTCCAAAAACATGTACAATTTTCACAATGTTTCTTTTTTTGTTTGATTTTTTCTGTTTTCGTTATTTATGTATGTATGTATTGAATTTTTTTAAATAAAATTTGTTTATTTTTTTATATTTTTCAAAAGAAATTGTCATTCTGAAATAAAAATACAACATAAATAAAAAAACAAAATTAAGTGCAAAGAGGAATGTCAAAAAAATCACAGAAAATACGATTCATGTCTTTTTTTCTACCCTGCTTACTTCTCTCCCCCGCTCGCTATCAAACTAAAAAAGACATGTTTCAAAAAGAGGGGAAAAAATCATCACGAAAATTGGGTGTTAATCTTAATAGACATAACTCAAAATTCAAAAATGCTTAGGAGGCCGAAAACCGGCTTCAAAAGCATGGTTGCAATCTCTAACAGTGCAGCCACACGATCAAGATTTTCTTGATAGTCTTTTACATATACTGATTGTCAAAATATGCAAAAGTTGACAGCTGTGACGTAGGCTGCACGAAAGTTGAAAGCAATTTACTTTCGAGATGTCATTAAAAAAAATTTATAAAGAGAAACGAAAATTTTGCTCATTAACCTTGAAATCAGCTGTTTTCTTGAACGTAAATTGAAACACTCACTGGCAAGAGAATTTTAAAGGCAAGTTCGTATCAATTCTTAAAAGTATGAGTGTATTGGTAAAAAAGTGTGAGTGTATTAAAACTTGATAGCCAAAACTTGATCGTGTAACCCTCAAGTAATCAAATTGAGGTCCACAAATGTTGAAGAAGACAGTGTTGCAAACGAAATTTTTGTGGTCGTTATAGATTTTATTTGGGAACTGCTTTATTTGTTTTTGTGCTTGATTACGATTTTCTTTGCGATATGTACATATTTTGAAATAAATATTTATTTTTATGCTAGTGTAAATCGATTTTAGCAAATCTGGAGATATTGAAGTGACAAGCTGTTTATTTTTTTAAGTTTTAAATAATCTTTTGTGAGCAATTTTCCGACTAGGGCTTCATTTCCCAAACTCTTTTTGGACTTTTGTTTTATTAGGATTCACCTGACTAAATTTTTGTTGACGTTTGCCAATGAATAAAGCAAAAACAGGATATTCTGAATAAATTAAGTCAGAGTAGAGATCTCATAATCGGAACCAGGAAGTTTTATTTCAGAAATTTTTTTCAAAAACCCTATTAAAGCTATTTAAGATATTTTAAAAATTGAACCGTTTTAGTTCTCGAAACTTGGAATCCATTTTTTCATTTTCATTAAAACAAGTTTGGAAAATATTTCGCATTTTTGAATTACAGTTACTACTTATAAGTAAATTTGGATATATAGGTTGTGGATATCAGTCGCCTTGCTTTAAAGCATTCTCTTTATATTATTTATTATACCTACATTGAAAGAATTATTTACTACATCACCAGAACCTAAAACCAAGAAAATGTTGCACCATTCTCGTCCAAGCCAAAAATGTCTTTTTGTAAACATTTGTGGCTGGGTTTAAGCAAAAAGTTATGACTCTGCTAAAATCTACCTAAATAAAGGTAAAATAAGATATTTTAAATTTTTAGTTACTTAAGATCAAGTTTTCTTTGCCTATGACCAATATTTGAATATACTTCTTCATATAACTTCATTTTTATTTGACATTAAAAACAACTTCGAAACATAAATTGATATTTAAACAAATATGGTGAAATTGGTCATTAACATTTTACAAAACACGAAGAAACGCCTGAATTCTTTATATATAAATCGTGTAGCATATAAACAACTTTTAATAGATTTACTTAGAATATCGATTGAAATAAAAATTAATTGTATTAAAGCAAGTTTTCTTGAGCATTTTCTGAAAAATATAGAGAAATTCCTAGCATTGTTTCAATTCAACTTAAAACTCAAGAAAACCAGACTAATATTAAATAAATGCAGCTTGAACTCAGAAATATTTTTCTTATTTTCAATAAAAACTAGCAACTTTTGAATTTCTTGTTTTATGAAATTTTTGATCATATACCAAAAACGTGAATTTTTGATCTTCAGAAAATGTTTATTAAAGAAAATTTTAGTAAATACGATCAAAATAAGTTAAATCATGAAATTAGTTTTGGATTTTCTTAAAACTTAAGAAAATAAAGTTCTTTCCGTGTAAAATGTACTTAAAATAATGTATATCCTTTTTTTTGGAGTGTTAAGATTATTTTATTATATTATAATATTAAAAATCTTATTTTTCGAGCAGAAACCTTCAAATCTGCATTTTTATATATTATGGGCATAAAATCTGCCAACTGCACTTCTGGCAACATTGATTGCAAACAATCCCATGCCTTGTATGGCTGCCAGATGGACTTTATTTCTCAGTGTTGCCGGAATTCAAATTATGTTTCATCGTGTGTGGTAATGTTTCTTTTTTGATATTTTATGTTTATTTATGCTGATTTGTTTTCTTTTTCATTTTGTTGAGAGCAACTGTTGTGTGCGATGTTTTTGCAACTTTCGGAAAAAATGTAAAGAAATAAATCACAAAATAGCAACAAATGCAAATAATTAGAATTAAAAAAATGTAAAGGTGAATATAAAAATTTTCCAGATGTATTGTTATAGGTACAAAAAAAATTAACTGTATTTGTTTTGTAAAAACTGAAAAATGAGTAGTAATAGTAGATATTTCAATTTATTTTGCATAGGGCAGCATTATACAAGCATCAATATTATCCAAAAATTTATAAATTATACAAAACAAATTTTGTGTTTAATAATTAGGAAAGCCTTTTTTTACGAACATACACTTGCATGCCATTAAATTAAAAAACGATAAAAAATGTTACCCTGTTAAAAATTTAATGCAAATTTACTGGATTATTGTCGAATTGTAATTAAAATTTTAACTTAATAAATTTATTATTATGATTAATTTTTGAAACGCTCGTTAATTAAAGCAAGTTTGTTAATTATAGAGTAGAAGTATTGTTAAAATTATCCTTATATAAACCATTTCCCCAAAAATGTGCTTATATGATTAACTCGGTAACTCTATTTGGGGTTTTGTTACTTTTTTTTAATTTGAGAAGTAAACAAATTATTCCAAGTTTGCCTTGGTTGACGCTTTAACTAAATTTTGAAAATGAACTCGCAGTGGAATGTGTAAACACAAAAGCCAATGGCATGAGATTCGACTATTTCGAACAAATTTTCTTTGATAATATGTATACAACAGTGGCATGCCACTACTTGCATGTGTAGAGGCAGGGTTATCGTCAACTGTTGTATTTTTTTTTGTCTGAATATAGTGCTACTTCATTTGTTTGCATATACAAAAACGCTTTTTACAAATTTTACTTCTTCATTTAATTTTTTACATTTTGCCGTTCAAATATCACGTCACGTCAAAATGGAAATGCCCACATACAAACCTAAGTACATACATATCTGTGGCATTTCGACAAAACATCTTAAGTCAAATTTAAAAAGTTAAAAAAAATTTGATAATCTTACGAATTTTCATTAAAAAAAAAAATTTTAGTTTACGTTTTTAAAATTTAGTACTATAAACGAAATTTTGCCTTTATTATGGTTTTTTATTATTAATTCAAAATGATTTTTTCACCGATTTTTTTTTAACTTTTTTGCAATCTTATCTCGACTTTAGAGTTTGTCAAAATGCCAATTTGTGCTGTGCGGGTCGTTTATCAGTGTCGCGAGAAAACCAAAAGAAAGCCTGTTTAGCTATTTTGCTTGCTTTTTCAAAAGCCTTTAATAACTTTTGCAGTGCAGTCGCTCTTTTTTAAGCTTTAGCCGACGAGTCCAACAACTTCGGCAATGCCTCCAAATTAATAATTTAAAATAATTTTTTCACGGGTTAATTCCGATTCCACCGGCATAACCCACTCGATTTCACTGCCTTCTGCCATTACCCTTTATTTCAATAAACTTTACACAAATTTTGTCAATTGTTTTACTTATTATTTGTTTAATTTTTTCCACTGCGTATTTTATTTTTTTTATTTTGACACTTTTTACTAACGTATCATGACTATTTAATATCATGAAAATGCTACACGTTCAATATTTATCACGCGATCCACGATCCGCGATCTAGATTTCATATTTTAGGCCATTCTGCGATATGGATCGCGATCCATCAATATTGCATGCTACACGTTCAATAAATATCGTGATATTTGTAGTATCACGATATTTATTGAACGTGTAGCATTGGCTTAGAGTTCTAAAGTAAACTTTTATTAAAAATATGATTTTGTTCTACTGTAGACAAGCAGAAGCATTCTTTACACGTTTAAACCGGTGTTAATTTTAAAACTAGCTGAAATTGTTTTTAACTCATTTTACAACAGCATTAGTTGTTTTTCGCCATATAAAAACTTCTTGCAGAAAGTTAAAAATGTTTATGATTCAAGATATTGGTCGATATTGTTCAATTATTAATGATTTGGAGGAAAATATTTATGGAAAGAAACACAAAATACATATGTATAGGCCCTAAAATTACATTGCAAGGAAAAACAAAGTCAAAAATATTTTGTAATTTTGTTATTGCTTTCTACATAAATTCAGATTGCGTTTTAAAAATTTGCAACGCCACAAGATATGCAGTGTTTTAGTGCCGGTTCACATACATCAAGTTTGACTCTTCAAGTCTTGATCTTTTAGAATAGAAGGGAAAAGAGAACGCCATTTATTTTCCCCTGTCTCTCCTAAAAACTCAAGACTTGACGAATCAAACTTGACGTGTGTGAACCGGCACTTATTTATATTTTAATTTTCAATGTCAGCTGCTTTCCACTTGCTTATATTTTGTTGCATGTTGTATGAAAAAATTTTCTATATTTGAGGTGGCACCCAGTTAAAGTCTGTTTAATTTAATACATACTTTTATTTCAAATAAAGTAGCAAAATAAAACGAATGTTTTTATTTTAGAGATCCGACTTTAGCGTTTGACTATGATTATGGGCCATTGTTTTTTATCTCAAGAACTTGTACCAATAGCTTTCAACATACAAATTGTTGAAAAGTTTATGCTTATTTTAACAGACTATAAAATGATCTGCAAGCCAACGTTTAGTACAGTTATGTTTATTAGCAGGCGGGAACCAAATAATTTTTTCGGTTTGTAATTTGCAATTGTGTCCCGCCTGCTTAACTAAATGCGGGTATTAAATATAGGTTTGAGATCATATTTTTTTTAAGCCAATTTTTTATTTACTTCCTTTGTTTTTGTTTTTTTAATTCCAGCACATTTTGTGAGAGGTGCCAGTTAGTTATGAAAAACGTTTAAAACCAATTTATTATTCCTAGAAATCGAGTGAAATTGAAGTCGATGGATATTCTTATTTAAAATTTTTTAAAAATTACCTAACCATTGATTTAAATTTCACTGATAACTTACATATTACATTTTTGTAATCTCCTTTAATTTACACATTTTTTTACGATAAATGTTAATTTACATATACATGAAAAATGTGCTATTAAAGTGCCAAGTTTCTAAATCATGAAATTTTAAGTACATAGTTTGGCTCTCACACAACAATATCTAAAACGGTCTGAAATACGCTCAAAAGTTTGTTGTAAAAATAAATGTAGAAGTAAAGAACATGCAATTTAGTTTTTTTAGTTTAGTTAAGTTTTAAATAATGTTAAACAGTTAGAAATCCAAAAATAAATATTTTTTTTTTTTTAAATGTAGATTTTTTTAAAATATCTTAATCGATTAATTGACATAAATTGTTCGAGTTATTCGAAAATGGTTATTTTGATTATTCGATCAAATAATGGCGGAAAAATTCCGCGATAAATCGTTGTTCGATGATACTCTACTTCGAATCCTATCAACCCCATTCGTCTAGTTACCACGGCGAGGCATTTTCTATAAAACATTGTCACTTTAAATTTAAAATTATATTATTTCATATAATTATAAATTTAGTTAAGAATACTTAATAAAATCAAGTCTAAACTTATGAACACCAAACACTAATTAATTTAAAGTAACACCAAAATATATTTTAAAAAAATGTTTAACCGAAAGGGGGGAAAAAAATGTAAGACACAAACCCACCCACCCACCCATTCTTTATATTGTAACCATACTAATAATGTAATATTGATATTATTTATATTCGGAAAATTCTAGAAATCAATAAGTAATAAATAAATATTCAAAAAACACGCAATACAGATGTTTCGGGTTTAGTTTTCTCGTTTATGGTATAAATTGAAACATTAGTAGTTATACATGTTTCAACTAATGTTGCCTGGTGTGAGGGCAGCATAATGTTACCTCGTCCGGTAGCACTTAACATTTTTTTTTTGTGTGGTAACATTAAAAGTAACGGTGCATGGATAGTTGGCGTCCGCGTCCATTTTAGTTAAAGTGATAAATTAAAGTTAAAGTGTGGAATAGGTGCGCTAGTTGTTTAAGGTGGTTGGTTGCTGATCGTGGAGTGGCTGGGGTAAGTACCTTAAATTATTTTAAAAATTATGTTTAATATAAATTTTCATATTATTCGAATGTGTATTCTAAGTCAAATTACAATCCTCCAAAGGTTTTTTTACTTTAATAGTCTTATTCCTTCAATATTGTCCAGGAATATTTTCTATGTTAGAATACACATTCGAATAGTATTAAAAATTTATAATAAATGTACGAACCATGAGAAATTTAAAAATTTTCGTTAGGGAGTTTACATTAAAACAACAATAAGAAAAAAAAAATTGTTTTTTAATCTGAATTTCCAAGGAACAATTTCATTTTAATTGCAAACATATCTGCAAATTTTAAAATATTACTTTTATCCTACTAGCTTTTTAATTCTGCTTGAGCAAAAAAATCAGGTTTACCAGTATTTTTTGAGTTTTCTTCATAGTTTTGTCAGAAACCACGATTTTCTTAACTTTTAAGGAAAAATTAAAAAAAAAAAAAAATGTCCAAGCTTTATTTTTTGCGTAATCAGTATAAGTTTTTGCAATCAATTTGTTCATTTAGGTACCCTACATTACTTTATTACTCTTTACATTTTTATGAAGATGAAAAAAACTAAGAACGCAGTTGAATAAACAATGCTTTTTAAATAATTTTATTATTTAGAATAAATTGATCTTTAATCTGCGTTGCTAGTTTTTTCATCTTAAACATTTTAAAAGTTGTAAAGAGTTATTTACAAAACTTTTAGAAACATTACGAAAAATATTAATGTAGGGTACCTTAATGAACAAATTCATTGCAAAAACTTGGACATTTTCTTTAAAATTTTTCCTTAAAAGATAAGAATATCGTGGTTTTTGACAAAATTATGAAGAAAACTGAAAAATACTAGTAAACCTGAGTTTTTGCTCAAGCAGAATTAAAAAGCTAAAAGGATAAAGTATTTTTTGAGTTTTCTTTAAAATTTTGTCAAAAACCACGATTTTCTTAACTTTAAAGAAAATAATTTAAAGAAAAATGTCCAAGCTTTTTTTTTGTGTAATCACTAATATAAGTTTTTGCAATGAATTTGCTCATCTAGTATCCTACATGGATTTTATTGTCTTTCGTCCCAGAGATAGAATCAACTGCAAGGATTTTCTACTCTATGGCATTACAAACACCTGCTTCGTTAACTACAGTGTATATTGCGACACATTTGAAAGTGAAGTTACGCCATTATATATATATTTATATACACATAACTGACTGTGTTGCGGACTGTGTGTGCGGTAAGTACTTTTATTGAAATATACATTAATTTGTTTTTAAATAGTTATTTATTATAATTTAAATTTACAGATGTTTTCTTTAATAACATTTTTAAATGGGGAACAGACAGTTTTATCTTCACGAAACGTGAAGATAAAAGAGGAAAATGTCTGCAGCGCATAATTTAAAGGGGCGTGGTATGCCGCAACACTGGTGATGAAAGGTGGTAAGTAAATTAACACAAACTGTCAATTAAATGTAAAATATATGCTTTAACGATACCCAACGGAAGAGTAAATAGTAAATTGATTAAATTTTGGTAATACAGGGGGGTTACCGCGTATTTCGATTCGAAAGAAATCCTTTACAGTTTCGAACAATTTGTACTGTGTTTTACGATTTTCGTAATCGTTGGAAGCGACGACAAAGGTTGTATTTTTTAAAAAATGGGAAATTCGATGAACAATTTTTGTTCGTAATAGAGTGGCTTTTAAGAAAGTGTTTTTTTGTTTTCAATAAAGTATGAAAGACGTCCGTTTATTCGAAACAAATTTTACGAAAATCGTAATACACAGTACAAATTGTTCGAATCCGTAAATGATTTCTTTCGAATCGAATTACGGGGTAACCCCCCAGTACTTTAATTAAATTTAATTAAATGATTTAATTCATTATTTCTTTGGATGGATTTTTGATTCGAAAACTAAAAAAAAAATTAGTAGATTTTGTTAATGTGACTATAACGCCATTAATTTGCTTTACTTTTACCTTTGACAACTGTTGATAAATGGCATACAGTATTCCACGGATAATTATTTCGCCAAAAATGCCAATATTTTTGGGTAATTATGCGGGGTAAGCATTTAAACGAATACGCTTAAATACCTCGTTGAGGTAATTATTAGAATACGTTTAACTACCTCATTGAGGTAATTAACCGAACACGTTTAAATACCTCAGTAAGGTAATTAAACGTATTTATTTACAAAATACCTTAACTTTGATGTATGAAAAAAAGTTGACAGGAATTGTTACATGTTTCAGCTAAATCTAAATAGATAGCAATAAAAAAAATGGAATTTTCTGTCTTAAATTTTACCTGTAATGCTTTTTGAGATGTTCTGTCATATCCTACTAACAAAAGCGTACTCATACATATGTACAAACATATGATCAGGGAAACCGTAAATATGCAATTGCATGGTTTTTCTTGCGCGATCAATGAATGCAGAAACAATATACATATTTATCCGTATTAAAGCTTTTTATAAATTTTGGTATCGATTTGTTTGTGAATAATTTGCATATTTTAGCTATTGCTGCATTTTTTTGCACACATATTTCACATTTTTTAAGCATATTTTAAAACATGTTCAGCAAATAAAAAATTCTTAAAATAATTTGAATAATTATTGCTTTAATTTCGCCATCATCATTTATTTTCCACTCTACAATTTTAAGCCAAAGCAAGTTTTCGTTGAAGATAAATGTTATTCCAAACTCAAAAGTTTTATAAATATGCAAAAATTAAGAAAAAAGCAATAATGTAAATTTGTGTTGCTGCATAGAAATCTAAACGCATCTTTTAGTAAACCGATCGAATCAGTAAGGGATATTTTCGCGTCCGTCTGGCTGGTTGGCTGTCCATGTAAACCTTGTGCATAAAGTAAAAGTAGCATTTTTTATATCATTTGAAAAAGTTTGGTAAATGCGTTTTTATTGTCATAAGAACGAAACCTATGTAAATTGTGAGAATCGGTCTATAATATAACATTTTGCCCATGCAAAGTTATTTTTTTATGTGGATAACCATTTAATAATGTTCGTATTAAGATTAAATTTGGCCCAGAATATCTTACTGCAAATTAAATATGGTTGAATCGTTTCAAATTTAAACGTACAGCTTCCATTCAAATTTCAATCCCTAAAATGTTCAAGCTATTTTGTCCTTTTAAATTTTAATGTAATATAAAATTTAGTTACCTTTTCTTTAGTTCCTTTAATACAAAATATCTCATATATTTGGTGTATCTATTTAATCGTCAATCGTGTGTATGTAACGTATGGACTCCAAAACGGCTGGGTCGATTTTGATGAAATTTTCAGGGAATCTTCAGAATATTCAGGTTGGTGACATAGGGAAGTCTGATTTTTGATTTTCGGTCTGGGGGCGGAGGGGCGTGGCAAAAACCATAACTTGAGAACGGCTTGACTTATAGCGGGAAAATAAACAGATAAAATGGACTATACCGCTAATGTGACTATAAACGAAAAGTACTGTACGTTGTTGCAATGTGAATAGATAATATACAGGGATACCATAAATATGCAATTGCGTATGTGGAAATAATGTTCTGCTTTTCAAATTGAATCTGTTTTAAAATAATGTTAATTTCCTTTTTTTTTTTTTTTTGTAATTATTCACATAAAACTCGAAGAACGCGATATATTTTATCTTATTTCCTATATAGGCAATATGGGTATAACATTTTTTAAAATTTAAAAATTTAAAAATTAAAAAATGTTATACCCATATTGCCTATACATGAAAAAAGATAAAATATGTACAGTGGCTCTCATTAATATTCGGTTTTTTATTCCGAGTTATTAAAAGGCAACAAAATTAATAGAAAATAATAAAAAAAACCGGAATATTATTTTTTGGTATTCATAAGATATATTAAGATATCAAAAATAACTTATTTCAGAATTCTGAATATTGAACAAACAATAATAATAAAAACAAAAAAACTTAAGTAATTGACACCTCATTAATATTCGGTTTTTTTAGCACTTAAAACAATATTGTTTAAATAAAAATAAAAACGAAATAAACTAACATCTGGTTGGATAACCATTTTTTTCATAGCCTCAGAAAGAAAAATTTTTTGCAAGTAATCCATACTGATTTTATCCCATTCTTCCAGCAGGCATTTTTTGGGTTCGTTTTTCGAAGAAACAGGATTTTCGCGGACTCGGCGGTCTACATGGTCTTATAAATTTTCTATGGGATTCATGCCTGGGGATTGAGCAGGCATCTTAATAACTTTTGGGCAATTATAAGACAACCACTCACGAACAACGTGGGCTTTATGTTTAGGGTCGTCGTCACGATACAATTTAGAAGTTCTTGCAATTCCCATTTTTCCCATTTTTTCTGCAGATTGTTTCGAATTGTCACTCTAAATGTTCAAAAAAGCATAGTTGTTCATAATGCCTTCGATAAATAACAGTTTCCCAACCCCTTTCCCTGATAGGCAGCCCCACACCATTACCCTTCCTCCTCCATGCTTAACTGTAGGAGTAATATTTTTTCCTTTCAACTCTTTATTCGGCTTCTGCCACACCAAAGTTTTTCCATTACTTCCAAATGAGTTTAATTTGCTTTTACCAGAAAAATTATATCATCCCATCAATTTACAACTTTTTTTATATGGTCCTTAGCAAATTTTGACCGATGATTTCTGTTTTTCAAATTCACGAAAGGCTTTCTTCGGGCAATACGGCCGTGAACCCTTCGTGAACAGCTTCTTTTTTAGCTGTGCGATATATGGTTGCTTCTGAAACTGTCTTTCCTAATTCCGCAGGAACTTCAGTAACGATTTTGGGGGCACTAAGCGTGAATTAGCCTTGATTTTTCTAACAATACGGCGATCTTCCATCTCGGTAAGCTTTTTTGGCATCGCAATTTGTTTTTTAAAATCAATTCGATTATCGTTCGGATAATGTCACCGACAGTTTTTGGGTTCATATTCAATATTTCAGCAATATTTCTATATTTTTTTCCTTTTTAGTAATGAAAATTCACTTATTTTCTTATCTTTAACGAAGTACTTTTTTCCTTACGACCAATCGCACATTTTATAAAAAAAAAATCGAGAATGGCATGTTTATTCAGCTAACTTTATTTGTTTGATGATAATTAATGTGTGTTTCCCCATTTTACAAATAAGTTATGAAAACATGCAGATTTATAGCGTTTTATTTTGTGGTAAAACTAAAATACCGAATATTAATGAGGTGTCAATTATTTAAGTTTTTTTGTTTTTATTGTTATTAATATTGTTTGTTCAATATTCAGAATTCTGAAATAAGATATTTTTGATCTCTTAATATATCTTATGAATACCAAAAAATAATATTCCGGTTTTTTTATTATTTTCTAATAATTTTGTTGACTTTTAATAACTCGGAATAAAAAACCGAATATTAATGAGAGCCACTGTATATCGGGTTTTATGTGAATAGTTACAAAAAAAAAAAAAAGTAAATTAACATTATTTTAAAACAGATTCAATTTGAAAAGCAGAACCTTATTTCCACATATGTACGTACAATTTGTTGAAAACCCGAAACGAAATATGTATTTAGTTAAATATCTCAATTAGTAGGTCAAGTTTTATATACCATTGGATGCTGCTTTAAAAACTCTTTCTGTTGATACCAAATATCGAGGGTTATTTTTTAAATAGTGCTATCAGCAAAATCACAATTTTACAGGAGAGTGAAAAAAATGATTTTTTCGATAACTCTAAGAGTATTAACTAAACTTTATTTTACAATGTTATTAAAAAACAAGTAAGAGTGCTATATTCTACTGTGCCGAATCTTATATACCCTTCACCATTGTGCGAGCAGAATACAGAGCAACTAGACCAGTCCTGATCAAAATTGAAATGCTTGTGTATTGGTGAGAATATGAGACAAATTTTGAAATACAGTACAACAAAAAAGTAAATGAAAAGATTTTTATAAAAATGTAATCGTAAAAATTGTTTTGGTATAAAAAATCGGTTTAATATAACAATACACAATTAATTTGCTATTTGGTAAAACAAAATATGTTTCCTTATATTTTAAAGGTAAAAAAAAAACAAAACATAATGCAGTATTTATCATAAAAAATTTTCGTAATGGTACGAATATTTTTTTTACGCACTATTTTTTAAAATCAACCAAAGCATTCGCCAAGCATGTGCACTATTTGCCGTCTGAAAGACAACTGAATTAAAAGAGCATAAAAAAGTGATGGGTGGAGCCAGGGTTGTCAGATTTTTTTGAGCTCCATCGCCAAACCGGATCTCAGAAATCGCCAAACGTCAATTTTGTTCAGTTTTTGCAAAATTTTCTTTTTTTTTTAATTAAATTTTGCATACAAAAAACGCTAGCATAATTTTTTTGTCAAAAATCGCCAAAAACTGAGAAAAATAGAAAAAAGTCGCCGAAGTAAATTTTGTTTTGTTTCTGTAATTTTTTTTAAATAACATAAAATGGAGATCATATATGTATTCAGTTAAAAACTTAAATTAAGTACACAAGTCTATAAGGTCGTACACTTCAGCCTCACCGATTTCATTACTGGAGTTTAAACAAAATCGCCAAAATAATATAAATGGTAAAAATAGCCAAGTTAATCGCCAGTTATGTCAGAAATCGCCATAAAAGTCGCCAGTCGCCAAATGGGAAATCCCATCGCCAAAAACGTTTCAAAATCGCCACGTTTGGCGAGAAATCGCCATATCTGACAGCCCTGGGTGGAGCCAAAAAGCAATTGCTCTATGAAATGATCACCACTGAACTAGACAAAAACTAAATTATTTTTACATATACATCAATGTAATCCAAATCTTCATTTTCTGTGCACAATTGTGCTACAAAAACAATGAAAAAAAAACTCACACCGACGCTTGTTCTCTTCTATTTCAGTTGTTAATTGAGTGCAGTGTTGCCAAAAGTAGGGAAAAATCCCTACATGTAGGGTTTTTTGTTACTAAAATAGGAGCGTAGGGAAAATCGGACAGATTTTTTATATTCGCCAAAATGTAGGTATTTTTTCTCATATTGCATTGAATACAAAATAAATGCTAAAATGTATTTTTAATAATGATGAATGAACATATAAAGATATGCAATTCTTAAGTAAAGAATATATTTTTGGACAAAAAAAATGAGTACAAATTTCAACTTTTGTCCTTACAATTTAACTTAAGCCCCAATGATCTTTTGTATGAGTGTGGAACAATCGCATAAAATTAATTTTCTGAAATTGTGAAACTAGTTTGTTTTGAAACATGGATCTGGAATACTTTTCGATAAAAATGGTTGTATTTCAACTTTATTAAAACTGGTTCGAATTTTGTTTGCTCTACTCAATGCAAATTGTGATGCAAACCAATGGAAGAGGCTGCATTCATTTCGAATATACTTATGGTCACTTAAGAAAATTCAGTTCAAAATAAATTCATATATTCAGCCATGTCATGGAAGACGAAATCACGTGAAATTGAAATCGACGAAGATTTTCAATTGAATTATTGTAAAAATCAGCGCAACTTTTCCTGCATTCAAAAGAAGTTCAGGTATATAAAAAGAAATATTTTTTTTTTGAACTTTGAATACGGGAGAGTTTTCAAAATTTGTTCGAAATCATTTCCGCGTGACTTTGATGACATGGCCGATTATTTATAAAATAGCCTGTTGCTTTTGTACCTGAATTAAATTAAAATGATCATAAAAATAATATTATTTTTATAAACGTTTACAAAACAAATTTTCTATGAAGATTTTACTTAAAACTGTTGTAAAGCTTAAGAAATTTGTATGGGTACATTCACCCTTATCGTGTTTGAAATTATTATTTTTTTTTTCAAAAAACCTTTTGTTTTTTAATTGAAATTAATTTAAAGTACCTATTTTTTTAAGACTTTAATGACTAAAACGCGTAGGGATTTTTGTAGGGAAAATTTTTGCAACGCGTAGGGATAAATCGGATTTTTTTTTGTATGCGTAGGTATTTTTCAAAAAATCTTCTGGCAACACTGATTGAGTGTTAACGAGTGCACATGTGCGGATGCTTACAGTGCATATTCATATCTTTTGTCGATTTCGAGATTTCTATAAACAAGTGAAGTTTTTGGAAAATTGGAAAAATCACCAGTTTTAATTTGGGAACAAATTAGAAAAAGTTTTGTTTTAAAATTGTGAATGATTTTTGACAAGTCGCAAATATTGCGTTCTTTTCCTTGCAATTCCAAATTTAGTTCATTTAACATACTTGTCGTATCTGCCAAAAAAGCTAAGTCTAAAATAAAATTATTGCCTTTGAAACACTGTACTAAAACTATTTATATTTCCTCAGTTTCTAGGAACTGAATAACTTCTTCTCTTAATTCATAAAGTCTATTCAGGCAATTACCGCGACTTAGCCACCGAACTTCTGTAAACATTTTCAGGTCGCAGATCTTTTTACAGAACTTTTTACAAAATACCAAATGCGCACCTGAGTTTGCCTGCAAAAATGTATAGTCATTATGGTAGGTCAAAGTTACGTTAAATAAATACCATAAATTAGTAAGGTTATCTCTTTGTACTCGGTCATATTATTGTAGCATAAAAAAATAAGCAATACAAAAAGTGCGAAACAATAAAGTTTCATTAATACATCAATAAAACACATCTTCTTACCCAAACATTTTATCTGCTGTCACATTTGCTTTTATGTGTATAGGTTTATACATAATTGTAGGAAAACAAGACTTTTTTAACTTGTTTTTTAAATATTTTTACTTACTTAAGAAAAGTGTTTCCAAAGAAAAAAAAACCCACCGACGCGATTGGTACAGAAACAAAAATATTTTTACAAGCACAAAATACCAACAAATTCTTGTGGTTTTTTTTCTTAATAATCAGAGAAGACAAAAAAAAGCAAAAAAAAAATGTGTTTACAGCAAAAAAATATTAAAAAAAAGCTCAAAAAAATAAGAAAAAAGCAGCAAAAAAAAGCATTTTGTTTTTTTTAGATATATGCATTTATACATAAAAATTACAGTTATTCTTTTTTTAAAAGACTCGTTAAAAGAGTTGCAATAAACAATTATGTGGGCTTTTATATTTGCAAATCTCATTTTTCTTCGTCTTTCTGTTAAAAGTGAATTGTATAAGGAAAATTTATATTTCAAAACTACATTTCATGATGAGAGGCTTTCTTCCATTTTGTCATCCGGTTTATCACCAGTTTGAAGAATGTTGTTTATTTGTTAAAGTTAAAGTCTGTTTAATTTAATACATACTTTTATTTCAAATAAAGTAGCAAAATAAAACGAATGTTTTTATTTTAGAGATCCGACTTTAGCGTTTGACTATGATTATGGGCCATTGTTTTTTATCTCAAGAACTTGTACCAATAGCTTTCAACATACAAATTGTTGAAAAGTTTATGCTTATTTTAACAGACTATAAAATGATCTGCAAGCCAACGTTTAGTACAGTTATGTTTATTAGCAGGCGGGAACCAAATAATTTTTTCGGTTTGTAATTTGCAATTGTGTCCCGCCTGCTTAACTAAATGCGGGTATTAAATATAGGTTTGAGATCATATTTTTTTTAAGCCAATTTTTTATTTACTTCCTTTGTTTTTTTAATTCCAGCACATTTTGTGAGAGGTGCCAGTTAGTTATGAAAAACGTTTAAAACCAATTTATTATTCCTAGAAATCGAGTGAAATTGAAGTCGATGGATATTCTTATTTAAAATTTTTTAAAAATTACCTAACCATTGATTTAAATTTCACTGATAACTTACATATTACATTTTTGTAATCTCCTTTAATTTACACATTTTTTTACGATAAATGTTAATTTACATATACATGAAAAATGTGCTATTAAAGTGCCAAATTTCTAAATCATGAAATTTTAAGTACATAGTTTGGCTCTCACACAACAATATCTAAAACGGTCTGAAATACGCTCAAAAGTTTGTTGTAAAAATAAATGTAGAAGTAAAGAACATGCAATTTAGTTTTTTTAGTTTAGTTAAGTTTTAAATAATGTTAAACAGTTAGAAATCCAAAAATAAATATTTTTTTTTTTTAAATGTAGATTTTTTTAAAATATCTTAATCGATTAATTGACATAAATTGTTCGAGTTATTCGAAAATGGTTATTTTGATAATTCGATCAAATAATGGCGGAAAAATTCCGCGATAAATCGTTGTTCGATGATACTCTACTTCGAATCCTATCAACCCCATTCGTCTAGTTACCACGGCGAGGCATTTTCTATAAAACATTGTCACTTTAAATTTAAAATTATATTATTTCATATAATTATAAATTTAGTTAAGAATACTTAATAAAATCAAGTCTAAACTTATGAACACCAAACACTAATTAATTTAAAGTAACACCAAAATATATTTTAAAAAAATGTTTAACCGAAAGGGGGGAAAAAAAAATGTAAGACACAAACCCACCCACCCACCCATTCTTTATATTGTAACCATACTAGTAATGTAATATTGATATTATTTATATTCGGAAAATTCTAGAAATCAATAAGTAATAAATAAATATTCAAAAAACACGCAATACAGATGTTTTGGTTTTAGTTTTCTCGTTTATGGTATAAATTGAAACATTAGTAGTTATACATGTTTCAACTAATGTTGCCTGGTGTGAGGGCAGCATAATGTTACCTCGTCCGGTAGCACTTAACATTTTTTTTTTGTGTGGTAACATTAAAAGTAACGGTGCATGGATAGTTGGCGTCCGCGTCCATTTTAGTTAAAGTGATAAATTAAAGTTAAAGTGTGGAATAGGTGCGCTAGTTGTTTAAGGTGGTTGGTTGCTGATCGTGGAGTGGCTGGGGTAAGTACCTTAAATTATTTTAAAAATTATGTTTAATATAAATTTTCATATTATTCGAATGTGTATTCTAAGTCAAATTACAATCCTCCAAAGGTTTTTTTACTTTAATAGTCTTATTCCTTCAATATTGTCCAGGAGGCTTATTCTGAATTGCGATGCGAAAATCAGCGATGCGCAAATGAAATGCGATGCGAAAGAAAATTGGTATTCTGTTAGACTTTCGCAATCGCATTCGCAATTTATTTCAAATCGTGGCAACGCTGCTCAAATATACGTCAGTGTCAATAAACGTCAAATTAAAAATAAATAAATTGTTTGTGTTTGGCTGTGAAAATTGTTTAAGAAATATATTTAGGACATTCTGTAATAAAAAAAATAATAAAAATGGATTTTGTGGCACTGTGGTTCGACGACGAAGAAAATGTTTTGTGTGTTAAATTTCAAAATTAAGTTGAAGTCAAATATTGAATAAAAATAGACTCTTGCCTAAATTATTATAAATTGGCCGCAGATTCTCTTTTCCTTGGGGAACAGGAATCTAGAAGCCTTTGGCCAATGATAATTATAATCGCTCGTCAAGAAATTATAATTATTAGGGGTTAAAAAAGAAGAAAGAAAACAAGAGATTACTTTTCTTTTCTTTATGTAGGGGATTTCAAAGGTGGGTGCTTACCTTTTTTATGTTGATGTTTCTCAAATTAAATGAGAAGAAGTTGAAGGTTTTTTTTTATATAATTAAATTTATTTTCACAATAAGTTAACAGTGGGGGTTGAGGTCTGAGCGGTTCGTCTGCTCAATTGAAGTGTTAAAATTGGAGTAAAAAGTAAAGTTATGTTTCAAACTTATTCAACCTCGGCCTTTTATCCACACCGAAGGTTGGATAAGTTTTTTCCTTTCGTTTACTTTTTGACGTGTACTAAATTGTACACTTAAAGAAATTTTTCGCTTGACTATAGTTAACTTCAAGTAGGCATTGAACTCACCACTTTAGCATCAAGTTAACAATTTAAAATTCAAATTCATATATGAAATAACTAACGTAATTATAAAATTAAAAGGTTTTATAAAGTAAACAATTCAATATAATAATATTAACAATTCCAAAAAATATATAATTCAGGGAAAATAACAAAATAAGAAAATTAAAAATGTAAATGTGTACAATGTAAATTGTACAAATATTTTTTAACTGGTTTATATATTTCATACTTTTTCCATCCTGCAGCTTCTCTAATAGGTGGTCCATTGATATTTAGTTCTTCAGTTAACGTCTGCCACAAAGTATTTGCCGACTGACGTGCATTTGGTGCTTATTCATATATTCTATCATTATTTCAAATTGACGCGGTTTAATGGTCTTATTGCTTGCTTCCCTGAAATAAATAACAAAATATTATCTTTCACTAACATGTTTGTACTATGCGAATGCTATTTTGTTGTCGAATAAATTTTGCGAATTTGACATTTGTTTTCGCAATGCAGAATACCGACTTGTCACCTTATCGCATTTGAAATGCGATTAAAAAAAAAACTTTGCGAATATCGCAATGCATAATAGCAATTGTTCGCATTTATGCATTTTCGCATCGCATTGATTTTCGCATCGCAATTCAGAATAAGCCTCCAGGAATATTTTCTATGTTGAATACACATTCGAATAGTATTAAAAATTTATAATAAATGTACGAACCATGAGAAATTTAAAAATTTTCGTTAGGGAGTTTACATTAAAACAACAATAAGAAAAAAAAAAATTGTTTTTTAATCTGAATTTCCAAGGAACAATTTCATTTTAATTGCAAACATATCTGCAAATTTTAAAATATTACTTTTATCCTACTAGCTTTTTAATTCTGCTTGAGCAAAAAAATCAGGTTTACCAGTATTTTTTGAGTTTTCTTCATAGTTTTGTCAGAAACCACGATTTTCTTAACTTTTAAGGAAAAATTAAAAAAAAAAAAAAAAAATGTCCAAGCTTTATTTTTTGCGTAATCAGTATAAGTTTTTGCAATCAATTTGTTCATTTAGGTACCCTACATTACTTTATTACTCTTTACATTTTTATGAAGATGAAAAAAACTAAGAACGCAGTTGAATAAACAATGCTTTTTAAATAATTTTATTATTTAGAATAAATTGATCTTTAATCTGCGTTGCTAGTTTTTTCATCTTCTTAAACATTTTAAAAGTTGTAAAGAGTTATTTACAAAACTTTTAGAAACATTACGAAAAATATTAATGTAGGGTACCCACAATAGAAAAGCTAGACATTCCAAATTTAAAAGTGAAGTTAATACAACACCCACAATAGAAAAGCTAGACATTCCAAATTTAAAATTGAAAAGTGAAGTTAATACAACACCTAGTGCAACCATTGCTAACATATGTGTAGAATCCGCATCTGTCGAGAGTCCCAATTCGACTTTATCCATCGTCTCAGCACCTATAGCCTCATTACTTTCTAAAAATACTTGCAACAATTTAAGATCAATTTCTCCAGCAAACAACTCAAGACCAATTTCTCTAGCAAACAACTTAAGTTTAGCTAAAACACCTGGTTCGCCCCCCGAAAACATGTTATGTGTAGGATCTCAACCTGTCGAGAGTCCCAATTCGACTTTATCAATCGTCTTAACACCTATAGCCTCATTACTTTCTAAAAATACTTGCAACAATTTAAGATCAATTTCTCCAGCAAACAACTCAAGACCAATTTCTCCAGCAAACAACTTAAGTTTAGCTAAAACACCTGGTTCGCCTGTCGCAAACATGTTATGTGTAGGATCTGAACCTGTCGAGAGTCCCAATTCGAATTCAAGATCAATTTCTCCAGCAAAGTTAAGTTTAGCTTCAACACCTAGTGAGTCATATATGATATCTATCGAAAGAATCGATAGTCCAAATTCGGCTTTATCCATCCTAACAACACCTAATGAATCTCCACAATTATTTTCAACTGCACCTGACAAGGAAAAAAATCAAACTGGTTTAAACTCGTTATTTTTCAAAAACTCTCGTAAAAATTCAAGATCAATTTCTCCAGCAAATTTAAGTTTAGCCTCCACAACAAGTAGTGAGTCATATATAATATCTATCGAAAGTATCTATAGTCCAAATTCGGTTTTATCCATCCTAACAACACCTAATGAATCTCCACAATTATTTTCAACT
The DNA here is from genome assembly GCA_930367215.1 of Pollenia angustigena. Classification (NCBI taxonomy): domain Eukaryota; kingdom Metazoa; phylum Arthropoda; class Insecta; order Diptera; family Polleniidae; genus Pollenia; species Pollenia angustigena. The sequence continues at coordinate 11,716,007 of OV884061.1, read as the reverse complement.
GCACCAGACAAGGAAAAAAATCAAGCTTGTTTACCCTCATTACTTTCTAAAAATGCTTGTAACAATTCAAGTTCAATTTCTCCAGCTAACAACTCAAGGTTAGCTAAATCACCCAGTGCGTCGTCAGTGACATCTTTCGATCCTATCTATAGTCCCAATTCGGCTTTAACCATTCTTTCATCACCTACAGAATCTCCAAAACTTTTTTCAACTGCACCAGACAAGGAAAAACATTAAACTTGTTTAACCTCATTACTTTCTCAAAATTCAAAATCCATTTCTTCAAAAAACAATTCCAGTTTTGCTAAAACGCCTACTGCACCTGCAGAGATATATCTCGAATCCGCACCTGTCGATAACCCCAGTTCGAACTCTTCCTCCCAATTAACCCCTAACGTGGCTTTTTCAAAAATGTCTTCACCTTCAACACGCAAGCATAAAAAGAATTTGAAATCAACACCAATAATATACCATACTTTACCTTCCAACAATTCGACCTCCATTTCGCCTTTTGTTCAACAACCTCATGTATGTTCTTCCAGTCGGCAAATGGGACATTTTACAAATTCTGTTTCAACGTTAAATAGTACTTATAATTCAAGCATTTCGAAATCTTGTAATAATACTACATCTGAATACTTTCCGGACTCAATGATAGATACCACTAATGAAAATCCCAACTCCACAAAAATAGTTTCGGAAACGCGAAATCAGAGTTTTGAAATTATACAACATCCATTGGAATTGTCAGAGGTGATGATCCCACATACTTCTAAAAGTACAAAAAAAACATTTTTGCATTTTTTGTAAAACATTACAAACCAAATTATCCAGGCATATGTCCCTCAAACACAAATCTGAAAAGGAAATTAAAGAAATTTTAAATCTACCGTTCAATTCAAAAGAACGAATGAAAACAATGGAAAAACTGAGGAAAAAGGGGGATTTTTTGCACAATAGCTCTAAAGTGTACAATACCGGGATATTAATTGTGAGCAGGCAACAGCGACTCACACAAAACAAAAATGCTGATGATTATGTGTGTTGTAAGAACTGTAAAGCATTTTTTTCAAAGAGGACTTTACGGATCCATTTACGGAAATGCGGTGTTAATAAGTTTAATTCTAGGGATAATCTAATATCTGGGAGGAAAATAACCCAATATATTCACAAAGATGCCAATCCAAAATTAAGGAGCGAAATTTTTCCTGTTTTACGAAATGATGAAGTTACTCAAGCCATTCGATATGATGAATTAGTAATAAAATATGGTAACAAATTATCAGAAAAGTACTCGTTAGGCCACCAGCATGATTGGGAAAGAAACAAACTGCAAATAAGAATAACAAATTACAATCGTAATATCAGCAAAAAAAGAAATCAATATTACTTTAATAGTTCTTATGAATATGTCATTATGAATTGGGTCACAAAGCAAATAAAGAGTTTTAATAAAATTAACAAGAATTGGTTTATTTCTTAATATAATTTTTTTACGTTTGTATTGTGTTAACTAATACTAGCGAACCCCTTGCACACTTCGTAGTGCAAAAAAGAAAACAAGAAATCAAATTTTAAAGTTATGGAATTGTTGCGTTTTGATCAGATTCATAGTAATAAATTCGTTTTGATATGAACCCAATGGAAATATTGCCTTTTAAGATGAACTAGGTAATTTTTCATTTTAATTTATTTTTCATTTTAATAATATTGTAATTTCCCATTTTGTTTTGAAGTTAATAAGTTTTATATATATAGAAAATAAAAAACACATATTATTAACTTTACTTTTCACAAATATTTTGAAATTGTTTATTGATAACATAATTTTGACATTTAATTAGTTTTATAATAATAACAATTGCTTTAGAGATTTTAATGTGTAGTATTTAATAAATATTAGACAAAAAAAAATAGCATTTTGTTATGGAGCTCCTCAAATATTAATTAAAAAATTGTTTTATAAATTGTCAAAATTAAAATAGTTAAAAAAATATCAAAATATAAAAATGTTAGTAATCCTTAACTAGTTTAATAGTTTTTTATGTAACTAGGCAACAAATTCTTAAAAACATTTTTTACATATATTTTCATAATTAAAAATAATCATTTTTCCTTTTTAAAATCAACTTTCCATCTCTGAGTAGTTTTATTTAATCTGGTAGCACTTCAAATTTCAGTCTGCAAAGCAAAATAAAATCACTCAATTATGTCTGCAAAATTTCTCAGAGATTTACTTGCTCTCTTTGAATTGAGTAAAAAAAAAAGTTTGTCAGCAAAAGTTTGTTATTTTCTCGCGGGCACTTACATCCACTCTTTTACCAAACATATCAACATCAACTTATATCAGAAACACACGACCACTCGTCCATACCACAGAATACACAGAACTGTCACGAGACGGAAGATTTTGCGTTTTTTTGTCTCTTTCAAAGAAAGCTTCCCTTTTGCATTTCTCTTTTCATCATATTCTATGCCGCAATACAATGTACACAAATTTATTTAGTTAATATTTATTTACAAAACTGTTGTAAAAAATTAACTTTTAAGTTCACCACAACACGAGTAAATAATATTTAAGTAAGTAAATAACATTATAACACAAAACAATAATACTAAATAAATATTTTTGCACAAAAAACAACGTTTGTTGAACTATTGCATTAGTTTAACGTGGTTTGTGTTTTGTTATTTTAGTTTTGATCACGCCATTTGTGTTGATTGTTGCGGCCTGTTTTTACACCTTGCCATTTCACTACCAAAAAAAGCTTTCTGTCTCTTTCTTCGAAAGCTGCCCTCGCAACTGATTTGGTCCTTTTTCACACGTCACTTTTTACAGTTCTGTGTATTCTGTGGTCCATACGCATCTACTTTAGAAAACACACAGAAACTTGTAAAAACAGATATATCTGTGCAGGTCTTTAATATTTATATTCCAAAATCAAATGTAATTAATTAATTATTAAAATCGTATGCGTAGTTAAGAATACACGTCCGCACCACGACAAAGCACAAACTGGAATGACAACTTGCTTTGCTATTAAATTAACTTATTTTAAAATTTCTTTTTTTTCTCTTTTTTTAGAAATACAACCAAAGAAATGTTGGAAAAAATGGAGTCCAAAGTAAACGTACTAGGTGAAGAGTGGGCGAGAGAATTCGATAGAGTTTCAAAGGTGAGTTCAGTTACGGTATATACATTATAGTATCTGGTAATGCGTAAAAGTTAGTTTGTAGGTAGGTAGGTAGAAAGGCTGGTGTGAAGTTTCCTTCACACCTTCACCCAGAGACCAATATGGTCCATTGCGACGCCTTAATTAGAATAGAAAGGTGAAAAATAAAAGGTAGATGAAAAAGAGAATGACAGCCCGAGAATCAGAAAATAGATAGAGAAATAAAGTAAAGACCAAACCAAAATTCACCCTACGCGCGGACAGCGCCCCGTCTCCTCTCGCGCAGCCAGGTCATCCCCATTACGGATCCTATAAGACCCTCGAGTCCACACCCCGAGACGTCCCCTAACTCGCCCAGGAATCTACTGCCCAGCCACCTCAGCCTGCTGTTCTGGAGCCTGGGCCAGTGGCACAGAATATGCTCAACCGTCTCCAGGTCCTCACACAACCCGCACACATCCGATAAGTCGGATCCCATTCTCACCGCCATCCTGCCTATCATACAGTGGCCCGTAATAACCACTATCAAGTTCCTAACACAGACCCTACTCTTGCCCAGCAGCAATTTCGAATCGGACTTCCTAAGCAGTCCATTCGGCTAAAAGCCACAAACAATAAAAAATAGCTAAATTTTTTAAATAATAAGCGAATTTAGCAATGAATGGCTAAAAGCCACCCTTTTTGATATATTATAAAACAAACAATAAAAAATAGCTACATTTTTTAAATAATAAGCGTATTTAGCAATGAATGGCTAAAAGCCACCCTTTTTGAAATATTATAAAACAAACAATAAAAAATAGCTACATTTAAGTGAATTTAGCAATGAATGGCTAAAAGCCACAAACAATAAAAAATAGCTAAATTTTTTAAATAATAAGTGAATTTAGCAATGAATGGCTAAAAGCCACCCTTTTTGAAATATTATAAAACAAACAATAAAAAGTAGCTACATTTTTTAAATAATAAGTGAATTTAGCAATGAATGGCTAAAAGCCACCCTTTTTGAAATATTATAAAACAAACAATAAAAAATAGCTACATTTTTTAAATAATAAGTGAATTTAGCAAAGAATGAATGGCTAAAGGCCACCCTTTTTGAAAATTATAAAACAAACAATAAAAAATAGCTACATTTTTTAAATAATAAGTGAATTTAGCAATGAATGGCTAAAAGCCACCCTTTTTGAAATATTATAAAACAAACAATAAAAAGTAGCTAAATTTTTTAAATAATAAGTGAATTTAGCAATGAATGGCTAAAAGCCACCCTTTTTGAAATATTATAAAACAATAAAAAATAGCTAAATTTTTTAAATAATAAGTGAATTTAGCAAAGAATGAATGGCTAAAAGCCACCCTTTTTGAAAATTATAAAACAAACAATAAAAAATAGCTAAATTTTTAAAATAATAAGTGAATTTAGCAATGAATGGCTAAAAGCCACCCTTTTTGAAATATTATAAAACAAACAATAAAAAGTAGCTAAATTTTTTAAATAATAAGTGAATTTAGCAATGAATGGCTAAAAGCCACCCTTTTTGAAATATTATAAAACAAACAATAAAAAGTAGCTAAATTTTTTAAATAATAAGTGAATTTAGCAATGAATGGCTAAAAGCCACCCTTTTTGAAATATTATAAAACAAACAATAAAAAGTAGCTACAGTTTTTAAATAATGAGTGAATCTAGCAATGAATGGCTAAAAGCCACCCTTTTTGAAATATTATAAAACAAACAATAAAAAGTAGCTACATTTTTTAAATAATAAGTGAATTTAGCAATGAATGGCTAAAAGCCACCCTTTTTGAAATATTATAAAACAAACAATAAAAAGTAGCTACATTTTTTAAATAATAAGTGAATTTAGCAATGAATGGCTAAAAGCCACCCTTTTTGAAATATTATAAAACAAACAATAAAAAATAGCTAAATTTTTTAAATAATAAGTGAATTTAGCAAAGAATGAATGGCTAAAAGCCACCCTTTTTGAAAATTATAAAACAAACAATAAAAAATAGCTAAATGTTTTAAATAATAAGTGAATTTAGCAATGAATGGCTAAAAGCCACCCTTTTTGAAAAATTATAAAACAAACAATAAAAAGTAGCTACATTTTTTAAATATTAAGTGAATTTAGCAATGAATGGCTAAAAGCCACCCTTTTTGAAATATTATAAAACAAACAATAAAAAGTAGCTACATTTTTTAAACAATAAGTGAATTTAGCAATGAATGGCTAAAAGCCACCCTTTTTGAAATATTATAAAACAAACAATAAAAAATAGCTAAATTTTTTAAATAATAAGTGAATTTAGCAAAGAATGAATGGCTAAAAGCCACCCTTTTTGAAAATTATAAAACAAACAATAAAAAATAGCTAAATTTTTTAAATAATAAGTGAATTTAGCAAAGAATGAATGGCTAAAAGCCACCCTTTTTGAAAATTATAAAACAAACAATAAAAAATAGCTAAATTTTTTAAATAATAAGTGAATTTAGCAATGAATGGCTAAAAGCCACCCTTTTTGAAATATTATAAAACAAACAATAAAAAGTAGCTAAATTTTTTAAATAATAAGTGAATTTAGCAATGAATGGCTAAAAGCCACCCTTTTTGAAATATTATAAAACAAACAATAAAAAGTAGCTAAATTTTTTAAATAATAAGTGAATTTAGCAATGAATGGCTAAAAGCCACCCTTTTTGAAATATTATAAAACAAACAATAAAAAGTAGCTACATTTTTTAAATAATGAGTGAATTTAGCAATGAATGGCTAAAAGCCACCCTTTTTGAAATATTATAAAACAAACAATAAAAAGTAGCTAAATTTTTTAAATAATAAGTGAATTTAGCAATGAATGGCTAAAAGCCACCCTTTTTGAAATATTATAAAACAAACAATAAAAAGTAGCTACATTTTTTAAACAATAAGTGAATTTAGCAATGAATGGCTAAAAGCCACCCTTTTTGAAATATTATAAAACAAACAATAAAAAATAGCTAAATTTTTTAAATAATAAGTGAATTTAGCAATGAATGGCTAAAAGCCACCCTTTTTGAAATATTATAAAACAAACAATAAAAAATAGCTAAATTTTTTAAATAATAAGTGAATTTAGCAAAGAATGAATGGCTAAAAGCCACCCTTTTTGAAAATTATAAAACAAACAATAAAAAATAGCTAAATTTTTTAAATAATAAGTGAATTTAGCAATGAATGGCTAAAAGCCACCCTTTTTGAAATATTATAAAACAAACAATAAAAAATAGCTAAATTTTTTAAATAATAAGTGAATTTAGCAATGAATGGCTAAAAGCCACCCTTTTTGAAATATTATAAAACAAACAATAAAAAATAGCTAAATTTTTTAAATAATAAGTGAATTTAGCAAAGAATGAATGGCTAAAAGCCACCCTTTTTGAAATATTATAAAACAAACAATAAAAAGTAGCTACATTTTTTAAACAATAAGTGAATTTAGCAATGAATGGCTAAAAGCCACCCTTTTTGAAATATTATAAAACAAACAATAAAAAATAGCTAAATTTTTTAAATAATAAGTGAATTTAGCAATGAATGGCTAAAAGCCACCCTTTTTGAAATATTATAAAACAAACAATAAAAAATAGCTAAATTTTTTAAATAATAAGTGAATTTAGCAAAGAATGAATGGCTAAAAGCCACCCTTTTTGAAAATTATAAAACAAACAATAAAAAATAGCTAAATTTTTTAAACAATAAGTGAATTTAGCAATGAATGGCTAAAAGCCACCCTTTTTGAAATATTATAAAACAAACAATAAAAAATAGCTAAATTTTTTAAATAATAAGTGAATTTAGCAATGAATGGCTAAAAGCCACCCTTTTTGAAATATTATAAAACAAACAATAAAAAATAGCTAAATTTTTTAAATAATAAGTGAATTTAGCAAAGAATGAATGGCTAAAAGCCACCCTTTTTGAAAATTATAAAACAAACAATAAAAAATAGCTAAATTTTTTAAATAATAAGTGAATTTAGCAATGAATGGCTAAAAGCCACCCTTTTTGAAATATTATAAAACAAACAATAAAAAGTAGCTAAATTTTTTAAATAATAAGTGAATTTAGCAATGAATGGCTAAAAGCCAACCTTTTTGAAATATTATAAAACAAACAATAAAAAATAGCTAAATTTTTTAAATAATAAGTGAATTTAGCAATGAATGGCTAAAAGCCACCCTTTTTGAAATATTATAAAACAAACAATAAAAAATAGCTAAATTTTTTAAATAATAAGTGAATTTAGCAAAGAATGAATGGCTAAAAGCCACCCTTTTTGAAAATTATAAAACAAACAATAAAAAATAGCTAAATTTTTTAAATAATAAGTGAATTTAGCAATGAATGGCTAAAAGCCACCCTTTTTGAAATATTATAAAACAAACAATAAAAAGTAGCTAAATTTTTTAAATAATAAGTGAATTTAGCAATGAATGGCTAAAAGCCACCCTTTTTGAAATATTATAAAACAAACAATAAAAAGTAGCTAAATTTTTTAAATAATAAGTGAATTTAGCAATGAATGGCTAAAAGCCACCCTTTTTGAAATATTATAAAACAAACAATAAAAAGTAGCTACATTTTTTAAATAATGAGTGAATTTAGCAATGAATGGCTAAAAGCCACCCTTTTTGAAATATTATAAAACAAACAATAAAAAGTAGCTAAATTTTTTAAATAATAAGTGAATTTAGCAATGAATGGCTAAAAGCCACCCTTTTTGAAATATTATATATAAAACAAACAATAAAAAATAGCTAAATTTTTTAAATAATAAGTGAATTTAGCAATGAATGGCTAAAAGCCACCCTTTTTGAAATATTATAAAACAAACAATAAAAAATAGCTAAATTTTTTAAATAATAAGTGAATTTAGCAAAGAATGAATGGCTAAAAGCCACCCTTTTTGAAAATTATAAAACAAACAATAAAAAATAGCTAAATTTTTTAAACAATAAGTGAATTTAGCAATGAATGGCTAAAAGCCACCCTTTTTGAAATATTATAAAACAAACAATAAAAAATAGCTAAATTTTTTAAATAATAAGTGAATTTAGCAATGAATGGCTAAAAGCCACCCTTTTTGAAATATTATAAAACAAACAATAAAAAATAGCTAAATTTTTTAAATAATAAGTGAATTTAGCAAAGAATGAATGGCTAAAAGCCACCCTTTTTGAAAATTATAAAACAAACAATAAAAAATAGCTAAATTTTTTAAATAATAAGTGAATTTAGCAATGAATGGCTAAAAGCCACCCTTTTTGAAATATTATAAAACAAACAATAAAAAGTAGCTACATTTTTTAAATAATAAGTGAATTTAGCAATGAATGGCTAAAAGCCACCCTTTTTGAAATATTATAAAACAAACAATAAAAAGTAGCTAAATTTTTTAAATAATAAGTGAATTTAGCAATGAATGGCTAAAAGCCACCCTTTTTGAAATATTATAAAACAAACAATAAAAAGTAGCTACATTTTTTAAATAATGAGTGAATTTAGCAATGAATGGCTAAAAGCCACCCTTTTTGAAATATTATAAAACAAACAATAAAAAGTAGCTAAATTTTTTAAATAATAAGTGAATTTAGCAATGAATGGCTAAAAGCCACCCTTTTTGAAATATTATATATAAAACAAACAATAAAAAGTAGCTACATTTTTTAAACAATAAGTGAATTTAGCAATGAATGGCTAAAAGCCACCCTTTTTGAAATATTATAAAACAAACAATAAAAAATAGCTAAATTTTTTAAATAATAAGTGAATTTAGCAAAGAATGAATGGCTAAAAGCCACCCTTTTTGAAAATTATAAAACAAACAATAAAAAATAGCTAAATTTTTTAAACAATAAGTGAATTTAGCAATGAATGGCTAAAAGCCACCCTTTTTGAAATATTATAAAACAAACAATAAAAAATAGCTAAATTTTTTAAATAATAAGTGAATTTAGCAATGAATGGCTAAAAGCCACCCTTTTTGAAATATTATAAAACAAACAATAAAAAATAGCTAAATTTTTTAAATAATAAGTGAATTTAGCAAAGAATGAATGGCTAAAAGCCACCCTTTTTGAAAATTATAAAACAAACAATAAAAAATAGCTAAATTTTTTAAATAATAAGTGAATTTAGCAATGAATGGCTAAAAGCCACCCTTTTTGAAATATTATAAAACAAACAATAAAAAGTAGCTAAATTTTTTAAATAATAAGTGAATTTAGCAATGAATGGCTAAAAGCCACCCTTTTTGAAATATTATAAAACAAACAATAAAAAGTAGCTAAATTTTTTAAATAATAAGTGAATTTAGCAATGAATGGCTAAAAGCCACCCTTTTTGAAATATTATAAAACAAACAATAAAAAGTAGCTAAATTTTTTAAATAATAAGTGAATTTAGCAATGAATGGCTAAAAGCCACCCTTTTTGAAATATTATAAAACAAACAATAAAAAGTAGCTACATTTTTTAAATAATAAGTGAATTTAGCAATGAATGGCTAAAAGCCACCCTTTTTGAAATATTATAAAACAAACAATAAAAAGTAGCTACATTTTTTAAATAATAAGTGAATTTAGCAATGAATGGCTAAAAGCCACCCTTTTTTGAAATATTATAAAACAAACAATAAAAAGTAGCTACATTTTTTAAATAATAAGTGAATTTAGCAATGAATGGCTAAAAGCCACCCTTTTTGAAATATTATAAAACAAACAATAAAAAGTAGCTACATTTTTTAAATAATAAGCGAATTTAGCAATGAATGGCTAAAAGCCACCCTTTTTGAAATTTTATAAAACAAACAATAAAAAATTGCTAAATTTTTTAAATAATAAGTGAATTTAGCAATGAATGGCTAAAAGCCACCCTTTTTGAATTATTATAAAACAAACAATAAAAAATAGCTAAATTTTTTAAATAATAAGTGAATTTAGCAAAGAATGGCTAAAAGCCACCCTTTTTGAAATATTATAAAACAAACAATAAAAAGTAGCTACATTTTTTAAATAATGAGTGAATTTAGCAATGAATGGCTAAAAGCCACCCTTTTTGAAATATTATAAAACAAACAATAAAAAGTAGCTACATTTTTTAAATAATAAGTGAATTTAGCAATGAATGGCTAAAAGCCACCCTTTTTGAAATATTATAAAACAAACAATAAAAAGTAGCTACATTTTTTAAATAATAAGTGAATTTAGCAATGAATGGCTAAAAGCCACCCTTTTTGAAATATTATAAAACAAACAATAAAAAATAGCTACATTTTTTAAATAATAAGTGAATTTAGCAAAGAATGAATGGCTAAAGGCCACCCTTTTTGAAAATTATAAAACAAACAATAAAAAATAGCTAAATTTTTTTAAATAATAGGTAAATTTAGCCAGGAATCGCTGAAAACCAACCTTTTTGAAATAAAATTATTGGAATATTATAAAACAAACAAGCAAAAATAGCTAAATTTTTTAAATAAAAGTTAAATTTAGCTATAAATCTCTAAAAACCACCCTTTTTGAAATAAAATTATTGAAATATTATAAAACAAAGACAATTAAAATAGCAAAATTTTTTAAATAATAAGTTAATTAAGCTATAAATTGCTAAAAACCATCTTTTTTTTAAATAAAATTATTTATTCCAGTAAAATTTTATTAAAAATCGCTGGATTTGACGAGAAAATAGCTAAATTAGCAGCAGTGTAGAAAGAACACACAGAGTTGCATATTACCAGCGTTACCATTTGTCATGTTATTTTTTTTATAAGTATTTTTAGACGTAAAAATGTTTAAAATTTTTATTAAGATTTTCATATATAATAATAAACCAAAATTTGCAGTATATTAGATGAAAGGATGCAATCTTAGATAGTATCTGTCCTTTATTACTGTTAAGTTGTTTAATTTTGTTTACTCCATATATACTTCATACCTTAAAGATCCCAATTACTTATATTCTTTTAGGTGCTAAAGTATCTAAAGATGATGAAATCGATTTTAGAGTTAACTCTTCAAAGTCTTATGTTGAATTATGTAATGTTCTGTTAAAATGTTCGATTTTGATAACGCCCTTATGAAACACGTTATAGTTTTACTTTTAACTACTTTAAGCACTTTTTATTCAATAATAAATTTTGGTTCTAACAATTTTTTTATTATATTTTATATAATATACCCTTCACCTCGAAAACCAATTAGAAACTTTGTTTTCTTGTCTTCGCCATAATCTTAGCTATAAACTAGGAGAAGGAAAGCTTTAAAAAAAATGGCCATGAAAAACTGTAGTTAGTGCATTAAAATTGCTAAAATATAAAATTTTTATAAATATTTCACAATTTTTGGTCAATTGTCCAAATATTTAAGGATATCGACTTCAAACTCTTTCTCGTGTGGAATTTCTCGAAGCACTTATCGCAACCAACGAAACCCTTTTGCGTTTTGCTAGATTTTGTGTTTTTTTTCTCATGTCAAAATCTCGGCTAGAAATTATTTTTGCTACAATTGTAGCCTACAGAATATAAGGAGAAAAAAGTAGAACAAAATAATCCGAAAAATTGCATCTAATGCCTCAAAAATGCTAAAATGTAGAAACATTTTAATATATATATTTTTTTTGCACCATTTTTGGCCTGTAGCTGCCACACGGTAATCTTCAGAAAAAAATAGTCTCTAATGCATAATTCCTCATATATCATTCCTAGAAAATGCATTTTTCACATTTTTCAGTTGTATTTTTTATCGGAAATTTATGAAAAACATATGTTGCAAACAAACAATTAAGCAAATAAACAAATAAGCAAATAAACAAATCAACAAATAAACAAATAAGCAAATAAACAAAAAAACAAACAAGCAAATAAACAAATAAACAAACTAACAAAAAAACAAATAAACAGATAAACAACTAAGCAAATAAACAAATAAGCAAATTAACAAATTAACAAATCAACAAATAAACCAATTAACAAATACACGAACCAACGAATAAACAAATTAAAAAATAAGCAAATAAACAAATTAACAAATAAACAAATTAACAATTTAAAAAATTAACAAATAAACAAAAAAGCAAATAAACAAATGAACGAACAAACGAATAATCAAATTAACAAACAAACAAATTAACAAGTTAACAAATAAACGAACAAACAAATTAACAAATAAAAAAATAAACAAATAAGCAAATTAACAAATTACTTAATAAACAAATACCCAAATAAACAAATAAACAAATTTAAAAATAAACAAATTAACAAATAAACAAATTAACAAATAAACAAATACCCAAATAAACAAATTAACAAATACACAAATAAACAAATACCCAAATAAACAAATTAACAAATAAACCAATAAACAACAAAACATATAAACAAACAAACAAATAAACAAATTAACAAATTAACAAATAAACAAATTAACCAATTAACAAATTAACCAATTAACATATAAACGAACAAACTAATAAACAAATTAACCAATTAACAAATAAACGAACAAATGAATAAACAAATTAACAAATAAGCAAATAAACAAATAAACGAATAAACAAATTAAAAAATAAACAAATAAACAAATTTACAAATTTACAAATAAACAAATTAACAAACAAACAAACTAACAAGCTAACAAATAAACTAAAAACGATTTTCCTCCGATTTTTCTAAGAATAAGGGCATATAGATTCAAATATTTTGCCCTTATTCTTAGAAAAATCGGAGGAAAATCGTTTTTAGCATAAAGCGTATTTTTAGGGTACATTGCTCTACATTGTGTACATTTAAAGGACGAGTGCCGAATCTGTACACTATGCATATGAAAATTTTTGTTGCCACATATTTCATAAAAAACTGCGTTTTTTATTCCGCCATCATGTTTTTCATTATTGAAAAACAGTGCTACCGCTGTGATTATTGGAAAACAATGTTACCGTTGTGATACTAAAGTATCAATTTTTGTTTTTTTGTTAATTTCATATATATATATATATATATATATATATATATATATATATATATATATATATATATATGCACAGCGTTTATTCAGCGAACAGTTTTTGAAGCTAGCGCATAAATGGCGGACAGTTGCATACTTAGCGAACAGTCCGCCAAATGATTACATGCCTAGAGCATATTTACCGGACACGTCAATTTTGCCAAAATTTTTTTAATATTTTTTTATTTTCGTTTTTTCTACTTTATTCGATTGCACTGTTGTTATACATTGATCAATTACTATTAAAACTTCTATATATACGGTTTAAATGTGTTAATTTTTTATTTTTTAACAAATTTTGTTGCTTAGTATTGCCAAGTATTGTTTTGTTTTCCCATTTTTAACTGCGTTAAAACTACATACATGGGACTTCGATGCCGCCAGTGCGCTTATATTTTTAACGCCGTTTGAATTGTTTGCTTCGCACATGATTAAACAATTTTATTTTTTTACTTTTTGAAAAACAATATTAATCTTAACTATTTATGCTGTGGCCCCAAATTGGTTTTTAAACTTGAACCGGCATATCGTGCCATAGTTGTCTTTTATATGCCATCAAAAAAGGAAATACAAAACCAAAAATTATGTACAAAGTGTTTATATAATCCGGTCTATCCTTTTAATGGATTTGGAAGCTAGTTGCCATTTTTCTTTGGTTTTTCCTAAATGTCGGTCGAACGATTGGTCCTCGCCTACAATTACAATGTGTTTTATCGCTAGTATAACACAGACTTATTTGGTGCGGCCAAAAATTGTGGCAGTTGTTGTGTCACTCATTAAGGGAGTTTTTATAGAAATTTAAATAGCACCCGCACAGCCTTGAGACACGTAATATTCAGATCTACCCGCTGTAAATGATCGTGCTATTTTGTCTACTTTTTATACCCACACCACAATAGTGGAGACGGCATTGTTATGCATTTGTGCTGATGTTTGTAACACAGATCGACTAACTTTCTTAGTCGATTTATCGATGTTCGTCCTGCTGGCTGGCTGTGCATGTAAACATAAACCATCTTTGTGTTCATAAACCATCTTATGTTGTTTTTAAGATTAAATTTGGTCCACACTTATTTCATTGCAATCAAAATCATATTACCAAATATTATTGAAAGCAGTCCATATTTGACCATAGCTCCCATACAAATACTATGTACTTCCGAAAATAGCATTTAATGCCATAAATTCCTTATAAATGTTGTTATTAACAGCAGAAGTGGCGAAAATATTATTTACAATAGTTAATATTTTATGACAAAATGTACTGATGGTCAAAAATTACCCATATGGCCAACATAAACCACAATCCTCAAATTTCTTAAAGCCATAAAAATCTCATGTAGATGAGGATACCTAAATAATATTCGGCACAAAGAACTTTAACATGAATCTTCACTTCATAACGTTATTTTGTTCTGGCGGGTTCATGATTGCATATGGGTACCAAACAGGGTACACTGGAACATTTGTTATGGTTTTACGCGCTTTAAAGTGATTTCGACTGTAAAGTTTATATCGGGCCTATTATAAATTATAAACCAATCTTTAGAAAAGTTGATATAAAACTGACCGCCAAAAATTCATTATATTTAATAGCATTTGTCGTTACGGTTTTACGCGCTCTATAGTGTTTCCGACAGTGCGCTTTATTTGGGGCCTATGGTAAATTATTGACTGATTTTCACTAAATTTTTATATAAAACGAATATGTGCAAAATCTTATACGAATAATTGCATTCCGCTACTAATTATGTTAGTTTATAACAAAATTATCAATTTTTAGGTTGGTTGTTAGACATTTTGATTCATAGATGTTATCCTACTGAACCGATCTTGTTGGATTTCGATCCCAAACTGCTAAGGACAAGGCCTTGGCTAAGGATAACCAATTGTAATTCAGATTAGACAATTGTAAACTACTAGATTAGACAATTGTAAATCAGAAATTGTCAATAATTAAAATTCAGAAAGCGAAGAAATTTTATTAAATATTTATTTTTATTTTATTATAGCAAAAAAGAAAAAAATGTGCACTAAAGAGCTAAATATATTGTTATATATCGTTACTTTAATATACAAAAGCCCTAACTAACATTTCCCTTACTTTACAGGAGAAGAAAATTCATATCGTTACTTTAATATACAAAAGCCCTAACTAACATTTGCCTTATTTTACAGGAGAAGGAAAAAACTTAATAAAAATTGTAGTATTGTAGTTGCAATTTTTTTTAAACGCAGTTTTTTTTATTAAATTGTTTAGAGAATTAAATAAAAAACTGCGTTTAAAAAAAATCGCGACTATAAGACTATAATTTTTATTAAGTTTTTTCCTTCTCCTGTAAAGTAAGGCAAATGTTAGTTAGGGCTTTTGTATATTAAAGTAACGATATGAATTCGTATATCGTCACCTAAATGACGAAATAACCTATCTGATCTTTCCAAAAGTCGACAGAAGAGGAAAAAAACGTTATAAAATTGGAACTATTATCAATATTTAAACGAAAATTACACATTTTAATTAAAATGAAACCAGTTATTTATATTGGTTGAGAAAATTTTGTTTTTCTGACCACAGCTTGTTATGACACTTAGGCTTTTTGGAATTGTAAAAATCTGAAACCAAATAACCTATCTGCAGTACTAATTAGTATGAATAAATAAAAATTTCTTTATACACATGAATATTATATCGTCCCCTCAATATAACAATAGCGTATGTGCTCATACGCTTTTATTTTTTTATTGCATATTTAGAATCTCCATCATTGATTTTATGTGTGGTCAAAATTTCGTCAAATTCAACTTCCAAAAAGTGGGTCAAAATGTCGTTGGAAAAAATAGTGTATAATTTCTTGTTCAAAATTTTCCTTCAATAAGTGTGTAAACTCATATGCGCTATTTTACTTGAAATTGCCACTCCAAAGTTGTTAAAAGAATAATGGTGTAAACGCATTATACTCCATTTTAGCCTGTAGAAAAAAATACAAATTTATGAAAACTTTAACTCATAAAATAGCTTATAATAATATACACTATTGTTTGAGAAATAGTTTCATTCCGACCATCGAAAGCTGCATAATCTCCAAAATTTGTGCCAGAAGAATGTAATTTCTTGTGGCTCGCAGTAATTTTTCTTTAACTTACTAGTTAGAAAGAAGCGAAATTGTTTAGGTGAACCAGATGTAACAGAGGAAGAGAAAGAAGACGATTGAACTTCGTTATTTTTGTTATTACAGTATTTATCGGATATAAGAAACTTAAAAAATCCACGAAAAAAGTTTCTTATAAGCGTTTCTTTCTTATATACAATTATTTTATATAAGAAACTTATTTCTTATATAAGTAGCTATAGCCATTAGGCCCATTTTCACAACTTACCGATAGGTAAAAGTAGACTTTAAACGGCCTTATAAAAACTGTTACATTATTAAAACTTTACTTTAACCTAAGGTGAGCGATATAGTAAATTAAGGTTCATCCTAACTGGTAGGTTAAGGTTAAGTTGTAATAATGGAACACTTTCTATAAGGCCGATAAAATCCTACCTTTAGCTATCGGTAAGTTGTGAAAACGGGCCTAAGATTTTCATATTTTGGTTTTCTGTCTCTTTTTTTGTTAACATTTCTAACTTTTAAATAATTATTTTCTATGTCTATTGAGTTTTTCACTATTTTAGATGTTTTTGCAATTTCGCTTCTTTTTATACCGTTTTGTATTTCTTTAAAAATTTTTAGCAAAAAAAACAAAGCTTCTCATGAGTAACAGCTCGCTCATCTAAAACTAAAAGTAAAAAAACTATGTTGTCGTTGTCCAAGCAAACTACATAAAGTCTGTGATACCGTTGGAAGTTTCTTATATAAATTCTTTTTCTATACATTTTGTGGTTTTGGTGTTTAAGAAAAATGTTCTTTAATCAGTTTTTTTCTTATAAGCGTTTTTCTTATATGAAACCTTTTTTGTTAGAAAAATCACTAAAAAGACATGGTGTTTTTGAAAATGTTTCTTAAAAGCGTTTTGTTCTTTTATGAGATGTTCTTATATCCGATAAATACTGTATTGTCATAATTTTTTGTTTAAATTAACCCAAATTGGAATGTAATGACTATGTCCCATTGAATCTATGAATTAATCACTGTTTTATAATGTTATAAATTTATATTTTTGGGATCAAATATTTTAATAAAAATACCACACAATTATTAAATAAAACATCATATACCATACCATTCTTTTACTGGTTCAAGCAAAAACATGTCCTTAATGTTTGTTTAAATTACGCTATGCAACAAAATTAAACTTTAATCGTGATTTTGGATGATTATTTTTCTCTTTTTTCGTGCGTAACGGTCCTCTAGGTACAAAAACTTTGCCATTTGTAATACTACATGTTCAAAATTTTGCACACATATGCGTTGTGATACAGGGAATAAAAATCCATAAAAAACTCAATTTTGAAATTTTTGCAGATAGGTTATTAGGTCTTTAAGATGACGATATATTTCCTTGTATTTTTATTTCTGAATTACAATTGACGCTTTCTGAATTACAATTGACTAATCTGAATTACAATTTACGCTTCTGAACAACAATTGGCAATTTCTGATTTATAATTGACGCTTTCCTAATTACAATTGACTAATTTGAATTACTATTGACGCTTACTGAATTACAACTGACTAATCTAAATTACAATTTACGCTTTCTCAATTACAATTGACTAATCTGAATAACCATTGACGCTTTCTGAATTACAACTGGAAAAGGTGTAGAAACAATTTGACATCAATATTACTCTTTTCTTTTGAGTTTTTCTAAAGTGAATCTTTTTAAAAGACGGACATGTATAAATCTTAAGACTTAAGGTTAGTTAACATTTATCAAATATTTGAATATAGAACCCGAAAACCTCATTACCACAAATTTCATCCGATATTTACATTGTAACAGTTTTTATGGATTCACTAATTTCTTAAAACAAATCATAGTAGGTAAATTGTTATTAATAAAGTTTGAAATGTTTTTTGATCCAGTAAACGTTGTGTAAAATCAAGGCCCCAAAAAAATATTTGATAATATGTAATTTCAAATAAATTTTAGGGTTTGTCTACAAGTTTGCAATTTTTCGCGAATTTTATCCATGTCCGCAATGGAAGCGATTTTTTCCTATGATTGCTTACAGCTTTAACGATTAAAAAAATGTAAACTCTACTATCATGCCGCTGTTAGCAAATTAGCAATCTTTAATTCAACTAAAAAATCAATGCTGAAATCACAACAGATATCAAAAAAGCAGATATCATTTTTGTAGTGTCGTCGAATTTTCTTGATTTTAAATAATTTGTTGCAAATAAAACAACTTATTGCATAAAAATATAAAAAACAACACATTGAATATTTTATTTGAGTTGAGTTGTTAACCGTAATAAGGGCCATAACCGGCGTGAGGTTGAGCACTATAGATGCGTTGATCGGTACACCAATAGTAAGGCTTATGAACATCGGAATGAGCCTCTTCATTGAGAATACTTTGGCTTGCAGTCAGTTCCATTTTCATCGTTACCATTTAGTCCCTACAAAAGAACAGATTTTTCCATTTAACAGAACATTTTATTAGTCACAATTGCACTATGGGCATTTCTTGTCGGACAGACGAAGGTGACGATCTGTATGCGTGAAACACTTTAATGTTTGGCTCTTTCACCAACAAACTTTTTCTGTCCAGCCAGAAATGTCCGTAGTGTAAATTGGAAAAAATATTGGTAAAACTTACCTTCTAGTTCTTACAAACCGATAAAATTACAAAAATAGTGTACATTTTTAATGCAGTTTTGTACAACAATTTAAAAAACCCCAAACAAAATTTTTATTTTGTTTTTTAATAAATTTTTGCCGCCAGTAATTTTGACAGCGGGGTATTAAACAAAACTAATTGCGATCAATTGTTAACAGTGTTGCCAGAACTTTTAGAGGCAAATTTTTTTTGGAACAAATCTAGTTTACCGACGCAGCTCCAAATAAAAAAAAATACGTAGGGAGTAAATTGAAATATAAGAATAAAAAATTAAATAAAAAAATTGGCGCAAAGGCTTAGTTTTCGAGATATGGACGTTTTTAGTTTTCATAGAAATTTTTCCACTACATTTCTAAAGGTATATGGCCAATATTGGTATCATTTTGAAGGTTTTGACTAGATCTTTAAGGATATATAAAATTAATTTAAAAATTTTTAACTCTTAAGCTCACATTACATTGTTTGTGTACTAAGTGTATAATTTATTTTAATAAAAGTGTAATACAAATTTTATAAAATAACAAACAGCAATGGTGCAAACATAATTTTCATGCTTAGCCGGCCTTCCACCGGACGCAAGGATTTTCACCTCTATCGTATAACAAACAGCGGCTTCGCTAACTAAATATTCTCTGCATAGGCGGCCTTCGGCCTTGCGCAATGATTTTCTCCTCTGGTATAACAAATACCGGCTTCGCTAACTAAAACATTGTCCACCTCTACCAAAAAATATCTTTCGAAAGATGTATCATTTGTTAAAATCCAATGAGTAGTATAGTCGTAAAAGGGAGCAAAAGAAATCAACTTGCCTATTAATATATATGATGATATCCTTAAGGATCCAGTCAAACCCTTCAAAATTATACCAATATTGGCCATATACCTTTAGAAATGTAGTGGAAAAATTACATATTTCTATGAAAACTAAAAACGTCCAAAACTCGAAAACTAACTGCCTATTTCAATTTTGTTAAAATTTTTGTTTTTGGTTTACATGTTATTTGTGCGAACGAAAACGTTCGAGTGACATCGTGAAATAGGCAGTAAGCGTTTGCGCCAATTTTTTTTTATTTTTTTCTTTTCATTTTTCAATTTTTTTTTATTTAGAGCTGCGTCGTTAAACTAGATTTGTTCCAATATAAATATATAGCAATAAGTTCCAGCAGAAAATCCAATTTTTGCGTAGTAGATTTTTCTCAAAGAAACAAAACGAAGACATATTCAATATTATTTTTATTTTATTCAAAAAGTTTGATTGATATTGTGAGTTTTTAAATAAGTATAAATTACATATCTATAAATAATATTAATAAATTTTTAATTCAAAAACATTTTGTTCTACAGATTGAAATTTATACATATCGCAAACTTACACCTAATTTTCACGATGATTCAAAAGACATGTCTTTTTTGTAGTTCTCTTTTAAAGAAACTTCCAAAAACATGTACAATTTTCACAATGTTTCTTTTTTTGTTTGATTTTTTCTGTTTTCGTTATTTATGTATGTATGTATTGAATTTTTTTAAATAAAATTTGTTTATTTTTTTATATTTTTCAAAAGAAATTGTCATTCTGAAATAAAAATACAACATAAATAAAAAAACAAAATTAAGTGCAAAGAGGAATGTCAAAAAAATCACAGAAAATACGATTCATGTCTTTTTTTCTACCCTGCTTACTTCTCTCCCCCGCTCGCTATCAAACTAAAAAAGACATGTTTCAAAAAGAGGGGAAAAAATCATCACGAAAATTGGGTGTTAATCTTAATAGACATAACTCAAAATTCAAAAATGCTTAGGAGGCCGAAAACCGGCTTCAAAAGCATGGTTGCAATCTCTAACAGTGCAGCCACACGATCAAGATTTTCTTGATAGTCTTTTACATATACTGATTGTCAAAATATGCAAAAGTTGACAGCTGTGACGTAGGCTGCACGAAAGTTGAAAGCAATTTACTTTCGAGATGTCATTAAAAAAAATTTATAAAGAGAAACGAAAATTTTGCTCATTAACCTTGAAATCAGCTGTTTTCTTGAACGTAAATTGAAACACTCACTGGCAAGAGAATTTTAAAGGCAAGTTCGTATCAATTCTTAAAAGTATGAGTGTATTGGTAAAAAAGTGTGAGTGTATTAAAACTTGATAGCCAAAACTTGATCGTGTAACCCTCAAGTAATCAAATTGAGGTCCACAAATGTTGAAGAAGACAGTGTTGCAAACGAAATTTTTGTGGTCGTTATAGATTTTATTTGGGAACTGCTTTATTTGTTTTTGTGCTTGATTACGATTTTCTTTGCGATATGTACATATTTTGAAATAAATATTTATTTTTATGCTAGTGTAAATCGATTTTAGCAAATCTGGAGATATTGAAGTGACAAGCTGTTTATTTTTTTAAGTTTTAAATAATCTTTTGTGAGCAATTTTCCGACTAGGGCTTCATTTCCCAAACTCTTTTTGGACTTTTGTTTTATTAGGATTCACCTGACTAAATTTTTGTTGACGTTTGCCAATGAATAAAGCAAAAACAGGATATTCTGAATAAATTAAGTCAGAGTAGAGATCTCATAATCGGAACCAGGAAGTTTTATTTCAGAAATTTTTTTCAAAAACCCTATTAAAGCTATTTAAGATATTTTAAAAATTGAACCGTTTTAGTTCTCGAAACTTGGAATCCATTTTTTCATTTTCATTAAAACAAGTTTGGAAAATATTTCGCATTTTTGAATTACAGTTACTACTTATAAGTAAATTTGGATATATAGGTTGTGGATATCAGTCGCCTTGCTTTAAAGCATTCTCTTTATATTATTTATTATACCTACATTGAAAGAATTATTTACTACATCACCAGAACCTAAAACCAAGAAAATGTTGCACCATTCTCGTCCAAGCCAAAAATGTCTTTTTGTAAACATTTGTGGCTGGGTTTAAGCAAAAAGTTATGACTCTGCTAAAATCTACCTAAATAAAGGTAAAATAAGATATTTTAAATTTTTAGTTACTTAAGATCAAGTTTTCTTTGCCTATGACCAATATTTGAATATACTTCTTCATATAACTTCATTTTTATTTGACATTAAAAACAACTTCGAAACATAAATTGATATTTAAACAAATATGGTGAAATTGGTCATTAACATTTTACAAAACACGAAGAAACGCCTGAATTCTTTATATATAAATCGTGTAGCATATAAACAACTTTTAATAGATTTACTTAGAATATCGATTGAAATAAAAATTAATTGTATTAAAGCAAGTTTTCTTGAGCATTTTCTGAAAAATATAGAGAAATTCCTAGCATTGTTTCAATTCAACTTAAAACTCAAGAAAACCAGACTAATATTAAATAAATGCAGCTTGAACTCAGAAATATTTTTCTTATTTTCAATAAAAACTAGCAACTTTTGAATTTCTTGTTTTATGAAATTTTTGATCATATACCAAAAACGTGAATTTTTGATCTTCAGAAAATGTTTATTAAAGAAAATTTTAGTAAATACGATCAAAATAAGTTAAATCATGAAATTAGTTTTGGATTTTCTTAAAACTTAAGAAAATAAAGTTCTTTCCGTGTAAAATGTACTTAAAATAATGTATATCCTTTTTTTTGGAGTGTTAAGATTATTTTATTATATTATAATATTAAAAATCTTATTTTTCGAGCAGAAACCTTCAAATCTGCATTTTTATATATTATGGGCATAAAATCTGCCAACTGCACTTCTGGCAACATTGATTGCAAACAATCCCATGCCTTGTATGGCTGCCAGATGGACTTTATTTCTCAGTGTTGCCGGAATTCAAATTATGTTTCATCGTGTGTGGTAATGTTTCTTTTTTGATATTTTATGTTTATTTATGCTGATTTGTTTTCTTTTTCATTTTGTTGAGAGCAACTGTTGTGTGCGATGTTTTTGCAACTTTCGGAAAAAATGTAAAGAAATAAATCACAAAATAGCAACAAATGCAAATAATTAGAATTAAAAAAATGTAAAGGTGAATATAAAAATTTTCCAGATGTATTGTTATAGGTACAAAAAAAATTAACTGTATTTGTTTTGTAAAAACTGAAAAATGAGTAGTAATAGTAGATATTTCAATTTATTTTGCATAGGGCAGCATTATACAAGCATCAATATTATCCAAAAATTTATAAATTATACAAAACAAATTTTGTGTTTAATAATTAGGAAAGCCTTTTTTTACGAACATACACTTGCATGCCATTAAATTAAAAAACGATAAAAAATGTTACCCTGTTAAAAATTTAATGCAAATTTACTGGATTATTGTCGAATTGTAATTAAAATTTTAACTTAATAAATTTATTATTATGATTAATTTTTGAAACGCTCGTTAATTAAAGCAAGTTTGTTAATTATAGAGTAGAAGTATTGTTAAAATTATCCTTATATAAACCATTTCCCCAAAAATGTGCTTATATGATTAACTCGGTAACTCTATTTGGGGTTTTGTTACTTTTTTTTAATTTGAGAAGTAAACAAATTATTCCAAGTTTGCCTTGGTTGACGCTTTAACTAAATTTTGAAAATGAACTCGCAGTGGAATGTGTAAACACAAAAGCCAATGGCATGAGATTCGACTATTTCGAACAAATTTTCTTTGATAATATGTATACAACAGTGGCATGCCACTACTTGCATGTGTAGAGGCAGGGTTATCGTCAACTGTTGTATTTTTTTTTGTCTGAATATAGTGCTACTTCATTTGTTTGCATATACAAAAACGCTTTTTACAAATTTTACTTCTTCATTTAATTTTTTACATTTTGCCGTTCAAATATCACGTCACGTCAAAATGGAAATGCCCACATACAAACCTAAGTACATACATATCTGTGGCATTTCGACAAAACATCTTAAGTCAAATTTAAAAAGTTAAAAAAAATTTGATAATCTTACGAATTTTCATTAAAAAAAAAAATTTTAGTTTACGTTTTTAAAATTTAGTACTATAAACGAAATTTTGCCTTTATTATGGTTTTTTATTATTAATTCAAAATGATTTTTTCACCGATTTTTTTTTAACTTTTTTGCAATCTTATCTCGACTTTAGAGTTTGTCAAAATGCCAATTTGTGCTGTGCGGGTCGTTTATCAGTGTCGCGAGAAAACCAAAAGAAAGCCTGTTTAGCTATTTTGCTTGCTTTTTCAAAAGCCTTTAATAACTTTTGCAGTGCAGTCGCTCTTTTTTAAGCTTTAGCCGACGAGTCCAACAACTTCGGCAATGCCTCCAAATTAATAATTTAAAATAATTTTTTCACGGGTTAATTCCGATTCCACCGGCATAACCCACTCGATTTCACTGCCTTCTGCCATTACCCTTTATTTCAATAAACTTTACACAAATTTTGTCAATTGTTTTACTTATTATTTGTTTAATTTTTTCCACTGCGTATTTTATTTTTTTTATTTTGACACTTTTTACTAACGTATCATGACTATTTAATATCATGAAAATGCTACACGTTCAATATTTATCACGCGATCCACGATCCGCGATCTGGATTTCATATTTTAGGCCATTCTGCGATATGGATCGCGATCCATCAATATTGCATGCTACACGTTCAATAAATATCGTGATATTTGTAGTATCACGATATTTATTGAACGTGTAGCATTGGCTTAGAGTTCTAAAGTAAACTTTTATTAAAAATATGATTTTGTTCTACTGTAGACAAGCAGAAGCATTCTTTACACGTTTAAACCGGTGTTAATTTTAAAACTAGCTGAAATTGTTTTTAACTCATTTTACAACAGCATTAGTTGTTTTTCGCCATATAAAAACTTCTTGCAGAAAGTTAAAAATGTTTATGATTCAAGATATTGGTCGATATTGTTCAATTATTAATGATTTGGAGGAAAATATTTATGGAAAGAAACACAAAATACATATGTATAGGCCCTAAAATTACATTGCAAGGAAAAACAAAGTCAAAAATATTTTGTAATTTTGTTATTGCTTTCTACATAAATTCAGATTGCGTTTTAAAAATTTGCAACGCCACAAGATATGCAGTGTTTTAGTGCCGGTTCACATACATCAAGTTTGACTCTTCAAGTCTTGATCTTTTAGAATAGAAGGGAAAAGAGAACGCCATTTATTTTCCCCTGTCTCTCCTAAAAACTCAAGACTTGACGAATCAAACTTGACGTGTGTGAACCGGCACTTATTTATATTTTAATTTTCAATGTCAGCTGCTTTCCACTTGCTTATATTTTGTTGCATGTTGTATGAAAAAATTTTCTATATTTGAGGTGGCACCCAGTTAAAGTCTGTTTAATTTAATACATACTTTTATTTCAAATAAAGTAGCAAAATAAAACGAATGTTTTTATTTTAGAGATCCGACTTTAGCGTTTGACTATGATTATGGGCCATTGTTTTTTATCTCAAGAACTTGTACCAATAGCTTTCAACATACAAATTGTTGAAAAGTTTATGCTTATTTTAACAGACTATAAAATGATCTGCAAGCCAACGTTTAGTACAGTTATGTTTATTAGCAGGCGGGAACCAAATAATTTTTTCGGTTTGTAATTTGCAATTGTGTCCCGCCTGCTTAACTAAATGCGGGTATTAAATATAGGTTTGAGATCATATTTTTTTTAAGCCAATTTTTTATTTACTTCCTTTGTTTTTGTTTTTTTAATTCCAGCACATTTTGTGAGAGGTGCCAGTTAGTTATGAAAAACGTTTAAAACCAATTTATTATTCCTAGAAATCGAGTGAAATTGAAGTCGATGGATATTCTTATTTAAAATTTTTTAAAAATTACCTAACCATTGATTTAAATTTCACTGATAACTTACATATTACATTTTTGTAATCTCCTTTAATTTACACATTTTTTTACGATAAATGTTAATTTACATATACATGAAAAATGTGCTATTAAAGTGCCAAGTTTCTAAATCATGAAATTTTAAGTACATAGTTTGGCTCTCACACAACAATATCTAAAACGGTCTGAAATACGCTCAAAAGTTTGTTGTAAAAATAAATGTAGAAGTAAAGAACATGCAATTTAGTTTTTTTAGTTTAGTTAAGTTTTAAATAATGTTAAACAGTTAGAAATCCAAAAATAAATATTTTTTTTTTTTTAAATGTAGATTTTTTTAAAATATCTTAATCGATTAATTGACATAAATTGTTCGAGTTATTCGAAAATGGTTATTTTGATTATTCGATCAAATAATGGCGGAAAAATTCCGCGATAAATCGTTGTTCGATGATACTCTACTTCGAATCCTATCAACCCCATTCGTCTAGTTACCACGGCGAGGCATTTTCTATAAAACATTGTCACTTTAAATTTAAAATTATATTATTTCATATAATTATAAATTTAGTTAAGAATACTTAATAAAATCAAGTCTAAACTTATGAACACCAAACACTAATTAATTTAAAGTAACACCAAAATATATTTTAAAAAAATGTTTAACCGAAAGGGGGGAAAAAAATGTAAGACACAAACCCACCCACCCACCCATTCTTTATATTGTAACCATACTAATAATGTAATATTGATATTATTTATATTCGGAAAATTCTAGAAATCAATAAGTAATAAATAAATATTCAAAAAACACGCAATACAGATGTTTCGGGTTTAGTTTTCTCGTTTATGGTATAAATTGAAACATTAGTAGTTATACATGTTTCAACTAATGTTGCCTGGTGTGAGGGCAGCATAATGTTACCTCGTCCGGTAGCACTTAACATTTTTTTTTTGTGTGGTAACATTAAAAGTAACGGTGCATGGATAGTTGGCGTCCGCGTCCATTTTAGTTAAAGTGATAAATTAAAGTTAAAGTGTGGAATAGGTGCGCTAGTTGTTTAAGGTGGTTGGTTGCTGATCGTGGAGTGGCTGGGGTAAGTACCTTAAATTATTTTAAAAATTATGTTTAATAT
The DNA here is from genome assembly GCA_930367215.1 of Pollenia angustigena. Taxonomy (NCBI): domain Eukaryota; kingdom Metazoa; phylum Arthropoda; class Insecta; order Diptera; family Polleniidae; genus Pollenia; species Pollenia angustigena. The sequence continues at coordinate 11,689,047 of OV884061.1, read as the reverse complement.
AAATTTTCATATTATTCGAATGTGTATTCTAAGTCAAATTACAATCCTCCAAAGGTTTTTTTACTTTAATAGTCTTATTCCTTCAATATTGTCCAGGAATATTTTCTATGTTAGAATACACATTCGAATAGTATTAAAAATTTATAATAAATGTACGAACCATGAGAAATTTAAAAATTTTCGTTAGGGAGTTTACATTAAAACAACAATAAGAAAAAAAAATTGTTTTTTAATCTGAATTTCCAAGGAACAATTTCATTTTAATTGCAAACATATCTGCAAATTTTAAAATATTACTTTTATCCTACTAGCTTTTTAATTCTGCTTGAGCAAAAAAATCAGGTTTACCAGTATTTTTTGAGTTTTCTTCATAGTTTTGTCAGAAACCACGATTTTCTTAACTTTTAAGGAAAAATTAAAAAAAAAAAAAAATGTCCAAGCTTTATTTTTTGCGTAATCAGTATAAGTTTTTGCAATCAATTTGTTCATTTAGGTACCCTACATTACTTTATTACTCTTTACATTTTTATGAAGATGAAAAAAACTAAGAACGCAGTTGAATAAACAATGCTTTTTAAATAATTTTATTATTTAGAATAAATTGATCTTTAATCTGCGTTGCTAGTTTTTTCATCTTAAACATTTTAAAAGTTGTAAAGAGTTATTTACAAAACTTTTAGAAACATTACGAAAAATATTAATGTAGGGTACCTTAATGAACAAATTCATTGCAAAAACTTGGACATTTTCTTTAAAATTTTTCCTTAAAAGATAAGAATATCGTGGTTTTTGACAAAATTATGAAGAAAACTGAAAAATACTAGTAAACCTGAGTTTTTGCTCAAGCAGAATTAAAAAGCTAAAAGGATAAAGTATTTTTTGAGTTTTCTTTAAAATTTTGTCAAAAACCACGATTTTCTTAACTTTAAAGAAAATAATTTAAAGAAAAATGTCCAAGCTTTTTTTTTGTGTAATCACTAATATAAGTTTTTGCAATGAATTTGCTCATCTAGTATCCTACATGGATTTTATTGTCTTTCGTCCCAGAGATAGAATCAACTGCAAGGATTTTCTACTCTATGGCATTACAAACACCTGCTTCGTTAACTACAGTGTATATTGCGACACATTTGAAAGTGAAGTTACGCCATTATATATATATTTATATACACATAACTGACTGTGTTGCGGACTGTGTGTGCGGTAAGTACTTTTATTGAAATATACATTAATTTGTTTTTAAATAGTTATTTATTATAATTTAAATTTACAGATGTTTTCTTTAATAACATTTTTAAATGGGGAACAGACAGTTTTATCTTCACGAAACGTGAAGATAAAAGAGGAAAATGTCTGCAGCGCATAATTTAAAGGGGCGTGGTATGCCGCAACACTGGTGATGAAAGGTGGTAAGTAAATTAACACAAACTGTCAATTAAATGTAAAATATATGCTTTAACGATACCCAACGGAAGAGTAAATAGTAAATTGATTAAATTTTGGTAATACAGGGGGGTTACCGCGTATTTCGATTCGAAAGAAATCCTTTACAGTTTCGAACAATTTGTACTGTGTTTTACGATTTTCGTAATCGTTGGAAGCGACGACAAAGGTTGTATTTTTTAAAAAATGGGAAATTCGATGAACAATTTTTGTTCGTAATAGAGTGGCTTTTAAGAAAGTGTTTTTTTGTTTTCAATAAAGTATGAAAGACGTCCGTTTATTCGAAACAAATTTTACGAAAATCGTAATACACAGTACAAATTGTTCGAATCCGTAAATGATTTCTTTCGAATCGAATTACGGGGTAACCCCCCAGTACTTTAATTAAATTTAATTAAATGATTTAATTCATTATTTCTTTGGATGGATTTTTGATTCGAAAACTAAAAAAAAAATTAGTAGATTTTGTTAATGTGACTATAACGCCATTAATTTGCTTTACTTTTACCTTTGACAACTGTTGATAAATGGCATACAGTATTCCACGGATAATTATTTCGCCAAAAATGCCAATATTTTTGGGTAATTATGCGGGGTAAGCATTTAAACGAATACGCTTAAATACCTCGTTGAGGTAATTATTAGAATACGTTTAACTACCTCATTGAGGTAATTAACCGAACACGTTTAAATACCTCAGTAAGGTAATTAAACGTATTTATTTACAAAATACCTTAACTTTGATGTATGAAAAAAAGTTGACAGGAATTGTTACATGTTTCAGCTAAATCTAAATAGATAGCAATAAAAAAAATGGAATTTTCTGTCTTAAATTTTACCTGTAATGCTTTTTGAGATGTTCTGTCATATCCTACTAACAAAAGCGTACTCATACATATGTACAAACATATGATCAGGGAAACCGTAAATATGCAATTGCATGGTTTTTCTTGCGCGATCAATGAATGCAGAAACAATATACATATTTATCCGTATTAAAGCTTTTTATAAATTTTGGTATCGATTTGTTTGTGAATAATTTGCATATTTTAGCTATTGCTGCATTTTTTTGCACACATATTTCACATTTTTTAAGCATATTTTAAAACATGTTCAGCAAATAAAAAATTCTTAAAATAATTTGAATAATTATTGCTTTAATTTCGCCATCATCATTTATTTTCCACTCTACAATTTTAAGCCAAAGCAAGTTTTCGTTGAAGATAAATGTTATTCCAAACTCAAAAGTTTTATAAATATGCAAAAATTAAGAAAAAAGCAATAATGTAAATTTGTGTTGCTGCATAGAAATCTAAACGCATCTTTTAGTAAACCGATCGAATCAGTAAGGGATATTTTCGCGTCCGTCTGGCTGGTTGGCTGTCCATGTAAACCTTGTGCATAAAGTAAAAGTAGCATTTTTTATATCATTTGAAAAAGTTTGGTAAATGCGTTTTTATTGTCATAAGAACGAAACCTATGTAAATTGTGAGAATCGGTCTATAATATAACATTTTGCCCATGCAAAGTTATTTTTTTATGTGGATAACCATTTAATAATGTTCGTATTAAGATTAAATTTGGCCCAGAATATCTTACTGCAAATTAAATATGGTTGAATCGTTTCAAATTTAAACGTACAGCTTCCATTCAAATTTCAATCCCTAAAATGTTCAAGCTATTTTGTCCTTTTAAATTTTAATGTAATATAAAATTTAGTTACCTTTTCTTTAGTTCCTTTAATACAAAATATCTCATATATTTGGTGTATCTATTTAATCGTCAATCGTGTGTATGTAACGTATGGACTCCAAAACGGCTGGGTCGATTTTGATGAAATTTTCAGGGAATCTTCAGAATATTCAGGTTGGTGACATAGGGAAGTCTGATTTTTGATTTTCGGTCTGGGGGCGGAGGGGCGTGGCAAAAACCATAACTTGAGAACGGCTTGACTTATAGCGGGAAAATAAACAGATAAAATGGACTATACCGCTAATGTGACTATAAACGAAAAGTACTGTACGTTGTTGCAATGTGAATAGATAATATACAGGGATACCATAAATATGCAATTGCGTATGTGGAAATAATGTTCTGCTTTTCAAATTGAATCTGTTTTAAAATAATGTTAATTTCCTTTTTTTTTTTTTTTTGTAATTATTCACATAAAACTCGAAGAACGCGATATATTTTATCTTATTTCCTATATAGGCAATATGGGTATAACATTTTTTAAAATTTAAAAATTTAAAAATTAAAAAATGTTATACCCATATTGCCTATACATGAAAAAAGATAAAATATGTACAGTGGCTCTCATTAATATTCGGTTTTTTATTCCGAGTTATTAAAAGGCAACAAAATTAATAGAAAATAATAAAAAAAACCGGAATATTATTTTTTGGTATTCATAAGATATATTAAGATATCAAAAATAACTTATTTCAGAATTCTGAATATTGAACAAACAATAATAATAAAAACAAAAAAACTTAAGTAATTGACACCTCATTAATATTCGGTTTTTTTAGCACTTAAAACAATATTGTTTAAATAAAAATAAAAACGAAATAAACTAACATCTGGTTGGATAACCATTTTTTTCATAGCCTCAGAAAGAAAAATTTTTTGCAAGTAATCCATACTGATTTTATCCCATTCTTCCAGCAGGCATTTTTTGGGTTCGTTTTTCGAAGAAACAGGATTTTCGCGGACTCGGCGGTCTACATGGTCTTATAAATTTTCTATGGGATTCATGCCTGGGGATTGAGCAGGCATCTTAATAACTTTTGGGCAATTATAAGACAACCACTCACGAACAACGTGGGCTTTATGTTTAGGGTCGTCGTCACGATACAATTTAGAAGTTCTTGCAATTCCCATTTTTCCCATTTTTTCTGCAGATTGTTTCGAATTGTCACTCTAAATGTTCAAAAAAGCATAGTTGTTCATAATGCCTTCGATAAATAACAGTTTCCCAACCCCTTTCCCTGATAGGCAGCCCCACACCATTACCCTTCCTCCTCCATGCTTAACTGTAGGAGTAATATTTTTTCCTTTCAACTCTTTATTCGGCTTCTGCCACACCAAAGTTTTTCCATTACTTCCAAATGAGTTTAATTTGCTTTTACCAGAAAAATTATATCATCCCATCAATTTACAACTTTTTTTATATGGTCCTTAGCAAATTTTGACCGATGATTTCTGTTTTTCAAATTCACGAAAGGCTTTCTTCGGGCAATACGGCCGTGAACCCTTCGTGAACAGCTTCTTTTTTAGCTGTGCGATATATGGTTGCTTCTGAAACTGTCTTTCCTAATTCCGCAGGAACTTCAGTAACGATTTTGGGGGCACTAAGCGTGAATTAGCCTTGATTTTTCTAACAATACGGCGATCTTCCATCTCGGTAAGCTTTTTTGGCATCGCAATTTGTTTTTTAAAATCAATTCGATTATCGTTCGGATAATGTCACCGACAGTTTTTGGGTTCATATTCAATATTTCAGCAATATTTCTATATTTTTTTCCTTTTTAGTAATGAAAATTCACTTATTTTCTTATCTTTAACGAAGTACTTTTTCCCTTACGACCAATCGCACATTTTATAAAAAAAAAATCGAGAATGGCATGTTTATTCAGCTAACTTTATTTGTTTGATGATAATTAATGTGTGTTTCCCCATTTTACAAATAAGTTATGAAAACATGCAGATTTATAGCGTTTTATTTTGTGGTAAAACTAAAATACCGAATATTAATGAGGTGTCAATTATTTAAGTTTTTTTGTTTTTATTGTTATTAATATTGTTTGTTCAATATTCAGAATTCTGAAATAAGATATTTTTGATCTCTTAATATATCTTATGAATACCAAAAAATAATATTCCGGTTTTTTTATTATTTTCTAATAATTTTGTTGACTTTTAATAACTCGGAATAAAAAACCGAATATTAATGAGAGCCACTGTATATCGGGTTTTATGTGAATAGTTACAAAAAAAAAAAAAAGTAAATTAACATTATTTTAAAACAGATTCAATTTGAAAAGCAGAACCTTATTTCCACATATGTACGTACAATTTGTTGAAAACCCGAAACGAAATATGTATTTAGTTAAATATCTCAATTAGTAGGTCAAGTTTTATATACCATTGGATGCTGCTTTAAAAACTCTTTCTGTTGATACCAAATATCGAGGGTTATTTTTTAAATAGTGCTATCAGCAAAATCACAATTTTACAGGAGAGTGAAAAAAATGATTTTTTCGATAACTCTAAGAGTATTAACTAAACTTTATTTTACAATGTTATTAAAAAACAAGTAAGAGTGCTATATTCTACTGTGCCGAATCTTATATACCCTTCACCATTGTGCGAGCAGAATACAGAGCAACTAGACCAGTCCTGATCAAAATTGAAATGCTTGTGTATTGGTGAGAATATGAGACAAATTTTGAAATACAGTACAACAAAAAAGTAAATGAAAAGATTTTTATAAAAATGTAATCGTAAAAATTGTTTTGGTATAAAAAATCGGTTTAATATAACAATACACAATTAATTTGCTATTTGGTAAAACAAAATATGTTTCCTTATATTTTAAAGGTAAAAAAAAAACAAAACATAATGCAGTATTTATCATAAAAAATTTTCGTAATGGTACGAATATTTTTTTTACGCACTATTTTTTAAAATCAACCAAAGCATTCGCCAAGCATGTGCACTATTTGCCGTCTGAAAGACAACTGAATTAAAAGAGCATAAAAAAGTGATGGGTGGAGCCAGGGTTGTCAGATTTTTTTGAGCTCCATCGCCAAACCGGATCTCAGAAATCGCCAAACGTCAATTTTGTTCAGTTTTTGCAAAATTTTCTTTTTTTTTTAATTAAATTTTGCATACAAAAAACGCTAGCATAATTTTTTTGTCAAAAATCGCCAAAAACTGAGAAAAATAGAAAAAAGTCGCCGAAGTAAATTTTGTTTTGTTTCTGTAATTTTTTTTAAATAACATAAAATGGAGATCATATATGTATTCAGTTAAAAACTTAAATTAAGTACACAAGTCTATAAGGTCGTACACTTCAGCCTCACCGATTTCATTACTGGAGTTTAAACAAAATCGCCAAAATAATATAAATGGTAAAAATAGCCAAGTTAATCGCCAGTTATGTCAGAAATCGCCATAAAAGTCGCCAGTCGCCAAATGGGAAATCCCATCGCCAAAAACGTTTCAAAATCGCCACGTTTGGCGAGAAATCGCCATATCTGACAGCCCTGGGTGGAGCCAAAAAGCAATTGCTCTATGAAATGATCACCACTGAACTAGACAAAAACTAAATTATTTTTACATATACATCAATGTAATCCAAATCTTCATTTTCTGTGCACAATTGTGCTACAAAAACAATGAAAAAAAAACTCACACCGACGCTTGTTCTCTTCTATTTCAGTTGTTAATTGAGTGCAGTGTTGCCAAAAGTAGGGAAAAATCCCTACATGTAGGGTTTTTTGTTACTAAAATAGGAGCGTAGGGAAAATCGGACAGATTTTTTATATTCGCCAAAATGTAGGTATTTTTTCTCATATTGCATTGAATACAAAATAAATGCTAAAATGTATTTTTAATAATGATGAATGAACATATAAAGATATGCAATTCTTAAGTAAAGAATATATTTTTGGACAAAAAAAATGAGTACAAATTTCAACTTTTGTCCTTACAATTTAACTTAAGCCCCAATGATCTTTTGTATGAGTGTGGAACAATCGCATAAAATTAATTTTCTGAAATTGTGAAACTAGTTTGTTTTGAAACATGGATCTGGAATACTTTTCGATAAAAATGGTTGTATTTCAACTTTATTAAAACTGGTTCGAATTTTGTTTGCTCTACTCAATGCAAATTGTGATGCAAACCAATGGAAGAGGCTGCATTCATTTCGAATATACTTATGGTCACTTAAGAAAATTCAGTTCAAAATAAATTCATATATTCAGCCATGTCATGGAAGACGAAATCACGTGAAATTGAAATCGACGAAGATTTTCAATTGAATTATTGTAAAAATCAGCGCAACTTTTCCTGCATTCAAAAGAAGTTCAGGTATATAAAAAGAAATATTTTTTTTTTGAACTTTGAATACGGGAGAGTTTTCAAAATTTGTTCGAAATCATTTCCGCGTGACTTTGATGACATGGCCGATTATTTATAAAATAGCCTGTTGCTTTTGTACCTGAATTAAATTAAAATGATCATAAAAATAATATTATTTTTATAAACGTTTACAAAACAAATTTTCTATGAAGATTTTACTTAAAACTGTTGTAAAGCTTAAGAAATTTGTATGGGTACATTCACCCTTATCGTGTTTGAAATTATTATTTTTTTTTTCAAAAAACCTTTTGTTTTTTAATTGAAATTAATTTAAAGTACCTATTTTTTTAAGACTTTAATGACTAAAACGCGTAGGGATTTTTGTAGGGAAAATTTTTGCAACGCGTAGGGATAAATCGGATTTTTTTTTGTATGCGTAGGTATTTTTCAAAAAATCTTCTGGCAACACTGATTGAGTGTTAACGAGTGCACATGTGCGGATGCTTACAGTGCATATTCATATCTTTTGTCGATTTCGAGATTTCTATAAACAAGTGAAGTTTTTGGAAAATTGGAAAAATCACCAGTTTTAATTTGGGAACAAATTAGAAAAAGTTTTGTTTTAAAATTGTGAATGATTTTTGACAAGTCGCAAATATTGCGTTCTTTTCCTTGCAATTCCAAATTTAGTTCATTTAACATACTTGTCGTATCTGCCAAAAAAGCTAAGTCTAAAATAAAATTATTGCCTTTGAAACACTGTACTAAAACTATTTATATTTCCTCAGTTTCTAGGAACTGAATAACTTCTTCTCTTAATTCATAAAGTCTATTCAGGCAATTACCGCGACTTAGCCACCGAACTTCTGTAAACATTTTCAGGTCGCAGATCTTTTTACAGAACTTTTTACAAAATACCAAATGCGCACCTGAGTTTGCCTGCAAAAATGTATAGTCATTATGGTAGGTCAAAGTTACGTTAAATAAATACCATAAATTAGTAAGGTTATCTCTTTGTACTCGGTCATATTATTGTAGCATAAAAAAATAAGCAATACAAAAAGTGCGAAACAATAAAGTTTCATTAATACATCAATAAAACACATCTTCTTACCCAAACATTTTATCTGCTGTCACATTTGCTTTTATGTGTATAGGTTTATACATAATTGTAGGAAAACAAGACTTTTTTAACTTGTTTTTTAAATATTTTTACTTACTTAAGAAAAGTGTTTCCAAAGAAAAAAAAACCCACCGACGCGATTGGTACAGAAACAAAAATATTTTTACAAGCACAAAATACCAACAAATTCTTGTGGTTTTTTTTCTTAATAATCAGAGAAGACAAAAAAAAGCAAAAAAAAAATGTGTTTACAGCAAAAAAATATTAAAAAAAAGCTCAAAAAAATAAGAAAAAAGCAGCAAAAAAAAGCATTTTGTTTTTTTTTAGATATATGCATTTATACATAAAAATTACAGTTATTCTTTTTTTAAAAGACTCGTTAAAAGAGTTGCAATAAACAATTATGTGGGCTTTTATATTTGCAAATGTCATTTTTCTTCGTCTTTCTGTTAAAAGTGAATTGTATAAGGAAAATTTATATTTCAAAACTACATTTCATGATGAGAGGCTTTCTTCCATTTTGTCATCCGGTTTATCACCAGTTTGAAGAATGTTGTTTATTTGTTAAAGTTAAAGTCTGTTTAATTTAATACATACTTTTATTTCAAATAAAGTAGCAAAATAAAACGAATGTTTTTATTTTAGAGATCCGACTTTAGCGTTTGACTATGATTATGGGCCATTGTTTTTTATCTCAAGAACTTGTACCAATAGCTTTCAACATACAAATTGTTGAAAAGTTTATGCTTATTTTAACAGACTATAAAATGATCTGCAAGCCAACGTTTAGTACAGTTATGTTTATTAGCAGGCGGGAACCAAATAATTTTTTCGGTTTGTAATTTGCAATTGTGTCCCGCCTGCTTAACTAAATGCGGGTATTAAATATAGGTTTGAGATCATATTTTTTTTAAGCCAATTTTTTATTTACTTCCTTTGTTTTTTTAATTCCAGCACATTTTGTGAGAGGTGCCAGTTAGTTATGAAAAACGTTTAAAACCAATTTATTATTCCTAGAAATCGAGTGAAATTGAAGTCGATGGATATTCTTATTTAAAATTTTTTAAAAATTACCTAACCATTGATTTAAATTTCACTGATAACTTACATATTACATTTTTGTAATCTCCTTTAATTTACACATTTTTTTACGATAAATGTTAATTTACATATACATGAAAAATGTGCTATTAAAGTGCCAAATTTCTAAATCATGAAATTTTAAGTACATAGTTTGGCTCTCACACAACAATATCTAAAACGGTCTGAAATACGCTCAAAAGTTTGTTGTAAAAATAAATGTAGAAGTAAAGAACATGCAATTTAGTTTTTTTAGTTTAGTTAAGTTTTAAATAATGTTAAACAGTTAGAAATCCAAAAATAAATATTTTTTTTTTTTTAAATGTAGATTTTTTTAAAATATCTTAATCGATTAATTGACATAAATTGTTCGAGTTATTCGAAAATGGTTATTTTGATAATTCGATCAAATAATGGCGGAAAAATTCCGCGATAAATCGTTGTTCGATGATACTCTACTTCGAATCCTATCAACCCCATTCGTCTAGTTACCACGGCGAGGCATTTTCTATAAAACATTGTCACTTTAAATTTAAAATTATATTATTTCATATAATTATAAATTTAGTTAAGAATACTTAATAAAATCAAGTCTAAACTTATGAACACCAAACACTAATTAATTTAAAGTAACACCAAAATATATTTTAAAAAAATGTTTAACCGAAAGGGGGGAAAAAAAAATGTAAGACACAAACCCACCCACCCACCCATTCTTTATATTGTAACCATACTAGTAATGTAATATTGATATTATTTATATTCGGAAAATTCTAGAAATCAATAAGTAATAAATAAATATTCAAAAAACACGCAATACAGATGTTTTGGTTTTAGTTTTCTCGTTTATGGTATAAATTGAAACATTAGTAGTTATACATGTTTCAACTAATGTTGCCTGGTGTGAGGGCAGCATAATGTTACCTCGTCCGGTAGCACTTAACATTTTTTTTTTGTGTGGTAACATTAAAAGTAACGGTGCATGGATAGTTGGCGTCCGCGTCCATTTTAGTTAAAGTGATAAATTAAAGTTAAAGTGTGGAATAGGTGCGCTAGTTGTTTAAGGTGGTTGGTTGCTGATCGTGGAGTGGCTGGGGTAAGTACCTTAAATTATTTTAAAAATTATGTTTAATATAAATTTTCATATTATTCGAATGTGTATTCTAAGTCAAATTACAATCCTCCAAAGGTTTTTTTACTTTAATAGTCTTATTCCTTCAATATTGTCCAGGAGGCTTATTCTGAATTGCGATGCGAAAATCAGCGATGCGCAAATGAAATGCGATGCGAAAGAAAATTGGTATTCTGTTAGACTTTCGCAATCGCATTCGCAATTTATTTCAAATCGTGGCAACGCTGCTCAAATATACGTCAGTGTCAATAAACGTCAAATTAAAAATAAATAAATTGTTTGTGTTTGGCTGTGAAAATTGTTTAAGAAATATATTTAGGACATTCTGTAATAAAAAAAATAATAAAAATGGATTTTGTGGCACTGTGGTTCGACGACGAAGAAAATGTTTTGTGTGTTAAATTTCAAAATTAAGTTGAAGTCAAATATTGAATAAAAATAGACTCTTGCCTAAATTATTATAAATTGGCCGCAGATTCTCTTTTCCTTGGGGAACAGGAATCTAGAAGCCTTTGGCCAATGATAATTATAATCGCTCGTCAAGAAATTATAATTATTAGGGGTTAAAAAAGAAGAAAGAAAACAAGAGATTACTTTTCTTTTCTTTATGTAGGGGATTTCAAAGGTGGGTGCTTACCTTTTTTATGTTGATGTTTCTCAAATTAAATGAGAAGAAGTTGAAGGTTTTTTTTTATATAATTAAATTTATTTTCACAATAAGTTAACAGTGGGGGTTGAGGTCTGAGCGGTTCGTCTGCTCAATTGAAGTGTTAAAATTGGAGTAAAAAGTAAAGTTATGTTTCAAACTTATTCAACCTCGGCCTTTTATCCACACCGAAGGTTGGATAAGTTTTTTCCTTTCGTTTACTTTTTGACGTGTACTAAATTGTACACTTAAAGAAATTTTTCGCTTGACTATAGTTAACTTCAAGTAGGCATTGAACTCACCACTTTAGCATCAAGTTAACAATTTAAAATTCAAATTCATATATGAAATAACTAACGTAATTATAAAATTAAAAGGTTTTATAAAGTAAACAATTCAATATAATAATATTAACAATTCCAAAAAATATATAATTCAGGGAAAATAACAAAATAAGAAAATTAAAAATGTAAATGTGTACAATGTAAATTGTACAAATATTTTTTAACTGGTTTATATATTTCATACTTTTTCCATCCTGCAGCTTCTCTAATAGGTGGTCCATTGATATTTAGTTCTTCAGTTAACGTCTGCCACAAAGTATTTGCCGACTGACGTGCATTTGGTGCTTATTCATATATTCTATCATTATTTCAAATTGACGCGGTTTAATGGTCTTATTGCTTGCTTCCCTGAAATAAATAACAAAATATTATCTTTCACTAACATGTTTGTACTATGCGAATGCTATTTTGTTGTCGAATAAATTTTGCGAATTTGACATTTGTTTTCGCAATGCAGAATACCGACTTGTCACCTTATCGCATTTGAAATGCGATTAAAAAAAAAACTTTGCGAATATCGCAATGCATAATAGCAATTGTTCGCATTTATGCATTTTCGCATCGCATTGATTTTCGCATCGCAATTCAGAATAAGCCTCCAGGAATATTTTCTATGTTGAATACACATTCGAATAGTATTAAAAATTTATAATAAATGTACGAACCATGAGAAATTTAAAAATTTTCGTTAGGGAGTTTACATTAAAACAACAATAAGAAAAAAAAAAATTGTTTTTTAATCTGAATTTCCAAGGAACAATTTCATTTTAATTGCAAACATATCTGCAAATTTTAAAATATTACTTTTATCCTACTAGCTTTTTAATTCTGCTTGAGCAAAAAAATCAGGTTTACCAGTATTTTTTGAGTTTTCTTCATAGTTTTGTCAGAAACCACGATTTTCTTAACTTTTAAGGAAAAATTAAAAAAAAAAAAAAAAAATGTCCAAGCTTTATTTTTTGCGTAATCAGTATAAGTTTTTGCAATCAATTTGTTCATTTAGGTACCCTACATTACTTTATTACTCTTTACATTTTTATGAAGATGAAAAAAACTAAGAACGCAGTTGAATAAACAATGCTTTTTAAATAATTTTATTATTTAGAATAAATTGATCTTTAATCTGCGTTGCTAGTTTTTTCATCTTCTTAAACATTTTAAAAGTTGTAAAGAGTTATTTACAAAACTTTTAGAAACATTACGAAAAATATTAATGTAGGGTACCCACAATAGAAAAGCTAGACATTCCAAATTTAAAAGTGAAGTTAATACAACACCCACAATAGAAAAGCTAGACATTCCAAATTTAAAATTGAAAAGTGAAGTTAATACAACACCTAGTGCAACCATTGCTAACATATGTGTAGAATCCGCATCTGTCGAGAGTCCCAATTCGACTTTATCCATCGTCTCAGCACCTATAGCCTCATTACTTTCTAAAAATACTTGCAACAATTTAAGATCAATTTCTCCAGCAAACAACTCAAGACCAATTTCTCTAGCAAACAACTTAAGTTTAGCTAAAACACCTGGTTCGCCCCCCGAAAACATGTTATGTGTAGGATCTCAACCTGTCGAGAGTCCCAATTCGACTTTATCAATCGTCTTAACACCTATAGCCTCATTACTTTCTAAAAATACTTGCAACAATTTAAGATCAATTTCTCCAGCAAACAACTCAAGACCAATTTCTCCAGCAAACAACTTAAGTTTAGCTAAAACACCTGGTTCGCCTGTCGCAAACATGTTATGTGTAGGATCTGAACCTGTCGAGAGTCCCAATTCGAATTCAAGATCAATTTCTCCAGCAAAGTTAAGTTTAGCTTCAACACCTAGTGAGTCATATATGATATCTATCGAAAGAATCGATAGTCCAAATTCGGCTTTATCCATCCTAACAACACCTAATGAATCTCCACAATTATTTTCAACTGCACCTGACAAGGAAAAAAATCAAACTGGTTTAAACTCGTTATTTTTCAAAAACTCTCGTAAAAATTCAAGATCAATTTCTCCAGCAAATTTAAGTTTAGCCTCCACAACAAGTAGTGAGTCATATATAATATCTATCGAAAGTATCTATAGTCCAAATTCGGTTTTATCCATCCTAACAACACCTAATGAATCTCCACAATTATTTTCAACTGCACCAGACAAGGAAAAAAATCAAGCTTGTTTACCCTCATTACTTTCTAAAAATGCTTGTAACAATTCAAGTTCAATTTCTCCAGCTAACAACTCAAGGTTAGCTAAATCACCCAGTGCGTCGTCAGTGACATCTTTCGATCCTATCTATAGTCCCAATTCGGCTTTAACCATTCTTTCATCACCTACAGAATCTCCAAAACTTTTTTCAACTGCACCAGACAAGGAAAAACATTAAACTTGTTTAACCTCATTACTTTCTCAAAATTCAAAATCCATTTCTTCAAAAAACAATTCCAGTTTTGCTAAAACGCCTACTGCACCTGCAGAGATATATCTCGAATCCGCACCTGTCGATAACCCCAGTTCGAACTCTTCCTCCCAATTAACCCCTAACGTGGCTTTTTCAAAAATGTCTTCACCTTCAACACGCAAGCATAAAAAGAATTTGAAATCAACACCAATAATATACCATACTTTACCTTCCAACAATTCGACCTCCATTTCGCCTTTTGTTCAACAACCTCATGTATGTTCTTCCAGTCGGCAAATGGGACATTTTACAAATTCTGTTTCAACGTTAAATAGTACTTATAATTCAAGCATTTCGAAATCTTGTAATAATACTACATCTGAATACTTTCCGGACTCAATGATAGATACCACTAATGAAAATCCCAACTCCACAAAAATAGTTTCGGAAACGCGAAATCAGAGTTTTGAAATTATACAACATCCATTGGAATTGTCAGAGGTGATGATCCCACATACTTCTAAAAGTACAAAAAAAACATTTTTGCATTTTTTGTAAAACATTACAAACCAAATTATCCAGGCATATGTCCCTCAAACACAAATCTGAAAAGGAAATTAAAGAAATTTTAAATCTACCGTTCAATTCAAAAGAACGAATGAAAACAATGGAAAAACTGAGGAAAAAGGGGGATTTTTTGCACAATAGCTCTAAAGTGTACAATACCGGGATATTAATTGTGAGCAGGCAACAGCGACTCACACAAAACAAAAATGCTGATGATTATGTGTGTTGTAAGAACTGTAAAGCATTTTTTTCAAAGAGGACTTTACGGATCCATTTACGGAAATGCGGTGTTAATAAGTTTAATTCTAGGGATAATCTAATATCTGGGAGGAAAATAACCCAATATATTCACAAAGATGCCAATCCAAAATTAAGGAGCGAAATTTTTCCTGTTTTACGAAATGATGAAGTTACTCAAGCCATTCGATATGATGAATTAGTAATAAAATATGGTAACAAATTATCAGAAAAGTACTCGTTAGGCCACCAGCATGATTGGGAAAGAAACAAACTGCAAATAAGAATAACAAATTACAATCGTAATATCAGCAAAAAAAGAAATCAATATTACTTTAATAGTTCTTATGAATATGTCATTATGAATTGGGTCACAAAGCAAATAAAGAGTTTTAATAAAATTAACAAGAATTGGTTTATTTCTTAATATAATTTTTTTACGTTTGTATTGTGTTAACTAATACTAGCGAACCCCTTGCACACTTCGTAGTGCAAAAAAGAAAACAAGAAATCAAATTTTAAAGTTATGGAATTGTTGCGTTTTGATCAGATTCATAGTAATAAATTCGTTTTGATATGAACCCAATGGAAATATTGCCTTTTAAGATGAACTAGGTAATTTTTCATTTTAATTTATTTTTCATTTTAATAATATTGTAATTTCCCATTTTGTTTTGAAGTTAATAAGTTTTATATATATAGAAAATAAAAAACACATATTATTAACTTTACTTTTCACAAATATTTTGAAATTGTTTATTGATAACATAATTTTGACATTTAATTAGTTTTATAATAATAACAATTGCTTTAGAGATTTTAATGTGTAGTATTTAATAAATATTAGACAAAAAAAAATAGCATTTTGTTATGGAGCTCCTCAAATATTAATTAAAAAATTGTTTTATAAATTGTCAAAATTAAAATAGTTAAAAAAATATCAAAATATAAAAATGTTAGTAATCCTTAACTAGTTTAATAGTTTTTTATGTAACTAGGCAACAAATTCTTAAAAACATTTTTTACATATATTTTCATAATTAAAAATAATCATTTTTCCTTTTTAAAATCAACTTTCCATCTCTGAGTAGTTTTATTTAATCTGGTAGCACTTCAAATTTCAGTCTGCAAAGCAAAATAAAATCACTCAATTATGTCTGCAAAATTTCTCAGAGATTTACTTGCTCTCTTTGAATTGAGTAAAAAAAAAAGTTTGTCAGCAAAAGTTTGTTATTTTCTCGCGGGCACTTACATCCACTCTTTTACCAAACATATCAACATCAACTTATATCAGAAACACACGACCACTCGTCCATACCACAGAATACACAGAACTGTCACGAGACGGAAGATTTTGCGTTTTTTTGTCTCTTTCAAAGAAAGCTTCCCTTTTGCATTTCTCTTTTCATCATATTCTATGCCGCAATACAATGTACACAAATTTATTTAGTTAATATTTATTTACAAAACTGTTGTAAAAAATTAACTTTTAAGTTCACCACAACACGAGTAAATAATATTTAAGTAAGTAAATAACATTATAACACAAAACAATAATACTAAATAAATATTTTTGCACAAAAAACAACGTTTGTTGAACTATTGCATTAGTTTAACGTGGTTTGTGTTTTGTTATTTTAGTTTTGATCACGCCATTTGTGTTGATTGTTGCGGCCTGTTTTTACACCTTGCCATTTCACTACCAAAAAAAGCTTTCTGTCTCTTTCTTCGAAAGCTGCCCTCGCAACTGATTTGGTCCTTTTTCACACGTCACTTTTTACAGTTCTGTGTATTCTGTGGTCCATACGCATCTACTTTAGAAAACACACAGAAACTTGTAAAAACAGATATATCTGTGCAGGTCTTTAATATTTATATTCCAAAATCAAATGTAATTAATTAATTATTAAAATCGTATGCGTAGTTAAGAATACACGTCCGCACCACGACAAAGCACAAACTGGAATGACAACTTGCTTTGCTATTAAATTAACTTATTTTAAAATTTCTTTTTTTTCTCTTTTTTTAGAAATACAACCAAAGAAATGTTGGAAAAAATGGAGTCCAAAGTAAACGTACTAGGTGAAGAGTGGGCGAGAGAATTCGATAGAGTTTCAAAGGTGAGTTCAGTTACGGTATATACATTATAGTATCTGGTAATGCGTAAAAGTTAGTTTGTAGGTAGGTAGGTAGAAAGGCTGGTGTGAAGTTTCCTTCACACCTTCACCCAGAGACCAATATGGTCCATTGCGACGCCTTAATTAGAATAGAAAGGTGAAAAATAAAAGGTAGATGAAAAAGAGAATGACAGCCCGAGAATCAGAAAATAGATAGAGAAATAAAGTAAAGACCAAACCAAAATTCACCCTACGCGCGGACAGCGCCCCGTCTCCTCTCGCGCAGCCAGGTCATCCCCATTACGGATCCTATAAGACCCTCGAGTCCACACCCCGAGACGTCCCCTAACTCGCCCAGGAATCTACTGCCCAGCCACCTCAGCCTGCTGTTCTGGAGCTATTTTGTTGTCGAATAAATTTTGCGAATTTGACATTTGTTTTCGCAATGCAGAATACCGACTTGTCACCTTATCGCATTTGAAATGCGATTAAAAAAAAAACTTTGCGAATATCGCAATGCATAATAGCAATTGTTCGCATTTATGCATTTTCGCATCGCATTGATTTTCGCATCGCAATTCAGAATAAGCCTCCAGGAATATTTTCTATGTTGAATACACATTCGAATAGTATTAAAAATTTATAATAAATGTACGAACCATGAGAAATTTAAAAATTTTCGTTAGGGAGTTTACATTAAAACAACAATAAGAAAAAAAAAAATTGTTTTTTAATCTGAATTTCCAAGGAACAATTTCATTTTAATTGCAAACATATCTGCAAATTTTAAAATATTACTTTTATCCTACTAGCTTTTTAATTCTGCTTGAGCAAAAAAATCAGGTTTACCAGTATTTTTTGAGTTTTCTTCATAGTTTTGTCAGAAACCACGATTTTCTTAACTTTTAAGGAAAAATTAAAAAAAAAAAAAAAAATGTCCAAGCTTTATTTTTTGCGTAATCAGTATAAGTTTTTGCAATCAATTTGTTCATTTAGGTACCCTACATTACTTTATTACTCTTTACATTTTTATGAAGATGAAAAAAACTAAGAACGCAGTTGAATAAACAATGCTTTTTAAATAATTTTATTATTTAGAATAAATTGATCTTTAATCTGCGTTGCTAGTTTTTTCATCTTCTTAAACATTTTAAAAGTTGTAAAGAGTTATTTACAAAACTTTTAGAAACATTACGAAAAATATTAATGTAGGGTACCCACAATAGAAAAGCTAGACATTCCAAATTTAAAAGTGAAGTTAATACAACACCCACAATAGAAAAGCTAGACATTCCAAATTTAAAATTGAAAAGTGAAGTTAATACAACACCTAGTGCAACCATTGCTAACATATGTGTAGAATCCGCATCTGTCGAGAGTCCCAATTCGACTTTATCCATCGTCTCAGCACCTATAGCCTCATTACTTTCTAAAAATACTTGCAACAATTTAAGATCAATTTCTCCAGCAAACAACTCAAGACCAATTTCTCTAGCAAACAACTTAAGTTTAGCTAAAACACCTGGTTCGCCCCCCGAAAACATGTTATGTGTAGGATCTCAACCTGTCGAGAGTCCCAATTCGACTTTATCAATCGTCTTAACACCTATAGCCTCATTACTTTCTAAAAATACTTGCAACAATTTAAGATCAATTTCTCCAGCAAACAACTCAAGACCAATTTCTCCAGCAAACAACTTAAGTTTAGCTAAAACACCTGGTTCGCCTGTCGCAAACATGTTATGTGTAGGATCTGAACCTGTCGAGAGTCCCAATTCGAATTCAAGATCAATTTCTCCAGCAAAGTTAAGTTTAGCTTCAACACCTAGTGAGTCATATATGATATCTATCGAAAGAATCGATAGTCCAAATTCGGCTTTATCCATCCTAACAACACCTAATGAATCTCCACAATTATTTTCAACTGCACCTGACAAGGAAAAAAATCAAACTGGTTTAAACTCGTTATTTTTCAAAAACTCTCGTAAAAATTCAAGATCAATTTCTCCAGCAAATTTAAGTTTAGCCTCCACAACAAGTAGTGAGTCATATATAATATCTATCGAAAGTATCTATAGTCCAAATTCGGTTTTATCCATCCTAACAACACCTAATGAATCTCCACAATTATTTTCAACTGCACCAGACAAGGAAAAAAATCAAGCTTGTTTACCCTCATTACTTTCTAAAAATGCTTGTAACAATTCAAGTTCAATTTCTCCAGCTAACAACTCAAGGTTAGCTAAATCACCCAGTGCGTCGTCAGTGACATCTTTCGATCCTATCTATAGTCCCAATTCGGCTTTAACCATTCTTTCATCACCTACAGAATCTCCAAAACTTTTTTCAACTGCACCAGACAAGGAAAAACATTAAACTTGTTTAACCTCATTACTTTCTCAAAATTCAAAATCCATTTCTTCAAAAAACAATTCCAGTTTTGCTAAAACGCCTACTGCACCTGCAGAGATATATCTCGAATCCGCACCTGTCGATAACCCCAGTTCGAACTCTTCCTCCCAATTAACCCCTAACGTGGCTTTTTCAAAAATGTCTTCACCTTCAACACGCAAGCATAAAAAGAATTTGAAATCAACACCAATAATATACCATACTTTACCTTCCAACAATTCGACCTCCATTTCGCCTTTTGTTCAACAACCTCATGTATGTTCTTCCAGTCGGCAAATGGGACATTTTACAAATTCTGTTTCAACGTTAAATAGTACTTATAATTCAAGCATTTCGAAATCTTGTAATAATACTACATCTGAATACTTTCCGGACTCAATGATAGATACCACTAATGAAAATCCCAACTCCACAAAAATAGTTTCGGAAACGCGAAATCAGAGTTTTGAAATTATACAACATCCATTGGAATTGTCAGAGGTGATGATCCCACATACTTCTAAAAGTACAAAAAAAACATTTTTGCATTTTTTGTAAAACATTACAAACCAAATTATCCAGGCATATGTCCCTCAAACACAAATCTGAAAAGGAAATTAAAGAAATTTTAAATCTACCGTTCAATTCAAAAGAACGAATGAAAACAATGGAAAAACTGAGGAAAAAGGGGGATTTTTTGCACAATAGCTCTAAAGTGTACAATACCGGGATATTAATTGTGAGCAGGCAACAGCGACTCACACAAAACAAAAATGCTGATGATTATGTGTGTTGTAAGAACTGTAAAGCATTTTTTTCAAAGAGGACTTTACGGATCCATTTACGGAAATGCGGTGTTAATAAGTTTAATTCTAGGGATAATCTAATATCTGGGAGGAAAATAACCCAATATATTCACAAAGATGCCAATCCAAAATTAAGGAGCGAAATTTTTCCTGTTTTACGAAATGATGAAGTTACTCAAGCCATTCGATATGATGAATTAGTAATAAAATATGGTAACAAATTATCAGAAAAGTACTCGTTAGGCCACCAGCATGATTGGGAAAGAAACAAACTGCAAATAAGAATAACAAATTACAATCGTAATATCAGCAAAAAAAGAAATCAATATTACTTTAATAGTTCTTATGAATATGTCATTATGAATTGGGTCACAAAGCAAATAAAGAGTTTTAATAAAATTAACAAGAATTGGTTTATTTCTTAATATAATTTTTTTACGTTTGTATTGTGTTAACTAATACTAGCGAACCCCTTGCACACTTCGTAGTGCAAAAAAGAAAACAAGAAATCAAATTTTAAAGTTATGGAATTGTTGCGTTTTGATCAGATTCATAGTAATAAATTCGTTTTGATATGAACCCAATGGAAATATTGCCTTTTAAGATGAACTAGGTAATTTTTCATTTTAATTTATTTTTCATTTTAATAATATTGTAATTTCCCATTTTGTTTTGAAGTTAATAAGTTTTATATATATAGAAAATAAAAAACACATATTATTAACTTTACTTTTCACAAATATTTTGAAATTGTTTATTGATAACATAATTTTGACATTTAATTAGTTTTATAATAATAACAATTGCTTTAGAGATTTTAATGTGTAGTATTTAATAAATATTAGACAAAAAAAAATAGCATTTTGTTATGGAGCTCCTCAAATATTAATTAAAAAATTGTTTTATAAATTGTCAAAATTAAAATAGTTAAAAAAATATCAAAATATAAAAATGTTAGTAATCCTTAACTAGTTTAATAGTTTTTTATGTAACTAGGCAACAAATTCTTAAAAACATTTTTTACATATATTTTCATAATTAAAAATAATCATTTTTCCTTTTTAAAATCAACTTTCCATCTCTGAGTAGTTTTATTTAATCTGGTAGCACTTCAAATTTCAGTCTGCAAAGCAAAATAAAATCACTCAATTATGTCTGCAAAATTTCTCAGAGATTTACTTGCTCTCTTTGAATTGAGTAAAAAAAAAAGTTTGTCAGCAAAAGTTTGTTATTTTCTCGCGGGCACTTACATCCACTCTTTTACCAAACATATCAACATCAACTTATATCAGAAACACACGACCACTCGTCCATACCACAGAATACACAGAACTGTCACGAGACGGAAGATTTTGCGTTTTTTTGTCTCTTTCAAAGAAAGCTTCCCTTTTGCATTTCTCTTTTCATCATATTCTATGCCGCAATACAATGTACACAAATTTATTTAGTTAATATTTATTTACAAAACTGTTGTAAAAAATTAACTTTTAAGTTCACCACAACACGAGTAAATAATATTTAAGTAAGTAAATAACATTATAACACAAAACAATAATACTAAATAAATATTTTTGCACAAAAAACAACGTTTGTTGAACTATTGCATTAGTTTAACGTGGTTTGTGTTTTGTTATTTTAGTTTTGATCACGCCATTTGTGTTGATTGTTGCGGCCTGTTTTTACACCTTGCCATTTCACTACCAAAAAAAGCTTTCTGTCTCTTTCTTCGAAAGCTGCCCTCGCAACTGATTTGGTCCTTTTTCACACGTCACTTTTTACAGTTCTGTGTATTCTGTGGTCCATACGCATCTACTTTAGAAAACACACAGAAACTTGTAAAAACAGATATATCTGTGCAGGTCTTTAATATTTATATTCCAAAATCAAATGTAATTAATTAATTATTAAAATCGTATGCGTAGTTAAGAATACACGTCCGCACCACGACAAAGCACAAACTGGAATGACAACTTGCTTTGCTATTAAATTAACTTATTTTAAAATTTCTTTTTTTTCTCTTTTTTTAGAAATACAACCAAAGAAATGTTGGAAAAAATGGAGTCCAAAGTAAACGTACTAGGTGAAGAGTGGGCGAGAGAATTCGATAGAGTTTCAAAGGTGAGTTCAGTTACGGTATATACATTATAGTATCTGGTAATGCGTAAAAGTTAGTTTGTAGGTAGGTAGGTAGAAAGGCTGGTGTGAAGTTTCCTTCACACCTTCACCCAGAGACCAATATGGTCCATTGCGACGCCTTAATTAGAATAGAAAGGTGAAAAATAAAAGGTAGATGAAAAAGAGAATGACAGCCCGAGAATCAGAAAATAGATAGAGAAATAAAGTAAAGACCAAACCAAAATTCACCCTACGCGCGGACAGCGCCCCGTCTCCTCTCGCGCAGCCAGGTCATCCCCATTACGGATCCTATAAGACCCTCGAGTCCACACCCCGAGACGTCCCCTAACTCGCCCAGGAATCTACTGCCCAGCCACCTCAGCCTGCTGTTCTGGAGCTATTTTGTTGTCGAATAAATTTTGCGAATTTGTCATTTGTTTTCGCAATGCAGAATACCGACTTGTCACCTTATCGCATTTGAAATGCGATTAAAAAAAAAACTTTGCGAATATCGCAATGCATAATAGCAATTGTTCGCATTTATGCATTTTCGCATCGCATTGATTTTCGCATCGCAATTCAGAATAAGCCTCCAGGAATATTTTCTATGTTGAATACACATTCGAATAGTATTAAAAATTTATAATAAATGTACGAACCATGAGAAATTTAAAAATTTTCGTTAGGGAGTTTACATTAAAACAACAATAAGAAAAAAAAAAATTGTTTTTTAATCTGAATTTCCAAGGAACAATTTCATTTTAATTGCAAACATATCTGCAAATTTTAAAATATTACTTTTATCCTACTAGCTTTTTAATTCTGCTTGAGCAAAAAAATCAGGTTTACCAGTATTTTTTGAGTTTTCTTCATAGTTTTGTCAGAAACCACGATTTTCTTAACTTTTAAGGAAAAATTAAAAAAAAAAAAATGTCCAAGCTTTATTTTTTGCGTAATCAGTATAAGTTTTTGCAATCAATTTGTTCATTTAGGTACCCTACATTACTTTATTACTCTTTACATTTTTATGAAGATGAAAAAAACTAAGAACGCAGTTGAATAAACAATGCTTTTTAAATAATTTTATTATTTAGAATAAATTGATCTTTAATCTGCGTTGCTAGTTTTTTCATCTTCTTAAACATTTTAAAAGTTGTAAAGAGTTATTTACAAAACTTTTAGAAACATTACGAAAAATATTAATGTAGGGTACCCACAATAGAAAAGCTAGACATTCCAAATTTAAAAGTGAAGTTAATACAACACCCACAATAGAAAAGCTAGACATTCCAAATTTAAAATTGAAAAGTGAAGTTAATACAACACCTAGTGCAACCATTGCTAACATATGTGTAGAATCCGCATCTGTCGAGAGTCCCAATTCGACTTTATCCATCGTCTCAGCACCTATAGCCTCATTACTTTCTAAAAATACTTGCAACAATTTAAGATCAATTTCTCCAGCAAACAACTCAAGACCAATTTCTCTAGCAAACAACTTAAGTTTAGCTAAAACACCTGGTTCGCCCCCCGAAAACATGTTATGTGTAGGATCTCAACCTGTCGAGAGTCCCAATTCGACTTTATCAATCGTCTTAACACCTATAGCCTCATTACTTTCTAAAAATACTTGCAACAATTTAAGATCAATTTCTCCAGCAAACAACTCAAGACCAATTTCTCCAGCAAACAACTTAAGTTTAGCTAAAACACCTGGTTCGCCTGTCGCAAACATGTTATGTGTAGGATCTGAACCTGTCGAGAGTCCCAATTCGAATTCAAGATCAATTTCTCCAGCAAAGTTAAGTTTAGCTTCAACACCTAGTGAGTCATATATGATATCTATCGAAAGAATCGATAGTCCAAATTCGGCTTTATCCATCCTAACAACACCTAATGAATCTCCACAATTATTTTCAACTGCACCTGACAAGGAAAAAAATCAAACTGGTTTAAACTCGTTATTTTTCAAAAACTCTCGTAAAAATTCAAGATCAATTTCTCCAGCAAATTTAAGTTTAGCCTCCACAACAAGTAGTGAGTCATATATAATATCTATCGAAAGTATCTATAGTCCAAATTCGGTTTTATCCATCCTAACAACACCTAATGAATCTCCACAATTATTTTCAACTGCACCAGACAAGGAAAAAAATCAAGCTTGTTTACCCTCATTACTTTCTAAAAATGCTTGTAACAATTCAAGTTCAATTTCTCCAGCTAACAACTCAAGGTTAGCTAAATCACCCAGTGCGTCGTCAGTGACATCTTTCGATCCTATCTATAGTCCCAATTCGGCTTTAACCATTCTTTCATCACCTACAGAATCTCCAAAACTTTTTTCAACTGCACCAGACAAGGAAAAACATTAAACTTGTTTAACCTCATTACTTTCTCAAAATTCAAAATCCATTTCTTCAAAAAACAATTCCAGTTTTGCTAAAACGCCTACTGCACCTGCAGAGATATATCTCGAATCCGCACCTGTCGATAACCCCAGTTCGAACTCTTCCTCCCAATTAACCCCTAACGTGGCTTTTTCAAAAATGTCTTCACCTTCAACACGCAAGCATAAAAAGAATTTGAAATCAACACCAATAATATACCATACTTTACCTTCCAACAATTCGACCTCCATTTCGCCTTTTGTTCAACAACCTCATGTATGTTCTTCCAGTCGGCAAATGGGACATTTTACAAATTCTGTTTCAACGTTAAATAGTACTTATAATTCAAGCATTTCGAAATCTTGTAATAATACTACATCTGAATACTTTCCGGACTCAATGATAGATACCACTAATGAAAATCCCAACTCCACAAAAATAGTTTCGGAAACGCGAAATCAGAGTTTTGAAATTATACAACATCCATTGGAATTGTCAGAGGTGATGATCCCACATACTTCTAAAAGTACAAAAAAAACATTTTTGCATTTTTTGTAAAACATTACAAACCAAATTATCCAGGCATATGTCCCTCAAACACAAATCTGAAAAGGAAATTAAAGAAATTTTAAATCTACCGTTCAATTCAAAAGAACGAATGAAAACAATGGAAAAACTGAGGAAAAAGGGGGATTTTTTGCACAATAGCTCTAAAGTGTACAATACCGGGATATTAATTGTGAGCAGGCAACAGCGACTCACACAAAACAAAAATGCTGATGATTATGTGTGTTGTAAGAACTGTAAAGCATTTTTTTCAAAGAGGACTTTACGGATCCATTTACGGAAATGCGGTGTTAATAAGTTTAATTCTAGGGATAATCTAATATCTGGGAGGAAAATAACCCAATATATTCACAAAGATGCCAATCCAAAATTAAGGAGCGAAATTTTTCCTGTTTTACGAAATGATGAAGTTACTCAAGCCATTCGATATGATGAATTAGTAATAAAATATGGTAACAAATTATCAGAAAAGTACTCGTTAGGCCACCAGCATGATTGGGAAAGAAACAAACTGCAAATAAGAATAACAAATTACAATCGTAATATCAGCAAAAAAAGAAATCAATATTACTTTAATAGTTCTTATGAATATGTCATTATGAATTGGGTCACAAAGCAAATAAAGAGTTTTAATAAAATTAACAAGAATTGGTTTATTTCTTAATATAATTTTTTTACGTTTGTATTGTGTTAACTAATACTAGCGAACCCCTTGCACACTTCGTAGTGCAAAAAAGAAAACAAGAAATCAAATTTTAAAGTTATGGAATTGTTGCGTTTTGATCAGATTCATAGTAATAAATTCGTTTTGATATGAACCCAATGGAAATATTGCCTTTTAAGATGAACTAGGTAATTTTTCATTTTAATTTATTTTTCATTTTAATAATATTGTAATTTCCCATTTTGTTTTGAAGTTAATAAGTTTTATATATATAGAAAATAAAAAACACATATTATTAACTTTACTTTTCACAAATATTTTGAAATTGTTTATTGATAACATAATTTTGACATTTAATTAGTTTTATAATAATAACAATTGCTTTAGAGATTTTAATGTGTAGTATTTAATAAATATTAGACAAAAAAAAATAGCATTTTGTTATGGAGCTCCTCAAATATTAATTAAAAAATTGTTTTATAAATTGTCAAAATTAAAATAGTTAAAAAAATATCAAAATATAAAAATGTTAGTAATCCTTAACTAGTTTAATAGTTTTTTATGTAACTAGGCAACAAATTCTTAAAAACATTTTTTACATATATTTTCATAATTAAAAATAATCATTTTTCCTTTTTAAAATCAACTTTCCATCTCTGAGTAGTTTTATTTAATCTGGTAGCACTTCAAATTTCAGTCTGCAAAGCAAAATAAAATCACTCAATTATGTCTGCAAAATTTCTCAGAGATTTACTTGCTCTCTTTGAATTGAGTAAAAAAAAAAGTTTGTCAGCAAAAGTTTGTTATTTTCTCGCGGGCACTTACATCCACTCTTTTACCAAACATATCAACATCAACTTATATCAGAAACACACGACCACTCGTCCATACCACAGAATACACAGAACTGTCACGAGACGGAAGATTTTGCGTTTTTTTGTCTCTTTCAAAGAAAGCTTCCCTTTTGCATTTCTCTTTTCATCATATTCTATGCCGCAATACAATGTACACAAATTTATTTAGTTAATATTTATTTACAAAACTGTTGTAAAAAATTAACTTTTAAGTTCACCACAACACGAGTAAATAATATTTAAGTAAGTAAATAACATTATAACACAAAACAATAATACTAAATAAATATTTTTGCACAAAAAACAACGTTTGTTGAACTATTGCATTAGTTTAACGTGGTTTGTGTTTTGTTATTTTAGTTTTGATCACGCCATTTGTGTTGATTGTTGCGGCCTGTTTTTACACCTTGCCATTTCACTACCAAAAAAAGCTTTCTGTCTCTTTCTTCGAAAGCTGCCCTCGCAACTGATTTGGTCCTTTTTCACACGTCACTTTTTACAGTTCTGTGTATTCTGTGGTCCATACGCATCTACTTTAGAAAACACACAGAAACTTGTAAAAACAGATATATCTGTGCAGGTCTTTAATATTTATATTCCAAAATCAAATGTAATTAATTAATTATTAAAATCGTATGCGTAGTTAAGAATACACGTCCGCACCACGACAAAGCACAAACTGGAATGACAACTTGCTTTGCTATTAAATTAACTTATTTTAAAATTTCTTTTTTTTCTCTTTTTTTAGAAATACAACCAAAGAAATGTTGGAAAAAATGGAGTCCAAAGTAAACGTACTAGGTGAAGAGTGGGCGAGAGAATTCGATAGAGTTTCAAAGGTGAGTTCAGTTACGGTATATACATTATAGTATCTGGTAATGCGTAAAAGTTAGTTTGTAGGTAGGTAGGTAGAAAGGCTGGTGTGAAGTTTCCTTCACACCTTCACCCAGAGACCAATATGGTCCATTGCGACGCCTTAATTAGAATAGAAAGGTGAAAAATAAAAGGTAGATGAAAAAGAGAATGACAGCCCGAGAATCAGAAAATAGATAGAGAAATAAAGTAAAGACCAAACCAAAATTCACCCTACGCGCGGACAGCGCCCCGTCTCCTCTCGCGCAGCCAGGTCATCCCCATTACGGATCCTATAAGACCCTCGAGTCCACACCCCGAGACGTCCCCTAACTCGCCCAGGAATCTACTGCCCAGCCACCTCAGCCTGCTGTTCTGGAGCCTGGGCCAGTGGCACAGAATATGCTCAACCGTCTCCAGGTCCTCACACAACCCGCACACATCCGATAAGTCGGATCCCATTCTCACCGCCATCCTGCCTATCATACAGTGGCCCGTAATAACCACTATCAAGTTCCTAACACAGACCCTACTCTTGCCCAGCAGCAATTTCGAATCGGACTTCCTAAGCAGTCCATTCGGCTAAAAGCCACAAACAATAAAAAATAGCTAAATTTTTTAAATAATAAGCGAATTTAGCAATGAATGGCTAAAAGCCACCCTTTTTGATATATTATAAAACAAACAATAAAAAATAGCTACATTTTTTAAATAATAAGCGTATTTAGCAATGAATGGCTAAAAGCCACCCTTTTTGAAATATTATAAAACAAACAATAAAAAATAGCTACATTTAAGTGAATTTAGCAATGAATGGCTAAAAGCCACAAACAATAAAAAATAGCTAAATTTTTTAAATAATAAGTGAATTTAGCAATGAATGGCTAAAAGCCACCCTTTTTGAAATATTATAAAACAAACAATAAAAAGTAGCTACATTTTTTAAATAATAAGTGAATTTAGCAATGAATGGCTAAAAGCCACCCTTTTTGAAATATTATAAAACAAACAATAAAAAATAGCTACATTTTTTTAAATAATAAGTGAATTTAGCAATGAATGAATGGCTAAAGGCCACCCTTTTTGAAAATTATAAAACAAACAATAAAAAATAGCTACATTTTTTAAATAATAAGTGAATTTAGCAATGAATGGCTAAAAGCCACCCTTTTTGAAATATTATAAAACAAACAATAAAAAGTAGCTAAATTTTTTAAATAATAAGTGAATTTAGCAATGAATGGCTAAAAGCCACCCTTTTTGAAATATTATAAAACAATAAAAAATAGCTAAATTTTTTAAATAATAAGTGAATTTAGCAAAGAATGAATGGCTAAAAGCCACCCTTTTTGAAAATTATAAAACAAACAATAAAAAATAGCTAAATTTTTAAAATAATAAGTGAATTTAGCAATGAATGGCTAAAAGCCACCCTTTTTGAAATATTATAAAACAAACAATAAAAAGTAGCTAAATTTTTTAAATAATAAGTGAATTTAGCAATGAATGGCTAAAAGCCACCCTTTTTGAAATATTATAAAACAAACAATAAAAAGTAGCTAAATTTTTTAAATAATAAGTGAATTTAGCAATGAATGGCTAAAAGCCACCCTTTTTGAAATATTATAAAACAAACAATAAAAAGTAGCTACATTTTTTAAATAATGAGTGAATCTAGCAATGAATGGCTAAAAGCCACCCTTTTTGAAATATTATAAAACAAACAATAAAAAGTAGCTACATTTTTTAAATAATAAGTGAATTTAGCAATGAATGGCTAAAAGCCACCCTTTTTGAAATATTATAAAACAAACAATAAAAAGTAGCTACATTTTTTAAATAATAAGTGAATTTAGCAATGAATGGCTAAAAGCCACCCTTTTTGAAATATTATAAAACAAACAATAAAAAATAGCTAAATTTTTTAAATAATAAGTGAATTTAGCAAAGAATGAATGGCTAAAAGCCACCCTTTTTGAAAATTATAAAACAAACAATAAAAAATAGCTAAATGTTTTAAATAATAAGTGAATTTAGCAATGAATGGCTAAAAGCCACCCTTTTTGAAAAATTATAAAACAAACAATAAAAAGTAGCTACATTTTTTAAATATTAAGTGAATTTAGCAATGAATGGCTAAAAGCCACCCTTTTTGAAATATTATAAAACAAACAATAAAAAGTAGCTACATTTTTTAAACAATAAGTGAATTTAGCAATGAATGGCTAAAAGCCACCCTTTTTGAAATATTATAAAACAAACAATAAAAAATAGCTAAATTTTTTAAATAATAAGTGAATTTAGTAAAGAATGAATGGCTAAAGGCCACCCTTTTTGAAAATTATAAAACAAACAATAAAAAATAGCTAAATTTTTTAAATAATAAGTGAATTTAGCAAAGAATGAATGGCTAAAAGCCACCCTTTTTGAAAATTATAAAACAAACAATAAAAAATAGCTAAATTTTTTAAATAATAAGTGAATTTAGCAATGAATGGCTAAAAGCCACCCTTTTTGAAATATTATAAAACAAACAATAAAAAGTAGCTAAATTTTTTAAATAATAAGTGAATTTAGCAATGAATGGCTAAAAGCCACCCTTTTTGAAATATTATAAAACAAACAATAAAAAGTAGCTAAATTTTTTAAATAATAAGTGAATTTAGCAATGAATGGCTAAAAGCCACCCTTTTTGAAATATTATAAAACAAACAATAAAAAGTAGCTACATTTTTTAAATAATGAGTGAATTTAGCAATGAATGGCTAAAAGCCACCCTTTTTGAAATATTATAAAACAAACAATAAAAAGTAGCTAAATTTTTTAAATAATAAGTGAATTTAGCAATGAATGGCTAAAAGCCACCCTTTTTGAAATATTATAAAACAAACAATAAAAAGTAGCTACATTTTTTAAACAATAAGTGAATTTAGCAATGAATGGCTAAAAGCCACCCTTTTTGAAATATTATAAAACAAACAATAAAAAATAGCTAAATTTTTTAAATAATAAGTGAATTTAGCAATGAATGGCTAAAAGCCACCCTTTTTGAAATATTATAAAACAAACAATAAAAAATAGCTAAATTTTTTAAATAATAAGTGAATTTAGCAAAGAATGAATGGCTAAAAGCCACCCTTTTTGAAAATTATAAAACAAACAATAAAAAATAGCTAAATTTTTTAAATAATAAGTGAATTTAGCAATGAATGGCTAAAAGCCACCCTTTTTGAAATATTATAAAACAAACAATAAAAAATAGCTAAATTTTTTAAATAATAAGTGAATTTAGCAATGAATGGCTAAAAGCCACCCTTTTTGAAATATTATAAAACAAACAATAAAAAATAGCTAAATTTTTTAAATAATAAGTGAATTTAGCAAAGAATGAATGGCTAAAAGCCACCCTTTTTGAAATATTATAAAACAAACAATAAAAAGTAGCTACATTTTTTAAACAATAAGTGAATTTAGCAATGAATGGCTAAAAGCCACCCTTTTTGAAATATTATAAAACAAACAATAAAAAATAGCTAAATTTTTTAAATAATAAGTGAATTTAGCAATGAATGGCTAAAAGCCACCCTTTTTGAAATATTATAAAACAAACAATAAAAAATAGCTAAATTTTTTAAATAATAAGTGAATTTAGCAAAGAATGAATGGCTAAAAGCCACCCTTTTTGAAAATTATAAAACAAACAATAAAAAATAGCTAAATTTTTTAAACAATAAGTGAATTTAGCAATGAATGGCTAAAAGCCACCCTTTTTGAAATATTATAAAACAAACAATAAAAAATAGCTAAATTTTTTAAATAATAAGTGAATTTAGCAATGAATGGCTAAAAGCCACCCTTTTTGAAATATTATAAAACAAACAATAAAAAATAGCTAAATTTTTTAAATAATAAGTGAATTTAGCAAAGAATGAATGGCTAAAAGCCACCCTTTTTGAAAATTATAAAACAAACAATAAAAAATAGCTAAATTTTTTAAATAATAAGTGAATTTAGCAATGAATGGCTAAAAGCCACCCTTTTTGAAATATTATAAAACAAACAATAAAAAGTAGCTAAATTTTTTAAATAATAAGTGAATTTAGCAATGAATGGCTAAAAGCCAACCTTTTTGAAATATTATAAAACAAACAATAAAAAATAGCTAAATTTTTTAAATAATAAGTGAATTTAGCAATGAATGGCTAAAAGCCACCCTTTTTGAAATATTATAAAACAAACAATAAAAAATAGCTAAATTTTTTAAATAATAAGTGAATTTAGCAAAGAATGAATGGCTAAAAGCCACCCTTTTTGAAAATTATAAAACAAACAATAAAAAATAGCTAAATTTTTTAAATAATAAGTGAATTTAGCAATGAATGGCTAAAAGCCACCCTTTTTGAAATATTATAAAACAAACAATAAAAAGTAGCTAAATTTTTTAAATAATAAGTGAATTTAGCAATGAATGGCTAAAAGCCACCCTTTTTGAAATATTATAAAACAAACAATAAAAAGTAGCTAAATTTTTTAAATAATAAGTGAATTTAGCAATGAATGGCTAAAAGCCACCCTTTTTGAAATATTATAAAACAAACAATAAAAAGTAGCTACATTTTTTAAATAATGAGTGAATTTAGCAATGAATGGCTAAAAGCCACCCTTTTTGAAATATTATAAAACAAACAATAAAAAGTAGCTAAATTTTTTAAATAATAAGTGAATTTAGCAATGAATGGCTAAAAGCCACCCTTTTTGAAATATTATATATAAAACAAACAATAAAAAATAGCTAAATTTTTTAAATAATAAGTGAATTTAGCAATGAATGGCTAAAAGCCACCCTTTTTGAAATATTATAAAACAAACAATAAAAAATAGCTAAATTTTTTAAATAATAAGTGAATTTAGCAAAGAATGAATGGCTAAAAGCCACCCTTTTTGAAAATTATAAAACAAACAATAAAAAATAGCTAAATTTTTTAAATAATAAGTGAATTTAGCAATGAATGGCTAAAAGCCACCCTTTTTGAAATATTATAAAACAAACAATAAAAAGTAGCTACATTTTTTAAATAAT
The DNA here is from genome assembly GCA_930367215.1 of Pollenia angustigena. NCBI lineage: Eukaryota > Metazoa > Arthropoda > Insecta > Diptera > Polleniidae > Pollenia > Pollenia angustigena. The sequence continues at coordinate 11,656,154 of OV884061.1, read as the reverse complement.
AAGTGAATTTAGCAATGAATGGCTAAAAGCCACCCTTTTTGAAATATTATAAAACAAACAATAAAAAGTAGCTAAATTTTTTAAATAATAAGTGAATTTAGCAATGAATGGCTAAAAGCCACCCTTTTTGAAATATTATAAAACAAACAATAAAAAGTAGCTACATTTTTTAAATAATGAGTGAATTTAGCAATGAATGGCTAAAAGCCACCCTTTTTGAAATATTATAAAACAAACAATAAAAAGTAGCTAAATTTTTTAAATAATAAGTGAATTTAGCAATGAATGGCTAAAAGCCACCCTTTTTGAAATATTATATATAAAACAAACAATAAAAAGTAGCTACATTTTTTAAACAATAAGTGAATTTAGCAATGAATGGCTAAAAGCCACCCTTTTTGAAATATTATAAAACAAACAATAAAAAATAGCTAAATTTTTTAAATAATAAGTGAATTTAGCAAAGAATGAATGGCTAAAAGCCACCCTTTTTGAAAATTATAAAACAAACAATAAAAAATAGCTAAATTTTTTAAACAATAAGTGAATTTAGCAATGAATGGCTAAAAGCCACCCTTTTTGAAATATTATAAAACAAACAATAAAAAATAGCTAAATTTTTTAAATAATAAGTGAATTTAGCAATGAATGGCTAAAAGCCACCCTTTTTGAAATATTATAAAACAAACAATAAAAAATAGCTAAATTTTTTAAATAATAAGTGAATTTAGCAAAGAATGAATGGCTAAAAGCCACCCTTTTTGAAAATTATAAAACAAACAATAAAAAATAGCTAAATTTTTTAAATAATAAGTGAATTTAGCAATGAATGGCTAAAAGCCACCCTTTTTGAAATATTATAAAACAAACAATAAAAAGTAGCTAAATTTTTTAAATAATAAGTGAATTTAGCAATGAATGGCTAAAAGCCACCCTTTTTGAAATATTATAAAACAAACAATAAAAAGTAGCTAAATTTTTTAAATAATAAGTGAATTTAGCAATGAATGGCTAAAAGCCACCCTTTTTGAAATATTATAAAACAAACAATAAAAAGTAGCTAAATTTTTTAAATAATAAGTGAATTTAGCAATGAATGGCTAAAAGCCACCCTTTTTGAAATATTATAAAACAAACAATAAAAAGTAGCTACATTTTTTAAATAATAAGTGAATTTAGCAATGAATGGCTAAAAGCCACCCTTTTTGAAATATTATAAAACAAACAATAAAAAGTAGCTACATTTTTTAAATAATAAGTGAATTTAGCAATGAATGGCTAAAAGCCACCCTTTTTTGAAATATTATAAAACAAACAATAAAAAGTAGCTACATTTTTTAAATAATAAGTGAATTTAGCAATGAATGGCTAAAAGCCACCCTTTTTGAAATATTATAAAACAAACAATAAAAAGTAGCTACATTTTTTAAATAATAAGCGAATTTAGCAATGAATGGCTAAAAGCCACCCTTTTTGAAATTTTATAAAACAAACAATAAAAAATTGCTAAATTTTTTAAATAATAAGTGAATTTAGCAATGAATGGCTAAAAGCCACCCTTTTTGAATTATTATAAAACAAACAATAAAAAATAGCTAAATTTTTTAAATAATAAGTGAATTTAGCAAAGAATGGCTAAAAGCCACCCTTTTTGAAATATTATAAAACAAACAATAAAAAGTAGCTACATTTTTTAAATAATGAGTGAATTTAGCAATGAATGGCTAAAAGCCACCCTTTTTGAAATATTATAAAACAAACAATAAAAAGTAGCTACATTTTTTAAATAATAAGTGAATTTAGCAATGAATGGCTAAAAGCCACCCTTTTTGAAATATTATAAAACAAACAATAAAAAGTAGCTACATTTTTTAAATAATAAGTGAATTTAGCAATGAATGGCTAAAAGCCACCCTTTTTGAAATATTATAAAACAAACAATAAAAAATAGCTACATTTTTTAAATAATAAGTGAATTTAGCAAAGAATGAATGGCTAAAGGCCACCCTTTTTGAAAATTATAAAACAAACAATAAAAAATAGCTACATTTTTTAAATAATAAGTGAATTTAGCAATGAATGGCTAAAAGCCACCCTTTTTGAAATATTATAAAACAAACAATAAAAAGTAGCTAAATTTTTTAAATAATAAGTGAATTTAGCAATGAATGGCTAAAAGCCACCCTTTTTGAAATATTATAAAACAATAAAAAATAGCTAAATTTTTTAAATAATAAGTGAATTTAGCAAAGAATGAATGGCTAAAAGCCACCCTTTTTGAAAATTATAAAACAAACAATAAAAAATAGCTAAATTTTTTAAATAATAAGTGAATTTAGCAATGAATGGCTAAAAGCCACCCTTTTTGAAATATTATAAAACAAACAATAAAAAGTAGCTAAATTTTTTAAATAATAAGTGAATTTAGCAATGAATGGCTAAAAGCCACCCTTTTTGAAATATTATAAAACAAACAATAAAAAGTAGCTAAATTTTTTAAATAATAAGTGAATTTAGCAATGAATGGCTAAAAGCCACCCTTTTTGAAATATTATAAAACAAACAATAAAAAGTAGCTACATTTTTTAAATAATGAGTGAATCTAGCAATGAATGGCTAAAAGCCACCCTTTTTGAAATATTATAAAACAAACAATAAAAAGTAGCTACATTTTTTAAATAATAAGTGAATTTAGCAATGAATGGCTAAAAGCCACCCTTTTTGAAATATTATAAAACAAACAATAAAAAGTAGCTACATTTTTTAAATAATAAGTGAATTTAGCAATGAATGGCTAAAAGCCACCCTTTTTGAAATATTATAAAACAAACAATAAAAAATAGCTAAATTTTTTAAATAATAAGTGAATTTAGCAAAGAATGAATGGCTAAAAGCCACCCTTTTTGAAATTTTATAAAACAAACAATAAAAAGTAGCTACATTTTTTAAATAATAAGTGAATTTAGCAATGAGTGGCTAAAAGCCACCCTTTTTGAAATATTATAAAACAAACAATAAAAAGTAGCTACATTTTTTAAATAATAAGTGAATTTAGCAATGAATGGCTAAAAGCCACCCTTTTTGAAATATTATAAAACAAACAATAAAAAATAGCTAAATTTTTTAAATAATAAGTGAATTTAGCAATGAATGGCTAAAAGCCACCCTTTTTGAAATATTATAAAACAAACAATAAAAAATAGCTAAATTTTTTAAATAATAAGTGAATTTAGCAAAGAATGAATGGCTAAAAGCCACCCTTTTTGAAAATTATAAAACAAACAATAAAAAATAGCTAAATTTTTTAAATAATAAGTGAATTTAGCAATGAATGGCTAAAAGCCACCCTTTTTGAAATATTATAAAACAAACAATAAAAAATAGCTAAATTTTTTAAATAATAAGTGAATTTAGCAAAGAATGAATGGCTAAAAGCCACCCTTTTTGAAAATTATAAAACAAACAATAAAAAATAGCTAAATTTTTTAAATAATAAGTGAATTTAGCAATGAATGGCTAAAAGCCACCCTTTTTGAAATATTATAAAACAAACAATAAAAAGTAGCTACATTTTTTAAATAATAAGTGAATTTAGCAATGAATGGCTAAAAGCCACCCTTTTTGAAATATTATAAAACAAACAATAAAAAATAGCTAAATTTTTTAAATAATAAGTGAATTTAGCAATGAATGGCTAAAAGCCACCCTTTTTGAAATATTATAAAACAAACAATAAAAAATAGCTAAATTTTTTAAATAATAAGTGAATTTAGCAAAGAATGAATGGCTAAAAGCCACCCTTTTTGAAAATTATAAAACAAACAATAAAAAATAGCTAAATTTTTTAAATAATAAGCGAATTTAGCAATGAATGGCTAAAAGCCACCCTTTTTGAAATTTTATAAAACAAACAATAAAAAATTGCTAAATTTTTTAAATAATAAGTGAATTTAGCAATGAATGGCTAAAAGCCACCCTTTTTGAAATATTATAAAACAAACAATAAAAAATAGCTAAATTTTTTAAATAATAAGTGAATTTAGCAAAGAATGAATGGCTAAAAGCCACCCTTTTTGAAAATTATAAAACAAACAATAAAAAATAGCTAAATTTTTTAAATAATAAGTGAATTTAGCAATGAATGGCTAAAAGCCACCCTTTTTGAAATATTATAAAACAAACAATAAAAAGTAGCTACATTTTTTAAATAATAAGTGAATTTAGCAATGAATGGCTAAAAGCCACCCTTTTTGAAATATTATAAAACAAACAATAAAAAGTAGCTACATTTTTTAAATATTAAGTGAATTTAGCAATGAATGGCTAAAAGCCACCCTTTTTGAAATATTATAAAACAAACAATAAAAAGTAGCTTAATTTTTTAAATAATAAGTGAATTTAGCAATGAATGGCTAAAAGCCACCCTTTTTGAAATATTATAAAACAAACAATAAAAAGTAGCTAAATTTTTTAAATAATAAGCGAATTTAGCAATGAATGGCTAAAAGCCACCCTTTTTGAAATTTTATAAAACAAACAATAAAAAATTGCTAAATTTTTTAAATAATAAGTGAATTTAGCAATGAATGGCTAAAAGCCACCCTTTTTGAAATATTATAAAACAATAAAAAATAGCTAAATTTTTTAAATAATAAGTGAATTTAGCAAAGAATGAATGGCTAAAAGCCACCCTTTTTGAAAATTATAAAACAAACAATAAAAAATAGCTAAATTTTTTAAATAATAAGTGAATTTAGCAATGAATGGCTAAAAGCCACCCTTTTTGAAATATTATAAAACAAACAATAAAAAGTAGCTAAATTTTTTAAATAATAAGTGAATTTAGCAATGAATGGCTAAAAGCCACCCTTTTTGAAATATTATAAAACAAACAATAAAAAGTAGCTAAATTTTTTAAATAATAAGTGAATTTAGCAATGAATGGCTAAAAGCCACCCTTTTTGAAATATTATAAAACAAACAATAAAAAGTAGCTACATTTTTTAAATAATGAGTGAATCTAGCAATGAATGGCTAAAAGCCACCCTTTTTGAAATATTATAAAACAAACAATAAAAAGTAGCTACATTTTTTAAATAATAAGTGAATTTAGCAATGAATGGCTAAAAGCCACCCTTTTTGAAATATTATAAAACAAACAATAAAAAGTAGCTACATTTTTTAAATAATAAGTGAATTTAGCAATGAATGGCTAAAAGCCACCCTTTTTGAAATATTATAAAACAAACAATAAAAAATAGCTAAATTTTTTAAATAATAAGTGAATTTAGCAAAGAATGAATGGCTAAAAGCCACCCTTTTTGAAAATTATAAAACAAACAATAAAAAATAGCTAAATGTTTTAAATAATAAGTGAATTTAGCAATGAATGGCTAAAAGCCACCCTTTTTGAAAAATTATAAAACAAACAATAAAAAGTAGCTACATTTTTTAAATATTAAGTGAATTTAGCAATGAATGGCTAAAAGCCACCCTTTTTGAAATATTATAAAACAAACAATAAAAAGTAGCTAAATTTTTTAAATAATAAGTGAATTTAGCAATGAATGGCTAAAAGCCACCCTTTTTGAAATATTATAAAACAAACAATAAAAAGTAGCTAAATTTTTTAAATAATAAGCGAATTTAGCAATGAATGGCTAAAAGCCACCCTTTTTGAAATTTTATAAAACAAACAATAAAAAATTGCTAAATTTTTTAAATAATAAGTGAATTTAGCAATGAATGGCTAAAAGCCACCCTTTTTGAAATATTATAAAACAAACAATAAAAAATAGCTACATTTTTTAAATAATAAGTGAATTTAGCAATGAATGGCTAAAAGCCACCCTTTTTGAAATATTATAAAACAAACAATAAAAAATAGCTACATTTTTTAAATAATAAGTGAATTTAGCAATGAATGGCTAAAAGCCACCCTTTTTGAAATATTATAAAACAAACAATAAAAAATAGCTACATTTTTTAAATAATAAGTGAATTTAGCAATGAATGGCTAAAAGCCACCCTTTTTGAAATATTATAAAACAAACAATAAAAAATAGCTACATTTTTTAAAAAATAAGTGAATTTAGCAATGAATGGCTAAAAGCCACCCTTTTTGATATATTATAAAACAAACAATAAAAAATAACTAAATTTTTTAAATAATAAGTGAATTTAGCAATGAATGGCTAAAAGCCACCCTTTTTGAAATATTATAAAACAAACAATAAAAAATAACTAAATTTTTTAAATAATAAGTGAATTTAGCAATGAATGGCTAAAAGCCACCCTTTTTGAAATATTATAAAACAAACAATAAAAAATAGCTACATTTTTTAAATAATAAGTGAATTTAGCAATGAATGGCTAAAAGCCACCCTTTTTGAAATATTATAAAACAAACAATAAAAAATAACTAAATTTTTTAAATAATAAGTGAATTTAGCAATGAATGACTAAAAGCCACCCTTTTTGAAATATTATAAAACAAACAATAAAAAATAGCTACATTTTTTAAATAATAAGTGAATTTAGCAATGAATGGCTAAAAGCCACCCTTTTTGAAATATTATTAAACAAACAATAAAAAATAGCTACATTTTTTAAATAATAAGTGAATTTAGCAATGAATGGCTAAAAGCCACCCTTTTTGAAATATTATAAAACAAACAATAAAAAATAACTAAATTTTTTAAATAATAAGTGAATTTAGCAATGAATGACTAAAAGCCACCCTTTTTGAAATATTATAAAACAAACAATAAAAAATAGCTACATTTTTTAAATAATAAGTGAATTTAGCAATGAATGGCTAAAAGCCACCCTTTTTGAAATATTATTAAACAAACAATAAAAAATAGCTACATTTTTTAAATAATAAGTGAATTTAGCAATGAATGGCTAAAAGCCACCCTTTTTGAAATATTATAAAACAAACAATAAAAAATAACTAAATTTTTTAAATAATAAGTGAATTTAGCAATGAATGACTAAAAGCCACCCTTTTTGAAATATTATAAAACAAACAATAAAAAATAGCTACATTTTTTAAATAATAAGTGAATTTAGCAATGAATGGCTTAAAGCTACCCTTTTTGAAATATTATAAAACAAACAATAAAAAATAGCTAAATTTTTTAAAAAATAAGTGAATTTAGCAATGAATGGCTAAAAGCCACCCTTTTTGATATATTATAAAACAAACAATAAAAAATAACTAAATTTTTTAAATAATAAGTGAATTTAGCAATGAATGGCTAAAAGCCACCCTTTTTGAAATATTATAAAACAAACAATAAAAATAGCTACATTTTTTAAATAATAAGTGAATTTAGCAATGAATGGCTAAAAGCCACCCTTTTTGAAATATTATAAAACAAACAATAAAAAATAGCTACATTTTTTAAATAATAAGTGAATTTAGCAATGAATGGCTAAAAGCCACCCTTTTTGAAATATTATAAAACAAACAATAAAAAATAGCTACATTTTTTAAATAATAAGTGAATTTAGCAATGAATGGCTAAAAGCCACCCTTTTTGAAATATTATAAAACAAACAATAAAAAATAGCTACATTTTTTAAATAATAAGTGAATTTAGCAATGAATGGCTAAAAGCCACCCTTTTTGAAATATTATAAAACAAACAATAAAAAATAGCTAAATTTTTTAAAAAATAAGTGAATTTAGCAATGAATGGCTAAAAGCCACCCTTTTTGATATATTATAAAACAAACAATAAAAAAAAACTAAATTTTTTAAATAATAAGTGAATTTAGCAATGAATGGCTAAAAGCCACCCTTTTTGAAATATTATAAAACAAACAATAAAAAATAACTAAATTTTTTAAATAATAAGTGAATTTAGCAATGAATGGCTAAAAGCCACCCTTTTTGAAATATTATAAAACAAACAATAAAAAATAGCTACATTTTTTAAATAATAAGTGAATTTAGCAATGAATGGCTAAAAGCCACCCTTTTTGAAATATTATAAAACAAACAATAAAAAATAGCTACATTTTTTAAATAATAAGTGAATTTAGCAATGAATGGCTAAAAGCCACCCTTTTTGAAATATTATAAAACAAACAATAAAAAATAACTAAATTTTTTAAATAATAAGTGAATTTAGCAATGAATGGCTAAAAGCCACCCTTTTTGAAATATTATAAAACAAACAATAAAAAATAGCTACATTTTTTAAATAATAAGTGAATTTAGCAATGAATGGCTAAAAGCCACCCTTTTTGAAATATTATAAAACAAACAATAAAAAATAGCTACATTTTTTAAATAATAAGTGAATTTAGCAATGAATGGCTTAAAGCCACCCTTTTTGAAATATTATAAAACAAACAATAAAAAATAGCTAAATTTTTTAAATAATAAGTGAATTTAGCAATGAATGGCTAAAAGCCACCCTTTTTGAAATATTATAAAACAAACAATAAAAAATAACTAAATTTTTTAAATAATAAGTGAATTTAGCAATGAATGGCTAAAAGCCACCCTTTTTGAAATATTATAAAACAAACAATAAAAAAATAGCTAAATTTTTTAAAAAATAAGTGAATTTAGCAATGAATGACTAAAAGCCACCCTTTTTGAAATATTATAAAACAAACAATATAAAATAGCTAAATTTTTTAACTAATAAGCGAATTTAGCAATGAATGGCTAAAAGCCACCCTTTTTGAAATATTATAAAACAAACAATAAAAAGTAGCTAAATTTTTTAAATAATAAGCGAATTTAGCAATGAATGGCTAAAAGCCACCCTTTTTGAAATATTATAAAACAAACAATAAAAAATAGCTAAATTTTTTAAAAAATAAGTGAATTTAGCAATGAATGGCTAAAAGCCACCCTTTTTGAAATATTATAAAACAAACAATAAAAATAGCTACATTTTTTAAATAATAAGTGAATTTAGCAATGAATGGCTAAAAGCCACCCTTTTTGAAATATTATAAAACAAACAATAAAAAATAGCTACATTTTTTAAATAATAAGTGAATTTAGCAATGAATGGCTAAAAGCCACCCTTTTTGAAATATTATAAAACAAACAATAAAAAATAGCTACATTTTTTAAATAATAAGTGAATTTAGCAATGAATGGCTAAAAGCCACCCTTTTTGAAATATTATAAAACAAACAATAAAAAATAACTAAATTTTTTAAATAATAAGTGAATTTAGCAATGAATGGCTAAAAGCCACCCTTTTTGAAATATTATTAAACAAACAATAAAAAATAGCTACATTTTTTAAATAATAAGTGAATTTAGCAATGAATGGCTAAAAGCCACCCTTTTTGAAATATTATAAAACAAACAATAAAAAATAACTAAATTTTTTAAATAATAAGTGAATTTAGCAATGAATGGCTAAAAGCCACCCTTTTTGAAATATTATTAAACAAACAATAAAAAATAGCTACATTTTTTAAATAATAAGTGAATTTAGCAATGAATGGCTAAAAGCCACCCTTTTTGAAATATTATAAAACAAACAATAAAAAGTAGCTAAATTTTTTAAATAATAAGTGAATTTAGCAATGAATGGCTAAAAGCCACCCTTTTTGAAATATTATAAAACAAACAATAAAAAGTAGCTACATTTTTTAAATAATGAGTGAATCTAGCAATGAATGGCTAAAAGCCACCCTTTTTGAAATATTATAAAACAAACAATAAAAAGTAGCTACATTTTTTAAATAATAAGTGAATTTAGCAATGAATGGCTAAAAGCCACCCTTTTTGAAATATTATAAAACAAACAATAAAAAGTAGCTACATTTTTTAAATAATAAGTGAATTTAGCAATGAATGGCTAAAAGCCACCCTTTTTGAAATATTATAAAACAAACAATAAAAAATAGCTAAATTTTTTAAATAATAAGTGAATTTAGCAAAGAATGAATGGCTAAAAGCCACCCTTTTTGAAATTTTATAAAACAAACAATAAAAAGTAGCTAAATTTTTTAAATAATAAGTGAATTTAGCAATGAATGGCTAAAAGCCACCCTTTTTGAAATATTATAAAACAAACAATAAAAAGTAGCTACATTTTTTAAATAATAAGTGAATTTAGCAATGAATGGCTAAAAGCCACCCTTTTTGAAATATTATAAAACAAACAATAAAAAATAGCTAAATTTTTTAAATAATAAGTGAATTTAGCAATGAATGGCTAAAAGCCACCCTTTTTGAAATATTATAAAACAAACAATAAAAAATAGCTAAATTTTTTAAATAATAAGTGAATTTAGCAAAGAATGAATGGCTAAAAGCCACCCTTTTTGAAAATTATAAAACAAACAATAAAAAATAGCTAAATTTTTTAAATAATAAGTGAATTTAGCAATGAATGGCTAAAAGCCACCCTTTTTGAAATATTATAAAACAAACAATAAAAAATAGCTAAATTTTTTAAATAATAAGTGAATTTAGCAAAGAATGAATGGCTAAAAGCCACCCTTTTTGAAAATTATAAAACAAACAATAAAAAATAGCTAAATTTTTTAAATAATAAGTGAATTTAGCAATGAATGGCTAAAAGCCACCCTTTTTGAAATATTATAAAACAAACAATAAAAAGTAGCTACATTTTTTAAATAATAAGTGAATTTAGCAATGAATGGCTAAAAGCCACCCTTTTTGAAATATTATAAAACAAACAATAAAAAATAGCTAAATTTTTTAAATAATAAGTGAATTTAGCAATGAATGGCTAAAAGCCACCCTTTTTGAAATATTATAAAACAAACAATAAAAAATAGCTAAATTTTTTAAATAATAAGTGAATTTAGCAAAGAATGAATGGCTAAAAGCCACCCTTTTTGAAAATTATAAAACAAACAATAAAAAATAGCTAAATTTTTTAAATAATAAGCGAATTTAGCAATGAATGGCTAAAAGCCACCCTTTTTGAAATTTTATAAAACAAACAATAAAAAATTGCTAAATTTTTTAAATAATAAGTGAATTTAGCAATGAATGGCTAAAAGCCACCCTTTTTGAAATATTATAAAACAAACAATAAAAAATAGCTAAATTTTTTAAATAATAAGTGAATTTAGCAAAGAATGAATGGCTAAAAGCCACCCTTTTTGAAAATTATAAAACAAACAATAAAAAATAGCTAAATTTTTTAAATAATAAGTGAATTTAGCAATGAATGGCTAAAAGCCACCCTTTTTGAAATATTATAAAACAAACAATAAAAAGTAGCTACATTTTTTAAATAATAAGTGAATTTAGCAATGAATGGCTAAAAGCCACCCTTTTTGAAATATTATAAAACAAACAATAAAAAGTAGCTACATTTTTTAAATATTAAGTGAATTTAGCAATGAATGGCTAAAAGCCACCCTTTTTGAAATATTATAAAACAAACAATAAAAAGTAGCTTAATTTTTTAAATAATAAGTGAATTTAGCAATGAATGGCTAAAAGCCACCCTTTTTGAAATATTATAAAACAAACAATAAAAAGTAGCTAAATTTTTTAAATAATAAGCGAATTTAGCAATGAATGGCTAAAAGCCACCCTTTTTGAAATTTTATAAAACAAACAATAAAAAATTGCTAAATTTTTTAAATAATAAGTGAATTTAGCAATGAATGGCTAAAAGCCACCCTTTTTGAAATATTATAAAACAATAAAAAATAGCTAAATTTTTTAAATAATAAGTGAATTTAGCAAAGAATGAATGGCTAAAAGCCACCCTTTTTGAAAATTATAAAACAAACAATAAAAAATAGCTAAATTTTTTAAATAATAAGTGAATTTAGCAATGAATGGCTAAAAGCCACCCTTTTTGAAATATTATAAAACAAACAATAAAAAGTAGCTAAATTTTTTAAATAATAAGTGAATTTAGCAATGAATGGCTAAAAGCCACCCTTTTTGAAATATTATAAAACAAACAATAAAAAGTAGCTAAATTTTTTAAATAATAAGTGAATTTAGCAATGAATGGCTAAAAGCCACCCTTTTTGAAATATTATAAAACAAACAATAAAAAGTAGCTACATTTTTTAAATAATGAGTGAATCTAGCAATGAATGGCTAAAAGCCACCCTTTTTGAAATATTATAAAACAAACAATAAAAAGTAGCTACATTTTTTAAATAATAAGTGAATTTAGCAATGAATGGCTAAAAGCCACCCTTTTTGAAATATTATAAAACAAACAATAAAAAGTAGCTACATTTTTTAAATAATAAGTGAATTTAGCAATGAATGGCTAAAAGCCACCCTTTTTGAAATATTATAAAACAAACAATAAAAAATAGCTAAATTTTTTAAATAATAAGTGAATTTAGCAAAGAATGAATGGCTAAAAGCCACCCTTTTTGAAAATTATAAAACAAACAATAAAAAATAGCTAAATGTTTTAAATAATAAGTGAATTTAGCAATGAATGGCTAAAAGCCACCCTTTTTGAAAAATTATAAAACAAACAATAAAAAGTAGCTACATTTTTTAAATATTAAGTGAATTTAGCAATGAATGGCTAAAAGCCACCCTTTTTGAAATATTATAAAACAAACAATAAAAAGTAGCTAAATTTTTTAAATAATAAGTGAATTTAGCAATGAATGGCTAAAAGCCACCCTTTTTGAAATATTATAAAACAAACAATAAAAAGTAGCTAAATTTTTTAAATAATAAGCGAATTTAGCAATGAATGGCTAAAAGCCACCCTTTTTGAAATTTTATAAAACAAACAATAAAAAATTGCTAAATTTTTTAAATAATAAGTGAATTTAGCAATGAATGGCTAAAAGCCACCCTTTTTGAAATATTATAAAACAAACAATAAAAAATAGCTACATTTTTTAAATAATAAGTGAATTTAGCAATGAATGGCTAAAAGCCACCCTTTTTGAAATATTATAAAACAAACAATAAAAAATAGCTACATTTTTTAAATAATAAGTGAATTTAGCAATGAATGGCTAAAAGCCACCCTTTTTGAAATATTATAAAACAAACAATAAAAAATAGCTACATTTTTTAAATAATAAGTGAATTTAGCAATGAATGGCTAAAAGCCACCCTTTTTGAAATATTATAAAACAAACAATAAAAAATAGCTACATTTTTTAAAAAATAAGTGAATTTAGCAATGAATGGCTAAAAGCCACCCTTTTTGATATATTATAAAACAAACAATAAAAAATAACTAAATTTTTTAAATAATAAGTGAATTTAGCAATGAATGGCTAAAAGCCACCCTTTTTGAAATATTATAAAACAAACAATAAAAAATAACTAAATTTTTTAAATAATAAGTGAATTTAGCAATGAATGGCTAAAAGCCACCCTTTTTGAAATATTATAAAACAAACAATAAAAAATAGCTACATTTTTTAAATAATAAGTGAATTTAGCAATGAATGGCTAAAAGCCACCCTTTTTGAAATATTATAAAACAAACAATAAAAAATAACTAAATTTTTTAAATAATAAGTGAATTTAGCAATGAATGACTAAAAGCCACCCTTTTTGAAATATTATACAACAAACAATAAAAAATAGCTACATTTTTTAAATAATAAGTGAATTTAGCAATGAATGGCTAAAAGCCACCCTTTTTGAAATATTATTAAACAAACAATAAAAAATAGCTACATTTTTTAAATAATAAGTGAATTTAGCAATGAATGGCTAAAAGCCACCCTTTTTGAAATATTATAAAACAAACAATAAAAAATAACTAAATTTTTTAAATAATAAGTGAATTTAGCAATGAATGACTAAAAGCCACCCTTTTTGAAATATTATAAAACAAACAATAAAAAATAGCTACATTTTTTAAATAATAAGTGAATTTAGCAATGAATGGCTAAAAGCCACCCTTTTTGAAATATTATTAAACAAACAATAAAAAATAGCTACATTTTTTAAATAATAAGTGAATTTAGCAATGAATGGCTAAAAGCCACCCTTTTTGAAATATTATAAAACAAACAATAAAAAATAACTAAATTTTTTAAATAATAAGTGAATTTAGCAATGAATGACTAAAAGCCACCCTTTTTGAAATATTATAAAACAAACAATAAAAAATAGCTACATTTTTTAAATAATAAGTGAATTTAGCAATGAATGGCTTAAAGCTACCCTTTTTGAAATATTATAAAACAAACAATAAAAAATAGCTAAATTTTTTAAAAAATAAGTGAATTTAGCAATGAATGGCTAAAAGCCACCCTTTTTGATATATTATAAAACAAACAATAAAAAATAACTAAATTTTTTAAATAATAAGTGAATTTAGCAATGAATGGCTAAAAGCCACCCTTTTTGAAATATTATAAAACAAACAATAAAAATAGCTACATTTTTTAAATAATAAGTGAATTTAGCAATGAATGGCTAAAAGCCACCCTTTTTGAAATATTATAAAACAAACAATAAAAAATAGCTACATTTTTTAAATAATAAGTGAATTTAGCAATGAATGGCTAAAAGCCACCCTTTTTGAAATATTATAAAACAAACAATAAAAAATAGCTAAATTTTTTAAAAAATAAGTGAATTTAGCAATGAATGGCTAAAAGCCACCCTTTTTGATATATTATAAAACAAACAATAAAAAATAACTAAATTTTTTAAATAATAAGTGAATTTAGCAATGAATGGCTAAAAGCCACCCTTTTTGAAATATTATAAAACAAACAATAAAAAATAACTAAATTTTTTAAATAATAAGTGAATTTAGCAATGAATGGCTAAAAGCCACCCTTTTTGAAATATTATAAAACAAACAATAAAAAATAGCTACATTTTTTAAATAATAAGTGAATTTAGCAATGAATGGCTAAAAGCCACCCTTTTTGAAATATTATAAAACAAACAATAAAAAATAGCTACATTTTTTAAATAATAAGTGAATTTAGCAATGAATGGCTAAAAGCCACCCTTTTTGAAATATTATAAAACAAACAATAAAAAATAACTAAATTTTTTAAATAATAAGTGAATTTAGCAATGAATGGCTAAAAGCCACCCTTTTTGAAATATTATAAAACAAACAATAAAAAATAGCTACATTTTTTAAATAATAAGTGAATTTAGCAATGAATGGCTAAAAGCCACCCTTTTTGAAATATTATAAAACAAACAATAAAAAATAGCTACATTTTTTAAATAATAAGTGAATTTAGCAATGAATGGCTTAAAGCCACCCTTTTTGAAATATTATAAAACAAACAATAAAAAATAGCTAAATTTTTTAAATAATAAGTGAATTTAGCAATGAATGGCTAAAAGCCACCCTTTTTGAAATATTATAAAACAAACAATAAAAAATAACTAAATTTTTTAAATAATAAGTGAATTTAGCAATGAATGGCTAAAAGCCACCCTTTTTGAAATATTATAAAACAAACAATAAAAAAATAGCTAAATTTTTTAAAAAATAAGTGAATTTAGCAATGAATGACTAAAAGCCACCCTTTTTGAAATATTATAAAACAAACAATAAAAAATAGCTAAATTTTTTAACTAATAAGCGAATTTAGCAATGAATGGCTAAAAGCCACCCTTTTTGAAATATTATAAAACAAACAATAAAAAGTAGCTAAATTTTTTAAATAATAAGCGAATTTAGCAATGAATGGCTAAAAGCCACCCTTTTTGAAATATTATAAAACAAACAATAAAAAATAGCTAAATTTTTTAAAAAATAAGTGAATTTAGCAATGAATGGCTAAAAGCCACCCTTTTTGAAATATTATAAAACAAACAATAAAAATAGCTACATTTTTTAAATAATAAGTGAATTTAGCAATGAATGGCTAAAAGCCACCCTTTTTGAAATATTATAAAACAAACAATAAAAAATAGCTACATTTTTTAAATAATAAGTGAATTTAGCAATGAATGGCTAAAAGCCACCCTTTTTGAAATATTATAAAACAAACAATAAAAAATAGCTACATTTTTTAAATAATAAGTGAATTTAGCAATGAATGGCTAAAAGCCACCCTTTTTGAAATATTATAAAACAAACAATAAAAAATAACTAAATTTTTTAAATAATAAGTGAATTTAGCAATGAATGGCTAAAAGCCACCCTTTTTGAAATATTATTAAACAAACAATAAAAAATAGCTACATTTTTTAAATAATAAGTGAATTTAGCAATGAATGGCTAAAAGCCACCCTTTTTGAAATATTATTAAACAAACAATAAAAAATAGCTACATTTTTTAAATAATAAGTGAATTTAGCAATGAATGGCTAAAAGCCACCCTTTTTGAAATATTATAAAACAAACAATAAAAAATAACTAAATTTTTTAAATAATAAGTGAATTTAGCAATGAATGACTAAAAGCCACCCTTTTTGAAATATTATAAAACAAACAATAAAAAATAGCTACATTTTTTAAATAATAAGTGAATTTAGCAATGAATGGCTAAAAGCCACCCTTTTTGAAATATTATTAAACAAACAATAAAAAATAGCTACATTTTTTAAATAATAAGTGAATTTAGCAATGAATGGCTAAAAGCCACCCTTTTTGAAATATTATAAAACAAACAATAAAAAATAACTAAATTTTTTAAATAATAAGTGAATTTAGCAATGAATGACTAAAAGCCACCCTTTTTGAAATATTATAAAACAAACAATAAAAAATAGCTACATTTTTTAAATAATAAGTGAATTTAGCAATGAATGGCTTAAAGCTACCCTTTTTGAAATATTATAAAACAAACAATAAAAAATAGCTAAATTTTTTAAAAAATAAGTGAATTTAGCAATGAATGGCTAAAAGCCACCCTTTTTGATATATTATAAAACAAACAATAAAAAATAACTAAATTTTTTAAATAATAAGTGAATTTAGCAATGAATGGCTAAAAGCCACCCTTTTTGAAATATTATAAAACAAACAATAAAAATAGCTACATTTTTTAAATAATAAGTGAATTTAGCAATGAATGGCTAAAAGCCACCCTTTTTGAAATATTATAAAACAAACAATAAAAAATAGCTACATTTTTTAAATAATAAGTGAATTTAGCAATGAATGGCTAAAAGCCACCCTTTTTGAAATATTATAAAACAAACAATAAAAAATAGCTACATTTTTTAAATAATAAGTGAATTTAGCAATGAATGGCTAAAAGCCACCCTTTTTGAAATATTATAAAACAAACAATAAAAAATAGCTACATTTTTTAAATAATAAGTGAATTTAGCAATGAATGGCTAAAAGCCACCCTTTTTGAAATATTATAAAACAAACAATAAAAAATAGCTAAATTTTTTAAAAAATAAGTGAATTTAGCAATGAATGGCTAAAAGCCACCCTTTTTGATATATTATAAAACAAACAATAAAAAATAACTAAATTTTTTAAATAATAAGTGAATTTAGCAATGAATGGCTAAAAGCCACCCTTTTTGAAATATTATAAAACAAACAATAAAAAATAACTAAATTTTTTAAATAATAAGTGAATTTAGCAATGAATGGCTAAAAGCCACCCTTTTTGAAATATTATAAAACAAACAATAAAAAATAGCTACATTTTTTAAATAATAAGTGAATTTAGCAATGAATGGCTAAAAGCCACCCTTTTTGAAATATTATAAAACAAACAATAAAAAATAACTAAATTTTTTAAATAATAAGTGAATTTAGCAATGAATGGCTAAAAGCCACCCTTTTTGAAATATTATAAAACAAACAATAAAAAATAGCTACATTTTTTAAATAATAAGTGAATTTAGCAATGAATGGCTAAAAGCCACCCTTTTTGAAATATTATAAAACAAACAATAAAAAATAGCTACATTTTTTAAATAATAAGTGAATTTAGCAATGAATGGCTTAAAGCCACCCTTTTTGAAATATTATAAAACAAACAATAAAAAATAGCTAAATTTTTTAAATAAAAAGTGAATTTAGCAATGAATGGCTAAAAGCCACCCTTTTTGAAATATTATAAAACAAACAATAAAAAATAACTAAATTTTTTAAATAATAAGTGAATTTAGCAATGAATGGCTAAAAGCCACCCTTTTTGAAATATTATAAAACAAACAATAAAAAAATAGCTAAATTTTTTAAAAAATAAGTGAATTTAGCAATGAATGACTAAAAGCCACCCTTTTTGAAATATTATAAAACAAACAATAAAAAATAGCTAAATTTTTTAACTAATAAGCGAATTTAGCAATGAATGGCTAAAAGCCACCCTTTTTGAAATATTATAAAACAAACAATAAAAAGTAGCTAAATTTTTTAAATAATAAGCGAATTTAGCAATGAATGGCTAAAAGCCACCCTTTTTGAAATATTATTAAACAAACAATAAAAAATAGCTAAATTTTTTAAAAAATAAGTGAATTTAGCAATGAATGGCTAAAAGCCACCCTTTTTGATATATTATAAAACAAACAATAAAAAATAACTAAATTTTTTAAATAATAAGTGAATTTAGCAATGAATGGCTAAAAGCCACCCTTTTTGAAATATTATAAAACAAACAATAAAAATAGCTACATTTTTTAAATAATAAGTGAATTTAGCAATGAATTGCTAAAAGCCACCCTTTTTGAAATATTATAAAACAAACAATAAAAAATAGCTACATTTTTTAAATAATAAGTGAATTTAGCAATGAATGGCTAAAAGCCACCCTTTTTGAAATATTATAAAACAAACAATAAAAAATAGCTACATTTTTTAAATAATAAGTGAATTTAGCAATGAATGGCTAAAAGCCACCCTTTTTGAAATATTATAAAACAAACAATAAAAAATAACTAAATTTTTTAAATAATAAGTGAATTTAGCAATGAATGGCTAAAAGCCACCCTTTTTGAAATATTATTAAACAAACAATAAAAAATAGCTACATTTTTTAAATAATAAGTGAATTTAGCAATGAATGGCTAAAAGCCACCCTTTTTGAAATATTATAAAACAAACAATAAAAAATAACTAAATTTTTTAAATAATAAGTGAATTTAGCAATGAATGACTAAAAGCCACCCTTATTGAAATATTATAAAACAAACAATAAAAAATAGCTACATTTTTTAAATAATAAGTGAATTTAGCAATGAATGGCTAAAAGCCACCCTTTTTGAAATATTATTAAACAAACAATAAAAAATAGCTACATTTTTTAAATAATAAGTGAATTTAGCAATGAATGGCTAAAAGCCACCCTTTTTGAAATATTATAAAACAAACAATAAAAAATAACTAAATTTTTTAAATAATAAGTGAATTTAGCAATGAATGACTAAAAGCCACCCTTTTTGAAATATTATAAAACAAACAATAAAAAATAGCTACATTTTTTAAATAATAAGTGAATTTAGCAATGAATGGCTAAAAGCCACCCTTTTTGAAATATTATTAAACAAACAATAAAAAATAGCTACATTTTTTAAATAATAAGTGAATTTAGCAATGAATGGCTAAAAGCCACCCTTTTTGAAATATTATAAAACAAACAATAAAAAATAACTAAATTTTTTAAATAATAAGTGAATTTAGCAATGAATGACTAAAAGCCACCCTTTTTGAAATATTATAAAACAAACAATAAAAAATAGCTACATTTTTTAAATAATAAGTGAATTTAGCAATGAATGGCTTAAAGCTACCCTTTTTGAAATATTATAAAACAAACAATAAAAAATAGCTAAATTTTTTAAAAAATAAGTGAATTTAGCAATGAATGACTAAAAGCCACCCTTTTTGAAATATTATAAAACAAACAATAAAAAATAGCTAAATTTTTTAAATAATAAGTGAATTTAGCAATGAATGGCTAAAAGCCACCCTTTTTGAAATATTATAAAACAAACAATAAAAAATAGCTACATTTTTTAAATAATAAGTGAATTTAGCAGCAATGAATGGCTTAAAGCTACCCTTTTTGAAATATTATAAAACAAACAATAAAAAATAGCTACATTTTTTAAATAATAAGTGAATTTAGCAATGAATGGCTAAAAGCCACCCTTTTTGAAATATTATAAAACAAACAATAAAAAATAACTAAATTTTTTAAATAATAAGTGAATTTAGCAATGAATGACTAAAAGCCACCCTTTTTGAAATATTATAAAACAAACAATAAAAATAGCTACATTTTTTAAATAATAAGTGAATTTAGCAATGAATGGCTAAAAGCCACCCTTTTTGAAATATTATAAAACAAACAATAAAAAATAGCTACATTTTTTAAATAATAAGTGAATTTAGCAATGAATGGCTAAAAGCCACCCTTTTTGAAATATTATAAAACAAACAATAAAAAATAACTAAATTTTTTAAATAATAAGTGAATTTAGCAATGAATGACTAAAAGCCACCCTTTTTGAAATATTATAAAACAAACAATAAAAAATAGCTACATTTTTTAAATAATAAGTGAATTTAGCAATGAATGGCTTAAAGCTACCCTTTTTGAAATATTATAAAACAAACAATAAAAAATAGCTAAATTTTTTAAAAAATAAGTGAATTTAGCAATGAATGACTAAAAGCCACCCTTTTTGAAATATTATAAAACAAACAATAAAAAATAGCTAAATTTTTTAAATAATAAGTGAATTTAGCAATGAATGGCTAAAAGCCACCCTTTTTGAAATATTATAAAACAAACAATAAAAAATAGCTACATTTTTTAAATAATAAGTGAATTTAGCAATGAATGGCTTAAAGCTACCCTTTTTGAAATATTATAAAACAAACAATAAAAAATAGCTACATTTTTTAAATAATAAGTGAATTTAGCAATGAATGGCTAAAAGCCACCCTTTTTGAAATATTATAAAACAAACAATAAAAAATAACTAAATTTTTTAAATAATAAGTGAATTTAGCAATGAATGACTAAAAGCCACCCTTTTTGAAATATTATAAAACAAACAATAAAAATAGCTACATTTTTTAAATAATAAGTGAATTTAGCAATGAATGGCTAAAAGCCACCCTTTTTGAAATATTATAAAACAAACAATAAAAAATAGCTACATTTTTTAAATAATAAGTGAATTTAGCAATGAATGGCTAAAAGCCACCCTTTTTGAAATATTATAAAACAAACAATAAAAAATAGCTACATTTTTTAAATAATAAGTGAATTTAGCAATGAATGGCTAAAAGCCACCCTTTTTGAAATATTATAAAACAAACAATAAAAAATAACTAAATTTTTTAAATAATAAGTGAATTTAGCAATGAATGGCTAAAAGCCACCCTTTTTGAAATATTATTAAACAAACAATAAAAAATAGCTACATTTTTTAAATAATAAGTGAATTTAGCAATGAATGGCTAAAAGCCACCCTTTTTGAAATATATAAAACAAACAATAAAAAATAGCTAAATTTTTTAACTAATAAGCGAATTTAGCAATGAATGGCTAAAAGCCACCCTTTTTGAAATATTATAAAACAAACAATAAAAAGTAGCTAAATTTTTTAAATAATAAGCGAATTTAGCAATGAATGGCTAAAAGCCACCCTTTTTGAAATATTATAAAACAAACAATAAAAAATAGCTAAATTTTTTAAAAAATAAGTGAATTTAGCAATGAATGGCTAAAAGCCACCCTTTTTGAAATATTATAAAACAAACAATAAAAATAGCTACATTTTTTAAATAATAAGTGAATTTAGCAATGAATGGCTAAAAGCCACCCTTTTTGAAATATTATAAAACAAACAATAAAAAATAGCTACATTTTTTAAATAATAAGTGAATTTAGCAATGAATGGCTAAAAGCCACCCTTTTTGAAATATTATAAAACAAACAATAAAAAATAGCTACATTTTTTAAATAATAAGTGAATTTAGCAATGAATGGCTAAAAGCCACCCTTTTTGAAATATTATAAAACAAACAATAAAAAATAACTAAATTTTTTAAATAATAAGTGAATTTAGCAATGAATGGCTAAAAGCCACCCTTTTTGAAATATTATTAAACAAACAATAAAAAATAGCTACATTTTTTAAATAATAAGTGAATTTAGCAATGAATGGCTAAAAGCCACCCTTTTTGAAATATTATTAAACAAACAATAAAAAATAGCTACATTTTTTAAATAATAAGTGAATTTAGCAATGAATGGCTAAAAGCCACCCTTTTTGAAATATTATAAAACAAACAATAAAAAATAACTAAATTTTTTAAATAATAAGTGAATTTAGCAATGAATGACTAAAAGCCACCCTTTTTGAAATATTATAAAACAAACAATAAAAAATAGCTACATTTTTTAAATAATAAGTGAATTTAGCAATGAATGGCTAAAAGCCACCCTTTTTGAAATATTATTAAACAAACAATAAAAAATAGCTACATTTTTTAAATAATAAGTGAATTTAGCAATGAATGGCTAAAAGCCACCCTTTTTGAAATATTATAAAACAAACAATAAAAAATAACTAAATTTTTTAAATAATAAGTGAATTTAGCAATGAATGACTAAAAGCCACCCTTTTTGAAATATTATAAAACAAACAATAAAAAATAGCTACATTTTTTAAATAATAAGTGAATTTAGCAATGAATGGCTTAAAGCTACCCTTTTTGAAATATTATAAAACAAACAATAAAAAATAGCTAAATTTTTTAAAAAATAAGTGAATTTAGCAATGAATGGCTAAAAGCCACCCTTTTTGATATATTATAAAACAAACAATAAAAAATAACTAAATTTTTTAAATAATAAGTGAATTTAGCAATGAATGGCTAAAAGCCACCCTTTTTGAAATATTATAAAACAAACAATAAAAATAGCTACATTTTTTAAATAATAAGTGAATTTAGCAATGAATGGCTAAAAGCCACCCTTTTTGAAATATTATAAAACAAACAATAAAAAATAGCTACATTTTTTAAATAATAAGTGAATTTAGCAATGAATGGCTAAAAGCCACCCTTTTTGAAATATTATAAAACAAACAATAAAAAATAGCTACATTTTTTAAATAATAAGTGAATTTAGCAATGAATGGCTAAAAGCCACCCTTTTTGAAATATTATAAAACAAACAATAAAAAATAGCTACATTTTTTAAATAATAAGTGAATTTAGCAATGAATGGCTAAAAGCCACCCTTTTTGAAATATTATAAAACAAACAATAAAAAATAGCTAAATTTTTTAAAAAATAAGTGAATTTAGCAATGAATGGCTAAAAGCCACCCTTTTTGATATATTATAAAACAAACAATAAAAAATAACTAAATTTTTTAAATAATAAGTGAATTTAGCAATGAATGGCTAAAAGCCACCCTTTTTGAAATATTATAAAACAAACAATAAAAAATAACTAAATTTTTTAAATAATAAGTGAATTTAGCAATGAATGGCTAAAAGCCACCCTTTTTGAAATATTATAAAACAAACAATAAAAAATAGCTACATTTTTTAAATAATAAGTGAATTTAGCAATGAATGGCTAAAAGCCACCCTTTTTGAAATATTATAAAACAAACAATAAAAAATAACTAAATTTTTTAAATAATAAGTGAATTTAGCAATGAATGGCTAAAAGCCACCCTTTTTGAAATATTATAAAACAAACAATAAAAAATAGCTACATTTTTTAAATAATAAGTGAATTTAGCAATGAATGGCTAAAAGCCACCCTTTTTGAAATATTATAAAACAAACAATAAAAAATAGCTACATTTTTTAAATAATAAGTGAATTTAGCAATGAATGGCTTAAAGCCACCCTTTTTGAAATATTATAAAACAAACAATAAAAAATAGCTAAATTTTTTAAATAATAAGTGAATTTAGCAATGAATGGCTAAAAGCCACCCTTTTTGAAATATTATAAAACAAACAATAAAAAATAACTAAATTTTTTAAATAATAAGTGAATTTAGCAATGAATGGCTAAAAGCCACCCTTTTTGAAATATTATAAAACAAACAATAAAAAAATAGCTAAATTTTTTAAAAAATAAGTGAATTTAGCAATGAATGACTAAAAGCCACCCTTTTTGAAATATTATAAAACAAACAATAAAAAATAGCTAAATTTTTTAACTAATAAGCGAATTTAGCAATGAATGGCTAAAAGCCACCCTTTTTGAAATATTATAAAACAAACAATAAAAAGTAGCTAAATTTTTTAAATAATAAGCGAATTTAGCAATGAATGGCTAAAAGCCACCCTTTTTGAAATATTATAAAACAAACAATAAAAAATATACATTTAAATAATAAAGTCTAATAAGAAAGAATTTATATTAATAAAAATAATTTTTGCAAGATAGCGCCAGTTTTTACACTGCACCTTCTTCCTTGATTTTTTTCAAATTATGAGTTAACATGAATACGTTTTCCCATGCCTTTAACATAAGCTAAGCAATAAGAAATATTGTTCTGTTATTCTGCCGACGTTATTGCCAACTTGCTGATATATTTATCTTTAGTGTAGACCTAGGGTTAGGGTTATTGCCAGCTGAGATAGGCTGAGATATTTATCTTTAGTGTAGACCGAGTTATTTAATAATAATAATAAAAAAATTTGGTGTTATTTACAAAAAAAAAAAAAAAATGGAAATTGAATTATTAAACCGCAATATAAATAAAGTTGAGTTTCATTTAAACCAACTAAATGAAATTATAGATAGTGTGTTAGCGGGAGGAATGGATTTCGATTGGTTTACGTATCGGGTCGAGAAAGGTAAGTACACACAAAAAAACCATAGGTAAAATTACCTAAAAATCTATATATATAAAAATGAAAAATAGTTTGTATGTTTGTTTGTTTGTTGGCTTATACTATGTTCACACTTTGGGTTTTAAACGCGTTTAAGCAAAATGTTGTAACGTTACTGACTGACTGACTGACTGACTGACTGATTCATCATCGCACAGCCTAAACGCCTGAAGCTAAACACTTGAAATTTGGACCAGAGATTGGTCACTCCCCAAATCGATCCACTAAGACGGGATTTTTGGAAATTCGAATGTTTAGAGGGTAAAAAAGGGTAAAAACGGGAAAATTCGGTAACCTTATATCTTCAAAACTAAAAGAGATACAAAAAAAATTTAATACCTATCGTTGTTCTTTAGAAAAATAAGCGGACAGGTGTCTGGTACTTTTTTGAAATTCGGCCCTATTAGGGAGTAAACGGGTAAAATCTGAATTTTAGTACTTTTTTGACACCCCATCTATCTTTTGAACCAATAAACATAGAAACAAAGTTAATACCACATTCGAAACTTATCAAAAAAATACGAATATAAATTTGGTACTTTTTCGAAATTCGAACATTTAAGGGGTGAAAATCGTAACTATTTTTGGTACTTTTTTTACAAAACATTTTTCTCCATTCATTGACATATTCGTACTAAATTATGGGCTCCCACTTCAATACTGAAATCTTTGATACTTTAATGGGGGAAAAAAATAGTACCAAAAAAAGGAAATTTGATATTTTTCTTTCGCTTTTTGGTTCTACAACTGGTATTTTTTTAATTATCGTTAATATTGGACCTTAAAACATAAGATTCAACATGCAATGTCCTGAGTGGATAAAAATCTATTGCGGAACTTTTTGGTACTTTTTTGTTCTTTATCTGGTACTTTTTGAAATATTATAAAACAAACAATAAAAAATAGCTACATTTTTTAAATAATAAGTGAATTTAGCAATGAATGGCTAAAAGCCACCCTTTTTGAAATATTATAAAACAAACAATAAAAAATAGCTACATTTTTTAAAAAATAAGTGAATTTAGCAATGAATGGCTAAAAGCCACCCTTTTTGATATATTATAAAACAAACAATAAAAAATAGCTACATTTTTTAAATAATAAGTGAATTTAGCAATGAATGGCTAAAAGCCACCCTTTTTGAAATATTATAAAACAAACAATAAAAAATAGCTACATTTTTTAAATAATTAGTGAATTTAGCAATGAATAGCTAAAAGCCACCCTTTTTGAAATATTATAAAACAAACAATAAAAAATAGCTACATTTTTTAAATAATAAGTGAATTTAGCAATGAATGGCTAAAAGCCACCCTTTTTGAAATATTATAAAACAAACAATAAAAAATAGCTACATTTTTTAAATAATAAGTGAATTTAGCAATGAATGGCTAAAAGCCACCCTTTTTGAAATATTATAAAACAAACAAAAAATAGCTACATTTTTTAAATAATAAGTGAATTTAGCAATGAATGGCTAAAAGCCACCCTTTTTGAAATATTATAAAACAAACAATAAAAAATAGCTACATTTTTTAAATAATAAGTGAATTTAGCAATGAATGGCTAAAAGCCACCCTTTTTGAAATATTATAAAACAAACAATAAAAAATAGCTAAATTTTTTAAAAAATAAGTGAATTTAGCAATGAATGGCTAAAAGCCACCCTTTTTGATATATTATAAAACAAACAATAAAAAATAACTAAATTTTTTAAATAATAAGTGAATTTAGCAATGAATGGCTAAAAGCCACCCTTTTTGAAATATTATAAAACAAACAATAAAAAATAACTAAATTTTTTAAATAATAAGTGAATTTAGCAATGAATGGCTAAAAGCCACCCTTTTTGAAATATTATAAAACAAACAATAAAAAATAGCTACATTTTTTAAATAATAAGTGAATTTAGCAATGAATGGCTAAAAGCCACCCTTTTTGAAATATTATAAAACAAACAATAAAAAATAACTAAATTTTTTAAATAATAAGTGAATTTAGCAATGAATGGCTAAAAGCCACCCTTTTTGAAATATTATAAAACAAACAATAAAAAATAGCTACATTTTTTAAATAATAAGTGAATTTAGCAATGAATGGCTAAAAGCCACCCTTTTTGAAATATTATAAAACAAACAATAAAAAATAGCTACATTTTTTAAATAATAAGTGAATTTAGCAATGAATGGCTTAAAGCCACCCTTTTTGAAATATTATAAAACAAACAATAAAAAATAGCTAAATTTTTTAAATAATAAGTGAATTTAGCAATGAATGGCTAAAAGCCACCCTTTTTGAAATATTATAAAACAAACAATAAAAAATAACTAAATTTTTTAAATAATAAGTGAATTTAGCAATGAATGGCTAAAAGCCACCCTTTTTGAAATATTATAAAACAAACAATAAAAAAATAGCTAAATTTTTTAAAAAATAAGTGAATTTAGCAATGAATGACTAAAAGCCACCCTTTTTGAAATATTATAAAACAAACAATAAAAAATAGCTAAATTTTTTAACTAATAAGCGAATTTAGCAATGAATGGCTAAAAGCCACCCTTTTTGAAATATTATAAAACAAACAATAAAAAGTAGCTAAATTTTTTAAATAATAAGCGAATTTAGCAATGAATGGCTAAAAGCCACCCTTTTTGAAATATTATAAAACAAACAATAAAAAATATACATTTAAATAATAAAGTCTAATAAGAAAGAATTTATATTAATAAAAATAATTTTTGCAAGATAGCGCCAGTTTTTACACTGCACCTTCTTCCTTGATTTTTTTCAAATTATGAGTTAACATGAATACGTTTTCCCATGCCTTTAACATAAGCTAAGCAATAAGAAATATTGTTCTGTTATTCTGCCGACGTTATTGCCAACTTGCTGATATATTTATCTTTAGTGTAGACCTAGGGTTAGGGTTATTGCCAGCTGAGATAGGCTGAGATATTTATCTTTAGTGTAGACCGAGTTATTTAATAATAATAATAAAAAAATTTGGTGTTATTTACAAAAAAAAAAAAAAAAATGGAAATTGAATTATTAAACCGCAATATAAATAAAGTTGAGTTTCATTTAAACCAACTAAATGAAATTATAGATAGTGTGTTAGCGGGAGGAATGGATTTCGATTGGTTTACGTATCGGGTCGAGAAAGGTAAGTACACACAAAAAAACCATAGGTAAAATTACCTAAAAATCTATATATATAAAAATGAAAAATAGTTTGTATGTTTGTTTGTTTGTTGGCTTATACTATGTTCACACTTTGGGTTTTAAACGCGTTTAAGCAAAATGTTGTAACGTTACTGACTGACTGACTGACTGACTGACTGACTGACTGACTGACTGACTGATTCATCATCGCACAGCCTAAACGCCTGAAGCTAAACACTTGAAATTTGGACCAGAGATTGGTCACTCCCCAAATCGATCCACTAAGACGGGATTTTTGGAAATTCGAATGTTTAGAGGGTAAAAAAGGGTAAAAACGGGAAAATTCGGTAACCTTATATCTTCAAAACTAAAAGAGATACAAAAAAAATTTAATACCTATCGTTGTTCTTTAGAAAAATAAGCGGACAGGTGTCTGGTACTTTTTTGAAATTCGGCCCTATTAGGGAGTAAACGGGTAAAATCTGAATTTTAGTACTTTTTTGACACCCCATCTATCTTTTGAACCAATAAACATAGAAACAAAGTTAATACCACATTCGAAACTTATCAAAAAAATACGAATATAAATTTGGTACTTTTTCGAAATTCGAACATTTAAGGGGTGAAAATCGTAACTATTTTTGGTACTTTTTTTACAAAACATTTTTCTCCATTCATTGACATATTCGTACTAAATTATGGGCTCCCACTTCAATACTGAAATCTTTGATACTTTAATGGGGGAAAAAAATAGTACCAAAAAAAGGAAATTTGATATTTTTCTTTCGCTTTTTGGTTCTACAACTGGTATTTTTTTAATTATCGTTAATATTGGACCTTAAAACATAAGATTCAACATGCAATGTCCTGAGTGGATAAAAATCTATTGCGGAACTTTTTGGTACTTTTTTGTTCTTTATCTGGTACTTTTTGAAATATTATAAAACAAACAATAAAAAATAGCTACATTTTTTAAATAATAAGTGAATTTAGCAATGAATGGCTAAAAGCCACCCTTTTTGAAATATTATAAAACAAACAATAAAAAATAGCTACATTTTTTAAAAAATAAGTGAATTTAGCAATGAATGGCTAAAAGCCACCCTTTTTGATATATTATAAAACAAACAATAAAAAATAGCTACATTTTTTAAATAATAAGTGAATTTAGCAATGAATGGCTAAAAGCCACCCTTTTTGAAATATTATAAAACAAACAATAAAAAATAGCTACATTTTTTAAATAATTAGTGAATTTAGCAATGAATAGCTAAAAGCCACCCTTTTTGAAATATTATAAAACAAACAATAAAAAATAGCTACATTTTTTAAATAATAAGTGAATTTAGCAATGAATGGCTAAAAGCCACCCTTTTTGAAATATTATAAAACAAACAATAAAAAATAGCTACATTTTTTAAATAATAAGTGAATTTAGCAATGAATGGCTAAAAGCCACCCTTTTTGAAATATTATAAAACAAACAAAAAATAGCTACATTTTTTAAATAATAAGTGAATTTAGCAATGAATGGCTAAAAGCCACCCTTTTTGAAATATTATAAAACAAACAATAAAAAATAGCTACATTTTTTAAATAATAAGTGAATTTAGCAATGAATGGCTAAAAGCCACCCTTTTTGAAATATTATAAAACAAACAATAAAAAATAGCTACATTTTTTAAATAATAAGTGAATTTAGCAATGAATGGCTAAAAGCCACCCTTTTTGAAATATTATAAAACAAACAATAAAAAATAACTAAATTTTTTAAATAATAAGTGAATTTAGCAATGAATGGCTAAAAGCCACCCTTTTTGAAATATTATTAAACAAACAATAAAAAATAGCTACATTTTTTAAATAATAAGTGAATTTAGCAATGAATGGCTAAAAGCCACCCTTTTTGAAATATTATAAAACAAACAATAAAAAATAGCTACATTTTTTAAATAATAAGTGAATTTAGCAATGAATGGCTTAAAGCTACCCTTTTTGAAATATTATAAAACAAACAATAAAAAATAGCTAAATTTTTTAAATAATAAGTGAATTTAGCAATGAATGGCTAAAAGCCACCCTTTTTGAAATATTATAAAACAAACAATAAAAAATAACTAAATTTTTTAAATAATAAGTGAATTTAGCAATGAATGGCTAAAAGCCACCCTTTTTGAAATATTATAAAACAAACAATAAAAAATAACTAAATTTTTTAAATAATAAGTGAATTTAGCAATGAATGGCTAAAAGCCACCCTTTTTGAAATATTATAAAACAAACAATAAAAAATAGCTACATTTTTTAAATAATAAGTGAATTTAGCAATGAATGGCTAAAAGCCACCCTTTTTGAAATATTATAAAACAAACAATAAAAAATAACTAAATTTTTTAAATAATAAGTGAATTTAGCAATGAATGGCTAAAAGCCACCCTTTTTGAAATATTATAAAACAAACAATAAAAAATAGCTACATTTTTTAAATAATAAGTGAATTTAGCAATGAATGGCTAAAAGCCACCCTTTTTGAAATATTATAAAACAAACAATAAAAAATAGCTACATTTTTTAAATAATAAGTGAATTTAGCAATGAATGGCTTAAAGCCACCCTTTTTGAAATATTATAAAACAAACAATAAAAAATAGCTAAATTTTTTAAATAATAAGTGAATTTAGCAATGAATGGCTAAAAGCCACCCTTTTTGAAATATTATAAAACAAACAATAAAAAATAACTAAATTTTTTAAATAATAAGTGAATTTAGCAATGAATGGCTAAAAGCCACCCTTTTTGAAATATTATAAAACAAACAATAAAAAAATAGCTAAATTTTTTAAAAAATAAGTGAATTTAGCAATGAATGACTAAAAGCCACCCTTTTTGAAATATTATAAAACAAACAATAAAAAATAGCTAAATTTTTTAACTAATAAGCGAATTTAGCAATGAATGGCTAAAAGCCACCCTTTTTGAAATATTATAAAACAAACAATAAAAAGTAGCTAAATTTTTTAAATAATAAGCGAATTTAGCAATGAATGGCTAAAAGCCACCCTTTTTGAAATATTATAAAACAAACAATAAAAAATATACATTTAAATAATAAAGTCTAATAAGAAAGAATTTATATTAATAAAAATAATTTTTGCAAGATAGCGCCAGTTTTTACACTGCACCTTCTTCCTTGATTTTTTTCAAATTATGAGTTAACATGAATACGTTTTCCCATGCCTTTAACATAAGCTAAGCAATAAGAAATATTGTTCTGTTATTCTGCCGACGTTATTGCCAACTTGCTGATATATTTATCTTTAGTGTAGACCTAGGGTTAGGGTTATTGCCAGCTGAGATAGGCTGAGATATTTATCTTTAGTGTAGACCGAGTTATTTAATAATAATAATAAAAAAATTTGGTGTTATTTACAAAAAAAAAAAAAAAATGGAAATTGAATTATTAAACCGCAATATAAATAAAGTTGAGTTTCATTTAAACCAACTAAATGAAATTATAGATAGTGTGTTAGCGGGAGGAATGGATTTCGATTGGTTTACGTATCGGGTCGAGAAAGGTAAGTACACACAAAAAAACCATAGGTAAAATTACCTAAAAATCTATATATATAAAAATGAAAAATAGTTTGTATGTTTGTTTGTTTGTTGGCTTATACTATGTTCACACTTTGGGTTTTAAACGCGTTTAAGCAAAATGTTGTAACGTTACTGACTGACTGACTGACTGACTGACTGACTGATTCATCATCGCACAGCCTAAACGCCTGAAGCTAAACACTTGAAATTTGGACCAGAGATTGGTCACTCCCCAAATCGATCCACTAAGACGGGATTTTTGGAAATTCGAATGTTTAGAGGGTAAAAAAGGGTAAAAACGGGAAAATTCGGTAACCTTATATCTTCAAAACTAAAAGAGATACAAAAAAAATTTAATACCTATCGTTGTTCTTTAGAAAAATAAGCGGACAGGTGTCTGGTACTTTTTTGAAATTCGGCCCTATTAGGGAGTAAACGGGTAAAATCTGAATTTTAGTACTTTTTTGACACCCCATCTATCTTTTGAACCAATAAACATAGAAACAAAGTTAATACCACATTCGAAACTTATCAAAAAAATACGAATATAAATTTGGTACTTTTTCGAAATTCGAACATTTAAGGGGTGAAAATCGTAACTATTTTTGGTACTTTTTTTACAAAACATTTTTCTCCATTCATTGACATATTCGTACTAAATTATGGGCTCCCACTTCAATACTGAAATCTTTGATACTTTAATGGGGGAAAAAAATAGTACCAAAAAAAGGAAATTTGATATTTTTCTTTCGCTTTTTGGTTCTACAACTGGTATTTTTTTAATTATCGTTAATATTGGACCTTAAAACATAAGATTCAACATGCAATGTCCTGAGTGGATAAAAATCTATTGCGGAACTTTTTGGTACTTTTTTGTTCTTTATCTGGTACTTTTTGAAATATTATAAAACAAACAATAAAAAATAGCTACATTTTTTAAATAATAAGTGAATTTAGCAATGAATGGCTAAAAGCCACCCTTTTTGAAATATTATAAAACAAACAATAAAAAATAGCTACATTTTTTAAAAAATAAGTGAATTTAGCAATGAATGGCTAAAAGCCACCCTTTTTGATATATTATAAAACAAACAATAAAAAATAGCTACATTTTTTAAATAATAAGTGAATTTAGCAATGAATGGCTAAAAGCCACCCTTTTTGAAATATTATAAAACAAACAATAAAAAATAGCTACATTTTTTAAATAATTAGTGAATTTAGCAATGAATAGCTAAAAGCCACCCTTTTTGAAATATTATAAAACAAACAATAAAAAATAGCTACATTTTTTAAATAATAAGTGAATTTAGCAATGAATGGCTAAAAGCCACCCTTTTTGAAATATTATAAAACAAACAATAAAAAATAGCTACATTTTTTAAATAATAAGTGAATTTAGCAATGAATGGCTAAAAGCCACCCTTTTTGAAATATTATAAAACAAACAAAAAATAGCTACATTTTTTAAATAATAAGTGAATTTAGCAATGAATGGCTAAAAGCCACCCTTTTTGAAATATTATAAAACAAACAATAAAAAATAGCTACATTTTTTAAATAATAAGTGAATTTAGCAATGAATGGCTAAAAGCCACCCTTTTTGAAATATTATAAAACAAACAATAAAAAATAGCTAAATTTTTTAAAAAATAAGTGAATTTAGCAATGAATGGCTAAAAGCCACCCTTTTTGATATATTATAAAACAAACAATAAAAAATAACTAAATTTTTTAAATAATAAGTGAATTTAGCAATGAATGGCTAAAAGCCACCCTTTTTGAAATATTATAAAACAAACAATAAAAAATAACTAAATTTTTTAAATAATAAGTGAATTTAGCAATGAATGGCTAAAAGCCACCCTTTTTGAAATATTATAAAACAAACAATAAAAAATAGCTACATTTTTTAAATAATAAGTGAATTTAGCAATGAATGGCTAAAAGCCACCCTTTTTGAAATATTATAAAACAAACAATAAAAAATAACTAAATTTTTTAAATAATAAGTGAATTTAGCAATGAATGGCTAAAAGCCACCCTTTTTGAAATATTATAAAACAAACAATAAAAAATAGCTACATTTTTTAAATAATAAGTGAATTTAGCAATGAATGGCTAAAAGCCACCCTTTTTGAAATATTATAAAACAAACAATAAAAAATAGCTACATTTTTTAAATAATAAGTGAATTTAGCAATGAATGGCTTAAAGCCACCCTTTTTGAAATATTATAAAACAAACAATAAAAAATAGCTAAATTTTTTAAATAATAAGTGAATTTAGCAATGAATGGCTAAAAGCCACCCTTTTTGAAATATTATAAAACAAACAATAAAAAATAACTAAATTTTTTAAATAATAAGTGAATTTAGCAATGAATGGCTAAAAGCCACCCTTTTTGAAATATTATAAAACAAACAATAAAAAAATAGCTAAATTTTTTAAAAAATAAGTGAATTTAGCAATGAATGACTAAAAGCCACCCTTTTTGAAATATTATAAAACAAACAATAAAAAATAGCTAAATTTTTTAACTAATAAGCGAATTTAGCAATGAATGGCTAAAAGCCACCCTTTTTGAAATATTATAAAACAAACAATAAAAAGTAGCTAAATTTTTTAAATAATAAGCGAATTTAGCAATGAATGGCTAAAAGCCACCCTTTTTGAAATATTATAAAACAAACAATAAAAAATATACATTTAAATAATAAAGTCTAATAAGAAAGAATTTATATTAATAAAAATAATTTTTGCAAGATAGCGCCAGTTTTTACACTGCACCTTCTTCCTTGATTTTTTTCAAATTATGAGTTAACATGAATACGTTTTCCCATGCCTTTAACATAAGCTAAGCAATAAGAAATATTGTTCTGTTATTCTGCCGACGTTATTGCCAACTTGCTGATATATTTATCTTTAGTGTAGACCTAGGGTTAGGGTTATTGCCAGCTGAGATAGGCTGAGATATTTATCTTTAGTGTAGACCGAGTTATTTAATAATAATAATAAAAAAATTTGGTGTTATTTACAAAAAAAAAAAAAAAATGGAAATTGAATTATTAAACCGCAATATAAATAAAGTTGAGTTTCATTTAAACCAACTAAATGAAATTATAGATAGTGTGTTAGCGGGAGGAATGGATTTCGATTGGTTTACGTATCGGGTCGAGAAAGGTAAGTACACACAAAAAAACCATAGGTAAAATTACCTAAAAATCTATATATATAAAAATGAAAAATAGTTTGTATGTTTGTTTGTTTGTTGGCTTATACTATGTTCACACTTTGGGTTTTAAACGCGTTTAAGCAAAATGTTGTAACGTTACTGACTGACTGACTGACTGACTGACTGACTGATTCATCATCGCACAGCCTAAACGCCTGAAGCTAAACACTTGAAATTTGGACCAGAGATTGGTCACTCCCCAAATCGATCCACTAAGACGGGATTTTTGGAAATTCGAATGTTTAGAGGGTAAAAAAGGGTAAAAACGGGAAAATTCGGTAACCTTATATCTTCAAAACTAAAAGAGATACAAAAAAAATTTAATACCTATCGTTGTTCTTTAGAAAAATAAGCGGACAGGTGTCTGGTACTTTTTTGAAATTCGGCCCTATTAGGGAGTAAACGGGTAAAATCTGAATTTTAGTACTTTTTTGACACCCCATCTATCTTTTGAACCAATAAACATAGAAACAAAGTTAATACCACATTCGAAACTTATCAAAAAAATACGAATATAAATTTGGTACTTTTTCGAAATTCGAACATTTAAGGGGTGAAAATCGTAACTATTTTTGGTACTTTTTTTACAAAACATTTTTCTCCATTCATTGACATATTCGTACTAAATTATGGGCTCCCACTTCAATACTGAAATCTTTGATACTTTAATGGGGGAAAAAAATAGTACCAAAAAAAGGAAATTTGATATTTTTCTTTCGCTTTTTGGTTCTACAACTGGTATTTTTTTAATTATCGTTAATATTGGACCTTAAAACATAAGATTCAACATGCAATGTCCTGAGTGGATAAAAATCTATTGCGGAACTTTTTGGTACTTTTTTGTTCTTTATCTGGTACTTTTTGAAATATTATAAAACAAACAATAAAAAATAGCTACATTTTTTAAATAATAAGTGAATTTAGCAATGAATGGCTAAAAGCCACCCTTTTTGAAATATTATAAAACAAACAATAAAAAATAGCTACATTTTTTAAAAAATAAGTGAATTTAGCAATGAATGGCTAAAAGCCACCCTTTTTGATATATTATAAAACAAACAATAAAAAATAGCTACATTTTTTAAATAATAAGTGAATTTAGCAATGAATGGCTAAAAGCCACCCTTTTTGAAATATTATAAAACAAACAATAAAAAATAGCTACATTTTTTAAATAATTAGTGAATTTAGCAATGAATAGCTAAAAGCCACCCTTTTTGAAATATTATAAAACAAACAATAAAAAATAGCTACATTTTTTAAATAATAAGTGAATTTAGCAATGAATGGCTAAAAGCCACCCTTTTTGAAATATTATAAAACAAACAATAAAAAATAGCTACATTTTTTAAATAATAAGTGAATTTAGCAATGAATGGCTAAAAGCCACCCTTTTTGAAATATTATAAAACAAACAAAAAATAGCTACATTTTTTAAATAATAAGTGAATTTAGCAATGAATGGCTAAAAGCCACCCTTTTTGAAATATTATAAAACAAACAATAAAAAATAGCTACATTTTTTAAATAATAAGTGAATTTAGCAATGAATGGCTAAAAGCCACCCTTTTTGAAATATTATAAAACAAACAATAAAAAATAGCTAAATTTTTTAAAAAATAAGTGAATTTAGCAATGAATGGCTAAAAGCCACCCTTTTTGATATATTATAAAACAAACAATAAAAAATAACTAAATTTTTTAAATAATAAGTGAATTTAGCAATGAATGGCTAAAAGCCACCCTTTTTGAAATATTATAAAACAAACAATAAAAAATAACTAAATTTTTTAAATAATAAGTGAATTTAGCAATGAATGGCTAAAAGCCACCCTTTTTGAAATATTATAAAACAAACAATAAAAAATAGCTACATTTTTTAAATAATAAGTGAATTTAGCAATGAATGGCTAAAAGCCACCCTTTTTGAAATATTATAAAACAAACAATAAAAAATAACTAAATTTTTTAAATAATAAGTGAATTTAGCAATGAATGGCTAAAAGCCACCCTTTTTGAAATATTATAAAACAAACAATAAAAAATAGCTACATTTTTTAAATAATAAGTGAATTTAGCAATGAATGGCTAAAAGCCACCCTTTTTGAAATATTATAAAACAAACAATAAAAAATAGCTACATTTTTTAAATAATAAGTGAATTTAGCAATGAATGGCTTAAAGCCACCCTTTTTGAAATATTATAAAACAAACAATAAAAAATAGCTAAATTTTTTAAATAATAAGTGAATTTAGCAATGAATGGCTAAAAGCCACCCTTTTTGAAATATTATAAAACAAACAATAAAAAATAACTAAATTTTTTAAATAATAAGTGAATTTAGCAATGAATGGCTAAAAGCCACCCTTTTTGAAATATTATAAAACAAACGATAAAAAAATAGCTAAATTTTTTAAAAAATAAGTGAATTTAGCAATGAATGACTAAAAGCCACCCTTTTTGAAATATTATAAAACAAACAATAAAAAATAGCTAAATTTTTTAACTAATAAGCGAATTTAGCAATGAATGGCTAAAAGCCACCCTTTTTGAAATATTATAAAACAAACAATAAAAAGTAGCTAAATTTTTTAAATAATAAGCGAATTTAGCAATGAATGGCTAAAAGCCACCCTTTTTGAAATATTATAAAACAAACAATAAAAAATATACATTTAAATAATAAAGTCTAATAAGAAAGAATTTATATTAATAAAAATAATTTTTGCAAGATAGCGCCAGTTTTTACACTGCACCTTCTTCCTTGATTTTTTTCAAATTATGAGTTAACATGAATACGTTTTCCCATGCCTTTAACATAAGCTAAGCAATAAGAAATATTGTTCTGTTATTCTGCCGACGTTATTGCCAACTTGCTGATATATTTATCTTTAGTGTAGACCTAGGGTTAGGGTTATTGCCAGCTGAGATAGGCTGAGATATTTATCTTTAGTGTAGACCGAGTTATTTAATAATAATAATAAAAAAATTTGGTGTTATTTACAAAAAAAAAAAAAAAATGGAAATTGAATTATTAAACCGCAATATAAATAAAGTTGAGTTTCATTTAAACCAACTAAATGAAATTATAGATAGTGTGTTAGCGGGAGGAATGGATTTCGATTGGTTTACGTATCGGGTCGAGAAAGGTAAGTACACACAAAAAAACCATAGGTAAAATTACCTAAAAATCTATATATATAAAAATGAAAAATAGTTTGTATGTTTGTTTGTTTGTTGGCTTATACTATGTTCACACTTTGGGTTTTAAACGCGTTTAAGCAAAATGTTGTAACGTTACTGACTGACTGACTGACTGACTGACTGACTGACTGATTCATCATCGCACAGCCTAAACGCCTGAAGCTAAACACTTGAAATTTGGACCAGAGATTGGTCACTCCCCAAATCGATCCACTAAGACGGGATTTTTGGAAATTCGAATGTTTAGAGGGTAAAAAAGGGTAAAAACGGGAAAATTCGGTAACCTTATATCTTCAAAACTAAAAGAGATACAAAAAAAATTTAATACCTATCGTTGTTCTTTAGAAAAATAAGCGGACAGGTGTCTGGTACTTTTTTGAAATTCGGCCCTATTAGGGAGTAAACGGGTAAAATCTGAATTTTAGTACTTTTTTGACACCCCATCTATCTTTTGAACCAATAAACATAGAAACAAAGTTAATACCACATTCGAAACTTATCAAAAAAATACGAATATAAATTTGGTACTTTTTCGAAATTCGAACATTTAAGGGGTGAAAATCGTAACTATTTTTGGTACTTTTTTTACAAAACATTTTTCTCCATTCATTGACATATTCGTACTAAATTATGGGCTCCCACTTCAATACTGAAATCTTTGATACTTTAATGGGGGAAAAAAATAGTACCAAAAAAAGGAAATTTGATATTTTTCTTTCGCTTTTTGGTTCTACAACTGGTATTTTTTTAATTATCGTTAATATTGGACCTTAAAACATAAGATTCAACATGCAATGTCCTGAGTGGATAAAAATCTATTGCGGAACTTTTTGGTACTTTTTTGTTCTTTATCTGGTACTTTTTGAAATATTATAAAACAAACAATAAAAAATAGCTACATTTTTTAAATAATAAGTGAATTTAGCAATGAATGGCTAAAAGCCACCCTTTTTGAAATATTATAAAACAAACAATAAAAAATAGCTACATTTTTTAAAAAATAAGTGAATTTAGCAATGAATGGCTAAAAGCCACCCTTTTTGATATATTATAAAACAAACAATAAAAAATAGCTACATTTTTTAAATAATAAGTGAATTTAGCAATGAATGGCTAAAAGCCACCCTTTTTGAAATATTATAAAACAAACAATAAAAAATAGCTACATTTTTTAAATAATTAGTGAATTTAGCAATGAATAGCTAAAAGCCACCCTTTTTGAAATATTATAAAACAAACAATAAAAAATAGCTACATTTTTTAAATAATAAGTGAATTTAGCAATGAATGGCTAAAAGCCACCCTTTTTGAAATATTATAAAACAAACAATAAAAAATAGCTACATTTTTTAAATAATAAGTGAATTTAGCAATGAATGGCTAAAAGCCACCCTTTTTGAAATATTATAAAACAAACAAAAAATAGCTACATTTTTTAAATAATAAGTGAATTTAGCAATGAATGGCTAAAAGCCACCCTTTTTGAAATATTATAAAACAAACAATAAAAAATAGCTACATTTTTTAAATAATAAGTGAATTTAGCAATGAATGGCTAAAAGCCACCCTTTTTGAAATATTATAAAACAAACAATAAAAAATAGCTAAATTTTTTAAAAAATAAGTGAATTTAGCAATGAATGGCTAAAAGCCACCCTTTTTGATATATTATAAAACAAACAATAAAAAATAACTAAATTTTTTAAATAATAAGTGAATTTAGCAATGAATGGCTAAAAGCCACCCTTTTTGAAATATTATAAAACAAACAATAAAAAATAACTAAATTTTTTAAATAATAAGTGAATTTAGCAATGAATGGCTAAAAGCCACCCTTTTTGAAATATTATAAAACAAACAATAAAAAATAGCTACATTTTTTAAATAATAAGTGAATTTAGCAATGAATGGCTAAAAGCCACCCTTTTTGAAATATTATAAAACAAACAATAAAAAATAACTAAATTTTTTAAATAATAAGTGAATTTAGCAATGAATGGCTAAAAGCCACCCTTTTTGAAATATTATAAAACAAACAATAAAAAATAGCTACATTTTTTAAATAATAAGTGAATTTAGCAATGAATGGCTAAAAGCCACCCTTTTTGAAATATTATAAAACAAACAATAAAAAATAGCTACATTTTTTAAATAATAAGTGAATTTAGCAATGAATGGCTTAAAGCCACCCTTTTTGAAATATTATAAAACAAACAATAAAAAATAGCTAAATTTTTTAAATAATAAGTGAATTTAGCAATGAATGGCTAAAAGCCACCCTTTTTGAAATATTATAAAACAAACAATAAAAAATAACTAAATTTTTTAAATAATAAGTGAATTTAGCAATGAATGGCTAAAAGCCACCCTTTTTGAAATATTATAAAACAAACGATAAAAAAATAGCTAAATTTTTTAAAAAATAAGTGAATTTAGCAATGAATGACTAAAAGCCACCCTTTTTGAAATATTATAAAACAAACAATAAAAAATAGCTAAATTTTTTAACTAATAAGCGAATTTAGCAATGAATGGCTAAAAGCCACCCTTTTTGAAATATTATAAAACAAACAATAAAAAGTAGCTAAATTTTTTAAATAATAAGCGAATTTAGCAATGAATGGCTAAAAGCCACCCTTTTTGAAATATTATAAAACAAACAATAAAAAATATACATTTAAATAATAAAGTCTAATAAGAAAGAATTTATATTAATAAAAATAATTTTTGCAAGATAGCGCCAGTTTTTACACTGCACCTTCTTCCTTGATTTTTTTCAAATTATGAGTTAACATGAATACGTTTTCCCATGCCTTTAACATAAGCTAAGCAATAAGAAATATTGTTCTGTTATTCTGCCGACGTTATTGCCAACTTGCTGATATATTTATCTTTAGTGTAGACCTAGGGTTAGGGTTATTGCCAGCTGAGATAGGCTGAGATATTTATCTTTAGTGTAGACCGAGTTATTTAATAATAATAATAAAAAAATTTGGTGTTATTTACAAAAAAAAAAAAAAAATGGAAATTGAATTATTAAACCGCAATATAAATAAAGTTGAGTTTCATTTAAACCAACTAAATGAAATTATAGATAGTGTGTTAGCGGGAGGAATGGATTTCGATTGGTTTACGTATCGGGTCGAGAAAGGTAAGTACACACAAAAAAACCATAGGTAAAATTACCTAAAAATCTATATATATAAAAATGAAAAATAGTTTGTATGTTTGTTTGTTTGTTGGCTTATACTATGTTCACACTTTGGGTTTTAAACGCGTTTAAGCAAAATGTTGTAACGTTACTGACTGACTGACTGACTGACTGACTGACTGACTGATTCATCATCGCACAGCCTAAACGCCTGAAGCTAAACACTTGAAATTTGGACCAGAGATTGGTCACTCCCCAAATCGATCCACTAAGACGGGATTTTTGGAAATTCGAATGTTTAGAGGGTAAAAAAGGGTAAAAACGGGAAAATTCGGTAACCTTATATCTTCAAAACTAAAAGAGATACAAAAAAAATTTAATACCTATCGTTGTTCTTTAGAAAAATAAGCGGACAGGTGTCTGGTACTTTTTTGAAATTCGGCCCTATTAGGGAGTAAACGGGTAAAATCTGAATTTTAGTACTTTTTTGACACCCCATCTATCTTTTGAACCAATAAACATAGAAACAAAGTTAATACCACATTCGAAACTTATCAAAAAAATACGAATATAAATTTGGTACTTTTTCGAAATTCGAACATTTAAGGGGTGAAAATCGTAACTATTTTTGGTACTTTTTTTACAAAACATTTTTCTCCATTCATTGACATATTCGTACTAAATTATGGGCTCCCACTTCAATACTGAAATCTTTGATACTTTAATGGGGGAAAAAAATAGTACCAAAAAAAGGAAATTTGATATTTTTCTTTCGCTTTTTGGTTCTACAACTGGTATTTTTTTAATTATCGTTAATATTGGACCTTAAAACATAAGATTCAACATGCAATGTCCTGAGTGGATAAAAATCTATTGCGGAACTTTTTGGTACTTTTTTGTTCTTTATCTGGTACTTTTTGAAATATTATAAAACAAACAATAAAAAATAGCTACATTTTTTAAATAATAAGTGAATTTAGCAATGAATGGCTAAAAGCCACCCTTTTTGAAATATTATAAAACAAACAATAAAAAATAGCTACATTTTTTAAAAAATAAGTGAATTTAGCAATGAATGGCTAAAAGCCACCCTTTTTGATATATTATAAAACAAACAATAAAAAATAGCTACATTTTTTAAATAATAAGTGAATTTAGCAATGAATGGCTAAAAGCCACCCTTTTTGAAATATTATAAAACAAACAATAAAAAATAGCTACATTTTTTAAATAATTAGTGAATTTAGCAATGAATAGCTAAAAGCCACCCTTTTTGAAATATTATAAAACAAACAATAAAAAATAGCTACATTTTTTAAATAATAAGTGAATTTAGCAATGAATGGCTAAAAGCCACCCTTTTTGAAATATTATAAAACAAACAATAAAAAATAGCTACATTTTTTAAATAATAAGTGAATTTAGCAATGAATGGCTAAAAGCCACCCTTTTTGAAATATTATAAAACAAACAAAAAATAGCTACATTTTTTAAATAATAAGTGAATTTAGCAATGAATGGCTAAAAGCCACCCTTTTTGAAATATTATAAAACAAACAATAAAAAATAGCTACATTTTTTAAATAATAAGTGAATTTAGCAATGAATGGCTAAAAGCCACCCTTTTTGAAATATTATAAAACAAACAATAAAAAATAGCTACATTTTTTAAATAATAAGTGAATTTAGCAATGAATGGCTAAAAGCCACCCTTTTTGAAATATTATAAAACAAACAATAAAAAATAACTAAATTTTTTAAATAATAAGTGAATTTAGCAATGAATGGCTAAAAGCCACCCTTTTTGAAATATTATTAAACAAACAATAAAAAATAGCTACATTTTTTAAATAATAAGTGAATTTAGCAATGAATGGCTAAAAGCCACCCTTTTTGAAATATTATAAAACAAACAATAAAAAATAGCTACATTTTTTAAATAATAAGTGAATTTAGCAATGAATGGCTTAAAGCTACCCTTTTTGAAATATTATAAAACAAACAATAAAAAATAGCTAAATTTTTTAAATAATAAGTGTATTTAGCAATGAATGGCTAAAAGCCACCCTTTTTGAAATATTATAAAACAAACAATAAAAAATAACTAAATTTTTTAAATAATAAGTGAATTTAGCAATGAATGACTAAAAGCCACCCTTTTTGAAATATTATAAAACAAACAATAAAAA
Source organism: Pollenia angustigena (assembly GCA_930367215.1). NCBI lineage: Eukaryota > Metazoa > Arthropoda > Insecta > Diptera > Polleniidae > Pollenia > Pollenia angustigena. The sequence continues at coordinate 11,612,869 of OV884061.1, read as the reverse complement.
ATAGCTACATTTTTTAAATAATAAGTGAATTTAGCAATGAATGGCTAAAAGCCACCCTTTTTGAAATATTATTAAACAAACAATAAAAAATAGCTACATTTTTTAAATAATAAGTGAATTTAGCAATGAATGGCTAAAAGCCACCCTTTTTGAAATATTATAAAACAAACAATAAAAAATAACTAAATTTTTTAAATAATAAGTGAATTTAGCAATGAATGACTAAAAGCCACCCTTTTTGAAATATTATAAAACAAACAATAAAAAATAGCTACATTTTTTAAATAATAAGTGAATTTAGCAATGAATGGCTAAAAGCCACCCTTTTTGAAATATTATTAAACAAACAATAAAAAATAGCTACATTTTTTAAATAATAAGTGAATTTAGCAATGAATGGCTAAAAGCCACCCTTTTTGAAATATTATAAAACAAACAATAAAAAATAACTAAATTTTTTAAATAATAAGTGAATTTAGCAATGAATGACTAAAAGCCACCCTTTTTGAAATATTATAAAACAAACAATAAAAAATAGCTACATTTTTTAAATAATAAGTGAATTTAGCAATGAATGGCTTAAAGCTACCCTTTTTGAAATATTATAAAACAAACAATAAAAAATAGCTACATTTTTTAAATAATAAGTGAATTTAGCAATGAATGGCTTAAAGCTACCCTTTTTGAAATATTATAAAACAAACAATAAAAAATAGCTAAATTTTTTAAAAAATAAGTGAATTTAGCAATGAATGGCTAAAAGCCACCCTTTTTGAAATATTATAAAACAAACAATAAAAAATAGCTACATTTTTTAAATAATAAGTGAATTTAGCAATGAATGGCTTAAAGCTACCCTTTTTGAAATATTATAAAACAAACAATAAAAAATAGCTAAATTTTTTAAATAATAAGTGAATTTAGCAATGAATGGCTAAAAGCCACCCTTTTTGAAATATTATAAAACAAACAATAAAAAATAACTAAATTTTTTAAATAATAAGTGAATTTAGCAATGAATGACTAAAAGCCACCCTTTTTGAAATATTATAAAACAAACAATAAAAAATAGCTACATTTTTTAAATAATAAGTGAATTTAGCAATGAATGGCTAAAAGCCACCCTTTTTGAAATATTATTAAACAAACAATAAAAAATAGCTACATTTTTTAAATAATAAGTGAATTTAGCAATGAATGGCTAAAAGCCACCCTTTTTGAAATATTATAAAACAAACAATAAAAAATAACTAAATTTTTTAAATAATAAGTGAATTTAGCAATGAATGACTAAAAGCCACCCTTTTTGAAATATTATAAAACAAACAATAAAAAATAGCTACATTTTTTAAATAATAAGTGAATTTAGCAATGAATGGCTAAAAGCCACCCTTTTTGAAATATTATTAAACAAACAATAAAAAATAGCTACATTTTTTAAATAATAAGTGAATTTAGCAATGAATGGCTAAAAGCCACCCTTTTTGAAATATTATAAAACAAACAATAAAAAATAACTAAATTTTTTAAATAATAAGTGAATTTAGCAATGAATGACTAAAAGCCACCCTTTTTGAAATATTATAAAACAAACAATAAAAAATAGCTACATTTTTTAAATAATAAGTGAATTTAGCAATGAATGGCTTAAAGCTACCCTTTTTGAAATATTATAAAACAAACAATAAAAAATAGCTAAATTTTTTAAAAAATAAGTGAATTTAGCAATGAATGGCTAAAAGCCACCCTTTTTGATATATTATAAAACAAACAATAAAAAATAACTAAATTTTTTAAATAATAAGTGAATTTAGCAATGAATGGCTAAAAGCCACCCTTTTTGAAATATTATAAAACAAACAATAAAAATAGCTACATTTTTTAAATAATAAGTGAATTTAGCAATGAATGGCTAAAAGCCACCCTTTTTGAAATATTATAAAACAAACAATAAAAAATAGCTACATTTTTTAAATAATAAGTGAATTTAGCAATGAATGGCTAAAAGCCACCCTTTTTGAAATATTATAAAACAAACAATAAAAAATAGCTACATTTTTTAAAAAATAAGTGAATTTAGCAATGAATGGCTAAAAGCCACCCTTTTTGATATATTATAAAACAAACAATAAAAAATAACTAAATTTTTTAAATAATAAGTGAATTTAGCAATGAATGGCTAAAAGCCACCCTTTTTGAAATATTATAAAACAAACAATAAAAAATAACTAAATTTTTTAAATAATAAGTGAATTTAGCAATGAATGGCTAAAAGCCACCCTTTTTGAAATATTATAAAACAAACAATAAAAAATAGCTACATTTTTTAAATAATAAGTGAATTTAGCAATGAATGGCTAAAAGCCACCCTTTTTGAAATATTATAAAACAAACAATAAAAAATAACTAAATTTTTTAAATAATAAGTGAATTTAGCAATGAATGACTAAAAGCCACCCTTTTTGAAATATTATAAAACAAACAATAAAAAATAGCTACATTTTTTAAATAATAAGTGAATTTAGCAATGAATGGCTAAAAGCCACCCTTTTTGAAATATTATTAAACAAACAATAAAAAATAGCTACATTTTTTAAATAATAAGTGAATTTAGCAATGAATGGCTAAAAGCCACCCTTTTTGAAATATTATAAAACAAACAATAAAAAATAACTAAATTTTTTAAATAATAAGTGAATTTAGCAATGAATGACTAAAAGCCACCCTTTTTGAAATATTATAAAACAAACAATAAAAAATAGCTACATTTTTTAAATAATAAGTGAATTTAGCAATGAATGGCTAAAAGCCACCCTTTTTGAAATATTATTAAACAAACAATAAAAAATAGCTACATTTTTTAAATAATAAGTGAATTTAGCAATGAATGGCTAAAAGCCACCCTTTTTGAAATATTATAAAACAAACAATAAAAAATAACTAAATTTTTTAAATAATAAGTGAATTTAGCAATGAATGACTAAAAGCCACCCTTTTTGAAATATTATAAAACAAACAATAAAAAATAGCTACATTTTTTAAATAATAAGTGAATTTAGCAATGAATGGCTTAAAGCTACCCTTTTTGAAATATTATAAAACAAACAATAAAAAATAGCTAAATTTTTTAAAAAATAAGTGAATTTAGCAATGAATGGCTAAAAGCCACCCTTTTTGATATATTATAAAACAAACAATAAAAAATAACTAAATTTTTTAAATAATAAGTGAATTTAGCAATGAATGGCTAAAAGCCACCCTTTTTGAAATATTATAAAACAAACAATAAAAATAGCTACATTTTTTAAATAATAAGTGAATTTAGCAATGAATGGCTAAAAGCCACCCTTTTTGAAATATTATAAAACAAACAATAAAAAATAGCTACATTTTTTAAATAATAAGTGAATTTAGCAATGAATGGCTAAAAGCCACCCTTTTTGAAATATTATAAAACAAACAATAAAAAATAGCTACATTTTTTAAATAATAAGTGAATTTAGCAATGAATGGCTAAAAGCCACCCTTTTTGAAATATTATAAAACAAACAATAAAAAATAGCTACATTTTTTAAATAATAAGTGAATTTAGCAATGAATGGCTAAAAGCCACCCTTTTTGAAATATTATAAAACAAACAATAAAAAATAGCTAAATTTTTTAAAAAATAAGTGAATTTAGCAATGAATGGCTAAAAGCCACCCTTTTTGATATATTATAAAACAAACAATAAAAAATAACTAAATTTTTTAAATAATAAGTGAATTTAGCAATGAATGGCTAAAAGCCACCCTTTTTGATATATTATAAAACAAACAATAAAAAATAACTAAATTTTTTAAATAATAAGTGAATTTAGCAATGAATGGCTAAAAGCCACCCTTTTTGAAATATTATAAAACAAACAATAAAAAATAGCTACATTTTTTAAATAATAAGTGAATTTAGCAATGAATGGCTAAAAGCCACCCTTTTTGAAATATTATAAAACAAACAATAAAAAATAGCTACATTTTTTAAATAATAAGTGAATTTAGCAATGAATGGCTAAAAGCCACCCTTTTTGAAATATTATAAAACAAACAATAAAAAATAGCTACATTTTTTAAATAATAAGTGAATTTAGCAATGAATGGCTAAAAGCCACCCTTTTTGAAATATTATAAAACAAACAATAAAAAATAGCTAAATTTTTTAAAAAATAAGTGAATTTAGCAATGAATGGCTAAAAGCCACCCTTTTTGATATATTATAAAACAAACAATAAAAAATAACTAAATTTTTTAAATAATAAGTGAATTTAGCAATGAATGGCTAAAAGCCACCCTTTTTGAAATATTATAAAACAAACAATAAAAATAGCTACATTTTTTAAATAATAAGTGAATTTAGCAATGAATGGCTAAAAGCCACCCTTTTTGAAATATTATAAAACAAACAATAAAAAATAGCTACATTTTTTAAATAATAAGTGAATTTAGCAATGAATGGCTAAAAGCCACCCTTTTTGAAATATTATAAAACAAACAATAAAAAATAGCTACATTTTTTAAATAATAAGTGAATTTAGCAATGAATGGCTAAAAGCCACCCTTTTTGAAATATTATAAAACAAACAATAAAAAATAGCTACATTTTTTAAAAAATAAGTGAATTTAGCAATGAATGGCTAAAAGCCACCCTTTTTGATATATTATAAAACAAACAATAAAAAATAACTAAATTTTTTAAATAATAAGTGAATTTAGCAATGAATGGCTAAAAGCCACCCTTTTTGAAATATTATAAAACAAACAATAAAAAATAACTAAATTTTTTAAATAATAAGTGAATTTAGCAATGAATGGCTAAAAGCCACCCTTTTTGAAATATTATAAAACAAACAATAAAAAATAGCTACATTTTTTAAATAATAAGTGAATTTAGCAATGAATGGCTAAAAGCCACCCTTTTTGAAATATTATAAAACAAACAATAAAAAATAACTAAATTTTTTAAATAATAAGTGAATTTAGCAATGAATGACTAAAAGCCACCCTTTTTGAAATATTATAAAACAAACAATAAAAAATAGCTACATTTTTTAAATAATAAGTGAATTTAGCAATGAATGGCTAAAAGCCACCCTTTTTGAAATATTATTAAACAAACAATAAAAAATAGCTACATTTTTTAAATAATAAGTGAATTTAGCAATGAATGGCTAAAAGCCACCCTTTTTGAAATATTATAAAACAAACAATAAAAAATAACTAAATTTTTTAAATAATAAGTGAATTTAGCAATGAATGACTAAAAGCCACCCTTTTTGAAATATTATAAAACAAACAATAAAAAATAGCTACATTTTTTAAATAATAAGTGAATTTAGCAATGAATGGCTAAAAGCCACCCTTTTTGAAATATTATTAAACAAACAATAAAAAATAGCTACATTTTTTAAATAATAAGTGAATTTAGCAATGAATGGCTAAAAGCCACCCTTTTTGAAATATTATAAAACAAACAATAAAAAATAACTAAATTTTTTAAATAATAAGTGAATTTAGCAATGAATGACTAAAAGCCACCCTTTTTGAAATATTATAAAACAAACAATAAAAAATAGCTACATTTTTTAAATAATAAGTGAATTTAGCAATGAATGGCTTAAAGCTACCCTTTTTGAAATATTATAAAACAAACAATAAAAAATAGCTAAATTTTTTAAAAAATAAGTGAATTTAGCAATGAATGGCTAAAAGCCACCCTTTTTGATATATTATAAAACAAACAATAAAAAATAACTAAATTTTTTAAATAATAAGTGAATTTAGCAATGAATGGCTAAAAGCCACCCTTTTTGAAATATTATAAAACAAACAATAAAAATAGCTACATTTTTTAAATAATGAGTGAATTTAGCAATGAATGGCTAAAAGCCACCCTTTTTGAAATATTATAAAACAAACAATAAAAAATAGCTACATTTTTTAAATAATAAGTGAATTTAGCAATGAATGGCTAAAAGCCACCCTTTTTGAAATATTATAAAACAAACAATAAAAAATAGCTACATTTTTTAAAAAATAAGTGAATTTAGCAATGAATGGCTAAAAGCCACCCTTTTTGATATATTATAAAACAAACAATAAAAAATAACTAAATTTTTTAAATAATAAGTGAATTTAGCAATGAATGGCTAAAAGCCACCCTTTTTGAAATATTATAAAACAAACAATAAAAAATAACTAAATTTTTTAAATAATAAGTGAATTTAGCAATGAATGGCTAAAAGCCACCCTTTTTGAAATATTATAAAACAAACAATAAAAAATAGCTACATTTTTTAAATAATAAGTGAATTTAGCAATGAATGGCTAAAAGCCACCCTTTTTGAAATATTATAAAACAAACAATAAAAAATAACTAAATTTTTTAAATAATAAGTGAATTTAGCAATGAATGACTAAAAGCCACCCTTTTTGAAATATTATAAAACAAACAATAAAAAATAGCTACATTTTTTAAATAATAAGTGAATTTAGCAATGAATGGCTAAAAGCCACCCTTTTTGAAATATTATTAAACAAACAATAAAAAATAGCTACATTTTTTAAATAATAAGTGAATTTAGCAATGAATGGCTAAAAGCCACCCTTTTTGAAATATTATAAAACAAACAATAAAAAATAACTAAATTTTTTAAATAATAAGTGAATTTAGCAATGAATGACTAAAAGCCACCCTTTTTGAAATATTATAAAACAAACAATAAAAAATAGCTACATTTTTTAAATAATAAGTGAATTTAGCAATGAATGGCTAAAAGCCACCCTTTTTGAAATATTATTAAACAAACAATAAAAAATAGCTACATTTTTTAAATAATAAGTGAATTTAGCAATGAATGGCTAAAAGCCACCCTTTTTGAAATATTATAAAACAAACAATAAAAAATAACTAAATTTTTTAAATAATAAGTGAATTTAGCAATGAATGACTAAAAGCCACCCTTTTTGAAATATTATAAAACAAACAATAAAAAATAGCTACATTTTTTAAATAATAAGTGAATTTAGCAATGAATGGCTTAAAGCTACCCTTTTTGAAATATTATAAAACAAACAATAAAAAATAGCTAAATTTTTTAAAAAATAAGTGAATTTAGCAATGAATGGCTAAAAGCCACCCTTTTTGATATATTATAAAACAAACAATAAAAAATAACTAAATTTTTTAAATAATAAGTGAATTTAGCAATGAATGGCTAAAAGCCACCCTTTTTGAAATATTATAAAACAAACAATAAAAATAGCTACATTTTTTAAATAATAAGTGAATTTAGCAATGAATGGCTAAAAGCCACCCTTTTTGAAATATTATAAAACAAACAATAAAAAATAGCTACATTTTTTAAATAATAAGTGAATTTAGCAATGAATGGCTAAAAGCCACCCTTTTTGAAATATTATAAAACAAACAATAAAAAATAGCTACATTTTTTAAATAATAAGTGAATTTAGCAATGAATGGCTAAAAGCCACCCTTTTTGAAATATTATAAAACAAACAATAAAAAATAGCTACATTTTTTAAATAATAAGTGAATTTAGCAATGAATGGCTAAAAGCCACCCTTTTTGAAATATTATAAAACAAACAATAAAAAATAGCTAAATTTTTTAAAAAATAAGTGAATTTAGCAATGAATGGCTAAAAGCCACCCTTTTTGATATATTATAAAACAAACAATAAAAAATAACTAAATTTTTTAAATAATAAGTGAATTTAGCAATGAATGGCTAAAAGCCACCCTTTTTGAAATATTATAAAACAAACAATAAAAAATAACTAAATTTTTTAAATAATAAGTGAATTTAGCAATGAATGGCTAAAAGCCACCCTTTTTGAAATATTATAAAACAAACAATAAAAAATAGCTACATTTTTTAAATAATAAGTGAATTTAGCAATGAATGGCTAAAAGCCACCCTTTTTGAAATATTATAAAACAAACAATAAAAAATAGCTACATTTTTTAAATAATAAGTGAATTTAGCAATGAATGGCTAAAAGCCACCCTTTTTGAAATATTATAAAACAAACAATAAAAAATAACTAAATTTTTTAAATAATAAGTGAATTTAGCAATGAATGGCTAAAAGCCACCCTTTTTGAAATATTATAAAACAAACAATAAAAAATAGCTACATTTTTTAAATAATAAGTGAATTTAGCAATGAATGGCTAAAAGCCACCCTTTTTGAAATATTATAAAACAAACAATAAAAAATAGCTACATTTTTTAAATAATAAGTGAATTTAGCAATGAATGGCTTAAAGCCACCCTTTTTGAAATATTATAAAACAAACAATAAAAAATAGCTAAATTTTTTAAATAATAAGTGAATTTAGCAATGAATGGCTAAAAGCCACCCTTTTTGAAATATTATAAAACAAACAATAAAAAATAACTAAATTTTTTAAATAATAAGTGAATTTAGCAATGAATGGCTAAAAGCCACCCTTTTTGAAATATTATAAAACAAACAATAAAAAAATAGCTAAATTTTTTAAAAAATAAGTGAATTTAGCAATGAATGACTAAAAGCCACCCTTTTTGAAATATTATAAAACAAACAATAAAAAATAGCTAAATTTTTTAACTAATAGGCGAATTTAGCAATGAATGGCTAAAAGCCACCCTTTTTGAAATATTATAAAACAAACAATAAAAAGTAGCTAAATTTTTTAAATAATAAGCGAATTTAGCAATGAATGGCTAAAAGCCACCCTTTTTGAAATATTATAAAACAAACAATAAAAAATAGCTACATTTTTTAAATAATAAGTGAATTTAGCAATGAATGGCTAAAAGCCACCCTTTTTGAAATATTATAAAACAAACAATAAAAAATAACTAAATTTTTTAAATAATAAGTGAATTTAGCAATGAATGACTAAAAGCCACCCTTTTTGAAATATTATAAAACAAACAATAAAAAATAGCTACATTTTTTAAATAATAAGTGAATTTAGCAATGAATGGCTAAAAGCCACCCTTTTTGAAATATTATTAAACAAACAATAAAAAATAGCTACATTTTTTAAATAATAAGTGAATTTAGCAATGAATGGCTAAAAGCCACCCTTTTTGAAATATTATAAAACAAACAATAAAAAATAACTAAATTTTTTAAATAATAAGTGAATTTAGCAATGAATGACTAAAAGCCACCCTTTTTGAAATATTATAAAACAAACAATAAAAAATAGCTACATTTTTTAAATAATAAGTGAATTTAGCAATGAATGGCTAAAAGCCACCCTTTTTGAAATATTATTAAACAAACAATAAAAAATAGCTACATTTTTTAAATAATAAGTGAATTTAGCAATGAATGGCTAAAAGCCACCCTTTTTGAAATATTATAAAACAAACAATAAAAAATAACTAAATTTTTTAAATAATAAGTGAATTTAGCAATGAATGACTAAAAGCCACCCTTTTTGAAATATTATAAAACAAACAATAAAAAATAGCTACATTTTTTAAATAATAAGTGAATTTAGCAATGAATGGCTTAAAGCTACCCTTTTTGAAATATTATAAAACAAACAATAAAAAATAGCTAAATTTTTTAAAAAATAAGTGAATTTAGCAATGAATGGCTAAAAGCCACCCTTTTTGATATATTATAAAACAAACAATAAAAAATAACTAAATTTTTTAAATAATAAGTGAATTTAGCAATGAATGGCTAAAAGCCACCCTTTTTGAAATATTATAAAACAAACAATAAAAATAGCTACATTTTTTAAATAATAAGTGAATTTAGCAATGAATGGCTAAAAGCCACCCTTTTTGAAATATTATAAAACAAACAATAAAAAATAGCTACATTTTTTAAATAATAAGTGAATTTAGCAATGAATGGCTAAAAGCCACCCTTTTTGAAATATTATAAAACAAACAATAAAAAATAGCTACATTTTTTAAATAATAAGTGAATTTAGCAATGAATGGCTAAAAGCCACCCTTTTTGAAATATTATAAAACAAACAATAAAAAATAGCTACATTTTTTAAATAATAAGTGAATTTAGCAATGAATGGCTAAAAGCCACCCTTTTTGAAATATTATAAAACAAACAATAAAAAATAGCTAAATTTTTTAAAAAATAAGTGAATTTAGCAATGAATGGCTAAAAGCCACCCTTTTTGATATATTATAAAACAAACAATAAAAAATAACTAAATTTTTTAAATAATAAGTGAATTTAGCAATGAATGGCTAAAAGCCACCCTTTTTGAAATATTATAAAACAAACAATAAAAAATAACTAAATTTTTTAAATAATAAGTGAATTTAGCAATGAATGGCTAAAAGCCACCCTTTTTGAAATATTATAAAACAAACAATAAAAAATAGCTACATTTTTTAAATAATAAGTGAATTTAGCAATGAATGGCTAAAAGCCACCCTTTTTGAAATATTATAAAACAAACAATAAAAAATAGCTACATTTTTTAAATAATAAGTGAATTTAGCAATGAATGGCTAAAAGCCACCCTTTTTGAAATATTATAAAACAAACAATAAAAAATAACTAAATTTTTTAAATAATAAGTGAATTTAGCAATGAATGGCTAAAAGCCACCCTTTTTGAAATATTATAAAACAAACAATAAAAAATAGCTACATTTTTTAAATAATAAGTGAATTTAGCAATGAATGGCTAAAAGCCACCCTTTTTGAAATATTATAAAACAAACAATAAAAAATAGCTACATTTTTTAAATAATAAGTGAATTTAGCAATGAATGGCTTAAAGCCACCCTTTTTGAAATATTATAAAACAAACAATAAAAAATAGCTAAATTTTTTAAATAATAAGTGAATTTAGCAATGAATGGCTAAAAGCCACCCTTTTTGAAATATTATAAAACAAACAATAAAAAATAACTAAATTTTTTAAATAATAAGTGAATTTAGCAATGAATGGCTAAAAGCCACCCTTTTTGAAATATTATAAAACAAACAATAAAAAAATAGCTAAATTTTTTAAAAAATAAGTGAATTTAGCAATGAATGACTAAAAGCCACCCTTTTTGAAATATTATAAAACAAACAATAAAAAATAGCTAAATTTTTTAACTAATAAGCGAATTTAGCAATGAATGGCTAAAAGCCACCCTTTTTGAAATATTATAAAACAAACAATAAAAAGTAGCTAAATTTTTTAAATAATAAGCGAATTTAGCAATGAATGGCTAAAAGCCACCCTTTTTGAAATATTATAAAACAAACAATAAAAAATAGCTAAATTTTTTAAAAAATAAGTGAATTTAGCAATGAATGGCTAAAAGCCACCCTTTTTGAAATATTATAAAACAAACAATAAAAATAGCTACATTTTTTAAATAATAAGTGAATTTAGCAATGAATGGCTAAAAGCCACCCTTTTTGAAATATTATAAAACAAACAATAAAAAATAGCTACATTTTTTAAATAATAAGTGAATTTAGCAATGAATGGCTAAAAGCCACCCTTTTTGAAATATTATAAAACAAACAATAAAAAATAGCTACATTTTTTAAATAATAAGTGAATTTAGCAATGAATGGCTAAAAGCCACCCTTTTTGAAATATTATAAAACAAACAATAAAAAATAACTAAATTTTTTAAATAATAAGTGAATTTAGCAATGAATGGCTAAAAGCCACCCTTTTTGAAATGTTATTAAACAAACAATAAAAAATAGCTACATTTTTTAAATAATAAGTGAATTTAGCAATGAATGGCTAAAAGCCACCCTTTTTGAAATATTATTAAACAAACAATAAAAAATAGCTACATTTTTTAAATAATAAGTGAATTTAGCAATGAATGGCTAAAAGCCACCCTTTTTGAAATATTATAAAACAAACAATAAAAAATAACTAAATTTTTTAAATAATAAGTGAATTTAGCAATGAATGACTAAAAGCCACCCTTTTTGAAATATTATAAAACAAACAATAAAAAATAGCTACATTTTTTAAATAATAAGTGAATTTAGCAATGAATGGCTAAAAGCCACCCTTTTTGAAATATTATTAAACAAACAATAAAAAATAGCTACATTTTTTAAATAATAAGTGAATTTAGCAATGAATGGCTAAAAGCCACCCTTTTTGAAATATTATAAAACAAACAATAAAAAATAACTAAATTTTTTAAATAATAAGTGAATTTAGCAATGAATGACTAAAAGCCACCCTTTTTGAAATATTATAAAACAAACAATAAAAAATAGCTACATTTTTTAAATAATAAGTGAATTTAGCAATGAATGGCTTAAAGCTACCCTTTTTGAAATATTATAAAACAAACAATAAAAAATAGCTAAATTTTTTAAAAAATAAGTGAATTTAGCAATGAATGGCTAAAAGCCACCCTTTTTGATATATTATAAAACAAACAATAAAAAATAACTAAATTTTTTAAATAATAAGTGAATTTAGCAATGAATGGCTAAAAGCCACCCTTTTTGAAATATTATAAAACAAACAATAAAAATAGCTACATTTTTTAAATAATAAGTGAATTTAGCAATGAATGGCTAAAAGCCACCCTTTTTGAAATATTATAAAACAAACAATAAAAAATAGCTACATTTTTTAAATAATAAGTGAATTTAGCAATGAATGGCTAAAAGCCACCCTTTTTGAAATAATATAAAACAAACAATAAAAAATAGCTACATTTTTTAAATAATAAGTGAATTTAGCAATGAATGGCTAAAAGCCACCCTTTTTGAAATATTATAAAACAAACAATAAAAAATAGCTACATTTTTTAAATAATAAGTGAATTTAGCAATGAATGGCTAAAAGCCACCCTTTTTGAAATATTATAAAACAAACAATAAAAAATAGCTAAATTTTTTAAAAAATAAGTGAATTTAGCAATGAATGGCTAAAAGCCACCCTTTTTGATATATTATAAAACAAACAATAAAAAATAACTAAATTTTTTAAATAATAAGTGAATTTAGCAATGAATGGCTAAAAGCCACCCTTTTTGAAATATTATAAAACAAACAATAAAAAATAACTAAATTTTTTAAATAATAAGTGAATTTAGCAATGAATGGCTAAAAGCCACCCTTTTTGAAATATTATAAAACAAACAATAAAAAATAGCTACATTTTTTAAATAATAAGTGAATTTAGCAATGAATGGCTAAAAGCCACCCTTTTTGAAATATTATAAAACAAACAATAAAAAATAACTAAATTTTTTAAATAATAAGTGAATTTAGCAATGAATGGCTAAAAGCCACCCTTTTTGAAATATTATAAAACAAACAATAAAAAATAGCTACATTTTTTAAATAATAAGTGAATTTAGCAATGAATGGCTAAAAGCCACCCTTTTTGAAATATTATAAAACAAACAATAAAAAATAGCTACATTTTTTAAATAATAAGTGAATTTAGCAATGAATGGCTTAAAGCCACCCTTTTTGAAATATTATAAAACAAACAATAAAAAATAGCTAAATTTTTTAAATAATAAGTGAATTTAGCAATGAATGGCTAAAAGCCACCCTTTTTGAAATATTATAAAACAAACAATAAAAAATAACTAAATTTTTTAAATAATAAGTGAATTTAGCAATGAATGGCTAAAAGCCACCCTTTTTGAAATATTATAAAACAAACAATAAAAAAATAGCTAAATTTTTTAAAAAATAAGTGAATTTAGCAATGAATGACTAAAAGCCACCCTTTTTGAAATATTATAAAACAAACAATAAAAAATAGCTAAATTTTTTAACTAATAAGCGAATTTAGCAATGAATGGCTAAAAGCCACCCTTTTTGAAATATTATAAAACAAACAATAAAAAGTAGCTAAATTTTTTAAATAATAAGCGAATTTAGCAATGAATGGCTAAAAGCCACCCTTTTTGAAATATTATAAAACAAACAATAAAAAATATACATTTAAATAATAAAGTCTAATAAGAAAGAATTTATATTAATAAAAATAATTTTTGCAAGATAGCGCCAGTTTTTACACTGCACCTTCTTCCTTGATTTTTTTCAAATTATGAGTTAACATGAATACGTTTTCCCATGCCTTTAACATAAGCTAAGCAATAAGAAATATTGTTCTGTTATTCTGCCGACGTTATTGCCAACTTGCTGATATATTTATCTTTAGTGTAGACCTAGGGTTAGGGTTATTGCCAGCTGAGATAGGCTGAGATATTTATCTTTAGTGTAGACCGAGTTATTTAATAATAATAATAAAAAAATTTGGTGTTATTTACAAAAAAAAAAAAAAAATGGAAATTGAATTATTAAACCGCAATATAAATAAAGTTGAGTTTCATTTAAACCAACTAAATGAAATTATAGATAGTGTGTTAGCGGGAGGAATGGATTTCGATTGGTTTACGTATCGGGTCGAGAAAGGTAAGTACACACAAAAAAACCATAGGTAAAATTACCTAAAAATCTATATATATAAAAATGAAAAATAGTTTGTATGTTTGTTTGTTTGTTGGCTTATACTATGTTCACACTTTGGGTTTTAAACGCGTTTAAGCAAAATGTTGTAACGTTACTGACTGACTGACTGACTGACTGACTGATTCATCATCGCACAGCCTAAACGCCTGAAGCTAAACACTTGAAATTTGGACCAGAGATTGGTCACTCCCCAAATCGATCCACTAAGACGGGATTTTTGGAAATTCGAATGTTTAGAGGGTAAAAAAGGGTAAAAACGGGAAAATTCGGTAACCTTATATCTTCAAAACTAAAAGAGATACAAAAAAAATTTAATACCTATCGTTGTTCTTTAGAAAAATAAGCGGACAGGTGTCTGGTACTTTTTTGAAATTCGGCCCTATTAGGGAGTAAACGGGTAAAATCTGAATTTTAGTACTTTTTTGACACCCCATCTATCTTTTGAACCAATAAACATAGAAACAAAGTTAATACCACATTCGAAACTTATCAAAAAAATACGAATATAAATTTGGTACTTTTTCGAAATTCGAACATTTAAGGGGTGAAAATCGTAACTATTTTTGGTACTTTTTTTACAAAACATTTTTCTCCATTCATTGACATATTCGTACTAAATTATGGGCTCCCACTTCAATACTGAAATCTTTGATACTTTAATGGGGGAAAAAAATAGTACCAAAAAAAGGAAATTTGATATTTTTCTTTCGCTTTTTGGTTCTACAACTGGTATTTTTTTAATTATCGTTAATATTGGACCTTAAAACATAAGATTCAACATGCAATGTCCTGAGTGGATAAAAATCTATTGCGGAACTTTTTGGTACTTTTTTGTTCTTTATCTGGTACTTTTTGAAATATTATAAAACAAACAATAAAAAATAGCTACATTTTTTAAATAATAAGTGAATTTAGCAATGAATGGCTAAAAGCCACCCTTTTTGAAATATTATAAAACAAACAATAAAAAATAGCTACATTTTTTAAAAAATAAGTGAATTTAGCAATGAATGGCTAAAAGCCACCCTTTTTGATATATTATAAAACAAACAATAAAAAATAGCTACATTTTTTAAATAATAAGTGAATTTAGCAATGAATGGCTAAAAGCCACCCTTTTTGAAATATTATAAAACAAACAATAAAAAATAGCTACATTTTTTAAATAATTAGTGAATTTAGCAATGAATAGCTAAAAGCCACCCTTTTTGAAATATTATAAAACAAACAATAAAAAATAGCTACATTTTTTAAATAATAAGTGAATTTAGCAATGAATGGCTAAAAGCCACCCTTTTTGAAATATTATAAAACAAACAATAAAAAATAGCTACATTTTTTAAATAATAAGTGAATTTAGCAATGAATGGCTAAAAGCCACCCTTTTTGAAATATTATAAAACAAACAAAAAATAGCTACATTTTTTAAATAATAAGTGAATTTAGCAATGAATGGCTAAAAGCCACCCTTTTTGAAATATTATAAAACAAACAATAAAAAATAGCTACATTTTTTAAATAATAAGTGAATTTAGCAATGAATGGCTAAAAGCCACCCTTTTTGAAATATTATAAAACAAACAATAAAAAATAGCTAAATTTTTTAAAAAATAAGTGAATTTAGCAATGAATGGCTAAAAGCCACCCTTTTTGATATATTATAAAACAAACAATAAAAAATAACTAAATTTTTAAATAATAAGTGAATTTAGCAATGAATGGCTAAAAGCCACCCTTTTTGAAATATTATAAAACAAACAATAAAAAATAACTAAATTTTTTAAATAATAAGTGAATTTAGCAATGAATGGCTAAAAGCCACCCTTTTTGAAATATTATAAAACAAACAATAAAAAATAGCTACATTTTTTAAATAATAAGTGAATTTAGCAATGAATGGCTAAAAGCCACCCTTTTTGAAATATTATAAAACAAACAATAAAAAATAACTAAATTTTTTAAATAATAAGTGAATTTAGCAATGAATGGCTAAAAGCCACCCTTTTTGAAATATTATAAAACAAACAATAAAAAATAGCTACATTTTTTAAATAATAAGTGAATTTAGCAATGAATGGCTAAAAGCCACCCTTTTTGAAATATTATAAAACAAACAATAAAAAATAGCTACATTTTTTAAATAATAAGTGAATTTAGCAATGAATGGCTTAAAGCCACCCTTTTTGAAATATTATAAAACAAACAATAAAAAATAGCTAAATTTTTTAAATAATAAGTGAATTTAGCAATGAATGGCTAAAAGCCACCCTTTTTGAAATATTATAAAACAAACAATAAAAAATAACTAAATTTTTAAATAATAAGTGAATTTAGCAATGAATGGCTAAAAGCCACCCTTTTTGAAATATTATAAAACAAACAATAAAAAAATAGCTAAATTTTTAAAAAATAAGTGAATTTAGCAATGAATGACTAAAAGCCACCCTTTTTGAAATATTATAAAACAAACAATAAAAAATAGCTAAATTTTTTAACTAATAAGCGAATTTAGCAATGAATGGCTAAAAGCCACCCTTTTTGAAATATTATAAAACAAACAATAAAAAATATACATTTAAATAATAAAGTCTAATAAGAAAGAATTTATATTAATAAAAATAATTTTTGCAAGATAGCGCCAGTTTTTACACTGCACCTTCTTCCTTGATTTTTTTCAAATTATGAGTTAACATGAATACGTTTTCCCATGCCTTTAACATAAGCTAAGCAATAAGAAATATTGTTCTGTTATTCTGCCGACGTTATTGCCAACTTGCTGATATATTTATCTTTAGTGTAGACCTAGGGTTAGGGTTATTGCCAGCTGAGATAGGCTGAGATATTTATCTTTAGTGTAGACCGAGTTATTTAATAATAATAATAAAAAAATTTGGTGTTATTACAAAAAAAAAAAAAAATGGAAATTGAATTATTAAACCGCAATATAAATAAAGTTGAGTTTCATTTAAACCAACTAAATGAAATTATAGATAGTGTGTTAGCGGGAGGAATGGATTTCGATTGGTTTACGTATCGGGTCGAGAAAGGTAAGTACACACAAAAAAACCATAGGTAAAATTACCTAAAAATCTATATATATAAAATGAAAAATAGTTTGTATGTTTGTTTGTTTGTTGGCTTATACTATGTTCACACTTTGGGTTTTAAACGCGTTTAAGCAAAATGTTGTAACGTTACTGACTGACTGACTGACTGACTGACTGACTGATTCATCATCGCACAGCCTAAACGCCTGAAGCTAAACACTTGAAATTTGGACCAGAGATTGGTCACTCCCCAAATCGATCCACTAAGACGGGATTTTTGGAAATTCGAATGTTTAGAGGGTAAAAACGGGAAAATTCGGTAACCTTATATCTTCAAAACTAAAAGAGATACAAAAAAAATTTAATACCTATCGTTGTTCTTTAGAAAAATAAGCGGACAGGTGTCTGGTACTTTTTTGAAATTCGGCCCTATTAGGGAGTAAACGGGTAAAATCTGAATTTTAGTACTTTTTTGACACCCCATCTATCTTTTGAACCAATAAACATAGAAACAAAGTTAATACCACATTCGAAACTTATCAAAAAAATACGAATATAAATTTGGTACTTTTTCGAAATTCGAACATTTAAGGGGTGAAAATCGTAACTATTTTGGTACTTTTTTTACAAAACATTTTTCTCCATTCATTGACATATTCGTACTAAATTATGGGCTCCCACTTCAATACTGAAATCTTTGATACTTTAATGGGGGAAAAAAATAGTACCAAAAAAAGGAAATTTGATATTTTTCTTTCGCTTTTTGGTTCTACAACTGGTATTTTTTTAATTATCGTTAATATTGGACCTTAAAACATAGATTCAACATGCAATGTCCTGAGTGGATAAAAATCTATTGCGGAACTTTTTGGTACTTTTTTGTTCTTTATCTGGTACTTTTTGAAATATTATAAAACAAACAATAAAAAATAGCTACATTTTTAAATAATAAGTGAATTTAGCAATGAATGGCTAAAAGCCACCCTTTTGAAATATTATAAAACAAACAATAAAAAATAGCTACATTTTTTAAAAAATAAGTGAATTTAGCAATGAATGGCTAAAAGCCACCCTTTTTGATATATTATAAAACAAACAATAAAAAATAGCTACATTTTTTAAATAATAAGTGAATTTAGCAATGAATGGCTAAAAGCCACCCTTTTGAAATATTATAAAACAAACAATAAAAAATAGCTACATTTTTTAAATAATTAGTGAATTTAGCAATGAATAGCTAAAAGCCACCCTTTTTGAAATATTATAAAACAAACAATAAAAAATAGCTACATTTTTTAAATAATAAGTGAATTTAGCAATGAATGGCTAAAAGCCACCCTTTTTGAAATATTATAAAACAAACAATAAAAAATAGCTACATTTTTTAAATAATAAGTGAATTTAGCAATGAATGGCTAAAAGCCACCCTTTTTGAAATATTATAAAACAAACAAAAAATAGCTACATTTTTTAAATAATAAGTGAATTTAGCAATGAATGGCTAAAAGCCACCCTTTTTGAAATATTATAAAACAAACAATAAAAAATAGCTACATTTTTTAAATAATAAGTGAATTTAGCAATGAATGGCTAAAAGCCACCCTTTTTGAAATATTATAAAACAAACAATAAAAAATAGCTAAATTTTTTAAAAAATAAGTGAATTTAGCAATGAATGGCTAAAAGCCACCCTTTTTGATATATTATAAAACAAACAATAAAAAATAACTAAATTTTTTAAATAATAAGTGAATTTAGCAATGAATGGCTAAAAGCCACCCTTTTTGAAATATTATAAAACAAACAAAAAATAGCTACATTTTTTAAATAATAAGTGAATTTAGCAATGAATGGCTAAAAGCCACCCTTTTTGAAATATTATAAAACAAACAATAAAAAATAGCTACATTTTTTAAATAATAAGTGAATTTAGCAATGAATGGCTAAAAGCCACCCTTTTTGAAATATTATAAAACAAACAATAAAAAATAGCTAAATTTTTTAAAAAATAAGTGAATTTAGCAATGAATGGCTAAAAGCCACCCTTTTTGATATATTATAAAACAAACAATAAAAAATAACTAAATTTTTTAAATAATAAGTGAATTTAGCAATGAATGGCTAAAAGCCACCCTTTTTGAAATATTATAAAACAAACAATAAAAAATAACTAAATTTTTTAAATAATAAGTGAATTTAGCAATGAATGGCTAAAAGCCACCCTTTTTGAAATATTATAAAACAAACAATAAAAAATAGCTACATTTTTTAAATAATAAGTGAATTTAGCAATGAATGGCTAAAAGCCACCCTTTTTGAAATATTATAAAACAAACAATAAAAAATAACTAAATTTTTTTAAATAATAAGTGAATTTAGCAATGAATGGCTAAAAGCCACCCTTTTTGAAATATTATAAAACAAACAATAAAAAATAGCTACATTTTTTAAATAATAAGTGAATTTAGCAATGAATGGCTAAAAGCCACCCTTTTTGAAATATTATAAAACAAACAATAAAAAATAGCTACATTTTTTAAATAATAAGTGAATTTAGCAATGAATGGCTTAAAGCCACCCTTTTTGAAATATTATAAAACAAACAATAAAAAATAGCTAAATTTTTTAAATAATAAGTGAATTTAGCAATGAATGGCTAAAAGCCACCCTTTTTGAAATATTATAAAACAAACAATAAAAAATAACTAAATTTTTTAAATAATAAGTGAATTTAGCAATGAATGGCTAAAAGCCACCCTTTTTGAAATATTATAAAACAAACAATAAAAAAATAGCTAAATTTTTTAAAAAATAAGTGAATTTAGCAATGAATGACTAAAAGCCACCCTTTTTGAAATATTATAAAACAAACAATAAAAAATAGCTAAATTTTTTAACTAATAAGCGAATTTAGCAATGAATGGCTAAAAGCCACCCTTTTTGAAATATTATAAAACAAACAATAAAAAGTAGCTAAATTTTTTAAATAATAAGCGAATTTAGCAATGAATGGCTAAAAGCCACCCTTTTTGAAATATTATAAAACAAACAATAAAAAATATACATTTAAATAATAAAGTCTAATAAGAAAGAATTTATATTAATAAAAATAATTTTTGCAAGATAGCGCCAGTTTTTACACTGCACCTTCTTCCTTGATTTTTTTCAAATTATGAGTTAACATGAATACGTTTTCCCATGCCTTTAACATAAGCTAAGCAATAAGAAATATTGTTCTGTTATTCTGCCGACGTTATTGCCAACTTGCTGATATATTTATCTTTAGTGTAGACCTAGGGTTAGGGTTATTGCCAGCTGAGATAGGCTGAGATATTTATCTTTAGTGTAGACCGAGTTATTTAATAATAATAATAAAAAAATTTGGTGTTATTTACAAAAAAAAAAAAAAAATGGAAATTGAATTATTAAACCGCAATATAAATAAAGTTGAGTTTCATTTAAACCAACTAAATGAAATTATAGATAGTGTGTTAGCGGGAGGAATGGATTTCGATTGGTTTACGTATCGGGTCGAGAAAGGTAAGTACACACAAAAAAACCATAGGTAAAATTACCTAAAAATCTATATATATAAAAATGAAAAATAGTTTGTATGTTTGTTTGTTTGTTGGCTTATACTATGTTCACACTTTGGGTTTTAAACGCGTTTAAGCAAAATGTTGTAACGTTACTGACTGACTGACTGACTGACTGACTGACTGATTCATCATCGCACAGCCTAAACGCCTGAAGCTAAACACTTGAAATTTGGACCAGAGATTGGTCACTCCCCAAATCGATCCACTAAGACGGGATTTTTGGAAATTCGAATGTTTAGAGGGTAAAAAAGGGTAAAAACGGGAAAATTCGGTAACCTTATATCTTCAAAACTAAAAGAGATACAAAAAAAATTTAATACCTATCGTTGTTCTTTAGAAAAATAAGCGGACAGGTGTCTGGTACTTTTTTGAAATTCGGCCCTATTAGGGAGTAAACGGGTAAAATCTGAATTTTAGTACTTTTTTGACACCCCATCTATCTTTTGAACCAATAAACATAGAAACAAAGTTAATACCACATTCGAAACTTATCAAAAAAATACGAATATAAATTTGGTACTTTTTCGAAATTCGAACATTTAAGGGGTGAAAATCGTAACTATTTTTGGTACTTTTTTTACAAAACATTTTTCTCCATTCATTGACATATTCGTACTAAATTATGGGCTCCCACTTCAATACTGAAATCTTTGATACTTTAATGGGGGAAAAAAATAGTACCAAAAAAAGGAAATTTGATATTTTTCTTTCGCTTTTTGGTTCTACAACTGGTATTTTTTTAATTATCGTTAATATTGGACCTTAAAACATAAGATTCAACATGCAATGTCCTGAGTGGATAAAAATCTATTGCGGAACTTTTTGGTACTTTTTTGTTCTTTATCTGGTACTTTTTGAAATATTATAAAACAAACAATAAAAAATAGCTACATTTTTTAAATAATAAGTGAATTTAGCAATGAATGGCTAAAAGCCACCCTTTTTGAAATATTATAAAACAAACAATAAAAAATAGCTACATTTTTTAAAAAATAAGTGAATTTAGCAATGAATGGCTAAAAGCCACCCTTTTTGATATATTATAAAACAAACAATAAAAAATAGCTACATTTTTTAAATAATAAGTGAATTTAGCAATGAATGGCTAAAAGCCACCCTTTTTGAAATATTATAAAACAAACAATAAAAAATAGCTACATTTTTTAAATAATTAGTGAATTTAGCAATGAATAGCTAAAAGCCACCCTTTTTGAAATATTATAAAACAAACAATAAAAAATAGCTACATTTTTTAAATAATAAGTGAATTTAGCAATGAATGGCTAAAAGCCACCCTTTTTGAAATATTATAAAACAAACAATAAAAAATAGCTACATTTTTTAAATAATAAGTGAATTTAGCAATGAATGGCTAAAAGCCACCCTTTTTGAAATATTATAAAACAAACAAAAAATAGCTACATTTTTTAAATAATAAGTGAATTTAGCAATGAATGGCTAAAAGCCACCCTTTTTGAAATATTATAAAACAAACAATAAAAAATAGCTACATTTTTTAAATAATAAGTGAATTTAGCAATGAATGGCTAAAAGCCACCCTTTTTGAAATATTATAAAACAAACAATAAAAAATAGCTAAATTTTTTAAAAAATAAGTGAATTTAGCAATGAATGGCTAAAAGCCACCCTTTTTGATATATTATAAAACAAACAATAAAAAATAACTAAATTTTTTAAATAATAAGTGAATTTAGCAATGAATGGCTAAAAGCCACCCTTTTTGAAATATTATAAAACAAACAATAAAAAATAACTAAATTTTTTAAATAATAAGTGAATTTAGCAATGAATGGCTAAAAGCCACCCTTTTTGAAATATTATAAAACAAACAATAAAAAATAGCTACATTTTTTAAATAATAAGTGAATTTAGCAATGAATGGCTAAAAGCCACCCTTTTTGAAATATTATAAAACAAACAATAAAAAATAACTAAATTTTTTAAATAATAAGTGAATTTAGCAATGAATGGCTAAAAGCCACCCTTTTTGAAATATTATAAAACAAACAATAAAAAATAGCTACATTTTTTAAATAATAAGTGAATTTAGCAATGAATGGCTAAAAGCCACCCTTTTTGAAATATTATAAAACAAACAATAAAAAATAGCTACATTTTTTAAATAATAAGTGAATTTAGCAATGAATGGCTTAAAGCCACCCTTTTTGAAATATTATAAAACAAACAATAAAAAATAGCTAAATTTTTTAAATAATAAGTGAATTTAGCAATGAATGGCTAAAAGCCACCCTTTTTGAAATATTATAAAACAAACAATAAAAAATAACTAAATTTTTTAAATAATAAGTGAATTTAGCAATGAATGGCTAAAAGCCACCCTTTTTGAAATATTATAAAACAAACAATAAAAAAATAGCTAAATTTTTTAAAAAATAAGTGAATTTAGCAATGAATGACTAAAAGCCACCCTTTTTGAAATATTATAAAACAAACAATAAAAAATAGCTAAATTTTTTAACTAATAAGCGAATTTAGCAATGAATGGCTAAAAGCCACCCTTTTTGAAATATTATAAAACAAACAATAAAAAGTAGCTAAATTTTTTAAATAATAAGCGAATTTAGCAATGAATGGCTAAAAGCCACCCTTTTTGAAATATTATAAAACAAACAATAAAAAATATACATTTAAATAATAAAGTCTAATAAGAAAGAATTTATATTAATAAAAATAATTTTTGCAAGATAGCGCCAGTTTTTACACTGCACCTTCTTCCTTGATTTTTTTCAAATTATGAGTTAACATGAATACGTTTTCCCATGCCTTTAACATAAGCTAAGCAATAAGAAATATTGTTCTGTTATTCTGCCGACGTTATTGCCAACTTGCTGATATATTTATCTTTAGTGTAGACCTAGGGTTAGGGTTATTGCCAGCTGAGATAGGCTGAGATATTTATCTTTAGTGTAGACCGAGTTATTTAATAATAATAATAAAAAAATTTGGTGTTATTTACAAAAAAAAAAAAAAAATGGAAATTGAATTATTAAACCGCAATATAAATAAAGTTGAGTTTCATTTAAACCAACTAAATGAAATTATAGATAGTGTGTTAGCGGGAGGAATGGATTTCGATTGGTTTACGTATCGGGTCGAGAAAGGTAAGTACACACAAAAAAACCATAGGTAAAATTACCTAAAAATCTATATATATAAAAATGAAAAATAGTTTGTATGTTTGTTTGTTTGTTGGCTTATACTATGTTCACACTTTGGGTTTTAAACGCGTTTAAGCAAAATGTTGTAACGTTACTGACTGACTGACTGACTGACTGACTGATTCATCATCGCACAGCCTAAACGCCTGAAGCTAAACACTTGAAATTTGGACCAGAGATTGGTCACTCCCCAAATCGATCCACTAAGACGGGATTTTTGGAAATTCGAATGTTTAGAGGGTAAAAAAGGGTAAAAACGGGAAAATTCGGTAACCTTATATCTTCAAAACTAAAAGAGATACAAAAAAAATTTAATACCTATCGTTGTTCTTTAGAAAAATAAGCGGACAGGTGTCTGGTACTTTTTTGAAATTCGGCCCTATTAGGGAGTAAACGGGTAAAATCTGAATTTTAGTACTTTTTTGACACCCCATCTATCTTTTGAACCAATAAACATAGAAACAAAGTTAATACCACATTCGAAACTTATCAAAAAAATACGAATATAAATTTGGTACTTTTTCGAAATTCGAACATTTAAGGGGTGAAAATCGTAACTATTTTTGGTACTTTTTTTACAAAACATTTTTCTCCATTCATTGACATATTCGTACTAAATTATGGGCTCCCACTTCAATACTGAAATCTTTGATACTTTAATGGGGGAAAAAAATAGTACCAAAAAAAGGAAATTTGATATTTTTCTTTCGCTTTTTGGTTCTACAACTGGTATTTTTTTAATTATCGTTAATATTGGACCTTAAAACATAAGATTCAACATGCAATGTCCTGAGTGGATAAAAATCTATTGCGGAACTTTTTGGTACTTTTTTGTTCTTTATCTGGTACTTTTTGAAATATTATAAAACAAACAATAAAAAATAGCTACATTTTTTAAATAATAAGTGAATTTAGCAATGAATGGCTAAAAGCCACCCTTTTTGAAATATTATAAAACAAACAATAAAAAATAGCTACATTTTTTAAAAAATAAGTGAATTTAGCAATGAATGGCTAAAAGCCACCCTTTTTGATATATTATAAAACAAACAATAAAAAATAGCTACATTTTTTAAATAATAAGTGAATTTAGCAATGAATGGCTAAAAGCCACCCTTTTTGAAATATTATAAAACAAACAATAAAAAATAGCTACATTTTTTAAATAATTAGTGAATTTAGCAATGAATAGCTAAAAGCCACCCTTTTTGAAATATTATAAAACAAACAATAAAAAATAGCTACATTTTTTAAATAATAAGTGAATTTAGCAATGAATGGCTAAAAGCCACCCTTTTTGAAATATTATAAAACAAACAATAAAAAATAGCTACATTTTTTAAATAATAAGTGAATTTAGCAATGAATGGCTAAAAGCCACCCTTTTTGAAATATTATAAAACAAACAAAAAATAGCTACATTTTTTAAATAATAAGTGAATTTAGCAATGAATGGCTAAAAGCCACCCTTTTTGAAATATTATAAAACAAACAATAAAAAATAGCTACATTTTTTAAATAATAAGTGAATTTAGCAATGAATGGCTAAAAGCCACCCTTTTTGAAATATTATAAAACAAACAATAAAAAATAGCTAAATTTTTTAAAAAATAAGTGAATTTAGCAATGAATGGCTAAAAGCCACCCTTTTTGATATATTATAAAACAAACAATAAAAAATAACTAAATTTTTTAAATAATAAGTGAATTTAGCAATGAATGGCTAAAAGCCACCCTTTTTGAAATATTATAAAACAAACAATAAAAAATAACTAAATTTTTTAAATAATAAGTGAATTTAGCAATGAATGGCTAAAAGCCACCCTTTTTGAAATATTATAAAACAAACAATAAAAAATAGCTACATTTTTTAAATAATAAGTGAATTTAGCAATGAATGGCTAAAAGCCACCCTTTTTGAAATATTATAAAACAAACAATAAAAAATAACTAAATTTTTTAAATAATAAGTGAATTTAGCAATGAATGGCTAAAAGCCACCCTTTTTGAAATATTATAAAACAAACAATAAAAAATAGCTACATTTTTTAAATAATAAGTGAATTTAGCAATGAATGGCTAAAAGCCACCCTTTTTGAAATATTATAAAACAAACAATAAAAAATAGCTACATTTTTTAAATAATAAGTGAATTTAGCAATGAATGGCTTAAAGCCACCCTTTTTGAAATATTATAAAACAAACAATAAAAAATAGCTAAATTTTTTAAATAATAAGTGAATTTAGCAATGAATGGCTAAAAGCCACCCTTTTTGAAATATTATAAAACAAACAATAAAAAATAACTAAATTTTTTAAATAATAAGTGAATTTAGCAATGAATGGCTAAAAGCCACCCTTTTTGAAATATTATAAAACAAACAATAAAAAAATAGCTAAATTTTTTAAAAAATAAGTGAATTTAGCAATGAATGACTAAAAGCCACCCTTTTTGAAATATTATAAAACAAACAATAAAAAATAGCTAAATTTTTTAACTAATAAGCGAATTTAGCAATGAATGGCTAAAAGCCACCCTTTTTGAAATATTATAAAACAAACAATAAAAAGTAGCTAAATTTTTTAAATAATAAGCGAATTTAGCAATGAATGGCTAAAAGCCACCCTTTTTGAAATATTATAAAACAAACAATAAAAAATATACATTTAAATAATAAAGTCTAATAAGAAAGAATTTATATTAATAAAAATAATTTTTGCAAGATAGCGCCAGTTTTTACACTGCACCTTCTTCCTTGATTTTTTTCAAATTATGAGTTAACATGAATACGTTTTCCCATGCCTTTAACATAAGCTAAGCAATAAGAAATATTGTTCTGTTATTCTGCCGACGTTATTGCCAACTTGCTGATATATTTATCTTTAGTGTAGACCTAGGGTTAGGGTTATTGCCAGCTGAGATAGGCTGAGATATTTATCTTTAGTGTAGACCGAGTTATTTAATAATAATAATAAAAAAATTTGGTGTTATTTACAAAAAAAAAAAAAAAATGGAAATTGAATTATTAAACCGCAATATAAATAAAGTTGAGTTTCATTTAAACCAACTAAATGAAATTATAGATAGTGTGTTAGCGGGAGGAATGGATTTCGATTGGTTTACGTATCGGGTCGAGAAAGGTAAGTACACACAAAAAAACCATAGGTAAAATTACCTAAAAATCTATATATATAAAAATGAAAAATAGTTTGTATGTTTGTTTGTTTGTTGGCTTATACTATGTTCACACTTTGGGTTTTAAACGCGTTTAAGCAAAATGTTGTAACGTTACTGACTGACTGACTGACTGACTGACTGACTGACTGATTCATCATCGCACAGCCTAAACGCCTGAAGCTAAACACTTGAAATTTGGACCAGAGATTGGTCACTCCCCAAATCGATCCACTAAGACGGGATTTTTGGAAATTCGAATGTTTAGAGGGTAAAAAAGGGTAAAAACGGGAAAATTCGGTAACCTTATATCTTCAAAACTAAAAGAGATACAAAAAAAATTTAATACCTATCGTTGTTCTTTAGAAAAATAAGCGGACAGGTGTCTGGTACTTTTTTGAAATTCGGCCCTATTAGGGAGTAAACGGGTAAAATCTGAATTTTAGTACTTTTTTGACACCCCATCTATCTTTTGAACCAATAAACATAGAAACAAAGTTAATACCACATTCGAAACTTATCAAAAAAATACGAATATAAATTTGGTACTTTTTCGAAATTCGAACATTTAAGGGGTGAAAATCGTAACTATTTTTGGTACTTTTTTTACAAAACATTTTTCTCCATTCATTGACATATTCGTACTAAATTATGGGCTCCCACTTCAATACTGAAATCTTTGATACTTTAATGGGGGAAAAAAATAGTACCAAAAAAAGGAAATTTGATATTTTTCTTTCGCTTTTTGGTTCTACAACTGGTATTTTTTTAATTATCGTTAATATTGGACCTTAAAACATAAGATTCAACATGCAATGTCCTGAGTGGATAAAAATCTATTGCGGAACTTTTTGGTACTTTTTTGTTCTTTATCTGGTACTTTTTGAAATATTATAAAACAAACAATAAAAAATAGCTACATTTTTTAAATAATAAGTGAATTTAGCAATGAATGGCTAAAAGCCACCCTTTTTGAAATATTATAAAACAAACAATAAAAAATAGCTACATTTTTTAAAAAATAAGTGAATTTAGCAATGAATGGCTAAAAGCCACCCTTTTTGATATATTATAAAACAAACAATAAAAAATAGCTACATTTTTTAAATAATAAGTGAATTTAGCAATGAATGGCTAAAAGCCACCCTTTTTGAAATATTATAAAACAAACAATAAAAAATAGCTACATTTTTTAAATAATTAGTGAATTTAGCAATGAATAGCTAAAAGCCACCCTTTTTGAAATATTATAAAACAAACAATAAAAAATAGCTACATTTTTTAAATAATAAGTGAATTTAGCAATGAATGGCTAAAAGCCACCCTTTTTGAAATATTATAAAACAAACAATAAAAAATAGCTACATTTTTTAAATAATAAGTGAATTTAGCAATGAATGGCTAAAAGCCACCCTTTTTGAAATATTATAAAACAAACAAAAAATAGCTACATTTTTTAAATAATAAGTGAATTTAGCAATGAATGGCTAAAAGCCACCCTTTTTGAAATATTATAAAACAAACAATAAAAAATAGCTACATTTTTTAAATAATAAGTGAATTTAGCAATGAATGGCTAAAAGCCACCCTTTTTGAAATATTATAAAACAAACAATAAAAAATAGCTACATTTTTTAAATAATAAGTGAATTTAGCAATGAATGGCTAAAAGCCACCCTTTTTGAAATATTATAAAACAAACAATAAAAAATAACTAAATTTTTTAAATAATAAGTGAATTTAGCAATGAATGGCTAAAAGCCACCCTTTTTGAAATATTATTAAACAAACAATAAAAAATAGCTACATTTTTTAAATAATAAGTGAATTTAGCAATGAATGGCTAAAAGCCACCCTTTTTGAAATATTATAAAACAAACAATAAAAAATAGCTACATTTTTTAAATAATAAGTGAATTTAGCAATGAATGGCTTAAAGCTACCCTTTTTGAAATATTATAAAACAAACAATAAAAAATAGCTAAATTTTTTAAATAATAAGTGAATTTAGCAATGAATGGCTAAAAGCCACCCTTTTTGAAATATTATAAAACAAACAATAAAAAATAACTAAATTTTTTAAATAATAAGTGAATTTAGCAATGAATGACTAAAAGCCACCCTTTTTGAAATATTATAAAACAAACAATAAAAAATAGCTACATTTTTTAAATAATAAGTGAATTTAGCAATGAATGGCTAAAAGCCACCCTTTTTGAAATATTATTAAACAAACAATAAAAAATAGCTACATTTTTTAAATAATAAGTGAATTTAGCAATGAATGGCTAAAAGCCACCCTTTTTGAAATATTATAAAACAAACAATAAAAAATAACTAAATTTTTTAAATAATAAGTGAATTTAGCAATGAATGACTAAAAGCCACCCTTTTTGAAATATTATAAAACAAACAATAAAAAATAGCTACATTTTTTAAATAATAAGTGAATTTAGCAATGAATGGCTAAAAGCCACCCTTTTTGAAATATTATAAAACAAACAATAAAAAATAGCTACATTTTTTAAATAATAAGTGAATTTAGCAATGAATGGCTTAAAGCTACCCTTTTTGAAATATTATAAAACAAACAATAAAAAATAGCTACATTTTTTAAAAAATAAGTGAATTTAGCAATGAATGGCTAAAAGCCACCCTTTTTGATATATTATAAAACAAACAATAAAAAATAGCTACATTTTTTAAATAATAAGTGAATTTAGCAATGAATGGCTAAAAGCCACCCTTTTTGAAATATTATAAAACAAACAATAAAAAATAGCTACATTTTTTAAAAAATAAGTGAATTTAGCAATGAATGGCTAAAAGCCACCCTTTTTGATATATTATAAAACAAACAATAAAAAATAGCTACATTTTTTAAATAATAAGTGAATTTAGCAATGAATGGCTAAAAGCCACCCTTTTTGAAATATTATAAAACAAACAATAAAAAATAGCTACATTTTTTAAAAAATAAGTGAATTTAGCAATGAATGGCTAAAAGCCACCCTTTTTGATATATTATAAAACAAACAATAAAAAATAGCTACATTTTTTAAATAATAAGTGAATTTAGCAATGAATGGCTAAAAGCCACCCTTTTTGAAATATTATAAAACAAACAATAAAAAATAGCTACATTTTTTAAATAATTAGTGAATTTAGCAATGAATAGCTAAAAGCCACCCTTTTTGAAATATTATAAAACAAACAATAAAAAATAGCTACATTTTTTAAATAATAAGTGAATTTAGCAATGAATGGCTAAAAGCCACCCTTTTTGAAATATTATAAAACAAACAATAAAAAATAGCTACATTTTTTAAATAATAAGTGAATTTAGCAATGAATGGCTAAAAGCCACCCTTTTTGAAATATTATAAAACAAACAAAAAATAGCTACATTTTTTAAATAATAAGTGAATTTAGCAATGAATGGCTAAAAGCCACCCTTTTTGAAATATTATAAAACAAACAATAAAAAATAGCTACATTTTTTAAATAATAAGTGAATTTAGCAATGAATGGCTAAAAGCCACCCTTTTTGAAATATTATAAAACAAACAATAAAAAATAGCTACATTTTTTAAATAATAAGTGAATTTAGCAATGAATGGCTAAAAGCCACCCTTTTTGAAATATTATAAAACAAACAATAAAAAATAACTAAATTTTTTAAATAATAAGTGAATTTAGCAATGAATGGCTAAAAGCCACCCTTTTTGAAATATTATTAAACAAACAATAAAAAATAGCTACATTTTTTAAATAATAAGTGAATTTAGCAATGAATGGCTAAAAGCCACCCTTTTTGAAATATTATTAAACAAACAATAAAAAATAGCTACATTTTTTAAATAATAAGTGAATTTAGCAATGAATGGCTTAAAGCTACCCTTTTTGAAATATTATAAAACAAACAATAAAAAATAGCTAAATTTTTTAAATAATAAGTGAATTTAGCAATGAATGGCTAAAAGCCACCCTTTTTGAAATATTATAAAACAAACAATAAAAAATAACTAAATTTTTTAAATAATAAGTGAATTTAGCAATGAATGACTAAAAGCCACCCTTTTTGAAATATTATAAAACAAACAATAAAAAATAGCTACATTTTTTAAATAATAAGTGAATTTAGCAATGAATGGCTAAAAGCCACCCTTTTTGAAATATTATTAAACAAACAATAAAAAATAGCTACATTTTTTAAATAATAAGTGAATTTAGCAATGAATGGCTAAAAGCCACCCTTTTTGAAATATTATAAAACAAACAATAAAAAATAACTAAATTTTTTAAATAATAAGTGAATTTAGCAATGAATGACTAAAAGCCACCCTTTTTGAAATATTATAAAACAAACAATAAAAAATAGCTACATTTTTTAAATAATAAGTGAATTTAGCAATGAATGGCTAAAAGCCACCCTTTTTGAAATATTATTAAACAAACAATAAAAAATAGCTACATTTTTTAAATAATAAGTGAATTTAGCAATGAATGGCTAAAAGCCACCCTTTTTGAAATATTATAAAACAAACAATAAAAAATAACTAAATTTCTTAAATAATAAGTGAATTTAGCAATGAATGACTAAAAGCCACCCTTTTTGAAATATTATAAAACAAACAATAAAAAATAGCTACATTTTTTAAATAATAAGTGAATTTAGCAATGAATGGCTTAAAGCTACCCTTTTTGAAATATTATAAAACAAACAATAAAAAATAGCTAAATTTTTTAAAAAATAAGTGAATTTAGCAATGAATGGCTAAAAGCCACCCTTTTTGATATATTATAAAACAAACAATAAAAAATAACTAAATTTTTTAAATAATAAGTGAATTTAGCAATGAATGGCTAAAAGCCACCCTTTTTGAAATATTATAAAACAAACAATAAAAATAGCTACATTTTTTAAATAATAAGTGAATTTAGCAATGAATGGCTAAAAGCCACCCTTTTTGAAATATTATAAAACAAACAATAAAAAATAGCTACATTTTTTAAATAATAAGTGAATTTAGCAATGAATGGCTAAAAGCCACCCTTTTTGAAATATTATAAAACAAACAATAAAAAATAGCTACATTTTTTAAAAAATAAGTGAATTTAGCAATGAATGGCTAAAAGCCACCCTTTTTGATATATTATAAAACAAACAATAAAAAATAACTAAATTTTTTAAATAATAAGTGAATTTAGCAATGAATGGCTAAAAGCCACCCTTTTTGAAATATTATAAAACAAACAATAAAAAATAACTAAATTTTTTAAATAATAAGTGAATTTAGCAATGAATGGCTAAAAGCCACCCTTTTTGAAATATTATAAAACAAACAATAAAAAATAGCTACATTTTTTAAATAATAAGTGAATTTAGCAATGAATGGCTAAAAGCCACCCTTTTTGAAATATTATAAAACAAACAATAAAAAATAACTAAATTTTTTAAATAATAAGTGAATTTAGCAATGAATGACTAAAAGCCACCCTTTTTGAAATATTATAAAACAAACAATAAAAAATAGCTACATTTTTTAAATAATAAGTGAATTTAGCAATGAATGGCTAAAAGCCACCCTTTTTGAAATATTATTAAACAAACAATAAAAAATAGCTACATTTTTTAAATAATAAGTGAATTTAGCAATGAATGGCTAAAAGCCACCCTTTTTGAAATATTATAAAACAAACAATAAAAAATAACTAAATTTTTTAAATAATAAGTGAATTTAGCAATGAATGACTAAAAGCCACCCTTTTTGAAATATTATAAAACAAACAATAAAAAATAGCTACATTTTTTAAATAATAAGTGAATTTAGCAATGAATGGCTAAAAGCCACCCTTTTTGAAATATTATTAAACAAACAATAAAAAATAGCTACATTTTTTAAATAATAAGTGAATTTAGCAATGAATGGCTAAAAGCCACCCTTTTTGAAATATTATTAAACAAACAATAAAAAATAGCTACATTTTTTAAATAATAAGTGAATTTAGCAATGAATGGCTAAAAGCCACCCTTTTTGAAATATTATAAAACAAACAATAAAAAATAACTAAATTTTTTAAATAATAAGTGAATTTAGCAATGAATGACTAAAAGCCACCCTTTTTGAAATATTATAAAACAAACAATAAAAAATAGCTACATTTTTTAAATAATAAGTGAATTTAGCAATGAATGGCTTAAAGCTACCCTTTTTGAAATATTATAAAACAAACAATAAAAAATAGCTAAATTTTTTAAAAAATAAGTGAATTTAGCAATGAATGGCTAAAAGCCACCCTTTTTGATATATTATAAAACAAACAATAAAAAATAACTAAATTTTTTAAATAATAAGTGAATTTAGCAATGAATGGCTAAAAGCCACCCTTTTTGAAATATTATAAAACAAACAATAAAAATAGCTACATTTTTTAAATAATAAGTGAATTTAGCAATGAATGGCTAAAAGCCACCCTTTTTGAAATATTATAAAACAAACAATAAAAAATAGCTACATTTTTTAAATAATAAGTGAATTTAGCAATGAATGGCTAAAAGCCACCCTTTTTGAAATATTATAAAACAAACAATAAAAAATAGCTACATTTTTTAAATAATAAGTGAATTTAGCAATGAATGGCTAAAAGCCACCCTTTTTGAAATATTATAAAACAAACAATAAAAAATAGCTACATTTTTTAAATAATAAGTGAATTTAGCAATGAATGGCTAAAAGCCACCCTTTTTGAAATATTATAAAACAAACAATAAAAAATAGCTAAATTTTTTAAAAAATAAGTGAATTTAGCAATGAATGGCTAAAAGCCACCCTTTTTGATATATTATAAAACAAACAATAAAAAATAACTAAATTTTTTAAATAATAAGTGAATTTAGCAATGAATGGCTAAAAGCCACCCTTTTTGAAATATTATAAAACAAACAATAAAAAATAACTAAATTTTTTAAATAATAAGTGAATTTAGCAATGAATGGCTAAAAGCCACCCTTTTTGAAATATTATAAAACAAACAATAAAAAATAGCTACATTTTTTAAATAATAAGTGAATTTAGCAATGAATTGGCTTAAAAGCCACCCTTTTTGAAATATTATAAAACAAACAATAAAAAATAGCTACATTTTTTAAATAATAAGTGAATTTAGCAATGAATGGCTAAAAGCCACCCTTTTTGAAATATTATAAAACAAACAATAAAAAATAGCTACATTTTTTAAATAATAAGTGAATTTAGCAATGAATGGCTAAAAGCCACCCTTTTTGAAATATTATAAAACAAACAATAAAAAATAGCTAAATTTTTTAAAAAATAAGTGAATTTAGCAATGAATGGCTAAAAGCCACCCTTTTTGATATATTATAAAACAAACAATAAAAAATAACTAAATTTTTTAAATAATAAGTGAATTTAGCAATGAATGGCTAAAAGCCACCCTTTTTGAAATATTATAAAACAAACAATAAAAATAGCTACATTTTTTAAATAATAAGTGAATTTAGCAATGAATGGCTAAAAGCCACCCTTTTTGAAATATTATAAAACAAACAATAAAAAATAGCTACATTTTTTAAATAATAAGTGAATTTAGCAATGAATGGCTAAAAGCCACCCTTTTTGAAATATTATAAAACAAACAATAAAAAATAGCTACATTTTTTAAATAATAAGTGAATTTAGCAATGAATGGCTAAAAGCCACCCTTTTTGAAATATTATAAAACAAACAATAAAAAATAGCTACATTTTTTAAAAAATAAGTGAATTTAGCAATGAATGGCTAAAAGCCACCCTTTTTGATATATTATAAAACAAACAATAAAAAATAACTAAATTTTTTAAATAATAAGTGAATTTAGCAATGAATGGCTAAAAGCCACCCTTTTTGAAATATTATAAAACAAACAATAAAAAATAACTAAATTTTTTAAATAATAAGTGAATTTAGCAATGAATGGCTAAAAGCCACCCTTTTTGAAATATTATAAAACAAACAATAAAAAATAGCTACATTTTTTAAATAATAAGTGAATTTAGCAATGAATGGCTAAAAGCCACCCTTTTTGAAATATTATAAAACAAACAATAAAAAATAACTAAATTTTTTAAATAATAAGTGAATTTAGCAATGAATGACTAAAAGCCACCCTTTTTGAAATATTATAAAACAAACAATAAAAAATAGCTACATTTTTTAAATAATAAGTGAATTTAGCAATGAATGGCTAAAAGCCACCCTTTTTGAAATATTATTAAACAAACAATAAAAAATAGCTACATTTTTTAAATAATAAGTGAATTTAGCAATGAATGGCTAAAAGCCACCCTTTTTGAAATATTATAAAACAAACAATAAAAAATAACTAAATTTTTTAAATAATAAGTGAATTTAGCAATGAATGACTAAAAGCCACCCTTTTTGAAATATTATAAAACAAACAATAAAAAATAGCTACATTTTTTAAATAATAAGTGAATTTAGCAATGAATGGCTAAAAGCCACCCTTTTTGAAATATTATTAAACAAACAATAAAAAATAGCTACATTTTTTAAATAATAAGTGAATTTAGCAATGAATGGCTAAAAGCCACCCTTTTTGAAATATTATAAAACAAACAATAAAAAATAACTAAATTTTTTAAATAATAAGTGAATTTAGCAATGAATGACTAAAAGCCACCCTTTTTGAAATATTATAAAACAAACAATAAAAAATAGCTACATTTTTTAAATAATAAGTGAATTTAGCAATGAATGGCTTAAAGCTACCCTTTTTGAAATATTATAAAACAAACAATAAATAGCTAAATTTTTTAAAAAATAAGTGAATTTAGCAATGAATGGCTAAAAGCCACCCTTTTTGATATATTATAAAACAAACAATAAAAAATAACTAAATTTTTTAAATAATAAGTGAATTTAGCAATGAATGGCTAAAAGCCACCCTTTTTGAAATATTATAAAACAAACAATAAAAATAGCTACATTTTTTTAAATAATAAGTGAATTTAGCAATGAATGGCTAAAAGCCACCCTTTTTGAAATATTATAAAACAAACAATAAAAAATAGCTACATTTTTTAAATAATAAGTGAATTTAGCAATGAATGGCTAAAAGCCACCCTTTTTGAAATATTATAAAACAAACAATAAAAAATAGCTACATTTTTTAAAAAATAAGTGAATTTAGCAATGAATGGCTAAAAGCCACCCTTTTTGATATATTATAAAACAAACAATAAAAAATAACTAAATTTTTTAAATAATAAGTGAATTTAGCAATGAATGGCTAAAAGCCACCCTTTTTGAAATATTATAAAACAAACAATAAAAAATAACTAAATTTTTTAAATAATAAGTGAATTTAGCAATGAATGGCTAAAAGCCACCCTTTTTGAAATATTATAAAACAAACAATAAAAAATAGCTACATTTTTTAAATAATAAGTGAATTTAGCAATGAATGGCTAAAAGCCACCCTTTTTGAAATATTATAAAACAAACAATAAAAAATAACTAAATTTTTTAAATAATAAGTGAATTTAGCAATGAATGACTAAAAGCCACCCTTTTTGAAATATTATAAAACAAACAATAAAAAATAGCTACATTTTTTAAATAATAAGTGAATTTAGCAATGAATGGCTAAAAGCCACCCTTTTTGAAATATTATTAAACAAACAATAAAAAATAGCTACATTTTTTAAATAATAAGTGAATTTAGCAATGAATGGCTAAAAGCCACCCTTTTTGAAATATTATAAAACAAACAATAAAAAATAACTAAATTTTTTAAATAATAAGTGAATTTAGCAATGAATGACTAAAAGCCACCCTTTTTGAAATATTATAAAACAAACAATAAAAAATAGCTACATTTTTTAAATAATAAGTGAATTTAGCAATGAATGGCTAAAAGCCACCCTTTTTGAAATATTATTAAACAAACAATAAAAAATAGCTACATTTTTTAAATAATAAGTGAATTTAGCAATGAATGGCTAAAAGCCACCCTTTTTGAAATATTATAAAACAAACAATAAAAAATAACTAAATTTTTTAAATAATAAGTGAATTTAGCAATGAATGACTAAAAGCCACCCTTTTTGAAATATTATAAAACAAACAATAAAAAATAGCTACATTTTTTAAATAATAAGTGAATTTAGCAATGAATGGCTTAAAGCTACCCTTTTTGAAATATTATAAAACAAACAATAAAAAATAGCTAAATTTTTTAAAAAATAAGTGAATTTAGCAATGAATGGCTAAAAGCCACCCTTTTTGATATATTATAAAACAAACAATAAAAAATAACTAAATTTTTTAAATAATAAGTGAATTTAGCAATGAATGGCTAAAAGCCACCCTTTTTGAAATATTATAAAACAAACAATAAAAATAGCTACATTTTTTAAATAATAAGTGAATTTAGCAATGAATGGCTAAAAGCCACCCTTTTTGAAATATTATAAAACAAACAATAAAAAATAGCTACATTTTTTAAATAATAAGTGAATTTAGCAATGAATGGCTAAAAGCCACCCTTTTTGAAATATTATAAAACAAACAATAAAAAATAGCTACATTTTTTAAATAATAAGTGAATTTAGCAATGAATGGCTAAAAGCCACCCTTTTTGAAATATTATAAAACAAACA
The DNA here is from genome assembly GCA_930367215.1 of Pollenia angustigena. NCBI lineage: Eukaryota > Metazoa > Arthropoda > Insecta > Diptera > Polleniidae > Pollenia > Pollenia angustigena. Next base: position 11,574,657 of record OV884061.1, on the reverse strand, counting down.
ATAAAAAATAGCTACATTTTTTAAATAATAAGTGAATTTAGCAATGAATGGCTAAAAGCCACCCTTTTTGAAATATTATAAAACAAACAATAAAAAATAGCTAAATTTTTTAAAAAATAAGTGAATTTAGCAATGAATGGCTAAAAGCCACCCTTTTTGATATATTATAAAACAAACAATAAAAAATAACTAAATTTTTTAAATAATAAGTGAATTTAGCAATGAATGGCTAAAAGCCACCCTTTTTGAAATATTATAAAACAAACAATAAAAAATAACTAAATTTTTTAAATAATAAGTGAATTTAGCAATGAATGGCTAAAAGCCACCCTTTTTGAAATATTATAAAACAAACAATAAAAAATAGCTACATTTTTTAAATAATAAGTGAATTTAGCAATGAATGGCTAAAAGCCACCCTTTTTGAAATATTATAAAACAAACAATAAAAAATAGCTACATTTTTTAAATAATAAGTGAATTTAGCAATGAATGGCTAAAAGCCACCCTTTTTGAAATATTATAAAACAAACAATAAAAAATAACTAAATTTTTTAAATAATAAGTGAATTTAGCAATGAATGGCTAAAAGCCACCCTTTTTGAAATATTATAAAACAAACAATAAAAAATAGCTACATTTTTTAAATAATAAGTGAATTTAGCAATGAATGGCTAAAAGCCACCCTTTTTGAAATATTATAAAACAAACAATAAAAAATAGCTACATTTTTTAAATAATAAGTGAATTTAGCAATGAATGGCTTAAAGCCACCCTTTTTGAAATATTATAAAACAAACAATAAAAAATAGCTAAATTTTTTAAATAATAAGTGAATTTAGCAATGAATGGCTAAAAGCCACCCTTTTTGAAATATTATAAAACAAACAATAAAAAATAACTAAATTTTTTAAATAATAAGTGAATTTAGCAATGAATGGCTAAAAGCCACCCTTTTTGAAATATTATAAAACAAACAATAAAAAAATAGCTAAATTTTTTAAAAAATAAGTGAATTTAGCAATGAATGACTAAAAGCCACCCTTTTTGAAATATTATAAAACAAACAATAAAAAATAGCTAAATTTTTTAACTAATAAGCGAATTTAGCAATGAATGGCTAAAAGCCACCCTTTTTGAAATATTATAAAACAAACAATAAAAAGTAGCTAAATTTTTTAAATAATAAGCGAATTTAGCAATGAATGGCTAAAAGCCACCCTTTTTGAAATATTATAAAACAAACAATAAAAAATAGCTAAATTTTTTAAAAAATAAGTGAATTTAGCAATGAATGGCTAAAAGCCACCCTTTTTGAAATATTATAAAACAAACAATAAAAATAGCTACATTTTTTAAATAATAAGTGAATTTAGCAATGAATGGCTAAAAGCCACCCTTTTTGAAATATTATAAAACAAACAATAAAAAATAGCTACATTTTTTAAATAATAAGTGAATTTAGCAATGAATGGCTAAAAGCCACCCTTTTTGAAATATTATAAAACAAACAATAAAAAATAGCTACATTTTTTAAATAATAAGTGAATTTAGCAATGAATGGCTAAAAGCCACCCTTTTTGAAATATTATAAAACAAACAATAAAAAATAACTAAATTTTTTAAATAATAAGTGAATTTAGCAATGAATGGCTAAAAGCCACCCTTTTTGAAATATTATTAAACAAACAATAAAAAATAGCTACATTTTTTAAATAATAAGTGAATTTAGCAATGAATGGCTAAAAGCCACCCTTTTTGAAATATTATTAAACAAACAATAAAAAATAGCTACATTTTTTAAATAATAAGTGAATTTAGCAATGAATGGCTAAAAGCCACCCTTTTTGAAATATTATAAAACAAACAATAAAAAATAACTAAATTTTTTAAATAATAAGTGAATTTAGCAATGAATGACTAAAAGCCACCCTTTTTGAAATATTATAAAACAAACAATAAAAAATAGCTACATTTTTTAAATAATAAGTGAATTTAGCAATGAATGGCTAAAAGCCACCCTTTTTGAAATATTATTAAACAAACAATAAAAAATAGCTACATTTTTTAAATAATAAGTGAATTTAGCAATGAATGGCTAAAAGCCACCCTTTTTGAAATATTATAAAACAAACAATAAAAAATAACTAAATTTTTTAAATAATAAGTGAATTTAGCAATGAATGACTAAAAGCCACCCTTTTTGAAATATTATAAAACAAACAATAAAAAATAGCTACATTTTTTAAATAATAAGTGAATTTAGCAATGAATGGCTTAAAGCTACCCTTTTTGAAATATTATAAAACAAACAATAAAAAATAGCTAAATTTTTTAAAAAATAAGTGAATTTAGCAATGAATGGCTAAAAGCCACCCTTTTTGATATATTATAAAACAAACAATAAAAAATAACTAAATTTTTTAAATAATAAGTGAATTTAGCAATGAATGGCTAAAAGCCACCCTTTTTGAAATATTATAAAACAAACAATAAAAATAGCTACATTTTTTAAATAATAAGTGAATTTAGCAATGAATGGCTAAAAGCCACCCTTTTTGAAATATTATAAAACAAACAATAAAAAATAGCTACATTTTTTAAATAATAAGTGAATTTAGCAATGAATGGCTAAAAGCCACCCTTTTTGAAATATTATAAAACAAACAATAAAAAATAGCTACATTTTTTAAATAATAAGTGAATTTAGCAATGAATGGCTAAAAGCCACCCTTTTTGAAATATTATAAAACAAACAATAAAAAATAGCTACATTTTTTAAATAATAAGTGAATTTAGCAATGAATGGCTAAAAGCCACCCTTTTTGAAATATTATAAAACAAACAATAAAAAATAGCTAAATTTTTTAAAAAATAAGTGAATTTAGCAATGAATGGCTAAAAGCCACCCTTTTTGATATATTATAAAACAAACAATAAAAAATAACTAAATTTTTTAAATAATAAGTGAATTTAGCAATGAATGGCTAAAAGCCACCCTTTTTGAAATATTATAAAACAAACAATAAAAAATAACTAAATTTTTTAAATAATAAGTGAATTTAGCAATGAATGGCTAAAAGCCACCCTTTTTGAAATATTATAAAACAAACAATAAAAAATAGCTACATTTTTTAAATAATAAGTGAATTTAGCAATGAATGGCTAAAAGCCACCCTTTTTGAAATATTATAAAACAAACAATAAAAAATAACTAAATTTTTTAAATAATAAGTGAATTTAGCAATGAATGGCTAAAAGCCACCCTTTTTGAAATATTATAAAACAAACAATAAAAAATAGCTACATTTTTTAAATAATAAGTGAATTTAGCAATGAATGGCTAAAAGCCACCCTTTTTGAAATATTATAAAACAAACAATAAAAAATAGCTACATTTTTTAAATAATAAGTGAATTTAGCAATGAATGGCTTAAAGCCACCCTTTTTGAAATATTATAAAACAAACAATAAAAAATAGCTAAATTTTTTAAATAATAAGTGAATTTAGCAATGAATGGCTAAAAGCCACCCTTTTTGAAATATTATAAAACAAACAATAAAAAATAACTAAATTTTTTAAATAATAAGTGAATTTAGCAATGAATGGCTAAAAGCCACCCTTTTTGAAATATTATAAAACAAACAATAAAAAAATAGCTAAATTTTTTAAAAAATAAGTGAATTTAGCAATGAATGACTAAAAGCCACCCTTTTTGAAATATTATAAAACAAACAATAAAAAATAGCTAAATTTTTTAACTAATAAGCGAATTTAGCAATGAATGGCTAAAAGCCACCCTTTTTGAAATATTATAAAACAAACAATAAAAAGTAGCTAAATTTTTTAAATAATAAGCGAATTTAGCAATGAATGGCTAAAAGCCACCCTTTTTGAAATATTATAAAACAAACAATAAAAAATATACATTTAAATAATAAAGTCTAATAAGAAAGAATTTATATTAATAAAAATAATTTTTGCAAGATAGCGCCAGTTTTTACACTGCACCTTCTTCCTTGATTTTTTTCAAATTATGAGTTAACATGAATACGTTTTCCCATGCCTTTAACATAAGCTAAGCAATAAGAAATATTGTTCTGTTATTCTGCCGACGTTATTGCCAACTTGCTGATATATTTATCTTTAGTGTAGACCTAGGGTTAGGGTTATTGCCAGCTGAGATAGGCTGAGATATTTATCTTTAGTGTAGACCGAGTTATTTAATAATAATAATAAAAAAATTTGGTGTTATTTACAAAAAAAAAAAAAAAATGGAAATTGAATTATTAAACCGCAATATAAATAAAGTTGAGTTTCATTTAAACCAACTAAATGAAATTATAGATAGTGTGTTAGCGGGAGGAATGGATTTCGATTGGTTTACGTATCGGGTCGAGAAAGGTAAGTACACACAAAAAAACCATAGGTAAAATTACCTAAAAATCTATATATATAAAAATGAAAAATAGTTTGTATGTTTGTTTGTTTGTTGGCTTATACTATGTTCACACTTTGGGTTTTAAACGCGTTTAAGCAAAATGTTGTAACGTTACTGACTGACTGACTGACTGACTGACTGACTGATTCATCATCGCACAGCCTAAACGCCTGAAGCTAAACACTTGAAATTTGGACCAGAGATTGGTCACTCCCCAAATCGATCCACTAAGACGGGATTTTTGGAAATTCGAATGTTTAGAGGGTAAAAAAGGGTAAAAACGGGAAAATTCGGTAACCTTATATCTTCAAAACTAAAAGAGATACAAAAAAAATTTAATACCTATCGTTGTTCTTTAGAAAAATAAGCGGACAGGTGTCTGGTACTTTTTTGAAATTCGGCCCTATTAGGGAGTAAACGGGTAAAATCTGAATTTTAGTACTTTTTTGACACCCCATCTATCTTTTGAACCAATAAACATAGAAACAAAGTTAATACCACATTCGAAACTTATCAAAAAAATACGAATATAAATTTGGTACTTTTTCGAAATTCGAACATTTAAGGGGTGAAAATCGTAACTATTTTTGGTACTTTTTTTACAAAACATTTTTCTCCATTCATTGACATATTCGTACTAAATTATGGGCTCCCACTTCAATACTGAAATCTTTGATACTTTAATGGGGGAAAAAAATAGTACCAAAAAAAGGAAATTTGATATTTTTCTTTCGCTTTTTGGTTCTACAACTGGTATTTTTTTAATTATCGTTAATATTGGACCTTAAAACATAAGATTCAACATGCAATGTCCTGAGTGGATAAAAATCTATTGCGGAACTTTTTGGTACTTTTTTGTTCTTTATCTGGTACTTTTTGAAATATTATAAAACAAACAATAAAAAATAGCTACATTTTTTAAATAATAAGTGAATTTAGCAATGAATGGCTAAAAGCCACCCTTTTTGAAATATTATAAAACAAACAATAAAAAATAGCTACATTTTTTAAAAAATAAGTGAATTTAGCAATGAATGGCTAAAAGCCACCCTTTTTGATATATTATAAAACAAACAATAAAAAATAGCTACATTTTTTAAATAATAAGTGAATTTAGCAATGAATGGCTAAAAGCCACCCTTTTTGAAATATTATAAAACAAACAATAAAAAATAGCTACATTTTTTAAATAATTAGTGAATTTAGCAATGAATAGCTAAAAGCCACCCTTTTTGAAATATTATAAAACAAACAATAAAAAATAGCTACATTTTTTAAATAATAAGTGAATTTAGCAATGAATGGCTAAAAGCCACCCTTTTTGAAATATTATAAAACAAACAATAAAAAATAGCTACATTTTTTAAATAATAAGTGAATTTAGCAATGAATGGCTAAAAGCCACCCTTTTTGAAATATTATAAAACAAACAAAAAATAGCTACATTTTTTAAATAATAAGTGAATTTAGCAATGAATGGCTAAAAGCCACCCTTTTTGAAATATTATAAAACAAACAATAAAAAATAGCTACATTTTTTAAATAATAAGTGAATTTAGCAATGAATGGCTAAAAGCCACCCTTTTTGAAATATTATAAAACAAACAATAAAAAATAGCTAAATTTTTTAAAAAATAAGTGAATTTAGCAATGAATGGCTAAAAGCCACCCTTTTTGATATATTATAAAACAAACAATAAAAAATAACTAAATTTTTTAAATAATAAGTGAATTTAGCAATGAATGGCTAAAAGCCACCCTTTTTGAAATATTATAAAACAAACAATAAAAAATAACTAAATTTTTTAAATAATAAGTGAATTTAGCAATGAATGGCTAAAAGCCACCCTTTTTGAAATATTATAAAACAAACAATAAAAAATAGCTACATTTTTTAAATAATAAGTGAATTTAGCAATGAATGGCTAAAAGCCACCCTTTTTGAAATATTATAAAACAAACAATAAAAAATAACTAAATTTTTTAAATAATAAGTGAATTTAGCAATGAATGGCTAAAAGCCACCCTTTTTGAAATATTATAAAACAAACAATAAAAAATAGCTACATTTTTTAAATAATAAGTGAATTTAGCAATGAATGGCTAAAAGCCACCCTTTTTGAAATATTATAAAACAAACAATAAAAAATAGCTACATTTTTTAAATAATAAGTGAATTTAGCAATGAATGGCTTAAAGCCACCCTTTTTGAAATATTATAAAACAAACAATAAAAAATAGCTAAATTTTTTAAATAATAAGTGAATTTAGCAATGAATGGCTAAAAGCCACCCTTTTTGAAATATTATAAAACAAACAATAAAAAATAACTAAATTTTTTAAATAATAAGTGAATTTAGCAATGAATGGCTAAAAGCCACCCTTTTTGAAATATTATAAAACAAACAATAAAAAAATAGCTAAATTTTTTAAAAAATAAGTGAATTTAGCAATGAATGACTAAAAGCCACCCTTTTTGAAATATTATAAAACAAACAATAAAAAATAGCTAAATTTTTTAACTAATAAGCGAATTTAGCAATGAATGGCTAAAAGCCACCCTTTTTGAAATATTATAAAACAAACAATAAAAAGTAGCTAAATTTTTTAAATAATAAGCGAATTTAGCAATGAATGGCTAAAAGCCACCCTTTTTGAAATATTATAAAACAAACAATAAAAAATATACATTTAAATAATAAAGTCTAATAAGAAAGAATTTATATTAATAAAAATAATTTTTGCAAGATAGCGCCAGTTTTTACACTGCACCTTCTTCCTTGATTTTTTTCAAATTATGAGTTAACATGAATACGTTTTCCCATGCCTTTAACATAAGCTAAGCAATAAGAAATATTGTTCTGTTATTCTGCCGACGTTATTGCCAACTTGCTGATATATTTATCTTTAGTGTAGACCTAGGGTTAGGGTTATTGCCAGCTGAGATAGGCTGAGATATTTATCTTTAGTGTAGACCGAGTTATTTAATAATAATAATAAAAAAATTTGGTGTTATTTACAAAAAAAAAAAAAAATGGAAATTGAATTATTAAACCGCAATATAAATAAAGTTGAGTTTCATTTAAACCAACTAAATGAAATTATAGATAGTGTGTTAGCGGGAGGAATGGATTTCGATTGGTTTACGTATCGGGTCGAGAAAGGTAAGTACACACAAAAAAACCATAGGTAAAATTACCTAAAAATCTATATATATAAAAATGAAAAATAGTTTGTATGTTTGTTTGTTTGTTGGCTTATACTATGTTCACACTTTGGGTTTTAAACGCGTTTAAGCAAAATGTTGTAACGTTACTGACTGACTGACTGACTGACTGACTGACTGATTCATCATCGCACAGCCTAAACGCCTGAAGCTAAACACTTGAAATTTGGACCAGAGATTGGTCACTCCCCAAATCGATCCACTAAGACGGGATTTTTGGAAATTCGAATGTTTAGAGGGTAAAAAAGGGTAAAAACGGGAAAATTCGGTAACCTTATATCTTCAAAACTAAAAGAGATACAAAAAAAATTTAATACCTATCGTTGTTCTTTAGAAAAATAAGCGGACAGGTGTCTGGTACTTTTTTGAAATTCGGCCCTATTAGGGAGTAAACGGGTAAAATCTGAATTTTAGTACTTTTTTGACACCCCATCTATCTTTTGAACCAATAAACATAGAAACAAAGTTAATACCACATTCGAAACTTATCAAAAAAATACGAATATAAATTTGGTACTTTTTCGAAATTCGAACATTTAAGGGGTGAAAATCGTAACTATTTTTGGTACTTTTTTTACAAAACATTTTTCTCCATTCATTGACATATTCGTACTAAATTATGGGCTCCCACTTCAATACTGAAATCTTTGATACTTTAATGGGGGAAAAAAATAGTACCAAAAAAAGGAAATTTGATATTTTTCTTTCGCTTTTTGGTTCTACAACTGGTATTTTTTTAATTATCGTTAATATTGGACCTTAAAACATAAGATTCAACATGCAATGTCCTGAGTGGATAAAAATCTATTGCGGAACTTTTTGGTACTTTTTTGTTCTTTATCTGGTACTTTTTGAAATATTATAAAACAAACAATAAAAAATAGCTACATTTTTTAAATAATAAGTGAATTTAGCAATGAATGGCTAAAAGCCACCCTTTTTGAAATATTATAAAACAAACAATAAAAAATAGCTACATTTTTTAAAAAATAAGTGAATTTAGCAATGAATGGCTAAAAGCCACCCTTTTTGATATATTATAAAACAAACAATAAAAAATAGCTACATTTTTTAAATAATAAGTGAATTTAGCAATGAATGGCTAAAAGCCACCCTTTTTGAAATATTATAAAACAAACAATAAAAAATAGCTACATTTTTTAAATAATTAGTGAATTTAGCAATGAATAGCTAAAAGCCACCCTTTTTGAAATATTATAAAACAAACAATAAAAAATAGCTACATTTTTTAAATAATAAGTGAATTTAGCAATGAATGGCTAAAAGCCACCCTTTTTGAAATATTATAAAACAAACAATAAAAAATAGCTACATTTTTTAAATAATAAGTGAATTTAGCAATGAATGGCTAAAAGCCACCCTTTTTGAAATATTATAAAACAAACAAAAAATAGCTACATTTTTTAAATAATAAGTGAATTTAGCAATGAATGGCTAAAAGCCACCCTTTTTGAAATATTATAAAACAAACAAAAAATAACTAAATTTTTTAAATAATAAGTGAATTTAGCAATGAATAGCTAAAAGCCACCCTTTTTGAAATATTATAAAACAAACAATAAAAAAATAGCTAAATTTTTTAAAAAATAAGTGAATTTAGCAATGAATGACTAAAAGCCACCCTTTTTGAAATATTATAAAACAAACAATAAAAAATAGCTAAATTTTTTAACTAATAAGCGAATTTAGCAATGAATGGCTAAAAGCCACCCTTTTTGAAATATTATAAAACAAACAATAAAAAGTAGCTAAATTTTTTAAATAATAAGCGAATTTAGCAATGAATGGCTAAAAGCCACCCTTTTTGAAATATTATAAAACAAACAATAAAAAATAGCTAAATTTTTTAAAAAATAAGTGAATTTAGCAATGAATGGCTAAAAGCCACCCTTTTTGATATATTATAAAACAAACAATAAAAAATAACTAAATTTTTTAAATAATAAGTGAATTTAGCAATGAATGGCTAAAAGCCACCCTTTTTGAAATATTATAAAACAAACAATAAAAATAGCTACATTTTTTAAATAATAAGTGAATTTAGCAATGAATGGCTAAAAGCCACCCTTTTTGAAATATTATAAAACAAACAATAAAAAATAGCTACATTTTTTAAATAATAAGTGAATTTAGCAATGAATGGCTAAAAGCCACCCTTTTTGAAATATTATAAAACAAACAATAAAAAATAGCTACATTTTTTAAATAATAAGTGAATTTAGCAATGAATGGCTAAAAGCCACCCTTTTTGAAATATTATAAAACAAACAATAAAAAATAACTAAATTTTTTAAATAATAAGTGAATTTAGCAATGAATGGCTAAAAGCCACCCTTTTTGAAATATTATTAAACAAACAATAAAAAATAGCTACATTTTTTAAATAATAAGTGAATTTAGCAATGAATGGCTAAAAGCCACCCTTTTTGAAATATTATAAAACAAACAATAAAAAATAGCTACATTTTTTAAATAATAAGTGAATTTAGCAATGAATGGCTTAAAGCTACCCTTTTTGAAATATTATAAAACAAACAATAAAAAATAGCAAAATTTTTTAAATAATAAGTGAATTTAGCAATGAATGGCTAAAAGCCACCCTTTTTGAAATATTATAAAACAAACAATAAAAAATAACTAAATTTTTTAAATAATAAGTGAATTTAGCAATGAATGGCTAAAAGCCACCCTTTTTGAAATATTATAAAACAAACAATAAAAAGTAGCTAAATTTTTTAAATAATAAGCGAATTTAGCAATGAATGGCTAAAAGCCACCTTTTTTGAAATATTATAAAACAAACAATAAAAAATAGCTACATTTTTTAAATAATAAGTGAATTTAGCAATGAATGGCTAAAAGCCACCCTTTTTGAAATATTATAAAACAAACAATAAAAAATAGCTACATTTTTTAAAAAATAAGTGAATTTAGCAATGAATGGCTAAAAGCCACCCTTTTTGATATATTATAAAACAAACAATAAAAAATAGCTAAATTTTTTAAATAATAAGTGAATTTAGCAAAGAATGAATGGCTAAAAGCCACCCTTTTTGAAAATTATAAAACAAACAATAAAAAATAGCTAAATTTTTTAAATAATAAGTGAATTTAGCAATGAATGGCTAAAAGCCACCCTTTTTGAAAAATTATAAAACAAACAATAAAAAGTAGCTACATTTTTTAAATATTAAGTGAATTTAGCAATGAATGGCTAAAAGCCACCCTTTTTGAAATATTATAAAACAAACAATAAAAAGTAGCTAAATTTTTTAAATAATAAGTGAATTTAGCAATGAATGGCTAAAAGCCACCCTTTTTGAAATATTATAAAACAAACAATAAAAAGTAGCTACATTTTTTAAATAATAAGTGAATTTAGCAATGAATGGCTAAAAGCCACCCTTTTTGAAATATTATAAAACAAACAATAAAAAAATAGCTACATTTTTTAAATAATAAGTGAATTTAGCAATGAATGGCTAAAAGCCACCCTTTTTGAAATATTATAAAACAAACAATAAAAAATAGCTAAATTTTTTAAATAATAAGTGAATTTAGCAAAGAATGAATGGCTAAAAGCCACCCTTTTTGAAAATTATAAAACAAACAATAAAAAATAGCTAAATTTTTTAAATAATAAGTGAATTTAGCAATGAATGGCTAAAAGCCACCCTTTTTGAAAAATTATAAAACAAACAATAAAAAGTAGCTACATTTTTTAAATATTAAGTGAATTTAGCAATGAATGGCTAAAAGCCACCCTTTTTGAAATATTATAAAACAAACAATAAAAAGTAGCTAAATTTTTTAAATAATAAGTGAATTTAGCAATGAATGGCTAAAAGCCACCCTTTTTGAAATATTATAAAACAAACAATAAAAAGTAGCTAAATTTTTTAAATAATAAGTGAATTTAGCAATGAATGGCTAAAAGCCACCCTTTTTGAAATATTATAAAACAAACAATAAAAAGTAGCTACATTTTTTAAATAATAAGTGAATTTAGCAATGAATGGCTAAAAGCCACCCTTTTTGAAATATTATAAAACAAACAATAAAAAAATAGCTACATTTTTTAAATAATAAGTGAATTTAGCAATGAATGGCTAAAAGCCACCCTTTTTGAAATATTATAAAACAAACAATAAAAAGTAGCTACATTTTTTAAATAATAAGTGAATTTAGCAATGAATGGCTAAAAGCCACCCTTTTTGAAATATTATAAAACAAACAATAAAAAGTAGCTACATTTTTTAAATAATAAGTGAATTTAGCAATGAATGGCTAAAAGCCACCCTTTTTGAAATATTATAAAACAAACAATAAAAAATAGCTACATTTTTTAAATAATTAGTGAATTTAGCAATGAATAGCTAAAAGCCACCCTTTTTGAAATATTATAAAACAAACAATAAAAAATAGCTACATTTTTTAAATAATAAGTGAATTTAGCAATGAATGGCTAAAAGCCACCCTTTTTGAAATATTATAAAACAAACAATAAAAAATAGCTACATTTTTTAAATAATAAGTGAATTTAGCAATGAATGGCTAAAAGCCACCCTTTTTGAAATATTATAAAACAAACAATAAAAAATAGCTACATTTTTTAAATAATAAGTGAATTTAGCAATGAATGGCTAAAAGCCACCCTTTTTGAAATATTATAAAACAAACAATAAAAAATAGCTAAATTTTTTAAAAAATAAGTGAATTTAGCAATGAATGGCTAAAAGCCACCCTTTTTGATATATTATAAAACAAACAATAAAAAATAACTAAATTTTTTAAATAATAAGTGAATTTAGCAATGAATGGCTAAAAGCCACCCTTTTTGAAATATTATAAAACAAACAATAAAAAATAACTAAATTTTTTAAATAATAAGTGAATTTAGCAATGAATGGCTAAAAGCCACCCTTTTTGAAATATTATAAAACAAACAATAAAAAATAGCTACATTTTTTAAATAATAAGTGAATTTAGCAATGAATGGCTAAAAGCCACCCTTTTTGAAATATTATAAAACAAACAATAAAAAATAGCTACATTTTTTAAATAATAAGTGAATTTAGCAATGAATGGCTAAAAGCCACCCTTTTTGAAATATTATAAAACAAACAATAAAAAATAGCTACATTTTTTAAATAATAAGTGAATTTAGCAATGAATGGCTTAAAGCCACCCTTTTTGAAATATTATAAAACAAACAATAAAAAATAGCTAAATTTTTTAAATAATAAGTGAATTTAGCAATGAATGGCTAAAAGCCACCCTTTTTGAAATATTATAAAACAAACAATAAAAAATAACTAAATTTTTTAAATAATAAGTGAATTTAGCAATGAATGGCTAAAAGCCACCCTTTTTGAAATATTATAAAACAAACAATAAAAAAATAGCTAAATTTTTTAAAAAATAAGTGAATTTAGCAATGAATGACTAAAAGCCACCCTTTTTGAAATATTATAAAACAAACAATAAAAAATAGCTAAATTTTTTAACTAATAAGCGAATTTAGCAATGAATGGCTAAAAGCCACCCTTTTTGAAATATTATAAAACAAACAATAAAAAGTAGCTAAATTTTTTAAATAATAAGCGAATTTAGCAATGAATGGCTAAAAGCCACCCTTTTTGAAATATTATAAAACAAACAATAAAAAATAGCTAAATTTTTTAAAAAATAAGTGAATTTAGCAATGAATGGCTAAAAGCCACCCTTTTTGATATATTATAAAACAAACAATAAAAAATAACTAAATTTTTTAAATAATAAGTGAATTTAGCAATGAATGGCTAAAAGCCACCCTTTTTGAAATATTATAAAACAAACAATAAAAATAGCTACATTTTTTAAATAATAAGTGAATTTAGCAATGAATGGCTAAAAGCCACCCTTTTTGAAATATTATAAAACAAACAATAAAAAATAGCTACATTTTTTAAATAATAAGTGAATTTAGCAATGAATGGCTAAAAGCCACCCTTTTTGAAATATTATAAAACAAACAATAAAAAATAGCTACATTTTTTAAATAATAAGTGAATTTAGCAATGAATGGCTAAAAGCCACCCTTTTTGAAATATTATAAAACAAACAATAAAAAATAACTAAATTTTTTAAATAATAAGTGAATTTAGCAATGAATGACTAAAAGCCACCCTTTTTGAAATATTATTAAACAAACAATAAAAAATAGCTACATTTTTTAAATAATAAGTGAATTTAGCAATGAATGGCTAAAAGCCACCCTTTTTGAAATATTATAAAACAAACAATAAAAAATAGCTACATTTTTTAAATAATAAGTGAATTTAGCAATGAATGGCTTAAAGCTACCCTTTTTGAAATATTATAAAACAAACAATAAAAAATAGCTAAATTTTTTAAATAATAAGTGAATTTAGCAATGAATGGCTAAAAGCCACCCTTTTTGAAATATTATAAAACAAACAATAAAAAATAACTAAATTTTTTAAATAATAAGTGAATTTAGCAATGAATGGCTAAAAGCCACCCTTTTTGAAATATTATAAAACAAACAATAAAAAGTAGCTAAATTTTTTAAATAATAAGCGAATTTAGCAATGAATGGCTAAAAGCCACCTTTTTTGAAATATTATAAAACAAACAATAAAAAATAGCTACATTTTTTAAATAATAAGTGAATTTAGCAATGAATGGCTAAAAGCCACCCTTTTTGAAATATTATAAAACAAACAATAAAAAATAGCTACATTTTTTAAAAAATAAGTGAATTTAGCAATGAATGGCTAAAAGCCACCCTTTTTGATATATTATAAAACAAACAATAAAAAATAGCTAAATTTTTTAAATAATAAGTGAATTTAGCAAAGAATGAATGGCTAAAAGCCACCCTTTTTGAAAATTATAAAACAAACAATAAAAAATAGCTAAATTTTTTAAATAATAAGTGAATTTAGCAATGAATGGCTAAAAGCCACCCTTTTTGAAAAATTATAAAACAAACAATAAAAAGTAGCTACATTTTTTAAATATTAAGTGAATTTAGCAATGAATGGCTAAAAGCCACCCTTTTTGAAATATTATAAAACAAACAATAAAAAGTAGCTAAATTTTTTAAATAATAAGTGAATTTAGCAATGAATGGCTAAAAGCCACCCTTTTTGAAATATTATAAAACAAACAATAAAAAGTAGCTACATTTTTTAAATAATAAGTGAATTTAGCAATGAATGGCTAAAAGCCACCCTTTTTGAAATATTATAAAACAAACAATAAAAAAATAGCTACATTTTTTAAATAATAAGTGAATTTAGCAATGAATGGCTAAAAGCCACCCTTTTTGAAATATTATAAAACAAACAATAAAAAATAGCTAAATTTTTTAAATAATAAGTGAATTTAGCAAAGAATGAATGGCTAAAAGCCACCCTTTTTGAAAATTATAAAACAAACAATAAAAAATAGCTAAATTTTTTAAATAATAAGTGAATTTAGCAATGAATGGCTAAAAGCCACCCTTTTTGAAAAATTATAAAACAAACAATAAAAAGTAGCTACATTTTTTAAATATTAAGTGAATTTAGCAATGAATGGCTAAAAGCCACCCTTTTTGAAATATTATAAAACAAACAATAAAAAGTAGCTAAATTTTTTAAATAATAAGTGAATTTAGCAATGAATGGCTAAAAGCCACCCTTTTTGAAATATTATAAAACAAACAATAAAAAGTAGCTAAATTTTTTAAATAATAAGTGAATTTAGCAATGAATGGCTAAAAGCCACCCTTTTTGAAATATTATAAAACAAACAATAAAAAGTAGCTACATTTTTTAAATAATAAGTGAATTTAGCAATGAATGGCTAAAAGCCACCCTTTTTGAAATATTATAAAACAAACAATAAAAAAATAGCTACATTTTTTAAATAATAAGTGAATTTAGCAATGAATGGCTAAAAGCCACCCTTTTTGAAATATTATAAAACAAACAATAAAAAGTAGCTACATTTTTAAATAATAAGTGAATTTAGCAATGAATGGCTAAAAGCCACCCTTTTTGAAATATTATAAAACAAACAATAAAAAAATAGCTACATTTTTTAAATAATAAGTGAATTTAGCAATGAATGGCTAAAAGCCACCCTTTTTGAAATATTATAAAACAAACAATAAAAATAGCTAAATTTTTTAAATAATAAGTGAATTTAGCAAAGAATGAATGGCTAAAAGCCACCCTTTTTGAAAATTATAAAACAAACAATAAAAAATAGCTAAATTTTTTAAATAATAAGTGAATTTAGCAATGAATGGCTAAAAGCCACCCTTTTTGAAAAATTATAAAACAAACAATAAAAAGTAGCTACATTTTTTAAATATTAAGTGAATTTAGCAATGAATGGCTAAAAGCCACCCTTTTTGAAATATTATAAAACAAACAATAAAAAGTAGCTAAATTTTTTAAATAATAAGTGAATTTAGCAATGAATGGCTAAAAGCCACCCTTTTTGAAATATTATAAAACAAACAATAAAAAGTAGCTACATTTTTTAAATAATAAGTGAATTTAGCAATGAATGGCTAAAAGCCACCCTTTTTGAAATATTATAAAACAAACAATAAAAAATAGCTACATTTTTTAAATAATAAGTGAATTTAGCAATGAATGGCTAAAAGCCACCCTTTTTGAAATATTATAAAACAAACAATAAAAAATAGCTAAATTTTTTAAATAATAAGTGAATTTAGCAAAGAATGAATGGATAAAAGCCACCCTTTTTGAAAATTATAAAACAAACAATAAAAAATAGCTAAATTTTTTAAATAATAAGTGAATTTAGCAATGAATGGCTAAAAGCCACCCTTTTTGAAAAATTATAAAACAAACAATAAAAAGTAGCTACATTTTTTAAATATTAAGTGAATTTAGCAATGAATGGCTAAAAGCCACCCTTTTTGAAATATTATAAAACAAACAATAAAAAGTAGCTAAATTTTTTAAATAATAAGTGAATTTAGCAATGAATGGCTAAAAGCCACCCTTTTTGAAATATTATAAAACAAACAATAAAAAGTAGCTAAATTTTTTAAATAATAAGTGAATTTAGCAATGAATGGCTAAAAGCCACCCTTTTTGAAAAATTATAAAACAAACAATAAAAAGTAGCTACATTTTTTAAATATTAAGTGAATTTAGCAATGAATGGCTAAAAGCCACCCTTTTTGAAATATTATAAAACAAACAATAAAAAGTAGCTAAATTTTTTAAATAATAAGTGAATTTAGCAATGAATGGCTAAAAGCCACCCTTTTTGAAATATTATAAAACAAACAATAAAAAATAGCTACATTTTTAAATAATAAGTGAATTTAGCAATGAATGGCTAAAAGCCACCCTTTTTGAAATATTATAAAACAAACAATAAAAAATAGCTACATTTTTTAAATAATAAGTGAATTTAGCAATGAATGGCTAAAAGCCACCCTTTTTGAAATATTATAAAACAAACAATAAAAAATAACTAAATTTTTTAAATAATAAGTGAATTTAGCAATGAATGGCTAAAAGCCACCCTTTTTGGAATATTATAAAACAAACAATAAAAAATAGCTACATTTTTTAAATAATAAGTGAATTTAGCAATGAATGGCTAAAAGCCACCCTTTTTGAAATATTATAAAACAAACAATAAAAAATAGCTACATTTTTTAAATAATAAGTGAATTTAGCAATGAATGGCTTAAAGCTACCCTTTTTGAAATATTATAAAACAAACAATAAAAAATAGCTAAATTTTTTAAATAATAAGTGAATTTAGCAATGAATGGCTAAAAGCCACCCTTTTTGAAATATTATAAAACAAACAATAAAAAATAACTAAATTTTTAAATAATAAGTGAATTTAGCAATGAATGGCTAAAAGCCACCCTTTTTGAAATATTATAAAACAAACAATAAAAAATAGCTAAATTTTTTAAAAAATAAGTGAATTTAGCAATGAATGACTAAAAGCCACCCTTTTTGAAATATTATAAAACAAACAATAAAAAGTAGCTAAATTTTTTAAATAATAAGCGAATTTAGCAATGAATGGCTAAAAGCCACCTTTTTTGAAATATTATAAAACAAACAATAAAAAATAGCTACATTTTTTAAATAATAAGTGAATTTAGCAATGAATGGCTAAAAGCCACCCTTTTTGAAATATTATAAAACAAACAATAAAAAGTAGCTAAATTTTTTAAATAATAAGCGAATTTAGCAATGAATGGCTAAAAGCCACCTTTTTTGAAATATTATAAAACAAACAATAAAAAATAGCTACATTTTTTAAATAATAAGTGAATTTAGCAATGAATGGCTAAAAGCCACCCTTTTTGAAATATTATAAAACAAACAATAAAAAATAGCTACATTTTTTAAAAAATAAGTGAATTTAGCAATGAATGGCTAAAAGCCACCCTTTTTGATATATTATAAACAAACAATAAAAAATAGCTAAATTTTTTAAATAATAAGTGAATTTAGCAAAGAATGAATGGCTAAAAGCCACCCTTTTTGAAAATTATAAAACAAACAATAAAAAATAGCTAAATTTTTTTAAATAATAAGTGAATTTAGCAATGAATGGCTAAAAGCCACCCTTTTGAAAAATTATAAAACAAACAATAAAAAGTAGCTACATTTTTTAAATATTAAGTGAATTTAGCAATGAATGGCTAAAAGCCACCCTTTTTGAAATATTATAAAACAAACAATAAAAAGTAGCTAAATTTTTTAAATAATAAGTGAATTTAGCAATGAATGGCTAAAAGCCACCCTTTTTGAAATATTATAAAACAAACAATAAAAAGTAGCTACATTTTTTAAATAATAAGTGAATTTAGCAATGAATGGCTAAAAGCCACCCTTTTTGAAATATTATAAAACAAACAATAAAAAAATAGCTACATTTTTTAAATAATAAGTGAATTTAGCAATGAATGGCTAAAAGCCACCCTTTTTGAAATATTATAAAACAACAATAAAAAATAGCTAAATTTTTTAAATAATAAGTGAATTTAGCAAAGAATGAATGGCTAAAAGCCACCCTTTTTGAAAATTATAAAACAAACAATAAAAAATAGCTAAATTTTTTAAATAATAAGTGAATTTAGCAATGAATGGCTAAAAGCCACCCTTTTTGAAAAATTATAAAACAAACAATAAAAAGTAGCTACATTTTTTAAATATTAAGTGAATTTAGCAATGAATGGCTAAAAGCCACCCTTTTTGAAATATTATAAAACAAACAATAAAAAGTAGCTAAATTTTTTAAATAATAAGTGAATTTAGCAATGAATGGCTAAAAGCCACCCTTTTTGAAATATTATAAAACAAACAATAAAAAGTAGCTAAATTTTTTAAATAATAAGCGAATTTAGCAATGAATGGCTAAAAGCCACCCTTTTTGAAATTTTATAAAACAAACAATAAAAAATTGCTAAATTTTTTAAATAATAAGTGAATTTAGCAATGAATGGCTAAAAGCCACCTTTTTTGAAATATTATAAAACAAACAATAAAAAATAGCTACATTTTTTAAATAATAAGTGAATTTAGCAATGAATGGCTAAAAGCCACCCTTTTTGAAATATTATAAAACAAACAATAAAAAATAGCTACATTTTTAAAAAATAAGTGAATTTAGCAATGAATGGCTAAAAGCCACCCTTTTTGATATATTATAAAACAAACAATAAAAAATAGCTAAATTTTTTAAATAATAAGTGAATTTAGCAAAGAATGAATGGCTAAAAGCCACCCTTTTTGAAAATTATAAAACAAACAATAAAAAATAGCTAAATTTTTTAAATAATAAGTGAATTTAGCAATGAATGGCTAAAAGCCACCCTTTTTGAAAAATTATAAAACAAACAATAAAAAGTAGCTACATTTTTTAAATATTAAGTGAATTTAGCAATGAATGGCTAAAAGCCACCCTTTTTGAAATATTATAAAACAAACAATAAAAAGTAGCTAAATTTTTTAAATAATAAGTGAATTTAGCAATGAATGGCTAAAAGCCACCCTTTTTGAAATATTATAAAACAAACAATAAAAAGTAGCTACATTTTTTAAATAATAAGTGAATTTAGCAATGAATGGCTAAAAGCCACCCTTTTTGAAATATTATAAAACAAACAATAAAAAAATAGCTACATTTTTTAAATAATAAGTGAATTTAGCAATGAATGGCTAAAAGCCACCCTTTTTGAAATATTATAAAACAAACAATAAAAAATAGCTACATTTTTTAAATAATAAGTGAATTTAGCAAAGAATGAATGGCTAAAAGCCACCCTTTTTGAAAATTATAAAACAAACAATAAAAAATAGCTAAATTTTTTAAATAATAAGTGCATTTAGCAATGAATGGCTAAAAGCCACCTTTTTTGAAATATTATAAAACAAACAATAAAAAATAGCTACATTTTTTAAATAATAAGTGAATTTAGCAATGAATGGCTAAAAGCCACCCTTTTTGAAATATTATAAAACAAACAATAAAAAATAGCTACATTTTTTAAAAAATAAGTGAATTTAGCAATGAATGGCTAAAAGCCACCCTTTTTGATATATTATAAAACAAACAATAAAAAATAGCTACATTTTTTAAATAATAAGTGAATTTAGCAATGAATGGCTAAAAGCCACCCTTTTTGAAATATTATAAAACAAACAATAAAAAATAGCTACATTTTTTAAATAATTAGTGAATTTAGCAATGAATGGCTAAAAGCCACCCTTTTTGAAATATTATAAAACAAACAATAAAAAATAGCTACATTTTTTAAATAATAAGTGAATTTAGCAATGAATGGCTAAAAGCCACCCTTTTTGAAATATTATAAAACAAACAATAAAAAATAGCTACATTTTTTAAATAATAAGTGAATTTAGCAATGAATGGCTAAAAGCCACCCTTTTTGAAATATTATAAAACAAACAATAAAAAATAGCTAAATTTTTTAAAAAATAAGTGAATTTAGCAATGAATGGCTAAAAGCCACCCTTTTTGATATATTATAAAACAAACAATAAAAAATAACTAAATTTTTTAAATAATAAGTGAATTTAGCAATGAATGGCTAAAAGCCACCCTTTTTGAAATATTATAAAACAAACAATAAAAAATAACTAAATTTTTTAAATAATAAGTGAATTTAGCAATGAATGGCTAAAAGCCACCCTTTTTGAAATATTATAAAACAAACAATAAAAAATAGCTACATTTTTTAAATAATAAGTGAATTTAGCAATGAATGGCTAAAAGCCACCCTTTTTGAAATATTATAAAACAAACAATAAAAAATAACTAAATTTTTTAAATAATAAGTGAATTTAGCAATGAATGGCTAAAAGCCACCCTTTTTGAAATATTATAAGACAAACAATAAAAAATAGCTACATTTTTTAAATAATAAGTGAATTTAGCAATGAATGGCTAAAAGCCACCCTTTTTGAAATATTATAAAACAAACAATAAAAAATAGCTACATTTTTTAAATAATAAGTGAATTTAGCAATGAATGGCTTAAAGCCACCCTTTTTGAAATATTATAAAACAAACAATAAAAAATAGCTAAATTTTTTAAATAATAAGTGAATTTAGCAATGAATGGCTAAAAGCCACCCTTTTTGAAATATTATAAAACAAACAATAAAAAATAACTAAATTTTTTAAATAATAAGTGAATTTAGCAATGAATGGCTAAAAGCCACCCTTTTTGAAATATTATAAAACAAACAATAAAAAATAGCTAAATTTTTTAAAAAATAAGTGAATTTAGCAATGAATGACTAAAAGCCACCCTTTTTGAAATATTATAAAACAAACAATAAAAAATAGCTAAATTTTTTAACTAATAAGCGAATTTAGCAATGAATGGCTAAAAGCCACCCTTTTTGAAATATTATAAAACAAACAATAAAAAGTAGCTAAATTTTTTAAATAATAATCGAATTTAGCAATGAATGGCTAAAAGCCACCCTTTTTGAAATATTATAAAACAAACAATAAAAAATAGCTACATTTTTTAAATAATAAGTGAATTTAGCAATGAATGGCTAAAAGCCACCCTTTTTGAAATATTATAAAACAAACAATAAAAAATAGCTACATTTTTTAAAAAATAAGTGAATTTAGCAATGAATGGCTAAAAGCCACCCTTTTTGATATATTATAAAACAAACAATAAAAAATAGCTACATTTTTTAAATAATAAGTGAATTTAGCAATGAATGGCTAAATAAAAGCCACCCTTTTTGAAATATTATAAAACAAACAATAAAAAATAGCTACATTTTTTAAATAATTAGTGAATTTAGCAATGAATGGCTAAAAGCCACCCTTTTTGAAATATTATAAAACAAACAATAAAAAATAGCTACATTTTTTAAATAATAAGTGAATTTAGCAATGAATGGCTAAAAGCCACCCTTTTTGAAATATTATAAAACAAACAATAAAAAATAGCTACATTTTTTTTAATAATAAGTGAATTTAGCAATGAATGGCTAAAAGCCACCCTTTTTGAAATATTATAAAACAAACAATAAAAAATAGCTAAATTTTTTAAAAAATAAGTGAATTTAGCAATGAATGGCTAAAAGCCACCCTTTTTGATATATTATAAAACAAACAATAAAAAATAACTAAATTTTTTAAATAATAAGTGAATTTAGCAATGAATGGCTAAAAGCCACCCTTTTTGAAATATTATAAAACAAACAATAAAAAATAACTAAATTTTTTAAATAATAAGTGAATTTAGCAATGAATGGCTAAAAGCCACCCTTTTTGAAATATTATAAAACAAACAATAAAAAATAGCTACATTTTTTAAATAATAAGTGAATTTAGCAATGAATGGCTAAAAGCCACCCTTTTTGAAATATTATAAAACAAACAATAAAAAATAGCTACATTTTTTAAATAATAAGTGAATTTAGCAATGAATGGCTAAAAGCCACCCTTTTTGAAATATTATAAAACAAACAATAAAAAATAACTAAATTTTTTAAATAATAAGTGAATTTAGCAATGAATGGCTAAAAGCCACCCTTTTTGAAATATTATAAAACAAACAATAAAAAATAGCTACATTTTTTAAATAATAAGTGAATTTAGCAATGAATGGCTAAAAGCCACCCTTTTTGAAATATTATAAAACAAACAATAAAAAATAGCTACATTTTTTAAATAATAAGTGAATTTAGCAATGAATGGCTAAAAGCCACCCTTTTTGAAATATTATAAAACAAACAATAAAAAATAGCTACATTTTTTAAAAAATAAGTGAATTTAGCAATGAATGGCTAAAAGCCACCCTTTTTGATATATTATAAAACAAACAATAAAAAATAGCTACATTTTTTAAATAATAAGTGAATTTAGCAATGAATGGCTAAATAAAAGCCACCCTTTTTGAAATATTATAAAACAAACAATAAAAAATAGCTACATTTTTTAAATAATTAGTGAATTTAGCAATGAATGGCTAAAAGCCACCCTTTTTGAAATATTATAAAACAAACAATAAAAAATAGCTACATTTTTTAAATAATAAGTGAATTTAGCAATGAATGGCTAAAAGCCACCCTTTTTGAAATATTATAAAACAAACAATAAAAAATAACTAAATTTTTTAAATAATAAGTGAATTTAGCAATGAATGGCTAAAAGCCACCCTTTTTGAAATATTATAAAACAAACAATAAAAAATAACTAAATTTTTTAAATAATAAGTGAATTTAGCAATGAATGGCTAAAAGCCACCCTTTTTGAAATATTATAAAACAAACAATAAAAAATAGCTACATTTTTTAAATAATAAGTGAATTTAGCAATGAATGGCTAAAAGCCACCCTTTTTGAAATATTATAAAACAAACAATAAAAAATAACTAAATTTTTTAAATAATAAGTGAATTTAGCAATGAATGGCTAAAAGCCACCCTTTTTGAAATATTATAAAACAAACAATAAAAAATAGCTACATTTTTTAAATAATAAGTGAATTTAGCAATGAATGGCTAAAAGCCACCCTTTTTGAAATATTATAAAACAAACAATAAAAAATAGCTACATTTTTTAAATAATAAGTGAATTTAGCAATGAATGGCTTAAAGCCACCCTTTTTGAAATATTATAAAACAAACAATAAAAAATAGCTAAATTTTTTAAATAATAAGTGAATTTAGCAATGAATGGCTAAAAGCCACCCTTTTTGAAATATTATAAAACAAACAATAAAAAATAACTAAATTTTTTAAATAATAAGTGAATTTAGCAATGAATGGCTAAAAGCCACCCTTTTTGAAAAATTATAAAACAAACAATAAAAAGTAGCTACATTTTTTAAATATTAAGTGAATTTAGCAATGAATGGCTAAAAGCCACCCTTTTTGAAATATTATAAAACAAACAATAAAAAGTAGCTAAATTTTTTAAATAATAAGTGAATTTAGCAATGAATGGCTAAAAGCCACCCTTTTTGAAATATTATAAAACAAACAATAAAAAGTAGCTAAATTTTTTAAATAATAAGCGAATTTAGCAATGAATGGCTAAAAGCCACCCTTTTTGAAATTTTATAAAACAAACAATAAAAAATTGCTAAATTTTTTAAATAATAAGTGAATTTAGCAATGAATGGCTAAAAGCCACCCTTTTTGAAATATTATAAAACAAACAATAAAAAATAGCTAAATTTTTTAAATAATAAGTGAATTTAGCAAAGAATGAATGGCTAAAAGCCACCCTTTTTGAAAATTATAAAACAAACAATAAAAAATAGCTAAATTTTTTAAATAATAAGTGAATTTAGCAAAGAATAAATGGCTAAAAGCCACCATTTTTGAAAATTATAAAACAAACAATAAAAAGTAGCTACATTTTTTAAATATTAAGTGAATTTAGCAATGAATGGCTAAAAGCCACCCTTTTTGAAATATTATAAAACAAACAATAAAAAGTAGCTAAATTTTTTAAATAATAAGTGAATTTAGCAATGAATGGCTAAAAGCCACCCTTTTTGAAATATTATAAAACAAACAATAAAAAGTAGCTAAATTTTTTAAATAATAAGTGAATTTAGCAATGAATGGCTAAAAGCCACCCTTTTTGAAATATTATAAAACAAACAATAAAAAATAGCTACATTTTTTAAATAATAAGTGAATTTAGCAATGAATGGCTAAAAGCCACCCTTTTTGAAATATTATAAAACAAACAATAAAAAATAGCTACATTTTTTAAATAATAAGTGAATTTAGCAATGAATGGCTAAAAGCCACCCTTTTTGAAATATTATAAAACAAACAATAAAAAATAGCTAAATTTTTTAAAAAATAAGTGAATTTAGCAATGAATGGCTAAAAGCCACCCTTTTTGATATATTATAAAACAAACAATAAAAAATAACTAAATTTTTTAAATAATAAGTGAATTTAGCAATGAATGGCTAAAAGCCACCCTTTTTGAAATATTATAAAACAAACAATAAAAAATAACTAAATTTTTTAAATAATAAGTGAATTTAGCAATGAATGGCTAAAAGCCACCCTTTTTGAAATATTATAAAACAAACAATAAAAAATAGCTACATTTTTTAAA
Organism: Pollenia angustigena; assembly: GCA_930367215.1. Classification (NCBI taxonomy): domain Eukaryota; kingdom Metazoa; phylum Arthropoda; class Insecta; order Diptera; family Polleniidae; genus Pollenia; species Pollenia angustigena. Next base: position 11,549,320 of record OV884061.1, on the reverse strand, counting down.
TAATAAGTGAATTTAGCAATGAATGGCTAAAAGCCACCCTTTTTGAAATATTATAAAACAAACAATAAAAAATAACTAAATTTTTTAAATAATAAGTGAATTTAGCAATGAATGGCTAAAAGCCACCCTTTTTGAAATATTATAAAACAAACAATAAAAAATAGCTACATTTTTTAAATAATAAGTGAATTTAGCAATGAATGGCTAAAAGCCACCCTTTTTGAAATATTATAAAACAAACAATAAAAAATAGCTACATTTTTTAAATAATAAGTGAATTTAGCAATGAATGGCTTAAAGCCACCCTTTTTGAAATATTATAAAACAAACAATAAAAAATAGCTAAATTTTTTAAAAAATAAGTGAATTTAGCAATGAATGGCTAAAAGCCACCCTTTTTGAAATATTATAAAACAAACAATAAAAAATAACTAAATTTTTTAAATAATAAGTGAATTTAGCAATGAATGGCTAAAAGCCACCCTTTTTGAAATATTATAAAACAAACAATAAAAAATAGCTAAATTTTTTAAAAAATAAGTGAATTTAGCAATGAATGACTAAAAGCCACCCTTTTTGAAATATTATAAAACAAACAATAAAAAATAGCTAAATTTTTTAACTAATAAGCGAATTTAGCAATGAATGGCTAAAAGCCACCCTTTTTGAAATATTATAAAACAAACAATAAAAAGTAGCTAAATTTTTTAAATAATAATCGAATTTAGCAATGAATGGCTAAAAGCCACCCTTTTTGAAATATTATAAAACAAACAATAAAAAATAGCTAAATTTTTTAAAAAAATAAGTGAATTTAGCAATGAATGGCTAAAAGCCACCCTTTTTGATATATTATAAAACAAACAATAAAAAATAACTAAATTTTTTAAATAATAAGTGAATTTAGCAATGAATGGCTAAAAGCCACCCTTTTTGAAATATTATAAAACAAACAATAAAAATAGCTACATTTTTTAAATAATAAGTGAATTTAGCAATGAATGGCTAAAAGCCACCCTTTTTGAAATATTATAAAACAAACAATAAAAAATAGCTACATTTTTTAAATAATAAGTGAATTTAGCAATGAATGGCTAAAAGCCACCCTTTTTGAAATATTCTAAAACAAACAATAAAAAATAGCTACATTTTTTAAATAATAAGTGAATTTAGCAATGAATGGCTAAAAGCCACCCTTTTTGAAATATTCTAAAACAAACAATAAAAAATAGCTACATTTTTTAAATAATAAGTGAATTTAGCAATGAATGGCTAAAAGCCACCCTTTTTGAAATATTATAAAACAAACAATAAAAAATAACTAAATTTTTTAAATAATAAGTGAATTTAGCAATGAATGGCTAAAAGCCACCCTTTTTGAAATATTATAAAACAAACAATAAAAAATAGCTACATTTTTTAAATAATAAGTGAATTTAGCCATTCATTGCTAAATTCACTTATTATTTAAAAAATGTAGCTATTTTTTATTGTTTGTTTTATAATATTTCAAAAAGGGTGGCTTTTAGCCATTCATTGCTAAATTCACTTATTATTTAAAAAATTTAGCAATGAATGGCTAAAAGCCACCCTTTTTGAAATATTATAAAACAAACAATAAAAAGTAGCTACATTTTTTAAATAATAAGTGAATTTAGCAATGAATGGCTAAAAGCCACCCTTTTTGAAATATTATAAAACAAACAATAAAAAATAACTAAATTTTTTAAATAATAAGTGAATTTAGCAATGAATGGCTAAAAGCCACCCTTTTTGAAATATTATAAAACAAACAATAAAAAATAGCTACATTTTTTAAATAATAAGTGAATTTAGCAATGAATGGCTAAAAGCCACCCTTTTTGAAATATTATAAAACAAACAATAAAAAATAGCTACATTTTTTAAATAATAAGTGAATTTAGCAATGAATGGCTAAAAGCCACCCTTTTTGAAATATTATAAAACAAACAATAAAAAATAGCTACATTTTTTAAAAAATAAGTGAATTTAGCAATGAATGGCTAAAAGCCACCCTTTTTGATATATTATAAAACAAACAATAAAAAATAGCTACATTTTTTAAATAATAAGTGAATTTAGCAATGAATGGCTAAATAAAAGCCACCCTTTTTGAAATATTATAAAACAAACAATAAAAAATAGCTACATTTTTTAAATAATTAGTGAATTTAGCAATGAATGGCTAAAAGCCACCCTTTTTGAAATATTATAAAACAAACAATAAAAAATAGCTACATTTTTTAAATAATAAGTGAATTTAGCAATGAATGGCTAAAAGCCACCCTTTTTGAAATATTATAAAACAAACAATAAAAAATAACTAAATTTTTTAAATAATAAGTGAATTTAGCAATGAATGGCTAAAAGCCACCCTTTTTGAAATATTATAAAACAAACAATAAAAAATAACTAAATTTTTTAAATAATAAGTGAATTTAGCAATGAATGGCTAAAAGCCACCCTTTTTGAAATATTATAAAACAAACAATAAAAAATAGCTACATTTTTTAAATAATAAGTGAATTTAGCAATGAATGGCTAAAAGCCACCCTTTTTGAAATATTATAAAACAAACAATAAAAAATAACTAAATTTTTTAAATAATAAGTGAATTTAGCAATGAATGGCTAAAAGCCACCCTTTTTGAAATATTATAAAACAAACAATAAAAAATAGCTACATTTTTTAAATAATAAGTGAATTTAGCAATGAATGGCTAAAAGCCACCCTTTTTGAAATATTATAAAACAAACAATAAAAAATAGCTACATTTTTTAAATAATAAGTGAATTTAGCAATGAATGGCTTAAAGCCACCCTTTTTGAAATATTATAAAACAAACAATAAAAAATAGCTAAATTTTTTAAATAATAAGTGAATTTAGCAATGAATGGCTAAAAGCCACCCTTTTTGAAATATTATAAAACAAACAATAAAAAATAACTAAATTTTTTAAATAATAAGTGAATTTAGCAATGAATGGCTAAAAGCCACCCTTTTTGAAAAATTATAAAACAAACAATAAAAAGTAGCTACATTTTTTAAATATTAAGTGAATTTAGCAATGAATGGCTAAAAGCCACCCTTTTTGAAATATTATAAAACAAACAATAAAAAGTAGCTAAATTTTTTAAATAATAAGTGAATTTAGCAATGAATGGCTAAAAGCCACCCTTTTTGAAATATTATAAAACAAACAATAAAAAGTAGCTAAATTTTTTAAATAATAAGCGAATTTAGCAATGAATGGCTAAAAGCCACCCTTTTTGAAATTTTATAAAACAAACAATAAAAAATTGCTAAATTTTTTAAATAATAAGTGAATTTAGCAATGAATGGCTAAAAGCCACCCTTTTTGAAATATTATAAAACAAACAATAAAAAATAGCTAAATTTTTTAAATAATAAGTGAATTTAGCAAAGAATGAATGGCTAAAAGCCACCCTTTTTGAAAATTATAAAACAAACAATAAAAAATAGCTAAATTTTTTAAATAATAAGTGAATTTAGCAAAGAATAAATGGCTAAAAGCCACCATTTTTGAAAATTATAAAACAAACAATAAAAAGTAGCTACATTTTTTAAATATTAAGTGAATTTAGCAATGAATGGCTAAAAGCCACCCTTTTTGAAATATTATAAAACAAACAATAAAAAGTAGCTAAATTTTTTAAATAATAAGTGAATTTAGCAATGAATGGCTAAAAGCCACCCTTTTTGAAATATTATAAAACAAACAATAAAAAGTAGCTAAATTTTTTAAATAATAAGCGAATTTAGCAATGAATGGCTAAAAGCCACCCTTTTTGAAATTTTATAAAACAAACAATAAAAAATTGCTAAATTTTTTAAATAATAAGTGAATTTAGCAATGAATGGCTAAAAGCCACCCTTTTTGAAATATTATAAAACAAACAATAAAAAATAGCTAAATTTTTTAAATAATAAGTGAATTTAGCAAAGAATGAATGGCTAAAAGCCACCCTTTTTGAAAATTATAAAACAAACAATAAAAAATAGCTAAATTTTTAAAATAATAAGTGAATTTAGCAATGAATGGCTTAAAGCCACCCTTTTTGAAATATTATAAAACAAACAATAAAAAGTAGCTAAATTTTTTAAATAATAAGTGAATTTAGCAATGAATGGCTAAAAGCCACCCTTTTTTGAAATATTATAAAACAAACAATAAAAAGTAGCTACATTTTTTAAATAATAAGTGAATTTAGCAATGAATGGCTAAAAGCCACCCTTTTTGAAATATTATAAAACAAACAATAAAAAGTAGCTAAATTTTTTAAATAATAAGCGAATTTAGCAATGAATGGCTAAAAGCCACCCTTTTTGAAATTTTATAAAACAAACAATAAAAAATTGCTAAATTTTTTAAATAATAAGTGAATTTAGCAATGAATGGCTAAAAGCCACCCTTTTTGAAATATTATAAAACAAACAATAAAAAATAGCTAAATTTTTTAAATAATAAGTGAATTTAGCAAAGAATGAATGGCTAAAAGCCACCCTTTTTGAAAATTATAAAACAAACAATAAAAAATAGCTAAATTTTTTAAATAATAAGTGAATTTAGCAAAGAATAAATGGCTAAAAGCCACCATTTTTGAAAATTATAAAACAAACAATAAAAAATAGCTAAATTTTGTAAATAATAAGTGAATTTAGCAATGAATGGCTAAAAGGCACCCTTTTTGAAATATTATAAAACAAACAATAAAAAGTAGCTACATTTTTTAAATATTAAGTGAATTTAGCAATGAATGGCTAAAAGCCACCCTTTTTGAAATATTATAAAACAAACAATAAAAAGTAGCTTAATTTTTTAAATAATAAGTGAATTTAGCAATGAATGGCTAAAAGCCACCCTTTTTGAAATATTATAAAACAAATAATAAAAAGTAGCTACATTTTTTAAATAATAAGTGAATTTAGCAATGAATGGCTAAAAGCCACCCTTTTTGAAATATTATAAAACAATAAAAAATAGCTAAATTTTTTAAATAATAAGTGAATTTAGCAAAGAATGAATGGCTAAAAGCCACCCTTTTTGAAATATTATAAAACAAACAATAAAAAGTAGCTACATTTTTTAAATAATAAGTGAATTTAGCAATGAATGGCTAAAAGCCACCCTTTTTGAAATATTATAAAACAAACAATAAAAAGTAGCTACATTTTTTAAATAATAAGTGAATTTAGCAATGAATGGTTAAAAGCCACCCTTTTTGAAATATTATAAAACAAACAACAAAGAATAGATACATTTTTTAAATAATAAGTGAATTTAGCAATGAATGGCTAAAAGCCACCCTTTTTGAAATATTATAAAACAAACAATAAAAAATTGCTAAATTTTTTAAATAATAAGTGAATTTAGCAATGAATGGCTAAAAGGCACCCTTTTTGAAATATTATAAAACAAACAATAAAAAGTAGCTACATTTTTTAAATATTAAGTGAATTTAGCAATGAATGGCTAAAAGCCACCCTTTTTGAAATATTATAAAACAATAAAAAATAGCTAAATTTTTTAAATAATAAGTGAATTTAGCAAAGAATGAATGGCTAAAAGCCACCCTTTTTGAAATATTATAAAACAAACAATAAAAAGTAGCTACATTTTTTAAATAATAAGTGAATTTAGCAATGAATGGCTAAAAGCCACCCTTTTTGAAATATTATAAAACAAACAATAAAAAGTAGCTACATTTTTTAAATAATAAGTGAATTTAGCAATGAATGGTTAAAAGCCACCCTTTTTGAAATATTATAAAACAAACAATAAAGAATAGATAAATTTTTTAAATAATAAGTGAATTTAGCAATGAATGGCTAAAAGCCACCCTTTTTGAAATATTATAAAACAAACAATAAAAAATAGCTAAATTTTTTAAATAATAAGTGAATTTAGCAAAGAATGAATGGCTAAAAGCCACCCTTTTTGAAAATTATAAAACAAACAATAAAAAATAGCTAAATTTTTTAAATAATAAGTGAATTTAGCAATGAATGGCTAAAAGCCACCCTTTTTGAAATATTATAAAACAATAAAAAATAGCTAAATTTTTTAAATAATAAGTGAATTTAGCAAAGAATGAATGGCTAAAAGCCACCCTTTTTGAAATATTATAAAACAAACAATAAAAAGTAGCTACATTTTTTAAATAATAAGTGAATTTAGCAATGAATGGCTAAAAGCCACCCTTTTTGAAATATTATAAAACAAACAATAAAAAGTAGCTACATTTTTTAAATAATAAGTGAATTTAGCAATGAATGGTTAAAAGCCACCCTTTTTGAAATATTATAAAACAAACAATAAAGAATAGATAAATTTTTTAAATAATAAGTGAATTTAGCAATGAATGGCTAAAAGCCACCCTTTTTGAAATATTATAAAACAAACAATAAAAAATAGCTAAATTTTTTAAATAATAAGTGAATTTAGCAAAGAATGAATGGCTAAAAGCCACCCTTTTTGAAAATTATAAAACAAACAATAAAAAATAGCTAAATTTTTTAAATAATAAGTGAATTTAGCAATGAATGGCTAAAAGCCACCCTTTTTGAAAAATTATAAAACAAACAATAAAAAGTAGCTACATTTTTTAAATATTAAGTGAATTTAGCAATGAATGGCTAAAAGCCACCCTTTTTGAAATATTATAAAACAAACAATAAAAAGTAGCTAAATTTTTTAAATAATAAGTGAATTTAGCAATGAATGGCTAAAAGCCACCCTTTTTGAAATATTATAAAACAAACAATAAAAAATTGCTAAATTTTTTAAATAATAAGTGAATTTAGCAATGAATGGCTAAAAGCCACCCTTTTTGAAATATTATAAAACAAACAATAAAAAATAGCTAAATTTTTTAAATAATAAGTGAATTTAGCAAAGAATGAATGGCTAAAAGCCACCCTTTTTGAAAATTATAAAACAAACAATAAAAAATAGCTAAATTTTTTAAATAATAAGTGAATTTAGCAATGAATGGCTAAAAGCCACCCTTTTTGAAAAATTATAAAACAAACAATAAAAAGTAGCTACATTTTTTAAATATTAAGTGAATTTAGCAATGAATGGCTAAAAGCCACCCTTTTTGAAATATTATAAAACAAACAATAAAAAGTAGCTAAATTTTTTAAATAATAAGTGAATTTAGCAATGAATGGCTAAAAGCCACCCTTTTTGAAATATTATAAAACAAACAATAAAAAGTAGCTAAATTTTTTAAATAATTAGCGAATTTAGCAATGAATGGCTAAAAGCCACCCTTTTTGAAATTTTATAAAACAAACAATAAAAAATTGCTAAATTTTTAAAATAATAAGTGAATTTAGCAATGAATGGCTAAAAGCCACCCTTTTTGAAATATTATAAAACAAACAATAAAAAGTAGCTACATTTTTTAAATAATAAGTGAATTTAGCAATGAATGGCTAAAAGCCACCCTTTTTGAAATATTATAAAACAAACAATAAAAAGTAGCTACATTTTTTAAATAATAAGTGAATTTAGCAATGAATGGCTAAAAGCCACCCTTTTTGAAATATTATAAAACAAACAATAAAAAATAGCTACATTTTTTAAATAATAAGTGAATTTAGCAATGAATGGCTAAAAGCCACCCTTTTTGAAAAATTATAAAACAAACAATAAAAAATAGCTAAATTTTTTAAATAATAAGTGAATTTAGCAATGAATGGCTAAAATCCACCCTTTTTGAAATATTATAAAACAAACAATAAAAAGTAGCTACATTTTTTAAATAATAAGTGAATTTAGCAATGAATGGCTAAAAGCCACCCTTTTTGAAATATTATAAAACAAACAATAAAAAATAGCTACATTTTTTAAATAATAAGTGAATTTAGCAATGAATGGCTAAAAGCCACCCTTTTTGAAATATTATAAAACAAACAATAAAAAATAGCTACATTTTTTAAATAATAAGTGAATTTAGCAATGAATGGCTAAAAGCCACCCTTTTTGAAATATTATAAAACAAACAATAAAAAGTAGCTAAATTTTTTAAATAATTAGCGAATTTAGCAATGAATGGCTAAAAGCCACCCTTTTTGAAATATTATAAAACAAACAATAAAAAGTAGCTACATTTTTTAAATAATAAGTGAATTTAGCAATGAATGGCTAAAAGCCACCCTTTTTGAAATATTATAAAACAAACAATAAAAAATAGCTACATTTTTTAAATAATAAGTGAATTTAGCAATGAATGGCTAAAAGCCACCCTTTTTGAAATATTATAAAACAAACAATAAAAAATAGCTACATTTTTTAAATAATAAGTGAATTTAGCAATGAATGGCTAAAAGCCACCCTTTTTGAAAAATTATAAAACAAACAATAAAAAATAGCTAAATTTTTTAAATAATAAGTGAATTTAGCAATGAATGGCTAAAATCCACCCTTTTTGAAATATTATAAAACAAACAATAAAAAGTAGCTACATTTTTTAAATAATAAGTGAATTTAGCAATGAATGGCTAAAAGCCACCCTTTTTGAAATATTATAAAACAAACAATAAAAAATAGCTACATTTTTTAAATAATAAGTGAATTTAGCAATGAATGGCTAAAAGCCACCCTTTTTGAAATATTATAAAACAAACAATAAAAAATAGCTAAATTTTTTAAATAATAAGTGAATTTAGCAAAGAATGAATGGCTAAAAGCCACCCTTTTTGAAAATTATAAAACAAACAATAAAAAATAGCTAAATTTTTTAAATAATAAGTGAATTTAGCAATGAATGGCTAAAAGCCACCCTTTTTGAAATATTATAAAACAAACAATAAAAAGTAGCTACATTTTTTAAATATTAAGTGAATTTAGCAATGAATGGCTAAAAGCCACCCTTTTTGAAATATTATAAAACAAACAATAAAAAGTAGCTAAATTTTTTAAATAATAAGTGAATTTAGCAATGAATGGCTAAAAGCCACCCTTTTTGAAATATTATAAAACAAACAATAAAAAGTAGCTAAATTTTTTAAATAATAAGCGAATTTAGCAATGAATGGCTAAAAGCCACCCTTTTTGAAATTTTATAAAACAAACAATAAAAAATTGCTAAATTTTTTAAATAATAAGTGAATTTAGCAATGAATGGCTAAAAGCCACCCTTTTTGAAATATTATAAAACAAACAATAAAAAATAGCTAAATTTTTTAAATAATAAGTGAATTTAGCAAAGAATGAATGGCTAAAAGCCACCCTTTTTGAAAATTATAAAACAAACAATAAAAAATAGCTAAATTTTTTAAATAATAAGCGAATTTAGCAATGAATGGCTAAAAGCCACCCTTTTTGAAATTTTATAAAACAAACAATAAAAAATTGCTAAATTTTTTAAATAATAAGTGAATTTAGCAATGAATGGCTAAAAGCCACCCTTTTTGAAATATTATAAAACAAACAATAAAAAATAGCTAAATTTTTTAAATAATAAGTGAATTTAGCAAAGAATGAATGGCTAAAAGCCACCCTTTTTGAAAATTATAAAACAAACAATAAAAAATAGCTAAATTTTTTAAATAATAAGTGAATTTAGCAATGAATGGCTAAAAGCCACCCTTTTTGAAAAATTATAAAACAAACAATAAAAAGTAGCTACATTTTTTAAATATTAAGTGAATTTAGCAATGAATGGCTAAAAGCCACCCTTTTTGAAATATTATAAAACAAACAATAAAAAGTAGCTAAATTTTTTAAATAATAAGTGAATTTAGCAATGAATGGCTAAAAGCCACCCTTTTTGAAATATTATAAAACAAACAATAAAAAGTAGCTAAATTTTTTAAATAATAAGCGAATTTAGCAATGAATGGCTAAAAGCCACCCTTTTTGAAATTTTATAAAACAAACAATAAAAAATTGCTAAATTTTTTAAATAATAAGTGAATTTAGCAATGAATGGCTAAAAGCCACCCTTTTTGAAATATTATAAAACAAACAATAAAAAGTAGCTACATTTTTTAAATAATAAGTGAATTTAGCAATGAATGGCTAAAAGCCACCCTTTTTGAAATATTATAAAACAAACAATAAAAAGTAGCTACATTTTTTAAATAATAAGTGAATTTAGCAATGAATGACTAAAAGCCACCCTTTTTGAAATATTATAAAACAAACAATAAAAAATAGCTACATTTTTTAAATAATAAGTGAATTTAGCAATGAATGGCTAAAAGCCACCCTTTTTGAAATATTATAAAACAAACAATAAAAAATAGCTAAATTTTTTAAATAATAACTGAATTTAGCAAAGAATGAATGGCTAAAAGCCACCCTTTTTGAAAATTATAAAACAAACAATAAAAAATAGCTAAATTTTTTAAATAATAAGTGAATTTAGCAATGAATGGCTAAAAGCCACCCTTTTTGAAAAATTATAAAACAAACAATAAAAAGTAGCTACATTTTTTAAATATTAAGTGAATTTAGCAATGAATGGCTAAAAGCCACCCTTTTTGAAATATTATAAAACAAACAATAAAAAGTAGCTAAATTTTTTAAATAATAAGTGAATTTAGCAATGAATGGCTAAAAGCCACCCTTTTTGAAATATTATAAAACAAACAATAAAAAGTAGCTAAATTTTTTAAATAATAAGCGAATTTAGCAATGAATGGCTAAAAGCCACCCTTTTTGAAATTTTATAAAACAAACAATAAAAAATTGCTAAATTTTTTAAATAATAAGTGAATTTAGCAATGAATGGCTAAAAGCCACCCTTTTTGAAATATTATAAAACAAACAATAAAAAATAGCTAAATTTTTTAAATAATAAGTGAATTTAGCAAAGAATGAATGGCTAAAAGCCACCCTTTTTAAAAATTATAAAACAAACAATAAAAAATAGCTAAATTTTTTAAATAATAAGTGAATTTAGCAATGAATGGCTAAAAGCCACCCTTTTTGAAATATTATAAAACAAACAATAAAAAGTAGCTACATTTTTTAAATAATAAGTGAATTTAGCAATGAATGGCTAAAAGCCACCCTTTTTTGAAATATTATAAAACAAACAATAAAAAGTAGCTACATTTTTTAAATAATAAGTGAATTTAGCAATGAATGGCTAAAAGCCACCCTTTTTGAAAAATTATAAAACAAACAATAAAAAGTAGCTACATTTTTTAAATATTAAGTGAATTTAGCAATGAATGGCTAAAAGCCACCCTTTTTGAAATATTATAAAACAAACAATAAAAAGTAGCTAAATTTTTTAAATAATAAGTGAATTTAGCAATGAATGGCTAAAAGCCACCCTTTTTGAAATATTATAAAACAAACAATAAAAAGTAGCTAAATTTTTTAAATAATAAGCGAATTTAGCAATGAATGGCTAAAAGCCACCCTTTTTGAAATTTTATAAAACAAACAATAAAAAATTGCTAAATTTTTTAAATAATAAGTGAATTTAGCAATGAATGGCTAAAAGCCACCCTTTTTGAAATATTATAAAACAAACAATAAAAAATAGCTAAATTTTTTAAATAATAAGTGAATTTAGCAAAGAATGAATGGCTAAAAGCCACCCTTTTTGAAAATTGTAAAACAAACAATAAAAAATAGCTAAATTTTTTAAATAATAAGTGAATTTAGCAATGAATGGCTAAAAGGCACCCTTTTTGAAATATTATAAAACAAACAATAAAAAGTAGCTACATTTTTTAAATATTAAGTGAATTTAGCAATGAATGGCTAAAAGCCACCCTTTTTGAAATATTATAAAACAAACAATAAAAAGTAGCTTAATTTTTTAAATAATAAGTGAATTTAGCAATGAATGGCTAAAAGCCACCCTTTTTGAAATATTATAAAACAAACAATAAAAAGTAGCTAAATTTTTTAAATAATAAGCGAATTTAGCAATGAATGGCTAAAAGCCACCCTTTTTGAAATTTTATAAAACAAACAATAAAAAATTGCTAAATTTTTTAAATAATAAGTGAATTTAGCAAAGAATGGCTAAAAGCCACCCTTTTTGAAATATTATAAAACAAACAATAAAAAATAGCTAAATTTTTTAAATAATAAGTGAATTTAGCAAAGAATGAATGGCTAAAAGCCACCCTTTTTGAAAATTATAAAACAAACAATAAAAAATAGCTAAATGTTGTAAATAATAAGTGAATTTAGCAATGAATGGCTAAAAGCCACCCTTTTTGAAATATTATAAAACAAACAATAAAAAATAGCTAAATTTTTTAAATAATAAGTGAATTTAGCAATGAATGGTTAAAAGCCACCCTTTTTGAAATATTATAAAACAAACAATAAAGAATAGATAAATTTTTTAAATAATAAGTGAATTTAGCAATGAATGGCTAAAAGCCACCCTTTTTGAAAAATTATAAAACAAACAATAAAAAGTAGCTACATTTTTTAAATAATAAGTGAATTTAGCAATGAATGGCTAAAAGCCACCCTTTTTGAAAAATTATAAAACAAACAATAAAAAGTAGCTACATTTTTTAAATATTAAGTGAATTTAGCAATGAATGGCTAAAAGCCACCCTTTTTGAAATATTATAAAACAAACAATAAAAAGTAGCTAAATTTTTTAAATAATAAGTGAATTTAGCAATGAATGGCTAAAAGCCACCCTTTTTGAAATATTATAAAACAAACAATAAAAAATAGCTAAATTTTTTAAATAATAAGTGAATTTAGCAAAGAATGAATGGCTAAAAGCCACCCTTTTTGAAAATTATAAAACAAACAATAAAAAATAGCTAAATTTTTTAAATAATAAGTGAATTTAGCAAAGAATAAATGGCTAAAAGCCACCATTTTTGAAAATTATAAAACAAACAATAAAAAATAGCTAAATTTTGTAAATAATAAGTGAATTTAGCAATGAATGGCTAAAAGCCACCCTTTTTGAAATATTATAAAACAAACAATAAAAAATAGCTAAATTTTTTAAATAATAAGTGAATTTAGCAAAGAATGAATGGCTAAAAGCCACCCTTTTTGAAAATTATAAAACAAACAATAAAAAATAGCTAAATTTTTAAAATAATAAGTGAATTTAGCAATGAATGGCTAAAAGGCACCCTTTTTGAAATATTATAAAACAAACAATAAAAAGTAGCTACATTTTTTAAATATTAAGTGAATTTAGCAATGAATGGCTAAAAGCCACCCTTTTTGAAATATTATAAAACAAATAATAAAGAATAGATAAATTTTTTAAATAATAAGTGAATTTAGCAATGAATGGCTAAAAGCCACCCTTTTTGAAATATTATAAAACAAACAATAAAAAATTGCTAAATTTTTTAAATAATAAGTGAATTTAGCAATGAATGGCTAAAAGGCACCCTTTTTGAAATATTATAAAACAAACAATAAAAAGTAGCTACATTTTTTAAATATTAAGTGAATTTAGCAATGAATGGCTAAAAGCCACCCTTTTTGAAATATTATAAAACAAACAATAAAAAGTAGCTACATTTTTTAAATAATAAGTGAATTTAGCAATGAATGGCTAAAAGCCACCCTTTTTGAAATATTATAAAACAATAAAACAATAAAAAATAGCTAAATTTTTTAAATAATAAGTGAATTTAGCAAAGAATGAATGGCTAAAAGCCACCCTTTTTGAAATATTATAAAACAAACAATAAAAAGTAGCTACATTTTTTAAATAATAAGTGAATTTAGCAATGAATGGCTAAAAGCCACCCTTTTTGAAATATTATAAAACAATAAAACAATAAAAAATAGCTAAATTTTTTAAATAATAAGTGAATTTAGCAAAGAATGAATGGCTAAAAGCCACCCTTTTTGAAATATTATAAAACAAACAATAAAAAGTAGCTACATTTTTTAAATAATAAGTGAATTTAGCAATGAATGGCTAAAAGCCACCCTTTTTGAAATATTATAAAACAAACAATAAAAAGTAGCTATTAGAAATTAGAAACTGGAGTTTCATCATTACTTGGCGAAGCACCTTGCATTGGCTGATGGTTTGATTTTAGGACGTTAGCGTAAGATGTTCTGTTATTACTAGGGTGGGGGGCTTGAATTGCATTTGTGTTTACTTGATTTGCAACCTGCATTTGAGGGGTATTTGTTTTTGGTCCAACCGTCTGCTTGACGATATTATATACAGGGCATCCTCTATAATTGGCAGTGTGATTACCGCCACAGTTGCTACATTTTTTTACGTTGGGGTCGGTTTTAGACTTATCGCAAGAAACTGTACCGTGTAGTTCACCACATACTACGCAGACAGGGGGTAAAAAGCAGTATGCCTTAGTATGACCATACTCTTGACAGTTTAAACATTGAACGGGACCATTTCTTTTGTGCGGCTCTTCTATAGTTATTCTTCTGTAGAGAATATATTTTAAATTGTAAATAGGATGTGTTTCGTTTTTTTTAAGTTTTACGTCGCCGGGTTCAAACTCAACTCGAAAGAGTGGTTGGGGAATTTTTTCTCTATTTTTAATATTTACTACATGCTTTACCTTAAAGCCTTTTTCTTCTAAGAATGTTTTAACCTCTTCTGGGTCTACGCATGAGTCAATGCCCTTGATTACTACCTGAAGACCTTTACTGCTCTTCAGTTGATAAGTATAAAAGTTTTTATTCAGAGTCTCAAATCTTGTAATTACTTTTCGAAAATCATCCTCGTGATTCACCTGTATTTTAGTCTCGTTAATGATACCGCGCTTTATTGCAGCTACATAAAAGGAATTTTCTCCTATCACCGAAATTAAACTTTTTATTAACTCATTAGAGTTTTGCTCTCTAAGGTATATCAGGGGTGGCTTAGACGATTTAATGACGTTTGGTGCTTCAGAGGATTCATCCTTCAGAATCGCAAAACGATTTTGTGTATTTATTTTATCAAATGATGGTACTTTTGTGGCCGAAGCAACTGCTGCAGAGGTAGGGCTGCGTCCCCGTTTAAGCACTGTTATGTACCTGTCCATACCAACTTGTACTGTAGGCTTTTGGCAGCTTTTTACAGGGGGGTTTTCCATTGCATTTGTGTTTAAGTTCATGGTTTCATTTCCCACTAAATTTGTTTTTGACGTCACGGCAATACTTGCTGGCCTGGCAACACTTGTCACCAAATCTAGTTGTAGTTTTTTTAATGAGTCACTATCCACTGATTTGTAAACACCGAGGGTGATAGGGAACGTGTTCTAGTAATTGGCTTAGCCGTTAAATAGTTTATATTATTTTGTTTAGTTTTATTTATTTCCGCATTATTTTCGTTTGATTGAACTAAAACGTAAACGTTTCTTTCATTTTGTCTTAGTGTTGTTTCACTGTTCGTACTCATGCAAAGAGTTGTTTTTGTTTTTCACCGTTTTGCTTTGCTTTAATATTTTTATTATTTATTGTATTTTACAACAACAAAAAAAAACAAGAAATTTTAATGTTTTTGTTCAGAATATGTATACACATGTATGAACATTCATACATACGTATTTATTTTTACTGTTTTATTTTATTTAATTTAATCGTTTTAAATTGTTCACTATTATGTTAAATAATTTAAATAACAAAATATGTATATTATTTTTTTTAAGCGTCCATTCGCTGCTTATTTTACAAAATCAAATGTGATTAATTAATAGTTCAAATCGTATGCGGGGCTAAAATACACGTCTGTATCACAACAAAGCACAAACCGAACTGAACTATGTTTATGAATTAGAAAATAAAACAAATAGTTTGATATATGTATGTATGTATGTATATGTATTTGTTTACATTTTATTAAAAATACAATTTTTACATAATAAAAAACAATATTATGTTATGTTGTGTTATTTTATTTTAAATTTTATTAGGAATTTTTTCAGATTTTACAGATTCAAAATTAAAAATAGGTTTATAAAGATTAAAAAGCTTAAGTGTTAACAAATGTTGTTTATAAAGTGTTTGACATCGACAAATGTTAAAGGATTGTGAATAAACATGTTCACAATAATATGTGTATGAAATTATTTATACATATAAATGGACTATTTACATAATTATAAATTCTTAATTCATCTATTAGTTTCAGAAATTAATCCCTATGTTCCTTATAAATCTGGTTACTATGTTTTGTCAATAATTCTTCCAATTCAGCTGATGATATCATTTTTGAATTAAATCGTAAATGGGATGTACTCTGTTTAAAGACTTAGAATCAACTAAAAATAAAATGATCAACTTCAAATGTTTTTTTGATTAATAAGTTTTTTCTTTATTTTAAATATAAATTCACATAATTTCTTAATAAAATTACATTCTTTTCAGCACATATTTGATTAAAATTAGTATGTTTTCTACAAATATTAATATAAGGATTATTTTTATATAAAGTCTTGATATTTGGACAATTCAAATAATCTAAATTAATTATATATATTTCGATTTCTCCTCCAAGTAGTTCCTTTAACCATCTAACTTTTTCGAAACCTTTAGTTAGATGTTCGTAAAGAGTACGGTGTGTGTAGATACAACCATGTCGGATGCTATATTTTTTGTAATATTAAACCTTTTTATTTTTCAAATGAATTGTACATACTAGAGGTCTGCACAAATGAGTTGGTAGCCAAATGAATGCTGTGTGTGTATTTGATATGCTTATCAAAAAATAAAAGCGAGTCACTCACGCTCAGTCATTTTAAATGAGAGATCAACACAACACCGTTCATTAAAAAGTTAGCCACACACACTTACACTAATTGTGTGTGTTTCTCTATTATTGTTTGATGAACTCAAATTCATACATATGACAATAAAAAAACCTGAGCGAAGTTAAAAATCACACTAATCATTCGTGTGTTTCTTGACTTTCTTATTTTGTTAAGTGAAGAGGAAAGTTAAAATTTTAACAAAAAAAGTAATAAAATGAAATGGTTGTAATAAATGTATTTTTTATAAGCAAAAACAATAACAATAATAATATTATAAAAATAAATATTTTAAAATATGACAAAACCAGTATACAAAGGTAATAATTCTTAAGCACTTATTACACTATATTTTTATTCATTGATGATATAGAATTGAAAGAAAGAAACAGTAAATGTCAAAAAAATAAGTAAAATTGTTCAACTTAAAATTGACATTTCAAGCTTAAAATATTAAAAGTGTTGCTGAATCAGCTGTTTATGGGCAAATTCAGCGACTTATCGCTTTTTTGTTTGTTTTATTTTTGTGTTTCTCATAAACAAAACGTTGGCAACATTTAATAAAATAAACAAAACAATAACAAAAAAAAAAAAACTCAAAAAAATTTTGTTTACATTTTTTATAGTTTACTCTCTCTAACATTTACCGTTTCATTTCATCAATTCAATGAATAAAAAATGTTTTGTCATAAAAAAAAATTTAAAACACATGTTGTGTTGATAAAATACAATATGTACATCGTCACACAAGTCTATTTACTCGAATTAAAGAGTAAATTTGTTATTTATACCTGTGTCAAATATTTCTCTCACAACACTCACATAAATAATTTAACGCTTCCCTGCAAATAATAGGACCAGTCCAAACACGCGTGTAAAGAGTAGTCCACAAGGGACCAGGACTAGTCCAAAACTAACCCAAACGTATGGAAAAAATCTGGTCTATTTAACATTACGATGTCCTAGGAGAGGACCATATAACCCACCTTTGGACCACTAAGGAGTAGTTTTAAAACTACTCCATGGTACACTCAAAAGGGTTAGTTTTGAAATCGTTTAAAAACGAAAGCATGTCGTTAAAAAACGAAGACATGTCGTCTCACTACAAACAGTTTTTAACAATGACATGGTCCATGCTTGCATTACATCGGACCAGTCCATGGAGTAGTCCATTTTATCAAAATGGACCAGGTGGTCCAATTTTATTTGCAGGGTTTGCACTCATAGGCTATTACTTACACACAATTAATTGTGTATGATTCTAAATGCACACACAACACACTACTTGCTAGTTTGATATGTGAATTCATGTGTCGTTTAACCGCACACATGCAGACCTCTAGTACATACGTAACAAATTTAAGTTTCATAAAGTCTCAAAATTCTTGGAAAAACAAAGAAATTTGAGTAATATGTAGATGTGTAGGTGTTTAGAATTCTTAAAAAAACAAAACCATAAAATAATTTAATAAATATTTTATAGAGTCAGCTTATTGCTCCTTTTCATAATTATCTTTTTTGTGTAATATGAAACCTTTTTATTTTTCGAATTTTCAATTTCATAAAGCTTTTTTTAAAATTAATTATAATCTCAAAATTCTTGTAAAAACAAAAAAATCCGAGTAATATATACAGGTGTACAGATGTTTGATTAAATGAAATAAACTAATGCAAAACTTTAAAATAAGAAAAAAATAACAAAATAAATATTTTAAAGAATCTGCTGATTGTTCCTTTCCATAATTGTCTTTTTTTTTGTAATATGAAACCTTTTCATTTGTACGTGATAAATTTATTTTATGTTTGTATGGAAATATGATTTTATAAAAAAAGAAACTGTTTGTGAATTAGAAAATAAAACAAATAGTTTGATAGATGTTTATGTTTATGTTTTCATTTTATTAAAAGTATAATTTTTACATTTAGTTAAATTATATACATTATTATTATTATAATATTCCATGATTTCTTTAGCTTCTTCTAAGACAGATTCTTTGGTTTTCTTAAAGCGGGGAACAGGAACAAGTATCTAGATCACACGTATTGGGGGGTGTGCTGGAAATCGCAAACGCAAAACGCAAGAATTTGGAGGCTGTTTATAATACACTTTTAATCAAATTTTTATAATTTTTTTTATAAAATTCTGTTTAATAGAGAAATGTTTGTATAATATTTGTCATAAAGTTATTTTATGACAGAAATCTTACTAAACAACGACTTTTAAAATTCTTGCGTTTTGCGTATGCGATTTCCAGCACACCCCTGATTATTTTCATCTGATCAAGCATAATTATTGTAATGTTCACCATATCGATTAGTTATTGTTTGCAATTTATTTCTATCCTCCAGATATTCTTTTTTTATGCATATCAAAAACATGATTGCTTACACCAAGACCAATAGAATTGGTCTTATGGTGTTTTCTTTTCTAAAAAATAATGATGCATTATAGTTGTGTAATATATTTATCAGGTAACACGAACCCTTACAAAGTGATACATTTTTCCAAATTACAATGGAACAAAATAATAGCTACGTTTTACACTCAACACAAATGTGTATTTAGCGTGTTAAATATTGAATGCAAAGTTTGTACTAAACGCGATATTCACCACGCTACTTACGTTATTACGTTCTTGTATTCTTAAAAAAAATAAAACTTTATGTTTTTATTTTTTTATTTTATTTTTATTTGTTTTATCCAAATCAACCTTACAAACAGAGGACGGAACCAGAACTGAAAACTACTTTTTGTTTAGTTTACATCATTATTTTATCATTCTTTTTCATTGGTTGACAATTACAAAATTTATTTAAATGTAAACTTGCTAAGTTTGCATTATTTTAACGCGACACTTTAACTGTTGCATCAACATGATTTTGATTGGCTGAAAACGAAATTTAGTTAAAGCAAAATTGCTAATTTTGCATTTTTTATTTATTTCACAATTAAATTTATTTTTTATAATTTGTTTGTGTAAAAATCATGTTGATGCAGCAATTTTACATTTTAATGTCGTTGACTTATATTTTCTAGAAACGTATCATATTTGTCCGGGGAAGTATTCCTATATGTAACTCGCTTGTAGCAATTTTCAACATAAAATTTTCTTAAAATCCCAATAAGCGTTAAAAATTTTGCGACAAAAAAATAAAATAAAAGTAAAACAAAAAGTTTTTATATCCATCACAATATAACAAAAAATCACAATATAACGCAAATTGTCCGCAAACACAAGAATAAAAAATACTTGCTTGCATAAAAAAGTACTTTACGCAGATGCAAAAAAGGGTATTATCTCACACTCAGTAATAACTGCGGGTAAGAAATGGAACAAATTTGCCATTTATTGTTGCAACATGTTTAGAAAGGAACCCGACAACTTCTCACATTTTTGCATATATTTTTAGAATGGAACAAAAACCCGCACGAATGGTAGCATATATGGAACATTATTGTCAGAAAAGAAAACACCATTAGTTTTGAATCTTTAAATTTATACTTAGGTGTTGAGCTTCCTTCAAATTTATTTATAAAACTCATGTTTTTAATAAATTATATTAGCCTCTGTAAGTTCCTCAATAATTGAAATTATCTCGTTTTTATGGTTATTATGACCAGCACATTCCGATGAAAGGAGTAAACGTAATCTGTCGACTAATTCATTAGGATCATCCCAATAAATATAGTTTGGTTTACGTTTTTCTACTAATTTTAAGGATAATCCACTACCTTTAGTAAGAATCTCTTTGTATTGAATAATTTTCTTTATATTGAATAATTTTTTTAAAATGCGTTCATATTTAAATGCTTTAGTTGCTTTAATTTGTTTATTTGACTGATAGTTACGTCTGTGTACATTTGTATTAATAAGAATATCTTTGTATTTTTTTAAATCTATTTAATTATAATGTAAAGGTTTTATGTGGAATAATAGTTCAAATAATCCTGGTGTCAATTTCAATTTTTTATCGCCTATATATAAAGTGTTATCGTTATTAAATTTTAGTTTGTTTGTTCCATATCGCCAATTTCCAGCATGATCTATATTAAATCCATAGATTCTATCAATCATTTTATTATTTATTAACAACATAATATTCTCATAAAGAGGTGATTCATTTGATTTAGAATTACTTAATTTAATTCGTTTCTTATCGGTATTTAATTGTGTTTTACTTTTACGTTTGGAAAATAAATGTGTGATTTTGTTGCGTTTTCTATCACCATCTTCATCGAAATTTTAAAGCAATGAATAATTCTTTCGTTTTAGATTTTTTTGGTTTTTATCATTCTTCGATTGTGCTGTGTATGTTGTTGTTGTTGTTTTTAGTGAAATATGCTTTTTAGTACTGTTAGGTTTTGATGATTTCGTTGTTTCTGTTGATTGTAAAATTTTCATATTATTTTTCTTTCTCTTTATATTAGGTAGATTAGATGTGTTATTGCTAAATGTTCTAATTCTTTTTAAGTTGTTTAGGTATTGGACTTTGTTATCATTATTATCTTCATTGTAATGGTCATCATCATCAATATCCATATCATAATTGGATTTATTTTCTTCATTTAACCTCATCAAACTAGATACATTATCAATATCATCATCATAATCCATATTGGAATTATATCTATTTTCTTCATTAAAACCAGCAAAACCAGCTTCGTTATTATCATCATCATCATAATCCATATAAGAAAGATTCTGATTTAAATTAGATCTATATCAGGGATTTCCATTTCTTTGCACAATTGTGCAAAACAAAATTTACACCAGGGATGTCAGCGCCTTGCACAATTGTGCAAATTAATTCACATGTACGCTTACGCTCTTTTATTTTGCGAGCGTAAAATATAATTGTTTACTGAGAAACACTCTCATTCAGCGGGAAATATCGCAAATATTGCAAGGCCTGTTTTGAGGCCTCTAAATATATTTATGTATATAAATAAATATACAATAACTGTATGTAGGTACATCTTTTTTTTGTTTTATTATCTTTTTCATTTTATTTATTATCTATGGTTTTGTTTTATTTCTGTTTTTGACATTGTACAATGATTTTAAAACAGGGATTTCCATTTCTTTGCACAATTGTGCAATTGTGGTTATTTTTTAAGATAGAATTTTATAAAAATATATATGTAAAGTGAATCCTAATCAAAAAAAATTTCAAATTTTCAAAATAATTGTTTTGCATTTAAGCTAACGATATGTGTTTTGTTCGTGAAAAAAATTCGTTGATGCCTGTAACAGGGTCCCTTTTTCTTTCGTTAAAAAGACGTACCTAAATGCAGAAATTATTAAGAAAAGAAAAAGCCACAAGAATTTGTTGGTATTTTGTGATTGTAAAAATATTTTTGTTTCTGTACCAATCGCGTCGGTGGGTTTTTTTTTGAAAACTCTTTTCTTAAGTAGGTAAAAATATTTAAAAAACAAGTTAAAAAAGTCTTGTTTTGCTACAATTTATGTGTTAACCTATACGCATAAAAGCAAATGTGACAGCAGGTAAAATTTTTGGGTAAGAAGATGTGTTTTATTGATGTATTAATGAAACTTTATTGTTTCGCACTATTTTTATTGCTTACTTTTTTATGCTACAATTATATGACCGAGTCTAAAGAGTAAACCTTACTACTTTATGGTATTTATTTAACGTAACTTTGACCTGTTATAATGACTTTATACATTTTTGCAGGCAAACTCAGGTGCGCATTTGGTATTTTGTAAAAAGTTATGATATACCATTAGCTAGAATTAAAATGTATGCACAGATGTTTGAAGTATGAGTAACCCAACACCGTGAATACCCTTTCTATTTTACTTACCACTATGAATACCCTAACTTTTTACTAAAATAACTTTTTCACGTTATAATTCTCATGTAATTCATTTTATTTTTGAATAAATAGACCAGGGAAATCCATTTCTATGTACAATTGTGTATACCTGTAAACTTCAAATTAGAATTTCATTAAACTGAAAATCGATTGCAGCGTAATAAAAACGCTTCCCATGAGCCGAAATAGTGTCGTCAAGCGCACATCAATTTTAGCTGCACATATACAATCTGTGATTAGGGAAAAGTTAAAAAATTGTGAATATTTTTCTTTATGCCTCGACGAAAGCACCGACATTAATGATCTTTGCCAATTGGTCATTTGTGTTCGATACATAGATAGTGAGTACAATGTTTTTGAAACTATGTACTCACTTGAAACGTTTTACGGTAATGTAACAGGTAAGGTATTATACGACGTAGTCTTTGAAAACCTGATATCTGTTACACAAGCTTCAAAATTAGCAGGAGTTTGCACGGATGGTGCAAACGTTATGGCCGGGAAGTATGAAGGTTTCGTAGGACAGCTTAAGCAAAATGGAATTGATGTACATGCTTTCCATTGCATAATTCATCAGTCCATGCTTGCCTCAAAATTTATAAGTGATCATGCCGCTATTAAGACTGCAGAGCGGATAATCAATAGAATACGGGGGGGTCATCATTCATTAACGCACAGAAAATTTGTAAGTTTTCTTAAAAACGTAAACGCCAATCACCACGACTTAAAAATGTTTACGGAAGTTCGTTGGCTTAGTCGGGGTGATTGTCTAAACAGGTTATTCGATCTTAGAAAGGTGTTGCGTTTTTGGGAAACGGAAAATTTAGAAGAATGTGAATTAATACAGTTGAATGATTATCAGTTCATTTTAGACCTTGCGTTTCTGGCGGATACAAGCAGTATTTTAAATGAGCTAAATTTGGAACTACAAGGAAAGGGAAACAATTTAAGTGACATATGTGTTATAAACGTTGGAAAATTTTTAAAACTACTGAATTCCATATTGACTTTTGTACTGCTAGAAAAGAAGTAAATAGGATGATAAAAAGTGCAAAATCTGAGTACTATTCTAGTCGTTTTTCATCAGCAATTGGATCAAAAAACACTTGGCAAACTATACGTGAAATCGGTATTGGCAAACCAACATCTGTTGATGCTACTGCAGTAGACATAGATGAAATCAATGAGTCGTTTACAATTTTACCTAATGTTCCATCAAATATAAGTTATTATGAACAATGGCCTGCTATTCGTGGTAATAGTTTTAGTTTTAATTGCGTAATTGAGCAAGATGTTATGTCGAGTTGTCTTGCTATTAAGTCAAATGCTGTTGGGTTTGACAACATCCATCCGAAATTTTTACGGATTATAATTTCGTTGATTGTACCTTATATTACATATATTTTCAATAATATCATCACGAAGAGTGTTTATCCCAAAAACTGGAAATATGCTAAAATTATACCCATCTTAAAATCAAACAAAGAATATCGCCCAATTGCTATTTTGCCATTCTTATCAAAAGTGTT
This sequence comes from Pollenia angustigena, assembly GCA_930367215.1. Lineage (NCBI taxonomy): Eukaryota > Metazoa > Arthropoda > Insecta > Diptera > Polleniidae > Pollenia > Pollenia angustigena. The sequence goes on along the minus strand of OV884061.1, from coordinate 11,525,227 downwards.
TGAACGATTACTATATCAGCAAATTATTAAATATGTTAATAATAACGGGTTATTTACAAAAATACAATCAGGATTCCGACGCAGTCACAGCTGTATAACCGCACTAATTAACGTATCTGAAGAAATACGTAGTAAACTTGATGATGGCAATATTTCATTCCTTGTTCTGCTGGACCATTCTAAGGCATTTGACACTGTGGACCATGAAGTCCTCTGCTTTAAGCTGCAAAAAATTTTTAATTTCTCCTCCTTATCAACACGTTTAATGTCATCGTATTTATCGGGCCGAAGTCAATCTGTTTTCAAAAATAATAAAACATCTCGCTCGTTACCTGTTTTGAAAGGCGTGCCACAAGGATCAATACTTGGGCCATTACTTTTTACACTTTATATAAATGATTTGGAAAAAACACTACAATACTGTAATGTACACATGTACGCTGACGACGTTCAACTTTATATAAGTAGTGGCTAAATGGAGATAAATAACTGTGTGGATAAACTGAATGCGGATCTTAAACACATTAATGAATGGGCAAATACAAATGGATTATGTATAAATCCCAAGAAGTCCAAATGTTTGGTGATAACTAAGAAAAATTGTAAGTTACCTGTTGAACCATTAATAATGCTTGACAACCAAAAAATTGAAACTGTATGTACAGCTAAAAATCTTGGTATCACTTTTAATTGCACACTCACCTGGTCCGACCACATAAATGCTGCTGCTGGAAAAACTTTTGCAAAGCTACGAATTCTTTGGAACACCCAGTCTATTACTCCACTTAATATTCGAATTCTACTTGCGCAATCTTACTTAATACCTACATTATTATATGGATGCGAAATATGTGACTTACGAAGTCTAAAAAAACTTACATCCACGTATAACTCTATACTGAGATATGTTTTTAATTTGAGAAAATATGACCATATCTCTCAGTATTCGGAAAAGCTCTATGGAGTCACAATAAATAATTTGTTAAAAATAAGAACCTTGATCCTATTACACAAAATTGTATACACCCGTAAACCACCGTACCTTTTTGAGAAAATTCAATTTACACGTTCTCGAAGATTAAATCACATTATACACATCAGACATCAAAGTTTAATATCTGAGTGGCAATTTTATGTTCATTCTGTCCGTCTTTGGAACACGCTACCGTCGTCCATTCAACTTATAAGCAACGCTCTGCACTTTAAAAAAGAACTCTTCAATTATTACGCATAATAACACTTTTCTACTTTGATTTTTGATTCTTCATGTTTTTGTTATTTTTATTTATTTTTATTAATTTTTGTATAATTAATTTTAAAATTTTTTTATTTTTTTTAAATTTTTCCTTTATTTTTATTATAATCTAGTAAACTTATTAAAATATATAAAAATCCTTTACTTTAATTATAAGATTATAAATCTTGTTGTATTGGAAAACAATTAAATAAAAACAAAAACAAAACATATATACGATTGTTTTTAATTTTAAAACCAAATTATTTTTATTAACAAATGAAATAAATAATGAAGATTTTTCCAACTTTCCTAAAACTTTGCTTATTTATGACAAGGAGAAATATTTGAAAAAATCTGAGTATTTGGCAATTTTTGAAAACCTTTTTTACAACTTTCAAGATTGTTTTCAAGATTTTGAGGATATAAAACCACTACTTAACATATTCCAAAATCCCTTTAAGTGCGACATTGCAAGTTATGAATTCAACATCCAGTCGGAACTAATCATACTTAGGAGCGAAATTAATCCTCCAGACAGGGAAAATATTATTGAGTTCTGGAAAAATTTAGACGGGGCGCTATATTCTATATTAAAAAAAAATTCCTTCAAATGTTTGTCGCTTTTCTCCTCAACATATCTTTGCGAACAAATATTTTCCGATTTGAAATACATTTGCTCAAAACAACGCAATAAATTAACATCTGCAAACCTAAAAAATGTTTTGTTGCTACGAAACTGCAATATAAATTTAGAAGATATTATTGGTAAATAAAAGTATTTATTATAGGCTAGTAAAATCTTCTCTTTTTATAATGGTGGTAAATACTTACAGAATATTTTTAAACTTAATATTTGCATTAGTATGAGCAAATGAATTTTCATTGTTAGAATTCGCAAAGGTATGTTGAGCAAAAAACGAAAAATATTGGAAAGAATTGTATTAGGTTGTAAAAAGACTTCAAATATTGTGAACTGCGCAATTTTTCCAAAAAATAAGCAAAGTTTCTGAGGTTCCAAATTAAATTTATTTAAATAATAACTGATTGTGTCTGTCCATAACTCAACATTTTTCGATAATTGTATTATTATTTATTGCTTTTAAGTCTTCATAGCAATAAATGTAAGTTAACTTTAAATGGTCTGATGAAAAATGAATGGAAAGCATGAACTATATTTCCTCGCATAATGCTGGGCCTGGTGTTTGCATCGCCCTTTCATGAAAATGTTTTGTAAGTTTTAATACCTTACCTGATTCCCAACAATTTAATCGAACATAGATGACCCTTAGAAAAGGTCTTTAATAAGGCCTCGCAACCGCATATTTCGCCCGCTGGGCATGTAAGAGATAAGAGTAATCTCACCAACACAATTATAATTGACATCACTGATTTACACATATTTTTATGCTCTTCAATTTAGTCGTCGATGTGACTTCGACAAGTGTACATGTCTAGCGGATGCTATATTATTTTGTTTCAGCAAACACTCAAAAAATATTGTGCGGACAAAAATGCTTTTGGTAACATCCAATGCCTTGCGTTCAATTTTTATTTAGAGTTAAAATTTTAAGACTTAAATGTAGAATAATATAACATTTCATTAGTTTACATGCAAAGCAAAGAACTTTGTAAAATGGTAATTATTTGAGATTTAAAATCAATTTTTAAAATTTCAGATAAAAATGCGTTAACAGATATTATTAAGGAAAAAATATAGTATTCTAATAATTTGTAATTTTCAAATAATATCTACATTGTTTTGCATTTAAGCTAACGATATGTGTTTTGTTTGTGAAAAAAATTATTTGATGCCTGTGAAAGGGTCCCTTTTTGTTTCGTTAAACAGACGTTCCTAAATGCAGAAATTATTAAGAAAAAAAAACCACAAGAATTTGTTGGTATTTTGTGCTTGCAAAAATATTTTTGTTTCTGTACCAATCGCGTCGGTGGGTTTTTTTCTTTGAAAACACTTTTCTTAAAGGAGCGTATAGACGACATGTTTTTGTCATCTGACATGTCAAATTTCCCACTGCAAAACACATACATGTCGTGTGTTACCTTTTTAACTTTGCTTCTGTAAAAGTCAGACGCAAAGTCATCTGACAAAATTTCAGTTAGAGCGTGCTCTATTTTCTTATGACAAACCATCTCACATCAGAAATCTATGCCGGGAAGAAACTGGCAGCGGCGTCAACTATTGACGGAATAATTAGCCGGCTGAAGTTAATATTTTACAATACCAAGATATGTATGCTCATCTTACCATTGAATAGAATTTATGTAAATATATACATAAAAACCGTTTCATTATAAAATTCTAAATTGGTATCTTTAAAATAAAAGAAAAAAATGTTAAGATGGCTAAATTATTTTACGGCGCAAATAAATATTTTCGTGGCGGCAGCAAGCTATTTTGAAACCGAGAACTACTTTGGTTTCTGCAATAACAATGCGAAAAAAACAGAGACAATGTCTGAAGCAAATTACATGTACGTTTGTGACCGAATATTATAAACCTTATGTAAAACAGCAATTTTGACAGACATGAACAATTACATGTGACTTGAAAATTTGACATGTCAGATGACAAATACATGTCGTGTACGGGCGCCTTAAGTAAGTAAAAATATTTAAAAAACAAGTCAAAAAAGTCTTGTTTTCCTACAATTATGTATAAACCTATACACATAAAAGCAAATGTGACAGCAGGTAAAATTTTTGGGTAAGAAGATGTGTTTTATTGATGTATTAATGAAACTTTATTGTTTCGCACTTTTTGTATTGCTTACTTTTTTATGCTACAATTATATGACCGAGTACAAAGAGTTAACCTTACTAATTTATGGTATTTATTTAACGTAACTTTGACCTGCCATAATGACTATACATTTTTGCAGGCAAACTCAGGTGCGCATTTGGTATTTTGTAAAAAGATATGATGTACCATTAGCTAGAATTAAAATGTATGTACAACAACGTGAATGCCCTTTCTATTTTACTTGTGCGGTCAAAAACGCTTTTGGTAACATTCAATGCCTTATATGCCATGCAACATTTAAGGAAGGAACGGAATATGTTATAAAACGGCATTGCGATCGTTTTCATAATAATATAAATAATTTAAATGATAAGGAAAGTTAAGACCTGTTTTATAAAAATAAAACCATTTTTTTAGAAAAATTGAAAAAATGGTTTTTAGAAGAAAAAATTTATGAACAAAAATCAGTTCCCAAATCGAAAAAGGAGATTTCAAATTTAGTAATATTGGAAATTGTTAAGAAAGGAAGACCATTGTGGGATGGTGTTTTTATCAAGCAATTGCTGAAAAAAATTTGGGAAAGGCTTAATTATAACACTAAATTTATAGAGTCTCTTCACCTGTCCAGTCAAACTGTAGGCCATCGTACTGTTCAATTAGGAACATGTGTAGAATCTGCAATTAGGGAAAAAGTAATTAATTGCGAATTTTTTTCAATTTGTTTAGACGAAAGCACTGACATAAATGATCTGTGTGAACTTGTAATTTGTATTCGATGCGTAGACAGCGAATACACTATTTTTGAGTCAATGTTTACTTTAGAAACATTTTATGGAAATGTAACTGGTACGTTGTTGTATGACGTTGTCACAGAAAAGCTTCTTTCTATTGTAGACATAAACAAATTTGCTGGAGTCTGCACAGATGGAGCGAATGTAATGTTGGGCAAATATAATGGGCTTATAGGCCAATTAAAAAACCACGAATGTTCATAATTTTCACTGCATAATTCATCAGACCGCTCTTGCATCGAAATTCATAAGTGATACCCCAGCTATGAAGACAGCAGAGGACATAATAAATAAAATTCGAGGCGGACATCAAGCGCTTACCCATCGAAAATTTGTAACCTTTTTAAAAAATAAAAATGCTATGATCTGTGACCTGAAAATGTTTACAGAAGTTCGGTGGCTAAGTCGCGGTGATTGCCTGAATAGACTTTATGATTTAAGAGAAGAAGTTATTCAGTTCCTAGAAACTGAGAAAATAGAAATAGTTTTAGTACAGTGTTTAAAAGACAATAATTTTATTTTAGACTTAGCTTTTTTGGCAGATACGACAAGTATGTTAAATGAACTAAATTTGGAATTGCAAGGAAAAGCACGCAATATTTGCGACTTGTCAAAAATCATTCACAATTTTAAAACAAAACTTTTTCTAATTTGTTCCCAAATTAAAACTGGTGCTTTTTCCAATTTTCCAAAAACTTCACTTGTTTATAGAAATCTCGAAATCGACAAAAGATATGAATATGCCGAAATATTTGAAACACTTTTCAATAATTTTCAAGAAAGTTTTCAAGATTTTGTAATTTTACAACCGCTATTAGATCTTTTCGAAAACCCTTTTCGTTGCGATGTAAGCAACTACGAATTTGATATTCAGTCAGAACTAATACTACGGAGCGAAGTAAATGCTCCAGACGAAAATAATATTGTAGAGTTCCGGAAAGATTTGGATGGCGAGTTCTATCCTGAACTAAAAAAAAATCATTTAAGTGCCTCTCTTTATTCGGCACTACTTACCTATGCGAACAATTTTTTTCGGATTTAAAATTTATTTGTTCCAAGCAACGTAATAAATTAAGTTCATCCCATTTGAAGAGCATTCTACTATTACGAAACTGCCATAAAAGTATAAATTTAGAAGATTTTATTTTATAAGTTGTATAACACAAGGCAACAAAATTAAACATTTTTTGTGTTGATAGAAAATTTGTAGCAGTTTTTAGGGGGTGGGGGGTGGGGGTAATTTAAAACCACGTGAAATAAGGCCATGATGGCTTTATCTCTCGTTCAATAGGCAGATAAAGCCTTTTTATTTTTTTTTCATTTGAATGGGCGATAAAGCCATCATGGCCTGACCTCACATGGTTTTAAATCAGCCCCCGTTCTTTACCAATTCAATGTCGCTGATTTTAAAACTGCACTTTTTTCTATCAGCTGTGATTTGCGTGCAATAAAATCTTTATTTTTTACAATTGTTTATAAGATATTTGAACCTGATTTAGAGTTAAAAAGCTTCCGAATAAAAAATAGGTGCAGTTTTAAAATCAGCGACATTGAATTGGTAAAGAATTGCTACAAATATTTTATCAACACAAAAAATTTGTATTTTGTACCTTTGTGTTATACAACTTATAAAATATATTACTAACATTTTATTTCGGCTGTATTCTCTCAATTTGGAAATGCCTGATCTATATAGTGATAGAGAATATGGTGTATATCAGGCATTTCCAAAATTTTTTTGGTTGTGTATTAGTGAGTACCAGCCCTGCAAATAATAGGACCAGTCCAAACACGCGTGTAAAGAGTAGTCCACAAGGGACTAGGACTAGTCCAAAACTAATCCAAACGTATGGAAAAAACCTGGTCTATTTAACATTACGATGTCCTAAGAGAGGACCATATAACCCACCTTTGGACCACTAAGGAGTAGTTTTAAAACTACTCCATGGTATATAACCCACCTTTGGACCAGTAAGGAGTAGTTTTAAAACTACTCCATGGTATACTCAAGAGGATTAGTTTTGAAGTCGTTTAAAAACGAAAGCATGTCGTTAAAAAACGAAGACATGTCGTCTCACTACAAACACTTTTTAACAATGACATGGTCCATGCTTACATTACATCGGACCAGTCCATGGAGTAGTCCATTTTATCAAAATGGATCAGGTGGTCCAATTTTATTTGCAGGGAGAAAGTAAAAAATTGAGAGAATACAGCCGAAATAAAATGTTAGTAATATATTTTATAAGTTGTATAACGCAAAGGAACAAAATAAACATTTTTTGTGTTGATAAAATATTTGTAGCAATTCTTTACCAATTAAATGTCGCTGATTTTAAAACTGCACTTTTTTTTATTCGGAAGCTTTTTGACTGTAAATCAGTTTCAAATATCTTATCAAACAATTGTAAAAAAATTAAAGATTTTTATGTTTTAAAAATTCATAAAAAATAAATACTGCACGCAAATCAGAGCTGATAAAAAAAGTGCAGTTTTAAAATCAGCGACATTGAATTGGTAAAGAACTCCTACACAAATGTTTAATTTTGTTCCCTTGTGTTATACAACTTATAAAAAAAAATCTTCTAAATTTATACTTTACGAAAAGGGTTTTCGAAAAGATCTAATAGCGGTTGTAAAATTACAAAATCTTTAAACCTGTCTTGAAAATGATTGAAAAGTGTTTCAAATATTTCGGCACACAGAAAAAATTATTTTTCCAATTCAAACAAAAAAATTTGTAGAATCAAAACATTTTTTGTCTAAAATCGGTCCTACAAACAAATTCGCATATTCAAACAATTTGTTTGCATTTTGTTTATTGAAAAAAACGCCGATTTTTTCAAACAAATAATTTTACAGAATCAAACAAAAAGTTTACTGAAATTCATATAAATTTCAAACAAATAATTTTGCTGAATCAAACAGAAAAGTTTTGGCACAAGCAATGACGCGCACACAAGCAAGCACTGTTGGCGAAGATGAAGCAGAGCAGAGCGGCCGGCTGGCTTTGAGACACATTTTTTTGTTGGAATAATTTTTACACGAAGTCATATTTATACTCACAGTGTTTTTCTTCATCATTCACTGTTGCTTTATCCTTTCCTTTGCTAATGAAGAAGAAATGTAACCAAAAACGGCGGCAGACCGACTCGATATGCTTTCCGCCATCATTCTATTTTTGTATTTGATGTATTTAAACAAACTATTTGAAAAAATTTAATACGGGATTTTGTTTTTTTTTTTAACCAACTTTGAAACCAACCAAAAATTTATTTTGTTTCTTATACCGAATTATAAAAACAAAATCATCAATAGTTTTCTTAATTAGATGCAGAAATACAGGGATTATTCCAAAATTTATATCAAATTCCACAAAGAACATAACAAATATATATGAGATGGAGAGGAGACTTCCGGAGATTCAAAAAACTAGTTATAAGTATGTACACGAATTACAAAATAAGATTTTAAGATTAACACTTAAACATAAACACAAATTACTGAAGCTTTTTCAAAGAGATTTGGAGATAGTGATTAGAAATTTACAAAGATGTTTAACGGAAGAGGAAATGAGACAATTTCTAAAATTTGAAGAGAGAGTTGAGGCTTCTTTAAATGAGAAGGTAAGAAGAATTCATAGGAAAAAATATGATAAATTGAAGGAATTAAAGAATGAAGAATTAGGAATTAAAATAAATAATAAATTTTTTGTAAATAAAACTAAAGAGGATATTCCAAGGGATGTAAAGTGGATGTTATCATTAGGACCAAAATATGTTTTACCAGTTAGGAGGGAAAATTTCCCTAAGCTAAAAATTATAACAGAAGGAGAAGATTTAGTTCAAACAATAGAGGGGAAAGAAGATCAGGAAATAGCTAGAAATAAATTGTCAACTATTTTGGACAATCACTTGAACAAAATGAGATTAGATAACAGGGATAAGTTTATATTGGATAAATTTAATAGGACAAAAAGTTTTTTAAGGAGAAATAGGAATATATTAGTATTAAAGGCAGATAAGGGTAACACAACCGTAGCTATGTATAAGGGAGATTATGACATAAGAATTAATAATATTATAGAAGATGATGCAAAATATAAGGTGATCAATAGGGATCCTACGAGTAGATTGGAAAAAACTAATAATGAAATTGTAGAAGATCTTTTTAGGCAGAAAATTATATCCATATCCGAAAGACATAAACTTAAAACAAATATTGCTACTTCTCCTAAACTTTATGGTTTACCAAAAATTCACAAGGTCGACTTTCCTTTGAGACCAATATGTTCTTTTATCAACTCACCCTCTTATGAATTGTGTAGATATTTGACGAATATTTTAAAAAGAATAACTGAACATTCTATATATAATGTTAAAGATTCAGTGCAATTCAAAGAGAAGTTAAGTAATCATTGTATACAAACAAATGAAAAATTAATTTCATTAGATGTGGTATCGCTATTTCCTAGTGTACCAGTCGATTTGGCACTTGAAATAATAGAGGAAAAATGGAGCATAGTAGAGCAATATACGAAAATTGACAAGGGACTGTTTTTAAGAATTTTAAAATTTTGTATAGAGGACAACATTTATTTTGGTTGTAATGGGAAAGTATATACACAACTGAAAGGACTTCCAATGGGATCTCCTGCTTCTCCAATTGTAGCGGATATTGTAATGGAAAGGTTACTTGACACATCCATTGGAAAACTGAATATTAAACCTAAGATAATGATAAAATATGTTGACGACCTTTTCTGCATTATTACTGAAGGTGGGGTAAATAACTTGTTGGACACATTTAATGAGTTTAATAGTAATATTAAATTTACTTTGAAAATGGAAAGTAACTCAAAATTACCTTTCTTAGATACTTTAATAATAAGAAAGGGAAATAATTTATTAATAGATTGGTATCAAAAACCAACAGCATCAGGCAGAATTTTAAATTATTATTCTGGACACAGTAGACGGATTATTATAAATACTGCTAGAAATTTAATTAATAGGGTACTAACAATTAGTGACAAGGTTTATCATAGAAAAAACATAATTAGAATTAGAAATATATTAAGGGATAACAATTTTCCAAATAGTTTGAGTAATGGATTAATTAATCAATATAGAGATAGGAGTAATGGGAATGCTAGAATTATGAGAACAACAGAACCGATTTTTTTAATATATTTTTTATTGACGTTTCTGATTGAAATGACATTAATTGTTTAAAAATACACAAAAATTAAAAAGGATCTTCATGAAACGAGTCTCGCAAGTTTACCCATTTGCACAAATGGTAATTTTAAGCAATATCATGAAGACCCTTAATATAATTTTTTCGTATTGAATTTAACGAGTTTTAAAACAAATGCATGGCTCACCAAAAATAGCCAACAAAACCGCCAACTATTTTAAAATATCGCCAAAAAATCGCCATGTCGCCAAATCGAAAATTAGGTCGCCAATCAATTTTGAAAATCGCCACGTTTGGCGAGAAATCGCCACATCTGACAACCCTGAATACGACCTTACTTATAATTGAATAAAATAATTAAATCCCTTTCTCTAACGAATACCATTAATTCGATCATCCTTAAGGCTAGTTTTCACATCATAAGTCTTACTTATTCCGTAATACTTTGTGAGATAGAAATCTAATGAGTTTTATTACGAATGTTAAAATAACTTTGATGGTCAAAAAATCTAATTTTACATAACAGTTTGTGTTCACATCATCAAACAATGTATAAACACTCACACATGAAACAAAATGCAACCCTGATCCAATGTTAAGAAATTTTTTAAACGATGAAGTCGTATGAGATGTCAAACTCTTTTTCATAAAACTTGTCATTTTCATCACACATACATTCACACTCTCAAACTTTTACATCCCTGCAAATAAAATTGGACCACCTGGTCCATTTTGATAAAATGGACTACTCCATGGACTGGTCCGATGTAATGCAAGCATGGACCATGTCATCGTTAAAAAGTGTTTGTAGTGAGACGACATGTCTTCGTTTTTTAACGACATGCTTTCGTTTTTAACCGACTTCAAAACTAATCCTCTTGAGTATACCATGGAGTAGTTTTAAAACTACTCCTTAGTGGTCCAAAGGTGGGTTATATGGTCCTCTCCTAGGACATCGCAATGTTAAATAGACCAGGTTTTTTCCATACGTTTGGGTTAGTTTTGGACTAGTCCTGGTCCCTTGTGGACTACTCTTTACACGCGTGTTTGGACTGGTCCTATTATTTGCTGGGATATTACTTGAGTTTTTGACATGTTTTAATACAAAGTATAATAGTCTTAACAAGCCTTTACTTACAACAACAAAACCACAATTACCTTTCCAACACAGTATCACATATCAAATGCTTACGAATTTTCGTATATGTTCACATATACTCCGTTTAAGTTTGATATGGAAATTCAGCCAGATAAGTCCATAAATGACGAGATTTTAGCAAAAAAAAAAAAACACAACTACCTCTAATTTAACCCCCAAAATGCCTTGTTGTTGTTGGTGTGTTTATTTGTTTTTTTCCGTATAGAATCAAAGTTTCCAAATTAGATACAAAGATATAAGTTTTTATTACACAGAATCCCACAAAATGTGGGCGGGATTAGAGAAGTGGGCGTGGTACCTTCCTAACAGAAAGCATCAACAAATCTTTCTTTTCGGCAGGTACCCTTAATTTAATTTATTTCCTGATGAATTCCTTAATAATTTTACCATTACACTCATCCTTCATCATCCCTAAAATTTTGTTATTAAGAAGTGGGATATTGTAGACATTATCTATCGGATATGCAGATGAATCAAAATGAGTATTTATATAATTTTTAATATCTCTGTATAGATCATCTGTTTTACAGCATTTCTAATAACAATTTGTTTCGTTTGTTCGCATATTGCTCTACTAAACTGTTTTATATCTGTTTTTGATCGATTTTAAATCTGCTTTCGATCTGTTTTATATATAATCTTACTTATAATTGAATAAAATTATTAAATTCCTTTCTATAACGACCACCATTAATTGCATCTTCCATACTGCCATCAATAAAACCATAATTATCTTTCCCAAATTCTTACAAATTTTTTAACTAATAAAATAGGACGGGACTGTACCAAAAATATGATTAAGTGTGAAATTCAAACTATTGATTGAGCATGCTTAATCATGTTTATAATTATTAAATATTACAAATACATTAATTACACTAACCTAGAAATATCAAAACCAAACATGATTGAACATGCTTAAAAGTAAAATTTTTATCTATAATAATAAAGAGATATAAATACCGAATACAATTTATTTCAACAACTAGCTTATAATGATATTTCATAAAGTTAAAATAGTCACCCTTATTGTGTTTGGCGTAGTCGAAAAACGACAGGTGTCGTAGTTGCAGTCGTATTCACATTTTTATGTTACCGTCTAAAATTTTCAACTAGCAAAATTTTGTAAAAGAATCACAATGTAAAAGAATACACTTAATTAAATTATTTTGAAACACCCTGTTAAAGATCTGTCAAACAAGTGTTTGAATTAAAAATAATACGCATAGTAAAATTGTTGGTAAATTTTTGTATTATTTTACTTGTGGTTTTCTTCCGCAACCCCGTAACTCCAAAACAACTTCTTTTCAGGAGAGACAAAATACTTTTTACCAAATATTCGAAACTTTTTGCTATATATTCTTATGTAATCCAAGAATTAGGAAAGATTCCGATATTCCGCCAAACAAAAAAAATGCAAAATTGTAAGACGGTATTTACTGATTACTTTTCCGGTTAAAACAAAAAATCGAGTTACGTGGTTGCGGAAGAAAACCATCGATATATGTAAGAAGTTCTATTTACATGAACATAATTATATTAATTAAAACAAAATAAAAATTCAAACATTTTCCTTTTTATTAAGTCTTCAAGTTCAAATTTTTTTTTAATTTCTAGTTCGGTTTTGCGTATTTCTAAATGAGCTTTTCTTTTTTTCTCTTTGCTTTAGAGTTCCGCCTTATATAAACCGATTTCTCCTCTTTAGCATTCTCCGTGTGTAACGTTCCGATTCCGATAATTTATTTTTCAAATTTAAGCATAACTCTTTTTGCAGTTTTACTTGTTGTTCTAAAAGCCCTAGTTTCGCTTGTTTTTATTTTTTCTAAGCGGAGGTATCACAGGTGAAGTACTCGGGCTTTGAACTTCGGTAATGCCAGTTTTTGTGTCTAAATTTGGCTCGGGGTCTGATGAAATCCTTCGCTTTCTCTTAATTCCAAATGGATATGTATGTTCGACAATAGCACGCATGTCTAATAGATCAATTGCTGCTTCTTCGACAGATGAAAATGTATTTTGTTTGAACCGCCCACCACCTGTTGCATAGCTTTCAGCATTGTTATGAGTGAGTTTTTTCTTCAATTTAAATTTTAAATCGGCTTATAGCTTCATTTAACCCTCTCCGGAATGGCAATATAAATTTTCGGATACGGTGTTCCACTCCTCTTTAATATTGGTTTTGCTTAAATTTTTTTTGGAAGGCCTTTGCCAAAAAAGGTTTTTGCTCCATTATTGCTACTTACTTCGCAAATTGTGCGGCAGTTGTGAGATTTATCCTAAAATATATACCAGAGTTAGGTACACAAGCACATAAAAACTAAATTATATTTCAATAATATTAAATTTTTTGCATGTTTACATTTTATTTCCTTCCATTGAAATTATTTCTCAAATAATTTTAATAACGTCGTGACCAACATGTTTAACGACAATTTTTACACTTTTGACTGACAAATACGCCAAACACGGTATCTCCGTGAACATAACAAACTTTTTAACAAACTTTTTTTTCCACTCATTGTGCAGAGAGAGTGTGCAGGAATCTCTCATGAAAACAATATGGCGAATGAGTATTTTATGCGTTGCAGACTAAATGTTAGTGCTACCAAGTTTGAAAAAGTGTTTTTAGTACATAATTTCATACATTTATTGTGAATGCCTGTTCTTCTTCTTATTTGCTATATGGGAGAGAATTTTCGGTTTTCAACAAACTTTTTAACAAACCTGCGCGAATTTAATAATTCGTTAAGATTTATTTTCTTTTATTTATGATTTTAAAATGTTTTTAATATAAAAAATATAAAAAAACAATACAAAAACTTAAAAAGACATTGTTTTATTTTACAAAGCACGCAAATAACAAACATACTTTTAGCAAGTAAAAGGGATACTTTAAAGAAAATAACCGAACACCTATTTGGATGATTTAGAAAAATTTAGGACTTGTAAGAAAAATGTGCAAATGGGGGGTTATAGAAGAAGGTCTTGGCTACATTTCCTCATATCCAGTTTTTTTCCATCAAGTTATTTTTTGAACAACTTTTTCAAAACAAACTTTCATACAAGTCACTCGTTCATATATTGACCCATTATGCAAAATTTAGGACTTGTAAGAAAAATGTGCAAATGGGGGGTTATAGAGGAAATTCTTGGCTACATTTCCTCATATCCAGTTTTTTTCCATCAACTTATTTTTTTAACAATTTTTTCTAACAAACTTTTTTACTCAAATCACTCAAAATATATTTTAACCCATTGTGCAAAATTTAGGACTTGTAAGAAAAATGTGCAAATGGGGGGTTATAGAGGAAGGACTTGGCTACATTTCCTCATATCCAGTTTTTTTCCATCAAGTTATTTTTTGAACAACTTTTTCAAAACAAACTTTCACACAAGTCACTCGTTCATATTTTGACCCAATATGCAAAATTAAGGACTTGTAAGAAAAATGTGCAAATGGGGGGTTATAGAGGAAAGTCTTGGCTACATTTCCTCATATCCAGTTTTTTTCCATCAACTTATTTTTTTAATAATTTTTTCTAACAAACTTTTTTACTCAAATCACTCAAAATATATTTTAACCCATTGTGCAAAATTTAGGACTTGTAAGAAAAATGTGCAAATGGGGGGTTATAGAAGAAGGTCTTGGCTACATTTCCTCATATCCAGTTTTTTTCCATCAAGTTATTTTTTGAACAACTTTTTCAAAACAAACTTTCATACAAGTCACTCGTTCACCCATTGACCCATTATGCACAATTTAGGACTTGTAAGTAAAATGTGCAAATAGGGGGTTATAGAGGAAAGTCTTGGCTACATTTCCTCATATCCAGTTTTTTTCCATCAACTTAATTTTTTTAACAATTTTTTCTAACAAACTTTTTTACTCAAATCACTCAAAATATATTTTAACCCATTGTGCAAAATTTAGGACTTGTAAGAAAAATGTGCAAATGGGGGGTTATAGAAGAAGGTCTTGGCTACATTTCCTCATATCCAGTTTTTTTCCATCAAGTTATTTTTTGAACAACTTTTTCAAAACAAACTTTCATACAAGTCACTCGTTCATATATTGACCCATTATGCAAAATTTAGGACTTGTAAGAAAAATGTGCAAATGGGGGGTTATAGAGGAAATTCTTGGCTACATTTCCTCATATCCAGTTTTTTTCCATCAACTTATTTTTTTAACAATTTTTTCTAACAAACTTTTTTACTCAAATCACTCAAAATATATTTTAACCCATTGTGCAAAATTTAGGACTTGTAAGAAAAATGTGCAAATGGGGGGTTATAGAGGAAGGTCTTGGCTACATTTCCTCATATCCAGTTTTTTTCCATCAAGTTATTTTTTGAACAACTTTTTCAAAACAAACTTTCACACAAGTCACTCGTTCATATTTTGACCCAATATGCAAAATTAAGGACTTGTAAGAAAAATGTGCAAATGGGGGGTTATAGAGGAAATTCTTGGCTACATTTCCTCATATCCAGTTTTTTTCCATCAACTTATTTTTTTAACAATTTTTTCTAACAAACTTTTTTACTCAAATCACTCAAAATATATTTTAACCCATTGTGCAAAATTTAGGACTTGTAAGAAAAATGTGCAAATGGGGGGTTATAGAGGAAGGTCTTGGCTACATTTCCTCATATCCAGTTTTTTTCCATCAAGTTATTTTTTGAACAACTTTTTCAAAACAAACTTTCACACAAGTCACTCGTTCATATTTTGACCCAATATGCAAAATTAAGGACTTGTAAGAAAAATGTGCAAATGGGGGGTTATAGAGGAAAGTCTTGGCTACATTTCCTCATATCCAGTTTTTTTCCATCAACTTATTTTTTTAACAATTTTTTCTAACAAACTTTTTTACTCAAATCACTCAAAATATATTTTAACCCATTGTGCAAAATTTAGGACTTGTAAGAAAAATGTGCAAATGGGGGGTTATAGAAGAAGGTCTTGGCTACATTTCCTCATATCCAGTTTTTTTCCATCAAGTTATTTTTTGAACAACTTTTTCAAAACAAACTTTCACACAAGTCACTCGTTCATATTTTGACCCAATATGCAAAATTAAGGACTTGTAAGAAAAATGTGCAAATGGGGGGTTATAGAGGAAAGTCTTGGCTACATTTCCTCATATCCAGTTTTTTTCCATCAACTTATTTTTTTAATAATTTTTTCTAACAAACTTTTTTACTCAAATCACTCAAAATATATTTTAACCCATTGTGCAAAATTTAGGACTTGTAAGAAAAATGTGCAAATGGGGGGTTATAGAAGAAGGTCTTGGCTACATTTCCTCATATCCAGTTTTTTTCCATCAAGTTATTTTTTGAACAACTTTTTCAAAACAAACTTTCATACAAGTCACTCGTTCACCCATTGACCCATTATGCACAATTTAGGACTTGTAAGTAAAATGTGCAAATAGGGGGTTATAGAGGAAAGTCTTGGCTACATTTCCTCATATCCAGTTTTTTTCCATCAACTTAATTTTTTTAACAATTTTTTCTAACAAACTTTTTTACTCAAATCACTCAAAATATATTTTAACCCATTGTGCAAAATTTAGGACTTGTAAGAAAAATGTGCAAATGGGGGGTTATAGAAGAAGGTCTTGGCTACATTTCCTCATATCCAGTTTTTTTCCATCAAGTTATTTTTTGAACAACTTTTTCAAAACAAACTTTCATACAAGTCACTCGTTCATATATTGACCCATTATGCAAAATTTAGGACTTGTAAGAAAAATGTGCAAATGGGGGGTTATAGAGGAAATTCTTGGCTACATTTCCTCATATCCAGTTTTTTTCCATCAACTTATTTTTTTAACAATTTTTTCTAACAAACTTTTTTACTCAAATCACTCAAAATATATTTTAACCCATTGTGCAAAATTTAGGACTTGTAAGAAAAATGTGCAAATGGGGGGTTATAGAGGAAGGTCTTGGCTACATTTCCTCATATCCAGTTTTTTTCCATCAAGTTATTTTTTGAACAACTTTTTCAAAACAAACTTTCACACAAGTCACTCGTTCATATTTTGACCCAATATGCAAAATTAAGGACTTGTAAGAAAAATGTGCAAATGGGGGGTTATAGAGGAAAGTCTTGGCTACATTTCCTCATATCCAGTTTTTTTCCATCAACTTATTTTTTTAACAATTTTTTCTAACAAACTTTTTTACTCAAATCACTCAAAATATATTTTAACCCATTGTGCAAAATTTAGGACTTGTAAGAAAAATGTGCAAATGGGGGGTTATAGAAGAAGGTCTTGGCTACATTTCCTCATATCCAGTTTTTTTCCATCAAGTTATTTTTTGAACAACTTTTTCAAAACAAACTTTCACACAAGTCACTCGTTCATATTTTGACCCAATATGCAAAATTAAGGACTTGTAAGAAAAATGTGCAAATGGGGGGTTATAGAGGAAAGTCTTGGCTACATTTCCTCATATCCAGTTTTTTTCCATCAACTTATTTTTTTAACAATTTTTTCTAACAAACTTTTTTACTCAAATCACTCAAAATATATTTTAACCCATTGTGCAAAATTTAGGACTTGTAAGAAAAATGTGCAAATGGGGGGTTATAGAAGAAGGTCTTGGCTACATTTCCTCATATCCAGTTTTTTTCCATCAAGTTATTTTTTGAACAACTTTTTCAAAACAAACTTTCACACAAGTCACTCGTTCATATTTTGACCCAATATGCAAAATTAAGGACTTGTAAGAAAAATGTGCAAATGGGGGGTTATAGAGGAAAGTCTTGGCTACATTTCCTCATATCCAGTTTTTTTCCATCAACTTATTTTTTTAACAATTTTTTCTAACAAACTTTTTTACTCAAATCACTCAAAATATATTTTAACCCATTGTGCAAAATTTAGGACTTGTAAGAAAAATGTGCAAATGGGGGGTTATAGAGAAAGGTCTTGGCTACATTTCCTCATATCCAGTTTTTTTTCATCAAGTTATTTTTTGAACAACTTTTTCTAACAAACTTTTTTACTCAAATCACTCAAAATATATTTTAACCCATTGTGCAAAATTTAGGACTTGTAAGAAAAATGTGAAAATGGGGGGTAATAGACGAAGGTCGTGGCTACATTTCCTCATATCCAGTTTTTTCCATCAAGTTATTTTTTTAACAACTTTTTCAAATAACATTTTTACAAAAGTAACGCAACAAAAAGTTTGTTGAAAGCCGAAAATAAAAAAAAGAAGAAGATCATGCACTCACTGTATAATCTAGGTTTTTCACATATGATGTTGCCATATAAATTTACCTGCACTTAGTTTCAGGGATGGAAAGTAGTTTTATTTTTTTACTGTCTGTTTTTGAAACTAAATATAAATTTTCGTTTAGAAACGTTTATTAAGGACAATTTTAATAGTAAATTTGTTCTTTAAACCTTTATTAAATTAAAAATGTTTTTATGAATACTGGAATAACTCTTTAATTAAGAAATTTATTGTAAAATAGCTCGGAATTCATCACACCTTTAAAAATCGTTGGTTTAACTGTATTAGCCAGTATTTTAAATACTTATATCTGATATAAAAATAAGTTTTTTTGTATTTTCAATATATTCTCAAACTGTATTTTTTTATTTAACAGTGCTTTTCATAAAGATTTTACTACGCAATATCTTGCCTGTCATTTGAAAAAGGCACAATAGACTTTTAACGGTTTTATTTATAAAACTTTAAATGGATTTGAAATGTATTTTAAGAAAGTTTTTATTCAAAATTTAGCCATAAGCAGAATTTAAACATATCATGTATTTTCTTTTTTGCCAATTTCTTCTCAAAGCTTCCGGCAACGCTGATACAATATTTAGTACCATTTTCAACTTGGCAGCACAAATAAATATTTTTTCATATTTTCTTTTCTCTTAAAATAAATTAAAAATTTTGATTTTGATAAGAAAAATTTGAAATTTAAACAAACAAATTTATACGGTTGAAGCCTAGCTGAAAACGGAAGGACGAAATCTAGTTTACCACCACATCTCCAAACAATAAATGATGTACAAATTGAAAAACAAAAAGAAAATGTGTGGAAAGGGTACGTTCGTAAATTCATTGCGCTGCATCAGTGATTTAAAATGTTTATAGTTATATGTACATATATCAGTGAAGTAAATGTGGACCAAAAAATTGTGAAATAAGAAAAATAGTAGTCACATAATAAAAAAAATTATAATTATCTTTTTATCGGCATTAATAAAAGTTTGCTTTTCTGATGCAGCGCAGTGATGCATTTACGAACGTGCCCAAAGTCTCGGAAACGCATAGTTTTCAAGTTTTGGATGTCTTAAGTTTATATAAGCATATTTGATTTTGGAACAAATCTAGTTTACCGACGCAGCTCCAATAAAAATAAAAAAAGTACCCAGGGTGATAGAAAATTAAAAAATAAGAAGAAAAAATAAAATAAAAAAGTTGGCGGAAACGCTTAGTTTTCAAGTTATGGACGTTTTAAGTTTTTATATAAAGGTCCGATTTTCCACTACATTTTTATCGTTATGTGGCCAATGTTGGTATCATTTCAAAGCTTAAGGCGTAAGGATTTTCTAATCTATGGTATAGCAAAACCCTGTTACAATTACAACCCTGTTACATTAACAAATTCTTTCCACATTTGCCGAAGAATGTGGAAGGACCAAAAATTGTACCAAATGCTGCCATAAAATGTTCACGTTATTAATCTGAAATTTTTTGCCAAAAAGTTTGCAAATTTATTTAATTTTCCTTACATAAGAATTAGCTATTTAATTTATGTACTAACATCGTCCTCAATTGCGTTATAAACTTAAACAAACATTTTATTTAATTATCAAAGTAATTATTATCTAAATTATATTCATTGATAGTGAATATACATTTATCTTACCTTTATTCTTTTGTAAGAATTTATCTATCCATTTTCAAACACAAATATAAACTGTTTTATATTTTCCTTATAGAAAAAGAAATTTTACCTGAATTATTTTAGGTTTAAAAATTATTTCTTTTTTAACTTTGGTCTTTAATTCTTCATAGTGGAATATTTTTCAAATAAAAATGAATTAACCCAACACACATTACAAACACTGCATTTTATATTGAATAAAACTAACCCCTTTTTCATTAGTAAAAGCGCTGACTTAATAACAGTTGTCTCTTTTCAATGTTACAACTGTTTCAGTACCGCCTAAAGTTAGTGTATTATTATCAAACAAACAAAAAGTAATCGCCTTTTACGTGTTAGTCAAAAAATCGGCATTTTTGGAGCAAAAATCGGCACTGTGATAATTTAGGGGCAAAAAATCGGCAAAAATGGCAGGCCTGCTTGGAGGCCACACGATCAATTAGAACCATGTTGTTCAAATTTTTCCTCTCTCACTATAGTTACTGCCCGTCTACAACTGACATGATATGCTGTTATAACTTGATGTTATAACAGCGTTGCTAAAACATTTGCATTAACAACCGTGTTATAACTTCTAACATGATGAGTCTATACCTAACACTAACATTATATTAGTGTTAAAGTTAGTCGTTTTATGTTAGGTGGAGACTCCGGGTTATGACCCATTTCTTACTTACAATAAATGTACCTATCACGCCATTATAAAACTACTTTCCATCCCTGAAACTAAGTCCAGGTAAATTTATATGGCAACACCATATGCGAAAAAACAGAAATCTACAGTGAGTGCATGTTCTTCTTCTTTTTTTTATTTTCGGCTTTCAACAAACTTTTTGCAAAACCTGAGTAAAAAAGTTTGTTAGATAAAGTTGTTAAAAAAATAACTTGATGGAAAAAAACTGAATATGAGGAAATGTAGCCAAGACCTTCCTCTATAACCCCCCCATTCACACATTTTTCTTACAAGTCCTAAATTTTGCACATTGGGTCAAAATATGAACAAGTGACTTGTGTGAAAGTTTATTTTGAAAAAGTTGTTAAAAAAATAACTTGATGGAAAAAAACTGAATATGAGGAAATGTAGCCAAGACCTTCCTCTATAACCCCCCATTCACACATTTTTCTTACAAGTCCTTAATTTTGCACAATGGGTCAAAATATAAATTGAGTGATTTGAGTAAAAAAGTTTGTTAGATAAAGTTGTTAAAAAAATAACTTGATGGAAAAAAACTGAATATGAGGAAATGTAGCCAAGACCTTCCTCTATAACCCCCCATTCACACATTTTTCTTACAAGTCCTAAATTTTGCACATTGGGTCAAAATATGAACAAGTGTCTTGTGTGAAAGTTTATTTTGAAAAAGTTGTTAAAAAAATAACTTGATGGAAAAAAACTGAATATGAGGAAATGTAGCCAAGACCTTCCTCTATAACCCCCCATTCACACATTTTTCTTACAAGTCCTTAATTTTGCACAATGGGTCAAAATATAAATTGAGTGATTTGAGTAAAAAAGTTTGTTAGATAAAGTTGTTAAAAAAATAACTTGATGGAAAAAAACTGAATATGAGGAAATGTAGCCAAGACCTTCCTCTATAACCCCCCATTCACACATTTTTCTTACAAGTCCTAAATTTTGCACATTGGGTCAAAATATGAACAAGTGACTTGTGTGAAAGTTTATTTTGAAAAAGTTGTTAAAAAAATAACTTGATGGAAAAAAACTGAATATGAGGAAATGTAGCCAAGACCTTCCTCTATAACCCCCCATTCACACATTTTTCTTACAAGTCCTTAATTTTGCACAATGGGTCAAAATATAAATTGAGTGATTTGAGTAAAAAAGTTTGTTAGATAAAGTTGTTAAAAAAATAACTTGATGGAAAAAAAACTGAATATGAGGAAATGTAGCCAAGACCTTCCTCTATAACCCCCCATTCACACATTTTTCTTACAAGTCCTAAATTTTGCACATTGGGTCAAAATATGAACAAGTGACTTGTGTGAAAGTTTATTTTGAAAAAGTTGTTAAAAAAATAACTTGATGGAAAAAAACTGAATATGAGGAAATGTAGCCAAGACCTTCCTCTATAACCCCCCATTCACACATTTTTCTTACAAGTCCTTAATTTTGCACAATGGGTCAAAATATAAATTGAGTGATTTGAGTAAAAAAGTTTGTTAGATAAAGTTGTTAAAAAAATAACTTGATGGAAAAAAACTGAATATGAGGAAATGTAGCCAAGACCTTCCTCTATAACCCCCCATTCACACATTTTTCTTACAAGTCCTAAATTTTGCACATTGGGTCAAAATATGAACAAGTGACTTGTGTGAAAGTTTATTTTGAAAAAGTTGTTAAAAAAATAACTTGATGGAAAAAAACTGAATATGAGGAAATGTAGCCAAAACCTTCCTCTATAACCCCCCATTCACACATTTTTCTTACAAGTCCTTAATTTTGCACAATGGGTCAAAATATAAATTGAGTGATTTGAGTAAAAAAGTTTGTTAGATAAAGTTGTTAAAAAAATAACTTGATGGAAAAAAACTGAATATGAGGAAATGTAGCCAAGACCTTCCTCTATAACCCCCCATTCACACATTTTTCTTACAAGTCCTAAATTTTGCACATTGGGTCAAAATATGAACAAGTGACTTGTGTGAAAGTTTATTTTGAAAAAGTTGTTAAAAAAATAACTTGATGGAAAAAAACTGAATATGAGGAAATGTAGCCAAGACCTTCCTCTATAACGCCCCGTTCTCACATTTTTGTCACAAGTCCTAAATTTTTCTAAATCGGCCAAATAGGTGATCGGTTATTTTCATAAAAGTATCACTCTTATTTGCTTAGAGTATATTTGTTAGTTATGGGTTTCGTAAAATAAAAAAATGCTTTTTTATAAGTGCTTGCATTGTTATGTTTTATTTATTTTAATTAAAAACACTTTTAAATCATTTATTAAATAAAATAAATCCTAACGAATTTTAAAATTCGCGCAGGTTTGTTAAAAAGTTTGTTGAAAACCGAAAATCCTCTCCCATATGCAAATAAGAAGAAGAACAGGCATTCACAATAAATGTATGAAAATTTGTACTAAAAACACTTTTTTGAACTTGGTAGCACTAAAATTTAGTCTGCAACACATAAAATACTCAATCGCCATATTGTTTTCATGAGAGATTCCTGCACACTCTCTCTGCACAATGAGTGGAAAAAAAAGTTTGATAAAAAGTTTGTTATGTTCACGGAGATAAACACGGTACTGTTTTGACGTCGTTTTTGTAATAGATTTGAAAAGTGTCGTATTCATTGGCGTTTTTCGCCAATCACGGTACCGTTTTAAAAAAACGACTAATTTACGACGCAAAAACGCCAAAGACAATAAGGGTGAGTATTTTTTAATAATTGTGTTTAATAAAGGGTGGTTAAATTGTAAGGGCCGATGTTGAATGTGAACCACACCTAAACGCCAAGTTTTTTTCCGAATTTTATTTGACATTTCTCTATTTCAGACTTACTCAATTTGAACCATGGAGAGATACACAATCCAACTACGTGTTAAAGTTATCCAGACTTATTATGAAAATGGGCGTTCAAATCAAAAAAAAATCATCTTCAGTGATGAGGCACATTTTCACCTCAGTGGATTCGTCAATAAACAGAATTGCCGCATTTGGGCGAATGAGAATCCAAGAGTGATTGTCGAAAAACCAATGCACCCACAAAGAGTGACTGTTTGGTGCGGTTTATGGGCTGGCGGCATCATCGGGCCGTATTTTTTCCAAAATGAGGCCGGTCAGGCAGTTACTGTGAATGGTGTTCGCTATCGTGAGATGATAACGAACTTTTTATGGCCCGAATTGGAAGATATGGATGTGGACGATATGTGGTTTCAGCAGGACGGTGCCACTTGCCACACAGCTAACGAAACAATGGCTCTTTTGCGCAACAAATTCAATGGCCGTGTTATCTCACGTAATGGCGATGTCAATTGGCCGCCAAGATCACGTGATTTGACACCGTTGGACTTTTTTCTTTGGGGTTATTTGAAAGAAAAGGTGTACGTCGATAAGCCAGCAACAATTCAAGAGCTAAAGGATGAGATAATTCGGCACATTAACGGCATAGAACCTCCATTATGCCTCAGGGTCATCGAAAATTTGGACCATCGGATGGAGGTGTGCCGCCGTGGTCGCGGCGCCCATTTGGCCGATATTTTGTTCCATACATAATTGAGGAATACCAATATATCATAATAAAATAAAATTACAATAATTTCCTAAATATTTTGTGTTTTATTCAAAATCAACATCGGCCCTTGAAATTTATTTATTTATATTAAAAAAAAAAAATTTATATATATTATAATTTTTTTTTTTTTTGCTTTTTTCCCGCAAGTATTCATTTTATTAATAACATTAAATATAAAGCGAAGAAAAGATCTGTATGTCGTTATCTCTTTCTTTCACATCATTATATATACAAGCATGTTCTGAAAATCACTTTTTGTGAAAGTGATTTGAAATCACAAGAAAGGTGTTCTGAACGCAAAACTTGTTTAATTTTTGTGATTTCAAACCGGTCAGCTAAATGGCTGGCGATTTAAAATCACTTGCCTATTTTTTCAATTGCTTTATTCTGAACTTCACAATAAAATAATTAACTGAATAAGTTAAAATGTTTTTTATTGATTTCTATAGTACTACCTGCAGGTTTGCACCAAATAATTTATAAAATTATGAAAAAATAAAAGACACTTTTTATTGCAAGAAATGTTGTTATTTGGTTTTGTGGTTTTGAATTTACTTTTTAGTTGTCAGCTGTTTCAGTTCTTCGAAAATACACCGATGCTTGCCAGAGTAGCAAAATTTTTTTACCAACGAGAAATGTATTTAATTTTTTTAAATAAATGCACAATTTCCAATGAAACTTTTTATTTTTGTTAAGTTATATTTTTAATAGTAAAAAACTATTAATTGTTTGCCTAATTAAAAAAAAAAAACTACGCATAAGGTAATAGCAAATGGCAACAATAAGTAATTACAAACAGTGGCAGCTTAAGTGAGAACGGTGGCAACTTCGTTTTTGTATTGTCAAATTTATTTGTTTTGCGCTTAAAATTAAATAATTCAGTTGCTTTTGATTACAATTAAAAGTTTTTCACCATGTAAGTATATTTAATACGATATAAAAACATTATTTCAACAAAACATATTTTTATAAGGGGACAACACAAAAGTAGAGCTCAGGATGATATTTTTATAAAATTTATGGAGCAGCATCAAGACTTGGCAAGAAATTTTGTGAAGGGTGACAGGGTGTATTGTGAGCAATTGTGGGCAGAACTTGCCATTCAATTAAACGCTTCGGGACCACCATCGAAGGATGTACCAGCCTGGAAAAAAGTATGTACATATGTACATATGTAGATACAATTCAAATTGTACATATCATTTATGTATGTTAAAATAAATTTTTTTTAGGTATGGGTTGACATGAAGCTGAGTGTAAAGCATCGAATGGCTCACAATAAAGTAGAATGTAGTAAAACAGGAGGTGGCCGTTTCAATAAATTCATATTGTCCCCAACTGATGAGCAGGTGGCAGTTATATGTGGTCTGTACGCTTCAGTGGAAGGAATAAAAGGCACTAAAAGCTTTGGTGTGCCATGTAATGAAAAGCCCACCACAACTAAAACAAATTCAGCAACAATCCCTCGTTCGCCTAAAAATAATAAAGCTATACTCAATAATGAATCCTGCGATGAAATAATTGACGTCTATACACCAATGTCGCCTTCACCGTCTCCAGTACAATCCTGCCAAAATGAACAACAAATTTCTACATCTATAACACCATCAACACCAGCCCGAGCTACCAGCTGCAAACGCAAAAGGGATGTTACTGATGTTAGAGATGTTATGGAAATGGAAGCCGAGCATTTCGCCAAAATTATAAAAAACTTAGACAACATAAAAAATGAAATTAAAGAAAATAGAAATTATTTGAGAGAAGTGTCGAAAAATATGAGAGAAATCAAAAAGTTTAAAGAAAAGGAGTTACACGAGCTGACCAGACATAACTATGCTATGGAAAAAAGTGTTCAGACCAAAAACGAGCTTAAATTGAAATTTTTAGAACTGGAGCGAATAAAACTTGGCATACAACCACCACCTAGTCCTTAGTAATTAAAAATTAGAAAAATGGACGATCTCTTAGTGATAATGGCGACCTAGTCTACCATTGATTTTATTTTATTTAGTATAAGTATACATACGTACATATGTATATCAATGAATTAATGAATCTCTTTCCTACTTTTTTGTTTGTTTAATGATTTCTTTTATTTGTTTAATAAAGTTTGTTGAATTTATTGAAATTAATTCTTATTTATTTTAAACGTGGATACTTGAATTAAGGGAGTAGGCTATATTATCTCTTATAGTAACGGCTGAATTATCGTTTTCATCTTGTTCAGCTGTTATTAAATCGTCTTCGGGCGAGCTAACAATAATTTCATCGTCAAATGTTACATTATAGTGTATACATATATTATGCAGTGCACAGCACACATTGATAATAGAAACTACCTTAGATGGAACATAAGGAAAAGCACTTTGAAGACATCTAAAGCGGCTTTTCAAAACACCTATGGACCTTTCAACAATGTTTCTGGCAGAGGCATGTCTTAGATTAAATGTATGCTGAGCAGTTCCGAAAGTACAATTTTTAAGGGGGTCATCAAATAAGGTTTAAGCGGATATGCAGAATCCCCCAAGAGCCAACAATTTCGAAATCCTTCGGAATTCATCGTGGAGAAGTGTCTTTTGGCAGCACTCATGTTCCAAATAAATGAATCATGACATGAGCCAGGCCTGCAAGCATCTACGGTAGGGCTGCCAGAAGTTTGAACCTATCAACCAGGACACATAGAAAAAATGGATAAATAATTACACCAACAAAAAGTTTTTTTAATACATATGTATTAAAAATCCAACAATACATATATGAGGCTATTCGCGCAGAAGTAGTGTAACCCACAATTAATTAATTTGGTTACGGTTCTGGTGTAAGAAATGTTCTTTGCACTGTTCTTTACAGTGCAATAGTCGAGTCAGCCAACTGTTTGTATCCAAAACAGATGGCGCTAGAAACATTGTTTTGCAAACCAAGTACTATAGTGCAAAGGTAGTGTAAACTCCTCATTATCTCATAATAAGTAGTCTGGGGTTACACCACTTCTCACTTATATATAGTCCCATATATAAAAAAAAAATTAACGTGTACTCCATGTACATAAAAATCATGAAAAATTATAAAAAGTTGAGCTTTAAATGTTCTAAACTATAATACTTTTCAGAAGATTGCACTTTTTCTGGAACTGAATTTCGGTCTTTGATATAGTTATAAAACAGGCAGCATGTCATATTAAAATTAAACTTACATTAAATAATACTCTACAGTGTTTCAGTCTTTAACGAGTTTCTTTCTTTAGTCCATTGAGCAGACAAAGTACTCAACCTGAAAAAATCAAAGTCTTTTGATTTTTCTTTAACCAACATGAGAACTGTTAAACTCATCAATTGGCAAAGCCATATACGCTTTGATTAGGACAACAACCGACTCAGTTGACAATTGAATTGAAACGTGTATGGGCTGATTTAGAGAAATAAATTTGTTATCGGTTTTCGATTACCTACCCAGCAAAAACATAACTTACAATCCTACTTTTAATGTCTTCAAGAATTCATTACTTTGTAGCTTTATTCGCCACTTTTTGGATTATTAGTTATATATTAAATAATAACTTTATTATTATATCTTAAATATACAGAAAAATTTAAATTTTCATTATGACAATAAAAATGTCATTATAGTAATGAAACAAAAACTTTCAATCCACTTTCAATCAAAGTTGTTATTGTTATTATGGACAATTTAATCTCATATTTACGCTCTTAATTGAGTAAAAAACATAGTTTTTTAATACAAAAAGTACACTGCCCCGGTAGACTAGCTGGTAGCGAGGTAGTCTAACAGCACCGAGGTTGCGCGATCGAATCCCGCCAGAGACAGAAAAAAAATAAAATAAAGTAAAATAAAATAAGAAAAAATTGAAAAAAAATAATTTAAAAAAATAAAAAAAAAAAAATAATTAAAAAAATTAAAAAAATAAAAAAAATTTTACTTTATTTATTGACTTTGTGTAACTATATATTTTTATAAAAAATTTAAGTATAAAAAAACATATTATTTTTTAGATTATAATAGGCTAAATTATAAAGGATTACTTTTGGGACATCTCGAACAAAAATAAGTACTTTTTCTAGTAGAAAAGTAAGTAGTCGGCTCGTCAAATTCTCATTATTTTTCTGCTTATTTTGTAAGCAAATTTTTGGGTATAAAAGTTGTTTACATGGTATAACTTTTTACAGCAACTAGCTGAAACAAAATTTGAAAGACGTTTGAGTCTCATCTAATATTATTGAAAGCTTTTAGTTAACCGACGTTTACACCACATAACACTTGAATTTAATTTAAGTTGTTAACACAATTGCCTTATGTTAGCAGTGTTATAACTAAAATCTTAAACTTTGTTAACAACTAAAACCAACAAAAAACTAATTTTTTGTCTTGACCTGTACAAAAAACCAGGACAATTTAATAGTGGATCAGGACACCAGGACAAGTAGTCTAAAACCAGGACAATCCTGGAAAACCAGGACGTATGGCAGGCCTAATCTACGGCCGCAATACGCATTTCATGATCACAAATCTGGAATTTAATATACGGATATATGTTAAATAGTGCTTATAGGTGTATATAAGTATGTATGTAAGTCTACAAAATACCAACCATCATTGCATTAAGGCTGAAATAACCCTTTCTGTTAAAATATGCAGCGTGATCGGACGGTGGTTTCATTATTCGGATGTGTGTGCCATCAACACATCCAATTATTTCAGGCATACCAAACTTTGAATAAAAAAAAGATTTTGATGCATTTTGTGCCTGTTGGCTTACAGGAATTTGTATCCAAACGGCACACAACTTCTGCTCTAATTGCTGCATTACGATCCACATAACCTTGGTTGATCGTCCCATGCTTAAGTTGGCATCGTTTGCTATAACGCCTTGGAACGATCCGACTGCTAAATATCTAAGTACAGCTGCCAGCTGAATACTTGCCGGAATGGAACATTTGGAAAGGTTTGGTGATATATCATCCAATATCATTTTAAAGGCTCTTTTATTCAACCGGTAAAATGATATGAAACTAAAAACGACCTAGTTCTAAATTGTTACATTTAAATGTTTATTATTTGTACTTACAATGTTTCGTTCATATCCATTGGATTTGATAAGTCTCGCAAATACTTTTTCTTTACTCGTTCATTTCTTAATTGTTTTTTTTTTTTATCTATTACTGATAACAATAAAGCTCCAGGCATTTCAAAATGTTTTTAATTTTTATAAAAAGCAAATTTTAGTTTATTTTTACTTAATATTGTTACCAAAAAACTAACTTATTTTTAACACATAAAAAGTGTCTTCAATTGTAAACAAAAAAAAATCAGCTGTTTTTTTGTGTTTTCGAAAATGTAAAACCACTCCGAAAAGTTTTCAGAACACCCTCATTTCACAATTGTGATTTCAAAATCTTGTGATTTACAGAACATGCCTGATAAATTGATTAAATATACTAAAATCGATTTTGTTTAACTCATATTAATTGAGAGAAATTGATTTAGTGCTTTAGCTGAAGAAAATAAACTAAAGTGAACAGTCATAGATATGGACTCCTCTAAAAATCTAATAAGCAAATTTAATAATCTGAGTTATAACAAATCCTTTTTACATATAAAGGATCTTATAATGTCAGCCAAATATGTAATTATAAGTGCAGATAGGATTACAACAAAATATGGTGCCACAATCAAAATTGAATTGGAGGATAATATATTTTTTTTGCCACATCGCTACAATTCTCTAACTTATGATGATATTAAGAATTTATCTTCTAGAGCATATCTTATATCAAGAGAAGGAGAGAAAAACCTGCGACTGAAATCATTAGAAGAGGGTGATATCTTTATATCCAATTCTAGATATCCCATATTCACTAACTTTAACAATTATTAAAATTAAATTTAATAATAAATAATAATATGTATATCAATATAATAATAATAATTAAGTTAAAACAAAAAAAAAAAATATATAAAAATATTTGTAATATATTTTCTTTTATTTTATTTATTTACTAATTTTAATAAATAAAATATATTCTAATACAAATAAAATTACAAACAAAATTAATATTATTAAATAATAATTAAAAAAGGATTTTGTTATATTTTTAATGGATGATGATGATAAAACTTCAGCGTTTTGAGGTTTAGTGTTTGAGCATTCAATAAATGAAATTGGGATTTTAAAAACTTGATCATCATAATATGTAATGTGACTGCGAGTACTGATATCATCGTTTTTCCCTTCCATATTGTTATTATACAGAGGAATGTTATAAATATTATCGTCTCGTATTTCACCTTTTACATCTCTGAGACCACAAGTATCATAACTGGGTGGTGGTAGTTTTTCATCTAATATATTCGAATTAATAGGTACATTATTGGTACAACGTCTTCTCAGTAAAGCACAATTTGGTGCCCAACGCAAATGTTCTGTTAAAGGGTGATCAGTAGATCCCCAATTCCAAATTTCAACTTCGCAAAAATAACGTTTTGTTTTATCATAATCTCCGCTATAAAACATACCAGTCATTGCCAATTCCCTTTTATCTAACCATTTTAATGGCCAGCATGTAAAAGTTTTTAAACGTTTATCTTTTCTAAGGAAAATATCGTTCATGCTATAGCGTGGCGTGAATGGAGATTGTTTTAAATGATGATGAGGATCTTTATTATTACATTCGGATTTTAAATCATTAACCATTTTAATTTTAATTTATAAATTATGTTTTTTTATATATTAAACACAATTATTAAAAAATACTATTTTAACTTTATGAAATATCATAATAAACTAGTTGTTGAAATAAATTGTATTCGGTATTTATATCTCTTTATTATTATAGATAAAAATTTTACTTTTAAGCAAGTTCAATCATGTTTGGTTTTGATATTTCTAGGTTAGTGTAATTAATGTATTTGTAATATTTAATAATTATAAACATGATTAAGCATGCTCAATCAATAATTTGAATTTCACACTTAATCATATTTTTGGTACAGTCCCGTCCTATTTTATTAGTTAAAAAATTTGTAAGAATTTGGGAAAGATAATTATGGTTTTATTGATGGCAGTATGGAAGATGCAATTAATGGTGGTCGTTATAGAAAGGAATTTAATAATTTTATTCAATTATAAGTAAGATTATATATAAAACAGATCGAAAGCAGATTTAAAATCGATCAAAAACAGATATAAAACAGTTTAGTAGAGCAATATGCGAACAAACGAAACAAATTGTTATTAGAAATGCTGTAAAACAGATGATCTATACAGAGATATTAAAAATTATATAAATACTCATTTTGATTCATCTGCATATCCGATAGATAATGTCTACAATATCCCACTTCTTAATAACAAAATTTTAGGGATGATGAAGGATGAGTGTAATGGTAAAATTATTAAGGAATTCATCAGAAAATAAATAAAATTAAGGGTACCTGCCGAAAAGAAAGATTTGTTGAAAGATTTGTTGATGCTTTCTGTTAGGGAGGTACCACGCCCACTTCTCTAATCCCGCCCACATTTTGTGGGATTCTGTGTAATAAAAACTTATATCTTTGTATCTAATTTGGAAACTTTGATTCTATACGGAAAAAAACAAATAAAAACAACAACAACAAGGCATTTTTGGGGGTTAAATTAGAGGTAGTTATGTTTTTTTTTTTTTTGCTAAAATCTCGTCATTTATGGACTTATCTGGCTGAATTTCCATATCAAACTTAAACGGAGTATATGTGAACATATACGAAAATACGTAAGCATTCGATATGTGATACTGTGTTGGAAAGGTAATTGTGGTTTTGTTGTTGTAAGTAAAGGCTTGTTAAGACTATTATACTTTGTATTTAAACATGTCAAAAACTCAAGTAATATGTAAAAGTTTGAGAGTGTGAATGTATGTGTGATGAAAATGACAAGTATTTTGAAAAAAAGTTTGACATCTCATACGACTTCATCGTTTAAAAAATTTCTAAACATTGGATCAGGGTTGCATTTTGTTTCATGTGTGAGTGTTTATACTTTGTTTGATGATGTGAACACAAACTGTTATGTTAAATTAGATTTTTTGACCATCAAAGTTATTTTGACATTCGTAATAAAACTCATTAGATTTATATCTCACAAAGTATTATGGAATAAGTAAGACTTATGAGATAGTGAAAACTAGCCTTAAGGATGATCGAATTAATGGTATTCGTTAGAGAAAGGGATTAAAAATTATTTTATTCAATTATAAGTAAGGTCGTATTCATGAAATATATCGAAAATCTGTGAATAGTTAAACAAACGAAACAAATTGTTTATGTTATTATTTTAGTTGGCCAGTTTTAAAATTTTAAGTAATTTTCCTATTTTTAAGCTTGTTAGGCCTGGAGCTTCAATGTAAATAAAACATCAATTTTATAACAGTTTTTCCCAACGTTTCGTAGAGTATTTTTCTACTTCTTCAGGGGGTGTCTTTTTAAATATGTGTAAAAACGTACAATATAATTCAGTATTTTTTTAAACCATGTATATAACTTACAAATTTTTTTGATTATATTACATTTTTAAATATTTTATTTGTAAAAACAAAAAACAATTAACAATAATTATTTTCAACCACATCTATTTCTAGTATCACAGTGAAAAACTTTTTTAAATTTGTTTATCAATTTAAAACAACCCTGTAATTAATGTTGTCTGTGTCTTCTTTCAGATTCATCGTCTTATTTATTTTCTGTTGGATTCGTAAAATTTCAATCGTATATCTTTTTTTTTCAACATTCTCTCTATCCAATATTTTGACGTTTTCAAAATCAGCAGTATGATCATGGTGTAACATATGTTGTGCTAGTGCTGTTGTTTCTTTGTTTTTTGTTTTGTGCTTTGTGTTCTCCCATTCTCGTCTGTAAACTTCGTTTTGTTGTACCAATGTATATGAGGTCGCATGGTTCGTGATTATTACCTTTACATTGTATTTCGTATACAACGTTACTTATTTGTTGTTTGTCGATGGGTGTTTTTGTTCTTGTAAAAATTGTGTTGATCATTCTATTTGGTTTATAAGCAAAACAAGTGTTTTTTTGTCTTTATTGTGTTTCTTATGTTCGCATTATCAATAAGGTGTGGAACATATGGTACACTGTAAAAAACTTTTGGTGGTTCTTCCGTAATTTAGTTAGTTCCGTTATTTTGTTTTAATTGTGTTATTGTACTTTTAATCAGACATTGGGTTAAGTTATTGGGAAAACAGTTATTTTTAAAATTTTACGGATAATTTCAATATTTTTGTCGTGAAAAACTTCATCTCTTATATTTAGAACTCTCTTAATAAAACTTTTTGCTGTATTTATTATTTGATTCATTGGTTGAGTAGTGTAATAATTCATTATCCTGCCTGATGATGTCTCTTTTGTAAACCAGTCAAATATTATTGTATCTTCCGCCATATGTAATTTTTTTTTTTTTTTTTTTAGGTATTAATTCTTTATTCATAAATTGTTTACAATATGTAGTGCCTCTGCGCTATTCTCCCTTCATTTTCCATCTCCATTGTATATTTAATTTTAGAATGATAACACAGCACGACAATTCTTTGACAATTCGACTGATTCTAGTTCATTTTGGTGCGCTGAATTCAAATCTGTAATCAGTTTGTCTCTATCAGCTCTAGTTTTCATGATATAGCTTATTTGTGTTTTTAAAAAAGATGATGTGACTGATATGCAAATATCTACAAAAATTTTAAACGGATTATGTATTTCTTTAAGTAAAAGGTAATAAAATTTCTAAAATAACCATGGATTGCTTGTGAAGATTAGTCAAGAAATGAGTGTTGGCCTGTGTAATCATTCAATGTTTTTAGAATAATGTCCTTGTCTTGGGATGAAATTATTGCCAAGAAATCGTCTACATATTTTGTGATGTATTTGATATTAATGTTGATCTCGTTAAGTTTTGCCAGTGCGTCGTCAAGTAAGCTATTGTGACGATCACTGCGGTTGTTTTTAAATCTGGCGTTTTTTTTTACCTCAAAAATATCAATTGATTATTTCCATCCCTGTGTGCCATCACTAATTTAAAGGTGAACAAATACAACCTTATCACGTACAAAACGAATACAACTCGTAACATAAGAGTTTTGTAGACTTGGCACGAGTTCGGCCACCAGTACAAGAGTACTCACAGGTACAGTAAGCAGAAGAACTGTTGTTTCAAGTGGCAAAAGTGCAAGCCCGTAGCGGTTGGCAATCACTACCTAGACTAAACCCTCAGTAACAACCAGCAAGACCATGCGGCCAACAACAAAAACATAGAAACATTTGCCAAGCCTCCGGTTCAAACCGAAAAACCCATAAATTCCACATTAAAAAAAAAACCCCAGCATTGTGCTCAGCGGTAAAATGCTAAAGTTTCATCAAATAAAAAAAATTTTTCAAAAAATTATCGTATTCAATAACTGAAACACGTGTTTCGCTGCAAATAGCTACACATTCAGCACAC
Source organism: Pollenia angustigena (assembly GCA_930367215.1). Classification (NCBI taxonomy): domain Eukaryota; kingdom Metazoa; phylum Arthropoda; class Insecta; order Diptera; family Polleniidae; genus Pollenia; species Pollenia angustigena. Next base: position 11,490,404 of record OV884061.1, on the reverse strand, counting down.
AACACCTCGTGCGAAAACGATAAACTCCGCTTGTCTTACCAAATTACCTACTCAACAACACACATTACGAGTCACGTCATAAAAAGAAGAAACTGCATCAAATATCAACACATTTTCCGGCCAAAACCATCATCACAAATCTCTGAGGGGAAGACTCATAACCCAACACAGCCAACCTGAAATACTATTCAACCTATACCACCGAAACCTCTTTTAAATAGACGAGCTGCAAAAAAAAAGAAAAATAAAAAGGCAATAGCTACACATCGTAAGATCAAAAAAGATCTTAAAGACAAATTCATCTGCTCAACTGTAACACCTGTAGAAGAACGGTCAACCTTGGCTAGTTTTCCCGAAATAGTGAATATTTAGTAAGTGCTTATGTATAAGTATTGAGTATCTTAAATTATTTTACCCTTCTCAGTTACTTTTTTCTTGCCGTACTTTTTGAATATTGATATACCTGGTTAAATCGGAAATTAATTAAAAAAAAAAAAAAAGTATTTTTTTAGTAAATTGGCTGAAAATTAGACAAATTAATAACACTGTGCATGAAATTGACACTTTTTTTTCGTGACAAGCCGGGCACATGGCGTTTTAACATAACTCGAGGACGCTGAATCCAGTGGTGCCCGCGGTTTTTTCAGATTGGCTCTGGTTTTCGAGATATACCGTTATTTCGAAAATGGAGGAGGTTGCACAACATATGTTCGCGTAACTCAAAAACGGTTTAGTTTATTGAAATTACTAAAAAAATCGAAATTCCGCAATAAAATTTACTTTAAGAACGCTAAAACTTTTTTTCTAATATGAGTAGTCGTTATTGAAACATGATTTTTTTTTTGAAATTTTTGTTTTTTAAAAATTCATAAAAAATTAAAAAATGCAGCTAGGCTTCTAATTTTTTGCAGACTTATAAAACAATACAATACAAACAAAACAAGTCATAAATGATTAAAATCTGTTCGCAACTTTTGATTTTATTCACAAAAGTCGACAAATTTTAATTAATTTAAAAATAATTAGTATTGTGGTTATTTTGTTGAACTATTTATGGTTTTTAATCCAAATTTTTTATATTTTTAATTAGGCTTAAGTTCATGAAATTTAATTTTTATTAAATTATTTTTATGAAGAAAGGAATTTTACAACATGAAAATTAATTAAAATTGTTATTGATAATCTTTCATTCTTGACGTGGCTCGGGCTCGAACCCTGGCCGGCAGGTTACCATGACATGTTTCGATCGCAACCACTCGATCTCCTCAGATGGATTTGCCGTCTTACACTCGCAGCCATCGACGACTGCTGACGTCACTAGTCAAACATCAATCCTTAAACCAAATTGTATTTTAACATTTGGTAGATCGAAATTTGCTTTCCTGAATGATTATCCATTTCAATTGAATTCACATGTTTTTTCCTTTACTTCTGTTTTTTCGTACTTTCGTCAAGAATTTTTCTTGAAGTCCAAGTACATTTTTTGTTTTTTCACTTTGTCTTTCTCTTTTCTGTTGACCTTTTTCAGCACAACTTGAAGGACAAATGTACAAATAGAGCTCGCGCCTTAGCTTTAACAATAATTAGTATTGTGGTTATTTTGTTGAACTATTTATGGTTTTTAATCCAAATTTTTTATATTTTTAATTAGGCTTAAGTTCATGAAATTTAATTTTTATTAAATTATTTTTATGAAGAAAGGAATTTTACAACATGAAAATTAATTAAAATTAATGTTGTAAAATTCCTTTCTTCATAAAAATAATTTAATAAAAATTAAATTTCATGAACTTAAGCCTAATTAAAAATATAAAAAAAAATTAATTTAAAAATTTCATAAAACGCAATATTTATATGGGAGCCCCCTAAGGGATGGTGATAAAGGGAAAGTATAATTTGAGAAAATGTTAAGAACAAAAAACTAATGGAGACCAGTCATACATTTTATACCACTAGGAGTGACTCCTAAGCATTGATGGGACTTTTTCTTCAATGTATTTCTAGTCTGCATTGAACATTTTGTATAGAAGCCCCCTTAAGGAATGGAGATAGCGGGTGGGTATGTTAGAAATAAATGATTGAGATGAAAAATAAAGTGGGGTTGGTCATACATTTGATCCATCTAGGGGCATCCTAGGCGCTGCAGGGGCAAATTTAAGGCTAGGGTTCTACGCATATAAAAAACAAAGTTCCAAATAAAATAAGCTATACGTGATTAAGGTTCCAAAACTGCCTAGGAGTCACTACTAGTGGTATAAAATGTATGACTGGCCTCCATTAGTTTTTTGTTCTTAACATTTTCTCAAATTATACTTTCCCTTTATCACCATCCCTTAGGGGGCTCCCATACAAATATTGCGTTTTATGAAATTTTTAAATTAATTAAAATTTGTCGACTTTTGTGAATAAAATCAAAAGTTGCAAACAGATTTTAATCATTTATGACTTGTTTTGTTTGTAGCTTCGTTTTTTATAAGTCTGCAAAAAATTAGAAGCCTAGCTGCATTTTTTAATTTTTTATGAATTTTTAAAAAACCAAAAATTTCGAAATTTTGATAAAAAAATTAATTTTTTTTTCAAAAAAAAAAATTATGTTTCAATAACGACTACTCATATTAGAAAAAGAGTTTTAGCGTTCTTAAAGTAAATTTTATTGCGGAATTTCGATTTTTTTAGTAATTTCAATAAACTAAACCGTTTTTGAGTTACGCGAACATATGTTGTGCAACCTCCTCCATTTTCGAAATAACGGTATATCTCGAAAACCAGAGCCAATCTGAAAAAACCGCGGCCACCACTGGAATCAGCGTCCCCGAATTATGTTAAAACGCCATGTGCCCGGCTTGTCTGTTTTTTCAACTAGCATAGTGTAATTTGTCATACGGCTATAAGTCGCCAGTCAGCTTGTTAAATGAGGCAGGTTCCGAAACAAGGATTTATTATTTATTTTCAATAATTATTACTAGTAAGTGTTCATATACTTTAAGGGCTTATAACGATAGAGGAAAGAAACTAATATACAAAAAAAAAAGGAAATAAAAAAAACAGAACATGGTAAGAATATCTGACAGTAAAATTTTTGCCAACGAGAGTTATTCAACCCTAATTTCATGTTTGTGTTGACGAAACAAAAACAATTTTTATACTTTATTTTTTAAGTTAAAAGTTTTTTTGTAACATAAATCATTAACAATTAAATTAATTAATAATAAATTATTAATGGTTAAATTGATTAATAATTATCAAATCATTCAAAACAGTTGAATTTATGAGTAGATAATCTCGCATTTTACAGAAGTATTCAGTTACCTGTTTTTCTTAATTTTTTTTTTTTTTTTTGTAATAGACGGAAAAGTTTTGTAAATTTTAAATTTACTCTATCGTTGAAAGCTTCTGCTAGTGAAGTAAATGAACATGTCTTTTGACTCGATGAACCAGTTATGAAATTGAAGAAAAATTTCGTGAACTGGCTGAATAATTCGTGAGATGAATTGGTAGAATTTTAAATTGACCCAGGTGTTTTACACAAATGATGATCAATAAATACATACGTTGGTACATGAGACAATAAATAAATTAATAAACAATTTAATCAATAATTACCACTTATTAAACTAATACTAAATTAACCAAAATGTACTAACTAAAAAATACTTAATAGAATTTGAATAAAGTAGAAATTAGTGCGTAGATTTATAAATAAATAAATTAATCTAATAAGTTAAATGGTCAATAAAACTAACAAATAAGGGATTAAATGAATGAAAAAAAAAATAAATCGATAAATCGAAAGTAAATCTATAATTAAAATAAGAACCAATAACTAAGAAAAAAAAATATAATAATGGTAAATAGGCTTGCCAACCGTACTTTATAATAAAGTATTGTACGTTATTTCGAGTAATTGTACTCTATACTTTATGAGAATAATAAAGTACGCGATAATACTTTATTTCGCATGATTACATTTATCTAGAATTCAAAATAGTTTCAGGTTATATTAGTCAGGGCTTTATTAGTCATTAAATTATAATACTTATTGTACAAGTTTTAAAAAAAGGAAATAATCTGACAGCACTATTTCACTTGTTTGATTTGTTTGAGTACAATAGCTGCCTATTTTTAAAACAAAAGTGCAACATTCTTTCAAACTACTGCCTGTCATTCCTTGAGGGAGCTCCCATACAAAATGTTTAATACAGACTAGAAATATATTGAAGAAAACGTACCATAAGAGCCAAAGAGTGGCCTTAACAATTTCTGGAGACCAGGGACCGTAACAGTTATACCTTTTTTCATAAAAGTCAGATGAAAACAGTTATTTTTTTATTTTTATTTTTTGAACAAAAATAACTGTTATTTTTTGATTTTTATTTTTTCGATCAAAAATAACAGTTATTTTTTGATTTTTATTTTTTTGAACAAAAATAACTGTTATTTTTTAATTTTTATTTTTTCGATCAAAAGTAACAGTTATTTTTTGATGTTTATTTTTACGAGCAAAAATAAAAGTTATTCTATAAAGAATATGGTATACTTGAATCAGTTTTTCGACGTTTACTTCTATGTGCTTTTTTTGTTTTAAAATTTCAATAAAACTGTTATTTTCGGTCCCTGCTGGAGACATAATTGCCCCTTATCATCACTTCTTAAGGAGCTCCCATACAAATGTTGCGTTTTATGATATTTTTAAATTAATTAAAATTTTTCGACTTTTGTGAATAAAATCAAAAGTTGTTAACAGATTTTAGTCATTTATAGCTTGTTTTTTTTGAAGCTTTGTTTTTTATATGTCTGGATTTTTTTTTACATTATTAACAAACAAAAGTTTCGAAATGTTGCAAAAAATTATTTTTGTTGCCAAAAAAAATTATGTCTCTAAAACAACTGCGCAAGTTAGAAAAAAATTTAAGGAAATTGTATTGCGGATTTTCGTGTTTTCTTTAGTTATTTCAATAAACTGAACCGTTTTTGAACCGGTATTAAATTCAGCGTACCCGAATTGATTTAAAGCGCCAGTTGCCCGGCTTGTCTCAAGAAAAAAGTGTCAAATTCTAGCACAGTGTAATTGTTTGATAAAACTCGCGAAAAGCGGTAAAAAACGTTTATAAATATAACAATAAAAAGAAATTAATTGTACTTTATATTTATACTGTGTACTTTTTTTTCTTAACCTTTAATAATCAATGTACTTTAATTGCAACAAAAAAAGTTGGGAACCCTAATGGTAAATCTAAGAGGAACGATCAGCCTAGTTAGTTAACCTAGCTAGTTGACGCATTTATTAATTAAATTTAAAAATACTTAATCATATTAAGTTAACCTTAATTAACTTTTTGCTAAAGTTAATTAGTTCTTTATTTATTCTACAAATTAAAATTAATTACGCTAACTAAACTTAGTAATTAAGAAATCGTCAAACAAGCAATATAATCATTTGAGGACTTCTTGAATTGATTGATAGTTTAGTCAAGTTATTATTGATTGACAATGAATTTATTAAATTTATTGGCCGTTTATGAAATATCTTCTTTTTTTTTGAAACTTCGTTGAATTAGTATTGAGACTACTAATAAATTCCAAGGATTAGAATAATAAATAATTACTAGAATATGGAAACAAGCAAATAAAAACCAACATAACAAAAGAATTTTTTTAAAATCCTTACAGATACATAACTACCTAAAAAAAAAGATAAATAATTTACTACCTAAAATTATGACTAGATGAATAATTTTACAAATAAGCAACAATTTAGTAGTGCAATTAAGCAGATATTTTTATGAATAATAAAAAAAAACACTTGAATCAAAAAAAAAAAAAATCTCTAATTAGACTAATGTCCAATTTTCAGGATTGATATTAAAACTCATTTATTTTTAAAATCGATTTAAATACAAAATTCTTTTCATCACTAAAAACTTAAGTAAAACTTAAGTCTCCGATGTGGTACACTTAAATGCAACTTAAGTTTTACAAATTTCCATATGTTTTTGACAGCTTGTTTTTTTTTTTTTTTGAAAGAAAATAAATGCAAAAATTGTTATTGATAGCGTTTTACATACAAAATTAAATTTATTAATAAATTCTTTGTAATAAACGAATAAAAATGAATTCCGACGAAGAGGACATATGTGATGCAGAAATATCTGTAATACTTCAATCAACAATTTTACGGAGACAACGCACAATACGTACACGACCAAACCATTTTCTAATTTTTGAGGAAGCTGAATTTTATCAACGATTTCGTATGTCGAAGAAATCAGCTAATAGTAGTCTGGAACTTATAAGGCATCATATAAAAAAACCAACCACCTGGTAAGTGAACAGATTTATGCAAACGTTAAGACAAACGTTAAAACCAATACATTTTAGGAACCAGTCTCTAAGCGAGGAGCATATGCTTCTTATAACCTTAAGGGTGTACGCAACAGGTGGGATGTTTAGAACAATTGGCGATGTATATGGTGTCTCAACGACAACAGTTTCCAATGTTGTAGCTAATGTTACACACCATATAGCACTACTAAGGAGTCGTTTTATAACGTTTCCAGAAACACACCAACAACTTTCCAAAAATAAGAAAGACTTTTACGATATTGCAAAATTTCCTCATGTAATTGCGGCACTAGATTGTACTCACGTTAGGATAATATCTCCAGGTAATTTGCTATCAAATTTATTTATTGTATGTATGTATTAACAACCAGGAAGTACAAGGTTGGCAACTTTAGGCTTCCTAGGCTAAACGGCACGGAGCTGAGGCTCTCGAACAGTGCCAAATATTTGGGCGTAATTATCCATAGCAAACTATCATGGGAACTCAACGTTCGGACGAGGGTTGATAGGGCTATTGTGGCCTTATACACCTGCAAGAGATCCTTGGGCAGGAGCTGGGGCCTGGGCCCCAGGGGTGTCGAATGGATCTTTGAAGCGGTGGTAAAACCGATTCTCTTCTATGGGGTCATAGTGTGGTGGCCTGCCGTGGAAAGGGGACGGTACTGTAGGATGCTTGAGAAAGTATATAGGTTGGCTGCGCTGATGATCACGGGATCACTCCGCTCGACACCGACGAAGGCACTGTTTACTATGCTAGACTGGTTGCCGATTGATATCATGGCCGAACAACAGGCCTTGACTTCCGCTATGAGACTGGGGGCGGTGGGCCTATGGTCTACGCGGAATTATGGTCATGCCAGGGTCACGCTTCACGCGTCATACGACCTGGCGGGGCTGGACTATTGCACTCCGGAACCCTTTTTCGGTGCTTTGTTCACGGTTCATCATGGTAGCTATGATGAGCTGCTCGATAATACGCGATCTCTGGAGCCGACCCTGCGGGTCTACACCGATGGTTCCAGGATGGGCGACAGAGTGGGTGGAGGTTTCTTCATTGAAGAATTGGACATCAGGGTCTCTTTTAGGCTGCCAGATGGCAGTAGTGTGCTGCAGGCGGAAATCTCTGCCATAAAGCGGGCGGCAAACTGGCTGAAGTACTATCGTATATCGAGGGATATATGTATATTTACGGACAGCAAGGCTGCCATTGCAGCTCTGGCTGGTGTCTTTACGACATCTATGTTGACAGTGGAATGCCGGATGTCTCTAAATGAGATCGCGAAACATTCCAGTGTAACGCTGACATGGGTACCAGGACACAGTGGGCTCCTGGGCAACCATACTGCGGACAGTCTGGCCAAACAAGGCTGTCTCTTGGACGACATGTTCGTCGACGGCCTAATTGGCACTTCAATGGCCCGCTGCAGGACTCTCATCAGACGGGAGTCGTACAGAAGGGCTCAGGGGAGATGGCAGGGCGAGCATACCTGTTTGATGGCCAGGACTCTATGGCCTGGCTATGACGCGGCGAAAACGCGCGTACTACTCGGTCTCGGCAGGGACCGGATAAGGACAGTGATATCGGTTATCACGGGTCACTGGGTGATAGGGACTCATGCTAGGAGGATGGGTCTTGAGTATAATGACTACTGCAGGAGTTGTCATGATGAGGAGGAGGAGGAGACGGTGTTTCACTTCCTCTGTCAATGCCCCGGTCTGGCGGGCGTTAGGTTGAGGCATTTTGGGAGACCGGAATTGCCATGTCTGGACGATTTGTCCAATGCGGGACTGAAATCGATCTCCCTGTTCTGCAGGGAATCGGGGTGGTTCGAGACTGCGGTGACCTCTGGGGAATAGTCTGGTGGATACTGGCTGGCCCTTGTCACTGGCTAGGGGTATCACAAAGGGACCGCTATAAGGACCCAAGTGAGTCGTCTTCGTGACGGCTACCCATTTAACCTAACCTAACCTAACCTATGTATTAACAATAATTTTTATTTGCTAGGTGGAGAAGATGCTGAGTTGTACAGAAACCGAAAAGGTTTTTTTCGATAAACGTACAAACTATGTGCGACGCAAATTTAAAGATCTTGGACATTGTTGCTAGATGGCCTGGATCCGCACACGATTCAAACATCTTAATACACTCTAAAATATTTTCCAGATTTTGCAGAAATGATTTCGGGGATAGTCTTATTGTAGGTGACAGTGGCTATCCTAATAAAAACTTTTTACTAACACCATTATTAAGCGTCGAAAATGCTGCAGAAAATCTGTATAATGAGTCTCAAATACGAACACGCAACTGTGTTGAAAGGAGTTATGGTGTTTGGAAAAGAAGATTTCCTATTTTATCATTAGGCATTCGGCTTAATATAAAAAAAGTAGAAGCTGTTATTATAGCTACTGCGGTTCTGCATAATATATGTTGTTTAAACAAGGAAAGCAAACTTCCATCCTTACCAGACAATTTAGAATCGGCTGTACAATTCGTGAAAAGTGTACCAAGCAATTTTGTCGCTCAAAGTTCTAGCACAAACAACACTACACGGCGCAATTTAATAAATAAGTATTTTAGAAGTTTATTGTAAATAAAACCCAACTTTTTTATTCATCCATATCATTTGTTTCTAATATACCTACCCGTTATCTGCAATTCTTAAGGGCGCTCCAATACAAAATTTTTCATACAGGCTAGAAATATATTGAATCTGATAAAAACACTGAAATTTATTGTTGATGGAAACTTCATCCAAAAGATTTTAGAAAAACTAAAGATATTAAACCAAATAAAATTGTTTAACGTATAAGAATTATAGCATCAGTTCTACTTGTAACAATATCAAAGTTTAAACAAAAACATTAACAATAAACATTATCGCTCCTTACATTCCCCACTACAATTGATTGGAATACTTCCAACATTAATTGTAGTTGTAAGCAGTGTTCGAAAATAAACAGTACATTATTTAGCGTTCGGCTCACACACCGAAGAACGATATCTATTTTTTTAGTGTTTGTGTAAACATACACAAACCTTAATACCGTTCGTAACTATTTTCAAGAAAGAAACATTATTTAATGTTCGGTTCTTCGTTAAAAAACAGAACAATTGTAGTGATACTGTAGAAAAACATTATATTTTAATGTTCTATAATGTTTTTTTCGTGTGTGTATTTTGTTTTTGTAAAAAATGTTTGGTTTTTTTTTATCAGCAAAAAGCGACGAACATTAACGAGCCGAACCGACCACATTGAAGTTCGTGGATTTTCAAAAAAAACCGAACGGAATTTAATGTTCTCATCATTTGTTGAGTATGATGAAAACAGCATTATTTTTGTGTTCGAAAGATGACAAACAGGGAAACGTTATTTTTTTTAATGAATTTCTACACAAACACTATTAGCGTTTGTGTTTTCCACAAATCTACCGAACCGAACATTAAAGAACGATATTTAGTGTTTATTTTCGAACACTGGTTGTAAGTAATAATAATCTTTAATTTTTAATAATTAAAAAAAAATTTTTTTTATTAATTCAATATTTAACAAAACTCAAAAAAACTTAAAACAAAAAACCTACATAGTATGTACATTATAATAATGTGCTGTTTAAATAGCACATAAATAAAAACAAATAAACATTAGACAAAAATAACATAAATAATTCACTTAAAACATTAACGGCCTAATTTATAAAAAATACAACAGGTTTCATACAAACAAAGAATACAGACATGGCGCTGAGGAAAAACTAAATGTATGGAGGTACATATGTAGAATGGAAGTTTAATATTAAAAACATTCACATTTGAAAACTAAATAAAGAAACGTGAAGGCCCAAAATTTTGCATTTGATAAACGACAAACGTATGTCACTGGTGGTGGGCCTCTACATCCAGCAGCAACAACATCTCAATAAAACTTACTTCGATTTCAACTTTTCTATATTGAGACGAACCAACTCAATTTCCAACTGAAGTTTTTCCACTTCTAGGGCGTGCTTTTCTCTAAGGAACTTTGGGTACGTTCGTAAATGCAGTTGCTGCGCATCAGTTGCGCATTAGTAAAGTTGAATGTTCGTAAATGCATCACTTGTAAGAAACTTGGCATTACTTTCATATGTCAAATGTTTTTTTATGCAGTGATGCCGCAGTTCTGCAGCAAATATTGGCAATTATTGCATCAGTTAATTTTCTGATGCAATAACTTTTAACATAAAAGAAATAGTTTTATTTTTCTTTTTCGATGCTTTTTCTTGTAGTTTATAAGAAAACTATTACTTTTTGGTTAAATAGTTTTAATAAAATTTGCCATCGCTATTGTTGATAACATTTTTTTTTATTATTTTACTGCCCGTCTACAACTGACATGATTTGCTGTTATAACTTGAAGTTATAAAAGCGTTGTTAAAACATTTGCATTGACAACCGTGTTATAACATGAGAAAACTTCTAACATGATGAGTCTATACGTAACACTAACATCATATTAGTGTTAAAGTTAAGCATTTCATGTCAGTTGTAGACTGCATGTTATGTTCGATCATAAAACTTTTAAAATTTAGCTCTTGCTCAAAAATTCAAACTTTGCACAGCTGTTGTGCAGTAAAAAAGCATCAGCATCACAAGCGCAACTGGTGATCACGCATCAGCAACAATATTTTGCATCACTGCAGCAGTGATGCACAGTTTTGATGCATTTACGAACGTACCCTCTATTTCTATTTGCTGCCTTTCCAGTTTGGCTTCAGCTACTTTTGCCCAAGAGTCTTTTGTTAATCCTTTTGTTTGCTTTAGTGAGAAATGTGTCGGCTGTTTTAACATTTTATGGGTCTATTTTGCCCAAGATGCTTTAACTAAAAAAACAGAAAAATAATTAGTAGGTACGTATATGTATATAATAACAGTATCTTGTAAATGTATCAATGCGGTATTAATAGTATATTGATACTTTTTAAACATACTACTTACCATCATCTTCCTTTTTAATCACATCTTCGACTAAACTATTGCCGCTGGCTGCAATGCCCTCTTCTTCCAGGAACTCAACTTCATCCAATATTTCAATTGCTGTAAAATCAAAAAAATATGTGATTTAATTTTGCAAATAATAATGAAATAATAAACTTACCTTTTTCATTGGCATCACAGTCATACGTGGAAGATTTTCCCAATATCTGTGTCTCCTGGCATATTTCCAAAATGGATTGGTCAGTCTTAGTTGTTGCTGTTGGATGTAGAGGCCCCCCACCAGTAGCATACGTTTGACGTTTATCAAATGCAAAATTTTGTTTTGCAGTCGCCTTCACGTTGCTGTATTTCCTTTTTAAGACTTTATAGTTTCGAAATGTATGAGTGAATTTACTATTAAACTCCCGCTCCACATTCTTCCATGCATTCAGTTTTTCCTCAGCGCCAAACCTGTCCGTCTTTTTGCATTCAATGATACTGCTGTACTTTTTTACTGCTTCCAATTAAAAATCCACTTCTGTCGCTGTAAAATTCGGGCTTCTTTTGTCATTTTTTAAGTTTAATTATTGAATTTTTACACAAATTTAATTATTTTTAAATTTTTCACAATTCTTTATTTTTCTAAACCGCTGTTTTTATAAAAATTATCGATAATTTTTTTGACATTTTGTAGTGCTACCATACTTTTGCCACAATTAAATAAGAACGACTCACAAACAGAAATTGTATTTAAATCAGATTTAAGTTTTTATGAAAATTAACATAATTTTGATTTAAATACTATCCTGAAAATTGGGCATAAGAGATAATGGAATAAATTAAAAGAAAACGAAAGAAAGAGATTATGCTAAAGTTTATAAGACAAAAAAAAGAAAACATTTTTTTTTTAGTTTTGTAACACTGTTGCTTCCGTTTTTTTAATTTAATATTTAAATTGATCTTCTTGAGAGTCGAGTCATTAAAGGGAATATAAAATTATTGTTGTATCATATGTTTTTCCCTGTACAAAAATAAACAGAAAATATATATATATATAAAGAAAAAGAAGAAATATTATTGGTTAGAATCAGAGTTAAAAAAAAAACTTATTAAAAATAGCTGAATTCAAAATTATTGAGATTTTTGGTTGTTATTTCTAATTTTTTTTATATAATGAAAAACGGAAGTAGTTTGTGCAAAAGAATTTTTTTTTGAAATACTTAATCTAAAATACTGATGTATACCTTTATATATCAACCCACATAATTAAAGTAAAATTGCCCAGTATTACTCCTACTTTAAATAAAGCGAAAAGAAAAGTTTATATTAAATCCACCAATGGCCAAAAATAGTCATTCCATCACGTTTTGTAAATAAAAATACCTGTCGGAGAAATTATACCAAAATACATTTTGTATTCGCACTCCACTAACACAGTACAACACATGATTTGCCAACTCAATTCTGTGAACTGTATGTGAAATTAGACCCAAAAAGAAGAATTTCTGCATCATTCGTTTTGTCTTCTTACCTGCGATTTGAAGTTAGTATCGATTTGAAGTTAGTACTATCGTATAGGGGAATTTATCACGTTTTAGGCCCTGTTGTTTGACATAGCTCGACAACCACTAGCCCAATTTAGTTGAAATAAATTTTTAAAAATTAAGAATTACAATTCCCTTAATCTGTTCATATATTGTTTTCCTATACAAGTAACACTTTCGAAGTTAAAAATGAATGTATGAAGGGAAAAAATTATTTTTTGCCTAAAAATTTAAATTTTTTTTTTTAAAAATACATAAAAAATCCAAAATGGAAAAAAGTTTCAAGTCTAGTTATTTTTTCGCAAAGTCACATAACCTATGAGCAAAATGAGACAAAGATCATAAAAATCGATGCACGCGTTTGTCATTTATTCACAATTAAGTAAATGTATGAATTTCAAAAATCAGTTATAGCCACCACCCTTAAAATAAAAATATAAATTAAAAAATTATCATGCAAAAAAAAACTTTATTTATAAAAACTTAATGAAAATAAAATAATATGCAATAAATACGCAATTATAATATGCATAAAAAAAAAATTTTTAGAACATTTTTTCAATTATTGGCAATAAACATCCTTGTAGAAGTTGACGCTTGTGGTTCTGATGATCTTGTTTTCTTCGTAGGTTGTTCATATTCATGGTCTGAGTCTGTATCGTCATCCGAGATACACATACTATTCAAGGGCGTGTTTCTTTCACTGTGTCCACCAATTTCAATGTCTTCATCTTCGGTGCTTTCTTCAAACTGCATAATTGTGGAACTCCACCAACAAACCTCCGCAAGCAATGCATCCAATTTTTTGCTTTTGAACCGCTTTTCAAATGGCATGGTCACCTGGTGGAACCTCTCTCCTTGTTCGTCTGATTCCTGAGGTGATTGTGCCAAAAAAGTATCGAGGTGGTGGTGCAAGAAATGCAATTTCAGCGTCATGGATGCACCGATTTTTTCGAAATAAAACAGCAACCTGTCCACTCGTTGCTGTATCTCTTCTCGCTGGACACGGTTCTTTCCTAGAACATGTTGGTGGTCGTGATGCTCTGAAAGCAAATGTGTGAAAGAATCACTTTTGATCAATTTCCGAATATCAGGTCCATTGAGAATACCTGTTTTAAATACATAAGAAAAACGAAAAAATTATTGGTAATGCGAGTGTATAGAAATTAACAAATTTAGATATGACAATATTGCAATACAGAGTACGATACGTACCGTTTTTAATTTTCTCATCACTGAGTTTCGGAAAGATGGATTTCAAACAGTCAAAGGCGCCGTTAACTTTTTTGACCACCAATTCAACGAATTTCCCAGCTATTCCCAGTTTCATGTGGAGCGGTGGCAACAAAATATCATCCAGGTCCTTTATCATAGGTTCATTGCGTAATTTTAATTGTTTGTTGAGCTCGGGAGTTCTTCCTTTCCAATCTTTACATTGATATTGATTTCCTTTGTATCGTGAATCCCAATTACAAAGGAAGCAGAAGTATTTTGGATATCCGCCCTTTTCTATAATCCCTTGTAGTATGTTGACCACCTTCAGATCGCAACAAATGTTCCATTTGTGTTCATCGTATTTGATTTTCTTCAAAATTTCGCCCAATGCTTCATACGTTTCCTTCATAGTTGTGCTGAATCCCAATGGAATGCATGGTTTTTTATTTTTTTTGTGCAGCAGCACAGCCTTCAAACTAGTAACTGAACCATCGATGAATAAACGCCAGTCGCCAGCGATATAATCCATTCCCAATTTTTTCACTAAACCTGGGATATCATGGCAGTACGTGAACGTATTTGCTTCGTCAACGGAATAAAATTTCTGAAAATCAGCTTGGCGTTGTCGGTATGATGTTGCGCTGACATTTTGCTGTGTGAGTTTTCTTCTCTTCAAAAATGATGTCAGCCATTCGGAGTCGTGTTGTGATAGTCCCAGCTTGGCCACAATGTAATCCATTTCGATTTGTGGTAGCGGTTGTGGTGCACTATTTTCAATATCGGGTATCCAATCAGCATCATCCAAATCGGTCGGATTGGTGAAAACGGTTTCGGCTAGCAGGGACACAGTATCCGCACTCGGAGGTTTAGATGCATCGGTATCAGCAGGGCGTTGCACTGGAAGTGTGGCAGTAAATGCAGCAGTGTATACTTTTGTTTTCAATTGTTGTCTGTTTAATCCAGGACGAAAATTTATGCATGCATAGCACCTGGATTCATCATGTCCAGTTGTGTCTTCCACCCAAATTACTGGCTTCATAAAAGATAACTTTCTACTTTTTCCGTGAATCCATTTTAGAAGGGTAGTATAACAACTGTTGCACACTGTGTTCGGCGTAAAATTTGCACCACTTAAATCTGCTTCATCGAAATAATTACAATACGCGGTTTTGAATTGCTCAGTAAACAAATTTTTTCGATCTTTTTTCTGTATTTTTCGGACGATATGAACACAAACGTAACAATATTCATCCAAATATGGGCACTTATTGTTTTCCATATTGATATATTTTATGTTTTGTTGTTATTCACTTTTAAAAAACTGGAGAAAAATCACTTTTACTGTTCGCGTTCGTCGGCACTGGCTGAATGCCAAAAATCGATCAATGCACACCTATAAATACTACGTATTTTTGAATATTTTACTGCCAGGTACTTATAAATGGGCGCATATTTTAAGGGCGGCTGGCTATATACCTGATTCAGCACTTGTACGTTTCAAACTGTGCAAAACTTTCCAAATAATGACCACCCTTAAATGTGGGTGCAATTTCTGTAAAAAAATCATATATGTAGGTAGCCACCGGAAAAACCCAAATAATAAAAAGGTCCACTTTCCGTTTAATTGTCCACGTACATTTATTACCGCAATCATAAAAATCAAATAACCTTTTGTTTATTCCTTTTTTTTTTTAATTCTCAGAATCATGAAAAAGGTGTCAATGTTTTCTCCAAATAATGTTGTGCATATCTCGAGCAAATTTTTGAAATTCATACATTTACTTATTTGTGAATAAAAGCGAAACGCGTGCATCGATTTTTATGATCTTTGTCTCATTTTGCTCATAGGTTATGTGACTTTGCGAAAAAATAACTAGACTTGAAACTTTTTTCCATTTTGGATTTTTTATGTATTTTTAAAAAAAAAAATTTTAATTTTTAGGCAAAAAATAATTTTTTCCCTTCATACATTCATTTTTAACTTCGAAAGTGTTACTTGTATAGGATAACAATATATGAACAGATTAAGGGAATTGTAATTCTTAATTTTTTAAAATTTATTTCAACTAAATTGGGCTAGTGGTTGTCGAGCTATGTCAAACAACAGGGCCTAAAACGTGATAAATTCCCCTATACGATAGTACTAACTTCAAATCGATACTTACTTCAAATCGCAGGTAAGAAGACAAAACGAATGATGCAGAAATTCTTCTTTTTGGGTCTAATTTCACATACAGTTCACAGAATTGAGTTGGCAATCAATTAACTAAAAAATGTTGTACTGTGTAATTATATTGCGCAAAATTCCCATCTCTGGATTCAAACTTATTTTTTTGAAATAAAAGTTTTCTTTTTATTTAAAAAAAGTGCTGTGCTACTGGCAGATCTATAACAAAAGTAATAAATTCCATCGAGCAATACAAGATGTAAAATTAATGTAAAACAACAAAATCATAAATAACTTTACGGGTACATTGTATTTAATGAACTTGAATAAATGTTTGTATAAATTTTGAATTAACTTGAAAAGATGCGCTAAATTTACTTCAATGGTTGAAATGTGGCTAATGTGAAATGGAATTGTGGTAAGTAAAACTTAGGGACATTACCTACATTTTTTTATTCAGGCAAAAAGGTAATGTCACGGTTGACATTAACCTGTCATATGGGGTGGGCAGCCTGACGGGGGCCATTACACCTTGTCCCGAGGATTCGAGTCCGGCCAAACCAAAGTAGTGTGAAAGTTTCTGTCATCGAAATGTCTGTCCGTTTGTTATAGGTATTTACTCCTTTCTTTAGGTATTTCGTACATCGTTGCTCGTTTTTTTTTTCTTTCTTTTTTTACATAATTTCCATATTGGCACGAAAGAGTAGACTTAATAACTGTGCAAACCTAGATTGACACGAACCTCCCATTCCCGGCGAGCTACAGCCAGCGTTACCGTTCAAAATTTTCAAAAAGGGGCACAAAAAGGGGATTTTCAAAATAAAAGTGGCACAAAAAGGGGAATTCTGAGAAAAAAAGGGGCAACTTTAAAAATAAGACCATTTTCATTTTTATTAAGTTATTTTCACTTAAAACATAAACGTTACAAAAAAATAAGCCTCTTCTTGTGTATAAATAAGAGGCCTAACTCAACTTTTCGAAAATTTTTCAATTTTGTTATATTACTATCAAATTAGCTGTGAACTCTTTAAAATGATTTTGTTCTTTTATAATTTAAATATTTTCCATTAAAAAATATGAAAAATTGGTATAGGGTTTTAATCTTATTTGATGTTTTCAGAAGCTACCAGCCAGATAAAAGGAAAATATACATAACAAAATTAGGCCATTATATATGGCTTAAGTATGGATTACTAAGTGCTGGTTCACACAGGTCAAGTTTACTTGAACAGTTTTATTTAAATTTTCTTTTGAACTTGCATTCACGTTCATGCACAAAATTAATTTTTGTTTTCTTTTCCTTCAACTTTGTAGCTATTTATTATATTACGGATGAAAAAAGAAAAGAAAAATACAAAACTGACTGGTACGGTCAAGTATGTACCCTTTTCCATTCTCTTTACCCCTCTCTCCTAAAAGCTCAAGACTTGAAGAGTCAAACTTGACCTGTGTGAACCAGCACTAAGCTTCGCGTGTTTGGCAAATTTCTTTTTGAGCATTTTTTTTTTTTTTTAATTTGTAAATCCATTTTTCAAACAATACTAATTTTCTCTACTTTTTATTTTTTATATATTTTATTTATAGTCGAACTTCACTATATTATACAGAACTAAAATTTTTTCTACTTTTGTTAATAAAAACTGGTATTTTAGTTCGATTATCGATTAACATTTGCTTCAATAATATCCTTATAAGGAAAAGTTTGAAGACTTTTGCGTTAAATGTTTAATTGCTTGTACGAAATAAAGTGCTGGAAAATAATCTGTTAGGCTACAAAACCGTTTGTGCTGCTTATTTAACTTTTAATTATCAAATTTATTTTAAAAGAAATGCTGCTACATTTTTGTCCACTAAAACGTGCGACTGTTGTTAAAATCGTCATCAAGAAACTAAGATACTGCCATGCTACCTTTGCGCTTAGTTAATTTAATACCATATTTTAAGGTTATTTTAGCTATGACTTTTTTGTGTGTAAGGAGATAAAATTATAATAATTTTTTTAAATTTTTTATATAGAAAGCTTCATTTTATAGAACTTCACTATAGAGATGTTCGAATGTACATATATACATATACACAGTGAAAATACACGTCTTGTTTGCAAGTTAACGTGTATGAACTATTGCATATAATTTTACTCTTCACCACAGCTGGAAATATATATGTAAGTTCGTTATTATATAGTTTGTCATTCCATTTTTAATTTAACAAAATCGGTTACTAATTGACTTAGTAATAGACTTATAACCACGTTATAATTCCCAAAATAAGCGCTTTGTCACAATAGCGCCTTTATTATGAGTGATAGGTGGACCAAATTTAGTGCTGAAATTTCCTTTTAGAAGAAGTAAGTAGTGATACGATTTTTTATAAATGCATTACAGTGCTATGCTGTTTCTTTAGTTGTTATATAAGTATCTAATTTTCGAAAATATGCATCTATGTATATTTATTAATAAGTTCAACATGGACTGCCAGGTATCTACTTTCAGTCTATTGGACCACTTATTGTTTTATAATGCTAATTAAAAAAAAATCCGTTAAGCGGATGCACTTCTATGCGGTTAAGTAAAAACATACAATCATATAAAAGCTGGAAGTTCAAAAAGGGGCAAAAGGGGCACAAAAACATACAAAATGATACAAAAGGGGATTTAAAATAAAGGGGCAAAGAAAGTGGCAAGGCATTAAAAAAGGGGCAAAAATGCGACTTTAGTCGCATAACGGTAACGCTGGCTACAGCCAACACACCAGCGTGCCAAAGTCCATCATGGAGCAAAGAGTTTTTTTTTTGAAAAATTTAAATCGTTTTTCAACTAACAATTATTACACTATCAAGAAGTATATCTGCTATTGTCGGTGATAGAGGGTTACCCATATGCATTCCAAACACTTGCTTATAAAATCTATTGCCGTATATAAAATAATTATTGTCATTTAGGCAAAATCTCAGGATATGCAGAAATTTTGCACGAGGGATTTTTGTAAGCTGTTCGATTTTGTTCCAGTTTTTCATTATGTTCTTTATTGCCAATTGGACAGGTATATTTGTAAATAACGCGACGACATCAAAAGAAACTAAAACTTCTCCAGCATCAAGTTTTATGTTATTTAATTGGTTTTTTAGTTCCATTTAATTTTTTTTATGTTGTGAACGGGAGACACAATTTCTTTCAAAATACTCCCAACGTATTTTGATAAATCATAACATGGTACATTAATTGATGAGACTATTGGTCTTAGTGTTGTTCCCATTTTGTGGATCTTAGGTAGTCCATAAATTCTCGGGGCAATGGCCGCAGATGAATTCAATCTTCGTTTTTGAAAATTATTAATTATCCTATCCTTATACAGTTCTGTTACTATATTGTTATTTTCCCTTTGAAGTTTCGCAGTGTGATCTAATCTGATTACCCTATATGTGTCTATCATTTAATAGCACGGACATTTTCGCTTCATATTCATGCTTATACATCATGACCGTCCTATTTCCTTTATCAGCCTGTGTAATCACTATGTTGTTGAAATTCTTTAAATATCTGTTTGTTGTTTTAAAAACCATAAGAATATATTTTCCCGGGGTGTATTCTTTAAGTTGCGTTTGTATGAGTTTATTCTGTTAGCGAATTTAGTCCTGGTAAGATCTTTCTCTGTGTGGTCTTCTATTGTTTGTATACATTGTTCCATGTCCGCGATAACGTGCAAAGAGGAAAAATTAAAACGATCTACAGGAAGCGCGAATTTTTTCCCCAATGACAACATCCACTTACACTCCTTCGGTATCTCTATGTCTGTCTTGTTTTCAAACCAATCTTCATTAAATACAAAACCATGTAAATTAAATTGCATTTCTTTAAGTGTATTTATTTTCTTTGTTTGCACCGTCTTGATGTTCTCTCTGATATTTTTCTCTCTGTTCTTTTGTTTGTTTATAAAGGCTCTGTACTCATTTTCGGTCAATATATTTCTTATACTGGTGTTTAACTGTTGAATACTCTTTTTCGCTAATCTAATGTTGGTATTGGTCTGTGAGATTTCTAAATTGAGATTCTTGCTGTGAAACTTTTGTTTTCTTTAGTTCTCCCATAATTTTCGCACAAGAAAAAAGCATTTTTATTTGTTTTGTCGTATTGCTTCGGCATGCAAGAATGAATTTTAATTGTTATTAGAAATGCTGATAATGAAAATAAAAAAAGCTCAAAATTGTATATAACACACTATTACCAAACTCAATAACAGCGTTAATTGTTGAACCATCAAACTGTCGTAAGACTTATGTAATGATTAGTCTTATAGAAAGTCCTAATGGTCTTTGTTTGAAAAACATATACATATATTCAAAATCTATTTACATTCTCGGAAAATGAAAAAGTTTTAAGTCCAGCTAAAGCAAATCCACACTCTATTATAACATTCGATGATGTTATTTGTGGTAATAATATAAATTTATTCAATTATAAGTAAGATTTTATATAAAACAGATTGAAAGCAGATATAAAGCAGATCAAAAGCAGATACAAAGCAGATCAAAAGCAGATCAGACGCAGATCGAAAGCAGATATAAAGCAGATCGTTAATAATTTAAAATACAAACACATGCATACAGCAATCATGAGTATAAATAATGAATTGTTAAAAGATATTGTAGAACCCAGAGCGGTATTAAAGGAAAAATTTTAAAATATTAAACTTAATGAAATAGAGAAAGTTAATATGTTAGAAGAAACCTTTAAGCCTTTAACAAACCCTTTAAAACATATAATAAAAAAACTTGATAAGACAAAAAAATCTTCTGGAACAGTACGATCGCCATCATATCAATCACTATATACACCATCTTCTCTATCACTATATAGATCTAATTTAAATCAGAATCTTTCTTATATGGATTATAATGATGATGATGATAATAACGATGCTGGTTTTGCTGGTTTTAATGAAGAAAATAGATCTAATTCTAATATGGTTTATGATGACGATGATTTTGATAATGTATATAGTTTGGTGAGGTTAAATGCAGAAAATAAATCTAATAATAATATGGATTATGGTAATGATGAAGATATCGATAATAACGAAGCTGGTTTTAATGAAGAAAATAGATATAATTCCAATGTGGATTATGATGCTGATATTGATAATGTATCTAGTTTGATGAGGTTAAATGAAGAAAATAAATCCAATTATGATATGGATATTGATGATGATGACCATTACAATGAAGATAATAATGATAACAAAGTCCAATACCTAAACAACTTAAAAAGAATTAGAACATTTAGCAATAACACATCTACTCTACCTAATATAAAGAGAAAGAAAAATAATATGAAAATTTTACAATCAACAGAAACAACGAAATCATCAAAACCTAGCAGTACTAAAAAGCATCATGCTGGAAATTGGCGATATGGAACAATCAAACTAAAATTTAATAACGATAACACTTTATATATAGGCGATAAAAAATGGAAATTGACACCAGGATTATTTGAACTATTATTCCACATAAAACCTTTACATTATAATTAAATAGATTTAAAAAAATATAAAGCATTTAAATATGAACGCATTTTAAAAAAATTATTCAATACAAAGAGTAATATTCTTACTAAAGGTAGTGGATTATCCTTAAAATTAGTAGAAAAACGTAAACCAAACTATATTTATTGGGAGCTCCTAATGAATTAGTCGACAGATTACGTTTACTCCTTTCATCGGAAGGTGCTGGTCATAATAACCATAAAAACGAGATAATTTCAATTATTGAGGAACTTACAGAGGCTAATATAATTTATTTAAAACATGAGTTTTATAAATAAATTTGAAGGAAGCTCAACACCTAAGTATACATTTAAAGATTCAAAACTAAGACCAATTCTATTGGTCTTGGTGTAAGCAATCATGTTTTTGATATGCATAAAAAAAGAATATCTGGAGGATAGAAATAAATTGCAAACAATAACTAATCGATATGGTGAAGATAACAATAATTATGCTTGATCAGATAATACGTGTGATCTAGATACTTGTTCCTGTTCCCCGCTTTAAGAAAACCAAAGAATCTGTCTTAGAAGAAGCTAAAGAAATCATGGAATATTATAATAATAATAATGTATATAATTTAACTAAATGTAAAAATTATACTTTTAATAAAATGAAAACATAAACATAAACATCTATCAAACTATTTGTTTTATTTTCTAATTCACAAACAGTTTCTTTTTTTATAAAATCATATTTCCATACAAACATAAAATAAATTTATCACGTACAAATGAAAAGGTTTCATATTACAAAAAAAAAGACAATTATGGAAAGGAACAATCAGCAGATTCTTTAAAATATTTATTTTGTTATTTTTTTCTTATTTTAAAGTTTTGCATTAGTTTATTTCATTTAATCAAACATCTGTACACCTGTATATATTACTCGAATTTTTTGTTTTTACAAGAATTTTGAGATTAGAATTAATTTAAAAAAAAGCTTTATGAAATTGAAAATTCGAAAAATAAAAAGGTTTCATATTACACAAAAAAGATAATTATGAAAAGGAGCAATAAGCTGACTCTATAAAATATTTATTAAATTATTTTATGGTTTTGTTTTTTTAAGAATTCTAAACACCTACACATCTACATATTACTCAAATTTCTTTGTTTTTCCAAGAATTTTGAGACTTTATGAAACTTAAATTTGTTACGTATGTACAATTCATTTGAAAAATAAAAAGGTTTAATATTAAAAAAAAAATAGCATCCGACATGGTTGTATCTACACACACCCTACTCTTTACGAACATCTAACTAAAGGTTTTGAAAAAGTTAGATGGTTAAAGGAACTACTTGGAGGAGAAATCGAAATATATATAATTAATTTAGATTATTTGAATTGTCCAAATATCAAGACTTTATATAAAAATAATCCTTATATTAATATTTGTAGAAAACATACTAATTTTAATCAAATATGTGGTGAAAAGAATGTAATTTTATTAAGAAATTATGTGAATTTATATTTAAAATAAAGAAAAACCTTATTAATTAAAAAAACATTTGAAGTTGATCATTTTATTTTTAGTTGATTCTAAGTCTTTAAACAGAGTACATCCCATTTACGATTTAATTCAAAAATGATATCATCAGCTGAATTGGAAGAATTATTGACAAAACATAGTAACCAGATTTATAAGGAACATAGGGATTAATTTCTGAAACTAATAGATGAATTAAGAATTTATAATTATGTAAATAGTCCATTTATATGTATAAATAATTTCATACACATATTATTGTGAACATGTTTATTCACAATCCTTTAACATTTGTCGATGTCAAACACTTTATAAACAACATTTGTTAACACTTAAGCTTTTTAATCTTTATAAACGTATTTTTAATTTTGAATCTGTAAAATCTGAAAAAATTCCTAATAAAATTTAAAATAAAATAACACAACATAACATAATATTGTTTTTTATTATGTAAAAATTGTATTTTTAATAAAATGTAAACAAATACATATACATACATACATACATACATACATACATACATATATCAAACTATTTGTTTTATTTTCTAATTCATAAACATAGTTTCTTTTTTTATGAAATCATATTACAAACATAAAATAAATTTATTACGAACAAATGTAACATTCATTTGAAAAAATAAAAAGGTTTCATATTACATAAAAAAGATAATTATGAAAAGGAGCAATTAGCTGATTCTATAAAATATTTATTTAGTTATTTTTTTGTTTTGTTTTTTTTTAAGAATTCTAAACACCTACACATCTGCTCAACTAATACTCAAATTTCTTTGTATTTCCAAGAATTTTTGGATGAGGACTGTTAAAAAAAAGCTTTATGAAATTTAAATTTGTCACGTATGTACAACTCATTTGAAAATAAAAAAGTTTCATCTTACATAAAAAAGACAATCAGACATGGTTGTAGCTACACACACCCTACTCTTTACGAACATCTAACAAAGACCCCGCATAGGGTTGCCAGACGGTTACATTTACACACACACACACCCTACTCTTTACGAACACCTAACAAAGATCCCGTATAGGGCTGCCAGACGGTCACATTTACGCACACACAAACATACACAGACAATAAAAGTGGTGGAGCTTGCACAAACCGCAAACCACAACACGATAAAGTCACAACAATATACACACATACACGACTCAGTGTAGCGTACCAATCGATGAACATATTAAGTTAACCAACCGACTGTAGGGTGAAATTAAAATCTTCATCGCGAATGCTCAGTACGATATCGCCTCCAAGATAAGAAGGTGATACATAGGGATAGACAGGGGATAGTTTTTACATGAAATTGTTTGCTGGGTTATACCATGCTCCCAAATTTGTATGGAAAAAGTGCTGTAGAAGGTACATAAACATACTACTTGTCTGTTTTTCAGATTAAAAAAAAATTTTTTAATTTTAGAAAAAAAATCCTTTATTCTAAAAAAAATGAGGCATTCGCATGTTTTTAAAAATTTAAAAAGTTTCTTAATAAAAAACTCCCTTTTGCAAAAAAAAAAAAAATATTGACCCACATTAATTTAGAGGCCCGCCTTCTGTTGGTTCGTTCTGTTACCCTGCTTAGTTTTCGAGATACTTAAAAACTATTGCTGGAAAAGATTTCGGGTGTTTGGCAGTCGTATTCTATGAATCAAGAATAAAGGCCCAACCACAATGTGCTTAAGTTGGCTTAATCAAATGTGCGAATACATGTCAATTATATGAGGCAAACCATATTGAACTTAAGGAAACTTTTTGCTAAGTTTAATGAAACTGTCATTTGCTTAAGCAAGGTGCGAAACTAATCGCACATTCCGTACGGAATCAAATGTTTTTTTATTTTGTTTTTGTTTTTTTAAATACATTTGAGAGACTTTTTGCTAATTTTTGACAGTAGGTTAAGCAAGGCTATGCATATTATGGTTGAGCCTTAAGAATGCATATACTATATGCCGGGTGGTTCAGGAGACCCACGACGCAAAAACCGCCAGCCATCTAGGAGTCTACAAGACTGTACGCCGGACACAGGAGAACAACTACTACGCTTTAAGGTAAATAATAATTTTAAGGTTTGACATTCTCTAAATCTGACCTGAATAAAGATATCATAATGAAGTTTGACGGGTATGTAGACTATAAATATCCCCCTGTTTGAATAAAAAAAACCCCATAATTCTCAATCTCAATCCAAAGCATTCACACAAAATGCTAAAATGTTCAACTTGGACCTTAAATATCTCAAAAACTGCTAAGCCGATTATAATAAAATTAAAATTGAAGGACATTTTAATAAGTCTTCTCTTCAGTAAAGTTTCAAAAGTTACATATTTTTTGCCGATGAAAAACGATTTTCAGCCACTGTGCGTCGGTATATTAAAAGCACGATTAAAACTTGCAACATATGGCTCACAAAAATCAGACCAAGCCAGTCCATTATTTCACCTAGTTTACAAACGTTCTCGCGTAATATGGCTTCTGACACGAATGAGGTCACAAGGGATGGACCACTGATCATAAGAGCAAAGTTTTCTTAAAAAAAATCTTTCTACTTGTCAATTCTTAATCTGAATCCTTAAATAATATAAAATAAAGCGTTTTTTTAGTTTAATGATTTTTAATTTAATGTTTTATAAAATGTACCTTATTTTAATATTAAATTTTGTTTCTCATTTTATATTTTATTTTATGCTAATATACATAAGTAATAAATAGCTTACAAAAACCAAAAACAAAACAATAAAAGGAAATGTTACCACACTATATTAAAAGGCCTTTGTTATGAGCCAAAGTTATTATTATTATTGGTTCGTACTGTAGAAGATTTTGGATGCGTTGGAGAAGATGAAAATGTGGAAGTGGGCGAAGAGAGTTGTGTTTGTGGTGAGTTCGTATTTGTGTGTGCTCCTGAAATGGTAGGCAGTTGAATCGGTGCGTACGAAGGAGACGTTGGCACACCTGTTGATCGAACAAGTGTTATATCGGAGAATACATTGGCTTTGGTCAAAATTTGATGGGCGGCAAAATTCATTTCTTCTGGAGTCATATCTAAGGCTTCTTGCATTTCGCGTGTTGCAGAGCCAACAAAATCGGAATCACAGTATTTTCCAAGACCTTCTGCAACTAACACCTAAAATGAGGGTTGTAGTTAATTCGTTGATTGAATTAAAAAATATATATTTATACAGTGTCGAAAATAATAATAGGATAGATATATTCCTTTTAAATAACATGGCCAAGAAAATTTTGTCAAATATAAATAAAATTGGGAAGTATAAATCGACAAAAACCCAGGTAATCTAGCATATGGTTCAAGAAGCTTGGTATTCAAATTCAACGGGTATCTGTGCCAATATCGGGAATTCAATGAAGCGGAGAAGTATCAAAATTGATATGTCAATATAACTGTTACTTTTTTTTAATTTTTGATATAGACAAATTAAATAGCTGAGGGTAAACATAAGGGCGGGTCGATTTGTATGGATGAAAAAAAAATTAAAAATCGTATAGCAAAAACGTAATCTACATAAAATTCTCCGAAGAAACCATGCATCTAAAATAAAATTCTAATCCGCGCATCTCGACTTGAAAATTATTTTCTTTTTTTTAATATACAGTATAAGGTGGGTCGAAAAAAAATTTGTGCCAGTGGAATGAAAGATATGTCAATGAAGTTTCTAAAATAGGTAAAATTTTTTTGTATACAATACAGCCCATTTGGTTTTTAATATGTTAAAAGCTATACATACTAAGTTTAAGAAGGGCTTTCTTGGCAAGTAAAAAAAATTTCACATTTTGGGGAAGGATCCGAGATGGCATTAGTGCCGCCCAGAATTTGAGCTCGGATTAAAAAGTCACCAAGGCCAAAAATAAAGCCATTGTCAATCCATGAACAACGATATGCGATATGATGATATCAGACTTTAAATGGTAGCGCTACATATTAAAAACCAAATGGGCTGTATTTTGGGGCGTGGTAAAAAAATTGTTGCCTATTTTAGAAACTTCATTGACATATCTTTCATTCCAGGGGATGACTGGCACAACTTTTTTTCCGACTCACCTTAACGATAGAAGAGGATAAAAATTTTCAAGTCGAAAGGCATGGATCAGGATTTTATTTTACGTTTTTGCTATACGATTAAAAAAAAATCGACCCGCCCTAGTAAACATAGATTTGAGAAACTGATAAATATGTTAAGGCCAGTTTACACGGTAATACAATGTATTACGACTTTGTAGAATCAAAATATTATGAAATTCTCTCCGTGTTAAAAAAAAAAAAATCTTTTGTGAGTATAATTCATGTTTACACGGATGGTATAAATAAAATCAAAAATAATAACAAAAAAGCAGATGGTTGCAGTTTTAAATTTTTACATAAACAACATGAAAATTTCCTGAGTTGATTTTAGGTGTTTTTGTAATTGTATAAACATGCTACCACCATCAATATACTCTGTTAAAATACACCTCTGGTGTAATGAGAATACATCAGTTTCTAAAATGGTTTAGAAAAAAAGCATTTACCGACAATACATTTTGTTTTTACATGATAAGATTTTTCTAAGTCTACATCATTTTCATTCATCGTGTAAACTGGCCTTTAATAATATGTCACTATTATTTTTTCCGGCACTATAAATTGTATATTTATATATGTATGTATATTAATGTATGTATGTATATTAATGTATTCAGTTTTTAAGCCGTTATTACTTACACCTCCAATAAGGCTTTCGGCTAAGCCATTAATTTCACACGAAATCGGTGGAAATTGCTGTAAGTGGGTTAAAAATGGACTTGGTGGCATAGATGACATCCTACGTTCTTGACCGGGTATATTACCGTTAGCTTAAGAAGTTTTACATTAAAATAAATAAAATATTGTAACAGTCAATGTTTCTATCTTTACATAACACTATAGAGTAAATATGTCCACACAATGTATTAAAAGAAAAATAACGAATACATATTTTAAACTTTTCAAATATCACATGCAGGCAGGAAACATAACTAAGGAAATTCAAGCATTACGTGTTTCCATGGAACAAAAAATTAGAACAGGCTCTGAAATTAAAGCGGTTTAAAATTCATCAAATCTAGGAATTTTTTATGCAATTTTAATTAATGGTTTTCATGATAATACTCCTAATACTATTTTATACTTTAAACTTAAAGGTATGTTCAGACCTAATAAATATTTGATGAAAAAATCCAAAAAAAGCGTGACCAATAAATTGATCAAACTTTAGCTTTATTTTTGACAAGTTCTATTGGCTTACTAATCTTTATTTGTAAGAAGAGAATTCTGTAGTGTAATTTAGAAACTCTTTAATGGATTTTAATCCAGCCTAACGTTTAGCAAAAGCAAAAATTTCTTTAATAAAGCTAGGGGATACGTGTAGGACGTCAAATATTTAATAGGTGTGAACGTAGCTTAACACTTGACGAGTCAAATTTGATGTGTGTGAACCAGCACATAATATATGTACATATGACCATAATTTTTCTTTTATTATATAGGCTGTTCTCTACATAGACGTATTTAAAAAGGAATGCAAAACATTGCAAGATGTTCGTAAGAAATTTAACGGGAAAAAGATTTTTGAAAATCCCGATAATTTGAGCAATTTCTTTCTAATGTTTTCGGCGTTATTTTAAGCTTTTGTAACAAAAATCGTACTTGTAGACACAATACTGGTAATTACGACGTATGGCTGCAGGTTGTCTAATCTGATTTTGTCGTTGTTGTCAACTAAAACTAATACAATTTATTTTGTTTAACAGAAATGAACAAGCTTGAAGCAATTATATTAAAGGCTCAGTTAGCCGCGAGTAACAGTACCTTGACCTAACCATGGTGGAATAAGCAGGTGGCATTGTTACGGCAACAAATACAACATTACAACAAAAATGGAAATTATATCATCGTTTACGTCAAAAAATACTTTTAACAAAAATCAAAGCGTGCCGCTGAACGGGATGAAATAAATAAATTGTTATCCAATTTTTATTTAACTATGGTCAATATCTTATTTATTTAAATTGAAAATTATCAAAAACTTCAATAAAATACAATAATCACAGCACAAAACGTGGACTTTTTGTAAACATAAACAAAACTTTGACATAAACCTAGACCAGGGATTTCCATTTCTTTGCACAATTGTGCAAAAAAAAACTTACACATATTTTTATGCTCTTCAATTTAGTCGTCGATGTGACTTCGAAAAGTGTACATGTCTAGCGGATGCTATATTATTTTGTTTCAGCAAACACTCAAAAAATATTGTGCGGACAAAAATGCTTTTGGTAACATCCAATGCCTTGCGTGCAATTTTTATTTAGAGTTCAAATTTTAAGACTTAAATGTAGAATAATATAACATTTGATTAGTTTACATGCAAATAAATAAATTTTTAAAATTTCAGATAAAAATGCGTCAACAGATATTATTAAGGAAAAAATATTGTATTCTAATAATTTGTAATTTTCAAATAATATCTACATTGTTTTGCATTTAAGCTAACGATATGTGTTTTGTTTGTGAAAAAAATTATTTGATGCCTGTAAAAGGGTCCCTTTTTGTTTCGTTAAAAAGACGTACCTAAATGCAGAAATTATTAAGAAAAAAAAAAACCACAAGAATTTGTTGGTATTTTGTGCTTGCAAAAATATTTCTGTTTCTGTACCAATCGCGTCGGTGGGTTTTTTTCTTTGAAAACACTTTTCTTAAGTAAGTAAAAATATTTAAAAAACAAGTTAAAAAAGTCTTGTTTTCCTACAATTATGTATAAACCTATACACATAAAAGCAAATGTGACAGCAGGTAAAATTTTTGGGTAAGAAGATGTGTTTTATTGATGTATTAATGAAACTTTATTGTTTCGCACTTTTTGTATTGCTTACTTTTTTATGCTACAATTATATGACCGAGTACAAAGAGTTAACCTTACTAATTTATAGTATTTATTTAACGTAACTTTGACCTGCCATAATGACTATACATTTTTGCAGGCAAACTCAGGTTCGCATTTGGTATTTTGTAAAAAGATATGACATAAATGATCTGTGTGAACTTGTAATTTGTATTCGATGCGTAGACAGCGAATACACTATTTTTGAGTCAATGTTTTCTTTAGAAACATTTTATGGAAATGTAACTGGTACGTTGTTGTATGACGTTGTCACAGAAAAGCTTCTTTCCATTGTAGACATAAACAAATTTGCTGGAGTCTGCACAGATGTGTGACCTGAAAATGTTTACAGAAGTTCGGTGGCTAAGTCGCGGTGATTGCCTGAATAGACTTTATGATTTAAGAGAAGAAGTTATTCAGTTCCTAGAAACTGAGAAAATAGAAATAGTTTTAGTACAGTGTTTAAAAGACAATAATTTTATTTTAGACTTAGCTTTTTTGGCAGATACGACAAGTATGTTAAATGAACTAAATTTGGAATTGCAAGGAAAAGAACGCAATATTTGCGACTTGTCAAAAATCATTCACAATTTTAAAACAAAACTTTTTCTAATTTGTTCCCAAATTAAAACTGGTGCTTTTTCCAATTTTCCAAAAACTTCACTTGTTTATAGAAATCTCGAAATCGACAAAAGATATGAATATGCCGAAATATTTGAAACACTTTTCAATAATTTTCAAGAAAGTTTTCAAGATTTTGTAATTTTACAACCGCTATTAGATCTTTTCGAAAACCCTTTTCGTTGCGATGTAAGCAACTACGAATTTGATATTCAGTCAGAACTAATCATACTACGGAGCGAAGTAAATGCTCCAGACGAAAATAATATTGTAGAGTTCTGGAAAGATTTGGATGGCGAGTTCTATCCTGAATTAAAAAAAAAATTAATTTAAGTTCCTCTCTTTATTCGGCACTACTTACCCATGCGAACAAATTTTTTCGGATTTAAAATTTATTTGTTCCAAGCAACGTAATAAATTAAGTTCATCCCATTTGAAGAGCATTCTACTATTACGATACTGCCATAAAAGTATAAATTTAGAAGATTTTATTTTATAAGTTGTATAACACAAGGGAACAAAATTAAACATTTTTTGTGTTGATAGAAAATTTGTAGCAGTTTTTAGGGTGGGGGGGGGGGGGGGGGGGGGTGATTTAAAACCACGTGAGATAAGGCCATGATGGCTTTATCTCTCGTTCAATAGGCAGATAAAGCCTTTTTATTTTTTTTCATTTGAATGGGCGATAAAGCCATCATGGTTTTAAATCAGCCCCCGTTCTTTACCAATTCAATGTCGCTGATTTTAAAACTGCACTTATTTCTATCAGCTGTGATTTGCGTGCAATAAAATCTTTATTTTTTACAATTGTTTATAAGATATTTGAACCTGATTTAGAGTCAAAAAGCTTCCGAATAAAAAAAAGGTGCAGTTTTAAAATCAGCGACATTGAATTGGTAAAGAATTGCTACAAAAATTGTTATTTTGTACCTTTGTGTTATACAACTTATAAAATATATTATTAACATTTTATTTCGGCTGTATTCTCTCAATTTTTTACTCTCTGGTACTCACTAATACACAACCAAAAATTTTTTGGAAATGCCTGACCCAAGGTATATTTACACAAGGTAAACTCGTTGACCCATAGGTGTGTCAGCTGTTTACCCCATTTGGAACCCTAGTGTCAAAAGTTATTTATGTTGGTTCCGTTGGTGCCTTGTGTTTGTTTACATACTTATGGTTAGTGCGCGCCATTTTGAATTAAAAAAGTGTAAAATTGTGAAAAACGTTTTATTTTTATGAAATTTTAATTCTTGTGATTACTAAGCAAACAAAATACATTTAAATGCATTATTTTTTGCAATAATACTTTATTTTTATGCTTGAGAATGCACAATATATTAAAAATTGTTTCAGCTTATTATTCTGAACTGCACGTCACAGAATACACAGAACTGTAAAAAGTGACGTGTGAAAAAGGCCCAAATCAGTTGCGAGGGCAGCTTTCGAAGAAAGAGACAGAAAGCTTTTTTTGGTAGTGAAGTGGCAAGGTGTAAAAACAGGCCGCAACAATCAACACAAATGGCGTGATCAAAACAGAAATAACAAAACACAAACCACGTTAAACAAATGCATTAGTTCAATAAACGTTGTTTTTTGTGCAAAAAAATGTATTTAGTAATATTGTTTTGTGTTATAATGTTATTTACTTACTTAAATATTATTTACTCGTGTTGTGGTGAACTTAAAAGTTAATTTTTACAACAGTTTTGTAAATAAATCTTAACTAAATAAATTTGTGTTCATTGTATTGCGGCATAGAATATGATGAAAAGAGAAATGCAAAAGGGCAGCTTTCTTTGAAAGAGACAAAAAAACGCAAAATCTTCCGTCTCGTGGCAGTTCTGTGTATTCTGTGCTGCACGTGTTGTTTTTTTTTCAATTTGTGTTTTTATTTTAAAGGCACATTGTTGCGTTTTTTTTGACACCATGGTTCCAAATACAAAAACAATTTGGCGTGTTGTTTTTGTCTTGTTGTACTTGTTGTAGCAACGAGTTTACCTTGTGTAAATATACCTTCCCTGCAAATAAAATTGGACCACCTGACCCATTTTGATAAAATGGACTACTCCATGGACTAGTCCGATGTAATGCAAGCATGGACCATGCCATTGTTAAAAAGTGTTTGTAGTGAGACGACATGTCTTCGTTTTTTAACGACATGCTTTCGTGTTTAAACGACTTCAAAACTAATCCTCTTGAGTATACCATGGAGTAGTTTTAAAACTACTCCTTACTGGTCCAAAGGTGGGTTATATACCATGGAGTAGTTTTAAAACTACTCCTTAGTGGTCCAAAGGTGGGTTATATGGTCCTCTCCTAGGACATCGTAATGTTAAATAGACCAGGTTTTTTCCATACGTTTGGGTTACTTGTGGACTAGTCCTGGTCCCTTGTGGACTACTCTTTACACGCGTGTTTGGACTGGTCCTATTATTTGCAGGGTTGTGCCTGACCTATACAAACAATGCAAGAGCAAAAAATCGTCATCTGGCGTAGTGGTGCCACCTGTTTATTTCACCATGGACCTAACCGTAAAAAAGTTTTTAGGAGAGAGGGGAAGAGAAATGTCATTCTCTTTTCCCTTCTCTCCTAAAAGTTCAAGACTTGACGAGTAAAACTTGACTTTTGTGAACCAGCACTAACTATAATCGTTCTAATTGCTTTACATACAACAAAATGAAGCAGCTGATTTGCAACGTTACTGTTACTCCCCTCTAAGAGTCTAAACACAATATTTGCGGTGCAGTGCGATTTCTCATTGCGGGAGAGAAAAATAAACATAAAACAACGGAAGACGGCGACTGCAATAGTTGTCATTTACTACGTTAATACGCACCACTTATTCCCAAATAAATATATTGCAAGTAGAGAATATTGCCGCATAAACAGTGAATTAAATTTTTATTTGCGAATAGCTAACTCATGAAAACAATTCCTGATTAACGACACTATTTGCAAATAAGATTTTAAGCATTGCCATACTTTTAACCGTTTTACGTTTTTATTTCGATGTGGCACATTCATATGACAACAAAAGTAAAATTAAATCAAAAATGTGCAAATAAATTTAAAAACACATAATAATTTTTGATCTTTTTCATTTAAAAAATAAAAAGTTTATAAACAAACAGTGCTACTAAATGAATAAAATTTCCATCTGGCATCACTTAAAAATAAGAATTTTCATAAATCCCCGTCTACAGCTGACATGAGTTTCTGTTTTAACATGATGTTATAAAAGCGTTGTTAAAACATTTGCATCAACAACCGTGTTATAACATAAGAAAACCTCCAACATGATGAGTCTATATTTAACACTAACATCTTATTAGTGTTACACAGCGTTTACATTTGATAGTACTGGCAAGACAGTAAGAAAATACATATTAATTGCCAAAAACACTACTAACTGTCTTCGTGACGTAGGCGTCCAGACAGTAGTTAAGACAATTCACTTTTAAAAATATGTCTAACGTGAATGTTGCAGCGCAAGCTCAGCTAAACGTATTTTGTATAAACTAAATAAATTTAAAAAAGCTTAAAATAACTTAATTGTGTGAACAAATATAAAACTTAACTAAAATATAAAAAATCAAAGCAAAATATGTTTAATTTTTTTTTACATTTTGATTTTTTTCTCTTTTGCTCACAAAACTTTAGATTACTGTTAGCAAATGTCCAATTTTACTGTCTGCAAAATTTGCTAGACAGTTGGAAAAGTGTGCACGTATTAGTGAAATGCTTTGCATGTGTTGCCAGTTCTGGCAAATGTAAACGCTAGGTTAAAGGCTCAGTTAGGCGAACGTTGCTGTACCCGTAATGTACCGCACCGTACTGTAAGCACGTTGGTGCACTTATAGAACGTTTAAAAACGTGTCATATGTTTTCCCATACATAAACAAAAAGCAATAGTATACATAAAACAAAACACATAGTGATGGGAATCAAAAATGTTCAAATGGTGACCATTGTGCAGAAAAGGTACCACGTGATTTAAATGGTATTAAAGCAGTATTTTGTGTATGTAAAAAATGTTAATAATTTTATATTTATATTAAAGATTTACAATAAATAAATTTGTATTTTAGCATATATAAATTTTAAGCATACATATATTGTAAATGTACATATACCAAACAAGGTTTTGATACCATTTAAAGTCTTTTATATGTTTCACATTTCCATTGTATGTGTATATGCATTTGATTATTTTGTACTTCTAAGCATATAAACATTTGTATATATGGAAATGTGTTGTATTGTAAGTTGTTTTATCGCAATTCCATAGATATACTGAAAAAAGTACCAAAAAAAAAGAGCAAAATTACCATAGATGGGCATTTTTCAGTACCAGTTCTTTTTCAGTACCAGTTCTTTTTCAGTATTTTCTTTTTTTACTGATTACTGAAAAAAAAATCAGTATTCAGTAAATATATATATATGTATATTTAATATATATAAATATGTACATATTTAATTTTTATTATTTATAATAATTTAATACATAATTAATATTAGTATTTAATTTTTATTAAAGAATAATATTTATTAAAGAATAATAATATATAAGAATAATCTTTTTTTATATATATATATTTACTGAATACTGATTTTTTTTTCAGTAATCAGTAAAAAAGAAAATACTGAAAAAGTACTGGTACTGAAAAATGCCCATCTATGAAAATTACCCACATTCAATGTAACATACAAGCCGCCCATCACTGTCTTACAAATGTCACGCAGCAACGGCATGAAATTCTATTTTATACAGATTGGTACGTTGCAACTACGGTACATTGCATTTCGGTAAGCTTTTGTATTGGTTTTCATATAACAAAAAGCGAACAGCTGATGGATACAGTACAGATACGGTACAGCAACGTTCGCCTATCTGAGCCTTTAATGTTAAGCATTTCATGTCAGTTGTAGACTGCATGTTAAGAAATAGACATATAAACAGTAAGTTAGTTAATCGCAAATAATTTGTATTCGCGAATGGGCTACGTATAAACGTAGTAATTGTTTGTTTACATTTTTATTAACTTATGTATTTGTGCACACATTTTTATCATGTTTTTTGTTTCCAATAATGTTGTGAACATCTCCAATTATTCAAAAACTATGGCAACATCAGAAAGAGAACGAGTATCAAAAATTGAGAGAGAAAGAAAATCCGCAATGAAAATAAAAGAGATTTTAATTTTATGCCGTACCGCACTGTGGTTTTTACTTCAAAATCGTATGAAAAACCGCACCGCAATAAATAATCGTTACATTGTGTTTAGACTCTCACTAAGCCTCAACTCAGCTCAGCACAGGGCTGCCAGGTACTTTTTTTCCTTGTCCCCAAAAAATTAAAAAAATATCCCCAAAAATCCCCAAATTAAGAAAAAAAACCTTAATAAGTAAATATTTTTCTGTTTGTTTTTTTTCGGACCAAATTTAAAATTTTTTTTTTAAAAAAGTAAAAATAGTAAGAAAAATTTTAATTAGAAATCCTCAAAAATCCCCAAATAAAAATTTTTTGTAAAAAAAATTAGTTTATTTTGTTTGTACCCTGAAGGAAAAATAACATAAATTTATAAAGTACCTTTAACACTACCTTTTAACTAAAATGATAATCTTAATAAGGACCTTCTACACCGTATAAGTTTTTGATAAGAGTAAGATAAAAGTTTTGCTACTTTTTTTTCATATTTTTCATACGAGACAAAGAAAAATAAGCATAAATAATAAAAGGGAAAATATATTAAAAGAGTGTAAAATCCCCAAAAAATCCCCGAATTTTTTTTTAAATCCCCAAAAAAATCCCCAATCCCCAAATGACTTTCTTTGTCCTTTTTGCTCGCATAAAATGATATTTATACAACTTTAAACCAGTGGTAGTTACAAAGAGAGGAAATTAAAAATGTGAGTGAAGTAGTGAGTGTGTTTCGAGTGGACTAAAATAAATTTCTTGCTACATTCGTCAAAAAATATTGTTGAACTTAAAGAGGTAAAATCAGCAAAAAACGATAATTTTTCATCAAAAAATCTGCGACCAGAATGCAAAAAAATCTTTAAAACACATTTATTAGCTTTTTTTATGTAGTTTATTAGAAAAAGATAAAATAATTCATTTTAAAATATACGACCAATGTTCTGGAATTTAAAATCGATGGTAGTTTAAAAAGAAGTTCTGGAAAGTGGTCCTCGAAGTACGAGGTATAGAAACGAAAATATTTTTTGAACTTTCAACACAGAAAAGTTTTAAAAATTTGTTCGATTTTAATTTCACTCGAATACGATTTTATGAACTAATAATTTTTGAATATTTATATCGTCGCAGGAATTAAAGAACACATAAAATGTTCACCAGAGCCAAAAAAACCTGTATGAAAGAAAGTAGAAAAAATTTCATATCAGAAAACGTATACAACTAGGAACATGATTTTAAAAAGTACATATTTTTATTTTTTCTCGCTTAATATATTGGCTGTAAACATTTCCTCTCAAGTTTATTATTCCCGGTTATTCTGCGGCTTACAGCAAACGATTTTTTTTTGCGTAAGTGAATTTTTTTTTATCATACAAATATGGGACCGGGACCAATCGACGCAGTATTTTTTTTCTGATAAAAATGATGCAAAAAAGCGCATTTTCTATTTTTTGTCAGTTACAGCGTTCTTTAATTCCTGCGACGATATATTAAAAATATCTATCCAAATTTAATTACTCAGGCTGGGTCATTAATCACATCTCGGTTATTTTAAACAACAAAAATTTACAAGAGATCAAATATTGAAACTATTAAAGATATTTATACATAAGTACGTACATATGAAGATATAAGCGAACTTTTAATTTTTAAATAATCTATCTATCTATCTACTTCTATCTTCTATATACATATATAAAAATGAAAAATGTTTGTATTTTTGTATGTTGGCTTATAGACTGCAAAACTACTGAACCGATTTTCCTGATATTTTTACAGTAGCATCACGTAAGCCCTAAAAATAAAATAGGCTTCTTATTTTATCGATAGCGGCAGGGGAATTTGTACCCCCCATAGGATGCCAATATTAAATATCGCATATCTTAAGAGCCGCTTCACGCATTTTGTTAAACTTTTGGTAGTAAAATCTTCTGAGCCCCAAAATTGAAATAAAGTAGCAGCGGGAGCAGTGGTTTCCCCCATAGGACGCCAATGTTCAAACTTTGTTCAAACTTTGTAGAAGTCACTCTTATGGTATACTACACTATTGAAAATAAAAATAAAGCGGGTAGGCGCAAGGGGGGAAATACCTCTCATAGGACGCATATATTAAATATCGCTCAACTGAAGAACTATTGAAGGGAGAGTCTTCAAACGTGGTTAAGCTACTATTATAGCAAATTTTAAATTTCAATATAGTAATGGGCGGGGTGGACAGAGGAGAAGCAGTTCCCCTCATAGATAGAAATATTAATAAGAGCCGCTGCAAGCAATTTGTTGAAGTTTTGGTAGTAGGATCTTCTGAGCCCCAAAATTGGAATAAAATAGCAGCGGGGGAAGTGTTACCCACCATAGGACGCCAATGTTAAATATCGCATATCTTAAGAACTGTTATAGTGAGAATCTTCAAAATTTGCAGAAGTCACTCTTATGGTATACTACACTTTTGAAAATAGAAATAAAGCGGGTAGGCTCAAGAGGGGAAATACATCCCATATGATGCATATATTAAATATCGCTCAACTGAAGAACTATTAAAGGGATAGTATTCAAACGTGGTTAAAGCTACTATTATGGTAAACTATAAATTTCAATATAAAAATGGGCGGGGTATCCAGAGGAGTAGCAGTACCCCTCATAGATAGCAATATTAATAAGAGCCGATGCAAGCAATTTGTTGAACTTTTGGTAGTAGGATCTTTTGAGCCCCAAAATTGAAATAAAATAGCAGCGGGGGAAGTGTTACCCACCATAGGACGCCAATGTTTAATATCGCAAATATTAAGAACTGTTATAGTTAGAATGTTCAAACTTTGTAGAAGTCACACTTATGGTATACTACACTTTTGAAAATAAAAATAAAGCGGGTAGGCGCAGGGGGGAAAAACCTTCCATAGGATGCATATATTAAATATCTCTCAACTGAAGAAGTGGTTAAAGCAGTCTAGCGAAGCGCACCGGGTTAAGCTAGTTGTGAATAAAATTACAACTAATGAATATATTTCCACACGGTTCCGCCATGATAGGTCGAAATATTTTGTTTATCAATGCAAGAAGTGGATATAGTACAAACATAAGTGACAATGTAAAATAGTTTCCACCCGTTAAATATGCCCCCAAATAAAAACAACTACCTTTGTTGGGGAAACCTCTAAACGGACAACTCTGAATTGCATCCCGCTGCATTTGTAGTCGTGTTTTCCTTCAGTTTGACGTCTAAGCAAAACATAGCGACATTCACAGTTTCACAACGTACTTAAATAGGTGCGTTTTTACAGTAAAATGCTGTAAATGAGTACACTAAAAAATTTGCTCTCACAAAAAGCTGTCGTACTAAAAAGTACGCGAACGCAAAATTTGTAAAAATTCGTAAAGTAAAGGCAACAGCTGATGGCAAATAATTGAATGTTTAAATTTTTGACTACTTAAATCGTTTTCTTATAGGTACTCGATTAAATACTTTGTATAACACGAACATTTTTGGAAAATGCAAACATATTATTTTATGTAATCTCTCACACTTGTTTGTTTTTTATTTTATTTTACTAATTTGTGGCGGGTTAATTTATTAAAACAACATGAATATTTTTTTGCTATTGATTACTTAAGTACCCAAATACTTCACACTTTAACAACTCTAAAAAATAAACATAACAAAAAACAGTTTCAAAAGTTGGTATTTAGCGAAATAAATGCTTCACAAACAAATTTAATTAATTAATATTTATTCACTTTTTGTTTTGGTTTAATTTTTATTTCAACTTTTCTTTTATTTAACAATTTTTTCACAATTTGAACGCTTTTTGCTTGTAACTTTTGTTTGTTTACCTTTTAGAACATATGTTTTTTTGTTTTACAAAATTTTACTGCAAAATTTCTGTCACTTTACGATCTCAATTTGTGTACTCGAACGCAATTCAGTAAAATGCAGTAAAGTTCAGTAAAAAATTGTAAAAACTTTTGTGTTCTCGAACGCAGCTAATAGCAATTTTTAATGCTTGTTTGAAGTATACACTGCTGTACGAAAGCAATAGTTTTTAAATGCAAAAATTTCTTTGAGCGTCAAAATGAGTCAAAAAAATCTACACTCGCTTGTATTTCGGACTCTAATCAACATTTCTATATCCAATTGTACTCCGACCTTGCGAACTACAGCAATTTCTGTGACACAAGGTAAGATATTTGGTTCAAAAAATAAAGTTACTGAAATTTAAACAATTTTCTACGATTTAAACAGTTTCGGCAAAACCAGTTCTAGCTCGTCAGGTTATCAATTAATTCATTTTTATGAATTTATTGTGTGTGAACGTATGCTGCAAAACGAATAGGCGACACAAATTAACTAAGACTTTAGATTCTTAATAATTTAAAGTTAAACAGTTAAGCATAAAGCTGGGATCACACGATTGCCGCAATGCACCAATTTTCACACTTTTTAATACACCAATCGTGTGACTGCACAACCAATTGGCTCTTGCACCAATCGAGGACAATATTGTGCTTAATTTTACCAATCAGATGCAACCCTGGTGCGGCAATCGTGTGACTGTTTGCTATGCAACCATGCGTTAATAAAAATAACCAAAATGTACCAATATATATTGTATTCTTGTGCGGCAATCAAACAACACAATACGCGCCAATATTTGTCTTTTTTTTTAATAAATTTTACGTTTTTGTGTTTCCTTTATCAAGTAATGAAGATAAATATGTATTTACCCAGCAAACACAGAAATACACCTCATGTATTGCCAAACGTATTGCCAGGATGAAAAATATTATTGCGGCAATAATCGATTTCGTATTGCGGAAGATACTTCCTTCGGGAAGAAACGTGTCTCGATGCCAATACTTTTCAGCAATACGAAAGCGATACTTCTAGATGATTATCTAGTAATATCGCCAGATAACCACTTAATACAAAATAAGAATTTATCGCCAAAATATCATTGGGATGATAAAAAGAAGATTTTGCATTTTAAAAAATTGTCATTTACGTACAAAGAAGCACATCTTTTTATTTATTATTAAATAATTAAAACAAAATAAAATAATAAACACAAATGTTCAATATTAATTGTTGACCTACAAAAAAGTTGATACGTCCTAACTGCTTGTCATGATGAAAATATGCTTGATGAAAATATGACAAGCAGTTAGGACGTATCAACTTTTTTGTAGTTTTTAATTTGACAGTGTTTTAAATCCCCTGAAGATGACCATCGATGCATGGTCGAAATATCGGATGAAAAATAAAAAGCAAAATTAAAATACTTTATAGTTGCAACTTAATTTTAAAAAATGGAAGTGTTAGGTAAATGTGTAAGACTAGCGATCCTTTTAAAAGTTTGGAAACAAGAGTTTTTATGTTTTAAAATAAGGATAATAAAAGATTAAATTGGTTTTTTATAAAAAAGGTTTTTTTATGTTTAAAAGAAATTCAAATGATGGAAACACTGCAAAGAGATTATTTTCCGATCCAGAACCTGCAGCATCTATCACAGGAGTACATGGTGACTAAACAAGACGATTCCAAATCATATTACAAGTTATAGCATGTAGCAGAAAAAAAAATGCAAATAAAACACCAATTCTTAATAACAAAAAATACTTTTAAGGTAGGATCACACGGTTGCCCAAATGTAGCAATTATTCCCTTGTTTATTATCCCAATCGTGTGATTTCACAATTTATTGGCGCATACGGCAATGTCGGCCAATATTGTGCTTATTTAGCCCAATCAAATGCAACCATGATACGGCAATCATGTGACCGCTTAATATGCAACCATGCGCCAATAAAAATATAAAAAAATACACCAAAATTCGCGCCAATATTTCTCACAAATTACACAGTGCAGCACTAAAATCTTGAACCAATAGAGACCCCCAAAATCTGAAAGCATATGATGGTAGTAGAAAACCCCTAGGTGGGTTTTGCATTATTAGCTATGGTTTTTTTTTAATTCATGTTTGAAGTTTTCGACTGGGGGTGTATTTTAGTACAATTTTCAAAAACATGTACTGATTCTTAAGTCTATATCTCGTGAACTACTCGAGTTATCGCTTGTCTCTCTTTGGCAAATTTTAAGCTCTTCATCAGATCTAAAAATTTTACCTTAAGATAAAATCGAAAAAAACAACAACATCTTACTCAAAACAGCAAAACTGTTAAAAACTTGATTTTTTTTGATGATTTTACACGTAAGGAATGAAAAATAAGGACACTTCAAATTTTTCTAAATATATATTAAATTTTAGTCGTGGCTTTCGCAGCCAGTCTCATTATCTGAAAACATGTTCCCGACCGCTTCTCTTGCACACCTGCACAAAAAAAAATTAAGAGAATAGTTAACAAGTTCATTACCGGCTTTAATTTTTTGATCATTGAGTCTTTTCAAACTATGTATATCAAATGTCAAAAAATTTGCATTGTTTGGGGAATTTTAATATTACGGCATACATTGTAGAAAAAAAAGTTGATATGGAAAAGTTTTGGAAGCTGAACTTGTTTTGCTACGTTTGTGGTATTTATGTTCCCAAACGTTCAATGAAAACACAAAAAACTAATTTTACTGGTGAATTAAGAAATGTGTACCTCTTGTATTATTCTGACCAGTTGGACTTATTCGATTGTTCGTGGACACCAGATGTAGTATGCAGACGTTGCTTTTGCTACATATTCAACTGGAGAAACAGAAAACCAAGCCCACTGCCTTATGGAACACCAGTAATATGGACGGACCCAAAGGGACTCGATGAAAACACATGCTACGGATGTATAAATTTTAACAAGTTAGAGTGGTATATCCGGCTGTGCCGAATCTTTGATACCCTCCACCGACACTTCGAATGTTTTAGGAGTAATATCTGTATGATGTCTATTTATTATTATAATCTTTGTAAAAACAGACATCTGCATTAAAATTTGTTGCGGTTTAGACCTACTATATAAAATTATTGATCGACAATAAGAATCAATTTTAAAAAGTTTGAGTAGAATATCAGTTTAAGATGAACTTAAATGATTTTCAAGAGAACAAATTATATAAAAGCCATGGTAAGCTATGAACCAATCATCCCAAATTCTGCAGAACGATTTCTGGTATTAAAAAACATAAATTTCAATACAGCGGTGCAATTAGTTTAAGCGTTTGCAGTAAATTTCAGAAGGCTGCTAAAATGGAATCTAAGGAAAATTATGGACCGTATATCACAAAATTGCATAACACTTTTTCTGGCCATATGAAGCTAAACTGGAAGAAAGTTTACCGCGTATTTAATTATTTTACCAGAGTGGGCTTTATATGAGGCCTATGGTAAGCTATGCACCGATCTTCACCAAATTTCAAAGTGTCATTTCTAGTTCTATAAAACTGTGATGTATCAAATTTTGATATGATAGCGTTATTTTTTACGTTTTTAGGCGTACTAAGCTGTTTTCCGGGAGTAAGGTTTATATGGGGCCTAGGGTAAATTATGAACTGATCTTCACGAAATTTCACAGTCTTATTTCTAGTCCTGTAAAACTTATATGTTCAAATTTTGATATGATAGCGTTATTTTTTACGTTTTTAGGCGTACTAAGCTGTTTTCCGGGAGTAAGGTTTATATGGGGCCTAGGGTAAATTATGAACTGATCCTCACGAAATTTCACAGTCTTATTTCTAGTCCTGTAAAACTTATATGTTCCAAATTTTGTTATGATAGCATTATTTTTTACGTATTTAGGTTTACTAAGATGTTTTCCGGGAGTAAGGTTTATATGGGGCCTATGGTAAATTATGGAACGATCTTCACGAAACTTATTAGTTTCATTTCTAGTCCTATTTAACTGTGACGTGCCAAAATTTGTTATGATAGCATTGTTAGTTAGGGTTTTAGGCTTACTATGTTTTCCGGGAGTAGGGCTTATATGGGGCCTAGGGTAAATCATGGACGGATCTTCAAGAAATTTTACAGCGTGATTTCCAGTTAAAAAAAACAAACTGTTGCGAAATCTTATATTATTCTGTGCATTTTTCCACCATTTATGTTAGTTTTTGTAACAAAATTATCAATTTTTTTTAGGTGGTGGTTCCACATTTTGATTCATAGCTCAGATCCTATTGAACCGATTTTGCTGGATTTCAATCCCAAACTACTTAGGATAATTACAAGCAATTTGACAGCAAGTTTGTTTATTTCTTTTGAGTTTTTCGAAAGTGAGCGTGTTTTCAACAGACGGACAGACGGACATGGCTTAAT
The DNA here is from genome assembly GCA_930367215.1 of Pollenia angustigena. Taxonomy (NCBI): domain Eukaryota; kingdom Metazoa; phylum Arthropoda; class Insecta; order Diptera; family Polleniidae; genus Pollenia; species Pollenia angustigena. The sequence continues at coordinate 11,446,153 of OV884061.1, read as the reverse complement.
CGACTTAAAATTACTCAAGGACCCAGAATATATATACTTTATATGGTCTGAGATGAATAATAAAAAAGTTTCACACGGAATGACAAACTTAATATACCCTCTTCACAACTAATTGTGGTGGAGGGTATAAAAATGGAATGAATCGAAAAAAAATGTCAAATGTAGTGTACATTCCTGGTCCTCATGCATCTCTCCCTCAAGAACATTCTGAAGCCAACCCACCACGAAGACTATCGAGTCCAGATAGAGCAACTGTATGGACTGCTATAACGTTTGACAATGGGCTGGCTGCTCCACCGTTCGAGCCCGAAGAAACAATCAGCAAGCCTGAGCTCGTAACACAATGCGAAATGAACTATGTTGTTGCCAAGTTAGGTTTGTCAAAGCGCAAATCAGAATTTTTGTCCGCATTTCTTAAATGAAAAAAGCTAAGGACGTTGATGTTAAGACCTCGATGCACCGTAACCGTCAAGCGGAATTTCAAAAGTTTTACAGCGTTAACGACGAAAACTCTTGCGCCTACTGCAATAACATAAAAGGAGTAGCCAATGAAATGGGGTAAGACTATATCGCAGGTGTGCTTTATGGACCAGACATTCGAAAGTTGCTAAAAAGTGAAGATTTTAACACTGTTCTGCACGGAAACGACTTAATTGCTTGGGACGCAATTAAGGCAGTTATAGAAAGAGTCTTAGGAAAAATCGAGACGACGAGTGGAAAGTTTTAGTAAAAAAATGCTTAAATCATTCCAAGCAATCGGTGTGACCATGCCATTAAAACTTCACTTTTTAAATAATCATTTGACAGAGTTCGAAAAACAATTGCCAGCAGAATCTGATGAGCAAGGTGAGCTCTTCCACCAAGTAACCATCCCGATGGAAAAACGGTTCAAAGGGGAAAAAATAGATGCGATGCTTGGGGAAGTATGCTGGTCTAGCCATAAAGTATTTATAAAGCAAGAGAAGCGGTCGGAAACATGTTTTCAGATAATGAGACTAGCTCCGAAAGCGAAGACTAAACTTTAATATATATTTAGGGCCATTATTACAACTTGAAGTTAGCTAAAGTTAAGATTAAATTGACAGATAATAATGTGTTATCTGTCAAAAAGCGTCTGTTAACTGTCGGATAACAGCTAACGCCAAGTTATAATAATGGCCCTTAGAAATATGTATTTGAAGTGTCATTATTTTTCATTCCTTACGTTTAAAATCATCAAAAAAATCAAGTTTATAAGAGTTTTGCTGTTTTGAGTAAGATGTTGTTGTTTTTTTCGATTTTATCTTAAGGTAAATTTTTTAGATCTGATGAAGAGCTTAAAATTTGCAGAAGAGAGACAAGCGATAACTCGAATAGTTCACGAGATATAGACTTAAGAATCAGTACATGTTTTTGAAAATTGTACTAAAATACACCCCCAGTCGAAAACTTCAAACATGAATTAAAAAAAAACCTTAGCTAATAATGCAAAACCCACCTAGGGTTTTTCTACTACCATCATAAGCTTTCAGATTTCAGATTCAGTTAAAAAATGTGCTACTGTGTTATAATATTTCTTCAACATTATTTAAAATAAATTAATTTAAAGTTTTTTCAATACCACGTAAGTAACATAAAATTTTAATTAATGAACTTATGAATATAATTATAGTTTACTTGCAGTTATATAGTATGGATTTTACAGATTGCATAATTATGGAAGAACCCGAGTGCTCTGAATTTGTGTACTGCACCATCATTGATGATTCAGTATCAACACCTGTAGCCAAAAAAAGAAAAAAACCAAGTGTTTGTTCTTCATGGAGCATGGACTTCATGGAGCTATCAATATGTTGATATCGACTGTCGAACAACACCCATGTGTTTCGGAGTACTCGTCGGATGATTACAAGGATAGGTACAAGCGAGAGCAAGCCTGGCACGAAATACAACGGGAATGTGCCAGCCATACAGTAGAGGACTGTAAAGGAAAATGGGCAAATGTGAAAACAGCATACCAAAATGTAAAAAAGAAAATTAAAACAAAGTCTGGCCAGGGGTTTGAAAACACCGATGCAGTTTTACAGCCGTCATGACATAGAAAAAACTACATGCTCATTGTCAACACTCGACGAACAAGATACGCAGCCAGGTTGCAGTACGGCTTTGAATTTTTCGCCCCATGAGGAAAAAAACTTGAGCCGGACGATTTTATGGAGCGGGTAATGAAATATTTAGAATGTAAAGAAGACCCAGCGGGAAAAAGAAGGAGTACGGAGGCCTTCCAGAAGGCCTCTGTACCCCTTCTTTTGGATAAACAAGGCCTTCTCGCTCCATTCCATACTCATATCTTTTTTACACGCGTTGTCATTGCGGAGAAGGCCTACCGCTTTCCTTTCTTCCCCAGAGCTTCTTAAAGCCCTTCAAATAAATGGCTCTTAGAAAGGCCTTAGCAAAAAGGTTATCTTGAAGGGTTTTTAAGAAAGGTATGTTAAAAGGCCTTTCAATTAATGTCTCTTAAAAGGCCTTTCAGACCATCCTTCTACAACTGCCATTGATTAAAGATCATATTGAAGGGCTATCAGTCTAAAACATTAAGGAATATTTCCCTACAAATGAAATTAGAAGACTGAATAGATTGTATGTACATATTAGATCTCCAATATAGAAAATGAAACAACACTTAACTTTTTATTTTACTAAACTTATTGTAGTTTAATAACACATGTGATATTTTTTTTTATCGAAATAATCAAATTTGCTAAATATTATAAAATAATAAAAATAAAACTTTTAAGCACAAGTACCTATCTTCCTTAATGAACAAAACTCAACTATGATTTACATTATTGTTTTTATTTTGTATTTTAATATTTACCTACTTTGTTACTTTGTTTTTATAACGGGATCCGAATTCTTTCGTTTTGGCGAAAATAACAAAACAAAAAATTTTACTCTTTCTCTTTTCAACTTCAACAAAAATGATTTACAACATATGTTACTTTGTTTTTGTAAAGGGATCTGAATTATTTTGCGTTTGCTTGTGCAAATAAACAAAACAAAAAATGTTACTCCTTCTTTTATACCAAAGAGCCGAGGCCTTCAATGAGGCATTCTTTAGCAGTTACGTAAATCAACAAATTTTAAATCAACAAATTTTTTAAGCAGGCCTTTAAAAAGGCCTGAAGTAAGAAGGTTTTCTGAGTTTTACCGCTGGGGACAATTGGAATACAATTGGAATGTATTTGGCATCACAAATGCGTGAAATAGCCAAGAAAAATTCACTTTTTAAATTTGACTTAAAATGTTTTGTCAAAATGCCACAGAATTTAATTCTTTCAAAATGGGATATTGAAGAACAAATTTTCTTAATAACTTAGATAATGAAATAAAATGAATTCACTGTGTTATTTGTACATCTTCTTCTTTATATGTATATGTATATACAACTATGTATATTGTTGGTGCATGTGTAAGTAATCTTCTCCTAAACGCAGGGTTGTGAACTATTTCTAATCAAAAAGCGCCTTGCCCACAATCAAAAAGCGCAAAATAAAATTTAAATGACAAAAAACTTAATGAAATGTTTATATCAAATACAAAGATTTTACAGCGCTAACCTCATTTATCAGAACTCCAAGTATATTATGAATAAAATAAGACATGAAATCATGAAGATCAGTAAACAAAATGTTAACTAGACTTGGTTGAATAAACTATTTGGATTCAGCACGCTAAAGTCAATTTGTTTCTTGATGCAAGAAATTCGATTCTGTTTAAAAATCAAAAAAATCAGACTAATATCAAATAAATGCTGCTTGATTTCAGAAATATCTTTCTTGTTTTTAATAAAACTAAGCTACTTTTTTATTTCTTGTTTTAAGAAATTTTTGATCATATACCAAAAACGTGAATTTTTTAATCATGAGAAAATGTTTTTTATTTCAGAAAGTTTTACTTAATACGAACAAAACAAGTTAAAATTAGGGAATGGATTACTTTAGAAAATAATAAACTTCTTTCCTTGTATAGTATGCGTTTCAGAGTACTATATATCAAAAGAATTTAAAAAACGGAAACAAAAAAAAGCGCTAAGGAAGAATATGCGCCTTTTCGACAATTCGTCGCTAAATTGGCAACTCTGCCTAAACGGGGAAACAGATTTTCATGAAATTTTGTGGGGGCGTTTTATATTAAAACTTTTAATATTTTTACAATAAAGTTCATAAAAACCATAAACTAAAAAAAAAATAAAAAAGCTTCGTTCACAATGGCAGCAACATTTTGACTTGGTGTTCATACACACATTTTCAGTTAAGGAAACGTTTGCAAATTTTTCCTACAACAATATTACGTACATATTTATTATTTCTTTTTTAAATATCTTATTAAAATTTTCATTCTAAACTTAATAAAATTATTAGATACGTCATTTACAGTTTCGTATAAATTGTTGCGGTAATGGGTTTTTGCTTAAAACACACAGTGGTCCCAATACTCTTACTCTCATAACTCTTTTTCAAAAGTATATCGTTAGCTAAAATGCAAAAGGCGTAACTTACAAAAATATAATTTTACAGGAGAAGCAAAAACTTTATAAAATGAAAACTATAACCACGTAAGAAAACATGCATTGATAAGTTGTTCATGGGATTCTTCAAACAATCCCAGCAAAAATTTTTCAATATTTGGAAGCAATAAAATTAGAAACTGCATCCAAATTGTATGTGTCGTTGACTGTACTGCAGCGCCGAAGCACTAAAGTAAGGCAAATTGTTAAACAAATTGAATGTGGCGTTGACTATACTGCAGCGCAGAAGCACTAAAGTAAGGCAAATAGTTAAATTTTCACGATCTAAATTTGATGGGACATTTAGATGACGTTGTACAAAATAAAAATATAAATTTCTATTTAGTTGAAAAGTAACATCTATAAGAACAAGGCAGTGACTCGGTTTGCTTGCAACATTTTCAAGGCCAACAAAAAAATGTGTACAAAAACATACATAACTGTAAAAAACACATTAAAGAACTATTGTATTATATACGAGTGTATATTTATATTGCAGGTTAATCAGTATTTTATTTAAACAAAAAGGTCAAACAATTATTAAAAGAAATAATGGTAGGCAGAAGCCAAGTAAATAAATTAATAAAGAAAGAAAAAATAAGAATACTATACTTCTGCTTGGTGCAAGTTCTTCTAAAAATGGGGAGGTGGGTGAAGATTCGTTTCATTCAGATATTGAAGAAAATCAAAACAATAATTTTGATGATTTAAAAGAGCTAAGGTATGAGTTAAAAGAATGGTATTTAAAATACCGTCTTTCTCATGAATGTACCACATCGTTGTTAAAAATATTAAAGAAGAGGCATTCCGAAATTCCTGTAAGTGTAAAGGCTTTAGTTGGAATGCAACAGCTCGTTTTAAAAATAACTGTTGCACCTGGTACATATTTTCACATAGGGATTGAAAAGAACTTAGAACAAATTATTGATGTTTTAAAGAATGAAAATGTTGATGACATTATCTTAGATATTGAAATTGATGGTCTTCTAGTTTTTAAAAGTAAGGACAGGGGATTGCGGCAAATTTTAGGCCGTATTACTAATATTTCTCACATAAATGTTTTTTTAATTGGATGTTTTGTTGAAGAAAAAAAAACCAATGGACATTGACTTATATATGCATGATTTAGTTTATGAATTTAAAAGTTTAAAAGAAAATGGATTTCTTGTAGAGGATCGCAAACTGAAAGTCTGCATCCGTGCATTCATTTGTGATACACCAGCCCGGTCTTTTGTGTGCGGAATCAAAGGCCACAATGCCATAAATGGCTGCAGCAAATGCGATCCAAAAAAAATAATTCAAATATAACTACGTTTAGTAAATTTGGAGGTAAACTACGTACTGATGACGACTTTAAATACAGGCGTGAACGGGACTTTCATCAACTCAAATTTCAAAATAAGTCAATGGCTCTAGAAAGTCTAAGAATCAAAATGATAACTCAATTTCCTATTGACATTATGCATTTGATTGATTTAGGAGTTATGAACAGAATGCTTTTAATGGTGTTTTCTTTTCTACAAAAAAGTGTGACATTTTATTTAAAAAAATGCAATTTGGTGTCTGTTTCATAAAAATTTTGCTTCCAAAAAAGTGTGAGTTTTTTGGAATAACACGAGCCACCCTTTTCGGGAGAAAAATGTTTAAGAAACAGACTCCAAATTTAATTTTTTTAAATAAAATGTCACATTTTTTGTAGAAAAGAAAACACCATAAGACTCCTAACATTGAAAGCAAATGAACGACTATCAACTCAAACAAAACAAGCAATGTCATCTTTAATGACATCATTTTTTGCTTCTGTCGTGCGGTTATCGTATTTTTATTCGCAACAACAATTCTTTAAATGAAATACTTCAGGCTCACAAAATGATAAAACAATTTGTGCAGCAATTTTCAAATTTTTATGGTGAAACAGGAATAACTCATAACGTTCATAATCTTTTACACTTAAAAGAGGTTGCCTAACAATATGGGACTCTTTCTAACATTACCGCATATCCATTTGAAAATGCTATGTTCACTATTAAAAGATCAATTAAAAAGCCCCAACATATTGAGCAACAATTGTTTAATATTTTCCCCAAATTATCATTAATAAAAAACCCTGACAATAGAAGATTTAAATGTAGTGCAATGGATAATATGGTACAAATTCTCATATTTTTTAAGGATGCTCAATATTTTAATTAAAAATTGTTTGTCCTTATTAAAGTATTAAAAAAATTATCAATAATGTCTGTTATTTATTGCTTTCCAATTTTAGATTTATTTCTTAACATGAAACGCTCTAAAGTAGTTAAAGAGGCGAATGATCTTAAACCTTCAACATCGGTGTTAATGTCATCAAAATTAGAAAAAATACAAGAAGATATAAAAAACTTAATTTTAACAAAACATCTTAAGTCGAGATAAGATAACAAAAAAGTTTTTAATAAAAAGTCGGTAGAAATAATTTTTATTAAAAAATAAAATAAAACAAAATTAAATAAAATTTTCGTTAATAATACAAAATTTTAAAAACGTTAACATGAATTAACATGAACGTTTTGAATGAAAATTTGTATGAATAAAAACAGTTTTTTCAACTTTTTATACCCTCCACTACAATAAGTTGTGATGAGGGTATATTAAGTTTGTCATTCCGTGTGAAACTTTTTTATTATTCATCTGAGACCCCATAAAGTATATATATTCTGGGTCCGTGAGTAATTCTAAGTCGATTTAACCATGTCCGTCTGTCTGTCCGTCTGTTGAAAACACGCTCACTTTCGAACAACTCAAAAGAAATGAACAAACTTGGTGCCAAATTGCTTGTAGTTATCCTAAGCAGTTTTGGATTGAAATTCAGCATAATCGCTTCAGTAGGACCAGAGCTATGAATCAAAATGTGGAACCACCACCTAAAAAAATTGATAATTTTGTTACAAAAACTAAGATAAATGTTGGAATAATGCACGGAATAAGATAAGATTTTGCAAAAATAATGTATTTTTTAAATATTAAAATTTATTTTTATATTTGTATGATCCTGAGTACATCTAAAACTTTTTAATGTGATTAAATTTTCATATTGTAAGTCTTTAATGTTTATGTGGTACATTATTGTATTTATTTTATTGTTTTTATAATTTTTAAATAGACAATCCCTTGAAAAAGTCGACAAACAATCGACGAAACGTCGGGAACAAAATATTGTAATTAAAAATTTAATTTTATTTACATTGAAGAAATTTAGGCCCTATTAGCTTGACAAAAATAATATTCATAAATTCATCACTCTGGCCAAAGAAACAACTACAACAATTAGTTTTATTCGACTAGAAATCACGGTGCGAAATTTTGTGAAGATCCGTCCATAATTTACCCTAAGCCCCATATAAACACTACTCCCGGAAAATAGTTTAGTACGCCTAAAACCGTAAAAAAACCGCTATCGCAACAAAATTTGGTACGTCACAATTTTTTGGGACTAGAAATAACACTGTGAAATTTCGTGAGGATCGGTCTATAATTTTTCTTAGGCCCCATATAAACCCTACTACCGGAAAACAGTTTAGTACGCCTAAAACCGTAAAAAATAATGCAATCGTAACAAAATTTGGTACGTCACAGTTTTTTGGGACTAGAAATGACGCTGTGAAATTTCGTGATGATCAGTCCATAATTTACCCTAGGCCCCATATAAACCCTACTACCGGAAAACAGTTTAGTCGCCTAAAACCATAATTAATAACAAGTCGTCACAGTTTAAGATAATAATAATAAATAGACGTCAGACAGATATTACTCCTTAAACATTCGAACTGTCGGTGGAGGGTATCAAAGATTCGGCACAGCCGAATATAGCACTCTAACTTGTTAAATTTGACTTTAGATGTTTTGTCAAAATGCCACAGATATATACATGGGTATTATGAAATAAAAACTTGAAGTTTACTATACATATATTTAGAAAACTACAGTATGAATTTGGCTCAGGAAATAAATAAATTAAAAGAAACTATTTCTGGACAAAACAAAATTATTGTGGATCTTCTTTCTGTAGTTAATGAACTATTAAAAGCAAATTTTATGCCCGAAAACGTACAATAAAAATATTTAGACACATTTCCTCTTAATTCTATTATGGACTTGCAGGACATTGAATTAGAGATTTCTTCAATGCAATGGTAAGTATCTATTTTCTATTTTTTCAGACTTCCGCAATAAAAAAAACTTATAGGGCATAACGGTATCAAAAACAAATTTAGATGTAATTTTTGATAAAACACTTTTACTTGATTTTAATGTTAATGGAAGACAACAAAAAAAAAAAAGATTGCTTGATTATCCAAAATTATTAAATGTAAAATATCGAGCCCTTACCGCAAAAATAACGTAAGCGATATGATTTTCAATTTTCGTTTTTTTTTTAAATAAATGACTTTATTGCCAACACTTGCATCATCTCCTATGATGTCATGGTCACATAATGTGCCGTTACGATTTTATAGCTAGAACAATTTTATTGTAAGCGACAAATTTCATACAAAATTTATATGAAATGAAATAAAAAAGCTCTCTCCTGTAAAATTTGATTTTTGGCGCTTACGTTATTTTCGCAGTTAGGGGTCGATATAGTAAGTTTAATTATTTGATATAAAATCAGTTTTATTACTATTTTTTAATTAAATCTTTTATATTTTGATAGAGAGCGTTTATAAAGAAGAAATGTTGACTAACGGGCCTGTTCTGAAAATTACATTTTGCTTTCAAAAACAGGCAATTAGTGCCTGTTTTACAGTGTAAAATAAAAATGTTCGTTTGTGAATTTATATTGCAAACAATAACAAATTTCAGTTTTTTATTGTTGTTTCATCACAAAATTTCATTTTATTTTAAACAAGTTAGAGTGCTATATTCGGCTATGCCGAATCTTATATACCCTTCACCATGATGAGATAAGAACAAAAAGTTATATACATAAATAACGTTCTTTAGATAGGTATAAATAAATATTAATTGAGCCACGCCATCTTTTCATTTCGTCATGCCGAAGAATGTAAAAAAAACAAAAAATTTATACATGTACCTAAACTTTTGCCAAAGTTGATGTTTGAAATTCGTTTTATTAAATTAAATAAAAAAAAATGAAAAAAAATTCTTTTTGGGATTCGAACTGGCAATATCATCAGTCTCAGGAGAGAACTTAACAACTCGGCTACGTATGCTTTTACTGAAGAAGCGTTAAGTTAAAATATATTGAGTCTTTTAGTTTGTTTCTTTATTTGAGCGGCATATCATATACATGCATTAATGTGTATGTGTAAAATTAAACACATTACAAATAAAATCCACCACTTGTACCCAGCGGGAAAACTCAGAAGACCTTCTTACTTCAGGCTTTTTCAAAGGCCTGCTTAAAAAATTTTTTGATTAAATTACTATTCTTATGTAACTGCTAAAGAATGCCTCATAGAAGGCCTCGGCTCTTTGGTATAAAAGATAAGATACACCTTCCACACTCGCTTCTATGAGAAGCGAGAAAAGCAGGAGTAAAGGCCATGTCAGATAAAACTTTTGCTTCGCTTTGCGTCAGAGTTTCGCTTTGACATTTAAGATGAAATATACATACTTATACGAAACATGTCACATAAAGAACTTTTAACGCAAAGCGAAGCGAAAAGTTAGGCAACTCTCATCTTTTTGCGTGCTTTGACAATCTACTAGTAGAATTTTTTTTTGTTTATTTTTTTTTAACACACAATGCGTGAGTGTTTATTGTGACATACACCTTTTGCGTTACGCTTTTCAGTCAAAGTTAGAAACGTCACGCAAAGCGATGAAGTTTTATCTGACATGGCCTTAACATTTTTTGTTTTGTTTTTTTTGCACAAGCAAAAGCAAAATAATTCAGATCCCTTTACAAAAACAAAGTAACATGTTGTTAATCATTTAAGTTGAAGTTGAAAAGAGAAAGAGTAACATTTTTGGTTTTGTTTTTTTCGCCAAAGCGAAAGAATTCAGATCCCGTTATAAAAAGCAGTAACATAGTAGGTACATATTAAAATACAATATAAAAACAATAATGTAAATCACTTTAGTTGAGTTTTGTTCATTAAGGAAGATAGGTACTTGTGCTTAAAAGTTTTTTTTTTTATTACATATATACTTTTATTTACAATCTATTTTACAATATTTAGAAAATTTGATTATTTCAATAAAAAATATCCCATGTGTGTTATTAAACTACAATAAGTTTAATAAACTATATAAATATACGTTTGTTAAATATAAGTACATAAAAAGTTAAGTGTTGTTTAATTTTCAATATTGGAGATCTAATACATGAAACCTATTCAGTCTTCTAATTTCATTTGTTTCATCTAATAAAGAAATCGCCAATGGGTTTTGGTGGTTGGTTAGTCTATTAACGTATTTAGAACTAAATCTGTTTATTTCACTTAAAATAAATGGTACTCTTAGATCCCTATGAATTTGAATGTTGGTCATAAACTATGGGGCGCCGGAAATATTCCTTAATGTTTTAGACTGATATCCCTTCAATATGACCTTGAATCAAAGCCATTTGTAGAAGGATGGTCTGAAAGGCCTTTTAAGAGCCATTAATTGAAAGGCCTTTTAACATACCTTTCTTAAAAACCCTTCAAGATAACCTTTTTTCTAAGGCTTTTTGACAGTCATTCTCTGGAAAGCCTTCTTAAAGCCGAATGCCTTTAAGAAGCTCTGGCGTAAGAAAGGCAAGCGGAAGGCCTTCTCCGCAATGACAATGCGTGTAAAAAAGATATGAGTATGGAATGGAGCGAGCAGGCCTTGTTCATCCAAAAGAAGGGGTACAGAGGCCTTCTTATTCAGGCTGGGTAGTGAAGGGTATAAAAAAACAACAAAAAAACCCATTACCAACACTGTATTACCATAGCCACTGTATGACCGCAGAAACCAAAATTGAATTGGTTTGTATGGTATGCTTATGTCGTTTTGGTAATACAGTGTTGGTGTGTTAATGTCACGTCTAATTGGACCTTTAAAGGAAAAAAATTTGAGGCAGTCGTGGTTTTTTACTCATATCTCAGCCATTTGTGGACCGATCTTGCTGAATTTTAATAGCAAACAATTCCGCACCATATGTGACATAAATGTATAATAACCTGGCCTCCATCATAAGGACCCAGAATATATATACTTTATAGGGTCTAACATCAATATTATAAAAATTACAAGAGGCAGTTAGAAAATACATATTTAAAGTATTTGTAAAGCATAAAGCTCAATTGTTATTAATTACCTTAAATGAATATTAGTACTTCATTTTCTTAAAATTCTCTTTTTTAGTTTTCTAAATAAAAATAAATATTTGTTTTGTGAAAAAATACACCTAGTTTTTTTTTTTATTAGTCGAAAGACAAATGAATGCTTCAGAAATTATTATTTAAATATGTACATTCTAGAATGTTTGAAATGAATGCATGATTCGTTTGCTGAAAAATATCAATCAAAACATGCTTCAAAAATCATTATTTAAAAACATTGTATAATGCATGATTCGTTTACTGAAAAAGATTAATCAAAACATGCTTCCGCGTACTCATGATATAATATATTTATCAGTGCTTCATTATTTGCACATATCTCATGTAGTGAATTCACATTAAGAATAACTGTGTGAACGAAGCATATATTGGATTCCGACGGCAGAGCTTCTACGTGAGGGATCCCATACAAAAATAATGTAATATTTCACAGAAGTGGAAGCGATTCACAACTGATCTCTGCCTTACAAACCTGCTTCCGAGTAAGCACAAATGTTTGCTGGGATGTTTAAAGGAAATCCTTTCATTATATTTTGATAGAAAACAAGTTAGAGTGCTATATTCGGCTGTGCCGAATCTTTGATACCCTCCACCGACAGTTCGAATGTTTAAGGAGTAATATCTGTCTGACGTCTATTTATTATTATTATCTTAAACTGTGACGATTTGTTATTAATTATGGTTTTAGGCGACTAAACTGTTTTCCGGTAGTAGGGTTTATATGGGGCCTAGGGTAAATTATGGACTGATCATCACGAAATTTCACAGCGTCATTTCTAGTCCCAAAAAACTGTGACGTACCAAATTTTGTTACGATTGCATTATTTTTTACGGTTTTAGGCGTACTAAGCTGTTTTCCGGTAGTAGGGTTTATATGGGGCCTAAGAAAAATTATGGACCGATCCTCACGAAATTTCACAGTGCTATTTCTAGTCCCAAAAAATTGTGACGTACCAAATTTTGTTGCGATAGCGGTTTTTTACGGTTTTAGGCGTACTAAACTGTTTTCCGGGAGTTGTGTTTATATGGGGCTTAGGGTAAATTATGGACGGATCTTCACAAAATTTCGCACCGTGATTTCTAGTCGAATGCAAAATCTTATCTTATTCCGTGCATTATTCCAACATTTATCTTAGTTTTTGTAACAAAATTATCAATTTTTTTAAGGTGGTGGTTCCACATTTTGATTCATAGCTCTGGTCCTACTGAAGCGATTATGCTGAATTTCAATCCCAAACTGCTTAGGATAACTACAAGCAATTTGGCACCAAGTTTGTTCATTTCTTTTGAGTTGTTCGAAAGTGAGCGTGTTTTCAACAGACGGACAGACAGACGGACATGGTTAAATCGACTTAGAATTACTCACGGACCCAGAATATATATACTTTATGGGGTCTCAGATGAATAATAAAAAAGTTTCACACGGAATGACAAACTTAATATACCCTCATCACAACTTATTGTAGTGGAGGGTATAAAAATAGGATATTACGTAATTTTGCATTTATAACACAGACACTATTTTAGTTACGTCCCTTTGTTTTTTGTTAACAGAAGCGTAATTTTTGGTCACAGAAGTGTAAAATTTTTTCAATACATGTAGTTCATTGGCATTCATAATAACCAATGAAAAACACGATTTAGAATTTTTTTTTTAGTTACGCCTTTTTGCAGTTTAGCTAACGATATATAAGGATAAAAATTTGTACGAACAAATGACTTGGTATGGCACAATCTTGCACCAAAAATTGTTGGATTCGATTGCGTTGGTGTGGCGCTTTCCATATAAAATTTACTGACATAAAACTTAAAAAATCATTTCATAATACAAGGGAACAAGGTGTTTCGTGATTAAGAACTGAATGTTGTTTTTAAGGATATTTCGGACGCTGAATCCAAATCTGCACTTAGTTTTTCTATCAGCTCGACTTTTCGAGATATACCGTTATGGCCAAAATTAAGGCAATTCCGCTACCTATATTGGAATAACTTGAAAATGGGTCACCATATTCAGTTAAAAAAAAATCAAAATTCGTCAGCAATATTATCTTAAGGCCGTGCTTATATTGGTATGTAATTTGACAAGTAGTTTCAGAGATATCGTTGAAATTATAAACAAAATTATAAAAAATATATTTTTTTTTTTGATAAAAATATATAAAAAATACAAATTCAGCGTTCCAAATTACCTTAAAAACAACATTCAGTTCTTAATCACGAAACACATTGTTCCCTTAATCAACACACAAAAAGTAAAATTTTGATCCGCTGTGTAATCACTGATAACTACTTTATGTTGATTTGTGTTTTTTGTGTTGTTAAAATGTTTAAAGCGTTAAGAAAATGTGATGATTCGCTCATTTATTTCTTGTAGGGCACCTTCTTTGTAGGAAAACTCAATTTTTTGATTCAGTTAAAGTTCAAATTTAAATATTAATTTTTATTAATAAAATTAAAACTATAAACGCCATAATAATACAGATTAATCCTTAAATGACATAAAACTTATTGCTATTTATTCGAATCTTTTCTTTCCATGAAGTTGAATTATTGATTTTAAAATTGACTTGGGTCTCAATATATTTTTCAATTTCAAAATTAATTTCCTCTTCCACGTCACTGTCGATATTTTTGACTATAATTGCGTTACACTTCTGAGCAATATGGGAGGTTAAGAATATTTGCATCAATTTTATTTAATATTAAACGTTCAATAACGGCGCATTTATTGCCCCCAATACATATTTCGTTGGGAGGGCATGGTGTATTACATGCAAATGTCTGCTGGGGTGCACTTTTAAAAAATTGACAAATATTTAATATAATAAAATATTTATTTAATACGAGTTTATACATTTGAATAATATTTATGAAATCTTATACATATTTATATACATATATGTATGTATACATATATTCTATATGAGTACTTTTAGTTGTTTTGTTGTCAAAAGTCTAATGAAAACTGTGCAATGAAATAAAAAATAAAAACTATTATTGTTGACATGTACAAAAATGTTTGGTCAAGTTGGTTATCGTTACCTAAAACGCAATCTAACATTTTGCAAAGTTTCTATTGACAATGTTGCATGTTATGCAAACTGTTAGTTAGGTCATTTAGCATTTATGGTATAATAATCTTCTGAATATAGGGCTTTTTGTTGTTTTGTTAATAAAATTGAAAATTTTGGACGAAAGATTTTTGTGGACATTTGTGTTGATCCAATACATCAGAATCAATGAAAAAGTCGATTTAAAATTTAAGGTTAGTTAGGATCTTTTGAGTTTTACGTAACGATATGTAGAGTTATTTTAAGTATGTAATTGATTTTTTCTTGAACATTTTAAAATATTTATATATCTGTGGCCTTTTGACAAAACAAATTAAGTCAAAAAACATTTTTGTTTACGATTTTAAAATTTTGTATTATGAACGAAATTTTTCTTCAGTTTCGGTTTATTTAATTATTTTATAAAAATTATTTTTTCGCCGAGTTTTTTAAAACTTTTTTTGCTATCGTATCTCGACTTAAGATGTTTTGTCAAAATGCTACAGATCTGTAAATCACAAGATTTCAAATCACTTGTGATTTTGAAATCACAATTGTGATTAGTGGTTGTTTTGAAAATCACAAACATTTTAACATAGCTAAGAATGTTGGAAACAAATAAGCAAGTAATTTTAAATAGGCGGCTACTTAGCTGACTGGTTTAAAATCACAATTATGAAAAAAGCTTTTTGTCCAGAACACCTTTTTTGTGATTTTTTTTTTTTTTTTTTTTGTCTTCACTGTGGGGTCTTCCAGCACTGAAACTTTCTTTCAAATCACTTTCACAAAAAGTGATTTTCAGAACATGCCTGATACATAATTATAATAAAAAGTAAAAAATAAATTTAATTTTTGTTCAAAAAAATAAAAATCACAAAATAACTTTTTCTCTTTCGAGAAAATAAAAATCAAAACTTTAAAAAGCTATTTTTTTTATCATAGACTAGCTCATAAGGATCAATATGGTAGACTTAAATATGTTTTCGACATTTACTTATATATCGCACTTAATCAACAAGAGGGTATTAACTCAAAATTTTCAGCAGAAGCAAAACATATGAAAAATAATTTTTTAACCTAACGCTTCATTACCAAAAAGTAGACAAAATAAAACGATATTTTTACAGCGGGTAGGTATAAATATAACGTGTCGATTTCTTACAAAAGGTGAACAAATTAACATTTTAAGTTAATAACTCTTGTTGATTTTGTGCGACATGTTTTTTGTTGGTTTTAAAATTTCAAAATAACTGTTATTTTCAGTCCCTTGGTTTAAAATTCAGAATATGAAAAATAAAGAATTGTTTTTGTTAAAAATGAGGATCTTTAAAAAACATGCAGTTAAAAATGTATGTACAACAAAATTTACAAAAAATATGTATCTATAACAAAATATGCACAAATGTGTACTAACAGATAAATGTAATTTTATGAAAAATTTTTGATTTGGATAAGTATTTTATAAAAACTGAGTTTATGCTTTTGACTAAAAACATGGCTTCGCGTTAAATTTGCAGCCCTGGTTATAGATATTTATATTGCCAAGGTAATTCACCGATTGCTGACATAAAATAGCTTTGAAATTCTTCACGAACAGCCTTTGCTTCACTGCTTATGTAAGAGCTTGGAATTTCTTCTGTTCCATTACCAACGCCCATTGGAATATCGCCTCTTCATGCGACCGGAATAAGTGCACCGTTATCGTCGTACCGATCAGTTAGCACAGTCGTTACATAATTTGACTTTTTTTTTAGCAAAAAATTGTGCAGTGCACAGCATGCTAAAGTCGTAGAAATAGTTTTTTCAAGTTAAGAGAATATATTTGGAAACGCTTCGTCATAATGCCAAATGCATTCTCCACGTACGTCGAGCTCTTGATAATCGGTAATTTAATATTCTCTGGCCAGCAGATAAATTTTTACCTGGATATGGTTTCAGTAAATGCTTCTGCATTCGAAAAGCATCGTCTGCTACCAAGACAAATGGTACGTTTTCTCTACGACCTTCCAAAGGCTTTGGCTGTGGTAAATTGAGCTCATTGCATTGTAGAGCACGTTGGAAAGAGCAGTTTCCGAAAACTCCTCCATCCGAAACACGGCCATTGCAGCCAACATCAACATACAAAAAATTGTATTCGGCATCTACAAAAGCCATTAGAACTATGCTGTGTGTGCCTTTATAGTTATATATGTACATGTTTGCCGTCCACAGCCCCAATACAGTTAGGAAAATTCCAGAGCTCATCGAATTTTGAAGAAATTTCATTCCACATTTCTTGTGTTGATGGCACCTTAAATAGGAGAAAACAATAAGTACTATTAACAAAATATGAACATATGTGACGCGCAAAACAGAAAGGGACCTAAGGGTTTTGTTCAGGAGAGCCATGTTGGTATTGGTCTCATTTGAAAGCGACACATCTCAACCTTTTTGGTCAACCTTAAAAACGCGCATAGAGGTCGTCCCTACCTCTTGTTTTGTGTAGTTGGTTTTTACTCTTCCCTTTACCTTACTGGTCCCTTTCTCTATGCGCTGTCACATATGTATTTTCACAACTTACATACCTTTAAGTATACATCATTTAACGCTTTGTAAATTGAATTACAAACAGTTGACCAAAAAAGTGATATTGTGTTTGGCGCGATTCGAAAGAAGACCGAAAGGCTTTTAAAACTATCACCGGAAGCAAGAAAGCGAAGTGTCGTAACTAACCTTTCACGTACTGGAATAGCCTTCCGCATGTTTGTGTCCTGTTTCATTTATATATGAGGACACCAGTTTTAATAATTCTTCAAAAGTTTCATCATTCATTCGGATAACATTTTTAAGCAAAAATGTTTGGTCGTCTATTTCCCGAAATTCTTTTAAAGTTTTTTCATATGCGCCTTCAGTCGCTCTTTTTGAAAGCCAATCGCTGACCCATATACTTCTTTTTTCACTTTTCTTGTTTTCTTTTTTTCATTTTCTGATTTATAAAATGCACATGCTACGTACAGAGCTGATATAATTTTCTTTTTTTTTTTTAACGGACAAACCATTTTTTTGTAAAACACAATTTTTAATGACCGAGAAACTAGAATGTCGAAACAAATAAAACAAGCTACCACAACAGCTGTTTTCACAGTTGACGCAAGTTAGAACAATCGTGTGACTGTGCTGTGGCAATTATTGTACCCATTTCGCTTTGTACCAACTAGCGGCAATTAAATTTGTAAAAAACAGGGCAATCGTGTGATTTCAGAATATTTGATTGATGCAGTTTTATTGTTGTGCGTAAATAAAGCACAATCTAAATTGTGTCATATTGGTGCATTTGCGCCATTCGTGTGAACCTACCTTTACAGACATATGCCAACCACAGTTCATAAAATTTTGCATCATGGGGAACAAATAGTTCAACACAATATGCTACCAATTGGAGATTTATTTATTTTATTTATAAATTTATTATAAAAAAATGTCCAGATGTTGTACTACTGAAGATCTTATTACTTTTTTGTTGTGCACATCAGACACATATCTTCCTAGTGTTCGACAAAAATCAAAGCCATTTAGAAGAAATTTGCACTAATATTGTTTAATTGAAAGTAGTTTAGCATTATAATTTGTTTTTTATGATTGATTGATTTTAAAAATTTCGGGATTTCTGGATCCCGGGATTTCCTCGGATTTCGGGATTTTTTTTTTATAAACAACACTTTTTATTTATTTATGAATTTTCAAAAGAAAAATAAAAATTATAAAAATAAAAAATACATTTTTTATTTTTTTTTTGTATAGAGTATAAAAATTCAAAAAGAACGAACATTTTTGTATAAAGAGTTGATATATTAAAAATCCCGAAAAATCCCGGGATTAATAAAAATAAATCCCGGGATTTCGGGACTTCCCGCTTGGCATCCCTAGTATGTGTAATATTTGAATTAATACATAAAAATAAAATACAAAATATGTATGTAACACTAATATGTAATATATATATATATTGTATAGTACATGTTTTATGTACATATATGTAGTACATATTAAACCAAAAATAAGAATTCAACTACTTAACATTTTTTCGAAATCCAAGAATACTATTTGGACATTTCAAAAAATGTTCTTTTTCAGTTTTAACCTCATAACAACCCGCCTTGTCATAAAAAGCCCAACCTTTCGCCCCTGCGAATATTGGGACTAAAAAATTCAAAGGCGCCAAATGTTTTCATTTTCTGACAAGATCTAACTAAATTTGAGAATAAACAAGTTAGAGTGCTATATTCGGCTGTGCCGAATCTTTGATACCCTCCACCGACAGTTCGAATGTTTAAGGAGTAATATCTGTCTGACGTCTATTTATTATTACTAGGATCGCCCGGTGGCCGAAATTCGACCACTTCACATTTACTTTTGAGAGAACCTGTGCGTTGTACAATGAAATCGTACACATTTTAAGAGAACGGCTAAATTCACTATTCACCTATCTTTGTACGTGTGTCTATAGGATAAATTAAAATGCTTTTTAAACACTTTTATTCCAAAAATTTAGAAAAAAAATACATTGTGCATATCCTCGTAATTTATTTATAAGATTTTCATGAAATGTTATCAAAGTAAAAAATAGAAACACAGGTCTTCGTTAAAAGTCATTAAAAAAGTTTCCGACTTTTATTTGTCTAAACGACGTTTTTGCGCGACTTCATTTTTTAAAATGTCTAAGGTAACCCTGTCCTAATACGTTTATACATGTGTGTTTGCAAGTGCAAAATGAAAACAAAAACATTTTGGGAGATCAACATAGAGCGTAACAGAGACCTGCGCCGTGGGTTTTCATCGGCGGCGGCGGCTGACGCAAAAAATTGCTCGGCGGCGGCTCGCTCCGGCTGTTAGCCGATGTAGCTGTCAGCCGATGGGATATGTATATTAAAATTATATGATGTACATTTGTGTAAACATATTTGTATGTGTTTATATTAAACAAACCATTTTTCAAACTATAATTCACTACTCATGGCATAAAAATATGTTTTTGTTTAAACAGGAATCACATGTTTTCAATGACACAGGAAATCAAACATTAGTTGAATAGTTAGCTATTCCAGAGGTACAAAATTTAACATTTTTACATATAAAACAATTATAATAAAACACACCATATTTTTTTAGAACTTCTATTTATCTTTGTTCGGCTTGAAAACGGTCTCTTAAAAAAGGACAAAATGTGGTACAGTGACACACAAAATCTTGGTGTGTTGACCGCGTACACGAATACCTCAATAGTGACGCAAACAAACATATTTCACTTTTCTTGTTAAGCATATTTTCGTAATGCACGAAATCTGAACTGAACTCGCTGATCTCCGTATCGCTGGAATCAGTTTCATCCTCTATTACTTTTGAAGTTTTAAAAAATCTGTAATTTTGTTATTCTCACACATATTTATTTAATTTTGAATTGCAGCCAAATATATAGTTTTTAAAACAATCAACACTTAAGGCTGTTTAACAAAAGTGATTTGGTCAAATTTTTACAGAGTTAAAACTTTTCGGCAAGAAAATACGCAGAATAGTTATCATAAAAAATTATAAAACGATTGCACCAGTGTTCACTCATTTTCCTATATGTCGTTATTTAAAAAATTTTGATGAAATGTGGGTGCTTTATAAACAAGAAACTTATGGCCGTTTTCTCATTACACTATTATCTCTTATCCCAACGAAAAACTGCACATTAAAGAAATTTGGTTTTCTCAATATCTAATTTGCTTCTATTCTGTCGCAAAGCTAACCAGCACTCATCTGCCAATAAGTTATTTTCCTTTTATTTGCCGTACAGATAAATTCAATCAGCTGACTACCAGCTTTAACATGTATTTTGAGAGGTGTTGCCAGCTGAAAACAATGTTTTTTGTCGGTATATTGAGAAACCCAAAATCCTTAACGGGCAGTTTATCGCTCTAATAAATTTTTTTGACATTAAGTAACAGCCAGTTTATCGATACATTGAGAAAATGGCCATAAGAGTTGCACTTTTTAAGGATACACTAACAAAAAAGAATGTGGCAAGGTGCTAAAAAAGAGAATAAAAATTATTTAGTCCCCTTTTACAATGTGGCAAGTGGAAGGCAGACAGACGAAGTTTTTTGGTGAGGGGTTGTAGAGGTAGAGTGTGTAGTACATGACTATTTGTACTATACATTTTTTGGTTATCTTTTACACTTTTCGGCATTTTCATGTTGTTGCTTCATATAATGTTTCTCACACCAATGTAATTTTAGTATCAATGCCTGTTAAAAATTCATCTTCTTCAACAGCGAAAAAAACGAAAAAAGAAAAACAATAATTTATGTCTGTCTATTAATTTCGCGATTGTGAAAGGTTTAGGCAAGTTCAAAAGAGAATAAGAAAAATGTCTGCCTTTCAATTTCAACGTTGTATATTGGGACTTACAAAGTAATCGGTGGCTTAGCTGCAGCCGATTCTTAGCCGAAGAAAATTCGGCGGCGGTGGCTACGAATATTTTCATCGGCGGCTGGCTAACAGCCGGCTAAGCCGCTTCGGCGCAGGTCTCTGGAGCGTAACCGTCGTTTATACATTTGTGTACATGTGTGTTTGCAAGTATACCCTGCAAATAATAGGACCAGTCCAAACACGCGTGTAAAGAGTAGTCCACAAGGGACCAGGACTAGTCCACAAGTAACCCAAACGTATGGAAAAAACCTGGTCTATTTAACATTACGATGTCCTAGGAGAGGACCATATAACCCACCTTTGGACCACTAAGGAGTAGTTTTAAAACTACTCCATGGTATATAACCCACCTTTGGACCAGTAAGGAGTAGTTTTAAAACTACTCCATGGTATACTCAAGAGGATTAGTTTTGAAGTCGTTTAAACACGAAAGCATGTCGTTAAAAAACGAAGACATGTCGTCTCACTACAAACACTTTTTAACAATGGCATGGTCCATGCTTGCATTACATCGGACTAGTCCATGGAGTAGTCCATTTTATCAAAATGGGTCAGGTGGTCCAATTTTATTTGCAGGGTAATAACATCATCCCAGCGGGAAAACTCAGAAGACCTTCTTACTTCAGGCCTTTTAAAAGGCCTGCTTAAAAAATGTTGTGATTTAATTACTATTCATACGTAACTGCTAAAGAATGCCTTATAGAAGGCCTCGGCTCTTTGGTATAAAAGAAGCGAGAAAAGAAGGAGTAACATTTTTTGTTTTGTTTTTTTGCACAAGCAAAAGCAAAAGAGTTCAGATCCCTTTACAAAAACAAAGTAACATATGTTGTAAATCATTTTCGTTGAAGTTGAAAAGAGAAAGAGTAAAATTTTTTGTTTTGTTTTTTTCGCCAAAGCGAAACAATTCAGATCCCGTTATAAAAACAAAGTAACAAAGTAGGTACATATTAAAATACAAAATAAAAACAATAATGTAAATTATTTTAGTTTAGTTTTGTTCATTAAGGAAGATAGGTATTTGTGCTTAAAAGCTTTTTTTTATTTTATACATACTTTTATTTACAATCTATTTTACAATATTTAGCAAATTTGATTATTTCAATAAAAAAATAGGTATCACATGTGTTATTAAACTACAATAAGTTTAATAAAATATATAAACATACGTTTGTAAAATAGGTATATATATATAAAAAGTTAAGTGTTCATTTTCTATATTGGAGATCTGATATGTACATAAAACCTATTCAGTCTTCTAATTTCATTTGTAAGGAAATATTCCTTAATGTTGTAGACTGATAGCCCTTCAATATGACCTTTAATTCATTTGTACAAGGATGGTCTGAAAGGCCTTTTAAGAGCCATTAATTGAAAGGCCTTTTACCATACCTTTCTTAAAAACCCTTCAAGATAACCTTTTTGCTAAGGTCTTTTGACAGTCATTCTCTGGAAAGCCTTCTAAAAGCCATTTATTTGAAGGCCTTTAAGAAGCTCTGGGGAAGAAAGGAAAGCGGAAGGCCTTCTCCGCAATGACAACGCGTGTAAAAAAGATATGAGTATGGAATGGAGCGAGAAGGGCTTGTTTATCCAAAAGAAGGGGTACAGAGGCCTTCTGGAAGGCCTCCGTACTCCTTCTTTTTCCCGCTGGGATAGAGCACACCGTCTTTTAAACATGTGTGCACATGTGTGTTTGCCAGTATAATGCAAGAAAAAAAACACATTTTGGGAGAATAGCAAAACACACAACTTCTTTTTATGCATGTATGTGCGTGTGTTTGCAAACAAATTTAAAACGCTTTTAAAACCATTTAATCCTGAAAATTTAGAAAAAAAATGTATATTGTGCATTTCTACACAAAAATACCTTTAAAACGATATATGTTTCATTAAAATCGGTGGACGTTAAGATACTTAAAAATCGACGATAAAAAAATTGCTTCCGCATTTATATATAAGATTATCTTAAACTGTGACGATTTGTTATTAATTATGGTTTTAGGCGACTAAACTGTTTTCCGGTAGTAGGGTTTATATGGGGCCTAGGGTAAATTATGGACTGATCATCACGAAATTTCACAGCGTCATTTCTAGTCCCAAAAAACTGTGACGTACCAAATTTTGTTACGATTGCATTATTTTTTACGGTTTTAGGCTTACTAAGCTGTTTTCCGGTAGTAGGGTTTATATGGGGCCTAAGAAAAATTATGGACCGATCCTCACGAAATTTCACAGTGCTATTTCTAGTCCCAAAAAATTGTGACGCACCAAATTTTGTTGCGATAGCGGTTTTTTTACGGTTTTAGGCGTACTAAACTGTTTTCCGGGAGTTGTGTTTATATGGGGCTTAGGGTAAATTATGGACGGATCTTCACAAAATTTCGCACCGTGATTTCTAGTCGAATAAAACTAATTTTTGCAAAATCTTATCTTATTCCGTGCATTATTCCAACATTTATCTTAGTTTTTGTAACAAAATTATCAATTTTTTTAGGTGGTGGTTCCACATTTTGATTCATAGCTCTGGTCCTACTGAAGCGATTATGCTGAATTTCAATCCCAAACTGCTTAGGATAACTACAAGCAATTTGGCACCAAGTTTGTTCATTTCTTTTGAGTTGTTCAAAAGTGAACGTGTTTTCAACAGACGGACAGACAGACGGACATGGTTAAATCGACTTAGAATTACTCACGGACCCAGAATATATATACTTTATGGGGTCTCAGATGAATAATAAAAAAGTTTCACACGGAATGACAAACTTAATATACCCTCATCACAACTTATTGTAGTGGAGGGTATAAAAAGTAAAAGTTGTAAAATACAAGATATATTAAAAAAAAAATTGTATTTGAAACAGTGTTCGAAAATAAACACTAAATATCGCTCATTAGTGTTCGGTTCGGTAGATTTGTGAAAAACACAAACGCTAATAGTATTTGTGTAAAAAATCATTATAAAAAATAATGTTTCCCTGTTTGTCATCTTTCGAAGACAAAAATATTACTGTTTTTATCAAACTCAAAACATTTAATTCCGTTCGGTTTTTTTTTAAATCCACAAACTTCATTGTGTTCGGTTCGGCTCTTTTGGCTGGTAAAAAAAACCAAAAACTTTTTACAAAAACAAAATACACATAGGAAAAAAAAAACAAAAAGCTAGCAAAATAATTTTACACAAACAAAACATATACACAATACACAAACAGGCTGTTCGTGTTTCGGTCGTTGCTAAAATTTTTTGTTTGTTCGTTTCTTTATCAATGTAAAAAAGAAACATTATAGAACATTAAAATATAATGTTTGTCTACAGTATCACTACAATCGTTCTGTTTTATAACGAAGAACAGAACAGTATATAATGTTCGGCTCTTTCTTGAAAATAGTTACGAACGGTATTAAGGGTTGTGTTCGTCTGCACAATCACTAAAAAAATAGATATCGTTCTTGGGTGTGTGAGCCGAACGCTAAATAATATTCTCTTTATTTTCGACCACTGATTTGAAATATTCAACTTTAACACTGAAACTTAACAAAAAATATAAATGCATTTTGAGCACCCCATAACTTATGTTTCTATCAGTCAAGTTTTACGATTTATAGTGCAAATTAATGGCCCACAGCCCAACTATCGAGCAAAAAAAAATCGCATTAAAAATATCAATTCAGTCAAAAATTTCGGAGTTTTACCGCCTTCTCGTAAAAATTCCTACTGTGCGTCGTTCAGTCAAGAATAAAAATTATCAAAAATGTAAAATTTCTTTTTTCATAAAAATGGTTTAATGGAAATTAAATTTGATGAACTTTCCCTTAATTTAAAATATCAAAATTTTCAATTTTAAAATTCTATTAATAAATAACGCTTGTTGTCTATGATTATGGTGCTTAATAACGCTAAAAAATTGATACAGTACAATTTTTGTGGAATTTTTTTAATATAGTAGTAGGGTAGTCTTGTTGAATATTTTAATAATTCAATAACAAACAGTATTTGCGTTGAAAGAAAACTATACGTTAGAACTGCCGAATGCTGAATAAGTACATATCGCACCGGTTCCTCTAAATGAATGTATTTTCAGTAGAGCCAACAAATTTTTTTTTTTAATTTGTATTCCTGTATCACATAGAGGAATATAAATGTATTTTTGTTTTGTGGCGAAAGAGTAGAGAAAATGCGGTAAAATTTTGACAGTGGCTATGACCACTGTACATAGGTGGAATTTGTAAATTTTGAGTTGACCCCCTTTAGAGGAACCAGTGCAGGAATAAAAAAGTATGTTTTCTTAAATGCATTGCTCTTAGTAACCCCTCATGTGGCAAAAACCTACAGACATTAAATGAATCGTAACTTTGACTTTATTTCTTTTTTAGACTAGACGACGTTATTCTCTAACATAATTGGGGTATTAAAATTGTGGAGAAAAGCGAATGGGGAGCCAAAAAGCATCCAAATAGCAAGAATGAAATGGAGATGGATGGGCCATTCATTGCGTAGACCAAGAGATAGTATCACAACGACAGCCCTTTAATGAAATCCCTAAAGTAGCCGATGTCGCTGACGCCCAGTAAATACGTGGAGAAGAACAGTATTGTATGAACTACGCAAACACAACATAATTTTTACCAAATTAAATTTTTATGCTGTGATAAACTAAAATATAAATCTCTTATAGAATGAAGCCTTTTGTTCCCAAGTGGAATGAATAAAGGATTTAAACAAATTTTTTTCATTTGACTATCATTTCCTTCGCGAACAAAATATAAATTTCTTAAGATTGATGGTTACTCTAATTAATGGCATTATAGACTTTCTTACTTGGGTTTTATAAGCTGTATTTTAAAATTAACCTGTCATGTCATTTAAAATTTTTGTTTCCATTAATTTTCTAGATTCTGCCGATATTTTTGTTTCAGTCACTGTGCGTATGTACATTAGGGTGGCCGTTATTTTCGTTTTTTTGATTTCTTATATTCTCCCCCCCTAAATCGGTTCAGTTTTATGTAAAAAAATTACAAAAAAATTCGGTGCGATAAGTTGTGTTTTAGGGGGGGGCGTCCGCCTTTCAAAGTTTGCCATCAAGCCATTTATTCAAATGTAATTTGTTTGCATATGACTATCTCTTAAAAACAACAGTTACATGGATGTGAAAGAACACCTGTATGGCCAAAATTTCAAACTTTGACCCCCCTAACTCTGAAACTTTTTGACCGATCTTGTTGAAAATTTGTGTCTAAACTACTATTCAATAGGACTCACCAAATAAATGTAAATGTAAATTTCATCCAAATCGAAAGACATCGATTTCAAAATTAGTTCACTTGACATTAAATCCCCCTTTTATATATATAAAACGTTTATAAAATGTTTGGTATTTTGTTGTTATTTTCTTAATTATTTTCTTAAATATTAATTTTAGCAAAAAACTTTCTTCGAGGCTAATGTTGTTGACTTGAAGAGCTAAAATATTGCCATATATCATATTCTTGTAAAATGTGGTTTTTAAGAGATAGTCATATGCAAACAAATTACATTTGAATAAATGGCTTGATGGCAAACTTTGAGGGGCGGACGCCCCCCTAAAACACAACTTATCGCTACGAAATTTTTTTGTATTTTTTTTTACATAAAACTGAACCGATTTGTGGGAGGAGAATATAAGAAATAAAAAAAAAAGTTCTCCATACAACTAACGGCCACGCCAATGTACATGTGGTACACTGGACAACCACTTAACGACGATTTATTTTCTGAGAAATATGATGCATACACATATCGTTAGCTAAAATACAAAAATGCGTAACTAACAAATATATAATTTTACAGGAGAAGCAAAAAACTTTATAAAATGAAAACTATAAACTTGTGAGAAAAACATACAATGATAAGTCGTCCATGAAATTCTTTAAACAATTTTCAAGGAAAACCATTTCATTATTAGATTAGTTTAGTTAGGAAAAAATGTGTAATTACGTGGTTTTATTTGTAAAATAAACACACTGGTAGTTACGTCCCTTTGTGTTTTGGTAATAAAAGCGTAATTTGTAATCGCAAAAGTGTAAAATTTCGTCCAGACATGTGGTTTTATGGACTTCATAATTATCAATCAAAAACTCGATTTGTAATTTTTTGTTAGTTACGCCTTTTTGCAATTTAGCTAACGATATAGGCTACATGTTCTAAATTTTTGTGTTCGTTTGTACAATAAATACCACTCTGGGAAAAATTTTCCATTCCTTTTGTGAACATGTTGCATGAAAAACATGCAAACATGTTGCATATTTTCCCCTCACTTTTATTTAAGGTGCTCGTGCTGCCCTTTTTTATAACTGAGGTACTTACTACTTTGTTTGCACAAGCAAGTTTTTATTGTGCATGTCATAATATATGCTGCTCATTGTTTCAAGAAAATTTTGCTTTAACACAAAATATAAAAATTATTAAATCATTAATTATAAAAGTGTAATTGTCGTATTCATAAAAAATAAAATAAGTTTGAAATGTGTTTTAAGGCAAAATTTTCTTACAAATTTTTTTAAAATGCATTTCATATCCATTTTAATTTTTTATTAATACGGCAGTAAGAGTTTAAAATAAAAGCAGCTAATTTTATTCGTTTGAAGTTGTGCAACATGCAACACTTTGAGTGATTACCCAAGGAAACAAAATTGAATGTTTTTGTGTTGATTGGAAGTTTGATGCAATTGTTTACTAATTTGAGGTCGCTGATTTCAAATCTAATCTCCGTTTTTCTCCATCAGCTCGTATTTTTAAGTTACAGGTACTAATAGTTTTTTTTTGACTTTTTTCCAAAAATTTAAGTTTAAATAAGTGAGAGTGCTATATTCGGCTGTGCCGCATCTTTGATACCCTTCACCGACAGTTCGAATGTTTTAGGAGTAATATCTGTATGATGTCTATTTATTATTATAATCATTATAAAAACAGACATCAGCATTAAAATTGGTTGCGGTTTAAACCTATATTAAATTATTGACCGACAATTAGAAAGTTTAATGCTTTTTTTTATAGCAATTTTAACTAGCTTGTGTAAAATATCATGATTAGTAACAGTTTAAGCTGAACTTTAATAATTTTTAGGAGGGCAATTTATATTGAAGCCATGGTAAGCTATGAACCAATCATCCCCAAATTCCGCAGAGTGATTTCTGGTTTAAAAAAACATTAATATTGAATTTCAGATAGCTGCTATAAGGGATCAAAGGTAAATTGTGGACCGTATATCACATTGCATAAAATTTTTTCTGGCCAAATGATGCTTAGCTGGAAGAAAGTTTACCGCAATATCTATATCTGCTACGATTTTAGGCGTTTTTATTTATTTTACCAGAGTGGGCTTTATATGGGGCCTAGGGTAAATTATGTCATTTCTAGTCCTATTAAACTGTGACGTGCCAAAATTTTTTATGATAGCATTGTTAATTAGGGTTTTAGGCGTACTATACTGTTTTTCGGAAGCAGGGCTTATATAGGGCCTAGGGTAAATTATGGACGGATCTTCAGGAAATTTAACAGCGTGATTTCCAGTCGAATAAAACGAATTTTTGCAAAATCTTTTATCATTCTGTTTATTATTCCACAATTTATGTTAGTTTTTGTAGCAAAATTATCAATTTTTTTTTAGGTGGTGATTCCACATATTGATTCATAGCACCGATCCTACTGAAGCTATTTTGCTGGATTTCAATCGCAAGCTGCTTAGGATAACTGTTAGCAATTTGACACCAAGTTGGTTTATTTCTTTTGAGTTTTTCGAAAATGAGCGTGTTTTTAACAGACGGACAGACAGACGGACATGGCTAAATCGACTAAGAATTCCTCAAGGACCCAGAATATATATATATACTTTATGGGGTCTGAGATGAATAATAAAAAAGATTCACACGGAATGACAAACTTAGTATACCCTCTTCACAAATTATGGTGGAGGGTATAAAAATCACAACTGTTTCCCTTCATTAAACGGTTAAAATTTTTTTTAAAGAAATGGTAGTTTACGTAAAAAAAAATTACAAATTTTGTAGTTAAAAAAAAATCATGAAAAATACAAAACGGGAAAAATATAAAGTCATATTACTTTCACGTAAAGTCACATAACCTATGAATAAAATGGGACATACGTCATAAAAATCGATGAACGCGTTTCGCTTTAATTCACAATTAAGTGAAGGTACCTAATTTTAAAAGCTTTTAACTTACAATTTATGTATGTATGTATGTTTGTTCGGGTGGAATCTTGCAACTCAATTTTGAAGCAGTTATCTTCAACCGATTGAGCTGAAACTTTGTATACACGTTCAGTTTGACGTCATTCTAAGTCTTAAATGGCGGCCGCGCACAACATGGCGGACCACTTATTTTAATGCACTTCTACAATATGGGAATCAAATGAAAGCACTAAGAATAACCCGAAAAACAAAGTGGTCACTCTATATCCAATATAGCGGGCACATACAACATGACGGACTAGTTATATTTAATGTACTTCTACAAATATATAAAACAGGATGTGTGTATATATATATATATGTATGTATGTAACGTATGGACTCCAAAACGACTGGGCCGATTTTGATGAAATTATCAGGGAATCTTCAGAATATTCAGGCGGATGACACTGTGAAGTCTGATTTTTGATTTAAAATGATCGCCAACTTCGATTTATACGAAAAGAACATTTTGCCCCGCCCAGTTTTACGCCCACTTTTTTCGAATAACCTAAAATCAGAAAACGGCTCCATGGATTTGACAAATTTTTCATTCAAATGTTCGTATTAATCCATTTTAAGTTTTCATCGAAAGAAAAATTCACCACGCCTGCTTTTAGGCCCACTTTTTTAATAATCGCATAACTTGAGAACGGCTTGACCAATTTGGACGATATTTTCTTTAAAATGATTGCCATGGTCCAACTTAGGTTTTAACGGAAAGAACATTTTGCCCGCCCACTTTAAAGCCCACTTTTTTTGATTTACCTAAAATCAGAAAACGGCTCCATCGATTTGACTAATTTTTCTATCAAATTTTTCCTAATTTGGACAGGACAACGTCTGTCGGGTCAGCTAGTAAGGGTATAAAATGAAAGGGCTTGCTAAGAACAACTGGAAAAATAAAGTGGTCTCTCTAATTCCAATATGGCGGGCACACACAACATGACGGACTAGTTATATTTAATGCACTTCTACAATATGAGTATCAAATGATAGAGTTTGCTAAGAATAACTCGAAAAACAAAGTGGTCACTCTATATCCAATATGGCGGGCACATACAACATGACGGACTTGTTATATTTAATACACTTCTATACTATGGGTATCAAATGAAAGGGCATGCTAAGAACAATAAAGTGGCCACTCTATATCCAATATGACGGGCACACACAACCTGACGGACCAGTTATTTTTAAGGCACTTCTACACTATGGGTATCAAATGAAAGGGCTTGCTAAGAATATCTCGAAAAATAATGTAGTGAGTCTAAATCCAATATGGCGTCAGAAACAAGATGGCGGACTAGTTATTTTTAATGCACTTCTACAATATGCGTATCAACTGAAAGGGCTTGCTAAGAATAACTCGAAAGATAAAGTGAAGTCACTCTAGATCAGCTATGGGCAAATGCAAAATGAAAATGCAAAAAGAGCGAACAATGTGTATACATACACAAAAAACAAAGAGCAAAAGAGCATAAAACCAACAAATGCAAACGTAAACAAACCAATACAATGCCACACATGCAAAGCTTTCAATGTAGTGGTGCCCATACTTGCTCTAGATCAACGATCATCACGCTATTCTCCCGGGGGCCGAGCACTTTTCGTGAATTTCGCACACACACAACAAGAAGGTTAACGAAACAATTGTAAAAAGCCATAATTTTAAGAAACAAGAACAAAACACATAGAAAATGTCTCAAACGAGTAAATTTATTTTCCTCTCTTTGCACTCACCACTACATACACATTTTTAACTGTCTCTCTTTGTGATGACCGCTGCTCTAGATACAATATGTCTGACTAAGTTTTTAATGCTTGCTGAGAATACGAATGCGACTTTTAAAATAATTAAAAGTAAACAACTTTTTTTAAAAGTAGCTTGTATTAAAATGCGCTAAAAAGTAAAAATAGATTAAAAGTAAAAAACATTGTTAAAAAACAAGCTTTTATTTGAATGCGCTAAAAAGAAAAAAAAATAATTTTTTGCTTTAAAACTTTTACTATCAACTTATAACGTCATTATACAATTTATATGATATCTCTGATGCTACTAGGCAAATTAAAAACCAATGTAAGCACTGAATATGGTGAACGGTTTTAAAGTTATAATCTGAAAAGTTATAAATCTGAAAAGACAAGCTGATAGGAAAAAAAAAAACTATTTGCAGATTTGGATTCAGCGTCCCAAATTACCTTAAAAACATCAATTCTCAATCAAAAAAAAAAACTTGTTCCCTTGTGTTATAGGTAAAGACATATGTATGTAACATATTTTTCTCAGAAAATCAACCGTCATAAAATTAATAAATGCATTTTACTTAAACGCGCTAATAAAAACTTATAACAATTGACCAGAAAAAATATCTCTTTAATAAAAATGTAAATTGCTATAACATTTCATTTGACCAAATGTTGTATATTAACGCGTTTAAATGAATCTTAAATAATTTTTTAATAAATATATTTTTAACATCTAAAGAAGAGAAAAAGATCTCAATTATGTCACAATACGGGTATAAAATATTTTTAAATAATTTTTAACCTTATAAAAAAGTTGTATTGTAGGTTTTGCATTTTGATTTTTTTTTCTTATAAAACGAATAATTGATTTACTTATTCTCCAGCTTATCCTCTGTTCGTGTGCTAAGGGGGGAGCTAGCTGCTCCTGTTAGTTTGAAGTGAATGTAAAAAAATAAATAAAAGAATAATTAAATCGAGTATATTTAAGTATTTTGAATAAATTTGTTATATTGCGTATTACAATTGCATCCAGAATGTTGCTGAAAACTTAAAAATTAACAAAAAAAATTTATATAAAAGTAATTGTTGTAAATTGTCAACACAAGTAATGCGGTATGTAGTCATGCAAAAAAAAATATTTAAATCGGCCAAATGTTGAACATATTATTATCCTTAATTTTAAGTTTAATGTTATTGAATACTATTAGAATTAAACTTAAAACTTTATAAACAAGGTTTCGTTTAAATGTACTAAATTCCCATTTCATACTACTGATGAGCTGAAATTTATTGTTGATGGGATAAGCAATTCCTATACGAATTTTACTGGTTGCTTATATATATGATATTATAAAAATGAAACTGTTAAGAATTATAAGCACCAGTTTTACTTGTAACAATACCAAAGCTTAAACAACAACAATAAAAAGTGAGCTTATCTTTCTTTACATTCCCCTACAATTGGTTGTTTTTTCCGACTCGAATTGTTGTTGTAAGTGGGTAAAGAAAAAACAAATTACTTTATATTACTTAAAACTTCACGTTTGAAGTCTCCGCTTAATTTGTGGACTTGTGGAAACTGTTACTGGAAAAACTTATTGTGAAGGTCTTTAGCAAAACGCAATAATGACAACAACCTTATAACAATTTTTTGGACATATGAAAAAAAAACTGAAGTGAGTTAGATGTATACTAAAGGCTTGCTTAAATGTATTTCAAAGTTAAATACACAATAAAACTAAATGTTAAAACCAGAATGCAAAATGGTAAGCGATACTGTGGGTCACACAATTAAGATAGTGCTGTGAGGGTACAAGAATTCAATGAAAATTGCGGAAAGTACTTGTTTCTTTAATAGCTCAAAAAAGGATAAATATATTTTGCCTATGCCTCCATTAGTCGCACACTAAAAACATGCAATTGCAATTTTACGGTTTCCCTGATCATAAGTTTGTAAGTACGCGCAGTTAAACCTATTCGTTCAAAAGCTTACCCCGCATTATTACTCAAAAATATTGGAATCCATGGAATACCGCCCAATTACAAAAATGTGAGTTTGATGAGCCAGTTGGATGTTTTGCCATGTCACTTAAGAATGCAAATTAAAAAAAAAACAAACGGAAAAGTGAAGAAATTATAGGTTTGCTGTACAATCGCGGTATTACGTAGAGCCATGACAATCTCCAAGAAAAAAGGAGCCAAATACTTTGTCTTTCCAAGTATTTTAGGACGAAAAGAACGCTATTTCATCTTTCAGCAGCAGCAGATATGGTGCCGAGCGGTTTTGATAACTGTTATTTTTTTATTACCATCCGGCCTAGGAATGGGCAAAAAATATCGATATATCAAAATATCGATGTTTAAAAAAAATCGATATATATCACCGATATTTAAAATACCGATATATCGATATTGAAATACGACTATCGAAGTCGATATTTTTTCGGTCGGTCTTCATTTAAAACTCAAAATTTTAGCCGTTTTTCTACCAATATGTTTTTTAAGAATTGGCATCACTGCATGCATCATACGTTTTTTTTTTAAACTAATATGAAGATCAGGGTTGTCAGATCGATTGCGGCCTTTTTCGCCAAATTCAATGTCAAAAATCGCCAAAATCGCCAAAGCCTTTATTTTTAACTTTTTAACAATAAAATATAGATGATTTAAATTATTAAAAATATTTTTTATAAATCTTAAAAAATTAATTTGTTCCAAGTCGCTAAAATTCGCCAAAAATTTAAAAAAAGTCGCCATAATATATATTCCTTTTAGTT
Organism: Pollenia angustigena; assembly: GCA_930367215.1. Lineage (NCBI taxonomy): Eukaryota > Metazoa > Arthropoda > Insecta > Diptera > Polleniidae > Pollenia > Pollenia angustigena. The sequence continues at coordinate 11,412,039 of OV884061.1, read as the reverse complement.
TTTATTAAGAACCAAGTAAAAATGATTAGTGAAGACAAAAAAGGAAAATTGCACTATTAAATAATTAATAGTAGTATACTGAAAGCAGCAAAGAAACAATTTTTATGGTTAGTATTAAAAAAATATTGGATTTATGTATGTTTGTAGTTGGAGTTCTATCATCTGTTTTGAAATACATTGTAAGTGAATTAAATTTTTTCAACGAAGGTACAAAAGAAGTGCATCATGTTGTATTAACATTCATATAAAGTAGACGCTCGCTTATATGAACTAATTAAGACAGGGCCTGTTCACTCAATGGAAAAGTTCACATAATCGAGACAATATAAAATAAGTATTTCAAACCAATTTTAATATGTGTACATTAGGGCGGGCCAATTTGTATGGAGCCGAAAAATTCAATTAGAGCCGCCCCCTAGGATGATTCTATGGACAATTCTAAGCAACTTTGGTGAAGGAACCATAGGTCTATCTCGATTTATGAGTCTCCCACTTTAAAAAAAATGATTTTTTTCCCATAACATCATTTTGATTCAAAATTCGATTTTCTATTCGTCGTTTTATTATCTTTTTTAGGCATATATGGGGGGTTTTTGGGGTCGAGAAATTCATTTTTGATCTTTATTTTTACCATATGACCACCACCAGAGGGCGTTTCATGCATATTTTTACTATGTTTCGTCAATTTTCCGAGAAAAATTTTCCGGTAAAATTGATCTTTATTTTATTTTTTTCAACAGAAATTCAACCTAACAAATAAGAACATGTGTTAAAAAAAAAATGATTTTAGTGGAAGAAAAGCGAACACATACAAGCAACGGAAAGACATTGGCAATTGCTGGCTAGCGTCACATCAGAAAGCCCCAGACTTGAAAGCAAGAAAGAGGGTGCGTTCGTTAATGCATCACTGCGCTGCATCAGAAAAGCAAACTTTTTTAAAACCGATAAAAAATAATTATAATTTTTTTTTTATTGTATGACTATTATTTTTGTGGAGTATTTCACAATTTGTTGGTCCTCAGTTACTTCACTGATAAATATATAACGATTTGAAATCACTGATGCAGCGCAGTGATGCATTTACGAACACATCAAGACTTTCAAAAATAACTTATTTCGCTTTTCTTCCACTAAATTAATTTTTTTCACGTATATACACATTTACTAGCTTATTTCGGGGAAAAACAGATTTATAATAAAGAGTGTTTTTTATAGAGTGACACAAGTTTAAATCATAATAAAACAAGGAAATATATTTTTAATATCAATGAAACCGGCTTTATTGGAAAGAAAATTTTATGAAATTAAAATATGATTTCTGTCATGTGGCTGGCGTGCAGAAGGCGCCAATTTTCAAAAATTTTTCGCATTTTGATCACATGTGAGTCAATGACTCCGCCAGCCCATAAAGCGCACCAAACAGTAATATTTGTGGATGTTATGGTGTTTCGACAAAAGCTTGTGGATTCTTCTCACTCCAAATGCGCCAATTCTGCTTATTAAGGTACCCACTCTACCAGAAATTGGGTTAATCGGAAAATACAATTTTGAGTAGAGATTCAAAATCAATATCAATTTGTGCTTCAGCCCATTCGCCGAATTATTTTCATTAAAAATGTCAAATATTTGCGCGTTGCTCGATAAGTCGATTCATAATGAAATTTTAAAGCAAACTAACAAAAAGCAACTATCAGCTGTTAATTGGGTGCTCAAATATAGCAGTGATGCCAACTCAAAGTTGTGATACTCTAAAAAACACCCTTTACAAATAATAGTTCCAAATCAACGGTTGCAAGTTGTTCATATAGTAGAGATAGGTCGTGTTCACTCTTTAGAACCTCATGTATAAAAATTTTGTTGTTCACTATTCTGGATGTTCATATAACTGGGTATTCATATAACCGATCGTCTACTGTAATTTATAACTCGTAACACCGCGTCAAGAACTGCATTCTAGTTAGAAGGAGAGTTTTAGTGAAGTTCATTATTGAAATTACATTTTTAACACAGTCATTACTAGTTGGATTTAGCACCATATAATGAACAGCCAAAGCAAGTTCTTTAAAATGGTGTCCTAATTTATAGACGTGTTCTAAAAGCTATAACCTTTGGATAAAACTGATATAAATAAGATGGAATATCATCCAAATACAAACGGTCATTTTGTCCATTGCGTTTTATAAACATCCAAAAGTGCGTTACGAATCATTAATATGTATCTTTAGTAACAACGAATTTTGTTTGTGATAATAATTTGCCACATTTTATAATGGAGAAATGTTTGTAAACTTGAAATCGGTATATTCATGCTTTATTAGTTCTTTTTTAAATATGAAAAATAATTTTCGCCTGGATCTCCAATATATTCATTAGCCATTTCAACATAACATAATTTAGTTGCAAATACATACTGACTATAAAAGCCTAAAATGTCATACATAAAAATACTAGAATAAAAATAATATAATTTTTTCGTATTGAATTTAACGAGTTTTAAAACAAATGAATGGCTCACTAAAAATAGCCAACAAAATCGCGAACTATTTCAAAATATCGCCAAAAAATCGCCATGTCGCCAAATCGAAAATTAGGTCGCCAATCAAGTTTGAAAATCGCCACGTTTTTCGAGAAATCGCCACATCTGACAACCCTGATGAAGATCTAAAATGAATGGCATTTATAAGAAGAAGAATTAAGAAAAAAGCGGGGTTTTCACATTGCAGATTTCTATTAACTTTAATTTGGTAATAGTTTCAGCAAAATACGTTCGATATAACGATATTTTTAAAATAATATATATCGATACTCTTAAAAAATGTCGATTCGATATATATCAAGGTTTTTTTTTCAAATTGCCCATCCCTAATCCGGCCATTTTCAAATTATCGTTTTTACAAGAAAGCAGTTTTCATTAACAATTTATTAAACTTGTAAATGTGATTTAAGAAAAATTTTTGTTTAAAACAACATTTTAAACCCAAACTATTTTTTTTTTTGAATGAATACGACAGCCTAAACGACGGAGCCTTAACAATTTTGACCGAAGGTTGGTCTCTCGCCAAATCAATCTAAAACTCAAACATCGTACCTACTCATTTTTTTAAATTCCCTTAGCTAATCCCCACGAAGCTCTGCGCTTGTCTGCAGGAAAGAAACAAGAGTCTCTGGCGGGAATCGAACCCACAACCCCGGCACTGATAGACTAGCTCTCTACGAGCTAGCCTACCGGGACACTCATAAAGAGACCTAAATATTTTAATTATTTCACTTTTTTGAAGAAATCGACAAGTTATATTCATATCTACCCGCTGCTAAAATATCGTGCTATTTCGGTTCACCGAATGTAAAAGTGTTTTCACGTAACATTCTTATTCCATTAGAGACTTTTACAAAATTGATCATAGACCTTTTATAATATATATTTGGATCCTTATGAGAAGAGAAGTTAAAATCTGGTTGACCGTCTGTCCGTGTATATGTTGAAATGGGATTTTCGAAGATCACAGAAATTATTCGGACAATGTTGCTATATATTTATGTCACATATATTCCGTTAAAATTTGCTATTGAAATTCAGCCAGATCGGTCGATTTTACCCCAAAACCCCTTTTTTTGTTGTTCTCTTATTTGTTTTTCTAAATATCTCGAGGCTTCAAAATGGCTGGGATTGGAGTAGTGGGCGTGACACTTCCCATACAAAGACATTATAAATTTCTGTATATTTGGAGAACAAAAAGAGCCAAAGTTTCCAATTTAGGTACAAGCGTCTTGGTTGTCAATACACAACATCCAAACAAATGTGGTTGGGACTGATGTAGTATACGTCGATATATAAATCTTTCAAATCGGTTAAAAAATAGCCGACTTATGACAAAAATACGTATAGTCTGGAAAACATTTGTTTGAATTATTTATTTATTGAATCTGCATATATTAAATATGATCTTGCAATAATTAATCAAATCTTATTCTTATACCTTATTTTATGTCCTGCCAGTGCCAGACAAAAAATTTCGTCATAAAGGTTTCTGTTCACATATGTAGATGTTTATTGCTCTTCTGGTTGGGTGAGTGGTGCAGCGTCTCTTCTCCTTAAAGGGAGCGTGGCTGCCATAATTAAAAATATTACGAGCTCATGGACTTGTAGGCAGTTCAAGCCTTTTTAAATATTTTACTGCATTTTTCGTAATCATAATTTTTAGTAATGGCACATTGAGATCCTTGTAGATATTTGAGTTTTAACATACCAGGATACGGCCGTTCTAATGCACTTTTTGCATGAAAAAGTTGGAGCATACTGGCAGTGTTGAAATATGTTTTTGCTTCCTGATTTTTATATTCCCAAATACGACTTTAAATCCCTCTCAAATTTACGCCTAAAAAATACAACCCTGTGTTTTTAACAAGATCACACACCAATGTAATATATGGCAGCACTGTGTGGTGCTGCCAAGCTCAATATGATAGCAATATCATATATGGTACAAATGTTTTGTGTTGTAAAGTTAAATCTGAAAGTTAAATTACAAACCAATATAAGTTTTTGACAATTCTCCTCCACAATGCACTGCATATATAGGGGGCATCCCCTGAGTGTTGGTTTATCGTTAAAAAAAAAAAAAAAAATAGCACGACTTCAATGACGAACATAATCGCCCAGGTGGCAAGGTGCTCCACGTTGTCTTGACGACGTACATCGACTGGGTGTTGATTTGACCACAGGTTGTTGTCCCGATGTTGACGGTACTATATTTTCGGATGCTTCTTGAGGCTGTGTTGTAGTGTTAGGCACGAGAATGCCCCAAGTTGATACGGAAGGAGATCATGACCACTTTGTGAAGTTTGTTGGGGAACCACATCAGATTGTTGATTATTTGTTAAGTGGAGTGGTTGTACATCCGTAGCACGCAGTTGATTAATATGTAGTTTGAGAATTAATCCATTGTCGAGTTCGACCATATAGTGGAGGTACCCCAACTTTTGAGTGATAGTACCGAATTTCCATGTCGGTTTGTTGAAATGATAATGTCTGACTTGAACTCGGTCGCCGTCACTAAATTGTCTTATCGAGGCTTAAAATGTAGTTGGTTTTGTTATGTTCCCTGGCTTTAAGGCATCTAAACGAATGCTTATCTGTCTTCCCAGATACATTTCTAAAGGTGATTTCCCGTTTCGAATCGGCGTCACTTGAATAAAATTTCCCGTACTTTGTTTTGTATTGACGACGGGTCACTGGACATAGCAGCTAAACGCTGTTTTAGTGTTTGTACATTCCGCTCTGCTAAGCTATTCATTGCAGGATGGCCTGGTGCGATGATATTTTGAAATATTCCGGAGCTGGTACTTAAGTTTGTGAATTCCTCGCTTTTAAATATTGTAGCATTGTCGGATACCAGAACGTCTGGATACCCGTTTCTCGCAAAAATGTAACGTCATATGTTGAAGTTGATGTGGGTGCTGAGGGACACACGACTACTTCCACCCATTTTGATTTTGTATCGACTACTACTAGAAATTGATAACCTTGGTGGGGCCCAGCATAGTCAATGTGGACACGCTGCCAATTACCATCTGGTTCCTCCCACGGGTGTAGGATGACCTTTGGTGGATTTTTCTTTACTGAAGCACAAGCAGCACAAGATCGTACAACCCTTTCGATAGCTGCTTCATTTTAGTAACACCAATGTGTGTAGAATGTTGCTCTTCTAAAACAATTTGTTGTAGACAAGATGGTACGACAACCCTTTGGTTTATGAACAAAATGTCGTTGTTAATGGTGTACTCAGATTCTAGACTTGAATTGCGCAATTTTCAAATAAATTTTAATAGCTCCGAATCATTTCAAGTTGCATTACGGATCGATTTAAAATTTAATTGTAGTTATAGCCAGTTAGGAATGCAGTTTTGAGGCAGTTTTGAATGTTGATGAAATATTCTGGATAGGGGCTGATTATCCGTAATTAGTTTGAGACACCTCCCATTAACGTACTGATGAAAATGTTGAACGGCGTAGATAATTGCTAAGGCCTCTCTTTCTAGCTGAGAATAATGCTGTTCGGCTTGTGTCAGTGATCTCGAAGCGAATGCCACAGATAGTTCTTCACCCTCTACGATATGGGATAACACGCCTTATATTCCCGTAGGAATAGCATCGCAAGCGAGTTGTACTGGTAGCATCGGGTTGAAAGGCATCAAAACGCGGTCACTGGCAGTTTCTGTTTTTAGGGTATTAAACGCTTTTTCGCACTCTGAAGTCCATTTGAAAATTGAATAAATTCTTAGCAAACGTCGTAACGGCGTTGTAATTGTAGAAGAATTTGGTATAATTCTTGCGTAGCAGGTCACCATACCTAAGAACCTGCGTACATTTTCCACACAACTGGGCTGAGGTATTTGCAAAATGGCTTAGACTTTTGAGGAGGCCTTCTTTACTCTATTGTACTGAATCACATGCCCCAAAAATTCTATTTGATTTTCGAAAAATTTATATTTTGAAACATTTTGATGTAAATCATACTTTTGTAGTTGTTTTAAGCAGGCTCTCAAATTAGCTTTACATTCACTCATCGATGTTCCATGGACCACGATGTCGTCGAAATACGTTTCAGTTTTAGGGATTTCCCGCAATATCTCATCTATGATTTTATTAAATTCGGCGGGTGCCGTTTTTATGCCAAAAGATAGCCGATTTATGTGAAAGGTCCCCTTGTGCGTTAAAATTGTTTGTATTTCGCTTGATTTTTGGTCCACTGCGTGTAAATACGCCTTGTACAAATCTAGGCGACAAAAGTATTTAGAGTCCCTTAGACTATTAAAAATTTCGCCCATTCTCCTTATCGGGTAATGTGCGTCTACTAAGCACCAATTGCTGTGTGCCACTTTTGTAATGCCAGCCTTCTCCAACTCAACGAGTTCTCTCTCGACACGTTCTGTTAAAGCGTACGGAATGTTGCGTTCCTTTGTACATATAGGTGTGGTGTTTTCACGCAATTGCAGGGAAACCGTTAGTTAGGTCTGCAGCCAACCCTTTGTTGAATCTTTGATTTATTAATAGAATTTGTAATAATATGATTTGATTTGAATTCGTCGAGTTCCTGTAGATTAATCCTCATTCGACGAGTACATGCTCGACCTATCAGAGCTGAGCAACCATTTGGTACAATATATAATTCGTCAGATATGGAAACATGTTTAAATTTGATATTAACTAATATTTTCCCATCTGGCTTACGCCTATCTTGCGTGTATGAGCGGAATACAGTTTCTGTTGGCACTAATTTGTTGCATAATTTTATTTTGTGTACTGGGCTCTTGGCAAAAAAGAACATCCAGACCCAGAATCAACTTCAAACTGTACGGTTTCCTCTCAATTAATATATTGGCATAGTACCGTTCTGACCTTGTTTTTTAAAATCCCGAAGGATTTACCACCATGTTCCTGATTAGTTGTTCGCATACTGCTTTTTTGAATTTTTGTCCGGCACCAGGACCATTTGCCAAAAGTGAAGCAATGCAGACTTTGTCTACATGCCCTTGTTTACAAGATAATTTGCATTTTAAATTTTTGCTGGAACGACATTCTCCCGCGAAATGGTTATTTTAACCTAACATTAAGCCCAACCCTGCAATACCCAGTTGCTCATAGTTTACTCTTTTAATTTGTTGCCGTTGATTGGACTTGGGGTTTTCTTTGCTTTCTTTTTGTTGTTGTTAAAAATTTTGTTAATTTCCATAGAATTAGTATTTGATATTCTTGCTGCAGATTGCGATAGTTCACGAGCATCCGTCTTCGCAGCCTCTAACGCCAAAGCCTTGTCCACAATTTCTTCAAACTTCGACGTACTAAATTGAAGTAATTATTCACGAACATTATTGTCACGAATACCTCGAATAAATTGGGCTCTTAAAAACACCTCCGCAATTGAGTCTGACAATCACACGGAGAAATAAATTCACACGCATTAGTATCACTGCGCAGCGCTGCTACAAACTCGGCCACTGTCTGCCTTCACCTTGTTATATTGATAAAAATTTGTGCTGTTGCAAAAGCACGTTCTTTTTCGGCGCTAAATGGTTTTCTAAAAGCTGTACTAATTCTTTATAGGTTAGTTCTTTAGCTGCCTTCGGCGCTGCCAACGCTATCGAAATGCCTTTCATGGTTATGTAGTTTGAAAATCTTTGAAAATAATTTTTGTATGTTTCTTTCAAGGATTCAAAGCATTCGAAATTTTGAACTAGCGTTGTATTTAAGCCAGCATCTCTCACTTGTGTTTCACTTGCATAAGCCCCAGCATTTGCACTTAAAACCGCCAATTGTTGAACCAGGGCCTCTTGCATTTTGGTGAAAGTTGCGAATTGATCTGCATTCATTTTAAGTTTGTACGTATGTATGTGTTCGTACAGAAAAACTTGCACTTATTTTTCTAAAAAAAAGAACACACGAATATAACTTACACACAACTTTTATTTTATTTTTACGCTCGTCGCCAACTGTTGTATCTTGTAGAAATAAGGAGTCGATGCACAGTTCCAATTAATTATGTATGTGTTTTTATTAAACGTGACAAATTACTTAACTTTACAAGCAAGAGATTTTACAAGACTTTAAACAAAGAGATTTAACAAAAAGGAAATAAGATGTGTGATGATAAAATGACATTAAACAATGTTGTAAATTAAGCGGTTAGAATTGTAACAATTCTCAGTGTTGCACCGTTAGTTATTATTACAAGTTGCTAAAAATTATCTTGAAAATTAGTATGGTATTAAACCTATTAAAGTTTTATTATTGTCAGAGTCAGTGAAGTAATTTACTTTTTCTTACACCTTATTTTATTAAAAATTGAAAATCCACTTTGAAATATTGTGGAGCTTTAATTTTATATTGGGTGTTCACATTTTACATTCTGGGGCTAAACCAAACAAGCATCCACATTTTTTTGTGAAGCAACGTGCATATTTTTGGCATAGAAGAAACAAAGGCAAAAACACAAAAAATCAGTCTCGATAATACAAAACGGTACTTTACACGAGCGGCAGTGCGGTAATATACATATATAATAAAAGCAACAGCGAATAAGACTGACGAAGAAAAAAAAACAGGAAAGCTTTGCGATCGATTTTGGAACCAATAGTGAACCAACTATGGCAGCAAACCAAAAAATGTCCGATGTTGATTCTGACAAAGAATTTAAGGCAACTCACAGGGAACAGTAATGCTGATGGACAATGGTGGAGCAAGTAACAGCCGTGGTAACAACAACAACGAAATGCAGCATTTATAAAGTCTGTTAACAAAAAAAACTTTTGACAGAAGAAAAGAGCGGGACGATAACAAGTTCAATTTACAGCAGAAAATTTCGAAAGAATTGTAGCCAATTTCGATGGAGAAACGATTAGAGTAAAAAGTTGGATTTGTTTTTGGAAGCCAAAACAGTTAACAACAACAATGGTTTTTAAAAAATTATCATAGCAGAATTTAACAAAGCATAGGATAGCACTGAAGTGCATCGAAAACTCAGCTCACGCAAAAAACAAGATGGCGAAACATTTCATGAGTATACGCTTTATATGAAAAAATCGCTTCCCACGGTAACGTAGAAGAAAAAGCGACGATTCAGTACGTAGTTGATGGCCTTTAAATTAAGAGCGAACTCAAGCAAACAATATACAGTGAAAAAACAATGAAAGAGCTTCCTGAGAACTACGAAATAGTAGTCAAAAGCTTATTGGAACAACAGTACAGCAAGTTTGTAACAGAGTATAAGATATTTAGATTTAATTGTTGCTTCGCTGAACCCAAACGTGCAGACTGTAAATCTGAAACAAAATGTTTCCACTGCAATAAGAATGGCCACATTGCGAAAAATTGCTTTATGAAAAGTGAAAAGGGATCGTTAAGAGGAGAAGTACTGTTGCTAACAAACAAAACCAGACTGATAAAAATCATCGAAGGCGGAATCAAATTCAAATGTTTTATGGACACTGGCTCCGACATTAGGATTGTAAAGCAAAAATCAAGAAGAAACATCCACAACACTGCGTGCTTTTGAAAATGGAAGTTGACGACATAAAAACGACTCATAAATTGTTTCCTAGGTTAAGATTTCATAAGCAAGTTCACAACGGCACTTGGTAAAAATGGTTATTCATTTGTGAACAATGTGAAAATGGAACAGCAGCTGTTTGTTTATAATATTTGTGAAACAGCATGAAGAAATCGTTAGAAAGCAAGTGGAAGATTGGTCAAAGAACGGCATTTTAAGCCCATCAGTTGCAGACAGTTAGCAGAGAAGTGGTTGTAAAGAAAAAAGATGATCCTTTTAGAATATTCGTGGACTATAGAAAATTAAATTCTATGGTATGATTTGTTCCCGGTTCCATTTATAGATAACGTTTAGATTAGAATGCCAATCAGCCAAGTATTTCTAATTTGTGTTTAAAGAAAAAGAGAAAACAAAAGTGGTGTATGTCCATGATTTTCACAGCAAGGAGACTTTTAACCTGTTCTAATTTGCAAAATCGTTAAAGTCAATTCGTTTTCAACATATCTACGCCAAGAATGGAAGAGTTTATTCCAAAAAAAAGTGATCCGGGAAAACAACAGCTGATCAGGTGTGAAGACGATGTGGATCAAATGTTGTTGGAAGCAACAACTAATAAACATTTTAAAAGGAGATCTATGATTATCTACAGAGAAGTAGATGGAGCAAATGTGAGTGATGATGATGATGCTGCTTATGTTTTCCCCTAATCAGGATACGTATTTGTTTTAAATTTTGTTATATATTTTTGAACTTTTTATGTATTAAAATCAATATTTAACACAATTTTCAAATTTAAAAAATTATATTTGTAATCCGAATTCAAATTTTTTTTAAATAATTTGTTTAAAAATAAGAAGCGTTTCATCTTTTGGAAAATTCAATAAATTTAAAGAAATTATAGCTAGGTTACCAAAGTTGCCAGACGTTATTGCAATACAAAAAACATGGTTTCATAATGAGATTACACAACTTTTTGCTGTAGAGAAGATGGTTGGGGTGGCACCTCGTTGTAAACGGGTTTTTTTTTTGGAGCGATACAACTTTGAGCTGGCATCACTGCATTATTTGACCACCCATTTAACAGCTGATAATTGCTTTTTGTCTTGTTTGCTTTGACATTTTATTATGGATCGACTTACACCAGAGCAACGCGTGCATATTGTTGAAATTTTTAATCAAACCAATTCGGCGAATGGGCTGAAGCACAAATCACAAGCTTTTGTCGAAACACCATTACATCCACAGAAAATAACTGTTTGGTGCGCTTAATTGGGTGGCGGAGTCATTGGCCCATATGTCTTTAAAAACGATGATAGTCAGAATGCGAAAAGTTGTTGAAAATTGATGTTCCAGATGGCGCCTTCTACGCGGCAGACGTGGTGGCTACATGGCAGATATCATATTTAAACATTAATGTCATAAAATTTTTCTATTCAATAAAGACCGTTTCATTGATATCAAAAATATATTACAATGTTTTATTATGAAATATACTTGTATCACTCTAGAAAAAAACAGCCTTTATGTAAATAAAAACATCCGTTATCAAGTAGACATTTGCAAAAGTGAGAACTTTGTCGAACGCATAGCTGTTACTTTTTGCAATTTTAAAGTTGACCATAAACCATTAAAACTTATTTCGTTTTGTCGCACCCAAAAATGCAATATAGATGATTTTATGAATATTGTTGATGCTATTTTAAATGTTCATGCTCGTAATCCAATTATTGTTGTTTAAATGTAGATTTTTTCAAAATGCTCGGTACATTGATTTGCTCACGATGTTTCAAAATTATGATTGTGACAGTGCGCACAATTTAATAACGAGGCCCCAGGAACTTTTCTAATAGAATTTATGTTGACTTGGTTGAATGAATAGGGCAACCAAAAAAAAGCAAATGTTTATTTTTTGGTTTACAAGATAAAATTTTTTTGATTGAAAACAAATTCCGATCATTAAAAAAAAAAAAATTGCTATATTTGTTAGGGCTTTTTATTGCTTATTTGGCAATATCGCCTTTTTTTTAGTTATTTTTGCAATATCGCCTTTTTGTATTTAGTTTGCCATTTTAACATAGTTTTGAATTTTTTCATGCGAAAAAAATCATTTAATAAATATTTGCAACAATCTTTTTGTTTTTTTTTAATGTACAACTTTTTTTTTTTTAAATACTAAAGGTGTTATGATACTTGCTATTTTTTGTATTTTTTCTATATTGGAGAACAGTGCAAATATATTTGCATAGGAAAATTGACTATGTGTAAAGAGTATGAGTATGTTCCCAATTTTTTTAGTTTTTGATCGAAAGTAGCGCTTTTTAACTTTTGTTTGGCGATTTTTAGATTTTTTGACGGGTTTTTGTGAGAAAAAAACGTGGGCAGTATTGTTTGTTTTGTTTACATTTTATTTTGGAATCACAAACTATTTTTTTTAACACAATAACATTTAATGCAAATAATGAAAAATATTACGAATTAAAATTATTATGTCCAAATAAAATAAACCACTACAATTCATTTGTAGTTGTCAAAAAAAATTGCATCGTGGTATTTTCTTTAATTGATTTCGTTTATCAAACACAAAATAGTTTCATCTGGCCAAGCTTTTGCCATTTTGTTGTTGTTTTAAGCCTAGTACTCTGTTCAAATTTGTGAAAAATGTTGAGCAACATTTATTATTTCACACGAAAATTTTGGCATGTATCGATGTTACCTACATATCATGCGAGTTTGTACAATTTGCCGATTTTATTCCTGCAAAGTATGCGACATTGTTTTGCGTATGGAAACAAACCCCACATGTATTTTACTAAAAATAATTGTTTTTAATAAAAAAGAAACTAAATATGGATAACAAACTGTTACCGGTTGTGTTATATTAATTTTTTATTTCTTATTAATTAATCAGTTCATCCATTTTTGCTTTTGATTAAAATTCCACGTGAAATAAGTGCAGCTTACTTTATTTCGCAGTTGTAAAAAAATGTTGCCAGAAACATTTCGGAACTTTTTCACAAAATGAACAGAGTACAACTCTATCAACATTATTTCATAGATATTCCGCACAAGTTTTTTTCATATGCGTTTTGACAACATTTCACGGGAAATGTTGAACAGAGTACCAGGCTTAAGCAAGGTGACATATAAACAGTACACAGAAAAAATTATTTTTTCAATTCAAACAAAAAATTTGTAGAATCATACAATTTTTTGTCTAAAATCGCTCCTATAAACAATTTATTTGCATTATGTTTATTGAAAAAAAAACAACGATTTTTAGTCAAAGAAAAAAATATAAATGAGAATATCAGAAAAAAGGGTTTGTTTACATATTGTATTTCTTGTTCTTGCTCGCATTTGTTGTTTCATTATACTTGAGTTTTTAACATACCAAGCTGCCCAGCTGTGACAAGTCGAAGAAGTTTATTTTGGCGCCTTTGAATTTTTTCGATATTAGCCGAGGCAGTGCCCTTATAACTGAATACCATAGCACCAGACTGGCTTTAAGATGGAGTTGTAAAGTAGAAGTTTGCAGTCGAGACTAAGGAAATAGTTTCTTCCAATAAGCCAATGAATACCGAGGTATTTTACATGCAATTTTTGAGGTATTGTTTTTGTGCACGCTTAGAAAAGCTGTATCATTAGCAATTTTTGAAGTTTAGGTGAAGTTGTTTGTTGGCATATCTGAGGTATATATTGAGTATAAAAGTGGGCCCAGGATGCCTCCCTGAGCGGCTCCAGCTTGAACTGGCTGAGGAGAGCTTAAATAATCACATTCTTTAATAATAAACTTTCGACCGACTAAGTAGCTTTTTAACAGCTTGTGTGTGTTTACTGGTAAGTTTAGCTTCAATTTATGTAATAAGCCTTCATGCCAGACTTTATCAAAAGCATGAGAAACATCGATGAAGAGAGCGGAACAATATTTTCTTTCTTAAAAGGCGTTTCTTATTGCTTTTACTATACGATAGGTTTGTTCAATTGTGCTGTGTTCTCTTCTAAAGCCGAATTGGTGGTTAGGAAAACATCTCTTTCTTTTATTTAAAATTGGGGTTAATTTTGACGCTAACAGCTTTGATATATTAGAAAGTAAGGTTATAGGCCTATATGACTCAAGTTTTGTGTGATCCTTTCCTGGTTTAGGTATCATGATGACTAATGAAACCTTCCAGTTTTGAGGATAGTATTCAAGGCGTACAATAGCTATAAAAATTAAAAGAGAAATTTTCTTTGCTATGCTGGGTAGCTCTAAAAGCATTTTGTTGCTGATCTTATCAAAACCAGGAGCCTTCTTGGGGCTTAAATCCAAATAGCTTTTTCGATTTCTCTAATCTCAAATCTTAGGGGAACAGCTGCTCTAGCAGCAAAAGGTGGTAACTCGACCGCAATATCGTGAGATATGTTGGGGGAAAATACGCTTTTTAAATGATTAACAGATTTCCCTTTTCAACATTATTTCTTGAACAACTTCTAAACTAAAAAGTATTCGATAACGACTGCCATAATTTGCCCCCAGGTTTAATTAACTTTCATTATAAAAGTCAAAAAACCTATTGTTTTAGTAATAGTTAATTATAGCTGAACTTGGTAAAATTAGCCGTAAATAATTTAAAAATTATTTAAAATTGGAAAATTAATTTAGGAAACAAACATTCTTCAAATTCTATATGATTTGTGCAACTATGTGTGTAGTGAAAATTGCTTTAAATACGAATATATTTAAAGAAAATCGTACTTACAAAATCAATGAGTTGATTGTTTTGAGCTAAGTAAGGCTTTTCTCCTTTCTTATATGGCTTACAGCAATGTTATGGTTTTCCTGGCCAAATGCTTCGTTTGTGGTGTTTGCTTTTTAAACGCAAATGGAGTAATTTCATATGTATATTTATGAAATGTCATAAACTGGAAATAATTCCTATGACGTTACACATTTTAAGTGTATTTCTTTCTTTATATAATTGTTGTTGCATATTCAATCAAAAGTTTAAAATATTTACCCTAATTTCACCAAGTTCTGTTAAAACTAACTATTACTTTAACTTCCAGCTTACAAAATGTTTTGACAGCTTGAGCTGATAGTTTATTATAGCTTAACTTGGTGAAATTAAAACAAATGGTAATGTTGTCGTCAAAAAAAATGTACTGTTTTTTCTTGATTGTACTGTTTTTATGTATTCAATGTACTGTTTTTCCGAATTAAAAATCTGGCTACCCTATGTGGAATATATTTTAATAGTTTTTGTTTTTTTGGGGGCAATACTGGAATGTTGAACAGCTAATTTCAGAAAACTGTCAAAATTGACAATAGAGCGATCTACATACTCCGGTGTACTAATCGGAATATTTTCTGTGCAATGGGTACTGAGGTATTTTTTATATTTTAACAAATTAATTTGCGTAGCTGCCGTCGCTAAAGGAGCGTATAGACGACATGTTTTTGTCATCTGACATGTCAAATTTCCCACTGCAAAACACATACATGTCGTGTGTTACCTTTTTAACTTTGCTTCTGTAAAAGTCAGACGCAAAGTCATCTGACAAAATTTGAATTAGAGCGTGCTCTATTTTCTTCTGACAAACCATCTGACATCAGAAATCTATGCCGCGAAGAAACTGGCAGCGGCGTCAACTATTGACGGAATCATTAGCCGGCTGAAGTTAATATTTTACAATACCAATTTATGTATGCTCATCTCACCATTGAATATAATTTATGTAAATATATACATAAAAACCGTTTCATTTTAAAATTCTAAATTGGTATCTTTAACATAAAAGAAAAAAATGTTAAGATGGCTAAATTATTTTACGGCGCAAATAAATATTTTCGTGCCGACAGCAAGCTATTTTGAAACCGAGAACTACTTTGGTTTCTGCAATAACAATGCGAAAAAAAACAGAGACAATGTCAGAAGCAAATTACATGTACGTTTGTGACCGAATATTATAAACCTTATGTAAAACAGCAATTTTGACAGACATGAACAATTACAAGTGACTTGAAAATTTGACATGTCAGATGACAAATACATGTCGTGTACGGATGCCTTAAGTGACCAGTCGGAGATACAATTCTATTGGGGCTCATAATAGTTACAATTGTAGGTGTGTGGTCGGAAGATAATATTTTTAATATTTATTGTTACTAAAAATTTAGCTTTGTATATTTATTTGTTGTGGGTTAATGCAAATAATCTTCTGTAACTTTGTCATTTTTGCACCGATCTGGTTCCTATTGGGCACAAAATGTTCGTATTGAAATAGGCTAAAATTTTATTTTTTGGATATTTGCATTTCAGTCACAGCTTTTTTTTTAAAAACACAAATAACTGTTATTTTGGAATATCTCGAAAACTGTTCTACTTTTGACAATTCTGACTTCATGTTCGGATTCAGCGGACAATTTTACATAAAGATTAGGTGTCAAATTCATTTGGTCAAAAAATTGTCACGTAGTGTTACATATACATATATTTATTTTTTTTTTTTTGCGTTTTCTTATTTTTTTTTTTTTGAAAGCCGTTGTCAGGTTTTAAAAAACGAGATATCAAACTCTTAAATCGGTTATGTAGTTCTGAAGATATTAAAAAAAAACCTATGTTAATAATGATCCAATATTAAAATTTTAAAACATTCGAAATCCACGAATTCCGATGATTTCCAACGATTTACCATTCCAATTCAAGCGGCCCCAATTCCCTTTGCGTGTTGCCTATGCTATTACCATCAGCAAAGCACAAGGCCAATCATTGACTATTGCTGGCTGAAACGGTTGTATGTGGCATGCTCCCGAGTTGGAACGCCAAAAAATATATACGTTTTTACACCAAATAAAAAAAAACCTGGTAATAAATAAAAATAATATCTAATTTGCCATAAATACATGCGTTTCTTTTTTGATTGAGCCCATATCTACACCATATGTAAGTTATTCTGTAAAAAAAACTTTATGATGGGTATTCCATGGATTTTTATTAAAAGGCCGTAAATTTCATTAACGAGGTTTGTAGTAAAAAAAAAACACCAGAACAATAGTAGGTAAAAAAACGTTTCTCTCTTTTTAAATAACAACAACATTATAAGAAACAAAATAAACTTTTGTTTGGTATCAAAGCACTGGCTTACAGCCAAAAAATACCAAGAACACCACATGCCTAGATAAGTTAATTGGGACCTCCTGAACACGAAAATCGCTGTAATTTTTTTTCCTAAGTACCGTTTTTTAGATAACGGTACTTTTGTGTTTTTCGGTGTATGGTCCCACTCAAACCCTTGTTGAGCCCAACCAAAAAGTCCGATCGAAATAAATGGCATATCGTTGGAAAGGTAATCGAATGCCTTTTCCATCGGTATGCTACAAATTTCTATCTGATAAGAAATGGCACCTCAAAATTTTTTACGTTTTTTTCAAAATTTTTCATTTTCATTTCGTTCTTTTACTACGTTATATTAAATATCTGGAATGTTTTATTTCTTAACCAAATACATAGTATATTTAATTACCAACATTTTGAGCGCAATTTGAAAAAAATCGGTTGAAAAATAAAGTATTTATTAAGGATTTTGTGGAACGACAATATTTTCATCTCATATAAAATTCCGTGTTTTTTAAATCCATAAGTTTAAACGTATTCAGGAGGTCCCAATTAACTTATCTAGGCATGTGGTGTTCTTGGTATTTTTCCAAATTAAAAATTTGTAAAGCAGTGAAGTTGGTAAAAAAGAATGAAAGAAAAAGAATCCCGTTTTCAGTTTTTTTAAACTGTTTAGTTAAATAGGTACATTAAATACAAAAATAGAATGATGACGAAAAACATATCGAGTAGGTCTGCTGCCGACAAGGAAAGGATACAGCAACAGTGAGTGAAGAAGAAAAAAACCTTTGTGTGGATAAACAAGACTTGGTTCAAAAATTATTCCAACAAATAATTTGTCTCAAAGCCAGTCGCCGCTCTGCCTTCATCTTCTTCTACAGTGCTTGCTTGTGTGCGCGTCATTGCTTGTGCAAAAACTTTTTTGTTTAATTTAGCAAAATTATTTGTTTGAAATTTATATGATTTTCAGTAAACCGTTTGATGATTTTGCAAAAATTCGTTTCACTCGACTATAAATCACGCTGTAAAATTTCGCGAAGATCCGTCCATAATTTACCCTAGGCCCCATATAAGCCCTTCTCCCGGAAAACAGTATAGTACGCCTAAACCCCTAATTAATAATGCTATCATAACAAAATTTGATACATCACAGTTTTATAAGACAAGACATTTCGTGAAGATCGGTCCATAACTTACCCTAGGCCCCATATAAACCCTATACCGGAAAAGAGTTTAGTACGCCTCAAATTATAAGTAATAATGCTATCATTACAAGTTTTATAGGACTAGAAACTGTTTTTACTACAAACCTCGTCACGCTATTTTATCATCTTTCTTATTGTTGTACTTTTTTTAAGCGTCCAAAAATAGACTGTATGTGTTTCTTTTTGTTGTTCTTATATTTCACAAAAAGAAGTGTTGCTTACGATCAATATATAAGCCGATATAATCGATAGTGATACAAACCTATAGATGGGCTGGAGCTATTTTACCTCCACTTCATTAGAATACCCACAGCATCTGTTGAATAGCAACAGCTCACAATTCGAGCTTTCACAAGTTAAAGCTCTCTCTCCGCGTCTTTGGGTGTTAACATTAAGCTTAGTCGGTGTGGATGGATGCTATTGCGTGATATGCATCGATATAGTCCATGAACTTAATAAGAACTGAAAAAATCAAGTTTTGTAGGCAATAACTTAACATATAGCGAAATGCTTGAAACTTTTTGTAAAAAAAAAATAAATAACTTCCTATTCCCCAGTTTATCTGGGGTCGATGGAAACCCCATTTAAACAATTGGGGAACCGACGGAGATTGTTAAGTCTTTTCCACTACCCATAAGGATCCAGAACATTTTAATATGGTAGAAATTACAAATGGTGTAACAAATTCATATATCGGTGGTCTCATGGGATGGAATCGGGATTGATGAGAAAATCCGGGGATTCGGGATTTTGAAATCCCGATCCCGAAACTCCGCGATTTCTGGATCCCGGGATTTCGGGATTTTTTTAAATAATGATTTATTTATGAATTTTCAAAAATAAGAATCATAAAAATAAAAAATACAACTGAAATATACATTTTAATAACTTTTTTTTTTATATAGATATAAAAATTCAATAAAAACGAAAATTTTTGTATTTTGTATTAATAAAAATAAATCCCGGGATTCGCAATTTGTCAATCCCGAAAAATCCCGGGATTTCGGGATTCGGGATTTCCTGTTTGGCATCCCTAGTGTAAACTCACATAATTGCGACTTTACAGGAGAATGTGAAAATATAATGCAAACTGCATGTATTAAAATGTACAACTGCTTGTAATTTGGTATACTATTGCATTAAGTTTTTTTTGAAGCGAGGAGTGTTTGTGTGAATTGTATTGGAATCACTAAAATCTCAATTTCAGAAATCAAGTTAGGGCCATTCTGCATGAGACCAAAGGTATACCCTGTTCATCTGTGGGGTAGGACATACGAATGCCTTTTTATAATTAATAAATAACAATCTTGCAACGATAGCAACCTTTCTGCACTAGGCTAGGACAATAAAATTTTCCCAAATGTTTTTAGGTAAAGTTTATTTAGTATCTAGAGAGGTTGAAATGGGCTTAGAATTATACCTTCACTCACAAATTTTTTCATATGTATGTGGTTATTTTGTATCGCAAATTAATTTTACAGCTCTCCACACAACACAGAATACTAACAGAACTGTCAAGAGACGGAAGATTTTGAGTTTTTTTGTCTCTTTCTAAGAAAGCTGTCCTTTTGCAATTCTCTTTTCATCATCTATGCTGCAATATCAATCACATTACAAAAAAAACAATATTACTAAATACATTTTTTTGTACAAAAAACAACGTTTGTTGAACTAATGCATTTGTTTAACGTGGTTTGTGTTTTGCTATTTTTGTTTTGATCACGCCATTTGTGTTGATTGTTGCGGCCTGTTTTTACACCTTGCCACTTCACCTACCAAAAAAGCTTTCTGTCTCTTTCTTCGAAAGCTGCCCTCGCAACTGATTTGGTCCTTTTTCACACGTCACTTTTTACAGTTCTGTTGGTATTCCGTGCCATACAATTTTTGTTTTAGTAATTTGATAATTTAGAAAAAGACTACCACCCTTGGTGCGGGAATTTTTCTTTTTTTAAAGCAGCGAAAAAGAAAGATGGCGTGTTTTAATATTTTTTTTATAGACATTTTGGCTATGGCATATACAATTTGATATTTGCAAAATAATTTATTAAGTCATAACCAGGGAAACCATTAATAAACAATTGCATGTTTTTCCTTGTGCGACCAATAAAGGCAGAAACAATATATGTAGGTATTTATCCGTTTTAGAGCTTTTTATGAATTTTGGCATCAATTTGTTAGTGTATATTTTACCGTTTGCATAATTTAATTAAAATAGCCTTTTTGCAGCATTTTTTAAGTTTTTATCCCATATTTTGCCTTTTTGAGGCATATTTATACATGATAAATTTTTTTAGATGCCTACAAGAGCTTTCGCAGCAAAAAAAATAAATATCTGTATACCCAACGTATTTCTTCAATTTCGCCATCTAAATTTAATTATTACTCGAAAATTGTAAGACAAAGCAGGTTGTCAGCTAAGATAAATGGGAAAAGCAATTACTTATATACTCGGGACCAATCTCTTGGTATACTGATCGATTTATAATCACTTTTTAAAGTTAATTAACTATAACCATCCGTCCGTCTGGCTGGTTTCCTGCCCATGTTAACCTTGAGCGCAAAGTACAAGTTGCAATCTTGTAGACAATTTAATCAAAATTGGCCAATACATTTTCATTGTACTAGTTATAGAAGAATTATACATATGCAAATGGTGAGAATCGGTCTATAATTTTACATATTTCCCATAAAATGTCCATTCCAAATTGGACTCTTTGTGTCCGTAAACCATCTAATTATTTTGGTATTTAGATTCGATTCGCCACAAAAATATTTTACTGCAAATTAAATTCTTTTCGAATCAGTTCACATTTGCACAAAGCCTCCAACTATAAATAGCTTTAAATATTTAGCGACCGTCTCTAAAATCCCTTTAAGACAAAAAATATCGTATGGATCTAGATAACATTCGCCAAAAATAACTCTTATATGATTTTAATATATTAACATAACTCTGTTTTTGTAAGCCGATGACTGCCCATCGTTTCCAAATATGATAAAATCTCGAAAATTCGTCTGAAAATCCTATGGCGTATGGGATTTACCGAATATAATTTAGGGACTGTTTTTGTTAGATGGAACCAAGGTATATTTACACAAGGTAAACTCGTTGGCCCATATGTTTGTCAGCTGTTTACCCCATTTGGAACCCTAGTGTCAAAAGTTATTTATGTTGGTTCCGTTGGTTCCTTGTGTTTGTTTACATACTTATGGTTAGTGCGCGCCATTTTGAATTAAAAAAGTGTAAAATTGTGAAAAACATTTTATTTTTGTGAAATTTTATTTCTTGTGATTACTAAGCAAACAAAATACATTTAAATGCATTATTTTTTGCAATAATACTTTATTTTTATGCTTGAGAATGCACAATATATTAAAATTGTTTCAGCTTATTATTCTGAACTGCACGTGTTGTTTTTTTTTCAATTTGTGTTTTTATTTTAAAGGCACATTGTTGCGTTTTTTTTGACACCATGGTTCCAAATACAAAAACAATTTGGCGTGTTGTTTTTGTCTTGTTGTACTTGTTGTAGCAACGAGTTTACCTTGTGTAAATATACCTTGGATGGAACTAATAGGCAATAAATTGTTGAATATTTTGTGGTTAAACAAGGACCGGAAATTACGAACGGAAAACACAAAATTAAATTTTATTTTTTAAATAAAAATTTTTGCGTGTGAAGAACGGAACATTTTTTTCTGTGTTTAAAAAGAACCGAAAAAAGGAAAAATTTTTCTTGAAAACAAAATTTTCAGTTTAAAAAAAAAAGGAAAAACTTTAAAAAAAACAAAGAAAATTGTTTAGGTTCCCTGATGGTCTGGCCTAAGCAACCAGTGAAATGCGCATAGAAGCTAGCTTTCTCTCAACAATAACTTTCAGTGTATTTATCAAATATGAAAAATTGGGAATTTAGCACGTCATACAAAAATCATAATAAAAAACTTTTTTTTTTGTTGAAAAATATTTCTTAAAACGCTTTTTTTTTTAAATTTTATTCTAAGTATTTTTAAAAGAGTAGTAATTATGTTTGTATGTATGTATTCTCAAGAACCTCTTCATAAATTTTATTTAAATTTGTTTTGAAGAATAAAATTTTTATGACAATGCTTTTTATTTTGTTTTCAGAAATTTTTCAATTTGAAACAATTTGAATTTTTTTATATCTACAAAAGTTTTTTTTGAAAACGTTTTGTTTTAAAAACTTTATTTTATTTTAGAAATTTTTTATTTTCTGTTAAATGTAGAATTTTTTAAACTTGCACAATAAATATTTTTTCCGAAACAAAATAAAAAAAACATTTTCCGGTCCTTGTTTTAAATTCAAATTTTTTATTTTTTGTGGCATATTTTTCTAAATTTTGAGAGCATATTTTCAAGTTTTTACTGCATATTTAATGCGCATAAAACGAGGTTTTAAGAGCATATTTCTGATTTCCCTGGTCATAACCATGGAGTACACATACCAATTTCTTTTTTTATCAAAAACGAACTCATAAAAACTGATTTTACACGAAACACAGTACACTTTTCAATTCGTTTTAGCCTTTCCCTGTTCGCCCTCAAAGTAGATGGGTTCGTTCATAATATTAACGGGGACTAAGTGCCATACTTAAGTTCTTTCTCTAAATGGGACAAATAGCGTCCCCTTCAGAGTATGCACGGGACATTCCACTAAAATAGGCATGTCCTGACGAAAACTGGACATTTGGCACGTCGCGTCGGTTGCCAACATCTATTTAAAAAACTTATTTTACAAATTTTAGTTAAACGCTTACGTGTGATATGGCAAAATGGAATTCGAGGTTTCCCGATTGAATCATAACTATTTTTAAAAATAAATCCAAAGAGAACCCAAACATCGTTTTAGTTGCTTTCTGTATTTCATTTAATTTTTGGGGAGTTCCGTGGAAAGCGTATAAGTATAAAGTTTGTTATTTCGTTTGTAACATATATATTTTGGTCTTAAGCCGCATGAAGTATATAAGTATATTCGAGGTCTGTGTTAATATTTTTTTTTAAATTAAGCTTGAGGTGTCTTTTTTTATAAAAACTTTTGAAATTTATTAAATCTGTTGTGTGCCTTCTTCATGAATTTTCCTTGAATGTTAAGAGACCATAAGCTTCATTTGAAAATATATTCATACAAATTTGTAAAGATCGAATAAGAACCAATTTATATATTCTAGGTCCTAATTAAAAGCACAGTTAGCCGGGAGTAGCAGTAACTTAACCTTACCGTAAAAAAGTAAGACCAATCTATTTCTTACAGATTGAGATGTAACTAGGGTTCCCAACTTTTTTTGTTGCAAAAAAAGTACATTGATTATTAAAGGTTAAGAAAAAAAAGTACACAGTATAAATATAAAGTACAATTCATTTTTTTTTTTATTTTTATATTTATATTTAAAAACGGTTTTTTACTGCTTTTCGCGAGTTTTATCAAACAATTACACTGTGCTAGAATTTGACACTTGTTTCTTGAGACAAGCCGAGCAACTGGCTCTTTAACCCAATTCGGGTACGCTGAATATAATACCGGTTCATAAAGGTTCAGTTTATTGAATTTACTAAAGAAAAAACGAAAATCCGCAATAAAATTTCTAACTTGCACAGTCGTTTTAGAAACATCATTTTTTTTTGGCAACAAAAATAATTATCAAAGTTATTTACGGGAATACAAAATTTATTATCAAGATTTTTGTATGACGTGCTAAATTCCCAATTTTTCATACTTGATAAATACACTGAAATTTATTGTTGAGCTAAAAATATTATACAAATAAAACCCTAAAGCGAATAAGAATTTTAAACACTCAAAATCTTACTTGTAACAATATCAAAGCTTAAACAAAACACCAACAATAAACAGTGAGTTTATCTTTTCTTACATCCCCCTACAATTGATTGGGTTCTTTCCGACTCGAATTGTAGTTGTAAGTGGGTAAAAAGAAAAAACAAAATTAAAAAACAAATTGTTTCATTCTATTGTCTTCGCAAGAAAACAACAAAAAGCTTTTCTAAAATCTTTGGAAAAGGTTTCCTGATGATCTGGCCTAAGCAACCGGTGAAATGCGCATAGAAGCTAGCTTTCCCTCAACAATAAATTTCAGTGTATTTATCAAATATGAAAAATAATTGTTTGCAACATTTCGAAATTTTTCCAGACATATAAAAAACAAAGCTTCAAACAAAACATGCTATAAATGATTAAAATCTGTTATCAACTTTTGATTTTATACACAAAAATCGAAAAATTTTAATTAATTTACAAATTTCATAAAACGCAATATTTGTATAGGAGCCCCCTTAAGAAGTTTTGATATTGTTAAGGCCACTCCTTGGCTGTTGTGGTACGTTTTCTTCAATATATTTCTAGTCTGTATTAAACATTAAGGAATGGAAATTTTGAAATCATGTTTTAAATGTTAGTTAAACGAGTCACTTTTGTGCTCGCGATCTAAAAGCAGGCAGTAATTTGAAAGAGTTTTGCACTCGTGTTTTAAAAATAGGCAGCTATTGTACTCAAACAAAACAAAGAAGTGAAATAGTGCTTTCAGATTATTTTTTTTTTTTTTCGAAAAATCGTCCTGCCAATATAAAAAACATGAACAAATGGCCCTGACTAATATTAATTAGTTGTTCTTTAGTTTTTCTAAAAAAAAACTTGTACAATAAGTATTATAATTTTATGACTAATAAAACTCTGACTAATATAACCTGAATCTATTTTGAGTTCTAGATAAATCTAATCATGCGAAATAAAGTATTTTCGCGTACTTTATTATTCTCATAAAGTATAGAGTACAATTACTCGAAATAACGTACAATACTTTATTTTAAAGTACGGTTGGCAAGCCTAGATGTAACATCTTACTGCTAACTATAATTGTTATAATTGCTTCACATACAACAAAATGAAGCAGCTGATTTGAAACGTTACTTTTACTCCCGGCTTACTGAGCCTTAAGGGTATACAAATTCAATGTAGCACTCTTACCTTTTTATTTAAACATTAGTTTTTAAGTTTTTTTTTTCTATTTTTTTTTTTGGTTCATGTAAATACGTACTTAAAACGACATGCCTTTAACTTTGTTCCGAACAGATCAATACTATATGCATATATATGTACATATGTAGTTATTTCAGCAATATGAAAACATATGAGTGAACATAAATTAAACGTAAATGTTCCTTTATTTAATTTTCAATGAAAATTTAACTAAATGCTGAAAAAGCGTAAAAATGGATGCAAAAATTTATATTTTTTCATTAGTTTTCAGATAATGACATTTCAACATATTTGGCTTTGTTTTTTTTTTTATTATTATTAATATTTAGCAAGCTCTTGGGTAACCAATAAATCTATAGTTGCTTACCATTATTATATGGATTTAATAAGACCCCACGATTTGGATTTCTGAAAAAAGTACATAAATTTTTATGAATAAACAAACATAAATATAAATCAAAAAAAGAAAGTATAGTCGGACAAGCCCGACTATATGGTAGCCTACACCAAAATATTTAAAAACAAATGTCGAGACTTAATCCTTTTTAAGGTCGTTGGGCAATAGCATGAAGCGTCAGATACAGGGGAAAAATAATGAAAAAAAATTGGGACCTACTGTTAGCCCTCTACAGCAGCATATATATTTTGCAAATAAGACAAAATAGATCAATTTGTGATTCATCACATTCACCCCTATCGTGATTAACAAGTGGAATTTTAGTTCCCATGAAATTTTAATTTCCCTCAAAGTGAAAAGAGCAATCGTGAATTTTATGTGAAAAATTTTTCACGCTATCAGTTCCAGTGAATGTAAAAAAAAAGAAGAAAGATTAGAAAAAATTAAAAACCAATGAAATTTTTGTTCAAAAATATACACGTACATACATATTAGGGCTTCCAATCGGGAAATCCCGATCTCGGGATTTTCGGGATTAGGTGAATCCCGAATTTCGGGATTTCTAGTCCCGGGATATTCGGGATTCCGATTTTTTTTATATTCTTTATTATTTTTACATTTTTTTTAATAACTTGTATAAAGATACGTGTATTTGTTGACAAAAAAAAGTTTAAAAAACATTCGGATAGATTGGAAATACATATGGACAATTTTAGATTGTATTTAAAATTTTTAATATATTTGGACAATTTTAAAATATATTTGACAAATTTAAAATATTTGGATTATTTCAAAATACGTTAAGGGTGGGTTTTTGAGATGTCAGTTAAACTAAGTTTAGTTAATCTGAAAACATATTTGTGCCGCCATAACCAAGTTTGTATACATAATTTTTACGGAAAAGCTTAGTTTTGCTTAAAATGTTGGTCTTTAATACAACTCAACTCTAGTTCAGTTGAAATTTTGCAGTTTTTGTATTATGGTTTACAACTCTGTGTTATTGCGGTTAACAAAAACATTTACCCCTATCGTGAATACAAATTCTTTTGGGAGTTTTTTTCCTTTTCCCATTTTTGCAATTGAATTAACATAGGAAAAATGGAAAAAACTCCCAAGAAATTTTTATTCACGATAGTTGTGATTATTTCATAAATATTCCGCACAAGTTTTTTCATATGCGTTTTGACAGCATTTCACGTGAAATGTTAAACAGAGTACCAGGCTTTATGCAATAAGTTGCACAATGGTTTCATTCACTCAATAAAAAGGTGAACTAACCTATAGGAATAACATAAACAGCATTGTAAATGTTGCCAATGTTGCAATAAAAATCAAGATGTATTTTGATTGTTGCCAATATATTGTGGCACCTTCGACACTTTTACACATACACATTGGCGATATAATTGTACAATACGTAAAATTGAACAATTTTATTGCAAGTGTATGAGCCGCTTTATATTGTCTTTATGAATTTTGATCAATTAATAATTTAAGTTTGTTTTTATTATATTTTTACAAATAAATAATATACGTTCATGAAATGTGTATTTTAGCTCGAAAATTAAGTTGTTTTTTGTTCAGTTTAAAATTTTTTTTTATATTTGGTATAAAAAAAATTTAAAAAGCCCGAAATATCCCGAAATTTTTTTAAAAATCCCGTGAATCCCGGAATTCAAAATATCCCGAAAATCCCGGGATGCCGAAATCGAAATATTTTCTTCAATCCCGAATCCCGGGATTCAGAAAAACCAATCCCGATTGGAAGCCCTAATACATTCATATATATTTTAAAGAAAAGATGAAATAATAAAGCTAAATAATTAGTATTGGAGGAATACGTTAATTACAACGTTAGTTTTTGGCAGTTTTTAAATTTTTTCTAGTAAAATATTTTCTAAAACTCTGCCACCACATATTTCGAAAGCTTCACAAATCCGCTAGCAATCGGCCTATTGTTTTGCATTTTGTTGACCAATATATCGGTTTGTGCCTTATTAACGGATTAAGCCCTTAATATTCGATTTAAAGGAGGAACAACTTACATTCATGTTCTGTTCCCTAACAAAACTAAAGTGAGAAAATCTAAGGGAAACGTGAATAAATTACGAGGGAAAAACTTTTCACGATAAGGGGAATTTATTCCCGCGAACATTTTTTCACGTTATTATTCTCCTTTGAATTACCTTTTTTCATGATCGCAAATATGTACAAAGGGGAAAAATTACGAGGGAAAATTATTCATGATAGGGTGATTAGATTCCAGTCTTAAAATTCTATATAGCTGTTTAACTCCACGGAAAGCAGGGCTGGCAAAAACCCGGGTTTTTTAGAAAAACCCACACCCAGCGGGTTTTTTCATGGCTTTTTGGGTTTTATTGTTTTTTGTGTAATGATCTTATAATTTGTCTAATGCTATGTTCACATTTGGGTTCTTAAACGCGTTTAAGAAGCTCGAACGTGATTAAGCTCTAATCACTTCAAAATCGAGATGATTATCCATACATTGAAGTGATTTGTTAATCACTTCAAATCGACATGATTACAACTAAATCACTTCATAAACCACATAGAATCCACTGAACATACCCCAAATGAGAAAAGCCAACATGATCGTGTACAACCGGCCAAGATGGCTGCTTAATGTTTTTATTTTTTTTTCTTAAATAATTCATAAATTTTCACAATTACATCATTAAAATTATTAAAATTATCTTCTGATAACTTTATAAAAGTGTTTTTATCCATTTTTAATACTTGAGAGAAATTTAAATTTGTTTGTTGTTTTTTTGTGTGTGTGTTTTTTCTTAATCATCTGTCATCTTAATCATCTCAAATGTAATGTGAACGGCTTTGATTAGCTAAATCAACATTTTGCTTAAACGCGTTTAAAAATCCAAATGTGAACATAGCATAAGCAGTGTTGTCACTCAGCCCTTTTTGGAATAGATTAACAAAAAAAAATCTTTAATATATGATATGGCATCCCTAAATAATATAACATTGACCATTTTGCTTTAAAGTAACTTCCAAGGCGAATTCATATAACGGCAAACAAGGTGGCAGACAACGTTCTACAAACACCCATAAATGTGCAACTCTGTGTAAAACCGTTTTAAATGTAACAAATTCAACTACTGTTCATATCACAGACAAAATTTGTGTATATGTGCTTCATACGTTTTTTAAATAAATTTTTGCCAATATATACTATAAAAAATATATATGTACCTAAGCACGATGCCTAGAGGAGCCGGTCGTAAATCTGCAAAGGAATGGAATGAAGTAGTGCGCATCGAAAATTCTACTAAAATACAATGTAAAAAATGTGGTCATAAAATAAGTAACAAAATAGAGCGAATAAAAGCGCACTTAGCTAATTGCAGCCAGATTGGCACACAATCTAAGGAAGACATGGTATATGAGACTGATAGTTCAATTTAAAGTGTTTCTGCTGTGTCCAGTCCATGCCGAAAGAAAAATAAAACTTGTAATCAAGCATCCATGAAGGAGTTTTCCATAAGAACTACCGCATGTCAAAAGGAGCAATTGGACAAAATAGTTGCAAAATTTAACGTGGCTGAAAACAAATATTTTAATTTGGACGAAGATTTCTTGAAGTTTGATGATTTCAGCTCTTTGAAAACACTGTGAATTCGCTGGAATGCGTTGGCGGATATATTTTACCATTCTGTAGATCCAATTGAAATTACCCCATCCGCCACAAAACGAAAAATCTTGTCGGTAATTGCAAGATTATTTGACCCTCTAGGTTGGTTAGGCCCAGTCGTTATTGTTGCTAAGACTTTGATGCATGAATTATGGGAAGCAAAGTCTGATTGGGACGAAGGGGTACCTCCACAAATACTTGTAAACTGGAATTTATTCTTAAAAAACTTGCCATTTATTTCAACCATTAAGATACCTAGATGGGTAGATTTCTCGCCAGGATATAAAATCCAAATACATGGCTTCTGTGACGCCTCAGAGAAGGCATATTGTGGTTCAGTGTATATTCGAACAGAAAACTTAGAAGGCCAGATAAAGCCATTTTCTGGTAGCATAAACGAAAGTTGCTCCGATCAAGCGGACTACCGTTCCGAAACTCGAATTGTGTGATGCGAATTGTCAGTTCCCCTATGAACTATTTTTGTGGACAGACTCGTCCATAGTACTGGGTTGGTTGAAAAAACCTCCCTACACGTTAAAAACTTTTGTCGCAAATCGTGTGACTCAGATCATCAGCATCGCCAGCACTCAACACTGGAAACACGTCAAAACTAAGGAAAATCCTGCAGATATGGGCAATCGAGGTTGCTCCCCGCAGGAACTTGCAAAAAATCAACTCTGGTGGCACGGTCCCACCTGGTTGCACCTTCCCATACCCTTGTGGCGAGTATCTCGTACGTTTGACGCAGTCGATTTGGAGACAAAGAAGTCCAGCATCCATTTTCATCTTGACGTAGATTGCACAGATGTACTAGAAGAATTTTCGTCGTTTCCAACGGCGTTGCGAATTCTTTGTTATCGACTAAGATTTGTCAACCGAGTTTCGAAATTAGCTTGATGAAGACTAGACTCATCTCAATCGCTCAAAAGAGGTATTTTTACCGTGAATACGATTGTCTTAAGGAAACGAGACCGTTAAGCCGCAAAAGCAGATTGCTTAACTTAAATCCCTTTATTGATAAGGACGACCTTTTACGAGTCGGCGGCAGGCTTATTAATGCAGGGTGAAGCTACGAGGAACGTCATCCAGTTATTGTGCCAGAAGGGTCTCATTTCGCGAGGCTTCTAGTTGATTTTACACATCGCCTTATGCTCCACTCTGAGCACCATATAATGCAACATGCGATTCGCCAGGGATTCAACATCCCACGATTGAAAACCCTTGTTCGCAAATTCATTATAGAATGCAAAGCCTGTACGATTTACATGCATAAGGGCAGCACCAATTCATGGCCGCACTCCTCCCAGAACGCGTGAACTTTTCCCTGCCCTTCACATATACCGGAGTCGATTTCCCTGGTCTATTTATTATCAAATCTTCGACGTTAAGAAATGCGAAGATTATCAAAGGTGTGTTCGTATGTTTTTCTACTCGAGCCGTCCATCTAGAAGTCTGTTTATACCTCTCAGCCTATGCCTTTCTAGCCTGCTTTCACCGCTTTACTGCGCGCAGAGGACTCCCCAAGACCGTGTCGACAACGGTCGAAACTTCGTCGGCGCAAGCTACGCTCTTCTTAAAGGCCACAACCAGTTCTTGAAGTCTATTGATAAGACTTTTATTGAAAAGTATTGCACATTGGGCGTTACATGGTCTTTTATACCGCCATATGTACCTCATATGGGTGGCTTCTGGGAGGCCGCAGTAAAGAGCATAAAGTCTCAACTGAAGAAAGTTACCAGCAACCTGTCCTACACCTTCGAAGAATTCAGTACGCTTCTAGTTCGTAGCGAAGCCATTTTACCACTGACTCCAGGACATTTACTTAGAGGAGTTCCAATTACAGCACTACCAGAGGCACCTGCTGAGCATCCGCTCAAAGACGTGCCACTTCTAAAACGATGGGAAAGATTAAAAGCGCTAGAGCATATTTTTGCTCGACGGTGGAAGTCTGAATATATAACCGAGCTTCAGCGCCGTTTTAAGTGGCAGAAGTAAAGCGACAACTTAAAACCAAACGATATTGTTATAGTCAAAAGAGACTTACTCCCACCTACCGAGTGGCTCCTTGGTCGCGGTAACAGAGTCATCTATGGTCGAGACAACAAAGCAAAAGTTGCTGAAGTAACCACCAAGAAGGGTATCATTTTACGCCCAGTGGTAAAACTATGTTTGCTACCAAGAAACAAAACTATGAGTAAACCCCACCACAACCTACCAAATAGTCTACCAAATTCCTCAACAAAAATAGAAAATCACAAAACTCAGTCGCATTAGGTATTTTTTAACACTGTATTTATTTCTTTCTTTTCTTTTACTACAAATACAGATGGAGAAGCGACCACGATGCCATATTTGCTAGCTCAACCACCCTCTGCAACACTGCCTGAATTGCCTGGCCTACAATCCTGTTCGTTTTGGTCAACGGAGTGTCCTGCAATGCCTTTCACCACACTCTGCTACACCTGCAAATCAAAAGATGTCCTCGCTGAACCTCGGCGCGAGGGACCCGTGTAAGCTAGAGCTCCGGCAGCCATTCCACCAACAAACGCAATGGCAACACTACAAGCCACAATATCTCAACTAAATGGCACCCAATTGGCAGCTGTGGCCAAGAAACTTCATTTTTAAAAACCCGGCAGTCCCTACAAGCAAGCGTCCCTAGGGGCTGTAAAAAAAATACACTCAGGTTTCGTTTTATGCGGATTCAAATTTATGCGATTTTTAAATTAACGATTTTTTCTTAAATTTTACGGTTTTTGAAATTTAAGATGTATTCATAAGCTTTTTTACTGTTTTTAAATTGAACCAAGTTTGCATCACTGATATAATCGTTATAGTTTGTTTTATTTTGTGTTTTTTATGTGCATAGCAGAGAACGACAACAAGTACCCATAAGAATAATATACAGAGGTATTAACCCACGCTTTTCGTTATTGTGTATACACATATTTATAACGCAAAAAGTATGGTTATTACTTATACTTATGCACGGCAATATCTTCACGCAACCACATTCAGTAAACAAAAATACATGAATATTATGCAGATGTTATTCAATACCCATGAATGTGTTTTGGTTATCTGCCATACAAATAAAATATCCATGTTTAAAAAAATACCTTCAGTATTTTTGGCACTTCTGTGTAAAAATGAAAAAACAAACAAGTAAGAGTGCTATATTCAGCTGTGCCGAATCTTATATACCCTTCACCATTGTGGGAGCAGAATACAGAGCAACTAGACAAAAACTAAATAATTTGTATATGTATACATACATATTTACAATACTTTAAACTTCATTATAAATTAAATTTAAAAAGCGAAAACTGGTAAATATTTTTTTTAAATCGTTTTTAGAACATAAAAAAAATAAAAATTTAAAAAAAAAATTTTCTTTTTAAAAGACAAGATTCGAACCAGAGAACTCACAGTTTCTAACTTAACACACCCCCTAGACAACTAAACCATGAAGGAACGTTGTTTGAATATCATTTAAATGAAATATGGCCCGTTTAATGTTCACTGTGTTGAGTTGTAATTACTTTTGATGTTTTTGTTCACCACAACAGCAAAGTTGTAAACCATAACAAAAATTACAAATGAACTTAATTGAGTTGTGAACCGAAATATGGAAATATATTCACCAAAATAGTTTGTGGCATGTAAGTATGTGTGTTTGTTTTCTTTAATCTTTTTGGGGAGTTTTTAAGTAGCAAAAAAACACAAAAATTTCTAGTTTCGATTTGTGAAAATTGTTTCGTTAAATTGATGAAATAATAAAGAAGGATGATAACGAAAATCATATTGGGCATTATGCTAGTATATGTAAACAAATGTAAAGGGGGGGAAGAGACGGACAACCGGATTTGAACTTCGCTTTTCATAAGGTTTTTATAAATATTTTGATGTTTTTTAGCCCATTTTTGGAGTATTTTGCTCATAAATTAACCATTGTCTAACCGATTTGACAGATTTATATACCGACGTATTGAAAAAGAAATTTACCATTTACTTTAGTTATAAAGCTTGTACTCGGATGATCTATGGTTCCCGAAAGTGGGTATTTAAAAAAAAAATTTAATTTTGATCATAACTTTTTTGTATCTGAACCGGTTTTCCCGAGTTTTTTATAAAAAATGTTCTACTAAAAATTCCGATATTTTGGTATATAAGTCATATCCATAGGACATATACCAGCCGTAAAATTTAGGTTTTTATACAATTTTAAATTTTTTTTGTACGGGAGGTACCACGCCCACTTCTCCAATTCCGCCCACATTTTGTAGGATGGTGTGTGTTGGCAACCTAAATGTGTGTACCTTATTTGGAAACTTTGGCTTTTGCCGTTCCCCAGATATACAGCAAAAAGTAATACAAATACAACAAACACAAGGGATTTTTGTAAAAAATTAGAGGTAGTCGTTGTTTTTTGCCAGGGTTCGAAAATATTCAAGTGTGCATACTAAAAATCCAACATACATGATAAACTGACATGAATAATGCTTGCAAAATTTTTTGTTTTATTTTCGTACTGTAAAATGAATAGCTAAGAATTTTTTTTATTTTTAAGCGCATGCATAAAATTGTTTTTTATTTTCCAGTTTGTACATAGTATGCGCGTATGTGGATAATGATAGGCTAATCGTTGAGTTTTGCTTTATTCTTGTTTTAAAACACAAAAATCTCTTGCTTCCTTTGTTTTCGTTTAATAGTATTTGTAGCCTTACTTTGTACATGATAAAATTGTTTTTTTTTTACGCGTCGTTTATTCATGTTGCTTTTATACATAAAGAAAATAAACATTTGAAAATATGGCAACAGTGCAAATTTGATTTTGATTTTTTTTTTTATCTAAATTTATGTACAAATGTTAATACCTATTTAATTTAAACTTTTTTAATGAATTACATATTTATTTTCAAAGTGTTGCGTCATGTTCTTTTAAAGCTTTAATAAAAAAATATAAAATAAATTACATATAATGTTTTTTTTTGTTTCTTTTACGTGCAGTAGTTTTACTTAAAAAAATTGTTTTCCCCAAATTTTCCCTAAAAAGAAAGAAATAAAAAAACTTATAATTTGTTTTTTTTTTTAATGTTAAATTCAAACAATCTTGATCTTATTATCTCATGTTTTTAGTAGAAACAAAAAACAATACAAATACAAGAACAAATACAGCAAGAGATTTTTTGAGTTTTTAATAAAGCAAAACACAGCAGAGATTATGATGTAAATACTAAAGGGCTGCGCAAAATATTCTTAATGTTCTATGTTCTACTTCACACAACTATCAATTATATTATTTCACTGTAAACATACATAGCAAAACAAACATAACAACACATTACTTCCACCAAAACAAAACAAGCATAACTTGAAAAGTTTTTCTCTTCTGCTTTGTTAGTGCTTGTATTATCAAAACAAACAGAATATCAACACAAAAACAGACAATGAAATAAAGAAACGGTAAATTATAGTAAAAGCATCGAGTGCACTAGAACATTAAAAAAAAATAAAAAAATTTATATTTTTGAATTATTTCCTAAATGTACAAATATTTTATTTTAGTCGACCTTTATTATTATATTATGTATAACTAAATTATCAAGCTTGAGGTCTTGTTTTATTTTTATATAAAACTTTAAACGTTTATTTAACCAATATTTCTAATTCTAGTTAAATAATTATTAATATTTTGTTGCTATCAATTTTCCCAAAAAATTGTGAAACACACCATTAGATTTTATTTTTTATATCTATGAAAATAATGAATTCTTCTTAATTTTATTTAAATATTAGACCTAAGTGCCTTTATATGTATGTATGTAAATAATAAACAATAAATTTTTGCAAATAAAAATTAATATTACATATAAACTTTTTTAAGCTTTTTCATATTCATTACAAAACGAAAATGTTTCTCACTTTGCAATTCTCTTTGGTATATGTTAACAATCAAAACATTCAAACATGCTTGGAATGTTCTATTTCTGTTTTAATGTTCTACTTCATCTTTGTTCTAATTCAGCTTTATTTTAGTTCAGCATTGTTCTAGTGCAGTTTTGTTCTATTCTTCTATAAATACTAAAGAGATGCACAAGCACAAGAAATATTGCTTACAAGCAATTTCATTGAATTTAGATAGTGTGTGTTTATTACTCTCTCATTACAAAACACACACTTCCAAAAACAATTGTTTTGTTTCACGATCAAAATATAGAAGAATAGAACAAAACTGCACTAGAACAATGCTGAACTAAAATAAAGCTGAATTAGAACAAAGATGAAGTAGAACATTAAAACAGAAATAGAACATTCCAAGCAT
Organism: Pollenia angustigena; assembly: GCA_930367215.1. Lineage (NCBI taxonomy): Eukaryota > Metazoa > Arthropoda > Insecta > Diptera > Polleniidae > Pollenia > Pollenia angustigena. The sequence continues at coordinate 11,376,292 of OV884061.1, read as the reverse complement.
GTTTGAATGTTTTGATTGTAAACATATACCAAAGAGAATTGCAAAGTGAGAAACATTTCGTTTTGTAATGAATATGAAAAAGCTTAAAAAGTTTATATGTAATATTAATTTTTATTTGCAAAAATTAATTGTTTATTATTTACATACATATAAAGGTACTTATGTAGGTCTAATATTTAAATAAAATTAAGAAGAATTCATTATTTTCATAGATATAAAAAATAAAATCTAGTGGTGTGTTTCACAATTTTTTGGGAAAATTGATAGCAACAAAATATTAATAATTATTTAACTAGAATTAGAAATATTGGTTAAATAAACGTTTAAATTTTTATATAAAAATAAAACAAGACCTCAAGCTTGATAAATTAGTTATACATAATATAATAATAAAGGCCGACTAAATTAAAATATATGTACATTTAGGAAATAGTTCAAAAATATCATTTTTTTTATTTTTTTTAATGTTCTAGTGCACTCGATGCTTTTACTATAATTTACCGTTTCTTTATTTCATTGTCTGTTTTTGTGTTGATATTCTGTTTGTTTTGATAATACAAGCACTAACAAAGCAGAAGAGAAAAACTTTTCAAGTTATGCTTGTTTTGTTTTGGTGGAAGTAATGTGTTGTTATGTTTGTTTTGCTATGTATGTTTACAGTGAAATAATATAATTGAAAGTTGTGTGAAGTAGAACATAGAACATTAAGAATATTTTGCGCAGCCCTTTAGTAAATACCAAGCGAATATTTGGAAGTATGTGTGAATGCAAGACGAAGAAAAGAAGTTTAAAAAAACAATTCTCACATGTACAAATATAAAAAAAGAAAAATCTCTCTTATTATCTCATGTGTTTTGTAAAAACAATGAAACTACTTTTATACAAGAACTAATATAGCAAAAGTTTTTTTTGTGTTTTTAAACACGAATAAAAAAGCATACAACAGTGTATGAAATTTTTTATTCGTGACAATGAGTGAATAGTGAATGAATATTCCGAACTCTGTTTTTTGCTAATATCTCAGCCATTTGTGGACCAATCTGGCTGAATTTCAATAGCAAAATTATAATAAGAATACCTGACATAAAGATACCCCAACCAAGTCCCCATCATATCTGGGGGCTTCGGAAAACCCATTTCAACAGACGGACGGACAGACGGACAACAGGATTTGAACTTCGCTTTTCATAAGGACCCAGAATATATATACTTTATAGGGTGTAGGATCAATATTGTAGAAATTACAAACGGAATGACAAAGTTATATATACCCTTTTACCTTCGGTGAAGGGTATAAAAAAATTTACCAAAAATGTGCTTTGTCACTAGGCAGGTATGGGACTATGTACATATTATTTATGATATTTAAAATAAATTTGTCCGTAACATCAGCAGTACCTATGTAAAACTACATATAAGCTATACATTTTTATTAAAAATATGACCACGAGGGGTGGGAAGGAGCAATTTCTGCTCTCCGAAGCTATCTGACAGATTTTAATGAAATTTAAAACATAGATAGATTCATATTTATATAGACACTTGAGCTATGTATTTATTTAAAAAATAGGATTACGAGGGGAGATAGGGAGCAATTTATTCCTCTCCAAAACTATCCAACAGATCTTAATATAAGCTATGTATTTTTAAAAAAAATATGACTAAAAGGGTTATAGGGGGCAATTTCTGCCTCTCCGAAACTATTTAATAGATTTCAATAAAATTTAAAAATATAAAGGTTTTTATTTATTTGGACTAATAAGCTATGTATTTTTTTCAAACTATGACCACGAGGGGCAAATTACATTTACGTTTTTTATCGAATATTCACCGTTAATGTGTTTGGCGTATTTAAAATACGCCTACGACTCAGAGAAGCAAGCCGATTAAAAATTTTCGGCGGCGGCTGAGCTGTTTTGCGCCGATTTTTTTGAAGACTAAAAAAAATATTCGGCTGCGCCGAACTTACCCTGCCTTTACACATGCAAGTAATTACTTGCAAGTAGTATATACGTATTATCAACGAAAAAGTCGAAGAAAAAGCCGAAAGTCTTGCATGTAGCTTGAGTGTTTACACAGTCAGTTGTAAGTTCATTTTTCAAATGTTCTCGAAGCGAAAACATCCTATAAAAAAACTTTGTTTTTCGGTTTAACAGCATTACCATGTTAAAAAAATTTACAATTTATAACAAAATAAATTTAATTATACCTTCTTTATTTAATTTGTGGTCCATCTTGATGAAAAAATTATGTTTATTTTATAACTTGAACGTTACACGATCAAGTTTTGGCTATCAAGTTTTAATACACTCACACTTTTTTACCAATACACTCATACTTTTAAAAATTGATACGAACTTGCCTCTAAAATTCTCTTGCCAGTGAGTGTATCAATTTTCGTTCAAGCTTATTACAAATCTTTTGAAGTTGTTTTTGTTTTTTTTTCACAAATATTTTGCCGGCAAAAGCTGAAGTTCTTTTTTTTACAAATTGTTGCAGGAATTTTAAAATTTTAACTAAAAACCTAAAAAAATAGTGAAATATGTTTACTAATAAAATTAATAAGCAAAATTATAAAGTCCCTTCGAACAGCCTACAGTGCAGAAAAATCAAAAGTGGAAAATAGCAAAACATTTTGAGTTGTTTTCTCGGCGACGACATCTTGAAAAAGTAAATTGCTTTCAACTTGCGTGCAGCCTACGTCACAGCTGTCAACTTTTACATATTTTGACAATCAGTATATGTAAAAGACTATCAAGAAAATCTTGATCGTGTGGCTGCACTGTAAAATATCTGACTCCAGTATTGCCGTAGTGCCGATTTAATAATATTACTGAGAAAATATTTTGATTAACAATTTTTTTTTTCAAAATGCTTAAAATTTATGATAAAATTACCATTGAGATGGGTTGTTGTATTGTTGTTCTCTTTTTTACGTGTATTTTTTTATAAATACACAGAAAATCCGCTATAAACATAACTTTTATATTACTAAGTACTAGAAAATTTATACAAAAGCCATCCATGGTAACACTGTTTCTTCATTTGTCATTTTACTTGCTGCAAGTGTCAAAAGTTGGGCTGCAAGTTCGAAAAATGTGATGGTGTTAGTGAAAAAGTGTGATTGTATTGAGTTTTTCGAACTTGTACTTGCATGTGGAAACGCCAGGTTTTGTACAGTAAACATATATGTAGATAAAAAAAACAAAACGACAACTAATGATTTATTCGTTTAAAAAGTAAAGATTTTATAAAAGATAAATTAAATTTTTAGATTAAAAAAAAAACTATTTACAGCAAATACCTTGTTAGTTGTACTACGGTCACTAAAAGATATTACAATAAGATTTTCTTAAAATTTAGAAACATCAGACATTTATTAATTAAGTTTGTGGTCCATTATTTTTTATAAAAATATTTGTTTTACTTAATCCGATATTTTGTCACACCTTTGTGTAACTACTTTAAGGAAAATTAACGAACATGTCGACTGCAGATGTTCTTTGTTGTGTACAACTTTTTGTTTTTGCCTTGACTGCGACTGTTTTCATTTAATGAATCAGAAGTACAGGCAAAAGTTTATTTTTGTCCAATGACAAATGAAGAAGTCGAAGTAACAGCACAATCTTATGACTTTTACTATCTCAACTGCAGCTTTTTAAACACTGCACTTAGGCCCGTTTTCACAACTTACCGATAGCTAAAAGTAGACTTTAACAGACCTTTTAAAAAGTTTTCCATTATTAAAACTCAAAGCTCAATCGTAAAGAGCGATAAGGTAAATTAAGGTTTAACCTACCTGGTATGTTAAAGTAAAGCTGTAATAATGGTACACTTATATACGGTTAGTTGTGAAAACGGGCCTTAACCACCTTTTCCACATGTAAAATACAAAAAAGTTTCGTTAAAACTCTTTAAGTATTTGTATAAGGCAACAGTGCTACAAAATTAGTTAAATACCGATTTTCGTAAGTATTCACTAACTTAAATAATATTAAAAAATACCAAAAATTAATTAAATAACTAATTTTGGCTTAATATAAAAAAAAATAGAAAAAAAGATAATCAGCTAGCAATTGAGCCGTCGATTAGCCGAGTATATCGGCGGCGGCGCGGCTTGTCGAAAAAAATCGGCTGAGCGGCTAGCCGTCAGCCGCGCCGTTACGGCTTGCTTCTCTGATAGAGAACATTGAATAAAAGAGAGTAAATTAGTTGATTTACTTTTAGAGAAATTTTTGAAAAGTTTTTCAAACTGTATGTGAATTTGCAAAAAAAAAGCAAAAAAAAAAAAAAGTTTAGTAAAAATATTATTATTATATAATTCATCAAGTTTTCCTTAACGGTAACGGTAACGGTATATTTATGCATATTGTTACCTGAAATCGAAAAGACCGTGAAAAAAAACTTCAAAATGTGTACTATTTATATGTAAATATGCAAAAAAAAAAAAAGGAATTCAATAAAAAATCTTGATTATTATATAATTCATCATTCCACATGATTGCTGAAAAGTTTTTAAAACAAGCTGAAAAAACATACCTAAGCACAGCTTGATCACAACACAATAAATATATTGTCAGTGTACCACTACGAAATTGCAAAATTTGCCAAAATAACAACATGCGCAACGGTCATGCTTTGCTGAAATTCAAAATGTTATTTACAAAATAAAAATCATAGTTTTAGCTGAAACCAATATTAGAGATGAGGAGTGTCCACTATACTCTATTAATGGGTTTAATTCAACCTTTAAAAATAGAGAAGGACGAAGCGGAGGAGGATTAGCCATTTTTGTTAGGGATACAATACAGTACACACTAATACCAATAAACACAATTATGATGGAGACAATACAAATAAATATAGAGACAAATGAAAACTCAACGCTCTTAGCAATTTACAGGCCACCGTCTCTCAGTGTTAGAAGATTTACGGAAGAGCTGGATGAATTAATAAAAATAAATAAAAAGCAAAAAAACATGGTTATAGTTGGTGATATGAACGTAGATTTACTAAAACAAAATTTTACAACAACATGTTTTCTGGATATGTTTTTTGCAAATGGTTTGCAATGTTTAAATAATCTTTGCACAAGAGAGGACTTAATCAATAACACAGAAACTTGTATTGATCATGTATTTATAAGATCCAAACATATCAACGTTCATGCACATACAACAATAGTAAAAACAACAACATCCGATCATTATACTCTATTTTGCTGTCTCTCTGACAATAATTTTAAGAGCGAAAAAATCAACAATAACATTACCCAACAAACAAAATTGTGTAACAACAAAATAAACAAACTAATACGAGCAACAAGTTGGCAAGAGGTTATTAATCAATCAGATCCTGAAACTGCTTTTAACAAAATTCAAAATAAATTCAAAAATATATATGAAAACTCAACTATAACTCTCAAAAAAAAATAATAAAAAACGAATACCTAGTCCATGGATATGTCAAAATTTAATAAAAAGTTGTGAGATTAGGGATAAACTTTATAAAAAGTGGCGAAGAAATAGAAATAACAAAAATTCTGAATACGAATATAAAAAATATAGGAATAACTTAAATAAAAAACTAAATTTTGCAAAAAATCAATATTATAAAAATAAGTTTTATGAAAATAGAAATAACATGCGAATAACATGGAAAATTATAAATGAAATAATAGGAAAGAAAACTATAAATAGTGATGAAATTATATTAAAAAGCTTTAAAGACATAAATTTAGTAGAAATATGTAATAGTTTTGCATTAAATTTTAAAAAAAATATTGAAAATATCTTACACGATTGTCAAATAAAAACTATTAGCGAAACAAACACAGCTCTAGTAAACTCATTTCATTTAAGAAATACTTCCAATATAGAAATCTATAATATAATAAGAACTCTCAACATAAACAAAAGTCCAGGTGTGGATGAAATTAGGCCAATCGATCTTAAAAAAAATATCGAGTTAATAACACCAGTGATAACGCATCTAATAAATCTAATAATCGACACTGCTAAAATACCAAATAAACTAAAAATTGCATATATACGTCCTATACACAAAACCGGTTCCAGAACAAATTTTGAAAACTATAGGCCAATTTCGATATTACCAGTTATTGAAAAGGTTATGGAAGAGATATTATGCAGGAGATTAACAACGTACACTAGTGCACATAAAATAATAAGCAGAAACCAATTCGGTTTTCAAAAAGGTCAAAACATAAATAAATTATTGGGCAACTTTGCAGACTATATCAACGAACAGCTGAGCAGAAGTAATCATTGCCTTACTCTGTTTATAGACTTTAGTAAAGCATTCGACACGCTATCCCATGAAAAATTGCTGAATGTACTAGATAAAATTGGCATTAGAGGTCACTGTAACGAATTGTTTAAAAACTACTTATTATTAAGAAGTTTCCGTGTTAAAATCAAAAACAATCTTAGCGATGAAGCAATTATGGATCATGGTGTACCACAAGGATCAAAATTAGGACCATTATTATACCTGTTATATACAAACGAACTCGTCAATAGATTGAAAACATGTAAAATATTTGCTTATGCAGATGATACTGCGATTGTAGTTGCACATAAAAACGTAGAAAATGCAGCCGAAATTATGCAACAACAACTGGACACCGCTATTCGATGGTGCCATGACCATGGATTAATTATAAATGCATCAAAAACTAAACTGATGCATATTAAATCCCCTAAACACAGATATGCAGATATAAAGATTAAATTTCATAATATGGACTGTCTACACAAACACAGAATGAATAATATTCCATATGATAATGATCAGTGTAACATCATAATCGAAATTGTAAACACATACAAGTACCTTGGAGTGCATGTTGACCAAAACTTTAAATGGAAAGAACATGTAGAGGAAACAAGAAAAAAGCTCAGGAAAGCTTCCTATATGCTTCACCATTTGAGTTACTGCTCAAACAATGCGGTATTACGACAAGCATACTTTGCACTGGCAGAATCACATATTAGACATGGTATTACAGCGTGGGGTAATTCGGTATACTGCAACAAACTTCAGCAAACTCAAAACCAACTTTTAAAAATGCTCAAATCACACAGTAATAGAAGAACTACTCAAATATCGCATTATAACCAATCTGAAAGAAACAACAACTTAGCAAAAGATAGACACGTACTAAATGTCAACAATATATATAAAACTACACTCATGATTGAATTCTATAAGGATAGGAGATTTCTACAAAAAATCGACCATAAACACCAAACAAGAAAAAACCAGGAAGGAAGATATAAAATAAAAAAATTTCATAACTAATATGGGAGAAAAACACTAGCAGCAGCACTGCCTACTATATTCAACACATTACCAATAGATGTTATTGCGAAGGCGGATAACATTAATATAAGAAAAAAAGTTTTGAAAGATTATTTAATTTTTAACTAGCAATGAATTTTTTTAATGAATGTTGTAATTTGTTATCACATTCTTTATATATACATATATTTTTTATTTAAAAAAAAAAAAAAAAAAACAACTTTCATAAATTAATATTGTTGAGAACAACTTACATTTTATTGTTAATTTACCTACTGACAAGCCGCAATGGCTTAGTGTGGTTATATTTAAATTATGAATTGTAATTTTCGATCAATAAAATAAATAAATGAAAAAAAAAAAAAAAAAATTAAAGCTGTTATGATACTTGCTATTTTTTGTATTTTTTCTATATTGGAAAACAGTGCAAATATATTTGCATAGGAAAACTGACTAAGTGCAAAGAGTATGATTATATCATAAAAAATCTTGAAATGTCAAACAAATATACGTGTGCTATCGATAAACAATCTAAGACTGTCAAAAAAAATATAAAAATTTTTAACTTAAAATTGACATTTCCAGATTAAATGTTAGCACTGTTGCCGATTTTTTCAGTTTTTGATCGAAAGTAGCGGTTTTTAACTTTTGTTTTGCGATTTTTAGCTTTTTTGACGGGGTTTTGTGGGAAAAAAACGTGGGCAATATTGTTTGTTATGTTTACATTTTATTTTGGATTCACAAACAATTTTTGTTTTAAATACAATAAAATTTAATGCAAATAGTGAAAAATATTACGAATTACATCGGGATATATTCTTTAATTAAAAATTTATGATTTGAAATCCCATATGAAGGGCAGCTGCTTCATTTCGTTTATCAAAAACAAAATAGTTTCATCTACCCAAGCTTTTGCCATTTTTTTTTTGTTTTAGTCAAAGAAAAAAATATACATGAGAAATGTCAATCAGAAACAGGGGTTTGTTTACATATTGTATTTCTTGTTCTTTCTTGCATTTGTTGTTTCATTCAGTCAATCCTAAAAAAATCCAATACAAAAAAAAAAACAAATATCATAACACCTTAAGCAACTGAATATAGGGTGAGTTCCAAAACATCAGTTGCAAAGCAACTCGCTTTTTTAAGTGCTATCTACCAAGCAACCGTGAAAAATTTTACAATGTTATCTGTACCAAGGTTCACTAAAAACAATATCGATGCGTACAACATAATCAAACAAGATATAGTTAAACTCTATGATACTTTTTTGACTTTGACTGCAAAGTATTATGATGTTTAGGAACTCAGCCACAATTTTACTTTTTATTATTCTGTTGTATTTGTTTTTCGGGTTGCCTTTGTAACTGTTTATGCATGAAACATGAATTCAAGATTTTCAGTTTGTGGGCAGTAGTAAATTAGCGAAAACAACATCACACAAAAACGTGTATGTGTAATGCCATGTTTCCACGACGATTTGAATCACCTGCTTCGCTCTCTGAATCATGTTAATGAATCATGGTGTTTACACGACGTAACTACTTGCTTCGATTTGACAGTTGTCTTTAATAAACAAATCAGTGTTGTCAACTTTGCATTTTCAAAACCCTACCAAAATGGAGAAAAAACGCAGCAAGTTTAGAATTTTTTTTTTATTTAAAATATTGAATTAATTTTGCATAACATGTTTATATTAAAAATACAGTAGCATCGTAAATTGTAGTTTAAAAGGAGTTGTGCTCTTTAAACCAGCCGGTGCAAATTAAATCTAAGTTAATATATCCAAAATAAGTAATTTAAATAAATTGAGTGTGTTATTTTCGAAAAATTTGCTTTATTGTATTTTTGTACAATTAAATACCGCTTAGGGCCATTATTACAACTTGAAGTTAGCTAAAGTTAAGATGAAATTGACAGATAATAATGTGTTATCTGTCAAAAAGCGTCTGTTAACTGTCGGATAACAGCTAACGCCAAGTTATAATAATGACCCTTATTGGGCGTGGTACCTCCCGTACAAAAAAAAATTAAAAATTTTATAAAAACCAAAATTTAAGGGCTGCCATTTGTCCTATGGATATGACTTATATATCAAAATATCTGATTTTTTTAGAACATATTTTATGAAAAACTCGGGAAAATCGGTTCAGATACAAAAAGTTATGACCAAAATTATTTTTTTTTTTTAAATACCCAACTTTCGGGAACCATAGATCTCCCCGAGTCCAAGCTTTATAACTAAAGTAAATGGTAAATTTCTTCTTCAACACGTCGGTATATAAATCTGCCAAATCGGTTAAAAAATGGCAGAGTTATAACCGAAATACTGAATCCACAAAAATTTTATTTTTTTATACCCTTCACCGAAGGTAAGAGGGTATACAGTATTTATCGGATATAAGAAACTTAAAAAATCCAGGAAAAAAGTTTCTTATAAGCGTTTCTTTCTTATATACAACTATTTTATATAAGAAACTTATTTCTTATATAAGTAGCTATGGCCATATTTTGGTTTTCTGTCTCTTTTTTTGTTACATAGGGTCATCACCTGACAATTTTTTGTTATAATAAACGTCAAACTTCATATAAAAAAAACGCTGACAAAAATTTTAAAGTTTTTTCTATATGGACTTTGACGTTTGGTGTGACAAAAAATTGTCAGGTGAAGACCCTCATGTTAACGTTTCTAACTTTTAAATAATTATTGTCTATGTCTTTTGAGCTTTTCACTATTTTAGATGACGTTGAAAGTCCAATATTATATTTTTTGCAATTTCGCTTCTTTTTATACCGTTTTGTATTTGTTTTAAAATTTTAACTTTTGTTTTTATTGACACAAAGCTTCTCCTGAGTACCAGCTCGCTCATCTAAAACTAAAGCTGGAGGTCCATAACACGCGTTTTCGCCTCCACGCAGCGCATTCTTTTATAACCTTACTTGCGTTCTACATTTCAAGTTACATGCAACGCTTTTTATGCAGCAGCAGCACAAGTAAAAAAAAAATTTAATTTGTCAAAATCAGCTGATTTGTTCGAACGCTGCTTGTGACGCTTACAAAAGTTGAAAGTAAACCTTCTGTTCGCCTCAAGGCATCTACGCTTTTGTGCATGTAACGTATAACTACACAGATTCTACTTTTTTGACAGCTGCGTATGCTGCGAACAAGCGAGTAACGCGTGGTGTGGACATCCAGTTAAAAAAAAACTTTGTTCTTGTTGTAAAACTGTCAGAAAACAGAGTTGTCCATGCAAACTACATAAATTCTGTGTTGCCGTTGGAAGTTTCTTATATAAATTCTTTTTCTATAAATTTTGTGATTTTGGTGTTTAAGAAAAATGTTCCTTTATCAGTTCTTTTCTTATAAGCGTTTTTCTTATATGAAACCTTTTTTGTTAGAAAAATCGCAAAAAAGACATGGTGTTTTTGAAAATGTTTCTAATAAACGTTTTGTTCTTATATGAGATGTTCTTATATCCGAAGAATACTGTATATAACTTTGTCATTCCGTTTGTATGTTCCACAATATTGATCCTACACCCTATAATGTATATATATTCTGGGTCCTTATGAAAAGCGAAGTTCAAATCCGGTTGTCAGTCTGTCCGTCTGTCCGTGTGTATGTTGAAATGGGTTTTCCAAAAACCCCAGAAATGATGTGGACTAGGTTGATGTTTGTTTATATCACATATACTCCGTTTAAGTTTGCTATTGAATTTCAGCCAGATCGGTCCAAAAATGACGGAGATATGAGCAAAAAACCACGACTGCCTCTGATTTTGCCCAAAAATCCCTTGTTGTTGTTGTATTTTTTTATTTCTGTATATCTTGAGAACGACAAGAGCCAAAGTTTCTAAATTTGGTACAAACATTTAGATTATGCAGATACAGTATCCCACAAAATGCGGGCGGGATTGGAGAAGTGGGCGTGGTACCTCCCGTACAAAAATTATTAAAAATTGTAGAAAAACCTGAAACACTCGGGAAAATCGGTTCAGATACGAAAAAGTTATGACCAAAATATAATTTTTTTTTTTCGGGAACCATAGATCTTCCCGAGTCCAAGTTTTATAATCAAAATAACTGGCAAATTTCTTCTTTAACACGTCGATATATAAATCTGTCAAATCGGTTAAGAAATAGCAGAGTTATGACCAAAATACTGCAATCCCAAAAATTACTTTTTTTATAATTAAGTTTGTTTAAATATGTATACATATATGTAAGTATATATATATATACCTATAACCCAATTTAATGGTAATATTATTCTTAAGCACGTTGGTATATAAATCTGCTAAATCGGTTAAAAATGGTTAAGTTATGGGCAAAATACTCAAAAAAAGCACTAAAAAACATTAAAATTTTTATTATAAAAACTAAAATTTTAGAGCTGTAATATGACCTATTCATACGTTTTAGATATCAAAATATCGGAAAATCGGGGAAAAAAATGATATGGCAAATATATAGCTTTTTTTAAATACCTATTTTCGGGAACCATAGATCTTCCCGACTCCAAGTTTTATTACCAAAGTAAATGGTAATTTTATACTTTAAGATGTCGGTATAAAAATCTGTCAAATCTGTTACAAAATGGCCGAGTTATGACCAAATTCTAAAATTTGATCAAAACTAAACTAACTATACTTAAACTCTTAATATATTTAATAGCACGCAAGCATGTGCAAATAATTAAATAAAACTAAACAATACATATTATATAATATACATGTATATATACATATATTTAGATATCCATATATATAAACTTCTGTTCTTTCCAAACCATGGTGAAGGGTTTATAAGATTCGGCATAGCCGAATATAGCCCTCTTACTTGTTATAATTAACTTTGTTAAAATATATATTTACAAGTTTATATAAATCAAAAAGTAATTTCAATTTTTGGGAATACAAAATTTTAATTTCAAAAGATTTTGTTATTCGTGCTTAATTCCCAGTTTTTATTATTGATAAAAACACTTGAAATTTATTGTTGATGGGATAAGCTATTCCTATGCATTTCACTGGTTGCTTAGGCCAGATCATCAGGAAACTTCATCCATAAAGGTTTTAGACAAACTAAAGATATTAAACCAAATAAAACTGTTAAACGTATAAGAATTATAGCAACAGTTCTACTTGTAACAATATCAAAGTTTAAACAAAACACATCAACAATAAACAACAGTGGGTTCATCTCATCTTACATTTCCCCACTACAATTAGTTGAAATTCTCTCAACATTAATTGTAGTTGTAAGTAGGTTAAGAAAAACAAAATGAAAAAAACAACAACTTACAAAAGATGTTGTCAATTAAGTGTTTTTTAGGCCGTGCACCGCCTGTTTATTATCAAAAAGTAATTTAAATTTTTGGGAATACAAAATTTTAATTTCAAAAGATTTTGTTATTCGTGCTTAATTCCCAGTTTTTATTATTGATAAAAACACTTGAAATTTATTGTTGATGGGATAAGCTATTCCTATGCATTTCACTGGTTGCTTAGGCCAGATCATCAGGAAACTTCATCCATAAAGGTTTTAGACAAACTAAAGATATTAAACCAAATAAAACTGTTAAACGTATAAGAATTATAGCAACAGTTCTACTTGTAACAATATCAAAGTTTAAACAAAACACATCAACAATAAACAACAGTGGGTTCATCTCATCTTACATTTCCCCACTACAATTAGTTGAAATTCTCTCAACATTAATTGTAGTTGTAAGTAGGTTAAGAAAAACAAAATGAAAAAAACAACAACTTACAAAAGATGTTGTCAATTAAGTGTTTTTTAGGCCGTGCACGGCCTGTTTATTATCAAAAAGTAATTTCAATTTTTGGGAATACAAAATTTTAATTTCAAAAGATTTTGTTATTCGTGCTTAATTCCCAGTTTTTATTATTGATAAAAACACTTGAAATTTATTGTTGATGGGATAAGCTATTCCTATGCATTTCACTGGTTGCTTAGGCCAGATCATCAGGAAACTTCATCCATAAAGGTTTTAGACAAACTAAAGATATTAAACCAAATAAAACTGTTAAACGTATAAGAATTATAGCAACAGTTCTACTTGTAACAATATCAAAGTTTAAACAAAACACATCAACAATAAACAACAGTGGGTTCATCTCATCTTACATTTCCCCACTACAATTAGTTGAAATTCTCTCAACATTAATTGTAGTTGTAAGTAGGTTAAGAAAAACAAAATGAAAAAAACAACAACTTACAAAAGATGTTGTCAATTAAGTGTTTTTTAGGCCGTGCACCGCCTGTTTATTATCAAAAAGTAATTTCAATTTTTGGGAATACAAAATTTTAATTTCAAAAGATTTTGTTATTCGTGCTTAATTCCCAGTTTTTATTATTGATAAAAACACTTGAAATTTATTGTTGATGGGATAAGCTATTCCTATGCATTTCACTTCTTCTTTACAACTTATTAAAAAGAAATGTTTGAATTTTAAAACGTTACAGAAAGGCGTCTAAGCAAGCGCTAAATGTATTAAGTGGCGGTTACACTCTTTCTTATTAACACAACATACAAATCAATACTTTCATGCATACACAAAAAACAATATCTTCCATCTCGTGTCGTCTACCTATGCTTTGTGTGTGTGACAGCGTAAGCAAGTGCAAAAAAATTGTGCGGCTGCGTAAAGGGTTCTACATCAGCGATGGGCGCTGGTTTGCCTGGATTACGAAGTTTTTCGGGTTTTTACATTTACTCATCGTGTTTTTTTACCAGAACTGCTAAAAATGCAAAAATTGCCCTACTAAGGTATTCCTTAAAATTCCCAAAACATACCAAACAATTGTTTTATTATGCTACTTTTTAACTTAAAAAAAGTAGATTTAAAATAGAGAAACTAAATAAAAAACTATTTTTTAGCAGTCAAAAGAAGAAGAAACAACAATATTTACATTAAAATCAGAATGTGAAAAAATTTACCGTATAATACCATGTTTCCACGGTACGTGCTTCGCTCTCTATTCATGCTTCACATCACAATCATGAACGAAGCAACTGCTTCGCCATACAAAATTTTGAGAGCGAAGCAAGTAGATTCATATTGAATCTACTTGCGAAGCACGAAAAATTACTCTCTTCTCTAATTTTTATCGCAAGGTTATCTGAACTAGCTGTAAAAATCGATTGTTTCAGAGTTGTCAACTCGGTGCGTTTCGCACCTTTTTTGGTGCTTTTTAAATTTTGTTCTGCTATAACAATAATGATGAAAATATTAACTTTATTAATTTGGAATAATTAAAATAAATTTTTGATCACCTTTTCAAAAGTTTTAAACAGAATTTATTAAATCAATTTACGAAAATATATCATCTTGTACAAATGAATGCAAACATAAATACTATCCCTTATATTCATTAAAAAACGAATTTTTTATGAAAATTTGTTTAATAAACCTGTCATAAACCCAAACTATTTTTTATTAATATGGAGGTATGTATTTATGTAGAAATTTGTTTAATTTTTTTATAAAGTTTTTTGTTTTTCTTTTTTAACTATGTAAAAGGCTGTTTTATTGTTATATTTTTTATATGAAAATATTAAACTTCTTAAAAATATTATATTTTTAAAAATATTTTAATAACACGATAAATACTGAACTGTTGCTAATTTAGAATCCTTACTAGATATTTAGTGTTGAATTCTTTATAAAAAAAATTTGATATATTTTATGCAATTAAAAAAAATTGTCCTAGTATATATGAATGCCGAGTCGAATTCAACAAGGTAAACTCGTCGCTACAACAATTACAACTCTAATAACAAGTAAGAGTGCTATATTCGGCTGTGCCGAATCTTATACACCTTTCACCATTGTGCGAGCAGAATACAGAGCAACTAGACAAAAACTAAATAAAACTGGTAAATATTTTTTTTTTAAATAAGAGACAACCGGTTTTGAACTTCGCTTTCATAAGGGCCCAGAATATATGTACTTTATAGGGTGTAGGATCAATATTGTATATACCTTTTTACCTTCGGTGAAGGGTATAAAAAGAGTAATTTTCGGGAATTCAGTACCTCGTTTCTGTATTTCTCGCATCGTAAAATTTTTTACATGAAGTGTGAAACAAAAAATTCCATCGTTTCTCGATTTATGAGATAAAAGTGTTTCTGTATTTGAATGCGAAAACAGACACAACCAATTCTGCTGGAATATTTCCAATAATTAAGTGTCAAATAAAAGCGAAACGTCAACAAAAGAAATAAATATAATAAAAACGGGGCTGCCAGATTTGACGAGTTATGTCATTTTGACAACTTTTTGTTCCGAAATTAGCAAAGTGACGATTTAATGATTTTTCTAAAAAAGTGACGAAAGCCAAAAAAAATCTAAAATATTTTATAATTTTGTTGTTAAGCTTCGTACAGACGATGGTCAGATCTTACAATGTTGTCATTAAAATTGCCTAAAAATGTCTTGCAACTGTCTGAACATTGTAAGCTCATTTTCATTTGGCAGATGTGTAAAATTAATGCATCTGACAATGGCACTATTGTCAGAAAAATGACAATATTGTAATATCTGACCATCGTCTGTACGAAGCTTTACTTTCTAATGAAATTCATATTGAATTTTTAAATTCATATTTTGTGGCGTTGAAAATTAAAAAACAAAATGAATTTCTGTAGAAAGTAACAACAAATTTATAAAATACTTTTGATTTTTTTTTTTTTTGCTTTCAATGAAATTGTTGGCGTTGCCCCTTAGTCTTCGAAATAAGATAGTTTTAAATATTTTAATATGTTTGTTTATTAGTAAAAAAAATATCTTTAAAAACAAGACGGCTTAAATTTTTTTATTTATCCCTTTTATGAAAATTGTCCTCGAAGTTGTTTGCCTCTTCCCTGAAAAATGTATCGGCAAAAGCAAAATTTCGAGAGAAAGAAATGGACCGATTTGGCTTATTTTGAACATTTAATACTTCTTATATACATTAACAAAATATGATTGATATTTGGGTGTATCCAAAGTAACGGCCGTTACTTTATAAATGTGCTGTTTTTAAATGTCTGAAACGAACATCATGTTTTGTTAAACTTTGCACAGGATATGTCAAGTTAAATATCTGATTTAATTCTTTGAAATGTTTTGTTTAAATAATACATTATAAAAATTACAAGTTTTTTGCGTGTGAATTCATTTATTATCGGTGACAAAAAAAATATATTTTTGTTAGTATAAATAAAATTAAAGTTAAACTTTAGGAATATGACACGATACATTTATTTTGTTTAATAGCGGAAAAATTAATTCAAAATAAAAATTAAATTTTTGAGCTATAAGGGGTAAATTTCTGTGGAAACACCCTTTTGATATTCTTATCTTATATGGACATTTTTGGGCCAAAACCATTATTTCTTCAAGAAAAAAAGTTGTTTGTCTGTAACCCGTTCATTTATGAACCGATTTTTTTAACTAAAACTACCAGCTGTTCTACTAAGTCTATTTCAGGTAAAAAAAAGAAAAAAAATTTATAGGAATAGGTAAATTACAGATTTATATCTCAGCCATTTGTAAACCGATATAGTTAAATTTCAATAATATACTATTTCGGACTACATACGATATTAATATAAAACAACGTTGTCACTATGAATTCTAGGTTTTTCACAAAGCTGATTTAATTAAAAAATGTATCTATTTATCTATATTTATCTATTTTAAATAAGGATGTATGTTTATCTTATTAAGCTTGGCTTCTTTTTGCTTTTGTAAAAATATTGGCCCATAATCATAGTCAAACGCTAAAGTCGGTTCTATTTAAAAACAACTTTAAAATAAAAACATTATTTTAAATATTTTGCTACTATAGTCGAAACTAAAGTATGTTTTAAATTGAACCGACTTTAACTGGGTGCCACCTCAAATGTAGCAAATTTTTCATACAACATACAACAAAATATAAGCAAGTGGCAACTTTAAGCAGCCGACATTGAAAATTAAAATATAAATAAAACACTGCATATCTTGTACGGTTGAAACACGCAATATGATTTTATGTAGAAAGCAACAACAAAATTACACAATTAGGGCCTATACATATATATTTTGTGTTTCTTTCCATAAAAGTTTTCCTGCAAATCATTAATAATTGCAAAATATCAGCCAACATCTTATAACATAAACATTTTTAACTTTTTGCAAGTACTTTTTTATTTGGCGAAAAACAGCTGATGCTGTTGTTAAATGAGTTAAACATAACTTCAGCTGGTTTTAAAATTAACATCGGGTTTAACGTGTAAAGTATGCTTTTGCTTGTCTATAGTAGATCAAAAGCATATTTTTAATAAAAGTTTACTTTAGAACTCTTAAAGTATGCTTTGTTTATGACTATAGTTATGGGCCATTTATTTTATTTTTTGTTTAATATGATATTTTCTCATGCCTTTGTGTGACTTCTTCAGGGAAAAACAATTTTTAATTGTTATCGGATTAAAGAAAATAAATAGTTTTATAAAAAATTATCATTCAGCTTAACAAAAGAAATATAAATTTAAAGAAATTATTAAATACCCATGAACTTTAACTTTGTTATTTTTTTGATTATGTTTTAATAAAAGTCGAAACAAATTTGTTTAAAATTTATTTTAAATTACCCGATTTTTAAAACAAAAAAGGAGGATCTTTTATATATTTTTCTCAGAAAATTGACGATTTTGACACAAATTTATCTGGCAGCGCTGATTAAAACCAAAACAAGAAAAGGCTAAAAAAAATTTAAAATAACAAAATATAACAATGGTTTTTTGTTTATTTTCATCATATAAATTATGCATTCTACATTTATATTCCTTCTATTTTTTTATTTATTTAAAAAAAATAGTATATAAACATATTTTAAATTCAAAATATCTACATTTTGTTTTTCTCGCCACCAATTTCAAATGCGACTTATTTTGACAGTTCTTGAAAGAAACTTTTCGCAAAACATTGTTATAGAAACACTTTTTCTCGCATCCTTCCAATAATTGATGGAAAATTATTAAAATGACAGATAATTCTCGCCAAGAAAAGATACAGAAACACTTGCGTGAGAAAAACCATTTTTTGTTTCATTTCACACTATTTTTGTTGCAATTCACACGTTTCATGCGGAAAATTTTACGAAGCGAGAAATACAGAAACGAGGTACAGGGTTCTAATCACTAATCTAATCACTGCATTCGATGCTATCGTATGGAATAAACTATTGCATTTTTTTGCATACGATAGACACTGGCGTATCAAATGAAAACTCGATAAATGTAATGTCGAGTTACTCGATGTCGAATGCTATTATTTCAAATTCAATACATTTCATTCGATATCGAGTTACAAGATACCAAAATAAATAATTTCGATGAATTTTGCTCGATATCGTATGCGGTGATTAGACCCCAGTATTTCTGTTATAACTCATAAAAATTTCCGACATTTTGATATATAAGTCATATCCATAGGACGTATAGCAGCCCTAAAATTTAGGTTTATATAAAAATTTTGATGTTTTTTAGCCCATTTTTTGAGTATTTTGCTCATAAATTACCCATTGTCTAACCGATTTGATAGTTTTATATACCGACGTGTTAAGGAAGAATTTTACCATTTACTTAAGTTATATTTATATATAAACATTTATATAAACTTGTAAATATATATTTTAACAAAGTTAATTATAAACAAGTTAGAGTGCTATATTCGGCTGTGCCGAATCTTTGATACCCTCCACCGACAGTTCGAATGTTTAAGGAGTAATATCTGTATGATGTAATTATAATCTTAAACTGTGACGATTTGTTATTAATTATGGTTTAAGGCAACCAAACTGTTTTCCGGTAGAAGGGTTTATATGGGGCCTAGAGTAAATTATGGACCGATCATCACGAAATTTCACAGTATCATTTATAGTCCTATAAAACTGTGACGGGCCAAAATTTGTTATGATTGCATGATTTTTTACGGTTTTAGGCGTACTAAACTGTTTTCCGGTAGTAGGGTTTCTATGGGGCCTAGGGTAAATTATGTACCGATCTTCACGAAATTTCACAGTATCATTTATAGTCCTATAAAACTGTGACGGGCCAAAATTTGTTATGATTGCATTATTTTTTACGGTTTTAGGCGTACTAAATTGTTTTCCGGTAGTAGGGTTTATATGGAGCCCAAGGTAAATTATGGACCGATCGTCACGAAATTTCACAGTGTTATTTCTTGTCCTAAAGAACTGTGACGTACCAAATTTTGTTACGCTAGCTTTATTTTTTACGGTTTTAGGCGTACTAAACTGTTTTCCGGGAGGAGGGTTTATATGGGGCCCAGGGTAAATTATGGACCGATCTTTACGAAATTACACAGTTTTATTTCTTGTCCTATAAAACTCTGATGTACCAAATTTTGTTATGATAGCATTATTTTTTACGTTTTTAGGCGTACTAAGTTGTTTTCCGGGAGTAAAGTTTATATGGGGCCTATGGTAAATTATGAACCGATCTTCACGAAATTTCAAAGATATATTTTTAGTTCTATAAAACTTTGATGTACCAAATTTTGTTATGATAGCATTATTTTTTACGTTTTTAGGCGTACTAAGTTGTTTTCCGGAAGTAGGTTTTATATGGGGCCTATGGTAAATTATGGACCGATCTTCACGAAACTTAACAGTTTAATTTCTAGTCCTATGTAACTGTGACCTGCCAAAATTTGTAATGATAGCATTGTTAGTTAGGGTTTTAGGCTTAATATACTGTTTTCCGGGAGTAGGGCTTATATGGGGCCTAGGGTAAATTATTGACGGATCTTCACGAAATTTCACAGCGTGATTTCCAGTTGAATAAAACGAATTGTTGCGAAATCTTATATCATTCTGTGCATTTTTCCACCATTTATGTTAGTTTTTGTAACAAAATTATCAATTTTTTTTAGGTGGTGGTTCCACATTTTGATTCATAGCTCAGATCCTATTGAACCGATTTTGCTGAATTTCAATCCCAAACTGCTTAGGATAACTACAAGCAATTTGACACCAAGTTTGTTGATTTCTTTTGAGTTTTTCGAAAGTGAGCGTGTTTTCAACAGACGGACAGACAGACGGACATGGCTAAATCGACTTAAAATTACTCAAGGACCCAGAATATATATACTTTATAGGGTCTGAGATGAATAGTAAAAAAGTTTCACACGGAATGACAAACTGAATATACCCTCTTCACAACTAATTGTGGTGGAGGGTATAAAAAGAGTAATTTTTGTGGATTCAGTATTTCGGTTATAACTCTGCCATTTTTTAACCGATTTGGCAGATTTATATACCGACATGTTGAAGAAGAAATTTACCATTTACTTTAGTAATAAAGCTTGGACTCGGGGAGATCTATGGTTCCCGAAAGTGGGCATTTAAAAAAAAAAATAATTTTGGTTATAACTTTTTTGTATCTGAACCGATTTTTCCGAGTTTTTTATAAAATATGTTCTACAAGAAATTTCAAATATTTTGGTATATAAGACATATCCATAGGACGTATAGCAGCCCTAAAATTTAGGTTTTTATAAAAATTTTGATGTTTTTTAGCCCATTTTTTGAGTATTTTGCTCATAAATTACCCATTGTCTAACCGATTTGATAGTTTTATATACCGACGTGTTAAGGAAGAATTTTACCATTTACTTAAGTTATATTTATATATAAACATTTATATAAACTTTTCAAAAGATTTTGTTATTCGTGCTTAATTCCCAGTTTTTATTATTGATAAAAACACTTGAAATTTATTGTTGATGGGATAAGCTTTTCCTATGCATTTCACTGGTTGCTTAGGCCAGATCATCAGGAAACTTCATCCATAAAGGTTTTAGACAAACTAAAGATATTAAACCAAATAAAACTGTTAAACGTATAAGAATTATAGCAACAGTTCCACTTGTAACAATATCAAAGTTTAAACAAAACACATCAACAATAAACAACAGTGGGTTCATCTCATCTTACATTTCCCCACTACAATTAGTTGAAATTCTCTCAACATTCATTGTAGTTGTAAGTAGGTTAAGAAAAACAACATGAAAAAAACAACAACTTACAAAAGATGTTGTCAATTAAGTGTTTTTTAGGCCGTGCACCGCCTGTTTATTATCAAAAAGTAATTTCAATTTTTGGGAATACAAAATTTTAATTTCAAAAGATTTTGTTATTCGTGCTTAATTCCCAGTTTTTATTATTGATAAAAACACTTGAAATTTATTGTTGATGGGATAAGCTATTCCTATGCATTTCACTGGTTGCTTAGGCCAGATCATCAGGAAACTTCATCCATAAAGGTTTTAGACAAACTAAAGATATTAAACCAAATAAAACTGTTAAACGTATAAGAATTATAGCAACAGTTCTACTTGTAACAATATCAAAGTTTAAACAAAACACATCAACAATAAACAACAGTGGGTTCATCTCATCTTACATTTCCCCACTACAATTAGTTGAAATTCTCTCAACATTAATTGTAGTTGTAAGTAGGTTAAGAAAAACAAAATGAAAAAAACAACAACTTACAAAAGATGTTGTCAATTAAGTGTTTTTTAGGCCGTGCACTGCCTGTTTATTATCAAAAAGTAATTTCAATTTTTGGGAATACAAAATTTTAATTTCAAAAGATTTTGTTATTCGTGCTTAATTCCCAGTTTTTATTATTGATAAAAACACTTGAAATTTATTGTTGATGGGATAAGCTATTCCTATGCATTTCACTGGTTGCTTAGGCCAGATCATCAGGAAACTTTATGGATGAAGTTTAATTTCAAAAGATTTTGTTATTCGTGCTTAATTCCCAGTTTTTATTATTGATAAAAACACTTGAAATTTATTGTTGATGGGATAAGCTATTCCTATGCATTTCACTGGTTGCTTATGGATGAATTTTAATTTCAAAAGATTTTGTTATTCGTGCTTAATTCCCAGTTTTTATTATTGATAAAAACACTTGAAATTTATTGTTGATGGGATAAGCTATTCCTATGCATTTCACTGGTTGCTTAGGAATAGCTTATCCCATCAACAATAAATTTCAAGTGTTTTTATCAATAATAAAAACTGGGAATTAAGCACGAATAACAAAATCTTTTGAAATTAAAATTCATCCATAAAGTTTCCTGATGATCTGGCCTAAGCAACCAGTGAAATGCATAGGAATAGCTTATCCCATCAACAATAAATTTCAAGTGTTTTTATCAATAATAAAAACTGGGAATTAAGCACGAATAACAAAATCTTTTGAAATTAAAATTTTGTATTCCCAAAAATTGAAATTACTTTTTGATAATAAACAGGCGGTGCACGGCCTAAAAAACACTTAATTGACAACATCTTTTGTAAGTTGTTGTTTTTTTTCATTTTGTTTTTCTTAACCTACTTACAACTACAATTAATGTTGAGAGAATTTCAACTAATTGTAGTGGGGAAATGTAAGATGAGATGAACCCACTGTTGTTTATTGTTGATGTGTTTTGTTTAAACTTTGATATTGTTACAAGTAGAACTGTTGCTATAATTCTTATACGTTTAACAGTTTTATTTGGTTTAATATCTTTAGTTTGTCTAAAACCTTTATGGATGAAGTTTCCTGATGATCTGGCCTAAGCAACCAGTGAAATGCATAGGAATAGCTTATCCCATCAACAATAAATTTCAAGTGTTTTTATCAATAATAAAAACTGGGAATTAAGCACGAATAACAAAATCTTTTGAAATTAAAATTTTGTATTCCCAAAAATTGAAATTACTTTTTGATAATAAACAGGCGGTGCACGGCCTAAAAAACACTTAATTGACAACATCTTTTGTAAGTTGTTGTTTTTTTCATTTTGTTTTTCTTAACCTACTTACAACTACAATTAATGTTGAGAGAATTTCAACTAATTGTAGTGGGGAAATGTAAGATGAGATGAACCCACTGTTGTTTATTGTTGATGTGTTTTGTTTAAACTTTGATATTGTTACAAGTAGAACTGTTGCTATAATTCTTATACGTTTAACAGTTTTATTTGGTTTAATATCTTTAGTTTGTCTAAAACCTTTATGGATGAAGTTTCCTGATGATCTGGCCTAAGCAACCAGTGAAATGCATAGGAATAGCTTATCCCATCAACAATAAATTTCAAGTGTTTTTATCAATAATAAAAACTGGGAATTAAGCACGAATAACAAAATCTTTTGAAAAGTTTATATAAATGTTTATATATAAATATAACTTAAGTAAATGGTAAAATTCTTCCTTAACACGTCGGTATATAAAACTATCAAATCGGTTAGACAATGGGTAATTTATGAGCAAAATACTCAAAAAATGGGCTAAAAAACATCAAAATTTTTATAAAAACCTAAATTTTAGGGCTGCTATACGTCCTATGGATATGTCTTATATACCAAAATATTTGAAATTTCTTGTAGAACATATTTTATAAAAAACTCGGAAAAATCGGTTCAGATACAAAAAAGTTATAACCAAAATTATTTTTTTTTTTTAAATGCCCACTTTCGGGAACCATAGATCTCCCCGAGTCCAAGCTTTATAACTAAAGTAAATGGTAAATTTCTTCTTCAACATGTCGGTATATAAATCTGCCAAATCGGTTAAAAAATGGCAGAGTTATAACCGAAATACTGAATCCACAAAAATTACTCTTTTTTATAATTAACTTTGTTAAAATATATATTTACAAGTTTATATAAATGTTTATATATAAATATAACTTAAGTAAATGGTAAAATTCTTCCTTAACACGTCGGTATATAAAACTATCAAATCGGTTAGACAATGGGTAATTTATGAGCAAAATACTCAAAAAATGGGCTAAAAAACATCAAAATTTTTATATAAACCTAAATTTTAGGGCTGCTATACGTCCTATGGATATGACTTATATATCAAAATGTCGGAAATTTTTATGAGTTATAACAGAAATACTGGGGTCTAATCACCGCATACGATATCGAGCAAAATTCATCGAAATTATTTATTTTGGTATCTTGTAACTCGATATCGAATGAAATGTATTGAATTTGAAATAATAGCATTCGACATCGAGTAACTCGACATTACATTTATCGAGTTTTCATTTGATACGCCAGTGTCTATCGTATGCAAAAAAATGCAATAGTTTATTCCATACGATAGCATCGAATGCAGTGATTAGATTAGTGATTAGAACCCTGTACCTCGTTTCTGTATTTCTCGCTTCGTAAAATTTTCCGCATGAAACGTTTGAATTGCAACAAAAATAGTGTGAAATGAAACAAAAAATGGTTTTTCTCACGCAAGTGTTTCTGTATCTTTTCTTGGCGAGAATTATCTGTCATTTTAATAATTTTCCATCAATTATTGGAAGGATGCGAGAAAAAGTGTTTCTATAACAATGTTTTGCGAAAAGTTTCTTTCAAGAACTGTCAAAATAAGTCGCATTTGAAATTGGTGGCGAGAAAAACAAAATGTAGATATTTTGAATTTAAAATATGTTTATATACTATTTTTTTTAAATAAATAAAAAAATAGAAGGAATATAAATGTAGAATGCATAATTTATATGATGAAAATAAACAAAAAACCATTGTTATATTTTGTTATTTTAAATTTTTTTTAGCCTTTTCTTGTTTTGGTTTTAATCAGCGCTGCCAGATAAATTTGTGTCAAAATCGTCAATTTTCTGAGAAAAATATATAAAAGATCCTCCTTTTTTGTTTTAAAAATCGGGTAATTTAAAATAAATTTTAAACAAATTTGTTTCGACTTTTATTAAAACATAATCAAAAAAATAACAAAGTTAAAGTTCATGGGTATTTAATAATTTCTTTAAATTTATATTTCTTTTGTTAAGCTGAATGATAATTTTTTATAAAACTATTTATTTTCTTTAATCCGATAACAATTAAAAATTGTTTTTCCCTGAAGAAGTCACACAAAGGCATGAGAAAATATCATATTAAACAAAAAATAAAATAAATGGCCCATAACTATAGTCATAAACAAAGCATACTTTAAGAGTTCTAAAGTAAACTTTTATTAAAAATATGCTTTTGATCTACTATAGACAAGCAAAAGCATACTTTACACGTTAAACCCGATGTTAATTTTAAAACCAGCTGAAGTTATGTTTAACTCATTTAACAACAGCATCAGCTGTTTTTCGCCAAATAAAAAAGTACTTGCAAAAAGTTAAAAATGTTTATGTTATAAGATGTTGGCTGATATTTTGCAATTATTAATGATTTGCAGGAAAACTTTTATGGAAAGAAACACAAAATATATATGTATAGGCCCTAATTGTGTAATTTTGTTGTTGCTTTCTACATAAAATCATATTGCGTGTTTCAACCGTACAAGATATGCAGTGTTTTATTTATATTTTAATTTTCAATGTCGGCTGCTTAAAGTTGCCACTTGCTTATATTTTGTTGTATGTTGTATGAAAAATTTGCTACATTTGAGGTGGCACCCAGTTAAAGTCGGTTCAATTTAAAACATACTTTAGTTTCGACTATAGTAGCAAAATATTTAAAATAATGTTTTTATTTTAAAGTTGTTTTTAAATAGAACCGACTTTAGCGTTTGACTATGATTATGGGCCAATATTTTTACAAAAGCAAAAAGAAGCCAAGCTTAATAAGATAAACATACATCCTTATTTAAAATAGATAAATATAGATAAATAGATACATTTTTTAATTAAATCAGCTTTGTGAAAAACCTAGAATTCATAGTGACAACGTTGTTTTATATTAATATCGTATGTAGTCCGAAATAGTATATTATTGAAATTTAACTATATCGGTTTACAAATGGCTGAGATATAAATCTGTAATTTACCTATTCCAATAAATTTTTTTTCTTTTTTTTACCTGAAATAGACTTAGTAGAACAGCTGGTAGTTTTAGTTAAAAAAATCGGTTCATAAATGAACGGGTTACAGACAAACAACTTTTTTTCTTGAAGAAATAATGGTTTTGGCCCAAAAATGTCCATATAAGATAAGAATATCAAAAGGGTGTTTCCACAGAAATTTACCCCTTATAGCTCAAAAATTTAATTTTTATTTTGAATTAATTTTTCCGCTATTAAACAAAATAAATGTATCGTGTCATATTCCTAAAGTTTAACTTTAATTTTATTTATACTAACAAAAATATATTTTTTTTTGTCACCGATAATAAATGAATTCACACGCAAAAAACTTGTAATTTTTATAATGTATTATTTAAACAAAACATTTCAAAGAATTAAATCAGATATTTAACTTAACATATCCTGTGCAAAGTTTAACAAAACATGATGTTCGTTTCAGACATTTAAAAACAGCACATTTATAAAGTAACGGCCGTTACTTTGGATACACCCAAATATCAATCATATTTTGTTAATGTATATAAGAAGTATTAAATGTTCAAAATAAGCCAAATCGGTCCATTTCTTTCTCTCGAAATTTTGCTTTTGCCGATACATTTTTCAGGGAAGAGGCAAACAACTTCGAGGACAATTTTCATAAAAGGGATAAATAAAAAAATTTAAGCCGTCTTGTTTTTAAAGATATTTTTTTTACTAATAAACAAACATATTAAAATATTTAAAACTATCTTATTTCGAAGACTAAGGGGCAACGCCAACAATTTCATTGAAAGCAAAAAAAAAAAAATCAAAAGTATTTTATAAATTTGTTGTTACTTTCTACAGAAATTCATTTTGTTTTTTAATTTTCAACGCCACAAAATATGAAGTGTTTGAAATTTAAAAATTCAATATGAATTTCTTTAGAAAGTAACAACAAAATTATAAAATATTTTAGATTTTTTTTGGCTTTCGTCACTTTTTTAGAAAAATCATTAAATCGTCACTTTGCTAATTTCGGAACAAAAAGTTGTCAAAATGACATAACTCGTCAAATCTGGCAGCCCCGTTTTTATTATATTTATTTCTTTTGTTGACGTTTCGCTTTTATTTGACACTTAATTATTGGAAATATTCCAGCAGAATTTGTTGTGTCTGTTTTCGCATTCAAATACAGAAACACTTTTATCTCATAAATCGAGAAACGATGGAATTTTTTGTTTCACACTTCATGTAAAAAATTTTACGATGCGAGAAATACAGAAACGAGGTACTGAATTCCCGAAAATTACTCTTTTTATACCCTTCACCGAAGGTAAAAAGGTATATACAATATTGATCCTACACCCTATAAAGTACATATATTCTGGGCCCTTATGAAAGCGAAGTTCAAAACCGGTTGTCTCTTATTTAAAAAAAAAATATTTACCAGTTTTATTTAGTTTTTGTCTAGTTGCTCTGTATTCTGCTCGCACAATGGTGAAAGGTGTATAAGATTCGGCACAGCCGAATATAGCACTCTTACTTGTTATTAGAGTTGTAATTGTTGTAGCGACGAGTTTACCTTGTTGAATTCGACTCGGCATTCATATATACTAGGACAATTTTTTTTAATTGCATAAAATATATCAAATTTTTTTTATAAAGAATTCAACACTAAATATCTAGTAAGGATTCTAAATTAGCAACAGTTCAGTATTTATCGTGTTATTAAAATATTTTTAAAAATATAATATTTTTAAGAAGTTTAATATTTTCATATAAAAAATATAACAATAAAACAGCCTTTTACATAGTTAAAAAAGAAAAACAAAAAACTTTATAAAAAAATTAAACAAATTTCTACATAAATACATACCTCCATATTAATAAAAAATAGTTTGGGTTTATGACAGGTTTATTAAACAAATTTTCATAAAAAATTCGTTTTTTAATGAATATAAGGGATAGTATTTATGTTTGCATTCATTTGTACAAGATGATATATTTTCGTAAATTGATTTAATAAATTCTGTTTAAAACTTTTGAAAAGGTGATCAAAAATTTATTTTAATTATTCCAAATTAATAAAGTTAATATTTTCATCATTATTGTTATAGCAGAACAAAATTTAAAAAGCACCAAAATGGTGCGAAACGCACCGAGTTGACAACTCTGAAACAATCGATTTTTACAGCTAGTTCAGATAACCTTGCGATAAAAATTAGAGAAGAGAGTAATTTTTCGTGCTTCGCAAGTAGATTCAATATGAATCTACTTGCTTCGCTCTCAA
Organism: Pollenia angustigena; assembly: GCA_930367215.1. Lineage (NCBI taxonomy): Eukaryota > Metazoa > Arthropoda > Insecta > Diptera > Polleniidae > Pollenia > Pollenia angustigena. The sequence goes on along the minus strand of OV884061.1, from coordinate 11,347,808 downwards.
AATTTTGTATGGCGAAGCAGTTGCTTCGTTCATGATTGTGATGTGAAGCATGAATAGAGAGCGAAGCACGTACCGTGGAAACATGGTATTATACGGTAAATTTTTTCACATTCTGATTTTAATGTAAATATTGTTGTTTCTTCTTCTTTTGACTGCTAAAAAATAGTTTTTTATATAGTTTCTCTATTTTAAATCTACTTTTTTTAAGTTAAAAAGTAGCATAATAAAACAATTGTTTGGTATGTTTTGGGAATTTTAAGGAATACCTTAGTAGGGCAATTTTTGCATTTTTAGCAGTTCTGGTAAAAAAACACGATGAGTAAATGTAAAAACCCGAAAAACTTCGTAATCCAGGCAAACCAGCGCCCATCGCTGATGTAGAACCCTTTACGCAGCCGCACAATTTTTTTGCACTTGCTTACGCTGTCACACACACAAAGCATAGGTAGACGACACGAGATGGAAGATATTGTTTTTTGTGTATGCATGAAAGTATTGATTTGTATGTTGTGTTAATAAGAAAGAGTGTAACCGCCACTTAATACATTTAGCGCTTGCTTAGACGCCTTTCTGTAACGTTTTAAAATTCAAACATTTCTTTTTAATAAGTTGTAAAGAAGAGTTTTTCTTTAAAAATTTCATCAACTAATAACCTCTTTTTTTATTTCACTTAGAAACAATAGTAGTGAGTAAATCAATTACCAAACGTTTGTCAAACGTTTTTTCCCTGAATGTTTCAATATTGTTCTTACTCTTTTTTTTTCCAGCTGTGTACGCTTATATTAATGTACAATTTGCGCTCACGAGCAAAAATAATACAAAACAAAATGGCACAATCATTCTCATTGTTTTGGTTTTGTTTTTGTTTTACTCACTGCAAAGAAGTAGTGTGTTTATGCCGCTACCAAATATGATTTTCCATACAAAGTTGGGAGCATACCAGTAGGGGGGTTCACAATCTGTAAACATTAATAAAAAGTTGGGTGTATATCATGAGGGCTATTCACAGACTGTGAACACCCTAATGCCATGCATTTACTCCTGAGATATAGAGGCAAAAGGGAAATGAAATGGAAAAATTTTTTGTTTATTTAGTGGCAGGTGTTAAATTTCTTCTTGTACGTTTCTTGAAGATTTTAAAATTTTGTGAGGGATGATAATTTTACTTGTGCGTATTCGTATTGATGATTTACAAGTTGTTTATTTTGTGGCAGGTGTTAAATTTCTTCGTGTACGTGTCTTGAAGATTTTAAAATTTTGTGAGGGATGATAATTTTACTTGTGCGTTTTCGTATTAAAGATAAAACTGATCGTGGAATAATTATTTTTAGTTTTTTCAGTTTTTGTGTGTGTTTAGAATAGTTAATGACTTTGTTGCATAGGTTTTCTAGTAACTTTTTATACACATACCTCGGTAGGCTTGTGGGATAGGGAGCTAGTCTATCAGTATAAGGGTTGCATATTGGATTATCACCAGAGACTCTGGTCTGTTTTACTACAGCAGACTAAGGATCTAAGCAACTATTGATCGGTTAATAATTTAAAAGATTGTTTATAGTAGTGGAAATGTATGGGACAATATTTTTTTTCCATATATCTATAAATTATGAATTTGTAATTGATGTTTTAAATTTTATAGTTTACATGAATTTTCTTAAATCGTGGGAGGAATATGAAAATATTGTTGATGAACCTTTTTTTTTGTTTAGAAAAATTTAAAAGATTGCTTATAGTAGTGTAAATGGAATAATTATTTTTAGTGTTTTTCAGTTTTTGTGTCTGTTTAGGACAGTAGCCTTATCTATTATGACTTTACTGCATCGGTTTTTTAGTGAATTTTTGCTTTAAATCCCTCGTAAGGCTTGTGGATAGTGAGCTAGTCTATCAGTACAAGGGTTGTAGATTTGTTTATCAACAGAGACTCTGATCTGTTTCACTACAGCAGATTAAAGGTATAAGTAACTATTGATCGGTTGTGTGTATGTGTGTATACGTGATTGATACCGATTATTCATACGAAGAGTAGGAATCCAACCACTTTTTTTATATCAACAGCAACCGGCTGCACATTAGTTTTAATTACATTTAACAAATAGAAGGAGTTGTAATTTTTGGGTTTTGTTAATCTTAAAGAGAATTATATATATATATTTTTTTTATCAAAAAGTAATTTCAATTTTTGGGAATACAAAATTTTAATTTCAAAAGATTTTGTTATTCGTGCTTAATTCCCAGTTTTTATTCTTGATAAAAACACTTGAAATTTATTGTTGATGGGATAAGCTATTCCTATGCATTTCACTGGTTGCTTAGGCCAGATCATCAGGAAACTTCATCCATAAAGATTTTAGACAAACTAAAGATATTAAACCAAATAAAACTGTTAAACGTATAAGACTTATAGCAACAGTTTTACTTGTAACAATATCAAAGCTTGAACAAAATACATCAACAATAAAAAAGTGGGTTTATCTCGTCTAAATTTCAAGTGTTTTTATCAAGAATAAAAACTGGGAATTAAGCACGAATAACAAAATCTTTTGAAATTATATATTTTTTTTTTTTTTTTTTGCTTTAAGTTCCTCGGTAGGTTAATGAATAGTGAGCTAATCTATCAATATGAAGATTGCAGATTTGATTATTACAAGAGACTCTGGTCTGTTTCACCACAACGGACTAAAGGTCAAAGTAACTATTAATCGGTTAATTAAGTTAGCATATAATTTTTGTTAATAACACTTAATAAGCATTTTCTAAAAACATTTGCAGATAGTTTCACCATTACTCAATGTTTATAACCTTTAGTTTTTTTCTAGTTTGATATTCTACATTGACGGTTTAACGAATAATTTTGCTATAGGTTGATACTATACAATACCAGTTTGATACTCTACATCTTCAGTTTAATGAAGAGCTTTTCTATGGTTTGACACTCTACAATGACAGTTTAATTAAAAATTTGGTTCAATCTATGCTAATGATAGAGTTATTTTGTGAGGGATGATAATTTTTTTTTGCTTGCGAGTATTCATATTGACGATTTATTTAGGATTTTTCTAATCATATGTGTGTTTATGCAATCGACAATAGGGAAAAGAATATAGAACTGATCATAAAATAATTATTTTTTAGTTTTTAGTTTTTTTTGCGTGTGTTTAGGATAGTAGCGGTGTCTATTATGACTTTGCTGCATCGGTTTTCTAACAACTTTTTGTATACGTGCCTTGGTAGGTTTGTGGATAGTGAACTAGTCTATCAGTATAAGGGGTGTAGATTTGATTATCAGAAGAGACTCTAGTCTGTTTCACTACAACGGACTATGTGTATATACGCGATTAATTCCGGCTTTTCATTCCTTTTATTTCCCCTTCTATACTTAATATTTATATACCTCCATATATCCTTAAATATACATTTTGTTTTAAGCATTTCTATACTATACATATATATATAAATTTTTTTCTTTACTAACATTCCTATATTTAGTCTTAATCTTATGATCTTAGTCTTGATTTTAATCTTAATCTTAGTGTTAATTTTGATAGTAGCCTTTTGGTCTTGGTTTTATAGTTTCGGATCTCGATCTTAGTTTTTGTATAGACATCTCATTTACAAACCTATATCTTCAATCTCATCAAACCTATCACACAAGACGATTGTCTTCTGTTTTTCAAGAAAATCCATACTAATCCTTTCCATTTTATCAACTCTATCCATTATATTATTATTTTAATTCTATTCAGCTCTCACATAATTTTATTCATTCTATATACAACCTTAACCAGTAACTCATATTTATATATACAGTTTTTCAAACCACTTTTAAGAACATAGTTTGATTTTTACTTGTCTACTATATTAAAAAATAATCCATAAACTTAAATGAAAATTAAGGTTTATATTAAGTAATTTGATTATACACTGAGATACGCTGATAGTTTTTCTACCTTAAATTTATATATTGGATAGAAAGTTACATCTGAATGTAGTGTTTCAGTAAGAATGTCTCTATATTACTTTAAATCAGGTTTCTTATTATACAGAGTTTTTGAATGAAATATTAACAATCCTAATGTTAGTTTCAATCTAATTATTTAAATCATATATATATATATATATATATATATATATATATATATATATATATATTAATTTGTTAGAATCAAACCATCACTTACCATCATGATCTTATTAATGCCATATATTTTTTTTTATTATTTTTATTATTCGTTAAAAACTTTATATTCTTATATGTAGGAGATACATATGATTTAGGATTTCTCCTTCATTTTAAACTTGTTTGATTTGAAAATTTTCATATTAGTTATTTCAACCTTTTCATTATCATTATACTCATTATCATAATCATCATAATTGAGAATAGTTATATTCTTTTCTCATTAAAACCAACAATTCCATTATCATAATCATCAAAATTGGGTTTATATATATTTTGTTTTTATTTTTTCGTTGAAACCAACAAATCATAATCATTATTATCAAAATCAGGTTTATATATGTTTTTTTTTTTCTTAGTCAAGATACTTTAACATCATCATAATCAGAAATATTATTTTTACAAATGTTGATATTGTGATTTTAATTAAACTGGTTATAATCACCTAACGTTGAAATGATAGAGATATTATCCGTTTAATTCTGTTGACTAATTCACATTTATTAAGACATATAGATAATAACAGAATTGATAGAGGATTCATAATTGAATAACTTTGAATAAGAATTGAGCTTATAGTTGGATGTAAGTACGATTTAAACAATAATAACCGACATCGAATGAGTGATTCATCATTTTATTTAATTGCAAACATACCACTTTACATCAAATTACCTTATTTTTAATCTGGTAGCATAAAGCAGTTTCCTTTTTTTGATCAGGTAACGTAGAAACAGAGAGAATTAATATCAGATTTAAATAACAAACCAAATATAAGATACATTATTATATAATACAACAACAACAACAATATATTCAACATGAATTGATTCGAAATAAAATACATTCAATTAGTTTGTCGTATGATTATACTTTAGCTGAGAGAGATTCATACCATATACATATTTACACGTTATGCATTTACAACATAAAATTCAAAGTTTATTAACCATAATATATGGTTTTATATAATGTTTTAACAGTAACCATTAAAAATTTATATATAATATAAACTTATAGTTGACTGTACCATCAGAATATTGACTGATAATATCACAATAGAATCATATTACACAAACAATATATAGAATATTATAAAGAGAAAGGTACAAATTCATATGTCTATAGGTAACAGTTAAGAATTTTACAATATATTGGTTTAAGATATGTTATTTCTAATTAAGAGTTTAGTTTCATGGTTTTTGGAAGTTTATTTTCAATATAAATACATAAATACATATTTGCTGATTTATTTCTATTTGATAATTTTTGATTTGATTGTTTTTTTCTTCTTTTTTACCTACAACACATTAATGAAATGGATATAAGATATACGTTCATGATGATGTTTTTAACACTTTTAAATATTTGTTAAATATAGCTACATCAACTTCTTAATACATCGAATCAACTTACTTAGAATTAATTTTTAAATTAATATTTTGATATACGTATACCCAGCTGATAGGCTGGTTGTGTATAGGTTTACATGATAATCACAAATTTCTTTAAAATAATAAAATTTCATTGAATTAACTCTCAAATTGCAACCATACCCATAAAGTATAGATAGTACATCCCATATAAATTTATACTTTTACATTAAATTATATAGTTTCACTATGTACTCATCATGATTAATATGGAAAATCATATTTTCATATACCCACACCACAAAAGTGTAGAGTATATTAGATATACGTTAATACTGATCCTAGTTACCTTTTGATATACTAAATCAACTTATTTACTTATAATTACTTTTTAAATCAATTTAAACATGAACCAATTCGACTGATTGGTTAGGTGTCTATTGTGTGGTTTATAGAACACAAACGCAAAACTCATCAGTTCAACTTTCATTTTTTTTTAAACCAATCCGACTGGTTGGTGGGCTGTTCTTATAAAACTAAAAATAAAATTTGATTTTTAGGTTTACATGCACAGCTAGCTGTTTATGTAAACGATCTCCGTCCATCGTTAACATATTTGTGGTTTATAGAACACAAACACAAATGTTCAACAGTTCAACTTACATTTAAAACTGAAAATCAAAAAGTAATTCTAAGTAAATAAGTTGATTTAGTATATCAAAAGGTAACTAGGATCAGTATTAACGTATATCTAATATACTCTTCACTTTTGTGGTGTGGGTATATGAAAATATGATTTTCTATATTAATCATGATGAGAACATAGTGAAACTATATAATTTAATGTAAAAGTATAAATTTATATGGGATGTACTATCTATACTTTATGGGTATGGTTGCAATTTGAGAGTTAATTCAATGAAATTTTATTATTTTAAAGAAATTTGTGATTATCATGTAAACCTATACACAACCAGCCTATCAGCTGGGTATACGGATATCAAAATATTAATTTAAAAATTAATTCTAAGTAAGTTGATTCGATGTATTAAGAAGTTGATGTATCTATATTTAAAAAATATTTAAAAGTGTTAAAAAACATCATCATGAACGTATATCATATATCCATTTCATTAATGTGTTGTAGGTAAAAAAGAAGAAAAAAAACAATCAAATCAAAAATTATCAAATAGAAATAAATCAGCAAATGTATTTATATTGAAAATAAACTTCCAAAAACCATAAAACTAAACTCTTAATTAGAAATAACATATCTTAAACCAATATATTGTAAAATTCTTAACTGTAACCTATAGACATATGAATTTGTACCTTTCTCTTTATAATATTATATATATTGTTTGTGTAATATGATTCTATTGTGATATTATCAGTCAATATTCTGATGGTACAGTCAACTATAAGTTTATATTATATATACATTTTTAATGATTGCTGTTAAAACATTATATAAAACCATATATTATGGTTAATAAACTTTGAATTTTATGTTGTTAGTGCATAACGTGTAAATATGTACAGTCAAATCCCGATAATTCGTACCCCGATAAATCGTTATTCCCGATAATTCGTAATAAACTGTCGGTCCCTTGAAAAAATCTCGTTAATTCGTAAAATATCCATACATTTTGGTCCCCTCGCTAATTCGTAATTTTTTTGTCAAATAAAATCTTCTTTACCTCTTATAAATCGTAATTGTTTGCTTACTACCACTTATAATTCGTAATAAAAACAACAGAAACATGGAAAGAATGATTTTTTGTTTACCACTATTTTATTTTTGCTTGGTTTTTTGCTTGTGTGTGGGTTTATTTAAGTATAATTTTTATATATATTATTTTTAACAATTGTTTTTTATATTTTTTTTATTGTTTTAGTAAATAAATTCAAAAACCCCGCTTATTCGTATTTATTTTATTTTAACCCCGTTAAATCGAAACCCCGCTAAATCTAAAACGCCTATAATTCGTAAGAAATGGTCGGTCCCTTGCGATTACGAATTATCGGGATTCTACTGTAAATGGTATGAAGCTCTCTCAGCTAAAGTATAATCATAAGACAAACTAATTGAATGTATTTAAGAATTGTGTGTATTTTATTTCGAATCAATTCATGTTGAATATATTGTTGTTGTATTAAATAATTATGTATTTTATATTTGGTTTGTTATTTAAATCTGATATTAATTCTCTCTGTTTCTTCGTTACCAGATCAAAAATAGGTAACTGCTTTATGCTACCAGATTAAAAATAAGGTATCTTGATGTAAAGTGGTATGTTTTCAATTAAATAAAATGATGAAGCACTCATTCGATGTCGGCTATTATTGTTTAAATCGTACTTACATCCAACTAAAGCTCAATTATTATTCAAAGTTATTCAATTATGAATCCTCTATCAATTCTGTTATTATCTATATGTCTTAATAAATGTGAATTAGTCAACAGAATTAAACGGATAACATCTCTATCATTTCAACCTTAGGTGATTATAACCAGTTTAATTAAAATCACAATATCAACATTTGTAAAAATAATATTTCTGATTATGATGATGTTAAAGTATCTTGATTAAAAAAAAAAAAAAAAACATATATAAACCTGATTTTGATAATATTGATTATGCTTTGTTGGTTTCAACGAAAAAATAAAAACAAAATATATTTAAACCTAATTTTGATGATTATGATAGTAGAATTGTTGGTTTTAATGCTAAAAGAATATAACTAATCTCAATTATGATGATTATGATAATGAGTATAATGATAATGAAAAGGTTGAAATAACTTATATGAAAATTTTCAAATCAAACAAGTTTAAAATGAAGGAGAAATCCTAAATCATATGTATCTCCTACATATAAGAATATAAAGTTTTTAACGAATAATAAAAATAATGAAAAAAAATATATGGCATTAATAAGATCATGATGGTAATTAATGGTTTGATTCTAACAAATTAATATATATATATATATATATATATATATATATATATATATATATATATATATATATATATATATATATATATATATATATATGATTTAAATGAAATTAGATTGAAATTAACATTAGAATTGTTAATATTTCATTCAAAAACTCTGTATTATAAGAAACCGGATTTAAAGTAATATAGAGACATTCTTACCGAAACACTACATTCAGATGTAACTTTCTATCCAATATATAAATTTAAGGTAGAAAAACTATCAGCGTATCTCAGTGTATAATCAAATTACTTAATATAAACCTAAATTTTCATTTAAGTTTATGGATTATTTTTTAATATAGTAGACAAGTAAAAATCAAAATATGTTTTTAAAAGTGGTTTGAAAAAACTGTATATATAAATATGAGTTACTGGTTAAGGTTGTATATAGAATGAATAAAATTATGTGAGAACTGAATAGAATTTATAGGAATTGTTAAAATTAAAATAATAATATAATGGATAGATTTGATAAAATGGAAAGGATTAGTATGGATTTTCTTAAAATCGCCTTGTGTGATTAGTTTGATGAGAATGAAGTATAGTAGAAACACGATTCTTGCATGTAATGAAAACTGGGATCGGTGCAAGTTTCCAGGTTGTCGCAAGTATCGAGTATTAATTTCCTATATAAAATAAAAGATGCATATGTCTGTTTAAAATCGAAGTTTAATATTTCAATTGAAAACACTAAGTTCAACGCATTCGTATAACAGTAGATAGATATTTTATGTGTAATTAAAGAAATTTTAAATTTCCAGATATGTATTCAGTCTAAGAAAACGTAAACAAAGCAGCACGCAAGAGTAATACAAGAGTAATGTTGCAAGTCTATAAATAAAAAAAAACAAGATCGAAATCCGAAACTATAAAACCAAAAGACTACTACTAAGATCAACACTAAGACTAAGATTAAAATCAAGAGTAACGCTGGGACTCCACGTAGCAATTTTTATTGCTAAGTACAAGCAATAACGTCGGCAGAACAATGACAGAACAATGGAGCAATAATTGCTGATTATATTGCTGGAGAACACTTGTTATTGCTTTGCCATAAATTTGCAATTTTCACCGCGAGTAGTTGTATAAAGTTTTGTGCCTTTATTTATAACAAATGTTTCATGTTGTGTTTTGAAGTGATTGTTAAATTTTCTTTTTAAATCAATAAATTAAATTAATAAAATAAAATAATTAATTGTAATTGTCGTAGCTGTGTTTTGTATTACTTTTTTGTTTACTTGCGTATGAAAAAAGCCTAAAACTTGTATTGTTCTATTGAAGAAATAAAAATATACAAAAAAAAAACAAATGTGTCGTTTGTTTTTGTTAATATTGACGTTTATTTAAAAATATAATATATAAACACTTTTTCTGTATTTTGTTGAAGTATTTTTTCACTTGGCGGCTTTTTCTTAATTGCTTTTTTAACCCATTTCTTACCGCCGTGTGTTTGAACACACGTTTATAATTTCTTAACTTTGAGGAATTATAAATCACAGATAAGTATAAAAAACTTAATGTGTGTGGCGTGTATATTAAAGTTTGGTGTCTTACCACCAGAAAAATATTTATGAAAATTTTTGCAAGCTTCCCCCCTTTCACAAGAGGGGGTTTAAAAAGTGTCTAAAAATAGGCTCTTTTTAAATCAATTATATTATATATATAAAATAATCTGAATTGTTATATATGTATTGCCGTGTGTTACGATATCTCCAAAAAGCAACCTAAGGCCATTTGCCCATCAAACTGCTTAATATATGTGCCGCTAGGCGGCAGTAAATACCAGCGTGTGTTTTACCACACGTTGGTACTGAAAGTGAGATTGATTCGACAAAGATTTTCTTATATTTTCTTTGTGTGACTGCATTTTATGTTTTTTTTTTCCAATTGTCCTTAATACTTATCAGGCGCGGATCCAGCTCGAGCCTTACGGGGGGGAAATTTTGTATGATACAAAATAGTAAAAAATTTGTTTTTAAAAGTTTATTAATAACAATATGTATATATTATTTACAAAAAAAAACAAAACAATAGGGTTAAATAAAATATAAGATCCGTTCAATATAAATTAAAATAAATTAATCTTTTTAAATAAGTAAATTGTGATATCCTTGTGAGGCAAATTGAGATAGTACAGTCTATCTTCGGTCATTGTTGATCTGAGCCATGTTTTTATTCGACGAAGGGTAGGAAATGACCTCTCGCTCGTAGCATTACTGACGAGCATTGATATGAAAATTTTAAATATTTTTATTAGATTTGGGTAGATATATTCATCACAGTTTATTAAAACATCTACAACGTTATCTGATAGATTTTCAGATATTTTCCATGTTTGTTGCCAATGCAACAGTTCAGGCTCAAGTTAAGATGTGTTAATCTCGTTTATCAAAATATAATCAGCTCATCAGCTCGTTGTGGTTTTAAAATAAATGGTATATGGCCAAATCTCAAAAACAGTCCACAAACCAACAATTTTTCAAATAAATTTTTTTTAGTGGAATATAGACTAGATGTATAATTTAATTTTTATATTAAAAAATATGTATTTCGACGATCATTAATACAATAATTTTTACCAAATACTACCCCACCCCTGATCTCTGAATGTTATACATGAATTTAACATTATTTTAGGTGCTTTTTGAGCTTAAAATAGCACTTACAGCAGACTCATCACAATATAAATTTCGTTAAAAAAAAAGAATGATATTCATTCATACATTCATTAATGATCGCAAAATTAGTTTATATATATAATTTGTTTTGTTAAAATAAATAAAATTGGGATTATTATATAGTACTGAAAAACTGCAGCGTGCGTTGTGAGGCGTGCGTCACAAAGGGTTCACGGCTTTTATCAAAAAATTACAACATTTTTAAGCTGCGAATAGATTTTATATACCTTATCATGCCAAATTTGCTCAAAATTAGGAAAACGCCCTTCAACCTTTGAAGTTACTTTCACTTTTTGTAGCGTGCGTCACAAAACTTTGTGATCAGTTTTTTCGCAACAAATGCCTGCTAAGAAATTATGATATATGCCATTCGTACATATTAATGTCACTAAATACTATATATAAGTTGAAGCTATCTCTTTTGAAATGCCAAAAAAAAGTTTATATATCAATTAGACTTAAAAAGTACATATGATCTAGCAAAGCATGAACACTTACTCGAACTATAATAAGAAACTAACCACTTGTTCGTTTTTCTCTCTCACTTGACCATTCATAAAACGAACGGTCGAGTATCATGCGACAGCCAAACTTCACTAGGTACCAACAGTACCACGTGAAGTTTTGCAAACATTAAAAACAAAAAATATTGTCTTTTTTAACTGTTAAGTTTAATAAAAAAATGGAAATAAATGAGGTATGTTAATACCTACATAACTTTATTTATTTAGATCATTAAGGCCTGTTTTCACAACTTACCGATAGCTAAAAGTAGACTTTAAACGGCCTTATAAAAAGTGTTCCACTTTTAAAAATTTACTTTAACCTAATATGAGCGATAAAGTAAATTAAGGTTCATCCAACCTGGTAGGTAAAAATGAAGTTGTAACAATGGAACGCTTTTTATACGGCCGATAAAATCCTACCTACGGGCCTTAGACTTTTATTTATTTATAAATATTTAAAAGTGAAATTTATTTATTTAAATTCTAATTATCTAGACTTAAGAAATACATTTTTGTCTAATTTTTTGGTAATTAAACATATTTCAGCTTTACTACAAGTACCACATGAAGTGACCATAATTTTATAGGTACTTCTTTTTCGTTGTACCCATTTTAATATGTTCCTTTTTTCGGAACATATTTCATCTTCGGCTGCTGTATGTTAGTATTTATAAAAACAATAATCACTTCTCTTCACTTTTTGCGCGTTAAGCAAGAGAACAAATAAATACTATATTCGACTGCGAGTTTCACATGTGAAGAAAAAAGTTACTCGTTGCAGACCTCTAATATCAATCAGAAAACACGTGCGAATGTAGCGTTCGTAACGCAGGATTTGCCCATATGACTTGATTACACTTTGAGGTAGAAGTTTAAGTATGTTCAATACATTAAGGATATCTATTGGAAAAGGTGTTTTGAAATCTTCTAAAATAAATTCAATAAGAGGAATATAACCTACAACTCGGTAGTAATCTTCAATATTTTGGATGTGATTATTTCGTTCAAATCTTGTCTTTTCGATTGGATCCTCGATCTTAACGCAAATAACTCTAACTTTTTTAAAAATCGCTTTAAATTATTCTTCGGCTTTATATCATTTCTCTTCAAGGCACATGATTAATCGTGCTTTTGTAAAATAATACTAAGTGGCTGTGTTACAATAAGTATCACACTGAATATGTATATTCCGCAAATAAGTTCAAAAGTACCAAGTGAGTTCCTTAATATAAAGGTAGCGATACTACCTTTCCACTCAGATCTTTTTTCCAAAGCTTCTACTTTATAATGTATACTTGTTGCAAAGTGTAAAATATAGTCGTGACGGTCCTTCATCTTGTCTCGCATAATGTAGAGCGTTTGGCTCCTACGTACTTTGATAAAACTGCTTTTCGCTTGGTATGATTATATTTAAAAAAATTTTTCGTTTTTTTAACAAATGATACAACTTTTTGTATTAATGGCACTTTATTGCTTTTAGAAATTGAGTTGTTTGATTTATGGGAATAGCATGGCGTTTGTTTCGCATTTGTCGCGGTGTCCAGGATTTTTTAACAACTTCATTTTTTGTTGACATCAGAGGACACCCAAATTTGTCAAAGCTTTAAGAACTATTGATGAAAGTGCCTTCGCATCACTTGACACATCAACGTCTTCCATATAATTTGAAGCCTCTTCAAATGCGTTTACAACAAAGCCAATAAAATCTTCCCTAAAAAACTTTTTGTTGTATGTTGAAATATCTTAAAGATAAGGAAATCTGGTTTTTCCCCGACAAATCCGTGCTTTCGTCAAAAACTATCGAATAGAATTTTGATTCATATAACACATAAATATATACATAAATATTGCAAATACTAAAGCTTTTTAATAATTCAACCGCACGCATTATCAAGTCAAACGTTTAGTCTTTGGATATAGATGGCACCTGCTGGGATTGAATGTAGAACAATAACTATTTGAATACGGTAAACTAGATGTTTCATTGGAAATATCTAATAAATAACTATCAGGATTAAGATTTGGATACTAATTGAAAATTTCGTTAGAGATTCCATAAAAAAAAAAACAAAAAAACCCTGGCTGGGATTTCCAAAAATTTTGTACATTAAAAAAAATATTATTATTGGGAATTCTTGTATTATCGAAATTAACAAAACATATTTTTATAATTTACGGGGGGAAATTTCCTTATTTCCCCCCCCCCCCCCTGAATCCGCGCCTGATACTCATTCTTCTAATTTGAAATTGAAGGGAACAAAATATTGTAATTAAAAATTTAATTTTATTTACATTGAAGAAATTATGGCGTTATTAGCTTGACAAAAATAACATTCTTAAATTCGTCACTCTGGCCAAAGAAACAATTACAGCAATTGAAATTATTTAATTTGTTTTGTAATTAAGAGTCAGATTGGCTAAAATGTCACGCGAAGAGTTCCCTTCTGGAGCGATGATGAACATGAACATCAAGGTGAAAGAGCGTTCGCGTTTGAAACTGCTATTTATTTGTCCCCGATAATACTGTCGGTGATTCGGATACGTGAAAAACAATCCGTTTCGGATATAAACTGTGGGCGATTTGCTTGAACATTGGCTACATGTTTCCTTTTGTTCCATACTCGTGTATCCGTTTTTTTTCAATAAAAGTTTTAGACTCGATGCATCCGCCATAATAGAACTATTTTCACATTGTGAACATAAAATGCAAAGCAATTCTAGTTTGTCATTTTTTGTTTACCTCCCATTACTTGCTGTACTTGTTGAAATGGAGAGGATTCCGCGCAAGCGTCACTGTTCGACCCAACCAGGGTACCGGCGCCCCTTCAAAATTGGTAAAAAAAAAGCCTTGAAAAAGTACAATTCCCGACTTTGCATTCGATATACGAAATAACGTTCTGGTAATTCGTTGGACGGACAATCCTAAAGTTACACTCGCAAATAATTATTACGCAATCGATCCAGTAGTAGCAGTTCGTGTTCGTGTTTAACACCCCTCGCTATCAAAAATTACAACGGGCATATGGGTGGCGTGGATTTACATGGCAATGCGGTTGCCAATTACTCTATCGTCATTCGTAGCAAAAAGTGATAGTAGCCGTTCTAAGTCTTATGCATGGGTAGCGCTGTGGTCAATTCGTGGAAACTGCATTTCTTCATAGCAGCTTCGCAAAACGCGAATCCTATCTTACAGTTTAACTTCAATAACTCGGTGTCTAAGTCTCTGCTGCTTTCGTCGGAGGATGCAATAGACGGAATCGAACCTTCGCCTACAGAGGATTCATTCACTAATTGTTAGTAATAAAACTTTTCGATGGTAGACAGCTTGCTCGTTCCTTTCAAAAGCACCAGTCGTCGCCGTTGCGTTATGTGTACAGCAAAAGTCACCATATTTTAGTGTCAGAAGTGCAACGTCCACATACACCTATAAAATTGTTCCACAAAGTCAAACAATTTTATTTACAACACCGTTCCACACGTTCAAGGAATACGTACCATAAAAAACATAAATAACTAAACAAATTTGTACACAACAAAAGATTGCAAAACACTTAACAGTACCAGCGTGTGGTCAAACACACGGCAATTTTCGGAAAAACTACTCGTCGAAAAAAAAATTTTTTTTCAGAAAATGTTAAAAATGGTATTATAAGACGTTCCTGATATTTTCAACAAAAAATTTCAACGTTTAAATTTTTGGTAATTAACCGGTTAATAAATAAACACACTAACAAATAAACAACCGTACAGAGAAATGAAATGTCAGATAAATTACAACTGATTTGACAGCAGATTGCTAAGCAATAATTGCTCAAGCAATAAGAAGAGCAATCATTGCGCAATGGATTGCCACTCATAGCAATATGCGGTCTATACGTCGCAAATTTTATGGAGCAATCAAATTTGACGTTTGCCGCAATAAATATTGCTACGTGGAGACCCGGGGTTAGATCATAATACTAAGATTAAATATAGAATGTTAGTATAAGAAAAAATTTTTATATATGTATAGTAGAAATGCTTAAAACAGAATGTATATTTAAGGATGTATGGAAGTGTATAAATATTAAATATAGAAGGGAAATAATAGGAAATCAAATTTTAGGAATTACAAAACGGTTTACAAAAACATTAAATAAACCATATAATATGGTTATTGAACTATTCATTTCATGGTATTAGTATATATAAAGTATAAATAAATGATTAATGGAGTAAGGTTTTACATAAATAAATAAAGTTTGTGATTTTCTTTTGCGGATTTAACTATTTTTAATTGTTTTATATTCTATGGATTATAATGGTATGGTATGATAATGTATGGTTAATAAACTAGAAAAAAAAATATATAAAGCTGTAATAATTATAAAACAAATTTGTTATCTTTAATTTCCTAACTGATAATTATAAGCAGATATAATAGATATTTCCTTTTTAATCCAAATTTTTAATATTTTTAATTAGGCTTAAGTTCATCAAATTTAATTTTCATTAAATTATTTTTATGAAGAAAGGAATTTTACAACATGAAAATTAATTAAAATTTACTGATAATTTTTCATTCTTGACTCAATCTGGGCTCGAACCCAGGCGTTTTTACGGACAGGTTACCCTGACATGTTTCGATTGCAACCACTCAATCTCCTCAGAGGGCTTGCCGTTTAACACTCGCAGCCATCGACGACTGCTGACGTCATTAGTCAAACATCAATCCTTAAACCAAATTGTATTTAACCTTTGGTAGATCGAAATTTGCTTTGAATGATTATCTATTTTAATTTATTTTACATGTTCTTCCTTTACTTCTGTTTTTTTCCGTACTTTTGCCAAGAATTCTTCTTGAAGTTCAAAGTACATATATTGTTTTGTTTTTTTTTTCATTTTTTTGTCTTTCTTTTTCTTGCTGACCTTTTCAGCACAACTTGAAGGACAAATGCAAACATAGAGGTCGTGCCTTAGCTTTAACAATTATTAGTATTGTGGTTATTTTGTTGAACTATTTATGGTTTTTAATCCAAGTTTTTAATATTTTTAATTAGGCTTAAGTTCATCAAATTTAATTTTCATTAAATTATTTTTATGAAGAAAGGAGTTTTACAATATGAAAATTAATTAAAATTTACTGATAATTTTTCATTCTTGACTCAATCTGGGCTCGAACCCAGGCGTTTTTACACAATACTAATTATTGTTAAAGCTAAGGCACGAGCTCTATGTTTGCATTTGAACTACTCACAAACCTACCGAGGAACTTAAAGCAAAAAAAAAAAAAAAATATATAATTCTATTTAAGATTAACAAAACCCAAAAATGACAACTCCTTCTATTTGTTAAATGTAATTAAAACTAATGTGCAGCCGGTTGCTGTTGATATAAAAAAAGTGGTTGATCCCACAAGCCTACCGAGGCATTCAAAGCAAAAAGTCACTAGAAAACCGATGCAGAAAAGTCATAAACTATTCTTAGCACACACAAAAACTGAAAAAAAGTAAAAAAATAATTATTCCACGATCAGTTTTAACGTTAATACGAAAACGCACAAGTAAAATTTGCATCCCTCACAAAATTTTTAAAATCTTCAAGACTGACACGTACACGAAGAAATTTCACAACTAACAAAAATGTCACACCTCCTAAATAAACAACTTTCTTTACACGTCATGTCCCTTTTATCCTATTCGTATTTGCTACTGTAGGGATATTTTAATATGGTTAAATATTTTTATAAATAATGTCAAAAGCATGAATCTAAATAGTTACTTAGCCCATTAGTCCGTTGTAGTGAAACAGACCAGAGTCTCTGGTGATAATCAAATATGCAACCCTTATAATAATAGACTAGCTCACTATCCCACAAGCCTACCGAGGTATGTATGTAAAAAGTCACTAGAAAACCTATGCAACAAGGTCATTTACTATTCTAAACACACATAAAAACTAAAAAAAAAAAAAATAAAACTGAAAAATAATTATTCCACGATCAATTCCATATTCAACCTATTGTTGATTGTACGTGTGTATATACATACAAATGACTAGAAAAATCCTAAGTAATCGTCAATATGAATACGCACAAGCAAAAAAAAAAGTCATAAACAAATATTCAAGACGGAGACGTCCACGAAGAAATTTCACACCTTCCACTAAATAAACAACTTGTAAATCATCAATATGAATAAAAAAGTGGTTGATCCCACAAGCCTACCGAGGCATTCAAAGCAAAAAGTCACTAGAAAACCGATGCAGAAAAGTCATAAACTATTCTTAGCACACACAAAAACTGAAAAAAAGTAAAAAAAATAATTATTCCACGATCAGTTTTATCGTTAATACGAAAACGCACAAGTAAAATTATCATCCCTCACAAAATTTAAAATCTTCAAGACACGTATCCGAAGAAATTTAACACCTGCCACTAAATAAACAAAAATTGTTCCATTTCATTTCCCTTTTGCCTCTATTTCTCAGGAGTAAATGCATGGCATTAGGGTGTTCACAGTCTGTGAATAACCCTCATGATATACACCCAACTTTTTATTAATGTTTACAGATCGTGAACACCCTACTGGTATGCTCTCAACTTTGTATGGAAAAGTCTATCTAGAACATACATAAACACACTACTCAAAGAACAAAACAAAACGAAAGCAAACGTTTCGTTTTGTTTGTTTTCGTACTCTGATTTAAAGTATGGAAAATAAACAAGAAATTTTAGAGAAAATAAATGATTTTGGAGAGGCATAAGTCGCCCCCTATCTCCCCTCGTTATCCTAATTTTTTTAAAAATACATAGCTTATGTGTCTACACAAATATGTATCTATCTATGTTTTAAATATCATTAAAATCTGTTAGATAGTTTTGGAGAGGCCGAAATTACCCTCGAGCTTCCCTCGGGGTCCTATTTTTAAAAAAATATATAAAGCTTGTGTGTTCATATTAAAATGGATATATCTATGTTTGAAATTTGATTAAGATCTGTTAGATAGTTTCGGAGAAGCAGAAACTGTCGCCTACCGCCCCTCGTTGTTCTTATAAAATAAGCTTACCGCCTTAGTCAAATGTTTAAAAGCTTTAAAATTATCTTGATATTTTTCTGAATAACAACACAAAAAAATTTTGCCTAGTTTCAACATTTTTAAAATTGCATTTGCCATCTCTGCTCTCTCTCGCTATACTTACGGTAATACACATACTTAAATGGGTATTGCAGATAGCTTACAGAAATTTTATTTATATCTGCATGTACATTCAAAAAGAAGAATGAATATGCAAATTCAACTTTAGCTTGTAATGGGTATTGGTACGTATGTGTATGGTTTTGATCTTTACCCATCCATGTCCGTACATGTTTTCTCACTAATATTGAAAGAGTATACTTAAAATGATACTTTTGTCATTCTCTGGTGCATAGCCGATACGTATGTATGAGTATTTTGAAACTAATGAGGAGCACATAATATTGGTTTTAAAACGAAGGTTAATTTCGGTAAAAAAAGATTGGAAAATTAGGTGGAAGTTAAAAAATTTCAATTTAAACTCGTTCTTTCTTGTCTTTTACGGTACAATATTGCAATAACCTCATGTACGAGTGTAAAGAAAATTGCGAAACTTTTAAACTAATAGAGGTTCCATAATAAAACGTTTACAATATGATAAGGACACTTAAGGTCAATTAAGATCAAAAAATTAGAACTAAGTTAGAAAAATGTTGATTTGAATTGGCCATTTCCGGTTTTGCAGATGAAAAACTTTTTTTTTCAAATAAATTTTTTTATTTAAAGGTCAATCGATTTTCTATAAGAATTAACTAAAATTTTTTTTTCGTTTGATTAGTTTTTTTTCTGCAATCAGGAGATGACCTCTACAAATGCATTGCATTGTGTTGGAACTAGGAAAATAGGATATGGGAAAAAGGATAGAGGGAGTAGTGTTTGTGAACATCATAGAACATCATAGAAAAAAAATATTTCGCACACTTATTCATATCTACTAGAACTATAGTTATGCCAATTATAAAGGAATTCCAACAAAATAATTTTATTGGGTTGTCCCCTTCACATATGGGCTAATCCGAAAATTTTTAAACCAAAGGCAGAAATTTAAAGTTGCCCAAAATCCAAATGTTTGTTAATGGAATAATAGGATACATATTCAAGCTTCAACATATATAAGCAATAAGGTTTTACGGTGTTTTTTTTGTTTTTGGCAGAGGCTAACCTAAACGTACCTCTTGCTTTCATTTATTCTTGTAAAAATGGGTATTTTCCATGGTCAAAAAAGTGGGCAAAACAATCGTTTCAGTATTTAGCGTTTAGCAAAACTTTAATTTGCTTAATTTTCTTTTATTTAAGATAAAAATCATATATGTAAGTAAACTAATATATATTAAAAATTTGAACTACATATCGGTACACTCTGTGTAACGTCCGCAACGGAACATGGGGTTTTTTAAATTTAACAGAATGAATTTTAATAATTTTATTTTCCAAACTAGCTTTATAAACAGAGTTTTTTATGCACTTTAATCTGATGAAAAAAAGAAATACCTTTATTACGCTTTTTTTTTCTTAATATAAATGACAAAGTGTGTAACGTCCGTAACGGCATGAAAATACCCAAAGTTTTATTTTAATATTATGAGGTGGAAGTAAGTGTTTATAATGGATTTTCACCTGCTGAATCTGAATCTGGACTTAAAATTGCTCTAGGTTGCCGAGAATCCGAAAAACTTCACCTCAAAGTAACAAAAAGTGTGTTTTAATAACACGATCCCCCAATCTGCAACTTAAATTGAGAAGAATTTCAAATTCTTCGGAAACCTAAAATAATTCCTGAATATCAATAATAAGTAATTAATAACCATGTTGTAAACCGCAACCTCCATGCACCCCTTCAAATATTTGGTGGTACGCCCATGCTTGCAATGTTTACGTACTGGATTTTCCGTTAGAAATCTTTAAGCAATTCTTGCTTTGATCTCAAAATTTTGCCAAAATTTTGCGCGTGGTGACAAATATATTCGTATTAATTAAAATGTGTTCAAATGCAGACAGAGCAAAAAAAGTTTGTGCAAATTTGAAAATAATACTGAAAAACTGTTGGTGTTTAAAACTAAAAAGGCAGAAAGAAAGCGAGCATATCTTGAGAAAATCAAATAAAAGTTAAAAAATAGTGTGTCACAGGCAAAAAGAATAAAAAGAGATAATAGACAACGAGTGGCCAAATTTAGAGAGACACATAAATACATTCTGAGAAACATTACACAATTCGTAAAAGAATGGAATGTGAGTTGTTTCGAACGGAATTTTTTTGCTACTTCGCATGGAAAAGGAGCGGTGGACGGTGTTTGCGCTGTTGTTAAGCGAAAAGTTTGGCAACTAGTAAAAACCCAAAATCTCATCTTAAAAAACTTTCGAGATTTTCACAAATTAGCAAAGAAAAAAAAATATATATATATATAAATGGCGTTTTCCTAATTTACGTTGGTAAAAATTTTGTCAAAACTACATCTGACGAAATATCAAAAACATGGATAAATGTAACAAATATTCCAGCTCTTAAATCATATCATTATTTTTTCGGGCTTTACCAATGACAATACTATAAGAGTAGCTCGAACAGCTGGGTCTATTAAGCATAAGATACAATGTTAAACGGTTAAATAAGCAAATTAATAAATGAATATAAGTAATATAAGAGTAATGAAATATTCTATAATTTTTTTGTAACTAATAAATTTAGAATTACAAGGTTAAAAAGATTTTTAAATACATGAATGTTTTTTATATACACAATTTGGTTTAATGGAAAAAGTGTAACGTCCGTAACGTAACGTCCGTAACAGACAAAAATTAAGATTTTTGTTTAACAGGACTACTTAGCCTTCTTTTCTAAGATGGATTGATATGGTCATATATTCCACTTAATTTTTTGTATTTGGACTTTTTTTGTTTATTATGCAAAATTAGCTAAAAAAAATGTGCAAATGCACATAAGCCTCAAAGTCGACTTCCATTTTTTGTAACGTCCGTAACGGAACTTTAAGCTAGCATAACTTTTTTTCAAAAACAGTTAACCTTTAAGCTTAAAACAAGTTTTAAAGTACTCCCAAAGAACTGCATTTTGCAAAAGATTTCATGAAAATATTCCAATGCTAACGTCAGCTGTGTCAATCTTAACAAGCAAATTTGCGTGCGAATCTAACGTCCGTAACGCAGGATTCGCCCATATACATATTTGGGGGATTCACAAGGTGTAATAAAGTCATATGTCTTAAAATAATAACATGAAAAAATACGACTGTTGTGAACAACCCCTCATAATTTAGTATGCTATTTTGAATTTAAATCAGCTGATTTAAAACAAATATAAAAAATAAATAACACTAGTTTACAGTCAAAAAATACAAAGAACACCACATTCCTAGATAAGTTAATTGGAACCTCCTGAACACGAAAATCTCTGTAATTTTGTTTTCCTAAGTACCGTTTTTTAGATAACGGTACTTTTGTGTTTTTTGGTATATGGTCCCACTCAAACCCTTGTGGAGCCCAACCAAAAAGTCCGATCGAAATAAATGGCATATCGTTGGAAAGGTAATCGAATGCCTTCTCCATCGATATGCTACAATTTCTATCTGATAAGAAATGGCTGAGTAACGGCACCTCAAATTTCAAAAAATGTTAATTTTTTACGTTTTTTTCAAAATTTTTCATTTTCATTTCATTTTTTAACTACGTTATATTAAATATCTGGAATGTTTTATTTCTTAACCAAATAGTATATTTAATAACCAACATTTTAAGCGAAGTTTGAAAAAATCGGATGAAAAATAAAGTTTTTATTAAGGATTTTGTGGAACGACAATATTTTCATCTCATATAAAATTCCGTGTTTTTTAAATACGTTTAAACTGATGGATTTAAAAAACACGGAATTTTATATGAGGGGCTTAAAGCACAAGGGGTTTAAGTGCCTTTTTCAAAAATTGAGTTTACATATATAATTATAGGTATAGTTCGGAGAAGTTGTTCAGAGCACAAGAGGTGAATGTAGGATTCTCATCCGGACGCTAGATATGGTGAACAATTCAAGCACTTGACAATAAATTACCTGCTTCGCTTGGAGCACAAGCGAAACAACTGTTTTTGTCTCATTATTTAACATAAGGCACTTGAACCCCTTGTGCTTTACGCCCCTCATATGAGATAAAAATATTGTCGTTCCACAAAATCCTTAATAAAAGGATGTTGGTAATTAAATATTCTATTTGGTTAAGAAATAAAACATTCCAGATATTTAATATAACGTAGTAAAAAAACGAAATGAAAATGAAAAATTTTGAAAAAAACGTAAAAAATTGACATTTTTTGAACTTTGAGGTGCCATTACTCAGCCATTTCTTTTCAGATAGAAATTTGTAGCATACCGATGGAAAAGGCATTCGATTACCTTTCCAACGATATGCCATTTATTTCGGACTTTTTGGTTGGGCTCCACAAGGGTTTGAGTGGGACCGTACACCGAAAAACACAAAAGTACCGTTATCTAAAAAACGGTACTTAGGAAAAAAATTACAGCGATTTTCGTGTTCAGGAGGTCCCAATTAACTTATCTAGGTATGTGGTGTTCTTGGTATTTTTCCAAATTAAAAATTTGTAAAGCAGTGTAATTAACTAACATTAAAATATTTTTTAATTCTTTTCCATGAATTATTAAATTAAATTGGATCTTACCTGACCATTTTCCATTTTGCAGACGCAAATAAGAAATTAATTTTATTTTGTTTGTTTACCAAACAGCAGAGTCATAAGCCGATCTTATTTGACGCCGCAAGTGATTTCTTGCAAAAATTGCTAGCCGCAGTTCAAATTTTGATGTTAACCGGATAAAATTATACCATCAACGGCGACGGCTACAAGAATCAAAGCGATACGGCTCAGCCGCTCAGCTCTGTGGTGCGATTCACTAACTTTTAACGATCCGACAATCGTAATATTTGTCGACATTTATATTCGCTTGCAGTAACGATAGTGTGATTCTGTAATTTTTTTTAACGATAGTACACAGCTGTTTTTTTGTAACATCTCTGTCTACAAAATGTTAAAAAAAAAAACGAAAAGCACAAAAGAGAATAAAATAAAAACATATGAAATTGTTCTTAACCCCCCTTGTTACATATGTTTTTTCATTCAAAATGCATTAAAAAAGGTCTGGCCAGACTCATAAGTAAGACGAAGGGTTAATTTGTGTATTTATATTTTTTTGTGAATTTTACATTTAGAATTTAATTTTTGTTCTTAATTTGCTTTATTTTTGGAAATTTTGAATTTATTATTTTGTTTTTGTTCATAAATATTCATAAGAATATATCTTTGTATGTATGTAAGCTATTTTAAACATAAAAAACATTTTATCGATAAAATAAACACAAACTAAATTATTGTCGCTAAGATAACGATAAAAAAATTGCTTAAATTAACAGCTGACTTTAAACGACAGCGAATATCGTTAAAAATTTTACAGAATAGCATATTCGATAAATTTTCATTATAATTATTTTAACGATTCGATTGTCGTTATAAAAGTTAGTGAATCGCACGACTGGTCTCTTTTGATTAATTACGACAGCACAATAAACATAGCAAGCAACGTTCTATTAATTTAAGACACTTTTTGTTTACAAAGCAACAACAATATTTTTAAACCATTGTAAAATGTTAGAACATTATGACAATATAACATGATAGCGAACCTTGTGAATACCCCAATTGATTTGATTTTTTATGCGATTTTGTTTTGATTTTTTAATAAAAATTTGAAATATTGTGGTTTTTCAGAATTTTGGAACGAATCAATAGTGTTTATATGAAACTAGAGTATCGTTTTATGCGAATTCAATTTATGAGATTTTAGTTGAAACGCATCTATCGCATAAAACAAGACCTGAGTATATATGTATTAATAGATAATTAATAAACTTATTACCTATCCAATAACCTTGATACTATTTATCATTTCTACTACATTTCGAAATGTCCTTTTTTCGTATGAAAAATATAGTTGGTCACCGTAGCGATGACTCAAGAAATTTAACAATTTATTATAATGTTACCGTATTAACAACTTTATTAGTATGCTATCACAAATCGAAAAGGTTGCCAAATACATATACTTATACAGTTTTACTTAAAAGTCCCAACATTTTATTGAGTTCAAAAAGCCTGTCTTTTTTGTTCCTACGCCCATTTTTAGAATATAGTCCTTACGAATAGGGATGTTCCCCAACGTTTTGATATTTTTTTTGATATTTAATTGACCCATTCTAGTTATCTTTAATTTTCTTACGGTTGAGTACTTTTCATAAATAATATTTGTGGCGGCTCAATACTTCTGATGTTTGTTTTTTATGTTGAGAAAAGAAGTTTTTATTTTGCGTTAAAGGTAAGGGTTTTTTTGAAAAAAAAAATTAAGAAGAAGTGGACCAAAAAATTGTCAAATTTTTCACAAAAATAATAGTCACACAATAATAAAAATTATAATTATTTTATTTTACCGGCATTAAAAAATTTGCTTTTCTGAACATTCCCTATTATTTGTCTAATTTGATGTATATATATTCTGGGTCCTTATGAGGAGAGAAGTTGATTTAACGATGTCCGTCTGACCGTCTGTTCATCTTACGTTTGATATGAGTTTTCCGGAGACTCCAGACATGATAGCGGCTAGATTGTCTTACATTTATGTCACATATAGTCCACCATTTCTTGCTATTGAAATTCAGCCAGATCGGTCCAACAATGGCTGAGATATGACCAAAAAACCACGACTGCCTTTAATTTTTCCAAAAAAAAAATACACACCATCCCACAAAATTTTATATAAACCTGAATTTTTTGACTGAAATATGACCTATGGTTACGCCTTATATATCAAAAGATCGGATTTTTAGTAGAAAAGATTTTCTGAAAAACTCGGGAAAATCGTTTTAGATACGAAAAAGTTATATTAATTTTTTTTTTGAAAAATACCCATTTTCGGGAATCATAGATCTTCCCGAGTCCAAGTTTTATAACCCAAGTAAATGGGAAATTTCTTCTTTAACACGTCGGTAAATAAATCTGTCAAATCGGTTAAAAAATGGCTGAGTAATGACCAAAATATTGAAATCCCAAAAATTACTTTTATACACTTCACCGAAGGTAAGAGGGTATATGTATGTATATAACTTTGTCATTCCGTATGTAAGTTCCACAATATTGATCCTACACTAGACTGGTCGCATCTTGTATGGGATTTTTTTTTAAATTTAATTGTTTGCGCTGCTTAAAATATGAGGTTTGGTGTAAAAAATCATGATTTAATTTTTCAGGTCAATCCGACGGTGCCTAGCCGTGCCGGGTGGGGCCAAAAGTTCCCCATATTATAAAAAAAAACATCTTTTCTATCAGATCTTTATAGTTACACTAGTTGAAAAGCCGAAAATCAAAAATATGGCTTCGTTACGATCTTCCGCAGAGAAAGTAATTCAAGTGTGCTTCCTATGTCATCAGATGGCTTCAGAAAGTTGCGGAAAGAATAGGACATACATGCAAACATCCTGACATACTAAGAAATTATATATCGTATAGATAGATTAAAGTATTTGCTGTTTAAAATTAGGATGATACGAAAGAAAGATTTTTAACCTAATACGGGGTCGCTGAATCCAGTGGTGTTAGCCGTTTTTTTAGGTTAGCTTTGGTTTTCGAGATAAACCGTTATTTCGAAAATTAAGGATGTTGCACAACATATGTTCGCGCAACTCAAAAACGCTTTAGCTTATGGCAAAACTAAAAAAACCCGAAATTCCGCAATAAAATTTACTTTAAGAAAGGTAAAACGTTTTTCTTATATGCGCAGTGGTTTTAGAAACATAATTTTTTTTCTGGAAAAAAAAATAATTTTTTTATTAAAATTTCGGAATTTTTGTTTTTAAAAATTCATAAAAACTTCAAAAGATTTTGTTATTCGTGCTTAATTCCCAGTTTTTATTATTGATAAAAACACTTGAAATTCATTGTTGATGGGATAAGCTATTCCTATGCATTTCACTGGTTGCTTAGGCCAGATCATCAGGAAACTTCATCCATAAAGGTTTTAGACAAACTAAAGATATTAAACCAAATAAAACTGTTAAACGTATAAGAATTATAGCAACAGTTCTACTTGTAACAATATCAAAGTTTAAACAAAACACATCAACAATAAACAACATCTTTTGTAAGTTGTTGTTTTTTTCATTTTGTTTTTCTTAACCTACTTACAACTACAATTAATGTTGAGAGAATTTCAACTAATTGTAGTGGGGAAATGTAGGATGAGATGAACCCACTGTTGTTTATTGTTGATGTGTTTTGTTTAAACTTTGATATTGTTACAAGTAGAACTGTTGCTATAATTCTTATACGTTTAACAGTTTTATTTGGTTTAATATCTTTAGTTTGTCTAAAACCTTTATGGATGAAGTTTCCTGATGATCTGGCCTAAGCAACCAGTGAAATGCATAGGAATAGCTTATCCCATCAACAATGAATTTCAAGTGTTTTTATCAATAATAAAAACTGGGAATTAAGCACGAATAACAAAATCTTTTGAAATTAAAATTTTGTATTCCCAAAAATTGAAATTACTTTTTGATAATAAACAGGCAGTGCACGGCCTAAAAAACACTTAATTGACAACATCTTTTGTAAGTTGTTGTTTTTTTCATTTTGTTTTTCTTAACCTACTTACAACTACAATTAATGTTGAGAGAATTTCAACTAATTGTAGTGGGGAAATGTAAGATGAGATGAACCCACTGTTGTTTATTGTTGATGTGTTTTGTTTAAACTTTGATATTGTTACAAGTAGAACTGTTGCTATAATTCTTATACGTTTAACAGTTTTATTTGGTTTAATATCTTTAGTTTGTCTAAAACCTTTATGGATGAAGTTTCCTGATGATCTGGCCTAAGCAACCAGTGAAATGCATAGGAATAGCTTATCCCATCAACAATGAATTTCAAGTGTTTTTATCAATAATAAAAACTGGGAATTAAGCACGAATAACAAAATCTTTTGAAATTAAAATTTTGTATTCCCAAAAATTGAAATTACTTTTTGATAATAAACAGGCAGTGCACGGCCTAAAAAACACTTAATTGACAACATCTTTTGTAAGTTGTTGTTTTTTTCATTTTGTTTTTCTTAACCTACTTACAACTACAATTAATGTTGAGAGAATTTCAACTAATTGTAGTGGGGAAATGTAAGATGAGATGAACCCACTGTTGTTTATTGTTGATGTGTTTTGTTTAAACTTTGATATTGTTACAAGTAGAACTGTTGCTATAATTCTTATACGTTTAACAGTTTTATTTGGTTTAATATCTTTAGTTTGTCTAAAACCTTTATGGATGAAGTTTCCTGATGATCTGGCCTAAGCAACCAGTGAAATGCATAGGAATAGCTTATCCCATCAACAATGAATTTCAAGTGTTTTTATCAATAATAAAAACTGGGAATTAAGCACGAATAACAAAATCTTTTGAAATTAAAATTTTGTATTCCCAAAAATTGAAATTACTTTTTGATAATTCATAAAAACATTTAAAAATGTAGCTATGCTTTTAATTTTGTGCTGACATATAAAAAACATTTAGAAACATAATTTTTTTTCTGGAAAAAAAAAATAATTTTTTTATTAAAATTTCGGAATTTTTGTTTTTAAAAATTCATAAAAAAAATTGAATCGGTTTTTTTTTAGTTTTTCAATAAGCTAAAGCGTTTTTGAGTTACGCGAATTTATGTTGTGCAACCTCCTTAATTTTCGAAATAACGGTTTATCTTGAAAACCAAAGCTAACCTTAAAAAACGGCTTAAACAGCAAATACTTTAATCTATCTATACAATATATAATTTCTTAGTATGTCCTATTCTTTCCGCAACTTTCTGAAGCCATCTGATGACATAGGAAGCTGAAATTTGGCACACTTGACGTACTTTCTCTGCGGAAGATCGTAACGAAGACATATTTTTGATTTTCGGCTTTTCAACTAGTAAAACTATAAAGATCTAATAGAAAAGATGTTTTTTTTTTATAATGTGGGGAACTTTGGGCGCCACCCGGCACGGCTAGGCACCGTCGGATTGACCTGAAAAATTAGATCATGATTTCTTACACCAAACCCCATATTTTAAGCAGCGCAAACAATTAAATTAAAAAAAAAAATCCCATACAAGATGCGAACAGTCTAATGTATATGTAAAAATTATTTAGTTGCTCTGTATTCACCATCGTTGAAGCTATGTACATATTCAGCCCAATTGTGAATAAAAATCCCCCCGGGGGGTTTTCTCCCTTCTCCCATTTTTTCCATGTAGATTTAATTGTAAAAATGGGAAAAGGGAAAAAAACTTCCGGGGGATTTGTATTCATATTTGGGCTGATTATGTGTATTTGTCATGTGGAATGTCACTTTTGTACATACATGTGTATATGAAAATTTGAGATTTACATAAGGTTTACAATTTTCATGTTCACATGATGGTATGTAACGTTAATTGTTCCCTCCATTTTCAAATTTAATAATTTTGTGTATTTTTTATTTATTTACTGTTATATCTATTAAAATTTTAGTTAATTTTTGCCGCCACAATCAATTTTGTTAATAAAAAACAGCTTTGTCACTTGAAAACAGAATGTTTGTTGATTTTTGACTTTAAAAATCGCTCCGCTGGAATTTTTTTAAATAATTCGTCTATTCGACAAACAGTTACTTTAATGTAATTATTATATATCAATGTTTAAGAAAATGTTATTAGAAAATCTGTAGAAAATATGCCAAAAATTTTGTGTCCTTATATCGTTTTCAACATTTGAACAATGTAATATTTGACATACGATTAAGCTGGACCAATTTGGCCGACAGGGCTTACATCCATATTCAATAAATAAATAAAAAATAATAGAGTGAAGAGTAACCTTCCAGAGTTAAATATTATTTAAGTAAATTTTGAAAGAATTGCAAAAAATACATTATTATTATTAATTTTGCTTTTCCTGTAAAAAAAATGTAAAAGTTTAATTACGTCCCTTTGCATTTAACGTTTTCCTTAACATTATATGGCAAAAAATGCGTTAGCGATACAATATGCACTACCAAATCTTTGCCATTTATCAGCAAAAATTATGATTCGGATAATAACTTTTTCAATTAATATTTAAACCCCCGGGCAAAAACATGTATTTGCATGAAATTTCACGCCCTTATTATAACATTAAATAATTTGACTTACTCATTCGACTCAAGCATCGATGTTGGACTTAGTCCGTTTGGATTACAACCACGACTTCCGCCACCTTTCATCATTAAGGGCCGCATGGAAATTGCCTCGCTGTAAGAGCGTAACTCCTCATTAGCTTTAATATCGCTCATACTATTATCTAAATTATTCGCTCCATTGATGGCCAATCTTGTTTGCATTAGATTTTTGGTTAAATGATTAATTCCATCTGCCACACTACAGTGCACAGAATCGTAAATATAGTCAGATTCTAAATTGGAAGCATCAGATCGCATTTGCATATCGACAGTTCGTCCAACGATATTACCGTTTCCTTGAACCTTTTGTTGATTAGTATTACCATGACGCCGAAAGGAAGACCAAACACTACCAAATAATGTATGTTGACGCTGAAAAACGCAAATTTGTATTAATTGAACAAGCTTTGTTATATAATTACTTGCTCACTCTATGCATTGGTTCCGGTTCTTCGGCCAGTTCATCCAAATTGCCCGAAATCGCTCTCTTCAGAGCAGGTGAAACTTCGTGTAATGTTCTCAAGCCAGCTTGTAAAGTTACTGTATTGCTTTCCACTTGCCCTTCTTTTCCTTCTTGCTCTTTGCGCTTTTTAAAGCGCCTAAAATAATCTTGTATTAGATAGGTGGCATAAAATTTACCAACGGTCACTTCATCGTCATTTCCGGGTGGCGGTACAACTTGATCTAGCAGTTTTGGGTTTGTTCGTTTCCAAATCTGTTTAATGGTCGCTCGCAATTCAGCATTCGCATCATCAATGTTACCATCGGTCTTTATACTTAAAGACGTCCGTACCACAGCAAACAATGTGGCATTAAACAAAACCGTGCCATCTGAGTTCAGGGGCATATTCATGGAAACCAATCTTTTGCAAGCCATACGATGGGGACATAACTTGCCAAAGCCTAATGGCGGCGATATCTTGCGTAATAATGTGACTACATCTAAATGTTTAATGCGCCCTTTGGCATCGGGATCATATTCACTCCATAATCTTATAAACTCGTCCAAATGATGGGGTCCCAATATAGACCAATCACGCGTTAAATAATCAAAGTTATCCATAATAACAGCAACAAAAAGATTAATGATCTTAAAAGTAAAACAAACCATATTTTTAATAATGCATCAATTTAAGTATTACGTTTTTAAATATTTCTTTCTGTGAATATGCAAATAAGTTTTAATGATATTGATAGTACAAATTTACCAAAAAACTGCATAGAACATAAAATGATATGAAATATGGAAAAGCAATGCTGGAACCACAATTTCCTGGATGTGAATCGGATTCCTCATCACATTTCACTTCGTCGCGTGGCGAACAATCCATCATAATGTCTTGCCACGCCTCACCAGTGGCCGAACGGAACAGAACTAAGACAGCTTGCGGGAACGTCTGGAAATTGTTGTTTCGATGTATAGCAGTGTCATCATCCAATGCGATTTTTCCAAACACCTAACAATATCTAAAGTCAATGTACATACTCTAACGTATATCAATTTCGAAAACTGACCTGCATGCCAATGACGGCGTATATAAAGAAAAGCATTACAATCAAAAGAGCTACATAAGGCAAAGCTTGGAATGATTTAATAAAAGTCCACAAAAGTGTTCGTATGCCTTCGCCCTTACTCAATAACTTTACCAAGCGCATAACACGAAAGAGTCTGAAGAAATTTATCGAAATTAATGTGGAACCACCCTAGTGTGAAAGTAAAAAAAAATATTTAGTAAAAATTAAATGATAAGTGTTATTTATTGTGTTTTTTAAACCCTTCACCGAAGGTAAAAGGAAACATATGTATAAGTTTGTCATTTCGTTTGTTCTTAGACCCCATATAACGTATATCGTTACCTAAAATTCAAAAAGCCCTAACTAACCAAAAACAAAGATTTTTCATTGATTCAAATGAATTGCGTCAACACAAACGTTTACAAAAAAAAATTTGGAATCTTTAAAATAAAATCAGCGATTTTATTAACAAAAACAAACGACCTTTCTTCAAAATGTGAAAAACGCTAAGATACCTAACTAGCAGTTTGCGTTAGGGCTGGGAAACTATCGATAGACTATCGATATTATCGATAGTCTGAAAATATCGATAGGAAAAATATAAATATCGATATTTTTAGTATTTAAAATACAAGTATGAAGACATCTTACAGCAGCTATACACACACAGTTTTTTGCCGCAAATTTTTACTTGCTATTATTAATTCGCGTTGAATTACAGCAATGAATACAAACAACAAGAATGGCAGGTGGTATGGATTGCTTAGCTTTGCTTTTTACTGCTAATTAAAGGCCTTTAAGTCGAAATTTTTACATGTTTATGTAGGGACTGAAATGTCAAATATTTTTGTAATGTTGTAAAAAAAAATGCAAATCCAAATGCAATTGCAATTGCAAGCATAGGACAAAATAATGGACGACCATTAGAGAATAAGTCCGCTAGATTGATTACCTTTTTGGGTTTAGAATTAAGAAAATTAAGTTGCAATGGAGTATCTTATAGTCCCTGTTACTTCGGTTCCATCTAAAATAACGTGCGTATATACATACATTCAATAAAGTTATAAAAACAACGGACTGTAGCCTTATAAAAAAATAATTAAAGTTTTCCTGCACAAGTACAAACATTCAGTCGATAGTAATATCGATATATCGATAGTGAAATCTGAACTATCGATAAATATCGATAGTGGAAAATATCGATAGTATCCCAGCACTAGTTTGCATTATGTGCAACATTGTTAGTTGTCAAATCAACGGGTATGTTTTAAAAGAAAAATATGTGTATGTAAGCAGTTATAAAATTTATAAATTTATCATTTCAAATAGTTTTTTGCTTCTCCTGTAGTATTTACAAAATGTAGGGACTTTTGCGTTTTAGGTGACGATATATATTCTCGTCTTGTGAGTAGCGAAGTTTATTTAACGATACCAGTCTGTCTGTTAAAGTGGGTTTCCGAAGACCCAAGATTTGAAGGGGACTTGGTTGTTATATATTTCTGTCACAGCTGCTCCGTTAAATTTTGCTATTGATGGCTGAGATATGAGCAAAAAACCATGACTGCCTCTAATTTTTTTCATGAAATCCCACGTTGTTGCTGTTTTTTATACCCATTACCAAAAGTAACAAAGTATATATTAATGTTGTATGAGTTGTTTTTTTTATTTTTATTTAGTTTACTCACTTTTTTGGGTTTTTTATGCATAACAAATACTTACATGTGCAGCGCAGTTGATTTATCGATGTCTGTCTGATTTCCTGTATAGCCAAAACGGAACGAGCAAAAGATTCCAAATTAGGTACAAGCATCTGGGTTATCAATACACAGCATCCGATAAAATGTGGGCGGGAGTAGATAAGTGGGTGTGGCATAAAATTAATTTATTTATATTGACAGAAATATAGAGGATAGCTGGGTTATATTATACGCAACCTCTCTATAAATAGGGGCGGGATTGGGGAGAGGGCGTCGCACCTCCCACACAAAGACATTAAAGATTTCTGTTTATCAAGAGAGC
The DNA here is from genome assembly GCA_930367215.1 of Pollenia angustigena. Taxonomy (NCBI): domain Eukaryota; kingdom Metazoa; phylum Arthropoda; class Insecta; order Diptera; family Polleniidae; genus Pollenia; species Pollenia angustigena. The sequence goes on along the minus strand of OV884061.1, from coordinate 11,314,182 downwards.
GGAAAGAGCCAAAATTTCCAAATAAGGTACAAGGATCTTTGCTATCAGTACGCACCATCCGACAAGAGATTTATTTATATCTTAAGAATGGTATTTATATAACTTTCTGTTCCTTTTGCACCATGGTGAAGGATATATAAGATTCGGCATAGCCGAATATAGTACTCTTACTTTCTTAATACTTACTTTGGCCTTCGGTTTACAACCTTGCATTACCGTACAAGGTGTTGTCAAAACCTGTTCCTTTGTTTTTATCTCGCTGTACACAATGTCTATAAAACTTCCGAGCACAATAATAAAATCAAACGTGTTCCAGGCATCCCCAAAATAGTTCTAGTCAGTTCATATATATAAATAGCAATAGTGGGATATAAAAAAAAGATTATGTACATAATAAAATATTAAAGTCATCCAATTATAATTTATAATATAATTACACCTGGGACGTTAACAAGGTATTCATAAAGTTGTAGTCATATGGTAAAATTATAAATATATCGGTATCGATAATCGTTACTTCACTAATCTTTATTGGTCCGCAAATACGGAAATTGGCAAAAGATGAAAATTTCATGCAACAAATGAAGTTTTCAGAAACTAATGCTTGGAATTTATTTCAGTGTGTCAAAATTTTCTAAGAAACGCAAAAAGTACAAATCATGAGCAGATAGTAAACAATATGCTGTCTGCAAACCAAACGATGGGTTGCAAAATATCAATAAAACAACACCATCTGCCTGCTCATTTGGAAAAACATGTAATTTCTAAACAAGAAACAAAAAAACCAAGACACAAAACATAGCATAATCAATTTATTTTTTAGCCGATATAATTGTAGTTACCCATTTTGCAAAGCTAACGTAGTACTCGTTTTATACAGTGATATACATATATATATATATATATAAAATATTGTTTGATATCCCAAAAGCAAGTTAGAGCCTCAGGAACTTTTTTTTGAAAATGTGTTTTTTTCACACTTCAACCACTATAAATTAGCCATTTATTACCCGATGTATACCTTGTTTAAAAGATAAATTCAGGTCCTTCAAATTAAATTATACATATATTTTTATAAAACTTTGATTACGAGGGGAGGTAGTGGCGTTGACCCCCCATATAAACCCTGCTCTCGGAAAACTTTTAGGTACACCTAACACTTTAATAAATTTGGTACGTCACAGTTTTATACGACTAGAAATTGCACTGTCGAATTTCGTGCAGATCCGTCCATAGTTTACTCTAGGCCGCATATAACCCCACTCTGGGAAAATAATTAAATACGTCTTAAACCGTAGCAGATATAGATATTGCTGTAATATTTGTTCCAACTTAGCTTCATTTAGCCAGAAATAATAAGCAGCCTTCTGAAATTCACTATAAACGCTAAAACTAATTTTACCAATGTATGTATCTAGAGAATTGTGGGATGATTGATAATTAGCCACGGCTCCAATATTAATTCCACTCCCGAAAATCATTTAAGTTCGGCTAAAACTGGTACGAATCTTGATATTTTACTTAAGCTTGCTCAAATTTCTTAAAAGAAAAGCATAAAACTTTTTGATTATTGGTCAACAATTTAATATAGGTCTTAACCGCAACCAATTTTAGTGCTAACGTCCGTTTTTATAAAGATAAATTAATAAAAATATAAATATATATGTATAGATCATATAGAACTCGCTCCTGAAATATTCGAAATGTCGGTGGAGCGTATCACTCTAACTTGTTAATATTTAAATTAAAACTTTTACAAAATTATTGGTTAAAATATTGCCTTTGAAAATAGAAAATATTTACAGTGTCATATTCATGCAAAGTTGATAAAATAACATTCCTTATTTAAGTGATTCGTAGTGTATGTAATATTTATTCAGAAACTGAGTACTAGTTAGAATGCATAAATAAGGATCCGCAAAAGTGTACCTAGAAGATCAGCATGTGGGTTAAGCCGTTCTACGAATCCACTATACATGTTCTTTAAGAATTAGGATTTTGGTCAAAGTAACCTTAATTTCCAAAGAAGGATTTTGACATTGTAGGTCCTATTTTAGTCTTTAAACAAGCTATAGTAAAATTTTATGTAGGTTGCTCTTAAATGTGGGGCCTTTAAAAAGTAAAAGCTATCTTTAGATAGAGGCAGAAATTGTTTGTGTGTTCTTTATCATCTATCTTTTAAGATTCCTAAACTTGAGTAAAAAGTTTTTTAAAATAAATAATTGCACGATAATATCCCAAAACTTACTTTAAATCGAAACGCTGCCAGTTTAAAAACAAATTCCAATGCAAATACTGCTGTAAATATCATATTCAAAGCATCTAATATTTCTGTATAATACTCTGGTTGTTTATGGAACTTCATAGCCAATGTTACAGTGTTAATCATGATTAAAACAAATATGGAGTATTCAAATGACGATGATGTCACAAACCACCACACTTTATACTGTATACCATGCTTCGGTATATATCGGCGCACAGGTTTCGCTTTTAAAGCAAATTCAATGCAGTTACGTTGATTTTTATCAAGCTCACAATTCTTGTATTCTTGCTCGCCCTCATTTTGGAATGTGACAATCACAAAACCGACGAATATGTTGACCATGAAAAAGGCGATTAGGATTATGTAAATAATGTAATAGGCAGCTACAATTGGACGGAAATTATGTATCGGTCCACCGTTTTCCTTATTTGAATCAATTGAGACATAGAGAAGCCTGAAAATATATAACATTACATTTTTTAATAAAAATTTTAATTTTTTTTAAATCAGAGAGATTTTTATTTACTTGGGAATTTCACGATCAAGTTTTGCTTTAAATTTTGTTTCTAGTGTCAATATTTCTAGATCTTTCGCTAATACATTCAACAAACATGGAGCTTTGATTTCAAATTGAAAATGATGTAAAATTAGTAGTATTCTCAACAAGTAATCAGAGCTTTTAATTTTTGTGAATTTTGACTAGCAGTATGCGTAAAAAACTTGAAAGCAAAACTTGAACGTCTGACTGCAGCGTTAAAAATAATGTGTACTCACGTTGGCCACCCCTCAAATGTTGATACCGTAAATAGCGTAAGCATCGCTTTGGCCACATCATCAAAATGAAATTTATTATTTTTCCACTCGCGTTCCTTTAGTCTAGGCTTATTTATATCACCGTTCTCATAAATCAAATATGTTCCACTAAATTAGTTAATTAACAACAAAAACCAATTGATTATTGGCTCTTTTCATTGACCACAGATTTAAGCATTTATAGACAATTTATGAAATACTTACTGACAGTCGCTTTCATACATCTTGGAACCATCCGAACATTTAAAAAATTTCCCCTAGTGATAAGTTTCATTAGACAACATAATTTGTGATATAAAATATAAAAAATCAGCAATTATATATCCAAGAAAAACATGAAAAATAAAATTACTTTTTTAAAATAATAAATTATAAGATTTGAAATAAGAAAAGAATAAAATAAAAATAGTCCAACAATCTTTCCAAGCCCATTTCGCCATGTTCAATTTGTAAAAGTTTTTCATTTCAGTCAGAATTTCTGAGCTCCTCATACGTCCATTTATGTATACCAGCAAGAGAAAACTCAAATCTTGTAACGGCTGTGGAAACTTCGAGCCATAATTTGGCAATTTAAATTCATACGGTTGTTAAAATTTATTGGAATTCTTTAGTCTGTGTTCACACTACAAAAGTTTTCTTTCAGAAAGTCTGAGTATATTGCTCAGAGGGCAGAGAAGAATAGCCTCTTCAATAAAACTTTCATAGAGTGAACCCAAACTAACTGCTTGTTCATCGAGTTCGAAAGGAAACTTCGTTTGTTTAAATGACATTCAAAACAAAAACAAATTTTCGTTTTTTATTGTTGTTTTCAATTTTGTTCTCATTTTCGAAACACAAGCAGATTGTGTTTGTTTACAATGTACCTTAGTTAAGCGAACGAAATTTTCGCTCGAAATCGTTAAACCTGCAGTTGGATAACTTTTAGAAAACTCATTCTTAAATTTCTATTTGTTTAAATAAGTATATTTGAATTTTGCCCTAAGGCAAATAATTCATATGTACATGTGTGCATGTTTAAATGTAACCAGGGATATGAGCTACAAATGACAAAACAATTCTAAATGTTTATATATTTTCTAGGAAAGCTTGGTGCTATGTACATTTCTATAAACTAAAATTGTGTATTTGTACATTTTCACCAAAAGGGAATTAATATTTCTATTGGATGTATAAACCATTTTCTTAGTTTAGAGTTGTTTTTTTAAAGTAAGACTCGGGTACTAAACTAATTTTGTACATGATATTTGCTACCGACAATATTCTTTACATAAATATGGATTAGGACTTTGATTACAATTTATATTTGCGGATTATAATGGAGGGTTTTTTTTGCAACGAAAACTCCATTCTAATTTTTTATAAGAGCAAGATCTTTTTTAAATTTATATATAAAACTTAAATGTAATTGTAGAACTACAAACCAGGGGTTCCCACCGATAAAGCTTAATTGACCCATTTGGAAAATATTGCGCCGTAGTCATACACTACACAAGTTCAGTGCTTTAGTCTGGCACTGTACAGTGCGTTTGTATGGTGAATGGCGGTGATTAGGTCATTAACGCAGTGAAAATCGAAACGTGTTGGTATTTGCTTTAGGTTGTAAAATTGTACAGTGAACTTGTGTAGTGTTTGTTATGAAAAATATTTTGGAGAGTTCCTAGAATTATGCAAAGAATCGCCTGAATTGTGGCGCAACAATTGACTGATGAGAGTTTAATTGAACCTGTTGGCAACTTTATTCATAAATTTAAAATCAAAAATTGCACAATTTACTTGTAAAGTATGTGTCATCAGTTTCGTTTAAGCGGTGTCAGACTTCATCACTGAACTCGCGTGGTGTATTTAGCAAAATTTATCGACATTTTTAATTTTGTTACCAAGGCATTCGATAACATATTAAATGTGTCTTAATTTGAAATGATAGCATTCGATTTCGAGTAACCAAACCGATAACATTACTCGAGCTGTCATTTGATTCGATAATTCAATTTTTAGCGGCAAAAATATATTCTGCAAGTTACAATCAAAAGGAAAAATATGTAAGTTTGAGAAATATAATAAATTCTAATTGCAACAGGATGGCAGAATATATGTCTGAGCCCCCACAATTGGCCAAAAATATTTAGCCAAATTGTGGTCAAGAGAGAACAGTGGATAATAAGCTTTGGGAACAGCTGTCCGAAAAGTTAAATAGAGCTGGGCACCGAGAAGAGATTTTAAGTCATGACGGCACTGCTGTGGATATATTTCCAATAAAATTTAGCTGAAAAGAACCCAACTGAACGCTTTCTTTGTCAATCGACATCTTGTTTTAAATCTGAAAAGAAATCATAGTGATTACCAAAATTTTAAGTTTAGAAAACTATTTATCTTACGCTGCTGCCACTACTGCAGAGATAAAGGATCACTTCCCATATTTATTTTATTTAATTATTTATTTACCTGACTAAAAGGGTATAAGTATTAGTATTTACAGAAATCTGCGTAATTGAACATTATTTTTTTTTTTTTTATATTCTTAAATCAAAAATTTTGATTTGAGATACACATTAAGTATTTATAATAACATAAGATTAATAGAACAATCGATTACGCTACACAATTCATTGAAATTTGTTTGAACAACAGGAAGGTGTAAAGGAATAAAGTGTCTGGTGGAACCTCGTGGCAAGTTAAAATTTATGTTGCGAAAAAGAAAGCCGGGGAGGACATCATCATTGATTTATCAAAAATGCCATATTTATCATAATCCTTCGGTTTTTTAAGGCAGGTAGCCCTATTAATCATAACCTCTTTGTGTACAAAGGAAGAAGATTCCCAGCATAACGATTGAAAGAGCTTCTCAGACAGAATAAGAGAATACGTTTCTGAATAAATTCGATTCGGTCAATGTGTACATTAATTTCAGAATACCAGACAATAGAACCATACTCCAAAATTGGTCTAGCTAGGGATGTGAAAAGTTGTTTACTTATATTAGGATCTGTAAACTCCTTAGGCCATCGTTTAATATAAGCAAGTGCGCCACAAGCTTTATTTACCGTCATTGTAATGTGTTTGCGAAAATGTAACTTAGGATCAAGTAGAATACCAAGATTTAGAAAATCTCCAACTAGCTAAAGTTGGTACCCATCAAGGGAATAGCATTGAAGTGTAATTTGTTGAAAATCGCATGTGCTTGCAATTTAAGATTACGTCTGATTGTATTTATTTTATATGTAAAAACATTTCGAAGATAATTTATAGCTGTGAAAAATGTTTACATCATTCGGGTACATTAAAATATAACAAAGGACCCCGGTGACTTCCTTGGGGGACATCAGACCTTACGGATATTTCCTTAGAGGTGGTTTTATCAAAAAGAAAACACTGCGTCCTGCAAGTTAAATACGACTGTAACCACACAAGGTGTTGCGACTTAAGCCCAATAAGATTTAGCAAAGTAATGAGTAGACTATGGTTGACATCATTAGGAGCGCGAGTTATTAGAGTTAAATATTGGTCATTGCAGAACAATCTTTCCTGAGACCATGTTGGCAAGGTAAGTAATGTAATTACACTGTGGAGGAGGTGAATCCGTTAAGTATTTTTCAAAGAGTTAAGAAATAGAACTTAATTTTGCAATGCGTCTAAATTTTTTGATGTCAGACTTGTGTCCTGATTTAAATAACGAAATAATAAAGGGTTTCTTCCAAAATTGGGAAAAGTTTCCATATTTTAATGATACATAAAACATTATTGTTACAGGAGTAGCCAAATCATGAGCACAATGCCAGCTGGGATGCCATCAGGTCCCCTAGACATTTTGTTGTTTTTATAGATGTAACAATCATCATATCCTTCTTTATGAGTATTATACAGTGTTTTTTCTAGCCAGACAAGGATAAGCAAAGCAATAATGAAGAATTCATTTTATGCTTTTATTTAAGAAGATAATTTTTAATTTCAAAAGATTTAGTTATTCGTGCTTAATTCCCAGTTGTTATTATTGATAAAAACACTGGAAATTTTTTGTTGATGGGATAAGCTATTCCCATGCGCATTTCACTGGTTGCTTAGGCCAGATCATCAGGAAACTTCATCCATAAAGATTTTAGAAAAACTAAAGATATTAAACCAAATAAAACTGATAAACGCATAAGTCTTATAGCAACAGTTCTACTTGTAACAATATCAAAGTTTAAACAAAACACATCAACAATAAACAGTGGGTTTATCTCATCTTACATTCCTCACTACAATTAGTTGAAATTCTCTCAACATTAATTGTAGTTGTAAGTAGGTTAAGAAAAACAAAATAAAAAACAACAACAACTTACAAAAGATGTTGTCAATTAAGTGTTTTTTTAGGCACGAATAACAAAATCTTTTGAAATTAAAATTTTGTATTCCCAAAAATTTAAATTACTTTTTGATAATAAACAGGCAAGTGCACGGCCTAAAAAAACAGTTAATTGACAACATCTTTTGTAAGTTGTTGTGGTTTTTTATTTTGTTTTTCTTAACCTACTTACAACTACAATTAATGTTGAGAGAATTTCAACTAATGGTGTTTTCTTTTCTACAAAAAGTGTGACATTTTATTTAAAAAAATGCAATTTGGTGTGTGTTTCATAAAAATTTTGCTTCCAAAAAAAGGGTGAGTTTTTTAAAAATAAAACAAGCCACCCTTTGCGGGAGCAAAATGTTTAAGAAACAGACTGCAAATTGCATTTTTTTTAAATAAAATTTCACATTTTTTGTAGAAAAGAAAACACCATAATTGTAGGCGTACGGTTATATCACCCAACGTCATATCGTCCAAAACCAAAAATGTCATAACACCCAAATTCCGACGTATCGCCCAAAAAGTAGAATAGAAAAATGTCATATCGCCCAAACGCAATGTCATATTACCCAGACATTTTTTTTGGGCGAAATGACATTTTCTAAAAATAATCAATTCTCAAAAACACAAGATAATGAAACAGTTATTTTTGCTGATATTTTTTTCTGTGTTTTTTTATTCTAACTACTGTTTACACATTCTTGTGTATTCATTCATAGACTATAGTTGTACGAAATGGAATCAGAGGGTTTTGAGTTTGTTACCGGTAAAAGCTTTGATTCCCAATTAATTTATTTAATAAATGATAAACAATTATATAAGAAAAAATCCAAATATAAAGATAAAACCTTCTATACGTGTTATGTTGATAATTGTAAGGCACGTGTTATAATTTTGCCAAGTGAAATTTGTGTAAAGTGTGAAAGAAATAGTGAACATTCCACTCACCAAAATCAGGAAGTTTTATATAATGAATTAAAATCTATTGAAAGAATGAAAAGACAATGCCTGAACCCAAAAGTTCTTTTACGAGAAAGTAATGCTGCAAGTGAAATAAGAAAAGTTTTTAAAAACAAATGCGAAGAGTAAGTGCAATAATAACCCGTCCAAACGGCGCAACGCGACGCGATGCGGCGCGAACACCCGCGTCACGCCGTGGCGGGGGGAGGGGGTATTACTTCTAAAATCAGCAGCTAGGTGCAACAATTTTTTTTACATACTGTTCTTTACAGAAATCAGGAAAATACTAAAAATTTAGTTTACTCCCGAATGCGAAGAACACTAGAAAGACTTTCTTCGCGTATATTAAAAAAAAAGTTTTGTTATTATTGTGAATTTGAAATAATTTGTTTTCACATAAACTTATTATAAAATCCCAAAGAAAACAATTTTTTCTTTTAATTTATGTGTGTATACCCGTATATTGTATATATGATTATTAATAAATTGTTATCAAATTAAATACATACATATATTGAAAAAATTTTACTTTTTTACTAACAAAGTATATTTATACCAAGTACATGCAAGTCTACAACAAATCAACAATAAAAAAAACAACATTCATTTTGTATGTGTAAAACCATTTGAGACTGTCAAACAGCCAAACAAAAAGAAAACAAAAAAAAAAAAAAAAATCATGGCGCACTAAAATGTAAGCAAATTTTGACAATATCAAAAGTAAAACAACTGAACAGCTGATCACTTGCATGTACTTGGTATAAATATACTTTGTTTACTAAGTTTTGGGTGTAATGACATTTTAGAATTTGGGCATAATGACTTTTCCGTAAAAATTTTTAAGCAATAACAATTGACATATCATCCAAACTCAATGTCATATAACCCAAAAACACGAAAAATTCTCCAACAACAACTTACATGAAACTTTTCTGGGCGTTATGACATTTTTGGTTTTGGGCGATATGACGTTGGGTGATATAACCGTACGCCATAATTGTAGTGGGGAATGTAAGATGAGATAAACCCACTGTTTATTGTTGATGTGTTTTGTTTAAACTTTTAAATTATTACAAGTAGAACAGTTGCTATAAGTTTTATACGTTTATCAGTTTTATTTGGTTTAATATCTTTAGTTTTTCTAAAATCTTTATGGATGAAGTTTCTTGATGATCTGGCCTAAGCAACCAGTGAAATGCGCATAGGAATAGCTTATCCCATCAACAATAAATTTCAAGTGTTTTTATCAATAATAAAAACTGGGAATTAAGCACGAATAACACAATCTTTTGAAATTAAAATTTTGTATTCCAAAAAATTGAAATTACTTTTTGATAAGATAATTTTTTTTAAATATTATCGTAAATTTTCTAAAAAATTGTATCTGTTTGAGCACTTAATTGTACAATTTTGGGTGTTTGTCTTCTGATACTCGTCCTCGTCAGCATCAACCACAACTTGATGAGCAGAGTTTTTATTGATACCCAAAATTTTTTGTACTTTTATTTGCATACATTAAAATCAAGACACATTAAACCAAAATTTGTTTCCGTTTTGTAAATACTTTACTCTGAAAAGCATTCTATACAAGGAAAGAAGTTTATTTTCTAAATAAATCCATTTCGTTTCTTAAAACAAGCAAATCCAAAAATAAATAACTGATTTTAACTTGTTTTGTTCGTAGTAAGTAAAAGTTTCTTAAATAAAGAAACATTTTCTCACGATTAAAAAATTCACGTTTTTGGTCTATGATCAAAAATTTCAAGAAGCATTTATTTAATATTAGTATGATTTTTAAATGTAGAATCAAGAAACAAATGCTAGCGATTTCTTTAAATTTTTCAGAAAATGCTTCAGAAAACTTGGTTTAATTCAATTAGTTTTTATTTGGATTGACATGTTAACAAATCAATCAAAGGTTCTTATTTTATATTTAGTTTTTTTTAAACTTACTAGTGCTATACGTTTTTATGGAACAAATTTAGGCAATGAAAACTTGATTTAAGTAATTATAGAATTAAAATAAATTTAGTTCGCTTTGAGTCATAACTTTTTGCTTTAACCAGGCAAACACATGTTTATATACAATAAGAAATTTTTGGCTTGGACGAGAATAGTGCAAAATTTTCGTGGTTCAAGATATATTTTCTGGCGATTTAGTAAATAATTCGTTCCGTGTATATTTGAAATTATATTACTTTAATTTTCCTGAAATATCAGAAAAGGTTTTTTAAAAATATTAATGTTTTATTAACACTGCTCGGCAAAAAACAAAAAAAAATCGATCTAGAGAACTTGATTATGTGATTTTAATTCACTTTAGCGTGCTGAATCCAAATAGTTTATTCAATCACGTCTAGTTAACATTTTGTTTACTGATTTCTTGTCTTTTTTTATTCATAATATATCTGGATTTCTGATACATGATAAAAATACTAATTTGCATGGAAAAATAGCCGCAACTCATTAAGAAATAATTTTGAAAATAACTACTCGTAAAAGATCAATACCGTTCTCAAGTTATAATAAAATTTATGTAGCATAAATGCCTTATTTCGGTCAAAATATAATTCTAGCCCATAAAAAAACAAGACATGATAGAAAAAACTGAAAACGGATTTGAATTTAGCGCAGTAGTATCTTTGTTTTTCATATATTTTTATTTAAAACGATTTTTTTGACGGCCAGTGTAATTAATAAAACTTGGGTCTTAAACATTTCATTGAGTTTTTTATTTAAATTTTATTTAGCGCTTTTTGATTGGGGACACGGCGCTTTTTGATTAGAAATAGTTCACAACCCTGTTGATGAGCGTGATTGATAACGTCTCTAAAATCATCAGCACAGTTGTCATTCTAAGCAAAGTTTTATTTGTGCAAAATCACACAAAAACTACGAAATTCGCACTTTTTAGTACTCATAAGATCGAAGGTTCCTACTATAGTACTCAATGAAAGGATTTCTGCCGTCTCCTAGTTCGAGTAGTTCTCTCAATCCTGGGTTCCCTCTACCCCAAGTCTACCGTATTGCTAATAGAGTATAAAGACTCCTTTAACAAATCTCTAAATTATTATATGTATTGCTTTATCGGCCAAATCCCAACCATTTTGCTCTGTAAGAACCTTCAGAGGTGTGAGATCCTTTAAGCAATCTATTTTTATTCAGTCGACTCTCGATAATTTATAATTTAAGGGACCAGATAAGCAGTTCAAAAACACGAACACATTAACGTTATAAGTTCAAATTATAGAGTTGAAAAAAATAAACTTTAAATTACAAGCCCTCAATACTATTAATTCATACACCAAACGTTTTTCGAAAAATCGAAATTTAAAACTCCATATTTTAGAAAAGATGTATGTATGTACTGTTGTCTTTAAATTTAGAAAAAGGTTTTTGAACATACATATTATAATAAATTTTTAAGAAACACAGACTTAAACTAGAGTTCATTATTTATAAAAAAGAAGTAAGAAAGTAAAGTCGGTCAAGCCCGACCATATGATACCCTACACCATAGTATATAATAAAAAAATGTTTGTAAGTGCATCCTATTTGGGACCCATGGGCAATCATGGACCCGCCGGAACAAAATTATGTTGGGAGGTTGAGATTTATGTGAAAGTTCTTTGTGGCGAATATTGTTTAGATATCGTCATCTTTATGAAATTGTGTAACCTTTAAGTGATTTTAGAAAACCCATGGGCAATTTTGAACCCACTAGCACAGCATTTAGTCACGTCATAGTAGCTATCGTAAAAGTCATTGTTGCCATTTTTTATGTAAATAGTAACGTTTTAAGGGAGCCAGCCGGGCGGACATCGTTAGATCGACTCAGGAAGTGATTTTGAGTTACAAACGTCATTACAAATGCATAATAACCACTCCAAATTTAATTCCTAAAGGAATGTGCGACCAGTTTCGCAGTTTGCTTAAGCAAATGGCAGTTTCATAAAGCTTCACAACCCTCTTCGGACACCCGTCTTCATTTTTTGTAACATTATTGCAATAATTTTAACATTTTTATATTTCTTTTAACGATACTTCTTACTATTGATTCGGTAAGATAATTTTAGTCGATATATCGCTATAGCCCCTGCCCAATTGGAGTTTTTTAACCATAAAAATGCGAATCTCTTTACAAAGTGGTCAACCACGATTTTTTGCTCTCTGGTATTGCTCTACTTTAATAATAATGGAAAACTTTTATTTAAGACGAATTTATACACTGTACGAAAAAAATAATGAACTCTAGCAGCTTAATTTTGTGTTCTTAAAAATTTTTTTCCGATATGAGCAAAAATAAAGACAACAAAATAATCTTTCAGAAATGATGACTATAAAGCAGCGGTCAACACAAATAGAGACAGTCAAAAATGTGTATGTAGTGGTTTGTGCAAAGACAGGAAAATAAATTTACTCGTTTGAGACATTAACTATGTGTTTTGTTCTTGTTTTTTGAAATTATGGCTTTTAACAATTGTTTCGTTAACCTTCGTGTTGTGTGTGTGTGAAATTCACGAAAAGTGCTCGGCCCCCGGGGGCATAGCGTGATGATCGTTGCTTTAAAGACGGTTTCCTTTCTTATTTTATAAAATATGGAGTTTTAAATGTAGACTTGTCAAAAAAGATTTGGTGTATGAATAAATCGTTGCTAGGGATCATATTAAAAGATTGCGATTAAAAAAGGCTTTAATGCGATTCACGATTAATGGCATATTTAGTTTTAGTATTTCATATACATACTTATTTATTTTAAACATAAATTAAATTGGTATGTAATAAGAAGCAGAACAAAACGTAAAGCAAATGTACTATACATTATAAAAAACTTATGAACAATTATAAATTTTTTATGTTGATATGTAGTAAAAAAATTATGTATTTAACTAAAACAATTTTAAGAAAACATAGTGCTATCTCATAAAACTTTCTTAAATGCAGTCATTTTATAGGATTATTTTTTCCCATTTTGGAATACTAGAATTCCAGTGTGTTTTGACATCTTATTATAAAATAAGCTCCTTTTTCTGTTTTAATTTTTTTTTTAATAATCTTGTTAGTTAAAATATCCCGTCCCACCAATACTGGTACACTTATTCATAGTAGGACTATATTTTTCGTAATTGCTTAATTTATTAAAGAAAAATTTAAGAAATAACTCGTGTACATATTTATATATTTTTAACTTGAATTGTGAAGGAAACGACTATGTGAAATGTTTAAATCGTAATCGCGTGATTTCCCTCAATGCCATGCCTGGAAAACAAAGTTCAGCATTGAGTAATTTTGACGTCGTTTCGTAAACAAAATATTTGTGCAGGTGTGAGTTGGATGATTGAATGCCCAGCGGGAAAAAGAAGGAGTACGGATGCCTAATAGAAGGCCTCTGTACTCCTTCTTTTGAATAAACAAGGCCTGCTCGCTCATTGCGGAGTAGGCCTTTCGCTCTCACTTTTTGAGCAGGTACATCAGAATGGTAACGGGATCAACAAAAAAATTATTTTGCTTGTGCAAAAAATGTTACTCCTTCTCTACTCCCTTCTCATAGAAGCGAGTGTGGAAGGGTATTGAACCAACAAAATGTTTAAAAAGGCCTGAAGTGAGAATGACTTCCTAGTTTTCCCGCTGGCCGTGCTTTGTCTGCATTCATTGATGCGCACGCCATAGAACAATTGTTCAAAATCAAATCACACGCATTCGTATGCTCTTGCATTTAAAGGCTAGATTACACTATCTCACAAGTCTTACGTAGTCCATTATACTTTATGAGATAGAAATCTAATGAGTTTTGTTGCGACTGTCAAAAAATCTAATTTAAAATGACAGTTTGTGTTCACACCATCACACAAAATATAAACACTCACACATGAAATAAAATGCAACCCTGATCCAATAAAAAGTATTATTGTTTAGAAATTTTTTAAAAACGATGAAGTCGTATGGGATGTCAAACTTTTTTCATAATACTTGTCATTTTCGTGACACATTGCATTCACACTATCACACTTTGTCATATTACATGAGTTTTTGACATGTATTAATACAAAGTATAATAGTGTAATCTAGCCTTAAGTAGTCATTGTCCATGAATCAAAAAAGCAAGATGCGCAAACAGCCGTACGAAAAAAAATTCTACTGCGCATCTACGTCAGCATAGAACGCAAATGAGTGTTTGTTGTAAAAAATGTAAGGCACACACAGATCCACATACAGAAATTCAATTTCTTCGTCTCACTCAAAAATAACGGACCTGCGCAATCTTGTTTCTTTAGTGGTGCACAGTGAATGACTTTTTTTTTTTTTAGTTTTTGTAAAATTGTTTTTGTATTTGTACCTATGTGTGTTTGTCTTTTTTCAACGGACCTGGAAACTCTTCAAATTATCGAGATATTAATATTAACGAAACTTGTTTTATATAATCGTGAGTCGACGAACATATTTTGTGGAAGATTAAATGGTTTCCGAGATTTGGAGTACAAAAAAGAAGAAGTCTAAAAATTAAACTTCTAGATATGTTAAAAAAAATTATGTTAATAAGGATGCCGTACTTTGTGGCCTTGTAGCGACGTTATCTTTTAAGCATACCCTGCAGTTTTATTTTGTCAATTGACCCATTTTTCAGTTATTTTTCTTACTCAACGTTGTCTTTCGCGATTTCACACTTTTCTGTCCCTTTGTTAACGAAGAGGTGTTAATTTGAAGTTATGCCTGTACTGGTACGACGGCATCAACCACGGCATTGATACTGTGGCACCGGTAAACAGACTGTCCCATAGTTATCTATAGGGGGGTCAATTGACTGTTTCTACGACTACCACATGTTAAAATCTCCGGTCGTTTTACCGGTAAAAAGACTAATGGCCATTTTCTCATTAGGCGATTATCTTTTTTCCCAACGAAAAACTGCACATTAAAGAAATTTGGTTTTCTCAATGTCGCATTTGCTTCAATTTTATCGCAAAGCTAACCGGCACTCATCTGCCAATTATTTATTTTCCTTTTATTTGCCGTTCAGATAAATTCAATCAGCTAACTCCCAACTTTTACATGTATTTTGAGTGGCGTTGCCAGCTGAAAATTTTGTTTTTTGTCGGTATATTGAGAAACCCAAAATCGTTAACGGACAGTTTATCGGTCCAATAAATTTATATTGACAATATGTAACAGACAGTTTGTCGATACATTAGCTCTGTTTCTTTACTTTTTGGGTAAAGTTCGTGAAAATGAGAGCAAGCATAAATTTCTCTCATAAAGAGACAAAATTACACCAAAGTAAAACCAAAATTTAAGCACGAAATAAAAAGTCTTTGTTTTGATAGTTTTTACAAAACAATAAAAGTTTATGCCACTTTTGAAAAATTGTATATTGTCTGCAGAAATAAACTAATTTTACTAAAAATTAAACCAAGCAAACACTTTTACAATAACTAACATTAGGTTTTTCTAATATTTAAACATAAAACTTTATATTTAAGTACATTATTTGACTCCACAACACTTTTTCCAAAATTTGGTTCAAAATTTTTTTGCTTTGCATTTCATTGTTTTGTTTATGTTTTACAGCTGTTTGACAATTTACACAATTTGCACGAAGAAAAATTCTGGGCTGTTTCGTGCAAGAAGAAGAAGAATTTTATTCTCTCAAATCCGCTCTCATTTACACAAATTAAAAGTACGGGAACGCTTTTCGTGCAAATTGGGATCCCAAAGTAGAGTAAAGAAACAGTGCTATTGAGAAAATTGCCATAACAGTGTCCCTTAGTGATAGGTGAAAGTACCATTTTGGGACCGGTCCAGCGCACTGCAGGATAAGTATGTATTTATAAATATGTGCGATAGAAAGTAACTCCGTCATTTCATTTGATATTTTATAAAAATCTGTCAGGGACCGTAACGGTTATAAGTTATATCAAAAAATATCTTTTCTAACAGTTATTCAGGGGTGTTCTGAAAATCGAAAACGCGAAATGCAAGAATCTGTTTAATAGATAAATATTTGTATAATATTTGCCATAAAACTCTTTTTTAACAAAATTCTTATTAAAAAACGACGTTTAACATTCTTGCGTTTTACGTTTTCGGTTTCCAGAACACCCCTGATTATGAATTAAAAAGAAATCCAGTTAAAACAGTTATTTTTCAACGTGTAAAAAAAGAGTTTTATTTTGCCGTCATAAAATAAAATGATTTGAGGAGTTTTATTTTTCCCGTTAATTGACATTCAAAGCTTGCAGCTGGTCAGATCATTACAATTTATCTGAGACGATATAAATAAACCTACTCCGAATCAGTGTTTAAAAATGCTTGACTATTTTTAATGCTTTTGTAATTGCTTAACTTAACTGAAGAAAAAGAACACAGTAAAAGCAAAAGCAGAAAAAGTGAGAGTTAATAATGTATTTACTGTCACTATGTGTATGTTCTCAGCTTAATGTTTAAACATTCAGTCAAGCAACCACTAAAAAAAATGCTGTTGCTGTAAGTAATATGTTTTTGTTTTTTTTTTTTATGTAGTTGCTTGGCTGGCTGTTTAACATTTTTTTGACTTGATCGTTGTTGCTTGCTGTTGCAGAAATTTGTTTTGAAAAAATCTTTGACGGTAAGAACTAAGAATTATGGCGCCGCGTGTAAAACGAAGAATAATTGAAAAATATTTTGATTTTGATAATGACCAAGCTATGTGTAAAATTTGCTCACATACATATGTATGTTTAAAAGTGATAGAGTTTTTAATCTAACATGTGAAGTTTTATTTATTTTCATATCGAGCCTTTGGTGCAATACCGTAGTAATTCAAAAAATCGTGAACTGAGAAAAATGCATTTGAAGTTTTCAGCCATATTTTTAATAGTAGTTCCGTTTACTTAAGTTATTTTTTTACAGGTTTTTTAATAAAGAGGAATGTTTTGTAATAAAAAAAAGGTAAAAAATTATTAATAATATTAAATATTTTTTTTATATTAATATAAATATGGTTGAAAATAGCTAGAGGTAATAAAAACATATTTAGCTGTAAAATCTGAACAGTTAGATATAGAACCATAATCTTTTTTTCTTTAGATAGGTATATATTTTCCCAAAGATCATTTCTGCATACCCAGTTCAAAAAATTCAAATTTTGAGTTACTACGATCTTGCACCAAAGGCTCGATATGTATTTTCGTATTTATTGAGAAAACATACTAAAAACATTAAAGAAATAGGTACCTAAAAATATGGTTTTGCGTAACTCACTAAATAAAAGAACAAAAATTAGTTTTTTCGCAAAAAAAAAACATCTAACGGTAATGATCTTTAAACATTCTTTCTGCAAAAATACTAAGAAATTCAAAATATTCAAAATACATATATGTATGAAGTGCCAGCCAGCAACAGCAAAGAAGTTAACTTGCTGACTTTAAGCGCATGAAAAGCCAAAAAAAAACTTGAACAAAATTTATTACTTACTTCAGTTGTTGCGTTGCTGACTGATTAAGCACAGAGCATACACATAGCGAGACTAAAAAAATTATTTACTCTCTCTCTTTCTGCTTTTGCTTTTTTGCTTTTGCTTACTCTCTATCAAAGTAATAAAAGGCATTGAAAAATACAGTTTTTTAATTTGCAGCAAAAAATGTAAACAAAGCAAAAATTTTGGTGCTGTTGCTATTTTAAAGCAAGCAATTTAAACACTGCTCCGAATAGCTTTATTTTATAACGGCGAAATAAAACTCTTTTATAAAGAGTTTCACCTCATCTTTTATTTTTTCGGTAAAAACTAACTCTTCACTGTGGTGCTGTGATCGTTTTTTTTTTTTAAGATCATCATAGACTCTGAAAGAGCACTTCAATGAGAATCTAGTATAGGTCTCCGTTGATTGTAAATTTGTTGGTTAAGTTTTGTTTACGGTCCCTGATATCTACTTATATCTTACACTCATAATTATGTGCGAAAAGTTGTCAACTTCTATATGAAAAGTTAAGTTATATTAGCTAAATGTTGAAATTAATCTTCCTTTTTTAAATTTACCTTAAAAAGCTGAACTCCAATAACCGCAAACATAAATTGTAGCAAATAAGTAACCAACATTATGTTACCAATAGTTTTTATGGCCACTACAACGCATTTTACTACATACTTCGTTTTAAATATATTTTGAAAAAATAACACAAGATTTGACCATTTCATATTTTATACAGTGCGTTCGAAATTGTTTATTATTTTAAAAATGTTTATTGAAATCAAATTTCGTTGATAGCATGGAAATTTGCAGACGAACGAATTGTTTTGTTTTAACACATTCATACATATGTACACAAACAATAATAAAACGATTAAGTAAGTGAAAGAGAGAGAGAGAGAGAGAGAGACAAAGCAAGGGCAGGTGCGCGTGTGGGATGTTTAAGTTGGGTAACACACGATATTTATAGACACGCGCAGCCGTAGCGTTTTTATAAAAAAATTAAAAAAAAATACAGAAATTAACAAAAAAGCATTTTTTAAATTGAAAAAAAGACAAACGATATAAAAAATATTGTAATATCAATTATTTATATAACATATTGCACAAAAAATAACAAAAAAAAAAAAAATTTGTTGTGTAGTTTATCAAAAGTGCGTTAATGATTTTTGGTTTGTTTGGTTTATTTATTTGTTTTATATGAAAAGAGACAAAAGAGAAAAAGAATAAGATTTTTGTTAATTAATAGGATATTTTGAATTTTGTTATGTATATAATTATAAAAAAAAATTTTCACAGGTTATATGCTACACATCGAACAAATTTACACACATATGAAAATCAATATATACAAAATGCAGTTCAAATTCATATTAAAAATTACACCTTTTTTCTACATTAAAATTACACGGATGTATAATTAAAATACTAGGTACCCGTTCCAAGTTAAACACACACATTCCATGATATTTTATCATTGCTTACACACATCTGGTTTGATTTTCCAAGTCTTACTTTTTTTGGAGAGGTGATTTTTATATTTTACCTTACTTTTTTTGGTGCCGAAATATTCTATACGAGTTTAAGTTTAAGTAAAGAATAACAAGGAAAATTGATTTAACAAACTGTTTGTTTATAAAAGAAAAAGAAGGTTCAAAAAAAAAAAAAACAAACACTGATCGGGTAAACTTGATGTGTGTGAACCAGTACTAATGGTTGTGTATGTGTTCAGCAGCAACTACCCTGCAAATAAAATGGGACCACCTGAGCCATTTTGATAAAATTGACTACTCCATGGACTGGTCCGATTTAATGCATACATGGACCATGTCATTGTTAAAAAGCGTTTGTAGTGAGGCGACATGTCTTCGTTTTTTAACAACATGCTTTCGTTTTTAAACGACTTCAAAACTAATCCTCTTGAGTGTACCATGGAGTAGTTTTAAAACTACTCCTTAATGGTCCAAAGGTGGGTTATATGGTCTTCTCCCAGGACATCGTAATGTTAAATAGACCAGGTTTTTTCCATACGTATGGGTTACTTTTGGACTAACCCTAGTCCCTTGTGGACTACTCTTTACACGCGTGTTTAGACTGGTCCTATTATTTGCAGGGTAGTATACTTGTTTCTTTTTAAGTTACAAGACTTTGGTAGCAGCTAAGAACTTTTTTAATTTAATTTGCACCTAATACCATTTCTCATAAGGATTGACTAGAGGTGTTCACATATGAGTTTTACTTGGTACTCCAGCACTAACACAAATGGTCAATGTCAAAACCTCGAAAACCCGTAATGCGGTACAGCTATGCGAAACCAAACTATTAACCAATGCCCTTAAACGGTAATGAGAGTGAGGCGAGATCTGCTTCCTTGCCAGAATTGGTTAAACGAATGAACAATTTACTTGATTTGTTTGTTCAAAATAACAACAAAGCGACACCAGAACGAAAACAAATTCTTTTTTTGTAATTTAGTTAGAAAACAAAAAAGAACAGATTAAAATTATAACATACGTGATCAAAGTCCATCCAGCAGAATTTTGTTGTGTGCTGAGTAATCGAAAATCTCCCCAGCACTGCCTTTAAACTTCTTTTTGAATGTCACAAAATATTTGTTGAAATAAGCATAAGTCCCTTAATATATATATTATGGATGTTAAGAGGTCTGTTCCAGACAATAGTGAGTAAATTCATCTGACATCCAAGCAGCTGTCGGCCGACTTACGGATGTCTTGGATTCTGCTGCAAGAAATGCAGCCCCAATCAAGCGTACAATAAAGCGTGGTCCGCAATTCACATCTGTGGATATAGAGACCGTTGTCAGGGAAAAAAGGAAGTTGAGAAGACAATGGCAAAGTAATCGTTCCCCAACCATCAAGGCCCAACTGCGGTTATGCCAGGCAACTCTACGCAACAAACTGAGACAGAAACACGACTCTGAAGTAGAAGGCTATCTAGACAGCCTAGATGCCACAAAAAAATCCAGTTACAGCTTATGGAGGCTGTAAGACATATGCATTGCCCTATAGCCCAAGAATCTCCACTAAGACTGGACAACCGTACCTGGACCAAAAACACAAATGAAAAATTAATGCCTTTGCAAGCCACTTGGAGAAAGTTTTCACGCCCCATGATGCTGAACTTGTTCCTGTCGACCAATTATTCCTGATACAGTTAACGATCCAATAAAATTTAAATTAACCCAAGTAAAATCAGCGATAGAAAATGTCAACATTAAAAAATCTCCCGGTCCTGACCGCATCACAGGCTCAATGATAAGAAACTTACCTACGTCTGCTTCAAGAATCTTGCTGCTCAACTTTAATGCGATATTACGATTTGGCTACTTCCCATCCTCTTGGAAGACCTCTACAATTGTTATGATTCCTAAGCCAGGAAAAGACGCTAGTCAAATTGAGTCGTACAGACCAATCAGCATACTATCAATATTATCAAAGCTATTCGAAAAAATATTCCTTTTCAGTATAACTCCCTATCTTACTGAACACGCAATCATTCCAGATCATCAGTTCGGATTCCGAGCAAGGCATGGTACAATCGAACAAGTGCATAGAATTGTTACCCAAATTAGATCAGCGTTTGAGAGAAAGGAATATTGCTCAGCACTGTTTATAGACATTTCCCAACCATTCGACAAAGTTTGGCATGATGGGCTGATCATTAAAATAACACGAATGCTTCCACAAAACACTCACAAACTCCTTGAGAGCTATTTAAATGGCAGAACATTCATGGTTAGATCAAAAAACCAATACTCCCCCACCAGGAAAATATCTGCTGGTGTCCCTCAGGACAGCATATTAGGGCCGTCACTGTATATAATATATACAGCTGATATGCCAACAAGCCCGAGCACACATACTTCTACGTTTGCAGACGACACAGCATTTATTAGTGTTAATCGGGACCCAAAAGTTGCATCGCAGCATTTACAGTCCCACATCAATGAACTAGAAGCCTGGCTAGAAAAATGGAAAATAAAGGTTAACCCGGCGAAATGTGCTCACTTAACTTTCACGCTCAGAAGACAAACGTGCCCTCCTGTTAAAATAAATAACATCACTGTTCCGGTAGAAGGCCATGTTAAATACTTGGGAATTCATATAGTTAGACGCCTGACCTGGTCTCGTCATATTGAAGCGAAAATAACGGCTATGAAACTTAAAGCAGCTCAACTACATTGGCTAATCGGTCGAAACTCAAACTTATCCTTATGCTGGGTACACACTATGCAACGCGTTTACGCAATCTAGTGAATTAATTCATTTTCATTCATTCCAGATTACATCAACATCAAAACGCTTTGATATTTTGAGGTTGCATTGAAACAGATTACATGTAGGTTGCACTGTGTGTACCCAGCATTAGACAACAAAGTTCTCTTATACAAGTTTATCATAAAACCAATATGGACATATGGCATCCAATTATTGGGTACTGCATGCGCATCAAACATCCAGAAGCTACAAAGAAGACAGTCTAGGATATTAAGGCAAATTGTCTGCGCCCCATGGTATATACGTAATGGCAATATCCACAGATATCTTAACATCGCTACCATCCAGGAAGAAATTAAAAAGTATTCAGTCAAATACATAGATAAACTAATGGTCCATCCCAACTACCTCGCTCGGGATCTAATAAAGTTCGAAGGTCACCGGAGGCTGAAAAGATCCGACACTTTGAACCAAGCAGGCTTTTTTGACACTTGAATGCAATTAATTAGCGGTAACATTGGTAACGGCTAACAAATACAAATAAGAATTAGGATTAAGCTTTGGATACATATTGTAATTTTCGACATGAAAGAATCAATAAATAAAAAAAATAAAAATAAATTTATTTTAAGAACAAATATCATTAATGGAAATCTCTGTCAATGCCCTCCATACACTTCTCTCAATGATCTTATTTGATCCAGCACTTCTTAGTCATAATACGCGTTTTAAAAGGTGTCTCCATATAAGTTGAAGGAATTTTTAAAAAGAACCTGATTTATTTACCAAAATCTACCGCTACAAGAAGCTCACCAGGTGCGTCATAACATCCATTGGGCGCAAGTCTAGATTCTGGCCACATCGGTAAAATTTTGCAATTTTTAAATTAGAATATATATATATAAATTCACAAATTTCTTTAAAATAACTGAAAAGTTTGCAGAAAAGGACAGAAAAACACACAATAAATTTTTTTTTAATATCGTAAACAAAACTACACCAGCTGTTATGTTCTGCCAATATACTGGTTTGTTGGCAGTGTTGTAAAGTTTTTCAATTATCAACTACTATCAACGTTTATACCGTAGTAAAATAAGCAGGCAATAGATGGCGCTAAAAACCCCACCTCCAGGTGGATGTGAAATTAATAACGATTTAAAAATTCTGTTAAAAAAATTAAATAATTTAGAAAAACTATGTTTTACTTTCCAGAATGAAAATAAAACTCTCAAGCAAGAACTTGCTGTTTTAAAAAATGAACCACATTGCAGTAGGCAAAATATCGTATTACCAAATGTTCAGTACAATACTGATGAAGAAGAGCTTGAAAAAGAAACCCAATGGATATCCCAATGTTCAAAAAGAGGAAATAAAAAGAGAAATAATCAACATTCGCCAGAAATTTTAGTCCCAATCTGCCATACAGCATAGACCGCCCCCAAAAATTTTATCAATTACTGGGAAAAGCTATCGCGGCATTTTTGCAATGCTTAAAGAAAATGTGAAGCACGATCTTTTGTTGAATGGAGGTCAGTCTTACATTTTACTACTCTGGGTGCGATTGCACGGCAGTAATTGGACATTTTATGATTTTTTTCACTTTTAACTTGAACTTTGACCTCGATGAGGAGCCATTTACCCTCAACCAAACTCCCCCATTTTTTGCGACATCCATTTTTTTCCAAGCCCAACAAAATAAGAGGCGGCAGCGATTCGAAATCGAAAAATCGTTCACTATGTCATACCTAATGTACTTTGGAACATGAAACTCAGAGTAAATGCTTCTTTTGTGATGTTTGCTTTTTATATTCAAATGGTGTCCTTTTGTATTTGAAATATCATTTAATGTAAATCTTTCCTTTGACGTTATAAATTTTAAGTTTTTTTCTTTGTATTATTGTTATTGCTTATTGAATTGAAAGTTAAATATATTTAAATATTTAAATAAATACCCAATAAAAAAATTAGCTTCAAACGAAGCAGGCTTGTAAGGGATAAATGTAAGAGTTTGGCTTGCCATATGGCTTACGCAAGGCATGCATTTTATATGGTGAGTACCCCATTTGAAGCAATACATTTTTGACACAAAAAGCGCTTTATTCAACGCATATAAAAACTGGTGAACGTAGCGTTCAGCTTTACACACTTAATGTTTTTTACAGTTATTTTTAAGTATTCTCCCTTACAAACCTGCATCGTAGTAAGGGAATGCCGTAGCACATGAAATGTTATTATACCCACATTGGTCCTAGACCCACCTTAAAGTATACCGATCGACTCAGAATCACTTTCTGAGTCGAACTAACGATGTCCGTCCGGCTGGCTGGCTGGTTGTCCAGGTAACATTGTGCGCAAAGTACAGGTCGTAATTTTGAAGATAATTTGATAAAATTTGGGACATATGTTCTTATTGGTACAAGGAGCAAGTATATTGAAAATGGGCCAAATCGTAGGACCACGAGGGAAGAAAGTGGGATTTTAATGAAATTTAAATCATAGATAGAACCATATCTATATGGACACAAAAGGTATGCATTTTTTTAAAAAATAGGACCACGAGGGGAGATATTGACAATTTCTGCCTCTCAAACCGATTTTAATTAAATTTAAAACATAGATAGATCCATATATATATATGGACACATAAACTATACAGTTTTTCAAAAATGAGACCACAAAGGGAGGTAGGGGGCAATTTCTGCCTCTTACAAACTTTCAAACCGATTTTAAAGAATTTTATAGGTGGGGTGCTTTAAAACCATGGGAGATAAGGCCATGATGGCTTTATTGCTCAATTGAATGGGAGATAAAGCCATAATGGCCTTATTGCCCAATCATTGAGAGATAATGTCATATTTAAAATTTTGCGAAATGAGAGATATAGCCATATTTTTTTTCCGCAAATGAGAGATAAAGCCATTTTTTTCAGAATATTATTATGCATAGTGTGAACGTTCTGTAAAAGGGAAAATCCTTAGTTATCATTGAAAAACCTTTTTTTTTATTATTGTGACGCACGCAAGAAAACTTTATTCAGCGAAGCCACCTGCCGTGTCCTACTGGAGGAAAAAACCCCTAAGCGCGGCCGCAGGCCGCCACGCAGAAAAACTTTAGTATGCGAAGCCAGATTTCAATACTTGATTTTAGTGTTTCCGGAAGTGAAAACTATTAATCAATGTAAAATGCAAAAGTTCTTCAAAACTGAAATGAGATATAAAGCCATTTTCTAATATCGCTAATGTGAGCTAAGGCCATGATGGCTTTGTCTCCCATTCAAATGAACAAAAAAAAAAAATAAAAGACTTTATCTCCCTTTTGAATGAGAGATAAAGCCATCATGGCCTTACCTCCCATGGTTTTAAAGCACCCCACCATTTTATAAACATAGAAAAATCCATATTTATATGGACACTTAAGCATGATGTGTTTTAAAATACTGTGGTGTAGGATATCATATGGTCGCGCTACTTTCTTACTTGTTTTTTATTTTATAATACTGCGTAGTGCATAATTGTTCGCTTATTTTAATAAATTTACCATTAGTGCTTTGCAAAATGATACAACTTGTTATTGGGTAAATTAAAAATCTGGTCACCCTAATTGGAACCACTGCAGACAAAGTAACTAGTATTTACCTAGAAATATACTGATTCGTTTTTACTTTAAAGTTTAAACTAGTTGCACTTATGATTTTTTTTTTCATAATAGTTTTAAATTATTTGCTTTATTAACAGTATAAGCACTAAGGAGATTATTCGGCTTTAAAAAACTGAGAAGTGCATGGTAGGCAATATATTAAAAATATATCCTGAAAACTGAAAGTTTTACCAGGAATTAAAAAAAATGGTTTTATAAATGTTCATATTATTCGAAGTCAAATTACAATCCTCAAAAGCTTTTATACTCTCATAGTCTTGTTCCTTCAATATTTTGCAGGAATATTTTCTATACACTATCAGAATTTTCCTGGAAAATATTGAAGGAATAAGACTATTAAAGTATACAAGCTTTTGAGGATTGTAATTTGGCACAAAAATGCACATTCGAATAATATGAAAATTTATATAATAAATGCAACTCACCATGAAAAAAATGGTTTTCTTAAAAAAACATCTACTGAAAATTTCGAATCAATAAGAAAGGCAAATGTTTATCTCAAATGATTTCGTAGACCACAATTTAAAACAGTCATAACCACTCCATAGAATCGCGAGCAGTCAATAATTGTATTTTTTCACACAGGCACGGTCGGCAATTTACATGTATACAACAACTTTGTTCGGGCCACTCCATAGTCTCGCGAGGCAGTCAATACTCGTATTTTTTACACAGACACGGCCGGCAATTCATATGTATACAACAACTTTGTTTGTTGCTTGGTTATCACTGATTTAAAACATTCCATAACATTGTTTGATTTGTTCGGTTTTGTTTGTTATTCTTGGTGTTTTAATAAGTAAAACTGGTGAATTTGTCCCATATCGTTGATAACACCTGAATGCTGTAGTTTTTGCAGCACAATGCGCTTATATTCTCGAATTGATTAATTTTTGGCATCGTATTTACGTAATGTATTATTTTCCGTCTCTCAAGCCCCGGAAGGCTAGCTAGTAGAGCTTCGCAGGATTAGCTTAGGGCAAAAAAAAAAGTTTGCCCAATATTACAATTAGAAAAATACGGGTAAATTTATAAAAAAAGGTATGGAAAATGTTTATAAATTGCACATTATTAAAATAACCGGTTTATTTTTACCAAAAATAAATATCCATTTGGGCAAAAATAAAGTAACCGGCTTAAACCGGTCGAATAATAACCATTCGATCTCCCTTATAAGTTCTAATTAAAGCAGAGCAAAATTTAAAAATTCCCCTCGATAATTTGTTCATACTTAATTATCGCTTTATAGTATGTATTAATTTTATAATAAGCACTTGCACCTGGAACCAGCCAAAATGTAAAATTTACATTTTGTTTGGCTTAGATTTACATTGTAAATGTTTATTCTTGTATTGCTGTTGTTTCTACAACAAACAAGTAAATTGTTTTTATCTTCATTTGAAGTGTTGTTGTTGTTTCTACAACGAAAAAGTAGTAGTAAATCGCTTTTTCCAACATTTGTAGTGCTTTTCTTGTTTCTAAAACAAACGGCATCACATATAAAGTTTTGAGGTCGAAACTTCTCTTTTCTTATCCTTCTCATTTTTCACGCCTAACAACTAGTAATAAACTAGTCCAAAACCTTACTAGTAACGACTTAACTGCAGGGACGCTACAGTAGGTTAGTATATCTGTGCTTAACATACATACAAATTATGACATACATACAAACATGCAAAAAATATATAGACATACACACAGGATTTAACATAATCAAAGTATACAAATAAAGACAATTTTAGTTATAATAAGGATTTTAAAGTTATTAAATTAGTCGACGTTCAGTTATTTATACATATACATATATACATAAACAAACAAAAAACTAGCATTTATTTTTTTCTACATTTGTAAATAATATACATAAATATATATGTACATAAGTTTCCAAGCCAATTACTGTATTAAAAATCCCTTTAATTCTAATTCTGAAGCCAACGAGACCAAGGTGAATTTATGTACACGTGGCAGAAACATCACAACAATGCAGATACAGCAGACTTAGGCATTGCATTGTGTAAAGAAACATCGCTAAATGTCAACCATTAAAGAATTTATACATACTAATCATTAAAAAACCAAAACAAATTGGTTCGAGCTGTCAAAGTCAGCTGGGTTTTCGCTGCCTCCTGTAGTAAAACGCCTTGAGGTAATTACATATGTAGTTTAATATGTCTTTTAAAAGTCAAATGCATGACTTCTGAATGCCAAATCTATATAACTGCATACAAAAAAAAGGTACAGCAGCATATATGTATGTATGTACCTTGCTTAAAAGCACCTTGAGACCAACATTTAAATATGTATATACATATGTATATATAAAAATTAAATGTAAAGGCATAAATTAAGAACATATGAGATAATCACAGTGGGGGATTTTCGCAATAAAAGTGAATTTATTCCAGAAGAAAATTAATTTCTTCTTTTATTCACGGAAATTTCAAATTGGAAAAAAATTTATGAAAAAAATTATACGAAGTTTGTGAATAACAAAAACTGAGAGCACTTAATTTATGTCATTGCAACCTATGTACATATCGACCCATTTGCGCAAAATTATCGTATGTATATGCCAATTTTTTTGAAATTGAGTTTTTGATGCAATCTTGTTCTACATTCAAAGAGACGTCGCCTGACAAAATATTGTAGGCGAATTCCACTTCGTTGCTCCAAAAATTGAATGTATATTTTCATATTTATATTGCAAGTGATAGCAGAGAAAAGCATTAAAATTTGGTTTTTGTAACATACGATAATTTCGCGCAAAGGGGTCGATATATTAAGCATTCGAGTTTAAATTAATGGTGTTTTCTTTTCTGACAATAATGTTCCATATATGCTACCATTCGTGCCGGTTTTTGTTCCATTCTAAAAATATATGCAAAAATGTGAGAAGTTGTCGTTTTCCTTTCTAAACATGTTGCAACAATAAATGGCAACTGTTATAACTGAGTGTGAGATAATACCCTTTTTTGCAAGCAAATATTTTTTTTCTTGTGTTTGCGGACAATTTGCGTTATATTGTGATTTTTAGTTATATTGTGATGGATATAAAAACTTTTTGTTTTTCGTTTGTTTTACTTTTATTATATTTTTTGTCGCAAAATTTGTAATAACAGCTGACATTAATTATTGAAAATCAGTGCTGTCAACGCTTATTGGAATTGTAAGAAAATTTAATGTTGAAAATTGCTACAAGCATGGTGAATATCGCTTTTAGTACAAACTTTGCATTCAATATTTAACACGCTAAATACACATTAGCGTTGAGTGTAAAACGTAGCTATTATTTTGTTCCATTGTAATTTAGAAAAATGTATCACTTTGTAAGGGTTCGTGTAACCTAATAAATATATTACATAACTATAATGCATCATTACTTTTTAGAAAAGAAAACACCATAAGATGATAAGAATGCAAGCAACATTCTTTTCGACTATCACTCAAAACCTTTTGTAGAGTTTCTCGGTTTTCTGTTAATATCTTACACAAGTTCGTTAAATTTGTTAGTTTTACGGATGATTTTCCGGCATTTTGCAACAACAAAATACGCGATTCGCCATTTTAACGAATTTTATATATATTTTTATTTATAAAAAAAATTGCATCATTGAACATTTGACAAATAGAAGAGACTTCCTTTCCTCACAACCTCCAACAAAACTATTTTAAACGAAAAATTTTAAACACCGGATAATAACATATATTCCCAACTAAAGGGACTTCCAATGGGATCACCACCATCACCAATTATAGCGGATATAGCTATGGAGAAATTATTAGAAACTTGTATTGCATAATTGACTATTAAACCAAAAATTATGACAAAGTATGTGGATGATTTTTTTGCATTATTTCATCCGGACGTAAGATTTATTATGGAGAAAGAGTGTAACTTAAAACTTCCATATTTAGATACTTGTTTAATAAGAAAAAAAAGGGATAAATCATGAACGGATTGGTACCAAAAACCAACTTCTTCTGGTAGAATTATTCATTATTTCTCCAAACATCCAAAGAAGGTTATAATTCTGTGGCTTGGTGCTAAAAGGGCCAATGTCAATACTTTGCTGTTTTGAGTTAATCTTTTCATTATGTGTATGATTTTACTCTCTTTTATTTTTCTGTATAAGCCAATGTCTAAAAACCTCATTAAACTGTTTTGGGTTAACTTAGACATTGGCTGATACAGAAAAATAAAATAGAGTAAAATAATACACATAATGAAACGATTTACTCAAAACAGCAAATTTTTGACATTGGCCCTTTTAGCACCAAGCCACAGAATTAATACTGCAAAAAATCTTAAAGAAAGAATACTGATATAAGTGATTTAGAATTTCATAACAGGAATTCAAAAAGAATTAGGGATATTTTAAGGATAATTGTTTCCCACTAGAACTGATATCAAATTTAAAACGACACTGCAATAACCATAGCGCAAACAACTTGAATAGAATTGCAGAACCAAAAATTTACAAATCACTAACATGTATTCCTAAAATATCGGAACGTTTAGAAAAGTCGAAAATATTCGACACAAGGATATGTAAAATTATTTACTAAAACTAAAGATAAAGTACATAAGTTAGAAATGTCGAACCAAAAGTAGCCCACTGTGCCAGTTTAAATCACTCTCCGGATATTGCTTTTGAAAATGTGAAAAATACTATTGTTAATTTAAAAACAAACAATTATTAGTAGTAAACACATTAATGTCATCATTTACCACCTGTTTAAAGGCAACCATAATATGGTCTTGGCTAACCAATGGAAGACTTAATTAACAATAATATGGTTACCGGTGACACTTATATGGTTAAATTAACCATGGTATATTTAAAAAGAGTTTTGTTGGAGGTGATATTGAAAAATATGTTTTCTCTGCGTTAGTTTTATTATATTTTAATAAAAAAATATTTCTTTTTTATGTCCTTAAATCTGCAAGTTATTGTTCTAGATAAAAAAAGGCGGTGAGTCCTACTGAAATTACTTAACAATGAACATAATATTTTTTTTAATGATAATAATTTGTTTAAATGATAGTTTTGGAAAATGCAACATAAATGTAAATTTATGAGGATTTTTAGGTGCCCCGCTAGTCTTGTTGTTATTGAGCTAATCTAACAGTGAGAGGATTGTGGGTTCAATTTGCACCAGGGACTCTGATCTGTTTCATAACTACGGTCAAAAGGTATAAGTTACTACTGATCGGTTAATTAAATTAAAAAAAAACCCTTGTAAAATTTTGACGCAACTTTTTGTTATATTAGTGTTTTTTTTTTTTTAAATACTAGTGACTGTCTACAAACTTTTTTTAACTTAACTTTTCTTTAACTTGCTTCTTCTTTCCTTTCGGCCGCTATCGTTCGTTTGCATTTTCAACGACAAGCAGCTGATTCGCTTTCCACCTAAAATTTTTAGCACGACAAGTCGATCTACAATGCAAGCGAACGATAACGTAAAAGTTTTCATAGAAATTTGAGGTCCACCAAGAAATATTATGCGACGGTAAATGTCGAAAGCAGTCATTTGTGTTGGGGTTGTCGGCAGAGGCATTTTGTTAAAAAATTCAACGAAGTTTTTCTTTACACACCAACACTAAATATTTTTTTATAATTATATTTTTTTAAAACAACACCACTAATAACATTATGTAGTATTATATCAACAAAAAAAGAAGGACAAAAACATGACAAACTGAAAAATTTACTTTGGACTTTAAGGAGAATTCTTAACCAAAAGTATGAAAACATAAGTAAGAGAGAACATGTAAATCAATTAAAATAGATAATCATTCGGAAACAAATTTGGATCTAAACAAGAGCGGAAAACGTTTTCTAGCTGTCAAAAATTCTCATGCCCATATAATTTGTATGAAGCATCCCTAAATAGCGCTGCGTCAACGCTTTACAATTGGAAAATCCGATTTTGACAGCGCGTTTAATAGTCAAGCTTACCGCTACTGTTAATAAATAATGGCAATTTAGCTATTTTTTTTCTTTTTTTTATTTCTATTATGTGGGTTTTATTAAACAAGAAAGTTAACACTACATTTTTTTGGCACAACTTTGTTCAGCGTAAAAGCTAAGCGGAAGAAAACGTTCCGCCTCCACTCTTGTTTAGGTACGGCTGTTAAAGACTGATGTTCGACTATTGACTGTCAGCCGTCGTCAATGGCGGCGAGTCTTAAGGCGCCCGTACACGACATGTATTTGTCATCTGACATGTCAAATTTTCAAGTCACATGTAATTGTTCATGTCTGTCAAAATTGCGGTTTTACATAAGGTTTATAATATTCGGTCACAAACGTACATGTAATTTGCTTCTGACATTGTCTCTGTTTTTTTTCGCATTGTTATTGCAGAAACCAAAGTAGTTCTCGGTTTCAAAATTGCTTGCTGCCGCCACGAAAATATTTATTTGCGCCGTAAAATAATTTAGCCATCTTAACATTTTTTCTTTTATTTTAAAGATACCAATTTAGAATTTTATAATTAAACGGTTTTTATGTATATATTTACATAAATTTTATTCAATGGTGAGATGAGCATACATATCTTGGTATTGTAAAATATTAACTTCAGCCGGCTAATGATTCCGTCAATAGTTGACGCCGCTGCCAGTTTCTTCCCGGCATAGATTTCTGATGTCAGATGGTTTGTCAGAAGAAAATAGAGGACGCTCTAATTGAAATTTTGTCAGATGACTTTGCGTCTGACTTTTACAGAAGCAAAGTTAAAAAGGTAACACACGACATGTATGTGTTTTGCAGTGGGAAATTTGACATGTCAGATGACAAAAACATGACGTCTATATGCTCCTTTAATAGGCAAAGATTTCTGAAGAGATAGTGTGGTTACTATCAAAACATGTCATAAAAACATGTCCGTGAACGTGGGTTCAATTCCCCGGTCAGTCAAGACTAGTGTTTTACTCACGGGATGTCCCCGGACAAAAATCCCGGGACCCACACATTTTTCGGGGAAAAAATCCCGGGAAATTTGTGCGGCAATTCCCTCGATTTTTTTTATTTAACTATGGCAACTTTAATGCGTATATGAAATAGATCTTAGCCGTGAGGCAAATAAGTCGTAAGTCAAAAAATTTCGGGTTTTTGATAAGCTTTTCTTCAATTTTTTTTTTCTCTTGTTTGGCTTAAATCACTTTAGTCATCTGCTCTTAGGAAAAAAATCTATGAAATACACCAAATAAGTAGTTTTCAATTTAACGTAACGAAATACTACAGTTTCTAACTTACAAGACAATTTTGTCAAACGCCAAAGAAATATCAATTCATATCCGATAAATACAGAATGTACAGAATATTTAAGTTGTTATAAGACCTAGATTTATTTCATAAAAACGAAAAAATGTTAACCCCACTTGCTTAAAAAAATTGATGTGTCTGGAGAATATTTAAATTTTCCTTTGGCTATAAAGACAAACATCCGTAGAAAGGAAACGTGTTATATCATTGAAATTTTTTTTAATAAAAATTAGAAACAGGATTTCAAACGATTCTGTAAATGCTTATTCTGAACTAAATGCCTTTTTTAACAGAAATAATTTCTAATAATTTGTTTGAACAATTTAACTTTTTCCTTTTCATATAAATGCTCCTGGCTTTAAATTTATACCATGGCAATTAGAGCTTAAGTCTATTTGTTTAGTTTTATAGAAGAACAATTTAAGACTTTAAAGGTGGCCTTTGGAAATTTACATCGGCTTTAGTTTTTTAAGTTTTTATTCCTAAACAATCCTAATAAAAGTTTTTATTATTCAAAATGTTATTGCACATTAAAAAAAAGATAACCAAAAAATTATTTTGCTATAACTTCCTCAGAAATCCTACAAAATAATTGAAATTTTGCTCATATGTACTTTTGAATATGAAGATTTTAAGGTGCCATTAAGCACTTTTTCCTTTTTGCCACAGAAATAAAAAAGATGAATGCATTTATAAACTTATTAAATTGATCTCAGGAAATGCTATTTGTTCAAATAAATTAAATTAAATAATATTTTGCATCGATTTGTATTTAGCGGGAACTCCCGGGATCCCGAGAAATTGAAAAATAAATCCCGCTTTCCCGGGAAAAGAAAAACTCTAGTCAAGACTGAAAAATTATCAATGAATTTTAATTCATTTTATGTTGTAAAACTCCTTTATTCATAAAAATAATTTAATAATAAATAAAAAGAAAAAATTTTTAAGAAATGATTTCCTTTACCTTAAAATATATATTGATCAGTTGTGAACAAAAAATTGACTAAAAGTCAAAAAATAAGAACATTTCAAACAACATAAACTTTTAAATCAAAATGGAAAAAATCTCACACATCCCTTAAAGAAAAGCGAGAGTATGCATGCCTGCAAAGTTTCATCCATTTGCATTGAGTAAAAGGCGGTTAAATTAACGTTACAAGATTTGATGCTACGAAGTGAAACTAAAGAAATGCATTTTCCAAAAAAAAAAATTTGCCCCCCTAGATTTCATCCTGGCTACGCCCATGTATTTCTGTATTGTCATCGGGAGTATTAATGCCTGCAAAGTTTCATACATTTGCCTTGAGTAAAAGGCGGTTAAGAAAAACCATTTTACAACAAAAAAAATCTACCCCGCCCCCTACATTTCATCCTGGCTACGCCCATGTATTCGTGTATTGCCATCGGGATTATGAATGCCTGCAAAGTTTTATCCATTTGCATTGAGTAAAAGGCGGTTAAATTAACGTTACAAGATTTGATTTCCCGAAGTGAATTTAAAGAAAAGCATTTAAAAATTAGATTTTATGAACTTAAGCCTAATTAAAATATAAAAATTTGGATTGAAAACCAAACAGCAAATAACAATAATACTAATTATGGCTGACTTCCAAAACGTCAAATGCTTTGTATAAGAACAAAGCATAATGTTTCATTACGCCGCAGTACAATATATATGCAATGCAAACCCTTCCAAAACGTCAATGGTAAGTATTAGTAACGCAGCAAAAAAGCAATCGGAGCATCGGTTTTAAGGTTGATGCTTTGTGATATTTGACATTTAAATTGCAAGCAGTACAGATTTATTTTAATATTATGCATTGCATCACTTACATTTCAAAACGTTTAAATAAACAGAACACAAAGTTGCATTGATTCGGTACTTTGTACATGTGCATTAGACTGGTCGCATCTTGTATGGGATTTTTGTTTTTTTTTTTTAATTTAAATGTTTGCGCTGCTTTCAATATGAGGTTTGGTGTAAGAAATCAAGTCCTAATTTTTCAGCTCAATCCGACGGTGCCTAGTCGTGCCAAGTGGGGCCCAAAGTTCCCCATATGATAAAAAAAACATCTTTTCTATCAGATCTTTATAGTAATACTAGTTGAAAAGCCGAAAATCAAAAATATGACTACGCTACGATCTTCGGCAGAGAAAGTACTTCAAGTGTGCCAAATTTCAGCTTCCTATGTCATCAGATGGCTTCAGAAAGTTGCGGAAAGAATAGGACATACATGCAAACATCCTGACATACTAAGAAATTATATATTGTATAGATAGATTAAAGTATTTGCAGTTTAATATTTTAGTATGATACGAACGAAAGATTTTTAACTAATTTTAACTAATTCGGGGTCGCTGAATCCAGTGGTGCTAGCCGTTTTTTTTAGGTTAGCTTTAGTTTTCGAGATATACCGTTATTTCGAAAATTAAGGATGTTGCACAACATATGTTCGCGCAACTCAAAAACGCTTTAGCTTATTGAAAAACTAAAAAAACCGAAATTCCGCAATAAAATTTACTTTAAGAAAGGTAAAACGATTTTCTTATATGCGCAGTCGTTTTAGAAACATAATTTTTTTTTCTGGAAAAAAAAATAATTTTTTTATTAAAATTTCGGAATTTTTGTTTTTAAAAATTCATAAAAAATTGAGTCATATAAAAAACAATATTGCAAACAAAACAAGCTATAAATGATTAAAATCTGTTCACAACTTTTGATTTTATGTATTCACAAAAGACGAAAAATTTTAATTAATTTAAGAATTTTATCAAACCGCCATATTTGTATAATTGAAATTCTTATATTTGGCCCGTGTAGTGCCTAGGATGCTTCAAGAAGGGTCAAATGTATGACCAACTCCACTTTATTTTTCATCTCCATCATTTATTTCTAAAATACCTACCTGCTATCTCCATTCATTAAGGGGCTCCCATTCAAAATTTTAACTACAGACTAGAAATATATTGATGAAAAAGCTCCATAACTGCCAAGGAGTCAGACCTAGGGGAATAGAATGTATGACCGACCTCAATTAGTTTTTTGTCCTAAACATTTTCTCGAGACATACTTGCCCTTTACCTTTACTTTTTAGGGGGGCTCTCATACAAATTCATTTAAAATTGGAAAATGCAGCTATGCTTCTACAATAATTTTTTTAATGAAAATTTCGAAATTTCAAAAAAAAACGTGTAAATTTATTTGATTGATTTTATTAAGTTGAAAAATTTAAAAGAGAAGATTTGTTGTGGGACGGATATAAATGACGATAGTGCTCAATAACTTGGAGTAGGTACTGCTTATCTGTCTCATCTTGAATACATAAAATCAAAAGTTGTGAACAGATTTTAATCATTTATAGCTTGTTTTGTTTGCAATATTGTTTTTTATATGACTCTATAAAATTAGAAGCATAGCTCCATTTTTCAATTTTTTATGAATTTTTAAAAACAAAAATTCCGAAATTTTAATAAAAAAATTATTTTTTTTTTCCAGAAAAAAAAATTATGTTTCTAAAACGACTGCGCATATAAGAAAAACGTTTTACCTTTCTTAAAGTAAATTTTATTGTGGAATTTCGGTTTTTTTTAGTTTTTCAATAAGCAAAAGCGTTTTTGAGTTACGCGAACATATGTTGTGCAACATCCTTAATTTTCGAAATAACGGTATATCTCGAAAACCAAAGCCAATATGAAGAAAAAAGTTTTAACATTCTTAAAGTAAATTTTATTGCCGGATTTCGGTTTTTTTTAGTTTTTCAATAAGCTAAATTTGGCACACTTGAAGTACTTTCTCTGCCGAAGATCGTAGCGTAGTCATATTTTTGATTTTCGGCTTTTCAACTAGTATTACTATGAAGATCTGATAGAAAATATGTTTTTTTTTTATAAAATGGGGAACTTTGGGCCCCACTTGGCACGACTAGGCACCGTCGGATTGAGCTGAAAAATTAGGACTTGATTTCTTACACCAAACCTCATATTTTAAGCAGCGCAAACATGTAAATTAAAAAAAAAAAAAATTGCGACCAGTCTAATGTGCATCGTTAAAATACAGTAGTGAAACTGTATACAAACTTTGTATTAGTACGTTTTGGATCTCAGCCTATCTATACATATATGTATGTATATAAAAATGAAAAAATTTTTAAATATTTGTTTGTTTGTTGGCTACTGAACCGATTTTCCGAAAATTTTAAAAATAAAAATAAAATAGGCTACTTTTTTCGATAGGGGCAGGGGAATTGGTACCCCCATAGGATTCCAATATTAAATATGGCATAGCTTAGGAGCCGCTGCAGGCATTTTGTTGAACTTTTGGTAGTACGATCTTCTGAGCCCCAAAATTTAAATAAAATAGCAGCGGGGGAAGTGGTACCCGCAATAGGACGCCAATGTTTAATATCGCATATCTTAAGAACTGTTATAGTGAGAATATTAAAAATTTGCAGAAGTCACTCTTATGTTATACTACACTTTTGAAAATAAAAATAAAGCGGGAAGGCGCAGGGGGGAAATACATCCCAAAGGATGCATATATTAAATTTGTACTCTTATTTTAGCACTTATATTTGTAAGGATTTTTAATCTATAGATTTAAAAAAAATCGCTCAACTGAAGAACTATTATAGCGAGAGTTTTCAAACGTTGTTAAAGCCACTATTATCGGACACTACAAAATGTAAAATAAAAATAGGCGTGGAAGACAGAGGAAGAGCAGGAACCCCCCCCCCCCCCCCCCCAAAGAACGAAAATGTTAAATACACAATATCCCAGCTTTTTAGGACCCACTCTTTAGAAAAAATTCACCTTTCAAATAAATAAACAAAAAGTGGTAGGTGCAGGGGGAGCAATAAATTTTTATAAAAATTAAAAATGTTTTTCTGGCTTATAGACTAAAAAACTACTGAACTTATTTTTTTTCGATAGGAGCATGGGAAGTGGTACCCTCCATAAGATGCCAATATTAAGTTTCGCTTATCTGAAGTGCCGCTGCACCTGTTTTCTTGAGCTTTTTACAGTAAGCCTCGAAATTGAAATAAGGTTTCAGCAGGGGAAGTGTTTCCCCCATTGGACGCCAATGTTAAATATTGCATATCTTAAGAAGTGTTGTATTGATAATTTTCTAAACTTAGTAGGAGTAAATCTTATAGTAAACTTCACCTTTGAAAATAAAAATTAAGGGGGTAGGCGCAGGTTGAGCAATACCCCCCATAGGATGCATATATTAAATATCGCGTAAGGCTTATATTGTTCTTTTAAAATTTTTCTTCGCTGATCTGCAGAACTTTCGAAATTAGATTTGTAGCTGTGTTTGTTTTCATTTTTAATATACTACTTATTTGTTGAGTTGAAATTGATCATTCTGCCTAATAAAGCTAGTTTGAAAAGAAAAGTCGGCCAAACATGAAAGTTAAGCCATAAAAATACAATTACAAAAATTTTGTGAACAAATTTTTATAAAACTGTTTACATTTGCCCTTCAAGTTGTGCTGAAAAAGGTCAACAAGAAAAGGAAAGACAAAAAAAAAGAAAAACAAAAAATGTACTTTGGACTTCAAGAAGAATTCTTGACAGAAAGTACGAACAAACATAAGTAAGGAAAAACATGTAAATCAATTAAATAGATGACCATTTAAAGCAAATTTCGATCTACCAAAGGTTAAATACATTTTGGTTTGAAGATAAACGGCAAAACCCTCTGAAGAGATTGAGTGGTTGCAATTGAAATATGTAAGGGTTACCTGTCCGTAAAATTGCTGGTTCGAGCCAAGCGGCAGTCAAGTATTAAAAATTATGAATAAATTTTAATGAATTTCATGTTGTAAAATTCCTTTCATCATAAAAATAATTTAATGAAACTTAAATTTGATGAAGTTTAGCCTAGTTAAAATATCAAAATTTGGACTAAAACCCATGAACAGTGTAAAAATATACCCACAATACTAATTAAACTATTTAATTTTATTAGTGGTGTTGTTTTTAAAATATAAAATTATAAAAAAAAAATGTAGTGCTGCTGTTTAAAAAAATAATTTCGTTAAATATTCCAACAAAATGCCTATGTGAGAACAAGTGACTGATTTTGACATTTGTGGTCGCATAATATCGTAATCGTTCGCTTGCATTGTTGATGGACTTGTCGTGCTGATAACTATAAGTGGAGCGTAAATCAGCTGTTTGTTGTTGAAAATGTAAGCGAGCGATAGCGGTCTACATCGTGGGCCAGGCTGTAACATTCTTAAAACCTCTACATTTTGAACACTTATTGAAATGAACATTTTTTACTTTTGACCGCTTTTTTGAAGTAATGTTGAACACTGAAAAAGGATACCTGTGAACATATGGTAATGCTTATATACCATGAAACAGTACACGAAAGAAAAGAGTATTCAAACTTTTCTGCTTATGTGTTTTACTTATTATAATATTAACGTTTGCAACGGAAAAAAGAAACTATTTGTAAAGCACGGTCTTGGTGAGGATATTGTCTTGCAATTATGTAGGCCACTGGCAAAAAAAAAGTTCATCCGTTGTAATGGAAAGCATATTCTGAATATTTTTCGGCGGGGATATGAAAGAAGGGAATATCAGTTACTGTATGATGGAAAGCATTTACGTAGAAAAACGGATGGATAATCGTGGTATCTACCTCGCCTCAAATTTTATTGACCCAACAGCGATATTAAAGGTCAAGCGACGTGTAGCTGGATAAGGTGGTAAAATATATTCATATAATATATAAAAACTCATACTGGCCAACTGTTTCTCAATCAAATAACTGATAAGTAGCTTAAAAGCGTGTTTTTTCAGCGATAACCAAATCTGAAATTCATTTAGTAAGTAAGCCAAAATCTCTTCATAAAATGAAAATGCGTGAAGTTCTGATTGTGCTTACAATAATAACTATACGTCCCGGAGTGCTTTGGAATCTATCACGAGCAGAACTTATAATAATTCATTTTTGAGTTCTGTTGTAGTTTACATTATATTAAACTTAAGAACCGATTTTTGAATCTTTTTTCTAATTAAATAATTTGGGATTAAAAATTTTTCTTTCAACCCCTAGGCTACTTATTTGCTAAGCCAAACTCAGAGAGTACCAAAGAGGGCAATAGTTTTTTCAATTACTACTATAAGGCCATAGATCGCAAAACTAAAACAAAAAAGTAAATTGCTTCAGCCGAAAATGTTTTGTCGCCGATGGTTTTAATCAATTACTATAAATGCTCTCAATTAAATAACCTTTAACCTATTTTCTATAACAATTGTATTTTGTATTTGTCTTAATATTCAAATGTCATAATGTAAATTATATATTTTATTCGGTTTCAAATTATTTGTATTTTCAGTGATACCTTAAAAAAACTAATATGTCTTGCTAAAGGGCTCGAAAAGTCACCATTAATCATTATAAAAGTTAAAAAACGTTCAAAACAAAAATTTATTATTATTAGCACTTAAATCATACCTTAAACAATTGGACTCCTATAACGGCAAACATGAATTGTAGAAGGCATGTCACAAGGACAATATTTCCGATAGTCTTTACAGCGACTATAACACACTGAACTACATGCTATAATAATATTTATATATATTTATATAGACATATATATATATATATGTATATATAAAATAATACCATATTACATAAAAATTTAAACCAAGATTCATTTAAAGATAAGTATTTGTTAATGTTAAATATATATTATAAATAAAAGTTAATTGTGACAAAAAACATTTGGTATAAATCATTTTATTTTTATAGTTGTACGTTATAACTCAATAATCTTCAAGACTTTGAAAACCCAAATGGTCTTTAAACGTTCATAGCAGTCAAGGGCAATTTATGTAACACCAGTGTTTGTCCAGTGGTCGAAATTCGACCATAATTATTTATGCAAATATGAAAAAACATACATACAAACAAGTATATATGAATTTATGTACATTTTTTGAGCATTTGTTTTTTTTTCGTATTAGTGGATCGATTTGGCGACAGACCAACCTCCGGTCCATATATTGTCTTACACTCAAGTCCATCAATGTTTAATTTAATTTTGTAAGCTCAATAACATTAACTTAATCAGAAAGAACTAAATTAAAATCGAAAAAATACCAAAAAGGCTTCTCTTATAAATTCTCAATCACTCAGGGCTCTGCAGGTTGAATTTAATGTTTATTGGTTAAATATTAATAAAAAATAAAAGTTCAAAAAGTGATTTTAAGCAAACAACTATAAAGCATCTGGAACACCTGCAATACACAGGGCTGAAAATAAATGCAGCTAAAACAAAAACATTAAGTATCAGTACAATAACAGTCAACAACCAAACATTTGAGACATGTGAAAAATTCTGCTATCAAGGATGCGAGATTACTGCAAATGGAGGAACCGAACTCAATGTAGTCGTTTGAATAAACAAAGTCAGGTCATCTTTTGGCATACTAGCCCCAATCTGGCAAAGAAATAAAATATACAATCTGGAAGGAATTTTAATATATAATATATATATTGCCTAAAACTTGATTTTTCCGAAGACCGTTCTATTTTACACTACCATATCACAGAGACCATTTGGACTTTTGTTTTCCTGTCTTCGTCGTTATTGTAGCTGTGGACAAGAATAAAAGTTTTTTGTCCTCAATATTTATATATTGAATCTTCATATATTAAATATGAACTAACAATAATAAGCCAAATCTTATCCAAACAAAAAAATTTTATCATCACTGAAAGCTCTAACAAATGATTTACAACGCTGTAAAAATAATTTCGATTCGTTCAGTATGGACTGAAAAAATAGCTTTCGAGCCAAAAAAAAGTATTCGACCACGACTGCCAGAAACAGCTCCCTGGAAGGAATAAGAGTAGAAATATATTTACTGCCAGATGAGATAGAATTGGTAGGTGGCCGCAGTATGGAAGAGGAAGTATTTATTTTGACAAAGGCATGTGAACGGTTAAATGCAAAAGAGCCAATGGCTACATCAAACTATATTTAATCATTAACAAATGCCCAATCACGCTCACTACAAACCTTAATAAACGGACTGACTAGAACACAAGCTTATTTAACAAGAATTGATACAGTTACTGAATATCGGCAAGGGGAAAAATGTAAGTTTCGATGAAAGCTTAGTTGTGATCAAGTCACTTCCTACGTACAGTGGAAAAAATCTTTCCTATGTGAGTTGGCGCGAAGCTGTCATGAATGCAATGAGCCTATGTACGAGAGGTAGCTTCGCATCATTCAGGATACTTCGAAATAAAATCACGGATGAGGCCAATAACATCCTTACCAATAATAGTACCCTGTTTAACATTGATGCCATTATAAGCCGTTTAGACTTCGCTTATGCTGATGAAAAACCTATCCATTTGTTGGAACAAGGGATGAGCATTAAGAGGCAGGGATCATTATCAATAATTGATTTTTATAATGCAGTGAAAAACTGACCCTTATAATTAATAAAACAATCATGACTCACGGGTCACACGACATAGTCTTCAAGAAATTAAATAAGAAATAAAGGCAATATGCCTTAAGAGTATTCATAACAGGACTAAATCCTCCGCTTGCAAATATATTATTTTAACTATCACCTAATGATCTTCTGCATGTTCTTGCTAAAGTGCAAGAGCTGCAAACAAATCAAATTAGGACAACATTTGCGTATCAGTTCGATAAACGAAAATCAAAATCATAGGAATCAACACATACTGAGATTTCCATCCAGAGAGATAAGGAACAGTCAAAAGGCACAAGAAAACAGAAATCATTATGATTTTCAAGGACCCTGTCATCCCAAGTCAACGGAGATCATTACAATTTCCAAAGGGCCTTTAACAACTACCCACAACAGACATCCTTTAATAACCCCAAGCAGTAACAACACAACTTCCACCAAGTGGTAAAGTCAGCCTTCAACCGTAACACAATGAAAATTCTTTTTTAAAATTCACATTGGATTGCCTTACATTACAAAAAGAGGAGCTTTCGGACGAATGTATAGAATACTAATTGACAGTTGTGCTACTAGTAGCTACTGTAGCCCAAACGTTTTTAGAAATAAGCCAACAATTAGTTATAAGAAAAAGAGTGAAAACAATTTTTGGAATAAGAAAAAGATTTTATGAGATTTCTAGTCTCGAAGCCGAAATTTTGTTAGTGTACAACTTTATGAAAAAGCAAATATCGTACTAGATAAAGAAAAATGAACTTTGTCAAGTGGAGAGCACTGTGAACAGTTTCAGAGCTTGAATTAAGCAGAAACGGAAGAAGAGGACGACTGTAAGGAAACTACCTCCGAAGACGGAGCACAAATTGAAAATTTAATCTTTGAGGCATAAAATTAATGGAGAAATTAGAAAGCTTCATTCCAGCATAACATGTGACTACCATTTAGAACAGAGCAAAAATCAACACAATTACTGAAACTTTTATATGGAGTAAGTCCCAATTCACACGTTGCAAGTCTTATTGATCAGCTTGCTACTTTATAACAAGAGTGAAGAGAGGAAAATAAACGTTTCTCTTTCACTCTCTCTAGCCTATAAGGTAGCAAGCTGATCAATAAGACTTGCAACGTGTGAATTGGCACTAAGGAATATTCATATCCGACGACTGTTAACACATTTGTAAATAGAGAAATACAAAACTTATTGGACAACGCAATTATTCGTCCGCGCAGAAGACTGCACAATTCGCCAATCTGGACTATACCAAAAAAAAAAGGAACTCATTGATTATAAAAAACTAAATGAACAGACGGTTGCGGTAAATTATCCTTTTCCTGACTGCACTGTTATTTTGTGGAATCTGGGGAAGGTTGAGTACTTCTCCACAATTGATTAAGACTCTGGCTTCCACAATTTTTAACGTTAATGAAGGAGTCAGACATTATTAAAATTAAATTTTCCGTGAATTACAGAAAATATGACATCTAAAGGATGCCATTTGGCCTGAAGAACCCTCCAGGCATTTTCCAGTCTACAATGGATGATATTCTAAGCAATTATATTAGTAAATTTTGTCACGTATTTATCGAAGACATAATTGTATT
The DNA here is from genome assembly GCA_930367215.1 of Pollenia angustigena. Lineage (NCBI taxonomy): Eukaryota > Metazoa > Arthropoda > Insecta > Diptera > Polleniidae > Pollenia > Pollenia angustigena. The sequence goes on along the minus strand of OV884061.1, from coordinate 11,270,134 downwards.
CTCTGCTTGAACAGAGGAACATTCCATTCACCTTTCTAAATTAAAAGAAACCCAAAAGAAGAAAAAATGAAGGTTTCGTAAGACAAATGTGAATTTTAGAAAAAGGAAGTTGAATTTTTATTTAAACTTAATAAAAACTGACCCCAAGAAGATTGAAACTATAAAGATTACTTCTAATCTGTTAACTTGCGACAACTAAGAAGCTTCCTGGGAATGTCAGGATATAATAGAAAATTTATTAGCAATTTCGCCTTTGTTACCAGGCCACTATTTGCTAGACAGTAGACAAGACAGTTGGAAAAGTGGGCATATTTTAGTAAAAAAGTTTGCATATATTGCAACTGTCTTTCCAGTACTGGTAAATGTTAACGCCACGTAAAAGCCCAACATTTTTTTAATAAAAATAAAATGATTTTTATAATATATAAAGTTAGAAGAATAACATATGCATAACATTTTTTTTTTATTTTAGGTTACATTTTTAAAAATGACTTCGAAGATTTAAAATGTTCCTGTATAAAAAAAAAAATTCATATAAATTTAGTGCAGTTAGTTGAAAACATTTCTTACTATATATGTAAAAAGTTAATAGTAGAATAAACAAAGTTACAATCACATACTCATACAATAAGTTTAATTCCTAACAGCCAATATTATTATTAAATACATAAGTTAATTAGCCATTAATATATATTATTAACTCTTAATACTTCTACCATAATGTATACAACATCAATATTTTATAATTTAGCAATAAAACCCGGCTTCATTATCAATCGGTATAAAAGCTTAAAGATAACTAATAAAACAAAGTCATAATTCTTTGTAAATAATTTAATAGAGGAGTTAGAAAAAAACTAAAACTTTTAATTTCACGTTGCAGATGATCTTTATAATAATTATAAAACAATTTGACAGAGCTGTTTTTATATTTCAAAAATTCTATGCCCATTTTTTTTTTGCAGAAAAAAATTACAAAATAATTTTGTACTCCCTTTGAACTAAATGAAGTTCTTCTGGAAAATGTGCTTCCTCATTTATAAAATTTTAAAATCTTAAAGCTTCGTTCACAATGATAGCAACAATTTGGTACTTTCTTCTATATTATTTTTCTTCAAAGTATTTCATATATTTTTCTTTCATATTTCGAATTATAAATGAAGTTTATAATAATATAAATTAGTTCTGAATGAAAATTTTAATAAAATGTTTTAAAAAATAATAATAATAAATATGTATTATTGTTGTGGGTAAATTTTGCAAACGTTTTCATAATTGAAAATTTGTGTGGTTGCGAAAAAAATTGTTGTTTTATTGTGAACAACAAGTGAACATGTTACTGCCATTGTGAAAAAAGCTTTATAGATATAATAACGTTATTTAAAGCCACATTTTAATTATTACAGATTTTAATTTTTGGTTAATAGTATTAATATAAAGCAATACATACACTCAAATTAAAAAAAAAATAAAGTTATAAATTTTCTATATCTAGAAACATACCTTTAGGCCTTTAGCGCGATTTATAGCCCTAAGAGGTCTAAGAACCCTCAATACACGCAAAATTTTCACGACTGAAATCGCATTCGAACTGTGAGGAATGAAAGAAAAAATTTGATTAGTAGTGCTTAAAGGGAAACACCTTTTTTAAAAACATAAATTTACATGCAAGTGAAGCAAAGCTGCGAATAACGTTGTAAAAGACACATTTTGCAAAACTCGATTTTTGCAGATGTGAAAGTACTATTTTCAGAACAATTGTGATTTTAGTTGAACTGTTAATTTTCGATATTTTTAGGTAGGCTTGTTGAGTTCATAAAATTTGATTTTCATTAAATTATTTTTACTGAAGGAAGGAATTTTTACAACATGAAATTTTATTAAAATTTATTGATAACTTTCTTGGCTGAGCTGGGGCTCTAACCCGGGTTGAATTTACATGTTTCAAGAATCACCCTATTCTTTCATCAGAATTCTTTGAGTTCTAACAACTGCATCACTGCGCTGCCTGCCAGCCAACAGTCAAACATCAATCTTTACCAGTGGTACTGGTGGTTCGAAATATGCTGTAATTATAATTTTTCAAATAATTTACATGTTGCCTCCTTTTCTTATGTTTTTTTTTTTTGTTTTCTTTTGCAAGACTTTGTCTTGAAAACCTGAATACATTTGTTTATTATCTTTTTTGTCCACTTTCGTCGTCATTTTTTCTGAGATGTGGAAACTATTTGTAACAAATATTGTTTTTGCTACCATCAAAAGTCTTGTAACTTTTTACCCGTTACGTGGACGAATAATCATGTAACCGCTTACAAAATTTTTTTGGTAACGTTTTCTTTAGAAGCCCCTTCTGCGTGGGCGCATTTACATAGAGACATTTTTGTCGCAAAAGTTTGTGGGCTTTTTGACATTAAACTGATCATTGCTTCTTATTTATTCATACGTAGCATTGCTGCCATAAAGAAACTATTGGTTGAGTTCGGAAATTAAAACACGCAAAACTTTCAAAATTTTGCGTGAAAATTAAGATTTAACAACCTTAACTTTTCTTACGACAAGCCACAAATTTTTATAAGGATCGGAAAAATATATTTCAAAAAACCTGTTTGCAAAAAGTACCAAAAGTACGAATTTTTACCATGTTTTGCCCTAAAAGTAAAAACTTTTTAAACCTGTGTCCCCGGTGCCAGTTTCAGCGTAAAATGAATTATACTTTAAAAATATATCAGTCTAAATGAGCTTGATTGAAAAGTACCTCAAAGCCACAAATAAAGAATCCCTTACAAATTTTCAGTAAAAATGAGGCTAATCAAAATAAACCTTAAACTCTCCTTTTTACCCCTCAAAAGGACGATTTTTGCAATGTAATTTTTTGTGAAATGCCGTGGTAGCTCTGAAAATTCGTATGGACCAAAATATTGGACTTAGGATGAAGGGTTACTTAAAACCCGGTTCCAATTAGGCCCATTCCGGGAAAAATATAACGTGTAGCAATTTCGCTACAACATTTAATCTTCGTACCCAATTACATAAAAAATTTAATTCACAAACAAACTTAAGATGGAAGTACATAACACGCGTTAGGGCACGCGCGCTCTGTAGACTTCTGTCAAAAAAAGTTAAACTAGTGTCTTTTCATGGAACAAGTTACATGCAAAATATTTTGACGCGTTTGCGCCGGAAAGTTGGTTAACTTGGAACTTTTTAACGCGTTGTGTAGTTTTGACAAGTAATCAGCTGACAATAAAAAAGAATAATTTACTTAGGTAATTGTGCCATTACCTAAGTCGAGTGGAGAATAAAGACCTATAGCCATCTTGTGTTTTCTATCGAAAGTCTTAGAAAAACTTTTAAATAAACAAATGATTACGTATATTAATACTCATAGTTTGCTATCCAACACACAATCTGGGTTTCGTCAGAGTCATAGCTGCGTAACGGCTCTTGTGGAAGTTAGTTAGAACATACGGCAAGGATTGGAAAATGGATATATAAATTAATCCGAAAACTTAAACACTTTTTCAGATTTACGAACACGTCAACCAAACTTATATTATCCTATCTTTCAGAACGCACACAATCGGTGTTTGTGAACAATGTATGGTCGGATAGCTTATCCTTGACTAGGGGAGTGCCTCAGGGTTCTATTCTAGGTCCACTTTTATTTTCTTTATATGTAAATGATTTGTCAAAACAACTCACTAAATGTAATATCTATTTATATGCCGATGACGTGCAGCTCACTTTAAGTAACCCAGTTCAAAATCTTGCCTCGGGGATTTCCTATCTAAATGACGACTTAAATAGAATTTATCTTTGGGCTAGTGCAAACGGTCTCTGTTTGAATCCTCACAAATCTTAATGCATTGTAATATGTAAAAAAAAAGCTTAATTCCCACCATATCTGAGGATATTGTTTTAAATGGCGAGAAAATTGAAATTGTTAACAGAGCGAAAAATCTTGGTATCATTTTCAATGGCAATTTGACCTGGACTGATCATGTTTATTTACTGGTTTGTCAAATTTATGTAAAGTTACGAGCTCTCTGGTCCACACAATGTTTCACACCCTTAAGAATAAGAGTCTTACTTGCTAAATCATACTTGATTCCTTGCTTGATCTATGGGTGTGAATTATTTGGAAGCTGTGACTCAGTTACTATGAGAAAATTAATGTCTTGTTTAATAACATAATAATATACATATGTGTATGGATTAAGACGATTTGAATATCTTTCCTCTGTTGCCAATAATCTTTATGGAGTTTCCTTTGAAAGTCTGTTAAAAATTCGCACTCTTACTTTTTTACATAAAATAATCAACATTCAAACACCTAAATATATATTCGATAAAATAGGTTTTTTTCAATCGCCACGAAATCGAAATATTGTAATACCTCGACATCGTTTACTTGTATCTGAATGGCAGTTTTATGTACATGCCGCTCGTCTTTGGAACAATCTTTCACAAAGTCAACAAGTAAACAGCAATGCTAATAGTTTCAAACAATTTTTATTAAATTTTTTAAAATAATTTTTGCTTTTTTAATTTTAATTTATAATTTTTGAACTTTGTTTTTTTTATATTAATATTGTTATATTTACTTGTATAAAGTTTGTGTTGTAACGTAATACGTTCCTGTGCTATAAATATAAGACTCAGTCTTGTTGTACAGGAAATGGAATCAATAAATAAATAAAAATAAAATAAATAAAACTTTTTCAAGGTGGCCCGCGAAAGCGGTTAATTTTTCATTTGTGTTTTTGGCCCAAGTGCGGTTTTCCAGTCTTAATGGAGATTCTTTGGTTACAGGGAATTTCATATGCCGTACAGCCTTCCATAAGCTGTAATTCGAGACTCGTGGTTCTGTCTCAATTTGTTGCGAAGAGTTGTCAGGCATAATTGTAGTTGGGTCTTAGTGGTTGGAGAACGACTGTTTTGCCATTGTATTCTCAACTTCCTTTTTTCTCTGATAAGGGTCTCTATATCTGTCGATGTATTGTAAGGAGCACGTTTAATTGTCCGCTTAATTGGAGTTGCAGTTCTTGCTGCAGAATCCAAGACTTCTGTAAATCGGTCGACAGCTATCTGGATGTCAGATTAATTTTTTAGGAAAATGCACTGTGATAGGTGAGAGCTCACATACCAATTTGTGTTTCTGTTTGGATAGGAAATAAAGTTTGCAGCTGCTGCGTCAGAATTGCCTTTTAAAATGAAGATTGAAGGTGAATGATCAGACGATAGATCATAGGAGGAACTAACTAGTACCTAGTCGCGCTTGATGTTTTTAATTACAGCAAAGTCAATAAGGTCTGGTAGCTTGTTGAAGTCGGTTGCCCCAATATGTATGTTTAGCGTTGTAATCGCCAGCAGCAATGAATTTCTGGCCCAATGTGGAGAAGAAGTTGCGAAATTTATCGTGCACAATTTTGTGCCTCGGGGGACAAAACGGATGACAACGTCAGTTTGAAATCCGTAAGATTAATAGATGTGGCCTGAATACAATATTCTTCGAACTCTGACAATGGTAAGTGTTTTGTGTCATACGTAAGGTTTCCATTTACCATTAAGCAGTTTTTATGAGTAAAGTTTGTTTCAGAGACAAGAAGTACGTCAAGAAAGTTTGCAACTTCGTGTTTATGTTGGGATGACCCGTTTGCATTCCAGAAACATATTTTTAACAGGTTTATTTGTTTTTTTTTTTTTTTATTATCCTAAGCTTATCCCGCGAAGCTTTTCGCTTGTCTGCACGAAAGAAACCAGAGTCTCTGGTGGGAATCGAACCCACAACCCCGGTGCTGATAGATTAGCTCACTACCAGCTAGCCTACCGGGGCTAGCTGTTCTGGTTTCGCATCATTTCCTGAAACATGTTCTGCATATTAGCCATGAAGTTATTCATAGTTTGAATTAAATTTTCAATTGAGCTAGGCATATTTCCAGAAGGCATTTGCAGACCTTCCCTAGGAACATTAGCGTATGGAGGTTTCTTTGCGTTGAAAGTACTCGGGGGAGTTTTCGCATTAAGGTTTCCTTTTTAAGACTTAGGCATATGATTGGTTTTGTTTGTGTAGTACTAGCAATAGAGCCAGCGGCTTGGCTTGGCGCATATGACGACCATATTGGGAGTGAATATATTTTTGAACTAAAGCAGGTTTTTTTAAATGCAAGAAGACTTTACAGCCCCTTTAGTTTGCCGTGTGATTTTCGCCAGAGTTGCTGCATTTCTTTACATTCGGGTCAGCTTTAGAACGATTACATTCGGCGGTTTTATGAGCGTCGCCACAAACCACACATACGTGGGGCAATTTACAATATGATTTTGTATGCCCATATTCCTGACAGTTTGTGCATTGGGAGGGACCCTTTCGTTTTAATGGCTCCTCAACAGTTATTCTTCTGTTGAGTAGGTAACGCAAGTTGTATATGGGATGAACAGAATTTTTGGTTTTGAGAACCGATGAGTCAAACGATATCTCAATGCTCTCCGCTAGCTCTACGGCAGATTTTATTTCCTCTGCAGGAACAGAACTATCTATGCCTTTTATGACAATAGCCAAGCCCTTAGCACTTTTACTATATGTAACTGTTGTTTTCTGCGTCCAGGTGTCTTGATATAATACGGAAGTTCGTTTCTGTACTGGCTTGAATTTTGGTCTCTTGAATTTGCCCGCGTCATATTGAAACGACTTAGAAATTATTCTTACCTACAAGTTGATTCAACATGTTGACTATGCTATTTGATGTTTGCTCCCGCAGATAGATAGATGGCGGTTTAACTTATTTAGTGGCTGTTCCATTAGCTGATTCTGCTTTTTTATCGTCAGGTACAGAGAATCTGTTACCACTTGTAGGCAAAGAGACTACGTTAGCCTTTGTATTGTTTAGCCATGCGTTCCTGTTGGATGGACCTAGGACTAGCCTTTCTCTCAATCAACACACTTGCTCAGGTTGGGCACACTTGCACTTAAATTGCTGTATGGAAAATTTGGCAATTTTTGCACTTAAATAATTTTTATTTATTTCTGGGTAGCGAATGTTTTCATTGCTAACGCTTGGAGAGCTTACCATAATATACGCATTTCTGCTGGGCCTACCCTCCTTGTTGGGAGTATTTGTGAGGCTCATTCTCAAATCTCTTCGGGTACCTTAGTTATGGTTTTTGTTCTTTTTTTTACCTATTACAAATATTTTTTTTCACTTCGAATTTTTTTATTTTTTTTTCTCACTGAAACACGTCCGTACTCGTCAAGAGCTGGTTTCGTAATGTATTATTGTACTTAAAAAATTTCAGCGAATGGAGTCGGAGTTATCACTATTTCTTGATGACTTCACAGCAGTGTTGAAAAATTTTGTACTTTGGTACTCTTTTCAGTACTTTTTCATTTTAAAAATACCGCAGTACCCCCACCCCCGCGTTGTTTTCAGTACTTTTTTTATCCTTTGAGCCTTTTAACTGTGATGTGGTCATTTCTATAGCAGGCTTTGGTTATCATGTGTTTATTGCAAAATTTATGTTTTTGTATTTTAAAAATAATTAACGACAATTCATGAAATTCATGAAATTATTTTGATGAAGAAAAGAATTTTATAACATGAAAATTAATTAAAATTGTTATTGATAATTTTTCATTCTAGACTTCTTATAACTGGCAAAAAGTTGAAAATTTAAAAAAAACCCATATTTATAGAAACATGCAATGTTAAGGAAATGGTTTATAAAGTAAAAGAAACTGCGAAATCGTTTTATTCGACAATGTGCGAAACATTAAAAATTAAATTTTGTTTTTAACATAATACATTAAAAGTGATAATTAGCTTCAATCCAAAAATATTTTTTCCAGAAAAACCATAAGCATAATACTAATGTTATTAATATATATATTAAATATATTAAATTTCTTGGAAAAATAAAGACAATATTAAGAACGAAACTAATGTTTGCTGACATTTCATTTACATATTGCTTTTGGTATTTTTCCGATACCACATTACTGAGCATCAATTGAACACACATTTTCAAACACGTAGAAACTGTTTCAAGTTTGATAAAAACTAAAGATCTATTAAAATCAACTGGTAGTTGCTGTTGTAGTTATAAGATTTCTTATGATCTCTTAAAGTAAATTTGCTTTATCTTATAACACTGAATTAAAACTTTTATTTTTAAACATTAATGTTATATGTAACCTTTTTTTAGAACTAAGTTCTAAGTATGTAATATATGTAAAAGTCTAAATTATGTTACTTTGCAAAAGTTAAAATATAAATACACGTATTAATTTATAATGACAAAAATAAAATTTTTAATTTATTTACTTATTCATAAATATATGAACTATTTTAAATATTTTTTTTAGAAAATACTGAAAAAAGATACCTTAAGCGGCTCATAAACTTGCAATATAACTGTTCAATTTTATCGCCAATGGGTTTGTGATATTCGAAGGTGACACAATATATTGGCAATAATCGAAATCAGAAAAGAAGTGCAATATAGGCTGAGTTCCTAAACATCATTATACTTTGCAGTCAAAGTCAAAAAAGTATCATAGAGTTTAACTATATCTAGTTTGATTATTGTGTACGCATCGATATTGTTTTTAGTGAACTTTGGTACATATAACATTGTAAAATTTTTCACGGTTGCTTGGTAGAAAGCACTTAAAAAAGCGAGTTGCTTTGCAACTGATGTTTTGGAACTCACCCATACTGTGAAAAGTGCACAATGTTTTTTTAATAAGAGTTGCGCGATATTTTTATTGAAACCATTGTGCCACTTATTGAATAATATGGTGCCATATAGAAATAATATGGCGAATAACACATTCAATAATATTGTAAATGGATGGGGCGGTTGACGCTTATGCATAACAGAAATATTATTAACATGTATACCTAATATATAACTACCGTTTGGTATTAAAGACTTAGATACATGAATTCTAATAAAATATTTTTTGTTCCTTTAATTTTCATAAATTATTATTTTTTTTTTTTTTTTTTAAGTACCATTTGGTGGGAAAAATACTCTTTTAGTTGAAGTTCAGTACCATTTCAAAATTTCAATTTTGCAACACTGCTTCACAGCCTTAGTATTAATACGAAGTATAGACCCAACAAACATGAAGTCAAACCTTTGAATGAATTTATCATTTGACTTCAAACACACTTTTCAAAACTTTTTCAATTATTTGATTTTAACAAGTTTTTTATCAATTTGATGTCAAATAGCTTGGCAGCACTGCACAGTGGTTCAAGTTTCTTAGGAAGGCGGTCATACGTAGTTTACTAGCTATATTCATCAAAATTAATATAGATTTTTATGTTTACGGTACAACGAATCTTTAAAAATTCGGAGCCATTCCCTTGATAATGTCGATCATTTCTGTTACCTTGGTAGCATAATTACGTCATCTGGTGGTAGTAAAGAAGATATTGCATACAGAATATCAAAATCAAACCAAGCATTTGGTGCTTTGAAAAAAGTTTGGAGTTCATCCCGTATTACGCTTCGCACGAAGTTGAAAGTATTCAACTCAAATGTAAAGTCGGTATTATTATATGGAAGCGAGACATGGAATATCACGGAAAGAGATTCGTATTCTCTTCAAGTCTTTGTCAACCGATGTTTACGTAGAATACTACATGTCTTCTGGCCAGACACTATATCAAACAACGATCTATGGCAAAAAACGCAACAAAACCCTGTCACAGTTGACATACGAATGCGAAAGATGAATTGGCTGGGTTATACATTCAGAAAGCCACATGATGACGTCACCAGAAAAGCAATTGAATACAACCCTCAAGGCAGCAGGCGAAGAGGCAGACCAGCAAATACATGGCGACGGCAGGTAGAAGCTGAACTACGCGCAGCTGGAAAGAGTTGGAGCGAAGCTAAAAGATTGGCAACAGACAGAATTCAATGGAAATTATTTGTAATGGCCCTATGTTCCAACTGGGAATTTTAAAGGACTAAATATATATATTTATGGGCCAATTCGGGTAAAATAAAAAAAAAGTCTTTAAATATAATATTATAATAATTTATTTACCAAAAATATTAGTAACTTATTAAAGAAAAAATAATAAATTTGAACGGCAATTCAATACAACATTTGTACATTATTTTCAAAAACTTATCATACGCAAAGCATCAGGTGATAGCATAGACTTCTTCTTTTGTGGTAATTTACGTAAAGAAGAAATCAAAAGGTCGGAATTTAGAAAAAGTCTATGCAAAAGATCAGTGTTAGTGACAACACGAGACATTTTTCGCGTGTTGTCACGTCTGAATTGCTTGAATAATTTATTACAAGATTCAGCGGCTTCTTGAAAGAGCTCGCCTATGGAAACTAGACAGTGATCAACTACTTCCGATCCATGAATTAATACTTTATGAACTGAAGCAGGCAAATTATACCATGGATACGTACTAATAAGCATTCGCATTCCTTACGAGTAATCTCTAAATTCTACACTATTAATTTTGTATCCCGACGAAAGACATTGCAAAAGATCAAGCAGTTATTGATCGGTGTAATAACTGCTTGATCTAAGCCAGTCATTTCAGCTGATATAGCTGAATTAAAAAAAAAAAGTTCTTGCAGTGTTTCCGTCATTGGATGTGCACCTTCCGCCACTTTAATCGTGTCCTAAAGTGCTGCTGAACACATAGTTTTTTCTGTGCAAGAAGCTCTTTTTCATCTGTTGAACGAGCCTGACACTTTTTAAAATCTAATCGTTAAGATTAATGTATAAAATATTCGAAAAATCTTATGCATGAATGCAGAGGAGATAACCCAAACTGATATCTAGCAGTATCAATAACGGGTTTACTTAAACACATGTCAATATCATTAATTTCTTTCGGTGTTGCACCACAAATATATCATCTACTACTTAAAGCACATTCGCAAGCAAACGCAGATAAATTCTTTGTAAATTAAAAGTACAGATATGGAGTAACATTTTGATATGTAACTTGAAAGCGTCATAAGACGGCAACATAGTTAATACCTTTAGGAAAAAAAACGTAAAAAATATAATTGAAAATTGATTTGTCGTGGAACCGCTTTCCGCAAAATACGGTTTGCTTAAAAAATTATTAAATACATAATAATAACGGTAAACACCTTCAACTTAAATATCCATTGTAAAACAATAAGTCAAAAATGTGTTTTTCTTTGCAGAACACGCACTAGAAATTTACTTTATTAGCACTGCTGAGAAACATAAGGAAAGTTGTTTTGATTTGTTCACTTTCGATGCATAACAATAAATGTAAAAAACAACTGATTGCAAATATTTTTGCATGTTTTAGTAGCACCACTATATAATATAATATAATCACCCCTATCGCGAATGTTATGGGAATATGATATATGGGATCAAACCTAAACAAATAGGTATCGCAAATATTTTGGGAGTAAAAATTTCTATTGTAAATTATTTGTCAGTGTTTTGTAAACAAAAGTCTCTATTGTGAGTAACTTGTTAGTGCTTGTATTGTGAAAGAAAAAAATACAAAATTTAATACTAATTAAACTAAATAATAAATAGTGTTTATCTTCATTTTCTTTATGTATACTCCTTCAATAAAAGGAAAAAGTAATTTTATTTAGTCCTACTTTAGAATACAAATTAAAATTCACATGTTCCCTTCTCGTTCACATCAACACTTGTTGAGAAGTTATTTAGTAAAAAAATTTGCGGGAGTAAACATTGGCGATGCCAAATTTTTTAAGTTTGGGAATTTATTACCAAAAAATTCGTAATGGGAATCACTGACAATACGAAATAAAAAAATATGGGAATATTTTCATGGGAGTAGTTGTTTGCGATAGGGGTGAATGAGTTGAATGCCACGGAATTCTCTTACTACGAAGCAGCTAATAATTTAATAACTACATTTTTGTTTATATATGTATATTGTAAGTACTTGCAGTTTTATTTTATAACCTTTATTCGTATAATAAAGAAAGTATAATATATGAACATTTCAATTCAATTGTCAATTGAGCCTTTCAATTTAATTGATTCTTGCCACACTTCATAAACTGAATCGAATGATTTTCATTCAAGTGTCATATTAATATCAAGGTTTCGTTATAATGTGCTAAATTCCAATTTCATACTATTGACTGACTGTCATATTTATATTTTTTTACAATTAGAAATTAAAAATTATGTCTTTTTGAACAAATCAAAATAAATAAATTACACAAGTGGTTGACGAACCAGAAAAAAAATTCAAATGAAAATTTAATTAGGGAACTGAAGCCGGTAATGAATATATTTGTTTATCTTCAATTCAATAAAATTAAAGACAATTTAAAAAACACTTAGCTTTTTCCTTGTAAAAGAAAACTACCAACATAAATTTTGATAGCTGATCAAGTGAACCGAACACACACAGTACAATCGAATGGAAAGACTTATTAGCCAACTTAAAAAAATCAAAATCTTTCAATTTTTCTTCAACCATTTCGATAACTGCCAAGTTAATCAATTGACAGAGCCATACACGCCTTGATTTTTATTTTTTTTTTTCATTTTTATTAAATTTTACATTTATCCTTAGTGCTAATGTGCCCACGAAGCCTTGTGGCTTGTCTGCAGGTAAATACAATTCGGAAAAATTTGAAATTAAAAATTTATTTATTTATTGCAATGATATAAGATATTTTTTAGCGTGTTTTTTTTTTTATTTTGAACTTATTTGTAATATTCATTTAACTAGTTGGCATTTCATTGTAGATCTTTGGTTGTATTAAGGCTCAGTTAGTCTTTACTTTCTGTTCTGTTACGAATCAGCTGATTTGTTTTTGTTATTAAAAAACCTGTGAAATTGATTAGTTTTTCTGTTCTGTTGCGGTTCAGTTTATTAAAATCAAAAAATTGTTAAGTTATTGTAAGTGACAGCAAAATAAATAATAAAAAATACATATTTATGTTGAATAAATTTGTCATAAATGGCTAATTAGTTGCTACAGAAAAAGTAACTATTACAATTTCGAAACAGAACGGCACGGAACAGAACAGAAACAGAAAGTAAAGACTAATTCTGCCTTTACTTTGAGGATTCGGTCACCGTAGCTGTTTTTTGTGGTCTCGACTTTAAGTCCACCTTTTGAGCGAAGTCGGGTGTTGTACTGGTGAATAATAGGTTGTAAGATCTGGTGGTTGTTTAGGTCTAGCAAAAGTGTCAGTCGATGTAAATTTTTAATATTTAAAACGTTAACTTGACGTGGTATATTTTTATACTGCGAATGTTTGTGCGATGTGTAGTTGGCTATGTTGTAGGTAGAAGTGTGTTCATTTGGTTGGGTGTTGAGTGCTGCATTTGTAGAATTATGTTGTATATTTCTGAGAAGTATTTTAAGAATGCGGTTTTGTGTATGTTGAAGACTTTTACAATACGCAGAGGTTCCCCACGCGGTAATACTGTGTCGTATGTAGGATTCTGCCAATGAGAAGTATGCATGACGGAGTACCGCGGAATAGCTAAGGTGGTACGATGAGTACGCGGCTTTACGCAGTTTCTTTTGTAGTTATTTTATGTGGGTCTTCCATTTCAATGTGCTATCTACCAGAGAAAGCCAAAAAGTTATATTTTTAATACTTATAACCTATTCATACGCCACCGAGCACGAGTACAGGCAGATATGACTACCAATAAGTATGAGCATGAATAAGTTTGTATATCTAGCGGTATGAGTATGAACAAACACGCATGCTTATGGGTAATCCTTTGAATGCGTATGAGTAAAGGCATGTATCGTAAGTATCGTCAAGTAACTTCAAAATTTTGTATGGTTATTTTAAAGCAAGCAGTGTTGCAACGACCTAAAAATTTATGTTAAAGTTATATTAAAACATAAATATTTGCTATCAAATTAAAATAATGCTTCTAAAGCTATAATAAATTATAATCTATTTTACGACAAAGGTTTTTTATAAAAATAATTAAAAAAGGAGGCTATCAACTATTTTGGGATCTTTTCTGTTTCTTTTTTTATGTTTCCAGCTAAAGAGAAATCTTAATCTATAGCTGCGCTGCAGGCAGGAAATTTCATAAAATTCTTGATTCTTATTAAGACAACCGTGGATACCTTGTGGAGTTGTTTTTCCATCATAGCATGATGTCGAAGTCTTTTTTAAGGCTAACATTTTCGTTGGCATACTGATTGACTTCAGCAATTAAATTTTAAACCATTTTTGAACGTCTTAAAAATGTAACTGGCAACAGATAAACCTGTGATATCTCATTTCTTAACTGCCAATATAAATATTCGATTTTTTTTTTTTTTGGATTACGGTAACTTTTTCTGTTTTTATTAAGAACGATTAAAATAATACGACGTATTTTAATTTGCATACATTTAGTAATTTTTTTAGATTTTCTTAAAAAAGAACGCAAATCTTTATATCACAGAAATTTTTTTAAAGTCAACAATCGTTTTTCAATAAAATTTTGTTGAATTGTACTCAAACGATTTTTAAAAAACCGTATTTATTTGTGATTCAGCAATTTGGAAAAAAAAAATTCTGGCAACATAAATTTAACAAAAAAAAATATTAAGTTAAAATGCTTAAGCTCGAGGTCAGTTGTATGTAAAATTTTTCTTTAAATCAATTAAAATGGATAATCATTCAGGAAAGCAAATTTCGATCTACCAAATGTTAAAATACAATTTGGTTTAAGGATTGATGTTTGACTAGTGACGTCAGCAGTCGTCGATGGCTGCGAGTGTAAGACGGCAAATCCATCTGAGGAGATCGAGTGGTTGCGATCGAAACATGTCATGGTAACCTGCCGGCCAGGGTTCGAGCCCGAGCCACGTCAAGAATGAAAGATTATCAATAACAATTTTAATTGATTTTCATGTTGTAAAATTCCTTTCTTCATAAAAATAATTTAATAAAAATTAAATTTCATGAACTTAAGCCTAATTAAAAATATTAAAAATTTGGATTGAAAACCATAAATAGTTCAACAAAATAACCACAATACTAATTATTTTTATTTGTTTCCGATATTTCGATATTCTTTGACTATTTTAGTAAACATTCAGTATGTATCATCGGCATACGCATAAGTGTCACATTAAGCATGTCGTTTGCATAAACCAGATATAGGAGTGGTCCTAGTTTAGATCCTTGTGGAACTCCATGACTTGACTTTATCTCTTTACTATATTTATTATCGATTTTTACGCAGTAACTACGAAGATTAAGTTAATCGGCAAACCAGGATAATACGTTTCCTCGTATGCCATTTCGTTCCAGTATTGCTAAAAGTTTTGAATGTGATAAAGTATCAGACGCCTTACTAAAGTCAATAAATAGGACTAAACATTGTTCGTTATTACTAAGAATGTTATTTATTTTTTCTGCAAATTTGCCAAGTAGCTGGTTTATGTTTTTTTCTTTTTGGAAGCCGAACTGATAAATAATTATGTACTATTTTAAATTAAGTTAAACATTTAAAAGTTCTCTTACTATTACTTCCTCCAAAACTTTTTATATTACTGATAGTATGGCTATTGGCCTATAGTTGTTTACATTATCCTTTTTATCACTTTTAAATGAAGGCCTGATTACAGAGGTTTTTAACAACTTTGGAACATATGAGGTGTTTATATTTGTATTTATTAATTTCGTAATTAAAGGTGTTAGTGTTGCAGCATTATTTTTACGTCTTTGGGCCTGATACCGTCGATACCTGGGCCTTTATTTTTATTTTAGTGGGTGAGTATATTAAAGATTTCTTCTTCGGTTGCTTGTTCAATATACAATGAATTTTGTACTGACATTTCAGGATATACATTTGTTTTTAAATCACATGTGTGAATTATTTTCTGCACATTTTCATTAAGGCTTGTGGCAAAATTATGCAATAGACTTTCGATATTGAAGTTTTTAAAGTTTTTTATGATTATGTCATCTATATTATTAAAAGTCTTACCATTGATCTCATTTATCAATTGCCAAGTTACTCGTTGATTAATTTTGTTTTTTTCATTAAAGATTTTTTTATTTAATAGGTTTCTGAATTTTTTATAGTCACTTTCATAATTTAGATTTCTTTTGTTGTTAATCCATTTTTTATACAGTTTATCTCTTTGTTCACAGCACTTCACTATTTCGTCGGTGATCCACGGGCTTGTAGATCGTTTTTTTGTGGATTTTTATACCCTTCACCACAGGTGGAAAAGGGTATATATAAGTTTGTCATTCCGTTTGTAATTTCTACAATATTGATCTTAGACCCTATAAAGTATATATATTCCGGGTCCTTATGAGGAGAGAAGTTGATTTAACGATATCCGTCCGTCTGTCCGTCTTACGTTTGATATGTGTTTTCCGGAGACTCCAGACATGATAGCGGCTAGGTTGTTTTACATTTATGTCACATATGAGGGGTATAGAATCAAAGACTGCAAAGTCCACTTTTTTCACAAACGTAACTAAAAATGCCATTTAGTTGTATTTAATGAATGCTTCCAATTAGTGAATATTACATTACCAGAAACACTTTTATCCCATAAAAAAGTATGTTCAAAAATTAAGAATTGATGCAAAAACGACAATGTTCAATGGACATATGATCACAGTTTGTTAAGCTCTTTTTCTCTCAACTATTTTCGAAACTGCAGGCTACTTTTTTTTCCTTTTTGCAAAACAAAACTAAAAAGAAATTTAAAATATAACAAATTTTTTTTTATATGAAGCAGTTTGTTTTATTGTTCATTTTATAACTTTGTCTTTAGTCGTAATTATGGAGCTAAGTTGTTATGAAGTTCCTCCAAATCAATCAAGAAAAAACTAAGCCTTTGTTAAGTTTAAGAATTTTATAACTACTGATTTTTTTAAGTACTTTCCCATGCTAAAAAGCAGCAATTTCCATTTGATTTGATCAAACACAGCAATGTCCAATTTTATTATTATAATTGCCAGCAAACCGCTATATCGATTTGGTTGAAACTTGCGTCATTTCTCCATCATATTCTTATTTACTGAATAGCAGATATACAATACATAAATATGAATATACTTTGTGCTAGAGGTTTTTACTATTTATTACGAAAACTATAAATGTGGACTTTGCAGTCTTTGATTCTATACCCCTCATATAGTCTACCATTTCGTCCTATTGAAATTCAGATAGATCGGTCCACGAGTGGCTGAGATATGACGATAAAGCCACGACTGCCTCTAATTTATCCAAAAAAATCCCTTGTGGTTGTTGTTTTATTTTTTCTTTTTTTATACCCTCCACCACAATTAGTTGTGAAGAGGGTATATTCAGTTTGTCATTCCGTGTGAAACTTTTTTACTATTCATCTCAGACCCTATAAAGTATATATATTCTGGGTCCTTGAGTAATTTTAAGTCGATTTAGCCATGTCCGTCTGTCTGTCCGTCTGTTGAAAACACGCTCACTTTCGAAAAACTCAAAAGAAATCAACAAACTTGTTGTCAAATTGCTTGTAGTTATCCTAAGCAGTTTGGGATTGAAATTCAGCAAAATCGGTTCAATAGGATCTGAGCTATGAATCAAAATGTGGAACCACCACCTAAAAAAAATTGATAATTTTGTTACAAAAACTAACATAAATGGTGGAAAAATGCACAGAATGATATAAGATTTCGCAACAATTCGTTTTATTCAACTGAAAATCATGCTGTGAAATTTCGTGAAGATCCGTCAATAATTTACCCAAGCCCCCATATAAGCCCTACTCCCGGAAAACAGTATATTAAGCCTAAAACCCTAACTAACAATGCTATCATCACAAATTTTGGTAAGTCACAGTTACATAGGACTAGAAATTAAACTGTTAAGTTTCGTGAAGATCGGTCCATAATTTACCATAGGCCCCATATAAAACCTACTTCCGGAAAACAACTTAGTACGCCTAAAAACGTAAAAAATAATGCTATCATAACAAAAGTTGGTACATCAAAGTTTTATTGGGCAAGAACTAAAATTGTGTAATTTCGTGAAGATCGGTCCAAACTTACCCTGGGCCCCATATAAACCTTACTCCCGGAAAACAGTTTAGTACGCCTAAATCCGTAAAAAATAATGCTATCATAACAAAATTTGGTACATCAAAGTCTTATAGGACAAGAAATAAAACTGTGTAATTTCGTGAAGATCGGTCCATAATTTACCCTGGGCCCCATATAAACCCTTCTCCCGGAAAACAGTTTAGTACGCCTAAATCCGTAAAAAATAATGCTATCATAACAAAATTTGGTACATCAAAGTTTTATAGAACTGGGAAAAAGACTGTGAAATTTCGTGAAGATCGGTCCATAATTTACCCTAGGCCCCATATAAACCCTGCTACCGGAAAACAGTTTAGTCGCCTAAATCCATAATTAATAACAAATCGTCACAGTTTAAGATAATAATAACATCATACAGATATTACTCTTTAAACATTCGAACTGTCGGTGGAGGGTATCAAAGATTCGGCACAGCCGAATATAGCACTCTAACTTGTTTTTTATTTATTTTAATGTGTTTAATTTTAAGCATACAAGCCCATAAACAGAATAAAGAAACAAACACGTTGACTCAATATATTTTAATTTAACGCTTTCTCAGTAAGAGCGTTCGTAGTCTAGTTGTGTAACTTGCAGGCTAACACTCAATTCACATGAGGGCTTTTACGACGTCGTTTTAT
Organism: Pollenia angustigena; assembly: GCA_930367215.1. Taxonomy (NCBI): domain Eukaryota; kingdom Metazoa; phylum Arthropoda; class Insecta; order Diptera; family Polleniidae; genus Pollenia; species Pollenia angustigena. The sequence continues at coordinate 11,251,431 of OV884061.1, read as the reverse complement.
CTTGATTCCCTTTTAAAGCAACTTCCAAAATCTCTTTGCGTTCATACGATGATTTTTGGTTGCATGTCTTTTTTTTATTTTCAGTATGGCCTTGATTACCCGTCATTCGATCCGGTTAGCAGCTTCAATAAAATGGAAAACAAACATTTTTTTGCACTGATTTAAATTGCCTCTATTATCCGAAATTATAAACAAATTAATTATCTTTTTTTCGTTAAATTTTGAACAATCAAAAGAAATTTAAATAAACGAAGAAAGAGAATATCTTAACGGTGTGGAAGCATGTTCTGCCAAATTTACTTTTTTCCTCATGTTTACATAATAAAACGTTATATATTTACATAAAATAAGAAACACACCAAAAAAAATAAATAATCAAGAATTCTGCCGATCCCGTCTATTATCGACAATCGAGGTCTCACTGTATTTTCAACCACACACTTCAAAGTAAGAAAAAGAATAAAACGTAAACAGAAAAAGTTAAAAGAGAAATGTAAAAAACGACATGCAAAATACAAAACGAGTCATTTTGTTAACCCCTCTTTCTTTTCTACACCGCTCACCAACAAACCAAAAGAGACGTCGACAAAGCGCCGTCGTTAAAGCCCTCATCTAAACTGAGTGTAAGACTCGTGAGCAGGGATGTCAGATGTGACGATTTTACGTCATTTTGACGATTTTTTTCGATGATTTACCAAAATGACGATTGACGATTTTTAATGTAGAGTCACTTAGGTTTTGACGATTTCATCCCGTCAATAAATTTATTTTAATCTGGCATCAATTTTATAACACTTCAATCTGGCAATTAAAATTTTTTCTTAGTTTGTATAAGTATGTGTGTAGAGGCGAATATATATTTATACTAGCGGACCCGACGAACTTCGCCTCGTCCTAATTTTAAGCTTTCAGACAAACTTTGGAGTAATAATACAACACAAATATTAAAATTTTCAATGTGATTTATTTGAATGGAATCAGTAGAAAGCGATTTGATGAACAATGTTTTGCGATTTGTTTTCCGGCGCAGAAACAAATAACGAAGACGGTTTCCCAACACGCGAACATGCAACGTACAGCTGACCGTGCGGAAAACGGGGAAATTCGAGATTAATCTCACAGACTTCTAGTGATTGGCATTCTGATTTATTGATTGTCATTGCAAATGTCAATCGAACGGGGAACTAAATCCGCTTGAATTGGAATGGAAGGTCAGTTGGAATAATGGGAATTCGTGGGATAAGGACTTCCTTTCCTTTGAATTTGCCCTTGATTATTGTCGCCTGAATCACATTGTTCATTAGCTTTTTCACGGACAACCGCGTACCGTTGCACATTTTTGGAGGATTGAGATTCCGCAACATGATTATGATCGATACCATCTTCAGCTGGAAATTATGCGGTGGAGTTCCTGGTACATCAAGCGAGTTCAAAAATTCCGATGGGTAGCTGGTCGGTTCATTTTCGTCGGTCACGCAGTCAACAGATTTGTACGTATGCAGTTGTCCTTCGATTTGACTTTGAATAATTAAGTTTAAGCTATCGACGTCCTTATTCTTCGCTGCTAGTATTGCCCGTTCACGAATCCAATCGAGATTTTTGTAATTTTGTGCAATGCCAGGGAACACTTTGCTGATGAGTTCCTCCTTGGACGATGTGAATTCACAAAAATTTTCAGGGAACGATATCAATCCATTCGAAACCTCAACAGGAATTTTGCCGTTGCCAAGCTCCAGCAGTTGTCCCGAGAATTTAGCAGCCGGTGGGTCGTTCTGCAACGCGACTCTCATGTTTGTGGTCAATTGCAACTTCTGGACATGCCTCCACAAGGACGACGATTACAGGCACGCGTTAAGTTCATCCGCAGCAGAAGATTTGGGGATGACAGGAAATGTTTGACGAAAATCTCCAGAGAGCAATATCAAAGCCCCACTAAATCGTCTTAAGTATTAAAAATTCTATATTTTTTGGTTTTGTATAATTTTATACTTATGTGTGGTTTATAGAACACGAGCGCCTTACTCGTCCGTTCAACTTACAGTTAAAACAAAAACAAAATTTCGAAATTTTTTTATGTTTTAATAGAGTAATTAATCCGTGTTGATAAAAAAAAACGATTTTTATATGACGATTTTTATCAGAACTAATGACGATTATGACGATTTTTTTTTAAATTTTGACGATTATTCGAAAAAAACATCTAACATCACTGCTCGTGAGGTTTCAGGTTTGAGTCTTGGTTGCCCCAGTTTTTAAAATTTTTTTTATTATTTTTTTTTTATTAGTACAGGTGTTTTTTTTATTTTTATTTGATTTGTTTATGTCCTAAAAACGATTTTAAAATTACCTATAAAGCTTTTCGATATTTTCATTTTATTGGCAATGACACAGTGTTTTATTTTATTTCGGCAAGCATATACATATGTACATAAAAAGTTGTATGTAATGTAATTAAATCCATACTAACTAGTAGGTTAGCCAATTGCAAAGACATTCATATGTATGCACATGAGTATGTATGAATGAGCAAAAGTTATTTATGTACTGAGCTGCCGTTTTTGGTTATTTTTAACCAAAATTGGTTATATTTTTTTTCAATGTAGAGATGTGAATATTTTATTCATTTTGGTTACTTTTTTTCTAAATGATAATAAGTACGAATATGTTTTTCTTGATACAAAATTTTACGAGCTCAAATAATTTGTATTGTGTACTATGATTTCTTCATTATTTGTTACCAATGAACGGAAGTTTTTGCACTTTATCGAAAATAAAAAACCCTTTCAAAACTGCAACCAAATAATTTTTTTTAAGATATTTTCTAAGACAAATATTGCCATTTGAGATTTTTATATTAAAAACGGCCATTTTCGAAAACATATGAAGTTTTAATCGATGGAGATTTCAATTATGTTTTTTAATTGAGCGTAGATTTTCTTGATTTTAAGAATACTAAAGGTTAGTAGGACTTAAAGTAGGAAGTGCATAAAATCATGCGAAATCAATTTGAGAAAATGACTGAAAAATTACACAAAAGTCGTTTTAGTGTTTCTTAAAACTTGAATATAAATTAAGTGTTCTAAATTTAGGTTATTTCCAGAAGTAGATATATTTAAATACATATTTGAAAATACAAATAGGAATTTTAAAGATTTTTCAAAATTACATTGATTTAACAATATAATTTTAAAATTTATGGAATTTTACATGAAACGTTATAACTGAAATCACAGCGCATAAAATAGGAACTCTAAAATTATTTGAAAGATACAAAATGTAACTAATAATCTCGTTAAAATGCTATTTTTGAATATAAACATCACCTAAAGGAAATCCCTAATAATAAGTTAGAAACCAACTTTGAAACAAAAATAATTCAAAACAAACTCTTTTTAGAAATAACAAATATAAATGTTTCAAAATGTTATTTAGTATTACTTGACCTTTTTATTATAATTATTTAAAATTGATTAAGCTTGAGGTCTTTTTATAAAAAATTATATTATATTTAATTGTTTCTCAATATTTCGCTAACCTTTGGTTAGCATCTTCAGGAAATTAACAAAGTTTAATAAAAACAAAAAACGATAACAAAATAATGAAAAAAATTTGTCAAAAAATTAAATTCAAAATAGGTTTTTTAATTAATTTTCATGTTGTAAAATTCCTTTCTTCATAAGAATAATTTAATGAAAATTAAATTTCATGAACTTAAGCCTAATTAAAAAGATTAAAAAATTTGGATTAAAAACCATAAATAGTTCAACAAAATAACCACAATACTAATTATTGTTAAAGCTAAGGCACGAGCTCTATGTGTACATTTGTCCTTCAAGTTGTGCTGAAAAAGGTCAACAGAAAATAGAAAGACAAAATGAAAAAACAAAAAATGTACTTGGACTTCAAGAAAAATTCTTGACAACAGTACGAAAAAACAGAAGTAAGGAAAAAACATGTAAAATCAATTAAAATGGATAATCGTTCAGGAAAGCAAATTTCGATCTACCAAATGTTAAAATACAATTTGGTTTAAGGATTGATGTTTGACTATTGACGTCAGCAGTCGTCGATGGCTGCGAGTGTAAGACGGCAAATCCATCTGAGGAGATCGAGTGGTTGCGATCGAAACATGTCATGGCAACCTGCCGGCCAGGGTTCGAGCCCGAGCCACGTCAAGAATGAAAGATTATCAATAACAATTTTAATTAATTTTCATGTTGAAAAATTCCTTTCTTCATAAGAATAATTTAATGAAAATTAAATTTCATGAACTTAAGCCTAATTAAAAATATTAAAAAAGTTGGATTAAAAACCATAAAATAGTTCAACAAAATAACCACAATACTAATTATTGTTAAAGCTAAGGCACGAGCTCTATGTGTACATTTGTCCTTCAAGTTGTGCTGAAAAAGGTCAACAGAAAATAGAAAGACAAAATGAAAAAACAAAAAATGTACTTGGACTTCAAGAAAAATTCTTGACAACAGTACGAAAAAACAGAAGTAAGGAAAAAACATGTAAAATCAATTAAAATGGATAATCGTTCAGGAAAGCAAATTTCGATCTACCAAATGTTAAAATACAATTTGGTTTAAGGATTGATGTTTGACTATTGACGTCAGCAGTCGTCGATGGCTGCGAGTGTAAGACGGCAAATCCATCTGAGGAGATCGAGTGGTTGCGATCGAAACATGTCATGGTAACCTGCCGGCCAGGGTTCGAGCCCGAGCCACGTCAAGAATGAAAGATTATCAATAACAATTTTAATTAATTTTCATGTTGTAAAATTCCTTTCTTCATAAGAATAATTTAATGAAAATTAAATTTCATGAACTTAAGCCTAATTAAAAAGATTAAATATAATATAATTTGTTATAAAAAGATCTCAAGCTTAATCAATTTTAAATAATGTTTCAAAATCTTAAAAAATTTATTTTTTCATCAACTTTTTCTTTCAACTTTTTTGTATTTAATTGAAAATTGTTACTTTTTGTTAAATTTGTTAAAAATTGTTAATTTTTGTCAAACATTCAAGAAAAAACCCTGAAGAAGCCACACAACGGAGTGCCGAAATATTGGATTAAATAAATTTAATATTTTTTATAAAAAAGAGACCTCAAGCTTAATTTAATAGTAATATTATTACATCTTTAAAAAAATAATAATAATAAAATATCAAAAAATTCCCAGTTAAAACTTTGCTTACTTTTTCAAAATGAATAGCATCTTTACTCATTTTTTAGAAACTTTCTTCTATAACTACATTTATAACAACTTCTGTAACAACTTTTTTCTGGATGTATGCATTGATAAAATAAAGACTTACTTTTGATGCGTTCATTTTGGGACATCCCTTGTAAAATTCATTGGTTCTTTCAGTAAAATTGTAAGTAGTGCCTTTTTGTTCTTCAGATTACTCAACATATTATTTTGTAGGCGAAGTTTTTACTGGGTTGTTGCCACTACAAAAACTTAAAAGTAACATAATGTTGCCACCATACTTAAGAATTTTAGCTACCAAAATCAGGTATTAATTTTTTCCATTTATGGTAGACTTATGCGTGGAATTGCCCACATACTGAATTTCGTATGGAAATTTTACGGGTTTAACTCTTATAAAATAAAAATATTTTTTTCGAAAAAAGTATCGAATAAATAAAAACTTTTACCCCCAATTTCACCAAGTTCAATTATAATTTACTATCAGTTATAGGTGTCAAAACACATTGTTAACTGGAAGTTAAAGTAATAGTAGTTTTAACGGAATTGGGTGGAATTGGGGGTAATTAGGTTTCTCGTTATTTTTTTAATATGTAAAAGAATTTAATTTTTTGTTTTGTTTTCTTGACTTATAATTATTATTTTGCTATAAAGTGCACATATCTAACCTTTTTATTACAATGCAGCTTAAAATAAATTTTAATGATTTTCTCAATTTATAAAAGGCATTTTAAATTTGGTTATATTTTTTCACATTTGGTAACATTTTCAAAAATTTTGGTTGTAAAAATTGTATTAGTTGTGGCAGCACTGTTTTTGTATGAAGGCATTGCTTTCGTAATTGTTGTTGTTGGTGCATTTTATTTTTATCTCTTATTGTAGTAATTGTTGTTATTGTGTTTCGTCTAATAAGCTGTTGCTACGTTGATCTCTTCTTGCATTTTTCTTGGTTGCGGTTTTTTGTTGTTTTTTTTATACTCTTCACCCAAGTGGTGGATTTTAATGTGTTTTTTACGCACACACATGTATGTATGTCCATAATAGCTCTCAATATATTTTAATTTAACGCCTCTTCAGTAAAACCGCTCGTAGCTGAGTTGTCTAAGTCTTCGCTTAAGGCTCGTAAGATTGCGAGTTCAAGTCTCAAAAATAAATTTTTTTTTTTTATTTAATTTTTTTATGTTTTAAAACACGATTTTAAGATTAAATAAAAAAAAAATTATATAACGAATTTCAAACATCAACTTTGGCAAAAGAGGAAACGGACTTAGATATATAAATTTTTTGATTTTGTCATATTCTTCGGCATGACGAAATGAAAAGTTGGCGGTGCTCAATTTAAATTCATTTATACCTATCTAAAGAACAATATTTATATGTAGGTATAACTTCTTGTTGTTCTTACATACGATATGGCATAGCCGAATATAGCACTCTTATTTGTGTTTTTTTTTTATTTAATTTTATTACAGGTGGAAATTTTATTTTTATTTTATTTTAATTTATTTCGTATACCCTTCACCACAGCTGAAAAAGTGTTTATACATACAAGTTTGTCATTCCGTTTGTAATTTCTACAATAAAGAAATTAGACCCTATAAAGCATACATACATATGTATATATTCTGGGTCCATATGAAGAGTGAAGTTAATTTAACGATGTCCGTCTTACGTTCGAAGGCCCCAGACATGATACCTAGAGGCTAGGGGCCTGTTCGTAAATGCATCACTGCAGTGCATCACACAACCAAACATTGCTTTGCACGGCCAATTTAAGTTTGCTGTTGATCTTTTTTAGGAAGAAGCCATTTCTCCACTCCGTATTTTAAACTTGGTTGTGCGTCATCTGCTTAAGCAAAGTTTTTTAGGGCATTTAAATTTTCATTCGCAGCGCAGTGATGATTGATAAAAGAAAAATATAATAAAGAAGAATCACAACTAATGCGCATCAAATATAACACAAAGAATGCAAAATGTCATTCACGTGTCATGGTCAGACTGTAACTATAGGATAAGCGCCAGCGTTCGAAATTTCGAACAGTCAAGTTTACACATATGTTTACACATGAGCATGCACAGCACGTTTTTTATATTTTATGAAACAGTTACATTTATTGACAATAATTCCTCATGATTATTTTTTTAATTTTATTTTTTTTATTAGAAATAAAACTATGTAATTTCGTGAAGATCGGTCCATAATTTACCCTAGGCCCCATATAAACCCTACTTCCGGAAAACAGTTAAGTACGCCTAAATCAGTAAAAAATAATGCTATCATAACAAAATTTGGAACATAAAAGTTTTATAGCACTAGAAATAAGATCGTGATATTTCGTGGAGATCAGTTCATAATTTACCCTAGGCCCCATATACTTCCGGAAAACAGTTTAGTACGCCTAAATCCGTAAAAAATAATGCTATCATAACAAAATTTGGAACAAAAAAGTTTTATAGGACAGGAAGTAAAACTATGTAGTTTCGTGAAGATCGGTCGATAATTTACCCTAGGCCCCATATAAACCCTACTTCCGGTAAACAGTTTAGTACGCCTAAATCCGTAACAAATAATGCTATCATAACCAAATTTGGAACATAAAAGTTTTATAGGGCAATAAGTAAAACTATCTTATTTCGTGCAGATCGGTCCATAATTTACCCTAGGCCCCATATAAACCCTACTTCCGGAAAACAGTTAAGTACGCCTTTAACCGTAAAAAAGAATGCTATCATAACAAAATTTTGTACATCAAAGTTTTATAGGACAAGAAGTAAAACTATGTAATTTCGTGAAGATCGGTCCATAATTTACCCTAGGCCCCATATAAACCCTACTTCCGGAAAACAGTTTAGTACGCCTAAATCCGTAAAAAATAATGCTATCATAACAAAATTTGGAACATAAAAGTTTTATAGGACAAGAAATCAGACCGTGATATTTCGTGAAGATCAGTTCATAATTTACCCTAGGCCCCATATAAACCCTACTACCGGAAAACAGCTTAGTACGCCTAAAAACGTAAAAAATAATGCTGTCATAACAAAATTTGGTACATCACAGTTTTATAGAACTAGAAATGACACTGTGATATTTGGTGAAGATCGGTGCATAACTTACCATAGGCCTATTTAAAGCCCACTCTGGTAAAATAATTAAATACGCGGTCAACTTTCTTCCAGTTTTGCTTCATATGGCCAGAAAAAATGTTATGCAATATTGTGATATACGGTCCATAATTTACCTTAGATTCCATTTTAGCTGCCTTCTGAAATTCACTGCCAAACGCTTAAACTAATTGCACCGCTGTATTGCAATTTATGTTTTTTAATACCAGAAATCGTTCTGCAGAATTTGGGATGATTGGTTCATAGCTTACCATGGCTTTTATATAATTTGTTCTCCTGAAAATCAATTAAGTTCAGCTTAAACTGATATTCTACTCAAGCTTTTTAAAATGGATTTTGATTGTTGGTCAATAATTTTCCATAGGTCTAAACCACAAAAAATTTTAATGCAGATGTCTGTTTTTACAAAGATTATATGTAATAATAAGTAGACATAATACAGATATTTCTCCTAAAAATTGGAAGTGTCGGTGGAGGGTATCTTACTTACTTACTCTTACTTGTTTTTATTTACTTTTGCATTTTTGTATATATCATTTACGTTGTTATGTGCAATTATGTTGTTCCAGTTTGTATCATTTGAGCCGTTTATTTTGAAAGTGGCATAAGTCATTTCGGCTTTTAAGTCGAGATATTTAAGGGTTTGCGTTTTAACACGTTTAAAAATATGGATGCTAACTTTCGAGAAGATTCACTTGTATTTGATACATCATGATAATGATATTTTTCTCAGTATTATTATTATTATTTATTATAAACTCGATTTTTTTTGAAAAAGTGACTAATGCCACTTTCAAAATAAACGGCTCATTTATGAGTTTATTGACTTTGTGTGTGTTTATACATGTGTTCTCCCGAAAACATGTTGGGGGCTTCTGATTATAATTTATGTTGGATGCCGAAATATGTTCGATACAACAGACAGTAAAAAAGTGGTCAGATATGTTTGTTCTAATAACAACAGCATTAGTAATGCTGGGTACACACAGTGCAATCTACATGCAATCTATTTCAATGCAACCTCAAAATATCAAAACGTTTTGATGTTGATGCAATCTGGAATGAATGAAAATGAATTAATTCACTAGATTATTTTTTTTTTTTTTTTTGGCTTTCTTAAAACTAAAATTTTTTTGGCGAACTAATCATAGTTATATTGCCAGGGTATCACACAAATTTTAGGAGCCTCAACCGCAAAGTCCTCGTTCGACCTAAACCTTCGCATAGGAAGGCGAGAGCTTCCAGAATCCGCTCCAGAGTATATTGGTCTCCACCAGTAATCTTCTGAGTTTTTTTCTTGGTACTCCACCAGTAAAACGTCTGAGTTATATTGGTTCTCCACCAGTCACATGAGTTTTAAATGGTTCTCCACCAAACAAAACCTCAAATTGAGGTTAAAAACGATTGCATATAGTTAATGCAGATACCGCAAAAACTGTAACTCGGTACAGTTATACGACGCCGAAACACTAACCAATGCGGGGTGACACCGCAAAACGCAACAAAAGCAGACAAACAAAAACGACCTGTTTGCCCTTAAGAAATAATGACAAAAAGCGCGAGCTGCTTCTCCACTTAGAGCAGTTTTACGAGTGAATTCACTAGAATACGTGAATGCTTTGCATAGTGTGTACCCAGCATCAGAGTTTGCTATGGAACTGTTTATACAGTCGAACTTCCCTATAATGAATCTGCATTAAAAACATAATTGTTTCTACACTTTGATTACTTTATCATCTAAAAGAAATGTTTACGACACTTAAAAAATTTACAAAAACTAAAATAAGAGATTTTTTCGCCTTGTATTCATTTTTCAACTTATCAATCGACTTTTCTTTACCCAATCGTCACCAAACTTCATAATTTTTGTTTTTATATACAAGGAAACAAAATTAGCAAATTCATTGACTTAAGAGTTCATTTTAATTTTTTTATCACCTCTAATAAGTAGATATATGTACATTAGGGTGACGTAGCGATAAGTTGTGTTTCTAAATCGGAAGACATCGATTTCAAAATTGGGTCACTTGACATTAAATCCCCCATTTATATATATAAAACGTATATAAAATGTTTGGTACTTTGTTGTTGTTTTCTTAATTATTTTCTTAAATATTAATTTTAGCAAAAAACTTTCTTCGAGGCTAATGTTATTGACTAGAAGAGCTAAAATATTGCCATATATCATATTCTTGTAAAATGTTGTTTTTAAGAGATAGTCATATGCAAACAAATTACATTTGAATAAATGGCTTGAAGGCAAACTTTGAGGGGCGGACGCCCCCCCTAAAACAGAACTTATCGCTACGAAATTTTTTTCTAAAATAAAATGAACAATGTCAACCTCCAAGACGTCATTGCTATTGTTTTATCATCATAAACTAGTGACTTTACAGCGCTACGGAAAACAATCAAGAGGTGTCGCACCGCACGGCCTTGAAGACAAATTTACAGTTTATTTTCTCTAAATCAACACATCGCCTTCATTTGTGAAAAAATAAGTTGCGTCAGTTTAATCATGAAGTCGGATATAAGTTGCGAAAATCGATGACTGATTTTCAAAGTAAATTTGGAAAATTTGGCGGCGTTGTTCAAGCATGAATCTATTCATGATGATGTGCCTAAGAAAAAAATTTAAAGCAGTATGACAGTTCGTTTTGCAGCTAACTTTTCGTAAGCTCTATAGTGCAACCAAGTCTGGAAGCTAAACTCATTATTAGTTCATAATAACTAAATTTTCATGTTATCTGTTTTAAAATTTTTGAAACTGTTTTTCTTTAATTTACTACAAAAACGAATCTGGCGTATACGCCAAAGCCAACCGTAATCAGGCTGAATAACTAAATTTTCATAGTAAAAATTTATAATTTTTTGAATTTTAAATAAATTTTTCAAAATATTGTTTTTAAGTCTTTAATTTTTTTTTTTTTTTTAATTTATTTAAAATTATAAAAAGAATCTTAACAGTTTGACTAATATTGATCTTCTTTCAATGTGTTTGTTGTGTTTTTGCTTCTTTGTAAATGTATTTTTATTAAATAAAACTTCAATTTCATATCAGGTGTAATTTCATTTAAATCGGGTAATTTTGCTTCATCTCAAGTGTAATTTTGAATTTTTATGGTGGTAACACTGGTATGTATATTTAAATATGAATTGATTTTTAAACTGAATTGTTGAAATTAGCCATAAGCAACGAATACTTAATTTTTTTAGCTGTATTTAAAAATAGTTCGCTTTGAGTCATAACTTGTTGCTTAAACCAAGCCACACATAAATTTAAAACAAGATATTTTTGGCTTGGTCGAGAATGGTTCAAAATATTTTTAGTTCAAGCTTTAGTAAATAATTCTTTCCGTGTATTTCCCCAAAAATCCTAAATTTTTTTTAAATCTCCAGTGAAAACCCCAAATCAAATTTTTTGTCCCTTTTAGCAACAAGAAAACCACTAATTTGGGGTCAAAACCCCAAAGCTGGCAGCCCTGATCAACATGTCGATATAGGTTGAAGCTGAATTATCATCTTTTAGAATGTTTATGTTCATATCGCCTACTATAACAACGTTTTCTTTTGTTCTTATTTGTTTGAGGATTATCTCGAGCTCGTTTATAAACACATTTGAAATGCCCTTTGGAGGTCGATATATTTCAAGAAGGGAAAAGCGGTTATTATTTATTTAAAAGTTAAGGTGTTTGGCTTCAAACGATGTTAATTCTGTTTTCATTACTGTGCAGTTTATAATTTCTCTTGCATATATAACAATGCCGCCGCCCTTGCTTTTCTCGCTGTTTACAAATATGGAATTAAATCCCCAAATATTATAAAAACGATTTTCTCCATTTTCAATATTTGTTTCAACTAGCACTATAAAACGTAACTTTTCTATGATATTATTAATCGTAACTAAAAAGGTGTGAAAATGTTTTCTTAACGAGCGAATGTTCATGCATATTATTGTGAAGGGATAACCGAAAAGTTTATTATCGATATCACCGTAACAGTTTTAAAGGTATTCATTTTGATATTTTATTTATTAGTTTTCTTTAAATTAGTTAACTATTTCTGGGTTTTCTTTTTATTAAATTATTAAGCACTATTTATCAAAACAACCGACTCAGATGCCAATTGGATTGAAAAGTCTATGCGGTGCTTAACTTTTAAGTACAGTTCTTCACGCATAAATGCATCACGCTTTATAAGTTTCACACTAAAATAATTCTAAAATGAAACATGTTTCTTGATCCATTTAATTTGTTTTATTATTCTCTGCATTGCATCCTGCTTAATTGCGTGACACTCATCAATGGGTCATATAAAAAAAATGATCTTGCCTTTAAAAAAACGTTATTTTCTTCTCTCCTGAAGAATTGTTATTCGAGGCTTTACTTCAATTAATTGCAAAACTTGAGCTGCTAAATATTGTCACACCTTAAAGATAAAATTTACTTTTAAATAATTACCTGAAACCAATTGATATAAGCGAAACGCAAACGACCAGCAAGTCCAATAAATTGAAGGCTGATCGGCAGAATGCTCCGTCATGTAAGACGAAGCCATATGAAATCAATTTAAGCAACAGTTCTATTGTGAAGACAGCCGTAAAAAAGTAATCAAACTTGTTTAAAACCTTAAAATAAAAATTATTTATGTAAATCAATTTATAGCACGGAAACAATGATCGGAAATGAATACTTACAAGATTCCTACTTGCGTCAGCTTTTAAGGGATTTTCCGCAGCTAACATGGCCGATGAAAACATGATGCAGCACAATATAAAATTGTCAAAATTGCTGTGATTACACAGCTTGTGGCAAAAAACGCGAAATCTAGTAAAAAATCAGGCAAAATATTATTAGAATTGCTATACACTTTTAAATAGATGCATTTAAATGAGTTGATGCTAATAATGATAAGTGATATGTTGGTGATTTGCCCTAAAGTTTTACGTAATTCAGGACATGGTAGTCTACCAGAATTAACGCCTTATTTATAAAAATTAAAACAGGATTATAAAGTGTTTATTAAACAAATTTTCATAGAAAATCCTTTTCATAAAGCTTTTGTAAACATGTTTTATTTTTTCTTTAAGGCTGGTAAATGGCCAAGTCACTTTTTAAGATTAATTTATTTTTATTATATTAAACATTTTGATTTTTCGAATGTGTTTAATAATTCAAATTTCAATTCATAAAGCTCTCTTGCAATAGTCCTCCTATTACCTCAATATTTCACATACTTTTTTGCCAAACTTTGGTTAAAATTGAAGCTATAGATATGAAGCTATAAATATGAATGGTATGATTCATGGTATAACAGTGATCTTATATTCAAAATGTGCTAGCACCAGTGATGCAAATTGTACGGAATTTTCCCCTTTTGTAGGGATTTTTTTGGAAAATTTCACGCGTTGGGAAAAAAGGACAGATTTTTTATTCTGAGGCAAATGTAGGGAATTTTCAGAATATTATCTGATTTTCAATATATTGTCTAAAAATACATAAATATTCGTGTTATTTTCATTTAAGGATTAATTTTTTTAGACATTTGCAATAGTATTTAAGTTCAATTGTTGTATTTTCAACAGAAACCATATACAGTGAGTTCTACCAGCCTGGAAACCTTCAACACTTGCCAAAACCACGTACCCGAGTATTCGTCGCCCCCTTATACATACATATATAAAATTATTGGGCAACGAATATTCGTGTTTGCGTTTGGAACTATTCTCTTATTTTTGCTATTTACATTCGCGCTTACATTTGCTAAAATGTATGCGAATATTAAAAGAGAATATCTAATGACTGAAATTTCTACATAGAAATTAATTTTTAAAAAAACAATCACACCTTCTAAACTAAGAGAAATTAAACAATACACATTTTAAATAATTTTGAATGAAAACTTTTGAGGATAATTCAGTGGAACTATAGAAAATATTTTCTCAAATTTAACAGGGCATTTCCTTTTATTTGGTACAGAGTTTGCTTAAAATTATTAGATACTTATATTAAAAAAAAAATGTTTAAAATAAGTATTTTTGAAAAATATTAATCTCTTAGAAAAGGACAAAACATGGGGAAGTGATTATGTTTTATCTCTAGATTAAAGGATATATAGAGCAGTTTCTGCTAAAAAGAAAAAAAATTAATTTGTGACAGTGTTATTTTTGAAATTGCATTTTTATATGTGTGCGTATATGCCATACGCATTTATTTGGTTTTTTTTCTAGTTGTTAATTAATGATTTTATTATAATATTTGTTTGTTAGAGTATTTGTTTCCTGCATTTGAGGGGGATTAGGTCTCCGCCCAACCGAACGCTTGACGATAGAGTATACAAAACATCCTCTTTAGTTGGCAGTGTGATTTCCGCCACAGTTGCTACATTTGTTTACGTTGGGGTCGTTTATAGACTTATTGCAAAGAACCATGTAATTTAACACATACTACGCAAACAGGGGGAAAGTAGCAGTATGCCTTAGTATGACCAAATTCTTGACAGTTTAAATATTGAACGAGACGACATCTTTGTGCGGCTCCTCTATCGTGATTCTTCTATATAGAATATATATCCAACAGTAAAAGGGATGGGTTTCGTTTGTTAAGATTAACGTAGCCGGGTTATAACTCCTCTCGAAATAATGGTTGCGAATTGTGTTCCTTATTTTTAATATTTGTTACGTTTATTTTTTTTGAAACCCTTCTCTTCTAAAAATGCCCTTAAACACTACCTGAAGACCTTTACTGCTGTTCAGTTGATATGTATAACCTTTTTTATTAAGTGCTTACATTTTTGTTATCACTTTGCGAAAATCGTGCTTCAGAGGATTCGTCAACCATAATTGAAAAACGATTTTGGGAACTTAGTCTACCAGTTGTACCATCTTTTAATACTTTTTCGGCCGAAGTAACAGCTGAAAAGGTAGGGCTACGACCCCATTTAAGCACTGTTATATACCTATCAATACCAACTTATACTTGAGGCTTTTGACAGCTTTTTATTTGTTTTACAGAGTTTTCCATTACGTCTGTTTGCCTGTTACCGTTCTGTTAACCGTTTCATCACTTATTAAAATTGTCATTTCTAAGTT
The DNA here is from genome assembly GCA_930367215.1 of Pollenia angustigena. Classification (NCBI taxonomy): domain Eukaryota; kingdom Metazoa; phylum Arthropoda; class Insecta; order Diptera; family Polleniidae; genus Pollenia; species Pollenia angustigena. Next base: position 11,235,995 of record OV884061.1, on the reverse strand, counting down.
AAAAGGTTGGTTTAATTAAAAAAGTGTATGAAATATTGAGGGAATAGGACTATTGCTAGAAATCTCTATAAATTGGAATTTGATTCATTTGAAAAATAAAAATGGTTAATTTATTAACTATGCCTTATATAATATCTTCACTAATATTTAACAATCAACCACAAAGGCATTTTAAATAATATTAAACAAAAACCTGCTAGTTTGGGAAAACAAGAAGAATGATGAACCCTCTGGAATGGGCTGAATTTTTTTGGCGGTGTTAACCTCAGACATACGTCTGGGCCTGGCAGTGGCTATGCCGTTGTCATCATATTCTATATGATAAAAAAATTAAACATTGAACAATTTAATTTCTAAATATATATTACATGGAATTTTGACCAGGTACGGACCAGCTTTTGTAGTAGAGATACAAATATCGATCGAATATGTTTATTATATTTATACACTAAAGCCTCTCATACACGACATTTATTAACATCTGACTTGTCAACTTTTCATGCCTTTCCGGGAACCGACCCTAAAAGTCAATACTGACAGTTCATGTAGGGTAGCAGGGACTCGATTCCCTTTTATCTGTAGTGTCCTGCAGGCGGAAATCTCAGCTATAAGGTGGGCAGCTATTTGGCTAATTTTCGAGTATCGATGGATATATGCACGCAGAGAAAAAATATGGTTGGGCATGGTTACGGCAACAACACTATGTTTAGTGTAACAATATATTGTTGTCGTACACAAATAATTGTTATTTTTATTTAATATCAACAATATTATAGTTGCTGTAAACATATCAATGTTTATCGCAATTATGAATTTGAGTATTGTTGACCGAAAAATAATTATTTTTCTAACAACTTAATTATGATAACTTTCTAAACATATTATATTTCTCACAACCATATCATGATATTTAATAGCCATAACATGATAACTTTCTATACATTTATCATATTATGTTAAAGATGCAATCAAACTATTTTTACTCTAATCATATTACCTTAGCGCCATTTGTAAAATAATTTTTAAGAAATTGTGTCGTTTTTTTATTTGTGAGCGGTTAAACAATTAAAAGATAAAATTCCAAAAAACAAATAAGTTTAAAGAAACTAAAAAATTAAAATATTAGCGGAGTTCATTCAAGTATTAGTGATCTAATAGTGCAAATGCAAAATATCATAGTCTTTTTGTAAAATCCAACAACAAAACACACAGAGATTTCGTTATATTTTATGAAAGTGCTACGATATTTCTGTGGGCAACCGCGTGTGTTTTAAAACAAATTGTTCAGGAAAGCGGAAAAACCATTCCAGATCAAACTATGGGCTAGGACTTACACATCTTCAACTTTGTCACTACGTTAAAAAATCGGAATTGATCCACCTTTTTTCAAAAAATTTAAAGAGCGTTCAAAATTAGGCAATATGGCATCAACATCTTAAAATCGAAAAAATGGACACACGCGGTTGCCCATAAATACCACAGATTTTTCATTTGCTCTTTTGCAAGCCTTATATTGAACTCCGCTTTTTGATTAACATTAAGAAAAATTGTAAAAAGCCGCAAAATAAAAAACGATTCAAAAATATTTTAATTTATTTTGTATTTTTATGACAGCTATTTAAGGTGCTGTATCATTATATGATTGCTTCTAAATTTATTATGATTAACATGACAATAATATGACTAATTTCTTAGCTTATTATGATTAACATGACAATAATTTGATTACTTCTTAACTTAGTATGATTAACAGAATAATAATATGATTAAGGGAAAAATATTATGATGCAATAGTACGAGTATATTTAGTCATAATATGATTCAATAATAATCTTGATATGGTGACTACAATCATAATTCTTATCATAATATGTTGCTCTTAGAATATGTTAACCACAGCCATGTTTTTTCTTTGCGTGTGTATGTATATTTACTGTTGGCAAGGCTGCAATTGCATCCTTAGCGAATGTACATATATAAAACATCAAGGTAAACTGCAAAACGTCAGATTTCTTTGATTGAGATTGCGAAGCATTAATGTGGATACCAGTAAATGCGAACTGCGAAGATAACAAGATAGCAGATGAGCTTGCCAAACGAGATGTTCGTCTGGATGACAGATTCATTAATCAATTTCTTGGGTTTCCAATGGTTCACTGTCAAACACTCATCAAGCGCGAGTCTTATAGACTTGCACAGTTAAGGCGGACTCGCGAATCCACATACTCCGTATCCAGGGTATTGCGGCCTGAATATTATGAACGAAGAACCAGCTCTCTACTGGAGTTCAGTAGGGACCTGATTAGAACAGTGCACGCAAAGAAAAAACATGATTGTGGTAAACATATTCTAAGGGCAACATATAATGATAAGAATTATGATTGTAGCCACCATATTAAGATTATTATTTAATCATATTATGACTAAATATACTCGATCCATTACATCATAATATTTTTCCCTTAATCATATTATTATTCTGTTAATCACACTAAGTTAAGAAGTAATCAAATTATTGTCATGTTAATCATAATAAGCTAAGAAGTAATCATATTATCATCATGTTAATCATAAAAAATTTAGAAGCAATAATATTATGATGCAGCACCTTTCATAGCTGTCATAAAAATACAAAATAAATATAAATATTTTTGAATCGATTTTTTATTTTGTGGCTTTTTACAATTTTTCTTAATGTTAATCAAATAGCGGAGTTCAATATAAGGCTTGCAAAAGAGCAAATGGAAAATCTGTGGTTTTCATGGGCAACCGCGTGTGTCCCATTTTTTCGATTTTAAGATGTTGATGCCATATTGCCTAATTTTGAACACTCTTTACATTTTTTTGAAAAAAAAGATGGATCAATTCCGATTTTTTAACGTAATGACAAAGTTTAAAATGTGCAGTACCTAGCCCATAGTTTGATCTCGAATGGGTTTTCTGCTTTCCTGAACAATTTGTTTTAAGACATACGCGATTGCCCATGAAAACCACAGAAATATCGTATTTTATAAAATATAACGAAACACACAGAGATTTGTTGTTGGATTTTACAAAAAAACTATGATATTTTGCATTTGCACTATTACATCACTAATACTTGAATGAACTCCGCTAATATTTTAATTTTTTAATTTCTTTAAACTTATTTTTTTTATGGAATTTTATCTTTTAATTGTTTAACCGCTCACAAATAAAAAAAACGACACGACTTCTTCAAAATTATTTTACAAATGGCGCTAACATAATATGATTAGAGTAAAAATAGTTTGATTGCATCTTTAACATAATATGATAAATGTATAGAAAGTTATCATGTTATGGCTATTAAATATCATGATATGGTTGTGAGAAATATAATATGTTTAGAAAGTTATCATAATTAAGTTGTTAGAAAAATAATTATTTTTCGGTCAACAATACTCAAATTCATAATTGCGATAAACATTGATATGTTAACAGTAACTATAATATTGTTGATATTAAACAAAAATAACAATTATTTGTGTACGAAAACAATATATTGTTACATTAAACATAGTGTTGTTGCCGTAACCATGCCCAACCATATTTTTTCTCTGCGTGTGGAGTCAGTGATAACTGGTCAGTGGCCGGTGCGGACTCAACCGGAATAGGAAACTGTGTTTCATTTTCTGTGTCAGTGTCCTGGAATTCAGGACATTAGGAAGTGATATCTGGGATAACCTGGGATAGAACTAAGGTTGCTTTTTCTCTTCATTGGTTCAATTCTGACGCCTATTGAGTAGCTGCTCTTAAGGATGGGCAATAGCGCTGGGTATCACAAGGAGACCACTGAAGGACCCAAGTGAACTGTCTTCCCGAAGGCTGCCCGATGAACCTAACTCACATGAATTTCTGCATGTCTTTAAAAATTTTTGTTTTACAGAAGGTTTATAACTGCATTCAAATTGCTTTTGACATTTTTTTAACAGTTTCTGTCACCATTATTAATATGTTTCCCCTTATGCAAAAAAAGTTAAAGTTCACATTAGTTAACCAACATATTAAGCCACTACACATACGCTGGGCTTAATGCCCAAAAAATAACTGTTATTTTTGTTCAAAAAAATAAAAATGAAAAAATAACTGCTATTTTTTATCGAAAAAATAAAAATCAAAATTTTAAAAATCAATATATTGTATCATTGACAAGTGCATAAGGAACAATATGGTATACTTGAATCAGTTTTTCGACGTTTACTTCTATGTGCTTTTTTTGTTTTAAAATTCCAATATAACTGTTATTTTCGGTCCCTGCTTTCTTTACATTAATAAAAAAATTAACAAACAACAAATTTTAACAACGACCGCACCACGAACAGCTTGTGTGTTTACTGTGTATATTTTTTGCTTATGTAAAATTATTTTGCTGTCTTTTTGTTTTTTTCATATGTGTATTTTGTTTTTGTAAAAAATGTATGGTTTTTTTAAAACAGCCAAAAGGGACGAACGTTAATGCGCCGAACCGAATGAAGTTTGTGGCTTTAAGTGGGGAACAGAGTAGTCGCTGTAGTACAACGTTACGAATAGCGCTGCAAGCTGTCTAAAGGTAAAAACAGCAGTTTCAAAGTACTGTCAACAGAATACGTAGTTGTTGCAGTTGAAGTTGAAAGAAGGGAGAAAGCTGCCGGGGAATTTTTATTGATAATTGGGCTGAACAATAAAATCATTTTTGGGTCAAAAAATCATGTTTACTGTCAAATCTGGGCATTTCTCGTGTTGTATAAGAACCAAAGTTTTATTTTTTTTTTAAGCTAAAAATGTTTTCAGTTTTAATTAACTATAATTTAAAGTAAATAAAATTATTAAATGCATTTTTCTTTACGGCATCGATTGCTGACATTATACTTTTTAATAATAAATAAAGCTTATGTCAGATGAAAAAAGAGCACGCTCTAATGGAAATTTTGTCAGATGATTTTGCGTCTGACTTTAAGAGAAGAAATGTCGTAAAGGATACACACGATATGTATATATTTTCCAGTGGGATGTTTGACAAGTCAGATGTAAAAAAACATGTCGTGTACGATAGGCTTAATCAGAGTAATTTTGAATTAATATTTCTGTTTAAAAACAAAATTTTTCTTCAGCTGCATCCGTACGCGGTATTTTTAAAATTAAAAGTGTACTCTAATGTTACACAGTGAGATCGATTGCATCTAGTTAGTCATAACATATAAAAAAAAATATAGTTTTCTGCTTTCTAACATTTTCCATTAATTTAAAGTTTTAATTAAATTTTAAACCAATCAAGTGTACGACAATTGTTTGTCAATTGATCCCATTGTGCAAAATTAAAGTTTTATTCGTAGCAATAAGCTATTGGTTTAATTTGTTTAGAAAATGAAACATAAGACAGACCGTCGAAAAAATGATGTAAAAGTCACTATCCGATGATAGAGTAGAGGTTTTCTGTATATCAAACATAATTTTTCGATTTAGCTATCTTATGTTAAGTAATAGAGTATTTATCGCTTGTATTCACACGCGTTATTGGCATTTAAGGTTTATTTATATTTGTGCAAGTTTTATAGAACATAAGGTTGTATCAATTCCGTTCTTTAGATATAAGTAAATCTTTTGAGCCATGCCCACTTTTCCAATCCTGTCCATGTTGGATGTTGTGTACTGATAATCAAGATGTTTGTACCTATTTTGCCACTTCTCCGATTACGCCAATATAGAAAGGTTGCGTTTTAATAACCGAGATTTGTGTACCTCATTTTGAAACTTTGGCTCTTGCAGTTCTTCAGATATAAAGAAAGAAGGAACAAAAAACTAAACAGCAAGGGGTTTATGCGTAAAATTATTATTGCTCATATCTCGGGATTAATGAATCTGGCTGAACTTCAATAGAAAACTTTAATGCTGTATATGTAAGCTAACTATCAAAGAACCTAGTCCACATCATTTCTGCGGTCTTCGTTACCCTATTTCAAGATAAAAACGAACAGACGGGCGTTATTAAATCAACTTCGCTACTTGACCCAGAATATATATCTATATCTATATCTATATATGTATATAAAAATTAAAAATGTTTGTATGTTTGTTTGTTTGCTTTTACACACAGAAAAAAATCAATGTAAAATCGTCGAAAACAAGGTTGATTTTACCGTTTTCGGTAGTGATTTTGCTTCATTGTTACTTCATGTTAATTTAACATGATTTTACAATAATTTGCGAACAAAGTAAGAGCAATTTGTCATTTATATTGATATAGCAACAATCCGAATCACGTTGAATGAAAGTTGTTTCAAGTTCAAACAATATGAATTTCATGTAGAAACAAATTGGTTTGAGTATGAAATAAGAGTGTGAAGAAGCTACAGAGACGACATATGCATTTATTTAAGAATAAATCAAAACATTTACCCCTGTAACACATGTTTCACCTTTTTTGTATTCTCCTTTGTTAACAGAAGCATAAGCAGAATGGCTCGATATGGTTTTCATCATCATTCTACTTTGAAAACTTGATGTACTATTCAACTAAAAAATTTTAATTAAAAGAATACGGGAATTGTTTTCTTTTTATAACATATTTCAAACATGAATAAAAAAAAATTTACATACTTAAGTATGTATGCATGTTAATTGAACAAGTTAAACTTTTGATTTTAATATAAAACAGGTTTTTATGGATTCAACATTGAACAATGTTATTTTAACAGTGAATAATATTAAATAAACGTGATTGAAGGTTATTTTTAAAATTTTTCATTTAAAATTAATATGAAATAATGATAAATTTAAATAAAGGGCACATTTTTGCAGAAATTAACTATGATTCTCAATCAACATTTCGCCATGTTAATTTAACATTGTTATTTTTTTGTAACTCATTGTAGTGTAGACTCCTTAACTACTGAACCGATTTTCCTGACAGTAACATCATGTGAGCACCGAAAATAAAATAGGCTACCTATTTTTTTGATAGCGGCAGCGGAAGTGGTACACTCCATTGGATGCCAATACTAAGTATCGCATATATTAAGAGCCGCTGAACCCATTTTCTTGAACGTTTTGCAGTTGCATCTTCCTAGCCCCGAAATTTAAATAAGATAGCAGCATGGGACGTATTGCCCCCATAGGACGCCAATGTTAAATGTCGCATATCTAAAGAACTGTTAAATTTAAGATTTTCAAACTTAGTAGGCGTCACCCTTTGAAAATAAAAATAAAGCGTGTAGGCGCAGCGAGAGCGATAACCCCTATAGGATGCAAGTATTAAATACCGCGTAACTGAAGTACTTTCAGTACTTTTCGCTTATAGTCATATCCTTTAGTTGCAACCAAACCGTGGACTATATCGCTAATGTGACTATAAGGTTAATTCACATATGTATATGCCACTATGACGCATATAACTGAATTCGAATAAAATCAAGCTATGTGAATAAAGGAAATTAAAATTGCATATAAATTACACCGACATCAGGCTTATGGTTTTACAACAGAGTTACATACTGTGTAAAAAATAGTTAATATAATAACAATATATTTCATAACTGATACAAACGGCAAAAACTAATGTTTTACGAGTAGAGAGTTGATGACAAAAATTAAATGTTTTAATTCATTCATTCTTTGGATAGATTTTTGATTCGAAAACTAAAAAGAACTTAGTAAATTTTGCTAATGTGACTATAACGCCATTAATTTCCTTTACTTATCCCTTTGATGACTGTTGATGGATGGCATATATGGCAAATGTGCTAATATCGCTAAATGGACTTTAACGTTAATTCTTTATATTAAATTAACTTACAGCGGCAAAATAAACAGATAAAATGGACTACATCGCTAATGTGACTATAAGCGTTGTGACTATAAACGAAAAGTACTGTATAGCGAGTGTCTTCAAAGGTGGTTAAGGCTACTTTTATAGTAAACTTTAAATTTCAAAATAGAAATGGGCTTGGTTGACGGGCATTACTCCCCACAGAACGAAATTAAATACCGAATATCTGAAGGCAAAAGTCTTCAAGCTTTGTAGAACACACTCTTATGATAATTTCACCTTTCAAAATAAAAACAAAGGGGGGTAGGTGCAAGGGGAGCATTAAATTTTTACAGAAGCATCCTGTAAGCCATAAAAATAAAATGTACTACTTATTTTGTCGATAGGAGCAGGGGAGCAGTACCCTAAAGGACACAACTGTTGAATCAAATTACTTAGTAAAGTGACTGATTTATCATGACATGAAATTTGGACAGTGCAAAAGTCTAAAAACTAATAGATTCACGGAAAAGAGATTTTTAAAATTTTAAATATTAAGAGAGTATAATGGGTTAACATCACTTAACATGGGCTTTATATATTTGTTAAATTGCAAGTGGGCATGGCACCTCCCAGAAAAAGTCAGCAAGAATAACTTCATATCTGGAAAACGGTTACAGAATGGGTTTTAAATATAAAACAAAAACCTTTGATATCAATACACAACATCTGCCATGGAGAAGTGGGAGTGGCTTCTACATTACAAAGTTAGTGTAAATAACAGTGATCCGGGGAACGCATTTGTACAGATGTTTAGCTTGTTTAGCAAAACATAGCATTTATCAAAAAGTGAGCTGGATTGGAAAAGCAGGTGTGGTACCTCCCATACAAAGACAACATAGATTTCTTTATACTTGGAGAATGGTCACAGAATGTGAAAGTTTTTAAATTTGCAACAAACAGTTTGCTTTTCTTTACAAAATATCTGTCAAAAAGATGGCTGAATTGGAGAAATGGGGGAAGAACTGTTTTAAAAAATTTTACTTTTTTTATTTTAATGGAGAAAGCGAACCGCACCGGGGAAAGCGAAGCGCACCGGGTAAAGCTAGTTCTTCATATAATATTGTAGAATTTACAAACGAAATGACAAACATTTATATGCGATTTTCCACTTGTGATGAAGGGTAAAATAAGTTTTTTTTTATCAAAGAGAAGACAACATTTTAATGAAAAAATAGAAATAGATTTGCTTTAAAAATATTTTTTATATTTTAATTGAACTTCTTTAAAAGTATTGCAAAATGTACATCCATAGCTTATCCCGACGCGCTTCGCTATACTGCTTTAAACACGTTTGAAGATTCTCCCTTTAACAGTTTTTCAGTTGAGAGATATTAAAAGTATGCATCCTATGAAAGGTATTTCCCCCCTACGCCTACCCGCTTTATTTTATTTTCAAAAGTGAAGTATACCATAAGAGTGAATTCTGCAAAGTTTGAACATTCTCACTATTACAGTACTTAAGATATGCGATATTAAACATTGGCATCCAATGGGGGCACCCCTTCCCCCCTGCTATTTTATTTCAATTTTGAGGCTCAGAAGATCCTATTACCAAAAGTTCAACAAAATGCGTGCAGCGGCTCTTAAGATATGCGATATTTAATATCGGCATTCTATGGGAGGTACCAATTCGTCTGCCCCTATCGAAAAAATAAGTAGCCTATTTTATTTTAAGTGCTCACGTGATGTTACTGTAAAAATTTCAGGAAAATCGGTTCAGTAGTTTAGGAGTCTAGGGCCTTTCTAGATGAGACCGACGATATATAAAACAGGATGTGTGTATGTATGTAACGTATGGACTCCAACACGGCTGGGCCGATTTTGATGAAATTTTCTGGGAGTCTTCAGAATATTCAGGCGGATGACACTGTGAAGTCTGATTTTTGATTTTCGGTCTGCGGGCGGAAGGGCGTGGTAAAATCCAATTTTTATATTGCACCACCAATGACAACATGCATATATTAATTTTTTATTTATAATTTATATTATTTTAACCCCGTTGTCATGTTTTTCAAAACGTGATATCAAACTTTTATCTGTTCCATAAAAAACCTATGTTAATAATGATCCAATATCATAATTTTAAAACTTTCGAAATCCACGAATTCCGATGATTTCCAACGATTTACCATTCCAATTCAAGCGGCTCCAATTCCTTTTGCGTCTTGCCTTTGCTATTACCATCAGCAAAGCACCAGGCACATCATTGACTATTGCTGGCTTAAACGGCGAGTTGTATGTGGCTTGCTCCCGAGTTGGAACGCCAAAAAATTTATACGTTTTTACACCAAATAAAAACACAAAAAACATTGTCTATCGGCTGCCCTTAAGAAGAAGTAATAAATAAATATAATTTTAAGTTTGCCTTAGCGATTGGAATGTGTCAAAGGACTGTTCCTTCTCTGATCACATGTATATTGATTTCAATTTCTCCTTTAGAGTTGATTCAGCTAAACCCTACACGAATAGAAGAAGGACCAACTGGTCTATCTATGCGAGTGTACTCGAGGACAAGCTGCCTATGAGCCCGGTTCTCATAGACAGTGTGTCCATGCTCGACTCCGCAGTGGAGTCTTTGACTGGTGTCTTAACTGAGGCAACGAACGAATCCTGTAAAAGAATCGACAGAAGGGCAAAGCTAAGCCCATATGGTGGAATGCGGAGATTGCTGAAAAACGCAAAGAAAGCAGGAAACTCTTTATTGAGGCAAAACGTAATGGTGTTTGGAACAGTTACAAGTCCTCAGTAAATGGATTCAAAAATCTTATAAGGAAGACCAAGAGACAGTCATGGAGGAATTTCTGCAGCGACGTGGAAAACTCCTCGGAGACAAGTCGGCTACGTAAGATTTTATCCTCTAAACCAGCTATTCCATCGTATATACGGAAGATGGACGGATCCTGGACCACAAACAGTCGGGACTCCCTTGAGGTCCTGATGAATACACTCTTCCCAGGTTGCACTGATGATGTGCCTAGGGAGGTAACATTTACTGGCACTCGGGATATCTCTAATATTCCGATAACTCGCCATCGTGTGGAACGGGCGGTCAAAAGCTTCCATCCCTTTAAATCTCCAGGTCCGGATGGCATTATCCCATCGGATCTACAAAAGAACCTGGGAATATTGATGCCATGGCTCTTGGCAATTTTTAGAGCTTGCCTGAGTCTCTCATATGTCCCATCAACTTGGACAACATATAAGATCGTCTTCATCCCCAAGAGTGGGAAGACATCTCACACTATGGCTAAGGACTTTAGACTAATTAGTCTATCCTCCTTTCTACTGAAAACACTGGAGAGGATTTTGGATAGTCATATTAGATCATCGTTAGGACACAATTCCTTGTCACTGGCTCAACACGCCTACACGAAGGGAAGGTCCACGGAAACTGCGCTTCACTCATTGGTGGGCCACATAGAGAGATCCCTGCACTACAAGGAATTTGCCTTAGTTGCATTCCTAGCTATTGAGGGCACTTTCAACAACGTTGAACCTGAATCGGTTATTAACGCAATGAGACATTTGGAAATCGACCCGGCGATTATTCAATTTGTTAGCAGTATCCTGCACTTCAGGCGTATGGCGCTGGAACTGTCTGACAGCGCCAAGTATCTTGGGCTAATATTGGACAGCAAACTGAACTGGAGGATGAACACCATTTCCAGGACTAATAAGGCGGCAACTGCATTATATTGCTGCAAAGCGGCCATTGGCCTAAACTGGGGAATTAGCCCGAGAAATGTATATTGGCTATACGAATGTGTCATTAAACCCATTCTATTCTACGGGGCAGCTGTTTGGTGGCCGGCACTCGAGGTGAAGAGTCATCAAATTAGGTTTGAACGTACAATGAGAATGGTGGCGATAGCGGTAACAGGTGCCATTAGAACAACCCCCTCTAAGGCACTGTTTACGATTTTAAACTGGTTACCACCAGACATTTTGGCGAAAAGTTTAGCTGCGAACGCGGCGGTAAGACTAAGGGCCACCGGAGCATGGAGGGATTGCAATATCGGACATGCTAATATTCTGAACGGAATTAATTGGAACATGGATGTTGATTATGTCACACCCGAGCCAATCTTTGATCCTGGCTTCACGGTAAGCATTTTGGATAATGTGGTTCACTATGATGACCTACAAATTCCCGCGAACGCGATTCAAATTTTTACGGACGGGTCTAAAACACTGTGTGGTGTCGGTTCTGGCATATACTCCGAGCAGCTAAACTGGAGCATTCCTATAAGGCTGCCGGACCACTGCAGTGTCATCCAGGCCGAGATAATGGCCATCTACACAGCCGCGAGACGCATCCGGTACGGTGATATATCTGGAAGGGATATTCACATTATTACCGATAGCAAGGCGGCCATAAGATCCCTGGAGAATGTGTTCATCACATCGAGAATTGTCCGAGAATGCCGGATGTCTCTGGAGGAGATAGCGAGACATTGACTGGTCACCCTTAATTGGGTCCCCGGACACAGGGACATACCGGGGAACTGCATGGCGGATTCGTTGGCGTATGCAGGTACCACCTTGAATCGAGACGGCTCGACATATAATGTAGGTGTTTCACTCCCAAGGAGTAAGCAACTCATTGCGCACAAGTTTCATATCATCGCCAGTCAGAGGTGGCTCGTTGAAACTACCTGTGGGGAAACCAGGAAAATCTGGCCCATCATAGATGAAAAAAGGACACGGCGGGCATTACAGCTGTCCAGACATCATCTTAGAAACCTGATTGCGGTTATATCCGGCCATTGGCCCATTGGGAGGCACGCCCAGAGGCTGGGGCTCCCTTACAACGACTTATGTAGAAGTTGCGGCGAGGAGGAGGAGGAAGAGTCAACGGAACATCTTCTCTGTAATTGCCCGGCATTCGGAGATCTAAGACTCAAAATGTTTGGTCTAAGAGCCCTTGGGGACAAAACTTGTCCCTCTGATGTTGATGTAAACAGGATCCACTGCTTTACTGAATCGACCGGATGGCTGCGTGGGAGCACTAGCAGCCAGACAACATACGACCCATGGGAGACGGTGTGACATGGTAACACAACGGGAACTAATTAATGGACCCACGTGAGCTGTGCTTGATCACGGCTGCCAATGGAACCTAACCTTGCCTTAAATACATGCGTTTCTTTTTTGATTGAGCCCATATCTACACCATATGTAGTAAGTTATTCTGTAAAAAAAAAAACTTTATGATGGGTATTCCATGGATTTTTATTTAAACGCCGTAAATTTCGTTAAAAGCTCAAGTTAGTCTATTATTGCGAGGGTTGCGGCAGAGACTCTGATCTGTTTCACTAAAACAGGCTGAAGGTCTACGTTACTATTAATTAAGTTAGAATATTGTAATTGTATTTGCAACTCTTTTTAAATAAATAAAAATAAAATAAACACCTTTGTTGAACAATCGTGATGTGTTAAAATAGAAAAACCACCCCAAATTTCTGCATTCAATATTTGGGGTCAAATTGCGATTTATTTTGGGATATTTTCTATTCCTTGATATTAGGGTAAGTTTTCATTAAACTTTAAATGCAAGAACACCTAAACGAAAAAATGCAAAGAAAAACCGAAAAATTGCCTGTTGTTGTTTTAGGGGTCCTATTGCGCATCGCTCTAAAAAAACATGCCCTTCCAATTAAAACAGGAAACACATTATAAATTAATTAATAAATTTGTGAAACATTCGTGATTAATGATTGTCGGGAAATTGAGGTATTATAGAAAGTGTCACATTTTCCCGACGCCAGATAAAATTAAAATTAACCAAACTAATTTTTAAAAACTACTGATACCATCTATACACTCACAATATTCTGTACGTAAAATTAACTGAAATTGTAATATAAAATAAATGAAACTTCAATTTAAAACCGGTCTACTTATTTTTCATTTATTTTTAACAAAAAGTCCATTTAATTTTTACTGTAAAAAATTCAACACCATATTCCGTAAAATCAAATAAATATTCAGTTATTTTGTAAAATTTTACTGTCAAAAATTCAACACCATATTCAGCAAAAACAATTAAATATTCAGTTATTTTTTAAAATTTTACTGTCAAAAAATTGACCCCATATTCAGTAAAAACAATAATATATTCAGTTATTTCATTAAATTTTCGTTTACTCCACAAAAGAGTCGAATTTCTAAAAAATACCAGACAGACACCTGTCCGCTTGTTTTTCTTATAAGCGAGAGAGGGAGAATATTATTATTTACTTACCCTGATACACAAGTTTGTTTTACTTTTGTTGTACTGACCACGCACGTTGTTTACAGAAGAACTCTCAATTATAAGACAACAGCAGCATGACCGATATGGCTTCGCAATTATTTTACTTTTAAAATTTGATGTATTTAACTAAATTATATTAACAAATAGAAAATGGGTATTGCTTACACAAAACAAGCAACTAATTTTTTATAAATAAGTAAAAATTAATTTTTGGTAGTACAATTATATAAAATAACTGAATATTTAATTGTTTTTACAGAATATGGTGTTGAATTTTTGACAGTAAAATTTTATAAAATAACTGCATATTTATTTGTATTTACGGAATATGTATTTAATATTTTGACAGTTAATTTATATAAGATAACTGAAAATTCATTTGGGTTTACGGTTTTACAGTAAAAATTAAATGAACTTTTGGTTGCTTTAAATTACATTTTAATTTAATTTATCATAAAGAAGAATTTAACTCAATCAACGGACAATATTAACTGCAACTGAAAATCAGTATCAATATGTACTTAGTTTTTGAATAACTGTTAGAATCAGTAAAAAATAAATTTGCTTGGAATTTTAAATGTTTATTTATTTAAAAATGACTGAACGGAATATTTCTAAAATAAACTACAGTCCGTTACTGTAATAATATTGTGAGTGTACGGCATTGGCATTGCCCTCGTATAGAATTCAAACAAGCAAATTTAAGCTATGTTCACATTCATGGCCCAATTAGTAGGTCTGCGCGTAACTACAACAATCCAACAACAGAAAAAACAACACGCATTTTGTTTGTGTAAAAAATTATAAAGATGTCAAAAAAGCAATTGTTTGTGTAAGAAATGGTGGAAATGTCAAAAGCAATTGTTACAAAAACAATTGCACGTATAAAACACAACTCTGCGAAAAATCAGCAGGCGTTTCAAGCAGACCTACTAATTGGACCATGGTTCACATTATGTGATTTCGTGTGATTTCATGTGTACGTCAGAATCACTGTCAATAATAAATTTGTTTGTTTTTAATTTTTTGTATTATTTATTTCCTATTATAATTTATATAAACGATTAAAATTTCAACAGCTGATGTCAGTTGCTTTGCCACTTGAGAATTGAACTCGTTCTAAAGCAATGGTGCGCAAACCATAGAACAATTGTTCAAAATCAAATCACACACATTCTTATGCTCTTGTGGTTAGTAGCGATTGTCGACTCAACGAGACAACGTCGTATGTACATGAGCACGGGTGTATGACTGCTTCTTTATTTTTCAGATTTTATTTACGTATTTTTTGTAGGTGCACTGAACAAAATAAATTGTTTAATTATGGCATGTAAAAAATATTTTATGATTAAAAATGCTTTTGGTAACATGTAATGCCTCCTTTGTCATTAAACATTTAAAACAATGAACAACTCATTTTTAAAAGGCATTTTTGTATCTATTATAGCACTTCTATGAAAAGTTTAGTGAAAAAAAATCTTTTTCATTTTTATAAAGTATTTATCAAAAATAATTTATTTAAAAGTTTACTTTTTCTTTTATATTTAATTTATTTTCAAAACAAAAAAAAATTACAAAATTTTTCACACCGTAAAAAAATAACAACAGTTCTTTTTAATTTCACAACTTTTCTCCCAGTGCACCTGTGGTTTTGTTAGTGTATTGGTGAGAGAGTTTAGTTTTGCGCATCACTGTTCTAAAGCAAGCATGTCATATGTACTGTACACAGAGAAATAAAACATGATACAGTTTAGAGGGGTTCAGACGAAAATTTAACGTGTGAAAAGTAACAATCTACATGACAAATGCACATAATGTGAACATAGCTTAACATGTTTTTTTTTTTAATTTTCGAATGTATACATGCACTTTTGATGCAAGTTAAGATTTTTTAATTGATGGTATTTTTAACGTAAAATCGCTAAAAAGACGTTTTTATTGTGAAATGCTTTTAAGCGATAAACACTCTATTTTTATAATATCTACTTACATTATACATTTTTATAAACTTTAGCACTTAAGAATCCAACGATTTTAAACTTATATTCTACAATAATCATTATAAAATTATGTTAAGCGCTTGCAAATTCCAATTGGGTATTTGTTAATTTTACAAAGCAATGAAAATGACAAATTAGCAAATGTATGCATTATGGTTTATTGTTGCGGTGATTATCTATCTCTTCTAAACTTGTACAATCTTTCCGATTAGCATTCCGAGCTATGTAGTTAACCCTAAATAGTGCGCCTAAAATGTTGACAAAATTTAATTTTGTATATCTTTTATCACCATTTTATCACCCATTGCTGCCAAACTGAGGGAAATTCGGGAAAGTGTTCACCAGAAAAAATATACTTTATAATATCGAGTTCATACCCCCAAAATAACGTAAGCACCAAAAATTCAATTTTACAGGAGAGAGTTTTTTCTATTTTATTTCATATAAATTTTGTATGAAATTTGTCGCTTAGTCCCAATTCACACGTTGCAAGTCTTATTGATCAGCTTGCTACTTTATAACGAGAGTGACGAGAGGAAAAGAAACGTTTCTCTCTCACTCTCTCTCGCCTATAAGGTAGCAAGCTGATCAATAAGACTTGCAACGTGTGAATTGGCCCTTACAATAAAATTGTTCTTGCTTTAAAAACGCAAAGGTACCTTATGTCACCATGACATTTTGGGAGACGACGCAAGTGTTACCATTAAAGTCATTTATTAAAAAAAAAAACGAAAATCGAAAATGATGTCGCTTACATTATTTTCGCGGTTAGGGCTCGATATAATTGATAATTCTTTAGAGAATTATAATACTGAAAAATAGAGGTCTGCATAATTATATTTGTATTCGAATAGTACTCATGTAGTGGCATAGCATGAACACTTACATAAGTTGCAAAACAACGAAAAGAACAAATTTTTGAGAACAACAAATTTGTATGTTCACATTTTTATAAGAACAAATTTGGCTGTGTCAACAATGTAGTCAGACTAAAGTGTCACGCTTTAGGAGTATGTATGTATAGTTTGTATTAAAAACCTGTCTTATTAAAAAAAGTTTTTATTAGAATTGTGTATGATATGTTTAGTAAATCCAAAAAAATTTTAGGAACAAGTTCTTTAAAAATAATTTGTTTTGATAGTACTGCTTTTTTTGGATTCACATTTTTTTATGTTCTCATATTGAGCCCTAATTGCGAATATATCGAAAACAAAAGGCAAATTTTACAGGAGAAGAGTTTTTATTATTTTTTCCTTAAGCAATGGGGATTTTTGGGATTAAGATGGGCTTTTTCTCCGCAACGGTGCGTTTGTTCGTCATTGTAATGAGTACTTATAACCTAAACACTAAAAAACAAAAAATTTCAATAAATTGTCGCTTAAGAATTCTGAAAGTATGTAAGTTGAAGTATGCAAGCAGAATGATGTTCCTTGGAGTTATCTTTATGACTTCAGTAGTGGGACTCTGCAACTTTTAACAATAACAACAGTTTTTACAACTGTCAACCTGTTTTGTTGTTTGCACTAGCGATTATGCGATTCTGTAAATTGTTCTTAACAACAGGGATATTAAACAATAAATAAACAATACTAAAATAGTTGTCGTTAACTTAACACAAACAGCTGAGTTTACGATAACAAGTGTTGTTTAAAATGCTACAGAATAGCAAAATCGTTAATTTGCTTGTTAAATTTTTTAACAATGACACAACTATTGTTAAAATTTATTACAGAATCGCACTACAGGTGAAGTATGTATATAGTACATAATCTCTTAGGGTGTAGACTAATTGAACAAATTGAAATTTAAGAACATTGTTTTTGTTATGTATACAATTCTAAACTCAAATAAAGGTTAAGCTGGAGGTCCACACCACGCGTTACTCGCTTTTTCGCAGCATACGCAGCTGTCAAAAGCGTAGATGCCTCGAGGCGAAAAGTAGGTTTACTTTCTACTTTTGTAAGCGTCACAAGCAGCGTTCGAACAAATCAGCTGATTTTGACAAATTAAATTGTATTTTTAATTGTGCTGCTGCTGCATAAAAAGCATTGCATGTAACTTGAAACGTAGAACGCAAGTAAGGTTATAAAAGCATGCGCTGCGTAGAGGCGTAAACGCGTGGTATGGACCTTCAGCTTTAGAGTTAAAACGCGTTTCTTTATCTTTTAGAACTGTAAATTTTGTATGATAAACAAAAACAGTTTCTGTAAATTTGTTGTTGTTATCATGTACATTTTCACTCCTTGGACGCGTTTTCAAGAAAAACCACCATTGTTTTTTTTTATTTCTACACGTTCACACACTTATGTTAATTCGTTCGAATGGAATAAAAAAAATGCGTTATCATTTGCTCGCGTTGTAAGATTTGTCTAAAATTACATTCAATTCGATATTGACCGGCTGGCAGTTTGCAACAAATTTGCGACGAAATTCCGAAAGAATATTTGTCCCGGAAATAAATAAAAGAAGCAAGCATTCGTTTCCAAAACTCACTCACAATATGAAAAAAGCGGAACATATGTACTTCTTTCAAATCATACTACTAAAATATTTTGAAACTGACTACTTTAAAATCATACTATTTAAATATTTTGGTTCATAGTGTTTTCCTTTCTAATCAAAGAAATAGACAATCGTGTCGACAATTAAACTATGTTATGTAATGAATATTAGTTGGTTTTGTATTGTTAGGGAAAATTTTTACCTGTTAGTATGACTAAATATGAAGAACGAGCTCTCTCGTGGCATGGATTTTTTGGCCTTCTTAATACTCATTTCGGAAAGACGACGGGGTCGTGCAGTTACTCTTGTTGAAAGATCACATCTAGATGCTTTTTTGCCAATTGATATGTTGTTGTTGAGAAAGTGTATATGGATGTGTGTTGTTTGTGAGTAAGCGACATGAAGGGATAAGAGTGATTGAATATTAGTAATAGGAATATTTGATTTCGTATGGATTACACATAAACATATGTATACATATTACAAAAGCTAGAAACATTTGTTTTTACATACTTATGTGCAGTTTTAACTTGCTGGGTGTCCTTAATAATCACCAAAATGAAACAACTTACCATCTTGTTCCTCTTCACACATTTCCCTTTCCTCGCCATACATATCTTCCTCCGATATAACTTCTCCATCCCTGTCAAACAAACAAAAAAAAAAATTATTTTAAAATGTTGTATGTTCAGAAAACACTTCGGAAGAATAGGTTCCGCATTAATCCCGGATTCTTTCAAAAACAAAATAAACTTTTAGACCATCTTAAATTATCTTAAATTGCATATAGTTTTTATTTAGGTTTTATATTGCCGATTCTAGAAAGGACGCAGTTTGCGCGTTCACTGAGAATTTCTTGTAACATATCCCATTATTAATCAGTGTAACTTTCAACTACTAACAGGAAATATTTCACTGTTTTTTTTATCACATTCTCTAGTACAACCACCATGACGCTTTTGTATACTTTCATATTAATGCAATGTATTAACACTTTATAAAACGCATTTCTCTTTTTTGATAAATTTAATTTTCTTATATTTAAGGCAAATTTAAAGATTAAATTTACGTGCTGATTTAAAAGTTGTGCACCAGAAGACAAAATTTTTAATTGTTTTAATAACTAGAAGTACATACATAGTAATAATCAGAGAAACCGAAAATATGCTCTATCAAAACTTGAAAATATGCCCTACAAATCTTAAAAAAAATGCCCAAAAACCATAAAAAGCTTATTTAAAAATAAGATATTAAACTGTTTAATAATAAAAAAAAGTCTAAAATTATAATCGGTAAAGCCCAAACACGACAGTATTTACAGACGAATTTTTGAGATTCAACCCTATTTGGAACCGATGCGCAGGCAAAAGCTTACCAAAATAAAATTAATTTAAGAGGTTAAAAACCAGTCGTTTTTAAAAATTGGTACATATTATAATTGTCATAAATTCGACAAACTTTCTATGTTGTTTACATTGTTGTTACATTGTCGTTAACTTTTTAATTATATCGATAAACATTTCAAACGACCTCGGCAACGACTTTCGTAATCAGGCTTACTATCAGCGTCACCGTTATGATACCACAGTCGAATTTTGCCCCTTTCTTAACTGCCTTGCCACATTCTTTGCCCGTGTTTTAAATCCCCTTTTGTATTTTTTTGTGCACCCTTTCTTCATTATATTTTTATTGAGTCTTCATATATTTAAGAAGATGTTTTCGTTCACGGTTTCTGTTTACATTTGTCTGTGTTTAGCGGTCTTCTAATCGGATGAGTCCTACAGTATTTATTCTCGTTAAGCGAGTATGGCTGTCATCATTTTAAATATTTTGAGCCAGTGGAATCGGATGCAATTCAGTATAAGGCTGCGACATTTTCTTGGATAGTGCATATCGATTTCATCCTCATTCAATTTTCGATGTGGTCGTTTCCAAGAACCTTTAAGCCTGAATCTCGCACTAATTTTCGTACCAAACAGGCAAGTCTTTTCGATGCCATTTAATAATTATTCGGCATCACCATTATCAGATTTCCATAAAAGCTTTACAACAAATTTATCATTCGTTCGTAAAATATGATCTTGAAGAATTGCTTCATAATGTCTTAAAGCGTAAAGAGGCGTTAGAGTCGAACTTGCTGCTTCCAGGTCCATAATGCCGTAAATGATCCAGCCCAGATTTTAAAATCATAGTTATGTAACTAATGGGACATTGAGGATGAATATTTAAGCTACTCGCATACCAGAGGGCAGCAGTTTTTATTTGAAGAATTTCATTCAGAGTACAAAAAAGGCTTTGGAGACCGCGGCAGTGCCCTAAAACTCAATACCTTTGCCCCAGATTGGCTTTAAAATGGAGTTGTAAAGTAGAAGTTTGCAACCGAGACTAAGAACAGAATTTCTTCCAATAAGCCAACTGATCTGAATTGCTTTTCGTTTCATTTCAGTCAATTTTGCTTCTATATGCCATTTCCACGTTAAATGCCGATCTAGATGTATACCGAGGAATTTCACTGATTTTAAAATCGAATAATCAGCCGAAATTGTGATGTCAATTTGCCGCCTCGGAGCTATGATTTGAGCCCTTTAGATTATTTTCTGTGTGAAGGCATCAAAAATAAATGTTATGCAGACCATCCAGAGACAATTGAAGCGTTGAAACATAAATCGAAGTTGCCATTGAAGAGATTCGAGCTGAAACAATGGAAAATGAACGGAAAAATTGTGTTGATCAGATGAGGTACTGACGAGTACATTCGTCGATTGTATTCATAAAGGCAATTGTTTATTAAAAATTCCTTTTAAGATACAACTAGATGCCAGTTATTAACCAATTAAGACTTTTTTTATTTAATTGATCATTTAAGGAAAAAATAAACACGTTTCTTTGACTTGTTAATTTAAGTTTTATTTCGCCCTTTAGAACTAGCAATTTTTAGGCTTAACAAATATAGATAAAACAAGTCAGAGTGCTAAATTCGCCTATGACGAACTTTTTGTACCCAGAACTAGCGAACATCCTGCACACTTCGCAGTGCAAAAAAGAAAATAAGAAATCAATTTGAATTCATTTAAATCAGTGATAAATTGTTTTTATTTTAATGCTCTGTGGTACACAACATTTCTTGTTTTTCCATTTTCGGTGTAAATATACAAAACCGACGGTTTGCCAACGCGCGAACAGGCTACATACAACTGTCCATGGGAGAAAACTGGATACTCTAAATTCACTTCACAAATTCCTAATGATTTGCCTTGCGCCTTATTAATAGTTACCGCAACCGCAAGCCGAACAGGAAACTGAAGTCGTTTGAATTTAAATGGCGTAACAGACGGAATCATTGTAAGGAAAAACACGTTTAATCAATTCCTCTTTTGACTACGAAATGGCAAAAATCATTTGGCAATGCTATCAATCCAGTGACATTAACAGGTATTGCACCATTCCCAATTTTCAGCAAATGCTTAGAGAACTTGTCAGCAGATGGATCATTCTGCAACTGAACACGAACGTTAGTAGTGAGTTTCAATGTTTTTACAAATCTCCATAAGCATGAAGACTTTAAGGAGCCGTTAATTTCATCGGCAGCTGTCGATCTAGGAATGACGGGCAATGTTTGCCTAAAATCGCCTGACAATAAAATCAAGGCACCACCAAGCAACTCTGAATTATCTTGAAGGTCCCTCTTTGTTCTTTCCAATGCTTCAACAGATTTCTTATTCGCCTAGTGCGTTCATTCCATGTAATGATACCGCAACGTTTCAATAATTTTGCCGTTCCAGATGTTTTTGAAACGTAACATGTGGGAGTATGCGGGGTTAAAAATCGGTACATATTAAGCAATTTGATTGCTCCACATTGTGCAAAAGAGTGTTCACATTATCGGCGCATCAAGGTTAATTTAGATTGTCCACAGTCAGCACAATTTCGGCACAGATGGTTGCATATTAAAAAATTTTAACCGTTCACACTATCGGCACATGAAATACGACAAAAATTGGTACATTGCGCCGATAGTGGGATCATAGCTTAAGAAAGAAACTGTTATTTTCGGTGATGTTTTTAAAAAAACAATAACAACAAGGGATTTAATGGAAAAAATTAGAGGCAGTCGTGGTTAGCAATTCCGGACTATATATGACATAACTGTATAACTACTTAACCCCCATCATATCTGGGGCCTTCGGAAAATTTATTTCATAAGCATTGCTTCTCATAAGAACCCAGTATATATACACTTTATAGGGGCTCATATCAATATTGTAGAAATTACAAACGGAATGACAAACTTATACTTATTTATACCCTTCGGTGAAGGGTTTATAATGATATCAAATTTCTGATAGAAATTTTTTTGTGAAGATACAGTCGCCAAGAGATTCAGTAGTCTCAGTAAGACAATAAATTGGCTTTTTACTATATTGACCAAGTTTAACTGGACGATTGTTCCCCAATTAAAATTGCGAATCTACCCCGAAAGCACTTTTAACATTTTTTCTCTATTATTCTTTCTTCTACAAAGATCTAGATTTCATTTATTTTTTAGGAAAATAGCTAATGTTGTTTTGTAATTTTTATTTAAAATATAGATCATTTTCAAATAAGAAATACTAACGAAACAGAATCATAATATTACAAAAACACTTGCAAAAAACTAAAACAATTATTGATTTTTCAGCTGGTAAGTTAGAAGGTGACAAACTTAGCGGGAGTTACGTGGGAAAATGTACCCCAGTGCCACATCCGCCCTAGTCTCCCTTGTTTCATGTTAAACTTCCAATCAAGTTTCTAAACGGTGGCTCGGAGACAACTGGTCTTTTGAGTTTTCTAGCTGCTCGCCATAAAGAGAAGTCTGATTGTAGAGTTGCATCCAGTTCCTTAAGATATTTAAGAGTCTGCAGTACTTTCTTAGCCTTTTTGTGCACTTTTTTTAATAAATTCTGTTTCTGTAGAATTGCCACTCTCTTCAAACTATCCTTTTTTCAGTCAAGAGCCGCTCGACATCTGTAGAATATATTTTATTATTTTTGATTTTGTTGAGGGTAATGCTGGAGATAGCTTAAGATAACTGTCAAACATAGACTCCACAAACTCTACCTCGAGCGTCCTTGGTATCAGTTAAAATATAACCATTGACATAAAACGTATTTCTTGAGGTCAGATGAGTTTTATAAACCATCTTAACATCAATTTGTTTATTTTTAAGAAAGTATTCTAGTTAATTTTTATGTTGGCGGATGCCCTGTGCCTTCCAAAAACAAATTTTTAAACAGTTCAGGGCTTGTTAAGTACAGCTTGCAATAAAATCGATTGCATTCTAAGAATTTCCTGCATCATATTACCCATTGTATTCGTAAAATTATTTACTGTTTGCACTAATATTTCCATTATTTTTTCTAGACGAGACTTAAATTAGAAACAGTAGTTTCATCAATATTTGGCAAAGCTCCTTGCATTGGCATATGATTTGCTTTTAGAACGTTAGCGTAGGAGGTTCTGTTATTACTACACTGAAAGAAAAATGCTTCATATATTTAATGAATCATTTTCATAAAAAAGTTTTCCTTGGGTAAATGAAAATTTTCATTGTCTAAATGGAATTTCATAGGTTTGATGAAGTATTTTCGTTAAAATCGCTTCATTAGATTTCGTAATTACGTTAAAAATTTTCATTGGATATATGAAAACTTAAGTTTGTCCAAGTTAAACAAAAAATTTTAATTGGGAACTTAAAAAAACAATATACAAACATAACTATATTCATAAATTAATACAAAATTATAGTTTCCTTAAAAAAATTTTTAATTGTTATTTAAAAAATGTAAGATTTAATAACTTCATATATCTAATGTTACATGTATGCCATTAAAGTTATGAAATCAAAAAATTTTTTTATAAAAGCAACATATTTCAATAATTGCCTTCATAAATTTAAATTTTCATTATGACAATAAAAATGTCATTATAGTAATGAAACAAAAACTTTTAATCCACTTTCAATCAACGTTGTTATTGTTATTATGGACAATTTAATCTCATATTTACGGTCTTAATTGAGAAAAAAACATAGTCTTTTTGTACAAAAACTACACTGCCCCGGTAGACTAGCTGGTAGTGAGCTAGTCTATCAGCACCGAGGTTACATGTTCGAATCCCACCAGAGACAAAAAAAAAAAAAATAAAAAATAAAATAAAGTAAAATAAAATAAGAAAAAATAAAAAAAAAATAAATAGAAAAAAAAAAAAATTTTACTTTGTTGAAAGTATTCATCCAATGAATAATATTCATGGATCTAATGTAATGTTTCATTAAGTCCTTTTAATGAAACAGGTTTCATTGATCCAACGAAGCGCTGCATAGGTTCCTTTATAATGCAATTTTTCATGGGATTAATGTCAAAATTCGTTAGTATTGCGAAGAAAATTCTTTCAGTGTAGGCTGTGGTACCTGACTGTCATTAGTGCTTACTTAATTTGTTTCCTGCATTTGAGGGGGATTAGGTCTCCGCCCAACCGAATGCTGGACGATAGAGTATACAAGGCATCCTCTATAGTTGGCAGTGTGACCTGGTAAATTTTTTTTTTGACGTTGGGGTCGTTCTTAGACTTATTGCAAAGAACTATACCATGTAATTCACCACATACTACGCAAACAGGGTGTAAAAAGCAGTATGCCTTAGTATGACAAAATTCTTGGTAGTTTAAACATTGAACGGGACCATTTGTTTTGTGGGGCCCTTCTATAGTGATCCTTTTGTACAGAATATATTTAACTTGCCGGGTTCTAACCCCACTCGAAATATTGGTTTGGGTTTTTCCCCTAGTTTTAAAATTTGTTAAATTGTTTTGTCTTGCACCCCTTTCATTCGACTTTTGCTGTCTAAAATATGTCGGGACTGGTTTAGATGATTTGATGACATTTGTTGCTTCAAGGAATTGCAAAACTATTTGTGAACTTGTTCTACAGTTTCACCATCAGCAGCCATCCCGTTTAAGCATTGTTGAGTACCTGTCAATACCATCTTGTACTTGATGCTTTTGACAACTTTTTAATTGTGATGCTGAGTTTTCGATTGTGTCTGTTTTTGGGTTAATCGTTTTATCACTTAAGGCTGGATTACGCTATCTCACAAGTCTTTCGTATTCCATAATACTTTGTGAGATAGAAATCTAATGAGTTTTGTTGCGACTGTTAAAAAATCTAATTTAACATAACAGCTTGTGTCCATACCATCACACAAAGTATAAACACTCACACATGAAATAAAATGCAACGCTGTTCCTATGAAAAGTATTATGTATTGTTTAGAAATTTTCCAAAAATATAAAGTGTTATGAGATGTCAAACTTTTTTCATAATACTTGTCATTTTCGTGACACATTGCTTTCACACTATCACACTTTGTCATATTACATGAGTTTTTGATATGTACTAAACAAAGTATAATAGTGTAATCTAGCCTTTATTAAGATTGTATTTGCCGATGCGGCAGCACTTGCAGGCTCAAGTAGCAGCTAAATAAAGTTAATGTTTTATTTTTAATAAATTATTTGTCAAATATGCTGAAAGTATATACCTGTGAGTCCATAATAGATAACAATCTGCGTTAAATTTGTTTCAACCGGACTTGGAAGTTAAGATTCCACTTTATAAACATCTATATATAAATCGGCTAAGGCAAAACAGTTAAGAACACTTTCCTCCTCTGTATGTCAACCGATTTGAACAAAATATACACCATTTAAAAGATATTTACTTACAGAAGTGCACAATATATATTTTATTAAAATCTGTTCAATAATTTCAGAGTTATAGGCGTTCAAATTTGCTACTAACACAAATACAAAAAATTTGATTTTTACAATTATCAAATAATAAAAAAATAGGGTTGTCGATTATTCGATATTTTTTAGAAACCGGTTTTCGAATATTTCGACTATATAAAGTCGGAAAATGGAATGTGATCATTTTTAATGTTGTATAATATTGAACTTAGAAACTTTATGTTGTAGGTGCATGGTCCTGAGTGAATGAAACCCTATGAGATTAAAAATTTAAAAATGTACTTTTTATTTTTGCTTTGGTATTTTTGTTAATGTTCGACCTATAAAGATAAAATTAAAATGCATGGTCCTGGGGGAATAAGAACATGTAAGGGGAGCTTTTTGGTTCAACATCTGGTACGTTGATTAATTTTCGTTAATATTAGACATTAAAAAATAAAATTAAACTTGCAATGTCCTGATTGACAATCTATTAAGGAGATTTTTTGATACTTTTTTGTTTTATCAATTCTAATGATATTGAACTTATAAAATAAAATTAATTCTCGTGGAAGTTAAACTATGAAACGGAGGTTGGTCCCTCGCCAAATCGATCCACTAAGCCGGAAAAAATGCTCGAAACATGTAAATTCATATATACATAGATGTTCTATGTTTTCTTCTTATGAACATGAAAATGTATGGTCGAATTTTGACCATAAGGCGAACACTAGTTCAAATAAATATATACTTATGTTCATTTTCAGTGCAATGCATACAAAATGGATGTGATAAGTTTAATCAAAACTTTTAAATGCTTTTTTTTAATTAAAATTTTTTGGTAAAAAAGTAAAATAAACCCAGTGCCCAGTACAAACGAACATATACATTAGTGGGTCCCACAAACAAATTTACATAATCAAAAAGTAATTTCAATTTTTGGGAATAAAAAATTTTAATTTCAAAAGATTTTGTTATTTGTGCTTAATTCCCAGTTTTTATTCTTGATAAAAACACTTGAAATTTATTGTTGATGGGATAAGCTATTCCTATGCATTTCACTGGTTGCTTAGGCCAGATCATCAGGAAACTTCATCCATAAAGATTTTAGACAAACTAAAGATATTAAACCAAATAAAACTGTTAAACGTATAAGACTTATAGCAACAGTTTTACTTGTAACAATATCAAAGCTTGAACAAAATACATCAACAATAAAAAAGTGGGTTTATCTCGTCTTACACTCCCCACCACAATTAGTTGAAATTCTCTCAACATTAATTGTAGTTGTAAGTAGGTTAAGAAAAACAAAATAAAAAACAAACAACAACTTACAAAAGATGTTGTCAATTAAGTGTTTTTTTAGGCCGTGCACTTGCCTGTTTATTATCAAAAAGTAATTTCAATTTTTGGGAATAAAAAATTTTAATTTCAAAAGATTTTGTTATTTGTGCTTAATTCCCAGTTTTTATTCTTGATAAAAACACTTGAAATTTATTGTTGATGGGATAAGCTATTCCTATGCATTTCACTGGTTGCTTAGGCCAGATCATCAGGAAACTTCATCCATAAAGATTTTAGACAAACTAAAGATATTAAACCAAATAAAACTGTTAAACGTATAAGACTTATAGCAACAGTTTTACTTGTAACAATATCAAAGCTTGAACAAAATACATCAACAATAAAAAAGTGGGTTTATCTCGTCTTACACTCCCCACCACAATTAGTTGAAATTCTCTCAACATTAATTGTAGTTGTAAGTAGGTTAAGAAAAACAAAATAAAAAACAAACAACAACTTACAAAAGATGTTGTCAATTAAGTGTTTTTTTAGGCCGTGCACTTGCCTGTTTATTATCAAAAAGTAATTTCAATTTTTGGGAATAAAAAATTTTAATTTCAAAAGATTTTGTTATTTGTGCTTAATTCCCAGTTTTTATTCTTGATAAAAACACTTGAAATTTATTGTTGATGGGATAAGCTATTCCTATGCATTTCACTGGTTGCTTAGGCCAGATCATCAGGAAACTTCATCCATAAAGATTTTAGACAAACTAAAGATATTAAACCAAATAAAACTGTTAAACGTATAAGACTTATAGCAACAGTTTTACTTGTAACAATATCAAAGCTTGAACAAAATACATCAACAATAAAAAAGTGGGTTTATCTCGTCTTACACTCCCCACCACAATTAGTTGAAATTCTCTCAACATTAATTGTAGTTGTAAGTAGGTTAAGAAAAACAAAATAAAAAACAAACAACAACTTACAAAAGATGTTGTCAATTAAGTGTTTTTTTAGGCCGTGCACTTGCCTGTTTATTATCAAAAAGTAATTTCAATTTTTGGGAATAAAAAATTTTAATTTCAAAAGATTTTGTTATTTGTGCTTAATTCCCAGTTTTTATTCTTGATAAAAACACTTGAAATTTATTGTTGATGGGATAAGCTATTCCTATGCATTTCACTGGTTGCTTAGGCCAGATCATCAGGAAACTTCATCCATAAAGATTTTAGACAAACTAAAGATATTAAACCAAATAAAACTGTTAAACGTATAAGACTTATAGCAACAGTTTTACTTGTAACAATATCAAAGCTTGAACAAAATACATCAACAATAAAAAAGTGGGTTTATCTCGTCTTACACTCCCCACCACAATTAGTTGAAATTCTCTCAACATTAATTGTAGTTGTAAGTAGGTTAAGAAAAACAAAATAAAAAACAAACAACAACTTACAAAAGATGTTGTCAATTAAGTGTTTTTTTAGGCCGTGCACTTGCCTGTTTATTATCAAAAAGTAATTTCAATTTTTGGGAATAAAAAATTTTAATTTCAAAAGATTTTGTTATTTGTGCTTAATTCCCAGTTTTTATTCTTGATAAAAACACTTGAAATTTATTGTTGATGGTATAAGCTATTCCTATGCATTTCACTGGTTGCTTAGGCCAGATCATCAGGAAACTTCATCCATAAAGATTTTAGACAAACTAAAGATATTAAACCAAATAAAACTGTTAAACGTATAAGACTTATAGCAACAGTTTTACTTGTAACAATATCAAAGCTTGAACAAAATACATCAACAATAAAAAAGTGGGTTTATCTCGTCTTACACTCCCCACCACAATTAGTTGAAATTCTCTCAACATTAATTGTAGATGTAAGTAGGTTAAGAAAAACAAAATAAAAAACAAACAACAACTTACAAAAGATGTTGTCAATTAAGTGTTTTTTTAGGCCGTGCACTTGCCTGTTTATTATCAAAAAGTAATTTCAATTTTTGGGAATAAAAAATTTTAATTTCAAAAGATTTTGTTATTTGTGCTTAATTCCCAGTTTTTATTCTTGATAAAAACACTTGAAATTTATTGTTGATGGGATAAGCTATTCCTATGCATTTCACTGGTTGCTTAGGCCAGATCATCAGGAAACAGGGAGTGTAAGACGAGATAAACCCACTTTTTTATTGTTGATGTATTTTGTTCAAGCTTTGATATTGTTACAAGTAAAACTGTTGCTATAAGTCTTATACGTTTAACAGTTTTATTTGGTTTAATATCTTTAGTTTGTCTAAAATCTTTATGGATGAAGTTTCCTGATGATCTGGCCTAAGCAACCAGTGAAATGCATAGGAATAGCTTATCCCATCAACAATAAATTTCAAGTGTTTTTATCAAGAATAAAAACTGGGAATTAAGCACAAATAACAAAATCTTTTGAAATTAAAATTTTTTATTCCCAAAAATTGAAATTACTTTTTGATAATAAACAGGCAAGTGCACGGCCTAAAAAAACACTTAATTGACAACATCTTTTGTAAGTTGTTGTTTGTTTTTTTATTTTGTTTTTCTTAACCTACTTACAACTACAATTAATGTTGAGAGAATTTCAACTAATTGTGGTGGGGAGTGTAAGACGAGATAAACCCACTTTTTTATTGTTGATGTATTTTGTTCAAGCTTTGATATTGTTACAAGTAAAACTGTTGCTATAAGTCTTATACGTTTAACAGTTTTATTTGGTTTAATATCTTTAGTTTGTCTAAAATCTTTATGGATGAAGTTTCCTGATGATCTGGCCTAAGCAACCAGTGAAATGCATAGGAATAGCTTATCCCATCAACAATAAATTTCAAGTGTTTTTATCAAGAATAAAAACTGGGAATTAAGCACAAATAACAAAATCTTTTGAAATTAAAAATTTTTTATTCCCAAAAATTGAAATTACTTTTTGATAATAAACAGGCAAGTGCACGGCCTAAAAAAACACTTAATTGACAACATCTTTTGTAAGTTGTTGTTTGTTTTTTATTTTGTTTTTCTTAACCTACTTACAACTACAATTAATGTTGAGAGAATTTCAACTAATTGTGGTGGGGAGTGTAAGACGAGATAAACCCACTTTTTTATTGTTGATGTATTTTGTTCAAGCTTTGATATTGTTACAAGTAAAACTGTTGCTATAAGTCTTATACGTTTAACAGTTTTATTTGGTTTAATATCTTTAGTTTGTCTAAAATCTTTATGGATGAAGTTTCCTGATGATCTGGCCTAAGCAACCAGTGAAATGCATAGGAATAGCTTATCCCATCAACAATAAATTTCAAGTGTTTTTATCAAGAATAAAAACTGGGAATTAAGCACAAATAACAAAATCTTTTGAAATTAAAATTTTTTATTCCCAAAAATTGAAATTACTTTTTGATAATAAACAGGCAAGTGCACGGCCTAAAAAAACACTTAATTGACAACATCTTTTGTAAGTTGTTGTTTGTTTTTTATTTTGTTTTTCTTAACCTACTTACAACTACAATTAATGTTGAGAGAATTTCAACTAATTGTGGTGGGGAGTGTAAGACGAGATAAACCCACTTTTTTATTGTTGATGTATTTTGTTCAAGCTTTGATATTGTTACAAGTAAAACTGTTGCTATAAGTCTTATACGTTTAACAGTTTTATTTGGTTTAATATCTTTAG
Source organism: Pollenia angustigena (assembly GCA_930367215.1). Classification (NCBI taxonomy): domain Eukaryota; kingdom Metazoa; phylum Arthropoda; class Insecta; order Diptera; family Polleniidae; genus Pollenia; species Pollenia angustigena. The sequence continues at coordinate 11,204,680 of OV884061.1, read as the reverse complement.
TTTGTCTAAAATCTTTATGGATGAAGTTTCCTGATGATCTGGCCTAAGCAACCAGTGAAATGCATAGGAATAGCTTATCCCATCAACAATAAATTTCAAGTGTTTTTATCAAGAATAAAAACTGGGAATTAAGCACAAATAACAAAATCTTTTGAAATTAAAATTTTTTATTCCCAAAAATTGAAATTACTTTTTGATAATAAACAGGCAAGTGCACGGCCTAAAAAAACACTTAATTGACAACATCTTTTGTAAGTTGTTGTTTGTTTTTTATTTTGTTTTTCTTAACCTACTTACATCTACAATTAATGTTGAGAGAATTTCAACTAATTGTGGTGGGGAGTGTAAGACGAGATAAACCCACTTTTTTATTGTTGATGTATTTTGTTCAAGCTTTGATATTGTTACAAGTAAAACTGTTGCTATAAGTCTTATACGTTTAACAGTTTTATTTGGTTTAATATCTTTAGTTTGTCTAAAATCTTTATGGATGAAGTTTCCTGATGATCTGGCCTAAGCAACCAGTGAAATGCATAGGAATAGCTTATACCATCAACAATAAATTTCAAGTGTTTTTATCAAGAATAAAAACTGGGAATTAAGCACAAATAACAAAATCTTTTGAAATTAAAATTTTTTATTCCCAAAAATTGAAATTACTTTTTGATAATAAACAGGCAAGTGCACGGCCTAAAAAAACACTTAATTGACAACATCTTTTGTAAGTTGTTGTTTGTTTTTTATTTTGTTTTTCTTAACCTACTTACAACTACAATTAATGTTGAGAGAATTTCAACTAATTGTGGTGGGGAGTGTAAGACGAGATAAACCCACTTTTTTATTGTTGATGTATTTTGTTCAAGCTTTGATATTGTTACAAGTAAAACTGTTGCTATAAGTCTTATACGTTTAACAGTTTTATTTGGTTTAATATCTTTAGTTTGTCTAAAATCTTTATGGATGAAGTTTCCTGATGATCTGGCCTAAGCAACCAGTGAAATGCATAGGAATAGCTTATCCCATCAACAATAAATTTCAAGTGTTTTTATCAAGAATAAAAACTGGGAATTAAGCACAAATAACAAAATCTTTTGAAATTAAAATTTTTTATTCCCAAAAATTGAAATTACTTTTTGATAATAAACAGGCAAGTGCACGGCCTAAAAAAACACTTAATTGACAACATCTTTTGTAAGTTGTTGTTTGTTTTTTATTTTGTTTTTCTTAACCTACTTACAACTACAATTAATGTTGAGAGAATTTCAACTAATTGTGGTGGGGAGTGTAAGACGAGATAAACCCACTTTTTTATTGTTGATGTATTTTGTTCAAGCTTTGATATTGTTACAAGTAAAACTGTTGCTATAAGTCTTATACGTTTAACAGTTTTATTTGGTTTAATATCTTTAGTTTGTCTAAAATCTTTATGGATGAAGTTTCCTGATGATCTGGCCTAAGCAACCAGTGAAATGCATAGGAATAGCTTATCCCATCAACAATAAATTTCAAGTGTTTTTATCAAGAATAAAAACTGGGAATTAAGCACAAATAACAAAATCTTTTGAAATTAAAATTTTTTATTCCCAAAAATTGAAATTACTTTTTGATAATAAACAGGCAAGTGCACGGCCTAAAAAAACACTTAATTGACAACATCTTTTGTAAGTTGTTGTTTGTTTTTTATTTTGTTTTTCTTAACCTACTTACAACTACAATTAATGTTGAGAGAATTTCAACTAATTGTGGTGGGGAGTGTAAGACGAGATAAACCCACTTTTTTATTGTTGATGTATTTTGTTCAAGCTTTGATATTGTTACAAGTAAAACTGTTGCTATAAGTCTTATACGTTTAACAGTTTTATTTGGTTTAATATCTTTAGTTTGTCTAAAATCTTTATGGATGAAGTTTCCTGATGATCTGGCCTAAGCAACCAGTGAAATGCATAGGAATAGCTTATCCCATCAACAATAAATTTCAAGTGTTTTTATCAAGAATAAAAACTGGGAATTAAGCACAAATAACAAAATCTTTTGAAATTAAAATTTTTTATTCCCAAAAATTGAAATTACTTTTTGATAATAAACAGGCAAGTGCACGGCCTAAAAAAACACTTAATTGACAACATCTTTTGTAAGTTGTTGTTTGTTTTTTATTTTGTTTTTCTTAACCTACTTACAACTACAATTAATGTTGAGAGAATTTCAACTAATTGTGGTGGGGAGTGTAAGACGAGATAAACCCACTTTTTTATTGTTGATGTATTTTGTTCAAGCTTTGATATTGTTACAAGTAAAACTGTTGCTATAAGTCTTATACGTTTAACAGTTTTATTTGGTTTAATATCTTTAGTTTGTCTAAAATCTTTATGGATGAAGTTTCCTGATGATCTGGCCTAAGCAACCAGTGAAATGCATAGGAATAGCTTATCCCATCAACAATAAATTTCAAGTGTTTTTATCAAGAATAAAAACTGGGAATTAAGCACAAATAACAAAATCTTTTGAAATTAAATTTACATAATTTTTAAGCTTATAGGGTCAAATATTTTTAAGGTTTTTTTTGGAATTTTTCTGAAGAGGTTGCGCAAGTCGAACTTTTGGCAAAAACTGGGCTTGTCGGTCTTTTTTACTTTTCTTCGTAACTTTGTCAAAAACCACGATTTTCTTCACTTTTGAGGAAACATTTTCAAGCTTTTTTTTGTGCGCAAAAACAATAAGTGCTACAATGAATTTACTCATTTAGGCACCTTACAATACAATTTTTCCATCAATTTTGTAAATAACTCTATAACTTTTACAATTTTTCTGAAAATGAAAAAAAAAAAAACTAATAAAACTATGAAAGATCAATTAGTTCCATTAATTTGGCAGAGGTCAAACCTCTTCCGAAAAAATTTCAAAACTACTTGACCCTATAAGCTTAAGCATGTATATATATTTCCATATGTATCGTCACCTAAAATCCCAAACCACGTATCACCACATTTTAAAAGTTGACAGGTGAAGGAAAAAAACGTTATAGAATGGAAAATTTTAAATCAGGATTAAAATGAAACAAGAAATATATCAGATAAAAAAAGGAGTGGTAGCGATCGAAACATGTCAGGGTAACCAGCCGCCTGGGTTCGAATCTCAGGTCAGTCAAGAATCAATGATTATCAATAACAGTTTTAATTAATTTTTATTTTGTAAAATTCCTTTCTTCATAAAAATAATTTAATGAAAATTAAATTTGATGCACTGATTAAAAATGTTGAAAATTTGGATTAAAAACCATAAATAGTTCAACAAAATTACCACTCTACTAATTATAAAAAAAATTGTTTTTAAATTTCCCTAATGCAGTGTGGCTTACGTTATCTAGAACTGTTATTTCCTAAAGCAAAATAAGGTATCATCAACCTTAATATGTATGAAAAAATAAAATTTTTTACTTGAAACAAAATAGTTTTTTTATACTGTACAATGTACACCAGAGAACTGCAAAATCACTATTTTTCTTGATTTACTCCTACGTTAAAATTTACATTCACTCTTTGCTTGCAAAACAAAGTTCAACGATGGTAATTTTTACATCGTTTCGTACACATTTGATTTTTGCATTTATAGTACTTTTCGCTTATAATCACATCCTTTAGTTGCAACCATAACGTGGACTATATCGCTAATGTGACTATAAGGCTTATTAACATATATGTCACTATGACGCATATAACCGCATTCGAATATAATCAAGTTATGTGAATAAAGGAAATAAAAAATTCATATAAATTACACCGACATCAGGCTTATGGTTTTATAACAGCGTTGCATACTTTATAAAAATTAGTTAAAATAATAACAAGATATTTCATAACTGATACCAACGGCAAAAACTAATTTTTTACGAATAGAGAGTTGATGACAAAAATTAAATGATTTAATTCATTCTTTCTTTGGATGGATTTTTGATTCGAAAACTAAAAAGAACTTAGTAAATTTTGCTTATGTGACTATAATGCCATTAATTTGCTTTACTTTTCCCTTTGACTACTGTTGATAAATGGCATATATGGCAAATGTGCTAATATCGCTAAATGGACTATAACGTTAATACTTTATATTAAATTAACTTACAGCGGCAAAATAAACAGATAAAATGGGCTATATCGCTAATGTGACTATAAGCGTAGTGACTATAAACGAAAAGTACTGTATTCTTTTTTTATTGAAAGTGCTTTATTTGCATTTTTGTTGCTCACGCAATATAACACAACTGTGTAAATTCAAAAGAACATATTCTTAAGCTGAAATTTTTCGTTTTTTATGAACATACCAACTATAACTTCCAAACAAATGAAAAAGCTACCACAACAGCTGTTCCTTAGTTGTCAAGTAAGAACAATCGTGTGAATGTGCTGCGGCAATTATTGTACCCAATTCACTTTGTATCAACTAGCGGCAATTAAATTTGTATAAAACAGGGCAATCGTGTGATTTCAGAATATTTGATTGGTGCAATTTCTTTATTGTGCGTCAATAAAGCACAATCAAAATTGTCCCATATTGGTGCATTTGCGGCAATCGTGTGATCCCAGTTTTATACTTTTGCATTCAAGTAGTCATTGTCCACTCGATGAGACGACGCTTTGTTAACATTAACAACAATAACAACAATAAACCACTCGAGAGACGCTTTGTTAAAATTAATAACAGTAACAAGAATACATTGTACCTACATACAGAACTACTGTACTTTTTAAGATAATAAAAGTCTGTTTCTATGGAAATTGTTTGTATGTATGTACCTACATATGTGCGTTTAGTTTCATTTAAATTTTTTTTTCTTGTACTACCGTTAGGGTTCCCAACTTTTTTTGTTGCAAATAAAGTACATTGATTATTAAAGGTTAAGAAAAAAAAGTACACAGTATAAATATAAAGTACAATTAATTTCTTTTTATTGTTATATTTAAAAACCCTTTTTTAAGCTTTTCGTAAGTGTTATCAAACAATTACACTGTGCTATAATTTGACACTTTTTTCTGAGACAAGCCGGGCAACTGACGCTTTAACCCAATTCAGGTACGCTGAATCCAATACCGGTTCAAAAAGGGTTCAGTTTATTGAAGTTACTAAAAATAACGAAAATCCAGAATAAAATTTCCTTTAAACGTCAATTTTTTTTCTAACATGCGCAGTCGTTTTAGAAATAAAATTTTTTTTTGGCAACAAAAATAATTTTTTAGCAACAATTCGAAATTTTTGTTTGTTAAAAATCTATAAAAAATTACAGCTATGCTTCTTCCAGACATATAAATAACAAAGCTTCAAACAAAGCAAGCTATAAATGATTAAAATCTGTTAACAACTTTTGATTTTATTCACAAAAGTCGAAAAATTTTAATTTCTTTAAAAATGTCATAAAACGTCTGTCTCGAGTAATTGTTAAAGCTACTCCTTGGCTGTTATGGTACGTTTTCTTCAATATATTTCTAGTCTGTATTAAAAATTTTGTATGGGAGCCCCCCTTAAGGAATAGAAATGTTAAAATTTTGTTTTAAATGTTAGTTAAACGAGTAACTTTTGTGCCCGCGATCTAAAAGCAGGCAGTAATTTGAAGAGTTTTGCACTCGTGTTTTAAAAACAGGCAGTTATTGTACTCGAAGAAAACAAACAAGTGAAATAGTGCTGTCAGATTTTTTTTTTTTTTTTCGAAAAATCGTCCTGCCAATATAAAAAACATCAACAAATGGCCCTGACTAATATTAATTAGTTGTTCTTTAGTTTTTCTAAAAAAAACATGAACAATAAGTTTTATAATTTTATGGCTAATAAAACCCTGACTAATATAACCTGAATCTATTTGAATTCTAGATAAAACAAATCATGCAAAATAAAGTATTTTCGCGTACTTTATTATTTTCATAGAGTATAGAGTACATTTACTCGAAATAACGTACAATACTTTATTATAAAGTACGGTTGGCAAGCCTAACTACAGTTAATGCTGAATGAGTACATGAGTAATAATTGCTTCATTCCTGGCTTTATTGTTTGTATTTTTTTTTTTTTTTTTCTTTACCAAAACAATCATTGTCGCACCGAACACACAAACATCTTTATTAAAAAACGAAGCTAACGATTGTATAAATAACAAAGCACGATGTGCATTATTTGAATGACTGCAAACCAGCAGCGAATATTTGCGGTTGCGCAAGTTTGATTGTATGACCGCAAGTGAGTGTATTTGTTGCTGTTGATTTAATGCGATTTTTTTACAATGCACAAAGCCATTCTCTGGTGTACACCAATATAAGTACGTATGTATGTGAAGACAGTATTATGCGGGTGTGCTGATGATTGTGACATACCCAGCTAGCATTAAGAAGATCGTTTTTTAAAAATCACCTTGCTGAGTCTTTTTTGAGTACTTTTTGTGATCAAAAATGGATTAATCACTTACACGATTAAAAAAAGACTCTCACTAATGATTAAAAAGAGTTTGATTTAAAATACAATAACAAATTGTACAGAAATCGCAAATTGATCATCCTGGTGTTTAAAATGTGAGTATTTTAACCGTTATTTATGATCATATTTAAAGCATATGGATGATTGAAAACGGCTTGATCGAATACAGATCATGCAGTGATTTGAAAAGTGATTATAATTATATATTTTATGATCATATATTGCGCGGATAGATGATTAAAAACTGTTTGTTATGCTGTTTTTTTTAAGTATAACGGGACAGTTTTTCATATTTTTGAGTAAATGTCAAAAAGTTAAATTTGTGTTTATTTATAAAAGTTACGTCGAGGTGTTGAAATCGTTTAATTGTGAAAGTGATATATAAATAATAATTAAAAAGTGTTATTAAATTAGACACATATATAAAAATAAATAAAGTAAGAAATTGTAAATAAGAAATAAGTAACCTGACGGCTCTTTTTTTGCATCCAATCAACTCAAAAAATTTCAATATATATTTGTCGGCTGACATTGCCTTAGATAAAACAATTAGATTCACCATTAACGATATTAATAAAAAAAATTATATGTTTGCGTAATTCTTCAGCCAACAGCTACTTCTTTATACCTCTAATCAGCTATGTCGCAAAATAATGTTTTTGTCTCAGATGACTTCCAATATACACCATCAAGCAATATTACAACATTTAAGTGAAACATTGATCTATTTATACACCATCAAGCAATATTACAACATGTAAGTGAAACATTGATCTATTTTATTTTTCATCTTTACAAAGAAAATCTTATTTTCAGTGCAGAATGTGTACGTCCCCCAATCCGATAGCATTGTTACTTTAATAATGGAATTGCGAAATGAAATAGCTTCATTAAAAACTGAAGTTATTGGTTTAAAAAAAGAAGTAAATGAGTTGAACGAAGGCAATAAGCGGCATTTTTTAAAATTAACAGAAGAAGTTATTGCCGTTAAGCTGGAAGGTCGAAAACACTATGGTGAAAACATAATGGTGGACGAACTCAATGACACCCAAAAACTTCCGTTAAATAAGATAACCGATTTAGATACCTTTGATGCTTTAGTACAGGAGAATGAGGACAAACTCAAACAATTTGTAAGTATAGAAAATGTCGAAAAAAATCCACTAACTTACTAACCTTATCATATAAGATTTTTTGTAATATTTTTTTTGAAATAATTTTTCAGAAAGAATACATTGCAAAAACCGGTGGTGAAGGACCCGCAACATTTCTCAGAGCTGCAATTCGAAAACTGTTTTCGGATGACTTAGCCACTTTGTACAGCTGGAAGGGGACCAGCGCTAAGCCTAGCGCCGAAAAGTGCTTTCTCGTTACTACAGTTAAAAGTAGGTTCATATTTTTACTATAAATAATAAAAAAAAATATAATAAAAATGAAAAAATTAAATATTTTGTTTCAGATATTTGTCATATTAAATATAAAAGCACCGATAAAGATATGAATCTTGTTCTTCAAAAACATTTTGTTCATGCTAAAGATAGAGTAACACAAAGAAAACGTAAAGATTAGAGTTCTTATTTTTTAAATTGCAACGAGTTTTTGAAACCTTAAGTACACATGCAAATTTTAAAGTACAGTATGTATTAGAGTTGTCAACCGATTAAGAATAATTCGATTAATCGATCAAACAAAACCAAACTTTTGTTCGAATAATTTTGAAATGGCGATTTTCGATTAACGAATAAATCGATTGATTAATGTCGATTAATCGAACAATTTTTTTTATCAAAAAATAAATTAAATAAAAGCTTAGGATTTGATTTGTTCTTACCCGTTTTTAGTGATTTTGTAAAGGGTGGACCCACCAAAACGCACGATGTTAATTGCAAATAAAACATAAACTTTTTGGAAAATTATCTTTAGATTTTTTATTATTATAGAAGGTTCTATGACACCTATTTGTGAAACTGCTTTATTGTGTACCTCTCCATAATTGAATTTGTCAAAAACTGAAACAAAGAAATTTCAAATTAAGTTGGTCAAACAACTTGACGTAAAGGTGTGACTCACAGTTGTAGGAAAGTTAACAAATATTTTAGCCCCGATTGCAATTAATCTCAGTGTTTAGTAAGAAAAATCGTGTTAAGTACTCATAGTATTTCAAAAATGTATTTAATGTTCTTATTAAACAAATTTTTGACAGGCAATTCTATCAGCTGTTTCCTTTTCAAATCAAACGTTAACAAATTTTCAAGACAGAGAATTTTTCATTCTCGAGTAATAAACTTAAAAATAAACAAAAAACTAAAAAAAATAAAGAATCGTTTTAAAAGAGAAAATGTTGTTAATTTATTATTGGTTCAATGGAAAAATACATAAAGAGAGACAGCGGTTGTTCTATAGAAGAAATTGTATGCAGAAGAATCGGTGAAGATGGTAGGTCTGCAAACGCTTTTCCAAAATCCAAAGTTATATCGGATTATTTAAGAATTAAGGGTTTTACGATGTGTTTAAGTAATACATACAACGATATGGAAATATGATGAAAAGTTTTAAGCATAAAAAAAAGATGAAGTCAAAGCGGATTTGAGAAAAAATAAAGAAGAAAATGGAAGATTTTCCATAATTCAAGATAAATACGTAACTTTTTTGTAAAAATAATTTTTTTTATTCGTTATTCTCATCGATTAATCGAATAATTTTTACGGTTTAATCGTTTGATCGAATGAACAAAAACAATTATTTGAATTATTCGAACAAATTTGAAAGGCGAATAACTGACAACTCTAGTATGTATAAATGAAAAACGTACAAAATTATTTTTAACTTTTTTGTTATATGTTGAATTACCGTACAAAATTATTTTTAACTTTTTTCTTAAGCCTGGTACTCTGTTTAACATTTCACGTGAAATGCTGTCAAAACCCATATGAAAAAAACTTGTGTGGAATATCTATGAAATAATGTTGATAGAGTTGTACTCTGTTCATTTTGTGAAAAAGATTCCGAAATGTTTATGGCAACATTTTATTACAACTGCGAAATAAAGTAAGCTGCACTTATTTCACGTGGAATTTTAAGCAAAGGCAAAAAAGGATAAACTGATTATTTAATAAGAAATAAAAAATTAATGTAACACAACCGGTAACAGTTTTTTATCCATATTTTCTTTCTTTTTTTTTAATTTTTTATTAAAAAAAATTATTTTTAGTAAAATACATGTGGGGTTTGTTTACATACGCAAAACAATGTCGCATACTTTGCAGGAATAAAATCGGCAAATTGTACAAACACGCATGATAGGTAATATCGATACATGTCAAAAATTTCGTGTGAAATAATAAATGTTGCTCAACATTTTTCACAAATTTGAACGGAGTACTAGGCTTTATATGTTAAATTACCCATGTAATTTATAATAAGTCTTAAAACTAGACTTTAAATCCACAAATAAATAGTTTTGAAGTACAAATTATTAATTGTAATGTTTTATTTTCTTTTTTTTTACTTTTTATATTATATGTTTGTTTATTTACTATTTAAGAACTGGATCTCTTAGTGTGAAAATAATTAATTTCCATAGACTTTTTGGTTATTTTTTAATGTAAATTTTTATTTTAAAAACTATTTTTTTTGTTTAATAAATTTTGATGTACTATGTACGTACATCACACGAATATTTAATACTTTTTGTTTATGTTACTTCATGCTCATATGGACGTGATTTTAAATATCGCGTCAGTGTAAACGTAGGACTCAGATAACCGACTGAAAAATAATCGAAAAAGAGTCAAATGCGATTTGTAATACGACTGATAAATGAATCGAAAAATAATCATAAATGATGTAAAAAGAACTCCTAACCGAATATAAATATGACTGATAAACGACTGTAAAAAGACTCCCAAACAGATTGATAAATTACTCAAAAAAGAGTCGTAAGCGATTAGAAGCATGAGTGGAAAACGACTCGAAAAAGACTCATAAATGAAGACAAATAGGACTAATAAATGACTAAACAGCGATTCGAAAGAGACTTTAAATACTATTAAAAAAGTATCGAAAATGACTCTAATTTAACAAGGAAAAAGACTCATAAACAGGGATGAGATTTTCATGCACAAAAAAATCGAAAATATGCGCATAAAACATGCACTAAAAATTCCAAAATATGCATTAAAAAAATTAAAAATATGCACAAAAAACTTGACCATTTTCAATAAAAAATTCCTTTGTTGTTTTTATTGTATTGTTATTCAAAGGTATAATATTTTTTAGAACTTACCCCCTGTTCATCGATTTCGAACGAAGATTTCGTTCGCTTAACTTTAATGTAAAACAAAAACAATGTCTCATATTTTGTTTTTGTTTTAAATCTAAGTTATGCGAACGAAATCGTCGTTCGGAAATAGATGAACAGGCAGTTAATTTAAATAACTACATCATTTAAATTGCGTAGTCAAATAAATACTTTTTTATATTATCAAAAGTAAGCCTTTGTCTGTTAAAAAGCTTTTGTACATGGAAAATGATCTCTCAACGTCAACCAAAGTTTGAGCATACTTCAAGGATGCCAATACATTTGAAGAATATTAATTTTCTAATTCAGATCCCACATTTGATTCTAGCCTCTTCAGACCATGGGTACACATATGTGCACCTAAAAATATTACAAGTTTTAAAGACTAGCGACATCGTGTGACCAATAGAAACAGTTTAATTACTTGCTTTAAGCTACTGCGCTTCAAAACAATATCAAAAGATGGCAGGGTTTAGAAGTTTTAGCCATTATTTTTACATCTGAATTAAACTGTTTGAAAAAACCATACTGTTGGGATATTTTTCCTCAATAACTAATCGCTAAGACCTGCAGTACACATATGTGCACCTCTTTTTCTACCAGTTTAAATAAAAAAATTAAAAAAATAATAAAAACCGAAATTTAAATTACACCTCATAAGATAAAACAAAAAGTTAATAAGCCCTTTACTTAATCGGTTCAGTCCTGATCTTAAGAAATTAAGAATTTACGTTGAAATTGTTCATATATTAAGACCTGAGGTACACTTATGTGCCCCCTTAATTTCTAAGAATTCAAATAAATTTTTTTTAAAAAAAATATACAGTTTTCTTATTTCCTCCCCAAAAGGTGTAAACAATATATAAGAAATGTAAAAATTCAATGGGTTAATGCTCGGGTCTTAAGAGGCTAGATCAAAAATATTTGAAATTTGTTTTATTTTTTGAAATCCTCTATTTTTATTTTTATTTGCAACAGTTTTTGGATTTTTTTTTTTAATTTGTCGGGCTATTTTCCATTCACATGTTAATGTTACTTTCCGCCACATCAATTAATTTGAGTTGACTATTAAGTGAATTAAATCCTGTATGAAACCAATAAATCAATATTATCGAATTGGCTTCTGATTTCTTCTGCAACTCGGTGTAACCCATGTGCCAATCAAGTAGCATGTAACAGTTTTCGATAAATTGTTTTAGGGCAATTGGCAGCCTTAACCATGTAAGGTGCTGCATCGGTTAAAAATTTAAGGATCTTTTGTTGAAATCTTGTATTTTATGTAGAGCTCAAAAAAATTAATTAATTGATTTAAAAAAAAAATTTTTTTGAAGGGTTTTTTATACAATTTGGAAATTTTTCGAAGAACTTTTTTTTATAATATGGAAATTTAAAAAAATATATCACTGAAAAATTTTAAAACATGCATTTAAAACCAAAATATGCAAAAATATGCATTTTCACCAAAATATGCAACAATATGCAAAAACAAATCAATGCCATTTTAACGCAAATTTAATGATTCGGAAAGATAATTGGTCGACATTGGTTTTAGACTATCGACAAAAAACATGAATTTGCATGGAAATCGCATCCCTACTCATAAATGACTTATCCAGAAGAGTCGCGGGTAGGCACAATTTTCTCCCGACAAAAGTATCTTTTATGATCAGAAAATGAGCGCATTTTCCATCTTTTTAATCGCGAAGGAGAGTCAAAAAAGACTCGAATTTGATTAAAAATTTTAAAAAATGCTAGCTGGGTATAAATCGATTTTAATGTCCGGCTGTTTGGATGTACTTACGTTATAATTGTTGTAATGATGAGGCCGTTGAAACTGCTCTACAAGAACAGTGACGGTGAATTGACCCATCATATGACTGACATTGCTGATGTGAATATCAATCATCTCCTAGAAAAAAGTTTCTTGAATTTTCTTAAGCAAAAATTAAAAAACTGATGAAAACTTTTGTGTACGTTTGATTTAACATTCTTCTTCAACCTATATTTTAATATTTAGTTAAAAGAAAACACAATTTATTTCAATCCAATTCTTTATATTCATGTTTTGAATTAATAAATATATGGGGGATTTCATTTCAAGTGACCCAATTTTTAAATCGATGTCTTCCGATTTGGATGACATTTGCACCAAGAGTAAAAAAAAAAAAACATTTTGGATAAATAATTTTACTAACACAAATAGGTAATAAGTTACATGGCCAAAATTTCAAACTTTGACCCCCTCTTACTTAGAAACTTTTTGACCGATCTTGATGAATATTTGTGTCTAAGCTACTATCCAATAGGACTAAACTTGGTGCAAATTTCATCCAAATCGAAAGGCATCGATTTAAAAATTGGGTCACTTGACATGAACCAATTTTTTAATTTGTCTTTCCTTAATTTATCGGCCATGTTCTGACAATCGCAAAACGCCAGATTTTGTTTATGGTGTTCTTAAACTCGTGCGTTTAGCTTGCGATCTGCCATAGTTTTTTGCAAATATTCTAGTTCTGTTTTGCAATTCGAACTCGCCAAACTTCTTGCTTCCTATGCCCATGTTCTGTAACTCTCGCGACGAGAAAGTTTTCGATTGAAATGTGTGAAATTAAACAAAAATGCCATAAATTGAAACAAACAGCTGTTTTTCTCACTTAACTGTGTCTGTAACTTTTTTTGGCGAGAACAAGCTGTCACGTAAGGAAATTACTCGCCAATTTTCAGAAAAAGTGTGTCTGTAACATTTTGGTGAGAAAAGTTCCCGCTTTGAACTGCCAAATAAACTCACGAATAAAAATGGGGCGAGAAAAAATTTGAACACTAAAAAACAATTAAAAATGCAAAGAATAATAATATTTTTTTCTTGGCACATTTTTCATTGATTTACTATTTTGGTTTTAACATTTTTATAAAATATACGAATGCCTTCAAAGCTCGTTTGCAAACAACAAACATTAAAGTCGCTCTTTACACAATTTGGTATAGCTGACGGTTGTATTTTCGCCGCCGTCGTTGAAAAATTTTCAATTTTAGTAAATTTTGGTCGCCGTCAACGCTATGTGTTACTGGCGTTCTGAACATCTGCAATGTCACATCGGCTTCGAGTGCAATATTATGACATTTATAACGTAACGACGTAATCTCTTTTGTTAGTTTTCGACATGAGTTACAGACACACAATTTTCTCACTTTTCGAGAAACGATGAAATATTTTGTTTCACATCTTTTCGATGCAAGAATTTCTCACTAAAGTTACAGAACATGGGTACTAATTGCAATTTTAAGCGTTTTGCGATTATCAGAACATGCCCGTATATTTATGCATATTTTGTTCATCCTATGGTGGGCGCTTTTATTTCCAGTATCTTCCTGACGCTCAAAAGCACCTCGCTTTTTAAAAACATCTAAAATTTCTAGAAAATATAGAAACAAGCACATTTATGAAATATCTTTAGCTCAATATATACATATATATGCACGTATGTACTTACCTCTTACAATTTATCTCTTATAAATATTTTTTTTAATTTTAGGTTTATACTTTAATACTTTACAATACTTAAGAAAAAATGCGTTGTAATAAATAATGTTACCAAAAAAGGGATGAAACGATACGAGAAAATACAAGTACATATTCGATACTTTTATATAAGTACCAAGTATTTTTGTAATCGATACTTAGCAACCGAGTACCAAGTAGTATCGGTAAAAAAATTCTCGGTATTGGTCAAAAGTAATCGTTTCACTTTGGTATTGAAATTAATCTTAAATTTTTGATTATTTTCCAAATCTGGAGCAGCTGTAACGGTATCAAGAAACCGTTTGACCAGTAAACGCCTATTTACCACATATCGTCTGGATCCATTTCCTCAATTTCTGGCTATATAAAGCCCGTTATCGTCTCGCGATAGCGAACATCATTTACGATAATTGCATAGCCGACCTCATTTTCGAAGAAGTACGGCCCGATAACGCCGCCAGCCGCAGGACTAACTGGGCGACTATGCACATATGTTTTCCCATTTCCTACAGACATTTGGTCAATTATGCTGACCCAAAAAATCACAATGTGCACGAAATGCATTTTGATTGAACGCCCATTTTCGTAAAAGGTAGCTTAAATGTGTACCTCTCAATGATAGAAGTTGTTAAAAACTGAAACAAAGAAAATTTTATTTAAGTTGCGCAAAAAACTTGACGTTAAGCTGACTCACAATTATCGTAGATTATGGTTTTACCACCCTCTATTATATTTATTTATTTATATCCAATTATTACAAAGTAAATTTATAAAATATATTTCAAAAAGGCGCCGGGTAACCAGACCATATGCGCCAGCCCTTTATTATATATTTATCAATTTAAAAATAAAATTCATATTTGCATTTAAAATAAATTGTAAATAAAATGTCATTGTTTTTGAAGACATATGAGCCAATGACTCCCAGCCCATTAAGCGCACCAAACAGTAATTGTCTGTGAATGTAATGGTGTTGCGACAAAAACTTGTGGATTCTTCTCACTCCAAATGCGACAATTCTGCTCAAATGGGCTCAATCGGAAAATAAAATTTTGAATGGAAATTCAAAATCAATTTGTGCTTCAGCCCATTCGCCGAATTAGTTTGATTAAAAATTTTTACAGTATGCAGGCGTTGCTCTGGTGTAAGCCGATCCATAATGAAATGTTAAAGCAAACTAAGCAAAACGCAACTATCAGCTGTTAAATGGTGATGCCAACTCGAACTTGTATCACTCCATAAAAAACGCCCTATACAATTATATGGCCTATGTGTATGTGATATTGGAAGGTGGCACAATATATTGGCAGCAATCAAAAGACTTTTGATTTTTATTGCACAACGAACAGAAAGTGAAATGTGTTAGCACCATTGTACAATGCTGTTTATGTTATTTCTATGTTCACCTTTTAATTAAAATGAAAGTCGGACAATATTTAAATTGACACCATTGTGCAACTTATTGCATAATATAGGACAATGGAAATAATATGGCGAATATTATATACAATAATATTGCAAGTGTATGGGCCGCTTAAAATTTTGTTTCCTAAGATAAAAAAGATTGGTACTTGGTTGTAACTAAAAGTGGTCTCAATCTGTACACTTTTTGTTTTGCACAAAAATTATAATGGGTCGTAGTTCTTATTGTTTTGTATAGTACTAAAACACTAATAAAAACGTTTTTTAATGCTGCTTTTTAATCTTTTATGATACAAACCGATACAAGTATCGATACTTTTTGTCGATACTAAGTAGGTATCGATACTTTACGAGCGATACCACATCGAGGTAAAGTATCGATACATTAGACATATAGTTTTATCCCTATATTTGCCTGCATTGCCACTAGTAAAATTTTTTTCTTACTGCGTTTTTTCCTTAAAAACTTACGAAATTTCCCAAAACCCATGTATAATAATTATATGGTAAAATCAAAGGCAAAATTATCTTTACAAATTTTGGGTGCATATTATCAAATCCCACTGCGTTGGATTTCATTAACTGGATGGTCGAGATAACATCATATTGAGAAACATAGGAAAATCTAAAAAACTGGTTATCAATCTTAATATTCGACGAATGTGAGGAAAAATCGTAAAAGTCGAGGTTCGCTTGTATCGGAGGAGTGCTTGTAAAAGATTCGTTAAGAGTATTTGCATCAATCTGGCAATCATTTTTACGGATAGCTTTCCAAGTTTGCCTACAGTCTATTGCCGAGCTAAGCCGTTGGGAATAATATTCGGTTTTGGCATGTTTAATTCGTCTATTGACAACATTTCTCGCTAGAGAAAACTGAAGTTTTAGTTCCAGGGTTCTAAATTTTTTCCACCTTGCATAAGCCACATCTCTTGTGCGTATGGCATCCCTGACAGCTTGCGTACACCAGGGTTTTTGTTTTTGAGTGATCTTCTTATATTTAAGTGGTACATTTACGCTGTAAAGGTACTGAATATTGTGCTCCAAGAAAGAAGATTGATCATCGACTGAAGGCATATAATAAATATCACTCCAATTGATGTGTGAAAAATTTTCGTACAAGAGATTATAGTCAATACTATTAAAGTCACGGAAACTAAAGCACCGATTAACTGGTTGCACCCGAAAGTTGTAGGTCAAGAATATCAAATCATGTTTAGAAACACAAGGAGCCGATATCTGATCATAACACATTATATTAGAAATGTTGGACACAAAAAAAAGGTCAATCAAGGTACTTGTTGTGGCGGTATGATGTGTTGGACTTGCCGTATTAACTGAAAAAAGACCAAGCGATAACATATTATCAGGAAGTGTGGCATCTACTAAAATATTTGAATTGAAATCCCCAGTTATCACTATGTCATTATACTCCGTTGTGAGAGTTTCGAGAGTGGAATATAAAACTGCCAAGGTACTCTCTTATTTGGCCTGTAAACACATCCAACCAACATCTTCCCACTAGATGATGAGACCTCAACAAAAATAATTTCAACTCTTTGGGCATCCTGTGGAGATAAACACTTCACTTCACTTCACCAAAAAAAAGCTTTCTGTCTCTTTCTCCGAAAGCTGCCCTCGCAACTGAGTTGGGCCTTTTTCACACGTCACTTTTTACAGTTCTGTGTATTCTGTGACATAGCTCCCATGCAAACTTCTTCCCGTAATAAAGTCTTTGTGGCAAATAAACAAGCAATTTTGTTGGTAAGTAAGTAGATCGAATTGGGCTTGAAAATATTTTATTGCTGCCTATTGTAATAAATATAATATAATATAATGTTATACTATAACTTTTAAGTCTGTGTTCATACGGCTCATGTCTTATTAACAAGATTGCTACTTTATAGGCGAGTGGGACGAGGGGAAAATAAACGTTTTGCTTTCTTATTCGTTGTTTAATTTTGTTTTTGTTTTCAATATCAAATAAAACAAAATAAAAGACATGTCGTCAACATGACATGAATCATTTGAACGCCAATTCATGTTCAAAGAAGAAAAATTAAGAATCTTGTAAATAAGACATGAACAAGTAAATAAAAATTATATGCAACGGTTATCACTGTACCTACATATACATATCACACTTGGTTAACAACAGTGTATTCAAGGCTGCCATGTTTGACGATTTGCTGATATTTTAAAAAAAAGTGACGATTTTTTTCAGTCTCCAAAGTCTGAATAAAATATTTCCATTTTCTGACAATTTCGTTTTTTAATCTTGGAATGTTTTACGCCCTACCTTAACGAGAGCGGGATGCGGAAAGTTTTCTTTCGCTTCGTGTAGAAGTGATAGGCTTTCTTGTTTAATGTTTAATAAAACCCACAAAAAAATCTAAATAAAAATAGAGATAAAAACGCTAATTGCCATTATTAATTAACAATAGTGGCAAACTTCACTTTTAAACGAGCTGTCAAAATCGGTTTTTCCAATTGCAAAGCGCTCAGGCCGCTCTATTCAAAAACTAGGAAACGCGTTACACTTTGTTATCTTTCGTCAAACCATCATCGACTGAACCTTTTACGACTACCTGTATAAATCATATTTTCAACAATGATACGGCGAGCATTTTACGGGTTGTAAGAGAATATCTACATGAGTCTCATACGATTCTTGACATGATTCTTAAACGATTCCCACAACGATTGAAGAAGCGTCTTTCGCTGTGCTATGGAAGAATATCACTTGTGTTACAATTTTTCCCATGTGAGGAATCTTCTAGGATTAAAAAATTCGGTCATCGACGATCAAAGACGCCCTTCATGAGACTCCCAGTAGATCTTACTAGTGCTGGGAAACTATCGATAGTCGTAAACTATCGAAAATATCGAACGGAAAAATATCAATATCGATATAATTATTATTTAAAATACAGCTATGAAGACATGTTACAGCAGCTATGCATACACAGTTTTTTGCCGCAACTTTTTCTTGCTATTATTAATTCGCGCAGAATTACAGCAATGAAGAGTGTCAGGTGTTATGGTTTGCTTCGGTGTGCTTTTTTACTATTAACTTAAGGCCTTTATGCCGCATTTTTTAAATGTTAACAAAGGTACTGAAATATCAGATACCCTTATGATGTTGTAAAAAAAAAATCAAATAAAAATGCAATTGCAATTGCGAGCATAGGATAAAATAATGAACGTCCATTAGAGAAAAAGTCCGCTATATTGATTACCTTTTGGGTTGAGAATCAAATCCATTTTAGAACATTATCTAAAGTTGCAATAAAATATCTAATAGTCCCTGTTACTTCGGTTCCTTCAAAAAGGTGCTTATCAGCATCACAATTTTCAACAACTGTCATCTAAAATAACGTGCGTACATATGTACATACGTCTCTTACGTTCAATAAAGTGATAAAAAGAACAAATTGTAGCCTGATAAAAAACTAGTTAAAGTTTTCTACTTAAGTACAAACATTTAGTCTATAGTAATATCGATAGTGAAGTCTGAACTTTCGATACATATCGATAGTAGAAAATATGTATGGTATCCCAGCACTAGCTCTTGCACGATTGAAAATGTTAGCTGGGTATGAAGTACATACTTATGTTTTTGTTTGAATGCTTTGTTTTTTAAAAAACAAAGATCGTTTAAAAAAACTAAATTTTAAATTGTCCGTTTTTTTTGACGATTTTTCGAAACGATAAAGACGATTTTTTTATTTTTTCTTAGGAAACTGACGATTTCCTCTCAAATTTTTCTGGCAGCCCTGAGTGCATTAACTCGAAATTGTTGTTTTTTAACTTCTTGGAAAAATCGACATGTAATGTTCATATCTTACCGCTGTAATAAATATCGTGCTATTTATTTACTTTTTGGTAATAAAACGGTTGGTTAAAAAATTCTTTTCATATGCTTTCAATACTAAATTAAAAATGTTCTGCTTATACTGAAAATTTTGAAGTTTTGAGTGAACACAGTATTGTTAAACAAGTGCGATATGTATTTTCTAAACAATTTGAATAGTATATCAAATACATACATATAATACTAGCTGACCCGGTCCGCGTTGCTGGCCCTAAGCAAACATTAGTGTTGTATTACCACACGATTTAAATTGAGCTTTTAACGAAATTTACGGCCTTTAAATAAAAATCCATGGAATACCCACCATAAAGTTTTATTTACAGAATAACTTACATATGGTGTAGATATGGGCTCAATCAAAAAACAAACGCATGTATTTAAGGCAAATTAAAAATTATATTTATTTATTACTTCATCTTAAGGCCAGCCGATAGACAATATTTTTTGTTTTTTTATTTGGTGTAAAAACTTATAATTTTTTTGGCGTGCCAACTCGGGAGCAAGACACATACAATTGGCCGTTTAAGCCAGCAATAGTCAATGATATGCCTGGTGCTTTGCTGATGGTAATAGCAAAGGCAGGACGCAAAGGGCAATGGAGCCGCTTGAATTGGAATGGTAAATCGTTGGAAATCATCGGAATTCGTGGATTTTGAAAGTTTTAAAATGTTGATATTATATCATTATTAACATAGGTTATTTTAATATCTTCGGAACTACATAACCGATTTAAGAGATTGATATCTCGTTTTGAAAAACATGACAACGGCTTTCAAAAAAATTAAATTAAATTAAAAAAAGCAAAAAATAAATAAATATATGTATATGTCATTGGTGTTGCAATATGAAAATTGGATTTTGCCA
This sequence comes from Pollenia angustigena, assembly GCA_930367215.1. Classification (NCBI taxonomy): domain Eukaryota; kingdom Metazoa; phylum Arthropoda; class Insecta; order Diptera; family Polleniidae; genus Pollenia; species Pollenia angustigena. The sequence goes on along the minus strand of OV884061.1, from coordinate 11,184,250 downwards.
CGCGCCTCCGCCCGCAGACCGAAAATCAAAATCACAAATTGACAGTGTCACCTGCCTGAATATTCTGAAGATTCTCTAAAAATTTCATCAATACATACATACATACATAAATACATACACACATCCTGTTTTATAGACATATATGTATTTTTTATATATAAGAAGTTTTTTTTTTTATTAATTTAAATAATTCAAATGAAAATAACTTAAAAAATATGCTTTTTTTGTTCTTAGAGTTACCCCTGTTTTTCTTAGAACTCCCCTTTTTGCACCTTTTTGAAAATATTGAACGTAACGCTGCTGACTATCTAGATACAGCATCGGTATGAGAGACACAAAGAGTCTCTTTCGAAAAGAAGTTTGTATGCGGACTATATGAAACTATAAAAACGATTCTCACCGTTTACATAAGCTTCGTCCAAGGAACAATTAAAACATGTTTACCAAGTTTTATCAAATTATCTACAAAATTGCAACTTGTACCATTAGCACTAGGTTAACATGTACAGAAAACCAGCCAGCCGACGGATGGACATCGTTTTACACACGTAAGCACAAACGTACATACATAATTGCATTTCCATTATTTTAGCTTATATATAAAATTTTAAACATATATCTTAAATGACAACCTGCTGTGGTACATTAGAGTGACATTTAAAAATAGATGGTGAAATTAAAGCAACACGTTGGGTAAACCGATATACTATATTTAAAATAGATAAACGATCTGTTAAACAGAATTTAAAAAAATTTGATTTGCTGCGGAAGCACTCGTAAGCATCTAAATAAAATTAAACATGTATCAAAATTTGCTATGACCTATAAATTTAAAAAAATCCTGCAAGAATGCTTTTTAACTAAATTGTGCAAAAAGGAAATGCTGCCTGCAAAGGGTAAAATATGCAAGAAAAAAACTCGAAAAAGGATAAACATTTTGTTTCTACCTTCATTGGTCGCACAAGGAAAAACATGCAATTGCAAATTTGCGGTTTCCGTGATTATAATAAAGTGCACTTTTTCTCAAATACTTCAAATTGAGTATAAAAGTTTTGAAATGAAAAACTCTAAGTTGTACCACATATGATGCAGTAGTACAACCAAAGTAAAAAAATGTACCAACAAAATTGCAATTCTATCATGATTACCATCCCGGCATTAGATCCCAAAACACTAGATGCATATATGTATAGTATGTAGCTATCTGTGTACTTACATTTTATGTTCACTTATTTCATGATCAATATCCACATCCATATTAATATGTTCATCTTCGTCAACATCTTCAATAGTGGGTGTTGGACTCCGAGATTTTTTGCCTTCGTCCAATTGCTGTTGCTGCTCCTCCTCTTCCTTATCAATTGCAGTTAATGAATCGGCATCAGCTAAATTGTCCACAGCAATAGCCAAGAAAACATTTAGCAATATATAATTGCCACATATAAAAAGAATTATAAAATATATACAGGCTAAAATGCCAAACGAAAAAACACCGCCATAAGCCCTAATACCATCGTACATAACAGCATTCCAATCTTCACCCGTCAATATCTAACAAAATTATTTTTCTCATTATTTTAAATATTTAATACAAAAAGTTCAAATACGTGCTTACTGGGAAAACAAAAGCATATGTGTATGTATGTACGTACCTGAAACACCGTAAGAAGGCTTTGATAAAAACTATCGAAATTCCATCTTGGCTTCTCTTCTTCCGGTTTAAATGTAAAGCGGCCACCAAACACTTGCATTCCTAATAGACCAAATATTACAATGAAAAGAAACAGCAGGAGCAAAAGGGATGCAATTGATTGTATAGAATTCAATAAGGAAGCAACCAAGTTTGACAATGAGCGCCAATATCTGTATAATAAAAAGAAAAATTAAATAAAGAAATCCATGTAAAAGAACGAGAAGACTATAATCGGCCGTGCCGAATCTACGATAGCCGCAATTCTTCTTTTGTAAATATGTGTATATATCTTATTTACTGCCTGTTTGCGGTCTACATTTCGCCCACGCACAGTGGCTGAAAATCGTTTTTCATTGGCCAAAAATCTGTTACTTTTGAACCGAAGGAGATATTTTAGTTTACAGATCGATTCTTAAACTTTCTCCACTTTAAATTTCATTAAAATCTGTTGAGTATTTATTGGGGAATTTAAGGGCAAAGTGGAACTTTAAATTTTTTTTTAATTTAGCGTGCAATATGGTTTTTTTTTTGATTCTTTTAATTATTTAAAAATGTAATTTTTTGATTTAAATAATAATCATTAACATTTTTTGTAATAATGGGACACTCAAAAAATTAAATGCTTACTATAAAAAAAATTTTAACATAAAAAAAAAAATAGTAAAATCCACTGGAAATTGCTGAAAAATAAACAATTTTTTGCTTTCAAATTTGTTTACACTTATTTATTCTTATTTATTAAAACATTTCATACATATGTGGATAATGTATGAATAATAGCAGCAAAAGATTTTAATAGCTTTTGTAACAACGTGAGCTTCTATTTATTATTATTTTTTACTAATACAATGTCTGTCTTTGATCTAATGATTGCAAATATTCCATATTTTGTTCTGTGTTATTTCTGTTCACTTTCCATTGATTTCGAATACTGGAGATAAACGGATCTGACGTTGCCAATAATATATTAAATAGATCTTCATTAGTGGAATTTCGTGAAATTTTTCTAGTATTGTGCTCTCTATAAAATCTGTAATCCTTATTCCTTTTTTCCAGAGCTTCCTCTGATAAATCTCCAAGTGGCACCAACTGATATTTAATGACATCTTCTCCATGATAAAGGATTTTGTGAACTGTAGCAGACATATTTCTCCATGGGTACTTGGTTGTATATATTTTTGCAGTTTCCTTAGCAAAATCTCCAAATTTTCTAGAGTCAATTTCTTCATTGCACGCAAGTACTTCTAGGATTATTTTAAATTTAAAAATGAGGTTAAAATCAACACCTGTTATTTCAGATGCTGTTTCTGGATCTAAAAAGAATCTTCTTGCGGTATTGCCATCATTTGTATTGTATTTTATTTATATGCTATAAAATACCTGACACAAATTTAACAACGCATTACATAGCTATAGGGTCATGGAATATTATTAGAGTCATAAAAACAGATAAAATAAAAAAACCAAACAAAATTTAAAAATCCCCTCTAAGGTGGGATTCACAATATACCTGTTTTGCGTAAACGCGTGTCGAAGCTCTTTATTCTACTATAAAATACGGTAGTGTGAACGTAGTGTAACGGATAAGGATGAATCAGGGTCATTAATAAAATTTTGTATATGTACTACCTGTATAATGTTCGATCACGATCAATTTTCCCTATATCATAAATTTTTTTTTGAAGACAATAGCACATGATTTCTGTTACTTCTGCAAACATTTTTGGGGAATAAAAAAAAATTGTAAAAAAAACAATTTCAAAAAAAAAAAAATTTTTTTTCTGAGTAATTTCATTAAAATGACGTTTCTATCAGTGGTTTTACCTTCCTAATCCCTTTTGATCCGCAAAAGTTATATTCTACTAAAGTTGAAATTTGACAAAAATATAGTAGCTCAGAAATTTTTTTTTAGTAATTTCATTAAAATTAAAAAAGTGTTAAACAGATGGGTCCAAACGGGTACAAGAGTATATACAGGGTTAAAGAAAACACTTTCTATCAGTGGTTTCACCTTCTTGGTCTCTTTTGGTCCGCAAAAGTTCTATTCTACTAAATTTGAAATTTGGCAAAAAAATAGTAGTTTAGAAATTTTTTTTTGAGTAATATCATTAAAATTAAAAAAGTGTCAAACAGACGGGTACAAGAGTTTATACAGGGTTAAAGAAAACACTTTTACCTTTCTATCAGTGGTTTCACCTCCTTGGACCCTTTTGGTCCGCAAAAGTTCTATTCTACTAAAGTTGAAATTTGACAAAAATATAGTAGTTCAGAATTTTTTTTTGAGTAATTTCATTAAAATTAAAAAGTGTTAAACAGACGGGTCCAAACGGGTACAAGAGAATATACAGGGTTAAAGAAAACACTTTCACCTTTCTATCAGTTGTTTCACCTCCTTGGACCCTTTTGGTCCGCAAAAGTTCTATTCTACTAAAGTTGAAATTTGACAAAAATATAGTAGTTTAGAAAATATGTCCTAACATCTCAAATATAAATAACACAACAGTCGCAAATATTACCTTTTTAAAGATAACAAGACTACCAACCTAGCAAAAAAGCAAGCAGGTCATTATCGCTGATAGTTTTTGTGCAATGATAATTTCTTTCGGATTAAATATTAAAAAAAAACACTTTTTTCTGAATTAAAAAAAAAGTTGTGTTTAACAACATGGCACAACCGCAATAACCAATATTTAGACCTATTTTTTGGCTACCTTAGTTTTAATATGTTTACTATTAAATGAAATTAAAATTTTTGAAATCGGTGACAAACAAAAATTGGACTTTTGGCCAATGAAATTAAATTTTCAGCCACTGTGCCACGTTTGCTAATGGTATGGCGTCGCATTACTGTACCGAGTTACAATCGTTGGTTACTTTACTTTTTGCAACGTAGCAAATTGGGGCAAAATGATATATTTTATTGCATCAATTAAACCGCTGGGTTTTGACAAACATTATAAACATAATTTTAAAGGGCAATATTATTAGATTGAGTTTATCTAAAAATATGCAAAAAATTCTTTGAAAAATGAAAAAAAAAATTCACAAAAATAAAAAATTCATTGCGTTTTATAGAGATGAACTATTTATAAAATTTATTTAATACGGATGCCACGGAATATAAGTATAGTATTGGGATTATATATTTGCTAATGTACATATAAAGAAATCAAAAATATTTAGCAAAAAATTTCAAAGTATTTTTAATAAAAAATTTAAAAGTTTGCAGAAAAGCCATTGCACCATATTATTTACAGACGAATTTTCAGAATTGTATCGTTTGTGGAACCGTTCGGCTCACCTAAGCAAAGTTATGTTATGAGCAGGTATGGGCACCACTACATTGAAAGCTTTGCATGTGTGGCATTGTATTGGTTTGTTTACGTTTGCATTTGTTGGTTTTATGCTCTTTTGCTTTTTGTTTATATGGATACACATCGTTCGCTCTTTTTCTTTTTTAAAATTCATGTGAGTTATGTGTGCCGAATATAATCTACTTCAGATGTTTTGTCTTAAATGAATTTTAGGGACGGTCGCTTAATTTCATATTAATGTTCTTTAAAAAGAAGTTAAAGCTATCTAGTCTGTGTTCATACGGCTCTTGTCTTATTGACAAGATTGCTACTTTATAGGCGAGAGGGACGAAGGGAAAAGAAACGAGTACACAGATGCATGTACTATCTTTACGTTTTGCTTTTTCATTCGTTGTTTAATTTTGTTATTGTTTTCAATATCAAAAAAGCACATGTCGTAAACATGACATGAATTATTTGAACGCCAATTCGTGTTCAAAGAAGAAAATGGAAGAATCTTGTCAATAAGACATGAGCCGTATGAACTCAGACTTACGGATGGAAGCTATGCTCAAATATGAAACAAGGGATAAAACGATACGAGTAAATACAAGTACATATTCGATACTTTTATATCAGTACCAAGTATTTTTGTAATCGAAACTTAGCAACCGAGTACCAAGTAGTATCGGTAAAAAAATACTCGGTATCGGTCAAAAGTAATCGTTTCACTTTGGTATTGAAATTAATCTTAAATTTTTGATTATTTTCCAAAGCTGGAGCAGCTGTAACGGTATCATGAAACCGTTTGACCAGTAAACACCTATAAACCACATATCGTCTAGATCCATTTCCTCAATTTCTGGCTATATAAAGTCCGTTATCATCTCGCAATAGCGACCACCATTTACTATAATTGCATTTACGAGAACTAACTGGGCGAGCATGCACATAGGTTTTCCCATTTCCTACAGACATTTGGTCGATTATGCTGACCAAAACAATCACTATGTGCACGAAATGCATTTTGATTGAACGCCCATTTTCGAAAAAGTTTGCTTAAATGTGGACTTCTCAATGATAGAAGTTGTTAAATACTGAAACAAAGAAAGGTCAATTTTGCGCAAAAAACTTGACGTTAAGGTGACTCACAATTATCGTAGATTATGGTTTTACCACCCTTTATTATATATTTATCAATTTAAAAATAAAATACATATTTGCATTTAAAACCAGTTCATAGTGTCATTGTAAATAAAATGTCATCGTTGTTAAAGACATATGGCCCAATGACTCCCAGCCCATTAAGCGCACCCAACAGCAATTGTCTGTGAATGTAATGGTAGTGCGACAATAGCTTGTGGATTCTTCCCACTCCAAATGCGACAATTCTGCTGAAATGGGCCCCATCGGAAAATAAAATTTTGAATGGAAATTCAAAATCAATATCAATTTGTGCTTCAGCCCATTCGTCGAATTAGTTTGATTAAAAATTTTAATAATATGCAGGCGTTGCTCTGATGTAAGTCGATCCACAATGAAATTTTAAAGCAAACTAAACAAAACGCAACTATCAGCTGTTCAATGGGTGGTCAAATACAGCAGTGATGCCAACTCAAAGTTGTATCACTCAAAAAAACACCCTATACAATTATATCGCCTATGTGTATGTGATATTGGAAGGTGGCACAATATCTGGCAACAATCAAAAGACTTTTGATTTTTATTGCACAACGAACAGAAAGTGAAATGTGTTAGCAACATTGTACAATGCTGTTTATGTTATTGCTATAGGTTATGTTCACCTTTTTATTAAAATGAAAGTTGAACAATATTTAAATTGAAACCATTGTGCAACTTATTGCATAATATAGGACAATGGAAATAATATGGCGAATATTATATACAATAATATTGCAAGTGTATGGGCCGCTTAAAATAAAGTAACTAAAAGTGGTCTCAATATTTACACTTTTTGTTTTGCACAAAAATTCTAATGGGTTGTAGTTCTTTTTGTATTGTATAGTACTAAAACACTAAAACCAATACAAGTAAGTATCGATACTTGTTTTTCGATATTAAGTAGGTATCGATACTTTACGAGCGATACCACATCGTTTCAATACCAAAAAATACCAAAACAAATTTGATTTTGCAGTAAAATATTTTCGAGGCGAATTGAGATATTTCTAATCATGTGTAAATATAGACCGATTCTTACCGTTTGCATAAGCTTCTTACTTATGCCAATTTAAACTTATTTAACCAATTTGATCAAACTTGATATATGGACAGACAACCAGACGGACGTAAAAATCCCTTTAAAACGTGTTTCTGAGTTGATTGGTATACTAAAAGATGGGTGTTGATTTTATGCGTTACACACATCATAACAAACGTGTTTACTGTAATTGCTTTTTCCTTAATTTTTGCTTGTGTAAACAATTTTACAGTTTGAGTCTTTAATGGCAACCTTCTTCCTCTTACATTTTTAGAGAGAACATTTAATGTAGATGGTGAAATTGAAGCAACGCGTAGTGTATACAGATAGGAATTAAACCCGAATCTAGAACAATTATTTTTTGTATTCGATGCGAAAGCGCTTGTAGGCATCTTAAAAATAGAACTTGTATTAAATATGCTTCCAAAAGGCGAAATGTGCGCTATAATCTTAAAAAAGTGGGAAAAATTCTATTTTGGCTTAATAATACAATTAAATGCTGCAAAGTGTAAAATATGTAAAAATATGCACGTACAAATCGACAAACAAACTATACCCTCACTCACCATTAGTGGTGGAAGGTAAATTTTTTTTTTTTTGTAAAATGTCAAAATTTGTTGTATTACTAAGTTGAATGCTAACTTACTTTGTAACTTTGAAGACACGTAACAAACGCACACAACGTAACACGGAAACACCTAAAGGAGGCATTAGCTCACTACCAGTCAATATCATTTCTGTAATGCTGCCAATCACCACGAAACAATCGAAACGATTAAATAACGATACGAAATAGCCTTCAAACCCAAGACTGTACATTTTCAGTATCATCTCACATGTGAAGAGAGCAATGAAAAATATATTTGTATATTCTAAAAATTTTTAAACATTTTTTAAAATATGTTACATATGAGAAAAAATTTTAATAAAATTCTTGCCTTGGAATTGGTCTAACCAAGATGGCTGCTTATAATGCTCAGTGGCAAGTACACCTGTATTCAAGAATACCAGCACAATAATTAACCAATAGAATGCTTGCGATTTGACCGCCTTGCGACACGATCTTCTCATACGGCGATTAACGCGGTCCAAGTCTTTTTTCTTTTTCCGAAACCATGACTCAGTCTGTTGAACTTCATAGCCATTCTCATGTTCTCCCATTTGATGCTGAGATTCGATCTCATTAACGGCCTTCGCTTTACCATCCGATATTAACTGACCGTCAGTGTCAGGTTCAATATCTTCGGCCTGTGTTATCCAATCTAAATAACCACGCAAATCATCTTCAATTTGTTGTTTCTCGCGTAACTTTTGAAAATCGCCACGATTTTTGGCTTTCGTACGTTCTTTGGAAAATTCACCAGACAAAACACCAAGAATAAGATTCATAACAAAAAATGCACCCAATATCACCATAGAAACAAAATAAATCCACTCCCAGCTAGAACCCATGGCATCTTGTATCTAAAAATACATATTTGAATTTGTTTGTTAAAAAAAAATCCCCAAAAATTGTAAATAGAAATTTACAGTGAATGAGTAAGATGAAATATAGTATTAAGATATACAGTTATATAATAGCACTTACATTATACAGCACATCCGTCCAACCTTCCAGCGTGACACATTGAAACACTGTTAACATCGATAAGCCAAAATTATCAAAATTTGTAATGCCCCAATTAGGGCCAACCCATTCATCAAAGCACACAAATTTTTCAGGACACGGAAATCCCACACCACATGGATGCAATTCATCTAAATCACCTAAATATTCACCCGTTGTGGGATTCCTACACGTTTTATGCAATTTACCCGAAAATAACTCCAGACCTATTATAGCATAAATTATAATTACAAAAAGTACTAGTAGTGCAATATGCAACAATGGTATCATGGCTTTTAAAATTGAATTTAAAACAACCTGCAAACCTTAAAAAGAAAGAACTCAGTTAATTTATAGCCAAAGCAATATTTTTCCCATTTATCTTACTTGGCACACCCGACACCAAACGCAGCGGTCGCAAAACACGAAATGCTCTTAGTGCTTTAACATCAAAGCCTTCTTTAACTAAATTTGACAAAGCTGTTGATATCATACTTAAAAAAAAGAAAATATATGTGTTATAGAAAAAAAAAAATTATATCAAATTTGAACTCATACATACCCTATTACAACAATAAAAAAATCCAAAAAGTTCCAGCCGTTTCTTAAATAAGACCCAGCGTGAAGAACAAATCCGTAAGCTATAATTTTCATAACACATTCTGAAGTAAAAATTACTAAGAATATATATTCAACTTTTTCCTAAAAAATAAAAGAACAATTATTTGAAACTTATTACACCCATCACTCATTAATGTTATAAATTATACCAGCTCATGATTTGAGCAGACTAATGACGATTTCTTTTCTTGGAAAAATATGTTACATTTTATACATGTAACACTTTTTTATGTTACCTATGTATAATACTATGCAACAAATGTGAACTTTTGACTTGACCTTTGATGACCAATTTATTTTTTTTGATATTTTAGTCTCCTCCCTACAAAAACAGTAGCAATTATAAATTCTATGGATATATACATATACATACATATATAGATTTTTTTTCTTTCTTAAATTTGGGGTTTTTGAAAAAGCCGTTTCACCGATTTTATCATAACATAGGAACGGGCTATCCAAATTTATTACAAGAAACGCTAAATAACTTGAAATAAAATTGTCTTTAAGCCGCTGTTATTTTTTATATTTCATTTTATTTTATACCTGATTAAATCTTATAATTTACAGTACAGGCATTGGTTTATTATTTAATTAGTTAATTAATTAAGTAAAATTATTTTTGATATTCTTTAATTAGGCTTGAGTTCATCAAATTTAATTTTCATTAAATTATTTTCACTGAGGGAAGGAATTTTACACTTGGAATTTTTATTAAAATTTATTTATAATTTTTCTTGGCTGAGCGGGGATTTGAACCTGGGTTGATCTTTACATGTTTCAAGAATCACCACATTCTATCCTCAGAAGATCTTTGAGTTCTACCCACTGCACCACTGCGGTGCCCGTTAGCCAACAGTCAATCATCAATCTTTTACCAGTAGTACTGGTGGTTCGAAATTTGCTGTTATAATCATTTAAATTTCAAATTACATGTTGCCTCCTTTCCTCTGTTTTTTCGTATTCTTTCTGTCAAGACTTTGTCGACGAAAGTGGACAAAAAAAAAAACATAATAAACAAATGTATTAATGTTTTCAGAATTTCATAAAACGCAATATTTGTATGGGAGCCCCCCTAAAAACTGGAGATAAGGGGCAAGTATGTCTCAAGAAAATGTTAAGGATAAAAAACTAATTGAGGTCGGTCATACATGTTATCTTACTAGGGGCGACTCCTGGGCATTTATGGGACTTTTTTTCAAATATATTTTTAGCCTGCATTGAACATTTTGTATGGGTGCCCCCTTAAATAATGGAGATAGAGGGTAGGTATGTTAGAAATAAGTGATTAAGATGAAAAATAAAGTGGGTTGGTCATACATTTGACCCATCTGGGGGCATCCTAGGCGCTGCAGCAGCCAAATTTAAGAATTTTATTAAACCGCCATATAAGTAGACGTGAGCTTTAACATAGCCCCACAAGAAATAGTCTAAAGGCGTTAAATCGCACGATCTAGGCGGCCAATTTACCGGTCCCGAACGTGAAATAAAATGTTCACCGAACTCGCCTCTCAATAACTCCATTGTTAAGCGTGCTGTGTCGCATGTGGCACCGTCTTGTTGAAACCACATGTAATGCAAGTCAAGCTCTTGCATTTTGGGAAAAAAAAAAGTTGGATATTATCTCACGGTAGCGCTCACCATGCACAGTTACGTTCCGATTCGCATCATCTTTGAAGAAGTACGGTCCAACGATGCCACCAGCCCATAAACCGCACCAAACTGTGACTTTTTCTGGATGCATTGGTAGCTCTTGCAATGCTTCTGGCTGATCTTCACTCCAAAATCGACAATTCTGCTTATTAACGTACTAATTTCGTTAAAAATGAGCTGACCATAAAATGAAAGAAGCGCGCGATGAACTTTCTTAACAGAGCACGCATTTTAATAATAAAATTCAATAATTTGCAAGCGTTGTTCGTTTGTAAGACGATTCATGGTTCAATAATAGACCAAACTGAAGATGTTTGACAGTGAAACAAAACACGAAACGTGCGTCAGCTGTTTTAACCAGTGTTACCAAAAAGATAATAGCTAAAAATCATCCGATATGTCTGCAAAAAATAAAAAGCCTAGCTGCATTTTCCAATTTTTTATGAATTTTTAAAAAACAAATATTTCGAAATTTTGGCAAAAAAAAATTTTTTTTTTAATTATGTTTCAAAAACGACTGCTCATATTAGAAAAATTTTTTATTTTTTTTGCGGAATTTCGGTTTTTTTTTTTGTTATTTGAATAAAATAAACCGTTTCTGATAGCAAAAATGATGTAACCAACAACATTTTAGATTTTTTTTTTTATGAAAATCGAACATTTTGGATCATTTGCATCATCTCTAAAAATCTCATATCTCTGGGAAGTACGGTTACGAAATAAGAGCAAAAGCAATTTCAAATGAAACCCTAGACTTGAAGCAACAATACAGTACTTTTCGCTTATAGTCACATTCTTTAGTTGCAACCATAACGTGGACTATATCGCTAATGTGACTATAAAGCTAATTCACATATAAGCCACTATGACATATATAACCGAATTCTAATTTAATCAAGTTATGTTTTTTTTTTTTTTTTTTTAATTTATTTTTATTATTGAATCTTTCTTATCGAAATTTACAATATGTATTCAAATCTTAATTCTACTTGTTGTTTATTAGTTGTTACCAGTGTAACCACTAACTGCTGTATTCAAATTTTAAAAATGTCTTCCAGTTAGGCTCAAAGTATCGGTTCTTTTTAGCCTCTGGTGACCTTCGAACTGAAGCAGACCCCGAGCGAGGTAGTTAGGGTGGGCCATTAGTTTATCGATGTAACTTATTGAATATTTTTTAATTTCCTCCTGGATAGTGGGGACGTTGAGATCTCTGTGGATAATATCATTACGTATATACCATGGGGCGCAGACAATTTGTCGTAATATTCTAGACTGTCTTCTTTGAAGCTTTTGGATGTTAGATGCGCATGAAGTACCCCATAATTGGATGCCATATGTCCATATTGGTTTTATGATGGACTTGTATAAGAGAATTTTGTTGTCTAAGGACAAGTTTGAGTTACGACCGAGAAGCCAATGTAGTTGAGCTGCTTTAAGTTTCATAGCCGTTATTTTCGCTTCAATATGACGCGACCAGGTCAAGCGTCTATCTATATGAATTCCCAAGTACTTAACATGGTTTTCTACCGGAACAGTGATGTTATTTATTTTTACAGCTGGGCACGTTTGTCTTCTGAGCGTGAAAGTTAAGTGAGCACATTTAGCCGGGTTAACCTTTATTCTCCATTTTTCTAGCCAGGCCTCTAGTTCATTGATGTGGGACTGCAGATTTTGCGATGCGACTTTTGGGTCATGGTTAACGCTTATAAATGCTGTGTCGTCTGCAAATGTAGAGGTATGCGTGCTCAGGTTTGTTGGCATATCCGCTGTGTATATTATATATAGAAGCGGTCCTAATATGCTGCCTTGGGGGACACCAGCAGTAATTTTCTTGAGGGGGGGGGGGGGGGGTATATATCTTGCGACCTTACTATGAATGTTCTACCTGTTAGATAGCTCTCCAGAAGCTTGTGAGTGTTTTGAGGAAGCATTCGTGTTATTTTGATGAGTAGCCCATCATGCCAAACTTTGTCAAAAGCTTGGGAAATGTCTATAAACAGTGCTGAGCAGTATTGCTTTTTCTCAAACGCCGATCTAATAAGGGTGACTATTCTATGCACTTGTTCTATTGTACCATGTTTCGCTCTGAATCCGAACTGGTGATCCGGGATGATGTCGTGTTCATTTAGATGAGGAGTTATACTTAAAACGAATATTTTTTCGAAAAGCTTCGATAGGATTGACAATAAGCTTATCGGTCTGTACGACGTAACCTGGCTAGCATCTTTTCCTGGCTTGGGAATCATAACAATTATAGACCTCTTCCATGAGGATGGGAAGTATCCGACTCTTAATATAACGTTAAAAATGAGCAGCAAGATTCTGGAAGCAGACGGTGGTAGGTTTCTTATCATTGACCCTGTGATGCGGTCAGGTCCGGGAGATTTTCTAATATCCACTTTTTCTATTGCAGATTTTACTTGAGTTACACAGAAAAAATTATTTTTCCAATTCAAACAAAAAATTTGTAGAATCAAACAATTTTTTGTCTGAAATCGGTCCTATAAACAAATTTGCATATTCAAACAATTTATTTGCATTTTGGTTATTGAAAAAAAACACTAATTTTTTCAAACAAATAATTTAACTGAATCAAACAAAAAGTTTACTGAAACTCATATACTAAATTTCAAAATCAAAAAAAAAAAAGTTTTTGCACAAGCAATGACGCGCACACAAGTAAGCACTGTATGAGAAGATGACGGCAGAGCAGAGCCGCCGGCTGGCTTTGAGACACATTTTTTTGTTGGAATAATTTTTGAACGAAGTCTTATTTATACACACACAACACAATGTTTTTCTTTATCACTCTCTGTTGCTGTATCCTTTCCTTTGCTAAAGAAGAAATGTAACCAAAAACGGCAGCAGACCGACTTGTTTTTCGTCATCATTATATTTTTTATTTGATGTATTTAACCAAACAGTTTTAAAAAATTTAATACGGGATTTGGTTTCTTATAATGTTGTTTCTGCTATTGTTTTTCTTATAGTTGCACTTTTTTAAAGCGTCCAAAAATAGACTGTGTGTGTTTTTTGTTGTTGTTCTTATATTTCACACAAAGAAGTGTTACGATGAAATAAAAAAGTGTAAAAAGACGACAACAGTAAAGAGCGTTAAATATTTCATACAAAATTATGAAAACTTGACACCAATAACGCGTTTATTATACATATTTTTGAAGAGTTGTCCACATTTTTGTTGGTTAAATAAAAATCAAACAAAAATATTGTTTGAATCAGTAAAAAAATTTATGGAAATGAAAAAAATTTTCAAACAAGCGTTTGTTTGAAAAAATTCGGCAATAATTTTTTCTGTGTATGTTAAATTTTAATGGATGGTTTACCTTATCAGGAATGATTGGACGACAGGAACAAGTATGTGCATCATGTGGCGTGAAAACTTTCTCAAGGTGGCCCGCGAAAGCGTTTAATTTTTCATCTGTGTTTTTGGCCCAAGTGCGGTTTTCCAGTCTTAATGGAGATTCTTGGGTTATAGGGCATTTCATATGCCGTACAGCCTTCCATAAGCTATAATTGGAGTTTTTTGTGGCGTCTAGGCTGTTTAGATAGCCTTCTATTGCGGACTCGTTGTTCTGTCTCAATTTGTTGCGAAGTGTGGTCAGCCATAATTGTAGTTGGGCCTTAGTGGTTGGGGAACGACTGTTTTGCCATTGTCTTCTTAACTTCCTTTTTTCTCTGATAAGGGTCTCTATATCCGTCGATGTATTGTAAGGAGCACGTTTAATTGTCCGCTTGATTGGGGTTGCATCTCTTGCTGCAGTATCCAAGACTTCTGTAAATCGGTCGACAGCTATTTGGATGTCAGATGAATTTTTTAGGGGAATGCACTGTGATAGGTGAGAGCTCACATACATTTTATACTTTAACCAATTTGTATTTCTGTTTGGATAGGAAATAAAGTTTGCAGCTGCAGCGTCAGAGTTACCTTTTAAAATGAGGATTGAAGGTGAATGATCAGACGAAAGATCATAGGAGGAACTAACTAGTACCTGATCGCGCTTGATGTTTTTAATTACAGCAAAGTCAATAAGGTCTGGTAGCTTATTGAAGTCGGTTGGCCAATAGGTAGGCTCATCACTCGATACCACATCAAAATTATTTGCAGTTACGGTATTGTATAGCTGATTACCTCTAGGACTAATAAGTCTGGAGCCCCAATATGTATGTTTAGCGTTGTAGTCGCCAGCAGCAATGAATTTCTGGCCCAATGTGGAGAAGAAGTTGAGAAATTTATCGTTTACAATTTTGTGCCTCCGGGGACAATAAACGGATGTTAACGTTAGATTGAAATCAGTAAGATTTATAGATGTGGCCTGGATACAATCTTCTTCGTACTCTGGCAATGGTAAGTGTCTGATGTGTTTGTGCACAATTATGGCTGTGCCACCACAAGCTCGTCCGCTGGGGTGTTTTGTGTCATACGTAAGGTATCCATTTACCCTAAAGCAGTTTTTATGAGTAAAGTGTGTTTCAGAGACAAGAAGTACGTCGATTTCATGCCTATGAAGAAAGTTTGCAACTTCATGTTTATGTTGGGATAACCCGTTTGCATTCCAGAAACATATTTTTAACTGGTTCATTTTTTGTTGAGTAGAACTTGCAGGAGCATGTTCTGGTTTCGCATCATTTCCTGAAACATGTTCTGCATAGTGGCCATGAAGTTATTCATAGTTTGAATTAAATTTTCAATTGAGGTAGGCATATTTCCAGAAGGTATTTGTAGACCTTCCCTAGGAACATTAGCGTTTGGAGGTTGCTTTGCGTTAGAAGTACTCGGGGGATTTTTCGCATTAGGGTTTCCTTTTAAGACTTGGGCATATGATTGGTTTTGATTGTTTGTTTGTGAAGTACTAGCAATAGAGCCAGCGGCTTGGCTGGGCGCATGTGACGGACCATATTGGGAGTGAGTATATTTTTGAACTAAAGCAGGTTTTTTTAAATGCAAGAAGACTCTACAACCCCTATAGTTTGCCGTGTGATTTTCGCCAGAGTTGCTGCATTTCTTTACATTCGAGTCAGCTTTAGAACGATTACATTCGGCGGTTTTATGAGCGTCGCCACAAACCACACATACGTGGGGCAATTTACAATATGATTTTGTATGCCCATATTCCTGACAGTTTGTGCATTGGGAGGGACCCTTTCGTTTTAACGGCTCCTCAACAGTTATTCTTCTGTTGAGTTGGTAGCGCAAGTTGTATATGGGATGAACTGAATTTTTGGTTTTGAGAACCGATGAATCAAACGATATTTCAACGCGGTGCATTGGTTGAGGAACTTTATTCCTGTTCAAAATGTTATAAACAGATTTTACCTCATACCCCTCTAGCTCTATGGCAGATTTTATTTCCTCTGTAGGAACAGAACTATCTATGCCTTTTATGACAATAATCAATCCCTTAGCACTTTTTAATTGATATGTATAGTAACTTTTATTTTCTGCGTCCAGGTGTCTTGATATAATACGAAAGTTCGTTTCTGTACTGGCTTGAATTTTGGTTTCTTGAATTTGCCCGCGTCGTATAGAAACGACGTAGAAATTATTCTTACCTACCAGTTGAATCAACATGTTGACTATGCTATTTGATGTTTGCTCCCGCATATTCTTTAGTGGCTGTTCCATGTGCTGATTCTGCTTCTTCATCGTCAGGTATGGATAGTACAGAGAATCTGTTACCATTTGTTGGCAAAGAGACTACGTTAGAGCCTTTGTATTGTTTGGCCATGCGTTCCTGTTGGGTGGACCTAGGGCTAGCTTTTCTCTTAGTTATTGTAATATATCTGTCCATGCCTGTTTGCACTTTAGTACTTTTTGGCACAGCTCCTGTATTTATTAATGCAAATCGTGATGTTCCAGGTTTTTCGTTATTATTCCTCTGTTCAGACAACTTCACACTTTGAACCACATTTACGGTCGGATCAACACACTTGCTCAGGTTGGGCACACTTGCACTTAAATTGCTGTATGGAAAACCAGTTGCGCTGGCAATTTTTGCACTTAAATAATTTTTATTTAATTCTGAGTATCGAATGTTTTCATTGTTCACGCTCGGGGAGCTTACCACAATATACGCATTTCTGCTATTTGTGCTGGGCCTACTCTCCTTATTGGGAGTATTTGTGAGGCTCATTCACAAATCTCTTCGGGCACCTTAGTTACTGCTCTTTTTTTCAGCTAATACAAATATTTTTTTTTTTTTACCTATTACATATATTTTTTTTTTCACTTCGAATTTTTATATTTTTCTTACTCACTGATACACGCCCGTACTCGTCAAGAGCTGGCTCGAAATCAAGTTATGTGAATAAAGGAAAAAAAATGCATATATATTACACCGACATCAGGCCTATGGTTTTACAACAGAGTTACATACTGTATAAAAAATAGTTACAATAATAACAAGATATTTCATAACTGATACCAATGGCAAAAACAAATTTTTTACGATTAGAGAGTTGATGACAATAATTAAATGATTTAATTCTTTCTTTCTTTGGATGGATTGTGGTTTCAAAAACTAAAAAGAACTCGGTAAATATTGCTTATGTGATTATAACGCCATTAATTTGCTTTACTTTTCCCTTTAATGGCGGTTGGTAAACGGCACATATGACAAATGTGCTTATATCGCTAAATGGACTATGACGTTAATACATTATATTAAATTAACTTATGGCGGCAAAAAAACTATATCGCTAATGTGACTATACGCGTAGTGACTATAAACGAAAAGTACGGTTTTTTTTTTTTTAAACCTTCTCCTGTAAAATTTTATTTTTGTTGATTACATCATTTTTGCTATTAGGGCTCCATATGCTTTGCAACCTCCTCTATTTTCGAACTAAAGGTATATCTCGAAAGCCAGAGCAAATCTAAAAAAACCGAGAGCACCACTGGATGCAGCGTACCCGGATTATGTTAAAACGCCATGTGCCCGGCTTGTCATTTTTTTCAACTTGCATAGTGTAGTTTTTTTAGTTGCGTTGCTTTTCTGGTTTGGATAGTATGGGGTATTTGGTTCCAGAGACTCATCGCGTTGATAAAAAAATGATGCTCTGATGCAGTGAGACGATGCATTGGAGTTAATAACCTTCTTACTCTTCCTGGTCTACCAAACTGAACTTTTTCAAAAAGATAACCAGGGCTGCCTGTTATTTTGTGAAGAAATACAAGAGTTCTTATAATCATAAAATTCTCAAACGTAAAACCAAAAATGTTTCTTAAGATATTTAATATATGGCTGACCCTTCCAAGACCGTATGCATATCTTACTGTATTGTTGTGTGCAACATTAAGCCGGCGTGTGCTATTCACGTCACATATAGCAAAAAGTTCACATCCGTATCGCATAGCTGGAAAAATATAAGTCCTGGCCAGTAGCAATCTTATCCTCAGTGGTGTAAATGACTGAGTAGACCACATAGAACGAAGCTTTACATACGTCTGGGCGAAAATATTTTTGAGATGATCTGGCCATGCCAAGTTGCTGTTAAATGTCATTCCTAGATTTTAAGCTGATATAACAATTGAAATTTACTGGTTTTCTATGAGTATTATGACCAACTTTTGACTTTTGTGGATTCACGCAGAGCCCGTTTGCCGTTGCCATTGATGTTCTGTTGAAATCATAATAGAATTTATCAATATACTCGCCAATTGATTTTTCTGGAAAACTTAGGTATAGCTGTGCATCGTGATTTATCAATATGCATATGAATATGGATTTATCAATATGAGTTGTGCCGGAAGGTCATTGGCATATAATGATAATAAAAGTGGTCGAAGAATAAAAGATGGTTTACCACAAGATCTTTTAGTTTCAACGGTTTAGATAGTATATTATCGATGCAGACAGATTGTGTTCGGGTTTCGAGATACGAAGATATAAGCCGAGATGAACTACTTAAAAAGTAACATCATGCATAAAGTTGGATGGTGTACCACTTCAAAATCTTTCGTTTTCTTCCAATCCTCACTTTAGTTTTTCTGAAACTTAAGATAGAGCAGTTATGCAGCTATTCCCCAAACGAAAGCCTGATTTCCAATTAGTCAGATTGATATATAGCATAAAGTTGAAACTGGCCGATATTCGATTTCGGTATTAGTACAACTTTTGCGTGTTTCCGTTTGGAAGTGAAGGTGCTCGTCATTATGATGCTATTAAAATATCAACTATTTAAGGGCATTAAGCGGGCAGTTAACGTTAACATTTCCCTTACCAATGCCGATTTCGCGAATCACTCGGCATGTTTTTCTTGAGTGTACGGCTAAGCTAAATTTAATACGGAAGTATTCAGAGTTTACTCTACATATTTCATTATTTACAATACTCCTTGCAGTACGATACTCATTTGTAAGTTGAGTTGTCTTAAAACGCTTCCACGTGGCACATGTAATATCTTTTGCATGCATCAAGGCCTTGATTCTTTTAATTTTTAGTAAACATGAGAAACAAAAAATATTTGTTAAGGCTGTTTTATACCATCACACAAGTCTTATGTATTTTGACGAAAATGCATCTCTGATTTAACAAAATTTTGGGTATTGCATGAGCAAAAAAGCACCAAAAAACACCCGAAAGGCACCAAAATGGCAACGCTGATTACAAGTAGAACTGTTGCTATAATTCTTATACGTTTAATAGTTTTATTTGGTTTAATATCTTTATTTTTTCTAAAATCTTTATGGATGAAGTTTCCTGATGATCTGGCCTAAGCAACCAGTGAAATGCGCATAGGAATAGCTTATCCCATCAACAATAAATTTCAAGTGTTTTTGTCAAGAATAAAAACTGGGAATTAAGCACGAATAACAAAATCTTTTGAAATTAAAATTTTGTATTCCCAAAAATTGAAATTACTTTTTGATAATTTTTATTTTTTTATGTTCTAAACACGATTTAAAAAAAATATTTACCAGTTTTCGCTTTTTAAATTTAATTTATAATGAAGTTTAAAGTATTATAAATATGTATGTATACATATGTAAAAATTATTTAGTTTTTGTCTAGTTGCTCTGAATTCTGCTCCCACAATGGTGAAGGGTATATAAGATTCGGCACAGCCGAATATAGCACTCTTACTTGTTTAATATCACATTTGTAGCTTAAATGTGGTACAAATTAGAAAACTGTGGAGAGGGCTTATTCCATGCTTTAAATATTCCTTGACTGGACGAAATTTTTCAGAATAATAATATTTAATGCGTATGAGAACCTTTGAAGTAGCGCCGCACACGGGGCAAGCTTGAGTTGAATTAGTTTCGGTTATGACATTCAAAACCTTTCCGCCAATAACAGTAAGGGACATATCGAATTTTATTTTGATTGTTTTATTTTCTTCTATTTTTATGACCAAATTTTCGAGTTCTAATTTGTTTATCAAAATCAGAAGGCCGGCTATGCCGGTATTTGTTACACCATAGGGGGGGAAATCTTTGCGGCCAAAAGTGTTTCTGTTATATACATTTAATATATGCACCCAGAGAAAAAACAACAACAAAACCATTTTTAAAATTTTTTTAACCATATTATGTTTAATTTAACCAAACCATTGCCACCGACAACAAATGATTAAATAAATTTTTTTTAAATAAATTTGTTGGTTGTGGCCATAATAAAACATGTTTTTCTCTGCGGGTATGTAGATATTTTTTTGTATTTAACGTCTTTAGTAATTATGGACCTTATGACATTTTTAAAAATGACATAATGTCCATTTGCAAAGTGTCTTAGTGCCCACGGACATTATGACATTTTCAAAAGTGTCACAATGTCCATGGACACCGTGACACTTTTTGGATTGTCATAGTGTTCATGGACACTATGACACTGGACGTTATGACATGCCACCGATAGAAATATATCTGAATTCCTTTGCTTGCTTTCAAGACGAATGTTGCAGTACTGATGTTAAGAAAAACTGTTTTCAAGAATAAATGCTAACGCCTCCTATGCAGATAGAGGTGTTGGTGATTGGATATCTTGGTTACACAATTTTGATTTTTTAAGGCTTTGTTGGACTTTCCACAGTTTTTTTAAGAACAACTTCCAGGTGTACCTTTCCTTGTTTTCGAGCATGCATTGCAGCTGCCTGTATGAAAAGATCAGATTCATTTTCTTTAGATGTTACAAGTTCTGCCGCTTCTCTTCTCTTGCTGCATTTAGACTTTTCATCCGGACATATTTCTTCTGGACTTTCTGATGTGCTTGCTTTTTTTGGGTGTTCGATTATTGTTGTAGAATTGAAAAAATTTTGATGTTTTTTATGAAAATAATTTAGCCTTCTATGACACCAATTAACATGTAAATTTTTGCAAAAACTACGAATTTTTTGTATACATAATGCATCGGAAATTTCAACATTTTGTATTATTTTTCTCACATAGTTTAAAACTAATTCTTGCTTTTTTTCTTTCGTATTCCCTTTAAAATTTGCAACGATCAGCATGTTTAAAGTAATAGTGGCCTGGAAAAAACAATTTTCTAAAAATATGCAAAAAAGTGCAAAACGAAACATATTGCAAAAAACGGTCCACATTCCCACCTTTTAAGATTAATTAAGGCCCTAAATTTGTAAAACGCAAAAGCAACGCCAAAAATTATTTTGAAAGCAAAAACAAAATCGAAAATATTTCATAATTTTGTTGTTGTTTTCTATAGAAATGAATATTGAATTTTTAAATTTTAAACGCTGCATATCTTGTGGCGTTGATAATTTTTAAACGCAATATGTATTTCTGTAGAAAGTAACAACAAAATTTTGAAAAATTTTTGTCATTGTTTTTGCTTTCAATGTTATTTTTGGGATTGCGTTGCGTTTTACAAATTCAGGGCCTTAATTAAAGAACTTGAAAGCCTGCATAAAGGAAACTATATAAACTATTTAGAGTAATCAAGAAAGGTTGATCAACCCTTATAATTATCAATTAATCAATTTCTTTAGTATTTTGCCAAAAGAAATACAGTTGTATCCCCCTTGATGATATCTTTAGCTTGGCGCTAAAAGGGCCAATATCAAAAAATTCACTTTTGAGAAAATTTAAATTAAAGTTTTTTTTTTAAGAAGTTCGTAATAAAATAGGCTAGCACAGTCCTTATAAAGCTGTTCTGGGCTATTATTAAACATTGGCTGTTTCAGCAAAATAAAAGAATTTACGAAAAGAATAGAGTTTTTTCCCGGAGTTTTTCGATTCCCACGATCCCGCTCCATATAAGTAATACAAAGTAAATTTGTTTTTAATTAAAGTAAACAAGGTGTAATTGGCGTTTAAATTTCGTTAATAAAATCGCCATTTTAGTTAATACTTGGAAATACTTGGAAATTATTCTGGATATAGCTCTTAATTAGAATGCTGAGTTATCTCATATCAGGACAACCAGAGCAATATATGCCTGCCAGAGGATCTTCGGGAAGACATGGGGGCTAAAGCCCAGAATGATGTACTGGTCTTTTGTTGCGATAATAAGACCAATTTTGACCTATGCCGCTTTAGCGTGGTGGTCCAAGAACGAACAGGTCTAAGCTAGGCCTAGATTGATACTCGATAAGGTACATCGCCTGGTCTGCGTATCAATCGCGGGCTTCATGAAGACCCATCCCACCCTAGCTTTGGGAGTATCCTGCACATTCCTCCGTTGCACAGATCTGTGAAAGAGAAGGCCTGCAGGAGTGCCAGCAGGATGAGAACTTCAAGGCGGAAATTTTCCGCAGGGAATATGATGAGCCTATCTGAAATCTTTGATCTTCCACCAGGTGGCGTGGTGAGATATACAGGCTGCACAAAATATCCACTGGGTCGCGGTTCTTATGGCCTTCTACTTATTTATACATTTAAGGCGAAAAACATGGAAGGTGAAAAACTGGGTATTTGAAAATTT
Source organism: Pollenia angustigena (assembly GCA_930367215.1). Lineage (NCBI taxonomy): Eukaryota > Metazoa > Arthropoda > Insecta > Diptera > Polleniidae > Pollenia > Pollenia angustigena. The sequence goes on along the minus strand of OV884061.1, from coordinate 11,161,263 downwards.
ACAAAACTTAAAAACTTCATCAGCTACAATAAATAAAGTATAACAATAGCTATGATAACAAGTAAGAGTGCTATATTCGGCTGTGCCGAATCTTATATACCCTTCACCATTGTGCGAGCAGAATACAGAGCAACTAGACAAAAACTAAATAATTGTTACATATACATACATATTTACAATACTTAAAACTTCATTATAAATAAAATTTAAAAAGCGAAAACTGGTAAATATTTTTTTTTAAATCGTTTTTAGAACATAAAAAATATAAAAATATTAAGAAAAAAATTTTCTTTTAAAAAAAACCAAGATTCGAACCAGGGAACTCTCAGTTTCTAGCTTAACACACCCCCTAGACAACTGAACCATGAAGGAACGTTAATCGAATATCATTAAAATGAAATATGGCACGTTTACTGTTCACAAAATTCAACACAGTTGACTTGAAATTATTTTTGTTGTTATTGTTCACCGCAATAGCAAAGTTGGGAAATATATTCACCAAAATAGTTTGTGCCATGTATGTATGTGTGTTTGTTTGTTTTCTTTTATCTTTTTGGCGAGTTTTTAAGTAGCAAAAAAACACAAAAATTCCTAGTTTCTATTTGTTAAAATTATTTCGTTAAATAGATGAACTAATAAAGAAGGGTCCCAGTAAAAACTTCGCCTACAAAATAATGTGTTGAGTAATCAGAAAAACATAAGAGCACTACTTACAATTCTACTGAAAGAACCAATGAATTTTACAAGGGATGTCCCAAAATGAACGCATTAAAAAGTAAGTCATTATTTTTTTTACCTGCAAACATCCAGAAAAAAGTAGTTATGGAAGTTGTTATAGACGTAGTTATAGGAGAAAGCTACAAAATAATGAGTTAAAGAAGCTATCAATTTTGAAAAAGTAAGCGAAGTTTTTACTGGGGGATAACGAAAATCTTATTGGGCATTATGCTAGTATATGTAAACAATTGAAAGGGGGGGCAGAGGAACATCACATAGTTAAATCAAGTTCTCTCCTCATTAGGATCCAGAATATATATACTTTATAAGGTCTTAGATCAATATTGTAGAAATTACAAACGGAATGACAAAGTTATATATACCCTTTTCCACCTGAGGTGAAGGGTATAAAAAGAGTAATTTTTGGGATTTCAGTATTTTGATTATAACTCAGCCATTTTTTAACCGATTTGACAGATTTATATACCGAAGTGTTTAAAAAGAAATTTGCCAGTTAGTTGGGTTATAAAACCTGGACTCGGCCAGATCTATGGTTCCCGAAAATGGGTATGTTTAAAAAAAAAAATTAATATTTTGGTCATAACTTTTTCGTATCTGAACCGATTTTCTCGAGTTTTTCAGAAAATATTTTCTACTTAAAATCCGATCCGATCTTTTGATATATAAGGCGTAACCATAGGTCATATTACAGTCAAAAAATTCAGGTTATTATACAATTTTTGAAATATTTTGTAAGGGGGGTACCACGCCCACTTCTCCAACCCCGTTGGTGTGTATTTATAACTTGAATGTTTGCACCTAATTTGGAAACTTTGGCACTTGCCGTTCTCCAGATATACAGAAAAAAGCAATAAAAATACAACAACAAGGGATTTTTGGAAAAAATTAGAGGCAGTCGTGGTTTTTTTTGTCATATCTCAGCAATTTGTGGACCGATCTGGCTGAATTTCAATATGGTGGACTATATGTGACTTAATTGTAAAACAACCTAGCTGCTATCATGTCTGGAGTCTCCGGAAAACACATATCAAACGTAAGACGAACGGACAGACATCGTTAAATCAAGTTCTCTCCTCATAAGGACCCAGAATATACATATATACTTTATAGGGTCTTAGATCACTATTGTAGAAATTACAAACGGAACGACAAACTTATATATACCCTTTTCCACCTGAGGTGAAGGGTATAATAAGTGTCATTTACAAAAAAAAAAAAGAACTAACACATGATAATAACAAAGAGCGCAAAAAATATGAAACACAAAATAATACAGAACAGTGAAAGAAAAACAATAAGTGGGACAAAACTCCAATTGGAACTAAGGCACAACAAGGTTGAGAAAATCAGAAATGGAACATAAATAACATGAACAGTGAAATGAAACATATAAATAACGGAAAATAAATAACGGGGAAATAACATTGCAAACAAATATATAAAAAAACAAGTAAGAGTTCTATATTCGGCTGTGCCGAATCTTATATACCCTTCACCATTGTGGGAGCAGAATACAGAGCAACTAGGCAAAAACTAAATAATTTTTACATATATTAACAATATGTACTTTAAAAAAAAAATAAAAATTTAAAAAAAAATTTCTAACTTAACACAGCCCCTAGACAACTAAACCATGAAGGAACGTTGTTTGAATATCATTAAAATGAAATATGGCCCATTTAATGTTCACTGTGTTGAGTTGTAATTACTTTTGATGTTTTTGTTCACCACAATAGCAAAGTTGTAAACCATAAATAAAATTACAAATGAACTTATTTGAGTTGTGAACCGAAATATGGAAATATATTCACCAAAATAGTTTGTGGCATGTAAGTATGTGTGTTTGTTTTCTTTTATCTTTTTGGGGAGTTTTTAAGTAGCAAAAAACACAAAAATTCCTAGTTTCGATTTGTTAAAATTATTTCGTTAAATAGATGAAATAATAAAGAGGGATGATAACGAAAATCATATTGGGCATTATGCTAGTATATGTAAACAAATGTGAAGGGGACGGGGGGGGGGGGGGGGGGGGGATGAGACGGACAACTGGATTTGAACTTCGCTTTTCATAAGGACCCAGAATATACATACTTTATAGGGTGTAGGATCAATTTTGTAGAAATTACAAACGGAATGACAAAGTTATATATACCCTAAGGACCCAGAATATATATACTTTATACGGTGTAGGATCAATATTGTAGAAATGATGAAGGGTATAAAAAAAATCATTTTTGGGATTTCAGTATTTTGATCTTAACTTATCCATTTTAAGCCGATTTGAAATATTTAAATACCGACGTGTTTAGGAAGAAATTTACCATTTACCTGAGTTATAAAGTTTGGACTCGGGGAGATCTATGGTTCCCGAAAGCGGGTATTTAAAAAAAATAAATTTAATTTAGGTCATAACTTTTTTGTATCTGAACCGATTTTCCCGCGTTTTTTATAAAATATGTTCTACTAAAAATTTATTTTTAATTTCTTTTGTACGGGGGTACCACGCCCACTTCTCCAATTCCGCACACATTTTGTAGGATGGTGTGTATTGGCAACCTTAATGTGTGTACCTAATTTGGAGACTTTGGCTTTTGCCGTTCCCCAGATATACAGCAAAAAGCAATAAAAATACAACAACAAGGGATTTTTGGAAAAAATTAGAGGCAGTCGTGGTTTTTTTGTCATATCTCAGCCATTTGTAGACGGATCTTGCTGAATTTCAATAGCAGAAAATGGTGGACTATATGTGACATAATTGTAAAGCAACCTAGCCGCTATCATGTCTGGAGTCTCTGGAAAACACATATCAAACGTAAGACGGACAGACGGGCGGACAGACATCGTTAAATCAAGTTCTCTCCTCATAAGGTCCCAGAATATATATACTTTATAGGGTCTTAGATCAATATTGTAGAAATTACAAACGGAATGACAAACTTATATATACACTTTTCCACCTGAGGTGAAGGGTATAAAAAGGGATCTTATGTAATTAAGATTAAATTTTATTAAATTATTAATCTTTTTATTATTATCAATTTTTTTAGTATATTAATTTAATTATTATAAAAAAAAATAATTTTTTATCTTTCTATATTACAGTATCGAGGGTATGACATTTTAGTTAGGTATGTAACATAGCGTCGAAAAGGTAAATTTCGCATGTTTCTCAGTACAATTTTTATTTCTAAGGTTTAAGAAATATTAACAAACAATAAGGGAAAATTTTAAGATAGTACATATGCTTACAATTCAAAACCCTTGTCTTGACCTACAAAACGTATGGGGAAGGCTATAAATATGCATTATGTTTACATGGTTTTCATGCAACATATTCACAAAAGAAATTGAAAATGTTTCAAATTGGTTTTTTTTTTACGAAGGAACATTAAGATGTAGAACATGTAGCATTTATGCAACATTTTTCTCAGAAAAGATATCGCCATTAATCGGAATGTTTAAAAACATTATTATTATTTTGTCGAAAACTCTCTCTGAAAGAAAAGTTGAAATTGAACTTACCAATGTTTGATTTGTAACATTCGAATCACCAGAAGGATAAGGCGTATATACAGCTAAGGCCACACAATTAGCAAAAATTGTTAACAAAATAAAGTAATCAAAGATTCTTTATTTAGATAGATGATAGTCGAAAGTGGCATAGTTAAGAAAACCAAAAACTATTTATGTCAAAATATGATCCAAAAACACTTTTTGTGAGCATGGTTGCTTACATCTTGGTCAATTGCCTTAAAGGAATAGCTTTAGAAGGAATATAAAAAAATTATTTTAAATCCGGGGCAACGGTATACTTATGAGCTTGTCTATTAGTGTGACGGTTGCCGGTTTAATTCCTATATGTTTTACTACAACGTGCTTAAGGCACTGCTGCCATTTTTGAAATGAAGAAAGATTTCACAAGAACAAAAGAAAATACGTTCAAAATAGCCTTTTTTAACAATAGGAGCTTGAAGAAAATAAAGTAATGATACCAAAACAGCGCCATAAAATATCGGAAATGCGTCAAAACGGCAACATTGACTTAAAATGTACGTTTGTAAAACAAATAATTAAAATAATTTATCCAATCTGGATGATAAAAAAGAACTTTAGCTTAAATATACATATATAAACGTAGTTTAATTAATACGGAATTCGGCTGTTTGTGCTAAGCTTTGGGCTTTCAAGTGTTCTGCCGTAAAATGCAGTCAAATTTGATGTCCAAAATGTTTGTAGAGCATTTAATTTCATCACCGCATTCCCCTACTGGTTTTTAACGATTTGTTAGATTTACTTTAATATATACTTTAAGTTTTTTAAATTTAACAACCATTTCATACACTGGAAAAGCGAAGTTATGACGAACTATTCTGTTGTTTTTTATAAAAGTGATCCCATAATTTTAGAGTTATGAAATGTAAATAATCTTTCTTATTATTTATCAGCAACAACAAGTATAGCTAGCAAAAAGTGATTTTGGATTTAATACGGTGGCCTAATTCTGGCAGTGGTGATCAATTACTTTCTCGATTCGAAAGCAATTTTATTAATAATTCTTTCAGTCGATACGGAACATATCGAAATAATTTTTTCAGTATTGTGAAAATCAAATTAATTCTTTACAACACTGAAAAAATAATTCCGATTCGTTCAGTATATACTGAAATAATTAGATATAAAATTTCTTTCGAATCGAGAAAGTACTCGATCACGATTGCCAGAATCAGTCCCCTGATTTTTAACATATATGCTATGAAAACTTGTAGTCATTTAAAATATATTGCAAAAAAAAAACAAATGTTTTTAAAAAGGATGCTTTGAGTCTACGATTCGTATACAAAACGCACGCACAGGATTTTTTAACGTTAGACAATAAAGTGCCCTCTCTGGCCGATCTGGTTGTTGCTTGCCACCCCGTCGTTGTGGTCTTTTTTGGGTGGTACCACCTGGTGTCTTTTGTTGGTTTGCTCCGGCGGCAGGAATAGCTCCACATATTGTAGTACCATTCATTGTTTCAGGAATGTTTGGAATACCACCTCCAGTAGCTAAAGTAAAATTACGAAACAAATTAAATCACTTTTGAAACAATTTAGAAAGTGTGGACTCTGTTTGGAACCTATGGGTACTAACGGAAACAAAATAATTGTATCTCATATCAACATCTTTAGGAGACTTATTTGTCATATATGTAGATGTTGATATCGAGCCCTAACCGCGAAATTAACGTAGGGGACATCATTATCAATATTCGCTTTTTTTAATAAATTACTTTAATGGTAACACTTGCATCCTCTCCTAAAATTTTATGGTCACATAAGGTACCGTTTCGATTTTATAGAAATAACAATTTTATCGTAAGCGACAATTTCATACAAAATTTATACGAAATAAAGTTAAAAAAAAACTCTCTTCTGTAAAATTTGATTGTGCTTATGTTATTTTCGCGGTTATGGCTCGATATATTAAAAATTTCTACATGGTATGAGGCCCTTTTAGGACTTACTGTTTTAAACTTAAGTAGTATGTTATTGCCCGTTCTATTGCACTTTGTCCATACAAATTTGGGAGCATGGTATAACCCAGCAAACAATTTCATGTAAAAACTATCCCCTATCTATCCCCTTCTTATCTTGGAGGCGATATCATAGTGAGCATTCGCGATCAAGATTTTATTTTCACCCTACAGTCGGTTGGTTAACTTAATATGTTCATCGATTGGTACGATACACTGAGCCGTGTATGTGGGTATATTGTTATGACTTTATCGTGTTGTGGTTTGCGGTTTGTGATTTGCAAGCTCCACCACTTTTATTGTCTGTGCATGTTTGTGTTTTCGTAAATTTGACCGTCTGGCAACCCTATGCGGGCTCTTCGTTAGGTGTTCGTAAAGAGTAGGGTGTGTGTGTGTGTGTGTAAATGTGACCGTCTGGCAACCCTAGGCGGGCTCTTTGTTAGGTGTTCGTAAAGAGTAGGGTGTGTGTGTGTGTGTGTATGTGTAAAAGTGATTGTCGTGGCTGTGTGTGTGTGTAAATATGACCGTCTGGCAACCCTATGCAGGGTCTTTGTTAGATGTTCGTAAAGAGTAGCGTGTGTGTAGATGCAACCATGTCGGATGGTCTTTTTTATGTAATGTGAAACCTTTTTATTTTTCGAATTTTCAATTTCATAAAGCTTTTTTTTTAATTAATTCTAATCTCAAAATTCTTGGAAATACAAAGAAATTTGAGTATTAGTTGAGCAGATGTGTAGGTGTTTAGAATTCTTAAAAAACTCAGAAAAAAAATAACTTAATAAATATTTTATAAAGTCTGCTGATTGTTTCTTTTCATAATTATCTATTTTTATGTAATATGAAACCTATAAATAAAAACAATATTATGTTATGTTATTTTATTTTAAATTTTATTAAGAATTTCTTTTTCAGATTTTACAGATTCAAAATTAAAAATACGTTTATAAAGATTAAAAAGCTTAAGTGTTAACAAATGTTGTTCATAAAGTGTTTGACATCGACAAATGGTAAAGGATTGTGAATAAACATTTTCACAATAATATGTGTGTATGATATTATTTATACATATGAATGTACTATTTACATAATTATAAATTCTTAATTCATCTATAAGTTTCATAAATAAATCCATATGTTCCTTATCAATCGGGTTACTATGTTTTGTCAATAATTCTTCCAATTTAGCTGATGATATCATTTTTGAGTTAAATTGTACTAGGGATGTACTCTGTTTAAAGACTTAGAATCAACTAAAAATTAAAGGATCAACTTCAAAAGTTTTATTGATTAATAAGGTTTTTCTTTATTTTAAATATAAATTCACATAATTCCTTAATAAAATTACATTCTTTTCAGCACATATTTGATTAAAATTAGTATGTTTCTTACAAATATTAATATTAGGATAATTTTTATATAAAGTCTTGATATTTGGACAATTCAAATAATCTAAATTAATTATATATGTTTCGATTTCTCCTCCAAGTAGTTCTTTTAACCCTCTAATACTATGTTCCCACTTGAGTTCTTAAACGCGTTTAATCAGCTCGAACGTGATTAAGCGCTAATCACTTCAAAATCGAGATGATTACCCATACATTGAAGTGATTTGTTAATCACTTCAAATCGACATGATTACAACTAAATCACTTCATAAGCCACATAGAATCCACTGAACATACCTAATAATGTAGAATCGCCAACATGTCGTGTACAACCGGCCAAGATTTCTGCTTAATGTTTTTATTTCTTTCCTTAAATAATTCATACATTTTCACAATTTCATCATTAAAATTATTAAAATAATCTTCTGATAACTTTATAAAAGTGTTTTTATCCATTTTTAATACTTTAAAGAAATATAAATTTGTTTGATATTTTTTTTTGTGTGTTTGTTGTGTGTTTTTTTTTCTTAATCATCTTAAATGTAATGTGAACGGCTTTGATTAGCTAAATCAACATTTTGCTTAAACGCGTTTAAAAACCCAAGTGTGAACTTAGCATAACTTTTTCAAAACCTTTAGTTAGATGTTCGTCAAGAGTAGGGTGTGTGTAGATACAACCATGTCGGATGGTATATTTTTTGTAATATTAAACCTTTTTATTTTTCAAATGAATTGTACATACGTTACAAATTTAAGTTTCATAAAGTCTCAAAATTCTTGGAAATACAAAGAAATTTGAGTAATATGTAGATGTGTAGGGGTTTAGAATTCTTAAAAAAACAAAACAAAGAAATAATTTAATAAATATTTTATAGAGTCAGCTTATTGCTCCTTTTCATAATTATCTTTTTTGTGTAACATGAAACCTTTTTATTTTTCGAATTTTCAATTTCATAAAGCTTTTTTTTAAATTAATACTAGTCTCAAAATTCTTGTAAAAACAAAAAAATTTTTGAAATATATGCAGGTGTACAGATGTTTGATTAAATGAAATAAACTAATGCGAAACTTTAAAATAAGAAAAAAATAACAAAATAAATATTTTAAAGAATCTGCTGATTGTTCCTCTTCATAATTGTCTTTTTTTGTAATATGAAACCTTTTTATTTGTACGTGATAAATTTATTTTATGTTTGTATGGAAATATGATTTTATAAAAAAAGAAAATGTTTGCGAATTAGAAAATAAAACAAATAGTTTGATAGATGTTTATGTTTTCATTTTATTAAAAGTATAATTTTTACATTTAGTTAAATTATATACATTATTATTATAATATTCCATGATTTATTTAGCTTCTTCTAAGACAGATTCTTTTGTTTTCTTAAAGCGGGAACAGGAACAAGTATCTAGATCACACGTATTATTTTCATCTGCTCAAGCATAATTATTGTTATGTTCACCATATCGATTAGTTATTGTTTGCAATTTATTTCCATCCTCCAGATATTCTTTTTTTATGCATATCAAAAACATGATTGCTTACACCAAGACCAATAGAATTGGTCTTAGTTTTGAATCTTTAAATGTATACTAAGGTGTTGAGCTTCCTTCAAATTTATTTATAAAACTCCTGTTTTTAATAAATTTATTAGCCTCTGTAAGTTCCTCAATAATTGAAATTATCTCGTTTTTATGGTTATTATGACCAGCACCTTCCAATGAAAGGAGTAAACGTAATCTGTCGACTAATTCATTAAGATCATCCCAATAAATATAGTTTGGCTTACGTTTTTCTACTAATTTTAAGGATAATCCACTACCTTTAGTAAGAATATTACTCTTTGTATTGAATAATTTTTTTAAAATGCGTTCATATTTAAATGCTTTAGTTGCTTTAATTTGTTTATTTGACTGATAGTTACGTCTGTGTACATTTGTATTAATAAGAATATCTTTATATTTTTTTAAATCTATTTTATTATAATGTAAAGGTTTTATGTGGAATAATAGTTCAAATAATCCTGGTGTCAATTTCAATTTTTTATCGCCTATATATAAAGTGTTATCGTTATTAAATTTTAGTTTGTTTGTTCCATATCGTCAATTTCCAGCATGGTCTATATTAAATCCATAGATTCTATCAATCATTTTAGTATTTATTAACAACATAATATTCTCATATAGTGGTGATTTATTTGATTTAGAATTACTTAATTTAATTCGTTTCTTATCGGTTTTGGTTTAGAAAATAAATGTGTGATTTTGTTGCGTTTTCTATCGCCATCTTTATCGAAATTTGAAAGCAATGAATAATTCTTTCGTTTTAGATTTTTTTGGTTTTTATCATTCTTCGATTGTGCTGTGTATGTTGTTGTTGTTTTTAGTGAAATATGCTTTTTAGTACTGTTAGGTTTTGATGATTTCGTTGTTTCTGTTGATTGTAAAATTTTCATATTATTTTTCTTTCTCTTTATATTAGGTAGAGTAGGTGTGTTATTGCTAAATGTTCTTATTCGCTTTAAGTTGTTTAGGTATTGGACTTTGTTGTCATTATTATCTTCATTGTAATGTTCATCATCATCAATATCCATGTCGTAATTAGATTTATTTTCTTCATTTAACCTCATCAAACTAGATGCATTATCAATATCATCATCATAATCCATATTGGAATTATATCTATTTTCTTCATTAAAACCAGCTTCGTTATTATCGATATCTTCATCATTACCATAATCCATATTATTATTAGATTTATTTTCTTCATTTAACCTCATCGTCATCATAAACCATATTGGAATTAGATCTATTTTCTTCATTAAAACCAGCAAAACCAGCTTCGTTATTATCATCATCATCATCATCATAATCCATATAAGAAAGATTCTGATTTAAATTAGATCTATATAGTGATAGAGAATATGGTGTATATAGTGATTGATATGATGGCGATCGTACTGTTCCAGAAGATTTTTTTGTCTTATCAAGTTTTTTTATTATATGTTTTAAAGGGTTTGTTATAGGCTTAAAGGTTTCTTCTAACATATTAACTTTCTCCATTTCATTAAGTTTAATATTTTTAAATTTTTTCTTTAATACCGCTCTGGTTTCTACAATATCTTTTAACAATTCATTATTTTTACTCATGATTGCTGTATGCATGTGTTTGTATTTTAAATTAAAAACGATCTGCTTTATATCTGCTTTCGATCTGCGTCTGATCTGCTTTTGATCTGCTTTTGATCTGCTTTCGATCTGTTTTATATAAAATCTTACTTATAATTGAATAAATTTATATTATTACCACAAATAACATCATCGAATATTATTATAGAGTGTGGGTTTGCTTTAGCTGGACTTAAAACTTTTTCATTTTCCGAGAATGTAAATAGATTTTCAATATATGTATATGTTTTTGAAACAAAAACCATTAGGACTTTCTATAAGACTAATCATTACATTAGTCTTACCACAGTTTGATGGTCCAACAATTAACGCTGTTATTGTGTTTGGTAATTGTGTGCTATGTACAATTTTAGCTTTTTTATTTTTCATCATCAGCATTTCTAATAACAATTTATTTCGTTTGTTTAACTATTCGCATATTGCTCTGCTCTGCTGATATGCTTTATATCTGCTTCTGATCTGGCTTATATATGCTTTTGATCAGCTTTTCGATCTATTTTATGAATACAACCTTACTTATAATTGAATAAAATAATTAAATCCCATTCTCTAACGAATACCATTAATTCGATCATCCTTAAGGCTAGTTTTAACTATCTCACAAGTCTTACGTATTCCATAATACTTTGTGAGATAGAAATCTAATGAGTTTTATTACGAATGTCAAAAAATCTAATTTAACATAACAGTTTGTTTTCATATCATCAAACAAAGTATAAACACTCACACATGAAACAAAATGCAACCCTGATCCAATGTTTAGAAATTTTTTAAACGATGAAGTCGTATGGGATGTCAAACTTTTTTTCACAATACTTGTCATTTTCATCACACATACATTCACACTCTCAGACTTTTACATATTACTTGAGTTTTTGACATGTTTTAATATAAAGTATAATAGTCTTTACAAGCCTTTACTTACAACAACAAAACCACAATTATCTTTCCAACAGTATATAGAGTATATGTTCACATATACTCCGTTTAAGTTTGATATGGAAATTCAGCCAGATAAGTCCATAAATGACGAGATTTTAGCAAAAAAAAAAACACAACTACCTCTAATTTAACCCCCAAAATGCCTTGTTGTTGTTGTTTTTATTTGTTTTTTCCGTATAGAATCAAAGTTTCCAAATTAGATACAAAGATATAAGTTTTTATTACACAGAATCCCACAAAATGTGGGCGGGATTAGAGAAGTGGGCCTGGTACCTCCCTAACAGAAAGCATCAACAAATCTTGAATTTAATAAAATCTTGAAGATTTTATAAATTTGTTGATGTTTTCTATTTGGCAGGTACCCTTTATTTTATTAATATCCTGATGAATTCCTTAATAATTTTACCATTACACTCATCCTTCATCATCCCTAAAATTTTTTTAATAAGAAGTGGGATATTGTAGACATTATCTATCGGATATGCAGATGAATCAAAATGAGTATTTATATCATTTTTAATATCTCTGTATAGATCATCTGTTTTACAGCATTTCTAATTACAATAAACTAAACTGTTTCATATCTGTTTTTGATCAGCTTTATATCTGCTTTTGATCTGCTTTCGATCTGTTTTATATAAAATCTTACTTATAATTGAATAAAATTATTAAATTCCTTTCTATAACGACCACCATTAATTGGATCTTCCATACTGCCATCAATAAAACCATAATTATCTTTCCCAAATTCTTAGAAATTTTTTAACTAATAAAATAGGACGGGACTGTACCAAAAATATGATTAAGTGTAAAATTTAAACTATTGATGGAGCATGCTTAATCATGTTTATAATTATTAAATATTACAAATACATTAATTACACTAACCTAGAAATATCAAAACCAAACATGATTGAACATGCTTAAAAGTAAAATTTTTATCTATAATAATAAAGAGATATAAATACCGAATACAATTTATTTCAACAACTAGTTTATTATGATATTTCATAAAGTTAAAATAGTATTTTTTAATAATTGTGTTTAATATATAAAAAAAAAAATTTATATAAATTATAATTTTTTTTTTTTTGCTTTTTTCCCCCAAGTTTCATTTTATTAATTACATTAAATATAAAGCGAAGAAAAGATCTCTATATCTTTATCTCTTTCTTTCACATTATTATATATACAGGCATGTTCTGAAAATCACTTTTTGTGAAAGTGATTTCAAATCACAAAGGTGTTCTGAACGCAAAACTTTTTTAATTTTTGTGATTTCAAACCGGTCAGCTAAATGGCTGGCGATTTAAAATCACTTGCCTATTTTTTCAATTGCTTTATTCTGAACTTCGCAATAAAATAATTAACTGAATAAGTTAAAATGTTTTTTATTGATTTCTATAGTACTACAAGCAGGTTTGCACCAAATAATTTATAAAATTATGAAAAAATGTTGTTATTTGGTTTTGTGGTTTTGAATTTACTTTTTAGTTGTCAGCTGTTTCAGTTCTTCGAAAATACACCGATGCTTGCCAGAGTAGCAACATTTTTTTACCAACGAGAAATGTATTTAATTTTTTTAAATAAATGCACAATTTCCAATGAAACTTTTTATTTTTGTTAAGTTATATTTTTAATAGTAAAAAACTATTAATTGTTTGCCTAATTAAAAAAAAAAACTACGCATAAGGTAATAGCAAATGGCAACAATAAGTAATTACAAACAGTGGCAGCTTAAGTGGTGGTGGTCTTTTTGGTATTGTCAAATTTATTTGTTTTGCGCTTAAAATTAAATAATTCAGTTGCTTTTGATTACAATTAAAAGTTTTTCACCATGTAAGTATATTTAATACGATATAAAAACATTATTTCAACAAAACATATTTTTATAAGGGGACAACACAAAAGTAGAGCTCAGGATGATATTTATATAAAATTTTTGGAGCAGCATCAAGACTTGGCAAGCAATTTTGTGAAGGGTGACAGGGTGTATTGTGAGCAATTGTGGGCAGATCTTGCCATTCAATTAAACGCTTCGGGACCACCATCGAAGGATGTACCAGCCTGGAAAAAAGTATGTACATATGTATGTAGATACAATTCAAATTGTACAAATCATTTATGTATGTTAAAATAAATTTTTTTTAGGTATGGGTTGACATGAAGCTGAGTGTAAAGCATCGAATGGCTCACAATAAAGTAGAATGTAGTAAAACAGGAGGTGGCCGTTTCAATAAATTCATATTGTCCCCAACTGATGAGCAGGTGGCAGTTATATGTGGTCTGTACGCTTCAGTGGAAGGAATAAAAGGCACCAAAAGCTTTGGTGTGCCCACCACAACTAAAACAAATTCAGCAACAACCCCTCGTTCGCCTAAAAATAATAAAGCTATACTCAATAATGAATCCTGCGATGAAATAATTGACGTCTATACACCAATGTCGCCTTCACCGTCTCCAGTACAATCCTGCCAAAATGAACAACAAATTTCTACATCTATAACACCATCAACACCAGCCCGAGCTACCAGCTGCAAACGCAAAAGGGATGTTACTGATGTTAGAGATGTTATGGAAATGGAAGCCGAGCATTTCGCCAAAATTATAAAAAACTTAGACAACATAAAAAATTAAATTAAAGAAAATAGAAATTATTTGAGAGAAGTGTCGAAAAATATGAGAGAAATCAAAAAGTTTAAAGAAAAGGAGTTACACGAGCTGACCAGACATAACTATGCTATGGAAAAAAGTGTTCAGACCAAAAACGAGCTTAAATTGAAATTTTTAGAACTGGAGCGAATAAAACTTGGCATACAACCACTACCTAGTCCTTAGTAATTAAACATTAGAAAAATGGACGATCTCTTAGTGATAATAGCGACCTAGTCTACCATTGATTTTATACATAAGTATGTATATCAATGAATTAATGAATCTCTTTCCTACTTTTTTGTTTGTTTAATGATTTCTTTTATTTGTTTAATAAAGTTTGTTGAATTTATTGAAATTAATTCTTATTTATTTTAAACGTGGATACTTGAATTAAGGGAGTAAGCTATATTATCTCTTATAGTAACGGCTGAATTATCGTTTCATCTTGTTCAGCTGTTATTAAATCGTCTTCGGGCGAGCTAACAATAATTTCATCGTCAAATGTTACATTATAGTGTATACATATATTATGCAGTGCACAGCACACATTGATAATAGAAACTACCTTAGATGGAACATAAGGAAAAGCACTTTGAAGACATCTAAAGCGGCTTTTCAAAACACCTATGGACCTTTCAACAATGTTTCTGGCAGAGACATGTCTTAGATTTAATGTATGCTGAGCAGTTCCGAAAGTACAATTTTTATAGGGGGTCATCAAATAAGGTTTAAGCGGATATGCAGAATCCCCCAAGAGCCAACAATTTCGAACTCCTTCTGAATGCATCGTGGAGAAGTGTCTTTTGGCAGCACTCATGTTCCAAATAAATGAATCATGACATGAGCCAGGCCTGCAAGCATCTACGGTAGGGCTGCCAGAATTTTGAACCTATTAACCAGGACACATAGAACAATTAAATAAAAAATTACGCCAACAAAAAAGGTTTTTTTTTAATACTATGTATGTTTGTTTGAACCTATTTAAAACCATCCATTTTTTATTTTTAAATTCAACAATATATGAGGCTATCAGCGCTGAAGTGGTTACTTGGTTACGGTTCTGGTGAAAGATATGTTCTTTGCACTTTTCTTAACAGTGCAATAGTCGAGTAAGTTAACTGTTTGTATCTAAAACAGATGGCGCTAGAAATATATTTTTTGCATGGGCCGCTGCAACCAAGTACTATAGTGCAAGAGTAGTGTTAATTCCACATCATCTCATAATAAGTTTAAGGTTACACCATTTCTCATATGTAAAAAAAAAAAAATTAACGTGTACTTCATGTACATAAAAACGATGAAAAATAATAAAAAGTTGAGCTTAAAATGTACCAAACTATAATACTTTTCAGAAGATTGCACTTTTTCCAGAACTTCATTTCAGTCTTTGATATAGTTACTTACATTGAATATTACTCTCCAGTGTTTCAGTCTTTAACGAGTTTCTTTCTTTAGTCCATTGAGCAGACTGAGAACTCAACTTGAAAAAATCAAAATCTTTTCATTTTTCTTCAACCAACCTGACAACTGACAAAGCAATACACGCTTTGATTTGGACAACAACCGACTCATTTGACAATTGAATTGAAACGTGTATGGGCTATTTTAAAGAAAGTAATTTGTTATCGGCTTTCGATTACTTATAAAAGTTGTTAACACGGTATAACTTTTTAAAGCAACTTGTTGAAACAAAATTGGAAAGAGGATTGACTCTCATCTAATTTTATTAAAAGCTTTTAGATAAACGTCGTTTACACCAGATAACAGTTGAATTTAATTAAAGTTGTTTATGCAATTGCCTTATGTTAGCAGCGCGCTGCCAGAAGTAAGATTTTACCTTATTTTTTAAGATTTTTTAACCGAAAAAAGATTTTAAGATTTTTCCCCCAAAAACAAGACTTTTTGCTGTGTCAAGACGAAGGTAAGGTTCAATTAAAAAAAACCTTCTTTGTTCCCATTTGAAAATGTTTAAACTTAATAATGCATCATTGCGGTTTACTGGAAAAAAATACTTAAAAAGCAACCTCTGTTGGGCGTTCAAAGGGGATTAATCAGGTGTAAGCTTTGCGCGCTTTTTCTTTGCAGAACAGAAAATATTGCAAGTTAGACTAAGGTTTGCAAAAATTAAATAATAGCAATGTTGAAGATATTGTGGTAAGATACTTATTTTTGGGGACTCCAAATATAAAACGTGTACAGGATTATAGAACATGGGAAAAAAGCCAAACAAATCCTTAAATTATTTTTTCGTCTTATTTTTCGATTTTCTGTCAACCTATATATTTTGTTTCTTATTTAGAACTCCTAGATTTATTTTTCTTTATTGGTCAAATATCCTTTGGTTAAAAAGGCAACAAAAATAAATTCATTGTTGTTACAACAATTTAGCAGTTGGTTGACAAGAATTAAAAGCTCATCTGGTGAGGATGAACTATTTTGCAAAATATGCAACGTTAGCTTTAAAGGAAGTGGTGGTAAGTCTGACCTAATACAACACTAAAATACAAAAAGGCATAAGGAATAGGCCAGTTGTATTAGTGGCAACTAAACAACAATTGACAAGGAATTTCGAAAAAATACCGGTGAATTAAGGTGCGTGCAAATTTAAAAATTAAATTAAGTGCTTTTATAGCTGAACATAATTTACCGTTTGCCTGTATGGACCACTTGTCCTTGTTTTTAAAACAATCGATACCAGATTCAAAAATAACCCCGAAAATTTCTTTTGACAGTAAAAAACGACTTGTCTCGTTAAAAACGTTTTAGGACGTGCTCAGTTTGATTTTGTTTGCAACATTCTACGGCAGAAACAAATGTACAATTTAGTATAAGAAATTGAATTTTTTGTTATGTTTTTTTTTTGTTTATTTTATGTATTAAATAAAATATTCTAAAAATAAGATTTTTTCTTCAAAAATAAGATTTTTTTTTGGTGAAATTAAGATTTTTTGCCGAAAATTTCTGGCAGCCCTGGTTAGCAGTGTTATAACAGAAATCTTAACCTTTGTTAACAACTAAAACCAGCAAAAAACAAATTTTTTGTCTTGACCTGTAAAAAAACCAGGACAATTTAATAGTGGACCAGGACAAGTAGTCAAAAACCAGGACAATCCTGGAAAACCAGGACGTATGGCAGGCCTAATCTACGGCCGCAATACGCATTTCATGATCACAAATCTGGAATTTAATATACGGATATATTTTAAATAGTGCTTATAGGTGTACATATGTATGTAAGTCTACAAAATACCAACCATCATTGCATTAAGGCTGAAATAACCCTTTCTGTTAAAATATGCAGCGTGATCGGACGGTGGTTTCATTATTCGGATGTGTGTGCCATCAACACATCCAATTATTTCAGGCATACCGAACTTTGAATAAACAAAAGATTTTGATGCATTTTGTGCCTGTTGGCTTACAGGAATTTGTATCCAAACGGCACACAACTTCTGCTCTAATTGCTGCATTACGATCCACATAACCTTGGAAAAGGTTGATCGCCCCATGCTTAAGCTGGCATCGTTTGCTATAACGCCTTGGAACGATCCGACTGCTAAATATCTAAGTACAGCTGCCAGCTGAATACTTGACGGAATGGAACATTTGGAAAGGTTTGGTGATATATCATCCAATATCATTTTAAAGGCTCTTTTATTCAACCGGTAAAATGATATGAAACTAAAAACGACCTAGTTTTAAATTGTCACATTTAAATGTTATATTATTTTAACTTACAATGTTTCGTTCATATCCATTGGATTTGATAAATCTCGCAAATACTTTTTCTTTACTCGTTCATTTCTTAATTGTTTTTTTTTTTTTAAATCTATTACTGATAACAATAAAGCTCCAGGCATTTCAAAATGTTTTTAATTTTTATAAAAAAGCTAATTTTAGTTTATTTTTACTTAATATTGTTACCAAAAAACTAACTTATTTTTAACACATAAAAAGTGTCTTCAAATGTAAACAAAAAAAAAAATCAGCTGTTTTGTGTTTTCGAAAATGTAAAACCACTCCGAAAAGTTTTCAGTACACGCTCATTTCACAATTGTGATTTCAAAATCACAAGTGATTTGAAATCTTGTGATTTACAGAACATGCCTGATAAATTGATTAAATATACTAAAATCGATTTTGTTTGATTTAGTGCTTTAGTTGAAGAAAATAAACTAAAGTGAACAGTCATAGATATGGACTCCTCTAAAAATCTAATAAGCAAATTTAATAATCTGAGCTATAACAAATCCTTTTTACATATAAAGGATCTTATAATGTCAGCCAAATATGTAATTATAAGTGCAGATAGGATTACAACAAAATATGGTGCCACAATCAAAATTGAATTGGAGGATAATATATTGTTTTTGCCACATCGCTACAATTCTCTAACTGATGATGATATTAAGAATTTATCTTCTAGAGCATATCTTATATCAAGAGAAGGAGACAAAAACCTGCGACTGAAATCATTAGAAGAGGGTGACATCTTTATATCCAATTCTAGATATCCCATATTCACTAACTCTAACAATTATTAAAATTAAATTTAATAATAAATAATAATATGTATATCAATATAATAATAACACTGGTTTACAGCCAAAAATTACCAAGAACGCCACGTGCCTAGATAAGTTAATTTTGACCTCCTGAACACGAAAAACGCTGTAATTTTTTTTTCAATAGTTTAGTTTTTTAGATAACGGTACTTTTGTGTTTTTCGGTGTATGGTCCCACTCAAACCCTTGTGGAGCCCAACCGAAAAGTCCGATCGAGATAAATGGCATATCGTTGGAAAGGTAATTGAATGCCTTTTCCGTCGATATGCTAAGAATTTTTATCTGATAAGAATTGGGTGAGTTATGGCACCTCAAAGTTCGAAATTTGCCTATTTTTTACGTTTTTTTCAAAATTTTTCATTTTTATTTCGTTTTTTTTCTACGTTATAGTAAATATCTGGAATGTTTTATTTTTTAGCCAAATAGTTTATTTTGTTACCAACATTTTAAGCGTAATTTGAAAAAAATCGGATGAAAAATAAAGTTTTTATTAAGGATTTTGTGGAACGACAATATTTTCATCCCATATAAAATTCCGCCTTTTTTTAACCATCAGTTTTAACGTATTTAAAAAAAAACGGAATTTTATATGAGATGAAAAATATTGTCGTTCCACAAAATCCTTAATAAAAACTTTATTTTTCATCCGATTTCTTTCAAATTACGCTTAAAATGTTGGTAACAAAATAAACTATTTGGTTAAAAAATAAAACATTCCAGATATTTACTATAACGTAGAAAAAAAAACGAAATAAAAATGAAAAATTTTGAAAAAAACGTGAAAAATAGGCAAATTTCGAACTTTGAGGTGTCATAACTCAGCCAATTCTTATCAGATAAAAATTCTTAGCATATCGACGGAAAAGGCATTCAATTACCTTTCCAACGATATGCCATTTATCTCGATCGGACTTTTCGGTTGGGCTCCACAAGGGTTTGAGTGGGACCATACACCGAAAAACACAAAAGTACCGTTATCTAAAAACTAAACTATTGAAAAAAAAATTACAGCGTTTTTCGTGTTCAGGAGGTCAAAATTAACTTATCTAGGCACGTGGCGTTCTTGGTAATTTTCCAAATTAAAAATTTGTAAAGCAGTGTAATAATTAAGTTAAAACTAAAAAAAAAAAAATATATAAAAATATTTGTAATATATTTTCTTTTATTTTATTTATTTACTAATTTTTATAAATAAAATATATTCTAATACAAATAAAATTACCAACAAAATGAATATTATTAAATAATAATTAAAAAAGGATTTTGTTATATTTTTAATGGATGATGATGATAAAATTTCAGCGTTTTGAGGTTTAGTGTTTGAGCATTCAATAAATGAAATTGGGATTTTAAAAACTTGATTATCATAATATGTAATGTGACTGCGATTAGTGATATCATCGCTTTTCCCTTCCATATTGTTATTATACAGAGGAATGTTATAAATATTATCGTCTCGTATTTCACCTTTTACATCTCTGAGACCACAAGTATCATAACTGGGTGGTGGTAGTTTTTCATCTAATATATTCGAATTAATAGGTACATTATTGGTACAACGTCTTCTCAGTAAAGCACAATTTGGTGACCAACGCAAATGTTCTGTTAAAGGTTGATCAGTAGGTCCCCATTTCCAAATTTCAACTTCGCAAAAATAACGTTTTGTTTTATCATAATCTCCGCTATAAAACATACCAGTCATTGCCAATTCCCTTTTATCTAACCATTTTAATGGCCAGCATGTAAAAGTTTTTAAACGTTTATCTTTTCTATGGAAAATATCGTTCATGCTATAGCGTGGCGTGAATGGAGATTGTTTTAAATGATGATGAGGATCTTTATTATTACATTCGGATTTTAAATCATTAACCATTTTAATTTTAATTTATAAATTATGTTTTTTTATATATTAAACACAATTATTAAAAAATACTATTTTAACTTTATGAAATATCATAATAAACTAGTTGTTGAAATAAATTGTATTCGGTATTTATATCTCTTTATTATTATAGATAAAAATTTTACTTTTAAGCAAGTTCAATCATGTTTGGTTTTGATATTTCTAGGTCAGTGTAATTAATGTATTTGTAATATTTAATAATTATAAACATGATTAAGCATGCTCAATCAATAATTTGAATTTCACACTTAATCATATTTTTGGTACAGTCCCGTCCTATTTTATTAGTTAAAAAATTTTTAAGAATTTGGGAAAGATAATTATGGTTTTATTGATGGCAGTATGGAAGATGCAATTAATGGTGGTCGTTATAGAAAGGAATTTAATAATTTTTTTCAATTATAAGTAAGATTATATATAAAACAGATCGAAAGCAGATATAAAGCAGATCAAAAACAGATATGAAACAGTTTAGTTTATTGTAATTAGAAATGCTGTAAAACAGATGATCTATACAGAGATATTAAAAATGATATAAATACTCATTTTGATTCATCTGCATATCCGATAGATAATGTCTACAATATCCCACTTCTTATTAAAAAAATGTTAGGGATGATGAAGGATGAGTGTAATGGTAAAATTATTAAGGAATTCATCAGGATATTAATAAAATTAAGGGTACCTGCCGAATAGAAAACATCAACAAATTAATAAAATCTTCAAGATTTTATTAAATTCAAGATTTGTTGATGCTTTCTGTTAGGGAGGTACCACGCCCACTTCTCTAATCCCGCCCACATTTTGAGGGATTCTGTGTAATAAAAACTTATATCTTTGTATCTAATTTGGAAACTTTGATTCTATACGGAAAAAACAAATAAAAACAACAACAACAAGGCATTTTGGGTGTTAAATTAGAGGTAGTTGTGTTTTTGTTGGAAAGGTAATTGTGGTTTTGTTGTTGTAAGTAAAGGCTTGTTAAGACTATTATACTTTGTATTAAAACATGTCAAAAACTCAAGTAATATGTAAAAGCTTGAGAGTGTGAATGTATGTGTGATGAAAATGACAAGTATTGTGAAAAAGAGTTTGACATCTCATAACACTTCATCGTTTAAAAAATTTCTAAACATTGGATCACGGTTGCATTTTGTTTCATGTGTGAGTGTTTATACTTTGTTTGATGATGTGAACACAAACTGTTATGTAAAATTAGATTTTTTTTACCATCAAAGTTATTTTAACATTCGTAATAAAACTCCTTAGATTTCTATCTCACAAAGTATTATGGAATAAGTAAGACTTATGATGTTAAAACTAGCCTTAAGGATGATCGAATTAATCATATTCGTTAGAGAAAGGGATTTAATTATTTTATTCAATTATAAGTAAGGTCGTATTCATAAAATAGATCGAAAAGCTGATCAAAAGCATATATAAGCCAGATCAGAAGCAGATATAAAGCATATCAGCAGAGCAGAGCAATATGCGAATAGTTAAACAAACGAAATAAATTGTTATTAGAAATGCTGATGATGAAAAATAAAAAAGCTAAAATTGTACATAGCACACAATTACCAAACACAATAACAGCGTTAATTGTTGGACCATCAAACTGTGGTAAGACTAATGTAATGATTAGTCTTATAGAAAGTCCTAATGGTTTTTGTTTCAAAAACATATACATATATTGAAAATCTATTTACATTCTCGGAAAATGAAAAAGTTTTAAGTCCAGCTAAAGCAAACCCACACTCTATAATAATATTCGATGATGTTATTTGTGGTAATAATATAAATTTATTCAATTATAAGTAAGATTTTATATAAAACAGATCGAAAGCAGATCAAAAGCAGATCAGACGCAGATCGAAAGCAGATATAAAGCAGATCGTTTTTAATTTAAAATACAAACACATGCATACAGCAATCATGAGTAAAAATAATGAATTGTTAAAAGATATTGTAGAAACCAGAGCGGTATTAAAGAAAAAATTTAAAAATATTAAACTTAATGAAATGGAGAAAGTTAATATGTTAGAAGAAACCTTTAAGCCTATAACAAACCCTTTAAAACATATAATAAAAAAAACTTGATAAGACAAAAAAATCTTCTGGAACAGTACGATCGCCATCATATCAATCACTATATACACCATATTCTCTATCACTATATAGATCTAATTTAAATCAGAATCTTTCTTATATGGATTATGATGATGATGATGATGATAATAACGAAGCTGGTTTTGCTGGTTTTAATGAAGAAAATAGATCTAATTCCAATATGGTTTATGATGACGATGAGGTTAAATGAAGAAAATAAATCTAATAATAATATGGATTATGGTAATGATGAAGATATCGATAATAACGAAGCTGGTTTTAATGAAGAAAATAGATATAATTCCAATATGGATTATGATGATGATATTGATAATGCATCTAGTTTGATGAGGTTAAATGAAGAAAATAAATCTAATTACGACATGGATATTGATGATGATGAACATTACAATGAAGATAATAATGACAACAAAGTCCAATACCTAAACAACTTAAAGCGAATAAGAACATTTAGCAATAACACACCTACTCTACCTAATATAAAGAGAAAGAAAAATAATATGAAAATTTTACAATCAACAGAAACAACGAAATCATCAAAACCTAACAGTACTAAAAAGCATATTTCACTAAAAACAACAACAACATACACAGCACAATCGAAGAATGATAAAAACCAAAAAAATCTAAAACGAAAGAATTATTCATTGCTTTCAAATTTCGATAAAGATGGCGATAGAAAACGCAACAAAATCACACATTTATTTTCTAAACCAAAACCGATAAGAAACGAATTAAATTAAGTAATTCTAAATCAAATAAATCACAACTATATGAGAATATTATGTTGTTAATAAATACTAAAATGATTGATAGAATCTATGGATTTAATATAGACCATGCTGGAAATTGACGATATGGAACAAACAAACTAAAATTTAATAACGATAACACTTTATATATAGGCGATAAAAAATTGAAATTGACACCAGGATTATTTGAACTATTATTCCACATAAAACCTTTACATTATAATAAAATAGATTTAAAAAAAATATAAAGATATTCTTATTAATACAAATGTACACAGACGTAACTATCAGTCAAATAAACAAATTAAAGCAACTAAAGCATTTAAATATGAACGCATTTTAAAAAAATTATTCAATACAAAGAGTAATAGTCTTACTAAAGGTAGTGGATTATCCTTTAAACTAGTAGAAAAACGTAAGCCAAACTATATTTATTGGGATGATCCTAATGAATTAGTTGACAGATTACGTTTACTCCTTTCATTGGAAGGTGCTGGTCATAATAACCATAAAAACGAGATAATTTCAATTATTGAGGAACTTACAGAGGCTAATATAATTTATTAAAAACATGAGTTTTATAAATAAATTTGAAGGAAGCTCAACACCTTAGTATACATTTAAAGATTCAAAACTAAGACCAATTCTATTGGTCTTGGTGTAAGCAATCATGTTTTTGATATGCATAAAAAAAGAATATCTGGAGGATGGAAATAAATTGCAAACAATAACTAATCGATATGGTGAACATAACAATAATTATGCTTGAGCAGATGAAAATAATACGTGTGATCTAGATACTTGTTCCTGTTCCCGCTTTAAGAAAACAAAAGAATCTGTCTTAGAAGAAGCTAAATAAATCATGGAATATTATAATAATAATGTATATAATTTAACTAAATGTAAAAATTATACTTTTAATAAAATGAAAACATAAACATCTATCAAACTATTTGTTTTATTTTCTAATTCGCAAACATTTTCTTTTTTTATAAAATCATATTTCCATACAAACATAAAATAAATTTATCACGTACAAGTAAAAAGGTTTCATATTACAAAAAAAGACAATTATGAAGAGGAACAATCAGCAGATTCTTTAAAATATTTATTTTGTTATTTTTTTCTTATTTTAAAGTTTCGCATTAGTTTATTTCATTTAATCAAACATCTGTACACCTGCATATATTTCAAAAATTTTTTTGTTTTTACAAGAATTTTGAGACTAGTATTAATTTAAAAAAAAGCTTTATGAAATTGAAAATTCGAAAAATAAAAAGGTTTCAAAGTTATTTTCGGGAATACAAAGTTTATTATTAATACGATCTTCGTATGACGTGCTAAATTCCCAGTTTTTCATATTTGATAAATACACTGAAATTTATTGTTGAGGGAAAGCAAGCCTCTATGCGCATTTCGCCGGTTGCTTACACCAGCTCATCAGGAAACCTTTTCCAAAGATTTTAGAAAAGCCAAAAATATTAAACAAATAAAACCTTAAGCGAATAAGAGTTATAAACACTCTAAGTCTTACCTGTAACAATATCAAAACTTAAACAAAACACCAACAATAAACAGTGAGTTTATCTTTTCTTACATCCCCCTACAATTAGTTGGGTTCTTTCCGACTCGAATTGTAGTTGTAAGTTTCATATTACACAAAAAAGATAATTATGAAAAGTAGCAATAAGCTGACTCTATAAAATATTTATTAAATTATTTCTTTGTTTTGCTTTTTTAAGAATTCTAAACCCCTACACATCTACATATTACTCAAATTTCTTTGTATTTCCAAGAATTTTGAGACTTTATGAAACTTAAATTTGTAACGTATGTACAATTCATTTGAAAAATAAAAAGGTTTAATATTACAAAAAATATACCATCCGACATGGTTGTATCTACACCCACCCTACTCTTTACGAACATCTAACTAAAGGTTTTGAAAAAGTTATGCTAAGTTCACACTTGGGTTTTTAAACGCGTTTAAGCAAAATGTTGATTTAGCTAATCAAAGCCGTTCACATTACATTTAAGATGATTAAGAAAAAAAAAACACACAACAAACACACAAAAAAAAATCAAACAAATTTATATTTCTTTAAAGTATTAAAAATGGATAAAAACACTTTTATAAAGTTATCAGAAGATTATTTTAATCATTTTAATGATGAAATTGTGAAAATTTATGAATTATTTAAGGAAAAAAATAAAAACATTAAGCAGAAATCTTGGCCGGTTGTACACGACATGTTGGCGATTCTACATTATTAGGTATGTTCAGTGGATTCTATGTGGCTTATGAAGTGATTTAGTTGTAATCATCTCGATTTTGAAGTGATAAGAGCTTAATCACGTTCGAGCTGCTTAAACGCGTTTAAGAACTCAAGTGGGAACATAGTATTAGATGGTTAAAAGAACTACTTGGAGGAGAAATCGAAACATATATAATTAATTTAGATTATTTGAATTGTCCAAATATCAAGACTTTATATAAAAATAATCCTAATATTAATATTTGTAAGAAACATACTAATTTTAATCAAATATGTGCTGAAAAGAATGTAATTTTATTAAGAAATTATGTGAATTTATATTTAAAATAAAGAAAAACCTTATTAATCAATAAAACTTTTGAAGTTGATCCTTTAATTTTTAGTTGATTCTAAGTCTTTAAACAGAGTACATCCCTAGTACAATTTAACTCAAAAATGATATCATCAGCTAAATTGGAAGAATTATTGACAAAACATAGTAACCCGATTGATAAGGAACATATGGATTTATTTATGAAACTTATAGATGAATTAAGAATTTATAATTATGTAAATAGTACATTCATATGTATAAATAATATCATACACACATATTATTGTGAAAATGTTTATTCACAATCCTTTACCATTTGTCGATGTCAAACACTTTATGAACAACATTTGTTAACACTTAAGCTTTTTAATCTTTATAAACGTATTTTTAATTTTGAATCTGTAAAATCTGAAAAAGAAATTCTTAATAAAATTTAAAATAAAATAACATAACATAATATTGTTTTTATTTATAGGTTTCATATTACATAAAAATAGATAATTATGAAAAGAAACAATCAGCAGACTTTATAAAATATTTATTAAGTTATTTTTTTTCTGAGTTTTTTAAGAATTCTAAACACCTACACATCTGCTCAACTAATACTTAAATTTCTTTGTATTTCCAAGAATTTTGAGATTAGAATTAATTAAAAAAAAAAGCTTTATGAAATTGAAAATTCGAAAAATAAAAAGGTTTCACATTACATAAAAAAGACCATCCGACATGGTTGCATCTACACACACGCTACTCTTTACGAACATCTAACAAAGACCCTGCATAGGGTTGCCAGACGGTCATATTTACACACACACACAGCCACGACAATCACATTTACACATACACACACACACACACCCTACTCTTTACGAACACCTAACAAAGAGCCCGCTTAGGGTTGCCATACGGTCACATTTACACACACACACACATCCTACTCTTTACGAACACCTAACAAAGAGCCCGCATAGGGTTGCCAGACGGTCAAATTTACGCACACACAAACATGCACAGACAATAAAAGTGGTGGAGCTTGCAAATCACAAACCGCAAACCACAACACGATAAAGTCATAACAATATACCCACATACACGGCTCAGTGTATCGTACCAATCGATGAACATATTAAGTTAACCAACCGACTGTAGGGTGAAAATAAAGTCTTGATCGCGAATGCTCACTATGATATCGCCTCCAAGATAAGAAGGGGATAGTTTTTACATGAAATTGTTTGCTGGGTTATACCATGCTCCCAAATTTGTATGGACAAAGTGCATTAGAACGTGCAATAACATACTACTATCTTATTTAAGGTGGTTTTAGACGACATCTCGTCCACTTATTAGTGGTTTGGCGCCTATTATGGTGAAATTACCATGATATGCGTTAAAAACCTTCTGTATTTGTCCATTTTGACAGACATGTGCAATTACATATCAATTTAACATCTGACGAACCATTGCAAAATACATGTCGTCTTAAGCCTCTTTTGTTGAGTTTTAATAAATTTTTAAGGTATGATAGTGTATGGGATCTATGGTCAAATATATGATTAATAATAACACAGGTCGACATTTAAAAACTTTTTTTAACCATTCCAATTGATTCTTATATTTTTTTGCCATGCTAAAGCCGAATATGAACTCAGTTTTCTCCAATCACGTCACATTTATCAGATACCGGTAAATTTGTGATTTTCGCTTTATACTTTTTTTTCAGCCGTTTACGCGTCGAATAGCGGCTAATTGACTTTGATGATACAAAATGCCTGAGTTATAGCGGATCAAAACTTCGATTTTACGCAAATTTCAACGTTTTTCACCAACTATTGTCACTTCGAACGATGTTTTTTACCACAATTAATAACAAAATTCACGGTATCCTTTTAAACACATAATTAATTTTAATTGACTTTGAATGGCGGCTGAAAGAGAAGTACACAGCGCAAATCACAAATTTACCATTTTCTGATAAATTGGACGTGATGGGCTGGGTTGTTTTGCTGTTTTCTTAAAAAAAATCTTCAAAGGTTTTAACAAAATTCGTCAAAATCGTCAAGAACATTTAACCAAATCGTCAAATATTTAAATTTTACAAATCAGAGGCAATTTATTGCACTGATTTTTTATTGATTGGTTCAAATTTATAAATTTTTAGCAGGAAATTTTATTTCGGTTTTATTCTATTTATTTCAGCAAGTTAAGACGACATGTATTTATCATTTGAAAAGAAATACATAAGAAAAAATATATTTTCATAAAACATAACAATAATTTATTTATCTCATTTATTCATATTCACAAAAACATTCAATATTGTACAATCTCATTTGCTTTTAACCCGAGCTATCTTTAAATGATAAATTTTTAACGCTAACTCTTTTGCAAATTGTATTTAATGTTTATATTTTTCACACCCCCCCCCCCCCTCCCCCCCCCCCCCCCCTTAAACGTTCTATTCCGTCTAATTTTAGTACCAAGCTAATTCCCTTATTTTCTAAACATTTTTCTACACAATTACTTATTAAGAACTAACTTCTTACTTCCTAAGTCCGAGGCCACGCAATGAGCGGATAAGCGTCAAGCGGCTGAGCGATGAGCGTCAGAGGGTAAAGTTTGAGCGGCAAGTGGCTTATTACTAAGCGTCACTTCTGAGCGATTAGTTGTTAAAATTCCATTGTAAAGAGTGGCTTGTTCAATGTTTTTACGCGAAAATCGTATTCATAACAAGTAAGCCGCTTAGCCGCTGAAAAAATCATAAAAAAGAAAAGCGGATTTAACCAATTTTTAAAAAGCGGCGCAAATCGAAACCACGCCAATAGAATTTAACTTTATTTAAATAATTTACGAGTTTGAAACAGTTTTACTGTGTATTACGTTCAAAACGATAGCTACGTTTTATTTGGAAGCAAATGGGAATTTTAATGAAAAATCCAGGGTTTAAAAAAACTGCAGCCGAAACCAAAAACTGACGAACAAAAACGAAAATTTGTGTACATATAATGAATCATAATTAAGTTTTTTTTTTTTGGCGAATATAAAATGAAGAAGTCGAATAAATGGCAGTTTTTCTACTTTGACTGCAGTTTTTTAAACGCATTGTTCGTAATAGAGAGTCCCTGTTTTAGAAGAGTTTTAGGTCTTCGATCAAATATTAAAAACTTCCGTTCATTCAAAACAAATAAAGTACGAAGATCGTAATACAAAGTACAAATTATTGAACTCGAAATACGCGGTATCCCCCAAGTACTTCGTATATAAGACATAAGCAAACAGCCAGCCTGATAAACGAACAGTGTTAAATCGATTAAGGACGTAATTTTGAGTCGATGGCAGTGGTGCAGGAGACTTAAACAAAATTGGGTTAAATAATAAAGTTTGGTCGGACATAGCTTTATAAGACTTAAAATCACATTGTTAACTTTTGTAAAGCACACTCTCGAAAAACACATTTGTACGCATAAAACCGCAACGAATAATGCTTTGGTAACAAAATTTGGTCAGTCATAGGTTTATAAGATTTTAAATCACTTTGTCGAATTTCATGAAGATCGGTTAATAATTTTCCATAGATCCCATAT
The DNA here is from genome assembly GCA_930367215.1 of Pollenia angustigena. Classification (NCBI taxonomy): domain Eukaryota; kingdom Metazoa; phylum Arthropoda; class Insecta; order Diptera; family Polleniidae; genus Pollenia; species Pollenia angustigena. Next base: position 11,131,322 of record OV884061.1, on the reverse strand, counting down.
CAAATCCACACTGGAAATATTCCAAAGATTCGACATAGCCGAATAAAGCACTCTAATTTGTTTACAACTAAATTTTAATTTTTCTTACCATATATATTATTAAGTTCATTTTGAACCCCATCTTCACCTCCTCCACCACTAAGTACTCCAACTCCTCCACTGTTTGATCCAACACCAGAACGAGTTAGAACCTCAGTCTGGGCATCGTTTTTATTACCGGCATCAAAATTCATCATGTTAAAATTAACGTTATTATCGCTGTGGCTTAAAACTATATTGTGTTCTAAAGAGTCTTTATGGTATAGTGCTTTGTCACGGTAAAAACAGTTTTGTATTTGAAAACTATGTGTTTCAAAATCACTGTAAATCGGTTGCTGTGGTTTTTTATAAAGTTTTTCGTGAAATGCCGAATAATTTTTTAAATTATTGCTTAAAATTTTATTTTCCGTTTCAACTCGAGGCAAATCTTCTATCAGAGACGGCGGTTCGCTACAGATCTCATCAAAATCGCTGAAATTGTCAGAGGCGTTAGCTGTCTGATCGTTGTCTTCTTTGCCATTAAAATTTTCAGAATATTCAACTCCATGTCTTTGTAAACCATACGAGTTGTCACTATTAGGTCCCCTGAACGAAGATACAGGAGCCTGACCCACGCTAGCGGAACTGACTGTTTCACCGCTGCCAGTTCCACCGTCTTCAGTGTAACTGCTACCTACAACGACCCCAATACCAAACCCCTCATAGAGAGTATTGCTGTTTTCGCCTGTTATGTCACAGTTACAACTGTTACTGCTACTGCAACTGCTACAGTAACTGAACCGTTTTTTATTTGACTCAACTATCGAATCGGCGACCTCAGAGTTCTGGATTGGTGAGTGTGGTTTGCACTTCGAATGCTTAGGTGAGAAATTCGTGGCACCGTTGCCACCAGTAGAGGATTTCCTAGTGGAATTCCTTCGAATTGATTTTAGCCTTTTATGGTATTCACTTGCTTCGTGTGATTCGAATTCGTCACAACGACTTGTGTTAAAGCCCGCCCTCTCAGAACCATTAAGAGGTTTTAAATCACATGTAGTTGAATAATTTAAGCTGACATTAACGTGGGGTTCGTAAGATGAGTCTTCTTCTTTATATGTTTGTTGTTGTCTTAAATTATGTTTGTTGTCGTTTAATATTACGAAATGGCGTTTCTTATTATTGTTATTGTTTGGTATTTGAGTTTGTGTTGCAGCAGTTCTATTCAACGAATTATTTAAAATTTGGCATTTAACATTTTTACTTAAGTTAATGGTATTTGCTGTTGCAGCAGGTGGTTCTTGTGTCAGGAATTTATTACTTAATTCAGTTGTAAATATTGAGTCATCTAAAAACGTAGAATCGGGTTGTTGGGGCAAACACGCTATATCATACGAAACAGCTTCATCGGCAAGAATTTTACTCTGTGGATGCTGAGAATTCGTCGTACAATGTGGTTCCTCCGTTTGCAATGAATTATCAGCTTTGCGTTCCCCAAATAATTTTCGTTTTCGCAAGTGATTCCTTTAAAAAAAAGAAAAAAAATTTATTTGGTTACATGTTTAACAAGTTCAGTTTAATTACATCTAAACCAAGGTTGGAAGCCGATACCAATACCGTTTAAATTAAATACCGGTATTGATACCGATACCGAAATTACGAGTATACGTATAGGGGTTTCTGTTAAACAAGCAAAAGTGCTATATTTGGCTGTACCGAATGTTTGATTCCCTCCACCGAAATTAAGAATATTTCAAAAGGAGGCTTTACATGGGATCATAAAACTATGGTCCAATAAATATAAATACTGATTATTATACCAAAAGTAAAATTAAAAACGGGCCTTGGGTAAATTGTGGACCGATCTTCACAAAATTCGGCAGTGTGATTGGTTTATTTTCTTCATAATAAACCGTTTCGAGTTCGTTAATTGCAATTCAAATAGAACAAACACACCACAAGCTTAATAAATTCTACCTTGTTAATTTCACAATCTTTATTTAAGTATCAATCACTGTTGGGATGTTAAAATTCTTAAATTGTACCGTTTCAATGGCAAAATTGTACCAAATTGACATACGTTGTACCAAGTTTTGGCTACAAAATAAAAAAGCATACATAATTATAAAATCTTTTTATTTAATAAAACAATTTAGAAAGTATTGTTCGTCAAGCCCGACCATTTGATACCCATTGACAACCATGAACCCGCCAGAACATAAAAAGGTTACATGGACAGACAACCAGCCAGTCTGCCAGCCTGTCGGACAGAGGGAGATCGTTAAATCGCCTCAGAAAGTGACATTAAGTCGATCGGTATAAAAGTTGGGTCTAGGACAGAGAAGTGCAAAATTACTATTTTTCTTGATTTATTCATACGCTCAGATTTATATTCACTCTTTGCCTGCAAAACAAAGTTCAACGTTGGTAAGTTTTACATCGTTTCGTACATATTTGATTTTTGCATGTGTGCGTTTTTATTGAAAGTGCTTTGTTTGCATGTAAAGTCAAAAGGCACACATTCTTATAATTTTGCATTCAAGTAGTCATTGTCCACTCGATGAGGCGCTTTGTTAACATTAACTACAAAAACAAAAATAAACCACTCGATGAGACACTTTGTTAAAATTAACAACAATAAAAACAACAATAACAAGAATGCATTGTACATACAGATCTACTGTACTTTTTAAGAAATGATAAAAAAAAACAGTCTTCTGTTTTTATGAAAATTGTTTGTACCTACATATGTGCGTTTAGTTTAGGCCTGCCATACGTCCTGGTTTTCCAGGATTGTCCTGGTTTTTGACTACTTGTCCTGGTGTCCTGGTCCAGTATGAAATTGTCCTGGTTTTTTTACAGGTCAAGATAAAAAATTTGCTTTTTGCTGGTTTTAGTTGTTAGCAAAGGTTAAAATTTCTGTTATAACACTGCTAACATAAAGCAATTGTATAAACAACTTTAATTTAATTCAACTGTTATCTGGTGTTAACGTCGTTTAACTAAAAGCTTTCAACAAGATGAGAGTAAATTCTCTTCCAAATTTTGTTTCAACTAGTTTCTTTAAAAAGTTATAACGTGTTAACAACTTTTATAAGTAATCGAAAACCGATAACAAATCACTTTCTTTAAAATAGCCCATACACGTTTCAGTTCAATTGTCAACTGAGTCGGTTATTGTCCAAATCAAAGCGTGTATGGCTTTGTCAATTGATTAGTTTGACAGTTGTCAAGTTGGTTGAAGAAAAATCAAAAGATTTAGATTTTTTCAAGTCTGCTCATGGTTTTTACATATACATACATACATATGCATTAAAAAAAACTTTTTTGTTGGCGTAATTTTTTATCCATTTTTTCTATGTGTCCTGGTTGATAGGTTTAAACTTCTGGCAACCCTAGTTTAGTTTTATTTAATTTTTTTTTCTTGTGCTACATAGCAACTGCTGAATGCCTACATGAGTAGTAATTGCTTGATTTCTGGCTTTTTTGTTTGTATTTTTTTTTTCTTTGCCAAAAACATCATTGTCGGACCAAACACACAAACATCTTAATTGACAAACGAAGCTAAACGATGGAATAAATAACAATGCACGGTGTGCATTACTTGAATGACTGCAAACCAGCACCGAATGTTTGCGGTTGCGCAAGTTTGATTGTATGACCGCAAGCGAGTGTATTTGTTGGTGTTCATTTACTGCACACTAATCGCACAAAGCCGTTCACTGGTCTAGGACTAATATATTTTAGTGTTACACATATCAGCACAAACGCATACACAATAAAGAAGAAGCAAAAATTTCTCTATTTCTCTTTTTTTGTCAAAGGCAGAAAAAAGTGTAGACCTCAATCGACAAAAGTGGCGATTTAGAGTCACTTGATCGCAGGCTTCCTACAGGGATACGAGTACAAACACTGTACGTACTGAATATTTTAGTATTACATCATGAACATAAATTAACAATTATGAAATTTTTGGTAGTATTGGTCACGTCTGGAGATAAGTAATTAGAAGTTTTGTTATTGAAAAGAAAAGTGAATTAATCCTCTTCAAAGAAATGATAAATTTCATAATTTTCACAACTTAGAGTTGTACCAAAAAAATATGAATTGTACCAATGTACCAATAAAGTTTCGATTGTACCAAATTTGGTACAATTGTTCCACAAATCCCATCAGTGGTACCAATTTTTATTTAAAGCTTACTATTTTCTCCGCGAGATGAGATTTTATCTTCACAAAGGCTGAACTAATACTCTTTTTTGGTGCTTGCCTCTGCAAGTATTTATACTGTAATTCGGCCGCCTAGAACATTCGAAATGCTTTTCGAAGGTTTGAGGCTTTACTATTAACGATTAATACACCAGTAGTGCGATTCTGTAATTAATTTTAGCAATAGTTGTCATTGTTAAAAAAATTAACAAGCAAATTAACGATTTTGCTATTCTGTAACATTTTAAACAGCACTTGTTATCGTTAAGTCAGCTGTTTGTGTTAAGTAAACGACAACTTTTTTAGTGTTGTTTATTTATTGTTAAATGTCGAAAAAATAAAAAATATTTAGTTAAAAGAAATAATATAACTTGAAAACGGCAATTAAATAATTTGCATTTAATTTAATAGTAAAATGTTTGGCTAATCTTCTTAAAAAAACAAAAAAATTCTGTTTAGTTTTAATAATTTTATTTGTTTTTTTTTTATTCCTCTTTGTGTTTTTCGTTATTTTGCCATTTTTTTGATAGTGATACCACTTGACGTTCATTTTTATCTATGTTGTTAACAACAATTTACAGAATCACATAATCGTTAGTGCAAACAACAAAACAGGTTGACAATTATACGACTGTTGTTATTGTTAAAAGTTACAGAATCCCACTACAGGTATTTTATGAATTTTAAATTAAACGTCTAAAGCGCCATCTTTGGTTACATAGTCGCATCACTTATACTATAGCTTTTTTAACAGACTTTTTAACATATAATTACTTTTATACTAGAGCATTATTCTGCAATTTAGGGTTGAAGTATAATGATGTATAACAATTTTTCAATAACAATGTTAACTAATAAAATTACTTATAAATACAAGACAACTAATAAATATAACTAATTCTTAACTTATAATTACAACTAATTCTTAACTAAAGTTACTTTCGTAACAATAGTACCTATTCATAAAACAATGCACACAGTGATGGGAATCAAAACTGTTTAAATGGTGATCGCTGTGCAGAAAAAGTACCAAGTGATTTAAATGGTATTAAAACAGTATTTTGTGTATGTAAAAAACGTTATAAATTTTATATTTATATTATAGATTTACATACACCAAACAAGGTTTTGATAACATTTAAAGCCTTTTATATGTTTCACATTTCCACTATATGTGTATATTAGACTGGTCGCAATTTTTTTTTTTTTTTAAATTTAATTGTTTGCGCTGCTTAAAATATGAGGTTTGGTGTAAGAAATCATGATCTTATTTTTCAGGTCAATCCGACGGTGCCTAGCCGTGCCGGGTGGGGCCCAAAGTTCCCCATATTATAAAAAAAAAATCTTTTCTATAAGATCTTTATAGTTATACTAGTTAAAAAGCCGAAAATCTAAAATATGGCTTCGTTACGATCTTCCGCAGAGAAAGTACTTCAAGTGTGCCAAATTTCAGCTTCCTATGTCATCAGATGGCTTCAGAAAGTTGCGGAAAGAATAGGGCATACATGCAAACATCCTGACATACTAAGAAATTATATATTGTATAGATAGATTAACATATGTTCGTGCAACTCAAAAACGCTTTAGCTTATTGAAAAACTAAAAAAAACCGAAGTTCCGCAATAAAATTTACTTTAAGAAAGTTAAAACTTTTTTCTTTATGTTGGCTTTGGTTTTCGAGATATACCTTTATTTCGAAAATTAAGGAGGTTGCACAACATATGTTCGCGTTACTCAAAAACGCTTTAGTTTATTGAAAAACTAAAAAGAACCGAAATTCCGCAATAAAATTTACTTTAAGGAAGTTAAAACTTTTTTCTTTATGTTGGCTTTGGTTTTCGAGATATGCCGTTATTTTGAAAATTAAGGAGGTTGCGCAACATATGTTCGCGTAACTCAAAAACGCTTTAGTTTATTGAAAAACTAAAAAAAACCGAAATTCCGCAATAAAATTTACTTTAAGAAAGTTGAAACTTTTTTCTTTATGTTGGCTTTGGTTTTTGAGATATACCGTTATTTCGAAAATTAAGGAGGTTGCACAACATATGTTCGCGTAACTCAAAAACGCTTTAGTTTATTGAAAAACTTAAAAAAAACCGAAATTCCGCAATAAAATTTACTTTAAGAAAGGTAAAGCGTTTTTCTTATATGCGCAGTCGCTTTAGAAACATAATTTTTTTTTCTGGAAAAAAATTAATTTTTTTATTCAAATTTTGGAATTTTTGTTTTTAAAAATTCATAAAAAATTGAAAAATGCAGCTATGCTTCTAAGTTTATGCAAACATATAAAAAACAATATTGCAAACAAAACAAGCTATAAATGATTAAAATCTGTTAACAACTTTTGATTTTATGTATTCACAAAAGACGAAAAATTTTAATTAATTTAAGAATTTTATTAAACCGCCACTTCTTTTGTGAATACATAAAATCAAAAGTTGTTTACAGATTTTAATCATTTATAGCTTGTTTTGTTTGCAATGTTGTTTTTTATATGTCTGCATCAAATTAGAAGCATAGCTGCATTTTTCAATTTTTTATGAATTTTTAAAAACAAAAATTCCGAAATTTGAATAAAAAAGTTAATTTTTTTCCAGAAAAAAAAATTATGTTTCTAAAGCGACTGCGCATATAAGAAAAACGCTTTACCTTTCTTAAAGTAAATGTTATTGCGAAATTTCGGTTTTTTTTTAGTTTTTCAATAAGCTAAAGCGTTTTTGAGTTGCGCGAACATATGTTAATCTATCTATACAATATATAATATCTTAGTATGTCAGGATGTTTGCATGTATGTCCTATTCTCTCCGCAACTTGAAGAACTTTCTCTGCGGAAGATCGCACCGAAGGCATATTTTTGATTTTCGGCTTTTTAACCAGTATAACTATAAAGATCTGATAGAAAATATGTTTTTTTTATAATATGGGGAACTTTGGGCCCCACCCGGCACGGCTAGGCACCGTCGGATTGACCTGAAAAATTAGATCATGATTTCTTACAACAAACCTCATATTTTAAGCAGCGCAAACAATTAAATTTAAAAAAAAATCCCATAGAAGATGCGACCAGTCTAGTGTATATATATTTGTTTATTTTATACATCTAAACATATAAATATTTGTATATATGGAAAAATGTTGTATTGTAAGTTGCTATGTCGCAATTCCATAGCTATACTGAAAAAAGAACCAAAAAAAGAGCAAAAATATCCGCATTCAATGTATCAGACAAGTTGCCCATCACTGTTTTACAAATGTCACCTAACAACGGTATAAAATACTATTTTATACAGAATGGTACGTTGAAACCAGTGATGCCAACTTAGTGCTTTTGACACTATTTATGGTGCTTTTTGATACCTCAAAACGCCAAAATTTTATCCATAGTGCCAAACTAAGAAAAAGCACTAACTTGGTGCTTTTTCCATTTTTCGTTAGTGCCTTTAGTGCTTTTTACAATTTTTATTTTTTTCTACTATTTTTAAAAAATACGATTATATAGAGGATGATTTAGTTGAACTTTGCTATTTGGGGTACAATTTTCAGAAGGCTTGTAAAGATTTTAAGATTTCAAATGATAAAAAAGTGATAAATGAAATTTACATTCGTTTTACCAAAAACTTTATTTACGAGGTTAGAGCTAGGCTTCCTAGCAATTTGGATATTTTACGAAACGTTTCACATTTTAAGGCTCAGTTAGCCGGGAGTAACAGTAACAGTAACGTTACCGTAAAAAAGTAAGACCAATCTATTTCTTACAGATTGAGACGTAACATCTTACTGCTAACTGTTATCGTTCTAATTGCTTTACATACAACAAAATAAAACAGCTGATTTGCAACGTTACTGTTACTCCCGGCTTACTGAGCCTTTAGCGTTGACAACATACTTAGTAATCGTAATAAAAACAATGTATTTCGGGAAACATTGTTTAAAGATGTTGACTCTGTTTCAAAAATAGAATATGGATTGAAAAATATTAGGAATTGTAACTGAGCTACCTAAACAAGAGCGGCAAGCGTTTTTTTAAACATGAAAATTCTATTGCCAATTCGTTTTTAATAAAATATACAACCAAGCGATCTATTTAATAAGATTTTCCGACCGGGTGGTGCTGAATTCTTGTTCTAAAAAAAATGCAGTCGGAAATCGCACAAAAAACGCAAAGACTTCAAAAAACAAAAAAGAGCCGTAGCTTGGTATATGCAAAGTGTTAAATAAATTAAAAACAGCGCTTTAGTTGTCCACGTGTTGTGCACTTCTACCTCTAGTGCTATTGAAAAAAGGTTTGACTAAGTATCAGATTCCAAACATACATGTTTTTTTCTATTTTACACCTTATGTATGTTCTTTATTCAGAGGCGTACATATGTTAAAATAATTTGATAATATCATAAGCCAATTCCCAGTAAAAAATGTTAAGGTTTTGGGAAGCAAGAAAAGTACAAGAGCGCTGATATATGCGCTGGCTATTACATACTACTTAGAAGCAACAGGGAAGCGAAAACCATTGAAGTCAATTTTTAATATAAGTAAATGAAAATTATTTAATAGCTTCGCATAATCCCTTATAAGTAAGCAGGTTGTAAGGGAGTAGTTGACATGATTATTTCAAAGAAAAAATTTACGACCAAAGTTCAAAGTGCTTCTGTTAATCCCTTACATGGAAGCACGTTGTATTGCAATGATTTCAAAATGTGTTTACGATTATTCCCGACATATAATCGAAAACAAGAGATGCTTAAAATTACTTCATTTTTATTACGCAATCAGTCAGCAAATTGTTTTTGAGTAGAGAGGACGCAAGCAAATTTTTGTGTGGTCAATTACTAGATTTGTTGTTGTTTTCTTTTTAATTTGCGTACAGTTTCGTTCTATTTTAAAAATTACATATTAACTGTGTTGTGTGTTTGTTTTGCTTTTTGTTATTTTGCATAAGTTTTTGCTTCTATACTGTTGTATACAGTATAGAAGCAATTAATCAAAGGTATGAAAGCTGCGGTTTTTGGAAGCTATTCCTTCACGGAATAATGTAAGCCATGAAAAACGCAGTGATTTTACAAAAAAGTAGTGCTTCCAAGTGGGAATTCGCCATATAAAAATCATGCCTCTTGTAAGCAGGTTTGTAAGGGGGAATTGTGCTTTTCTCCCTTACAAACCTGCTTACCAGTAAGCACAATTTTTTACTGGGTTGTTTTATTAAACTTTGCACGATTTTAATTTAGATTTATTTAAACGATAAAATATAAGTTTTTTTTATCAAATATGAGCTGTCATTAAGTTTAATAAACAATGGTCGGTCATTGCAAATTTGCGGTAATTGCAACAGGCCATATTTTTTCGAGTTACCAAAATCGCTCGCACTGTATTACTTTAAAACTGTTTTATGGCCAATTTAAACTCTAAATGGTTTGGATGATATTATTTTTATTGAAGATAATAATAATACATGTAAAAATGATTATATACAAATGTAAATATATTTACTATTTAATCTTAAATGAAAATGTTTCCCATCAACGTCGTCGACTTTTTTTTAATTTTGGAGGTATATAATATTAGGCACAGCCGAATGAAACTTGTTTTGTTTAATTAAATTGTAAAAATAGCTTAGTGCTTTTTTACGCTTTTTTGCTCGAAATAGTGCTTTTATAAATTTTAAAGTGCTTTTTGCTCTCAAAAAGTTGGCGTCACTGGTTGAAACTACGGTAAATTACATTTCGGGAAGCTCTTGTATTGCTTTTCATATCCACATCATCATTCAAAAACAATTCTTGCTTTTTTGCCTGAGAGATACATATCGAGGATATGATAATCTCCCCTCATATTCTACAAGATTATCTTTAATACGTTTGCCAACACTGAAAAGTCGCAGAGTTATGCTAAATGTCTCATTTGTAATTAACTTAATAAATGGAAAAGTATGCTCGAATTTTTTATTAAGTAGTTTATCATTTAACATTCCACGACGTACGGTACGGTACTATAATCCCTTATTTATAAAAACTTTCCGAACTAACTATGCTATGGCAGACCCATTTAGAAAACTGTGTTGTTGCTTCAATGCAATGTTTGAATTTATTGATTTTTCTCTGGATTTAAATATTGTTAAACGTAATATTATACTTAAGTTAAATACTCATTTGTATTAGGCTGTAAGGATTTATCCATAGACCTAATTATATATATTAAATAAATAAATAAAATAAAATAACAAAAAGCGAACAGCTTATTGATACAGTAGAGATACGGTACAGCAACATTTGTCTTACTGAGCCTCAAAGTGTTTTCCGAGAGTAGGCTTTATATGTATGTATGTATGTACATATGTATGCTTTATTAGAATTTAAAATACGTTAAAATTTCACATTGATATTATAAAATAAAATTTTATATATTATTATTTTTAACAACATTTAAACATTATTTTCTAAAATATTAATATTTGTTTCATTTGTTAGTGAATTAAACAATTTAAGTTCTTTGTAGAAAAGTGATTTTTGCCCAGCTGTTGTAGTAGTCCTCTTTAAAGGCTCAGTTAGCCGGGAGTAACAGTAACGTTACAAACCAGCTGCTTCATTTTGTTGTATGTAAAGCAATTAGAACGATTACAGGCAGCAGTAAGATGTTACGTCTCAATCTGTAAGAAATAGATTGGTCTTACTTTTTTACGGTAAGGTAACTGTTACTCCCGGCTAACTGAGCCTTAAGCCTGGAACAGAATAAAGTAGTTGTAGTCAGCGATGCCAACTTAGTGCTTTGGGCACTATTTATGGTGCTTTTTGATGCCTCAAAACGCCAAAATTTTATCCTTAGTGCCAAACTAAGAAAAAGCACTAACTTGGTGCTTTTTCAATTTTTCGTTAGTGCCTTAAGTGCTTTTTACAATTTTTATTTGTTTCTATAATTTTTTAAAACTTTGATTATAAAGAGGATGACTTAGATGAAATTTGCTATTTGGGGTACAATTTTAAGAAGGACTGCAAAGATTTTATGATTTCAAATGATAGGCTTCCTAGCAATTTGGAAATTTTACAAAACGTCACACTTTTTAGCGTTGACAACATATTAAGCAATCGTAATAAAAATGATGTATTTGTTTTCAGTAAGCATTTTTTTAAAGATGTAGACATAGAAAAAGGACGCAAAGACTTTAAAAACAAAAAAGAGCCGTAACTTGATATAAGGAAAGTGTTTAATAAATTAAAAACAGCTGACAGAAAATGCTTTTGTAACGAGCGTTGTTTAACCTGCCATTTTTTCATGCGCTTTAGTTTTCAAACACACGACACTCGTCTCCGATTAACCGCGTGTTGTACACTTCTACCTCTAGTGCTATTGCAAAAAGGTTAACTAAGTATCAGAATACAAACATACATGTTTTTCTATTTTGCACCTTATGTGTGTTCTTCATTCAGAAGCATACATAGGTTAAAATAATTGGACAATATCATATGCCGATTGTTTTATTAGCACGATTTTAATTATTTAAACGATAAAATATAAGGTTTTTTATTAAAATAAAGAATGGTCGGTCATTGCAACAGGTACGATTTTTTCGAGTTACGAAAATCGAGCTCGCACTGTATTACTTTAAAACTGTTTTATGGCCAATTCAAACTCAGCTGATGGTGATACAAGTGATTTGGTTGTTAGTTTTATTGAAGATAATAATAATAATACATTTAAAAATGTTTATATACGAATGTAAATTTATTTTTTTTTTTATTAAATTTTAAATGAAAATCCCTCACACAGGCGAATGCAACTTGTTTTGTGTTTAATTAAATTGTAAAAATGACTTAGTGCTTTTTAACGCTTTTTTTTGCTCGAAATAGTGCTTTTTAGTGCTTTTTTTAAATTTTACTGCTTGTTTTTAGAAAAAGTAAGCAAGTGAGTGAGTGAGAAATTATATTGAAAACAAAAACAAATTTTCGTTTTTTATTGTTGTTTTCAATATAATTTGTCACTCACTCACTTGCTTACGTTTTCTAAAAACAGGCAGTTAAAGTGCTTTTTGCTCTCAAAAAGTTGGCATCACTGGTTGTAGTAGTAGCTGCATCTGACGACGTAATGAGTAGCGTAGCAAGAAAAAATGCGAACAGAATATTGAAGCTTTCTATATGGTTGCCAAATAACGTTTTTTAAAACAAAGAGAATTATGCAATAATAATATGTAAATTTTTGAACAAATATGTATCAATATTATATAATAAATGCATGTCCAACTACATATTGCTCAACATCAACATTAAATTCGATATTTCTCATTTTTGATGTAATGCTTTATTTAAAAGCATGGTAAACCTAGTTCACATATGTCAAGATCGACTCAGAAAGTGATTCTGAGCCGATCTAACGAATTATTTGGAATTATTTCTTATTATATTCCTAATTTATTTTCTTTAAACTAATTTATTTATTATTTACATATGTATGTTCATATTTTTTAATTACAATAAATCATCTTCAGTACTGGATTCTTCCAAAAAAATTTTGCCGCTCAACGAAACATTTGTTTCGTCATCTTTAACTGGTTCATCATCATTTTCTCTCGGTATATATTTCTTAATTTCTTCAAATAATATATTTTTTTAAGTCTTTGGATTCCTTTTTGAGGACAACAACGGATCTGAGGAAAGTATTAAATGAGTCATTAAGGCCCTAAATTTGTAAAACGCAAACGCAACGCCAAAAATAACATTGAAAGCAAAAACAATGTTAAAAATGTGTCAACATTTTGTTGTTGCTTTCTACAGAAATACATATTGCGTTTTAAAATTATCAACGCCGCAAGATATGCAGCGTTTAAAATTTAAAAATTCAATATAAATTTCTATAGAAAACAACAACAAAATTATGAAATATTTTCGATTTTGTTTTTGCTTTCAATATAACTTTTGGCATTGCGTTTGCGTTATACAAATTTAGGGCCTAAATCTTTATGAGTGTCTCTTAGTGACGTTTTTCTCGTATGGGACAGTTTTGTTTTTCTCACGATTTTTTGGTTGGCTTCCAATGCTTCTTCGGACAAGCACCCTGAAATTTATTTTAGTTATTAGTTACGTTTCATTATAATTATATAAAGCCACTTTAATACCTTAATGTTTCTTATTATGTTCCTAGCTTATTTTTTTTAACTAATTCAATCTATTAAATTTTGAGCAAAAATCACGAAAATATCATTTTTTTCAAGTGGTGGTAACATTTTTTTAATTGTTTTTCTTGTAGTTATTACAAAACAGTCTAAATGTTCGAAAACAGAAAAAACCCATAGACGATATTTTTCTTTAGTTTTAATATTCCATCAAAATTTTTAGAGCTTAAGTAAATAATAAGCATTTTTCAAACCAGCAAAAAATATGTATAGGAGAATAATTCACAAAATTTGAATCTCGTAATCCAGAAAATGAATTTTTTACAATTATTTTCTTGAAACAATAAAAAACCAAGGGCATTTGTGTGATAAAACGTTCGAGACCGACTATTGCTAGTGAATCGAAAAATAACTCATAGAGTTCACCCGTCGCACAGTGGCTGAAAATCGTTTTTCATTGGCCAAAAATCTGTAACTTAATCGACAGTTAGATTCTTAAACTTTCTTCACTTTAAATTTCATTAAAATCGGTTGAGTAGTTATTGAGGAATTTAAGGTCAAAGTGGAACTTTAAATTTTTTTTTAATTTAGCGTGCAATATGGTTTTTTTAAATTCTTTTAATTATTTAAAAATGTAATTTTTTGATTTAAATACTAATCATTAACATTTTTTGTAATAATGGGACACTCAAAAAATTAAATGCTTACTATAAAAAAAATTTTAACAAAAAAAAAAAATAGTAAAATCCACTGGAAATTGCTGAAAAATAAACAATTTTTTGCTTTCAAATTTGTTTACACTTATTTATTCTTATTTATTAAAACATTTCATACATATGTGGATAATGTATGAATAATAGCAGCAAAAGATTTTAATAGCTTTTGTAACAACGTGAGCTTCTATTTATTATTATTTTTTACTAATACAATGTCTGTCTTTGATCTAATGATTGCAAATATTCCATATTTTGTTCTGTGTTATTTCTGTTCACTTTCCATTGATTTCGAATACTGGAGATAAACGGATCTGACGTTGCCAATAATATATTAAATAGATCTTCATTAGTGGAATTTCGTGAAATTTTTCTAGTATTGTGCTCTCTATAAAATCTGTAATCCTTATTCCTTTTTTCCAGAGCTTCCTCTGATAAATCTCCAAGTGGCACCAACTGATATTTAATGACATCTTCTCCATGATAAAGGATTTTGTGAACTGTAGCAGACATATTTCTCCATGGGTACTTGGTTGTATATATTTTTGCAGTTTCCTTAGCAAAATCTCCAAATTTTCTAGAGTCAATTTCTTCATTGCACGCAAGTACTTCTAGGATTATTTTAAATCTAAAAATTAGGTTAAAATCAACACCTGTTATTTCAGATGCTGTTTCTGGATCTGAAAAGAATCTTCTTGCGGTATTGCCATCATTTGTATTGCCTGACCCTTGTTTCGGCTGATCTATAATCAACCCAAATTTGCGATATTCATCTTGAACATGTTTCCTTTTTGAACTTCTTAACTCCTTGTTGGTTTCGTTGTTTCTTATTGATCCTGAAGATCCGAAATCCAAATCATAACTGATTTTAAGTATGTGTTCCATAAGTCGTATTCTTGCATGTAGTGGTTATAATCCAAATTCATATGCATCAGTATTATCTAATGAGTTTGTCGGGACTTGGTTTAATTGGCTTGATGTTGCATGGCATATGATGCAGCTGGATGCAGCCTTCGTGTTAGTCAAAGCCTGGCCTACTTTTTCATCTATCATTGTTAGCACTAATTGGTAGCTAACTTCAATTTGTTGCCCATCTAAATCTAACTGTAATGGCTGTAGCATTGCAATTTGGGCCTTGATATCACTAACTTCTTTATTAATGGCATCATGAGTTTCTTTTTTTAATTCAAATTTTATAGGTCTGCAATATTTCGTAGAAGATGGTGTCTCATTTTTCCAAATATCCTTTGTTTGCGTTGTACTTGTCGAAGGCTCTGAATCTTCCAAAATCTTTTTAATCGCAATGGTACAAATGATACCATGAACATATCTGAGTCCGAAATATTTTCACATACTACTTGTTTGTATTGTTTTTGTCCGGAAGAACCATCACATCCCCATTTACAAAAAAGAATTAACTTTGTGTTTCCATATTTCTTTAACTCATTTCCTTTTATTGATTGTAGCAAGCGTTCGGTTGTGTGATCAAGTAGAGATTGTAGTTGTACCTCTGCCGAAATTGATGTGATTGTAATAGTGTCCTTTAATGGCAAACAGTCCTTTTTAGATGAGTTTATGTGATGATATGCTGGATACAGATTTGAGCCTTTTTCAATCGCACGCAATCTGAGCTGTATATATTGCTGTTTTGTTAATTTCAAATCCAGAAATAATGCTAATGCCTCCTCATTTGTGAATTGTTTTGCATCGCTTGGAGTTGGTATACTTTAAAGAATCCGTTTTGTTCTCAATGGACTAGCTTTAACAACTTTTTCAATGATATCCACTTTTGTCAATTGTTTCTGTGATCGCAATTGATGTAGGAAAGTATCTTGAATATTTTCATATCCGATTTCTTCATTTATATCCTTAAGCTTCCGCCTCTTGGATCTATCGCTACAGTTGTCCAGCGATTTTTGTGGTCTCCCACGTGTGTTTTGATTTGAAGTTTCTGAAGCGATCTGGACAGAAAGTTCGTTATCTAACCAGTTTGCAAAGCTCTTATAAAATCTATCTTTGCTGTAATCAACTTTCCTGTATCGCTGTTTAAAATGTTTGATGAAAACATATAATTTATTTTCTAAGTCCGATTGTA
Source organism: Pollenia angustigena (assembly GCA_930367215.1). Lineage (NCBI taxonomy): Eukaryota > Metazoa > Arthropoda > Insecta > Diptera > Polleniidae > Pollenia > Pollenia angustigena. The sequence continues at coordinate 11,115,196 of OV884061.1, read as the reverse complement.
TTTCAGTGCTATAGGAATTTAAGTTTCCTTTTTTTCGAATGTTATTTTTAACATCTTCCTCGTTTTTGTTTCTAAAATACTCTCCGGCCAATTCTTTATAGCTGAAGCTCTCCATGTTTATGAAAAACGTTGTTATTGCTCAGATATACTATATCCACTGAGTTTGCATCCGAATGTCACTTGCTTTTAAACCTTTTCATACTTTTTTTCATACCAAGTACAGGTAGAATAAAAAGGATTAAAAAACTTAAAATCCTTTTATTTATATGCTATAAAATACCTGACACAAATTTAACAACGCATTTCATAGCTATAGGGTCATGGACTATTATTAGAGTCATAAAAACAGATAAAATAAAAAGACCAAACAAAATTTAAAAAGCCCTTCTAAGGTGGGAGTCACAATATACCTGTATAGCGTAAACGCGTGTATAAGAGTTACGATAACACCTAATAAAATCATAATATGAATTCTATATTATAATATAATATATATTCCATATATATAATTTTATACATTTTACTTTTATTTATTGTTATTTCGCAATACATTTTATTCTGACATAGTTAAATTTCCCAAGAATTAGTGATTGCACTTTTCAACGATTTTTTAACGTATTGATTGTCATATTTAAATACTTATTTTATTTAACATTATTATTTCACAATACATTTTATTTTGACATAGTTAAATTTCCCAATAATTAGTGATTGCACTTTTTAATGATTTTTATTTAATTTATTGATTGACATATTTAATACATTTTGTTTTAACTTGTTAAATTTCCCAATAATTAATAATTGCACTTTTTAATTTAAATTCATTTTATTGACTGCGAAATAGCAACGTTTAATATTTTTGTTTATTTTACCTTTACCATAAAAAAACTATAAATATAAGTGAATTGTAATATTTTAGTTAGTCTAAATTTTGATTCAATAAAAAGTAATAAAAAAAAAACCGATACTAGTTTTTTTTTTAAGGTATTATTACCAAGGAACTTAACTGGCGACGAGGATGGGATATAACTCGTTAACATATTGTCATATACTTTGACAACATCGGTTGAAAAAAAAAAATATAAATTTTTTTTAAGGAAACAAATTTACTACTTTCCTTTTTACAAACAAGTGAACTTAAAAAACTTCTTAATACATATTAGTATAACAAGAAACTCTGTTTCAATTAAAAGTGAACACAACAGTGATTTTTTTTTTTATTTTAAAACGCTGTTACATACTTAGTTACCACAAAATAAACAATCTAAAAGTGTATATAACGAAAAAAATATAACTTTTGAAAAACGTACCTATAAAATAAAGAACATTAACCGGAAATAAAATAAACACAAAATAAACAATCTAAAGTACATATGAAAAAAAAAGTAGAACTTTTGAAGTACGAAGTGAAATTTAAAGAATACCCTTTGGAACTAATTGCTTTAAGGAACAGTGTAAAAAGCCATCCACAAGTGTCCTAGAACTTATTCTACAGCATCAAGTGAAGAAAATACATTCTATAACATCCTGGAAAACGCAGAAATACATCAAGATTATCGTAAGCAATAATATAAGTTATTTTTTTATATATTTTTTTTTTTTTTTTATTATTTTAAGTCTTTAAAAAGAAAATTTAAACAGTGCGGATAATTTTTTTTTTATTTTTGTGAATAATTTTCTGTTTTTGCGGAAAATTGGGAATATTCTTTTACAAATTCGAACGCTTCCTTTCTTTTCTTCTTTTCATTTGCGATTTTCTTCTAACAAAAAAATTTTTTAGTTCAGTATGGCAAACCCCCCACAAATTCAGTTAGACCCTCTTAAATATCTGAATAGCCTTCCCCAATTTAGTGGGAATATTAACGATTTACCAACCTTCACAAAATTAATAGATAGAATTTACCCGATACTTGCGTCTTATGACGAACTGTCACAATTACTTTTTTCCGACATAATCAAAAGTCGAATTGTTGGAAAAGCAAAGGAAGTATTGGAGATAAACACACAGGTTCAATCTTGGGAGGATATAAAGCGAACACTCAATAATAATTTCGGTGAGAGAAGAAGTTGTGATGAACTTTACGATGATCTGAGGGCAGTAACCTTCCAAACGAATACCACAGATTTTTACAATGATATTAAATACAGATTGAGGCGTTTAAATAATAAAACAGTATTAATATTGGGAGAGGGCGAAGCTGCCAATCAGGTTGCCATAAATAACCAAAGATCAGCTCTTCATGTTTTTAAGAATAAAATGCCGGAGCCAATGAAAACCATTTTGGCATGCAGGAATCCGGAGTCGCTGGAAAAAGCAATGGATATCCTTTATGAAAACAATTACGATAGAATGGGTAAAGATGGTCGTATACACCCCGGCCGAGCCAAACAAACAAATAACCAGAAATATGGAAACCATTTGCAAAACTCAGTGAAACCCAAAGAACAAGATCATCATCAATTAAACCAAAATTTCTTCAAAAATAATACACAGGAAAAATGGAGGAACAAACAAAACCATCAGCAACAACAACAAGCGCCCGAAGTGGAAGCAATGGAAGTGAACAGTAATGAAAATTTTCAGCAAGTAGCCTCCACGGAGAACTACCATATATAGTCATAAAAACAAAATTAGGATTCCTGAAATTTATAATCGATACCGGAGCAGCGCACTCCATAATCAACCCGGGAATCTGTCACTCAAAATGGAAATTAGATTTCAAGCCCATTAATGTAAAAACACTACAACATATAGTTAAAATAGAAGAAAAAGTATCCATCCCGCTATTTGAAGAATTAGGTAATACTGAGAACAAAATTGAATTTCTAGTCTGTAAATTTCATACAAAATACGACGGACTAATTGGCAATAATATTTTAAAAAAATTAAAAGCAATCGTAAACCTAGAAGAGGATATATTACAAATTGGAGACAAAAGAGTTCCTTTAAATTATACCCTAGGAAACTTGGAAAATTTTTTTGAAGCAGACGGTATATACCAAATATAATTAAATGTTAATCAAAAGGAAGGATTAATCTACACACCCAAAACAATTTTGGATAATCAAAATATCGAAATAATGGAGGGAATATACGAAGCCGAAAACTTTAAAGTCAACGATTTTGTTAACGTAACTGGTAATACACCAAGGAAAATAAAATTCGATACTCAGGAAACTACAGCAGTTACAAACGAGAATTTTTTTGTTTATACAATTGAAGAAGATGACGAGAATACAAAAGTTCCCCTCCTGGAACAATTACGAACCAATCACTTAAACAATGAGGAAAAGGAAAAACTTTCACAAGTTGTAAACAAATTCCGAAAAATATTCTACGCAGAGAATAGCGACTTAACATTCACTAATGCTATCAAACACGAAATACGAACGATAAATAACATTCCAATCGCTGCGAAAACCTATCGTTACCCATACATCCATAAACTCGAGGTGAATAAACAAATTAGGGAAATGCTAGATAGTAAAATAATCAGACATAGTCATTCCCCATATTCAGCCCCCGTTTGGATCGTTCCAAAAAAATTGGACGCCAGCGGTAGAAAAAAATGGAGATTGGTAGTCGACTATCGAAAACTAAATGAAGTTACGATTGATGATAAATATCCAATTCCAAATATAGACGAAATCTTAGAAAAACTTGGAAGATGTCAATATTTTACGACTCTAGATCTCGCGAAAGGTTTTCATCAAATAGAAATACACGAGAAAGATATACCAAAAACAGCATTTAACGTAGAAGGTGGACACTATGAATTCCTTCGTATGCCGTTTGGGCTAAAAACGGCTCCTGCCACATTCCAGCGGCTGATGAACAACGTTTTAGGAGACCTTATTAATAAGATCTGCCTGGTATATTTAGATGATATTATTATCTTCTCTACTTCATTACAGGAACACCTGGAATCATTAACCAAAGTATTTCAACGATTAAAAGATGTAAATCTAAAAGTTCAACTCGATAAGAGCGAATTTTTGAAAAAAGAAACAAATTTTCTCGGGCATATTGTGACTGAAAACGGCATTAAGCCAAATCCGGATAAAATAATATGCGTACAAAAATTCTCGTTGCCTACTACACCAAAGGAAATCAAGCAATTTCTTGGTTTAGCAGGTTATTATAGGAAATTCATTAGGGATTACTCCAAGATTGCAAGACCCATGACTAAATATCTGAAAAAGGATACTAATATTGATACGAATGATCCCGAATATAAGGAAAGTTTCGAAAGGTTGAAGACATTATTAGTCAACTCTCCCGTTCTAGCATACCCTAATTTCAATGAAAAATTTACTCTGCAAACTGATGCAAGTAATTTTGCAATAGGAGCAGTACTTTCCCAGAATGGACATCCTATTTGTTATGCGAGTCGAACGCTGAACGATCATGAACAAAATTACAGCACTATTGAAAAAGGATTATTAGCAATAGTGTGGGCCACACAACAGCTACGACCATATCTATTTGGCAGACGCTTCTTAATTGAAACCGACCACAGGCCACTCACTTGGCTATTCTCCATAAAAGAACCTAATTCAAAATTAGTAAGATGGAGATTACGGTTACAAGAATACGATTACGAGATAAAGTATAAAAAAGGAGTTCTAAATGGAAATGCTGACGCTCTTTCTAGAGTTGAGATACATTTAAATGATGAAGACAACTCTACAACACTGACTAATAATAACGTAGTTGTAGAAACAACCAATCCCTTAAATTTTTATCGAAGACAAATCGTTGTCAATAAGACAACCTCCGGTTCACTAAAAATAAAAAACGAAAAAATCTTTAAAAACAAGAGGAAAACAATATCGGCCAAAGAATTTGACGAATCAACTATTATAACAATATTGAAAAATCATTTTGATTCAGATAGAACCAATGCAATCCTGATTCGCGATGAATCCGTTTCAGAAAAATTTAAAGAAGTCATAAATAGATATTTTGAAGCCAACAATGGATTCAAAGTTCTGATATGTAAGAAAATATTAGAAGATATCTTAGACGAGAATGTGCTTACCGATCTAATAGAAAAAGAACATAAAAAGAATAACCACAGAGGTATAAACGAAAATTTTGCAGAATTAAGAGCGGAAATCTACCACTCACAATTAAAAACACGAATAACTCAATTTATAAATAATTGCGACATTTGTAACAAGGAAAAATACGAGAGAAGACCAATCAAACAAGAATTCAAAATAACGGAAACTCCAGAAAAACCTGGGGATGTAATACATGCAGATGTATTTTATAGTTTAGGAAAAACTCTATTTTTAACATTCATCGATAAATTCTCCAAATATGCCCAGGCTATAAGGATAAAAAACAGATCCTGGATTGAATTTAAAATAGGTTTAACACAATATTTATCAATTGCGGGAAAAATAAAAAAATTGGTTATAGATAACGAATTGGGCTTCAAGGCCTTACCACTTTTAGAATTTCTTAGAGAACAGGAAATCGAAATACACTATACTTCGAACAATAATCACTCTTCAAACTCTGATGTAGAAAGGCTTCATAACACGATAAACGAACACATTAGAATACTTAAACATGATCCCAACAGAGAAACAGAAACAGTCGAGGAAAAAATTTACAAGATAATAATGTATTATAATAATACTATTCATTCGACAACTAAAAGAAAACCGGTTGATTTTAGAAACGGTACCATTAACCAAGAGGAGTACCCCTCAATCAGGAACTCTATTATCAAAATGAAGGAAAATACTATTAACAAACTCAACGAAACCCGAGAAAATGTAGATATTCAGACAGGAAACATTTACATTAAAGACGAAAGAGGCGGAAAAAACCATTCTAAGTTTAGGAAAATAGTTGTTTCTGAATTGGATAATGATCATGTCATAACAGATAACGGATACAAATACTATAAATCACACATCAAAAGAAAGAAGAAATTCCAAAACACCGAAACCCCAAATATAACAGAATCAATGTAAAACTTAAATTTTTATTTTTCAGATGAATCCACTTCACATAATTCTAACATTGATGACACTTCCCGAAATGATAAAACCACAAAGCATGTACATCCAGAATTTAAATGATAACAAAGGTTACATCCCGATAAAAGAAGATGACACAAAAATCATCGACCATTATAATAGAATATTCCATTTCATCAATCTAACCAACTATCATCATTCCATCGAAATAATAGAGAAAAACATAAATCTGTTAAACGGAACTATTTCTAATTTGAAACCACTAGTAGATACCATCGAAAATAATTTCATCTTACTAAAAGCCAAAGTAAATAATTTATCACCACATTTTAGAAACAAACGCGGCCTTGTTAATGCACTTGGAAAAGGTCTAAAATTCATAACCGGAAATATGGACAGCGATGATGAAAAAGAAATCAAGAATGCTCTCGATGCCCTCGCAACAAACATGAAGGATAGATCAATAGAAATAAGTTCTTTCATTCAAATAAGCAAAACAATATCTTCACAGATCCAGAATATTACAACACATATTAACACACAACAAAATAGAGTTAGGAAATATATAAACAATTTCCGGAACGAAATTCAAAACAAAATATCCAACCTAGAAGATGAAGTAATGTTTCTGAGACATATATATCAAATTGATAATGATATTACCTTACTTAGAAATCACGTGGATGATATTGGTCAGGTCATATTCACAGGTAAAATGGGTATTATTCCTACAGATATATTAGACAACCAGGAACTGCAACTCATTGACAATTTTAATACCTACACTAATATTAAAGTTGGAGTTGCATACCTTTCGGAAACTATTGTAATAATATTATCCATTCCAAAATATTCCCCTAATTCACTTTCCAAAATAACATTTGAACCAATCCCAAATAAAGAAAATAAATCCTTATATTTAGAAGAAAATCAAATACTAATTGACAAAGAAAACAACATATTTCACGCAAATTTAAGTTCCAATTCCATTAAAACTCTAAGAAAATTTAACGATCATTGTATCGAAAACATTATAAAGAACAAAAAACCGGAATGCATTTTTAGAAAATTTGAACTGTATGAGGTAAAAGAAATAAAGCAAGGTTTCATATTATTTAAAAACTATTTCGGAAACATAACACACGACTGTACACACGAAAATAATGAAAAATTATCCGGCACATTCATTCTAAAATTTGAAAATTGTAAAATTACAGTAGAGAATATAACATATTACAATGATAAAATAAACTTCAAAGAAAATTTTATTTTAAGCCACTTAATCACAGATATTAAAGAAAATAACACATTGCATGTTGACTTAAAACTTGAAGATTTATATTTAAAGCAAATAAATTACGAAAACGACTTTAAGAAAATTGATTTTAAACATAATAAAATATTTAATATAACAAGTAATGGAATAAACATCATTATATTCATTATCATTATTGTACTCACATCATTAATATATAAGAGAAAAATTAATGTATATCATATTTCGTCGGAGCCTCATACTAACGGTGGGGGAGTTACGATAACATCTAATAAAATCATAATATGAATTCTATATTATAATATAATATATATTCCATATATATAATTTTATACATTTTACTTTTATTTATTGTTATTTCGCAATACATTTTATTCTGACATAGTTAAATTTCCCAAGAATTAGTGATTGCACTTTTCAACGATTTTTTAACGTATTGATTGTCATATTTAAATACTTATTTTATTTAACATTATTATTTCACAATACATTTTATTTTGACATAGTTAAATTTCCCAATAATTAGTGATTGCACTTTTTAATGATTCTTATTTAATTTATTGATTGACATATTTAATACATTTTGTTTTAACTTGTTAAATTTCCCAATAATTAATAATTGCACTTTTTAATTTAAATTCATTTTATTGACTGCGAAATAGCAACGTTTAATATTTTTGTTTATTTTACCTTTACCATAAAAATACTATAAATATAAGTGAATTGTAATATTTTAGTTAGTCTAAATTTTGATTCAATAAAAAGTAATAAAAAAAAAACCGATACTAGTTTTTTTTTTAAGGTATTATTACCAAGGAACTTAACTTATAAGCTCTTTATTCTACTAAAGAATACGCTAGTGTGAACGTAGTGTAACTGATAAGGATGAATCAGGGTAGCTATACGTTTTTCTGATTGTGTAACATTAATAAAATTTTTTATATGTACTACCTGTATTATGTTCGAACACGATCAATTTTTCCTATATCATAAAATTTTTTTTAAGACAATAGCACATGATTTCTGTTACTTCTGCAAACATTTTTGCGGAATAAAAAAAATTGTAAAAAACAATTAAAAAAAATTTTTTTTTCTGAGTAATTTCATTAAAATTACCTTTCTATCAGTGGTTTTACCTTCTTAATCCCTTTTTTTAGTAGTTTAGAAATTTTTTTTTGAGTAATTTCATTAAAATTAAAAAAGTGTTAAACAGACGGGTCCAAACGGGTACAAGAGTTTATACAGGGTAAAAGAAAACACTTTCACCTTTCTATCAGTGGTTTCACCTTCTTGGTCCCTTTTGGGCCGCAAAAGTTCTATTGTACTAAAGTTGAAATTTGACAAAAATATAGTAGTTTAGAAATTTTTTTTGAGTAATTTCATTAAAATTAAAAAAGTGATAAACAGACGGATCCAAACGGGTACAAGAGTGTATACAGGGTAAAAGAAAACACTTTCACCTTTCTATCAGTGGTTTCACCTTCTTGGTCCCTTTTGGGCCGCAAAAGTTCTATTGTACTAAAGTTGAAATTTGACAAAAATATAGTAGTTTAGAAATTTTTTTGGAGTAATTTCATTAAAATTAAAAAAGTGATAAACAGACGGATCCAAACGGTTACAAGAGTGTATACAGGGTAAAAGAAAACACTTTCACCTTTCTATCAGTGGTTTCACCTTCTTGGTCCCTTTTGGGCCGCAAAAGTTCTATTGTACTAAAGTTGAAATTTGACAAAAATATAGTAGTTTAGAAATTTTTTTTTGAGTAATTTCATTAAAATTAAAAAAGTGATAAACAGACGGATCCAAACGGGTACAAGAGTATATACAGGGTAAAAGAAAACACTTTCACCTTTCTCTCAGTGGCTTCACCATCTTGGTCCCTTTTGGGTCGCAAAAGTTCTATTCTACTAAAGTTGAAATTTGACAAAAAATATAGTAGTTTAGAAAATATGTCCTAAGATCTCAAATATAAATAACACAACAGTCGCAAATATTACCTTTTTAAAGATAACAAGACTACCAACCTAGCAGAAAAGCAAGCAGGTCATTATCGCTTATAGTTTTTGTGCAATGATAATTTCCTTCGGATTAAATATTAAAAAAAATACTTTTTTCTGAATTAAAAAAAAAAGTTGTGTTTAACAACATGCCACACCCACAATTACCAATATTTTGACCAAATTTTTTGGCTACCTTAGTTTTAATATGTTTACTATTAAATCAAATTAAAATTTTTGAAATCGGTGACAAAAAAAATGGACTTTTGGCCAATGAAATAAAATTTTCAGCCACTGTGCGTCGCTCAGTTTGTGGCAGCAAGATCTTCGATCTCGAAGGATTGCTTTTATATTAATAACGATCTTTTGGCAAAATCTATAACGAACAACTTAAACGATATCACTAAATGTTCGCTAAAAATAGTTTTATAGATTCGATTTTAAATTCGCTAAACATTCGTTTATAATAGTTTTGCAATAGTTCGATAGCGAAGCTTTTGTGTCTTTCTCTCTTAATTTTGTGTAAAAAAAAAAAAGAGTGCGCTGTAAACAAAAAACCGGTACATTTGTCTTAACTTCTTTTGCGAGAGGCATTTTTTCATTTAATGATTTTTGTTCGCTAAAAGAAGAGCGCTATATCATTTATAAAGATTTGGTATAGAGTAAGCGAAAGCAACGTTTTTTAGCTTTCTTACTCAAATTTAAGTTCGCTATATCTTCGCAAAAACTTCGTTAATGCGAACTTTTACTTTAATCTTAAATTTTCGAACTTTTAGCGAACATTTTTGTTTCGCTAATTCTTCACAGTGGTGAATTATCGCTTTTTTCGAATCCCAGGTCAAGCAGGTGGAACTGCGATCGGCAACCTATACTATTACATTTTGCGATTGTATGCGTTGTATGAATTTTACATATGTTGTCGTTAATGTTATTTTATTCTCTTCAATGTGTGTACACACGTACGAAATAAAAGAGTATAAAAGAGAAAAAGAGAGCAAACGCGGCGCCCGGATTTTGCCGATCGTAGATTTAGTTATTGGCTCCTTATTACACTCCTGCGACTTGTGATTTCCATGACATTTAATACATATTTCTTGTTTTTACATTCACTTGAAATATGGTTATACCCTTTGCATTTAAAACACCTCTTTACATCAATTCCATCAAACACCCTGCCTTTTTCCCATCCTAGATTTATTTTTTGTGCACCCATTAATTTTGTATATATGAGTCGTTTATTTTGAAAGTGGTTTAAGTCCATTTTTTCTTATATTGAGATATTTAAGGGTTTGTGTTTGATTTGTTTTAAAAATATTGTTAAGTGGTATTAATTTTTTTTATGGCTTTGTGACCTTAAACATGTTAGAATAACTAACGTAATACATTTTGTAAACTTTACTAGAAAAATAAGTTAGAGTGCTATATTCGGCTGTGCCGAATCTTTGATACCCTCCACCAACAGTTCGAATGTTTAAGGATAATATCTGTATGATGTTATTATTATCTTAAACTGTGACGATTTGTTATTAATTATGGTTTTAGGCGACTAAACTGTTATCCGGTAGTAGGGTTTATATGGGGCCTAGGGTAAATTATGGACCGACCATCACGAAATTTCACAGCGTCATTTCTAGTCCTTTAAAACTGTGACGTACCAATTTCTGTTATGATAGCATTATTAATTATGGTTTTAGGTGTACTAAACTGTTTTCCGGGAGTAAGGTTTCTATGGAGCCTAGGGTAAATTATGTACCGATCCTCACAAAATTTCACAGTATCATTTATAGTCCTATAAAACTGTGACGAGCCAAAATTTGTTATGATTGCATTATTTTTACGGTTTAAGGCGTACTAAACTGTTTTCCGGTAGTAGGGTTTATATGGGGCCTAAGGTGAATTATGGACGGATCGTCACGAAATTTCACAGTGTTATTTCTAGTCCTAAAAAACTGTGACGTACCAAATTTTGTTACGCTAGCGTTATTTTTTACGGTTTTAGGCGTACTAAACTGTTTTCCGGGAGAAGTGTTTATATGGGGCTTAGGGTAAATTATGGACGGATCTTCACGAAATTTAACAGCGTGATTTCCAGTGAAATAAAACAAATTTTTGCAAAATCTTATCTCATTCCGTGCCTTGTTCCAGCATTTATGTTTTTTTTTGTAACAAAATTATCAATTTTTTTAGGTGGTGGTTCCACATTTTGGTTCATAGCTCTGGTCCTACTGAACCGATTTTGCTGGATTTCAATCCCAAACTGCTTAGGATAACTACAAGCAATTTGGAACCAAGTTTGTTCATTTCTTTTGAGTTGTTCGAAAGTGAGCGTGTTTTCAACAGACCGACAGACGGACAGACAGACGGACATGGCTAAATCGACTTAGAATTACTCAAGGATCCAGAATATATATACTTTATGGGGTCTGAGATGAATAATAAAAAAGTTTCACACGGAATGACAAACTTAATATACCCTCTTCACAACTAATTGTGGTGGAGGGTATAATAAGCAGTGTTTCAGAAAATAAAATAGACTTAAACCACATTCAAAATTAATAAAATTACTTTTTTGTTTGTGAAAAGGAATAAGTCCACTTATTTTAAAGAAATTAAGCAATTGAAATTGTAAATATTTTATGTTTGATGTATATGAATGTAATAGCTTTAAAATAAATAGGGAAGCTTTCAATTCAGATACAGATTTTTATTTATGTAATTAAAAAAATGTTTTTAAAAATAAATATGAATTCATTAATTAAAAAATTTAATTTACATTCATTTAATAAGGATTATATTAAAGATTTTGCCATATTATTTCTCCTCATTTAGATTACGTGTGAGATTTTGTTAAAATATTCATGGTGCTTAGGTGGTATATACCTTAGTAACTCCATTATATCTTTATACTTAGGAGTTGAAATGGGACGTACATTTTTGAATAATGGTGTAAATTTTATTTTGTTGAAGTTCCTTGGCCTTCCCCGACAGGGTTATAAGTCAAGTATTTTGAACTCTTTATCCACTTCCATAGATTTTTTATAAAACTTTTTATAGGGTTCACTTTTTATAAATCGCATCCAACATATCCTTAGCCAATTTACAGGTTCGCCACTAGTGTTTTTAAACCATTGATGAATTGCTTCTTCCAGAGGTTTTGTATAAAAAATCTTTACGTTTCATTTTAGTTAATAAAAATTTGTGGACTTAAACCGGTTTCAAAATTATTTTTTTTTTGGATTTCGTTAGCTAACTAATTTTCAAGTGCCCAAAATCATAGCGATTTTGGTGATAATAGACTTCAATTGTTTATAAATAAAAAGATTATATAGGATTGCGATTGTTGTTATCATTAACTTCTTTTTAAAAAAAAATGGACTTAAACCACTTTTAAAATAAACGACTCATATGTAGCTCGCTATCTGTTTTAATTCTTATAATGTAAACGGTTCTTTTGTTTCTTTTATAATCGAATGTCTTAACAATTTTTATTTCACTATTACGTGTAATCGGATTTTCTTTTTTTATTTTCTCAGTGAATTCTTTTTCAGAATATTTAAATGAAATGTACGTGATATCTATATAAAATTGGGAATTAAGTACGAATAACAAAATCTTTTAAAATATAAAATCCCGTTAGGCTAGGTACCTTAATTTCAGAGTTCTCACTCATTTAATTTTCTATGGCTGTTTTTATTTGTTCCCTTTCATACGAAACAAGTATGTATATAAAAAATTTAATAACAATCGGTGCATTTTGCCACCAGTTTATGCTAGTTTTTTGTAAAAAAATTATCAATTTTTATGTCGTTGTTTCTCATTTTCTAACTTACCCGATTGTGATGGGTTTCAATGCTTAACTTGTTTTTATTTTTATTGAGTCGTGCGGAAGTGAGCGTGACTTCAACAGACGGACAGCTAAATCGAAGTAGAATTACTCAAGGACCCAGAATAAATAGTTACCTAAAACACAAAAGGCCCTAACTGATCAAAAATTAACAATCGACTTTTTCATTGATTCTGATGTATTGCATTAACAAAACTGTCCACAAAAGTTTTAACACTTGTGCTAGTGGAGAAAATATTTGTTTACTTAAAGGAAATAAGAAATAGGAATTTTTTTTATGAAAATAAAGCCTTCTTAAGTAAATTTCTTTTGGATCCACGTGGCAATATCTCTCTTACTTTCCTCGAACAAGCAATTGATCATACCAAAAGAGTATGTGTGAATATGGTTTGTCCATAATAGCCAAAATAGTTAAAGGTAATAAACTGGAAAATTTGTCTTTAACGCCAACAAAAAACAACAATATACAAGTACTTCTACGTTCTTTTAAGGTTTATCCCAACAAATTTATTAAAGACGCAATTTTCTCCAGTTTAAAACAATTTGCATTTAATATTTTTAAAAAGAGTTTCCCTATACATTTGTATATAAACAAATGGTATACATGTATATTAAATGAATTATCTAAATTATTACAAAGCGCAAGAAAGTGGAGCTTTTTTAATTGTCTGAAATAAAAATAGTTGATCCTTATGTATTTTAATCTGCTGATGATAATGGAGTTATCAGTGTTTCCCTACCAGATTTAGTTTAGAGATATAGTGACATACATATATTATTTGCAAAATTTACACCACTTTCTGTACTATTTTATTTCGCGAACGGTTTTCCTTCCAATCCTTAAAATACTTTCTGGATTGTTAATCTACAAAAAAGTCTTTTTCGGTTAAATAGAGTCCCATTATTGAATGTATCAGGATATCTTACTTTTTTTGTAAGGATGTTGAAATTCATGTGTTTTTGATTTAGTACTTAACCTTTTTTTATGCAAATTTTCTTAAGTCAAAAAAAGTGATCCTTACGTATTTTTGTCCGCTGTGCAATAATTAAAAAAAAATAATAATTTCGTCGGCTTAATATGCAGGCCTGCTAACTCCCTTTCAGCACATTTTGCAGGAGAGACAAAAAACTTTTTATATATCATATTTGCAGCCTGAGAGGAAAACCAAAAATAAAGTTTGTTTTACACACTTCAAGACACAAATTGACGACGAAGTGCATCTTTCTCTATTACACAGCATCGAAATCTCAATTTACTTAAAAAGTGGATTAAATAACGCAAATTTAATGATTCGGAAAGATAATTGGTCGACATCGATCTATGGTAGGCCTGCCATACGTCCTGGTTTTCCAGGATTGTCCGGGTTTTATACTACTTGTCCTGGTGTCCTGGTCCACTATTAAATTGTCCTGGTTTTTTGTACAGGTCAACCCACAAAAATTAGTTTTTTGCTTTAGTTGTTAACAAAGGTTAAGATTTCTGTTATAACACTGCTAACATAAATTCAGCTGTTATCTGGTGTAAAGCTGGTAAAAGCTTTCAATTATATTAACTGATAGTCAATCCTCTTTCAAATTTTGTTTCAACTAGTGGCTGTAAAAAGTTATACCGTGTAAACAACTTTTATAAGTAATCGAAAACCGAAACACGTTTATTCAATAGTCAACTGAGTCGGTCGTTGTCCAAATCAATGGTGGGCGCTCCATAGCACAATTGTGCTGAGAGGTTTTACACGTATTCATAGCCTCTTTAATTTAATTTTTGATGAGACACATTTTCTTATATTTTTTGTATTTTTTTTTTCAAGAGAATTTACCCAGCAAACACACGTGTTTCATTTCAAATAAATGATGTTATGCGAAAAATAATTTACTGTACTGTTTTTACTGTTACTTTTTTCTGTGAACAGCAAATCTCTATAATTTAAACTATTAAAAAATGTTTTATATTACTTAAAATGCGTAAAATATAAAATAAGGAAATATAATGCACCATTTATTTCAAATGCTTGGCTTTGTGTACTTCTGCCATCTCACTAATACTAATAGGCATCAATACAAGCACAGTTTTAATTGTGCCCACTTCTGGTCCAAATCAAAGCGTGTATGGCTTTTTCAATTGATTAGTTTGACAGTTGTCCAGTTGGTTAAAGAAAAATCAAAAGAGTTTGATTTTTTTCAAGTTGAGTACTTAGTCTGCTCAATGGACAAAGGAAAGAAACTTGTTAAAGACTGAAACGCTGCAGAGTATTATTTAATGTAAGTTTGATTTTAATATGACAAGCTACCTGTATTATAACTATATCAAAGACCGAAATTAAGTTCTAGAAAAAGTGCAATCTTCTGAAATTTATTTTAGTTTAGAACATTTTAAACTCAAGTTTTTATTATTTTTCATCATTTTTATGTACATGAAGTACACGTTAATTTTTTTTTCTATATATTGTTGGATTTAAAAATAAAAACTGGATGGTTTTTAAATATCGCACCCTAAATACTAAACTGTAACAACTCAAAATTCTTAAAATTTCTTTCAGGAGAGCCAAAAAACAGTTTATGTAAAAATGGTGATAATATTTAAAAAAAAAAAAAATTAGTTCCCTTATTAAAAAAGTCTAATTTGAAGAAAGTTTTGCAATGCCTTATGAGAATTAATTTATGAAAAAAATTTTGAGTTGTGACCCTTTAGTATTTAGGGTGCGATATACTACATACATATGTATATAAAAAAAAACTTTTCTGTTGGTATAATTTTTTATCCATTTTTTCCATGTGTCCTGGTTGATAGGTTCAAACATCTGGCAGCCCAAATCTATGGCCATTTTCTCATTAGGCGATTATCTTTTTTCCCAACGAAAAACTGCACATTAAAGAAATTTGGTTTTCTCAATGTCTCATTTGCTTCGATTTTATCGGAAAGTTAACCGACACTCATCTGCCAATTATTTATTTTCCTTTTATTTGCCGTACAGATAAATTCAATCAGCTGACTCCCAACTTTAACATGTATTTTGAGTGGCGTTGCCAGCTGAAAACTTTGTTTTTTGTCGGTATATTGAGAAACCCAAAATCGTTAACGGACAGTTTATCGGTCCAATAAATTTATGTTGACATTAAGTAAGAGACAGTTTTTCGATAGATTGAGAAAATGGCCATTAGACTATCGATAAAAAACATGCATTTACATAGAAATCGCTTCCCTAATTATTATCATTCAATAAGTATTCCCTTGTTTAATATTATTTCTGTAAACATGAGAAGCATTTCTTCAATTGAAAAGTTTAACAAATTTAAGCTTTTAATTTCTAAATTTCCAAAACTACCCAGCATCATTGCAGTACAAGAGACTTGGTTCTCTTCAAATGTAACACAAATTTACAATATTTTTGGCTATAATGCTGTTCACTGCTGTAGAATAGATGGATATGGTGGAACATCGATTTATATAAACAAAAGTTTAGAATATAAAATTGATAGCTGTGAAAGCACAGACTATCAATGGAAAACCTTTAAAGTTTACATCATTTTATAGATCGCAGTTTAAACATTTTGTTAACATTAATGGAAAATTTGTTAACACACTATGGTCACTATCCTGGAATGCTCGTTTGTGATTCAAATATTGATTTGCAGTTTAACTGGCCATAATATTCTATCTATAAGATTGAATACACTCGTTAACACATGTGACTTTATGGAATCCATAAGAAGAGTTTGTGATTATAACCAAGCGAAAAACAACCTAAGCAACCTTCTGTCATTGTATCGTGAAACAGGAAATCCATCTGATGATATCTCTAAAATAACACAGATTATTTCATCTGCAGCTACAAATGCTACTATTGCAAAGCGAGAACGGAGGTTTATTAAAACTGGATTAAATCATTGGATGAATCAAAATTTATTAGACCTAATAAAGTATAAACTAAATTTGCTTAAAATGAGAAGACAAGGTAAATATTATGTTGAAGGCATATTAAAGCGTGTTAGTTGCGTCATAAGAAAAGCTTGTAGACTATGCATGAACAATTATTATTATGATATTTTAAACCAAATTCAACAGGATCCAAAAAAGTGTTGGAAGTTTTTAAATGAAAATTTAGGCACCGACACTGACGATGCTATTATTGCAGGTGAACAAAGAAGTGATATTTTTAATAATTTTTTTCTTCAAATCCCAAAAACATTAAAACGAGAAATTGTATGTCTACCTGGAGATTCATGTAATAGTTTAAGAACACTAGAGCCTTGTAGAAGCGTATTTAACTTTGTTGATAAAACAGAGGTTGAAATAACGAATACTATTTCAGAAATTGATTTTAAAAAAAAGGCTGTGGATATGAAGGGATTTCACAGAAAATTTTGTTTGAATGCAGAGAAATTATATCTCCTCATCTTACAAGAATATTTAACAATATCATTACTATTGCTACATATCCTGAAGATTTAAAAATGGCTAAGGTTGTGCCGATACCTAAGACAATCAACGCTTCGAGAGTAGAAGATTTCAGGCCAATTGCTTTACTACCAAGTATTGACAAAATATTTGAAAAATTACTTTATTAGAAGGATTTATTGGTGTTGCTGGTATCTTTTATGATAGACGAGCTTTATTAAAAAGTTACATGTCAAACAGAAAACAATATGTTGAAGTAAATAGTCATAAAAGTTCGATTGGACTTGGTGAATATGGAGTCCCACAAGGAAGCGTATTGGGACCATTACTATTCAGTATTTATCTAAATGATTTAAGAAACCTAAAGATTTTTGAAAAACTGATTATGTTTGCAGATGACATAAGTTTGTTTTACCCATATACATGAAACTTCTCTAAAAGCTTATATGGAACATGATGCAGCAATGATAACGGAGTATGCGAGGATAAATAAGATATGTTTAAATGCGGAAAAAACCAAACTTTTAAGGTTAAGGCCGTATATGGTTCATGATCAAAACTTCAGTATATTTGTGGATGGTAAACTTGTACATGAGGTCTTCTCAACAAAATATCTTGGAATACACCTTCAGAGCAACCTATCGTGGGATATGTATATAAAAAATTTGAAGTCAAAGATTGCATCTGCCACCGGTTTGATTTATAAATGTAAAAACGAATTTAACGTTAAAACAAAGCTGATAATATACCAAGCCCTTATTCAAAGTCACCTTAATTATTTGGCGGTTGTGTACGCGTGGAAAAAAAGCAATGAGCTGAAAGCACTTAGGAGATCTCAAAATAAAGCTTTGAAAACTGTATTCAATCTTCCATTGTCTTTTTCGACCTTACATTTATATAAAGACTAGCTTAACCCGGTGCGCTTCGCTACACTGCTTTAACCACTTTATCGGTTGAGAGATATTTAATATATGCATCCTATGGAAGGTATTTCCCCCCTGCGCCTACCCGCAGGGTATAACAGTTCTTAAGATATGCGATATTAAACATTGGTGTCCTCTGGGGGAAACGACTTTCCCCGCTGCACAGAAGATCCTACTACCAAAAGTTAAACAGAATGCGTAAAGCAACTCTTAAGATATGCCATATTTAATATTGGCATCCAATGGGGGTACCAATTCCCCTGCTCCTACTGTAAAAATTTCAGAAAATCGGTTCAGTAGTTTAGGAGTCTATAAGCCAACATACAAACAAACAAACAAACATACAAACATTTTTAATTTTAATATATATAGATATAACTGAAGGTTTATACAAAACGCAACTTTTAATGTATGTTAATAAAACTTTACACGATATTGGGTATCATAGCATTCTGTTATACATTAATCAATATGCTTTTAATACAAGAAATGCGAGTAATCTAAGAGTGGATATTTGTCGCTTAAAAAAAAACAAAACAAAGTATGGAACACATGGGTAGTTTAGAATACAACAAGTTACCGGAAGCTTTAAAAAATATCCAAAGAATTTCCGTTTTTAAGAAAAATATTAAAGAATATTTATTTGAATATTTAGAATCGCTTCTTATGTAGTAAAACGACTACTATAATAATATCATTAAAAATTTATTTTCATTTGATTTGTTTTGTACAAATTTTTAAGTTTTCAGATCCCTGCCAACTGGCCTCAATAATGTCCTATGGACGCTGAGGCAATACCTTTTTTGTAATAATTAAATTTTTGAATAAATGAATTTTAATAAAAAAAAAAAAAATAAAGTTGTCTGGATTAAAGAAATGGTCATGCCACCTGCTGTATACCAGTAGAACGGTGACAGTAAAAGTGTCTAAGTTTGGTACTATTTGACTTATTTTATTTCAAAGGAGAAAGCGAATAGCACCGGGTAAAACTAGTCTATACATATAAAACAGGATGTGTGTTTGTATGTAACGTATGGACTCCAAAACGGCTGGGCCGATTTTGATGAAATTTTCAGGAAATCTTCAGAATATTCACGCGGATGACACTGTGAAGTCTGACTTTTGGTTTTCAAAGCTCGTTTGCAAACAACAAACATTAAAGCCACACTTTACATTATTTGGTGTTGTCGACCGGTTGTATTTTCGCCACCGTCGCACATAGGGGTTTTTTGCCAATCTAGCCGGACATTACTTTTTGTTTTAGCTTATATTGCTTCTTAAAAGTTATTAAGTGCCCCTAGATCGATGAAACTTGGCAGAAATATGTGATATTGTCATAGGCAGGTAAACCTCAAAAATAAATAAAATCGGACCAAGGAGGAAAAGGTTCCCCCTAGAAGAACTAATCCAACCTCTGAAAAATTCAATTTTTTTTAACTTTTCCCATACTTTTGTTTGGCAAATGCAACTTTTAACGTCGGTGAAAGTTAAAAAACCTAAAATAAGACCCATGAGATCGTAAAATTACACTTTTCGCCCCCGCCCCCTTTTGAGGGCGGTTACATAAAATAATATTTAAAAAAAATGTAAATATTAAAAGAAATAGATTACTAACGCCTTAATACTATAAAAATTAAATTTTTGAACTTTAATGGGTAGGGGGAGGTATCCCTCCAAACACCCCCCCGGAACGACCCTGTAAAAAGTTTTTTTTTTTTGCTAATTACATATTAATTTTTAAGATTTTATGTGACTTTTATGTATTTTATAGTATTTAATTTATCTGAAAATAATTAATATATTCGTAATAATAACTTATTTTTAATAGTAACAGCAAATTTTATTTAAAATAATAACAACTAATTTATTTAAAATAACTTCTCTTTTGCACTAAGATGATGATGAGTGCCATGGTTCTTCTTCGTCTGCTTCTTCAAAATCCTCTTCTGAATCTGAATTCTCTTCAGAGCCAAGTACAGGTGGAAGCATAAAAGAAATTGCTTCTTTCGTAAAGGGTAATGACTTTTTTTTTTGGAGTTGGTCTTATGCTAGTAATCAGTGGGTCAGAACTGAGCAAAAGTCTATTTATAACATCTTTGTTACACTGAACCCTCGAAAACTTTCTAGCAAAATTATGCTTGTAAAGCCGAAAATGTTTATTTCGTGCCTAAGACGCTTCTTCTGATAATAGCCCGATAGGCAACAATGCCTCACTCATTACAGTTGCGCCATGTACTAAAATCTTGTGCATTGTAGGTGTCATAGGATGCCAGGGATATAAAGTAACGTAAAGTTTTGCAGTGTCTAAGCAATAATTGGCAAACTCGTGCAAATGGATTTTGTGACCACTTGTAATTACTTCAATAATAACTTTGATCCGGTAGATGAAATCCAATGCAATTCCAGTTATTTCTGCAGCTAATTCAGGATTGGAAAAAAATCGTCTGCTGGTGTTACCATCGTTGCTGTTTCCAAATCCAGTCTTCGGTACATCCACTATTAGCCCTAATTCACTTCTAAATTTTTCTTGGATAGTTTTTTTCCTCTCATTAACAATAGTTTTATTTATTTTATGACTGACGAAAGGGTTTCTATCATATGTACCTATGCAAGATGAGCAAAAACAGAAAAAAGGTAAAAAAATTTTTTTGCTCTATTAAATAACGTCCTTTAGCGGCCGCACAGGTGGTAAAAACCCGTTACTTACTGTTTCGCACATCCCTTTTTTACACAGGTAATATTAGTCTTAGATGTTATAATTAAAATAAAAAACATCTACGTACAACCAACACATTTTATGACTGACGAAAGGGTATCTATCATATGTACCTATGCAAGATGAGCAAAAACAGAAAAAGGTGAAATTTTCAAAAATCATAAAAAAATGGCGCAACAACGCGCAACGTTTTTTTTTTTAATTTAAAAGTAGAGATTTCAAATTTTATCGTGATGTATAACATTTTTAAGAACTCAGCGGAACTCACCTTTAAAAACCTTTTAAATTTTTTTTTTTTTACAAAAAAGTGAACAAAAAAATTGTTTTTTTTAATTTCGTACTAATTTTTTTATCATAAAAAATTCAAATAAAATTTTTCTAAAAATTTTCATAATTAGCTGCTTATATAGTCTTTCACAGAAAAAAAATTCAATATAAAATCTTTATTCGTTTATCTACAAAAAAATATATTGTAAACCTCCCAAAACCGTAAAAAGTCAATGAACACGCATGCAATTTAATCAACTTTCCTGGTTTTAACAGTGTCCCAAAACCACAAATCTCAAGCAAAAGACTTGAAAATTCACTATACGATGCAGAACTTTGTTGTCTGTCGAGCTGCGTACTTAAATTTTTCCATTTCTTAAATTAAATTTTTTGCTTAATGTCCGGCTAGATTGGCAAAAAACCCCTATGTGTGACGTTGAAAAATTTTAAATTTTAGTAAATTTTGGTCACCGTCAACGGTATGTGTGACTGGCGTTCTGATGGTCTGCAATGTCGCACCGGCTTCGAGTGCAATGTTATGACATTTATAACGTAATGACATAATCTCTTTTGATAGTTTTCGACATGAGTTACAGAAACATTTTTTTCTCACTTTTCGAGAAACGATGGAATATTTTGTTTAACATCTATACATCTATTCAATTCGAGAGGTTCTGACTATAGTTACAGAACATGGGTACTGAAACAGAATAAAGTAGATGTAGTAGTATCTGAAGCTGGCAAATGCTCGGCAGCGCAGCAAAGTTCAAAGTCTGTTGACACTACTTTGAAACTGCCGTTTTTAATTTTTAACAGCTTGCAGCGCTATTCTTAACGTTGTACTACAGCGACTATTTTGTGCATAAGAAATGCCTACAGGTTGTTTGAACGTCATTGTTATTCTCAATTTATTAATAAACACGTTGTTAATCCTCTTTCAAACACTTTACTTTAGCTGCACTTTTATACAGGTTCCCACAATTGCATACCTGCACAATAGGGTAGCTAAATACATTTAAGGCAGCTTCTCAAGTTATGCGCTTAATAGAAAAAATGGGCGTAAAAGTAGGCGTGGTAAATTTTTCTTTCGATGAAAACTTAAAATTTGTCAAATCGATTGAGCCGTTTTCTGATTTTTGGTAATTCGAAAAAAGTGGGCGGAGCAAAATTTTCTTTTCGTATAAATCTTAGTTGGACCATGGCGATGATTTTATAGAAAAAATCGTCCAAATCGGTCAAGCTGTTCTCAAGTTATGCGCTTAATAGAAAAAGTGGGCGTTAAAATAGGCGTAGTAAATTTTTCCTTCGTTGAAAACTTAAAATGGATTAATACGAACATTTGAAAGAAAAATTTGTCAAATCGATGGAGCCGTTTTCGGATTTTAGGTAATTCGAAAAAAGTGGGCGGGGCAAAATTTTCTTTTCGTATAAATCTTAGTTGGACCATGGCGATGATTTTATAGAAAAAATCGTCCAAATCGTCCAAATCGGTCAAGCTGTTCTCAAGTTATGCGCTTAATAGAAAAAGTGGGCGTTAAAATAGGCGTAGTAAATTTTTCCTTCGATGAAAACTTAAAATGGATTAATACGAACATTTGAAAGAAAAATTTGTCAAATCGATGGAGCCGTTTTCTGATTTTAGGTAATTCGAAAAAAGTGGGCGGGGCAAAATTTTCTTTTCGTATAAATCGAAGTTGGACCATGGCGATGATTTTATAGAAAAAATCGTCCAAATCGGTCAAGCCGTTCTCAAGTTATGCGCTTAATAGAAAAAGTAGGCGTAAAAGTAGGTGTGGTAAATTTTTCTTTCGATGAAAACTTAAAATGGATTAATACGAACATTTGAAAGAACAATTTTTCAAATCGATGGAGCCGTTTTCTGAGTTTAGGTAATTCGAAAAAAGTGGGCGTAAAAGTGGGAGGGGTAAAATTTTTTTTCGTTTAAATCTATGTTGGACCATGGCGATGATTTTATAGAAAAAATCGTCCAAATCCGTCAAGCCGTTCACAAGTTATACGCTTAATAGAAAAAGTGGGCGTAAAAGTAGGCGTTGTAATTTTTTTTGCGATGAAAACTTAAAATGGATTAATACGAACATTTAAAAGAAAAATTTGTCAAATCGATGGAGCCGTTTTTTGATTTTAGGTAAATCGAAAAAAAGTGGGCGTGCAAAATTTTCTTTCCGTAAAAACCTAAGTTGGATCATGGCAATCATTTTAAAGAAAAAATCGTCCTCAAGTTATGCGCTTAATAGAAAAAGTGGGCGTAAAAGTAGGCGTGGTAAATTTGTCTTTGGATGAAAACTTAAAATGGATTAATACGAACATTTGAAAGAAAAATTTGTCAAATCGATGGAGCCGTTTTCTCATTTTAGGTAATTCGAAAAAAGTGGGCGGGCCAAAATATTCTTTTCGTATAAATCTAAGTTGGACCATGGAGATCATTTTAAAGAAAAAATCGTCCAAATTATATAGATGTCATTGGTGGTGCAATATGAAAATTGGATTTTGCCACGCTCCTCCGCCCCCAGACCGAAATCTGACTTCACAGTGTCACCCGCCTGAATATTCTGAAGATTCCCTGAAAATTTCATTATAATCGGCCCTGCCATTTGGAGTCCACACGTTACATACATACATACATACATACATACATACGTACATGCATGCATACATACATTTTACGTATGGACTCCAAAACGGCTGGGCCCTTCACCAAACAACTCGCCGATGATGGAGATTAAGTACAATGGTACTATTTTCCGTACATTTTCTTTTCATAAACAACAACAGTACACCACATCACTTCTAGTATTTTTTTTAATTCAGCATTGCTATTTTGCTATATTTTTTAAACAAAAACATGAACAAACACAAACAATAAATTATATATGTACCCTGTTTGTCCTTATTTACACTATGGACATTTCTTGCTGGACAGACGAAGTTTGATGGCGAGGGGTCGAAAAGGTAGAGTGTGTAGTAGATGACTATCTGTACTGGATTTTTTTCGTGTATCTTTCTTACTATTCGTAGTTTTCATCTTCTGTTTTATATCGTTTTTCTCAATCCGTCGTCATTTTCATTTCTTATCTAAAAGCTTCTGGCAAAGTTAAAAGGAAATCCAAAAAATGTC
This sequence comes from Pollenia angustigena, assembly GCA_930367215.1. Classification (NCBI taxonomy): domain Eukaryota; kingdom Metazoa; phylum Arthropoda; class Insecta; order Diptera; family Polleniidae; genus Pollenia; species Pollenia angustigena. The sequence goes on along the minus strand of OV884061.1, from coordinate 11,090,644 downwards.
CGGCATGAAAAGGGTAAATTGGGACAAACAGGGTACACATACAATTTATTGTTTGTGTTTGTTCATGTTTTTGTTAAAAAATATTGACATTTTACTAAAACCAATGCCATTTTAAAAGCATTTTAACTACGTGGTTTTACATACATATATTTTTATATCAAAATGAGTTTATTTTTTATAAGGTATATACCTTATTTTCAATCAAAAATAGCTGTAATACAAAGTACCAAAATGTTGAATAAAGTACTTTTTTGCTTGGTGGTCGGTACCATCTTAATTTTTTCAACTTTCCATCACTGCCACTCGCCCACTAACGCATATAATTCAACAGAATTAAAAAAAAAATTAATTTCATTACATTTTTTCATCTAAAATTCATTTCTCTACTTAAGCGACAAATCATGTATGTATTTTTACGTGTAAATTAATGAAAAAAAAAATAAAAATAAAAACCATGTTGCGAAAAGAACAAAAATTTATATAAATACGGTCCAATAGATACACAAAATCTATTTTGTGCCACCCCACTACTCCAATCCTGCCCATTTTAGAGAGGATGTGTATTGACACTTTGCGACAAATGAAGACTTTTGGAAAAACACACGGACTGGACCGTATTGATTCGATTATCAATATTACCAACGGGCAGTAAAACCCTGTACTTAGTTTGGCGATGTTGGTGACTATATTTTGAAATAATATAGCTACCCAGCAAAAACTTGGTAATGACTTGCCATTACTGAACAACTTACTTTTCAATGACTACTTCATACCATCTGCATTACATAGAAGTAGCTTAGTAATGGCTGACATATAATCTGATACCTAAGTACTTGTGTATGAGTTGATTAACGAAATTTATAATTCATTCATAATAAAATGCATCTACGGTTTAATTTTCTTCAAATCTAATACAAATTGGTTTTACATATTTATTCTTACAATTTGTTTTTTTTTATTACACTGAAAGAAAAATGCTTCATATATTTATTTCATAAAAAAAATATTCCTTGGGTTAATGCAAATTTTCATTGTCTAAATGGAATTTTATAGTTATAATGAAGATATTCGTTAACATCGCTTCATTGGATTTCGTAATTACGTTAAAAATTTTCATTGGATATATGAAAACTTAGGTTTGTCCAAGTTAAACAAAAAATTTTAATTGGGAACATAAAAAAACAATATACAAACATAACTATACTCATAAATTACTACAAAATTATAGTTTCCTTAAAAAAAATGTTTAATTGTTAATAATTTTATTCTAATAAAAAATGTAATGTTACATGTATGCCATTAATTTTATGAATTAAAAAATTTTTTTTATAAAAGCAACATATTTCAATAATTGCCTTCATAAATTTAAATTTTCATTATGACAATAAAAATGTCATTATAGTAATGAAACAAAAACTTTCAATCCACTTTAAATCAACGTTTTTATTGTTATAATGGACAATTTAATCTCATCCCAGCAAAAACTTACATTGCAAAGTAATGAGTTAAAAAGCTAATATAACCCCTCTTCACTACTTATACATTGGCATTTTAAATCATTATTTTAACACGGTGATGTCATTGGAGGCAAGTACTTACCACCCTCGCTTACAAATAGGGAGTTTAATAAGTCATTACCACATTCGCTTACAAATAGGGACTTAAATAACTTATTAGTCCGATGTCACCAAAATTACAACTACATAACATGTAATAACTTTAAAAAAATTTTTTTTTTTTTATTTTTTTCTATTTTTTTTTTTATTTTATTTTGCTTTATTTAACTTTTTTCTGTTTTTTCTTATTTTATTTTACTTTGTTTTATTTTTTATTTTTTTTTCTGTCTCTGGTGGGATTCGATCGCGCAACCTCGGTGCTGATAGACTAGCTCACTACCAGCTTGTCTACTGGGGCAGTGTAGTTTTTGCATAAAAAAACTATGTTTTTTACTCAATTAAGAGCGTAAATATCCCAGCAAAAACTTTGTAATGACTTGCCATTACTCAACAACCTTTTCAATGACTACTTCATACCAGCTGCATTACATAGAAGTAGTTTAGTAATGGCTGACATATAATCTGATACCTAAGTACTTGTGTATGAGTTGTTTTACATGTTATGTAGTTGTAATTTTGGTGACATCGGACTAATAAGTTATTTAAGTCCCTATTTGTAAGCGAATGTGGTAATGACTTATTTAACTCCCTATTTGTAAGCGAGGGTGGTAAGTACTTGCCTCCAATGACATCACCGTGTTAAAATAATGAGTTAAAATGTCAATGTATAAGTAGTGAAGAGTCGTTATATTAGCTTTTTAACTCATTACTTTGCAATGTAAGTTTTTGCTGGGTAAGAGTCCGCCAATCAAATTTTGCAGCTTTTTCCTGCATTTTTTCACTTTTTTTCGTATCACTTACTAACTAACAATATTCAGCAAAGTTGTAAAACTGAACATCTCTTATCAATATAAGAATGCAATCTGATCGTTAAAAGGGTGTAAGAAGGTGCACACTTCTCTGTTTTGTTGTATTATTATATAAAATATCTTTAATACTCACTTAAAAAAAAAAATCACTACACGTTAGGATGCTTCAAAAAAAATTTCTATGAAGTGCTAACATCTCATAAACCCCTCCCTTCCACTCGGAATATATTTAAATATACTTGTTCAGAATTGCAAAAGTATGATAAATAAAGGGTGTTTTTAAGACCGATTGAACTTACGAAATCAAAATCAAAATGCTTTGTTTGTCATATTTTCTCTAATTCCAATCATTCTTATTTTGACAGGTTTTTCTAAGTTCAAGCCTTGAGGCTTTTTAGACTACCCACTTTTGCTATCATCGCTAAGATTTTTTTCATAACGTTTTAAAACTAAAAAAAACAAGTAAGAGTGCTATATTCGGCTGTGCCGAATCTTATATACCCTTCACCATTGTGGGAGCAGAATACAGAGCAACTAGACAAAAAGTAAATAATTTTTACATATGTATACATACATATTAACAATACTTTAAACTTCATTATAAATTAAATTTAAAAAGCGAATACTGGTAAATATTTTTTAAAATCGTTTTTAAGGGTATAAAAAAATAATTTTTGGGATTGCAGTATTTTGATCATACCTTAGCCATTTTTAAACCGATTTGAAAGATTTAAATATCGACGTGTTAAGGAAGAAATTTCCCATTTACTTGAGTTACAAAGTTTGGACTCGGGAAGATCTATGATTCCCGAAAATGGGTATTTTAATAAAAAACATTTTCTTTTGGCCATTACTTTTTTGTATCTGAACCGATTTTTCCAAAGTGTTCAGAAAATATTTTCTACTAAAGATTTCCGGTCTTTTAATATATAAGGTGTAACCATCCGTCATATAACAGTGCAGAAATTCAGGTTTTTATGAAGTTTTTGATATTTTTTGTACGGGAGATACCACGCTCACTTCTTCAATCCCGCCCACATTTTGTAGGATGGTGTGTATTGGCGACCTAAATATGTGTACCTAATTTCGAAACTTTGGCCATTTCCGTTTCCCAGATATACAGCAAAAAGTAATAAAAATACAACAACCACAAGGGATTTTTGGAAAAAATTAGAGGTAGTCGTGGTTTTTTGCTCATAACTCAGCCATTTTTTAACCGATTTGACAGATTTATATACCGACGTGTTAAAGAAAAAATTTACCATTTACTTTAGTTATAAAGCTTGGACTCGGGGAGATCTATGGTTCCCGAAAGTGGGCATTTAAAAAAAAAATTAATTTTGGTCATAACTTTTTTGTATCTGAACCGATTTTCCCGAGTTTTTTATAATATATGTTCTACTAAAAATTTCCGATATTTTGGTGTATAAGTCATATCCATAAGACATATGGCAGCCCTAAAATTTAGGTTTTTATACAATATTTAATTTTTTTTTGTACGGGAGGTACCACGCCCACTTCTCCAATGCCGCCCACATTTTGTAGGATGGTGTGTATTGGCAACTTCAATGTGTGTACATAATTTGGAAACTTTGGCTATTGCCGTTCCCCAGATATACAGCAAAAAGTAATAAAAATACAACAACCACAAGGGATTTTTGGAAAAAATTAGAGGTAGTCGTAGTTTTTTGCTCATATCTCAGCCATTTGTGGACCGATCTGGCTGAATTTCAATAGAAAAATTATAATAAGAATACCTGACACAAAGATACCCCAACCAAGCCCCCATCATATCTGAGGGCTTCGGAAAACCCATTTCAACAGACAGACGGACAGAAGGACAGACGGATTGACGGACAGACGGACAACCGGATTTCAACTTCGCTTTTCATAAGGACCCAGAATATATATACTTTATAGGGTGTAGGATCAATATTGTAGAAATTACAAACGGAATGACAAGGTTATATACAAAATTCTCAGAAATTAATTTTTATTTTCATATTTTTCTTTAAACACTTGATTACGCATAAACAAGAGTTTTACCTTTGTTTTCTTTTTATTTTCTAAATGAAACTATACCGCCAAAGATCTTTAATCTGGAATGGTGTTTGTTTTGTTGAAAAATTTCTCTTTTGTTCGGATCTATATTTGTTGTAATTCTTTCTAAGCTTATATCTTTTTTGTTATAGTCGTAAAGAATCGTTTTATCTTTTATTACAGCATACCGCAAAAGATACAGAATATTTCTTTGGGCTTAGTTCGCTTTTCATTTTCATTTTCTTTTTGTTTAAGTTGGTTTAGAATGGACGAACTGACTTACTAGCAGCTCTCTTTTCTTAGGAATTTGTTTTTAGTCATGCTAGAATTTGAACATGATCATAATGATGATTAATTAACGCTCAGATGTTAATGGGGGTTAAAAGGGTCAGCTTTTTTTATTGATTTTTGGTACACACTTTTAAAGTGAATTAGAGTTGGTTTTAACAAAAATTTTTTTTGTAGGAAAAAGCTTTAGAAAAGGCTTTTTTATAAAAAAAATTTTTTATTTTAAAGTTTAAAAAAAAGCTATTTCTATGTTGTTGGAAACTGATTTGTTTTATTCTATTAAACCGTTTTTCACTTACTATTTGAGGTTAATGTTATAGTGTTTCTCGTGCTTTTTACGGTTTTTATCATTCTTTCATGCAAAGCTTTTATTTAAAGCTTATAAAAAGTTTTTGGGAGGACTTTTCAAAAGCTTTCTGAGACGCTTTTTAAGAAGGCTTTTCTAAACACATTCTAATAAGCTTGATAAGAAGGCTTTTAAAAACCCTTTTAAAGAAGGTTTTTAAAAAAGCTTTTTGAGAATCTCTTTAAGAAGGCTTTAATGAAAGCCATTATAAGCATTAAATTTTTTTTTGAAATGGGCTTCCACAATAGTTTCTTAAAACGAAAAGCTTATTTTATAAAAATTACTCGAAACATATTCATTTAAGAAACCATTGTGATGTTCAATCAAAGCTTTTTTAACTTTTTCAAAATAATATAATAATAATAGGAAATGCCCATATATAAAATAGGATGTGTGTATGTATGTATACCCTGCAAATAATAGGACCAGTCCAAACACGCGTGTAAAGAGTAGTCCACAAGGGACCAGGACTAGTCCACAAGTAACCCAAACGTATGGAAAAAACCTGGTCTATTTAACATTACGATGTCCTAGGAGAGGACCATATAACCCACCTTTGGACCACTAAGGAGTAGTTTTAAAACTACTCCATGGTATATAACCCACCTTTGGACCAGTAAGGAGTAGTTTTAAAACTACTCCATGGTATACTCAAGAGGATTAGTTTTGAAGTCGTTTAAACACGAAAGCATGTCGTTAAAAAACGAAGACATGTCGTCTCACTACAAACACTTTTTAACAATGGCAAGGTCCATGCTTGCATTACATCGGACTAGTCCATGGAGTAGTCCATTTTATCAAAATGGGTCAGGTGGTCCAATTTTATTTGCAGGGTACATACATACATACATATATACATACATACCCTGCCGTCAAATGAGTAGCTACAAAAACTACAAAAAAAGCCAACTTTAAGTTAGCTTGTATAGACTAACTTAAAGCCAACTACTAAGCAATGCAAAATTTCATTAACCAAAGTGTATACAAACACTGAATTTTAAGTAGAGAGAGCCAAGTCGATTGGCAAACAAACGGCTCCAAGACCCACAAAAGATTTAACTATTAAGGGCCATTATTACAATATACGGAGTAGAAATTGGTAATCGGTAATGGCCAGGTTATAGTGTAATTAAAAAATTAAATAAAATAACTAAATACAATTTTAATAAAATAGTTAATTAAAAAAACCAACTTAAAGTAGTAAGTTCATAGCTAGTTTCAAAAAGTTAACTTCAAGTTAACGGCTAAGTAACTAACTTTAAAGTTAACTGAAAGTAATGCAGAGTCGGGCAATTGACTACTTCGCAATATTAAAATAGTTATTTAATTCCATATATAAGTAACACAAGTGTCAACCACCGCTACTTGAGCAGTAGTTAGCTTTCAGTTAATATAAAGTTAACCGAATGTCCGACAGGGTACATACTAAAGGGCTGCAATAGTACATTCATTTGTTTATTACACACAAGCATTCCAATATTCATTCAAATATTTAAATGGTTAAATACTGGTTTACAGAGTTTAAGAGTTAAAATATAAAAGAGAGTGTAGTCTGTGTTTTACTTTATCATAACAAAGGCACACATTTTAATTACTCTTTTTCTTTGAACATTTATTTACTCAATTTGCAAATGCAAACACACACAAGTACATACATACATACATACATACAGACATACATACATACATACATACATACATACTTTTAGACTTATACCGAAAATAGAGTCTTGGCTAAAGCGAAAGCATGGCGAGGTGAACTACCACCTAACGCAATTTCTTACGGGACATGGAGGGTACAGAAAATATCTGCACAAGTTTGGACTCGACACGTCACCAAACTGTCCCTCTTGCGCAAACCAATTAGAGGATGCAGAACACGTTATGTTTTGGTGTCCAAGATTTGAAAACGAGCGTAGGCACGCAGAGGATCTAATAGGTCAGAGTATATATACTGAAAACATAATAGACGTGATGACAAGAAAGAAAGAGAACTGGGATGCGACCTGCTGAAGTAGAGACTAATTAGGTCTATCCGACCCTGCGAAGGAATATCATGACAGACAGTTCCGCAGGGCTGAAGGAAGAGGAAGGAGGTGTTTTTAGTCGGTAGGAATCCGACATAACCCAGGGGGTAAAAGACCAGGGTATCTGATGGAAGATTTTCACCTACCTTCACACACAAAAAAAAAAAAAAACATACATACATACATACATACATACACACATCCTATTTTATATATGGGCATTTCCTTCAAAAGGTCCACCGTGACCGAAAATTTAAATGTTATTAAAAACTGATTATTTTACGATATTGATATAAAGAAATATTTAGATTTTACTAATTTTATAAATTAATACCGTGCCATTATTGAGCTCAATTATCCACACAAAATTGCAATTTAGTTATTGCTCAATTAATACGAAATTGTTATAAATATTGAGTAAAATTTAAATGCAACACTGTAACAAGTGTGTTTATTACGCAAAACACAACTAACTAAACAGTGTTTTGACATTTGGCAATTGAAATTACAACAAAAAAAAGGCCCATCCATTTTGTCTGCGCAAAAACCAGATGTTTATTCCTTAAAGATGTCAAAAGTTGTTTACATTTTCTTATACATGTACATTTTTGTTTACGTTGAATGTTGTATGTAGTAGTAATATAAATTGAGTTAGCTAAATTGTGTATATGTGAACAGAAAGATAATTATGTCAATTAACCGAATATTGACTCAATAAAAAAGGTATATCTGAACACGGTATAACCCATAAATTTGTTCACTTAGATGAACAAACAGACTGCAAATTTGTGCAAACGTAATTTCTTATATGTGAGAATGTTTTATTGTATGTTTTCTTTAATATTTATCTTTCTTTAAAGAGGTGATATTTTGGAATCAAACCAAGACATTTTAATGTTACATTGCTACGTAAAATTCTGAAAGTAGTTTGACTAAAAAATTGTGCCAGCTTTCGTTGAATTACGCCTTTTTATACATGGCCACAAAAACTTCTTCTGTTTTTTTCACGTTCGAACCGCTACTTCTTTTGCCATTATCTTTGACCTAGAATCGCGCCCTCCATAAACTTTAGCATAGATAACAGTGCTCTCTTAGTGCTATAATTTAAGGGTTAAGAAAACGTAAAAATATTTTTTGCTTAAAATGTTATTGCATTTTTGATGCGTACGACTGTCACGTTCAACACTTTGGAATTACCGATATATAGAATCTATTATAGATAGATAGAAGATACTAGAGTGTCCCTTATTTTTAAATTGTTTGAAATGTTGACACGGTACCCGCAAATTTTTTTCTATTTGACATAATTGATTTTTCGCCCCTACGGCCACGCATTCCCTAAGCGACGGGCCTTAAAGTTAGAAATAAAAGGGTTTTCTATTATCGTACTGTTTTTAGACTTAAAAATAGTTGTATTACTTTTTTATGGTAAAAAGATATCTAACTAAAGAGGGCATGAGTTTTCGTGAAAAAGTCTGTAGAAAAATTAGTGAAATTACAGAGTTTTGCAAAAATAAATTTAAAGACCTCTTACGTGCTTAAAGATAAGAAACATTTATTTGTACGCACTAGAACAATCTCTTTGACATAGCGATCATTTATGCCTTAAAGTTTGATGAAGACAATTTGTTTGCAGCGGCAACAGGAATCTAATAGATTAGGCTCTCTGGTGGATTCAAATCTATGGATAATGGAAGAAAGAACAAAACTCCGTATACTAAAAGAAATAAATTTTAATGTTAACATTTATTTTCGCTTTAGTATTGCAAAGTTTAGTTTTAATTTGAATTTATCATTTGATACCAATTCGACATCAAATTGATAAAACATTTGATGTAAAATGTTTATTTTCAAATCATTATCAACTCGAATTTAAATGTTAAAATCAAACAATTGAAAAACGCTTGAGAGTTGTGTTTGATGTCAAATGAAAAAGGGATTTCATATCAAAGGTTTGACTTCGTGTGTGTAGGGTTTCAGTAAATTTCTGTTGAAAATCATCAAGATTTTTTAACAAAACTTGTTTCCTCTTTAAAAAATTGACAAAAGGGAATTTCTTTCTCCAAAACTTGAAGCTGCCCTCGTAGATGTCAATTGAGTATGTGTGACTTAAGGCCCAACCACAAGGTGCTTAGGTTGGCTTAAACGAATGAGCGAATACATGTACATTATATGAGGCAAACCATATTAAACTTAAGGAAACTATTTGCTAAGTTTAATGAAACTGTCATTTGCTTAAACAAGGTGCGAATCTAATCGCACATTCCGTACGGAATCAAATGTTTTTTTATTTTGTTTTCGTTTACTTAAATACATTTGAGAGACTTTTTGTTTATTTTTGACAGTAGGTTAAGCAAGGCTATGCATATTATGGTTGAGCCTTTAGTGTTTATTTTAGAAGCTGCTCTACGTGGGCATAATGTAAGCGAATACATAATTTATAAGGCTGCCATGCAAAGAATAAGAACATATACAAGAAAAAAAGTGCAGAAAATATTTAAGCATATTTTTCAAATAATATTCCTAAAATGGCCTCTTTTTATTGGAATAACTTGCTATCCTTCCTGCATTAAATGCCCAAAGTGTTAAAGTAGGGAAATCAGGAGAAACTTTTGGAGAAAGCACTTGAAAAGGATTTACTTTTATTTGGGTACAGGCATCATGTATATGAATTGGTATTAAAAACTGTATTTAAAATCAAAATTCCACAGGGGACAGTTAATAACATCAAGTAATGCGATATTCAAAATGGTGTCTCTATTCCAAGCCACCAATTTCATTCATCGCAGATTGACAGCTTATTCAGCTTTTATTTTTATAAGCTCGAAAAACTAGTTTTGAGAGGTGACTATCGTGAATTGATTGAGCTTTCGTGGCATCACTGTCAAAAAAATGCCAAAATAACGAAAAACACAACGAGGAAAATGTTACAGGATGGCAAAATCATTAATTTGTGGTTTTACATTTTTTAAAAATGACAACTATTGTTAAAATTAATTGCAGAATCGCACTAAAGAAGTCTAGTAACATTTGTATTTTCCAATTAAGGATATATCGGTGAAACAATAACTAATTACTTGATATTGCGGAAAGTAAAATTAACAATGTTAACAATAAAGGAAGAATAGCCCGACAAAACGTTTTGCAAAAACAAAATAATTAAGGATTTCAAAAAATAGAATAAATTTATTTAAGTTTTAAAAATAGACTGATTTTTATATTTTTTGGTTTTAAGTAAAATTAAAAAACTATTTTTTATCGGATTTTTTTTAGATTTTTTAATGCATATTTTAAGCGCATTTTTGATTTTTTGGTGTTTGAAAATCTCAACTCTACGAACATATAATTAATACTGCGAAAAATCTTATAGAAAGAATACTGAGAATAAGTGCATTAGAACTTCAGGGATAACTGTTTTCCAATGAAACTTATGCAATAAAGTAAAAGAATGCAATAAAGTATAAGAAAGAACAACATAGAAAAAACTGGAATTGCAGGTCACAAAACAAATCAAAAATTAAGGGATACAGTATTTATCGGATATAAGAAACTTAAAAAATCCCGGAAAAAAGTTTCTTATAAGCGTTTCTTTCTTATATACAACTATATTATATGAGAAACTTATTTCTTATATAAGTAGCTATGGCCATAAGACTTTCATATTTTGGTTTTCTCTTTTTTTTGTTACATAGGGTCTTCACCTGACAATTTTTTGTTATAATAAACGTCAAATTTCATATAAAAAAAAAACGCTGACAAACTTTAAAGTTATTTTTATATGGACTTTGACGTTTGGTATGACAAAAAAAAAAAACTCATGTTAACGTTTCTAACTTTTAAATAATAATTGTCTATGACTTTTGAGTTTTTCACTATTTTAGATAACATTAAAAGTCCAATATGATATTTTTTTTGCAATTTCGCTTCTTTTTATCCCGTTTTGTATTTCTTTTAAAATTGCAACTTTTGTTTTTATTGGCAAAAACACAAAACTTCTCATGAGTACCAGCTCGCTCATTTAAAACTAAAAGTAAAAAAAAAAACTTTGTTCTTGTTGTAAAACTGTCAGGAAACAGATTTGTCCATGCAAACTACATAAATTCTGTGTTGCCGTTGGAAGCAAGGCGAATTTATAAAGGTGGCCGCATCATGAGATAGAGTTATGCTAGCTATCCCTTTTTATTGGAAAATACTATGTTTTTTGTTTTTGTAAAAAGTTAGAGTGAATGTCAAAAATATTTGTTGAAAATATAAAAAAGGAAATTTTTTTGTTAATAAAATATACACAATTGCTTAAGAAACTTTTCAATCGCAAATTAATTGTGGCTCCACTTATTCCTTACGCATTTTGAATTTCTTGTGTTTATATTTTTTCACTTTTTTTGTTTTATATAATTTAAATAAGTTTTTTTTTCAACTATTTAAATTTTTATTGCATTTTAAATTTGAATTAATTTTTTCACAAAATGTAAACAAAGCTTGACATTCAGTATACACACAAAAAAATAAACAATAAACAGATGACTGGAAAATGTCGCCTTTATGAATTCGCCTTGGTTGGAAGTTTCTTATATAAATTCTTTTTCTATACATTTTGTCATTTTGGTGTTTAAGAAAAATGTTCTTTTATCAGTTTTTTTCTTATAAGCGTTTTTCTTATATGAAACCTTTTTTGTTAGAAAAATCGCAAAACAGACATGGTGTTTTTGAAAATGTTTCTTATATGCGTTTTGTTCTTATATGAGATGTTCTTATATCCGATAAATACTGTACTTCGTCACAAAAAACAGCATTAACAACCCACTGTGATAGTTTAAATTACTCTCCGGACTTTGAGAATGAATCAGAACAACAAATAGTCTCTCAAATGTATTTTAAAAAAACAAAAATAAAATCAACAAACATTTGATTCCGTACGGAATGTGCGATCAGTTTCGCACTTCGCTTAAGCAAATTACAGTTTCATAAAATTTTCTAAGTTGAATATGGTTTGCATTATATCGCTCATTTGCTGCAAGACCGGCATAACTCAAAAAAAAAACCAATTTCGAGATAAACGCATTGAAAGTTTTTGATTTGCTCTAACTACTTAGAAAAAAAGAAGACACATTCTCTTCAAACTGGGAAAGTATAAAAGATATAAAGATGAATTCAATACACAATATAAAGATAAACAAAGCGAACAATTCTGCATCTCTAACTCCAAAATTTCATTTTTTGAGGTGTGCCGGTCTTGCAGCAAATGAGCGAATATGATTTATATGTATTCGTTAGGGTATTCATTCGGTTAACCGTCAATCGGTTAACCGATTAATTTCTACCCGATTAACTGATCGGTTAATTTCAAATTGGCTTTTTTCGATTAACGATTAAGCCGGTTAATTTCAGTCGATTAACCGATGTAACAAAAATTTCAATATTTTTTAGTATAATAACATATTTTTTTGTGTTTTTAATTACACTGGTTTACAGCCAAAAAATACCAAGAACGCCACATGCCTAAATAAGTTAATTGGGACCTCCAGAACACGAAAACTGCTGTATTTTTTTTTTTAGTACCGATTTTTAGATAACGGTACTTTTGCGTTTTTCGATGAATGGTCCCACTCAAACCCTTGTGGAGCCCAACCGAAAAGTCCGATGAAAATATTGTCGTTTCACAAAATCCTTAAAAAAAACTTTATTTTTCATCCGATTTTCTCAAATCACGCTTAAAATGTTTAAATGTTGTAATTAAATAAACTATTTGCTAAGAAAATAAAATATTCCAAATCTTTCATGTGCTTTTTATCGTAGCAATTTTATTCATGATTTTTTTTTTTGCATTTGTTGAGAATGAAAATATTGTCGTTCCACAAAATCCTTAATACAAACTTAATTTTACATCCGATTTTTTCAAATCACGCTTAATATTTTGGTAATTAAATAAACTATTTGGCTAAAAAATAAAACATTCCAGATATTTTCTATAACGTAGAAAAAAAATTAAATAAAAATGAAAATCCAAATTTTTAATATTTTTTAATTAGGCTTAAGTTCATGAAATTTAATTTTTATTAAATTATTTTTATGAAGAAAGGAATTTTACAACATGAAAATCAATCAAAATTGTTATTGATAATCTTTCATTCTTGACGTGGCTCGGGAAAATTTTTGAAAAAAAACGTAAAAAATAGCCAAATTTTGAACTTTAAAGTGCCATAACTCATTTCTTATCAGATAGAAATTTTTAGCATATCGACGGAAAAGGAATTTTATTACCTTTTGAACGATGTGCCATTTATTTGATCGGACTTTTCGGTTGGGCTCCACAAGGGTTTGAGTGGGACCATACATCGAAAAACACAAAAGTACCGTTATCTGAAAAACGGTACTTAGGAAAAAAATTACAGTGGTTTTCGTGTTCAGGAGATCCCAATTAACTTATCTAGGCATGTGGCGTTCTTGGTACTTTTCCAAATTAAAAATTTGTAAAGCAGTGTTATTTGTTTCGTCTCATATGCAAAATGTATATGTTTAGAAAATATTTTTTATACCACCAAAGAATGTGTTCAGTGACATTCATTTTAACCCATTTTCCGCCGACCGGTGACTAAAATTACAATGTTTTTCAATTTTGTTTTATCTTCATCATCGATCAGCAGGGATATGACGAGAAATGGGTTAAATGTTTGATTGTCAACACCTTTTTTTTGTTTCACGTTTCTCATATCAGTCTTTCAACAGAATAAACCGAAACAACAAGAAGTGTTAAAAATTTTGAAAAACTCTAATGGCATAATGAATTATTTTATATGTTTAGAGAAATCCTGGAAAAGGACTGAGAAGTTAGATCTACGATAAGTAACAGAATTTTTTCCAAGTCAAGTTTTGTCAAAACTAAAGAAAAGAATCGCTGTAATCCTAAACATTTTAACCAAATTACTTTTCTAAAAGATTAGCCCAATTCACAATCTTGTGCAAAAGGTCTTGCATCGTAGCATTTGCAAAATGGAATAGTAAATACCATAGCATACTTTTGGAATATGGTTAAAACCATAACTATATATCGTAGCATTCGCAAAATGGTATAGTATATTTTTACTCTACACCAACAAAATATACAGCAATGCACTTGCTACTCTTTTGCAAATATGCAACGCCTAAAACCAATAGTTTATATTTACTCGAGTTAATTGCAAAACGACAGCTAACACTCAGTGAACCAACACTCATAAAATTATTACACTAACTGATTGTCGGTTAATAAATTCGTTTTCCGTACTATTAAAATTTAATAAAAATATAGTTATTTTACAAATAATTTTATTTTTTAACATTTATGTTTGTTATTCAAAAACCAAACTACCAAAAAATAATGTTTTTCGTTTTAATTTTTTTATGTAGTTTTATTATTGTCGGTTAAAATATATTTTTTAAAAGTAAAAACTATTCAATTTTAACGAATATGCTGTTCAAAAAATAAAAAATTTAAAAATGAACGTAAAAATCATTTGTTTTAAATGAAATGTAAATGATCCGTTTTCTAAATGAATTTTAATTTGTTTAAAATTAATTTTCGTTTGAAATGTATTCACAAAAGACGAAAAATTTTAATTAATTTAAGAATTTTATTAAACCGCCACATCTTTTGTGAATACATAATATCAAAAGTTGTTAACAGATTTTAATCATTTATAGGTTGTTTTGTTTGCAATGTTGTTTTTTATATGTCTGCATAAAGTTAGAAGCATAGCTGCATTTTTCAATTTTTTATGAATTTTTAAAAACAAAAATTCCGAAATTTTAATAAAAAAATTATTTTTTTTTCCAGAAAAAAAATTATGTTTCTAAAACGACTGCACATATAAGAAAAACGTTTTACCTTTCTTAAAGTAAATTTTATTGCGGAATTTCGGTTTTTTTTTAGTTTTTCAATAAGCTAAAGCGTTTTTGAGTTGCGCGAACATATGTTGTGCAACATCCTTAATTTTCGAAATATTGGTATATCTTGAAAACCAAAGCTAACTTAAAAAAAACGGCTAGCACCACTGTATTCAGCGACCCCGAATTAGGTTAAAAATCTTTCGTTCGTATCATACTAAAATATTAAACAGCAAATACTTTAATCTATCCATACAATAGCCCAATTCACAATCTTGTGCAAATGGTCTTGCATCGTAGCATTTGCAAAATGGTATAGTGAATACTGTAGTATACTTTTGGGATTATAGTAAATACTATAACATTTTTCAGATCGGCTTGGTTCACTGAGTGTTAGGTGTCGTCTTGCAATCAACTCGAGTAAATATAAACTATTGGTTTTAGGCGTTGCATATTTGCAAAAGAGTAGCAAGTGCATTGCTGTATATTTTGTTGGTGTGGAGTAAAAATATACTATACCATTTTGCAAATGCTACGATATATAGTTATGGTTTTAACCATAATCCCAAAAGTATGCTATGGTATTTACTATTCCATTTTGCAAATGCTACGATGCAAGACCATTTGCACAAGATTGTGAATTGGGCTAATATATAATCTCTTAGTATGTCAGGATGTTTGCATGTATGTCCTATTCTTTCCGCAACTTTCTGAAGCCATCTGATGACATAGGAAGCTGAAATTTGGCACACTTGAGGTACTTTCTCTGCGGAAGATCGTAACGAAGCCATATTTCGGCTTTTCAACTAGTATAACTATAAAGATCAAATAGAAAAGATGTTTTTTTTTATAATATGAGGAACTATGGGCCCCACCCGGCACGTCTAGGCACCGTCGGATTGACCTGAAAAATTAGATCATGATTTCTTACACCAAACCTCATATTTTAAGCAGCGCAAACAATTAAATTTAAAAAAAAATCCCATACAAGATGCGACCAGTCTAATGCCCAGTTTTCATAAAACATGCTCATAGTGCTGAACTTAAGTTATGCACAACTGTGCATAGATTATGAACAACTGTTCTTGGTCGTTTTTCGTGAACAATTTGTGCATAAGTTGTGCCCATACCGCATAACTTTGGCACACAATTCCCTCCGTGTAACAAAAATTAATCAAATCTTAACCTAATACTTTATTTTATGTCCTGCCAGTGCCAGACAAAATTTTTCTTCATCGCGGTTCTTATAAATAAATAGGCGTTTATCGCTCATCTAAATGGATAAGTGCTGCAGTATCTCTTCTCCTTAAGCGAGTGTGGCCGCTATCATTTAAAATATTTCGAGCTAGTGGGTTCGGATGCACTTCGAGCCTTTTTAAACATTTTACTGCATATTGCTTAATCATAATTTTAACTAATGGAACATTAAGATCCTTGTGAATATTGGAGTTTTTAACATACCAAGGGGCAGCTGTGATTATTCGAAGAAGTTTATTTTTGCGCCTTTGAATTTTTTCGATATAAGAGGCCGAGGCAGTGCCCCATAACTGAATACCATAGGACCAGATTGGCTTTAAGATAGAGTTGTAAAGTAGCAGTTTACAGTCGAGACTAAGGACAGAGTTTCTTCCAATAAGCCAATGAATTTGGATGGCTTTTAGTTACTTTTGAGTTAATTTTGCCTCTATATGGCTTTTCCACGTTAAACGGCGATCTAGATAAATACCGAGGTATTTTACATGCGAATTTTGAGGTATTATATGATAATTGATTTAAATAGGGGGGCATGATTCCCGACGCAAGGTGAATGTTATATGTACGCATTTTTGCTCATTGACCATTATCTTCCATTGTCTTAAACATATTTCTAGCTGAAATATATGATGCTGTAAGTAACCTAGCATTTACACATGCGACTGCCAGTTCGAAAAACTCAATACACTCACACTTTTTTACTAATACACTCACATTTTTCGCAATGGCAGCTCCAGTGGCAGCAAAAATTGCATGCGAGTGAAAATTTGGCACTTGCATGCCACTAAATATCAAAACGATAAGCAATGTTACCCTGTTAAAAATTTAATTCACATTTACTGGATTGTTGTCAAATTGTTATTGAAGTTTTAACTTAATAAAGAATTATTATGATTAATTTTTTAAAAACGCGCATAAATAAAAGCAAGTTTATTAATAATAAAACATTTATATCGGTTAAATAATGCTAATATAAATAAATGAAAAAATTTCCCCAAAAATGTGCCATTATGATTAACTCGGTAACTCTATTTTGTTTTCTGGTACTTTTTTTTTTAATTTGAGAAGTAAACAAATTTGCTCAAGTTGACGCTTCTACGACATTTTGAAAATGAATTCGCAGTGGCATGTGTAATCACAAAAGTTAATGGCATGAGATTCGACTATTTCGAACAAATTTTCTTTGATATAATGTATACAACAGTGGCATGCCATTACTTGCATGTGTAAAGGCAGGGTAACGAGATGCTTCATAACGGTTTTCGTGGACGCTTAGAAAAGCTGTATCGCCTGCAAATGTTGAAGTTTGGATGTGGTTGTTTATTGGCATGTCCGATGTATAAATTAAGTATAATAGAGGGCCCAGGATGCTGTCTTGTGGGACTCCAATTTATTATTCCTTCTTTAATAATAAATTGACGACCGATTAAGTAGCTTTCTAACAGCTTGTGTGTGTTTGCTGGTCAATTTTGCTTCAATTTATGTAATAAGCCTTCATGCCAGACTTTATCAAAAGCTTGAGAAACATCGATGAAGAGAGCGGAACAATATTTTCTTTCTTCAAAGGCTTTTCTTATAGCGCTTACTATTCGATGGGTTTGTTCAATTGTGCTGTGTTCTCTTCTAAAGCCGAATTGGTGGTTAGGAATACATCTATTTTCATTTAAAATTGGAGTGAATTTTGACACTAACAGCTTCTCAAATAGCTTTGATATATTAGAAAGTAAGCTTATATGCCTATATGACTCAACTTTTGTGTGATCCTTTCCTGGTTAAGGTATCATGGAAACTAAGGAAACCTTCCACTTTTGAGGATAGTATTCAAGGCGTTAAACATCATTAAAGATTAAAAGAATTATTTTCTTTGCTAGGATGGGTAGCTCCAAAAGCATTTTGTTGCTGATCTTATCAAAACCAGAGCCTTCTTGGGGTTTAAATCACAAATAGCCTTTTCGATTTCTCTTATTTCAAATCTTAGGGGAACAGCTGCTCTAGCAGCAACAGGTGGTAACTCGACCGCAATATCGTAAGATATATTTGGAGTTAATACGTTTTTTAAATGATTAGATTAGTTTTTAGGTAAGAGAGGTAAGAGTGTGAACCAGCGCTTAGTAGCAGACAGTGTGTCGAAACATTGAGAAAATGGCAATTAGTTTATAAAAACAAAAAACGAAATTAAAAAATTTTAATAGAATGTAATAGACTATATGTATAATTTTTTTTTTTTTTTATTGTAAATAATTTTTTCTATGTGACAATTGTTATTGTTTTTTCATTATCCTGAAAAAACGTTTGTTTAATTCTTAAATTTTTTCCCTGATGATGATACACATTGCTGTATCGAAATATTGGAGTTATGAAATAAATGTTAAAAAATTGTTATTTTTAAAAGAGAAACCTCAAATTCAATTAAAAAGCAATTTAATAAGAAGTAAAGGTTGAATAAAATAAAATTTATAAATAAAATGTACTTATAAAACATCCCAAATCCCCGACCACGAAAATCTAACCAAACTAATGTTGAAATCCCCAATTTGTGGACAATTCCTTTGCGAGCGTCTCTTGAGGTTAATGGAATACTGGTAATGAAAACAATATTCAGGTTATAAAGAAAAATATTATTCAAAAAAACTAAAAACATAATAAACAAATGTATTCTGGTTTTCAAGACAAGAAAGACAGAAAGAATACGAAAAAACAGAGCAAAGGAGGCAACATGTACTTTGAAATTTAAAAATTATAACAATAACAGCAAATTTCGAACCACCAGTACTACTGGCTAAAAAATTTATGTTTGACTGTTGGCTGGCGGGAACCGCAGTGGTGCAGTGGTTAGAAATCAAAGATTTTATGAGGATAGAATGTGGCTATTTCAGCTCAGACAGAAAAATTATCAATAAATATTAATAAAAAATTTCTTAGTTGTAAAATTCCTTTCTTAAGCCTGGCACACTGTTCAACATTTCACGTGAAATGCTGTCAAAATGCATATAAAAAAATACTTGTGCGGAATATCTATGAAATAATGTTGATAGAGTTGTACTCTGTTTTTTTTTTGTGAAAAAGTTCCGAAATGTTTTTGGCAACATTGTTTTACAACTGCGAAATAATGTAAGCTGCCTTTATTTCACGTGGAATTTTAAGCAAAAGCAAAAAAGTATGAACTTAATATTAAATAAGAAGTAAAAAATTTAAATAACACAACCGGTAACAGTTTTTTATCCATATTTACTTTTTTTTATTAAAAAAATCATGTTGATAACTTTGATGAAAATCATTTTAGTAAAGGGCATAATAAACCTCACAAATGGCTTGGCAAACATGTCAAAATTTTACGTTTGTACAAACATTTAGTGTTGTTAATTGGGGTGTTTGCTGTTTGGACAAACATTTGAAGCAATGTTTGCAGAAATATTAAAAATTTTTAATATTTGGCAGACATGTTGGATATTTTTTGTCTAATGCTAAATGTCTTCAATTCAATTAATTTTTAATATTAAATTACGTTTTTTTTAGTAGTATTGCTTGCCACAAAACAGCTCGTTGTTTAAAAACTGTTTATTTTAAATTATTTGCCTTTATTTTATAATTTCTTCTCCGTTTTAAGCTAAAAGCAACAAAATTGCCGCAGCACTATTGTCATCTGCATTCATTGAAAACAAAACAAAAATGAAAATAATGTTTGAATGGAGAATATTTGTGTTGTTTATTGGCAAACCCCAAACGGAAATAATGTGTGTGTTTGCCAAGCATTTTGTGTGGTTTATTTTGCCCTTAAAAAACATGTGGCGTTTGTTTACCTACACGAAACAATGTAGCACACTTTGAAGGAATAAAAACGTCAAATTGTACAAACTCGCAAGATTGGTAACATTGATAACTGATTCTAGTTAATTTGTGTGCGCTGAATTCAAAACTGTAATCAGTTTGTCTCTATCAGCTCTAGTTTTCATGATATAGCTTTTCTATACCCTCCACTTATGACCTCCAATTACCAATTACCCAAAATTTTTTTCTTCCAATTTTTTTTTTTTATCAAAATTTTTTTATTTTCTGTTATAGTTATTGCCAAAAAAAAAATAAAATTCCCAAATTTTTTTAAGTATTTAAAAAGTAAAACTTTTCCATAGGAATTTAAAAAAAATAAAAAGAAGTAAAACTGTTTCATACAAATTTATTAAAATAAAAAAATACTTAAAAAAATTTGGGAATTTTTTTTTTTTGGCAATAACTATAACAGTAAATAAAAAATTTTGATAAAAAAGAAAAATTTTGGAAAAAAAATTTGGGTAATTGGTAATTTGAGGTCATAAGTGGAGGGTATAGAAAAGCTATATCATGAAAACTAGAGCTGATAGAGACAAACTGATTACAGTTTTGAACTCAGCGCACCCAAATTAACTAAAATCAGTTGATAAATTCAAGGAAGCAAATTGAGTGTTGGCCTGTGTAATTTAATGAAAAAATTTTAATATTTCGAAAAATATTGTTTGTGTTTTTGCTGACCACTATTGAAAAGATGAATTCAAATAAAATATGCCCTCACCCCATCGTGGAATTTATAGTTTTGTCAAATAAAACAGCTTTATGTGTTCCATGTTAACATATTAATAATTTGGCTAATTAATTTTTAATGACAAACCAATAGGCTAATTTTTAACTTCTTCATATTTAACTTCTAAAACGCGCTTTAGGGCCATATACACTACACAAATGGTAAAATAAACACATGCACAAAGTATAGCGCACACAAACATCTTCATGTTGTTGTTTGGCAAACTGCTTGTGTGGCACTTTAGCGTGCAAAAACACACAAAAAGTTACACAAGCATATAGTAATTTTGACTTAGCTGCACAATCTCCTTTGCACGATTTTTTGTGCAGATATATCAAAAATGCAGCTATCTTAAATGCATTTACCTGCCTTAATGTGCAGGTACGCAATTGTGGTTACGACCATAAAAGTGCAGCTAAAGTAAAGTGTTTGAAAGAGGAGTAACATCGTTTTTATTAATAAATTAATAATAAAAATGACGTTCAAAGAACCTGTAGTTATATGTTATGCATTTATATAAATAAAGAGGTAGCCAAATTGGTAACAATAAATTGAAGAACAGAATAGTCGCTGTTGTACAACGTTAACACTAGCGCTGCAAGCTGTCAAAAGTTAAAACCGGCATTTTCATAGTAGTGTCAACAGAATACGTAGTTGTAGAAATTTTGAACTTGTTCCGCTACAGAGCATTCGGCAGCTTTAGATACAACTACAACTACTTTATTCCGTTACAGGCCAAAGATTTACTATTATTTTCATATAATAAATGTAGGTAAATGCAAACCAAATAAATGAATTCTAATGATTTTTTTTTTATGTGTGCAAGTAACTTTGATAGCTGTAAAATTACTTGCTTCATATCTATGTGATAGAAGTCAATTCGTTTCTTTTGGCTCTAATAAATCAAACAGCTGCTTAATGACAAGAGGTGTTCCACAGGGCTCGATACTTGGCCCACTATTATATTCAATATACTCCAATGACATGCCGTCCAGACTCAACTACTGTGGTATACAGATGTATGCAGATGACGTTCAGCTTTACATCAGCTGTTCCCCATCAGGTATTATTGATTGTATCAGCAAATTAAATCACGATCTTGATAACGTATTAAGATGGGCGTCAGTGAATGGCCTTTGCCTCAATGCGAAAAAATCGAAGGCAATGCTTATAAGCAAAACAAAATTTTTACCGTCTAGCTTGCCGCCAATCCAAATTGGACATTCTACTATTGAAATCGTGAAAAGTGCCAAAAAGCTTGGCGTTATTTTTAACAACGATCTCACCTACTCAAAGCATGTTAATGCCATATGTGGAAAAACTTATGTTATGTTAAGAAATCTTTGGATGACACAATATTTTACGCCAACTAATATCCGCATGCTACTCGCTAAGACATATCTACTACCCACTTTAATGTATGGATGTGAATAATTTTCCAGTTGTGATTCAATAAGCAAGAATAAGCTCAAAGTGACATACAACAACATTGCCAGATATATATATGGACGTACAAGATATAGTAGTATAACTCAGTTTTCAAACCAAATCTTTTGAAAATCTATTGAAATGCCGAACACTCATATTTTTACATAAACTTATATTTAATAGACAACCTAGTTATCTCTACAAAAGAATAACATTTTCAAGATCGAATCGGGGCAATAGAATAAACTCCATAAGATACCGTAAGCAAATATCTGAAAGACACTTTCTCGTTAATGCCACCCGTCTCTGGAATGAACTTCCTCATAATATACAGATAATAAGCAATGCAAAGCACTTTAGATGCGAAATATTTACCCTCTTGGGTTGACGAAAAATCACATACATAACTAAAAAATTTTTATTGTTATAATTATTACTTTTCTTTTGTATAAAAATCTGTAACTCATAACTAATTAATTTGTTTTTAGTTTTAAGATAAACCTTTGTAAATGTTATAATCTAATGTGCCTTTATCTCCCCAGTACTATTAAATAAGATTAAGTCTTGTTGTACTGCTTATTTTTCAAATAAATAAAAAAAAAACGAAATATTTTAAAGCTGCCCAAAAATATGATAAATATGCAGGTATACAAAAGGCACGTAAAGAAGGATTTTGAAGAATAATTACAGAAAATATGTAATTTGGGCAGTTAAGTCAAAGTGCAGCTAACTTGGATTTTTTGTATGAAAATAATTTTAAAATGCCAAAAATTTTGTGCATTTATCTCAAATGTGCAGGTATAGAAAGTGTACTTAAAAAAGAAATTTGTATGGGATTTTAAATAATAATGACAAAAAATATTAACTTTGTGCAGATTAGTCAAAAGTGCACTTAAACAAAAGGCACTTAAGTCAAAACTACTGTAAATGCAAAAAGTGTGAAGAATGTTTGTGTGAAAATCAAATATTTTTAATTTTCACAGAAACATATTGTATTATTGTTGTAGTTGTTGTCATACAGCTTGAGTTGTTTATTCTGCCCGTAAAGGCTGTTACACACTATCCCACAAAGTCTTACGTATTTTATTTAAATGCAACCCTCTTATGATAAGTTGTTATTGTTTTTTTGAAAATTTATAAACAATAATTAGATCAGGGAAGCATTTTCATAAAACACGAAAGACTTTGTGGGATAGTGTGTAACGGCCTTAAGTGACATTTTATGTCACATAACTATAAGCTTATGTATATCACAGACTTTGCATTAAAATTTTTCAGAGAATTTCAAAAATTTATTTTTTCCGAAATTTTTTTTTCAAATTGGCACCCTATTTGAAAGTCCTTTTCTATGGATTTGCATTTTTTTAATGTTAAACATAAGTCCCGCATTGCATTAACGCTTATATGTATAACGAAAATATACAACAAATATTTTCTATATAAATTTTTGTAACAAAATATAAAAACCGGAACATAATATTCCTTTTTGTTTAAGCTTTGATTCGCTTTTAGGGTTTTATTTGTATAATATTTTTAGCTTTTCTAAAATCTTTGGAAAAGGTTTCCTGATGAGCTGGCCTAAGCAACCAGCGAAATGCGCATAGAAGCAAGCTTTCCCCCAACAAAAAATCTCAGTGTATTTATCAAATATGAAAAATTGGGAACTTAGCACGTCATACAGAAATCTTATTGATAGTATATTACTATATTGATCTGACCCCCAATAAAGAATATATGCATATATTGGGACCTTAACGATGTCGGTGTGGGCGTTATATTTCTCATAAAGTCTGGAATTGTTTGCTTTTGAAATTCAGCTTAAACGGTCCACAAATGTCTGAGATGTTAGCAAAATACCGCTAAATTTACCCATAAATTCCTTGCTGTTTTTCTTTTTTATGTATTATATATCAATTATATAGAAGCATCTTCGTTTCAAATACACTACATCCGACAATATGTGGGCGGGATTGGAGAAGGGGCGTGGCACATCTGTTCAAACACAATATAGATTTCTGTTTATCTGGAGAATGACAAAAGAAAAAAATACACTACTTCCGACATAATTCGGGCGGGGTTGGAGAAGTGGTCGTGGCACAAAATAGTTTTTTTTGTGTCTAAGGGCCATGTCACAGAGTACAATTCCGTTCGGAATTGAAGAAACCATATTTGTTTGTTGATGGAAAGTGTATTTTGATAGTTTATGGCCTTTCAGATACAGACAACTCCCATACCGTTCATGAAAACAAAAATGGTTTCATTCCGAAACATTTTTTCGTCATTTTCTGAAGCACCAAAATACGGAATGAATTCCGTTTCCGAACGGAATTGTACTCTGTGACATGGATGTAAAGAAGGGTATTTACATAACCTTCTCTTCTTATCGCACCATAGTGAAGGGTATATATATATATATATATATATATATATATATATATATATATATATATATATATATATATGATACGGCATAGCTGAATATAGCGCTCGTACTTGTTAATAGTGATATCCAATTACCACACCTTAATAAAACAGGTTATTACACAAGGTATTAATTTAAATAGAAAGATTTGCGAGGATTAAAATATAATTTTTAAAAGAAGCGATAATTTTTCCGGAATTAATGTAAATAAGTATTAAAAAAAAAAATTCCTTTCACTTGCACTCGAATGAAGTAGTTTCAATTGCAATGGAAATAAAAATGGGTACATTTCTTTTTCATTTTCAACAACTTACAAATCCTTTTTAGTATTAGTAGTAGTACACTCATTTCCATGATAACATTTCACTTGTTGATTGTAATGCATTTGCCGTTGTTGAATGTGTGATGTTGGAATTGGTTTTACTTTTGCTGATGTGTCTGTTTTCGAGTTCTCGTCTAATTGCGAAATTTTTTCAATATTTGGCATTTGTTGCTTTTTCTTGCGAAAGTTTTCAGAGGGAGTTTGTTGATTAAGTTTTGCATGTTGTTGTGGATAAGTCGTTTGATTATTGCAATTGTTGTTAATTACACTAGTCTTTTTGTCTTTCTTTGAACAGTTTTTTATGAAGGTGGTGGTATTGGAAGATAATGAATCCGATGACAGTGATGATGCTGATGACATTGGCGTTGATGTTGAAGAATATGAAACGGATGTTATGATTGGAGCAGATGGCATGTTAACTGAAATACATGCAATATCTGCAATAGATTTTTGCGGTTTAAAAATATCATAATCGTCGTTTATACTTGTCGCTTTTAGTTTTTGTAATTGGCGTTTTTTAGGACGTTGCTGTTGCTTTTTTACATTACACCGTGCTTCCTGTTTATTCGCATGACAACTGTCGTCATTATCATCGTTAACATAAAGTTTTCGTCTGGAAATGTTTTTATTTTTGGCCTCTAAGGAATTTATTGTTGCTGGAAGATGGTTCGTTTCACGTTGATGAGGTGTTGAAATTCCTAACATAGTTTGTTGATTTTGTTGTTCTTCGGATTCATTTTCGCCACCACTTTTTCTCATATTTACTCATGTACAATATGTTATTATATTTCTATTTTTTGTTCCAGAAATTTATTTGTCGATCCACTTAATTTTTTTTCTTATGCCAATGCTACTATTATTTTTTTATACTTTTTGAGAATCAATTTTGTTTTATCCGTTTTAAAGCTAAACACATACTGTGTTTTGTAACATTTTTAAATCGTCATATACGCTATTAGTTCTAAAATGTACACACACAAACACACGTGTCAAAAGCATGTTAAGTAAGAGGAGGAGGAGGTGGAGAAATAATTAACAGTCAAATCCTTACAGAATGTTATCCCTTGGCAATAAAAAAGGGACCACAAAATAAGGGATGTTTCATTTCTATTTCTCTCTTCATAAACATGACATCAGCCAAGGAGTGTAGTACACAAGGTTGCCAGAAACGTGTTTTTTTATTGTTTAAAGAAAGATTGCCGTTACAATCAGTGTTGACAGTGCACATAAAAAGTATTGTTTAAGTTTGGTACCATTTCTGTTTGTCAAAGTTTTACATAGAAGCACTACTTAGTATATTTTATTCCATAGTGTTTAAGTGTCTTTTTTATAAGAATTAAACCCTTATTAATTGTTCGATACTGTAATGTTACCGTACGGTTTGCTTAAAATAATTTATGACGCAGCAAAAACAAGTTAAAGGTTCACCTATACATACTTCTTTTAATAAATGATTCTTAAAATTTAGTTTATAAGCCATTTTTACAACCAAAGTGTACAAATTATGTTTCTCAAATTTACAAACACAAATTTCTTTAACTTACATACAATTTAAAGGTTCTTTATTCTTTATCGTATAAAGTGTTATTCGTTTATAAGCCTTAAGGCTCAACCATAATATGCATAGTCTTGCTTAACCTACTATCGAAAACACTGCTTTACAAATTTTTAATTTGGAAAAATACCAAGAACACCACATGCCTAGATAAGTTAATTGGGACCTCCTGAACACGAAAATCGCTGTAATTTTTTTTTTCCTAAGTACCGTTTTTTAGATAACGGTACTTTTGTGTTTTTCGGTGTATGGTCCCTCTCAAACCCTTGTGGAGCCCAACCAAAAAGTCCGATCGAAATAAATGGCATATCGTTGGAAAGGTAATCAAATGCCTTTTCCATCGATATGCTACAAATTTCTATCTTTTAAACTTATGGATTTAAAAAACACGGAATTTTATATGAGATGCAAATATTGTCGTTCCACAAAATCCTAAATAAAAACTTTATTATTCTTCCGATTTTTTTCAAATTACGCTTAAAATGTTGGTAATTTAATATACTATTTGGTTAAGAAATTAAACATTCCAGATATTTAATATAACGTAGTAAAAAAACGAAATAAAAATGAAAAATTTTGAAAAAAACTTAAAAAATTTACCTTTTTTGAACTTTGAGGTGCCATTACTCAGCCATTTCTTATCAGATAGAATATCGATGGAAAAGGCATTTGATTACCTTTCCAACGATATGCCATTTATTTCGATCGGACTTTTTGGTTGGGCTCCACAAGGGTTTGAGTGGGACCATACACCGAAAAACACAAAAGTACCGTTATCTAAAAAACGGTACTTAGGAAAAAAAATTACAGTGATTTTCGTGTTCAGGAGGTCCCAATTAACTTATCTAGGCATGTGGTGTTCTTGGTATTTTTTGGCTGTAAACCAGTGAAATTAACAAAAAGTCTCTCAAATGTATTTAAGGAAACAAAATAAAAAAACCTTGCTTAATCAAATGACAGTTTTAATAAACTTAGCAAAAAGTTTCCTTAGGTTCAATATGGTTTGCCTCATATAATTAACATGTATTCGCTCATTCGCTTAAGCCAACTTAAGCACATTGTGGTTGGACCTTTATAGTAGAGTTAGCGATTTATTCCAAAATGCTCAATTTTCTGGCATATATAAATAAAATACATACCTGCAAAACAAGACTTTCTGAAAGAAAACTTTCATAGTGTGAACCTAGACTAAGATATTATTAAACTTACAACCAGTGCACCAATATTTTCGCACTTTCACAATAATAAAAAAAGCAATTTGCTAAAATTTTTAGCTATGCTAGTGTATTTTGTGACACTTATGCCCAATTTTCAGGATACTATTTAAATCAATATTAAGTTAATTTGCATAACAAACTTAAATCGTATATAAAACAGATTGGTTTTTTGAGTTTTATTTGAAAAGTCTTATTTAATTAAGATAAAAGTATGGTAGCACTACCAAATACAAAAAAAATATAAAAAAGTGTATTTATTTACAAGGTGGTGTGAAAAAACAGCTGACTGTTAATGCTTTGCCTGTTGTTGTTGTATTGTTGTGATATTGAAGCCACCTTGCTAAAATATTACAATGGAAACTTAAGTTAAAATTAAGTGTACCACATCGGTGACTTAAGTTTCACTTAAGTTTTTAGTGAAGAAGGGAATTTTGTATTTAAAACGATTTTAAAAATAAATGTGTTTTAATATCAATCCTGAAAATTGGCCATTAAACATTTGTTATACCCTTTTGCATTCCTTTTGTAACTTAAACAATATTCCACAATATTGATCCTAGACCATATAGAGTCAATATCTATATTCTGGATCCTTTGGGAAGAGTTGACCCTCTGTCTGTTGGAATGGATTTACCAGATTTAATGGGAACTTGGTATATATTTATGTCAGATCTGCTCATCAAAATTTTGCTATTGAAATGCAGCAAGATCGGTTGGTTCATAAATGGCAGAGATATGAGCAAAAAACCACTTCTAGCTCTTATTTCTCCCATAAATCCCAAAAATATGTACATCTGAAGAACGAAAAGCGCTAAAGTTTCCAAAAAGGGAACAAACATCTCGGTTTTCATTACACAGCATCTTACAAAATGTGGGCGTGATTGGAGAACTGAGCGTGGCATTTCTCATGCAAATACATTTTAGATTTGTTTATATCTCGATAACGGCAAAAGCCAAAGTTTTGGTGTTAAACTCCCAATTTTCAGGATGGTATTTAAATCTATATTAAGTTAATTTTTATATAAATTTTCAGATAAATCGAATATAAATACATATTGATTTTTTGAGTTTAATTTGAAAAGTCTTATTTAATTAAGATAAAAGTATGGTAGCACTACTAAATTAAAAAAAAAAAAAAATCATAAAAAAGTGTATTTATTTACAAGGTGGTCTCAAAAAAAAACAGATTTCTGTTATTGCTTTACTTTTTGTATTGTTGTGATAGAAAGGCCACCTTGCTTAGTTATTAAGTTATCCACAGACCAAGCAACATTTGTCGAAACATGTTGCTACGTGTGTGGTAATGTTTCTGGTTGAAATTCGAGAAACCTTTTTGGTTTCTCTAATCACCCTTATTCTATTTGGCGTCGTCAACAGTAAACAACGCCGTTTTTTATGTTTTGTTTCCTTTTCGTATTCCCGTTGGCAATATTGCCATATTTCGATGACAGTTAACATATGTTTGGTATTTTCTAAGAAAAATTGGCGTTGCTGTTGCCTTTAATTGCCTTTGATTTTGTCGTCGGCGTTTTTAGTGTTGTCTTGTGCTTCTTTGTATTGTGTTTCAAAAATTTCACGTTATGGTTGGCTGCAATTTTGATTTCTACTGCGGTTTTGATATTTTTCTGCATTTGTGTTGTGTTTTGATATATTTTTTGTAGATATATATGTAATTGAAAAAATTAAAATAACAGCCACATGCCAGTTCGAGAAGCTAGTGGAAGAGCTTGTAAAAAATCCATCACTAGCCAGTGGATTTTGCAGGGTCTCTTTTCCTAATAAATTAAATATTCCCTGTAGATGGTGGTCTTGTTTTTTTTTTTTTAGCTAAAATGTTATTGTGGGTTCTGTTCACACAGCCAATTACACCTGGAAATGCTGCTTTTCAAAGAAATACAACTTTGGTTTATCCATTGTGGACAAAGTTCATTCTCCATGACTTCCAGAGTCTCGGACAAAATTTTTAAACTAGTCGCTGGGACAGTCGAAAGTTGAAATAATTTCCAACGCTGAGCTGGTACGACCCCGGGGTCAAAAACGCAATGTTGCTGCAAATTATATTGTGTTTGGAACAAACGTTCCCTTTTTTTAAATGACGCTCTATTATTTCCAACAAATGTTTAAAAAGAGATTTGTTCAGCCGAAAATAACTTTCAAATTCTAAAAAGTTTAAATAAATCCATTAGGCACTTGGGAAATTTTGATTTAATAAAAAAATTTTTTATTTAAACATCATTTTTTTACAAACAAATTTTTATTTAACTTAAAATTTCGCACAAACAGTACAGAATTTTTTTTCTTATCAAAAAACAGCAAACAAAATTAATCAGCTGATTCTTATATTAGAAATGTGTTCTGTATTTTATTAACATTATCGATAAATAGTCAACGACGTTATAATATTCTTACAAAATACCAATTTAACATAGAATTGATGTTGTCTTTGATAAGAATTGATGTTGCCTTAAAATTGCCGTTGTTATTGCCGACGCCAAATAGAATAAGGGTGAATATAAAATTTTTTTACTTGTGAGAAGAAATCAAACTTTTGGTTTTATGGGCAAACTTTTTAACAGTTGATAAAAAAGTAGTATTTATTCAAACGTGCGCTTTGTTTTGCATGTAAAATAATACACATGCATATAGTTTTGCGCTTATAAAATAAAAACAAATAAGCGCACGTCTATGTAGGTAGTACCAATCATAGAACATAAAAATCTGAATCGATATCAATATAGGTTATTAGATGACACCCTTGCGATAGAGAATTATAGCGCAGCAAACTTTAAATTTACAAAATATGTGCATGTAGAAATTTAGTTTTACGCTAATAACTCAGAAACTATTCCGCGTGCACATATCTAGCTAGTATAGGGCTGCCAGAAGTTTGAACCTATCAACCAGGACACATGGAAAAAATGGATAAAAAATTACACCAACAGAAAAGTTTTTTTTAATACATATCGTCACCTAAAATGCAAAAGGGCGTAACAACATATTTTTTTTTAATTTTATAGTACTTCATAATCATAATTTTAGTCTATTTAGTGCAACATAATCAACCAAAACTTGATGTTGAATTTTTTGGTTGTTACGTCCTTTTGCATTTTTGGTGACGATATGTATGTAGTATATCGCACCCTAAATACTAAAGGGTCACAGCTCAAAATGACTTTTTTCATAAATTAATTCTCATTTCACATCTCTATCTACTTACAAAATTTAAAAAGGCATAGCAAAACTTTCTTCAAATTGGACTTTTTTCATAAGGGAACAAATTTTTTTTTTAAATATTAACACCATTTTTACATAAACAGTTTTTTGGCTCTCCTGAAATTTTAAGAATTTTTATTTTTAAATCCAACAATATGTATAAAAAAAATAAGCGTGTACTTCATGTACACAAAAACGATGAAAATTAATAAAAAGTTGAGCTTAAAATGTTCTAAACTAAAATAATTTTCAGAAGATTGCA
The DNA here is from genome assembly GCA_930367215.1 of Pollenia angustigena. Lineage (NCBI taxonomy): Eukaryota > Metazoa > Arthropoda > Insecta > Diptera > Polleniidae > Pollenia > Pollenia angustigena. The sequence continues at coordinate 11,059,427 of OV884061.1, read as the reverse complement.
CTTTTTCTAGAACTTCATTGCGGTCTTTGATATAGTTATAAAACAGGCAGCATGTCATATTAAAATAAAACTTACATTGAATAATACTCTCCAGTGTTTCAGTCTTTAACGAGTTTCTTATTTAGTCCATTGAGCAGACTAAGTACCACGGCGAATTCATTCCAGGTAATTTCGGTACTACAACAAGTACAACTCGTACAAGAACCACAAGCAATTTGTTTTTGTAAAATCAATGTGAAATGGTAAAAACAGAAATAAAACAAAACGGAAACAAAGATAATAAAAGAGAATAAAAAAAATGTTGACATCCAACAGTGATTTTAGTTAAAAAAAAATTTATCAGCAGGTCTTTTAGGACCACCTGTAATAAATTCGTCTTGCTAAGTACTCAACTTGACAACTGTCAAACTAATCAATTGACAAAGCCAGACACGCTTTGATTTGGACAACAACCGACTTAATTAACAATTGAATTGAAACGTGTATGGCATGCCTTAGAGAAAGCTATTTGTTATCGGGTTTCGATTACTTATAAAAGTTGTTTACACGGTATAACTTTTTACAGCAACTAGTTGAAAGAAAATTACAAAGTCTGAGTTCATGTCTTATGCACAAGATTGCTACTTTATAGGCGAGAGGGACGAGGGAAAAAGAAACGAGTACACAGATGCATGTACTGTCTTTACGTTTTGCTTTTTCATTCGTTGTTTAATTTTGTTATTGACATGAATCATTTGAACACTATTTCATGTTCAAAGAAGAAAAAGGAAGAATCTTGTCAATAAGACATGAGCCGTATGAACTCAGACAAAGAGGATTGGATTATCATCTAATATTATTGAAAGCTTTTACCAGCTTTACACCAGATAACAGTTGAATTTAATTAAAGTTGTTTATATAATTACCTTATGTTAGCAGTGTTATAACAGAAATCTTAACCTTTGTTAACAACTAAAAATAGCAAAAACTAATTTGGTTGTCTTGACCTGTACAAAAAACCAGGACAATTTAATATTGGACCAGGACACCAGGACAAGTAGTCTAAAACCAGGACAATCCTGGAAAACCAGGACGTATGGCAGGCCTAAGCTAGTACCAATCGATAGAGCGTAAAAATTTTAATCGATATTGACATAATTTATTTTCTAAGAGACTTGGGGGAGGGAGTTATGGTGCACTAAACTTTTTAAATTTTTTTTAGAGACCACAATAGAACTACTAGATTGCTCTTTTCATAAATTGTTACATATACTCCTTGTACTTCAGTTCTACAAGATTAGACTTGGACTTCATATTCAGGTAGTGAATGAATTCTCTTTAATGGACACAACTTGTAATATGCAACTAGAAATATGTAGCACAAATACATCTTTCCATTTCCGAAATCGTTTTCGAGTTATTAGTGAAAAACTAAATTCATACATGTGCATATAGAGAAAATTTAAAAAGTTTGCTGCACCATAACCCCCTCTCCAAAGTCTCTTAGAAAATAAACTACATCAATATCGATTCAGATTTTTACGCTCTATCGATTGGTCATTTACTCCACCCTAAAAAATACCAGACAGCCACCTGTCCCAGTTACACACGTTTGTTTTACTTTTGTTGTACTGACCAGAGAATGGCAATAGTATCATTTTAAGTACTCTTTCAATATTAGTGAGAAAACATGTACGGACATGTATGGGTTAAGATCAAAACCATACACATACGTACCAATACCCATTACAAGCTAAAGTTGAACATGTATAGGTATACGCTGCCAATGTGTATTTGCATATTCATTCTTCTTTTTGAATGTACATGCAGATATAAATAAAATTTCTGTTAGCTATCTGCAATACCCATATAAGTATGTGTATTACCGTAAGTATAACGTAAATATACAGAGCGCGAGAGAGAGCAGAGATGACAAATGCAATTTTAAAAATGTTGAAACTAGGCAAAATTTTTTTGTGTTGTTATTCAGAAAAATATCAAGATAATTTTAAAGCTTTTTAACATTTGATTTAGGCGGTAACTTATTTTATTAGAACAACGAGGGGCGGTTGGCGGCAATTTCTGCTTCTCCGAAACTATCGAACAGATCTTAATAAAATTTCAAACATAGATATATCCGTATTAATATGAACACACAAGCTTTATATATTTTTTTAAAAATAGGACCCCGAGGAAAGCACGAGGGTATTTTCTGCTTCTCCAAAACTATCTAACAGATTTTAATGATATTTAAAACATAGATAGATACATATTTGTGTAGACTCATAAGCTATGTATTTTTAAAAAATTAGGATAACGAGGGGAGATAGGGGGCGACTTATGCCTCTCCAAAATCATTTATTTTCTCTAAAATTTCTTGATTATTTTCCATACTTTAAATTTATAATTTTTCATATGCTACATACATACATACACTGGATGAAATTTTTAAAGAAAAACTCTTCTTCACAACTTATTAAAAAGAAATGTTTGAATTTTAAAACGTTACAGAAAAGCGTCTAAGCAAGCGCTAAATGTATTAAGTGGCGGTTACACTCTTTCTTATTTACACAACATCGAATCAATACTTACATGCATACATAAAAAACAATATCTTCTTCCATCTCGTGTCGTCTACCTATGCTTTGTGTGTGTGACAGCGATAAGTGCAAAAAAATTGTGCGGATGCGTAACGCTGGGCCTCCACGTAGCAATTTTTATTGCTAAGTACAAGCAATAACGTCAGCAGAACAATGACACAACAATGGAGCAATGATTGCTGATTATATTGCTGGAGAACACTTGTTATTGCTTTGCCATAAATTTGCAATTTTCACCTCGAGTAGTTGTATAAAGTTTTGTGGCTGTATTTATAACAAATATTTTATGTTGTGTTTTGAAGTGATTGTTAAATTTTCTTTTTTAAATGAATTAATTAAATTAATAAAATAATTAATTGTAATTGTCGTAGCTTTATAACCAACAGTTTTACTTGCAACGATATCAAAGCTTAAACAAAAACAACAACAATAAACAGTGAGTTTATCTTTTCACTGCTGATCGCTAGTGCCAAACAAATGTTTTCGAAATAAGCGGATATGGAGGAACAGACTTCAAGTGAAGATTTAATACCAATTTATAGAACGCACATTCCTTAAAAGTATTTAGTATTCGTAAAAAGTTTGTGTTAAAAGATTTTTTAAGACTTCTAAATTAGATTGTCGATAGTAAAGTACAATTTCTCTACTAGCAAACATAACTCATATAAGTACATATTTGCTATTTTTATAAATATTTTATGCACTGCCTACTCGAAATAACTATTATATTTATTAAAATGGGAAATATTGCTTTTAAAAAACTTGACTCTTTTTTTATATTGAAACTAGTCACAAAGCCTGTCCCTGCCAGGCATAAAAATCTTTTAGATAATAACTAACATAGTAACGCTCATAAAAGAAATTAAACAAAAAATTATTATTCAATGTTCAAATTAATCCCGCTTGTAAGCCCTTCTAACGCCTTTTTCTTAGCAAAACTCAAATTATTTTAAGAGCTTGTGACAAACACGTCTATACACACCAAAATTTCTCTCTCTTTTTCAAACTAGAAGTCAAGCTTAATAAAGTAAATGATAGTAAATCATGGTGGAAGATTGCAAATGAGATCCGAAATAAAAACGATCAAGAACTGCCAAATATATCTTCGTCCGATTTTAAATCCTATTTTATGACACTACTAAACCCATTGCAGAATTCAAAAGATATTCAGTATGCGCATTTGTACCATGTATATAGTTTTTTGGATAACAATATTACAACAGCGGAAATACAATAAGATTATCACTACTTTTCAACAGCAGTATTAAAATCTGATTCCACTATAATTTCTGGCAGAGAAAGTTCTTAAAGTATAACAAATCTTATGTTGTAATATCGAAAATATAAAAATTCTTTAAAAAAAATAAAAAAATGCAATATTGAGGGTTTTATGATGAAATAAGCCACATGTACAGCCCAGAGACCGAAAATTAGGAATCTGACAATGCTATGATCTTCCTCAGACAGAGGGCTTTAAATATAAAAAGTGTCATTAGGAAAACGCAAAAGTTTCCTGCAAAAAATATAAGAAAAAGTGAACGGTTTATTCAATGACCACGCCCACCGCCCACCGCCCGTAGACCGAAAATCAAAAATCGGGCTCCGTCTTGCACCAGTGGAGCAAATGAGCTTTACGTATGCCAAATTTCATCTTTCTGCGACGTCAGACGGCCTCGGAAAGCCGCGGAAAGAGAACCGGACATACATGCGGACAAACAACGAAATTATATATATAGATACCCTTTTTTTACCCCTTTTTGAAATTTTTCAACGGTAGCCATGTTTCTGACAATTTCGAACACAACTTTTATTTACGAAATTGTTTTGCTTGTTCAGGGGTTACCGCGTAGTTCGATTCGAAAGAAAATTATCGAGCTCGAACAATTTGACCTGTGTATTACGATTTTCGTACTATTTGTTTCGAATGAACGTAAGTTGCTTACACCTTTTCGAAAAGTCCCTTTCGTTACGGAAACTATCTATTACGAAAAATTAAAATCCCTTTCGTAACTCCAAATCTGTATTACGAAAACAAGCGTCAGTTATGTTAAAAACGTTAAGAAATTGTTCGAAAGCTATTTTGGTAGTGACAAAGTGCAAATGACAAAGTTCAAGATAAAACAAGCAAATTAAACCTAATAATATTAAATTTGATATAAAATAAATGTTTGCTAATGCTTTTATTGAAAATGTTTTAATAATTGTGGTATTGAAATTTAAAACAAATATTACAAAAATATAAAGCAGTGTAAATTAATGGTTGGCTTTTTCTGTTGACTCTTCAATCCACAGGGAAATACAATAAACTTTTATTAAAATAAGAACATTTAAAAACATTTTTGCCCCCCCCCCCCCCCTAGATTTTATCCTGGCTACGCCCATATATTCGTGTATTGTAATCGGGAATATGTATGCCTGCAAAGTTTCATCCATTTGCATTGAGTAAAAGGCGGTCAAAAAAATATTTTACCAAAAAAAAAAAATTTTGCCTCCCACCACCCCTAGATTTTATCCTGGTTACACCCATATATTCGTGTATTGTCATCGTGAATATTTATGCCTGCAAAGTTTCATCCATTTGCATTGAGTATAAGGCGGTTAAATTAACGTTACAAGATTTGATTTTCCGAAGTGAAGCTAAAGAAAAGGTTTTGCAAATATATACAATTATAATATTTTTCAAACATTGAATAGTATAATTCTTCCGATTACACACTCAAATAGAATTGTATCTCCGTCAGGTTACTTAGCGACGTCAGCCACACAAATAAATTGGTTAAAAAATAATAAATTTCTCAATGCCCATTATACAGAAAATATTCCGCTTAGTACAACGGAGAATGTGGATCTCTCTATTGTTAACTTTGACAGTTATCTTAAACTACCTGTTTCCCCCAAAAAAATCAAAAAAAATAAATTATATTCTGCAGATGTCGAGCGGCTATTGACTGCAAAAAGGAGAGTTCGAAGAGGCTGGCAACTGTACAGATCCCCGCAACTTAAGAATTTATTAAAAGAGTGCACAAAAAGGCTAAGAAAGTTACTGCAGACACAGAAAACTGATTCTCTAGAAAAATATCTTAAGGAACTTGATGCAACTCCACAATCAGACTATACATTATGGCGTGTAGCTACAAATCTGACAAGGCCAGTTATATCTAAGCCACCATTAACCCTAGAACACGCACCCGGGTACAAATGTATCCACTTGCAACTTTGCAGTGCTATAACTCAGGAACGGCTTAACTTAAGGAATAGGGATTTCGGATCTAGGAAACGTAATTGTTTAAAGTTTATTTGATGCAATTCGAAACAGTGGCTCAGGATCTACGAGCTTACCAAGTCGACACCTACGTAAACACACACCGGCATACGTTTGTGCCACACCAGCTTATATCAAAATAAAAGGCAACAAACCATTTTATAGTGTGTTTAAATTATTTTATTTTTTTTGAAAATTCAAAATTATGAATTATTGTTACATATTGTGCACTCGGTATTGGTGATCAGCTAAATAATGGCGAATGCACAACAACATTAAAAAGCAACCGTTAGAATATCCAAATACTACAAACACTTGTTTATCACTTGAATAATAGTTGCCTGCATGCACTCTTTTGCTTATAGATTTTGAACCATGTAGAATATTTGCATGAAACAACACTAAAACATTTTTATACCCACACCACAATAGTGGAGAGGGTATTATGCATTTGTGCTGATGTGTGTTACGCCTTAAAATATTGGTCCTAGACCCACCTTAAAGTATACCGATCGACTCAGAATCACTTTCTGAGTCGCACTAACGATGTCCGTCCGGCTGTCTGGCTGTCCATGTAACCTTGTGCGCAAAGTACAGGTCGCAATTTTGGAGATAATTTGATAAAATTTGAGACATATGTTCTTATTGGCACAAGCACCAAGCCTATTGAAAATGGTCGGAATCGTAGGACCACAAAGAAAGATAGGGGGAAATTTCTTCCTCTCAGACACTATCAAACCGATTGTAATGAAATTTAAAACATAGATAGAACCATATCTTTATGGACACAAATGGGATAAATTTTTTAAAAAATAGGACCACGAGGGGAGATAGGGGCAATTTCTGCCTCTCAAGCCGGTTTTAACGAAATTTAACTCATAGATTGATCCATATCTATATAGTTACATAAGCTATGAAGTTTTTTAAAAATAGGACCACAAGGGGAGTTTGGGGGCAATTTCTGCCTCTCACAAACTTTCAACCCGATTTTAATGAAGTAAATAAACATAGATAAATCCATATTTATATGGACATATAAGCATGATTTGTTTTTCATACTGTGGTGTAGGGTATCTTATGGTCGGGCTTGACCGACTATGCTTTCTTACTTGTTAAAATATTTATTTACGCTTTAAAAAAATAAAAATTAAATTGGACCATTTAAACATAAGAAAAAGCCAAAATAAGCTAGTAGGTACAAACGTATCCCGGGTGTGTATTGTCGTAGAAAAAGTTGGGTATGCATCGTACGGTTAAGAAACTTGAACTTGGTAGTTGGGCAAAACGATATTGAAAAAGAAAATTTGTTTGTTAGTCATAAATAAAATTAATTAATAAAAACGTCGGGTTACCTCCTGTTAATGTTTAAGCAGCTATTTCCCTAAGATTTGAGATAAGAGAAATAGAAAAGGCTATTTGTGAGTTAAACACAAATAAGGCACCTGGAATTGATAAGATCAGCAGTGTTCCCAGTTTTGGGAATGTAAACATACACAAACCTTAATACCGTTCGCAACTATTTTCAAGAAAGAACCGAACATTACATAATGTTCGGTTCTTCGTTAAAAAACAGAACAATTGTAGTGATACTGTAGAAAAACATTATATTTTAACGTTCTATAATGTTTTTTTCGTGTGTGTATTTTGTTTTTGTAAAAAATGTTTGGTTTTTTTTTATCAGCACAAAGCGACGAACATTAACGAGCCGAACCGAACACATTGAAGTTCGTGGATTTTCAAAAAAAAAAAACGAACGGAATTTAATGTTCTCATCATTTGTTGAGTATGATGAAAACAGCATTATTTTTGTGTTTGAAAGATGACAAACAGGGAAACGTTATTTTTTTTAATGAATTTCTACACAAACACTATTAGCCTTTGAGTTTTCCACAAATCTACCGAACCGAACATTAAAGAACGATATTAAGTGTTTATTTTCGAACACTGCTTTAAAATAATGCAGCTTGCTGTGACAAATTTGTTCAATCATCTCAAATGCACTTTTTAAACAAACAACATGTAAAACAAAATTGCACTGGCTGATGAATCAAAGGATTTTGATTCCCTAGTTTTTGCAATGATCAATATAGACGCATAATTATTTTCCTTTTGCGTTTAAACGTTACCCTTGCTACATGCTATACATGTGTACATAGATACGTAGAACTCAAAGAATAAATAACATTACTTTTAATAATATTACACAAATGGATTTATTTATATAAATCGATGTATGCATATTTTTCCATTGACATAATATTATGTATTTTAGTTTTAAGAAAATGTGCGGATTTTTGGGGATAAGAAAATAGCTATTTTGGGGATTTTTGGGGATGAAAAATCGAAACTTGGGGATAAGACTTAAAATAAAACTGGGAACCCTGAAGATCAGTAATAAAATGTTGTTGGAGCTACTACGCATAGCAAAAAAAATGTATTCTATTTATCTTTAATGCTATATTACGTCTGGAATACCATCCACAAAAGTGGAAGGTTTCCTTAGTTACCATGATACCAAAACCAGGTAAAGATCATACAAAAGTTGAGTCATATAGGCCTATTAGCTTATTATCAAATATGCATATCAAAGCTATTTGAGAAATTATTAGTGTCAAAATTAACACCGATTTTAAATGAATATACATAGTTGTATTCCAAACCATCAATTCGTATTGTGAAGAAAACACAGCACAATTGAACAAACTCATCGAAAAGTTAATGTCATAAAAAACCCTTTGATGAAAAAAAATATTGCTGTTTCATCGATGTTTCGCAAGCTTTTGATAAAGTCTGGCATGAAGGCTTATTACATAGATTAAAGCAAAATTCACCAGCAAACACACACAAGCTGTAAGAAAGCTACTTAGTCGGTCGTCAATTAATTGTTATAGAAGTAAAATTCTTAAGTTAACCTCAGCCAATTGGCGCTGGAGTCCTACAAGGCAGCATCCTGGGCCCTCTATTATACTTAATTTATACTTCGGACATGGCAAAAAACAACTACACCCAAACTTCAACATTTGCAGACGATACAACTTTTCTAATCGGGTAATTCCATGTCAAATCAACCAAGAGTGGGACACGATCCCTTCCGATTTTAATGAAATTTGGTTAAATTAAAAATTTTTTTTCCAAAGTTATGTCATATTCAAAATGTCATAATTTCGCCGAATTAGCCGAATGTGTTGATTTTATTTCAGCAATAAATAATAGAGTAGGGTTGGTCATACATTTAACGCATCTAGGAGCGTCCTACGCGCAGCAGGGGCCAAATTAAAGAATTTTAATTGTAGGATGCTCCTAGATGCGTTAAATGTATGACCAACCCCACTTTATTATTTATTGCCGAATTTCGGTTTTTTAGTAATTTCAATAAACTGAACCGTTTTTGATTTACGTGAATATATGCAGTGCAACCTCCTACATTTTCGAAATAACGGTATATCTTGAAAACAAGAGCTAACCTAAAGAAAACGGTTTGCGCCACTTGATTCAGCCTGCCCCAATTAGGTTTAAATGCCAGGTGACCGGCATGTCTGTTTTTTGTAGCTAGCACATCAAGTCGATATAACTAGCGCCCACTTTAATAATATAAGTTCACATAGAGTTTATCGGTTTCGCTTTTATTTAAAAAGAAAATTCCTTAAGAGTTACAAACAAAACATAAAAAAATCAAGAAGTTCGTTCGGGCAATTAACCGTGAAATTGTCTTTGATATTTTAATTTTGTACGAAATATATGAACCAATTAAAATTATAACGCAGTTAGAGGGATGCAATTAAGAGAAAAATATGTACACAATTTAATGGATCAAGGAAAATGTTTCATTATAGAATTTTGAAGCGTGATGCACTAAGCCGTGAAGTACTGTGTGTCGTATTGGAATTTTTTTCCACATGCCAAAAGCTATTGAAAAATCAATGGCACAATATCGAAACATTTTTGTCATTACAAATCGGCCCGCTCTAATAAATGTATGTTCCCTGCAAATAATAGGACTTGTCCAAGCCCGCGTGTAAAGAGTAGCCCACAAGGGACCAGGACTAGTCTAAAAATAACCCAAACGTATGGAAAAAACATGGTCTATTTAACATTACGGTGTATATTTAACGCGCTACCGGATTAACATTTAACAAATTAACGACACGGCTCCCCTGATAAAATAGTTGTTAGTTGGCAACTCACATTCAGCTGTTGCAGTTTCTTAATAAATATAATAAAAAAGTCATTTGTGATACATTTGTAAAAAAATATTTGTGTTTTGGCAATTTTCGTGTACATTGAGAGTAATAAGTATGTTAATTAAATGATTTTTTTTATTTTAAAGTAACCAGACTTACGAAGTTTTAAAAAGGGGGTCGTTCACCGTTGGTAACTTTAACAAACTACCGAGTAACAAATTAACAAGTTCGGTGTGAATACCACTAATAATTTAATTTCAATTAATTTAACTTGACTCAATTTTAATTTACGTATGTACTTATATCCTTATCTAAATAAAACAAAAATCCCCAAATTTCTTAAATTCTACTGAAATTCCCCCAAAATTATTTTTTTTAAGTTTCTTGAATAATTTTAAATAATATATGTATGTATCTAACAACGAAATTATTAACAGTTGAGATTGTAACATATGGATGTGTTCGAAGCTTAAAGGCCTACCTGTTAAAAACAAAAACTAGAGGAAATATGTAAGTGATGTTTCAAAAATTGATTTCCAAGATAAAAAAAACTTCAAAAATAAAGTTGTCGAGCACGTGAAGCGTATTAATTCATATTACAGCAATATATTATGTCCTAATTTTGTTATGTATGTATATATTTTCCTATTATCTGGCTGGTAGCTTCTGAAGAAATAAACGAATAAATGATGAAACAGAACTGGGGCTGAACGATGTTTTTCATACAGTTTGACATAAAATTATGCCAGAGAATGCGGTCGAGAAATAAAATCAATTTTATTTTGAGGACTTTTTCCAATGGTCTCACTTATTCTCTTAACAATGGTATCATACTTTCAGTCAATTTCATACATTTTGTAAACAAAGAAAAATAGGAACAAAAGATAATTAAAGAATTGAGAGAGAAATTGAAGTTACTGCCGACGTTTCAATTATGGGCTCTAGAATTTTTGCCTGAAGTAGAAGACTCAATTCTTTTTCATCGTTAAGATTCAAACCCTGTACCGGTTTTCATATTTTTTAACGGACAATATTTAAATGACAAAAAAACAAAATAATCTTCAAGGAGTTCGCAACTAAATAGATAGTAATATAACAACACTGTTAGGCCTTTTAGCTTCCGGCACATCCATATGTACATTTATAAATTATATATGTAATCAAAGTAGAGGTAGTCGAAATCAGTTTTTTTATAAATATTGGAATTAGTTTTCTTTAAAAATATCGAGTGTTGCCAAATCCGTTTTGTTAACTTTGTATATATTATCGGAATTAAAAGGTTTGAGCATTTCAGTTGTTGAATTAAAGTTGTGAGATGTATGATTTAATGAATATCTCGCCATTTAATTCTTTGTTTTAATGTCTTTTCAAAAAGCTTTACTCTCTAAATTTTACTTTTTATATTCCACCAAACTAAGAGAAACTAGCATTTGAATTAGCAGGAAAAACTGTTAAAATATTGAAACGAAATTATCTACCTCGAGGGCAATCTTGAACAGTTCCAAAGTATGGTACTTTTCCACCACCATGGATAACTATCTTGCCGCGATGTGGTGGCTTAAATGCTGGCTGTAGTGAATGTCTTGTAACTTGAGTCGGCAAATTCTAGCCGGGACAAGTTGGAAGGTATTTGCTTTAAGGCCAGCACGACTAAGGGTTATCCATCCTCCCATCCCCTATCCCATTACCTATGATCCTATCAATCCCCCTTTATTTCCCATTTCCCCCACTTTTAAGGTCAAGGTGGTTGATAGCAGTGCCGAGGACTTGAATGGCTGGTTAGTGGTTAAAGAAACTGGTCGCGAACAGCTTCCCTCTGGCGCCGATGGCAAGGGTCAGTTGTAACTTAGCCTAGTCCGTGCAAGCCGTCACTGCGCGAGACGGTCCTTTTCTTTACGGCGTACTCGTGGGACCAAAAACTGGACAACTTTACTATAAAAAACAAGGACGCGACTCTAAGAGTCGATGCAGGGAATATCTCTGACAACTCGGCAGTTTCGGTGTCAGATCCAGACGCCGATTGGCTGAGTATCTACAGAGATATTCTTGAGCAAGAAGGTCAGTTATTGACAGAACTGACAGAGACAAGCGGGACGAGCGACCCCCCAGTCGGTTCCCCGTCTCGAACAGGGGTCTCGGAAAGACTCGATGGTCTAGCTCTGGGATCTGATGATGAGCATGAAATAACAATGATTTCGGCTCATGATCAGGACCATAGGGCCGGGCCATCGGCTCCTGAGGTCACACTCGAGATAGGGAGCGGAGTAGTGGGTGGATCAAAACCCATTGTTCGGCAGGATGCGACAGAACAGGTCGCATCAGAAGGCCGAACGAGTCTTGAAAAAGCCAAGAGTGGTGTAAGGGCCTCCTTAGCCTTTCTAGAAAAGATAGCTAAGAAAGACTCCTCACTACACGATGGGCGGGATAGGCACTTGCTGAGGAAGCACCGGAAGAACGTTGCCAGATTCGAACGAATCCACGGATCTGTCGGTGATATCCTAGGCATTCCCTATCCTGCGGGATACACAGCAAGGGCTGCTGAGGGCTCAAATGTCAGTATGGACAAGAAACCCTCAGTAACCCCTGCTGATGAGTCCTCCAATAATGGAACGGGAAGTAAGAAGGGGGGTGCAGAATCAACACCTGGTTCTCTAAACCGAGACAGTACGGTCACGGATAAGGGAACCAAGCCTGATGAAGTACCACCCTCTACTAGCTGCGCGATGAGGACTGGTAAAGTCTTGATAATCTCCGACCCCCCCCCACTAAGGGAGGTCACAAAAGGGATTACTGAGAAAGGCCAGCCAACATCTGCAGGGAAATCGGGTGATCACCGACAGAGCTCTACTAAGGCCCCCAAAAAGGGGGTTTTTAAGAGAGTTAGGTCTGGTGATGACCAGAAATCCCCAGCGGCCAAAAGGAAGGATCCCCGAAAGGAGATCACTAAGAGGGCTGGTTCCAGAGAGGAACAACCCTCTACGTCAAAGAAGCTAAGGGAGTCGTTAAGTAAGGACGGTATTCTAGCAGCTGTCATTGATCGTATGGATCCCGATGGAAGGATCAGTGTCGAGAAATGGCAGGTGCTAGAAAACAAACTACTCGACGAAATCTTTAGCGTCAAAGGAAGGCCGGACGAAGTATCGTTCAAAGGGGCTGACTGGATAAGAGGTGTCAAAACTGTCAGTTGCGGCAATCAAAAAACCTTTGAGTTTTTAAAGGCTGCAATCGGCAGGTGTGGCAGCGCTTATCCTGAAGCCAGATTGGACGTCATACTCGCGTCTGAGTTGCCATTGAGGCCGGTGGTCACTGTATGGATTCCTCCACCTATAAAACCGGTGGAGGTCACACTGGGGTTACTGGCCAATCAGAACAATGGACTCTTTACAGGCCAGTGGAAGATGATAGCTTCACTGGGTTGCAAGGATAACCAAGGAAGAGATTTCAGGTTCGCAGTAGACCGGGAATCTCTGAAAAAACTGAAGTCAATGGGAGGGGTTGCTATATTCGGGTTAGGGTCTATCAGATTTAGGTTTCCTAAAAATGATAAACCCTAAGAGGCTGAGAGTGGTGCAGATAAACTTGCACCACTGTGAAGCGGCCTCAACCGAATTGGTAACCCACCTCATTGACAACAATGTGGACGTGGCTTTAATCCAAGAGCCCTGGATTAACAAAAACCGGGTAGTTGGATTAAAGATCACGGGGTATACCTTGTTCGTATCCCGCTCTGATGAGAAGGTACGAACTTGTATACTGGCGAGAACTGAACATAAGTTTATGATTTCTCATTCTTTCAGTAATGGAGACCTCACGGTTGTGACAGGGGAAGCCAAGGACAAAACGGTCCTGGCACTGGCATCGGCATACTTGCCATATGAAGCTGCCGATCCACCTGGTGAAAAAGTGCGAGAGTTGGTGGAGCACTCGGGCAGAAGCGGCTCGAGGCTGGTACTAGGATGTGACGCCAATGCACACCATTCCCAATGGGGTAGTGCCGACATCAACAAAAGAGGTGAGTCTATGTTTGATTTTATTGTTGCCAGCAATCTTTTTATCTGTAACAGGGGGAATACGCCAACGTTCAGAACTAGGGATAGAGAGGCAGTGATAGATATGACATTGACGAACTGTAGGGAATTAGTAGAGGACTGGAGGGTGGCTTTGGATTTTTCCTTCTCTGATCATAGTCGTCTGTCCTTTAGTCTAATGTTTGAGAGGTCGAAAAGGTGTCCATATAGGAATCCGAGAAGGACGGATTGGGATTCGTTTTCGGGACTAGTGCAACGGAACCTTAGGGTTACACGGAACTGGGGGTCGACTCCGGCCGGTGTGGAGCAACTGGTAAACACCTTCACGGGGGTATTGACCAGTAGCTATGAGCGATCCTGTCCGTTAAATTTTCCGGGCAGGCGTACACAGCCAAGATGGTGGACAGACGAGTTGAAAACTCAAAGGTCCACCGTCAGAAGGCTGTTCAATAGGGCGAAGTATACGCGCAGGGATGAGGATTGGAGTAACTTCAAGTTGAGTTACGGGAGGTATAAGGGAGATATTAGAAGGGCGAAAAGGGACTCGTGGATTAAGTTTAGCGAGTCAGTTGAATCCGTGAATGAGATGTCTAGGTTCAGAAGAATTTTATCTAAGGACCCTGTAGTCCCTGGATTTATTCAGAGATCGGACGGCTCATGGACGGAATCTGGCTCTGAATCTCTCTGTCTGCTTATGGAGACTCACTTTCCGGGGTGTGTGGATCCTGGGTCGGGGGAACAGGCTGTATGTGGTGACCCCTTCTCTGGTTCGGGCTCAGGCGGTGAGGAAAGGGAGACGGTGGGGGATATGATTACCTTGGATAAGGTAACATGGGCGGTAAATACCTTTGGGTCCTACAAATCGGCGGGGCCAGATGGTATATTTCCGGCGATGTTACAGAATATCGGGAAATCGTCACTCCTGTTGTTGGTGGAACTGTTTAGGGTATGTGTGCTGAACGGGTACATTCCTAGGAGGTGGAGGGAGGTTAGGGTAGTTTTTATTCCCAAAGCGGGTAGAACCGGTCACTCTAAACCCAAGGATTTTAGACCAATCAGCTTGTCGTCTTTTCTCTTGAAGACGTTGGAAAGACTGATTGATCTACATCTGAGGACGAAGATTGACGCCGGCATCGTCAGCGGCGCTCAACACGCCTACCTTAAAGGTAGATCTGTTGAGAGTGCGTTGCATGATGTGGTTGGTTATGTGGAGCGGGGTTTGCGAACCAGGGAATACACCCTGGCGGCATTCCTTGACATAGAGGGCGCCTTTAACAATTTGAGGATAGAGGCCATAAGACAGGCACTGATTGACCTAAGGGTTCCGTTGTTCTTGGTCGAATGGATAACTATGATGCTTAGCAGCAGAGTTATTCACTCGGACTGGGGAAACGAACGCTTAAGGAAATCGGTGACTAGAGGGACCCCACAGGGGGGAGTTCTCTCTCCCTTATTGTGGCTCTTGGCCGTCAATGTCGTTCTGAGACGTTTTGACAGAATGGGTCAGAAGGTCGTAGCCTACGCGGATGATGTGGTGATATTGGTGTCGGGCAAGTTTCTGCCGACAATTAGCGACATCATGCAAGGGGCGCTGGGCGAACTGGCGGCATGGGCAAGTGACAAGGGACTGGGAGTAAACCCGGAGAAGACGGAGTTGGTTCTTTTCACTAGGAGGTACAAGGTGGAGGAGTTTAGACTGCCGGTACTGGGAGGAGTGGAGCTTGGACTATCTGATAGTGCTAAGTATCTGGGGGTTTTTCTGGACAGCAAGCTGTCATGGGGTAGGAATACTCAAGAGAGACTCAAAAGGGGTCTCAATGCTTACTATGCTTGCAGATCATCGATAGGTAGGAGCTGGGGACTCCGGCCGTCAGTGGTGGGATGGCTGTACACTTCGGTGGTTAGACCCATTCTTACGTATGGATGCTGTGTTTGGTGGGAATCATTGAGATTGGCAAGTCGTAGAAAACTTCTTTCTAAGGCTCAGAGGTGTGCTTCAATTGGCATGACAGGTGCCATGAGAAGTACTCCTCAGGCTGCCCTGGATGTCATTCTACATCTTCTGCCTATTGAGCAGTATGTGATGGGAATGGCGGCCAGGAGCATCCTTAGACTGAGGGAGTTAGGACTTACGAGGAATGACACTCAGGGTCACTCACGGATCCTGGGTGAGATTGAGGCTGGTGGCTATTGCCTGGGACCGCCGGGATCCACTGATTATGTTGGCACCAGTTTGGATTTTGGTCGGTTGCCAGAGGTAATAATGCCCTCTAGGGAGAGCTGGTCGGGCAGGAGCAGATTATTTGGTGGATTTGCTATTTTCACTGATGGCTCAAAGATGAGGGGCACGGGTGCAGGGGTCTACATTGAGGATCTGAACATAAGAAGGTCATATAGGCTTCCTGGCGACTGCAGTGTTTTTCAGGCGGAGGTTCTGGGGGTCTGGAGGGCCGTGGAACTGATGAGGGACAACATTGATAGGGGCTCGGAGGTCACTATATACGTGGACAGCCAGGCGGCTCTTATGGCCGTAAGGGGCTGTTATGTGAACTCCAAGCTGGTTGATGAGTGTAGGAGGGCTCTGAGGGGAGCCTTAGGGGAGTATCTGCTAAGGTTATGCTGGGTGCCGGGTCATTGCGATATAGGCGGCAACGAGATTGCTGATGAGTTGGCAAGACAGGGCTCAGAGTTGGAGGATCCTGACTGTGTGGAGGCGGTTAGGCCTCCATTGGGCTTCTATTTTAGTAGAATTAGGGAATGGATAACGAGCGTGACCAATCGAGCCTGGGGGAGCCGAACGGACTGTCGGGTATCGCGGACACTGTGGCCGGTGCTTAAGAAGTCCGATTCGGTGTCGCTGTTGGGCAGGAGCAGGGTCTGCGTTAGGACCATGATAGGAATTATCACGGGCCACTGTATGATAGGCAGGATGGCGGTGAGGATGGGATCCGACTTGTCGGATATATGCAGGTTGTGCGAGGACCCTGAGGAGTTGGAGTCAGTTGAGCACCTTCTGTGCCACTGTCCCAGGCTGCAGGGTAGCAGGTTGAGGTGGCTGGGCAGTAGATTCCTGGGCGAATTAGGGGATGTCTCGGGTTGCGGACTCGAGAATCTGATAGGATTCGTAATGGGGATGGCCTGGCTGCGCGAGGGGAGACCGGGTGCTAACCGCTCGTAGGGCGGATTTGGTTTAAGGGATTTCTCTCGGGGTTGGTCCTTTACCTTCTTTTCCTTCCTTTCTTTTCTACCCATCTTTCGGATCTGTCTTATGCTTCTGCTGCTTATTTCACCTACTTATGCCTTCTTGGCTATCTCTAATTAAGGCGTCACAATGGACCATATTGGTCTCTGGGTGAAGGTGTGAAGGAAACTTCACACCGGCCTTTCTACCTACCTACCTACCTACATGGTACTTTTTATTAAAAGATGGTAATTAAGCTATTTTTAGAAGCGTACAGCGGGAATCTGGCGATTTTTGCTCAACCAAAAACAAGCTGTAAGATTAAGTTATACTTTGTTATTGTTTTGTACAGACAAGAAAATATTAAGCCCACTAACTATAAATGTATGCCCCCTAGAATTTGCATCCAATAAATTTGCCCCTAAATCAAATAAAACCCCCTAAGACTTGGGGGGAAACCTCTCACCTGGCCACTCTAGGCTTGACCAAATTAAATACTTCTTGGGTATGTTCGTAATTGCTTCGCGAAGATTTAAGAAAAAAGAAATGTCGACAAAACAGGGTAAAAATTCGTACTTCTGGAAACTTTTTGTTAGCACGTTTTTTTTCAAACTAATTTTGCATAAAATTTAAACCTATGTTCTTTAAGATACAAGCACATGAGTACACATTTTTAATTTTGATAACATTTTAAACTGTGCATATATAAATAAGAACTTTTTACGTACAATTTCAAAAAAAAAAATCTTATATTACGATGCATATACACACAAATTTGTCGAGTATTAGAAACACGAAGGGAAATCTGTTCATGTCAATAAGCGTTAAATGCTTATAACCAATGTAGGTACATATAAGCGATAAATACTTTAAAATATTTTCTGACCAAATTTAATCTAAGTAACTACATAATAAAATGGTTTATGGGCACAAAGACTTTATTCCAAAAAGAAGCTTGCTTTGGGGGCCATTTGAAATTATTCAGTAAGCTTGGACCTACCCAACAAACACGAAGTCAAGCCTTTGATATGAAATGACTTTATCATTTGAAATCAAACACAATTCTCAAACGTTTTTCAATTGTTTGATTTAACATTTAAATTCAAATTGATAATGATTTAAAAATAAACATTTGATATCAAATGTTTTATCAATTTGAAGTCAATTGTTTGTCAAATGTTAAATCAAATCAAGAATAAACTTGGCAATACTAAAGCGAAAAATCAACGTTATCATTAAAAATGGCGATTAAAGTTAAATTTTTTACTTTGTGGTTACATGTGTTTTACTATTAAAAATAAATTTTAATATAAAGTGAACAGCTTATTTCTTGTGAAAAATAAAAATCATTTGTGAGTAAAATAATGATTAAAAATAAAATAAAACGGAAAAGTGAAGAAAGTTTGTTGAACGATCGCGTTGCTACAATCCTCAAAATAAAAGGGAGCCCAGTAGTTTGTCTTTCCAAGAATTAGAGGGCGGAAAGGACATTATTAATCTTTACGCTATGGTGCCGAATGTTTTTCTCACAGTTTATTTAAATAAATAATAAATTTAAATTAAAAAAAAATAAAATATTGTTGTAGTTGTTTCTTTGGCCAGAGTGATGAATTTATGAATATTATTTTTGTCAAGCTAATAGGGCCTAAATTTCTTCAATGTAAATAAAATTCAGTTTTTAATTACAATATTTTGTTCCCGACGTTCCGTCGATTGTTTGCCGACTTTTTCAAGGGATTGTCTATTTAAAAATTATAAAAACAATAAAATAAATACAATAATGTACCACATAAACATTAAAGACTTAAGCTTCGTACAGACGATGGTCAGATATTACAATATTGTCATTTTTCTGACAATGGTACCATTGTCAGATGCATTAATTTTACACATCTGCCAAATGAAAATGAGCTTACAATGTTCAGACAGTTGCAAGACATTTTTAGGCAATTTTAATGACAACATTGTAAGATCTGACCATCGTCTGTACGAAGCTTTACAAAATGAAAATTTAATCACATTAAAAAGTTTTAGTTGTCCTCAGGATCATACAAATATAAAAATTAATTTTAATATTTAAAAAATACATATTACTTTAAACTTTAAATATATCACAGCTTAAGTAATGGCAACAATATAGCTCGCATTTATTTTGTTCGTGTCTTCCTTCAAATTCACTGTTCTATTAATTTGTTTTTGGATTCTTAGGCTTTCAATTGTGTACCTCTTTCTTTCTTTATTTTCTTTATCTAGAATTTTTACATCATCGAACCTAATTGTGTGACCAGTATGTAGGATGTGTTGTGCTAGTGCTAGTGTCTCTTTTCTCCGCATTATGTCCATCTTGTGTTCCCCCATTCTTGTCTCCAGTGTACGTTTTGTTGTTCCTATATAAATTAGCTCGCATGGCTGTTTGTCATTTCCTTTACATTGTAATTCGTATACAATGTTGCTTTGTTTTTGTTTATTAATTGGCGCCTTAACTCGGTTTTTATTTTAAAGTTTATATAAATTAAATAAAGTTTGTTTCGGCAAGCTCTCCGATGTTAATTTATTGTTGTAGTTGTTTCTTTGGCCAGAGTGATGAATTTATGAATATTATTTTTGTCAAGCTAATAGGGCCTAAATTTCTTCAATGTAAATAAAATTCAATTTTTAATTACAATATATTGTTCCCGACGTTTCGTCGATTGTTTGTCGACTTTTTCAAGGGATTGTCTATTTATATTTTTATTTATATTCCACATTGTATTGTAATCCACATTTGAAAAACATTTGAGAATTACGTTTGAAAGCGTGTTGAAAATAAAGGCATTTTTCAATTTGAAAATAATTTCCCCTTTTTGTTGAGAACGCTAATATTTTCAAATCATTATCAAACGTTTATCGTTTGAAAAAACGTTTGATTTCATATCATTTTCGATTTGAAATCAAACCTCCGTGTTTGTTGGGTAGTAACAATGAAAACCATTGTACCAAATTTCATCAAATTATCTCCACATTGCCAGCCAGCCGGACAGACATTGTTATACTTAAAGTTGGGTCTATGATTTCTATTTTTAAGGTGTAATAAACCTTAGTACAAATTCAAAATACCATCCCCACTATTGTGGTGTTTATTTTGTATAAGCAAATTTAAATAAACAGAAGATTGCATGAGGAACATTTGTGCAGATACAGTTTTAACAGTGTACATACATATAAACTTTAAATCTTAAAATAATAAAAATATTTTTCCGCTTGCTTTTTGTTAGAAAACACTAACCAGGCAAGCACAAATTTCTAAATATAGATAATTTTACACACTGTGGCAGGCAGATGATTTGCCGGAAAATGTGGACTACCATACGCTTTATTATTAAATTTGTGTAAATACAAAACAGAGTTCACGATACAAAAAAAAAAAAACAAAAACACAATGACTCAACTATGCAACATTACAAGAAAAATTCTTACGGAAAAATAAGAAATCAATTTAAGAAAATCGTAAATAGTAAAACGAGTTTATATTCTCCACCAAAAATTTTTTCAAAATCTGCCTTTATGTATAACAATCTAAATCATACAAAGTAAATTTGAATTTCTACCAATATCATAATCATGAGCAGTTATTTTCAGGAGGACATCGCCATATTTTAAAAACTAGTAAAAGGTAATGCAGAGAAGTATTTTTTTTCTTAGGTTGTCTAAATAATGGGCTCTGCTTGAATAAGGGGGTGTGTATACAATTGCAACTTTTTGGACTTATCGTACTGCCATATAGATACACAGACATCCGAATTTTTTTAAATAACACAGAACATAACGTCTTCGATGTCAAGTTTATTTCAAACTGTTACAAACGAAACATGCATGTGGGTACATATTTATGGTGAATATATTGACCGACTCTAAATAAAAAATTCATGGTTTGTTTATTTTAAAAACAAAAACATGCTCGACTAATTGTACTTATTGCACTGGTAGTACTCAAATTTAATATGTCCTTTGAAGAGTGTTTTGGGGGTTCTAATAGCTAGCTAGTTTATGTAATAAATGTTAAATTGAACTACACTTCTAGACGTTTGTATATTCAAATTAAATCATTGTAACATTTGTAATGTAGTCTTCTAACAGTTAAATGAACTCTTCAATTGCGGAATAGAGGAAAATGTTAACGGAAGCGTCAAATATACTCACCTATTGGTTAAAATTTTCAAACATTGCCTTATGAAATGTTTAGAAAAATATTTAATTTACAACAGTTTAGTATAAAACTTTTTGACACAGAACTGTTTCTCATTTGCACTTAAATATGTTGATAAATAAATAAAATAATTAAATCAAATACAATGAATAATACAAGTTTTCGTTGGTGATGTATTAATTTTTTTCTTAGTTTTATTAAAAAACGACTAATTCATTTTTAAAATATATATGTAGCTTTATAAACTAACTATAGAATTATTTTTGTTTTTTTAATGTTTAAAAATGTATTTTCCATATGCTTTAGAAACGAACGCACACGCCACTACCGCCGATCTCGTAAAAGCACTAAACATTAAGAGAGTCAGTTCATCACAATTGTTTTTTTCTGTTTACTATAACATCAAATTCTTAATTCTTTTAAATAGTATTTTTTTTAAATAATATAATGTTTGACTTTAAAGTATTAAACTATTTACGTTTTTGTAAAAAATTAATTTATGTATACAAGATTTTTAATTGAATCTAAAATAAATAAAAATTACATCTCATATTATATACTGGACGATTTTCAAAAATTTTTTTTGACATACATACATACTTAAATAAAATGTTATAATACAGTGTGTGTTTAAGGCACTTTTACACGACATGTATTTTATAGTTGGTTTGTCAGATGTAAAATCCATATGTAAGTGCACACATCTGTCAAAATTAACAAATACATAAGGTTTATAATTTTTGCTTTGACACGTTCGTTTTTGGTTTCATTTGACATAACCTTAAATCGTTCATAGCGGCAAACTATGTACTGATTTCTATTTTTATTCACTTTTAATTGTATTGCAGTTAATTTTAACATAGCGTCTTCACCTGCCAATTTTTGTCATACCAAATGCCAAAGTCTATACAAAAAAAAAATCGAACATTTTTGTCAGCGTTTTTTTTAATATGAAGTTTGACGTTTGGTATGAAAAAAAATTGTCAAGTGAAGACGCTATGTAAGGAATATGTGTAAATACATAAATAAATAATGTATCTATGCCACCACAAAAAAATTACTTGCAAAACCTCTTATGTCAGAAGGTTTGCCAGTTCGAAAAAGAACACGTTGTAATTGAAAATCTTACACTGCAAATTCGAGCTGACACTTACTTAGAGGCAACACGATTAATGGCGTTTGCTTTTCTACAAAAAATTTTGCATAAGTGTTACATGTGACTTGGCAACATTTTTAAATACACCCCTAATTTTTAAGAAGTGCTTCATATTTTACGTTTACAAAAGAACACAAATTTCGGCGTTAAACAATAAAGTACAATTAGTGCAATTCAATTACAGGTGGTGGCAAGACTACAACAATCCAAAGCCAACAGAAACAACAGACGTTTCTTTTTTTGCATTGTTAGTGTTTACGGCACAAAACTTGCCACCACCTTGTACTGAAAGAGTAGTCCACAAGGGACCAGGACTAGTCCACAAGTAACCCAAACGTATGGAAAAAACCTGGTCTATTTAACATTACGATGTCCTAGGAGAGGACCATATAACCCACCTTTGAACCACTAAGGAGTAGTTTTAAAACTACTCCATGGTATATAACCCACCTTTGGACCAGTAAGGAGTAGTTTTAAAACTACTCCATGGTATACTCAAGAGGATTAGTTTTGAAGTCGTTTAAACACGAAAGCATGTCGTTAAAAAACGAAGACATGTCGTCTTACTACAAACACTTTTTAACAATGGCATGGTCCATGCTTGCATTACATCGGACTAGTCCATGGAGTAGTCCATTTTATCAAAATGGGTCAGGTGGTCCAATTTTATTTGCAGGGAAAATACTCATCAAGCATTGTGGTAGTATTGGTGAAAATATGTTTGTATGTGTCACACCGACGATGCTGGATGGAAAATCAAATAATTTAGATATGACGGCGAATAATTCGTCAAGCACACGTACACGATGAATTCGCCGGCTGGACAAGCATTTGACAAGTGTATTTGGGCCTTAAACCATATACAAAAATAAGAGAGAATAAATTGAATAAAAAACTTGTTTACTGTAAATGAATTTGAGAGTCATTCATAAATAACAAAACAGTGGAATGACCCTTTAGAGCGAGCAAGTTTAAAAAAAATATTCGAATAATTTTTGAATTATTGAATGTCCATACATTTATTTGAAACATTGACATAATATGTGTGTAAGCTTGTGGCTTCTTTTATTTGTAAGAGTTAAGCTTACACATACATACGTAATGTGTAGGTACAGAAATTTTACATTCAAATTATATATGAATATTTCACTCATTTGACTTGAATTGAATGAGTTTTTATTCATTTTGTCTTTGGTTATTCTTTCATTTGTTTCTTTATTATTGGGTGCTCGACACATTGTAGTTAAAAAACAAATGAGTGTGTTGAAATTGGTTTTTATTTATTCTTGCAGACCTCTAGTAAGTACTTACAATAAACTTAGTGCTGGTTCACACATGTCAAGTTTGACTCTTCAAGTCTTGATCTTTTAGGAGAGAAGGGATAAGAGAATGCCATTTCTTTTCCCCTTTCTCCTTAAAAATCAAGACTTGAAGAGTCAAACTTGACGTGTGCGAACCGGCACTTACCAGAAGCCAAAAAATCACTAGTTAATAGACCTAATAAGTAGTTATTGAGTACGTAACCAGCAAGCAAATATTAAGTAGTAAAAATAACAGAAGTAATAGTTAGTTGCTGAGGTCATTACTAGTAAGTACCTATTGAAGTTTTCAGAATAATGACAATTGTAATGACAACTACTTACCAGGTTGTGCTGGGAAACTATCGATATTATCGATTTTCTTAAAATATCGAAAATATCGATAGGAAAAATATGAATATCGATATTTTTATTATTAAAAATACAGCTATGAAGACATCTAACAGCAGCTATACACACACAGTTTTGTTGGCGCAAATTTTTACAAGCTATTATTAATTCGCGCTGAATTACAGCAATGAATTCAAACAACAAGAATGGCAAGTGGTATGGATTGCTTAGCAGTGCTTTTTACTGCTAATTTAAGGCCTTTGAGTCGAGATTTTTACATGTTTATATAGGGACTGAAATGTCAAATATTTTTGTAATGTTTTTTAGTTTTTTTTTTTTTTTATTATTCGACCTTTTTCAATTATAATTTTTAAAAAATAAATAATATTCAAGCTCGAGGTCAGTTTTTTCCTTTTTAATTCTTTATTTTTCAATATTTCGACATCCTTTGGATGTCATCTTCAAAAAAAATAAAGAATTAAAAAGGAAAAAACTGACCTCGAGCTTGAATATTATTTATTTTTTTTTTAATTTTTGTAATGTTGTAAATAAAAAATGCAAATCCAAATGCAATTGCAGGCATAAGACAAAACAATTAACGACCATCAGAGGATAAGTCCGCTGGATAGATAACCTTTTTGGGTTTAGAATTTAAAAAATTTTTTAAAGTTGCAGTGGAATATCGTATAGTCCCTGTTACTTCCGTTCCTTCAGAAAGGTACTTATCAATTTTTAAAAAACTGTCATACATTCAATTAAGTGATAAAAACAACGAACTGTAGCCTTATAAAAAACAAATTAAAGTTTTCCTGCACAAGTACAAACATTCAGTCGATAGTAATATCGATATATCGATAGTGAAATCTGAACTATCGATAAATATCGATAGTAGCAAATATCGATAGTATCCCAGCACTATTACCAGGTAATGTATGGAATAACTACCACCTATTACCAAATATCAAAAATTTTTTCGTGGGAGGGTTACAGAATCCATTTTTTGTTCATTCATCAAACACGATTTAACAGTTTATAAATTACGTTATACAATTATCTTCTTTAAAATAAAGTTTAGTAAATCAAAATATCAAAATCAATAATAATTATTAAAAATAAAGCAAGAGTTGCATCAATTTACTGCTAACGTTTTATTTTGGTTTTTTCGCCAAATATTTGTTTATTGCTTTCACTGCGTCTACAACAGAGATAATCAAGCCTGTCACAGAAATCAATTCCGATCGAAAGTGATTTCGTTTTATATGAAGCAAGATACGAAGATTTCATAATTAAAATTGTGTCGTTTTTTTTTTCTTTTTTTTAGTTTTAAACACATGAAATCCAGCAAAATTGGTTCAGTAGGATCAGAGCTACGAATCAAAATGTGGAACCACCACCTAAAAACTAACATAAATGGTGGAACAATGCACAGAATGATATCAGATTTTGCAAAAATTCGTTTTATTCGACTGGAAATCACGCTGTAAAATTTCGGGAAGATCCCTCCATAATTTACCATAGGCCCCATATAAGCCTTATTCCCGGAAACAGTATAGTACGCCTAAAACCCTAACTAACAATGTTATCATAACAAATGTTGGCACGACATAGTTTTATAGCACTAGAAATAAGACTGTGAAATTTCGTGAAGATCGGTCTATAATTTACCCTAGGTCCCATATAAACCCTACTTCCGGAAAACAGTTTAGTGCGCCTAAAACCGTAACAATAATGCTATCATAACAAAATTTGGTACATCAAAGTTTTATAGGACTAGAAAAAGTCTTTGAAATTTCGTGAAGATCAGTTCATAATTTACCCTAGGCCCCATATAAACCCTACTCCCGGAATACAGATTAGTACGCCTAAAAACTTAAAAAATAATGCTATGATAACAAAATTTGGTACATCGCAGTTTTATTAAACAAGAAATAACACTATAAAATTTTGTGAAGAACGGTCCATAATTTACCCTAGGCCCCATATAAACCCTACTACCGGAAAGCAGTTTAGTATGCCTAAAACCGTAGAAAGCAATGCTATCAGAATACAATGTAACACTTCACAGATTTATATGACTAGAAATTACACTAATAAATTTCGTGAAGATCGGTCCATAATTTGCCTAAGGCCTACGGTTGCCAGACTCGAATCCGAAAAAAGCTGGACATTAGGAAAGAAAAATCTGGACGACCCAAAAATAAGCTGGACATTTAGGACTGGAACAGAATAAAGTAGTTGTAGTAGTAGCTGAAGCTGACGAATTTCGAATTTTGCGCTTCAACTTCAACTGCTACGACTACTACAACTATGTATTCTAATGACACCACTTTGAAACTGCCGTTTTTAGTTTTTGACAGCTTGCAGCGCTATTCGTAACGTTGTACTAAAGTTACTATTCTGTTGCCCACTTAAGAATTAAAAACTTACTAGAATTTTTGTTTACTATATATAACTTTTAACTGACGTGAGTATTACTACATATAAAGTACGAAGAAACTAGTTTTTTTATTTAATTCATTGTTCTAATGTTTAAAACAATAAACTATTAAATTAAAATAAAAAAAAACAAAAATAACAATTCAGTCATACATTTTTTTGATTTGTACTTTGAAGTTATTAGTAAAATAAAAAAATTTTTCGTTCTTTAATTATCTTGTCCTCCACATATATTTGGTAGTTGAACAAACAGATTTTGTCAATTCAAAACCTTTGGAACTGTGTTAGAGCATCTAAAAATCTTTACAAGATTTCTTTAACCTTAGTCGAATTAATATTTCGGCTCTTATCAAGTCAAATTACATTCTGTGTCTCTCTTTATTATAAAGATTGTTTAAAATACGATACACCCTTTTCAAAAAGCGTTGCTTTCTGGTATTGAAAATACAAAACATATTAACTTTTCTAAATACTCGAATCTTTTGCTTTATTTTTCTTAAAAAAAACATGACCATATTTTATCACTTGGTAAATCTTTTAGTAATTGTTCGTAAACCACACGAAGCCAATCAAAGATCTTGTGGAAGCCGTTGTAAATCTTCCCAAGAAAATAATTTGTTCGTCAAATTTGTTATTGTTATGAAATCATCTATTCTGGTGTTGAGCGATGTTATTAGTGATGACACAATGGGAAAATTTGATATGTAGAGACAAATTTTTTTACAAAATGAACTTCATCAAGCAATTAAACAATTAACGCAAAAGTTTTTATTACGTTATTTTTTATAAAAGTAGATTATAACAAAATATAAATTCTTCATCGTTTAGCTGGACAAATTTAATTTTAGCTTGAAAATGAACAAGTCCTTGAAAAGCAGGACAATCCAGTCGAATACAGCCTGACTGGCAACCCTACTAAGGCCCCATATAAACAAGTATCGCCACCACTACATTGAAAGCTTTGCATGTGTGGCATTGTATTGGCTTGTTTACGTTTGCATTTGTTGGTTTTATGCTCTTTTGCTCTTTGTTTTTTGTGTATGTATACTAGCGTGGCCGTTAGTTGTATGGAGAACTTTTTTTTTTTGATTTCTTATATTCTCCCCCCCCAAATCGGTTCAGTTTTATGTAAAAAAAAATACAAAAAAATTTCGTAGCGATAAGTTGTGTTTTAGGGGGGGCGTCGGCCCCTCAAAGTTTGCCATCAAGCCATTTATTCAAATGTAATTTGTTGGCATATGACTATCTCTTAAAAACAACATTTTACAAGAACATGGTATATGGCAATATTTTAGCTCTTCTAGTCAACAACATTAGCCTCGAAGAAAGTTTTTTGCTAAAATTAGTATTTAAGAAAATAATTAAGAAAATAACAACAAAATTCCAAACATTTTATATACGTTTTATATTGTATATAAAAGAGGGATTTAATGTCAAGTGAACTCATTTTGAAATCGAAATCTTTCGATTTGGATGAAATTTGCACCACCGTTAGTCCCATTGAATAGTAGTTCAGACACAATCAATCAATCTTTTTAAAAAAATTTTTTTGGTTTTTTTAAAAAATTTTTTAACATATTTTTTTTATATTTAAAACTTTTTTTTTTTTTTTTTCTTTGCCAAGTTGTAAATTTAAAAAAAAATTTTAAAAAATTCAAAAAAAAACAAAAAAATTTTTTTTTTAAAGATTGATCAAATAGCTATCTAAGCTGCTTGGGACAAATTTTGCTAACCCCAATTGGTAATAAGTTACATGGATGTGAAAGAACACCTGTATGGCCAAAATTTCAAACTTTGACCCCCCCAAACTCAGAAACTTTTTGACCGATCTTGTTGAAAATTTGTGTCTAAACTACTATTCAATAGGACTAACGTTGGTGCAAATTTCATCCAAATCGAAAGACATTGATTTCAAAATTAGTTCACTTGACATTAAATCCCTCTTTTATATATATATAAAACGTATATAAAATGTTTGGAATTTTGTTGTTATTTTCTTAATTATTTTCTTAAATATTAATTTTAGCAAAAAACTTTCTTCGAGGCTAATGTTGTTGACTAGAAGAGCTAAAATATTGCCATATATCATGTTCTTGTAAAATGTTGTTTTTAAGAGATAGTCATATGCAAACAAATTACATTTGAATAAATGGCTTGATGGCAAACTTTGAGGGGCGGACGCCCCCCCTAAAACACAACTTATCGCTACGAAATTTTTTTGTATTTTTTTTTACATAAAACTGAACCGATTTGGGGGGGGAGAATATAAGAAATCAAAAAAAAGAAAATAACGGCCACCCTAATGTATACACATCGTTCGCTCTTTTTGCATTTTTATTTTGCATTTGCCCATAGCTGCATATAAACCCCCCCTACGGAAAACAGTTTAGTACGCCTATCATAACAAAATAATGCTATCATAATAAAATTTGGTACATAAAAGTTTTATAGGACTGGAAATCAGTCTGTGAAATTTTGTGAAGGTTAGGTTAGGTTTCATGGGCAGCCACCAAAAGACAGCTCACTTGGGTCCTTTATTGATCCCTTTGTGATACCCGGCGCCAATGCCCATCCCTTAGAGCAGTTACTCAGATGGCGTCACTGCAAAGTCCAACCACTTCATCTTCCTAGTGAAGAGAAGGAGCGATTTTAGTTCTATCCTCGATAGATCCTTCAAGCAGGCAAACACCGGTTCCCCCAGGTATTCTTCCCTAATGCCCCGCAATCCAGGGCAATGACAAAAAAAGTGAAGCACAGTCTCCTCTTTCTCCTCGTTTTGACAACTTCTACAGTAGTTGTTAAATTCCAGAAGGTAACCCCTGACTTTGGCTAACTTTGAAGAGAGTCGGTTGTGTTTTAAATGAGCTCTGATTTATTTCAAAATTAAAAATAAATATTGTGTTTAAACTATAGTTAATATAGGTTGACTTCCAAAACGTACTAAAGTTTGTACAAACGTACAAAGTTTGTATACAGTTTTACTACTGTATTTTAACGATGCACATGTATAACGTACCGAAACAATGCAACCAGGTGTTCTGTTAATTAAAACGTTTTGAAATGTAAGTGATCCAATGCATAATATTAAAATAAATCTGTATTGCTTGCAAATTAAATGTCAAATATCACAAAGCATCAACTTAAAAACCGATGCTCTGATTGCTTTTTTGCTGCGTTACTAATGGTGTTTTCTTTTCTGACAATAATGTTTCATATATGCTACCATTCGTGCGGGTTTTTGTTCCATTCTAAAAATATATGCAAAAATGTGAGAAGTTGTCGTTTTCCTTTCTAAACATGTTGCAACAATAAATGGCAAATTTGTTCCATTTCTTACCCGCAGTTATAACTGAGTGTGAGATAATACCCTTTTTTGCATCTGCGTAAAGTACTTTTTTATGCAAGCAAGTATTTTTTTCATGTGTTTGCGGACAATTTGCGTTATATTGTGATTTTTAGTTATATTGTGATAGATATAAAAACTTTTTGTTTTTCGTTTGTTTTACTTTTATTATATTTTTTTTGTCGCAAAATTTTTAACAACAGCTGACATTAATTATTGAAAATCAGTGCTGTTAACGCTTATTGGAATTGTTAGAAAATTTAATGTTGAAAATTGCTACAAGCGTTGTGAATATCGCTTTTAGTACAAACTTTGCATTCAATATTTAACACGCTAAATACACATTAGTGTTGAGTGTAAAACGTAGCTATTATCTTGTTCCATTGTAATTTAGAAAAATGTATCACTTTGTAAGGGTTCGTGTAACCTAATAAATATATTACATAACTATAATGCATCATTATTTTTTAGAAAAGAAAACACCATAAGAGTCTATTTTCGACAACATTATTGTCAGATAAGAAAACACCATTAAATGAAATGGACAAACGTATGTGTGATATCATGAGTGAGATTCACACTGTTAACGAACGGGTGTCATACTTAGAAACACAATGCCCTGAAATAAAATTACTTAAAACTGAAATTAATACCTTAAAATCGCAAATAAGTCGTCAAGAAAATTTATCAGTGTCATGTGATTTGCGTTTCATTGGTATACCATTTATAAAAAATGAAAACTTAAATGAAATTTTTAATTATATTTGTAATGCTTTAAATATTTCCACGCCTGCTTACAAATTTTTTTTTTCTCCTTCAGAACAGAAATAATAAAGAAGTAAACTCTCCTGACGCTGTAATACTTGTAAAACTTTGTTCGCCCTATGACAAAAATTTTATATTAAAGTCATTAGCTTATTATAGGAAAACTTATAAAAGCCAATTGAATCTTCAACATATTGGATTCAACCTGTGAGAACATTATGATAAAAAGTTTACTTGAATGAAAATTTAACGTCATCTAACTTCAAAATTTTACACGCAGCAATAGATTTACGTAAAAAATCTCGATTAACATCAGCTTTTTCTTTACGTGGACTAGTATATACCAAAATAAATCCATCTGATGAACCGCTACGTATTGAAGACTTAAGCGAACTTAATAAACTTCTTCCCTCAACTAATGAAAACATATAAAACGAAATTCCAAATTGATAAAACCATGATGTCATATGCTTATCCTCTTTTACACTGCAAAAAATATTATGTTTATGGGTCATACATCCTTATTTTAAGTATTTACTATATTTTTTCTCATAAAAAAATCAAACTAAAACCTATCTTATTAAATATTCAACCTTATATCTAATTTTCCTAATTTCATCCATAATCTCATCAACTCAAAATATAAATTTAGTGTTTCTTCGTTGTAAAAGAATTGTCTCCTCTGTTATATCTATTAATTATGTCGTATACAAATAGCTCTGGGTTGGGTTCTACAGTCAGTACGCGGAATCTGATTCAAATTCTTGCTAAGCAACGTAATGGTCTTAATATTTGCCATATTAATGCCCAAAGTTCACTTCCTAAAATCGATGAATTTCGTTATTTATTTGAGGAATCTAAGGTGGATATAGTGTGTATATCGGAAACGTGGTTCGATAGAGTTTTACCAGATAGTTTTGTTATGGCAAATGGATACAAAATACTTAGAAATGATAGCAAGGGCCATGCTGGTGGGGTTGCAATTTACAACAAAACCATATACATTTTAGGGAACTAAAAAGATCAGAAGATAAAGCGGCAATTGAATATTTGTTTATTGAAATTATTGGTGGTGATAAAAAACTATTGTTGGGTTGCATTTATCGACCAAATCGTGAAACACTCTATAACCTTTTTTTACGTGATTTGGAAATAATGGCTACTCAATACAATGATGTGATTATTGCAGGTGATTTTAACTGCAATTTACTGATGGATTCAAACTTACAGGATCAATTGATGGCTATTGGCTTACAAATAGTAAACATTGAGCACCCTACACACTTCACGAACACTAGTAGCACTAGTATTTTGGGCAATATTTCAAATTTATTACTGTTCGATCAACTGACTGCGCCTTGTTTCTCAAAACATGACCTAATTTTTATGTCTTATGATATTGAATTGATGAAAACAGAAAGTCCCATTAGTTTTCGTGATTTTCGGAACATTGACTTTAATTTATTGGAGGAACAATTTAACTCCACTAACTGGAATTTAATATACAATATGGTATCTGCTGAAGATCAGCTACAATTTTTTAATAAACATATACTCCGCCTCTTCGATATTAGTGTTCCCTTGCGAATTTACCCCGGTGATAAAACTAAACAGTATTGGTTTAATTCTTCTATCAAAAGCCAAATTAATGATCGGGATGTGCTATATTCAGGTTGGAAAAGATTTAGAACACCTGAACTACATGAAGAATACCGTTTAGCTCGTCGAAATGTTAATAAAAGCATAAGAGATGCAAAATCAAACTATTACGCTACCCGATTTAGAGCGGCTGCTGACTCGAAAAAGAAATGGCAAACGATTAAGGAAATTCGAATCGGAAATAAAAAACCTACTATTTGCAATGTTGATGTCAACGAATTAAACGCATAATTTATCAATATTCCCTCAACTGTATTAGTGAATCAAAATCCAACTTCTAATCAAACAAATGAGTCCCGCCAACATCCCCCATTGCATCAATTTTAATTTTCATCTGTCCTTCCTATTGATGTATTATCAAGTTGCTTATCCGTGAAGTCCAATGCCTCGGTTATTAGCTTACATCACCCACATTTTTAACACCATTTTTACCACAAGTCAATTTACAATATGTTGGAAATATGCTAAGAACATTCCTGTTTAGAAAACTGGTACTGAATTTCGCCCTATTTCAATACTGCCATACTTATCTAAAGTATTTGAACGTCTGGTATATAGGCAAATGAATAACTACTTAACTGATAATCATCTCATTGATAAAAATCAATCTGGCTTTCGTCCTAAGCATAGCTGTGTCACAGCGCTCGTAAATGTGCATCAGACTCAATCTTGATAATGGTTTTGTGACGTTTTTGGTGCTCTTGGATCACTCTAAAGCATTCGATTCTGTTAATCATGGAATTCTTTGCAATAAACTCTACAACAAATTTTACTTTACTTCAACTGCCATCTCGTTACTAGCCTCATATCCTACTAATCGTTTCCAATCTGTTTCTTTGAGTAATACAATTTCCACTGCCCTACATGTGTCTAAAGGAGTGCCGCAGGGTTCTATTCTTGGCCCATTGTTGTTCACATTATACATTAATGATTTACCCAGTCAACTTTCACACGGCAATATACATATATATGCAGATGATGTCCAAATTTACATTAGCTGTGAGAAAGGATTAATTCGTGAATGCACTGACAAGCTAAATGAGGATCTCAATAAAATATTTTTATGGGCATCTTCAAATGGACTTTATTTAAATCCTAAAAAATCAAAATGTTTAGTTATAACTCAAAGAAATCAAACCATCCCTTTAGATATTCCAGTGACATTAGGTAACCAAAATATTGCATTTGTAGAATCAGCTAAGAATCTTGGAATTATTTTAAATAAATCGCTCACTTGGAACAATCAGATTAATTCTGTATCTGGAAAAATATTTATTATGCTTAGAACATTATATCCTACACAACATCTTACACCTTTAAACATTCGTATGCTTCTCGCAAAAACTTTTATTATGCCGCAGTTACTATACGAATATGAAATTTTTGCTTATTGTGATTCTGAAAGTAAGAGGAGATTATTAGTAGCGTATAATGCGATCCTTCGCTATGTATACCGTTTAAAGAGATATGATGGAACTTCTGAGTACTCTAAGTCTTTGTACGGAGTTAACCTCGTGGACCTTAGGATAAGATCATTAATTCTACTCCACAAGGTAATATACACCAAAGAGCCAACTTACTTTTTTGAACGCCTTCAATTTGCACGATCCAGCAGAGGACATAATCTTATACAATTCCGATATCGAACCTTAATATCTACTTGGCAATTTTTTATTAATACCATATGTCTGTGGAACTCATTACCCAACCACTTACAAATAACGGACAACGCTTTACTATTTAAAAACGAATTGTTTAAAAATAATTTGGTTTCGAATTTTCAACAATCTTAATTATTGATTCTTTTTGATTTTATGTATGTATTTGGTACTCTTATTATGGATTAATTTTTAATTATATTCTTATGCCTAATAATTAAAACTATTTTTTGTTTTCATATGTTTTATGTATATGT
Source organism: Pollenia angustigena (assembly GCA_930367215.1). Classification (NCBI taxonomy): domain Eukaryota; kingdom Metazoa; phylum Arthropoda; class Insecta; order Diptera; family Polleniidae; genus Pollenia; species Pollenia angustigena. The sequence continues at coordinate 11,025,087 of OV884061.1, read as the reverse complement.
ATATTATTTGTTTTTTGAAAATATTGTAACAACCATCACGAATTGATCGTATCGCTATAAGATCACATACTGTTATTTAAAAGATTTATATCTTGTTGTATGTGATATCCGCATTAAATAAATAAATAAAATTAAAAATAAATAATTAATATTCTAATATTCTGCAAACCAACCGATAGGCACGGGTCGCATAACACCTCGGTTTAGGGGATGGATAACTTTTCGTCGCCAAGGCCTTTAAGTTGATTGCCTTTACCTCGCTAGTCGCCAGTTGCTGGCAAAATACCCGGGCCAACACGAACCACAGCCAAGACTTAAGCCACCACATCGCTTCAAGATTGTTATCCATAATAGTGGTGAAAATTTTGTGAAGAACGGTCCATAATTTGCCATAGGCCCCATACAAACCCTACTACCGCAAAACAGTTTAGTACGCCTAAAACCGTAATTAACAATGCTATCATAATAGAAATTGGTACGTCACAGTTTTAAAGGACAAGAAATGACACTGTGAAATTTCATTAAGATCGGTTATAATTTACCCTAGGCCTCATATAAACCCCACTCTGGTAAAATAATTAAACAGGCCTAAACACGTAGCAGATATAGGTATTGCGGTAACCTTTCTTCCAGCTTACCTTCATATGGCCAGCAAAAATGTTATGCAATTTTGTGATATACGGTCCATAATTTACCTTAGATCCCATTTTAGCAGCCTTCAGAAATTCACTGCAAACGCTAAAACTAAATGCACCGCTGTATTGAAATTTAATTTATTTATACCTGAAATCACTGCACTGAGGCTTACCATGGCCTCAATATAAATTGCTCTCCTGAACATCATTTAGGTTCGGCTTAAACTGTTACGAATCATGATATTTTACTCAAGCTAGTTAAAATTGCTAAAAAAAGCATTAAACTTTCTGATTGTCGGTAATTAATTTAATATAGGTTTAAACCGCTACCAATTTTAATGCCGTTGTCTGTTTTTATAAAGATTATAATAATAAATAGACATCATACAGATATTACTCCTAAAACATTCGAACTGTCGGTGGAGGGTATCAAAGATTCGGCACAGCCGAATGTAGCACTCTAACTTGTTATTTTATATGTTTGTATGTATGTGTATTTTCAAAAGTTCATCTTATAAGATATGTTGGTTGTTTGGTTAACATGGTAGCAGACACAGATCTAGGCGTGGTGCAAGTAGAGTCGACGGTAACTCAGTTTTGACACCACACAGCTCGTCAAGAACTAGAACCCCCAATCAAACTTGACCCGCAGGCAATACCGAGGTGGCTAGAGCCAGCCCGTTGCGTTAAGCTTTTTTAGTTGCGTTAAGATATTTCAGCAAGCTGCTGAGTAGGGCTTCCAATCGGGATTGGTTTTTTTGAATCCCGGAATCGGGATTAAAGAAAATATTTCGGGATCCCGGGATTTTCAGGATATTTTGAATCCCGGGATTCACGGGATTTTTGAAAAGTTTTCGGGATTTATTTGTTTTATACCAAATATAAAACTGTATGAAAAAAACTTTTAATTTTCCAGTAAATACTCATATTTCATGAACATATACTTCGGTATTATTTATTTGTAAAAAATAATAAAACAACCTTAAAGTAATAATTGATCACAAATCATATAGATAATGTAATAAAAACGTAACAAAAAAACATACAAATCTTATTTTTTATCAATATTTGATTATTGATATAAAAATCACACCATTTCGAAATGTATTTTAAAAAATTGTGTACAGGAAAAGATTTGGGCAATTTTAAAAAACATTTGCACAATTTCAACAATAAAAAATAATGGAAAATTTAATAAAAATCTTTTCAACTTATTTAATCGATATATTTAAAACAAAACTTTTTGTTATTAATAAACTGTACAAATTGTAATTATTGTTTTCTCAAATGAAAGGTAGCATAGTTTTTGTTTTGGTATGTTTTGTTTATTTTTTAACAATAGGGTGTATCAAAAACTTTTTTTGTCAACAAATACACCAACAAATAAATATTTACACAAATTATTAAAAAACAAGTTAGAGTGCTATATTCGGCTGTGCCGAATCTTTGATACCCTCCACCGACACTTCGAATGTTTTAGGAGTAATATCTGTATGATGTCTATTTATTATTATAATCTTTCTAAAAACAGACATCTGCATTAAAATTTGTTGCGGTTTAGACCTATATAAAATTATTGACTGACACTCAGAATCAATTTTAAAAAGCTTGAGTAGAATATCAGTTTAAGCTGAACTTAAATGATTTTCAGGAGAATAAATTATATAAAAGCCATGGTAAGCTATGAACCAATCATCCCAAATTCTGAGAACGATTTCTGGTATTAAAAAACATAAATTTCAATACAGCGGTGCAATTAGTTTAAGCGTTTGCAGTAAATTTCAGAAGGCTGCTAAAATGGAATCTAAGGAAAATTATGGACCGTATATCACAAAATTGCATAACATTTTTTCTGGCCATATGAAGCTAAACTGGAAGAAAGTTTACCGCGTATTTAATTATTTTACCAGAGTGGGCTTTATATGAGGCCTATGGTAAGCTAAGCACCGATCTTCACCAAATTTCACAGTGTCATTTCTAGTTCTATAAAACTGTGATGTATCAAATTTTGCTATGATAGCGTTATTTTTTACGTTTTTAGGCGTACTAAGCTGTTTTCCGGGAGTAAGGTTTATATGGGGCCTAGGGTAAATTATGAACTGATCTTCACGAAATTTCACAGTCTTATTTCTAGTCCTGTAAAACTTATATGTTCCAAATTTTGTTATGATAGCATTATTTTTTACGTATTTAGGTTTACTAAGCTGTTTTCCGGGAGTAAGGTTTATATGGGGCCTATGGTAAATGATGGACCGTTCTTCACAAAATTTTAAACTCTTATCTCTCGTTCAATAAAACTGAGATGTACCAAATTTTGTTATGATAGCATTCTTTTTTACGTTTTTAGGCGTACTAAGCTGTTTTCCGGGAGTAAGGTTTATATGGGGCCTATGGTAAATTATGGACCGATCCTCACGAAATTTCACAGTCTTATTTTTAGTTCTAAAAAATTTTGATGTACCAAATTTTGTTATGATAGCTTTATTTTTTACGGATTTAGGCGTACTAAACTGTTTTCTGGAAGTAGGTTTTATATGGGGCCAATGGTAAATTATGGACCGATGTTCACGAAACTTAATAATTTCATTTCTAGTCCTATTTAACTGTGACGTGCCAAAATTTGTTATGATAGCACTGTTAGTTAGGGTTTTAGGCTTACTATACTGTTTTCCGGGAGTGGGGCTTATATGGGGCCTAGGGTAAATCATGGACGGATCTTCAAGAAATTTTACAGCGTGACTTCCAGTTAAATAAAACGAACTGTTGCGAAATCTTATATCATTCTGTGCATTTTTCCACCATTTATGTTAGTTTTTGTAAAATTATCAATTTTCTTTAGGTGGTGGTTCCACATTTTGATTCATAGCTCAGATCCTATTGAACCGATTTTGCTGGATTTCAATCCCAAACTGCTTAGGATAACTACAAGCAATTTGACACCAAGTTTGTTTATTTCTTTTGAGTTTTTCGAAAGTGAGCGTGTTTTCAACAGACGGACAGACAGACGGACATGGCTAAATCGACTTAAAATTACTCAAGGACCCAGAAAATATATACTTTATAGGGTCTGAGATGAATAATAAAAAAGTTTCACACGGAATGACAAACTTAATATACCCTCTTCACAACTAATTGTGGTGGAGGGTATAAAAAGGAAAAAATAAAACAAAATATAAAAAAACGGGATCTCGAAAATCCCGGGATGAAAAATCAGAAATCCGGAGATTCGGGATTCACCTAATCCTAAAAATCCCGGGATTTCCCGATTGGAAGCCCTACTGCTGAGTTTCACCCGCGACATCGCCGAGAGTTCTTGTAGAAGGTTATTCCCAAATAATCCATGTCGTGTTGAATTAAACGCCTGGCAGCTGCGGCAGCAGAAAGAAGAAAGGGGGTTAGTACGGAGATGCTTGTACTCGGTCCGTATGCTTTGTTGTTTTATTCGTTGGTATATGCACTAGAGGTCTGCACAAATGACTTGGTAGCCAAATGAATGCTGTGTGTGTATTTGATATGCTTATCAAATGTGTAAAAAAAATGAGAGCGAGTCATTCACGCTCAATCATTTTAAATTAAGAGATCTGCACATAGGGTAGCCAGATTTTAAATTCGGAAAAACAGTACATTGAATACATAAAAACAGTACAATCAAGAAAAAAACAGTACATTTTTTTTGACGACAACATTACCATTTGTTTTAATAAGTAACCCCCAATTTCACCAAGTTCAGCTACATATAATAAACTATCAGTTCAAGCTGTCAAAACATATTGTAAGCTGGAAGTTAAAGTAATAGTTAGTTTTAACTGAACTTGGTGAAATTGGGGTAAATATTTTAAACTTTTGATTGAATATGCAACAACAATTATATAAAGAAAGAAATACACTTAAAATGTGTAACGTCAAAGGAATTATTTCCAGTTTATGGCATTTCATAAATATACATAAGAAATTACTCCATTTGCGTTTAAAAAGCAAACACCACAAACGAAGCATTTGGCCAGGAAAACCATAACATTGCTGTAAGCCATATAAGAAAGGAGAAAAGCCTTACTTAGCTCAAAACAATCAACTCATTGATTTTGTAAGTACGATTTTCTTTAAACATATTCGTATTTAAAGCAATTTTCACTATACACATAGTTGCACAAATCATATAGAATTTGAGAAAATCTTTGTTTCCTAATTTAATTTTCTAATTTTAAATAATTTATTATTTACGGCTAATTTTACCAAGTTCAGCTATAATTAACTATTACTAAAACAATAGGTTTTTTGACTTTTATAATGAAAATTAATTAAACCTGGGGGAAAATTATGGCAGTCGTTATCGAATACTTTTTAGATTCGAAGGCAATGTTATTTCAGTTGATACTGAACGAATCGTTATTATTTTTTCAGTGTTGTGAAAACTAAAATAAATGCTTTACAATACTAAAAAAATAATTTCGATCCGTTCAGTATAGACAGAGAGAATTAGAAATAAAATTTCTTTCGAATCGAAAAAGTATTCGATCACGACTGCCATAATTTGCCCCCTGAACTTGGTGAAATTGGCCATTAATCTATAAAATCCAAAAAAAATAGTTTGGTTTATTTTTATTTCACAAAATCTGAAAATATTTAAAATCACGTGCAATTGAAAACGATGAATATTTTCAAAAAAATTTTTGTAAAAATTTACTTATCTTTTTCTTATTTCAGTAGTTTAGGTAAAGAAACGTGGTCCTCAAAGGTATTAGGTATTTTTATAAATTTTGAACACGGATAATTTTCCAAATTTGTTTGTTTTCAATTTTACGTGATTTCGATTTCCAGAACATGCCCGAAAATTAAAAAAGTTCTAAAAATTAACGATAACTGTTTTGGAATAAGTATTTTTTAGTACTCAAAAAAATTTAGATTTTATTTTTGTCTTTCTCAGGTGTGGAAAGGGAAAGACTATTGGAAGAGGTAGCCATAAAATCATACGAAAATATACCACTGCTACAAGCCACCCATTATAATTTAGATTTCTACTGTGTATTTATGAGAAAACAATGACCACTGCGTAAAAACTCTTATTATTTTAGAACTTTTTTTTTAACACAACATAATTTTTTGTAAGCCAGTTCCGTAAATATAGACTGAGCAAAAAAAAAACAGTACAAAAACAGTACAAAGTGTAAAAAACAGTACATTTGCGTACTGTTTTAGGAGTTGTGCATAAAACAGTACAATTGCAAAAAATCATTACATGTACTGCTTAAAACAGTACGTATGGCAACCTTATCTGCACAACACCCCAGCGGGAAAATGAGGAATTGATTACATAAATAATTAAACAAATAATGCATTATTTTCGAAAGAATAATAATGCATTCATTGGAATCGAGAAGGTTATTTCATCAGACACAAAATTTAAGCACTGATTACCACGTATATTCCCACATTTGCAGAACAAGGAATGTATTGTTTCTGTTAGTAACAATTATTCGTGTTTTTGCTTTACATACATATTTCCTTAATAAAAATCCGTTATTTTTTTTGCTGCCTTTATGTCGCCTACTTATAATTTTTATTTTAGTCGCAGTTTGTGTTTGAAAGCGTACGGTCAAAGCACAAATTATATGTCTGTGGGTCAAAGTTATTTAAAGTAAACAGGTATTAAAAAATGTATTCCAAACGGCATTGGAGAAGGCTTTTATTATAAGACTTTTGAATAATATAATTTATTCCAAAGAATGAATTATTTAATTCATTCGCAGGATACATTAAAAAAATTTATTACAATCCTAGGACATGGTCTGTGTTAAGAATAATGAATTCTGGAATCAAATATCATACAAGATATGTATTACTTTCTCGATTCCTATTAATTCCATTTTCCCGCTGGGACCGTTCATTAAAAAGTTAGCCACACACAGGGGTGCCAGATAATTTTGAAACAAAATCGGCATATTAAAAAAAAAATCGGCATTATCGGCACTTTAATATAAAAAAATCGGCAAATTAAAAATCCCTATTTTAAATACAATAAAACCTATTCTTACTTACAAATAACAACAATTCAGAATTATCTAATGTTTATAACTTATGAAATCTCAAAAGAATCAATCAAAATAAATGTTTTACAAAGAAATCGTAGTTAAATATAAGTTTTTTTTTTAACTTTCTTATAATTAAATATATTCCATGTACAAATATTTGAGTTTGACATTTTTATTAAATCCGTTTTAATATTAATATCAAAAGAGTTTAAATTATTAATTTTTAAATAATCTTTAAAAAACGAATAACTTGCAAAGATAAATTTTCCAGTGAACATCAAAACTCTGTTACATTAAAAAATTCTTTCCACATTTGCGGAAGAATGTGGAAGGACCAAAAATTGTACCAAATGCTGCCATAAAATGTTCACGTTATAAATCTGAAATTTTTTGCCAAAAAGTTTGCAAATTTATTTAATTTTCCTTACATAAGAATTGGCTATTTAATTGCGTTATAATCTTAAAAAAAAATCAAAATAATTATTATTTAAATTATATTCCTTGATAGTGAACATAAATGTATCTTACCTTTATTCTTTTGTAAGTATTTATCTATCCATTTTCAAACACAAATATAAAGTGTTTTATATTTTCCTTATAAAAAAAGAAATTTTAACTGAATTATTTTAGGTTTAAAAATTATTTCTTTTTTTACTTTGGCCTTTCATTCTTCATAGTGGAATATTTTTCAAATAAAAATGTATTAACCCAACACACATTACAAATACTGCATTTAATATTGAATAAAACTAACCCCTTTTTCTTTAGTAGAAGCGCTGACTTAATAACAGTTGTCTCTTTTCAATGTTACAACTGTTTCAGTATCTCTTAAAGTTAGTGTATTATTATCAAACAAACAAAAAGTAATCACCTTTTACGTGTTAGTCAAAAAATCGGCATTTTTGGAGCAAAAATCGGCAAATCGGCACTTTGATAATTTAGGGGCAAAAAATCGTCAAAATGCCGATAAATCGGCAAAAATGGCAGGCCTGGCCACACACACTTACACTAATTGTGTGTGTTTCTCTATTAAGGCCAGTTTACACGGTAATATAATGTATTACGACATGTCGAAAGATTATGTAGAATGAGAAAAATCTTATCATGTAAAAGCAAAATGTATTGAGTAAGAGAGAATACGGATACAAAATCTGACAAGCGGTCGGTAAATGGTTTTTTTCTAAACCATTTTAGAAACTTATGTATTCTCATCACACCAGAGGTGTATTTTAACGGAGGACATTAAAGGTGATAGCATTTTTTTACAATTACAAAAACAACTAAAATCAACTCAGGAAATTTTCATGTTGTTTTTGTAAATATTTAAAACTGCAACCATCTGCTTTTTTGTTATTATTTTTGATTTTACTTATACCATCCGTGTAAACATGAATTATACTTACAAAAGATTTTTATTTTTTTCTTTTAAACACGGAGAGAATTTCATAATATTTTGATTCTACAAAGTCGTAATACATTGTATTACCGTGTAAACTGGCCTTTACTGTTTATTGTTTGTTTATTGTGATTCAAGGCGAATTGACTAGAAGGTTAGGTCAACTCTACAACTACAATGCTTCTGTGGTCGGGTTGTCAAAAATATTGCTAGTAAAAAAAACCGGTTTGGTTACATAAAAAACTAGTTTGTATACAAACTTTGACAACTCGACCACCGAAAAAAAACACCACATGTTGACTTGACCCCACCTTCTAATCAATTCGCCTTGTTGTGATTCATACATATTACAATAAAAAAACCTGAGAGAAGTTAAAAATCACACTAATCATTCGTGTGTTTCTTGACTTTCTTATTTCGTTAAGAGAAAAGGAAAGTTAAAATTTTAACAAAAAAAGTAATAAAATGAAATGGTTGTAATAAATGTATTTTTTATATATATATGCAAAAACAATAATAATATTATAAAAAAAAATATTTTAAAATATGACAAAACCAATATACAAAGGCAATAATTCTTAAGCACTTATTACACTATATTTTTATTCATTGATGATATAGAATTAAAAGAAAGAAACAGTATATGACAAAAAAATAAGTAAAATTGTTCAACTTAAAATTGACATTTCAAGCTTAAAATATTAAAAGTGCTGCTGAATCAGCGGTTTATGGGCAAATTCAGCGACTTACCGCTTTTTTGTTTGTTTTATTTTTGTCTTTCTCATAAATAAAACGTTGACAACATTTAATAAAATAAACAAAACAATAACAAAAAAAAAACTAAAAAACTTTGTTTACATTTTTTATAGTTTACTCTTTCTAACATTTACCGTTTCATTCCATCAATTCTATTTCAATTCAATGAAAAAAAAATGTTTTCTCATAACGGCTTAACGAAAATATTTGAGTTGCTATTTTAAACAGAATTTCGCGCACGCATATGCTCAACGCATAAAAAGAAAATACACTAAAAAACTTGTTTAAATTAAAATTATTTTAATTAATAATAATAAATCTGCTTTTAAGTGTGTATTTTAGTATAGATTGACCTGCCAACGTATACAAAAGTAGCCAGTTGTAAAATTTTTTAACTTGTTTACGATTAAATTCGGTAGATGTAGTGATTATTGTCAACTGTGTGACATTATTAAAAGAAACAAGTAAAACTACTACTTTTTGCTTCTAAAAAGTTTGTATCACTTTTTAATGCAACATCTTTTTACTAATATTTTGTTTTCAATACGATAAAAAAAATTTTTAAATACAAAACATATGTTGTGTTGATAAAACACAATATGTACATCGTCACACAAGTGTATTTACTCGAATTAAAGAGCAAATTTTTTATTTATACCTGTATCAAATATTTCTCTCACAACACTCACATAAATAATTGAACGCTTTGCACACATAGGCTATTACTTACATACACACAAATAATAGTGAATGATTCTAAAATCACACACAACACACTACTTCCCTGCAAACAATTTCGATCGAAAAATAAGTAGTGTCCCCATTTAGCAAAAATCTATCGCTTCTGCTATTCAATTCTTATTGATGTAGTAACATCGTTCGGGAAGAAGTGTCCCACTATGGTAATATTTACATTTAGAATCTACTTAGTGTCTTAATTTTATGACGAATTAGAGCGCTTTGGTAGTTGAATATCAATTGAATTTAGTAGTATCGCTTTTGGCTCTAAAAAGACCACTTTTAAAGTTAAATTGTTTTTTATTGTTTGTTTTTGTAACGCAAGTATGAGTAAAATAAAAACTAAATTTGCTAAAAGTTTCACAACTAATCAAATATCTACAGTACATTTAATCAAAATGTTAATGTTTTAAAGTTAAAAACTTAATATGCACAAATTTTTTTTAAAGGAATTTACAGAAGTCGCAAATTTGTTAAAAAACTAACTCTTTAAAAATTTCATGAAATTATAACTAGCATATTTTGTTAATGCTTTATAACACTTATTTTATAAATTTTTCTCACTGATAAAGTTGATTTTCACTAGAAAAATAAATTACAAACACTAATTTTCAACAAAAATAATTGAAGTCATTAAATAAACAAATAGTTTAAAAAATCAATCACTGAAATCCTTTATAAAATACATTTTTTAGTTCACTTTTCTAAAAAAATAAATGTATAAGAAATTACTCAAAAATTACCCAATCTACACGAAGAATGAGTTTGGGCGGTTTTGTGCACTCATTTTTAAAACTTTCGTGTAATAGAACGCTTTTCGGTGACTTTTGATTCCAGCGCGGCCTTACTTTGAGTACAATATAACTATTTTATTTTTTAATAATACACTCACGCACCACCGATCACATTGCAAATTTAACAAAAACTGTCATAACTTAGGCAAATCTCTGTTGTACTTTGTGGTATTCACTTTTTAACTGCTAATCGTTGCGAAGAAGTCAATAATATATGGGGAATGTTCATTTGTGCTATTGTTGTTATTGTATAACTGTTACAATTACCTGAATAACTCTTTAAAGTGACGAAAAAGCATAATTTTAGAACTTATTATTGGATTCTTACGTATTTCGTTGTTGTTTAACTCGGCAAAATCTGCTGTTTAACTACCAAATGAGACGAAGTAGTTTAAATTTCGTAGACAATCAAAAAGAACTCTACCAATTGCTTGGAGGGTTGCTAGTTTGATATGTGAATTCATGTGTCGTTTAATCGCACACATGCAGACCTCTAATATGCACAACGATGGCTGCATGTAATTTTTTTCTTTTCTTTTTCTCTTTGATTTGCTGTTACCCTGCAAATAAAATTGGACCACCTGATCCATTTTGATAAAATGGACTACTCCATGGACTGGTCCGATGTAATGCAAGCATAATCCATGTATTGTTAAAAAGTGTTTGTACCCTGCAAATAATAGGACCAGTCCAAACCCGCGTGTAAAGAGTAGTCCACAAGGGACCAGGACTAGTCCAAAACTAACCCAAACGTATGGAAAAGCCTGGTCTATTTAACATTTCAATGTCCTAGGAGAGGGCCATATAACCCACCTTTGGACCACTAAGGAGTAGTTTTAAAACTACTCCATGGTATACTCAAGAGAATTAGTTTTGAAGTCGTTTAAAAACGAAAGCATGTCGTTAAAAAACGAAGACATGTCGTCTCACTACAAACACTTTTTAACAATGACATGGTCCATGCTTGCATTACATCGGACCAGTCCATGGAGTAGTCCATTTTATCAAAATGGATCAGGTGGTCCAATTTTATTTGCAGGGTCTTTATTCACTAATACTAATACTGGACATCACTGATTACCCTGCAAATAATAGGACCAGTCCAAACACGCGTGTAAAGAGTAGTCCACAAGGGACCAGGACTAGTCCAAAACTAACCCAAACGTATGGAAAAAACCTGGTCTATTTAACATTACGATATCCTAGGAGAGGACCATATAACCCACCTTTGGACCACTAAGGAGTAGTTTTAAAACTACTCCATGGTATACTCAAGAGGATTAGTTTTGAAGTCGTTTAAAAACGAAAGCATGTCGTTAAAAAACGAAGACATGTCGTCTCACTACCCTGCAAATAAAATTGGACCACCTGATCCATTTTGATAAAATGGACTACTCCATGGACTGGTCCGATGTAATGCAAGCATGGACCATGTCATTGTTAAAAAGTGTTTGTAGTGAGACGACATGTCTTCGTTTTTTAACGACATGCTTTCGTTTTTAAACGACTTCAAAACTAATTCTCTTGAGTATACCATGGAGTAGTTTTAAAACTACTGCTTAGTGGCCCAAAGGTGGGTTATATGGTCCTCTCCTAGGACATCGTAATGTTAAATAGACCAGGTTTTTTCCATACGTTTGGGTTAGTTTTGGACTAGTCCTGGTCCCTTGTGGACTACTCTTTACACGCGTGGTTGGACTGGCCCTATTATTTGCAAACCAGTAGCGAATATTTGCGGTTGCGCAAGTTTGATTGTATGACCGCAAGTGAGTGTATTTGTTGCTGTTCATTTAATGCGATTTTTTTGCAATTGCACAAAGCCGTTCTCTGTAATCGACGACTGAATTGTGTACTCTCGAAGGCTAAATTAAAGAGCGTAAGAATACGTGTGAAGAATGTGTGTGAATTAATTTCTACAATTGTGGTATGGGCTGGACACCAATGCTGTTAATAAAATTGTTGTGGTTTTAAGCCGATTGCTGCGTGTGATTATATTGGCATCTTTAAAAGGGAATGTAAAAGAAGTTGAGTATCATAATATGAAACGTGTTAATTCAGACAGCCTTTTTAAGGTCAACATGAAGATACATTCTGTCAATTTTCTCTTATACTACATTTACATTAGGCCGAAATCTTGTAGATTTGATTTAAAATCTTCTTCGAAATCTAGTGCGTTTACATTATACTTTTTTGACATTAGCGAGATTTTGTTTTTATAACAAAACAACGACTTAAATTTTTTTCATTACACATACAAACAAAAAAAGAAATATACATTTCAAAATTTGCATTACCTTTAATTAATAATCAACGATATTTATTTTATCAATATTATTTGTCTTTTTTATATTTTTACAGTTTTTATTAAACTTTAAAATTTTTTTTTTTTAACAATTTTTGTTTTGTCTTTTTTTTTTTAAATGTCATTTTTTCTAGTGCAGGGAAGTATTTTTTAGTGCTTTATTGAAAAAACTATAGTTGCATTATTAAGTACTACTAGATTTTGAGTAGATTTCGTCGAAATCTAGTCACGAAGTAGATTTTGTTTTGTATGGGAAATCTAGTCAAAAACAACTAGATTTGGCTCGAAATTTCGTAAGTACTAGATTTGGCGTAGGTGTAAATGTAGTATTAGATATTATCTCAGTTGTAAACCTTGTGCTATCTCAGGTGGAGACCCTATGTTAGAAAAAATGTCAAAAGCAGTGCTGCAATGAAAAAATTACTGCAAGAAGACTACCGGTCATTTTACAAGCTATATGACAGGTAGTGCTGACCACTTTATTGGTTACAGAGTCTATAAGTTTAATAAGATAAAAATTTAAAAAAAACTTACAGAAAGTCTTACTTACAGGTGATTTTGTCTCTCTCTCTCTCTCTCTCTCTCTAAATAACTAATTCCATTTTGTGCGGGAATTTCCGGGATTTTTTTATAAATTATGGCAATTATGAAATAGATCTTATACCGTGTCCAGATATGCACCTTAATTGAGTTTTACGCAATAAATGCCATTATTGAGCTCAATTATCCATACAAAATTGAAATTTAGTTATTACTCAATTAATACGAAATTGTTATAAATATTGAGTTAAATTAAAATGCGACACTGTAACAAGTGTGTTTATTAAGCAAAATACAACTTACTAAACAGTGTTTTGACATTTGACAACTGAAGTGTCAACAAAACAAAAAAAAAAAACAAAAAATGGCGCGTCCAGTTGAAGGTAAGTTCATTATTATAAAATTTTGTTATTTATAATATAAACCAAATAAAACCCATTTTTTCAACTTCTACAGTTGTAAAAACAAATAAAAAAAGAATGTGGTGGAATGACGCCAGTGAAGCCGCCCTCTTGGATATGTGGCCTACCAAAATCGATGGTCTTCGTGGCCAACGAAAAAACGGCCACATCTATGCTGAAATGGCAGATGAAATGAGCCAGCAAGGCCATTCTTGTAGCCCACGGGACATACAAGTCAAACTACAAAGTTTTACACAGCGCTACAGGTAATTACATACATATAGTATATCTAGATAAAATAAAAAATCTTCCGGGTGTTACTGTTTCGCTGCTGGGAAAAAATGTGTAAAAAAACACGGCTTTAGACCACCAACTACTAGTTATAATCCCCTAGTGTGCTCACTAATCAGTTTGTTCGTCAACAAGTCACGTTGCGGTAAAACAGTAATAATCGGAATATTCCTAAAAACTTGATTTTTAATTGTGACATTTTTGCAGAAAAGAAAAGGCGGCTATGGGGGTATCATGTGGATCACCTTCTACATGGCCTCACTATGCAACTGTGCATCAGGTTATTGGAGGCTTAAAGGTAAATTTGTTTGCTGAAATGGCACTGGAAAGCATTGATGGTATGTTTTTTTTTTCAAAAATTTAGAAGAAAAGTACAAGGTAGTCATAAATTTTGTTCTTAATTTATAACCCATATAACGTCAAGCAAAAGAAAATAAGCTGTTTTATTTATTATGTTTGCAAAATACTCTTTTATTTTATCAACATTTTTTCAAAAAGAATTTAATTTTTTATTTTTTTTTCATTTATGTAGATCTATCCATTTCATCACCATTGCCGTCACCTGGTTCACCATTGTGTAAACCATCATCGCCACTATCCCCTTGCTCTTCGTCACCTGGACCGTCGTCAAGCACAGAGCCTGCAAAAACAGCGAAAATTTGATTACAGAGCATTTGCCATGCAAAAGTTCGACAGCATTTCAAAAAATATAGCAGAGCACCTAAAGAATTGCGAGGAAAATGAGAGGGAGCTCTTAGAAATAGAGAGGAAGAAGGCAGAAACCCTATACAGGATTGCGGATGATGCAAAACAATTTAATTTCGATTTGTTATCCTTTTTAAATAAAAATTAAAATTTCGTTAAAAAAAAAAATTTTTAATTAAATAAAATGTACATAGTACAGTACTTTTCGCTTATAGTCACATCCTTTAGTTGCAACCATAACGTGGACTATATCGCTAATGTGACTATAAGGCTAATTCACATATATGCCACTAAGACGCATATAACCGAATTCGAATAAAATCAAGCTATGTGAATAAAGGAAATTAAAAATGCATATATATTACGCCGACATCAGGGTTATGGTTTTACAACAGAGTTACATACTGTATAAAAAATAGTTAAAATAATAACAATATATTTCATAGCTGATACCAACGGCAAAAACTAATGTTTTACGAGTATAGAGTTGATGACAAAAATTAAATGATTTAATTCATTCATTCTTTGGATAGATTTTTGATTCGAAAACTTAAAAGAACTTAGTAAATTTTGCTAATGTGACTATAACGCCATTAATTTGCTTTACTTATCCCTTTGATGACTGTTGATGGATGGCATATATGGCAAATGTGCTTATATCGCTAAATGGACTATAACGTTAATACTTTATATTAAACTAACTTACAGCGGCAAAATAAACAGATAAAATGGACTATATCGCTAATGTGACTATAAGCGTTGTGACTATAAACGAAAAGTACTGTACAAACATATTTACATATGGAAATAAAAATTAAAAACAATGTTCTTGAATAACAAGTAAGAGTGCAATATTCGGCTATGCCGAATCTTATATACCCTTCACCATGGTTGGGAAAGAATAAAAGTTTATATTAGTATATATATCTAAATATATATGTATATATTCATGTATATTTATATATGTAGTATATTTCATTTAATTATTTGCACAAGATTGCGTGCTTTTAAATGTATTAAAACTTTAAAAAATATTTAGCAAGTTAAGGTTTGATTAAATTTGAATATTATGGTCATAACTATAACTATATTTGGGTTATTAAACTTGGACTCGGCAAGATTTATGATTCCCGAAAATTGATATTTTTGAAAAGGGGTGGAGAAAAAGGGCAAGTATGTTTTGAGAAAATGATAAGGACAAAAAACAAATGGAGGTCGGTCATACAATTCATCCCCCTAGGGGGTGATGGGACTTTTTCTTCAATATGTATGAAGAATATAAAATAAGTCCCATAACAGCCTAGGAGTCGCTCCTAGGGGGATAAATTGTATGACCGACCTCCATTAGTTTTTTGTCCTTATCATTTTCGCAAATCATACTTGCCCTTTATCACCACACCTTAGGGGAGCTCGCATACAATTTTCAAAAATTTTGCTAAAAAATTATTTTTTTTGTCAAAAAAAATTATGTTTCTAAAACGACTGCGCAGCTTGACAAAGTTTAGCCTTACTTAAAGGTTATTTTATTACGGAATTTCGGTTTAATTGGAAAAGCGATATTATAAGCAAATGTAGAATTTAAGACTTAGTTAGCCGGGAGTAGCAGTAACGTTGCAAATCAGCGGCTTTTTGTTGTATGTAAAGCAATTCGAACGATTATAGTTAGCAGTAAGATGTTACGTCTCAATCTGTAAGAAATAGATTGGTCTTACTTTTTTACGGTAAGGTTAAGTTACTGTTACTTCCGGCTAACTGAGCCTTTAGTTCGTAAACATTATCGTTTTCGATTCGAAAAATAATTAAAAAATGTTTTCTTAGTACTTACTAAAATAATTACACAACCGCTGTCTTATTACTTCAGCGGTTGGCTCGTTATCACCAATAGTTAGTAATATTTTGTACTGGACTTTCTCGATTTTTTTCGAAATCTTGAAGATTTTCAAGCCAAAGCTGATTTATGTTGTCATTTCTTTCGTTTAAGAGATTGTGCAAAACACAGCAAGCCCGAATAATACTAGGAGCGTTTCCTACTCTATTATCGATTCCCTTTCCAATTTGCCGAAAGCGTGCTTTTAGATGACCAAATGCGTTCTCTACCACTCTTCTGCACTACGATTACCAATAGTTAAATAGCTTTTGGTCATCTGACAATGCCATAGAAAAAGCGTAAGGTTTCATTAATGTGGTTGAAAATTTAAATGCTGAGTCTCCTAAAATATACATACTGGCATCTGGATACTACATATTTCTTTTTTAATTGGCTTTCAATATTTTGCTCTCATCAAGGACTTTTTTAACAGTGATCAATTAAAGATTTGGGAGTCATTACAACGTCCAGGAGCACCAATGTTTATATATAAAAAGCGGTATCTGTAAATTATGTATAATATGTTAAACAAAAAATAAAAAACCAAAAAGTTTATGTATTTTCTACCTGTAGTCCACAAGAGCCAAAAGTACAATAGAATACCATCCCTTGTAATTATAGTAGTCGGTGGAATCGTTTTGATTTGGCTTAATTTCGATGTGGCACCCATCTGTAAATATAAATCAAAACTGTGGATCGATTTTCAACATAACATTAATGTAGTATGTTAAAGGTTATTAAAGGCATTTAAGGTAACCAATATTAAAAAAAATTGCACTTGCTTTCTTTAAAATTTCAAACTTACCAATGGCTCCAAGACACTGTGGAAAACCAAGACTTTGAAATCCATCAACACATTCATTAATAAGCTCTTGGGTCGGAGGCAACTTCTTCATATACTGTGTGGACAACACCTGCCATACTTCCTCACAAAATTCAATCAAAATTGTGCACACAGTTGATTTGCCAACACCGAACAGCTCATAAACTACTCGGTACTCTCCAGATGAACTGAGTGTAAATAAAGCGATAGCTACGCGCTTTTTTAGTGGTATTGCTTTTTGCCACTTTGTATCGACTTTGTTTAATTTTTCCAACAAGCCACAGAGGATGTCAAAACTGGCACGGGTCATACGAAAATGTCTTTTAAAAAACTGTTCATCATTGCGACTGCAATTGAATTCCCAGAATTTAGATTGGCGATTCTACAAATTAGAAAAGTTATATTCGGTTTAAAGAAAATTGTTCACATTTGACTTACCAACTTCCACAAAGACCTTTGACTTGAGTTTTGCTCCAATATTTCAAGAAGCAAAAGCTGCTGTTTCCTTAAACTTTGCAGAATTTCCAAATTCTTTTTTCTCTTTTTATTAATTAAAGCCACTTTGGAATCAAAATTCGAAATCACTAACTGCAACTGCGTTGCATTTCTTTTATATAATAGCATTATGTTATTTAAAGTAGAATTTTTTTTCCCATTTTTCCAAGTTTCAAAGCACAATTTTCACGACGAAAATATAAACAATGTTTTTTTTTTGAACTGTCAAACGCTAATTGAGTTAGCTAAATTGTGTATGTGTGAACAGAAAAATAATTATGTCAATTAACCGAATATTGACTCAATAAAATATGCATATCTTAAGTAAAAAAAACGCATTTTTAGGTTTTGATTGGCTTTCATTCAATTTTTTTTCTTTTGTTTGGCTTTAAATTTAGTCAAGCACCACTGCTTCTAATCGTTATCATCTGCTCTGCGAAAATAGTCTATGAAATACACCATATACATAAATATTTTTCAATTTGACTAAACTTTTGCCAAAAAGATGTCAATTCATATCCGATAAAGGCTAGGTTACACTATCCCACAAGTCCTACGGATTCCATAATACTTTGTGAGATAGAAACCAAATGCATTTTCTTTCGACTGTCAAAAAATCTAATGTAACATTACAGTTAATGTTCACACTATCACACATGAAATAAAACGAAAAATACGAGTAGAAAGAAAAACAGCTGTTCAAATTATTATAATTGCTTTTTTTGCTTGGATTTGTTAAAATTGTGAACAAAAATAAAGAAAATCATAAAAAAATTAGAGTTTTGTCTAAAAAATTAAATAAAAAAAATCTTATAGGAATTGTGATGGTTTTTACAATATTTAAAAATATAAGAATAATAAAAATTATATACGACGAGCTGGCAAACTATACTGGAGTCGTGAATGGCTTCTCCGGCGATATTCACATATTGCAATAAATGAATTACAATTAGAAGACACGAAAAGTTTTGAAAATTTTTGAAGACTTTCCAAAGACTGTTTTCAGGCAGTTGTTGGCCCAGTTATATAAAAAAAAAATACTGTGTTGGGAGAGTCTGTATCAGCAACAACGCGGTATGTATTTTTAAAAATTCCTTGGTCATGTTTAATTGCAATAATTTTTCAATTTCGTGTTTTTTATGCACAGATTACTGATCACACTCAGGTATTTGGCGACAGGAAACAGTTATAAAGATCTTTCCTATGGGTTTCGAGTATCAAATTCATCAATATCGAAATTGGTTTCAGGAACTCTGCATGCTATATATAGCTTGCTTAGTGGAAATTATCTTAAAGTAAGAGGTAGGTATTTAAAGTTAACCTTTAAATGAAATTTTATTTAAAAGGGATGTAACACAACTGCCGGTTGGAAAAAAAATCGTTTATGACTTTAATGAGAAGTGAAACGTTCCCATGTGCCTTGGAGCGATTGGTAATATATTTTTGCTTTTTTCCTCTCACAAATATATTAATAATGTAAATTTTAAGATTTCTTTTTTTTTAATTAATTTTTTATTATTGAATCTTTCCTATCGAAATTTACAATATGTATTCAAATCATAATTCTACTTGATGTTTAAAAATGTCTTCTTGTTAGGCTCAAAGTATCTGTTCTTTTTAGCCTCTGGTGACCTTCGAACTGAAGCAGACCCCGAGTGAGGTAGTTAGGGTGGGCCATTAGTTTATCGATGTAGCTAATTGAATATTTTTTAATTTCCTCCTGGATAGTGGGGACGTTGAGATCACACGGGGCGCAGACAATTTGTCGTAATATTCCAGACTGTCTTCTTTGAAGCTTTTGGATGTTAGATGTGCATGCAGTACCCCATAATTGGATGACATATGTCCATATTAGTTTTATGATGGACTTGTATAAGAGAATTTTGTTGTCTAAAGACAAGTTTGAGTTTCGACCGAGAAGCCAATGTAGTTGATCTGCTTTAAGTTTCATAAACGTTATTTTCGCTTCAATATGACGACACCAGGTCAAGCGTCTATCTATATGAATTCCCAAGTACTTAACATGGTTTTCTACCGGAACAGTGATGTTATTTATTTTTACAGCTGGGCACGTTTGTCTTCTGAGCGTGAAAGTTAAGTGAGCACATTAAGCCGGGTTAATCTCCATTTTTCTAGCCAGGCCTCTAGTTTATTGATGTGGGACTGCAGATTTTGCGATGCGACTTTTGGGTCATATTAAACGCTAAAAAATGCTGTGTCGTCTGCAAATGTAGAGGTATGCGTGCTCAGGTTTGTTGGCATATCCGCTGTGTATATTATATATAGAAGCGGTCCTAATATGCTGCCTTGGGGGACACCAGCAGTAATTTTCTTGAGGAGGGAGTATTTATCTTGCGACCTTACTATGAATGTTCTGCCTGTAAGATAGCTCTCCAGCTTATGAGTGTTTTGAGCAAGCATTCGTGTTATTTCGATTTTCTCAAACGCCGATCTAATTAGGGTGACAATTCTATGCACTTGTTCTATTGCACCATGTTTCGCTCTGAATCCGAACTTGTGATCCGGGATGATATCGTGTTCATTTAGATGAGGAGTTATACTTAAAACGAATATTTTTTCGAAAAGCTTCGATAGGATTGATAAAAAGCTTATCGGTCTGTACGACGCAACCTGGCTAGCATCTTTTCCTGGCTTGGGAATCGTAACAATTATGGATCTCTTCCATGAGGATGGGAAGTATCCGACTCTTAATATCGCGTTAAAAATGAGCAGCAAGATTCTAGAAGCAGACTATGATAAGTTTCTTATCATTGACCCTGTGATGCGGTCAGGTCCGGGAGATTTTCTAATATTCACTTTTTCTATTGCTTGAGTTATTTTAAATTTTATTGGATGGTTTACCTTATCAGGAATGATTGGACGACAGGAACAAGTATGTGCATCATGTGGCGTGAAAACTTTCTCAAGGTGACCCGAGAAAGCGTTTAATTTTTCATTTGTATTTTTGGCCCATCAAGGCTGTTAAGATAGTCTTCTATTGCAGACTCGTGGTTCTGTCTCAATTGTTGCGAAGAGCTGTCAAGCATAATTGTAGTTGGCCCTTAGTGGTTGGGGAACGACTGTTTTGCCATTGTCTTCTTAACTTCCTTTTTTTCTTTGATAAGGGCCTCTATATTTTGAGATGGCAAACACATTGCGTTTACTCCAAAAGCGTCTGAAGAGTCCTATTATTATTGTAATTATAAAGGATTGCATAGCGTAATCTTCTTGGCGGTAGTGGATGCCAATTATTAATTTATTATGGTAAATGTTGGAACAAATGGTCGAGCTAATGACGCTGCAGCATTTAACGCCTCAGATATCGGAGATGCCATCAAACAAAATCTCGTTAATTTCCCAGAAGATGAACCACTTCCAAAAACAAACATAAAGGTATTTGGAAAAGAACAAAAGTAATATATATATGTATATTTATATAGTATTTATCGATTAATTGCATTCAATCCAGATTTGAACTTTCTTTGTCATCAATATTTAAGAAATTACAAAAGGAATGACAACGTTATACCCTTTTACCTTCGGTAAAGGGTATATTAACTAACATATGCTCAAATAAAAATCAAAACGGTTTTCATAGTATGTTATTTTGCATTTTGTAACAAAATTTTCGATTTTTTAAGGTGGTGGTTCCACATTTTAATACATAGCTCTGATCGTACTGAACCGATTTTGCTGGATTTTAATCCCAAATTGCTAAGGATAACTACAAGCAATTTGCTACCAAGTTTGTTTATTTCTTTTTAGTTTTTATACCCTTCACCGAAGGTAAGAGGGTATATATAACTTTGTCATTCCGTTTGTATGTTCCACAATATTGATCCTACACCCTATAAAGTATATATATTCTGGGTCCTTATGAAAAGCGAAGCTCAAATCCGGTTGTCCGTCTGTCCGTGTGTATGTTGAAATGGGTTTTCCGAAAACCCCAGAAATGATATGGACTAGGTTGATGTATATTTATGCCACATATACTCCGTTTAAGTTTGCTATTGAAATTCAGCCAGATCGGTCCAAAAATGAGGGAGATATGAGCAAAAAACCACGACTACCTCTAAATTTTTCCAAAAATCCCTCGTTGTTGTATTTTTTTTATTTCTGTATATCTTGAGAACGGCTAGAGCCAACGTTTCCAAATTAGGTACAAACATTAAGGTTATAAATTCACACCATCCCACAAAATATCAAAAATTGTATAAAAACCTGCATTTTTTGACTTTAATATGACCTATGGCTACGCCTTATATATCAAAAGATCGGAAATCTTTAGTAGAAAATATTTTCTGAAAATTTCGGAAAAATCGGTTCAGATACAAAAAAGTTATGACCAAAATTAAATTTTTTTTTTAAATACCCATTTTCGGTAACTATGGATCTTCCCTAGTCCAAGTTTTATAACACAAGTAAATGGTAAATTTCTTCTTAAACACGACGGTATATAAATCTGTCAAATCGGTTAAAAAATGGCTGAGTTATAATCAAAATACTGAAATCCCAAAAATTACTCTTTTTATACCCTTCACCGAAGGTAAAAGGGTATATATAACTTTGTCATTCCGTTTGTAATTTCTACAATATTGTTCCTACACCCTATACAGTATATATATTCTGGGTCCTTATGAAAAGCGAAGTTCAAATCCGGTTGTCCGTCTGTCTGTTGAAATGGGTTTTCCGAAGCCCCCAGATATGATGGGGGCTTCGTTGGGGTATCTTTCTGTCAGGTATTCTTATAATAATTTTGCTATTGAAATTCAGCCAGATCGGTCCACAAATGGCTGAGATATGAGCAAAAAACCACGACTACTTCTAATTTTTTCCAAAAATCCCTTGTGGTTGTTGTATTTTTATTACTTTTTGCTGTATATCTGGGGAACGGCAAAAGCCAAAGTTTCCAAATTAGGTACACACATTTAGGTTGCCAATACACACCATCCCACAAAATGTGGGCGGGATTTGAGAAGTGGGCGTGTTACCTCCCATACAAAAAAAATAAAAAATTATAATTCAATTTTTTCTTTTTGGAAAAAAGAGCGAAGTTTACTTTTAATTGAAAACTTAGAGAGTGAATTAATAATAAAAATTCATTTTATATAATCTTTCCGCCGTATTCATAAAAGATTATTAAATTTAACAAACGTTTATTTAGAAAATTTGTTCTGAAAGCTTTTATTAAATTAAAAACGAGCTCTTTGCTTACATTTGTCCTTCAAGTTGTGCTGAAAAACGTAGACAAGACAAAAAACCAGAGTACGGAAAGTGGTCGAATTAAACTTTTTCGCATTTAAAAGAATTTTTTTTCTGCTCGCGAGTAAAAAAAATAAACGAGTTTTAAGGCCTAGTTAGGCGAACGTTGCTGTACCCGTAATGTACCGCACCGTACTGTAAGCACGTTGGTGCACTTATAGAACATTTAAAAACGTGGCTTATGTTTTTTCTATACATAAACAAAAAACAATAGTATACATAAAGCAAATCACACAGTGATGGGACTCAAAAATGTTTTAAAAAGTACCAAGTGATTTAAATGGTATTAAAAAAGTATTTTGTGTATGTAAAAACGTTAATAGTTTAATGTTTATATTATAGATTTTCAATAAACAAATTTGTATTTTAGCATATATATTATAACAATAGATATATTGTATTGTGGTGTATGCACCAAACAAGGTTTTGCTACCATTTAAAGCCTTTTATTCTTTTCACATTTCCATTGTATGTGTATATGCATTTGTTTGTATGTATTGTACATCTAAACATAAATATATTTGTTTATATGGAAATATGTTGTATATTAAGTTGTTTTGTCTCAATTCCATAGCTTAACTGAAAAAAGTACAAAAAACGAGCAAAAATACCCGCATTCAATTTAACATACAAGCAGCCCATCACTGCTTTACAACTGTCACGTAACAACGGCATACAAATCTGTTTAATACAGATCGAGACGTTCCGTCAACGTGACATTTAAATTCAGTAAGCATTTGCATTGTTTGCAAATGACAAAACTAACCAGACGTTCCATTAGGGGACGTGAACGTTCGGCTAACTCTGCCTTTATTTTTGACAGTTTAAAATTATAACTCGCGAAAAGAATTCAAATTTCAAGAGTCCAAAATAAGACTCAATTCGTAAGTCGAGCTGAAAAGAATTGCTCGCGAGTTTTATTTTTGGTTGTAAATTTTTTCTAAACTAAAATTTTTTTTTTCTGGTTTATTTGTTTGTATGCGTGGGTAAATATGGCTGCATACTATGCATGAATAAATGTATCATCGAGGACACACAACAACAATAGAATATGGATAAAAAAAGTAGGAAAATGTTTTTATTGACACAAAAAAATAATGTTGTGACAAGGATTACATGAAGTAGAAATAACAAAGGAAAGAATTCGTGTAAAGGAATGCAATCATGTCATACGTTTTTCAAATATAAAAATACTATGGTAATACCATGTTCACACGGACAGCAATATTCGTGTTTCGCTCTCTTATTCCTGTTTCGCGCCCCAAACATGCTTGAAACGACTTGTTTCTCCATACAAAATTTTGAGAGCGAAACAGGTCGTTTCATTTTGAAACAGGCTGCAAAACAGGTAAAATGTACTATCATCTCCAGTTTTGATAACAATTATCGTTAGTTTATCTGAACTAGCTGTCAAAAAAAAAAGATAAACAAAGAAAAAACAAAAAAATTATTGTGTGCAAAAAAACAAATAAAAAGTAAACATAAACATACAACATTTATAGAAATAAAAATAGAAAAAAAGAAATAGTGAAGCGTATTTTAAAGTGTAGAAGGATGTCTTCAAAGCTATGGCTTTTTGAAGAGTCCAAAGTTTGCTTCCAAGTCCTGGCGGATCAGAAGGAGATGGCCCAACAACTTTTAAAGGAACTACAACTTCTAAACGTAGTAAAACTATCGCTAATTTATGAGCTGGAAAATAGTAAGCGGTGAAAAACATTTGTTTATATGTATGTATGTTAAATAGCTTATACAAATTTTAGGATAGATCTTCAAGTTTCTGGGAGACAGATTGTCAAGATGCTGATAATTCTTTCTTCAGAAATAACTTTAGGATGAGTAGAAGGAATTTTAATAAATTATGTGCGTTGCTACCTGGCTTAAAAAAAACGATACAAATATGCGAGAAGCAATACCACTGGAGAAGAGGATTGCTATAAGTTTGTATGCGTTAGGTTCGTCTGCCGAGTATCGCACAATTGCTAAAATGTTCGGCGTGGGAAAGTCAACTGTGTGCGTAATTCTTTTAGATTTTTGTACCGAAATATGGAGAGTTTTAGCTCCAATGTATTTAAACCACTTTCCATTAACAAGGGAAAAAATTGAGGACCTGGTAAGAGAATTTGAAATACTTGGAAATCCTCAATGCATGGGGGCTCTTGGTAAATTAGTTATATTGATAATAATATGGTTCAGTTTTTATTTACTATTTACTCATTTTTAGATGGTTGTAACATTGAGATTCACCCACCCCATGAAGACGCTACAGACTATTATAACTACAAGGCTTGGTAAAATATACTATGTGGTTGGTAAGCGTCGATTAATTTTGTTTTTTAGATACCGTTGCAATGATTCTCAAATATATCAAGAATCACCTTTGAAGAATCAGCTAGATCAGTGCAATATTATGGCTGACTTAAAAACAACTATTTTAGATGTGGATGTTCCAGTGCACATAATTGGCGATTCAGCATTTAGGCTAAGCGAACAGTTAATGAAACCGTACCCATTTTACGCTTCGCAAAATTACAAACAAAGATGTTTCAACTATGCGTTATCGAAATCGCGCAGGGTTGTGGAAAATGCGTTTGGGCAGCTAAAAGCTTGTTTAGACGCATTGGAAAAGGCATTGATAATGCCATTAAAAATGCTAACTCTGTTGTGTTATCCTGTTGTGTTCTTCACAACTTTCTTAGTGAAGCAATAATAGCATAAGCAAACATTGGATGCAGGCTTTAGAAGCTGCCGAAATAAACCGGTCGTATCCAGAATTCATTGCAACACTAATGGACAACAAAAATAATAATCCAGAAAGAATACGAAATGCAATTTCTGAGTATTTATGTAGTTTTATTGTTCAACAATTTAAATTCAAATACTTACATAACTTGTTTTAACTAACGTATGTATATACTATGTATGTACGTATTTTTTTATATTAATATAAAAAAGAAATAAAAAACAAAGTTTCTTAAAAATCAATTTTAAAAAAATATGTATATCACCATTCATGAGATCAAAAAAACAAAAATTAATTCTAATAAAATAAAGAGTAATTTATAAAACTTAATTAGTTTTTAAAAATTCAAGAAGTGCATCTTGCACTTCGGCTTCCTTTTGCGCAAATTTTTTTTTTCTCTTCTTCAATCGCTACCTCCTTTTCTTTTTCTTTTCAGATGTTCGCAGCTTTGGGGAATTTGGTGATGGCGATGGAGAGAGAGGTGGTGCCGCTGAAATTGATGGAGATGCCGGCGAAATGTCGATTACTGTTGCTGACGATGATGGCAATGATATTTCCTGAATATCTAAATGCATGTCTGAAATAAAAAATAATTTATTTCGAACATGTATTTAAAGTTGTTTTATAAGTATATGTTGTTAAGTAAATTATAATCCTTTTTCTTCGACCTTTTTTATTAAATTTTATACTTTATTAAATTATTTAAGCTTCAGGTCACTTTTTTTTAAAAATTAATTAAAATGTTTTTATTCAATATTTCGATTTCCGTTGGAAATCTTCTTCAGGAAATTTTTTTAAAATAAAATAAAATTTGACAATAAATGGAAAAATAAAATATAGAAAAATAAATTTTAAAATTTCAAAAAACAAAATTATCATAATAAATTTAAAATTCCATTCTACAAACTTTAAACAAAAAAACAAACAAACAAAAAAGGAAAACAAAATTTTTTAAATTTATTCAAAGCCTAAAACCTATTTTAATGCCCCTTTCCGTCAATAATAAGCTATGCCATCTGAAATTTATTTTATAAACAATCAAGGACAAATACCTATTTATAATTATCCCTTACATCAACCTATTTATTTTTATTCAATAAATGTCTATAAATTTGAGCTAAGCCCTCAGTATCTTTTTTAAAATTAATCCTTTTCTCAAATGGAACATTATTTATCTGCAACATTTCTAACATATATCTACGTTTCTTAAAACTTTCCGTATTCAAAATTGATGTGTTTTCAAAATCAGGATAATGATTAAAATCCCTACAATGAGTTGATAACGCCGTTCCATGGGCTGAATTATAATTCCTATATTTTTGGTCATGTTTATGTCCAGCTAATCTAATTTTCAGTTTTGTCCCAGTTGCTCCTACATATATTTTCCTACATTGTTCATTATCATTGCCACCACAATGAATTTTATAAACTAAATTCGACTTATCTGACTTTAGTAATCTATCCTTAGTTTTTGTGAATAATTTCCCTACATTATTAATCACCTTATGTGCCATTATGTATTTCCCTTTATCATATATATTCGAGTTTTCTAATCTTTCTGAAAACCCAGGTACATAAGTTAATGACTTATAAATACGTGGTGCCGAAATCTCATCAATATTACGAGATCTATCTATATTGTATTGTCTTATTAATTTGCAAATCAATTTGTTGGGAAAACTATTATTCTTCAAAATATTCCCAATAATTTCCTTATTTTTCCTATGAAATCTATTGTCACTAATTGTTAATATCCTGTCTATTAGATTCCTAGCTGTGTTAATGATAATTCTCTTTGGGTGGTTAGAATAATGATTTAAAATTCTACCTGATGAGGTTGGTTTTTGATACCAATCTACCAATAATCTACTTCCTTTCCTAATCACCAATGTGTCCAAATATGGAATTGAAAAATTCAATTCCCTTTCAATAGTGAACTTAATATTCTGATCAAAAGAATTAAACGTTGATAAAAGATTATCTATCTCATTCTCATTAACTATAACAAACAAGTCATCTACATATTTCATTATTATCTTTGGTGTAATTGTCAATTTTCCTAAACATGTATCTAATAATTTCTCCATAACAATATCAGCAGCTATTGGAGATGCTGGAGAACCCATAGGTAGCCCCTTTATTTTGTACATATATTTTCTTTTCAAATTGAAAATATCTTGAAACTGTAGAAAATAAAGAACAACAGGAAATTGTAATCTTTTATCAACGTTTAATTCTTTTGATCAGAATACAAATTAATAAGACAATACAATATAGATAGATCTCGTAATATTGATGAGATTTCGGCACCACGTATTTATAAGTCATTAACTTATGTACCTGGGTTTTCAGAAAGATTAGAAAACTCGAATATATATGATAAAGGGAAATACATAATGGCACATAAGGTGATTAATAATGTAGGGAAATTATTCACAAAAACTAAGGATAGATTACTAAAGTCAGATAGGTCGAATTTAGTTTATAAGATTCATTGTGGTGGCAATGACAATGAACAATGTAGGAAAATATATGTAGGAACAACTGGGACAAAACTTAAAATTAGATTAGCTGGACATAAACATGACCAAAAATATAGGAATTATAATTCAGCCCATGGAACGGCGTTATCAACTCATTGTAGGGATTTTAATCATTATCCTGATTTTGAAAACACATCAATTTTGAATACGGAAAGTTTTAAGAAACGTAGATATATGTTAGAAATGTTGCAGATAAATAATGTTCCATTTGAGAAAAGGATTAATTTTAAAAAAGATACTGAGGGCTTAGCTCAAATTTATAGACATTTATTGAATAAAAATAAATAGGTTGATGTAAGGGATAATTATAAATAGGTATTTGTCCTTGATTGTTTATAAAATAAATTTCAGATGGCATAGCTTATTATTGACGGAAAGGGACATTAAAATAGGTTTTAGGCTTTGAATAAATTTAAAAAATTTTGTTTTCCTTTTTTGTTTGTTTGTCTTTTTGTTTAAAGTTTGTAGAATGGAATTTTAAATTTATTAAGATAATTTTGTTTTTTGAAATTTTAAAATTTATTTTTCCATATTTTATTTTTCCATTTATTGTCAAATTTTATTTTATTTTAAAAAAATTTCCTGAAGAAGATTTCCTACGGAAATCGAAATATTGAATAAAAACATTTTAATTAATTTTTTGAAAAAAGTGACCTGAACCTTAAATAATTTAATAAAGTATAAAATATATGTTGTTAAATAAATATATATCAGAGCTTAAAAAATTTTCAATCAATTGGGATTGCAATCAAAATGATTTCAACCAAACTGATTTCATTCTTTCATTTCAGATTTGCAATGATCATTTTAAAATCATTATTTTTAGAAATCATTGAATGGAATCAGATAAATTGCAATCAATTCGATTGCAATCAAATTTTAATTTATTATCCACTAATTCCCTTTGCAATAACAAGTATAATTAAAGTTGAAATAATATACATTTGGAGTCTAGTGGTTGTAAATAAAAATTTACTTTGTTGGCAGCTTTATTTCAAGAAGGAGTTTAATTTGAAAAGAACAAAGATTTTGAATCAGATTTCATTTTGATTGCAATCACTAGATTCGATTGCATTTAAAGTAGATTT
This sequence comes from Pollenia angustigena, assembly GCA_930367215.1. Taxonomy (NCBI): domain Eukaryota; kingdom Metazoa; phylum Arthropoda; class Insecta; order Diptera; family Polleniidae; genus Pollenia; species Pollenia angustigena. The sequence goes on along the minus strand of OV884061.1, from coordinate 10,995,682 downwards.
GTAACATGTAGTTTGACTAACTACAGAGCTGTAGAAGGTTGCAATCACATAACTTCTCGGAAGTGATTGCTTATTTATTGATTGTGTTCAAAATCGGAATATTGATCCGATTTGATTAGATTTTTAATGCAATAAATTTTTTTAAATCAATATACATATATGTATATATTAGAGCTGTAAATGAATCATTAATTTTTGATTTTAATTCGTTACGAATTAGCTAAATTTTGAATTAATTCTTTTCATAACAAAAAAGAATAGAATTTAATTTGAATCAATTCAAACGAATGTCAAATACTAGCAAAAAAATTTGATTGCAATCGAATTGATTGCATTTTAATTTATTTTATTCAATGATTTCTGAAAATAATGATTTTAAAATGATTACAAAGTATTGCAATCATTGCAAATCTGTAATCAAAGATTGTTTGGTTGAAATCATTTTTATTTTAATCTTAATTGATTGCAGTTTTTACAGCTTCGGTATATATACGGTGGCCATTCTTCATTTTTTTTTTAAAGGACAGTCCTTTTTATTCCCTCCACCACAATTAGTTGTGAAGAGGGTATACTAAGTTTGTCATTCCGTGTGAAACTTTTTTATTATTCATCTCAGACCCCATAAAGTATACATATATATTTTGGGTCCTTGAGTAATTCTAAGTCTATTTAGCCATGTTCGTCTGTCTGTCCGTCTGTTGAAAACACGCTCACTTTCGAAAAACTCAAAAGAAATAAAAAAATTGGTGTCAAATTGCTTGTAGTTATCCTAAGCAGTTTGGGATTGAAATCCAGCAAAATCGGTTCAGTAGGATCAGAGCTATGAATCAAAATATGGAACCACCACCTAAAAAAAATTGATAATTTTGTTACAAAAACTAACATAAATGGTAGAAAAATGCACAGAAAGATATCAGATTTTGCAAAAATTCGTTTTATTCGACTGGAAATTGCGCTGTAAAATTTCGGGAAGATCCCTCAATAATTTACCCTAGGCCCCATATAAGCCTTATTCCCGGAAAACAGTTAAGTCGCCTAAATCCATAATTAATAACAAATCGTCACAGTTTAAGATAATAATAATAAAAAGACATCATACAAATATTACTCCTTAAACATTCGAACTGTCGGTGGAGGGTATCAAGGATTCGGCACAGCCGAATATAGCACTCTAACTTGTTTTTATATGGGATTCTAGGTAATTTTATTGATTATTTATAGACAATAAAATAAGTACATATCTATATATAAATCGGCTAAGGCAAAACAGTTAAGAACACTTTCCTCCTCTGTATGTCAACCGATTTGAACAAAATATACACTATTTGAAAGATATTTACTTACAGAAGTGCACAATATATTATTATTATTTTATTATCTGTTCAATAATTTCAGAGTTATAGACGTTCAAATTTGCTACTACCACAAATACAAAAAATTTATTTTTTTCAATTAGCAAATAATAAAAAAAAGGGTTGTCGATTATTCGATATTTTTTAGAAACCGGTTTTCGAATATTTCGACTATATAAAGTCGGAAAATGGAATGTGATAATTTTTAAATTTTCTATAATATTTAACATAGAAACGTTATAGGTGGATGGTCCTGAGTGAATGAAACCCTATGAGATTAAAAATGTTGGTACTTTTTATTTTTGCTTTGGTATGTTTTGAATTTTTGTTAATATTCGACCTATAAAGATAAAATTAAAAATGCATGGAATAAGAACATGTATGGAATAAGAACATGTAAGGGGAGCTGTTTGGTATTTTTTCGTTCCAAATCTGGTACATTGATTAATTTTCGTTAATATTAGACATTAAAAAATAAAATTAAACTTGCAATGGCCTGATTGACAATCTATAAAGGGGATTTGTTGATACTTTTTTGTTTTATCAATTCTGATGATAAACGGAGGTTGGTCCCTCGCCAAATCGATCCACTAAGACGGTAAAAATGCTCGAAACATGTAAATTCATATATACATAGATGTACTATGTTTTCTTCTTATGCACATGAAAATGTATGGTCGAATTTTGACCATTAGGCGAACACTACACAGAAAAAATGAAAAACGAACTTCAATTAACGTATTTGTTAGAAATTTGTAATATTAGTTAAATTATTTACTGATTTTCCGCCTACAAACAAATTGATCATATCAATTAACACATTTGTAAGTTTGAGCTTTTCTTGCTGTTGAATTTCAATTAACAGGTTTAATTGAAATTAAACGTAAACTTTAAACAAGTTTTTAATTAAATAAATTAAAATGATAATTGGTTTTTTTTAAGTTTTTAACAAATCTATTAATTGCCCCAATTAATAAAATAATTGAGTTTAAAATTTTTTTTTAATAAAATTCGTTAATTGACCCAATTAAAAAAATAATTGTTTTTCTTTTCATTTTCTATTAAACGTGATAATTAATACAATCAAAAATTTAATTGTTTTTGTGATTTTTATCAATTAAATCTTTAATTGAATCAATTAAAATGTTCGCTTTTTATCAATTAAAATTTTAATTGATTTGTTTAAAGAAGTAATTGAAATTTAACCCCCGTTATTAAATTAAAAAAAACTACTTTATAGAAAATTATTTTATTTATATTAGATTTATTTTCCTTTTTAATTTGAATTCAGTATACAATGTACATTATTACACAAATTTTCATAAAAAATTCGTTTTAAAACATTTTATAAACCTGTTTTAGTTTTTATTAATAAGGAGAATTATTTCTTTTTATAATTATAACATTTACCACTTTTGTTTTTCGATTGTGTTCAATGGAAACAATCAAAATTTAATTTATAAATTTTTTTGCAATAGTTATATTCCCTAAACATTTCACATATGTACTTCTTTGCTAATTCAAACTTTGGTTAACGTTAAAGGAATAAATATGTACATATACTTAGGAATGATTCTATTTACTACCGGAATACATATGTACATTCTATTGGTGTCTTATAATAGTTAAAATTTCTGTACATACAATTGACTTCGTTGCTAACCAAAGGCTAGCTGAAATAAAACATGCAACTAGAAGATAAAATATATTCTTGAGGTGTATATAGAATCAATTCTAAGAATATGTACATATTACCTTTAATGTTAACCAAAACATGAATTAGCAAAGAAGTATGTTAAATATTTAGGGAATAGAACTATTGCAAAAAAAAACTATAAATCGAAATTTGATTTTTTCCATTGAACATATTCGAAAAATAATAATGGTAAATGTTAAAATTATAAAAATAAATAATTCTCACATTACATTTAAAATAATTAAAATAATAAATGAATACAATTAGTATTATATAAATTAATAATATTTAAAAAAAAGGAACAAATTCGAAAAATAACACTAATAAATATAATAATTATAAAAAGAAATAATTCTCGCATTACATTTTAAATAATTTTAATTTGAAAAATAAGTTTTATAATGAATAATAATTATTTAAAAAAAGGAACATTGCATTTTGTTAACTATTGTATTAAAGAAAAAATATTTGTCCAAAAGTTTTCTTGACCAAGGCGAATTAACTATTTGACGGTAAGTCGTAATAAAACGACTGTATAAAATTATAAAATATTTGTGATTCGTCCGGATATTGCACATTAAAAACGAAATATATTTTAAAAAGCACATCAAATGCGCTTAAAACTGAGACAAAGGGGTATTTGACATCGTCGAAATAAACAAAAATTTCTTTAACTTTAAAAATGTCACCTACGACGAGGAGCTTCGGTTGAATGTGCCTGCCTTGTAGTTTCAACAGCTTAAGTTTTGTGTTTAGCTCCTCACTACTACCAGCGACGACAGCAAAAGCCTCCTGCGAATCTAATATGCTGTATTTTAGCTGAGGGGGAAATAAATGATGGTAAAACCACAGCATCATAAAATGTTTGGATTCTGAAAAATAAACGATAAAATATGTTACAACTACAAAAAGTATTAACAAGAAAAATGTGTGTGAATGATCAAGCTCTTCGCTGTGTGCGTTCAAGATTTAAGCTTCGTGCAGACGGTGGTCAGATCTTACAATATTGTCATTTTTCTGACAATGGTGCCATTTTACACTCTGCCAAATGAAAATGAGCTTACAGTGTTCATACAGTTGCAAGACATTTTTAGGCAATTTTAATAACAACATTGTAAGATCTGACCACCGTCTGTACGAAGCTTTAGTGTAATACTTATAAATAATCTTTTTTCTGCTGTTTAAACTAAAAGAAAACATTTTGTTTTAAACAACAATTCAAAAAAAGAATTTGTTTTTGTTTTAAATACACATATCGCACTTGATCAACAAAAGGGTATTAACTCAAAAATGTTATTGTTGATTAAGTGCAATATGTAAGTATTAACATAAATGTTTCTTTTAGGTTCAAACGTATGCCACTAAGGTTTATTAACAATTTACCTTCATCAATTCGTTCACTTTCAACCAACTTTTTGGATACATTAGCGCAGGCAACTTTTGTTTTCAAAACTAACATTGCTTCGTCAGTGAAGTACAACCAACGTTCCTTAAAGTTCTTGGCCGCTGGGTATTGTAACACAAAATCAATATCGATCTAGAAAAGAAAAAAGTAAAAGCAAAAAAGACATTTAAATATATAATAAAATTTTTTTAATACGATGTATTTACCAAAAGATGACCAGAAGGCTTTGCATATTCTGGCCAAAGTTTGAAAATCTCTGCAGTATTTTCGGAGCTTGAGATTTGTTGGAAACGTAAGGGGGCACACTTTCGCCAGCAGATGTTGTACTCGTCTTCGGAAGTTTTTGATGATCTTAAGTACTCGACATCAAAAGCATAACTATCTACATTTTCTAAAGAAAAATGTTAAAATTATTGTTATTTAATTCTTTTGTTTCTCGTCCTATAAAAAAGCTTAAAAAAGGCCTATTTAAAAGGCTTAAAACAATCATTGCCATATATCTTCACATCGGATGATTTGAAAGAGGCAGCTAAATAAACTTCATTTAGTTTAGAAGATTTTGTAGGAATGCATGCAAAACTATAATAGAAGTTGCACGTCGTATTTTTCATTGATTTCGATCCAAGTGGATTATTGATAGCAAAATCGTCCGCATAAAGATAGAAAGGGATAACGGTTTTATAGGGATATAAACTTCTTTTCTGTTTCCACAAAGGCCCTTGAATAAAGTTCACAAATTTTTCATTGCTCTCTATTATTTCCATGTGTTTTAAAACTTTATCGAGAAAATCATTTCGCTCAAAAATTTTCTTAAACTGGAATTCTAATGGCATAACAATAGCATTAGATTTTGAATTGTTACTGACTTGAAATGATTCAACATTTCCAATTAAATCTTTTTCTCGCAAAACATTAAACAATTTTGACTCAGTTTTTACATCTTCAAACAATATCATAACATCACTTAAAACCTTTGAAAGGGTATTATTGCTGTGGTTTATTGGATTTTGAGCTTTTTCAATAAATTGCAATACCGGATTTAATATTAAAACCTCAACCAAATTTGTTATGTTTTTAACATCCGATCGAGCTAAATTGTTAAAAGAATGAAGTTTTGTAATAAATTTTGTTGCAGAGTCATAAACATTTTTAAGATCATCATTATAATCAAACATGGGGGGAATTAAATTATTTTGAGCCGTATTGTGAAAACTCGGGTTTGCAAGCAATTCTTCACGATTTGCAACGTCATAGACACTTTCCCCTCTACACTTTTGGAAATGATTCGATACATATTTTTTAAAAGGATATTTTGTTGAAAATTTTTGAAAACAACTATCGTAAGTACATTCGTATATAATATTTCTTGGAGTTACATGTTCTTTTAAATGGTCAAAAAAATTTTTGGAGGAATCGAAAGAGTCAACGCACAAAAAATACTTGAAAACATTATTTCCTATCAGTATGTACCTATGTCGATATTTGTACAGTGTTAATAAAAGAAACTATTTTATTTCATAAAATTTTTGCTCAAAACTTTAATTTAATTGTATTTGTACGTGTATACGTAACGGTATATTTATGTATGCCTAGCAACAATAGTCTATCCCTTTATACAAACACTACAATGTTTTGATGAATACATACCAAGGTACAGACACAAGCCTCTGCCTAAAATTATATTTCACAAAAAAAACACAAAAACACTTAAAAACTTTTTTTTACAGATGCTTCTTTTTAAAACACAACGATGTTCACCGTACGAGATCACTTTCAATACTGAATAAAGTTTATGCTGTTGTCATTGCCTTTGATTTAGTATAACATGCGTACATAAATACAAATCAAAATATTTTTTTCAATAAACACAGTTAATTGAATCAATTAAAAAATTGTTTGAAACTTTAATAGAACAAAAAACATCTTAATGTTTGTGTCTACATACACACAATTGCATACATATACGCTTATAGGTATACACATAAACATTATAATTTGTATTTTCAATAAACACAGTTAATTGAATCAATTAAAAAATTGTTTGAAACTTTAATAGAACACACAACATCTTAATGTTTGTTTGTACATACACACTTATGCATGCATATATGCCTATATACATACAAATATTATAATTTTTATTTTCAATTAAACCAAATTAATTGGATCAATTAAAACAATTGTTTGAAACAGCATTACTTGATTTAATTGAAAATATTTTGGTACACATTTTTTCTGTGTAGTATGTATTAATAGTAGTTCTACTTGCTAATATCATATTCTTTTAATAAACTTATTACCTATCCAATAACCTTGATAGTTACCATTTAACATTTTTACTACATTTCGAAATGTCCTTTTTTTCGATTGAAAAATATGGTCACCGTAGGTATATAGCAAATTTAAACTAAAGTCCCAAGCATAATATGCTTAAGTTGGCTTAAGCAATTTTGCGATATTGAACTTAAAAAAACTTTTTGTTAAATTTTATGAAACTTTAACGAAACAGGTTGCACTTTCCGTACGAAATCAAATATTTTTTAATTTTGTTTTTTTAAATGCACTTAAAACTTGTTGTTAATGTTTGTATATTATAGATGGGCCTTAACTTTTTCTTAATTCGGTATTTGTGAGTCTATTTGGTCAAATTTGGGCTGTAATCAAATTTCGTAAAGATTTGTCTACAATTGACCATATACCACATTTAAATCCTACACCTTAAATGTTGTAACTCGGTGGCGGGTATAAAAGCTTTGGCCCAGCCAAATTAAGCACGTACTTGTTAAGAATATTATTACTACTTACTTGTTATGTCATTAAAAAGGTCCCACTCGGAGGGTCAGCCACCCGTTGACCCGATTCTCATTTTTTCCTTTCTGTAAATAAAAAATTGTACACACAAAGATTAATTAATAATAAAAATGATTTCAAAGCATACAGAGTTGGGTCTGATGTGTACGAAATGGTTAATAATCATTGCATCATGAACACAATAAATTACACTTCTAACTTACTTATATCGGGTGGTCATGTTGTGCATTTTTGTTTTAAGTTCCTCCGGTGTGTATTTATAGCCACTTGCTTCCAGTTCCGAAGACATTTTAAGAAGTATGTGGCTTTTTTTCCGGCTGCCACGCAACTGATGCATTTTATCAGTCCATACCTCGATCTGAGCACGCTCTCCGCTTTGATCCCATTTGCTGGCACTTTTTCTGTTCAATTTATATATGTATAACAAATTGTATAAATGTATATTTATGTAATATTTTTAATTTTTACTTACTGTTTTTATCCATTTTTAAAACAAAACACACAAAATACAAAAAACCGCGCTAAATATTAGCACAAAAAAAAATATATACTATGTAAACGTCAAAATGAAACAATAACAGTCGTTTGAACAGCATGTTTCGCAATCTAGTTTCAGAGATCGAAACGACTGGTTTTTATAGTCGTATGAACCATAGCTGTGAAGTAATGATTAGTAATTGTAATAATTACGTATTAGATTACTTTTTTTTAAAGGGTAAAGTAATGATTACAATTACGATTACTTTGGGTTTTGCATGATTACTAATTGATTACGATTACAAGTAATCAAAAAATAATCAGAAGTACCGGCGATTACTACAAATGCTTGTGTGCGCATCATTGCCTGTGCAAAAACTTTTTTTTTTATTTTGAAATTTAGTATATGAATTTCAGTAAACTTTTTGTTTGATTCAGTTAAATTATTTGTTTGAAAAAATCAATGTTTTTTTTCAATAAACAATATGCAAATAAATTGTTTGAATATGCGAATTTGTTTATATGACCGATTTCAGACAAAAAATTGTTTGATACTACAAATTTTTTGTTTGAATTGGAAAAATAATTTTTTTCTGTGTAAGTTTACAACTTACTATTTCTTTAGCTATTTTTGTTTAGCTACTTTTAGTTAAGTGCTGTAGTTAAGGTTGTTTATGTTATTTTTAAAATAAATATATTAAAATTTATTGATTATGAAAACTTTAAACAGGTTATCAATTGTTTCGAAAACTTTTTTAGTGCAAATGAATACACAATTGTTGAAAGTAATCAAAAAGAATCAAAAATAATCGTTGAAAGTAATCGGATTACTTTTTGATTGCTTTTGATTCTTTTTGATTATTTTGTAGTAATCGCTGGTATTTCTGATTATTTTTCGATTACTTGTAATCGTAATCAATTAGTAATCAGAAATTTTTTCTTATAGAGTTATATAATCATTGCGATTCTTTTAAAAAAGTAATCTAATTGATTACTAATCGTAATCGATATTTAACAGGTATGGTATGAACTTGGCATAAAGGAGTTTTAGTTTTAAATTTGAAATATTTACTAACATAGCACAGTGGGCTCAGTGACCAGTTTTTGAGGCAATTAATCACTGGAAACAGCTAGATGCTTGAAATTTAGTGGAATTGAGTATAAAGGCTCAGTTAGGCGAACGTTGCTGTACCGTATCTGTACTGTATCCATCAGCTGTTCGCTTTTTGTTATATGAAAACCAATACAAAAGCTTACCGAAATGCAATGTACCAAAGTTGCAACGTACCAATCTGTATAAAATAGAAAATCATGCCGTTGTTACGTGACATTTGTAAGACAGTGATGGGCGGCTTGTATGTCTCATTGAATGCGGGTAATTTTGCTCTTTTTTTTTTTGGTCCTTTTTTCAGTATATCTATGGAATTGCGACAAAACAACTTACAATACAACATTTTCCCAAATATACATATGTTAAGATGTTTAAAATAAACAAATGCATACACACATACAACGAAAAAGGGAAACATATAAAAGACTTTAAATGGTATCAAAACCTTGTTTGGTGTATGCACATTTACAATATATGTATGCTAAAATTTTATATATGCTAAAATACAAATTTATTTATTGTAAATCTATAATATAAATATTAAACTATTAACATTTTTACATACACAAAATAATGTTTAAATACCATTTAAATCACGTGGTACCTTTTCTGCACAACGGTCACCATTTGAACATTTTTGATTCCCATCACTGTGTGTTTTGTTTTATGTATACTATTGCTTTTTGTTTATGTATGGAAAAACATATGACACATTTTTAAACATTCTATAAGTGCGCCAACGTGCTTACAGTACGGTGCGGTACATTACGGGTACAGCAACGTTCGCCTAACTGAGCCTTAAGACCCATTAAAGCAGTGTTACCACCAGCAAAATTCAAAATTACACTTGAGATGAAGCAAAATTACCCGATTTAAATAAAATTACACCTGATAAAAAATTTAAGTTTTATTTAATAAAAGACATTTACAAAGAAAAAATGATCATTGCCATTCCTTTATGATGGGTGTTTTTTTTAGCCCGAAAGAACTAACGAAAGGTTAGCTGACAAACGAACTGTCACACTGCTCTCACTTTTTCATACGATCGATCGTAACTTATTTTTTCACAAATGAAGGCGATTTGTAGATTTAGAGAAAAAAAACCTGTAAATTAGACTTCAAGGCCGTGCGGTGTGACACCTCTTGATTGTTTTCCGTAGGGCTGTGAAGTCACTGGCTTGTGCTGATAAACTAGCAACAATTGACGTCTTGGAGGTCAACAGCAATGCTCGGAAAAGAGGAACAAAATTGGACGTCTGCACTGCATTTCGTCAAGGACAGGTGCGGTGCCTATTTGTTTAGAGTCAGTTTCAATTGGCAATGTCGTGTATTAATCTGCGATTAAAATTAATTTTTTTGTATTGTCTACCATTTCACCCCTTATACCTTATTTAGTAAACAAAATGCCTGCAGGGTGTTATACAACGGTCCCTTTCGAAATTCAGTTTTACAACTGTTAAGGGCGTTACATATTCTATAAAATAAAGCATTTGAAAGTTTCCAGACACAAACAAAATTAATTAAATGTTGGAATATTGAAAACATTTCTACCCCCAGGCTAGATTGTAGTTTGAATAACTTTTTTCAATAAACTTCAAGTTCTAAATCACAATGATGGTCATATTTATCTATTTTTTTTTTTTTGATTTTGCCTAAACACTAAAAAAATTTTGGCTAACTATCTAGAGTTATATTGCCAGGGTATCACACGGTTTGTTGGAGCCTCATCCACAAGTCCTCGATCGACCTAGACCTTCGTATAGGAAGGCGAAGAGCTTCCAGAATAAGCTCCAGAGTATATCTTGTCTCCACAGTAAAACGTCTGAGTTATTTCCTTGGTACTCCACCAGTAAAACGTCTGAGTTATATTGGTTCTCCACCAGTCACATGAGTTATTAATGGTTCTCCACCAGACAAAACCTCAAATTTAGGTTAAAAACGATTGCATATAGTTAATGCAGATACCGCAAAAACTGCAACTCGGCACAGTTATACGACGCCGAAACACTAACCAATGCGGGGTGACAACGCAAAACGCAACAAAAGCAGACAAACAAAAACGACCTGTTTGCCCTTAAGAAACAATGACAAAAAGCGCGAGCTGCTTCTCCACTCAGAGCAGTTTTACGAGTGCATATTTATCTAAATCTAAGAGCCTATCTTTTTAATTTCAATTTCGTGTTTATTTATATTTTAAAATAAATAAAACAGTTTATCCGAATAAACTTATGTGTGATTTAGTTAAAAGGGTAATAGTCTGGCCGCGCAGAAGAAATCACTGTTGCAGATTTGATTTACATACATAACAGTGCTGCGAGGGGAAGAATACAAAAGTTACGCTATTTTCCAAAAAAATTAAGAATTTTTGTTAAAAGTTACACTTCAAAAAATTTCTTGAATAAACAGTAAAAGTGATAAAAGCAAGACCATAAATCAATTATTGAACAAAAGCAAAGCTTAAAGTAATTTGTATGCCTATTGCATGAGAACTTAAAAATAGGTTTTAAGCGAAAAATACTGTACGTTTATAGACTCTACAGGTTTTAGCCACTTTATCGATATATTACAATTTATCTGTTTTTTCTGCCGTTATAAGTAAATTTAATATAAAGGATTTACGTGATAATCCATTTAGCAATGAAAGCATATTTGCCACATACTTAATTCATCTATAAGCAGGCATCAAATGCAAAAGTAAAATCATAAATCGTTTATTTTTTTCATCATGAAAAAAAATAGTTTTTGGCTTAGGTATCAGGGAAAATATCTTGTTTGGCCTTCTAATGAGTGTCGTTGTCGTGATTTCGACTTTCAAACGGCTGCGACTTCGAACACGAAAACGACTTCCGTCACCTATTTTTTAAAAATTTCTTAAAAATTTCTGCTAGTAAAAATTTTACTAGTTAAGTTATGTTCATACCTGTTAAATATTTGGCGTCCCTTGTTTTAATTAAAAAAAAATATTTGCTTTTGCAAAACGTTTAGCTAGATCAAACATCATTATACAGTTTCTTAATTACATTATACAATTATCTTCTTACAAATAAAGTTAAGCATATCCATAGAAATTGTTAAAAATAAAGCTTAAGTTTGATCAATTTACTGGTCAAGCTTTCTTTGGATTTTTTTTTTTTTTTGTTTATTTATATAATTATTCTCAGCTATAATTACATAAGCAATACTTAGGCCCGTTTTCACAACTTACCGATAGCTAAAGGTAGGAAGTTATTAACCGTATAAAAAGTGTTCCATTATTACAACTTCACTTTAACCTCTCAGGTAGGATGAATCTTAATTTACTTTATTGCTAACTTTAGGTTAAAGTAACGTTTTATAAGTCCGGTTAAAGTCTACTTTTAGCTATCGGTAAGTTGTGAAAACGGGCCTTAATCTATAAAAAATATCGAAGTTATTAAAACTTACTACAAGAAACTATAAAAAAAAAATTAGCTTTATTTTTTGGCTTTAAATTTCCTTCTTTAGCTTTTTTAGTTCCATTTCAAACATGATTTAGCTCTATATTTTAAAAAAATCTGGTCACACTTCTTTCCTTAAAAGAAACCGAGACTTTGGTTCAGAAGACTGTGTGTATCAACAATATTTAAAAAGAAAAAAATGTCATCACTGAAATCGAATCATGATTTTATTTGGGTATCTGAAGTAAGAATTTAAAATAACACCTGAATTACACCTATGAGAAATTACCCACGCTCTACCCACGACAGTAAAAATTATACCAAATTCGGGTAATTACCCACAAAGTGGCAACACTGCATTAAAGACGCTCACTTCTTAGTGGATAAATGAATTGTGTGCCCGAGGAAAAATTATGACTTGAAATTGTGTTTAGTTTAATTAAAAATTCATTATTAAAAATATGCCAGATATTTTTATAAATCATTAGCAGTCCGCTTCGCTGGCACTAAATACATATATGTTTTTTTTACTATGAAATACTAATATTATATAAATAAAATTAATAAAAACTAAGAAAAATTAGACATTTTTTCTGTGTAGGTATTTAATTAAATTACTTTCTATTAATTCAACAAATAGCAAAACAAATATGTACAGTACAGCAAATTAAAATTCATCAAAGTCTTCCATCAACTTCTAATTTCAAATTAATTTCAAATGAGATCTCCTCTTCTTCAGAATCATGATAATTTTCGATGGCATTTGATGTAGATGGAAACACACATTCAGGAGCCTCTGGGACCTTTAAAAGATAAATAACTTCTCTTGGAAAATGCAACTTTTTTTGATGAGCAACGGTTCTTCAAATAGACACTAGATAAGAATGGGTCAGACGAATCCATAGCTCTGTTGAAGACATCAGTTATATTGTGTTCTCTAGAATCCAGTCGTGCGTGTTCAATTCGATCCTTTTTAAAGAACTTTTTTCTAGCCTCAGAAGCGTTTTCGCCTGCACATCCAAGGGGCACAATTGAAGCTTGCAATATTTGTAAAGAATGTGATAGAATTTTATGCAATGTCGGTGACATTCAAAATATATATCGGCAGTTTTATAACAAAAATTCTTAAAAATTTCAAATTCACAGGAAATGGCAATAAGTATTATATGCAAGTGTTTTATAAATTTAGCATTTACATTTGTTATATGTAGATGCAAATAATTCTGGATTTGAAAATGCGTATTGCCATCGTTTGTCGAACCGCTACCATTACTTTTCGGCTTATGGATATGAAGACCCATTTCCATCCAAAAATTTTCTTGAATTTTACATTTTCTTTCTTGCACTAATATCTTGCCCTCCGTGTTTTGAATTTGCCATTTTCTAACTTGAAGTCAATATGAAAGATTGAAAACAAATTCGAGGTATCTTTTCCATGCGTGTAAGGGGCTCATACCATATTTTAATGAACTTAGTTTTGGCGGAAACTCTAACGATCTTAAATCGACAAAAACTGCTCTGGATTAGCTCCACGATTGTGCCGACTTTGTATCTTGTAGCACGTTTAGCACCTTACCATCAATCAAAGTCATTATAAGCTCGTATTTTACTAACATTTATGTACCAGTTGATAACAAATATTTGAAAGGCTTAAGATTTGATATCTGGATGTCTATATACCTCTTTTCTTTCAAATGTGCTCCTTGCTTTCCTTTATATATTCAACTTTAAGTGGTCAGCAGAACCGGATAGACTGTGGAGTACAGTTATTCCAAACGATTGCGTCAGCCGATGCGAATAGTTTCAGTGGTATAATGGAGGTTACAAAGAGGGAGTTATCTAAATTTTGTGGGGCATTGTTCTTATATATTTGCTTAAACGAACTTTGTCCTGTGGAACCATCGAAACCATAACTAAGAACTAATATTACTTCACTAATCCCAGGTATTCTCATTAAAACTTCTTCCTGATATGACAGTATTCTCTTAGCCGTGTGGTTAACTAAGTTTTGTTAAAGGACTTGTGCAATTGATTCTGTTACCGTTAACCCTTCAGATCGGCATTGTTTTTTATACTCTAAAACTTTTTTTGTAGCTGAGATAAATATCACAATTGTGTAATTTGTTCAGTTCCCTCATTCTTATATCAACCCCTTTGCGCGAAATAATCGTATATGCCAATTTCTCTGAAATTGAGTTTTTGATGCAATCTTGTTCTACATTCAAAGAGACGTCACCTGACAAAATATTGTAGGCGAATTCCACTTCGTTGCTCCAAAAATTAAATGTATATTTTCATTTTGATATTGCAAGTGATAGCAGAGAAAAGTAGAAATATTGCTGTCCTATAAAATTTGGTTTTTGTATCATACGATAATTTCGCGCAAAGGGGTCGATATGTTGTTTTTTGTCCGATTATTTTCTAACAAAAAAACTAATGCTTCTTCAGAGAAAACCATAAACGGATTTTTATTATCAGAAGTGAGCTCTTTTCTAGTTTTAGTTGGCCTTCCTGGGGAAGAAGATGCTTTTTTGAAAATAAATTTTAATCTTTTTCTTTATTTGAATGACCTGCAATTGAAGCAGCATGAAGCAGCAACTTGGTGTAATTTCCCTGTTACGCCGATACAGCGAATGCAAGTTTTATATATGTATAAATAATATAAGTATGTACCACGTTTTAAAGAGTTAAACAGTTAATATGAATATACTAAAAAAGTTTACATTAAAAAAGGTATGTTAAAAATGAGGAAACTAGGAAAAATTTGAATTCTATCTTCACAATCTATAAGAATCAACTAATTGGGCAGCCATAAAAACTCTTATATTGGTTGGCTTTAACTCCAATTAAAAGTATAGTGCCGTGGACATAAACAACTCTAACTGCCTGTTCAATGTTATAAATATAAAAATTTCCGTTAGGGAATCTATATTGAAAAGATTTCGCAAACGAAAATTTTCAATACAGAAACAGGTAGCTGATTAATTTCTTATGATTTGAAAACACTTCTATGTAAGTGACTGATGAATGCATACATTTATAACATACCATTACTCATATTGCATAAAAGTTTTAAAACAAGTACATACATACATATGTACTTATCTACATGTTTATCCGCATTAGTCCATATATTTGGGTATAACCATTTCTTTTACAACCCAACGTCTTGTCAACCATTTTTTTACAGAGAAAAGTGTTCAGTTTAACAATAAATATTAATACAATACATTTTTGAAACGCTTAATTCATTTATTACTATTGTAATAGTACAAAAGCAAAAAAAAAATTCAAGCCTTTAAATAAAAATATACATAATATAAAAATTTTAAAGCGGTCGTTTGCAGTTTCAGATTTTTTATGGGCTTGACTAATATTTCACCCGAAATAAGGCGGTTATACTAATACATTTCATCACAACTCGAGAACGATTTCTCCGATTTTCATCAAAACAGCTACAAATGATTAGGAATAATGTTTCCTTTACCTAGCATTTACACATGCCACTGCCACTTCGAAAAACTCAATACACTCACACTTTTTTACTAATACACTCATGTTTTTCGCAATGGCAGCACCAGTGGCAGCAAAAATTGCATGCGAGTGGAAATTTGGCACTTGCATGCCACTAAATGTCAAAACGATAAGCAAAGTTACCCTGTTAAAAATTAGATGCAAATTTACTGGATTATTTTCAAACTGTAATTAAAGTTTTAACTTGTTAAATGTATAATTATGATTAATTTTTAAAACGTGCATTAATAAAAGCAAGTTTGTTAATTATAGAACATTTATATTATAAAAATAGTACTGATCTAAATAAATGTACACAATTTCCCCAAAAAATGGTCTTATATTATATACTCGGTAACTCTATTTTATAAAGAAAACAAAACAAAACAGAAATAAAACTAAAAATTATAATTTGTGGAAAAATGGAAATGAAATTTAGCCAAGAAAATATTTTCAAACTAATAAATTTATACCGGTCTCGCCCACTATTGTGGGATATGAGTAGCAAATCGTATAGGCGTAACGATTTAAAAAACAAGGCCTACGAATCAATTGGAAAAGAAATGGGTATGATGGTGGAAGTAGTGAAAAAGAAAATTCGTAATTTACGTACCACATACACCAATGAAAAAAGAAAAATGAATGCAAAGAAGTCTGGTTCAGGAGCGGAAGAACAGTACGTATCGTCATTGCCATGGTTCACTGAAATGAACTTTCTGGATAATTCCATAGTCATCCGAAAAACAATGTACAATTCAGCTGAGGTAAGAAATAATTTGTCTTAAGTTTACCAATGGACCTCCAAATAAAAATTTTGAATTTTCATATTCACAAGCATACATAGATATGTACATATGTATGTATGTATATGTATATATGTATGTTTATGCGAGAAAATCCTTCCGGCCGACTGAGGAACGGCTATGCACAGATGCTTTAGTTAGCGAAGCCGGTATTTTTTATTTCATTACATTTTAATGTGATGTAAAATTTTGTAAAAACTGTCGGCCGTGTTCAGACAATCGCACAATTTGAAATCACCGAACGTAACATTTATTTTATTGCAAGTATACATATATCGATGCTTTAAAAAAGGCGTTACTCGATTACTTGTTAATTTACAAGAGAAGAAAAGAGCTTAATCAAATCCAAGTAATTTAAGATATATTAAAAGTTTCAATGCATTAATTAATAAAAAGATGCAACAAAATTTATTCTAAAGCCCCATGAAATCTTATAGCAAGGTGCATTTGGCATTTATCTACAAGAATAATCCAAAAAAATTTTTTTGGAAAAAATTGAGTTACGCCTTTTTTATATTAAGCCATCTTTATATGTACATGTTATAATTTCTCCTTGTTTTGAGGTGCATTGGTGAACTGGATTTGTTTCAATAATATTCAGGGGTATTGTGGAAGTCCAAAACGGAAGAATTTTAAACGTCGTTTTTTAATAAGATTTCTGTAATAAAAGAATTTTATGACGAATATTATAAAAATATTGCTCTGTTAAACAGAATTTTATAACAAAAATTAAAAAAAGTATATTAAAAGTGTGTTAAAAACAACTTCCAAATTTTCGAGTTTTTGATTTCTAGAACACCCCTGATTACCTTTGAAAACGCTGCTTGATTAAAAACGAATGTTGTTATACAACCCATAAACTTAAAGCATATCGTATGAACATATTTCGCTATTTAAAAGAAACACTTTGTCCGTCCGAAATAAATAAATAAGATTAATTCCTTTTATTTAAATTTAAATATTAGAGATATTGAAAACAGCAATAACAGATTATACAATATAAGTAGCTTTGTGTGAGTATGTATGTGGCCTCCAACTTAATGATTGATGTTCAGCTTCTTCCATTGAAAATCAACATTCCCGTCTGTTATTAAATACCTGGAGACTTCATCCCTTATCCTACAGGCATATTTATAAGTTTGATTACTCTGTTGACCCATGGGAGTAAATGTACTTAGAATGCCTTCATTGTCTTATGTGGTGTCTTGTGTTATGGGCTGGCTTGTTTTTTTTTTGTCAAGTAATTGTGTAAAACGCAAGTGGTCATCACAATTAAGTCGGCTGTTGAAGTATTAACTTCAATTGGTCTATTAAATATACCAAACCGCCTGGCCAACCTTCCGAATGCGCACTCTACAACCATCCGCGCTCGGCACAGTCGGTAATTAAATACTTCCTAATGAATATTTAATTTTAAGGACCGACTGAATGGTTTCATGATGTGTTTGTCTAGAAAAAACGCATCGTCACCGATAAAATAATATGTTTTGAAATGTGATGACTTAAAAAAATTTAAATTTCATAATTTAAAGCGAAAATTATAGAAATCAGTAAAGACTCCCTAGAACCACCAGAACGGTATACAATTTTGACGCAAGGTTAGTTATCAGCTGTTGCTTACGTACCAAGATAAGGTCACTTGGTGTAAATTCGCCTTAGTCCTTGAATTGTATTGGACTATTTTTTATGTTATGTTTTTTTAGCTATGTTATTCTAGTCATGTTTGAATAAAATGTCTTTTATTTTTGTTTGTTAAAAACTTATTTTTATTTACAAAATGTTTTTTTTTTAATATTTAAGTGCGGCCTATGGTAAATTTTGTATAATTCATCCAAAAATTCTGTAGATTGATTTCTGGTCTTAAAAACCCTAAAAAAGGCGTACTAAAGTGTTTTCCGAAAGTACGCTTTATACGGAACATATGCTGGAATAAAATTTTCAATAAATAATTGATTTAAAGATAATTATTATTATTATTATTAATATCTGCAAAAAGGAATAAATGCTAAGTTGAGTTAAATTGACCCTTTCGGTTATTCTATGCCATATGCCATAGTGCTTTTTGCAAGCCCCTGTTTAAAAAAAAATTGTTAATCAAAAACAAAAAAGAAGTACAGAAAGAGTTAGGGAAACATTTGAGATACACTTTAATCGAAAACACTCCAGATAATAAATGGTTTTTATACTCTTCACCAAAGGAAAAGGGTATATTTAAGTTTTTAATTGCATTTGTCACTTTCGCAATATTGATCCTTTTAAGTATACATAGATTGCTTAATATAAAAAAGGCGTAACTTAATTTTTTGTTAGTTTACAAGGGAAGTAGAAATTTTTATCAAATCCATACAATTTTAGACATATCGTCGTATGTCGTATGTAATTTGTATTCACATACGACAATTAAATAATCAACCGACGATATAAAAACTTTTAATTCAATAATTGAAGCACAGCCGCGAATAACGTTGTAAACGCCACATTTTGCAAAAACTGTTTTTTTTGCAGATAACCGTTGACCTTACTCTCTTACAGAGTTTAAACATCAAATCAAGCAAAACTATGCACTTTAACGCCTTCAAAATGGCGTACAAAGTGTCAGCCAGTGGCAGAACATTGCAAGTTACCAACAAAATGATGAAACCGAAATGGTTTTGCAGTGCGGAATAATGTTTTAAATGCCTTTTGCATAAAAGTTTTTATTATCATTATTTTTAATAATAGAAAAAAAAAAATTTTAAAACAAATAATGCTGCCTGTCAAAAAACGGTTTTTTGCTCTCCTGAAAAATTATTATTTTGTAACTTAAAACGTTATTCGCGGCTGTGCTTCAATTAATAGAGTTCGGTTTGTGCTTTGTTGTGATACAGACGTGTATTTTTAACCCCGCATACGATTAGAACTATTAATTAATCATATTGATTTTGACATATATCAGCAGCGAATGGACGCTTAAAATAAATAATATATTTTGTTATTTAAATTATTTAACATAATAGTGAAAAATAAAAACGATAAAATTAAATAAAATAAAAAAGTAAACATATATACATACGTATGAATGTTCATACATGTATGTATGTAGGTATACATATTCTGAACAAAAACATTTAAGTTTAAATTTCTTATTTTTCGTGTTGTTGTAATACAATAAATAATAAAAATATAAAAAGCAAAGCAAAACGGTGAAAAACAAAAACAACTCTGCATGAGTACGAACAGTGAAACAACACTAAGACAAAATGAAAGAAACGTTTACGTTTTAGTTAATGCAAATGAAAATAATGCAGAAATAAATAAACCAAAACAAAACAATATAAACTATTTAACGGCTAAGCCAATTACTCGAACACTTTCTCTATCACCCTCGGTGTTTACAAAATCAGTGGATAGTGACTCATTAAAAAAACTACAACTAGATTTGGTGACAAGTGTTGCCAGGCCAGCAAGTATTGCCGTGACGCCAAAAACAAATTTAGTGGGAAATGATACCATGAACTCAAACACAAATGCAATGGAAAACCCTCCTGTAAAAAGTTCTCAAAAGCCTACAGTACAAGTTGGTATGGACAGGTACATAACAGTGCTTAAACGGGGACGCAGCCCTACCTCTGCAGCAGTTGCTTCGGCCTGAAAAGTACCATCTTTTGATAAAATAAATTCTCAAAATCGTTTTGCAATTCTGGAGGATGAATCCTCTGAAGCACCAAACGTCATTAAATCATCCAAGCCACCCCCGATATATCTTAGGGAGCAAAATTCAAATGAGCTCATAAAGAGTTTGATATCGGTGATAGGTGAAAATTCGTTTTACGTAGCGGCTATCAAGCGTGGAAGTGTAAACGAGACAAAAATACAAGTCAATCATGAGAATGATTTTCGCAAAATAGTAATACCAACTGAAAAGCAGTAAAGGTCTACAGGTAGTGATTAAGGGTATTGACTCATGTGTGGACCCAGAAGAGGTTAAAACATTCCTAGAAGAAAAAGGCTTCAAGGAAAAACATGTAGTAAATATTAAAAATAGAGAAAAAATTCCCCAACCACTTTTTCGAGTGGAGTTTGAACCCGGCGACGTAAAAGGTAAAAAAAAAACGAAACACATCCTATTTACAATTTAAAATATATTCTCTAAAGAAGAATAACTATAGAAGAGCCGCACAAAAAAATGGACCTGCTCAGTGCTTCAACTGCCAAGAATTTGGCCATACCAAGGCATACTGCTACTTACCCCCTGTCTGCGTAGTATGTGGTGAACTACACGGTACAGTTTCTTGCGAAAGTCTAAAACCGACCCCAACGTAAAAAAATGTAGCAACTGTGGCGGTAATCACACTGCCAATTATAGGGGATGCCCTGTATATAATATCGTCAAGCAGACGGTTGGACCGAAAACAAATACCCCTCAAATGCAGGTTGCAAATCAAGTAAACACAAATGCAATTCAAGCCACCCAGCCTAGTAATAACAGAACCTCTTACGCTAACGTCCTTAAATCAAACCATCAGCCAATACAAGGTGCCTCGCCAAGTAATGATGAAACTCCGGTTTCTAATTTAAGTCGTTAAGAAAAAACCATGGAAACATTAGTGCAAACAGTAAATAATTTTACGAACACAATGGGTAATATGATGCAGGAAATGCTTAGAATGCAATCGATGTTATTGCAAGGTGTACTTAACAAACCATGAACTGTTTAAAAATTTGTTTTTGGAACGCAAACGGCATCCGCCAACATTAAAATTAACTAGAATACTTTCTTAAAAATAAACAAATTGATGTCATGATGATTTCTGAAACTCATTTGACCTCAAGAAATACGTTTAAAATAAATGGTTATATACGATATGATACCAAGGACCCTCGAGATAGAGCTTGTGGAGGTTCTGCCATTTTAATAAAAACCCAAGTCAAACACTACCTAATGTGTGATCATCGTGAAGATTATCTCCAAGCAACGAACATTTGCGTTGAGGAATTAAATAGAAACCTAGTTATTTCTTCGTTATACTCCCCGCCTAGATTTTCAATATCGGAGGACCAATATTTTAAATCATTAGGACCGTGTTTCCTAGCCACTGGCGATTATAATGCTAAACATACCTTCTGGGGGGTCGCGACTTATAACACCAAAGGGTCGTGTTTTATTTAACACAATTTCTAAAATGGATTTAAATGTGGTAGCGAGCGGACAACCAACATATTGGCCCACTGATCATCAAAAAATTCCAGATGTCATCGATTTCGGCGTGGTTAAAAACATCCCGACAGAAACGATTCATGTTGAAGCTTCCTTAGAATTATCATCCGACAACACACCTACAATTGTTACTATATCGAACCCAAATAGAATTGTATTTCCGTCAGGTTACATAGCGACGCCAGCCACACAAATAAATTGGTTAAAATATAAAAAATTTCTCAGTGCCCATTGCACAGAAAATATTCCGCTTAGTATACCGGAGAATGTGGATCTCTCTATTGTTAACTTTGACAGTTATCTTAAACTAGTTGTTCAACATTCCAGCGTTACCCCCAAAAAAATTAAAAATAATAAAATATATTCTTCAGATGTCGAGCGGCTCTTGACTGAAAAAAGGAGAGTTCGAAGAGAGTGGCAACTTTACAGATCCCCGCAACTTAAGATTTTATTAAAAGAGTGCACAAAAAGTCTAAGAAAGTTACTGCAGAATCAGAAAACGGCTTCTCTATAAAAATATCTTAAGGAACTTGATGCAACTCCACAATCTGACTACTCATTATGGCGCCACCATTAAGAAACTTGAATGGTAGTTGGGCAAGAAACGATATTGAAAAAGGAAATTGAAAAACGTATTTACACCAAATATATCTCACAATATTGCGGTCGAGTTACCACCTGTTGCTGCTAGAGCAGCTATTCCCCTCAGATTTGAGATAAGAGAAATCGAAAAGGCTATTTGTGACTTAAACACTAAGAAGGCACCTGGTATTGATAAAATCTGTAATAAAATGCTTTTGGAGCTACCTCGCATAGCAAAGAAAATTATTCTTTTTATTTTTAATGCTATTTTACGCCTTGAATACTATCCTGAAAAATGGAAGGTTTCCTTGGTTACCATGATACCAAAGCCAGGGAAAGATCATACAAAAGTTGAGTCTTATAGGCCTATTAGCTTATTATCAAATATGTTAAAGCTGTTTGAGAAATTATTAGTTTCAAAATTAACACCGATTTTAAGTGAAAATAGATGTATTCCAAACCATCAGTTCGGATTTAGAAGAAAACACAGCACAATCGAACAGACTCATCGAATAGTAAATGTCATAAGAAAAGCATTTGAAGAAAAGAAATATTGCTCAGCACTCTTCATCGATGTTTCACAAGCTTTTGATAAAGTCTGGCATGAAGGCTTATTACATAAATTGAAGCAAAATTTACCAGCAAACACACACAAGCTGCTAAAAAGCTACTTAGTCGGTCGTCGCCGCTGGAGTCCCACAAGGCAGCATTCTGGGCCCCCTATTATACTTAATTTATACTTCGGATATACCAACAAGCAACTACACACAAACTTCAACATTTGCAGACGATACAGCTTTTCTAAGCGTCCACGAAAATCGTTATGAAGCATCGCGTTACTTACAGCATCATATATTTCAACTAGAAATATGGTTAAGACAATGGAGGATAATGGTCAATGAGCAAAAATGCGTACATATAACATTCACTTTGCGCCGGGAATCTTGCCCCCTATTACAATCAATAATCAAATAATTCCTCAACATTCGCATGTTAAATATCTCGGTATACATCTGGATCGGCGATTAACGTGGAAATGCCATATAGAGGCAAAATTAACTCAAATGAAACTAAAAGCCATTTGAATTCATTGGCTTATTGGAAGAAATTCTGTCCTTAGTCTCGATTGCAAGCTTCCACTTTACAACTCTATCTTAAAGCCTATCTGGTGCTACGGTATTCAACTATGGGGCACTGCCTCGGCCTCTAATATCGACAAAATTCAAAGGCGCCAAAATAAACTTCTTCGAATAATCACAGCAGCTCCCTGGTATGTTAAAAACTCAAACATTCATAAGAATCTCAATGTGCCATTAGTTAAAACTATGATTACAAAATATGCAATAAAATATTTAAAAAGGCTTGAACAACACCCAAATCCACTAGCTCGAAATATTTTAAATCATGGCGGCCACACTCGCTTAAGAAGAAGAGACACTGCAGCACTTCCCCAATTAGATGAGCGATAATCATAAGTTTATTTATGAGCGAAATATATAAGTGAACAGAACCCGTGATGATGAAAATTTTGTCTGGCACTGGCAGGGCATAAAATAACGTATTAGGTTATGATTTGATTAATTATTGTTAGTTCATATTTAATATATGAAGATTCAATAAAAAATAATGACAAAAAAAAAATAATAATAATTAATAAAAAGATGCAACAAATTTTATACCATACTTCGCGCCCTAAAATTGTATAGCAAGGTGTATTTGGCATTTATCTACTAGATAAACAGAAAAATGTTTTTTGAAAATTATTGAGTTCAGCCTATTTTATATTAAGTCAACGATATTTTCTGGATCTTTACGAAAAGATACATAATTTCATATCCGGTTGACCGTCTGTCTGTCGGTTGAAATTAAAAAATTGCTAGAAATGTTCTATGTACAAATGTAATAATATTTGCTTAAAAGGCAAACAAAATGCTTGATTTTTTTTTTGGGGGGAATTCATTGTCATCTGTGGGCAAAGGATTATATGTCGTTCAAGATTTAGACCAGAAAGATGTTGAAATAGGTTAAAATATGGTAATGTTGAGTGCATTCTATTTTAAAATCGAACAGTTGCAATCAGTCTTTTACATTAATATTACAATATATTTACTTATGTAGGTTATTTATATTTAAATAAATAAAAATGAAAACAAATAAATACAAAAGATTTGAATTAAATAGCAATGCCAAAACGTTTTGATTCCTTCGGTAAAAGTGCTTTCCCATTCCCTGCAAGTAATAGGACCAGTCCAAACACGCGCGTAAAGAGTAGCCCACAAGGGACCAGGACTACTCCAAAAGTAACCCAAACGTATGGGGAAAACATGTTCTTTTTAACATTACGATGTCCTAGGGGAGGACCATATAAGCGTCTTAAAACTACTCCATGGTATACAGAAGAGGATTAGTTTTGAAGTCGTTTAAAAACGAAAGCACGTCGTTAAAAAACGAAGACATGTCGTTTCACTACAAACACTTTTTAACAATGGCATGGTCCATGCTTGCATTACATTGGACCAGTCCATGGAATAGTCCATTTGATCAAAATGGATCAGGTGGTCCAATTTTATTTGCGGGGTTGCATCAATTTTGTACGGTTGATTATAATCAAATATGGAGCACTTTTAAAAACATTTTGTTTGTCGATTCATGGTGTAAAAAAATATTTTTGACCTAAATTTAATATACATAAATATCAACATATTGAGATAGTATATGGGCACAAAGTCTATTACGGCAAGAAGTTTGTATGGGGGCTATTTCAAATTATGGACCAATTTTCAGCATTTTCACTATGCTTCGTTCGTCCTTTTATCAATTGAAACGTATGTACCAAATTTCATAAAAATTGCGACTTTTACTTTGCAGACAAAGTTACATGGGCAGACAACCAGCAAGCAGGGCGGACGGACATCGTTAGATAATCGAAGAAACAGCTAGTTTACTTAAAATGCTAAAACTATTGTGGATAGTTACCTTTAAGTTATCACCTTTTTAGGCATCGCATATGGCGCGAGTCACTTTGGGGATACAAATTGAAATTGTACTTCTTGACACTCTAGTCAGAAATTCCAAAGAACTTAAGGAATCACCAGTAGCCAGGTACCTTAGTTATTGCCAACTTTGTTCTGGCAGAAATCGCTGCACGCATCTGGGTGTCACTTTTTTTTTTTGTGATTCAACCTAATTGTAATTATGTAAATACACGCGTAATTAATGGTTTTAATGAAAAGCCAGTTGATATGCTTTAACTTACCAGACAAAGAATTTGCTCAAATTGGTTAATGTTCAACCGGCAGAAATTGTTAAAATGTCTACATCGCACCTTTTAATTAAAAGAGGCTTTACCCAACACCTCCTCTTAATACGTTTTTCCATTAATTTTTCGTTATCTGAAATAATTTTTTTTAATTTGAGAAGTAAACAAATTTTTTCAAGTTTGCGAATCGACGTCATTTTGAAAATGAACTCGCAGTGGCATACCCAGCAAAAACTTTGCTTACAAAATAAGCAGAAAAAAAAGGAAAATTTGACGAGCAGACTACTTACTTTTCTACTAGAAAAAGTACTTATTTTTGTTCGAGATGTCCCAAAAGTAATCCTTTATAATTTGGCCTATTATAACCTAAAAAATAATATGTTTTTTTTATACTTAAAATTTTTATAAAAATATATACAGGGGTGTGCTGGAAATCGCAAACGCAAAACGCAAGAATTTTAAAAGTCGTTTTTTAGTAAGATTTCTGTAATAAAAGAATCTTATGACAATTATTATACAAACATTTCTCTATTAAACTGAATTTTATAACAAAAATTATAAAAATTTGATAAAAAGTGTATTATAAACAGCCTCCAAGTTCTTGCGTTTTGCGTTTGCGATTTCCAGCACACCCCCCATAGTTTGGATTTCTCAATATACCGACAAAAAATATTGTTTTCAGCTGGCAACACCACTCAAAATACGTGTTAAAGCTAGGAGTCATCCAAGGTACATCGGGGAGTGTAGACATGCTGCTCTATAAAAATAAGCGAGTGGAACCGAGTTGTCAAAATTGTTTTCATATAAAACACATGCATACATGTACAAATTTTGGCTCATGTACACGAAATTTGACGTTTGGGTTCCAAATGGGGTAAACAGCTGACAAACATATGGGCCAACGAGTTTACCTTGTGTAAATATACCTTGGAGTCATCTGATTGAATTTATCTGTACGGCAAATAAAAGGAAAATAAATAATTGGCAGATGAGTGCTGGTTAGCTTTGCGACAGAATATAAGCAAATTAGACATTGAGAAAACCAAATTTCTTTAATGTGCAGTTTTTCGTTGGGAAAAGAGATAATCGTGTAATGAGAAAACGGCACTAACATTGTAATACAAATGTGTGAAATGTAAATTTTATGTTGTTCAAAAACATCGTTTACATAAGATCGATATCACTACTAGTGTTCTAATAACAAAAATATACTGTGGGTGTAGTTTTGGAACATATAAATGTATATATTTACTAAATTTGATTGATTTTCAGATTTTCCATGGATTAAACATCAAAATTATTGGTAAAATTATGTAGTATTACCGAATGTCTAACAAATATTACCGGAATATCCCGCAAATTGACTTAACTAATTATTTAAAACCGTATAAATATATTAATTTTGTTTGTAATGTATATTTAAGATATAATAATTAAGCTATTATTTAATATATAACTAATAATCCATAAAGTGGCGAATAAAGCTACAAAGTAATGAATTCTTGAAGTCATTAAAAGTAGGATTGTAAGTAAAGTTTTTGCTGGGTGTGTAAACACAAAAGCAAATGGCATGAGATTCGACAGTTTCGAACAATTTTTCTTTGATAATATGTATACAACAGTGGCATGCCACTACTTGCATGTGTAAAGGCAGGGTTAAGTCATATGAATAACATTTTTTATGTTTTTCACTGTTTCGGAGTTATTTAGAAATTAGTGGCGACAAGCTTTTTTCATTTAAAATAAGTTAATACAGTACTTTTCGTTTATAGTCACTACCGCTTATAGTCACATTAGCGATATAGTCCATTTTATCTGTTTATTTTGCCGCTATAAGTTAATTCAATATAAAATATTAACGTTAGGCCCCTATTACGGTTTCAAACTCAACTCAGTTTAGTAGTAATTTCTTAACTTTTGTGTTATGATTTACAACTTTGCTAAATTGCGGTGAACAAAAAGATAACAAAAATTACAACTGATCACAACCAGTTGTATTTATTACAGCCTAACTGAGTTGAGTTGAGTTGTAAACCGTAATAATTAGCGATATAAGCACATTTGCCATATATGCCATTTATCAACAGTAGTCAAAAGGAAAAGTAAAACAAATTAATTGCGTTATATGTAGTCACATCAGCAATATTTACTAAGTTTTTTTTAGTTTTCGAAACCACAATCCATCAAAAGAAAGAAAGAATTAAATCGTTTAATTTTTGTCATGAACTCTCCACTCGTTAAAGATAATTTTTTGTATTTGGTATCAGTTATGAAATATCTTGTTATTATTTTAACTATTTTAACAACCCTGTTGCAAAACTATAAGCCTGATGTCGGTGTAATTTATATGAATTTTTTATTTTCTATATTCACATAACTTGATTATGTTCTAATTCGGTTATAAGCCTCACAGTGGCATATATGTGAATTAGCCTTATAGTCACATTAGCGATATAGTCCACGTGTTGTCTGCAACTAAAGGATGTGACTATAAGCGAAAAGTACTGTAATACTTAAAAAAAACTCTTAAAAAAATCATAACGATTTTATCATTAATGAGAAAGCCAGGTATATTACGAATAAAATGAGCCATAAAACATGAGAATCGGTGGACAAATGTTAATTTTATTCACAATTAAAGGCAGCTTTTATGCAAATAAATATGTAACCAACCTCAAACACTTTTATGTATGTCACTGAAGAATGCATACATTTTATTACACATCATTAAACATTTTGCATACATACATATTTATAAACATACCCAACAAACACGCAGTCAAACCTTTGATATGAAATGACTTTTTCATTTGACATCAAACACAATTCTCAAACGTTTTTCAATTGTTTGATTTAACATTTAAATTCAAATTGATAATGATTTGAAAATAAACATTTGATATCAGATGTTTTAGCAATTTGATGTCAAATGTTTTTCAAATGTTAAATTCAAATCAAAAATAAACTTGGCAATACTAAAGCGAAAAATAAATGTAATCATTAAAAATGGCGATTAAAGTTACATTATTTACTTTGTGGTTACATGTGTTTTACTATTAAAAATAAATTTTAATATAAAGTGAACAGCTTATTTCTTGTGAAAAATAAAAATTATTTGTGAGTAAAATAATGATTAAAAATATAAATAAAAGGAAAATAAAACGGGAAAGTGAAGAAAGTTTGTCGAACGATCGCGGTGCTACAAACCTCAAAATAAAAGGGAACCAAGTAGTTTGTCTTTCCAAGAATTAGAGGACGGAAAGAACATTATTTTATCTTTTAGCTATGGTGCCGAATGTTTATCTCACAGTGTATTTAAATAAATAATGAATTTAAATTAAAAAAAATAAAATATTTTTATTTATATTCCACATTGTATTGTAATCCACATTTGAAAATTACGTTTGAAAGCAAGTTGAAAATAAAGGCATTTTTCAATTTGAAAATAATTTCCCCTTTTTGTTGAGAACGCTATGATTTTCAAATCATTATTAAACGTTTGTCGTTTGAGAAAACGTTTGATTTCAAATCATTTTCGATTTGAAATCAAACCTCCGTGTTTGTTGGGTCTTTTCAAACAAATACATACGTATGTATATTTTAACTTCGCACAAGCAAACAATAGTTTTTTTATACGAGTTCCTCGATTTCAACTCGTTTGTGCTCGTTTTCTGATCGAATAAAATTTGTACTTGCGAGTTGGAAAATAAAACTCGTAAGCACAAATTTTAAAACGACTCGTTTTATGCTTACGAGTCGACACAAAAATCTGACGTGTCGAAAAAAATTTGTGATTATAAATAAAAATCGCGAGCACAAATTTAAAAAAAAAAACGAGTTTACTCGAATTGTGCTCGCGAGTCGAACTTTTTCCTACCGTACGAAAAACGGAAAAAAGTAATGTTTGGACTTCAAGAAGAATTCTTGACAAAAAGTACGAAACAACAGAAGTAAGTCTGTGTTCATACGGCCCATGTCTTATTGACAAAATTGCTACTTTATATGCGAGAGGGACGAGGGGAAAAGAAACGAGTACACAGATGTATGTACTGTCTTTACGTTTTGCTTTCTTATTCGTTGTTTAATTTTGTTTTTGTTTTCAATATCAAATAAAACAAAATGAAAAACATGTCGTCAACATGACATGAATCATTTGAACGCCAATTCATGTTCAAAGAAGAATCTTGTCAATAAGACATAAGCCGTATGAACTCAGACTAAGGAAGAACATGTAAGTCAATTAAAGTAGATAATCATTCAAAGCAAATTTCGATCTACCAAAGGTTAAATACAATTTGGTTTTAAGATTGATGTTTGACTATTGAATTACATCAGTCGTCAATGGCTGTGAGTGTTGAACGGCAAAACCCTCTGAAGATATTGAGTGGTTGCAATTGAAACGTGTAAGGGTAACCTGTCCGTTTCCAGCTCAGTTAAGAATGGAAAATTATCAATAAATTTTAATTCATTTCATGTTGTAACATTCCTTTCTTCATAAACTATTAAAATATCATAATTTGGATTAAGATTAAAAATCATTTTTATGAATATGTACAGGCATATAGTTTTTCAATTTTTTTTAAGATAAAGATAAAAAGTGGCATTGTTTTCGAAGTACGAAATAAAAAGTGATAATTATTTGTAGTTTTTTAAATTAACAATTGAAGCACAGCCGCGAATAACGTTTTAAGTTACAAAAAAATAATTTTTCAGGAGAGCAAAAAAACGTTTTGTTGACAGGCAGCATTATTTGTTTTAAAAAATTTTTTTTTTCTATTATTAAAAATAATGAAAATAAAAACTTTAATGCAAAAGGCTTTTTAAACATTATTCCGCCCTGCAAAACCATTTCGGTTTCATCATTTTGTTAGTAACTTGCAATGTTCTTCCACTACCTGACACTTTGTACGCCATTTTGAAGGCGTTTAGGTGCATAGTTTTGGTTGATTTGATGTTTAAACTGTGTAAGAGAGTAAGGCCAACGGTTATCTACAAAAGAACTGTTTTTGCGAAATGTGGCGTTTACAACGTTATTCGCGGCTGTGCTTCAATTACTAAATTGTTAAATTAGAATTATTAAATTGTGATATCGAAAATTATTTTTTTTTTTTTTTTTTTGTTTAAACATTTAATTTGAAACATCTAACTAATTAAAAGATTTCACTGCATAAGTGTATGAAATGCTTAATATTAAAGATCTCTTATTTTGTGTTTTTTATGAATTGCTATGCATTGAATTTTATATATTTTGTTTTTAGTTGCATTAATTATTTATTTTATGTACTGAATTATAAGTTAATAAAATAAAAAAACTTTTACCTCTTTTAACATTAATGTACTGCCGTTTTTTTTTTCTCGATGTACTGTTTTTATGGATTTCATATCTGGAAAGCCTAGTATGATAGCTTAAATTATTATTTTTAATTAGTGGTGCGATTTTTGGATTTTAAAAGTTTGTTTAGGATATATGTATGGGAGGTGGGGGAGACAGCTAGCTCTGCATTGAACGAAAAGTTGAAAATGTGTAGTAATATGTACATTTAATAAATTATAAATGATTCTTGAGCCAAATTAATCAATTTTTTTCAGCTTGTGTTAATTTTCTTAAAAGGACATTGATCTGATTTGAACAAAATTTCCACGAAGCGTTGGACCTATTAAAACAAGTGTGTGTGCAAAATTTAATTACGTTATCTTTAATTTAAATTTCAGAATATATGATAAGGATACGAATCCTTGGAATGTTAATGTCCAAACTTTAGATTTAATATTGTTTTATTAATTAAAACATGTGTGCCAAAATTCATCTCTGTAGAATAGCTTCTCTATTTTCGGCCACTCTTTATATAGAGTCATAAGGTAGTGTCAAGTCTAGCAAGCAGTCACATTAGTTGCCTAAAAATACGTACATAATATGTGTATTTGCTGCAATAGAGTCATAACTCAAATTTGAAATGTCTAACACCTTAAAACCTAATTCTTCTCTAGAGAGTTGAATATTTAAGATATTTGTATGAAACTTTTGTACAATATGAAGAAACGATATGACAATTAACTCCACATTGTCAGCAAGTAGGCGGCCCTATGTTCCACTTGGAATTAAAGTATTAAAAACGTTAACTGAAAAATTAGGTTTTTTGAGTTATGACTCTATTGCAGCAAAGGCTCGAATATGTAAGTACAGTAGTTTTGACTTAACTGCCTTTTGTTTACGTGCACTTTTGACTTAACTGCACAAAATTAATAATTTTTGGAATTATTCTTTCTAATTCCATACCAATTCCTTTTTTAAGTGCACTTTCTATACCTGCACATTTAAGATAAAATTTTTGGCATTTTAAAATTATTTTCATACAAAAAATCAAAGCTGCACTTTGACTTAACTGCCTAAAATACAAATTTTCTGGAATTATTCTTCAAAATCCTTGTGTAAATGCATTTTGTATACCTGCAAATTTTTCATATTTTTAGGCAGCTTTAAAATACATACATATTTTCATACAAAACATCAAAGTTAGCTGCACACATAAAAATATATGGTGGCCACTTTTTCACATAAATATCCAATTTAAGCTGTTAATAAAAATATAAATCGCAATAATTTTGTTTTTTTTTCCCCCCATAAATTTGTATGTTCTTTGTGAATTATCATTGTTTTTGTTAATGTTTCTTTTATAAAAAATTTGTTTGTTATACAACTCCTAAAATAATCTTCTGATGATTATCTGACAAGTAACAAAAACAAAAACATCTTAATTACTGAGCTACCTCAATAAGAACTTTTTTAATTTATTAAAATGCTATTTCCAATACAATTTAAAAAAAAAACCGGCCTAGGGATCTGTAAAAAAGGATTTTCCGACAGGATGGTGTTCATTTTGCGACCTTAAGGTTTGTTTTATAGAAATTGTATGAAAATTAGAAGTTTTGGCATGAAAAATACGCTTGAAGCCCTTATTTAGGAAGCTTAGTCATACGGCTGAGCATTTCACGAGTTGTAAAATAATACCTACATGAGTCTCATTCGACTCTTGGCATGCTTTTTGATAGACTCGTTAGATAATCCCCATATACATCATAAACGATTCTCTTTACGATTAATATAAGCGTTTTTTGCTGCGTTATGGAAAAATCTCTTATACAAATCAACACGTGTAACAGTTTCTCCCGTGCGATTCCCAGTAGATCCTTGACGATTGAAAATGCTAGCTGGGTTGAAATACAATTTTAATTAAATATATATTTATGTATTAATAAAAAAATATTTTTATTTTACTTTTAAATCAAACATTTTACTTTAGCTGCACTTTTGTGCAGGTAACCACAATTGTGTACCTGCACATTAAGACAGGTAAATGCATTTAAGATAACTGCATTTTTGATTCACCTGCACAAAAAATCGTGCA
Organism: Pollenia angustigena; assembly: GCA_930367215.1. NCBI lineage: Eukaryota > Metazoa > Arthropoda > Insecta > Diptera > Polleniidae > Pollenia > Pollenia angustigena. The sequence continues at coordinate 10,962,654 of OV884061.1, read as the reverse complement.
AAGAAGATTGTGCAGCTAAGTCAAAACTACTGTATATTGGTATTTCCACAGAAATGTCTACTTTTTGTCACGTAACGTCACCAACCCTTTTTAATTGTTTCTCAAAGAATAATGAAAATATAATTTACTTTTTTGCATTTGGGTGTAGAGCGCAACAAGGTTTTCATTTAGTGAAAGAGAGGAAAAATTTGAACAACGTGGTTCTAAAATACAATAATAATTGCTAGGTGACGTGACGTGACAAAAACAGAGCTTTTCTGTGGAAGTGCCCATATGTAATATGTATATAAATATCTTCTTCCTACTAAATGAAATTTACAAATAAATTTTTTTTCAAATCCTAAATTTTTTTTATTCTCATATCAAACCTTCATGTTCTATAGGAATCTGTTGTTAGAAATTAAAGAGGTTGACAGTGTTTTAAACATGTATGTATTTTGTATGTTTATTATAAAGTTAAGAGTTATAAATATTGACAATTAGGTTAATATTTTTATTTATTCTATGGCTTTATCCATGAATTCAAGAAATCTTTTGGCATACTGTTCAGGATCACAGGTTGAAATTCCATCCACATTACTGCCATACTTTACCGTTTTTGCAGCTTTGGCAGCCTATAAAAATAAAAAAAAATTAATTAAATAATAAAATTTTTTAGATAAAATTGATGAATGTTAAACATAATAATATAAAAATATTGTTTTCACGATAGGAAATTTGTTTGATTTTTTTATACCCTTCACCACAGGTGTAAAAAGTTATAAATATAGAGGTTTGTCATTCCGTTTGTAATTTCTACACTATTAATGTTAGACTCTATAAAGTTTGCATATGTATAAATATACTCTGGATGCTTATTAGTTGATTTAACGCTGTAGGTCCGTTCGTCTGTCCGTGTGTGTGTTGAAATGGGTTTTCCGAAGACCCCAGAAATTCTGCGGCCTAGATTGTTATATGTTTATGTCACAATACCCCACATATTATCTGCTTATTTGTGTGTTCCCCTTTTTTTGCCTTTTCAGGGCCCAAATCCTAAAGGTAGAAGAAGAACGTACCAAACGTTAGTGCGCACGTTACATGCAAAATATTTTGACGCGTTTGCTCCAGAAAGTTTGTGTAACTTTGAACTTTTTAACGCGTTGTGTATTTTTGACATCTAATCAGCTGACAACATATGTACAAAGAGCAGATTCAATAAAATAAAAAAATCTTGATATATTTTCGACTCCGTTTTCAATGTACAACTACTTAGTCTGGGTTTACACAACGAAAGTTCTTTCAGAAAGTGTGACTTTATAGGTGAGAGGGGAAGAGAACAGGCTATTCTTCTCTCCCCTCTCACCCATAAACTCAAACTTTCTGAAAGAAAACTTTCATAGTGTGAACCCAGACTTAAGTAAACAGATAAACAAAAACAGCTGACAGGAATAGCACTTATAATGCGAGTTGGTAAACTTGCAATTTTTCATGCGCTTTATGGTGTTTTCTTTTCTGACAATAATGTTCCATATATGCTACCATTCGTGCGGGTTTTTGTTCCATTCTAAAAATATATGCAAAAATGTGAGAAGTTGTCGTTTTCCTTTCTAAACATGTTGCAACAATAAATGGCAAATTTGTTCCATTTCTTACCCGCAGTTATAACTGAGTGTGAGTTAATACCCTTTTTTGCATCTGCGTAAAGTACTTTTTTATGCAAGCAAATATTTTTTTTCTTGTGTTTGCGGACAATTTGCGTTATATTGTGATTTTTAGTTATATTGTGATGGATATAAAAACTTTTTGTTTTTCGTTTGTTTTACTTTTATTATATTTTTTGTCGCAAAATTGTTAACAACTGCTGACATTAATTATTGAAAATCAGTGCTGTTAACGCTTATTGGAATTGTAAGAAAATTTAATGTTGAAAATTGCTACAAGCGTGGTGAATATCGCTTTTAGTACAAACTTTGCATTCAATATTTAACACGCTAAATACACATTAGTGTTGAGTGTAAAACGTAGCTATTATTTTGTTCCATTGTAATTAAGAAAAATGTATCACTTTGTAAGGGTTCGTGTAACCTAATAAATATATTACACAACTATAATGCATCATTATTTTTTAGAAAATAAAACACCATTAGTTTTTAAACGCACGACCCACGCCGATGAATTAACGCGTGTTATGTGCTCCTACCCTAACGTAGGCGGATTTTTGATTTTGGCCTGTGGGCGCAGAATAAGGAGAACAATTATTTTTTTTAACATTCAAGCTATAATTAAAGCCCCCTAATGACAAAGGAAGCTAAATTGCCTAGAATGTAGTCATAAAAATGGAGCATAGCCTGAAGTAGTCGGATCTAAGATTTTTGGACTACGGGCGGAGAATTAAGATGAAACGAGGTGTAGCAAAGAGGTGTTTTTTTTTCTCATCCATGTAACTTATTACCAGGGAAACCAGAAATATGCTCCAAAAAAACGTGTTTTATGCGCATTAAATATGCAGTAAAAACTTGAAAATATGCCCTGAAAATTGTAAAAATATGCCTCAAAAAAATCAAAAATTGCTCATTTGAAAACAAAGTATTTACCAATTTAATAACATTTTCATTAAAAAAAATCCTACAATTATAATTGGTAAACAAAAACAAAGTTATGTAAAGAGGTTAAAATTCATATATGAGATGTTTGCTAAATTGTTTATTAATGTTAATATTTAATGACGTCAGCAGTCGTCGATGGCTGCGAGTGTTAAACGGCAAGCCCTCTGAGGAGATTGAGTGGTTGCAATCGAAACATGTCAGGGTAACCTGTCCGTAAACACCTGGGTTCGAGCCCAGATTGAGTCAGGAATGAAAAATTATCAATAAATTTTAATTAATTTTCATGTTGTAAAATTCCTTTCTTCATAAAAATAATTTAATGAAAATTAAATTTAATGAACTTAAGCCTAATTGAAAATATTAAAAATTTGGATTAAAAACCATAAATAGTTCAATAAAATAACCACAATACTAATAATTGTTAAAAGCTAAGGCACGAGCTCTATGTTTGCATTTGTCCTTCAAGTTGTGCTGAAAAGGTCAACAAGAATAAGAAAGACAAAAAAATGAAAAAACAAAAAAAAATATGTACTTTGAACTTCAAGAAGAATTCTTGACAAAAGTACGAAAAAACAGAAGTAAAGGAATAACATGTTAAAATAAATTAAAATAGATAATCATTCAAAGCAAATTTCGATCTACCAAAGGTTGAATACAATTTGGTTTAAGGATTGATGTTTGACTAATGACGTCAGCAGTCGTCGATGGCTGCGAGTGTTAAACGGCAAGCCCTCTGAGGAGATTGAGTGGTTGCAATCGAAACATGTCAGGGTAACCTGTCCGTAAACACCTGGGTTCGAGCCCAGATTGAGTCAGGAATGAAAAATTATCAATAAATTTTAATTAATTTTCATGTTGTAAAATTCCTTTCTTCATAAAAATAATTTAATGAAAATTAAATTTAATGAACTTAAGCCTAATTGAAAATATTAAAAATTTGGATTAAAAACCATAAATAGTTCAATAAAATAACCACAATACTAATAATTATTTAAAAAGAAGTTAAAGCTTTTTAAGGATGGAAGCTTTGGGCAAATGTAAACCGGTTCTAAAATAATTTAATTTGCAGTAAAATTTTTTGGGGCTAATAATAATTATATGGTTTACGGACACAAAGAGTCTAATTTGGAAAGAAGTTTTTATGGGGAATATGTGATATTATAGACCGCTTCTCGGTCAAATTATCTCCAAATTGTAACTTGTACTTTGCGCACAAGGTTAACATGGACAGAAAACTAGCCAGACGGTAGGATGGACATCGTAAGATCACTTAAATAACATGTATCTTAAAATAACATTTATCTTTAATGACAACCTGCTTTGCCTTTCAATTTTAGAGTAAAAAACTTAATGTAGATGGCGAAATTGCAGCAACACGTTGGGTATATAGATAGATATTTAAAACAGAAAAGCCATCTATCCGTTAACCAGAATTTCGAAAAAAAATTTATTTATTTATTTGCTACGAAATCTCTTGTAGCCATCTATAAAAATTCCACATGTATCAAAATATGCATTAAAAAGGAAAATATGCCTTTAAAAGGAAAAATATGCGCTATAAAGTTAAAAAATGCTACTAAATGCTCTTTTTTAATAAATTATGCCAAAAAAATGCTGCAAGCTTCAAGATATGCACTAACAAATCGATGCCAAAATTCATAAAAGGCTGTAAAACGGATGAATATATTGTTTCTGCCTTCATTGGTCGCATAAGGAAAAACATGCAATTGCATATTTATGGTTTCCCTGCTTATTACCTATTATTCTTTTGTCCCAAATAGTATAGATAGCTATTTCTTCAATCTTTCGTTTAAAAAAAAATTTATGAAAACATTTTTTGACTTTGTTTCAGTGATGTTATATGAAGCGAAAAATCGCTATTCTTAGGGATTTCCTTATAAAAAAATGGCCATAAGGCCTTTTTCAAATAAATAAAATGAAGGGATTTTTTAATAATGTTGTAAAACTGTATACATTTAGCAACCTTTTCGATATGTGATAGCTTATTGATAATAAGGCAACATTACAAATTGATAGATTCTGTGAAAATCTAATTTACAAGAATGGAAGAGATGGGCATCGAAAAGTTTTGGAGTAAAGCCACCAAAATGCAAAATTTTAATGCAAATTTAATTTCGCCCCTTCAGTCGAAATTAGCTAAATTTGCTTTAAGGCCATGTCAGATAAAACTTTTGCTTCGCTTTGCGTCAGAGATTCGCTTTGACATTTAAGATGAAATATACATACTTATACGTAACATGCCACATAAAGAACTTTTAACGCAAAGCGAAGCGAAAAGTTAGGCAACTCTCATCTTTTTGCGTGCTTTGACAATCTACTAGTAGACATTTTTTTTGTTTATTTTTTTTTAACACACAATGCGTGAGTGTTGTCAAAGTGTTTATTGTGACATACACCTTTTGCGTTACACTTTTCAGTCAAAGTTAGAAACGTCACGCAAAGCGATGAAGTTTTATCTGACATGGCCTTTATTGTTATGTCCACAAGCAGTAATTGTTATACGACTCTTACAGAGAGTCCCAAAAGGTTCATTCCAAGATTTAAAGACAAGCGTGTCAAAAAAAATAAATAAAAAAAGATTTAGATGTTTTTGTTTTTGTTACTCGTCAGATAATCACCAGAAGATTCTTTTAGGAGTTGTATATTAAACATAATCCTCTTAGGGTAGGGCTGCCAGAAGTTTGAACCTATCAACCAGGACACATGGAAAAAATGGATAAAAAATTACACCAACAGAAAAGTTTTTTTAATACATATGTATGTAGTATATCGCACCGTAAATACTAAAGGGTCACAACTCAAAATTACTTTTTTCATAAATTAAATCTCATTTCACATCTCTAGCTACTTACAAAATTTAAAAAGGCCTAGCAAAACTTTCTTCAAATTGGACTTTGTTCATAAGGGAACTCATTTTTTTTAAATATTAACACAATTTTTATATAAACAGTTTTTTGGCTCTCCTGAAAATTTAAGAATTTTTATTTTTAAATCCAACAATATATATAAAAAACAAGTTAGAGTGCTATATTCGGCTGTGCCGAATCTTTGATACCCTCCACCGACAGTTCGAATGTTTAAGGAGTAATATCTGTATGATGTTATTATTATCTTTAACTGTGACGATTTGTTATTAATTATGGTTTTAGGCGACTAAACAGTTTTCCGGTAGTAGGGTTACTAGGGGGCCTAAACTGTTTTCCGGGAGTAGGGTTTCTATGGGGACTAAGGTAAATTATGGACCGATCGTCACGAAATTTCACAGTATCATTTATAGTCCTATAAAACAGTGACGTACCAAATTTTGTTACGCTAGCGTTATTTTTTATGGTTTTATGCGTACTAAACTGTTTTCCTGGAGTAGTGTTTATATGGGGCTTAGGGTAAATTATGGACGGATCTTCACGAATTTTAACAAAATTTGCAAAATCTTATCTCATTCCGTGCCTTGTTCCAGCATTTATGTTATTTTTTGTAACAAAATTATCAATTTTTTTAGGTGGTGGTTCCACATTGTGATTCATAGCTCTGGTCCTACTGAACCGATTTTGCTGGATTTCAATCCCAAACTGCTTAGGATAACTAAAAGCAATTTGGCACCAAGTTTGTTAATTTCTTTTGAGTTGTTCGAAAGTGAGCGTGTTTTCAACAGACGGACAGACAGGACATGGCTAAATCGACTTGGAATTACTCAAGGACCCAGAATATAGATTTATACTTTATGGGGTCTGAGATGAATAAAAAAAAAGTTTCACACGGAATGACAAACTTAATATACCCTCTTCACAACTAATTGTGGTTGAGGGTATAAAAATTAACGTGAACTTCATGAACATAAAAATGATGAAAAAGAATAAAAAGTTGAGCTTCAAATGTTCTAAACTAAAATAATTTTTAGAAGATTGCACTTTTTCTAGAACTTCATTTCGGTCTTTGATACAGTTATAAAACAGGCAGCATGTCATAATAAAATCAAACTTATATTGAATGATACTCTTCAGTGCTTGAGTCTTTAACGGGTTTCTTTCTTTAGTCCATTGTGCAGACTAAGAACCCAACTTGAAAAAAATCAAAATCTTTGGATTTTTCTGTTGTCGAGTTGGACAACGTCAAACTAATCAATTGACAAAGCCATACACGCTTTCATTTGGACAACAACCGACTCAGTTGACAATTGAATTAAAACGTGTATGGGGTGCCTTAGAGAAAGTAATTTGTTATCGGCTTTCGATTACTTATAAAAGTTGTTTACACGGTATAACTTTTTACAGCAACTAGTTGAAACAAAATTTGAAAGAGGATTGACTATCATCTAATATTGTTGAAAGCTTTAACCAACTTTCCACCAGATAACAGTTGAATTTAATTAAAGTTGTTTATATAATTACCTTATGTTACTGGTGTTATAACAAAAATCTTAACCTTTGTCAACAACTAAAACTAGCAAAAAACTAATTTGTTTGTCTTGACCTGTACAAAAAACCAGGACAATTTAATATTGGACCAGGACACCAGGACAAGTAGTCTAAAACCAGGACAATCCTGGAAAACCAGGACGTATGGCAGGCCTATCTTAGGGCCATTATTATAACTTGGCATTAGCTGTTATCCGACAGTTAACATACGCTTTTTGACAGATAACACATTATTATCTGTCAATTTAATCTTAACTTTAGCTAACTTCAAGTTGTAATAATGGTCCTTAATAATCTTCTTAAAAATTACAAAGTTATTTTAAATCAGGGGAATATCGAGCTTTAACCCCAAAAATAGCTAAGCGACATTATTTCTAACTTCCGAAATCACCCGGTAATAGGGGGAGAAGAGCTAAGGCTATTTGATAGTGCAAAGTATGTAGGAGTTTTTCTGGACAGTGAGCTATCCTGGAAGAGGAATGACTAAGGAAGGTTCTCAATGCCTACTATGCTGGCAGATCATCGATATGTAGGAGCTGGGGACTCCTGCCTTCAGCAGTGGAATGGCTGTACACTTCGGTGGCTAGACCCATTTTTACGTATGGATGCTGTGTTTGGTGGAAGACATTGAGACTGGCTAGTCGAAGCGACCTTCGGTCTAAGGCTCAGAGGTGTGCTTCGATCAAAATGACAGGGGCCATGAGAAGTACGCCTTAGGCAGCCCTGATTCGTCCAAAAAAATTGCCGGGATTTATTTAACCATCATATTGTTGATATGTATGCAAAAATAAACGTCTGTTATACTAGGAATGGGCAAAAAATTTCGATATATCAAAATATCGATATTTGAAAAAAATCGATACTTAAAATACCGATATATCGATATTGAAATACGACTATCGAATTCGATATTTTTTAAAGTCAGTCTTCATTAAAAACTCAAAATTTTAGCCGTTTTTTCAAATAAAATGTTTTTTTTTAAGAATTAGCATCCTACGTTTTTCTTAAACGTATATGAAAATCTAAAATGATTGGAATTTATAAGAAGAAGAATTAAGAAAAATTGCAGATTTCTCATTAAAACAGTAAAGTCAAACGAACTTGAAAATATTTATTCTATGCAGTTTTGGAACAATATATGTGCCTATATATATTTGGAATAATAAGATTTGTGCATATGTATATATATGTGACCCGGTCTATGAAAAGGTGGCTTGTGACTTGTTAAATTTAAAATCAACATTAATGGCCTGTTCAACGATTTCGAAAGAACGACTTCGATCGATTCGAAGCGATCTGTTTTGGGTTTGACTATACAACTAAATCAGTTCGAAAGATATATTATGAAAAACCAAATCAATGTTAAAACAGTAGTTGTTTTCGAACAACTCGGTGTTTAGCAGTAGTTTGATTTAAACACATCAACGCAATGTATAATTATATCTGAACGAAAACACAACACACGACAATTGAGAGTCTATAACACAGTTGTGTATGGTCAACTTATCAATACACACTGCGTGATCTCGATGACCGTATGTTTACCCTGCAAATAAAATTGGAGCACCTGATCCATTTTGATAAAATGGACTACCCCATGGACTGGTCCGATGTAATGCAAGCATGGACCACGTCATTGTTAAAAAGTGTTTGTAGTGAGACGACATGTCTTCGTTTTTAAACGACATGCTTTCGTTTTTAACTGACTTCAATCCTCTTGAGTATACCATGGAGTAGTTTTAAAACTACTCCTTAGTGGTCCAAAGGTGGGTTATATGGTCCTGCCCTAGGACATCGTATTGTTATTTTTCCATACGTTTGGGTTACTTTTGGACTAGTCTTGGTCCCTTGTGAGCTAGTCCTTATACGCGTGTTTGGTCTGGTCCTATTATTTGCAGGGTATTGCTACGATCGGCAACCTATACTATTACATTTTGAGATTGTATGCGTTATATGAATTTTGCATATGTTGTTATTAATGTTGTTAAATTCTCTTCAATCTGTGTGCACACGTACGTAATAAAAGAGTATAAAGGAGAATTACTGTTGTTTGGTGTGATATGGTATAGTAAGTGTGATTTTTTTGTTTCGTTGTTGTGTGGAGTATATTCCGTACTCTTTACACTTCGCATTTGTTCATTTATAACACACTAATTAAAATCCATTTGCAAAAAATCCATTTGTGTTTTTCACAATATAGGATTTGATTCGTTAGCAAAAAGCGATCGACATTAAAAAAACAAACGAATTTCTTGAAACGGCATTCAAATGCATTCGTGCAGGGCTTAAGTATCTACAAACAAACTTCAACTTCCCTAGATCAGATAATTGATCGGACGCTGCTTTTGTCATCGGCTGCAGCACCTAGTTGTAGAGGGTTTGCGGGTAAAGTTGAAAATGCTGAAACTCAGTCAGCAGATTTTAGAATCATCACCAAGAGTTTCTAAAGCTTTGAAGAGTAAGACGAAAGGTTAATATATGGTTTTTATATTTTTTTTTTGTGAATTTTACATTTAGAGTTTTGTTTCTGTTCTTAATATGCTTTTTTTGTAAATTTTAAATTTAGGATTTTGTTTTTGTTCATACATATACATATGATGTACATATGTATGTATGCTATTTTAAACATAAAATACATTTTATCGATTAAATAAACACAACCTAAATTATTGTCGCTAAAATAACGACAAAAAAATTGCTTAAAGTAACAGCTGATTTTAAACGACAGCGAATATCGTTAAAAATATATCTGAATAGCATATTCGATAAATTTTCGTTATCTTTATTTTAACGATTCAATTATCGTTATAAAAGATAGTGAATCGCGCTACTGATGTCATTTAAATATTGACTTGATACTAATTTGACTCTTTTTATGTTTTGTTTGATTGGTTAATTTATTTATTGGTTTGTATTATTTATTTATTTTTTTTTTTTTTTTTGCTTGGATTTGTTTTTAATTAATTTTAAATTTCTTAGGTTTTGGTTTCAAAAAATATATTTATTTTTAATTTTTTTACATTTCTCTACACCTGGGGCCTGATTCTGGCTGTCGTGATCGAGTACTTAATAGATTCGAAAGCAATTTAATATCTAATTATTTCAGTCAATAATAAACGAATCGGAATTATTTTTTCAGTGTTGTAAAGCATTAATTTGAGTTTCACAATACTGAAGAAATAATTTCGATTCGTTTAGTATCGACTGAAAGAATTAGAAATAAAATTGCTGTCGAATCGAGAAAGACCTTGATCACGACTGCCAGAATTAGGCCGCTGATAAGATTTCAAACGCGGTTATATTTGTTATCAAGCAAATTAATATTATTTTTGATACGTTTGAATAAAACAGCAAAATATAGGCATATCTTATATGGTAATGCTTTATTTTTTTAATACGTAAGTAACAAATATAACCAAGAGCAAGCTGTCGAATCTGATTCGAAATCGAGCAAATGGATGGGATCGCCTTGATTGTGAAAAGTAAATACCGTAAAACATCACAACAGAAATAAAATTGTATATTTATTTATTTATAATTACTTTTAATTATTTAAGCTTGAGGTCTTTTTTTATAAAAATTTATATTTATTTTATTGAAGAAAATAAATATAAATTTTTATAAAAAAAGACCTCAAGCTTAAATAATTAAAAGTAATTATAAAATAAAGGTCAAATAAGAATAAATATAAATTTATTTATTTATTTGTCTATGGAATATAATCCTTACAGACTTCTTAATTAAATACAAACAAATTTTACAAAATATATACAAATGTGAAATAAAAATTACAAAACTTATGTGTTTAAAAAGATTAATGATTTTGTTTTAATATCAGTGTGACTAGAAGAATAGTCAATAAATTTATAAAACTTGTTGAACTCAATACACATCCTTCTTAACGGATCACTATTAGCATAATTAGCTCTTAAAAATTCAACTGGGGGGCTACTCTCTATTGCGATGCGAAAGAAAATTGTAGCAAATCTAGCGATTGGCACTCTTTAATACGTTTACGCATATGTCTTTCGCATCTTTTAATTTTTAAGAGAGTAGACCCCCTGATAATGGAACCAAATGACGTGATGGGCGTTGAGGAACATTAAATGTTATATTGTTGATTAGGCATCCAGAGCATACGTCGCCAACAATTATGTTAAAAATAAACGAAATGTGCATCACAGTTCTACGGCTCTTTAGAGTTGGCAGCTTGATGAGGGCTAGTCTTGCAGAATAAGACGGCATATTCCATTGGTTAAAGTTTAACCCACGCAGAAAAAAATTCAGAAATTGTTTTTGAACTGATTCAATTTGGTCGGAATATCTATATATATAAAAGAAAGTCGTGTTAGTTACACCACTTATAACTCAAGAACGGCAGAACAGATTTGGCTGAAAATTGGTAGGGAGGTAGCTTAGAGCCAGGAGACGGACATAGGATACTTTTGCCCCGCCCACTTTTTTCGATTTACCTAAAATCAGAAAACGGCTCCATCGAGTTGACTAATTTTTCTTTCAAATCTACGCCTACTTTTACGCCCACTTTTTCTATTAAGCGCATAACTGGAGAACGACTTGACCGATTTGGACGATTTTTTTCTTCAAAATGATCGCCATGGTTTAACTTAGGTTTTTACGGAAAGAAAATTTTGCCTCGCCCGCTTTTTCCGATTTACCTAAAATCAGAAAACGGCTCTTTCACCAAATAAAAAAAAAAAACAAAAAACATTGTCTATGCGCTGGCCTTAAGATGAAGTAATAAATAAATATAATTTCCAATTTGCCTTAAATACATGCGTTTCTTTTTTGATTGAGCCCATATCTACACCATATGTAAGTTATTTTGTAAAAAAAACTTAATGATAGGTATTCCATGGATTTTTATTTTAAAGGCCGTAAATTTCGTTAAATGTTTAATTTAAATCGTGTGGTAATACAACACTACTGTTTGCTTAGGGTTAGCAACGTGGACCGGGTCAGCTATCTATATATATAAAAGAAAGTCGTGTTAGTTACAAAGTTCGCCCCCATGTGCTGTCATCTGCTTACAGATAAAAAGCGGTACCCGTGCGACGCCGGGGCGGGTACACTAGTTTATTATATATTGGGTGCCATATTACAGATCCATACTCCAATACAGGTCTTACAAGGGAAGTATACAGACTTTTCGTAACATATGGATCCTTGAACTCTTTAGCCCAACGTTTTACAAAACCGATCATGCCTCTGCCTTTATTAGCTGTCATTGTTATATGTGCGATGAAATTTAGTTTTGAGTCAAGCAGAATTCCAAGATCTAAGAAATTATCCACCGACTCCAACTGATATCTTTCAAAAAAGTAGCATGCAGGTATTGGATTCTTTTTAACAAAACGCATGTATTTACATTTTTTTAGATTAAGTTGCATAAGATTTACATTGCTTCACGTGTAAAAAGAATTCACGTCGTCCGCATACATCAGAATATTAGATGAATTAATCACCTCAGGTAGGTCATTAATAAACAATGTAAAAAGAAGTGGCCCAAGGTGGCTTCCCTGAGGTACACCAGACAGAACTTCTATGCTTCTAGAAATTGTGTTATTAAAGCAAATCGTTTGTGTTCCGTTGCTTAGGTATGAATATATCCATTTTATACTTATATCAGTAAAACCGAGTAAATTAAGTTTAACTTTCAAAAGTCTATGGTTAACTTTATCAAAAGCCTTGGAAAAATCGGTGTATATCAGAGAACTGCAAAATCCCAATTTTCCTTGATTTATTCATACGCTAAAATTGGTAATTGGTTGGTTGGTAATTTTTACATCGTTTCGTACACATTTGATTTTTGCATTTATTCGTTTTTTATTGAAAGTGCTTTATCTGCATTTTTGTTGCTCACGCAATATAACACAACTGTGTAAATTCAAAAGAACACATACTTATACTTTTGCATCCAAGTAGTCATTGTTCGACTCGACTCGACGCTTTGTTAACATTAACAACAACAACAACAACAACAACAACAATAAACCACTCTCGTACTTTGTTAAAATTAACAACAATAACAAGAATACATTGTACCTACGTACAGAACTACTGTACTTTTTAAGATAAAACAAGTAAGAGTGCTATATTCGGCTATGCCGAATCTTATATACCCTTCACCATGGTTTGGAAAGAACAGAAGTTTATATATATATTTAAATATATGTATATATATATGTATATTTATAAAATATATATAGTTTAGTTTTATTTAATTATTTGCACATGATTGCGTGCTATTAAATATATTAAAAGTTTAATTAATATATAGCACGTTAAGTTTTGATCGAATTTCAGTATTTGGTCATACCGACATCTTAAAGTATAAAATTACCATTTACTTTGGTGATAAAACTTGTAGTCGGGAAGTTCTATGGTTCACGAAAATAGGTATTAAAAAAAAACTATATTTTTGACATTTTTTTTTCTAAGTTTCCGAGTTTTTCTAAAGATTTCCGATATTTTGATATCTAAAACGTATGAATAGGTCATAATACAGCTCTAAAATTTTAGCTTTTATAAAAATGTTAATGTTTTTAGTCCTTTTTTGGAGTATTTTGCACATAACTTAACCATTTTTAACCGATTTGGCAGATTTATATACCAACGTGCTTAAAAATAATATTTCCATTAAATTGGCTTTTAGGCATATATATATATACCTACATATGTGTACATATATTTAAGCAAACTTAATTATAAAAAAAAACAAACTTAATTATAAAAAGAGTAACTTTTGGGATTTCAGTATTTTGATTATAACTCAGCCATTTTTTAACCGATTTGACAGATTTATATACCGACGTGTTTAGCAAGAAATTTACCATTTATTTGTGTTATAAAACTTGGACTCGGGAAGATCCATGGTTATCGAAAATGGGTATTTAAAAAAAAAAAATTAATTTTGGTCATAACTTTTTTGTATCTGAACCGATTTTCCCGAGTTCTTTATAAAATATGTTCTACTAAAAATCCGATATTGGTATATAATATATGGTATATAAGTCATATCCATAGGACATATGACAGCCCTTAAATTTAGGTTATTATACAATTTTTAATTTTTTTTGTACGGGAGGTACCACGCCCACTTCTCCAATCCCGCCCACATTTTGTAGGGTAGTGTGTATTGACAACCTAAATGTGTGTACCTAATTTGGAAACTTTGGCTCTTACCGTTCTCCAGATATACAGAAAAAAGCAATAAAAATACAACAACAAGGGATTTTTGGAAAAAATTAGAGGCAGTCGTGGTTTTTTGATCATATCTCAGCCATTTGTGGACCGATCTTGCTGAATTTCAATAGCACGAAATGGTGGACCATATGTGACATAAATGTAAAACAACCTAGCCGCTATCATGTCTGGTTTTCCCGGAAATAACATATCAAGCGTAAGACGGACAGACGGACGGACAGACGGACAGACGGACGGATATCGTTAAATCAACTTCTCTCCTCATAAGGACCCAGAATATATATACTTTATAGGGTCTAAGATCAATATTGTAGAAATTACAAACGGAATGACAAACTTATATATACCCTTTTCCACCTGCGGTGAAGGGTATAAAAAGTCAGTTTCTATGGAAATTGTTTGTATGTATGTACCTACATATGTGCGTTTAGTTTCATTTAAATTTTTATTTCTTGTACTACATACATAGTTAATGCTGAATGAATACATGAGTAATAACACTACGTGACAATTTTTTGACCAAATAAATTTGACGCCTAATCTTTATGTAAAATTTTCCGCATATGAAGTCAGAATTGTCAAAAGTAGAACAGTTTTTGAGATATTCCAAAGTAACCGTTATTTGTGTTTTTAAAAAAGATGCTGTGACCGAAATGCAAATATCCAAAAAATAAAATTTTAGCCTATTTCAATACGAACATTTTGTGCCCAATAGGATCCTGATCGGTGCAAAAATGACAAAGTTACAGAAGATTAATTGAATTAACCCACAACAAATAAATATAAAAAGCTAAATTTTTTGTAAAAATAAATATTAAAAATTGTTTAAAACTATTGAATTTCTATGTGGGTTAATTTACTAAATCTTCTGTAGCTTTGGCATTTTTGTACCAATCTATGTCTTGTTGGGCGCAAAATGTTCATATTAAAATAATCTAATGTCGCGTTCAATAAAACATCAGGATTTTTAAATCATTGGTTTAAAAAAAATAACTTGAAAAGAGCAAAATTGAACAAAATCATAAAATTTTCAATGAAGCTTAAACTTTTGTCCCCTGTAACTCTGTCACTTCTTCACCAATCTTCACTAGCAATCCATGGTTATTTTAGAAATTTTATAACCTTTCACTAGAAAGAAAGAATTACATAATCCGTTTAACATTTTTGAAGATATTTGCACTTCAGTCACATCATCTTTTTTAAAAACACAAATAACGGTTATTTTGGAATATCTCCAAAACTGTTCTACTTTGACAATTCTGACTTCATATTCGGATTCAGCGGAAAATTATACATAAAGATTAGCTGTCAGATTCATTTGGTCACGGCTTTGTTGAAATTTTGTCACGTAGTGTAATTGCTTCATTTCTGGCTTTTTTGTTTGCATTTTTTTTTTCTTTACCAAAACAATCATTGTCGCAAAGAACACACAAACATCTTTATTAAAAAACGAAGCTAACGATTGTATAAATAACAAAGCACGATGTGCAATATTTGAATGACTGCAAACCAGCAGCGAATATTTGCGGTTGCGCAAGTTTGATTGTATGACCGCAAGCGAGTGTTTTTGTTGTTGTTGATTAAATGCGATTTTTTTCAATCGCATAAAACTGTTCTCTGGTGTATACAGGGTCAGTGATGCCAACTTTTTAAGAGCAAAAAGCACTTTAAACTTTAAAAAAAGCACTAAAAAGCACTATTTCGAACAACAAAAAAAAGCGTTAAAAAGCACAAAGCCATTTTTACAATTTAATTAAACACAAAACAAGTTGCATTCGGCTGTGCAAAATATGACATACCTCCAAAATTTAAAAACAGGCGACGGCTTTGATGAGCGATTTTCATTTTAAATTTAATAAAAAAAAATATATTTACATTCGTATTATTATCTTCAATAAAAATATCATCCAAATCACTTGTATCACCATCAGCTGAGTTTGAATTGGCCATAAAACAGTTTCAAAGTAATACAGTGCGAACTCGATTTTCGTAACTCGAAAAAATCGCACCTATCGAAAATTTGCAATGACCGACCATTCTTTATTTTAATAAAAAAGCGTATATTTTATCGTTTAAATAATTCTATATTAAAATCGTTCAAAGTTTAATAACACAATTGGCGTATGATATTGTCCAATTATTTTAACCTATGTACGCTTCTGAATGAAGAACACACATAAGGTGCAAAAAAGAAAAACATGTATGTTTGTATTCTGTTACTTAGTCAACCTTTTTGCAATAGCACTAGAGGTAGAAGTGTACAACACGCGGTTAATCGGAGACGTGTAGTGTGTTTGAAAACTAAAGCTCATGAAAAATGGCAAGTTACACAACGCTCGTTATAAAAGCATTTTCTGTCAGCTGTTTTTAATTTATTAAACACTTTGCTTATATCAAGTTACGGCCCTTTTTTTGTTTTTAAAGTCTTTGCGTCCTTTTTCTATTTTTGAAACAGTGTCTACATCTTTAAAAAAATTTTTACTGAAAACAAATACAGTGGTATCCCGGTTTTACGAATTATATATTGTCAGGCCCTTTCGTTATATCGAAAAATTCGTTAAATCCCGAAGTTTTTTTTAATACCTTTTTAATAATAAAACAATAATATTTTAATAAAACAAAGTAAATTCGTTTATTTCCATTCATAACACAAACAAAAAATAAATACTTCATATCATTTGCAATTAAATGAGGGCTTTTGCTTTAAATATAGGATCACTAATAGGAAAGTTCGCCTTCCTCTTGTTTTGAAACCAATTAAACACTTCTGTTTCCATTCTTGGAAACTCACCTGTTTTTAAAGCCCTTCTATTCTTTGATCCGAAATTAGTCATTTCCATTTCGCTCAAAAGTTTCCGTTTTGATTTTATAATTGTGCATATTGATGACTTTGACAGCTGATATTTATTAGATAAAGCACTTAGTCGCAGGCCCTTTTTAAAGTCGTCAATAATGTTTAATTTTTCTTTAAGAATTAAGATTTCTTTTGGCATTTTGATGTAAATTGTACAAAAACTTCACAAAAATTACGTAAAATTTGAAAATAAAAATGACTTTGTAACGTACAAATTTTTATTTTGGCGAGCAAGTATTTTCTTTGCTTTCTTTGTAAGAAAAGAAAATACTTCTCTAAACTCGTTGTTTTCAGTAAAATCGCTATTAAAATATGGTTAGAATGTATACAAAAACAAAAGAGAATGGATGCAAATATGTTTGCATTCATTATATTTTGTTTTTTTTAATTATTTTGTAAAAATTCGTTATATAGAGTACAAAAATTTGCTGTTTGTTCGTAATATAAGGTACTCAATGGAAAAAATATGACCCTACGTTAAATCGCGAATTCGTTAAACTGAGTATTCGTTAAACCGGGATACCACTGTACATAATTTTTATTACGATTGCTTAATATGTTGTCAACGCTAAAAAGGGTGACGTTTTGTAAAATTTCCAAATTGCTAGGAAGCCTAGCTCTTACCTCGTAAATAACCTATCTTTTATCACTTTTTTATCATTTGAAATCTTAAAATCTTTGCAGGCCTTCTTAAAATTGTACCCCAAATAGCAAATCTTATCTTAGTCATCCTTATGTATAATCAAAGTTTTAAAAAATTATAGAAAAAAATAAAAATTGTAGAAAGCACTAAAGGCACTAACGAAAAATTGAAAAAGCACCAAGTTAGTGCTTTTTCTTAGTTTGGCACTAAGGATAAAATTTTGGCGTTTTGAGGCATCAAAAAGCACTATAAATAGTGCCAAAAGCACTAAGTTGGCATCGCTGTACAGGGTTGTTAGATGTGACGATTTTTCGTCATTTTAACGATTTGTTTGTGAAAATACAGTAAAATGACGATTGACGATTTTTAAACTAAAAGCAATAGTGTTATGACGATTTTCTGGCATCAATAAAACACTTACAAGAAATATTAAGAATTATATTGGGAACAGTTCAAAACGTAAAAATCATTTTTCGAAATACAAAAAATATTTGAAATTAAACAAAAAAAAATTCTTCCCCCATCACAAACCAGGTGGTTTTCATTAGAAGCACCAGTAATTCGAATTCTACAATTAAATGAATGCCATGGATACGGCAAAAAAATATACACTAGAGCAGCGAAGGGCAGATAGAGAACATTGCATAAAAGAGAGTAAATTAGTTGATTTACACTTAGAGAAATTTTTGAAAAGTTTTTCAAACTGTATGTAAATATGCAAAACAAAAAAAAAAGTTCAGTAAAAATATTATTATTATATAATTCATCAAGTTTTCATTAACGGTAAAATATATACATGCATATTGTCACCTGAAATCGAAAAGACCGAGCAAAAACTTCAAAATATATGTAAATATACAAAAAAAAAAAAAAAAGGAATTCAATAAAAAAAAACTTGATTATTATATAATTCATCATCCCACATTATTGCTGAAAAGTTCTTAAAACAAGCTGAAAAAAACATACATAAGCACAGCTTGATCACAACACAATAAATATATTGTCAGTGGCACACTACGAAATTGCAAAATTTCCCAAAATAACAACATGCGCAACAGTCAGGGTTACCGTTGGAAATTTTCGAAAAGGGTCACAAAAAGGGGATTTTCCAGAAAAAGGGGTCAAAAAAAGGGTATTTCAATAAAAAAAAGGGTCAAGTTTTTTATAAGCAGTATTTCCCATTTTAATGAACATAATAAGACCAAGTTTTTTTATAAGCAAACAAAAAAATAATATTTCAGGTAGGAAGAGCTCAATTAACTTAATTTTTTTATGGAATGCTCTGTCCTGTTTTAAACACCTGACAAAAAGTTTATTCTTTATCATTATAGCTAATTTTTTCATACTTTTTATGTAATTTTCCGATTTAGCGATGTCAAATAAATTTTAGTGTTAGTTTTAAATTTTGCTATCGTTCGGGAATTGTACCCATTTTCTCGATTAAAGTGATTTTTTCCTGTAAGTGTCAGATTTTTTAAAGCTTTTACGATCTTTAATAAATATAAGACTTTGCTATCATACCGCTTTTACCAAATATTTGGGAAATTTCCGCTAATTGATCGATTCAAAAGGGGTCGAAAAGTTCAATACTTTTTGCCATTATTAAGGGCGAATTTTTTGAATAAAACATGCTACTGTTTAAGAGAGCAAAACACCAAATTGCATTTTTTTAATAAAATGTCAAATTTTTGTTTTAAAAAGAAACCACCGTAAAAAATAACAAATATTTATATGAGTTATGTTTGCTTTTAGGGAAATTGTACTTTACTATCAAAAATCAAGGAGAAGAAAGCATGGAATTGTAAGTTTTTTCTTTGAGTCTGTTCCATATCAAGCAATACTTATTTCGAAAACATTTGTTTAGCACTTCTGTTCCGCAGTGTTGACAAAAAACAAAATGTGAGAGCTATTTCCAAAAAAGGGTCAAAAAGTGTCACAAAATAGGTGATAATGATACAAAAGTATAATTTAAAAAAAGGGTCATAAAAGGTATCAACACCGTCGAAAAAGGGTCAAATTGATACTTTAGTATCACAACGGTAACGCTGGCAACAGTCCCGCTTTGTTGAAATTTAGTAAGCAACTGAATACAACGTAATTTTTTTTCTTTCTGTTGTATTTGTTTTTCGGGTTGCCTTTGTTACTTTTTATGCTGGGTACTAGGCTGTTGCAAAAGTACAAAAAACAAATACTTAAACACATTCCCTTTTTTTCGTGTATTTGTTTTATTGTACCTTCTCTTTAGAGAGACAATTGCTGTTCTCTTTTATAAGAAACAAACATTGTGTTTATTGTTTTTGAAAAAAATAAATAAAGCAAGTCTTAAGCATGGTAAGAAGTAAGCAAAATAAAAACAAGAACATGCACATGTTTGGACTTAAGACAAGAAGTTCTTAAACCATTTACTAAAATACTTGAGTATTTTTGTAAGTTTTATTTTGTTTGTATGAAATTTCGCTTTTGTTTAATTTGATGTTATGATCAAATTATCAACATAGCAATAGTTATATAGGTATACCTAGATACGTATGTACATACATATGTATATTCCATAAAATTAACTGCTAAATTAATGCTAAAAATAAAAACCAAGAGAATTTCCGTAAAAATATTTACCTACATATCGTCATTTAAATTTACAAAAGCCATAAGTTGCGTTGGAAAAATTTTACAGGAGAAGACAAAGACTTAAATCAAAACTAGAAAAATTTTTATTTTTATTTTATACTGTATTAAAACTATAAAAATTACCAAAAGAGACAAAATATAAATAACGGTAACACAAAGTAATAGTTTTTATTTTAATAATTAGTAATAATCTGCAAATAAGACAAATTAAAAAGCAATAACCATTGCTTGCATTTAATGCTTAAAATACCCACATTGTAAAATAAGAATCTTGCAAAGTACTTACAGAACATTAGCAAAAAAAATGTTTACTGTAATTTATTTATAGTGAGTAAGAATGAGTAAATACAAGAACTCTGAGCGTATAAAGAGAATAATTTCTATTATTTGTTTTTTTTTGTTTTGAATTTATTTGCTTTGATTCCCTTTTGTACTTAGCTTTACTTTGAGAATTTTTAAAAAAGCAAATGTTTTTGAATTTAAATGTACTTAGTGCAAAAGCCTACTGGGTACACACAATGCAACCTACATGCAATCTGTTTCAATGCAACCTCAAAATATCAAAGAATTTTGATGTTGATGCAATCTAGAATGAATGAAAATGAATTTAATTCACTAGATTGCGTAAACGCGTTGCATAGTGTGTATCCAGCATTATGCATGAAACAATGAATTCAAGATGTTCAGTTTGTGGGCAGTAATAAATGAGCGAAAACAACATCACACAAGCACTTGTATGTGTTATACGGTAAATTTTTTCACATTCTGATTTCAATGTAAATATTGTTGTTTCTTCTTGTTTTGACTGATAAAAAATAGTTTTTGATTTATTTTCTCTATTTTAAACCTACTTTTTCTAAGTTAAAAAGTAGTATAATAAAACAAGTGTATGGTACCAGTAAAAAATGGTGCTTACTGGTAAGCAGGTTTGTAAGGGAGAGAAGCACAATTCCCCCTTACAAACCTGCTTACAAGAGGCATGATTTTTATATGGCGAATTCCCACTTGGAAGCACTACTTTTTTGTAAAATCACTGCGTTTTTCATGGCTTACATTATTCCGTGAAGCAATAGCTTCCAAAAACCGCAGCTTTCATACCTTTGATTAATTGCTTCTATACTGTATACAATAAGCGCAACACAAAAACTTATCCAAAAGAAGCAATAGCTTCCAAAAACCGCAGCTTTCATACCTTTGATTAATTGCTTCTATACTGTATACAAGAAGCGCAACACAAAAACTTATCCAAAAGAACAAAAAGCAAACCAAACACACAACACAGTTAATATGTAATTTTTAAAATAGAACGAAACTGTACGCAAATTAAAAAGAAAACAACAACAAATCTAGTAATTGATCACACAAAAATTTGCTCACACTGATTGCGTAATAAAAAAGAAGTAATTTTAAGCATCTCTTGTTTTCGATAACATGTCGGGAATAATCGTAAACACATTTTGAAATCATTGCAATACAACGTGCTTCCATGTAAGGGATTAACAGAAGCACTTTGAACTTTGGTCGTAAAATGTTTCTTTTGAATAATCATTTCAACTTCTCCCTTACAACCTGCTTACTTATAAGGGATTATGCGAAGCTATTAAATAATTTTCATTTACTTATATTAAAAATTGACTTCAATGGTTTTGCTTCCCTGTTGCTTCTAAGTAGTATGTAATAGCCAGCGCATATATCAGCGCTCTTGTACTTTTCTTGCTTCCCAAAACCTTAAAATTTTTTACTGGGGTATGTTTTGGGGATTTTAAGGAATACCTAAGTAATGCAATTTTTGCATTTTTAGCAGCTCTGGTAAAAAAAACACGATGAGTAAATGTAAAAACCCGAAAAACTTCGTAATCCAGGCAAACCAGCGCCCATCGCTGCACTAGGGTCCCGATTTGCGTCGGTCCTATTTGGTCCGCTTTTTAAAAATTGGTTAAATCCGCTTTGCGTTTTAATGATTTCGATTTGCGTCGCTACACACGATTTCATTTTTCGCTGAAGTCATAATCATATGTGAAGAATTTTTCTATTTGCGTGTAAAAAGCCGAATTCCCATTTAATTCTGTTAGGTAAGTTATTCTAAGTAAAGTTGAGTGTTAGGAAGTAAGAAGTTAGTTCTTAATAAGAAGTTGTGTAGAAAAATGAGTGCAAATTGAAGAAAATGCACTAGTTTGGAACTAAAATTGGACGTCATAAATCTTTTCAAGTCGGGTAAAAATACTGTTGATTTAGACAGAACCCTTGGTTTATCACCTCCAACAGTAAAAACAATTTGCATTAGTGATAGCGCTAAAAATTAATCATTTAAAGATAGCTCGAGTTAATAGCAAATGAGATTTAATTTTGTATTTAATGTTTTTGTGAATATGGATAAATGAAATAAATAAATGTTTGTTATGTTTTAATGAAAATATATTTTTTCTTATGTATTTCTTATCAAATGATAAATATGTATATGTATTTCAGCCCACTTGCTGAAATAAATAGAATAAAACTTAACCATATCACTTTCTTTATCATAAATATAATTTCTTGTTAAAAATTTATATTTTTCAACCAATCAATGCAATAAATTGTCTCCAATTTGTAAAATTTAAATATTTGACGATTTGTTGACAATTTTGTTAAATGTTTGTGACGATTTTGACGAATTTTTTTAAAACTTTTGACGATTTTTGAAGAAAATAGCCTAACAACCCTGGGTGTATATGACATCAGTTTGCAGTTGTTGTATAAATTTATATGTATAAAAACTCATCAAATCATTATCGCTGCAGCCAACAAGGACTTTTAAAGACATATCTTCTATATTTTTTGCTTTATTTAATTTTCTTTATAAATACCACAGAGTATACAGAGGCGTCACGAGACAGAAAATATTGTGTTTTTTTCTGTCTTTTTCTTCGAAAGCTGCCCTTTTTGCGTTTTTTGTTTTGATTATGCAATTTGTGTAGATAGTAGCGGCCTGTTTTTACGCATTGTCACTTCACTAACAAAAAACGTTTTCTTTCTCTTTCTTCGAAAGCTGCCCTCGCAAATGATTTAGGCATTTTTCACACGTCACTTTTTTCATCTCTGTATACTTTGTGATAAATACGTAAACAAAAACAATTCGCGTTACATACTTGTTTTCTGCAGGGCGAATTAAGCCTCGAAAATAACAGAACAAACTTAACATTTTTTTTTGGGCGTTGCTTTGTTTATACAACCTGTTAATAACATAGTTCATTGAGCACATAAAAAATTCATTTACGTTATTTTGATGCTATTCGATACCATACAGAAATGTGCAAAATTATTCTTTATTTCAACCTTTAAATAATTTTAAATCTTAATAATTATAAAAT
This sequence comes from Pollenia angustigena, assembly GCA_930367215.1. NCBI lineage: Eukaryota > Metazoa > Arthropoda > Insecta > Diptera > Polleniidae > Pollenia > Pollenia angustigena. The sequence goes on along the minus strand of OV884061.1, from coordinate 10,938,934 downwards.
CTGAATTTCTAAAGTATGTAATATAAGTCTGAGTTCATACGGCTCATGTCTTATTGACAAGATTCTTCCTTTTTCTTCTTTGAACATGAATTGTCGTTCAAATGATTCATGACATGTTGACGACATGTGCTTTTTTGATATTGAAAGCAATTATAAAATTAAAAAACGAAAGAAAAAGCAAAACGTAAAGACAGTACATGCATCTGTGTACTCGTTTATTTTCCCCTCGTCCCTCTCGCCTAAAAAGTAGCAATCATGTCAAAAAGACAAGAGCCGTATGAACACAGACTAATAAAGATATATGTACGTAAGTATATAATAATGAAATACACGCTTAATTGTGACTTCTTAAAAATTGTTATTAGGGGGTAATTTGAAACATAGGAGTACGCTTAATTGTCAAGGCGTTCTGATGCTGTGGGCATCAACGGGTGGGAATTGTACTCAAGGGCTATAACATCTAGTTTCACTTAACTATGGTTTGACTGTTCTTTTGCGAAATTTCATAAATAGTTCCAACTTTCACTTTTGCATCACTGGTGATTTTTTTATTAGGCAGGATTTTTCAGAATTATTACAAATTAACCGGTAAACTAAAAATATGCTATCAAATATGGCGTATGTTGAAAAGCTTGCATATGACCTTTAACAAAAACACATATTTATCCATACAAAGTAGAAACGTTGTTGGAAAATAAAAAATATGCGGTCTACACGATATGATATAATGGTGAAAATAACGTTTGCTGACATCGTTAACAAACGCCTGTCTAATGTTTTAAAAAAAATTTAGTGTCTACACGATATGTTGGCACTGGTTACAATTTTTACACCATAATTATACTGATTCAACATATCGTGTAGACTTAACTTAAGCAATTCACAATAATTAGTATTGCGGTTATTTTGTTGAACTGTTCATGGGTTGCAATCTAAATTTTGATATTTTAAATTAAATTTTCATTAAATTATTTTTATGAAGAAAGGAATTTTACAACATGAAATTTATTAAAATTTACTGATAATTGTTCATTCTTGACTGCTTTTACAGACAGGTTACCCTAACATGTTTCAATTGGAACCACTCAATCTTTTCAGAGGGTTTTTCCGTTTAACACTCACAGCCATCGACGACTGCTGGCATTCAATAGTCAAACATCAAACTTTAAACCAAACTGTATTTAACCTTTGGTACCTTTACTCTGATTTACATGTTCTTCCTTACTTCTGTTTTTTCGTAGTTTTTGTCAAGAATTCTTCTTGAAGTCCAAAGTACATTTGTTTTTGTTTTTAATTTTTTTGTCTTTCCTTTTCTTCACAGCCGTATTCGTAATGAAAAATTGGCATAAAGGTAGCAAAAAGTTTACTCATAATACACTAACCAAACTCTGGCTAACGTTTTGCTAAACTCTTGTTAACGAGCTGCCAAACGTTTGCCAACTTGTGAAAAACATCCGTTTAATATAAAACAATTTTGTTGGTTTTTTATTAATTTTTTTTACTTAATTTATTTTAATTTTAAAATTTTTATATGTGAAGGGAAAACAAAAAAAAAAGGAAAAATTACAAATTCAGCGATGATTAATTCAAAACGTGTTATATTTTTGAGTAATACAATGTATCATCATACAAATTCAGAGTAAATTTATTAAAAGATGGCAGATGGAGAAATGTTCGTTATGAACGTTCGGCATTCTAGTTAGCAGCTCGTTGTTCGTAGTGTACAAACTGTGGCTAACTTTGGTCTATGAATACGGCTGTCAGTCTTTTGGCTTTCTTTAGGCATTATTCAAAACAAATTTTACTTTTTAGACCAAATTTTATCTTTTCGTGTTTTTTATATGCTTTATTTTTGTATTAACGTTTGTTACAAACTGGCATTCATTGCTAAAAATTGTACAAAAGTTAAAAAGGAGCTTCATGAATACAGTCTCACAAGATTGTCCGTTTACACAAGTGGCAATTTAAAGCGATTTTATAAGGACCCGATTGTTTTGTTAAATAAAAATTACTAAAACGTGAGTTTTAGAGTTCGTAAAATTAAGTTTTTAGTTCCAATACGGACTTTTAGATATAAATGTTCATTTAAGACTTCAATACTTTTAGTACAATGAAGCCAATTTGGATCTTATTCGTATATTGATGTCTCTGATCCTATAAGCATTAGGAATAACCTCTGAAGTGCCTTGATATGATTTTGAGTTTATATTTTTTCTAATTGTTATACATACATACATACTCCTTGAGAATAACTTATTCGTAAGCTTACTTATCCATAGGATATGTGTATTAGTTTCATTGCTGTACGTATACATACATACATGTTTTGCATGGACCACATTTCGTTAAAAAGCAAAGAATAAAAAATACAAATCGATAATAGTGGTTAACTGACATACCTGTTTTTTAACACCATATTGAGTAAGAACATCGATTATTGCAATAAAATATATTTCTCGTCTTTCTAATTTTTAGAAATAATTATGTTTCTTTATGACTGCTAAAAAGTGAATTAACTGTATTTCTTATTTACCTTCAATACTCGGAATGGCATACATATCAACCTCATAGACAACTTCCTTATACTGGGCACCTCTTGGCGAGTCGGGAGGTGTGTTATAAGTCCATCTATAGAAAAATATTAAAAAGTAGCATATATATTATACTTTAGTAAAAAATCCATGCTTCATTTTACGAAAGATATATTATAACCAAGGCCCGGATTTTTATGCAAATGCATATTTGTTGTCGTCAGTTTGAGATTACGATATTCTAAATATCTTTGCGAATTGAAAAGTTACAAAAATTAAGGATTTAAAACAATAAAACCAAACTGCTGACATATTTAATATGAATTTTTACGAAAACAGTAGTAGTGGTGAATTTAGTCATGCATGAATCACTTCCGTTTTATTTTGTTTTAAAAAACAGGAAATAAACTTTACTTTTGAAAATATTAAAATGAAAATTCTGATAGTGCGTAGAAAATATTGAAGAAACAAGACCATTAAAGTATAAAAGCTTTTAAAATTGTAATTTGACTTAGAATACACATTCGAATTAATATGAAAATTTATAAAAATGATGTTCTTAATTCATTTTATATGTCGGTTCAAATATCTATCTAATAAGCGCCTTTATTTACATAATTGTTTTACTTTTGGTCTTTCTTTATGTTTTTGTTTTTTACTTTATTTTAACTTCTACTTTTGTGGTTGTTGCGTTTACAGGACTGAGTTTTAAAATGTTTCTTGTTATTTTTGTTTTTTCTTGTTGTTTTATTATATATTAAAAAAATTCAAGTGCATATTTGATAAATTTTAAGCGCATGTTTCTATTTTTAGTGTATTTTTTATGCGCAAAGGACGTGATTTTAACTGCAACTGCATAAAAGTTCGGGCCCTAATTATAACTATATCAAAAAAAACTTTATTCTAGACTTTTGAAATTTTACAAAACTATGGGCTTGTTCTGACAATCGCAAAGCGCTTAAAATTTCCGATTCTAACTCGAAATCGCAAAATAGGTGATTTATAAATCACAGTCGCATGATGTTTGGTGACTTCATACTTCAAAAGTATGCTCAAGGAAACTAGAATATTTTTTAGAAACAAAATGGCAGATCGCAAGCACATAAAATAAATCTGGCGTTTTGTGATTCCAAATCATGCAATTGTCAGAACGTGGCCGCTAGTTTAAGAAATTTTTTGTATTGTATATGTAAATATATATTTTTTAATTTCCATGATTCCAATTATTCTTATAATAATTCAAATTATTATTTACTATTTTAAAATATGAAATAGTGTTAGCAATGGTAATTCATTTGCACCATATTTTGTACAATGTAAGACAATTTTCGTATATACATAAGTACATATATGTATATATGAGGAGGTCCTTAACAAAACGCAATAATTACACCATAACATTTTTTTGGATAAACGGCAAAATGTAATTTAAGTAAAACAATTATTGAGGTTTTATTGTCTACAAAAAATAATATTAATCACAAATTAATTATTTTATCTGACAGTTTGTTTTAAAGTTATTTAGATAACATGTTTAGAATTATTGCGTTTTGGTCCGAATCCATAGTATTTATTTAATTTTACTTTGAACTGTATTTATTATTATTCACAATCAACTTAAGCAAAAGGTATTAACTAAACAAAAATTTCTTACGTTTTACAGTTAAATAAGAGTTACCACACGAGCATAATTTATTTATAAAGTTGACTTTTTTTTAATTTCTTGTAGCGATTTATTGCAAAGATGTGTAATTATTGCATTTTGCTCTGAACTATTATATTTGATATTGAATTGCAGTGTAGTTATTGAGTTTTAGAATGCTTTGTAATAAAGCATAGGATTCAATCAAAAAATCAAAAAACTTGAAAAATGTAATTATTGCGTTTTGTTATGGACTTCCTCATATATACATATATATTAGTTTGGCGACCATCCGTTCTGTATTATACAGAACAGTACTGTATTTTATGGCTTTGTTTTGTGTGAATTATTTTATAGTGAAAAACCTTTAATTGTTCTGTATTAAATTAAATTATCTGCATTAGTACTGTACTTAATAAAATCACTAAAAGAAATATATTCCTTCATTATAAACACTAGACTGGTCGCAATTTTTTTATTTTTTTAATTTTATTGTTTGCGCTGCTTAAAATATGAGGTTTGGTGTAAGAAATCATGATCTAATTTTTCAGGTCAATGCGACGGTGCCTAGCCGTGCCGGGTTGGGCCCAAAGTTCCCCATATTATAAAAAAAACATATTTTCTATCAGATCTTTATAGTTATACTAGTTGAAAAGCCGAAAATCAAAAATATGGCTTCGTTACGATCTTCCGCAGATAAAGTACTTCAAGTGTGCCAAATTTCAAAAACATGCAAACATCCTGACATACTAAGAAATTATATATTGTATAGATAGATTAAAGTATTTGCTGTTTAATATTTTAGTACGATACGAACGAAAGATTTTTAATCTAATTCGGGGTCGCTGAATCCAATGGTGCTAGCCGTTTTTTTAGGTTAGCTTTGGTTTTCGAGATATACCGTTATTTCGAAAATTAAGGATGTTGCACAACATATGTTCGCGCAACTCAAAAACGCTTTAGCTTATTGAAAAACTAAAAAAAAACCGAAATTCCGCAATAAAACTTACTTTAAGAAAGTTGAAACTTTTTTTCTATGTTGGCTTTGGTTTTCGAGATATACCGTTATTTCGAAAATTAAGGAGGTTGCACTACATCTATTCGCGTAACTCAAAAACGCTTTAGCTTATTGAAAAACTAAATAACACCGAAATTCCGCAATAAAATTTACTTTAAGAATGCTAAAACGTTTTTCTTATATGCGCAATCGTTTTAGAAACATAATTTTTTTTTCTGGAAAAAAAATAATATTTTTATTAAAATTTCGGAATTTTTGTTTTTAAAAATTCATAAAAAATTAACAACTTTTGATTTTATGTATTCACAAAAGAGGAAAAATTTATATGGCGGTTTAATAAAATTCTTAAATTAATTAAAATTTTTCGTCTTTTGTGAATACATAAAATCAAAAGTTGTTAACAGATTTTAATCATTTATAGCTTGTTTTGTTTGCAATGTTGTTTTTTATATGACTGTATAAAATTAGAAGCATAGCTGAATTTTTCAATTTTTTATGAATTTTTAAAAACAAAAATTCCGAAATTTTAATAAAAAAATTATTTTTTTTCCAGAGAAAAAAATTATGTTGTGCAACCTCCTTAATTTTCGAAATAACCCCAGCAAAAACTTGGTAATGACTTGCCATTGCTGAACAACTTACTTTTCAATGACTACTTCATACCATCTGCATTACATAGAAGTAGTTTAGTAATGGCTGACATATAATCTGATACCTAAGTACTTGTGTATGAGTTGATTAACGAAATTTATAATTCATTCATAATAAAATGCATCTACGGTTTAATTTTTTTCAAATCTAATACAAATTGGTTTTAAATATTTATTCTTACAATTTGTTTTTTTCTTTTATTACACTGAAAGAAAAATGCTTCATATATTTAATGAATCATTTTCATAAAAACATTTTCCTTGGGTAAATGAAATTTTCATTGTCTAAATGGAATTTCATAGTTATAATGAAGTATTTTCGTTAAAATCGCTTCATTGGATTTCGTAATTACGTTAAAAATTTTCATTGGATATATGAAAACTTAAGTTTGTCCAAGTTAAACAAAAAATTTTAATTGGGAACATAAAAAAACAATATACAAACATAACTATGTATATTCATAAATTAATACAAAATTATAGTTTCCTTAAAAAAAATGTTTAATTGTTAATTAAAAAATGTAAGATTTAATAATTTCATACATCTAATGTTACATGTATGCCATTAATTTAATGAATTAAAAAAATTTTTTTATAACAGCAACATATTTCAATAATTGCCTTCATAAATTTAAATTTTCATTATGAAAATAAAAATGTCATTATAGTAATGAAACAAAAACTTTCAATCCACTTTCAATCAACGTTGTTATTTTTATTATTGACAATTTAATCTCATATTTACGCTCTTAGTTGAGTTAAAAACATAGTTTTATTATGCAGAAACTACACTGCCCCAGTAGTCAAGCTGGTAGTGAGCTAGTCTATCAGCACCGAGGTTGCGCGATCGAATCCCACCAGAGACACAAAAAATAAATAAAAAATAAAACAAAGTAAAATAAAATAAGAAAAAATAGAAAAAAAATAAAATAAGAAAAAATAGAAAAAAAAAAAATAATAGAAAAAAAAATAATAAAAAAATATTTTTTTAAAGTCATTACATGTTAGTTGTAATTTTGATGACATCGGAGCAATAACCCAATAAAAAATTTTATAATTTTGCGAAGCACTAAAGGCACATTTCAAAAAATTAGCGCACAAATATGCGCTACGCAATAAGACATACAGAAATGCAGTAAAGTAAGTGAAAGAACTCTCAACAACTTTTATTAAAAAAAATAACATTTCAAGTGCTACGGCGTTCCCTTACCACGAAGCAGGTTTGTAAGGGAGAATACTAAAAAATAACTGTATCAAAACATTTTGTGCGTAAAGCTGATCGTTACATCCAACAATTTTTATGTGCGCTGAATAATGCGCTTTATGTGTCAAAAATGTATTGCTTCAAAGTGGAAACTCGCCATATAAAATTCATGTCTTCCGCAAGCGCAATGGTAAGCGAAACTTTTATGTTTCTCCCTTACAAACCTGCTTCGTTAGAAGCTTAATTTTTTATTGGGAAGTTATGTAAGTCCCTATTTGTAAGCGAATGTGGTAATGACTTATTTAACTCCCTATTTGTAAGCGAGAGTGGTAAGTACTTGCCTCCAATGACATCACCGTGTTAAAATAATGAGTTAAAATGCCAATGTATAAGTAGTGAAGAGTCGTTATATTAGCTTTTTAACTCATTACTTTGCAATGTAAGTTTTTGCTGGGACGGTATATCTCGAAAACCAAAGCCAACATAAAGGAAAAAGTTTTAACTTTCTTAAAGTTAATTTTATTGCGGAATTTCGGTTTTTTTTAGTTTTTCAATAAGCTAAAGCGTTTTTGAGTTGCGCGAACATATGTTGTGCAACATCCTTAATTTTCGAAATAACGGTATAACTCGAAAACCAAAGCTAACCTAAAAAAACGGCTAGCACCACTGGATTCAGCGACCCCGAATTAGGTAAAAAATCTTTCGTTCGTATCATACTGAAATATTAAACAGCAAATACTTTAATCTATCTATACAATATATAATTTCTTAGTATATCAGGATGTTTGCATATATGTATGTCCTATTCTTTCCGCAACTTTCTGAAGCCATCTGATGACATAGGAAGCTGAAATTTCGCACACTTGAAGTACTTTCTCTGCGGAAGATCGTAACGAAGCCATATTTTTGATTTTCGGCTTTTCAACTAGTATAACTATAAAGATCTGATAGAAAAGATGTTTTTTTTTATAATATGGGGAACTTTGGGCCCCACCCGGCACGGCTAGGCACCGTCGGATTGACCTGAAAAATGAGATCGTGATTTCTTACACCAAACCTCATATTTTAAGCAGCGCAAACAATTAAATTAAAAAAAAACCCATACAAGATGCGAACAGTCTAATAAACACTCTTTTCCAACACAACGAAATAAAAATAAGAATTTAAAATTAAAAAAATTGTATTATATTTAATAAATAGATAACGAATATATTCAATTCTTAAATTTATAAACACTCTTTTCAAACAAACGAAATAAAAATAAGTACTTTTTAATAAAAAAATTAACTGAATTTTTTAGTTTTCAATTAAGTTCTTAACAGAATTACGAAATAAGACTTAAAAAATTGCTTCAAATCTGGTAAACGGTAAAACGGTCTGAATTTGAAAAATAAACAAGTGGTTAACAGTAAAGCCAATGTTCATATATCAACATTATCAATTTTTTGTTCTGTATTTTGGTTTAAAAATATGGTCACCGTGTATATGTGTGTGTATGTAGGTGTAAGGAATGAATTTTTTCGGTGTATGTAAAAGTGCAATGAAAAGTAAAAATACCTTTCGCCGCTATCACACTCTTCACTTTCGCTGTTTTCGCTTCGTCCAGGACCACCGCTTAGACAGTTTTCACCCTGCAAAGCTTCTTCTTCAGCCCGTACGCAATCGTGTATACCCACCAGTAAAGAATAATCCATTATATGGAGTTTTGTAAGTAGTTCTACATCATTGGTTAATACATCCATTAGTTTGGTTTTGGCTCCCTCCCCGATTTCGATGCGGACTTTTTGTTTCATAAAGTCGTTATCCTTAAAAGTGGGTAAATGCTTTTCTAATTCCTTTTCAGAAGCTTCACGATCCACTGTACTCCCTTTTAAATCGAATTTTCTGTAAACAAAATATCATAAAAAATTTTTAGTGTTTAATACTTAAGTGCTTTTGTATGAAACATATATTTTGACGATAAGTTCTTCATTTCAAATAATGCTTTCAATATATTTTTTGTAAATAAGGAATACATGTGTCGATTTTCATAACTTCAAAACTTTCTATTTACACCCAAATTTTTTTTATTTTCTTTTTTTCTTCAATTGAAGCACAGCCGCGAATAACGTTGTAAAAGCCACTTTTTGCAAAAACTGTTTTTTTGCAGATAACCGTTAACATTATTCTCGTACACTGTTTAAACCTCAAATCACCCAAAATTATGCACCTTAAAGCATTTAAAAGGGACATACAAAGAGTCAGCTAGTGCAAACACGTTGTAAGTTACTTAAAAATGATACAAAATAAATGGTTTTAAACGTGGAATAACGTTTTAAAAGCCACCAGTCATGATGCTTTGCGTAGTGGAAGAACGTTTTAAATGACATCGTGATTGTGGATATGAAACGTTTTTCCACTAAAATAAAGTTATAAACTGTAAATTTGCATGTAATATAAGTTTTAAATTTGTTGATATTTTGCATAAAAATTTTTATTGTCATTATTTTTAATAATCTAAAAAAAAAATTAAAAATTAATAATATTGCCTGTTAAAAACGTTTTTTTTTTGCTCTCCTGAAAAAAAATTATTTTGTAACTTAAAACGTTATTCGCGGCTGTGCTTCAATTATCACAAATTCAAAAAGAAGTGAAATGTCAAACCATTTTCAAATGCACAAAAAGAAAAAGAAGAAAAAAAAAGCCAGGACAGAAAACAAATACAAAACAAAAGAAACTACAACGTGCATACGAAAAACATAAGCAGTGGTTTCTAGCCCCAGCTTATATTATAGCTTCTAGCGGCTACTCTGATATCAATCAGCCTTATGGGTTGATTAAGGATTATGACCACTATTGGGATCTGACAATTCTTAAATTGTACTGTCTACTTGGCAATATTGTTCCAAACTGACATTAATTGTACCAAAATTTCGCCAAAAATAAATATCATACATAGCAAGAATTAATACAACTTCTTTACTGAATAAAAACAAAACAAGTAATAAAGTATAGTCTGTCAAGCCCGAGCACCCTACACTACAGTATATAAAGACAAATTTTCGAGAGTGTTCGATATTTGGGTTCCATGGCCAATCATGGACCCGCCAGAACAAAAAACTATATTATGAGGTAAAGATGCATATAAAAGTTCTTTGTGCCGAATATTATTTAGATATCTTTATCTATAAGAGATTTATTTCCTCTTAATACCACATCTACATTAGGCCGAAATCTTGTAGATTTGATTTAAAATCTTCTTCGAAGTCTAATGCGTTTACATAAGACTTTTTTAACATTAGCGAGATTTTGTTTTTATAACAAAACAACTGACTAAAAGTTTTTTCGTTACACATACAAACACAAAAAGAAATATACATTAAAAAATTTGCTTACCTTTTATTAATAATCAAAGATATTTATTTTATCAATATTCTTCGTCTTTTTATTTTTTTACAATTTTTATAAAACTTTTTAATTTTTTTTTAACAATTTTTGTTTTTTTTTTTTTTTTTTAATGTAATTTTTTCTTGTGCAGGGAAGTATTTTTTAGTGCTATATTGAAAAAACTATAGGCGCCTATTACGGTTTACAACTCAACTCAGTTGAGTTGTAATTTCTTAATTTTGTATTATGGTTTACAACTTTGCGAAATTGCGATGAACAAAAACATAGCAAAAATTACAACTGATCACAACCAGCTGTATTTATTACAACTCAACTGAGTTGAGTTGTAAACCGTAATAGGGGCCATAGTTGCATCATTAGTCACGAAGCAGATTTTGTTTTGTATAGGGAAATCTAGTCAAAAACAACTAGATTTGGCTTGAAATCTCGTAAGTACTCGATTTTGCGTAGGTGTAAATGTAGTATAAGTGATTATAGAACGGGGGCTTTTATAAAACTTATGGCTAATTTTGGACCTACCAGCACAACATTTTATCATGACATAGCAACTATAATTAAAGTTATTGTGGCTAATGTTTATATCAATACCAACATTTAAGGAAGTTATGGCATTAAAAGCTATTTTGGGGAGTAGTATTTCTGTGGAACGCAATCCTCAAATATGGACAGATTCCAATAAAATTTGTTAAGATGATAAAGATTGAAATAAAATAGGTCTGGTCCAAATTTGATCTAAAAACCAACGTAATAAGATGGTTAAAAGGCAGAAACACTCTTCCGGAAAGAAGTTTGTTTGGGGGTCATATGAAATTTTGGACCGATTCTCGCCATTTTCAGGAGGCTTTGTCGATATGAATTGAAACCTATGTACAAAATTTTATCGAATTACCTTAAATATAGCGACCTGTACCTTGCGCACAAGGTAACATCGAAAAACAAACAGCTGGACGGAGGGACAACGTTAAACCGACTCGGAAAGTGTCATATTTCCTAAGTTATCAAAAAAATTACAAAGAGGTATGTCTATAGTATTGCCAAAATTGGAAAATAAAATATTATGTTATAAATTTTTTGTTTCTTCGTTATAACAAAAAATTAACTTAATTTTAATGTACCAATTTTTTTTTTAAAGACATGAAAATAATTGAAAGTAATACAGTACATATACTGACTTGCGAATACAAGAAAAGTGGAAGCATGCGCAAACGTATAGGTAACATAAACTGTATGATTGTCTGAGAAATTTGTTTTTTGACCATTGTGGGCAAGCTGGGGGACTGGGAATAATCACCCCTATCGCGAATGTTATGGGAATATGTTATATGGGAGCAAACCTATATTCCCATCCCCAACAAATCGGTATCGCAAATATTTTGGGAGTAATAATTACTATTGTGAATTATTTGTTAGTATTTTATAAACAAACGTCTCTATTGTGAATAACTTGTCAATGCTTGTATTGTGAAAGAAAAATATACAAAAATAATATATAATAAAATAAATAATGAATAGTGTTTATCTTCATTTTCTTAATTAAAACTCCTTCAATAAAAGAAAAATTATATTTAATTGAGTCCTACCTTAGAATACAAATTAAAATTTACATGTTCCCTTCTCGTTCACATTAACACTTGTTGGGAATTTATTTAGTAAAAATACACGCGGGAGTAAACATTGGCGATGCCAAATTTTTTAAGTTTGGGAATAAATTCCCAAAAAATTTGTCATGGGAATCATTCACAATTCAAAATAAAAAAAATATGGGAATATTTTCATGGGAGTAGTTGTTTGCGATAGGGGCGAATGGTTATTTTATAGACAACTATCCCAGTTTATAGGTAAATAATTTAACTTTACTAATAAGATCGACCAATAAGTTGTTTTTTTAAAGCATTTGAAGTAGTTTATTGAATGCATTTTTCGGTTTTAAGGGACTTTTTACCATTGTGGACCATACTATTTTACAAAGTTTGACGATACTATACATATACATATATAAATAAAAAACAAGTTAGAGTGCTATATTCGGCTGTGCCGAATCTTCGATACCCTCCAACGACTGTTCGAATATTTCAGGAGTGATATCTGTATGATATTTATTTATTATTAATTTATTGTATAAAAACAGACACCAGCACTAATAGTGGTTGCGGTTTAGACCTATATTTAATTATTGACCGACAATCTTGAGTAAAATATCATGATTCATAACAATAAATTTCAATACAGTGGTGAAATTAGTTTTAACGTTTACAGTTATTAGCTGCTAGGTAAATTATTGACAGTAAACCACAAAATTGCATGACATTTTTTCTGACCATATGAAACTAAGTTGAAAGAAATTTTACCGTAATATCTATATCTGGAAAAATCCAATTTTTAATTTCTCCACATTTTTTCCTTAATTCTGTTAGATAATCCCGCGAAGCTCTACGCTTGTATGCAGGATAGAAGCCAGAGTCTCTGGCTGGAATCGAACCCGCAACCCCGGCGCTGATAGACTAGCTCACTACTAGCTAACCTACCGAGGCAATCAAGTGGATTTAACGATTAAATAAGTGCATTAATACTATTAATTTGCTTACTGGTGCAAATTTAATTATTCTTTTAATAAATACCACAAATTTTTTAATTGAAATCAATTTTTATTTCATTTTCTGCGTACAACAACACCACATTAGTAAGTAAAAACGAGTTGAAACAACAAAAACAAAAGAACCAGAAGAAAAACATACATTATTTTTATCTTTTAGAAGTAAAATCAACGGCAAAAGTTCCTATTTAGTTTATATTTTTTGTTAAAAATGTACATCAAATTGTAAAAGTAGAAAACATGTCGGATATGATGCTGTAAGGTAAAACGAGTAGGCAAATCAAACGTATTAATAGTCTGCTTCTGTCTCTGGGATAAATGTTTTAGATTAAAATCAATCTTATTTTACTTAAATCAATATCATTTTCGTATTACGTACGAATTCGGAAATTATTCAATTTAATAAGACTTGAATCAAGCATATTTTGAGATTGATTCACTCTTAGTTTTACTTAAATCAATCTCATATTTCAATACGAATTCTCGATTATATTTATATGTATAAGTTAAGTATATTTCAACAATTAGAAACTGGGAATTATTTCCTTGTGAAGGTTACTTTATATTATATTAAACATTTTTTCATTTTTCGAATTTATTCTATGAGTTAAATTTCAGGTCTGTATTTTATAATAGTCTGATAGTGTATAAAGTCATTTCTGAAAAATTAAAAGAATAGAACTATTATAAAAAAGCTTTATAAAATACAGACCTGAAATTTAACTCATAGAATAAATTCGAAAAATGAAAAAATGTTTAATTTAAGTATATTTCTATACTTGATTTAAGAAAATCCGTACTTACCGTCATATTTATACTGCTTCGGATTGATTTAAGTACGGACGGATTAATTTTTCTTTTCAGTGTAGGTTCTTTATCAAAATAATTAGGGCTCTTAAAAAAAAAAGAATTTATTATTGGTGCGACACAAGAAAGTTAAGAATCTGACACAGTCAAAATATTAAAGTTAAATATTGCACATTATTTGTAAACGAAGTTTATAAATTACATATTTGTATAAATTGAAATACGTCATATTTTGTATACTTACTTGTGAATGGTTAAATGAGAACTAAAAACATTACGCATTACCACAAAATAATATTGAACGCTTTCTACAGTAATTCTGTACATGCCTAAATATTGTGGTAGGAGCGTATTGCCATGACGTTCAACGACATACTGTAATAAAACAAATAAAAATGAAATATTACTACAAAGTTATTAAAACGAAAATGTGTATAAATATTAAAAGAAACTATTAGCACATTTAATTAAGATTTTTGGAAAGTTAACCTTTCGCTATTTTATATCCGTTTAACCTTGGTTGGACTTTTTTAATTTTTAATACAGTAGAATCCCGATAATTCGTAATCGCAAGGGACCGGCCATGTCTTACGAATTATAGGGGTTTTCGATTTAGCGGGGTTTCGATTTAACGGGGTTAAAATAAAATAAATACGAATAAACGGGGGTTTTCAATTTATTTACAAAAACGATACAAAAAAACATAAAAAACAACCGTTCAAAATAAAGTATATACAAATTATTCATGTAACAAACTGATCTTAAGAAAATTAATCCACACACAAGCAAAAACCCACGCAAAAATAAAATAGTGGTAAACAAAAAATCAATCTTTCCATGTTTTTGTCGTTTTCATTACGAATTATAAGTGGTAGTTAGCAAACAATTACGATTTATAAGAGGTAAAGAAGATTTTATTTGAAAAAAAAATTACGAATTAGCGAGGGGACCAAAATGTATAGAAATTTTACGAATTAACGAGATTTTTTCAAGGGACCGTTAGTTTATTACGAATTATCGGGAATTACGATTTATCGGGGTACGAATTATCGGGATTTGACTGTATTTCTAAAATTTTTTTGCTTTTCTCATACTCTGTTACACAGGATCTACAACTGCGATTAAGTCTGATATTATATATAAGAGAAAGTCGGCAGAATAAGAGAACTAATTTCTTTATGTTAATCTTAATATTTGGTAAGGGGAACAAGTATTAAGGTAAATCTTAAAGGATTTTCTAATTGACTGAATCTTGTACAGTCAACTTGTGTCGTTTTTACTCTTTTTTAAGTTTATTCTTTTTATTAGTTTAAAATATTGTAATTATTTTATTCACTTTTCACATTATTTACACTTATTCTATAATAACACAGGTCAACAGCAAAAAAAGGCTTGAATAACCACTATATACTTAGATTTTGAAATGGTAAAATTTTTCAATTCTATGGATAATTTCTTTTTAAATAATCTTTTAGTAAAACTGTTAACTCCAAAAAAACTTGTCCGATTTTGTAAAACTAAATTTACAAAAATTTTGGTTTACAATATTTTTCAATGGTGTATACAATTGTTGTTAATGCAATCAATAGTTGCAGTTATTAAACAAAGAGTTTGATGTGTGTAAGACGTGTTACGGAGATCAGAGCATATTTTTGGTGTTATACTAAGAAAAAACTATTTTTTGCAAATAATTGACATTCTTTTGTTGTCGATTAAACAAAACAAAATCTAAAAATATAATGAGTGAGCGCAATGCTCAAAACCAGGGGGCTACTCTCTATTGCGATGCGAAAGAAAATGGTAGCAAATCTAGCGATTGGTACTCTTTAATGCGTTTGCGCATTTGTCTTTCGCATCTATTAATTCTTTTCGCAAATTATCACTATTTATTTTATATAAATTTTCCAATTTCAAATATTTTCACATATTTTAGCATTTCATTAGTATCAATCTGCGCCATCTTTCATTTTTATTGCCTGTTTTGCTTCAATTTCAAAAAATTTTGCGAAAGTGACAGAGAGTACCAAGTTGGCATTTAGCTTTCGCATCGCAATAGAGAGTAGCCCCCAGGGTTCAGAAATATTCATGTATACAAACTAAAAATCCAACATTCATGATTTATTTTTCAGTTTGTACATATACGCGCATATAATGAGTGGATAATGAGAGGCTAATCGTTGTGTTTTGCTTTGTTCGTGTTTAAAAACACAAAAAATCTCTTGCTTCCCCAACAAACACGGAGGTTTGATTTCAAATTGAAAATCATTTGAAAATCATAGCGCTCTCAACAAAAGGGGGAAACTATTTTCAAATTGAAAAATGCTTTTATTTTCAACTTGCTTTCAAACGTAATTCTCAAATGTTTTTCAAATTTGGATTACAATACAATGTGGAATATAAATAAAAATATTTTATTTTTTTTAATTTAAATTTATTATTTATTTAAATAAACTAAGAGATAAACATTCGGCACCATAGCTAAAAGATGAAATAATGTTCTTTTCGTCCTCTAATTCTTGGAAAGACAAACTACTTGGCTCCCTTTTATTTTGAGGATTGTAGCACCGCGACCGTTCAACAAACTTTCTCCACTTTCCACTGGGGGGGGGGGGGGGGGGGGGGGGGTGGGTAGTTAAGTTTGGTTTAGGTAACGTCAGGTTCCGGTATCCGAAACATGACAGGACCAAAGAGGTTGTTAGTGGTGCAAATAAACCTGCACCATTGTGAAGCAGCCTCAGCCGAACTAGCAACCTTCCTCACCAGCACCCGGACGGACGTAGCCCTAATCCAAGAATCTTGGATTATTAAAAATAAGGTTTGCGGCTTAGGGGTTGCGAGATACACTCTTATCTTATTATCTGTAATATGAGTTCAGAAATAAAGATAGGCAGGCAGTGATAGATCTGACATTAGTGAACCGTGACGAGCAACTTGTTGTTGATTGGAGGGTGGCAACGGACTGTATATTTTCAGACCATAGCCGTATTACCTTCACAATGAATTTTGGCCCGCCTGGGGTTGCTTCATTTAGGAACCCGAGGGGGACAAAATGGGACTCCTTTAAGGAAAGAGTCCGAATTGGGTTGGAGCAAAGGGCCTTGGGCGACTTGCTGCCGACTGATCTGGAGGGTGGTGTGAACAAGTTTACTCATCTGCTAATGGAAAGCTATGAGCAATCCTGCCTGGTTACATTTCCGGGTAGGCGTAAACAGCCCAAATGGTGGACCAGGGAACTTCACGTTCAAAGGTCTACGGTTAGGAAACTGTTTAACAGGGCCAAGCTTACCATAGCACCAGAGCATTGGAACAATCACAGGGTGCAGTTTAACAGGTATAAGGCGGATCTGAAGAGGGCAAAGCGACTATCATGGAGGCAATTTTGTGCATCCATTGATAATGTCAACGAGTTGTCAAGATTCCGACGGATTTTATCCAAGAACGCTAAGGCCCTTGGTTACATCCAAAGGAATGACGGCTCATGGACTGAGTCTAGCTCTGAGACCCTAACCTTACTGATGGAGACGCACTTTCCCGGGTGCAGGGAAACCGGAGGTACGGACGACGGTCAATGGGACTTGATGTCCATGACTTCCGCCTGCTTACCTGAAGGGTAAATCTGTTGAGAGCGCGTTACATGAGGTGGTGGGTTGTATTGAGCACGGTCTGAGGCATAAGGAATATACTCTCGCCGCGTTTCTGGATATAGAGGGAGCCTTTAATAACATTAGGATTGAGGCGATTAGAGATTTTTTGTTGGAGGTGGGAGTTGAGGACTTTCTGGTAGAGTGGATAATCTGCATGCTTGGCAGTAGGATTATAAACTCGAGCCTGGGGGATCATGTGATAGGGAGGAGGGTTACCAGGGGGACACCACAAGGGGGGGTTCTATCACCTCTATTGTGGTTGCTTGCGGTTAACGGGATTCTTGGGTCATTTGATTCCATGGGCAGGAAAGTTGTTGCCTATGCGGACGACATAGTTCTGCTGGTCAGGAGAAAATTTCTGTCCACGATCGGGGAAATTATGCAGGTGATGCTAGGCGAACACTCGGCATGGGCAAAGGATAGGAGACTGGGTGTTAACCCTGCGAAGACTGAGCTGGTGCTATTTACCAGAAGGTATAGGATAGAGGGATTTAGGGGGCCAGTGCTAGATGGCGTCGAGTTGCCTCTATCGGACGGAGCTAAGTACTTGGGTAACTTTCTGGACTGCAAACTGTCTTGGAAGAGAAATACTCAGGAGAGGATGAGAAGGGGACTCAATGTATACTACGCATGCAGGAACTCCATTGGTAAGAACTGGGGTCTGAGGCCTGATATGGTAAACTGGATTTACACATCGGTTGTTAGGCCTATACTTACCTATGGATGCACTGTTTGGTGGGGTGCGTTGGGAGTGGATAGCTATAGGAAGATGCTCGGCAATCTTCAAAGAAGTGCATCTCTTGGCATCACAGGCGCAAGGAGAAGCACTCCGCAGGCAGCACTGGACATCCTTCTATATCTATCCCCTATTGAGCATTATGTGAGGAGTGTGGCAGCTAGGAACTTACTTAGACTTTATGAGTCTTCTCTAGTTAGACCTAGGCGGGATGATCACACGAGAATTTTGTACGAGATGGGTCTGCTTGATCAGGGTATTATTCTCGAGGGAATTTCGGATCATAAGACTATGACCCTGGCCTTCGGTGTTACACCACCAGTGGAGTTCCCGGATAGGGAAATTTGGAGTGGATCCAATGGACTGTTTGAGGGGTGGGCAGTATTTACGGATGGATCCAAGATGGAAACCGGCACTGGTGCCGGTGTATATATCGCGGACACCGAGGTGAGAAGGTCGTTCAGACTCCCCGATGAGTGCAGTGTCTTCCAGGCTGAGATCCTAGCGATCTGGAGGGCTACGGAGGTAATATTGGAACACATCGTGGGTGGTTCTGTGGTGACAATTTACGTCGATAGTCAGGCCCTCAGCGCCGCCTTTGACAAATTATACGTTGCGATCGTGCCTGGTCGCTCCGTGTAGGAATGCTCTTTGTGAACTCATGGAGGCATTCAATGTAAGGCTGTGTTGGGTACCTGGACACTGCATGGTTGATGGAAATGAGGTGGCTGACGAACTCGCGAGAGGGGGTTCGAATCTGGACTAAGCGGTAAGGGACAGGGGGGTTAAGCCCCCCTATGTTACTACTATGGGGTGATACGGGAGAAATTCCGTTATAACGTTAACCGATCCTTGAGGGACAGAACGAATTGCGGGGTGTTCAGGGCACTATGGCCAAGATTGGACGCGGGGGCAACCAGGGTTCTACTGGGATTGGATAGAGGTAGTCTTAAAACGCTTATAGGGTTCTTGACGGGTCATTGTCCTGTTAGGGCTTTTGCGGGCAGATGGGACAATAGTTCTACGCGGGATCTTACAACTTACTAACTTTCTATATTTCTTGATTCTATCCATCTCATACTTATTTTCTTAACTGTCTTTTCTTTTTCTTTTTTTTCTTAATTGAAGGGATTCACAATGGACCATATTGGTCTCCGAGTGGAAGTGTGCCCTTGGGCGCATAACCCTTCTTAACCTAACCTAACCATAATCCACATTTGAAAAACATTTAAGAATTACGTTTGAAAGCAAGTTGAAAATAAAGGCATTTTTCAAATTGAAAATAAGTTCCCCTTTTTGTTGAGAACGCTATGCTTTTCAAATCATTATCAAACGTTTGTAGTTTGAGAAAACGTTTGATTTCAACTTATTTTCAATATGAAATCGAACCTCCGTGTTTGTTGGGTAAATACCAAAGCCCTGCACGAATGCATTTGAATGCCGTTTCAAGAAAAACACATAAAGCACTAAAAAATATAAACACACAAATGCAAATGGATTTTGATTAGTGTGTTAGTCTGAGTTCGTACGGCTCATGTCTTATTGACAAGATTCTTCCTTTTTCTCTTTGAACATGAATTGGCGTTCAAATGATTCATGTCATGTTGAAGACATGTGCTTTTTTGATATTGAAAACAATAACAAAATTAAACAACGAATGAAAAAGCAAAACGTAAAGACAGTACATGCATACGTGTACTCGTTTCTTTTCCCCTCATCCCTCTCGCCTATAAAGTATCTTGTTAATAACAAATGAGCCGTATGAACACAGACTTATAAACGACCAAATGCAAAAAATATAAACACACAAATGCAAATGGATTTTCATTAGTGTGTTATAAATGACCAAATGCGAAGTGTAAAGAGTACGGAATATACTCCACACAACAACGAAACCAAAAAATCAATCTAACTATACCAAATCACACCAAACAACAGTAATTCTCTTTTATACTCTTTTATTAAGTACGTGTGCACTAGAGGTCTGCAAGAATAAATAAAAAGCAATTTCAATAGCGGCCCATACACTTGCAATATTATTGTATATGATATTCGCCACATTATTTCCATTTTTTCCTATATTATGCAATAAGTCGCACAATGATTTCATTCATTCAATAACATAATCTAAAGGAATAACATAAACAGCATTGTACAATGTTGCCAACATACTTCATTTTCTTTGCGTTTTGCATTAAAAATCAAAAGTCTTTTGATTGTTCCCAATATATTGTTCCACCTTCGAATATAACATACACATTGGCGATATAATTGTACAATACGTTAAATTGAACAATTTTATTACAAGTGTATGAGCCGTCTTATATAAGTATTAGTGAATAAAGAGACAAATATTCTAAATAAAATTACAAAAAATATGTAAGCAACCGCCGCATGTGCACTCGTCGCTTGATAATCGACGGCTGAATTGTGTACTCTCGTGGACTAAATGAAAGAGCGCAAGAATGTGTGTGAATTAATTTCCACCATTGTGGTATGGGCTGGACACCAATGTTCAAAGCTGACCTCTAGTGTACACACACATTGAAGAGAATTTAACAACAACATACGAAAAATGCATACAACGCATACAACAAGGCGAATTCACTTAAAGGTGCGGTCAAGTCAACATATGATGTTTTTTCGGTGGTCGACTTGTCAAAGTTTGTATATAAACTAGTTTTTATGTAAACAAACCTATTTTTTACTAGCAATATTTTTGACAACCCGACCACTGCTTCTGTTGTTGTAGAGTGGACCTTACCTTCTAGTCAATTCGCCTTGGCATACAATCTCAAAATGTAATAGGATGTGTCGGTTCACACATGTTAAATTTGACTCGTCAAGTCTTGAGTTTTTAGGAGAGAGGGGAAAAGAAATGACAGCAATTGCGTGTACGATGTTTTTTATCAGTCCGTCTTTAGCCAACAGAAATAAGCTCAATGGCTTGCCGACGCAAGAACATGCCACGTATAATTGTGAAAAACATGGTGTGCCCAAATCTTAACCGCAAACAGACATCGTTTAGCCTTGCGATCCAATCCAATTGCAAATGCCAATCTAATAATAAATTAAACGCGTTTGAATTCATTTAGGACGTCTGTGGCAATCATCAGAGTTCGTGGCAGCAAAACATTTTCGTTTCGGAGTTTACCATTCAAAATGGTAGCTTCGATAACGTTTTTCCTCAATTTTTTAACGACCAATCGTGTACCATTTCATAGCCAAGGTAGAATAACTAAATAAATAAACTTTTCAAAAGAATCGTTTAATTAATTAAAAAGGTATAGGAGGGGGGTTCTTTTACCCTTTTTGCTTAATTTTGGCCGTAAATGTTAAAATGTATAGCCTTTAGTTCCATCAAGACTTGATACTATCATCGGATAATTAATTAAGAAGACATCGGTAGAGAGAGCTTTTACCCCTTTTGCCCTCTTGTCATTAATAGTCCTATGAAACTGCGACGAACCAAAATTTGTTATGATAGCGTTATTTATTATGGTTTTAGGCGCACTAAACTATTTTCCGGGAGTAGGGTTTATATGGGGCCTAGGGTAAATTATGGACCGATCTTCACGAAATTTCATAGTCGTTTACAGTTCTTTAAAACTGTGACATACCAAAATTTGTTATGATAGCAATGTTAATTATGGTTTTAGGAGTACTAAAGTGTTTTCCGGTAGTAGCGTGTCTATGCGGCCTAGTGTACCGATCTTCACGAACTTTCACAGTGTCTTTTCTAGTCCTATAAAACTGTGAAGTAAAAATTTTGATATGATAGCATCGGTTTTAACGGTTTTAAACTGTTTTTCTTGAGTAGAGCTTATATGGGACATAGGGTAAATTATGGACGGATCTTCATGAAATTTTACGGCGTGATTTCCAGTCGAATAAAACAAAATCTTATATGATTTCGTGCATTTTCCCACCATTTATGTTAGTTTTTGTAACAAAATTATCAGTTTTTAAAAGGTGGTGGTTCCACATATTGATTCATAGCTCAGATCCTACTGAACCGATTTTACTGGATATCAATCCCAAGCTGCTTCAAGCAATTTGACATATGTTCATTTCTTTTGAGTTTTTCAAAAGTGAGCGTTTTCAACAGACGGACAGCATACAGACAGACGGGCATGATTAAATCGACTTAGAATTCCCAAGGAGCCAGAATATATGTACTTTATGGGGTCTGAGATGAAAATTAAAAAATTTCACACGGAATGACAAACTAAGTATACCCTATTCACAACTAATTGTGGTGGAGGGCATAAAAATATTGGATATAAAAATATAATGAAGCTTGTAACATTTTGTTTTGTATCTGCCGTCCTAAAGTGCGTCAACAAAAAGATTACTTTCACTTGCTAAGAATTTTTTAATTATCGAAAAGTCCCAATTAAAAATATTCACTTTTAATAACAAATTGCAAATGGACTGTGCAGAATTTAAATTAGTTTTTTTTAAAAAGAGTCATATTAAAAAAATTACTTCTACAGAAATATATCAATTATTTTTAATTATAAAATTTTTTGTTTTAAAGACTTTAACATATTTTTTTATATGTATGACTTAATAGGTATATTTTATTGATTTTTTTCATAGACAATCAAATAAGTATATAAGGGTATTCACGTCACAAGTTGCACCCTTGCAAAAAAGCAAATACATATGTGTTGATAGTAGATCTACTCATCTTTGAATTATCTTATTACCTATTACCTATCCTTGATACTATTTATTATTTATTTACACATTTATTATAATTAAATTACAATAAATCTTAATTGTAAAGCACTAGCGACTAACGGCTATCGGCTCTTAGATACTAATAAGTAGGTTCTATGTATTTACGTAGTAGATACATGTTAAAGTTTGCATTATTAAATTTTATTGTGTAAAAAGAGATTTTGCAAAAAATTGAAGCCTATGTTGATGTTATTTTCGGATGGAGTTTTTAGCATATTTATAATATTTGGTGAATTAGAGATGGTGCTGCGAAGTTCAGCAAGGGCAGGGCAGTCGCACAATATATGTGAAATCGTTAAAGGTGAATTAAGCATTCAGGTTGGGTTTTTTATTCGGGTGATAGATTTATAAGGATGCTCATAATTATACCACTTCCGATTAATAGATGTGTTTAATTTTGAAGTTGGAATTCTGGCTAAAAAGTGTTTGGAATTAGGTTTAAAAATGTAGGTGGGTTCACGACAGACATTTTTCGCAGCTATGTCCGCTGCCTCATTTCCTGTGATACCAATATGGCTAGGAACCCATAGTAACTTGACTTTGTTCTTAATTTTTAACAGATATTGTTGAAGAGAAACAATTATGTCGTTTTTGTTTGAAGAATTTAAAGCTGCTTGAAAAACTGATTGGCTGTCTGTGCATATGATGTGTTTTAAGTTAGATTTTTCACATAATTTTATAGCTTCGATTATTGCCACCGCTTCGGCTTCGAATATAGTTGCTTCTTGTGGTAAAATTGCAAAACCTACATGGTTAGCAGTTCTTGACCCGTCAGTAAAGAAAAAGTGCCAATTATCTGATTTGAATGTATTATAGATTTCAGAAAACAATGATTTAAAAATAATAGCTGGGTTATTGTTTTTATTATATGTATATTTGAAGATTTTTTAAAAAATTTGTTGGATCTAACGTCCAAGATGGGTTGTGCTACAAAGGCACAGTATAATTCATTTCGTATTTATTAGCAATATTGAATAGATTTGATAGGGTTGATGCATACTTCTGTTCAGTTTTCCTTTTTTTTAAGCAGGCTGATATGTTTATATAATAGAGACGATTTATGGCAGCTTGTTTTGTGAAGTAAGCGGAATTTTTGTTTATTAGCGCGAATGCGAAGAGGATCAAAACCACTCTCGGCTAGAATGTTGTTAATTGGGGTTGTACGGAAGGATCTCAAGCTTGTTCGTAATGCAGAATTCATTTTGGTTTCGAGTGGTCTGAATGTAGTTTTGGAAGCTTTATTATAGATGACCAGACCGTAATCGATTTTCGATAGTATTATCGATTTTACTAATCTAAGTAGGCTGTTGGTGTGCATGAGGCTCTTGGAGGACGATAAATATTTTATGATGTTTAGTCTATTTGTCAGATCTCTCTTTAAGTAATTACAGTGATTCTTAAAATTATATTTAGTATCAAAATTAAGTCCTAATACTTTACAGCTATTTACATTTTGTATAATTGTATTCTTAAAAGTAACGTTAATATTACTACAGTTTAGTTTTTTACAAATATGAAGATGTGTTGTTTTTTCAAGCGACATATCAGCACCAGAGTTCGTGGACCAATTATCAATTAATTCTAAAGTTTCTTTGAAATCTTGTTCAATTTTGTTGTTATCTTGTTCCTTCGCTAAAATGTAGATCATCTGCATAAATACAGTGATCAACTTTTTTATTATTATTTAATATGCGACTTAAATCGTCAAACGCAATTATTAATAATGTCACTGATAAGGGGGATCGCTGTGGGATTCCATTATGCAGTGGGTATATATTATAATAGGTATTATTTACTCGGACATTGCATTTTCTATTAGAAAGGAATGATTTAACAAAATTGAAAATTTTAGGTCCAATTTTCAACCTTGATAATTTCTTTAATAAAATCTATTGATAGGATGGAAGTATGCCGTTTTGTTGATCAATTTTTACAGACAATATGGTCTAAATATAAAAGTGCGTCTATTGTACTGAGACCTGATTGAAACCCGGTTTGGTTTTGTGGTATTTATCTATGTTTTTTGATATACCATAATAATCTTCTAGAAACTACCTTTTCTAGAAGTTTAGTTAAGCATGGTAGGAGAGAAAAAGGGCGGTATGAGTCAATATTTTCCATAGGTTTGTGGCTTTTGTGTATTGCAATTACTGTGGCTCTTTTGAAAAATTGAGGTATTGTAACTGAAGAAAATATGTTATTAAATAACAATAGAATACGATTTTTTAATGAATCTGGAACATTGTTTAACATAGGATATGTTATTTTATCTAAACCTGGGGTTTTACCCCTTGATGTTTTTAGGCTGTGTAAAAGTTCTTGGATTTTAAAGTGGGCTTCTATAACATCAGCTTTAGCATCGCCAGCTAACGCTGTTAGTGATGTTAGAGTTTAAGATTTATTTAATTGAAAATTATTTGAAAAGTTAGAATCTTTTGAATTATTAGACCAATGTTTGGCGAATGCCTCGGAAATTTCCCAGTGGTCGGTTAAATTGCAATCGGTTGTAATAATAGTGATAGATTGTGGAATGTAATGTCCCGTTATTTTTCGAATATTTTGCCAAAGAAGACCAGATGGCGTTCTAGGATTTATGTTGTTCGTAAATTCTTGAAATGATTTAAGCTTTGCTACTTTTTTGGCACGAGTAAAAATTGCATTGTTTCTCTTATATCGCAAGAGATTATCTGTGGACATGTTACGTGGGAAATCCCTCCAAGCTTTTTGTTTTTCATCTCTTAGTAATTGTAATTCTCGAGACCACCAGGGTACCGTTTTAGATTTATATTTTTTTGAGGAGAGTGCAATAGTATTATTGGCCGAAGGTTTGAGTATTTTTCCTATTAATGCGGCTTCCCTATTAACATTGTCCGATATACAAATACCGTCACTAAAGTGGCATATATTGTTTCGAAATGCAACCCAATTATTAGTATTGTATTTTGAAAGTTTTGGTTGGGGGTTACGATTGTCAGTTAATAGTTGCGTCAAAATTGGGTAATGATCACTATTATACAGATCTTTTATAACATGCCATTCGGAAATAGCGATTAAAGGAATCGATGCAATAGTTAGATCAATATGTGAGAAGCTATTTCGCGAGCTAAAATGTGTAGGTGAACCATCATTAAGTACAAAAAGATCAGAATTAATCATAAAATTCTCGATTATTAATCCCTTGTTATTGAAATTTGGTGAATTCCATAAAGAGTTCCACGCATTAAAATCTCCGGTCAAAATTATTGGAACATTTGAATGTCGTACTATGCCATTAAGCTCACGTGTGGGTAACGGATCTTGTGGAGGAGAATATATGGAGAAAAGTGAAAAATTTATTGTTGTTTTAACCATTAAGCCAACTATATTCTTGGAGGCTGGTATTTAATAAATTATGGGGAATATTTTTTTAATGAGAATAGCCGATGATCCCTGTTTAGAGGTTAAATTGGGATTAAAGAAATAACCAACGTACGAGCTGGGAGTGATTGGGGTAAGATTATGTTTGCATTTTATTTCTTGTAAACAAATAATATCTGGGTTTTTGTCTGCAATAAGAAGTTGTACATGGGTGAAGTTGTTAATATTACCCCGTATATTCCACTGTATAATACTAATTACCATTTAAAAATATAGTAGAGAAGTGTTGTTTTATTTGTTCTTATGTAGGTATGTATGATTTTAATTATTTTTAATTATTTTAAAGGACTTATATCTCTAACTTAGCTGTCAGAGAATTCGTCCTCAGTAGTCATGAACTACACAGAAATAATTATTTTTCCAATTCAAACAAAAAATTTGTAGAATCAAGCAATTTTTTATCTGAAATCGGTCCTATAAACAAATTTGCATATTCAAACAATTTATTTGCATTTTGGTTATTGAAAAAAAACACTAATTTTTTCAAACAAATAATTTAACTGAATCAAACAAAAAGTTTACTGAAACTCATATACTAAATTTCAAAATCAAAAAAAAAATGTTTTTGCACAAGCAATGACGCGCACACAAGTAAGCACTGTATGAGAAGATGAAGGCAGAGCAGAGCCGCCGGCTGGCATTGAGACACATTTTTTTTGTTGGAATAATTTTTGAACGAAGTCTTATTTATACACACACAACACAATGTTTTTTTTTCTTCATCACTCACCGTTGCTATATCCTACTATCCTTTGCTAAAGAAGAAATGTAACCATAAACGGCAGCAGACCGACTCGTTTTTCGTCATCAATATATTTTTGTATTTGATGTATTTAACAAAACAGTTTTAAAAAATTGAATACGGGATTTTGTTTCTTATAATGAGTGAAACGTTTTTTTTTACCTGCTATTGCTTTTCTTATATTTGTTGCACTTTTTTAAAGCGTCCAAAAATAGACTGTGTGTGTTTTTTTTTTGTTGTTGTTCTTATATTTCACATAAAGAAGTGTTGCTTACGATCAAATAAAAAAATGCGAAAAGACGACAACATTAAAGAGTGTTAAATATTTCGTACACAATTATGAAAACTTGGCACCAATAACGCGTTTATTATATTTTTGAAGAGTTGTTCACATTTTTGTTGGTTAAATAAAAATCAAACAAATCAGTAAAAAAATTTGTAGAAATTAAAAAAATTTTCAAACAAGCGTTTGTTTGAAAATAATTCGGCAATAAGTTTTTCTGTGTAAATGTCTTTTACAGTAGTGTCTGAGTTGGAACTACTTTCAGAGAGATTGCAAGATTCCTGAGCGGAGTCAGGGAGGCTATTTTTGGCTGTCAAGCCATTTGCAAATTTTCGAGTATTTGTTTTTGTTTGTTTAGGTTTGCTTACTGTTTGAGAGATATTTGGGTTATTTACCGTAACCCTATTCGTATTGGAAATGGTGTTTCTATTCATGTTGGATTGTAATGTTGAAAGAGTTTCTGACGTATATAATTTTTGTTTTGGGATACTGGATATTAGATGTTGATGGTGCAGGTTTGATATCTGCAGTGGGATTTTTAGCTCTTTTAGCTGTAGAGAGTGTTTCAGTTATAATTTTTGGAATATTTGAAGTGTTGGTGCTAGTTGGTGTTAATGTTGTTGGTATTGTAGGGTTTACTAATTTAGGTACAGAAGAGAGATTTTTGCATTGGTCTCTAAATTTTAATTGGCAGCTATAGCTGAAGAGGATGCGGGAGAGTTAATGGTTTGTATTTGTTCTCTGTGAATTGTTATAGCTTCGCGCATAGAACATTTCCTTTTGGTTTCAATTTTGAAGATTTCTCTTTGTTGGATAAATTTTTTACATTTATTGGAGGAAGCGGGGTGATCTTCAGAGCAGTTTGCACAGTATGTTCGAGTACAATTGTCAGGGGAATGAGGGGTAAGACTGCAATTAACGCAAGCAGGGGCATTTTTACAGCGTTTGAGTGTGTGGCCTAGTATATATATACTCACGTACTTTTACTTTACACCAAGAGACGTCAATTGTCTCTGGGGTATGATATAAATCAGTGACGTCCAAAATTTAAATTGTGATTGTATTGCTTTTTATTAGTATTAGTGAACAAAGAGACAAATATTCTTAATAAAAATACAAAAAATATGTAAGCATCCGCCGCATGTGCACTCGTCGCTTGGTAATCAACGACTGAGTTGTGTACTCTCGTGGACTTAATGAAAGAGCGTAAGAATGCGTGTGAAGAATGTGTGTGAATTCATTTCCACAATTGTGGTATGGGCTGGACACCAATGATATAAATCAAATGTTAATAAAAGAGCACCAGTAAATGATTTGGTTTCTTCAATTGCACGTACGTAGTTATAAACATCTACTACTCCTTGCGATTTTAATTCATCAATTATTTCTTTCTCTGGAATTTTTGTCAGGTATGGAGCGAATATTGTACCTTTGGTGTAGTTTAAGTGTTCATGAAGACGGCATGTAATTGAACATAAGCCTGCGAGTTCCTTAGCTGATAAAATTTTCTTTGCTGTCGATTCGTCTTTTACTAATAAGAGATTACCATCTCTTAATTGAGCAATATAAATAATTTCTTTACTTATCAAATGAAAAGATCTATGAATTGCGAAGCAAGAGTAATCAGACAGCGGGTTTTTTTCATTCACTGCAGTAACAACAATGTATTTTGGGTTATTAGTTTTTTGTGTAGGAAGTGTAGGAAAGTCAGCAAATGATTCTCTATTTCTTTTTTTTTCCTTTTTTTTTGGGACTACGATCTGCCAACAAAGCAAACCGGTTATCCCCTATAAGTGGGGGCGCAGGGGCCATGCTCACAAACTGTATGCAATTGTACCAATAAATAAAAAGATTTTTGAATATAATAAAAAACAAAAGTAATTCCTTCTGTTTTTATTATTATTTAAAAATGTATATTTTTTTACTCGAGCGTCAGGAAATTTGCAAACTTGCGCGATAACAAAACACTGACTGATCTCGTTGAGAGCTAGACGGAGACTGTCCATTAGGGTGACCGTTATTTCTTTTTTTCGTATTTTCACTTGGGAAATCCCTTAGAATGATTCCAAATTAGAAAAAAAATATATATATAAAATTTTAGATCGTTTGCATAGTTATTAGCCGTGCCTTGAGCCCACAAAGTTTGCTAAAATGCTATTTTTCTTACTATGGGTCGCTTTAACTGTGGATAACTTCCGTAATATTTATTTTAGAGAAAAATCTTATTTACAAATATCCTAGGGCTATATCTTATGAACAATGTTGCTCTGTATTAGTTTTCTTTAACATGAATATTTAATCCAGAAAAAACCAAATTAAAAAATAACACCGAAATTTTCACATATCTTCGCATTCTTTGCCTGGTGATAACACTACGTGACAAATTTTCAATAATGTCTTGACCAAATGATTCTGACAGCTAATCTTTGTGTAATCCGAATATGAAGTCAGAATTGTCAAAAGTATAACAGTTTTTGAGATATTCCAAAATAACCGTTATTTGTGTTTTTTAAAAAGATGATGTGACTGAAATGCAAATATCTTCAACAATTTTGAACGGACTATGTATTTCTTTCTTTTTATTGAGAGGTTATAAAATTTATTAAATAACCATGGGCCGTTTGAAGAGATGAGTCATAAAATGGCAGAGTTATAGTGGACAAAACTTCAAACTTCATTATATATTTTATGATTTTGTTCAATTTTGCTCTTTTCAAGTTATTGTTTTTAAGCTAATGATTTAAAAATCCTAATGTCTTATTCAATGCGACATTAGATTATTTTAATATGGACAATTTGCGCCCAACAAGACTCAAAATTTAGCTTTGTATATTTGAGGCTATCAGCGCAGAAGTGGTGTAACACCAGACTACTTATTATGAGATAATGAGGAGTTAACACTACTCTTGCACTATAGTACTTGGTTGTAACGGCTGATAGTCTCATTTATTTGTTGTGCTTTGATACAAATTGAAAGGTGGGTTAATTCAATTAATATTCTGTAACTATGTAATTTTTGCACCGATCTGGATCCTATTGGGCACAAAATGTTCGTATTGAAATAGGCTAATGTCGTAAGTTATAAAACTTAAAAATTTTATTTTTTGGTTTAAAAAACAACAAGACCAAATTGATCAAATTCATAAAATTTATAACACTGGTTTACAGCCAAAAAATACCAAGAACCCACATGCCTAGATAAGTTAATTGGGATCTCCTGAACACGAAAAACGCTGTAATTTATTTTTTCTAAGTACCGTTTTTTAGATAACGGTACTTTTGTGTGTTTTCGGTGTATGGTCCCACTCAAACCCTTGTCGAGCCCAACCAAAAAGTCCGATCGAAATAAATGGCATATCGTTATCGGTAATTGAATACCTTTTCCGTTGATATGCTGAAAATTTCTATCTGATAAGAAATGGCTGAGTAATGGCACCTAAAAATTCAAAATTTGCCTATTTTCTACGTTTTTTTTCAAAATTTTTCATATTTATTTGGTTTTTTTTTTTCTACGTTTTAGTGAAGATCTGGGATGTTTTATTTTTGGACCAAATAGTTTATTTAATAACCAACATTTTAAGCGTAATTTAAAAAAAAAATCGGATGAAAAATAAAGTTTTTATTTAGGATTTTGGGCTCCACAAGGGTTTGAGTGGGACCATACACCGAAAAACACAAAGGTACCTTTATCTAAAAAACGGTATTTAGAAAAAAAAATACAGTGTTTGCGCTCAGGAGGTCCCAATTAACTTATCTAGGCATGTGGCGTTCTTGGTATTTTTCCAAATTAAAAATTTGTAAAGCAGTGTAATGAAGTTTGAAGTTTTGTCCACTATAACTCTGCCATTTAATGACTCATCTCTTCAAACGACCCATGGTTATTTAATAAATTTTATAACCTCTCAATAAAAAGAAAGAAATACATAGTTCGTTCAAAATTGTTGAAGATATTTGCATTTCAGTCACATCATCTTTTTAAAAAACACAAATAACGGTTATTTTGGAATATCTCAAAAACTGTTATACTTTTGACAATTCTGACTTCATATTCGGATTCAGAGGAAAGTTTTACATAAAGATTAGCTGTCAGAATCATTTAGTCACGACTTTATTGAAAATTTGTCACGTAGTGTAATCACCAGGCAAAGAATGCGAAGATATGTGAAAATTTCGGTGTTATTTTTTAATTTGGTTCTTTCTGGATTAAATATTCATGCTAAAGAAAACTAATATAGAGCAACATTGTTCATAAGATATAGCCCTAGAATATTTGTGAATAAGGTTGTTCTCTTAAATAAATATTACGGAAGTTATCCACAATTAAAGCGACCCATAGTGAGAAAAATAGCATTTTAGCAAACTTTGTGGGCTCAAGGCACGGCTAATAACTATGCAAACGATCTAAAATTTTTTATATATATTTTTTTTCTAATTTGGAATCATTTTAAGGGGTTTGCCAAGTGAAAATACGAAAAAAAAATTTGCCCATATAACTTGCGGTCACACTACTGTCCATGATACTATTTATCATACATTTCGAAATGTCCTTTTTTCGTATGAAAAATGTGGTCACCGTATATATGACTCAACTTCTGTATGATCTTTTTCTGGCTTTGGTATCATAGTAATTAAGGAAACCTTACACTTTTTAGGATGGTATTCAACGAGTTAAATAGCATGAGAAATAAAAAGAATAATTTTCTTTGCTATGCTAGATCCAACAGCATTTTGCTATTGTCAATACCAGGCGCCTTTTTGGTGTTTAAGTCACAAATAGCCTTTTCTATTTCTCTTGTCTCAAATCTTAGAGCGGAATAGCTGCTCTAACAGTAACAGGCGGTAACTTGACTGCTATGTGAGCAGTAGTGGTGGGATTTATTTGGGGTAAATACGTTTTTCAAATAATTAACAAACATATTTCCTTTTTCAATTTCATTTCTTGTCCAACTTCCGTTCAAGTTTCTTAATGGTGGTTTACAGATAACTGGCCTTTTGAGATTTCTTGATGTACGCCATAATGAGTAGTCCGATTGTGGACTTGCATCAAGTTTCTAGAGATAGTTGAAGAGGTAGGGCTGCGACCCCGTTAAAGCGCTGTTATATACCTACCAATACCAAGTTGTACTTGGGGTTTTTAACAATTTTTTACTTGTGTTACTGAGTTTTCCATTGCGTCTGTTTTTTGGGTAAATCGTTTCATCACTTGCCGCTGCCACAACACTTGCAGGTAATAGTTTTGTAAGTGTATTGCAGTCAACCGTATTTGTAATCACAAAGGGTGAGAGGAAACGCTTGCTAGTAATAAGTTTAGTCATAAGGTATTTACTGTCTTCAATTCTTTCTTGATTTCTGCATTGCTTTCGTTAAGTTTCACTGTCACATAAGCATTTGTTTCATTCTGTATTATTGTCTTTTATTATTTAAACTCATAATAGAGCGTTTTACTTTACTCTTAACCTGTGCTTTTCTTATTGTTTATTATTTTACAACAACACCGAAAATAAAACAATAAAACAAAAATTATTTTTGCGCAGAATGTGTGAGTAGGAACCTATTTTTTTCTATTCTTGTATTTTTTTACCCATTGTCTTGTTAATTGATATTATAAAAACTTATTTATGTTAAAAATAACCGTATGTGAAGTTAAGGCGGTGTGCGGACGCTAATTCCATCGCTGTCCGCTATTTACACGGAATTTATTAATGCCTCTATTGCGGTTCTCCACTTTTGTAAAAGTTTGGTTGTCTTTGATAAATTCACATTGCCATTCTCAACTCAACTGGCAGTTGGCTATTCAGTTGTGTATCTGTTTGTTTCGTGGTATTGCCGTTTTCAAGTTTGTTAAAGTTTGGTCGACAAATATGTTAAATACACATAACTGCTAAAAAGTCGTTGTGTTATTTATTTTATTTTTTTTAAATTTGGTTAAAATCAAAAACAAAATGGAGAAGAAATACGATTGTATGTATAAAATTTTGTAATAACTTTTTCGGTTTTTTTTTTAATTTTATTAGTTTGATAATAAAAACGAAAGCTCAATTAGAGCGGCTCGTCCAGCTTATTTAGAGAAACTTAGAAATTGTTCGCGGAAAACACCAAAGTTTGGTAGGATGAAAAACTCATGTAAGGAGTTATGAGAAGAGTTTATAGTGGAGTTAAATAGTTTGGGACCACGACAAGGACTTCTTTTAAACACTTATAATCTTCTTAATCTAATTATAATATTATTGGCATAGGTTTGGATACACTACAAGGCAAGTATAAAGAAAACACTTGCCAAGTATAAAGAAAACACTTGCCAAAAATAAAAGAAACACTCAAGCGACAGGGGGAGGGCTATCAAAGAAGTTCCATTAAAAAGCATTGAGAATAGTGTTTCGCAGCTCTTGTATTGCAAGTCCGGCCAAGTATTTCGTGTTGAAAATATTTCAAGTGACAATTTTACTGAGTCAGTTGAACCAATAATAAAACCAGCCGATTGGCCAACAGCTACCCTAACAAGAAGAAGAACTCATCAGGCACAAGAAAGTATCGTTACTTATTATAAGTTCTTACTGAGCACTGGTAAGTTTAAGAGGGTTGGAATCATCACGAATTTGTCTACTTTTTCATAGCGCATCTATCATCATCATCATAAAAAATCGACACTTATATCAATTATAAATACTTTTTATTCAACACAACAATTTTATAAAATTTTCACTTGTCAAACGTTATATTTAAAGTTGGCAAATCGATATTTTAAGTTGGCAACTTTGTAGCAAACTCAACTAAAAACAGTATGGTATCACAATACCTAAAATGAGTTTGACTAAGCATAAGTTGGGTTGACTCCAACACGACCAAACTGAGTTGAGTGAAGAACCGCAATAGGGGCATAAATCTTCGTACGCTGCTACTCGATGGGTTAAGGTTTTTATTCCAAAGGGAGGGAAAACATCTCACACTAACCCAAAGGACTACGGACCAACCAACCTGTCGTCAGTTCTTCTAAAAACCTTTGATATGGTCATTGGTATTCATCTGAACATGTCTATTCCTAGACACTTGCTCTCTATCTCTCAGCGTGCACACCAAGGGAAAGACTGTGGACACGGAACATCACTCACTAGTTGGCTAAATTGAGAAATCTTTGAATTTCGAGAATACTCGCTTGTAGCCTTTCTGGGCATTAAGGGAGCTTTCAATACTGTCAAATCTGACTCCAGCTTTATAGGAAATCTACTCGGCAACAGAATCCACAATGTTTGTAGATTGGTGCACAGGGTCACCCCGCAAGGTGCTGCCAAAGAAATATATTGTTTTGAGAGGAGCAGTTAAACACATTGGTGACTATCCTTTAAAATATATTATAAGCACTTTTTTCATTAGTCGACAAGCCTTACGTTCCACCCACTATTCACTGGGATGGAACATTGATAGAAGATATATGAAGAAGTAAATGAGTTGATTGGAACTGCAGGCATCACCAAAAGTTATTGGTCATCTTTGGTACTTAACAAAAGAACTTATAGCATTCGCCTAATTTGACGACCAAATTTCTGTTCATACAAAAATAAGATGGTGGCCGCTTTAGAGGTTCAAGGACCGGAAACCCCTTTTAAAACGAATAAAATTAGATGCCAGTCTAATAAATAGCAAACAATTAGAAGACTTCGTTTCTAAAAATAATTAGATTTTTTAGCAAATTGGGCGGAATATGAAAGTTACTTAAATGGTAGAGACAAAGATCGTTTTATGAGAGTTGTTATAGATAAAGCAAAACGATGAGTAGCACTGAGGGAGGAATATAATACACAACATACCAACAATGAACAGTGGAGCCAGTATTCACTGTCGTTGGCGAAAGATTATAGACAAAAATACTCAAATTCTTCGAAATTAATAGGGCCCATACACAATACCATCATGATTGTACAATCAAGTGATTGTGCCAGCTGATGGACCGTGTATGAGCTTGTGGTGTGATTGTACCAGCTGATGGTGCTTTATCAAAAATAGTTTGATATTTTTTTGATTGTACCAGCATGATTGTATCGTGTGCTGTAAAGTTAGCTCATAAATGTTAAATCGTCAAGGCATAAACATCAAAAAATACAAAATTTAAAACAAAATTGAAATTAAAACACGTTTATTTTAACTCCTTATTCGTTTTCGTTTTAGGATAATAGCAATAATAACAGCAGCACAAATTATATTGTTATTCATAACAACCTTTTCCACACAACTTTTGGTAAAAATGAATTTTGTACCAGCATGCTGGTGTGTTGTGCTTTAAGCTTAATTGCACAATCACTTGATTGTTCAATCATGATGGTATTGTGTATGGGCCCTATAAGTTTGCTCCAATAATCTTATTAAATAAAATATGTAAAACTTAAAAACTCTTTAAAAGTAAAAAAAAAAAACATTTTATGTTAAGCAGCATAAAAAACATTAAAACCATTTTTTAGTTAATATACATACATATATTTTAAGATTTTTATTGAAGTATGTATGTATTATAGCCGACTAATCTTTTAAGTATATTGCAAAATATGCTCTCAGTTCTCTTATTTACGGGCTATAGTACCACTATTAAAATACACACTGAAAAAATAAGAGTTAGGGGTCGGTAGCATTCAATGACCGCATTCCAATATAAAACACGTACGTGTTCAGAGTAGATTGGTCTCTCACGCAAATTAACAAAAAAAAAACTAGACGCCTGCAAAAATACAAATTTGTTTAATTTCAATGAGAAAATTTGGGTCAGATTGGCCCATAACATAATCCAATGTTTTATGTTAATAGATTTGTGTTTATTAAATGTATGTTTTGTATAACTAACTTTTTCAACGCAATTGTTCAGAAAAATAAGTCAAATTAATAATTTACAACATAAACAAACAAGCTATGAATATTAATAAATAAATATTTAAAACGACATAAAACCATACGCTCGATATTTTATAGATTCTCATTTAATGGAATATTTGCTTCCTGTTTTAATAACTCTATAAGTACTTAAAATTCAATTTATAAATCGTCCAATAGCGAAAAGATTAATATAATTAAAATAATAACAATAACAGATATAAAAAACTTACAGGATGATACTGTTTTAAAAATGCGTGCATTCGCTCAATCTCTTCCGAAGTTAGACTTTTTATAATGAAAAATTTATTGTAACTTTCATAAAACTGTGCTGCTGATTTGCCAGATGATTCGATGTGCACTGGCTGCGAACGTGTTAGTGATTCTCGGTAATCCACATCATCGACTCCAAAGCGTTCACGCAAATTACGAAATACTAAAGGACAATATTCTTTAACTTTGAAGTGTGAGGGCATATTTTCTCTGAAGACAAAAACAAAACGAACAATTACATATGTATGTGTTAACATTAACATTAAAAATTCTTAAAACAAATTATGACTAAACTTACTTATTAAATAAATGATTATCGACTTTAATTTTGGAATATGCTCGAAAATCATCGGGCAAAAGCATCACAGGTATATTTACATGACTCAGTTCATTAATCTTAAAAGAAAGCAATGATGAATGTATATGATAATGAATAATGACAACAATATTTATAAACGTATGATTGAGTTTCATATGTACTTACAGTATGATTTATTCCCCACATAAATACGCTGAGTATTGGTTCATTTGCACGAAAAAGTTTAACCTTTTGATGCTTGACCCGAAAATGTTTTTTCTTCAGAATACGTGGATGCGAAGAAGTTGAAGCCTTTTTATCCATTTTGTTTGTTTATTGTTCAAATAATATTATTTGTATATTTTAATAGCTATAACGAAAAAAATGTATGCTTTCATAAGAAATATGTAGTTTTACGAAAAGAAAATATATATTTTAAAATTCACGACTTAAACTCACAAATTACTAATGAAGATTGATTTTATTAAAGGCCATTTAATAACAATGGAGTAACTTACTAACTTCGTCTCACCATAATTAATCGTTTTTATCAAATAGCAATTTCTAGCTTTCATATCGACGGATCACAAACTTATATTTACCTTACTAGATGGCAACTAACCTTTTAAAACTCTCCACAACTAGTTGTAAAGAGGTTATACTGAGTTTGTCATTCCGTGTGTAACTTTTTTAATATTCATCAAACACCCCATAAAGTATATTATCGATCCAAGAGTAATTCCAAGTCTAGATAATCGCTCCATAATTTACCATAGGCCACCAATAAAGCTTCTCTCAAAAAAATTTTAGTACTCCTAAAACTGTAGCGAGTGCTATTGTAATATTATAGTTTTATATGACTAGAAATCACACGAAAAAAAATTTTAAGGAACGGTCTATGCCACAAAAAAATAAGCAGCCGTATTTATAATGAAATTTTGGAATGAAGTTGGCGCAAAGTTCATCCATAACACACTTACAAGTTTGTTGGCAAGGGGGCGACGCTGTATGCTTGACACTCTTTACTTCTTGCCTCTCTCGTTAACAAACTTTTTCTGTCCGGCAAGAAATGTCCATAGTGTAAATTGCGACTTTGCGAAACTCTTGTTAAGGAGCTGCCAAACGTTTGCCAACTTTTGAAAAACAGCTGTTTACTGTTAAACAATTTTGTTTGTTTTTTCAATTTACCGTTCTGTTTTTAATTTACTATCTTATTTTACTTTATTTTAATTTCAAAATCTTTTGAATTTTTATATGTGGAGGAAAAGTGAAAAAAAATGACAAAACCACACTGAAAGAATTTTCTTCGCAATACTAATGACTTTTGACATTAATCCCATGAAAAATTGCATTAAAAAGGAACCTATGCAGCACTTCGTTGGATCAATGAAACCTGTTTCATTAAAAGGATTTAATGAAACATGACATAAGATCTATGAATATTATTCATTGGATGAATACTTTCAATAAAGTAAAAAAATTTTTTTTTTATTTTTTTAATTATTTTTCTTATTTTATTTTACTTTATTTTATTTTTTTTTCTGTCTCTGGGGGATTCGATAGCGCAACCTCGGTGCTGATAGACTAGCTCACTACCAGCTAGTCTACTGGGGCAGTGTAGGTTTTGGATAAAAAAACTATGTTTTTTACTCAATTAAGAGCGTAAATATGAGATTAAATTGTCAATAATAATATAATTGAAAATGGATTGAAAGTGTTTGTTTCATTATTATAATGACATTTTTATTGTCATAATGAAAATTTAAATTAATAAAGGCAATTATTGAAATATGTTGCTTTTATAAAAAAAAATTTTTGATTTCATAAATTTAATGGCATACATGTAACATTAGATGTACGAAATTATTAAATCTTACATTTTTTAATTAACAATTAAACATTTTTTTTAAGGAAACTATAATTTTGTATTAATTAATGAATATACATAGTTATGTTTGTATATTGTTTTTTTATGTTCCCAACTAAAATTTTTTGTTTAACTTGGACAAACTTAAGTTTTCATGTATCCAATGAAAATTTTTAACGTAATTACGAAATCCAATGAAGCGATTTTTACGAAAATATTTCATTATAACTATGAAATTCCATTTAGACAATGAAAATTTTCATTTACCGAAGGAAATTTTTTTTATGAAAATGATTCATTAAATATATGAAGCATTTTTCTTTCAGTGCAGCGATGATTAATGCAAAAC
The DNA here is from genome assembly GCA_930367215.1 of Pollenia angustigena. Classification (NCBI taxonomy): domain Eukaryota; kingdom Metazoa; phylum Arthropoda; class Insecta; order Diptera; family Polleniidae; genus Pollenia; species Pollenia angustigena. Next base: position 10,899,891 of record OV884061.1, on the reverse strand, counting down.
GTGTTGCATTTTTGAGTAAGATAATGTGGCATCACTAAAATTCAGATTTGATTTATTAAAAGTTAGCAGATGGAGAAAAGTTCGTTATGGATTAACTCTGTGCTTACAAGCTGCTAAGCTTAATCGGCATTCTAGGCAGCAGCTCGTTGTACGAAGTGTACAAACTGTGGCTAACTTTAGGTTATGAATTCGACTAAAGATGTTATTGAGGCTAAATTGGGGATGCTTAACACGAATATAGTATTCTTTTTTTCTTGAGTAGCGTTTTCGTGACATTCGGGAAAATCGTGTTATTTCTGCAGTTGCTTAAAATGTTTCGAAAAATCTCGAGAATTGTACAAAATTTAAACTGTTGCATTGATTCAGTGGTAAAAAAAATATTCTAGACAAAAAAGTTTATAGAATCATTAATGAAAAACGATTGGCTGTTTTATTAAATAAAAAAAAAAACTATTTAAACGTGTTATTAAGGAACAAAAAGGTGTATTCATACAAAAATTAGTTCTCAAAGTAAAAATTAAAAGAAATTCATCACCTAAAACATAAATGGAACAAATTAAAACAAAAAAAGTATTCGGCATTGGAATAAATGTATATTTATTTTAATAATCCGTTTTAGTGTCGAGTGGCTCTTCCATTGCGACGTATGTAAAACTTCTTTTAAACGATCTGGCATATTTGTTTCTCTTTATTTTGTTTGTATTTATGTATATATGTACATTTTTTATATATTTAGCTGGAGAGGCCTCAAGGCTCAGTTAGCCGGGAGTTACAGTAACAGTAAGGCGACCAGATTTTGAAAATAAAAATAGAGGACTAAAGAAAAAAAGTAAAAAAATTTTTTGACTTCAAGATTTTTTTACATATTTTACAGACAAATTTACATTCCCATATTAATAAATGTAAAGAAAATTTAAAATGAATTACATATCGTCGGCTTAATATGCAGACCTGCGAAATCCACTTTTTAAGTAAATTGAGATTTGATGCCGTGTGGTAGAGAAATATATGCTTCGTCGACCAGCATGTAGTTATTCTTCAATTTGAGTCTTGAAGTGTGTCAAATCAACTATATTTTTGGTTCTCCTCTCAAGCAGTAAATAGGAAAAATAAAAAGTTTTTCCTGTAAAATTTGTTGAAAGGGAGTTAGCAGGTTTGCATATTAAGCTGACGATGAATAAAAATTTACATTTACTTAAGTAAAATTAGTTACAAAAAAAAAACAACTAAACTTTAATAATCATTGCAAAAAATTATTCAAAATTTTATACTGCAAGTGTATGAGAGTCCAGTAGGAGTATGAACAGAACAAGCATGGCACAACATTTTCCATACGATTGCACTGAAAAAACCGTTGATCACCGTGAAATAAAATTTTTATTTTAATTTATAAAAATAAAAGCAAATATTGGTCATGCTTTTAAAAATATAGAGGACAAAGATGACGGATTATGAAAAAAAGATGATAAAAGAGGACACACATTTTATAGAGGACAGTCAGTTAAAAAAGAGGATTGTCCTCTAAAAAAGAGTACGTATGGTCACCTTAAGTAACAGTAACCTTACCGTAAAAAAGTAAGACCAATCTATTTCTTACAGATTGAGACGTCGCATCTTACTGCTAACTATAATCGTTCTAATTGCTTTACATACAACAAAATCAAGCAGCTGATTTTTTCAAGACGTTATGTTCACTTCTTCATGGGATGAGTCTGTTAATATAAAATAAAAACATCAACATTTAATAACACAATTATGTACTATGAATTTAACGAAATTACAGTGAAAAAACGCAAATTTGTATTACATACATTAATTTTTTTAATACTAAAAGCCAAAGCTACACGCAGAGAAAAAACATGAATAATTAGTGGTCACTACGAACATTTTTAGTTTATTATAAACCTAATATAACTTGAAAAGATATTTTTTGTCCTTAACATTTGTAAATTCACTTTAATAATATAATATGGGGTTTTACACCTTAAAAGTTACTCTGATATAGCTAAACATATTCAACTACGTGAAATGTTTGCTACTATAAGATATGTATATATTTTCAACTCTACAATTAAAATCATACAGGTATGTGATGAAAACCGATCGATTTCAAAACGAACGTTTTTAAAGGTGTGATGAATTTCGAGGGATTTTAAAATCCATTTCTGAATTTTAGTCTTAAATTTTCGTTCAGAATACACTTCAGTTAACGTATAAAATATAAAATGTATAAAGACTAAAAATAAAAGGAATATGTATTTAAAATCCATTTTTAAAGATACTGAAAACAATATTTTCGGTTTCAAATCGTTTCGTTTTTAAAATCACATACCTGTACCCAGGTTCTGTAACTTTAGTGAGAAATTTTTGCATCGAAAAGATGTGAAACAAAATATTCCATCGTTTCTCGAAAAGTGAGAAAAATGTGTGTCTGTAACTCATGTCGAAAACTATCAAAAGAGATTACGTCGTTACGTTATAGATGTCATAATATTGCACTCGAAGCCGATGTGACATTGCAGACGTTCAGAACGCCAATAACACATATCGTTGACGGCGACCAAAATTTACCAAAAACTGAAAATTTTTCAACGACGGCGGCGAAAACACAACCGTCGCCTATACCAAATTGTGTAAAGACCGAATTTAATGTTTGTTGTTTGCAAACGAGCTTTGAAGACATTCGTATATTTTATAAAAATGTTAAAAGCAAAATAATAAAACAATGAAAAATGTGCCAAGATTAAAGTATTATTATTATTGTTCTTTGCATTCTGCATTTTTAATTGTTTTTTAGTGTTAAAATTTTTTCTCGCCCCATTTTTATTCGTGAGTTTATTTGACAGTTCAAAGCGGGAACTTTTCTCACCAAAATGTTACAGACACTTTTTCTGTAAATTAGCTAGTAATTTCCTTACGTGACAGCTTGTACTGGCCAAAAAAAGTAACAGACACAGTTAAGTGAGACAAACAGCTGTTTATTTCAATTTATGGAATTTTTGTTTCATTTTACATATTTCAATCGAAAACTTTCTCGACGCGAGAGTTACAGAACATGGGCACTGATAATATAAGTTGTATGTTTAGTACAATAATTTTTGTTTGCTTTAAAACACATTCTCTAATTGAGCAAACATTTATTGTAAAAACAAACGATGGGTATTTATAAAAAAAATAAAATTTTCTTCACGTCTTTTACGTCAGCATTACTTAATCGGACAACCTGGATTATTATACGAGATATAAATGGATAGTTGGTGTTTGACTTTGTTTTTAAAAGTCTTAATTGTATGTATTTAATTTAATTTTTTAATATATGCCTTACTGTATACATATATAACACAAGTTTTATGTATATAAATATCTGTGGCATTTTGACAAAATATCTTTAGTCGAGATAAGATAGCAAAAAAGTTTAAAAAAAATTATTTTCATCAAATAATAAAATAAATAGTGAATTTTCAAGTCTTTTGCTTGAGATTTGTGGTTATGGGAGACTGTTAAAGTTAGGAAAGTTGAGTAAATTGCATACGTATTCATTGGCTTTTTACGGTTTCGAGAGGGGTGTCATACAAACCAATCTTATCGGTATTGCATTTGAAACTGACAAAAAGAATACGTTGGTGTCATGAAATCCAATGTTATCGGGTTTTTGTTCGAACTAAACTTTGTGTCGGTTTTAAGTGTCACAGAAACCAATGTTATCGGGTTTTTTATTGAAAATAACCCAAGAAGCTTACAGCTCTTGTTTTTTATTGGAAATAAATAAATTTTTAATAAATTCGCTTTATATCTACATATTTTTACGCTGTCTCGTCGAAAACTAAATTAAAAAGGCTAAGAATACGTGTGAAATCTCTCAATTGTTATACATGCAATTCTTTGAATATTAAATATTGAAATAAGAAATTGATGTTTAAGATATAGAACGGTATTATTAAAACAAAATATAACAAAATCTATATATATAAAATAAGTTGCATTGTGTTAGTAATTGATGTTCTCTGTAATGCGTGAACCGATTTTGTTTCTTATTTTCTTTTTTGCACTACGAAGTGGTCAGGAGTTCGCTAGTTAATTATAAAAATAAAATATAAACGAAATTAGTTATAAAAATATGGATATAAAATATATAAAAAAAAAACTTTAAAAAACAAAAACTGATAAATTTCTTTTTAGAAAAATTTAAAAATATTTTTAATAGAGTGGGATTCAAACCCGCAAGCCGATAAGAAGTTATTTGGGAGACACCGTCTTGACCATTCGACCACTAAAACACATAAACGGATAAACGGTTGTCGTTAATATTGAGTATATAAAACATGGAACATTTTTTAATGGTAAATTGAAGTATGAGTTTGTTGTTTGTGTATACTTGGTAAAGAATTAATATTAAAGAAAAGAAGTGTGTGGTTGAACATGTACAAACTGAGCTTTTACGTTTTAACAATTAATCAACTTGTTAATTAATTTAATTAAGTTAATTAATTAATTAATTAAATTAATGATACTGGCAATTTGGTTTTCAAAAGTCTACCGAAGAATAATTCCGGCGGAGTAATATGCATACTTGCTAAAGGGGTTGTGTTATATTCTAACAAACGATACTGAAATTGATTCACATCATTTGCTTCAAAACAGCGTTTAAGTATATTCTTGGCAATGGCAGCACCCTTTTTAGCTATTCCACTGCTCTGGGGATAGCTTAGACTTAAAAATTTAAATTGAATATTATATTCGTCTGAACGGCGCACACTGGGGATTTCGCGGAAAAAAGTCAAATTGTCAACATAGTCTTCATGCAATATTCAGTGATATGTTGCAATTTTAGACTAAATGGTACAATCAAATCAAAAAGAATTACTCCGATCTGACTGCCAGTTTTTTTTTTTTATCCGTCTCAAACTCAGAACTTGTGTGTTTTACCGAACCAACTTAATTTAAACCTAAGAATTTAAATGCGAATATTTTTTTACTATGTGAGCTAACGTTTTTCTGTTTTTTTCTATTTAAAGTAGTATATTTCAGTATACTAAAATTGAAAAAAAAAAAATCTGCAGAGACTTAAGTTTTTTTTTTTTTTTTGTGTATTTTTATGAACATATAACAAAAATCCCATTTTTCTCCAAACAATTGGACCTGCAATTTGATCTTTACTTTTCTTTAGTTTGAAATCACTACTAATACATTGTCTTATATCTGTTTTAACATTATTAATATATTTCAAGTGCCACCAGGTGACACCTCTCAATTTGTTGCATTACACAGTACAACATTTTTCAGCTGATTGATTCGGGACTCAATTCTGATAAGGCTCTTTTGTTTAACATAACTCGAGAACCACTAGTCGGATTTTGCTGAAAAAAATTTTGAAAAATCAAGAATTACAATTACTTTCATCTGTTTATATAACATTTTGCTACATAAGCAACAGTTTCGCAGTTATAAATAAATGTATGAAGAAAAAAATATTTTTTGCCCAAAAAATTTAAATTTTTTATTTTTAATTCATAAAAAATCCAAAACAGTAAAAAAAAGTTTCAAGTCCTATTGCTTTCACGTGAAGTCGCATAACTTATGAAATAAATGAGACATAAATCATGAAAATCGATGAACGCGTTCCCCTTTTATTAACAATTAAGTGAAGGTATGCATTTCAAAAATTTGCTCGAGATATGCACAAAATTCTTTGCAAAAACATTTATGACTTTTTTTTATGATTCTTAGAATTCAAAAAAAAAAAGTAATAAACAAAAGGTTATTTGATTTTTATGATTGCGGTAGCAAAGTAATAAGCGGTAATAAATGTGCGTGGACATTTGAAAGGAAAAAATGAAAGTGCACTTTTTTAATTATTTGGGGTTTTCCGTTGGCTACCTGTATGATTTTTTTACAGAAATTCCACCCACATCTATTTGTGCTCATGTTTTGGAACGTACCTGTCAGTAAAATATTGAAAAATACGTAGTATTTATAGGTGTTCATTTATCGATTTTGTCATTCAACAAGTGCTGACGAACGCGAAAAGCACAACCGATTTTTCTCTGTTTTTTTTAATTATAACTGAAACTAAGGATCAAGAGTTTTACGGCAATGGAATGTTTTTCTATTTTTGCTCGAAGCTTCTGGAATTTGACAAAGACAGAACAAAATTAAAACAGTTTTTGCAACAATTGCACGTTGGCTTAAACGATACTAGAGCATGTGAAATTTTGGATACAATATATAAAAACTTTTACTGTAACTTTAAACAAAGATGGCAGGATTCTAACGAAGTCGCGATTTGAAAAAAAGAATGCAAATTGGCTTGAAGGCACATTTACAATTAAGTTTACTGAGGCTGAATGTTCTACCAGTTCTGCACTTGGTCGGCCACGCAAATCTTTTGAGGAGTGCTGTGATCGCGCCAAACGATACAAAAGGGATGAAGTACGTTCTATGTTTCCTCAAGAAGTAATTGATTTTTCTTCTAGTATTCCAAAATCCAACTACAAAATTTGTACATTAAAAACTTTGGGGATGTTTACAAAGCTTAAACTTACAAAAGAAAAATACGAGTATCTAATGCATTGGTTACAAAATGAAGATATAACATACTCGTACCATACAAACAACTCACGAAAGAAAAAACTAACAGTTATCCTCTAGAAATTTCTATTACTGAAAGTTCAGGCAGTGTACCTCTGCAAAATCTGTTGGATCATACTGCTAAAAGAGTCCTAGAGACCAAATCAGTAAAGGAAATAAATAAAATTGAAAGCAAAAATCTAACAATGTACTATAAATGGGGATGTGATGGGGCATCTGGTCAAAGCGAATACCAACAGAGGTTTTCAGATGATCAAATTTCTGACTCTCATTTATATATGACATCAGTTGTACCACTAAAATTATCATTGAGTGATGACATAAATAAATTAGTATGGAACAACAATAAACCTTCTTCCACACAGTATTGTAGAACACTACAGTTTGCAGACGTTAAAGAGACATCTCAAGTTATACGAGAAGAAAAGAGAAGAGTCGATGAGGAGATATCTCAACTAAAAGAATTTGAGTTAACAGTAAATAATCGTAACTTTAAAGTAAAACATGAATTATATTTTACAATGATTGACGGCAAGACAGCACAATAAGTAACAGAGACACCAGCAGCATCTTCTTGTTTTATTTGTGGAGCAACAACATCCAAAATGAATAAAATCGAAGAAGTTCAAGCTATGCCCGTAAATGAACAAGCACTGCAATTTGGTATGTCACCACTTCATGCGCGTATTAAGCTGATGGAGTGTCTTTTGCATGTAGCTTACAATATTGAATTTAAAAGTGGAAGAGTCGACTCAAATACTCGTCCGGTAAGAGAAGCCCGAAAATGTTTGATAAAGCGTGAAATTAAAGAGAAAATTGGAATACAGGTTGATACTGTTAAACAAGGCTCTGGTACGACAAATTCAGGAAATACGTCACGAAGATTCTTTGCTAATCCTGCTTTGATTTCCGAAATCACGGGTCTAGATGAAGACATAATCAAGAGGTTTTCAACAATTCTCGAAGCTATAACCATTACCGAGGCACTAGATTCGAAAAAATTTGGTGATTTTTGTCTGGAGACGGCAAAAAAGTTTGTTGCACTGTACGAGTGGTACAATATGCCACCAACACTCCACAAAATTCTGATTCATGGAAAATATATAATTGAAAAGTGTATTTTTCCTGTAGGCTTATTATCCGAAGAGGCTCAGGAAAGTCGTAACAAAGACTATAAAAAATATCGCCTTAGACACTCCAGAAAATGCAGTCGAATTGCCACGAACGAAGATATTATGCACCGAATGATGGTAACATCAGATCCCATGATCTCACACTTGACTCCTTCATTTAGCCAGAAAAAGCATAGTGATATAAGCGACGAAGTTAAGGCTCTTTTAGAATAATAAATTAAAAAGTAGATTTAAAATAAATAATAAATTAAAAATTAAAAAATTCATTTAAATTTTTTGTTAGTTTTTTCTAGCTTTCTTTATTTTGATTACATTTGTGTATAACTATATAAATAAAACTAAGTTTGTGATGAAATTAAAAATAGATTTAAAATAAATAATGAATTAAAAATTAAAAAAATCTTTTAAATTTTTTTGTTAGTTAGGGCTTTTTACATTGTAGGTAACGATATACATTTCTCTAACTTTCTTTATTTTGATTACTTTTGTGTATTACTATATAAATAAAACTTAATTTGTGATGAAATCATTATATTTTTTGACAAATATATTTTTTTCCTCACCTCCATACAAAAATCCCCAGTGTGCGGCGTGCGAATTCCGCCGACCCAAAAGGACTATAATCACATTTTATGACCGAGGGATATCCTTGCTTATTGAACACCTGGCACAATGTACCGATTACATGACCTGACGTTCTGTTCCGAATACTAAAGGAAATGAGGTAGTTCGAATACGCGTCAATAAGGGAAATGTAATCCCGACCAGCATATTCGAAGATATCCGTGCATCAAGTTTATGAAAGCTAGGTCAATAATTTTCAATATAATTATAAATCCGTGAATATTTTTCGTCCTCCCCTAATTTTTTTCGATAAAAATTATAATTTTCCTACGTAAGACAAACCGATTTTTTCACCGAGTGAATGACCCCTGAAAGTTCCTCAATTTCAGAAACTTCCGACAACTGTGGTCTAGACAAGCAATCAGCCAATAACATCTCCCTACCCGGTTTGTTAACAACAGTCATATGCGGATATTTCAGAATGCACATAAACATGCGTTGAAGCCGCATTGTCACATCATCAATATCGCGCTTGACCAGGGTCTCTAAAGGCTTATGATCACTTTCGACAGTGAACTAACGTCTATATAAAAAGAAATGGAACCGTTGGCACGCGAACACAATGGCCAGAAGCTCCTTCTCAATTTGCGCCCACTACTTAGTGTTCGAGATGCAAACACTACAGGATGGCCATTAGACTGGTCGCATCGTGTATGGGATTTTTTTTTTTTTTAAATTAAATTGTTTGCGCTGCTTAAAATATGAGGTTTGGTGTAAGAAATCATGACCTAATTTTTCAGGTCAATCCGACGGTGCCTAGCCGTGCCGGGTGGGGCCCAAAGTTCCCCATTTTATAAAAAATGAAAATTTCGATATTTCAAAAAAAAGTGTAAATTTATTTTATTGATTTTATTAAGTTGATAAATTTAAAAGAGAAGATTTGTTTTGGGACGGATATAAATGACGATAGCTCAACAACGTGGAGTAGGTACTGCTTATCTGTCTCATATTGAGGCATCCTAGGCACTACACGGGCCAAATATAAGAATTTCAATTATACAAATATGGCGGTTTAATAAAATTCTTAAATTAATTAAAATTTTTCGTCTTTTGTGAATACATAAAATCAAAAGTTGTGAACAGATTTTAATAATTTATAGCTTGTTTTGTTTGCAATATTGTTTTTGACTCTATAAAATTAGAAGCATAGCTCCATTTTTCAATTTTGTATGAATTTTTAAAAACAAAAATTCCGAAATTTTAATAAAAAAATTATTTTTTTTCCAGAAAAAAAAATTATGTTTCTAAAACGACTGCGCATATAAAAAAAACGTTTTACCTTTCTTAAAGTAAATTTTATTGCGGAATTTTTTTTTAGTTTTTCAATAAGCTAAAGCGTTTTTGAGTTACGCGAACATATGTTGTGCAACCTCCTTAATTTTCGAAATAACGGTATATCTCGAAAACCAAAGCCAAAATGAAGAAAAAAGTTTTAACTTTCTTAAAGTAAATTTTATTGCGGAATTTCGGTTTTTTTTTGTTTTTCAATAAACTAAAGCGTTTTTGAGTTACGCGAATATATGTTGTGCAACCTCCCTAATTTTCGAAATAACGGTATATCTCGAAAACCAAAGCCAATATGAAGAAAAAAGTTGTAACTTTCTTAAAGTAAATTTTATTGCCGAATTTCGGTTTTTTTTAGTTTTTCAATAAGCTAAAGCGTTTTTGAGTTGCGCAAACATATGTTGTGCAACATCCTTAATTTTCGAAATAACGGTATATCTCGAAAACTAAAGCTAACCTAAAAAAACGGCTAGCACCACTGGATTCAACGACCCCGAATAAGCTAAAATTAGTTAAAAATCTTTCGTTCGTATCGTACTAAAATATTAAACTGCAAATACTTTAATCTATCTATACAATATATAATTTCTTAGTATGTCAGGATGTTTGCATGTATGTCCTATTCTTTCCGCAACTTTCTGAAGCCATCTGATGACATAGGAAACTGAAATTTGGCACACTTGAAGTACTTTCTCTGCCGAAGATCGTAGCGTAGTCATATTTTTGATTTTCGGCTTTTCAACTGGTATAACTATAAAGATCTGATAGAAAATATGTTTTTTTTTTATTAAATGGGGAACTTTGGGCCCCACCCGGCACGGCTAGGCACCGTCGGATTGACCTGAAAAATTAGGTCATGATTTCTTACACCAAACCTCATATTTTAAGCAGCGCAAACAATTAAATTAAAAAAAAAAAAAAAATGCGACCAGTCTAATGGTCATTTTGTATCAATACGCAACCCAATCCATCCTTTGATGCATCAGTCTGTATGAAAATGGGAATTTTTGGATCATAAATCGCATGCACTGGCTTGCGCACGTCTAAACTCGTACTGGTCAAGAATAAATAGCACCATCCCTGACCTTTGCCCTGCATGTGGAATAGGCCCACACGACGTACGATACCTATTCAACTGCAGTGCAAACCCAACCCAGCTAGAAGCAGTGTCTTTATGGACCCGCCCACGTGAGGTAGCACAGCTACTGGGCCTTGATTAAGCTGAGTTAGATGGACAGAGCAAACAAGAAGAAGGAGAAGAATAGAGAAATACATTTTATACATGCTTGTTTTTCAGGTGCAGCTGTTACAACAGCAACAACAACAACAACTGGATCAAATGTTACTATACCGAGCAAATTTTAAAATTCCCTATCATGTTCCACTGTCCACTTAAGCTCTACATCATTTCGTGTTAGATTTCGCAAGCCCGCTGATTGCCTTGAAAGATTCGGAATAAATCTAGCAGGATATTTGAGAAGACCTAAGAATCTCTATACGTCCGATTTATTTGCCTGTTTCTTTATTCCTAATATTGCATCCCGATACTTAAAATCCGCTTTAATTTTCCCTTCCGATAAAATATTTCCCATGAATTTCACTTCGCGTTTCCGATATTGAATTAAATTAAATTTAATATTATTAATACGTGCCCTATTAATCACCACACTCATCACCCGATCATGTTTCTCCTCACTATCCGCGCATATAGCCACATCATCAAAATATATAAGAACCCACTGTATATCGCCGAAAATCCTTATCATCTCCTGCTGAAACATCTCCGGGGCACAGTTAAGGCCAAATGGCACTCGAATAAACCTGAACCTCCCAAAAGGTGTTAAAAACGTTGTAAGCTCCGAGGTTTTCCCATCCAACTCCATGTGCCAATAACCGCTCTTTAAATCGAGAACCGAACAAATTCGTTTACCTGCCAGTTTAGATGTTAAGTCATCTATCGTCGGAATTTAAAAATATTCACGTTTAATACACGCATTTAGTGCCTTTGGATCCAGACATATTCTAAGGTCACCGTTTTGCTTCTCAACTATCTGTTTATTGTTCACCCAATCAGTCGGATTATCGACAGGAATAAAAATTCCGTCACCTACCATTTTCCCTAATTCCGATTTTAATTTTTCAGCCAATGAGTCCGGTATCCTTTTTCTGTAGTGATGCACCGGCTTCGAATTTTCCTTCAATGTGATTGAAAAAGTTTTCGGAAATTTTCAAAGTCCACGAAACACATCCCCATACTCGCCCAAAAACGATTCCTTCGACCCCTTGCATGCAATACTACTCACGTCTAAGCATTTAATTAACCGAAATTCTTCACAAGTTCCTAATCCGAGTATAGGTTCACCTTTGTCACTAACAACAACAAACTTAGCTGACTTCCCCGACCTTAAATTAGAATTCACGCAATTAAGTATACAAGTACCAAAAATTTTTAGTAGCGTAACTGTGTTCGAAGTTCAGTCTCAAATTCCATAAATGTTTGGCGTTCTCTTTGAGATATTACGTTGAATTTATAGGACTCCATGGCAACATTGCGCTGTGGTAAACAGTGTTGATCAAATCTTTGCAAGACGTCATGGAGTATACGCTGTACCACCGCATCTCCCGCTCTAACTGTACCCAACAACGAATTTTGAGTTCCAACGTTTGGAAATAGCGTATTATATATATTAGCACCACCTGTGCCAATCAACCAAACGAAATTTGCAAATTTTATTGTTTCGGATTCTGTTGCCTTTCCACTGGCGATCATATAAACCATAAAATTTCGTTTCCAGTCTGGCCAGTCGTTTGCTAGGTTCGAACAATCCAATTCTGGTGGCAGACGGTCGTTCGTTGCGATGTTGAAAAATAATAACCAAAGAGATTTATTTAAGGATGATGCTTTTAAGCAAAATTTAAAATTTTCCCGATGTTTTGTTCAATGCTGGATTTTTTCCGATTTAATATTGTCACCTTGCAGTGTCACAGGTGCTGCTTTACGTTAATTTTAATGCTGACAAAAATTTTAGTGTTTGAACTATGTAGTATTTTTTTTTTCAGCGAAATTTTAACTTCTGACACCATGTAACAAGCTGAGCTTTTACGTTTTATAAATTAAACAACTTGTTAATTAATTTGTATTTTTACTTAACCACGTTTATTAAAACACCTCTTCAATATATTGCCAACAGTAAAGGAAGTCAAGAAAAACTTCTTTTTTTTAACATACATATATCATATCAGCTGACTACAATGATGCTAAATTAGCGACTTATTAAACATCTAGAATTAAAATAAAAGGACATAATCATTACAGAACAAGCTTCCATATTTAAAATTAAAAAAAAAAACAACAATTACGAAAGCAATGCCAACATAAACTGTTTTACATGTTTGCAGGGTTGCCGTTTAAAATTATTAAAAAGTGGCATAAATAAAGCGTCGTTTTTTAAACGTTAAGTTGCAAAAACTGAGAATAAAAGCCGCTAAGCTATTTTAATGGTTTTTATTTATCAGTAATACAACATAAACATACCAAACAATTGCTTAAATTGTTTATGCTGTCAAATCAATTTTGTGCAAAAATATTATATGTATTTGAATTTATTTTTGTATACTTTGTCTAAAAAGTTGTCTAATATGGATGACATATTCAATGTTTCAAAACAATAAAAAGGCAATGATTGCTTGAAATATTATGACGACAGACTAGATCACTGTTCGTTTTTTTAACGATTTTAAGTCGTAATATCAGTAGTGCGATAATCGAATCGAATAAGTGTAAAGAAAATTCATCGAATATGCTATTCAGTACAATTTTTAACGATATCCGCTGTCGTTTAAAGTCAGCTGTTACTTTAAGCAATTTGTTGTCGTTATTTTAGCGACAATAATTTAGGTTGTGTTTATTTAACCGATAAAATGTTATTTTATGTTTAAAATAGCTTACATACATACAAAGATATATTCATATGTAAGTATATGTATGAACAAAAACAAAATAATAAATTTAAAATTTACAAAAAAAGCAAATTAAGAACAAAAACAAAGTTCTTAATGTAAAATTCACAAAAAAAAATATAAAAACCAAATATTAACCCTTCGTCTTACTTATGAGTCTGGCCAGACCTTTTTTAATGCATTTTGAATGAAAAAACATGTGTAACAAGGGGGTTAAGAACAATTTAATTTGTTTTTATTTTTTTCTCTTTTGTGCTTTTCGTTTTTTTCTTAACATTTTAAAGACAGAGATGTAACAAAAATACAGCTGTTATCTATCGTTAAAAAAAAAACAAGTAACACAGTTGAGTTATAATTCTTTTGATGTTTTTGTTCACCGCAATAGCAAAGTTGTAAGCCATAAAAAAAAAATTACAAATCAACTTATTTGAGTTGTGAACCGAAATAGGGAAATATATTCACATTCAACATTTTTCGAATTTATTCTATGAGCTAAATTTCAGTTATGTATTTTATAAAGCTTTTTTGTAATAGTTCTATTCCTTCAATTTTTTAGAAATTACTTTATACACTACCGGACTATTATATTGTATTTTCTTTTTATATTTTACCTTAGCCTTCCTTTGAACAGTAATAAGGTATATTGTATGTACAGAAAAATTTACAATTATTAGACACCAGCAGAATGTAATGCATTTTCCGGCCCGCTACGGCCTTCGTCAGCATTCTTTGTGTCACACTGGATAGTGATACTTTATAAATTGAATGTATTTAACTCAACAATTCTAACAACAATTCTAACAAATAGAAACTGGGAATTATTTCCTTCCGAAGGTTACTTTATACTATATTCAACATTTTTCATTTTTCGAATTTATTCTTCAATTGGGATTTCAGTATTTTGATTATAACTCAGCCATTTTTTAACTGATTTGAAAGATTTATATACCGACGTGTTTAGTAAGTTGGGTTATAAATCTTGGACTCGGGAAGACCTATGGTTCCCGAAAGTGGGTATTTAAAAAAAAAATATTATTTTGGTCATAACTTTTTCGTATCTGAACCGATTTTTCCGAGTTTTTCAGAAAATATTTTTTACTAAAGATTTCCGATCTTTGGATATGCAAGTGATAACCATAGGTCATATAACAGTTTAAAAAAATCAGGGTTTTATAAAATTTTTGATATTTTTTGTAAAAAATTAGAGGAATTTTTGGAAAAAATTAGAGGTAGTCGTGGTTTTTTGCTCATATCTCAGCCATTTGTGGATCGATCTTGCTGAATTTCAAAAGCAAACAATTCCGGACCATATGCGACATAAATGTATAATAACCTGGCCCCCATCATATATGGGGTCTTCGGAAAATCCATTTCAATGGACAGACGGACATGGTTAAATCAAGTTCTCTCCTCATAAGGACCCAGAATATATATACTTTATAGGGTCTTGGATCAATATTGTAGAAATTACAAACGGAATGACAAACTTATATATACCCTTTTCCACCTGAGGTGAAGGGTATAATTACAGAATTACACTATCGTTACTGCAAGCGAATATATATGTCGACAAATATAACGATTGTCGGTTCGTTACAAGTTAAAGTTAGTGAATCGCACCACAGACGAATTTAAAAAGTCTCACAAAAATCGCAGACCGACAAAAATAGGCCGAATAGTAATTATAGTCAACGGGGGATAACCCTGCATGTTTAGGCGAAATTTACTAAAGACTTTTAAGCATTGTGACCATTTTGGCATTTTTGCACCTAAATTCAGTATTAAAAATTTAACTGGAAAATTTTCTAGGCCATATGCCATCCGTTTACCAAATTTTATCCCAATTCACTTAGCGGCTTTCACGTCATTGAGCCGCAAACAAACATCCAAACTTTTGCATTTATAATATTAGTGGGATAAAGACCTAAAATAGTTCCACTCAAAGATAAATTACGTAAGATTTCTTTCTTAAAAAAAATTTGGAAATAAAATATTTAGTAAATCTTAGGAATGTCCTTATTACATTGATTTTACAAATCATTTGCCACTCAATTACATAAAAAAGTACAAAGAATTTATATACTTTCATAGTTGCATTTAAAAAAAAAATTTTTTTGATCAAAAGAAAAAAATTCTATAACATAAATTTTTCAACATTTCATGTTTATCCAAACAATCAATGAGAAACTTTTCTTAATATATAAGAAATAAACGGGTTTAAAAATCTTTTTATTAATTATTTTTAAATTGGAGCAAAAAATAGAAATAAAACCGCTTGTATTAGAAGGCCAACTAAATTTAAACTCAACCACCTATGCTTTTTATGTCTGATGGTATATCAAAATCTCCCTTATACTTTTTTCAAAAATTAGTCACTAAAATTTTAGTGATAAAAATTTTAAGGTATAATAATATATACATATTAGGGCTTCCAATCAGGATTGGTTTTTCTGAATTCGGAGATCCGGAATTGAAGAAAATATTTTGGGATCCCGATTTCGGGGACGAAAAGTGTAATTTTACGATCTCCTGGGTCCAATTTTAGGTTTTTTTAACTTCCACCAACGTTTAACGTTGCATTTGCATTAAAAAAAATTGAATTTTTCAGAGGTTGGATTACTTCTTCGGGGGGGAACTTTTTCCTCCTTTGTCCGGTTTTATTTTTTGTTGAGCTTTACCTGCCTATGACCGTAACACATATTTCTGCCAAGTTTTGCGATAACTTTCAAGAAGCAATATAAGCTAAAACAAAAAGTAATGTCGGGGTAGATAGGCAAAATACGCACATGCAAACATTTTCACTAACACATGCACACTTTTCCAACTGTCTTGTCTATTGTCTAGCAAATTTTGGACAGTGATTTGACATTAACTAACAGTAATTTGAAATTTTGTTCGCAAAAGAAAAAAACATATATATATTCTGCTTGGATTTTTTATGTTTTAGTTAAGTGTTATATTTGTTCACACAATACAGTCATTTTAAGCTATTTTTAAATTTGTTTAGTTCATAAAAAACACGTTAGGCTGCACTTGCACGGCACCATTCACGTTTGACCACTGTTGCCAAAACTTGGTGACCAAAAATGGCTAAATTTACGGAAAAAATGTATAAAAAATGGGCTAAAATCTTTTTTAAATAAAAACACATTAAAAATCAATAACAAAACAGAAATAATTAATTAAAAGTTGTTTACGATGAAATTGTGAGTTAAGATCAATTTGTTAAATAAGAATAAACGTAATTAATATTAAAATAAATTAATATTAAAAAATTAAATCATTGAAAAATTCGGTCACCGTAGGTATATAGCAAATTTAAAACTAAAGTCCCAAGTATAATATGCTTAAGTTGGCTTAAGCAATTTTGCGAATACATGTGATTAATTTGCGTCGAACCATATTGAACTTAAAAAAACTTTTTGTTAAATTTTATGAAACTTTAACGAAACAGGTTGCACGAAATCAAAAATTTTTTAATTTTGTTTTTGTTTTTTTAAATGTACTTAAAATTGTTGTTAATTTTTGTATATTATAGATGGGCCTTAACTTTTTCTTAATTCGGTATCTGTGAGTCTATTTGGTAAAATTTGGGCTGTAATCAAATTTTGTAAAGATTTGTCTACAATTGATCATATACCACATTTAAATCCTACACCTTAAATGTTGTAACTCGGTGGCGGGCAGTGTTGCCAAAACTTGGTGACCAAAAATGGCTAAATTTACGGAAAAAAATGGCTAAAAATGGGCTAAAAAATGGCTAAAAGCTTTTTTAAATAAAAACACATTAAAAATCAGTAACAAAAAATAATTAAAATAAGTTAAGATTAATTTGTTAAATAAGAATAAACGTAAATTAATATTAAAATAAATTAATATTAAATAATCAAATAATCGAAAAATTCGATATCGTTATTGTTCATCTCATAGGAATCACTCATTAGTTTCAAATAATCATTAGTTTTAAATAATTTGAAGGTAACTCATAATCACGACAACATTTACCCAACCTTTTGAATCCAGATCTACAATAAAAAACAAGCAAGAAAGTATAGTCGGTTAAACCCAACTTTATGATACCCTACACCACATTAGAACCTTTGTACCAAATTTTATCAAATAATCTCTAAATTGCGACCTGTACTTTGCGCACAAGGTTTACATGGGCAGCCAGCCAGCCGGACAAACATCGTTAATTCGACTCAGAAAGTGATTCTGAGTCAATCGATATACGTAGAGGTGGGCTAAGGACCAATATTTTAAGGTGTTACAGACATCAGCACAAACGCATAGTACCCTCTCCACTAATTTACCTAATTGATAAAATCGAATTAACGGTTGTTTAATGTAACCTATTTCTCATATTACTTTTAACGATGTTGACTTGGCTAAACACCCTCTCTACTTCAGCATTAGACCATGGAAGTGAGAGCAACTTTATAGTAAATTCTGAAATTTTCTAAAACAATTTTGTTACCGCCTGCATCCCTTTATTGATATTTGCAGCCAGAAAGAAACAGCGATGTTTGTGTTGATCGATTTTATAAATTTAGTAGTGGAATACTGTTCCTTTATTTTGAAAGATGTTTCAGCGTCATAGTTTATAGCAATTTTCAACATTTTTAAAAGTTGTGATTTAAATTAAACGCGTTTTAATTGTTCAAAATGTTCTTTTACTTTTATACATTTTTATAAGAAAATAAAAATTATTCTTTTAAAAGAAAAACGGCAAAAAAATTTTATGGCTAATGGCTAAACTCATTTTTTAATGGCTAAACAGGGTGAAAAATGGCTAAATTGGCAACACTGCGTTTGACACATTTTTAAAAGTAAACTGTCTAAACTACTGTGTGGACACTGATTTTTTTATATTAAATTGGCGATTTGTTTTTGAAAATTTTCCGATTTCTTACCAGAATCATCAATTTTTATTAACTCTGTTATTTACACCAACTCGCCAACAATATTGCAAAATACGACAGATATTGTTAAAATACTTTTGGTAACAACAGATATTTGTGAGCATAAAAAAATGTTGACATACTCAATGCAAAACCATAAGCAACTGTTTTTGTTTTTAATGGCTTTTTCTTTTCTAAAAAAAAGTACATGTGACTTGGCAACATTTTTAAATGCTGCCCTAATTTTTAAGAAGTGTTTCATATTTTACGTTTACAAAAGAACACAAATTTCGGCATTAAACAATAAAGTACAATTAGCGCAAGGTAAATTAAATTACAGGTGGTAGTCAGACTACAACAGTCCAAAGCCAACAGAAACAACGGCTCGAAACTTGCCACCACCTTGTACTGAATTCGACTTGATCTAGTGCTGCAATCATGCCCCTATAATTAAAATGAGTGTTGAATATGTAGCATTTTTTTTTTTTTTAATTTTAATGGGAACATCATCAAAAAAAGCGCTTTACACTTTTAAAATAACACATAATTTTCAGAAAAGAACATAAAAAAATGTAAAAGGCAGAATAATTTCAGAATTTTACTCAGAAAAGAAAATAAGATATGGTGTGCAACAATATCAGTTAAACTCATTCTCTCATTCATATCAAAGTAACAGATAAATATCTGTGTATCTGTTTCGAAAATACTTTATGTTACACTCTTGCAGGTCTTAAGATCATATAAACACATGTGTATTAGAGTAGAGTTGTCAACACCGATTTCCGAAGTAATAAAAAAATCGATTTTTTTTATTTTATCGGTTTTTTAAAACCAGTGCCCATGTTCTGTAACTCTCGCGTCGATAAAGTTTTCGATTGAAATGTGTGAAATGAAACAAAAATGCCATATATTGAAACAAACAGCTGTTTTTCTCACTAAACTCTGTTTGTAACTTTTTTGCGAGTAATAGCTGTCACGTTAGGAAATTACTCGCCAATTTACAGAAAACGTGTGTCTGTAACATTTTTGTGAAAATAGTTCCCGCTTTGAACTGTCAAACAAACTCACGAATAAAAACGAGGTGAGAAAAAATTTTAACACTAAAAATCAATTAAAAATGCAATTTGCAAAGAATAATAATATGTAATAATATTTTATTCTTGGCACATTTTTTCATTGTTTAATTATTTTGCTTTTAACAGTTTTATAAAATATACGAATTTTTTCAAAGCTCGTTTGCAAACAACAAACATTAAAGTCGCACTTTACATTATTTGGTATAGCCGATGCACAGTGGCTGAAAATCGTTTTTCATTGGCCAAAAATCTGTAACTTTTGAACCGAAGGAGATATTTTAGTGAAATTTTTTAATCGACAGACAGATTCTTAAACTTTCTCCACTTTAAATTTCATTAAAATCGGTTGAGTAGTTAATGGGGAATTTAAGGGCAAAGTGGAACTTTAGATTTTTTTTTACTTTAGCGTGCAATATGGTTTTTTTATTGCTTTAAATTATTTAAAAATTAAATTTTTTGATTTAAATAATAACCATTAACATTTTTTGTAATAATGGGACACTCAAAAAATTAAATGTTTACACTATAAAAAAAAATTTAACATTAAAAAAAATAGTAAAATCCACTGGAAATGTTGCTTTTATTGCTGAAAAATAAAAAATTTTTTGCTTTCAAATTTGTTTACACTTATTTATTCTTATTTATTTATTCAAAAATTTCATACATATGTGGATAAAAAAAAACCTTTTAAAAATATTAGCAGCAATAGATTTTAAAAGCTTTTGTAACAATGTAATTTTCTGTTTATTATTATTTTTTACTAATACAATGGCTGTCATAGATCTTATGAATTATAATTATTGTTCATTTAATTGAAAGATTGATTGCAAATATTCCATATTCTGTTCTGTGTTATTTCTGTTCTTAAGTAGTTTTTTGACTTCTTCATCTAAATCCCGATGTTCCACTTTCCATTGATTTCGAATACTGGAGATGAACGGATCTGAAGTTGCCACTAATATATTAAATATTCTTTTTTAGTGGAATTTCGTGAAATTGTTCTAGTATTGTGCTCTCTATAAAATCTGTAATCCTTATTCCTTTTTTCCTGAGCTTCCTCTGATAAATCTCCAAGTGGCACCAACTGATATTTAATGACATCTTCTCCATGGTAAAGGATTTTGTGAACTGTAGCAGACATATTTCTCCATGGGTACTTGGTTGTATATATTTTTGCAGTTTCCTTAGCAAAATCTCCAAATTTTCTAGAGTCGATTTCTTCATTGCACGCAAGTACTTCTAGGAATATTTTTAATCTAAAAATGAGGTTAAAATCAACACCTGTTATTTCAGATGCTGTTTCTGGATCTGAAAAGAATCTTCTTGCGGTATTTCCATCATTTGTATTGCCTGACCATTGTTTCGGCTAATCAACCCAAATTTGCGATATTCTTCTTGAACATGTTGCCTTTTTGAACTTCGTAACTCCTTGTTGGTTTCGTTGTTTAATATTGATCCTGAAGATCCGAAATCCAAATCATAACTGATTTTAAGTATGTGTTCCATAAGTCGTATTCGTCGTAAAAAGACCAAACAAAACTTAAAAATCCCTTCCAAGGTGGGATTCACAATATACCTGTTTAGTGTAAACGCGTGTCTTAGCTCTTTATTCTACTTTAAAATACGCTAGTGTGAACGTAGTGTAACGGATAAGGATGAATCAGGGTAGCTATACGTTTTTCTGATTGTGTAACATTAATAAAATTTTTTATATGTACTACCTGTTTTATGTTCGATCACGATCAATTTTCCCTATATCATAAAATTTTTCTTGAAGACAATAGCACATGATTTCTGTTACTTCTGCAATCATTTTTGCGGAATAAAAAAAAAATTGTAAAAAACAATTTCAAAAATAAACATTTTTTGGAGTAATTTCATTAAAATTACCTTTCTATCAATGGTTTTACCTTCTTAATCCCTTTTGATCCGTAAAAGTTCTATTCTACTAAAGTTGAAATTTGACAAAAATATAGTAGTTTAGAAATTTTTTTTGAGTAATTTCATTAAAATTAAAAAAGTGTTAAACAGACGGATCCAAACGGGTACAAGAGTATATACAGGGGTAAAGAAAACACTTTCACCTTTCTATCAGTGGTTTTACCTTCTTAATCCCTTTTGATCCGCAAAAGTTCTATTCTACTAAAGTTGAAATTTGACAAAAATATAGTAATTTAGACAATATGTCCTAACATCTCAAATATAAATAACACAACAGTCGCAAATATAACCTTTTTAAAGATAACAAGACTACCAACCTAGCAAAAAAGCAAGCAGGTCATTATCTCTGATAGTTTTTGTGCAATGATAACTTCTTTCGGATTAAATATTAAAAAAAACACTTTTTTCTGAATTATAAAAAAAAGTTGTGTTTAACAACATGGCACAACCACAATTACCAATATTTTGACCAAATTTTTTGGCTACCTTAGTTTTAATATGGTTACTATTAAATCAAATTAAAATTTTTGAAATCGGTGACAAACAAAAATTGGACTTTTGGCCAATGAAATAAAATTTTCAGCCACTGTGCGATGGTGAATTTTCGCCGCCGACGTTAAAAATTTTTTTAATTTTGGTAAAGTTTAGTCGCCGTCAAAGATCACATCGGCTTCTAGTACAATGTTATGACTAATATAACGTAACGACGTAATCTCTCTTAATAGTTTTCGACATGAGTTACAGACACATTTTTTTCTCACTTTTCGAGAAACGTTGGGATATTTTGTTCCACATCTTTTCGAAGCGAGAAGTTCTCACTAAAGTTACAGAACATGGGTACAGTTTTTCAAAAAGGATGGTTTTCAAAGTATTCCAGAAACCGGTGGTTTTGCCTCGAATAATCGACTTTTTCTTATATTAAACCCTAATTCAGTCAATATATGCTTCTAAGAACTAATTAATCAGTGAACATTTAACTCTGTTTTTGGTTAAAAATGTGTTTATACCAGCAAATCTATTATTCAGTTAACATATAAACCATCTCTTAACGTATGAAATTGAGCGTTTAAAGTACCAACACAGATCATATGAACTTGACAATCATAGAAATGTTTCCACAATATTTTTTTTTTAACCTATAGATACATATATAGTATATGGGCCACTGATTTAAACTACACAAAAATTCTATTCAATAGTGGGATGATCATACATATCTCGGTATTGTAAAATATTAACTTCAGCCGGCTAATAATTCCGTCAATAGTAGACGCCGCTGCCGGTTTCCTCTCGGCATAGGTTTCTGATGTCAGATGGTTTTTCAGAAGAAAATAGAGCATGCTCAAATTGAAATTTTGTCAGATGACTTTGCATCTGACTTTTACAGAAGCAAAGTTTAAAAGGTAACACACGACATGTATGTATTTTGCAGTGAGAAATTTGACATGTCAGATGACAAAAACATGTCGTGTACGGTCGCCTTTAGTGCAAAAATGAATAGTTTTAGTTGTTATTAATACTGAATAACTAAAAGTAATATATTAGGTTGGGTCAAATCCGCAAATAGTTAAAATATCTAAGAACTAGATTGATCTAAAAATGATTAATAAAAACCTCACATTATGGCCGACCAGCAGAATGTTTTATGGTTTCATTTCGGTACCTACTAACATAACCGTAGTGTCTGTAGCACCTAAAAATACTGGTCCTATAACCATCTTTTAGTATATTGATCTACTCAATCACTATCTTAGTCGAATAACGATATCCGTCTGGCTGGCTGTCCACTTTGTATTGCGCAAAGTACAGGGCGCAATTATTTGATGAAATTTGGTAAATTATTAATTACACAAGGCAACAAAATATAAAAATTTTAAAGGCTTGAAAAACCCTGGAGTTTTTTTACGATTTTTTGAAAAGGCTGCTCCTTACATCTTATCGTAACTTTGGAACGACGTACTCGATTTTGTTATGCAATCCGTCAAAACATTCTAAATTACGCCAGATTTAAGTGTCTAATATATAATTTTTTTAATTTAGCCATTATTTTTGGAGTTATTGAGGCCGAAGTGGCGAAAAAAAATATTTTTTTTTTTGTTTTTATTTTTATAAAATTTTTTAATTAAAAAAATTCATAAAAAATTGAAATCAACAAATACTTACCAGTTTTAGTATAACAATAAAGAACACAGGTCAACAGCAAAAAGGGCTTGAATAACCACTATATTTTTTTTGTAATACTTTATTTTAATAATTTTTTAATAAAGCTGCATGTATTAGAAGTAAAATAAATTTTTTTTCATGAAAATCCATGGATAAATTCCTGTTTTATTCCCGATCAACTGAAAGTACCTTGTTTTAACCTTTTTTATCGCAAATTTGTGTAGAGCTAAAAATCACAAAGTTTTACCTTTTTATTACACAATATTTTTTTTTAATCCCTTACTTTAATTATTTTTTTATAAAGCTGCATACAATAGAAATAAAATAAATTTTGTTTCATGAAAATCCATGAATAAATTCTTTTTTTATTCCCGATTTTATCGCAAATTTGTGTCGAGAAACATGTTGCAAACATAAAATAAGCATGTTGCTCTACACAAATTTGCGATAAAAAATGTTATAACTAGATACTTTCACTTAATCGGGAATAAAAAACGAATTTATTCATGGATTTTCATGAAACAAAATTTATTTTATTTCTATTATATGCAGCTTTATGAAAAAATTATTAAAATAAAGGATTACAAAAATATTGTGTAATGAAAACAGTTAGGTGACTATAGCGGATCAAAAAAATATAGTGGTTATTCAAGCCCTTTTTGCTGTTGACCTGTGTTTTTTATTGTAATTGAAAACGGTGAGAATCGGTCCACAAAGATACAAACTGCTTTCCGTATTAGAGTCTTTGTGCCCATAAACCATGTTTTTATGTTGGTATTAAGATTAAATTTGGGCCAAAAACTTCATATTCTAACGGCCGTATTTATAAAAACTTTATTTAATATTTAAGAAAAATTGCTAAAGTTGTATAAACGAAAAATAGTCTATTAAAAGTTTAATAAGCCATTCATAAAATTATAAAATGTATAGTTGCATTTACCCGTCATTAAGCCAAATATAAAATGACATCTTGATAAATGTTTGCATTTTATGATATTATTTTTGTGAAATACATGCTAACATATGTTTAAAAATAATGGAAAAATAGTTTTATTTATTAATATGGACTTGTTTAATACATTTTATTAATTAAGACAACCAACTAAAAGTTATATAGTTAAATGTAGATATTCTCTTTAATTATTTTTTTTAAATTATTCCAAATATTAAATATTAATATTAAAATACTAATAAAAATATAATAAAATCATAATGAATAGTGTCTATCTTCATTTTCTTTTTTTACACTCCTTCAATAAAAGGAAAAAGCAATTTAATTTAGTCCTACTTTAGAATACAAATTAATATTTACATGTTCCCTTCTCGTTTACATTAACACTTGTTGGGAATTTATTTAGTAAAAATACTCGCGGGAGTGAACATTGGCGATGCCAAATTTTTCAAGTTTGGGAATTCATTCCCAAAAAATTTGTTATTTTGTAATTCACAATACAAAATAAAAAATATGGGAATATTTTCATGGGAATAGTTGTTTGCGATAGAGGTGATTAATTATAGAATATCATGTAAGCCGAATAGAATAATATGGCAACAAAACGTAAAAAAGTTGCATTCCTTAAACATAAGATCGCTAGAAACAGTTAATAGTTAAAAAGCTGTTAATGCACGTTTATGAATACACATTTTTATAAGAGGTTTATAAGACATAAAGCGTTTTATAGTTTTACATACTTTAAAGTTAAAATAAGAACTTTTTATGAATATGGCCGTAAATCTATAGTTCCCATACAAATACCACTCCCAAAAACATTACCAACTTCCTTAAAAATGTTGATATTGATAGAAAATTTGGGGAGATAACTTTTATAATATACATATACTACTAAAATTTCTTGAAGAATAACAATTAGCATATAGATATAGATATCTAGATAATATTATTAGTAAATTTACAGTCTTGAATATTTGTGTGTATATTCTGTGGTATAGGCTATTAAATGGCCGGACTAAACCGATTTGTTAATCATATTTAAGGGGTTTTTGGGTCGATCTTCACAAAATTTGATTTCCCAGTGTGGGCTTTATACACAGAAACAATTATTGCCGAATTATTTTCAAACAAACGCTTGTTTGAAAATTTTTTTAATTTCTACAAATTTTTTTACTGATTCAATTAATATTTTTGTTTGATTTTTATTTAACCAACAAAAATGTTGACAACTATTCAAAAATATAATATACGCGTTATTGGTTTCAAGTTTATTTAACGCTCCTTAATGTTCGTTTTTTTGCATTTTTTTATTTGATCGTAAGCAACACTTCTTTATGTGAAATATAAGAACAACAACAAAAACCACATACAGTCTATGTTTGTCTACTTTTAAAGAGTACAACAATAAGAAAGATGATAAAATAGCATGACGAGGTTTGTATTAAAAACAAAAATAGCAGGTAAAAAAACGTTTTGCTTTTTTTAAACAACAGAAACAACAACAACATTATAAGAAACAAAATAAATTTTTTGTTGGTTTCAAAGTTGGTAAAAAAAAAAACAAAAACCCGTATTCAATTTTCAAACTGTTTTTAGTTAAATAAATGACGAAAAACAAATCGAGTCGGTCTGTCGCCGTTTTTGGTTACATTTCTTCTTCTTTAGCAAAGGAAAGGACCAGGGTTGCCGAACATGGTCTTTTCCGACCAAATTTGGTCGGATGGTAGGCCAAATCTAATTTTGGTCGGTTTTAGAATATTGGACGGATAGCAGACAATTACAAATCTCATAGCTTTTTTACCAAGCACAAACATTTTTTTTTTTTATTGTTGATTAAACTATGGATATGGCATTGATATTACGTTATCAAGTATCAAGTCAAGATCAAGTTGTTCTTGATAGTCTTTTACTTATACTGCTTGTCAAAATTTACATATATTGAAAGCTATGACGTAGGCTGCACTCAATTTGTAAGCAATTTACTTTCTACCTACCTACCTACCCTTTCTACCTTCTTCCAAGATGTCAACAACAACACAATTTATAAAGACAAACTTGTACTCAGCTGTTAAATTGCAAGTAAAATTGCCAAACAAATGAAAAGGTGAAATTGAAAGCCGTCTCGTGGTCAATTTAAAAAGTGTGAGTGTGTTAGTAAAAAAGTGAGAGTATGATAGAAGCAAGTTACTTGGACGGTGTTAGTTTTATAAAGGATAGTTTTGTCATCTTTTTCGAGCTTTCCAAGTCAGATGCCGTTTAAATTTTTCTTCTTATAAAAAACTTTTTTCAACAAACAATACTCCTATACAAAATTTGATCGGAATGGCAACAAACGGCGCTCACGCCATGACTGGAACTGTTGGTAAGCTTATAGCCTAATTAATCGATCTCGAACGTAGACTTTGTTCGCTTAAATTACATGTAAAACAAAGCCAATATTGTATAATTTGTTTTCATTTAAAATGTATGTTAAGCAAACGAAGTCTTCGTTCAGAAATAGATGAACAGGCAGTTAATCTTACTTAGCAATGCAAAAAATATTAAGGTTCTTTGTGGTAATATATAAAGTTTTTTCACAAAGTCCTAAAAGAATAACATAAATAAAAGAATTTCAGGAATTCTGTTCCGTATTAGGAGTTTCTTAAGCAAGATGGACTTCTTAAAGGAAGATGATGTTAGAATCGTAGAATAGTGGGATGCTTTGATACTGTATTTTGAAACATAGTTTTTTTTTTTTTTTTATTTATTTATTTAATCAATACAAAGAAAGCACATAAGGCCAATTATACATGTATTGTAAGATTAATATCCATGTTTAATTAAAGACATCAATAATAATAATAACAAAGAAATATTCCTAAGTTCTTCTATAAGTAAGTTTTTATATACATAAGTAGTATTCAAATACTTAACATAAGTGGCTCCCCAACCACATAAATATTTTCAAAAATTAATTTAAGAAATCACCAGAGATTAAAAACAAGTTATTTATATCCAAGAAAGTTCAAAAGCTTTTTCTTATATGTAAAATAAGAATATGAGAATAACCTTAATGAAGGTGGCAAATTGTTCCATATACGACATATTCTAATTCTAAATGAACGTTCGAATACTGAAAGACTTATTAGAGGTATCTCAATCTGTACATTTCGAGTAGAGTGATTAAATGTGAATTCCTCCACTATAGATTTAGGTTTACTGGATTTGAAAACTTTATAAAAATGAAGTAAAAGACGCAAATGTAAATATTTATTGAAATCGCAGCCTAAAAATACAATAAAAAGTTCAGATACCCTATCATGTTCACGTATGCTAATATTAAAAATATAGCGAATAATTCTCCTAAAAATTTTATTAAGATTTTTTAAAATAGTAGATGATGTTCCCGAATAAACCTCCAAACAGTAGTTTACCTTAGACATAAGCAGAGCATGAGCCAGACGAAATCTTACAAACCTAGGAGTATATGGTCTTAAAGCATATAGCCTTCTCAGAATAAATGAAACTTTATTGGATAATGAATTTATATGCCTTTCGAAGTTTAAGCTCGAATCAATAACAACGCCCAGACAATTGTGCAAGTCTACATACTCTATCAATTGATTTTGCATCCATATTCTAGGATAAGTAGTAGTATAACTAGCTAAACGAAAATATATTGCTTTAGTTTTGGTCAAGTTAACTTTAAAATCATTTTGATGCATCCAACTCAATATAGAATTTATATTTATAAAGGCAATGGTATAAGAGCCGCAGAACTTGCAGAAAGTATGGATGAGTTCCAAAACAGAGCAAGTTATCAACGCGTATACAATAACCCAACTATGCATTGTTAAACTCTTTAATACTTTTTTAAGGCTGTCTGCAAGATATAAGGATGTATTGGAGATCAGCCTATGTCTTAAGAAGTTTAATACCTTTTTTTTAAATTGTACAAACTTAAGTTAATAAATTTTGATTCATATTTTATTAGTGGTCCTTATGTGTAATTGTATACGATCAACGAATTATTCTAGTTTATAAGCGTTATTAAATGAATTTGTATATGGGCATTTCCCCGGAATGGTCTACCAGGTTGAAAAAATAAAATGTTGATTATCATCGTCTTTTATTGTTTATTATTATAAAAAAAAAGTCTTTGTTCTTATAAAAGAATGGTTTCATAGCATATCTCAGCTGTTTTACTTGAGGAAATTGGGCTAGAAACTGGACAATTTTATATTTTTCTTCTAAAGACATTTTTATATACTTGCTTGTGTGCGCGTCATTGATTGTTCAAAATTTTTTTTTGTTTGAGTCAGTAAAATTATTTGTTTGAAAATTTTATGAATTTCAGTAAACTTTTTGTTTGATTCAGTTCAATATTTTGTTTGAAAAAATCAGTGTTTTTTCAATAAACAAAATGCAAATAAATTGTTTGAATATGCGAATTTGTTTATAGGACCCGATTGAATTGAATTGAAAAAATAATTTTTTCTGTGTACTAAAAATAAGTCAATTGAATTTTGAGATGATTTATCCAAAATATAGAGATTAAGTTGCTAGTTCAGAAGAACGGCCCTAGTGGTATACCTTCAACTTGCAACAAAAGCCTATGTATTACCTCCAAGTGGTAATCTCTGGTAACATCTCTTGTAGATGGCTAAAATACAGGGCTCTAGTTGAGACTTTACTAAGATGTGGCGGTACAACTTCCAAAAGTCTAGCGCCCTTGAATGGAAGGATTCAATGGTGTGAAGTATTTACCATAGTACTTAAGGTTATATGGGTCTCCTCGGGGATCAGGCTAGTTGCAAGACCTGTGCTGATCATTGGTGAGGTATTGGTTTATAATCCACGTGCAGTGGAAGACTCTTGTAATGTCAAGGGATTTGATTCAGAAAGCTAAATTTTTGTCCTGTAACACATTTGTGGAGGAATGCCCGTCTAGCGTTTGGAGACGTGTGGTTATGTGGAGTGCTGTTAGTGATGTCAGAAGTGGTGTAATGGACATTTACGTATGTTGATTAGAAGCCTTTCTTTGTAAGTATGCTGCTGGGTATTTCGTGGGGAGTATAATACTCTCACATCAGGCCAGATGTCGATTCGAAAAGAAAGTGTGAAAGTCATCATATATTAAATGTTGCACTACGAGGTTGTTTAAACCAATTAGACAAGACATTTTATGTCTGGGTGGAAAGGTTTGTGGCGTTATGATACCAAGATGGGATTAGTAACACCATCCTGATACGGTTGTTTCTGTGTACCCTTACACATTAAGGCTCAGTTAGGCGAACGTTGCTGTACCGTATCTGTACTGTATCCATCAGCTGTTCGCTTTTTGTTATATGAAAGCCAATACAAAAGCTTACCGAAATGCAATGTACCGTAGTTGCAACGTACCAATCTGTATAAAATAGAATTTCATGACGTTGTTACGTGACATTTGTAAGACAGTGATGGGCGGCTCGTATGTTTCATTGAATGCGGGTAATTTTGCTCTTTTTTTTTGTACTTTTTTCAGTATATTTATGGTTGTATTTACAATACAACATATTTCCAAATATACATATGTTTAGATGTTTAAAGTAAACAAATGCACATACAATGGAAATGTGAAACATATAAAAGACTTTAAATGGTATCAAAACCTTGTTTGGTGTATGCACATTTACAATATATGTATGCTAAAAATTTATATATGCTAGAATACAAATTTATTTATTGTAAATCAATAATATAAATATTAACATTTTTTACATACACAAAATACTGTTTTAATACCATTTATATCACGTGGTACCTTTTCTGCACAACGGTCACCATTTGAACATTTTTGATTCCCATCACTGTGTGTTTTGTTTTATGTATACTATTGCTTTTTGTTTATGTATGCGAAAACATATGACACGTTTTTAAAAGTTCTATAAGTGCACCAACGTGCTTACAGTACGGGTACAGCAACGTTCGCCTAACTGAGCCTTTACAAGCCCGAGGGGAAGACAGGTGTAAACTCTCCGTCGGTACCCGTTGCATTCCTTTCCAAAAATTTGTCCAAAAATAAGATCTTGGTTTGTAGTAGTTGTTTTCTTTACAAAAGATAAGTGTTACTGGACAAAAACGGTGCTTTTTGTTTTAAAATGCTTTTCTTACAATGATGTCGATAAACTAATTACACGAGGTGGCTATGGTGCTACGCAAAGTAACGGGAGCTGCATGACAGGTTCGAACAATGCAGCAGAGTTTAGATAGCTCAAACTTCATAGCAAGCAGTTTGGATGTATTGAGTACCGCCAACTGCTTACATGTTGCAAGATATGCGAGCCTTGTCAACTCTGTACATCGACATTTAGTTAATGTAAATAACTCAATGGCTAAGACCAGCGTTGCCATTTTGGTGCCTTTCGGGTATTTTTTGGTGCTTTTTTGCTTATGCAATACCCGAAATTTTGTTAAACACCCGTTTTTGAAAAGCGGGTATAATAGTGCTTTTAACAATTTCTCACAGTGCTTTTAAGTGCCTTTTACAATATTTATTTTTTTGTACCATTTTTTAAAGCTTCATATAATCGAAGTTTTAAAAAATGATTAAGATGAGATTAGCTATTTGGGGTACAATTTTGGGAAGGCCTGTAAAGATTTTATGGTTTCAAATGATACAAAAAATGTGATAAAAGAAAGTTGCATTCGTTTTACCAAAAACTTTATTTACGAGTTTAGAGCTAGGCTTCCTAGCAATTTGGGAATTTTACAAAACGTTTACTTTTTAGCGTTGACATCATATTTTTTTTATTAACATTTGGGATGTCATTAAGTTTTATAAAAAATGGTCGGTCACTGCAAATTTTCGGTAATTGCAACAGGCCAGATTTTTTCTAATTACGAAAATCTAGCTCGCACTTTATTAATGTTTTATGACCAATTCAAACTCAGCTGATGATGATCCAAATGATTTGGTTGATATAATTTTTATTGAAGGAAATAATAATAAATGAAAATGGTCACCCATCAACGCCATCTCCTTTTTTTTAAACTTTGGAGGTATATAATATTCGGCACAGCCGAATGCAACTTGTTTTGTGTTTAATTCAATTTAAAAACTGGCTAAGTGCTTTTCTACGCTTTTTTTTTTGTTCAATATAGTGCTTTTTTAATTTTAAAGTGCTTTTTGCTCTCAAAAAGTTGGCATCACTGGCAATTACGTCAGAGTTACAGGTATGCATGTTAAACATGGACATTTTATCCAAAACATACCATAGCTCTAGTATAAAATCCCCTCCTGAAAATCTCTATAATATGGCTTAACTGATACGAGTCATGATAGGTTATTCAATTTAGGTCAAATATATTTTTTATTTGATACTCTACTCCACATTTCTTATGTACAGACAAATATTTCAGAGTGTAAATTAATTGAGACTCCTGGACGAGGTAAAAGAGAATTATGTTATCAGGTTATGAAATTCTGGACTATATTATGAAGGATTACAATAACAAAGTAGACAATATAAAAGTTATCTTCGCCAACTTGTATACCAATACAAACATATTTGAGGAAATCATGGCATTGGTAATAGGCTTTTGCACTAAGTACATTTAAATTAAATTTGCTTTTGCTTTTTTAAAATTTCTCAGATTAAAGCTAAGTACAAAAGGAGATCAAAGCAAACCAATTCAAAACGAAAAAAAAATTATTCTCTTTATACGCTCAGAGTTCTTGTATTTACTCATTCTTACTCACTATAAACAAAGTGAAGTAAAAATTTTTTTTTTTTTTGCTAATGTTCTGTAAAGGTCTCGTTGCTCTTACGTAAATCTTGCGGATACGTAAACGTTACGGTCGACTTGAAATGTTTGTAGTTACTAAAGCCCTGCACGAATGCATTTGTTTCTTTTTCACAGTTCTCCACACCAAGTTATTGTTGTGTCAAATACTGTGTTTTTTTTTTTAATCAGTTCGAATGATACATTACGAAAAACCAAATCAATGTTAAAACAGAAGTTGGTTTCACACAACTCGGTGTGAAGCAGTAGTTTGATTTAAACAAATCAACTAAATGTATAATTTGATGTATACGAAAGCACAAAATACAACAATTGTAAGTTTATAACACAGTTATGTACGGTCAACTTTTCAATACACAATGTGTGATCTGCCACACATACATGCACACAAAAAACATTTTTTCTTTTGTTTCGTCTATGTTGTAGTAAGATATTGACAACGGCTAGGAATAAAATTTTAATTCTTATGTCAGTTAAAAAATACACCAAATAGGCAAATGTCAATCTATCGATAACTTTAATTGCAACTATGAAGACTAACTCAACTTTATAACACTGTAACAATATATATGGTTGTATATGTAAAAGATTTATTGGATACATAATTTTTGAAATCACGTTTTGTAGGCAGGTATTGCAAAACCTTATTTGAACACTATTGTAAAGATTTGAAACTCATTATTGAAAACTAAGGTAATACAAGAATTAAAATAAAATTGAATTACATGAATATATAAAGGGTTCGCTTTCAGAATTTTAAAGCGACATTCTAGTTTGCTATTAAAACTTGGTTTTTTATTTTACAATATTCTTGGCACAGGTTTGGATACACGGCAAGTATGTATAAAGAAAAAACTTGCCAAAAATTAAAGAAACACTCAAGCAAGAGGATACTGTTTCGAAGCTTTTGTATTGCAAGTCCGGCCAAGTATTTGGTGTTGAAAATATTCCAACAACAAGTGACAATTTTACCGAGTCAGTTGAACCAATAATACAACCAGCAGATTAGCCAAAAGCTATCCTAACCAGAAGAACTCATCAGGCACAAGAAAGTTTCGTTACTTTTTATAAGTTCTTACTTAGCACTAGGAAGTTCAAGAGGGTTGGAATCATCACGAATTTGTCTTCTTGTCCGTAGCGCATCAGTACAAGTTTTCCTTTTCATCATCTTAAAATAAATCGGCACTAATATCAATTATAAATACTTTTTATTCAACACAACAATTAAAAAAAATTTTAGTTTAAAAAATTATTTAATTTTATAAAATGTTATATATTTAAAGTTGGCAAATCGATATTTTAAGTTGCCAACTTTATAGCAAACTCAACTAAAAACAGTTGGGTATCACAATACCTAAAATGAGTTTGGTTGTGCACAAGTTGGGTTGACTCCAACACGACCAAACTAAGTTGAGTGGAGAACCGCAATAGGGGCAGCAATTTTTGTTTAATAATTTTGTAAATTATGATTTTTGCGTTCAAATATTGTTAAAACTTGTTTTTTTTTTAATAAATGACAACTTAAGAAAATATTATAAGAAGTGGAAATACAGTAAACATACAAATGTACATATGA
The DNA here is from genome assembly GCA_930367215.1 of Pollenia angustigena. NCBI lineage: Eukaryota > Metazoa > Arthropoda > Insecta > Diptera > Polleniidae > Pollenia > Pollenia angustigena. The sequence goes on along the minus strand of OV884061.1, from coordinate 10,865,929 downwards.
AATAAATACCATCGTTGTATAACTTGTATTTGTTGTTTATATTTGTGTAATTTTATTGTTTTGTAAATATACTAGCATTTAACCCGGTACTTCGTTAGCGTCTTCTTTTCCTTCGTGGTCATATTTGTATGCCAAAGCTTATTTTTCTAGGTTTAAATTTGTTTATATTCAAGCATTTGGCCCGTTACTTTGTAATCAGACCTTTTCTTTCATGAACATATTTATATTCCAAAGTATATGTAAATAGGTTTAAGCAAAATAGTTCCTACATTTTTCATCTCATAGGTTGATATTGACACAAGACTTTGCACCTAAAATTTTGTGCTTTAAGTTCAATATAGAAAATTCAAAAAGTAAAACTCGTAGAACACAAAAGCAAATGAAAGAAAATTAATTTCCCGTATTATCCTTTCTGATACTTTTTTCTCCCCATTTATGTATTAAAAATTTCGATGTTGTAGTTGGAGCTTATATTTTAGTACGTTTTTGTCATAGGATGAAAAAAACTTTGGTGGGCGTGAGGGACTTCGCCAATTGGCTTAAATTGAACTCAAAAATTTGTTTTATTATCCCATATTGCCCATAAGATATAGTCCCTTGAGGCAATGATGTTCAGAAAAGTTGTGTCTCTTATGTACATACAGTGGTGCCTTGACAAAAAGGCTCCAAAATATGAACAGGTTTTACGCGTTTACTCCCCAAAGTACCAGACACCTGTCCTCTAATTTTTTAATGAACAACATTAAGTGTTAAATTATTGTATCTCTTTTAGTTTTGGATTTTTGAGGTAAGCGGGATCGAGTTGGCGAGAGGCCAGCCTCCGGTCCAAATGTCAGCTTTTTAGCTTCAGGATCTTAGAATGTATCAGTCAGTAACTTTACAGTTTTATATTATATCGAGCCCTAACAGCGAAAATAACGTAAGCGACATGATTTTCAATTTTCGTTTTTTTTAATAAATGACTTTATTGGCAACACTTGCATCATCTCCTAAAATATCATGGTCACATAATGTTCCGTTACGATTTTATAGCAAAAACAATTTTAGTGTAAGCGACAAATTTCATACAAAATTAATATGAAATAAAACAAAAAAAGCTCTCTCCTGTAAAATTTGATTTTTGGCGCTTACACTATTTTCGCGGTTAGGGGTCGATATATATAGATGAAGAAAATGTTGTGAAAAAAGTAACAAAATAAGCAATTAAACGTTTGAATTTCAAAATAGGTCCAAATCTGTTTTGTATTTTTTAGATAAGCTAGAATGTGATATAATTTTTATTCACCCTTTTACACCCCAAAAAGGCCGTACCTCACAAAAGAACCACACAGAAAAAATTATTTTTTCAATTCAAACAAAAAATTTGTAGAATCAAACAATTTTTTGTCTGAAATCGGTCCTACAAACAAATTCGCATATTCAAACAATTTATTTGCATTTTGTTTATTGAAAAAAAAACGCCGATTTTTTCAAACAAATAATTTTACAGAATCAAACATAATGTTTACTGAAATTCATATAAATTTTAAACAAATAATTTTGCTGAATCAAACAAAAAAGTTTTGGAACAAGCAATGACGCGCACACAAGCAAGCACTGTTGGTGAAGATGAAGCAGAGCGGCCGGCTGGCTTTGAGACACATTTTTTTGTTGGAATAATTTTTGAACGAAGTCTTATTTATACACACAATGTTTTTTTTCGTCACTCACTTTTGCTGCATCCTTTCCTTTGCTAATGAAGAAGAAATGTAACCAAAAACGGCGGCAGACCGACTCGATATGTTTTTCGTCATCATTCTATTTTTGTATTTGATGTATTTAAACAAACTGTTTGAAAAAATTGAATACGGGATTTTGTTTTTTTTTTTTACCAACTTTGAAACCAACCAAAAATGTATTTTGTTTCTTATAATGTTGTCATTTCTGTTGTTTAAAACAAATGAAACGTTTTTTTACCTGCTATTGCTTTTGTTGTTTTTTTACTACAAACCTCGTCACGCTATTTTATTTTCTTATTGCTGTACTTTTTTAAAGCGTCCAAAAATAGACTGCATGTGTTTTTTGTTGTAGTTCTTATATTTATCATAAAGAAGTGTTGCTTACAATCAATAAAAAAAAATGCAAAAGGACGACAACATTAAAGAGCATTAAATATTTCATACAAAATTATGAAAACTTGAAACCAATAGCGAGATTATTATATTTTTGAAGAGTTGTCCACATTTTTGTTGGTTAAATAAAAATCAAACAAAAATATTGATTGAATCAGTAAAAAAATTTGTAGAAATCAAAAAAAATTTCAAACAAGCGTTTGTTTGAAAATAATTCGGCAATAATTTTTTCTGTGCAGAAACCTGTCCGTTTATTTTTTTTAATGAACAATAATAAGTATTAAATTTTTGTATCTCTTTTAGTTAAGTAGATATGAGGTTAGCGAATTTTTCTAATGAATAACAATAAGTGTAAATGTTTTTCATCTCTTTTAGCTTAGAAGGTATGAGCTTAGCAGGATCGTTTGGCGAGAGGCCAGCCCCTGGTCCAAATGTCAACCTTTTAGCTTCAAACGTTTAGGCTTTGCGATGAAAGATAAATATATGGCGAAATCTTTTGAAAAAGTAACAAACATAGGTACAATTTGCATCCCTTAAACGTTCGATTTTCAAAAAAGTACCAAATATGCATTTGTAGTTTTTAGATAAGTTACAAATTTTGTATAATTTTTCGTAAAAGTACCAGACAGTTATTTACTTTTTTTTATTTATTGCACAAAAATAAATATTAAATTAAAAAAGTAGCAGCTTATAAAAAAAAGTACAAGTTAGAGAACGAAAAAGTTCCAAAACTCCCTCTAACAGATTCTGTTTCACTCAGGACCTTGCATATTTATTTTATGTTTCTAGATCCAATTAATGCGGAAATTAAACTTGTACCAGTTAAAGAACAAAATAGTACCAAGACCACTCTTACAGATTCTCATCCACTCAAGACATTGCATGTTAAATTTTATGATTCTAGGTTCAATATTAAAGGAAATTCAAAAAGTACCTGTCAAAGAACAAAAATTTACTAAAAAGCGCTCTTAAAGATTCTCGTTCCCTCAGGACCTTGCGTGGTCAATTTTATGTTTCTAGGTCCAATACTAACAGAAATTCAAAAAGTACCAGGTAAAGAACAAAAAATACCACAAACTTCCCTCTTATAGATTCTTATCCACTCAGGGTATTGCATCTTGAATTTTATGTTTCTAAGTTAAATAATAACGGATGTTCAAAAAGTATCAGTTTAAAAACCAAAAAGTAGCAATAAGCTCTTTTAGGGATTCTCATTCATTCAGGACCTTGCAGGTCAAATTTTATGTTCGTAAGACCAATATTAGCGAAAATTTTAAAAAAGTACCAGTTAAAATCGAAAAAGTACCAAAAAGATCCCTCTAACAGATTGTCATTCACTCGAGACCTTGCATGTTTAATTTCATGTTTCTAGGTCCAATACTAACGGAAATTCATAAGTACCACTTAATGAACAAAAAAGTACCAAAAAGATTCCTCTAACAGATTATCATTTACTCAATACCTTGCATGTTTCATTTCATGTTTCTAGGTCCAATACTAATGGAAATTCAAAAAGTATCAGTTAATGAACAAAAAAGTACCAAAAAGCCCTCTTACAGATTCTTATCCACTTAGGGCATTGCATCGTGAAGTTTATAAGACCAATATAAGCGAAAATTTAAAAAATGGAAGAGTACCAAAAAGATCCCTCTAACAGATTGTCATTCACTCGAGACCTTGCATGTTGAATTTCATGTTTCCAGGAGGCTTATTCTGAATTGCGATGCGAAAATCAATGCGATGCGCAAATGAAATGCGATGCGAAAGAAAATTGGTATTCTGTAAGACTTTCGCAATCGCATTCGCAATTTATTTCAAATTGTGGCAACGCTGCTCAAATATACGTCAGTGTCAATAAACATCAATTTAAAAATAAATAAATTGTGTTTCGCTGTGAAAATTGTTTAAATAATTTATTTAGGACATTCTGTAATAAAAAAATAATGAAAATGGATTTTGTGGCACTGTGCTTCGACGACGAAGAAAATTAAAATGTTTTGTGTGTACTTTAAAATCGGCCCAATCCTATTAAAATTTAAGTTAAAGTCAAATATTTTTGAACTGGTTTATATATTTCATACTTTTTCCATCCTGCAGCTTCTCTAATAGGTGGTCCATTGATATTTAGTTCTTCAGTTAACGTTTGCCACAAAGTATTTGCCGACTGATGTGCTTTTGGCTGTGCTTATTCATATACAGCCCAATTATGAATAAAAATTCCCGGAGAGTTTTCTCCATTTTCCCATTTTCCTATGTTAATTCAATTGTAAAAATGGGAAAAGGGAAAAAACTCCCGGGGAATTTTTATTCATAATTGGGCTGATATTCTATCATTATTTCAAATTGACGCGGTTTGGTGGTTTTATTGCTTGCTTCCCTGAATTAAATAATAAATATATGATGAATAAATAAATAAAATATTATTTTTCACTAACATGTTTGTACTTAGCGAATGCTATTTTGTTGTCGAATAAATTTTGCGAATTTGACATTTGTTTTCGCAATGTAGAATACCGACTTGTCACCTTTTCGCATTTGAAATGCGATTAAAAAAAAAACTTTGCGAATCGCAATACAGAATAGCAATTGTTCGCATGTATACATTTTCGCATCGCCTCCAGGTCCAATACTAGCGGAAATTCAAAAAGTACCAGTTAATGAACAAAAAAGTACCAAAAACTTCCCCTTATAAATTCTTAACTACTCAGGACACTGCATCTTGAATTGTATGTTTCTAGGTCCAATACTAACGGAAATTCAATAAGTACCATTTAAAGAACAAAAAAGTACCAAAAAGTTCCCTCATAGATTCTTATCCACTCAGGACATTACATGTTGAATTTTATGTTTCTAGTTCCAATGTTAACGATATTTAAAAAAATACCAGTTGTAGAACCAAAAAGCTAAACAAAAATATCAAATTTCCCGTATTTTTTTGATAAGTTTCGAATGTGGTATAAACTTTGGTTCTATGTTTATTGGTTCAAAAGATAGATGGGGTGTCAAAAAACTGCCAAAATTCAAGTTTTACCCGTTTACTCCCTAAAAGGGCTGAATTTGAAAAAAGTACCAGACACCTGTCCGCTTATTTTTCTAAAGAACAACAATTAGTATTACATTTTTTTTTTGTATCTCTGTTAGTTTTGGGGATAAAAGGATACCGTATTTTCCCGTTTTTACCCTTTTCTACCCCTTTAATCCACCAAAATTCCAAAAACCCGTCTTAGTGGATCGATTTGGAGGGTGACCAATCTCTGGTCCAAATTTCAAGTTTTTAGCTTCAGGCGTTTAGGCTGTGCGATGATGAATCAGTGAGTCAGTCAGTAACGTTACAATTTTATATACATACTAGCTTAACCCGGTGCGCTTCGCTACACTGCTTAAACCACTTCTTCAGTTGAGATATATTTAATATATGCATCCTATGGAAGGTTTTTCCCCCCTGCGCATTCCCGCTTTATTTTTATTTTCAAAACTGTAGTATACTAGGAGTGACTTCTACTAAGTTTGGACTCTTAATATAACAGTTCTTAAGATATGTGATATTAAACATTGGCGTCCTATGGGGGGTAACATTTCCCCGCTGCTATTTTATTTCAATTTTGGGGTTCAGAAGATCATACTACAAAAAGTTCAATAAAATGAGTGCAGCGGCTCTAAATTATATTTCTATCTATGAGGGGTACTGCTCCTCCTCTGGCTACCCCGCCCATTTCTATATTGAAATTTAAAGTTTACCATAATAGTAGCTTTAACCACGTTTGAAGACTATACCTTTAATAGTTCTTCAGTTGAGCGATATTTAATATATGCATCCTATGGAAGGTATTTCCCCCCTGGGCCTACCCGCTTTATTTCTATTTTCAAAAGTGTAGTATACCATAAGAGTGACTTCTGCAAATTTTGAACATTCTCACTATAACAGTTCTTAAGATATGCGATAATTGACATTGGCGTCCTATGTTGGGTTCAACAAAATGCGTGCAGCGGCTCTTATTAATATTTCTATATATGAGGGGAACTGCTCCTCCTCTGTCCACCCCGCCCATTACTTACATTATTGAAATTTAAAGTTTGCTATAATAGTAGCTTTAACCACGTTTGAAGTCTCTCCCTTTAATAGTTCTTCAGTTGTGCGATATTTAATTTATGGATCCTATGGGAGGTATTTCCCCTCTTGAGCCTACCTTTATTTCTATTTTCAAAAGTGCAGTATACCATAAGAGTGACTTCTGCAAATTTTGAACATTCTCACTATAACAGTTCTTAAGATATGCGATATTTAGCATTGGCTTCCTATGGTGGGTAACACTTCCCCCGCTGCTATTTTATTTCAATTTTGGGGCTCAGAAGATCCTACTACCAAAAGTTCAACAAAATGCGTGCAGCGGCTCTTATTAATATTTCTATCTATGAGGGGAACTGCTCCTCCTCTGTCCACCCTGCCCATTACTATATTGAAATTTAAAGTTTGCTGTAATAGTAGCTTTAACCACGTTTGAAGGCTCTCCCTTTAATAGTTCTTCAGTTGAGCGATATTTAATATATGCATCCTATGAGAGGTATTTCCCCCCTGCGCCTACCCGCTTTATTTTTATTTTCAATAATGTAGTATACCATAAGAGTGACTTCTACAAAGTTTGAACATTCTCACTATAACAGTTCTTAAGATATGCGATATTAAACATTGGCGTCCTATGGGGGAACCCCTTCCCCTGCTGCTACTTTGTTTAAATTTTAAGGCTCAGAAGATTTTACTACCAAAAGTTCAACAAAATGCGTGAAGCGGCTCTTAAGATATGAGCTATTTAATATTGGTATCCAATGGGGGGTACCAATTCCCCTGCCCCTATCGAACAAAGAAGTAGCCTATTTTATTTTTAGGGCTCACGTGATGCTACTGTAAAAATTTCAGGAAAATCGGTTCAGTAGTTTAGGAGTCTATAAGCCAACATACAAACAAACAAACAAACAAACAAACATACAAACATTTTTAATTTGTATATATATAGATACTAGCTTAACCCGTTGCGCTTCGCTACAATGCTTTAGCCAACTTTGAAGACTCTCCCTTTAATAGTTCTTCAGTAGAGAGATATTTATTTTTATTTTCAAAAGTGTAGTATACCATAAGAGTGACTTCTACAAAGTTTGAACATTATTACTATAACAGTTCTTAAGAAAAGAGATATAAAACATCGTCGTTCTATGGGGGGTACCACTTCCCCCGCTGCTATATTATTTGAATTTTTGCGCTCAGAAGATCTTACTACCAAAATTTCAACAAAATGCGTGCAGCGGCTCTTATTAATATTTCTATATATGAGGGGTACTGCTCCTACTCTTTCTACTCCGCCCATTTTTATATTGAAATTTATAGTTAACCATAAAAGTAGCTTTAACCACGTTTGAAGGCTGTCCTTTTAATATTTCTTCCGTTGAGCAATATTTAATATATGCATCCTACGGGAGGTGTTTCCCCCTGCGCCTTCCCGCTTTATTTTTATTTTCAAAAGTGTAGTACACCATTAGAGTGACTTCCACAAAGTTTGAACATTCTCACTATAACAGTTCTTAAGATATGCTATATTAAACATTGGCGTCCTATGGGGGAAACCCCGCTGCTACTTTATTTCAGTTTTGGGGCTCAGAAGATTTTACTACCAAAATTTCAACAAAATGCGTGAAGCGGCTCTTAAGATATGAGCTATTTAATATTGGCATCCAATGGGGGGTACCAATTCTCGTGATGCTACTGTAAAAATTTCAGGAAAATCGGTTCAGTAGTTTAGGAGTCTATAAGCCAACTTACAAACAAACAAACAAACATACAAACATTTTTAATTTTTATATATATATAGATATAAGATATAGATTAGAGTGGCCGTTAGTTGTATGGCGAACTTTTTTTTTTTTGATTTCTTATATTCTCCCCACCCAAATCGGTTCAGTTTTATGTAAAAAAAAAATACAAAAAAATTTCGTAGCGATACGTTGTGTTTAGGGGGGCGTCCGCCCCTCAAAGTTTGCCTTCAAGCCATTTATTTAAATGTAATATGTTTGCATATGACTATCTCTTAAATACAACATTTAACAAGAATATGATATATGGCAATATTTTAGCCCTTATAGTCAGCAACATTAGTCCCGAAGAAAGTTTTTTGCTAGAATTCATATTTTAGAAAAAAATTAAGAAAATAACAACAAAATACCAAACATTTTATATACGTTTTAATAAAAGCGGGATTTAATGTCAAGTAACCCAATTTTGAAATCGATGTGTTCCGATCAACGTTAAACACAACTTATCGCGACGAAATTTTTTTGTATTTTTTTTTACATAAAACTGAATCGATTTGGGGGGGGGTTGAATATAAGAAATCAAACAAAAATAAATAACGACCACCCTAATATAGATAGATAAAACGAATTTATTAAAAATACAAAAAAATTAGTTGTTTAAAATTATAAATATAAAAATTACCATATGAAAAGTGAGAAAAATGCTTTTGCAAATTTGAAGCAGACCGCTGCCGGAAACAAGCAAAAAATACTATTTTAACTATTTATCAATTTAATTTACTTCCATCTATTGAAATAATCTAACTGTTGAATAAAAAAAAATAAGCTTTAAACCAGTGTCCGAAAATAAACACTAAATATCTTTTGTTAATGTTCGGTTCGGTAGATTTGTGGAAAGAAACCGCAAACGCTAATAGTGTTTGTGTAGAAAATCATTAAAAAAAATAACGTTTCCCTGTTAGTCATCTTTCGAACACAAAAATATTACTGTTTTTATCAAACTCAACAAAAGATGTGAACATTTAATTCCGTTCGTTTTTTTTTTTTGAAAATCCACAAACTTCAATGTGTTCGGTTCGGCTCATTATGTTCGTTCCTTTTGGCTGGTAAAAAAAACCATACATTTTTTACAAAAACAAAATACACACACGAAAACATTACAGCATCACAACAATTGTTCTGTTTTTTAACAAAGAACCGAACATTATATAATGTTCTTGAAAATAGTTACGAACGGTATTAAGGGTTGTGTATGTCTACACAATCACTAAAAAAATAGATATCGTTCCTGGGTGTGGGAGCCGAACGTTAAATAATGTACTGTTTATTTTCGAACACTGCTTTAAACAATATTTTTTTCTAATAAAAAAAACAAAAGCTGTAAGGTGCTTGGCTTATTTTCAATAAAAACGCCATAACATTGGTTTATGTTACACCCGAAGCTGACGCTAATTCCAGTTCGAACAAAAACCCCATAATATTTCATGACACCAAATTTAAATTAATGTTTTGATGAGAATCTCATTAATAAAATTTTAAAGTAAACCGCTGGTTAATAGGTTTTGTTGACAACACTGCTTGAAAACAAAAATAAAATTCTTAACAGCTGATACGTGAAAACGGAGAGAAATTTTAATTTTATCAGGTTCATCCGCAACGCAACGTTGCGTTTACGTCTGAGTAGCTATTTACACATAAGCTTGGTACGGAAAACGGAACAGCTGATCCGCAATGTATACGTTTACGTAAGAGTAACGAGGCCTTAAGTATTTTGTAAGATTCTTATTTTACAATGTGAGCAACAAAAAACAATGGGACTTGTTGTCTTAAATTTTATCTGTAGTGCTTTTTGAGATGTCCTGTCATATCCTACTACCACTCATGGAAGCCGTAGATATGCAATTGCATGGTTTTTCTTTATTTATGCGTTTGGAGCTTTTAATGAATTTTGGTATCGATTTGTTTGTAAATAATTTCCATATTTTAGCCATTGCTGCATTTTTATTGCACACATATTTTAAGTTTTTTAAACATATTTTAATACATGTTAAGCAAATAAAAAAATTGCTTAAAATTCTGGTTAACAGATAAATTTTCCGTTGCTTTAATTTCGCCACCTACATTAAATTTTCACTGTACAATTTTAAGACAAAACAAGTTTTTGTTGAAGATAAATGTTTTTCGCAACTTATAACATAGAAACCTAGACGCATCCTTTAGTAAACGATCGAATCAGAAACACTTTTTAAGTAGTCTTTTCGTGTCCGTCCGTCCATCTTGCTGGTTGTATGTCCATGTAAACTAGAGTTTGCTAAAAACCGTAAAAATGTGAAACCGCGGTTTCGGTTCGGTTTCGGTTTTGAAAATGTCAAAGTTAAACTTCATACATAAAAATATATATTTTTTTTATTTGTTTCAATGCAGGTACTTTTATTAACCCTTGTATACCTGGGCCTGGCCAGGAATTTTTTTGAATTTTTCCAGTTTTTTTTATAAATTTTATTAAGGATATCAAAACGAAACATTATGTTTTTTCAATCAAAGTGTTTTTTACAAGAAAATGAGAAAAAAAAATGTAAACACCGTGGGCGTCGCAATTGGCCAAATGAAAATTTTGTTCATATTGTGCCCTATTATATTTGTATATACTGTAGTTTATAAAATCATAATGAAACGTATCAAAAAGCATACGCAACACATAAGAATTCTTTCTTTACTGTTTTTTCGAAGAATTATTCCACTTTCCGACAAAATTTTCCTGCTATAGTAGGCCTGCCATACGTCCTGGTTTTCCAGGATTGTCCTGGTTTTAGACTACTTGTCCTGGTGTCCTGGTCCAATATTAAATTGTCCTGGTTTTTTGTACAGGTCAAGACAAACAAATTAGTTTTTTGCTAGTTTTAGTTGTTAACAAAGTTTAAGATTTCTGTTGTTACACTGCTAACATAAGGTAATTGTATAAATAATTTTAATTAAATTCAACTGTTATCTGGTGAAAAGCTGGTAAAAGCTTTCAATAATATTAGATGATAGTCAATCCTCTTTAAAATTTTCTATCAACTAGTTGCTGTAAAAATTTATACCGTGTAAACAACTTTTATAAGTAAACGAAAATCGATAACAAATTGCTTTCGCTAAGGCAGCCCATACACGTTTTAATTCAATTGTCAACTGAGTCGGTTGTTGTCCAAATCAAAGCGTGTATGGCTTTGTCAATTGATTAGTTTGACAGTTGTCCAACTCGACATCAGAAAAATCAAAATATTTTGATTTTTTTCAAGTTGAGTACTTAGTCTGCTCAATTGCCTAGAGGAAGAAACTCGTTAAAGACTGAATCACTGGAGAGTATTATTCAATGCAAGTTTGATTTTAATATGCCATGCTTCCTGTTTTATAACTATATCAAAGACCGAAATGAAGTTCTCGAAAAAGTGCAATCTTCTGAAAATTATTTTAGTTTAGAACATTTGAAGCTCAACTTTTTATTCTTTTTCATCAGTTTTGTGTACGTGAAGTACACGTTAATTTTTTTTATATATATAGTTGGATTTAAAAATAAAAATTCTTAATTTTTCAGGAGAGCCAAAAAACTGTTTATGTAAAAATGGTTAATATTTAATATTTAAAAAAAAAAGTAGTTGCCTTATGAAAAAAGTCCAATTTGAAGAAAGTTTTGCTATGCCTTTTTAAATTTTGTAGGTAGCTAGAGATGTGAAATGAGAATTAATTTATGAAAAAAAGTCATTTTGAGTTGTGACCCTTTAGTATTTAGGGTGCGATATACTACATACATATGTATTAAAAAAAAACTTTTCTGTTGGTCTAATTTTTTATCCATTTTTTCCATGTTGATAGCTTCAAACATCTGGCAGCCCTATGCTATAGCCATACAACTCCATACATATAAAAGTAGTCCCAGCCTTGCCAAAGGGTTCGTTAGTGTGAGTTTTTTCTATAGCCACAATAACTCCATACAAAATACTATTGGTCCCAGCTAGGCCCAGGTGGTAGTTTGTGCCACACAAATTAGGCGTCTACTTAAAAGTTAAAAAGGTAACATTTGGTCTTATTAGTACTTGTTTTGAATTTTAAGAATTTTGAAATACCTTGCCATTGTTGCAAGCTGTTATGTATAAAGTTGTTGTATATGAAGTTCAAGTATTATGTATAATTTGCAATTTCTTTAAGCATAAATATATTGTTAAAGTAAATCCTAAAACCGAGGTTTTTTTTGTCGGTTTTCGGTTTCGGTTTTTAGGCATTTAAAACCGCGGTTTTGATTTCGGTTAAAACCGAACAGCAATCCCTAATGTAAACCTTGTGCGAAAAGTAAAGGTAGCAGTTTTTAGATAACTTGATAAAATTGGGTAAATACGTTTAATTGTCATAAGAACGAAACCTATGTAAATTGTAATAATCGGTCTATAATATCACATTGTCCCTATGCAAACTTCAAACTTTAATCTCTTTAAGACAAAATATCTCATAAATTTGGTGTATCTAGATAATATATAACTCTTATATGAATCTTGACCTCATAACATAACTTTTAATGCAAATATTAATTTGTGGAATATTTTGCTTTTAATCAAGCAATATTTTGTTTTTTAGGCATAGTTTTTAAAAAAAAATTTAGTGCATATTTTAAAATTATTAACATGTAAAACTTGGTTGCATTACTTGCTGGGTTTTTGTCAAATAGTACTGAGGCAATTAAACGAATGAAATTTAGGTGTAATTTTGTTTTGGGAGTTAAATTTTTTAGGCAATTATCCGAATCGGGTAATTAATCGTATGGCAATTAAACGTGGATTTTTGTTTAAAAAATGGAAGAAAAAAAAAACGGGGATTTAAAACTCGAGGTAAATAAGCGTGAAAGTCATTTAAGCGTGGGGTAATTAACCGGGTTATACTGTATTTTAGTAAATGGTTTAAGAACTGCTTGTCTTAACTCCAAACATATGCATGTGCTGGTTTTTATTTTGCTTACTTCTTCCATGCTTATGACTTGCTTTATTTATTTGGTACAGAAACAATATTTATTGTGTTTGTTTCTTATAAAGGAGAACAGCAATTTGCTTTGTAAAGAGAAGGTTTAATAAAACAAATAAACGAAAAAAAAGAGAATGTGTTTAAGTATTTGTTTTTTTGTACTTTTGCAAAAGCCTAATTGGTAATATTTTTCGGATTGGTAGTTGTATGGGAGCTATGGTTTAATAAAGACCGATTCTGTTTAAATTAGGCCAGATGATTAAAGTTGTAATAAAATGTTTTTAGTACAAATTTAGTCTTAATGCCAACATCATAACATATTATATCGCCACAAGGATACTAATCGGTAAAGAAGTTTGTATGGGACTATATGCAATTTTGGACCGATCCTCACAATTTTCAATCACAATCAAAACTGCAACATAAGTCTAGAACTGCAACAAATTATAAAACTGTTAGGTTTAATTGATAGTTTTTAAATCCCATGCAGTCCTTAAATAGTTTAACTACCTGCGGATTTGGCCAAGCCAAATATAGCACTCTTACTTATTCAGTAGAATTATATACTAAAACTATTCATTTTTGCAATAAATGCGATAATTGATAACAAATTTTAAAAAAAATAATGAAAAAGAGCATTATCAAACAGGGTTTAAAATGCTATCGCTTTATTAGCCAAAGCAGTCAAATTTTGCTTTTTTCCTAATTAAAAAAAAAAATCAAAATTAAAAAGCCGACAAGTTCCACTGCTAAAAAAACCCACACTTTTTAAAAGCAACAGCAAAATAAACACACGGTTTTTGAAAAGTAATTTTTTAATGGGCACTGGCTTTTTCCAACTTTTGCTTTTTTAACAATAGCAAAAATTACTTATTTGATGGAACTCAAAAAGCAACGGCAATCACTTTTATGTTGTAGGAAAAAATATGCAGGAAAAAGAATGAAACAAACAGGAGATAATAGCAGCACAAAAAGTTGCTAAAAGGCACATGATTGCGAAGAGACACTCGACGACGACAAATGATATTTTTCATACAAAACAAACACAACAAGAATTTGTTTTTGTTTTCTATGCAATTAAATAATAAAACCACTTCAAAAAAATTGTGCATTGCCTTGTTACATTTTATATGAAAACCAAAAACAATTTGTTTACACAATTTAAGTATACGCATACATACTAGGTACATGTGTCGTTTTTGTGCAAATATATACATACGTTTAAATGTATAACCAATGCTGATCATTTTCTACTCAAACGAACATCGGTTTCTAAAAACTTCCTAAAAGCACATAGTTTGGCTGCTTTGGCACTTATAAGTGCGGCTTTTTTTGTTCTCTGTGTTTTCTTGAAGCGGCTTGTTTCTTGAATCAGGATTTTTGTCAGCCAGGGAAGAATTTAATTTTTAGATTTTTTAGTTTTGTCTTTTTTAGTTAGCTCTTCTTTTAGGAAAAAGTAAAAAAGGAAAAGGTAAAAGATTCATTTTGAGGCGGCTGGCACTTCTTGTCGCTAGCTGGTAAAAAAGCAATTGTCAAAAAATAAAAATATACAAAATAAGGGATTTGCTTTTTTGCACAAACGAAAAACAGGACATTGGCTGTTGATAAAAATAAAAATTTCAATGGCAGTGGCAAAAGCAAAAATAAAAAACATATTGTTGATGGGTGCACTAAAACACTGTTATCGAATTTATTTGTAATTTTTAAACAAATGTTCTCAGTACTCTACATACAAAATTCAACATATCGTGTAGACACAAAAATTGTATTATGAAATAGCATTTGCTGGCCTATGATGATTTTGAAAAATACGGTATTTTCAGCATGTCGTGTAGACATCTTACATATTGAATATGCTGATATACGCATTTGTTATTATTTTTAAGCATATGAGTGTAAGCATACATTTGCTGATTCAGCATATCGTCAAGAATATGTTTAAAGCTAATAAAATAATTATAAATTTAAAAAAAATTAAGGTCAAACAATAGAAAATTTCAGTGTTTAACAAGTTAGAGTGCTATATTCGGCTGTGCCGAATCTTTGATAGCCTCCACCGACAGTTCGATTGTTTAAGGAGTAATATCTGTATGATGTTATTATTATCTTAAATTGTGACGATTTGTTATTAATTATGGTTTTAGGCGACTAAACTGTTTTCCGGTGTTGGTGTTGCACAATTAAGATCAGAATGGTGCGCACGTCTTAACTCGTAAAAATAAATAGCACCATCCCTGACCTTTGCCCTGCACGTGGAATAGGCCCACACGACGTACGACACCTATTCAACTGCAGTGCAAACCCAACCCAGCTAGAAGCAGTGTCCTTATGGACCCGCCCACGGGAGGTAGCGCAGCTACTGGGCCTTGATTTAGCTGAGTTGGAAGGACAGAGCGAAAAAAAGAAGGAGAAGAATAGAGAAGTAAATTTTATACATGCTTGTTTTTCAGGTCAAGCTGTTACAACAACAACAACCGCCGATGTTCATTGTTGTGTACAACTTTTCGTTTTTTGCCTGGACTATGACTGTTTTCATTCAATGAATCAGAAGTAAAAGCAGCAGTTTATTTTTGTCCAATGAAAAATTAAAAAGTGGACGAAAAATCCATTTTTTTGTTTTGACTGCAGTTTTATCGGCCCTTGACAATTTATATGAATGTTTTTATGTATAAAATACCCATTAACTTTAACAATGTTTTTGTTCGATAATGTTTTAATAAAAACGAGGAAAGGCTAAAAAAATAAAAGAAACAAATATAACAATTGTATTTTATTGTTTCTATTCAAATAAAAGATAATACACATTCTTGTGTACACACATGTGTACCTATCTATTATGGTTATCTATATATAAATTGGCAAAGGCAAAACAATTGAGAACACCTTTCTCCTTTGTATGTATGTCAAACGATTTGAACAAAATATAGACCCTTTAAAAGGTTTTTACTTACAGAAGTGCACAATATATGTTATTCAAATCTGTTTAATATTTTCGGAGGTATAGGCATTCAAATATGCTACCAACCCATATGTATAAAACATAACTAATAAATACGGGAAATAAAATTTCTTTCTTTTACTTTTCCGTGCAGCATGTGAAAAGTTTAAAAATTCCTTCCTTCAGTAAAAATAATTGAATGGCATTTAAATTTGATGAGCTCAAGCTAACTAAAAATATCAAAAATTAAAAATTAACAGTTCAACTAAAAATCAAAATTGTTCTTAATTTTGTGTAATATTAAACTAAAGCTAAGATCCCACTATCGACGCAATGTACCAATTTTTGGCGTATTTCATGTGCCGATAGTGTGAACGGTCAAAATGTTTTAATATGCGACAATCTCTGCCGAAATTGTGCTGACTGAGGACGATCAAAATTAACCTATATGCGCCGATAATGTGAACACTATTTTGCACAATGTGGAGCAATCAAATTGTTTTATATGTACCGATTTTTATCGATCACTTGTGTGCCGATCACAGCCGCCAATCAGCGCCGATACAAGGGATGGCAAAACGAAATTTTTAAATTGCACAAACTGGCTAATAAAATTTTACTTTTTTGAGCTTAATTGTACCAAAATTACATTTGTTTTATCTATTATTTATGTATTGAAACGTTAATTAGTACATTTGTACTACTAAATGAAAGAAAACAATTCGCTTTAACCAAAACATTGCAGTTGTATCGATGTTGCCATCCCTGGTTTGTAAACATCTATTTACAAAACAACAATTACAAAAAAAAAGAACAAGTGCAGTAAGTTTGAATGAAATTGAATATTTTTTTTTATTATACATATATTAATATATTATTTAAAATTGTTAGGAAACATACATAATTTAATATTCGGACGGAGAACTTTGCGAATTTCTAAACTAAAATTATGTCTGCCAACAAGTAAATAAACAAAAACATTTGAATCAATTTGCCCAAATAGCACGATAGTGTGACCGCATTGTACCGATTATTGTCGCAATTGAGTTTTGGCCGATATGAACCGAAAAAAATTGTCACAATGTGCGACGATAATGGGACCACCCAAGAATAAATTTTGCAATGTTTTTAAATATGCGCCGATATAGCTCGATAAAAATCGTCACATATTGTGCTATTTGAGCCGATAGTGGGATCTTAGCTTTAGAAACATAATATTATAGTTGAATGAAAACCTATAAGAAAAAAATGTTGGTAGTTTTTGTTGTTAATCTGGTACTTTTTGAATTTTCGTTAATGTTCGACCTACAGTGAGTGAATAATATGTAAGGGGAGCTTTTTGGTACTTTTTTGTTCAACATCTGGTACTTTGATTAATTTTCGTCAATCGTAGACATAGAAAAATAAAATTAAACATGCAATGTTCTGAATGGATGACAATCTATAAAGTAGATTTTTTGATATTTTTGTGTGTTTTCAGTTGATATTTCCTGGTATTTTTTATATTGAACTTACAAAATTGAATTAACTCACGTGGAAGATAAAATATGAGCCGGAGGTTGGTCCCTCGCCAAATCGATCCACTAGACGAAAAAAAATAAATGCTCGAAACATATATACTCATATAAAATTGATGGTCCAATTTTTACCATTAGGCAAACGCTCGTTATATAATTTCGGGTAACATTTTTTTAAATTTTATTTTTCTCGCATCGATTTAAATGTGACTTATTTTGCAGTTTTTGTGAGAAGGTTTTCACAAAATATTGTTACAGAAACACTTTTTCTCACATGCTTCCAATAATTGCTGGAAAATTATTTAAATGACAGATAATTCTCTCAAATTAAAGATACAGAAACTCTTGTATAGAAAAACCACTGTGTTTAATTTTGCACTGTTTTTATCTCAATTTACTTGTTTCATGCGGAAAATTTTACGATGCGAGAAATAAAGACGCGGTCTACTGACTAAACACGCGCGTTTTTTATAAATTATATAATTTTCGAAAAAATAGTATGGCAGCACTGTTCACAACATTAGGTGTGTTCCACAAGATCTCGAGCAAGTTCGGACTAATGACAGAAAAATGAAAATTACTCTCTAAAATTGCCGAAACTATCCAAAATTGCTGGAACGCAAAAAACCATTTTTGCACTTTTCCAAATACCTACTAATGCTGCTTACTTTTCAAATAAAGATAAGTATATTTAAGTGATTTTAGACGCTTAAAGTCATAACTTTATATGTTTAACCATAACATTTTCATCATTGTAATTTTTTATATTTTGTTTTTTTTTTATATTAAAGATTAAGGGAAATATGTATACCAATAATGGTTTTACCACTTTAATTTTTTCACAAAAACTTTACATTTGGGTTTTTAAGGCTTGATATTGCATAAATAAATTAAATAAATAAATAAGTTTTTTTAATTAAAACTAAACTTATTCTTTTGCTTGTAAATATCCTAAATTATCAGTTTCATATGTAAACAAAAACAACTGGTTGTGGAAATGAAATGAAAAAATTACACTCTTAATTGCACAAAAATTGTTATGTGGAATGCTTTTGGGCAACTTTGTGCAAGTTCGCACTGTTTCGTTATGAATGTGAAACAGAGGTATATGTATAATTTTAAATCTTTCGAATAGATAGTTCTGAATATACAAAATTTATATTAATATTTTAAACTCTTTAACTCCCATTACAGTTTTTACAAAATTTTACATCAAAATGTTACGGAAATGTACTAGGCAAAAACTTAACTTCGCTAACTTAAGTTTCCATGTTTTGTATTTTTATATTGTTGGTTTTATATTTTTTATCTTCTATCTATATATATAAAATAAGATGTGTGTATGTATGTAACGTATGGACTCCAAAACGGCTGGGCCGTTTTTTCCTTTATTTAAAGGACGACTTTTCCTTTAAAATGATCGCCATGGTCCAACTTAGATTTATACGGAAAGAAAATTTTGCCCCGCCCACTTTTTTCGATTTAACTAAAATCAGAAAACGGCTCCATAGATTTGACTAATTTTTCTTTAAAATGTTCGTATCTTTATAACGGATTTTAAAAATCGAACGCAAACATTTTTCCTAATTTGGACAACGTCTTTCGGGTCAGCTAGTTTTATATAAGAGTCAGATTTTTAAACAAAACAGAGTTGCAGAATTTACAATTTGGAAAAATTATTGTAAATCGCAAGATATATTTATATTTTGAAAAAATTTCGGAACAAATCTAGTTTACCGACACAGCTTCAAATAAAATAAAAAGTACCTATGGTGATAAGAAATATTTTGATGTAAAATTTTGTATAAACTGTAATGGGAGTTAAACATTTTGATATAAATTTTGTATCTTCAGAAGGATATATTCAACAGCTTTAAAATATTACTCTATACGTTCCTAAATGTAGTGAAAAATCGGACTTAAATCTAGTTTATCGACGCAGCACCAAATAAAAAACCAGGTGCCTAGGGTGATAGAAAATTCAAAAATAAGAAAATATTAAGTGAACAAATTGGCGCAAACGCATAGGATACGTTCGTAAATGCATCACTGCGCTGCATCAGAAAAGCAAACTTTTTAATGGCGATAAAAGAATTATTATAATTTTTTTATTGTGTGACTACGTACTTTTCGCTTATAGTCACATCCTTTAGTTGCAGACGAAACGTGGAATATATCGCTAAAGTTACTATAAGGCTAATCTACATACATATGTATATGCCACTATGAGGCATATAAACGAATTCGAATATAATCAAGTTATGTGAATATAGAAAATTCATATAAATTACACCGACATCAGGCTTATAGCTTTGCAAGAGAGTTGTTAAAAATATAACAAGATATTTCATAACTGATACCAAAGGCAAAAAATAATTTTTTACGAGTAGAGAGTTGATGACAAAATTAAAACGTAAATATTGCTAATGTGACTATAACGCCATTAATTTGCTTTACTTTTCCCTTTGACTACTGTTGATAAATGGCATATATGGCAAATGTGCTTATAACGCTAAATGTACTATAACGTTAATACTTTATATTAAACTAACTAAATAAACAGATAAAATGGACTATATCGCTAATATGACTATAAGCGGTAGTGACTTTAAACGAAAAGTACTGTATTATTTTTGTAGAGTATTTGACAATTTTTTGGTCCACATCTACTTCACTGACGTATACATATGGGCAAATCCTGCGTGACGAACGCTACATTCGCACACGTTTTCTGATTGATATATAAGCATTTTTTTATCTTTCAAAAAAGATAGCTTAAACTTATATATAGTTTTTAGTGACATTAATATGTACTTACAAATGGCATATATCATAATTTCTTAGCAAGTATTTGTTGCGAAATATTTGATCACAAAGTTTTGTAACGCTACAAAAAGTGGAAGTAAATTTAAAGGTTGAAGTGCGTTTTCCTAATTTTTAGCGAAATTGGCATGATAAGGTATACAAAATCTAACTCCTAACAGAATGATGACTATAAGAGAATTCTAAATGCACTCATTCGCAGCCAAAAAATGTTGTGATTTTTTGACAAAAGCCGTGAACCCTTTGTGACGCTCGCTACGTAACGCACGCTACAGTTTTTCGAGTAGTATTTTATTATTATATTTTCAGAAAACAAATTATATTTTTACGAATTGCATTTCTTAAACTAATTTCTTAACTAATGAATATCAACTTTTTTTTTAACGAAATGTATTTTTTGATAAGTCTGCTGTAAGTGCTATTTTAAGCACAAAAATCACCTAAAATAATGCTAAATTCGTGTATAACATTAAGAAATCAGCAGTGGGGTAGGGTTTGGTAAAAATTATTGTATTAATCATCGTCGAAATACATATTTTTTAATGTAAAAATGAAATTATACATCTAGTCTTATATTCCATTAAAAAAATTAATTTGAAAATTTTTTGGTTGGTGGACTGTTTCTGGGATTTTCCAATATATATACATAAGCATTTTCCAATACATTGCTGAAAGTATTGGGGGCAATATTGGCATAATTATTTAGCTTTTAAATATATATTTCATTATATTCGGCTTAAATCTAGTTTACCGACGCAGCTCCAAATAAAAAAAAAAGTACCTAATGATACCAATATTGGCCATATAAAGATAAAAATGTAGTGGAAAATCACACTTTTATATAAAAACTTAAAACGTCCATAACTCGAAAACTAAGCGTTTCCGCCAACTTTTTTATTTTATTTTTTCTTCTTATTTTTCAATTTTCTATCACCCTGGGTACTTTTTTATTTGGAGCTGCGTCGGTAAACTAGATTTGTTCCTTATATTCAAAATATATTTAAAAATTTTTAATCCTTTGAGAAGCGGGAATGAGTTTACGAAAATACAAGAGTTTTTAGTAAGCATAATAATAACTATGGAGAGAAGTTTTAGTTAGCAAAGCCGGTGTTTGTTTTTCCATAGAGGATAAAATCTTTTCGTCCGGCCAAAGGCCGGCTTTGTTGATAAGTTTTAGTTAGTCAAACCAGTGTTTGTTTACCATAAAAGAGAAAACCTTTGCGATCGGCCAAAGGCCGGCTGTATAGATAATCTTTAGTTAGCGAAGCTGGCGTTTGTTATTTAACAAATTTTTATTTTTTATACTTTTATTGGAATAAACTACACAAGTAGGTGTTTATTTACCTAGTGCACTTCCGTAACAATTAGACGTATAATTTTGTAGAATAAAATTTTGTAATAGAAGTTAAAAATGTTGAAATAAGTTTTGTATTTTCAGAAAGATCTATTTAAAAGCTTTAAAATGAATCCAATTTTGGCCCTTTACGTTCAGTAATGTAGTGGAAAATTGCATATTTATATGAAAACTTAAGAGGTCCATAACTCGAAAACTATGCGTTTGCGCCAATTTTTTCACTAATTATTTTCTAATTTTCAATCTAATTTGGAGCTGCGTCCGTAAACTAGATATGTTACATATTTTTTTTTATTTTTTTTTTTTAATTTTCTCACCATAGGCACATTTTATTTGATTTAGAGCTGCGTCGGTAAACTAGATTCAAGCAGATATTTTATCTTTTTAAATAATTGTAATTACAAATTTTAGCATATAAAATATCAATCTTACACATTTTCATACAAGTTAATTTGTTAAAATTATGGGAGCCCCATACCTTTTTTCTTCGTATTTTTCTGCTATAAACTACATTTGTAATTATTTCAATAAGCGGCGCACAAATAAATCTATTTTTTACACGCACTTATTATTAATATTTTGCAGCAAAAAATTCATATACTCAAAATATTTCGTTTTCTTTTAATACCGATAAAACAAAAGGAGAACACAAAAATTTAATTTCGTGATAACATTCGGATGGTACATTTTCGATAACAATTATGGTTGGTGATTGGCAACGCAACGATTGTAGCATGCGTCTACACGAGAAATTCAAAAATATTATAATTACTCTGTGCACAATGCAACACTTCCCTACAAGATATGCATACAGTGCTACCACCAGCAAGATTCAAAATTACACTCGAGATGAAGCAGAATTACCCGATTTAAATTAAATTACACCTGATATAAAATTTAAGTTTTATTTAATAAAAATACATTTACAAAGAAGCAAAAACACAACAAACTCATTAAAACAAGATCAATAGTAGTCAAACTGTTGATTTTATTTAAATTAACAAAAAATAACATTAAAGACTTAAAAAAAATTAATAAAACATAAAATAAAACTGCTAAAATAATGAGTTTAACTTTCACATTTGGTTGATATATCTTGGGAAGGTTTAAAATGTTCCTTGTCATTGCTTTATCATGGATGCTTTTTAGCCCCATAGAGCTTACAAAAGGTTAGCTGTCAAACGAACTGTCATACTGTTTTCACTTTTTAATCAGGCATATCATCATGAATAGAATAGATTCAACGCCACCAAATTATCCAAATACACTTTGAAAATCAGCCATTGATTTTCGCAACTTAAAGGTGACTTCATGACTTAAATGACTCAACTTTTTTCACAAATGAAGGCGATGCACAGTGCTTTGGCCCATAGACATAAATCAAAAAAAAAACAAGTCTTATATTGTACTTAAAAATGTACAGATAAGACAACAAAATAAATAAAATGAATTTTGAAGAATTTTTAAGATTTAGCTCTTTTTGGCGGCGCTAGAGGGCGCCAAAGTTTGAGAATTTATAGTAAAAATGGCCAAACAACTACTTAAGTTTTACATGCTTTAGGAAAGCTGTTGTAAATTTGTTGTTTTTTAAAGCACGAGATTGAAATTTTTTTTCTGTAGTAGCTTACTATATTTAGAACTAACTGTAAAAAAATTTTATTGAATTATTTTCTCATAAGTGTTTTTTTATTGGTTTGAAAAATACTTATTATTTACTTAAGCTCTAAAAATTTTCTAATTTGATGGAATATTAAAAAAAAAAGAAAAATACCTGTTTAATTCACAATGTATAAATGTGATTAAATGTATTTTGGAATGCGGCTATAATATGCTTCAGTTCAAACACATAAATCTGAACTGATATATTAATTGCCTTGATTGTCCTCCAAGCACTTTTACTTGTAGAACGCTAATAGATTCAATCAATAAAACACTTTAAACGCCTTATAGTAATTGAACACTTTCTTTATTTTGGTTCTGTCTTATATACTAAAATTTAATTAATTAAAAACTGAATGTCACTATTGCACAATGCGGAAGTGACCCAATTAATTGTTTGCATAATTGCTGACTAACATTTCAATGTATAAAGTTATGATTCAGGTAACAAAATAAAATAATGCTATGTTAACAATTATGAACAAAAGTAAACAATAAAATTGTTTGGGATGATTGAACTTCAAGTAAACAAAATAAAATAATGATATGTCAACAATTATTTATAAACAAAAGGTAAAATAAAACAAAAAATGAAATTATGTTATGTCAGCGATACACTGAACTTATGTAGTTCATTAACATAGTTAAAAATAAAATTAAAATTAAATGTATGTTGATGTGAATGTCAACATTCTCCCCCGCGTCGACCGCTGGTCGATGATAACCTGTGTTGTTTAGGTGTCTATGATGTCAATGGTGACAGGTCGGGGTAATGGAACTGGATGCGGTCTTGGTTGGTGGGAGTTGTGGCCTCTTTCTTCTTGATGGGTTGAGCTTCTTTTAATTAGTGTTATGGTTACCGCGATGAGCAAGGAAATTATAAGCGCGGAGTAGCTTACTATATGATGATGTTGACTGTTAGACTTGATTAGCTGTGGTAGACGTGTGATTGTTGACTCATTAAGTTGTTTTTGCAGGTTATTTAATTGGTTAAGGTGAGTTTCAAACTGGCTATCTGTGGTGTTAAGAATCTGGTTGATTTCCTGTGGTCTGCTTATATGGTCGATGTGTTTAAGTTGGACGTATGATGTGTGCAAACTGTTTGACGCACTAAAGTGACCTGGGCCTTTTGATTGGTGGAATATCTGCTTCATCAGATGTCAAGTGTGGCGTAGAGTGAGATGCTTCATTTCCCTTTAATTCTTCCTCGGGAAGTAGTGGGGCTAAATTATGGATTGGCCGTCTTTTTATTCCTGATGCTGTTTTTACGTCTGCTACTCGAGCCTTGCCATCGTTTCCCTCATAAGTTTTAAAAATCCTGCCGAGTGGCCATTGCATGACTGGTAGATTATCCTCCTTTATTATGACTAATTTACCTTCCCTTGCATTTTCGGATGACGTTTTCCATTTTCGTTTCTCTTGGAGGTGGTGCAGGTATTCCAATGACCAGCGTTTCCAAAATTCATGTTTCAGTTGGGAGACAAGATTCCACCTTTTTGATAGTGATGGGTTGGTAGGGTTGTGTGTTCTTGTATCTATTTGTGCCGTAAGTGGTTCTCCGATCAAAAAATGACCGGGAGTTAGGGCTGCATAATCGTTTGGATTACTTGATAGAGGTGTTAGTGGTCGCGAGTTTAGTATTGCCTCAATTTCGACAATGACAGTTTCTAGTTCTTCGTATGTAAGTGAAGCTGTTGCCATGCTTCTGACCAGTAACTGTTTAGCGGATTTCACTGCTGCTTCCCATAATCCACCGAAATGCGGTGCCCTTGGGGGTATAAACTTGAAATCAATACCACTGTTGCTACAAGTCCTTTTGATTGTTTCCTGCGAATGCTCAGAAAAGATGACGTCATTCAATTCCTTTAGTTGGTTTCGTGCTCCTACAAAATTTGTAGCGTTGTCTGAGTATATGGTTTGGCAGCGTCCTCGGCGGGCAATAAATCTTTTGAGAGCCCCAATAAATGTTTCTGTTGTAAGGTCGCTTACTACCTCTAAATGTATTGCTTTCGTTGAAAAGCAAACAAAGACTGCTAGGTATACCTTGTGGGGCCTCTTTCCCCTTAATTTGTAGTGCACCCAGAGTGGGCCACAGTAGTCTACACCTGATATCATGAATGGCCTTGTTGGAGTCACTCTAGTGGCGGGCAAGTCTCCCATAACTTGCTGCATTAGTATTGGTCTTGATTTTGTACATCGGACACAGTTTTGGACGATGCTTCTGGCTAACGACTTACCCTTGATTATCCAAAACTGCTGTCTTGAGATGGCTAACAGCGTTTGTGGACCGCAGTGGTGGTTTTCGATGTGTAGCATCTTCATTATAAGTCTTGCGATCGGGTCATTGTATGGAAGGAGTATTGGGTGTTTTGCGTTGTATGAGAGGCAAGAGGCCTCTAGCCTTCCCCCTACCCTTATAATGCCATTTTCGTCCAGAAAGGGAGACAAACCACTTATTTGACTTGATTTTTCGATTTCATGCCCTTTCTTTAACTTGTTTAGTTCAATTTTAAATTCTGACGCTTGAATTCCTTTAGTGATTAGGTTAGTTGCAGAAGTGAGTTCGTGAGTTGTGAGTGTTTTGCTGCTTGGTCGAGCGGCCTTGGATGTCTTAGCATTTTGGAGGAAACGAAGTGCATATGCTACCACCCTTTGAAGAGTCTTGAATGAGCCGTGATTATTAATTTTGTAGATTATCTCTTCCAATCCAGGTGAAGTGGTAGCTAGAGCCGTCACAGAATTTAGTTTGAATTCTTCGGAATGAGGTGGTTGAGATTTATTAAATTCTTTAGGCCACGCCTTTTCACTGCCATGTAGGAATATTGGTCCGAAGAACCACAGGTTGCATTGAGACAGTTTTTCTGGACTTATACCTCGAGAAATTAGGTCAGCTGGATTTTGTTTCGAGCCAACATGTCTCCACTGGCTGGTTGTTGTTTGCTCTTGAATTTTGCTTACCCGATTGGCGACGAATGTACGAAGTGACGATGTTGACGATGTAATCCAGTGAAGAACTATTTCTGAATCCGACCATAGGTATGTTGGAGTGTTTTCAGCTCGTATTTCCTTTTTTACTCTCCTGGTAAGTTCGGTCCCAAGGAGAGCAGCGCATAGTTCTAATCTTGGTAAGGTCACCTTCTTTAAGGGTGCGATTCGTGACTTGGAACATAACAATCTGACTATAATTCGATTATCCTTCAATTTGAAACGTATGTAGACTGCAGCTCCATAAGCTCGTTCTGATGCATCTACAAAAGTGTGTATTTGTGTGTCTTTTGAGACTTGGCCATCAAAAATATGTCTCTTAGTAGATAAATTGTTTATATGTTTTAAGTGTTGTCGGAATGACCACCAATAGTTATAAAGCTCTTCTGGGAGTCCTTCATCCCATGATAGTTCTAGCTGCCATAGCTGTTGGATAAACATTTTTGCGGCAACTACTACGGGACCAGCGATGCCCAATGGGTCAAATATCCGTGCCACATCTGATGTTACTGTTCGCTTTGTGATTCTTTGGGTTTCTTGGATATCTGCCTTGAGGCAGAATACGTCTGCCTTGGGGTTCCATGTTAATCCCAAGATTTTTGTGCTTTGATCGTCGAAGTCTAGGTTTAGCTCCACGTCTTCAGGGTGTATTCCGGACAGTAGCTGAGGATGGTTTGCGCACCATTTCCTCAGTTTAAACCCAGCCTCTTGTAACAAACTATTTAATTGGGTTTTCATATCGACTGCTGTTATTAAGCTGTCTGAGCCACTCATGCCATCGTCGACATAAAAATCGTATCTTAGACTTTTAGCGCCCAGAGGATATTTCTCCATATTTTTGTCTGCGAGCTGCTGTAGGCATTTTGTGGCTAAGTATGGGGCTGAAGACGTTCCATAAGTTACTGTATTAAGCCTGTATGTTTGCATTGTATCAGTTGGATCCCGTCTCCAATAAATGAGTTGCATATTTCGATCAGCCGGATCAACCAGAATTTGCCGATACATTTTCTCGATATCAGTGCAAAACACAAATCTGGGCAATCGAAATCGTAACAACATGCCAAAGAGATCTCCTTGAGTTGGAGGGCCAATGCTGAGTATATCGTTGAGAGAGAGACCTGTCGAGGATTTTGCTGACGCATCAAATACAACTCGCAGCTTCGTGGTCTTACTTTCTGGTTTAAGCACACAGTGATGGGGAATGTAGCAATGGGGTTCATTGACTTCAGAAGTATCTATGCGAGTCATGTGTCCTAGCCTTTCATATTGGTCCATAAAATCAACATATTGAGCCTTGATGTCTTGATTTCTTGCTAGACGGTGTTCCAGGGATATAAATCTTGAAAATGCAAGTTTCTTTGTGCTGCCTAAACTACTTGGGTCTTCGCGAAATGGTAGTCGTACTACGAATCGACCTTCAGAGTTTCTTTTTGTGGTTTGAATAAAGTGTGCTTCGCATCGCCTTTCTCCTTCCGTGAGCGTGTCATTTGACTCAAAATCATCTATTTTCCAAAAGCGCTCGATGAGTTCGTTTGTGTCTGAGCTGCATTTAGTATTTATTGCACATGTTGCTGATAGTATGGAGCCTTGTCCTAGCCTTCCGCTAACGACCCAACCGAGTTTCGTATTTATTAGACTTGGTAGTTCCGGTGATAACTTAATTTTACCGGAAGTTATCAGATCGTGGTAGTATTCGGCGCCTAAGAGAACATCAATGTTGTTGGGTTTGTTAAACTCAGGATCAGCTAGTGGTATATTTTCTGGAATTGACCAGGATGTGCAATTGAATTCCTCGGAGGGTTGTATTGGAATAATGTTGGGAAGTACAAACGCTTCTAGTCTTGTGCTGAAGTTGGTTGAGGTGGAATGAAGTCCTACATTAATACGTTGATTTGTTCTGCGTGATTGACTGCCGATACCTTCGATGCATAGAGATGTTTCTGTGGGCTTGATGGATAATTTATTTACTAATCGGGTTGTCACAATGTTGATTTGTGAGCCTGAATCCAATATTGCCTTAAAAATTCCTGATTGCCCATTATTGGCAGTGATTTTTACGCGTGCTGTTGCTAGCAGGACGTAGCCTTCCCGGGCCCCAGACAAATGAGCCGACGCTACTGTTGATGGTGCTGGTACATTGGTCGCTGGTGTTACACTCACAGTGGACACCTTTTTTGATGTTGATGGTGCAGTGTTTGTGTTGTGTTGATATGAGTCCAGGTGAACTAGCGTGTTGTGTTTTTTCTGACATTTTCTACAGCAACTTGTTGTGCAATGTCTTGCTATGTGGCCAGGCTTGAAACAGTTGACACATAATTGCTGTTGTTGAATCAATTTTAATCGCTCGGAAGCTGGCTTTGATAAGAATTGTTTGCAATGATACAACTGATGATTTCCATTTTCGCATAATTTGCAGGAGCAGTTATCTTGAGACATGGTTGCTGCTGAAACCGTTTTTTTTTTCGTGTTTTGAATTCGACCGACTGCTTCTAGTGACTGGAATCTAGTTTCTAGGAAACCCAATAGCTCTTCTAATGACGGTAAAGATTTGGGAAGCTGTATGGATTGCTCGTACAGTACATGGGTTCCATGGTCTAGCTTTTTAATCAATATATTGACTAGTATTGGATCCCAAGTCGATGTATCGATGTTTAAATTGTTTAGTGCTGCAATAGATTCGCGCGTCGTATCGTGCAGCCCTTTTATAGCTGCAGCAGAGGGATTTTCCGGTATTTTTTGCTGGCCTAACAATTTATTTATGATATTATTTGTTAAAATTCTCGGATTGTTAAAACGGTGTTGAAGTGTATTCCATGCCGTCTCATAATTGGTTTCTGTTGGAGATAGATTTTGTATTAGTCTTGCGGCTTCACCTGTTACATTTGTTTTTAGAAACCACATTTTTTGTACGGTTGGCATTGCTTTTTTGTGTATCACCTCGTTGAACAGGTCATAGAATGGTTGCCAGCTCAGATAATCACCATTGAATTTCGGTATTGTTACTTTGGGCAGATGATGTGGATGGGTATCTTGATTAATTCTTGCTTGATTAACAGATTCTGGCATCAAACTCGTTTTTAGGTCCTCAATTTGCAATAGCTTCTCTGTTATCTCTGTTTGTTTTGCGAGGAACTGGTATATATCGTGCTCGATATTATCAGTACATATTTTATCCTGCAATTGCTGTATGGTTTTCCTGTTGTACTCGACCTCCTTCAGTTTCACATCAATCTGCTGCATTGTATGCTGAGCACCAATGGATATCATTTCTTCCAATGTGTTGATTATTTTTGATATGGTGGCGTTTTGTATATTTATTAAATTGTTTTTCGTTGTCTCCGATGCCTGCTTCCCAGCGATGCCTGAGTAGCTTGCTTGCATCTTTGATTGCTCCCTTATAATTTGTATTTGTTTTTGTATGTAGTCATCAGTCTCTCTAAACCTTTGACTCGTCTCCTCGTATAGTTTTTGTAAGAAGTATGGATGGTCCTCCTTTACTGTTGAATCACTTCTGATACGATTGTCTGTTTTTTCGAAACCTTTCCACAATTCTTCGAGCTCCTTAGCTTTTTTTTGATAATACTCTACGGATCTCCTTTCTATCGGTGTCTTCCTTATGGTGCTAATCGCCCGATTTATCTCTTCCGCCTTCCCGTCTTGTATCTTGACAAGATCGTTTAATGTCGTCATTTTGTTTACTAGCTCTTTGCTATTGTTGTTTGTTATGTAAAAATTTTTTTTTTTTTGTAGCTCTCTCACTACTGTTGGTATTGCTTGCTTCTTCAGAGGTCACCAAATGTTTTTAGTGGCTGTTGGATACTGATGTCTCGATGAATACGGTCGCCCGGTTGACCGTCAAATAATGATGCGTGGTCCGATGTGCCTTTTGTGTTCAAAAGCCCCTAAACGCTGTTAGGACCCTCAATCTTCGACAAAACGGCTGGAACTTGGGTCACCAATGTATTTGGTGCCGGATGATTGCTGCTTGTTATGTCTTTAGAGTAAACTTGTAGTTCTAAAGACTCTGGGTTCACCAATGTTATGGTGTCTGTTGTCGCCTCCACTGGTGTGGAAATGTTGTAGCGTTGGACTGCTGTCCCGCTGACTGAGGTTGTGTGTTGATTTTAGATTGTTTAAAGCCCCTTACCACTGGTGGGGGGAAGCTTAAACAGTGTCTAAAACGTTGTCGGGGTCACCAATGTATTTGGTGCCGGATGATTGCTGCGTGTTCTGCTTTTAGAGTAAAAAGTCCCTTACCGCTGGTGGGGAGAAACTTTTTAATTCTAAAGCCTCTGGGGTCACCAATGTATTTGGTGCCGGATGATTGCTGCGTGTTCTGCTTTTAGAGTAAAAAGTCCCTTACCGCTGGTGGGGAGAAACTTTTTAATTCTAAAGCCTCTGGGGTCACCAATGTTTAATTTCACAATGTATAAATGTGACTAAATGTATTTTGGAATGCGGCTATAATATGCTTCAGTTCAAACACATAAATCTGAACTGATATATTAATTGCCTTGATTGTCCTCCAAGCACTTTAACTTGTAGAACGCTAATAGATTCAATCAATAAAACACTTTAAATGCCTTATAGTAATTGAACACTTTCTTTATTTTGGTTCTGTCTTATATACTAAAATTTAATTAATTAAAAACTGAATGTCACTATTGCACAATGCGGAAGTGACCCAATTAATTGTTTGCATAATTGCTGACTAACATTTCAATGTATAAAGTTATGATTCAGGTAACAAAATAAAATAATGCTATGTTAACAATTATGAACAAAAGTAAACAATAAAATTGTTTGGGATGATTGAACTTCAAGTAAACAAAATAAAATAATGATATGTCAACAATTATTTATAAACAAAAGGTAAAATAAAACAAAAAATGAAATTATGTTATGTCAGCGATACACTGAACTTATGTAGTTCATTAACATAGTTAAAAATAAAATTAAAATTAAATGTATGTTGATGTGAATGTCAACAATACCGTCTATGGGTTTTTTTCTGATTTCGAATATTTAAACTGTTTTCTAATAACTCGAAGAAAAACAATTGAAAAAATTTTAACACAACTTGAAAAAAAATTTTTTTAAATGGCTATTTTCATGATTTTTGCTCAAATTTTGATAGTTTTCAGGAGTTTAAAAGACAATTAACTACAAATACTGTGAAATATTAATTCAACCTTATACCGTTCAATAAAAAACTACAAAAATCAAAATATGTATAAAAAATTTTTTGTGTTTGCCTGCATTTTACGGCATAAGAGGGCGCTGAAATCACAAATTCCCTTGGTTTTTTATTGTTTCAAGAAAATAATTGTAAAAAATTCATTTTCTGGATTACGAGATTAAAATTTTTTTCTGTAACACCTAACTATATTCTAAACCAACTGTAAAAAGGGAAATTATGCTCCTATACTTTTTTTTAATGGTTTGAAAAAGGCTTATTATTTACTTAAGCTCTAAAAATTTCCTAACTTTGATGGAATATTAAAAAAAAAGAAAAATACCGTCTATGGGGTTTTTTCTGATTTCGAATATTTAGACTGTTTTCTAATAACTACAAGAAAAAAAATTTAAAAAATTTTACCACAACTTGAAAAAAAATGTATTTTAAAAAAATGCTATTTTCGTGATTTTCGCTCAAATTTTCATAGATTGAATTAGTTTAAAAAAAATAAACTAGGAACATAATAAGAAATATTAAGGTATCAAAGTGGCTTTATGTAATTATAATGAAACGTAACTAATAACTAAAATAAATTTCAGGGTGCTTGTCCGAAGAAGCATTGGAAGCCAACCACAATATCGTGAGAAAAACCAGACTTTCCCATACGAGAAAAACGTCACGACGACACTCATAAAGATTTAATGACTCATTTAATACATTCCTCAGATCCGTTGTTATCTTCAAACAGGAATCCAAAGACTATGTTCAATACTTGAAGTCGTTTCTTAAAAAGAAGAAAATTTGATTCAGAAGGCTGTGCATTGCTTAGCAACAATCTTTAAAAAGAAATAAATGTCATCACTGAAATCGAATCTTGATTTTATTTGGGCATCTGAAGTTAATGTTTCAAATTATACCTAAGAGAAATTACTGACGCTCTACCCACGACCGTAAAAATTATACCAAATTCGGGTAATTACCCACAAAGTGGCAACACTGTATGCATATCCAAAACTAAAAATATTTCCAACACACTTGCAACAATTTAACATTAGTTCTTCCACTCTAACATATATGTTAGAAATACCATATACAATAATATTGCAAGTGTATGGGCCGCTTAAAAAGTAAATCGTCAAAGGAAAGATTTCAAAATTTGTTTTCGTTTTAAATGTATGTTAAGCGAGTCACTTTTGTGATCGCGTTCTACAAACAGGCAGTTACATTTAAGGGTATTTTATATTCGAAATGACAACATTTGCGTTTATAAGCAAACACCACAAGCAAAGATTTTGGACATAGTATCATGTTCCAGTGTTTAAATATTATAGTTTATATTTAACTTAAAAAAACTACTCATTGATTGTGTTAGTAGGCTTTTTTTAAACATATTAGTGGAGTTCAATATTAGGCTTACAAAAGAGCATATGCAAAATATCGTTGCAGCTTAAAAAAATCTAACGGAAACTCTGTATATTTTGTTGTTGGATTAAGCAAAAGAGCTACGACATTTTGCATTTGCACTTTTGCAAGCCTAATACTGAACTCCGCTATTGGTATGATATTTCCCCATACACATAGTCTGCGAATATCGCATAGATATTCAGAAAATATTTGTTTCTTAAATTAATTTTCTGATTTCAATTTAATTACGCACAATTTCAGCTATATTACTGCATATTGATACTTATAGTGATAGTTAAGTATAACTGAACTTGCCCGTTAATCTATAAACTCCAAAAAATATTACTTTAATTAAAAAAAAGTTCTGCTTGTAAAACAAAATTGAAAAAGTTTTACAAATTTAAGATAAATGTGTTGGAGAAAGGATTTATTTTATATATAAAAACTTTTTCTGACAAATTTTAATATGTTTTTGTTTCTCAGGTGTGTTAAATTCATGAAG
Source organism: Pollenia angustigena (assembly GCA_930367215.1). Classification (NCBI taxonomy): domain Eukaryota; kingdom Metazoa; phylum Arthropoda; class Insecta; order Diptera; family Polleniidae; genus Pollenia; species Pollenia angustigena. The sequence goes on along the minus strand of OV884061.1, from coordinate 10,832,663 downwards.
TGTATTTATATCCTGTACCTCGTTTCTGTATTTCTCGCTTCGTAAAATTTTCCGCATGAAACGTGTGAATTGCAACAAAAATAGTGTGAAATGAAACAAAAAATGGTTTTTCTCACGCAAGTGTTTCTGTATCTTTTCTTGGCGAGAATTATCTGTCATTTTAATAATTTTCCAGCAATTATTGGAAGGATGCGAGAAAAAGTGTTTCTATAACAATGTTTTGCGAAAAGTTTCTTTCAAGAACTGTCAAAATAAGTCGCATTTGAAATTGGTGGCGAGAAAAACAAAATGTAGATATTTTGAATTTAAAATATGTTTATATACTATTTTTTTAAATAAATAAAAAAATAGAAGGAATATAAATGATGAATGCATAATTTATATGATGAAAATAAACAAAAAAACCATTGTTATATTTTGTTATTTTAAATTTTTTTAGCCTTTTCTTGTTTTGGTTTTAATCAGCGCTGCCAGATTTATTTGTGTCAAAATCGTCAATTTTCTGAGAAAAAAATATAAAAGATCCTCCTTTTTTGTTTTACAAATCGTGTAATTTAAAATAAATTTTAAACAAATTTGTTTCGACTTTTATTAAAACATAATCAAACAAAAACAAAGTTAAAGTTCATGGGTATTTCATAATTTCTTTAAATTAATATTTCTTTTGTTAAGCTGAAGGATAAATTTTTATAAAACTATTTATTTTCTTTAATCCGATAACAATTAAAAATTGTTTTTCCCTGAAGAAGTCACACAAAGGCATGAGAAAATATCATATTAAACAAAAAATAAAATAAATGGCCCATAACTATAGTCATAAACAAAGCATACTTTAAGAGTTCTAAAGTAAGCTTTAATTAAAAATATGCTTTTAATCTACTATAGACAAGCAAAAGCATACTTTACACGTTAAACCCGATTTTAATTTTAAAACCAGCTGAAGTTGTGTTTAACTCATTTAACAACAGCATCAGCTGTTTTTCGCCAAATAAAAAAGTACTTGCAAAAAGTTAAAAATGTTTATGTTATAAGATGTTGGCTGATATTTTGCAATTATTAATGATTTGCAGGAAAACTTTTATGGAAAGAAACACAAAATATATATGTATAGGCCCTAATTGTTTTGTAATTTTGTTGTTGCTTTCTACATAAAATCATATTGCGTGTTTCAACCGTACAATATATGCAGTGTTTTATTTATATTTTAATTTTCAATGTCGGTTGCTTAAAGTTGCCACTTGCTTATATTTTGTTGTATGTTGTATGAAAAATTTGCTACATTTGAGGTGGCACCCAGTTAAAGTCGGTTCAATTTAAAATATACTTTAGTTTCGACTATAGTAGCAAAATATTTAAAAGAATGTTTTTATTATAAAGTTGTTTTTAAATAGAACCGACTTTAGCGTTTGACTATGATTATGGGCCAATATTTTTACAAAAGCAAAAAGAAGCCAAGCTTAATAAAATAAACATACATCCTTATTTAAAATAGATAAATATAGATAAACAGATACATTTTTTAATTAAATCAGCTTTGTGAAAAACCTAGAATTCATAGTTTTTTTTTTTTTTTTTTTTTTTTTGTCATTATTTTTTATTGAATCTTCATATATTAAATATGAACTAACAATAATTAATCAAATCTTAACCTAATACGTTATTTTATCTCCTGCCAGTGCCAGACAAAATTTTCTTCATCACGGGTTATGTTCACTTTTATAGGTGTTTATCGCTCATCTAATTGGGTAAGTGCTGCAGTGTCTCTTCTTCTTAAGCGAGTGTGGCCGCCATGATTTAAAATATTTCGAGCTAGTGGATTTGGGTGTTGTTCAAGCCTTTTTAAATATTTTATTGCATATTTTGTAATCATAGATTTCACTAATGGCACATTGAGATCCTTATGAATGTTTGAGTTTTTAACATACCAGGGAGCGGCTGTGATTATTCGAAGAAGTTTATTTTGGCGCCTTTGAATTTTGTCGATATTAGAGGCCGAGGCAGTGCCCCATAGTTGAATACCGTAGCACCAGATAGGCTTTAAGATAGAGTTGTAAAGTAGAAGCTTGCAATCGAGACTAAGGACAGAATTTCTTCCAATAAGCCAATGAATTTGAATGGCTTTTAGTTTAATTTGAGTTAATTTTGCCTCTATATGGCATTTCCACGTTAATCGCCGATCCAGATGTATACCGAGATATTTAAAATGCGAATGTTGAGGAATTATTTGATTATTGATTGTAATAGGGGGGCAAGATTCCCGGCGCAAAGTGAATGTTATATGTACACATTTTTGCTCATTAACCATTATCCTCCATTGTCTTAACCATATTTCTAGTTGAAATATATGATGCTGTAAGTAACGCGATACTTCATAACGATTTTCGTGGACGCTTAGAAAAGCTGTATCGTCTGCAAATGTTGAAGTTTGTGTGTAGTTGCTTGTTGGCATGTCCGAAGTATAAATTAAGTATAATAGGGGGCCCAGGATGCTGCCTTGTGGGACTCCAGCGGCAATGGGCTGAGGTGAATTTAAGAAATTTCCTTCTTTAATAATAAATTGACGACCGACTAAGTAGCTTTCTAGCAGCTTGTGTGTGTTTGCTGGTAAATTTTGCTTCAATTTGTGTAATAAGCCTTCATGCCAGACTTTGTCAAAAGCTTGCGAAACATCGATGAAGAGTGCTGAGCAATATTTCTTTTCTTCAAATGCTTTTCTTATGACATTTACTATTCGATGAGTCTGCTCGATTGTGCTGTGTTTTCTTCTAAATCCGAACTGATGGTTTGGAATACATCTATTTTCACTTAAAATTGGTGTTAATTTTGAAACTAATAATTTCTCAAACAGCTTTGACATATTTGATAATAAGCTAATAGGTCTATAAGACTCAACTTTTGTATGATCTTTACCTGGCTTTGGTATCATGGTAACTAAGGAAACCTTCCATTTTTCAGGATAGTATTCAAGGCGTAAAATAGCATTAAAAATAAAAAGAATAATTTTCTTTGCTATGCGAGGTAGCTCCAAAAGCATTTTATTACTGATTTTATCAATACCAGGTGCCTTCTTAGTGTTTAAGTCACAAATAGCCTTTTCGATTTCTCTTATCTCAAATCTGAGGGGAATAGCTGCTCTAGCATCAACAGGTGGTAACTCGACCGCAATATTGTGAGATATATTTGGTGTAAATACGTTTTTCAAATGATTTACAAACAGGTTTCCTTTTTCATTATCATTTCTTGCCCAACTACCATTCAAGTTTCTTAATGGTGGCTTAGATATAACTGGCCTTTTTAGATTTCTAGCTGCACGCCATAATGAGTAGTCAGATTGTGGAGTTGCATCAAGTTCCTTAAGATATTTTTCTAGAGAAGCCGTTTTCTGATTCTGTAGCAACTTTCTTAGCCTTTTTGTGCATTCTTTTAATAAAATCTTAAGTTGCGGGGATCTGTAAAGTTGCCACTATCTTCGAACTCTCCTTTTTTCAGTCAAGAGCCGCTCGACATCTGAAGAACATATTTTATTATTTTTAATTTTTTTGGGGGTAACGCTGGAGTGTTGAACAGCTAGTTTAAGATAACTGTCAAAGTTAACAAGAGAGAGATCCACATTCTCCGGTGTACTAAGCGGAATATTTTCTGTGCAATGGGCACTGAGAAATTTTTTTATATTTGAACCAATTTATTTGTGTGGCTGGCGTCGCTAAGTAACCTGACGGAAATACAATTCTATTTGGGTTCGATATAGTAACAATTGTAGGTGTGTGGTCGGATGATAATTCTAAGGAAGCTTCAACATGAATCGTTTCTGTGGGGATGTTTTTAACCACGCCAAAGTCGATAACATCTGGAATTTTTTGCTGATCAGTAGGCCAATATGTTGGTTGCCCGCTCGTGACCACATTTAAACCCATTTTAGAGATTGTGTTAAGCAAAACACGACCTTTTGGTGTTATGAGTCGTGACCCCCAGAAGGTATGTTTAGCGTTATAATCGCCAGCGGCCAGAAAACAGGGTCCTAATGATTTATAATATTTATAATATTGGCCTTCTGATATGGAAAATCTAGGTGGAGAGTATAAAGAAGAAATTACTATGTTTCGATTTAGCTCCTCAACACAAATAGTCGTTGCTTGCAGATAGTCTTCACGGTGATCACACATAATGTAGTGTTTGACTCGAGTTTTTATTAAGATGGCAGAACCTCCACAAGCTCTATCTCGAGGGTCCTTGGTATCATATAGTATATAACCATTGATTTTAAACGTATTTTTGAGGTCAAATGAGTTTCAGAAATCATCATGACATCAATTTGTTTATTTTTAAGAAAGTATTCTAATTCATTTTTATGTTGGCGGATGCCGTTTGCGTTCCAAAAACAAATTTTTAAACAGTTCATGGTTTGTTAAGTACAGCTTGCAATAACATCGATTGCATTCTAAGCATTTCCTGCATCATATTACCCATTGTGTTCGTAAAATTATTTACTGTTTGCACTAATGTTTCCATGGTTATTTCTAAACGACTTAAATTAGAAACCGGAGTTTCATCATTACTTGGCGAGGCACCTTGCATTGGCTGATGGTTTGATTTTAGGACGTTAGCGTAAGAGGTTCTGTTATTACTAGGCTGGGGGGCTTGAATTGCATTTGTGTTTACCTGATTTGCAACCTGCATTTGAGGGGTATTTGTTTTCGGTCCAACCGTCTGCTTGACAATATTATATACTGGGCATCCTCTATAATTGGCAGTGTGATTACCGCCACAGTTGCTACATTTTTTTACGTTGGGGTCGGTTTTAGACTTATCGCAAGAAACTGTACCGTGTAGTTCACCACATACTACGCAGACAGGGGGTAAGTAGCAGTATGCCTTGGTATGGCCAAATTCTTGGCAGTTTAAGCACTGAACAGGTCCATTTTTTTTGTGCGGCTCTTCTATAGTTATTCTTCTGTAGAGAATATATTTTAAATTGTAAATAGGATGTGTTTCGTTTTTTTTTAAGTTTTACGTCGCCGGGTTTAAACTCCACTCGAAAAAGTGGTTGGGGAATTTTTTCTCTATTTTTAATATTTACTACATGTTTTACCTTGAAGCCTTTTTCTTCTAGGAATGTTTTAACCTCTTCTGGGTCCACACATGAGTCAATACCCTTAATCACTACCTGTAGACCTTTACTGCTTTTCAGTTGGTAGGTATAAAAGTTTTTTTTAAGCGTTTCGAAGTTGGTATTACTATTTTGCGAAAATCATTCTCATTATTGACTTGTATTTTTGTCTCGTTTATACTTCCACGCTTTATAGCCGCTACGTAAAACGAATTTTCACCTATCACCGATATCAAACTCTTTATGAGCTCATTTGAATTTTGCTCCCTTAGATATATCGGGGGAGGCTTGGATGGTTTAATGACGTTTGGTGCTTCAGAGGATTCATCCTCCAGAATTGCAAAACGATTTTGAGTATTTATTTTATCAAAAGATGGTACTTTTGAGGCCGAAGCAACTGCTGCAGAGGTAGGGCTGCGTCCCCGTTTAAGCACTGTTATGTACCTGTCCATACCAACTTGTACTGTAGGCTTTTGACAACTTTTTACAGGGGGGTTTTCCATTGCATTTGTGTTTGAGTTCATGGTATCATTTCCCACTAAATTTGTTTTTGACGTCACGGCAATACTTGCTGGCCTGGCAACACTTTTCACCAAATCTTGTTGTAGTTTTTTTAATGAGTTACTATCCACCGTTTGTGTAAATACCGAGGGTGAGAGGGAACGTGTTCGAGTAATTGGCTTAGCCGTTAGGTAGTTAATATTGTTTTGTTTTATTTATTTCTGCATTATTTTCATTTGCATTAACTAAAACGTAAACGTTTCTTTCATTTTGTCTTAGTGTTGTTTCACTGTTTGTACTCATGCAAAGAGTTGTTTTTGTTTTTCACCGTTTTGCTTTGCTTTAATATTTTTATTATTTATTGTATTTTACAACAACAAAAGAAAAAACCAGAATTTAAATGTTTTGTTCAGAATATGTATACACATGTATGAACATTCATACGTACATACATATATATTTTTACTGTTTTATTTTATTTAATTTTATCATTTTAAATTGTTCACTATTATGTTAAGTAATTTAAATAACAAAATATATTATTTTTTTTTTTAAGCGTCCATTCGCTGCTTATATTTATGTATTACAAAATCAAATGTGATTAATTAATATGTAGTTCAAATCGTATGCGGGGCTAAAAATACACGTCTGTATCACAACAAAGCACAAACCGAATTGAATTCATAGTGACAACGTTGTTTTATATTTATACCGTATGTAGTCCGAAATAGTATATTATTGAAATTTAACTATATCGGTTTACAAATGGCTGAGATATAAATCTGTAATTTACCTATTCCTATAAATTTTTTTTCTTTTTTTTACCTGTAATAGACTTAGTAGAACAGCTGGTAGTTTTAGTTAAAAAAATCGGTTCATAAATGAACGGGTTACAGACAAACAACTTTTTTTCTTGAAGAAATAATGGTTTTGGCCCAAAAATGTCCATATAAGATAAGAATATCAAAAGGGTGTTTCCACAGAAATTGACCCCTTATAGCTCAAAAATTAAATTTTTATTTTGAATTAATTTTTCCGCTATAATACAAAATAAATGTATCGTGTCATATTCCTAAAGATTAACTTTAATTTTATTTATACTAACAAAAATATATTTTTTTTGTCACCGATAATAAATGAATTCACACGCAAAAAACTTGTAATTTTTATAATGTATTATTTAAACAAAACATTTCAAAGAATTAAATCAGATATTTAACTTGAGATATCCTGTGCAAAATTTTACAAAACATGATGTTTGTTTCAGACATTTAAAAACAGCACATTTATAAAGTAACGGCCGTTACTTTGGATACACCCAAATATCAATCATATTTTGTTAATGTATATAAGAAGTATTAAATGTTCAAAATAAGCCAAATCGGTCCATTTCTTTCCCTCGAAATTTTGCTTTTGCCGATACATTTTTCAGGGAAGAGGCAAACAACTTCGAGGACAATTTTCATAAAAGGGATAAATAAAAAAATTTAAGCTGTCTTGTTTTTAAAGATATTTTTTTTACTAATAAACAAACATATTAAAATATTTAAAACTATCTTATTTCGAAGACTAAGGGGCAACGCCAACAATTTCATTGAAAGCAAAAAAAAAAAAAATCAAAAGTATTTTATAAATTTGTTGTTACTTTCTACAGAAATTCATTTTGTTTTTTCAATTTTCAACGCCACAAAATATGAAGTGTTTGAAATTTAAAAATTCAATATGAATTTCTATAGAAAGTAACAACAAAATTATAAAATATTTTTGATTTTGTTTTGGCTTTCGTCACTTTTTTAGAAAAATCATTAAATCGTCTGCTAATTTCGGAACAAAAAGTTGTCAAAATGACAATAACTCGTCAAATCTGGCAGCCCCGTTTTTATTATATTTATTACTTTTGTTGACGTTTCGCTTTTATTTGACACTTAATTAATGGAAATATTCCAGTATAAACAGAATTTGTTGTGTCTGTTTTCGCATTCAAATACAGAAACACTTTTATCTCATAAATCGAGAAACGATGGAATTTTTTGTTTCACACTTCATGTAAGAAATTTTACGATGCGAGAAATACAGAAACGAGGTACTGATATAGGGAAATACTATTGGGGGACTTAAACGGTAATCATCTGTCTTAAAATAATAACATGAAAAAATATGATTGCTGAGAGCAACCCATCATAATTTAGATTTCTTCTCTGTATTTATGACAAAACAATAAACGCAGAACAAAAAGTCTTGTTTTAAATACAACAAAAATGTCTTTAAACTATATTTTATAAAATACTAGCTGACCCGACAGACGTTGTCCTGTCCAAATTAGAGACATGTTTGCGTTCGATTTCTAAAATCCGTTAAAAAGATACGCACATTTGAAAGAAAATTAGTCAAATCGATGGAGCCGTTTTCTGATTTTAGGTAAATCGAAAAAAGTATACGTTAAGTGGGCGGGGAAAAATTTTCTTTCCGTAAAAACCTAAGTTGGATCATGGCGATGATTTTAAAGAAAAAATCGTCCAAATCGGTCAAGCCGTTCTCAAGTTATGCGCTTAATCGAAAAAGTGGGCGTAAAAGTGGGCGTGGTAAATTTTTCTTTCGATGAAAAATCAAAATGGATTAATACGAACATTTGAAAGAAAAATTTGTCAAATCGATGGAGCCGTTTTCTGATTTTAGGTAATTCGAAAAAAAGTGGGCGTAAAAGTGGGCGGGGCAAAATTTTCTTTTCGTATAAATCTAAGTTGGCGATCATTAAAAAAAAAAATCATCACAATTCTATAGATGTCATTGGTGGGGCAATATGAAAATTGGCCTCAGACTTAACAGTGTCACCCGCCTGAATACTCTAAAGATTCCCTGAAAATTTCATCAAAATCGGCCCAGCCGTTTTGGAGTTCATACGTTACATACATACATACATACATACATACATGCACACATCGTATTTTATATATACATATATAGATTTTGAGTAATTTTCAATGGTGCTGCCTATCGGAAATTGGTCATACCAACCTAGAAACCTTCGTATGGTAATGCTCAACAGCTGTGCCAAAAATCATAGCATGATCAAATGCACAGTTTATGATTTAACTCATTTCGAGTCATTTTCAGTGGCGGCACCTGTCTGAAATTGGTCATATCAGCTTATAAACCTTCGCCGGCTCATGCTCAACAACTTTGCTAACCTGGCGTTTACATTTGCCAGTACTGGCAAGGCAGTAGCAATACATGCAAACCTTTTCACTTATACATGTACACATTTCCAACTGTCTTGTCTAGCAAATTTTGCAGACAGTAAAATTGGACAGTGATTTGACATTTGCTAGCAGTAATCTAAAGTTTTGTTAGCAAAAGAGAAAAAAATGAAAATGTAAAAAATTAAACATATTTTGCTTTGATTTATATATTTTAGTTAAGTTTTATATTTGTTCACACAAAAAAGTTATTTTAAACTTTTTTTTAAATTTGTTCAGTTTATACAAAATACGTTAAGCTGGACTTGCGCTGCAACATTTACGTTTGACATATTTTAAAAAGTGAACTGTCTTAACTACTGTCTGGACGCCTACGTCACGAAGACAGTAGTGTTTTTGGCAACTTAAGGCTCAATTAGCTGGGAGTAACAGTAACGTAGAAAATCAGCTGATTCATTTTGTTGTATGTAAAGCAATTAGAACGATTACAGTTAGCAGTAAGATGTTACGTCTCAATCTGTAAGAAATATATTGGTCTTACTTTTTTACGGTAAGGTTACTGTTACTATTACTCCCGGCTAACTGAGCCCTTATATGTATTTTCTTAGTGCTGGTTCACACACGTCAAGTTTGAATCGTCAAGTCTTGAGCTTTTAGGAGAGAAGGACAAAGAGAATGCCATTTCTTTTCCCCTCTCTCCCAAAAACTCAAGACTTGACGAGTCAAACTTGACGTGTGTGAACCAGCACTTACTGTCTTGCCAGTACTGTCAAATGTAAACGCTGAGTAAAGATCATAGCATCGTCAAATGAGGGTTTACGATTTAATTCATACTGAGTAATTTTCAATGGCGCCACCTATTTTAGAATTTTTTTTTGCTATTCTTACTTGGTCAGAGACCATTCCGAATTGGTACAAATCATCGAAATCGGTCCAGCCGTTCTTTAGTTATAAACGTAGTAACTAACGCCACTTTCTTTTATATATATACATAGATTAGGATATTATGAAAAAACGACTTAATAGCATACGTTAACAATTCCCAAATGTGTGTTACTTTAACAGGGTTTTTCTTAATATCTTTGTTTTTTGGAGGCTTAACCAATAAATCAGTACAAAAAACAGTACATTTGCGTCTGGCACGTGTTAAAATTTGTAAATTTCTTATGGCGATTTCTTTTCTGAGAAAAATATGTTACAGTATATACATATAACATTTTCTAATGCTACCTATAATCACTCGAAGTGTTACATGTTCTGCAATTTCAATAGAACACAATTAGCGATTTTTAAAGCTATTTAAGTGGTTTCTGCACGCTATTACGGGTTGGAAACAAATATAAACATCACTAATGGCTTATAAAAATTAAAACGATTATATTATTAATACACTTTTTTTGATTTTCATGTGTAAATATTTTTATATTTTGTTTTAAAACAATTTTTTTACAAAATTATGAGCGGTATGAATTATGACAAACAAAATAAAACATTTGTTGTACAAACAAAGTAGTAAGTCCCAATTTACACTAGGGACATTTCTTGCCAGACAGACGAATTTTGAGGGCGAGGGGTCGAAAAGGTAGAGTGTGTAGTACATGACTATCTGTACTGTGCCGTATTCTGTAATTCGCTTTAGCTAAATCTCTATCGCTAAAAATCTCTAAAGTTTATTTAACGATTATTGTCTACGAATACAATACTGTAACGTTCATTGCTAGATTTAACAATGCCTTAAAAATTTAATTCGCAGCAATTTTGGCTTTTAATGTCATCGCTAAAAATTTAAATATTTGCATTCTCTAAGGCACTTTAGCGATCGAGATTAAGCTTTAGCTAAGCAAGTTACAGAATACGGCTGCTGGACATTTTTTCATTTCTCTTTCTTACTTTTCGTGGTTTACATACAAGTATTAATTTCTGTCTGACTTCTAATGTTTCATATGTAAACGCTTCAGGTAAGATTAAAAGAGAATTCAAAAAATGTCCGGTAAGAAATGTCCCTATTGTAAATTGGGACTAAGTACCAAAGTTGTAGAACAGGGAAGTTGAACACCTAAAGTAAAAGTAAGGGTAAAATATGCAAAATGTCCATGTTTTTCATCAACAAAAAAGAACTTGAAAATTTTTCCCACAGTTGTATTTTTTGTACAAAAGAACACAAAAATTCAGAAAAGAAATCGCCAGTAAATCTTATATTTGCCATTGGTATTAACCTGGCGTTTACATATGCTAGTACTGGCAAGACAGTAGCAATACATGCAAACCTTTTCACACTTTTCCAACTGTCTTGTCTACTGTCTAGCAAAATTTGCAGCCAGTAAAATTGGACAGTGATTTGACATTTGCTAACAGTAACCTACAGTTTTGTAAGCAAAAGCGAAAAATCAAAATGTAATAAAAAAAATTAAACATATCTTGCTTTGGTTTTTTGTATTTCAGTAAAGTTTTATATTTGTTCACAAAATAGTGTAATTTCAAGATTTTTTAAATTTGTTTAGTTTATACAAAATACGTTTAGCTGGACTCGCGGTGCAATATTTACGTTTGACATATTTTAAAAAGTGAACTGTTTTAACTACTATCTGGACGCCTACGTCACGAAGACAGTTAGTAGTGTTTTTGCTAACTAATAAGTATTCTCTTACTGTCTTGCCAGTACTGTCAAATGTAAACGCAGTGTAAAGAAAAAAATCAGTTAAATTAATTATATAATTTGTAATTAAAGTAGTGAGACAAAAAAAAAGTGACACCGCCAAAAAGCTGTAATCAGCAGCCGTATTCTGTAATTCGCTTATGCTATGTTCACATTTGGGTTTTTAAACGCGTTTAAGCAAAATGTTGATTTAGCTAATCAAAGCCGTTCACATTACATTTGAGATGATTAAGATGACAGATGATTAAGAAAAAACACACACACAAACACACAAAAAAACAACAAACAAATTTAAATTTCTTTAAAGTATTAAAAATGGATAAAAACACTTTTATAAAGTTATCAGAAGATTATTTTAATCAATTTAATGATGAAATTGTGAAAATTTATGAATTATTTAAGGAAAAAAAATAAAAACATTATGCTATGTTCACATTTGGCTTCTTAAACGCGTTTAAGCAGCTCGAACGTGATTAAGCTCTAATCACTTCAAAATCGAGATGATTAACCATACATTGAAGTGATTTGTTAATCACTTCAAATCGACATGATTACAACTAAATCACTTCATAAACCACATAGAATCCACTGAACATACCCCAAATGAGAATCGCCAACATGATCGTGTACAACCGGCCAAGATGGCTGCTTAATGTTTTTATTTTTTTTTTTTTTTCTTAAATATTCATAAATTTTCACAATTACATCATTAAAATTATTAAAATAATCTTCTGATAACTTTATAAAAGTGTTTTTATCCATTTTTAATACTTGAAAGAAATTTAAATTTGTTTGTTGTTTTTTTGTGTGCTTGTGTGTGTGTTTTTTCTTAATCATCTGTCGTCTTAATCATCTCAAATGTAATGTGAACGGCTTTGATTAGCTAAATCAACATTTTGCTTAAACGCGTTTAAAAATCCAAATGTGAACATAGCATTAAGCAGACATCTTGGCCGGTTGTACACGATCATGAGCGATTCTACATTATTAGGGTATGTTCAGTGGATTCTATGTGGTTTATAAAGTGATTTAGTTGTAATCATGTCGATTTGAAGTGTTTAACAAATCACTTCAATGTATGGGTAATCATCTCGATTTTGAAGTGATTAGAGCTTACTCACGTTCGAGCTGCTTAAACGCGTTTAAGAACCCAAGTTTGAACATAGTATTAGCTAAAGCTAAATCTCAATCGCTAAAATGCCTTACTGCCCGTCAACAACTGACATGATTTGCTGTTATAACTTGATGTTAGTCTCTGTTCATACGGCTCATGTCTTATTGACAAGATTGCTACTTTATAGGCGAGAGGGACGAGGGGAAAAGAAACGAGTGCACATATGCATGTACTGTCTTTACGTTTTCCTTTCTTATTCGTTGTTTAATTTTGTTTTCTATACCAAATAAAACAAAATAAAAAACATGTCGTCAACATGACATGATTCACTTGAACGCCAATTCATGTTCAAAGAAGAAAAAGGAAGAATCTTGTCAATAAGACATGAGCCGTATGAACTCAGACTTATAAAAGCGTTGTTAAAACATTAACAACCGTGTTATAACATGAAAAAAGTTCTAACATGATGAGTCTTTACATAGCGTCTTCACCTGACAATTTTTTGTCATACCAAACGTCAAACTTCATATTAAAAAAACGCTGACAAAAATTTTCAAGTTTTTTTATATAGACTTTGACGTTTGGTATGACAAAAAATTGTCAGGTGAAGACGCTATGTTACCTAACATGCAGTCTACAACTGACATGAAATGCTTAACTTTAACACTAACATGATGTTAGTGTTAGGTATAGACTCATCATGTTAGAAGTTTTCTCATGTTAAAACACGGTTGTTAGTGCAAATGTTTTAACAACGCTTTTAAAACTTCAAGTTATAACAGTAAATCATGTCAGTTGTAGACGGGCAGTAACACTTACATCATATTTGTGTTAAAGTTAAGCATTTCATGTCAGTTGTAGACTGCATGTTAGAAAATACAAAATTTAAAAATTTTAACGATGCCATTAAAAGCTAAAATTGCGGCGAATTAAGTTTTTATGGCACTGCCAAATTTAACAATGCACGTTACAGAATTGCATTCGTAGCCAAAAAATGCTAGATAAACTTTATAGGTTTTTAGCGATACAGATTTATCTTTGGCGAATTACAGAATACGGCTGCAGAATGCTAGTGGTAAAGGTAAAGGTGGGCGTACTGATGGCGGCTTCATAGGTCGTGTTGGTGGATTCTTAGGAAACAATAGAGGTCATGTGCGAAGCGGTCGTTATTAAAGGGGTGTTCGTTTAACCGCTAGCGGTCATTCGGGTGGTGGCTTTGGCCAGGATAATCGTTTAATATTTGGTGATGGTAATTAAGAAACAAATAATATTATTTAAAATCCTGATAACTTTTCAAGTTTGACACAAGTTGTTATCAAAATAAAATATCTTTAAGATCTACAATTAATTAATTGGTAACACGTAAGTTTTCCTCTATTTCCAGACCCATGCAAGAAGTGTAACGGTATAGAGTTCCACAGAAATAATGGTACGTGGTATTTACTTTTCTGAAGTCTAATTTCCTGACTATGTAATGTATCAATGAAATTCAATTATAATTTTTTTAATAATAAATTTAATTTAAAAAGAAAACAATGTATTATTTTATAAAGGTCAGTACTAACCAATATATACGTTATACATAACTAGTTAGTGCTAACCATTATTTAAGTTATGACTAACTAATTAGCATTAACCAGTATTTAGGTTATAATTGACTAATTAAAATCAGCAGAGTAAGGCTGGGGTTTTGAGTTGTAGTTCAACCTGAGTTTTCGGTTTACTTTGGTTTAAACCTCAAATGCTGTTTTTGGGATCTAGTTTATTTCGTTTGAATTTTAGTTTAACCCTGCAGGATTGGCAAGTTAAATCTAAGTCACAGTTGTCAAAAGTAATCAGCTGATAAAAAAAAAACAAAAAAAAATATCGCGTGGTTAGTAACTTTTAAATTTTGTTATTTGTGGCCAATTTAAATAAACAATTATAAAACTGGATCATATTTAATTTATAACAATAAATAAACAGCAAAAAAAAATAATTTAAAAAGTTTTCTAACACAAAATTCAACTTATTTAATCCATTAAATTAATTTAAAAAAATGGAGTATTCGTCGGATGATGAAGACTTTAGTGATTCCGAAAGTTATGAAATTTTAAATAAAACTATAGTACGGAAACCTAGAACAGTCAACACGCGCCCAAACCATTTCCATCTATACACAGACAAGGAATTTGTCCAACGTTTTCGACTGACAAAACTCTCAGCCTACAGAGTATTGGAACTTATTGGGCCACATATCAAAAACCCAACAAACTGGTAAGTACTTTTTATAATTTATATTTTGTTTTCTCAAGAATTATATTTAAGGAATAACGCATTGTCGGAAGAACAAATGCTTTTAATAACTTTGAGGTTATATGCAACTGGAGGCATGCTAATGACGATTGGTGATTTGAATGGAGTAGTGAAATCAACTATTTCAAAAGTAGTTGACAAGGTGTCCCATTATATAGCTTTGTTAAGAGAGAATTTTATTAAATTTCCATCTACAGATGAGGAGCTCCGCCAGAGCAAAAAGGAATTTTATCACATTGCTAAGTTTCCGAAAGTAATTGCAGCTCTGGACTGCACACACGTCAAAATAATATCCCCAGGTAACAAAATTACTATTCTTCATTTTTAAGTAAAGTGTAAATGTTGTTTCTTCTTAAAGGTGGACCAATTTCAGAAATTTATCGTAACAGAAAAGGTTTTTTCTCAATAAAAGTACAAACAATGTGTGATGCAAATTTAAAAATTACAAATATAGTTGCTCGTTGGCAAGGATCATCACATGACTCAACAATTCTTAGGAATTCTAAAATTTACTCCAGATTTGAGAGCGGTGAATTTGGTGACAGCATAGTACTAGGAGATAGTGGGTATCCCAATAAAAAGTATTTAATGACACCACTACTGAACCCGAAATCTCCTGAAGAAACTCTTTATAATGAGTCTCAGATTCGAACACGTGGAAGTGTTGAACGGAGCTATGGCGTATGGAAAAAAAGATTCCCGATACTGTCTTTAGGCATTCGTTTGAATTTTAAAAAAGTTCAAAGTATAATTGTTGCTACGGCCGTGCTTCACAACATTTGCTGCATAAACAATGAAACCGAATGTCCAAGTTTGCCAACCGATTTACAAGATGCTGTTGACTACGTACTATCTACTCCTAATAACAGAGAAAATCGTAATGATAAAGACAATTTTGTTCGTCGTCTCTTAATTAAAGATTACTTTAAAAAAATATTGTAATTCGTTAAAATATTACAAAAAATGCGGGGTTATCATGCAAAAAATTCACTGGTTCCCAAAAAATGCAGAGGTTCTCATAATAAAAATTCGATTTTGTTGGACTATGAGAGTACAGAAACGGTCATAGTTTTGTTCGATCACTTCGTTCTTTTTTTATTATTAGCAAATATGTAAAAAACTGAAATTCTTAAATTTAAACTTCAAAAAAGTAGCTTTCCAAAAACAAGCTTAGTAGGCGGGTTGGGGGAGGGGTGGGGGAGGATATTTTTAACGGGAATATTTAAATTTGAAAATTGTTTTAAACAAATCTATAATCCAAATTATATACATTTTCAAAAAAGTATGATATCACCTATCTCAAGTTATTTTTAACAATATTTTTATATTCTCTACAAAAATACCTAAAACAGTGTTTTTGTTACTAAAAAAAATATTTAGATTAAAAAAAATATATCTTACACCAACAAAAAAATTTTTGGATTAAAAAAAAATATATCGTACACCAAGAAAAAAATTTTTCACTCAAAAAATTAACTCTCATAATTTTTTTAGTGATAAATTATTTTGAGTGTACATTATTTTGTTTAACATTTTTGAGTGTAAAAATATATTTTTTTTTTTAAAAAAAACACTGGTTAGGATTTTTGTGAAGAATATATCGTTAAAAACAAAAATTCCTTCAAATCCACAATTCCTTCGTCTCCTCCTTTTTTGAATACACAATTTTTAGGATGTATTGAAAAATGAAATTGAAGTATAGTTTTGAGTTATCAAGTCTTTTTCTTATTTTTTTAGATATTTAAATATTGAAATTTCGCTTTGTTTAAGAGCTACGGCACATATCTTTCAAATATATTATAGAAAATTCATTTGCTATTAAAAAAAGTACTAAACGAATTGATTGAAAAAACTTTGAGTATTACCATACTCTTTGGACTCCAATCAACCCGAGTTCTTAGAAGAGTAACTCTGCATAATGTTTTTGTTCACTTTTGTTGCACTGTGCTATCTCTGTCACCTTAAAACCTCCCTTTTACAAGTAAAACACAATGATTTTTTACGATAAATTTTATTAAAAAAAAATAAAAAACTTAACATAACATAACAGAGTTTACAATTCATTTAATTAATTCAAAAACATAAAACACTTTTAAAGTAATCATAACAAAACAAGGGTTTGTAACCCAAATAAAAAAAAAACAAAAAAATTTAATTCAGATCTCTTCTAATTTTTTTCCAAGTTAAAAATAAATTTACCATTTCCAATCTATAGAAAATTGAATTGAGTCTGTGACATGCCACGTATTTTAAAATTGTCCAAATATGTCAAATTTTCCATATGTATTTCAAAATTGTAAAAATTTCAAACGGAATTGAGTCTGTGAAATGCCCCTACATTTGGCTAATTTTTAAAATACATTTTGACACTTTTAAATAACAAAATGCAATTTTAAAAAACATTGGAAATTTTCAAAGTACATTTGGAAGATTTTAAAATACATTTGGACAATTTAAAAAACAGTTTTAAAATTCATTTCGAAAATTTTAAAAATTCATTGAAGATTCATACCAGCTTTAAATTTGTTTATGGTACATACATACGTAAAATTCTGTTTTAATAGTTCAATTTCTAATTCCAATTTAGTTTTTTTAAGATTCCACTCTTCCTGAATGATCTTCATTTCCAAGTTGTATTTTTTTATTTTTGTTTGTGCAACATCGGCCCATATGTCTCTTGTCTTCCTTTTCTCTCCTATATTAAGAGCTGAGTTTTTTGGAGTTTTCAGCATTTTCGGGGTGTATTTTTCCCATTTAGTATTTTCCTTTTGTACTTCAATTTCAATGCACTGAATGGAATCATCGCCTGAAAATAATGTATAGTAATAAAAATATTAATTATAAAGCAAAGACAAAAAAGCAATTGATGGTGTTAAATTCGACTGATCCAAATCTTATACACCCTCCTAAATGTAAACAAAAAATAAAAACAAGTAAAAAAGTTAAATTCGGCCTTGCCGAATGTAGTGATACCCTCCACAATTTCAAAAAGATTATTGCAAAAAACTTTATTTAAAAGGAAATTACTTTTGAAAAAAAAATGAAAAAAATAAATTTCCGCGAAAACAAATTTTGGTAAAAAAAAATCCGCGATCTTTTTCTTTTTTTGTCAAAAAATATGTTTTTACTTGTTTAAATACCATTTGGTGTTCAATTATGTTCACATATGTCAACCAGAAGCCGAAATAAAGCATATACGAAAGGCACGTCTTAAGCTTTCGAAAAACTTATTATCTTTGGTGACCTGCCCTCTCGAAAGAGGGCGTGACCCCTCCAAAATGAGAAGTTAACCCGACTAAGGAAATACCCCTTTGTCGATAGACAAAGTTTTAATATGTTTGAAGCCATTTCGGTATTATTGTTTTATGCCTTTTTCTGTGTACGTTAACATAAAAAAGTCCCAAAAAAAAAAGTCCTAAAATTGCCATCTCTGAAATGGTAAAAAAAAATTAAAACGTAAACACTAACATCTTTTTTTTTCGATAAAGATATTATTGATATAAACTTAATTCATATATAAATATATACAATAGCAAAAATTGTTGTGCTTCAAAAAGATTATTAGATGAACAAATACCTAAAATTCGAAACGATGGAGCTCTGTGTTAGGAATATTGTTGTGCTAAATGTGGTGAACCACTTTAAGAATTAGCTGAAGATGAGCAACAAAGAAATGAAGACATAAAGTTAGAAACACACACTTTAACAACATCACATTAAGAACCTTAAGTAATTGGAAATGATTGAAAAAATGTAACAACCCCAAAAGTCCCTAAAACTGATTCACTAAATAATGGGAGAGTGAACTACTGCAGAATTCTATGTGGCGTGCCTATAAAAAGCAAATGTATGCAAAGGAGGTGGGATTGTGTTTTTAATATTTTAAGAAGATTTGGATACGCAAGAACCCTTTCTGCAGGAAAAGTGACTGGTTTCTTTATACAAGTTGTACTTTGACAACTCAATTTTTGACGCCTTCGCCTCTATGTATATGATACTAAACTTGTGATTCGGAAATTTTCATGTGAATTTAAAAGTTGTCAAAGACAGAACAGAGGCTTTTATCTTTAACAACCTGCATATACAATAAACATTTTGTTGTCAACCACTGTATATAAAAGGTGTCAAGTTTGTGATAGGTTTTTTGGGTCCGGGTGATATTCATTTTTCATTGACATTCATTCATTCATTTTGTTTTGTGTAACGTGACCTATCAAGGACAAGGGACATGTCACTAGTGATGTATCTTGGAGTAAGACATTTCCTAACAAAAGTGAGAGGTATTTCTATATGAAAGTAGTCAAGTTTGTGATAGCTTTTTTGGGTCCGGGTGATATGTCACTTGACCTATGACGGACCTGTCACTTTTTCTGCAGGGATAAAAATATTGATTAATTTTTTAAATTGCAAACATTTCAAACGTAATTTTTGTGATTAAATAAAAATAACAAATCAAAGTCCCCTTTTAGACAGGCAAAGTTTACTTTGCAAAGTCTTGAGTTTATGGAAGGGAGGGGAAAAGAGAATAGCGGGGGAGTACGAACTTTGCTGTACTCGCAAATTCCTTTTGTTTTTCGTTCGTAGTTTATTTCTGAGCAGGGATGATAAAGTTGGTAGTACAATTGTACTTTTTTTTACTACTATTAGCAGTGCAAAAGTAATAAAGTACTCCAGTGCAAATTTAGTACAATTTAAAAATTGCAAAATCTTTTTCCTACCAAAATATGATAAAAACAAAGCAAAGATATCGCCTTTATGTAAATACTATATCGAATTTAGATGATAATCAACATTTTATTTTTTCATCCTGGTAGAGTATTCTGAGGAAATGCCCATATAAGTTTTTTCCTTTAAGTTTTCTTTTAAATATGACAACATTTGTATTTTTATCGATGGTGGAACATATAATACACTTTAACCACTAAGAAAATCATACGTGTTAAAATTATGAAAAATTCCTCGCACCATAGATATCTATACACAGCTAGATATTTTTAAAATGAATAGCTTCTTTCACTAATTATTTAGTAGCTTTCTTCTATATAACTACTATAATTACTTCTATAACTACTTATTTATCAGATGTATGTATGAAAAAAATAATGACTTACATAAAAATGCGTTCATTTTGGGACATCCCTTGTAAAATTCATTGGTTCTTTCAGTAGAACTGGAAGTAGTATTTTAACATTTTCCTGATTACTTAACACATTATTTTGCAGGCGAAGTTTTTACTGGGTAGGTAAAACCTTTTTTTAGCCTGTTCCACTTTCAAATCTAAAAAAACAAGCTTAAGATTCTTCGTCTAAATTCCTTATTATTTTCTTAATTTTTCTTTTTGTTAATTGCCAAAGGTATATTTCAAATATAAATGTATAGCACAAGTGCATTTTAATGTAAATTCTTTGTTATGCAAATAATAAAACTTGTAAAAAATATTTTTTTGGCATTAAGTACAATTAGCGTAAAAAATTTAAATTTTTTTTCTGTATTAAGTACATTTTAAAAAATGCCATTTATCAACCCTGTATCTGAAGTTGGCTGCAACAACGAATAAACAAAAATTTGTCAAATTAAACTTTATGTGTCTAAACACCAAACAAAGTTTAAAAGAGAACTACACAAGACTTTGCAAAGTAAACTTTGCCTGTCTAAAAGGGGACAAATTAAAGATATGTATATATCGCTCATCACTAAAAAACATTACTCCATTGCATTAGGCGGCTTTTACACAAAACTTACTTTTATAGTTTTTTTATTTTTTATAAATTTGTTTTATTTTTTGGACAATGAATTTTTGGGCACTATATCTCGTTGAAGATAGAGGGAAGGTATGTTGCAAGGAAATGTTGACGTTAAAAAAAACATACGGGGTCAGCCATACATTCGACTTCTCTAGGACCAAATTTTTATAAAAAGGTAAGTTTGTAAGTTTTGTATGGATGCCGCCTTATGTAATGGAGATAGGATGAAGGTATGATCGGAAAAAATGTTGGTGGCTAAAAATTAATGGTGGTGTGTCTCACTTTTTACTCCTCTAGAAGGCACAATAGGAGCGGATTTTAAAATCAGGTTTTTTTGAGTAATGTCATCAGGTTTTTTGAGTAAATTTTTGAGCGATATATACATATCTTTAATTTGATTTGTCATTTTTATTTAACCACAAGCATTGTGCTTGAAATGTTTGCAATTTAAAAAATTTATCATAATTTCTGTCCCTGCAGTAAAAGTGACCAGTCCTTTATAGGTCAAGTGACATATGGTACATAGCACAAATAGAAAAAAAATTACCTAATGCGTTGAAACCCGATTCATCTAGCGTATCATCAGCTGGAGCTGCTTCAATTTCTAAAAATAGAGAATTTTATAAAATGTGTACTAAAATTAAATTAAATAAACTTATACTTACTGCAACCAGATACGAAATCATCGTCATAAATAGACTCGTGATTGACAAGATTGCTACTTTATAGGCGAGAGGGACGAGGGGAAAAGAAACGAGTGCACATATGCATGTACTGTCTTTACGTTTTCCTTTCTTATTCGTTGTTTAATTTTGTTTTTGTTTTCTTTACCAAATAAAACAAAATAAAAAACATTTCGTCAACATGACATAATTCACTTGAACGCCAATTCATGTTCAAAGAAGAAAAAGGAAGAATCTTGTCAATAAGACATGAGCCGTATGAACTCAGACTTATAAAAGCGTTGTTAAAACATTAACATTAACAACCGTGCTATAACATGAAAAAAGTTCTAACATGATGAGTCTTTACATAGCGTCTTCACCTGACAATTTTTTGTCATACCAAACGTCAAACTTCATATTAAAAAAACGCTGACAAAAATTTTCAAGTTTTTTTATATAGACTTTAACGTTTGGTATGACAAAAAATTGTCAGGTGAAGACGCTATGTTACCTAACATGCAGTCTACAACTGACATGAAATGCTTAACTTTAACACTAATATGATGTTAGTGTTAGGTATAGACTCATCATGTTAGAAGTTTTCTCATGTTATAACACGGTTGTTAGTGCAAATGTTTTAACAACGCTTTTAAAACTTCAAGTTATAACAGTAAATCATGTCAGTTGTAGACGGGCAGTAACACTTACATCATATTTGTGTTAAAGTTAAGCATTTCATGTCAGTTGTAGACTGCATGTTAGAAAATACAAAATTTAAAAATTTTAACGATGACATTAAAAGCTAAAATTGCGGCGAATTAAGTTTTTATGGCACTGCCAAATTTAACAATGCACGTTACAGAATTGCATTCGTAGCCAAAAAATGCTAGATAAACTTTATAGATTTTTAGCGATACAGATTTATCTTTGGCGAATTACAGAATACGGCTGCAGAATGCTAGTGGTAAAGGTAATGGTGGACGTACTGATGGCGGCTTCATAGGTCGTGTTGGTGGATTCTTAGGAAACAATAGAGGTCATGATCGAAGCGGTCGTTATTAAAGGGGTGTTCGTTTAACCGCTAGCGGTCATTCGGGTGGTGGCTTTGGCCAGGATAATCGTTTAATATTTGGTGATGGTAATTAAGAAACAAATAATATTATTTAAAATCCTGATAACTTTTCAAGTTTGACACAAGTTGTTATCAAAATAAAATATCTTTAAGATCTACAATTAATTAATTGGTAACACGTAAGTTTTCCTCTATTTCCAGACCCATGCAAGAAGTGTAACGGTATAGAGTTCCACAGAAATAATGGTACGTGGTATTTACTTTTCTGAAGTCTAATTTCCTGACTATGTAATGTATCAATGAAATTCAATTATAATTTTTTTAATAATAAATTTAATTTAAAAAGAAAACAATGTATTATTTTATAAAGGTCAGTACTAACCAATATATACGTTATACATAACTAGTTAGTGCTAACCATTATTTACGTTATGACTAACTAATTAGCATTAACCAGTATTTAGGTTATAATTGACTAATTAAAATCAGCAGAGTAAGCAGTACAGATATATGTCCGTAGTCGCGTGGAATTTATTAGTTAGAAAGAGAGGCAAAACCACATGAACACAAGAGTTTCAGTTAGTTTTTTTCATTTTTCTCTTTATAAACTACCCTACAAGATATGCATAACCAAAACTGAAAAAAATGGAAATTTTCTA
Organism: Pollenia angustigena; assembly: GCA_930367215.1. Lineage (NCBI taxonomy): Eukaryota > Metazoa > Arthropoda > Insecta > Diptera > Polleniidae > Pollenia > Pollenia angustigena. The sequence goes on along the minus strand of OV884061.1, from coordinate 10,809,653 downwards.
ACTCACTTGAAATAATTTTAGATGTGTTGAGCTTTTATGTTGTATTGCCTCTTTAAATCCAATGAAATTCATAAAAATAATTTAATGAAAATAAAATTTGATGAACTTAAGCCTGATTAAAAATATTGAAAATTAGGATTAAAAACCATAAATAGTTCAACAAAATTACCACAATACTAATTATTGAAATTAAAAACTTTATTGTATTTTTTATAAACTAGACCAATATATTTCGAACATCTTCTGTTTAATTTCAGGATCTATACAATTTTAAATACAATAAAAGTTTTTAATTTCAAAAGATTTTGTTATTCGTGCTTAATTCCCAGTTTTTATTCTTGATAAAAACACTTGAAATTTATTGTTGATGGGATAAGCTATTCCTATGCATTTCACTGGTTGCTTAGGCCAGATCATCAGGAAACTTCATCCATAAAGATTTTAGAAAAACTAAAGATATTAAACCAAATAAAACTGTTAAACGTATAAGCAGGGTTACCGTTAGGAATTTTTGAAAAGTCGCACAAAAGGTTGTTTTATAAAAATAAAGTCGCACAAAAAAGTCGTTTCAGAAAATAAAAGTCGCACATCTTTTTTTTAACGTTTTTTATTAATAAAAAGCATAACAAAACAATTGAAACAAAAAGCTTATTGCAGAATTCATTTTTATCATATTTCATAACAATGTACATGTTTGTCCATGTTTTCATGTATAGTGAAAACATTTACTTAAGTTTAATAAATTTGTCGTATGCTGCCAAGGTCAAAGGAGTAGAATTTCTGTTTAAAAACAAGCCAAAAAAGTTAAGGTTAATATATTTTTGACAAAATTTAGACTTGTCAAATTAAAGCCCCTTGAAAATTTTACTTTAATTCCGTTCGTTTGATCTTGGCGCAATATTTCTTTTTCTTAACATACCTACATAAATACTACTTTTTTTCAATTTTATTTCTATATTTAGAAATAAGTTCATCACAGAGATTCCAGTCTTCTATATCTTTGTCTATTAAATTTAAAGATGACAGCATTGAATTGCATGTTTTTACATTGCTTTGCTAGTGTTAACGATTCGAAAACTACAGGTGGTGCTAAGACTACAACAATCCAAAACCAACAGAAGCAACAGAGGTTTTTTGCATTGCATTGCTGGTGTTTACGATTCGAAATGTCAACCATTTCTAACAAAACACTGACAAATTAAAACACATTGGTCCGAACTGTCAAAACTTGCCACAACCTTGAACTGAATTCGCCTCAAATACGTTGTATACATGACAAGGTTGCAAAAATGTAATAAAAGTGTTGCCAAATGAACAATAATTTATGAATTGTTTTTAAATTTTGACGAGGCTATTTTGACGAATTTTTTTTTTGATACAAATAATAAGAAAATTGAATGTTTTGTAAGAATCTTAACAAAAAGGGTAAAAAGTAGCAGAAAAATTAAAATAGTCGCAAAAGTCGGTGATAAAAAAAAGTCTCACAAAAAGTCGCAGACCGCTGAAAAAGGGTCAAATTGCGACTTTAGTCGGGCGAACGGTAACACTGCGTATAAGACTTATAGCAACAGTTTTACTTGTAACAATATCAAAGCTTTAACAAAACACATCAACAATAAAAAAGTGGGTTTATCTCATCCAGGGCTGTCAGACTTGGGGATTTATCCCCAAAGTTGGGGATTTTATGCGAGCAAAAAGGACAAAGAAAGTCATTTGGGGATTTAAAAAAAAATTCGGGGATTTTTTGGGGATTTACACTCTTTTAATATATTTTCCCTTAAATTATTTATGCTTATTTTTCTTTGTCTCGTATTAAAAATATGAAAAAAAGTAGCAAAACTTTTATCTTACTCTTATCGACAACTTATACGGTGTAAAAGGTCCTTATTAAGATTATGATTTTAGTTAAAAGGTAGTGTTAAAGGTACTTTATAAATTTATGTTTTATTTTTCCTTCAGGGTACAAACAAAATAAAATAATTTTTTTTACAAAAAATTTTTATTTGGGGATTTTTGGGGATTTCTAATTAAAATTTTTCTTACTATTTTTACTTTAAAAAAAAAAAAATTTTAAATTTGGTCAGAAAAAAAACAAACAGAAAAATATTTACTTATTAAGGTTTTTTTATCTTAATTTGGGGATTTTTGGGGATATTTTTTTAATTTTTTGGGGACAAGGAAAAAAAGTACCTGGCAGCCCTGATCTCATCTTACACTCCCCACTACAATCAGTTGAAATTCTCTCAACATTAATTGTAGTTGTAAGTAGGTTAAGAAAAACAAAATAAAAAACAAACAACCAGCGATGCCAACTGAGTGCTTTTGGCACTATTTATGGTGCTTTTTGATGCCTCAAAACGCCAAAATTTTATCCATAGTGCCAAACTAAAAAAAGCACTAACTTGGTGCTTTTCCAATTTTTCGTTAGTGCCTTTAGTGCTTTTTACAATTTTTATTTTTTTTCTACCATATTTTAAAACTACGATCAAATAGAGGATGATTTATTTGACTGAGCTATTTGAGGTACAATTTTGAGAAGACTTGTAAAGTTACATTCGTTTTACCAAAAACTTTATTTACGAGGTTAGAGCTAGGCTTCCTAGCAATTTGGAAATTTTACGAAATGTTGCACTTTTTAGCGTTGACAACATTTTTAGTAATCGTAATAAAAACGATGTATTTCGGTAAACATTTTTTTTAAAGATGTAGACACTGTTTTAAAAATAGAACATGGATTGGAAAATATTAGGAATTGTTAAAAAACATGCAGTCGGAAACCGTAAAAAAAACGTAAAGACTTTAAAAACAAAAAAAGAGCCGTAGCTTGGAACGTGCAAAGTGTTAAATAAATTAAAAACAGCTGACAGAAAATACTTTTATAACGAGCGTTGTGTAACTTGCCATTTTACATGTGCTTAAGTTTTCCACGTATTGTGCACTTCTCTAGTGCTATTGAAAAAAGGTTTGACTAAAGCTTCGTACAGACGATGGTCAGATCTTACAATATTGGTAAGCAGCGTTGCTTAAATTGCATTAAAATTGGCTAAAATGTCTTACAACTGTGTGAACATTGTAAGCTTATTTGTATATGCAGATGTGCAAAATTAATGCATCTGACAATGGACCATTGTCAGAAAAATTTTGCTGTTGGCAACGCCTGCTTACAATATTGTAAGATCTGACCATCGTCTGTACGAAGCTTAAGTATCAGAATGCAAACATACAAGTTATTTCTATTTTACACCTTATGTGTGTTCTAAACTCAGAAGCGTACATATGTTAAAATAATTGGATAATATCATTAGCCAATTGTTTTGTTAAACTTTGCACGCTTTTAATTTAGATTTATTTAAATGATAAAATATAAGGATGTTTATTAAAATATATGCTGTTATTAAGTTTTATAAACAATGGTAGGTCATTGGAAATTTTTGGCAATTACCTGTTTTATGACCAATTTATACTCCAAATGATTTGGATGATATTATTTTTATTAAAGATAATAATAATACATTTAAAAATTTTTATATACAAATGTAAATATATTTATTATTTTATCTTTAATGAAAATGGTCGTCGCCTTTTTTTTAAATTTTGGAGGTATATAATATTCGGCACAGCCGAATACAACTTGTTTTGTGTTTAATTAAATTGTAAAAATGGCTTAGTGCTTTTTTACGCTTTTTTTTGGTCGAAATAGTGCTTTTTAGTGCTTTTTTTTGAAATTTTAAGTGCTTTTTGCTCTCAAAAAGTTGGCATCACTGCAAACAACAACTTACAAAAGATGTTGTCAATTAAGTGTTTTTTTAGGCCGTGCACTTGCCTGTTTATTATCAAAAAGTAATTTCAATTTTTGGGAATACAAAATTTTAATTTCAAAAGATTTTGTTATTCGTTCTTAATTCCCAGTTTTTATTCGTGATAAAAACACTTGAAATTTATTGTTGATGGGATAAGCTATTCCTATGCGTTTCACTGGTTGCTTAGGCCAGATCATCAGGAAACTTCATCCATAAAGATTTTAGAAAAACTAAAGATATTAAACCAAATAAAACTGTTAAACGTATAAGACTTATAGCAACAGTTTTACTTGTAACAATATCAAAGCTTTAACAAAACACATCAACAATAAAAAAGGTGGGTTTATCTCATCTTACACTCCCCACTACAATCAGTTGAAATTCTCTCAACATTAATTGTAGTTGTAAGTAGGTTAAGAAAAACAAAATAAAAAACAAACAACAACTTACAAAAGATGTTGTCAATTAAGTGTTTTTTTAGGCCGTGCACTTGCCTGTTTATTATCAAAAAGTAATTTCAATTTTTGGGAATACAAAATTTTAATTTCAAAAGATTTTGTTATTCGTGCTTAATTCCCAGTTTTTATTCTTGATAAAAACACTTGAAATTTATTGTTGATGGGATAAGCTATTCCTATGCATTTCACTGGTTGCTTAGGCCAGATCATCAGGAAACTTCATCCATAAAGATTTTAGAAAAACTAAAGATATTAAACCAAATAAAACTGTTAAACGTATAAGACTTATAGCAACAGTTTTACTTGTAACAATATCAAAGCTTTAACAAAACACATCAACAATAAAAAAGTGGGTTTATCTCATCTTACACTCCCCACTACAATCAGTTGAAATTCTCTCAACATTAATTGTAGTTGTAAGTAGGTTAAGAAAAACAAAATAAAAAACAAACAACAACTTACAAAAGATGTTGTCAATTAAGTGTTTTTTTAGGCCGTGCACTTGCCTGTTTATTATCAAAAAGTAATTTCAATTTTTGGGAATACAAAATTTTAATTTCAAAAGATTTGTTATTCGTGCTTAATTCCCAGTTTTTATTCTTGATAAAAACACTTGAAATTTATTGTTGATGGGATAAGCTATTCCTATGCATTTCACTGGTTGCTTAGGCCAGATCATCAGGAAACTTCATCCATAAAGATTTTAGAAAAACTAAAGATATTAAACCAAATAAAACTGTTAAACGTATAAGACTTAAGGCAACAGTTTTACTTGTAACAATATCAAAGCTTTAACAAAACACATCAACAATAAAAAAGTGGGTTTATCTCATCTTACACTCCCCACTACAATCAGTTGAAATTCTCTCAACATTAATTGTAGTTGTAAGTAGGTTAAGAAAAACAAAATAAAAAACAAACAACAACTTACAAAAGATGTTGTCAATTAAGTGTTTTTTTAGGCCGTGCACTTGCCTGTTTATTATCAAAAAGTAATTTCAATTTTTGGGAATACAAAATTTTAATTTCAAAAGATTTTGTTATTCGTGCTTAATTCCCAGTTTTTATTCTTGATAAAAACACTTGAAATTTATTGTTGATGGGATAAGCTATTCCTATGCATTTCACTGGTTGCTTAGGCCAGATCATCAGGAAACTTCATCCATAAAGATTTTAGAAAAACTAAAGATATTAAACCAAATAAAACTGTTAAACGTATAAGACTTATAGCAACAGTTTTACTTGTAACAATATCAAAGCTTTAACAAAACACATCAACAATAAAAAAGTGGGTTTATCTCATCTTACACTCCCCACTACAATCAGTTGAAATTCTCTCATCATTAATTGTAGTTGTAAGTAGGTTAAGAAAAACAAAATAAAAAACAAACAACAACTTACAAAAGATGTTGTCAATTAAGTGTTTTTTTAGGCCGTGCACTTGCCTGTTTATTATCAAAAAGTAATTTCAATTTTTGGGAATACAAAATTTTAATTTCAAAAGATTTTGTTATTCGTGCTTAATTCCCAGTTTTTATTATTGATAAAAACACTTGAAATTTATTGTTGATGGGATAAGCTATTCCTATGCATTTCACTGGTTGCTTAGGCCAGATCATCAGGAAACTTCATCCATAAAGGTTTTAGACAAACTAAAGATATTAAACCAAATAAAACTGTTAAACGTATAAGAATTATAGCAACAGTTCTACTTGTAACAATATCAAAGTTTAAACAAAACACATCAACAATAAACAACAGTGGGTTCATCTCATCTTACATTTCCCCACTGCAATTAGTTGAAATTCTCTCAACATTAATTGTAGTTGTAAGTAGGTTAAGAAAAACAAAATGAAAAAAACAACAACTTACAAAAGATGTTGTCAATTAAGTGTTTTTTAGGCCGTGCACCGCCTGTTTATTATCAAAAAGTAATTTCAATTTTTGGGAATACAAAATTTTTGAAAAATTAATTGAAAAATATAATACAAATGAAAAATTTATTTCAAATAACATTTAAATCAAATTGAAACTAACATACATATATATATGTTAGAATGGTACTGCTAACATTTCCATAATAATGCAAATTTTTACATATATTTTTGTCGTACGCGTGTAATAGCTTGTGAATTTCTTAAATTTAACATATGTCATTGGTATTAAAGAAAAAAAAAACAATTAATTTTATTATATAATTTGTAACTTAAGTAGAGAGTTAAAAAAATTTAATTTTGGCATCGCCAAACTGCAGTTATCAAAATGCTAGTGGTAAAGGAAGGCGTACTGATGGCGGCTTCAGAGGACGTGGTGGTGGATCTTTAGAAAACAACAGAGGTCATGTGCGAAGCGGTTGTTTTGAAAGCAGTGTTCGCTCAACAGGTAGTGGTCATTCGTCTGGTGGCTTTGGCCAGGATAATCGTTTAAGATTTGGTGGTAATTAAGAAGGTAGCAAAAAATATTATTAAAAATCCTGATGACTTTTTAAGTTTGCATTTGACTTTTTGGACACAAGTTGTTGACAAAATATACAATTAAATTATTGGTCACACGTACGCTTACTTCCATTTCCAGGCAAGAAGTGGAACGTTATAGAGCTTCAACTGCAGTCTAATGTCCTGACTATGTAATGTATGAATGAAATATATTATAATTTTTTTAATAATAAATTATTTAGCTTAATTTCTTCGACCTTCTTAATATTATTTCCTTTCAATAATTTTTCAAGCTCAAGGTCCGTTTTATATAAAAATTATTTATTTAAAATGTATCCAATATTTCGCTATCTCAATGGATAGCTTCTTCAGGGATTTTTGGTTTTTTATATTTCAAAAAAAAAAAAAAAAAAAAAATTGTTTGAAATATAAAAAACCAAAAATCCCTGAAGAAGCTATCCATTGAGATAGCGAAATATTGGATACATTTTAAATAAATAATTTTTATATAAAACGGACCTTGAGCTTGAAAAATTATTGAAAGGATTTAATAATAAATTTTTAAAATAAAAAAACATTAAAAAAAATGTATTATTTTATAAAGGTTAGTACTAACCAATATTTACCTTATAAATAACTAGTGAGTGTTAACCAATATTTACGTAAGAACTAACTAGATAGCGTTAACCACTATTTAGGTTATCATTGACTAAGAAACGCAGCAGAGTAAGCAGTACAGATATATGTACCGTAGTCGAGTGGAATTCATTAGTGAGTGATCGATGCAACATCACATGTACACAAGAGTTTCGGTTAGTTTTTTCATTTACATAGCGTTTACATTTGCCAGTACTGGCAAGACAGTAGCAATTCATTCAAACTTTTTATCTAATACATAAACACTTTTACAGCTATTTTGTTTTTGCATTGTTTTGCCAACTAATATGTATATGCTTACTGTCTTGCCAGTACTGGCAAATGTAAACGCTGTGTTAGCTCTTAATAACCCTGTTGGCCAAACTTCCGTCGACGATTTTGTCGTCAACGATTTATGCACGACATGTCCTCTATCACTTAGGATTTCTGGAAGACAATTTTTAGGAAAATGTCGTGGACGACAAAATACTCGACATTGTCTTGTGCACTGTCTATTAAAAAAGTTTATAAACGACGACATGACCGACACAGTCTTTCAAGTTGTCTTTTGACAAAGCTTTTCCACGACAACATGACAGACATTGTCTTGTAAGGTATCCTCTATCAACAACCTTACACGACAGTATGAGCGACAGTGTCTTGTAAGCTGTCCTGTATTAAAGTGTATGCACGCCAACATGACCGACAGTGTCCTGTAAGGTGTCCTCTATCAACTACTAAACGCGACAATATGAGCGACATTGTCTTGTAAGCTGTCTACTAAACAAACAAAAATAATAAAATAAACAATAATAAATAATAAATAAACAACCAAAGCAAAGTAAAGAAAATCAGTCATTGAAGTCTGAGAACTCAAAGACATTGTCGTGTAAGCTGTTACTCCTGTACTTCATCGACATTGTCTTATACGCAGTCGTTGACGACAAAGTAGAATCCATTGTCGTCTATATAGTCATCAAAGACAATATAAACGACAGTATCGTTCATGTGGTCATTAACGACTATATGGACGACAATGTCGTGCATGTGGTCATCGACGACAGGCTGAGCGACATTGTCTCTCTTAGTGTCGTGCACGATTTACGCGACACTTGTTTGAAAATGTCATCGACGATTTGCATTAGTTGTCCCTTACGTGTCGTGCAGGAATTAACATTGTAGTGCACGATTCATCAATGATTCGTGCACGACATAGCCAACTGGGAAACTAATAGCATTAAGGTTGTATTAGTGAAAATGAGTTTGTATGTGTGACACCCACGATGCTTGATGGAAAATCAAAAAATTTAAATATTTAGCATGCTTGACGAGTGATTTTGATGAACGTATTGGCCTTACTCTTCAAGCACCCACACACTTTAAACGTGATTTCAAACCGAACAGACGCTAAAAATGTCGGATGAAAAAAATGCTTTGGAGCGAAAAAAATTTTATTTAATAATTTTCTCCTTCTTTTCTTCAATTTTTTTTTTTATTTATTAAAAAGCAACACAGTTAAAAGTATGTAATCACAATTAAACACTTTTTTATCTATATTTTAATATTTTTTGCTCCTGTTGTTGTCACTTCAAACGTACACGAGCTTGATGTCCAGCATTTGACAAGTGTATTTGGGCCCTTAGGGTTGTTTCGTTCTCTGATACTATGTTTACCCGGACAACAATATTCGTGTTTCGGTCTCCTACTCATTTTTCGCGGCTATTCCTGCCTTTACACATGCTAGTAATGACTCGCAGTTAGAGTTGACTTAAGGCTAGATTACACTATTATACTTTGTATTAATACATGCCAAAAACTTAAGTTATATGACAAAGTGTGATAGTGTGAATGCAATGTGTCACGAAAATGCCAAGTATTATGAAAAAAGTTGGACATCCCATACGACTAGGCTTACCACCTTTTCAAATTGCCAAAACGGGACACCACTAAAAAATCATAGAAATATTCAAACAAATCCGTTATGTATAATAAACAGGGCAAGGAAGTTCATGCATGCAAAATATGCGCATAAAACATGCACTAAAAATCGTAAAATATGCAAAAATAAAAGTAAAAAATATGCATTAAAAATATATTTATTTAACCATATTTAACAAAAAAAAAAAAACATAAATACATTTCATTCAGTTTTAAAAACTTTAAACATAGTTTAAAAAGTAGTAGTAGATAAAGATATATTTACATATATAAATAAATAAGTTTTTTTTAAGTTATCAAATGTAAAACTCATTCTATTTGGTCTTAAAACAGTTTTAAGCATTGAAAGTGTTCATTCGACATCAACGTATGTAATAGGTGGATATTTAAAAGTGGTCAACTCCTTTGTAGAATATTCATTGTCTACAATTTTTTCTTTACTGGAAGGTAAATTAAAAATATTACCAATTTCTTTAACTTTTTTAAATCCGGCATTCTTTTTTAAAACTGCATAAATTTTGCTTTTATTTTTTCGCCGATTTGACCTTCTACTTTTCTTATTTTAATGACAGCGTCATCAACGAGTTTAACCGAGGTATTCAATGATTTAAACCCCTGAAGTTCGGTTATTGTCTCGACTAGAAACCCATTGTTTGAGTGTATAAATTCTAATTGAGCCTTTATATTAGGTACATTTAAAATATTGTTTACTTTTTTATCGCGACTGTAATTTTTTCGTTTAAATTATTTACCACATCTTTAAATTCTTCAAAATTTTTGGCATAATACTCAACTGCCTGCAACCAGGTACCCCATCTTGTTATACATGGTTGAAACACAAAGGTGACTTTAAAAACTTTCATGCATGGCATGAGCTTAGCATGTGACATGTAACATTTTTGAGTAAGATATCTTAAAAAAAGGGCAAGTAGAGCAAAATTTTATTTTTATTAAAGGATTCTAAAAGAGAAATTGAATCTTTGAAAGTTCGAGCTATTGAAGCATGATCCACCTTTTCCAACTTTACAATATTTAACAAAAATTTGTGTTTAATCTGTTCTTCTTCTGCATTCAAGATCTTCTTCTGCATTCAAGATCCCAATTACGTAGACAACGAAACGGCCTTCAGTGTCTATTGCTTCGTCAATAGACAGCCACAAATTTTGTCACTTATGGCGATTTCTTTTCTGAAAAAAAATATGTTACAGTAAATACATGTAACATTTTCTAATGTTACCTATAATCACTGGAAATGTTACATGTTGTGCAATTTCAATAGAACACAATTAGCTGCTTTTTTTTAAAACTTTTAAACTTTCATCATTAATGTACTTCATGAGCGATTTTTAAAGCTATTGAGCGGTTTCACTAATGGCTTAGTGATTTGATTTTAATGTGTAAATATATTTATATTTTGTTTTAAAATAATTTTTTTACAAAATTATGAGCGGTATGAATTATGACAATCAAAATAAAACATTGGTTGTACAAACAAAGTAGTAAGTACCAAAGTTGTAAGACAGGGCAGTATGAACACCTTAAGTAAAAGTAAGGATAAAACATGCAACATGTTTTGCATGTTTTTTATCAATATATTCACAAAAGAGCTTGAAAATTTTTCCCACAGTTGTATTTTTTGTACAAACGAACACAAAAATGTAGAACATGTAACATTAATGCAACATTTTTCTCAGAAAAGAAATCGCCATTAATTCTTTTAACAATGTCACATAGTTGTATAGTGTACAACTTGGCGATATAAGTTTTTATAAGGGTTGTTTCCGTAGGAATGGTTTCATTGTTATATTTGTTTATAAAAATTCTATAATTTTGGTTGATTAGCTAATATAGAGGTATACCTGCAGACACCAGAGCATTATACAATTCAAAACTAAATTTGCTAGTCTTATCCCCAAAAGTTGATTTTCTTGCAATTAAAGTTTGCGAAACGTTTTCATAAATCTTTGTGTTTCTGGCTTTGAAGGTGCTCATTTACTTGAAATTTTTAAATGAAACACCTTTTTGTAAACTTTACAAAAAAGTACTTTTCCCCCTATTTTGAAGTCTCAAAAACACACATATTTAAAAGATTATTTTTTGATATTTTTTCTTTTGGCATGTTTTTCCTTAAAAACAATTTATTTTATTAATACTTTTTGGATTTTAGGTCATACTTCTTACACCGTAAATCAAAAATATTATGTTGAGTTCTATTTTTTCTTCGCCGAACATTATTTTTATTTGCTGCTTCTTCAAGTAAAAAAAACCGCGAACAAAATGAAATGTCAAGAACTGTTTTATTGTTACTTCTACAAATATGTGCACAATTATACAAATTGTATAATTTTTGTATGTGCTACTTTTTTAAAGTAAAAGAAACAAGGTGAATTTATAATAAAATGTAGGTAATTCAGTACCAAACACCAACATGTTGTTTTTGCTCCTTGAAAATGTCGAAGTTACCAGATTTTCCCATACTATTTTGACTGTTTGACAGCTTCAGGGCTGAAACAACTATAACCAGCTGATTCACTGACTACAGCTTATAATGAATTCGCCTTGAACAGAAAGATATTTCTAAACAAAAACTAAGAAAATAGCAATTTTTTTTTATAAATATTACAAAATATGACGAAAAATGTGAATTTATAACAAAATATGACGAAAAATATGCATTTATATCAAAAAATTGATGCCAATTTACTGGAAATATTGTGATTCGCAAAGATATTAACTTTAGGTGGGTCTCAGAGTGCCGACAACAAATATGCATTTGCATGAAGTCCCTTGCCCTGATAATAAATATACTATATTATTTGGAAAATCAACAATAACACATTAATTCAAATTGTGTGAAATTTAGACTTATAAAATATTACCAAAGCATAAACGTAAATAAATATAATATATGTATGTACATAGTTAATAACAATAGTTACATAAAATAGAATTATAAAAAGTGTAATTATTTCAGTACATATTTAGGTGGTGGTACAATAAAAATATATTGCACTATAATAAACAAATTTGGACTTTCCCCATTATCGAAAAATGTTAACCATTTTTGGATTATTTTATTTGAATGGGGTATTTCGGTCATAGAAATTGATGCACTACATATTTTTAATCAACTGGCAACATGTTTTAATTTACCTTTCTGCCAACTATTATAAATGCCAAATTTCGCAATTTATATTTCATGACATGGTGTCTTCGTTTGACAAGTTTTTGTTAAATAAACGTCCAACTTCATAAAAAAAACGCTATTAAAAATATAAGAGTTTTTTTATATAGACTTTGACGTTTGGTAAAACAAAACATTGTCAGGTGAAGACCCCATGTAAAGATCCTATGAAATTGATATTTATGTTGTGTTTGATTTCGTCATCCAAAGAATTAAAATGAAGCATTTGAATTAATTAATAAAAAAGATTTTTGTTTTAACTATTTATTTAAAATAAATCAATATTTGGTTATGTTTTAAATAAACTTTTCTTTTGTTTAAAAAGAGTGGATTTATTGAAGAAAATAAAATATTTATATAGTCCAAAATGTGGATTATACTAGGTTTCACTTAGTATCCATAAAAATTCGCTTATAGTTCACAAAAGTTGTGCAACTGTAGTTGTGGACTATAAGCGAAAAGTACTGTATATATATAATGACGAAAGGGAACCAAAATGTTTCAGTGTTGCTAATACAGGCAGAATTATTTACCAGGTAGTCGCAGTTCCTTGAATATGTCAAATTATTAAGCACAAGGCGAATTCTTTTTACATGTTCTCGCCTTTCTCATACACAATATTACTAGTGTATCGTGATACAAAGTTGACAGCTACAAATAAAAAAAATTAATCTGCTATGGAATCAAGAGTATCTAGTAAATATATCTGCTTTGGTTGGTAACAACAATGTATAACAAACCCCAGTTCTGCTAAAAAAATTTGTAGTATTTAACCCTTAAGCGAACACCAGGTCCTGGCCAGGCATTTTTGACTTATTCCAGTTTTTTTAATATAATTATTAAATATATTAGAACGAAACTTTATGTTTTCCTTATCAAAATGTTTTTTACAAGAAAATGAGAAAAAAGTGTAAATTTAAACACCGTGGGCGTGGCAATTGGCCAAATTAAAATTTTCTGCATATTGTATCCACCAGGGCCTAGTCAGGCCCAACCCTATTATATTTGTACTGTAGTAAATAAAATCAAAACGAAACGTATTAAAAAGCATGTGCAACACATAAGAATCCTTTCTTTACTTTTTTTCGAAAAATTATTCTATTTGCAAACAAAATGTTTCTGCTATAGCCATACAACTCCATACATATAAATGTAGTCCCAGCCAGGCCCAGGGGTTCGCTAGTGTGAGGCCTCTCCTATAGCCACAAAAAGCTCCATACAAAATACAAGAAGTCCCAGCCAGGCCCTGGGGTTCGTTTGTGTAAAATCATTTTGGTGTTTGCTTAAATGTTAAATAAGTGCTAAGGCTCTCGATTTTTTTTTTTATTTGTTATGGCAGGTAATAAAAAAGTAAGTTAAAGTAAAACGGGACAAATAGCGTCCCGTTCAGAGTATCGACGGGACACGGGACATTCCACTCTAAAACTGGACTGTCCCGGCGAAAACTGGCCAGTTGGCAAGTCTACATACGACTTCATCGTTTTTTGAAAAATTTCTAAACAATATTACTTTTCATTGGATCAGGGTTGCATTTTATTTCAGGTGTGAGTGTTTATCCTTTGTGTGATGGTGTGAACACAAACTGTCATGTTATATTAGATTTTTTGACAGTCGCAACAAAACTCATTAGATTTCTATCTCACAAAGTATTATGGAATACGTAAGACTTGTGAGATAGTGTAATCTAGCTTTTATTAACATCGAAAATGTCGCCGATATAGTCGAATGCCATACAAGTTGCATGAATGTTTACACAGTCAAGCGGAAGTTCCTCATTAATCAGAGCTACCAAGTGCGAAACAGAGCTCAATTTCTAAATAAACAGCATAAATATTTATTATTACTTTTTCTCATGAGATTTATGTTTTAAAATTTAAATCAATTGTCTTCTTTTTTATATTTGCAAAAAAAAAAACAAGATATATTTTTATATATACTTGAAAAAGAGTTTAAACTATAATTATTGTTTCGACAATAAAATCAATTTGATAACACTGTTTATGTGTTTGAAATTAATTGCTTTATACTATGTTCACACTTGGGTTCTTTAACGCGCTTAAGCAGCTGGAACGTGATTAAGCTCTAATCACTTCAAAATCGAGATGATTACCCATACATTGAAGTGATTTGTTAATCGCTTTAAATTGACATGATTACAACTAAATCACTTCATAAACCACATAGAATCCACTGAACATACCTCAAACTGAGTGTAATGTAGAATCGCCAACATGATCATGTACAACCGGCCACGATTTCTGCTAAATGTTTTTATTTTTTTCCTTGAATAATTCATACATTTTCACAATTTCATCATTTAAATGATGAAAATAATCTTCTGATAACTGATTTTATAAAGCATTTTTATCCATTTTTAATACTTTAAATAAATATAAATTTGATTGTTGGGGGGGTTTTTTTTTAATCATCTCAAATGTAGTGTGAACGGCTTTGATTAACTTAATCAACATTTTGCTTAAACGCGTTTAAAAACCAAAATGTGAACACAGTATTAAGTGTCAAAAAATCCGTCTTCAGAAAAGTCTTGCAAGTTCGAAAAATGTGATGGTGTACCCTACGTTTCCACATGCAAGTAATTACTTGCAAGAAGTGTATACGTATTAACAACGAAACATCGTGAAAACATTTGATTGGCTGAAATTACACAAATTGTGTGAATGTTAGTGAAAAAGTGTGAGTGTATTGAGTTTTTCGAACTTGTACTTTCATGTGGAAACGGGGGGGGTAAGTGAAAAAGTGTGGGTGTATTGAGTTTTTCTAACTAAGCCCTCTTTTACAATGTGGCAAGTGAAAGGCAGACAGACGAAGTTTGTTAGTAAGGGGGCGACGGTGTATGCGTGACACACTTTACTTTTTTTCTCTCTCGCCTACAAACTTTGTCTGTCTGCCATTCACTTGCCACATTGTAAAAGGGGACTTACAATTGCATGTGTTAATGTCAGAATTGAAACAACATGTTTCGCCATACAAAATTTTGAGAGTGAAACATGCCGTTTCATTTTGAAACATCGTCAGGTGATTATTGTTTTAGCCTATACGCCACTAAGTCGGTTTTTAGAAAAACGATAAAATAGGTTTATAATAAATTTTCTCAAAAACTAATTGACAGATTTTAGATTAAACGCTCCTAATTGGTTGCTACGTATATTTTTAACAAAACTATAAATTTTCATGAATTTACATGCAATAAATCCAGTCTAAATGGTTTGTCTTAAATAACATTTTGTCGTTTTGTGCTTCATATCAAATTTTTTTTTCGTATTATGATGTTTCTTTGACGTGGAGCAAAGTAAGTCTATGGCAAAAACAATGAAGCAATGTTTGAATCAGCAGCAAACCATCATGGAGCTTCCGCGCCTAGACACAACGTCCGCGCAGAGTTCAACAATAAATTTTAGTCCTTTTTGACGAGAGATGCGAAAACAGACGAGATAGATATTACGAAACCACTGGGCAATGTCTTGATGAACCACAATCGTGAAATATCCCAGCTAAAAGGCCATATCGATGAGTTGAATAAGCAAAATATTGAACTGAGAGGCATTTCATTTCATCACATAGCTGGTAATACATCTCTGTTATTAGTATTAATTGTCATAATCATTCTTGTTATCTTATTTATAAGAAAGCTTATTAAAATAAGACAAATATCTGCAATAACTTTTGCCGCCCCCCCTCCCCCCCCAGCCGAATGTTCAATAGTAGTTGACCATATTTTAAATTTATTTTCAATTGTCATAATATGCTTACAGTTTGTGTGGGTCTGTTAATCTCACGCATCTGTAAAACAATTCCTGGCTGTCTTATGTTTGTTTAGGATAAGAAAACTCATTGGTAATCTATAAATAGATTACATTTTATTGTTTGGCCACACGCACATTTTTTTTTTCCAAATTTATTTTTTATTATTGAATCTTTCTTATCGAAATTTACAATATGTATTCAAATCTTAATTCTACTTGTTGTTTATTAGTTGTTACCAGTGTAACCACTAACTGCTGTATTCAAATTTTAAGACTGTCTTCTAGTTAGGATCAAAGTATCGGTTCTTTTTAGCCTCTGGTGACCTTCGAACTGAAGCAAACCCCGAGCAAGGTAGTTAGGGTGGACCATTAGTTTATCGATGTAGCTTATTGAATATTTTTTAATTTCCTCCTGGATAGTGGGGACGTTGAGATCTCTGTGGATAATATCATTACGTATATACCATGGGGCGCAGACAATTTTTCGTATTATTCTAGACTGTCTTCTTTGAAGCTTTTGGATGTTAGATGCGCATGCAGTACCCCATAATTGGATGCCATATGTCCATATTGGTTTTATGATGGACTTGTATAGAAGAATTTTGTTGTCTAAAGACAAGTTTGAGTTTCCACCGAGAAGCCAATGTAGTTGAGCTGCTTTAAGTTTCATAGCCATTATTTTCGCTTCGATATGACGAGACCAGGCGCTTGACCTATCTATATGAATTCCCAAGTACTTTACATGGTTTTCTACCGGAACAGTGATGTTATTTATTTTTACTGCTGGGCACGTTTGGCTTCTGAGCGTGAAAGTTAAGTGAGCACATTTAGCCGGGTTAACCTTTATTCTCCATTTTTCTAGCCATGCCTCTAGTTCATTGATGTGGGACTGCAGATTTTGCGATGCGACTTTTGGGTCATGGTTAACGCTAATAAATGCTGTGTCGTCTGCAAATGTAGAGGTATGCGTGCTCAGGTTTGTTGGCATATCCGCTGTGTATATTATATATAGAAGCGGTCCTAATATGCTGCCTTGGGAAACAACATTCAATTAAATAAAAACGAAACCGGACGGACGTGTGTTTATTGAGCTCCTATTAGAAAGTTAAAAACCAAGTGAAGGTGCCTTTGTTTTTACACTAAAAATTTTTGCAAACAAAAATAAGAAAGGAAAGTAAAAGAACACTTATACATACCTGATGAATTGTATTTGGAACAGATTAAATAAATCAGTATAAGTTAAACTAAAATAAATTAAATATAAAATATAAATAAGTCACTCAAATGACATAAAAGGGACAACTATTAACAAAAGTGCTGCCTAGTGAAAATAACAGTTTAAAAGTCACTGAAATTAATGTGATTGTACGGTATTGCCATTTAATATAATTTCTGTTACAAACTATCCTAGCCAACATTTTAACGAAAATATTAAATAAAAAACTCATATATAATAAAATTCATACAAACTAACTTAATCGTTTAACAAAGTGGTTCAATATGGAAAAAACTTACAATCAATCACCTTTATTGAAAAGGCCCAGAGGACCAACCGCTGACTCCCCCACTGAGATTGAATCAAAAGCACCTCGTTTATCTAATGGTGATAAAAGTTTTCTCGTTGCACTTATTCGAGAAAGTGAAACACTAACAGCCCAACTTATTAAAAACTCCATAATGGATAGCGAGAAACAACACTTCGATTATATAAAAGAACTTATAACAGAAAGTGAACAAAGAATTCGTTCGGTAGTTAAAACTGAATTCCAAAGCATCAAAAAAATACTCAGCAATGTTACTGAGCGAGTTACAAATCTAGAAAAAAAGTGTTCCCAACTTGAACAGATGCAAATTGAAATATCTGATTTGAAGAAAAAGATACAAACGCATGAAAATTCTGCAGTAGCTAGTAGCATCAGAATTTCTGGTGTACCCCAAACGGAAGATGAAAACCTTTTGGGTATTTAAGATAATATTTGTCTCAATTTAAAAATTCGTTCTCCAAAAGTTGAAAATATATATAGACTGCAAAAAATCTACAAAAACCACAAACCATATACTCCCAGTGATGAAGTCATAATAGCAAAACTGCAATCTCCATTTGATAAAAACTTTCTACTGAAGTCAATAGCGAAATATAGGCGTGATAATAAAACCACATTGACTTTGAACCATTTGGGAATGCAAAGTGATCGTCCAATATATGTAAATTAAAATTTAACACCGCATAATCACAAAATATTTATTGCTGCTTGGACCATGAAAAGGGAGCGGAAAATTCAAGCTGCATATACGCTCAGAGGACTTGTATATATCATAAAATTTAATACTGATGACGCAATCCTTATAGAGTCTATGGATGCATTAGATCTGCTTTTTCGAGATTGAAAGTATAACATTTTATTTTACATGTTTATTGTTTTTTGTTTTAAACCTCTTATCAGGGTATATTATTATTATTATTTTTATATTATTTAATAAAAGATATTTTTTTAAAATTTATTGCGTGGCACTAATAAACCAAAATGACGAACTCTTTAATTGACCATATTGGTTCCAGAGAAGACAACTATAACATGATAAGAATACTAACTAAACAATATTCTGCACTTAATATATGCCATATTAATGCTCAAAGTTTATATCGTAAAATTGATGAATTTCGCTTTCTATTTGAAGAATCTGACATGGATGTCATATGTGTCTCGGAAACATGGTTTACTACAGCACATAACGACAAGCTAGTTGATTTACGTGGATATAATATTTTTCGATGTGACCGTGATGGCAAGGCAGGTGGTGTTGCAATCTACATAAAGGATAACGTTTCTAGCAAAATTGTTCAGACATTCAAAGCAGAAAATGACGTGGAATACATTTTTATAGAACTGAAATCAAAAAATGAAAAATTGCTACTTGGATGTGTGTACAGACCAGATAAAAATATTAAATTGGATTCTCTTATAACTGCACTAGAATTTCTGTCTGTATCTTATTCTAATATAATTTTATCAGGTGATTTCAATGGCAACTTATTAACACAGTCTGGCTCTTATCTTTGTTCCGTCATGACTTCATTTAATTTATTTGCTGTAAATAATTCCAGACCCACACACTATACCACATCTAATACTACCCTGCTGGATCTTTTTTTTTGTTAATAACAAATATAATGTTATGCATTATGAGCAATTAGCAGTACCAATTTTCTCTAAACATGATCTTATATTCATGTCTTACAATTTTAATGTTACTAGACACCACCAAAAATTCTCCTTCCGAGACTACAAAAACATAAACATGTCATCACTACAAGAAGACCTTAACAATACCTCTTGGAATTATATTTACTATATTCCAACTGTCAATGACCAAGTTAATTTCCTTAATAACACTATTCTACAATTATTTAACAAACATGTTCCGCTTAAGACAAAAGAAGTAAAATACAGAGCAAAACCATGGTTTTCCTCTGAGATAAAACTGTTAATAGAACGTCGTGATAATTTGTACCGTATATGGAAACGCTACAGAACCAGTGCCTCACTTGAAGATTTTCGTTCAGCTAGAAAAGCAGTTGTTACCAAAATTAGACATGATAAAAGAATATACTATGGGAATAAATTCAACACAGCAATTGACACAAAGCAAACATGGAAACAAATAAAGGACATTGGCATTATTGGAAAGCAGCTTCGCACTAATGATGTGGATGTTAATGCTCTGAATGAGAAATTCGTTAACATTTTACAACCTCCGGTACAACACAATTTTTATGATCGGATTACTCTTGTTGATCCTTTAAACCCTGAAAATCTATTTTACTTTCAATGCTTCAGCTTAACAGACATAGTTGAGGGTTTTCGTGCTGTTACATCTAATTCAGTTGGTCTAGACGATATACATCCACGTTTTATAAAACTAATCTTACCATGGATAATTCGATATGTCAATCACCTTTTTAATACAATTGTTACTACAAGCACATTCCCAGCTGAATGGAAGTATGCCAAAGTTATACCAGTACCTAAAGCTGATAAAGAATACCGGCCTATTTCTATCCTTCCTTATCTCTCTAAGGTTTTTGAACGCCTCTTACATAAGCAAATTACTAAATACATTTATGAAAAAACTCTTCTCACTGATAGACAGTCTGGATTTAGATCAAAACATAGCTGCACAACAGCTTTAACTGAAGTAATCGAAAATATACGCAGTAATTTGGATGATAGTCAAGTAACTTTCCTGGTTTTGCTAGATCATTCAAAGGCTTTTGACACAGTTGAACACCAAATGCTTCTAATCAAACTGAAAAGAATGTTTTACTTTTCTTCACCTGCCTCAAAGTTAATATCATCATACCTGTCTAACAGGCTTCAATCGGTTGCAAATAATGGAGCAGTTTCAGACCCACTTATACTTTCGAGAGGTGTCCCACAAGGCTCCATACTTGGTCCACTTCTATATTCACTATATGCTAATGATTTACCCAGCCAAATTCAGCACACTCGTATACACATGTATGCAGATGATGTTCAGCTATATCTTTGTTGTTCAAAAACATCAGTTCGGCATAAAGTCAATGAGCTTAACAACGACTTAAAAAGAATTCTCAATTGGGCATCAGCCAATGGTTTGCGACTTAATCCCAAAAAGTCTAAGGGCCATTATTACAACTTGAAGTTAGCTAAAGTTAAGATTAAATTGACAGATAATAATGTGTTATCTGTCAAAAAGCGTCTGTTAACTGTCGGATAACAGCTAACGCCAAGTTATAATAATGGCCCTAAGTGTTTAATAATTTGTAAGAGGTCTTTTATGATCAGTGATGAAATAAATTTATATCTCGGAGACTCTAAAATCGAATTGGTTAAGTCTGTCAGAAATCTAGGAATTATTTTTAATAGCTCGCTCACCTGGACTGATCACATTAACCAAGCTTGTGGAAGAACATATAGTATGCTAAGAAGTCTATGGTCTAGTCATCACTTTACACCACCAAGGATAAGAATGTTGTTAGCTAAAACATATTTAATACCCACACTCCTTTACTCATCGGAAGTATTTGCAAGCTGTAGCAGTAACGACAAGAGGAAAATGAACACAACATTTAATAACATAACTCGATATATATTTGGTATAAAAAGATTTGAGAGTGTGTCGTTGTACACTAAACGTATCTTTGGTATATCTCTTGATGATTATTTGAAGCTGAAAAATCTTGTTTTTTTACACAAAATTATAACAACTAAAGAGCCCGGCTACTTATTTGAAAAACTAACATTTACTTCTTCACCCAGAAATAATTCAATCAGAACTTTTAAGTATCGAGATACAGCATCTTCTCATCAATTTTTCATTTTCACAATTTATCTCTGGAACCATCTTCCCACAAACATACAATTCACTAGCAACGCAATAAAGTTTAAAAAATTACTAATGGAATACTACTTTTAAAATTTTTTATTATGTAACTGCTTAAAATTTAGAATATTTATTATTATTATTAATGCTAAAATTATGAATGTTCAATCTGTTTTAAATTTTTGATTTTCTAATATGTATTTAGGTTTAAGTCGAAACTTTGTGTAAACTTTTTTTTTTTTTTTTAATAACTTATCGGATTCTAATACTGTAATTTATAAGATACTGTATCTTGTTGTATTAGAAAGGCACCAAATAAATACAAATACAAATACTTACTATGAATGTTCTGCCTGTTAGATAGCTCTCCAGAAGCTTGTGAGTGTTTTGAGGAAGCATTCGTGTTATTTTGATGAGTAGCCCATCATGCCAAACTTTGTCAAATGCTTGGGAAATGTCTATAAACAGGGCTGAGCAGTATTGCTTTTTCTCAAACGCCGATCTAATAAGGGTGACAATTCTATGCACTTGTTCTATTGTACCATGTTTCGCTCTGAATCCGAACTGGTGATCCGGGATAATGTCGTGTTCATTTAGATGAGGAGTTATACTTAAAATGAATATTTTTTCGAAAAGCTTCGATAGGATTGATAATAAGCTTATCGGTCTGTACGACGCAACCTGGCTAGCATATTTTCCTGGCTTGGGAATCATAACAATTATAGACCTCTCCCATGAGGATGGAAAGTATCCGACTCTTAATCTAGCGTTAAAAATAAGTAGCAAGATTCTGGAAGCAGGCGATGGTAAGTTTCTTATCATTGACCCTGTGATACGGTCAAGTCCGGGAGATTTTCTAATATTCACTTTTTCTATTGCAGATTTTACTTGAGTAATGTTAAATTTTAATGGATGGTTTACCTTATCAGGAATGATTGGACGACAGGAACAAGTATGTGTATCATGTGGCGTGAAAACTTTCTCAAGGTGGCCCGTGAAATCGTTTAATTTTTCATCTGTGTTTTTGGCCCAAGTGCGGTTTTCCAGTCTTAATGGAGATTCTTGGGTTATAGGGCATTTCATATGCCGTACAGCCTTCCATAAGCTATAATTGGAGTTTTTTGTGGCATCTGTTGGGGAACGACTGTTTTGCCATTGTCTTCTTAACTTCCTTTTTTCTCTGATAAGGGTCTCTATATCCGTCGATGTATTGTAAGGAGCACGTTTAATTGTCCGCTTGATTGGGGTTGCATTTCTTGCTGCAGCATCCAAGACTTCTGTAAATCGGTCGACAGCTATTTGGATGTCAGATGAATTTTTTAGGGGAATGCACTGTGATAGGTGAGAGCTCACATACATTTTATACTTTAACCAATTTGTGTTTCTGTTTGGATAGGAAATACAGTTTGCAGCTGCGGCGTCAGAGTTACCTTTTAAAATGAGGATTGAAGGTGAATGATCAGACGAAAGATCATAGGAGGAACTAACGAGTACCTGATCGCGCTTGATGTTTTTGATAACAGCAAAGTCAATAAGGTCTGGTAGCTTGTTGAAGTTGGTTGGCCAATAGGTAGGCTCACCACTCGATACCACATCAAAGTTATTTGCAGTTACGGTATTATATAGCTGATTACCTCTAGGACTAATAAGTCTGGAGCCCCAATATGTATGTTTAGCGTTGTAGTCGCCAGCAGCAATGAATTTCTGGCCCAATGTGGAGAAGAAGTTGAGAAATTTATCGTGTAGAATTTTGTGCCTCGGGGGACAATAAACGGATGTTAACGTTATTTTGGATTCAGTAAGATTTATAGATGTGGCCTGGATACAATCTTCTTCGAACTCTGACAATGGTAAGTGTCTGATGTGTTTGTGCACAATTATGGCTGTGCCACCACAAGCTCGTCCGCTGGGATGTTTTGTGTCATACGTAAGGTAACCATTTATCCTAAAGCAGTTTTTATGAGTAAAGTGTGTTTCAGAGACAAGAAGTACGTCGATTTCATGCCTATGAAGAAAGTTTGCAACTTCGTGTTTATGTTGGGATAACCGTTTGCATTCCAGAAACATATTTTTAGCTGGTTCATTTTTTGTTGAGTAGAACTTGCAGGAGCATGTTCTGGTGTCGCATCATTTCCTGAAACATGTTCTGCATAGTGGCCATGAAGTTATTCATAGTTTGAATTAAATTTTCAATTGAGGTAGGCATTTGTAGACCTTCCCTAGGAACATTAGCGTACGGAGGTTGCTTTGCGTTGGAAGTACTCGGGGGATTTTTCGCATTAGGGTTTCCTTTTAGGACTTGGGCATATGATTGGTTTTGTTTGTTTGTTTGTGTAGTACTAGCAATTGAGCCAGCGGCTTGGCTGGGCGCATGTGACGGACCATATTGGGAGTGAGTATATTTTTGAACTAAAGCAGGTATTAATAAATGCAAGAAGACTTTACAACCCCTATAGTTTGCTGTGTGATTTTCGCCACAGTTGCTGCATTTCTTAACATTCGGGTCAGCTTTAGAACGATTACATTCGGCGGTTTTATGAGCGTCGCCACAAACCACACATACGTGAGGCAATTTACAATATGATTTTGTCTGCCCATATTCCTGACAGTTTGTGCATTGGGAGGGACCCTTTCGTTTTATTGGCTCCTCAACAGTTATTCTTCTGTTGAGTAGGTAGCGCAAGTTGTATATATGATGAACTGAATTTTTGGTTTTGAGAACCGATGAATCAAACCATATCTCAATGCGGTGCAGTGGTTGAGGAACTTTATTTCTGTTCAAAATATTATGCACAGATTTTACCTCATATCCCTCTTGCTCTACGGCAGATTTATTATCCTCTGTAGGAACAGAACTATCTATACCTTTTATGACAATAATCAATCCCTTAGCACTTTTTAATTGGTATGTATAGTAACTTTTATTTCTGCGTCCAGGTGTCTTGATATAATACGAAAGTTCGTTTCTGTACTGGCTTGAATTTTGGTCTCTTGAATTTGCCCGCGTCGTATAGAAACGACGTAGAAATTATTCTTACCTACAAGTTGAGTCAACATATTGACTTTGCTATTTGATGTTTGCTCCCGCAGATAGATAGGTGGCGGTTTAACTTCTTTAGTGGCTGTCCCATTAGCTGATTCTGCTTTTTCATCGTCAGGTATGGATAGTACAGAGAATCTGTTACCATTTGTTGGCAAAGAGACTACGTTAGAGCCTTTGTATTGTTTGGCCATGCGTTCCTGTTGGTTGGACCTAGGGCTAGCCTTTCTCTTAGTTATTGTTATATATCTGTCCATGCCATGTATTTATTAATGCAAATCGTGATGTTCCAGGTTTTTCGTTATTATTCCTCTGGTCAGACGACTTCACACTTTGAACCACATTTACGGTCGGATCAACACACTTGCTCAGGTTGGGCACACTTGAACTCAAATTTCTGTATGGAAAACCAGTTGCGCTGGCAATTTTTGCACTTAAATAATTTTTGTTTAATTCTGGAAAATCACCCTTATACATATGTTTTATGATAATAAAAACTCATTAGCAGATTGTACTTAGCTAAAAATAAGAGATAAGAATATGTGCGCATGGTCACGTACGCATGCCTACTAGATAGTTTTAAGAATATTGTAAATAGTATATAAGGAACAATTTGAAAGAATAAACTTTAGTATGTAAAATAAAGTGCTACTCAAAAACAGTTACTAAAATTAGTTTTTTGTAAGATAATACTTTGGTGTTGGTGTTGGTTAAACAGAAAACCACAAGAACTGTTCCAGCATCACTTGGTTTTGAACCATAGTATACAAAGTAGAAGGAAGTATTTTGGAGAGTTGTCATTAATTGATTTTTGAAGCTTGTTTTATTTGTTATTTCTGATTTTCTTTTGCTTGACGTTATATGGGTTATAAATTGATGGTGTTTTCTTTTCTACAAAAAATGTGACATTTTAGTTAAAAAAAAATGTAATTTGGAGTCTGGTTCTCAAAAATTTTGCTCCCAAAAAGGGTGGATTGTTTTATTTTATAAAAACTCACCCTTTTTGGAAGCAAAATTTTTATGAAACAGACACCAAATTGCATTTTTTTAAATAAAATGTCACACTTTTTTGTAGAAAAGAAAACACGATAAGAACAAAATTTATAATGACTACCTTGTACTTTTCTACAAAAAACATACCATCAATGCTTTCCAGTGCCATTTCAGCAAACAAGTTAACCTTAAAGCCTCCAATAACCTGATGCACAGTTGCATAGTGAGGCCATGTAAGAGGTGATCCACCTGATACCCCCATAGCCGCCTTTTCTTTTCTGCAAAAATGTCAATATTAAAAATCAAGTTTTTAGGAATTTTCCGATTATTACTGTTTTGCAGCAGCGTGACTTGTTGACGAACAAACTATTTAGTGAGCACACTAGGGGATTATAACTAGTAGTTGGTGCTCTAAAGCCGTGCTTTTTTTACACATTTTTTCACAGCAGCAAAACAGTAACACCCGGAAGATTTTTTATTTTATCTAGATATACTATATGTATGTAATTACCTGTAGCGCTGTGTAAAACTTTGTAGTTTGACTTGTATGTCCCGTGGGCTACAAGAATGGCCCTGCTGGCTCATTTCATCTGCCATTTCAGCATAGATGTGGCCGTTTTTTCGTTGGCCACGAAGACCATCCATTTTGGTAGGCCACATATCCAAAAGGGCGGCTTCACTGGCGTCATTCCACCCCATTCTTTTTTTTTACAACTGTGGAAGTTAAAGAAATGGGTTTTATTTGGTTTATATTATAAATAAAACAATTTTATATATTTGAACTTACCTTCAACTGGACGTGCCATGTTTTGTTTTGTTGACATTTCAGTTGTCAAATGTCAAAACACTGTTTAGTAAGTTGTATTTTGCTTAATAAACACACTTGTTACAGTGTCGCATTTTAATTTTACTCAATATTTATAACAATTTCGTATTAATTGAGCAATAACTAAATTGCAATTTTGTATGGATAATTGAGCTCAATAATAGCATTTATTGCGTAAAACTCAATTAAGGTGCATATCTGAACACGGTATAAAGGCCTAACCATAATGTGAATAGCGTGGCTTAAGTAACTGAGCGAATACATGTAAATCATATGTGTAAAACCATGTTGAACTTAAGGGAACTTTTTGTTAAATTGTATGAAACTGTAATTTGCTTAAGCAAAGTGCGAAACTAATCGCACATTCCGTACGGAATCAAATGTTTTTTTATTTTGTTTTTGTTTTTTTTTAAATGTATTTGAGATGCTTTTTCGTTTATTTTTGACAGTAGCTTAAGTTTGTTTATGCACATTCTGGTTGAGCATTAAGCCTGATTAAAAATATTGAAAATTTGGATTAAAAACCATAAATAGTTTAACAAAATTACTACAATACTAAAGGCCAGTTTACACGGTAATAAAATGTATTACGACTTTGTAGAATCAAAATATTATGAAATTCTCTCAGCGTTTAAAATAAAAAAAATAAAAATCTTTTGTAAGTATAGTTCATGTTTACACGGATGGTATAAGTAAAATCCAAAATAATAACAAACAATCAGATGGTTGCAGTTTTAAATATTTACAAAAACAACATGAAAATTTCCTGAGTTGATTTTAGTTGTTTTTGTAATCGTATAAAAATGCTGTCACCTTCAATATACTCTGTTAAAATACCCCTCTGGTGTGATGAGAATACATAAGTTTTTAAAATGGTTTGGAAAAAAAACATTTACCGACCGCTTGTCAGATTTTGTATCTATATTCTCTCTTACTTGAGGGTTACACGATCAAGTTTTGCCTATCAAGTTTTAATACACTCACACTTTTTTACCAATACACTCATACTTTTAAAAATTGATACAAACTTGCCTTTAAAATTCTCTTGCCAGTGAGTGTTTTAATTTACGTTCAAGAAAACAGCTGATTTCAAGGTTAGTGAGCAAAATTTTCGTTTATCTTTATAATTTGTTTTCTTGATGACAGCTTGAAAGTAAATTGCTCAAAAATTGAATGCAGCCTAATACTATGTTCACACTTTGTGTTTTAAACGCGTTTAAGCAAAATGTTGACAAAACATGTTTAATTAACATGTTTTCCCATATATTTTATTGTCATGAAAACACATAGATATTATGTGTTTTAAAATTAAACTCTTTCCAAAACCAGTAAAAGTCAGGGATCGGAGTGTGTTTTGAGGTATGTTCAGTAGCTTTTTTGATTTTTGTTGTTTACTGAACATATTTTTAATGGCAATACGTCAAAAATTAAATAATTTAAAAAAATAAATAATTTGAAAAATAAAGTGGTGTTGGCAAAAATTTCAAATTTAAAGTGTAGAAATAATGAACGAAGTAACGGAAAAAAAGAAAAGAAAGAAATCGTGGACAGTTGAAGAGGAGGAACTATTAATAGAAATCTGGTCGGAATACATTAGTGAACTAAGGGGTGCGCGAGGAAATATCCATGTTTTTGAAGACATGAAACGGCAGCTTCAAAAGTACGGATGCGAAGTTGCGGTATTGGAAATCAAAGCTAAAATACATAATCTGACCACAAAATATAGGTGAGTATTTTTATACAGCATTGCAAGGTTTAGTGAAAGTTTGTGTAGCTTCGTGGAGCTGAATAAACACAAATTATATTATTTTATTATACCCACACCACAGTTGTGGAGATAGATGGTATTATGTGTGCTGATATTTGTAACACCTTAAAATATTGGACCTGGACCCACCTTTAAGTATATTGTTTGTCTCAGAATCACTTACTGAGTCGATATACCGTTGTCTGGGAAACTGGCTGGCTGGCTGGCTGTCCACCTTGTGCGCAAAGTACCAAGCCTATTGAAAATGGGGCGAATTGGTCAATTATTTTAGATAGCCCCCATACAAGCTTCTCTCCAGAAAAGGGTCTTTGTGCCAATAAATCACCATTATTTTGGTATTAAGATTAAGTTTGGGATAAACTCATTTTATTTCAATCAAAATCATCCTAAAATTTTTTATTATATTTGGTCTAAATTTGACCCTAGCTCCCATACAAATACTACTCCTGAAAATAGCTTTTAATGCCATAAGCTCCTTATAAAGTTTGGTATTAACAAAAAAGTGACGGTAAAACCTTTAACGATAACTACTTTGTCATGACAAAATGTCCTGGTAGGTCCAAAATTGACCCTAGGTCAATGAATTTATCTAAATAACATTCGGCACAAAGAACTTTAATATGAATCTTAAACTCATTTATGTACATTATTTTGTTCTGGCATGTCCATGATTACCCATGGGTCCCTAATAGGGCAAACTAGCAAAAATTTCTTCTTACATACTGCTTGACTAACTCTTCTTTCTTACTGGTTTTTAGAAAAGAAAAAACTTTAATTGGACCATAAGGTGGCTCTCCCTCCACGTGGGGCCTGTTCTACAAAATCCACAACATTCTGGGATCTTTTAAAATAAACAATGTGGAAGACTTAGTAGAGGAAAGCATTCAAGGTAAAATTTAAATAGGGTACATTCGAAAATTTAGTAAATTTTTGCAACTGGTTTGCCAACTGCTGCAACAATGAATACTGCATTTACTTTTCAAGTTAATTGTTCGCTAGCTGAAGTAAATGTCACGCACCTACAGCGATAAGTTTCAAATTTGAGCTTCTGTTTTTTAAATCTTAATATTCAGGTATGTGATGAAAAACTATCGTTTTCAAAATGATAGTTTTGAGCAGGTGTGATGAATTTCGACCGATTTTAAAATCCATTTCTGAAGTAAAGTCTTAATTTTTTGTTTAAAATAAATTTCAATAAATTTAACAGAATATATAAATGAAAACAGAGGAAAATGTATTAGAAATCAATTTTTAAAGATACCAAAAACGATATAAATTTGAAATAATTTAATTTTTAATTTCCTTGTTTTCTCATTTAGATGTTGATGTGTCCAATCCAATTGAAATAGAAATATTAGAAGATTACGAGGATCTTAGTGTGAATTATAGTAGTAATTCATTTTCCTCAATTCCATCTACTTCAGCATCCATAAAGCTTCCATCTGCATCAAAGTCAACTCCCGCAGCTGGAAAGATAAAAAAAGAAACGAAATATTTTCAAAATTAACTTTTAAAAAGATTTGATAAAATGGAAGAAAAAATTGATCAACAAAATGCGGAATTAAAAGAAATGGACAAAAAAAGTTATGATTTAGATGTTAAAAAAACAGAACTAATGGAAAGATTTGTCAAAAGTTCTGAAGAATATAAAACCGCAATTATAAATTATTTACAAAATTGATCATATAACACTACTTAACGTATTTAACACATTGATTACACAGAAAAAATTAAAATAACCTGTTAAAAAATTTGATTTTTGATCGCTGGTTTTAAATTAAAAATATATTAATGTAATTTTTAATTAAATATATTATTTTATTTTTAATTAAAATTATTTATGTTTAAAATTATTTTTAAAACTAGTTTAAAAAATATATATATCAATAAATAAAATCGCTTCCAATTGATCAAAAATTAAATTTTTTAACAATGTTTACAAATTTTGAAATCGGAACTAAGAATTTTTGTACTTGAATACACAACTTTTATCATAGGTTGAACTTCAACAACAAAATTAATTGAATTTGCAGTTTTTGTAATTGAAATCGTATTTTAGTTTTTGTTTTTAGTTTCTACATTTTTGATCTCAATTTTTTGTACAATACTACTTGTGACAAATTTCGTTCCTTGGAGGAATAAATATGTACCTATTTGATCTTAGTAATTAAAAAATAATTTTTTGTATGTATGTATATTAAAAATGAATTACAAATAAAAGAAAACATACCAATACATGAGGCAATTGCTTGTCTTATTTCTTCTCCGTTTTTGTTTTCAATTAAAAATGTTTCATGACGGGGTTGTTGTGTAGTTTTTACTTCTTTAAGCCATTGGCGATTAATAGAGTCATTATTTTCGTTAACAAAGTTGTGTAAAACACAACATGCCTTTATAATGGTATTCACGTTCTTAAGTTTATTGTCCACGCCTTTTCCAATTCTCCGAAAACGAGCTTTCAAATGGCCAAAAGCGTTTTCTACAACTCTTCTGTTTTTTGACAATGAGTAATTATATTGTTTCTTAATGGCATCATTGTCAACATTGAAAGGATATGGTTTCATTACAGTTTTGGACAATCGGAAGGCTGAGTCTCCTAAGATTACTACTGGAACTTCAACACCAGATAATGTTTTAGACATTTCATTTGATAGTGAACATTCGGTAAGTTGTTTTTTTAGCAATGACTTCTCAAAAATCTGAGAATCATTGCACCGACCTGGACTGCCAACATTTATGTACAAAAAACGGTATCTGTAAAAAACGGTACAATTACGATTGAGATTTTGTTAAGAGTTTATGATATGAGCTGTTATTTTAAAAGTGGTAAAAGTCCAGTTTAAAAAAACGGACAAGCTCATATTTGTACGTATATATGTATACCTGTAGTCTACCAATGCAAAAAGTATCGTTGAGTACCACCCTTTGTAATTAAAATAATCTACTGCATCGGTTCTGTTAGGATGAACCTCAATATGGCATCCATCTTAGTAAAAAAAACTTTGTTCGGTAAATATTTGGTTATTTAACGTTAAATAGACTTACCGATCGCACCTAAACATTGGGGAAATCCTAATGTTTCAAACCCTTTTACAGATTCTTCTATTTTATCTTTGCGTAATGGGAAAAAATTAAAGTATTCAGGGCATAATATGCTCCAAGCCATTTTGCAAAACTCAATCAAAATTACACAAACTGTTGACTTCCCGATACCAAATAAGCTTGCAATACTTCTGTACTCTGCAGAGGATCCTAATGAATACAGAGCAATAGCTATCCTTTTTTCCAGTGGTATTGTCTCCCGAAGTTGTGTTTGCTCTTTTTGCAAACATCTCAACTTGTTGCACAGCACTTCAAATGATTCTCGGTTCACCCGGAAGTTGTTCTTAAAGCCTTCATCACTAAGTATTTGGCAGTCCACTTTCCACGGTCCTATGGATAATAAAATTAATACATTTGTCAATAACATTTGTATTTACATATTACCAATTGCCACAATCTTCTTTCATAGCTTAATCCATATGATTGCTCCGCCAATAATATTAAAAGTTTTAATTGCTGCTTTCTCAAGTACATTATATTTGTAATTATACCGAGACGTCTCTTATAGTACTCCTTTTTTGTTTGCTTAAATAGCTCGTCAATGTTTATAACAGCATCGTTAATAAAATTTAAATAAAATCCCGATAATTTTATTAATTCAGTTTTATACTTAAACAAAATAAAAATTGATGTCTAATAAAATAAAGTAATAATTATAACATAATAATATCAATAAAAGTGTTAAATAATATATGTTTAA
Organism: Pollenia angustigena; assembly: GCA_930367215.1. NCBI lineage: Eukaryota > Metazoa > Arthropoda > Insecta > Diptera > Polleniidae > Pollenia > Pollenia angustigena. The sequence continues at coordinate 10,777,645 of OV884061.1, read as the reverse complement.
GTTTTATTTACTTTTTTTATCTATTTAAAAAAATCACACTAACAACACAAAAAAAATGTCAAAATGAAACAGGAATGAATCGTATGAACAGCATGTTTGGCAAACTAGTTTCAACGAGCGAAACGAGTGGTTTATAACGTCGTATGAACATAGCATTACATGATAAAGGCCAGTTTACACGGTAATACAATGTATTACGACTTTGTAGAATCAAAATATTATGAAATTCTCTCCGTGTTTAAAAGAAAAAAATAAAAATCTTTTGTAAGTATAGTTCATGTTTACACGGATGGTTTAAGTAAAATCCAAAAGTGCCAATGCACACGTTGCAAGTCTTATTGATCAGCTTGCTACCTAATAGGCGAGAGAGAGTGAGAGAGAAACATTTATTTTCCTCGAGCCATTCATTGCTAAATTCACTTATTATTTAAACAATTTAGCTATTTTTTATTGTTTGTTTTATAATATTTCAAAAAGGGTGGCTTTTAGCCATTCATTGCTAAATTCACTTATTATTTAAAAAATTTAGCTATTTTTTATTGTTTGTTTTATAATATTTCAAAAAGGGTGGCTTTTAGCCATTCATTGCTAAATTCACTTATTATTTAAAAAATTTAGCTACTTTTTATTGTTTGTTTTATAATATTTCAAAAAGGGTGGCTTTTAGCCATTCATTGCTAAATTCACTTATTATTTAAAAAATTTAGCTATTTTTTATTGTTTGTTTTATAATATTTCAAAAAGGGTGGCTTTTAGCCATTCATTGCTAAATTCACTTATTATTTAAAAAATTTAGCTATTTTTTATTGTTTGTTTTATAATACAGCTGTTTTCGGTTAATTGAGCACCGCTTAATTGAGTTTCCCGTTTTATTGCGATAAAAATCATGGGACGAAATCATTCAGTAAACTGTCTATGTAAAAATACCCGATTAGTTGAGTTCCGTTTAATTGCGTCACTCGCTTAATTATTTCGCAAAATAACACCGCATTGCGAAAAATAAGAGCAAATGTTTCGGTTTATTATTTCCGTCTACTTAATGTGTTTTTGGCTCCACAAGCGTAAAAAAATTATTTTGCGGCAAGAAAGATTGTACGATGAACGTACCTGATTTTTATTTTGTTTTAAAAAACCAAAACCATTTTTTAACTTAATAAATAAAGAAATGAGTTTTATTTTCTATCTACACATGGGTGTTTCGCTTTATTGCACATCTTGCTCAGCTGAGCGATTTTCGTTTTAATTGCGTCGGCGATTCAATTAACCGAGTACTGCTTAATTGAGTTCCCGTTTAATTGCGTCAAAAGTCGTGCATTTTTAGAAACTCAATTAAGCGAAAATAACTGTATTTCAAAAAGGGTGGCTTTTGCCATTCATTGCTAAATTCACTTATTATTTAAAAAATTTTGCTACTTTTTATTGTTTGTTTTATAATATTTCAAAAAGGGTGGCTTTTAGCCATTCATTGCTAAATTCACTTATTATTTAAAAAATTTAGCTATTTTTTATTGTTTGTTTTATAATATTTCAAAAAGGGTGGCTTTTAGCCATTCATTGCTAAATTCACTTATTATTTTAAAAATTTTGCTATTTTTTCGTTATAAAGTAGCAAGCTGATCAATAAGACATGCAACGTGTGAATTGGCACAAATAATAACAAAAAATCAGATGGTTGCAGTTTTAAATATTTACAAAAACAACTTGAAAATACCCTGAGTTGATTTTAGTTGTTTTTGTAATCGTATAAAAATGCTATCACCTTCAATATACTCTGTTAAAATACACTTCTGTAGCCCGTTTCTGTATTTCTCACATCGTAAAACTTTTCGCATGAAACGTGTGAATTGCAACAAAAATAGTGTGAAATGAAACAAAAAATGGTTTTTCTCACACAAGTGTTTCTGTATCTTTTTTTGCGAGAATTATCTGTCATTTAAATAATTTTCCAGCAATTATTGGAAGGATGCGAGAAAAAGAGTTTCTAAAACAATATTTTGCGAAAAGTTTCTTTCAACAACTGTCAAAATAAGTCACATTTGAAATTGGTGGCGAGAAAAACAAAATGTAGATATTTTGAATTTAAAATATGTTTATATACTATTTTTTTAAAATAAATATAAAAATAGAAGGAATATAAATTATGAATGCATAATTTATATGATGAAAATAAACAAAAAACAATTGTGTTATTTTGTTATATTAAATTTTTTTTGGCTTTTTCTTGTTTTGGTTTTCATCAGTGTTGCCAGATAAATTTGTGTCAAAATCGTCAATTTCCTGAGAAAAAAATAAAAAAGATCGTCTTTTTTGTTTTAAGAATCGTGCAATTTAAAATCAATTTTAAACAAATTTGTTTCGACGTTTATTATAAAATAATCAAACAAAAACATAGTTAAAGTTCATGGGTATTTAATAATTTCATTAAATTTATATATTTATTTTGTTAAGGATTATTTTTTACAAAATTATTTATTTTCTTTAATCCGATAACACTTTAAAATTGTTATTTTCCCCTGGAGAAGTTACACAAAAGCATGAGAAAATATCATTTTAAACAAAAAATAAAATAAATATTTGTACAAAAGCAAAAAGAAACCAAGCTTAATAAAATAAACACACATAATTTTTTAAAATAGATTTTACAAAAACCGAAATCAAAATGGAAAATTTTTAAATTAAATCAGCTTTGATAACAGTATTATAAATATTCTGGGTTTTTATGGAATTGATAGTGACAACGTTGTTTTATATTTATATCGTATGTAGTCCGAAATAGTATATTATTGAAATTTAACTATATCGGTTTACAAATGGCTGAGATATAAATCTTTAATTTACCTATTCCTATTCCTATAACCTTTTTCTTTTTTACCTGAAATAGACTTAGTAGAATACCTGGTAGTTAAAATTAAAAAACTCGGTTCATAAATAAACGGGTTAAGGACCCAGTAAAATCTTACATACAATTCTACTGAAAAACTAATGAATTTTACAAGGGTTGTGCCAAAATGAACAAATTCAAAAGTAAGTCATTTTTTTTTTTATCTAAATACATCCAGAAAACAGTAGTTATCGAAGTTCTTATGGAAGAAAGCTACTAAATAACGAGTGAAAGAAGCTATTCATTTTGAAAAAGTTTTTACTGGGTGACAAACAAATTTCTTTCTTGCCGGAATAATGGTTTTGGCACAAACGTGTACATATAAGATAAGAATATCAAATATCAAGTCGGTCCATTACTTTCCCTCGAAATTTAGCTTTTGCCCATACATTTTTTAGGGAAGAGACAAACAATTTCGAGGACAATTTTCACAATAGGGATAAATATAAAAATTTAAACCTTGTTTCTAAAGATATATTTTTTTCTAACAAACAAACATATAAAAATATTTACAATTATCTTATTTCGTAGACTAAGTGAAAAACGCAACGCCAATAATTTCATTAAAAGCAAAAACCAAATCAAAAATATTTTATAAATTTGTTGTTGCTTTTTACAGACATTCATATTATTTTTTTTTCAATTTTCAACGCCATAAAATAGAAGAGTTTGAAATTTAAAAATTCAAGATGAATTTCTATAGAAAGTAACAACAAAATTATAAAATATTTTTGATTTTGCTTTCGTCCAGGGTTTAAAAATACTAATATATTAGTCATAAATATGCATAATTTTAAACACAAACTGACAGAAAATCTAAAAATATTAAATAATCCGCTATCGTAATATATTTAAATGCATCGCTGTATTAATATAATTTCTAGTGTTACACAAAAATATTTAACCAGTGGTAACTTTTTAATATTACAATGCGCAAAATATTAAATATTTCGCCGTATAAATATATTTTATATCGTAACTTTAACATATTTTTTGTCACCATAAATATTAAATGTTTTGTTTCTACAATATCAATATATTCCTGCCACACATTACAAACTGCCGCAGTATATGCGAAATGTACGAATATAAATAACATAACAAAACAAAATATGCCGTCTTGTTGATCATCGACTGCCAAAATATGCGACACAAAATATGCGACTATTACACACGACATATTTAAATATTTTAGAGTAAATAGTAAACATATTATTAGTCGAAAAATAAACTAATAATAGTCACAATATGAAGAAAAAATTTTTTTTGTGTGTACATACAAAAAAAAAAAAAAAAAAAAAAAAAAAAATAAAAAGGGAAAAATTTAAAATAAGAAAATCTTTGAATGTGAGTATGTGTAGGAAGAAGTAAATAATTATGTTTGATGGTTAATTTATTGAAAAAAGGCAAAATATGGTTGAAAGGTGAGTTTTATAGTTTGAGTGCAAAAATATAAAAAATATTGAAAAGTTAACTAATATTTTAAGAAAATATATACATATGTACTTAGTTTGTATTTATAATAATATTTAATTTATAAACAGCCATTAAAAGAATATAGGGAGTGTTATATCAAAGACAAAATTAAATTGGTGTTTGGACTAGTTGTTCAAAAATAGAGTAAAGGTACAAAAGTGCGATTGTGTTTTGAGAAATTTATTTACAACAGACAAAGTATCTTTTATAAGGACAAACATTTTTATGCGTGGGTGTGTAGATCATAGTTATATGACGTAAGCATTTTATTTTTAGCTTAGCTCATTTAATTGTTGATGATAATGGATGAATTCAAATTAGAACAACAAATCGCAATCTTGTAATAGAAGCTCAAAAAACTTCTGGCAAGACTACATTTTTAATACTTTTGGACCATTCAAAAGCGTTTGATACTGTGGATCATAACATTCTCTGTTACAAACTTAAACATTTCTTTAATTTTTCTTTAACCGCTACCAGGCGCGGATCCAGCTTGAGCCTTAGGGGGGGGGGGGAAATTTTTTATGATACAACAAAAAATTTGTTTTTAAAAGTTTATTAAAAGCAATTTGTGTATATTGTATTAAAAAAACTCAACAATAAGGTTAAATAAAATATTCAATATAAATCAAAAGAAACTTATCTTTTTAAATAAGCAATTTATGATTTCCTTGTGAGGCAAATTTAGATAGTACAGTCTATGTTCAGTTTGTCATTGTTGATCTGAGCCATGTTTTTATTTGACGAAGGGTAGGAAATGACCTCTCGCTCGTAGCATTACTTACGAGCATTGAAACGAAAATTTGAAATATTTTTCTTAGATTTAGGTAGATATCTTCATCACAGTTTATTAAAGCATCTACAAAGTTATCTGATAGATTTTCAGATAATTTCCATGTTTGTTGCCAATGCTACAGTTCAGGCTCAAGTTTAGATGTTAGTAGGTGTATATCTCGAGTTGTGGTTTTAAAAGTTTTATATCTGTATATGACTTGATTACACTTTGAGTAGAAGTTTTGGTATGTTCAATACATTAAAGATATCTATTGGAAAGGTGTTTTGAGATCTTTTAAAATAAATTCAATAAGAGAATGAAACCTACAGCTCGGTAGAAATCTTCAACATTTTGGATGTGATTATTTCGTTAAAATCTTGTTTTTTAGGTTGGCACCACGATTTGAACGCAAATAACTTTAACTTTTTTAAAAATGACTTTAAATTGTTCTTCGGCTCTATTTCTTTTTTCTTCAAGGCACATGATTAAAGTTTTGATAAGGCTGGATCCTTTTTGAAGATCTATATCGTGCTTTTGTAAAATGATACTAAGCGGCTGTGTTACAACAATAAGTATCACACTTAATATGTTTATTCCGCAAATAAATTCAAAAGTTCAAGTGAGTTCCTTAATATAAGGCTCTTGATGAAGTATCTCTACCTTTCCACTCAGATATTTTTTCCAAAGCTTCTACTATATGATGTACACTTGTTGCAAAATGTAAAGCTTAGTCGTGACGGTCCACCCATCTTGTCTCGCATAATGTAGAGAGTTTGGCTCCCAAATACTTTACTAAAAACGTGTTTTGCCTGATTTACGGGAAATAGCAAGGTGTTTGTTTCGCATTTGTCGCGGTTTCCAGAATTTTTTAACAGCTTCATTTTCTGCTGACATCAAACGACACCCATCAGTTCCAACTCCTATACAATTTTTTAGGTCAAGACTAAAATTTGTCAAAGTTTTAAGAACTGTTGATGATAGTGCCATCGCATCAATTGACACATCAGCGTCATTATCAATATCTTGTGAAGGCTCTTCAAATGCTTTTACAACAAAGCCAAAACAATTCTTGCCTAACAACTTTTTGTTGTATGTTGAAATATTTAAAAGATAAGGAAATCTGGCTTTTCCCCGACAAATCCGTGCGTTCGTCAAAAATTATCGAATAGGATTTGTTTCATATAACACATATATACATAAATATTGCAAATACTAAGGCTTTTTAATAATTCAACCGCATGCATTTTCAAGTCAAACGTTTACTCTTTGGTTAGAGATTCAATAAAAAAACAAAAAAATACTCATTGAAAATTTCGTTAGAGATTCAATAAAAAAACAAAAAAAAACCTTGCTGGGATTTCCAAAAATTTTGTACATTAAAAAAAGATAATATTAATGGGTATTCTTGTATTATCGAAATAAACAAAACATATTTTTATAATTTACGAGGGGGAAATTTCCTTATTTCACCCCCCCCGAATCCGCGCCTGACCGCTACTCAGTTACTGTCCACATACTTGGGTAACAGGTATCAGTATGTTGAAACTGGAATACGGAAATCTAGGGCACTGCCTGTAGCAAGAGGGGTACCTCAGGGGTCCATTGTTGGGCCACTATTATTCTCACTGTATTCAAATGACCTCCCAGGCGTCCTAATGAATTGCAATGTAAGAATGTACGCGGATGACGTTCAACTTTATACCATTTGTAATAATGCCTTAATCGACCAGTGTATTATATCTCTTAATCAACAACTTCATCGTATTTATACGTGGGCAACGGCAAATGGCTTGGAAATAAATCCAAAAAAATCTAAATGCATTGTTATTCAAAGGCGACTAAATAAACTTAATATTATACCTAATATATTTATAAATAATCAGCAGATTGAAATAGTAAAATCTGCTAAGAATCTAGGAATATTTTTCAATGACACTCTTACATGGTCTAACCATATTAACTATGCTTGTGGTCGCACCTTTTCAATGATTAGAACTCTTTGGCGGACCCAGCATTGTACACCTTTAAGAATAAGAATGCTTCTTGCTAAAACTTATCTTATGCCATTGTTACTGTATGGCTGTGAGCTATTTGCTAAATCTGATACGATTAGTAAGGCGAAATTGAACGTTGCGTTTAACAATATTGTACGGTACGTGTATGGACTTAAAAGGCGTTCTAGTGTTTCTTTGTTTTCATCTCGGCTTTATGGCCTTTCCTTAGATAATCTGCTGAACATGAGAGTTTTAGTTTTTTTACATAAGATAATATATACCCACAAACCTGAGCACTTGTACGGTAAACTTTGTATTTCTGACATTAGCAGGGGGAAAAGAATTAGATCGTTCGGGTATAAAAGTTTAATTTCTGAGTGGCATTTCTACATATTCGCAGTATCTCTCTGGAATTCTATTCCATATAACATTCAACTTTTAAGTAACGCACGAAAATTCAGGGAAAATATTTTTAAACAGTTTTCAGCATAGCACTTTGAAACATAATTACTTGAGATTAAAAATATAAAATTATCTAAATTTTTGATTATTAAAATCTATTGTTTTATGCTTTTATAAATTATTAAATTAAATTATCTTAATTTTAAATTGTTTTTTGATTACTTATATAAAAATTGTAGTTAGTTATTAAGTTATTAATTAATTAATGATTTAAAGTTTAACATATTCTCAGTTCCATACTGCAAAATAAGACTCTTAGTCTTGTGTATGGAGCAATTCAATTAATAAATAAATAAATAAAAAAAGGATGTTGTGTAAATCTAGGTAGGAGGCTGCTTATATATGATCTTCTAGAGAAAAGAACATTTAAAGAAGTGATCTGTTGTAAAGACTATGCATATATATATATATGTATGTATGTATGTATATATAATTGTTAGCGACAAAGTAAACTTAGAAATTTGATATTGTGTTATACAAGTTGATTTAAAAAAAAAAAAATTTATGACTTTTCTTGTTTTTTATAAGTATGTAATTTGGAAAAGAAATGTTTTTTCAGACTATTGTTGTTTTTTTATTTGCGCCTATCATAAATATATTTTTTAGGTAAAACACTTTTGTTTGCTATATGCACTTGCGTAGACATTTATAAATAAAGCAATAATTATGACGCCAACAAAAACGAAACCAAAATTTTCATGCAAGTAGCGATCCTTTTTTATGAACATTTTTTGCCAATTTTACACACTTGTGACCTTTTTATTTGTTGTTGCATATACGTATGACAAACAATACCTTGTGGAATCACAACAACAAATGTATGCAAATTTATGATCTATTTTTTTTTAGCGGAAAATAAAGGGTTATTTATTTTTTCACTTGTTATTTTTACAACAGGTATAGGAAAAAAAGTATGAATAATTATGACGCCAATATTTACGCAGAAAAAGAATTGTACACACCATCTGAGACAAGTGATGCGCATATGTTGCATTTATTGTTTTTTTTTATAAGTAGGTATGTTATTTGGAAAAGAAACGCTTTTTCAGAGTAGTGTTGTTTTTTTTTTATTTGGACCAATCATAAATATTTTTTAGGTAAAACACTTTTGTTTTCTATATGCACTTGCGTAGACAATAATTATGACGCCAACATTAACGAAACCCAAATTTTCATGCAAGTAGCGATCCTTTTTTATGAATTTTTTTTTGCCAATTTTACACACTTGTGACCTTTTTATTTGTTGTTGCATATACATATGACAAACAAGTGCAAGAATACCATGTGGAATCACAACAACAAATGTATGCAAATTTATGATCTATTTTTTAGCGGAAAATAAAGGGTTATTTACTTTTTCACTTGTTTTTTTACATAAGGAAAAGGAAACGAGTGTATAAATTAGGTCGCACAATCTGACAAAACGACAGTTGTTTAATTTGATTTTTAACGTTTGGTCTCACGAAAATAGTTTTTACAAGTAATAAATAATAATGGAAAAAATATATGATTATTTTGATATGTGTGATATTGAGGACAAAGTTTTATGCAAAATATGCAAAAAAACATTAAATAATAACAGAAGCTATAATTTAAAGTCACATTTACTTAAAATGCATAAGATTGAAATAGATCTTAAAAAATCCATAACAATTATATATACATACATACATACATATATATATGCATAGCAGACTTGTCGCATCTTGTATGGGATTTTTTTTTTTTAAATTTAAATGTTTGCGCTGCTTAAAATATGAGGTTTGGTGTAAGAAATCAAGTCCTAATTTTTCAGCTCAATCCGACGGTGCCTAGTCGTGCCAAGTGGGGCCCAAAGTTCCCCATTTTATAAAAAAAAACATCTTTTCTATCAGATCTTTATAGTAATACTAGTTGAAAAGCCGAAAATCAAAAATATGACTACGCTACGATCTTCGGCAGAGAAAGTACTTCAAGTGTGCCAAATTTCAGCTTCCTATGTCATCAGATGGCTTCAGAAAGTTGCGGAAAGAATAGGACATACATGCAAACATCCTGACATACTAAGAAATTATATATTGTATAGATAGATTAAAGTATTTGCAGTTTAATATTTTAGTATGATACGAACGAAAGATTTTTAACTAATTTTAACTAATTCGGGGTCGCTGAATCCAGTGGTGCTAGCCGTTTTTTTAGGTTAGCTTTAGTTTTCGAGATATACCGTTATTTCGAAAATTAGGGAGGTTGCACAACATATATTCGCGTAACTCAAAAACGCTTTAGTTTATTGAAAAACAAAAAAAAACCGAAATTCCGCAATGAAATTTACTTTAAGAAAGTTAAAACTTTTTTCTTCATATTGGCTTTGGTTTTCGAGATATACCGTTATTTTGAAAATTAAGGAGGTTGCACAACATATATTCGCGTAACTCAAAAACGCTTTAGTTTATTGAAAAACAAAAAAAAACCGAAATTCCGCAATAAAATTTACTTTAAGAAAGTTAAAACTTTTTTCTTCATATTGGCTTTGGTTTTCGAGATATACCGTTATTTCGAAAATTAAGGAGGTTGCACAACATATGTTCGCGTAACTCAAAAACGCTTTAGCTTATTGAAAAACTAAAAAAAACCGAAATTCCGCAATAAAATTTACTTTAAGAAAGGTAAAACGTTTTTCTTCATATTGGCTTTGGTTTTCGAGATATACCGTTATTTCGAAAATTAAGGAGGTTGCACAACATATGTTCGCGTAACTCAAAAACGCTTTAGCTTATTGAAAAACTAAAAAAAACCGAAACTCCGCAATAAAATTTACTTTAAGAAAGGTAAAACGTTTTTCTTATATGCGCAGTCGTTTTAGAAACATAATTTTTTTTTTTCTGGAAAAAAAAATAATTTTTTTATTAAAATTTCGGAATTTTTGTTTTTAAAAATTCATAAAAAATTGAAAAATAGAGCTATGCTTCTAATTTTATAGAGTCATATAAAAAACAATATTGCAAACAAAACAAGCTATAAATGATTAAAATCTGTTCACAACTTTTGATTTTATGTATTCACAAAAGACGAAAAATTTTAATTAATTTAAGAATTTTATTAAACCGCCATATTTGTATAATTGAAATTCTTATATTTGGCCCGTGTAGTGCCGAAATTCCGAAATTTTAATAAAAAAATTGTTTTTTTTTTCCAGAAAAAAAATTATCTGGTATGTGATAGAAATCGATTTTAAAAACGATACGATTTGAAACCGAAAATATCGTTTTCAGTATCTTTTAAAATGCATTTTAAATGCATATTCCTTTTATTTTCAGTGTTTATTCTTTAAAATTTTATTATATACGTTAACTGAAGTGTATTCTGTACGAAAATTTAAGACTTTAATTCCGAAATAGATTTTAAAATCGTTCGAAATTCATCACACCTTTTAAAAACGGTCGTTTTGAAATCGATCGATTTTCATCACATACCTGAATGTTTCTAAAACGACTGCGCATATAAGAAAAACGTTTCACCTTTCTTAAAGTAAATTTTATTGCGGAATTTCGGTTTTTTTTTAGTTTTTTAATAAGCTAAAGCGTTTTTGAGTTGCGCGAACATATGTTGTGCAACCTCCTTAATTTTCGAAATAAAGGTATATCTCGAAAACCAAAGCCAATATGAAGAAAAAAGTTTTAACTTTCTTAAAGTAAATTAAAATAAATAAAAAAAGGATGTTGTGTAAATGTAGGTAGGAGGCTGCTTATATATGATCTTCTAGAGAAAAGAACATTTAAAGAAGTGATCTGTTGTAAAGACTATGCATATATATATATATGTATGTATGTATGTATATATAATTGTTAGCGACAAAGTAAACTTAGAAATTTGATATTGTGTTATACAAGTTGATTTAAAAAAAAAAAAAAAAATTATGACTTTTCTTGTTTTTTATAAGTATGTAATTTGGAAAAGAAATGTTTTTTCAGACTATTGTTGTTTTTTTATTTGCGCCTATCATAAATATATTTTTTAGGTAAAACACTTTTGTTTGCTATATGCACTTGCGTAGACATTTATAAATAAAGCAATAATTATGACGCCAACAATAACGAAACCAAAATTTTCATGCAAGTAGCGATCCTTTTTTATGAACATTTTTTGCCAATTTTACACACTTGTGACCTTTTTATTTGTTGTTGCATATACAGTCAGCGTCAAAAGAAAGTGTACACCGAACAGTTCAACATTTATAAGTCCGTAGATGTTAAAAGGGGGAGAGTACAAAAAATCTGTTTTTATGTTTTTGAAGTGTATTCAGAACTTGTTTATTTTAATAAAAAAAATTTGTCATTTATTTCTTCTTCATTTTCAAATTTACATTAATCTCAGAAAACGCCTTATTTTACGCGTCAAAAAAAAGTTTACAATCTCATATTATTTCCATATTCCTGCGTCATAAAGGTAATTTGACCCCTAGTTTTTTGTTTTTTTTCTTCTAAAAATCATATTACGGATGTTTAATTATCTTTTCTATCTATACTGATCAATTAAAACTCAAGTTAACTTTAGTTTGTAAATAATAGTCAACATGGGTCAGCAGACTACAGTAGAAACTCGTAATTTAGTGGTAAAATTGGCATCTGAAGGTAAATCTTTGAGAGAAATTGGCAGTACTATTGACAGATGTCATAATAATATGAAAAAAATATAAGGTAAGTACAAAAATGTGAAAAATGTTAAAGACCTTCCACCCTCTAGCAGACCTAAAACTCTGTCCGACGTGGAGAAGAGGACAATAGTGCGAAGAGTAAAGGCTAATCCCTGGCGCAGTACAGTAAAAATAGCAGAGGAACGAGCAATAACATTAGGAGCAAGTGTTAGCGACAGTACTGTTCGCCAAGCACTACATGAACATGGGATATATCGTAGTGTTCCCAGAAAAAAGCCACTTGTATCTGTAAAAAATAAAAAAAATCGTCTGGAATATGCGAATATGCTTTTTTCTGGGAACACTACGATAATTCCCATGTTCATGTAGTGCTTGGCGAACAGTACTGTCACTAACACTTGCTTCTAATGTTATTGCTCGTTCCTCTGCTATATTTACTGTACTGCGCCAGGGATGAGCCTTTACTCTTCGCACTTTTGCCCTCTTCTCCAAGTCGGACAGAGTTTTAGGTCTGCTAGAGGGTGGAAGGTCTTTAACATTTTTCACATTTTTGTACTTACCTTATATTTTTTTCATATTATTATGACATCTGTCAATAGTACTGCCAATTTCTCTCAAAGATTTGTCTTCAGATGCCAATTTTACCACTAAATTACGAGTTTCTACTGTAGTCTGCTTACCCATGTTGACTATTATTTACAAACTAAAGTTAACTTGAGTTTTAATTGATCAGTATAGATAGAAAAGATAATTAAACAACCGTAATATAATTTTTAGAAGAAAAAAACAGAAAACTAGGGGTCAAATTACCTTTATGACGCAGGAATATGGAAATAATATGAGATTGTAAACTTTTTTTTGACGCGTAAAATAAGGCGTTTTCTGAGATTAATGTTAATTTGAAAATGAAGAAGAAATAAATGACAAATTTTTTTATTAAAATAAACAAGTACTGAATACACTTCAAAAATATAAAAACAGATATTTTGTAGTCTCCCCCTTTTGACATCTACGGACTTATAAATGTTGAACTTTTCGGTGTACACTTTCTTTTGACGCTGACTGTACGTATGACAAACAATACCTTGTGGAATCAAAACAACAAATGTAGGCAAATTTATGATCTATTTTTTTTTAGCGGAAAATAAAGGGTTATTTATTTTTTCACTTGTTATTTTTACAACAGGTATAGGAAAAAAAGTATGAATAATTATGACGCCAATATTTACGCAGAAAAAGAATTGTACACACCATCTGAGACAAGTGATGCGCATATGTTGCATTTATTGTTTTTTTTTTATAAGTAGGTATGTTATTTGGAAAAGAAACGCTTTTTCAGAGTAGTGTTGTTTTTTTTTTATTTGGACCAATCATAAATATTTTTTAGGTAAAACACTTTTGTTTTCTATATGCACTTGCGTAGACAATAATTATGACGCCAACATTAACGAAACCCAAATTTTCATGCAAGTAGCGATCCTTTTTTATGAATTTTTTTTTGCCAATTTTACACACTTGTGACCTTTTTATTTGTTGTTGCATATACATATGACAAACAAGTGCAAGAATACCATGTGGAATCACAACAACAAATGTATGCAAATTTATGATCTATTTTTTAGCGGAAAATAAAGGGTTATTTACTTTTTCACTTGTTTTTTTACATAAGGAAAAGGAAACGAGTGTATAAATTAGGTCGCACAATCTGACAAAACGACAGTTGTTTAATTTGATTTTTAACGTTTGGTCTCACGAAAATAGTTTTTACAAGTAATAAATAATAATGGAAAAAATATATGATTATTTTGATATGTGTGATATTGAGGACAAAGTTTTATGCAAAATATGCAAAAAAACATTAAATAATAACAGAAGCTATAATTTAAAGTCACATTTACTTAAAATGCATAAGATTGAAATAGATCTTAAAAAATCCATAACAATTATATATACATACATACATACATATATATATGCATAGCAGACTTGTCGCATCTTGTATGGGATTTTTTTTTTTTTTAAATTTAAATGTTTGCGCTGCTTAAAATATGAGGTTTGGTGTAAGAAATCAAGTCCTAATTTTTCAGCTCAATCCGACGGTGCCTAGTCGTGCCAAGTGGGGCCCAAAGTTCCCCATTTTATAAAAAAAAACATCTTTTCTATCAGATCTTTATAGTAATACTAGTTGAAAAGCCGAAAATCAAAAATATGACTACGCTACGATCTTCGGCAGAGAAAGTACTTCAAGTGTGCCAAATTTCAGCTTCCTATGTCATCAGATGGCTTCAGAAAGTTGCGGAAAGAATAGGACATACATGCAAACATCCTGACATACTAAGAAATTATATATTGTATAGATAGATTAAAGTATTTGCAGTTTAATATTTTAGTATGATACGAACGAAAGATTTTTAACTAATTTTAACTAATTCGGGGTCGCTGAATCCAGTGGTGCTAGCCGTTTTTTTAGGTTAGCTTTAGTTTTCGAGATATACCGTTATTTCGAAAATTAGGGAGGTTGCACAACATATATTCGCGTAACTCAAAAACGCTTTAGTTTATTGAAAAACTAAAAAAAACCGAAATTCCGCAATAAAATTTACTTTAAGAAAGGTAAAACGTTTTTCTTATATGCGCAGTCGTTTTAGAAACATAATTTTTTTTTTCTGGAAAAAAAAATAATTTTTTTATTAAAATTTCGGAATTTTTGTTTTTAAAAATTCATAAAAAATTGAAAAATGGAGCTATGCTTCTAATTTTATAGAGTCATATAAAAAACAATATTGCAAACAAAACAAGCTATAAATGATTAAAATCTGTTCACAACTTTTGATTTTATGTATTCACAAAAGACGAAAAATTTTAATTAATTTAAGAATTTTATTAAACCGCCATATTTGTATAATTGAAATTCTTATATTTGGCCCGTGTAGTGCCGAAATTCCGAAATTTTAATAAAAAAATTATTTTTTTTTCCAGAAAAAAAAAATTATCTGGTATGTGATAGAAATCGATTTTAAAAACGATACGATTTGAAACCGAAAATATCGTTTTCAGTATCTTTTAAAATGCATTTTAAATGCATATTCCTTTTATTTTCAGTGTTTATTCTTTAAAATTTTATTATATACGTTAACTGAAGTGTATTCTGTACGAAAATTTAAGACTTTAATTCCGAAATAGATTTTAAAATCGTTCGAAATTCATCACACCTTTTAAAAACGGTCGTTTTGAAATCGATCGATTTTCATCACATACCTGAATGTTTCTAAAACGACTGCGCATATAAGAAAAACGTTTCACCTTTCTTAAAGTAAATTTTATTGCGGAATTTCGGTTTTTTTTTAGTTTTTTAATAAGCTAAAGCGTTTTTGAGTTGCGCGAACATATGTTGTGCAACCTCCTTAATTTTCGAAATAACGGTATATCTCGAAAACCAAAGCCAACATAAAGAAAAAAGTTTAAACTTTCTTAAAGTAAATTTCATTGCGGAATTTCGGTTTTTTTTTGTTTTTCGATAAACTAAAGCGTTTTTGAGTTACGCGAATATATGTTGTGCAACCTCCCTAATTTTCGAAATAACGGTATATCTCGAAAACTAAAGCTAACCTAAAAAAACGGCTAGCACCACTGGATTCAGCGACCCCGAATTAGTTAAAAATCTTTCGTTCGTATCATACTAAAATATTAAACTGCAAATACTTTAATCTATCTATACAATATATAATTTCTTAGTATGTCAGGATGTTCGCATGTATGTCCTATTCTTTCCGCAACTTTCTGAAGCCATCTGATGACATAGGAAGCTGAAATTTGGCACACTTGAAGTACTTTCTCTGCCGAAGATCGTAGCGTAGTCATATTTTTGATTTTCGGCTTTTCAACTAGTATTACTATAAAGATCTGATAGAAAAGATGTTTTTTTTTTATAAAATGGGGAACTTTGGGCCCCACTTGGCACGACTAGGCACCGTCGGATTGAGCTGAAAAATTAGGACTTGATTTCTTACACCAAACCTCATATTTTAAGCAGCGCAAACATGTAAATTTAAAAAAAAAAATTGCGACCAGTCTAATGCATAGTCTTTACAACAGATCACTTCTTTAAATGTTCTTTTCTCTAGAAGATCATATATAAGCAGCCTCCTACCTACATTTACACAACATCCTTTTTTTTGAGCTTCTATTACAAGATTGCGATTTGTTGTTCTAATTTGAATTCATCCATTATCATCAACAATTAAATGAGCTAAGCTAAAAATAAAATGCTTACGTCATAAAACTATGATCTACACACCCACGCATAAAAATGTTTGTCCTTATAAAAGATACTTTGTCTGTTGTAAATAAATTTCTCAAAACACAATCGCACTTTTGTACCTTTACTCTATTTTTGAACAACTAGTCCAAACACCAATTTAATTTTGTCTTTGATATAACACTCCCTATATTCTTTTAATGGCTGTTTATAAATTAAATATTATTATAAATACAAACTAAGTACATATGTATATATTTTCTTAAAATATTAGTTAACTTTTCAATATTTTTTATATTTTTGCACTCAAACTATAAAACTCACCTTTCAACCATATTTTGCCTTTTTTCAATAAATTAACCATCAAACATAATTATTTACTTCTTCCTACACATACTCACATTCAAAGATTTTCTTATTTTAAATTTTTCCCTTTTTATTTTTTTTTTTTTTTTTTTTTTTTTTTTGTATGTACACACAAAAAAAATTTTTTCTTCATATTGTGACTATTATTAGTTTATTTTTCGACTAATAATATGTTTACTATTTACTCTAAAATATTTAAATATGTCGTGTGTAATAGTCGCATATTTTGTGTCGCATATTTTGGCAGTCGATGATCAACAAGACGGCATATTTTGTTTTGTTATGTTATTTATATTCGTACATTTCGCATATACTGCGGCAGTTTGTAATGTGTGGCAGGAATATATTGATATTGTAGAAACAAAACATTTAATATTTATGGTGACAAAAAATATGTTAAAGTTACGATATAAAATATATTTATACGGCGAAATATTTAATATTTTGCGCATTTTATATTATAAAGTTACCACTGGTTAAATATTTTTGAATATTACTAGTACAATGTTGTTAGTAAATTATGAATATTTTTGCGATATGAATACCTTTAAATATTTTAGTTTTGAATATTTACTGTCGCTTTCGGTATGAAGAAAAAAAACTATTTACTAATTTTTAAACCCTGCTTTCGTCGCTTTTTTAGCAAAAATCATCAAATTGTTAATATCGGAACAAAAAATCGTCAAGATGACGATAACTCGTCAAATCTGGCAGCCCTGTTTTTATTATATTTATTTCTTTTGTTGACGTTTCGCTTTTATTTGACTGGAAATATTCCAGTATAAACAGAATTTGTTGTGTCTGTTTTCGCATTCAAATACAGAAACACTTTTATCTCATAAATCGAGAAACTATGGAATTTTTTGTTTCACACTTCATGTAAGAAATTTTACGATGCGAGAAATACAGAAACGAGCTACTGGTGTGATGAGAATACATAAGTTTCTTAAATGGTTTAGAAAAAAACCATTTACCGACCGCTTGTCAGATTTTGTATCCGTATTCTCTCTTACTCAATACATTTTGCTTTTACATGATAAAGCCTAGATTACACTATCTCACAAGTCTTACGTATTCCATAATACTTTGTGAGATAGAAATCTAATGAGTTTTGTTGCGACTGTCAAAAAATCTAATGTAACATGACAGTTTGTGTTCATACCATCACACAAAGTATAAACACTCACACATGAAAAAAAAATGCAACCCTGATCCAATGAAAAGTATTATTGTTTAGAAATTTTTCAAAAAACGATGAAGTCGTATGGGATGTCAAACTTTTTTCATAATACTTGTCATTTGCGTGACACATTGCATTCACACTATCACACTTTGTCATATTACTTGAGATTTTGACATGTATTAATACAAAGTATAATAGTGTAATCTAGCCTTAAGATTTTTCTCATTCTATATAATCTTTCGACATGTCGTAATACATTGTATTACCGTGTAAACTGGCCTTAAATAAAAAATATTACGGTTTTTAAATTTTGCAATATTAATATTTTATTAGCAATATAACACAAAAACAGTTCTACTGTTATGATTAAAAAAATATAATAAATAATAGAAATAACTTTGATAATAAATAATAAACTTGCATGTGCCCGTGCAAAAAACCGAGAAGGTTTGCTAATGATCTGGCCTAAGCAAGCAGTGAAATGCGCATAGAAGCTAGCTTTTCCTCAACAGTAATTTTCAGTGTATTTATCAAATATGAAAAAAGGGAATTTGCACGTCATACAGAAATCTTATTAATAATAGATTTTGTCTAAAACGACAACCTTTTTTGAGTTAACTATAATAATTATATATATATACATATATAAAAGTATCAAAAATAGAAAACTTTTGTTAAATAATTGTACTTACATTCTTAATAAATTTTTGAAATATTCTTTATCTTCAGAAGGAAGGAATATTAGCAAATCTTTGATATCTTTTTGCTTTTCATTGGATAAATGTGACGAGTAGTATAAATAAGGGGATTCTGTATATGATTTTTCCTCCCTACGTGATTCCCATAAGGAGGAATTTTAAAATTTCAATTTGCTCCCTACGTGTTTTCCCATAAGGAGGAATTTTTTCTTCCCATAGGGAGGAATTTTTAAATTGAAATGTTACTTTAAACTTAGATATTCTAGATTAATTTTTCAACTTTCTTTTTTTTTTTTTTGCTCCAATGGATTTTTCCATAAGGAGGAATTTTAAATATAAGCAAAATAAAAATTTTTTGAGTAATTTTAAATAAAAAAGAGAATTATATAAAGTTGATTATATTTTCTTCAATAAAGAGAAATTTAAAAATGTGTACAAATAAATTGTTTGAGTATTTTAAAATAAGATAGAGTAATGCGTAATATATTTAGAATATGCAGCACATGTAAGTATAGAGATTAACTCAATTTGAAAGTTTGCCATTAATATAAAAAGGCTTAGGGAGTATATTCCACATCATTATTCTAATTGCCACTTTAAAGGAAACTTAGTTAAAATGGTAAGAATTTCGTACATAATAAAGGTATATTTAATTATTTATTATTTTTTTCTTGTTTGTTTTCAGATGTATAAAAAAATTGTGAATATTGCCCAAGGTATTAAGCCTGAGTATATTAGAATAGATGATATACCTTTAAACCAATCTTTAAAAATTGTGAATTTTGAATGGAAAGAAACACAATATGGTCTAAAAGTCATTGCCAATTTAGATGACAATAAATGGTTTTATCTCCCCAATAGAATGATGAAATTTTTAAACAAGGAGGATCCATACTTAACTCAAATGAATGATAAAGTTTGGACAATTATTTACAAGGGGCGTCAATTACCAAATGGACCTGCAATATTCGATTTAAATTATACCTAAACTCTGAAAAAAAAAATCCTTACAATAAAGAAAATATAATAAAACAAAAAACAAAATTTTTTTTTCATTTTTATTACTTTTATTAAAAATTAATTTTACATTTAAAAAATTTAAAATTTAATTTCCAAGAAATAAGAATCGTCGTCCTCCAAAAATTGTTTTATGAAGTCGGGAATCTCCTCCTCCGCGTTGTCGGGGATCTCTTCCTTCATTTTCATCTCTGCGGGATTTGGTTTTAGAAATTTTGATTTATTGGCACTAAAATTATGCACTCGCATAAAGTGCCTTTTTTTGTTATATTTGTTTGCAAACGTTAAATGTTTGCAAAACTCGCAACTGATTTTAACGCTTTCCATTTTTAATTAAATAAAAATATTAAAAAATCTTTTGAAAATACCTCGTAAAACATATATTTATTTTCTTATGCACTTTTTTGTTTTTATTTTGGTATATATATTTAATGTTTATCAAATCATATTTTGAAAACTGATCTATGATTATTGAACTTTTTAGAACATTCTGTTAAAAAGTAAATATACAATTGTTATTGTGGAAATTTAAAGTCAATAAACTTTTCGTTATGCTAAAAAGTGCAATCGTATGCATTTTTAAAGTTTAAACATTAACCTTGAATGTTTGCTTCATATTAAATTATGAGTTAGTAAACTTTTCATAAGTGAAAAAATGCAATAGCATGCATTTTTTAAGTTAAATAATTAACCTTGAATGTTTGCTTCACATTAAATTATGAGTTAATGAACTTTGTTAAACGTAATAATGCATTTACAAATAGATTTGGCTACATACGATATATATAAGTACATATGTACTGATGTTTAAATTCTTCTGATATATCACACTTATATCTTAAAATTTTGAAACGAGAAACATTCAAAATAGAGAATCCAGAGAATCCAGAGAAATCAGATCAAAAATGTCTTACTTAAAAGAATATATACAAAATTTTTTACAAGACTTTGAAAATTTTCTAATGTTTGAGCACAGGGAGTGCATTTACCATTTTCTTACAATGGTAGAGGAAAATGAGGAGTACGGTGTAGATGACTACGATGAAGGACTAAACGTGCCTCATTTTGAATGCTGCCCATGGCATAACAACAATTGTAAAGAGGGTCCTTATCCGTGCAGGTGTACGGTATACTACCTCAGAAAAATAAATGTAGTCAATTTAATAAATTGTTATAAGGTTATATTTAATAATTAATAAAGAGAAAATATTAAAAACAAAAATGTGTTTTTTTTCTTATTTTTTATCTTTTATTATATTCTTAAAAATTCTTAAAAATATACTTAAATAAACTAACAACTAATATATCATTGTAATATAAATTAAAATAATTAAATAATTTTAAAATTAGTTTGAAACTCATATTTTTAGATCTTAAATAAATAAATACACAACAATAAAATCCACATAAAATTGAAGTTTCACTCTGAATTCGAAGACTATTATAAAGAAAAGTTTTACAATTTTTATCTAAAAATAATCTAAAGTATTTATTTGGAGATTGGCCAGCAGAACAAAAGTACTCAGCAGGTTTGTTTTTAGGAAAATAAAAAGCAACCCAATGCTCTCCAGGCTTATGTGATGGATCAGTGTTAGCAACGTAAAATGACGGTTTTAAAACTGGGTGTATTGGTAATTTATTACATGCAAATACACCTTTAAATTTATATTTGGTTATATTATTGGAGTTCAAAGTATTTTTAATATTAATTGAATTCATAGTGTCTGAATAATATTACGAGTTCTATCAATTTCTATAACACTATCAAATTCACAGTATACTAAGCACGTTATTGCTTCAACAATTGGTTTTCCGAAGCGCCCTTCAATACGAATAGTTCCCTGGTTTATTAAGTTACCGCAATTGGAATTATTAATATGATCTGGTGTTAAGTCAAAAGCAAGTAAAAAATATCCGTTATCAAAAAGTTCTTTAGTTATTTGATGACCTTTATCGAAATGATGAATTCCAGTTCCCTTAAATAGTGTTTGATAACCACGAGTACTTATTATCCCTCCGTTATTGTAATTAAGTTCAATTGGTTGCGCAGGAAATTGTACTCCATTTACAACCAAATTAAATCTTTGTAAATTAAAATGTTGAAAGTTAAATGGATTTTCTTTTTTCTCTCCAGTATATGCTTTATTAGACACCATTCCAAAAATTAAAAAATTTGGTAACTGTCCTAGTATAACGTTATCTAAAGTTAATGAGTGATTTCCAGGGTGTACTGTAAACGTTTTTATTTCTACTCTTTTATAAGGATAAATAGCATTTCTTGATTGTAATACATTATGATGAGCCATTAGAATATTATGATTAATAGTAAGATGGTTTATATATAAATTAGCTTCATGTAAACACGTAGGGAGCAAATTGAAATTTTAAAATTCCTCCTTATGGGAATCACGTAGGGAGGAAAAATCATATACAGAATCCCCTTATTTATACTACTATCTATCTTTATACTATACTATACTATCTTTAAGTTCAATATAGTTTGCCTCATATGATTTACATGTATTCGCACATTTGCTTTAGCCAACTTAAGCACATTATGGTTGCACCTTAACAGTTTTTTTGACAGTTGACAAGTTACATATTTTGCAAACTGTAGGTTAGGGCTTTAAGCGTTTGTCATGTAATATTTTGTGGATAGGTCCTTTTGTTTTTTTGGTTAAAAAATCGCTAACTTTTGTCAAACTACTAAATTGTTTTTATTAAATACATCTATGTATGTATATAATTTTAGTATTTAGTATATAAACTTCATTTTATTTTGAAGATATATAATATTTTCAGGTAAATTAATGTATAATTCATTCATTATCATTTAGAGAAAATTTAGCATTTTTTTAGCATTTTCAAATTTTATTTTTAGCATTTTTAGCATTGTTTTAATCCCCATTTAGCATCCAATTTTTTTTTAGTTGTGGTCACACTGAATATGAGCGATTTCTCTGAACTCTGTAATATACCCTTCACCACAGGTGGGAAAGGGTATATATAAGTTTGTCATTCCGTTTGTAATTTCTGCAATAGTGATCTTAGACCATATAAAGTATATACATATATTCTGGGTCCTTATAAGGAGAGAAGTTGATTTAACGATGTCACTCCGTCTGTCCGTCTTACGTTTGATATGTTTTTTCCGGAGACTCCAGACATGATAGCGGGTAGGTTGTTTTACATTGATGTCACATATAGTCCAACATTTATTGCTATTGAAATTCAGCCAGATCAGTCCAACAATGGCTGAGATATGATCAAAAAACCACGACTGCCTCTAATTTTTCCAAAAAATCCCTTGCGGTTGTTTTATTTTTATTACTTTTTTTTATATCAGGAGAACGGCACGAGCAAAAGTTTTCAAATTAGGTACAAACATTTAGCTTATAAATACACGCCATCCCACAAAATGTGGGCGGGTTGGAGAAGTGGGCGTGGGACCTCCCATAC
This sequence comes from Pollenia angustigena, assembly GCA_930367215.1. Lineage (NCBI taxonomy): Eukaryota > Metazoa > Arthropoda > Insecta > Diptera > Polleniidae > Pollenia > Pollenia angustigena. The sequence continues at coordinate 10,754,443 of OV884061.1, read as the reverse complement.
AAAAAGTATTAAAAATTGTATAAAAACCTGAATTGTTTGACTGTATTATGACCTATGGTTACGCCTTATGTATCAAAAGATCGGAAATTTTTAATAGAAAATATTTTCTGGAAAACTCGGCAAAATCGGTTTAGATACGAAAAAGTTATGACCAAAATATTAATTTTTTTTTTTTGAAAAATACCCATTTTCGGGAACCATAGATCTTCCCGAGTCCAAGTTTTATAACCAAAATAACTGGCAAATTTCTTCTTTAACACGTCGGTATATACATAAATCTGTCAAAGCGGTTAAGAAATAGCAGAGTTATGACCAAAATACAGAAATCCCAAAAATTACTCTTTTCTATAAAAAAGTTTGCTTTTTATACCCTTCACCGGAGGTCCTACAAATTATATATATTCTGGGTCCTTATGAAAAGCGAAGTTCAAATCCGAATGTCGTGTCTTCTCCCCCCCCCCCCCCCCCCCCCCTCGCATTTGTTTACATATACCAGCATTATGCCCAATATGATTTTCGTTATCACCCTTCTTTATTATTTCATATATTTAACGAAATAATTTTAACAAATAGAAACTAGAAATTTTGGGTTTTTCTGCTACTTAAAAACTCGCCAAAAGAGATAAATCTACGGTATGACAACAGTGCCTTTCCAAAAAGAAAACAAACAAAAACTGTGTTGAGTTGTATTTTAACGATATTTAAACAGCGTTAGTTCATGGTTCAGTTGTCTAGGGGGTGTATTAAGTTAGAAACTGTGAGCTCGCTGGTTCGAATCTTGGTTTTTTAAAAATACATTTTTTTATATTTTTATGTTCTAAAAACGATTTTAAAAAAATATTTACCAGTTTTCGCTTTTTAAATTTCATTTATAATGAAGTTTTAAGTATTGTAAATATGTATATGTAAAAATTATTTAGTTGCTCTGTATTCTGCTCGCACAATGGTGAAGGGTATATAAGATTCGGCACAGCCGAATATAGCACTCTAACTTGTTGTTGTTATTGTTGTTAATGTTAACAAAGCGGACAATGACAACTTGAATGCAAACCCTGCAAATAATAGGACCAGTCCAAACACGCGTGTAAAGAGTAGTCCACAAGGGACCAGGACTAGTCCAAAAGTAACCCAAACGTATGGAAAAAACATGGTCTATTTAACATTACGATGTCCTAGGAGAGGACCATATAACCCACCTTTGGACCACTTAGGAGTAGTTTTAAAACTACTCCATGTTATACACAAGAGGATTAGTTTTGAAGTCGTTTAAAAACGAAAGCATGTCGTTAAAAAACGAAGACATGTTCTCTCACTACAAACACTTTTTAACAATGATATGGTCCATGCTTGCATTACATCGGACTAGTCCATGGAGTAGTCCATTTTATCAAAATGGATCAGGTGGTCCAATATTATTTGCAGGGAAAGTATAAGAATGTGTGCCATACAGCAACGTTCGCCTAACTGAGCCTTAAGTTATATTGCGTGCGCAACAAAAATGTAAACAACCCTGCAAATAATAGGACCAGTCCAAACACGCGTGTAAAGAGTAGCCCACAAGGGACCAGGACTAGTCCAAAAGTAACCCAAACGTATGGAAAAAACATGGTCTATTTAACATTACGATGTCCTAGGGGAGGACCATATAACCCACCTTTGGACTACTTAGGAGTAGTTTTAAAACTACTCCATGGTATACACAAGAGGGTTAGTTTTGAAGTCGTTTAAAAACGAAAGCACTTCGTTAAGAAACGAAGACATGTCGTCTCACTACAAACACTTCTTAACAATGACATGGTCCATGTTTGCATTACATCGGACCAGTCCGTGGAGTAGTCCATTTTATCAAAATGGATCAGGTGGTCCAATTTTATTTGCAGGGAAAGCACTTTCAATAAAAAACGCACACATGCAAAAATCAAATGTGTACGAAACGATGTAAAAATTACCAACGTTGAACTTTGTTTTGCAGGCAAAGGGTGAATGTAAATTTAAGCATACGAATAAATCAAGAAAAATAGTGATTTTGCAGTTCTCTGGTGCGCACACCCGCGTGTTATGTACTTCTACCTTTAAATGTAATTTTTTGTGGAACTCAATTTGACATATGTATAGAAACATGCATAGAAAACAACTAAATTGTTTATAAATTGAAAGAAACTGCAAAATCATTTTGCTTGAGATTTGACGAAACACTAGAAAGTATTTTTTTTTTTTTTTGGAAATAAAACCTTAAAAATTATAAGCAGCTTCACTCCAGAAAAAATTGTTTCCGGGAAAATCAAGAGCATAACACCAATGTTATTAATGTTATTCTTCCCAAACGGGAAAGAAAACTATTAATAATCATCGGATTTTTAAATATTTCGGAAAAATGTTCCTTTTTTCTTTAAAAATTGAACCATATCTCTGCAACTACAGGGCAAATTTAAGAGCACTTTAAGTACGGCTTAAAGATTATACTGTTGCCGAGTTTCAGATTTTTTTGTTAACTGAATATGGTCAGCAGTTTTCAAGTTATTCCTATATATGTAGTGAAAGTAGGGTTGCCATACGTACTGTTTTAAGCAGTACATGTACTGATTTTTTGCAACTGTACTGTTTTATGCACAACTCCCGTAACAGTACGCAAATGTACTGTTTTTTACACTTTGTACTGTTTTTTGTACTGTTTTTTTGGTCCAGTCTACATAAAATCAAGATATTTAGAAAAACACTGCTAAAAACATGTTTTCATAATATCCTAATATTTAAATAGCTAAAAAAATTGTTCTTGTGTACCAAACAAAAAAGTTCTAAATTAATAAGATTTTTTACGCTGTGGTTATTGTTTTCTCATAAATACACAGTAGAAATCTAATTATAATGGGTGGCTTGCAGCAGTAATATATTTTCATGTTGTTTTTTGAAGACATATGATTTTATGGCTACGTCTACCAATAGTATTTCCCTTTCCACACCTGAGAAAGACAAAAACAAAATCAATTTTTTTTTCAATTTAATTTTTTTTAAATACTAAATAAATACTTATTCCAACACAATTATCATTAACTTTTAAAACTTTTTAATTTTCGGGCATGTTCTGGAAATCGAAATCACCGAATTCTCCGTGTTCAAAATTTATAAAAATACCCAATACCTTTGAGGACCACTTTTATTTACCTTAACTATTTTTGAAATAGGGAAAAGCTTCATTAATTTTTATACATATTTTATTGAAAATCTTCATCATTTTCAATTGCTCTTGATTTTCTTACTGAGAGAAAGTTTTGTGTTTAATATTGTTAAAAACTTTTTTTTTTACTATTTTCAGATTTTGTGAAATCAAAATAAACCAAATTATTTATTTGGATTTTATAGATTAATGGCCAATTTCATCAAGTTCAGGTATAATTAACTATCATTATAAATGTCAAAAAAACCTATTGTTATACATAGTGATAGTTAATTATATACGGTAAAATTGGCCGAATATGTTTAAAAAAAATCGTAGTAACACAATCAATGAGTTAGTTGTTTTTAGGTAAGTTAGGCTTTTCTTCTTTCTTATATGGCTTACAGCAATGTTATGATTTTCCTGTCTTCACATTAAAAAAAAAACGAACGTTTAGGCCAAATGCTTCGTTTGTGGTGTTTGCTTTTTAAAGGTAAATGGAGTAATTTCGTATATTTATGAAATGCCATAAAATGGAAGTCTTACCTTTGACGTTACACATGCATTTTTTTATATAATTGTTGTTGTATATTAGTAGTATAAATAAGGGGATTCTGTATATGATTTTTCCTCCCTACGTGATTCCCATAAGGAGGAATTTTAAAATTTCAATTTGCTCCCTACGTGTTTTCCCATAAGGAGGAATTTTTTCTTCCCATAGGGAGGAATTTTTAAATTGAAATGTTACTTTAAACTTAGATATTCTAGATTAATTTTTCAACTTTCTTTTTTTTTTTTTTGCTCCAATGGATTTTTCCATAAGGAGGAATTTTAAATATAAGCAAAATAAAAATTTTTTGAGTAATTTTAAATAAAAAAGAGAATTATATAAAGTTGATTATATTTTCTTCAATAAAGAGAAATTTAAAAATGTGTACAAATAAATTGTTTGAGTATTTTAAAATAAGATAGAGCGTAATATATTTAGAATATGCAGCACATGTAAGTATAGAGATTAACTCAATTTGAAAGTTTGCCATTAATATAAAAAGGCTTAGGGAGTATATTCCACATCATTATTCTAATTGCCACTTTAAAGGAAACTTAGTTAAAATGGTAAGAATTTCGTACATAATAAAGGTATATTTAATTATTTATTATTTTTTTTCTTGTTTGTTTTCAGATGTATAAAAAAATTGTGAATATTGCCCAAGGTATTAAGCCTGAGTATATTAGAATAGATGATATACCTTTAAACCAATCTTTAAAAATTGTGAATTTTGAATGGAAAGAAACACAATATGGTCTAAAAGTCATTGCCAATTTAGATGACAATAAATGGTTTTATCTCCCCAATAGAATGATGAAATTTTTAAACAAGGAGGATCCATACTTAACTCAAATGAATGATAAAGTTTGGACAATTATTTACAAGGGGCGTCAATTACCAAATGGACCTGCAATATTCGATTTAAATTATACCTAAACTCTGAAAAAAAAAATCCTTACAATAAAGAAAATATAATAAAACAAAAAACAAAATTTTTTTTTCATTTTTATTACTTTTATTAAAAATTAATTTTACATTTAAAAAATTTAAAATTTAATTTCCAAGAAATAAGAATCGTCGTCCTCCAAAAATTGTTTTATGAAGTCGGGAATCTCCTCCTTCGCGTTGTCGGGGATATCTTCCTTCATTTTCATCTCTGCGGGATTTGGTTTTAGAAATTTTGATTTATTGGCACTAAAATTATGCACTCGCATAAAGTACCTTTTTTTGTTATATTTGTTTGCAAACGTTAAATGTTTGCAAAACTCGCAATAAGGTATAACATTAAATAGTCTTCCAAAGTTTCACATTGAAATGTACTCCAAACCATTTTAGCATGAATGTAGTCTGCTTCAGAACAATGTGTATTATTTAACTTATTAAAGAAATCTTCTTTGCTTGGCAAATGTTTTTCTGTAAGTTTCGCAACAGAATTCAAATAATTATATGGAAAAACTCCTTTTCTTACAAGTAAATTAAACTTAGTTTCATCATCTACACAAAATGATTTAACTATTTTCAATTCACGTTTAGTTAAATTCTTAACGAGATTGTCTAAGCTTGAGGGCATAAATCTATAGGAGTCTAAAAATCGTATTTCAATGTCAGTGCTATCGCCTTTTATAGACTTAGACAGTGATATATATAGCTCCTTATTAAGTGGAATAATATTTATAGGACCATCATCAATATTGTTTAGCTCTTTTATAAATAAATGGCAGTCATAGGCCGAAAAATTATGAAAAATAACAGGGAAAAATTTTGGTATTTTATAATTAATATTGCAATAGTTATGAGCTGGTCCTCTATACTTTCCACTTAAATGACAATGATCTTTTACTTTAATGTCATTTGTAATAGCTTGAGAGCAAATATGACAAACATTATTGTTTTCAAAATTTAAATTTTCCTGTTCGGTTAAGGGTGTCATTGGAACAATTTTAGTGAGAAAATTATCATTTAAATATTTGATATCTAGTACTAAATTTTCTATAAAGAGCTTTGCGGAATCAAGCCCTTTAAATATTCTTAATCTATTTAAATTATCATTGAAATTACACTTAATGAAATATGAAAATGCATAGGGGATATGCTTATCAATCAAAGTTGTTGATGAAGTATCCCCTTTCGGAATGCACGTTTGAATGTTTTCAAAAATACATTCCGAATCAGCATATATCACAAATGGAACTTCAATGGAGTTATTGAAATTCTTAAATTTTAATGTTGACTCACTTTCCTTTGGAGCATATGCGATTTTTCTGTTACAGTGTTGTTGGTGATTATTTAATTTATCCTTTTGGTAAAAATGCTGCAGACAGTCATCGCATACAAAAATTTTGCCTTTATGCTTCGTTGTTTGCAATCTGATTAATCTGCAAAAAGAAAAATAAAGATAACATTTTAATAACACAAAATTATAACGGTTGTCAATTATAAACTTACCTTGAAATATTTTTTATCCACATAAAGTGGGAATTAACTCCATTTTTCTCCTGTAGGAACATAAGGGAAATGTGTTTGGATTTTTTCCCTTTAGTTTTGTAATAGGGTCCAACAACTAAATCTTTTTCGTCATCATATCCAAAAACATTAATACTTATCAGAGGGTTGTTTCCTTCAAAAATGGCTATGTCTTTTATTTTTAGAGGGAAGCTTAATCCCTTAAAATCTAAGGTATAACCATTTATGGCAATTATTTTTTCCTCAATCTTAACATTATACATAAATGGTAGATTGGCATTATTTTGTCTTAAGTCAGCTATTGCTGATATAACAGCCCATTTAAAACAAAACTCATCTCCGTTTTTAATATTGAGGCAGGCTTTTTTTAACATTAGTTTTCTGGGAAGTGGTATGAAACTTGAGCCTTTCATTGGTTGTACTTGTTTAAATTGACATCCACTTTTAATATTTCAATAAGAGTCCAACCACTATCCCTTTCTTGAAACTCCTCCATTTTTTGTAGCACTTTTTCAATTTTGTTATTGAAAATGACATCAAAATCTTCAATACAATATATTTCTTCCATTTTGGTTTGGAAGGTTTTTAATTCTGTGGATATATTTTCTCCTTCTTTAATGTTGGGCTTTATATAAAACCCTGAAAGTTCCATATTGAATTTCAATATGACATGGAGTCTTAAAAACTTCTCCACTTCCGACTTCATTACCGAGGCAGCTTCTTTTAAAAATATTTCCGGAATAATATTTCTTTTATTCATATTTTCATATGAAATAATTATTATTCTATTTTTAAAGGCACTTGTCACTTGTTTCACTTTTCCTATTTGATTTTTTGAAGATGAAGACGCATGCGTTTTTTCATGAAATTTTAAGTCCATTTCTTTTTCAAAAACTTTTTTGCACTCACTACATTTAATTATACCGACCATGTTTATAGTTTCAAAAATACTTGATAACTGTTTGATAAAATATGTAATAATTATTATAAATCATGGCTTAATTTGAAGCAAACATTCAAGGTTAATTCTTAAACTTAAAAACTGCTACGATTGCATTTTTTCACTTATGAAAAGTTTATTAACTCATAATTTAATATGAAGCAAACATTCAAGGTTAATGTTTAAACTTTAAAAATGCATACGATTGCACTTTTTAGCATAACGAAAAGTTTATTGACTTTAAATTTCCACAATAACAATTGTATATTTACTTTTTAACAGAATGTTCTAAAAAGTTCAATAATCATAGATCAGTTTTCAAAATATGATTTGATAAACATTAAATATATATACCAAAATAAAAACAAAAAAGTGCATAAGAAAATAAATATATGTTTTACGAGGTATTTTCAAAAGATTTTTTAATATTTTTATTTAATTAAAAATGGAAAGCGTTAAAATCAGTTGCGAGTTTTGCAAACATTTAACGTTTGCAAACAAATATAACAAAAAAAGGCACTTTATGCGAGTGCATAATTTTAGTGCCAATAAATCAAAATTTCTAAAACCAAATCCCGCAGAGATGAAAATGAAGGAAGATATCCCCGACAACGCGAAGGAGGAGATTCCCGACTTCATAAAACAATTTTTGGAGGACGACGATTCTTATTTCTTGGAAATTAAATTTTAAATTTTTTAAATGTAAAATTAATTTTTAATAAAAGTAATAAAAATGAAAAAAAAATTTTGTTTTTTGTTTTATTATATTTTCTTTATTGTAAGGATTTTTTTTTTAAGAGTTTAGGTATAATTTAAATCGAATATTGCAGGTCCATTTGGTAATTGACGCCCCTTGTAAATAATTGTCCAAACTTTATCATTCATTTGAGTTAAGTATGGATCCTCCTTGTTTAAAAATTTCATCATTCTATTGGGGAGATAAAACCATTTATTGTCATCTAAATTGGCAATGACTTTTAGACCATATTGTGTTTCTTTCCATTCAAAATTCACAATTTTTAAAGATTGGTTTAAAGGTATATCATCTATTCTAATATACTCAGGCTTAATACCTTGGGCAATATTCACAATTTTTTTATACATCTGAAAACAAACAAGAAAAAAATAATAAATAATTAAATATACCTTTATTATGTACGAAATTCTTACCATTTTAACTAAGTTTCCTTTAAAGTGGCAATTAGAATAATGATGTGGAATATACTCCCTAAGCCTTTTTATATTAATGGCAAACTTTCAAATTGAGTTAATCTCTATACTTACATGTGCTGCATATTCTAAATATATTACGCATTACTCTATCTTATTTTAAAATACTCAAACAATTTATTTGTACACATTTTTAAATTTCTCTTTATTGAAGAAAATATAATCAACTTTATATAATTCTCTTTTTTATTTAAAATTACTCAAAAAATTTTTATTTTGCTTATATTTAAAATTCCTCCTTATGGAAAAATCCATTGGAGCAAAAAAAAAAAAAAAGTTGAAAAATTAATCTAGAATATCTAAGTTTAAAGTAACATTTCAATTTAAAAATTCCTCCCTATGGGAAGAAAAAATTCCTCCTTATGGGAAAACACGTAGGGAGCAAATTGAAATTTTAAAATTCCTCCTTATGGGAATCACGTAGGGAGGAAAAATCATATACAGAATCCCCTTATTTATACTACTGTGACGGTTTATTTTGACCTACGTCATACGAATGGCGGAAAGCAATATTAAAATGTAATTTTGTTATGTTTGTATGCAAAATTTGCTCCATATGCAAAAAATTGTCATATGTAGCAATATAATGTTCAATGAGCCAATTTAGACTAATTGTTCTGGCAGAAAACGACAGTTTGTAGGTGAAAGAGGTGAAGAGAGTCGTTTTTGGTTGGCATAATTTTTAATCCAGCTTCAACCCTGCATTACACAGCGTTTACATTTGCCAGTACTGGCAAGACAGTAAGCATATACATATTAGTTGGCAAAACAATGCAAAAACAAAATAGCTGTAAGTGTTTATGTATTAGTGAAAAAGGTTGAATGAATTGCTACTGTCTTGCCAGTACTGGCAAATGTAAACGCTATGTTAGCAGAACAAAACCAATACATACACACTTATAAAAAAAACAGGTTCAGGTTTTCTTTTTTGCAGAGCGATTTTAATCGTTAGTTGTTCGCCATCGTGTAAACATGAATATAAAAAAAATACTAACACATACAAAGCTGCGTGTACGTATACAATTTTATGCCAGAATAATTAATCCAGTGTAGTTTGGAAAGAACAAAAGTTAATCCGACTAAAAATTAGTCTAGTCTAAATTGGCTCAATGAACCTTAAAATGTGGGTATAGACCAATTTGCGTATTGGCTAAACAGAAAAAAAAACAGGAAAAATATACTGTTATCTCCAATTTTAATAACAATTTATCGCTAGTTTATCTGAACTACCTCTCAAAGAAAAAAAAACAAAGTAAATATTATAAGCAAAATAAAATAAAATAATGATTATAAATTAGTTTTATTTACAAGCATGTTTATATATAAGTATATATATATTCCTCTAACTCCCACTGGAGCATAGGGCGCCAAATTAAATATTTGTAGCCGCCGCAACGTGTGGCAAATTTAAAAATACCGGTCAAAAGTCTATAACTTTTGACAGAGGCGGAATTTTTTAATGCTGTTTTTTTTGTTTGAAATGAGTCTTATTTAGCTACTTGTTTTATCGATAGGGGCAGGGGAAGTGGAATCCGCCATAGGATGCCAATATTAAGTATCGCTCATCTTAAGAGCCGTGTTTTATTTAACACAATTTCTAAAATGGATTTAAATGTGGTATCGAGCGGACAACCAACATATATTGGCCCACTGATCATCAAAAAATACCAGATGGCATCGATTTCGGCGTGGTTAAAAACATTCCCATAGAAGCCATTCATGTTGAAGCCTCCCTAGAATTATCTTCCGACCACACACCTACAATCGTTACTATAATGAACCCCAATAGAATTGTACCTCCGACTGGTTACATAGCGACGACAGCTACGCAAATTAATTGGTTAAAATATAAAAAATATCTCAGTACCAATTGCACAGAAAATATTCCGCTCAGTACACCGGATTATGTAGATCGCTCTATTGACAATTTTGACAGTTTTCTGAAACTAGCTGTTCAACATTCCAGCGATACCCCCAAAAAAATTAAAAATAATAAAATATATTCTTCAGATGTCGAGCGACTCTTGACTGAAAAAAGGAGAGTTCGAAGATAGTGGCAACTTTACAGATCCCCGCAACTTAAGATTTTATTAAAAGAGTGCACAATAAAGCTAAGAAAGTTACTGCAGAATCAGAAAACGGCTTCTCTAGAAAAATATCTTAAGGAACTTGATGCATCTCCACAATCTGACTACTCATTATGGCGTGCAGCTACAAATCTAAAAAGGCCAGTCATATATAAGCCACCATTAAGAAACTTGAATGGTAATAGGGCAAGAAACGATATTGAAAAAGGAAATCTGTTTGTTAATCACTTGAAAAACGTATTTACACCAAATATATTTCACAATATTGCGGTCGAGTTACCACCTGTTGCTGCTAGAGCAGCTATTCCCCTCAGATTTGAGTTAAGAGAAATCGAAAAGGCTATTTGTGACTTAAACACTAAGAAGGCACCTGTTATTGATAAAATCAGTAATAAAATGCTTTTGGAGCTACCTCGCATAGCAAAGAAAACTATTCTTTTTATTTTTAATGCTATTTTACGCCTTGAATACTATCCTCAAAAATGGAAGGTTTCCTTAGTTACCATGATACCAAAGCCAGGTAAAGATCATACAAAAGTTGAGTCTAATAGGCCTATTAGCTTATTGAGCAATTCCATATGAAAGCGATCACCTTTTGGAAGACCCCTCTCCGATTTTAAAATAAATAGTCTCAATCGATTGCCCAGCAAAAAATAATGTACCTACATATTTTTTTTTTTTTTTATAGTGACTGGTTTAGTGGTGGTGTACACCACTGTCATGTGACAAAATTGAAGAATTCTTCATAAGGGACCTCATTGAAAGTTGTTTTAAAAACTACTAAAGCGATCGCAACGAGTGATAGCTCGTTAGAAAGGTATTGAATCAGGCTTTAATTGAAAAATAAAATTTTCCTAATTTTTCTTAGAAATTTACCTTTAAATTTTCCCATGAAAATTAAATTTTCCGATTTTCCACAGAAGCTCCTAAATTTTCCGGCAAATTTTTTTTTTTTGGATTCCTCATAATTTTTGCTTTAAGAATCAGAAATAAAAAAATGGGCCCCGACTCCTTGTTTGGACAGGAGAAGAGCATTTAAGAGACCACCTTGTTAAAAATACATTTTAAAAATTATTTTACAGTTAAAAATACATTTATGAAGAAAAAATCAATTTTTTTTTTAAGAGCCCCAAGTTGAGTGTGTAGTGAATATGGTCTGCCTGCGTTCACAAGATCGGCCATAAATCCATGGATAATAGCAGCAGTGGCATGTAATGGCACACCAAACCCGACTGAGGCTACAGGTCATAAAATGTTTTGTAAATTTTTTAAATTGCCAGGTAATAAATATTTCGCCTAAAATGACACGTGCAGAAACAAGTCATAAAACACGGATTTTTCATAAATATGGCGAAATATTTATTACCTGGTAATTTAAAAAATTTGCAAAGCATTTTATGACCTGTGGTCGGCTTATTGGCAGTAACCAATTAAGTCCCTCTTTAAAAAACATTTTATGACCAGTAGTTCACGCAAATTTTCCTATTAAAGAAAAGCAAATATCGCTTATTTTTTTTTACCTATTTTTTACCAAAAAATAAATATAAATACTTCACACACTCTGAGTCAAATTTCAGTTGAATACTAAACGTGAAAGTGTTAAAGTGTTTTTTTTGTAAAGTAAAGAGTGAAGCTGTAAAGACAATTTAAAGTAAAATGAATAAATTTTGCTGCAATCCGTTTAACAAGAGTGGACATCGTTCGAAAAAGATAAAAGTTTTTTTTTTTTTTTGTCATTATTTGTTTATTGAATCTTCATATATTTATTGAATCTTCATATATTAATCAAATCTTAACCTAATACGTTATTTTATCTCCTGCCAGTGCCAGACAAAATTTTCTTCATCACGGGTTATGTTCACTTTTATAGGTGTTTATCGCTCATCTAATTGGGTAAGTGCTGCAGTGTCTCTTCTTCTTAAGCGAGTGTGGCCGCCATGATTTAAAATATTTCGAGCTAGTGGATTTGGGTGTTGTTCAAGCCTTTTTAAATATTTTATTGCATATTTTGTAATCATAGATTTCACTAATGGCACATTGAGATCCTTATGAATGTTTGAGTTTTTAACATACCAGGGAGCGGCTGTGATTATTCGAAGAAGTTTATTTTGGCGCCTTTGAATTTTGTCGATATTAGAGGCCGAGGCAGTGCCCCATAGTTGAATACCGTAGCACCAGATAGGCTTTAAGATAGAGTTGTAAAGTAGAAGCTTGCAATCGAGACTAAGGACAGAATTTCTTCCAATAAGCCAATGAATTTGAATGGCTTTTAGTTTCATTTGAGTTAATTTTGCCTCTATATGGCATTTCCACGTTAATCGCCGATCCAGATGTATACCGAGATATTTAACATGCGAATGTTGAGGAATTATTTGATTATTGATTGTAATAGGGGGGCAAGATTCCCGGCGCAAAGTGAATGTTATATGTACACATTTTTGCTCATTGACCATTATCCTCCATTGTCTTAACCATATTTCTAGTTGAAATATATGATGCTGTAAGTAACGCGATGCTTCATAACGATTTTCGTGGACGCTTAGAAAAGCTGTATCGTCTGCAAATGTTGAAGTTTGTGTGTAGTTGCTTGTTGGCATGTCCGAAGTATAAATTAAGTATAATAGGGGGCCCAGGATGCTGCCTTGTGGGACTCCAGCGGCAATGGGCTGAGGTGAACTTAAGAAATTTCCTTCTTTAATAATAAATTGACGACCGACTAAGTAGCTTTCTAGCAGCTTGTGTGTGTTTGCTGGTAAATTTTGCTTCAATTTGTGTAATAAGCCTTCATGCCAGACTTTGTCAAAAGCTTGCGAAACATCGATGAAGAGTGCTGAGCAATATTTCTTTTCTTCAAATGCTTTTCTTATGACATTTACTATTCGATGAGTCTGCTCGATTGTGCTGTGTTTTCTTCTAAATCCGAACTGATGGTTTGGAATACATCTATTTTCACTTAAAATTGGTGTTAATTTTGAAACTAATAATTTCTCAAACAGCTTTGACATATTTGATAATAAGCTAATAGGTCTATAAGACTCAACTTTTGTATGATCTTTACCTGGCTTTGGTATCATGGTAACTAAGGAAACCTTCCATTTTTCAGGATAGTATTCAAGGCGTAAAATAGCATTAAAAATAAAAAGAATAATTTTCTTTGCTATGCGTGGTAGCTCCAAAAGCATTTTATTACTGATTTTATCAATACCAGGTGCCTTCTTAGTGTTTAAGTCACAAATAGCCTTTTCGATTTCTCTTATCTCGAATCTGAGGGGAATAGCTGCTCTAGCATCAACAGGTGGTAACTCGACCGCAATATTGTGAGATATATTTGGTGTAAATACGTTTTTCAAATGATTTACAAACAGGTTTCCTTTTTCATTATCATTTCTTGCCCAGCTACCATTCAAGTTTCTTAATGGTGGCTTAGATATAACTGGCCTTTTTAGATTTCTAGCTGCACGCCATAATGAGTAGTCAGATTGTGGAGTTGCATCAAGTTCCTTAAGATATTTTTCTAGAGAAGCCGTTTTCTGATTCTGTAGCAACTTTCTTAGCCTTTTTGTGCATTCTTTTAATAAAGTCTTAAGTTGCGGGGATCTGTAAAGTTGCCACTCTCTTCGAACTCTCCTTTTTTCAGTCAAGAGCCGCTCGACATCTGAAGAACATTTTTTATTATTTTTAATTTTTTTGGGGGTAACGCTGGAGTGTTGAACAGCTAGTTTAAGATAACTGTCAAAGTTAACAAGAGAGAGATCCACATTCTCCGGTGTACTAAGCGGAATATTTTCTGTGCAATGGGCACTGAGAAATTTTTTATATTTTAACCAATTTATTTGTGTGGCTGGCGTCGCTAAGTAACCTGACGGAAATACAATTCTATTTGGGTTCGATATAGTAACAATTGTAGGTGTGTGGTCGGATGATAATTCTAAGGAAGCTTCAACATGAATCGTTTCTGTGGGGATGTTTTTAACCACGCCAAAGTCGATAACATCTGGAATTTTTTGCTGATCAGTAGGCCAATATGTTGGTTGCCCGCTCGCGACCACATTTAAACCCATTTTAGAGATTGTGTTAAACAAAACACGACCTTTTGGTGTTATAAGTCGTGACCCCCAGAAGGTATGTTTAGCGTTATAATCGCCAGCGGCCAGAAAACAGGGTCCTAATGATTTATAATATTTATAATATTGGCCTTCTGATATGGAAAATCTAGGTGGAGAGTATAAAGAAGAAATTACTATGTTTCGATTTAGCTCCTCAACACAAATAGTCGTTGCTTGCAGATAGTCTTCACGGTGATCACACATAATGTAGTGTTTGACTCGAGTTTTTATTAAGATGGCAGAACCTCCACAAGCTCTATCTCGAGGGTCCTTGGTATCATATAGTATATAACCATTGATTTTAAACGTATTTCTTGAGGTCAAATGAGTTTCAGAAATCATCATGACATCAATTTGTTTATTTTTAAGAAAGTATTCTAATTCATTTTTATGTTGGCGGATGCCGTTTGCGTTCCAAAAACAAATTTTTAAACAGTTCATGGTTTGTTAAGTACAGCTTGCAATAACATCGATTGCATTCTAAGCATTTCCTGCATCATATTACCCATTGTGTTCGTAAAATTATTTACTGTTTGCACTAATGTTTCCATGGTTTTTTCTAAACGACTTAAATTAGAAACCGGAGTTTCATCATTACTTGGCGAGGCAGCTTGCATTGGCTGATGGTTTGATTTTAGGACGTTAGCGTAAGAGGTTCTGTTATTACTAGGCTGGGGGGCTTGAATTGCATTTGTGTTTACCTGATTTGCAACCTGCATTTGAGGGGTATTTGTTTTCGGTCCAACCGTCTGCTTGACAATATTATATACTGGGCATCCTCTATAATTGGCAGTGTGATTACCGCCACAGTTGCTACATTTTTTTACGTTGGGGTCGGTTTTAGACTTATCGCAAGAAACTGTACCGTGTAGTTCACCACATACTACGCAGACAGGGGGTAAGTAGCAGTATGCCTTGGTATGGCCAAATTCTTGGCAGTTTAAGCACTGAACAGGTCCTTTTTTTTTGTGCGGCTCTTCTATAGTTATTCTTCTGTAGAGAATATATTTTAAATTGTAAATAGGATGTGTTTCGTTTTTTTTAAGTTTTACGTCACCGGGTTCAAACTCCACTCGAAAAAGTGGTTGGGGAATTTTTTCTCTATTTTTAATATTTACTACATGTTTTACCTTGAAGCCTTTTTCTTCTAGGAATGTTTTAACCTCTTCTGGGTCCACACATGAGTCAATACCCTTAATCACTACCTGTAGACCTTTACTGCTTTTCAGTTGGTAGGTATAAAAGTTTTTTTTAAGCGTTTCAAAGTTGTTTACTATTTTGCGAAAATCATTCTCATTATTGACTTGTATTTTTGTCTCGTTTATACTTCCACGCTTTATAGCCGCTACGTAAAACGAATTTTCACCTATCACCGATATCAAACTCTTTATGAGCTCATTTGAATTTTGCTCCCTTAGATATATCGGGGGAGGCTTGGATGGTTTAATGACGTTTGGTGCTTCAGAGGATTCATCCTCCAGAATTGCAAAACGATTTTGAGTATTTATTTTATCAAAAGATGGTACTTTTGAGGCCGAAGCAACTGCTGCAGAGGTAGGGCTGCGTCCCCGTTTAAGCACTGTTATGTACCTGTCCATACCAACTTGTACTGTAGGCTTTTGACAACTTTTTACAGGGGGGTTTTCCATTGCATTTGTGTTTGAGTTCATGGTATCATTTCCCACTAAATTTGTTTTTGACGTCACGGCAATACTTGCTGGGCTGGCAACACTTGTCACCAAATCTAGTTGTAGTTTTTTTAATTAGTCACTATCCACTGTTTTCGTAAACACCGAGGGTGATAGGGAACGTGTTCGAATAATTGGCTTAGCCGTTAAATAGTTTATATTGTTTTGTTTTGTTTTATTTATTTCTACATTATTTTCGTTTGCCTGAACTAAAACGTAAACGTTTCTTTCATTTTGTCTTAGTGTTGTTTCACTGTTCGTACTCATGCAAAGAGTTGTTTTTGTTTTTCACCGTTTTGCTTTGCTTTAATATTTTTATTATTTATTGTATTTTACAACAACAAAAAAACAAGAAATTAAATTTAAATGTTTTTGTTCAGAATATGTATACACATGTATGAACATTCATACGTACATACATATATATTTTTACTGTTTTATTTTATTTAATTTTATCGTTTTAAATTGTTCACTATTATGTTAAGTAATTTAAATAACAAAATATATTATTTTTTTTAAGCGTCCATTCGCTGCTTATATTTATGTATTACAAAATCAAATGTGATTAATTAATAGTTCAAATCGTATGCGGGGCTAAAAATACACGTCTGTATCACAACAAAGCACAAACCGAACTCAAAAAAGATAAAAGTATTAAAATTAACTGGTGTTTCGAAGCGATACATGAATGAATTAAATATACAATACGGTGAAGAAGCAGAATTCATTTGCCCCAAGTGTAAAATCGATTTGTCTCAACAAGCAAATGGATTGAAACAAATGCAGCCACAATCCGAGAGTGAAATGACAAGTGAACAAAATGTTTCATCTGATAGTGAGGCAGACATTCCGATGGTCAATATGTCTTTGAGTCCTTTGAATGAGGCTATTACCTTTTTAGGTGAAACGCCTATAAGAAAAAGAAAGTTGCGAAGTGAAACATACAGGAAAGAGAAAAAAGGCAAGGTTATGAGTGCAATCGCGACAATATTTGATGAAGGCTCTGATAACGAATGCAGTCAAGCAGATGAAGTTGATGACGGCAAACAAATGATTGAGCAGTTGAAAAGAAAATTCAATTTAGCGACCACTTTTCCGGAGAAATATCTCATTTTATCTGTGCTGCCTCAATCATGGTCTATACGCAAGATTTCTGAACAGTTTCAAACATCTTTTTACATCGCGAGAAGAAGCAAAGAATTAGTTCGACAGAAGGGCATATTGGCGACTCCCACCAAGAAATTTGGCTCAAGGACCCTCAGCGCAGCAACGGTGAAATTGATTCAAGATTCTTACTGCAATGATGACAACAGCCGCGCCTGCCCAGGTACACGTGACTATGTTATCACACGTGAAGATGGAGAAAAAGTACACAAGCAGCGCAGATTATTATTATGTAATCTATCCGAAGCATAGTTCAATGAGAAATACCCAGCAGAAAAAGTGGGATTTTCTAAGTTTGCCATCCTACTACCAAAAGAATGCGTGCTGGCATTAGACAGGCACGGAACGCATTCAGTCTGCGTTTGCATGTTTCATCAAAACATCAAATTAATTTTCTTTCCATGCAGGAAATTGAAAGTATTTCACGGTGAAATTGAAACATATAGGGACCTCCTGTCGAAGTCGTTGTGCGCATACCCCACGGAAAATTGTCATCTGTCCAAATGCGACAATTGTCCGAAGATTGACGAGCTAGAGCAATATTTGGCGGAAAAGTTTGAACAGCTGTTAATTCAGGAGGTGCATTTCAAACAGTGGATAATTAGCAGCGGCAGATGTTCCCTTGAGACCGTGGTAAAGCAGATTCCGGAATTAATCGAGGAATTCGGATTCAAGTTGAATGAACTGAAGGCGCACCATTTCATATCCGAGATGCAATCGAAATTTCTAAAGGAAAGTAAGGAGAAATTAGCCCAAAATGAATTCATTGTGATAAGCGACTTTGCCATGAATTACACTTTTCTCGTTCAGGATGAAATTCAGGCTTATCACTGGGCAAACGACCAGTGCACGGTGCATCCTTTTTGCATTTATTTCAAAAACGAAGATAAGGAACTACAGACCGTAAGCCTTGTTGTTGTCGCGGAGAGTTTAGCTCATAATTATGTGTCCGTTTATTTATTTCAAATGAAACTGTTTGAATTCTTAAGATCAAAATTCGGTGCAATCGACAAAGTAACGTTTTTCTCAGACGGCGCGGCTTCTCAGTACAAGAATAAAAAAAATTTTTACAATCTTTGCATAATTGAAGAAGAACAAAACTGCAAGGTCGAGTGGCACTTTTTCGTGACGTCCCACGGTAAGGTCCCATGCGATGCGTTAGGGGGAACCCTAAAATGCATGGCGACTAAGGCAAGTTTGCAAAGGCCATATACTGACCAGATCTTAAATGTACAACATTTGTTTTCGTGGATTCAAAGCAAGGAAATTGCCATTAACACAGTTTTATGCACTCAAAAAGAACACGATGCCATGGAGCGACGAATTCAAAACAGATATAATAATGTCAAAACTATAACTGGAACGCAAAAGTTTCATTGCTTCATACCAAATATTTCTGATATGTCAATTAATGTAAAGCGGTACTCTTCGTCTGCCGACGTGCTAAATTTAAAGTTACTTTAATTTTATAATGATGCCAAGACAATTGAAATTTTTAATAAATATTGTAATTAAGTATAAGCAGCAAAATAAGAAAGATTTTTTCTTCATAAATGTATTTTTAACTGTAAAATAATTTTTAAAATGTATTTTTAACAAGGTGGTCTCTTAAATGCTCTTCTCCTGTCCAAACAAGGAGCCGGGGCCCATTTTTTATTGCTGATTCTTAAAGCAAAAATTATGAGGAATCCAAAAAAAAAATTAGCCGGAAAATTTAGGAGCTTCTGTGGAAAATCGGAAAATTTAATTTTCATGGGAAAATTTAAAGGTAAATTTCTAAGAAAAATTAGGAAAATTTTATTCTTCAATTAAAGCCTGATTCAATACCTTTCCACTCGTTGCGATAGCTTTAGTAGTTTTTTTTTTAAACAACTTTCAATGAGGTCCCTTATGAAGAATTCTTCAATTTTGTCACATGACAGTGGTGTACACCACCACTAAACCAGTCACTATAAAAAAAAAAATGTAGGTACATTATTTTTTGCTGTGCAATCGATTGAGACTATTTATTTTAAAATCGGAGAGGGGTCGTCCAAAAATTTGCCAATTTTGATCGTTTTCATATGGAATTGCTCTATTATCAAATATGTCAAAGCTGTTTGAGAAATTATTAGTTTCAAAATTAACACCGATTTTAAGTGTAAATAGATGTATTCCAAACCATCAGTTCGGATTTAGAAGAAAACACAGCACAATCGAACAGACTCATCGAATAGTAAATGTCATAAGAAAAGCATTTGAAGAAAAGAAATATTGCTCAGCACTCTTCATCGATGTTTCGCAAGCTTTTGATAAAGTCTGGCATGAAGGCTTATTACATAAATTGAAGAAAAATTTACCAGCAAACACACACAAGCTGCTAGAAAGCTACTTAGTCGGTCGTCAATTTATTATTAAAGAAGGAAATTTCTTAAGTTCACCTCAGCCCATTGCCGCTGGAGTCCCACAAGGCAGCATCCTGGGCCCCCTATTATTCTTAATTTATACTTCGGACATGCCAACAAGCAACTATACACAAACTTCAACATTTGCAGACGATACAGCTTTTCTAAGCGTCCACGAAAATCGTTATGAAGCATCGCGTTACTTACAGCATCATATATTTCAACTAGAAATATGGAATAATGGTCAATGAGCAAAAATGCGTACATATAACATTCACTTTGCGCCGGGAATCTTGCCCCCCTATTACAATCAATAATCAAATAATTCCTAAACATTCGCATGTAAAATATCTCGGTATAAATCTGGATCAGCGATTAACGTGGAAATGCCATATAGAGGCAAAATTTACTCAAATGAAACTAAAAGCCATTCAAATTAATTGGCTTATTGGAAGAAATTCTGTCCTTAGTCTCGATTGCAAGCTTCTACTTTACAACTCTATCTTAAAGCCTATCTGGTGCTATGGTATTCAACTATGGGGCACTGCCTCGGCCTCTAATATCGACAAAATTCAAAGGCGCCAAAATAAACTTCTTCGAATAATCACAGCAGCTCCCTGGTATGTTAAAAACTCAAACATTCATAAGGATCTCAATCTGCCATTAGTTAAAACTATGATTACAAAATATGCAATAAAATATTTAAAAAGGCTTGAACAACACCCAAATCCACTAGCTCGAAATATTTTAAATCATGGCGGCCACACTCGCTTAAGAAGAAGAGACACTGCAGCACTTCCCCAATTAGATGAGCGATAATCATAAGTTTATTTATGAGCGAAATATATAAGTGAACAGAACCCGTGATGAAGAAAATTTTCTCTG
This sequence comes from Pollenia angustigena, assembly GCA_930367215.1. NCBI lineage: Eukaryota > Metazoa > Arthropoda > Insecta > Diptera > Polleniidae > Pollenia > Pollenia angustigena. Next base: position 10,733,792 of record OV884061.1, on the reverse strand, counting down.
GCATTGGCAGGACATAAAATAACGTATTAGGTGAAGATTTGATTAATTATTGTTAGTTCATATTTAATATACATATGAAGATTAAATAAAAAATAATGACAAAAAAAAAAAAAATCTTAAGAGCCGCTGCATCCATTTTCTTTAACTTTTTGCAGTAAGCACCGAAATTGAAATAATATATCAGCAGGGGAAGTGTTACCCCCATAGGACACCAATGTTGAATATCGCGTATCTTAAGAACTGTTATATTAATAATGTTTTAAATTGATAGCAGTCAATCTTATAGTAAACTACAGCTTTGAAAATAAAAATTATGCGATAGGAAAGTCTACCACGTATTTTTTGCATCTAAAATGTAATATTTTTAATGATTTTTATAAATACCCAAATTTATTCCCAAAAAAACAAAATTTTTATATATATTTTTGCAAAATGTATGTAAATAATGTGAATTTTAAAAATGTTAATGTGACTTTTATTTGCCAACATTTTTGTTTGTGTTTTTTTTTTTTTTTTGAAAAATAACTACGGATTTAAAAATAAACAATGAAAAATATTTTGCCGTTAAGATAGCTTACTTAGCTGAAGTTAAGATATAACATAGCAGTAAACGTTATTGTTAAAAAAAATACTGAATAAAATTTACGCTAACTTTGCTGTTAAATATTTAACAATTTAAATTATGGTAAAATTGAATAGAGTCGCACTACTATAATTTTAAAAGTTTTTTTAAACAGATACATTTATATTCCTCCAAAAAAAAAAACGTCATTTAGAACGCAACTAAAAAGGTGGGTAAAAGAAAATACTACTACAAAGCATAAAAAACATAAGCTAGCATTCAGTGTTCGAAAATAAACAGTACATTATTTAACGTTCGGCTCACACACCCAGGAACGATATCTATTTTTTTAGTGATTGTGTAGACATGCACAACCCTTAATACCGTTCGTAACAATTTTCAAGAAAGCACCGAACATTATATAATGTTCGGTTCTTCGTTAAAAAACACAACAATTGTAGTGATACTGTAGACAAACATTATATTTTAATGTTCTATAATGTTTTTTTCGTGTGTGTATTTTGTTTTTGTAAAAAATGTTTGGTTTTTTCTTTACCAGCCAAAAGGGACGAACATTAACGAGCCGAACCGAACACATTGAAGTTTGTGGATTTAAAAAAAAACCGAACGGAATTAAATGTTCACATCTTTTGTTGAGTTTGATAAAAACAGTAATATTTTTGTGTTCGAAAGATGACTAACAGGGAAACGCTATTTTTTTTTTAATGATTTTCTACAAAAACACTATTAGCGTTTGTGTTTTCCACAAATCTACCGAACCGAACATTTAGAAACGATATTTAGTGTTTATTTTCGAACACTTCTAGCATTTTTGAAATTATTTGATTTTAATTAAAAAACAAGTAAGAAACTTTAGTCGGTAACGCCCGAGCACAGTATTTAAATTCGAGACTGCACCCTATTCGGGACCCATGGAGAATCATCATTATTTGTCCATATAATCATGAAAGCATTTATGTTTTAAGTTTCATTAATAACGGTTTGAAACTTTGTGAGATGCAGAATTCGCCCCCTTTCTCCCCTCGTGGTCCTATTTTTAAAAAACTGCATAGGTCATGTGTCCACATAAATATGTTTCGGTTTATGTTTTTAATATCATTTAAAACGGTTTAAAGTTTCTGGGAGGCACAAACTGCCCCCTATCTTGTTTCGCGGTCCTACTATTTGGCCCATTCAATAGGCTTGGTCTTTGTGTCAATAAGAGCCTATGCGCCAAATTTTATGTTTAAAGTTGCGATGTGTACTTTGCGCACAAGGTTACATGGATAGCCAGCCTGCCAGCCAGCATGATGGACATCATATGACCGACTCAGAAAGTGATTCTGAAGCGATCGATTTACTTAGGGGTGGGTCTAGGACTCATATTTTAAGGTGTTACACACGTCATTTTTTCCGCGGTAGAACCCTTACATTCTGTTAACAGAACATTCTTGTTTGTTCAGAGCAATTTGGTAGCTTTCAACTTCCCTTTTTATCCATCACAGTCCAATGGTCATCATATCTAATCTAGTATTCTCTGTCGGCGCTGGTTTATTATTGGCGGACCCAGTGTACGCGAATACACTAACAAGAGTATTGTTTTATAAAAATTGTCGAAGCATACGATATAGTTTTTAAATCTGAGTACTTTGTGAACAATAAAACAACCATATTTGCAGTAGACTGACACAATACACAAGTTTCAGCTGAGCCACTAAATACTTCAAATTTTTTACAATATCCCATTGTATCGCTAAGTACAAAAAGTTTAAAGCCCCATTTCGCTGGCTTATTCGGCAAGTACTGCTTCATATAGCTTCCAACTTTACTGGAGTAAATTTGTTCGTCTACACATAGCCTGTTCAAGTTTGGAAAGGAGGCAAAAGTTGTATTGAGAGTTCGAAAAAGAGGTCGTAATAGATAAAGCCTGGCAGTGTTAGGATCATCTTGAATAAACTTTTTAGTTGTATCATTAAAATGAAATACTTCAAGAATTTTTTAAAACGTCTTCCGCTTATTTGTCTTCGTAAAGTGACAGTTCTTGTCTTAGTATTTACAAATTTTTACTGCAGAAAATTTTGCAGTAACCCAACAAGCACGAAGTCAAACCTTTGATATGAAATGACTTTATCATTTGACATCAAACACAATTCTCAAACGTTTTTCAAATGTTTGATTTTACATTTAAATTCAATTTGATAATGATTTGAAAATAAACATTGAATATCAAATGTTTTATCAATTTGATGTAAAATGTTAAATTCAAATCAAAAATAAACTTGGCAATACTAAAGCGAAAAATAAATGTCATCATTAAAAATGGCGATTAAAGTTACATTTTTTACTTTGTGGTTACATGTGTTTTACTATTAAAAATAAATTTTAATATAAAGTGAACAGCTTACTTCTTGTCAAAAATAAAAATTATTTGTGAGTAATTACAACGATTAAAAATACGAAAAAAAGGAAAATAAAACAATTCTGAAAATAAAAGGGAGCCAAGTCTTTCCAAGAATTCGAGGACGGAAAGAACGAATGTTTATCTCACAGTTTATTTAAATAAATAATAAATTTAAATTAAAAAAATAAAACATTTTTATTTATATTCCACATTGTATTAATATCCACATTTGAAAAACATTTGAGAATTACGTTTGAAAGCAAGTTGAAAATAAAGGCATTTTTTTTCTGCATTATTTATTTATTGAATCTTCATATATTAAATATGAACTAACAATAATTAATCAAATCTTAACCTAATACTTTTTTTTTTTGTCCTGCCAGTGCCAGACAAAAATTTTCTTCATCGCGGGTTCTGTTCACTTTTATAGGTGTTTATCGCTCATCTAATTGGATTAGTGCTGCAGTGTCTCTTCTTCTTAAGCGAGTGTGGCCGCTATCATTTAAAATATTTCGTGCTAGTGGGTTCGGGTGCAATTCGAGCCTTTTTAAGTATTTTACTGCATATTTCGTAGTCATAGTTTTAACTAATGGAACATTAAGATCCTTGTGAATATTTGAGTTTTTAACATACCAAGGGGCAGCTGTGATTATTCGAAGTAGTTTATTTTGGCGCCTTTGAATTTTTTCGATATTAGAGGCCGAGGCAGTGCCCCATAACTGAATACCATAGCACCAGATTGGCTTTAAGATGGAGTTGTAAAGAAGAAGTTTGCAGTCGAGACTAAGGACAGAGTTTCTTCCAATAAGCCAATGAATTTGGATGGCTTTTAGTTTAATTTGAGTTAATTTTGCCTCTATATGGCTTTTCCACGTTAAACGGCGATCTAGATGAATACCGAGGTATTTTACATGCGAATTTTGAGGTATTATTTGATTATTGATTTTAATAGGGGGGCATGATTCCCGACGCAAGGTGAATGTTATATGTACGCATTTTTGCTTATTGACCTCTATCCTCCATTGCTTTAACCATAGTTCGAGTTGAAATATATGATCCTGTAGGTATCGAGAAGCTTCTTGACGGTTTTCGCGCACGCTCAAAAAAGCTGTATCATCAGCAAATGTTGAAGTTTGTGTGTAGTTGTTTGTCGGCATATCCGAGGTATATATTAAGTATAAAAGTGGGCCCAGGATGCTTCCCTGAGGGACTCCAGCGTCAATTTGCTGAGGAGAGCTTAAATAATCACCTTCTTTAATAATACATTTTCGACCGATTAAGTAGCTTTCTAACAGCTTGGGTGTGTTTACTGGTAAGTTGAGCTTCAATTTATGTAATAAGCCTTCATGCCAGACTTTATCAAAAGCTTGAGAAACATCGATGAAGAGAGCGGAACAATATTTTTTTTCTTCAAAGGCTTTTCTTATTGCGTTTACTATACGATGGGTTTGCTCAATTGTGCTGTGTTCTCTTCTAAAGCCGAATTGGTGGTTAGGAATACATCTATTTTCATTTAAAATTGGGGTTAATTTTGACGCTAACAGCTTCTCAAACAGCTTTGATATATTAGAAAGTAAGCTTATAGGCCTATATGACTCAACTTTTGTGTGATCCTTTCCAGGTTTAGGTATCATGGTGACTAAGGAGACCTTCCACTTTTGAGGATAGTATGCAAGGCGTAAAATAGCATTAAAAATTAAAAGAATAATTTTCTTTGCTATGCTGGGTAGCTCCAAAAGCATTTTGTTGCTGATCTTATCAAAACCAGGAGCCTTCTTGGGGTTTAAATCACAAATAGCCTTTTCGATTTCTCTTATCTCAAATCTTAGCGGAACAGCTGCTCTAGCAGCAACAGGTGGTAACTCGACCGCAATATCGTTAGATATATTTGGGGTGAATACGTTTTTTAAATGATTGACAAACAGATTTCCTTTTTCAACATCATTTCTTGCCCAACTTCCATTCAAGTTTCTTAATGGTGGTTTAGAGACAACTGGCCTTTTGAGATTTCTAGCTGCACGCCATAATGAGTAGTTTGATTGTGGGGTTGCATCAAGTTCCTCAAGATATTTTTCCAGAGAAGACATTTTCTTAGTCTGCAGTAACTTTCTTAGTCTTTTTGTACACTCTTTAAGTAAGTTCTTAAGTTGAGGGGATCTCTGCAATTGCCACTCTCTTCGAGCCCTCCTTTTTTCAGACAAAAGATGCTCGACATCTGTGGAATATATTTTAATAGTTTTTGTTTTTTTGGGGGCAATATTGGAATGTTGAACAGCTAGTTTCAGAAAACTGTCAAAATTGTCAATAGAGCGATCTACATAATCCGGTGTACTGAGCGCAATATTTTCTGTGCAATGGGTACTGAGATATTTTTTATATTTTAACCAATTAATTTGCGTAGCTGTCGTCGGAGGTACAATTCTATTGGGGTTCATTATAGTAACAATTTTCAATTTGAAAATAATTTCCCCTTTTTGTTAAGAAAGCTATGATTTTCAAATAATTTTCAAATCATTATCAAACGTTTGTTGTTTGAGAAAACGTTTGATTTCAAATCATTTTCAATTTGAAATCAAACCTCCGTGTTTGTTGGGAAAATTTAGTAAATCAAAAAAACATATGTTTCAAAAGGTAAACAAGCAAAAGTAACAAATAAAAAGCATACATATTAGTGGTATCCACACCGAGCTTGTTAGTCGTTAATCGTTACTTTTTTTCACGCATTTTGTTTTTGTATATTTATTGCGCTACCGGATTAACATTTAACAAATTAACGACACGACACCCCATAAAATAGTTGTTAGTTAGTAACTCACAATCAGCTGTTGCAGTTTCTAAATAAATATAATAAAAAAGTCATTTGTGATACATATCTAAAAAATATTTTTGTTTTGGTAATTTTCGTGTGCATTTTTATTTTAAAGTTACCAACCTAACAAAGTTTTAAAAAGGGGGTCGTTCCCAGTTGGTAACTTTAACAAATTAACAAGCTACCGAGTAAGAAATTAACAAAGCTGAAATAAAAATTAAGCCAAAACCAAAAGTAAATAACTATTAATTAATTAAACATGTTTGTGAAGCATTTATTTGGCTAAATACAAACTTTAAATTTTTTTTTTTTTGTTACGTTATTTTTTTTTAGAGATGTAAAAGTGTGAAGTATTTGGGTACTTAAGTAATCAATAGCAAAAAAAATTATTCATGTTCTTTTAAATAATTTAACCCGCTACAAATAAGTAAAATCAAATAAAATAAAAAACAAACAAATATGAAAGATTACATAAAATAGTTTGTTTGTATTTTGCAAAAATGTTCGTGTTAGAAAATAAGAAAACGAGTTAAGTAGTCAAAAGTGTAAACATTTTTCAACACTTCAATTATTTGCCATCAGCTAATGACTTAATTTTGCGAATTTTTAAAAATTTTGCGTTCGCGTACTTTTTTGGACAACAGCTCTTTGTAAGATCAAATTTTTCAGTTTACTCATTTACTGCATTTCACTGTAAAAGTACTCAAACGCACCTATAATCAACTGCACGAATATCACGGTACACAAAATGACATAAAAAGATCATACGTGATAAAAATTAGATCATGTGAAAACTGCCGCTGAAAACTGATCATATTTCAATATTTTTCATTAATACCGCTATAGGTCTTTGCCGACATCACATTTACCAAATGATCCCTAAAAATTCTTCTTTTTTACATATTATACAGACAAATTTATATTAACATTATGTAAAGTAAATTAAAAAAAAAATAACATATAACCAGTGTTGGGCATTCATAAATATCTTATTTTTTAATGTAGCATCAGACAAACAGTTTCTTGTTGGGAAATAAATAAAACCTGCTAAAGAAAATAATCTTCCTATAGGTCCTGATGAGCACAAACTTGTATTAAAATCTATGAATGCTCTTTTTATATTTGGATAGCAGTCTCTTTTTGAATGTGTGACGACCAAAAGTCGGAGCCCTCGTTTTTGAGTCACATGCCCTAGACTACACCACCACACCAGAACAACCTGGCTCAATATGAATCATAATTATTTGAATTTATTATTATATTTTGTGTTACACCGTATTGCATAGCTTATATTATCCTTGAGTGAATGAATTCATATTATGTTTAACTTAATTTTCTTGCTACAGTGAATTCTACAATTTATATTATCTTCGTGCTTTAATAATTTTGTATTAAATAAGAATTAATTTATGTACTAATTTTGAAATAAACGGACCGATGGCTTCCGCCATCTGGTGGCGAGTAGAAAGGAGTAGGACACGACAACATACACTTATGAGCAACCATGATAAATAATTATATTAGTATGAGTGTGTAAAGGTACACCGGCAAACAGTATAAAAGCGGAGTACGTACCATCAAGCAAGGCAGTCAGTCGGCAGCCGGCAAACAGGTAGGATCTTGTTTAGCTGTGAGAAGTTATACTTCTATAGCTAAATAATATCTAGTTATTATCGAAGAGAGGTTATACCTCTTTCGTGAAATACAACTTGTTGTCGGTAAAGATAGCAAGGCAAGAGAACAGCGGTGTAGACTAAATTCTCTTGGCTTGTTATCCATTCGTTTGGCTATAGTGAGGTAGCGGTAGAGAGCAGGGTAGTGCTGCATTTCGAGAGAACAGCGGTGTAGACTAAATTCTCTCGACGTGTAGTATTGCTCATCACCGGTTGAACAGCTGGTGCGAGGTTATACCTCGACCTCACTGTTCGATTCGGGGCCTACCTCATTGTACGCGTATTGTGTCGGTTTTTGTGGAATCTGTAGTGTGAGTCGCGTCACTACCCACGTGTTATTGCACCGTGCCGAGTGTGTGTTGTCGGTTCGTCCCGAGAGGGTCGTGTCTTCTATTGCATGTACCGTATAATTTGTGAACAATTGTAGAATTAAGAGAAACAAATAAACAGAGCGCACGCTTTATAACGTTTGGTGAAAAGAGCGAGTCCGGTGTTTCATTTCTCTGGTCATTAAATAAATTTTTGTAACGAACCCTGGGAGCCGCGAGCTCTACCCCAGCATAAGGTGGAAAACACGTCGTTACAATGGCGCCCGAGCAGGGACATTAGCAGCAAAAACTGTGTTAATCGTCTCAGACCAGAGAAACCACACTCTCGACTCTTGTACGGGAAAGAGAAAAAGAAGTTGAAAAAAAGAATGGAAAAAAATAATTTAAATTGATAGACTGAACTCGAAGAAAAAAATGAAAATTAATTCTGTCCGGTAAATTAAAAAAAAAAAAAAAATAATTTTTAAAACATGTAACAAAAATACGTGGAAAAAAATCAACTAGTTAGTAAGATGAAGAAAAAAAATAACGGGAAGAACTTGAAAAAATACCGCGAGAACTGTTATGACACACGTGGGACAAAAACAATTTCGAATTTCGTAACAAGAAGAAGACAAAAAATAACGGAGCGAACAAACCTTCTGCGTGTACAATTAATCGACGCGTAATAAAAAAAAAAAAAACAACTTCTAAATCTCGTAGCGCGAAGAAGATCGAAAGTAACGGTAGTAAAAAACAATTTTCTTAAAATTGGGAAAGAATTAAACGATAATTTAAAAAAAAGAAGACTGTAATAGTGAGTTCCAGGTTCCTCTACAGCCTGATTCGTCACAGTAAAATGTTGTGGACATCATGGGTGTACTCCCTTAAGACGGAAGAATTGCTATCCTGCCTGAAGGAGCTCCAATTGGACCGGCAATGTGTAGGAGTTAAGAAAGCGATGGGCCAAATTTGTGAGCAGTGTCACCAGCATCACCTTAAACACAACCAATGCAGTGAGTTCGTATCCGAGATTAAGTTAGTCATCTATGCCAACATATTATCACTACGGGTAATTCTCCTATGTTCCTTACCCAGGGACGAGAAACTCGGCAAGCGCAAAGATATTCTCCAATGTTCCTCATCAAGGACGAGAAACTCGACAACTAAATGCTTTCTAAGACGAAGTCACTGCTTGCATATGATAACCTTATAATCCCCAACCGCATGGGTGGGCCCAAGAGCTGAAAATGATTTCCACCATAAGAAGAAGAAAATAGACGAGGACCCCATTACAGCAAAAACGCTGCTACAAGCTGCGGCGACGAGACTTGCATACAACCAACACTGGATATGAGAAGATAAAAACTGGCAATAGTCCAGCCCAATCATGGCCCTAACGCCAACGGTATGGCTAGAAACAGTAAAATCTTTAGCCGGATGTTCAAGTAGAGCTACGTCTCCATAACGACACGCAGAAAAATAATTTTCATCATCATATCCTCCACGTCATTACCGACATCATCGTCATCCACTTCATCATCTGAGGCCGCCGCACCCATCGCCGACATCCCAGGCTTTCGCTGCCACCCGTTGCCGCCACAGGCCGCCGCCGCCAAAAGTTGCCGCCGCCGCCTGACGCCGCATCCATCGCGTACATCCCCAGGCTTTCGCTGCCACCCGTTGCCGACCGTTGTTGCCGCAGGCCAACGCTGCCTGACGCCACACCCGTCGCCGACATCCCAGGCCTCAGCTGCCGTCCGTAGCCGTCTTCCGTTGTTGCCAATGATCGCCGTTTCCATCCGACGGCGCTGCAACCCGCTAAGGCTGCAACCTGCCTAACCAGCAGTGATTTCAAAAAAAGACGAAAACCCTAGTGACGAGGAAGATCCGTATATATTGCAGTAGCAGTACTCATCATTGACCATTCATCCTCATCATCTCTACCGGTGAAATCACCAACATCATCATTTTCACCGCCGAAATCATTAGTGTCACCCACACCTGCAAAATCACCAATCTCATCTTCACAGATCTCATCCACATCCTTAACTCCAGCCGCATCCAGGCCAGACAGGGCTTACATATTTGTTTTTGGGGAAAACCGGAGGCAATGTGACGACCAAAAGTCGGAGCCCTCGTTTTTGAGTCACATGCCCTAGACTACACCACCACACCAGAACAACCTGGCTCAAGATGAATCATAATTATTTGAATTTATTATTATATTTTGTGTTACACCGTATTGCATAGCTTATATTATCCTTGAGTGAATGAATTCATATTATGTTTAACTTAATTTTCTTGCTACAGTGAATTCTACAATTTATATTATCTTCGTGCTTTAATAATTTTGTATTAAATAAGAATTAATTTATGTACTAATTTTGAAATAAACGGACCGATGGCTTCCGCCATCTGGTGGCGAGTAGAAAGGAGTAGGACACGACAACATACACTTATGAGCAACCATGATAAATAATTATATTAGTATGAGTGTGTAAAGGTACACCGGCAAACAGTATAAAAGCGGAGTACGTACCATCAAGCAAGGCAGTCAGTCGGCAGCCGGCAAACAGGTAGGATCTTGTTTAGCTGTGAGAAGTTATACTTCTATAGCTAAATAATATCTAGTTATTATCGAAGAGAGGTTATACCTCTTTCGTGAAATACAACTTGTTGTCGGTAAAGATAGCAAGGCAAGAGAACAGCGGTGTAGACTAAATTCTCTTGGCTTGTTATCCATTCGTTTGGCTATAGTGAGGTAGCGGTAGAGAGCAGGGTAGTGCTGCATTTCGAGAGAACAGCGGTGTAGACTAAATTCTCTCGACGTGTAGTATTGCTCATCACCGGTTGAACAGCTGGTGCGAGGTTATACCTCGACCTCACTGTTCGATTCGGGGCCTACCTCATTGTACGCGTATTGTGTCGGTTTTTGTGGAATCTGTAGTGTGAGTCGCGTCACTACCCACGTGTTATTGCACCGTGCCGAGTGTGTGTTGTCGGTTCGTCCCGAGAGGGTCGTGTCTTCTATTGCATGTACCGTATAATTTGTGAACAATTGTAGAATTAAGAGAAACAAATAAACAGAGCGCACGCTTTATAACGTTTGGTGAAAAGAGCGAGTCCGGTGTTTCATTTCTCTGGTCATTAAATAAATTTTTGTAACGAACCCTGGGAGCCGCGAGCTCTACCCCAGCATAAGGTGGAAAACACGTCGTTACAATGACTTCTCCACATTGTCGGTCTGGTCCAGTTGGAACTCGAAATACAACGCCTGTTGGAAATACAGACAAAACATGAGGCGATGGTCAACTCACCCTCAGCCAGCCTCCTGGTACCTGCCGACCCGAGCCCAAGGCCTAAATCTCCCGTGAAAGAAGAAGGCGCCAAAACGACACAGATGACAGTGTCAGCCAAAACCACCGAGACCAAACTGGACATAATGGATAAGTTAAGAAGATGGAATCTCCACTTCAATGGGACGAGCGACCCTTTAGAGTTTATGGAAAGGGCTGAGGAGCTGGCCCACATGTATGAAGTTGATCTGGATCAGATACCCCCGTTGATGCCCGAGTTATTGCGCGACCGCGCCCTGGTCTGGTTTCGTAATAACAATCAACACTGGCCGACTTGGAATGGTTTTAAGGTAGACCTCGGGAGGTTTTTTTTACCCCCACGGTACTATGAACAATTAGAAGACGCAATACACAGCCGAGTCCCACGCCGAAATGAGGGGTTCAAGGCATACCTACTGGCGATTCAGGGCCTGATGAGGCATTCCAAGTTAAGTGAGGCACAAAAACTGGAACGGATTTTCCAAAACTGCCATCCGGATTACCAGTGGTACATAAAAAGGAAAGACTTCGCCTCTCTAGCTGAACTAGTGACTTTGGCTGAGGATCTGGAAAGCATCCGGGGTCGATTAGTAGGTAATGACCGGAACGCATATACCCCTACGGGCTACCGCGGCGGTGAAACCAGGAACAACACACAAAATCCGGGAAACAGTTACGGAGGGCGACGGAACTGAGGCGTTGTGTCCCTCCAGGTAAGCAGACCTCAGTAAATCAGACTGCACTAAAATGCGAAGAGTTCCGAATAGCGGCGAAGATTTTGATAAAGGGGAAGCTGATAACCTCCACGATAGATACCGGGGCCACCCGAAACTACATGAGGACAGACTTTCTCAGTCATTTTAAGGGTCCATTCCAACGGGTGCGCGAAAATTTGGAGGTCATACTGGCGGACGGGTCACGAAAACGAATCACCGAGGGCGTTCAGATAAACGTCACATTTGGTAATCTGACCCGGTCTTGCATCTTTTTCCTGATGGCTGACTTCGTTGAGGAAACCATATTGGGGCTAGATTTTTTACGTACATTTGGTACTACCATTAACTGCGCTGGGCTATCTCTAAATTGTGAATTTAGTTCACCCGTAACCACGGTACAGGACGTCACTGCTCAACACGTGCAGCCATCACGCGCCATTAATGCCCAACCCGGGGTTAGCGGATACCGCAGTGTAGCCGACCATGACCACGACCAACAGCGACTGATACAAAACTTCCTGCACTCGGAACTACCAAAATTTGATGCCCTGAAGGGATTGTCCCACATTGCCACGCACAAGATAGTGATGAAGGACGACCGACCCATAAAGATAAGGTATTCGCCCAGGAACCCAGCCATGCAGGCCATCATCGACGCCGAAGTCAATAAGCTGATTGAAAAGGGGTGCATTGAGCCCTCTAACAGTCCCTACAGCTTCCCGATAACTTTGGCAAAGAAGAAGAATGGCAGCTGGAGAGTATGTATGGATTTCCGCCAGTTAAATTTAAGGTCAGTACCCGATGCATATCCCTTACCCAGAATAGATTCTATTTTGAACAGGTTGAGGGGCGCACATTATGTGAGTAGTCTGGACCTAAAGGATGGCTATTGGCAAATTCCGATGGAAGCCGATAGCAAGCAGTACACCGCATTTGCCGTCGCAGGCCGCGGACTGTACCAATGGCGCGTGATGCCGTTCGGACTGCATTCGGCTCCCGCCACTTTCCAACGTGCCCTAGATCGCGTTATCGGACCAGAGCTAGAGCTAGAGCCGTACGCGTTCGCGTACCTCGACGACATCATAGTAATTGGGCAGACCCTAGAAGAGCACTTGAGGAATTTGAGGGAAGTGTTCCGCCGTCTGCGAGCAGCCAACCTGCGGATAAATATCGATAAGTGTGAATTTTTCAAACGCGAGACAAAATATCTGGGTCATGTCGTTAGCGGTGAAGGGGTGAAGACGGACCCCGACAAGATTGCCGCAATCAAAGAAATGAAACCACCCGGAAGCCTAAAAGAGCTAAGAAGTTTCCTGGGAGTGGCCTCGTGGTATAGGAGATTTGTGCCGGATTTCGCTAAGATATCCCAACCCTTGACACAACTATTGAAGAAAGGAAGGCATTGGAAATGGGGAACCGAACAACAAGCCGCGTTCGAGCTACTAAAGGAGAAATTAACCACCGCCCCGGTATTGGCTTGCCCCGATTTCACCCAAACGTTCACGCTACAAACGGACGCCAGTGAGTACGGCATCGGCGCGGTCCTAACACAAAACCTGGACGGAGCGGAAAGAGTCATCGCCTACGCCAGTCGCCACCTGAATGCGGCAGAACGTAACTATTCCGTCACCGAAAAGGAGTGTCTGGCCATAATCTGGGGCATCCGGAAAATGAGGCCATATCTAGAGGGGTACCAGTTCGTTATCATCACTGATCATCTATCCTTAAAATGGCTGAACTCCCTCGAGAGTCCTTCTGGGCGACTAGCGAGGTGGGCATTGGAACTGCAACAATTTCGTTTCACAATTCAGTATCGGAAGGGTAGACAGAATGTTGTCGCCGACACATTGTCCAGACAGCCCTCCGAAACACTAAACATTCTTAATACCACGACTAATAGCGAGGCGTGCCCATGGCTCACGAAGAAGATGCGAGAGATTGCAGAGGCACCTGACAAATACTCTGATTACTGCATCATACACGGCCAATTATATAGGCATTTCTCGAGGCAAATCAATGACGATGATTCCAGCCCGTGGAAGCTCTGCGTAGCACGTCATCAGAGAAGGCGAGTCCTGCAGGAAAATCACGACAGTCCTACCGCCGGTCACATGGGCGTACGGAAGACTATTAACAGAATCACTTCACGTTACTATTGGCCAGGAATGTTTCGTGACATTAGCCAGTACGTGCGAAAGTGCGATTCATGCCAGCGACACAAGGTCAGCCAACAACAGCCTGCCGGCGAGATGCTAACCAGGATCCCCGAGGAACCCTGGGCGACAATCTGCGCAGATTTTGTAGGACCATTGCCAAGATCCAAGCATGGGTGCACCATGTTACTGGTCTTTTTCGACAGATTCTCCAAATGGTGTGAGTTAGTGCCATTAAGGAAGGCTACCGCGGAGGGTCTCGTAAAAGCATTCAGAGAACGGATCGTCGCCAGGTATGGAGTGCCAAAGATGATCATTACCGACAATGGCACACAATTCACCTCCCACATCTTCAGGAAGTGTCTGACTGAGTACGGGGTCACCCAACAGTGCACCGCCCCCTATACCCCACAAGAGAACCCCACCGAGAGAGCTAACCGGACAATCAAGACAATGCTCGCCCAGTTCACGGACAACCGGCACAACAAATGGGACGACCTCCTGCCAGAAATTATGTTGGCAATCAACACCAGTGCGTCGGAGACGACGGGCTATTCCCCCGCCTTCCTTACGCAGGGCCGGGAACCCCGACTACCAAAGGCACTCTACGACGAAGTTACCATCGGCACCGGGGCCCGTAACCCTCATCCCACCGCACGGGCAGAGGAAATGAAAGAAATATTCGAAATAGTACGGCGCAATATGGCAGCCGCGTCGGCGGAGCAACAGCGGCACTACAACCTCCGACGACGACCGTGGAAGCCTCAGATCGGGGATCGCGTCTTGGTACGACAACACCCACTGTCCAAGGCCAGCGAAAATTTCGCGGCGAAATTGGCGCCAAAGTTCGATGGGCCGTACCTTATTAAGGGGTTCGAGTCACCAGTGATCGCCTTACTGGAAACCCCTGGGGGGAAAGAGTGTCGTAGGGCGCACCTGAGCGAACTTAGGCCGTATCGCTACTAAACTCTAGTTGTTCTCAGAAAAAAAAAAAAAAAAATTATATATATATACCTCTGCATCTTGTATGAACCCCATTAATTATTGATTTTTGCTCTCACCCATAGCTTACCAACCAACCATTCCATCAACATGGATGAGAAATTCGAGAGAGCTAAGAGGAAGTTCCGCCAGACCTGGGAGTCAGCTCAGGACCGAAGGAGACGTACCATCTTCCTGGGGAATGATGACTTACCCTCCACGAGTAAACGGGCGAGGGCCACTCCCGGTCCCATGCCTCGGTCCACACCGGTCTACCGTATGAGTGAGGAGCGCCGGCAGGCGCGGCCGCATACACCCCCACCACCGGCCCCAGCGATGCACATCCCCGACACCAGTTTCCCCGAACACACCGGAGAATACGATGATATGGGCCAAGACAGTGGAGAGGACAGCGATGTCGAATTCATGGAGACCACTTTTGCACCAACTCGGCCAGAACACAGTCCGTACCTACCCACCGAAATGGTCGACAACGAAGAAGTAGAGGAATTGCGACGACTGCTACTGGGGAGATACGATCGTACCATCGACGTGCGACCTGCCACACCGCCTTCACCATTTCCGCCCAGATCGCCACCCTCATTGGATTCTGAAGACGACAGCTACCGACCACCAACACCAAAAAAACGGCAGGGGTTCTGTAACGTCAATATCTCGGATAGTGAGTACCAGCGTGCGGGGTTCCGATGTTTTGAGAGGGCCATGCGTGTGCAGGTGTTAGTGCCTCTGCCAAAGGGTTATACACCTAGGTTGGCTATAGACCAAGGACCCGTTTCCCCTGTACGCATAGCGTCACCGAGTGTTTCTCACCCCACGGAACCAGACGGAGATGAGTCACGCTCACCATATCTGTCCCTCTGGGCGTCGCCCCAACGCGACCTAGAATCTACAACCCTTTCCATACCGCCAACGCCCAGGGTCAGCCGGTGGCTAGACTCGCCAGCCAGGGAACCCCTCGACGGTATGGCGACGCCACCCCAACATACCGCCACTCGAACACCATCATCATCGAAGTCAACATCACCTTCATCCTCCGGATCGCCATCACCTTCATCCTCCGGATCGACATCACCATCATCCCCCGAGTCAACATCAGCCTCATCGACAACATCAGCCCCATCGACAGCACCAGCCCTTTTCCCTCATAGCCCAGTGGATCTTACCCAAACGGACGACCGTAGCCCCGACCGGATGGGTCCCACAACCATCACCGCACTTACGTCAGAGATCCCGCGTGCAATCCAGCAGGCAGTAGATGCGGCGCTACAACTATGGAAGCCGGGGAAACAACTGAAGTTTGTCAAAACCGACGGTGCCGTCCGCTACCGGATCCAAGTCACCAGAGCTGGGGTTTGTAGCGTCACCCGGCTAGCGTAAGGTGAAACCAGTCATCCATTACGGGGAAAACGGAGGCAATGTGACGACCAAAAGTCGGAGCCTCGTTTTTGGGCCACATGTCCTAAGTATGAATTATTTTTTTTTTGTTCACGAATTATTGTATCGCACCCTAATGAATTAATATTATTTATATTATGAATTATATTGAATTATCCTTTTTTTTGTTTCCTTATTAATTATTATACTTAATTTTAGTATTAACTCTGAATGAATTTGTAATCTAATGTATTATATTATTGCCATGGGTATGAATACCATTATAATTTACTGTGTATTAGTATTGCTATTAGAGAGGATTATATTTGAAATTAACGGATAAATATCTTCCGCCATCTGGCGGCGAGTAGGAAAGATTGGGACACGACAACATACACTTATGGGCAACCATGATTTACAATTACTCTAGTGTGTGTGTGTAAATGTACACCGGCAAACAGTATAAAAGCGGAGTACGTACCATCAAGCAGTCAGTCAGTCGGCAGCCGGCAAACAGGTAGGATCTTGTTTAGCTGTGAGAAGTTATACTTCTATAGCTAAATAATATCTAGTTATTATCGAAGAGAGGTTATACCTCTTTCGTGAAATACAACTTGTTGTCGGTAAAGATAGCAAGGCAAGAGAACAGCGGTGTAGACTAAATTCTCTTGGTTTGTTATCCATTCGTTTGGCTATAGTGAGGTAGCGGTAGAGAGCAGGGTGATACTGCATCTCGAGAGAACAGCGGTGTAGACTAAATTCTCTCGACGTGTAGTAGACCGCCCGCAAACAACTGCAAGACAAGAGAACAGCGGTGTAGACTAAATTCTCTTGGCTTGCCGTCTGCTTCTCCCTTGGCTACGTGTTCCTCTCTGTCACAGACGGCGTGTCTGTCACATCGCTAACCTCGTGTGCGTTGTCGGTTCCGTCATTAGTTATATTTAATTTATCGACTATTGTACTAACTTACGAAACTAAGAGAAATAAATAAACTAAGCGTACGGTTTATAACGTTTTGTGAAAAGAGCGAGTCCGGTGTTTCATTTCTCTGGTCATTAAATAAATTTTTGTAACGAACCCTGGGAGCCGCGAGCTCTACCCCAGCATAAGGTGGAAAACACGTCGTTACAAATGCGATCAATGTAAGACGTATAAAAACAATACAAACTTTAATTTTTGACTGCTTAAATATTTTAACATTCCATCTTACAATAACAATTGTTAGAACACAAAAAAATAAGAACTGAAACATTCAGAAATAAAACAACAAATATCAACAGTGTTAATAAAACAATAAAAAATAGCATTTTTGTTGATAGCAACAACAAAAAAGCAACGTAAGAATCAATATGCCAACCAGTGATGTGATCAAACAAAACAAAAATAAAGAAATTCCAACTGATATTGTAATTTTTGAGTGATAGCAGTTCTGAAAACGTATGCAGCTGTCAGCTAATTCCTGAAAATAACCGTAAGAGGTCTAGCTCCAAACCACCAGAAATAAATATTTCAAAGCGTCAACAACTGGAATCCGTTCCATCCACTTCAAACCGTTCAAGCTTCTTCATAATAATGAGAAATACGATGACGATGAAGCATCACCCCAACAATCTCAGCAGCCTAAGCCGCAGCCAATTTTTATACCAAATGTTGATAAAATTGCAAAAATGGTTAATAAATTAAGTAAGGTAGTAGATAGTCATGAATTTTATTATAAATTTTTAAGAAATGGTCAGGTTCATTTAAGTATTAAGACAGTTGATTCGTACAGAAGAGTAGTTGATTACTTTGACAAAAACTAACTTATACATATATCACTTCTTTCAGCTCAAGCAGGAGCGAGCTTTTAGTGTAGCTCTTAAAGATCTTCATCACTCTTCTTCAATTGCAGATATTAAGGCAAATTTGCTTTTGTTAGGGCATCAGGTAAGGAGTGTAAGAAACATCATAAGTCGAACTACAAAGCAGCCACTTCCCATTTTTTTTGTTGACCTGTAGTGGAATTCTGTAACTTATTTTAACAACACTTGTCATTGTTAAAAAACTAAACAACTGATTAAGCGATTTTGCTATTCTCGAACTTATTTAGCAACACTTGTTATTGTTTGCAAACAGCTGAGTTGTTAAATAAACGACAACAATTTTGTAGTTGTAAAATAAAAACAATTAAACAGAAAACAAATTTTAAAGAATTCGATCTACTAATGTTTTTTGAATATTTGGGATATAGCTTATTAACCGAAGAGCCCATAAGCAAACGAAGTGTAAGTCGGCGTTTGCTGCGAGATGTAGACACTCCTTTTCATCTGCCACCTACAGAGTTTCGAAAACTTTATCGTTTAAGTCTAGAGTTATTAGATGATATAGTTTCGGAGCTTGACAGTAGTTTAAGAGGCATAAGAATAACTGCACTATCTACAGAAAAACAGGTAATATTATTATATTTAAATTGTATATAAAAATATAAAATTTTCTTGTGTATAGGTTCTTGCAACCTTGCGTTTTTATGCAACTGGATGCTATCAACGACCAGTAGGGGAACATTGGGGTATATCAATGAGCCAAACGTCTGTAAGCCGTTGCATTCACCGTGTAACAGATGTTATAAATAGCAGCATGTTTTTTTACAACTGTTTGGTTTCCAATGACCCAAGTGGAACGGCAGGCCGCTAAAACAACATTTGCCTCATCTTCTTCTCCGTTTGTAGGTGGTACTATAGGTGATATTGATTGCACACATGTGTCCATATGCAAAAATTCATGAAGAGGCATATGTCAACCATCAAGGCTAAAACTCTATCAATGTCCAAATGGTAAGAAAAATGTATTGCATTAGTTCCTCTTATGCTCATACATATAAGTATTTATTTTAGATATGTGATCCAAATTTAAAAATTTTAAATGTTAATGCAAGGTTTCCTGGGGCAAGGCATGATTCCTACATTTGGAGCTGTTGTGCAGTACGAAGGGTGATGCAGAGATATTTTGAAAATGGAAACCATATGTTTATCATTGGTAAGCTTTTTTTAATTGGAAAATATTAACAAAAAAGGGTAGATATTTTAAATCATATGTATGTATGTAGGTGATTCTGGAGCCATGGCTTATGACTCCCCTAGCAAACCAACCGGAGGGGAGTCCTAAATTTCGTTATAACGAAGCACTGTGCAAAGCACGAAATCCCGTTGAGAGACTTTTTGGCGTTTTAAAGGCTACTTGGCGGTGCTTATCGCAACAAAGGACTCTTTTGTATGGTCCAGGCTTTACTGGAAAAATTGTGAACGCTTGCGCAGTGCTTCATAACAGGAATTTACACCAACAGGGAAGCGCATTTGAATATGAATTCCTTCAGACACACATCAACAGCTATGCAACCGAAGAAGCACCGTCATCAATAGCAAAGCGTGTTCAAGAACGTCTTATAGCGAACCATTTTACATAATTAGTTCTTAAAAAATTATCATTGTTGAAAATTAATAATATTTTTTATGGTAATTCAGTCTTTTATTATTATAAATTCAGGTACATTAACGTAAAAACAAAATACAAAAAAGATTTTCAGAAATGAATAAAAAACAAAAAAAGGAACTTCAAAGCTTACAATCTAAAAAAAGATATTATTTAAAAAAACCGAATAAAAAACAAAAATAAGAAACTTCAAAACTTACAATAAAAAAAGATATTAATTTAATAAAAAAAAACAGAAATAAATAAAAAACAAAAATAAGGAACTTCAAAACGTACAATCTAAAAAAAGATATTAATTTAATAAAACAAAAAAGAGATAAATAAAAAACAAAAATAAGGAACTTCAAAACTTAAAATCTAAAAAAAATTTAAATAATAAAAAAAAGTTATTTCAATTTTTGGGAATACAAAACTTTAATTTCAAAATGTAAGATGAGATAAACCCACTGTTTATTGTTGATGTGTTTTGTTTAAACTTTGATATTGTTACAAGTAAAACTGTTGCTTATAAGTCTTATACGTTTAACAGTTTTATTTGGTTTAATATCTTTAGTTTTTCTAAAATCTTTATGGATGAAGTTTCCTGATGATCTGGCCTAAGCAACCAGTAAAATGCGCATACGAATAGCTTATCCCATCAACAATAAATTTCAAGTGTTTTTATCAAGAATAAAAACTGGGAATTAAGCACGAATAACAAAATCTTTTGAAATTATAATAAAAAAAAAATTATTAAAGCTTAATAAGGGCATTTGCTAAATTATTCGCAGCATCGGCCATATGCTTTAAGACTGTAGCCATGGCTGCTATAGCCTCTGCCATCTTCTTCGTCGCCTCGGAATTAGCTGCGTTTGTTTCAGATAGCATCTGTTACAAATATGACAAATGTTATTATTTTATAAACTATTTGGCATGTTTTAAAAAGTACCTTACCTGCTGTTTAGCGATCTCCAAAAATTTTTACTGCACTTCTGCATCGTTGGCTATTTTCTTTCTCCCTCTTTGTGGCGTATTTCTTAAACTGACAGGGGTCTTGACTGAGATAGGCATACCTGACGTGCTTGGAAGGTCATCAAAGATGCTTTCGCTTCCCTCTTCCATACGTAGTTGCAATTCCTTAATCAAAAATACGTTAAAATTAATTTTTGTTATGTTTAAAAACAAATTTATTTAACTAACTTTACTTATAGGTACATTTTCAGCGACAATACCACTACCTTCAATGTGGTCATTTCCAATTAAGGAAATGACTCGCATTTCCAGCTCTGTCGCGGGCTCTTGCGTTATTGGCCTATTGCCAGTCAACGCCTGCTGCATTTTCCGGTCGCGGACCTTTATACTGGTACGCGATTTGAGGTCTCTCCATACCTTTTCATGTAAAAAAAAGTATTCACATACATATGTATAAGCATCAATTATGTGCACATTACTAAAGAGTCGACAAGAAAACAATTCTTGTTATTGTTAAAAGTTACAGAACTCCACTACCACTACCCAAAACCTAATAATAATGAAATTTATGATTTGAGAACATTTGGTCATGCAACTGTTGTCATAAAAGCACCCAAAAAATTTTATGACATTCTGCAATGTTACCGATGCCAGCAGTTTGGCCATACAAAGGCTTTTTGTAGAAAACCGTACAGATGCGTTAAATGTGGCTTAGAGCATTCAACATTGGAATGTACTAAATCTCCAGATTTTCCCCCAAATGTGTTCATTGTCTAAATAACCATACTGCGAACTACAAAGGCTGCGAAATTTACCAAAAACTTGTTAATAAACACTCATAGAGCGTATGCTCAAGCAGTCAGAGGTGCAAATGATAATGTAAGCAATGTAAATAATGTTCTTCAAAAAATTGAGGCAATGCTTGAAAAACAAATCGAATACATTAATGAACATGATGTCTATGTTAATGACAAAATTATGCAATTTAATCTTATAATATCAGAATGGAACGCGAATGGAATTTTGAACCATATTAACGAAATAGAAGTATTTCTTAAAAATAGTTTTGTTGATATTTGATTGGTCTCTGAGACCTATCTAACTAACAAATCTCTTTTCCGAATAAGAGGATACGACGCAATAGCCAGGGTTTAAAAATTAGTAAATAGTTTTTTTTCTTCATATCGAAAACCACAGTAAATATTCAAAACTAAAATATTTAAAGGTATTCATATTGCAAAAATATTCTAAATTTACTAAAAACCTCGTAGTAATATTCAAAAATATTTAACCAGTGGCAATTTTATAATATAACAATTTGCAAAATATTAATGTGCTGTTTCCAGGTGACAGGCAATTGATTGTGTAGAAAAATTTATATAAAAATCACTCAGTTTTTTGAGTACTTTTCATATAAATTTTACAAGACAATCAACTGCTTGTCACCTGGAAACTGCACATAATATTTTCCCCGTATAAATATATTTTCTATAGAAATATTCAAATATTTTTAGTCACCATAAAAATTAAATGTTGTGTGTCTTCAATATCAATATATTACTGCCACACATTACAAACTGCCGAAGTATATGCGAAATGTACGAATATAAATAACATAACAAAACAAAATATGCCGTCTTGTTGATCATCGACTGCCAAAATATGCGACACAAAATATGCGACTATTACAACGTTTATACGTACCACATATTCGCAAATAAATATATTGCCCAATAAACAGTGAATTAAATTTTTATTTGCGAATAGCTAACTTATGAAAACAATTCCTGATTTACGACACTATTTGCAAATAAGATTTAAAGCATTGCCACACTTTTACCCGTTTTACGTTTTTATTTCGATGTGGCACATTCATACGACAACAAAAGTAAAATTAATTCAAAATTGTAGAAATAAAATTCACAAATACACAACAATTTTGAATTTTATCATTATTCATTAAAAAAATAAAAAGTTTATATATACAGTGCTACCAATTGCATAAATTTACCATCCGGCATCACATAAAAATAAGAATTTTCAGTTAGAAAATTGACATATAAACAGTAAGTGCTGGTTCACACACGTCAAGTTTAACTCGTCAAGTCTTGAGTTTTTAGGAGAGAGGGGAAAAGATATGGCATCCTATTTTCCCTTCTCTCCTAAAAGCTTAAGACTTGACGTGTCAAACTTGACGTGTGTGAAACGGCAAGTTAGTTACGGCCATTTTCACCAAGTTCGGTTATAATAAACTATCGGTTATAGCTGTCAAAACATACTGGTAACCGGAACTTTAATTGAAAGTTAGTTTTAACCGAACTTGGTGAAAATGGCCGTTAATCGCAAACAATTTTTATTCGCGAATAGGCTACGTATAAACGTAGTATATTACACACAAAATATTTAAATATTTCAGGGTGAATAGTAAACATATTATTAGTCGAAAAATAAACTAATAATAGTCGCAATACGAAGAACAAAATATTTTTGTGTGTACATACAAAAAAGGTTAAAAAGAGGAAAGATTTAAAATAAGAAATTTTTTGAATGATGTGTTGGTAGATTAAAATATAATTGCTTAATGGTTTTGTTATTTATTGAAAAAAGGTAAATTATGATTAAAAGGTGAGTTTTATAATTTGAGTGCAAAAATATAAAAGGGATTGAAAAATTAACTAATGTTTTAAGACAACATATACATACATGTTAGTATTTATAAAAATATTTATAAACAGCCATTAAAAGAATATAGGGAGTGATATTCTAAAGACAAAATGCAATGGGTGTTTGGACTAGTTGTTCAAAAATTAAGTTAAGGTGCAAAAGTGCGTTTGTATTTTAAGAAATTTATTTACAACAGTCAAAGTATATTTTATAAGGGGAAATATTTTTATGTGTGGGTGTGTAGATCATAGTTTTAAGACCTATGCATTTTGTTTTAAGCTTGGATCATTTAATTTTTGATGATAATGGATGAATTCAAAATAGAACAACCAATCGCGATATTGTAATAAAGTTAAAAAAATAGGGTGTAGTGTAAATGTAGGTAGGATTCTGCTTATATGGTCTGTAACATAGCATCTTCACCTGACAATTTTTTGTCATACCAAACGTCAAACTTCGTATTAAAAAAACGCTGACAAAAATTTTCGAGTTTTTTTTTATATAGACTTTGACGTTTGGTATGACAAAAAATTGTCAGGTGAAGACGCTATGTTAGAAAAAAGAACATTTGAAGTAGTGATCAGTTGTTAAGGCTATGCAGATACAGATACAAGTTAATTTAAAAAAAAAAAAAAGATTTTTATGACTTTTCTTGTTTTTTATAAGTATGTAATTTGGAAAAGAAATGTTTTTCAGAGCAATGCTGTTTTTTTTTTATTTGTACCTATCATAAATATTTTTTAAGGTAAAACATTTTTGTTTGCTATATGCACTTGCGTAGACATTTGTAATTAAGCAATAATTATGACGCCAACATTAACCGAACCCAAATTTTCATGCAAGTAGCGATCCTTTTTTATGAACTTCTTTTTGGCTTATTTTATACACTTGTGACCTTTTCATTTGTTGTTGCATATACAAATGACAAGCAAAGGCAACAACACCTTGTGATAGCATAGACACAAACGTATGCAAATTTATGATGTTTGCTTTTTTGTTGTTTTTTGGGGTAAATAAAGGGTAATTTATTTTTTCACTTGTTTTTTTTACAACAGGAATAGGAAAAAAAGTAAGAATAATTATGACGCCAACATTTACGCAGAAAAAGAATTGTACACACCATCTGAGGCAAGTGATGCGCATATGTATGCATGAAGATCCGTTTTGTATAGAACAGCGCACATAAATGTAATCAAATTATTAAATAAAACTGAACCTGAGCATATCCTGTCTCTCGTTATTAAGCGAAACGTTTGTTTTATAAGAAACCTATTTTTACCTACACACAAAAAAATAATCTAACTTATTTTACCAAGGCCTGCATAGATAACTTATTTTTATATAAGCTCAAAAAAACAAGTTTAATTACCCAACTTAATTGGTAATTAGTACAATAAGAATTGCCTTAAATGTTTGTTAATACTACTTATTGAGTTAGGTATCTTCTTCGATTTTATTTTGTTGTCAGTTGGAAATATTTTTTTTTAATAAATTTAATTAAATAAGAGGCAATCGTTCGGTGAAATTGCTTAATGAAACGGAATTACTGCATAGCTATTTAACCCTTTCGGTTATTCTATGCAATATGGCATGGTGCTTTTTGCAAGCCCCTGTTTGGGACAAAATAGTTAGAAATTAATTTTTTTGATAATTTTGTATTTTTATTTAATGATTTTTATAGAAAAATAATGAAAAATAAAATATTTTGATTGGTACACCCAATGCATTCTGATGGGCCAGAAAGCAAGCATCCCTTTCGAGATTTGTATTTTACGAAAAAAGGTCACTTTGTAATTTTGTAAATATTGTTACGAAAATAATCACCCTTATTGTCTTTGGCGTTTTTACGTCGTAAATTAGTCGTTTTTTTAAAACGGTACCGTGATTGGCGAAAAACGCCAATGAATACGACACTTTTCAAATCTATTACAAAAACGACGTCAAAACAGTACCGTGTTTGGCGTATTTGTCAGTCAAAAGTGTAAAAAATTGTCGTTAAACATTTTGGTCACGACGTTATTAAAATTATTTGAGAAATAATTTCAATGGAAGGAAATAAAATGTAAACATGCAAAAAATTTAATATCACTGAAATATAATTTAGTTTTTATGTGCTTGTGTACCTAACTCTTGTATAAAATTTAGGATAAATCTCACAACTGCCGCACAATTTGTGAAGTAACCCAGCCAACCAAACTTACAGATTTTGTCTGATAAAAGACAATTCTGTACAAATTCGTAAGTCTTTCGACATATCGTACAGAGTTCTTTAAAAATTGTTAACGAACTTTCGAGGAATTTTATATTTTGCTTATGCAGAAATGTCTGCAGGATTTCGTTCAGCCTTTAGATAGAAACCTCGGAGGAATATTTCATATTCATTTGTTAAGAAATATCTGCACGAAAGCTTGCAGACTGCTGATAGATTTTACAATGGTTTTTATGTTTTGCTTGTGCAGAAATATCTGCAAGATTTCGTAAAGAACTCGGATCACAAAAGCTTGCAGACTGCTGATAGACTTTTCAATGGTTTTTATGTTTTGCTTGTGCAGAAAAATCTGTAAGATTTCATACAGAACTCGGATCAAAAGTTCGAAGTTTTTTTCAATTCTTTGTTTGATCAATGTTTACAATAAAAGTTTAATGTGTCTAACGGGATTATCCAATTTGAAGAAAAGAAAACATGTTAATAATCGTCGTTCACATCAGTGTATCAAGTGAATTTGGAAAGAGAAGACGTGCTAAAAACAAAGTGTTTAGTAATAAATGTGGTAATAATAATTAAATTGAATTTGAATTTAATTGAATCTGCACGATTTGTCGGCAATCATTTCAGAAATAAAAAAGATTTATTGTCAGATTTCTAGCATATATCTGTACAAACTGTCCCAAAAACTATGCGAATTTTAAACGACTACAAGTACGATTTCTGTCAGACATCGATTGGAAATATCGGAAGGAAATCCAGAATTTCCGTAGGAAATAACATCAGACATCGTTCAGATATCAGACAGATCTATCTGTGAAGTAAAGGGAATTTCCCCCGACAATTCTTACAGAACTCGTGTCAACCACTTCATATATTTTTAGTGTCGACTTCTAGACGAAATCAGTCCCGAAATCGGCAACTTGTGCAGAAAGTCGTTATGAAGTCTGAACGATTTCGTTGCATTTGGTTTGCTGGGAAGTAGCAATAATGGAGTAAAAACCTTTTTTGGCAAAGGCCTTCCAAAAAAAATGTAAGCAAAACCAATATTAAAGAGGAGTGGAACACCGTATCCGAAATTTATATTGCCATTCCGGAGAGGGTTAGATGAAGCTATAAGCCGATTTAAAATTTAAATTGAAGAAAAAACTCACTCATAACAAAGCTGAAAGCTATGCAACAGGTGGTGGGCGGTTCAAACAAAATACATTTTCATCTGTCGAAGAAGCAGCAATTGATCTATTAGACATGCGTGCTATTGTCGAACATAAATATCCATTTGGAATTAAGAGAAAGCGAAGGATTTCACCAGACCCCGAGCCAAATTTAGACACAAAAACTGGCATTACCGAAGTTGAAAGCCCGAGTACTTCACCTGTGATACCTCCGCTTAGAAAAAATAAAAACAAGCGAAACTAGGGCTTTTAGAACAACAAGTAAAACTGCAAAAAGAGTTATGCTTAAATTTGAAAAATAAATTATCGGAATCGGAACGTTACACACGGAGAATGCTAAAGAGGAGAAATCGGTTTATATAAGGCGGAACTCTAAAGCAAAGAGAAAAACAGAAAAGCTCATTTAAGAATACGCAAAACCGAACTAGAAATTAAAAAAAAATTTGAACTTGAAGACTTAATAAAAAGGAAAATGTTTTAATTTTTATTTTGTTTTAATTAATATAATTATGTTCATGTAAATAGAACTTCTTACATATATCGATGGTTTTCTTCCGCAACCGCGTAACTCGATTTTTTGTTTTAACCGGAAAAGTAAT
This sequence comes from Pollenia angustigena, assembly GCA_930367215.1. Classification (NCBI taxonomy): domain Eukaryota; kingdom Metazoa; phylum Arthropoda; class Insecta; order Diptera; family Polleniidae; genus Pollenia; species Pollenia angustigena. The sequence goes on along the minus strand of OV884061.1, from coordinate 10,706,393 downwards.
CAGTAAATACCGTCTTACAATTTTGCATTTTTTTTGTTATGCGGAATATCGGAATCTTTCCTTATTCTTGGATTATATAAGAATATATAGCAAAAAGTTTCGAATATTTGGTAAAAAGTATTTTGTCTCTCCTGAAAAGAAGTTGTTTTGGAGTTACGGGGTTGCGGAAGAAAACCACAAGTAAAATAATATAAAAATTTTACCAACAATTTTACTATGCGTATTATTTTTTATTCAAACACTTGTTTGACAGATCTTTAACAGGGTGTTTCAAAATAATTTAATTAAGTGTATTCTTTTACATTGTGATTCTTTTACAAAATTTTGCTAGTCGAAAATTTTAGACGGTAACATAAAAATGCGAATACGACTGCAACTACGACACCTGTCGTTTTTCGACTACGCCAAACACAATAAGGGTGAATGTTATTTTATAACTTTCCATACGGTTTTTAGCAGATTATCATTGCCTTAATAAGTTGAGAAAAAGTTAGATTCTTACAGTCTAATTCATAAACGCATCATTGCAGCTTTATAAGTCATTAATAAGCAAATGTCGAAAACAGAGTATTTATAAATGTTTAATAGCCTTTTAAACGTTTAATAAACGTTTCATAAATTTGAAATATTTATTGTAGCCTTTACCCTACTTTAGAGTGATATTTCAATGTTTGTTAAAATAAAATTTTAATAATTGCATGAAAAATTAAAAATTTTTGTCTTCTTATTTATTTTAATATAAAAGTTTTATACGTATAAAAATTTTTTTTCTAGAAAAACGATACCTAATGTTTGAATTAATTTTAAATATAAGCTGCTCGATGGATTTTTTTTGTTAAAAATAACGTGGGTCGCGAGATACTTATGTATGTTCTCTGTTGAAACTGGAAGTCGTTATAGCTTTATGCATAAAATATAAAAAGCTATTAAGATTTATATTAAATAATGTAAACCTCTTTTTTACCATAAATTACACTTATATTTTAAAATGTCTTTTAAATAGGTATAGAGTAATTGAAGCACAACCGCGAATAACGTTTTAAGTTACAAAATAATAATTTTTCAGGAGAGCAAAAAAACGATTTTTGACAGGCAGGATTATTTGTTTTAAAAAAAGTTTTTTTCTATTATTAAAAATAAAGATAATAAAAACTTTTATGCAAAACGCTTTCAAAACGTTATCCCGCACTGCAAGACCATTTCGGTTACATCTAGGGTTGCCAACTTTTTTTGTTGCAATTAAAGTACATTGATGATAAAAGGTTTAAAAAAAAAAGTACACAGTGTAATTATAAAGTACAAATTATTTCTCTTTATTGTTACTTTTAAAAACGTATTTTTTAATGCTTTTCGCGACTTTTATTAAATAATTATCATTGCTAAAGAATTGCACAGCCTCTTTACAGTCTATACTTAAATTAAAGTGAATAATTAATTCATTTTTTATCAGATTCAGAGACGCTTTGTTTCTTTCGTCTCGCCATTTGCTTTTCATTACAGAAAAAACTCTCTCTGTGAATGCTGACGTGGCAGGAATAGAAAGTAAAAATGAAATTACTTTATACAAATTTGGTAAATTATTATCAGTCTTATTAAATACTAGCTGCCATTTACTTGCAGTAGATAATTCCGCAAAACCTTCAGTACTGTATATCTGATCATAAAGTTTATTTAATAACGCAATTTCTCCATAAATATCATCCATATTTATATTAAGTTTTTGCAGATTTAAATCTTCGATTATGTTAACAATATCTATTATCGAATTCAACATTTCTCTTTAAATTTATATTGCTAATTGTAAACAACCAGTTTGTGTTTTTAAAATCAAACCATTTATTCAGGTACTCTAAGGCTTTATCAGTAAATAATAAAAAATTCGTATGAATTTCGCAAGTCAGTTCCGGTGAAGACAACAGTTTAACTTTTTTGCTTGTTTGATATCCAAAGAAGAGATCTTGTTTTCTTTTTAATAGTCCATCTCTCAAATTTACCATTATCCCATAAATATCTATAATTGTTATGCAATTGCCTTCTAGACATTTTACAGCTTTATTAAATAAATTTAAAATGTGACTGCAAAAATGGAAATAAATTTCAATTTTATCATTTTCAGTGTTGTTGAGCATCAATAAATTTTGCAAAATTTTTGGACAGTTATCTAAGCTTACAAAATAACTTCTAATAGGTGACCAATTTAATAGTAATGTATCAATGCATGGCAAAAGAGAGAGCCATCTTGTTCCCACATGGCGTTTTACTTCATGGAAGTCTCCATCTACTGTTGCTATAAATCTTTTCAACTCATCTCTTCTTACAGCAGAATGTGAAAAATGAGCATAAATTTTCAAAATTACATTTTCTATGTCATATGATAAAAAACCCATGGCATGTTTCACGCAATTATGCACTATGTGTGCATGACAGTTTCCTTTTATTAAACCTGGTACCAAACCTCTCATGTTTGTAAATAAAGAATGGTTGATACCAAAATTTGCATTTGTGTTGTCTGCGCTTAGCGCAGATACATAATCAAAAGATAATTGGTATTGGTCCAATGAGTTTTTAATTGCTTCAAACATACCATCAGCAGACTCGTTGCTATTTTCGTAAAAATCTACCAACTTGTTTTGAATGCCATTTTGTGCCGTAAAATATTGTATCACTAATGGGAACAGTTTTATATTTTTTTTGTTCGAAGCGTCTGTTTGTAAGCAGTAATATAAATTCTCTGTATTTATATCATTAATTACATTTTGCATAGCAAATGGTCCCAACACATTTGTAACTAGTGCTTCCATTTTTGTTCTAGCTAAACGAATTTCTGTAGCTGCACTTGAATTGACATAAATAGTCTTATTCAGTTTTATAGTGCAATCCATGCAATTGTAGGATAAATTATGTTTAACAGTGTGGTATGTTAAGGCTAACTCAGCTGCAACATTTTCTTTATCACTACAGCATGAATTTTTGTACGATGTGGAAGCAGAAGAAGTGCCTAGAAACTTCTCAAGTAGTCCAGATGTTTTCTTCGTTTCTGATTTTAATTTGTGTTGTTTTGTTTGCAGATGTTGTTTAACCTTAAAATTATAAGAAGAATCCCTTAATTTTTTACATTCATCATTTACATTTTTACCACAAACGCACTTACCTGTCCTATTCCAGCTGAAGCAATCGTAAATATTATTCCACACAATTTGCATTTTCCGTTGTATTCGTTTTGAGGATCATAAGTTAACCAATCACCATGTTCAATTTCCCAATGATTTTTATACTTCTGCAATCGTTTGTTCTTTTGTTTCATTATATCATTTTTTTTGACGCATTTTTCTGGTGTAACATATTCACTATCTATTTGATCCGTTTCGTTATCAATATTTCGTTTTGTAGGATTATTTTGCTTTTTAAAATTGTCTCCGTCCATGGTTTATTTATTTTATCATAAATCTATAAAACTTATTTAACGTATTCTTATAGTAATCAAACAAAACAAATAAGTGAAATAGTGCTGCCAGATTATCTTTTTTCAAAAATTCGTCATGACATGACATAAAAAAACATCAACGAATAGACCTGACTAATAGTTATAACCTGAATCTATTTTAAATTTTAGATAAATCTAATCATGCGAAATAAAGTATTTTCGCGTACTTTATTATTCTCATAAAGTATAGAGTACAATTACTCGAAATAACGTACAATACTTTATTATAAAGTACGGTTGGCAACCCTAGTTACATCATTTAAATAGTAACTTACAACGTTTTTCCACTGGCTGACACTTTGTATGCCATTTTGAAGACGTTAAGGTGATTAATTTTGGGTCATTTGATGCTTAAACTATGTAAGAGAGTAAAGTAAACGGTTATCTGCTAAAAAACAGTTTTTGCAAAATGTGGCGTTTACAACGTTATTCGCGGCTGTGCTTCAATTGTTAAAGCAAACACAAGGTAGAAACCGCATAGTATATCGTTTGTTGGTTACTAGTTTGCCGCACGGAACAAAAATGTTTGGTTCTACATGCTTTGAATATTTTAAATTTGCATCGAAAATTTGATTCATAGCACAAAAAGTGACAAATGAAGCAAAACAATGAGAAATGTAAAATTAAGGATATCAGGCAATGCTAGAATTCGATGTCTCTAAATATATTCGAGACATCAAAAAAGGTATTAAATGCTAAAAAGGGTGTCATTATTATTATATAGAATTGATTTAAAACTAAATTTTTGTAAAAATGTGCCTGCCAGAAATTTAAAAACTAATTTTAGCAATTACCAAAAAAGCGATAATAAGAAATTAAATTGAAGTTAAAAAAACCATTTGTAGATTTAGGATGATGCAGCCGATCTTCATGGGTTCTCTCAAGCAACAGTGTGTAGAATTTCAGCCAGAGTGGCTCGTGCCTTAGCTCGCTGGGACAATAGAAAAATTTAAATGCCTTCATCTCTTATTGAGGAAGCAATCCTAATGAGAGAATTTAAGACATTTAAAAATTTCCAAGATGTTATTGATACGCACATAACTATCAAAAAAACCGGCGGGAATTTTGCCCAATATTATTTAAACAGAAGGAGTTACTATACCCTGAATGTTCAGGTAAATGAAAACATTTGAACTTAAAATATGTTGGCAGTTATATGTGGCTAAAAATGTTTTGTTAAAACCTAGGAGGTTTTATTTTCAACACATCTGGTTAAAATTGGTTAAATTATTCATTAAACATAAATCTGTATAATCTCTTTTGGAACGTACAGAGTTTAAGCAGTAAAAATTTGATATTGAAATATGATTTACATATTTCGCTTCTATTTCAATATTATGTATTTTATTAACAAAAAAAAAAAACATGAAAATAATTAAAATATTACGTTTTAAAAAACAGAAATTCATTATAAATTGAAAACAAAACAGAAATTCACTTAAAATTCGTTCGCTGTATGATATTTTTATTTACTCGTATCGTTTCATCCCTAGTTGTATGCATCACTATTACAAAAATTACAATTAAAATAACATCTTGTTGCCAACATAATAATACAAAAGTATTATAAACGTTTAATTGTTAATCCACTCCTATTAAGCAGTTATAGATTAGACTTTTTATTAATGGATTATAAAACAAAAAGTGTTTGATAACTATTGTATTCATAAAAGCAGAAACAAGAAATTTTTATGAATTAGACCGTTAGTGTTGTTCAAAGAAGGTGTCCGATTTTTTTAAAAACATAGTATGCCATTTGGCATAGATTTTATTCAGAGGAAAAATTTAATTACAGTACAATACGCATATAAGAAAGCCTAAAAATGCACCGATTTTCTTTCTTATATGCAAGCTTTCTTATAAAGAAAACACGCATATAAGAAAGATACTTTGTTATATCTGTAGCACGCATATAAAAAAGATATTTTCTTATATACATCAGTAACAGAATTTAAAAAATTTCCTATAAAAATATATAATTGAAATAAATCTGTTTAATACTAATACATACAGTTAGGGACAAAATTTTTATTTTATTTATAATTATTTAAAATTTTTTAACAATATGAAAAGTAAAACATTTCAAGAACTTAAAAATAAAAACTTTTCTAAAAAATATGTGTGCATAATATTTTACACGGTATAAGTATTGAGTTCTGAATGTGAACAATTATGACCCTTGTTAGAGATTATTGTTGTATTTGGATCCTAGCGTTTGGTATGTTGTCCATTTGTTCTTTTAAGCTGCCTTAATCATTTTTTCCATTCTTTTACAATAGTTCTAAGCAGTTTCGGCTTTATTTTTTCCAAGCTTTAGCGGCAAGCTCGCAAAGCTTATATACAGTGCTTGGCGGGTTCCTCTGAGCAAAAAAAAAAAGGTGTTTTGGAATGGACCAAAGGTACTCAAATGGTGGTACTACTCTGGCGACTAATTATGTAAATTTATTTTCGAATTTTTATTTTCTTCAAACTAACTTTTAGCTATTTCTGAAGTATGCTTGAGATCGTTGTCCTGCATATTGATATCACCCCGTCGTGGTTCTTACCCGAATATGGCTTTTCTTGGAAACAACGGGTCTTTAAGGATGATTATGTAGTTCTTTGCACACATTTTTCATCTGAATTAGCGGAGTGCTCGAAGCTGGTTCCTGCGAAAACAGTCTCAAGTCATTTATGAGATCATCAAAATTTAAACATTTGGAATAATTTCACTCTTTTACGGTAACACTTTTACGCCAGACATGTTAACTCCCGTCCGCCTGCCTGCAATCTCTTAATTTTTGTCCGATCAAAGGCATGTTACACGCATTGAATCTTTAAAACTGAATTTTTCTTATTTTTTTGCAAGCTACAGCCGTTTTCAGCTTTTATTTTTGCTAAAAGGTGGGTTGTCGCTCTTTATTCCAGCTACTAATCTACTTGAATTTAAGCAACTTCGTACGATTTTAGTGCTTACATCTAAATTGTACTCAATGCTCATTATTTGCCGGACCTTTATAGCTATATTGACTACACCAGTAACAATAAGTCGCTTTGAGTCGCGAAAATCTTTTGGCGAAAGTTTTTTTTGGGCGACCAGCTTTGTTGCTTTTGCTATCCAAACTACACTTTTTTTATTCTAGATGCATTAAAATCTCACTGAAATGTTTTATTTTTTGTGATCTTGCGATGTGAGACTCCTTTTTTCTAAATTTTCACAATGCTCTGTTTTAAAAGTGCCGCTTTTGAATTACCGTTCTTGAAGAAACTAGGCAAAATTTAAATGCTCAAAGATTTTTCAAATTTTAAAAAAATTTAATATTAGGAATTAATTTACTCACTTTAAAAGCAAATCCCACAGAAAAAACTTGAACTTTTTTGGAATTGTTATGAAAGATTCACACAGGGTCAATATTGTTCACACATATGGTTTGGATGTTAACTTAGTACAAACATAAAAACTAGCGGTACTTTTAAAAATAAGTGTACATAGTCTTATTATAAAATGTAGAAAGCCATACAATAGTTTTAGAAAGTTTCCAAGTTGAAACTTTAATAGTTTTCATGATAAACATAAATTTTTTATAATTTCGTGAACAATTTTGTCCCTAACTGTACTACACATTTTTTCTTTACATATTTCGTTTATTTGTCGTACAAATATAAGTAAATATATAAGTACACAATTAAAGATAGAAACATAACAAAAACAAAACAGGTGATTGCACTTCTCTTAAAATCACATTTGATAAAAAAAGTAATCTTGTAAAAAAAATATTAATTCATCATCATTAAGAAGAATGAATACATAGTTTAAAAAAATGTGTTTACTTAAAAAATACTATTAAGTAACACTGAAAAAATCTTAAATTTTCTTTTGGACGAGCTCCTTTTAATGGGTTCTAAAGAGAATATCTTCTAATTTACAAATATAATCGTTGCCTTCGTCAACGTCTAGATATTCTTTGAAAAATAAAAATCAATTTTAACCGAGGTTAAAAAAATTCAATTGTGAGAATATGTACTACTTTCTTATACATGCACCATTTTCTATGGAATGAGCATAATTTTTCTTCAGAATTTGTTTCTTATAGAAGAGTTTTTCTAATAAGCGAGTTTCTTATATGAGATTTTTTTTAGCACGCAGATATATACAAATGTGCATGGTGTCTGAACATGTCTTTCTTATAACCAAGTTTTTCTTATAAGCGAGTTTCTTATATGCGTATTGTACTGTATATAGAAATATACATATGTACATACATATAAAATAATGAACCTGTTTTTTAATTCATTTTTCTTTCTGACTGTAGAATAATAGCTTTATTTTATAAAGAAAACGCATTTGAATATTTTTTTGATAAAATAAATCTTCTATAAATCTTACTGATTATAAAATTTTTGAAATTACATTAAAAAATTTTAATTAAAATTATTTCTTTTTTTCCTTTAAATACATTCTATGCCATATAGCATGATGCTCAAAAACCACTTTTGCCACAAAATTTTAAAAAAATTATTATTGATAGTTAATACTATAAGGTTTAATAGTTATAAAATCGAAAAAAAAATAATGTCAATAACAAATTTAATAATTAAAAATTATTTCGTTTACTCATATTTTATCTAATGTAATATATACACACTTTAAAAGAAAATGTTCCCCTGAAGAAGTCAACAAAAAATTGACGAAACGTTGGGAAAAATGTAATTAAATGTGTTTTTAATTTACAATGGAAAAATTTGGGCCCTATTAGCTTACTTATATATCTAAAACTTCGAAAAAAAAATTTTTTTAATCAAAAACAAAAAAGAAGTACCGAAAGGGTTAAATAAAGGATCAGTCGTTCGAAATTCTTATAAAGTAATCAGATCACTAATTTCAAATTAAAAGTTTAATATTGAATTACCAATTTCAAATCTTCTTCTATCAGAATACCTTTCTCTTGGTCTTTGATCCCATACACCTTATTGACTGACAAAGGTGAGATCCCTGTTGATATGTATCACGTTTTATTGGCACATTTGCACGAGTCGTGTTATTACACTGGTACATTCTTACTAATAAAAAGAATTATTCGTCTTGTAACTAATTAAAATTGTTTTTAAAGTTTTATGTCAAGTGCACTTTGCATAAACCTGATTATTCCATTTAAGAGGCAATGTATTCCTTAGTTCCTTCTACTGAAATCGAAGATTAGAGTCCTTCTAAAGCGAATCTACTTGAAGAAGCTTCAGATAAATATGGCAAAGATTTTAATGATGTAAGACAAAATTTCGTAAGTACTTAAGGCACGTAGTCGCATATTTTGTGTTGCATATTTTGGCAGTCGATGATCAGTGGGTGCTAGAGGAATATAAAAAAATACCCTGTTCCATTATCAACTCTAAAAAAGCTAGATAAAAAAACATCGTCTAAATTTCTTATTACGTATTAACTTAATGTTTTTTTAATTGCCAAAGGTGTATAGTAGCTATGACATAGTGATATATGAAAATTTTTGCAACAAGATTTTGAAGTGCTCCCGCCTCTTATTTTGCTAGGCTTGGAAAAAAAATATATGTGGCAAAAAATGGGGGAGCAAGGTTGAGGGTAAATGGCTCCTCATCGAGGTCAAAGTTCAAGGGAAAAGTGAAAAAATTCATAAAATTTCCAATAACTGCTGCGGGGTCGCACCTAGAGTAGTTAAATGTAAGACTGGCCTCCATTAATTTTTCTTCCCCAACATTTTTGTAGAACATACTTATACCCTATCTCCGCTCTTTAAGGGGCTTGCCCTACAAAAGTTAGTTTTTTATAAATTTTACCACCATCTTCTTTACAAGTTACAGGGCGCCTCTGGAGGATTCAAATGTATGACAAGCCCCCATTGATTTTTCCTCCCCAACACTTTTGTAGAACCTTCTTACCTTTTATCTCTGCTCCTTAGGGTACTTTCCCTTCAAATAAAGATTTACAAATTTGCCCCCTCGTTCTAACTACTTTCAGGGCGCCTCTGGAGGAGTCAGATGTATGATCGACCATTGATTTTTCTCACACAACATTTTTGTGGAAGACACCAACCTTCCATATCAGCTTCTTAGGGTACTTCCCTTCAAATAAGGTTTTATAAATTTGCCCTCTCGACCTTACTACTTTAATTGCACCTCTGGAGGAGTCCAATGTATGACCAACCATTAATTTTGTCCTAACATATTATGGTAACGAGAAGCTACTGGGTGCGCCAAAGATAACGTCAGGTAAGGGAAAAGGCAAACGGAGGCTATTTACGGGCTTCTACTTAAATGAAAAATCGCTCACCGCATTCAAGCTATTTCTTTCGACACCACTTCAACGAACACTGGCAAATTCCAAGGTGCATCTTTTTTGCTTGAGCAATTACTAGAACGAGATCTTCTCTATCTTCCATCACATTGCAACTGAAGGAAGTGTTTGAAGTCAAATTTGTAAAAATGTCTGGACCCGGGGTGCCAATATTTGCGCGTTTTAAAGAGCAATGGGAAAATACTAAAGATAAACCATATAGTCCTGGTATAAAAGATGATGAAGTTGCAGCAAAAATACCGGTGCAAGTTCTAATTGATACCGAATCATTTTGTTTAGCTCAATTAAACGAACAACAACCCAGAGGCGACTACAAGGAATTTTTACAAATCGTTTTGCTGTTCATTGGTGAAAATATTCCCAACCATAATTAAGCCAACCAGGACCTACCAGTCATGCTCGATGGATGGCCAAAGGCATATACTGTGTAAAAATGTTTTTACTCCGAAAATTTCTCGACTTAAGCGAAAATGAATTAAACGGACTTCGCGATGTTTCTATTTTCATAGTAACTCTTTATATTAAAGCTTGGTTCAGTGCTACCAAAGCAGTGGAAGCCCTAAATAATGACTTTAACTTTTTAAAAGCGATTATCCATTATGTTTCAATTGATGAGACAGTTTCACGTCAGTTGGTGAAGAGATTCTGTAGACATCTCTGATATCTTAGTGGCGAAGCTGTTGCTTTTGCATTATTTGACAAGGATGTTCCCCTTGATACCAAGCGAAAAATGGCGGATGCATTTCGTACATTTGAGAGAGATAAAGAGAAATACGCGGAAGAACTGTCGGGCAGTCACATGGAGGAATCTTATGATGAAGATAGCGGGGCAGAAAAGGGTATAGTAAATGTTTCTCCAGTACCTTTTTACGACTTCGAAAGTGTTAAAAGAATTTTATTGTCACAATAAAAATGTTAACTCGCCTCGGATTGTCAAAAGATTTTCTTGATAGTGATCCAGAAACTCGGGAAAAGCATGAAGACTACCAACAATCACTAGAAACACTGCGAAAATTCCATGTTGTCAACGATTCTGCCGAAAGAGGTGTAAAACTTATTGAGGACTACAACAATATTTTGTGCCGAAACGAGGAAGAAAAAATAGTTCTACTGCAAGTCGTTGCCGAAAATAGGAAAAAATATCCACTTTATCACAAAAATATGTATGTACATTTGACACGTCCAGAGGTGCAGTTAAAGTAGTAAGGTCGAGAGGGCAAATTTATAAAACCTTATTTGAAGGGAAGTACCCTAAGGAGCAGATATGGAAGGTTGGTGTCTTCCACAAAAATGTTGTGTGAGAAAAATCAATGGTCGATCATACATCTGACTCCTCCAGAGGCGCCCTGAAAGTAGTTAGAACGAGAGGGCAAATTTGTAAATCTTTATTTGAAGGGAAAGTACCCTAAGGAGCAGCGATAGAAGGTAAGAATGTTCTACAAAAGATTTGGAGAGGAAAAATCAATGGCGGCTTGTCATACATTTGAATCCTCCAGAGGCGCCCTGTAACTTGTTAAGACGATGGGTGTAAAATTTATAAAAAACTAACTTTTGTAGGGCAAGCCCCTTAAAGTGCGGAGATAGGGTATAAGTTTGTTCTACAGAAGTGTTGGGGAGGAAAAATTAATGGAGGTCAGTCTTACATTTTACTACTCTAAGTGCGACTCCGCAGCAGTTATTGGAAATTTGATGAATTTTTTCACTTTCCCCTTGAACTTTGACCTCGATGAGGAGCCATTTACGCTCAACCAAACTCCCCCATTTTTTGCCACATGAATTTTTTTTCCAAGCCTAACAAAATAAGAGGCGGGATCAATCAAAAATCGAAAAATCGTTCACTATGTCATACCTAGTGTATAGCATAGTACAAGTGAATTTTAATTTACATACATATGTTCGTAAATTTTCGGTTATTTTAATAATAAAACTAGTAAAAAATATTTTTAGTACAATTGGGGTCAAAAAAGTACAATTATTTACTTAATTAAGTACAATTTAAAAATGTCATTTATCATCCCTGGATCAACAAGACGGCATATTTTGTTTTGTTATGTTATTTATATTCGTACTTTTCGCATATACTTCGGCAGTTTGTAATGTGTGGCAGTAATATATTGATATTGAAGACACACAACATTTAATTTTTATGGTGACTAAAAATATTTGAATATTTCTATAGAAAATATATTTATACGGGGAAAACATTAATAGTTTGCGCATTGTAATATTAAAATGTTGCTACTGGTTTAATATTTTTGAGTTTAACTAGAAATTATATTAATACAGCGATGCATTTAAATATATTACGGTTGTTGACTATTTAATATTTTTAGATTTTCTGTTAGCTTGTGTTTAAAATTATGCATATTTATGACTAATATATTAGTATTTTTAAACCCTGATAATAGTTGCCAATCACAGGGTTGTCAGATGTGGCGATTTCTCGCCAAACGTGGCGATTTTCAAACTTGTTTGGCGACCTAATTTTTGATTTGGCGACAGGGCGATTTTTTGGCGATTTAACAAAAAAGTTTGCTATTTTTGATGAGGTATGCATTTGTTTTGAAATTGGTTAAATTTAATACTGAGAATTAATATTATTTTTATGTATGAAATTTGAGGCATTCATATGTATGGTCAGTATTTGAAAGTATGTATGTTCAAATGGCTGATGAAGATCATGAATATCTTCGAGAAAATAGTTTTTCATATTTAAAAGTGCTCTTGGAAGAATCAATAAATAGATTTAAACATAAATATATTTTAAGTCTATGAACATTTTTTCATTATATATACATATATGTTGTTGCTTTAAGTAGAGTACTTTAAACTCTTTTACAGTAAACATCGTGCCATTTTTTTGTTCACTAGCTACTTTTACTTTTTTCTAAATAAAAATAAAGCAAAATATATATCATGGCGGCTTTTTTTAATTTTTGGCGTATCTTAGCAATACAAAACAAATCAATTTTTTAGGATTAAAAAAAAATATTTTTAATACATAAAAAATATATATTTTACTGCTAAAAGCTTGAAAATAAAGGCTTTGGCTAATTTGGCGATTTTTGACAATGAATTTGGCGAAAAAGGTCAAAAACAATTTGACAACCCTGGCCAATCAGCCTAATAAAGATGGAAGTACATAGCACGCGTTAGTTCGTCGACAAGTATGGTGCGTTTATAAACTTTAGCGCGTCAAAAACTGCAAGTTACACAACACGCGTTACAAAAGCCATTCCTGTCAGCTGTTTTTTATTTGTTTACTTGTTTGTGCATTAAAAACGGGTTCGAAAATATATCAAGATTTTGTTATTTTATTAAATTTATTCTTTTTGTATAAATATTGTATGTTTTTTAACACTTCAATAAGTTTTTCTTTCATGATTCACAAATTTGTTAAATTATTATTTTTATTGTCAGCTGATTACACAGTACAACAGCCAATCTGGGGGGTGAGAAATTCCAAGTCAGGGTGATGGTACTAGGTCAGTATAGTAAAACCCTCAAAAGGTTTGGCGTTCGTATGTGTAGTTTTTTTTTATGACATTTTAAATTTTTTCCTTATCTTGATGTTTTTTTGTTTAACATAACTCGAGAACCACTTGTCCGATTTTGCTAAAACAAACTCAAAAAAATTTAGAATTACAATTTCTTTAATCCGTTCATATAACGTTTTTCTTTATAATCAACAGTTTTGCCGGTAAAAATAAATTTGTGGAGAATTATAATTGATAAGTGCAAAAAAATGTTCAAGCCTGGATGTATGCAGCAGATTTTATCACAAACCTGGAGGCTTATTCTGAATTGCGATGCGAAAATCAATGCGATGCGAAAATTCATAAATGCGAACAGTTGCTATTCTGTATTGCGATTATCGCAAAGTTTTTTTTTTAATCGCATTTCAAATGCGAAAAGGTGACAAGTCGGTATTCTACATTGCGAAAACAAATGTCAAATTCGCAAAATTTATTCGACAACAAAATAGCATTCGCAAAGTACAAACATGTTAGTGAGAGATAATATTTTATTTATTTATTCATTCATATATTTATTATTTAATTCAGGGAAGCAAGCAATAAGACCACCAAACCGCGTCAATTTGATATAATGATGGAACTTGTGAATAAGCACAGCCAATTGGCAAGAGGCTATTTGAAAACACTAAATGCACGTCAGTCGGCAAATACTTTATGGCAAACGTTAACTGAAGAACTAAATATCAATGGACCACCTATTAGAGAAGCTGCAGGATGAAAAAAGTATGAAATTTATAAACCAGTTCAAAAATATTTGACTTCAACTTTAATTTTAATAGGTTTGGGCCGATTTTAAAGTACACACAAAACATTTTCATTTTCTTCTTAGTCGAACCACAGTGCCACAAAAACCATTTTTATTATTTTTTTTTTTTATTACAGAATGTCTAAAATAAATTTTTAAACAATTTTCACAGCCAAACACAAACAAATTAATTTATTTTTAATTTTACTTTTATTGACACTGACGTATATTTGAGCAGCGTTGCCACAATTTGAAATAAATTGCGAAAGCGATTGCGAAAGTCTAACAGAATACCAATTTTCTTTCGCATCGCATTTCATTTGCGCATCGCATTGATTTTCGCATCGCAATTCAGAATAAGCCTCCTGCACTGCAATTTTTGTGACTTTTTTTAAGCGATCGGTGAAAATCGTCGGACTTTTGTTTGTTATTTGAAAGAATACACCCACATTCAGTGATGCCAACAGTAGGGGATTTCCCCTTTTCTAGGGATTTTTTTCGGAAAATTTTAACCGTAGGGAAAAGAGGACACAATTTTTTTATTTTAGGGCATATTTATTTATTTATTTATTTAATCAATGGATATTATCCTTACTGATTAATAACAATATTGACTTAAAATTAATGAATAACAATATGCATTTTAAAATATACTACAAATTTACAGAATATATGTAGTACATAAAAATTTACGAATAAAGAAAAACAATATGGTAATTTTATTAATGCCAGTCTTCTAGCATAGGAAGGAAAGTTTGTCGAGTAACTCCAATGAAGATCACGTAAACAGAATAATAAAAATTGTTTTTGGACCGATTCAATACGAGAATTGTGATTTTGTAAAATGGATCCCAAATGATTGACCCATATTCTAAGATTGGTCTAACGAGTGATACGTAAAGTTGCTTTGTTATGTATGGATCGGTGAATTTTTAACCCAGCGCTTTATAAAGCCAAGAACGCCTCGAGCTTTATTAACAGTTAATGTAATATGAGAAACAAAGTCTAATTTAGGATCCAGTAAGACTCCAATATCAAGAAACGAATCAACCAACTCCAGTTGATGACCACCAAAAGCATAATTAACAGCAATACAGTTATTTCTATAAAAACGCATGCTTTTGCATTTCACAAGATTCAGCTCCATCATATTATGATTACACCATAAAAAGAAGTTATTAAGATCCGATTGAAGATAAAAATGATCCGAAAAAAATCCCTAGAAAAGGGGAAATCCCCTACTGTTGGCATCACTTAATGTGGCACATGCGAACGCCAAACCCTTTGAGGGTTTTACTATACTGACCTAGTACCATCACCCTGACTTGGAATTTCTCACCCCCCAGACAATAATCCCAAAAATGTCCCACAGTGTTACTTGTCAAAAACACACAACGCGTTAAAAAGTTCAAAGTTAACCACACAGAAAAAAATATCTCAAGAAAATTTTTAACAACACAGTTTGTCAAAAATATAATTTTTGTTCAACAAACTTTTTGTTTGATTCAATGAAAAAATTTATCAAATATACACTTGGCAAAATAGCACTCAATAAAACATATTTAATAATGAAATATTTAAATATTTCTTGATATTCAATAAAACAAATATTTGAATCAACGTTAAAACAGTATTTTTACAACTCTTGTCCATTTTATAATAGGTCATAATTCTCATTCGCTTAACACTTTTATTTGGTTAAATATCTTTAGTTTTGCCAAAGTCTTTAGAAAAAGGTTTCCCGACGATCTGGCCTAAGCAACCAGCGAAATGCGCATAGGAACTAGCTTATCCCCCAATAATAAATTTTAGTGTATTTATCAAAAAATAATATTAAGAATTTAACACTTCATTATTAATAAACAAATAAATAAAGATTCGATAAACATTTTGTTTGATTTATTCAACATTTCCAACAATTTATTTTAACAAATCACGTAAACATTTTGTTGAAAAAAATTATTTTGGCCAACAACATTTTTTATTGATTCAATAAAATTGGTTGTTGACTAAAAATTCAAAAACTATACCTACAAACTTTTTTATCAATAATGCAAAAGTCGTCATCGCAGAAAATTCAAAATTTTTTTTGTATCAAATATGCGAATTTCGTATTCAAATATGAAAATTATTTTTTTCTGTGCAGCTTTCTGGCGCAAACGCGTCAAAATATTTTGCATGTAGCTTGTTCTATGAAAACACACTAGCTTAACTTTTTTTGACAGAAGACGACAGAGCGCGCGCGCACTAACGCGTGTTATGTACTTCTACCTAAACAGAGCACATGCAGGTGCTGCTATTGTTACTAAATCAAGTCTTTCCAGAATGCCTAACCAGAATGTGAATAACGTGGCTTAAGCATCTGAGCGAATACGTGTAAATCGTATGTGTAAAACCATGTTGAACTTAAGGGAACTTTTTGTTTAATTTTATGAAACTGTAACTTGCTTAAGAAAAGTGCGAAACTAATCGCACATTCCGTACGGAATCAAATGTTTTTTATTTTGTTTTGGGTTTTTTAAATGTATTTGAGATTATTTTTGACAGTAGCGTAAGTTTGTTTATGCACGTTCTGGTTGGGCCTTTATGAAGCTTTCGCGCGCTAAATAAAATGCCAACTGCTAAATGAAAAATTTGCAGCTAAAGGCCAGTTTACACGGTAATACAATGTATTACGACTTTGTAGAATCAAAATATTATGAAATTCTCTCCGTGTTTAAAAGAAAAAAATAAAAATCTTTTGTAAGTATAGTTCATGTTTACACGGATGGTATAAGTAAAATCCAAAATAATAACAAAAAATCAGATGGTTGCAGTTTTAAATATTTACAAAAACAACGTGAAAATTTCCTTAGTTGATTTCAGTTGTTTTTGTAATCGTTTTAAATGCTATCACCTTCAATATACTCTGTTAAAATACACCTCTGGTGTGATGAGAATACTTAAGTTTTTAAAATGGTTTAGAAAAAAACCATTTACCGACCGCTTGTCAGATTTTGTATCCGTATTCTCTCTTACTCAATACATTTTGCTTTTACATGATAAGATTTTTCTCATTCTACATAATCTTTCGATATGTCGTAATACATTGTATTACCGTGTAAACTGGCCTTAAATAAATTTTTCTAATGCTAAATTTAGCTGCAAAAATGCTTAAAAAATGGTAATACTGAAAATTACTAAAAAAAAAATTTTTTCACATCAAAAATTACGAGTTTCGAGCCATCTCTTGACGAGTACGGACGTGTATCAGTGAGTAAGAAAAATAAAAAAAATATTTGTAATAGCTGAAAAAAAGAACAGTAACTAAGGTGCCCGAAGAGATTTGTGAATGAGCCTCACAAATACTCCCAATAAGGAGAGTAGGCCCAGCACAATTAGCAGAAATGCGTATATTGTGGTAAGCTCCCCGAGCGTGAGCAATGAAAACATTCGATACCCAGAATTAAATAAAAATTATTTAAGTGCGAAAATTGCCAGCGCAACTGGTTTTCCATACAGCAATTTAAGTGCAAGTGTGCCCAACCTGAGCAAGTGTGTTGATCCGACCGTAAATGTGGTCCAAAGTGTGAAGTCGTCTGACCAGAGGAATAAAAACGAAAAACCTGGAACATCAAGATTTGCATTAATAAATACAGGAGCTGTGCCAAAAAGTACTAAAGTGCAAACAGGCATGGACAGATATATTACAATAACTAAGAGAAAGGCTAGCCCTAGGTCCACCCAACAGGAACGCATGGCCAAACAATACAAAGGCTCTAACGTAGTCTCTTTGCCAACAAATGGTAACAGATTCTCTGTACTATCCATACCTGACGATGAAGAAGCAGAATCAGCTAATGGAACAGCCACTAAAGAAGTTAAGCCGCCACCTATCTATCTGCGGGAGCAAACATCAAATAGCATAGTCAACATGTTGATTCAACTGGTAGGTAAGAATAATTTCTACGTCGTTTCTATACGACGCGGGCAAATTCAAGAAACCAAAATTCAAGCCAGTACAGAAACGAACTTTCGTATTATATCAAGACACCTGGACGCAGAAAATAAAAGTTACTATACATATCAATTAAAAAGTGTTAATGGATTGATTATTGTCATAAAAGGCATAGATAGTCCTGTTCCTACAGAGGAAATAAAATCTGCCATAGAGCTAGAGGGGTATGAGGTAAAATCTGTTCATAACATTTTGAACAGGAATAAAGTTCTCAAAAACAAAAATTCAGTTCAACCCATATACAACTTGCGCTACCTACTCAACCGAAGAATAACTGTTGAGGAGCCATTAAAACGAAAGGGTCCCCCCAATGCACAAACTGTCAGGAATATGGGCATACAAAATCATATTCTAAATTGCCTCAAGTATGTTTGGTTTGTGGCGACGCTCATAAAATCGCCGAATGTAATCGTTCTAAAGCTGACCCGAATGTTAAGAAATGCAGCAACTGTGGCGAAAATCACACGGCAAACTATAGGGGTTGTAGAGTCTTCTTGCATTTAAAAAAACCTGCTTTAGTTCAAAAATATACTCACTCCCAACATGGTCCGTCACATGCGCCCACCCAAACCGCTGGCTCTATTGCTAGTACTTCACAAACAAACAATCAAAACCAATCATATGCCCAAGTCTTAAAAGGAAACCCTAATGCGAAAAATCCCCCGAGTACTTCTAACGCAAAGCAACCTCCAAACGCTAATGTTCCTAGGGAAGGTCTACAAATGCCTTCTGGAAATGTGCCTACCTCAATTGAAAATTTAATTCAAACTACGAATAACTTCATGGCCACTATGCAGAACATGTTTCAGGAAATGATGCGAAACCAGAACATGCTCCTGCAAGTTATACTCAACAAAAAATGAACCAGGAATGCAAACGGCTTATCCCAACATAAACACGAAGTTGCAAACTTTCAAACGTACTTCTTGTCTCTGAAACACACTTTACTCATAAAAACAGCTTTAGGGTAAATGGATACCTTACGTATGACACAAAACATCCCAGCGGACGAGCTTGTGGTGGCACAGCCATAATTGTGCACAAACACATCAGACACTTACCATTGCCAGAGTTCGAAGAAGATTGTATACAGGCCACATCTATAAATCTTACTGATTTCAATCTGACGTTAACATCCGTTTATTGTCCCCCGAGGCACAAAATTGTAAACGATAAACTTCTCAACTTCTTCTCCACATTGGGCCAGAAATTCATTGCTGCTGGCGACTACAACGCTTAACATACATATTGGGGCTCCAGACTTATTAGTCCTAGAGGTAATCAGCTATGCAATACCGTAACTGCAAATAATTTTGATGTGGTATCGAGTGGTGAGCCTACCTATTGGCCAACCGACTTCAATAAGATACCAGACCTTATTGACTTTGCTGTAATTAAAAACATCAAGCGGGATCAGGTACTAGTTAGTTCCTCCTATGATCTTTCGTCTGATCATTCACCTTCAATCCTCATTTTAAAAGGTAACTCTGACGCTGCAGCTGCAAACTTTATTTCCTATCCAAACAGAAACACAAATTGGTTAAAGTAAAAAATTAATCTGACATCCAAATAGCTGTCGACCGATTTACAGAACTCTTGGATACTGCAGCAAGAAATGCAACCCCAATCAAGCGGACAATTAAACGTGCTCCTTACAATACATCGACGGATATAGAGACCCTTATCAGAGAAAAAAGGAAGTTAAGAAGACAATGGCAAAACAGTCGTTCCCCAACCACTAAGGCCCAACTACAATTATGACTGACCACTCTTCGCAACAAATTGAGACAGAACCACGAGTCTGCAATAGAAGGCTATCTAAACAGCCTAGACGCCACAAAAAACTCCAATTATAGCTTATGGAAGGCTGTACGGCATATGAAATGCCCTATAACCCAAGAATCTCCATTAAGACTGGAAAACCGCACTTGGGCCAAAAACAAACATGAAAAATTAAACGCTTTCGCGGGCCACCTTTAGAAAGTTTTCACGCCACATGATGCACATACTTGTTCCTGTCGTCCAATCATTCCTGATAAGGTAAACCACCCATTAAAATTTAACATAACTAAAGTAAAATCTGCAATAGAAAAAGTGAATGTTAGAAAATCTCCCGGACCTGACCGCATCACAGGTTCAATGATAAGAAACCTACCATCGTCTGCTTCCAGAATCTTGCTGCTCATTTTTAACGCTATATTAAGAGTCGGATACTTCCCATCCTCATTGAAGATGTCAATAATTGTTATGATTCCCAAGCCAGGAAAAGATGCTAGCCAGGTTGCGTCGTACAGACCGATAAGCTTATTGTCAATCCTATCGAAGCTTTTCGAAAAAATATTCGTTTTAAGTATAACTCCTCATCTAAATGAACACGACATCATCCCGGATCACCAGTTCGGATTCAGAGCGAAACATGGTACAATAGAACAAGTGCATAGAATTGTCACCCTTATTAGATCGGCGTTTGAGAAAAAGCAATACTGCTCAGCCCTGTTTATAGACATTTCCCAAGCATTTGACAAAGTTTGGCATGATGGGCTACTCATCAACATAACACGAATGCTTCCTCAAAACACTCACAAGCTTCTGGAGAGCTATCTAACAGGATGAACATTCATAGTAAGGTCGCAAGATAAATACTCCCCCCTCAAGAAAATTACTGCTGGTGTCCCCCAAGACAGCATATTAGGACCGCTTCTATATATAATATACACAGCGGATATGCCAACAAACATGAGCACGCATACCTCTACATTTGCGGACGACACAGCATTTATTAGCGTTAACCACGACCCAAAAGTCGCATCGCAAAATCTGCAGTCCCACATCAATGAACTAGAGGCCTGGCAAGAAAAATGGAGAATAAAGGTTAACCCGGCTAAATGTGCTCACTTAACTTTCACGCTCAGAAGACAAACGTGCCCAGCTGTAAAAATAAATAACATCACTGTAACGGTAGAAAGCCATGTTAAGTACTTGGGAATTCATATAGATAGACGCTTGACCTGGTCGCGTCATATTGAAGCGAAAATAACGGTTATGAAACTTAAAGCAGCTCAACTACATTGGCTTCTCGGTCGAAACTCAAACTTGTCCTTAGACAACAAAATTCTCTTATACAAGTCCATCATAAAACCAATATGGACATATGGCATCCAATTATGGGGTACTGCATGCGCATCTAACATCCAAAAGCTTCAAAGAAGACAGTCTAGAATATTACGACAAATTGTCTGCGCCCCATGGTATATACGTAATGATATCATCCACAGATATCTCAACGTCCCCACTATCCAGGAGGAAATTAAAAAATATTCAATAAGCTACATCGATAAACTAATGGTCCACCCTAACTACCTAGCTCGGGGTTTGCTTCAGTTCGAAGGTCACCAGAGGCTAAAAAGAACCGATACTTTGAGCCTAACTAGAAGACAGTCTTAAAATTTTAATACAGCAGTTAGTGGTTACACTGGTAACAACTAATAAACAACAAGTAAAATTAAGATTTGAATACATGTTGTAAATTTCGATAAGAAAGATTCAATAATAAAAATAAATTTAAAAAAAAAAAACATCAAAAATTTAATTTGACAACGCTGATAATAACATTAATAAATCGTTTGCCTGTGTGCATACACATGAGCTTGAATGAGTTGCGCATTTCAAGAACCACTCACAAAATGCGCACCTAGAGAATTCGCAATACACAGATACATATGAAAGATCACTCCCCTGCAAATAATAGGACCACTCCAAACAAGCGTGTAAAGAGTAGTCCACAAGGGACTAGGACTTGTCCAAAAGTAACCCAAACGTATGGAAAAAATATGGTCTTTTTAACATTACGATGTCCTAGGAGAGGACCATATAACCCACCTTTGGACTACTAAAGGCCAGTTTACACGGTAATACAATGTATTACGACTTTGTAGAATCAAATTCTCTCCGTGTTTAAAAGAAAAAAAATTAAAATCTGTTGTAAGTATAATTCATGTTTACACGGATGGTATAAGTAAAATTAAAAATAATAACAACAAAACAGATGGTTGCAGTTTTAAATTTTTACAAAAACAGCATAAAAATTTCCTGAGTTGTTTTTGTAATTTTATAAAAATGCTACCACCTTCAATATACTCCGTTAAAATACACCTCTCTTGTGATGTAAATACATAAGTTTCTAAGATGGTTAAGAAAAAAACCATTTACCGACCGCAGATTTTGTATTCGTATTCTCTCTTACTCAATGCATTTTGCTTTTACATGATATGATTTCTCTCATTATAAATTATGTCGTAATACAATGTATTACACGGTCTCACGGACACTGGCCTTAAGGAGTAGTTTTAAAACTACTCCATGGTAGACACAAGAGGATTAGTTTTGAAGTCGTTTAAAAACGAAAGCATGTCGTTAAAAAACGAAGACATGCCGTCTCACTACAAACACTTTTTAACAATGACATGGTCTATGCTTGCATTACATCGGACCAGTCCATGGAGTAGTCCATTTTATCGAAATGGATCAGGTGGTCCAATTTTATTTGCAGGGTCTTACGAATGCGTTGGTTTTTATGTGGGAGTCTTTTTGGCTCATGCGCATGAGTGCGCAAATGAGAACTCTACAGCATCTGTAAACAATGTGCGGGATTGGAGAATGGACGTGAATAGAGAATAATTTACAAATTTGGTACAAATAGCTTGGTTTTAAATAAACATGTGTTAAAAATTGGGAGCGTTTAGATTAGTGGGCGTAGCAAAAAAATAGAATAATGTATATCTGTAGAACGGTAAGTGTAAAGTTTTCCAAATTTAGTACAAACAGAATGGTTATCAATACACATAATCTATCAAAAATGGGCGGAATTTCAGAAGTAGGCGTAGCACAATCTTTAGCTATGTATATCTAGAGATTGACAACAGCTACAATTTACAAATTTGGTACAAGTAGCTTCGTAATTAATGCACAATATCTGTATTAAAGTGGATCTAATAATTAGAGTCTAATTAAAGACATAGGCGGGCACCTTCAATGCAAATACCATACAGATTTCTGTGTAGCTGGTGAATGGTAACAGTAAGAGTATTCAGACTAGGTACATATGGCTACGTAAATAGTGTACGCGATATTTATTTTAAAAATTACGCATTTTATTTAATTGAGGGTTGCGAAGCGCACTAGGTTAGGCTACGCGTTCTTAAATAACTTTACCAATATAATGATTTTGTTCTGGTGGATCCATGACTGCCTATAGGTTTCAAATAGGGTACACTTTCAAAAATTCGTCTGTAAAAACTTTGGTGTAGCGCATCATATGGTCGAGATGGGCCGCTATACTTTTTTACTTGTTTATTATATGCAAAAATTTTTGAAATGTTTTGTGTTTGATTATGCCAATTCATATTTTGAACAATTTTAAGGACACATTTCAAGTATTTACTGCATATTTAATGCACAATATTTCCGAGCATACGAGTCTCCAGTTTCCCTGGTTATCAATAGTAAAAAGATCTTTAAAACTAAATGATATCTTAAACTACCTTATACATACTCTTTATGTAAAAATTTTTTTAAAAACTTACCATTGGTACTTTTTTATTAAAACAATTTCTGTGTATATGGACCTTTTTTTTTTGTCAAAACTCATATATTGGAAGGTAATTTTTATGAACTGAAATAGTGGGTAGTACATAGTAAGCAAATTTAGGAAGTGTGTGTATCAAACTTATATACTTAGATTTTTTAATGCGAACACTCTTATCTCTTTATATATATTTCTTACAAGCCTTAGGCAAATAATGGACCAATTTGACAAATTTTGGCTAAACAGATATATGTACTTTGGCTGTGTGTGAAACGGCAGCAAAGTTCTATGGTGAATTTAAGTTGTCAAAAATTTCTAGGCTAATGTCAAAAATTATACTAGCCTTCAGGGCTAGTGCAATTTTATTCACCATCACAGTGTCAAAATTTTACTTCCATTAGTACTTTGATACCGTTTCACACACTATTTGATTAAAATAAAAAATTATTTGAAACAAACTACTTTGTGCATAGCGTGTTTTAAATATTGTAAGAAAAAGCTCAAAATTTCTAAATTGATATAAACTACAATGCGTTCTTTACAATTTAGATTTTCTTAAAACATATCTAAATGCTAATCTATTTAAAAACAAAGCTTCATTTAGCGGACAACATGTTTGAATCTATTTTATATATGTATGTATCACAAAATCCAGATGAATATCAATTAAGGCCAGTTTACACGGTAATACATTGTATTACGGCATAATGTAGAATGAGAGAAATCATCTCATGTAAAAGCAAAATGCATTGAGTAAGAGTGAATACGAATACAAAATCTGACAAGCGGTCGGTAAATGGTTTTTTTCTAAACCATTTTAGATACTTATGTATTTTCATCACACCAGAGGTGCATTTTAACGGAGTATATTGAAGGTGGTAGCATTTTTATACAATTACAAAAACAACTAAAATCAACTCAGGAAATGTTCATGTTGTTTTTGTAAAAATTGTAAAACTGCAACCATCTGCTTTTTTGTTATTATTTTTGATTTTACTTATACCAGCCGTGTAAACATAAAGTATACTCTAAACAGACTTTTATTTTTTTTTTCTTTTAAACACGGAGAGAATTTCATATTATTTTGATTCTACAAAGTCGCAATACATTGTATTACCGTGTAAACTGGCCTTTAATAATGTCAAATTTTTTTTAATCCAATCATCATCATCAATGTTTTTATTTTTTTTTTTACTTTAAATGATCAAAACTTGTAGAGGCAATTTTGTTTGATTTTCAATTTAACATTTAAAGTTTTTCTCGAGTTTTTCTTAAAAACTTGAGCAGTGATTAATTACAGTATGTGTTTTGAAAACAAAAATGTTTGGATTTCGTTTAAAATTTAAAAAATATGACTTAGAAAATACTAACAATAGTAGAAAATTATGATTTTATCCGACATCTTATACATTTTTGTATAACAGATAAGTTTTTGGGACATAAAAAAATTAAATATACAAGAATGAATGTGTACATAAGATATATTAATATATATATATATATACATATGTATATAATAACATTGATTCACAAAACAAATTGAATAATAATTAAATAGCGCATAGTATATTAACTTATTCTAAGATCACATTGCATGTACTTCAATAATAACTTATTCCTCAAGTAGTTCGCGCGATATCTGCAAAATAAACTTGGAAATTTTCTTGTAAAAAAATTGACATACAACATTTGTGTATTAAAAACTAACTATTGCATATTCTTTCGTGATATGTTAATGCAATCTTGTAAGTTATATTGAAATTAAAACTTAATTCTACAGGGTTATCCATTTGGCGGTTCCAAAACCGTCGAACTGGCAAGGCTTTCTTTCAGCTGTTAAATATCTGTCATCTAAAGTGTCATTTATTTAGTGAAAGGTTTGCCATTTACGAAAAAGGATCGTTTAACAACCGCAAAACGCGTTAAAATAGTTAAAAAGGGATGATTATGGTCGTCATAGTCGACATACTGTGCAAGGAATTGGCAAGATAATAAAGAAATTTTAAAAGACTGGTAGCGATACAGATGTGGTCAGGCCTTATTATAGTAGTGTGTTTATATTACAGCATTTTACACGTTTTCAAATAAATATCTTTAAACTTAAGATTTGAGATCATTCAATTGAAGCTTGCAACATTATTGATTTTAACCAGCATGCAAAATGAATAAAATGTTGTTTCAGAAAAACCAATTTTTATAAGCATAATTTTCAATGCGAAAAGAAGTCACACGTTCGAAAAGATATGAAGTAAAGCATAAATGTCATAAAAGTTGTATTTAAATTGTATATTAGACTTCCCAGAAAATATCCAATACTTGAAGTAAACACAGTTTTCTAAACAATTTTATAACATGAATTATTTTTACCAATTAACTTCTAGTGGTTTTCAATCTATATATGTAAGTGACATACATAACATACCATAAGTGTGTAGCGCATTCAGTTGCTGACGTAAGATTCTGCAACTGCATGCGCAACTACATGAATTGTTATGTGACACTCTTTCTTTAATATTTTTTTATTTTAAAAAACTTGCAAACACTTCATTTTTTTCATTGTAGTTTTAAGTAAAATATATTTTCTGGTTAAATAAAGAATTATTATTGTTTAAAACTTCAAACATAGAGTTTATATTCAATTGGCGCAGTCGGTTCAAACGGATCTGTTAAGAAATTAAGTATTAAGAAAAATAAATTACATAATTAAAAGAAATAAAAACTTATCGTTAAGTGAAGTGATGCAAAAAAAAATTTTTTTTTATATATAATAAAAATGAAAATACAGACTAAATAAATTTCAGAGAATAATACCATCGAAGAAATAAATAAACTTTTAAACAACTGTAAAATTTCAAATTTGCCAGACAATAAGGAGAAAAAAGAATTTGCCCTACAAAACCTTAATTTTGTTGAACCGTTCGATGGAAATATTAGTGCAGATCTCCTTAGGAGGGAGAATCCCAGCGACTGGAAAACACTGAGGTCGGAGCTGATTGAAGAATTTGGCGAAAAGAGGGATATTTCAACGCTGATACTAGAATAAGGTAATGTTAAAACAATAATATATGTATGTAGAATAAGAGACTGCATAAAACTAAGCGAAGAATCCGAAACTAGAAAGAATATGTATAGAATAGAAACAAACAGATTTAGTTTAGAAATTTTAAGGAAAAAATTACCTTACCATATTGCCGCCATACTTAATGCTAATCCCGTATCAGATTTTAAATCTGCGCTTAAAATTTTGAGGGAAAGCGGCTTGTACTTATTTGAGTTTAAAGAAAAGAAAGTTCAAAAAAATAGTAATTTTTTACAAGAAAGAAATTTGCAGCCTGTTTCCCATGTTTGGGATATGCCCCATTATCCTAACCCATCTCAATATCGAACAAATCCACCCCAATATTTTGGACAGCAACACCCAAGTTACCAAATGAATAATTCTAATCAAATTAATTTCAATAATTATGTACCATTTAACGACAACAATATTTCACGACAACCTCATTTTAATACAAGCAAACAGCTAACTGGAATACCCAAATGGAATAATTCTAACCAATCTCGAATCAGACGATACGGAGCTCCTGTTCCAATGGCTCAAATTTTCATTTACGAGCCCCGGAAGATTGCCAATTGTAACGTTTTATAGCGATAACAAACCATTAAATTTTCTTATTGATACAGGATCATCTGTTAATTATAATAATTAGGAAAAATATTTTATCAACAATAGAACAAAAAAAAAAACCAATTTCTTTAAGAACAGCAACAGGATCAGTAGTTTTAGATACCATTCAATACATTTTTATGCCCGGCGAGTGGATAAGGCTTTATATGTACGATTTTTCGGATAGCTATGAGGGATTGTTGGGTTATGATGCATTACGAATTCTAAATGCACAGATTGATGTTGGTAGAAATGCAATGGCGTTGAATATAGAATAGGGAATGACACGATTAGCAAAAGTGACTATGAATTCACGAAATAAAAATTGAACGTACATGAAATTGAAATTAACGAAGGAAAATATAGGTTTCGCATGAATCACCTCAATTGCGAGGAGCGCGCAGCCTTAGTTAAATTGTTACGAAAATACAATAATGCGTTTTCTAAAGAAGGTGATGATTTGACCTTTACGCACGAAACAAAACATTGTATTAAAACTATGCATGAGGACCCAATCTATAGCAAGTCATATAGATATCCTGAGGTCCATAGGGCGGAAGTCGATCGCCAGATAAGGGAAATGTTGAGACAGAACATTATCTGCCACAGTACTTCTCTCTATTCCTCACCAATATGGGTAGTACCCAAGAAACTTGATTCCTCAGGGAGGGATAAATGGCGGATTGTCGTGGATTATCGCAAACTACATGAGATCACGATATCTGACAGATATCCTATTCCCAATATGGAGTATATTTTGGATAAATTGGGAAGGTGCCTCTACTTCTCAACGATTGATCTGGCTAAGGGCTTCCATCAAATTGAAATGGACCCTGCGGATAGGAAAAAACGACATTCTCAACCGCAAACGGTCATTTTGAATTCATGAGAATGCACTTCGGGCTTAAGAACGCCCCATCAGCATTTCAGAGGTTGATGAACAAGGTGCTGGGAGAGCTTGTAGGAAAACACTACCTGGTCTATCTCGATGACATTATAGTGTTCAGTGCATCTCTGCAGGAACATGTCGAATCGCTCGACAGAGTCCTGAAAAGGTTGGCAGAGGCAAATTTAAAAATTCAGCTCGACAAGTGCAAGTTTTTAAAGCGGGAGGCCGAGTTTTTGGGTCACTTGGTGTCACCTGAGGGGGTGAGACCAAATCCTAGGAACATTAATGCTTTTATGAAATACCCAATACCAAGGACTGAAAAAGAAATAAGACAATTTTTAAGCTTGGCTGGGTTTTACAGGAAGTTTATTAGAGACTTTGCTCGAATCACCAAGCCTTTGACATCCTGTTTAAAAAAAGGAAACAAAATAGACTATAACAATACAGAATATATTAATGCAGTTAAAACAATAAACATTATGATTACCAGCGAACCAATTCTCTCATACCCGAACTATGACAAAATTTTTACTCTAACTACAGATGCCTCGAACATTGCTCTTGGCGCTGTCTTGAGAACGAACGAAACTCCAAAGATGGAAAATCAAACTTAATGAGTTTGATTTCGACATAAAGCACATCCCAGGTAAAGAAAATCAAGTGGCCGATGCCCTTTCTTGAATTAAACTTAACGAATGCAATATGAATGAAGACATTAACTCTGATATGGCCACCGTTCACTCAGCGGATGAGGATAATGCTAATTATATCCCCATCTCTGAGAGGACACTGAATACATTTAGAAATCAGTTAAGACTTTTAAGCAATGATACTGAAGGGATGGTTAAACAAAAAGTATTTTCAAATACTGTTACTACTATATACTACATAGACTTGAGTTGCGATGACATGAAAAATATTATTAAGCAGCATTTGTTAGGAAAAAAATCGGCAATTTTTATGCCAAATACTGCAGACTTTCTTCGTTTTCAAGACGTCTTTAAAGACTTAATACAGTCGGGCAATACCGAACTGACGAGAGCAATGAGGGAATTAGAAAACGCAGGGTTCCGAATATTCATTCACTATTCACTCATGGTTACGAATAAAAAATTTCCTACACTGTTGTGTGCTTTTTTATTCGTGTTTAAAAACACAAAAAAAACTTTTGCTATATTTATTCTTGTATAAAAGTATTTTCATTGTTTTTGGTTTTTACAAAACACATGAGATAATAATAGAGATTTTTCCTTTTTTATATTTGTACATATGAGAATTGTTTTTTTAAACTTCTTTTGTACGTCTTGCATTCACACATACTTCCAAATATTCGCTAGGTATTTACATCATAATCTCTGTTGTGTTTTGCTTTATTCGTGTTTAAAAACTCAAAAAATCTCTTGCTGTATTTTGTCTTGTATTTGTATTGTTTTTTGTTTCTACTAAAAACATGAGATAATAAGAGAGATTATTTATCAAGAATGTTTGAATTTAACATTGAAAAAGAAAAAAAAAAAAACAAATTATAAGCATGCAATTAGTGTTTATTTATTTCTTCTTTTAGGGAAAATTTGGGGAAAACAATTTTTTTAAGTAAAACTACTGAACGTAAAAGAAACAAAAAAAAATTTGATGTAATTTATTTTATATTTTTTTTATTAAAGCTTTAAAAGAACATAACGCAACACTTTTTAAATAAATAATTCATTAAAACAAATTTAAATTAAATATTAAAATTTGTACATAAATTTAGATAAAAAAAAAATCAAAATCAAATTTGCACTGTTGTCATATTTTCAATTGTTTTAAATAAAGTTGCAAGTATTTTTATTTTCTTAACGATAAAAGCAACATTAATAAACGACGCGTAAAAAAACAATTTTATCATGTACAAAGTAAGGCTACAAGTCCTATTAAACAAAAGCAATAGATTTTTGTGTTTTTAAACACGAATAAAGCAAATCACAACGATTAGCCTATCATTATCCACATACGCGCATGTGTACAAACTGGAAAATAAAAAACAATTTTATGCATGTGCTTAAAAATAAAAAAAAAATTTAGCTATTCATTTTACAGTGCTAGAATAAAACAAAAAAATTTGCAAGCATTATTCATGACAGTTTATCATGTATGTTGGATTTTTAGTATGCATACATGAATATTTTCGAACCCTGAGAAAACGAAACAGAATACTCCAAGTTTAAAACTATTGTAATGCAGTTACATCTGGTAGGGATGCACCAGGGAATAGAAAAAGTCGTTAAGGAATTTTCAATAAGATATTACTATCCAAATTACGTAAAGGAAATATCCAGAATCATCAATGCCTGTGAGTTGTGCAATTTGTGCAAATCCGATCACATAGCACATAAACTGCCTTTTAAGCTGACGCCCCCAGAATACGAAACCCTGAAGAAATTTGCTGTCGACTTTTGGCAATGGAATAGGGAAAACTATTTGAAAACCATTATTATTTATTGCCACCAAATATAAATAGAAACAAAAATTATCATTTAAAACATAAAAAGCTATTCAACAGCATTTTCAGTAATATGAATAGTTTTCCTTAATTTCCAAATGTGTTGGTCAAAATACCATTAAGGAAGAAGTACATAACACGCGTTAGTGCGCGCGAGTTATGGAATCACCCACAACATCAACAGCACCAACAAAACCACCACGACAAAATTATTAGGAAAATTAAATACAGAATAAGCATTTTTTTGTAACACACTTTTATATTAATTATTAGGGAAATTAAATAAAGAATAAAACTTTTTTTGTAACACACTTAAATTTAGGTAATAAGAAATAAAACACTTTACAGACAAAATTATTAGGAAATTAAAATACAAGGTAATCATTTTTTGTAACACATTTGATATTTAGCAATAAAACACTTCTGTACTTAGTTATTAAGAATTTTTGTATTTAATGAATAATCACTTTTATCTTTAATCAATAAGTTTCATTTAATAATTTAAATAAATAAATTTTTAATTGTTCAATAACCATAATAACTATAAATAACGTAAGTGGCGTAGTCGGTATCGCGGTCCCCAGTTAAAAGGAAAATTCTTGTGTGAATATCAAGGAAAGTGAACAATAATTAAATAAAAAAAAGCTCACAGAAAATCCTTGAATGAATATCAGGGATAGTGATCAAAAATAATTAAAAAAAGAAGCAATATTAAAAAAAAGCTCACAGAAAATCCTTGAATGAATATTGGTATTTCCACAGAAATGTCTACTTTTTGTCACGTAACGTCACCAACCATTTTTAATTTTTTCTCAAAGAATAATGAAAATATTATTTACTTTTTTGCATTTGGGTGTAGAACGCAACTAGGTTTTCATTTAGTGAAAGAGAGGAAAAATTTTAACAACGTGGTTCTAAAATACAAGAATAATTGCTAGGTGACGTGACGTGACAAAAAGAGAGCTTTTCTGTGGAAATGCCCATATCAGGGATAGTGATTAAAAATAATAAAAAAAAAACAATAATAAAAATTTCACAGGAAATCCTTGAATGAATATCAGGGATAGTGATCAATAATAAAAGTTCACAGGAAATCCTTGAAGGAATACCAGGGATTCTGAACATAAATCAAATAATAAAAAAAACTATAATAAAATATTAATAATAACAAATAAACAATTTTCCCGGAAGGAATATCAGGGACAATAATAAAATAGACACTGCAAATAAATATCGCAAACGTTCACAACCTTTAAATTGGCGTGTTTCAACACTTAAGGGCCGTGAGAACCTGAGGAGGAAAAGAGACACAGTAAGAGGATAAAAGGACACATCATGAAGCATATCTTTCTTGGGTGCCTGTTAGTCAAAGTGAACTAATTATATTTAATTATTTTATTATTATATATATATTAAAAAATAAAGATATATATATGTCTTGTTATGACATCATCCACATCTAGATTGCCTTTTGCTTAAACAAAATGCCCTTAAGCTAAGATCCCACTATCGGCGCAATGTACCAATTTTTGTCTTATTTCATGTGCCGATAGTGTGAACGGTCAATATTTTTTAATTTGCGACAATCTGTGCCGAAATTGTGCTGACTGTGGACAATCAAAATTAACCTTGATGCGCCGATAATGTGAACACTCTTTTGCACAATGTGGAGCAATCAAATTGTTAAATATGTACCGATTTTTTTCGGCCACTTGTGTGCCGATCACAGTCGCCAATCAGCGCCGATACAAGGGATGGCAAAACGAAATTTTTAAGTGCACCAACTGGCTACTAAAATTTTACTTTTTTGAGCTTAATTGTACCAAAATTACATTTGTTTTATCTATTATTTATGTATTAAAAAGTTAAATAGTACATTTGTACTGTTAAATGAAAGAAAACAATTTTCTTTAACGAAAACATTGCAGTTGTATCGATGTTGCCATCCCTGCTTTGTAAACATCGGTTTACAGAACAACTATTACAAAAAAAAAAAAACAAGTGCAGTAAGTTTGAATAAAATTGAATACATTTTTAATTTTATATTAATATATTATTTAAAATTGCTAGGAAACTAATAATGGAATATTCAGACGGAGAATTTTGCGAATTTTTAACGTAAAATTATGTCGCCAACAAACAAATAAACCAAAACATATGATTAAATTGGCCCAAATAACACGATAGTGTGACCGCATTGCACCGATTATTGTCGCAATTGAGTTTTGGCCCATATGAACCGAAAAAAATTCTCACAATGTGCGACGATAATGGGACCAGCCAAGAATAAACTGTGCAATGTTTTTTAATGTGCGCCAATACAGCACAATAAAACTCGTCACAGATTGTGCTATTTGAGCCGATAGTGGGATCTTAGCTTTACACTGCATTTTCCCACAGTAGAAGCTAAGTAAAAAAACAACTCTCTGATTTCAATAATTTTTGTTTTATTTATGTCAACATAAAAACGCTTAAGCTAAGATCCCACTATCGGCGCAATGTACCAATTTTTGTCGTATTTCATGTGCCGACAGTGGGAACGGTCAACATTTTTGTATATGCGACAATCTGTGCCGAAATTGTGCTGACTGTGGACAATCAAAATTTACCTTGATGCGCCGATAATGTGAACACTCTTTTGCACAATGTGGAGCAATCAAATTACTTAATATGTACCGATTTTTATCGGCCACTTGCGCGCCGATAACAGTCGCCAATCAGCGCCGAAACAAGGGATGGCAAAACGAAATTTTTAAATTGCACCAACTGGCTAAAATTTTTTTACTTTTTTGAGCTTAATTGTATCAAAATACATTTGTTTTATCTATTATTTATGTATTTAAACGTTAAATAGTACATTTCTACTGTTAATTGAAAGAAAACAATTCGCCTTCACCACAAAACATTGCAGTTGTATCGATCTTGCCGTCCCTGGTTTGTAAACATCTTTTTACAAAACAACAATTACAAAAAAAAAAAAAGAACAAGTGCAGTAAGTTTGAATAAAATTGTATACATTTTTTATTATATATAAATACAGTCAAACCTCGATTATCCGGCTCTCTTGGGACCAGCACCAGCACGGATAACCGAAATACACGGTTAATAGAGGTTATATTAAAATAAACAGAAATTAATTTTTTTTTAATTTATTTTTATTTAAACATTCGATTTATGTAAGTACAGATTCAATTATACCACATATTTTTATACAAAACATACAAATCGTCATAGAGAATGCAAAATTAAATACATACATATGTATGTATCATCAAAATTGGGGTTTTTACTGAGTATGCTTTGAGTGATCAAACTAGATGTCTGCAGAAAATTTGTACATTTTACAGATTTTCCTGTAAACTTATAAGGAGTGATATTAGTTTTTGCATTTCTTCTGACGAAATATTTGTTTATTTATAATATTCTTTTATAGTACTTTGCCTCTTTTTTCTTTCAATAGTTGGTTTTGAAAAAGATGCATCTGGATTTTATCTGCTTCTGATATGACTGGAGAATTTTCTACAAACTTTAACAAAACATTACAGGCCTCTATCGCCTGTGCCAACGTTGGAGTTTCTAAAGGGTGGTTAAATTTCAAGGGCCGATGTTTATTTTGAATAAAACACAAACTATTTAGGAAATTATTGTAATTTTATTTTATTATGATATATTGGTATTACTCAATTATGTATGGAAGAAAATATCGGCCAAATGGGCGCCGCGACCACGGCGGCACACCTCCATCCGATGGTCCAAATTTTCGATGACCCTGAGGCATAATGGAGGTTCTATGCCGTTAATGTGCCGAATTATCTCATCCTTTAGCTCTTGAATTGTTGCTGGCTTGTCGACGTACACCTTTTCTTTCAAATAACCCCAAAGAAAAAAGTCCAACGGTGTCAAATCACATGATCTTGGCGGCCAATTGACATCGCCATTACGTGAGATAACACGGCCATTAAATTTGTTGCGCAAAAGAGTCATTGTTTCGTTAGCTGTGTGGCAAGTGGCACCGTCCTGCTGAAACCACATATCGTCCACATCCATATCTTCCAATATGGGCCATAAAAAGTTCGTTATCATCTCACGATAGCGAACATCATTCACAGTAACTGCCTGACCGTCCTCATTTTGGAAAAAATACGGCCCGATGATGCCGCCAGCCCATAAACCGCACCAAACAGTCACTCTTTGTGGGTGCATTGGTTTTTCGACAATCACTCTTTTATTCTCATTCGCCCAAATGCGGCAATTCTGTTTATTGACGAATCCACTGAGGTGAAAATGTGCCTCATCACTGAAGATGATTTTCTTCGAAAATTGATCATCCACTGTTGCCATTTCTTGCCACCATTCTGCCCATTCACGACGTTTGGAATGGTCAAGAGGCTTTAGTTCTTGAGCCAATTGTACCTTGTAAGCGTGTAAATGCAAGTCTTTATGCATAATGTTCATCAACGATGAGCGTGAGAGGTGCAATTGTTGGGCACGACGACGAGTTGAGGTGGACGGCTCTTCAGCCACACTATCGCGAACAGCAGCAATATTTTCTGCAGTACGAGCTGTACGAGCATGCACTGGTGTTCTCACATCTTCTACAGACCCGGTTTGCTCGAATTTTTCCACGATTTTTGCGATTGTACGCACATTTGGACGATCAAATTGACCAAAAAAATCACGAAGTGCACGATATGCATTTTGATTTGAATGCCCATTTTCATAATAAGTCTGGATAACTTTAACACGTTGTTGGATTGTGTATCTCAAATTGAATAAGTCTGAAATAGAGAAATGTCAAATAAAATTCGGAAAAAAACTTGGCGTTTAGGTGTGGTTCACATTCAACATCGGCCCTTACAATTTAACCACCCTTTATTTCAGTCTCTTCATCCTCGGAACTTGTGCTTTTATCGTTTTCCTCAGCTTGATTGACTATGCTAACGATTTCATTATCAGATAAAATTGCAAACGGTATGACACCTGTATCGCATTCAATCCACTTTGATATATCATCAGGGGAACAACCAAACGGTATTTCTATATCTGATTGTATTACAGGACGATCACTCACTGCATCTTCAACAGCTAGTAAATTAGACCAAACGTTCTGTAAGACCTGCCCGGATACAGCATCCCAAGAAACAGCTGCTACCCATATCGCTATTTTAATATTTATTGATTTAACGAATTCATGTCTGCACATAAAAGTTTTTGCACAATCGACTTGCAATAATTACATTTAAAACTTCGAATCGCTCCCTGGTCCATTGGCTGAATGAACGATGTGCAGTTTGGCGGAATATATTTTACTACCACATTTTCTGACATCATTTCGCTTACATCTGGGTGAGCTGGGCAGTTGTCCAATAACAACAGAATTTTACAATTTCTTTCTAAACCATTTCGTTCCACATGTTCTCTAACTTCAGGTACGAAATGGTTATTAAACCACTCCAGAAAAACTTCCTGCGTTACCCAAGCTTTCTTATTTGATTTATAAATTACAGGAAGGTTTTGAAAGTTTTTTAAAGCTCTTGGCTTAGCACTTTTTCCAATAATCATCAATTTGCTCTTATGAGTTCCAGCGGCATTGACACATAATAGGGCTGTGAGTCTTTCTTTCGACTCTTTGTATCCCTCCATGGAATGTTCACTTCCACTGGCTTAAGAATATTGAGGCAAACATTTCCAAAATAGACTAGTTTCGTCTGCATTATAAATTTGTTCGTTTGTTAGTTTTTCCTTCTAAATATATTCTTTCAAATCCTCCACAAACATTGTAGCAGCCACATAGTCAGCACACTCTTTTTCTCCCGTTGACTTCAGTCTACGAATTCCGTGTCTCTTTTTACATTTTTCCAGCCAACCAGATGAATACTGACACTCGGAATCAATGTTCAATTTAGTATGAAAAAATTTAGCTTTTTCAGTAATCATCTGTCCTAAAATTTTTAAGAAATTTGCTGCCGATTCCGTACTATGTATGTATAGCTTGTCTTAAATATGACTTACCTGAAATTGGTGTTCCCTTGAATCTTTCTTGCCGAAACCATTCGTTTAGTGCAAAATCTACTTTCGCATTTTCGGAATTTTTGAGGGTATATCTATTTTTTAAACCGTCAATTGAATCACTTTTAGAACTATATAGCAAAATTTGTTTTTTATTTTTCACCAAATCGCGTACAGTTTGTTTAAAAACTCCATAATTTTCAGACAGCAACTTAATAGATATGTTTTTGTCGTAGTCATGAATCAAAGCAATTTTGTCTCTAATTGAGTATACTTTTCTTGCTCTTTTTGGTAATTTACTATTTGAAGGAGCCATCATTCCACTACAGGTGTAAGCAGATCAAATTTCACTTACTAAATGAATAAAAACGCAATTATGTATGTTCTTATGTGTGGGCACATGAACTTAAAAAGGGGAAACACCGGATTTAGACTTACATAATAAAAAACATATGAATGCTGCACGGATAATAGATGTAAAGCACGGTTAATAGAGGTATAAATCTAAACCACGGATAATAGAGGTAAAGCACGGATAATAGAGGGAAAAAATAAAAAGAACCGCATGCCGGTTAATAGATGTAACCGATTAATAGAGGCCCGGTTAATGGAGGTTTGACTGTATATTATTTAAAATTGTTGGGAAACATAATGGAATATTCAGACGGAGAATTTTGCGAATTTCTAAGGTAAAATGATATCTGCCAACAAGCAAATAAACAAAAACATATGATTTAAGTTGCCCAAATAGCACGATAGTGTGACCGCATTGTACCGTTTATTGTCGCAATTGAGTTTTGGCCGATATGAACCGAAAACAATTGTCACAATGTGCGACGATAATGGGACCACCCAAGAATAAATTGTGCAATGTTTTAAAATGTGCGCCGATGTAGCACGATAAAAATCGTCACAGATTGTGCTATTTGAGCCGATAGTGGGATCTTAGCTTAACACTGCATTTTTCTACAGTAGAATTATAAGTATAAACACAACACTCTGATTTCAATAATTTTTGTTATTTATTTATGTATTTTTATCAGACAGCACAATACAACCCTGTAGGAAGTCAAACACATTTATAACTAACTTCAAACTGGTTTTTTTATAACCACAACTAGTTGATTAAGTGACTTTTTTTCTTGTCGACGACTCACTATTTTAACATAGGCATGTGATAGGCAGTAATCAATTGGCCATCTTTGCATGACTTTTTAACTGACTACTAACTACTTATTTTTCATTTTATTTTTCAGTTAATAATAAATTATTTAAATTTTAAATAATTTTTGTCAAAAAAATATACATATGAACATGCATACATATGTATATCTTTATATATTTTGATAAAGAAATAATTATTTATGAAAATTTTGCATTAAACTGCCCTAAATGATGATGTATAAAAGTCCTGAAATAAATACGCCACATAATTGCTAGTACATATGTACATAAACAGATTTGTATTGATTTAATTTTTAATTATTTTAAAATGTTTGTATTTATTTTTTTCATTTGACTTCATGGCATGCTTGTTTTACTTATTTTGCTTTTATTTGTGTTTTACGTGCGCCTTTTTGGTTGATATCTGCATGAGATTTAAACCAATTAGTAGTCATTTAGAAAAAGTTAATTTATAGTTAGTGTTTTTTGCAACTGACTATTTTATTTACTACAGGGAAGTGAATATGTTTATTCATTGTGTGTGTGAGTATGATTTCAAATACAATATACACAACAACTTAAAAGTAAAAAAAAAAATTACTATTTCAACCGTCAAACTTTATTGTCGTTTTATTAATCATTTGATTTTTAGTAATCAATACTGGTGCAGTCGGTAGGATAACACATGACGGGGTTATGCCAGCAAAAAATTTAAGCATACCTTTGAACTCAGAAACAACCTTTAGACTTTTTCAGTTTCATAAATTTTTCGACGGTCTTTTGGGCCACATCACTTTAAGAGAAAACAAAGCAACTATCAACTTTGATAATGACACATTAATCCTTAACGAAAGACAATTTAGAATTTATTATGAGGGAGAACCGGATAATCAATACAAATTAACGTACGAGCTAAAAAATTTACCAGAACTTTATAATGTTGAGACTTTGGGAACGGAGTGCTACTTAAGGACAGAACATTTAAATTCAGAGGAGAAGGAAACAATAAAAATTTTAATTCAAAACAGTAGTGATATTTTTTTAAAAAGGAGACGATTTGACTTTCACCAACGAAGTTAAACATAGAATAGACACCGGACTGTCAGGACCAATTTACACGAGAACATACAGATACCCCCCTATACATATCCCAGAGGTAGAAAACAAATGACAGAAATGTTGAACCAAGGCATAATTAAGCCTAGTAGCTCACCGTATAACGCACCTAGCTGGGTCGTGCCCAAGAAAGAGGACAGACAGGGCAATAAAGAATGGAGAATCGTTGTGGATTATAGGAAATTGAACATGGTGACAAAAGAAGACATTTACCCTATCCCTCGTATTGACGAAGTCTTGGATAAGTTGGGACGGGCGATTTATTTTTCCACCTTGGATCTTACCAAGGGCTTCTATCAGATAGAAGTAGAACCTAGGGATCGCGAAAAGACCGCATTCTCTACAAATAATGGACATTACAAATTTATTCGTATGTCATTTGGGCTAAAGAATGCGCCCTCGACATTCCAGAGGATGATAGACAATGTGCTTAGGGAACATTTTAACAAAATCTGTGTAATATACATGGATGACATTCTCGTTTTCTTGACATCCTTTCAAGAGCATCTCGGAAATTTGGAAAAAATATTCCGAACTCTGAGAGAAGCAAATCTAAAAGTTTCACTGAACAAGAGCGATTTCTTAAAAAAACAAACCGAATTTTTGGGACACGTTGTTACCAAGGAGGGTATAAGCCATAATCCAAACAAAATAGAAGGTATAAAACGTCAAACTATTCCGAAAACTATTAAGGAAATACAAAGTTTCCTCGGACTCAGTGGTTAATATCGAAAATGTATACCCGACTATGCGAAAATAGCCTAACCCTTAACAGTCCGCCTTAAAAAGGATTCAATTATCAATGTAATGAACAGTTTGTATTAACCACGGACGCGAGTAATTATGCGCTAGGTGCTGTTCTATCTCAGAAGAACGGACCTCTAGGATTTGCGTCGAGAACTTTGCATAAACATGAATGTCACTATTCAACCACAGAAAAAGAACTGTTGGCCATTGTGTGGGCAGTAAAACAGTTTAGACATTATTTGTACGGACGGAAATTTCAATTACGTACAGACCATACACCTTTGGTCTGGTTAGCGAACCTCAAGGAACCTAATTCCAAACTTATCCGTTGGAAGATCAAGCTTAATGAGTATGAGTTTGACATACAACACCTGCAAGGCAAGGAGAACAAAGTGGCGGATGCATTGTCAAGAGTTAGGGAAACAAACGTATTCGAGAGAAAGAATACTAGATTTGATTGCAGTATTTGTGGGAAAGTTTACAACCATAAACAAAGTCTAACTTTGCATATGAAAACACATTCTGGCAAAAACCTACAATGTAAAATTTGTAATAAAACGTTGTCAAGACCACGATGTCTAATTACCAAATTGTGTTAAAACACAACAATGATAATAAAACCGAGAAAACATTAGCCTTCGGAAAATCTCGGGTAACCTATTCGTATACTAATAATACGGAACAGATGATAGAGCAAATATTATCGGATTCTAGTGATAAACAAGACGTTGGAATGTATTGCGAAGATACTGACGATTTAATTAAAATTCAGAATGAATATAAAAAATAAAGGGAAAATCCCAATCATCTGCTTAACCTAAAAATAGTGCTTACAAACCAATTAAGAGAAACTATAGAATATGAAAACCTTTTAGAACTTATAGCAAAAGACCATAAATTCGAAAATAATCATCCAGGAATAGAAAAAACTTACATGGAATTTAAAAATAGAATCTATTATCCTAATTTGAAAAAGGAAATTACTAAATTTATCAATAACTGCTTAATATGTAATTTTAAGTTGGAAAGGAATCCAATTAAATTACCCTTTGAGAAGACTGAAACACCTAAAGCCCCACACGAACACTATCATACTGATATATGGTACTTGGACAGATCTACTACTTATCTTACGATGATAGACAAATTCTCAAAATACGCAATGATTGAAGAAGTTCAAGACAGAACACCATTGCAACTTATCAAAAGCTACACAAAACTCTTTATGTACATGAAAACTCCTAAAATTCTCACCTTGGATAATGAAACATCCTTCAAATCGGCTCTTTTTTCTGACTTTTTGGACAAAAAAGGAATAAATTACCACTTTGTTACACCCAACCGACATACAGGGAACTCCGACATAGAACGCTTTCATGCAACCCTAAACGAGAATATACGCATATTTAAAAAGCGCGAGGAAAATTTGGACAAAGTCTACAATGTTGACTTACCGTATCAAGCTCTAGAAGCATACAATAATAGCAGAATAGAAGAAAGAAAAACTAAAACCTTAGGATACCGCAATAAGGATAGGAAAGACGAACATATAAACGAAGCGGTAATGAAAACCCACCAAACGGACAAATTGACATCGAAAATGAAACAAGTAACCGTAGAGAAACCTAACGACAAAAAATACAGAAAATTAAATTAGATTATTTAACTTACATCAACAAACTAGAATCCGAAATAATGAAATTAAACGACGCATATCTGCAACATCAGATTGAACACTCTAAATTGCAGTTACTAAGCATAATTCCTAGATACCGTGTTAAACGAGGACTCATAAACCTTGCTGGAAAGGGGTTAAAATACTTGTACGGAACTATGGACGACGATGACAGGAAGGAAATTGAAGAAAAACTAAAAATTAATACTATCAATAATCATAACTTAATTGAACAATCGAATAAACAAATCAAAATCAACACTCACTTTGACGAACAACTAAAATCATTAACGGATCTGCAAAACCAACAGACTAAGTTACTTGCACAAAATATGTACTTTATCAATCGAACCAGAACAGACTCATGTAAAGCTTACCTCAGATACGAAATTGAACATTTGGGAAAATTAGTCGAACAAGCTCGAGAATTACTACAGACCAGGAAATTATTGATTTTAATATAACATTGTACAAGTTGGAGAACATTGAACTTGACGTGGCAACTAAGGAATCAGATATTATCTTCATAATTAAAGTCCCTAATTTAACTACCGAAACTTATAAGGAGATTTTCATACAACCAATCCCTAATAAAAACGGACAAGAAATAATGATCAACGCAAACAACTATTTGACAGACGGGAAAAACCTGTACGAAAACACTAACAAATTATCTAAATTAAGAAAAATAAATTATAAATGTATTCAAAACATATTTAGAAAAGGCAAAATGATCTGTAATTACCATCCAAACAATAGTGTCAGCATTATTGAAATTGGATATTGAAATTAAACAAACATGTTACCAATTCCCGTTCACATTAAAGGGACATTATCTGATTTATATTGAAAATTGTAAGATACTACTTGACAAATGGTACAGTAAGCAATTATATCAAAACACTGTAATCATACCAAATCCCTTCCGGACCATTGAAATATCTAACGACACTAACTAAACCTTAAGACAACTAGAATATAAGCATATTAACAACACAAACATTATAACCGAACTTAAAACTAACCAAAAGATTCACAATTACACCACCTATACCATCTTGACAATAATAATCATTACCATATGCATATGCCTATATATTAAAAATAAGAAAACTGTTGAGCAAACGGCCATCTCAGTAAACTTACCCTCCCTTGGAACCCGGGATAAGCTCTTTGTCTGGGGGTGTTATGACATCATCCACATCTAGATTGCCTCTTGCTTAAACAAAATGCCCTTACACAGCATTTTCCCACAGTAGAAGCTAAGTAAAAAAACAACTCTCTGATTTCAATAATTTTTGTTTTATTTATGTCAACATAAAAACGCTTACACTGCATTTTTCTACAGTAGAATTATAAGTATAAACACAACACTCTGATTTCAATCATTTTTGTTATTTATTTATGTATGTATGTTTTATTAGACAGCACAATTCAAGTGAATATGTTTATTCATTGTGTGTGTGAGTATGATTTCAAATACAATGTACACAACAACTT
Organism: Pollenia angustigena; assembly: GCA_930367215.1. NCBI lineage: Eukaryota > Metazoa > Arthropoda > Insecta > Diptera > Polleniidae > Pollenia > Pollenia angustigena. The sequence goes on along the minus strand of OV884061.1, from coordinate 10,663,494 downwards.
AAAAGTAAAATAAAATTCATTACTATTTCAACCGTCAAATTTTATTGTCGTTTTATTAATCATTTGATTTTTAGTAATCAATACTGTATATATATGAGAAAAACTTATTTACATATTTATATTTTTTTTGACGCCCTATGTTCTTCGTGAACAATTTATTTAAGTATTTTTATGTTATATCGCTGTATCTATATTGTATTTAAATAAATAAAGGACACTTATATATATATATATTTTTTTTTAACAAAATAAATTACACAAAAAAAAGTAATAACTAATAGGCTCGTACAGCATTAACAAAATAAATACAACTGCGATTCCGCAAAAAGGACCCTCCAGTTATAACAAAAACTCAAGTCTGCGATTCCGTAGCCCAAAAAGCCAGACCCTACAGATTAGAAGAGTAAATAATAAATATTTAAAAGAAAAACAAAAATCATAATTTACTAACCCTATTTTTATAATTAGCATCATTATAAAAATTATAAGAACAACCATACCCGAATACATCAAATCCACCACAATTAGTGACAGTACCAGAAAACTCAGTACTAACAATGACGAATAACGACTCCAATAGTTCCGCAAATGCAATATTTAACTCATTGCGTATCCCTGAAGCGATAAAGGATCACCCACGATTCGATGGAGATCAACGTCTTCTGCGCGAATTTATAAACAATCGATGGGACCCCGTACGCTCAAATCTTATTAAGAGCCATTAGGAATAAAGTAGATGGAGAAGCCAACGAAGTGCTTAATATGCATGGCGCTCCATTAGTATGGGAAAATAAAGAAAAACCTAACTTTACACTATTCTGACAGGAGGACTGAGACCTCATTGAGTAAGGACTTGCATAACCTTAAACAATCTAACACAAGCATAGAAAAATTCTATAAACAGATCGTAGAAATTCAATCTGCACGGTGTTATTAAAGCAAAGAAAGAACTTTTGCAGGAATGTGCTTAAACACATTCCTTACAGGCTTGAGATAACCATTAGGCTCCACAGTAAGAGCAATGAGACCGGATTCGTTGGCCTCTGCTTTTGCCTTCTGCATTGAGGAGCAAAACATATTTTACCAGTAGAAAGAACTTTTTGGCCCCAATTTTAGGAGACATGATAATTACAGGAATGCACGCTAACCATTCTACAATCAAACCTATAGGCAGTCAAGAACGACAGAACCAATTCAAATTAGTAGATTCCAGATCCAACCACAGATGATATACCAGTTTAATAAATCAAACAGAAACTTTAACCAAACAGATCGTTTTAATAACCCAGGTAATAGGACTAACACCTTCGAACCTATGGACACATCTTCTGGAATGACCAGACAATCTAGGAAACCAGAACGCATGGACGTAGACTCAGGCCATACTAATCTTAGGTCGACCATGAGTCGCAATACACACCAATCAGCATATTCCCGACCTAATACTAGAGAAATGTACAATTTCAACTCTTAAAATGACTTGGTTCAGAACCGTCAAACCACTAATGGGGAAGATTATAATATAGAGGACTCCCAAAATTTTCCTATGTCAGCCTGGCCAAACCATCGGGTTACGTAGAAATTAATAAACATGGAAACACGTAACCATATATCAATATAAATTCACCATTTGGTAGGCCTCTTAAATTCCTTATTGATACAGGGGCATCATCATCCTTTATGAAAAATATCAAATTACATGCAATCCAATCGCAATTACAACAATATTAAATATATGCACCATAACAAAAAAGGTCGACCTACCTACATTTATAGAATTCAACAAACCTGGTAACTCAACGTTTTTAATTTTTAAGTTTCATACTTACTTTGACGGCCTAATTGGCATTGACATACTAACACAATTGGGAGCGAAAATAGATCTATCCAAACAAATTCTTGAAACCCCACACTCCACTATACCACTGAAAATAAAACCTAATTTTACCTCCAAGAAACACATTATTCCCTCTCATTCAAAAGTAATTATAAAACTTCCCGTGGACTTGGAAACCGGTGAAATATGTTTAAACTAGGGATGGACAAAAAACATCGATGTTTTAAAAACACTCGATGTATTGTGTCAAAACATCGATATAATCCGATGTTTTTTTTCACCTAAACAATCGGAAAACATCGATGTTTTCTTTCGATGCATCGATATGACAAACGTGTATACATATCTATATGTGTTGGCATGACTAAAGTTTGTATATGTAAACGTGGTAAATATTATGCGAACAACTGGCAACACTATTATATGCGGCGAATAAGTTCGGGTCTGGCATCTTTATTCCCAACAAACAGCTTGATTACCACGCATAATTAAAATAAAAGCTAACAAATTGTGCGCAAGTTCAACAAAGGAAAATATTTTGCTGTTTGTTTTTTTCACGATAAACGTTCTTTATAATTCAATAGTTTTCTGCTTTTGAAAATAACATGCCGCCTAAGAAAAAAGCATGGTTTGGAAATTTTATGAAAAAATTGATGATAGGAAATCTAAATGAAAGCTGTGTCAAAAGGAAATTAAATCTAATGGAAATACAACAAATATGATGGGGCATATTCGAAATGTGCATAAGTCTGCTTATTCAGAGATTAATTCTTCAGAAGCAGAAATATCACACTGTCTTTGCCACTATCACCTGATATTCTTGATGAGTGCAGTGCTGAAACTGTTGTAATTACTCCTTCTACAATAAGTTCTCAATTTGCCAATAATTTGGATTCTGATCTCGAAGTAATTCCTACAATTAAACGTCAAAAAACCATAAAGTCCAGTTTTGAAAACATAACCTCTTATTCACAATCTGGCACGAAGGCGCGGACACTTAATAATTGTGTGTTGTATATGATTTGTAAAGATCATCAGCCTTTTACAATAGTTGAAAATGAGGGATTCAAAAATCTCATGAAGGCAGTTGCTCCTCAGTACAAAATTCCAAGTAGAACAAGCCTCAGAAGATGGTTGGAAGACAAATATGATAATATTTCAGAATCATTTCAAACAAAGTTGTCCGCAATAGAAGACCTAACTATGACGACAGATATTTGGTCTGATACCTTAAATATGAAGAGCTTTTTAGGCGTGACCGTTCATTTTGGCATTGACGTTGAACTTTTTTCAGTCACTCTTGGCGTATACGAACTTGATGAAAGACATACGTCACAGTATATTTCTGAAATGCTTTTAAAGACTTGTGAAGAATGGAAGATAAATAAAGACAACGTAACGGCCGTTGTTACCGATAATGCTGCCAATATTGTAAAAGCGGTAGAAATTGCTTTTGGTAGGAAGAAACACATTCCATGTTTTGCACACACCTTGAATTTGGTGGCTGAAGGCACAAATACATGCACTGAGTGGAAAAATATTGTTTTTAAAATTAAAGCAATCGTGACGTGGTTTAAACAGAGCGTAGTTGCTGCAGATGAGTTCCGAAAAGCAACTTCTGGCGAATTAAAACTAATACAAAGCGTTCCTACGCGCTGGAATAGCACATACTATATGGTCCAAAGGTTTTTAGAAATGCGGACTGTTATTAATGATATTCTTTTCCGATATCCAAAAGCCCCACCAATGCTTAGTGGCTCAGAAATATCCATCGCATCGTCCGTGGTCTTTATTTTACGTCCATTGGAAGCAGCTACAAAAGAAATTTCTGGAGATAAGTACTGCACCACTAGCAAAATTATACCCTTAGTCCGCTGTATGATTTCCAATATTACTTCAGTCGTTTCAGAAGAACCTGTGGCAAAGGAAGTGCAAAAATTGGTTCAGCAAGAGATTTCAAAAAGAATGGGTTCCATAGAACATGTGACTCCTCTTGCTATAGCAAACATTTTAGACCCTCGATTCAAAAAAATGCACTTTAATGATGCAATAGCCGTTGCCAATGCTGTATCAAAAATCAAGGAATTAATGAAAAATACTCTTTTGCAAAATGAAGATATTGAATCTGACTCTGAAAAATCAGATAAAAGTGAGGAAACTTTTTCATTATGGACTAGCCATTATAAACTGGTTCATAGAAATTGGAAAAGCAATAAGACTGATGATATATTGTCTGATGAACTTTCAGTTTATTTGAGGACTCCTGTTGGAAGACTGAACGAAAATCCGTTGGATGTTTGGAAAGATTATAAATCGCAGTTTCCCAAGCTTTACAAGATTGCTTTTAAATACCTTACAATGGTGGGAACATCGGTTCCGTCTGAAAAACTATTTTCACAAGCGGCGCAGGTGATGACTCAACAAAGAAACAGATTGAGTGGTGAAAGACTTGCTAAACTTTTATTTCTAAACAGTATTGAAAAAAAGTATTGGGAAATGTAAAATAAACTTAATAAATAAAAATAAATAATTTAAAAAAAAACAATCGATGTATAAAAAACATCGATGTATTTTATGAAATATCGATGTGACATCGATGTATGTTTGCAATGCATCGCATCGAAAAAAACATCGATGTTTTTTTACAGTGTCCATCCCTAGTTTAAACACTATAATACTTTCACCCCAACTTTGCGTATCTGGTGGTATTTACAACGCAAAGGATTGGTTTATTAAACTTGAACTAGGAAATACATCAGATACGGAGCAAACCCTCATTCTAGAGCAACCCATCAAAGTGGATGCATACAATACCGAAGACTTCGTCGAAATCAACAATTGGGACCTCGAAGGTCCACCTGCCTCAGCTTTCGGTCAGATATCTGAATTAATTCGGACAGATCATCTAAACTCAGAAGAGAAAAAGTTAATTATTACACTATGTAAATCGTACGAAGATATATTTTTCAGGGAAGGACAGACCCTTACATTTACCAATAATATAAAACACAGCATAAACACCACCGACGTTATTCCAATATTCACAAAATTCTATAGGTACCCGTACATACACAAACAAGAAGTCAGTAAACAAATAAATGATATGTTAAACCAGGGGATAATCAGAAACAGTTACTCTCCTTGGAGCTCTCCAGTCTGGGTAGTCCCAAAGAAAAAAGACGCTAGCGGCAATCAAAAATGGCGTTTAGTCATAGATTACCGAAAAATAAATTAAAAAACCATCTCAGACCGGTACCCTATACCTAATATTTCGGATATCCACGACAAATTAGGAAGATGTATGTATTTTTCGACATTAGACCTCGCAAGAGGTTTCCATCAAATTGAAATGAACTCTAGGGACATTCATAAGACAGCTTTCACAGTAGAGGGAGGTCACTATGAGTATATTAGGATGCCTTTTGGGCTTAAAAACGCGCCATCTACATTTCAAAGAGTAATGGACAACGTCCTTAAGGACTTCATTGGCAAGATATGCCTCGTATATCTAGACGATATAATCATATACTCGACTTCGCTGCAGGAACACTTAGGAAACATAAGAGAAATTTTCGAAAGACTTAGAAAAGCCAATTTCAAGATACAGCTCGATAAATCTGAATTTATGAAAAAAGAACTTGCATTCCTAGGCCACATAGTGACAACCAAGGGAATCAAACCAAATCCGGATAAAATTCAAGCCATCAAATGTTTCCCCATACCAAAAACGCAAACGGAAATTAAATCCTTTTTAGGGCTGTTGGGATACTATAGGAAATTTATCAAAGACTTCGCGAAGATAGCAAAACCACTTACGGTATGCTTAAAGAAAGGGAAAACAGTAGAATTGACAAAAGAATATATTAAAACATTCGAAGCTTGCAAAGACATTTTAACAAACGACCCAATACTCCAATACCCCGATTTGTCAAAACCTTTTGTACTAACCACAGATGCCAGCAATGTGGCAATAGGAGCAGTATTGTCTCAGGGTCCCATAGGCAGCGACAAGCTAATATGCTATGCAATTCGAACCCTATCGGATACGGAGCTGAACTACTCTACAATCGAAAAAGAGCTACTGGTTATTGTCTGGGCAACTAAATGTTTTAGGCCCTATGTATTTGGTCGAAAATTTCAAATCGTCACAGACCATAGACCACTAACGTGGCTCATGAGCTTAAGAGAACCGAACACAAAACTCATACGATGGAGATTAAAATTAGAAGAGTATGATTACAGCATAGTCTACAAAAAGGGTAAAGCAAACACGAACGCTGACGCCTTAAGCAGGGTAAAAATTGAAGAGCCAATGGTTAAGAAAATAGCTGACATAAATGTCACTGAAGTCGCCTCTAATCAGGGAACTCAAGGCACCACAGTTCACTCGTCCAACGAAAGCATAACACGGGTGCACCAATGACCCTAGAGACAATATTTAGAAAGAAACAACGGAAAACAATCCGACGCGTAAGCTTTAGCGAAGAAACAATAACAGACATTTTCAAGGAGCACATTGTACCTAACAAACTAAACGCTATATTTACAGACGACGAGACCTTCAAAATAGTACAACAAACATACTCTAAACACTTCTCGCATAACAAACGCTTTAAAGTTATACGTTGTATGGAAATACTAACTGACGTACGAGAGAGCGACCAACAAGAAAAATTAATTAAAGAATATCACGAAAAGAATAACCATCGTGGAATAAATGAAACTTTCCTTCACCTAAGAAGAGAATACTATTTCCCATTTCAAAAGAATAAAATAGCCCAAACCATTAACAATTGCGAGAGGTGCCAATTATTAAAGTACGATAGAGCCCCCCCCCCCCCCCCCCAAACTTAAATATGAAATACCAGAAACACCTAAAATACCAATATAATATTGACCTCTACTATATAAAAAATAACCAAGTCCTTACCATTCTCGATAAGTTTTCCAAATTCGCGGCCGCATACACTCTTCCAAATAAAACATCCCTTGCAGTGACAAAGGCATTCCAGATGTTTCTTAGACAATACGGTATCCCCAAGAAAGTAGTCTACGATCAAGGTTCAGAATTCACAGGCAACATCTTCAAAGATTTTTGTAATCAATATAATATAAACCTACACGTAACCTCATTTCAGCAGACTAGTAGCAACGGACCAGTGGAAAGATTACATTCCACAATAACCGAAATCTATAGAATTATAATGGCAAAACGTAAAGAGTTTAGGTTAGAACAAGACCACGAAGAAATTCTGTCCGAAGCGATCATAACTTATAATAATGCAATCCATTCCACAACAAAAAAACACCATAGGAACTATTTCACGGACGAACTTTCAAATTCGACAAAGAGATCACGTTTAACAACAAACATGATTACTTAACAAAATTGAACCAATTTCAACAATTACTGTACCCTTACATTAAAGGAAAATTAGAAAACGAAGTGAGTAATATAATCAATGACATTAATATAAACAGACAAGAACCCCAAAATTTTGAAATTAATGAAAATATATTTAGAAAAGAATGTAGACGTAATAAAATTACACCGAGATTCTCGAAACACAAAACAAAACAAAATAACAGAATAACCTTAATTACTACAAAAAATCAAAAAATACACAAAGCCAGAATAAAAAATAAGCAAAAACATTAAATCTCTCTTAGGTTACCACTAGCCCTCGCTCAACTTATTAAGATCCAGCACATCAAAAAAGGGCAAGCCACAATTCAACTACATCTAGGAACGGCAAGGATAATCAATGTTTTTAGTAACCTCATTCATATAGTAGATTTAGAAGTATACAATTCAAATATCAAGAAAATGTCTAGTATACTAGATATATTTCAGACACAACAGACATTGACCGACTCCATAAAAATAACAAATCTTAAGCTAAATGGACTCCAAAATAAAATAAATTCAATTATTCCTATTAAAAGAACAAAAAGGGGATTAATAAACGGAGTAGGCTCCGCCATAAAGTTTATTACAGAAAACATGGACGCTCGAGACGCAGAAAAACTAAAAAACACCAATCTTGACACAAACATAACACTAGTAAAACAACACAAACTAAACACAGAAATGATACAAAGATTTCAAAATTTGACCTCCCACATTAAGAAAGAAGAGAGTACTCTACAAGAAATCCAATTCAATCCAAACCAAATTAACTACAATATAGACCTACTAAGTGACCACCTTACAAACTTAGCCGAAGCAATTGTACTTGCTAAATTAAATATAATATCAAAATTTATATTAAACCAATATGAATTGCAAGCAATTTGTGACACACTAACAGAACAATCTGTCGAACTAATCTCTTACGAGCACATATACGAGTTACTTGGATTACAAACATATTATAATGATACTAACATAATATTTAATGTAAATATACCAATAATAGAAAAACAAGAATATAAATTTTATCATATTGTACCCTTACTGATAAATGACACAAAACAAATTGTAACAAAACCCTATATACGTTATAACGAAAACAATGTTCACTCCTTTGCCAAGGCATGCCCAAGAATAGATCGCGTTTAATACTGTCCATCCTCCATCTACAAAGAAGAAACAAACGCCTCAACTTGTGTGGGAAACCTAGTTAATGGAAAATCTCCCCAGTGTACCTTCAACGACATAGGAAGTTCAGAAGCAATTTTACAGCCGGAAGAAAATTGTATTTTATTTATAAATGTACCCAAAACTTTAATTAATTCTTCTTGCAGTAAAACTACATTTACAACAGAAGGAACAGCCTTGCTTCATTTCAAGAATTGCGAAGTCAAAATCAATGATATAACGTACATAGACAACCCTACCATATTCTGGGACGAGGTTTATATCGCACCACCAATGTATGATCAAATCCGGCCAGTTTCCATCATAAAAACAATAAACTTACAGAAACTGAGAGACTACCACTTCGAAAACAAAGAAGCTGTCGTAACACTACAAAAAGAAACAAAGGAAAAAATATAAATTACGTATGCAGCAGTAGGAGTAATTGGCGCATTTGTTATTGCAGGAGCTCTCTTCATCACCAGCAGATTTATTGGCACATTCAAACCTCAAACATCGCCAGTCATCGCTCAGGCCAACCCAAGTTCCTTGTGGCCCTCCCTCTTTTCTAAGGGGGGAGGAGTTATGGAATCACCCACAACATCAGCAGCACCAACAAAACCACCAAGACAAAATTATTAGGAAAATTAAATACAGAATAAGCATTTTTTTGTAACACACTTTTATATTAATTACACTATGGAACATTTTTGGGATTATTGTCTGGGGGGTGAGAAATTCCAAGTCAGGGTGATGGTACTAGGTCAGTATAGTAAAACCCTCAAAGGGTTGATGACCACCAAAAGCATAATTAACAGCAATACAGTTATTTCTATAAAAACGCATGCTTTTGCATTTCACAAGATTCAGCTCCATCATATTATGATTACACCATAAAAAGAAGTTATTAAGATCCGATTGAAGATAAAAATGATCCGAAAAAAAATCCCTAGAAAAGGGGAAATCCCCTACTGTTGGCATCACTGAATGTGGGTGTATTCTTTCAAATAACAAACAAAAGTCCGACGATTTTCACCGATCGCTTAAAAAAAGTCACAAAAATTGCAGTGCAGGTTTGTGATAAAATCTGCTGCATACATCCAGGCTTGAACATTATTTTGCACTTATCAATTATAATTCTCCACAAATTTATTTTTACCGGCAAAACTGTTGATTATAAAGAAAAACGTTATATGAACGGATTAAAGAAATTGTAGTTCTTAATTTTTTTGAGTTTGTTTTAGCAAAATCGGACAAGTGGTTCTCGAGTTATGTTAAACAAAAAAACATCAAGATAAGGAAAAAATTTAAAATGTCATAAAAAAAAACTGACACATACGAACGCCAAACCCTTTGAGGGTTTTACTATGCTGACCTAGTACCATCACCCTGACTTGGAATTTCTCACCCCCCAGATTGGCTGTTGTACTGTGTTATTAGGGAAATTAAATAAAGAATAAACATTTTTTGTAACACACTTAAATTTAGGTAATAAGAAATAAAACACTTTACAGACAAAATTATTAGGAAATTAAAATACAAGGTAATAATTTTTTGTAACACACTTTTATATTTAGCAATAAAACACTTCTGTATTTAGTTATTAAGAATTTTTGTATTTAATGATTAATCACTTTTATCTTTAATCAATAAGTTTCATTTAATAATTTAAATAAATAAATTTGTAATTATTCAATAACCATAAAAGTGATCAGTTGTGTTTTTTGTGTTTACGGCCTATTGTAGCTCACGTAATGTAAGGTCCCAGTCCTTTGGATCTTCAACTGTAGTCCGAATATATGAAAGGATGGTCTGGTTTGCACGTTCGACCTGACCAGTTGCGCTTGATTGAATTGTAGTTGCAGAATTCTTCAAATGACTTGAACGTAAAAGCGGTGCCTCGGTCGCTGACAATACATTTAGGCAGACCAAAATATGACGTCTTCTCGTTCAAGGTGTTGATTACGGGTGCTGTTTTTGTTGTACGTACTGCCTTTACAATCAGGTACTTGCTAAACGAATCGGATATAGCTAACATATAACACTATCCTCTCTTACTTCTCGTGAACGGGCCAAGATGATCTATATGGGCGGTCTGAAACGGGATAGGTTGTATGTCTCCATAATGCAAACGAGCTTCGGATTTTCCACTACGATTTTTATTGTAACAATATGAGATACAGCTAGCGATATAGTCCTTTGTATATTTTCGAATTTTCGGGAACCAGAATTTCTGTTGAATTATTTGTAAAGTATTTTACAATTCTCCATCGGATGTCATTTGGAATAACTAGCTTAAGACCATCTGCGTCCTTGTGGTATAGTCGGTGATTACTTACACAATATTCCAATTTTATTTATTTCTCTCGATCGGATTTTAAATCGCCCTTAAATACAGCCAATTTTTTAACAAGTTTTTCATCTTTCAGTTGCATCGTAACGACCCAGTCATCTACCTCAGCAGTGACTTTCATAATAAATCCAGCAGGCTCAAGTTCGCGTGGAGGCTCATCAGTGTGCCATACAGCTGCCTTCGCGATGAACGAGAGTAAAATCAAATTCTTGGAGCCGGATCCACCACCTAGCTATTTTCGGCTTAAGCCCTCTATCGGCTTTCACTTTAGCAATTGCCGAGCAATCAGTTATTAAACGAAAAGATTTACCCAAAAGGTAAATCCTGAAACTATTTAACGCCTCCACTACTGCCAGTGCCTCTAGCTCATAACTATGGTAACGAATGTCGGTGTCAGTACAATGACGGCTATAATAAAAAACGGGCTTCCATTGTTCACCATCAACAGACTGCACCACCTAGCTATTTTCGGCTTAAGCCCTCTATCGGCTTTCACTTTAGCAATTGCCGAGCAATCAGTTATTAAACGAAAAGATTTACCCAAAAGGTAAATCCTGAAACTATTTAACGCCTCCACTACTGCCAGTGCCTCTAGCTCATAACTATGGTAACGAATGTCGGTGTCAGTACAATGACGGCTATAATAAAAAACGGGCTTCCATTGTTCACCATCAACAGACTGCAATAGAATAGCGGCGAGACCTATACTGCTCGCATCTGTGTGTACTTCATGGTGGGCGTTACTGTCATACGGTGTAAGTACCGGTTGACGTGTAAGAATTTGGATAAGCTTTTCAAAATATTTTTGTTGTTCTTCACCCCAAACAAAAGCATCAGTTTTCCACAATAACATCGTTATTGGTTTAGTTATGATTGAGTAATCCTGCATAAATTTTCTAAAGAACCCGGTTAAACCGAGGAATCTTCTTACCTCAGTTATATTCATTGGAGCACCAAAATTTTTGATTGCACTTATTTTTGCCTCACCTGGTGGTATACCATTTTCGTCAATTATATGTCCCAGATGGGAAATCTTCGTTGAGAGAAAAGCACATTTATTAAATCGCAAAGTAAGGCCACTTTCTGTTAGTATTTGAAAAAATCTGTCAAGACGTGAAAAACCTTGTTCGATCGTTTTTGCTAGGGATCACAATGTCACCAAGATAACCCAGACGGATTAACAAACGGCAGAAGCATTTACGAGCCCGAACAAAGGCTGTGTAGCAAATGCCATGTATCTCTTAGACTCTTCATCGACCTCTATCCCATACGTAAGTCTAATGTTGTAAAATATCGGTTGTTTGCCAATTGGGCGAATTGCTCATCCATGATTGGCATCCGATATAGTGTTTTCGCGGTAATTGCGTTGAGCTGGCGGTAGTCAACACATATGCGATGTTCGCCGTTGCTTTTGTTGACCAGGACGATGATTCGGACTAACGGATAATTCCGTGTTTAAGGATATCATTTGTGATGTCAGTCAAAATCGCTTTGCAAACGGCACACGATACGGTTTTGCTTGAATAGGTTTATCAGATGTAAGACGTATGTATCTCCATTTTAGCAATATTACACACTCCGAGATCTGAGGTATTTTCGGAAAAACACTTACGATGCTTAAGAAGTAAGGTTTTTAACTTGTCCTTTTCTGGCGACGTAAGCGCCTTTATGGCTTGGACACTATCAAATTTTTCCAGGCGGCAATCATAATCTTCAATAGTCAAACGTTTACTCTTGCCACATAATGTATCCATAACCAGTTAAATATTTACATTCGCATTGTACATCACCAAAGCCTTCCAAGACAACATTTGCATAATTTACATTACCGATTTTCTTGGCATACGGATTACGGATCAGTGACCGGTTACTTCCAGGGTCTACAAATAAATTTGTGTCGTGTCCGATTACCCTCACCATTTTCTCTATTTTCCCCACGGCTGGTGGCACTACTGTCAAATTTATTTGGTTTACGGCCGCTGGCACTGTTGTCTAATCTATCTGGTGTAGTGCATATATGTGTGTGATACTACTCACCTTTTTTTTATAACAATGTTCCCATTGATATATGTACTATTACATTGAAATGGAGATCATGCCATTTCAATAAAGTAATAATATGCTGAGTAGTGGGAAATGCAACAAATTCCAACCTATATGCACACGCTATAGTTAATGATAATTATAATTAAGTTAATGTTAATAATAAAAATGAAAATAAAGAATCATTAATGAATCAGAAGTCAAGCGAAAAAGTTTTATTCGAAATTGTCACGACATGGCGACCGTGACAGGACAATAATATAAAAGATAAAAGTTAATAGTTTGCAAAAAGAAAAATAAATATTTCTTTTTAAACGGATAGTTACTTAAATAAAAATGTGAAAAACAAGTGTTATGTAAGATAACTGCAACAAGTGTTTAATAGAAGTTAACACCTTAGTTAATGGGCTAAGAATACTTGTTGCGAAACCATACTGCACCTCATCATATTTTATGTCTGCGCGTGTTGTAACATGATCCGCTTTTACTAACACCTAATTTAAGTTCAATAATACGTGTTGTGAAATCACATTGCAACTCAGCATAATTAAAGTCTGCGCGTGTTGCAATGCGACTGCACAAGTAAGCATTTTCCCACGGAAATAAAATTGTAATAATAAATTAAGTTAGGAATAAGTTTTAATTCAATTCCAGCTGTGGATTAATAAAGTACTTAATTTAACTTTAACGCTTCTTTTATTTTTTTGACATGTGAGTACACATCCGGTCAGGCCCCTTGGGCGGCCTGACCGTACTTTTTTTAAAACAAGGATCCCTCCTTGTTTAACTGTCGCCCGAGCAGGGACTATGAAAATTGTTTAAATAATTTATTTAGGACATTCTGTAAAAAAAAAAATAATAAAAATGGATATTGTGGCACTGTGGTTCGACGACGAAGAAAATGTTTTGTGTGTATTCAAATTTAAGTTAACGTCAAACATTTTTGAATTGGTTTATATATTTCATACTTTTTCCATCCTGGAGCATCTCTAATAGGTGGTCCATTGCTAATTAGTTCTTCAGTTAACGTTTGCCACAAAGTATTTGCCGACTGAAGTGCATTTGGTGTTTTCAAATGGCCTCTTGCCATTTGGCTGTGCTTTTCATATATTCTATCATTATTTCAAATTGGCGCGGTTTGGTGGTCTTATTGCTTACTTCTCTTAATTAAATAATAAATATATGATATATAAATAAATAAAATATTATCTTTCACTAAGATGTTTGTACTTTGCGAATGCTATTTTGTTGTCGAATAAATTTTGCGAATTTGACATTTGTTTTCGCAATGTAGAATACCGACTTGTCACCTTTTCGCATTTGAAATGCGATTTAAAAAAAACTTTGCGAATATCGCAATACAGTATAGCAATTGTTCGCATTTATGCATTTTCGCATCGCATTGATTTTCGCATCGCAATTCAGAATAAGCCTCCTGGTATTAAAGGTACGTTCAGACTAATGAAATATTTGACAAAAATATTTGTTCTCAAATTTGCTTCAAAGTGTGTGAAACAAAAAAATATTTTGTTTTATGTTCAGTAGTGCTGGGAAACTATCGATAGACTATCGATATTATCGATAGTCTTAAAATATCGAAAGTATCGATAGGAAAAATATAAATATCGATATTTTTATTATTTAAAATACAGCTATGAAGACATCTAACAGCAGCCATACACACACGGTTTTTGCCTCAAATTTTTACTTGCTATTATTAATTCGCGCTGAATTGCAGCAATGAATAGGAACAACAAGAATGGCAAATGGTATGGATTGCTTAGCTGTGCTTTTTACTGCTTATTATAGACATTTATATGGATATTTATATATGTTCACATAGGTACTGAAATGTCAAATATTTTTGTAATGATTAGAATTGTGGTTATTTTGTTGAACTATTTATGGTTTTTTAATCCAAATTTTTAATATTTTTAATTAGGCTTAAGTTCATGAAATTTAATTTTCATTAAATTATTTTTATGAAGAAAGGAATTTTACAACATGAAAATTAATTAAAATTGTTATTGGTAATCTTTCATTCTTGACGTGGCTCGGGCTCGAACCCTGGCCGGCAGGTTACCATGACATGTTTCGATTGCAACCACTCGATCTCCTCAGATGGATTTGCCGTCTTACACTCGCAGCCATCGACGACTGCTGACGTCAATAGTCAAACATCAATTAAAATGATTAAAATTTTAACTGATTAAAATGCATAATCATTCAGGAAAGCTAATTTCGATCTACCAAATGTTAAAATACAATTTGGTTTAAGGATTGATGTTTGACTATTGACGTCAGCAGTCGTCGATTGCTGCGAGTGTAAGACGGCAAATCCATCTGAGGAGATCGAGTGGTTGCGATCGAAACATGTCATGGTAACCTGCCGGCCAGGGTTCGAGCCCGAGCCACGTCAAGAATGAAAGATTATAAATAACAATTTTAATTAATTTTCATGTTGTAAAATTCCTTTCTTCATAAAAATAATTTAATGAAAATTAAATTTCATGAACTTAAGCCTAATTAAAAATATTAAAAATTTTTGTAATGTTGTAAAAAAAATGCAAATCCAAATGCAATTGCAAGCATAGGACAAAACAATGAACGACCATTAGAGGATAAGTCCGCTAGATTGATTACCTTTTTGGGTTTAGAATTTAGAAAATGGTTTAAAGTTGCAATGGAATATCTTATAGTCCCTGTTACTTCGGTTCCTTCAGAAAGGTTCTTATCAATTTTTAAAAAACTGCCATCTAAAATAACGTGCGTATATACATACATATGTACGTCTCGTACATTCAATGAAGTGATAAAAACAACGGACTGTAGCCTTATAAAAAAAATAATTAAAGTTTTCCTGCACAAGTACAAACATTCAGTCGATAGTAATATCGATTGTGAAATTTGAACTATCGATAAATATCGATAGTAGAAAATTTCGATAGTATCCCAGCACTAATGTTCACACTAAGCTCAAATATATGACAATGTTTGTTTGTTAAAACAGTTGGCAAATAGTGTCAAATAAAATAAATGAAATCATGTTTGCCATGCGTTCAGACTTAGACAAATATTTGCATCAAACAATTATTTAATGAAAGTGTTCAAAAATTTAAATATATTTCACAAATAGTAAAAATTGCCAAATTGGTGGAAATTTGTAAAAATTTGCTAATAGCGTTATGATAGCAAAGCCTAATAGTTATTAAAAATCGTTAAAGCTGTAAAGATTCACAGTGTAGTGTGTTGGTCACATTTGTTCATTATAGTGTGTTGGTCACATGGTGCATTGTTTAAAAATGCATTTGTTACAATTCAAAATAGTATAAACAATATGTATTCATGACCTACAAATTGTAACGGCGCGAGGAATCAAATTGCACAAATTATCAATATGCAATAAGTAAGAATTAGTAAAATGCTGAAGTAAGAATAACTTACCACACTCTACACTGAATGTAAATGTAAACAAATAGAATTTATAATTAGGTCATAAGTATAGATATGTAAAGATTTTTAGATTTAAGAATTCATATAAATAGCTGTAAGATGGATGAAAGAAATCAGAATAAATTGGATAATCAAAACGGCTTGTTAGCTGTAAAAATACTCTTTATTTTATTCTCTAAAAACTGCGGCTTATTAGCCATACCCAAGTGGCGTGCTCGCCTTAATAATAAGCAACCCATAATCCAAATAGAAACAAAACTTCCTTCATTACATGGCGATCCTGCCCTCTCGATCCTAGTTTTTTTTAATGAATTCTCCCACTGAAGAGGTAGTCTCGAAGGAATTAATTGATGATATTTTTAAAAAATATGAGAATTTAGTAGTAGATGAATACATTCCGGAGGCACAAACGATAGAGGACTATCCAGAATACAAACCTACGCCAAAGACAGCAGGCCCGAGACCTATAACTATAGCAGAATATAGACAACGGCAGAATAAACCAGTAGTTGCGTCACCGAGAAAACAACACAAACCAAGAGGTGGAAAAAAGGTAAAACTAAGACAGAAGGCTGCAGAAGTACATAGGATATTGGCGATAACCACCGACAACACTCTAAGGAAAAGTTTGAAATCTATTTTAGTAGGGATAAAGGCAGAACAAAAAACAAAAACACCAAAAAGACATTAATGGGGAATAAGGATTCGAAAAAAGAGGAGATAATAATCTCTAATAATAACGACAGCACCAACAAGATAAACGTCAGTCAATCAACAGTTATATATATAATATTAATTTTGCAACTATTTCTAGTATTAGCTAAAATTCACAGAATGTATAAGAAATTTTTGAATAATAGGTTAAAGGAAAGACTTTTGCTAACTACTAACAATAGAGTCTAAGAAATTTTTTTTTTTAATTGATGTTTAAAATAATATAAGAAATGCAATAAAGAAAAAAGAAGAAGAAAAAGAATCTAAAATTTTCAGTATGACCAATGGAAGAGATATACGAACGTATAGATTCTATTATAACTAATGCAAAGAAGTCACTAGCAAGAGGGTATACAGATGATACCATTCGAAGTAAAAGATTAGAAATAGAAGAATTAGAAAAGAGAGTCGTAGAATTATTAGAAGACAAAGTAGTAAGAGAACAACAAAGACAGTTACATATCCTGAAGTTTAGAGACAAAAAAGAAAGAGCGTTAGAAATATTGCAGAGCCACGAAGATAAAATCATTAGAAGAACAATTGGAAATTTCCACAATGAATGACGAAAATTTGAATACGACGGAATTGGCATCTATTTCAAAGTTGTTAACAGTTTTCAATGGTTCAAGGGATGAATTAAATTCATTTGTAGCAAACATCGAAATACTTAAAGACACATTAACTCCAACAAAACATGCTTCATTTTTTAATTTTGTGTATAAAACTAAAATTTCAAACAAAGTGCAAACCAGGTTAAGACAAGTATTAGTTCCTACCGACGTAGACTCCTTAATTTCAACTTTAAAAGAGACTTACAAAACAAAAAAGTCACCAAATGTTATTTTAAACGAATTAACAAAGATTACTCAGTTAGACACTATCAGAAAATTTGCTGATAAAATAGAGACATTAACTACGGAATTGAATGAAATCCAGATAAGTTCTCTTGGAGAAGCCAATAGAGAAGCAATCAGTAAAACTAATGCCGTAATTGCATTTAATTCTTTCAAGAACGGACTAAAAGATCAAGATATTGTAAGGACAATAAATGCTAGTAGAGTAAAGACTTTAAACGAAGCCATTGATATAGCCATGGAAACATCAACAGACAAGAGACAAAATCAAATAATGTTCCAAACAACATCAAACAGAACCAATTACAGAAACTACACGGGTAACAACTATTCTACTAAAAGGTACAACAATAATAACTATCGAAGAAATGATAACAGAAATAATCATGACAATAGAGGGAATAATGATAGGACAAACAATTACAATAATAACAACCACTACAGCAATAATAATCGTAATAACAACAGAGGTAACAATTATAATAATAACAATTATCGTGGTAATTCCTACAATAATGGCAGTGGTTACCGAAACGGGAATACTAATGATGGTAATCGTAATAATCGTAACAGAAACAGTAATAATAATTACTACAATGGTAACAGAAACCAGAACATAAACCTAATGGAGCAAGACCAGGGAAACTCCCACGGTCCGGAGACCATAGAATACCAAGGTCCTCCGGAACAAAACCAGTAACTTCAAGAGCGGTATTTAGCATTTCGTCCGATCTAAAAAATTATGTGAAATTAAATATAAAAGATACACACCGTGCATTAACATTTTTAATAGACACAGGTGCTGACATCTCACTATGCAAGGAAGAGTTATTACATAAATATGATGAAGATCCAGACGACTATTGCTGCTTAACAGGGATTACGAAGGAAAAAATAAAATCCTTAGGTTCCACTAACGTAATTATACAGATAGACGGTACATTACTTGAACATAAAATGCAATTAGTACATGAAAATTTTCCTATCCACACAGATGGTATACTTGGACGAGATTTTTTATTAAAGTACAACTGTAACATAGACTATGAAACATTCACACTAACCATCAATACGAAAAATGAGACTTTGACATTACCTATTCACAACGACACATTTGAGGTAAATGTAATAAGAATTCCTCCAAGAAGCGAAGTAATTATACCTTTGCAAATAAATATTGGGGAAGATGGAGTAATATGCAACCGTGAGATTGGAAAAGGTTTATTTTTGGCAAATTCTATAATTCCAAAAGATGGATACAAACACATAAAGTTATTAAACGTTACTGATAAAACCATTAAATTAGAAAATTTGAAAGTAGAAACTATCCCTTTAAGAAATTTTGATATATATAAGACAGGTCATGACAAAACAAATGCTGGATATAGTGAAGAAAGATTTGAGAAACTGGTAAATGAGTGCAATATGGAGGGGAATGACGAGAAAGCAAAGAAGGAATTGCTAGAGATATTAAAAAGATACCAACATATATTTCATTTAGAAGGTGAGAACCTGACAACCAATAATTTTTACAATCAAACTATTCAGTTGAATGACAAAAATCCAGTTTATATAAAAAACTATCGACTACCACAAACGCATACGGAGGAAATAAGTAACCAAGTAAAAGGTTTGTTGGAACAAAAGATAATAGAGCCATTCATAAGTCCTTATAACGCTCCACTCTTATTGGTACCTAAGAAGGGGCAAGGTGATTTAAAAAAATGGAGACTAGTAGTTGATTTCAGGAAACTCAATGAAAAAATAGTAAATGACAAATTTCCGCTAACACGTTTAGATGATGTTCTAGATAGGCTAGGAAGAGCTAAATATTTTTCCACGCTGGACATGACAAGTTCCTTTCATCAGATTGGGCTCGACCAACAGTCAAGACCGTTTACAGCATTTTCAACAGCTAATGGTCATTACCAATATACAAGATTACCTTTTGGGCTAAAAATATCTTCAAATAGTTTTCAGAGGATGTTAACAATAGCACTAGCTGGACTAGAGTCCGAAGCATTCTTGTATGTTGATGATATAATAGTTTTTGGATGTAGTTTGAAACATCACAACAACAACTTGAGCAACGTTTTCGATAGATTATCTAGGTATAATTTGAAGTTGAATGCGAGTAAATGCTATTTTTTGAAATCGGAAGTTATATATTTGGGACATTTGATAACATCAAATGGTATTAAGCCAGACCCAAACAAATATGACGTAATTACCAAATATCCTACTCCTAATAATACTGATGACGTAAGAAGATTTATAGCATTTTGTAACTATTATAGAAGATTCATAAAAGATTTTGCAAATATTGCTAATTGTTTAAATAATTTGTTAAAAAAAGGAATAAAATTTGTATGGTCAAAAGAATGTCATAATGCATTTGAAACACTAAAGAACAGGCTTATAGAACCTCCAATTTTGCAATATCCAGACTTTGACAAAACATTCATTTTGACGACAGATGCATCAGATTTTGCACTAGGCGCAGTTTTGTCACAAGGTCCAATAGGAAATGACTTACCGATATCATATGCAAGTAGATCTTTAAGCAAACACGAAAAGAATAAACCTGTGATTGAGAAGGAACTATTAGGCATATACTGGGGCATACAGTTCTTTAGACCGTATTTATATGGTAGAAGGTTCACAGTTGTAACAGATCACAGACCATTGATTTCGTTATTTTCTCATAAAAACCCAAGTTCTAAGTTAACAAGGATAAGACTGGAACTTTCTGATTACGACTTTGACATAGTATATAAAAAAGGAACAAGTAACACTAATGCCGATGCATTATCAAGGATAGATATTGATTCTACTACACTAAAGAGTATGATACCAATGGAAAATGACGAAAAAGTAAAGAAAACACTAGTAATTACAAGAGGTATGAGTAAAAAGTCATCAGAAAAGAATATTATAAAGGATAAAAATTTTATGAGTGGATCTCATAAGGAGACTGATCAACTCCATATGTGGGATTGCACGTCAATAAGTGATATAAAGCGCGCGACGAAGTTAAAATTTGTATTAGAGAAAAGGCCAGAAAATGATGTAAAAGAATTATATAAATATATAGTTGAATATTATAAAATGAATAATGAAACACGTGTTAGATGTAGTGATAATCCAAAGTATTTAGGTACTCTTTTGGAGAAACTATCATCATATTTAAAAAATACAGGAAATAAGAAATTTGCAATCAAGAGAAATGATGCAATATTTGATATAATACCCGCGGATGAATTTAAGGCCAGATATAACGAAGCAAACAAAAATAATAAAGATGACATAATTATATTACTGTATAGAGAACCTCAGATAATAACAAATGAAGATAGAAGACAAGAATTAATAAAATTATACCATGACACACCTCAAGGAGGACATTTCGGGGTGAAGAAAACTTTACTTAAATTAAAGCAGAAGTACATTTGGAAGAACATGAACAAACATGTAAAAGAATATGTGTCTAGATGTGACTTATGCCAACGTAATAAACAGACAAGACATACGAAGGAACAAATAAAGGTTACAGATACTCCAGTAGACAGTTTTCAAACTATAGTAATTGACACTGTAGGTCCTTTACATCCAGTAAACAATTTTAGATATATTCTGACTATGCAGTGCGAATTAACAAAATACGTAATTGCATGTCCTATGAAGACGAAAGAGGCAAAAACAATAGCCAAAGCACTAGTGGAGAATTTGATACTTAAATATGGTTTATTTCGCACACTAAAATCAGATAACGGTACAGAATTTAAAAATGAGTTATTGAAAGAGGTATGTGAGCTATTAAAAATTAAGCAAATTTTTTCAACACCATATCATCATGAGACGTTGGGTACGGTAGAGAGGAATCATAGGGTTCTAAATGAATACTTTTTATCATTTGTACAAAATGACAATTGGGATAAATGGATACATTATTATACTTTTGCGTACAATATAACTCCTCATGTAGATACTGAATATTCACCTTTTGAACTCATTTTTGGAAAATTGCCAAGTTTACCTGGAGATGAGGTAATGAATCATCCTAGGATGTACAATTTTGAAAATTATGCTAATGAGCTAAAGACTAGACTAAAACATGCTTTAGAAAACGCCAGAAACTTGATAGAGACTGTAAAAAACAAAAGAAGTATAGAGTCATTAAATAACACAAATAACATAGAACTAAAAGTAGGCGACTTAGTTTTGGTCAAAGCTGAAAATAGAAGAAAACATGAACCACCGTATGACGGACCATATGAAGTAATAGATATAGATGATTTGAATGTATCAATTAAAATAAAAACAAACATAAAATCAATTCATAAAAACAGACTAAAAATATATAAAGTATAAAATAACTTTTAGAACACTTAAAATAAACTTAACAATATATACTAACCTTAATTTAGAAAAAAAAAAAAAGGGAAAAATCATCCAATTTGAATTGTATGAGTTTTTCTTAAGAGCGGAGGTGTAGTGTGTTGGTCACATTTGTTCATTATAGTGTGTTGGTCACATGGTGCATTGTTTAAAAATGCATTTGTTACAATTCAAAATAGTATAAACAATATGTATTCATGACCTACAAATTGTAACGGCGCGAGGAATCAAATTGCACAAATTATCAATATGCAATAAGTAAGAATTAGTAAAATGCTGAAGTAAGAATAACTTACCACACTCTACACTGAATGTAAATGTAAACAAATAGAATTTATAATTAGGTCATAAGTATAGATATGTAAAGATTTTTAGATTTAAGAATTCATATAAATAGCTGTAAGATGGATGAAAGAAATCAGAATAAATTGGATAATCAAAACGGCTTGTTAGCTGTAAAAATACTCTTTATTTTATTCTCTAAAAACTGCGGCTTATTAGCCATACCCAAGTGGCGTGCTCGCCTTAATAATAAGCAACCCATAATCCAAATAGAAACAAAACTTCCTTCATTACAACAGGGAAAAATCGATTATTCGCGAGCATGGCTAAAATTCGCGAAAATTTGCAAACTTGGAAACTAACCCAAAAATTTATTTGAAATCGTTTAAAAAAACAAATTGTCGGAAAATAGCAAAAAAAAATGTTTTTTGCAAAATAAGCGAAAATTCGCGAAAATTTTTAAAAATTCAAACAAGCCATAAAATTGACTAAAAGTCCCCAAAAGTATAAGGAATGGAAAAAATTCGGTAAAAATTGCCAAATTAGCGTAAATTTGCAAAAAATTTGCTAATAGCGGCATGATAGCAAAGCTTAAGTTATTAAAACTCGTTAAATCTGCAAATTATCACAGAAAGAAATCGCTTCTATCACGAACATGGCTTAAATTTGCGAAAAATTGCAAACTTGGAAACAAACCCTAAACTTTATTTAAAATCGCTTAATCGGTTGAAAAATTCAAAATGTCGAGAAAAACAAAAAAAAAAAAAAAAAAAAAAATTATTAAAAGTGCCTTAAACTAAAAGAAATGGCAAAAATTCAATTAAAATTGCTAAATTAGCGGAAATTCGAAAAAATTTGCCAATAGCGGCATGATAGCAAAGTCTAATGCCCATTTTATCAATGTATCGACAAACCGTCTGTTACTTAATGTCAACATAAATTTATTGGACCGATAAACAGTCCGTTAACGATTTTGGGTTTCTCAATACACCGACAAAAAACATTGTTTTCAGCTGGCAACGCCACTCAAAATACATGTAAAAGTTGGGAGTCAGCTGATTGAATTTATCTGTACGGCAAATAAAAGGAAAATAATTAATTGGCAGATGAGTGCCAGTAAGCTTTGCGATAAAATCAAAGCAAATGAGACATTGAGAAAACCAAATTTCTTTAATGTGCAGTTTTTAGTTGGGGAAAAAGATAATCGCCTAATGGAAAATGGCCATAATAAGGACGTGCCGGGTCCTGAATAAAACCTTTTTTATCTTGGCTCGCGAAAGTGAAAAATAGTTAAAATAAGAAAAAATCCTGAAACACAAAAGGAAATATATTAAAATTCGAATCTTGTTAAGCAAAAATAATATGTAGTGAAAAATAGTAAAATTAAAATAAAAAAATTAATGAAAAAAATTATAATAATAATAATTTTTTTAAAATAAGAATATGGGGGTTTTTTATTTTTAATATCTGTGAGAATAACATAAGAAAATTGTAAGAAGTGGAATTTTAAGAAGCTATTGCGCTGTAAAATGTGAAAAATAATTTTTTTGTGTCACTTACATAATGAAATAAAATAAGTCCTTTTGGAAAAAACGCGTATATTTCCTTCAAAAAGCGAAAATAGACTCACATATCCTTACAAGTTGTAGTAAACTTAAGAACCTACACTACTCAGTAAGATCGGAGCATTAATAATTGAAATGTTGGAAAAATCGAGGGGTGAGCTAAATCGTTCCTTAGTACTTGGGAGTTTTTTTTTTTTTTTTTTTTTTTAAATCAAATATTTATTTTATTTATTTATTTATTTCTTTCATTGATTTTCTAATACAACAAGACAAACATATCTTATAATTTACAGTATTAGAATTAGACAAGTTACATATACAAAAGATAACATGTGACAAATTCTTTAAAGGGATATAAAAAATAAGAAAAAATAAAAAGAAAATACTAATATTTTAAATACTTGTAAAGAGAAAAAAAAAAAAAAATAATATATATGTATATTAAATAATTAATAATAAAACACATGTGTACATTATGTTGAAGGTTTTATTTAAGGTACTCAATAAGTAATCTCCTAAATTTTATTGCGTTGTCGGTGCACTGCAAATAACTAGGGAGTTGATTCTAGAGACGTATGCTCGAAATAAAGAATTGACATTCTGAAAAATGGGTGCGGTATCGCAATTGTATTAGATATGTCCCCCTTCTCGATCTTGCAAATCTTAAACGCTCATATAGATACACTGGTTCTTTTGTTACAATTATTTTGTGAAGAAAAATTAAACTTTAAAATGTTTATAAAAGAAATGCCAGTAAGCCGGTGAGACTATGATGATATTCTATCAAACCTCCTTAGGCTATAAGTATATCGGACAATGTTATTGTAAGTTGTGTTGAGTTTCCTTACATCGAGGAAGTTACTGGCACCAAAAACTTCCACTGCATATAATAGTGTTGGTAGAAGATATGCCTTAGCCAGACGAACTCTTATATTTAGTGATGTTAAGTGCTGTGATTACCGTTCGAAACCGGAGAAAACGATCCTCCAACTTAAAGGACCATAATAAAAATAATGCCAAATAATACAATGAATTAAGTGCGAAATAGCTTTTAAAGATGAATTCCAGAATATAATATATGTAAAATAAAAAATAACTGAATTCAGTTATAAAAAGGAAATAACATAAAAATAAAAAAGGTGTTAAAAAAAGAGAGCAAATTGATGAAAAAAGTAATTTTTTTTGAAAAAGGATATTAAGGCGAGTATTGTGCTATAACAAAACGTGACCAATATGACATCCTTGTGGTGTCCGCGTGCTGCAATCTCGAACTCCGAGCACTCCAATGCGTAAAAAATAATTATGTCACAAATAAAATAATAATTATTGGCTTTTGGGAAAATGTGAAATTCTTCTTCATAACACTCTTTTCGTTAATTCGAGATCACAGAAGGTTAAAGATGGCTCCTTCTGCAAGTCGTAGTAAACGTAAGCTCCTACGCTACTCAGCAGAAATCCTATCAGTTGTAGTTAACATAAGAACCTGCACTACTTAATGGGAACCTAGTCATACTTTTCACCTGGTAATTAAGGGTTGGAGGGTTCACAGGGTGAGACAAATCGTACCTCAGTACGTCGGCGTATGCCTTCGAAACAGGACTATGCGATCCTCCGCTCAAAAGACTATAACTTAGTACCTCTGATAATATAAAAAAATAAAAGCACAATACGAAAGGAAAAAGAGCGCCTTAAAATCAGAAAAATAAAATTTTCTTTAGAATTAAGAATGAAGAGATTGGCGAAAAATTCAATAAGAATTATCCTTACTCTCTACAATTTATGAGAAGAATTATTTATGAAATTAAAATCTCTTATTTTTAATAAATAAAATAAATATTAAAATATTAAAGTGAAATATGAATAAAAATATGAAAGCAAAAATGAAATGTGAAAATTTGTGAAAGAAGTTCGCTTTTAGTTATCGTGAGCCAAGATATAAAGAAAATAAATAAATAAAAATATAAGAATTGAAATAAAATTAAATAATAAAAACGTGAATAAAATTTTATCGTTTTAGAAATCTGATCACATGTACGCGGTTGCGACGATTGTAACGTACGATAAAAAATACTAAATAATTAATTGATATTAAAAATACAGCCTAGAATTGGATAATTTCAAGGGTAAGTGCAAGGTTTTGTTTTTCATTTTAAATTTAACTTTCAATATTTTACGTGGTAACTCCCTTATTTTTGCCGGACAAAGGTATAATTGCTAGTTGGGAAAAAAGAAAGATTCATATTTTGGAATCTGTTTGTTGAGGTTGTTTCACTTAATTTGTCGTACCAAAAAAATGGAGGAACTAAAGAAACCCGTAATGAAAATGACAGGAGCTTTAAACGCGACCGTTAATCTGATGAAGACCATGGAAGCTAAGATAAGTTTGCTTGAAAGTAAAACTGGCGCTTCCTCCACGGAAACTAGCCAAGTTGAACCACCTCGTCCTCCTCGTCCTAGGAGTGAATTAGAACTCCGAGAATTAAGCAGGCTTCCGTACTGCGTAAAGTAATTGCAGGCGTTTGACGGGAATCCCACACAATATGTGTCGTGGATACATAGCGTTGAGGCGATCCTTAGCGACTATGAAATTGTTAGGAATAAGCCAATATATAGGGCAATACTGCAGAGTATTAGACAGAAAGTTAGGGGGGACGCAGATTCCGCCTTAGTTTCTTATAATATCTTTGATAAAGACTGGACAAAAATTAAGGAGTGCTTATCGCTTCATTATGCCGACAAGAGAGATATTAGAACTCTCGAGCATCAACTTAATCAATTGCTTCAAAAGGGATCTAAGGTGGATGAGTTCTCTGCTGCAGTGAATCATCAATTTTCTTTGATTATCAATAAGATAAAAACGGAAAATTACTCAAAGAAGACTGTGGACGTACTGGTCGAAACGTATAGGAACCGAGCTCTAGATGTTTTTGTTCGAGGCCTGAACGGTGATCTGTCCAGGCTTCTGATTATTCCTAGGCCAAAAACCCTTCCAGAGGCATACGCAATGTGTATGGAGATGCAAAACCTCAATTTGAGGAGTACGACTCTTCACCCGTATATTCGGAATCAGATTAGCGTTCTAATTAATACGATGTCTCGAAGGCAAATAATACCTCAGGTTCCGCCTAGACCTTTTATTCCTAATAGAAATGGCAATTTCGGGCAGTGGAAATATTCTCCAAAACAACAAGACCTTATGCTCCCAAATCTCCAGAGAAAATGGAAGTTGACCAATCCATTAGGTCAAAAAGAGTAAATTATATGAACAGGCCAGGTACATTTAAGAGAAATGCGAAATCAGAAAACGTAACTAATCCTTTTAAACAGCAAAGATTGTTTCACACCTATACGGAACGTGAAAACGCGCCTGAGCACAATTATGAACAACCAAATTGGTTAGAACCCTCTTTAAGGCAGGACCATGTTCCTGTACAATCCGTCGGTGTCGAAAGTGACAACGCTGAGGACGATGAGATAAATTTTATGTCAGAGGCCTCCCTTCAAGCGTACCATATGTAGAATACAAAGCTAACGGGACGCTACTAAAGTTTCTAGTTGATATGGGAGCCAACAAGAATTTTATAGGGTCTCACATTTATGGTAGCACTATACCGCTCCTTAAACCTTTCATTGTAAGGACAGCGGCGGGAAATATTATTATCAGCCGGAGTAGATACCATAGTAATATTTTACGTGTTGCCTAAACTAAAATCTTTCGACGGAATTATTGGGGATGACACTCTTAAAGAAATGGAAGCCATTATTGATAGGAAGAACAATATACTGACCATTAAATCCGGTATGGTCATTCCACTCAAGGAGAAATTTTCGCAGGAGGTTAATAATATTACTCAAAACATGCCTGAGGAGGTGACATACAAACTAGGAAATCTTCTGGAGAAATTCGCTCCATTGTTCGGTCCGCTTGAGGCCGGAAATGGCTACGACTTCAGCCAAGGCCGAGATTAGAACATCTACTAATGAGCCTATATATGCAAAAAGCTACCCATATCCTGCAAACCTCCGGTCTGTGGTAGAGGAACAGGTTTCTGAACTCTTAGAACAAGAAATTATCAGGCCCTCTAATAGTCCATATAACTCGCAGATTTGGGTGGTGCCCAAGAAACCCGAGCCGAATGGGGAGAAACAATATCGAATGGTGATAGACTTCAAAAGGTTAAATGCTGTTACAATATCTGATACATATCCCATTCCGGACATTAACTCCACTCTGGCTAGCTTGGGTGAGGCAAAATACTTTACGACCCTTGATTTGACGTCGGGATTCCATCAAATTCCAATGAAGGATTCCGATATTCCGAAGACCGCTTTCTCTACCTTAAATGGAAAGTTTGAATTTCTACGCCTGCCATTCGGCCTGAAGAATTCCCCGTCTATTTTCCAAAGAATGATCGATGATATACTCAAGGAATACATTGAAAATCTGTTACGTCTATATTGACGACATAATTGTTTTTGGGAAAAATTTTATGATCACTTGGGAAACTTGGAAACTAAATTTGAGAAATTGTTAGCTTCAGGGCTCAAGGTTAATCTGGAGAAAATTCAGTTTCTAAAAACGGAGGTATCATTCTTAGGGTATATAGTCTCTGGTGATGGAATACGAGCTGACCCAGGTAAGGTGGAAGCCATCCAGAAGTTAGCTCCTCCTTCAACACTTAAGGACCTGAAAAGTTTTCTAGGTATGACATCATATTATAGGAAATTTATAAAAGATTACGCGAAGGTCGCCAAGCCATTGAAGAATCTCACGAGAGGGGAGAACGCACAAATTAAAGCGAACATGTCCACAAAAGTTTCTATCACTCTTACTGAAGAGGCATTTCAATCTTTTAATGAATTAAAAACTTTGTTAATGTCATCTGAAGTTCTAGCATTCCCTGACTTTGATCAGCCATTTATACTGACTACCGATGCTTCTAATTATGCAATTGGGGCAGTCTTGTCTCAGGACCATATGAATGTCGATAGACCAATAGCACATATCTCCCGTTGTTTGAGTAAAACTGAAGAAAATTATGCAACTAATGGGAAGGAGATGTTAGCCATCGTCTGGGCTCTAGACAACTTGCGCTCTTATCTTTACGGTGCGAAGAAAATTAAAATATTCACCGATCACCAACCGTTTACTTACGCGCTTGGTAATCAGAACCATAACGCTAAATTAAAAAGATGGAAGGCCAGAATAGAGGAATACAACTATGAACTCATATATAAACCTGGCAAGTTCAATGTAGTGGCTGACGCACTTTCGAGACTGGGTTTCAATTTGAACCATATTGATACTCCTAGCGATGCTAGCACGGTAACAGCGTCTGAAGTTGGCTCTGAAACCATAACGGCGGTCGAGGGTTTAGAAGAAAGATCATTTCAGTCTGACGCTACGGTACACAGTGCTGATCAGGATAGTTGTGACCTGATCCCTCATGTCGAGGCTCCTCTGAACGTCTTTAGGAACCAGATAGTAATCAAGCAGGGCAATGAACTACACAGTAGCATACAGCCACATCCTGGTTTTAATAGACACCATGCGAACATTCAACAGATAACTTCGGAAACACTTTCAGAAACACTCAAAATGTGTTTAAATCCAAACTGCATTAATGGTATCAAGATACCTGAATGCTTTATCCAACATATTGACATCTTTGAAATTCAGGGGTTGAAGTTAATCAGTTGCATCGACAAGTTTTCTAAATTTGCTAAGCTTTTCCACATAAAGAATCGATCAGCTATTCATCTCAGAAATATACTTTCAAAGGTTTTGCATTATTTTACTGTGCCTCGAATGATCGTGTCGGACAATGAAAGGGGATTTTTAAGCCCAATTATTTTAAATTTTATAAGATCACTTAACATAGAAATATATTTTACACCCGTACAGAGGAGTGAGGTAAATGGACAGGTGGAAATATTTCATTCAACTCTTATTGAGATATTTATGTAGGTGTTTGTCGAGGGATATAAAAAATCTTGGTCCAAAAGAATTAATTAATCTCGCGGTAGATCGTTATAATAACACGATACACTCGGTAATTAAGAAGAAACCGTCAGATATTTTTTTCAACAGATCTCAACGGTTTGATTATCAGCAGTTGATAAATTTTCGCGATCAAGTCAATGAAGACATTCGCGGCCTTATCGAATATAATCAGAAGACGGTGAACGATCAAATAAATAGTAATAGGTCCGATCCGGTCGAACTTAGTGAGAATCAGGATGTTTTTATTAGAGATAGGCAAATTAAGCCGAAGCACAAACCTTTATACAAACGGCACAAAATATCTGCTAATAATAGAGTTACTATTCGCACTTCAACAGGGAGAAAAAAACCACAAGGCACAGATCAAAAATGTAAAAACATAAAAATATTAACCCTTGCAGTTAGCCCGGAATTATTAGAACATTAAGCACAAACCTAACTAGGGCTAAAGCTAAAGTAATAAATCAATATCCTCATTTGAAAATTGTAATTTTTCTAAGAGAAAAGAGGGAAAATTTGAATTTGGAAATTATTGTTAACAAAATTCTATATAATAAAATTTGTTTCCTAATTTCAAAACTTATATTAAAACATTAAAATTAAGTATAATTTTTTTTTTTTTGCCAATTTATATCTTATTTTCACCCTTACTATTAAATAATAACAAAGATACAAAAAAGTCAGTAACTCTTAAGCTTGTCCAATTCTATGCATGTTAACCAAATCATAAGTATTGTAAGCTACCCGTACTAACCCATATTTAATATTTTACATTTTTATGTATTTTTTTACTTTCAACAAATGTTGGAAGCTTCCACATTTTTGAGTATCGGTCACCGCTCATAACGATTAAAGCCGGAGAGGGATGGCTTATTAACGGGCATCTGAACATCGTACATGTGATCCAACTGGAAAAATTCGAGGAGATGCTTCGATTGGGATTCCTGAATACCTTTTGCTGTCTGATTTAAGGCCCAACCATAATGTGCTTAAGTTGGCTTAAGTAAATGTGCGATTACATGTAAATTATTTGAGGTAAACCATATTGAACTTAAGGAAACTTTTTGCTAAGTTTAATGATACTGTCATCTGCTTTAGCAAGGTGCGAATCTAATCGGATATTCCGTACGGAATCAAATGTTTTTTTATTTTTATTTTTATTTTGGTTTTGTTTTCTTAAGTACATTTGAGAGCCTTTTTTTAATTTTTGACAGTAGGTTAAGCAAGGCTATGCATATTATGGTTGAGCCTTTAGTATTACATTTTATATTTTATGCTCACCCACTTTTTGTACAGCAAATGAATTGCAAGGCTAGCGGAACTTAATTTAAATATACGAGTTGAAATTAATAAATTAAACCCTTACAAATTTTAAATATAATAAACTCAATTTGTTTTATTTCATAAAGGCTGAGTTTATTACAGCTTTCAATGTAATTCTTTGGCGTTGCGTTTTATATAATTAGGGCCTTAATGTTTTACAAATAATTATTTGGCAATACTATCGATTTATCATCTAAAATAATTGAATTCGTTTTGCGATTTTAAGATTTATTAAAAATTAAAAGAATAATCGCCAACTTTTTTAAATGTCGCCACCTTTGGGAAGAAATCGCCACATCCGACAGCCCTGATTGTTAATTGGGTGTGTTTTTTTTTAAATTAAGTAATGCTTAATGATGATGTTAAAGTAGGTGCGTTCAATTACTTTTACAGTAAAATGAGTAATTACTGAGTAAAATGTAAAAATACTCTCAAAAAAAAAAGCTGTTGCCCAAAAAAGTAAGCGAACAAAAAATTTGTAAAAACTCGTAAAAATCGCCCAAAGAAAAATGGCCCAAAAAAATAAATGAAAAACCACCCAAAAAAATTCCATGTAGAATTGGGCCTGAATTCATATGAAAAGTGACCCACAATTGTTGGGCTACTTTTCGTTACTATTGGGTGATTTTTCGTTTTTTAAATTTGGTAATTTTTTATTATGAAAAATCACCCAAAAATATTATATGAAAAATAGCCCATTTTCGGGCATACTATTTGTCATTCATATTCATTATTACTATACGACGAATTCCTAAATGTTTTTATAAAAATAACGGGACATATTGCAAAAAAGAGAAGCTTTAGTAAGCGAAGCCGGTTTTTGTTATATTATAGAGTAGAAAATCCTTGCGCCCGGCCGAAGGCCGCCTTTGCCGAGACGCTTTACTAAGCGCTGCCGGTATTTGTTACAACATAGGGGAGAAAATCCTTGCGCCCAAAAGTGTTTTCGTTATATGTTTAATATATGCACACAGAGAAAAACAACAAAACCATTTTTAAAAAAATGTTGACCATATTATGTTTAACTTAACCAAATCATTGTCATCGACAGCCACATTATGGTTGTGACCATAATAAAACATGTTTTTCTCTTACATTTGTAAGTTACTAAATTTATATGAATAATAAACACTGTTTTGCAAATTGGGTAATTTTTAATTTTTTGTTTTGGGAAAAAATTAGTTTTTTCTTTTTGGGTAATTTTTCATTTTTATTTTGGGCTATTTTTCGTTTCTTTTGGGCAAAATTTCATATTAAACTTTTTGGGTCATTTTTCATGTTCTTTTGGGCGATTCTTCATTTGGGCGATTTTTCATTTTATTTTTTGGGCCATTTTTCTTTGGGCGATATTTCCTACAGCCGTAAAATATAGGGAACAGCTGATGGCCAAAAAATCTAGTGTTAAAATATTTTTACACTATTGACTACTTAACTCGTTTTCTTATTGGTATTCGATAATACTTTTTATAACACGAACAGTTAAGAAAAATACAAAGAAATTATTATATGTAATCATTGATATAGTTATGTTTTTTTATTTTATCTGATTTTGCTAATTTGTGTCTGGGTTAATTTATTCAAAAGAACATGAATATTTTATTTCCTATTGATTGCTTAAAAAACAAGTGCAGTTCTAAGAACTCAAATACTTCACACTTTTACAACTCTGATAGATATTAAGAAAAACCCTGTTAAAGTAAAACACATTTGGAAATTTTTTAACGGTATGCTATCAAGTCATATTGTCATAATATTCTTTGTAATGTAGTGAACATTGACACTACTGTAACTTGGCGGTTTTAAGAAACCGAACAATTGACATTACTGATCAATATTTTTATTTATTTTGTTTTTCGTAAAAACTAACCAAAAGCAACTTTATATTTCTAATACATTTTATCGAATATTAATAAATAAGCAAACTTTAAATACAATTAAAGACTTTTATATTTACATAACAGAATCAAGTTGTGTCAAGTGGCGACGAGGCTCAAGAAGAGGAAACAACCAGTGATCCCAGTAAGAAGAAAACGCAAACAAAGAAAATGGCGTCGAAATACGGAGTCAATTTGTAGTGGCAAATGGTCAGCAGCAGGTGTATTTGGAACAGATGCTGTTTTTCTATATTAGAATTGCAGTGATACATCAGAAAATTAAAAAGGCGATATTTTTGTTA
This sequence comes from Pollenia angustigena, assembly GCA_930367215.1. NCBI lineage: Eukaryota > Metazoa > Arthropoda > Insecta > Diptera > Polleniidae > Pollenia > Pollenia angustigena. Next base: position 10,629,912 of record OV884061.1, on the reverse strand, counting down.
TCATGTGGTCCAGACACATACACATTGTAAAAATCTGTTGCCACACCGGATGATATTTTGGAAGACAAATTTACGTACAACAGGACAACCGAATTGCTATCAAATTTTTTGCACACAACCCAATAAGATTATACAACGTTTTCAATTTTATCGCAGGGATCAAAAGGAAGGAGAGTGAATAACAGAATTTTTGGCAGCTCTTAGGAAACTAAGCCAGTTTTGTGAATTCAGTGATTTTGATGATATGTTTCGCGACAGATTGGTTTGTGGTATGCGTGACGAAAATTTACAAACACGTATGTTGCCAAACGACAAACTGACGCTAAAAATTGCACAGGATTAGGCAATAGCCAGTGAAGAAGCCCAGAAAAGCCCAGAAAGCTTTAAAAATGCCAGCGAATCAACAAGAAATTCACAAAATAACAAAAGCCAAAAATGACAAACACCAGGGTCGTAGTTGCTATAGATGTGGTGGTAATCCCAAACCACACAAAAACATATTTGCAAAAAACGGAGTCACATCGAAAAGGCTTGCATTACAAAATCCAAATCTCGAAAACCAAAGGGTTCAGTTAATCAAATTGATGTCTGCCAACAAAAAGACGACAAGACTGATTTAATTTTATCAATGAGCGGCTGTACTTCGCCAGCAATTAAGAACATGGTGGTGATTGACCGGCGACCAGTACAAATCGAAATAGATTCCGGGGATTCTATCGAAAAATTTAAGCATTGTAAATTGAATAGAAGTCCAATAAAATTAGGTGTTTGGGGATCCATTGCGGATCTTAAAATGGTTGGCGAAATGGAAGTACCGGTTTCTGTTAGAGGTTACAACATGACATTATTGGTAGTTAGTGGTAATAGTCAGGCACTATTGGGCAGAAATTGGTTTGAAGATTTTGGAATTCGTATAGAGTGCCTAGTACACAAAATTAAAGGTTTTACAGGTAAGATTTCCAAATTTAATTCTGTTTTTGATGAACATTTAGGTGACTACAAAGGTCAACCAGTAAAACTTATGATGACATGTTCATGCAAACCGAAATTTTTTCGTAATCGTTCAGTACCATTTGCATTGAAATCCAAGGTTGGAGATTAGACTGGTCGCATTTTTTTTTTTTTTTTAATTTAATTGTTTGCGCTGCTTAAAATATGAGGTTTGGTGTAAGAAATCATGATCTAATCTTTCAGGTCAATCCGACGGTGCCTAGCCGTGCCGGGTGGGGCCCAAAGTTCCCCATATTATAAAAAAAACATCTTTTCTATCAGATCTTTATAGTTATATTAGTTGAAAAGCCGAAAATCAAAAATATGGCTTCGTTACGATCGTTAAAGTAAATTTTATTGCGGAATTTCGGTTTTTTTTAGTTTTTCAATAAGCTAAAGCGTTTTTGGATTGCGCGAACATATGTTAATCTATCTATACAATATATAATTTCTTAGCATGTCAGGATGTTTGCATGTATGTCCTATTCTTTCCGCAACTTTCTGAAGCCATCTGATGACACCGGAGAATGTGGATCTCTCTTTGACAGTTATCTTAAACTAGCTGTTCAATATTCCAGCGTTACCCCCAAAAAAATTAAAAATAATAAAATATATTCTTCAGATGTCGAGCGGCTCTTGACTGAAAAAGGAGAGTTCGAAGAGAGTGGCAACTTTACAGATCCCCCCAACTTAAGATTTTATTAAAAGAATGCAAAAAAAGGCTAAGAAAGTTACTGCAGAATCAGAAAACGGCTTCTCTATAAAAATATCTTAAGAAAATTGATGCAACTCCACAATCTGACTACTCATTATGGCGTGCAGCTAGAAATCTAAAAAGGCCAGTCATATATAAGCCACCATTAAGAAACTTGAATGGTAGTTGGGCAAGAAACGATATTGAAAAATGAAATCTGTTTGTTAGTCACTTGAAAAACGTATTTACACCAAATATATCTCACAATATTGCGGTCGAGTTACCACCTGTTGCTGCTAGAGCAGCTATTCCCCTCAGATTTGAGATAAGAGAAATCGAAAAGGCTATTTGTGACTTACATAACACTAAGAAGGCACCTGGTATTGATAAAATCAGTAATAAAATGCTTTTGGAGCTACCTCGCATAGCAAAGAAAATTATTCTTTATATTTTTAATGTTATTTTACGCCTTGAATACTATCCTCAAAAATGAAAGGTTTCCTTAGTTACCATGATACCAAAGCCAGGGAAAGATCATACAAAAGTTGAGTGTTATTGGCCTATTAGCTTATTATCAAATATGTCAAAGCTGTTTGAGAAATTATTAGTTTCAAAATTAACACCGATTTTAAGTGAAAATAGATGTATTCCAAACCATCAGTTCGGATTTAGAAGAAAACACAGCACAATCGAACAGACTCATTGAATAGTAAATGTCATAAGAAAAGCATTTGAAGAAAAGAAATATTGCTCAGCACTCTTCATCGATGTTTCGCAAGCTTTTGATAAAGTCTGGCATGAAGGCTTATTACATAAATTGAAGCAAAATTTACCAGCAAACACACACAAGCTGCTAAAAAGCTACTAAGTCGGTCGTCAATTTATTATTAAAGAAGGAAATTTCTTAAGTTCACCTCAGCCCATTGCCGCTGGAGTCCCACAAGGCAGCATCCTGGGCCCCCTATTATAATTAATTTAATTTATACTTGTTGGCGTCTGGCTGGTGTGAACCGGGTGTTCATATTTGATTGTGTGCAACTGGACTACATGTGGTGGTGGCATCTGGCAACGCCTCGTGTGGTGTGTCACCTGAAAACGAATTCGCCGTGTTTCTATTAATTGCTACTTAAAACTTCAACCAGCCGGACGCCAGTAAATAAGGAAAAAGTTAAAGTTTAATAAATTAAATAAAAGGAAAGAGTAAGAAAAAACTAAGAAGTGGTAAATTTGTAAATCGTGAGGGAGAAGAAGCCAAAATTAAAATCAGAGGAAATTGGAAAAAGAAAAAAAAGGGTATGTTTTCAATCAGAAACATTTGCCAATCGTCATATTGCCGGCTAACCGCGCCATAAGGACGAAGTGTTCCCCAAGAGTCACATACCGCCAGACGTGCCTAGAACCAACAACAACAGGTAAAGCTTGCCATCACAACATTTTGGTCCTTCGCCCGTAAGGAATTATTAAAAGGTACGTACTCTGTGAATTTGAAAATTGCATGGATATATTGTGTCGCGCCATATTGTGGGGAAAAAAAAGTGAGGTTACGTCGCGCCAAATATAAGACCATAAAATTTTAAGAGCCATCTTTTTTTACTCGCCGGTTCTACCCGTTACTCGTCGAATTTTTTGTAGCCCAATAAGTCAATTGTTGTATTTATATAAATAAAAGGAAAAATCCAACATAAATTTTGTTTGCCTCAAGTTGTTTTATTTTCATAAATAAAAGGAAAAGTGTTGCCAGCGCGTCAATTTTTTTTTTCAATTAAATTTTTGCTGGGAATTGATTTTTTGTGGATCTTAAGACAACTAGATTATTTTGTTCGATTTTTAAAAATAAGAAATGGCTACATTTGAAAAATTTATTGAGGCTGCAGATGAAATAACGAATATGGAGGTTATGTTGAAAGAAGAAGATTTTTCAACGTATACCAATGTTGCGTTCGAGTTTGAGAAGAACGAGTTAGAGAAAAGTTGGGAAAAATTTAAGAAAATTTATGGCGAGTGTTCCGGGGACACTATAGAGGAAAAAAAGGAATTAATAGCGGTCAAGACAAAATTTCCTCTGGTGCGAAAAACATATATAAAATGTTTAAATATTTTGGCGAATGCAAAACAGGTTGTAGAAGAAGAGAGCCAAACAAATAAAACAGTGGTTCCCAACCAGTGTTCTATACCTGTCCCTCCTTGTGATACTGGCGTTTTTCATGGCGATTACGTTTCGTGGCCCACCTTCAGGGACATGTTTACGGCAATCTACATAAACAATTCTAGACTTAGCCCTGTGGAAAAATTGTTTTATTTATTTCAAAAAACGGATAGTGAGGCCCGGGATATAAATAGAAATATTGCCCTCACGGCAGAAAATTTTGAAATTGCGTGGGGTAATTTAAAATCCCAATATGAGAATAAACGGGTTTTAATAAATAGTCAGCTTAAAACTTTGTTTAATTTGGCTCCATGCCAGCGTGAAACGGCTTCAGAGATAAAAAGGCTCCAAAGGGAAATTAATAATTGTATTTCTGTGCTTAAGCTATATAATGTAGACATTGTCTCATGGGACCCAATTTTTGTTTTTCTATGTTCGTCTCGGCTCTCGGAAAATACTTTGCATTTGTGGGAGCAATCGGTAAAAAATAAAACAGAGGTTCCCAAATGGGAAGAATTGAATAATTTTTTGACCGATAGATTTCATGCCCTTGAGAGTGTTTCTGACATGACAGTATCGAACAATGTAGCTGCCAGTGGTTCCCAAGCAGGCCCTTCAAATAATAACAATATTTCTACAAAAGTTAAGCAGTTTAGGGCACATCACACAAAAGTTGACTCGAGCTCATGCAAATTGTGTAAAGAGAGGCATAAGATTAGCGCTTGTAATAAATTTTTGAGCATGGATTACAAAAATCGTGTCTCAACATTAAAAAGATTTCGGTTTTGTTTTAATTGTCTTACTTTGGGGCATATGTACGGGGATTGCACTAGTCCTAATAGCTGTTCTAGGTGCAATAAGAAACACCATACATTAATTCACAGAGATATCGTAAGAAATAATAACAATGCTAATCAAAGTCAACCAAGCGCTAATGCTCAAGCTCAGAGTCAAAATACTCAAAGTCAAATACAGTCCACTAATGTTGCCGGCCCTTCTAGTGTAGTTCAATCGCATCATACCTCTGTTGCAAAAAAGGTTATGTTAGCCACAGCATGGGTTAACATTATAAGTTTTGGTTCCTGTTACAAAGTTCGTGCCCTGATAGATCCATGTTCGGATGAAAGTTTTGTTTCAGAAAAGATACAAAAATTATTGAAGTTGCCAACTAATCCAGTTTCTGCAGAAGTCTCAGGTTTAGGCGGAGAGATAATTAGTACATCTTCTAAAATGGCAGTTTTTACTATTGTTTCTCTTTTCGATCAGAATATGTCTCTTAATATACAGGCCCTAGTTGTCCCTCGAGTAACGGGTAGTATTCCAACACATTCATTTTTGCCTCAAAAAGAGATTGAGCTGCCTAAATTATGTTATGCTGATCCGAAGTTTTATGAAAGCAGTGAAATTGATTTATTGTTAGGAGGTGATCTTTATCCTTCTATTCTTCGTGGTGGAGTAAGGCATGGTGTTTTTGAATCATTAGTGGCTCAAGAAACCATTTTTGGTTGGATAGTTACAGGTCCAACGCATGCTAGAGTTTCCCCTCGAATACTTAGAGTGTCTCATATGACAAAAGTTGCAATTGATGACCAATTATCGAAGTTTTGGGAGTTAGAAGAGGTGTCTCAGAGACGTATTTTATCAGAAGAGGATAAAAAATGTGAGGAGATCTACAATTCTACTACCACTAGAAACTCTGAAGGGAGATATACTGTGAGTCTGCCCTTTAAAAATAGTTTGCTGTCGCTTGGTCCCAATAGGCATATAGCTGTTTGTCAATTTCTGAGAAATGAAAAATCTTTGATGCGCAATGCTGAGCGTAAAGCCCAGTACGATGAGGTCCTAAAAGAATATTTAACCCTAGGGCATATGGAGAAAGCAGAAAGTGCTGAAGGTGGCCAGGGTTATTATTTACCCCATCATGGCGTTTTTAAGCCTGAAAGTACAACTACGAAATTGAGGGTAGTTTTTAATGCCTCAAGTCCTTCGGCAAATGGCAGAAGCTTAAATGATTTGTTGTACACTGGCCCTATTTTGCAAGCTGAAATAGTAAATCTAATTTTGAGATGGCGATTTTTTCAGTTTGTATTTAATGCGGACATTTCAAAAATGTACCGGCAGATTTTTGTGACTCCCACACATAGGCCGTTCCAGAAAATTGTGTTTCGAAGCAGTGATGGTGCAGAACTTACTGATTACCAACTGAAAACGGTGACTTTTGGTGTAAATTGTGCCCCATATTTGGCCCTTAGAACCATTCTACAGTTGGCGAGTGATGAAGAACGACGTTTTCCGTTAGGCGCTAGAATTCTGCGAGAAAATATGTACGTGGACGATGCCCTAGTTGGTGCCCATTCAGTTGCTGATGCCTTGGTGGCACGAGAACAATTAATTGGTATTCTGGACATGGGGGGTTTTGAGCTGAGGAAATGGACCTCCAATTCAGAACAAATTTTAAAAAATTTGCCCCCAGACCATTTGTTAAATTCGTCGTTTTTGTCGCTCGATGATAAAAGCACAACGAAAACGCTAGGGATTCGCTGGAATGCGGCAGAAGATGTGTTTTTCTTTGTTGGTGAAAAGATAACACTAAAAGCCTCATATACTAAAAGAGAGGTTCTTTCTACCATTGCTCGGCTATACGATCCTGCAGGTTGGTTGGCTCCGGTGGTAGTGGCAGCAAAAATTATAATGCAGCAAATGTGGCTTGATAAGATCGAGTGGGACGAGGCAATCAAACCAGTAGCTCTGCAGAAATGGCAGAATTTTGTTGCGAATTATGCGGATATTGAAAAAATTAAGTTGCCACGTTGGGTTCAATATTCGCCTGGCTGTACTATTCAATTTCACGGGTTCTGTGACTCGTCTGAGTTGGCGTATGCAGCTACAATATATATAAGGGTACAGCTCGAAAATAAAGTTTTGTCAAGTTTGCTCACATGTAAAACGAAAGTGGCCCCAATAAAGAAGCCGTCTTTGCCTCGTTTGGAGTTATGTGGAGCAGTTCTTTTGGCAAGTTTAGTCGATAATGTAGTACCTACTTTTAACGTGAACAAATCCCCCCTGTATTTGTGGTCCGATTCCACGATTGTCCTAGCTTGGCTAAGAAAACCACCTTGTAGCTGGAAAACATTTGTGGCAAATAGAGTGGCTACAATATTAGAAAAAGTGGGGAATAAAAACTGGAGTCACGTGGCTTCAGGTGATAATCCTGCCGATCTAGCAACCCGGGGGCTGATCCCTGCGGATTTGATAGAAAATAGGCTCTGGTGGCACGGACCTGAGTGGCTCAACTTGGAGCAGTCTTCGTGGCCCGTAGGAGCGGTGGAGTTCGAGACGGCAGAAGAGTCGAAAGGAGCTCAAGTTTTTGTTGCTAGATCTGCTGATAAAGAAGACATTCTAGACAGGTTTTCTAGTCTATCTAGAGCGTATCACGTAATTGCTTATATGTTTCGATTTGTTGCCCTGGCGAGCAAGAAAAGGCGTGAAAAGGTCGATTATGGTTCGGTGAAGATTTCGGCTAATGAGCTGAAGTTCGTAAGAAATCGCTTATTTTATCTGTCTCAGCAAATTTACTTCTCAGGGGAGTTCAGCTGTCTCAAAGCGAGTAAGAAAATCGATTCACGTAGCCCCCTGTTAGCACTTACCCCTTTTGTTGATAAAGACGACATTATTCGATCTAATAGTCGACTTAGCTCTAGCACTTGCCTGTCCTACAACGAAAGGCACCCTATTATCTTGGCGTATGGCAGTAGATTGGCTCGGCTGTATGTGGAATTCATTCACACCCTAGTCCTGCACGGAGGCCCTCGTCTAGTCCTTAACGTAGTCCGGCAAGAGTGCTGGATCATTCGGGCAAAGAATCTGATAAAAACGGTGGTTCGTAATTGCAAAGTCTGCGTTCTTTACAGAAAAAAGCTTCAAAATCAAATAATGGCTGCTTTGCCCGCAGAAAGAACTACCATTTGTCGCCCATTTACGAATACTGGCGTTGATTTTGCTGGCCCGTTCGAGATTAAAAGTTTCACTGGCAGATACTGCAGAATCACAAAAGGCTACGTGTGTCTTTTTGTTTGTTTCGCGACGAAGGCGATTCACCTTGAAGCTGTTAGCGATTTGTCCACCCCTGCCTTTCTAGCAGCCTTGGCCCGCTTCGTCGCCCGTCGTGGTTGCCCAAGCTGCATGTATTCTGATAACGGCAGAAACTTCGTTGGCGCCGCTAGAGAAATCGACGCAGACTTCGCCAAGCACGTAAAAGAGCTTCGTGACACGGCTGTCGAAAATTATGGTCACCAGCGTTTGTCGTGGCACTTTATCCCTGCTGCAGCACCTCATATGGGAGGACTTTGGGAAGCGGGGGTAAAAAGTATGAAAATGCACTTAAAAAAGTCAGCTGGTCAACTTAAATTTACGTTTGAAGAGTTCTCAACCGTTTTGGCAAAAATAGAGGCGTGTCTCAATTCGCGTCCGCTAGGGCCCATGTCGGAAAATGCTGAAGATTTGTCTGCCCTTACCCCAGGCCATTTTTTGATAGGGACATCTATGCTTACCCCTGCTGAACCCGAAGAGTTGTCTTCACCCCTAAGCATTGTAAATCGGTGGCGTAAAGTTAAGGCCCTACAACAAGAGTTTTGTCGCCGATGGAAGCAGGAGTTCCTGAAGGAGCTAAATAAGCGCAACAAGTGGCAACACCCACAGCTAGACCTAAAAGAAGGCGATCTCGTTGCTCTTAAAAGTGAACCAGGCTGTCCCACTGAGTGGCGGCTAGGCCGTATTGTTCGGGTTTATCGCGGGAGTGACGCTAAGGTGCGAGTAGCGGATTTAAAAACACAAAGCGGCGTAATCACTCGGCCAATACACAAACAGGTAGCCCTACCAGGGGGCGACACAAAGATTTCCTTTTCCTTATAACGTTCACCTTGTTTAATAAATGTCTCCTTCCAGATCTTCATGGCCTTCAACCCCAACTTCCGCTGCCCCCTGTGCGTGCGGTTCCATGCGGTGCGGCAGTGCTCGCGCTTCGTTACGCTTCCGCCAGAGGAGAAGCTGCAGGTCGTGGCCCAACACCAGCTGTGCCGCAACTGTCTGGCACATTCTCACAATCATGACGCCTGCCGGAGCATAGACCGCTGCCGGCGATGTCTACAAAAGCACCACAGCTTGCTCCACCCAATGCCCGAGGGTCGAGTATGGCTCAAAATGACCGCCAACGTGCGCATCCGGGGCCAGGCAGGCGGTGAGATTTTTTGGTCGCGTGCAGTGCTGGACCCCACAGTAGCCCGATCGTCCATCATGCGCGACGAGGCCGAGGGTTTGGGGTGTAACTTTGTACGAGGCCATGCAAAGATCACGGTGTTCTACGGGGTGGCCGACAGAAACCAATTCGAGGTGGAGTTGGCGGTAGAGGAGCATCGGTTGGGCATGTCCCCAGCTGTCAGGGTCAGAGAGGTGCCACGGGTCGAGGAAAAGACTTCCCAAGCTAATCCGCAATGGCACATGCCCGTGTTTCACTACCTGGTCTTCGGGGCCGACATGGCTCCCCGCATCTTCATCGGGCCTGCGAAGGGGAAACCAGGGTCGCTGTATGCCCAAGACACCATATTCGGTGTTTCATATTTCGGGGAAGGGGTTCTGTGGAGCCGGTGAAGGATGAGGTTTTGTTTTGTTGCCCTTCTGGGCTCGCTTTGGTGTCCTCTGGGGCGAGCGTGAACTAGTTTCATTTTTTTTTGTTATATTTTCTTTTTTTTTATATATATGAATAATATTGTTAAGTTTTTATTTTTGTCGTTACCTTTTTGAATTTTGAAATGTATCTTTTGTTAACTTTTTTTTATTTTAATTTTCGGTAACCTTAAAGATCTCTTTCGTTTAATACACTACTTTTGTTTAAATTCTAATTACATTTTGTTTTATGTTGCACCATCGTTGCAAGGCGGGGTGTATGTTGGCGTCTGGCTGGTGTGAACCGGGTGTTCATATTTGATTGTGTGCAACTGGACTACATGTGGTGGTGGCATCTGGCAACGCCTCGTGTGGTGTGTCACCTGAAAACGAATTCGCCGTGTTTCTATTAATTGCTACTTAAAACTTCAACCAGCCGGACGCCAGTAAATAAGGAAAAAGTTAAAGTTTAATAAATTAAATAAAAGGAAAGAGTAAGAAAAAACTAAGAAGTGGTAAATTTGTAAATCGTGAGGGAGAAGAAGCCAAAATTAAAATCAGAGGAAATTGGAAAAAGAAAAAAAAGGGTTTGTTTTCAATCAGAAACATTTGCCAATCGTCATATTGCCGGCTAACCGCGCCATAAGGACGAAGTGTTCCCCAAGAGTCACATACCGCCAGACGTGCCTAGAACCAACAACAACAGGTAAAGCTTGCCATCACAACAAAAAGCATTTGAAGAAAAGAAATATTGCTCAGCACTCTTCATCGATGTTTCGCAAGCTTTTGATAAAGTCTGGCATGAAGGCTTATTACATAAATTGAAGCAAAATTTACCAGCAAACACACACAAGCTGCTAAAAAGCTCCTAAGTCGGTCGTCAATTTATTATTAAAGAAGGAAATTTCTTAAGTTCACCTCAGCCCATTGCCGCTGGAGTCCCACAAGGCAGCATCCTGGGCCCCCTATTATAATTAATTTAATTTATACTTCGGACATGCCAACACAAACTTCAACATTTGCAGACGATACAGATTTTCTAAGCGTCCACGAAAATCGTTATGAAGCATCGCGTTACTTACAGCATCATATATTTCAACTAGAAATATGGTTAAGACAATGGAGGATAATGGTCAATGAGCAAAAATGCGTACATATAACATTCACTTTGCGCCGGGAATCTTGCCCCCCTGGTTGGTTATCGTGGTAGCACGCACAGGTCCAGGCCCCCCTATTACAATCAATAATCAAATAATTCATCAACATTCACATGTAAAATATCTCGGTATACATATGGATCGGCGATTAACGTGGAAATGTCATATAGAGGCAAAATTAACTCAAATGAAACTAAAAGCCATTCAAATTCATTGGCTTATTGGAAGAAATTCTGTCCTTAGTCTCGATTGAAAGCTTCTACTTTACAACTCTATCTTAAAGCCTATCTGGTGCTACGGTATTCAACTATGGGGCACTGCCTCGGCCTCTAATATCGACAAAATTCAAAGGCGCCAAAATCAACTTCTTCGAATAATCACAGCAGCTCCCTGGTATGTTAAAAACTCAAACATTTATAAGGATCTCAATGTGCCATTAGTTAAAACTACGATTACAAAATATGCAATAAAATATTAAAAAAGGCTTGAAGAACACCCAAATCCACTAGCTCGAAATATTTTAAATCATGGCGGCCACACTCGCTTAAGAAGAAGAGACACTGCAGCACTTACCCAATTAGATGAGCGATAAACATAAGTTTTTTTATGAGCGAAATATATAAGTGAACAGAACCCGTGATGAAGAAAATTTTGTCTCGCACTGGCAGGGCATAAAATAACGTATTAGGTTAAGATTTGATTAATTATTGTTAGTTCATATTTAATATATGAAGATTCAATAAAAAATAATGGCAAAAAAAAAAAAAAAATCTGATGACATAGGAAGCTGAAATTTGGCACACTTGAAGTACTTTCTCTGCGGAAGATCGTAACGAAGCCATATTTTTGATTTTCGGCTTTTCAACTAGTATAAATATAAAGATCTGATAGAAAATATGTTTTTTTTTATAATATGGGGAACTTTGGGCCCCACCCGGCACGGCTAGGCACCGTCGGATTGACCTGAAAAATTAGATCATGATTTCTTACACCAAACCTCATATTTTAAGCAGCGCAAACAATTAAATTAAAAAAAAAAAATCCCATACAAGATCTATTGGGGATGCGTTAAAGGTTAAGGGGAAGGAAGACGTACCAGTAATAAAACAAGACGGCAGTATTCGTATTTGTGGCGACTACAAATGTACCGTAAATCAGATGATTTGTAAGGAAACGTATCAACAAATACAGAAGTTTTGTCAACTCTAGCAAATTGTAAGTGGTTTTCGCGATTAGACTTGGATCGTGCTTATACTCAAGTGAAAGTAGATGATGAGTCGGCCAAAATACTGACACTCAATACGCATCGTGGACTTTTTGAAGTTACCAGGCTACCATTTTGAATTTCAACATCGACAAGTATTTTCCAACGAATAATGGAAGGACTTTTGGCTAACGTAGAAGGAGTCGTTGTGAATTTAGACGACTTCCTGATTGGTGGCAGCAGTTTGGAGGAAACGTGGCAACGAACAAGAACTACACTCCTGCGCATAGAGGAAGCCGGGTTAAAGTTAAAAAAATCTGTAAGGTTCACCATAAATCAACGGGGTGTTCGGCCAACAGATGAAAAAATCATAGCGATCTTTCATGCCCCTGAACTAGAATATAAACAACAACTACAAGCATTTCTTGGCTTAATAATGTTTTATGACAGATTTTTCCAAAATAAAGGTAAATTATTAGAACCTCTTTAAAGGCTATTGAAAAAAGATGCAACATTTAAATGGGGAAGTGAACAAAAATCCAGTTTTAACCAGGCGAAAAAAGTACTTCCATCCGAGAATTTTTTAGTACATTACTCAGAAGACTTACCCCTAATTTTAAATGGATACGCATCGCCATATGGTGTAGGGGCAGTCCTAGCTCACATAATGTCAGACGGTCGAGATGCACCTATCGCTTTTGTGTCCAGGACACTACAGCCAGCTGAAAAAATTATGCCCAATTGGATAAAGAAGCTCTATCAATAATTTATGGCATAAAAATGTTTCACCAGTTAAAAGGTCGGAAATTCACGATAGTAACAGATCATAAACCACTTTTGGGGTTATTTGATCCAACAAAGCCAATATCACAGCATATATCTCATAGAATGCTACGGTGGTCATTGATGTTATGGGCTTACCAGTATAGTATGAAATATCGTGAAGGGGTAAAAACACCAGAACGCTGATGCGCTTAGTCGATTACCTTTAAATGGGGAAAAACTTCAAGTTTCAGAGATTCCAGAAATTTCATACTTTGGTGAAGTGGAACCCCAGTTCTTAGTAACATCACACAATATTTCTCACTATCTGAAGTTCTTTGACACATTCAACGTAAAGACTCAAATTTTCCTGATAAATCAGATAAGTTCAGTATAAGTCCAGTAAACTGAATTAATTATCTATAAATGGAGGATGTTTGTTATGGGGCTCTAGAGTTATTATAGCAGAAAAATTGCGTTCAAAGATGTAAGGGATGCTTCATGAAGTACACCAAGGCATGACAGCAAGGAAGTCACAGCACGAAGCTATTTTTGGTGGCTGGGTCTTGACAAAGACATCGAGATGACATACAGGAAATTTGATAAGTGTTGTCAAAATAGCAAACATCCACCAATTGCGGAATCAAAACCATGGCAAGAAACGTAAAAGCCATGGTCAAGATTACATATAGACTATGCGGGTCCATTTATGGGCACGAATTTTCTTAAAATAGTCAATTCACACAGCAAGTGCGTAGAAGTAAAAATTACAAATAATAATAATTCGGCAAGGACTATTGAATTGTTAAGAGACGTTTTTGCAACACATGGTATACCGGATACAATTGTGTCCGATAATGGACGTAATTTTGTTTCACACGAGTTTAAATAATTTTTAAAAGCAAATGGAATTAACAATTTTTGCACAACCGTATCATCCATCATCGAACGGGCAGCCCGAAATTGTTGTACAAACGATTAAAAATCGTCTTAAGAAAATGCCATCTTCAAATATTCAGAAAAATGTTGCAAACATACTATTGTGACTTCGAACAACACCAACAGCAAATTTGAGCGAAAGTCCAGCTGAAATTTAAATGGGTTGGAAACTCAAGTCATTATTAGATCACGTACACACAGGCACCAATAAAAACAACAAAAAGCAGATCCACTTAGAAAACCCGGTAAGAAGTTTAAACACAGGTAATGATGTATGGTAACGAAATTTTGGAAAATGAGAAATATGGTTGCCGGGAACAGTTCAATCAACAGGTTCGCGAAATTATGAAATCATGGCGAACGGAAATATTCAGGAAAGACATTTTGACCAATTACGAAACCGATTTTTAAATATAACAACAACAACAGGTGAAGACTAAACTCGAGTAGAAAGTTCAACACATGCTGAAGAACCTGAATTACCACTACCAGTAGAATTAGCAAACGATACCGAGGAACGTGAAAGCAAGAATACTCCAGATGATTCTTCAGGTGAATGTATACTGCCAGATCCAAGTACTCAAGCAGCATCTTCAATCAGCTCAGAAAACCTGCTACACCGTTATCACGACCTACACTACAGAGGAAAGCTCCAAAGCGGTATGGTAACTACTGGTTGGGGGAGGAACTGTAGTGTAGTGAACATTGACACTACAGTAGGGATGCCAATTGGGATTGATTTTAGGAAATCCCGATCCCGAAATTCCGGGATTTCGGGATTTTTTTTTAAATAAACAACACTTTTTTTTATTTATGAAAAGGTTTTATATATAACATATATTTTTAAAAAAAGAAAATAAAAAAATAACTGAAATATAATTTTTAATAATTTTTTTTTTGTATAGAGTATAAAAATTCAATAAAAACGAACATTTTTGTACACAAAAGTTGATATATTAAAAATCCCGGGATTAATAAAAATAAATCCCGGGATTCGGGATTTCCCGTTTGGCATCCCTACACTACAGTATCTTGGCGGTTTTTAGAAACCCAACAATTGACATTACTGATCATTATATTCATTAATTTTTTTCTTTGTAAAAACTAACCAAAAGCAACTTTATATTTTTAATACATACATTTTATTGAATATGATTAAATAAGCAAACTTTAAATACAATTTAAGACTTTTATTTACATAACTAAATCAAGTTATGTCATCCTGATATTTTACAATATATAGTTTAAAGAAATTGTTGTTGTGTTCTAAACAAGAAATTAAAAGACTTTTTGTGCTCCGTTATTGTTTTGCCTTAAAACACATAAGAAATCTAAATTATGAGGGGTTGCTCGCAGCAGTCATATTTTTTGTGTTATTATTTTAAGACAGACGACCACCGTTTAAATCCCTATATCAGGATATTAATACTGCATGAATTGAACACATGTGAGAAAGACAAAAACGAATAAAAATATTTTAAAATTTTATTTAACGCAAATGGTGTTATTTCGAATATGAAATGCCATTATGTGTAAAGCTCGCCTTTGACGTTTTATCCTTGAAGTGTATTTTTTTTTAATATTATTGTCGATCAAGAGTTTAAAATATCTACTGCCTATTTCACGATGTCACTCGAATGTTTACGTTCGCACAAATAACATATAAAACAAAAACAAAACTAAAATATTTGTTTTTGGTTTACATGTTATTTGTGCGAACGTAAACGTTCGAGTGACATCGTGAAATAGGCAGCTAATAAATAGTTATGCTATCGTCAAAAAACAATGTACTGTTTTTTTTTCTTGATTGTTCAGTTTTTTTAACCAATGTACTGTTTTTACGAATTTAAAATCTGGCTACCCTAGGACTATGTGATATAAATATATAACAACCTGGTCGCCATCATATCTTTGATCTTCCAACAACTCATTTCAACCGACAGACGGAAATCGTTAAATCAGTTTCGCTACTCATAATAACAAACGGAATAACAAGCTTATACAGTCAAATCCCGATAATTCGTACCCCCATAAATCGTTATTCCCGATAATTCGTAATAAACTGTCGGTCCCTTGAAAAAATCTCGTTAATTCGCAACATTTCCATACATTTTGGTCCCCTCGCTAATTCGTAATTTTTTTCAAATAAAATCTTCTTTACCTCTTATAAATCGTAATTGTTTGCTATGTCCCACTTATAATTCGTAATAAAAACAACAGAAACATGGAAATAATGATTTTTTGTTTAGCGCTATTTTTTTGCGTGAGTTTTTGCTTGTGTGTGTATTAATTTTCTTAAGATCAGTTTGTTACATGAATAATTTTTGTATATAATTTTTATATATTTTATTTTTAACAACTGTTTTTTATCGTTGTGATATATAAATTGAAAAACCCCGTTAATTCGTATTTATTTTATTTTAACCCCGTTTAATCGAAACCCCGCTAAATCGAAAACCCCTATAATTCGTAAGAAACGGCCGGTCCCTTGCGATTTTTTTTGCTTTTCGCAAGGTTTATCAAACAATAACACTGTGCTAGACTTTGACACTTTTTTGAGACAAACCGGGCAACTCCCGCTTTAACCTAATTCGGGTACGCTGAATACAATACCTGTTCAAAAACGTTTCAGTTTCTTCAAATTACTAAAATAAAAACAAAAATTCGAGATAAAATTTCCTTTAAACGTTAAATCTAACATACGCAGTGGTTTTAGAAACATACTTTTATTTTTTTTTTTTTTTTGGCAACAAAAATAAGTTTTTAGCAACATTTCGAAATTTTTGTTTGTTTGTTAAAAATCTATAAAAAGTTACAGCTATGCTTCTAATTTTTTCCAGACATATAAAAAACAAACTATCAAACAAAACAAGCTATAAATGATTAAAATCTGTTAACAACTTTTGATTTTATTCGCAAAAGTCGAAAAATTTTATTTTTATTTAAAAATTTCATAAAACGCAATGTTTGTATGGAGCCCCTTAATAAGTGGTGATAAGGGGCAAGTATATCTCGAGAAATTGTAAAAGCGACTCCTTGGCTGTTATGGTAAGTTTTCTTCAATATATTTCTAGTCTGTATTAAACATTTTGTATGGGAGCCCCCTTAAGGAATGGAAATTTTGAAATTATGTTTTAAATGTTAGTTAAACGATTCCCTTTTGTGCTCGCGTTCTAAAAGCAGGCAGTAATTTGTAAGAGTTTTGCACTCGTTTTTTAAAAACAGGCAGTTATTGTACTCAAACAAAACAAACAAGTGAAATTGTGCTGTCAGATTATTTTTTTTTGGAAAAATTGTCCTACCAATATAAAAAACATCAACAAATGGCCCTGACTAATATTAATTAGTTGTTCTTTAGTTTTTCTAAAAAAAACTTGTACAATAAGTATTATAATTTAATGACTAATAAAACCTTGAATAATATAACCTGAATCTATTTTGAATTCTAGATAAATCTAATCATGCGAAATAAAGTATTTTCGCGTACTTTATTATTCTCATAAAGTAAAGAGTACAATTACTAGAAATAACGTACAATACTTTATTATAAAGTACGGTTGGCAAGCCTAGCTGCAGTGGAAGTTGCAGCTAAATGTGTTTTATATAAACTAAACAAATTAAAAAATAAACAAAAAAAAAAACAACTTCAAGGTGGAAGTACATAACACGCGTTAGTTCGTCGACGAGTATCGTGCGTTTAAAAACTTTAGCGCGTAAAAAAGCCATTCCTTTCAGCCGTTTTTTTATTTGTTTACTTATTTGTGCATTAAAAACGGGTTCGAAAGTATATCAAGATTTGGTTATTTTATTGAATTTATTCTTTTTATATAAATATTGTTTGTTTTTTAAGCTCTTCAATAAGTTTTTCTTTCATGATTCACAAATTTGTTAAACTATTCCTTTTATTGTCAGCTGATTACTTGTCAAAAATACACAACGCGTTAAAAAGTTCAAAGTTAAACAACTTTCTGGCGCAAACGCGTTTTGAATGTAGCTTGTTCTATGAAAATACACAAGTTTAACTTTTTTTGACAGAAGACGACAGAGCGCGCGCGCACTAACGCATGTTATGTACTTCTACCTTTATTGTGTGAACATAGATAACACTAAACTAAAGCCTGGTACTCTGTTCAACATTTCACGTGAAATGCTGTCGAAACGCATATGAAAAAAGCTTGTGCGGAATATCTATGAAATAATGTTGATAGAGTTGTACTCTGTTCATTTTACGAAAAAGTTCCGAAATGTTTCTGGCAACATTTTTTACAACTGCGAAATAATGTAAGCTGCATTTATTGCACGTGAAATTTTAAGCAAAAACAAAAAAATATTAACTGATTATTTAAAAAGAGATACAAAATTAATATAGCACAACCGGTTACAGTTTTTTATCCATATTTACTTTCTTTTTTATTAAATTTTTTCTTAAAAAAATAAATTTTAGTAAAATAAATGTGGGGTTTGTTTACATACGCAAAACAATGTCCCATACTTTGCATGAATAAAAACGTCAAATTGTACAAACTCGCAAGATAGGCAACACTGATACATGTCAAAATTTTCTTGTGAAATAAAAAATGTTGCTCAACATTTTTCACAAATTTGAACAAAGTACTAGGCTTAAAGCATAAAAAATACAAGCAATATATATTTATTGCTTTTCACTTTTTGGTTTTTGTTTTTCTTTTGCAAACAAAACTTCAAATAACTGGCAGCAAATCAATGAAAAATTTTACTGTCTTACAAATTTGCTCTATCACAAACACGATTCCTATTTCTATGTCGATGACTGTATTTAATGGCTAATGGCGATTTATTTTCTGAGAACTATGTTGCATTAATGTTACATGTTCTACATTTTTGTGTTCCATGTTACTCTTCCAGTGATTAAAGGTAACATTAGAAAATGTAACATGTATATACTGTAATATATTTTTCTCAGAAAAGAAATCACCATAAGAGAGTTTGACAAATTTGTACTTTTGTTAAAAAGATGTTAGTAAATGATATTCATTCCGTCAGATTATTGATAACTAGTCGATAAAATCAGGGACATAAATTGTATAACCAATAGTTAAAAAATCCTGAAATAATAATTTATCACGAATTTTTAAAACCTGCTCTCTGAATAATTGTTACAAATAACCAATATTTTTTTGGTCCTTGATAACCGTTTTAGTTTCTTTTTGTTTTTTTTTTTTTTTTTGGGCTTCCATAACCATTACAAAAGATTTTAATTTTTGTTTGTCTTCCGTTACCATGACAAAAGACTTTTATTTTTTTGGTCTTCTATTACAAAAGCTTTTTATTTTTTTTGGTCTTCCATATCCATTCAAAAAAATTTTGTTTCCTTTTTTTTCGTTTCTGTTTTTTGGGAATTATCTTCATTGCATTACTGAATTTCTTCACAAAGTTTATGAAAACTCTTTACAGAAACAATAAATCGTCAGGTAATGAAGCATTTTATAGAATCTATAAAACAGTTTCATAAAAGTCATTCCTAAAAAGAGCTTCATTAAATTATAATTTTTATTAAAATTTGTATTACTAGCAATATTTGCATTTGTTGCGGTTTTTGTTGAGATTTCTTCACCCTCACTTTAGAATCTATGAGATTTTCATTAATTTTAAGAGCTTGTTTACACTCATAAAAAAATGTCAGTAGAAATAGCGAAAACCTCTGCAGAAATAACTGATAACAGTTCCAGTATTTTCGGCTGTAGAAAAATCAATGAAGGTAAGAATCATTGTCTGTTATATTTAGATGAGCTAAATTTTATAGAAGACCAATAAGAATAAAAATCTTTGATAATAGTTACCAAAGACCAAAAAAATTAATAATCTTTCATAACGGTTATCAAAGACCAAAAAAATTAATAATCTTTCATAATGTTGATGGCAGAAGTAAAATTTTCTGGGTAATTTATAATTATTATTACAGGACCAATTTTTTTTGATTTATTTTTTTCATAACCTATTGGATATTTAAAAAATAATAACAGTTATTTCGGGTCCCTGTTTAAATTTGCTAGGACAAATAACAATTGTCTGTCAAGACGATTTAACATGGGGTCTTCACCTCAATTTTTTGTCATAATAAACGTCAAACTTCATATAAAAAACGCTGACAAAAATGTTAGTTTTTTTATACA
The DNA here is from genome assembly GCA_930367215.1 of Pollenia angustigena. Taxonomy (NCBI): domain Eukaryota; kingdom Metazoa; phylum Arthropoda; class Insecta; order Diptera; family Polleniidae; genus Pollenia; species Pollenia angustigena. Next base: position 10,610,207 of record OV884061.1, on the reverse strand, counting down.
GACTTTGACGTTTGGTATGACAAAAAACTGTCAGGTGAAGACCCCATGTAACTACCGATTTAACGTCGATTCCAGATACACAATTAACAACTAGGATGAATTCTGTAAAACATGTTAATTTTGTTTAAATTTTAAAAAAAGACGATTTTGTAAAAATAATAAATAACTTAATAGTTCAACAACTCCTAAGAAACCAAATGAACAACATTGAAGCAGAAAATATATTTCGTTGGTCTGGTGTAGTCAAAACAAAAAAAGAAAAAAAAACATTTTTTGTTTAGAATATTTGGAAGAAAGACAATTTAAATTTTTGAAAATTTAATCGCAGTAATTAGTTTTTATGAAAATAGCAGCCATTCTTTAAAATTATTATTACGTTTTATGTTTATTATTATTTGTTTTTTGTCTAGTTAACATTGGAAATTTTGTTTGGGACATTATTTCAAAACATTCGAATTTCACAAGTGTTTATAAAATTTTGTAACAAAATGAACAACACACGCACCGTAACACATGTATATAAAATATTATTATTTTAAAACTATTTATCTTTTCGCATAGTAGATGACAGTTTCGACGCATACTCACTTCCGCATCTATGGGCAGCATTTGATAGCAGAGAAATCGAAGATGTATATAGTATGTTGGAAGCGTTTGCAGGAGCAGATGTGGCCTTTGCATCTTTCACATGTTCGCTCGATACTATATCAGAAGATAATGACAGTTTGCTATTGAAATTACTGGTATTTTTGTTTTCAGCTAAATTTGTAGATTGAGAGTGCCACAATTGATCTGAAGCTACGTTTGATGTTGTTGGTGATGGTAATATTGCTGTTGCAGATTCAGTATTGGTAAGGCAGTCATCCATATTTCCATCGGTGCTGAGATCATTAATTATATTTGTGCTTTCAGCGTCAGCGCCTCGACTGTTTCCACTTTCGCTACCTTGAAATATTTTTAATTAATTAATGAGTATCAGCAATATTTAAATTAATACATTACAATTATTTATTTAAGTTTTGAATATAAGTTTATATATTTTATATGTAATTTTATTTGACTGTTTTTAATATAATGAATGTTTATTATTATTTAAGCTCTAGGGCTTTTTAATAAAACAAACAAAATTCTAATATTTACAACAACAAATGTGGATGCAGTCAGTTTTGGACAGAAACGAAACTTTTTCCGCAACGAAACTCACTGACCTCGACTGAACTCGATGGTACCCGCGCACTATTCCTTGTTCCCATATAACGAAAGGGCAAAAAAAGAAGGAGTTGTCAGGTATTTTCAAAATTCGTACACAAGCAAAAAAAAAAGTATAGTTTAGTTAAGATATATATGAATTTTTGGAACAATCCGTCCAAGGATACGCCTACCTCCCATTTAAAAAAAATTTAATTTTAGCTTCAGTAATGCCCACAAAAAAAGTGGTCATGCTGATACAGATACAACTAGCATAGCAACGTGAGTGTAAATTTTTTTTACACTCACTAAATCGGAGCAAGGACTGAAGGTCCTGCCATATATCATTTTTCTAAAAAACACTATTACGCCTACAAAAATTGTCCGGTCGTAATATTTGGAGTGTAAATTTATAATAAAATAATTTTATTTATAATTTAACTTAGATACATGGCATTTGTGACGCATTTGAAGAGTCTTATTGCTCCACTCTATTTGTTGTATCATAGGCCATATTCTTCCGTGTCCTAACTACCAGCGGATAACATATCCCTGACTTTCGGTTAAAAGAAACGAAATAGGGTGTTTCAGTCAACGCTGTAAGACTAAAAACCTTCACAAGTTTCACAAGCATATAAATAGAAATACCCTAACAAGATTTAAAAGTTGATGATTTTGTCATCGTTAAAAAAAACCTTCTTCCGCCATGTGAATGGAAAATGGGTTGAGTTGAGGCGGTTCACACGGAAGCCAACAAATGTGTTTGCGTAGCTAATTTTTTAACAGCTTCTGGTGCTGTTACCAAGCCCATAGTGAAGCTTTGCATGCTTCCATTGTGTAACATCATACACCCGTATTCAAAACAAAAATTTAGTTAGTGCGTATCCCCTGATTAAGGATTTCTTATTCAAAACACTTTTTAATAAACTCTGATTATCGAATGATCAAAGACTTTTTAACTCCTAATCAACTGCTGTCAATTTGCTGTTTCTATCAATTGAATTTAACTAAAACAGAGATGTAAAAATTTTTCTTAATCGGGCGATTTAAAAGTGTTTTGAATAAACTCATGACTAAATGGTGATTAAGCTTAATTAACATTTTAGTTGCTCACTCGATGAGCGGAGTATAGCCGGAGCACACAAATTTTCGTTTTGAATACGGTTGTAAGTATATTGACGAGAATTATGTTAGCTATATCTCTACCTCAATTCGGTCAATTTTTGAATTTAACTACAGATATCGTTAAGTAACGAGAAATCTCGGTTACTTTACCGAATTTGTTATTCTCTATTTTAAATAAACAAATATTAGAAATGTTACCGACAAATATTAGTAAAAATATAAGAACGTCAAAGCTAAAATTTTTTACAATTAATAAAAAAAATGTATAATAAATTTGCTTGTAAAAAATTTATTTTAGTACATATTTTCAATAAACTAAACCGTTTTTGAGTTGCGCGAATATATGTTGTGCAACCTCCTCCATTTTCAAAATAACGGTATATCTCGAAAATAAGAGCTAACATAAAAAAAAACGGTGGGCGCCATTGGATTCAGCGTACCCGAATTGTGCTTAAACGCCATGTCAATTTCGAGCACAGTGTTATAATTCATTCGATCTAAGACAGACATTGTATTAGTAAAAAATAATAATAAACAGCAACTCACATTGTTACAAAAGCTATTAAAGTCCATTGCTGCTTTTTTTTAAAGGTTTTTTTATCCACATATGTATGAAATGTATTAATAAATAAGAAATATTCAAAAATAAATACCTATATTTTCGTATCAAAATTTAAAAAAAATTCAGCGGATTTATTTTGTTAATAAGCAAAAAATAATAGTGTTCTGTAGTAATAGCAAGATTTAAGATACTATTTCTTAAGTTTTTTTCAAGTGTAAACAAATTTGAAAGAAAAAAATTGTTAATTTTTCTGTAATACTAGCAAAATTTCCAGTTGATTTTACTATTTTTTTTAATGTTAAAATTTTGTTTATAGTGTAAACATTTAATTTTTTTGAGTGTCCCATTAATTTAAATCCAAAAATTACAATCTTAAAAAATTTAAAAAAAAATTAAAAAATTTCACGCTAAAGTTCAAAAAATCTAAAGATCCACTTTGCCCTTAAATTCCCCAAAGTGGAGAAAAGTTTAAGAATCTATCTGTCGATTAAAAAATTTCACTTAAATATCTCCTTCGGCAAAAGTCACCGATTTTTGGCCAATGAAAAACGATTTTCAGCCACTGTGCGGCGTCCGGGAGACAATTTTTTATACTAACTATCTGTCTCTGGAACATTGGTGCTCAAAAATGTTTTGCATATGTATTGAGAGAGAATTTTAAAATACAGAGATACGCAAAACTATGCGCACCAGATTTATTTAAATTTAATAGAAAGAAATTGTGTTGGTTGTTAAACATTTATAATAATGCAGTCAAAACTAAATTTTCTAATTTTTTTGGCTTTTAAAATTGTAACCCCCGTATTCATAAAAAACATTTCAGGTTTATTAAGGGTTTATGAAACGAATTTTCTATGAAAATTAGTTCAATAAACCTTTCATAAATCAAAAAATTTTTTATGAATATGGGGGTTAATTTTTAAAAATTTAAAAAAACAGTAAGAATTGGAAGTTTTCCAATTTTACTATAAAAAAAAAAAATTTTGTGTGAACTGCGAAAAAAACTGCACTAAAATCTTGTACATTTATGCTTTTATGACAGTTTCGTAAAAGCATTAAGTTTTTTTTTTTTAAGTTTATTACTTATAAATCTTATATTTTGTTTAATTCGACCTTTAAAATGTATAAATAAAAGAACTTTTTTTCCTTTGAGCTCGAGGTCCTGGTTTTTATTATTAATTATTTAAATTTAAAAATATTTTATTTTGCCAATATTTCGTTTTTCATTGAAAAACATCTTCTGGGCTAGGTATAATCTAGAAATCACAAGTAACAAAAAAGGAATACATAAATGTATAAGTACAAAATTTTTTTAAACATATTTTTATAAAACACGTATGTATACACAAAGAACAACAAAAAATTATTTTCTTATATTGAAAAAATTATTGACGTACAAAAATCAGAACAAATTAATTTTTATAATGTTTGTCAACATCGTCAAATTGTGAACTGAGCTTAAAATAAATAAATAAATAAATATTGCACTATGTTCGTTTGTTAACTAGATGTCTGTATACTCTCGCAGAATTCTCATCAACATCGGCTTTAAAATTCATCCTTGTTGTTGTTTTAATTATATGTAACATTTCCAATGTGAAACGTCTTTTGTAGTTATTTTCACTCTGTAATACTTGTACATTGTCAAAATCAAAATCATTGTTTATTACTTATCCTACACACTGTATTTGAAACAAGATCAACTCATCTTCCGTACATGTGCAACTAAATTAATGAGTGCAAAAAACAAAGGGGTGGGGCTTCTAATAGTGGAAGGCCAATGTAAGCGGCATGCGGCTGCGGGCGGCGATCAGCTGTTTAGTTTTTTTTGTAAGGCAAATGAAAGCGGCACATTATAAGCTGTAAAAAATTGTTCAATCTATAAAAAAAACGATTTATTTGAACATAATAAGAATTTACTTATCAAATTGGATTTTTTTCCACTTCAATTGTAATGTTTTTTAAATTTATTTTGTTAAATGATTATGTGTGTGTATGGCAACGTCTACTTCACGCGGCTTAAAACAAAAGTTGAAAAAATTCAACTTTGCCGCTCGGCATCTTTTCCAAGTAATACCAAGTCTTAATTTTTGTGATGTGTCTTTTTTTTTGTATGAACATTTTTGTCAACAATGCTAACATTTTTACAATGACAATGCTATTATCGCCCGCAGCCGCATGCCGCGTACATTGGCCTTCCACTATAAACATTTGTTTGCCTAAATGAGCATCACTGGAACTAACTTCCTTAAAAATTTTAATATTTACTAAGGCGAATTGACTAGTAGGTGAGGTCAACAAATTTTTTATTTATATGCGAATTTGAAAAGCGAGGAAAAAAGAATAGGAAGAATAGGAAACAAGCAATGTCATGTTTTTGCTTTGTTTTCATTGAATTTTCTTTTTTATAATAATATTTTTAACCTTTGAGAGCAAACACGTTAAGGGGTCGCCAGATTTTATGAAAATCATTTTGGGGCCGCGGCTTCAAAAAGGTTGAAAATCACTGCTCTAAGTTGTAGCTCTTGCCACAAAGAACAAAAATTGTGAACATATAAAATCAAAAAACTTCATCTTTAAGATCAAAGTCGCAAGAAACTTAAAAAAGATTTTTTTACCTTTTTCCCCGTGACCATAGGTAGCAAACCGGTCAAAATTCAAGGAAACAATCAACTACATGTATGTATGTGTACCAAAGGTCTCAATAAACACCTTTCTGGAGCATATGAACTTGCTAGGAATGATTCTTAACACTGTTTGGGTAGCGCTTAGGTAGCCGCAAAAGTGAACAATTTCCCAAAAAAATGTTCAGAGGGTAAATCAAAATTCCGAACGGTTTGCATGATATGAGCGTGAGAAAATTATCACTTTTTTGCAAAAATGACAACGAGGCCCAAAATCTTTGGGGGCCCATAAAAAAATGCATGACTTTGGGCAAAACTGGAAGACATGGCACTTTTTTTTTTGGTCTTTTATCACATAGTGGTGTCAGTGTAAGTTATACGATATTATATCTTGTTGTTTTAGAAACTCGAAATTTAATAAATAAATACAAATAGAAATACAAACCCTTAAATTCGGGAGTACACTTGTGAAGGAGCCGTGGGAAATAATGGACTGATTTGGTGTATGGAAATTTTTAATACTTTTTATATGTAACAAATATATGAACCAAATTTGGGTCTCCTGGCTCATATAGTAATGGAGCTATTCTGGCAAAAACGATATTTTAGCTTTGCACAACATAAAAAATCTTTGTAATCCTGTAAATAACTTTGTTGTACAAAAACAAAGTTCACAGGTTATAAAAAGACTTTAAAAAGCAAAGGTTTCTATACAAATTGGAGCTTTATGGGTAAAATGAGAGACAGACGTGGTGCTTGCTCATATCCCAATCATGCGTGGATCTGGCTGAATTTCAATAGTAACCTATTCCGGACTATGGTTGATATAAATATATAACAATCTAATCTCTGGGGTCTTTCAAACCCCCATTTTAGCATACACACGAACAGACAAACTGACGGAATTACAAACGGACATCGGGTTATCAACTCAGCTACCCACAAGCATTCACTATGTATATACTTTATAGGAGGTACGATAAATATTGTAGAAATTCAAACTGAATGAAAAACTTACATATGGGCAAGTCCCAGAAACAGTCCACCAACCAAAAATTTTTCAAATGATTTTTTTTTTATTGGAATATAAGACTAGATGTATAATTTAATTTTTATATTAAAAAATATGTATTTCAATGATCATTAATGCAATATTTTTTACAAAAGCAGTGGGGTGCTGATTTCTTAATGTTGTACGTGAATTTAGCATTATTTTAGGTGATTTTTGTGCTAAAAAAATAGCACTTATAGCAGACTGATCAAAATATAAATTTTGTTAAAAAAAAAGTTGATATTCATTAGTTAGGAAATTAGTTTAAGAAATGCAATTCATAAAAATAAAATTTGTTTTGTTGAAATAAATAAAATATAATAATAAAATACTACTGGAAAAACTGTAGCGTGCGTCACAAAGGGATCGCGGCTTTTGTCAAAAAATCACAACATTTTTTGGCTGCAAATAAGTGCGTTTAGAATTCTCTTATAGTCATCTTTCTTTTAGGAATTAGATTTTGTATACCTTATCATGCCAAATTTGCTAAAAATTAGGAAAACGCCCTTCAACCTTTGAAGTTACTTCCACTTTTTGAAGCGTGCGTCACAAATTTATGTGATCAATTATTTCGCAACAAATACTTGCTAAGAAATTATGATAAATGACATTCGTAAGTATGTACATATAAATGTCACTAAATACTATATATAAGTTGAAGCTGTCTTTTTGAAAAACCAAAAAATGTTTATATTTCAATCAGAAAACGCGTGCGAATGTAGCGTTCGTCACGCTGGATTTGCCCATATATAAAAATGAACTTATATGTACTCTTTCAACCTGTGGTGAAGGGTAAAAAAAACCCCCAAACAAGTGAAAACAAAAAATCAACAAAAAAAAACCCCCAAAACAAGTGAAGACAGGAAATAAACAGAAACACACAAAGCAAGTGAATACATAAAGCTAAAATAATAATTCCAGTAAAAAATGGAGTTTAATGGTAAGCAGTTTTGTAAGGGAGAGAAGCACAATTACCCCTTACATGGGGTCTTCACCTGACAATTTTTTTTCATACCAAACGTCAAAGTCCATATAAAAAAAAACGCTGACAAAAATTTTAAAGTTTTTTTATATGGACTTTGATGTTTGTTATGACAAAAAATGTCAGGTGAAGACCCTATGTTACAAGCAGGTTTGTTGACCAGAGGCATGATTTTTATATGGCCAATTCACATTTTCAAGCACTTTTTATCAGTGTTAAAAAAAATAATGTCAAAAGTTGAAAAGTCGCAAAATGTAAACTTTTAAATGCTTTTACTTTTCTCTGCTTTTTAAAATCAAACATTTATTCTCTTAAAACTAATGCAAACAGTCGGCAGTCGTGTGCTAAGTTTTCTTCTGCTTTTGATAAGTTAAAATAATCAATATCACAAGCAGTGTCTTTGCTTTTGAAAGTTGTCAGAAGTTACAGTCGCAGAAAAATTTTCTTTTCTCTTCTGTACTTTTTTTACATTTATACATAATTTACATTTTTATTATTATTATTGTTGTTTTTTACAATATTTAAAGTGTGTTTCGTTAACATTCGTTTGTGTGTGTGAAAATCACGAAATGTGTTAGGCCCCTGGGGGCATTCCTGTAAAACACGAGAAGTAAAATCAACTGAATGCAGTTGCTTATAAGCAGGGAAACCACAAATATGCAATTGCATGTTTTTCCTTGTGCGTCCAATGAAGGCAAAAGCAATATATTTATCTGTTTTAGAACTTTTTATGAATTTTGGCATCGATTCGTTAGTGCATATTTCTGCATATTTTACCCGTTGCTGCATATTTTTGTAAAAAGTGCATTTTTGCAGCATTATTTTAGTTTTTAGCGCATATTTTAGCTTTTTGAAGCATATTTTGATAATTGCTTAATTTTTTTTATTTTTACACTAATTTAACCCAAGGCGAATTTATTTATGGCTGCAAGGGCGAATTCACAATTTTTTTATATTAAGTTTAGGTCAAGGCGAATTCATGCAAATGGTGGTGTCGATACTACAACAAGTAACAACACTAAAAACATAACAATGTATTTTTTTTGTTGCTTTTGTTGGTCGATATGTCAAAAACACAAGTAACTTTTGACATTCCTCTCTCTAATTAAGAAAAAAGTAGCACAGCTGTGCTTTCAACACCACCTCAAAAATTAATTCGCCTTGGTTTACGTTTTGTTTGTCAGTGATGTTTATTGTTTGTTTATATTTTGCACTTGTGAATTCGCCTTTGCTGTTGTACCACGTTTAAATATTTGTTTAAACTTTTAAACGTCATACAAAGGATTTTTTTCTTTTTGATTTCATTGAAAAATTATTAAAAAAATTAAAAACTACTGGTCTCACACTTGTTGAGCAGTATGCAATATTAACGAGACTGTTGAAAATATAAACAAGATGGAGAATTGCAATGCAAAGCATAACCTTAAAACTTAACTTATTTAAAAAAATTAAGGCTTAAATGTTATAAAAAGTCTATGTTTAAATTTTACTAAAGAAGCTAATGCTTCTGCTTCAAAAGAAGATTTTAAATATAATGTTCAGAAATCGTTATCTTTTAAATATGCTCCTATTACATCAGTCGACGTTGAACGCAAATTTTCAATGTATAAAAGTCTATTCAGAAGTGATAGATAACGTTTTTTATTTAAAAGTTTAAGTCAATATTTTGTTATTTATTGCAATAACAATTACCAATAAGACTTTGCCTTTTTTAATCTGTAATTTCAATTCCATGATCTCAGAAATTGAAGTACAAAATTTGATTTTACTCAGTTATTTTGTTTTTAGTTACATTAATTTAATTTTTTACTGTATTTAATTATTATTAAATTGTTGAAAAAAAAAACACATTTTTTTTGTTTTGAATAACTCAGTGTTATTTTAGGGCATATTATTAAGAGTTTTTAGAGCATATTTTCAAGTTTTTACTGCATATTTAATGCGCATAAAACACTTTTTTTAGAGCATATTTCTGGTTTCCCTGCTTATAAGTTATAACTTGCAAAAACACAAAGTTTGTTTTCTGCGACTGTTTGCGACTTACAAAAGCAAAGATACTGACTGATTGTTCTTTAACCTGCGAAAAGGAAAGTAAATCAAAACCACAATTTTTAAAACAACTGCTGGCAAAAGTTTCGTTCAACTGTTTGTTTTTCATTTTGTGATTTTGCTTTGGCTGAAATGAAACTGTTGTTGATTTCAGAAGCACAAGCAGAACTCAAATCAAAAATATTAAAGTTATTGCAGTTTTTTAAAAACTGCTCCTTTTTCTCTCGGCTCAAAAACTATTTGATGACTGAGCATCAGTTGCATCTCTCGTGTTCGGAAAAATTTCGCGAACATTTTAAAATTATTGCAATACAACCTGATTTCATTTAAGGGATTAACAGAAGCACTTTGAGGTTTGTTTTTGATTTTTTTTTTTTAAATAATCGTTTAAACTATTTACTTACCAACTGCTTACTTATAAGGGGTAATGAAAAGTAATTAAACAATTTTATTAACTTAAATTTAAAATTCACTTCAATAGTTTGCGCTTCTCTGATGCTTCTTAGTAGAATGTAATAACCAGCGAATATATACAGTAGTGGACATAAGTGGATACATAATTACATATTTTTGAAACTGTATAAATAACTTTTGTCCAATTGATTATATCGAAGTGTAATTTTCGTATTATATATTGTTATAAGATAGCACAATCTTAATATTATTAACATAAAAAAATAAATAATTTTGGTTCACTAGCGTAAAAAATATACACTTTTGTTTTAAAACTGTATTCATCCAGTTTTGTCAACTCTTAGTATTTTTATTTATAAATTTCTAGTCCCGTTATATTTTAATTATTTGTGTTGGAATTGAGTGTTTAACATGAAATATTAGGGAAAAATTAAATTTTTGTTTTATTCAAGTGAAGGAAGCGTCAGATAAACATATATTGGTTCGGTATTAAATATATCGTTAAAAAATGAAAAAAATATCAAAAAATCTTGAAAACGAAATAGTGCGACTAAGCGAAGAAGGTAACTCGTGCCGTAGTATCGGAAAAAACTGAATTTATGCCATCGAACTGTCAGCCTTGTAAGAAAACTAACAGCCTGTTTGTAGAACGCGAGCACAAAAGTGACTCGCTTAACTTACATTTTAAACAAAAACAAATTTTGAAATATTGTTTTTGTTTTAAATGTAAGTTGAACGAGTCACTTTTGCGCTCGCGTTCTACAAACAGGCAGTAAGAAACGTCGAAGTGGCTACTTACACAGGAGGTAGGCCAAGATTATTAACTTATGGAGATGTTCGTTTGGTGGAAAGAAATCTAATAACAAGAAATGTAATAACACCAAAAATGGCTGCCGAAGCTCTGGGCAAAACGGTTAGTTCTCGTACAATAAGAAGGGCCTTGCACCGAATTGGATTGGTGTCTTCTATAAAAAAGAAGAAACCTGCACTGTCGGATAAAAACGTGAAGGCCCGAATTAACTTCTGCAAAAAATATAAAAACTGGACTTCTTATGATTGGAAGCGAGTGATATGGTCGGATGAGACAAAAATTAATCGTTTCCAATCTGACGGAATTCAATATTGTTGGAAGAGGGCCGGTGAAACAATTCAGCGACACCATGTCAAACAAACAGTTAAGCACGGTGGTGGAAGTGTAATGGCCTGGGGATGTTTCACCTGGTGGGGCATTGGTCCACTCATCAGAATAGAAGGAATAATGAAGAAGGAACAGTATCTAACTATTTTACAAAACAACTTGCTCGTTTTTATTGAACAGTGTCCTTACCCTGCAACAGAGATCCTTTTTCAGCAAGTTGCGGATCCAAAGCACACTGCCAAAATTGTCCAAAAATGGCTTGGCGAACAACAATTCCAAACGATGAAGTGGCCAACACAAAGCCCCGACCTAAACCCCATCGAAAATTTGTGGGCAATTGTCAAAAGGAGACTCACCCAGTACGAACGGGCACCGACTAACTTTGATGAACTTTGGTCAAGAGTTAAAGAGGCATGGAACAATATTCCTCCTGGAACTTTGAAAAATCTGGTTGAAAGTATGCCCACTCGCATTAAATGTGTTTTAAATACTAAATGAAAAACTTGTCAAAAAATTCCAAGAATGGACAAAATTGGATAAAAGAGGTTGCAATTGAAAGTCTTTGTTTTTATTTACTTCTTAACGATATAGTAATCTATATTATAGCTTTTATTGAAGAAGAATGTTTAAGTTAATTGTTAAAAAAAATAGTTTAAGTTTTTATAATAATAAAATAAATTCAACAATTTAAAAAATAAATGTGTTTTATGTATCCACTTATGTCCCCTACTGTACATAAGTACTCATGTACTTTCCGGAAACCTTAAAATTTTTTACTGGGAAATAAAATATAACACATAAGTTTCTTTAAACAAGAACAATTCAAAAAAGCACATACGTTTCGACAAATAAAACAAATTAAAGAAACAAACACACAAACAAATAAAAAAATTAACACAATGTATCAGGTTAGACAAACAAAGAATAATTTAAATAAACAAACAAACAAAGGCATAATCTATATACCAATAAGTAAAAAAAAACAAGTAAGAAAGTATAGTCGGATAAGCCCGACCATGTGACAACCTACACCACAATAAGAACAAATTTTTACAAGCGTATCTATTTGGAATCCATGGGCAATCATGGACCCGCCAGAACATAATTAGGTAGTTGAGTAGTTCTTTGTGCCGAATATTATTTAGATTTAGGAGTATTATTTGTATGGGAGCCCTATTTTCAATAGGCTTGATCCTTGTGCGAATTAGAACCTATGTGTCAAATTATGTGCAAAATTGCGACCTGTTATTTGCTAGATCGACTCAGAAAGTGGTTCGGAGGCGATCGACATACCTAAAGGTGGGTCTTTTTTAAGTGTCACAAACATTAGCACAGATGCATAATAGCCTCTCCACTATTGTGGTGAATTAAATAAACATAATTTTGTCTTGCGATACATAAATTCATATTTTTTTTTATTGCTTCGCAAGCCACCAAGTCAGTATATTCAATTTCTTTGAATGCAATAGTATCTGACAAATAACACAGCTGTTGTGCCCTACATACATACATGGGTTACATTTTGTGTAATAAATTATTTAAAAAATCTAGGTCTCCATCTACTACTGCAAGTATAAACAACAATTCCCAATTAACGATTGGAAACTTGTTTATTCGAAATAATCTTAATTTATTTTAAATAATTATAATAAATGGTATGTATTAGTAAAAACATAAATAAAAAAAGATAGATTTAAAATCATGCGGTATTTAAAAAAAAAACTTGTCACACCAATTATTTTAAGTGTAGTTTTTCAACAATATGTATATCCAGTAAAGAAAAACTTATTCATACCTATATTGGTTGGAGATTTATTATCACTTGTGTTCCCTGCATAACTGCTACTACTCATTCCACTTCCACTTTGGTTATTTGGAGCTCTAGGTAGCCGTCTACGTAGCCATGGATGCTTAAGCGCTTCAGCAGGTGTTAATCGTTTATCAGGATCCAATTCTAAGCATCCTCGTAAAAAGTTTAAAAATAGTGCATCTTTACATCCATCTAAGGCCTTTGAAAAACTTTTCGAACAGGGTGGCCCCCGTGCTTTACCACGCCGAGACTGGCCACCAATTAACACGACCATACCATCGGCCATAGTTCGAACAGTACAATACCTGGGATAACCATCAGGGTTGAAAAAAACCTTGACGCGTTTAGAATTTGTCAGCAAGCTTTTTGGAGGCATACCCAAGACTTCTATAATGCAAGCAAGCTGATCAGCTTCATTTTCTCCCGGAAATAGCGCATGTCCTGACAATAATTCAGCTAATATACATCCAAGTGACCATATGTCAATTGCACGACCATACTTGGCTCCTAATATAACTTCAGGTGCTCTGTAAAATCTTGATTGAATGTATGTGTATACACGTTGACTTTCATAACATGATGATCCAAAATCAATAACCTATAAGAACCAATTAAATATGGCTTGTAAGACATTAGCTAAAATTGATAACAGTTTTTAATTTTGTTTGAGTTTAAAAATTTAAATTCACATTGATAGTTAAAATAACGTTCAGGAATTCAAATCATAATTTAAAATTAATACCTTAATGCCAGAGCGTCCTTGTTGTTTAAGTAAGACATTTTCAGGCTTCATATCACAATGAATTATTTCATTCTTGTACAGTGCATCTAAACATTGTAAAAGAGAATGTGCAAATTTCCGCACCAACTGCAAACTAAATCCTTTAAACCCATTTTTTTTTATTAGTTCATATAAATTAATATTAAGCAATTCAAACGTGATGCACATATGATTACGAAATGTAAAATAATCGTACATATGTATTATATTCATTGTGTTGTACTTGTCTTGTCGTCTTAAATGATGCAATATTCTAATCTCCTCTTGTGCTTGGCGGTGAAAACGTCTTTCGTTGCGCACTATTTTAAGAGCAACATGTTCGTGGGTTTTATGGTCATAAGCCTTAATTACTTGACCGAAACTTCCCTTACCAATAACTTTCAACATTTCGTAACGGTACGCTACGTGATCATGGGGAATGTGTATATAAGCCCCTTGTTCATTATCATAATCAGAGTTGTTAGGTCCGAACACACCTGGACGTTTTTTCGCATTGGCTCCAATAAAATAAATTTGGGGATAAGACAAAATTTCCGTTCTTTCGTATGGCGTTAATTTGTGCATATATAATATCATCACTTGCTGCGGGGACACAACCAATGGTTTTGGTTTTTCCGATAAAGCGCATTTTTCTTGTCCTGACATTAGAATTTGTTGGTGAAATGAAAATGCGTCCACTGAGTTTTTAGAGATTGGTACGAATACAACATTTCCATTACTTGAAGCATCATAAAATTCCTTACTAGAGCTGCTGACAATTACTCGACTATTCTTTATTGTCAAAGAATTATTAGCAATAGCAGATGTATTCGAAGTAGCACTTTCACTTAAGCTAATTTGTGGTGGTGGGTTTGTTAATGATAACGTTTTCATCTTTATTGATGAAGGTTGTGCTGATAAAGACGATTTACTATACTGAATAGGGGAGTTGGTGTTTGTTTCCTCTAACGATGATTTAATCTTTTTTGCAGAAAGTAATGAGAGTGCTGTAAAAGTAATTTAAACAGTAAATTTAGATATTGGATATCTAGCTTGGATGTATAAATAACTTATTGAATAAAAATATATTTTGACTGTTATTAAAAGTTAGTTATTTTATTTCACTTACAAATTAGTCTGTGTTCATACGGCTCATGTCTTATTGACAAGATTGCTACTTTATAGGCGAGAGGGACGAGGGGAAAAGAAACGAGTACACAGATGCATGTCCTGTCTTTACGTTTTGCTTTCTCATTCGTTGTTTAATTTTGTTTTTGTTTTCAATATCAAATAAAACAAAATAAAAAACATGTCGTCAACATGATATGAATCATTTGATCGCCAATTCATGTTCAAAGAAGAAAAAGGAAGAATCTTGTCAATAAGACATGAGCCGTATGAACTCAGACTTACATATAGTATGTAAATGGCTAAAATTAATTAACTGCATATTTTGTTTAGAGTAAGTGCGGGTTATGTGATATAGGCTGATAATGTGGTACGGTGCCTTTTTTTCTTAAACTAACAAGTCAAGAATAATGGAACAAATCTAAATGGTTTGCCGTTAAAAATGTGTTTTGGTTTTAAAGGTGCATTTCAAAGTTCTTAAGAGTAATACTAAAGTAATTGATGGTACCAAATGAATGAATAATACATGCAATTGCTCAACAGCTGTAGTAAACATTTTAAAATAAATAAATATCTACATGAATCCCAACAAACTTTAATTACAAAAGTCAAAAACTCACTACTTTTAAAGAAAATACTGATTTGTTAAAGTAGTTCACTATTCGAGATTACCAGCATATTGTGTTTCACATTACCTGCACACTTTTTATAATCGTGTCTAATGGTTTTTGCAAGATTTTCTAAGATGTTTCTGAAAATGTGCAAATGGCTTTGTGGAAGCCCAACATGTCGTCGGCTTAGAGTGTAAACCTGCTAAATCCACTTTTTGAGTAAATTGAGATTTTAACACCGTATCATAGAGAAAGATATGCCTCGTCGACCAGCATGCAGTTTTTCTTAAATTTGAGTCCTGAAGTGTGTCAAATCAACAATATTTTTGGTTTTCCTCTCAAGCAGCAAATAGGAAAAATAAAAAGTTTTTTGTCTCTCCTGTAAAATTTGTTAAAAGGGAGTTAGCAGGTTAAAACTTTAAGCCGACGATATGTAGCATGTAGATAGATGGATCACATTTTAATCGGACAGAAACTAAAAATTTTGCAATCTAAAAAGAAATAGGTATACCGCATATTACCCGCACTTACTCTATTATTTTCTTTACCAAAGTTTATCCATATGCTGCCAGAGCTTAAACTCTTCTATGAATAGGTTTATAGGTTGGGGATCGACTAATTCGGATTTAAAGAAGGTTTTTAGTAAAAACAAATAAGAGTGCTATATTCGGCTATGCCGAATCGTATATGCCTTTTACCATTGTTGGGAAAAGTTTATAGAAAATTTTATATATCTTGGTACATCTTTATATACATGTACATATATTTATATAGTATTCATTTATATATATATATAGATTTAGGGCTTTATTGCATTTTATTATTTTCACATCTTTTTGTGGTATTAAAAATTATTGAAAGTTTAATTCGTACTTAGCAAATCTAATTTTGATTGAATTATTTTGGTACATTTTTTTGTAATTGACTTAGGTATGAAAATTTAGATTGATTTGCATTATATTAATTCAGAGCTGCCGTTTTTGGTTACTTCTAACCAAAATTGGTAATTTTTTTTTTCAATGTGGAGATGTGAATATTTTTTCATTCTTCATTCAGAATTATACGTACAAGTATGTTTTTCTTAATGTACTTGCAGTTTAATGGGCGGGAATCGCCCATTACCGCGTACTTCGATTCGAAAGAAATTATTTACGAACTTAAATAATTTCTACTGTATACTACGATTTTTGCATTATTTGTTTCGATTGAACGTAATCTTTTTATATAATTTTAGTTATAATCGACCTTTTCCAAATTTTATTGTTAAGTTATTTTTTTAGAAAACTCCAAACGGGCTTATATTTAATCGATAACAAAAAATCCGCTTCACAAGAGCAACCAAATAATATTTTAACGGCCATGTTCTGAAATCGAAATCAAATGAAGTTTTGATCGATGGAGATTTTCAATTAATTTTTTTATAATATTTTAGATATATCGTCGGACTAATATGCAAACCTGCTAAGTGGAAGAGTAAGATACGCTTCGCCGACCAATATGTAGTTTTCCTTTAATTTGAGTCTTGACGTGTGTAAAACCAACCATATTTGTGATTTTCCTCTCAAGCTGCAGATATGAAATTTGTTGCCCTCCTGTAAAATGTGCTAGTCGTGCGCTAGCAGGTATAGAATATAAAGCGGACGATATGTAAGTTAGAAAATATTTATGTACAAAAATGCATTTTGCATATCGCCAACCGTTTCCAATTTCGCCTAAACAATCGCCATATTGCCAACCGTTAATTTCCATAGCCAAAAGGATAAAAAATCGCCACATTTTACAGCGCTGCCACTGACAACTAAAAAGAGGAAAACAATATAATCCTTCTTTTTTTGTTATTTATAACTGTGAAGTACAAATTTCGTTTATTTTAAAGGACATATTGAAAAATATTCAGTTTATTAACTTTCAATTCACACATTGCATTTTGTATGGAAATTTGACGGTTTTAATTTAAGTTTCTCGTTACTTTTTAATGTCTGCAAGAAGTACATTGTTTTGTTTTTTGATTTGTAATTAATATTTGCCTATTAAGTGCAAATAACGTTTGTATTACGATGCAACTTTAAATAAATTTTAATATTTGGTTTTTGTTGAAATATATTAATACTTTTTGGTGTTCCATTCTTTCTACTCATCACTGTATGCCCTGAACCTAGTAAAAAAGAGTTAATTTTAGGATTTCAGTATTTTGGTAAAAACTCGGCAATTTTTTCTACGATTTAACAGATTTGGAATAAATTTTTCCATTCACATGGGTTATAAAATTTGGACACGGCAAGGTTTTTGGTTAGCGAAAATGGGTACTTTTCAAAAGCAAATTTAGTTTTAATTGAATTATTTTGGTTAATTTTTTTTGTATGAAAATTTGGATTACACTTGCATTATATTGTATATGTGTATACATAGGTTAAAAAAGATATATGTATTCTGGATCCTTATGAGAAGAGAAGTTCAAATCCAGTTGACCATGTGTCCATCCGTCCGTCTGCTAAAATGGCTTTTCCGAAAATCCCAGATATGTGGGCTTAGAATATTTAAATTCAGCCAGATCGGCCTATAATTGGCCGTGATATGAGCAAAAAAACACGACTACCTCAAAATTTTCCACAAAATCCCTTTGTGATTTTTTTTATACCCATCACCAAAAGTACCAAGTTCTTTTTCTACAAAAATACGTACATGTACAGCACAGTTTATTTAACGATGTCCGTCTGTTTTTCTATATATTTGGAGAACGGTAAGAGCCAAAGTTTTAACACCAGGTACAATCATCTTGGTCATCAATACACAACATCCGACAAAATGTGGTCGGGATTGGCGAAGTGGGCGAGCCACCTCCCATACAAAAACATTATAGATTTCTTTATATCTTAGTTTCCAAATAAGGTAAAAGCATCTTGGTCATCAATATACAACATCAGATGAAATGTAAGCGGAATTGAAGAAGTGGGCGTGGCACAAACAATTCGTCAAAAAGTAGTTGTTATTAGATAAGTGGGCGTGGCGTGGCGCCTTCAATACAAAACAAAAACATCAAAATGTTAATAAAAATTAAAATGCTTATGAAAACATTTTAAGACTCTATTATGACCCATAGATACTTGTTTTATCTAAAAGGTTTTTGCAGAACATATTTTCCCGAAAAAGTTGGAAAGAACGTTACAGAAATAGAAGAGGTATAATGCATTTACACTGCCTCGAAATCTAGTAGATTTGAATTAAAATCTCTCTTACAATCTAGTTCGTTTACATTGTATTTTTTGACATTAGCAAGATTTTATTGTCATATTAAAAACAACTTACTAAAATTAAAAAGAAAAAAAAATATTTTTCAAAATTGTATTTAATACCAAACAGTAATGGAATATATAGGACATTTATTAGTATTTTGTTCATTAAGAGCGAAAAATATCCAATCCGAAATAATGTTGTTGCGTAAAAAGAAGCATCAGCATTTTTTAATAATAAAATTTCAAAAAGCAATGCAAATGTATTACCACACACAATTGTTAAATAGTAGAATGGAATGGGTATACATATGTAAGTTAATATAGACAATTATATCTAGGTTTTTCTTTATAAATACACATCATTTTATAAGAATTTTTATGGTTCCTTTTGGGAGGAAGATGTTCCTAATATGCCAGATGAAATGTTCATCGAAAATTTCAGAATGAGCCGATGCACTTATCAGTTGTTACGCTTAAACCTTACATCCATGAACAAAAGTGAAACAAGCTTTAGAATATGTATCCCACTAAAAAAACGTATTAGTATTGTCCTTTATTGTCTCAAGTCCTTATCTGAGTATGCGTAAATAGCACACACGTTTGGAGTATCCAAATCTAGTGTATGCCTCATATTAGGTGCGTTTGAGAACTTTTTCAGTAAGTTGCAGTAAATGTAGACTTGCCAACTGGCCAGTTTTCGCCGGGACAGTCCAGTTTTAGATGGGGACGCTATTTGTCCCGTTTTTCTTTAGCTAACTTTTTTATTACCTGCCATAACAAATCAAAAAATCGAGAGCTTTAGCACTACACATTTTTTTTTAGCATACAGAGATGAAGAAAGTGACGTATGAAAAATACCTTAATCATTTGCGAGGGCAGCTTTGGAAGAAAGAGAAAGAAAATGTTTAAAGTAGTGAAGTGGCAATGTGTAAAAACAGGCCGCTACTATCAACACAAATTGCTTTCGAAGAAAAAGACAGAAAAAACACGATATTTTTGGTCTCGTGACGCCTCTGTGTGCTTTTTGTTACCAACCAAAGCAGATATATTTACTAGATATGTACTCTTGATTCCACAGCAGATTACTTTTTTTATTTGTAGCTGTCAACTTTGTATCACAATACACTAGTTATAATGTGTATGAGAAAGGCCAGAACATGTAAAGATAATTTGTGTTTAATAATTTGACATATTCAAGGAACTGCGACTACCTGGTAAATAATTCTGCCTTAATTAGCAACACTGAAACATTTTGATTTCCTTTTGTCATTATATATATAGTGCATCAATTTCTATGACCGAAATCCCCCATTCAAATAAAATAATCCAAAAATGTTTAAAATTTTTCGATAATGGGGAAAGTCCAAATTTGTTTATTATAGTGCAATATATTTTTATTGTACCACCTAGTAATTGCTATGTAGAGCGTGTTTTCAGCGTCATGAAAAATAAATGGCATGATACGCGCTCTAGGATTTTTGTTCCTTTATTTAAAGCTAAGTTGTTGGTTCATTTAAATTTTAGCTTAAGATGTGCTGAGTTTGTTGAATTTATTACTTTAAATAAAGATTTAATAAAAGCTGCTAAAATTTATAAAAAATAAAAAAAAAAAAAAAAAAAATATTAAAAAATAATTACACTTTTTAAAATTCTATTTTATGTTACTATTGTTATTAACTATGTATATTATATTTATTTACGTTTATGTTTTGGTAATGTTTTATAAGGCTAGATTTTACACAATTTAAATTAATTGAATTATTGTTGATTTTCCAAATAATATAGTATATTAATTATACATAAACGGATTTGTTTGAATTTTTCCATAATTTTTTAGTTGTGTCCCGTTTTGGCAATTTGAAAAACTAAAAAATTTGCTCTCACAAAAAGCTGTCGTGCAAAAAAGTACGCGAACAGAAAATTTTTAAAAATTCGTAAAATAAAGGCAACAGCTGATGGCAAATAATTGAAGTGTTGAAAAATGTTTACACTTTTGATTACTTAACTCGTTTTCTTATCGGTACTCGATTAAATACTTTTTATAAAACGAACATTTTTGGAAAATACCAACAAACTGTTTTATGTAATCTTTCATATCTGTTTGTATTTTATTTTATTTGATTTTACTTATTTGTAGCGGGTTAAATTATTTAAAAGAACATGAATAATTTTTTGCTATTGATTACTTAAGTACCCAAATACTTCACACTTTTACAACTCTAAAAAATTAACATAACAAAAAAAATTTCAAAAGTTTGTATTTATGCTTCACAAACAAGTTTAATTATTTAATAGTTATTCACTTTTTGTTTTGGTTTAATACAACGATCATCACTCTTGCCCCTGAGGGCCGAGCACTTTTCGTGAATTGCACACACACACAACACGAAGGTTAACGAAACAATTGTAAAACGCCATAATTTTAAAAAATAAGAACAAAACACAAAGTAAATGTCTCAAACGAGTAAATTTATTTTTCTCTCTTTGCACTCACCACTACATACACATTTTTAACTGTCTCTCCTTGTGATGACCGCTGGTTTAATATTTATTTCAACTTTTCTTTTACTTTACAATTTTTTCACAATTTGTATGCATTTCATTTGTTAATTTTGTTTGTTTACATTTTAAAACATATGTTTTTTGATTTAATAAATTTTACTGCAAAAATTTCTGCAGTAAAAATTTGTAAATACTCAGACAAGAACTGTCACTTAACGCTCTCAATTTGTGTTCTCATTTACTGTATTTTGTAAACTCGAACGCAATTTGGTAAAATGTAGTAAAGTTCAGTAAAAAATAGTAAAACCTTTTGTGTTTTCGAACGCAGCTATTAAAAGAATTTTGTAAAGAGTTCTGGCAAACATTTGTGGAGAAACATTTACCATAAAATTGTATAAACGAAACAAAAATAAGGGAATGTGTGGACGGTTTTAAAAAATTGGGTTTCCACAATATTTTGGAGCAATGGATATGATTATTATGTAAATTAAGAATTCAAAACGAGACTTAATTTTTGATTTTATTTAATTTCTATATACATATGTATGTAGATGAACAGGGTTCACCCCCCTTCTTCGGAAACTTGTGAATATTTCAATTACAAAGGGGTAGTACTCAGTTGTCTTGCTCGCTGCTCTTGACGTCAGATATCGGTTCTTGTATAATAATGTGGGATGTCAAGGACGATGCACTGATTCGACCATATTTGAGAAATCTGTATTTAGAAAAAATGTAAGATCCAATATTTCAACATCAAGCTTTTTTTAGAATGATGTGAAAATTCCGGTTTTATTAATAGGTGACTCTGCTTTTCGTTTATCTGAATGCATGATGAAACCTTATCCATTTCATGTAAATGCATCAGGAAAACAAAAAACATTTAATTATACTTTGTCAAAATCCCGTAGAGTTGTTGAAAACGCTTTGGCCATTTAAAAGCACAATTTCGACGACTTGGAAAAGGGATAAACAATAAAATTAACAATGTAAATGTTATAATCAATTGTTGCTGTGTCCTACACAACTTCTTAAATAACAATTATGAAGTATTTAATGAGGTCTGGTATAGCAGTTGTGAAAAAATAGGGGGACAGCTGAATAGTGAACATTTCGCTTACGATTACAACCCAAAATGTGAAGAAATTAGAAACGCTATTGCAAACTTTTAAATCAATAAATAATTTTAATAAAAAAAATGAATTTTTTAATAAAAAGATTTTTTTTTTTTTTATTGAATCTTTCTTGTCGAAAATTACAATCTGTATTCAAAGCTTAATCCTAATTCTTATTATTATTTGTTAGTCATTACCAATGTAACCGCTAATTAATTGCATTCAAGTGTCAAAAAAGCCTGCTAGGCTCAAAGTGTCGGATCTTTACAGCGTCAGGCGACCTTTGAACTTTATTAGATCCCGAGCGAGGTAGTTGGGATTGACCATTAGTTTATCTATGTATTTGACTGAATACTTTTTAATTTCTTCCTGGATGGTAGCGATGTTAAGATCTCTGTGGATAATGTCATTACGTATATACCATGGGGCGCAGACAATTTGCCGTAATATCCTAGACTATCTTCTTTGTAGCTTCTGGATGTTTGATGCGCATGCAGTACCCCATAATAGGATGCCATATGTCCATATTGGTTTTATGATAGACTTGTATAAGAGAACTTTGTTGTCTAATGCTAAGTTCACACTTGGGTTTTTAAACGCGTTTAAGCAAAATGTTGATTTAGCTAATCAAAGCCGTTCACATTATATTTGAGATGATTAAGATGACAGATGATTAAGAAAAAAAACCCACAACAAACACACAAAAAAACATCAAACAAATTTACATTTCTTTAAAGTATTAAAAATGGATAAAAACACTTTTATAAAGTCTTCAGAAGATTATTTTAATAATTTTAATGATGAAATTGTGAAAATTTATGAATTATTTAAGGAAAAAAATAAAAACATTAAGCAGAAATATTGGCCGGTTGTACACGATCATGTTGGCGATTCTGCATTTGAGGTATGTTCAGTGGATTCTACGTGATTTATGAAGTGATTAAGTTGTAATCATGTCAATTTGAAGTGATTAACAAATCACTTCAATGTATGGGTAATCATCTCGATTTTGAAGTGATTAGAGCTTAATCACGTTCGAGCTGCTTAAACGCGTTTAATAACCCAAGTGTGAACATAGTATAAGGATAAGTTTGAGTTTCGACCGAGAAGCCAATGTAGTTGAGCTGCTTTAAGTTTCATAGACGTTATTTTCGCTTCAATATGACGAGACCAGGTCAGGTGTCTATCTATATGAATTCCCAAGTACTTAACATGGTTTTCTACCGGAACAGTGATGTTATTTATTTTTACAGCTGGGCACGTTTGTCTTCTGAGCGTGAAAGTTAAGTGAGCACATTTAGCCGGGTTAACCTTTATTTTCCATTTTTCTAGCCAGACCTCTAGTTCATTGATGTGGAACTGTAAATGCTGCGATGCAACTCTGCAAACTTAAATGTATGTGTGCTCGGGCTTGTTGGCATATCAGCTGTATATATTATTTACAGTAACGGCCTAATATGCTGCCTTGAGGGACACCTGCAGATATTTTCTTGGTGGGGGAGTATTTGTTTTTTGATCTTACCATGAATGTTCTGCCAGTTAAATAGCTCTCAAGGAGTTTGTGAGTATTTTGTGGAAGCATTTGTGTTATTTTAATGAGCAGTCCATCATGCCAAACTTTGTCGAATGCTTGGGAAATGTCTATAAACAGTGCTGATCAATATTTCTTTCTCTCAAACGCTGATCTAATTTGGGTAACAATTGTATGCACTTGTTCGATTGTACCATGCCTTGCTCGGAACCCGAACTGATGATCCGGAATGATTGCGTGTTCATTAAGGTAGGGAGTTATACTTAAAAGGAATATTTTTTCGAATAGCTTTGATAATATTGATAGTAGGCTGATTGGTCTCTACGACGTAATTTGACTAACGTCTTTTCCTGACTTAGGAATCATAACAATTGTAGAGGTCTTCCAAGAGGATGGGAAGTAGCCAACTCGTAATATCGCATTAAGATGAGCAGCAATATTCTTGAAGCAGACGTAGGTAAGTTTCTTATCACTGAGCCTGTGATGCTGTCAGGACCGGGAGATTTTTTAATGTTGACGTTTTCTATCGCTGATTTTACTTGAGTTAATTCAAAGCGTTAACTGTATCAGGAATAATTGGACGACAGGAACAAGTATGAGCATCGTGGGGTGAACACTTTCTTCAAGTGGCTTGCAAAGGCGTTTATTTTTTCGTTTGTGATTTTGGCGCAGGTACGGTTTTCCAGTCTTAGTGCAGATTCGTGGGTTATAGGGAATTGCATATGTCTTACAGCCTTCCATAAGCTGTAATTGGAGTTGTTTGCGGCATCTAGGCTGTTTAGATAGCCTAATATTGCAGAGTAGTGTTTCTGTCTCAGTTTTTTGCGTAGAGTTGCCTGGCATAACCGCAGTTGGGCCTTGATGGTTGGGTAACGATTATTTTGCCATTGTCTTCTCAACTTCCTTTTTTCCCTGACAAGGGTCTCTTTATCCACAGATGTGAATTGCGGACCACGCTTTATTGTACGCTTGATTGGGGTTGCATTTCTTGCAGCAGAATCCAAGACATCCGTAAGTCGGTCGACGGCTGTTTGAATGTCAAATGAATTTTTTAGGGAAATGCTCTGAGATAGATGAGAGCTCACATACATTTTATACTTCAACCAATTTTTGTTTTTGTTTGGATAGGAAATATAGTTTTCAGCTGCGTTATCAAAGTTGCCTTTTAGAATAAGGAATAAGGATCGTGTGAGGAACCAATTAGTAATTGATCGTGCTTGATGTTTTTAATTACGCCAAAGTCGATAAGGTCTGGTAGTTTGTTGAAGTCACGGGGCCAATAGGTAGGTTCTCCACTCGATACGACATCAAGATTTTTCGTAGTGACGGTGTTATATTACTGGTTACAGGCGTTGTGGTCGCCTGCTGCAATGAATTTTTGTCCCAATGTGGAGAAAAAGTTTAGAAATTTATCCTGTGCAATTTTATGTCTAGGGGGACAATAACGGATGATAAGGTTATTTTAAAATATGTAAGATTTATAGATGTAGCCTGGATACAATCTTACTTGTACTCCGGCATGGAAAGTGTCTGACTTGTTTGTGCACAATTATGGCTGTGCCACCACAAGCCCGTCCGTCGGATGTTTTGTGTCGTATGTGAGGTACCCATTTACCCTAAAGCTGTTGCTTAGAGTAAAGTGCGTTTCAGAGACGAGAACCACGTCTATTTCGTGCATTTGAAGAAAATGTGCTACTTTGTGTTTATGTTGGCAGAGCCCGTTTGCGTTCCAGAAACATATTTTTTACTGGTTCATTTTTTATTTAGTAGGACTTGCAGGAGCATGTTTTTGTTTCGCATCATTTCCTGAAACATGTTCTGCATGGTGGCCATGAAGTAATTCATAATTTGAACAAGATTTTCAATTGAGCCCGATATGTCTGCAGAAGGTATTTGTGGAGATTTCTTAGAAACATTAGCGTATGAAGGTAAAAAGAGAAATTTACAAAAAATCTTTAATAAAAAATAACAAGATTTCAGTATTTTTTGGCATTTAAAAAAATAGTAATAGCGGAATCAAGGATTGCCTTGTGCATCTTGTACACTCACAATATTATTACAGTAAAGGACTGTAATTTTTATATAAATAAAAATTTAAAATTCCAAGCAAATTTATTTTTAAATGATTCAACAGTTATTAAAAAAACTATGTTCATATTAATACGGATTTTCAGTTGCAGTTAATATTGTCCGATGATTTATCGTAATAGTGTCATCTAAGTCTAAATTTACACGTTTCATCTTTTGATGCTCAACTTCTTTTCAATTCCCTTTTAAAGATGCCAATATAATCACACGCAGCAATCGGTTTCAACTTTTTTCGGTTCAAAATAACAACAATTTTATTAACAGCGAATCGAAGAAAAAAGAAAGAAACGAATAATAACACAAAGCGTACTGGCCGAGTAAAGGCATCTCTCTTTCTTCTCTCTCATAAAAACATAAGAGTTGAGCATCAACAGATTAAACGTGTGAAAGCAGACTAATAACCAATATTGATATCGATTTTTTATGCTTTATCGATTGGTACTACCTACATAGACGTGCGTCTATTTGTTTTTAGTTTATAAGCGCAAAACTATATGCATGCATATTAATTTACATGCAAAACAAAGAGCACGTTAAAATAAATACTACTTTTTTATCAACTGTGAAAAAGTTTGCCAAAAAACCAAAAGCTTATTTTCTTCCCACACTTAAATATTTTATTGTGTGGTCACAAATAAAGAAAATAAGATCACAAATAATAAAATCAGATATTAAATCTTATATCTAAAATGAATTCAATTAATCGCCGCGGTCAGCGAATTGTGCAATTAGTGGAAATATCGCCAAATCTGGTAACAAATGTCATAAATGGAGAATCGGATTTAAGAAGACTAAAATATAGTACCACAAAAAGTAAGTTAAAAAAATTGTTAGTTTAAAATATTTTGTTAGTCGTGCTTAATTCCCAATTTTTATTCTTGATAGAAACACTGAAATTTATGGTTGAAACACTGAAATTTATGGTTGAAGGGATTAGCTATTCCTATGCCCATTTCACTGGTTGCTTAGGCCAGATTGTCAGGAAACTTCATCCAAAGATTTTAGAAAAACTGAAGATATTAAACAAATAAAACTGTTAAGCGAATAAGAATTATAAGCAACAGCTTTAATTGTGGCAATTTCAAAGCTTTAACAAAAACAACAGCAATAAACAGTGCGTTTATCTCTTCTTAAATTCCCCACTACAATTGGTTGGAATTGTTCCAACATTAATTGTAGTTGTAAGTAGGTTAAGAAAAAACAACTTGCAAAAGCATGTTGCCAGTTAAGTTTTTTTAGCCGTGCACTTATTCTTGTTAGTCTTATTTATAAACGCTTATTGCAGAAAATTGAAAAAAGAAGAAAAGAGCCTTAAAATGACACCAATACTGGCCATATAACTTTAGAAATATAGTGGGAAATCGAACATACATATATATCAAAACTTAAAACGATCATAACTCGAAAACTAAGCGTTTGCGCCACTATTTTTATTGTTTCTTTTTATTTTTTAGTTTTCCATCACCCTGTGTACTTTTTTTTTATTTGGGTGTGCGTTGGTAAACTAGATTTAAGCCCAGCTTTTTAAAATTTTTGTCTTTGTCTTTATTTTAATAAAATCATTAACTTTTTATCATTAAATAATAAATAACTAACCCTTAATTTAGTTCTAATATCATTTTTGCTGGTGTCTAATAATTGTAAATTTTTCTGTACATTCAATATACCTAGGGATGAAACGATACCTCTAAGGTATCGATACTTTTACTCGATGTGGTATCGCTCGTAAAGTATCGATACCTACTTAGTATCGAAAAAAAAGTATCGATACTAAGTTACTTGTATCGGTACTTGTATCGGTTTGTATGATAAAAGAATAGGAAGCAGTGTTTAAAAACGTTCTTATTAGTGTTTTATTACTATACAATAAAATAAGAACTTCGACCTATTAGAATTTTTGTGCAAACAATAAGTGTAACGATTGAGACCACTTTTAGTTACCACTTAGTACCAATTTCCTTTCGAAAAATCTTTTTCATCTTAGGAAACAAAATTTTATAGAACGTTCAGGATAACAGCCTTCATTCACCTTTTATTCCAGAAATCAACAATGTCACTTTGAATTTATTTTAAATGTAAATATGTATTTTATTTTTAAATTGATAAATATAACAAGTTAGAGTGCTATATTCGGCTGTGCCGAATCTTTGATACCCTCCACCGATAGTTCGAATGTTTAAAGAGTAATATTTGTATGATGTTATTATAATCTTAAACTGTGACGATTTGTTATTAATTATGGTTTTAGGCGACTAAACTGTTTTCCAGTAGTAGGGTTTATATGGGGCCTAGGGTAAATTATGGACCGACCATCACGAAATTTCAAAGCGTCATTTCTAGTCCTTTAAAACTGCGACGTACCAATTTCTGTTATGATAGCATTATTAATTATGGTTTTAGGTGTACTAAACTGTTTTCCGGGAGTAGGGTTTCTATGGGGCCTAGGGTAAATTATCTACCGATCTTCACGAAATTTAACAGCGTGATTTCCAGTTAAATAAAACAAATTTCCGCAAAATCTTATCTCATTCCGTGCATTGCTCCACCATTTATGTTATTTTTTGTAACAAATTTATAAATTTTTTTAGGTGGTGTTTCCACATTTTGATTCGTAGCTCTGGTCCTACTGAACCGATTTTGCTGGATTTCAATCCCAAACTGCCTAGGATAACTACAAACAATTTGGCAGCAAGTTTGTTCATTTCTTTTGAGATGTTCGAAAGTGAGCGTGTTTTCTACAGACGGACAGACAGACATGGCTAAATCGACTTAAAATTACTCAAGGACCCATAATATATATACTTTGTGGGGCCTGAGATGAATAATATAAAAGTTTAACACGGAATGACAAACTTAATATACCCTCTTCACAACTAATTGTGGTGGAGGGTATAAAAAAGGACCTATCTTTGTTTCAGTATTTGACAACTTCTACCATTGAGAGGTACACAATTGAGCAGCGCGTTAAGATTATTAAAGACTTTTACGAAAATGGGCGTTCAATCAAAATGCATTTAATGCACATCGTGATTTTTTTGGTCAGTATAATTCCTTTGAGTGCCTTCTTCAGGGTTTTTTTCTTTTTAACAAAATTAACAATTTTTTAAAAACAAATTTAACAATAAAATGACAAAACTAAAAAAATTTTTGTAATTGAATATAAAAATATTTTTCAATATAAACAAGATCTATTACAATATACACAAATTTTTAACTTCCGTTTTAATTTTTATAAATTAAATGTCTATAATTTTGTGCTACATTTTCAGCATCTGACTTGAAATTAACCCTCGACAAAAGTTCTAAACACGGAAAATAATTACAAACGTAGATTTATGTTGGAAATGTTACAAATTATAAGAGTACCGACAATCTCGAGAATTAATTTCAAGCCAGATACTGAAAATGTAGCACAAAATTATAGACATTTAATTTATAAAAATTAAAACGGAAGTTAAAAATTTATGCATATTGTAATAGATCTATGTAGTTTGTATTGAAAAATATTTTTATATTCAATTACAAACAATTTTTTGGTTTTGTCATTTTATTGTTAATTTTGTTAAAAAGAAAAAAACCTTGAAGAAGGCATTCAAAGGAAGTTCCGAAATATTGGTGTGAATAAATTTAAAAAAAAAAAAAAGTTTTTTATATAAAACAATAAGACCTTAAGCTCCAATATTTTTAATTTAAATACTAAAATAGTAAAGGTCGAATAAAATTCATATTATAAATATTTAATTTATTTTATCTCAAATAAATATGCAAGTATTAATCTAATAAAATAAACTTATATGTGTCAAAAGACCTTTGGTAGAACCCCCTAAAGTTGTTAACACCTTTTTAGACAACTTGCATTTTGCGTGCGCAGTTCTATTATCATCCACTTAGAAAAAAGACCCACCTTCTGATTTTGTTTTCTTGGTACATAATGCATTGCACATAACATTTATTCACTTGTGACTTTTTTTGAAACCAGTTAAAAATTAGATTCATGGACAGTATGATTTAATATTGAATTTTTACTAAGCCCAAAATCTCGGGATTTTTATGTCAAACCCCAGGATTCGGGACTTAAATTTTTAGAATTATCCCGGGATTTCGGTATTCGGGATTGGCATCCCTAGTGTTTACTTGTCAAACGGTTTCTTTATACCGTTACTGCTGCTTCAGCTTTGAAAAAAGAATCAAAAATTTAAGATTAATTTCAATACCAAAGTGAACGATTACTTTTGACCGATACCGAGTATTTTTTTACCGATACTACTTGGTACTCGGTTGCTAAGTATCTTGTATAAAAGTATCGAATATGTACTTGTATTTACTCGTATCGTTTCATCCCTAAATATACCTCATTGCTTTCCGAAGGAAGGCTAAGGTAAAATGTAAAAAGAAAATACAATATAATAATCTGGTAGTGTATAAAGTCATTTCTGAAAAATTGAAGGAATAGAACTATTACAAAAAAGCTTTATAAAATACATAACTGAAATTTAGCTCATAGAATAAATTCGAAAAATGAAAAATGTTGAATATAATATAAAGTAATCTTCGGAAGGAAATAATTCCCAGTTTCTATTTGTTAAAATAGTTGAGTTAAATACATTGAATTTATAAAAAAAAGTAACACTATCCAGTGAGACACAAAGAATGCTGACGAAGGCCGTAGCGGGCCAGAAAATGCATTACATTCTGCTGGTGTCTAATAATTGTAAATTTTTCTGTACATTCAATATACCTCATTGCTTTCCGAAGGAAGGCTAAGGTAAAATGTAAAAAGAAAATACAATATAATAATCTGGTAGTGTATAAAGTCATTTCTGAAAAATTAAAGGAATAGAACTATTACAAAAAAGCTTTATAAAATACATAACTGAAATTTAGCTCATAGAATAAATTCGGAAAATGAAAAATGTTGAATATAATATAAAGTAACCTTCGGAAGGAAATAATTCCCAGTTTCTATTTTATATTAATATTCAAAATTTTTTATTTTTTGAATTTATTCTAAGAGCTAAATTTCAGTTATGTATTTTATAAAGCTTTTTTGTAATAGTCCTATTCCTTTAATTTTTCAGAAATGACTTTATACACTACCAGACTATTATATTATATTTTCTGACGAAGGCCGTAGCGGGCCAGAAAATGCATTACATTCTGCTGGTGTCTAGTAATTGTAAATTTTTCTGTACATTCAATATACCTCATTGCTTTCCGAAGGAAGGCTAAGGTAAAATGTAAAAAGAAAATACAATATAATAATCTGGTAGTGTATAAAGTCATTTCTGAAAAATTAAAGGAATAGAACTATTACAAAAAAGCTTTATAAAATACATAACTGAAATTTAGCTCATAGAATAAATTCGGAAAATGAAAAATGTTGAATATAATATAAAGTAACCTTCGGAAGGAAATAATTCCCAGTTTCTATTTTATATTAAAATTCAAAATTTTTTATTTTTTGAATTTATTCTAAGAGCTAAATTTCAGTTATGTATTTTATAAAGCTTTTTTATAATAGTCCTATTCCTTTAATTTTTCAGAAATGACTTTATACACTACCAGACTATTATATTATATTTTCTGACGAAGGCCGTAGCGGGCCAGAAAATGCATTACATTCTGCTGGTGTCTAGTAATTGTAAATTTTTCTGTACATACAATATACCTCATTGCTGTCCAAAGGAAAGCTAAGGTAAAATGTAACAAGAAAATACAATATAATAATATAACAAGTAGGAGTTCTAAATTCGGCTGTGCCGAATCTTATATACCCTTCACCATTTTGCGAGCAGAATACAGAGCAACTAGACAAAGCAAAATAATTCTTACATATACATACAGATTTACAATACTAAAAACTTCATTAAAATTTAAATTTAAAAAGCGAAAACTGGTAAATATTTTTTTAAAATCGTTTTTGAACATAAAAATTAAAAAAAAAATTGTTTTTGAAAAACCAAGATTCGAACCAGCGGACTCACAGTTTCTAACCTCAACAAACTCCCTAGATAAGTTCTCTCCTCATTAGGACCCAGAATATATATACTTTAAAGGGTCTTAGAGCAATATTGTAGAAATTACAAACGGAATGACAAACTTATATATACCCTTTTCCACCTAAGGTGAAGGGCATGAAAACGAAAGTGTCAGAAAATGTATAAAAAAGTAATAATTAAAAAAGGAAATGTTTTTTTACTGTTTCTCGTAAGATCATCAGAAGACCGCTCCACAAGTGGCTGAGTTATAAGCAAATTATTACAATTGCTTTTCTTTCTGCCCATATAAAAATCTATGCATTAAACTTAACTTTTTGATGTCTTCTTATAATTTTAGTAGAATATTAACAAAATCGCCTCATAAGTGACCTTTTTTTTTTCTTTATAAGGAGTATTATGTGTTAAAAAAGAGCCAGTCGATCCATTACTTCACTTGGTACTCATACTCGAATTTAAGTTTTTGGTACAATTTTTAATACAGTTGTGAAGAGAGTATAAGATTCGACGCATTGCACTTTACCTTGCTGTTTTATTTAAATTGACTCGACTCAAAATTTCCACGTCATGTATTTAAAATACAAATACAAAATACGTAATTGTATTTTAAATACGAATTTCAAGTACTGCCTAGACCTGAGTGTAACATTGTTGTTTTTGTACTCTGAAAATAATCCAAGATTTTCTTAAGACTTGCATATTACAGCCGTACCTAAAAAAGCGCAACGCGTTGTTAAGGTGGGGCTGTTAAGGTGGGGTGTCATAAAGCCATAGCACATAAAGCCATATGGCGTCAAGTCCCATTCCATTGAGACATAAGGGGATATGCCATTAAGTCTCAATATAATGGGACTTAACGCCGTAAGTTTTTTCCGAAAAATTAGACATAAATCCATATTCTTGAAAATGATTGCATGTCACCCTATTTCATGTAAACAATGCATTGTTGTTTCATGTCGCCCTGTTTTATGTCAAAAATGCATTTGTCTGTCAAAATGTTGTATGCAATCAATCAAATTCCGACATTGCAGGTGGTCCACGATCTTATTTTTTGTTGTTAATTTCATTTATAAGAATTATGCTTAGTTCCAAAACCAAAAATAAAAAAAAATTATATAATCTTAAAGCTTATGTAATTGCTCTTTTTATCACCCCTATCGCGAATGTTATGGGAATATGATACATGGGATCAAACCTATGTTCCCATCCCCAACAAATCGGTATCGCAAATATTATGGGAGCAAGAATTTCTATTGTGCATTATTTGTGAGTGCTTTATAAACAAAAGTCTCTATTGTGAATAAACTGTCAGTGCTTGTATTGTGAAAGAAAATTATACAAAATAAAACACCAAAAATAATATAATAAAAAAAACAATGAATAGTGTTTATCTTAATTTTTTGGTGCTGGAAGAGGAGAAGCAATCTATAGAGAGATTGCAGCGAAGATGTATACGCGATGAATCTGATCCGCTATCGTTAACGGAGACAAAGTAAAAGTTATGAATATGCAATTGCGTTTTTCTCAAAATTAAGTGTTTTTACAGATTCCATGAATATTACAGGCTTAATAAAGATGGATTTCGATACTTGTTGAGCGTGTTGGAGGAAAATTTGCATCCTAGCGGTAAGATATTTGCAGTACCTTCCGCAGTGAATCTCGCAGGAACTTTGAGGTTTTTGGCGGATGGTAGCTACCAAAAGGGTGTGGACAGACAAATCGACGTCGGTTTGGCTCAATCCACATTCAGTCAAGTGGTAACTGAAGTATTAGAAATACTTGAAAGGGTTTTGTGTCCTCAGTGGATTGTGTGGCCAACTCTTGAAGAAAATAAAGAAATTACGAAATGGTTCTACACAAAATACGGAATACCAGGTGCCGTTGGTTGTATTGATGGCACTCATATAAGGATCATCGCTCCGTCAAACAACCGTCATTTATTCTACAACAGAAAAGGTTACAACAGTCTGAATGTTGCGATCGTAAGTATCTTATTTCTATGTATATGTATATGTATGTACTGTTTTATTTTTAATTTTTATATGTTATTGGTAAATGTAAGGTGGTAGACAACAATACCAAAATTCGTTATGTGGACGCCAGTCATGGCGGAGCGACCCATGATGCTTCAATTTGGGCAACAAGTTTACTGCGGACTTTAATGGAGCAAGAATACCTCAAAGGACATACACGATTTTGGTTATTAGGTATGCTTTAATTATGATAATGTGGGTTTTTAATGAACATAAATATAATTTTGGAGACGGCGGATATCCCTTGGAGCCATGGATGCTGGTACACTACAGAAATGCCTGGGGGGGTCTGTTAAAGCCAAATTTAATGAAGTACATTCACGAGCACGTAATATTGTGAAAAAGCCCAACGGTATCCTTAAAAACAGGTGGCGCTGTTTGCTAGGCGCTCGAGAGTTGCATTACTCACCCAAAAAAAGTGCTCAAATTGTTAATGTGTGCAGTTCGTTGCATAATATATGCATATATTATAAATGCGACACCACACGTGTAGACACGCAATTGGATGAAATGGGCGAGCAGGAGTATGATGATGTTGCGCAAGGAGCACGTTTGAGTGAAGCAGAACGCATTCATACGAATATAGCAAATTCACTTTAATAATGCTATTTTGTATTTCGTTGTATTATACATAAAACAAAGTAAAAACTGTATTATCTGGAATTTATAGTAAATTAATTTATTTACATTAAATAAAATAAAAACAGTCTTCTCTGGAATACCTGGAATACTTAAATCTATGAACAAAAACGAGTATAAAAATGCATTTAAATGCATTAAAAACAAAATATATTCATATGGAATTCTTAAATCTATTAACAAAAACAATAACCAGTCTTCTCTGGACAATATCACATTTCAAGTTTCGGTACTTAAAATTTTTTGAATTACATTTCTAGGTTTTGTAATTTAATTTCTTGAATTTCAATCTGGCGCTTTGCAAGCTCAAGACTATTTTTTATTTCTAAATTTCTAAGATACTCCATTTCATTGCCTCTTCCAGCATATCTTTTTGTGTATTTTGGAGTTGCTGCAAAGTTTCCCCAATTTTTTCAGGCGGTAGTCTATATCTTTGTAGTGCTTATTAGACATTTTTGTGCACTTGTCAATATTTTCGCAAATTTTCTTTTGTATCTCTAATTCCTCTGAAAGTATCACGCTAGGGTCCATCTAGCTTTTTTTTGGCGTAGCTTTGACAGGTGTGCATTTTTCAGCATTTAGGTATGCGCTGGTCCCAGAAGTTTTTTCACCAGTAACAGCGTCTTCGTTTTCAATATCACTTTTTCTTTTTTTGCTGCTTTGAGGGATTCCAAAAACGTCCACATCCAAGCCTTCGATACTTTCCTCCAGCGACAACAGATTAATTACGGACTCTTCATTAGAAGAAAACACGTACTCACGGTTTGGACCACCACCAGTTTTATTACGGCTTTTTTTGTTTTCCGTAAGCTTTTTCTTTATGTTTCGTTTTTGGTCAATCCACACCTGTATACATTTCAAGTTACTGCTATTGAACCCAGAATATTAGTTAAGTTTCCTACCTTTTTCCATTCCGCTATAGATTTAGTAGGCGGTCCACGGCTGTTCAACGTCGTGTTTAGCTCACTCCAAAATTTGGCCACATCCTCTCTTTTTTCCTTTTGGAATCCTTTCGCATATTGAGGGTTCGCACTCATCGCTTCAACCATACTATTGATTTGCTCTTTATTAACACTTTTTCCCTTCACATATTCCCTTCTCGTTCACATTAAAACTTGTTGTGAATTTTTTGAGTAAAAAAATTCGCGGGAGTAAACATTGGCGATGCCATATTTTGTAAGTTTGGGAATTCATTCCCAAAAAATTTGTTATGGGAATCATTCACAATACGAAATAAAAAAATATGGGAATATTTTCATGGGAGTAGTTGTTTGCGATAGGGGTGTATATTACATTATTTTACTTTACAGAAGAAAACATTCTGTAAAAGGGATAATTATTGTGGAAAACTATTAATTTTTGCTTTTACAAAATGTTTGGAGCTTTAATTCCTGGACCCTAGAAATTTAGGATTTTTTAAAATCATTAATTTCATAGATAAATAGGCATATTAAGTGAAATAAAGCATTTGTAACGCAAAACATCAAAAGGGACATAAAGCCATTATGGTTTATGTCCCATTCCACTAAAATTTATATGAGACTTAAGGTCATATCAAAATTATGGCTTTATGCCCGTTTGAATTGAGACATAAAGATATTATGGGGGATGCTTTAATACCATGGGAGATAAGGCCATGATGGCTTTATCTCTAATTCAATAGGGAGATAAAGCCTTTTTCTTTTTTTCATTTGAATGGGAGATAAAGCCATCATGGCCTTAGCTCACATTAGCAATATTAGAAAATGGCTTTATCTCTCATTTCAGTTCCGGAGACACTAAAGTAAAGTATTGAAATCTGGCTTCGCATACTCAAGTTTTTCTGCGTAACGGCCTGCGGCCGTGCTTTGGTGTTTTTTCCTCCAGTAGGACGCGGCAAGTGGCTTCGCTGAATAAAGTTTTCCTGCATGCGTCAAAAGAATAAAAAAAATGTTTTCCAATGATAACTACGGATTTTCCCTTTTACAGAATGTTTACACCATGCATAACAATTTTCTGAAAAAATATGGCTTTATCTCTCACCTTACCTCTTAATGATTGGGCAATGAGGCCATTATGGCTTTATCTCCCATTCAATTGAGCATTAAAGCCACCATGGCCTTATCTCCCATGGTTTTAAAGAACCCCCCCGATATTATGGCTTTATGTCCTATGGCACCTCACCGGCTGTTCAACATTCCAAGATTAAAAAACGAAATTGTCAGAAAATGCAAATATTTTATTCTGACTTTGGAGACTTAAAAAATAATCACTTTTTTTTAAAAATCAGTAAATCAGCACTTTGCTAATTTCGGAACACAAAATCGTCAAATCTGGCAGCCCTGCTTTTCTTTGTTTATGTTACATTTTGTTTGTTTTTTAGTTGATTACATTGATTTTAAGGTAAGCCACAGGGTAATAAAAATTGAAGTATGTACTTACGTACAAATGAGATTATTAAATTATGTAATTTGGATCATAATTAGGCTGTGGATTACGAATGAGAGAGTGAATTACGAAAAAAACGCTGTCGTGCGAACATGGTATTAGATTTAGCTAAAAAAAATTTCATTTGGGACTATATTTAGCTTTTTTAAAAAAAGTTTCAAGTTTCTTTTGATTAATTTTTAAAGTTGAAATGACTAGTCTCAGCGATTAAAACTAATATTTTTTTATAAATTGTTATAAACTAACTTTTACGCAATCAATGATTACTATTTTCTTAATAAATAAAAAAAATAATCTGGTCTAAATATCTTTTTATAAATTCTTTTAAATCGAAATGGATATAACACCGTTTGTATTTTCCCAGGCAGAAAAAGACAATCACCACGACGCACAGAGGGATTTGTCCATACAATGTTTGGCAAAAAATATAAGGAGTGCTCGTAGAATGTTGAAATTTTGCTCTGAGCCTTTGGTTAGCTCAATTATGAAAAATATAAGGTTTCATCAAAACATCTCCCATAGAACCCAAAATATTTTTTTTGGCCCAATGTTTTTGAAATTTTGCTCTGAGCCTTTATTTAGCTCAATTAAATAAAAAATAAAGTTTCATCAAAATTGGCCACGCCCTCCACCCTCCACCCACCAACCATAGAACCCAAAATTTTTTTTGGCCCAAAGTTTTTGAAATTTTGCTCTGAGCCTTTATTTAGCTCAATTAAGAAAAATATTAAGTTTAATCAAAATTGGCCACGCCCTCCACCCTCCACCCACCGCCCATAGAACCCAAACTGAAATCAGTTAATAAATCCACATTATTATTGCAATTTATAAGTTCCTTGCAGAATTCACTATATGAAACACAAAAGGAACCCATTTTAAAAATTAGTTAGGTTTACAGGCTTTCTTAAACTTTTTTTGGCAAATATTATTATTTCAAATAATCATATGGTTTTATTTTTCTTTTTTTGTTATGCACTTTTTCAATATTGCTGTCAATCAGTTATTAAAAAGTAAAAGCCTAAAAGTATACAAAACCTTTAATGTAAATATGCATTGCAATTTATTGTAAATATTCACAAAAAATACGTGAGTTTTATCACAAAATTTATAAGTTTGTTCAGCGATCGCAAAAAGTCGCAGAATTTTTTTAAATAAAATGAAAGAAAACATTCCAAACTTTAATTTAGTAGTAGTACTAACACGGAGGTAGACCGAGCTAACTTATTTTTTTTTTTCTAATGAAAACTGCAAATGCTAAATTTTTTGGAGTCATTTTGATTTGCTCAGATCTCTTAAACTATATATGTAATTTAAATAATTTTCCTTTCCTATTAAACTTAAAATACTATATTTAAATAAGAATGCTCTAAAACTATTCGTAGTTAAACCATATTTATTGTATAAACAACTGAAATGTAGTAAAATTTTCATCAGTTTTCGTTGTATACTATTTAGATAACTTTACCACACTCTTTTTTATACAAAATTTTATTTTTTTCGAAAACAAATTATGGTTTTCTACTAATGAAACATTTCTCTACAGAATTGCATCATAAGATTTCTAAAAAATAACTGTAAAAAAATAGACTTTTTGCCAAAAAAAAAATACCACTGTGCGACGCTGTGCCGACGTTGCAGGAGGTACTATCAACATCAATACAAATATGCGTCTTCCGACTCTTCCTTTTAGTGTTGTCACAGTACTGTAAATTTAAATTTACAATGTTGGATTCACGAATTTTCAACGTAGTCGCAACCGTCTTTCGACTCTTATTTTCAATATTGTTACAAATATAAATTCGCTAAATAAACAAGCAAAAATTTGTATGTTTTCTAACCTAAAATAGTTTTGTGTTTTCATTTTAATACGACACTATTAAATTAATAAGACTAAATTTTTGTTTATACAGCGTTGTAGCGGCATAGAATTATTATAAAACACGGTATTAGGAAATAAAGGTTTAATTCTTGTATATATTTACAGTGTTGTAGCGGTATAGTTTTATGGTAAATACGACTAAGAACAATTTTGATTTTTAGTTGAACTGTTAATTTTTAATTTTTGATATTCTTTAATTAGGCTTGAGTTCATCAAATTTAATTTTCATTAAATTATTTTCACTGAGGGAAGGAATTTTACAACTTGGAATTTTTATTAAAATTTATTGATAATTTTTCTTGGCTGAGCTGGGATTTGAACCCGGGTTGATCTTTACATGTTTCAAGAAACACCACTTTCTATCATCAGATCAGTAAAGATCAACCCGGGTTCAAATCCCAGCTCAGCCAAGAAAAATTATCAATAAATTTTAATAAAAATTCCAAGTTGTAAAATTCCTTCCCTCAGTGAAAATAATTTAATGAAAATTAAATTTGATGAACTCAAGCCTAATTAAAGAATATAAAAAAAAAAAAAAAAAATTTAAATACGACTTTAAAAAACTAAAGTCGTATATTTGTATTTAGAGTGTTGTACCGGTGTTGAATCTTATTTAAAAACGGTATTAAAAAACTAAGTTGTAATTTTGTATCTACAGTATTGTGATGGTACCATATTTTTTGGTAGAGTCACAATTTTGTACAGGGTTGTGGCGAAACATAATATTTAGAAGAGTCGTAATTTCTGCCTGGGTTGTTTTTAATCAGAGGGCCTTCCAATTTCAAACTTAACCAGATATAAATACTGATGCTATATCATCTAAATACTTGTTTACATATTACCATTTATTTAAATTTTGCTTAAAATGAATCACTAAAATTTATAAGGATTTAAAAATATATAATGAACAACTTTAAGAATTATTTCTAGCGTTTTCAAAATCATTTTTAACATTTTTCGGTCTTGCCTAATGCCAGAGTAAGCTGAGAACAAATCATAAGATCTGTTTCTATGTCATTGTTTTCGTCAATAAAATTATACAAACTTACTTGTTTCTTGCTTTTTGATTATATTAAACATTTACGTACGCAACTACATATTGTTGAATATTTTGTTTTCAATTAACAAATGCTATTTTTTTAGATATAAAAAAGATTTTTAAAAATAATATGGCAACACTTCTGCAAGAATTTAGAATAGAAATGTAAGAACCCTGCAAATAATAGGACCAGTCCAAACACGCATGTAAAGAGTAGCCCACAAGGGACCAGGACTAGTTAAAGTGAATCTGACTCAGTCGGTATACGTAAAGGTGGGCCTAGGACAATTATTTTAAGGTGTTACAAACATCAGCACAAACGCATCGTACCCTCTCCACTATTGTGGTGCTGGTATAAATATTTTATTGATAAAATCGAATTAACGGTTGCTTAATGTATCCTTTTTCTCAAATTACTTTAAACGATGTTTACTTGGGTAAATACCCTCTCTACTTCATCATTATACCATGCAAGTGAGAGCAGCTATATAGTCCATTCTTTGTAAAATTTGTAAAAAATATTTTTTGCCGCCTGCATCTCTTTATTGAAATACTTGCAACCAGAAAAAAAACACCGATGTTTGTGTTCATTCATTTTATAAATTTAATATTGGACTACTATTGCTTTATTTTGAAAGATGTTTCATCGTCATAGTTTATAGCGATTTCCAACATTTGAAAAATTTGTGATTTAAATGAAATGAGTTTGAATAGTCAAAAATGTTTATTTTACTTTAATACATTTTTATAAGATATTGAAAGTTATTATTTTAAAAGAAAAACGGCAAAAAAAAATTTATGGCGAAATAAGTTGCAAAATGGCTAAAAAAAATGGCTAATGGCTAAACTCATTTTTTAATGGCTAAACAGGATGAAAAATGGCTAAATCAAGCCACTAAATGGCTAAATTGGCAACACTGGTATGTATTTTTCAATTTAAGCGACCAATCATGTACATACATGTGTATGTGTATAAAAAAAAAACAAAAACAACAACCACAAGGGATTTTTTGGAAAAATTAGAGGCAGTCGTGTTTTTTTTGTCATATCTCAGCCGTTTGTGGTCCGATCTTTCTGAATTTCAATAGCAAGAAATTGTGGACTATATCTATATACATATATAAAAATGAAAAATGTTTGTATGGTTGTTTGTTGGCTTATAGACTCCTAAACTACCGAACCGATTTTCCTGAAATTTAACATCACGTGAGCCCTAATGAGCAGGGGAATTGGTGAGCAGGGGAATTGTACATCCGTTGGATGCCAATATTAAATATCGCATATCTTAAGAGCCGCTGCACGCATTTTGTTGAACTTTTAGTAGTAGGATCTTCTGATCGCCAAAATTGAAATAAAATAGCAGCGGGGGAAGTGGTTCCCCCCATAGGATGCCAATGTTTAATATCGCATATCTTAAGAACTGTTATAGTGAGAATGTTTCAACTTTGTGGAAGCCACTCTTATGGTATACTACACTATTAAAAATAAAGCGGATAGGCGCTTGGGGGGGGGGAATACCTCCCATAGAATCCATATATTAAATATCGCTTAACTGAAGAACTATTAAAGGGAGAGTCTTCAAACGTGGTTAAAGCTACTATTATGGTAAAATATAAATTTCAATAGAAAAATCGGCGGGGCTGACAGAGGAGGGGCAGTACCCCTCAAAGATAGAAATATAATTAAGATCCGCTGCACCCATTTTGTTGAACTTGTGGTAGTAGAATCTTCTGAGCCCCAAAATTGAAATAAAATAGCAGCGGGGGAAGTGTTAGCCTCCATAGGACGCCAATGTTTAATATCGCATATCTTTAGAACTGTAATAGTAAGAATGTTCAAACTTTGTAGAACTCACTCTTATGGTATACAACACTTTTGAAAATAAAAATAAAGCGGGTAAGCGCAGGGGGGAAATACCTCCCATAGGATGCATATATGTATATATATCTCTCAACTGAAGAAGTGGTTAAA
This sequence comes from Pollenia angustigena, assembly GCA_930367215.1. NCBI lineage: Eukaryota > Metazoa > Arthropoda > Insecta > Diptera > Polleniidae > Pollenia > Pollenia angustigena. The sequence continues at coordinate 10,568,315 of OV884061.1, read as the reverse complement.
GCAGTGTAGCGAAGCGAACCGGGTTAAGCTAGTGTGATTCCGCACCGGGTTAAGCTAGTGTGATATAAATGTAAAACGGACGGACATCGTTAAATCAGCTTCGCTTCTCATAAGGACCCAGAATATATATACTTTATAGGGTCTTAGATCAATATTGTAGAAATTACAAACGGAATGACAAACTTATATATAGCCTTATCCACCTGTGGTGAAGGGTATAATCCTACAAAATATCTATAATAATATAATGTTCCCTCATTCTTATATGCAGTACTGCCTGCGATGCATCAGAAAAGCAAACTTTTGTACCATGTTGATGCCAACCTATTGATGATACAATTTAATTATTAATTATTATATTTAAAGGGGCATTTAACCACATTTTAATTTATTGTTTAAGGGCAGTGTTGCATTTATAACTATGTACTTTATCTTTTTATTCTATAACATCAATAATTTAACAAAAATATTTAATTATTTAATATTTTAAATGTTTGTTTTACTTAATAATAACATACTTTCGTTGATGATACGTATTTTTGTTTCAGAAATTAAAATAACGTAACACACATAACTAAATAAAAATTATTTTTTCCTCAAAAATTAATCGGTTATCGTATTTTTATCTTAAATATTTAAAAGTGCTTTTATATCTCCAATATTTTCCCTTGTACAACGTTTTTTACAGCTGTGATGTTACATTATTTTGCATTTAATGGTGTTTTCTTTTCTGAGAAGTTTGGTTTTCCTTTCTAAATATGTTGCAAAACTGAACGGAAAATTTGTTCCATATCTTACCCCCAGTTATGATAGAAAATGAGATAATACCCTTTTTGCATATGCGTTAAGTTCCTTTTTAGGCAAGCAAGTGTTTTTCTTATTAACTTTTTTTCTTGTATTTGCGTATAATTTGTATTATATTGTGATTATTGGTTATATTGTGTTTTTCGTTTGTTTTAATTTTATTTAATGATTTTAATTGTTGAAAATCAGTGTCGTTAACGCTTATTGAAATTCAAAGAAAATTTAATATTGAAAATCGCTACACCCGTGGTGAATAACTCTTATTAGTAAAAACTTTGCATTCAATATTTTAACGCTAAATACACATTAGTGTTGAGTGTAAAACGTAGATATTATTTTGTTCCATTGAAATTTAGAAACATGTATCACGAATCCCACCTAGCAGTCTTGTTCTCTTGGAAATATTAGTCATCCTATGTGCCTTCCATGCTCAGTCTGGGGTCTTGTTTTTTTTTCGAAGAGAACTAAGTAAAGGATTGTAGCATAAAAGTTTAATTTATAAAGGAAAGCCATTGTAATAATAATAATTTAATAAACTATAATAATAAACTCTTCAAGATCTGCAATAGCGATTTTATTTGTTATTATTATATTTATGATGCTTGACATAGTGGAATATCAACATCACATTTCTTATGTTTGACCTATACCGTTCATGAAATTTAAAAACAAACAAACTTAATGTTTCATTTTAAAGTTCTATTTATTTATAAACAATTTTAATAACAAACATTATGAATATTGGAAAAAAATAAAATTTCCAGATAATAAGGAGGTAACGCCAAAATAGTTTTTAAAACTTAATTTAAAAGTAAGTAATTATTTAAAATATAAGTATGTTTATTTTTATGTTAATTAGGTGTGCATTTAATTATATTTTATGATCTTTTATATCTTCTTTAGTAAAACAAATCATTAATCTTTTTATATTTGAAATCTTCGTAATTATATTATTGCTTATACTCTAACCCCCGTATTCATAAACGATTATTAAATTTAACAAACCTTTATTAGGGATCATTTTCATAGAAAATTTGTTCTTAAAACCTTTATTAAATTTAAAATTTTTTTATGAATACAGGCATAAGATATTATAATAAATAATAAACAGAATATTTAAAACTCACCATAATGTGGTTCCATCGATTACTGCAGGCCTGAAGTCAGGATCATGGAAAGTTGGAGTATTTTTGTTTAGATATAAAAATAAATTAACAATTGAATAATAATAAAGACTTCATTTAACAAATTATAAAAAAACAATAAACATGTAAAATCTTGTAATTATTAAGTTGGTAAATTTAGTGATCCTTGTTATTACCGAATATCAAAATTGTTGCTCTATACACACAAACACAACATTTGCAACACATTAATTTAATAGTCACAGGAAGTAAGATTAAAGTTTAACCATCCGTTTTAAAAAAAAAAGTTAATTGGGTTTTTTAAAGAAAAAAGTTACTTATCCCTTATTTATAACATTTAACACTTCACTGATTCAGAGCCAGTTTTCGAAAGCAGCGAACGAACAAATTATGAAAACCACCTTCCGAAATAATTATGGCCTTAGAACTTGGGAATTAATACCATTCAAACATCAAAATATTTCCCTCGTATGCAAAAATTTATTTGATCAAAATTGTTGTGTTTTTAAAAATTCACTTGTCCACCAAATATATTAGTTTTCTTGGTTTATCAAAATTTAATCGTAGGCTCGTTTTAAATTTGTTTTTTAGGTGGTACATAGGGTTTTTTCCCGGGAATTCCCGGGGCGGGAATAATTTTATATTTTCCGCTTTTCCGGGATTTTTCATGCGGGATCCCGGGAAATAAAAAATGCCTCATAGTTTAAGAAAACAGCTGTTTATACTTTGAAATTTAGTTTTCTATTCTCTTAAAATAAGAATCTGTGGATGGGTTGTCGATTAGATCAATTACAAGAAGTGAGTACATACGTAAATCAATGTCTCCTGATGCAATAAATCTACTTAAAGCAGAATAGGCAGTGCAACAGTTGATAATTAATAAATTAATTCAAAATAAGATGCAGGTAGTAAAGTTTAATTGTCCATGGACAAGTCTTAAAAATAGCAGATACCTAAACATATAGCTCCTTTATTGCAACATAGTCATATCTACAAAAACAAATGAACTTGGCAAAATGCGATTAAAGTTTTCATAATGTACCGATTTAAAGATATATTTTGCTATAACTTCGGTTCAGTTTGAGATAAAATACGAGAAGGCATGAAGGAACACTTTGCTTAAATAACTTATAATTTTTGATTTTTTAAGATATGACTATGTTGCAATGAAGGAGCGATATGTTTATTAGGTGATAAACACAATTTTTTTCCAATTTGTGTTGGTTTATATACCCTTAAAGTGCGGGGAAACCGAAATAAAAAAAAATTTGGAAACTCGTGTAAGATACTACAACATACAATTTGAAAAACACATTGTCCTAAAGATTACAGATAGACCTAATGAAATGAAAAGGTTTGTAAGAGGTTGATGCTATTTTTTGCATGAACCTTGACATACATTTGACTGATATAGACGTTGTTTATAAAAAAAATGCTTCTTATTGTGAATCAAAAGCCTTCTACAACGGCGCACTTTTAACTATTTATCCAACCTCGGTAAAAAAATGAACGAAATTTTTCGGAAACATGGTAATTAGTAAATAAAATAATCAATATACTTTTCGACGACTTACTAAGCGCTTTGAGTGTGTCAGAAAGTTATTTCCTAAGCCGTTAAAAAATGTTAATATATTTATTTAAAATATTTTATCTATTTTATGAATTAACTTTTTGATCTCATATCTTGAGTACCTCAATTTGTGTTTGTTTTTATTATTGTTTTATGAATTAAATTGTTATGTTTATCTTATTTTTTTATCTTGTATCTAGAGCATAATAATGATACGGAATTTACATATAAAACCGTAAGGTAATAATAATTCAAGTTCCTCTTTTAATCTTCATTTAATTTTGTAGTATTTAAGAATTTCTTTTACTTACTTTGTAAACAAGTTACCTAACGTTTTTTTATAAAAGTTTTTTTCATTATTTAAAAACAAATTTACTGCATATTATTTATATGGAACAGGATCCCGGGAAATTCAAAAAAATCGAAAAACTCCGGGAAAAAAAAACTCTAGTGGAACACCAAGATAACTATTTTGAGTGTTGTGGTGTTATCCGAGTGCTACACAAGGATAATTGGCTTATTTATATTCGTCAATGTGGTACACCAGGATGATAACAACACAAATCATATACATTTTTTGGAATTGATTTCGCGTGACTCTGCCAGACTCCACCAGAGTTCGCTAAAGTCAGTCAAATTTAAGAAAGAATAAATGAGTTTAAACTTTTGTTTTTTGACTTCAAAATTTGGCAATAATAATTTTTATTAAAGTTATTTTCCAAAAATTACAAAAGTTTGTTTGAACTTTAAAAAAATCATATAAAATCGGACATTTTTTTATTTCGTTTTTTTTCTTAGCAAATAGTGTTCTGAAAAGGGCCGTGAAAAGTTTGCGCCGACTTTTTGTCGCAACTTCACTAAATATGCATTTTAAAGTAGGTCTTATTTCGCAACTTTTTTTTAAATTTTTTGTTTTATAGAGCTATAATGTTTAAGTAAAGTTCCAAGCCATATGAAAAAAATTATTAAAATCCTGACTGTAACTAAAGAAATACGGAGAAGGTATTATCTGAAAGCCAAATAGTGCACTATACCCTTTAACCAGAGTGCGCTAAAATTATGTCATTTGCAGCAGAATGAGGTCATACGTTATATGCAAACATCTTTTTGTGGTACATTAATCTCAAAAATTTTTTTAGTTTATAAACAAAAAAAAATTGTAAAAAATTACAAATATTTATTTTTTATTACAATTAAAACTTAGTACCTATAAATAAATTAGTTTATTAATAAGAAAAAAATCACCAAATTTGAGTGTTTGATACATATTGCTTAAGGCTAGATTACACTATCATACTTTGTATTAATACATGTCAAAAACTCAAGTAATATTATAAAGTGAGAATGCAATGTGTCACGAAAATGACAAGTATTATGAAAAAAGTTTGTCATCCCATACGACTTCATCGTTTTTTGAAAAATTTCTAAACATTAATACTTTTTATTAGATCTGGGTTGCATTTGATTTCATGTGTGAGTGTTTATACTTTGTGTGATGGTGTGAACACAAACTGTCATGTTACATTAGATTTTTTGACAGTCGCAACAAAACTCATTAGATTTCTATCTCACAAAGTATTATGGAATACGTAAGACTTGTGAGATAGTGTAATCAGGCTTTTACCGACTATCCATTAAGCTTTGGCGAGTCGGTAAAAAAATTATGAACAGTTTTTGAAAAATAAAAAAATTCAAATATCAAGGAGCGAAAAATCAACCAATTCTAGTCGGGATGGTAAGAAAAGATAAGCTCACTGTTTATTGTTGTTGTTTTTGTTTAAGCTTTGATATTGTTTCAAGTTAAACTGGGGCTTATAATTCTTATTCGCTTAACAGGTTTATTTGGTTTAATATCTTTAGTTTTTCTAAAATCTTTGGATAAAGTTTCCTGACGATCTGACCTAAGCAACCAGTGAAATGCGCATAGGAATAGCTTATTATAACGAAACCTTGACAAAAATGTCTCATTGTAAACATATGTGTGGCTTGGCTTAAGCAAAAAGTTATGACGCAAAGCGAACTAAAATTTACTTAACTACAGCTAAACAAAAATTTTGTTTAATTCTATAGTAACATAAAACAAGTTTAAGTTACAAAATCAGAAGAAAAGCCTGCATTTTTTTCATGAAAACGTGCAGCACTAGTTAGTTTAAGAAAACTTAATAAAAAATTAGATACTTTTGATTGATTTGCCCAACATGTCGATCCAAATAAAAATTAACTGAATCAAAACAATTTTTCTTGAGCATTTTCTGAAAAATTTAAAGAAATCCCTAGCATTCGTTTCTTGATGCAATAAATTCGATTGTAAATAAAAATCAAGGAAATCAGACTAATATTAAATAAATGTTGCTTAATTTCAGAAATAACTATCTTGTTTTAAAAAAAAAAAAGATACTTTTGTATTTCTTGCTTAAATATATTTTTGTTCATATGATGTTGCTTTATTTAAGAAAGCTTTACTTAAAATCAGGAAATTATTTTTGGATTTTCTTGTTTTCTTTCGTGTATAGTATGCGTTTCAGAGTACTATATATCAAAAATATTAAAAAAAAAAAAACGAAGCAATTTTGGTTTAATTTGTCTTGATTTTAATGTAGCAAATAAAAGTACAAAAATGTTGGGTATCTGTAATTTCAAAAAATTTTAACAGGAAAGCGCTAATTTAGCGCTCTTTTATAAAAAAGCGCTGAAGAAAAAATGTGCGCCTTTTCGACAGTTAAAAAGCGCTAAATCTAGCGCCAAAGGCGCTAAATTGGCAACTCTGTCCAGAGTTCGCTTTAATGTATAACATTGGTTTACTGCCAAAAAATATCAAGAACGCCACATACCTAGATAAGTTAATTGGGACCTCTTCGTTCCTTATCAAAATTTTTCAAATTCAACAAAAACTATTTATATATCGTATTTTAATCATTCTCGATTTGCGGATGAAAAATAAACCGGGTCGACTTCCATACATAAGAAAAAGTTGTGCCAGTCACCCCCTAGAATGAAGGATGTTAATGAAGTTTCTTAAACAGAAAAAAAATTTTGTTTGCCACGCCCCAAAATACAGCCCTTTTGGTTTTATATATTTAGCGCTCCGATCTGATCATATCGTTGTTCATGTCTTGATAGTTTCTTAATTTTTGCCTTTAAGAAAGTCCTTCAAAAACTATGTATGTATAGATTTTAATATGCTCACTTTTCTGACACGCTCCCAAATTAAGACCCTTTTTAATTTTTAACATACATACTACATTAAACTAAGTAGAAGCCAATACAAACCAAACTTTTTTTCATCAGTCACGCCTTCTTAGAGATAGAAATTTTGCAAAAATAGTATTAACTGGTAAATTGGTTTTATCATTATGTTTCATTTAGAGGGAACTATAAATTAAAAAAAAAAATTTCAAATTCGGAGCCTTGTTGTCCAAAATATCGGGCAAAATAAGTGCATATCGTACGTGAAGTAAAACGAAAGTGATATTTGGGTGAATGTAAAAAAATACGAAAATCTGCGAATTAAACCACATATTTTTTCTTTATAATCCGTAATTGGAAAAATATTATTTTTTTGGATGGTTTTATAGCGAACAAAATGTAATATCGTTCGTGACATACCGTACGTGACAGATTTTTCGCTTATAGTATTTACATTATATAAAAGTAATCTGTGCCGAATATTATTTAGTTATCTCCATCAATATGAGATTTGTTTGCCCCTAGCCGATTTAAGGAAAGGGGGTTTATATGGGACCTATGGTTAATTTTGGACCTACCCGCACAACATTTTGTCATGACATAGTACTATCGTAAAAGTCATTGTCGGAAATTTTTATGTAAATACCAACATTTATAAGGAAGTTATGGCACTTAAAGCTATTATCGGGAGTAGCACTTGCATGGGAGCTATGGTCAAATATGGACCGATGCCAAAAAAAAATTTGTAAGATGATTTTGATTGTAATAAAATAAGGTTTGATCAAATTTAAACTAAATACCAACATAATAAGGTAGAGGGACATCACATGGTTAAATCAAGTTCAATATTGTAGAAATTACAAACGGAACGACAAACTTATATATACCCTTTTCCACCTGAGGTGAAGGGTATAAAAAGAGTAATTTTTGGGATTTCAGTATTTTGATTATAACTCAGCCATTTTTTAACCGATTTGACAGATTTATATACCGAAGTGCTTAAGAAGAAATTTGCCAGTTAGTTGGCTTATAAAACTTGGACTCGGCAAGATCTATGGTTCCCGAAAATGGGTATTTTTCAAAAAAAAAATTAATATTTTGGTCATATCTTTTTCGTATCTGAACCGATTTTCTCGAGAAAATATTTTCTACTAAAAATTTCCGATCGTTTGATATAAAAGGCGTAACCATAGGTCATATTACAGTCAAAAAATTCAGGTTATTATACAATTTTTGAAATTTTTTGTATGGGGGTACCACGCCCACTTCTCCAATCCCGCCCACATTTTGTGTGTTGGTGTGTATTTATAACTTGAATGTTTGCACCTAATTTGGAAACTTTGGCACTTGCCGTTCTCCAGATATACAAAAAAAAGCAATAAAAATACAACAACAAGGGATTTTTGAAAAAAATTAGATTTAGTTGCATTTTAGTACTTACAATATCGTACGTGACGAGCTTTAAAAGCTTATAAAATTTTTATTATACCAATTTAAAAAAAGATCCAATCAATATTTTTTCGCAGCAAATATCTTGCTTTGAACTTTTATTTTGAAATACCTAAGACTGACCAATTTCAAATGACAAAGATAAATGATGTTTTCGCACCACGTACATGACATTAGAATAGCATCCAAAAGAAACACAAAAATATACCGCTAATCGAACTATAAATTTTTTCTTTCGTCATGGATCTTGTTCATTGTTGTTGTAACATTAGTTTTAAAGTATAATTGCAATGTTACCAGAATCTGTATTTTATCGGCAGAATATTAAAAATTGTCAATTGCAGTTTTTAAAAATGAATCAATGAGAAAGTGGGTTAAAACTATTATTTTTTGCTTTTTAAAAATTGTAATAAGCTATATGTAACTCGGCATAGTAAAGTTTGGGTGTTTTTTTCCTTTCTACCATATTTGAAAAAAAGTTTCAAGCCTTTTAATTTTTTGAGTCGTGGAAATGCCAATATGCCATTTTTTGTCCATTCTGTTATTCTTCAATTACTTTGTTAAAAAGTAATTTTTGGTCCAGAAATTTTTAAATAAGCTCTGCGAATAGTCAGAATATTTTCGAAATGCTAAATGAATGTTGCAAAAATCGGACTAAAAATGGCATTTTCAATGCATCCGTTCAAGTCTCTTGAAATAACAAACAAAAGGGCTATCTAAAAATTAAAGCTTAGACTTAATTGACAGTGCTAGAGAAGATATAAAAGATGTGGACTATGAAAATCTTCTGGCACTGTTTTTCCGTATATTGTAGTTATTTAAATACTACAAATAAAAAATCTTAATTTAGACATTTGTAAAAGCAAACATAATGTTAAATATGAGACCATGATACAGATTTAAAACAAGAACTAAAAAATTCTGCGAAAATGAACATTCCTGCCGGACAGACAAAATTTGTTGGCAGGGGGCGACGCTGCTTGTTTGACAAACTTTACTTTTTTTATCTCTAGATAACAAATTTCATCTGTCCAGCATGAAATTCCCAGAGCGTCAATTTGGACATACATATGCAAAATTTAAAGTCCATATGTATATACATATGTACATGATTTATTTCCTTTATGCTTTTATTTTCCAGGAACAAATTCACCAGAAGCCATAATGTTGTAACATGACATGCTCCTTGCTTTGTACTTACCTTAATACCCGAACTTCTCATCATATCTTCCGCCATTATTCAAATTAATAAATATTTAATTTTCGACAAAGAATTATTTAAAATATATATGATTAATTTTTAATTTTTTTTGCACGCACCAAAATTTTCAGCAATTTATTTTGTTATCTTTTTTATTTTCTTTTACTTCAATGCAAAAAAAAAAATTTCAAAAAACGATGAAGTCGTATGGGATGTCAAATTGTTTTTTGTAATACTTGTTATTTTCATGACACATTGCATTCACACTATTACACTGTTTTTCTATTAGGACCAGCACTCAGCGGATGACCCCTACTAATGCACTGTATTTTGTTGGAGCTACGAAAATAGGTTGTGGGAAGGAGGATAGAGGGAGTAGTGTTTGTGAACATTCGATTTGAACTTAATCATTTGCAAGTGAGAGGGAAGACTTCTGCAGGAAGGTTATTCCACATACGAACTGTCCGGGAAAAAAATGAATTCTCTCTGTAATGCGTTGTACGATTCACCTGCCAATCGACCACATAATGATGGGCTCTTGAGGAAAAACGTGTATTACGAACAAACGTACGGGTTTCGGGAACCAGATCCCTAATTTCGTCAGAACACATCCCATTGTAGTAACGGTGTTCAAGGGAGTCAATTGAATTGGATACCCTACTGTCACCAATGAGAACCTTCGCCCTCTCCTGCACGCGATCGAGAAGCTCCATATAGACTTTGAAGCACCGGCCCACACATGAGAATTGTATTCCATACGCGGTCAGATATAGGTGGTATAAATAGTAAGGAGATCAGATGGAGTGAAGTATATCCTACACCGTCTTAGAAAAACCGAGGCACTTGAATGCTTTTTCGACACCTTGAATATATGTTCTGTCCATCGGACATCACATTGTATCCTCATGCCCAGAACATCATGAGATTCTGATTTCTCAATAATTATACCACCCATATATACAGATGAGGCACCTTGATTTGTCGCGCGTTTATGCGTCAGCACGCAACATTGGGTTTTTCAGGCATTAAAATCGACCATATTCGCACGACCCCAAATAATCAAAAATAATAAAATATATTCTACAGATGTCGAGCGGCTGTTGACTGAAAAAAGGAGAGTTCGAAGAGAGTGGCAACTGTACAGATCCCCGCAACTTAAGAATTTATTAAAGGCGTGCACAAAAGTTACTGCAGACTCAGAAAACGGCTTCTCTAGAAATATATCTTAAGGAACTTGATGCAACTCCACAATCAGACTATTCATTATGGCGTACAGCTAGAAATCTGAAAAGGCCAGTATATAACTGATATATAGATATACTAAGCCACCATTAAGAAACTTGAATGGTAGTTGGACAAGAAACGACATTAAAAAAGGAAATCTGTTTGTTAGTCATTTGAAAAACGTTTTTACCCCAAATATATCTCACGATATTGCGGTCGAGTTACCACCTGTTGCTGCTAGAGCAGCTATTCCCCTCAGATTTGAGATGAGAGAAATCGAAAATGCTATTTGTGACTTAAACACTAAGAAGGCCGCTGGTATTTATAATATCAGTAATAAAATGCGTTTGGAGCTACCTCGCGTAGCAAAGAAAATTATTCTTTTTTTTAATGCTATTTTATGCCTTGAATGCTATCCTCAAAAATTAAATGTTCCTTCGTTATAATGATACCTAATCCTGGTAAGGATCATACAAAGGTTGAGTCATATAGGCCTATTAGCTTTTTATCAAATATTTCAAAGCTACTTGAGAATATATTAGTTTCAAAATTAACACCGATTTTAAGTGAAAATAGTTGCATTCCAAACCATCAATTCGGATTTAGAAGAAAACACAGCACAATTGAACAAACACATCGAATAGTAAATGTCATAAGAAAATTATTTCCGGTACACCAGAACAATGAACAATTTTTATTTTCAGATACTCTATTATATTTTTTGATGTAAATTTCGTTAACGGTTTCAGGAAAGTTAATTTAGAGAAATGGTCTAATATTACCTTTTTTTGTTCGTGGGAAAGGGCCTATGAGATCAATATATAAGCGTTGAAAAAGTCTTTGTGATCCGACATTTGACCCATTGGAGGACTTAGAGTCATAGTAGGAGTTTTTGATGTTCAACAGCTATCACAAGTTTCTATATACTTCTTTACATCAGTTGCCAACCCTGGCAAAAAAAAAAATACCGACGTATTATAAATGTATATGCACTTCACGTTAAAATCAGAGTGTTCTAACTTTTCGTATTCTTCTTCTATATTCATTATTTTCAAATGATTCTGAATCTAGGCTCGCTGATGGCAGCACTTATTTTCAAATTATTCTGAATCTAGGCTCACTGATGGCAGCACTTTTAATTCTTTTTCATCAATATTATAATTTCCATTATTAGCAAAAACTCTAGATTATGCGCCAGGTACGACGTTATCTTTTCCATGTTCAATCGTGAAATTAAACCCTTGAAGATTCAGAGCCCATCTTGCCAAACGACTAGATATATCCTTTTGCCTCATTAACCACTTAAGGCTTGCGTGGTCAGTTATAATATTAAATTCGTGGCCTACGATATAAGGTTCAAACTTTTTAATTACAAGAATCACCGCAAAACATTCGAGTTGTGTTAAAAATTTGTCAAAAGCCTACAGTACAAGTTGGTATGGACAGGTACATAACAGTGCTTAAACGGGGACGCAGCCCTACCTCTGCAGCAGTTGCTTCGGCCTCAAAAGTACCATCTTTTGATAAAATAAATACACAAAATCGTTTCGCGATTCTGGAGGATGAATCCTCTGAAGCACCAAACGTTATTAAATCGTCTAAGCCACCCCCGATATACCTTAGAGAGCAAAACTCTAATGAGTTAATAAAAAGTTTAATTTCGGTGATAGGTGAAAATTCCTTTTATGTAGCTGCAATAAAGCGCGGTATCATTAACGAGAGTAAAATACAGGTGAATCACGAGGATGATTTTCGAAAGGTAATCACAAAATTTGAGACTCTGAATAAAAACTTTTATACGTATCAACTGAAGAGCAGTAAAGGTCTTCAGGTAGTAATCAAGGACATAGACTCATGCGTAGACCCAGGGGAAATTAAAGCTTTTTTTGGAAGAGAAGGGCTTTAAAATCAAAAACGTAACAAATATCAAAAATAGGGAAAAAAAATCCCCAACCACTATTTCGAGTGGAGCTTGAACCCGGCGACGTTTAGCTCAAAAAAAATGAAACGCATCCAATTTATAATTTAAAATATATTCTGTACAAAAGGGTAACTATTGAGGAGCCGCACAAAAGAAATGGTCCTGTTCAATGTCTAAACTGCCAGGAATTTGGCCATACTAAGGCATACTGCTACTTACCCCCTGTTTGCGTAGTATGTGGTGAATTACATGAAACAGTTCTTTGCGACAAGTCTAAAACCGACCCAAACGTAAAAAAATGTAGCAACTGTGGCGGTAATCACACTGCCAATTATAGAGGATGCCCTGTATATACTATCGTCAAGCAGTCGGTCGGACCGAAAACTAATCCCCCTCAAATGCAGGTAACAAATCAGGTTAACACAAATGCAATTCAAGCCCCCCAGCCTAGTAATAACAGAACCTCTTACGCTAACGTCCTAAAATCAAACCATGAGCCAATGCAAGGTGCCTCGCCAAGTAATGATGAAACTCCAGTTTCTAATTTAAGTCGTTTAGAAAAAACCATGGAAACATTAGTGCAAACGGTAAATAATTTTACTAACACAATGGGTAATATGATGCAGGAAATGCTTAGAATGCAATCGATGTTATTGCAAGCTGTACTTAACAAACCATGAACTGTTTAAAAATTTGTTTTTGGAACGCAAACGGCATCCGCCAACATAAAAATGAATTAGAATACTTTCTCAAAAATAAACAAATTGATGTCATGAATCATGATGATTTCTGAAACTCATTTGACCTCAAGAAATACGTTTAATATATATGATACCAAGGACCCTCGAGATAGAGCTTGTGGAGGTTCTGCCATTTTAATAAAGGCCCGAGTCAAACACTACCTAATGTGTGATCATCGTGAAGATTATCTCCTGGCAACGAACATTTGCGTTGAGGAATTAAATAGAAACCTAATAATTTCATCGTAATACTCCCCGCCTAGATTTTCAATATCGGAGGACCAATATTATAAATATTTTAAATCATTAGGACCGTGTTTCCTAGCCGCTGGCGATTATAACGCTAAACATACCCTCTGGGGGTCGCGACTTATAACACCAAAGGGTCGTGTTTTATTTAACATAATTTCTAAAATGGATTTAAATGTGGTAGCGAGCGGACAACCAACATATTGGCCCACTGATCATCAAAAAATTCTAGATGTCATAGATTTCGGCGTGGTTAAAAACATTCCCATAGAAACGATTCAAGTTGAAGCCTCCCTAGATTTATCTTCCGACCACACACCTACAATTGTTACTATAATGAACCCCAATAGAATTGTACCTCCGACGACAGCTACGCAAATTAATTGGTTAAAATATAAAAAATATCTCAGTACCCATTGCACAGAAAATATTCCGCTCAGTACTCCGGATTATATAGACCGCTCTATTGACAATTTTGACAGTTTTCTGAAACTAGCTGTTCAACATTCCAATATTGCCCCCAAAAAAACAAAAACTATTAAAATATATTCCACAGATGTCGAGCATCTTTTGTCTGAAAAAAGGAGGGCTCGAAGAGAGTGGCAATTGCAGAGATCCCCTCAACTTAAGAACTTACTTAAAGAGTGTACAAAAAGACTAAGAAAGTTACTGCAGACTAAGAAAACGGCTTCTATGGAAAAATATCTTAAGGAACTTGATGCAACCCCACAATCAGACTACTCATTATGGCGTGCAGCTAGAAATTTCAAAAGGCCAGTTGTCTCTAAGCCACCATTAAGCAACTTGAATGGAAGTTGGGCAAGAAATGATGTTGAAAAAGGAAATCTGTTTGTCAATCATTTAAAAAACGTATTTACCCCAAATATATCTCACGATATTGCGGTCGAGTTACCACCTGTTGCTGCTAGAGCAGCTGTTCCGCTAAGATTTGAGATAAGAGAAATCGAAAAGGCTATTTGTGATTTAAACCCCAAGAAGGCTCCTGGTTTTGACAAGATCAGCAACAAAATGCTTTTGGAGCTACCCAGCATAGCAAAGAAAATTATTCTTTTAATTTTTAATGCTATTTTACGCCTTGAATACTATCCTCAAAAGTGGAAGGTCTCCTTAGTCACCATGATACCTAAACCTGGAAAGGATCACACAAAAGTTGAGTCATATAGGCCTATAAGCTTACTTTCTAATATATCAAAGCTGTTTGAGAAGCTGTTAGCGTCAAAATTAACCCCAATTTTAAATGACAATAGATGTATTCCTAACCACCAATTCGGCTTAAGAAGAGAACACAGCACAATTGAGCAAACCCATCGTATAGTAAACGCAATAAGAAAAGCCTTTGAAGAAAAAAAACATTGTTCCGCTCTCTTCATCGATGTTTCTCAAGCTTTCGATAAAGTCTGGCATGAAGGCTTATTACATAAATTGAAGCTAAACTTACCAGTAAACACACACAAGCTGTTAGAAAGCTACCTAGTCGGTCGAAAGTTTATTTTTAAAGAAGGTGATTATTTAAGCTCTCCTCAGCAAATTGACGCTGGAGTCCCTCAGGGAAGCATCCTGGGCCCACTTGTATACTTAATATATACCTGGGATATGCCAACAAACAACTACACACAAACTTCAACATTTGCTGATGATACAGCTTTTTTGAGCGTGCACGAAAACCGTCAAGAAGCATCTCGATACCTACAGGATCATATATTTCAACTCGAACTATGGTTAAAGCAATGGAGGATAGAGGTCAATGAGCAAAAATGCGTACATATAACATTCACCTTGCGTCGGGAATCATGCCCCCTATTAAAATCAATAATCAAATAATACCTTAAAATTCGGATGTAAAATACCTCGGTATTCATCTAGATCGCCGTTTAACGTGGAAAAGCCATATAGAGGCAAAATTAACTCAAATGAAACTAAAAGCCATCCAAATTCATTGGCTTATTGGAAGAAACTCTGTCCTTAGTCTCGACTGCAAACCTCTTCTTTACAACTCCATCTTAAAGCCAATCTGGTGCTATGGTATTCAGTTATGGGGCACTGCCTCGGCCTCTAATATCGAAAAAATTCAAAGGCGCCAAAATAAACTACTTCGAATAATCACAGCTGCCCCTTGGTATGTTAAAAACTCAAATATTCACAAGGATCTCAATGTTCCATTAGTTAAAACTATGATTACGAAATATGCAGAAAAATACTTAAAAAGGCTCGAATTGCACCCGAACCCACTAGCACGAAATATTTTAAATGATAGCGGCCACACTCGCTTAAGAAGAAGAGACACTGCAGCACTTATCCAATTAGATGAGCGATAAACACCTATAAAAGTGAACAGAACCCGCGATGAAGAAAATTTTTGTCTGGCATTGGCAGGACAAAAAATAATATTAGGTTAAGATTTGATTAATTATTGTTAGTTCATATTTAATATATGAAGATTCAATAAATAAATAATGAAAAAAAAAAAAAAAATTCGAGTTCTGTTATTGAATAATTGCGCTGAGCCTTTTTCAGTTTCTGTGACATGAATGCAAAGGTTTCTCATGTCCTTCTTCATCTAATTGTGCTTAAACAGTGCCTACACCATAGATGCTTGCATCACACTGTACAATAAAAGGTTTTCCGGAATTTGCATGTACTAATACTGGAGCTATCGTTAATTTGGACTTAATCGTTTCAAAAACTATCTGTCCTCTGTGCAATTAAATATTTTCTTCTTTGAAAAAAATTCTGTTAAGTAGAATGTTATTGTGGCAAAGTCATTAATAAACTTTCTTTACCACCCAGCCATACCTAAAATTGTCTAAATTGGCGAATGGACCTTGGGGCTAGAAACTCTGCTATGGCTTTAATTTTCCCAGAAACAACCGTCATTGCTCCTCCTCCTACGACATAACCTAGATATTGAACATCCTCAATTGTCAAACCAGCCCTTTTAAGCTGTGTAGCAACTTTATTTAAATGTCCTAAATGTTCGTCGAATTCTTTTGAGATAATGAGTAATTCGTCTAGGTATACAAATATGTTGGGTTTTCAAATCCTACGGAACGACAAAGTACATAAGTCTACACAGAGTCTGTCGTGAATTACACAACCCAAACAACATCCTTGTGAATTAATACAACGTGCGATTAGAGATTGTGAATGCAGTCCCGTCCAGTATAATCTGCCAAAATGCATCTTTTAAATCCACTATAGAAATAAAATGGGCTGGAGGAAATCTAGAAATTAATCCGTCGGTATTTGGTTTTGGCAACGCGTCCTTAATAGTTACCGAGTAAAATTTTCGCCAGTCCATACAAAAACGTACTTTTCCAGGTTTGACAATTAATACACCAGGTAAAGACCACGGTGAATTCGGACTTTCTTCTATAACTCCCAACCCTAAAGTCCTATCTATTCTTGGGTTATCGGTGTGGCATTTCCTGTATCTATATGACGTTCGATTAAGAAAGTACACCCAAGGCCATCGCGTTCTGAGTTCCGAAACATATCAATGACTATATTTAACCTTATTCTTTGAACATCTGCGTATATAATCTTACTATCTTCTAACTGCTAATTATAAATTTCGTTAATGAATTTTTTTGTGGAAATATTTAAAGCAAACATTTAAGCGTCACAATTATGTTTGTTTTGACATTTCCATAACATTTTACAAAAGCACTATCTGACTGGATTTCCTCAGCAAGCTGTCCTCGAAAAAACACTGTTGTAGCACCGGTATCAAGTAATGCAACAATAAATCCTTATTTTTGCAGCACTACGTGAATTTTTGCCTAGTTTACTATCCGAAATAATTACTTTATTATTATTAATTGATTTTAAATTAACAGTACTGTGAGCACGTGTTAATTCTTTCAAAATGTTTTTGGATTTTAAGTTTCCCTTTTGTTTGCATTTTGGACAATTGGGCTTACACGTATCCTTCACACCACAACCATAACAAAAGATCTTCCTTTCTTTTACACAATTCTTATACGAATGACCTGAATCATCGCAATTCCAACAGATAAGAATTCTGTGGATAGCACATATGCCATTGTTATCTCTAATGGGGGTTTCTTCAAAATCTTGCGGTTTAAAATCTATTTTAACCAGACATTAGAAACAACTTCATATGAATTGTCATTTCTTATTTCATTCACGAATTTTTCATGCACATGAATTGTGAAATTTGAGAAATATCTTCGTGTAACAATTCATGTCTTTTTTCCGCTTTCAGATTCCTCAAAACTGTCTCACAGAGTTCACGTTCCGACATAGGAGTTCGTAATTTATTAGCTATCGCCATTAATAAATCCAAAAACTCATCAATACTTTCGTTTTGTTTTTGAAATCTTCGCCTTACGTCATACATAATATCAAAATCAGAATAAACTGATTTACATTGTCACTTGAGAGAATTCGGCAGGGATGTCCAATCCACTTTATCGTTTCGTTGATGATCTTAAGAATCTTAAGATTTTCCTTCAAAAATGCTAAATGCATGACAGCAAAATAGTTCAAAATTTCCATTTAATGTATTTGTCGTTAAAATATTAATTCTATAAATGAATTCATCAACATCCATATCATCAAAATGGCCGCTAAACTTTACCGGTCTGTTTTGTATAATATTTAAAATTTTGTCCCAAATTTAATTAATATTTATACCATCATGCTATCTTAATTGATTTTGGTTTCCTGATATTGTATTATCTCTCACTGCAAAATAATTAGATCCCATCTGATAATCCGACAAATATGGTTGTTGAATTCGGTTATTTGAAGAGAAGTTTATGTTATTAAAATGATGCCTATTTCTGAACTCACTGCGAAAACTGGTGAGAGATTCTGAAATCATTTGACGAATTCGATTTTTATCGAATGAATTACTATCTAAACGATTTTCAAGATTAGCAGGTACAAGTCCCTGAAGAGATTCTGAAAACAATGGTGGAATGAGAAACAACTCTTTCACCCATAGACCTTCACTCACAATATTCTGTACGTAAAATTAACTAAAATTGTAATATAAAATAAATGAAAATTCAATTAAAAACCGGTCTACTTATTTTTCATTTATTTTTAACCAAAATTTCATTTAATTTTTACTGTAAAAAATTCAACACCATTGATTGAGTTAAATTCTTCTTTATGTTAAATTAAATAAAAATGTAACTTAAAGCAACAAAAAGTTCATTTAATTTTTAGTGTCAAAAATTCAACACCATATTCCGTAAATTCAAATAAATATTCAGTTATTTTGTAAAATTTTACGGTCAAAAATTCAACACCATATTCAGTAAAAACAATTAAATATTCAGTTATTTTTTAAAATTTTACTGTCAAAAAATTGACCCCATATTTAGTAAAAACAATTAAATATTCAGTTATTTTATTAAATTCAGTAATTTTCGTTTACTACACAAAAGAGCCGAATTTCTAAAAAATACCAGACAGTCACCTGTCCGCTTGTTTTTCTAATGAACGAGAGAGGGAGAATATTAATTATTATTTACTTACCCTGTTACACACTTTTGTTTTACTTTTGTTGTACTGACCATGTTGTTTACAGAAGAACTCTAAATTATAAGACAACGGCACCATGATCGATATGGCTTCACAATTATTTTACTTTTAAAATTTGATGTATTTAACTAAATTATATTAACAAATAGAAACTGGGAATTGTTTTACACAAAACAAGCAATTCATTTTTTATAGATAAATAAAAATTAATTTTTATTAGTTAAATTATATAAAATAACTGAATATTTAATTGTTTTTACTGAATATGGGGTCAATTTTTGACAGTAAAATTTTAAAAAATAACTGAATATTTAATTGTTTTTACTGAATATGGTGCTGAATTTTTGACAATAAAATGTTACAAAATAACTGAATATTTATTTGATTTTACGGAATATGGTGTTGAATTTTTGACCTTAAAAATTAAATGATCTTTTTGTTGCTTTAAATTACATTTTATTTAATTTAACATAAAGAAGAATTTAACTCAATCAACGGACAATATTAACTGCAACTGAAAATCCGTATTAATATGCACTTAGTTTTTTTTAATAACTGTTAGAGTCAGTTAAAAATAAATTTGCTTGGAATTTTAAATGTTTATTTATTTAAAAATGACTGAACGGAATATTTCTAAAATAAACTATAGTCCGTTACTGTAATAATATTGTGAGTGTAGTAATAAGTCTACTGCCAGAGGGATTTGAATTATCGTCTACAACATCGTCAAAACGATTTGTATTCGCTAAATCAGATGGATTCTTAAAATAAAGTTCCTTAAGATCTTCACAATTACGCGTAAGAGGCATGTTAATTAATGGTTTTAAAATGAGGATTAAAAATTTTTAATAAAAGAACACAACAAAATTTAAATAATATTCGGATTAACAAGAATATATAATTTGTTATAAATTCCACTACTTAGTATAGAACTGAAAACAGACCATTTAAACAATAAGAATTATCTTTAATCATTATTCTAATAATCAGTAATTTCCCAGCAATAATAACACGAAACAAAATCCCTTGAAAATATCAAAACAATGACTATAGCATAACAATGAGCAAAAATAAATAATGTACAGATCCTGAACAACAGAAAGAAACATAATTTAATAAAAAATAAATTTTGTAATAAATCCCGAGTATGAAATTCAAATATATTTAATAACAAAATTCTCCAGTGGACTCAATACAAATTAATATTCAATAAGTAAAATAACGTGTATATCAAAACATATGTATATTAAAATTTGCTCATTCAAACATTAATCCTAGGACACTTAGTCCGTTCTACTGTAAGGAAACAACGTCTGTAATTTACCAAAAATCAAAGCAGAATATAAAAACGCATCCAAAAGAAAATCAAAAAATAAAAATAATAGCTGAAATGAAACCTCAGCTCTTATATATTAAGCATATGTACGTTTCCTTAAAGTTATATGCATGTAACACCCAGAAAAACATGCTGAGGCCCCACGTTGGGAGCCATTAAATTTATGTAACGAATCCCACCTAACAGTCTTGTTCTCTTGAAAATATTAGCCATCCTATGTGCCTTCCATGCTCAGTCTGGGGTCTGGTTCTTTTTCCAAGAGAACTAAGTAAAGGATTGTAGCATAAAAGTTAAATTTTTAAAGGAAAGCCATTGTAATAATAATTATTTAATAAAATATAATAATAAATATAAAATAATAAATAATAAATATAAATAAATATAAAAATAAAGATCTGCAATAGCGATTTTACTTGTTATTATTATATTTAATGATGCTTGACATAGTGGAATATCAACATCACATTTCTTATGTTTGACCTATTTTCGTTCCATACCTTTCATGAAATTTAAAGACTAGCAAACTTAATATTTCATTGCAAAGTTCTATTTATTTTTAAACGATTTAAATAACAAACAGTATGACCACTGAAAAAAAATTGCAGATAATAAGGAGGCATTAATGTAACGGTTATTATAGTTTTTAAAATTAAATTTAAAAGTAAGTAATTATTTAAAATATAAGTTTGTTTATCTTTATGTTAATAAGGTGTGCATTTAATTATATTTTTTAATATTTTATATCTTCTTTAGTAAAACAAATCATTAATCTTTTTATATGTGAAATCTTCGTAATTATATTATTGTTAATACTCTAAGATATTATAATAAACAATATACAGAATGTTTAAAACTCACCATAATGTAGTTCCATCGATTACTGCAGGCCTGAAGTCAGGATCATGGAAAGGTGGAGGTTTTTTTATGTAAGCAAAGACTTTAAGCTAGATCCCACTATCGGCTCAAATAGCACAATCTGTGACGATTTTTATCGTGCTATATCGGCGCACATTTAAAAACATTGCACAATTTATTCTTGGGTGGTCCCATTATCGTCGCACATTGTGACAATTTTTTTCGGTTCATATCGGCCAAAACTCATTGCGACAATAATCGGTACAATGCGGTCACACTATCGTGCTATTTGGGCAAATTAAATCAAATGTTTTTGTTTATTTACTTGTTGGCAGACATAATTTTACTTTAGAAATTCGCAAAATTCTCCATCCGAATATTTAATTATGTTTCCAAACAATTTTAAATAATATATTAATATATGTATGTATAATAAAAAATATATTCAATTTCATTCAAACTTACTGCACTTGTTCTTTTTTTTTTGTAATTGTTGTTTTGTAAACAGATGTTTACAAACCAGGGATGGCAACATCAATACAACTGCAATGTTTTGGTTAAAGCGAATTGTTTTCTTTCATTTCGTAGTACAAATGTACTTTTTAACGTTTCAATACATAAATAATAGCTAAAACAAATGTAATTTTGGTACAATTAAGCTCAAAAAAGTAAAATTTTAGTAGCCAGTTTGTGCAATTTAAAAATTTCGTTTTGCCATCCCTTGTATCGGCGCTGATTGGCGACTGTGATCGGCACACAAGTGGCCGATAAAAATCGGTACATATTAAACAATTTGATTGCTCCACATTGTGCAAAATAGTGTTCACATTATCGGCGCATCTAGGTTAATTTTGATTGCCCACAGTCAGCACAATTTCGGCACAGATTGTCGCATATTAAAACATTTTGACCGTTCACACTATCGGCACATGAAACACGCCAAAAATTGGTACATTGCGCCGATAGTGGGATCTTAGCTTTAGAGTAAATGTAACAACACTCGATTTCGATATGTACATATCTATGAGAGTTAACAGGTTTTAATTTCTTTGAGTAATGGTGTTATAGGTTAATGCCCCTACTGCGGTTCTCAACTCAACTCAACTCAGTTTGGTCATGTAAGAGTAAACCCAACTTATACACAACCAAATTAATTTTAGGTATTGTGATACCCAATTGTTTTTAGTTGAGTTTTCTATAAAGTTGCCAACTTAAAATATCACGTTTGACAAGTGAACATTTTATAAAATTTAATAATTTTTTTAAACTAAAAGTGTTTTTAACTATTGTGTCGAAAAAAAAAGTATTTATAATGGATATTAGTGTCGATTTATTTTATGATGATGAAAAGAAAAACTCTTGTATAGATGCGCTACGTACAAGAAGACAAATTCGTGATGATTCCAACCCTCTCGAACTTCCCAGTGCCAAGTAAGAACCTCTAATAATGCCCGTAATTTTAACAAAAAGAAAACTAGCTGTGCATAGAAATCTACGTTGTAAAAGCTGTCATCTTTTAAAGGAAAACTGAAGATAAAAACACGTAGGCAAAATAAACTTTGAAATAGGTAAAGATAACTGTAAGGTACGAACACGACCTGCTTTCTTTTTGTAGAAACTACGGGCATAAGTAACGAAACTACCTTGTGCGGGATGAGTTCCTCTTCTGGTTAGGATAGTTGTTGGCAAATCTGCTGGTTGTATTATTGGTTCAACTGACTCAGTAATATTGTCACTTGATGGTGGAATATTTTCAACACCAAATACTTGGCCGGACTGGCAATACAAGAGCTGCGAAACAGTATCCTCAAGGCTATTTAATGAAACTTCTTGTGATAGGCCACCCCCTCTTGCTTGAGAGTTTCTAATATTGTTGACAAGTTTTTTCTTTATACTTGAAATGAAGTGTATTCAAACCTGTGCCAAGAATATTATAATTTGATTAAGAAGATTATAGGTGTATAAGAGAAGTTCTTGTCATGGTCCCAAACTATTTAACTCTTCTGCAAACTTTTCTATAACTCCTTACATAAATTTTTCGTCATACCAAACTTTGGTGTTTCCCGCGAGCAATTTCTAAGTTTCTCTCAATAAGCTGGACAAGCCGCTCAAATGGAGCTTTCGTTTTTATTTTAAAACTAATAAAAGTTTTTAAAAATGTCTTAAAAGTTATTACAAAAATTTATACGTAAGATTTCTCCATTTTGGTTTAGATTTTCACCGATTTAAAAAAAAAAAAATTAACTTTAACTGCCAATAACACAACTTCTTTTTTGCAGTTGTGTGTATTTAACATTTTTGTCGATCAAACTTTTACAAAGTTGAAAACGGCAATACCACAAAAAAAAAAAAAGATACACAACTGAACAGCCAACTACCAGTTGAGTTGAGAATGGCAATGTGAATTTACCAAAGACAACCAAACTGTTACAAAAGTGGAGAACCGCAATAGGGGCATAAAATTGTTTAGATATAAAAATTTATTAACAATTAACTAATAATTAAAACTTCATTTAACAAAATGTAAAAAAAAAAACAATAAACATAAATATAAAATTTTGTAATTATTCAAGTTGGTAAATTTATTGATCCTTTTTATTTATGAAAATCAAAACACAACATTTGCAATACATTAATTAAACAGTAACAGGAAGCTAAATTAAAGTTAAATTAAAAGTTAAACCATCCGTGTAACAAAAAAATTATTATTATTATTTCGGTTTTTAAAAGAAAAAAGTTACTTATCGCTTAATGCTAACATTTATCACTCCACTGATTCTGAGCCAGTTTTCGAAAGCAGCGAACAAATTATGGGAACCGTCTTCCGACATAATTTAGTCCTTAGGACTTGGGAATCAATACCACGCAAACATAAAAAGATTTTCCACGTATGCAAAAATTTCTTTGATTAAAAATTTAGTGTTTTTAAATATCTACATACACTCACAATATTCTGTACGTAAAATTAACTGAAATTTTAATATAAAATAAATGAAAACTCAATTAAAAACCGGTCTACTTATTTTTCATTTATTTTTAACAAAAAGTACATTTAATTTTTACTGTCAAAATTTCAACATCATATTCCGTAAAATCAAATAAATATTCAGTTATTTTGTTAAATTTTACTGTCAAAAATTCAACACTATATTCAGTTAAAACAATTAAATATTCAGTTATTTTTTAAAATTTTACTGTCAAAAAATTGACCCCATATTCAGTAAAAGCAATTAAATATTCAGTTATTTTATTAAATTCAGTAATTTTCGTTTACTACACAAAAGAGCCGAATATCTAAAAAATACCAGACAGACACATGTCCGCTTGTTTTTCTTATAAGCGAGATAGGGAGAATATTTTTATTTACTTACCCTGTTACACACGTTTGTTTTACTTTTGTTGTACTGATCACGTTGTTTACAGAAGAACTCTCAATTATAAGACACCAGCAGCATGACTGATATGGCTTCGCAATTATTTTACTTTTAAAATTTGATGATGAAAAGTAAAAATAAATTTTTGGTAGTAAAATTATATAAAATAATTGAATATTTAATTGTTTTTACTGAATATGGTGTTGAATTTTTGACAGTAAAATTTTATAAAATAACTGCAAATTTATTTGTTTTTACGGAATATGTAGTTAATTTTTTGACAATTAATTTATATAAGATAACTGAATATTCATTTGTTTTTACGGGATTCGCGGTTGAATTTTTGACACTAAAAATTATATGAACTTTTTGTTGCTTTAAATTACATTTTTATTTAATTTAACATAAAGAAGAATTTAACTCAATCAACGGACAATATTAACTGCAACTGAAAATCCGTATTAATATGCACTTAGTTTTTTTTTAATAACTGTTAGAACCAGTTAAAAATAAATTTGCTTGGAATTTTAAATGTTTATTTATTTAAAAATGACTGAACGGAATATTTCTTAAATAAACTACAGTCCGT
The DNA here is from genome assembly GCA_930367215.1 of Pollenia angustigena. Taxonomy (NCBI): domain Eukaryota; kingdom Metazoa; phylum Arthropoda; class Insecta; order Diptera; family Polleniidae; genus Pollenia; species Pollenia angustigena. The sequence goes on along the minus strand of OV884061.1, from coordinate 10,543,137 downwards.
TACTGTAATAATATTGTGAGTGTATTAGTTTTCTTGTTTTATTAAAATTTTCGTTACATTTTTTTAAACATATAAATAAATGTATCTTTACGAAAGTTAAATTATCTAAAAATGATTTATAGTTATAAGTTATAGTTATATGTCATATTAGCAACTTAAAATTGTCATGAATAATTTTCAACACAACTGTATTACCGCCTAAAGGCTCAGTTAGCCGGGAGTAACAGTAACGTTGAAAATCAGCTGATTCATTTTGCTGTATGTAATGCAATTAGAACGATTACAGTTAGCAGTAAGATGTTACGTCTCAATTTGTAAGAAATATGTAGATTGGTCTTACTTTTTTACGGTAAGGTAACTGTTACTATTACTCCCGGCTTACTGAGCCTTAAAAGTGTACTTATATTATAACAGTTATTTTAAAATAATTACTACATGAATTTCCCAGTTATTACAGGGAGGTTCAGGAAAATTCTAGCAATAATTATGAAATATAAAAGGGGATGACTCATGAATAATTAATTTAGTTTATTTTGAGACATAAAACAGTTCGGTTCAAAACTAACAATATTGAATAAATTTTGTGAACATAATACATAATTAATTGTAATAAAGTTTGTAAAGTTAAAGAAGTGTGTGTATTTATTTGGATTTGCAATTAAAAGAACTCAAACGCGTTTATTAAAGAAAAAACATAACAGTATTTTAATCATCCTCGATTTAGGGAAGAACATATAAAATAAATCTTCTTCATATTATCTGATAAATATGTATATAACACAATTATAGTGCATTATTATTTTTTAGAAAAGAAAACACCACAAGAAAAAGATTAAGGTTGGAAACGAAAAAAAATTTACATATTATTTTTATCATAACTTAGAATACAATAACAACAAAAATTTTTTATATACAACAAATTTTTTTAAGGGTTTTCGGCACAAAATATATATATATATATATATATATATATATAAACTTTTATACCAATCAACTGTTTTATTAGAGTAATGTATGGCAGCCAAATCGGGCCAAAATATAGGAAGGATATTGCGCTGCTTATACATAAGTAACAGTATTTTCTGAAGGCATTCTTTTATATACAGTTCTTGATTTAATATACCCCTAGAAACAAACGGCTGAATATTTTTTTGCATATTTGTCCACCTTTTAAATTTAAATATCTTCTTAACACCTCCCTTAACATATGCTGTATTATATTGTTTTCCTGGAAGTTGTTTAAAATCTGCTTTCACGTAGGTTTCATCATCCATTTCATCCTTTAAAATTGGTCAGTACTGGTCGAAGAAGTGTTCGTGCTCTTCCTTTGGCTTTTGCATTTTCGTATCGTTTCTGTTAGAAACTTGAATAACAGCATAAGATCTCAGCTTAAATCTCTTTTTCACTTTTTGCACATACGAATGAGAAACATGATACTTTTTGGACAAATCCCTCAGAGACGCATTAGGTTTTGAAATCATATTTCTTTTAATCTTTTGTGCTAATTTTGAATCTAAAAATCCAGCAGGTCGACCAGATCCAGGTTTTCTATCGATAGACTGGTACTTCTGAAATCGAATTATGTATAACATTTCTTGAGGTTGCCCGGGACGTACCCGATAATCTTCCTATACTTGCATAGGAAAGGGTAGGATTTTGTAAAAATATTTCCAAATTTTTTTTTTTCTGTTTTGTTCTAATTTTACTGCTGATGCCATGACTGACAAATTTAAACTAAAAATGAGATTTGCTGTACATTCCTCACAGACTAGAAAACTAACAGTTAACGGGATTTTTAATATTAGGTATGTACAAAAATCATGTTATTTAAATTCAATTATGTAAAATTTTTTTTGATTCCAACATTTACCTGCAAAAAATCCAACACACACACATACACTTTTGCTGGTAAAGGCAACCAAAAATATTTTATAAAAACAATAAAAAAAAAACACAGAGGCATTTCGTAATGCAAGCTGATATTACTAAAATTTTGTGTTTCCTCATTGTTCATAAAATATTCCTCACCATCATGAATGAATGGCGACAACTTAACAATTTATTCATGATTGTGAAAATGTACCACATTTTAAATTTCTCATTCATAAAGGGTATAAAAAGGACCACTTACAGGTTCTCATCCGCTCAGGACCTTGCATGTTTACATCATTTTATGCTTCTAGATCCAATACTAACGGAAATTTAAAATGTACAAGTTAAAGAACAAAATAGTACCTGTTCACATCCGTGAACAACCAGTACATCACCCCAACCCTGGCGATGTAATCAACGCCCCCACGAACAGCTGCCTTGTCCAACAGCGGTTGTGAAACTTTACAAAGTTTTTCTCAGAATTATCCCGAAGAATAAAATATTGTGTTAGCAGCAAACATCGTAAAAAATTCAAAAATCCCGAGTGAAAGTTAATTAACAAAACTTATCCTAATAATAGCTAAATAAATAAACGAGTGAATAAAATTGAATTCATATAAAGTGAATTTCATAAAACTTACCTTAATAATAACTAAGTAAATAAATTAGTGAATAAAATTGAATTTAGTAAAATTGAATAATTACCCTAGCATTGGCCAAAACAAGTGTATTGATTACTTAGATTTATTAACATATCTTTTCTTTTACTTATACTTATAACCAAGTATGGGCACCACTACATTGAAAGCTTTGCATGTGTGGCATTGTATTGGTTTGTTTACGTTTGCATTTGTTGGTTTTATGCTCTTTTGCTCTTTGTTTTTTGTGTATGCATACAAATCGTTCGCTCTTTTTGCATTTTCATTTTGCATTTGCCCATAGCTGCTTATAACCCTTTGTGTTAAAGTTAAAACCCAGATAAAATTAAAAATCCCCTTAAACTAATAGTTATATATTTAATTCAAATTGAAAGTAAATATAACACTAACTTAAAATTTGTTATATTTGATATATATATAAAATCTGAAAATAAGGGTTCAATAAACGCATAACCTTACACAGTTTTGAAATATATATCGAAGTGTTTAATTTACATGGTTCCCGCCAGTAAGTAGTTGCTATCCCTTTCTAACTCGTTAAAACAGTACCAAAAAGTTCCCTCTTATAGATTCTTACCCACTCAGAAAATTGCACGTGTAATTTTATGTTTCTATTTCCAATATAAAAGATAATTAAAAAAAAGTGCCAGTTGAAAAGTCACAAGGCCAAACGATGTCTGTTTGCGGCTTAAATTTAGGCACACCTTACTTTTCACACGGACAATTGTACGTGGCATGTTCTCGCGCCGGCAACCCATCGAGCTTATTTGTTTTGGCTAAAGATGGACTGCCACAAAACATAATAGCTAATGATAATTGATTATCTCTGTTTGATTTTCATACATACTCAGTATAAAAAATACATAATTTTTTTATGTTTAACTTTTGAATATGTAACGAAAAAAAATTAAGAAATAAATAGCGATTTTATTTCATCGCCGATCATATTGTAAAGCGCTTCGTTCCTCTTTCTTTCACAAGTATATGTGAAGTCACGAGTATAATAAAGCCCCTTGTTTTGAAGGCAGTTCACCATTCAATGTTTTCAAGATCCTGTATGATACAGTTGCCAACAGAAATGCATGGAAAAGTGAAGAAAAAGCAATCGCGCTAATGCTTGATTTAAAGGGGACTGCGGATGATGCACGAAAACTCAATTTGACTTGCATGCACGAAAGCGAGCTTATAAAGGAAATGAGGGGCATGAACAACTTTTTAATTCGTTGAGTGAGAAGCAATATAAAAACAAAGCCAAATGCTATACTTGCGGCAATACTGGTCACATACAACGTAACTGCAAAGAACTAAAAAGAACTAACACTGCGGGGCATAAGCTAGTGTCCACATCTAAGGGCACCACAATCTCCATTTCAGTAATGCAGCAGAGTAACAGAAACCTTACTGCTTGTGGTTATATCAACGGTCTAAAAACGGGTTTTGACGATACTGGAACATAACATTTGATTATTACGAACAGCTACGGCGGAGCCTACCAATGTCCATGGGAATGTAGAAGTTAAGTTATATATGGCCAACAGGCGCGGATTCAGGGGGGGGGGGGGAATAAGGAAATTTCCCCCCGTAAATTATAAAAATATGTTTTGTTAATTTCGATAATAAAAGAATTCCCAATTATAATATTTTTTTTAATGTACAAAATTTTTGGAAATCCCAGCAAGGTTTTTTTTATGGAAGTTCTAACGAAATTTTCAATACGTATTTTTTTGTTTTTTTATTGAATCTCTAACGAAATTTTCAATAATCCTAATAGTAATTTAATAGATATTTCAAATGAAACATCTAGTTTACCGTATTCATATTCTTATTATTCTGCATTCAATCACAGCAGATGCCATCTATATCCAAAGACTAAACGTTTGACTTGATAATGCGTGCGGTTGAATTATTAAAAAGCCTTAGTATTTGCATTATTTATGTATTTATGTGTTTTATGAATCAAAATTCTATTCGATAACTTTTGACGAAAGCACGGATTTGTCGGGGAAAGCCAGATTTCCTTATCTTTAAGATATATCAACATACAACAAAAAGTTTTTAGGGAAGAATTAATTGGCTTTGTTGTGAACGCATTTGAAGAGGCTTCAAAAGATATTGATGACGTTGAAATGTCAATTGATTCGAAGATACTATCATCAAAAGTTGTTAAAGCTTGGACAAATTTTGGTCCTGACCTAAAAAATTGTGTAGGAGATGGAACAGATGGGTGTCCTCTGATGTCACCAGAAAATAGAGCTGTTCAAAAATTCTGGAAAAGCGACGAATGCGAAACAAACGCCTTGCGGGAGGTCATTTCCTACCCTTCGTCGAATAAAAACATGGCTCAGATCAACAATGACAGAAGATAGAATGTACTGTCTAAATTTGCCTCAAAAGGAAATCATAAATTAGTTATTTAAAAAGATTAATGTATATTGAACTGATCCTTTATTTTATTTAACCTTTTTGTTGAGTTTTTTTTTAATAAGGGTAATGACTTTTTTTGGACAAAATTTCTTCATCCCACCACGCGATGGGCAATTTAGTATTGATAATGAAAATAATTTGTTTAGGCCAAAAAAGTTTCCGCACCAAATGCAATTTCTAAAGCTTTTTTTTAATTTCCATACACATTATATATGGTACATTTATGGTTTATATATGCTATATATTTTCGCCCCCACATTCATAAATGATTATAAAACTTAATAAACGTTTATTAAGGAAAATTTTCATAGAAAATTTGGTTTTCAAGCCTTTAATAAATTTTAAATATTTTTATGAATACAGGCATAAATACATAAAATAAGCAACTGTATAACAAAAATGTAAAGCTATTTAGCTCGTTCCGCGCATATATTACTACGCTGATAAAAATTATCACTGTTTCATATATCTGCCAAACAACTCATCTATCACAACATCTATCATTTGCCATTAAAATTTAGTTTATTAAAAAAACCGCGAAATAGAGTCGCTATATTTTTTGCGCATTGTTATATTCATGAAATTATTTGAAAATACTTAAAATTTTGTAATTTAATGTAAATTTTGTATGGTAAGGAGAAAAATTGAAATTCAAAACTTTATCGCGTTTGGTGCGGAAACTTTCTTCACGATCGCGAAAAAGTAATACATCATTTCTTAATATTTTTTCACGGTCTATGCGGCTATGTGATGAAGAATTTGATATTCGCAAAAATTGCAAAAAGTACTTACCCTAATACACATATTGTTATTAATAAACTTTAAAAAACAAATTTTTTACTTTTTTGTATCATACTAAATTCCCCCCCCCCCCCCCCTAAGGCACAAGCTGGATCCGCGCCTGATGGCCAATAGAAGCGCCCACCATGTGTTTCTTGTGGCTGATATTGTTGACGAAGTAATCATTGGCGCAGGCTTTTTGATTCGTCATAGTATTAGTCTGGATATGGGACGATAAATTGTGTAATTAAGTTGGAAAGTGTTGACATGCGGTTGTTCATGTAAGACGGATTATGATAATATAATATGATAATATGGATAATTGAGGCCAAGCGCAGTAAGAATCAGAAAGAAGGGATTGTACCAGTGAAGTTTGCTCGTTGCAGGTAGAGCCCAGTGAAGACTTGATAACGGTGCAAATAAGTAGTCAAATTAAGGCCAAGAGTGAAGGTAGAAGACCAAATTTAAAAGAAAACTACCGAAGTTGCGTTGCTGCCAGGAGTTCAATAAACAGAGGTTGTGCGCTGCTCCAGTAGTGCAACCGACTTTTCCCTACGCCTTATTGTCATTAATAGGGAAACCATAAACATGCAACTGCATGTTTTTCCTCGTGCGACCAATAAAGGCAGAAACAATATACATATTTAACCGTTTTAAAGCTTTTTAATAATTTTGGCATCGATTTGTTATTTTACCGTTGCAGCATTTTTTTGCATAATTTAATTAAAAGAGCCTTTTTGCAGCCTTGTTTTTAGTTTATTGTGCATATTTTGCCTTTTTCAGGCATATTTTGATGCATGCGTATTTCACACCTAATAACAACAAATTTTTTTTTTTGCGAAATTCTGACTTTTCTGTTTTAAATATTTATCTGCCCAATAAAAAATTTCATCATTTTGCGAAGCACTAAAGGTACATTTAAAAAAATAAGCGCACAATTATGCGCTACGCAATAAGACATACAGAAATGCAGTAAAGTAAGTGAAAGAACTCTCAACAACTTTTATTAAAAAAAAAAAAAACATTTAAAGTGCTACGGCATTCCCTTACCACGAAGCAGGTTTGTAAGGGAGAGCACTAAAAAATAACTGTATCAAAACATTCAGTGTGTAAAGCTGATCGTTACATCCAACAATTTTTATGTGCGCTGAATAATGCGCTTTATGTGTCAAAAATGTATTGCTTCAAAGTGGGAACTCGCCATATAAAATTCATGTCTTCCGTAAGCGCAATGGTAAGCGAAAATTTTATGTTTCTCCCTTACAAACCTGCTTCGTTGGAAGCTCCATTTTTTATTGGGTGTATACCCAACGTGTTGCTTCACTCTCGACATTTAATTTTTACTCGAAACTTTAAAATTAAATATATAAACACAAATTAGGGAAAAACAATGTAATGCAAAGAAATCTGGACCATTCTTTTAGTATACCGATCGACTCAACATCACTTTTTAAAGTGATCTAACGATGTCCATCCGTCCGCCTAGAGGATTGTCTGTTCATGTTAACCTTGTGCGCAAAGTACAAAAGTTGCAATCTTGTAGATAATTTGAACAAATTTGGTAAATAAATTTTAACTGTACTAAGGCGAAGTCTATGTAAATGATGAGAATCGGTCTATAATTTCACATATTCCCCATTAAAACTTATTTCCAAATAAGATTTTTTGTGTCCATAAACCATCTTATTATGTTGGCATTTAAAAAATTAAATTATTTTCGAATCAGTTCACATTTGTCCAAAGTTCCCATCTACGGACAGCTTAAACTTCCTTTAAAATGTTAACATTAATAAACAATTTAGCGACCGTCCCTTATATCCCTTTAAGACAAAAAATCTCATATGGATGTTAATATCTAGATAATATTCGGCACAAATAACTTTTGTATGAATTTTAACCTCTTAACATAACTTTGTTTTTGTGAGCCGACGACAGTCCATCGTTTCCATATAGGTTAAAATCCCAGATGAAGTTGGAAAATACCAACGAAACGAAGGATGAAAATATAAATAAATAATCTTTTATTTATATACAAATGACCTTAAAGCCTGTTAAGATAAATTCTAAGAAAATAATAACAAATTCAAAAAAAAGGTCGATTAATGAAAAACAAAAAATATTAATTTTTTTTAATTATTTGATCGGCCAAGTGAATTGATATTCCAGATTTTATTGTTATTAAGCTAATAAGGCCTAAAGTTTCCTTGTTATTAAAACCATTCGTCGGTATATACCGCCATCTTAAAGGGTCGTCTATTTATTAAATACAAACATTTATTAAACAAAAGACATTTTCCAAAACATGTGTGCAACTTACAATATTTCACATTGTTACATTAAAAGAAGACATTTAATATTTAATATAAAACGTGAAAAACACAAAACATGAAATTTTAAATTTGTAAAAACACTACTTTCATATCACAGATTTTTTTTTATTTTATGAGAACTATGTAGCTGGCATTAATGTTTTTAGTGTCTTACTTTACGTTCATTGTTCTCGTGATGTTTTTTTTTTGTTTTTTGAATACGCAAGCTTTCTTTTATATATCATTTTCTTTCTTACTTTTCAAAGTCTAAGATACGCAAGCTTTCTTTTATATATCATTTTCTTTCTTACTTTTCAAAGTCTAAGATTTAAACATTCTCGAGGTCAGCTGTATGTGTGTCTGTAATTAAATGTTGTGCTTAACCTGTTGCTTCTTTCCCCGCTAAATATCCGCTTTATGTTCTCCCATTCTTGTTGATAGTCCTCTATTCTTTGTACCTATGTATGTATATAAATCATATCACAGTTGCCATCTATATTTCATTTGCATTTTACTTCGTATACGATATATTTCTTATTCGTGCTTTAACCTTTGTAAAAATTGTATAAAGTTTTTGGTTAGGTTTGTAAGCTAAGTTTACTTTGTTATCTATTGTTTGTTCAATGCTTCTATTGTCCGCAAGTCCATGTATTTATTTTACACCTTTTTTTATTTTTCTTAGTTAAGGAAATATCAGGTTAGCGAATTTCCCCGTTTTTACCGCTTATTTTTCTAATGAACAACAGTAACTGTTGAATTTTATTTTATCTCTTTTCATTTTGGAGAAATGGTTTTATTAAATTTACCAGTTTTTGACCCTTTTACCTCCTAAACATTCGAATTTTCAAAAATCACGTCTTAGTAGATCGATTTGGTAAGAGACTAACCTCCGGTCCAAATTAAGGCTGTGCGATGATCAGTCAGGCAATCAGTCAGTAACGTCACAAAAATCAATTGTTGTTAATATATTGAAAAATATCAAAAAAAAAAAAAAAAAAATAGGGAAGAAATAACAACATTCTTGTCGTAGATGTCATTTTTATGCTAAAATTATTGTGTTACTCAATGTTTACTGCCATAAATATGTTTACTGAATTTGCAAGGGCAAGGTGACCGTAAAACAAATTTATTATCGAATAACTACGTTATAACTTTGGCAGTTGTGTCCCAAAATGTTTTTTAGAATAACTTAGTTGTTGATCGATGTTAACAATATTGTTTCAATTTGAAAAGGATTGGTTCAGCTTGCTGCCAAAATTTTTTTTTTTTTTGCAATATGCCCGTTCGAAAATATATTTTAAGATGGTGAAGGGTATATAAGATTCGTCGCAGCTTCTTGTAGAGTTGTCAGAACTTCCACTTGTAGTAGGGCGGACCGTGTATTTAACACTTTTGGAATGCAGAGGCATGTAAAGTAGCTCAATAAGGGGATTTTCGATACGATTTAACTCGATTGTCTTTGAAATATTCGAGCATTGTATCGAGGGTCAGGAATTGAAGACATTTGATGTCAAATGTTTGTCAAATGTTAAATTCAAATCGAAAATAAACTTGGCAACACTAAAGCGAAAAAAGCATTAAAAATGGCGATAAAAGTTACATTTTTTACTTTGTGGTTACATGTGTTTTACTATTAAAACTCAATTTTTAAAATAAAGTGAACAGTTAATTTTTGTGAAAATTAAAAGTTATTTGTGAGTAATTCCAATGATTAAGAATACAAAAAAAAAAGAAAATAAAACGGGAAAGTGAAGAAAGTTTGTTGAACTATCGCGGTGCTACAATCCTCAAAATTAAAGGACGGAAAGAACCTCATTTCATATTTTATCTATGTTGGCGAATGTTTATCTCACAGTTTATTTGAATAAATAATGAATTTAAATTAAAAAAATAAAATATTTTTATTTATGTTCCACATTGTATTAATACCCACATTTGAAAAACTTTTGAGAATTACGTTTGAAAGCAAGTTGAAAATAAAGGCATTTTTCAACTTGATAATAATTTCCCCTTTTTGTTGAGAATGCTATGATTTTTAAATCATTATACTATAAATTAAAATACATTTAAATTTATAAAAAATTGACGTGCTGTTTTTAGATTACAGGCTATTGATTGTGTAGACAAATTTATATAAAAATCACTCGGGTTTTTGAGGACTTTTCATAATAAAGGGTATTTTTTATAGAGTGACACAAGCTTAAATCGTAATAAAAGAAGGAAATTTAATTTTAATATCAATTAAACGGGCTTTGTTGAAAAGAAAATTTTATGAAAAATATGTTTAAATGTGATTTCTGCCCTGAGGCCGCCACGGCAGGCGCGTAAAAGGCACAATCCGGAACACCGATTTTCAACAACTTTTCGCATTCTGACATCATCGTTTTTGAAGACATATGGGCCAATGACTCCACCAGCTGATAAAGCACACAAGGGATTAAGTTGCTCGTTCAACTTGCAACAAAAGCCTATGTATTACCTTCCCGTGGTCATTCCTGGAAACATCTCTTGTAGATGGCTAAAATACAAGGCTCTAAATGAGGCTTCGCTAGGAAATGGCAGAACGAATTCCAAAAGTCTAGCGCCCTTGAATTGAAGGATTCAAGGGCGTGAAGTATTCACCATAGTACTTAAGGTTATATGGCTCTCCTCGGGGATCAGTGGCCCGCACGTGGGCATGCACACCTGTACTGATCATTGGTGAGGTATTGGTTTATCATCCACTTGCAGTAGAGACTCTTGTAATATCAAGGGATTTGATTCAGAAAGCCAAATTTTTGTCTGTAACACTATTTGGGAAGAATGTTCGTCAATGTTGTAGACGTGTGGTGGAGTGTATCAAGAGGTGTCAGAAGTGGTGCAGTGCACATCTATGTATGTTGATTAGAAGCCTTTCTTAGTCAGTACGCTGCTGGGTATTTGAGTGGGCACGTGGCTCTCCCATCAGGCCAGATGCTGTCGGAAAGGAAAGTGTAAAAGTCTTCATATATTAGATGTTGCACTGAATGGTTGTTGTCGTGTGGTGGGCATTTGATGTGTTCTGATTAGTAGCCTGTCTTAGTGGAGCATGTGCTCTGAAATAGAGTGTGAAAATCCTTATGCATTAAATGTTGCTCTACATGGTTGTTAGCCAATTGGACAAGACATTTTATGCCTGGGAGAAAAGGTTTGCGGCGTTGTGATAGCAGGATGGGATTAGTAACACCATTCTGCTACGGTTGTTTCTGTGTGCCCTTACACAGTACAAGCCCGAGGGGAAGGCAGTGAAAACTCTCCGTCGGTACCCGTCGCATTCCTTTCCAAAAATTTGTCCAAAGTGAGATCTCGGTTGTAGCAGTTTGTTTCTTCACAAAAGATTAGTGTTGCTGAACAAGAAGGAGGCTTTTTGTTTCAAAATGCTTTTCTTACAATGATGTCGATAAACCGATTACACGAGGTGGCTGTGGTGCTGCCCAAACTTACGCGGGTTGATGGTTTCCAAATTGCAATTGGAACTAGTGGAGTGGTTCGGTTGTAAGGAGGAAACATCTTTGTCCTGCTAATCAAAAGGAGCTGCATGACAGCTTCGAACAATGCAGCAGAGGTTAGATAGCTCGAACTCATAGCAATGTATGTAATGAATGTATTCAGAACTGCCAACTGCTTACATATTGCAAGATATGCGAGACTTATCAACTCTGTACATCGACATTTAGTTAATGTAAATAACTCAGTGGCTAAGATCCACCATGCAATTATGTCAGAGTACAGGTATGCATGTAAAACATGGACATTTGATAAAGCACACCAAACAGTAATTTTCTGTGGATGTAGTGGTGTTTCGAAAAAAGCTACTGGATTCTCCTCACTCTAAATGCAAAAATTCTGCCTATTTACGTACCCATTCAACCAGAAATGGGCTTCATCGGAAAATAAAATTTTAAACGGAAGTTCAAAATCAGTTTTTCACATTTTACTACACAATCAATTGCTTGTCACCTGGAACCAACACATAAATTTATTAAACAAAAGAAATATTTGGTTTGCTTGATTTGAAGAATAAAATAACAATACTCATTTTATAATATTATAAATATTTTATATTGTTTAAAAATATTTTTGAAAAACGAAGTATATTCTGTACAGCGGATATAAAAAGTAACTACAAGTACTCAGCTCTCAATGGACTTGAAAACATTTCGGAAGTTTTATATTTCGTCCCGATTTTATTTTAGAGTTTTGTACGTGTTCGAAATTTAAACTTTGTTCTTAAAAATTATCATTTACAAAAAATGCAGGTTTAAGACGATCAATAGATACTGTTTCCCTTATATTATTTTCAAAACTTTTAAATACTTCAATATTTCGTAGTAAAACTAGGAAAGGTGCAATATATTTTGGTTGTAAAGGTTTTGCGTAAGAATCACGTCAAGGTCACCAATAACAAATGAAAGTACATTAATATTTATTAAAAATATAAATTTATTTAACAAAATTATAATAAAAAAAATAAATAGTTTGCTTGATTTGAAAAATAAAAAAACAATACTCATTTTATGAAAATTTTAACAATATAAAAAAATAATGTATAATTTTTAAATATTATTAAAAATAGTTTTGCAAACAATACTGTGTATTATGGTGTTTTCTTTTCTGACAATAATGTTCCATATATGCTACCATTCGTGCGGATTTTTGTTCCACTCTAAAAATATATGCAAAAATCTGAGAAGTAGTCGTTTTCCTTTCTTAACATGTTGCAACATACATAAATGGCAAATTTGTTCCATTTCTTACCCGCAGTTATAACTGAGTGTGAGATAATACCCTTTTTTGCATCTGCGTAAATTACTTTTTTATGCAAGCAAGTATTTTTTTTCTTGTGTTTGCCGACAATTTGCGTAATATTGTGATTTTTAGTTATATTGTGATGGATATAAAAGCCCTACAAGAAATGAATGAGCGAGTTGTCACATTTTTCATTTTGGTGTTAAGAAACCGATAGAAAGAAATGACCGAGTGGGACCGAAAACTTTATTTCGGTCGTTTCTTTCTATCATTTTCTTAACACCAAAATGAAAAATGTGACTACTCGCTCATTCATTTCTTGTAGGGAACTTTTTGTTTTTCGTTTTTTTTACTGTTATTATATTTTTTTTGTCGCAAAATTTTTAACAACAGCTGACATTAATTATTGAAAATCAGTTTTTATAACGGGCATATATATCATTTTAGATAAAAACTTTCTGAGTACAGATTTGGTCAAGTTCAAAGGTTTCGTTACTTTTATTTGCACAGAATAGAGATTAGTTTCTTAAACAACTTTTTGAATCATTTCTGGTGTGAAAAATATGAAAAAAATGTGTAAGGACTGTTTTTTTGACTCAACTTTATAGGATAAGTACAATCGCTAAGAAACTTATGGCGATTTCTTTTCTGAAAAAAATATGTTAAGGAGCATATAGACGACAGGTTTTTGTCATCTGACATGTCAAATTTCCCACTGCAAAACACATACATGTCGTGTGTTACCTTTTTAACTTTGCTTCTGTAAAAGTCAGACTCAAAGTCATCTGACAAAATTTCAATTAGAGCGTGCTCTATTTTCTTCTGACAAACCATCTGACATCAGAAATCTATGCCGGGAAGAAACTGGCAGCGGCATCAACTATTGACGGAATCATTAGCCGGCTGAAGTTAATATTTTACAATACCAAGATATGTATGCTCATCTCACCATTGAATAGAATTTATTTTGAAACCGAGAACTACTTTGGTTTCTGCAATAACAATGCGAAAAAAAACAGAGACAATGTCAGAAGCAAATTACATGTACGTTTGTGACCGAATATTATAAACCTTATGTAAAACAGCAATTTTGACAGACATGAACAATTACATGTGACTTGAAAATTTGACATGTCAGATGACAAATACATGTCGTGTACGGGCGCCTTTACAGTATATACATGTAACATTTTCTAATGTTACCTATAATCACTGGAAGTGTTACATGTTTTGCAATTTCAATAGAACACAATTAGCTGCTTTTATTTACAACTATTACACTTTCATCATTAATGTACTTCATGAGCGATTTTTAAGGCTATTTGAGCGGTTTCTGAACGCAATTATGGCTTGAAAACAAATATTGACATCACTAATGGCTTAGAAAAATTTAAACGACTATAATATAAATAGTCTTTTTTTTGATTTTAATGTGTAAATGTATTTATATTTTGTTTTAAAATAATTTTTTTACAAAATTATGAGCGGTATGAATTATGACAAACAAAATCAAACATTGGTTGTATAAACAAAGTAGTAAGACAGGGCAGTATGAACACCTTAAGTAAAAGTAAGGGTAAAACATGCAACATGTTTTGCATGTTTTTTTATCAACATATTCACAAAAGAACTTGAAAATTTTTCCCACAGTTGTATTTTTTGTACAAACGAACACAAAAATGTAGAACATGTAACAATAATGCAACATATTTCTCAGAAAAGAAATCGCAATTAGTTTTATCACCGTTCAAAACAAAGTCTTTTGTCTTCCAAACAAGTCCCTTCATTGAACCTCGTCGACTTGTACTTGGAAATGTGTCTTGATTAGTTGCGGCTGGTGGATCAACCGCCTGAGGTTCGTCAAAATCCAGTGGGTCATCATCAAAATCGTTTATATGAGCCTAAATATTGGTCTCGAAATCTTGAATGTGAGTGTCTTGTGCCTCTCGGTTAACAGAAAAAACCTCATCTTCTCCCTCTGACTCATCTATGTCATCCTTAGATATTTCTCCATCATATATTTTATTTAAATATTAAATTTCTTTGGAATTTAAAAACCGCATCCAAAAAATTTAATTACATGTAAAGAAATTTCGTCATACTAAATGCATAGTGTTGCAGATTTACAACATTCTAAAATAGGTCAAATAAAATGAAAAAACAATATTTTCGCTTATGACCAAGTAAGTTTCCTTGAAAATATATGTTATTCTATATAAAATAAATTTTTGTTAACTCTTACTTTTGAAAACCACAAATGTTGACTTCTCCCTAAAACACAAATTGCACTTGCTAAAAGAATTTTATAACCGTTACTTTGTCCACGTAAAATTCACAATCGAAAAGATTGCAAAGCATAAGAAAGTGCTGCCAAAGGATTAACTACACCTGTTGTAAAGAAAACTACATTTAACTGTTTAATTTATTAATTTTTATTTGAAATTAACTGTATGTTTAAAAGTAAAAGTATTCGTATGTTTACGTTTATGTTTGGTAATACTAAATTTCGAATTTAGACTAAGTCTCTGTTTACACGTTAAGTGTTATCGGTTTTTTAATTATTGTTCACTGTTACCGTATTTCTATTACTTACAAAGCTATTGGTAACACTGGAAATCCTTTTAGTTTTTTGTATGAACATTCGTAACTTAATTTATATGTTGGTAGCATTGCTACGATTTTAAACAACGATTCGAAATAGATCATTCTGGAAAAGACTTAAGAAGAATAGAATTGTGTAAGTTAGGTTTTGCTATGTATTTTTAAGATTAATTAATGTACTTTAAATTCGTTTTAGATAATAAAACACTAAACACAACCAAAAAAGAAAGTAAATTGTTTTCGTTTTAATATAATTCTAAGACTGAGTGTTACAGCCGTAATACCTTAATTGCTGCCGCAACATTTTTTATTATACAATTAACAATTGTATGCTCGTTTATCGAATTAAATTTAATGCCACGCCAAAGTGAAAGATTAAAAAATATGTCCACTGAAGCTAAGGACTCGGTTCAAATATCTGAAGGCAATGCAAGTCTAACAGAATTAAGGTTAGATGGTGCAGATTCTTCAGACAATGAAAACGAACAAACAATAATGCCTAGAGACGAAGTGGCCCAATTAAGAGAGGAGATAAGAATATTGAAATCATCATTGGATTCGTTCATAAAGAATTCTGTCTCATCAATACCGCCTACAACTGCTTCATTCCATATAACACCACCCAGTACCGCTAAGAACCTGCCGCATCCATCACAAGCCCCACCGACATCGTCAATCTTCTCTTCTACGAATACAAAGATAAGTATGCCATCCACTTACCATAATTTAAATCATATTTCAGATAATTATATGCCACAACCGCCACCATTATACGCCACACGAATGCCATCATCGACTCACCCAACATATACACGGCCTCATCTATCAACATATTTTTCGCCTTACTCACCACAGCCGGCAACATTTTCATCCATACGTCCATCTACATCATACGCTATGAACACCCCTTTAGCCTCATCTGAACCAATATCCGTTCAACAGCGTGCCTTTCATAAGCTATATGACTTGCCCGAATTCAATGGACACCCGGAACAATGGCCCATGTTTGCAGTTTCTTACAGGGAGACGACACAACACTACAATTACACAAATTTAGAAAACTTGACCCGCTTGCAAAAAGCTTTAAAGGGAGATGCGAAAGTAAAAGTGGAAGCGTATTTAATACACCCGGAATGTGTTGACCAAGTAATGAGTACACTTGAATTTCATTACGGTCTTCCTCATATTATGATTCGTAGCCAGATTGCAAAGGTTAGAGCATTTCCAGCGATTTCTGAAAGAAAAATTTCCGAGATAGTAAATTTTTCTACTATGGTTTCAAATCTCACAATATTTTTAGAGAATGCCGGTGCAACACCCCATCTTTCTAATCCGACTCTACTTGATGAACTAGTTGAAAAGCTACCTCTTGCTAAGCGTGAGGAGTGGATTAGATATGCTAAAATTAACTTAAGCGAATATCCAACAGTACGACAATTTAGCGGGTGGCTACAAAACGTCGCAACGTACATATCTCTGGCAATTCAAACAGAATTTAGTACCGAAGAGGTTGCAAAAAATAAGGGAAATAAAACCAAGCCGTCATTTGCTATTACAATCGATGATCGCAGCCAAGTAAAATGCGTATCGTGCCATAAAAATCATTACCTTAGTCAATGCACTGAATTTCGGAACGCCTCTACGGCGCAAAGATGGAAAATAGTAAAGGACAATCGTTTGTGCTTTAGTTGTTTTAAAGCTGGACACAACTCATCTCAATGCAGAAGCCGCCGGCAATGCGGAATATCCATGTGCACAAGATACCACAATTGTTTGTTACATGAAGGAACAAATAAAAATATTTCAAATGACAAAAATATCAAAAGTAATAAACAAACAAAACCAAATGTTAGTGATGGTACATTTGTCAGTGATGGTACATGTACAAGTAGTAACAGTTCAAATTCAACTACACAAAATGAAATCGATTGCGCTTCGGTTACAACGATTTTAGAAAACGGCTTGGAAAAAGATACACTATTTAAATATTTGCCAGTGCGTTTAAAGGGACCTAAAGGTAGTGTTAATATAATGGCATTCATTGATGATGGATCCAAAATTTCACTTTTAGAGGAGGATATAGCAAATCAAATAGGGTTGCAGGGTCCAAAAACTAATTTATCGCTCGGATGGATTGGTGGCAAACAGTCAAGCGAGATGTCAATGAAAATTGAATTGGAAATTGGTAGCATTAAAAAAAACGACTGTTTTCACATAAAGAATGTCCGAACCACAGAGCATTTAAGACTACCAAAACAGAGTTTAAAACTCGGAGCGTTTAGAAAAAAATTTCCTGTACTGTACAATGTTGCCATTGAAGATTATTTTAATATTTCGCCAAAGTTGTTGATTGGGCTACCACATGTAAGACTCGTACGCCCACACGAAATTTTAAATTTAGATGATAGTTTTTCTGTACACAAGACATCTTTGGGATATATACTATTTGGGTCAAATGAAGGAGGCGTAGAACCCAATGTGTTTGTAATCGAATTCAACAGCATGGAAGATGTAAAAAAACACGTATCTGACTACTTCTCATTGGAAAGCTTTGGAATGAAGCCTGTAAGCCTGTTGTTTCTGACATTGACATAAGAGCCGAGAATATACTGAGTGACACCACAGTTAAAAAAGGACAGCAATACGAGACTGGTCTTCTTTGGAAACAGGATAAATATGAATATAAGGAAACTTACTCTTTGGCTTACAAACGTCTTCAGATCGTAGAAAATAAGATGAGAAAGGATAAGGATTTAGCTAAATGGTATGAAGACAAAGTTGGTGAATATATTACAAAAGGATATGCCAGAAAATTATCCGCTGAAGAAGCCTCTGTAGAAACCGACCGTACATGGTATTTGCCACATTTCGTTATTACTAATGCAAACAAGGGCAATAAGAGGCGACTTGTTTTCGATGCAGCTGCAGCTGTGGAAGGTGAATCATTTAACTCCAGATTACTTAAGGGTCCATGCAAGTATCAACCAAAGCCACTACTTTCCATTTTATTCAAGTTTCGTCAACGACAAATAGGAGTGTGTGGGGACATACGGGAAATGTTTCACCGTGTACTTATTCGCGAAGATGATCAAACAGCCCAGCGATTTTTATGGAGATCAGGTAGTAGTGAATATCAGCCGGATATATATGTAATGCGAGCGATGATATTTGGGTCAGCCAGCTCACCATGTTCCGCACAATATGTAAAAAATTTAAATGCCAAGCTATATAAGGAGAATAACAACAGAGCCTATAGGGCAATTGTGGAATGTCATTATGTAGATGACTATGTAGATAGCTTTGATACGGTCGAAGAAGCTATTGCCGTATCCAAAGAAGTAATTAATATTCACAAGCAGGCTGGTTTTGAGCTGCGAAGTTTTGTTTCAAATTCACCCGAGTTTTATCATAATATACAAGGGTCAGAGTGTAGAGATTCAACAGAATCAAGGAATCTTAGTATAAGTGAATCAATGGCAGAAAAGGTGCTGGGGCTTTTTTGGTACCCTAAGAATGATTCATTTTACTTTATATTAAAGTTTGCAAGAGTTCCTCATGCTATTTTGAATGGCAAACGAAAGCCCACAAAAAGCGAAGTGCTGAGTCTAGTTATGTCAATATTTGACCCATTTGGTTTTTTGGCAAATATTATCATAAGATCTAAGATTATCCTTCAAGAGCTGTGGCTTTGTAACATAGACTGGAACACACCAATCCCTGATAAAATATACAAGACATGGCACGACTGGTACAGAGAACTTCAAAATGTTACACGTATGAAGATACCAAGATGTTATAGTATGATGTTTATTGATCCCTCGACAATAGTTGAGCTACATATTTTTGTGGACGCGAGTGAAATGGCATTTGCAGCTGTGGGTTACTGGAGGATACGATTGGAAAATAGCGTTGAAATTATTTTTGTGGCTGGCAAGTCAAAATGTGCCCCGATAAAACCTTTATCAATACCAAGACTCGAACTTCAAGCCGCAGTACTTGGAGTTAGACTAAAGGACGCGATTGTATCAAGTCATGATTTAAACCCAGCAAGAATAATATTTTGGTCTGATTCAAAGACTGTGGTGAAATGGATTCAATCAGATTGCCGTATTTATAAGCAATTTGTGTCACACCGTATAGCGGAAATATTAGATACTTCAGAAGTTGAACAATGGCGATGGGTTCCTGGATCGCAAAACCCCGCTGATGATGCCACAAGGCCACAATATTTCTCAGGGAATATAGAAGAATCTCGTTGGTTAAATGGTCCGAAATTCTTAAAACTTGAAGAGAACAACTGGCCGAATTTATGCGGTGAGGCTGACAAGCAGTTTTGCGAGTCTGAAGTGCGTTCAAAGTTCTTGTTATCTATAACAGAAGTTCACCCCCATGATACCTTATACAAGGATATCTAAATATTTCAAGCTACTGAGGATTAGGTGTTGGTTTGTTTGAGCCATTAAAATTTTTAAATGTTTTGGTGCCCGTCGGAATAAGTCGTGTTTACATTTTAAACCATATATTACCATGCAGGAAATTAAGGAGGCTGAAACGTATTGGTGTCGAATTGCTCAGCAGGAAGCTTTTGGAATTGAATACAACATTTTGAAAGCTGGCCAGTTAGTAGACAAAAAGAGCAGTATTTATAAACTAAATCCATGCCTTAAGGAAGATGATTTAATACGACTTTCAGGTCGTATTAGCAGGGCTTCATGTGTTAGCCAGTGTACAAAGGAGCCAATTATTATGCCGAAAACCCACACAATTACTAAACTTATAGTTAAGCAATACCACGAGCAAAACATACATCAAAATCTGGAGGCCACGTGTGCCGCAATTCGTACCAAGTTTTGGATTCCCAGTTTAAGGCAAATTGTGAGAAACGTAAAAAAAAAACTGTCAGGTATGTAAAAATAGAAGTGCAACTCCTAGGCCGCCACAAATGGGCCAACTACCATTGGATCGTGTTACCCCATTTGTGAGACCTTTCACATATACTGGTATCGACTACTTGGGTTCATATACAGTTTCCATTGGCCGGAGGTGTGAGAAAAGATGGGTGTCACTTTTTACGTGCATGACAACCAGAGCAATACACCTCGAAATTGCAAGGGACTTATCAACTGATGCTGTAATTTTATGTATTAGGAACTTTATTAATAGAAGAGGGGTGCCAATCAGAATAAGAAGCGATAGAGGTACCAATTTTGTCGGAGCCAGCAAAGAAGACTTTGTAATAATAGAAAAAAAATTGGCTGATGAATGTACTCGACGAGGAATAGAATGGGTATTTAATACTCCCGCTGACCCTTCTGCTGGTGGTGCGTGGGAGCGAATGGTTCGTGCCGTAAAAAGTGTTTTGGTATTTACTTTAAAAGAAAAATCGCCCCAAGTCGATACTCTAAATAGTCTTCTAATTGAAGCGGAGAACTTGGTAAACTCCCGTCCTTTAACGCACCTTCCCATTGATAGCATGGACAGTGAGCCGCTTACTCCCAATCACTTTTTGCTTGGGACTCCAAATATAGTACAAACGCCTGCTGTAGAAGAAAGAGTTTGTCTTCGGAAGCAGTGGCATATACTACAGCAACTTAAGCAGACGTTTTGGAAAAGGTGGGTGTTGGAGTATCTACCGGACTTAACCAGGCGCACGAAATGGTATCAGCCAGTAAAACCATTGTGTGTAGACGATATTGTGGTAATATGCGATGAAAATGAAGAACGCGGTAAATGGAAACGTGGTGTGGTAGAACAAATTTTTACAGCGGAAGATGGGCAGGTTCGTTCAGCAGTAATTAGAACTTCAGCCGGTAAATTGCGTCGTCCTGCATCAAAACTAGCATTGCTAGATATAGCTGGCGAGTCTCCCTGATCAACTCACGGGCGGTGGGATGTTGTAAAGAAAACTACATTTAACTGTTTAATTTATTAATTTTTATTTGAAATTAACTGTATGTTTAAAAGTATTCGTATGTTTACGTTTATGTTTGGTAATACTAAATTTCGAATTTAGACTAAGTCTCTGTTTACACGTTAAGTGTTATCGGTTTTTTAATTATTGTTCACTGTTACCGTATTTCTATTACTTACAAAGCTCTTGGTA
Organism: Pollenia angustigena; assembly: GCA_930367215.1. NCBI lineage: Eukaryota > Metazoa > Arthropoda > Insecta > Diptera > Polleniidae > Pollenia > Pollenia angustigena. The sequence continues at coordinate 10,521,622 of OV884061.1, read as the reverse complement.
ACACTGGAAATCCTTTTAGTTTTTTGTATGAACATTCGTAACTTAATTTATATGTTGGTAGCATTGCTACGATTTTAAACAACGATTCGAAATAGATCATTCTGGAAAAGACTTAAGAAGAATAGAATTGTGTAAGTTAGGTTTTGCTATGTATTTTTAAGATTAATTAATGTACTTTAAATTCGTTTTAGATAATAAAACACTAAACACAACCAAAAAAGAAAGTAAATTGTTTTCGTTTTAATATAATTCTAAGACTGAGTGTTACAGCCGTAATACCTTAATTGCTGCCGCAACAACACCAAGTAAAATTCTTTTACTGCACAACAATGTGTAGTGAGCGAATCAATACCATTTTGAGATGAGTTTAATGGTGTGTTGCAGATAACAACAACATGCATTTATTTTAAAAAATATTAACGTATAAAACAGAATATAAGTACAAAAATGTTTATGTACTTTTTCATGGTTTTGAGGCACAAGTACTGTGTATTGATATTTTCAAAAAAACTTCCCTGTACATAAGTGTGACCGCAAGTTATATGGGAAATATTTTTTTCGTATTTTCACTTGGCAAACCCCTTAAAATTATTACAAATTAGAAAGAAAATATATATAAAAAAATTTAGATCGTTTGCATAGTTATTAGCCGTGCCTTGAGCCCACAAAGTTTGCTAAAATGCTATTTTTCTCACTATGGGTCGCTTTAATTGTTGATAACTTCCGTAATATTTATTTTAGAGAAAACCCTTATTTACAAATATTCTAGGGCTATATCTTATGAACAATGTTGCTCTGCATTAGTTTTCTTAAACATGAATATTTTATCCAGAAAAAACCAAATTAAAATATAACACCGAAATTTTCACATATCTTCGCATTCTTTGCCTGGTGATTACACTACGTGACAAATTTTTAACAAAGTCGTGACCAAAAAATTCTGACAGCTAATCCGAATATGAAGTCAGAAGTGTCAAAAGTATAACAGTTTTTGAGATATTCCAAAATAACCGTTATTTGTGTTTTTAAAAAAGATGATGTGTCTGAAATGCAAATATCTTCAACAATTTTGAACGGACTATGTATTTCTTTCTTTTTATTGAGAGGTTATAAAATTTATTAAATAACCATGGGTCGTTTGAAGCAGTGTTTAAATTGCTTGCTTTAAAATAGCAACAGCACCGAAATTTTTGATTTGTTTACATTTTTTGCTGCAAATTAAAAAACTGTATTTTTCAATGTCTTTTATTACTATGATAGAGAGTAAGCAAAAGCAGAAAAAGAGAGAGCAAATAATTTTTTTAGTCTCGCTATGTGTATGTTCTTTGCTTAATCAGTCAGCAACGCAACAACTTAAGTAAGTAATAAATTTTGTTCATGTTTTTTTTTTTGCTTTTCATGCGCTTAAAGCAGCGGTGGGCGCTGGTTTGCCTGTACCCATGTTCTGTAACTTTAGTGAGAACTTCTTGCATCGAAAAGATGGGAAACAAAATATTTCATCGTTTCTCGAAAAGTCAGAAAAAAGTATGTCTGTAACTCATGTCGAAAACTATCAAAAAGGATTACGTCGTTACGTTATAAATGTCATAATATTACACTCGAAGCCGATGTGAAATTGCAGACGTTGAGAGCGCAAGTCACACATATCGTTGACGTCGATCAAAATTTACTAAAATTGAAACAATTTTAACGACGGCGTCGAAAATACAACCGTCGGCTATACCATATAATGTAAAGTGCGACTTTAATATTTGTTGTTTGCAAATGAACTTTGAAAAAATTCGTATATTTTATAAAAATGTTAAAAGCAAAATATTTGAACAATGAAAAAATGTGTGAAGAACAAAATATTATTATTATTATTCTATGCATTTTGCGTTTTTAATAGTTTTTAGTGTTAAAATGGTTTCTCGCCCCATTTTTTTTTCGTGAGTTTATTTGACAGTTCAAAGCGGGAACTTTTCTCACAAAAATGTTACAGACACACTTTTTCTGTAAATTGGCAAGTAATTTTCTTACGTGACAGCTATTACTTGCCTAAAAAGTTACAGACACAGTTTAGTGAGAAAAACAGCTGTTTGTTTCAATATATGGCATTTTTGTTTCATTTCACACATTTCAATCGAAAAGATTCTCGACGCAAGAGTTACAGAACATGGGCACTGGATTACGAAGTTTTTCGGGATTTTACATTTACTCATCGTTTTTTTTTTTTTACCAGAGCTGCTAAAAATACAAAAATTGCCCTACTAAGGTATTCCCTCAAATCCCCAAAACATACCATACACTTGTTATATTATACTACTTTTTAATTTAAAAAAATTAAGTTTAAAATAGAGAAAATAAATAAAAAACTATTTTTTAGCAGTCAAAACAAGAAGAAACAACAATATTTACATTGAAATCAGAAAACATACACGTGTTTGTGTGATGTTGTTTTCGCTCATTTAATACTGCCCACAAACTGAAAATCATGAATTCATTGTTTCATGCATAAACAGTAACAAAGGCACTGTTGCCAACTTTTTCTGAATATTTCCCGCCAAATCCGACGTCAAAACCGCTAGAAACCGCTAAATATTTAATTAAGCGGGAATTTTTTTAAAAATACCGCTAAAACCTAAACATTTTTTTAAGTTTTATATAAATCAAATGACGCATAGACAGACGGAAATGGCTTAATCGACGTAGAATTACTCAAGGACCCAGAATAAATATACCTTATGGGGTATTAGATGAATATTAAAACATTTTCACCCGGAATGACAAACTTAGTACGTAAAAGCAAAAAATGTATATGATTTACGCAATTTTTGGTAATTATTTGCCGTTTTAAGGCATTAGATAAAATTACTTACATTAAAGTAAGTGCTTGGGTTCTGTCGAGACAATTAAGATCAATACCTTACCTTGCCTTACCAAGCTTTACATACAGCCCTAACAAAATACTAACTAAAAATCGAAAAAAAAATGGCATATACAATCTTCAGTTCACTAACGGCCATTTTCACCAAGTTCGGTTAAAACTATTCAATTTCAATTAAAGTTCCGGTTACCAATATATTTTGACAGCTATAACCGATAGTTAATTGTAACCGAACTTGGTGCAAATGGCCGTAAAGCAATAAAAGAAATTAAAACCTAAACAAATAGTTTTTAGCCAGAAAAACGATAAGAAAAAGTAAAAAATGTGTAAATTTTAAATTTGAGAAAGGTTTTTGTAGCGAAAATGAGCCGGTGAGAGTTGTTTGAAAACCGCTAGATTTCCCGCTTACCGCTAAAACGTATTTTTCCCCGCGATTGACATTTCAAAAAGGCTAGATTTAGCGGGAAAATCTCTAAATTGGCAACAGTGAACAAAGGCAACCCGAAAAACAAATACAACATAAGGAAAAAAAGTAAAATTGTATTCAGTTGCTTAATAAATTTCAACAAAGCAGGACTGTTGCGCATGTTGCTTTTTTGGCACATTTTGCAATTTCGTAGTGGTACACTGACAATCTATTTATTGTGTTGTGATCAAGCTGTGCCTATGTATGTTTTTTTTCAGCTTATTTTAAAAACTTTTCAGCAATGATGAATTATATAATAATCAAGTTTTTTTATTGAATTCCTTTTTATACCCACACCACAATAGTGGAGAGGGTATTATGCATTTGTGCTGATGTGTGTAACGCCTTAAAATATTGGTCCTAGACCCACCTTAAAGTATACCGATCGATTCAGAATCACTTTCTGAGTCGAAAAAACGATGTCCGTCCGGCTTGCTGGCTGGCTGGCTAGCTGGCTGGCGGGGTGTCCATGTAACCTTGTGCGCAAAGTACAGGTCGCAATTTTAGAGGTAATTTGATAAAATTTGGGTCATAGGTTCTTATTGGCACAAGGACCAAGCCTATTGAAAATGGGCCGAATCGTAGGACCACGAGGTAAGATAGGGGGAAATTTCTTCCTCTCAGAAACTATCCAACCGATTTTAATGAAATTTAAAACATACATAAAACCATATCTTTATGGACACAAAAGGGATGCATTTTTTTAAAAATAGGACCACGAGGGGAGATAGGGGCAATTTCTGTCCATCAAACCGATTTTAATGAAATTAAAAACTTAGATAGATCCATATCTATATGGACACATAAGCTATACAGTTTTTCAAACATAGGACCAAAAGGGGAGGTAGGGGGCAATTTCTGCCTCTCACAAACTTTCAAACCGAATTTAATGTGGTGTAGGGTATCATATGGTCGGGCTTGACCGACTATACTTTTTTACTTGTTTTTTTTTTGCATATTTACATATAAATAGTACACATTTTGAAGTTTTTGCTCACGGTCTTTTCGATTTCAGGTGACAATGCATATATATATATATCGATACCTTCCCGTAAGAATGTATTAAGCGAAATTTCTAAAATTGTGTAGGAAACGAAAAAAACGTTTCATTTAGTTATTTATTTTTCGGATTTTATTGAAAGAAACATATTTGGAAAGCGATTTTCAGAATACAAAACATATTTAAAAATGTGGCTTCGCATAGTTTCTTTGTCGGATAATACAAATTACAGGGTGCCACATTATTTCAGTGAGAAAACTTGACGGTTGATGCAATTTTATTTTCACCCTAGTTTCTTTTGCATCCATGATAGGGCAGCGAAATCCAGGCCAAAATGTGGCGCTTAATTTCTAGTATAGTTCCACATCAAAAAGTCATTTTCGAAAAAAGTGTCGCTTAATACATTCTTACAGGAAAGTATCGATATTTTACCGTTAAGGAAAATTTTATGAATAATATAATAAAAATATTTTTACTAAACTTTTTTTTTTTTTTTTTTGTTTTGCAAATTTACATACAGTTTGAAAAAACTTTTCAAAAATGTCTCTAAGTCAGTGTTATCCAAATCTTCATTTTCTGTGCACAATAGTGCTACAAAAACAATAAAAACAACTCACACCGATGCTTGTTCTCTTTTATTTCAGTTTGATTTCACTTGTTAATTGAGTGTTGATGAGTACACATGTGCGGATGCTTACGGTTTTTTTTTCAGCTTTATTGTTTTTTCAGCTTTGATTTTATTTCAATATAAACCAGCAAACAAAATAGTATGATGGAAGACAAAAATGTTTGTTTTGTCATTAAAAATGCTTTTGGTAACATGCAATGCATTTTATGTTACCAAACATTTAAAACAAAGAAAACATTTTCAATTAAAAGGCATTTTGACCTTTTTCACATAGAAATAAATAAATTAAACGAGGAAAAAAAGAAAATGTTTTTTCTTGAGCAAAAAAACCTTTATATGCAAAAAATTAAAGAATGGGTTCTGCAAGAAGAGCAAAGTGAGGAAATTTTGCAAAATAAAAAATTAAAAATAGAGATTTCGAGCCAAATAAGCTTGGAAATCGCTCAGCAAGGCAGACCGTTTATTGATGGAATGCTAGTAAAAAATATTTTACAAAAAACTTTTCAAACGTTAAATTATAAAACAGATTTCATAAAGTCAATTCCCTTGTCACCCCAAACTGTGGCTAGGCGTATTGCCCAAATAGGAAATTCGGTGGAGTCTTCTATTGAAGAAAAATTAATAAATTGTAAATTTCTTTCGTTTTGTTTAGATGAAAGTACAGATATTAATGATCTTTGTCAACTGGTTGTCTGTGTAAGATGCATTGATGAACATTTTAATTTTTTCCGACTTAAAATTTATTTGTTCCAAGCAGAGAAATAAATTAAGTTCTTCAAATTTAAAACATATTATGCTAATAAGAAATTGTTACAAAATCTTCAATTTGGAAAACTTAATTTATAATTTGAAATTATTAAGCAAAGAAGTTGTATCAGCTAGAAAAGCTAGATCTGATATGAATTGTGTATCTTTTAAAAAACTTTTTGCCGACTCATCGATATTTTCTTTTTCTAAAAACTCTAAGACTTCCTCTTTTAAATTATATAGCCGGTTATGATAGTCGCCACGACTGAGCCAACGTACCTCAGTGAACATTTTAAGATCTTTGAAAGCTGCGTTTTAGATGTTAAAAATTTTACAAATTTTCGATGAGTGAGGGCATTGTGTCCTCCTCTTATTTTATTTATAATGCGCTTTGCAGTCTTCATAGTAGAGTCTTGAGTAATAAATTTAGATGCAAGCGCCGCTTGATGGATAATGCAGTGAAAGTTTTGCATTGCCATTTCACTTTTTTTTATATTACCTATCAAACCTGTGTTTTTTCCTACCATTACACTTGCCCCGTCTGTGCAGACACCGACAATTTTGTTTACATCAACAATAGCAAAAAGTTTATCACTTACAACTTCCATCAAAAGCTTTCCCGTTACATGCCCATGAAAGGTTTCCAATGTCAACATTGATTCAAAAACATTAAAATGTTCATCAATGCATCTTACACAGACAACCAGTTGACAAAGATCACTAATATCTGTACTTTCGTCTAAAAATAATATTCATAAAATTCATTACATTTGCAATGCTTAGTTTTGTGTTTGCTGGGCAATGTTATGTTATCCAATACAGACGCATTTCATTTAATGAGAGTTTTGGTTAACTATGCTCTAAGTGTAAATCAACTAATTTACTCTCTTTTATTCAATGTTCTTTATCTGCCATTCGCTGGCTTAAAGTCAGCAAGTCAACTTCTTTGCTGTTGCTGGCTGGCACTTCATACATATATTTTGAATTTCTTAGTATTTTTGCAGAGAGAATTGTTTAAAGATCATTTCCGTTAGATGTTTTTTTTTTGCGAAAAAAAACTAATTTTTGTTCTTTTATTTAGTGAGTTACGCAAAACCATATTTTTAGGTACCTATTTCTTTAATGTTTTTAGTATTTTTTCTCAATAAATATGAAAATACATACATATGAAAATCAATAAAACTTCACATGTTAGATTAAAAACTCCATCACTTTTTAACAAATGTATGTGAGCAAAGTTTACACATACATAGCTTGGTCATTATCATTATCAAAATCAAAATATTTTTCAATTCTTCTTCGATTTACACGCGGCGCCATAATTCTTAGTTCTTACCGTCAAAGATTTTTTCAAAACTTATTACTGCAACAGCAAGCAACAGCGATCAAGTCAAAAAATGTTTAAACAGCAAGCCAACTACATAAAAAAAAAACATATTACTTACAGCAACAGCATTTTTTTTTAGTGGTTGCTTGGCTGAATGTTTAAACTTTAAGCTGAGAACATACACATAGTGATAGTAAATAAATTATTTACTCTCACTTTTTCTGCTTTTGCTTTTTTGCTTTTACTGCAGTGATGTCAATTATGATTGTGTTGGTGAGATTACTCTTATCTCTTACATGCCCAGCGTTCGAAATATGCGGTTGCGAGGCCTATTGCGAGGCCTTATTAAAGACCTTTTCTAAGGGTCATCTATGTTCGATTAAATTGTTGGGAATCAGGTAAGGTATTAAAACTTACAAAACATTTTCATGAAAGGGCGATGCAAACACCAGGGCCAGCATTATGCGAGGAAATATAGTTCATGCTTTCCATTCATTTTTCATCAGACCATTTAAAGTTAACTTACATTTATTGCTATGAAGACTTAAAAGCAATTAATAATAATACAATTATCGAAAAATGTTGAGTTATGGACAGACACAATCAGTTATTATTTAAATAAATTTAATTTGGAACCTCAGAAACTTTGCTTATTTTTTGGAAAAATTGCGCAGTTCACAATATTTGAAGTCTTTTTACAACCTAAAACAATTCTTTCCAATATTTTTCGTTTTTTGCTCAACATACCTTTGCGAATTCTAACAATGAAAATTCATTTGCTCATACTAATGCAAATATTAAGTTTAAAAATATTCTGTAAGTATTTACCACCATTATAAAAAGAGAAGATTTTACTAGACTATAATAAATACTTTTATTTACCAATAATATCTTCTATATTTATATTGCAGCTTCGTAACAACAAACCATTTTTTAGGTTTGCGGATGTTAATTTATTGCGTTGTTTTGAGCAAATGTATTTCAAATCGGAAAATATTTGTTCGCAAAGATATGTTGAGGAGAAAAGCGACAAACATTTGAAGGAATTTTTTTTTAATATATGATATAGCGCCCCGTCTAAATTTTTCCAGAACTCAATAATATTTTCCCTGTCTGGAGGATTAATTTCGCTCCGAAGTATGATTAGTTCCGACTGGATGCTGAATTCATAACTCGCAATGTCGCACTTAAAGGGATTTTGGAATATGTTAAGTAGTGGTTTTATATCCTCAAAATCTTGAAAACGATCTTGAAAGTTGTAAAAAAGGTTTTCAAAAATTGCCAAATACTCAGATTTTTTCAAATATTTCTCCTTGTCATAAATAAGCAAAGTTTTAGGAAAGTTGGAAAAATCTTCATTATTTATTTCATTTGTTAATAAAAATAATTTGGTTTTAAAATTAAAAACAATCATATATATGTCACTTAAATTGTTTCCCTTTCCTTGTAGTTCCAAATTTAGCTCATTTAAAATACTGCTTGTATCCGCCAGAAACGCAAGGTCGAAAATGAACTCATAATCATTCAACTGTATTAATTCACATTCGTCTAAATTTTCAGTTTCCCAAAAACGCAACACCTCTTTTCTAAGATCGAATAACCTGTTTAGACAATCACCCCGACTAAGCCAACGAACTTCCGTAAACATTTTAAGTCGTGGTGATTGGCGTTTACGTTTTTAAGAAAACTTACAAATTTTCTGTGCGTTAATGAATGATGACCCCCCCGTATTCTATTGATTATCCGCTCTGCAGTCTTAATAGCGGCATGATCACTTATAAATTTTGAGGCAAGCATGGACTGATGAATTATGCAATGGAAAGCATGTACATCAATTCCATTTTGCTTAAGCTGTCCTACGAAACCTTCATACTTCCCGGCCATAACGTTTGCACCATCCGTGCAAACTCCTGCTAATTTTGAAGCTTGTGTAACAGATATCAGGTTTTCAAAGACTACGTCGTATAATACCTTACCTGTTACATTACCGTAAAACGTTTCAAGTGAGTACATAGTTTCAAAAACATTGTACTCACTATCTATGCATCGAACACAAATGACCAATTGGCAAAGATCATTAATATCGGTGCTTTCGTCGAGACAAAAAGAAAAATATTCACAATTTTTTAACTTTTCCCTAATCACAGATTGTATATGTGCAGCTAAAATTGATGTGCGCTTGACGACACTATTTCGGCTCATGGGAAGCGTTTTTATTACGCTGCAATCGATTTTCAGTTTTTCCAAAACTGCATTGAAAAGCTTTTTTATAAATGCCCCATCGGAAAATGGTCTTCCCTGTTTTACTATTTCCAAAGTTAGTAAATTTGATATTTCTATTTTTAACTCTTCTATCCTATCTTCATGCTCTTCTTCTTGTGATACCCAACTTTTCAAGATAAACCTTTTTTTTAATCTTATATTGGTTTTCCCTTTCTTTTACTTCATATTGTTTAATATCATTATGGAAATGATCATAATGCCTTTTCAAAGTATACAATCTCTTAAGTTCAAATGTTTTAAAACATAAGAGACATTGAAAATAATTAAATGCATTTTTTATCGTAAAATATTTTTTATATGGCATCATTTATCTTTTTTTTAATAAACTCATCCGCTTGCACGTCCGTTATCGCTGTCTACAAGACTATTAAATGAAATTCTAATTTGAAGTTTACAGGTATACACAATTGTACATAGAAATGGATTTCCCTGATCTATTTATTCAAAAATAAAATGAATTACATGAGAATTATAACGTGAAAAAGTTATTTTAGTAAAAAGTTAGGGTATTCATAGTGGTAAGTAAAATAGAAAGGGTATTCACGGTGTTGGGTTACTCATACTTCAAACATCTGTGCATACATTTTAATTCTAGCTAATGGTATATCATAACTTTTTACAAAATACCAAATGCGCACCTGAGTTTGCCTGCAAAAATTTATAAAGTCATTATAACAGGTCAAAGTTACGTTAAATAAATACCATAAAGTAGTAAGGTTTACTCTTTAGACTCGGTCATATAATTGTAGCATAAAAAAGTAAGCAATAAAAATAGTGCGAAACAATAAAGTTTCATTAATACATCAATAAAACACATCTTCTTACCCAAAAATTTTACCTGCTGTCACATTTGCTTTTATGTGTATAGGTTTACACATAAATTGTAGCAAAACAAGACTTTTTTAACTTGTTTTTTAAATATTTTTACCTACTTAAGAAAAGAGTTTTCAAAAAAAAAAACCCACCGACGCGATTGGTACAGAAACAAAAATATTTTTACAATCACAAAATACCAACAAATTCTTGTGGCTTTTTCTTTTCTTAATAATTTCTGCATTTAGGTACGTCTTTTTAACGAAAGAAAAAGGGACCCTGTTACATGCATCAACGAATTTTTTTCACGAACAAAACACATATCGTTAGCTTAAATGCAAAACAATTATTTTGAAAATTTGAAATTTTTGTTGATTAGGATTCACTTTACATATATATTTTTATAAAATTATTAGTATTGTGGTTATTTTATTGAACTATTTATGGTTTTTAATCCAAATTTTTAATATTTTTAATTAGGCTTAAGTTCATCAAATTTAATTTTCATAAAATTATTTTTATGAAGAAAGGAATTTTACAACATGAAAATTAATTAAAATTTACTGATAATTTTTCATTCTTGACTCAATCTGGGCTCGAACCCAGGCGTTTTTACGGACAGGTTACCCTGACATGTTTCGATTGCAACCACTCAATCTCCTCAGAGGGCTTGCCGTTTAACACTCGCAGCCATCGACGACTGCTGACGTCATTAGTCAAACATCAATCCTTAAACCAAATTGTATTCAACCTTTGGTAGATCGAAATTTGCTTTGAATGATTATCTATTTTAATTTATTTTAACATGTTATTCCTTTACTTCTGTTTTTTCGTACTTTTGTCAAGAATTCTTCTTGAAGTTCAAAGTACATATTTTTGTTTTTTCATTTTTTTTTTGTCTTTCTTTTTCTTGTTGACCTTTTCAGCAAAACTTGAAGGACAAATGCAAACATAGAGCTCGTGCCTTAGCTTTAACAATTATTAGTATTGTGGTTATTTTATTGAACTATTTATGGTTTTTAATCCAAATTTTTAATATTTTTAATTAGGCTTAAGTTCATCAAATTTAATTTTCATAAAATTATTTTTATGAAGAAAGGAATTTTACAACATGAAAATTAATTAAAATTTACTGATAATTTTTCATTCTTGACTCAATCTGGGCTCGAACCCATGCGTTTTTACGGACAGGTTACCCTGACATGTTTCGATTGCAACCACTCAATCTCCTCAGAGGGCTTGCCGTTTAACACTCGCAGCCATCGACGACTGCTGACGTCATTAGTCAAACATCAATCCTTAAACCAAATTGTATTCAACCTTTGGTAGATCGAAATTTGCTTTGAATGATTATCTATTTTAATTTATTTTAACATGTTATTCCTTTACTTCTGTTTTTTCGTACTTTTGTCAAGAATTCTTCTTGAAGTTCAAAGTACATATTTTTGTTTTTTCATTTTTTTTTTGTCTTTCTTTTTCTTGTTGACCTTTTCAGCAAAACTTGAAGGACAAATGCAAACATAGAGCTCGTGCCTTAGCTTTAACAATTATTAGTATTGTGGTTATTTTATTGAACTATTTATGGTTTTTAATCCAAATTTTTAATATTTTTAATTAGGCTTAAGTTCATCAAATTTAATTTTCATAAAATTATTTTTATGAAGAAAGGAATTTTACAACATGAAAATTAATTAAAATTTACTGATAATTTTTCATTCTTGACTCAATCTGGGCTCGAACCCAGGCGTTTTTACGGACAGGTTACCCTGACATGTTTCGATTGCAACCACTCAATCTCCTCAGAGGGCTTGCCGTTTAACACTCGCAGCCATCGACGACTGCTGACGTCATTAGTCAAACATCAATCCTTAAACCAAATTGTATTCAACCTTTGGTAGATCGAAATTTGCTTTGAATGATTATCTATTTTAATTTATTTTAACATGTTATTCCTTTACTTCTGTTTTTTCGTACTTTTGTCAAGAATTCTTCTTGAAGTTCAAAGTACATATTTTTGTTTTTTCATTTTTTTTTTTTGTCTTTCTTTTTCTTGTTGACCTTTTCAGCACAACTTGAAGGACAAATGCAAACATAGAGCTCGTGCCTTAGCTTTAACAATTATTAGTATTGTGGTTATTTTATTGAACTATTTATGGCCGAAGGCCGGATAAGCAGAGTAGTTTTATTTAGCGAAGCCGGTTCTTGCTATACCATAGAGGAGAAAATCCTTGCGCCCGGCCGAAGGCCGGCTATGCAGAGAAGCTTTAGTTAGCGAAGCCGGTATTTGTCATACCAAAGAGGAGCAAATCTTTGCGCCCGGCCGAAGGCCGGATATGCAGAGAAGCTTTACTTAGCGAAGCCGGTTTTTGCTATACCATAAACTGCTATGCTATAAACTACATACTTACCTGGTGCACCTCTGTAATATTTTGATGTAAAATGCAAAAAGAATGTAATGTTAGGTAAAGAGATAGTAATTTTCAAATAAATTTTGAATATCTAAAAAGATATGGTCAAAAGCTTTGAAATGATACCAATATTGGCCATATAACGATAAAAATGTAGTGGAAAATCGGACCTTTATATAAAAACTTAAAACGTCCATAACTTGAAAACTAAGCGTTTCCGCCAACTTTTTTATTTTATTTTTTCTTCTTATTTTTCAATTTTCTATCACCCTGTGTACTTTTTTTTTTATTTGGAGCTGCGTCGGTAAACTAGATTTGTTCCCTTCCTTTGAGGGTTGGAGTTGACATTTGGGATATTTAACAGATTATATCTAATTTTTTTTTATTCCAATCATTAAAGATAAAAATTGTTCAAACTTGGATTATCAGTGTGACATCATTGACGATGGGAGTCTGTATAACAAAGTGTGCATGACAGTTTTACTTTATGGATTATGTTAATATATAAAAACATAATTTTGTTTGAGATTTCTTTGGGGTTTTTCTTTTTTCATTTTAGTGGGGAAATTTTTTTTAATTTGGGGAAAATGAAAAAGGTATCTGGCAGCTCTTGTCACCAGCGTTTTTAATTCCATGACGGAATAAGCAGGTGGCATCGTTACGGCAACAAATACATAACAACAAAAATGATCAAAGCGTACCGCTGAACGTGATGAAAACAATAATTTTTAGCCAATTTTTGTTTATGGTCAATATCTTATTTATTTAAATTTAAAATTAGCAAAAACTTTAATAAAATACAATAATCACAGCACAAGACGTGGACTTTTTGAAAACATTAACAAAACTTTGACATAAACCTAGACAAACAATGCAAATGAAATAAATCAACATCTGGCGTAGTGCTGCCACCGTTTATTCCATCATGGTTAACTCGGTGCTTACATGGTGGAATAATATTTCACCATGGGTGCCTAGGTACATTTACACACCTTCGCTGCTTCACAAACGAAGCGGCCCATACACTTGCAAAGTTATTGTGTATGACTTTTATCACAATATTTTAATTTTGTCCTATATTATGTAACAAGCCGCACATTGTTTTAATTCATTCAATAAAAAGGTAAATGTAACCCATAGGAATAACATAAACAACATTGTTCAATGTTGCCAACACATTTCACTTTCTTTTCGTTCAACAATAAAAATCAAGGCTTTTGATTGTTGCCAATACATTGTGTCACCTTCGAATATCATATACACATAGGCGATATAATTGTACAATACGTAAAATTGAACAATTTTATTACAAGTGTATGAGCCGCTTTAGTGCTTTTGGCACTAAACAGTGCTGCCAATGAAGAATTCGGAAATTACACCTGACAGTGTACCAAATTACACATATGAAGCAAAATTACACATACAAAACCTAATTGATATTCCATATTTGCAATTAAATGGTTAGGTTTACAAAAAAGCACAGCTTATTAATTGCTGTAGTAAGAAAGAACTAGATGCACATGTAAAAAGGCACGTATCCACGCGAAGTACAAACTTATTTCCGAATATATGCGGTAACGTCGACAGAAAAGCAGCACAAAATTGTTTTTGTGCAAGCCTAAGCAACATAAATTTTTAAAGTTCCCTATGACGCAAACTTACTTATTTACTTAGGTAACCATATACTATTGTTGCGCAATACAAAAAAATTAGTCTTTAGTCTCTAGAATTTACACACATTTTTTATAACAACCCGTCTCCAGCATCCATCAACTTGGTAAGAACAGCAGGACGCACATGAATTCTACTCGTGTAGACTGTTCATGTTCATGTTTCGTCCATGTGCTGCCATCGTTGCCTAAACATTTGTGTTAGCATCCATGTGCGCCATGATGTTGGCCATACAATGTATTTTCTGTATACAACCAAACGCACAACAACAAAAATTGTGGTCAATCAGAACATGAACATCAACACGTATTCGCCACATACAAGAACATGAACAAATTAATACCGTTGCTCTGCCGGCGTTATGGTCATGTCATTTTCTAATCGAACGCGTATGAAGACATGGGGTTAATTAGCACAAAAGCAAAGCCAAAGAAATTTAAATCAAAATATACAGTTATTTTTCAAAAAATGTTTGAACTAGTATTTCGCGATATATATATGCACGTGCTATATATGTATATATGATTTTTAGGTCTACACATAGACATATGGTGTTAGTCTGGGTTCACACCACAGAATACACAGAACTGTTAAAAGTGACGAGTGAAAAAGGCCCAAATCATTTGCGAGGGTAGCTTTCGAAGAAAGAGACAGAAAGCTTTTTTTGGCAGTGAAGTGGCAAGGTGTAAAAACAGGCCGCAACAATCAACACAAATGGCGTGATCAAAACAAAAATAACAAAACACAAACCACGTTAAACAAATGCATTAGTTCAACAAACGTTGTTTTTTGTGCAAAAAAAATGTATTTAGTAATATTGTTTTGTTTTATAATGTTATTTACTTACTTAAATATTATTTACTCGTGTTGTGGTGAACTTAAAAGTTAATTTTTACAACAGTTTTGTAAATAAATCTTAACTAAATAAATTTGTGTTCATTGTATTGCGGCATAGAAGATGATGAAAAGAGAAGTGCAAAAGGGCAGCTTTCTTTGAAAGAGACAAAAAAAAAACGCAAAATCTTCCGTCTCGTGACAGTTCTGTGTATTCTGTGGTTCACACTATGAAAGTCTTTTTGCACATAGTTTCTGTTGTAATAGTGTTTTCACACCTAAAGTTAAAACCTGGTTTTAACATTAAAACTATTAACAGCTGATTTTGCGTTCACATTACAAGTTTTTTAAATCCGGTTTTAACTCACAGTTTGCCTAATAGTTTTGTGCAAAATAAAATTCATTTCTCGTAGAAATAATTAAATTTGTTTAAGAAATGAATGCAGGAAAATGCCAGGAAATCAAACAATTTTATATTAAAAGTGTATTTTAGAATATTTCATCGGTTTGACGTTTTTTTATTTTCTTAAATTAATTAATTTTTATTGAGTGCCATCCCAGCTAGCATTTGTGTGATAATTTTTTGTTATTATTATCTAAATGGGTCTTCTAAGATCCCATTTGATGAATTTTCAATTAAGTGATTGAAAAAAGAAATTATATATCGTTACCTAAAACGCAAAGGCCCTTTCTAACCAAAAATCGTGTTTTTCGTTGGTTCTGATGTATTGCATCAACAGAAATATCAGCAATATTTTGAGAAACAAAAAAATCAAAAAATCTACAAAACAGTAAATGATAAACGCTTAAAGCCAAACTAATCGTGTGCATAATATGCAACATTGTCAATTGTCAAAACAAAACTTGTACGTTTTTTATAAGAAAACTAAATTATTAACAGTTAAAGGCAATTTATCATTTTAAAAGGTTTTTTGCTTCTCCTGTCTTCTTTTCAAAATGTTAGGTAGAGCCTTTTGCGTTTAAGGTAACGATAAGATCCGTCGATTCGTAATGATTTCTAAACATTTTTTAATATTATGTATTTTTGCCCATTCGTCTCGTCAAATTAAAAGAGAAAAAAAGTAATTTTCTTGTCTGCCAAACAAATAAAAAAATTGGCTAAAAAAGAAGACCAAAAATTATTGCCAATCAATGAAAATAAGTGTTGGTGCGAATGGTTTTTTTTATTTCCTTTACGAGAACCCAATATCTTTTGTTTTGTTCAAAATAAAGTTGGTTCAAATAATCACAAGCTATAATCTTGCTGCTTTTATAGGGGGAAAAAAAGTCAAAACATGACAATTAAAAAATTATTTGATATATAAAAAAAAATATATAATTTACGAATAAAAAAATGAGACGATAAATACTAACTAATTATTAGAAAAAATACCATTAACTTGCTCAAAAAAGAATCAGAAAATTGCATCAAAAATGATTCTTTGAGGTGATTCATCGGTAGTGTTGCATTTTCTCACGACAAGAGTATCGTTTATGGTCGAAAAATTAGCTCATATGCGGTTATGTGAAGCTGATTCCTAAAGTATTGGATTGTGATATAAAATGCTAGCTGGGATAAGACATTATCAGCTGTTTTCAATCTTTATAACTTGGTAGTACTGAATTTAGTACAACGAAAACATGGTTGTATTTCATAAAATCTACTTAAAACCAAATCAAAAGAGGTTTTAACATGGTTTTAAAAAATGTATTTTGTATGGTAAAACCAGGTTTTAATGATTGGTTTTATCGTTAAAACCAAAATTTGTATTAAAACCTTAAGTGTGAAAACACTATAAGGGAAAGAACATGTTATGGAAAGTGAAAAAGTCAGGGTTTCAAATCGGCTTGTAATGGTGTTTTCTACACAAAAAATATCACTTTCTAAAAGGTGCATGCATTAAGTACTTATAGAGTTGGCTCAATTTCACAGCTGTTCGCAGTCTTTTTCTGTGTTGCGTAAAGTTTGTGTCTTTTTTTTCTTTTTTGTTTATTTAATTTTTTTATAGAGCCATTTTACATTTGCCGTGTCGATTCTAGCAACAAAATATTTGTTGTTTTTTCTATTGTTGCATTATTGTAGTACTGAGGCTACTTTAAAGGGCATAAAAAACCACACAAATGTCTTGGCAAACATGTCAAAATTTAACGTTTGAACAAATATATTGTGTTGTTAATTGGAGTTTGGCTATTTGGCAAACATTAGAAGCCAAGCTTGTAAAACTATCGAAACTTTTTATTATTTAACAGATACATATGTAGAATATTTCTCAAACTTTTTGTGACGTCTAATGCTAAATGAATTTATTGAAGCGAAAACTTTGCAGAGTGAAGACGTTGAAAAAGAAGCATTTAAATCATTTTCAATAGCCAATTGAAATTTTTTATATTTGTTGTCCGTTTTAAGCAAAAAGCAGTAAAATTGCCGAAGCACTAAAGGCGTCTGAATTCATTGAAAACAAAATAAAGATGAAAAATTATTGTTGGTACGAAATAAATTTGTGTTGTTTATTGGCAAACACAAAACGGAAACAAAGTGTGTATTTGCCAATCATGTTTGTAGAGACCTGCATGAATGCCGTTAAAAGACAAAAATGTTCATTCATTCCATAATGAATTTGAATTAGTGAATTGTTTTGCTGGGTAAACACAGTGCAATATACATGCAATCTGTTTCAATGCAACCTCAAAATAACAAAACGTTTTGATGTTGATGCAATCTGGAATGAATGAAAATGAATTTAATTCACTTGATTGCGTAAATGCTTTGCATAGTGTGTACCCTGCTTTTGAATTAATGAATGAACTGTATGAATGAGGAATGGACCGTGCTTGTTTTCTCTTATGTGTTTGTTATGTATTGGTTTTGTGTGTATGCTAATGAGGCGGATACACATATTTTTTCTTGTCAATGGATTGTTTTTGTGTGTATTCTAAAGACGGATTTTGGTTATTTTTTAATTTTTTTCTGGTTAAAATTAATTTTGTTGCATAACACAATACAAACATATGAATCGCGAAATTCAAAAAATGTAATTATCTTACCCTGCCTTTACACATTCAAGTAGTGGCATGCCGCTGTTGTATACATATTATCAAAGAAAATTTGTTCGAAATAGTCGAATCTCATGCCATTAACTTTTGTGATTACCACAAAGCATACAGAGATGAAAAAAGTGACGTTTGAAAAATGCATAGATCATTTGCGAGGGCAGCTTTCGAAGAAAGAGAAAGAAAACGTTTTTTGTTAGTGAAGTGACAATGTGTAAAAACAGGCCGCTACTATCAACACAAATTGCATAATCAAAACAAAAAACTCAAAAAGGGCAGCTTTCGAAGAAAAAAACACAATATTTTCTGTCTCGTGACGCCTCTGTGTGCTCTGTGGTGATTACACATGCCACTTCGAGTTCATTTTCAAAATGTCGTAGAAGCGTCAACTTCAGCAAATTTGTTTACTTCTCAAATTAAAAAAAAGTACCAGAAAACAAAATAGAGTTACCGAGTTAATCATAATGGCACATTTTTGGGGAAATTTTTTCATTTATTTATATAAGCATTATTTTAACGATATTAATGCTCTATTATTAACAAACTTGCTTTTATTTATGCGCGTTTTTAAAAAAGTAATCATAATAATTCTTTATTAAGTTAAAACTTCAATAACAATTTGTCAACAATCCAGTAAATGTGAATTAAATTTTTAACAGGGTAACATTGCTTATCGTTTTGACATTTAGTGGCATCCCAGCAAACCAAATGCAACGAAATCGTTCAGACTTCATAACGACTTTCTGCACAAGTTGCCGATTTCGGGACTGATGTCGTCTAGAAGTCGACACGAAAAATATATGAAGTGGTTGACACGAGTTCTGTAAGAATTGTTGGGGGAAATTCCCTTAACTTCACAGATAGATCTGTCTGATATCTGAACGATGTCTGATGTTATTTCCTAGGGAAATTCTGGATTCCCTTCCGATATTTTCAATCGATGTCTGACAGAAATCGTACTTGTAGTCGTTTAAAATTCGCATAGTTTTTGGGACAGTTTGTACAGATATATGCCATTAATCTGACAATAAATCTTTTTTATTTCTGAAATGATTGTCGACAAATCGTACAGATTCAATTAAATTCAAATTCAATTTAATTATTATTACCACATTTGTTAAAACACTTTATGTTTTTAGCACGTCTTCTCTTTCCAAATTCACTTGATACACTGCTGTGAACGCAGATTATTAACATGTTTTGTTTTCTTCAAATTGGATAATCCCGTTAGACACATTAAACTTTTATTGTAAACATTGATCAAACAAAGAATTGAAAAAAAACTTCGAACTTTTGATCCGAGTTCTGTACGAAATCTTACAGATTTTTCTGCACAAGCAAAACATAAAAACCATTGAAAAATCTATCAGCAGTCTGCAAGCTTTTGTGATCCGAGTTCTTTACGAAATCATGCAGATATTTCTGCACAAGCAAAACATAAAAACCATTGTAAAATCTATCAGCAGTCTGCAAGCTTTCGTACAGATATTTCTTAACAAATGAATATGAAATATTCCTCCGAGGTTTCTATCTGAAGGCTGAACGAAATCCTGCAGACATTTCTGCATAAGCAAAATATAAAATTCCTCGAAAGTTCGTTAACTATTTTTAAAGAACTCTGTACGATATGTCGAAAGACTTACGAATTTGTACAGAATTGTCTTTTATCAGACAAAATCTGTAAGTTTGGTTGGCTGGGTATTTACCACCATTATAAAAAGAGAAGATTTTACTAGCCTATAATAAATACTTTTATTTACCAATAATATCTTCTAAATTTATATTGCAGTTTCGTAACAACAAAACATTTTTTAGGTTTGCGGATGTTAATTTATTGCGTTGTTTTGAGCAAATGTATTTCAAATCGGAAAATATTTGTTCGCAAAGATATGTTGAGGAGAAAAGCGACAAACATTTGAAGGAATTTTTTTTTAATATAGGATATAGCGCCCCGTCTAAATTTTTCCAGAACTCAATAATATTTTCCCTGTCTGGAGGATTAATTTCGCTCCTAAGTATGATTAGTTCCGACTGGATGCTGAATTCATAACTCGCAATGTCGCACTTAAAGGAATTTTGGAATATGTTAAGTAGTGGTTTTATATCCTCAAAATCTTGAAAACGATCTTGAAAGTTGTAAAAAAGGTTTTCAAAAATTGCCAAATACTCAGATTTTTTCAAATATTTCTCCTTGTCATAAATAAGCAAAGTTTTAGGAAAGTTGGAAAAATCTTCATTATTTATTTCATTTGTTAATAAAAATAATTTGGTTTTAAAATTAAAAACAATCGTATATATGTCACTTAAATTGTTTTCCTTGCGCACCTGAGTTTGCCTGCAAAAATGTATAAAGTCATTATAACAGGTCAAAGTTACGTTAAATAAATACCATAAAGTAGTAAGGTTTACTCTTTAGACTCGGTCATATAATTGTAGCATAAAAAAGTAAGCAATAAAAATAGTGCGAAACAAAAAAGTTTCATTAATACATCAATAAAAAACATCTTCTTACCCAAAAATTGTACCTGCTATCACATTTGCTTTTATGTGTTTACACATAAATTGTAGCAAAACAAGACTTTTTTAACTTGTTTTTTAAATATTTTTACCTACTTAAGAAAAGAGTTTTCAAAAAAAAAAAAACCCACCGACGCGATTGGTACAGAAACAAAAATATTTTTACAATCACAAAATACTATATTTTTCTTTTCTTAATAATTTCTGCATTTAGGTACGTCTTTTTAACGAAAGAAAAAGGGACCCTGTTACAGGCATCAACGAATTTTTTTCACGAACAAAACACATATCGTTAGCTTAAATGCAAAACAATTATTTTGAAAATTTGAAATTTTTGTTGATTAGGATTCACTTTACATATATATTTTTATAAAATTTTAAAATTCTATCTTAAAAAATAACCACAATTGCACAATTGTGCAAAGAAATGGAAATCCCTGTTTTAAAATCATTGTACAATGTCAAAAACAGAAATAAAACAAAACAAAAACATAGATAATAAATAAAATAAAAAAGATAATAAAACAAAAAAAAAAGATGTACCTACATACAGTTATTGTATATTTATTTATATACATAAATATATTTAGAGGCCTCAAAACAGGCCTTGCAATATTTGCGATATTTCCCGCTGAATGAGAGTGTTTCTCAGTAAACAATTATATTTTACGCTCGCAAAATAAAAGAGCGTAAGCGTACGTGTGAATTAATTTGCACAATTGTGCAAGGCGCTGACATCCCTGTTTTACTGTGTTCTTTTTCTTTAGTTAAGTTAAGCAATTACAAAAGAATTAAAAATAGTCAAGCATTTTTAAACACTGGTTTGAAGAGATGAGTCATTAAATGGCAGAGTTATAGTGGACAAAACTTCAAACTTCATTACACTGCTTTACAAATTTTAAATTTGGAAAAATACCAAGAACGCCACATGCCTAGATAAGTTAATTGGGACCTCCTGAACACAAAAAAAGCTGTAATTTTTTTTTTTTTCTAAGTACCGTTTTTTTAGAGAACGGTACTTTTGTGTTTTTCGGTGTATGGTCCCACTCAAACCCTTGGGGAGCCCAGCCATAAAGTCCGATCGAAATAAATGGCATATCGTTGGAAATGTAATTGAATGCCTTTTCCGTCGATATACTGAAAATTTCTATCTCATTTTTGTTTCGTTTTTTTTTTTCTACGTTATAGTAAAGATCTGGAATGTTTTATTTTTGAACCAAATAGTTTATTTAATTTAGTCTTGGGCTTAATCGTTCATTTAGGTGACCGGTCATTATCGTTCAGTTAAAACAAATGAACTAGTTCGTTCTTTTCGTTCACTCGGTCTTTTTTGTCAGCGGTCTTTTGTGTCACTTGGTCTTTTGTGGCCTTCGTTTAGTCATTCACAATTGATTGAATACGGCAATGTGTTAAAAGAAACAAGTATAGCATACTTGAATGATGTTACACTCAAAATATTATGTAGGTAAATTCAAAAGAATATTAAGTTTGAATAACTGAAAATTAAATTAGAAAACGGAAAATCATTTAAAATAAAGGAATTTTACGGCTTTTTTTAATGTTAATTTTAAAACGTAGAAATTCTTTAAAAATTAATAAATTTTTCTATTATTTAAAATAAAAATATACAAACTACAAAAAATACATTCAAAGGTGTTTTCAGTAAATTTTAACTCAATTTAAATTACATACTAAGTGCTGGTTCACACAGGTCAAGTTTACTTGAACAGTTTTATTTAAATTTTCTTTTGAACTTGCGTTCACGTTCATGCACAAAATTAATTTTTGTTTTCTTTTCCTTCAACTTTGTAGCTTTTTATAATATTACGGATGAAAAAAGAAAAGAAAAATACAAAACTGACTGGTACGGTCAAGTATGTACCCCTTTCCATTCTCTTTACCCCTCTCTCCTAAAAGCTCAAGACTTGAAGAGTCAAACTTGACCTGTGTGAACCATCACTAAGTTAGCTTAAACAGTATACCTGTCATTATTATCTATTAAATCAGCGAAAAATTTTTGTTTATGTTGTTTATGTGCAAATAATAAAATAATATGTTAATAATAAAATAATTTAAAATAACTTTGCATTAAAGTTTTTCAGTTATATTTTATGCATACAAAATATCTGAACATATTTATTTTTAGAACAACATGTAAAATAGTTAAAGAATTAGTTTTAACTTTACGGAAAATAATTTTAGTAAATTACATTCAGTTACTGTAAAACTTTTTGAGTGTACACAAAAATAGAAAACAATAAACGCAAAATTCTCAGTTGTTTTTTCGTCTACCAAACAACTGATTGAAAGAAACAATACTATTAAAATGTTTATGTTGTACCAGTATACTATATTTGTTTCTTTTAACACATTGCCAGTGGCAATTTGGCACATTGTTTAGAAAATTTCATAGTACAATCTGGGCTGCCATATGTAGTGATTTCTCGCTTAACGTGGCGGTTTTAATACTTGTTTGGTGTCTCATATTCTTAATGCTTATGTGTAGTTTATAAACACCACATTAAGCTTCGTACAGACGATGGTCAGATCTTACAATGTTGTCATAAAAATTGCTTAAAAATGTATTGAAACTGTGTGAACATTGTAAGATGTGTAAAATTAATGCATCTGACAATGGCATCATTGTCAGAAAAATTACAACATTGTAAGATCTGACCGTCGTCTGTACGAAGCTTTAGGTAACTTTATTTAAAGAGAAAGAATTACTTAAAAACTTTTCTTCCTGTTTTTCGAACTTATAATGTCATTAATCAATTTATATGATATAAAAGCATGTTGCTTGTCAATACACAATGTTTTTTTTAAATATAAGAGCTTGCCGCAAGATTTAAGTACTCGTATTTACTTCGTTTGAGAATTTTAGTAGTTAATATCAATCACATCAACGGTCAATTTCAGCAAGTTCAGTTATAATTAACTATCCGCTTTAACTGACAAAAACATATTGTTAACTGGAAGTTAAATTGGTCGCAAGTTATTTAATTTACATGTTTTTCTACACAAGTAAATCTCGCGACAAGCTTTAAATCGTATAATTTAAGAAACGACGTTTTAAGTTGATAGTAAAAATTTTTAAGTTACATTATATTTTTTCTTTTCAGAGCATTTAAATAAAAGATGTTTTTTTTTTAAATAATTTTTTACTTTTAACTCGCATTCGTATTCTCAGGAAGTAATTTCAGTTGATACCCATATTGAAGATTTAGAGTCACTCAGCAGGCCCTCCCATTTGATACTCTTATTGTTGGAATGCATTTAAAATAATAAGTCCGCCATCTTGGGTGTTTTACCATGTTGGATGTATAATAACTTTACACAGTTAACCATGCATTTTCATCCAAACTGAACATATATTACAAAATGTCAGCTAAATCGGTTCGAGTAATCTGCTTTAAATTTGGGTTGCAAGATTTTACCCACAAACATACATTGCAAGTTAAATAAAAGCTTTTAAAATTCATAAGTAGTTTCTTGTAAACTAATTTTTTTTTATATTAACAGTCTTATGCCCGTAATTTCTACAAAAAGAAATCTAGCAGTGTATAGAAGTCAATGGTGTAAAAGCTGTCATATTTTAAATGAAAACTGAAGCATAAAACATCAACGCTAAATAAATGTTGAAATAGGTAAAAATAACTGTTAGGTACGAATACGACCAGCTTTCTTTTTTAGAAATTACGGGCATCATTCATAAACGAACGCTTAAGTAATATCTACATTAAAAATGGGGTTTTCATAATAATTTCGTGCTCTAAAACTTGACTAAGCTTTAATAAATAAATCTGTTGACTATTGAATTTGGTTATTTATTTAAAGGTCTAATTTAAAAAATAAATGAAATAAATATGTATACAATTTTCTGCTCAAATAAAAAATTTGCATTTGGCGGGTTTTATATTAAGAACAACTGGCAACGCTCATGTACATTGTAGAAAAATTGTAAATAGCAGCCAGGGCTGTCGGATTTATTTTGATCTTTTTTGCCAAATTAATTGTCCAAAATCGACAAAGCCTTTTTTATAAATCCTAAAAAATAAATGTCTTCCTAATTGCTAAAATTTGCCAAAAAATGGGAAAAAGTCGCCTTGATATATAGTATATTGTTTAATTAAAGTAAAATGATTGGTGAAAACAAAGAAGGTATAGTTTACAATAGTCTAATTGAAGCAGCAAAACGTTTTTTTGTGGTTAGTATTAAATAAATATTGGATATATAATAAAACGCTATACACTTCACCGGCAGGGCAATTCTGGGGTCTTATCACCGCACTCGATACTATCGTATCGAATAAACTATCGATTTTTTTTGCATACGATAGACACTGACGTATCGAATGAAAACTCGATAAATGTATTGTCGAGATACTCAATATCAAATGCTATTATTTTTAATTCACTACATTTCATTCGATATCGAGTTTCATGATACCAAAATAAATAATTTCGATCAATTTTGCTCGATATCGAATTCGGTGATTAGACCCCTGCTATTAACATTCATATAATTTATAACTCGTAATAACGTGCCAAGAAGTTTATATTGCACTTTATTTTGAAAGCGAGTTTCAGTGGAGTTAATTATTAAAAATAACTCTTTCAACACAGACATTAACAGTTGGAATAACATGCACATAGAGAGTTCTTTAAAATTGTACGTACCGGACGTATCTTATAGCTATAAACTTTTTTCAAAAACTTATTTAAATTAGATGTAATACCACCATTGAAATAGTCTTTCCAAATAACAAACGGTAAATTTGTATACGAGTCTCAAAACAAATTCATGGCTTATACTATGCTCACACTTGGGTTCTTTAACTCTGCTTAACGTTTTATTTTTTTTTTTTTCTTAAATAATTCATAAATTTGTACAATTTTATCATTAATATGTTTAAAATAATCTTCTGATAACTTTATAAAGTATTGTTATCCATTTTTAATACTTTAAAGAAATATAAATTTGTTTGCTGGGGTTTTTTCTTAATAATCTGTCATCTTAATCATCTCAAATGTAATAACATTTTGCTTAAACACGTTTAAAAACCCAAGTGTGAACATAGCATTATCAACCAACAAAATGATCTGGCCTAAGCAACCAGTGAAATGCGCATAGAGGCTAGCTTTCCCTCAACAATAAATTTCAGTGTATTTATTAAATATGAAAAATTGGGAATTTAGCACGTCATACAAAAATCTTAAAATCGCCATATATTTTAAAATCCACCAAAAATAAATCGCCATGACGCCAAATTGAAAATTAAGTAGCCAAGAAACTTGACAACCCTGATCGTATTATGAAAATGTGTAAAGCAATGAGTAAATGAAATAAGTATATTATATGGCATCACATATACACCACAAGGGTATTGTTGTTTCTTTTCAACCAGTTGTTTGGGAAACAAGTGACCGACTGACTAAAAAGACCCAAGTGAACCATGCAAGTGACCGATTGAACGGAATTGAACGATGAAACTGAACGGCCGTTCATCGTTCATCTGACTGACCCGTTCAATTGAACTAGTTCGTTCATGACCGACACAACTCTAATTTAATTACCAACATTTTAAGAGTAATTTGAAAAAAATCGGATGAAAAATAAAGTTTTTATTAAGGATTTTGTGGAACGACAATATTTTTATCTTCATTGCTCACACACTATATTCGGCGTCCACCAGTTTTAACGTATTAAAAAAAAAAAAACGGAATTTAGTATGAGATGAAAATATTGTCGTTCCACAAAAAACTTAATAAAAATTAAATAAACTATTTGGTTCAAGAATAAAACATCCCAGATCTTCACTAAAACGTAGAAAAAAAAAACGATATAAAAATGAAAAAATTTTGGGAAAAACGTAAAAAATAGGCAAATTTTGAATTTTGTGGTGCCATTACTCAGCCATTTCTCATCAGAGAGAAATTTTCAGCATATCGACGGAAAAGGTATTCAATTACCTTTCAACGATATGCCATTTATAAAGATTAGCAGGCAGAACCGTTTGGTCACGACTCTATTGAAAATTTGTCACGTAGTGTAATCACCAGGCAAAGAATGCGAAGATATGTGAAAATTTCGGTGTTATATTTTAATTTGGTTTTTTCTGGATAAAATATTCATGTTTAAGAAAACTAATGCAGAGCAACATTGTTCATAAGATATAGCCCTAGAATATTTGTAAATAAGGTTTTTCTCTAAAATAAATATTATGGAAGTTATCAACAATTAAAGCGACCCATAGTGAGAAAAATTGCATTTTAGCAAACTTTGTGGGCTCAAGGCACGGCTAATAAGTATGCAAACGATCTAAAATTGTATATATGTATATATATTTTTTTCTAATTTGGAATCATTCTAATGGGTTTGCCAAGTGAAAATACGAAAAAAAAAATAACGGTCGCCCTACTGTACATGTTTAAATTTGTATGCGAATGTATGAAATATATTTTTGTTTATTTATTATACCCTTCACCACATATAAATTTGTCATTCCGTTTGTATTTTCTACAATATTGGCCTTAGAACCTATAAAGTATATATATTCTGGGTCCTTATGAGGAGAGAAGTTGATTTCACGATGTCCGTCTGTCCGTCAGTCTGTCCATCTTACGTTTGATAGCGCCTAGATTGTTTGACATTTATGTCACATATAGTCCACCATTGCTTGCTATTGAAATTCAGCAAGATCGGTTCACAAATGGCTGAGATATGAACAAAAAACAACGACTATTATAAAACGAATTTCAAACATCTACTTTGGCAAAAGAGGAAAAGGACTTAGGTACATATAAGTATACATTTTTTGATGTTGTGATATTCTTCGGCATGACGAAATGAAAAGTTGGCATGGCTCAATTAATATTTATTTATATCTAAAGAACATTATTTATATAAGTTTTTGTTCTTATCTCACCATGGTGAAGAGTATATAAGATTCGGCATAGCCGAATGTAGAAATCTTACTTGTTTTTTATAAATTGTTTTTCTTTTATACAAAGCTTTATATTTTATTTGAAAAATACAACACAGATTTTTTATAGCAAAAGTTTATACTGACCTTTTTGGGGTAGATTAAAAAAAAAACTTAGTGGCAACGTCATTGATTGTTAGTTATTATTGTTTAACTTGTTTTACAAAATTTAAACATTTTTTTAAAATTAAGTAAAATCACTTTGGTAAAATGCAACATATGTACATTAGTGCTGGGATACTATCGATATTTTCTTCTATCGCTATTTATCGATAGTTCAGATTTCACTATCGATATATCGATATTACTATCGCCTGAATGTTTGTACTTAAGTAGGAAAACTGTAATTTGTTTTTTATCAGGCTACAGTTCGTGGTTTTTATCACTTTATTGAACGTAAGAGACGTATGCATGTACGCACGTTATTTAAGATGACAGTTGTTAAAAATTGTGATGCTGATAAGCCCCTTTCTACCAAAGTAACAGGGATTATAAGATATTTTATTGCAACTTTAGATAATTTTCTAAATTGGATTTGATTCTCAAACCAAAAGGTAATCAATCTAGCGGAATCTTTCTTTAATAGTCGTTCATTTTTTTATTCTATGCTCGCAATTGCAATTGTATTTTTATTTAATATTTTTTTTTTACAATAAAAAATATCTGACATTTCAGTCCCTATGTAAACACATAAAAATTTCGGCATAAAGGGGTTAAGTTAGCATTAAAAAAGCACAGCTAAGCATCCATAGCAACTGCCATTCTTGTTGTTTGTATTAATTGCTGTAATTCTGTGCGAATTAATAATAGTAAGTAAAAACTTGCGGCAAAAAAATGTGTGTGTATAGTAGAGTTGTCAATTATTCGCCTTTAAACTTTGGTCGAATAATTTAAATAATTGTTTTTGTTCGTTCGATCAAACGATTAAACCTTAAAAATTATTCGATTAATCGATGAGAATAACGGATCAAAAAAAAATTATTTTAACAAAAAAGTTACGTATTTCAAATAGATTTATCTGTCCATTTATCTTCAATTATGGAAAATCTTCCATTTTCTTCTTTATTTTTTTCTCAAATCCGCTTTGACTTCATCTTTTTTGATGCGTAAAACTTTTCATCATATTTCCATATCGTTGTATGTATTACTTAAATTTTCAATGGTAATATTGTGACAGTTACGGAAATGGCAAAGATATATACATACAGTCGAACTTCCATAACTCGAATCACAGAATTTCGAGTTACAGAATTTTCTTGTTGAAAAGAGAATAAATTGCAAACTTGTGTACATTTTGTATTTTTTGTTTAAAACAGGCACTATTTGAAAGCTTCATACCTAAGCATGTAGGTATGTATTTGTAATAAACAAGTAACAATGAAGTAAATTATCGGCATGGTTTGACTTCTAGCTTCTGTAAACCAATTGAGGACTGCTATGTCGATAATTTTGTATATTTGGGTCGTAATCATTTTACTAAAGAGATGAGATACTGACTTAAACGAGTTGATAATTAATTCTTTATTTTTAAAAATCTATGAGAACGTACTAGCTGGGACACCATATTTATTGTCTGCTTCCTTTTTCTTGAATCCACCCTCGACTTCTTTTATAAACTTATATTTCCCTCCATCGACAAACATTATAAAACACGTTTACTTGCCATGAAATAAACACATACAAATAATTTTAACATATTTAGGCAAGCCAAAAGACACACGTAATGTACAAAAAGGGATTTCCCCGAAAAAAAGAGCAAAGTAAAATATACAAACCTGCTAAACAAAAAAAGAAAGCGAAATAAATAAACAAAACAAGCAAAAAACTTCGAGTTATAGAATACAAATTTGAGTATTTGGTTCGAGATATGGAGAATTTCGAGTTATGGAAGTTCGAGTTACGGAAGGAGAATTGTATGTAGTTTATTGTTTTAGAGCTACTGCCAATCAAATTGGTTCGAGTAAGAGAAAATTCGAGTTAGAGAAGTTCGAGTTATGGGAGTTCGACTGTATATAATTTAAAAAAAAAATATAATAACAACATTTTTTCTTTCATGATATAATTTTTATAAAACGATTCTTTATTTTTTTAACTTTTTGTTTATTTCTAAGTTTTTCACCCGAGAGTGAAAAATCTTGAACATTTGTTAACGTTTAATTTAAAGAGAAAACAGCTGATAGAACTGACTGTCAAATATTTGTTTAATAAGAACATTAAATACATTTTTAAAATACTATGCGTACTTAACACGATTTTTCTTACTAAACACTGAGATTAATTACAAACAGAGCTAAAATATTTTTTAACTTTCCTATAATTGTGTCACACCGTTATATCAGGTTGTTTCACCAACTTAATTTGACATTTCTTTTTTCAATTTTGACAAATTCAATTATGGAGAGGTACACGATAAAGCAGCGCGTTCAGATTTTTTAGCCTCTTACGAAAATAGGCGTTCAAATCAGAATGCATTTCATGGTTTTTTTCGTCAGAATAATCGACCAAATGTGTCCACAATCATGAGAATTGTGCGCAAATTTCAGCAAACCGGGTCCCTAGGAAATGTGGCGTCATCAGACCGTACTTCTTCGACAATGAAGTCGGCCAAGCAGTTACCGTGAAAAGAGAGATTATATCGGAATTCTTGTAGCCATAAATTGAGAATATGGACATGGAAGATATGCGGTTCCAACAGAATAGTGCCACTTGCCACACATGCGCGAGAAATTCAACGGCTGCGTTAAAAGAAAAAGTGTACGTAAACAAGCCAAGAAAAATTCAAGAGCTAAAGGATGAGATTATTCAGCAC
The DNA here is from genome assembly GCA_930367215.1 of Pollenia angustigena. NCBI lineage: Eukaryota > Metazoa > Arthropoda > Insecta > Diptera > Polleniidae > Pollenia > Pollenia angustigena. The sequence goes on along the minus strand of OV884061.1, from coordinate 10,491,216 downwards.
ATTAACGATATTGAACCTTAATTATATCTCAGAGTCAATGAAAATTATATGGACCATCTGAAAGAGGTATGCCACCGAAGAGGTGGCGAGCATTTTGCCGATATTTTGTTTCACAAATAGGTGTCATAGAACCTTCTTTAATAATAAAGAATATAAAGATAATTTTCCAAAAACTTCATGTTTTATTTACAATTAGATAACATCGTGCGTTTTGGTGAGACTACCCTTTACAAAATCACTAAAAACGTGTAAGAATAAATCAAATCCTATGCTTTTATTTAATTAATTTTTTATTAAAGAAAATTGTTCGATTAATCGACATTAATTAATCGATTTATTCGTTATTCGAAAATCGCCACTTTAAAATTATTCGAACAAAAGTTTGGTTTTGTTTGATCGATTAATCGAATTATTCTTAATCGGTTGACAACTCTAGTGTATAGCTAATATGTCTTCATAGCTGTATATTAAATACATAATAATAATATCGATATTGATATTTTTCATATCGATATTTTCGATCATGTAAGACTATCGATAGTTTCCCAACACTAATGTACATATATAATTGTATTTTTACTATATTTACAGCAATTTTAACATTTAAGATGTTATTTCCGAAAAATATACAATTTGATATAATATTTTGAATGAAAATCTGTCCTTAGGAGATATTCTTTCCTTTGGCGAACTTTCATAATATCAGACATACTAATACATAATTAATTAAGAATAACATTTTTTTTAAATATAGTAGCAAAACACAAACTTCAAGCACCTCAATCATAAGCTTAAAAAAATAAAGCATATACTAGTCTATTTAAGCAATTACTCGTTTATATTCACACTTTGTTTGAGTCAACGCTAGAAAAACTAGTTTCACTAGTCAGTATAAAGTACTAGATTTTACTTAAATTTTTATTCACCTCAAAGATACATAATTTTTACTTCAATATTTCTAGTACTATCTATAGCTACCTTTTTATTCACGCGCCCCATTGTTAGTATGTACATAATACGAAGTATTTTCAATTAAAAATCGGACAAAAATGGCTTAAAATTGTCAAAAAAAACTTTCAGCAAAAAGAAATACATGAGGCTCAAGCAGTTAAAAAAAAACTCTTTTGCGGCCTAGCGCCGGTAAAAACAGCTAACTCCGATATCTGTATTTGGCTTTTACATTTTATCAACATAAGCTGCGTTCTAGAACACAAAAGTTTTTACTATTTTTTACTGAACTTTACTGCATTTTACGAAATTGCGTTCGAGTACACAAAATACAGCAAATGAGAACACAAATTGAGAGCGTAAAGTGACAGTTCTTGTCTGAGTATTTTCAAATTTTTACTGCAGAAATTGTTGCAGTAAAATTTAGTCAATCAAAAAAACATACAGTCAGCCTCAAAAGAAAGTGTACAGCGAACAGTTCAACATTTATAAGTCCGTAGATGTTAAAAGGGGGAGAGTACAAAAAATCTGTTTTTATGTTTTTGAAGTGTATTCAGTACTTGTTTATTTTAATAAAAAAATTTGTCATTTATTTCTTCTTCATTTTCAATTTAACATTAATCTCAGAAAACGCCTTATTTTACGCGTCAAAAAAAAGTGTACAATCTCATATTATTTCCATGCTCCTGCGTCATAAAGGAAATTTGACCCCTAGTTTTTTGTTTTTTTCTTCTTACAATCATATTACGGATGTTTAATTATCTTTTCTATCTATACTGATCAAATAAAAGTCATATTAACTTTCGTTTGTAAATAATAGTCAACATGAGTAAGCAGACTTCAGTAGAAACTCGTAATTTTGTGGTAAAATTGGCATCTGAAGGCAAATCTTTGAGAGAAATTGGCAGTACTATTGGCAGATGTCATAATAATATGAAAAAAACTATAAGGTAAGTACAAAAATGTGAAAAATGTTAAAGACCTTCCACCCTCTAGCAGACCTAAAACTTTATCCGACGTGGAGAAGAGGACAAAAGTGCGAAGAGTAAAGGCTAATCTCTGGCGCAGTACACTAAAAATAGCAGAGCAACGAGCAATAACATTAGGAGCAAGTGTTAGCGATAGTACTGTTCGCCACGCACTACATGAACATGGGATATATTGTAGTGTTCCCAGAAAAAAGCCACTTGTATCTGTAAAAATCAAACAAATCGTCTGGAATATGCGAATGCCCCATTGTTTGCCCCATAAAGAAAAAATATATTTGTTGTGTTGCTTTTTCGCATATTCCAGACGATTTTTTTGATTTTTACAGATACAAGTGGCTTTTTTACTGTAAAAGTACTCAAACGCACCTATAGATACAAACGTTTTACGGTTACAATGAAATAAAACACTTTTTCATTAAAAGAACGGGAATCATAATTTGTGTAATTGTGAAATGATAATATGAAAAGTTCTCATAAAAACGAAAATGAAAAATATTTTTTAATTTCACAGAACCAGAATCGACCCCCTGTCCGCTAATTTTTTTTTTTTTTGATGAACAACAATAAGTGATAAATTAAAAAAAGTACCAGTTCAATAAAAAAAAAATTGCAGTTTAATTATAAAAGTGCACTTCCCGTACAAAGACAGTATAAATTTCCGTATATCTGGAGAGCGAAAAGAGCTAAAGTTCCCAAATTAGGCACAAACATCTCGGCTATAAATATACAGCAACCCACAATATTTTTTTTTTTTCTTCTTCATTATTTATTTATTGAATCTTCATATATTAAATATGAACTAACAATAATTAATCAAATCTTAACCTAATACGTTATTTTTTGTCCTGCTAGTGCCAGACAAAAATTTTCTTCATCGCGGGTTCTGTTCACTTTTATAGGTGTTTATCGCTCATCTAATTGGATAAGTGCTGCAGTGTCTCTTCTTCTTAAGCGAGTGTGGCCGCTATCATTTAAAATATTTCGTGCTAGTGGGTTCGGGTGCAATTCGAGCCTTTTTAAGTATTTTTCTGCATATTTCGTAATCATAGTTTTAACTAATGGAACATTAAGATCCTTGTGAATATTTGAGTTTTCAACATACCAAGGGGCAGCTGTGATTATTCGAAGTAGTTTATTTTGGCGCCTTTGAATTTTTTCGATATTAGAGGCCGAGGCAGTGCCCCATAACTGAATACCATAGCACCAGATTGGCTTTAAGATGGAGTTGTAAAGAAGAAGTTTGCAGTCGAGACTAAGGACAGAGTTTCTTCCAATAAGCCAATGAATTTGAATGGCTTTTAGTTTCATTTGAGTTAATTTTGCCTCTATATGGCTTTTCCACGTTAAACGACGATCTAGATGAATACCGAGGTATTTTACATGCGAATTTTGAGGTATAATTTGATTATTGATTTTAATAGGGGGTCATGATTCCCGACGCAAGGTGAATGTTATATGTACGCATTTTTGCTCATTGACCTCTATCCTCTATTGCTTTAACCATAGTTCGAGTTGACGTGACGGTTTTCGTGCACGCTCAAAAAAGCTGTATCATCAGCAAATGTTGAAGTTTGTGTGTAGTTGTTTGTTGGCATATCCGAGGTATATATTAAGTATGCATCCCTGAGGGACTCCAGCGTCAATTTGCTGAGGAGAGCTTAAATAATCACCTTCTTTAATAATAAATTTTCGACCGATTAAGTAGCTTTCTAACAGCTTGTGTGTGTTTACTGGTAAGTTGAGCTTCAATTTATGTAATAAGCCTTCATGCCAGACTTTATCAAAAGCTTGAGAAACATCGATGAAGAGAGCGGAACAATATTTTTTTTCTTCAAAGGCTTTTCTTATTGCGTTTACTATACGATGAGTTTGCTCAATTGTGCTGTGTTCTCTTCTAAAGCCGAATTAGTGGTTAGGAATACATCTATTTTCATTTAAAATTGGGGTTAATTTTGACGCTAACAGCTTCTCAAACAGCTTTGATATATTAGAAAGTAAGCTTATAGGCCTATATGACTCAACTTTTGTGTGATCCTTTCCAGGTTTAGGTATCATGGTGACTAAGGAGACCTTCCACTTTTGAGGATAGTATTCAAGGCGTAAAATAGCATTAAAAATTAAAAGAATAATTTTCTTTGCTATGCTGGGTAGCTCCAAAAGCATTTTGTTGCTGATCTTATCAAAACCAGGAGCCTTCTTGGGGTTTAAATAACAAATAGCCTTTTCGATTTCTCTTATCTCAAGTCTTAGCGGAACAACTGATCTAGCAGCAACAGGTGGTAACTCGACCGCAATATCGTGAGATATATTTGGGGTAAATACGTTTTTTAAATGATTGACAAACAGATTTCCTTTTTCAACATCATTTCTTGCCCAACTTCCATTCAAGTTTCTTAATGGTGGTTTAGAGACAACTGGCCTGTTGAGATTTCTAGCTGCACGCCATAATGAGTAGTTTGATTGTGGGTTTGCATCAAGTTCCTCAAGATATTTTTCCAGAGAAGACGTTTTCTTAGCCTGCAGTAACTTTCTTAGTCTTTTTGTGCACTCTTTAAGTAGGTTCTTAAGTTGAGGGGATCTCTGCAATTGCCGCTCTCTTCGAGCCCTCCTTTTTTCAGACAAAAGATGCTCGACATCTGTGGAATATATTTTAATAGTTTTTGTTTTTTTGGGGCAATATTGGAATGTTGAACAGCTAGTTTCAGAAAACTGTCAAAATTGTCAATAGAGCGATCTACATAATCCGGTGTACTGAGCGCAATATTTTCTGTGCAATGGGTACTGAGATATTTTTTATATTTTAACCAATTAATTTGCGTAGCTGTCGTCGGAGGTACAATTCTATTGGGGTTCATTATAGTAACAATTGTAGGTGTGTGGTCGGAAGATAAATCTAGGGAGGCTTCAACATGAATCGTTTCTATAGGAATGTTTTTAACCACGCCGAAATCGATGACATCTGGAATTTTTTGATGATCAGTGGGCCAATATGTTGGTTTTCCGCTCGCTACCACATTTAAATCCATTTTAGAAATTATGTTAAATAAAACACGACCCTTTGGTGTTATAAGTCGCGACCCCCAGAGGGTATGTTTAGCGTTATAATCGCCAGCGGCTAGGAAACACGGTCCTAATGATTTAAAATATTTATTATATTGGTCCTCCGATATTGAAAATCTAGGCGGGGAGTATAACGATGAAACTACTAGGTTTCTATTTAATTCCTCAACGCAAATGTTCGTTGCTTGGAGATAATCTTTACGATGATCACACATTAGGTAGTGTTTGACTCGGGTTTTTATTAAAATGGCAGAACCTCCACAAGCTCTATCTCGAGGGTCCTTGGTATCATATATATTAAATGAGTTTCAGAAATCATCATGACATCAATTTGTTTATTTTTAAGAAAGTATTCTAATTCATTTTTATGTTGGCGGATGCCGTTTGCGTTCCAAAAACAAATTTTTAAACAGTTCATGGTTTGTTAAGTACAGCTTGCAATAACATCGATTGCATTCTAAGCATTTTCTGCATCATATTACCCATTGTGTTAGTAAAATTATTTACCGTTTGCACTAATGTTTCAATGGTTTTTTCTAAACGACTTAAATTAGAAACTGGAGTTTCATCATTACTTGGCGAGGCACCTTGCATTGGCTCATGGTTTGATTTTAGGACGTTAGCGTAAGAGGTTCTGTTATTACTAGGCTGGGGGGCTTGAATTGCATTTGTGTTAACCTGATTTGTTACCTGCATTTGAGGGGGATTAGTTTTCGGTCCGACCGACTGCTTGACGATAGTATATACAGGGCATCCTCTATAATTGGCAGTGTGATTACCGCCACAGTTGCTAAATTTTTTTACGTTGGGGTCGGTTTTAGACTTGTCGCAAAGAACTGTTCCATGTAATTCACCACATACTACGCAAACAGGGGTTAAGTAGCAGTATGCCTTAGTGTGGCCAAATTCCTGGCAGTTTAGACATTGAACAGGACCATTTCTTTTGTGCGGCTCCTCAACAGTTACCCTTCTGTACAGAATATATTTTAAATTATAAATTGGATGCGTTTCATTTTTTTTTTGAGCTTAACGTCGCCGGGTTCTAGCTCCACCCGAAATAGTGGTTGGGGATTTTTTCCTAAAAAAGCTTTCATTTCCCCTGGGTCTACGCATGAGTCTATACCCTTGATTACTACCTGAAGACCTTCACTGCTCTTCAGTTGATAAGTATAAAAGTTTTTATTCAGAGTCTCAAATCTTGTAATTATTTTTCGAAAATCATCCTCGTGATTCACCTGTATTTTAGTCTCGTTAATGATACCGCGCTTTATTGCAGCTACATAAAAGGAATTTTCACCTATCACCGAAATGAAACTTTTTATTAACTCATTAGAGTTTTGCTCTCTAAGGTATATCGGGGGTGGCTTAGACGATTTAATGACGTTTGGTGCTTCAGAGGTTTCATCCTCCAGAATCGCAAGACGATTTTGTGTATTTATTTTATCAAAAGATGGTACTTTTGAGGCCGAAGCAACTGCTGCAGAGGTAGGGCTGCGTCCCCGTTTAAGCACTGTTATGTACCTGTCCATACCAACTTGTACTGTAGGCTTTTGACAGCTTTTTACAGGGGGGTTTTCCATTGCATTTGTGTTTAAGTTCATGGTATCATTTCCCACTAAATTTGTTTTTGACGTCACGGCAATACTTGTTGGCCTGGCAACACTTGTCACCAAATCTAGTTGTAGTTTTTTTAATGAGTCACTATCCACTGTTTTTGTAAACACCGAGGGTGATAGGGAAATAGTTTATATTATTTTGTTTAGTTTTATTTATTTCTGCACTATTTTCGTTTGCTTGAACTAAAACGTAAACGTTTCTTTCATTTTGTCTTAGTGTTGTTTCACTGTTCGTACTCATGCAAAGAGTTGTTTTTGTTTTTCACCGTTTTGCCTTGCTTTAATATTTTTATTATTTATTGTATTTTACAACAACAAAAAAAAACAAGAAATTTAAATGTTTTTGTTCAGAATATGTATACACATGTATGAACATTCATACATACGTATATATTTCTACTGTTTTATTTAATTTTATCGTTTTAAACTGTTCACTATTATGTTAAATAATTTAAATAACAAAATATGTATATTATTTTTTTAAGCGTCCATTCGCTGCTTATATTACAAAATCAAATGTGATTAATAAATAGTTCAAATCGTATGCGGGGCTAAAATACACGTCTGTATCACAACAAAGCACAAACCGAAACCCACAATATGTAGGCGCGATCTGAGAAGTAGGCGTGGCACTTTTCATACAAAAATTGGATAGAAACATCAACATTTTTATAAAAAAAAATTTTAGGGCTGTAACATGCCCAATGGATACGTCTTATATACCAAAAGATCAGTAATCTTTAGTTTAACATATTTTCTGGGAAAAATCGGTTCAGACACAAAAAAATTATGACCGAAATATAAATTATAGATAGCCTAAAGGCGGAATGGAGGGTGATCAGCGTACTCACGTTAAAATGGCTTTGTTTTATTTTGAGTACGGAAAAAATTGCTACAATAGATCTCTTCAAAAACTATAATTAATATTTACTGAGTATAGGAGGTTAACCTGCCCTGGACACTATCCCAAGATTTTAAGCACCTTATATAGCCTATGTCCGTTATGAGGTTCCATTCTTCATTTTTTTGAAAAAGTTTTTTAAATCGCACCGGCTTTCCGGAGATTAGCTCTTATAAACATACAAACTGTTTAGCTTTATAATAGTAGTATAGATATACTCCGTTAAAGTTTACTACTGAAATTCAGCCAGTTCCGTCCATAAGTTGCTGAGATATTAGCAAAAAACCAAGACTGCCTTTAATTTTACCCATAAAGCCCTTGTTGTTTTTGTTTGTTTTTTCTGCATATCTGGAGAACGGCAAGAGCCAAGCTTCCAAATTAGGTACAAGCATTTTGGATATTAATTTACAACGGTTGTTAGCGCAGATATGTTTGCATATATTTTCGGATCTGCAAAGTTTTATAATATTTGTTTTGCACTAAATATTTTTTATACACAAAGGTTCTCAAAATGATGTTCGATATATACATAACTAAGCAAGAGAGTTGCAAAAGATTATTTCAATATTAATTTGTTGTTGTGGTGTAACAGTTTTTAATATTTTTGTGTAATATGTATGTAATAATCATTAAATGCTTTATACTTGTTTTTATTTAAATGATTTTCTCTATACTATTTTGACTCAAAACTGGTTTTCTTATATTGTATGTAAAACTTTTAGCAAATTCTTGTAAAACATAATTGCATTAGGCATTCTTGATTTGTCACTTAAATTTAAAAGAACCTTTTTGCTGCTTACTAAGCTTATGTAAACCTATACAAAAAATCTTTAATAAATTTAAATAAAACTAAGAACTTTGATTTTGGTTTTAACTCATGCGAATACATTGGTGCCGAAACCCGGGAATTATTTCTCTATTTAAAAAGATGTTTGTTTCGTAAAAATTTTGGTCACAAATTATCGTTGGTGTAAATTGAAGCTACTGTATTGTGTTGTTACATTGGTGCCTTGGTTGTAGTTGCTGTGATCTGGATTTTATTGTTTGAACGCCTTGTTCCTGTGCAACTTTGGAAAGTCTCTTGTGGTTTTAGAAATCTTGCGTTGCTGTTGTACTGTATGTATTCAATGAAATTACTTTGAAATTTGAAATGTCGGACATATTAAATATTATTGAGGAGCAGAAAGCTAATTTTATAAATTTAAAACGAATTGTTCAGAGTTATGAAGCAAAAGCAGGGAAAACGCGCGGTTATGCTCAGATTGTTTTTAGAGAAATAGAATCAATAACTGAGAAATTTAAAAATGCCCATGATAAATTGCAAGGTATTGTTCGAGAAAACACTATAAATATAAACGATGTTTCTTACTTTACAGATGAAATATTTTATCAATTTCAAGATATATCATTTACCTTTAGAGGTCAGCTTTATGACTTTATAAATGAATGTGGTCATACAGAGTCTCCAGGTTTTCACTCTACGTTTTCTGGCCCCACTCACAGTCGAAACGAAACTTTGCCTGTTGAAGCTCGGTTACCAAAAATTGACATTCCCACCTTTTCAGGTGATTACCTTTCCTGGATTGCTTATAGAGATATGTTTATTTCGCTTGTGCACAATAACCAAGCTTTAACAAACGTTCAAAAGTACTATTTTTTTAAATCTTCATGTTCGGATTCGCCCATAAGTATTATTAACGAGTATCCAGCGTCAGACGCAAATTATAACCTGGCTTGGAACGCGCTCAATCGCCGATATCACAATAAACGTAAAATTGTTGATAACATTTATGGAAGACTTTTTTCGATTTCTCCTTCTAATGGGACAGCGGAAAGTATACAGAATATTTTGGACACAACTCGTAATTGCATTGCCTTACTTAATACTTTAGATATTTCGACTGATAGCTGGGACTCTATACTAATATATCTAACTGTGAACAAGCTTGACAAACAAAGTCGTAAAGAATGGGAACAATCCTTGAAGGGTTCTTCTGAGGTACCTCCAATGGAGGATTTATTCATCTTTCTAGAAACTGCTTTCCGTACGTTAGAGTCTATAGACGAATCTAATCTAATTGGCAATACGAATTCTTCAAGAATTCATTCTTTTCAAACCCGAACAAGAAATATTCCACGCCATAGCATTCATGCAACCACTTCTAGCGCAAATAGTTACAATAATGATTCCAACTGCCCATGTTGTAACAAACGCCATCTACTAGTCAAATGCTTCAAATTCATTGCCATGACACCAGCTGCTAAAACTGATTTTATAAATTCTATGAGAATGTGTCGTAATTGTTTAACTACTGGTCACTTCAGTTATCATTGTCGTTCATCGTCTCGCTGCCAAATCTGTCAACAGAATCACCACACAATCTTGCACAATGACGCAAATGATAGTGGTTTATCAAACTCTCATCAATCTCAAAGCGTTTCAGAGTCTTCAACTTCTGCTCAATCTACTAATGATTGCACTAATATTGCTTGCAACTGTGGTACTATACAAAATTCAAATATTGCTCAAGTTCTTCTAGCTACTGTACAAGTTGTTTTAAAAACAGATAAAGGAACTTATAGTCTACGCTCTTTATTGGACCAATGTGCTCAAGCAACTCTGATAACACGGAAGGCTGCGGAAGCGCTTAACCTTCCTATGTTTAAAACTTATGCTCAAATTAGTGGTCTTGGTGATAATACTCCATATGTGTCAAAAAAATATGTCGAGTTTACGCTTCTTTCCAAGTTAGAGCCCAATTTTAAAATTAACTGTAAAGCGTATGTGTTACCAAAAATAACAAATTATCAGCCATTGTCTCTTGACGAAAATTTATTACCCAATTTAAAGGACTATCAGCTTGCTGACCCATGTTTTTCGAAACCAGGTCCAATAGATATTTTACTTGGTGGAGATGTTTATGGTAATATTGTCTTGCCTAATCAACATAAGTTTAGGGATAGCATTTTTATTCAATTTTCTCATTTCGGCTGGATAGTTTCTGGTCCAACTAAGCCTGTATCTTATCAGAAAAATATAATTATAAACGTTTGCTGATTAGAACAACAGCTTCGGGCTTTTTGGGAACAAGAGGAGTTGCCTGAAAAACAAAAACTAACTGAGGAAGAAGATTTATGTGAACAACATTTTATAAAAACTACAACGCGTGATTCAACTGGTCGCTATACGGTTTCATTACCGTTTAAATCTTTGCTAAAGGGAAAACATTTGCCAAATTTCAATCATACTGATTATACGGCTTTATATCGCTTAAAAAGTGTTGAGTCTAAATTTACCTCACAGCCTTCGTTCGGAAAACTTTACCATGATTTTATGGATGAATATGAGACATGTGGTCATATGAACAAGTTTGGCATTTATCCCCGTGATTTAGAACCAAATGGCTATTTTTTGCCACACCATGGCGTTTTAAAAGAAAACAGTACTACCACAAAACTGAGGGTTGTTTTCGATGCAAGTTGCAAAAGATCGACTCAGACATCACTTAATGATGAATTAGCTGCAGGCCCAGCCTTACAAAATGATCTTCCAACTGTTATCACTCGATGGCGACGATTTAAAATTGGCTTTCGGGCTGATTTGGAAAAGATGTTTCGACAGATAAGGATTGTAGATGAACAACAAAAATACCAGCAAATTTTGTGGAGAGACTCAAAATCTAAAGAAATATTTATTTACAAGCTTTCTACGGTTACATATGGAACAAAACCTGCTCCATTTCTGTCAATTAGAGTTCTCCAACAGTTGTCATCTGACGAAAATGAGAGATATCCTTTGGCTTGTAAGGTACTTAAAACGGATACATACGTGGATGATGTTATTTCTGGAGCTGACAATTTGAATGATGCCATAAAACTTCATACGCAGTTATACCAACTGTTGAAAGCTGGAAATTTTAATTTAAGAAAGTGGACTACAAACTCTAAAGAACTTCTTTCGTTTATACCTGAGGAATTACGAGAAACTTCAAATGTTTTGGAATTAAAAGCAGCAAATTGTGTAAAAGCTCTGGGGCTAGAATGGAACACACTTGATGATTATTTCTCTTTTAAAATCAATTTTGAACAAAATAATGCAAATGTTACTAAACGAAGTTTATTATCCGATGCAGCGAAACTTTATGACCCACTTGGCTGGTTAGCTCCTACTACTATATTGGCAAAAATAGAGTTTCAGAACTTGTGGTTATTGGGTATAGATTGGAATGATAGCCTCCCAAAAGACTTAGCAAAAAGGTGGATAGAATATCGCAAAAGTCTCAGAGAACTTGAAAAAATAAAGATCAATAGATGGATTGGTCTCAGTGAAGATGTAAAGCTAGAGATTCATGGATTTTGCGATTCGTCTAATTTGGCTTATGCCGCGGTCGTGTATGCAAAAACTATTGCTGTTGACGGACGTATAAAAATTAATATCATACAAGCAAAAACCAAAGTAAGTCCGTTAAAACGCTTAACAATACCTAGATTGGAATTATGCGGGGCGAGATTGTTAGTGAAATTGGTAAATAAAATAATATCTCAGATAGATAACGATATTGTTCAACTTTTTTACTGGACTGACAGTACAACAGTACTGTCATGGATTCGTGGCCAGTCTTCTAGATGGCCGGTGTTTGTGGGTAATAGAGTGGCAGAAATCCAAAGAATGTCTACGATAGAACAATGGAAATATGTTGCTTAACGTGACAATCCAGCAGATTGCGCTTCAAGAGGAATATCGCCAAAAGAATTAGTTGAATATGATTTGTGGTGGAACGGTCCAAGGTGGCTTAAAGAAAAACAATCAACTTGGCCGAAGCAACCAAATCTTAGTCATTATGCCGAGGAGGATGCTTCTGCTTTAATAACACATACTACTGAAGTCAAAAATACTGGGTATCCCGAGCTTTTAACCAAATTTTCATCTCTGAACAAACTTATTCGTGTAACTGCTTACATAAATCGTTTTAAAAATAACTTTATTTCCAGATATTATCAAAATAAAGTGTTAGACAAAAACTACAGCAAGATGACAGGATTTCTTACTACTAGAGAACTAAATGACGCTCGCTTTCATTTAATCCGAACTTCACAACAAATTGATTTTTGTGCTGAGCTAGCTGAGCTTCGCAAAAAGAGCTATATTTCCTCTAACATCTCAATTTCCAGACTATGTGCATTTATTGATTCTTCCCAAATCTTAAGAGTTGGCGGTAGAATCCAAAATTCTGAATTACGCTTTGGCTCTAAACATCCTATATTACTAAAAAAGCAATGTCCATTATCATATCTTATATTTTTAGACGCACATATAAAAACGCTTCATGGTGGATTAAACCAAATGCAGGCATATGTTTCGCGAGAATATTGGATTCTCAATGGTAGAAATGTGGCAAAGCTGGTGCTACGGAAATGTACAATCTGCTTTAGATATAATGCAAAAGCCGCTCAACAGATGATGGGAAATTTGCCTAGTGTTCGTCTTAAACCAACTCGGCCTTTTAAGCATAGTGGAGTCGATTATGCTGGACCAATAACAATAAAGCAGTCAACAGCTCGTAATTCTGTAACAACTAAGGGCTATATTTGTTTATTCGTCTGCATGGTGACAAAGGCTTTGCATTTGGAAGCAGTAACAAGTCTTTCTACAGACGCGTTTCTTGCGGCTTTCAGACGTTTTGTATCCCGACGTGGTATATGTTCTAATCTTTACTCAGATTGTGGAACAAATTTTATCGGCGCAAGTAAAGAGCTTCAAATTTTATATAATAGAAATAAGTCTTCAATTCCTAAAGAAATGCTTGAACAGCTAGCTTCCAGCGGAACTATGTGGCACTTCATACCACCAGCATCTCCTAATTTTGGTGGCCTCTGGGAGGCAGGAGTAAAATCAACGAAATATCATTTGAAGAGAATTATGGCCAATCGCATACTTACGTTTGAAGAATTGACAACGCTTTTAGCACAAATCGAAGGATGCCTAAATTCGAGACCACTGTCTCCACTAAGCTGTGATCCATCGGATTGTACTGCTCTGACCCCTGCTCATTTTTTAATTGGTGAACCCACGGTTTGTATACCAGAGGAGAATTTACTAGAAGTTAACATTGACCACCTTAAAAGATGGAAAGTTGTTGAATGCTTGAAACAACATTTTTGGCGTCGGTGGGTTAATGAGTGGTTGTCCCGTCTTCAAGCCAGACCCAAATGGCTGAAAGTCAACAAAAATGCCGAAAAGGGAGATTTGGTAATAGTCTTTGATGAAAGATGTTCTCCTGGGGAGTGGCCGTTAGCTCGCATCCAAGAAGTACACCCCGGAAAAGATGGATATGTACGGGTAGTAACTCTGTTTTCAAAGGGAAAAACGTTTAAACGACCGATTTCAAAGATTGCTTTTTTGCCAACAAACGATCCTTCTGAGGTCAACGACATTGAGACAAAATGTAACTCAAACACGGATTCCAACGAATAAGCAATGTTGTTCTTGGCGGGGGAGAATGTTTGCGCAGATATGTTTGCAAATATTTTCGGATCTGCAAAGTTTTATAATATTTGTTTTGCACTAAATATTTTTTATACACAAAGGTTCTCAAAATGATGTTCGATATATACATAACTAAGCAAGAGAGTTGCAAAAGATTATTTCAATATTAATTTGTTGTTGTGGTGTAACAGTTTTTAATATTTTTGTGTAATATGTATGTAATAATCATTAAATGCTTTATACTTGTTTTTATTTAAATGATTTTCTCTATACTATTTTGACTCAAAACTGGTTTTCTTATATTGTATGTAAAACTTTTAGCAAATTCTTGTAAAACATAATTGCATTAGGCATTCTTGATTTGTCACTTAAATTTAAAAGAACCTTTTTGCTGCTTACTAAGCTTATGTAAACCTATACAAAAAATCTTTAATAAATTTAAATAAAACTAAGAACTTTGATTTTGGTTTTAACTCATGCGAATACAACGGTAATTGTCCAAAAGACATAACTTCGTTATTAATACACACCTTCTCTAAATATGGTCAGGATTGAAGAAGTGGGAGTGGTACCTCCGGAAAAGGGCATAAGAGATTTCTGTGTATCTAGAAAATGGCCTGAGCCAGAGTGTCCAAATTATGTACGTGTATCTTGGTTATTTACACAAATAATTCGTAAAACGATATTTCTACTACGGAATATCATTTTATTGAACTAGTCCATAGCCAAATAATTAATTACAGGGATACCGTTACTTTATTCATATTATGTTTCTTTATAATATTTTGTTTTATTTTTGTACTGATGTTTAAAGATCCATCCATATTTATTCCGCATACGTTATTTAATTTTCTGACACTGATTTGCTTGGGACCCACTCCTTCAATGCATCAACCGGCTGGTTGAGAAATAATGCTAGCAGCTAGGTTATATCTAAATTACGTCTGGGGCCAGTGTACCTAATAACTGGGCTCACGTGAGCTTTGCGGCTGCGTACGGAACCTTACCTAGTAAATACGATTTAATTACCATTTTCAACTAAAACATGAATCACTAGTTTTCGACCCATGATAAGCACTTTAGAGTAAAGTTAATGCATGTAAATGTGGCTTTATAAATTAAACACGGCGCACAGTAGCGCTTTTCCTAAAACCCATGGCAAAAATACAAAATTATTACATTATTACAAAAAAAGTAAATGATTATTATTATTTAAATCCAAATATGAAATAAAAAAAAAAACGTATTTCACGCTAAAGTTAAAAAATCTAAAGTTCCACTTTGCGCTTAAATTCCCCAATAACTACCCAACCAATTTTAATGAAATTTTAAGTGGAGAAAAGTTTAAGAATCTATCTGTCGATTAAAATAAAATATCTCCTTCGGTTCAAAAGTTACAGAATTTTGGACAATGAAAAACGATTTTCAGCCACTGTGCGGCGTTGAAATTGAGTCAACATCAGCGACAACTTTATACTTTTATTACTTAAGTAAACCCATTATTACAAGTTTAATTTATAACTTTTGGCGCGCATAATCACAGTTTAATGGGAATAAATTTAATTTTTTACAAAACAGTTAGAAATTTGAAATGGTAGTTCAGAATATACAAAGTTTTTACCGATGTTGGCTCACTTTTGACAGTCAATTGTATATTAATCTGTCTGTACTTTTAAGTGTTAAAATTGGTTAACAAGGCTTTATATTTGTCGAAAAAATTAATAATAATAATAATAATAAAGCATGAATGTCAACAACTTAGGGGTTTACCTGATTGTGACATGGAATTTAGAGAACCGCTGTCACCGTCGTTTACATCTTTGAACTCTTTGGGGTTGACATTAGTATCAGTCGATGATTTAGTTGCATTTGTTGAATTTATTAAATTGCTGAAGAAGTCGTTTGTGCTATCATTTTTTAGGCTTTTACTTATATTTGAATTACTTCGAGGAAAACAATTCGGTTTCTGTGTATTATCAAAATCTTCAATGGTGGAAGTTGCTATGTCCTTACAACAATTACTTGTAGACAACTGTGTAGCCAATAAATGCGTTGCTGACAATGCTGAATTGCAAATTAAACTTGAACAACATTCTTCGCACGATGAGGATTGTGTTGTGACTTTTTCTTTAGAAGAACTAGCATCATTTGTTATGGCACGAGAAACACAGCGCAGTGAAATTTGATTTTGCGTAGAAACTGCCTGTTGCTGCATATGCAGAGAATGATGGTGCTGCTTACTAGTTTGTTGACGAAGCTGAGTCTGTGAACCCACCATTTTCAATGTATGATTATTGTATTGAAAGTTGAGATCAGAATTTTTATTATTACTATTTGTTGGATTGAAGATTGAAGGAGATTGCACTTTTTCTGCTTTAGCACTTATCGTTTCAAAATTTAAAACGAATGGGACTCGGGTCTTTTTCATGGGTAAATTGATAGTATTCCAGTACGACACTAAAGATGGCACTGTTGCCGTGGTGTTTTCTGCTGATATAAATCCAGACTTTGTCACATCACAAGTGTTTTGCCACAAACCAAATTTTTCTGCAATATTTAATGAGCATGATAAAAATGTATTAGCTGTATGAAACTTGTTAAATAAATATCGATTCTATGGTTATAGGAAATCACTTTTGAATAAAGAACTTAAACTTCACCCTATGAAGCATAGATCAACATGAAAAAGGTGTAAATATGCATATATTAAGTTGTAATCAGGCACGGATCCAACCTTACCTTTTGATTGGAGATATGGGTTTGTGCTATAAGCAGCACATTTAAATATTGTAAAATTTAAATAAAGTTAATATCTAAGTATATCTATACTAATATTATAAAGCTTAAGTTTGTTTGTTTCTGTTTGTAACAGGTAATCTCCGGAACTGCAGTTGAGATTTAAAAAATGTTTCCAACAAAATGCAGAATGAAACCACCTAACGGACATAGGCTATAAAAGGTTCCACTAATGTGCTTAGGAAAGGGTTCAGGTGCGCTTAACCTTTTATACTAAGAAACAATTAATTATCGTTTTAGAAGCGATCTAACCTCACTTAAATCTCCAAAACTAAAAGAGATGGAAGATAAATGTTATGCTTATCGCTGTTCTTTAGAAAAATTAACGGACAGGTGTTTTGTATTGTGCGACCGAACGTTCGGTTACGGATCGTTGCAAAAAGTAATGTTCGGTTAAAGTTCGGTGTTAGGCGAAATGTTAACTAAACTTTTTAATGAAATTACATAGTTATAACACGTCCACCATAAATAGAAGTCCAAGGAGAACAGGACGAAAACGTTTTAGATAAAGAAATCAAAATGTATTTCACTGAATCTTTAAGTTCTCGAAATACAGATATATTTCAATAATGGAACTCCATCCAGTCCATTTATAGATCTTAAGGCTGTGACCCGATATAATCTTTTGGCACCACCAAACAGTGTTGCTAACGAGCAGCTATGTATTTAGTGCCGCTGGCCAAGTTTACCGAAGAAATAATCTTCATAGCAAAAATGCAGTAAAATTATAATATTCAATTTTTAGAACTTATTTCGCACTTGATCCACAAGAGCGTAATAACTTAAAATTTTCATGTTTTTACTTTTTGATACAACACGTAATATTTATATCTACCCTCTGTAAAAATGTCTTGCTATTTTGTCTCCCTTTTGGGAATGAAACGCTTGGTTTAAAAATTATTTTTCATTTGCCTTTAATATTAAATTAAGTTATGCTTCTACTTAAAATTCGTTGATCAAGAGCGATATGCATCGTATATTGAACTCCTGTACTATACTACCGTTCTTAAGAAAAAGGCAGTAAAGTGTAAAAATGGAAATAAGAGAAAACTGAAATTTAAGCATTTTAGTTTGGTATAAATGTTAAACATTTAACAAACTTAAATTTTTACCTATGTTTTTAAAAATATATTTTTATATTTTCGGATTTGTTGACTATAAAATAGTTTTATTACTTTAAAGTGCAATTTATCTTTTAATTTTGCATATGAATTACTGAAATTTTATTTTGTTTTAAATAAATAAATTAAAAATGTACAATTGTTCAATTATCATATTCGAAACTTATCAAAAAAAAATCATATATGAATTTGGTACTTTACGAAATTCGAATAGTGATGAAAATCGTAACTATTGTTGGTGCATTCTTTTAAAAAACATGTTTATCAATTCTTTGGCATATACATTAGGGTGGGTCAATTTTTTTTTGCCCACCAAGCGTATAGCAAAATCGTAATCTACGCAAAATTCTAAGAACTTTTCCTAAAGAAACCATGGTTCTAAAAACAAAATCGAGCTTCCGGTTTTTGACTTGAAAATTTGGTGCTCAGGAAATCTGAAAAAAATAATACTTTTTTGGAAATATTTATTGCAATTGGTGAATAGTTGGCCTGTATCGCTGAAAGAGGGATTGTTTAAAAGAAAATTCTCTCAGCTTTCTTTATCTGTGCTTATTTTTAGAAAAATCTCTACATCAATAATGGGTTAAAAAGTTTTTGTCAAAATAATCATAGTCAAGCTGATAAGAAACCTAAAACTGTTACAATTTTGATACATAAAAGTCAAATAAAATAATTTTACTAAATTTGAATTCAAAGTTGATTAAAAAAAAATAATTCTGCGGCATTTTGACAAAACATCTTAAGTGGAGATAAGAGAGCAAAATAGAATTTAAAAAAACTCGGTGAAAAGAGCATTTTTGTTAAAAAATAAAATAAACCGAAATTTAAGAAAAATTTTGTTCATAATACAAAATTTTAAAAACGTAAGCAAAAATGTTTTTTTGAAAATTCGTACGATTAACACCATTTTTTCAACTTTTTAATTTTGACTTAAGATGTTTTGTCAAAATGCCATAGAGTTGATTTATCAAAACTTAATTAAACGAAAATTTCTTTAAATAAAATTTAAGCAAAAACTGAAAATAAAAAAATTAAAAAATAAATATTTTTATTATTATTCTTTTTTTGGAAAATTCACAACTAAAAAAGGAACCGATTAAAATAAAAATAAAAAATGTATTAAAAAAATTTAGTTTCGGCCTACAGCTGCAATTTACATACAATATCTTTTGCTATCCATTCGTGGTATTCTGTTGCGGCTTTTAATAGTAACTGCCAAAATAGCATCTCGATTATATTCTATGGCACGTGGGAAACATTGGTAAGCAATTGTACAAATCGCTCAGTTCCCTGAATATTTAACCCTAGATCAGTAAATGGTAGATGCTTGTAGTAAATGGCGGCTCAGACAATTTGCTATCGTCCATTTCCAATAATTAAGATTGTATAAGCTATAAGAACATAAATTTCTGAAATACAATTGGACACTTTCAGAAGTTACAATTGGAAATTTTTTAAGTTAAATTGGAAATTTCTGAAATATAGTTAGAAAATTCTGAAATATAATTGGAAATGGTGTAGTAAGTAACATGGCCCTAATTATATAACATTATAATTATATAACGTTACGCCAAAGAATTAAATGAAAGCAAAAACAAATTCATAAATATTTTGTAATTTTACTGTTGCTTACTACATAAATCCTTTTTGCGTTTTAAAATTTCAAACTTGTGGCGTTGAAAATGTTAAAACGGTACATGAATTTTTGTAGAAAGCAACAACAAAATCACAAAATATTTATGAATTTGTTTTGCTTTCAATGTAATTCTTTGACGTTGCGTTTTACATCATAAGGGCCATAATAAACTGAAAAGTTTGTAATTCTATCGTGCACACAATTCTGTGGTTTTCATGGGCAACCGCGTATGTCTATTTTTTTCGATTTTGAAATGTTGATGTCATATTGCTTAATTTTAAGCGCTCTTTACATTTTTATAAAAAGTTTTAAAAACAGATAGACCCATTCCGATGTTTTAACTCAATTACAAAGTTCAAAAGGTGCATTATCTAACCCATAGTTTGATCTATAATGGTTTTTTCGGCTCTCCTGAAAAATTTTATTTTAAGACAAACGCGGTTGCCCATGAAAATCACAGAATTTAAAGTTAAAATTCTCAAGTTTATTCCATTTTAGAAATGTATGGTAAACAAAAATAATTTTTTTTAATAAAAATGTTCCCTTTTTCGACGCGTTTTCCAGAATAGCCAGCAATATTTAAAAAATGTACAATGGTTTAAAGGTTATGTTGGGCCTTGTGACCTAGAATGTAATGGTTTAATTTCTGGTTTGGCCAGTATTTTTTCTTTTAAATACATTTTTATTGAAGTCGTTTCCCAATAAAAAATTGAGCATCGACCGAAGCAGGTTTGTAAGGGAGAAACATAAAAGTTTCGCTTACCATTGTGCTTACGGAAGACATGAATTTTATATGGCGAGTTCCCACTTTAAAGCAATACATTTATGACACATAAAACATATACAAATTGTTAGATGTAACGATCAGCTTTACACACTGATGCAGTTATTTTTTTAGTATTCTACCTTACAAACCTGCTTCGTAGTAAGGGAATGCCGTAGCACTTGAAATGTTATTTTTTTTTTTTTTTTAGTTGTTGAGAGTTGTTTCACTTACATACTTTACTGCATTTCTGTATGTCTTATTTCGTAGCGCATAACATTGCGCTTATTTTTTTAAATGAACCTACTATTAGTGCTTCGCAAAATGAGAAAAATTTGTATTTGGTAATTTTATTTTATTTTTTTCATTTAGTTTCTTTTTTAAAAAGGTAGTGAATTTAAAATAGAAAATAAAATAAATTTTTTTTATTTTACCAGCTTGACTATGAACATTTTGGCAAAAATCTCCTAACCAATTATTTATGCACAGAATTTTCTAAGAATGAGCACTACTATTCACCAGTTGCAATAAATATTTCCAAAAAAAGTATTATTTTTTCAGATTTTCTGACCACCAAACTTTCAAGTCAAAAACCGGAAGCTCGATTTTGATTTTCGAACCATGGTTTCTTTAGGAAAAGTTCTTAGACTTTTTCGTAGATTACGATTTTGCTATACGCATTGTCACTTTTTTTGGGCCCGAACAAATTGACCCACTCTAATATACATATTAAATTATGGGCTTCCTCAACAATATTGAAATTTTGTATACATCAATGAAAAGGAGAAAGTACCAAAAGGGAAATGCGGGAAATAAAATTTCTTTCTTTAGCTTTTTGGTTCTGCAACTGGTAATTTTTTAATTGCCGTTAATATTGGATATCCTGAGTCCTGAGGAATTTTATTAGTACTTTTTGGTTTTTTAACTGGTACTTTTTGAATTTTCTTTAGAATAGTACCTAGAAACATAAAATTAAACATCCAATGTCCTGAGTGAATGAGAATCTTTTAAAGGGATGTTTTTGGTACTTTTTCGTTCCTTAACTTAAAATAAACATGCAAGGTCCTCAGCGGATGAGAGGATAAGAGGGAACGATTTGGTACTTTTTTTGATTTTCAGCAGGTACTTTTTAAATTCTCGTTAGTATTGCCCCTAGAAGCATTGAATTAAAAATGCAATGTCCTGAATGAATCAGAATCTATATGTGACTTTTGCGTTTGATACGCTTTTTCGGCTAAAAAGCTGAATCGATTTTGATGAAATTGGATATATAGACTTTTTATATTTTTTAAATTAGGACACAGAGGGGCACATAGGGAGAAAGGCAGTAATTCTCCGAAAATATTTAACCAATTTGGAGGGAATTTCAATAGATAGATCAGCGTAAATAAAACAGACACGGTTTTTACATATCTTTCTCAAAGCTAGAAATTTGAAGGGAATTTCTGCCTATCCTTAACTATCTTACTGATTTTGATGAAATTCAAAACATAATAAAGGACATACATAGGCTTAATATTTTGGTTTAGGAGGATTGACTGATTGGGCCTAAGCCTCCGATCTTAGTGTTGGTACTGCCAACACACCTCTAGGCCGGTGAGCCATTACACGGCATAATACAGCTGATCTTCAGTGGCTAATTGTCATCAGTTGTCACCTACTTCCAGAGACGCATTGGCAAGCGGTTGCTTGACTACAGCTCCAGGGAACACTTGGTCAGAGACCGGAAGCCATGAGTTGCTTGGACATTTCAAACAGAGGAATCGCTTTTTGCTATTCCCAAGCAGATTACAGATAGAAAGCTTTGAACCTCTGTGAAAAACCCCTTTCACCTATGTTCTTCGTGAACTTTTTATTTAAGTATGTATAATGTGTAAATTTTTTTTTACTAAGTATATTTATATATATAATATAATTCATATTAGTAGTATGTTTGTGCCGCTCCTACGGCACTTTTTTCATACAAAAGTTGGCTGCATGTTGTAAGTGTTGCCAAGTTTTTATTATATGGGCCATTTTAGTGCTTTTTTTAGTGCTTTTTTTTGAAAAATAAAAAAAAACGCCTAAAATATTTATAATAGGAATAGGAATTCAAAAACCGGGAAACCAAAATACCAACAAAATGGGCATTTTGACGGGATTTTAGCGTCGACTTGAATATTAATTTAAGATTTTTAGTTGTTCTATATATATAGAAAATAGGCAAATGGTTTGAAGGTTATCTATTTTGATTACGCTGCATCGGCTTTCTAGCTACTTTTTCCATACAAAAGTGAGGAGCATACTGGCAAAGTTGTCACTTTTATTATTATTGCATTTTAGCGCTTTTTTTAGTACTATTATTATGGAGAAATAAAAAAACGCTACAAATTTGTTAAAAATACTGTTTAGGTACAAATACGAATATGAGTGTAAAAGAGAAATGACGTGTAATGAAAGTTGTTTATTTAGGAGGTGTGAAATTTTTGTTAGGTGTGAAATTTCTTCGTGTACGTGTCAGTCTTGAAGATTTAAAAAATTTTGTGAGGGATGATAATTTTACTTGTGCGTTTTCGTATTAAAGATAAAACTGATCGTGGAATAATTATTTTCAGTTTTTGTGTGTGTTTAGAATAGTTAATGACTTTGTTGCATAGGTTTTCTAGTGACTTTTTATAGACATACCTCGGTAGGCTTGTGGGATAGTGAGCTAGTCTATCAGTATAAGGGTTACATATTTAATTATCACCAGAGACTCTGGTCTGTTTTACTACAGCAGACTAAGGATCTAAGCAACTATTGATCGGTTGTATGTCTGTATGTGTGTATGCGTGATTGATACCGGCTATTTATGTAAAAAGTAGGATTCCATCTACTTTTTTTTTGAATCAACAGAGACCAGCTGCACATTAGCTTAGTTTACATAATTTACCAGTTTTATATACATAAATACTCATAATTATATTACAAAAAGTAGAAAGTAACTTCTTGGTTTTACTTATAGATCTACGTATGCAGTTATTTATTATGATGAAATACTTTTAACCCTTAATAATTTTCCTTATCGTACTCTTCTCCTCCTTATATATAACAACAACGACATTAACAACTTAGAATATACATGAATAGAGCTGACGCAGCTGTGACAAATCAAACAGAAAACAAAAACTAAAAATGTTTTCTGAAATTATTTAATTCTACTAAAATAAGCCCCGCCCCTTATTTATACATTTTTTAACTAATGAAATATGACGGGACTCTACCAAAAATATGACTAATTGTGAAAAATTTTTGTATAAATACCGCTATTATTTCTCAATCAAAATCAATCTTGTTTGAAAATCAACCCGTGAACATTAAATTTTTAATTAAATAAAAAAAAAAAAATCAAATCCTAAAATAAAAATGCCTTCTTTTGTGAGCAATTATTGTAAAAAAGTGTTTACGCAAAACAGAAGTTTAGCGAGTCATATCAGACTATTACATGATAGTCCGTCCTCAGCATGGAAGTGTACAACTTGTAATTTACAATTTGCTTCTCGTAAAGAACTTCTTACACATACAAATTCAAGAGTGCATATACAGAATGCGGGGGAATCTTATAATTACTGCAATACATGTAAGGAGCATATTTTAAAACAAAAATGGCATTATCATTTAAGAACTATTAACCATAAAAGGAAGAGTGCTACTCAAATTGATTCTTACTTATTTTGTGTAAAATCAGTATTTAACAATCGTATGATGACTTATGTTTTGCAAAATACAGAAGAGAAAAATCTGATTCCTGAAAAATTTTTAAATGAAAACAAAGCACAGATAATAACATTAATTAAAGATTCAACAGAAAAACATCTAAATATAAAATTAAATTTTGAATTATTTTGTGAATATATGCTTGTCAAAGAGGAAGATGATTCATGTACTATTAACCTAAAGTCTCATCAAACAAAAATGATTATTTTAAGTTCAACCCTCACAATTGAGGAAATTGAACAACGTTATAAAGATCAATGTGAGATCCTAATAAGGAAAATGAGCGAGTTTCAGGAACGTGATAGTGGATGGACTTTAATAAAAATTAAATTTCTGGAAATCAATGTAAACGAATATGGTTCTATAAAATATTAATATATATTTATCAATATAATAATTATTAAGTTAAAACTCACAATATTTAAATAAAAAAATATTCTCTTTCTTTTTAAAAATAATTTCAATTGTTTTATTTATTTATTTCTTTTTCAGTTATTTTATATAAAAATTCAAATCATGAATATCCACAATGAAATGAATCTTCCTAGATAGTAAAATTTTCAAAATACAGGTTTTGAATATTTCATGATGAAATAGCAATTCTATTTGCTTATAGATATCAGTAAGAATTAAAAGATAACAGATTTTTGCTCATTATAACCTTTTATTTTTTTCTGGTTTGATACTCTATAATATAAGTTTAATAAAGAATTTTTCTATGGTTTGATACTCTACAATGACGGTATAGTTAAGAATTTAGTTCAATCCATGCTTAGGATACACTTCATACAGTATATATTTATACATTATACATACAAATACAATAAAATTTCCATTTTATTAACCATAGTACATAGTTTATTAATTGTTTTGATAACATTTAGTAAAAGTTTATATATAGTATAAAGTTGAAGTCGACTATACCAATAGAATATTAAATGTTACTGAAAAAGGAAATCATATTACAAAATCAATTAAGATGATCTAAAAAATTGTATTACATTGGAGTTTTGAATATTTAATAAGGAAATATCTATTATATCTGCTTATAATTATCAGTTAGGAATTTAAAGATAACAAAATTTTTTTATAATTATTACAGCTTTATATGTTTTTTTTCTAGTTTATTAACCATTCATTATCATACCATACCATTATAATCCATAGAATATAAAACAATTTAAAATAGTTAAATCCGCAAAAGAAAATCACAAACTTTATTTATTTATGTAAAACCTTCCTCCATTAATCATTTATTTATACTTTATATATACTAATACTATGAAATGAATAGTTCAATAACCATATTATATGGTTTATTTGATGTTTTTGTATACCGTTTTGTAATTCCTATAATTTGTTTTCCTATTATTTCCCTTCTATATTTAATATTTATACACTTTCATACATCCTTAAATATACATTCTGTTTTAAGCATTTCTATACTATACATATAAAAAATTTTTTCTTATACTAACATTCCTATATTTAATCTTAGTATTATGATCTTACTCTTGATTTTAATCTTAGTCTTAGTGTTGATCTTAGAAGTAGACTTTTGGTCTGAGTTTTATAGTTTCGGATTTCGATCTTGTTTTTTTTTTTTTTTTTTTATAGACTTGCAACATTACTCTTGTATTACTCTTGCGTGCTGCTTTGTTTACGTTTTCTTAGACTGAATACATATCTGGAAACTTAAAATTTCTTTAATTACACATAAAATATCAATCTACTGTTATACGAATGCGTTGAACTTAGTGTTTTCAATTGAAATATTAAACTTCGATTTTAAACAGACATATGTATCTTTTATTTTATATAGGAATTTAATACTCGGTACTTGCGACAACCTCGAAACTTGCACCGACCTCAGTTTTCATTACGTGCAAGAATCGTGTTTCTACTATACTTCATTCTCATCAAACTAATCACACAAGGCGATTTTAAGAAAATCCATACTAATCCTTTCCATTTTATCAAATCTATCCATTATATTATTATTTTAATTTTAACAATTCTTATAAATTCTATTCAGTTCTCACATAATTTTATTCATTCTATATACAACCTTAACCAATAACTCATATTTATATATATATACAGTTTTTTCAAACCACTTTTAAAAACATATTTTGATTTTTACTTGTCTACTATATTAAAAAATAATCTATAAACTTAAATGAAAATTTAGGTTTATATTAAGTAATTTGATTATACGCTGAGATACGCTGATGGTTTTTCTACCTTAAATTTATATATTGGATAGAAAGTTACATCTGAATGTAGTGTTTCGGTAAGAATGTCGATATATTACTTTAAATCACGTTTCTTATAATACAAAAGTTTTTGAATGAAATATTAACAATCCTAATATTAATTTCAATCTAATTTCATTTAAATCATAAATATATATACATATATATATATATTAATTTGTTAGAATCAAACCACCAATTACCATCATGATCTTATTAATGTTTATTTTTTTTTTATTATTCGTTAAAAACTTTATATTCTTATATGTAGGAGATGCATATGATTTTATTAGGAATTATTAGGAATTTCTTTTTCAGATTTTACAGATTTAAAATTAAAAATACGTTTATAAAGATTAAAAAGCTTAAGTGTTGACAAATGTTGTTTATAAAATGTTTGACATCGACAAAAGTTAAAGGATTGTGAATAAACATTTTCATAATAATATCTATGTATGATATTATTTATATATACATAAATGTACTATTTACATAATTATAAATTCTTAATTCATCTATAAGTTTCATATATAAATATTTAAATCCATATGTTTCTTATCAATCTGATTACTATGTTTAATCAATAATTCTTCCAATTCAGATGATTATATCATTTTTGAGTTAAATCGTAGTAGTGATGTACTCTGTTTAAAGATTTTGAATCAACTAAAAATAAAATAATTAACTTCAAATGTTTTATTGATTAATAGGGTTTTCTTTATTTAAATATAAAATAAATATTTAAAAGTGTTAAAAACGTCATCATGAACGTGTATCTAATATATATTTCTTGAATGTGGAGTAGGTATAAAAGAAGAAAAAAAAACAAACAAATCAAAAATTATCAAATTGAAATAAATCAACAAATATGTATTTATGTATGTATTTATATTAAAAATAAACTTCTTAAAAACAATTAAACTAAACTCTTAATTAGAAATAACATATCTTAAGCCAATATATTGTAAAATTCTTAGCTGTTACCTATAGATATATGAGTTTATGTCTTTCTCTTTATAATATTCTCTATATTGCTTATGTAATATGATTCTATTTTCATATTATTAATCAATATTCTGATGGTACAGTTAACTATAAGTTTATATTATATATAAATTTTTAATGATTGCTGTTAAAACATTATATAAAACCCTATATTGTGGTTAATAAACTTTGAATTTTATGTTGTGAGTGCATAACGTGTAAATATGTATATGGTATGAATCTCCCTCAGCTAAAGTATAATCATAAGTCAATCAAATTGAATGTATTTAAGAATTGTGTGTATTTTATTTAGAATCAATTCATGTTGAATATATTGTTGTTGTTGTTGTATTATATAATAATGTATCTTGTATTTGGTTTGCTATTTAAATCTGATATTAATTCTCTCTGTTTCCACGTTACCAGATCAAAAATGGGTAACTGCTTTATGTTACCAGATCAAAAATAAGGTATCTTGATGTAAAGTGGTTTATTATTGCTTAAATCGTACTTATATCCAACTATAAGCTCAATTCTTATTCTAAGTTATTCAATTATGAATCCTCTATCAATTCTGTTAGCTATCTTAGAACGATCTGTATCTTTATTATCTATATGTCTTAATAAATGGGAATTAGTCAACAGAATTAAACGGACACCATCTCTATCATTTCAACCAAATATATTCAAACCCAATTTTGACGATTATGATAATAGAATTGTTGTTTTTAATGAGCAAAGAATATAACTGATCTTAATTATGATGATTATGATAATGAGCACAATGATAATGAAAAGGTTGAAATAACTAATATGAAAATTTTAAAATCAAACAATTTTAAAATGAAGGAGAAATCCAAAATCATATGCATCTCCTACATATAAGAATATAAAGTTTTTAACGAATAATAAAAATAATGAAAAAAAAATGACATTAATAAGATCATGATGGTAATTGGTGGTTTGATTCTAACAAATTAATATATATATGTATATATATTTATGATTTAAATGAAATTAGATTGAAATTAATATTAGGATTGTTAATATTTCATTCAAAAACTTTGTATTATAAGAAACGTGATTTAAAGTAATATATAGAAATTCTTACCGAAACACTACATTCAGATGTAACTTTCTATCCAATATATAAATTTAAGGTAGAAAAACCATCAGCGTATCTCAGCGTATAATCAAATTACTTAATATAAACCTAAATTTTCATTTAAGTTTATAGATTATTTTTTAATATAGTAGACAAGTAAAAATCAAAATATGTTTTTAAAAGTGGTTTGAAAAAACTGTATATATATATATAAAAATGAGTTATTGGTTAAGGTTGTATATAGAATGAATAAAATTATGTGAGAACTGAATAGAATTTATAAGAATTGTTAAAATTAAAATAATAATATAATGGATAGATTTGATAAAATGGAAAGGATTAGTATGGATTTTCTTAAAATCGCCTTGTGTGATTAGTTTGATGAGAATGAAGTATAGTAGAAACACGATTCTTGCACGTAATGAAAACTGAGGTCGGTGCAAGTTTCGAGGTTGTCGCAAGTACCGAGTATTAAATTCCTATATAAAATAAAAGATACATATGTCTGTTTAAAATCGAAGTTTAATATTTCAATTGAAAACACTAAGTTCAACGCATTCGTATAACAGTAGATTGATATTTTATGTGTAATTAAAGAAATTTTAAGTTTCCAGATATGTATTCAGTCTAAGAAAACGTAAACAAAGCAGCACGCAAGAGTAATACAAGAGTAATGTTGCAAGTCTATAAAAAAAAAAAAAAAAAAAAAAACAAGATCGAAATCCGAAACTATAAAACTAAGACCAAAAGACTACTTCTTAGATCAACACTAAGACTAAGATTAAAATCAAGAGTAAGATCATAATACTAAGATTAAATATAGGAATGTTAGTATAAAAAAAAATATTTTTTTATATGTATAGTATAGAAATGCTTAAAACAGAATGTATATTTAAGGATGTATGAAAGTGTATAAATATTAAATATAGAAGGGAAATAATAGGAAAACAAATTATAGGAATTACAAAACGGTATACAAAAACATTAAATAAACCATTTAATATGGTTATTGAACTATTCATTTCATAGTATTAGTATATATAAAGTATAAATAAAGATTAATGGAGGAAGGTTTTACATAAATAAATAAAGTTTGTGATTTTCTTTTGCGGATTTAACTATTTTAAATTGTTTTATATTCTATGGATTATAATGGTATGGTATGATAATGAATGGTTAATAAACTAGAAAAAAAACATATAAAGCTGTAATAATTATATAAAAATTTTGTTATCTTTAAATTCCTAACTGATAATTATAAGCAGATATAATAGATATTTCCTTATTAAATATTCAAAACTCCAATGTAATACAATTTTTTAGATCATCTTAATTGATTTTGTAATATGATTTCCTTTTTCAGTAACATTTAATATTCTATTGGTATAGTCGACTTCAACTTTATACTATATATAAACTTTTACTAAATGTTATCAAAACAATTAATAAACTATGTACTATGGTTAATAAAATGGAAATTTTATTGTATTTGTATGTATAATGTATAAATATATACTGTATGAAGTGTATCCTAAGCATGGATTGAACTAAATTCTTAACTATACCGTCATTGTAGAGTATCAAACCATAGAAAAATTCTTTATTAAACTTATATTATAGAGTATCAAACCAGAAAAAAATAAAAGGTTATAATGAGCAAAAATCTGTTATCTTTTAATTCTTACTGATATCTATAAGCAAATAGAATTGCTATTTCATCATGAAATATTCAAAACCTGTATTTTGAAAATTTTACTATCTAGGAAGATTCATTTCATTGTGGATATTCATGATTTGAATTTTTATATAAAATAACTGAAAAAGAAATAAATAAATAAAACAATTGAAATTATTTTTAAAAAGAAAGAGAATATTTTTTTATTTAAATATTGTGAGTTTTAACTTAATAATTATTATATTGATAAATATATATTAATATTTTATAGAACCATATTCGTTTACATTGATTTCCAGAAATTTAATTTTTATTAAAGTCCATCCACTATCACGTTCCTGAAACTCGCTCATTTTCCTTATTAGGATCTCACATTGATCTTTATAACGTTGTTCAATTTCCTCAATTGTGAGGGTTGAACTCAAAATAATCATTTTTGTTTGATGAGACTTTAGGTTAATAGTACATGAATCATCTTCCTCTTTGACAAGCATATATTCACAAAATAATTCAAAATTTAATTTTATATTTAGATGTTTTTCTGTTGAATCTTTAATTAATGTTATTATCTGTGCTTTGTTTTCATTTAAAAATTTTTCAGGAATCAGATTTTTCTCTTCTGTATTTTGCAAAACATAAGTCATCATACGATTGTTAAATACTGATTTTACACAAAATAAGTTAGAATCAATTTGAGTAGCACTCTTCCTTTTATGGTTAATAGTTCTTAAATGATAATGCCATTTTTGTTTTAAAATATGCTCCTTACATGTATTGCAGTAATTATAAGATTCCCCCGCATTCTGTATATGCACTCTTGAATTTGTATGTGTAAGAAGTTCTTTACGAGAGGCAAATTGTAAATTACAAGTTGTACACTTCCATGCTGAGGACGGACTATCATGTAATAGTCTGATATGACTCGCTAAACTTCTGTTTTGCGTAAACACTTTTTTACCATAATTGCACACAAAAGAAGGCATTTTTATTTTAGGATTTGATTTTTTTTTTTTTTTTATTTAATTAAAAATTTAATGTTCACGGGTTGATTTTCAAACAAGATTGATTTTGATTGAGAAATAATAGCGGTATTTATACAAAATTTTTTCACAATTAGTCATATTATTGGTACAGTCCCGTCATATTTCATTAGTTAAAAAAATTTATAAATAAGGGGCGGGGCTTATTTTAGTAGAATTAAAGAATTTCAGAAAACCAAACATTTTTAGTTATTGTTTTCTGTTTGATTTTTCACAGCTGCGTCAGCTCTATTCATGTATATTCTATGTTGTTAATGTTGTTGTTGTTATATATAAGGAGTAGTAGAGTACGATAAGGAAAATTATTAAGGGTTAAAAGTATTTCATCATAATAAATAACTGCATACGTAGGTCTATAAGTAAAACCAAGAAGTTACTTTCTACTTTTTGTAATATAATTCTGAGTATTTATGTATATATAACTGGTAAATTATGTAAACTAAGCTAATGTGCAGCTGGTTGCTGTTGATTCAAAAAAAAAGTAGGTGGAATCCTACTTTTCTCCTAAAAAGCCGGTATCAATCACGCATACACACATACAGACATACAACCGATCAATAGTTGCCTAGATCCTTAGTCTGCTGTAGTAAAACAGACCAGAGTCTCTGGTGATAATTAAATATGTAACCCTTATACTGATAGCCTACCGAGGTATGTATATAAAAAGTCACTAGAAAACCTATGCAACAAAGTCATTAACTATTCTTAACACACACAAAAACTGAAAATAATTATTCCACGATCAGTTTTATCTTTAATACGAAAACGCACAAGTAAAATTATCATCCCTCACAAAATTTTTTAAATCTTCAAGACTGACACGTACACGAAGAAATTTCACACCAAACAAAAATTTCACACCTCCTAAATAAACAACTTTCTTTACATGTCATTTCCCTTTTACACTCATATTCGTATTTGTACCTAAACAGTATTTTTAACAAATTTGTAGCGTTTTTTTATTTTTCCATAATAATAGTACTAAAAAAAGCGCTAAAATGCAATAATAATAAAAGTGACAACTTTGCCAGTATGCTCCTCACTTTTGTATGGAAAAAGTAGCTAGAAAGCCGATGCAGCGTAATCAAAATAGATAACCTTCAAACCATTTGCCTATTTTATATATATATAGAACAACTAAAAATCTTAAATTAATATTCAAGTCGACGCTAAAATCCCGTCAAAATGCCCATTTTGTTGGTATTTTGGTTTCCCGGTTTTTAAATTCCTATTCCTATTATTAATATTTTAGGCGTTTTTTTTATTTT
The DNA here is from genome assembly GCA_930367215.1 of Pollenia angustigena. Taxonomy (NCBI): domain Eukaryota; kingdom Metazoa; phylum Arthropoda; class Insecta; order Diptera; family Polleniidae; genus Pollenia; species Pollenia angustigena. The sequence continues at coordinate 10,458,837 of OV884061.1, read as the reverse complement.
TCAAAAAAAAAGCACTAAAATGGCCCATATAATAAAAACTTGGCAACACTTACAACATGCAGCCAACTTTTGTATGAAAAAAGTGCCGTAGGAGCGGCAAAAACATACTACTCATATTAAGAAACAAGGAATTTTAAATATTTGTGAATAAACACAAGTCTTTGAAAACGAGTTCCTTATTGCCTAAGAAGCAGGAAAAATTTCAAAAATATTATATCTCAAAATTCTGAAAGACCTACCGACCCTAATCACAAAGCTATACTTATTTTCAGGAACCGTAAATAATTATTATTCTTAAATTGTTAAAGGAAAAAAAGCAACCACAGGAGAATATCGGAGAGCCAAGTCATAAACAGTATTTTAATCGTTTTCATAAAATTATATGCTTTAAAAATTCTTGATTTTTTTGGCAGAAAAAAAATTTTATTTTCCAAAAGATCGTTTTTATGAGGGGTGATACATTTCAAGGCTTATTGCCTTCAACATAGTTCGAGTTTGGTTGCGCTATACCCAACATCCGACAAAATTTTGGCAAGATTGGACAAGTGGGCGTGGCACTTCCCATACAAACCCATTAGAGGTTCTCTGTAAATCTGGAGATCGGCAAGAGCCAAAGTTTCCAAAAAAGGTAGAAGTATCTTGGTTATCAATACACAACATCCGACAAAATTTGGACGGACTGGACAAGTGGGCGTGCCATTTCCCATACAAGAACATTAAAGATTTCTGTAGAACGGCAAAAGCCAAAGTTTCAAATTAGGTACAAGCATTGTGGTTATCAATTCACAACATCCGAAAAATGTGGGCGGGATTGGACAAGTGGGCGTGGACCTTCCTATACAAAGACATTACCGATTTCTGTTTATCTGAAGAAAGGCAAGAGCCAAAGTTGTCAAATAAGGTACAAGCACCTTGGTTATCAACTCACAAAATCCGACAAAATGTGGGCGGGATTGCACAAGTGGGCGTGGCACAAAGTTGAATTATTTGTATTTAAAAACCGGTATTTATATAACTTTCTGTTATTTTCGCACCAAGGTGAAGGGTATAAAAGGCATAGCCGAATATAGCACTCTTACTTGTTATAATTAAGTTTGTTTAATTATATATTAATATTTAAATTCTGCCACAACACGTCGGTACATCAATCTGCCAAATTGGTTAAAAAATAGTCAACTAATAAGCAAAATACTCATGGGCTAAAAACATAAAGTCCCCTTTATGTTTACGTCTTAAGCTATGTTCACATTATAAGTTTTTGTACATATCGTCAGAACCCCTCCAAACAACATCATATGTTTTTTCTCTGTGTACAGTCATATGACATTTTTGATTTAAAACGAGTTCTATTTTCAAATGACAAAGCATGTCACATCAGCGGTTTTTATTGACAAAATTAGTTGACATTTTAATAAATATATGTTATATTACTAGCTGACCCGGTCCGCGTTGCTGACCGTAAGCAAATATTAGTGTTGTATTACCACACGATTTAAAATGAGCTTTTTACGAAATTTACGGCCTTTAAATAAAAATCCATGGAATTCCTATCATAAAGTTTTTTTACAGAATAACTTACATATGATTTAGATATGACCTCAATCAGAAAAGAAACGCACGAAAGAAACTAGTTTTGCTACAAACCATATGGGATCGAACTAGTTTTGCAACGCACTTTAGCCCACCAGGGAAATTAATCATTGAACTTAAGTTCATTTTGAAAGTTTAATAAATGTATTAAAAATGTAAAAACAGTTCTGTTGGTGGGAGATAAACTACCATAACTAACATTTTTTCAAAATACAGTTGGAATCGGAATTTTTTCCTATTTGAAATAGAAAAGTTAAAACAACACCAAGTCCAACTTGGTTAGATGCAAAGGGAATCAAGTGTACTTAGTGTTGTTTACCACTGAATTTGTAGACAATAAGGAGAATTTGCTTAGAGGCAAAGAACGTCAAGATTCCTTTTTTGTAAATTGAGAAGTGAGGTCTTTGGTTTTTAATATATGTAGATATATTAAAACACTGCCGTTTTGGTTTAATTTTATTTACATATATAATATTTTGACCAACTTTGTCAACCATTTATAGGATAATTAAATATGTTTTTATTTAAACATACAGATGCGCCTTTAATTTTTACATGTAAAATTTTTTATAACACATTTTGAAGAGAAAAGTAAGGTAAAAAAATTTGTGTAAGCCTTGTATTATTTTTCAGAAATAGCAGACCTTAGTGTTGTTTCAAAGGATTGAACAGTATCAATACCAACATGGGAGGTAAGGAACACCAAGCCCAGTTTAATAAGTAAACGTATGTTACCTTATATGGGATTATTTTATTAAGCATATCATCGACATAAAAAACATACTAGAGTCCTATAAAATTTTTAAATTTAAAATTTTTGCGGTCTGCTGTAAAGTTTCTCCAAGAATATGAAGTTGCAAGTTTTTATTTTCTCTCCAACTTTTCCCAAAGTGAGTAGATAATAGTATTCTCAAATCATTTTTCGGGTAAACATCCACATTGAAAGGAAGTATATCTGGAACAATGTCATGCCTTTTTTCCGAGTTCCTTTTCCATGTCAAATCTATTAGCATTCGCTTTGAAGGTTGGAATTTAAAATGTCGCTCACTTAGTGCTTTTACCACAGGAGCTACAGCAGATTCCCAGTCGTATATAAGTACATCACTACAAAAATTTATTTCAAAGGGAACTGGTTACAAATTTGCATTTTTAAATTCCCTAATTCGACAGTATTTATTTTTATTTATTTATTTCATTAAATGTAATATAAAAAGCCACTCTAGGCCAATTAAAATATATATTACAAAGCAGTTTGCCTGAATACAGTTATAAATTAATTAATAATACAAAACTTATTTTAAAAATATATATAATAAAATAGAAAAAAAAAAATGATTTTATTATTAAATTAAATTAATCCTCAAACCGGTTTAGTTTTTTTCGGTTCCCCAACCAATAAAAAAGAAAAAACACAGAAAACAAAAGATCCCAGCAGTAGAAGTATTAATAAATACCAAAAAAAATTTAGGAAACAAGTTTTATTATACATTTATAAATACATATTTAATACACAACAAATGTATATATAAACAAATGATTTTTATTTAAATAATCAAGTGGAATATGCATCTAATAAAACGGTCAGTAATTAACATTCAAGTTAATTACAAAGTATTCTATAAAGTTTTAGGCGGAACGCATTGTTAGAATGAGAAAAAAATTTAAGCAACGATATATTGGCACCCTTCCAACAGAAAGTTTAAAACAATGAACCAGTGAGTTTTGTTACACAAAATGCAAAGAGATAGTTTTGAAAATGTCTGTTGAGTGGAACTAACCAGTTTTGTTACCAACCGCAATTTTATGTCACATAAGAACATAGAAAAGGACATGATTCCATACAATCTACAGATTATATATATATATATATATATATATATATATATATATATATATATATATATATACTAGCTGGCCCGGCAAACGTTGTTTTGCCACATAACTTATTTGTATGTAACAGTGTCTGATAGCCAAATTTTAAGAAAAAATTATACGCTTTAGTTCACTATTTGCCTGCCGAATTTCAATAATATTAATTGATTAGTTAAGAAGATAAAGTAAGGCGGAGCTTTTACCCCTCTTGCCCTATTTAATTCCCTGTTCTCTTTCCGATTTTACAGTGTATGTATGCCAAATTTTAAGAAAACCGGTTGATTAGTTACGAAGATATAGGGAGGGGGAGCTTAAGCCTTCTTACCCTATTTCACACCCTATTTCCTATTCTCTTTCAGATGTTATATTGTCTGCATGCCAAATTTTAAGAAAACCGGTTGATTAGTTTTGAATATTGGGGAGTGGCAGCTTTAACCCCTATTGCAATATTTTGCGCCCTCTAGCGATATAAAATATACTCTTCGACCTATTCTCATACCTAAAAAATACACCTACAAAATTTCATATAAATCGGTCAAGCCGTTTCGGAGGAGTTCAAAATGGAGGGCATTTTGTGTATGGGAATATAAATACATGTTTCGGAATGAATGCAGTGTTCACTAAAATAGCTATAACTCATGAACCAATACACATTTGAAGACCGTTGATACATTAAAACCTTGGTATTGACGTCACATTCCACGTGAACTTTGAACAAACAAACCCGGTTCACGCATTACCGAGAACAACAATTACAAGCACAATGCAACTTTTTTTTATATATATAGATTACTATATATAGTTTTATTCTCATAAAGTGCTAAAATATCTGCCAAAATCGATTGTTATCTCAATTTTTTAATTTTTGAAACGAACGAGTTTTGCAACTCACCTACTCATTTATTACTTCATCTTAAGCCCAGCCGATAGACAATTTTTTTTTTTTGTTTTTTTATTTGGTGTAAAAACGTATAAGCTTTTTGGGGTGCCAACTTGGAAGCAAGCCACATACAACTGGCCGTTTAGGCAAGCAATAGTCAATGATTGGCCTTGTGCTTTGCTGATGGTAATAGCAAATACAAGACGCAAAGGGAGTTTTGGATAATACAAAAAATAAAAATTGCACACATTTTGTATTGAAAGTGGTAAGTATGTATGTATTTTTTATTTTTGATGGGTTATGTCAAATGTGCGTTACATACCAACGCGTGAACATGTAAATTATAAACCCTAAACTCAAATTTTGACATACAAATGAAATTACATGCGGGTAGAAAAATGACATTCCACATGACAAATATACATAATGTGAACACTTTGTTACGAAATTAGATTTATCTAAGAATTATTTGTAGTTTTAGTTATAAGTTGTCTTGTAAATTATAATTTATGTCCTATTTGTTGGAATTATTATTTGCTACACTGTGTTTTAGAATTCAATTATAGAATCTTGAATTCGAACAGAATGTTCTGGAATCCACTACACTGAAAGAGAAATGCTTCATATATTTAATGAATCATTTTCATAAAAAAATTTTCCTTGGGTAAATGAAAATTTTCATTGTTTAAATGGAATTTCATAGTTACAATGAAGTATTTTCGTTAAAATCGCTTCATTGGATTTCGTAATTACGTTAAAAATTTTCATTGGATATATGAAAACTTAAGTTTGTCCGAGTTAAACAAAAAATTTTAATTGGGAACATAAAAAAACAATATACAAACATAACTATATTCATAAATTAATACAAAATTATAGTTTCCTTAAGAAAATGTTTAATTGTTAATTAAAAAATTTAAGATTTAATAATTTCATACATCTAATGTTACATGTATGCCATTAACTTTATGAAATCAAAAATTTTTTTATAAAAGCAACATATTTCAATAATTGCCTTCATAAATTTAAATTTTCATTGTGACAATAAAAATGTCATTATAGTATTGAAACAAAAACTTTCAATCCACTTTCAATCAACGTTGTTATTGTTGTAATGGACAATTTAATCTCATATTTACGCTCTTAATTGAGTACAAAACATAGTTTTTTTATTCAAAAACTACACTGCCCCGGTAGACTAGCTGGTAGTGAGCTAGTCTATCAGCACCGAGGTTGCGTGATCGAATCCCGCCAGAGACAGAAAAAAAAAATAAAAAATAAAATAAAGTAAAATAAAGTAAAATAAAATAAAAAAAAATAATTTAAAAAAATAAAAAAAAAAAATAATTAAAAAAAAATAATAAAAAAAAAAATTTTTACTAAATTGAAAGTATTCATCCAATGAATAATATTCATAGATCTAATGTAATATTTCATTAAATTCTTTTAATGAAACAGTATTCATTGATCCAACGAAGCGCTGCAAAGGTTCCTTTTTAATACAATTTTTTATGGGATTAATGTCAAAATTCATTGGAATTGCGAAGAAAATTCTTTCAGTGTAGATGCTTCTTGAATCTGCTAGTTGTAGAATTTCGGATTCGAACAGAATGGTCTGTATTCGAATAGAAGGTTCTTGAGTTGTGAGTGAGTTGAGTTTGTTTTGAGACATTAAACGGTTCTGTTCGTCAATAACAATATTGGATAAGATTTTGCGAACAAGATTATTAATTTCAATAAAGTTTGTTAAGTTGAATAAGTGTGTGTATTTATTTGGATTTGCAATTAAAAGAACTCAAACGCGTTTATTAAAGGAAAAACGTAGCAATTGGAAAGTGTGTGTATTTATTCGGATTTGCAATTAAAAGAACTCAAACGCGTTTATTAAAGGAAAAATGTAACAATAAATTTCAATCCCAAAAGAACGGAAATCTTTAGTAGAATATATTTGCTGAAAAACTCGAAAAAGTCAGCTCAGGTACAAAAAAATCATGAACACGATATAATTTATTTTAAATACCTATTTTTTGAACCACCGATCTTCCCGAGTCCAAGTTTAATCGCCAGAGTAAATAGCAAATTTCTTCTTAAAACGTCAGTATTTAAATCTGTCAAATTAGTTAGAAATGGCCGAGTTATAACCAAAATACTGAAACTCAGTAATTTCCAAGGCGAATTCAAGTAAAGGTGGTGTCGAAACGCCATCTGTTTTTGACAGTTCGAGCTAATTTGTTTTGATTTGCTAGGAATGGTTGACATTTCGAGCTGTAAACACAAAGAGTGCAATGCAAAAACCCCTATGTTGTTTCTGTTGTTTTTGGATTGTTATAGTTCCGACACCACCTGTAGTTGAATTCGCCTTGATCATTTTATATAAACGGTTTGACCTCGTGTTGTTATGTTATGTGTTGAATTTCTCTGCATTTTTTATCTTCACCATTATTACGAACAGTGTTGCAATATTATTTTTTCATAAATCTTATCATTACTGAAAAACTGCATGTGTTTATTTGGCTTATTTGGAAACAAAACATTCAATAAATTATTAATTTTAATATGCATATTTTATGTAAATTTTATTACACAAGTAAAAAACACATATGAGTTTGCTTAAGGAGCGTATAGACGACATGTTTTTGTCATCTGACATGTCAAATTTCCCACTGCAAAACACATATGTACATGTCGTGTGTTACCTTTTTAACTTTGCTTCTGTAAAAGTCAGACGCAAAGTCATCTTACAAAATTTCAATTAGAGCGTGCTCTATTTTCTTCTGACAAACCATCTGACATCAGAAATCTATGCCGGGAAGAAACTGGCAGCGGCGTCAACTATTGACGGAATCATTAGCCGGCTGAAGTTAATATTTAACAATACCAAGATATGTATGCTCATCTCACCATTGAATAGAATTTATGTAAATATATACATAAAAACCGTTTAATTATAAAATTTTAAATTGGTATCATTAAAATAAAAGAAAAAATTTTAAGATGGCTAAATTATTTTCGGCGCAAATAAATATTTTCGTGGCGGCAGCAAGTTATTTTGAAACCGAGAACTACTTTGGTTTCTGCAATAACAATGCGAAAAAAAAGAGACAATGTCAGAAGCAAATTACATGTACGTTTGTGACCGAATATTATAAACCTTATGTAAAACAGCAATTTTGACAGACATGAACAATTACATGTGACTTGAAAATTTGACATGTCACATGACAAATACATGTCGTGTACGGGCGCCTTTAAGCAGCATGTACACGACATGTTTTTTACATCTGACTTGTCAAATTTCCCACTGCAAAATTCAAACATGTCGTGTGTTACCCGGTAGGCTAGCTGGTAGAAAGCTAGTCTATCAGCGCCGGGGTTGCGGGTTCGATTCCCGCCAGTGACTCTGGTTTCCTGCAGACAAGCGAAAAGCTTCGCGGGAGTAGCTTAGGGAATTAAAAAAAAAAAAAAACCTTTGTAACATTGCTTCTGTAAAAGTCAGATGCAAAGTCATCTGAGAAAATTTCAATTAGAGCATGCTCTATTCTTTTAACGTGGTGTCTTCACCTGACAATTTTTTGTCATACCAAACGTCAAAGTCCATATAAAAAAAAAACTTTAAAATTTTTGTCAGCGTTTTTTTTTATATGAAGTTTGACATTTATTATGAGAAAAAATTTTCAGCACATCTGACATCAGCTGTGTTAGAAATCGATGCGGGTAAAAACGGAATCATAAACCGGATGAAGTTAATATTTAACAATACTGATATATGTATGATCATTTCACCATTAATAGAAATTATGTACCCTGCAAGCAATTTCGATCGAAAAATAATATAAATAGTTTCCCCATTTAGCAAAAATCTATCGCTTTTGCTATTTAATTCTTATTGATGTAGTTACATCGTTCGGGAAGAAGTGTCCCACTACGGTAATATTTACATTAAGAATCTACTTAAGGTACGGTCACATATGGCAAACATTTCACAAAAAACCTCAAATATTTGTTTGCCTCAATCTGACTACAAAATATTTTTGAGAGGCAAACAGAAAAACTTCTGTCTTTAAGCAAACAAAATTATTTGTCAGCAAACAAAAATGTTCCTATTGTGACCAGTCAACGTCAAATATTTTTCTTGTTTATGGGCAAATAAATGTTTGTTCTTACAAAAATTCTGTAAGATCAAACAGCGTCAAACAAAACACTTAACAATAAAAAAAACTGTTAAAATTAACAAAATTAAACCATTTTTTAATGACGAAAAATGAGATTTTTGTAAAAACAATTTTATTTGTGCCGACCAGTTCACTAATATCGACATCTTTTTGAGATTATTTTTGTCTCAAAGTGATGGAAGGGTATGTATGGCACATATTATCAATTTTGTATCTACCAAGACAAAATTTCGACATGACATACAAACTACTATATATATAGGTCGAATATAAAATCCATTCCTTAAAATTACTTTTGTTGAAATAAGTTTTATATTACTAGAAATAAAATGATAAAACCTTGTGGTAATCTACTCATAATTTTACATACATTTGATGCAAACGGGCGTAACTGCACATTAATTGTAAATCGAGTTTGTAATTTATTGTGGTTCGTTTAATCAAAATGTATGCTGACACAAAATTTTAGACCCCTGCGATAAAATAATGGCGATTTTATTAAAGATATTCAAACTCCAAGAACACTTTACTATTATTGATTTGGTTATGCTTTTTGCTTCTCCTATAAAAAAAATTAAAGTGTAGTTACATCCGTTTGCATTTAAGGTGACAATCAGAGACCTGCGCCGTCAAGTTTAGTCGGCGGCGGCGGCTTGCAAAAATATTGCCGGCGGCGGTTCAAAGCCGGCTTAAGCTTAGGCCAATTTAAAAATTATTTTTTTTACCAACTTTCATATTTGATAAAAACCCGAATCAAACACTACCTAATGTGTGATCATCGTGAAGATTATCTCCAAGCAACGAACATTTGTGTTGAAGAGCTGAATCGAAACATATTAATCTCATCCTTATACTCACCACCTAGATTTGCAATATCAGAAAGGCAATATTATAAATATTATAAGTCATTGGGGCCCTGTTTCCTGGCTGCTGGCGATTATAACGCTAAACATACCTTCTGGGGGTCACGACTAATAACACCAAAGGGTCGTGTTTTGTATAACAATCTCTAAAATGAATTTAAATGTTGTAGCGAGCGGACAACCAACATATTGGCCTGCTGATCCGCAAAAAATTCCAGATGTCATCGATTTCGGCGTGGTTAAAAACATCCCCACAGAAACGATTCACGTTGAAGCTTCGTTAGAATTATCCTCTGATCACACACCTACAATAGTTACTATAACAAACACCAATAGAATTGTATCTCCCTCTGGTTACATAGCGACGCACAGAGGAGTATTTGGCCTGAAAAGCTGGCCAAAATTATTAAACGTGTTTTTTGAATTAAAAGTTTTAGTTTTTGATAGTTTTAGGTGTAGTATGATATAAAAAGTCTAGTGGCAGATTTTGAAAAAATTACACTGCGCAACAAAAGTACACTGCGCAACAAAAAAATTTTTCTCTACCCTAGAAATAAAAGTATGTGGACTATATGGATTTTGATGCCCTTAATTCAAATCTGTTTTCCGTTTTTCTCTAGTACGTAAGGATTTTCTTTTAAAGGCGTGGCATACTTCACCCCCTAAATCGTTGGGTTGCCTTATATATTTTGCCATAATTTGAAAACGTGTTCTCCGATTTTTAAAGCAGGAGGATCAGAAGATGCACCGGAAAATTCTGCTTAAACTAACCATACACATTTATTTTATATCTATTACTATTTTGGAGTTATTAAAAATTTAATGGCGAAAAAAAAATTTACATGCAAAATGCGTAAAATTTTTTGTTTTCAAAATGCAATAAAAAAATTTAAGAACCAAAAAGTTTAAATTTTTAAGATTTTTCTAAAAGCCACATTCCTAAGGAATAAAAATTGGTATAAATCGCAAAACTCAATTAACAAATGTTGATTTTAAAGGTTTAAACTCATTCTTGACAGACTGTATGTACATACATATGATTTACAGTCTAATTAAAAAAAAAATTTCAAAATTGTAAGGCTCTTATAAAACAGTATTTTTTTTATCAAAAAAGGCTTTATTATATTTATTTTATATTATTTAATACTTTATAAACGAAAAGTTAAACTAATAAAAATTCCTTACTACAGTCAAATCCCGATAATTCGTACCCTGATAAATCGTAATTCCCGATAATTCGTAATAAACTGTCGGTCCCTTGAAAAAGTCTCGTTTGTTCGTAAAATTTCCATAAATTTTGGTCCCCTCGCTAATTCGTAATTTTTTTTCAAATAAAATCTTCTTTGCCTCTTATAAATCGTAATTGTTTGCTAACTGCCACTTATAATTCGTAATAAAAACAGCAAAAACATGGAAAGAATGATCTTTTGTTTACCTCTATTTCTTTTCCCTGGGTTTTTGCTTTTACTAGTGCGTGTGTTTATTTTATTAAGATCAGTTTTTTACATGATAATTTTTATAATAATAATAATAATTTTTACATATTTTATTTTTAACATTTGTTTTTTTTTTTTCGTTTTAGTAAATAAATTTAAAACCCCCGTTAATTCGTATTTATTTTGTTTTAACCCCGTTAAATCGAAACCCCGCTAAATCGAAAACCCCTATAATTCGTAAGAAAAGGCCGGTCCCTTGCGATTACGAATTATCGGGATTCTACTGTAATTATTATGTCGTATGTGTATCCTCATTAGCTGCATCATCGGTGTCAGGAAGAAGAAGTGTGATGGGTTCCGATGAAAAAGCTTTTTTATTATTCCGTTCTCTTTGCGTACTGCAGCTTATAAAAGGGTCACTGCTCAGAAATAACCTATTCAAGACATCTCGATTTGTATCGCTTCTGCTGAATTTCCTCGAATAATTCATGCGATATAATCGTAAGTCCTTATTTCTGGCCTCGGCAGCTTCTTCTGACAATTGTCCAATTGGCAAGATTGCTTGCTTTATAACACTACCGCCATGAATAAGAATCTTGTGCATCGTAGGACTCATGGGGTCCCAGTTGTAAAGTTGCACATATATTTCGGCAGTTTTATGTGCATATTCCTCAAATTTCTCAATATTAATTCGGTGTCCGCTAGTTATTGCTTCCAATATTATTTTCAGGCGATTGATTAATTCTTCATTTATTCCAGTGATTTTCGATGCAGTTGCTGGGTCCGAAAAAAATCTTCTTAATGTGTTGCCATCATTAGTGCTACCGTATCCTGGTTTTGGAACATCTACAAGTTTTCCTATCTCGTCTTTAAGTCTTTTTTGGATGAATATCTTCCTCTCTTTAACAATTGCTTTATCTTCATTGCTCCTTGCTTACCACTTTTTAATTGGCAGTTTATATGAGAGATGAAGTATCGATTCTAAAAAGCGTATGCGTGCATGTAAAGTTGATAGTCCAAAACTCAAGGCATCACAGTTCAGACGAACATTCTTCTGCAACGTGTTAAAATCTTTCGAAGTTTGACCGCAAATGTCACACCTCATTGTCGATTTTGTGTCCGTTGCATACTTTTCCGTCAACCATTGTCATTACCATCGTGTGTTTAATTTGTGCAATTTTTCCACTACACGGTACTTCGTTTTTCTTTAAAAATTCAATTTGATTATTTATGTGTCCTATTTCTTCCTTCGTGATGTCAGTTGTTTCGTGTACAAAACGGATGCGGATTGGTCTACACAGCCTAGTTGAGGATGGTGTTTGATTTCGCCATATCGTTTTAATTTTTCCATTAGTTGTTGTGATTAGTTTAATTGGTACACAACTGCTTGGGAATATATTAGCGTCACTAACATCTTCGTTTTCAAATTTCTGCTTATAACATGATTGATGCGATCCGTCACAGCCCCATTTGGTTATAAGTTCTAAGAAATTTAGCTCTTCATAGTCTAACTGCTGCAAAACCTCTTCAAGGTATATACATAAACGTGTTGCTGTATGGTCGAGGAGAGCTTGGAGCTTCACTTCCGCTAATGTTTCAGTAACGGTTATGGCATCTTCATTGGGATAACAATTTTTTTTTGCATTTTTTAGTATAACGAGTAACATGGATACACATTTTTATTGGCATTGTATAAAATTTCATATTGCTTTTTCGTGAGCTCTGCATTTACAAAGAGTGCTAAAGCTCCTTCCGCTGAAAGTTTATTCACAGGGTTGACTTCAGAAGTTGTTAATGATCGCTTGCAAATTCTTGCTTTTCTTGGGGATCTCGTTATATCCTGTAATAATTGAAATCCGTTTTTATTTTTAGTTTATTTTTAGACGGTGCAACTAGTGCACTCGTCAGCTGTTTTATTATGAGTAATTTTATTTACAATTTATTCTAACTTATATACTAACTATGAAAATAATTCTTAGCCTATTCTTACGTGTAAATAACTTAAACTAAAGCATGGGAAAATTAGTGTAATATGATTTAAATTTTAAGTTTATAAATATTTCCCATGCGTTTGGGTGTAGTACCTTTTAAGCGGCTATTTAGGGTTTAATATTTTGGTGTAATAAGATACCCGTTTATGTCTGCTCTTTAAAGGTATGAATTCATGCAAGTAAATAATATTTAAAGGAATGTATTCATACGATCAAATAATACTACACCTCCTTTCTTAATAAGAATGTTCATATAACTTTAATGTTTTATGGACATTCTTTTACTATTATATATATGTATATATATATACTCTTTTATTAATAATTTGTTTTTAGTTTATAAATCTATAAAATTCTTAAATACAAAATTCTTAAAACAAAATTAATTATAATAATTAAAATAGTTTACAAAAGAGTTTATAAAATTCGAGGGTAATAATTAAAATTAAGTTCCTTATAATAATTAAGAGTTTACAAAATTCCTGGGGCCATGAATTTATTTTTTATGGTAAATCTTTAGTCTATTCTTATGCACTATTTGTTTTTTATTAGTTTTCATATTAACTATTGTTATATTATTTCTCAAATCTATCTTTACAATTTTAAAAGGTCCATTATATTTTTGTTCTAACTTGTGACCTGTATTATTTATGAGTAGTACTAAATCTCCTAGCTTAAAGTTATAATCCATTATATTCCTATCATAGTTTAATTTTTGCTTATGTTTATGGTTCTCTAATAGTAATTTAGCTCTTTTATATGCTATTTCTAACCTAAATTTTGCTTCTTTACTGTAATCTTCTAAATTATATAAGGGTGTTATTCTATCTACTTCATTAAATTGATGGAATGAATTTGGAATTTTCCCAAAAACTAATTCGTATGGACAGTAACTATGCACTGTAGACGGTGTAGTACTAAAGCAGTATGTGAAATATTTTAACCATTCGTCCCAGTCTGTTTTGTCCACTGAAATATAAGAACTTACGTATTCATTTAAACTTCTATGACTTCTTTCAATTGTTCCCAAGGTTTGGTGGTGATGGGCTGTAGAAGTTAGTTTTTTAATTTTTAAGAGATTACAGAGTTCTTGTAATAACGAGTTTTTATATTCCGTTCCCATGTCTGAGATGAACGTCTTCATCGGTCCATAGGAAAGTACGAAATTTTGAAATATTGCTGTAGCAATTGTCTTAGCATTTTTGTCTTTAATAGGTATAGTAACCAAATATTTAGTTAAATCACATATTAAGGTGATAGCATATTCATTTCCTTGAATGGATCTAGGAAATGGTCCCACTGTGTCTACGTATACTATATCAAATGGTTTATTAGGAGTTTCTGTTATAGTCATTGGACATTTAATATTTTTGGTACTTTTAGCTATTTGACATTTGTGGCATGATTTAACATATTTTGATATGTCTTTGGACATATTTTTCCAATAAAAGTATCTTTTAATTTTTTCTATTGTCCTATATATACCACAGTGTCCTCCTTCTATTGGATCATTGTGATATTTCAGCAAGATATCTAGAATTGCCTTGGCATTCTTATTTTCAATTTGGGTCACCTGATTTAGTAGCGCTACTTCTATTTTCTTCAATACTCTATTGCCCATAGTTTTAAAATTATTTAAAGAGATAAATTCGAAAATTTTCTCATTAGGTGCCACTTGTAATTTTTCAATGTTATGTTCACCGGCCACTTTTTCGAGCCTAGGGTAAAATTGTCCTAAGTCAAAATTCCCATTAGTAAACAAATCTTTAATTTGTACATATGCTACTATAGATTTTCCTCGTTTTATGTAACATTTTTCGGGGGAAATCTTTAGTTTATGATATTTTCTGACGTCAGTGTTATTTAATGGTACATATATACTGGGCTTTTTATTTATATTATTATTAATTATCTGCTGATTACTAGGTTCTTGTATTTGTCCTTTATTGGTCATTGATCTAGTCGTGATTTTTAAAATGTGTTGTTTCATGTCTTTTAAGTCATTTATTGTAATACGGGATAAACCGTCCGCGACGTAATTATCTTTTCCCCTAAGATATTCAACTGTAAAATCGTACTCTTCTAAATCTAGTCTCATTCTAGTAAGTTTGGAACTCGGATTCTTCATCGAAAATAAATAAGATAATGGTCTATGATCAGAGCGAACTAGGAAATGTGTTCCATATAAGTATGGTCTGAAATGCATTATAGCCCAATGTATGGCAGTTAATTCTTGCTCAATAGTGGATTTGTTGCTTTCTCCCTTCGTAAACATTTTAGAAGCATATGCAATTGGCAGTTGTTTTCCTTCATATTCCTGTGTAAGTACTGCTCCACAAGCTTGTTTGCTTGCATCTGTCGTTATGCAAAATTGTTTAGAAAAGTCTGGATATTGAAGTAATGTTGGCTTCATTAGGGCCTTCTTAAGATATTCAAATGCAAAATTGCACTCATCTGTCCATTCAAATTTTGTATTCTTTTTAGTGAGTTTTGTTAAATGTCTTGAATATTCCGAAAAATTTTTAATGAATCTTCGATAGTAGTTGCAAAATGCAACAAATCTTTTTGCACTATCTGCATCTGTTGGTTTAGGGTAATTTTCAATTATTTTATATTTAGTGTCATCTGGTAGTATGCCTTTATCGGTACATTTGTGACCAAGGTATGTAACTTCTTTCATGAAAAATGAACATTTTTCTGGGTGTAATTTTAGATTGTGTTTTTTGCATAACTCGAAAACTTCTTTTAAATTTGAAAGCATATGTTTTTCAGAACAACCCAATACTACTAAGTCATCCATGTATAAGAAAGCTTGATTTGGGCTTAATCCGCTAAAAGCTAGTGTCATCATTCTTTGAAAAGAATTTGGGGCTATTTTGAGACCATATGGTAGTCTTGTAAATCTATATGAACCGTTATTGGTTGAAAATGATGTTAGATCTCTAGAATCTTTTTCTAGGCTAATTTGGTGGAATCCCGTCATTAGATCTAAACAAGAAAAATATTTCGCTCTACCTAGTTGATCTAAGATATCATCTATTCTTGGCAATGGAAATTTATCTGCCAATAGTTTTTTATTTATTTGTCGATAATCAACAACAAGTCTCTATCTTTTATTTTCACAATTTGGAAGTGATTTCTTTGGAACTAACAAGATTGGACTGTTATATTCAGAGTTTGATGGTTCGACAATTTCGTCTTCTATTAATTTCTTTACTTGATTTTCTATTTCTTCTTTATGTGTATGAGGTATACGGTAATTTTTGATGTATACTGGTTCTTGATCTTTTACTCTTAACTTTTGTTCATAGAAGTTATTGGTTGTAATAGCTTCTGAGTCTAAACCGAAGATATCGCTATATGAATCGCAAAGGTTACTCAGAGTATCTTTAAATTGTTCGGGAAAATTTTTCTTTAAAATTTTTAATACTTCTGATTTTCTTTGTTTGTTTTTGGTTTGATTTGCTTTTATTATGTCATATTCAGAGAGTTTTTCGGTTTTTATTTTACTTTTATTAAATGTTGTTACAGTTTCATTAGTGTTAAGTATACGGATAAATGCTTTATTTGACTTTACTAAAGAGTTTGCAATAAAAACACCTGGTTCAAGTTCTTGATTTGGAATAAGTATTTCATCATCACAATTACTAAAATTGATTTGACGAATCACTTCAGCTCTTGGTGGCAAAATAATATTGTTACAGTTATTCGAAATCGGTATTTCTATTGATTGTGGTATGTTGGATGGTCGTAAGACAAGGTAATCGTAATCCTGATTAAAATCTAAAATACAATTATATTTCTTGATGAAATCCATACCAATGATTCCATCATAAGTTATTGGAAAATCATTGCCCACTATTTGAAAATTATGTGGTATTAAATAAGTTTTAAATTTTAAATCAAAGAATATGCTACCAATTGATTCAATTTTCCCTTGTCCTATTCCACTTAATATTGTGGTTTTGTTAGTATTGATTTTTTTGATATTGAAATATTTTGCTTTAACTATTGAAATGTCTGCGCCTGTGTCTACTAATAATCTTATTGGAGTGTTAGTATTGTGAATGTAAATATCTATTGAACAACTATAGTTAAGGTTAAGATTATACACTTTTCTTTTTATTGATCTGATCTTAGGGGAAGATTCGAGTTTTCCGGATCTCTTTCTTCGTTGGTCATGTTATGTACGTAGTTCCTATTTCTACCGTAATTATTATATCTTTGTTGGTTTCTGTTATTGTAGTTGTTATTGGCGCTATTGGTAGTTCTGTTATTGCTGTAGCTGGTGTTGTTATTTCTGTTACGTGAATAATTATTTTTGTTATTATTTCTATTAAATGTTCCACGAAAATAATTAGGATTTGGTCGATGTCTATAATGAAGTATTGCGTTTTGTTGTCCAGTTGCTTCTGTGCAACTGCTGACAAATTTGCTTATTGCTTCATTCATGTTATTAAATTGACCTGCCTCCATTATGAGTTTAACCTTATCTATACTACAGTTTTTAGTTAGCGCTTTTACAGCTACTTGTGTGGAGTATTTAGTTGCTAGTTCGCTGGTCAATCCGTCTGAAATATATGCATTTTCTAGTGACTTTGTTAGAAGCTCTATTTCGTTGCAATAGGTGTTTGCTGTCTTAGTCTGCTGTTTTATATTTAATATTTTAGCTGTTAGTACCTCAACAGATTCTCCTTTAACAGTTGTCTGAAGCCTGTTTATAATTTCTATGATTGTGGACTCATTACTAATTAAATTCCTTGCGTTACCTTTAATTTTTGTTTTTATTAAAGCTACCGCTGATGATTCATGAGGACCCTTAATTGTATCAACTAAAGTTAATGAGTCTATGAATGATCTTAAATTTTCTGATTTCCCGTCAAAGTCTGTGATTAACTTTGAGGCTGTATTCAAAAATTCTACTATGGTTTGTGTCATGTTGGTGCTTTCTACTTTTGAAAAATATTTATCAATTTCAATCCTCTCGTGAAGAGAAATTGGTAATTCTATATTGAAAGCTTTTCTATTTGTTATATTTAATAGTTTATTTCTAACGTCTTGGTAAAACGCTTCAGCTGCTGCTTTATGAGCTGCAGTTAATCTTGCGTAGTTAACGTTTAGAAGAACTCTTATATCTTCTAAGCAATATATAAGAATTTTTAAATGTTTTATAGTGGTTTCGTCCTAAGTTGGGCAGTCTATATTGAGACATTTGTAAGATCTGTCAAATTTTGCTTTAATATTTCTACACCTTTCCAAAATGCCTTTCCAATCCATAAAACGGGGAAAAAAAAATAAAAAAAAAAATAAAAAAATAATTTAAACTCTGTCTAAATCGTTTGCTCTACTGGCATATCTTTTTTTTAGTGACCTTTTGTGTATTAAATATATTTTTAGTAATAGATTAATTGCTGCAATTATTACAAGGACTAAGTTAAGTGTCCATAGTGACTTAATTTCAGAGGTGTGGTCAACAATCTCTACGTTATTAACGACGTTAGCGTTAGGTTTATCTATTTTTGATTCTTCTCCTCCCATATTTAATTGTAAACATACTTTTTTTTTCATAAAAATTAAAATTAATTTACATAGTATTGTAGATACTTTTATTGACTTGTAGTAAAAAAATTTTTTTTTTTTTTTTTTTTTTTTTTTTTGCTTATTATATTAAAAAAAAAGGAATATTTGTGTCAATGGCGGTTAACGCCTGCTGACCTTAAGAGTGCACTTTATATGCACTTCTTTTAAAAAAACTTTTGTTTTTTTTTTTTTTTTTTTATTTTTATTTTTTTTGGTTGAAGCGCTGTTCCATTAATTTTTCAATTGTGTTTATTCTGTTCCACATTCTAGTGGCATCTTCCCATTTGGGGGGTGGGCTCCTGTTGACTTCTCTTATTAGGAGGGATCTTTCTCTTTTCAGCCTGCACAGAAAGCCTCCTCTTCTTTTCGGCTTCCTTGCAATAGGCTTCTCAATGGTTTCGATTTTCTCTGCCGGCCTCGTGCTCGCTCGATACTCTTCTATTGTGAGTGGCCGAGGACCATCCTTCATTCTATTGCCTTTTGGCCAGGCGGCTAGATTCGCAACTGAGAGATCAGGATTCAGAATTAATTTAGGGGTGCTTTTGAGCACTTCCCTTTTGTTTGTTTCTTTGGGTGCTTTTTTAATTTTAAGCACTCCAAAGTAATGGCAGGATCGCCATGTAATAATTGAAATCCGTTTTTATTTTTAGTTTATTTTTAGACGGTGCAACTAGTGCACTCGTCAGCTGTTTTATTATGAGTAATTTTATTTACAATTTATTCTAACTTATATACTAACTATGAAAATAATTCTTAGCCTATTCTTACGTGTAAATAACTTAAACTAAAGCATGGGAAAATTAGTGTAATATGATTTAAATTTTAAGTTTATAAATATTTCCCATGCGTTTGGGTGTAGTACCTTTTAAGCGGCTATTTAGGGTTTAATATTTTGGTGTAATAAGATACCCGTTTATGTCTGCTCTTTAAAGGTATGAATTCATGCAAGTAAATAATATTTAAAGGAATGTATTCATACGATCAAATAATACTACAATCCATTATTAATTTAGCCGCATCATTATGTCCCGCTGCTCTTTGACTCATGGATGCAGCAAATGTGATCTCCTCTGTTGTTAATTGGTGACGAACTTCTTCAGTTTTTCTCCGCTTTGTTCTATCACTAGCTTCATTAAATTCTTTTCGTGGTCGCCCTGAAGACGAACTGCCAAATACTGGTATTGTTACAGTTCCTTCCAGCCATTTAGCGTTTGTGCTTAAAAAGCGGTCCTCTTTTCGTTGTGCCGAAAGCCAATATCTTTTGAAACAATTTTTGAAATTCGCTCAATTTTCTGACCAAAAAATCCAATTTCTCGTCCATGGTTCCAGCATAAGATTTTTTCACTATTTGGAATAGCTGTAATCTTGTGTAAACTTGTTCCATGTTGACTCTCGAAGTTACAAAACGGTTTTGATAAACAATGGGTGCAATAACCCTTTATAAGTATTTTCAAACGCATGCTTTTATGCCTTTATTGGATGGTAGCCTGATACCTGGGTGCCCATGTATTTTTTATGTACCTATATTTATTTTTTGTAAACTTATTTTTGTTTTTTAGAGCAGGTATATAAAAATATCTTTTATGGGGATGTGTGGGACATTCCCTTAAAACTATTTTGGATAATTAAGAATTTTTGCAATTTATAAATACATATAGGCAGGTATTAATATTGTGAAGTGTTAAAAGTGCTGTGAATAACAGCTGAAATCAATAATTCAAAATACATAAAAGTTTATGACGATATAAAGGTATAAGAGCAAAATAGAAGAAATGTGAAAATTTAAAAAAATCGTCAAAAATAATGGAGCAAACTTGCGCACACTTTTTTTTGGATTCTAAAATTAGAGATTCCAAATTTTATTGTGGTATCAAACATAATTCGTAGACATGCTTACCTCACCTTTAAAAACCTCTTCTTTTCCTTTTTTTTTGCAAAAAAAAGTGTATAATTTGTTTTTTTTTTAGCTTGTGAACGAATTGTTTCAACATGAATATTCAACATATTTTAAATTTTTTTTGCTGTTTTAAATAACTTTTGATCAAACCTTTCAGCGAAAAAAAAATCTTTGTTGAACCTTTATTCGTTTAGCCGCAAAAAAATATCATATAAACATCCAGAAACCGAAAAAAAACATTAAATCTCATATAATTTTCTTCACTTTCCTGACTTTAGCAGGGTCTCAGAGGTACAAATCGCAACTAAAAGTCTTCAAAATTTACAATATAATGTAAAATATTGTTGTCTGTGGAGCTGCGTACTTAGTTCTTAAGATTTCTTAAAATTCAGTTTTGCCTTTTTGGCCAGCTTTTCAGGCCAAATACTCCTCTGTGCGCCGTCAGCTTCACAAATAAATTGGTTAAAATATAAAAACTATCTCAGTACCCATTGCACAGAAAATATACCGCTTAGCACACCGGAAAATGTGGATCTCTCTATTGTCAATTTTGACAGTTATCTTAAACTAGCTGTTCAACATTGCAGCAAACCCGTCAAAAAAAACCAATTATAATAAAATATATTTTACAGATGTCGAGCGCCTCTTGAATGAAAAAAGGAGAGTGCGAAGAGAATGGCAATTGCACAGATCCCCTCAACTTAAATATGAATTAAAAGAGTGTACAAAAGGGCTAAGAAAATTACTGCAGACTCAGAAAACAGCTTCCGTAGAAAAATATCTTAAGGACTTGGATGCAACTCCACAATCAGGCTACTCATTATGGCGTGCAGCTAGAAAACTCAAAAGACCAGTTATCTCGAAACCACCATTAAGAAACCCGAATGGAAGTTGGGCAAGAAATTTCTTTTTTTTTTATTTCATTATTTACTTATTGAATCTTCATATATTAAATATGAACTAACAATAATTAATCAAATCTTAACCTAATGCTTTATTTTATGTCCTGCCAGTGCCAGACAAAAATTTTCTTCATCACGGGTTCTGTTCATATATGGGCAAGAAATGATAATGAAAAAGGAAACCTGTTTGTAAATCATTTGAAAAACTTATTTACCCCAAATATACCTGACGATATAGCGGACGAGTTGCCGCCTGTTTATGTTAGAGCAGCTATCCCCCTAAGATTTGAGATAAGGGAAATAGAAAGGGATATTTGTGAATTAAACACCAAGAATGCACCTGGTTTTGATAAGATCAGTAACAAAATGCTTTTGAAGCTACCTCGCATAGCAAAGAAAATTATTCTTTATATTTTTAATGCTATTTTACGCCTTGAATACTACCCTCAAGAATGGAAGGTCTCCTTAATAACGATGATACCAAAGACAGGAAAAGATCACACAAAAGTTGAGTCATATAGGCCTATAAGCTTATTATCTAATATATCAAAGCTGTTCGAGAAGCTCTTAGCATCAAAATAAACCCCAATTTTAAATGACAATGGGTGTATACCTAATCATCAATTCGGCTTCAGAAGAGAGCACAGCACAATTGAACAAACCCATCGGATAGTAAACGCCATAAGAAAAGCATTTGAAGAAAGAAAATATTGCTCCGCTCTATTCATTGATGTTTTCAAGCTTTAGACAAAGTCTGGCATGTAGGCTTGTTACATAAATTGAAGCTAAACCTACCGGTTAATACACACAAGCTGTTAGAAAGCTACCTGGTCGGTCGAAAATTTATTATTAAAGAAGGTGATTTTTTAAGTTCTCCTCAGCCAGTTGAAGCTGCAGTCCCTCAGGGAAGCATCCTGCGCCCTTTTTTTACCTTATACCCTAACCTCAACTTTTTCTGACGATACAGCTTTTCTAAGCGTACACGAGAACAGTCGTGAAGCATCTCGATACCTGCAGGATCATATATTTCAACTAGAACTGTGGTTAAAAAAT
The DNA here is from genome assembly GCA_930367215.1 of Pollenia angustigena. Classification (NCBI taxonomy): domain Eukaryota; kingdom Metazoa; phylum Arthropoda; class Insecta; order Diptera; family Polleniidae; genus Pollenia; species Pollenia angustigena. Next base: position 10,436,601 of record OV884061.1, on the reverse strand, counting down.
GGAGAATAAAGGTCAATGAGCAAAAATGCGTACAAATAACATTCACCTTGCGTCGGGAAAGATGCCCCCCTATTAAAATCAATAATCAACTAGTGCCTCTACAATCGCATGTCAAATATCTCGGTATTCATCTTGATCGGCGTTGAACATGGAAATGCCATATAGAAGCAAAATTAACCCAAATGAAACTAAAAGCAATTCAAATTAACTGGCTTATTGGAAGAAATTCTGTTCTTAGTCTCGATTGCAAACTACTACTTTACAACGCTATTTTAAAGCCAATATGGTGCTACGGTATTCAACTATGGGGCACTGCCTCGCCTCAAATATCGAAAAAATTCAAAGGCGCCAAAATAAACTTCTTCGAATAATTACAGCTGCCCCTTGGTATGTTAAAAACTCAAATATCCACAAGGATCTCAATGTGCCACTGGTAAGGACTATTATTACGAAGTATGCGGTAAAATATTTGAAAAGGCTAGAGTTGCACCCAAATCCACTAGCTCGAAATATTTTAAATGATAGCGGCCACTCTCGCTTAAGAAAGAGAGACACTGCAGCACTTACCCATTAAGATAAGCGATAAACACCTACATATGTGAACAGAACCCGTGATAATGAAAATTTTTGTCTGGCACTGGCAGGACATAAAATAAAGCATTAGGTTAAGATTTGATTAATTACACAGTACAACAGCCAATCTGGGGGGTGAGAAATTCCAAGTCAGGGTGATGGTACTAGGTCAGTATAGTAAAACCCTCAAAGGGTTTGGCGTTCGTATGTGTCAGTTTTTTTTATGACATTTTAAATTTTTTCCTTATCTTGATGTTTTTTCGCTTAGTTGTAACATTTTGGCAAAAACGTAGTTTAACATAACTCGAGAACCACTTGTCCGATTTTGATGAAACAAATTTAGAAAAATTAAGAATTACAATTTCTCTAATCTGTTTCTATACCGTTTTCCTATATGTGCAACACTTTCGAAGTTAAAAATGAATGTATGAAGAAAAAAAATATTTTTTGCCCAAAAAATTTAAATTTTTTATTTTTAATTCATAAAAAATCCAAACAGTAAAAAAAAGTTTCAAGTCCTATTACTTTCACGTGAAGTCGCATAACCTTTGAAATAAATGAGACATAAATCATGAAAATCGATGAACGCGTTTCGCTTTTATTAACAATTAAGTGAAGGTATGCATTTCAAAAATTTGCTCGAGATATGCACAAAATTCTTTGCAAAAACATTTATGACTTTTTTTATGATTCTTAGAATTCAAAAAAGTAATAAACAAAAGGTTATTTGATTTTTATGTTGCGGTAGCAAAGTAATAAGCGGTAATAAATGTGCGTGGACAATTGAAAGGAAAAAAGGAAAGTGCACTTTTTTAATTATTTGGGGTTTTCCGTTGGCTACCTGTATGATTTTTTTACAGAAATTCCACCCACATCTATTAGTGCTCATGTTTTGGAACGTACCTGTCAGTAAAATAATGAAAAATACGTAGTATTTATAGGTGTTCATTTATCGATTTTTGTCATTCAACAAGTGCCGACGAACGCGAACAGTAAAAGTGATGTTTCTCCAGTTTTTTAAAAGTGAACAAAAGAGAACAGAATATGGAACTGTGCAAGCCAGATAAACAAAAAAAGGGGAAATTTCAGTACTCAGTTTGTTGAAACATACGAGATGTACTTCAACCAAAATTATATAGTGAACGAAAATTGGGTACCAAATATAGTGTGTAAAAGCTGCTACAACCGTCTAATGGATTGGAAAAATAGAAGACGTGAAAGTATGCCATTCGGTATCCCAATGACTTGGACTAATCCTGGCGAAGGTCACAATCCATTGAATTGCTATGCATGTGCGAATAAAGGAGCCGCAAAAAGGATAAGAAAATCGTATAATTACGTTGGTGTTGCAAGTGCCGCAACACCATTGCCTCATTCGGACCACATTCCTGTGCCAAAAGCTTCTAGTCCAGATATTTTCTCTTCTACGACTGCTCCGACATATCATGCACGTGATGATCCCCCATATGAGCCATCAGTATCCAATGAGCCAATTTTAATAAATCAAAATAAGCTTGATTCAATTGTTGCCAAGTTGGAATTTACACAGCATAAATCGGAAGAGCTGGCTTCCATTTTGAAATCAAACAATTTGTTGGCACCCGGTGTGAAAGTCACAGCTTATCGAAGTCGTCAGGCAACACTCCAAAGTTTATTCCTTGTGAATGATGAAAAAACTTCTGCATATTGCCCGGATGTAAGAAAATTGATGGACGCAATGGAAATACAATATGAAGCAGATGACTGGATATTATTTATTGACAGTTCAAAACTCAGCTTGAAGGCGGTTTTACTGCATAAGACCAATAAAAAACTTCAGTTCCAATCACCTATAGTACAGAAACGAAAGAAACATATGATGCACTGGAAAATATTTTAAAAATGGTTAACTACGCCAAACATATGTGGCGCATATGCTGCGATTTAAAAGTTGTAGCAATGCTTTGCGGTCTTCAATGCGGCTATATAAAATATATGTGCTTTTTGTGCGATTGGGACACACGATTTTCCGGTGACCAATATGCATGCCACGGATGGAAACTCAGAGAGCACAGCAGGTTACAAACGGCCAATATTATTCGTGAGCCTCTAGTGCCGAAGGAGAAGATATTGCTGCCTCCACTGCATATTAAACTTGGAATTGTTAAGAATTTTATCAAAACTGTCGCCAAAAGAGATGAAGTTTTCTTGTGTTTGAAACTAATTTACCCGAGACTCAGCGAAAGTAAAATTAAAGAAGGTAAGATATTATCACATTCATCTCCCATGATATACGAAAGCTGATTAAAAGTGACGCATTCAACAATATTTTGATTGACGCTGAATTGAATGCATGGCAGGCAATCAAAGAAGTAATAGAAGGCTTGGTGGGAAAGCATCGTTCTAACAACTACGATGTTTCTTTCGCAAGGATGTTAAGAGCATTCTCGGAAATTGGTGTCCACATGTCCTTGAAAATCCATTATTTACATCATCATCTGGACTACTTCAGCAAACAATTGGCTACCGAATCTGATGAACAAGGTGAACGCTATCATCAAGTTGCTATGCCATTTGAAATGAGGTAATACTGATTTTTTATTTTTTCAAACTCATTTTAATAAAACAAAAACTTACAGATATAGAGGCAAAAAGTCGCCGAGTGCAATAATTGCGGAAATTTGCTGGTGGAGTAAGCTTGTGTGGCAAGACAAGGATGATCTTGATGATAAAGAATTTTCAGGAGATGCAGAAGGGCCAACAGTGGAGTAACACATTGACATTATGTGTGGTTCAGAAACTGATGATAGCGATGAATGCGATGCCACTAGTCCCGAACAACCACCATCGAAAAAGTCTAGGCAATATTTATTAAAATAAATAAAAATAAATAAATAAAATAAAAATAAAAAATTATAAAAATGTTTACTTAATTTTTTTAGTAGTTTATGGCCAGAAGTCTGGAGTTATTGGGGAAAATTTATAAAAAAGGCGATAAATGACACTTTTTTGAATAAAAACAAATATCAATATTCTTGTCAAAATGGGATACCTTCACTTAATTGTAAATAAAAGCAGAACACGTTATTCAATTTCTATGATCTATGTCGCATTTTGTTTATAGGTTATGTGACTTTACATGCAATTAATAACACTTGATCCTTTTTTCCGTTTTGGATTTTTTATGAATTTAAAAAAAAAAAATTTAATTTTTAGGCAAAAAAATATTTTTTTTTCTCCACAAATTTATTTTTACCGGCAAAACTGTTGATTATAAAGAAAAACGTTATATGAACGGATTAAAGAAATTGTAATTCTAAATTTTTTTGAGTTTGTTTTAGCAAAATCGGACAAGTGGTTCTCGAGTTATGTTAAACTACGTTTTTGCCAAAATGTTACAACTAAGCGAAAAAACATCAAGATAAGGAAAAAAAATGTCATAAAAAAACTGACACATACGAACGCCAAACCCTTGGAGGGTTTTACTATACTGACCTAGTACCATCACTCTGACTTGGAATTTCTCACCCCCCAGATTGGCTGTTGTACTGTGTAATTGGGATAATATTTGACATATGTGACCGTACCTTTAGTGTCAATATTTTATGATAAATGAGAGCGCTTTGGTAGTTGAATATCAACTGAATTCAGTAGTATCTAAAAGGCTCTAAAAAGTACTCTTCTGAAGTTTAATATTTCGTTACTGTTGTTTATCATAAGAAGTCGGCTATTTTACTGTTTATCTTTGTTTGTTTTTGCTAGGTAAGGCTGAGGAAAATAAAAAATAAATGAGCTGAAAGTTTTATGACTACTTAAATATATATATATTTAATCAAAATCATTTTTAATGTTTTAAAGTTAAAAACCTAATGTCGGCATATTTTTTTTAAGGAATTTACAGAAAGTCGAAAATTGGTTTTAACACTAATTTTATAAACTAGGTTAACAAACTTTTTTCACTGAGAACGTTGTTTTCACTAGAAAAATTAAATAAAACCACTAATGTTCCACTTATGGCTAATAAATCAAAGAGTGTTAAAGCCCATGTTTAGCTAAACTAAACTAAAATTTATATGTAGTTTAAACTCAACAGTTGTAAATCAGTGTCCCATATATTATATGTAGTTTAAAAAATAATCATGTGGCAGCACTACGAAAAAATATCAAAAAACATATCGCTCATTTGCTGCAAGAGATGCAGAATTGTTTTTCTTTATATTGTGTATTCAATTCATCTTTATATCTTTTATACTTTCCCAGTTTGAAGAGAATGTGTCTTCTATTTTTCTAAGTAGTTAGAGCAAATCAAAAACTTTAAATACGTTTATCTCGAAATGGATTTTTTTTGAGTTATGCCGGTCTTGCAGTAAATGAGCGATATGTTTTAAAACAGGTTGTAATAAAAAAAAAAAAAATTGACAACCGGAAAAATTAAAAGTTTAAATTAAATAAAATGTTAAAAAAAGAAATTAATTAAAGATCCCCAAATTTTACGGATGCAGAAATTAATTTTCTGTTTACAAAAGTAGAAAACCACAAAGAAAAAATTGAGTGCAAAAACAGATCGAACTAGATCTGAAGACAAACTAGTGGCGTGGAAAAAAGTTGAGTCTTCTTTCAACGCAAAGTTTGGCCAAGTTTACCAAAGCCACTCTGTTCTTAAAACAAAATACGACAACATGAAGAAAACAGCAAAATCACGTTTTGTTGCTGATAGGCAAGAACAGTATTTGTATAATTGTTGAAAATTATACAAATACTTCACTCGATGATGGTTTGACGAAAGATAAACAAAATGTAACATTGTTGTTTTTGTACTCGTAAAATAATCAAAGATTTTCTTAAAACTTGCATATTACAGCCGTACCCAAAAAAAGCAGCACGCGTTTCCTAGTTTTTGAATAGAGCGGCCTGAACGCTTTGCAATTGGAAAAACCGATTTTGACAGCTCCTTTAAAAGTGAACTTTGCCGCTATTGTTAAAAAACAACTAAGAGTGCTATATTCGGCTGTGCCGAATCTTCACCATTCACCTTCACCATTGTGCGAGCAGAATACAGAGCAACTAGACAAAAACTAAATAAATTTTACATACCTATACATACATATTTACAATACTTAAAATTTAAAAAGCGAAAACTGGTAAATATTTTTTTTAAATCGTTTTTAGAACACAAAAAAAAAAAAAATATTAAAAAAAAATTTTTCTTTTTAAAAAACCAAGATTCAAACCAGGGAACTCTCAGTTTCTAACACACCCTCTTGACAACTGAACCATGAAGACGTTAATCGAATATCATTAAAATGAAATATGGCACGTTTACTGTTCACAAAATTCAACAAAGTTGAGTTGTAATTACTTCTGATGTTTTTGTACCTAATTTGGAAACTTTGGCTCTTTCCGTTCTCCAGATATACAGAAAAAAACAATAAAAATACAACAACAAGGCATTTTTGGAAAAAATTAGAGGCAGTCGTGGTTTTTTGATCATATCTCAGCCATTTGTGAACCGATCTTGCTGAATTTTAATAGCACGAAATGGTGGACTATACGTGACATAAATGTAAAACAACCTAGCCGCTATCATGTCTGGAGTCTCCGGAAAACACATATCAAACGTAAGACGGACAGACGGACGGACGGACAGACGGACGGATATGGCTAAATCAAGTTCTCTTCTCATAAGGACCCAGAATATATATACTTTATAGGGTCTAAGATCAATATTGCAGAAATTACAAACGGAATGACAAACTTATATATACCCTTTTCCACCTGAGGTGAAGGGTATAATAATGGCAATTTAGCTATTTTTATTTTTTTTTTTTTTTTTGTTTATCAATATAGCGTTTTTATCTCTATTTTTATTAAGACTTTTTTGTGGGTTTTATTAAACAAGAAAGCTATCACTACTACATATCAGCGTAAAAGCTAAGCGAAAGAAAACGTTCCGCATACTACTCTTGTTAAGGTAGGGATTTTAAACATTCCAAGATTAAACAACGAAATGATCAGAAAATGTAAATATTTTATTCAGTCTTTGGAGACTGAAAAAAATCGCCACTTTTTTAAAAAAAAATCTGCATTTTGCTAATTTCGCAACAAAAAATCGTCAAAATTACGATAAATCGTTAAATCTCGCAGCCCTGGTGACGATGTTAAAGGTTTTTTCTTTCTTATTTTGTTGAGAGCAGTAGCCCGTTTCTGTATTTCTCACATCGTAAAACTTTTCGCATGAAACGTGTCAATTGCAACAAAAATAGTGTGAAGTGAAACAAAAAATGGGTTTTCTCACTTAAGTGTTTCTGTATCTTTTATTTGCGAGAATGATCTGTCATTTAAATAATAAAGTGTTGCTGTTACAATATTTTGCGAAAAGTTTCTTAGTCTGAGTTCATACGGCTCATGTCTTATTGACAAGATTCTTCCTTTTTCTTCTTTGAACATGAATTGGCGTTCAAATGATTCATGTCATGTTGACGACATGTGCTTTTTTGATATTGAAAACAATAACAAAATTAAACAACTAATGAAAAAGCAAAACGTAAAGACAGTACATGCATCTGTGTACTCGTTTCTTTTTCCCCTCGTCCCTCTCGCCAATAAAGTAGCAATCATGTCAATAAGACAAGAGCCGTATGAACACAGACTTACAAGAACTGTCAAAAAAGTCACATTTGAAATTGGTGCGAGAAAAACAAAATGTAGATATTTTAAATTTAAAATATGTTTATATACTATTTTTTTTAAATAAATAAAAAAAAAAAGGAATTTTAATGATAAATGCATAATAATATGATGAAAATAAAGAAAACACAATTGTTTTATTTTGTTATTTTAAATTTTTTTAGTCTTTCCTTGTTTTGTTTTTGTTCAGTGCTGCCAGATAAATTTGTGTAAAAATCATCAAATCCCTGAAAAAAATATAATAAGATCGTCTTTTCTGTTTAAAATAATTAAAATTAACTTTAAACAAATTTTGTTCGATTTTTTTTAAACATTATCAGACAAAAGCATAGTTTATGTTCATGCCCAACTAGCATTTTGTATCATAATCTTATCATTTAGGAATCAGCATCACGAGCAAAGTACCCGTATATGAGCTCATTTTTCAATCATAAATGATACTCTCGTTGTGAGAAAATGTTACCCTACAGATGAATCACCTGAAAGAATTATATGTGAGACAATTTTTTATACTTTTAATGTTAGTTTTTATAATCCTTATTGAATCGTTTTCGTCTCATTTTTCAATCGTAAATTATATAGTTTTCGATTTTATTTCATATTATTTTTTAATTGACATGTTTTTTAATTTTTCTCCGATAAAATCCGCACCATTATGGCTTTTGATTATTCAAACCAGCTTTATTTTGAACCAAAAAAAGATGAAAATAAACAATTTGCACTTACATTTATGCTCATAAATTGTCAATAATTTTTGGGCTTCTTTTTTATCCAAGCTTTTTTTTAGTTTTTTGATTTGGCAAAAAAAAATCCGTTTTTAATCATCAAAACTGATCTGAAAAAATAATCACACAAATGCTAGCTAGTTGGGTATTTTATACATGCATACATATAAATTGTCACTTGTTCGACCTTAATTTTTTTTAATTTATATTTATTTTATTAAGCTTGAGGTCTATTTTTTATAAATTATTTATTTTCTATAATCCGATAACAATTTAAAGTTGTTATTTTTCCCTGAAGAAGTCACACAAAGGCGTGACAAATTATCATATTGAAAAAAAAAAAAAAAAAAATAAATATTTTTATAAAAAAACGCCAAGTCGGTTCATAACTTCACCTGGTCCTCAAACAAGCAAGTATCCTCTCGAAATTAAGGTTTTGGTGCGATTTTTAATGCTATGGTGAAGGGTATATAAGATTTACCATACCGAATATAGCACTTTAAATTGTTTTATTTAAATCATCTTGACTCAAACTTTTTTCTATATTGACTTCAAAATGGGGTAATGGTTTAATGTTTTGAACTCAAACAATTGTATTAAATAATCACGGGAATAAAAACGTAATCACTTTCCCCTCGAAATTTTGCTTTTGCCAATATATTTTTATAATTAGGGCTGCCTTGTTTCTCAAGATATCTTTTTTTGTAATACCTTGTAACCAAACATATAAAAAGATTTAAAATTGTCTTATTTCAAAGACTAAATAATATCGTCCCTTTTTTAGAAAAAATAAGCATACCGGCACTTTGCTAATTTCGAAAATCGTCAAAATGACGATAAAACGTCAAATCTGGCAGCCCTGTTTTTATTATATTTATTTCTTTTGTTAACGTTTCGCTTTTATTTGACACTTAATTAATTACTGGAAATATTCCAGTTTAAACAGAATCTGTGTTGTCTGTTTTCGCATTCAAATATAGAAACACTTTTTTCTCACAAATCGAGAAACGATGGAATTTTTTGTTTCACACTTCATGTGAGAAATTTTACGATGCGGGAAATACAGAAACGAGCTACAGTTGTTAAGTGACGTGCTTCTGCAACTCTCGGAGAAAAAAATATGAAAAATTAAATCGGAAAATGGCAACAATTACAAATTATGAGAATTGGAAAACAATTATAATTGAATATAATATTTTTCAAATTTATGGGACATAAAATGTGATAGCTGTAAAAACTAAATTTTTTGTTTGTTTTGTTTTGTATTAGTATGTTCAAAATACACGCAATACTGGTGTTTCGTTTCTATTGCCGTCGTCTGTAATTAATACTGAAACATAAGTAGCAACACATGTTTCGACAAATTATGATGAGATGATAGATACAACAATAAAATGATTTGACTAAGTGTCATTTTTGACATTATTGAGGCGAGCTGGTAAAAAAATTAGTCTTTTTAACAAATAAATTAAATAATATATTTATAATAGAGAAAAAAGAAAATTACATAAAAAAATTAAAAATAAAACAAAAAGTTTTTTTTCTTGTACATACTTTAATATAAAATTATTTAACTTTGCATATATTGTATGAAAATCGTTTCTAAATTACGAAGCAAGTAGTTTTTTACTATATTTTTATATAAAAAAATTCTTTCAGTTTCTCTTATATCTTGAGGGAGATAATTTAACTCAAAAGAACCCATATATTCAACGCGTTGTCGATAAATAATTTTGTTTTACAATCCCTAAAAATGAGATAATAATGAACATTTAAGCAAAAGAGTTTTTGTTTTTATTTAAATTTCCTCATTAAAATTTTAATGGTAGATTTTTTCTGCCATCTGTACTTCTAACGTATTAAGACATATTGTATTATAGGTGTTATTATTATTTGTTGCTTTTACGCCATATCGTGGGCGCATAGTGCTAAACATAGGTATTATTAGTAGGTTTAACGATAGGCCGCACGTTCAAAAGACTAGTTCTCGCCGGAAGGGGTATGGTTCTTGGCCTACGTTATCCTACGAGTTGCCCAAAACAAAAACAAAAAAATAACGTGCACAGGCTTAATGTAAGGTATACTTTGAATAATAAACAGACGGACAAAAATTGGTCTATTGCTTGAATTACATGTTTCTCATTTTCTTACCTACCAGTAAAATTCTTAGGTGATTTAGATTTTATGCTCTCGCCAACCAGTCTTCTCCATTTCATATTCTATTAACTTTCTACGAAAACCCAACTCCCTACACTACCTTTTTGTATGCCTCTTAAGTTCAATTAAACTTTCAATACATGACTCAAAATTTTATTGACGTATGTATAATCAAACATAAAAAATCTTATCTGAGAATCAAAGTTACTCGAAAATAAAATTTAAATTTATAGTTATATTAACATTAATAGTAATAATAGCAAACTTAAATGAGTCAACACACAAATGCATTATGCTGAGGCCGCCGCAAAATTATTTGTTGGGTTAACGTCGTGAACCCTGCTTAATACTATGTTTCCACTATGAGCAAAACAACTTGTTTTGAGCAAAACGTGTCAAAGTGTTTCCATTATGTAAAACTGGTTTTGGTTTTAGAATTTTCGAAATCAATTTGACATTTATGTTGTAAACAAATATGAAAGCCAAAAAAAAAATATGTGTTGAAAAAAAATATTTTTCTTTAACATGAAATTTTCTTGTTTGTTTTTTAATACACAGACATACATAAATGTACGTATATAAAAGCACATAATTTACTACCTTTTTATTATATTATTTTATTATTTTTACGCTGCAAACAAATAAATCAGCTGGAGAGTTGCATAAACCTGTTTAATAAGTCTTGATATTTTGGTAAATATGTCCATTTTTTCGAAATTGTCAATCACCAATAATGGATAAACCAGAGTTGTATTCATGCTTTTCGACATGTTTTGGAGCAAAACTAGTTTTTGTTTGAGTTTTCGAACATGAAAAATGTATAGGAAAACAAATAGCAAAACACTTGTTTTGATGCAAAAATAGTTTTGTGGCCCAAAACATGTAAGTGGAAACGTACTATAAAACAACAATCTAGTTACTTTACACAGCGTTTACATTTGCCAGTACTGGCAAGACAGTAAGCATATACATATTAGTTGGCAAAACAATGCAAAAACAAAATAGCTGTAAAAGTGTTTATGTATTAGTGAAAAAGTTTGAATGAATTGCTACTGTCTTGCCAGTACTGGCAAATGTAAACGCTATGTTAATCTAGTGCAACAATGTAAAGAGCATTGATAACCGGGGAGAAATTTAATATACGTTTACTTATAAAATTCAATAAACTTCATTGACAATTAGTATTGTGGTTATTTTGTTGAACTATTTTATGGTTTTTAATCCAAATTTTTTAATATTTTAATTAGGCTTAAGTTCATGAAATTTAATTTTCATTAAATTATTTTTATGAAGAAAGGAATTTTTACAACATGAAAATTAATTAAAATTGTTATTGATAATCTTTCATTCTTGACGTGGCTCGGGCTCGAACCCTGACCGGCAGGTTACCATGACATGTTTCGATCGCAACCACTCGATCTCCTCAGATGGATTTGCCGTCTTACACTCGCAGCCATCGACGACTGCTGACGTCAATAGTCAAACATCAATCCTTAAACCAAATTGTATTTTAACATTTGGTAGATCGAAATTTGTTTTCCTGAATGATTATCCATTTTAATTGATTTTACATGTTTTTTCCTTACTTCTGTTTTTTCGTACTTTTGTCAAGAATTTTTCTTGAAGTCCAAGTACATTTTTTGTTTTTTCATTTTGTCTTTCTCTTTTCTGTTGACCTTTTTCAGCACAACTTGAAGGACAAATGTACACATAGAGCTCGTGCCTTAGCTTTAACAATAATTAGTATTGTGGTTATTTTGTTGAACTATTTTATGGTTTTTAATCCAAATTTTTTAATATTTTAATTAGGCTTAAGTTCATGAAATTTAATTTTCATTAAATTATTTTTATGAAGAAAGGAATTTTTACAACATGAAAATTAATTAAAATTGTTATTGATAATCTTTCATTCTTGACGTGGCTAGGGCTCGAACCCTGGCCGGCAGGTTACACTTAATAGTTTTAATAAAGAAATAGTAAATATGGGGGATTATATGTCAAGTGACCCAATTTTGAAATCGATGTCTTCCGATTTGCATGAAATTTGCACCAAGATGTACAGATGTAAAAGATTATACAAAGTGGCAGCACAGTTAGCAAACTATTAATTTTTTTATACAAATGTGTTAAAGAAAATGAACGAAAGAAGAAAATTGGTTTTATTATTTTTAATTGCATTGCATAAAACCCATTTACTAGCAAAACAAATTTAATAAAAAAGGTTGAAAGTAAAACGAATAGCATTTAGAAAAATATTAAAGCAAAGAAGAACAAACGGGGTTCTCCAAACACTTATTCCTAAGATGTGCCTTCATGACGTGGAATCGTTAATAAATTTTCTACGTATGGACCCCAATACGTTCAATAAAATATAAGATAAGTTTCGATTGGTTTAAAAGATAGATAGGGTGACAAAAAAGAGCCAAAATACAGGTTTTATCCGTTTACTCCTTAAAAGGGTCGAATTTCAAAAAAGTACCTGACCCCTATCCGCTTATTTTTCTAAGAAAAATTGATAAGTGTTAATTTTTTTGTATCTCTTTTAGTTTTGCAGATATAAGGTTACCGAATTTACCCGTTTTTACCCCCTAAACATTCGAATTTCCAAAAATGGATCGATTTGGGGAGATACCAACCCTCGGTCCAAATTTCAAGTTTTTAGCTTCAGGCGTTAAGGCTGTACGATCATAAATCAGTCAGTCCGTAACGTTACAATTTTATATACATATACATAGATTGTTATTAAAGAAAAAACATTTCATATGTATATTACTTTTTGTACGATATTATCACATAAAAAACATTTTTATTTTATTCCACATTTTTATTTTTTGTTAAATTTTTTTTTATTTAATTATTCAGCACAAAACGAAAAATTTATTAACATTACATACATATGTCGCGGCTCAATTCAACTTTTATGTACATATGTACAAATTTAAAAAAACTGGCATCTCAGCTCATTTTGTACGTAATAAGAATTAAAATGAAACCAATTCAAGAAAAAAACGTGCCGAACAAAATAATTTCACTCTCTCTCTCTCTCTCTCTCTCTCTCTCTCTCTCTCTCTCTCTCTCTCTCTCTCTCTCTCTCTCTCTCTCAAAAGTAAAATATCAAACTCAATATAAAAAAAAAACTTGTTCGGAACGCATGGGTGAATCGAGCAATAGAAAAAAAATTTTTTTTTTGTTTTTTTTTTTAATTTTCTTAAAAGAAAGCTTAGGTATTTTCCTTTAAAGTAGTTTTGGTCGCTTTTTTTCTGCGAGTGGCTTATGTACTAAAAAAAAATAATTTCTAGCTCTAGACAAGGGTTTTTAAAATTTTTAGCATATGCACTATTTTGAAATTTTTCCTATTTGTATTTAAGTGTTTCTACAACCTTAACAGCCAATCCCACGATATCACACGTAAACGTTCGCATAGAAAACTACATTTAAAACAATAACAATTTCTAAAAAAAACTGAAAGCAAATTTAATTGCGGAATTTCGGTTTTTTTGTTTTTTTCAATAAGCCAAAGCGTTTTTGAGTTACTTGAACATATGTTGTGCAACCACCTCCATTTTCGAAATAACAGTATATCTCGAAAACCAGAGTTAACCTAAAAAACCGGCTAGGACCACTAGATTCGAAGAATTGGATTAAAACGGCAAGTGCCCAGATTGTCTAAAAAAAACGTGTAAATTTCTATCACAGTGTTATTAATAGTATTACCTGTTTTTTGATTAGGTACTCCTTCGTCAGAATTTATAAAATTGTTGTTATGTATAATGTTGGATTGATTTGAGTTCTGATCTACATACGAAATATGTTTTTCTAGTTGTTTACTTTCTTGTATAAGTGACATTTCTCCTAATCGCTCATATTGTTTGTTGAGTATCTCGTAATAATGGTAGATGTCTGCAATTCCTTAGATGATGTTCATATATTATTTCTATTCTAAATAGAAATAATATTTATTTTATAGTTGTTGGTCAGATTTTGACATTAAAGCTGTGTGACCATCTATATCAGTAAAGCATAATACTGGCACTCTAGGTGCTACATCAGGTTGCTGATCTCCAAAATTTGGTTCGATATGTCCTACGTAAGTAAAATTTTGAAAAAAGAAAATTAAAAAAGGAAAGATGGAAAAACTTGTATTAACAAAATATTTATTTCAATAACAATAACTACATAATTTTTTTTTGAAAAATGTTTTCTATACTTAAAGTTATATAATAAATATAATCGTTTTTATATGCTTATATTATAGTTGGTATTATTTCTCAAATGTATGATATTCAAATGATTAATTTGTTTTACATTTTAATAGCTATACCAGTTTCGCTTATTTACTGAGTATTTGCATTGGTGCAGTCGATATCAAAATATTTGACTACCTTTTTCTTAAAATAACTGTTAAAGATCGTTCAGCCGTTATAGAAGACTATCTTATCGACTTTTAAGGCGATTTTAGAGACTTAGATGACGGCCTTCAAATATGTCCAAGGTGTATTTCAGCCTTCGGATCAATTAAATGTCGAAGGAAGTGCGCGAGTTAACACAACATAACTTCTATATGTAGGTATTTCCACTAATTACATATTCTTTGTGTTTACAAAACGTTGATCGTAAATTTGTGTGTTATATATGGTTACATTTTACATATATTATAAAACACAATAATTTACGAACGACGATAAGGATCTCTATTTAAGCAAAGTATTTTATAATCTATTACTGAGTTCTTTATTAGCTTCACTGATGTTTTTTTATTATAAGGTGGTTGTTTAGGATTAATATTGTTTTTCCTATAGTGTATCTTATCTTTAACACACACTACAAGTCATATAAATAGTCGCTATGTAATCTTAGGGGGGTGTGCTGGAAATCGCAAACGCAAAACGCAAGAATTTGGAGGCTGTTTAAAATACACTTTTAATCAAATTTTTATAGTTTTTGTTAGGGCACTGCTACACGTTCAATAAATATCGTGATATTTCTAGTATCACGATATTTATTAAACGTGTAGCATGCAATATTGATGGATCGCGATCCATATCGCAGAATGGCCTAAAATATGAAATCCAGAAATCCAGATCGCGGATCGCGTGTTAATATTGAACGCGTAGCATTTTCATGATATTAAATAATATTAATAAAAATTAATACGTCAGTAAAAAGTGTCAAAATAAAAGAAATAAAATACGCAGTGGAAAAAATTAAACAAATAAAAAGTAAAATAATTGACATGATACGTCAGTAAAAAGTGTCAAAATAAAAGAAATAAAATACGCAGTGGAAAAAATTAAACAAATGAAAAGTAAAACAATTGACAAAATTTGTGTATTTTTCCGATCCTGCAACCACTTTTTGCTCCAAATGTTTCTTTCCACTTTTTCTTTTGGGTTAATCGCGACGACCCGCACAGCACAAAAATAACATAAATACTGATGCGATAAATATTGAACACGTAGCATACGCTTGTGATCCATCAATATTTTAAAATTGATCGCGATCCAAATATCACGATATATATTGAACGTGTAGCAGTGCCCTTATAAAATTCTGTTTAATAGAGAAATGTTTGTATAATATTTGTCATAAAATTCTTTTATTACAGAAATCTTACTAAAAAACGACTTTTAAAATTCTTGCGTTTGCGATTTCCAGCACACCCCTGTTAGATTAAATAAAACGAACTGTTCAGTGCAGTAAAATAAATACAAAAGTTGAAAATTTTATCGATGACATTAAAAGCTTAAATTGCGCCGAATTGGATTTTTATGGCATTGCAAAATTTAGCAATGCACGTCACAGAATTGCATTCGTAGCTTAAAATCGCTAAATCAACTTTATAGATTTTTAGCGATAGAGATTTAGCTTAAGCGAATTACAGAATACGGCTACAGGACTTGTTTTTTTCCTTATTCAGGATCGTGGCTTATTATTTTGGCTGGGAATATAATATTTTTTCACTTATATCTTGGTTGAGCCCCTAGTTAATTTCTTTTACAAGGAATGAATAATAACAATATATATATATATATATATATATATATATATATATATATATATATATATATATATATATATATATATATATATATATAAGGCATTATAGCGATCGAGAATAAGCTTTAGTTAAGCGAATTACAGAATACGGCTGCTGGAAAAGCGGAATAACAAAATCTTCACAAACTAAATAGGTTCTGGAATAGTGGATAATTTAGACGAACATACGTAAGCTAAAAATAATTCACACTGGAATCACGCAAAGAGAAAAGATACACGCTCTTTAACTCAAAACGGAACTTGTCAATTTAAGACACCGCAACGATCAAGGTTCATTAAGTACGGAACTGGCCACGGTGAAAAGCCAATTATTACCTCAAATATCAACAGTTTCTACCATGCCAGTTCGGTCAAACATAACGCAGGCAAATCAAATTAATACAATAAAACATGTAAAAGTGAAAACTGTTCATGATATTTCTTTAAATAAGTATAAAAGGATAAAGACATTATTAGATCATCATCTAACATTTTATGAGACAAACGCATTAGATGATATGCTTTTAGGAGAACAATTTAATTCATCTATTCGAAATATAAAAAAGAAATTGAGAAAATCATGTATGTATGCATGTATGTATGCACACCGTTTCATTCGCAAGTAGTTCGACTTCGTCCACATGCCTAGCAGTGGCTACGATCACGATGTCGTCTGCGAAGCATACTGTTTTTGCCCCCTCCAGCACGTTAAGGTTCTGTTCTGTACCCCATGAGAGTCCACCCCTTGCCTCCACAATTGGGACCAATATATTGTAGATTAATCTATCCTAAGTTTTCCCAATAGAATCAAGCAGACATTTGTACTCGGCTTAGACCCTTCTAGCATGGGAGGCTCTGCAGGTCTTGACTAACGTCACTACCGCCAGCATGACTCTAAACGTCCTTGTACTTAAGCCCTCGCATCGCGGCAAGATTACTTCCCATTCTCGATGGATGTATGTAGGTAGTAAGGCGAAAGAATAACTGCTGCTCCTCTGGAGACAGACGCAGACCATCAGCCGCTCAATATGAGAAACAGACGCTGCTGGATTTTATTGCAGACCGACAGCCTTTTGAAGGCAGAACAATTGACCGAAGAAGGCCAGCGGACGCATACTCATTAGCCGCTCCAACTAGGAGAAACAGACGCTAATAGACAGGGGGTAGTTCTTGGTTCATACTCGGTGTAGACCC
Organism: Pollenia angustigena; assembly: GCA_930367215.1. Classification (NCBI taxonomy): domain Eukaryota; kingdom Metazoa; phylum Arthropoda; class Insecta; order Diptera; family Polleniidae; genus Pollenia; species Pollenia angustigena. The sequence goes on along the minus strand of OV884061.1, from coordinate 10,419,250 downwards.
TTCAGGCATGGGAGGCCCTGTCGGGCTTGACTAACGTCACTACTGCCAGCATGACTCTAAACGTCCTTGTACTTAAGCTCTCGCATCACGACAAGATGACTACCCATTCGCAAGGGATGTATGTATATATGCATCTATATATGTATGTTTTCGAGGTAAAAATCGTCGAAAGACTCTGGCTCTACTAACTATTAATCTTGCCAGGTGTGCGAGACTTTAACACGCTAAAAAAAAACCTCTTATCACCAACCCAAGAGTCCCTGTGGAACTAACACAAAGCAATACCTCACAGGGTGGAAAAAGATAGAAACCTACACTAGACTACTTCGATTCTTTTTCGAATCTTCTCTTAAAACCAATTACACAAAATTACATACATGCTCCTAATAACCCAAGGACGACAACATTATATATTAAATGTTTGTCGGTCTGACACTACATCCGACTAACACTTCCAAGTTGGCCCTCCCGTCATGGAACCGAGGACAAATGAAAAAAAACGTGCGAAATCCACTTCCACATTACCAGTACAGTATGGACAGAACGGATCTCTCTCAATTTTAAAGCGATGCATATAGGACTTAAAGCAACCATGTCCACTTAACACCTGCGTGAGATAAAAGTTTAGGTCACCATATTTCCTGTAAAACCAGTCCTCAATGTTGGGGATTAACTAATACGTCCATCTGTTCTTGAGTAAGCTCATACACTGTGGTACTGGGTTTAGCATAAGTTTAATACTTCAAAGACTCTGACCATATGAGGGATGCATACATAATTGTACTATTCACAACTTCCGATAAGAGTTTTTCTGTAGGTTTTTGAACTTATGTACTGCAAATGATCGTTAAACGAGAGAAGACAGTCAATCATAACGCCAAGATATTTAAGATACGGCTTTGTCTCTCTGCAACATGTTCCAATATTTAGCTTTAACGTTTCTCTTGATTTTTGACTACTGATTAGTACCGCTTCGGTTTTATGATCGGCTAAGGTTAGTCCCACAGATGAGAGCCAGGATTGAACGACTTGTATACTAGCATTGGTAACAGTTTCAGCTTCTTGTAGCTCCTTGACTATACACACTAATGCTAAATCGTCGGCAACACCAACGATTGAAGCCCCTTCATGTCGTTTTAGCTTTAGAACACCATCATACATTACGTTCCTTAGCAGTGGACCAAGGACAGATCCTTGGGAATCGCCCATCGTCACCTGATACTATTTTGTTCCTCTATCAGTATCATAAAACAGGGCTCTGTTTCGGAAATTAACTCTTTTTATGGCCAATAAGTTTCGCGGAATATTCAATCGAATAAGGGTATTTAAAATGACCTCCCAATAAGCTGTGTTGAAGGCGTTTTTTACATCCAGCATGACGACTACGCAGTACTCTTTTGCACCATTTTTCCAGCACTTCCCTTCAATTGCCTTGGCTGCAGTTTCCACAACAACGTTGATGACATCTACAGTTGACTTCGCTTTCCTGAAACCAAATTGATTATCTTATAGACCTCCGGCGGTCTCGACATAGGTTTCCAATCTTTTACAGATGATGCTCACCAACCATTTTCCGCTTGTGTCAATCATACAGAGAGGTCGATAGGAAGATGTTTCTTATCTTTTGGCAACAAAATCAGTTTATGTCTCTTCCACATTGATAAAAAATGCCTTGTCTCAAACATGCATTTATCAGTGATGTAAGTTGGTTTGGACAGCACTTGAAGGCTTCTTTCAGTACAAGATTTGGTATACAGTCCAAACCTGGAGCTTTCTTATCGTATTTTACGAATTTTACGATTGTATCTTCGTTTTCAGAAATTGTCGTCAGGGGATAGTTATATAAATCTTCATAGATGTTATTATCAAAGGAAGTCGGTGTTTCAAAAAGGAAAAACGTGCTCCACGATTACCTTAACTGACTCATCTGTAGGTGCTGAGGGATTTAAACATTTAAATTTCTTTGTTACCAATTTGTAGGCAAGTCCCCACGGGTTATCCTGAAGATCATCACAGATATCAAAAAAACAACTTACTTTGCTTCTACGTATCGCAAACTCTTAGCCTTAAACGTTTGGTGAAGAATCTCATTCTACGGTCTGCCTAACGTTCTCCTATATTGTCGCCTAGCATGTAATCATTCTGATCTCAGTTGAGCTATTTCGCCATTCCACCAATAGACTGGTTGTTTATTTATGCTGTTTTTTCTTCTCACCATGGATGCATCACATGCTCGGCAGAATTTGTTAAGTTATTGTTCTGCCATAGCTTCGGGTTGGCCATACATATTCAAATCTTCCATTGTGGTTTTCAACATATCTTTATTAAGTTCGTTAACTTTCCAGTCTGCCAGCTTTGTTGTCCGCCTATTTACGGGTGAATGTGGAAGTTCAAGTGCTATGTCTATAGTTATGGCATATTATCGCTGTGTGTGTAACGATCACACAGACTCCATTTTACTCGACTTACAATACTACTACTGGCAAAAGCTATGTCAATAATTGACCGACTTTCTCCTCTGCTAAAAGTTTTCTCATTTCCTGTGTGCATCAACACTACGCCAAGTACCGAAAATGCTTCAATTAGTATCCTACCTCTTCCATCTGTTCGGGATCTGCCCCAGTCAGTAGCCCATGCATTGAAATCACCTGCAATTAATACAGAATTTCTGGAGATTGCATCCGAATTCTCCTATAGAGTATCTTGAGGGAATACAGCAACTGTAGATATGTATTCCAGGAACTGTGGCGGGGGTAAATCCACATTGTGGTGATGTTTTGTCCTGTAGTATAAACTTGTTGACCGACCAGATAGCCGAAGTGTTTTAACTATCAGACACCCAGTTTGGGGATTCAACGTTTCGATATTGTTCCCTTAGTATTGCGATTTCGAAATCTAATTCACGAACATTCTGTTGTAGGAGCTCTTGAGCGTCTTGACAGTGGTTGAGATTTATTTGGAGTTTTCTCATTTTCCAGTTTTAAGTGACTGAAGCACTTTTTGATAGTATGGGCAAATTATGCATCCTGTTACACTACTACTACTTTCTTTACACGTTTTTATTTTGTGTCCAGTTTCTCCACATCGTAGGCATTTGCCTGAATGATCTAATCGGTTTTTGCAATTAGTAATTGGATGACCAAAGCCTAGACATTTAAAGCATCTTCTTGGGCTTATTTTTTCTCGTATTCGGCAAATTGTGCATCCTGTTACATGGTCATTCTTGGTGATAGAAGCAGCACTACTACAAAGTATACACACGGGGTTTTCTTTACACGTTTTTATTTTGTGTCCAGTTTCTCCACATCGTAGGCTGCAATTAGTAGTTGGATGAACAAAGTCTAGACATTTAAAGCATCTGCTTGTGCTGATTTTTCTCGTATTCGGCACCGAACCCATCCAATGCGGATTTTAGCAATTTCCAGTAGTCTGTTTACCAATCCAGCACTAAGGCCAACGGTGGCCGTTTGTGTACCTCCGTAAGCTTTCCTCAAAAATTTAATTGCAGAAAGCTGCAGTGTTTTGAACTCTTCAGAAAGGTTCACTAACGCCTCGTGTATGTCTTCTATATCTGTAACCTCATCAATATCTCTTATTTCTGCCGTCGTGCCAAGTACTTCTTATATTGTGTGCCTAAGCTCACATGTACTCTTATGAGCGCTTATTAAGTTCCAGAAGTAGTTCACCTCTAGCAGTACGAGGTTTCTCCACACGTCTGGATAACAAGGGCATCTTTGCGGCCCTTTTTCCTTCTATTCCTTGTCTTAACTGGTTTCTTTCTATTTTGAGCCCTTGGGCGAACTTTGACCCAACCAGAGTTGATCTTTTCACGTTCCGATGTTTCGGCTATGGTGTCTGTCAGAACAGTATTGCTCAGTGTACAGTTTTCTACACCATCACGCTTTTTCTCCTTTGGGCTGAGGGTTGTGGTATCTCTCTTCCGTTTGGGAGCAGCTGTTTGCGGTAGTTTTGGTCATAAGGCCTCCTCTGTTAGAGTTTTCCTGCTAACAAGTACGGTTTCGTCACTGCGGGCGCACTATTATTCCCTTCCAACACTTGAATAAAAAGCGCCTCTATCTCACGAGAAAGTGTAGCAATTTCCTTAATTTTATCACCTTACTTATCCATATATTTACTACGTGGATTTTCGCAGCTGCTAGATGTTTCACTTTCCACAACTGCTGTTGGTGATCTCATTATCACATAACTCCTTGCGAATGGGCTCTCTGCGGCCCTTTCATAACTCATCTTCAAAATATCTCCTTGTTGTTGTTTGTTTTCATAATCCGTATTATAATGGTCCAAACTCAAAGCGTATATCTCCGATTCGATTATGCAGTCACGTCAAGATCCCATGGTTGTCTTTGCAAGAAGCGAGGCTATGATAGGGTTGACAAAAGATCCTTATGAAACCTTCTGTTCAGAGTCAGATCCGTGTAAGACGGGAATAAACATCCGATCCTGCAAGCACCAACTTAACGGCGACGAACCTCGAAAATACTTTGAGACTTGATTTGTAGCATTAGACCGGAAGCCATTTTTGCAGAATTCTACTCCTGCATACTCAGACCTGCGGGAAATTTGTGTCAATTGGTACAACAGACTGGTCCTGCGATTTGTGAAAATACTGGTTTTTAATGGACAAAAATGTGAAAAAGTAATGAATTACAGTAGTCTTCACTGGTGGTGTGACACATTTTTTGGAACTTTCTAAAATTTTGTTCTTGAATTTAATTCTAGGACTTGTTTTTTTGAAATAATACAACGTTGTATTGAAATAATACTACTTTGTAGTAACTGACACTAAACACGTGCATTGAGAATAAATGTGTGACTGGTAAAATGGTATCAATTGACCCCCTCCAATGACAACCCCATGTAAAAGTGATAGGTCTTATTCATATAAAGTGTTAGAACTAGAACCGGTCTCTACCACCAAAGACCTATCATGGGACTACTTTGGTGTCAGTTCGCTTCCCTCTAGGGAGGTTCCAGAAAACCATAGCTGTCAGCCCAGGGGTATGTCAACACGATTTGACAGTTATCCAGAAATACCAAAATTAAGACCGTACTGGGTTTAATCTTAATGCTCTTCGGCGGAAAGAATGACTGGGGGAACCACGGAAACGTCACTCTCCTACCTGCACCTCTCTTGAGTGCACCATCGTGGAGGATACCTAGTTAGTGGCGGTATCCACTTGCTACGTCGCATAGTCAATAACGGGCATTAACACCATTTTATGGCGCACCTAAGTACTCTGCCGCTCTGCGGACTGCTTATTAGATATTCGCAGCGAACCTACATACATATCTGCAGGGCATTCAGCGATCCGCCACCTGCTGACCCCGATAGTAGCCTGAGCCAGCCCTATCAAGTGCATGTATGTATGTATGTTTTTTTAAGACGTTGTGATAGCGCGCTATCTTCTAGTGACCCCACGATATCTTCTCCAATCCACCCCGGTACCACTGTAGCGTTCCATAACGTTCTAAAATCAAACCATGTGGCAATGCAAGGTGCTTCGCCAAGTTTTAATGAAACTCAAGTTTCTAATCTAAGTCATCTAGAAAAAACCATGGACTAACACAGTAAATAATTTAAGAACACAATGCGTAAAAGGATGCAGACAGTTCTTAGAATGAAATCGAAACTATATGATACCAAGGGCCCTCGGGATAGAGCTTGTATAGGTTGTGCCATTTTGATAAAAACCTGAGTCAAACACTACCAAATGTGTGATCATCGTGAAGATTATCTCCAAGCAACGAACAATTGCGTTGAGGAATTTAATATTTTAAATCATTAGGACCCTATTTCCTGGCCGCTGGCGATTAAAACGGCAAACGTACCTTCTGGGGTCCCGACTTATAACAACAAAGGGTCGTGTTTTATTTAATACAATTTCTAAAATGAATTTAAATGTGGTAGCGAGAGGACAACCAACATATTGGCCTACTGATCAGCAAAAAATTCCAGATGTCATAGATTTCTGCGTGGTTCAAAACATCCCCATAGAAACGATTTATGTTGAAGCATCCTTAGATTTATCATCCGACCACACACTTACAATTGTTACTTTATCGAACCCAAATAGAATTGTATTTCCGTCAGGTTACTTAGCGACGCCAGCCACACAAATAAATTGGTTAAAATATAAAAAATTTCTCAGTGCCCATTGCACAGAAAATATTCTACACCGGAGAATGTGGATCTCTTTATTGTTAACTTTGACAGTTATATTAAACTAGCTGTTCAACATTCCAGCGTTACCCCCAAACAAATTAAAAATAATAAAATATATTCTTCAGATGTCCAGCGGCTCTTAGAGCTACCTCGCATAGCAAAGAAAATTATTCTTTTTATTTTTAATGCTATTTTACGCCTTGAATACTATCCTCAAAAATGGAAGGTTTCCTTAGTTACCATGATACTAAAGCCAGGGAAAGATCATACAAAAGTTGAGTCTTATAGGCTTATTAGCTTATTATCAAATATGTCAAAGCTGTTTGAGAAATTATTAGTTTCAAAATTAACACCGATTTAAAGTGAAAATAGATGTATTCCAAACCATCAATTCGGATTTAGAAGAAAACATAGCACAATTGAACAGACTCATCGAATAGTAAATATCATAAGAAAAGCATTTGAAGAAAAAAAAATATTGCTCAGCACTCTTCATCGATGTTTCGCAAGCTTTTGATAAAGTCTGGCATGATGGCTTATTACATAAATTGAAGCAAAATTTACCAGCAAACACACACAAGCTGTTAGAAAGCTACTTGGTTGGTCATCAATTTATTATTAAAGAAGGAAATTTCTTAAGTTCACCTCCGCCAATTGGCGCTGGAGTCCCACAAGGCAGCATCCTGGGCCCTCTATTATACTTGATTTATACTTCGGACATGCCAACAAACAATTACACCCAAACTTTATCATTTGCAGACGATACCGCTTTTCTAAGCGTCCACGAAAACCGTTATGAAGCATCTCGTTACTTACAGCATCATATATTTCAACTGGAAATATGGTTAAGACAATGGAGGATAATGGTCAAAGAGCAAAAATGCGTACATATTACATTCACCTTGCGCCGGGAATCTTGCCCCCCTGTTACAATTAATAATCAAATAATTCCTCAACATTCGCATGTTAAATATCTCGGTATACATCTGGATCAGCGATTAACGTGGAAAAGCCATATAGAGGCAAAATTAACTCAAATGAAACTAAAAGCCAACCAATATCATTGGCTTATTGGCAGAAACTCTGTCTTTAGTCTCGACTGCAAACTTCTACTTTTCAACTCCATGCTATGTGTTCAGTTATGAGGCGGGCACTGCCTCGGCTTCTAAAAATTCTTTGAATAATCACAGCTGCCCCTTGGTATGTTAAAAACTCAAATATTCACAAGGCCTTTAGTTGAAACTATGATTACGAAATAAATAAATAAATAAATAACAATAAATAAATAATATGTATGTATATAAATACATATATAAATTTAAAGTTGCCTAAAATCCAAATGTTTGTTAATGGAATAATAGGATACATATTCAAGCTTCAAAATATATAAGCAATAAGGTTTTACGGTGGTTTGTTTGTTCTTGGCAGAGGCTAACCTAAGCGTACCTTTTGCTTTCATTTATTCTTGTAAAAAAAAGGTATTTTCCATGGTCACAAAAGTAGGCAAAACAGTCGTTTCAGTATTTAGCGTTAAGCAAAACTTTTATTTGTTTAATTTTCTTTTATTTAAGATAAAAATCATATTTGTAAGTTATCTTATATAAAGGGTGGTTAAATTGTAAGGGCCGATGTTGAATGTGAACCACACCTAAACGCCAAGTTTTTTTCCGAATTTTATTTGACATTTCTCTATTTCAGACTTACTCAATTTGAACCATGGAGAGATACACAATCCAACAACGTGTTAAAGTTATCCAGACTTATTATGAAAATGGGCGTTCAAATCAAAATGCATATCGTGCACTTCGTGATTCAGTGATGAGGCACATTTTCACCTCAGTGGATTCGTCAATAAACAGAATTGCCGCATTTGGGCGAATGAGAATCCAAGAGTGATTGTCGAAAAACCAATGCACCCACAAAGAGTGATTGTTTGGTGCGGTTTATGGGCTGGCGGCATCATCGGGCCGTATTTTTTCCAAAATGAGGCCGGTCAGGCAGTTACTGTGAATGGTGTTCGCTATCGTGAGATGATAACGAAATTTTTATGGCCCGAATTGGAAGATATGGATGTGGACGATATGTGGTTTCAGCAGGACGGTGCCACTTGCCACACAGCTAACGAAACAATGGCTCTTTTGCGCAACAAATTCAATGGCCGTGTTATCTCACGTAATGGCGATGTCAATTGGCCGCCAAGATCATGTGATTTGACACCGTTGGACTTTTGTCTTTGGGGTTATTTGAAAGAAAAGGTGTACGTCGATAAGCCAGCAACAATTCAAGAGCTAAAGGATGAGATAATTCGGCACATTAACGGCATAGAACCTCCATTATGCCTCAGGGTCATCGAAAATTTGGACCATCGGATGGAGGTGTGCCGCCGTGGTCGCGGCGCCCATTTGGCCGATATTTTGTTCCACACATAATTGAGTAATACCAATATATTATAATAAAATAAAATTACATTAATTTCCTAAATAGTTTGTGTTTTATTCAAAATCAACATCGGCCCTTGAAATTTAACCACCCTTTATATTAACAATTTGAACATAAAATGGGTACACTGTGTGTAACGTCCGTAACGGAAATTAGAGCTTTTTAAATTTAACAGAATTAATTTTAATAATTTTGTTTTCCAAACGACTTTTATAATCAGAGTTTTTTATGCACTTTAATCTGATGAAAAATAAGAAATACCTTTATTACACTTTTTTTTTTAAATATAAATGACAAAGTGTGTAACGTCCGTAACGACATGAAAATACATAAAAATTTTATTTTAATATTATGAGGTGAAAGTGTTTTAAATGAATTTTCACCTGCTGAATCTGGGCTTAAAATTGCTCTAGGTTGCCGAGAATCCGAAAAACTTCACCTCAAAGTAGCAAAAAGTGTGTTTAAATAAATTGAGATGAATTTCAAACTCTTCTGAAACCTAAAATAATTCCTGAAAATCAATAATAAGTAATTAATAACCATGTTCTAAACCCCCCCAACCCCCATGCCGCCCTTCAAATATTTGGTGGTACGCCCATGCATGCAATGTTTACGTACTGGATTTTCCGTTAGAAATCTTGACGAAATTCTTGCTTTGATCTCAACACTGCCAAACTTCATTCCAATTATAAGCCCGCGTGGTGACAAATATATTCGTATTAATTAAAATGAGTTCAAATGCAGACAGAGCAAAAACATTTCGTGCAAATTAGAAAAATAATACTGAAAAACTGTTATTAATCCTAAAAAATAAATTTGTACTGAAAAGCTAAAATCCACCAAAAATATCGCCACGATATATATATATTTTTTTTTTTTTTTTTTCATTATTTATTTATTGAATCTTCTTATATTAAATATGAACTAACAATAATTAATACAATCTCTAAAATGAATTTAAATGTGGTAGCGAGCGGACAACCAACATATTGGCCTGCTGATCCGCAAAAAATTCCAGATGTCATCGATTTCGGTGTGGTAAAAACATCCGCACAGAAACGATTCAAGTTGAAGCTTCGTTAGAATTATCCTCTGATCACACACCTAAAATGGTTACTATAACAAACACCAATAGAATCGTATCTCCCTCTGGTTTCATAGCGAAAACAGCTACAAAAATAAATTGGTTAAAATATAAAAAATATCTCAGTACCCATTGCACAGAAAATATTCCGCTTAGCACACCGGAAAATGTGGATCTCTCAATTGTCAATTTTGACAGTTATCTTAAACTGGCTGTTCAACATTCCAGCAAAACCCTCAAAAAAACCACTTATAACAAAATATATTTTGCAGATGTCGAGCGCCTCTTGAATGAAAAAAGGAGAGTGCGAAGAGAATGGCAATTGCAAAGATCCCCTCAACTTAAAAATGAATTAAAAGAGTGTACAAAAAGGCTAAGAAAATTACTGCAGACTCAGAAAACGGCTTCCGTAGAAAAATATCTTAAGGACTTGGATGCAACTCCACAATCAGGCTACTCATTATGGCGTGCAGCTAGAAACCTCAAAAGACCAGTTATCTCGAAACCACCATTAAGAAACTTGAATGGAAGTTGGGCAAGAAATTATAATGAAAAAGGAAACCTGTTGGTAAATCATTTGAAAAACGTATTTACCCAAAATATACCTGACGATATAGCGGACGAGTTGCCGCCTGTTAATGTTAGAGCAGCTATCCCCCTTAGATTTGAGATAAGGGAAATAGAAAGGGATATTTGTGAATTAAACACCAAGAAGGCACCTGGTATTGATAAAATCAGTAACAAAATGCTTTTGGAGCTACCTCGCATAGCAAAGAAAATTATTCTTTATATTTTTAATGCTATTTTACGCCTTGAATACTACCCTCAATAATGGAAGGTCTCCTTAATAACGATGATACCAAAGCCAGGAAAAGATCACACAAAAGTTGAGTCATATAGGCCTATTAGCTTATTATCTAATATATCAAAGCTGTTTGAGAAGCTCTTAGCGTCAAAATTAACCCCAATTTTAAATGTCAATGGGTGTATACCCAATCATCAATTCGGCTTCAGAAGAGAGCATAGCACAATTGAACAAACCCATCGGATAGTAAACGCCATAAGAAAAGCCTTTGAAGAAAGAAAATATTGCTCCGCTCTTTTCATAGATGTTTCTCAAGCTTTTGACAAAGTCTGGCATTTAGGCTTGTTACATAAATTGAAGCTAAGCCTACCGGTAAATACACACAAGCTGTTAGAAAGCTACCTGGTCGGTCGAAAACTTATTATTAAAGAAGGCGATTTTTTAAGTTCTCCTCAGCCAATTGAAGCTGGAGTCCCTCAGGGAAGCATCCTGGGCCCACTTTTTTACCTTATATATACCTCGGACATGCCAACAAACAATCACACCCTAGCCTCAACTTTTGCTGATGATACAGCTTTTCTAAGCGTACACGAGAACAGTCGTGAAGCATCTCGATACCTGCAGAATCATATATTTCAACTAGAACTGTGGTTTAAACAATGGAGAATAAAGGTCAATGAGCAAAAATGCGTACATATAACATTTACCTTGCGTCGGGAAACATGCCCCCATATTAAAATCAATAATCAACTAGTGCCTCAACAATCGCATGTCAAATATCTCGGTATTCATCTAGATCGGCGTTGAACATGGAAATGACATATAGAAGCAAAATTAACCCAAATGAAACTAAAAGCAATTCAAATTAACTGGCTTATTGGAAGAAATTCTGTTCTTAGTCTCGACTGCAAACTACTACTTTACAACGCTATTTTAAAGCCAATATGGTGCTACGGTATTCAACTATGGGGCACTGCATCGGCCTCGAATATCGAAAAAATTCAAAGGCGCCAAAATAAACTTCTTCGAATAATTACAGCTGCCCCTTGGTATGTTAAAAACTCAAATATCCACAAGGATATCAATGTGCCACTGGTAAGGACTATTATTACGAAGTATGCGGTAAGATATTTGAAAAGGCTAGAGTTGCACCCAAATCCACTAGCACGAAATATTTTAAATGATAGCGGCCACTCTCGCTTAAGAAGAAGAGACACTGCAGAACTTACCCATTAAGATGAGCGATAAACACCTACATAGGTGAACAGAACCCGTGATGAAGAAAACTTTTGTCTGGCACTGGCAGGACACAAAATAAAGCATTAGGTTAAGATTTGATTAATTATATATATTTTGTTTAATTTTTATTTTGGAACAAAGTAAAAATGATTAGTGAACACAAAAAGGATACAATGTTTACTATAAAATAGTTTTTAGTAATCTAATTTAAGCAACAAAAAACTAATTTCTTAAACAAATATTAGATACACATTTTTATTTAGTTGCAGTTCTATTACATATCTTAAACGCTATACACTTCACCATCAAGACTCCCTTTTGTCTTCTTTTTTGGAATGTATAGTAAGGAAATTAATTTATGCAACGAAGGTTTAACAAAGTGCAATTACTATTCACATTCATATAATTTAAACTCGTAATAACGCGGCAAGAAGTTTGTATTGCATTCTATTCGAAGGCGAGTTTAAGTAGAGTTCATTATTGACAATACTCTTTCAACACAGGCATTTGAAATAAACAGCCAAACAAATTCTTTAAAATGGTAAGTACCTGTCGTACCTTATAGCTTTAACATTTTGGCAAAACTGATTTTAATAATATGTAATATAATCATTAAAATACTATTTTCAATTAACGAACGATAACTCTTTCCATGTGTTTTATGAACATCCAAAGTTACGTAAGGATTCATAAAAATCTTTGACAACAACTAAAATTGCTACATTTTATAATGGAAAAATTTTCGTAAACTTTAAATATATTCATCATCTAAGGAATTATATTTATAAATTCTTACAGGAGCATCTTAAAAGATATGAAGAACAATTTTCTCAAAGATGTTCAATATCTTCATCAGCCATTTCAAAATTACATAATTTAGCATTCAATACTCCCCATACTTATGAATGACTCGAATTTTATACTAAAATAAAAATTATTTTTTTGTATTGAATTAAAAGAATTTAAAAAAAAAATAATATCTTATTAAAAATAGCCTACAAAACTCGACACGTTTGGCGAGGAATCGCCACATCTGACCACCCTGGTTCGGAGTAAACGCTACCCGCGTCATTTACACAACTCCATTTCTTTTTTTATTAGTTATAAACCTTGCTCGTGGTACTCGTACTTAGCCCGAAAGAATTAATAATTGTTAAAAATTAAAGCTCTAGTGGCTTTCATACCAAAAAGTGAGTTAGTTCTACATAGGGCTGGGAGGTATTTGAAATAAATGAATTTGAAATACGCATTTAAAATACAAATACGTATTTTGTATTTGTATTTTAAATACATGACGTGCAAGTATTTTGTATTTTAAATACATACAATAAATAGAAGTAATTTTTATTTTAAATACATAAAAAAATGGGAGTATTTTGTATTTTAAAAACACTGTTAAAATAAATTATTTGGTAAGTTAAGTAAGGTGAGCACTTTTGCCGACTTTAGTGTCTGTTAGAACAATTTAAGACATTTAAGTCATATTATGCCATTTCTAAAAGAGAGATTGGAAAGAAGATTCGATAAGTTTTTTAAACTATCACCTGAAATAAATAGAGCTATTTTGGCATCCTGTTATCATCCTGGTTATAAGATGCGTTGGCTGCCAGAAAACATCACGACAGAAAAAAGGCAAATGACCAATTTTCAGGATAGTATTATAATCTATATTAAGTAAATTTTCATAACAAACTTAAATCGAATTTAAAACAGATTGGTTTTTTGAGTTTTATTTAAAAAGTCTTTTTTAATTAAGATAAAAGTATGGAAGCACTACTAAATACAAAAAAATATATATAAAAGTGTCATTATTTACAAGGTGGTCTGAAAAAAACAGCTGACTGTTAATGCTTTGCCTGTTGTTGTATTGTTGTGATATGGAGGCCACATTGCTAAAATATTACAATGAAAACTTAAGTTGAAATTAAATGTACCACATCGGTGACTTAAGTTTCACTTAAGTTTTTAGTGAAGAAGAGAATTTTGTATTTAAAACGATTTTAAAAATAAATGTGTTTTAATATCAATCCTGAAAATTGGCCAAAAGAAACCAAAATCTTGCAATTTATGCTCTGGAGGAAAATTACAAAAAACTTAAAATGACACCTGGAAATATCAGACGTAGAAGCACCAGTAAAGATGACGATGATTGTTTTGTTTTCGTAGATAGGGCTGATGGTGAATCTAGGACATCAAATTTAGAGTTGGAATTTGTCTGTTTTCTCAGTGACAAAAGCAAAGACATTATCACTCTTGACAGCTATCCAAATATAAAAAGTGTATTCATAGGATTTAATACAAGTTTGTGCTCATCTGGACCTGTAGAAAGATTGTTTTCTTCAGCAGGTTTTATTCACCCCTATCGTGCATAACAAGTGGTATTTTTGTTCCAATGAAATTTTCATTCCCCTCAAAGGGAAAAAAGCAATCGTAAACCTCATGTGAAAAATTTTTCACGCTATCAGTTCCAGTGAATGTATAAAAAGAAGAAAGAATAAAAAAATTAAAAATTAATGAAATTTTTGTTCAAAAATATACAAGTATATATTTCAAAGAAAAGTTAAAATAATAAAGCAAAATATTTAGTATTGGAGGGATAGCATTATATAATTTATTTTTTACAACATTAGTTTTTTGCACTTTTTAAATTTAATGTAGTAAAATATTTTCCAAAATTCTGCCACCAAGTCAATCGAAAGCTTCACAAATCCGCAGGCAATCGACCTATTGTTTTGCATTTTGTTGAGCAATATATCGGTTTGTGCCTTATTAACTTTATTAACCCTTAAAATTCGATTTATAGGAGGAGCTACTTACATACATCTTCTGTTCTCTAGCAAAAATAAAGTGAGAAAATCTAAGGGAAATGTGAACAAATAACGAGGGAAAAAATTTTCACGATAAGGGAAATTTTTTCAGGTGAACATTTTTTCACGTTATTATTCTCCTTTGAATTACATTTTTTTATGGGAGTTGTTCATGATCGCAAATATGTGAAAAGGGGAAAAATTACGAGGGAAAAGTTATTCACGATAGGGGTGGTTTATTCTCCAACACGAAACTGTTCGTCTAATGCTACATTAAAAAATCTGATATTTATAAAAGGAAACCATTGTTTTGTTAATTAGCATTATCTAATTTATTTTTTGGTTTGAATAAAAATGGTGTATTTCGTATTCTTAATACATGTACATAACGTGGAAGTATGTATATTTGAAAGACGTACAATAAATGGAAGTATTTTGTATTATAAATACATACAGATGTGTAAATATTTTGTATTTTAAATACATAACCTGAAAGTATTTTGTATTTTAAATACACGACCAGCAAGTATTTTGTATTTTAAATACCGCAAACCATGTATTTTGCCAACACTGCTTATACATGTATTTTATTAAATTGTTATTTTATACGCTCTCAAAATAATATCATATGTATATAATTTAGGAATTTTAATATAAGAAACATTGGTTTTGCTAACAATTTATTAAAAGTATAATATGAAATTTAATTAAAAACTACATAAATTTTATGAACTCATTTTAAACAAAATATAAAAAATTTGTAATATTTAAACAAATTTAGGCGGCAAAGCATAGAAATAATATCGCTTGTTATTTTTATGCTCGCTCTGATTTAAAAGATTCTATAAAAAGAAATTTTTATATTTTTACATTAAAATGTAAAATTTCCCATCTATACATATAAAAAGAAGTGTACACTTTGATGTTACCACTAACTGCGAAAACGGGTTGACCGATTTTAACTTAAGGGTACGTTGGTGATAGTATGTAGATGGTTCATTAAAGTTTGCACGAAATGGGCCCAGTCGTTCCAGAGATATGGCATTAAGATTTTCCTACATATTATTCCCATACAAATATAAACAAAATGCCCTTTTCCATATTATTTTTTTTATTTTCACTTGAAAAGTTACCAAACTATGTATCGTTGTTTGGGTGCAAATGGGGTAACCTGGTTCTGGATGAATGCACTGGGTAGACGGTGGCACAATTGAGCGTTGTCCGGGGATCTCAAGCAATAACTTGTTGTGGTAGGTCGTGTCTCACTGATGGCTTCGAAACACGCTAATCAAACCACCCTTATTATGGCACACTGTTTTCTCTTTGTTGGCTCAGTACAGTCATTCAATATATAGGCTTTACCTTTTTTTTTTTTTTTAGTTTATTTATTTTGGATTTGCTTTACGTTTTGTTTACACATCAATTCAAACTTTTAACTTAATTTCTTTTAATATTTTCTTATTTGTATTCTTTTTATTTGATGACACCCTACAGATAATATTGTGAAATTTGTGGAAAAAAGGTAAAAAAATTAAAAATACCAAGTAAATATATTTAATAATAGCAATAATAGACTACAATACACACCATAAAAGGCGATTAGTAAAAAATGAAAAATGCCTTAACTACCCCTTAAGTATTCTCCATACTGTAGTAACATGGAGTACTTTTAAAACTAACCCACTTAAGTATTCCATGGAGTAATTTAGGGACTACTTCGGTGGGTTATATAGTCCCCTCCTAGGACATCGTAATGTTAAATGGACCACCTTTTACCCATATATTTGGAGTAGTTTTGGAGTACTCCTACTCCTTTATGGACTACTCTTTACATGCATGTATGGACTAGTCTCGTTATCTGCAGGGCAGTGATCAAGGCGAATTAAATTTTCAGGTGGCGTTAAAACACACCTGAGCCACATTCGAGATGATGGGTTGCCAGATGGCACCATGAAACTCCGTTCCACACGAAGGAACGACACTCGCTGTCCACACGGGCAAACAAAATCTTTGTTTACACCAGCCAGACGCCAACATACCGCCAGCCTTGCAATGGTAGTGCAACATAATAAATAAAAAAAAAATTAATAAATATTTTACAAGAAATAAATAGAAAAAGAAAGGATAAAAAATAGAAAAATTAATTCAAATAAAATAAAAAAAACAACAATAACAGAAAAAAGAACTAATTCACTCTAAACGGCAATAAAAATGTACAGCTATCCATCTTCAGCACCACTCCTTCTCCAAAGTACACGAACTCAAACACGGTGTCTTGGACTTGGATTGTCTCAGGCTTTACTTTCGCTGTAGTGCCACCAAAGAAGAAGTAAACACGAGGGATTTTAAGTGTCAAATTAAGGGAGAGCTACTTATTAGATCGGCTACTCGCACCTTGCCATCACTGCCACAATAAACTCGAATCACATGCCTTAAACGCCACTCAGTTGGACAAACTGGTTCGCTTTTAAGAACCACAAGATCGCCTTCTTTAACGTCTAGCTGAGGGTGTTGCCATTTGTTGCGCTTATTTAGCTCTTTTTAATACTCCTGCTTCCATCGGCGACAAAACTCTTGTAGGGCTTTCACTTTACGCCACCGACTGACAATGCTAAGGGGAGAAGACAGCTCTTCGGGCTTAGCAGGGGAAAGCATAGATATGACGATCGGAAAGTGCCCTGGAGTAAGAGCAGACAAGTATTCACCGTTTTCTGACATAGGGCCTAGCGGAAGCAAATTGAGACACGCTTCAATTTTTGCCAAAACTGATGAGAACTCCTCGTACTTAAATTTAAGTTGGCCAGATGACTTTTTAAGGTGCATTTTCATACTTTTTACCCCTGCCTCCCATAGTCCTCCCATGTGAGTTGCTGCAGCAGGGATAAAGTGCCACGACAAGCGTTGGTGACCATAATTTTCTACCGCCGTGTCAAGTAATGCCACCTGTTTATTTTACCATGTATTAAACTGTTAAGCTTTCCACTCTTAATTATTGTATAATAAGCAGAACGAAAGATCTCTCCGAGTTTCTTTAAATGTTAAATGTCAATCCAGCCAGTCAGCGCATTTAAAATTTGTATAATGGGATCGGAATTATCTTGATATTTCATTGGCCTATTCCAGTTGTAGATAATTTGCGTACGATTATAAGACAATTGCTGCAAATGATAGTTTATTGAGAAATGCTTAAAATCAACTTGAGTAATTTTCTAAAATTGTTTCAATGGCGGCACAATACTTTGCCAAGTCGCATATGTAGTTTATCAGACTTGCACCACGAATGGAGATGTCTGGTGAACTTGTGCAATTACCCATCATTCTGGTTGGGGCATCATCGTTTACTGTGCAAAATGTGGAATCATCAATCTGTCCCGCTAATGCCGTACCCCTCTGACCATCCCCGAGATTCGAGTGCCAGAGTTCGTTATGAGCATTTAAGTCCCCCGGATGAGCACTAAAACGGTTATCACCCTCAAGAAGGAATCCAATGTCCGGGTGATACGCTGAACGTAGGCTGTTTACCGGCGGAATTTATACATTGTACAGTTCTATTTCGGCAGCTCCTGACCTGACCGATATGCCCTGTAGTTCCATTTATGGATACTGTATACTCTAGCCAGGCGAAATAGAACTGTACTGCACAGAATTGTGGACGATAAACGCGATGCCTCCATCGCCGATTCGTGTGCGATCCACCCTCAGGTTGGGTGCTAGTTACGCCTCTTAGATCGCTGCGATCATGACTTTGTGCAGCAGCATAAATCTTGTTACCTCCGCGATCTTTTTAAGGGGGCCGTTACAATAAAACTGTATTAATATAGTCACTTCAGGTAAATTTGCAGCAATTTGTGGCGTAAGAATATGCTGTTGTTGTTGCGGCTGCTGGTGTTGTGTATGTTGTTGTTGCTGCGGAATGGAGTAGATGAAAGCGTCGTTGACATCAAAGATGTATATGATGTATATGCTGTTAGGTTTCGCTGTCGGTTGGTACAGCAGGATGCAACGAAGTCCTCTCCCCATTCCCTTAGAGCTCCTTATACGTTGCAGTTACGGCTGGCCTCTTTCCTGAAATGACACCACTGGTAACCAAACTGAACACTTAACTGATGGTCTGTTAGTGTGCAGGATTGTTGGCAAACAGAGCAATGCCATGGTCCGGGGTTTGTTTCTATTCCGACACGAACCAATAAAATACGCAGCAGTTTAGCCGACATATACCGCTCCTCAAAAGAAAAAAAGTAAAGAAAGAAAATGTATACATACTTTGGTTGCATACATTAGAGTTGTGTCGGTCATGAACCAACTAGTTCAATTGAACGCATCAGTCAGATGAACGATGAACGGCCGTTCAGATTCATCGTTCAATTCCGTTCAATCGGTCACTTGCATGGTTCACTTGGGTCTTTTTAGACAGTCGGTCACTTGTTTACCAAACAACTGGTTAAAAAGAAACAACAATACTATTGTGGTGTATATGTGATGCCAGCATAATACACTTATTTTATTTACTCATTGCCACGTTGCTTTAATAATTTCTTCGTTATACTCCCCGCCTAGATTTTCAATATCGGAGGACCAATATTATAAATATTTTAAATCATTAGGACCGTGTTTCCTAGCCGCTGGCGATTATAACGCTAAACATACCTTCTGGGGGTCGCGACTTATAACACCAAAGGGGTGTTTTATTTAACACAATTTCTAAAATGGATTTAAATGTGGTAGCGAGCGGACAACCAACATATTGGCCCACTGATCATCAAAAAATTCCAGATGTCATCGATTTCGGCGTAGTTAAAACCATCCCCACAGAAACGATTCATGTTGAAGCTTCCTTAGAATTATCATCCGACCACACACCTACAATTTTTACTATATCGAACCCAAATGGAATTGTATTTCCGTCAGGTTACATAGCGACGCCAGCCACACAAATAAATTGGTTAAAATATAAAAAATTTCTCAGCGCCCATTGCACAGAAAATATTTCGCTTAGTACACCGGAGAATGTGGATCTCTCTATTGTTAACTTTGACAGTTAGCTTAAACTAGCTGTTCAACATTCCAGCGTTACCCCCAAAAAAAATAAAAATAATAAAATATATTCTTCAGATGTCGAGCGGCTCTTGACTGAAAAAAGGAGAGTTCGAAGAGAGTGGCAACTTTAGAGATCCCCGCAACTTAAGATTTTATTAAAAGAGTGCACAAAAAGGCTAAGAAAGTAACTGCAGAATCAGAAAACGGCTTCTCTAGAAAAATATCTTAAGCAACTTTATGCAACTCCACAATCTGACTACTCATTATGGCGTGCAGCTAGAAATCTAAAAAGGCCAGTTATATCTGAGCCACCATTAAGAAACTTGAATGGTAGTTGGGCAAGAAACGATATTGAAAAAGGAAATCTGTTTTTTAGTCACTTGAAAAACGTATTTACACCAAATATATCTCACAATATTGCGGTCGAGTTACCACCTGTTGCTGCTAGAGCAGCTATTCCCCTCAGATTTCAGATAAGAGAAATCGAAAAGGCTATTTGTGACTTAAACACTAAGAAGGCACCTGGTATTGATAAAGTCAGTAATAAAATGCTTTTGGAGCTACCTCGCATAGCAAAGAAAATTATTCTTTTTTATTTTTAATGCTTTTTTACGCCTTGAATACTATCCTCAAAAATGGAAGGTTTCCTTAGTTACCATGATACCAAAGCCAGGGAAAGATCATACAAAAGTTGAGTGTTATAGGCCTATTAGCTTATTATCAAATATGTCAAAGCTGTTTGAGAAATTATTAGTTTCAAAATTAACATCGATTTTAAGTGAAAATAGATGTATTCCAAACCATCAGTTCGGATTTAGAAGAAAACACAGCACAATCGAACAGACTCATCGAATAGTAAATGTCATAAGAAAAGCATTTGAAGAAAAGAAATATTGCTCAGCACTCTTCATCGATGTTTCGCAAGCTTTTGATAAAGTCTGGCATGAAGGCTTATTACATAAATTGAAGCAAAATTTACTAGCAAACACACACAAGCTGCTTAAAAGCTACTTAGTCGGTCGTCAATTTATTATTAAAGAAGGAAATTTCTTAAGTTCACCTCAGCCCATTGCCGCTGGAGTCCCACAAGGCAGCATCCTGGGCCCCCTATTATACTTAATTCATACTTCGGACATGCCAACAAGCAACTACACACAAACTTCAACATTTTCAGACGATACAGCTTTTCTAAGCGTCCACCAAAATCGTTATGAAGCATCGCGTTACTTACAGCATCATATATTTCAACTAGAAATATGGTTAAGACAATGGAGGATAATGGTCAATGAGCAAAAATGCGTACATATAACATTCACAACCCCCTATTACAATCAATAATCAAATAATTCCTCAACATTCGCATGTAAAATATCTCGGTATACATCTGGATCGGCGATTAACGTGGAAATGCCATATAGAGGCAAAATTAACTCAAATGAAACTAAAAGCTATTCAAATTCATTGACTTATTGGAAGAAATTCTGTCATTAGTCTCGATTGCAAGCTTCTACTTTACAACTCTATCTTAAAGCCTATCTGGTGCTACGGTATTCAACTATGGGGCACTGCCTCGGCCTCTAATATCGACAAAATTCAAAGGCGCCAAAATAAACTTCTTCGAATAATCACAGCAGCTCCCTGGTATGTTAAAAACTCAAACATTCATAAGGATCTCAATCTGCCATTAATTAAAACTATGATTACAAAATATGCAATAAAATATTTAAAACAACACCCAAATCCACTAGCTCGAAATATTTTAAATCATGGCGGCCACACTCGCTTAAGAAGAAGAGACACTGCAGCACTTACCCAATTAGATGAGCGATAAACATAAGTTTTTTTATGAGCGAAATATATAAGTGAACAGAACCCGTGATGAAGAAAATTTTGTCTGGCACTGGCAGGACATAAGATAACGTATTAGGTTAAGATTTGATTAATTATTGTTAGTTCATATTTAATATATGAAGATTCAATAAAAAATAATGACAACAAAAAAAAAAACATTGCTTTACACATTTTAATAATACGACGAGGGGTGTCAAGTTACTTTGCGACCAAATTTTCAATTTGCCGACATGGCGAATTTTTTTGGCGGATTTTAAAATAAATGGCGATTTTTTTGTATATTTGATAATGCTATGTTTACACTTGGGTTTTTAAACGCGTTAAGGCAAAATGATGATGAATGAGATGATTAAGATGACAGATTATTAAGAAAAAAACCCAACAAACAAATTTATGTTTCTTTTAAGTATTAAAAATGGATAAAAATACTTTATAAAGTTATCAAAAGATCATTTTAAACATATTAATGATAAAATTGTGCAAATTTATGAATTATTTAAGAAGAAAAAAAAATAAAACGTTAGGCAGAGTCGCAATAAAATAAAGCGATTGAACACCAAAGGCTTTGGAGTTCAGATTTTTGTTTTGTAAAGAATTATGAATTAGCCCAGGTAGAAACACCATGTGCTAGCTAGTATTCAAAATGAGCCTGGGTAGAAGCACCGAGACTAGTCAAGCAATCATCAGAGTTAATCTTTGTTTACCCAAGGTTAGGTTCCATGGGCAGCTATCAACAGACAGCTCACTTGGGTCCTTTATTGGTCCCTTTCGTTTACCCAAAGTTCTTTATTTTTAATTGCCTTTTATGCAATTTAATTTCTTAAATCTAAAACAATAATAATAGTACCAATAATTTCAATATGCGATTGCAATTATAATAAATGCTTTATTTGCATTTATGGTAATATTACACTTTTTCAGGTTGATTGACTAAATTCAGTAAATATTTCTAAAGATAAATGACTTACAGTAAACATTTTAAAGGTAAATTTCTGAATTCTGTCATATAAGCATTTTTGTGTTTTTAATAAGTTAAGCTAAATAAGCAGGTCATGGTTTTTTATGAATTTGTTTTTCTTTTGAAATTTAAGATTTTGTGTTAACATGTGTTAACAGGTGGTATTTTATCTAATTTAAATTCGTTTTTGAAAAAAGAAGAAGAATTCTTGACAAAAGTACGAAAAAAAAAAAAACAGAAGTAAAGGAGGAACATGTAAAATGAATTAAAATAGATAATCATTCAAAGCAAATTTCGATCTACCAAAGGTTAAATACAATTTGGTTTAAGGATTGATGTTTGACTAATGACGTCAGCAGTCGTCGATGGCTGCGAGTGTTAAACGGCAAGCCCTCTGAGGAGATTGAGTGGTTGCAATCGAAACATGTCAGGGTAACCTGTCCGTAAAAACGCCTGGTTTCGAGCCCAGATTGAGTCAAGAATGAAAAATTATCAGTAAATTTTAATTAATTTTCATGTTGTAAAATTCCTTTCTTCATAAAAATAATTTAATGAAAATTAAATTTGATGACCTTAAGCCTAATTAAAAATATTAAAAATTTGGATTAAAAACCATAAATAGTTCAACAAAATAACCACAATACTAATTATTGTTAAAGCTAAGGCACGAGCTCTATGTTTGCATTTGTCCTTCAAGTTGTGCTGAAAAGGTCAGCAGAAAAAGAAAGACAAAAAAATGAAAAAACAAAACAAAATATGTACTTTTAACTTCAAGAAGAATTCTTGACAAAAGTACGAGAAAAAAAAAACAGAAATAAAGGAGGAACATGTAAAATGAATTAAAATAGATAATCATTCAAAGCAAATTTCGATCTACCAAAGGGTAAATACAATTTGGTTTAAAGATTGATGTTTGACTAATGACGTCAGCAGTCGTCGATGACTGCGAGTGTTAAACGGCAAGCCCTCTGAGGAGATTGAGTGGTTGCAATCGAAACATGTCAGGGTAACCTGTCCGTAGAAACGCCTGGGTTCGAGCCCAGATTGAGTCAAGAATGAAAAATTATCAGTAAATTTTAACTAATTTTCATGTTGTAAAATTCCTTTCTTCATAAAAATAATTTAATGAAAATTAAATTTGATAAACTTAAGCCTAATTAAAAATATTAAAAATTTGGATTTTTAAGATTTTTTTATATTGTAAAAACGCAAAAATAGGCTTTGGCGATTTTGGACAGTCAACTGGCAAAAAAGATCAAAATAAATCCGACAACCCTGGCTGATATTCACAATTTTTCTACAATGCACATGAGCGTTGCCAGTTGTTTTTAATATAAAACCCGCCAAATGCAAATTTTTTATTTAAGCAGAAAATTTTATACATATTTATTTCATTTATTTTTTAAATTAGACCTTTAAATAAAAACCCAAATTCAATATTCGACAGCTTTATTTATAAAAGCTTAGTCAAGTTTAAGAGCACGAAATTATTATGGAAAACCCATTTTGAATGTAGATAGACTTAAGCACTCGTTTATGAATGATGCCCGTAATTTCTTGTTCGTACCTAACAGTTATCTTTAGCTATTTCAACATTTATTTAGCGTAGATGTTTTATCCTTCAGTTTTCATTTAAAATATGACAGCTTTTACACCATTGATTTCTATGCACTGCTAAATTTCTTTTTGTAGAAATTACGGGCATAAGACTGTTAAAATATAAAAAAAAAATTAGATTATAAGGAGCTACTAATGAATTTTAAAAGCTTTTATTTAACTTGCAATGTATGTTTGTGGGTAAAATCTTGCAACTCAAATTTAAAGCAGATACCTCGAACCGATTTAGCTGACATTTTGTAAACTCGTTCAGTTTGGATGACAATGCATGGTTAACTGTGTAAAGTTATTCTATATCCAACATGGTAATACACCCAAGATGGCAAACTTATTATTTTAAATGCATTCCTGCAATATGAGTATCAAATGGAAGGGCTTACTGAGTGACTCTTAATCTTCAATATGGGTATCAACTGAAATGACTTACTGAGAATACGAATGCGAGATTTGGAATAAATTAAAAGTAAAAAAATATTTAATGCTAAAAACACAACTGGGACGACCGACGAATTATTTGCAACGAATATTTGTCACCAGAAATAGAACACATTGGTGTAAATCAAAGTACACACGATCATTGCGTAGACCGAAATTCGTCGTGCGTAACGAAGCTGCGATAGGTTTATTTCTATTTCTTACATAGACGAATTGCGAATAAATTGGGAAAAGGACAGCGCAGCATGATAGCAAAGATCAATATTTATTAAAAATCGTGAAATCTGTACTGAATTACAGGGAGAATTCGCTTCTATTGCGAACTTGGCTAAAATTCGCGAAAAAATTGCAAACTTTTAAAAAAACACTAAAATTTATTAAAAATCGCTAAATGAGTAAAAAAAACATAATGTCGGAAATAATGTAAAAAATTCGCAAAAAAAATAAAATTTTAATATATAAAAAAAACTATAAAATTGACTAAAAGTCCCTAAAACTATAAGGAATGGCAAAAATTCGGTAAAAATTGCATAATTAGAGGAAATTCGCAAAAATTTGCTAACAGCGGCATGATAGCAAAGTCTACTATTTATTATAAATCGTGAAAGCTGTAAAGAATCACAGGGACAATTCGCTTCTATTGCGAACTTGGCTAAAATTCTCGAAAAATTGCAAACTTTAAAATAAACAAAAAAATTTATTTTAAATCCGCTAAATAGGTGAAAAAAACAAAATGTCGGCAAATGGCAAAAAAAAAATCGCGAAAAAATTTTAATATTTCAAACAAGCCATAAAATTGATTAAAAGTCCCTAAAACTATATGGATTGGCTAAATTTCGGTAAAAATTGCCAAATTATCGGAAATTCGCAAACATTTGCTAAACGCGTCGTGATAGCAAAGTCTACTATTTATTATAAATCGTTATAGCTGTAAAGAATCAGAAATCTTACAGAAAAACACGGCTGAAATTCGCGAAAAATTGCAAAATTTGAAACAATCCCAAAAACTAATTTGAGATCGCAAAATCGAAGTGCAGAACACCAAAAATGCTGAAGTAATCCATTTCGAGTGGATTCGAATTCTAAAACACACCCGATTAATAGTTTTTTTATAAATTAAAAAAATTTTAAGTTTACGCACTTATTGTGTCGCAGTATTCTTGCCTACGAATTCGTCGTACTATGCGAAGCTCGTCGTTCGTCCCAGTTGTGTTTATACCATAAAAAGCATATTTTATTTAAATGCTCTAAAAAGAAAAAAAATATATAATTTTACTTATAAACTTTTACTATCAACTTATAACGTCGTTACATAATTTATCTGATTTAAAGCTTGTCGCGAGATTTACTTGTGTAGAAAAACAAGTAAATTAAATAACTTGCGGCCAATTTAACTTCCAGTTAACAATATGTTTTTGACAGTTATAGCGGATTATTATTTATAACTGAACTTGGTGAAATTGACCGTTGATGTGATTGATTTTAACTACTTAAATTCTCAAACTAAGTAAATACGAGTAGTTAAATCTCGCGACAAGCTTTTATATTAAAAAAAATTGTGTATTGACAAGCAACATGCTTTTATATCATATAAATTGATTAATGACATTATAAGTTCTAAAAACAGGCAGTAAAAGTTTTTTAATAATTCTTTCTATTTAAATAACGTTACTTAAGAATTTAGAATATGAGAACACCAAACATGAATTAAAACCGCCACGTTTAGCGAGATATCACAACATATGGCAGCCCAGATTGTACTATGAAATTTTCTAAACAATGTGGCAAATTGCCACTGGCAATAGTTGCGTTCGAGAACACAAAAGTTTTTACTATTTTTTACTAAACTTCACTGCATTTTACGAAGTCGCGTTCGAGTACACAAAATTCAGTAAATGAGAACATAAATTGAGAGCGAAAAGTGACAGTTCTTGTCTGAGTATTTACAAATTTTTACTGCAGAAATTTTTGCAGCAAAAATTTCGAATGTAAATCAAAAAAACATATCGAGCATTTGCTGCAATAGAGTAATATCTTAATTTTAAATTTTCTAGCATCTTAAAATTTACTTCTTCTCTCTAGAGTTGAGTATATAACATACTAGATGACCCGTGCGAATATTTCGCACCGTTAGTTGTCATTTTTGTAACATAAAATGAAAATAATTAATAGAAATTTTAGTAACTTCAATACATTTTTAAATATAATTTTTATCAATGAAAATATTAATTTTTCAATTTCTAATTATTTTTCGTCATTAGTGTTAGAAATAAGCTTTAAAATGAGATATCATTCATTAAATTTGATGCGGTGGTATGGGAGATATTTGCAACCGACAATAAAAAGTGCTTTAGAAATAATATATACTAGATGACCCGTGCGGATATTTCGCACCGTTAGTTCGTCAGGTGATTATTGTTTTAGCCTACACTCCATTTTTTGAAAAAAATGAGTTAGGAATGGATTATATATGACATCAATATTCTCTTTCATATTCTAAAATACATTTTTTGATATCTCGTATAGAATCTGAGATATTTAGCATCGACTTTGATCTACATCCACATTTTTTAGGTTCATTGAACATTATATTGCAACATATGACAATTTTTTGCATATGGAGCAAATTTTGCATACAAACATAACAAAATTATACTTTACTATTGCTTTGCGCCATTTAATTAATGAACACCGTAGGTCAAAATAAACCGTCACAATAGTTAAAATTTATTTGGCACAATGTGAAATTTGAGATGAATATGGAGCCCACAACAAAACTAATTGTTGAATATTGATTTGCGCTAGCTAACACAAATCATTATAAGCAGCTCAGATTTCTTTTAGTTTTCAGTTTTCTTTTAATGGTATAAGCGAAAGGACGTACGTATGCACATTTGTGCGAAAATTTTAACATGGATTTATCAGAATTGGTGTCGGAAAAGCTTAAGTAAGTTTAATTTATATATTTTTCGGATATTCACAATAATTTTTTGTTTAAATTAGGGTTGATGTTAACTTTCTACAAGTTTCGGCAGACAGCCAAATAGAATATGAAGGAATTGAATACCTTGAGGAAGACTTTGTTTGTAGAAAAGAAGTTATAATCCACAGTGGAGAATACATTGGATGTAGCGTTTCAGAAGAATATATTGTACCGTTTGTAAAAGATGAGGAAGATCAAGAAATTGTTACCCACCATTGGGATTACGTAGATTGCAACTTTCCAGAAGAAGCTACTGTGTGTGATAAGTCTGTCGCAACGTGCTCAAGAAAAAGACAAAAAAGACCTGAGATGTGGGTGTGTAACAAAAGAAAAAGGCTCAGAGAATCAGGAAAGGCATACACATCCATAAAAAATATAAAAGTAGCACCTAAAGCAATTAAAGCAGCTTGTAAAGGTTGTTACTACAAATGTGTGAACATTTTTACAGAAGAAGATCGTATAAGCATTTTCAAGTCATTTTGGAATATGAGTGACGAGCAAAAAAACTGCTTTTATTTGAAGTTAGTAACTCGAAATCAAGTTAAACGTCGTAGAAACACATCTGTCTCAACTAAAAAACAATTCTCTTTTAAATACTTTTTTGAAAAAACTCAAACTAAGTATCAAGTATGCAGAATGTTTTTTGTAAGCACTCTTTGCATTAATCAGAAACGTATTTACTACTGTTTTGCTAATTTAATAGAATCTGAAACAGAACAGAATGTACAATTTATACATTGAAATATATGAAAATCCAGTGGCTATACATGTTTATCGAAAAGTGTTCAATAATGAATTCAATATTTCATTTTATAAACCAAAAAAAGATCAATGTGATAAATGTGTCATGTTTAATAATAAAGAAAATATACCAGAAATTGAAACTGACATTTTCCATGACATGAACACATAGCAGAAAAAACAGCATTAAAAGTCAATCGTGACTTAGATAGAAAAAACGTTGACTCCACCAAGTGTGTGATTTCCTATGATCTTCAAAGCGTTTTTAGTCTGCCTAAAGGCAACGCTTCAACCTATTATTACAAAAGAAAATTGAGTATGTATAATCTTACGGCAACTATTACCATGCCGAATTTAAAACCGTTTACATATTGTGCTTTATGGACGGAAGCTCACAGTGGTCGCAGCGGAAATGATATTGCCAGTGCTCTTATTAAAATATTAAATCAATTGATCACAGAGTTTCCTGATATAAAAACAATGATATTATGGAGCGATTCATGCGTTCCACAAAATAAAAACAAAATAAATACAACTGCAATAAAAATGTTTTTAAAAAAAAATAATGTTACTCAGATTATACAAAAATTTTCCGAACCCGGGCACTCTCTTATTCAAGAAGTAGACTGCATTCATGGAGTCATAGATCGTTTTTTAAAAAATATTGAAGTTCATAGTCCACTTCATCTTTTAAAATTGCTTAAAAGTATTCCATCTAATAGAACACAATTAAAAATTTTAGAAATGCTTCCATCGGATTTTCAGGCATACTCTGTTGTGGCAAATAAATTAGATTTTACCAAAATTCCTTTTCCCAAATAAAATTATTAGTGTATGAAAAATTTGACGAATTTCGAATCAAATTTAAAAATTCGGTAAGAGAAATACAATTTCAAAACGTAGCAATAATAAAATCAGCATCCCTAAAATGTTTAAAAACGCCGCATAATGTGTTTGAACAAAAATTAAATGTATTAACATCGGTAACTATTTCAAATGAAAAGAAAAAAGATATCAAAGATTTGCTAATATTCCTTCCATATAAAGATAAAGAATATTTCAAAAATTTACTAAGAATTTAAGTACAAATTGTTTTCATAAAGTTTTCAGTTTTTGATACTTTTATATTTATACATATATAATTATTTTAGATTACTCAAAAAAGGCTGTAGTTTTAGACTTAAGTACAAAATCTGTTTTTTATTATACTTTTTTTTTAATCATAACAGTAGAACTGTTTTTGTGTTTATTTGCTAATAAAATATAAATATTGCAAAATTTAAAAACCATAATATATTTTCTTTCCAAATTATGTTGCATCTGCAGTTCGTGGCCTATAAGAAAGAGTTTAGCAATTTTCACCATTCTAAAACATACAAACCTGTCCTTATCAATCTCTATGAACTATCACCTTCATTCTTTTTGCCATAGACTTACTTTGCTCCACGTCAAAGAAAACATCATAATATGAAATAAAATTTGATATGGAGCACAAAACAACAAAATGTTATTCTAGAAAAACCATTAAAACTTTGGATTTATTGCATGTAAATTCATGAAAATTTATAGTTTTGTTAAAAACATACGTAGTAATCAATTAGGAGCGTTTAAAAATTTTTTGATTGTAAACCTATTTTGTCGTTTTTCTCAAAACCGACTTGATGGCTTATAGGCAAAAACAATAATAACCTGACGAGTTGTCATTTTTGTAACATAAAATTAAAATAATTAATAGAAATTTAAGTAACTTCAATACATTTTGTTAGAAGTATAAAAATATAAGAAATCATAATATATATCATACATATTTACATACATACATACATATGTTTAAATGCTTTATAATACTCCTTTGAATACAATGTTATAGGTAATGACATGATCATCGTTAACTTTTTGCCCGTACGAATCCTTTATCAATGAAAATATTAATTTTTCAATTTCTAATTATTTTTCGTCATTAGTGTTAGAAGTAAGCTTTAAAATGAGATATCATTCATTAAATTTGATGCGGTGGTATGGGAGATATTTGCAACCGACAAAAAAAAGTACTTTAGAAATAATATATATGATGATGATGATTTGTATGAAATTTTTACACAATATGAAGAAACGATATGGCGATTTACTCCACATTATTAGCTTGTAGGCGCCCCTATGTTCCTCTGGGAATTACAGAATTAAATACATTAGCTCAAATATTTGTTTTTTTGAGTTATTACTCTATTGCAGCAAAGGCTCGATATGTTTCAAAAGCTAAACAAACAAAAGTAACAAATAAAAAGCATAGAAATTGTGAAATAAAAGAAAAGTTGAAATAAAAATTAAACCGAAACAAAAAGTGTATAAATATTAATTAATTTAACTTGTTTGTGAAGCATTTATTTGGCTAAATACAAACTTTTGAAATTGTTTTGTTATACTGGGTACACACTATGCAACACGTTTACGCAATCTAGTGAATTTAAATCATTTTCATTCATTTCAGATTGCATCAACATCAAAACGCTTTGATATTTTGAGGTTGCATTGAAACAGATTGCATGTAGGTTGGCACTGTGTGTACTCAACATTATGTTAATTTTTTAGAGTTGTAAAAGTATGAAGTATTTGGGTACTTAAGTAATCAATAGCAAAAATATTATTCATGTTCTTTTAAATAATTTAACCCGCTACAAATTAGTAAAATAAAATAAAAGACAAACAGATATGAAAGATTACATAAAACAGTTTGTTTGTATTTTCCAAAAATGTTCGTGTTATAAAAATTATTTAATCGAGTACCAATAAGAAAACGAGTTATGTAGTCAAAAGTGTCAATATTTTGCAACACTTCAATTATTTGCCATCAGCTGTTGCCTTTATTTTACGAATTTTTACAAATTTTGCGTTCGCGTACTTTTTTTGGACAACAGCTTTTTATGAGAGAAAATTTTTTAGTTTACTCATTTACTGCATTTTACTGTAAAAACGCACCTTATGTTTTAAAAGAAACATATATAGTATACTGGTATCACATAAACATTTTAATAGTGTATTGTTTCTTTTCAATCAGTTGTTTGGTAAACGAAAAAACAACTGCGATTTTGATTAGCGTTTATTGTTTTCAATTCTTGGGTACACTCAAAAAGTTTTGCAGTAACTGAATGTAATTTACTAAAATCATTTTCCGTAAAGTTAAAACTTAATGAAAATTTTGTTATTTTGTAAATAAACTAATTTTTTAACTATTTCTACATGTTGTTCCAAAAATAAATATGTTCAGTTATTTTTATGCATAAAATAAAACTGAAATACTGTTTTAGCTGTCTTAGTATTTAATTTATATTGAGTTAAAATTAACTGAAAAAACCTTTGAATGTAATTTTTGTAGTTTGTATATTTTAAATTTAAAATAACAGAAAAATTTATTAATTTTTAAAGAATTTCTCCGTTTTAAAATTAACATTAAAAAATAGCCGTAAAATTCCTTTATTTTAAATGAAATGATCCGTTTTCTAATTAAATTTTCAGTTTTTCAAACTTAATATTCTTTTGAATTTACCTACATAATATTTTGAGTTTAACGTCACACAAGTATGCTATACTTGTTTCTTTTAACACATTGCCGTATTCAATCAATTGTGAATGAATAAACGAAAACCACAAAAGACCGACTGACAGAAAAGATCAACTGACCCGAAAGATCAACTGACCCAAAATACTAACTGACGAACGAAATGAACAAACTCGTTCACTGTTTTGAATTGAACGTTAATGACCGGTCACCTAAATGAACGATTAAGCCCAAGACTACTCCGAGTCGTTCGAGTTGGCCGTGGTGCTGTGTTGGGGTG
Source organism: Pollenia angustigena (assembly GCA_930367215.1). Lineage (NCBI taxonomy): Eukaryota > Metazoa > Arthropoda > Insecta > Diptera > Polleniidae > Pollenia > Pollenia angustigena. The sequence goes on along the minus strand of OV884061.1, from coordinate 10,387,234 downwards.
AATTTGTTTTTATGTATTTCTGAAGCTGGATATAACGTTATTGTGAAAATTTATATTCCATTGTTTTAAAGGTTGTTTGACTTGAGTTTTGACGTTATATATTTTTTTATTTTTTGCTCATATTGAGTCTTTTTAAACTAAAATAAATAATTGATTTTTTTTAATTTTTTTGTTGCTTTTATCGGCTGTCGAATATTAATCATGTAAAGTATTAGTATGTATATGTAGATTGACTGATATTTTTGTTCACTCTTTTATGTCTCTTGGTTCCCAGCTGTGTTCGTAATTTTTAACTTTGTCTTTTAATGAAAATTTTGGTCTGGTAGTTAGTGACAACTCATATCTTAAGGAAGTATTACGACCATATATAGAGCAGTTCAATCACAGCAAAAACTTTGCTTACAAAATAAGCAGAAAAATAATGAGAATTTGACGAGCCGACTACTTACTTTTCTACTAGAAAAAGTACTTATTTTTGTTCGAGATGTCCCAAAAGTAATCCTTTATAATTTGGCCTATTATACCCTAAAAAATAATATGTTTTTTTTATACTTAAAATTTTTATAAAAATATATAGTTACAAACAGAGGCCAAAAATAAGTTATTGCAAATTAATTCAAAAATGTTAAACACACTAATTACAATTTTTCTAATATGCATGAAAGTGTACACAATAACAAATTTTTCGAAATGTAAGAAAACATTTAATAAGGAGTGTTTTGCTGCACAAAATCATTGATAACTTTAACACTGTAATACCAAGGCGTGCAATGTAAATGTTATGTTGTTCAAAATACATATTTTATATTAGATCGATATAGCTACTAGTGTTCTAATAACAAAAATATACTGTGAGGCTAATTTTGGAACACATTTATGTATATACCCAGCAAAAACTTTGCTTACAAAATAAGCAGAAAAATAATGAGAATTTGACGAGTCGACTACCTACTTTTCTACTAGAAAAAGTACTTATTTTTGTTCGAGATGTCCCAAAAGTAATCCTTTATAATTTAGCCTATTATAATCTAAAAAATAATATGTTTTTTTATACTTAAAATTTTTATAAAAATATATAGTTACACAAAGTCAATAAAGTAAAAATTTTTTTTTTTTAATTTTTTCTTTTTTTTGTCATACATAAAATTTTCTGTATTTTTAAGATATAATAATAAAGTTATTATTTAATATATAACTAATATTCCAAAAAGTGGCGAATAAAGCTACAAAGTAATGAATTCTTGAAGTCATTAAAAGTAGGATTGTAAATAAAGTTTTTGCTGGGTAGTTACATATATTTGATTGATTTTTAGATTTTCCATGGATTTAACATCAAAATTATTGTTAAAATTATATAGTGTTACCAAATGTCTAACAAATATTAACGGAATATACTGCAAATTGACTTAAATATTTATTTAAAATCGTATAATAATATTAATTTTTTTTGTAATGTATATTTAAGATATAATAATAAAGTTATTATTTAATATATAACTAATAATAAAAAAAGTGGCGAATAAAGCTACAAAGTAATGAATTCTTGAAGTAATTAAAAGTAGGAGTGTAAGTAAGGTTTTTGCTGGGATGTTGCTCATATTAACTGTAAGTGCTGGTTCACACTCTTCAAGTTTTGGCCGTCAAGTCTTGAGTTTCTAGGAGAGAGAGGAAAAGAAATGGCATTCTCTTTGCCCTTCTTTCCTAAAAGCTAAAGACTTGATGGCTAAAACTTGAAGAGTGTGAACCAGCACTAACAGTTTAAAACCTGCATATAGAACTTCTAAATTTGATGAAGTGTAATTGGTGGTTCTGTTTTTGATATGATTGGTATATCTAAGTCTAGGTTGACTAAGAATGTTTCGAGTCGGTCGGTTGAGATACACGGGTACAAGTTTTGTTGTAATGATCGTGTGGGGAAAGGGCTTTAATTTAAAACTGTGTCTGAAGTTTCAATATTTGATAAATGTAAGTTACTCTTTTTAGATCTATATTTTGGCAGTTGCAACGTATTATTTGGTGTTGTATACTTGCCACCGCCTGCTGATTTTGGAAAGTTTAATGTCCTTTGTTATGAACGTTTTCTGAAGTATTCAAATGTAATCGTGGTTAACGATTTTAATTGCAAACTTTTTGATACGGCTTAGTTTAATTTAGTACATTATTTTTGTACTAATGCTAAATTGTTCATTTGCCACAATTCTAGGCCCTCTCACTTTGATATATCAATCTACGTCGCTCTTGAGTTAATATTTCTAGGCAAGTGCAGTGTCCCTCTATTTCCCATCATGCTCTTATTTTTTCATCTTTTAAAATGAATATAGAATATGTAGATTCATCTGTTGAGTACCGTGACTTAAACAAAACTGATTGGAATGGCTTATTAGCATTTTTGTTGAATTTTGATATTACACACATTTTTGAAGCGGTTGATTTTATGTTAGTGAGTGATCGCTCTTTAGTTAATATTTCCGGGCAAGTGCAGTGTCCCCAGGGCTGTCAGACTTGGGGATTTATCCCCAAAGTTGGGGATTTTATGCGAGCAAAAAGGACAAAGAAAGTCATTTGGGGATTGGGGATTTTTTTGGGGATTTAAAAAAAAAATTCGGGGATTTTTTGGGGATTTTACACTCTTTTAATATATATTCCCTTTTATTATTTATGCTTATTTTTCTTTGTCTCGTATTAAAAATATGAAAAAAAAGTAGCAAAACTTTTATCTTGCTCTTATCAACAACTTATACGGTGTAAAAGGTCCTTATTAAGATTACCATTGTAGTTAAAAGGTAGTGTTAAAGGTACTTTATAAATTTATGTTATTTTTCCTTCAGGGTACAAACAAAATAAAATAATTTTTTTTACAAAAAAACTTTTATTTGGGGATTTTTGGGGATTTCTAATTACAATTTTTCTTACTATTTTTACTTTTTTAAAAAAAAAATTTTTAAATTTGGTCAGAAAAAAAAACAAACAGAAAAATATTTACTTATTAAGGTTTTTTTCTCAATTTGGGGATTTTTGGGGATATTTTTTTAATTTTTTGGGGACAAGGACAAAAAGTACCTGGCAGCCCTGAGTGTCCCTCTATTTCCCATCGTTTTCTTATTTTTTCATCTTTTAAAATGAATTCAGAATATGTAGATTAGTGTGACCGCAAGTTATATGGGCAATTTTTTTCGAATTTTCGCTTGGCAAACCCCTTAGAATGATTCCAAATTAGAAAAAAATATATATAAAAAATTTTAAATCGTTCGCATAGTTATTAGCCGTGCCTTGAGCCCACAAAGTTTGCTAAAATGCTATTTTTCTCACTATGGGTCGCTTTAATTGTTAATAACTTCCGTAATATTTATTTTAGAGAAAAACCTTATCTCTTATGAACAATGTTGCTCTGTATTAGTTTTCTTTAACATGAATATTTAATCCAGAAAAAACCAAATTAAAAAATAACACCGAAATTTCACATATATATATATATATATATATATATATATATATATAAATATATATATATATATATATATATATATATATATTCTAATTTGGAATCATTCTAAGTGGTTTGCCAAGTGAAAATACAAAAAAAAAATAACGGCCACCCTAAGCATTTTTGTTGAATTTTGATATTTCACAAATTTTTGAAGCGGTTGATGTTAATAATAAATGCTTTTTATTTGATTTTCTTATTGAGAAACTTTATTCTTTTATGCCTGTTAGGCGGATTTTTTGTTCAACTGGTGATCTTCGAGATCTGGCTTTTTCTGCGTATCAATGGAGTGTAGTTTGTAAATTCGAAACAGACTAAAACCTACTATTAGAAGGGAAAAGAGGAAGCATTGTGACAAACTGTTTGGGGGGATACGGCATGTTTGTGGAAATTCTAGTGATATCGTTTGCGATTATAATGTGAATGAAATATGTGAGCACTTTGTTCGTGATGTAGGACCTGCCCGGGACTTTGATGTTGATTTTAACCATTTTAACGATTTGGATGGTGCATTTTCTTACCATTGTGTTACTGAATATAAAGTTTTTTGAATTTATAAATACTATTTTAAGCACGTCCGTGTTTCCTGAGGCTTGGAAGATTGCACGAGATGTGCATATTCCGATATATGATACTGTTCGCGATCCCGATAATTTGCGACCAATCTCTATTCTGACTGCGCTGTCTACGGTGGTGGAGCATATTATTAAGAATCAAATGCTTAATGTAACTGATGGTGTAGGAAGTTGTGAGAACGAAGAAAAATTAAGTGCGCTTGTTTCCCTGGACTTAACTAAAGCTTTTAATTCTATATTTTATTCTACTATGGTTAAGAAGCTTAGCAAAATTCTTTAATTTTTCAAAGTCGGCTTGTAAGCTTATTTTGTCTTATTTTTGTGTTAGGACACAGTTTGTGAATGTAGTCGATGGACTAGTATTCTTTTATTTACATCTGGCGTTTTTCAGGGGTTGGTTTTGGACCCCTCTTATTTATACTTAACATTAAAGATTTGCCGGAAGTTCTAAGTTCAAGTATGTGTAAGCCATCCTTATTTTCAATGATATTTTGTTTTTTATTGGTCGGTATTAGAGTCTAAATAAATTTAGTTTCGGGTACTCCACTAGAACTAGTTTAGTAACACTGTGCTAGAATGTGACACTTTTTTTGAAACAAGCCGGGCACCAGGCGTTTTAACATAATTCGGGTACGCTGAATCCAATGGTGCAAACCGTTTTATTAGGTTAGCTCTGGTTTTCGAGATATACCGTTATTTCGAAAATAGAGAAGGCTGCTCAACATATATTCGCGTAACTCAAAAACGATTTAGTTTATTGAAATAACAAAAAAAAAAACAACCGAAATTCCGCAATAAAATAAGTCTAAGTCAAGGTTAAAATTTTTCCAAGATACGCAGTCGTTTTTGAAACATAATTTTTTAGCAACATTTTACGTATTTTTCCTCATAGTTCAGACTTTGTTTCACAAGCGTCTTGACTACAACATAAAATGAATACTAAATAGACTTTCAGGGGTATGCTGGAAACGCAAGAATTCGGAAGTTGTTTTAAATACACTTTAAATCTAATTTTGTTTTTGACACTCAAAATTCTTTCGTTTTACGTTTTCGATTTCCAGCACACCCCTGTTTGTAGACTCTAATTAGCTTTAAATATTTAATAAACAGAAATATATGTTTGTATATATAGAAGAAAATTATCCAACGTGTTATATTTGTTAATTCCACAATTAGTGGTTTAATATACAGCGAAATAATAATCATCTGGGTGACATTTATTCAAAAGTGGGATAAAGAATTTCAAGAATTGTGACGACGATATAGAAAATTTGAGAATTTAACGTTAAAACAATTACAAGCGAAGTGTCGTGAAGCCGGTATAGCGTGTTCGGGAAGAAAGAAACAGTAAATTGAACGTCTCGAGCAAATTAATAGTGGTAGAAGTGTCGCGAATACGACTGAGCGTAATGCGCAGTGGGAGGAAACGATTGCAGACATGCGTTCGGTATCATTGCAATTCCGTCCATCTAATTCATCTTCACCAATAGAAACATTTGTATCGCCCAAACGCTGACAAGGTCGTAATATACCGGCTAATGTTTCAGTCGGAAATATAGCATCCGTTTCATTACAACACAATTCGCATCGTGGCAGCCGTATGGCCACGGTTGCAAATTTTCGTAATACGTATAGTTTCAGCCGGAAACCTCCTACGCGTTTCAACAGATATCAATCCTTTTAGTGGCAGCCGCAAAGCACCGTCCGTGAATAATTATTATTCCGTTGACCATCAATCAAAACCAGCAGCCCGTCTGTATACCGTATACAATGCCTTTGAATTCCGACCAACAGTGTATTTCCATGCAGAATGTACAGGCCCATGTAACGAATCCCACCTAACGGCCTTGTTCCCTTGGAAATATAAGCCATCCTTTATGCCTACCGTGCTCAGTCTGGGGTCTGGTTCTTTTTTCGAAGAGAACTTAGTAAAAGATTGTAACATAATCAGCCTTATTCCGGTTGTCGTTGTCGTAATCGCTCAAGTCGTTTTTTGTAAGAGATTAAAGTAACACAAAACCAGTGTTCTTTAATCTCTTACAAAAAACGACTTGAGCGATTACGACAACGACAACCGGAATAAGGCTGAATATTAATATTACGTAAATAAATGAATAAATAAATCAAAGTAAAATTTATTAAGGATAGCCATTGTCAAAATAATAATATAATAAACTATAATTACAAACTCTTCAAGATCTGCGAAATCGATTTTATTTGTTATTGTTATGTTTAATGATGCTTGACATATTGGAATATCAACATCACATTTCTTATTTTTTGGCCTATTTCCGTTCCATACCTTGAATGACATTTATAAATTAACAAACTTAATATCTCATTGTTAAGTTATATTTATTATTACATTTATTCAACAAATTTAATAAGAAACATAGTGACCATACACAAAAATTAATAAAATAAGGAGGTATTAATGTAACAATTAAAATTATTTTAAAAAATAAGTTATTATCTATGTGAGTAATTATTAAAAAAAAATTTTGGTAAATCTTTATGTAAATTAGGGTATTCAATTTTTTTAATATTATAAATCATTAATTATTATGAAATCAATATTATTATATTGCTGTTAATAGTCTACGATTTTATAGAATATAACAAAAACATAATATTTAAAACTCAGCATGCTGTGGTTCCATCGATGACTGCAGGCCTGAAGTCGTTATCTTGGAAGCTGTGGCTTTTTTCTAATTATGAAGACATACAGTATATATAAAAACATCAATTTCGAAATGTAACGTTGTATAAAAATTTACAGGATATTATTGTTAATGTGATGGTGTTTTAGACTAGGATGGTTTAAATAAAAGGGAAAAAAAATTAATAAATAAGTGCTAAATTTTACAAATTAAGATAACAAAAAAAAAATAATTTAACAAACTTTTAAAACCAATATTCATAAGTATGTAGATATTTTATCCAGATTGAAAGCTATTTAAATTATGATAAGAGTCAGATTTATAAACATTAACAGCCTGTTCATCGTTTTCGAACAAAACAAAACAAATTTTAGAATTTTCTTTTTATTTTGGATTTGATTTTCTATGCGAACGTTGACGTTCGAAATCGTTAAACAGGCAGTAGATCAGTAGGAATTTAATAAAGTTGGTTTTGGAGAATACACCAAAAATTACTTATCGCCAAAAATAATAAAATTTGCAACTTCGCTGATCTTAGGCCAGGTTTTGAATGCGGCAAACATATTTTGGTTACAACCCTCCGAAAGAATTTAGCCTTTGGAACTTGTGGATCGTTATTTTTTTTTCGATTTTCTAAGCTAATCCCGCGAAGCTCTATGCTTGTATGCAGGAAGGAAACCAGAGTCTCTGGCGGGAATCGAACCCGCAACCCCGGTGCTGATATACTTGCTTGCTACCAGCTAGCCTACCGGGGCAAGCATAAGCCAAAAACAATATTTCCGTTATATTTGTTGCAAAATTCTTAAATTTTTTTAAAATATTACTCCACCACACAAATTTAGTAAATTTATTATATTTTTTTTTAAATTTCTTAAAATTCTTTTTCCAAATTCTATAATTTTTAATTGATTGAAAATTAAAAAATTTCTGTTTTTTTTTTCTAACCAAAATTGTTACTGAACAACAACCATTTCTGTATTTAAATTCCATATTACTATGATTTTTCTTTTTTTTATAAACAACGTGTAAATACTCTGAAGGTAGCTTATGGCTGGGACGACCAAAAGTTAATATTTGCAGTCCAACAAAAAATGTTAGGGCATGCAAAATATTGGGTCAATTCTTTACAAATAGTTTCATTATAATGGAAAGAATTCGTTGAAATTTTTTTTAAAAATTTTCCTCATGCGCAGCGTTGCCAGAAGATTTGGAAGGAAAATCTTTATTTGGCGAAAATAAAATCTTATTTTGAAGAGAAAAATCTTCAAATTTTTTATAGCAAGGGCAAAAAAGTAAGAATTGTTAATTTTTTATAAGAACATACTTCATATTATGCAAACTATTTAAATTACGGTATTTATACAAAATTAGATTGTAGGTTTAAATTGTGTTTTTAGTTTGATTTTCCAAAAAAATTTTTTTAAAAATACATTTTACAACCATTTAATTTCTAATAAATACGATCGTAAAAAAGTCCATCAAATAAAGAAGTTTCATTGAAAGTAATTCTAATATTTAAGATATATAAATTGTGAGCAAGAAGATTTAAGTTTTGAATCTTAAGGGTTCTCAATTTAATATTATATTTTTTGATACCGTTGTTATATCGAAGGCATTTTGAGAAAATTGCATTTAAAAAAAAGTTCATTGAAAATATGTGGACTCTCCTAAATAAATTCCTAATTGAATTGTTATTAAAATAATGTTGGTTCACCTTTTAAAAGACATTCTTTAGCACGTATATATAAAGATGGCTTAGTATAGAAAGGTCGTATCTTGATTTTTTTTCAAAATCGGGTTTTTTTTACATATTTTGGTTTCAGTTTCCTATGTTGACGAATAACGGATTTACAGTAATTAAAAAAAGCCCTAACTTATTTTAAAAATTGTTTGAAAGAAAAAGCCCTAACTCATTTAAAGTCGGATGCATATTTTTTGCTTTATATTAAAATAAACTATTTTTCTAAAAGAATGTTTATAAAACATGGGTGCCCCGGTAGGCTAGCTAGTAGTGAGCTAGTCTATTAACCCCGGGGTTGCGGGTTCGATTCCCGCCAGAGACTCTGGTTTCTTTCCTGCAGACAAGCGTCAAGCTTCGCGGGGATTAACATAGGGAATTAAATAAAAAAAAAAAAAAAAAAAAAAAAACAAATTGCATAGTTCAATGCTTTTCTGATTTTTGTGTTTTTCGTCAACGAACAAAGCCAAACGCCAACTACGAAATATTAGAACATAGGTACATACTATTAATATGCATGTAGTATGCACGGCCAAATGAAAACGTCTGTGCAACTGTACATCAAAACCACCTTCCTGCTCTAATAACAAAAAATTCTGAGAAAACACGGAACAGCACTGAGAGTTCAAGACGTAATCACACAATAATAACATACATATTTTTTGAGACAAAACTCAAGCCGATTGCAGGTGTGCCGCAAAATGTTTCATGCAACTCTAGGGCTTTTAAAAGTAATATAACAGACGAATATCAGCTGCTCCCACATAGCTCGAAGTCTTCTATTCAAGATGCTTCCCCTTAGCGACTTCGTAAAGAAACAAGTTAGTATGATATATTTGGCTGTGCCGCATCTTTGATACCCTCCACCGACAGTTCGAATATTTGAGTAGTGGGCTCTATATGATGTCTTTATATTATTAAATAATCACAATAAAATTGGATGCGGATTAGACCTATGTATATTAAAGTATTGACGATGATAAAGTGTTTAGAATTTTGAACTAGCTTGAGTAAAATATCATGATTCGTAACAGTTGTAGCCGAACTTAAATGATTTTCAGGAGGGAAATTTGACAGTATAATTTCCAGTATATCATCACACGAATACTTGGTAACGATCGATATCTTATAGCAGACGTTCCAGGAATGCAAATTACTTTTCGTAAATTCTGTTCCGTCTACAGTTCCGATAAGATGAAGAAATAGTGCGAAAGTTACCCGTAACTCGATATCTTGGATGACGAAGAAGCCGAGGATTGGCAGAACTGTCAAGTGTAACTTAGCCGAACACTGATTGAACGGCTCTGTTTTATATTGACAATTGCAAATGGCATCAATATTTTTCATATTCAACGCCTTTTTGCTCACAGTTCACTCTTTGTTTTACAATCGTCCTGACGACAACATAAAATGAATACTTAATAGACTTTGTTAACTTTAATTAACTTAAAATATTAAATAAATAGTAATATAAATTAGTGCTGGGAAACTATCGATAGTACTATGGATACTATCGATTGGGATACTAGAACTATCGATAGTCGTAAACTATCGAAAATATCGATAGGAAAAATATCAATATCGATATTATTATTATTTAAAATACAGCTATGAACACATGTTACAGCAGCTATACATACACAGTTTTTTGCCGCAAGTTTTTCTTGCTATTATTAATTCGCGCAGAATTACCGCAATTAATACAAACAACAAGAATGGCAGGTTGTTGTTGTTGTAACATATCGACCTGAAAAACAATGGCAGGTGGTATGGATTGCTTAGCTGTGCTTTTTTACTATTAACTTAAGGCCTTTATTCCGAAATTTGTATATGTTTACAAAGGGACTGAAATGTCAGATTGTTTTATGATGTTGTAAAGAAAAATCAAATAAAAATGCAATTGCAATTGCGAGCATAGGATAAAGCAATGAACGTCCAAAAGAGGAAAAGTCCGCTAGATTGATTACCTTTTGGGTTGCAATAAAATATCTTATATTCTTTACATAAATAATACTTAAAATATATCGGTCCTTCTCTTTGAAATGCACTTTATTATATCAAAATTTAAAAAAACTCAAAGAAATTGCATCGGGTTAAATTTGCGACCCATGGGCATTGATAGGCCCGTTAGAACAAAATTATGTTATAAGATTAAGATTCATTTGTTTGCCTTAAGGTGATTTTAGGAAGGGGATTTATAAGGTACTTATCGTAAATTTTGGTCCAACCAGCACAACACTTTGTCATGAGTAGTAGCTATCGTAAAAGCTATTGTCGATAATTTATACATCAATACCAACATAAAAAAATATGAACCAAATCCAATAAAATTTGGTAAGATGATTAAGATTGCCATAGAATAAGTTTGAACAAAATTAAAATAGAGATAGTCGGCCCAATCGATAGTTTCGATAGTAAGCTTAAACACTATCGAAAGTATCGAAAAGCTTTTATGTGCTACTTCTGTGGACATGGTAGTCAGTGAATGTGGTAAACAATAAAAAAGTTTTAACACTTCAGTTGCAGAAAACTTTTTTCAGGTATAAAATAAAAGCATATTCACTTTTAATTTCAGTGTCATCTTTTTTTTACTTTCGCCGTCAAAATTTTCAAAATACACTCACGATATTATTACCGTAACATACAGTAAGTAGTCGTTTTTTCCCCATATACCACAGAGGGAGCATTTTGCTTTTCATTGAAAGCAGCAAAAATTCTGCTTCCCCATTCGTTTTTTCCCATATACCACAGAGGGAGCATTTTGCTTTTTTTCATTCAAAGCAGCAAAAATTCTGCCTGTTTTTGCTCCCGATGTATTTTCCATAAGGAGGAATTTTGAATATAAACAAAAATAAAGAATTTTTTGTTTGAGTATTTTTAATAAAAAAGAGAGTTCAATCAAGAGAAATTTAAAAAATATGCATGAATAAAATTGTTTGAGTATTTTAAAATAAGATAAATATTCAACATAGAAATTACGAGTTAATAAACTTTTCGTTAGAGTAAAAAATAAAAAATTAAAAAAAAAATGCAATTTAAAATATTATTATTTTAATGTATTTATTTAATTAGTCTGTAGACTACTTTCAAAGTGCACAAACATTTATTAAAAATAAAAAATTATATTCTATAACATGGCATCGTTCAATTGCAAATTCTGTAAATCGGTTTTCGAGGAAAAGGACATGCTCAACACTCATGAAGTTCTTCACTACCGTGAATACTTCAAATGGTTCTCAAAAGCAAATCATCTGAGGGAGCATGAAAAATCGCATGTTACTACATCGCTTAGCTGTAATAGTGGAGAACGGGTTATTGAAATGTCCAATTTAAAAAACCTTAAATGTGTGAAAAGGGCATTTAAGGATAGAATCGTCACATACATTTATGAAAATCAAAAAGAAGAGATTCTACATCCACAAGAGTTTTTCAATGGAGTTTTTTTGGATCTTTTAAAAATTCTTAATGGAAGCCTAAAACAACACGTAACTATAAAGTTTAATCTAGAGCTGGAATGTGAATACATACAAATAAAAAATGAGGATATATACATTCGCTCTATTACGCATAGATCTAAAATGCAATTCCTGACTTTAAGCGACAACGTGGAGGACTCCCTCAAAAATCATTTTTTTAATATATGTACAAAAATGTCCGAATTTCAGGAGAGGGACAGTGGATGGTCTCTACTAAAAATAAAAATAATGGAAATAAATATAAATAAATCATCGTTTATTTTCCAAATATATTCCAACACCACAGTGTATAAGAAAAAAAAAACAGGGAGTTTTTAATTTCCAAAACGATGATGACTACTGCTTTAAATGGAGTGTTATTGCTTCATTATTAGGCAATAATCAAAATTTATTGAAAGATATAAATATATTTAAAGAAAAGTTTCAAATAAGAGATAATCTTATAAATTTTGAAAGATTGGAGTTCTCTCTTAAGTTAAAGGATATTAAGATATTCGAACAAATGAATTCAAATATAAGTATTAATGTATTTGGTTGTGAGGGAAGTCAAATTGTGGGACCATATTATCTTACTAGTGAAGTGAAAGACCATCATATAAATCTACTTCTTTTAACGGATGAAGAATGGTCCCATTATGTGTTAATAACAGATATTTCAAGGTAACAAACGTAAATTACAAAATTTTAATTCCAAAATATTAATTTTGTTTTATTGTCTAAATATTTTAGGCTAATAAGAAGTAGCTTAACTTCTCATAAGGAACGGGTATATCTTTGTAACGCATGTCTTCAATACTCTTCAAGTGCCAAAATTACGAATGATCATGAAGAAGGTTGTAAGAAAGTCGTTTCAAAAATGCCGAAGCCGGAAGACTGTGTGTTACGCTTTAACAACTACCAGAAACAATTAGATGTACCATTGTCATATGTGCAGATTTTGAGGCTTACTTAGAAAAAATTGATGGGAGTGATGAACATGGTAACATTCAAAAACACATAGCTTGTGCCTTTAGCTATTATATTAAGTGTAGTTTTGATAATAATTTAGATAGATTTAACATTTATTTTGGTGAAGATGCTCCCTACGTATTTATTGAAAATTTAATTAAGGACACTAAAGAAATTTTTTCGAACTACTTATCTACCCATCAAACCATGACAGCACTTACTAATGTTGAGATAACTTCATATAATCTTGCAACAAATTGCCACATATGTGAAAAAAGCTTAGGAAGTGACAAAGTAAAGGATCACTGTCATTTGACTGGAAAATACAGAGGAGCGGCGCATAACTCTTGTAATCTTCTATACCAAATTACTAAGTTTATACCGGTATTTTTTCATAATTTTTCTTCCTATGATTGCCACTTATTTGTAAAAGAATTATAAAAATTTGAGGGTGATATAAAAGTAATTCCTCTCAACAAGGAATTATATATATATCATTATCAAAATTTATACCAATGCAAAATAATAAGAGCTTTGAAATTCGATTTTCAGATTCTTTTCGATTTATGGCGTCTAGTTTAGAACCTCTTGCCAACAATTTAAATGACAATGATTTTCAAACTCTCAAAAAAGTTTATCAACAGAAAAATGAATTTGATTTAATAAGAAGAAAGGGAGTATTTTCTTACTCTTACATTGATTCAATGGAACGCTTTTATGAATCAAATCTTCCCACTAAAGACAATTTTTACAATATTTTAAATAATACTAATTGCACTAATGAAGACTATGAACATGCTCAAGCTGTTTGGAGAACTTTTAAATGTACTGACTTATTAGATTACGCAAAATTATATTTAAAAACAGATGTTCTTTTGTTAACTGACATTTTTCCAAATTTTCGAAACATTTGTAAAACAATTTATAAACTTGACCCGTGCCAATATTATACTGCCCCAGGACTATCATGGGATGCTATGCTAAGAACAACTAAAATAGAGTTAGAACTGCTAAGTGATGTCAATATGTACAATTTTATACAAGATGGAATCAGAGGAGGCTTAGTTCAATGTTCAAAGAGATATTCTAAAGCAAATAACAAATATTTGGGAGACTTTGACAGTAGTAAGCCTTCAGAGTATTTAATGTACCTCGACGATAACAACTTGTATGGATGGGCAATGTCAGAATATCTTCCCCATGGAGAATTCGAATGGAATTATGAAGAAGACATTTTAAATATATCAGATACATCTGAAATTGGTTATTTTTTGTAGGTAGATTTAGAATACCCCGAATACTTACATGAAACACATAATGATTTACCATTTTGTCCAGAAAATAAAATTGTTGGTGAATCCAAATATAGAAAGCTAATTGCAGACTTGACATCAAAAACAAAATATAAAATTCATTATAGGGTTCTTAAACAGTGTTTGAAAAATGGACTGAAATTAACCCTTTCAGGGTCAAAAATAATTTTTGGCGAGATATAGATCTGAAAATTTGTATTCAAGGTAATGTGATGGCGCTGAAGCCGGGAAAAATAGTAGTTTTTGTTTCATGTAGCTCCCTTGGTTGTTAGGGCATGTCAAATATTTTCAAAATTGACCTTCAAAGGTCCCCAAAAGAACCTAAAATTAATTTTTCTCATATTTTTTTTCAAGTAAATATTTATTTACGCATGTATAAATACTTACAAATTGTTTTTAATATCGCCCGATCACCGAAACTATTATTTTTTTTCGTCCTAAATATAACCTTTTTACGAATTTCCTGACTAGTGTACGACAATGCCCTCAATATTAAGAAAAGAAAGTCAATGCCTAATGTAACAACTATTTAAAATAGCAAACGTGTCTTTCTTTCAGATAAAACAAAAAAATATAATTTACTGTACACTTTTATACAGTAAAATTGCGTAGAAACAGAGTACAATGTAATGTCGAATATATTCGACAAAAACACTGAAAGGGTTAAAAAAAATACATAGAGCGTTAAAGTTAAAACAATCTCCATGGCTAAAAAAGTATATAGATTTAAACACACACCATAGAACATTAGCAAAAAAATCGTTTGAAAAAGATTTCTTCAGACTTCTTAACAATGCTGTTTATGGGAAACTATGGAAAACGTTTTTAATCGTACAGATGTCAAAATAGCAAGTGATTGGGAAACTACAAATCGTAATCATTTAGGAGCAAGAGCACTAATTTCTAAGCCAAATTTCTCGAGTATTACACGATTTACAAATAATATGTTTGCAATTCAATTAAAACTTATGCAAATAACTTACAACAAGCCCATTTATTTAGGCTTTGCTGTGCTAGAGCTGTCTAAATGGAAAATGTACGATTTTCATTATCAATACATGAAGCCAAAATTTCAATCCAATTTAGCTTTAAATTATATGGATACAGATTAATTTATCTACACAATAAAAACAGACGATTTCTATGCTGATATTCATGATGACATTGCTTCAAGGTTTGACACATCTGAATATCATCCTAATAATATTTTTAACCTCCCATTATTAAATAAAAAAATTTAGGTATGATGAAGAATGAAAATAGTGGAAAAATTATGAAAGAGTTTGTTGGGCTTCGATCAAAAATGTATTCATTTAAAACAGTTGGTATGAATGAAATAAAAAAGTCTAAAGGTGTTAAAAAATCGTGCATAAAAAACCTTTCAATGGCAGACTATAAAAAATCATTGTTTGAAAAAGTAATTCTTTTGATACAATGAATACATTTAGATCTAAGCTTCATCAGCTGTATACTCAAAAATTGCACAAGGTTGTCTTGAGTTATGCGGATGACAAAAGAATTATCGCTTCAGACCAAATAAATACTTATGCACGAGGACATTTTAGACTTCAATCTTACTTTGACAACTTTTGTACAGAAATAGACAATTTTTTAAATGACTCATCTGACGATAAATATTTAATGAACATAGATATTTAAATTAATATTTAATAATTATATTATAAAAAAAATGTACAAAAATTTAAGATATTTAATCCAAATTTTTAATATTTTTAATTAGGCTTAAGTTCATGAAATTTAATTTTTATTAAATTATTTTTATGAAGAAAGGAATTTTACAACATGAAAATCAATTAAAATTTTTATTGATAATCTTTCATTCTTGACGTGGCTCGGGCTTGAACCCTGGCCGGCAGGTTACCATGACATGTTTCGATCGCAACCACTCGATCTCCTCAGATGGATTTGCCGTCTTACACTCGCAGCCATCGACGACTGCTGACGTCACTAGTCAAACATCAATCCTTAAACCAAATGGTATTTTAACATTTGGTAGATCGAAATTTGCTTTCCTGAATAACCACAATACTAATTAAAATTTAAGATACATAAAAAAAAAATATAAAACAATATACATATATTAATAAATACACTTTTATTTAAAACATTTTTTTTTTGGTTTTATTTCTAAAATAAGTTTTAAATATTTTGCCATAATACATTTTCAGTATCGTAATCTTATTTCTTTCGATTTCTTGTTACACGAGGAGAGTTGGTAAGGTAAAGTGGATTGTTTCATATTTGAATAGTTATCATTTTTTGTTAATATTCTTATTTTTGGAGTTCTTTTTTCCGAAAAGCTTTTAAGACGCTTAGCTACGGAAGATGCAGAAGAAGGATTAAATTTTTGTATTGTTGTATCCATATCGTTTTGATCATCATTATTTGTATAAATTTCCTCAGGCAAATTAAAATCTGTTTGCAGTGCTATACTACTCGATTTAGGTGTTATAGTTTGAGTTTCAATACGCTTCTTATACACCTTTTTAGTTTGAGTTTCATTATCGCGCAAATTATTCAATGCTGATATTTTATTCTGGTTAGATGTTCGTTGGGATCCAATTAGATATTTAGCTAGTTCTTGTTTAATATAATACCATTTGTTTATATCTTTTAGAGAATGTGAACCATATATTGGTAAGAGTTTCCGATGCAAAAAATCTGAATCAGAATATTTAACTTTAAATTTTTCGTAAGTTGATGGATGAAGAACTATAAGTTTTGATAAATTATTTGACATTTTCTAAAATTTTTCCAATGACTCCACTTAATATCGATGAAATAATAATGGGTAAAAATCCTCCCTTTTGAATAAGATGTTTCCTCTTTTGACGCATAGAGGTTTGTGATGAGCAAACTTTTCTCAAAGTACTTTTATATGGTTTTAGTTTTTCAAACACAGTTTTGTTTATTTTATGATTTCTGTTTATAATATTTAAAATAATTTCATTTAAAGTTTTTATAACAACATTGTCAACATTTTTCAAAATTGCATTTCGTAGTTTGTGATCCGCTTTTCTAAGAACATAGAGAATATGTTTGTTCTCCTTCAGTAACTTTAGATTCGAGGTCATTGCTTATATTTGCAAATATATAGTAATCTGTATTAAAGATATTAGATCTAAATCTAAAAGCGTTAGGTATTTCTTGAGTAAGATCAACAATTAAATAACCATGAGCCTGTTGTGTACAATGATTATATACATCTACTAATGATTTTGAGTTTTCTGGATATACTTGACGAGCTAGATGTTGAAATTGTGTCTTATCTCTTGGGTTTTTAAACATAACTATCTACTTGGAGTTTAATGAAATATCTCTCGAATAAGCCCCTTTATGAAAAATATTTTGTGTTATGTACTAAAATTACACTTATATTTCTATGATGAGATCCTTTTGTAAATAGTTCACAAACTTTCTTATTTGATGTTTCAAGCATTAAATTATCCAATATTATCAAAGTCGATTCTTCGTCAGTCGTATTAAAAGTCTCTGGAATTTCTTTGAGAAATTCTACATTTTCTATATTGGAAAGTGAATTTTTTTCAGAATAACACCATATGATTCGGTCTATATCTTTAGATATTAAGTTTTGATGTTTTATTAAATTTTTTATAAAAGTAGATTTTCCACAGCCTGAGGGACCACAAACCATCATTTTAAATGGATATATAAACTGATGAAACATGTTTGCGCTCTTAAAAACCATTTGTTAATGAATTAAAAAGGAAGAAAATTTTAATTAATATGAGTAAAAAAAATCTTATTGACGAAATTCATAGTCAAGCTAGAAAAAACTTTAAGCGTCGTAGGTTTATTCAAAAGTGAATTTTAGATACTTGGCAAATAGATTTGGTGGAGATGATACCATATGCAAAATTTAATAAAGGTTTCAAGTATATGCTTACTGTAATAGATGTTTTCTCAAAGTATGCCTATGCTTTGCCATTAAAAACTAAAACAGGATTTGAGGTTTCAAAATCATTTAAAAGTATTATAAAGCTAAACAGTAACAAAGCTCCTAAAAACATGCATTCAGACCAAGGAAAAGAATTTTACAACACACATTTCAAAACTCTAATGAAAGAGCTAAACATTAATCATTATCATACATATTCCAATTTAAAAGCTTGAATAGTTGAACGATTTAATAGGACTTTAAAAAATAAAATGTGGAAACAATTTAGTATGCAAGGAAATTATAACTGGATAGATACATTAGATAAGCTGTTGAAAGAATATAACTCATCTTATCATAGAAGTATAAAAATGAAACCTAATTCAGTTAATAAGCGAAATGAAAAAAAAAACTTTTAAGAACTGTATATAATAATTTAAAAGTTTTTAAAAATGGAAAATTCAATATTAACGATTTTGTTCGCATAAGCAAATATAAAAATGTTTTTGAGAAGGGATATACACCAAATTGGTCTACAGAAGTTTTTAAAGAAAATAAAATTAATGCAACAAACCCTGTCACCTACCAGCTAAAAGATTTTAATGGAAATGTAATTAAAGGTGGATTTTATCAAGAGGAGTTATTTAAAACTAAAGTTCCTAACATCTTTTTAGTTGAAAAAGTCTTAAAACGTAGAGGCGAAAAACTATTTGTAAAATGGTTGGGTTTCGGAAAAGAATATAATTCATGGATTAATCAAACAGATTTTAGTTGATAAACTAAATTTTTCATATATGTATAACATACAACTTATAATATTTAACATTTCGAAGTAATATGGCATCAAGCACAGAGGAAAATAGTTTTTATGTTACTTTATTAAGTAACGATTCAGTAAATTTATACTAAAACACTTCAAGTGCTTTCACAAATTTATTAAAGCAATCTCTTAGCATGAGTGACCAGTGGGAAGTCGGATTATCAGATATATCCTTCTCGATAGCGAATAAACAACTAAATATGAATCAAAATATACTTAAGCGTAAAAAACGCAACATTTCAAATTTAAATAATCAATCTGTAAAAACATTGAAAATTGACTCTAATAATGAATATGATGAAATTAAAGTAAAATTTAAAGAACTAATGGAAACATCCGACGAGTTAAAACTAAAAAATATTAATAAAACTTCAAAACTTGTAAATACATTAAACATTGTTAAACCCCAATCTAATATATCTATAAGAGAAAAAGATACTCGTAACGTAGATATAAAAAGTTCAAACATAGAACAAAATGTTCAAAAAACTAGTCCTGAATCTACAACAACTGATGAAAAAGATCCCATATTATCGTCATCAAATTATATATTCGAAAAATCTTTGAACAAATTCTCTGACAACATAAATAAGTTTATCAATAAATTTGAATCGTCTGATATAAGTAAAAACATATTTATTTATACTGATATAATAAAACCTCGGAATGTTGGTAGTAAAAAAATTAAATGTCTAAAAATATTTTCAGTAGCAACATTGAAGAACTATATTCATTTCAATAGAATTGAATATTTTCCTCTTGAAGCCTATAATATAAATGATATTTCCATAATGATTCGAAATGATGAAGGAGAAGAGATAAGCTTTAATAAATTAGTTCCCGTCTATTGTACTCTACACTTTAAAAAAAAGTGTATATAAAATAGGTGTGTAACCAAACAAAATTAATCATTTTTATTACAACCATGGATACGATTTATACAAGTTATTATAATAATCAGTCTGGAGAAAATATACAAAATATTGGTGAAATATATCACGCACCAAGAATTTTACAATACGGTCGTGGTATTGGATCCATATTTTCGGCTGTATTTTCACATTTAAAACCCTTATTTAAAACGGGGATGAATATATTAAAGAATAAATCATTAGATATTGGAAAGGAAATTTTAGAAGAATTTGGAATAAAGCCAATAAAAGAAATCTTACTAAACAAAGGAAAAAAGGTCATACAAAATATAAAAGAAGCTACTATTGATAAAATGAAAACAATGCAGAAAGGTAAAGGTCGACGTATAAAACTTAAACGTTTGAAGCAAAAGCAACAGATTAAATCAAAACGTTGTGGAGGAAAGAACTTTAAGGATATTTTTGGAAATTGGAAATGTCAGGATTTATAGAATGTATGAAGAGTGAGTTGGATTTATTTGAATCTCCTCAATTCAAACCAGCGTTGTTAAAACTGAAGAAATATGCTACAATCCAATTGCCTCACTAGATAATTCGAGCACAATTGAATTTGTATCACTAGGCAATGGTGAAACATATCGAGATCTGAACAGTATTTATCTTCGATTAGTCATTGAATTAAAAGGAAAAGGGAGAAGTAGTTAATAACTTACTACACTTCTTGTTTAGAAATTGTATTGTACACCTTAACAATAAAAATGTATCACAACCTGACAATAACTATCACTATAGGGCTTATATTGAAAAATTGTTAAATTATGGAAATGATGCCAGATCTACACATCTTGAATCATGTGGCTGGGCTATTGATACAAATAAGATAAATTCATTAGTTGATAAAGAAAATCCTGGTTTAGACAAGAGAAAAAAACTATTTAAGGATGGGAAGAGAGTAGAGATTTTTGGAAAACTTCATGTTGATGTATTTAACCAACAAAAATACTTGCTTAATAATGTTGATCTAAAGGTAACATTAAATTTGGAAAAACCGGAATTTTACATTTTAGAAGGTGGCGATATATAATGAATCCTATATTAAAATACATGAAAGCTAATTTATATATAAACCATCTTACTATTAATGTATTACAATCAAGAAATGCTATTTATCCTTATAAGAGTAGAAATAAAAACGTTTACAATACACCCTGGAAATCACTCATTAACTTTAGATAACGTTATACTAGGACAGTTACCAAATTTTTTCATTTTTGGAATGGTGTCTAATAAAGTATATACTGGAGAGAAAAAAGAAAATCCATTTAACTTTCAACATTTTAATTTACAAAGATTTAATTTGGTTGTTAATGGAGTACAATTTCCTGCACAACCAATTGAACTTAACTACAATAACGGAGGAATAATAAGTACTCGTGGTTATCAAACACTATTTAAAGGAACTGGATGGAATTCATCATTTCGATAAAGGTCATCAAATAACTAACGAACTTTTTGATAACGGATATTTTTTACTTGCTTTCGACTTAACACCAGATCATAATAATAATTCCAATTGCGGTAACTTAATAAACCAGGGAACTATTCGTATTGAAGGGCGTTTTGTTGAAGCAATAACGTGCTTAGTATACTGTGAATTTGATAGTGTTATAGAAATTGATAGAACGCATAATATTATTCAGACACTATGAATTCAATTAATATTAAAAATACTTTGAACTCCAATAATATAACCAAATATAAATTTAAAGGTGTATTTGCATGTAATAAATTACCAACACACCCAGTTTTAAACCCGTCATTTTACGATGCTAACACTGATCCATCACATAAGCCTGGAGAGCATTGGGTTGATTTTTATTTTCCTAAAAACAAACCTGCCGAGTACTTTTGTTCTGCTGGCCAATATCCCAATAACTCTTTTAGGTTATTTTTAAATAAAAATTGTAAAACTTTTACTTATAATAGTCTTCGAATTCAGAGTGAAACTTCAATTTTATGTGGTGTTTATTGTTGTGTATTTATTTATTTAAGATGTAAAAACATAAGTTTTAATAAAATTTTAAAATTGTTTAATTATTTCAATTTCAATTATAATGATATTTTAGTTTTAAGTTTAGTTTTAAAAAATATAATAAAAATATAGTTATTGTTTTTCTTCCACGATTCTTGTCGCCTCTAAAAGGATTTCATCCATACCATCGTACAGGTGCCATATCGGTGGTATTGATCTTAAAATATCGTCCTGCCCGTCACAAAGCGCTAGGAATATTTTTAAATCTATTGGCGGTAATATAAGCACTTCTGTTACATTAATTCTGTCTGTTCTGTTTTTTTTGGTTAATTTGATTTGTTTGATTATTCATTGCGGCTTTGTTAATAGATAGTTGCCAAATAAGAGATTTGTTTCTTTTTAATCATAAGTTTTTAATTTTTTTTTTTTTTTTCTAATAAAAGTTCATTAACTCATAATTTAAAATGAAACAAACATTCAAGGTTAATTCTTAAACATAAAAAAATGCTACGATGGCATTTTTTCACATAATTTAATTTTTTAAGTTTATTGGCTTATATTTTAATGTGAATCACACATTCAAGGTTAATTTTTAAACTTTAAAAATGCATACGACTGCACTTTTTACCCTTACGAAAAGTGAATTGGCTCATAATTTAATGTGAAGCAAATATTCAAGGTTAATTTTTAAACTTTAAAAATGCATACGATTGCATTAAAACTGGAAAGTGTAAAATTAACTTGTGAATATTGTGAGCACATAACTTTTGCAAACAAATTTAATAAGAAAAGGCACTTTATGCGCCTGCATAATTTCAGTGTCAAGAAGTCCAAATTTTATAAAAGTCCTTCAGCTATCAAGGAAAAAAGGCGGGAGGATGTTAGCGAAGAGACTCCTCTGCCTACATCAGAGAATTTATGGAGGAGGATGACTTATTTTTATCGGAAATAAAGGAGGATGACGATTTAATAAGAGAATTTATGGAGGAGGATGACTTATTTTTATTAGAAATAAAGGAGGAGGACTTTAAATTTTAAATTTTTTAAATGTAAAATTATTTTTTAATAAAAGTAATATAAATGAAAAAAAAAATTGGTTTTTTGTTTTATTATATTTGCTTTATTGTAAGGATTTTTTTTTCAGAGTTTAGGTATAATTTAAATCGAATATTGCAGGTACATTTGGTAATTGACGCCCCTTGTAAATAATTGTCCAAACTTTATCATTCATTTGAGTTAAGTATGGATCCTCCTTGTTTAAAAATTTCATCATTCTATTGGGGAGATAAAACCATTTATTGTCATCTAAATTGGCAATGACTTTTAGACCATATTGTGTTTCTTTCCATTCTAAATTCACAATTTTCAAAGTTTGGTTTAAAGGTATATCATCTATTCTAATATACTCAGGCTTAATACCTTGGGCAATATTCACAATTTTTTTATACATCTGAAAGCAAACAAGAAAAAAATAATAAATAATTTAATATACCTTTATTATGTACGAAATGCTTACCATTTTTATTAAGTTTCCTTTAAAGTGGCAATTAGAATAATGATGTGGAATATACTCCCTAAGCCTTTTTATATTAATGGCAAACTTTCAAATTGAGTTAATCTCTATACTTACATGTGCTGCATATTCTAAATATATTACACATTACTCTATCTTATTTTAAAATACTCAAAACAATTTTATTTGTACATATTTTTTAAATTTCTCTTCATTGAAGAAAATATAAGGTGATCAACTTAATATTACTCTCTTTTTTATTGAAAAATACTCAAACAAAAAATTCTTTATTTTTGTTTATATTCAAAATTCCTCCTTATGGAAAATACATCGGGAGCAAAAACAGGCAGAATTTTTGCTGCTTTGAATGAAAAAAAGCAAAATGCTCCCTCTGTGGTATATGGGAAAAAACGAATGGGGAAGCAGAATTTTTGCTGCTTTCAATGAAAAGCAAAATCCTCCCTCTGTGGTATATGGGGAAAAAACGAAAAACGAACGAATTTCCCTACTACTACAGTAGTTTATTTAAGAAGTATTCCGTTCAGTAATTTTTAAATAAAAAAACATTTAAAATTCCAAGCAAATTTATTTTTAACTGATTCTAACATTTATTCAAAAAACTAAGTGCACATTTATACGGATTGTCGGTTGCATTAAATTTTGGCCGTTGCTTAAGTTAAAGTATTCTCTATGTAAAATTTAATAAAAATATAGTTTAAAATAACTGTAAGTTTGCTTAAAACCCGATCTACTCATTTTGCATTTAATTTTAGCGAAAAGTTCATTTAATTTTTACTGTCAAAAATTCAACCGTGGTAGTTAAATTTTATTAAATAACTGAACATTCATTAATTTTTACGGAATTCGAGGTTAATTTTTGATAGTTAAATTATATAAAATAACTGAAAATTCATTTGTTTTTACGGAATTCGGGCTATTTTGGTAGTTAAATTATATAAAATAACTGAAAATTCATTTGTTTTTCAGTATTCGCGGTTGAATTTTTTGACAAATAAGTAAACCGGGTTTTAACTGATTTTTCATTTATTTTATATTACAACTTCAGTTAATATTACTTACAGAATATTGTGAGTGTAGCAATTAAAATGTTATTTTGTATCCCTTGCGTTGAAAATTTTTTCATACAAAATTTTTTTGAATTTTCCAAAGGAGCTGAATGAACTCTTTTACAAAATAACCCCATTTATTTTTTTTAAGAATTTTCGTTTAATAAAAATAACAACCAGATTAAAAAAATAGCCACATTTGGCGAGAAAACACTACATCTAACAACCCTGGCTGCTAATATTTATTTTAACTTAAAATTATTTTTGCTGAAAAACCCTGCCTTTATGGTATAAACACAACTGGAACGAACTTCGCATAGCAGGACTAATTCGTCGGCAAGATTTCGTCAAATGAGACTCAATAAGTGAGTGAAGACTAGAATTACTGTTATTTAAAATTTTTTGGAATTTATAAAAATAAATACCTTGGGCGCAACCCAGCAAAAACTTTTCTTACAATCCTACTTTTAATGACTTCAAGAATTCATTACTTTGTAGCTTAATTCGCCACTTTTTGGATTATTAGATATATTAAATAATAATATCTTAAATATACAGAAAAATTAAAATTTTCATTATGACAATAAAAATGTCATTATAGTCAAAAAACATAGTTTTTTAATACAAAAACTACACTGCCCCGGTAGACTAGCTGGTAGAGAGCTAGTCTATCAGCACCGAGGTTGCGGGATCAAATCCCGCCAGAGACAGAAAAAAAATAGAAAATAAAATAAAGTAAAATAGAATAAGAAAAAATAAAAATAAAATAATTAAAAAAAAATTAAAAAAAAATTAAAAAAAAATAAAAAAATTTTTACTTTATTGACTTTGTGAAACTATATATTTTTATAAAAATTTTAAGTATAAAAAAAAAACATATTATTTTTTAGATTATAATAGGCTAAATTATAAAGGATTACTTTTGGGACATCTCGAACAAAAATAAGTACTTTTTCTAGTAGAAAAGTAAGTAGACGGCTCGTCAAATTCTCATTATTTTTCTGCTTATTTTGTAAGCAAAGTTTTTGCTGGGTAGTTTCAAACAGGGACATAACAGTTATAACCAATATTTGAAAAAATCCTGAAATAATAATTTATCACGAATTTTTAAAACTTGCTCTCTGAATTATTACAAAAAACCAATACTTTTTGGTCTTTGATAACCGTTATAGTTTGTTTTTGTTTTTTTTTTTTTGGCTTCCATAACCATTACAAAAGATTTTAATTTTTTTTGATCTTCCTTAACCATTACAAAAGACTTTTATTTTTTTTTGGTCTTCTATAACCATTATAAAAGATTTTAATTTTTTTTGGTCTTCCGTAACCATTACAAAAGATTTTTATTTTTTTTCGGTCTTCCATATCGAATTCCACACAAGTTTTATGAAAATATTATTTGGAGTTCAGCCAATGCCACTCCTAATAAAATCTATAAAACAGGTTTCGTTACAGTCAATGTTTATGAAAAGCTTCATAGAAATAATGAAACTCTTTACAGAAACAATAAATCGTCAGGAAATGAAGCATTTTATAGAATCTATGAAACAGTTTCATAAAAGTCATTCCTAAAACGAGCTTCATTAAATTATCATTTTTATTAACATTTGTATTACTAGCAATATTTGCATTTGTTGCGGTTTTTGTTTAAGATTTCTTCAACCTCACTTGAGAATCGATGAGATTTTCATCAATTTTAAGCGCTTGTTTACACTCATAAAAAAATGTTAGTAGAAATAGCGAAAACCTCTGCAGAAATAACAGATAACTGATTTTAAGCTGTAGAAAAATCAATGAAGGTAAGAATAATTGTCTGCTATATTTAGATGAGCTAAATTTTAAAAAAAAAAATAGTTAATATTCAAAATAAATTATGCTAAAACTGGTCTTTAAATTTAGCTGAAATTTCAATTGAATAAATTAAATTTGCAGGAAAATTTACAAACAATGTTCAATGATATTAGGAATATTTTCTGCTAAAATTTCGAAAAAAAACTCTGAGTTTTTGAAGCCTCCAGATCAGGCCCGAATTTATTTTTGGAAATATCCAATTGAATTAGAACACGTTTTACAGAGTCTTACACCATCTTTTTTTCGAGTATATATAAAACGGTAAATTTTTATGTTTTGCTTTTAATTATGTTCCTTTTTGTTTCTTTATTGTTACCATTCACACTTTTGTTAATATTCATTCGGGTATTGTTCATTACATTGATAATAATTGTTTATCGTAATTAATTAAGATTTTTAAATAATTGCAAATACTTTGTAATAAAATAAAAGTTTATATTAGTGAAAGGGTGAAAAAGTGATAGAGTGAATAGAAAAAAAGTGAAAAATGGGTAGAAAGCGAAATATTTTTAGTCGAGAGTTTTTTATTTTTGAGTCAATGAAAAACGAATCCACGTGACTTACAGTTCAATGCTGAATCCAAACGGCAAGATTTGGCAAGATTTGAAGTGATTTAGAACAGAAATTACTTTCATTAGTTCGCTCAAGCCAACCGATAGTTGAAGATGTTAAGAAATAATTATTTCTTTTTGAAAAATGTTTTTTTTTTTTGATCGCTCGAGCCAGGAATCGAATCCGGGTCCTATCGGTTTCAGAGTCCACATCAATAGCACTGACTACTCAATGGTATATACACGCAGAGAAAAAATATGGTTGGGCATGGTTACGGCAACAACACTATGTTTATTGTAACAATATATTGTTGTCGTACACAAATAATTGTTATTTTTATTTAATATCAACAATATTACATTTACTGTAAACATATCAATGCTTATCGCAATTATAAATTTGAGTATTGTTGACCGAAAAATAATTATTTTTCTAACAACTAAATTATGATAACTTTCAAAACATATTATATTACCCACAACCATATCATGATATTTAATAGCAATAACATGATAACTTTCTATACATTTATCATATTATGTTTAAGATGCAATCAAACTATTTTTACTCTAATAATATTATGCTAGCGACATTTGTAAAATTATTTTGAATCATTTGTATCGTCTGTTTTATATGTGAGCGGTTAAACAAGATAAATTACCATAAAAAAAAAAAAAATTTAAAGAAATTAAAATAGTAAAATCCAACAACAAATATTGAACTTCGCTAATTTATTTACATCAAGAAAAATTGTAAAAAGTCATAAAATAAAAAATTGATTCATAAAAATTTTAATTTATATTGTATTGTTATGACATTTATTAAAGGAGCTGTATCATAATATGATTGCTTCTTAGCTTATTATGATTAACATGAAAATAATATGATTAATTTCTTAGCTTATTATGATTAACATGATATTAATATGATTCCTTCTTAACTTATTATGATTAACAGAATAATAATATGATTAAGGGAAAAATATTATGATGTAATATTTAGCCATTTTATGATTCAATAATAACCTTAATATGGTGACTACAATCATGAATCTTATCATAATATGTTGCTCTTAGAATATGTTTACCACAACCATGTTTTTTCTTTGCGTGTAAATACAATTTTAGTGCGAAATTTCTTGTGTTTAAAAAAAAATCGGGAAAATATGCCTTAAACTGGAGCGATTTTATTTAAACTCAGCACCATGATTGTGTGGCATAATTGGTTTCTATTTACCAAATATGAGAAAGATATCAAAAAATTTGCGGATCCTTACCAAAATCATTAAAAAAAAGTTCGTTCTTGTGCAAATATAAGTCAGTGTGCGGAATGGTTATAGAAGACAGAAAAAATAAAAATCTTTTATAATGGTTATAGAAGACCAATAAGAATAAAAATCTTTCATAATGGTCACCAAAGACCAACAAAATTAATAAATAAATAATAAATAAATAATAAAAATAATCTTTCATAACGGTTATCAAAGACCAAAAAAAAAATAATAATCTTTCATAATGTTTATGGCAGAACTATAATTTTCCGGGCAATTTATAATTATTATTACAGGACCAATTTTTTCAGTTATTTTTTCCATAACCTATTGGATATTTAAAAAATAATAACAGTTATTTCGGGTCCCTGGTATCAAATAATCATAAGTTTTAAATAATTTGAAGGTAAATCATAATCACGACAACATTTACCCAACATTTTGAGTCCAGATCCACACTAAAAAAAAATTAAAAAAGTATAGTCGGTTAAACCCGATTTTATGAAACCTTCACCACATTAGAACCTTTGTACCAAATTTTATCAAATAATCTCTAAATTGCGACCTGTACTTTGCGCACAAGGTTTACATGGACAGCCAGCCAGCCGGACAAACATCGTTAATTCGACTCAGAAAGTTTACCTAATTGATAAAATCGAATTAACGGTTGCTTAATGTAATTATTTCTCAAATTACTTTTAACGATGTTTACTTGGCTAAACACCCTCTCTACTTCAGCATTAGACCATGGAAGTGAGAGCAACTTTATAGGCAATTCTGAAATTTCTAAAACAATTTTGTTACCGCCTGCATCCTTTTATTGAAATACTGGCAACCAGAAAGAAACAGCGATGTTTGTGTTGATCGATTTTATAAATTTAATAGTGGAATACTGTTCCTTTATTTTGAAAGATGTGTCAGCGTCATAGTTTATAGCGATTTTCAACATTTGTAAAAGTTGTGATTTAAATATAAGGTGTTTTAATTGTTCAAAATGTTTATTTTACTTTTATAAATTTTTATAATAAAATAAAAATTATTCCTTTAAAAGAAAAACGACAAAAAATTTTATGGCTAAACAAGTTGAAAAATGGCTAATGGCTAAACTCATTTTTTAATGGCTAAACAGGGTGAAAAATGGCTAAATCTAGCCACTAAATGGCTAAATTGGCAACACTGCTCTTATGGTATACTACACTTTTGAAAATAAAAATATCGCTCAACTGAAGAACTATTAAAGGGAGAGTCTTCAAAAGTGGTTAAAGCTACTATTATGGTAAACTATAAATTTCAATATAAAAAGGGCGGGATAGACAGAGGAGCAGCACTTATTTTTTCGATAGGGGCAGGGGAAGTGGTACCCACCATAAGATGCCAATATTAAGTATTGCATATTTTAAGAGCCGCTGCACAAATTTTCTTGAACTTTTTTCAGTAGCATCTTCTGAGCCCGAAATGGAAATAAGATAGCAGCAGGGGAAGTGATACCCCCATAGGACGCTAATGTTAAATATCGCATATCTTAAAAACTGTTATAGTGAGAATGCTTAAACTTGGTAGGAGTCACTCTTATAGTAAACTACATATTTGAAAATAAAAATTAAGGGGGAAAGCGCATATCGAGCCCTAATAGCAAAAATGATGTAACCAACAAAAATTAAATTATACAGGAGAAGGTTTTTAAAAAATATTTTTGCTTCAAGTCTAGGGTTTCGTTTGAAATTGCTTTTGCTCTTATTTCGTAACGGTAATTCCCCGAGATATGAGATTTTTAGAGATGATGCAAATGATCAAAAATTATCGATTTTCATCAAAAACAAAAATCTAAAATGTTGTTGATTACATCATTTTTGCTATTACGGGTCGATATATTAAATATCGCGTAACTGAAGAACTATTAAAGGGAGAGTCTCAAACGTGGTTAAAGCCACTTTTATAGTGAATTATAAATTTTTAAATAATAATCGGCGGGGTAGAGGAAGGAAGAGCAGTACCTCCCATAGAACGAAATTATTAAATTCCGAATATCTGAAGACAAATGTCTTCAAGCTTTATAGGATCCACTCTTATGGTAAAATAAAAATTAGGGTGTTGGGTGCAGGAGGAGCAATCAATAATATACAAGTAAAAAAGCGTATGAAATTTTGTTCCCTTTAGACTTCTAAGCTACAGAGCCGATTTTCCCAAAATTTTCACAGTAATTTTCTGATAACCCGGCTCTTAACATAGGCAATTTATTAATATTTTATAATTTATAAGTGGGGGTTGGTACCTCTCATACAATGACAATAAAGATTTTTTCATATTTGGAGTACTGTTACAGTGAAGGTTTTCCAATTTTTTACAAATAGCTTAGATAATAATACACAACATCTTTCAAAAGAAGGTTCAACAGGAAAAGTAGCCATGGCACCTCCCATACGAACACATGAGAATTCTGTATACATATCAGTAGAACGGGTACTGTAAAAGCATTGAAATTTGGTACAAGATGCTTTGTTATTAATACATGAGATCTGTTTAAAAAAAATTTTACTAATTTTATTTTGATGGGGTAGCAAAATCTAAAATAAAAACAGTTTTTTAATTTACTAAAACAATTAAGAAATTCTAAAAAAAAGCGGTCACCCCTTCCCAATTTATTCGTCGTTCGTCTGCGTAAGAAATAGAAATAAACCTATCGCAAATTCGTTACGTACGACAAATTTCGGACTAAAGGTCCAATTAGACGTGACTTAACCATAACCATACAAAAGAGCTGTTTAAACCAACCTTATGGGTAACACTGTATTTGATTACACGTGACTTAACATAACGTCATTGCCATAACTATAAGCATAGAAACCATTTGAATTTTGGTTTTTTGCCGTAAACATAACAAAACAGCTGACTGAAGTAACGAATTTATTGTTTTCTGTCGTTTTTTTATTTTTAACGTTCGTGGCATTAAATTGGTAAGTTTTAATTTAAAATTTGTTGCTTGCGTTTCTTTTTATTTTCTAACTTTTGAATATTTTCTTGCAAAATGGATGACGAAAAACTCATGAGTGTGTGCGAAACTGGCCGTGCCTTTACGACAAAACCCATACAGACTTTAATGATCGGGACAAAAAAACGCGCTTGGATGGAAGTGGCCAATAATTTGGAAGTTGATGGCAAATAAGTAGTAAGTTTTGTGCTCATATAATAAAATGTGTTTGTATACTCTGAATAGAAAGTATAGTTATGAAGCGATTGGGAAATTTGATAGAGCGCTTTAGCAAGGAAATAAGATGCTTGCAAAATACCTCAGGAAGTGGTGCCTCTGCGGGCAGCCAGTGGGCGCTATTAGAAAGCTTGTAATTGTAATTGTAAATATTATTCCTCGCCCGTAAGTTAATTATTATAATCAACAATAAAATACATATGTATATTTCGAACAAACAATCATTTTTCATTTTAGTATAATTTTTATTGACCTTATCTATAATTATGTTGTTTTTTCTTATAATAATCTAAGTCAGGCTTTCAAGGTCACAGTAAATGAAAAATAAAAGACTATTTATTCATAGTTTTACTCCTCCGACGTTTCGTTGGGATTTTTTCAACTTCCTCAGGTATTTAAATTTTATTGAATATATAATCTTTACACTATAATTTTAAATAAATTTGTTTTTAAACAATACAACAAGTACCACATAAAACACAAAAAAAAATAAAATAAATAATTAAATAAATAAAATATATCACAGATGAACTTTCTTTCTTTTGGTATCGCAGTTTAAAATTGAAATTTTTGTGTTGTTTTCAATGAATGCAGACGCTGATGTTGCTTCGGCAATTTTAACATGTTTGCCAGCCAAGCCATTTGTGTGGTTCATTATGCACTTTAGTCAGCAAATTGATAACTTCTTATTTTGAAAGTTTATTTAAATAACTAAAAATTATAAAATTATCCACTTAGGCTAAGCCAACAAGCTTTACTAAGCCGTTTTTTAAATAATATTGCTATTTTCTAACAGAGTCCCAGCGGGAAAATGAGGAATTGATTACATAAATAATTAAAAAAATAATGTATTATTTTCGAAAGAATAATAATGCATTCATTGGAATCGAGAAGGTAATTTCATCAGACACAAAATTTAAGCACTGATTACCACGTATATTCCCACATTTGCAGAACAAGGAATGTATTGTTTCTGTTAGTAACAATTATTCGTGTTTTTGCTTTACATACATATTTCCTTAATAAAAATCCGTTATTTTTTGCTGCCTTTATGTCGCCTACTTATAATTTTTATTTTAGTCGCAGTTTGTGTTTGAAAGCGTACGGTCAAAGCACAAATTATATGTCTGTGGGTCAAAGTTATTTAAAGTAAACAGGTATTAAAAAATGTATTCCAAACGGCATTGGAGAAGACTTTTATTATAAGACTTTTGAATAATATAATTTATTCCAAAGAATGAATTATTTAATTCATTCGCAGGATACATTAAAATAATGTATTACAATCCTAGGACATGGTCTGTGTTAAGAATAATGAATTCTGGAATCAAATATCATACAAGATATGTATTACTTTCTCGATTCCTATTAATTCCATTTTCCCGCTGGGGTGGTATAATAATGAAAGTGTTTCGCACAACTCCGCTTGCTGAGTCCAAGCCATTGACATCTCGAACAAGAAATCGTAAGTCCGCACAGATTGATAAGATCCATAATGGAGGCACTAACGACTTTCCAGGAGGTATGTGCACGTCAATCTCGTCGAGAGGTATTCAGTGCGGAGATAAATGGTTTTCGAACACTGATATGTTCTGCTATTGCAAAAATTTAAAAAAAAAATCAAACCAAGCGTTAGTGATGCGGCGTTGCACTGACATTGTTAGCAAGCTCAAATTGACGAAGGTCCCAGGTATTTTCACTTAATTTTTTTTTTGTCTCACTGTGTAATACTTTTAAATAATGTTTATTTAAATGTTTTAAAATTAGTTTTTTAAACATTATTGGCTTTATATCTCCAAAAAGATTGGTCTGAAGTAAAATTTGATTAGAAAAATTTTGTAGCTACTTTTGTCAGAGTCAACTCTTTTATGAAGGTTTTTTTAAAAGGTTATTTCAAAAAACTAAAAAATGCCACCCTAAGGGGGCTCTTCTCACTCTATTGGCCTTATTATGTCTTATTTGACTTGGGTAAATACATATACAGTCGGGCCTCGAATATACGTGATCCGGTTAACCGGTAACCCCGATTAACCGTGATGGCCAAAGATCAGTCTATTGTTTTTTTGCTTGCAATGTTTTCAAATAGTTTGCTTCGATTAACAGTGATTACCTCTATTATCCGTGATGGCAGTCGAAAAATATTATACAAACAACACACGGCTTTTTTTAAGAAATTGTATTGTTTTTTTTTGCTTAATGTCCTTTTTTGCCTCATGTTTTAAGTAGAAAATTTAATGTTTACATACTTATTTAATTTAAAAATTAATTTTTTTAATGTAAATACACCAATGTTCACTTGTTAAATAATAAAAATATTAAAAAAACTGTTTAATCAAAATTGTTATTCGATTAACCGTGAAAATCGATTTTCCGTAATGCTTCTGGTCCCGACCATCACGGAAAATCGAGGCCCGACTGTACATACAGTGTTGCCAAAAGATTTTTTGAAAAATACCTACGCATACTAAAAAAAACCGATTTTTCCCTACACGTTTCAAAAATTTTCCCTACAAAAATCCCTACGCGTTTTAGTCATTAAAGTATAAGAAGAAACAATATTTATAAAAAACTAATTTCATTCGCATATGTTTAGTAAAGCTCTAACTAATAACAAAAATAAGTTATAAAACAAAACAAAAAATGTATGTACTTTTTTTAAATTTAAAATTTTTTTTAATTCAATGAAATAAACAAGAGGTTTAAAAAAATATGTACCCCCGTATCCATAAACATTTATTAAGTTTACCAAACGTTTTTCAAGTAAAATTTTCATAGAAAATTTGTTTTGTAAACCTTTATTAAAATAAAATTATTTTTATGAATACGGCAGGTAATCTTTATTTAATTTAATTCAGGTACAATAGCAATAGGTTATTTTATAAATAATCGGCCATGTCATGGCAATCAAAGTCACGTGAAAATGAAATCGAACAAATTTTGAAAACTCTCAAAAAAATATTTCCTTTTATATACCTGAACGACTTTTGAATTCAGGAAAAGCTGCTTTCATTTTTACAATAATTTAATTAAGAATCTTTGTCGATTTCAATTTCACGTTAGTTCGTTTCCCATGACATGGCCGTATATTTATGTATTTCTTTTGAACTGAATTTTCGAAAGTGACCATAAGTATCCAGAAAAAACTTTACTTACAATCCTACTTTTAATGACTTCAAGAATTCATTACTTTGTAGCTTTATTCGCCGCTTTTTGCATTATTAGTTATATATTAAATAATAACTTTATTATTATATCTTAAATATACATTACAAAAAAAATTAATATTATTATACGATTTTAAATAAATATTAAAGTCAATTTGCAGTATATTCCGTTAATATTTGCTAGACATTCGGTAATCATAATATATATTATTTCTAAAGCACTTTTTTTTGTCGGTTGCAAATATCTCCCATACCACCGCATCAAATTTAATGAATGATATCTGATTTTAAAGCTTATTTCTAACACTAATGACGAAAATAATTAGAAATTGAAAAATTAATATTTTCATTGATAAAAATTACGGTGCGAAATATTCGCACGGGTCATCTAGTATATATTATTTCTAAAGCACTTTTTTTTGTCGGTTGCAAATATCTCCCATACCACCGCATCAAATTTAATGAATAATATCTCATTTTAAAGCTTATTTCTAACACTAATGACGAAAAATAATTAGAAATTGAAAAATTAATATTTTCATTGATAAAAATTACGGTGCGAAATATTCGCACGGGTCATATAGTACTATATAATTTTAACAAAAAATTTTATGTTAAATCAATGGAAAATTTAAAAATCAATCAAATGTATATAACTAAATATATAAGTGTGTTCCAAAAGTACCATCACAGTATATGTTTGTTATTAAAACACTAGTAGTTATATCGATCTAATGTAAACGATGTTTTTTGAACAACATAACATTAACATAACACACATTTGTATTACAGTGTTAGAGTTATAAATGATTTTGTGCAGCTAAGCACTCCTTATTAAATGTTTTCTTACATTTCGAAAAATTTATTATTGTGTACACTTTCATGCATATAAGAGCAATTTTAATTAGTGTGTTTTAAAATTTTTTAATTAATTTGCAATCACTTATTTTTGGACTCTTTTTGTAACTATATATTTTTATAAATATTTTAAGTATAAAAAAACTTATTATTTTTTAGGTTATAATAGGCCAAATTATAAAGGATTACTTTTGGGACATCTCGAACAAAAATAAGTACTTTTTCTAGTAGAAAAGTAAGTAGTCGGCTCGTCAAACTCTATTATTTTCTTGCTTGTTTTGTAAGCAAAGTTTTTGCTGGGATATTCTTTCGTTTTTTTTTTTTTTTTTGCAAAAATAAGCTTATAATACAAATTAAACTTAAAGTTGTATGCCTCAATTTGTATCGCTTTCTTGTGGTCTCACTGCATCACCATTTGCATCGGGTAAAGCATACTAAATCCGCACCAGTTTTGATAAATTTGGAAACACAACCTCGTCATTATAGTTTTTCCTTTTACCATTTTTATCAAAAACTGTTTCAACTCCATGTTTCAAAACAAACAAGTTTCACAATTTCAGAAAATTAATTTTATGCGATTGTTCTACACTCGTACAAAAGATAATTGAGTCTTTAGTAAAATTGTACTCATCTTTTTTTTTTTGTCCCAAAATATGTTCGAGGCTTGAGAATTCCATTTCTTTCAATATTAAATCATTAATTAAAATTAATTTTTTGCATTTATTTCGTATACAATGCAATATGAGAAAAAATACCTACATTTTGGCGAATATAAAAAATCTGTCCGCTTTTCCCTACGCTCCTATTTTAGTAACAAAAAACCCTACATGTAGGGATAAGTCTACAGCAAATAAATTTTTTTAAATGTACATAAAATATTTGTAAAAAAAGTGTTAATGCGAATGCCTTATTCTACATGGTTTTGAAATGCTACTGAGCCATCGTTCATGAAATAACTGGTGAGGTATGCCCTGTAGTTATAAGCACTATTTCGGCACCTACGCCTGAATGTATGTACGGATCACAGTGGCTTACCATATGGTCTTAATTCGTTCCTCCATTCCGCACTTACCCCTTCGTCGTCAGTGTAATGCTCTGGGCTATACCACCGACTCGTATCGTGCAACATAATGAAATTATTGAGCACTACAGTACATGTCTCCAATACGATGTTTCTCGCGGTAGTTTTTTCAATTTTTTGGCTTCAGGCTAGTGTTTTTAACGGAATTCCATATGCTAATTACCTACGGATTACTCAGATTAATTATCTATACTGTGTAAATATCTAGAAACTTACAGAAGTGTAAGCGATAAACGCTCTTCGGCATTTATTGTTTTCTTTAATTTAGTCAGTGATGGAGCCATCAACTTTAAAAAAACATCGTAAAGCTTCAGAGGCATTCTCGTATGCAAATGCAAACAATTCTTCTTCGTCCATTTCTTTTTTTTTCAGGATCGTTTTTTTTTTTTTGTATCCGTTTAGAAACCAATCACTGTTAATAGGCCGAATTCGCCATCGTCTCATGCATTTCAATTTTGTTCTTTTATCATATAATGCTATTATATGCAGAACTAAACTCCCAATTTCTTCGACACTGCTCATATTTTTAATTTATTTATTTTATTTTAATTAATAAACAAATGTCAACACAAATAACAGCTGTTTATTGTTATGGCACCACTAATTGATAGCAGTAAAAATTATGGTTAAGGCTATGTTTATGGCTATGGTGCAATAAGCAATGATTGTGTGTTTTTTATTAAAACATAATGTAAGTTATTAAAATTAAATAGAATGTCATACAAGTTGCATGAATGTTTATACATACAGTCAAGTGGAAGTTCCTTTTAAATCGCAGTTACCACGTGTACAACAGCTTTATTTCTAAATAAACAGTTGGCATTTATAATTATTATTACTTTTTCTAGTGAAATTTATGTTTAAAAATGTAAATCAATTGACTTCTTTTTTATAAGGTTAAAACTATTATTATTGTTTCCGCAATCATGTCAATTTATGTTTTTGACATTAACTTGCCGCAAGTGTCAAAAAATCACTGTCTTCAGAAATGCCTTGCAAGTTGTCTGCAATTTCGACAAATACGAGGTATTAGTGAAAAGGTGTGTTTGTATTGAGTTTTTCGAACTTGCACTTGCATGTGTAAAGGCCATTGCCCATGTTCTGTAACTCTCGCTTCGAGAAACTTTTCGATTAAAATGTATGAAATGAAACAAAAATGCAATAAATTGAAACAAACTGTTTTTCTCACACAACTGCGTCTGTAACATTTTTGGAGAGTAATAGCTGTCACGTAAGGAAATTACTCGCCAATTTACAGAAAAAGTGCGTCTATAAAATTTCTGTGAGAACGTTCCCGCTTTGAACTGTCAAATAAACTTACAAATAAAAACGGGGCGAGAAAAAATTTCAACACTAAAAAATATATTAAAAATTCAAAATGCAAAGAATAATATTAGTAATCTTTTGTTCTTGACATTTTTTTATTGTTTAATTATTTTGCTTGTAACATTTTTATAAAATATACGAACGTTTTCAAAGCGCGTTTGCAAACAACGATTAAAGTCGCACTTTACATTATCTGGACAGTTGTATTTTTGCCGCGTCGTTGAAAATTTTAATTTTAGTAAATTTTGGTCGCCGTCAACGATGTGTGTGACTGGCGTTCTCAACGTCTGCAATGTCACATCGGCTTCAAGAGTAATATTATGACATTAATAACGTAACGACGTAATCTCTCATGATCAGGTTTACCGTTGGAAATTTTCGAAAAGGGTCACAAAAAGGGGATTTTCCAGAAAAAGGGGTCAAAAAAGGGTATTTTAATAAAAAAAAAAGGGTCAAGTTTTTTATAAGCAGTATTTCCCATTTTAATGAACATAATAAGACCAAGGAATAGCTCAAAAAACTTAATTTTTTTATGGAATGCTCTGTCCTGTTTTAAACACCTGACAAAAAGTTTATTCTTTATCGTTATAGCTAATTTTGTCATACTTTTTATGTAATTTTCCGATTAAGCGATGTCAAATAAATTTTAATGTTTGTTTTAAATTTTGCTATCGTTCGCGAACTGTAACCATTTTCTCGATTAAAGCGATTTTTTCCTATAAGTGTCAGATTTTTTAAAGCTTTTACGATTTTTAATATATATATATATTTGCTATCATACCGCTTTTACCAAATATTTGGGAATTTCCGCTAATTGAGCAATTTTTACCTCTTGTTTTCATTCCTGTTAGGACACTCTCAACACTGTCGCTTTAAAAGGGGGCGAAAAGTTCAATACCTTTTGCCATTATTAAGGGCGAATTTTTTTGAATAAAACATGCTTCTGTGTAAGAGAGCAAAACACCAAATTGCATTTTTTTTAATAAAATGTCAAATTTTTGTTTTAAAAAGAAACCACCGTAAAAAATAACAAATATTTTTATAAGCTATGTTTGCTTTTAGGGAAATTGTACTTTACTATCAAAAATCAAGGAGAAGAAAGCATGGAATTGTAAGTTTATACTTTGAGTCTGTTCCATATCAAGCAATGCTTATTTCGAAAACATTTGTTTAGCACATTCTGTTCCGCAGTGTTGACAAAAAACAAAATGTGAGAGCTATTTCAAAAAAAAAAGGCTCAAAAAGTGTCACAAAATAGGTGATAATGATACAAAAGTATAATTTAAAAAAAGGGTCATAAAAGGTATCAACACCGTCGAAAAAGGGTCATAAAAGGTATCAACACCGTCGAAAAAGGGTCAAATTGATACTTTAGTATCACAACGGTAACGCTGCTCATGATAGTTTTCGCCTGAGTTACAGACACGCTTTTTTCTCACTTTTCGAGAAACGATGGAAAAGTTCTCACTAAAGTTACAGAACATGGGTACAGTTGAACAAGGTAACGCTCATTGAATTAATTATGTTTATACAGGGTGTCTGGTGGCAAATTTATATTTTTAAATACATTATTTCAAAAAGTAATAAACGGGATGGTGCCGCCGTTGGAAGCATCGATTGTGCGGATTTGCCAGATACGATGTTGCAGTGAGTAATGATTCTTACGTAATTGCTCGTCGACAATTTTGTTCAAAGTTAATTTTCACTTATGTGTTGTTTCCATGTGGCAAACAATTGATTGTGTAGAAAAATTTATATGAAAAGCACTAAAAAAACTGAGTGATTTTCATATAAATTTTTCTACACAATCAATTGTTTGTCGCCTGGAAACAGCACATTAAACGGCCACGTTCACAAGCAAAACTGCCATTACTGGTTTCCAAGAACCCGCAACCCTCGATTGAAACTTTAAAAACCATTACATTGCCCCAGGGTAACTGTTTGGTGTGCCTTATTCACGCATGAGATAATTAGACCATTTTTTTCGAAAATTCTCGAAAAACAAGGCTCCGTTTTAAACATTGTGTTCAACTCGACGGAAGACATCTGGATGACATACTCTTTAATAAATAAAATCAGCATTTCCTTTCTATCGTTCAATGCTCATAATGAAACTATTTGTCAATTATTACGTTTTTTATTTAAGTCAAAAATCTGTTACCAGACACCCTGTATAAGGTAGGAACGATTAACATTATTTTAATATGTAAATTTGTGCAAGTTTTTTTTTAATTATTTGGCAATAAGGAAAAAGTGCTTAAGTCATATTGTTTAGTTTCAAAGGTGATTTTTGTAAATGTACTCCTGTTTCTAAGCATTTCCAATGTCACAGATCGAAAGAAAACTAAAGTTTTCATTCCAAATATTATTTCACATTAAAAAGAAGATACGCGAAAAGTAATGTTGCTATAACTTCCTGAGAAGTCGTACAAAATAATTGAAACTTTACCCATGTGTACTTTTGAATGTGAAAATCTCAAAGATCAATAAACCCAATTTTAGCTTAAGTCTAAGTACTTTTTCCTTTTTGCCACAGAATTAAAAAACAACTTGCGTCGAATGAGTTGTTAAAAAGGTTTTGTTGACTAGGTAACTTTAAGATTTTCCGATAGTATCGAGTGATAAAAACTATCGATAGTTCGCCACAAATAAAACCATCGATTGTTTTGCAGCTCTAACCAAGACTCTATTCCGGAAAGATGCTTGTGGAGGGCAGTGTGGAATTTTGGACCGATTCACACCATTTACACAGGCTTGGTTCTTATGACAATAAGAGCCTATGCATTAAATTTCATCACAATATCTCCAAAAATGTAAATTATACTTTGCGCACAAGGTTTATGGACAGCCAACCAGCCAGGCGGACGAACGTCGTAATATCGATTCAAATGTGATTCTAAAGCTAAGTTCACACCTAACAAATATTAGATGTCCTACACTTAACTACTAGTTTTATTAAAAAATTGTGTGATATGAATTTAAAAAGAAATTAAGAGTGCTATATTCGGCTGTGCCGAATCTTTGATACCCTCCACCGACAGTTCGAATATTTTAGGAATGGCATCTATATGATATATATTTATTATTAATTTATCTTATAAATGCAGACATCAGCATTAAAATTTGTTGCGGTTTAAGCCTATATTAAATTAAGCCGAACTTAAATGATTTTCAGGAGGAGAATTTATATTGGAGTCATAATAAATTATGAACCAATTATCCCAAAATTCTGCAGAGTGATTTCTGGTATTAAAAACATAAATTTCAATAAATTTCAATACAGCGATGAAATTAGTTTTGGCGTTTACAGTGAATTTCAGAAGGCTGCTTATTACGGGATCTAAGGTAAATTATGGACCGTATATCATAAAATTGCATAACATTTTTTCTGGCCATATATAACTAAGTTGGAAGAAATTGTACCACAATAAATATATCTGCTACGGTTTTATGCTTATTTGATTAATTTAACAGAGTGGGCTTTATATGGGTCTATAGTAAATTAAAGACAGATCATCACGAAATTTATTAGTGTTATTTAAAGTCCTATAAAGCTGTGAAGTATTCAATTTTATTCTGTTAAACTGTTTCCGAAAGTAAAGTTTATATGAGGCCTAGGGTAAATTATGGACCGATCTTCACGAAATTTCACAGTGTCATTTCTAGTCTTATAAAACTGTGACGTGCCAAATTTTGGTATGATAGCGTTATTAATTATGGTTTAAGGCGTACTAAACTGTTTTCCGAGAGTAGGGTTTATATTGGGCCTATGTTAAATTATGGACCGATCTTCACGAAATTTCACGGTGTCATTTCTAGTCCTATAAAACTGTATCGTGCCAAATTTTGTTATGACAGCATCATTAATTATGGTTTTAGGCGTACAAAACTGGTTTTCCGAGAGTAGGATTTATATGGGGCCTAGGGTAAATTATGGACCGATAAAACTGTGACGTGCCAAATTTTGGTATGATAGCATTAATTATTATGGTTTTAAGCGTACAAAACTGGTTTTCCGAGAGAGTTTTATATGGGGTAAATTATGGACCGATAAAACTGTGACGTGCCAAACTTTGTTATGATAGCATTATTAATTACAGTTTTAGGCGTACTAAACTGTTTACGGGAGTAGAGTTTATATGGGGCCTAGGGTAAATTATTATTATTAAAATTTAAAATGCAGTCACCATTATTCTTAGTTAATTTGTTTAGGTTCAGTAAA
The DNA here is from genome assembly GCA_930367215.1 of Pollenia angustigena. Classification (NCBI taxonomy): domain Eukaryota; kingdom Metazoa; phylum Arthropoda; class Insecta; order Diptera; family Polleniidae; genus Pollenia; species Pollenia angustigena. The sequence goes on along the minus strand of OV884061.1, from coordinate 10,345,291 downwards.
TCTACGAGGAATAAGCAGATAATGTTTCCAAAAATAACGCCAATTATGGAACGGTCGAAGCAAATAAGAATTGCTCGTGTGTACAATAAATTACCAAACTCATAAAAGAGTTTTGGATGCTCTGAGCTCACATATAGAAAATAACTTATGCAAAATATCCAGGATAATAGGCTTTGATGGTATACAATTTTACTTGTTAACTTCTAATTAGAGTTTCTTGTTAAGATTTGGTTTTATTCGGGATTTAAACTAACAATTATCAAAAAAAAATATATATATTTTTTTAAACATAGAATTTATTGTTATTAATTTAATTTATATATTGTTATTGCATTTTTAATTTGTATCTAATAATTTTCTTATAAGCATTGGTTTTTTTGAGTAGAAGTTTGTAACAGACTAAGGTCTAAAGGCAAGGTTATTAAAAATGAAGAAATAAATAAATAAAAATAAAAAATTATGGACCGATCTTCACGAAATTTTACAGTTGATTTCCGGTCGAATAAAACGAACTTTTGAAAAATCTTATATCGTTCCGTACATTGTTCCACCATTTATGTTAGTTTTTGTAACAAAATTATCATTTTGTTTGGTGGTGGTTCCAAATTTTGATTCATAGATCTGATCCTACTGAACTGATTTTGCTGGATTTCAATCACAAACTGCTTAGGACAACTACAAGCAATTTGACACCAAGTTTGTTCATTTCTTTTGATTTTTCGTGTTTTCAACAGACAGACATGGCTAAACCGACTTAGTATTAGAAGAATAATAAAAAAGTTTCACACGGAATGGCAAACTTAGTATACCCTCTTCACAACTAATTGCGGTGGAGGGTATAATAAGAAGAAAATATTATAAAGAAAAAATCTCGGACACGCAATTAATGGACCTCTGAAGTAGTGGTCTGAAGCTATCGATAGCACTTTCGATCGTGCTTGACTATCGTATCACCATCGATAGTTTTTCTCAAATTATTATTTTATGATAAACTTTTATCGTTTAACAACGTTGGCCAATAACATAACTTAGCAGCCCCTTTTAATGAAGCGTATATTTGCCACAATTTTCTTTATTTCGTGTGTTTTTAACATTGTAAAAATTTAAAAATAAATTAAAATAAAATAATAAATAAAGTATGTAAAAGTGAAGTGTAACTTACAATAAAAGTTTTAAATTTTATTCCTTTTTTTGAAAGCCAAATACACTTTTTTCAATTTATTTTATATAAATTAATAATCAGGTATGTGATGGAAAACGATTTGAAATAAATAATGTCGTTTTAAGTATCTCTAAAAATGGATTACTAATACATTTACCTCTCTTTTTCTTTCTATATTCTTTTAAATTTTATATTAAAAACTAGCTTTACCCGGTTTGCTTCGCTTCCCCCATTGAAATAATATTAGTAAAATTTTTTAAAACAGATCTTGAGTATCGATAACTAAGCAAATATTACCAAATTTTGACTCTTTTACTATATTGTGCTTATATTGAAGGTGTCATGCCCATTTTTCCAATCCAGCCATCTTTTTGATAAATGTTGTGTATTGATAAACAAGCTAGTTATTTGTACAAAACCGCTCCCCGGTTCACTGTTATTTACACTATCTTTGTTGTGGAGGAACCACTCCCACTTCTCCAATCCAGTCCACTTATTGGCAGATATTGTGTATTGTTAACAAAGTTATTTGTTTAAAATTTGAAAACTTTTCTGTAACCGTTCTTTAGATATGGAGTTATTCATACTGTCTTTGTTTAGGAGGTGCCACGCATACTTGAAATTTTACAAATATTTATAGCCTGTGTTAAGCCTATTAGCCTATTTTTACCTAAAAATTTCTGTGGATCTGTCTGTCCGAATTTCATGTCTCTAACTTCATTCATTTGGGCTGCGCTGTGATGAATCAGTCACTTTACTTAGTCATAAGTTTAAATCAACAGTTGCGTCTTATGGGGGTACTGCTCCTCTGTCCCTATCAACAAAATAAGTAGTCTATTTTATTTTTGGGGTTCACAGAATACTTTTGTAAAAATGTATTGCTCCCCCTGCAAATACCCCCTTTATTTTTATTTTGAAAGGTAGTGTACCATAAGAGTGGGTCCTTCAAAGCTTGAAGAGTTTTGTCTTCAGATATGCGGTATTTAATGTTTTCGTTCTATGGTAGGTACACCACCTTCTCCGTCTGTCCCACCTATTTTTATTTTGAAATATGTATATTATTAACCATAATAGTGGCCTTAACCACTTTTGAAGACACTCGCTGTAATAGTTCTTCAGTTACGCGATATTTTAGTTATTCATCCTATGGGGGTACTACTCCCCCTGCGCCTTATCCCTTTAATTTTATTGTTAAAGTGTGTTTCAACATAAGTTTGAACATCCTCACTACAACAGTTCTTAAGATATGCGGTACTTAATATTGGCATCCTATGAATGGGTACCACTTCCCCTGCCCCTTTCGAAAAAATAAGCAGCCTATTTTATTTTCGGTTCTCACTTGATGTTACTGTAAAAATTTTCGGAAAATAGGTGCAGTAGTTTAGGAGTCTATAAACCAACAAACAAACAAACATGTTTCGTTTTCATATATAAAGATTTATTGCTCTCCCTGCACTTGCCAGTTTATTATCAAAGTTATTGTTGGGAATACATCAACAATAAATTTCAGTGTTTTTATCAAAAATAAAAATTGGGAATTAAGCACGACAAACAAAATCTCGTTAAATAAAAATTTTGTTTTCCCAAAAATTGCTTTGATAACATCATTATTATTTCATCCGAATAAAATAATTTAAACCTTTTTAATTAATATCACATAGGATTATTTTGTAGTTTTCACTCAAAATAAAAATAATTTAATTTAGGATAAAAAATTTTCAACATTCGTTTTTGTCTTCAAAAATGTCATGCATCACCAATTACTTTTGAAAGATTAGTGCGATTATGTTTATATGCAGCTTTTTTGATTGCAAGTTTAATTTTTTTTTTTTTTTTTTTGCACTATTTGAATTGAGTGCAGATATTTTGCATTGAATCTGCGTTTAGTGATAGTAAATAAGCTTACAATATCACTAAATTTTTTTAATTGGTTAAAAAAATAACATCCATCACTAAAGCTGGTAATAAAGAGTGCAAAATAATTTTTAACATTTTTATTTAGTGATGGTGCACTGCTGATTTTTTTCAATATTAAGTGCACTACCCCCAACTATGGTTAAACAACACATTAAACCTAGCAAAAGTGAGTGGGCTATAATAATGGAAATGTAATTGACAATAATTAAGAAATTGCTTTTAAAATCGCTCGAAATTCATCACACCTTTTGAAAACGATCGTTTAATATGAAGTGAAAAAAGTGGCGCTAACACATAGTTTTTGAGTTATGGACCTATACAATTTTCATATAAAAATGCTATTTGCCACTTCATTTCTGAACGTATAGGGCCAATAATGGTATTTTATTTTAAAGCTCTTTCTGAATATACGAAATTTATTTAAAAATTCTTAACCCATTAAGAAGCGGGTATGAGTTTGCGAAAATACAAGAGTTTTTAGAAGCCGTTGTTTGTTATGCCATACAAGAAAAAATACTTGCGCCTGAATGAAGGCCGGCTATGCAGAGAAGCTTTAGTTAGCGAAGCCCGTGTTTGTTATACCATAGGGAATAAAATCTTTCCGCCTGGCCTAAGGCTGGCTATGCAGATAAGCTTTAGTTAGCGAAGCCAGTGTTTGTTTTACCATGGAGGATGAAATCTTTCCGCCCGGCCGAAGGCCGTTTATCCAGAGAAGCTTTAATTAGCGAAGCTGGTGTTTGTTATTTAATAACACTTTTACTGAAATATCTACACAAGTATTAACCCAGTGCACATCCGTAATATTTTGATGTAAAATGTTGTGATAACTGTAATAAGAGTTAAACATTTTGATATACATATTCAGAAAGATCTATACAAGAGCTTTAAAATTATACCCTATACGTTCAGGAATATAGTGGAAAATCGCATATTTATATAAAAACTTTAGAGGTCCATAACTCGAAAACTATGATTTTGTGCCACTTTTTTCACTTTATATTTTCTACTTATTTTTCAATTTTTTATCATCCTAGGCACTTTTTATTTTATTTGGAGCTGCGCCGGTAAACTAGATTTGTTCCTGATTTTCTTGAGACTCTACGTATTCTGTGGTATAAAATTTTATTTGTTAAAAGTCTCTTAATGATTCTGTTTTAATATTTTTTTAGAGGAAATATTGTAAGTTTTGAAAACTAACGAAAACTATCCCTTAACAGATAGTGTTGACTATCGATAGTTTCAGACCACTACTCCGAAGTATGCGATTTTCAACTACATTTCAGAACCAATGTGGCCAATATTGGTATCATTTTAAAGCTTTGAAATATTTTTCTGGATATACGAAGAGTAAGCTGATTAAAAAGTTTTAGTTAGCGAAGCTGGTATTGTTATACCATTGAGGAAAAAATCCTTGCACTCAACAAAGGCCGGATATGCAGAAGCCAGACATTTTGATGCCAAGTAGTAGGAAATCTAAGACTAAAGAAAGTAATAAAAATCTAAGCGTACGGGCGAATGCCGGCTATGCTGAAACACTTAGCGTATTTTTTACACTTTTATTTAAATAAACTACATACATAGTGCACTTCCGTAACTTTTTTGTGTAAAATTTTGTAAAACTTTGGAACTAAAGAGCTATCAATTGTTAAATTAATTTTGTATATCCAGAAAGATCTATTTAAAAGCTTTAATAATTATAGTAGTACATATGTATATGAAAACTTAAAATGTTCATAACTCGAAACCTATGCGTTTAAGAGACTTTATAAATAATGTTTTCTTCTTATTTTTAAATTTTCTAGCTCCCTTTGTAAGTTTTTGTTTTGTTTGGAGTTTGCAAACGCAGAATACCCTCTCTACTATTGTGGTGTAAGTATAATTATTAGTTTTGCGTGCATATTTTATGGCATATTTTTAGGTTTTTTTCTGCATATTTGCATGTATATTTTTTAAACATCGATCTGAATGTTGAAAATTGCCCTGAATATTAGATTTGTTTTTAAGGAACTTGCAGAGTATCAAAAAATGTACAACTGAATAAATGTTTCTGATTCACTAACATACATATCTATACATATATTTATATATAAATACTCGATATAGAAAACTTTTATAACTTACATGTTTTAATGTTGATCATTATATACAGGCAGCGTCATTTTTCGAAGATTGCTTTTTAATTTTGTAAATCTAATTCAATCTTTTTTCTGTATTGAAACCAACACAACACACAATCTTTAATAAATATAAGCCGCAAAAAAACTACCACCACAAGATGCACAGCAAATGATGAGTCCTCGCCTAGCAGCGGAGGGGCTCTTGATTATAGTATTTTCAATTATAATAAAAAAAAATAAACAAATTATTAATTAAATTATACACAATTTAATAATATACACATATAACTTTAAATTTGTTTATATATCGCGTTGAAAAACATTTATATAAAAAAAATTGTACATCGTTTTACAACTATTAAATAAATTTTGTTTGGAAAAAACACAAGGGTGTGCGAATCAAGAAAATATATTGCCACTCAGTGATGCCAGAAGAAAATTAAAAAAATCCCTACATGTCTAAAAAATTTCTTTTTTTTTTCCCTGCAACCAACAAATTTTTCACTACACTCTTCACCAAATTAAAAATGTATGGTTTTAAGCAACTGGCAAGCAAATAATTTTTTCTTAACATTTTGTAAATATTATAATTCAGCATTTATTAACAACAAGATAAAAAAAAAACGATAATAAATATGTACATGCTAAACACAGACATGTAAAAATTCAATTTCAAAAATAACACTGTGTGACAAATTTAAATTTATTTCTTTTTGGCAGAAACGAAACAATATATCCTTTATTCTAGAGACAAAACTAAGTCAAACTGCGTGCTTGATTTTTTATTTCCTCATCTTATGTCCTTTTCAAAGAATTAACATGTTTCAAGAGTACTTATTTTAAATAACTTTTTTTTAATATTAGTGTCTAATATTCGTAAGCAAACTCGGTGCAAAATAAAAGGGAAGGCTTTGCAGACTTTAAAAAAAAATATTAAAATTTAAAAATATAGCCTTCCATAAAAGTTTTCATAAAAAATTTTTAAACATTCCATATTGTAGGTATAATTTTATTTCTCTTAGTTTAGGTGTGATTGTTTTTATCTCGGTACAAAATTAATTTCTATGTAGAAATTTTATTCATCGAATATTCGCATAAATTTTAGCGAATGTGTGCTAGTGCAAAAAGCAAAAATAAGCGTTTAGTTCGTTAATGCGAACTCAAATGTTCCCCGGCCCTTAACATTACGTTCACATATGGGCAATTCCAGCAAAATTATACTCTTTGTAACGTAACTCCAGAAGTAATTTATTTATTTATTTATTCATCAGTTAGGTAATACAAAGCCCATGGTGGCCATTTAAAATATATTTCACAGTCTTAATACCTAAGTAATTAAAAGTTAAAAGAAAAAAGAAAAATTTAATTCCTTATACATACATATTTACATTTTTGTGTCGTTTAATCATAACAACTTGAGTCAAATTTAGATGGCCTGTTCGTCGATAGCGAATGAAGACTTCGTTCGCTTAACTTACATGTAAAACAAAAACAATATTTTAAAATTTGTTTTTGTTTTAATGTAATTTAAGCGAACGAAGTCTTCATTCGCTATCGACGAACAGGCCTAAAAAGTTGAAGAAGATAAAGTTTTCCAATTATACGAGCTTTTATTCAAAAAAAGAAAAACATTTTTGTTTACGTTTCTAAAATATTGTATTACAAACGAAATCCTGGTTTATTTATAAATTAATAAAAATTATTTTCCACCAAGTTTTTCGTTTTAAAAAACTGGTTTGTTATCGCACCTCAACTCAAGATGTTATAGCTCTGTTCCACATGCATAACGAAACAGTCCGAACTTGCACAAAGTTACCCAAAAGCGTTCCACATAACAATTTTTGTGCAATTAAGAGAGTAATTGAGAGAGTAATATTTTTCATTTCCTGTACAAATTTGCACGAACTTTTTATTTGGGTAAGTTCTGACAAGAAAAAAACAATCAGCTGTTTGTGTTTACTTTTGAATTGATAAATAATTCAGGAAATTTACAAGCAAACGAAACAGTTTAGTTTTAATTAAAAAACATATTAAAAAACACAATTTAAGATTTTTGCAAAAAAATTCAAGTGGTTAAAACGTTATTGCATACATATTTTCCTTAATCTTTAATATAAAAAACAAAATATAAAAAATTACAATGATGCAAATGTTTTGGTTTTATAATGTTATTACTTTTAAGCGTATAAAATCACTTAAATAGATGTTAATTTGAAAAGTAAGCAGCATTAGTATTTGAAGAAGTGCGAAAATGGTTTTTTGCGTTCCAGCAGTTTTGGGTAATTTGGCAAATTTAGAGAGTAATTTTCATTTTACTCTCATTAGTCCGAACTTGCCCGAGATCTTGTGGAACACACCTTATGTATGTACTAAAAAAAACAACTTTTTTATCTTTAACTTATCTAATTATATAACCTAATACTCGCCCCCAAGGCATAACATACATCCTATCATTAGATATAAATAGTAAGTAAATTACACAAATTATCTACACGTCCCAGTTAGGGAAATAGTGTACCCAAGTAAAGAAAAACATCAAATACTATGCAGTGAGTAAGAACATTTAGGATGAGAAATGTTTAACAAGTTTTAGCTTAAAGACATTGTTTGAGTGCGTAAAAATCATAGCTCTAATGGCAGTCCATTCCAATAGCTGGTTACCCTAACTAGAAAAGATCTGGAGAAGTCAGACCTAAATATTCTTGGAAAATTAAGATGAGGAAAAAACAATTAAAACAATTAAAAAGTAATTTTAATTGTTTCTGCAAAAATTGTATATGTATAGTATACTGTTTTTATATTTTGGTGTAAAGCGCAACTAGCTCCACATTTTGTAACAAAATGGATAACATTTGAAAACCATGGTTCTAAAATACAAGCTTATTTATTTATTGCATTCTGGCTTTACATTAAAAAAAGTGGACTTTTCGCTTAAAATGCCCATATGTACCTGTAAACTAGCAAAGATTTTTAAATTTGATAGTTTGGAAAATAAATCTATATAAGTCCAAAGCTTACTTAAAAAAGGTTCTATACAAAAGGTCTTGCTCAATTCGCGGTCTTATGCAGTTTTGTAATGCAAGTCAAAATTGGCTTACCACCTTTTAAAATTGCCAAAACGGGACACCACTAAAAAATTATAGAAAAATTCAAACAAATCCGTTTATGTAAGTTAACGTAACAAACATTTTTTTCTTTTATTTTATTGTGTTGAATTTCCCTTTCTTTCGTTCTTTCCATTTGAAGGTTCAATAAACTGCGTTCAACAGTTTATTGAACAAAATTCATTTATTAAATGTAAGCATTATTTTTAAGTGGGTCACAATAAACTAAAAGTAGAAATAAGCATTTTTATAAAAATACCACACAAGTAAATATTTCCCCTATTGCAACATTGTTGTGAAATACAATATTCTTTTTCTCATTGTAAACACTATTAACAGTGCAGCCACACGATCAAGATTTTCTTGATAGTCTTTTACATATACTGATTGTCAAAATATGCAAATGTTGACAGCTGTGACGTAGGCTGCACGCAAGTTGATAGCAATTTACTTTTTCAAGATGTCGTCGCCGAGAAAACAACTCAAAATGTTTTGCTATTTTCCACTTTTGATTTTTCTGCACTGTAGGCTGTTCGAAGGGACTTTTTTTTTTCTTTACTTCTTCCACTGGCATTTTTGTTTCAGAAGCTATAGACTCGTAGGCTTTTATTTTCAAATCATTTCGCCTACATGATGAAAGATTCATAAAATTTCATGGCTTCTGTACAGCTCTATGAATCGCAGAACATCATTTTGCTTATTAATTTTATAAATAAATAAATTTTATTAATAAACATATTTCACAATATATTTTTAGGTTTTTAGTTAAAATTTTAAAATTCCCGCAACAATTTGTAAAAAACAAGAACTTCAGCTTTTGCCGGCAAAAAAACAAAAACAACTTCAAAAGATTTGTAATAAGATGTTTTCTTGAACGAAAATTGATACACTCACTGGCAAGAGAATTTTAGAGGCAAGTTCGTATCAATTTTTAAAAGTATGAGTGTATTGATAAAAAAGTGTGAGTGTATTAAAACTTGATAGCCAAAACTTGATCGTGTAACCCTCAAGTAAGAAATACAATTTTTTGTTAATGTAAACAATTTCTATCAAATTCGAGATTGTTGATTTTTAGTTTATAAGAATGTTTTTTGGTAAATAATAAGAAGTACCAAAGCAAAAATTAATTTAATTAAAGTGTAAAAAACGGTCCTTAAGAAGTACCAAAGCTAAAACTATTTTAAAGTATAAAAATAAATATTTTTAAGTGTTAAAAGGTGGTCCTCAAGAAGCACCCAATATTGTTACAAGTTAAAGTGAAAAAAACAAGGTATAAAAAGGAAAAGGTCCTTAAAAAGCTCTAAAAATTATTGCTAAAAAATACCAATTTAATAAGTAAATAAGTAAATATCAAATCAGAACTAATTGATCAAGTAAAAACGTTCTAAATCTTTAATGGAAATAAAAAATTGTTTAATTAAAATAAATAAAGATTAATTAAGCAAAAAATTAATAAACGTAACCGATAATACACAATTCAAATAAGCTTAGTTAAAACTTTTGAGAAACTACAAAATTAAAAGATTAAACAAAGTTACATTAAAATCTGAAATAAAAACCATCATTGACAAACACAATTTAAACTAAAAAATGTGCGTATGAAAAAGAAACTATTTACAAATTGTACAAGCAGAGAATTTGAAGAATCTAAAAGCTAAAAGCCAAAGCAGAAAATTTGAAGAATCCAAAAGCAACAGCAACTAAAAGCCAAAGCCGAGAATTTGAAGAATCTAAAAGCCACCAAAGGAAAAACAAGAGAAACCAACAACAACATGATAATTACAACACTTCTATTGTTGTTATTGATAAATATTATTCTGGGTGAAGTTAAGATATTGGACTACACTAGGTCGCAAATAGTGGCAATTGATGTAAGTTTTGCTAGAATACAATCGGGTTCAGTTAAACTGATACATGTCGTCGACCTGAGTAATTACGAAACATTGATGGACAGTATCGACACCATTATAAGAACGAATGTGAGCGCTTCCCATCCTATCTATCCTTTTCTTATCCATGAAACAAGTCAAATCAAAAAACATTTGCAATACTTAAAACCAAGAAACAAAAGGTCCCTAGATTTCATCGGTTCCGCGTGGAAGTGGGTTGCCGGTAATGCGAACCATAGCGATTTCCAAATAATAGAACAGAAAATAAACAACGCTTTAGAAAATAACAACCGACAGGTGGTTATTAACAGAATGACTCTAGAAAAACTAAATGAAATAACAAATAGAACTAACGAAATTTTAAAATCCAATAGATTTATGAACCCCGAAGAATCTTTAGTAAACAAATTAAAGTACAAATTGCAAATTATAAAGGAAGAAATTATTAATTTACAATATGCTATGCATTGGGCGAAGGTAGGAGTTCTGAACTCATTTATACTATCCAATAACGAAATGGAAATGATAAAAAATATTTTGAACACCGAAGAAAGTACGTATTCAAACATTGAGGAGTTTTTCGATTTTTGTGAAATTAAAATAGCCACTAACCATAATTCTCTCCTTTATATTATAAGTATTCCCACAACAAATGAAGAACCCTGTAATAATCGTATAATCACTCCTGCAAAATTTAAGCAAACTAGTAGTAAGATAGAATTTAATAAGGTTTTGAGATGTAAAGAAGAATTTTATGGAATTAAGAAAGAATGTAAAAGTTTCAATAAGTTAACACTATGCAAGAACGAAGAGATCGAGGACATTAGCAACTCCAAATGCTTACCAAATTTAATACAGAGTAAACCTGCCAATTGTATTCTTACAAATAATTATCACTTGCCTATGGTGCAGGAAATTCTGCCTGGCGCTCTTTTATTAAACCAATTTAATGGTACCATTTCCATAGGTGACAACGAACCTTATAATCTAAATGGTACGTATCTCATAAAATTTCACAACGAAACGGTAACTGTAAATGGTAAAAATTTTAGTTTACCGGAAGTCATTTTTTTTAATCCTCTACCACCAGTGGTGCAACCAAGAGTAGCAGATCCCTATCAGAGAACCTCAAAACTCACTATTTTTGTGCATTTATTCATACGCTAAAATTTACAATAACTCTATACATGCAAAACAAAGTTCAACGTTGGTAATTTTTACATCCTTTCGTACACATTTTATTTTTGCATTTATTCGTTTTTTATTGAAAGTGCTTTATTTGCATTTTTGTTGCTTACGCAATATAACACAACTGAGTAAATTCAGAAGAACACATTCTTATACTTTTGTTTACATTTACAACAACAATAAACCACTCGATGAGACGCTTTTTCCAAATTAACAACAATAACAAAAATACATTGTACATACCTACTACTACTACTACTGTACTTTTTAAAATGAAAAAAAGTCTGTTTCTATGGAAATTGTGTGTACCTACATATGTATGTGTGTTTAGTTTGATTTCAATTTTTTTTCTTGTACTACATAGTTAATGCTGAATAAATCCATGAGTAAGATTGCTTGATTTCTGGCTTTTTTGTTTGTATTTTTTTTTTCTGTACCAAAACAATCATTTTCGAACCGAACACAAAAACATCTTTATTAAAAAACGAAGCTAACGATTGTATAAATAACAAAGCACGATGTGCGTTATTTGAATGACTGCAAACCAGCAGCGAATATTTGCGGTTGAGGAAATTTCATTGTATGACCGCAAGCGAGTGTATTTGTTGCTGTTAATTAAATGCGATTTTTTTTCAATTGAATTTTGAGGTTCTCTGATCCCTATATCGAAGATGCTCTTACTTTAGAATTGGTTAAAGAAATGCATGTCAACAACACTAATGCTATTGCACTCTTGAATTTTCAAAGCAAATGGTCCGATGTAATAGGTTACTTAGTGACAATTGTCGTAATAGTTGTGATTATTTTTATCTTTATAAATAAAAGACACGAAAATAAGAATCATCACTCTGAAAATTACAATTTGCATGTTGTCTCACCAATTTCAAATATTCCTGACAAAATCAATGAACCCAAAAATTACACCATATCAAGAATCTCACAAATTCCTTATTTTTAACTTGATGATCGGGACGATCGAATTGAAGGGGGAAGAGTTAACGTAACAAACATTTTTTCTTTTATTTTATTTTGTTGGATTTCCCTTTCTTTCGTTCTTTCCATTTGAAGGTTCAATAAACTGCGTTAAACAGTTTATTGAACAAAATTAATTTATTAAATGTAAGCATTATTTTTAAGTGGGTCACAATAAACTAAAAGTAGAAATAAGCATTTTTATAAAAATACCACACAAGTAAATATTTCCCCTATTGCAACATTGTTGTGAAATACAATAATCTTTTTCTCATTGTAAACACTATTAAGAAATACAAATTTTTGTTAATGTAAACAATTTCTATCAAATTCGATTTTGTTGATTTTTAGTTTATAAGAATGTTTTTTGGTAAATAAAGTTTAATTCTAAAGTAGCACTCACAATTTGTAGTTTTATTAAATTTAACTTGTATAATTATTACACTATTTTATTTGGAAAATCAACAATCACACATCTTATATATAAATACGGGAACAATTTTTTTGTGGTTGATTTTTAAGTATCTTATTAATGAAACATATATCGTTTTAAAGGAATTTGAGTGTAGATATGCACAATATATTTTTTTCTAATTTTTTTGGATTAAAGTGTTTGAAAAGCATTTTAATTTATCTTGCAGACAAATGTACAAAGTTGGGTGAAAAGTGAATTTTTTCCGCTCTCTTGAAATGTGTACGTTTTTGTTGTATTTATTACGCTCAGGTTTTCTCGAAAGTAAATGTCGAGTGGACGAATTTCGGCCACCGGGCGATCCTAGTTAAGTTAAATTATGTAAAATCTAGACTTATAAAAACACTACGAAAACATAAACGTAAATAAATATAATATACATAGTTGATAGAAATAGTAACATAAAATAGAATTTTAAAAAGTGTAATTATTTCACTATTTAGTTTTATATTTATATTTTTTATCAATTTTAGCAGTTTTTATTATTCTCTTTATTTAAAGTAATAATTTCAAAAAACTCAGCACATCTTAAAATTGAAATGAACCAACAACTCAGCTAAAGGAACAAGCATCCCAGAGCGCGTATCATGCCTACACAGCAATTACTAGGTGGTACAATAAAAATATATTACACTATAAATAACAAATTTGGGTTTTCCCCATTATCGAAAAATGTTAACCATTTTTGGATTATTTTATTTGAATGGGGGATTTCGGTCACAGAAGTTGATGCACTATATATATAACGACAAAAGGGAATCAAAATGTTCCAGTGTTGATAATTAAGGCAGAATTATTTACGTAGTCGTAGTCCATGAAGATGTGAAATTATTAAACACAAGCGAATTTACTTTACCTGTACTTGCTTTGTTCATACACAATATAACTTGTGTAATCTGATTCAAAGTTGACAGCTACAAAAAAAAAACGGGACAAATGGCATCCAGTTCAGAGTATCGACGGGACACGGGACATTCCACTCTAAGACTGGACTGTCCCGGCGAAAACAGGCCAGTTGGCAAATCTAAGTCAAAATCCACTTCTGTTTTTTTTAACGCATATTTTTGCAAATATGTATCTTCAAATCCTTAGCGTCGATTGCTGTAAATTTTTTCTGAATATAGTGCTAATTCATTACTTTGCATACATAAAAACCCTTGTTACAAATTTGACTTCTTCATTTAATTTTTTTACATTTTGTCGTACAAATATCACGTTACATCAAAATGGAAATGCCCTATATATGAACATATACGGCTATTAAGACTCTTGTATAGAGTTTCTGTTTGAATAATACTGCATTTGTATTTAAATGCTATTGTGTACAAAAAATTTAAATTTTTAAATGAAAATAATACGAGTTTCGACATAATATATTAAAAATGAGGAATAAACATAGTCATATCTCAAAAAATTTCAAGTTATTTAATCAAAAGTGTTATTTCATACCTTCTTTATGTGTAAAAAAAATCAGTATTATATCTCAAACTAAACCGAAGATATAGCAAAATATATTTCATTTAACCTTTATATAAACTTTAATCGCATTTAGTCAAGTTTGATTTTTTTTGAGATATGATATGAGCGATATGTCCTTTTTCCCCTTCGTTTAAAATTTTCCGAAAAAATCCCACAAAAATTATAAATTCCCCACTTCTGGCATCACTGTTACACATATCTGCAGCAGTGACGGGAATTATAAGTATTAATCGTTACGAAATTAGCATTGTGCAAACAAAAGTACCAAGAATGGTGAAATTAGTTATTTCACCATAGCTCGAAACCAGATTTGCTTCACTTAAGTCAAAACTATTTGTTTATAATTGGGTAATAACAAAATTTTGTTAATTAATTGTGTATTTTCTTGTAAAAATAATTTTTGTGATTAAAATTTACAATCTTTTCGGACTGTGTAAATATACCAAATAATTTATTATCAATTTTGTGATTCTGATTTTTGTTAAAGACAAGTTTACACAATAATCAAAATATTATGAAATTTACTTCGTGTTTAAAAAAATAGAATAAAAGTCTGTTGTAAGTAATTAACATACTTACATAGATGTTATAAGTAAAATCAAAGCATAGATAATAAACAGATAAGTTAAAAAAGCTGATGGTTTAAACTCTACAATATATACAAAAACAACATGAACATTTTCTGAGTTGTTTTTGTAATTGTATAAAGTAAGTAAAAATATTTATTGAGACTTATTTTCTTTCAATAACATAGAATGTGATAGGTACAAATGCAAAATCTTAAAAAGGAATAATTATAGTGTACAATATTAACATAGTTTAACAACAATGCTTGCTCCCGTCATTTACAGTGACGTTCAGAGTTGTATCTGTTAAATACTTAAAATTACACAACAGTTGAAGCTAAAGATAATAGCGGAATTCACACCGAGCTTGTTAGTTTGTTAGTCGTTAATCGTTACTTTTTTACACGCATTTTGTTTTTGTATATTTAACGCGCTACCGTATTAACATTTAACAAATTAACGACACGGCACCCCTGATAAAACAGTTGTTAGTTGGTAACTCACTACTTACCGTCAGCGAACGTTATTTGTGTCAAAGCATGAGTAATTAAATGGTTGACAATTGTTTTTTTTTACACTTTCTCGTGGCATGTTTTATTTTTTCCAGAATAATAAATTGTGTCAGAGCAATATTTCAGTTGTTTCACTACGAAAGCTACCAGACTAACAAAGTTTTAAAAAGGGGGTCGTTCACAGTTGGTAACTTTAACTAATTAACAAACTACCGAGTAACAAATTAACAAGTTCGGTGTGAATACCACTAATATAAAGCAACTAACCAACCAAATAATATCTTATATTATATCACATAATAACAAAGATATGTTTAGAGCAACTATGAGCAGTAAACAATAAAACGAGCGTTCCAAAAAGAACCGTCTGCAAACCGATTCGTTACGTTTAGCAAACAACTATATATTAATAATTAATTAAAATATATATTAAAACGTTTTTACTACATATTGTTAATTGATTGTCAGTTGTGCTTTGTTGTGATACAGACGTGTATTCTTAACCCCGCATACGTTTTGAATTATTAATTATATACATTTGATTTTGTAATATAAATCTTAAGTGAATGGACGCAAGAAATTAAACAATATTTATTTAATTTATTTAACATAAAAGTAAATAGTTATTAAAAACGAAAAAATTAAATAAAAGAAAAAAATATATATGTATGTATGTATGAATGTTCATACACATTAATGTATAAATAAACTGAGCAAAAACATTTAAGTTTTACATTCTTTTTTTTGGTGTTATTGCAAATATAATAAATAATAAAAATTAAAAATTAAAAGCACAGCAAAACGGTGAAAAACAAATAAAACTTTTTGTATAAGTAAAAACAATGAAACAGCAATAAAACTAATTGAAAGAAATGTGTATGTAACAGTTCATGCCAACGAAAATAATACTGAAATAAATAAAACAAAACAATATTAATTACCTAACGGCTAAGACGATTATTCGCACACGTTCCCTTTCATGCTCGGTGTTTACAGCAACGGTGGATTGTGAAACATTAAGAAATATTAAACTGTCACTAATGACAAGTGCTGCCGAGCCTGCAAGTATTGCCGAGGTGGCAAAAAAATCTTAGTAAAAAATGATATCATGATTGCATCAAACGAGTTTCAGGTAAATTCAGGGGTACCGCAAGGTTCTGTCCTTTCTCCTACGCTATTTCTTAATGACCTTCTTGGTCATACTTCAAATCCTATCTACTCTTTTGCAGATGACAGCAACATTTGTCATTCATATTCCTTCGATCATAGGCCAAGCCTTGTTGAGATTGGGGGCAAAAGGCAAAATATGAATGACACTCTTAATCAGGACCTAGCTGCAATCTCTGAGTGGGGTCAAGCGAATAGGGTCGAATTTAATGCACGCAAGACCCAATGTTGTATGTTGACCCACAGACGGGCCGTGGGACCAACTATGTCATCTGTATTAATGGGTGGCATTGATATTAAGGAATCGGATACTCTTGATGTTCTGGGCATGAGAATACAGTGCGATGTCCGCTGGAATAAACACGTTTTTAAAGTGTCGAAAGAGGCATTCAAGTGTTTAGGTTTTTTAAAACGGTGCAAGACTTACTTCACTTCCTCCGATCTACTTACTATCTATACCACCAATATCCGACCGAAGATGGAATACAACTCCCATATATGGGCAGGGGCTTCAAAGTCTATTTTGAACCTTCTGGACCGTGTACAAAGGAGGGCGGTGAAGCTCATCAATGACAGTAGGGTATCCAACTCTATTGACTCATTGGGGCATCGTCGGAAGGTGGGTTGTGTGACACTTTTCTATCGATATTACCATGGGAGGTGTTCTACTGAGATAAGTGAACTTATTCCACCCGTCCGAGTATTTCTTCGTAATACTCGCTCATCCAGTGGATCACATCCGTTTGTAGTCGATTGTCCTGTGTTTCGCACAACGCATTATAGAGAAAATTCGTTTTTCAGTCGAACTATCCGTATGTGGAATAAACTTCCCGCAGAGGTCTTTCCCGGTACTTATAATTTATTAAGATTCAAGTCAAATGTCAACAAACACTATTCCCTCTTTCCTCCTTCCCAAACCTTATTTTCCCGATCAACACAATGCACTGCATATATAGGGGGCATCCCCTGATTGTTGGTTTATCGTTAAAAAAAAAAAAAAGACGAAGATGGAAGAATTCTCCGTGAGCTTGTCTTTGAGCCACTGCCCAATAGGTTGCAGCCAAGTCATTTTGAGCCGCTATGACGGCCAAAACCGTTTCATTGGAAAGCTCAAGACTGTGTGGGAAATATACTCTCAGAAAGTGCGTGCGGGGGAATTGTTTCTCAGGGACTATCTTGCATTCCACCCCTGGTTTCTCCTTTATGTAATCAAGGTTGGACTTAGTCCATTCTCCCGTCGGAAACTACGGTTTTAAAGTTCCGGCCTTCTCAATAACCGCCTGAAGTATCGTCCTTTTAACACTTTCAATCTGGTCGGCAGTTAGAGACGGAGCTCTAGTGCTGAGAAAAAGCCCAGTCTGATGCCCTGATGCGTTTAGACCCTTTGGGCATATCTTTGCTTCGCAAATGCACGCTTTGCTGGAGCTCCATTTGAGGGGGTTTTATGAGCGTCCCCTTCTCATTGTTGCGACTGCCGGAGCTCTTGTGGCGTCTTTACGGCACCTTGCCTTGACAGTTCATTTTTAAAGCTGATTTAAAAAGCCGCCGCTCTCTAGAGTTGAGCTTAACGAATCGCACTCCAGATTCCAGGCTAAGCTCTTGAAGATTTACGCCTCGTACTGTGCTGCCAGACTTCACCGAGTCCAGGCTGCAAGCATCATCCTGCTCAGCAGCGTCGGTGTCATAGCTAGAGTACATTTTTTCCTCTTACGTTGTGTGGACCTTTTGTCCTCGACCCTCAGATTGGTACCTCCAACTTCTTGCCCAGTTGCGCTGCCGCTGTTGTCAGTTACCAAACTATTTGTTGGGGTTTCCGAGCTAGAAGACAATATCCCTTGCTGCGGATTTCCGACTGCTGAGGTCGTTTCCTCAGCTCCTTCATTCACGGACCTCATGTTCGCTTCAAGAAGCTTGGTAGCAGTATTCACGTGCCCAATGGCTCCGCTACTGCTGGTGGTGGATGGTTTTAGAGTCTCGTTCAACTCATTGTTTTCATTTAATTTCGTATCCATAAATATTTTATTATCATGTAGGGATGGGGATGGTCACCCATGGCAGAGCCCTTGTACCATGGGAAGTTTAATTTGAAACTGGAGGTCGACCTGTATGAAGAGTTAGCTTACTAAATACCAAACTCCCCTCTTGCCATGCATCCATTGGTGTAAGCTGTTCCACCTTGGATTGGGGTGATTTTTTAAAGAGCTACTATTAGCCAGCATCCCTGAGCAGAGACATGACCGTGCTGAGGATCTGTTACCAGCCGCCCTTACATGGAGAATATAGTTGCACTTCCAGAAGTGACACACAGTAACGGCACGATCACAAAGATCCGTTTTAGTCCCCCTGTGTCTCCATCTGTCTGACGGCTTCGGAAGAGCATACACCAAGGTTGATCTTATGGTGACTTTGTATGATAGAAGTTTAGTGTTCTGGGGGAGATAACTGCTGTTCACCAGAATGGAGAGAATATTCATATGCGTTCGTAATCTAGCAGAAGTCTGCAATGGGCATTAAACTTTAACAAATTAATAGAATTTACCCCAGGGTACTTGACCTTAGACTTGAAAGGAACCTCGACACTATCTAGGGACAAGTGTAAGAGATTACTCTGGGGTACCACGAATCTTGCACATTTACCGGAAGCATTTCTAATGTATATAGCTATATAGATTTTGCGGTATTTATCTTAATACCCAACCTTTTATTAAAAGCATTAATATAACCCAGATGAAAAGTCACATTGTGCAACGCCTGGATTGTGGATTCCTCGTGTGAGTGGACCACACAGTCATCTGCGTACATGATGGCTTTTGAATTAACAGCTGTATGGGGGAAATTGTGTAAAATTATGTTGAATAATAATGAACTTCGTTTTCCACTGTGCCAAAATAAGATGTTGATCCGTTAATCTCAACGTTGAATTTGCGTCCGGAGAAGTAACTTTGGAAAATTTTTACTATGAACCGGTCAGTTCCAAGATTGACAAGTTTGTATAGGATTCCTTTATGATATGCAGAATCAAAACCTTTTCGATGTCCAATGATATAGCCACGGTACATGTTCTTTTTCTCAAATTATTTAAAATGTCACTGTGAAATTTCAGAAGTGCGTGTTGTGTGGATTGGAAACGTTTGAAACCAAACTATGATTCAGATACTGGGTCGAATAAAAATTTTTAAGTTTAACTTTCAATACTTGCTTGAATATTTTCAAGATGTTAGAAAGCAATGATAATGGGAGGAAATCTTCTATTTTACAGCTGTTCTCTTTCTTTAAAGAGGTATTATTTTGGCCAATTTCCATATTGTGGGAAAGTATCCATTATTTAGACAATTGTTAGAGATAATACTGAAAAAATTAATAATTGTATCAGCGAACTTCCTAATTGTGAAATTTGATTTTCCTTATAATGTTCTTTAGTGCTTCATGTGATGTTATCAAAGGTGTAAATGTGAGGGGTAAATAATTGAGGCATGATGAAACAGTATAAACAGATGCGTTTTATTATTAGTTTCAAAATTAACACCGATTTTATGTGAAAATAGATGCATTCCAAACCATCAATTCGGATTTAGAAGAAAACACGTCGAAATTAATTGTCATAAGAAAAGCATTTGAAGAAAAAAAAATATTGTTCAACACTCTTCATCGATGTTTCACAAGCTTTTGATAAAGTCTAGCATGAAGGCTTATTATATAAATTGAAGCAACATTTACCAGCAAACACACACAAGCTGTTGGAAAGCTACTTAGTCGGTCGTCAATTTATTATTAAAGAAGGAAATTTCTTAAATTCACCTCAGCCAATTGGCGCTGGACTCCCACAAGGCAGCATCCTGGGCCCTTTATTATACTTTATTTATACTTCGGACATGCCAGCAAACAACTACACTCAAACTTCAACATTTGCAGACGATACAGATTTTCTATGCGTCCACGAAAACCATTATGAAGCATCTCGTAACTTACAGCAACATATATTTCAACTAGAAATATGGTTAAGACAATGAAGGATAATGGTCAGTGAACAAAAATGCGTACATATTCATTTTGCGCCGGGAATCTTGCCATTGTTTTATGTGAACGTATGAATGTATATTTTTACGGTTCATCTTATAAGATAGTTGTTATAAGATTTCTTATAACAACTGTCTCATAGCATTCATTATAATATGAATACTAGGGGTGCGTTCGTAAATGCATCACTGCGCTGCATCAGTGATTTCAAGTTGTAATATATTTATCAGTGAAGTAAATGTGGACCGAAAAATTGTGAAATACTCCACAAAAAAAAAATAGTCACACAATAATATAAGTTACTATTATTCTTTTATCGCCATTAAAAAAAGTTTGCTTTTCTGTACAGCGCAGTGATGCATTTACGAACGTACCCTAAAGCTTCGCATAAACGGTGGTCAGATCTTACAATATTGTCATTAAAATTGCCTAAAAATGTCTTGCAACTGTGTGAACATTGTAAGCTCATTTTCACTTGGCAGATGTGTAAAATTATTGCATCTGACATTGGCTCCATTGTCAGAAAAATGACAACATTGTAAGATCTGACCACTACGAAGCTTAACACTATTTGAGAGTCCACACGTAAGATAATACTTTCTGCGATTGAATTTGACGTTTGCTGAAACAAAAATCTTATATCTTATCTCAGGTGGAGACCCTGTGTAAGGGTACGGTTACATAGGGTCTCCACCTGAGATAAGATATAAGATTTTTATATCAGCAAATGTCAAATTCAATCGCAGAGAGTATTATCTTACGTGTGGACTCTCAAATAGTGTTAATATTAATATTATAATAAATCTTATAAGACAGTTGTTATGAGAAATCTCATAACAACTATCTTATAAGATGAGCTGTCAAAAATACACATACATTCATAAATATAGACAAAAAAAAAAAAAAATAAAAAGACGCCATCGTTAAAATGTAAAATTCATACTAGAAAAATTTGTTAAATGTGTAAAAAAAAAAACAATATTTAGAGAACTCAAAAAGTATATTATAATTTGTGAAGTATATGAAGGTATAAACTAAAAAACAAAAAGAAAACAATTTTGTGGAAGACAAATTACAGCTAAAAGAAAATAATTTATGTGCCTACTTGCATTTAATTTAAAAACTAAACTAAGAAAAATATTTTTTGTGGAAGAAATCCAGCAACAAAACTTTTCTTATTATTTGGAAAAAAAAGTACACACATACGTAAGTATTTTAAAAAGTTAATGAAAAACTACAGACTAATCCACTTTTTATACCCTCCAGCACAAATAGTTGTGAAGAGTTTCATTCCGGGTGAGCCTTTTTAATATTCATCCAAGGCCCAGAACAAACGGTGAAACGCAATTGCAACTTCTAATTACTTTTGAGTTTATGCCATAGACTCCGTTGAGGGACCACACATTAAACGAACATTTTGAGACCGGTTTTAAATGCATTGGAAATCAGTTGCATTTAACCGGCTCACAGCAAACTCGTGTTTGTATTTAATCTGTTCTCAAAGAAATTCGAAATGATTGTTTCATTACATACTAGTACAATTTAGGTTGCAGGTTGGGTGGAAACATTTAAAACTGGTTTCAAAACAATAATTTCTTAAGGATTTCATTGCAGATGCGTTTTATCGTTTGTTCTGGGCCTAAGGCAACCATAAAGTATATATATTTGGGGTCCTTGAGTAAATTAAGTCAAGTTTGCTATGTCTATCTGTCTGTCCGTCTGTTGAAATGTAGCTCACTTCCCAACGACTCAAAATAGAGGATGAATATTTATTTTAAATTGTTTCTAGTTTTTCTAAGCAGTTTGGGACTGAAATCCCTAGAATAAATAGTGGCAGAATGCACATATTGGTGTGAGATTTGGCACAAATTCGTGTATATGACTAGAAATCGTACTAAGATCGTGACATACTTTAGGCCTCATTTAAAGTGTACTCTCGGAAACCAATTACGTACGCCTAAAACCGCAATGAATAATTTTGTAATAAGGCTTCAATCACATTAGAAAATGTCGTGAAAATCATCCCTTAATTTTGAATTTTCCCCATATAATGCCTACTCTGAGAAATTATTACAATATGCCTGAAACCGCAGCAGATATAGTGGTAAAATTTGGTCCAATTTAGCTTTTTATAGCCAAAAAGAATACCAACTTTGTTCTATTCGGTCCATATTTAACCCTTCTAAAAACCACCCTTTACCAAATTTCGCTGCTACATATGTATATCGAAATTTGTTTTTTTAATACCATTTAGAATTTGTTTTTTAATACCAGAAAATGTTCTTCAGAATTTTGAAATGATTGGTCCATAATGTACCATTATATCGGTTTTAGGCGTATTTTAATAACTAGATAAATTGAACTGAGTTTTTTACAGTGTGTAGATATTAGTTCTTTTTCTCATTTTCCTGCAAAAAGTGAAAATGTGTGAATTTTGAGATCGCCTTTAGAGGAACAAGTACATGTTCATTTTACATATTAAAATTGTGTTCTTCTCTAGTCAATCAGGCCTGTCTCATAAATTAATTCCGATCGAAAGTGGAAATGATTTCGTATCTTGCTTCACATTAAACGAAATCACTTTTGATCGGATTTAATTCTGTGACAAGCCTGAATGTATGGATAGTATTTCAAAGGATTATGACAGTAGTTCCTGATCGGTGGCGACTGTTTGTTTGCTAAGTTACTATTAAGTTAGTTTAAAAAAAACACGTTTGCATGTCATTGATGCCAGAAAAATGGAAAGACATTTCCTTGTAATTTCGTATTTGTTAGGATAAATTACATACTTTTTGTTTTTTTCACTCTGCTTATAACTAGATTTAAATATCACAGAGCCCTTATATTAAACTTGGAAGTATATCAAGGATAATAATAGGTAAATACGTAAAATTACAACTTTAAACTGGGAAAACTGCGTAAGCATACCTACAGACGTATTTACGCACAAAAAAAAAAATAAGTTCTATTGTGCATGCCCATAATTTATCGATTTAATTAAGATTAAAATTAAAAATTGTCAAAATTTTGATAAAAATAAAAAAATGATTTTAAAAGCCCAATCGACTTCAGTATAAAATCGCATACGTAAATTCGATTGCAATAAATCGATTTTTTTTACCATAAAATCGATTTTCGATTGGAATCGAAATCGATTTACCATTCCCTAAGGGGATGGTATCGAAGGCTCGGCACAGCCGAATATAGTACTCTTACTTGTTTACCTTATTTTGAATACAAATTAGTTGTCTATCTTGTATTTTAGCAAAATGGAATGGGGTGTGGAAGATGTATTTAAAATTATAAACTTATACCGCCAATTTCCATGTCTTTGGGACATTCGAAGTTCCAACTATAAGAGGAACGATATGAAAAGAAATGCATGGCAAGAAATTGCTAAAAACATGGAGAAGGATGAAGAAGAAGTTCGAAAAAAAATGAAAAATTTGCGTTCAGCTTATGTCACTGAGAAGAGAAAAGTAGAATCTTCCAAAAAATCAGGATCTTCTGCAGAAGAAGCATATCATCCCCATCTGTTTTACTACCATGAGCTAAATTTTTTAAACTCCGCAGTAATGTTTCGGAAGACTTCATGCAATTTGGAAAAAGTAAGTTTTATATATCACAAAAATTTTTTAATTTATATGTTTTTTTACAGCGAGAATCTCAAACACCCACCTTATTTTTTGGAGAGGAAAATTGTGTTTTAGAAGAAAGTTGCAATCTAAATGACAGTGTAGGGGACTTAGAGGAAACCCAAGAAAGTTTAATGTCAGCAAGCAGTATCGATACGCCAATAACATCAAAAGATTATAAAAAATCATATAAGAGGCAAAGAAGTGAAAGAGAAGAAAAGTTTAATTGTGCTATTGATGCTTTCGTACGACAGACAGAAATGTCTTGCTCTATGATGTCTTCTTCAAAACCAGAGGAAGAAAATATGTATGCGGCTTATGGGAAATCGATTTCGTTGCAACTGTCACAACTTTCCTTAACTTCTGCTGCCGAAGCTATGTCAGAAATTCAAGTTATAGTCTCCAACAAAATCCTAAAAGATCGTAATAACGATATTGTACAAACGGCGTTACATAACGCTAATATTATTTAAAACTTTTGCGTTGTTTTCAATAACTCTTATTTCAGAAGTGAGTAAATAAAACTGTTTTATTTTTTACCAAGCTCTAGGTCTTTTTAATTTTTAATTATTTATATTCGATATTTCGCTAACCTTTGGTTAGCATCTTCAGGAAAATTTAATTTAAAAAAATTAAATTATTAAATTAGCGAAATATCAAAAATAAATAATTAAATATTAAAAAGACCTAGAGCTTGATAAAAAAATAAAACAGTTATTAAATTAAACAAGTTAAAATAAAAGCTTAATATATGCTAGTAATTATATTTTGGAAATTTGTAATTATAATTAATTATCTGTGACATTTGGCAAATCGTCTTAAGTCAAAATTAAAAAGTTGAAGAAATGTTTTTAATCATACGAATTTTCATTCAAAAAGTATTTTTCTTTATGTTTTTAAAATTTTGTTTTATACACGAAGTTTGTCGTTAATTTTGTTTAATATATTATTTGACAAAGATGATTTTTTCACCGAGTGTTTTTAAAATGTTTTTTGCTATATTATCTCGACTTAAGATGTTTTGCCAAAATGCCACAGATATAATTAAGATAAAAATTTAATATACTTCAGAAATTTAAAAGATTTTGTTATTCGTGCTTGACTCCCAATTTTTATTCTTGATGAAAACACTGAAATTTATTGTTGATGGGATAAGCTATTCCTATGCGTATTTCACTGGTTGCTTAGACCAGATCGTCAGGAAACTTCATACAAAGATTTGAGAAAAACTAAAGATATTAAACCAAATAAAACTGTTAAGCGTTTAAGAATTAAATGCAACAGTTCTACTTGTAAAAATAACAAAGTTTAAACAAAAACATCAACAATAAACAGTAAGTTTATCTTTCCTTGCATTCCCCACTACAATTGGTTGGAATTCTTCCAACATTAGTTGTAGTTGTAAGTAGGTTAAGAAAAACAAAATAAAAACACTGTTTATTGTTGATGTTTTTGTTTAAACTTTGATATTGTTACAAGTAGAACTGTTGCATTTAATTTATTAATCTGGTCTAAGCAACCAGTGAAATACGCATAGGAATAGCTTATCCCATCAACAATAAATTTCAGTGTTTTTATCAAGAATAAAAATTGGGAATTAAGCACGAATAACAAAATCTTTTAAATTAAAATTTTGTATTCCCAAAAATTACTTTGATAATAATTCAAAAATTAAGAAAAATAGTTACAAATTGCTGAAATGTAATTTCAAACTTTTGAAGTAAAATGAGAAATTACAATTAAAATATGTGAATTAAAAAAACCTGATGTATGTTCAAATTATATCTTAACATTGGAGTTGTGATACTTTAATATACTTTTTGAATTAAATAAAATTTGTTATTTTTATACAAATTGTATTATTTTTTAAATAAATAAATACCTCAGAAATGTAATTCCAAACTTTTGAAGTAAAATGAGAAATTACAATTAAAATATGTGAATTAAAAAAACCTGATATATGTTCAAATTATATCTTAACATTGGAGTTGTGATACTTTAATATACTTTTTGAATTAAATAAAATTTGTTATTTTTATACAAATTGTATTATTTTTTAAATAAATAAATACATACGTGCAAAAAATTTAAAATTAATTTGAGAACTACATTTTATTTCGATAAGGGTGATTGTTTCAATGTAAATTCCCAAGCAAGGCGAATTCATACAAGGTGGTCTTATTTTGAAAACGTTTTACAACAAGTATTTTTTATTTTATTGTTAATAATGGCAGTCAATTCAAAGTTGTATTTTGAGTTTTATTATTTGTTTGGAAATAATTTATTTTTGAAGTTTTATTTATTCCTCAGAAATATAATTATTCTGGATTTTTATGCTTATTTTCAGTCGA
Source organism: Pollenia angustigena (assembly GCA_930367215.1). Classification (NCBI taxonomy): domain Eukaryota; kingdom Metazoa; phylum Arthropoda; class Insecta; order Diptera; family Polleniidae; genus Pollenia; species Pollenia angustigena. The sequence goes on along the minus strand of OV884061.1, from coordinate 10,318,743 downwards.
GTATGGTACCATGTTATTCAAAAAAAAAATCTCTTCTTAAATAAGTTTGGTGGCCCTGAAAAGGGCCGATTGTTTATACAAATAAGTTTGGTGGCCCTGAAAAGGGCCGATAGTTTATTTTTACTCAATCGAAACTAATACAGGGACTGCAACTTGCTTTCGGATTTTTTGCCACTGGAATGGAATATCGCCATCGGTAACAAGATATTTTTTGACATTCTCTCTCATCTCATTTGCAAAACGTACGGTTTCATGTCGTTGTGTTGGTAAGGGTGTTATTGTGGATGGTAATTCTTGGACAGTGGGTTCTTGGTATTTAGGAAAATCACAGCTACTTTTGGACAACATATTATGCAACACACAACATGCTGTTACCACCAGATCGCAAGTTTCCAATTCAACTTCAATGGGCCTGTGAAATATTCTAAATCGACTTGCTAATCTACCAAACGCCAATCCTACTGACATCCTAGCACGGCTCAGCCTATAATTAAAAATTTCTTGAGCTGTTGTCAAATTTGTGTTACGATTATAGGCTTTTAAGAGGTTTCGATCGATTCCAAATATGTCGTCCCCAATGAAAAAAAATGATGTTTTAATATGCTGTCCTGCCAAAGCTTCGTCTGGTGGTATATTCAATTTCCCTGACTTAAGATTTGCATGCAAGCTGCTGTTCTTTAAAAGAACTACGTCCGAGGCTCTCCCATTACCACCAACATCTACATAGATAAAACGACTATGAGCATCAACAACTGCTAAAAGCACAATGCTATGGTATCCTTTATAATTATAAAAATCGGAACCAGCATGAGGAGGTCGCTTAATTCTAATGTGCTTGCCGTCAATAGCACCCAAAGTGTGAGGAAACTGCCACACGTTGTTGAAGCCTTCTGCAATTTTTCTCCATTCTGATTCATTTGATGGCATCTAAACATTTTTGGAAGATACATTTACATTTATTAAAATATTTTTTTAAAATAAATTATAAATTATTTCAATTCTACCTTGAAGTATTTGTCAGAAAGGGCAATGATAATTGAATTTAAAACCTCAGGAACAAATTTGCTGATGGTTTTTCGGGACACGCGGGTGAGAAACTCCAAGGATCTATACGAGTCTCCAGTGGCTATATAGCGTAGTGTAACTGCTAGACGCGTTCTTGATGAAATTGCATCTCTCATCACAGTATTTTCCTTTTTTATTTTGGAATCTACCTAATAATTATAGAATGGAATGTCGAGAAATTTTTTGAGCTCGATTGTACGTAAATAATTAAAAATTTTTTTTTTTTTTTTTTAATAATAATTTATTTTTATTATTGAATCTTTCTTATCGAAATTTACAATATGTATTCAAATCTTAATTCTACTTGTTGTTTATTAGTTGTTACCTGTGTAACCACTAACTGCTGTATTCAAATTTTTAAGACTGTCTTCTAGTAAGGCTCAAAGTATCGGTTCTTTTTAGCCTCTGGTGACCTTCGAACTGAAGCAAACCCCGAGCGAGGTAGTTAGGGTGAACCATTAGTTTATCGATGTAGCTTATTGAATATTTTTTAATTTCCTCCTGGATAGTGGGGACGTTGAGATCTCTGTGGATAATATCATTACGTATATACCATGGGGCGCAGACAATTTGTCGTAATATTCTAGACTGTCTTCTTTGAAGCTTTTGGATGTTAGATGCGCATGCAGTACCCCATAATTGGATGCCATATGTCCATATTGGTTTTATGATGGACTTGTATAGAAGAACTTTGTTGTCTAAAGACAAGTTTGAGTTTCTACCGAGAAGCCAATGTAGTTGAGCTGCTTTAAGTTTCATAGCCGTTATTTTCGCTTCGATATGACGAGACCAGGTCAAACGTCTATCTATATGAACTCCCAAGTACTTTACATGGTTTTCTACCGGAACAGTGATGTTATTTATTTTTACTGCTGGGCACGTTTGTCTTCTGAGCGTGAAAGTTAAGTGAGCACATTTAGCCGGGTTAACCTTTATTCTCCATTTTTCTAGCCATGCCTCTAGTTCATTGATGTGGGACTGCAGATTTTGCGATGCGACTTTTGGGTCATGGTTAACGCTAATAAATGCTGTGTCGTCTGCAAATGTAGAGGTATGCGTGCTCAGGTTTGTTGGCATATCCGCTGTGTATATTATATATAGAAGCGGTCCTAATATGCTGCCTTGGGGAACACCAGCAGTAATTTTCTTGAGGGGGGAGTATTTATCTTGCGACCTTACTATGAATGTTCTGCCTGTTAGATAGCTCTCCAGAAGCTTGTGAGTGTTTTGAGGAAGCATTCGTGTTATTTTGATGAGTAGCCCATCATGCCAAACTTTGTCAAATGCTTGGGAAATGTCTATAAACAGGGCTGAGCAGTATTGCTTTTTCTCAAACGCCGATCTAATAAGGGTGACAATTCTATGCACTTGCTCTATTGTACCATGTTTCGCTCTGAATCCGAACTGGTGATCCGGGATGATGTCGTGTTCATTTAGATGAGGAGTTATACTTAAAATGAATATTTTTTCGAAAAGCTTTGATAGGATTGATAATAAGCTTATCGGTCTGTACGACGCAACCTGGCTAGCATCTTTTCCTGGCTTGGGAATCATAACAATTATAGACTTCTTCCATGAGGATGGGAAGTATCCGACTCTTAATATAGCGTTAAAAATGAACAGCAAGATTCTGGAAGCAGACGAAGGTAAGTTTCTTATCATTGACCCTGTGATACGGTCAAGTCCGGGAGATTTTCTAATATTCACTTTTTCTATTGCAGATTTTACTTGAGTAATGTTAAATTTTAATGGATGGTTTACCTTATCAGGAATGGTTGGACGACAGGAACAAGTATGTGTATCATGTGGCGTGAAAACTTTCTCAAGATGGCCCGCGAAAGCGTTTAATTTTTCATCTGTGTTTTTCGCCCAAGTGCGGTTTTCCAGTCTTAATGGAGATTCTTGGGTTATAGGGCATTTCATATGCCGTACAGCCTTCCATAAGCTATAATTGGAGTTTTTTGTGGCATCTAGGCTGTTTAGATAGCCTTCTATTGCAGACTCGTGGTTCTGTCTCAATTTGTTGCGAAGAGTTGTCAGGCATAATTGTAGTTGGGCCTTAGTGGTTGGGGAACGACTGTTTTGCCATTGTCTTCTTAACTTCCTTTTTTCTCTGATAAGGGTCTCTATATCCGTCGATGTATTGTAAGGAGCACGTTTAATTGTCCGCTTGATTGGGGTTGCATTTCTTGCTGCAGCATCCAAGACTTCTGTAAATCGGTCGACAGCTATTTGGATGTCAGATGAATTTTTTAGGGGAATGCACTGTGATAGGTGAGAGCTCACATACATTTTATACTTTAACCAATTTGTGTTTCTGTTTGGATAGGAAAACCAGTTTGCAGCTGCGGCGTCAGAGTTACATTTTAAAATGAGGATTGAAGGTGAATGATCAGACGAAAGATCATAGGAGGAACTAACTAGTACCTGATCGCGCTTGATGTTTTTGATTACAGCAAAGTCAATAAGGTCTGGTAGCTTGTTGAAGTCGGTTGGCCAATAGGTAGGCTCACCACTCGATACCACATCAAAGTTATTTGCAGTTACGGTATTATATAGCTGATTACCTCTAGGACTAATAAGTCTGGAGCCCCAATATGTATGTTTAGCGTTGTAGTCGCCAGCAGCAATGAATTTCTGGCCCAATGTGGAGAAGAAGTTGAGAAATTTATCGTGTAGAATTTTGTGCCTCGGGGGACAATAAACGGATGTTAACGTTAGTTTGAAATCAGTCAGATTTATAGATGTGGCCTGGATACAATCTTCTTCGAACTCTGGCAATGGTAAGTGTCTGATGTGTTTGTGCACAATTATGGCTGTGCCACCACAAGCTCGTCCGCTGGGATGTTTTGTGTCATACGTAAGGTAACCATTTACCCTAAAGCAGTTTTTATGAGTAAAGTGTGTTTCAGAGACAAGAAGTACGTCGATTTCATGCCTATGAAGAAAGTTTGCAACTTCGTGTTTATGTTGGGATAACCCGTTTGCATTCCAGAAACATATTTTTAACTGGTTAATTTTTTGTTGAGTAGAACTTGCAGGAGCATGTTCTGGTTTCGCATCATTTCCTGAAACATGCTCTGCATAGTGGCCATGAAGTTATTCATAGTTTGAATTAAATTTTCAATTGAGGTAGGCATTTGTAGACCTTCCCTAGGAACATTAGCGTATGGAGGTTGCTTTGCGTTGGAAGTACTCGGGGGATTTTTCGCATTAGGGTTTCCTTTTAGGACTTGGGCATATGATTGGTTTTGTTTGTTTGTTTGTGTAGTACTAGCAATAGAGCCAGCGGCTTGGCTGGGCGCATGTGATGGACCATATTGGGAGTGAGTATATTTTTGAACTAAAGCTGGTTTTTTTAAATGCAAGAAGACTTTACAACCCCTATAGTTTGCCGTGTGATTTTCGCCACAGTTGCTGCATTTCTTGACATTTGGGTCAACTTTAGAACGATTACATTCGGCGGTTTTATGAGCGTCGCCACAAACCACACATACGTGAGGCAATTTACAATATGATTTTGTATGCCCATATTCCTGACAGTTTGTGCATTGGGAGGGACCCTTTCGTTTTATTGGCTCCTCAACAGTTATTCTTCTGTTGAGTAGGTAGCGCAAGTTGTATATGGGATGAACTGAATTTTTGGTTTTGAGAACCGATGAATCAAACGATATCTCAATGCGGTGCAGTGGTTGGGGAACTTTGTTCCTGTTCAAAATGTTATGAACCGATTTTACCTCGTACCCCTCTTGCTCTACGGCAGATTTTATTTCATCTGTAGGAACGGAACTATCTATGCCTTTTATGACAATAATCAATCCCTTAGCACTTTTTAATTGGTATGTATAGTAGCTTTTATTTTCTGCGTCCAGGTGTCTTGATATAATACGAAAGTTCGTTTCTGTACTGGCTTGAATTTTGGTCTCTTGAATTTGTCCGCGTCGTATAGAAACGACGTAGAAATTGTTCTTACCTACAAGTTGAGTCAACATGTTGACTATGCTATTTGATGTTTGCTCCCGCAGATAGATAGGTGGCGGTTTAACTTCTTTAGTGGCTGTCCCATTAGCTAATTCTGCTTCTTCATCGTCAGGTATGGATAGTACAGAGAATCTGTTACCATTTGTTGGCAAAGAGACTACGTTAGAGCCTTTGTATTGTTTGGCCACGCGTTCCTGTTGGGTGGACCTAGGGCTAGCCTTTCTCTTAGTTATTGTTATATATCTGTCCATGCCTGTTTGCACTTTAGTACTTTTTGGTACAGCTCCTGTATTTGTTAATGCAAATCGTGATGTTCCAGGTTTTTCGTTATTATTCCTCTGGTCAGACGGCTTCACACTTTGAACCACATTTACGGTCGGATCAACACACTTGCTCAGGTTGGGCACACTTGAACTTAAATTTCTGTATGGAAAACCAGTTGCGCTGGCAATTTTTGCACTTAAAAAATGTTTGTTTAATTCAGGGTATCGAATGTTTTCATTGCTCACGCTCGGGGAGCTTACCACAATATACGCATTTCTGCTATTTGTGCTGGGCCTACTCTCCTTATTGGAGAATGTATAGATAAATATATACGGTTTACATCCAGTCCAAAAAGTACTAAGAATGAGGGAAAATTGAAAAATAAAAAGAAAATATATAAAGTGGTAAAAGAAATGCAAACGCATACTCTTCGAGTAGTGGACCTCTGAAGCAGTCATTAAATATGCAATTTTCAACAACATTTCTGGTCTTATATGGCCAATATTGGCATCTTTAGAAAGCTTTCTGGATACGAAAATTGATTTTTTAAAACTGTCAACTCTTTAGTTCCCAACACAGTTGATAGCATGTGTTATTCAAATAATTGTGTCAAAAAGTAAAATCTAAAGATTTCCTGGATAGCAAGGACTTTCTCCTCTATTGTATAACAACACCGGCTTCGCAAACTAACACCCATGTACATAACAATTAGTATGCTTACTTAAAACTCTTGCATTTTTGCAAGCTCATCCCCGCTCCCTTAATGGTTAACAAGATATTTTCAAAAGCTTTCTAGAGATACCAATATTGGGCACTTTAAATTTTCTTCTTATTTTTCTAACACCATATGTAAATTTTTCTGTTTGGAGCTGCGTTGGCAAGCAAGATTTGTTCCATATACATATGTATGAAAACTTATGTTCATATGTATAACCAAAAAATTGTCAGGTGAAGACCCCGGCGGGGTGCAATAACGCCTTAAGAAATAAGGCCTTTAAGGCTTTATTTCTCAATGGAAAGTGAAATAAGGCCTTTATTTCCAAAAAGGTTTTATTGCACTTTGAAAGTGAAATAAAGCCGTAAAGGTCTTATTTCACTTAAATTTCTTTTAAAATGAAGCAATAAAATTTCTTATTCTTCTTATATTGTATTAAAATGTACATAAAAGGAAATGTCAGGAAAAAAGCATACACAAATTTTAATTTAACTGCAACAATATTGAAAATCTTTGCTTTATAAAGTTTCCTTGCGCGCGCCACACTACGAAAAATAATGAAACGCAAGCAGGAAAACTGTATTCAGCGAAGCCACCTGCCGCGTCCCATGGAGGAGAAAACCCCTAAGATCGGCCGCAGGCCGCCACGCAGAAAAACTGTATTAAGTGAAGATTTAGGTGGCTAACAGTGTAACAAAAGAATCCAAAAATATAAAATAAAGGCTTTATTTTTATTGCACCATTGGCTAAATTCCAATAAAGGCTTTCAATTGAGCAGTAAAGTCTTTTTCGCAAAAAAGGTCTTATTTCTCAATTGAAAGTGAAATAAAGACTTAAAGGCCTTATTTCTTAAGGCGTTATTGCACCCCGCCGAAGACCCCATGTTACTTACCATGGACAACAAATGTTCAAAATCTTCCACCTTTAAACGGCAAAAGTTTTTGTAATCATTTGTGTCCCAGAGAATGTCCTTCAATATATGGGCTTCTAAGCTGTGGAGTTGCCTCTTCTCTAAAAAGGGTTTTACCCAGTATCTTCGTTCCATATTAGGTTCTTCCTCATCAGCAAGATCAATAAGATCTTTAAGGGATTTTAATGCCATTAAAAGTCCAAAACTTTTTTTTATCCAAAAATTTTTTGTTTTTTGATTTTACACTTTTTTTTACAAAAATTTATACGAAAACTCACAAATTTAAAATATTTAATGCAATTCTGCACATTTGTACCAATAAAATTCACAACAGAAAAAAACACAAAACTACACACAATAAAAACACAAAAATACTAACGACACAAGTTTATTGCAAGAGCATCAGTGTTAAAATAATAAAAACGACACAAGTTTACTGCACGAGAATCTGTCAATAATGAAATCTTATAAGATTAATATAAATACGTGTTCCCCTTGTATAAGATTAAGATTAACATGAAGATATACGTTCTCTTATTCTGCCGACGTTCTATCACATATTATATCACATATTATCTCAGGTGGAGACCCTGTGTTATGTAATTGGAGGAAAATAAAATAAATACTACATGTTATAATTTTTGCAATTTTATTTTATTTTTATCACAAACTTAGCTTCTTTTAATTCGCGTTTTATGTTAGCAATAATATTCAACGAAAATTTATTAAAAATTATTGCAACATAAATTGCCGGCAATAAATATGTACAAAAAGTGCTGTCTACATTAATGGCGATTTCTTTTCTGAAAAAAATGTTGCATTAATGGAACATTTTTTTTTTTTTTTTTTTTCATTATTTATTTATTGAATCTTCATATATTAAATATGAACTAACAATAATTAATCAAATCTTAACCTAATGCTTTATTTTATGTCCTGCCAGTGCCAGACAAAAATTTTCTTCATCACGGGTTCTGTTCACATATGTAGGTGTTTATCGCTCATCTTAATGGGTAAGTGCTGCAGTGTCTCTTCTTCTTAGGCGAGAGTGGCCGCTATCATTTAAAATATTTCGTGCTAGTGGATTTGGGTGCAACTCTAGCCTCTTCAAATATTTTACCGCATACTTCGTTATAATAGTCCTTACCAGGGGCACATTGAGATCCTTGTGGATATTTGAGTTTTTAACATACCAAGGGGCAGCTGTAATTATTCGAAGAAGTTTATTTTAGCGCCTTTGAATTTTTTCGATATTTGAGGCCGAGGCAGTGCCCCATAGTTGAATACCGTAGCACCATATTGGCTTTAAAATAGCGTTGTAAAGTAGTAGTTTGCAGTCGAGACTAAGAACAGAATTTCTTCCAATAAGCCAGTTAATTTGAATTGCTTTTAGTTTCATTTGGGTTAATTTTGCATCTATATGGCATTTCCATATCCGAGATATTTGACATGCGATTGTTGAGGCACTAGTTGATTATTGATTTTAATAGGGGGACATGTTTCCCGACGCAAGGTAAATGTTATATGTACGCATTTTTGCTCATTGACCTTTATTCTCCATTGTTTAAACCACAGTTCTAGTTGAAATATATGATTCTGCAGGTATCGAGATGCTTCACGACTGTTCTCGTGTACGCTTAGAAAAGCTGTATCATCAGCATAAGTTGAGGTTAGGGTGTGATTGTTTGTTGGCATGTCCGAGGTATATATAAGGTAAAAAAGTGGTCCCAGGATGCTTCCCTGAGGGACTCCAGCTTCAATTGGCTGAGGAGAACTTAAAAAATCGCCTTCTTTAATAATAAATTTTCGACCGACCAGGTAGCTTTCTAACAGCTTGTGTGTATTAACCGGTAGGTTTAGCTTCAACTTATGTAACAAGCCTACATGCCAGACTTTGTCAAAAGCTTGAGAAACATCTATGAAAAGAGCGGAGCAATATTTTCTTTCTTCAAAGGCTTTTCTTATGGCGTTTACTATCCGATGGGTTTGTTCAATTGTGCTATGCTCTCTTCTGAAGCCGAATTGATGATTGGGTATACACCCACTGTCATTTAAAATTGGGGTTAATTTTGACGCTAAGAGCTTCTCAAACAGCTTTGATATATTAGATAATAAGCTAATAGGCCTATATGACTCAACTTTTGTGTGATCTTTTCCTGGCTTTGGTATCATCGTAATTAAGGAGACCTTCCATTCTTGAGGGTAGTATTCAAGTCGTAAAATAGCATTAAAAATATAAAGAATAATTTTCTTTGCTATGCGAGGTAGCTCCAAAAGCATTTTGTTACTGATTTTATCAATACCAGGTGCCTTCTTGGTGTTTAATTCACAAATAGCCCTTTCTAATTCCCTTATCTCAAATCTTAGGGGGATAGCTGCTCTAACATTAACAGGCGGCAACTCGTGCGCTGTATCGTCAGGTATATTTTGGGTAAATACGTTTTTCAAATGATTTATAAACAGGTTTCCTTTTTCATTATCATTTCTTGCCCAACTTCCATTCAAGTTTCTTAATGGTGGTTTCGAGATAACTGGTCTTTTGAGGTTTCTAGCTGCCCGCCATAATGAGTAGCCTGATTGTGGAGTTGCATCCAAGTCCTTAAGATATTTTTCTACGGAAGCCGTTTTCTGAGTCTGCAGTAATTTTCTTAGCCTTTTTGTACACTCTTTTAATTCATTTTTAAGTTGAGGGGATCTTTGCAATTGCCATTCTCTTCGCACTCTCCTTTTTTCATTCAAGAGGCGCTCGACATCTGCAAAATATATTTTGTTATAATTGGTTTTTTCGAGGGTTTTGCTGGAATGTTGAACAGCTAGTTTAAGATAACTGTCAAAATTGACAATAGAGAGATCCACATTTTCCGGTGTGCTAAGCGGAATATTTTCTGTGCAATGGGTACTGAGATATTTTTTATATTTTAACCAGTTTATTTGTGTAGCTGTTGTCGCTATGTAACCAGAGGGAGATACGATTCTATTGGTGTTTGTTATAGTAACTATTGTAGGTGTGTGATCAGAGGATAATTCTAACGAAGGTTCAACTTGAATCGTTTCTGTAGGGATGTTTTTAACCACTCCGAAATCGATGACATCTGGAATTTTTTGCGGATCAGCAGGCCAATATGTTGGTTGTCCGCTCGCGACGACATTTAAATTCATTTTAGAGATTGTATTATACAAAACACGACCCTTTGGTGTTATAAGTCGTGAACCCCAGAAGGTATGTTTAGCGTTATAATCGCCAGCAGCCAGGAAACAGGGCCCCAATGACTTATAATAAAGGGTGGTTAAATTTCAAGGGCCGATGTTGATTTTGAATAAAACACAAACTATTTAGGAAATTATTGTAATTTTATTTTATTATGATATATTGGTATTACTCAATTATGTATGGAACAAAATATCGGCCAAATGGGCGCCGCGACCACGGCGGCACACCTCCATCCGATGGTCCAAATTTTCGATGACCCTGAGGCATAATGGAGGTTCTATGCCGTTAATGTGCCGAATTATCTCATCCTTTAGCTCTTGAATTGTTGCTGGCTTATCGACGTACACCTTTTCTTTCAAATAACCCCAAAGAAAAAAGTCCAACGGTGTCAAATCACATGATCTTGGCGGCCAATTGACATCGCCATTACGTGAGATAACACGGCCATTGAATTTGTTGCGCAAAAGAGCCATTGTTTCGTTAGCTGTGTGGCAAGTGGCACCGTCCTGCTGAAACCACATATCGTCAACATCCATATCTTCCAATTCGGGCCATAAAAATTTCGTTATCATCTCACGATAGCGAACACCATTCACAGTAACTGCCTGACCGGCCTCATTTTGGAAAAAATACGGCCCGATGATGCCGCCAGCCCATAAACCGCACCAAACAATCACTCTTTGTGGGTGCATTGGTTTTTCGACAATCACTCTTGGATTCTCATTCGCCCAAATGCGGCAATTCTGTTTATTGACGAATCCACTGAGGTGAAAATGTGCCTCATCACTGAATCACGAAGTGCACGATATGCATTTTGATTTGAACGCCCATTTTCATAATAAGTCTGGATAACTTTAACACGTTGTTGGATTGTGTATCTCTCCATGGTTCAAATTGAGTAAGTCTGAAATGTCAAATAAAATTCGGAAAAAAACTTGGCGTTTAGGTGTGGTTCACATTCAACATCGGCCCTTACAATTTAACCACCCTTTATTTATAATATTGGCTTTCTGATATTGCAAATCTAGGTGGTGAGTATAAGGATGAGATTACTATGTTTCGATTCAGCTCTTTAATACAAATGTTCGTTGCTTGGAGATAATCTTCACGATGATCACACATCAGGTAGTGTTTGATTCGGGTTTTGATCAAAATGGCAGAACCTCCACAAGCTCTATCTCGAGGGTCCTTGGTATCATATAGTGTATAACCATTGATTTTAAACGTATTTCTTGAGGTCAAATGAGTTTCAGAAACCATCATGACATCAATTTGTTTATTTTTAAGAAAGTATTCTAATTCATTTTTATGTTGGCGGATGCCGTTTGCGTTCCAAAAACAAATTTTTAAACAGTTCATGGTTTGTTAAGTACAGCTTGCAATAACATCGATTGCATTCTAAGGATCTCCTGCATCATATTACCAATTGTGTTTGTAAAATTATTTACTGTTTGCACTTAAGTTTCCATGGTTTTTTCTAGACGACTTAAATTAGAAACTGGAGTTTCATCATTACTTGGCGAAGCACCTTGCATTGGCACATGGTTTGATTTTAGGACGTTAGCATAAGAGGTTCTGTTATTACTAGGCTGCGGAGCCTGAGTGTCATTAGTGTTTGCTTGATTTGGTACCTGCATTTGAGGGGGATTAGTTTTCGGTCCAGCCGACTGCTTGACGATAGTATATACAGGACATCCTCTATAATTGGCAGTGTGATTGCCGCCACAGTTGCTACATTTTTTTACATTAGGGTCATTTTTAGACTTATCGCACTGGACTGTACCATGTAATTCACCACATACTACGCAAACAGGGGGTAAATAGCAGTAGGCCTTAGTATGGCCAAATTCTTGGCAGTTGAGACATTGAACGGGACCATTTCTTTTGTGCGGCTCCTCTATAGTTATTCTTCTGTAGAGAATATATTTTAAATTGTAAATAGGATGCGTTTCATTTTTTTTAAGCTTAACGTCGCCAGGTTCTAGCTCCACTCGAAATAGTGGTTGGGGATTTTTTTCCCTATTTTTGATATTTGTAACGTTTTTTTATTTTAAAGCCTTTCTCTTCCAAAAAGGTTTTAATTTCTTCAGGGTCCACGCTCGAGTCTATGCCCTTGATCACTACCTGAAGGCCTTTGCTGCTCTTCAGCTGATATGTATAAAAGCTTTTTTTAAGGGATTCAAATTGGTTTGTTAGTTTGCGAAAATCATTCTCATGATTAACCTGTATTTTTGTCTCGTTTATATTACCACGCTTAATTGCCGCTACGTAAAAAGAATTTTCACCTATTACCGAGATCACGCTCTTTATTAACTCACTTGAGTTTTGCTCCCTAAGATATATTGGGGCTGGCTTAGAAGATTTTATGACGTTTGGTGCCTCTGGGGATTCGTCCTCAAGAATTGCAAAACGGTTTTGTGAAATTATTCTATCAAAAGATGTTACTTTTGAGGCCGAAGCAACTGCTGAAGAGGTAGGGCTGCGACCCCGTTTAAGCACTGTTATATACCTGTCCATACCAACTTGTATTTGAGGCTTTTGACAATTTTTCACTAAAGGGTTCTCCATTGCGTCTGTATTTGAGTTTATGGTATCATTTCTTACTAAGATTTTTTTTTCCGCCGCGGTAGTACTTGCGGACGCTACAACACTTGTCCCCAAAGACAGATTAATATTTTTTAATGTATCACTATCCACCGTTTTTGTGAACACCGAGGGTGAAAGAGAACGTGTTCGAATAATAGGCTTAGCCGTTAGATAGTTAATATTGTTTTGTTTTGTTTTATTTATTTCAGCATTATTTTCGTTTGCCTGAACGGTCACATAAACATTTCTTTCATTTTGCCTTAGCGTTGTTTCACTGTTTTTACTCATGCAGAGTTGTTTTTGTTTTTCACCGTTTTGCTTTGCTTTAATATTTTTATTATTTATTGTATTTTACAACAACAACAAAAAAACAAGAAATTTAAATTTAAATGTTTTTGTTCAGAATATGTATACACATGTATGAACATTCATACGTACATACATATATATTTTTACTGTTTTATTTTATTTTATCGCTTTCAATTGTTCACTATTATGTTAAATAATTTAAATAACAAAATATATTATCTTTTTCTTAAGCGTCCATTCGCTGCTTATATTTATGTATTACAAAATCAAATGTGATTAATTAATAGTTCAAATCGTATGCGCGGCTAAAAATACACGTCTGTATCACAACAAAGCACAAACCGAACTGATGGAACATGTTCTACATTTTTATGTTCGTTTTTAGAAAAAATACAACTGTGGGAAAAATTTTCAGGTTTTTTTTGTGAATATGTTGATGAAAAACATGTTGCCTATTTTACCCCAAGGCGAATTGACTAGAAGGTGAGGTCAACTCTACAACTACAATGCTTCTGTGGTCGAGTTGTCAAAAATATTGCTAGTAAAAAAACAGGTTTGTTTACATAAACTTTGTATACAAACTTTGGCAAGTCGACCACCGAAAAAAACACCACATGTTGACTTGACCCCACCTTCTAGTCAATTCGCCTTGATTTTACCCTTACTTTTACTTAAGGTGTTCATACTGCCCTGTTCTACAACTTTGGTACTTACTACTTTCTTTGTACAACAAATGCTTTATTTTTTTGTCATAATTCATACCGCTCATAATTTTGTAAAAAGTTTGTTTTAAAACAAAATATTTACACATTAAAATCAAAAAAGCCTAGTTATATTATAATCGTTTAAGTTTTTATAAGCCATTGGTGATGTTAATATTTGTTTTTAAGCGTAAAAGCGTGCAGAAACCGCTTTAATAGCTTTAAAAATCGCTTTATAAGTACATTAATGATGAAAATGTAATAGTTGTAAATAAAAGCACTAATTGTGTTCTATTGAAATTGCACAACATCCCAGGCAGAAATTACGACTCTTCTAAATATTATGTACTGCCACAACCCTGTAAATACAAAATTGTGACTCTACCAAAAATATGGTACCATCACAACACTGTAGATCAGTGATAACCAAGCCCTGAACTAACCAAGCCTCGAACGCACGCGCACAAAGATATTATGTACTTGTGTGCGGTCGCAGAGACTGATGATAGTCTAATGTTTTGAAACGAACAAAGTTGTTGTATACATGTGAATTGCCGACCGTGTCTGTGTGAAAAATACGCCTATTGACTGACTCGCGAGCCTATGGAGTGTTTATCACTGCTGTAGATACAAAATTACAACCTTAGTTTTTTAATACCGTTTTTAAATCAGATTCAACACCGGTACAAGACCCTAAATACAAATATACGACTTCAGATTTTAATGTCGTATTTACCATAAAACTTTACCTCTACAACACTGTATATACAAGAATTAAACCTTTATTTCCTAATACCGTGTTTATAATAATTCTATACCGCTGCAACGCTGTATATACAAAAATGTAGTCTTATTAATTTAATAGTGTCGTATTAAAATGAAAACACAAAAACTATTTTAGGTTAGAAAATATACAAATTTTTGCTTGTTAATTTAACGAATTTATATTTGTAGCAATATTAAAAATAAGAGTCGGAAGACGGTTGTGACTACGTTGTAAATTCGTGAATCCAACATTGTAAATTTAAATTTACAGTACTGTGACAACACAAAAAAGAAGAGTCGGAAGACGCACATTTGGCGTTATCATTTTAATATTGTGGCAACATTGTTAATTTTGTAAACAGTACGTTGTATTGATGTTGATAGTACCCCCTGCAGTGTCGGCACAGCGTCGTGGTGATTGTCTTTTTCTGCCTGGGATGTAACACTTCGAGTGATTATAGGTAACATTAGAAAATGTAACATGTATATACTGTAACATATTTTTCTCAGAAAAGAAATCGCCATAAGATAAGACATAAGAATAATTTTGGCATTTACCGCAATATGCAGTCAGGGACAAAATTGTTCACAAAATTTTTGTTACTGGCAATATAGGCTATAAATTTTTGTTTTATTTATAATTATTTAATAATTTTTAACTATATGAAATCTAGAACATTTCAAGAACTTACAAATAAAAACTTTTCTAAGAAATATGTGTTCAGAATATTTTACACGGTAGTAGTATTGAGTTCTGAATGTGAACAATTATGACCCTAGTTAGAGATTATTATTGTATTTGGGTCCTAGCGTTTGGTATGTTGTCCCTTTGCTCTTTTAACCTGCCTTTATCATTTTTTCTACTCTTTTACAAAAGTTTTGATCAGTTTCGGCTTTATTTTTTCCAAGCTTTAACGGCAAGCTCCCAAAGCTTATATACAGTGCTAGGAGGGTTCCTCTGAGCAAAAAAAAATTGTCGTTTTGGAATGGACCAAAGTGGGTACAACTTTGGCGACTAATTAGGTAAATTTATTTTCGAATTTTTCTTTTCTTCACACTAACTTAGCTTTTTCTGAAGTATGCTTAAGATCGCTGTCCTGCATAATGATATCACCATGTCGTGGTTCTTAGCCGAATATCGCTAATCTTGGAATCTAAGGGCCTTTAAGGATGGTTATGTAGTACTTGGCACACATTTTTCTTCGGAATTAACGGAGTGCTCGAAGCTTGTTCCCGCGAAAACAATCTCAAGTCATTTATGAAATCATCAAAATTTTAATATTTGGAATTATTTCGCTCATTTACGCTAACACTTTTGTCCAGAAATGTTTATTGCCGTCGATCTGGCTCCAATCTCAAAATTTTTGTCCGATCAAATTTTTCTTACTTTTTTGCAAACTTCAGCCGTTTTTAGGCTTTATTTTTGCATAATGGTGGGTTTTCGCTTTTTATTCTAGCTACTAATCTACAAGAACTTAAGTAACTTCGTACGATTTTAGTGATTACTTCTATATTGTACTCTACGCTCAGTATTTGCCGGACCTTAATAGCTGTATAGACTACACCAGTAATGGCGAAAGTTTTTTTTTGGGCGACCAGCGTTATTGCTTTTTGTATCCAAACTACACTTTTTTTATTTTACATTCAAATCTCACTAAAATTTTGTATTTTTTGTGATCTTACGATGTGAGACTCCTTTTTGTAAATTTTTCACAATGCTTTGTTTCAAAAGTGCCGCTTTTGACTTACCATTCTTGAAGAAACTAGGCAACATTTAATTGCACGCATTTTTTTCAAATTTTAAAAAATTTAATATTAATGAATTTATTTACTCACTTTAAAAGCAAATCCCAGATAAAACTTAAATTTTTTTGGAATTTGTATGAAAGATTCACACAGGGACAATATTGTTCACATATGGTTTTGATGTTAACTTCGTATCAATACAAAAACTAACGGTACTTTTGAAAATAACTTTACATAGTATTATTATAAAATGTAGAGATACATAAAATAGTTTTAGAAAGTTTCCAAGTTGAAACTTTAATAGTTTTCGTGATAAACATAAATTTTTTATAATTTCGTTAACAATTTTGTCCCTAACTGTATGTCGCAATATTTATCTCTGGTTTAGACGGGCTCAGCAATGAATGTTATTGTATTTTTATATAAAAAAGACGTCAAGCTTATGCAAATAAATATACATTTAAGCAATAAAGTCGAATAAGAAAAAATTTATCTTAACAAAAATCATTTTTGCAAGATGGCGTTAGTATTTTTACTGCACCTTCTTCGTTGATTTCATTCATATTATGCCTTTAACCATAGGTTTACACTAAAGATAAATATCTCAGCCAGTTGGCAATAACGTCGCACAGTAGCGCCCGTAGAGCAAACGAGGTTGCAAAAATCAAAATTTTCATGAGCACCGACGAAGTTTTGAATAAACTCATGTTATAGGAAACTTTTCAACGATTTCAAATCTGCCACTCTTAATAATATCACATTTTTAGTTTAGAAGATATAGCCGTTCAAAGTTGACCGACTTTCGGTTTTCAAAAAAACACACAATTTTTAGTAAATTTGTTGCGATTTCAGGTGTAATATCACGAAAAATAGGTAACGAATCGCCTTATTTTTTGTTTGTATTGATTGATGCATTTATTAAATGTGTAATGATAAAAAAAAAATGAACTGTTTGCTTTGTGTTTCTCCTGGTAAATCACTATTTAAAAACTATCCGTTTTTTCACTATTTTTCAACTTTGACGGAAAATAACAAAAATCTATATTTTTCTATATTTGCCATATTTGCAAAATCTGTTCTTTGATTATTTCTTTACATAATTCAAAAATTTTATCTGCCCGTACGTGCCCGTTTGGCTTCTAGAGGTAAAAAAGGTTAAAAAGACATGGTTGCAGAAATTGTATGACAGTAGTTTGATCTAAAATCTAAAAAAACTACTCATTGAAATTAGCAGGTACGTACCTCACTTAAACAATACTTTGGCGTACAAATGGTCAAGAACAATATTGACTACAGGTAGGCACAAATCTTATTTGGACACGTGCATAATATCAAAATTGCATTATTCAGCCTAATTCCATTTGTATGCAGGGAACAGGTAAATTTTTCGGCATGGTAGCATAAGCCTATATATTGCAAATGGTCAAGAACAATATTGACTACAGGTAGGCACAAATCTTATTTGGACACGTGCATAATATAAAAATGCATTATTCAGCCTAAATCCATATGTATGTAGGGAACAGGTACATTTTTCGGCATGGTAGCATAAGCCTATATATTGCAAAATAAGCATAATGCCTGGATTAGTCTACGACTGAAAGTTGGCGCAACAATTACTGAAACCATTAAACAATTTAAGTACTGAAAACATGGCGTTGAACAATTTTAAATTATTTGAACTGTTTACTAATTTTAACTTTACTAATTTTAACTGTTCTACTAATTTTAACTTTGATAACCCATAATTAGGCCCCTACAGAGCGTAGCACCCTTTCCAAACGCTCATTTCATAGGCTGAACAGTTATCTATCATATGCTGTTTAAACTGTTCAATTATCTTATTCGGTTCAAAAGATATGATTTTTGCAACGAAAAAACTCAAATGGCGCCACTGTGCGTCGGCAGAATAACAAAGCAATATTTCTTATTCTCATCTTATGTTAAAGGCATGGGAACACGCATTTATGTTAACTCATAATTTGAAAAAAATCAAGGAAGAAGGTGCAGTGTAAAAACTGGCGCTATCTTGCAAAAAATTTTTTTTTATTGAGATAAATTCTTTCTTATTCGACTTTATTATTGAAAAGTATATTAAGCTTGAGGTCTTTTTTTATATAAAAATATTAATTTTACTTTAACAAAAAAATAAAATAAATATTTTTATATAAAAAGAACTCAAACTTAAACGAATTAATATAAATTTAAATAATAAAGGTCGAATAAGAAAAAAATTATATTATATTTAAGTGTTTATTAAACTCATTAATTTAATTATTTTACTATAATTATAATTTGCTACCATTTCACAAATTTAATTTCTTTGCTTTTATATATTTCTTTTATGCTTCTTTTTTTTCAATTGACAATTGACAACCAAATAATTGTCAACGAAAATGGACTAACAATTATTGCAACATAAATAGTCGGCAATAAATATGTACAAAAAATTACTGTCTACATTAAAGATAACATAATTTTGACATTAACCCTGGCTTTACACATGCAAGTAGTGGCGTGCCACTGTTGTATACATATTATCAAAGAAAATTTGTTCGAATAGTCGAATCTCATGCCATTAACTTTTGTGATTACACATGCCACTGCGAGTTCATTTTCAAAATGTCGTAGAAGCGTCAACTTGAGCAATTTTGTTTACTTCTCAAATTAAAAAAAAAGTACCAGAAAACTAAATAGAGTTACCGAGTTAATCGTAATGGCAAATGTTTTTATTTATTTATATTAGCATTATTTTAACGATATTAATGATCTATTATTAACAAACTTGCTTTTATTTATGCGCGTTTTTAAAAAATTAATCACAATAATTCTTTATTAAGTTAAAACTTCAATAACAATTTGACAACAATCCAGAAATTGTGAATTAAATTTTTAACAGGGTAACATTGCTTATCGTTTTGACATTTAGTGGCATGCAAGTGCCAAATTTCCACTCGCATGCAATTTTTGCTGCCACTGGAGCTGCCATTGCAAAAAATGTGAGTGTGTTAGTAAAAAAGTGTGAGTGTATTGAGTTTTTCGAACTGGCAGTGGCATGTGTAAATGCTATGTAACTGCAGTATCTGTCGTAATAATTATCTCTGGTATAGACGGGCAGTAGCATAAGCTAAGCAATAAGAAATATTGCTTTGTTATTCTGCCGAAGTTATTGCCAACTTGCTAAGATATTTATCTTAAGTGAATACCTGGGGTTAACAATTGTTGCTGAACATGTAGTCTAAAGCGGCTCATACACTTGCAATAAAATGGTTCAATTTTAAAAATTGTACAATTATATATAAATTATATATAAAGATTTTTAATTTTTATTGCACAAAGAAAAGAAAGTGAAGTCTGTTGGCAACATTTTACAATGTTGTTTATGTTGTTCCTATAGGATATATTCACCTTTTTATTGAATGAATGAACCATTGTGCGACTTATTGCATAATAGAGGACAAAATGGAAAAAATATGGCGAATATCATATACAATAATATTGCAAGTGTATGGGCTGCTAAACACATATTTATACAGGACATACGTTAATTTCTTGTTTTAAGGCCTTATGACATGGGATTTTCGCCTGACAATTTTAAGTCATACCAACCGTCAAAGTCTGTTCAAAAAAACTCTAAATTTTCGGTCAAACAATTTTTTTTATGAAGTTGACGTTTATTATGAAAAAAAAAAAATTGTCAGGTGAAGGCCCCATGTGACACTTCATTCATAATGCATTGTTCAAGTTTGTGCTGATCTCATGCCCCTTTAATTAAAATGAGGGGACATCATCAAATAGAACGCTTTTAAAATAACACATGTTTTTCAGAAAAGAACTTAAAAAATGTAAAAGGCAAATAAATGCAGAATTTTACTAAAAAAAACGCCATAAGGTGTATAGCAAACTGTCAAACATTTTAAAAGTGTTATCTATAAAAAATTAATTTATGGCAAAAAAATTTAAAATGTTTGAACTGAAAATTGACATTTCAAGTAGAGTTGGGTAGTTCATGAACGAACTAGTTCAATTGAACTAGTCAGTCAGATGAACGTTGAACTGTCATTCAGTCTGACAGTTCCTTTTAGTTCAACAGTTCACTTTTCGTCACTTTGTCTTTTGCGTCAGCAGTCTTTTGAGAGGGTTCATTTAGTTCAATTCATTTAGTTCAATTCATTTAGTTCACAGGTTCATTTACTTCAGTTGCTTGTCCACTTGATTTCTTATTCTTTACCGCACTGATTGAAAAGAATCAACAATAGTATTAGTGTCTCTATGTTTAACATTATATTGTTTCTTTTACTCATTGCCAGATAACTTTAAACATTTTCATAATAAAATCAAGGCTGCCATACTTAGAGATGTCTAGCTGCGATTTTTTCGGCAATTTATAAAATATTTTGTATTATTAATAAAGGGTCACATAGACACATACTTCTCATGCTCATGCAATCAGCATGTGTTTGTAAATTTGAAATTTTTATTTATGTATGCGTCACACAGACAATGCAGTATGAAAAACCAAAATAGGTTTGATTTCAAAATGAACTCATACTGCTGACAGCTGTTCAATGAACAATAAAAAAAATTATTAATTTTATGATATATTTTTCTTTCAATTTAAATTAAAACAAATTTAAAATAGTTTCTGAGAAAAAAACGTGTGAAGAAAGTAGGGGTTCTCTTGAATTTCACGAAATGACATTTATTTTAAAATGATGATTGATAGGTGTGTAGTAAAATATCAATCACACACGTGTACGAAGGATTCATCGGCAGTAGGTGTCAGCAGTATGTGTCTATGGGCCTCTTAAGATTTCCGTAGGACATGCTGAAATTTATTGTTGAGGTGATTTTGTCGGCATTAACATAGCGTTTTCACCTGACAATTTTTTGTCATCGCAAATATTTTGGGAGTAAAAATTTATATTGTGCATTATTTGTCAGTGCTTTATAAACAAATGTCTCTATTGTGAATAAATTGTCAGTGCTTGTATTCTGAAAGAAAAATATACAAAATAAAACACTAATAATTATATGATAAAATAAATAATGAATAATGTTTATCTTAATTTTTCTTATTAATACTCCTTCAATAAAAGAAAAAAGTAATTTAATTGAGCCCTACCTTAAAATACAAATTAAAACTTACATGTTCCCTAAATGTTTTTAGTTTGGGAATTCGTTCCCATAAAATTTTTTATAGGAATCATTCACAATACGAAATAAAAAAAATATAGGAATATTTTCATGGGAGTAGCTGTTTGAGGTAGGGGTGCTTATTTTGAGCAAAACGTGTCAGAGTGTTTCCATTATGTAATAGTATTTCACTTAAGCGGCTCATACACTTAGAATAAAATTGTTAAATTTAACGTATAGTACAATTATATCGCCAATGTGTATGTGATATTCGAAGGTGGAACAATATATTGGCAACAATCAAAAGACTTGATTTTTATTGCACAACGAAAAGAAAGAGAAGTGTGTTGGCAACATTATACAATGCTGTTTATATTATTCCTATAGGTTATGTTCGCCTTTTTATTGAATGAATGAAACTATTGTGCGACTTATTGTAAAATATAGGACAAAATGGAAATGATATGGCGAATATCATATACAATAATATTGCAAGTGTATGGGCCGCTTTACATGTTTTGGGCCACAAAACTACATTTGCAGCAAAACAAGTGTTCTGCTACTTGTTTTCCCATACAGTTTTCATGTTCGAAAAACTCAAATAAATACTAGTTTTGCTCCAAAAAATGTCGAAAACCATGAAAAAACTCAGTTTTCCATTATTGGTGATTAACAATTTCGAAAAAAATTACAGATTTACCAAAATAACAAGACTTATTAAATTATATGTATAATGTGTATTAAAAAACAAATAAGAAAATATTTATTATTTTACAAAAATATTTTTTGCTTTCATGTTTGTAAAGGCCAGTTTACACGGTAATACAATGTATTACGACTTTGTAGAATCAAAATATTATGAAATTCTCTCTGTATTTAAAAGAAAAAAATAAAAATCTTTTGTAAGTATAATTCATGTTTACACGGATGGTATAAGTAAAATCAAAAATAATAACAAAATAGCAGATGGTTGCAGTTTTACAATTTTTACAAAAACAACATGAAAATTTCCTGAGTTGATTTAAGTTGTTTTTGTAATTGTATAAAAATGCTACCACCTGCAATATACTCCGTTAATATGCACCGCTGGTGTGATGAAAATACATAAGTTTCTAAAATGGTTTAGAAAAAAACCATTTACCGACCGCTTGTCAGATTTTGTATTCGCATTCTCTCTTACTCAATGCATTTTGCTTTTACATGATATGATTTCTCTCATTCTACATAATCTTTCGTCATGTCGTAATACAATGTATTACCGTGTAAACTGGCCTTAAACAACATTAATGCCAAATTGATTTCGAAAACCAAAACCAGTTTTACATAATGGAAGCACTCTGACACGTTTTGCTCAAAACAAGTTGACAACAATCTGATAGTGGAAACATAGTATTAGAGTCTTAAAATAAATTAATAGCTTATCTAATTTCAGTGTATTTATCAAAAATAATAATTGGAAATTTAGCACGTCATACGGAAATCTTTTTAATAATAAAAAAATCGCCATATATTTTATAAATCGCAGTGTAGTCAAAATTTTTGAAAATTGCCACATGTGGCGAGACATCTCTTAATATGGCAGCCCTGATTATGTTATGAACATATTTTAGTAGTCTGGCAATGAGTAAAAGAAACAAGTATATTATAACATATAGAAACTAATAATATTGTTGTCTCTTTTCTATCAATTCGGTAAAGAACATGAAAAATACTATGCATTTTGTTTTTGTAAAATGAGGAATGTCAAATTTATTTGTTGAAAAACAAAGAAAAGGAAATTTTATAAAAAATTCACAATTGTGTTTTTGAACTTTATTAAAAATTAATATTTATTACATTATATTTATTATATTTAAATATTTATTAAAAATTTAAATGTTTTTTTAAGTATTTACATTTTTATTAATTTTTTCAAAGCTTGGCACACACAAAAATAAACAACAACAGAATAAGAAATCAAAACAAGCAACTGAAGTAAATGAACCTTTAAACTACATACATGAACTGACTTAAATGAACTGACTGACGAAATATACAGCTGGCTTAAAAGACTGACTGACTAAAAGTGAACTACTGAACTGGAAGAACGAACTAGTTCACTTTTTTTAAATGAACTCTATTGACAAGTCACCCAAATGAACGATTAAGCCCAAGACTAATTTCAAGCTTGAAATATTAAAAGTGTTGCTGAATCAGCGGTTTAGGTGCAAATTCAGCGATTTACTACTTTTTATTTGTTTTGTTTCTCATAAACAAAAAGTTAATGACATTTAATAAAATAAACCAAGGAATAACAAAAGAAAAACTGAAAAAAATGTTGCTTACATTTTTTATAGTTTGCTCTTTCCAACATTTACTGTTAAAATAAAAAATATAAGTGCCTTTGCAATATAATTTGACAGTTGCCACGGCACTATGAATGAAACTTTCAAACAGGAAATAAAATATCAATGCGAAAATGGTTGCTTAGACATATCGTCGGTTGATTATTTAATTGTCGTATGTGGATACAAATTGCATACGACAATTATTTAATCAACCGACGAAATGTTTGGCCGACGATGGCAGCATATGAATGAAAAATTAGCAGTACAACCATACGTTTCCACATGGAAGTAATTAGTTGCATGTAGTGTATACGAACTATCAACTAAAATCGAAGAAACAGCCGATTGGCTGAAAGTACAAAAATTGTGTGAATGTATTGAAAAAGTGTGAGTGTATTGAGTTTTTCGGACTTACACTTGCATGTAGAAACAGGTGTAAACTAGCAGATTTACACCTGTTTCTACATGAACAGGTCGATTCATATTGAAACATGCTGCGAAAAAGGAAAAATGTACTATCATCTCCAATTTTGATAGCAATTATCGTCGTTTATCTAAACTAGCTCTCAAAAGAAATCAAAACAATTTAAAAAAAAAACAATATAAAAATTGGTGATAATTATAAAATAATAATATTAATAAAGTATTAAATAATATATTTCTATATACATTTTAATGTGTTTTAAATAAAATTACACAAACAACACTGTGGGGGTTGAGATTACAACACTGATTGTAAGAGTAAGTAGATGGCAACCCTGCATGTGGAAAGAACTCACTTGCTAAAAAACACGTGAAGAATAAAGATCATTTTAATTGTAAGATTCTTAAATAAGTTGTTTTATTAATAACCATAACAACTGGCGACGAGGATATTAAAAAAGAAAGTTATAGAGAAAGGTGGTGTTTAGAAGCGGAGAACACATTTCTTAAGGTACAATAATATACTTAAAAAAAAAACAAAAAAAGCAGAAACCAATTAAAATTAATAGCAAGATGGCGACAGCCGCGAATTCACACACGCAGTCTACAGGCTTCAGTGTGGAATCATTCGATCCACATTCGTCAACATGGTCTCGTTGGGTTGCTCGCCTTGAGACGGCATTGGAGAACTTTAATTGCGATCCAACAAAGAAAAAGAATTACTTACTTCATTACATGGGAGTAGACAAATACAATTTGTTGTGCGATCAATTACTACCAGAAGTGCCAGAAAACAAAACTTATGCGGAAATAAAAAATGTACTAAGCGAGTACTATGATCCCAAACCAAATGAAAATGGCTATACACTGCAATTTCGAGGCGTACTTAAATACGGCCCTGCGGAATCAATTTGTGTTTGGGCTGAAAAATCAGAAGATACAAAGTCGCTTGCTGGAAAAAAGCAATTTAACGTTAGAAACAGCACTTACGACGCAAAGGCATTTGAATGCGTTGAGAAGGGAGGAGAAGAGTTACAGCAACCGGTACTTAAGGAAGCCACAGTCGATTTAGTATCAGACGGTTATAGAACTAAAGGGGACAAAATGGAAACAACACAAAGACCAACGGGTACTAAAAGAAATAGCTATCGTTGTGGAAATAGTCAACATTTGGCAAATGAATGTAGTCATAAGGAGACTGTTTGCAATTATTGTAAGCTTAAGGGTCATCTAAGACGAGTGTGCTTAAAAGAGAAACGACAAATTAATCAAATCGATGAGGAAGATGTTGGTGGGTCGGTTGATGAGATGCTACAAATTTATGAGGGGGAGGTGCAGAATGTGTATGGTAAATTGTATTCTGATAGATCTAAATTATTTTATAGTCTTAAGGTAAATGAATCACTAATTAATTTTGAGATTGATACAGGTTGCCCCGTAACTATTGTGAATGTTGAGGATGCGAAGAAATACGTTGGCAAAGAAAAACTTTACGCGAACGATACAAGTTTATTTTGTTATTGTAAAAGTCGTTTAAATGTGGTTGGCTACATCTTAGTTTCAGTTCAAATCTCTCCCCATGCCGTATCACCACCGTTGAAATTATATGTGGTAAAATCTGACAGAGGACCACTACTCGGCCGGGAATGGTTGCGAAAGATAAAACTGAATTGGAAAACTATTTTCAATGAGAATTTGAACAACGTGAACAATATCAACATACAGAATGATACGGAAGCTAAATGAAAGGGTATATTAAACAAATATGCTGTATTACAACACCCGACCGCGGGTAAGATTAAAGGGCACCAGGCCAGAATAAACCTTAAACCGGAAATAGCTCCCATGTTTTTTAAAGCTCGTAGAGTCCCCTTCGCCTTGATAGATGCGGTGGAAAGAGAATTGGAGAGACAAGTTGCGGAAGGGTACTTACAAAAGTTGATTCATGCGAGTGGGCCACTCCAATAGTGGTGGTGCCGAACAAAAATATGCGCGTGCTGTGATAATTGACGAACACCCATTACCTACTATTGAGGAACTGTTCGGTGCAATGTCGGGAGGAAAAAAATTTACAAAAATAGATCTGTCCCAAGCTTATTTGCAACTAGAAGTGCATCCAGAGGATCGCAAGTTTTTAACAATAAATACACACAAAGGACTTTTCACACCTACTCGAATGATATTTGGCGTCGCTTGCGCGCCCGCCAAATGGCAACGTTTTATGGAAAATTTGCTTCGCGATATTCCAGGAGTATCGGTATTTCTTGACGATATCAAGATTACCGGGGAAAATGATGAGTTACACTTGAAGAGAGTGGAAGAAGTGTTAAAGCGGTTGGCGGAGCACAATATGCGTATC
This sequence comes from Pollenia angustigena, assembly GCA_930367215.1. Classification (NCBI taxonomy): domain Eukaryota; kingdom Metazoa; phylum Arthropoda; class Insecta; order Diptera; family Polleniidae; genus Pollenia; species Pollenia angustigena. Next base: position 10,292,245 of record OV884061.1, on the reverse strand, counting down.
AATGTGGAAAAGTCAGAGTGGATGAAAGAGGAAATAGACTACTGCGGGTATGTGATTAATAAGTACGGAATTAAGAAGATGAAGAATAAAATGACGGCCATACAAAACATGAAGAGACCAAAGAATACAGACGAAGTGCGAGCTTTCGTGGGTATGATTAATTACTATGGCCGTTTCATAAAAGATTTAAGCACAATATTATACCCAATCAACAATCTGGTAAAAAAAAGCATGTCGTTGGTATGGAGTAGGGCCTGCGAAAACTCCTTTAAAGATATTAAACGACAAATGCAATCCGACATGATTCTAGTACACTACAATCCCACGATGCCATTGGTTTTGGCGGTGGATGCTAGTCCCTATGGGGTAGGGGCCGTGTTAAGCCATAGATATCCAGATGGCTCCGAACGTCCCATACAATTTGCCTCTCAAACGTTATCAACTACGTAGCAGAAATACAGCCAAATTGACAAAAAAGCTTGCGCCATAATTTTTGGTGTCACCAAATTTTACCAATATCTTTTTGGCCGCAAGTTCATATTTGTTACAGACAACAAACCTATATCACAAATATTTTCTCCAACAAAAGGATTGCCAACGCTATCAGCTACCAGAATGCAGCATTACGCGATCTACTTACAATCATTCGATTACAAAATCGAAGTAAAAAAATCGAAAGATAATGCCAATGCTGATGCTATGTCTAGACTACCTGAGGACATAACGAATAGCAACCAAGATGAAGTTAATATAATCGAAATTGAAAAAATTCAAAACCTGCCAGTGATGGTTAATGAGTTAAGTAAAGAGACATCGAAGGAAAAAGAAATTCGTTTACTTATTGATTGTTTGAAATACGGCCGATAGTGCCCGGATAAAAATCGGTTTGGGATCCAACAAACAGAATTTTGTCTGCAACAAGGATGTCTCCTCCGGGGAATACGAGTTTACATTCCCACACCCCTACGCAAAAGGGTATTACAGGAACTTCACTCAGCACATTTTGGAATGAATAAAATGAAAAGCTTAGCTCGCGGATACTGTTGGTGGGCTAAGCTAGATGGTGACATAGAAAATTTGGTAAAGGGTTGTATGCAATGTCAAATAACAAGAGCGGATCCGGCAAAGCAAAAGCCAATACACTCTTGGAACCCCGCCAGCAAGCCATTTGAACGGGTGCATGTGGATTTCGCTGGCCCGGTCTTGGGAAAATAATTATTCGTACTAGTAGATGATTTCACAAAGTCCCCGGAAGTGTGTGTTATACCAAATATAACTGCCGAAACTACTATTGAAGTGTGTCGTGAAATTTTTTCAAGAATGGGTATTCCGAATATACTGGTTAGTGACCATGGTACACAGTTTCACTCAGGACAATTACAAAAATTTCTAAAGGATAACGGTATTAAGCACAAACAAGGGGCACCATATCATCCGGCGACAAATGGTTTGGCCGAAAGATTCGTCCAAACAATTAAAAACAAATTAAAATCAGTAAAATGTACACCACAGGAGTTAAAAACTGAAGTATGCAAAATTTTATTGGCCTACCGTCGTTCCATCCACGCTAAAACAGGATGTTCACCAGCGATGCTAATGTTAGGTAGGCAAATCCAGAACCGATTAGATTTACTTTTACCACAAAATGAAAAAAGCACAACCGATAAAAAAGAAATAAACGTTGAGAAATTTTTCGAGGAGGACGAAAGGGTGGCGGCGCGTGACTATCTATCAAGTAACAAATGGCAGTTTGGAAGAATTGCGAAGAGAATTGGACAGTTGAATTATGAGATTTTACTTGATGATGGGCGTTCCTGGCAAAGGCATGTAGACCAAATAAGAAAAGTAGGAGATCATTTGGAAACCGAAAATAACAAACGGATGGAGAAATGTACCAATGCGGAGAGACTTGAACACGAAACAAGGGAGGGGGAAATAAAACCTGCGAATGTAATGGAAGAACCAGTTTTTGATTTGCCACGGTCTTCTTCGACGTCGCCATCATGTAAGGGGTTAGGCAACTCTGAAGGGGGTGTAGCTATTGAGGGGGGTGTAGAACGCCCCGTAAGGGCCAGGCGTAGACCCAGATATTTGGATGATTTTGTGACAGAAGGAAGGGAAGAGTGATGTTGAATTGTTTCTTATTATTTCTTTTAATGTGAATTGAAATACCTTTGAAAAATTATGTAAATAAGAATTGTTTTACAACACTGATTGCAAGAGTATGTAGATGGCAACCGTGCATGTGGAAAGAACTAACTTGCTAAAAAACACATGAAGAATAAAGATCATTTTAATTGTAAGATTCTTAAATAAGTTGTTTTATAAATAACCATAACAAACACAAAAAAAATAGCAAAATGAAACCAGAATGAATCGTATGAACCATGGTATTCGTACAGCATGTTTGCAAATCTATTTTCAGAGAGCGAAACGAGTGGTTTATATCTTCGTATGAACCACAAAGCATACAGAGATGAAAAAAGTGACGTATGAAAAATGCCCAAATAATTTGCGAGGGCAGCTTTCGAAGAAAGAGAAAGAAAATGTTTTTTGGTAGTTAAGTGGCAATGTGTAAAAACAGGACGCTACTATCAACACGAATTTCGTAATCAAAACAAGAAATGTAAAAAGGGAAAAATACAGAAAAAATACAATATTTTCTGTCTCGTGACGCCTCTGTGTGCTCTGTGGTATGAACATAGCATTAATGTGAGACATTTGTATGTTTTGTTTGACTGCCCGTCTATACCAGTAAATATTGCAGTAAATGTCAAAATTATGTTATCCTTAATGTAGACAGCAGTTTTTTGTACATATTTATTGCCGACAATTTATGTTGCAGTTATTGTTAGTCCATTTGCGTTGAAAATTTTTGCTTACATAAAACGTCAAATTTGGTTGTCAATTGAGAAAAAAGAAACAAAAAAGAAAATTATAAAAGCAAATTGTGTGAGAAAGAAATAAAATTTGTGAAATTATAGCAAATTATAATTGTAGTAAAAGAATTTAATAAACACTAAAATAAAATTACAAAAATTATATAATTTTTTTCCTATTATTATTTTAATTTATATAAATTTGTTTAAGTTCTTTTTTATATAAAAATATTAATAATATTTTTTACACTGCACCTTCTTCCTTGATTTTTTTCAAAATATGAGTTAACATAAATACGTTTCCCATGCCTTTAACATAAGCTGAACAATAAGAATATTGCTTTGTTATTCTGCCGACGTTATTGCCAACTGGCTGAGATATTTATCTTTAGTGTAGACCCACGGTAATGTTCAACCAAGTTGATGGCTAGTGGAGACGGGAAGTTAATATGTCATCACTAGTTACGTTTATCAAAAATATAAGTGACACTTAGTAACTACAAACACGTCTTCATTCGGCAAATGCTTTAAACTTTTTTCTTTGTTTAATCCAATTGTATCATTTTTTTTTACAAATAACACGTAGATTATTAAAAGTGCAGAAACTATAAAATATATTTATAGTTTTCACAATAATCCAACACGTAGAAAATTACGAGACTTTGAAGAATAGTGGTAGTAAAGTTTGGTTAAATAAACAATGGGCTTAACAATCTCTAGTTTATTAACACGTCTTTTTGGTAAAAAACAAATGCGCATTTTAATGGGTAAGTTTTCTTTTGTAGGCAATAAGAGGACTCATTTTTTTGTTGAATTCCATTTTACCCTGTAATTTCCAGTCAATGTGCTTATTTGTATGCAAAAGGTATATGCATGACGTTTGCCTGAGGGCGTATATTATAATAATTGGAACAAATCTAGTTTACCGACGCAGCTCAAAATAAAATGTCATAGAGTGATAGAAAATTGAAAAATAAGAAGAAAATATAAGTGAAAATCGTGGCGCAAACGCAGTTTTATCGACCGCTAAAGTTTCCATATAAATATGCGATTTTCTGCTACATTTCTGAACGTTTAGGGCCAATATTGGTTTATTTTGAAGCTCTTGAATACATCTTTCTGAATATACAAGATGGATATCAAAATCTCATTAAAGTTTTTACAATATATTACGGACGTACACTAGGTTAATACTTGTGTAGGTTATTCCAGTAAAAGTGTAAAGAAATTTATTAAATAAACACCAGCTTCGCTAACCAAAGCTTCTCTAGACAGACGGCCTTCGTCCGGGCGCTAAGATTTTCTCCTATATGGTATAACAAACACTGGCTTGTCTGCACAGCAGGCCTTCGGCCGGGCGGACAGATTTTCTCCTCTATAGTATAACAAACACTGGCTTTGATTACTAAAGCTTCTCAACATAGACGGCCTTCGGCCGGGCGCAAGGGTGTTCTCCGCATAGCAACGCCGGCTTCGCTAACTAAAACTTTTCTCCATAGTAATTATTAGGCTTACTAAAATCTCTTGTATTTTAGCAAACTTATCCCCGCTTCTTAGGGCCATTATTATAACTTGGCGTTAGCTGTTATCCGACAGTTAACAGACGCTTTTTGACAGATAACACGTTATTATCTGTCAATTTAATCTTAACTTTAGCTAACTTCAAGTTGTAATAATGGCCCTTAATGGGTTAAGAATGTTTAAATATATTTTGTATATTCAGAAAGATCTATTCCAAAGCTTTAAAATGTCAATATTGGACATACATATATGTACGTTCAGAAATGTAGTGGAAAATCGCATTTTTATATGAAAACTTAGGTCCATAACTCGAAAACTATGCGTTTGCGCCACTTTTTTCACTCTATGTTTTCTTCTTATTTTTCAATTTCCAATTACTCTATTTACATTTTAATTATTTAGAGCTGCGTCGGTAACTTCATTTAAGCCTAATCATCATTATCATAAAAACATGCGATTTTCAACTAGTTTTTGCAAAATTGTACATCAATAAAAGTGTAAAAACTTAAAATTAATTAAATAACAAACCGGCTTCGTTAGCTAAAGCTTTTCTGTTTAGCAGGCCTTGGGCCAGGCGCAAATATTTTATTTATTTATTTATTTATTTATTTATTTCGTAATATAAGCCACTGAGGCCAAATATAATTACACAGCACGTAGTACCTAAGTATTTATCAGAGAACTATATTTATACAAAATAAGCATATATATATATATATATATAAAGGCACATTATATTATTAATAAAATCAATAAACAATCCCAATTCATTCGCTCCCCCGAGCATAAAAAAAATCACAAGGACATATATTAATATTGATTACTAAGAATAAAGAGTTAAATTCGGTCCAATGAGGGAAGTGCGTATATACAATTTTTTAAGCAATACATAATAATAACTACTAATTTGCATCCGAAAAATGCGTCATTAGTTTCAGTCTGAAAGCGTTATTAGAGTGCGAGAAGGTACGTAATTCTAATGGTATGTGGTTCCAATAATAAACAACTCTGACAAGAAAAGATCTAGCAAATGCTGATCTAACAACTCTAGGAACAATAAGGTGTGGGTTCCTAGTACGAGATGAGAACAGAAACGCATTACGAAGCGCCAAGGGCTTGCCACTTTTAATAAGCTTATGAAACAGACTTCGATTGCGAGACGATACTAGTTCATTAAAAGAGCAGCCTAGAAAACTCCTCACAAAACCAGAAATATGATCCCTACGTCGAACATTATACACAAACCTAACAATTGTATTTACCAAACGTCTCAATCTGGCAAGAAGGAAACCAACAGTCCCAGATATTACTTCAAACCCATAGAGAACCTGTGACATCAAAACCGCATGTGCTAATCTCTTCCTAACGTGAAAGGGTAAAAATATACTTGAACAGTAAATTCTCCGCAAGGAACCCCAAACTCTCCCCGATAAGGAATCAATATGATTACTAAAACACAGCTTCTTATCAAGGGTAATTCCCAAACATTTATGATTATCAACAAATTGAACTTCATCATCACCCACAAAAATATCCATGGTAGTAAAAAAACGAGACGTGGGGCCAAACATCATTGCTTTGGTTTTGCCTGTATTAATCGACAAATAATTATCGACGGTCCACTGTCTTATGTTTTCCAAACACAAGTTTATATCATACTCAAAAACTTCATTAAATCTTCTATTCCCTCTAAAGAGCAAAAAAACATCATTAGCAAAAATAAAAGGAGTACAGTGTGTAGAGTTAATTACATTCGAGAGATCGTTTATATACAAAATAAACAGAAGAGGACCCAGAACTGAACCCTGAGGGATACCAGCGTGAAGGGGAAGTCTTTCGGAAACAACATCATTAGCAACAACGAATTGAGACCTCCCAGTTAAATAAGACATTAGAAGCCTGCAGGCAGTCCTTGAAAATTGGAACTCCCTCGAGAGTTTACGTATAAGCCTTGAAAAATTAATTGAATTAAATGCCTTGGAGAGGTCCAAGGAAATTAACACACTCAGTTTATCCTCATTAATATTACCCCTTATACTGTCAGTGAGGCTTAATAGAAGGCAGGTAGAGTTTACGCCATTACGAAATGCATACTGAGATTCAGAAATTTTATTAGATACCGAATTAACCATTTGCTCCTTAAGAACATGTTCAATGACCTTTGACAGTGCTGGAAGTATAGAAATAGGTCTAAGATCATCAGGACTACGAACTACCTTAGTCTTAGGTATGGGGACAATACGAGCAACTTTCCATGCAGATGGAAATATAGACGTAGTTAAAATCGAGTTAACCAAGTGCAGAATAGTATCAGAAATGAAAGGAAAAACTAGTTTCAAAAATTTAATAGGCACTCCATCTATGCCAACAGATTTAGAATTAACCTTATTCTTTATATTCTATATTTCTTCCTCTATGATACAACAAACACTGGCTTCGCTAACTAAAACTTCTCTCCACAGTAATTATTACGCTTAATAAAATCTCTTCTATTTTCGTAAACTCATATCCGCTTTTTAGTGGGTAAAGAATTTTTAAATAAGTTTGTATATGAAAAAAGATCTATTGTAAAGCTTTAAAATTATACCAATATTGGCCATATACGTTGAGAAGGTACATAACTCGAAAACTAAACGTTTGCGCCACTTTTTTCACTTAATGTTTTTTTCTTATTTTTCAATTTCCTATTACTCTATGAACACTTTAATTTATTTGAAGAGATAGTAATATGCAAACAAATTACATTTGAATAAATGGCTTAATGGCAAACTGTGAGGGGCGGACGCCCCCCCCCTAAAACACAATTTATCGATACGAAATTTTTTTGTATTTTTTTTTACATAAAACTGAACCGATTTGAGGGGCGAGAATATAAGAAATAAAAAAAAAGTAAATAACGGCCACCCTAATATACATAGGTACCTATTTAAAATTTTAACGTTACTGCCTGACTAATTGACTGATTTATTTTCGCACGGCGTAAACGCCTGAAGTTAAAAACTTGAAATTTGGACCGGAGTTTGGACAGAATTTTTGCAAATTCGACTGTTTTGGGGATAAAAAAATTCGGCCCTTTTAGGGGCCACCCCTTTTACCTTTTAAACCATTTTACATAGAGATTTAGGTTATATCATATTCGAAACTTATCTAAAAATTACAATTACGAATTAGGTATTTTTTTTTAAATTCGTACGTTTAAGAGGTGAAAATCGAAACAGTTTTTGGTACTTTTTTCCCAGACATTTTTCTACATTCATTGACATACTACAATATTGAAATTTGTGATACGTCAATTGGCAGAAAAAAAGTAGCAAAAAGGGGAAATACGGGAAATTTAATTTCTTTATCTTTTTGGTTCTACAACTGGTACTTTTTTTATTATCGTTAATATTGGTACTATGAACATAAAATTAAACATGCAAGTTCTTGACTGAAAGAGAATCTGTAGGAGGGATTTGTTAGTACATTTTCCTTCTCTAACTGTTACTTTTTATTAGGGCTGTAAAGAATAACCGATACATCGGCGATGCTTCGGGTTTGCTGATATGTCGGTATCGGCGATATATTCACCCTTATTGTGTTTGGCATATTTAAAATACGCCTACGACTATTTGGTAATAGATTAACCCTTTCGCTATATTGTATCCATATGGATACACTCAACTTTGGAGGCATCTGATAATCTCCAGGTCAAAGAATTGGCTTAGCTATCGGCATGCTATTGTTTTTTAAGATCTTATGAATCATTTTTAATGAAAAACTCTTGGATTTTTACAAAATTGCATAAGGGCATTTCCATGAGAATGTCAACAACGACTCAAAAAATTAAAACGCTTGAAACTTTTTTTCAAATATGGTAGAAAGGAAAAAAAACACCCAAGTTTTACTATGCCAAAGTACTTATAGCTTTTTTTTAAAAAGCAAACAATAATAGTTTAAACTCACTTTCTCATTGATTCATTTTTAGTAACTGCAATTGACAATTTTTAATATTCTGCCGATTTAATACAGATACTGGTAATATTGCACTTATGCTTTAAAATTAATGTTACAACAACAATGAACAAGATCCATGACGAAAGAACAAATTTATAGTTCGATTAGCGGTATATTTTTGTGTTTGTTTTGGATGCTATTCTAATGTTACGTACGTGGTGCGAAAACATTATTTGTCTTTGTCATATGAAATTGGTCTGTCTTTGGTATTTCAAAACAAAAGTTCAAAGCAAGATATTTGCTGCAAAAAAATATTGGTCGGAATTTTTTTTTAAATTGGTATAATAAAAATTTTATAAGCTTTTAAAACTCGTCACGTACGATATTGTAAGTACTAAAATGCAACTAAATGCATCATCTTATTATGTTGGTATTTAGTTTAAATTTGGTCAAACATTATTTTAGAGCAATTCCATATGAAAACGATCAAAATTGGCAAATTTTTGGACGACCCCTCTCCGATTTTAAAATAAATAGTCTCAATCGATTGCCCAGCAAAAAATAATGTACCTACATATTTTTTTTTTTTTTTATAGTGACTGGTTTAGTGGTGGTGTACACCACTGTCATGTGACAAAATTGAAGAATTCTTCATAATGGACCTCATTGAAAGTTGTTTTAAAAAAAAAATACTAAAGCGATCGCAACGAGTGATAGCTCGTTGGAAAGGTATTGAATCAGGCTTTAATTGAAAAATAAAATTTTCCTAATTTTTCTTAGAAATTTACCTTTAAATTTTCCCATGAAAATTAAATTTTCCGATTTTCCACAGAAGCTCCTAAATTTTCCGGCTAATTTTTTTTTTTTTTTGGATTCCTCATAATTTTTGCTTTAAGAATCAGCAATAAAAAAATGGGCCCCGACTCCTTGTTTGGACAGGAGAAGAGCATTTAAGAGACCACCTTGTTAAAAATACATTTTAAAAATTATTTTACAGTTAAAAATACATTTATGAAGAAAAAATCTTTCTTATTTTGCTGCTTATACTTAATTACAATATTTATTAAAAATTTCAATTGTCTTGGCATCATTATAAAATTAAAGTGACTTTAAATTTAGCACGTCGGCAGACGAAGAGTACCGCTTTACATTAATTGACATATCAGAAATATTTGGTATGATGAAGCAATGAAACATTTGCGTTCCAGTTATAGTTTTGACATTATTATATCTGTTTTGAATTTTTTTTTTTATTTTTATTAGTATTAAAATACTTTTAATATTCAAACAAAAAAAATATTATATTAATGCTAATTACATTTGTTGTAAGTTCTATATAAATAAATTGAATCTTATAAAATTTGTACATTTTTTTCTAAATACATTGTAATTTCTTTCAATTTTCATATTATGTGGTAATTTATTAAATAGTTGAAAACCTTTATAAAAAAGAGATCTTTTCATGTGCGTTGTCGTGACTCTTTGGATTCGAAAATCCTCTGCATTCCTTAGCCCATATGGTTGTGCTTCTCCAACATTCTTAATTCGTCGCTCCATGGCATCGTGTTCTTTTTGAGTGCATAAAACTGTGTTAATGGCAATTTCCTTGCTTTGAATCCACGAAAACAAATGTTGTACATTTAAGATCTGGTCAGTATATGGCCTTTGCAAACTTGCCTTAGTCGCCATGCGTTTTAGGGTTCCCCCTAACGCATCGCATGGGCCCTTACCGTGGGACGTCGCGAAAAAGTGCCACTCGACCTTGCAGTTTTGTTCTTCTTCAATTATGCAAAGATTGTAAAAATTTTTTTTATTCTTGTACTGAGAAGCCGCGCCGTCTGAGAAAAACGTTACTTTGTCGATTGCGTCGAATTTTGATCTTAAGAATTCAAACAGTTTCATTTGAAATAAATAAACGGACACATAATTATGAGCTAAACTCTCCGCGACAACAACAAGGCTTACGGTCTGTAGTTCGTTATCTTCGTTTTTGAAATAAATGCAAAAAGGATGCACCGTGCACTGGTCGTTTGCCCAGTGATAAGCCTGAATTTCATCCTGAACGAGAAAAGTGTAATTCTCGGCAAAGTCGCTTATCACAATGAATTCATTTTGGGCTAATTTCTCCTTACTTTCCTTTAGAAATTTCGATTGCATCTCGGATATGAAATGGTGCGCCTTCAGTTCATTCAACTTGAATCCGAATTCCTCGATGAATTCCGGAATCTGCTTTACCACGGTCTCAAGGGAACATCTGCCGCTGCTAATTATCCACTGTTTGAAATGCACCTCCTGAATTAACAGCTGTTCAAACTTTTCCGCAAAATATTGCTCTAGCTCGTCAATCTTCGGACAATTGTCGCATTTGGACAGATGACAATTTTCCGTGGGGTATGCGCACAACGACTTCGACAGGAGGTCCCTATATGTTTCAATTTCACCGTGAAATACTTTCAATTTCTTGCATGGAAAGAAAATTAATTTGATGTTTTGATGAAACATGCAAACGCAGACTGAATGCGTTCCGTGCCTGTCTAATGCCAGCACGCATTCTTTTGGTCGTAGGATGGCAAACTTATAAAATCCCACTTTTTCTGCTGGGTATTTCTCATTGAACTGATGGTATGCTTCGGATAGATTACATAATAATAATCTGCGCTGCTTGTGTACTTTTTCTCCATCTTCACGTGTGATAACATAGTCACGTGTACCTGGGCAGGCGCGGCTGTTGTCATCATTGCAGTAAAAATCTTGAATCAATTTCACCGTTGCTTCGTTGAGGGTCCTTGAGCCAAATTTCTTGGTGGGAGTCGCCAATATGCCCTTCTGTCGAACTAATTCTTTGCTTCTTCTCGCGATGTAAAAAGATGTTTGAAACTGTTCAGAAATCTTGCGTATAGACCATGATTGAGGCAGCACAGATAAAATGAGATATTTCTCCGGAAAAGTGGTCGCTAAATTGAATTTTCTTTTTAACTGCTCAATCATTTGTTTGCCGTCATCAACGTCATCTGCTTGACTGCATTCGTTATCAGAGCCTTCATCAAATATTGTCGCGATTGTACTCATAACCTTGCCTTTTTTCTCTTTCCTGTATGTTTCACTTCGCAACTTTCTTTTTCTAATAGGCGTTTCACCTAAAGTGGTAATAGCCTCATTCAAAGGACTCAAAGACATATTGACCATCGGAATGTCTGCCTCACTATCAGATGAAACATTTTGTTCACTTGTCATTTCACTCTCGGATTGTGGCTGCATTTGTTTCAATGCATTTGCTTGTTGAGACAAATCGATTTTACACTTGGGGCAAATGAATTCTGCTTCTTCACCGTATTGTATATTTAATTCATTCATGTATCGCTTCGAAACACCAGTTAATTTTAATACTTTTATCTTTTTCGAACGATGTCCACTCTTGTTAAACGGATTGCAGCAAAATTTATTCATTTTACTTTAAATTGTCTTTACAGCTTCACTCTTTACTTTACAAAAAAAAAAAAAAACACTAACACTTTCATGTTTAGTATTCAACTGAAATTTGACTCAGAGTGTGTGAAGTATTTATATTTATTTTTTGGTAAAAAATAGGTAAAAAAAAATAAGCGATATTTGCTTTTCTTTAATAGGAAAATTTGCGTGAACTACTGGTCATAAAATGTTTTTTTAAGAGGGACTTAATTGGTTACTGCCAATAAGCCGACCACAGGTCATAAAATGTTTTGCAAATTTTTTAAATTACCAGGTAATAAATATTTCGCCATATTTATGGAAAATCCGTGTTTTATGACTTGTTTCTGCACGTGTCATTTTAGGCGAAATATTTATTACCTGGTAATTTAAAAATTTACAAAACATTTTATGACCTGTAGCCTCAGTCGGGTTTGGTGTGCCATTACATGCCACTGCTGCTATTATCCATGGATTTATGGCCGATCTTGTGAAGGCACTACACTACACACTCAACTTGGGGCTCTTAAAAAAAAATTGATTTTTTCTTCATAAATGTATTTTTAACTGTAAAATAATTTTTAAAATGTATTTTTAACAAGGTGGTCTCTTAAATGCTCTTCTCCTGTCCAAACAAGGAGTCGGGGCCCATTTTTTTATTGCTGATTCTTAAAGCAAAAATTATGAGGAATCCAAAAAAAAAAAAAAAATTAGCCGGAAAATTTAGGAGCTTCTGTGGAAAATCGGAAAATTTAATTTTCATGGGAAAATTTAAAGGTAAATTTCTAAGAAAAATTAGGAAAATTTTATTTTTCAATTAAAGCCTGATTCAATACCTTTCCAACGAGCTATCACTCGTTGCGATCGCTTTAGTAGTTTTTTTAAACAACTTTCAATGAGGTCCGTTATGAAGAATTCTTCAATTTTGTCACATGACAGTGGTGTACACCACCACTAAACCAGTCACTATATAAAAAAAAAAAAATATGTAGGTACATTATTTTTTGCTGGGCAATCGATTGAGACTATTTATTTTAAAATCGAAGAGGGGTCGTCCAAAAGGTGATCGCTTTCATATGGAATTGCTCTTTATTACAATCAAAATCATCTTACAACATTTTTTTGGAATTGGTCCATATTTGACCATAGCTCCCATACACAGGGTTGTTAGGCTTTTTTCTTTAAAAATCGTCAAAAGTTTTAACAAAATTCGTCAAAATCGTCATGAACAGTTAACAAAATCGTCAACAAATCGTCAAATATTTAAATTTTACAAATTTGAGACAATTTATTGCCTTGAGTGGTTCAAAAATATAAATTTTTAGCAAGAAATTATATTTATGAAAAAGAAAGTGATATTGTAAAGTTTTATTCTATTTATTTCAGCAAGTGGGCTCAAATATATTTATCATTTGAAAAGAAATACATAAGAAAAAATATATTTTCATAAAAACATAACAAACATTTATTTATTTCATTTATCTATATTCACAAAAACATTAAATAAAAAATAAAATAGCATTTGCTATTAACTCGAGCTATCTTTAAATGATTAAGTTTTAGCGCTATCACTAATGCAAATCGTTTTTACTGTTGAAGGTGATACGCCAAGGGTTCTGTCTAAATCAACAGTCTTTTTACTCGACTTGAAACGATTTATGACGTCCAATTTTATTTCCAAACTAGTGCATTTTCTTCACTTTGCAGTAATTTTTCTACACAACTTCTTATTAAGAACTCACTTCTTACTTCCTAACACTCAACTGTACTTAGAATAACTTACCTAACAGAATTAAATGGGAATTCGGCTTTTTACACGCAAAAAGAAAAATCCTTCATATATGATTATGACTTCAGCGAAAAAATGAAATCGTATGTAGCGACGCAAATCGAAATCATTAAAACGCAAAGCGGATTTAACCAATTTTTAAAAAGCGGACCAAATAGGACCGACGCAAATCGGGGCTCTAGTGTATATTTTTTTGCCGTATCGATGGCATTCATTTAATTGTAGAATTCGAATTAATAGTGCTTCTAATGAAAACCACCTGGTTCACAGAAAAAAATATCTCAAGAAAATTTTTAACAACACAGTTTGTTGAAAATTAAATTTTAGGTCAATAAACTTTTTGTTTGATTCAATGAAAAAATTGATCAAATTTACACTTTGCAAAATAGCATTCAATAAAACATATTTGATAATGAAATTATTAAATATTTCTACATATTCATTAAAAAAATATTTGAATCAAAGTAAATACAGTATTTTTACAACTCTTTTCCATTTGTAAAGTCTCATTTGCTTTAGTTTTATTTGTAAAATATAATTAGTTTTGCCAATGTATTTGGAAAAAGGTTTCCTGATGATCTGGCCTAAGCAACCAGAGAAATGCACATAGGAACTAGCTTATCCCCCATAATAAACTTTAGCGTATTTATTTAAAAAGAAAAAAATTGGGAATTAAGCACATCATCATTAATAAATAAATAAATAAGGATTCGATAAACATTTTGTTTGATTTATTAAAAATTTTCAACAATTTATTTTAACAAATCACGTAAACATTTTGTTGAAAAAAATTATTTTGGGCTACAACTTTTTTTATTGACATAATAAACTTGGTTGTTGACTAAAAATTCAATAACTATACCTACAATTTTTTTCATCAATACCGAAAAATTGTCATCGCAGAAAATTAAAAAAATTTTTTTTTTATCAAATATGCGATTTTCGTATTCAAATATGAAAATTTTTTTTTTCTGTGGTTGTGATGGAGGAAGAACTTTTTTTGTTTAATTTCTAATAATTTTTGTATTTCGAAAAATGATTTTTAAGTTTTGAACTGTTCCCCCAATATAATTGTTAATATTTTTTGTATGTGTTTTATTGATGCCAGAAAATCGTCATAACACTATTACTTTTAGTTTAAAAATCGTCAATCGTCATTTTACTGTATTTTCACAAAAAAATCGTCAAAATGACGAAAAATCGTCACATCTAACAACCCTGCCCATACAAGCGCTACTCCCAAAAATAGCTTCAAGTGCCATAACTTCCTTATAAATGTTGGTGTTTACATACAAATTTCCGACAATGACTTTTGCGATAGTACTATGTCATGACAGAATGTTGTGCGGGTAGGTCCAAAATTAACCATAGGTCCCATATAAACCCCCTTCCTTAAATCGGCTAGGGGTAAACAAACCTCATATTAATGGAGATAGCTAAATAATATTCGGCAAAAATAACTTTTATATAATTCTTAACCTCATAGCATAGTTCAGTTCTGGCGATCTTGATTGGCCACGGGCCCCAAGTAGGGTACACTCTCAAAAAAATTTTTGTTTAAATATTATTGTGTAGGGTATCATATGGACGGGTTGACCGACTATACTTTCTTACTTGTTTGTTTTAAGTTTTTATATACATATATTTACAAAAAATATATTTCATGCCATGTAAATACTATAAGAGAAAAATCTGTCGCGTACGGTATGTCACGAACGATATTACATTTTGTTCATTATAAAACCATCCAAAAAAATTATTTTTTTTCCAATTACGGATTATAAAGAAAAAATATGTGGTTTAATGTATGAAATTAAAAAATGGAGAAAAACCTCCCACAATTCGCAGATTTTCGTATTTTTTTACATTCACCCAAATACCACTTCCGTTTTATGTCACGTACGATATGCGCTTATTCTGCCCGATATTTTGGACAACAAGGTTCCGAATTTGAAATTATTTTTTCATATATAGTTCCCTCTAAATGAAACATATTGATACAAAAAAATTTCCAGTTAATACTATTTTTGCAAAATTTCTATCTTTCTGAAGGCGTACAAATGTCACGTACGATGACATGGAAATGCCCATATAGTTTTTTTTTGAAAAAAAGGTTTTTTTTCTTTCAAATAACATATATACATATGCATATATATTGACCATGTTAAAAAACACATCCAACAAAAAGAAAATGGTTTATTTAAACTTTTTGCATCAATAGTTTTTTGTTTTAAGCCGGAAAAAAGCTGTGCAGATTTTTGAAACATTGAATGTATTCATATGGATACATACGCAAGTTATGGTGTTGAATAATCACCCTTATTCTATTTGGCGTCGGCAATAACAATGTCAATTTTAAGGCAACAGCAATTCTTATCAAAGACAACATCAATTCTATGTTAAATTGGTATTTTGTAAGAGTATTATGACGCCGTTGACTATTTATCGATAATGTTAATAAAATACAACACACATCTCATCAGCTGATTCATTTTGTTTACTGTTTTTTTATAAGAAAAAAAAAATTCTGTGCTGTTTGTGCAAATTTTAAGTTAAATAAAAATTTGTTTGTAAAAAAAATAATGTTTAAATGAAAATTTTTTTTATTATATTAAATTTTCCCAAGTGCCTAATGGATTTTTTTTAATCTTTTTAAGATCTGAAAGTTATTTTCGGCTGTATAAACTTTCTTTTAAACATGTGTTGGAAATAATAGAGCCTAATTTAAAAAAGGAAACGTTTGTTCCAAACACAATATATTTGCAGCAACATTGCGTTTTTTGACCCAGGGATCGTACCATTTTAGCGTTGGAAATTATTTCCACTTTTGACTGTCCCAGCAACAAGTTTAAAAATTTTGTCTGAGATTCTGGAAGTCATGAAGAGAGAACTTTGTCCACAATGGATAAATTAAAGTCGCATTTCTTTGAAAAGCAGCATTTCCAGGTGTAATTGGCTGTGTGGACGGAACCCACCACCATCTCTTCTTTAATCGCAAGGGATATTTAATTTATTAGGAAAAGAGACCCTGAATAATCCTCTGGCTAGTAATGGATTTTTTACAAGCTCTTCCACTAGCTTCTCGAACCGGCACTTAGTTGTTATTTTAATTTTTTCAATTATATCCACAAAAAATATATCAAAGCACAACACAAATGAAGAAAAATATCAAAACCGCCGAAGAAATAATGATTGCAGCCAACCATAGCGTAAAATTTTTAAAACACGACACAAAGCAGCACAATACAACACTAAAAATTCCGACGACAAAATCAAGGGCAATTTAAGGCAACAGCAACGCCAATTTTTCTTAGAAAATACCAAACATATGTTAAGAGTCATCGAAATATGGCAATATTGCCAACGGGAATACGAAATTGAAACAAAATATAAGAAAACGGTGTTGTTTACTGTTGACGACGCCAAATAGAATAAGGGTGAATATACACACAATTCATATAAAATAATTTTACGTTTGATGCTGCTGAGTTGTTTTTTATGGGGCCTATTGCAAATTATGGACCGATCATCTCGAAATTTATTGGTGTGATTTCTAGCCTTATAAAACTGAAATATTAAATTTTATTCTGATAGCATTATTTATTACGGTTGTTTTTCAGGTCGGGCTGTTACAACAACGGTTTTAGGCGTAATAAACTGTTTTCCGGGAATATGGCTTATATGGGTCTAAAAGTAAATTATGGTCCGATCCTCACGAAATTTTACAGTGTGATTTCCGCTCGAATAGAACGAATTTTTGCAAAATCTAATAGCATTCCGTGCATTATTCCACTATTTATGTTAGTTTTTTTTAACAAAATTTCTTTACCATAACCTAAATATGTATCCATATGGATACAGTCCAAAAAACTCATTTAGGGTACATTTTTTTCAAAAGTGAGTATTGATTGTTGTTGTTAGGGTCAATTATAATAACAATCCAAAAAATTGGATTTTTTTAGTAACCCAGTTAAAACTTGTAGCAAACGGGTTAAAGAGAACGTGAACTTTTTTCCTTTAATATATTACCAAACAGTCGTAGGCGTATTTTAAATACGGCAAACACAAAAAGGGTGATTATTGGCGATACGGCGATACATTTTTGAACAAACAATTTATTTAAAAATGCTTATTTTTGCATAACAACAAAGAGCAATAACAAATTTAAAGCAGAGCATAAAGTCAAACAGATTCTTAAAGTGGAGTTCCACACCACGCGTTCTACTCATTCATTACTTGTTTAACTTTTTTTCTAGACCCATGCTTAAGTAAAAAGTAATTCAACTTCATGCTTTCGATACATATAAGCATTATACGCGTTTGCTGTATAACTTGTCAATACAATTTTCACTACTTCTTTTCAGCAGCTTTAGCCGTTTTGCTTTGCACCATAATAGTGAAACCTTCTCCCATTGACAAATCTTGTATGTATTTGCAGATTTTTCTGCTAATTTTTAATGATTTTTGTAAAAAAAATATGTTTGCTACAAATTTTGCTACATTTTCTGACGCTATTTCACTAGTTAGCAGTCTTCGAACATTATTTGAAAATGAAATGAACGAATAAACTGAGATATATTATTACTATCTATGTATAAATCGGCTAAGGCAAAACTGTTAAGAACACTGTCCTCCTCTGTATGTCACCATTTGAAAGGTATTTACTCACAGAAGTGCACAATATATATTTTATTAAAATCTGTTCAATAATTTCAGAGTTACAAGCGTTTAAATTTGCTACTAACACATATGCAGAACTCATAAATAAAAATTTGTTTTTTACAATTATCAAATAATAAAAAATGGGTGGTCGATTATTCGACATTTTTCAAAAACCTTATGTATAAATCGGCACAGGTAAAACAATTAAGAACGCTTTCTTCCTTTGTTTGTCAACCGAACCTCTATGGGTAGAAAAAAGTATCAAAAAGGGGTAATACAGGAAATTAAATTTCTTTCTTTTACTTTTCCGTGCTGCATGTGATAATTTTTAAACTTTCTATAATATTGAAATTAGAAACATAATATTACAGGTGCAGTGAGTGAGTAATTTTTAATCTGGAAATTTTTGAATTTTCGTTAATATTCGGCTTATAAAGATACAATTATACATTAATCTGGATGAATAAGAACATGGGCTGAAGTGCACTTTACGGGGCGTACGAAAAAAAAATAAAAAAAATATGCTACCCGATTCAGAATAAAAAAAGAAAAAAAACAAAATTAAAATTTAAGGGGGCTGAGGCCCGTGGTGCCCACTGGACCCGAAAAACTGCCCCGACCACTTTATGATATGTGTGGGTAATCAAATTAAAGGTAATTTGCTTACGATTGCAAATATGTATTTTGTTTTTGTGTTCGCATATTATTTTCCTCTCTAGGTTAATTTAAGTATCTTTTAGGTGCAGAAAAGCTTTAGTTAGCGAAGCCGGGGTTTGTTATACCATAGAGGAGAAAATCCTTGCGACCGGCCGAAGGCCGGCTATGCAGAGAAGCTTTAGTTAGCGAAGCCGGTATTTGTTATACAATAGAGGATAAAATCCTTGCGCCCGGCCGAAGGCCGGCTATGCAGAGAAGCTTTAGTTAGCGAAGCATGGAGAAAATTTATGCGCCCGGCCGAAGTCCGTCTACGCAGAAAAGAATTCTTTAGCACATCGGAAATAGGCTCTTAGTTACAAAAAAAATTAAATTTTTTTTTTTAAAACCGAACATAAAACATTAAAAAATACAAAATAAAACAAAATATTTACAATCGTGAGCAAACTACCTTTAATTTGAGTACCTACACATAGATGTGAGTGGATGGGGGCACTTTTTGATACCCAGAGGGCCCCTAAAGTCCCGCCCGCCCTAAATTTTATTATTTTCGTTTTTCTTGTACAATTACCTTTAATTGGAGTACCCACACATTCCACTAAGTGGGCGGGGTGGTTTTTTTGATTCAGAGGGCCCCACGGGCCTCAGCCCCCTTAAATTTTAATTATGGTTTTTTTCTTCTTTTATTCTGAATCGGGTAGCATATTTTTTTTATTTTTTTTTTCGTACGCCCCGTAAAGTGCACTTTTGCCAAGAACATGTAAGGGGAGCTTTTTGGAACTTTTTCGTTCAATATCTGGTACTTTGATAAATTTTCGTTAATATAAGACATAGAAACATAAAATTAAACATGAAATGTCCTGAAATGACAATCTGTAAAATAGACTTTTTGATACTTTTATTTGTTTTTCAGTTGAAATTTTTTATATTGAGCTTAAAAGTTAAATTAACTCACGTCGAAGATAAAATATGAAGCGGAGGTTGGCCCCTCTCCAAATCCATCCACTAAGACGGAAAAAGTAAATCCTCGAAACATTTAAATTCATACATACTTATGGTGTTTTTTTTTTTCTGACAATAATGTTCCATATATGCTACCATTCGTGCGGGTTTTTGTTCCATTCTAAAAATATATGCAAAAATGTGAGAAGTTGTCGTTTTCCTTTCTTAACATGTTGCAACAATAAATCGTCAGCTCAGAATTGGTTTGGCGCATATGCCCAAAAGTCGGAGTGGACGAAAACGACAAAGAAGATTTACATGAAGATTTCTCAAATTGTACCCGATAGAATTTTTTTATATTTTTACCACTGCTTCCGGTATATGTTTTGAAGAAAAATGCAAATTTTTGCGCACTCACTTTCATGAATAAAGTTAGAATTTTATAGTATTTTTTTGAAAATGAAAAATATTGTTTTGTGCAGCATAAGCCACTTTTCTAAAAAAAAAAATTCAAAAAGTGGCTTTTTGTGCTGCATACGTATACTTATTGCTGTGTATTGAGTAACTTGTTGATTTTTTTTTTTTTAGTTTTTTTATTTGATTTTACTTTACAAAAACAGAAAAAACAGTTCTACTGTTATGAAAAGTTACATAAAAAGCCACAAATTAAACAACTTTAATAAAGCAAAAGTAAAAAGAAAATTTAAAACTTAATATTGAGTAAATTTTTAAAATAAGCTTTATCAACACGTGGAAGAAATATAAGCAAGTCTTTTATGTCTCTATTTTTATCGCTGGAAATAAATGATGGTTTCGATATTTTCAAAACATTCGACAACAAATTCTCAGGAGCTTTCAAACATTTTTTTGATGCAGACTTAACCAAAATTGCATTTTTATATTTTTCCTCTCTGGTAGAAGTTTTATAATATATAAGTTAGGTTGATGAGGATTTTCCTGCTACCTTTTAAAATAAAAGACACTTTTCCTCTTTAGGATTCAATACAGAATGTTTTATTTAAAGTAATTTACTTATAACTAAAGTTCTTAATAAAATAAATGCTGATAAAGTAATTTTGCCCATTTAAAAATTATTCATCAATTGACCAATCAGAATTTATCAATAATTACAAAAGTTAAAAACACAAAAAAATATTAAACCTAGAATGCAAGTTTGCATTATAAGTATTTGGCAATAGTGCTATTATATTACTTGCACGCGCAACCGAGAAATAATTCGATACTGCATTATGGGTGTTCACTTAGCGTCGTTAACTTGCATTATGGGTGTTCACTTAGCGTCGTTAACTTATACATAAATCATTATTTTAACTGTATAGAAGTACTTTAATTTTAGCAAAAGGGACTTTTCGAAAGTCCATTTTATTTGCTTCCAACGAGTATGTGCGAACATTTTCCGGAAGCATTTCCATAACTTTTAGTTTTGTTTTATTATTTGGCATTGTTTTAAGCAAATTTAGTAAATGAAGAGGACTATGAATTTCAATATTCTTTAAGTACCGGTCAATAACGCCATGGACACAGTCCACTTCTTGAATTAAAGAATGTTCTGGTTCTGAAGACTTTTGTATTACGGCATCAATTTTATTTTGTTTAAAGAACATTTTGATTGCGGTTGCGTTAATTTGATTTTTATTTTTAGGTACGCAAGAATCGCTCCATAATGTCAAAGTTTTAATAAGTGGAAAATCTTTTATTAATTCATTTAAAATTTTAATTTAAGCACTAGCAATATTGTTACCACTCCGACCACTATGAGCTTCCGTCAAAAAGGCACAATAAGTAAAAGTTGGTATATATGACATAATAATGGTTGCTGTAAGATTAAACATATTTAATTTTCGTTTGTAGTAAAATTTTGAAGCATTTCCCTTAAGGTGCATGTAGACGACATGTTTTTTACATCTGACTTGTCAACTTTTCAAGTCACATGTAATTGTGCATGTCTGTCAAAATGGCTGTTTTACAGAAGGTTTATAATATTCGGTCACAAACGTACATGTAATTTGCATCTGGCATTGTCTGTGTTTTTTTCGCATAGTTGTTGCAAAAACCAAAATAAAAATGCCGCCACGAAAATTTTTATTTACGCCGTAAAATAATTTAGCCATCTTAACATATTTTTCTTTTAATTCAAAGATACCAATTTAAGATATTATTATGAAACGGTTTTTATATATATATTTACATAAATTCTATTCAATAGTGGGATTGATCATATTGTAAAATATTAACTTCAGCCGGCTAATGATTCCGTCTTTAGTGGACGCCGCTGCCGGTTTCCTCTCGGCATAGATTTCTAATGTCAGATGGTTTGTCAGAAGAAAATAGAGCACGCTCTAATTGAAATTTTGTCAGATGACTTTGCATCTGACTTTTACAAAAGCAAAGTTTAAAAGGTAACACACGACATGTATGTATTTTGCAGTGGGAAATTTGACATGTCAGATGACAAAAACATGTCGTGTACGGTCGCCTTTAGGTAGGCTAAAAACACAAATAATAGCAAACCGTACACTTGGTTGGGTCCATTATGAAACTATTTTTCACAAATTTATTTTCTTGTCATTTTACTTTGCTTTTGCTTTAACTACTTTTTTTTCTTACAGCAATGCAGCAAAGCAACAGTAAAATTTATTTTGTACGTTTTTGTATGAAGAATTTGCTGCAATCGCCAAACAATGGCTTGTAGAGCAAAACAATACTTAAAAAATTTTGAAACAGTTGATATGCAGCAAAATTAATGCTTTATATCTCAGAAACCATAAAAATTTTCGCGAAACAGGTTTTTGATTTAGAAAGAGGGTATTAAAAAAATATATTCCTCATACCTAACTAATTTTTTTTAAAAATGGTCGGTAGGTCAAACCAGTAATGAGCTGACGAAATGGCAAATTTGTTCCATTTCTTACCCGCAGTTATAACTGAGTGTGAGGTTATACCCTTTTTTGCATCTGCGTAAAGTACTTTTTTATGCAAGCACGGATTTTTTTTCTTGTGTTTGCGGACAATTTGCGTTATATTGTGATTTTTAGGTATATTGTGATGGATATAAAAACTTTTTGTTTTCGTTTGTTTTACTTTTATTACATTTTTTTGTCGCAAAATTTTTAACAACAGCTGACATTAATTATTGAAAATCAGTGCTGTTAACGCTTATTGGAATTGTAAGAAAATCTAATGTTGAAAATTGCTACAAGCGTGGTGAATATCGCTTTTAGTACAAACTTTGCATTCAATATTTAACACGCTAAATACACATTAGTGTTGAGTGTAAAACGTATCTATTATTTTGTTCCATTGTAATTTAGAAAAATGTATCACTTTCTAAGGGTTCGTGTAACCTAATAAATATATTACACAACTATAATGCATGATTATTTTTTAAAAAAGAAAACACCATTAGTTAGATGTGCTAGGTTTTCTGCATATGAACATAAAAATGTATGGTCGAATTTTGACCATTAGGCGAACACTAGTTATTATAATTTCAATTAAATTTCAATTTATTGCAGGTATTGAAAATACTTTAAAATTTCACATTGATATTATAAAATAAAATTTTATATATTATTATTTTAACAAAATTATTTGTTTAATTTTTTATTTCATTTGTTAGTAAATTAAACCTTTGTCCTTTGTAGAAAAGTAATTTTTGCCCAGCTGTTGTAGTAGCCCTCTTTAGCCTTAGTTATCGGAATTTCTCAATCCATATGGTTGTACATCGCCTACATATTTAATTTGATCACATAAATATTCAGGTGCATTTCCATATTTAATTTTGTGAATAAAGTTCAAAGTATTTAGTGCATGTCTTTGTTTAATGTTGAGCCATTTAAGCGTATCAAGCATTGTTCGTATTTTTGTATATCTATTACATTTTATTGCTAGGAACACAACTGCGACGAACGACGAATTTCGCCCTACACGACGAATTTTTTAGTTAAAATTCGCTGAGTAAATTCGTCGTATGAAACACACAAACGACGAATAACTAATTGAGAAAGTTGTTTACTGTTTGTGTAAAGAGAGAGAAATAGTGTGACCATATGAAAAAAAATTTACTTAAAAAACACAAACATTGACAAAATCACAATTAAAAACTATTCTTGTAGTTATCTACTTTGTATATTTATTTTAAATGCGATAAAATAATAAAAAAAAAACAATTATTAAAGTAAAAAAGTAACTTTATATACTTAAATACTTGAAAACTAAAATCCAACATGGTCACCTGGTACTGATTTGTTCGTCGGTCGCCGGCGTATGAAATATAAATAAATATATTGCAAGGTCGCCGCGTGTGACGAATTTCGGCCGACGCCTTGATTGTGTGTATTTTCATATACACAAATATGTTTTATTTTTGTCGACGAATATTCGCGGCCAAAAATTCGTCGTTCGTCCCAGTTGTGTTCCTAGCATAAGATAGTTCGCATTGCTTTGTTTTGTAACTTTTGAAGTCTTTCTATTTGGGATTCGTTACAGCACATATATATTATTTTAGACCCGAACTCAGAATGAGGTTTTATTATTGTATTATATATATTAATAGAAGTTATCACAGATATTTTGTTTCTTATTCTTTTAAAAAAAGCCAATTTTTTTACTAATTTTTTTTTACAAATATATTCTATATGGTCTTTGAATTTCATTGCTTTGCCTATTATAAATCCTAGATATTTAATATTTTTTACTTTTTCTATAACTTCGTAATTTATTTTAAATACTTTTTCAGAGTTCATATTTATTTCCATAAGTTTTGTTTTGCTTTCATTGAGTTTTAGTTTATTCTTTTTTAACCATATATTAACATTATCTATATCGCCCATCATATTATCATAACACTTCTCACTAGTGTCCCCTTTTGTGTATATTAAAGTATCATCAGCATATAAAACAATTTCACATTTGTCGAGTATTTTTGGCATATCATCATCATATATATTATTTCTAAAGCACTTTTTTTTGTCGGTTGCAAATATCTCCCATACCACCGCATCAAATTTAATGAATGATATCTCATTTTAAAGCTTATTTCTAACACTAATGACGAAAAATAATTAGAAATTGAAAAAATTAATATTTTCATTGATAAAAATTTTATTTTTAAATGTATTGAAGTTACTAAAATTTCTATTAATTATTTTCATTTTATGTTACAAAAATGACAACTAACGGTGCGTAATATTCGCACGGGTCATCTAGTTTATATATATTATAAATAGCAAAGCCCCTAAAATAGACCCCTGGGAACACCGAAGTCATCCATTACATTTGGTTTTATACCGTTTACTCTAGTTAATCGTCTTCTGTTTGTCAAGCATGATTTAAACCATTCCAGTGCCTTTTGCCGGATACCGTACATATATAATTTCTGTATTAAAATGTGTCTATCAATTGTTTCAAACGCCCGTTTGAAGTCTAAAAACATTGCTTTTAATTTTTTTTTTGTTTTTTATATTCTTCCATCGATTAATTACATAATTTACCGTTGTCTCACAGGAAAATGTTTTTCTGAAACCCGATTGATATTTTGAAAATAAATTATTTTTCTCAATAAATGTTTCAAGCTGTTCTTTTACGACGTTTTCCAATAATTTTCACAGGTTTTTAAGGAATTTATGGAACGAAACTCTTCACATTATCTGGTTTTCGACACTTTTTCAATTGGTGTAACAATTGTCTCTTTCTAATTTTCTGGCAATTTTCCAGATTCCAGTGATTTGTTTACTATTTTTAGAATAATTTCCCCAATTATATGCCAGTCATCAAGTATAATTTTAATTCTACCAAAATAGAAGCCCAATGGAGGCCTAACCGCCTCCACACAGTCAGGATCCTCCATCTCTGAGTCCTGTCTAGCCAACTCATCAGCAACCTCATTGCCGCCTATATCGCAATGACCCGGCACCCAGCACAACCTTAGCAAATACTCCCCTAAGGCTCCCTTCAGAGCCCTCCTACACTCATCAACCAGCCTGCAGTTCACATAACAGCCCCTTACGGCCATAAGAGCCGCCTGGCTGTCCACATATATAGTGACCTCCGAGCCTCTATCAATGTTGTCCCTTATCAGTTCCACGGCCCTCCAGACCCCAGAACCTCCGCCTGAAAAACACTGCAGTCGTCAGTAAGCCTATATGACCTTCTTATGTTCAGATCCTCAATATAGACCCCTGCACCCTTGCCCCTCATCTTCGAGCCATAAGTGAAAATAGCAAATCCACCAAATAATCTGCTCCTGCCCGACCAGCTCTCCCTAGAGGGCATTATTACCTCTGGCAACCGACCAAAATCCACTCTGGTGCTCACATAATCAGTGGAGCCCGTCGGTCCCAGGCAATAGCCACCAGCCTCAATCTCACTCAGGATCCGTGAGTGACCCTGAGTGTTTTTCCTCGTCAGTGCTAACTCCCTCAGTGTAAGAATGCTCCTGGCCGCCATATCCATCACATACTGCTCAATAGTCAGAAGATTTAGAATGACATTCAGGGCAGCCTGAGGAGTACTTCTCATGGCACCTGTCATGCCAATTGAAGCACACCTCTGAGCCTTAGAAAGAAGGTTCCTACGACTTGCCAATCTCAATGTCTCCCACCAAACACAACATCCATTCGTAAGAATGGGTCTAACCACCGAAGTGTATAGCCATCCCACCACTGACGGCCGGAGTCCCCAGCTAATACCTATCGATGATCTGCAAGCATAGTAGGCATTGAGACCCCTTTTGAGTCTCTCCTGAGTATTCCTACCCCATGACAGCTTGCTGTCCAGAAAAATCCCCAGATAATTAGCACTATCAGATAGTCCAAGCTCCACTCCTCCCAGTACCGGCAGTCTAAACTCCTCCACCTTGTACCTCCTAGTGAAAAGAACCAACTCCGTCTTCTCCGGATTAACTCCCAGTCCCTTGTCACTTGCCCATGCCGCCAGTTCGCCCAGCGCCCCTTGCACGATGTCGCTAATTGTCGGCAGAAACTTGCCCGACACCAATATCACCACATCATCCGCTTAGGCCAGACCTTCTGACCCATTCTGTCAAAACGTCTCAGAACGACATTGACGGCCAAGAGCCACAATAAGGGAGAGAGAACTCCCCCCTGCGGGGTCCCCCTAGTCACCGATTTCCTTAAGCGTTCGTTTCCCCAGTCCGAGTGAATAACTCTGCTGCTAAGCATCATAGTTATCCCTTCGACCAAGAACAACGGAACCCTCAGGTCAACCAGTGCCTGCCTTATAGCCTCTATCCTCAAATTGTTAAAGGCGCCCTCTATGTCCAGGAATGCCGGCAGGGTGTATTCCCTGGTTCGCAAACCCCGCTCCACATAACCAACCACATCATGCAACGCACTCTTAACAGATCTACCTTTAAGGTAGGCGTGTTGAGCGCCGCTGACGATGCCGGCGCGTCAATCTTCGTCCTCAGATGTAGATCAATCAGTCTTTCCAACGTCTTCAAGAGAAAAGACGACAAGCTGATTGGTCTAAAATCCTTGGGCTTAGAGTGACCGGTTCTACCCGCCTTGGGAATAAACACTACCCTAACCTCCCTCCACCTCCTAGGAATGTACCCGTTCAGCACACATACCCTAAACAGTTCCACCAATAACAGAAGTGATGATTTCCCGATATTCTGTAACATTGCCGGAAATATACCATCTGGCCCCGCCGACCGTCAAGAAGAAGAGTAAAAATGTACAGCATATTTAATTTGTTAAGAGATCCAGATTTATTTCCTATAAACGTAAAAATGAACCCACTTGCTTCATAAAATTTAATGATTTTTTATGCACCTTACATGACAGTGACGGTATACCTGATCATAAGAATCAGATGAATAAAAAAACGAAAATGAAACAAAGTTATCACCTGATAATGAGAACAGATTACCATTAAAATTGTCGAACATATTAATAGAGGGAGATATTGGGTTCTATACTAGGTACAAATTATTGGTAAAAAAGGTACCAAAAAGAAAAAAAAATAGTGTTAAGAATATCCGTGTTCAGCTTTAGAGACAAAACTTTCTATTTATATATTGACTCTTTTGATATTAATTTACTTTAAAATAGTAACAGCCGTATTCATAAAAAAAATCTTTGTTCAGGTTTAGATACATTTTAGTTAAAAAATATTTTAAGCCTATAAAAGAGTTTTTTTTAAATTCGTATTCATAATCAGCATTTTAACTAATAAACGTTTTACCGTATTTTTTAATTGGATAGTGGCAACAATATCTATTTTATTTGTAACTTGAATCGTAATGATGTAAAACAGTACCGCGCATTTCGATTCGAAAAGCTAAATTTTTCGAAAACAATTTCCGATTCGAAAGTAAAACCGTACTGCGTAACTCGTTCGAAACGATGACAGAGTTATATTTATAAACAAATGGGAAATTTGATTAAAAGTTGATAGCACTTCTATTAAAATATCAAAATGGACGAAAATATCCCACAACAAAACAAATAATAAATACTATTCAATGTGTGAAAAATTTTATACATGTGTTTTTTAATAAATATTTATATTTTTCCCTGTGGTTTGAATAGTCAACAGAAAAAGCCAACCATTACTTTATACTGCTTTTTTCTTGAAAACTAGCTGACCCGGTCCGCGTTGCTGGCCCTAAGCAAACATTAGTGTTGTATTACCACACGATTTAAATTGAGCTTTTAACGAAACTTCCAGCCTTTAAATAAAAATCCATGGAATGCCTATCATAAAGTTATTTTTACAGAATAACTTACATATGGTGTAGATATGGGCTCAATCAAAAAAGAAACGCATGTATTTAAGGCAAATTGGAAGTTATATTTATTTTTTACTTCCTCTTAAGGCCAGCCGATAGACAAGTTTTTTGTTTTTTTTTTTTTTTTTTAATGTAAAAACGTATAAATTTTTTGGCGTGCCAGCTCGGGAGCAAGCCACACACAACTGGCCGTTTAAGCCAGCAATAGTCAATGATTGGCCATGTGCTTTGCTGATGGGAATAGCAAAGGAAATATGCAAAGGGAATTGGAGCCGCTTGAATTGGAATGGTAAATCGTTGGAAATCATCGTAATTCGTGGATTTCGAAAGTTTTAAAATTTTGATATTGGATAATTATTAACATAGGTTTTTTTTTTTAAATATCTTCGGAACTACATATGTAACCGTTTTAAAAGCCTGATATCTCGTTTTGAAAAACATGACAACAACGTATTTCAATAAAACAAGCAAACGAAAAAATAAATATATGTATGTATATGTTATTGGTGGTGCAATATGAAAATTGAATTTTTCCACACCCGCCGCCCGCAGACCGAATATTCTGAAGATTCCCTGTAAATTTCATCAAATCGGCCCAGCCGTTTTGGAGTCCATACGTTACATACATACAAACATCTTGTTTTATATATATAGATACATAGTACAAATTGTTCGAACTCGTAAATTATTTCTTTCGAATCGAAATACGCGGTACCCCCCAGGGTAGATATATATAAATTTAAGTTTAGTTAACTTAACCAGCGTTTAAACATTCGTTGATTTTTTAGCCATAAGTCGATTTAGTCATGTCCATGTCACTCTCGAACAACTCAAAAGAAATCAACTATTATATTGTCAAATTGTTTCAAGTTATCCCTATCAGTTTGGGATTAAATTCCACGGTACAACCGGTTCAGTAGAAAAATAAGTGTGGAACTTCCACAAAAAGTAACATAAATTGGTACCGGGGTACATCGATTGTTATTAAATTTTTTTTGAAATTTGTTTTATATCTAGAAATAATATATATATATATATATCGTGAAGATCTGTTTTTCGAAAGTGGGTATATATCAAAAACAAATATAATTTAGGCACAACTCTTTTGCTTGTGGACCGACTTTTTTCTGGAAATGTTTGTTGGTAAAAATAACCGATATTATGATACATATCTATATATAAAACATATCAATAGGTCTAAAACTCAAGTTTTTATGTTGAGATACATTTTATGGATGTACGATTGATTTTAAAGCAACTTTTAACTTTTAATTTAAACAATATGAATCACGATTTACTCTGTATTGTACGTTTTGGGTCCTAATTAGCATCTTTTTTCAATATACGTTCCAGAGTGGAAAGTCACTACCATAAATTTAAATTAACATAATATATTTTTGTATTTATTTAGTGGGGTTGGATGCTGCTGGAAAAACAACTATTCTATACAAGTTAAAGTTAGGAGAAGTGGTAACGACTATTCCTACCATTGGTTTCAACGTTGAAAGTGTAGAATACAAAAATATTTGCTTCACAGTTTGGGATGTTGGCGGTCAAGATAAAATCCGTCCTTTATGGAGACACTATTTTCAAAATACCCAGGGACTTATATTTGTCGTCGATTCCAATGATAGAGACCGTATTACTGAAGCTGAAAAAGAGTTACAAAATATGGTAGGTATATATTCAGAAATATGTATTGAAAGCATACATAATTGATTATAACTATATTTTTTTAGTTACAAGAAGATGAACTCAGAGATGCTGTTTTGTTAGTATTTGCAAACAAACAAGATTTACCAAATGCAATGAATGCTGCAGAGTTAACGGATAAACTACGTCTTAATCAATTAAGAAACCGGCATGTAAGTTAATTTCATCTGAACTTTTACAGACAAATTCATAAAAATTTATGGACGTTATAAATCAATACCTATGTACATGTCTTAAAGGTTGGTATGTACCCAGGCAGAAAATAACAGTCGGCCCAACGTTAGCAAAGCATTTCTTAGGTGTTCGAAACTTTTGCAAAAATTTACAAGTTCCACTTTCACAGTATTCTGCCAACACAATGATGATAACCTCATACTGGGGTTGCTCAACTTTGGTGCAACGTTAGTAAACCCCTCTGAAAACCACAATTTAATTGCTTTTCCAATATATTTTTTTGTTAAGTGTTTTCCGAAGGAACTAACAAATATTTTGCCAAGTTTATGTACATATATTATATTTATTCATACACGTATGTATTTATTTAAATATGTACATATGTTAAAGATGTAACACAAACATTTAATAGCCCATTTACATTACAAGGGACAAGAGTACTTACGACATTTTGAGCAAAATCTAGTTGCTTTTGACTAGATATCACAAACAAAACAATATCCACTTCTTAACTAGATTTTGACTAAATTTACTCAAAATCTAATAGAACTTGGTGGTAGTATAAAGTATACATACGTATTCTGCCTCTGAATAGTTCTAAGTCGATTTAGCCATGTCCGTCTGTATGTTAGTCTTTTGAAAACACGCTCACTTTAGAACAACTCAAAAGAAAAGAACAATATTGGTGTCAAATTGCTTCTAGTTATTCTAAGCAGTTTGGGATTTAAATCCAGCAAAATCTGTGAAGTAAGATAATCTTTTTGAATTCAAATGCAATATCACCACCCTAAAAAAATTGATAATTTTGTTACAAAAACTAATATAAATGGTGGTAAAATGCACGGATTTATATAGGTTAGGTTAGGTTAAGAAGGGTTGTGTGCCCACGGCACACCTCCACTCGGAGATCAATACGGTCCATTGTGAATCCCTTCAATGAAATATAATTTAAGATAAGAGGAAGTGAAAAGTAGAGAAAAGGAAGTATGAGATAGACGGAAAATTAGAAAGTAGGACCAATACCCCCCTTACAGTCCCCTCAACAGAAACAGCCAGGTTATTTCCCTGACAAACCCCAGTAGATCGGCCGGATTACATCCAGCTATACACCCCAGTTCGTCGTGAAACCAATCTCCTAGCCACTTCCGCCTGAGACCCTGCATCCTAGGACAATGGCACAGTACATGCTCGATCGTCTCTAACTCCTCCGAATCCTCGCATAACCTGCAGAAGTCCGGTATGGTGTTGTCCCATTTGCCCGTAAAAGCCCTAACAGGACAATGACCCGTCAAGAACCCCACAAGTGTTCTAAGACCACCCCTATCCAATCCCAGTAGAACCCTGGTTGCCCCCGCGTCCAATCTGGGCCATAGTGCCCTAGACACCCTGCAATCCATTCTGTCCCTCCAGGATCGGTCAACATCATCACGGAATTTCTCCCGTATCACCCCATTGTAGTAGGGGTGGGGCTTTACCCCTGCCCCTTACCACTAAGTCGAGACTCGAACCCCCTCTCGCGAGTTCATCCGCCACCTCATTCCCATCAACCATGCAGTGTCCTGGTACCCAACACAGCCTCACGTTGAATGCCCCCATGAGTTCCCTAAGAGCGTTCCTACAACGCGCGACCAGGCACGATCGCACCGTATAGTTCTTCAATGCCCGAAGCGCCGCCTGACTATCGACGTAAATTGTCACCTCATATCCACCCACGATGTGATCCAGTACCACCTCCGTCGCCCTCCAGATCGCTAGGATCTCAGCCTGGAAGACACTGCACTCATCAGGGAGTCTGAATGACCTTTTTACCTCGGTGTCTGCGATATATACACCGGCACCAGTGCCGGTTTCCATCTTGGATTCATCCGTAAATACTGCCCACCCCTCAAACAGTTTATTGGATCCACTCCAGATTTCCCTATCCGGGAATTCCACTGGTGGTGTAACACCGAAGTCCAGAGTCGTAGTCCTATGATCCGAAATTCTCTCAAGAATATTACCCCGATCAAGCAGACCCACCTCGTACAAGATTCTCGTGTGATCATCCCGCCTAGGTCTAACTAAGGAAGACTCGTAAAGTCTAAGTAAGTCCCTAGCAGCCACACTCCTCACATAATGCTCAATAGGGGATAGATATAGTAGGATGTCCAGCGCTACCTGTGGAGTGCTGCTCCTTGCACCCGTGATGCCCAGAGATGCACTCCTTTGAACCTTGCTAAGCATCTTCCTATAGATATCCACACTCAACGCGCCCCACCAAACAGTGCATCCATAGGTAAGTATAGGCCTAACCACCGTTGTGTAAATCCAATTTACCATATCCGGCCTCAGACCCCAGTTCTTACCGATGGAGTTCCTGCATGTGTAGTAGGCATTGAGTCACCTTCTCATCCTCTCCTGAGTATTTCCCTTCCAAGACAGTTTGCAGTCCAGAAAGTTACCCAAGTATTTTGCACCGTCCGATAGAGGCAACTCGACACCATCTAACACTGGCCCCCTAAATCCCTCTATCCTGTACCTTCTGGTAAAAAGCACCAGCTCAGTCTTCACAGGGTTACCTGTTGAACTGCACCCTGTGATTGTTCCAATCATCTGGTGCTCTCGTAAGCTTGGCCCTATTAAACAGTCTCCTCACCGTAGACCTTTGAACATGAAGTTCCCTGGTCCACCATTTAGGCAGTTTTCGCCTACCCGGAAACGTAACCGGGCAGGACTGCTCATAGCTTTCCCTTAGAAGATGAGTGAACCTGTTCACCACCCCCTCCAGATCCGTCGGCGGCAAGTCGCCCAAGGCCTGTTGCGCCAACCCAGTTCGGACCCCTTCCTTGAAGGAGTCCCATTTTGTCCCCCTCGGGTTCCTGAACGGAGCAGCCCTAGGTAGGTCAAAATTCAGTGTGAAGGTAATACGACTATGGTCTGAAAAAGTACAGTCCGTTGCCACCCTCCAATCAACAACAATTTGCTCGTGACGGTTTACTAATGTCAAATCTATCACTGCCTGCCTATCTTTATTTCTGAACGTCGGCGTGTTACCCATATTACAGACAATAAGATTGTTAGTAGTTATAAAATCAAACATTAACTCACCTCTTTTGTTAATATCGGCACTCCCCCATTGGCTGTGATGAGCATTGGCATCGCAGCCCAATACAAGGATTGCACCTCTCCTCCTTGCATATGCCGTCAGTTGCCGCACCTCTGTGCCCGGTGGGTCCAACCCCTCGTATGGCATATACACCGAGGCCAGTGTAAGCGTGCGCTTCCCTTTGGACTCTCCATTTATTACGGTCAAGTCACCGCACCTGAAAAAATGAGATATGAGAAAATTCAATTCATTCCTCGCTAGTATACACGTTCTTACCTTGTCCTCTGTGAACGGGACAAACAGAGTGTATCCCGCAACCCTTAAACCGCAAACCTTATTTTTATTTATCCAAGGTTCTTGGATAAGGGCTACGTCCGTCCGAGTACTGGAGAGGAAGGTTACAAGTTCGGCTGAGGCTGCTTCACAATGGTGCAGGTTTATTTGCACCACTAACAGCCCCCTTGGTCCTGTCATGCTTCGGATACCGAAACCTGACGTTACCTAAACCGAACCTAACAACCCCCCCACCTCCTCCAAGAATTCCATGAACTTCCGATCGACTGCGAAACGGAAGTCCTTGCCGATATTCTCCTTACACACCAGTGAGGTCACTAGCCTCCATTGGTCAGTAAGAAGCCTACCATTTTGGTTGCCCAATACTGCCAGTATAGGTTCCACCTTGCGTACGAGAGGTGGAATCCACACTGTCACTATGGACCTAATTGGCAAATCGGAGGCTTGTATGACTTCAAACCTTGCCCCCGGGTTAATGTCGCCGCATTTGCCAATTGTGGTTCTTAAGAATTCCAATGAGTTCTTGTTACCACAGTTGACAACCTTGACACCTTTAACCCAGTCCGCACCATTGAAGGATACGTCCTCCTATTTGCCTTTGAACATTGCCAGCTCGTCGATAAGCCTAGCCTCTACTAGCTGCCATACTTCGGCACTGATCCTCCCATCCGGATCATTCCGATCTATGACAGCCACCTGCAGATGACCCTCCAGGCTCGTCGACTTCTTCACTCTTTTATTCGATGAAGAAGGCTGATCATCCCCAGATCTGACCCTCTTAATGGTCTCCTTATTGGAGCCATTAGGAGCTTCAGCCGGAGATGTACCAGCCCTCTCCACTGTGCTCGGTGACTTCGGTACGACTGGTTTCGAAGGCCCGTTCCTGCCCGCGCTTTTTCCCCTAATGACCTCCTTACGAGAGCCACTAGAGGAATCGGACGGAGGATTACCGGCCTTCTTCTCCGTGTTCGCTGCCTTAGCCACTTTTCTTCCTTTCTTGGGTATCGCCCCCTTATCCTCCGCAGCTCGTTCCGAAGACATGAGCGCTTTGGTCACCGGGGCAACCCCTCCTTTCTCTAACTCTCCACGGCAGGTTGACGACGCCACCGGCCCTGTACTCTTTTGAGTAATTTCCGGGTCGGCGACCTCATCCACCTGCTTTCTCAAAGGATAGGGCCAACCGAGCACGGCACTGACAGGGCCGTAAATTCTTTCGAATTTAGCGACGCTTTGTCGGTGCCTTCTCAGAAGGTGCCTATCCCTCGCGGAGAACGTTGAAGGATCTCTCTTCGCCATCTTATCCAGATATGCAAGAGAACTCCTTGTTCCGCTCTGCGCCTTCTCCTCCTTCGTTCGGCTGGAGTTCTTAATATCTCGTGGAGGGGCGCTTGGCCCGTCCTCCTCGGCGTCCTGCCGAACAAATTGTGGACAATCTTCTCCCGAGTGCCCCCTCTGATGTCGCCCGGCCTCACAGATGAGAGTGGCAGGCTCTGCAGTCTGACTGTGAGCTGATATACATATCAATATCAAGCTCCATGTCAGAGAGCAGAGTCAACCCCTGAGTAGCCCCGGATTTATATAAGATTTCGAACAAATTGTTAAATTTCGTGAAGATCGGTTTATAATTTGCCATAGGCCCCATATAAAGCCTACTCTCGGAAAACAATTTAGTTTTATAGGACAAGAAATCACACAGTCAAATTTTGTAAATATCAGTCGATTATTTACCATAGGCGTTATATAAAGCTTCTCTAGGAAAAATGTTTCGGACCTCTTTTGTGTGTTTACACTATACATATAGTGCTTCTTCTTATGTTAACTCTGAAATGTGTGATTCTCTTTTATTTGCTGATGATGTTTTTGAAAATTTTATTAAGTTTTGCCTAAAACATGTTCTTGAGAGGACTTCAAATAACTTTGTGACTACTAATCCTTCTAAGAGCAAGGCTATTTTATTCGGCCCAACAAATCAGTTTATTTAAGACATTGATATGTTATTGGATGATGTGCGTATTGATTTTATAGATCGATGAAAATGATTAGGTATGTACTATATTATACTATGTTCACAGTTGAGGTGGAAGTACATAACACGCGTTTGTTCGTCGACAAGTATCGTGCGTTTAAAAACTTTAGCGCGTCAAAAATTTCAAGATACACAACACGCGTTACAAAAGCCATTCCTGTCACCTGTTTTTTATTTGTGCATTAAAAACGGGTTCGAAAGTATATCAAGATTTTGTTATTTTATTGAATTTATTCTTTTTATATAAATATTGTATGTTTTTTAAGCTCTTCAATAAGTTTTTCTTTCATGATTCACAAATTTGTTAAATTATTCTTTTTATTGTCAGCTGATTACTTGTCAAAAATACTCAACGCGTTAAAAAGCTCATAGTTAACCAACTTTCCAACGACAGAACGCGCGCGCACTAACGCGTGTTATGTAATTCTACCTTTGGGGTTTTAAACGCGTTTAAGCACTTCGAACGTGATTAAGCTCTTATCACACAAAATCGAGGTGATTAACCATACATTGAAGTAATTTGTTAACTAAACAACTAAATCAGTTCATTAATCACATAGAATCCTCTGAGCATACCTCAAACTGAGTATAATGTAGAATCGACCACACTAAACGTACCTCTCACGTTATTTCACCTTTAAATTGTCCATTAATTTTCACAATTTCATCATTAATATGTTTGAAATAATATTCTGATTTTTATCCAATTTTAATACTTTAAAGAAATAAAAAATGGGTTTTTGTGTTGTTTTCGTAATCAACTGTCATCTTAATTACCCTAATGTAATGCGAACGACTTTGATTAACTTAATCAATATTTTGCTTAAACGCGTTTAAAAACCCGCACTAGATTATATTGGCCACATTGGCTCAGAAGTGTAGTGAAAACTTGCATATACATATGAAAACTTTATAGGTCCATAACTTTAAAACTATGCGTTCCCAAGACTTCTTCCAAATTATATTTTCGTTGTCTCCCGTCTGCGTACGATATTATCCGGACAACTTGCGGAGGTGTCGGGAGTTTAGACATGTAGAGATTAAACAGGATCGGGGATAAAACCCCACTTTTTGGAACTCCTTGTTTAATTCTACGCCAGTTCGACTTCTTATTCCTAAACTCCACAAGCGACTGTCTTCCACACAAATAATGTACAAGCCATCTTTTCGTTTTGTCCGGAAGACTATAAGTCGCTGTCCCTGAAGAGGAGACTAGACTATCAAATGCCTTTGATAGGTCAAGAGCCAGTAGGACCGTTCATTCACATGGTCGGGCGTGCTTAAGGTCATGGCTGATTTGTGTGGAGATGGTGGTAAGGGCAGCTATTGTGCTTACTCGTTGCGGAATCCATGCTGATGATTTGCCAATTGGAAATGTTCCAATAGCTCCGGGAGGAGTAGCGCCCTAATTATCTTGGCGACTGGTGATGCAGCTGGGTCGCATCTTTCGCCGGCTTTAGCGGGGAACGTTTGTAAGATGCTCTACTCCGGGCTCATCCAGATTTTTTAGCATAAGCATGGATATTCCGTTAGGGCTAAGGGCTTCGAATGATTTTGCTGCCATGGTGACCTGTGCAACCTTGCTCGATGGAAAAGCGTTTGGCGTGTCGACGACTCGAAGACCGTGTAAGAGACCTGACTGTCGACCATAGTTTGCTGGCTTCGGAGGTTAGGTTGCACGTATTTTAATAATTTTACCATTTCTCCCGTCTATATTCGTTCACCAACTTGCTGATGTCCCTATTGAGTTGTCTGAATCGGGGATAATTCGGGTTGGATCTGCGAAGTTCGTTCCGCTCTTCTGGGATTACCGCTGCTGCTGGTAAGAACTCGATCTTGAAGAAATTAGCCCTAGACTGAATTCAGAAAGCAAATAGTCATTAGACACCACCCAGCTCCAGATCATATCAATATTGTTTAAAAAGCGTGTTTTTTTAAAGTGTCACAACTTTGAGTTGGCATCACTGCTGTTTTTTTTAGTTTGCTTTGAAATTTCATTATGAATCGACTTACAATATACAAACAAAAAACTCCGATAGTGCATAGAAAATATTCCTGGAAAATATTGAAGGAATAACACTATTAAAGTATGAAAGCTTTATAAATTGTAATTTCACTTAAAATACACTTTCGAATTAATACGCAAATTTAAATAATAAATGTTACTCTCCATGAGAAATAAATTCCCAGATTCTTTTTGTTTAAAATATTTAGTTAAAAACATAAAATTCATAATAGGCACGCACTATCCAGTTATAAGGTACAAAGAATGCTTACGAAGGCCGTAGCGGGCCGGAAAATGCATTACATTCTGCTGGTATCTAATAGTTGTATACATTTTCTTTACAATTTACTTCATTGCTAGCCAAAGGATAGCTTAAGTAAGTTTCGTAACAGAAATATACAAACAAAAAACTGTGATAGTGCATAGAAAATAAGCTGTCTCCACCGACGAGTTTGATCTTCTGTATTTATCCTTTATTGCGTGATTTCGGTTCATATTTTGGTTCAATAGTCAACATATTAGTTCATGAATCTGTTTCATATTTTTCGCCCCGCTGCTGCTTCTGATTCACGGGTTATATTTTCAAAGTATTTGCGCTTATCATTCCTGGTTGATATTTTCACGTCCTTCGCTGTGGAATTATATTGTACTCTCAGGCTGGGATTATCTAGTTGTTGCTTGAGGCTGTTTCTTATTTGGATAAGCTTCCATGTTCTTTTATTATCCACACGATTTTGCCTCTTTTTGTTTGTAGCCTAGTTCTTCCTTTGCAATATCAGCATCTCTTTTCGTGCGCACGCCTTCTTAAAACCCTCTCCATGCAAATGTGGTCAATCTGGTTTCGCGAACTACCAATTGGGGATGTCCACGTGTATTTGTGAAAATCCTGTGGTGCATAATCGACCTACCAGTCACCAAGTCAAATGTTTGACAGAGTTCGAGAAAGCTTTCTCCATTGCCGTCTTTTATTCCCATGCCACGTTTCCCCATGATGTGTGCTAGGCCATGGCTGTCATTTCTAATCTTAGCATTAAAGTCTCCTGTTAGCAAAAGAATATCTCGGTTTTGTGCTTTGCGTACAATAGCAGTAAGTAAGTTGTAGAACACGTTATTTATCGAGTCATCCGCATCTTCCATGGGCGCTTAGCATTGGATTATGGGGATAAATTTTTTAACTTTTGTATAGAACCGGGCAGTAATTATGCGATCTGAAACTGGGTTCCATGAGTTGAGTGATTTTTCCAAAACTTTTTGCGATTATAAAGTCTCCAACGCATATCACTGGTATTCTATTTGTGCAAGTCTTGAAGTTTTCCAAACCGTCCTTACATTTTATTGTCTAATTCCTATCCGTTTTCGTGTGCCAAAGGTCGTCAACTAAGGAGGGAGTTCAATTTCTCTAGTAGAAGTTTCGGTAATCTTTTCAAATTTTCAGATAGATGGGGGATTAACCCACCGTTTCCTATTATGGTACTAGGACTGCCAGTTTATAAAAGCCACTCCGCCGTTTATATAACGAATCGCTTGCTCCAAGACTGACATCCGTTGTTCGCCGCACAGATGCCGCTTACGTGGCTGCCACTGTGCCGTCTGTTTTCCAAAGGTAACCATACCAGTTGACTCAACCTCTGCTTACCAATGGTACTAATAGAACAGCTGCCATCTTTTAGGCTAGATTTTGGTCACACCCAGGTATTTTATTTCCCCAGTATCCGCCATATTATAAAAACATGTTGAACGGCACCAATTCACCAATGGAAGGGTCCCGACGGAAGACTAGCTAACTCCAAACGGGATATTGGAAAAATTATTTCATTTTAAATATTTTGAAGTCGTGGCTGCAGATTACACACATATTTCCCCGTTTTTATTGTCGCCGTCATGTTTTATGTTATTGCCCATATATATATATATATCGTACCTTTATTTCAACATAGTCATATCTAAACAAATCAAACTTGGCAAAATGCGATTAAAGTTTTCAATATGTACCTTTTTGTACTGATCAAATATATTTTGCTTTAACTTCGGTTCACTTTGAGATACAACACTGATTTTTTTTTACATATAAATAATGTATGAATGAGCACTTTTGCTTAAGTAACTCCAAGTTTTTTATTTTTATGAGATATGACTATGTTGCAATAAAGGAGCGATTTATTTATACATATATATTTATTTAACCATATAAAAAACAATCTGTATGGGATATAATTTGATTTTATACATACATTCTTTTGTTATGTATGAAAAGAAGTACAAAATAAAATTTAACTAATAAAATGTTTTTTTTTTTTTTTTAGTGGTACATACAGGCGACATGCGCAACACAAGGAAATGGTTTGTACGAAGGATTAGATTGGTTATCTGCTGAACTGGCTAAAAAATAATGAAAGAAATTTGGTTTATAATAAAAACAAATAAAATTGCTATCTTCGGCTATGCCGAATGTTTTATAACCTTCAACATAGATCGATAATATTATCATACATATACACTCAAAAAAACCCATGCCTTATATGTACGAAAACTGTCGAAATACTTTAGTAAAATACAAACTAACTTTTTATTATTTAAAAAATAATGAAGTTAATGAAATATTTTTGTATTTTCGCAAATTTATTCCTGCAAGAAATATTTCATTAAATGAAAGATTTAGACATAGGGTGTAGAGACGCTTGCGGGGTAAACAATGCCGGACGAAATTAAAAATTAAGTATCAATTTGATATTCCTCTTTAAAATGATTCGTTACAACTTTCGAAATTGAATAGTTAAGTTTGAATTTAAAACTTACGGCCTAATTTATAAAAAATAAAACCAGTTAATAAAGGCTTTATGAAACGGATTTTCATACAAAATCCGTTTAATAATCCCTTTATTAATATGTTTTTTTTTTTATAAATAAGGCAGTTAAATGTTAAACGGACGTGTCGCATTGTCTGAAAAAGGTAGATATTAGTTAAATATTTGCGTCCTTTGTTATTAAAAATAAAACAGGTTTATGAGATGGATTTTTTTATGAAAATTTGATAATCCTGTTTTTTTATAACTACGATACAGTGTTAGTATTAGAGGTCTGCAAAAATAAATAAAAAGCAATTTCAACACATTCATTTGTTTTTTAACTACAATGAGTTGAGTACCCAATAATATGGAAACAAATGAGAGTATAACTAAAGACAAAACAAACAAAAAACATTTAGTTCAGTCAGCTCAAGTCAAATAAGTTGAATATTCAAATATATTTTTAATGTAAAATTTTACATTTGGGAGGTCGTTAACTGTATGGAGCCCCTAATTCGGTGGGTATTGATAAAAAACGACTCCAAATTTTAGGACAATCGGCGAAGGCTAAGCCGTCCCTCACGTCCGTCAAAGTTTGAGAAAAATCGTAAAGTCCGACTATTATGCCTTAAACTTGGAAAATAATTATATATAAAAATCGTTTACTAAGTATGTAGTTGTTATTAGTGAAGTTTTCAACAACTTTTCTCTTAGCAAGTTTTCTCTCAATCTCATATTTAACAAAACCTAACTAAAATAAAAAAAAAAACAGCAGCATTGACGCGAATTTTTTCTTTAGAACTATTTTTTTTACACGGTTCAATTCAGCTTCCATATTTGTGTGCGTTTGCGCTTACAAAAGAAAAAAATGTCAAAAGCATGTCACTTGTTTCTAACATACCTACCCGCTATCTCAATTCTTAAAGGGATTTATGTTGGGAAAAATATTGAAGAAAAAGCCCTATGACTGCCAAGGAATTGCTCCTAGGAGGATTAGATGTAGGACGTACCCTCATTAGTTTTTCGTGCTTAGGATTAGATGTAGGACGTACAACATTTTCTTAAAACCTACTTGTCCCCATACAAATATGGCGGCTTAATAGAATTCTTAAATTTGGCACCTGCAGCGCCTAGGATGTCCCTAGATGTCTGACCGAACCCACTTAATTTTTTATCCCCATAATTTGTTTTTTTTTTTCATATGTACCTACTTGCTATCTCTATTCCTTAAGGGGGCTTCCATACAGAATTTTCAATACAGACTAGGAATATATGAGGAGGTCCATAACAAAACGCAAAAATTACATTATAACATTCTTTTGGATACACGACAAAATGTAATTTAAGTAAGTAGCAGATAATTTTTTTAAAAAACCATTATTGAGGTATTATTGTCTACAAAAAATAATATTAACGACAAATGAATTATTTTATCTGACAGTTGTTTTAAAGTTATTTAGATAACAAATTTGGAACTATTGCGTTTTGGTCCGAATCATAGTATTTATTTTATTTTTATTTTACAATTAAGTTAACAAAAGCAAAAGGTATTAACTAAACAAAAATTCCTTACGTTTAACAGTTATCTAAGAGTTACAACCAGAGCATAATTTATGTATAAAGTTTACTTTTTTAAAATTTCTTGTAGCGATTTATTGCAAAAATGTGTAATTATTGCTAAATTATTTGAAAACAACCATAATTCCGCCGTGGTCACGTTTAACTTTAATTTTATTTTTTAAATTTGTAAACAATAATTTTTTATTTTAAGTGACAGCTGATCGAAAATGTACTACTGTGAATTAACAAAATTACAATAGTAAATTGTTTTCGAATGCGCGCCATAATACCAAATGAAAATTCGTTCGATCAGCTAATTCGACTGCTGTCGAAAATCGAATTAAGTTTATAATAGGCACCGCACCATAGATTTCAATGTGTAGAATAAGATTCAATTAAAAAATCAAAAAACTTGAAAAATGTAATTATTGCGTTTTGTTATGGACCTCCTCATATATCGATGTTCTTAAATAAATAAAAACATATTCAATAATTCAAAAATTATCTTAATGTTTTCTGTGAACTTTTTCTCTACAACGGGTCATTGCAATATTTTGTTATTTATGAATAAATCTCAAATTCATGTACAGTAAACAAGTTTTTTTTATTCAATTCAATTACTCTTACTGCCAATTTTACCAAATTCAGTTATAATAAACAATCAGTTGTTGCTGTCAAAACATATTGCTAACTGGAAGTTAAAGTAATAGTTAGTTCTGACAGAACTCGGTGAAATTGGCCGTTAATTTGTGTATGGTTTACTATCTCCTTATCTCTTTGAGTGTTTATTTATTTATTTCATTCACAGTAATATATAAAAGCCTCCCAGGCCAATTAACATATATTACAAAGATATATTCCTGAATAAAAATACAATTTAATTTTAATACATAGTTATAAAAAAAAAATAAATAAACATACTTTCCCTTAAAACTATTAAAACAAAAAACTCATTCAATGGCTCACCAGCAAAAAAAAAAAAAAACAAAAAAGTTCTAAAAAAAGATCATATGGAAATGTAGTCCAATAAGAAGAAGTACGTCAAATAGTTTTATTTAATATATCAAACAAGAAAAGGAAGCGTAAATAAAAGTTTAAAATATTTATATAAAAAAAAGGCAGACAAGTGACCCTACAAGAAATGGATGACCGAAACTAAAAAAAAAAAAATTTTACTAACACACTTGCAACAATTTTACATTAGTTGTACCACTCTAACATATATGTTAGAGTAGAACAACTGAAAACACCACAAAAATGCCAATTTTTTTTTAATTTTTGTTATACATACGCTTTACTGGCTAATATTTGTGAAAATTTGTGAATTGTTTAAATTAAATACTGCAAAATATTTTAATAATTATTAAATTATTAAAATAAATAAAGAAAATCCAAAAGATTGGGGGTAAGTAAGTTATAAAAATGCGAAAAAGAAAAACCCGAAGCTGAAGATGCGGAAAAGCCTAAACAAAATTTGGATGAAGGCAAAAAGACTCATATCCGAAGATCCCAGTTGGCCAGCTGCATATTTGTGTGTCGAAAATTAACAGAAACGTTAAAAT
The DNA here is from genome assembly GCA_930367215.1 of Pollenia angustigena. Classification (NCBI taxonomy): domain Eukaryota; kingdom Metazoa; phylum Arthropoda; class Insecta; order Diptera; family Polleniidae; genus Pollenia; species Pollenia angustigena. The sequence goes on along the minus strand of OV884061.1, from coordinate 10,248,434 downwards.
CTATGGATGGGCACATCGTTTAAGACGTCAAGGCAAAGGTTTAATGTTTTATTTACATTACGGATTTTTACAATGTTTGGTACACTAAAACCTGTGCCAGAAGGCAAATCGGTAAGTTTTGTTTCGTATATTGTAGAAACTCATTTATTTGTTTTATGCACCAGGTGGACACGAATTGCATGTAGATTACTGGGACTTAATTGGTTTGGCTCCTGCTGGCGGTGCTGAAAGTATTCTCAATGAAGAGGCTCATCCCGATGTTCAGTTGGATAATCGTCATATTATGATTAGAGGCGAAAACATTTTCCGTGTTAATTCTTCCACCTGCAGTGAATGGTGTAAACGCATACGTACAGCAGTCAACTTTATTTGGTTGCATTGTAAGGAGCCAGAGTTGATTATACGATATTCAGAGGAATGTTATCATGAAAGTTTGTTTTTAAATAAAATTAAGTCGTCTTTTTTTTTTGTATTTTGCGAATTGTAGCAAAAAACAAATTGTCCTAAAAGTTTTTAGTAAAAACTAAACGCGGCAAACGTTTCGAATGGATACAATATGTAGCAAAATTGTACAATAATATTTAAAAACAGTTAAATGGTGTTTGATCTAGACAAACGTTTTGCAAAAACCAATAATTTTTTAATAAAACTATTGGTTACGAGCGACGTCTTATATTTAATTAAAAAAAAACTTATCATCTGACGTTTATGAAAAGCAGAATAATTGTTACGGTCCCTGTTTTATTAAGCTTTTTTGCAATATTACCATTCTTTAAATATTTCACTTGGTTTTTGCTTAAGCCAACCTTTGGTTAACATTGATGCTTTAGATGTAAACATATACTAAGGAATGATTCTAATGAAACTACAAGATATTCTGGTAGTGTATAGGATCATTCCTTAGTATATGTACTTATTTATAGCATCAATGTTAACCAAAGGTTGACTTAAGCAAAAATCAAGTGAAATATTGAAGTTGGGACTATTGCAAAAAAGCTTTATAAAATTTAAATTACCTCATAGGACAAAAAATAATTATTTATTTATTTAATTTATTTTGTAAAACGAACAAATATTGAATTTTATTTTAAATAAAAAACATAAATATGTATGAGAATTTAATAAAATGAATCGTGTTTTATTTAAGCTAAAAAGTACGTCAACAGTGACGAATATATGCATCAGTACTGACTAGTCAGCTGTGACTGGTATATGCATCAGTACTGACTAGTCAGCTGTGTCCGGTTTATACATCAGTACTGATATGTAAAGAGTATAAGAGTAAACAGCTCAGATATATGTTTTATCTACCACAAAATTCATAAGTTAAAGAAGGATGCAAAATCTCACGTACACAAAAGTTTAGGTAATTTTTTTCAAGTTGGGCTATTCTTGTAGGGGAGTTATTAAAAGCAGACCTCTACTTAGTATTCATACAGCCAATTTCACCAAGTTCAGGGGCCTTATTCTGAATTGCGATGCGAAAGTTAATGCGACTCGAAAACATGCCAATACGAACACTTCCTATTCTGTGTTACGATGTTCGCAAAGTACTATTTTTTATTCGCATTTAAAATGCGAAAAGGTGGCAAGTCGGTATTCTGTATTGCGAAAACAAATGTCAGATACATACGAAAATCGCAAAATATATTCGACGGCAAATCAGCATTCGCAAAGCACAAAAATGTAAGTGAAAAATAATAATTTTGTTTTTTTATTCTTACATTAATTGTTAAAATTATTCAGGGAAACAAACAACAAGACCACAAAATCTCACCAATTTGAAATAATAGTGGAATTTATGATGAAACACAGCCAACTGGCAAAAGGTCATTTAAAAGCATTAAATGCACGTCAGTCGGCAAATACTTTGTGGCAGACATTAGCCGAAGAATTAAATGCAAGCGGACCGCCTGTTAGAGAAACTGCAGGATGGAAAAAGGTAAATATATTAATCACTGAAAAATAAAGTTTTCTAAAAGTATGTAATTTCAACTATCATTTTAATAGGTTTGGGCTGATTTCAAGGTGCACACTAAACAGAAACTAAGGCGAAATAAAACAGATATTGGCGGCACTGGCGGTGGCCCATCAAAATTCAACCCGCTGACTCCTTTAGAGGAGAAAGTGGTTGAGTTGCTGAATATGGAGGATTCTGTAAATGGGTTGACTGGCGCACTTTCCTTCGGGACAACTACTGACTCGTGTGAGCAAAATAATATTATAACTGGAAAAGAACAGTTGGAGGAATTGCCGTCAGAAGACTTACTTGCGGAAGTAATTGCTGATTCTGCAAAGGGAATAACTGGACGTTCCCAAAGCTGCGAACAAAATCCAAGAAAACGTTCGCGATCAATTAGCTTCTGCGATAGAGATGGGCTGCTTAAAAAACAAGTCGAAAACCAAATGACTCATCAAAAAGAATCTTTGGCTTTATTCAAACAAATAAATGACAATTTGAAAAGTATTGGCCGATACCAGAGAAAGGAGTTCGAATTAAGGGAGAAAGAGTTAAATCTGGCAAGACAAAGATTTGAATTCGACAAAGAAAATGGAGCTGAAGCAAGCAAATTGACAAAACAAAAACTAGAGCTAAAAAAAAGGATGCTGGATGTCGAAGAGGAAAGACTGAAATTAATGTGATACACATATGCTACATGCATATATATATATATATATATATATTTCTTACTGTGATGTAAATATGAAATGAAGTGCCTTTTTTTGTTTTTAGATTTTAATTTTTGATAGCTTGTAAGATTTTTGTTTAACCAAAATCAATGAAATGAAGTGCCTTTTTTTGTTTTTAGATTTTAATTTTTGATAGCTTGTAAGTTTTTTGTTTAACCAAAATCAATGAAATATATAACCAATGAAGTGGCTTTAAGTTTTTAAATACAAAAAAGACTGTTAGTTTTTAAATTATGTTGTTTTTTATTTCGTCTCTAATATTTCTAGCAATGTTTGTGTAATTGTTATTACCACTAGTACTATTATTATAGTTGGGTGAATTAGTAACGGATTGTGGCAGATCTTCGGCATCCACAATTTCCTCCGTTGACAGTTCAACTTTAAATTTGCAGCAAATATTGTGTAGACAGCAACAAACATTCATAATTCGAACAACCTTTAGTGGATCGTAATGCAGCTCCCGCGCCGCTAACAAACATCGAAATCTTCCTTTCATGACACCAAACACCCTTTCAATTAGTGATATGGCTTTACTGAAATTTTCATTGAAAAGTGCTTCAGCAGAACCCTCTGCAGCGTTCCGATATGGTGTTAAAATCCATGGTTCTAATGGATAGCCTGAGTCGCCTGAAAATGTTTCGAACTTTAAAAGTATTACAATAAAAGGAACAACAAAAACCCGCTTACCAAGAATCCAAGTTCCTTTCATTCCATTCTCGTATTGTGTTTTCAGTATTCGTCTTTCATTAGACAGGTTCCATACATTGGAATCGTGACTTGCGCCCCCATACCTACAATCGACAGCTCTAATTATCATTTTGTGGTCACATATCTAATATGTATCAATATTATTTAATTTATTTAAAAATTTATTATAATTCAAATTACAATAAATCAAAAGCTAAAAGCACTATCAACAATAGCTTAAATAATTATTAAAAACATTATATTTGGAAAATAAGTTTACTCACCACCATAGCATTCATACTATGTTTAAGTTTCCTGTTAAAATACAAATGCTCATTTTCACTAGGTCGTATCATCTGGATGTGTGTTCCATCTACCACTCCAATCACACCAGGAAAATTAAATTTTCTGAAAAAGAAAGTTTTTGCCTCTTTCTTTTCGTCTTCTGCCAAACATCGTGACATTGCTGGCTGAGATATTGCAAGATGATGATCTTGACCAATTTGGTGTTGGTAGCCACCTTGACCAAGGAATGTTAACGTAGCCGCTAATTTGATAATTGGCGGAATGGCACTTGATTTTGTGGTATTCAATTCGGGGCCAATGTTATTTAAAACATATATAAATGCCTCTTGGCTCAATCTAAAATTTTTTATAAAGCTGGAATAGAAATATTTTGCATTATTAATTGTTTGAAATGCTTAAAAATAAATTGCCTTTTTGCATTCAAGCTAAGAATATCCGAGTTGCTTCTAAGCAATCTTCGCTGCACCCTTTCATTTTGGCCATGCGCCTCTTCATCATCAAACCATAGTGCCACAGAATCCATTTTTGGTAAATTACACAAATATTATTTAAATTAATGTTATTTTGTAAGCAGAATCACAAATTTCTTTTTCTTTTGTAAATTTATCTTTGACGTTTATTTTAGACCAGCGTTGTTATTTCTGGCCAGCGTTGTTATTTTTGACCGGCGTTGCAACGATTTAAAATAAAACTCGAATGCGATTACGAAAGCCTTATAGAATACCAATTTTCATTCGCATTTCATTTGCGCATCGCATTGATTTTCGCATCGCAATTCAGAATAAGCCTCCAGATATAAATAACTATAACTTTAACTGGCAGTTATAGTAATAGTAAATTACGACTATAACTGAACTTGGTGAAATTGGCCATTAGAAAATTATTTCGACTTAAAAACATTAAATATTTTCAAATCTTTACAAGATGTTTTCTTAAAAATGTTCTGTAACTTTAGTGAGAACTTGTCGCACCGAAAAGATATGAAACAAAATATTCACAACCGTCGTCTATACCAAATATTGTAAGGTGCGACTTTAATGTTTGTTTGCAAACGAGATTAAAAACATTCGTATATTTTATAAAAATGTTAAAAGCAAAATAATTAAACAATGAAAAAATGTGCCAACAACAAAATATTATTATTCTTTGCAGTTTGCATTTTTATTTGTTTTTAGTGTAAAATATTTTTTTCTCGCGCCATTTTTATACGTGAGTTTATTTGACAGTTCAAAGCCGGAACTTTTCTCACAAAAATGTTACAGACACACTTGTTCTGTAAGTTGGCCAGTAATTTCCTTACGTGACAGCTAGTACTCGCAAATAAGTTACCGACACAGTTTAGTGAGAAAAACAGCTGTTTGTTTCAATATATGGCATTTTTGTTTCATATCACACATTTCACACACAGATATGTAGTTATTTAAAAAAAATCATGCATTATATTTTAAAATTTAAGATTCATCTTATCGTTATATTTTTAATTAACTTTAAGAAAATATCGCAATTTTCAATAAAAGGTCAGCAATTAGGGGTTTTCCCCGAGATTTCCCGTCATATATTATATTTCCCACTTTCCCGGGATTATTCTTGCGGGATCCCGGGAAATAAAAATTCCTTATAGTTTAAGAAAACAGCTATTTATACCTTGGAATTTAGTTTTCTATTCTCTTAAAATAATCATCAGTGGATGGGTTGTCGATTAGATCAATAACAAAAAGTTAGTACCTAAATGTACTTAAATTTTTCCTGTTGCAATAAATCTACTAAAAGCAGTATGGGCTTTAGTGAAGTGAAGAGTTAATAAAGAACGTTAGTTCAAAATAGATACAGGCAGTAAAGTTTCATTTTCCATGGACAATGAGGGAGATACCTATACATATCGCTCCTTTATTGCAACATAATCATATTTACAAATCAAACGAACTTGGCAAAATGCGATTAAAGTACCTATTTAAAGATATATTTTGCTAAAACTTCAGTTCAGTTTGAGATATAATACGAGAAGGTATGAAGGAACACTTCGCTTAAGTAACTTACAATTTTTGATTTCTTCAGATATGACTATGGGGGGTTGTAAACGGGCCTGTGCAAAGGTTGACTACTTATGTTCGTCAGAGATTATGCTGAACATTGTTAATGTTAGGGTCGGAACCCGAAGATAAAAAAAAGAACGTAGATCTCGAATACGATACTGTTTTTATTTTGTTCTCATATAATTGACACTAATTAGTTCAGGTTTTTGCAGGAAACTTTCGCACGTACTAGCTGAGCTAACTTGTTCGGTAGGATTGGGCGGGGATCTTGTTCCTGTGTCTTACTTAGCCTGTGCCTTACAAATAAAAAATAACGTGCGAATTATAAGCCCTTATGATTTACTACACCAACACTTATCAACTTTTCTACAAGAAAGCTTAGATGTTACAGCCTTGAACCTCTATACCCACCCATCCTAGGTTTTTCGTAGGTTGAAATTCGATTAATGAAAAACCCCAACCACACTTACTTTTACCAAAGACCGTTACAGTTCTACCGCCAAGAGAAATTAGTTCATGTTTAAGTCCAAACAAATATGTATATTTTCAAATTTAATTCAAGTAACTTGTAAATACAAACTCATAGTAATAAACTATCTAAATGGTTCTTATAATATACTTGACTCAGAAAGGGGTTAATATTATCAAAATACAAAAAAAAAAATATATAATAATTTTGTGAGCATCAACAAAGCTTTTACTGGTTTGTTATTACTTGATTACGATTGTTCTCAAAAATAAAAAAAAATCCATCTTATATACCACAATAAAAACTTTGTTAATGAATTTAAATATGTAATGTGTAATGTTCACACAAAAAAAAACTTATTTTCTTAAATAATTTTTAGAGAATTAACAAAGCTTTTACCGGTTTAATTGCACTCAATTACGATTGTACTCAAATAAAAAAAAAATCCATCGTATTTACCACAATAAAAAACTGTGTTAAAGAATTAAAATAATATCAAGCAGATATCAGAGGTAACCTAATGATAATAATTAAAACAATTGAACTTACATAAAGCTTTATCCAACGCTGCATGTAGAAGGCCTCCTGCATACTTGTTGAGATTTCGGAAGACTATAAATTTGGTGGTTTTTCTTTTTTTTTTCTGTTAAGTTTATTTGTTTAAATAAATTAGGGGTAACCGTACAATTTGGAGTTTAGGGTAATGTTATAGGGAATTCTTAAGGTAAAAAAAATTAAACAAAAATTTACTTTTTATATAATTAGTGCAATATTAGAGTATAAATGGATACGAATAACTTAAATTGTTTTATTGTGGAAGAATCAAAAGTTAAGATATTAACAAACGGTGGGATAGTGCAATTTTAAATTTTAGATACCGGTTTGATTCCAAAACAGTGTGATAATTAAGACAAGGGAATGATAGACTGGGATTTGGTTTTGAGAGCGGTAAGTGTATGTTTCGGGAATAAATCTGGTAATAAAAAAATGTTACAGGTATATTTGACTTTTGGGAATCATTTAGTTCAGTTAGTTAGTCTAATTCAGTGATAACCAAGCCTCAAACTAAGAAAGCCCCGAACGCACGCACATTAAGATATTATGTGCTTGTGTGCGGTCGCAGAGACTGATGATAGTCTGATGTTTTGAAACGAACAAAGTTGTAATATACATGTGAATTGCCGACCGTGTCTGTGTGAAAAATACGATTATTGACTGGCTCGCGAGTCTATGGAGTGGTTATCACTGGTCTAATTAGAAAAGAATTAGGAAGTAAACGTAATACAAAAAAATTGTGGTTTAAACGTAGAACTATGATCTTCTTAAATTATTTCACAGCTAGTGTTTTTTTTTTTTGTTTTCGCTTTTACGGCAAGGCGATGTAGATGGCAATCATCATGGTGCCCTGGCCGATATTCGGTGAAAATCTATTTGTAGGAAAATAAGTATTCCCTTGGTAATTTTGAAATATTTCCGCCAGTGGTCACGTGAGCCTGCGTTGTGAAAGGTGCAAACGACCACGAAAGTTAAATAATTGGCCGGAGTCTCACAATGTAGGTAGAGTGAGAAATCTCCCTGCAGTCAAAGATTTTATGTTTCCTTAGGCTTCAAATAAGATTTACAAGTGGTGAAGTTTAGTCGGAGTAAAACAGATAACCCCTTAACTTGAAAAGATGGTTTCACCGAGTTACGTAACGGGGTACCGAAATACACGTGGGTGTTTCTTAGTTGTATTGAGATCCCACAATACCGGTAGGTAATGTGGACGAATAACAAAACGTAGTGGTCATCCGGAAAATGGAATACCGTCTTTTTATACCCTCCACCACAATTAGTTGTGAAGAGGGTATATTCAGTTTGTCATTCCGTGTGAAACTTTTTTACTATTCATCTCAGACCCTATAAAGTATATATATTCTGGGTCCTTGAGTAATTTTAAGTCGATTTAGCCATGTCCGTCTGTCTGTCCGTCTGTCCGTCTGTTGAAAACACGCTCACTTTCGAAAAACTCAAAAGAAATCAACAAGCTTGGTGTCAAATTGCTTGTAGTTATCCTAAGCAGTTTGGGATTGAAATTCAGCAAAATCGGTTCAATAGGATCTGAGCTATGAATCAAAATGTGGAACCACCACTTAAAAAAAATTGATAATTTTGTTACAAAAACTAACATAAATGGTGGAAAAATGCACTGAATGATATAAGATTTGGCAACAATTCGTTTTATTGAACTGGAAATCACGCTGTAAAATTTCGTGAAGATCCGTCAATAATTTACCCTAGGCCCCATATAAACCCTACTCCCGGAAAACAGTTAAGTACGCCTAAAACCGTAAAAAATAATGCAATCATAACAAATTTTGGCCCGTCACAGTTTTATAGGACTATAAATGATACTGTGAAATTTCGTGAAGATCGATCCATAACTTACCCTGGGCCCCATATAAACCTTACTCCCGGAAAACAGTTTAGTACGCCTAAATCCGTAAAAAATAATGCTATCATAACAAATTTTGGCCCGTCACAGTTTTATAGGACTATAAATGATACTGTGAAATTTCGTGAAGATCGGTACATAATTTACCCTAGGCCCCATAGAAACCCTACTCCCGGAAAACAGTTCAGTACACCTAAAACCATAATTAATAATGCTATCATAACAGAAATTGGTACGTCACAGTTTTAAAGGACTAGAAATTACGCTGTGAAATTTCGTGATGATCGGTCCATAATTTACCCTAGGCCCCATATAAACCCTTCTACCGGAACACAGTTTGGTTGCCTTAAACTATAATTAATAACAACTCGTCACAGTTTAAGATTATAATAACATCATACAGATATTACTCCTTAAACATTCGAACTGTCGGTGGAGGGTATCAAAGATTCGGCACAGCCGAATATAGCACTCTAACTTGTTTCTAGTTTCCTTTAGACACAAACAGAATATTTGACACTAATTAGTTCAGGTTTTTGCAGGAAACTTTCGCACGTACTAGCTGAGCTAACTTGTTCGGTAGGATTGGGCGGGGATCTTGTTCCTGTGTCTTACTTAGCCTGTGCCTTACAAATAAAAAATAACGTGCGAATTATAAGCCCTTATGATTTACTACACCAACACTTATCAACTTTTCTACAAGAAAGCTTAGATGTTACAGCCTTGAACCTCTATACCCACCCATCCTAGGTTTTTCGTAGGTTGAAATTCGATTAATGAAAAACCCCAACCACACTTACTTTTACCAAAGACCGTTACAGTTCTACCGCCAAGAGAAATTAGTTCATGTTTAAGTCCAAACAAATATGTATATTTTCAAATTTAATTCAAGTAACTTGTAAATACAAACTCATAATAATAAACTATCTAAATGGTTCTTATAATATACTTGACTCAGAAAGGGGTTAATATTATCAAAATACAAAAAAAAAAATTTATAATAATTTTGTGAGCATCAACAAAGCTTTTACTGGTTTGTTATTACTTGATTACGATTGTTCTCAAAAATAAAAAAAAATCCATCTTATATACCACAATAAAAACTTTGTTAATGAATTTAAATATGTAATGTGTAATGTTCACACAAAAAAAAACTTATTTTCTTAAATAATTTTTAGAGAATTAACAAAGCTTTTACCGGTTTAATTGCACTCAATTACGATTGTACTCAAATAAAAAAAAAATCCATCGTATTTACCACAATAAAAAACTGTGTTAAAGAATTAAAATAATATCAAGCAGATATCAGAGGTAACCTAATGATAATAATTAAAACAATTGAACTTACATAAAGCTTTATCCAACGCTGCATGTAGAAGGCCTCCTGCATACTTGTTGAGATTTCGGAAGACTATAAATTTGGTGGTTTTTCTTTTTTTTTTCTGTTAAGTTTATTTGTTTAAATAAATTAGGGGTAACCGTACAATTTGGAGTTTAGGGTAATGTTATAGGGAATTCTTAAGGTAAAAAAAATTAAACAAAAATTTACTTTTTATATAATTAGTGCAATATTAGAGTATAAATGGATACGAATAACTTAAATTGTTTTATTGTGGAAGAATCAAAAGTTAAGATATTAACAAACGGTGGGATAGTGCAATTTTAAATTTTAGATACCGGTTTGATTCCAAAACAGTGTGATAATTAAGACAAGGGAATGATAGACTGGGATTTGGTTTTGAGAGCGGTAAGTGTATGTTTCGGGAATAAATCTGGTAATAAAAAAATGTTACAGGTATATTTGACTTTTGGGAATCATTTAGTTCAGTTAGTTAGTCTAATTCAGTGATAACCAAGCCTCAAACTAAGAAAGCCCCGAACGCACGCACATTAAGATATTATGTGCTTGTGTGCGGTCGCAGAGACTGATGATAGTCTGATGTTTTGAAACGAACAAAGTTGTAATATACATGTGAATTGCCGACCGTGTCTGTGTGAAAAATACGATTATTGACTGGCTCGCGAGTCTATGGAGTGGTTATCACTGGTCTAATTAGAAAAGAATTAGGAAGTAAACGTAATACAAAAAAATTGTGGTTTAAACGTAGAACTATGATCTTCTTAAATTATTTCACAGCTAGTGTTTTTTTTTTGTTTTCGCTTTTACGGCAAGGCGATGTAGATGGCAATCATCATGGTGCCCTGGCCGATATTCGGTGAAAATCTATTTGTAGGAAAATAAGTATTCCCTTGGTAATTTTGAAATATTTCCGCCAGTGGTCACGTGAGCCTGCGTTGTGAAAGGTGCAAACGACCACGAAAGTTAAATAATTGGCCGGAGTCTCACAATGTAGGTAGAGTGAGAAATCTCCCTGCAGTCAAAGATTTTATGTTTCCTTAGGCTTCAAATAAGATTTACAAGTGGTGAAGTTTAGTCGGAGTAAAACAGATAACCCCTTAACTTGAAAAGATGGTTTCACCGAGTTACGTAACGGGGTACCGAAATACACGTGGGTGTTTCTTAGTTGTATTGAGATCCCACAATACCGGTAGGTAATGTGGACGAATAACAAAACGTAGTGGTCATCCGGAAAATGGAATACCGTCTTTTTATACCCTCCACCACAATTAGTTGTGAAGAGGGTATATTCAGTTTGTCATTCCGTGTGAAACTTTTTTACTATTCATCTCAGACCCTATAAAGTATATATATTCTGGGTCCTTGAGTAATTTTAAGTCGATTTAGCCATGTCCGTCTGTCTGTCCGTCTGTCCGTCTGTTGAAAACACGCTCACTTTCGAAAAACTCAAAAGAAATCAACAAACTTGGTGTCAAATTGCTTGTAGTTATCCTAAGCAGTTTGGGATTGAAATTCAGCAAAATCGGTTCAATAGGATCTGAGCTATGAATCAAAATGTGGAACCACCACTTAAAAAAAATTGATAATTTTGTTACAAAAACTAACATAAATGGTGGAAAAATGCACTGAATGATATAAGATTTGGCAACAATTCGTTTTATTCAACTGGAAATCACGCTGTAAAATTTCGTGAAGATCCGTCAATAATTTACCCTAGGCCCCATATAAACCCTACTCCCGGAAAACAGTTAAGTACGCCTAAAACCGTAAAAAATAATGCAATCATAACAAATTTTGGCCCGTCACAGTTTTATAGGACTATAAATGATACTGTGAAATTTCGTGAAGATCGATCCATAACTTACCCTGGGCCCCATATAAACCTTACTCCCGGAAAACAGTTTAGTACGCCTAAATCCGTAAAAAATAATGCTATCATAACAAATTTTGGCCCGTCACAGTTTTATAGGACTATAAATGATACTGTGAAATTTCGTGAAGATCGGTACATAATTTACCCTAGGCCCCATAGAAACCCTACTCCCGGAAAACAGTTCAGTACACCTAAAACCATAATTAATAATACTAGAAATTACGCTGTGAAATTTCGTGATGATCGGTCCATAATTTACCCTAGGCCCCATATAAACCCTTCTACCGGAACACAGTTTGGTTGCCTTAAACTATAATTAATAACAAATCGTCACAGTTTAAGATTATAATAACATCATACAGATATTACTCCTTAAACATTCGAACTGTCGGTGGAGGGTATCAAAGATTCGGCACAGCCGAATATAGCACTCTAACTTGTTTCTAGTTTCCTTTAGACACAAACAGAATATTTTGGCACAGTCTGAACGACAATGAATCTTGTAATTTTTCTTTTTGGCCCGATATTTAAAGTTTAGATGGTATCAATAAATTAAAATGTTAAAAAAAAATGATACTCGGATTTTACACTACCATTTAGAATTAATTAAAGAAAAAAATTACTTTCACACATTCTAGAACCGCAGCCAAAATTGAAAAGCCTCAAGATTGTAACTTTTCAAACCATTACACCTATCAAAATTACTTGCTCTTTCCCTCTACAACAAAAGTTTACGTAGAGCTTTCAGAACCGCAAATGAGACGTATATATGCCACTCTCATTCGGTTTAGTATAAAGGCATGTATTTTAAATACATGAACCATACATGAGATAACACCAACGAGTAAACGAAATTTAAAGAAAAATGACATTAGCAATAAGTGATGATCAGTGCGTACTCTGTCAGTGGTGAGACTTTTAAAATAACTTGAAGTACTTTTGGGGCTTACAGTAAATTGCCTCCGAAAATACGGGCAGTATTACAGTTCCTATTATTCTGCCGGTAAACGAATATTCGTTTAAATAGCATTCTTAAAAGGGTTCAAATATTAAATAGAATGCTAGATTTAAAGGTTTCCTAAATTTGTGTTTGGTCAAAGGAAGATGTTATGTTGAAAAATTATGCGTCACAAAACAGGTTTTATGGACTTATTCCTAATAAGTACAAAAAGCTGAAGTTAAACTTTGATATCCTTTGCGTGAAATTTTCCAATGTTTCTGCCTGTCATATCTTCCAGTTCATAATAGCAGGTTCCATGTTTCTTTATTACCCTAGCCTTCTCAAACTGATTTCCAAGTTTATTATTAAAGTGGTCGATCGCTCTTGATTGTGCGAAATTTCGTCGGAAGACGATTTGTCCTAGTTCGAAATTCACTGGTCTAGATCTAAGGTTATAGGTTTTTACATTTCTCTCATAGGACCGGCGAATTTTGTCCTGAGCTTTTTGTCTAATAAGTTCTAATTTTTCATCTTTCCGCAGATCCGTGCAGGGAGTTTCTAATAAAATTACATTTCTAAGAAGTGGGTAGGATTTTCCGTTCGTAAGCATATTCTGACCAAAAAGAAGAAAGTTAGGCGAAAACCCAGTACTGGCATGAATTGAGCTACGTAAAGCACAGCTAATTGCGGATAACTTTTCGTCCCAGTTCTTTTGCGATGGTTTAACGTATGCCCTTATGGCCGCCAATACCGACCTATTCACTCTCTCACTAGCGTTTGCCTGCGGCGAATAAATAGCAGTTAGGTTATGAACAATTCCATATGAACAAAGAAAACCTTTAAATAGATTCGATTTAAACTGAACGCCGTTATCCGTTGTGATTGTTTCCGGTACACCGAAAATATGGAAAACGCGCTTTTCAAGAAATTCAATAATTACGTTGGAAGTAAACTTCCGAATAGGTTCCAGAAAGTGAAATTTAGACAGATGGTCTAAAACTATTATAATGCCCGTGTTTCCGGAAGACGAACGTGGATATGGGCCTAATAAGTCTAAATACAATTTCTGAAAAACTCTAACAGAACTAGCTTGCTGACCCATAGGAGGTCTTAAGCATTTGTTCGAGGCTTTTGTCTGTTTGCAGATTTCACAGGAAGATACGTAATCCGAAACCTGCTTTGCCATTTTCGGCCAAAAGAAAAAAATTTTCAACCTATGTAGTGTTTTGCCCACACCACCATGAGCACATAAAGGGTGATCATGGGCTCTTTGGATTAAGTCCCGGGTCAAAGCCAAAGGAACCCATAATTTCCATGACATTTCCTCCTGTAATTGTTCCCCTGACGCGTGTTTACAACGTTTATATATCAGATTATCAACTAATCTGATATCGGGAAGGTATTTTTCCCTACTCTTTAGTTTTTCAAATAAGGATACATATTCAGCGGACAAAAATTCACTAGATTCCAGATCAATTTCTATAGAGTTTTCCAATTGAGATACATATATTTCCTCCATATTTCTACCATTTAATTCCTCGTGGTTTTCCGAATACATTCTAGAAAGAGAGTCAGGTACGATATTCCTGCTTCCTTTACGATGACGTATGGTAAAAGCAAAACCTTGCAATTTAAGTGCCCACCTTGCTAGTCTCCCGTGCAGGTCCGTTTGATTCATGAGCCATTTAAGAGAGGCATGATCCGTTATTATTTCAAATTCATGGCCCTCTATATAGGCTCTAAACTTCTTTACAGCCATAACAGCTGCAAGGCACTCTTGTTCCGAAACGGAATAGTTCCTCTGAGCCGAGGTAAGCTTATGACTCATGAATGCGATCGGTAATTCGTCATTGTCGTCATTTCTCTGTGCGAGAACTGCCCCAATCCCATATTTGCTTGCATCGCATTGTATCGAAAACGGACGGGAAAAATCTGGATTATGCAAAACTGGTGCGGAACAAAGGGAATATTTTAAGTTTTCAAAAGAAATTTTTGCTTCTTCGGACCAAGCGAATTTTTTATTTTTCTGCAACATGTTGGTCAAAGGAGTTGTTACCGTTGCAAAGTTACGGACAAACCGTCGATACCACCCACACATACCTAAAAATCTTCTTAATTGGCGGACGGACGTTGGTAACGGAAAGTCTCGGATAGCCTGTACTTTGTCCGGATCTGTTTTAATTGGACCATATCCTATAATGTGACCTAAATATTTAACATGTTTGAGAACAAACTTACTTTTCTCTATATTTATAGTTAAATTGGCCTTCCTCATACAAAGAGCAATCTCATGAAGCAACAATATATGTTCGTCGAATGTTTCGGTAATAAGAAGCAGATCATCCAGATATATAAAAACCTTGGTCCGTAAATGCGCAGGTACAACCTTGTCCATAAGCCGGGACATGGTTTGAGGAGCGTTGCATAAACCAAACGGCATAGTAACAAACTGGTATAAGGGACGCCCTGGCACGGTGAAAGCTGTCTTTTCCTTTGACCTTTCATCTAATGGAATTTGCCAGAAGGCATCCTTAAGGTCAAGACTCGTAATGAATCTGGCCTTAGGGAGCCTACTTAAGATTCCATAGATCAAAGGCAAAGGATAGGCATCCTTCACCGAGACACTATTAACTTTCCGGGCGTCAAGGCACGATCTTACCTTACCCGGCTTGCGCACTAATGCCACCGGTGACGACCAAGGACTTTGCGATTCTTCTATTACCCCAAGCTTGAGCATACGATCTACTTCCTCAAATAATAGTCGCTCAATCGCAGGAGAAACTGCGAAATGTCTTTGCTTGATGGGTTTACTATCTGCCGTGTCAATAACATGGGATACCAGGGTTGTTCTTCCAAGACCCTCCTTGGAATAGGACGGGAAGGCATTAATAGCTATCTCTAACCTTGTCCTCTGATCACTATCCAGAATGTGTACATTGTCATCGGCATCTATATCATTCAGACTTACATCTACCCTGTGAGACGCATTTTCGGAAAACAGGTCCTTGGTCAAACCAAAAGCCCTGACAAAATCAACACCTAGATATAAGTTTTGGGTCAAGTTAGGTATAATAAAGAAGTTTATAGGTTTGGAAACACCCCCAAAAGTTACGACGGCCGTCACACTACCTTCTGTAGGGTGATTCGTTCCATCAGCGGTCCTTAAATTGAGCCGAAACTTGTTATAGGGATATTTATCCTCCTCTAAAAAACGTTTGGCATACTCCGATGAAAAACACGAAACAGTGGCACCAGTATCAATCATGCCGACTAAATTCTCATTAAAATCTCCACAGTTGTGAAAGGTCTTATGTCATTATCATTATTGCCAGATAGAATGGCAGAACAAATATGTTTACGATTTTTCACAACATTCTTCCAAAAATTTCTAAGCCGTTTAGTACTCCTTCTACTTTTGTTCTTATTATCCGTCTCAACTATTTCCTCACAAAAAATTCTCCTTCTAGCTTCTCTATATTCCTGCAATCTTACGTGATACGGTTTAACATGTACGGCAATAAATTTCCCTGCCAAAAATTCCTTATCATTTTCATTCTTGTCGGTGGCAATTTTAAATTTTAGATACCGGTTTGATTCCAAAACAGTGTGATAATTAAGACAAGGGAATGATAGACTGGGATTTGGTTTTTAGAGCGGTTAGTGTATGTTTCGGGAATAAATCTGGTAATAAAAAAATGTTACAGGTATATTTGACTTTTGGGAATCATTTAGTTCAGTTAGTTAGTCTAATTAGAAAAGAATTAGGAAGTAAACATAATAAAAAAAAATGGTGGTTTAAACGTAGAACTATGATCTTCTTAAATTATTTCACAGCTAGTGTTTTTTTTTTGTTTTCGCTTTTACGGCAAGGCGATGTAGATGGCAATCATCATGGTGCCCTGGCCGATATTCGGTGAAAATCTATTTGTAGGAAAATAAGTATTCCCTTGGTAATTTTGAAATATTTCCGCCAGTGGTCACGTGAGCCTGCGTTGTGAAAGGTGCAAACGACCACGAAAGTTAAATAATTGGCCGGAGTCTCACAATGTAGGTAGAGTGAGAAATCTCCCTGCAGTCAAAGATTTTATGTTTCCTTAGGCTTCAAATAAGATTTACAAGTGGTGAAGTTTAGTCGGAGTAAAACAGATAACCCCTTAACTTGAAAAGATGGTTTCACCGAGTTACGTAACGGGGTACCGAAATACACGTGGGTGTTTCTTAGTTTTATTGAGATCCCACAATACCGGTAGGTAATGTGGACGAATAACAAAACGTAGTGGTCATCCGGAAAATGGAATACCGTCTTTTTTCTAGTTTCCTTTAGACACAAACAGAATATTTTGGCACAGTCTGAACGACAATGAATCTTGTAATTTTTCTTTTTGGCCCGATATTTAAAGTTTAGATGGTATCAATAAATTAAAATGTTAAAAAAAAATGATACTCGGATTTTACACTACCATTTAGAATTAATTAAAGAAAAAAATTACTTTCACACATTCTAGAACCGCAGCCAAAATTGAAAAGCCTCAAGATTGTAACTTTTCAAACCATTACACCTATCAAAATTACTTGCTCTTTCCCTCTACAACAAAAGTTTACGTAGAGCTTTCAGAACCGCAAATGAGACGTATATATGTCACTCTCATTCGGTTTAGTATAAAGGCATGTATTTTAAATACATGAACCATACATGAGATAACACCAACGAGTAAACGAAATTTAAAGAAAAATGACATTAGCAATAAGTGATGATCAGTGCGTACTCTGTCAGTGGTGAGACTTTTAAAATAACTTGAAGTACTTTTGGGGCTTACAGTAAATTGCCTCCGAAAATACGGGCAGTATTACAGTTCCTATTATTCTGCCGGTAAACGAATATTCGTTTAAATAGCATTCTTAAAAGGGTTCAAATATTAAATAGAATGCTAGATTTAAAGGTTTCCTAAATTTGTGTTTGGTCAAAGGAAGATGTTATGTTGAAAAATTATGCGTTACAGGGTGTGCTGGAAATCGTAAACGCAAAACGCAAGAATTTGGAGGCTGTTTATAATACACTTTTAATCAAATTTTTATAATTTTTGTTATAAAATTCTGTTTAATAGATAAATGTTTGTATAATATTTGTCATAAAATTTTTTTATTACAGAAATCTTACTAAAAAACGACTTTTAAAATTCTTGCGTTTTGCGTTTGCGATTTCCAGCACACCCCTGTATGTTGCAATGACAGGTGATAAACACAATTTTTTTTCAATTTGTGTTGGTTTTTATACCCGTGAAGTGCGGGGAATCCGAAATAAAAAAATTATGGATACTCGTTAAAGAAACTACAACATACAATTTAAAAAACACATTGTCCTAAAGATTACAGATAGACCTAATGAAATGAAAAGGTTTGTAAGAGGTTGATGCTATTTTTGCATGAACCTTGACGTACATTTGACTGATATAGACGTTGTTTATAAAAAAATGCTTCTTATTCACCCCTATCGGGAATAATATGTGTAATTTTTGTTCCCATGAAATTTTCATTCCCCATAAAGGAAAAATTCCTATCGTGAATTTCATGGGAACGTTTGTTCCTGCTATCAATACGTAGTGAATGTTAAATAAGGAAGAAGAAAACAAAAAGAAATTAAAATATTAAAAACTCAAATTTGAAATCAAAATTGTCGCATATTTTTATCGGTGCAAAAAAATAAGTTTTTTGTAAAGTAAGAATGTTTAGAATTGGTGCCGTCATTTTATTGCAAGAGGAGGAGATACTGCAACAGCGTATAACTCGTCGTGCTTTGCGAGATGCGTCTAATCCCTTGGAATTACCCGAAACTTTGTAAGTGGCTTAATTTTCAAACAAATACGATTATTAAATGATTTTTATTTTAGATTTGTCCAACAGTACAGGGTTAATAAAGCAGCATTTTCAAACTTATTAAATATACTGACAAATTCTCTGCCGGCAGCAAAAAACCATTTGGTATTCCGACCATCGTAAGCCTTAGTGCTTGTTTAAGGTTTTTCGCAGAGGGTGGATACCAAAAGGCTGTTGGTAGAGACTACGAAGTGGGAATGGCACAATCCACCTTTTGTGAAGTGCTCTCCAAAGTAATACCAGCTTAAGAGAATAGCCTCTGTGCTGAATGGATAAAATATCCGACGGAAGAAGAAAGTAGACTTACTTGCCAGGAGTTCTACCGTAAGTTTGGGATACCCGGCGTCATCGGATGCATTGATGGAACACACGTCAATATTGTAAGCCCAAATAAAAACAACCATTTGTATTACAACAGAAAAGGAAATTACAGCTTGAATGTCACTCTCGTAAGTTGTGTTGTAAATATACAGTATATTAATAGTCATGAACATAACTGTTTCGTAGATATGCGATAGTCAATTAAGAATTAGTTACGTTGATGCCACACATCCCGGAGCTTGTCACGATTCCTTTGTGATTTACAAGTTCGTACAGGCGCGTGCTGGAGCAAAATTATTTGCAAAGAGGTACCCGCGTATGGCTACTAGGTAAGTACAAATATGGAAATGTACATACATACATATGTTTTTGTGCACAGGTATGATTAACTAATAATTTATGCACTTTATCAGGCATGTTCTGAAAATCACTTTTTCGTAAAGTGATTTGAAATCACTAAAAAGGTGTTCTGCCCACAAAAATTTTTGAAATCTCGTGATTTAAAACCGGTTAGATTACAGCATGATGATTTCAAAGCACTTGAAGTTTTTTTAAGCATTTTGTTTTTAGATCTGTAATAAAATTATCACAAACACTTTAAATGATTTGTTCTTTATTTGTTTTTGCATTAAAATTAATTATTTGGCACGGGAGAACCTTAAAATTTACAAATTTAGGAGGCCGCTGTATTTTTTGCAGTTTTGTTTACATTTTTCGTGATTTACTTTTTAGTAGTCTGTGGTTGCCAGAGCAAAAAAGTATTAAAGTCGTGTAGCATATGACTATTTTCTTCAATTAAATTAAACATTAAAAATAAAAATTAAGTTTATTTGTTACAAAAAACTAAAAGTAAACCATAATTATGAAGTTTGATTGGTTAAATTTTAATATATGACGGTAAAAAATAAATGAAAATGGCAACCAAACGTACTAAATGAATGGCAATATTTTAAAAAGAAGCGCACAGTTGTTTTCTCGATGTTTAGAACAATGAAAATCACGACTAAAAATTAAAAATCTCGAGATTTTCAGAACACCAAAATATTTCTCGGGTGATTTCAAAATCGTTCGTGATTTGAAATCACCGTGATTTCAGAACATGCCTGTATATAAATATTTTTAGGAGACGGTGGATATCCCTTGGAACCATGGTTGTTGACGCCGTATAGAACTTCTGCTCATGGCTCCGTTGAACAAAAGTTTAATGATTCCCATTCCAAATGTAGGAATATTATAGAAAGAGTAAATGGAGTATTAAAAAACAGATGGAGGTGCCTGCTCGGTGCTAGAGAGCTGCACTATGAACCTAAGAAGGCCTCGAAAATAATTAACGTTTGTGTTGCATTGCATAATATATGCATTGCTTACAAGTGCGAATCTAATAATGATATTTTATATGAGGAGGAAGAATCTGAATTTTTAAATATAGAAAGCGCAAATTCAAATGAAAGAGAAGGTTATCTGGCTACTGCTCAACGAATTCGCACAGATATTGCGAGTTCACTGTAAAATAATATATGTAGATTTTTTAAAAGTTTATAACAAAAACATTTTAATAAAAAATCTTAAATTAAATTCATTATTATAAGTTTAAAATTAACACAATAAAAAATAAGAATTAAAAAAAAAGTATTTTAATTTGGTATTTAATTCACAGGTACATTTTAACTAGCATGCATATCAAAAATTAAACTTTTGTACGTACATATGTATGTACATAGATAAGCATATATTAATTTGTGAGGTGAGTATGTTTGTAAGAGTATTTGTTTAAAAAAAAATAAAATTAACATAATTCAGGTTTTTAGAGATTATTCTTGAAGTCACTTATTAATAAACTGTCTTTTAAAATTGTCTTCATTTGTTCAATTGTTTTTCATTTTAATAAAAAGAGCAATTTTTTTTAATTTCATGGTTGTGTTACGATAAACACCAATAATTTGTGGCAAATTGATCACAATCAAAAGCAAAAGTCTAGTTTGTAGCGATTGAAGGAATGAAAAATTTAGAACGCTACTACTAATTTTTATCAAAATAACTATTTTTTTCCGGAATAGTTCAAGCTTTATATCTTCGATTTCTATCAATCTTTTATTTTTTTCTAATTTATTCTCAACTTCTTTTGCACGAAGTTTTTCAAGAACTGCATTGTGTCGGACCAACTCTTTTTTTTTTAGACTTTAAGTCGTTATTTTTTTCTAAGGAACGAAACACTCTTCATCGCAGCTTCCATTTCCTTGTTGCGAGTTTGGACCGACTCAGAAATTTGTGCGATCGTGGAGCATAAATTCTCCTGAGATTTTAACTCTTTTGCAATAAGTTCACTGGTTGTTAATTTTTCCTGTGGCTCCATTCTTCGTTTTTTAGCAACCACCTTTTTTTCACTGGACTCTTCTCTTATTGTGGTCACTACTCGCGGTGGAGTTAAAATTTTGGAACTAGTGGGTGAATCAGATCATATTTTTTGACTTCATGGGAAGATGTCATTGCTTCATTTTCTTCACCTTCATAAAAATCATTTGGTAAACCAAAACAGAAGGAATTTTCTAAACTTTACCGACTCTTTCATTCCTATGAGGTCAAATACACATTGCTCGTTAGCTGACAAGCTTTTGGTTAGGTTTGGTCCACCTCCAGTTCCACGTTGACTTCTTAAATTGGCCGCAGCTTTTGACCGAACATACCTTTTTTGGTCTATCCATACCTATAACAAATTACATATACATAAGTATGTATGTATAAAAAT
Organism: Pollenia angustigena; assembly: GCA_930367215.1. NCBI lineage: Eukaryota > Metazoa > Arthropoda > Insecta > Diptera > Polleniidae > Pollenia > Pollenia angustigena. The sequence goes on along the minus strand of OV884061.1, from coordinate 10,226,700 downwards.
ATACAATATTATACAAAAATACCTTTTTCCATTCATTGATACTTTTTAAAGGAGGACCAGCACTATTTAATTCCTCTACAATAGAAGTCCAAAATTGTTTAACCACATCTTTGGAAACCTTAACAAAACCACATGCAATGGGTCTGTTATTTTGCATCCTATTTAAAAGAATGTCGCTTTGCACTTTATTTATTGATTTTGACCTAAAATTAGTTAAAATAATCTAAATATTCAGTAAAAAGTAAAAAATTACTTACATTTTTTATCCAGTTCGCATGAAAAAACAAAGTGAACAAACAAACACGAAAAAGGGCAGAAACAGCTTTGAAAAAACCGTTCACGATCATGGGAAATTTTTTTAAATGTGAATATTTTCGTGTTGTTATTCCACACTGAATTACATATAAATAAATGGGAAAACATTTTAAGGGAAAAGTTATTCACGATTGCAATTATAGAAAAAGGGAAAATATTTTATGGGAATAATTATTCCCGATAGGGGTGATTATAAATCAGAAGCATTCTACTACGGTGAACTTTTAACTATTTGTCCAACCTCGGTAAAAAAGGGAACGAAATTTTTCAATTTTTTTAGTCAATAAAAACAGAAATATACTTTTTGACGACTTAATAAGCGCTTTGAGTGTGTCAGAAAGTTATTTACTAAGCCGTTCAAATATGTTAATATATTTATTTAAAATATTTTATCTACTTTATGAACTTATTGTTATGTTTATGTTATATTTTTATCCAGTGAGACACAAAGAATGCTGACGACGGCCGTAGCGGGCCAGAAAATGCATTACATTCTGCTGGTGTCTAATAATTGTAAATTTTTCTGTACATTCAATAAACCTCATTGCTTTCCAACGGAAGGCTAAGGTAAAATGTAAAAAGAAAAATACAATATAATAGTCTGGTAGTGTATAAAGTCATTTCTGAAAAATTGTAGGAATAGAACTATTACAAAAAAGCTTTATAAAATACATAACTGAAATTTAGCTCATAGAATAAATTCGAAAAATTAAAAATGTTATATTTGTATCTTGTATCTGGAGCATAATAATACGGAATTTACATATAAGACCGTACGGTAATAATAATTCAACCTCTTTTAATCTTCAATTCACTTTTGTAGTATTTACGCATGTATTTTATTTACTTTGTAAAGAAGTTCCCTTTCGTTTTGTTATAAAAGTTTTTTTCATTAATTAAAATAAATTTACTTTGTATTATTTTTATGGAGCGGGATCCCGGGAAATTTAAAAAAAAAATCCCGCTTTCCCGTGAATCGAAAAACGCCGGGAATAAAAAACTCTATCAGCAATAGAATCCAAATGTTTTTGGACAACGATATGTACTCAGGTAATTTATACATCCTTGCAGTTTTGTTTATTATAAAAACTCTGAATTTCCTTTCTTTTTTTGTAAAATTATTTTAAGAAGAATCCAACTACATAATATTATAAATTTGAAAGTATGCATATTTAAAGGGAAATCACGGCAAAAATTGGTACTTTTTCTGTTTTGATAAATTTGGTATGCAGATTGTAATATGGTAAGGATTAAGGCTATGTTAGGTAGAAAAGCAGTTGCGAAGTTAACTTCACACATTCACCCAGAGGCCAGTATGATCCATTGTGATTCCTTATGGGTCGATTACGGATAGCAACACAACCGAACTTGAGTTGACATAGCGAAAATAAAATATGGTTATTTCCGTCAAAAGGTCCACCGTGACCGAAAATTTAAAAGTTATTCAAATCTGATTATTTTACGATATTTTTATAGAGATATATTAAGATTTTACTTATTTTATAAATTTACTCATAAATTTGTTCACTTAGATAAACAATCAGCCTGCAAAGTTGTGCAAACGTAATTTCTTATATGTGAGAATGTTTCATTGTACGTTTTCTTTAATATTTATCTTTCTTAAAAGAGGTGATATTTGATAAAAATTATTCCAAAAAAATTCATTTTATTTTGATCATTATTCAGTTAAATTATTACGGAAAAAATTTAACGTTCGAAATATCACGTATCGACCCATATTTTGGTTTAAAAATAAGAAAATACAGAAGACTTTGGAATCAAACCAAGAAATTTTAATGTTACATTGCTACGTTAAATTCTGAAAGTAGTTTGACTAGAAAATTGTGTCAGGTTTTGCTGAATTACGCCTTTTTATACATGGCCAAGAAAACTACTTCTGTTTTTTCACGTTCGAACCGCTACTTCTTTTGCCATTATCTTTGGCCTAGAATCGCGCCCTCCATAAACTTTAGCATATATAACAGTGCTTTCTTAATGCTATAATTTAGGGGTTAAGAAAACGTAAAAATATTTTTTGCTTAAAATGTTATTGCATTTTTGATGCGTACGAATGTCACGTTCAACACTTTGGAATTACCCATATACAACATTTTTTTTATTTTATATTTAAAATGAGTGGCGTTGGCTGATTTCGCTTCTGGAAACTCAACTTCAGTTCAATCTTCATCATTAATTGACTCATTAATTATTGATAGAGTACAATTAAGAAAACAATATGAGAAATAAAGTGTAAAAGCATAAGAATGAAGAAATAAGTAGAAGATAATAAACGGAACTAAAAGAAAAACGACCCTACTTACCCAAACTGCCCAGTCCTCAGTCGCCTGTTTTACAGCCTGTTCAATTAAGTCTAGTTTGCAATCAAAGATATCATTGATTTTATGTAAAGTTAAAATTATTGAATGCCACAATATTTTGTTTAATGTCAATAACATATTTCTTTGTTAAAAGATTTTTGCTGTTTTGTTTCCTAAAGATTCATATTTTTAATCAATTATGCTTATATATCCGTTTGTATGAACAGCAAAGATAATCATCGATGTTTGTAACGGTAATTAATTGTTGCAATGGTGATTAATAGTTTCATTCTAACAAATACTTAAAAGACTTTATTAAATTTCGCAATTTGTATTAAGAATGGCATTTACAAAATAATTTAATAACTTTAGTTAGTATTGTGGTTATTTTGTTGAACTGTTTTATGGCTTTTAATCCAAATTTTAATACTCAAATCAGGCTAAAGTTCATTGAATTTAATTTTCATTAAATTTTTTTTATGAAGAAAGAGGTTTTACAACTTGACTGAGCTGGGAACCGAACCCAGGTTTTTACGGACAGGTTGCCCTTACATGTTTCAATTGTAACCACAAAATCTCTTCAGAAAGGTTTGCCGTTTAAAACTCACCCTACCATTGACGACGGCTTGCAGCCAATAATTAAATTCAATCTTTAAACCAAATGTTATTTTCAGGGACCGAAAATAACAGTTATATTGGAATTTTAAAACAAAAAAAGCATATAGAAATAAATGTCGAAAAACTGATTCAAGTATACCATATTGTTTATTATGCACTTGTCAATGATAAAATATATTGATTTTTATATTTTCGATCAAACTTAACAGTTATTTTTTGATTTTTATTTTTTTGAACAAAAATAACAGTTATTTTTTGATTTTTATTTTTTCGAGCAAAACTAAAAGTTATTCTCTAAATAAATGTACGTGTTTTTTTTTTTTTTTTTTTTTTTTTTTTTATTTATTTATTTATTATATATTCAATTCCTGTACAACAAGATTTAATCTTATATTTAAAGTACAGGAAAGCAGTTTCATAAATTACATTAAGAGATTATCACATACAATTGAATTAAATAAAATTAAACTATAAATTATTTATATAATATGATAACAGTTATCTACTGCGGTGCAAAGTATTTAAATAAGAAGTTTTTAAAGCTACTTGCGTTGCTATTAAGTTGCTGAACTTGAGGAAGACAATTCCATAGACGTGACGCATGTATAAAAAAATTATGTTCAGATACAAGAAGGCTATGCAAGGGAATTATAATTCTTTTACCTCTAAGTGATCTGGCAAACCTAATTTTATCGCCAAGATATCGTGGAGTCTCCGAATAGATAAGTTTATGTAATAGTAAGAGTACACGAATGTTTTAAAGATTGTCAAATGGAACGCCGTATAGTTTTAAAGAGGCATGTGACACATGATCATATCTACCAAGGCCAAACACATATCTTACAATATTATTATATAAGACATTAGCTTCCTTCTACTAATGGAATCACAATTTGCAAAAAGTTCACAACCATACATTAAACCTGGAAGAAGATAAGATTTTGCAATCATTAATCTAATATTAAAAGGAGTATAGTATTGTGTTGACCAAAGGCACCTTAACTTTATATAAGTTTGACCAGCAAGTGTGTTGACATGATTTGTCCAAGTAAGACTGTCATTGAAAATTAGCCCAAGGTTTTTGGCCGCATTCACAATATTGATTTTTTCCCCATTAATTAAAATATCAAGACCGATATTAGAAGCAAGTGATCTCTTACGTATTATTATGCACTTGGACTTATTAGGGTTTAAACAAAGTCCGTTAGACGTTGCCCAACGATAAATTTTATCCAGATCATCATTGAGTCTCATGATGTTTTGAGAAACAGATTGTACTGGGCTACTTAAGTACAACTGCACATCATCTGCGTACATATGTATATTGCAGTGAACGAGATGTTTTGGCAAGTCGTTTATATAAAGCGTAAAAAGCAATGGTCCGAGAATTGACCCTTGAGGTACACCTCTAGATAAACGTAATGAAGAAGATTGCACATTGTTTGATTGGACAAATTACGAACGATTTGAGAGGTAGGAAAATAAAAGTCGTGTTGATGTTTCCGAAAAGTTAAAAAAGTGCAAAAGTTTCATGGAAAGCATACTATGGTCAACCGTGTCAAAGGCTTTTGAATGATCAAGAAGAACTAGGAAATTTAGCTTGCCATCATCTAGTTCACGCCGTATATTTTCAGATACATCCAGTAGTGCAGAAACACAACTATGATTAATACGAAACCCTGATTGTTTATCAGACAACAAATTATTGGCACTGATATATGATATCATTTGAAGATGAAGAATTTTCTCCAGTACTTTAGACAAGAAGCACAGAATAGCTATTGGCCTAAATTCAGAATCAGTTTTTGGTATTGGCACTATTTTTGCATATTTCCATTTCAACGGAAAGGTGCTAGTCATAATGATACTGTTGAATAAATGGGTTATATATGGCAAAATTTAATAATTTAGATGACTTTAAATTTTTATTTTAGTGTGTAATTATCATAGGAATTCCTTTTGCACATTAAAATAATTATTAAAGTCATCTAAATTATTAAAATACGAACATTTATTTAGAGAACAACTTTTATTTTTGCTCGAAAAAATAACAGTGATTTTTGTTCAAAAAAAAAAAAATCAAAAAATAACTGTTATTTTTGATCGAAAAAATAAAAATCAAAAAATAACTGTTATTTTTGTTCAAAAAAATAAAAAATAACTGTTATTTTTGTTCAAAAAATATAAATCAAAAAATAACTGTTTTCATCTGACTTTTATGAAAAAAAGCATAACTGTTACGGTCCCTGGTTATTTTAACTTTGGTAGATGGAAATTTGCTTTGAATGATTTACATGTTCTTCCCTCTGTTTTTTCGTACTTTTTGTCAAGAATTCTTCTTGAAGTCACAGGTACATTTTTGTGTTGCCCTTTTTCAACTTGAAATTAATTAAAATTTATTGATAAATTCTCAATCTTGACTGAGCTGGGAACCCAACCCAAGTTTTTACGGAAACGTTGCCCTAACATGTTTCAATTGTAACCACACATTTAGTTTAAACAAAAAATTACTTATTAAATAACATTTAATTATTTGACATAATTCCAACAAATTTTTAACATTTATTTTGTAAAATAATAAAATAGTATTAGAAAATAGTGCATTTGCAAAGTAATTTAATTTATAATTTCTCGTTAAAATATTTTCTTATACAAAATAAAAAAATAATAAAAAATGTATTGTTTGATAATGCTTCATTTAATGAAGCACTTTGCGACCGTTGGTACAACATCAGAAGGTTGTGAATGAGATTGCTAAGTGTGTGGATTGGGCGCAAGGAAATATTTTTTAAATTATAGGTTTGAAACCAGTTTTAATCGTTTTCCCCACACCCTGCAACCTTAATTGTAACAGACGAACCGCAAACACGAGTTTCTTGCACGTCACACATTGGGTTGAAATTTCTAAAACGGCTCTTAATTAAGGCGTTAGAGATAGTTTCGTAGTGAGGTCATAAGTAGTTAAAAAAAATCATTTTTGAAAAAAAAAATTTTTTTAACTCCAGGGATATCTGTTTGTTTTCCCGTATGAATATTTAAATTGATTTGCAAACTCCATTTTTAAAGATTAATAAATGAAATTTGACGCATATGATTTTTTTATGTTAGTAACTCAATATACAAAAGTTCAACGGAATCGTTAAATGATTTCTTATAGCCCCCTTACAAAATTTTCACGGAAATAGGCCATACTAATCTTTATTTAATAAAAAAGTTTTTATGAATATTAATATATGGGCATTTCCGTCAAAAGGTCCACCGTGACCGAAAATTTAAAAGTTATTAAAAGATGATTACTTTACGATATTGTTATAGAGAAATATTTAGATTTTACTAATTTTATAAATTTACCCATAAATTTGTTCACTTAGATGAACAATCAGACTGCAAAGTTGTGCAAACGTAATTTATTATATGTGAGATTGTTTTATTGTATGTTTTCTTTAATATTTATCTTTCTTATAAGAGGTGATATTTGATAAAAATTATTCCAAAAAAATGTTCTTACATGGTCTGTAATGTAAGAAAGAGTTCAAAGAGAAAAATGTTATTCGGATTAACGGTAAATTTTTGTTTTATTTTAATCATTATTAAGTTAAATTATTACGGAAAAAATTTCACGTTCGAAATGTCACGTATCGACCCAGATTTTGGCTTAAAAAAAAGAAAATACAGAAGATTTTGGAATCAAACCAAGACATTTTAATGTTGCATTGCTACGTTAAATTCTCAAAGCAGTTTGACTAAAAAATAGTGCCAGGTTTCGCTGAATTACGCCTTTTTATACATGGCTACAAAAACTACTTGTTTTTTTAACGTTCGAACCGCTACTTCTTTTGCCATTATCTTTGACCTAGAATCGCGCCCGCCATAAACTTAAGCATAGCTAACAGTGTTTTCTTAGTGCTATACTTTAAGTGATAAGAGAACGTAAAAATATTTTTTGTTTAAAATTTTATTGCATTTTTGATGCGTGCGACTGTCACGTTCAACACTTTGGAATTACCCATATATATAATAAATTTATATTTTATTTTTAATATTATTAATCTTCATATTCGTTGTCAGTGAAATAAATATAATCGGAACAATTTTCTTCAGAAATTTTAGGTAGTATTAGAAGGTCCAATACCTGCTGAGGTAACACGCTACTTTTTTTTGTAATGTTTGCTCATATTACTTATAACACGATCAGTAGTGGGATTCTGTAACTTTTAACAATAACAACAGTTGTTATAATTGTCAACATGTTTTGTTGTTTGCACTAACGATTAAGTGATTCTGTAAATTGTTGTTAAAAACATAGATAAAAATTAACGTCAAGTGGCATCACTGTCAAAAAAAGGGTAAAATAACGAAAAACACAAAGAGGAATAAAAAAAAAAACAAATAAAATTATTAAAACTAAACAGAATTTTTTTTAGTTTTTTGCTTTTTTTAAGAAGATAAGCCAAACATTTTACTATTAAATTAAATGCAAATTATTTAATTGCCATTTTCAAGTTATATTATTTCTTTTAACTAAATATTTTTTATTTTTGCAACATTTAACAATAAATAAACAACACTAAAAAAGTTGTCGTTTACTTAACACAAGCAGCTGACTTAACGATAACAAGTGCTGTTTAAAATGTTACAGAATAGCAAAATCGTTAATTTGCTTGTTAATTTTTTTAACAATGACAACTATTGTTAAAATTAATTACAGAATCGCACTACAGAGCTTATAAAAAGTCTATTAAAAAATCTTCATTAGAGTCCCTTTGATAACTGACCAATAGGTAACAGTGCATGAGTAATAATCTCCGAACCATGTATTAAAAATGTATGTACATTTTTTGCCATATATGACAAGTGAAGAAGGCACTCAAAAAAAATTTTTTCCCACCATGCAGAATGGATAAACCAAACTGCAGAGTATTATTCTTAACTTTTCTTTGGATCATGCTATCAATTGAATTGAACTCTTAACTCGTGGCACCACATATTATATAACATTTTTGAGTTGATTTTGTTTCTGTTATAGAATTACATGCATTTTCATCGATCATTACTAACATACTTAAGTTCATGTTTTTCTTGGACGTTCCTCTCTCCTTAAAAAGCAGGTGAATTGACAAGTGATTTAATTTCTCTAACTTCCTTTTCCTTTTTAAATTTCGCAACATTTGCTGTCTCTTTCTTAACTCTATTTTTAGCGGCCTGCAAAATCTTGTTGAAGATGGAAGAGGATTTTCTCAAATTTTATCATTGGCTTCTTACTTTTAAGGGACAAAAGATGTAATAAATACCGCAGAATCATCGGCGTCAGAACTGTGTCCTGAACTACCATCGAAGCCCCAGTATGTATACAATTTAATGTGACGTACTTCTTCGTCAGTCGGATTTCCAACTTCTTTTTCTTTTAAAATTGCCAACCATTCAACAGAATGGTTTAAAAGTCCTTGAAGACTTCAGACGAAGTTTTACAAATTGTTATGTATTCACGTTTGGGATACCACTTTTTTGCATTTTGTATATCTGTATATGGTGGAAGCTAACAGTAGTGTGTTTAGAGGGATCCTAGATAGACTTTTCCATACAAAGTTGGGAGCATGTCGTAACCCAGTAAACAATTTCATGTAAAAACTATCGCCTATATATCGTCTTATTATCGGCTCAAATACAAATTTAGGAGCATGCAAGCAAACAATTGTTTGCTGGGTTATGATATACATTCACTCTTGAGAAATAAGGGTAAAAGGGAATTAGAAAAAATTTTGTTTATTTAGTGGCAGGTGTTAAATTTCTTCGTGTACGTGTCTTGTAGATTTTAAAATTTTGTGAGGGATGATAATTTAACATGTGCATTTTCGTATTAAAGATAAAACTGATCGTGGAATAATTATTTTTAGTTTTTTTTTAGTTTCTGTGTGTGTTTAGAATAGTTAATGACTTTCTTGCATAGGTTTTCTAGTGACTTTTAATATACATACCTCGGTAGGCTTGTGGAATAGTGAGCTAGTCTATTAGTATAAGGGTTGCATATTTGATTATCACCAGAGACTCTAGTCTGTTTCACTATAACGGACTAATGGGCTAAGTAACTATTGATCGGTTGTGTGTGTGTGTGTGTGTGTGTGTGTGTGTGTGTGTGTATGATTGATAACGATTATTCATGTGAAAAGTAGGATTCCATCCACTTTTTTTTTGTATCAACAGCAACCAGCTGCACATTAACTGTGTTTACATAATTAATCAGAATTATATTACAAAAAACAGTAGAAAGTAACTTCTTGGTTAATATGTTTCCTTATCGTACTCTACTCCTCCTTATTTATAACAACAACATTAGCAACTTAGAATATACATGAATAGAGCTGACGCAGCTGTAACAAGTCTTACAAACAGAAAACAAATAAAAAAATAAAAAAAACGTTTGGTTTTCTGAAATTCTTTTATTCTACTAAAATAAGCCCCGCTCCTTATTTATAAATTTTTTAACTAATGAAATATGACGGGACTGTACCAAAAATATGATTAATTGTGAAAAATTTTTTGTATAAATACCGCTGTTATTTCTCAATCGAAATCAGTCTTGTTTGACAAATCATAACGTGAATATTGAATTTTTTAATTAATTAAATAAAAAAAATATTATCCTAAAATAAAAATGGCTTCTTTTGTATGCAACTATTGTGAAAAAGTTTTTACACAAAACAAAAACTTAACGCGTCATATAACATTATTTCATGATGGTCCGTCCACATAATCACAGAGTATACAGAGGCGTCACGAGACAGAAAATATTGTGTTTTTCTGTCTTTTTCTTCGAAAGCTGCCCTTTTTGCGTTTTTTGTTTTGATTATGCAATTTGTGTAGATAGAAGCGGCCTGTTTTTACGCATTGTCACTTCACTAACAAAAAACGTTTTCTTTCTCTTTCTTCGAAAGCTGCCCTCAAATGATTTAGGCATTTTTCATACGTCACTTTTTTCATCTCTGTATACTTTGTGACATCATGGAAGTGTATTACATGCAACTTGAAATTCGCAAATCGCAATGAATTTCATAAGCATTATCATTTAACCGAACATCTTAAAGAAATGAGTGAAGCTAAGGATGTTTATTGCGATGCGTGTAATACACATAAGTATATCAAAATCAAAATTTGGTTATCATTTGAGAACAAGTAAACATAAATTTAATTGTGAAAAAACTAAAGACAGTAATAATATGAGCTGCATTAAGACTACTTTTTAAAACCGCATCGCCACATATCTACTGGAGAACGAGGATACAAATAATTTATTGCCCGAAAAGTTTCTAGGCGAAATAAAACCCAAAATAGTTCAATTGTTGAAGAATATTATTCAAAAGTATACCGCAATAAAATTCAACATTGAACCATTTTGTGAGTATGTATTAGTAAAGGAAGAAGAAGACGCATGCACTATAGACATGAAATCTCATCAAACAAAAATGGTCATCTTAAATGCTGCAACAACAACGGATGAAATTCTTAAGCTTTATGATGACCAATATCGTTATGAGAAAGATGAGCGAGTTTCAGGAGCGAGATAGTGGATGGGCCTTAATAGAGAACTCGCACCTTGAAATAAATATCAATAAATAAAGTTCCATCAAAGGATCGCAATACCTTCCTTTACCACCATCAATACAAAACAAAAAAGCCTGTATAAACGTTCAAAATAAAGACGAGTACTGTTTTAAGTGGGCAATAATAGCAGCAGTTTCTCCAGTAGCCATCAATACTAATATATGTTCATCATACAAATTTCAAAATATTGAGGATGAAATCATTTTACTCGATAATGGAATCACCCTAAATTTCAAAAATTTGAATTTTCCTTTAGCGGTAAGCCAAATAAGAGATTTCGAGGTAAATAATCCTCAAATCAGTGTGAATGTGTTTGGATTAGAAGGTGATGTAATCGTAGGGCCATACTACTTCACAAAAGAAGAGAAATCCAAACACTTCAACTTATTACTGCTAGAGGACGGTGAAAGATTCCATTATGTATAGATCAAAAATATTTTAAGGTAGGTTAATAATATTTAAATAGTATTTATATGCATATATTTAAAAAAAATATATATACATTTAAATCATTTCTTTTTTTCATTTAATTACAGTTTGATACGTAGCCAACTGACGAAATCTAAAAATAAAGTTTATATCTGTAATACCTGCCTCATACATTTTCATACTGAGTCATCATTAAAACAACACCAAGATGATTGCAACAAAATTGTGACTAGGATGCCTACTGCGGAAAAAAGTTTAGTGAGTTATAAAAATTTCAAAAAGCAATTGGATGTGCCTTTTGTTGTATACGCTGATTTTGAATGTATACTGGAAACAGTCAACATTCAAAATTCTACGAACGTAAAATCAACACAAAAGCATATTCCATTTGCTTACAGCTATTATATTAAGTGTTCATTTGACTCAAGTTTAGATATATTTATAATCTATAGTGGTGATAATTCACCAAGACATTTTTTCAATAGTTTAGTTAGGGATATTATAGAAATTTAAAACAATTATTTAAGTGTTGTCAAGCCAATGAATTCCTTGACACTACTTCAACAGATAAGACAAAATGAAGATACAAATTGTCATATTTGCAATAAATTTTTATCTGTTGAAGTTAGAGTAGCTGACTTGTCATCTAACTGACAATTATAGAGGTCCTGCTCATAATAAATGCAATTTAGAGTTTCAAATCGCCAGTTTCATCCCAATATTTTTTCATAATCTTTCGGCGTATGATTGTCATTTGTTTGTAAGAGAACTGTCATCAATTGAAGGTGATATTAATATAATTCCTTTAAACAAGGAATTATATATTTCAATATCAAAAAAGATATCGGTTAATGAAAAGAAAACAATTGAATTACGTTTTCTAGATTCATTTAGATTTATGCCATCTAGTTAAGACAAATTATCGAGTTATTTAACCGATGATGACTTAAATATGATAAAATCTAATTTTACAAATGACAATGAATTTAGTTTAATGAAACGTAAAGGTGTCTTTCCGTATGACTATTTTAATTCTGTGAATCGTCTCCAAGAGACTCAATTACCACCCCGTTCAGTATTTTTCAATAAACTCACTAATGAGTCGTGTAGTGAGGATGATTATAATCATGCCGAAAAGGTATGGTCTACATTCCAATGTAAAACCTTAATGGACTATCTACTTTTATATTTAAAAGTAGATGTTCTCTTGTTATGCGATATTTTTGAAAATTTCCGCAAGGTCTGTAAAAACATTTATAATTTAGACCCCTCGCAATATTATACCATCCCAGGTCTATCGTGGGATGCAATGTTAAAAACAACTAAAATTGAGTTGGAATTATTAACTGATATTAACATGTATAATTTTGTTTTCCGGGGTATTAGGGGAGGTATTGTACAATGCAGTAAACGTCATTCCATTGCTAACAATAAATATATTAGTGATTATGATTCCACCAAGGAATCAAATTATCTAATGTATTTAGATGTGAATAATTTATATGGCCATGCAATGTCACAATATCTCCCCTATAAAAATTTTAAATGGGTTGAAGACGTTAAAAATTTTAATATTGCAAACATTGAAGAAAATTCCGATTTAGGGTATATATTGGAAGTAGACTTAGAATATCCATCCACATTGCACGACTATCATAATGACTTACCGTTTTGTGTTGCAAATAAATAAATAGAAATAATGAAACAAGTAAAATTAATTGCGGACTTAAATGACAAAACAAACTATATAATCCATTACAGAACATTACAACAATGTCTTCAACATGGATTGATTTTAAAGAAAATTCATAGAATTCTTCAATTTAATCAATCCAATTGGTTGAAAATATATATTGACTTGAATAATCACCATAGGACGTTAGCAAAAAACTCTTTCCAACAAAATTTCTTTAAATTATTAAATAACGCTGTGTACGGTAAAACTATGGAAAACGTTGATAAACGCAAGGACATTAAAATAGTATGTGAATGGGAAAGCAGGGGTAAGAGATTAGGTGCTAGAGCTCTTATAGCTAGACCAAATTTCCATAGTTCGTTAAAAATTCATGACGATATGGTCGCTATTGAGTTGGGAAGAGTAAAGACTGAATATAATAAACCTATTTACATTGGATTTTCGGTTTTAGAGTTATCAAAATGGAAAATGTATAATTTCCATTATGATTACATGAAACCGAAATATCTCGATAATATTAGTTTAAACTATATGGACACCGATTCCTTCATATATGATGTAAGAACAAATGACATGTATGATGATATTCGAAATGATATTAGCACCCATTTCGATACATCTGCATATCCGCAAGATAATGCTTTTAACATACCATTGTTAAATAAAAAAGTATTGGGTATGATGAAGGATGAGTGCAATGGCAAAGTTATAAAGGAATTCATTGGTTTAAGAGCGAAAATGTATTCGATAAAAATAGATAGGGAGGATAGGGAAATTAAAAAAATTAAGGGTGATTTTAGGAAATGTTTAGTTGATAAGAAATTATATTATGATTCTATGTATGTATTTAAATCAAAGATCCATCAAATTTATACACAACATATTAGTAAGTTAGTTTTAAGTTATTTAGATGATAAGCGTTATATAAGAGAAGATGGTGTTGATACGTATGCTTGGGGGTATAATAAAATAAATAAACCTTCATCACCATCATCATTACAACCATCAACAAATATAAGTTTATATAAAGAATATATGGAAAATGATGATGATATTCTACTTAATATAGATTTTAATTATCCCCCATCAATATCAACACCATCAAACATTTATAATGAATTGATGGAAGTTGATGATGATATCTTTTTAAATGTAAATATAGATTAACGGTCTAATTCATAAAAATTTCTTGTTTCAGCTTTAATGCTTACAATAGTTATCAAACACTTTTTGTTTTATAAACCATTAATAAAAATTATAATTTAAAAACGCTTAATAGGAGTGGATTAACAATTAAACGTTTATATTACTTTTGTATTTGTATGTTGGCAACAACATGTTGTTTTAATTGTAAATTTGTAATAGTGATGCATACAAATAGGGATGCAACGATACGAGTACATACAAGTATCATACAACGAACGAATTTTAAGTGAATTTCTGTTTTGTTTTCAATTTAAAATAAATTTCTGTTTTTTAAAACGTAATATTTTAAATAATTGTACATTATTTTTGTTAATAAAATACATAATATTGAAATAGAAGCGAAATATGTAAATCATTTATTAGCATATTAAACTCTGTAGGTAACAAAAGAGATTACACAGCTTTATGTTTAATGAATAATTTAACCAATTTTTATTATACGTTACGCAGATGTTTTGAAAATAAAACCTCCTAGGTTTTAACAAAACATTTTCAGCCACATATAACTGGCAAAATATTTTAGGTTCAAATGTTTTTACCTCTAACTGTATAATTTTCTTCAATAGCAATGTTGTAAAGAACTGCTCGGGCGATAATCAATGTTTTTCTTTTTGCCAGATAAACCGTCAATCCATCTAACAAGCAGCGAAATCGTTGCTTCCAAGCCCCGAAGCAACATTTAACAGAGTTTCTAGTGCCTATCTGTGCAGCATTATATTTGTTCTCCTTTTCATTCTGTGGTTTGAATAGTGGGGTGAATAAATAATTCTGCAGCTTATATCCTGAGTCTTCCAATAAAATACCTTTGAACTCTTCGCTTACAAGTTTGATAGTTGACTCATTTAAGATACGGCAGTCATGAGTGGTAAAAGATTTTTTTTTGATATACTTCTGAAATATAATTTACCTGAACATTCAGGGTATAGTAACCCTTTCTGTTTATATGATATTGTGCTATTTTCCGCCGTTGTTTTTTTTATACATTGTGCGTACCAATAACGTCTGGGAAGTTTTTAAATGTCTTAAATTCTCTCAATGGGATTGCTTCCTCTATAACTGCCCGTCTACAACTGACATGATTTTCTGTTATAACTTGAAGTTATAAAAGCGTTGTTAAAACATTTGCATTAACAACCGTGTTATAACATGAGAAAACTTCTAACATGATGAGTCTATACCTAACACTAACATCATATTAGTGTTAAAGTTAAGCATTTCATGTCAGTTGTAGACTGCATGTAAGAGATGAAGGCATTTTAATTTTTCTATTGCCCCATCGAGCCACTCTGGCTGAAATTCTACACACTGTTGCTTGAGAGAACCCATGAAGAACGGCCGCATCATCCTAAATCTACCAATTGTTTTTTTAACTTCAATTTAATTTGCTATTAGCGCTTTTTTTCGTAATTGCTTAAATTAGTTTTTAAATTTATAAAATTATAAATTTTATAAAGCTTTTTTGTAATAGTTCTATTCCTTCAATTTTTCAGAAATGACTTTATACACTTCCAGACTATTATATTGTATTTTCTTTTTACATTTTACCTTAGCCTTCCTTTGGAAAGCAATGAGGTATATTGTATGTACAGAAAAATTTACAATTATTAGACACTAGCAGAATGTAATGCATTTTCTTGCCCGCTACGGCCTTCGTCAGCATTATTTGTGTCACAAAGAAAAATTTAAGGAATAGAACAACATAACTGAAATTTAGCTCATAGAATAAATTCGAAAAATGAAAAATGTTGAATAAAATTATAAATTTAATTTCAAATATATATTTACAGACATCAAGTTCTAGCTTTGCCTGATATCCTTAATTTTACAGTTCGTTAAACATTGTTTTTCTTCAATCATCACTTTTTGTGCTATGAATCAAATTTTCGATGCAAAAGTTAAAATATTCAAAGCATGTAAAACAAAACATTTTTGTTTCGTACGACAAACCAGTAACCAACAGACGATACACGACATGGTTTCTACATTGTGTTTGCTTTAACAAATACTTTACCTATTTGAAAGACATTTTAAAATACAAGTGTAATGAATGGTTAAATAAGGTTTGCATTATTTGAAATAAATATGAATAGCTTTTTATATTTTATACAAAAAGTTATAACGACTAAGTTTCAACAGAAAACATATATCCGCGACCCACGTTATTTTTAACAAAATAATCTATCGAGCAGTTTATATTTAAAATTAATTCAAACATTAGTTGTCGTTTTTCTAGAAAACAATTTTTATGCGTATTAAACTTTTTTATTAAAATAAATAAGAAGACAAAAATGTATAATTTTTCGTGCAATTATAAAATTTTATTTAACCAAACATTAAATATCACTTTATTAAACGCTTAAAGTAGGGTAAAGGCTACTATAAATATTTCAAATTTATGAAATGTTTATTAAACGTTTAATAGGCTTTTAAACATTTATAAATATTCTTTTTTCAAATTTTGCTTATTAATGACTTATAAAGCTGCAATGATGCGTTTATGAATTAGACTGTAAGTAGTTTATAAGAATGTAAATATAGAATAAGTAGTTTTAAGGAGTCTAATGAACATTTAATATAATTCAAAAATAGTTTTTAAAACTCAACTAACGTAATTTAGATTAAAAGTATGTAAATGAATATTAAATAGTTTATAAGAATCAATCATTGTTATTTAGATTGTAAGTATGTAAATGTTTATTAAATAGTTTATAAGAATCAATCGTTGTTATTTAGAATATAAGATTGTTATATGAAAAAATAAAAAAAAACATAATAAATAATAAATAAATAAAATATTTATAATATAAAAATTAAAAACAAACAGATTTTTTTTTTTATTTTTATTGATTTTATTTATTATATACATATAAAGATAAAAGAAATAAAAATATTAAATTGTTTTTCTTATTTAAATTAGATTTTCTCTTTCAAGTAAAATAGCATTTTTTAAGGCGCAAACTCAGTTGTGATAACTGCAATACATGTTTTCTGGATACTTTTTACTAAGTTCCTTTAAATTAACACATCCCAAATCCTCTATGTTAAATACTTTCAACTGCAGCAATTTTTCCAACCATTTGCTTTTTTCTAATCCTTTAACATATATTTTGCAATTTTTTAAATTATCTTTTAAGAAATTACAAACATTCTTAAATGACATTACTCCTATATTCCACTTAAGATGATGAAAATATTTGATTAACCAAGATGCTTCTTTTTGCTCCTTTTGCGATAAACAATTGAAATCAAAAGGTGGTTTTATAATGAAATTGATGTATTCCTTTGAATTGAAAACAATTGCAACTTCTTTTACGATAAATATGTTTGATTTTAATTTAAAACCTTGTAAATCAATGAAAACATGTTTGCAATACATCTTTTTACTTCTTCTTTTTATTTATGATTTAGGATTTATACAATTTTCCGAACTTGTCCCTTTAATGGTATATATTCAATGATTCGATCGTGAATGAGAATACAATAAGCTGATGTGTTTGCTGGAACATTAGTAGCTGTTTCAAATTCGATTTTAATATCAATAGGTCCACTAACTATAGATTCGTTTTGATAGCTTACATCTACTACTATAATTGGAGCTTTACTTTTAAACTCTTGAGATGTCAGAAGAGGTTGGGAGTCTCGCATATAATAGTTTTCTTGAAATCTTAAATACATATCATATAGAATTGCATAACGTTCATTCTTAAACTTTATGTTAAGATCGTCATATGGATAAGACTCTGAATTTAAATGTACTTTTAAATTAGTCAGTTCGCAGTGTAGAAATTTCTTTTCATGTTGGAATGCAATCAAAACAAAACGAGTGCGTTCTCTATTCGCTGCCAGCTTAACATTCCACACATGATTAGTTGTCATATTTAGTTGAGGATTTATATGACAATCCCAACTTCTAAATGTAATTGGTATTGAAGTACCACTGTTTATTATTTTTATAGTATTTAATTTACTAAAATCAGATAGTTGTACATGAGGAATTCTCCACGATATACTTGAAATTGTTAATTTAGCCTTTTCGGTGGAAACAGTTGAATATACAAGATCCTCATCATTTTTATTACGTAATAGAATCAATTCATGTTTTGCATTCAATAATATTTCATTATAGTCTTCAGCGAATCCCAAAAACAATTTAAGTGGTACATAAAAATTAAAATATCCATTTACGAGAACAATATCATCAATTTTATTCCATCCAGCATTTTGCATTCTATTACTATCTATTGGTGATAGTGAAACTAAATTTTTAATAGTACTTGATATTCCTAAATGTCTCGTTTGATCAATTTCAACACCATTAACTTCGTAACGGATTTCATCAAACAGATGTGCTACAAAATTATTTTTTAATTTAAAGTTGGCTACAGAAGATACTAATTTTGTATTGCTTTCATCTTTAACAAATCCTTCTACATATATAAAACTTTCCGACGGTAAAACATACAAGTCTTGATTTTGTATTGTAATACGAATTTCATCGTTATTATTATAAGATTGTAAATATGGGCTATACGTATGGTAATCCTTTTTAATTATATTTTCATCGGATAAAGGTTTATCCAGAACATCTATAATTGAACTCATGGTTTCTTCAATTTTAAATTTAATGATTTAAGAAATTCTTTATTTGATTCTGTTAAGTTTATGTGTTTTAATGAACTCTTTAAATTTAATTTATTTTTCAATATTTTGTTAGAAGATGATGACTGTGATAATTGGTTTTTAGATGTTTTCTTATTGTAAATTATCATTATTTTATTAGTCTCAAATGTATTCGAATTGTAATTTCCTCTCCTCGGAAATTAAGTAAATCACCGTCTTGATCAACCACTCGCAGAGTAAGGGTGTTTATCTCTCGACAGTTGATTGGTAAATAAATGAGATTCCTATGAATCTCATCTATTTTATAGCCAGGGGGGATATTAATGGGAAACTCATGCAAAGTATGTGCTTGGGAGTTATTCATGTATGTGTTGACAGCTATATTACTCTCAATACGTAAAAGATTAACTTTAAAAATATTAACTGGAAGATCTGAATAATATTCTTTATTAAGTAATAGAATATTTTCTTTAAATCCCAAAAGCTTGCCAATAGTATTTTCATTATTAAAGTATATTGGATCATTAGAGTTTTTTATTCTAACTTGCATTGTATTATTGTTAGCTTCAATGATAATTTTATTTTGAGGACTATATCGATGATATTGTCCTTTAATATAATCAACTATATCCTTCAATTCATAAGATCCAACCGGAATTTGAATTACTTGTTCACCAATATGAAACATATTATTATATACATCTATATTTGGAATACTATTATATGAATGAAAATCTGTAAGTGCACATTCATATTTTCCATTCAACTCAATTGGAGGAAAATAGTTAGCTGTCAACTCTGATGAGTTAGAGCTTAACGTTAGAGTTATTGACATTTCGACTGTTGAATTACAAATAAAGTAAAAAACATAATATTCTTAATTTAAAAACAATTTATTTACATATATTTTTTTTTCTTTTCTTACACAATAATACATTAACTTTTACATACTAATTTTATTATTATATCTACTCTTACAAACTATAATATATAATTTCTATTGATCCAAGAATTATGTTGATTAGAAAATCCTAACCATTTTACATAGACCATTTCTCCTTTAGTTTTAAGAATTTTTTCAACAAGATATGTATTAGGAAATCGAGTTTTTATAAGTTCATCATCTTAAAAACCACCTTTAATTGGATTGCCTTGATAGTCTTCCAATATGTATGTCGAGGGAAAGGTAACTTTTACTGTTTTAATTTTAAAAATTTCTGTTGTCCAATTGGGAGTATAACCTTTTTCAAAAATATGTTTATATTTGCTTATGCGTACATAATCTCCAACATTAAATTTAGATTTTTTATATATTTTTAAATGGTTGTACACGGTTTTCAATAATTTCATTTCGATTTTAAAATTTACATCAATTTGTGCCATTTTAATGGTGCGATGAACTTTTCTATTATATTTATTAATAAGAGCTTTGTAAATATCAAGCCAATAATATGATCCATTAAAATTAAATTCTTTCCACATCATTCCTTTTAGAGTTCGATTAAATCGTTCTATTATTGAGGCTTTCATTATACTATATGTTGAATAGTGATTGATATTGTGGTTGTCCATGAGGGTTTTAAATTTTTTATTGAAAAATTCTTTACAATCATCAGTATGTAAGTTTTTGGGAACTCGACCTAATTTTAAAATACTTTCCATTGCTTGAAATACTTCAGTTGCTGTTTTTGTTTTAAGTGCAACACCCCATGCAAACTTTGAAAAAGTATCAATGATAGTTAATAAATAACGATATTTTTTATTATATATAGAATAGTTTCCCATTTCAACTAAATCAGCTTGCCAGAGATCATCTTTACCTTTCATTACAACTCTTCGACGTATGAAATTTTTTCGAGCTGGTTTATGAAGTTCATTTACTAATTCTCTTTTTCTTGAATGCATTATTTGGTTTACCTTCTTTACTTAAGGGAATATTGTAATCTCCTGTTCTTAATTTTTAATATCAAGCCTGTTATATAGTTTCTGATTTAAGATTTTCATTCTTCTTTCAAAATCTTTTTTAATTTTCTCTATTATTTGATAAACTTCATTAATATTCTTGTTTAATTGATCCATTATCTCCTTCTCTGTTTTGTCAATTTGAGATTGTAAAAACATTTTATTGACACCATCGTTTTCTTCCAAAGCATTCGACATATGTTTGATTCTTTTGTTTTGAACGTCAATGTTGTTATCTGTATCCATAAAGAACCCAAGCAGTTTAGATACATTCTTCATAGAAATTATATCACTTGTATCGTTAATGTAATGTCCAAATTTATCAATAGACATTGTTTTGTGTTAATTTAATAGTTATTCAATAATGTTAGCTTCGTATAATTCTTCAATAATAGACACAATTTCGTTATTATGATTGCTGTGACCTGCAGCTTGTGATGCGAGAAGGAGTCTAAGTCGATCTATCAACTCATTTGGATCATCCCAGTATATATAGTTTGGTTTATTTGAACTGTAATCCATTAACCCACTTCCCATATAATTTTCTTTTGTTGTTGATGTATCAGATGAAGTGGGTGATTGCGGTATTGTGGTAGATGAATTCTTAGGTTTAATCAATTTTCTAATAATATTTCTGTATTTATATGCTCTTGTACCCCTTATGTTACCATCTATGGCATAACGCCTTTTATAGGCATTAGTATTAATTAATATCTTTTTATAAATGTCTAACTCGGATTTATCATAGTTTTTTGGTATTTTTTGAAACATTAATGAAAATAAACCTGGAGTGAGTGCCCATATTTGATTTCCAACTTGAATCTTATCTTCATTAAATTTAATGTTACTATCACCAAATTTCCATTCATTATTTGAATCTTTATGTATTCCATATAGTGTGTCTAATTCATGTCTTTTTTCTAGATATAACAAATCATTAAAATTTATGTTACTATTTAGATTTTCTGTTTCTGGTTGAGAATAAAAATCATCATCATCATAATCTTCAGAGTTACTTGCAGCAGAAGATAATATATTTTTTTCTCGTTTTATAATTGGAATACTAGAATCTGTTTTAAATTGTTCTTGTTGTTTTGATTCATTTTTAATTTTATTCTTTTCAATTTTGAAATTTACTTTGGTATTTTTCGAACTATTAATAAAATTTTTCAAGGGTTCTGTTATAGGTTTAAATGTATCTTTAAGTTGTTCACGGGTATCAGCTTCACCAATTTTTATACAGCGTCATTTCTTCTTTAAAACATTTCTTGTTTTAACTAGCTCTTTTAAAACTGTTTCATTCATTTTTTTTCGTTGGTTAGCAATGCGTTTTCTTGTTGTTGTTGTAATATCTTGAAAGGTTGATGATATACTAATAATGGTATGTAATATATTCTCGAATTTATAATGTTATAAAATAATCAAACTGTTTTCTATATCTTCCATTATTCAAATCATCATCTTTACTTATAACCAAAAATCCATATTTATCCTTCCAACATTCTCTACAAATTTCACGAAACTTTTCGTAACTCATATCGCTACCGACATGATCAGCATAAATATGTTTCATATTCATTTCATCTTGCTTAAACATAATAATCATATTAGCATTATCTCTTATTAAATGTTTAGGAATTCTTGTATATGTTTGGCATAAGTAGAATGAATCTATATTTTTATGTCTACCCATACAAAAATATGCACGTATATTGTTTTGCTTTTCACATGCAACATCATCGAATATCATAACTGAATTGTTTTGTGCTTCATCAGGAGGTATAACGGAATCATTATCTGAAAACGTATAAAACCCCATTCCTTTAATTGGCGATATTAATTTTTTTAAATATTCATACTTTGGTTGGAAAAGTGATTTTGAGTATAAATAGATGTTTTCAAATTTCAATCCATTAGAACTTTCTAGTAAGCTAATCATAACGTTAGTCTTTCCACAATTTGAAGGACCTACAAATAACGCACGAATAGAATCGGTAATATAGAACTACATATACATCTTCCTGGTTATCAATATTGTGGTCCTGGAAAGAAATTACAAAAACGTTTAGAACGAGGTGATAAAGGAATAAATCTATTAGACGCTGCATGCAAAGAAAACGATATTGCTTATTCAAAAAGCAAAAATATAGATATTAGACATCAAGTTGATAAAATTCTTGAGAATAGAGCTTGGGAACGCGTACTTTCAAAAAATATCAGTCTTCCAGAAAAATCATTTTGCATATTTGGTTACTAACGCAATGGAAGCAAAAACTAAATTCGGTATGGGTATGACTAAGCAAATCCATAATAATAGACAATCAAAATCAAAAAAAGTTAATGGAAGACAACTATTCAATTCAACGATAAAAGCAACAACAAAAATTTTGAAAAAAGCAAAACCAACAGACATTAATAGTGCTATTAAGATTGCACGCAAAACCATTAAGAAATCCTTAAAGGGGAAAAAATCTGAAATTGTAATACCACGTATTATACGTGTTCCAAAAATTTTAGGTGTTTTACCATTAATACCAATATTAACTGCATTAGGTGTAATTGGAACCCTATCTAGTGGAGGTGCTAACATAGCAAAAGCAGTAAATGCAGCAAAGAATGCTAAACTTCAACTTGATGAAGCGACTAGACACAATAATAATATGGAAGCCATAGCAATGGGTAAAGGACTTTATCTTAAACCCTTTATAAGAAAGGATATGGATTAACTTATGAAGAAAAGGTAAACAACTTATAAACAAGCTACCCAAAAGACCATTGACTGATATTGATTGACACTTTAGAGGAATTTTCATGAAAGACTCAATACCAAAACATCCCAGAAATATTGAATGTGGAGTGATTAATTTGGATTCTACAATCGGCAATGGTACACATTGGGTAGCTTACTATAAAAATAATAAACAAATAGAATATTATGATAGTTTTGGAAATTTACAACCACCAGTGGAGCTAGTTAATTACCTAGGAGGAAATATAAAATATAACTATAATCAACATCAAAACTATGATTCATTTAATTGTGGCCATTTATGTCTTAAATTTTTGTATAAAATAACTGAAAAAGAAATTAACAAATAAAACAATTGAAATTATTATAAAAAGAAAAACAATATCTTTTATTTAATTATTTTTAGCTTTAACTTAATTATTATTATAATATTGATATACATATTTAAATTTCATTAAAATAAAATTTAATAATTGTTAAAGTTGGCGTATATGGAATATCTAGAATTGGATATAAAGATGTCACCCTCTTCTAATGCTTTCAATCGTAAGTTTTTCTCTCCTTCCTTTGATATAAGATATGCTCCAGAAGATAAATTCTTAACATCTTCGTCACTTAGCGTATTATAGCGATATGGTAAAAATAATACATTATCCTCCAGCTCAATTTTAATTGTGTTACCATATTTTGTTGTTACTCTGCTTGCATTTATAATTACATATTTAGTTGATATTATAAGATCCTTAATATGTAATAAGGATTTGTTATATTCAAGAGAATTAAATTTATTTATTAAATTTTTAGAGGAGTCCATTTTTCTATAACTGTTCACTTTAGTTTCTTTTCTTCAACTAAAGCATTAAATCAATTTCTATGAATTTATATGAGTTAAACTAAATCGATCTTAGTACATTTAATTAATTTTTATATAATAATATGAAAGAAAGAGATAAAGATATATAGATCTTTTCTTCGCTTTATATTTCACTAGCTTAACCCGTTGCGCTTCGCTACAATGCTTAAGCCAACTTTGAAGACTCTCCCTTTAATAGTTCTTCAGTAGAGAGATATTTATTTTTATTTTCAAAAGTGTAGTATACCATAAGAGTGACTTCTACAAAGTTTGAACATTCTTACTATAACAGTTCTTAAGAAAAGAGATATTAAACATCGTCGTTCTATGGGGGGTACCACTTCCCCCGCTGCTATATTATTTGAATTTTTGCGCTCAGAAGATCTTACTACTAAAAGTTCAACAAAATGCGTGCAGCGGCTCTTATTAATATTTCTATATATGAGGGGTACTGCTCCTCCCCTGTCACCCCGCCTATTTTTATATTGAAATTTATAGTTTACTATAATAGTAGCTTTAACCACGTTTTAAGACTCTCCCTTTAAAAGTTCTTCAGTTGAGCGATATTTAATGTATGCATCCTCTGGGAGGTATTTCCCCCCTACGCCTACCCGCTTTATTTTTATTTTCAAGAGTGACTTCTAGAAAGTTTGAACATTCTCACTATTACAGTTCTTAAGATATGCTATGTTAAACATTGGCGTCCTATGGGGGATTCCAATACCCCCGCTGCTATTTTATTTCAATTTCGGGGCTCAGAAGATCCTACTACAAAAAGTTCAGCAACATGCGTCCAGCGGCTCTTAAGAGATGCGATAATTAATATTGGCATCCTATGGGGGTACCAATTCCCCTGCCCCTATCGAAAAAATAAGTAGCCTATTTTATTTTTAGGGCTCACGTGATGTTACTGTAAAAATTTCAGGAAAATCGGTTCAGTAGTTTCGGAGTCTATAAAGCGACAAACAAACAAACATACAAACATTTTTCATTTATATATATATAGATCTTATTAATAAAATTAATATTTGGGAAAAAAGCAAAAAAAAAAAAAAAAAATATAAAAAAAAATAAAAACAATGTTTTTTTTTTCTTTTTTTCTTTATTTTATAATTTCAGTAAATAAAATATATTCTAATACAAATAAAATTACAAATAAGATGAATAATATTAAATGATGAATAAAAAAGTATTTTGTTATATTTTTTATGGATGATGATGATAAAAAATCAGCGTTTTGTGATGTCGTTTTTGAGCATTCAACAAATGAAATTGGGATTTCAATAACTTGATCTCCATAATATGTTATATTTTTACATCTATTGATATCATCGTTGTTCCCTTCTATATAATTATATTCTGGAATGTTATAGAAATGATCGTCTCGTATTTCCCCTTCTACACCTCTTAGACCACAGGTATCATAGCTGGGTGGTGGTAGTATTTGATCTAATACATTCGAATTAATAGATACATTATTGGTACAACGTCTTCTCAGTAAAGCACAATTTGGTGACCAACGCAAATGTTCTGTTAAAGGTTGATCAGTAGGCCCCCAATTCCAAATTTCAACTTCGCAAAAATAACATTTTGTTTTATTGTAATCTCCGCTATAAAACAAACCAGTCATTGCTAATTCCCTTTTATCTAACCATTTTAATGGCCAACATATAAAAGATTTTAAACGTTCATCTTCTTTTTGAAGATTATCGTTCATGCTATAGCGTGGCGTGAATGGAGATTGTTTTAAATGATGTTGATTATTACTACATTCGGATTTTAAATCTTTAACCATTTTAATTTAAAAATTTTGCTATATTAAAATATTAAACACAATTATTAAAAAATAGTATTTTAACTTTATGAAATATCGCAATATACTAATTGTTTAAATAAATTGTATGCGGTATTTATATCTCTTTATTATTATAGATAAAACTTTTACTTTTAAACATGTTCAATCATGTTTGGTTTTGATATTGCTAGGTTAGTCTTATTAATGTATTTGTGATATTTAATAATTATAAACATGATTAAGCATGTTCAATCAACAGTTTGAATTTCACAATTAATCATATTTTTGGTACAGTCCCGTCATATTTCATTAGTTAAAAAATTTATAAATAAGGGGCGGGGCTTATTTTAGTAGAATAAAAGAATTTCAGAAAACCAAACATTTTTTTTATTTTTTTATTTGTTTTTTGTTTGTAAGACTTGTTACAGCTGCGTCAGGTCTATTCATGTATATTCTAAGTTGCTAATGTTGTTGTTTGTTGTTGTTATAAATAAGGAGGAGTAGAGTACGATAAGGAAAAATATTAACCAAGAAGTTACTTTCTACTGTTTTTTGTAATATAATTCTGAGTATTTATACATATCTAACTGATTAATTATGTAAACATAGCTAATGTGCAGCTGGTTGCTGTTGATACAAAAAAAGTGGATGGAATCCTACTTTTCACATGAATAATCGTTATCAATCATACACACACACCACACAACCGATCAATAGTTACTTAGCCCATTAGTCCGTTATAGTGAAACAGACTAGAGTCTCTGGTGATAATCAAATATGCAACCCTTATACTGATAGATTAGCAAAAACACAAAAACTGAAAAAACTAAAAATAATTATTCCACGATCAGTTTTATCTTTAATACGAAAACGCACAAATTAAATTATCATCCCTCACAAAATTTTATAGCCTATTTCACGATTTCGAAAGAACAATTTCGTTCGTAGTCTAAGCGAAAGAAAATTGATTTGGATTTCTCTAAACATACTTTCGTGCGAACGCTTACTCGAATAATAAAGCAAAAGAAAACGTATGTGCTGTCATACAAAACTGGATTTCACAATGTCGAAAAGGTTGTCAACACTGCGAACGTAAATGTCAAAATCAAGCACTTGTTGTTTTGTGTTCGTTAAGAAAGTTTTCTAGAAAAAATTGAAACAAATTTTTTGAAAAATATATAAAAAAATTTAAAAAATATAAATAAATTAAAAAATAAAAATATTAGCAATGGATAGCAAAGTGTAATCAAAAAATTAAGCAATTTTATTTTACCTTATTAACAGTTTCTAATTATAAAAGAATAAAAAAATCAACAATCCAACAGTTGAAGACTCTTGTGCAGTATATGGAACAAAATCCAGCATTAGCTAGGGGTGCGCCAGTGTTCGGAGCTACTAAAATTTCGATGGCAGAGGAGTGGAAAAATGTATGTCAAAAATTAAATTCCCAAGGACCTCCTTCACGTACTCTTGCTGATTGGAAAAAGGTTTGTGCGTTGATATTTTTAAGAGTGGTTCATTTTTCATTTTAATTGCAGACTTGGGCTGATTTAAAGTCTCGAACCAAAAAAAAAAAAAATTGGGGATAATAGCAAGAGTATGCGGGAAACTGGTGGCGGTCTCTACCGCTTCAATTATTTAACTGACCTGGAGCAAATTATAGACCGAACTTTGTGTTTGTCTTCAGCTGCAGCACCTAGCGGCAGGGTGTTTGGTAAAGGCGTAAAAAATGCAGCAACTGAATCAGTCGAAGAACGCTTTCAGTCATTGGTAAAGACACCACCAAAAAAAAAAATCCGCAGTGGCGGTGATAACACCAAACCGACAAAAAAGGGCTGAGAATGTGCAACCGTCAAAAAATGTTGATGAAGAACTGCCACAGTGCTCAAAGATTTTGCCACAACAACAGACACCAGACACTGGTACAGAAGAAAACGCTTCTAAAAGTGAACAAATTTTGTTAAATGACAACGAGGATCTAGTTTTCTCCTCGGTTAAAAAAAGAAAAACAAATTTTGACGCCCAGTTGTCTCTCATTCGCCGACAAATTAGAGTGTCTGAGCAAACTGCAGCAACAGCCATAAACCAGGTTGATGCAGTAAAAAAGTTGGCTGATGCTATTAAAGGTTGGCTGACGCTGCTGAGGTACAAGCTGAATCATCAAGGAGAAGTGCGGACTCGGCTGAAGCAACAGCAGCTTGTTTGAGGGCGATTCAGCAAAGTACAAACCAAATAGAGGGTATGCTCAACAATTATTTAAAAAATAAAAATTAGAATAAAAAGGTTTTTGTTATATGTCTACGAAGTAAAAAACGCTAACGAATATGGTAGTCATATGTATGTATATAACATTTTTTATTAAATATCATATATATTATTTCTAAAGCAATTTTTTTTGTCGGTTGCAAATATCTCCCATACCACCGCATCAAATTTAATGAATGATATCTCATTTTAAAGCTTATTTCTAACACTAATGACGAAAAATAATTAGAAGTTGAAAAATTAATATTTTCATTGATAAAAATTACGGTGCGAAATAGTCGCACGGGTCATCTAGTAAATTATAAATACATATGTATATTGTTTTTAATTTATGTGTTAACAATAAATTTTTTTACAAATTCATGGCAATGGATCTTCTTATTGCAATTGCACCTTCTTCGACTTATCCCAACACTTCTTCACCCTCTCCTCCAGCCACCTCTTCTTCTTCCACTTGTTCAGGCTCTTCACATTTGTAAAACATGCACATGTTGTGAAGTGCACAACACGCATTTATTATTTTTGTTGCTTTATCTGGATCGTAGTGGAGCCCTCGTGATCCTATAATGCACCTAAACCTATTTTTCAGAACCCCAAAGCAGCGTTCGACTACATTTCGCGCACTTGCGTGTTTTTTGTTAAAGCGCCTTTCTTCTAAGCTGGTAGGATTCCTAAATGGAGTCATGAGAAAGGGTTTGAGCTTATAACCACCATCCCCTATTTTGAAAAAATTTAAATAGAATTTAAAGACTTCATATTTTGTATTACATACCAAGAATCCACGTATTTTTATGAGCGTTGTCATAGTTATATTGCAGCTTTTGGTCTATGACGCTCTGATCCCATACAAACGCATCATGGTTGGCTCCAGGATGCCTAGCATCAACATGCAAAATTAAGGTTTTGTGATCACAATTCTGGAAACCATATATTTTAGCACAGTGTAATCAATCAAATTATTAATTGAACTTTAAATTTTACCACCATAACATTAATACTGTAATAACCTTTTCGGTTGTAGTACAGGTGTTTACGGTCATCTCCTGGCGATTTTATACGGACGTGTGTTCCGTCTACACAACCAATAATTCCAGGAAAACCAGCGGTTTCAAAAAAGGCTTGTTTTATATCGTTTTCATCTTCAGGACGACTATCTTTAATCCATTCTGAACAAATGTCATTTTCGAAGAAATTTAGACATTCCTTAATAATTCTGCAGACCGAAGATGTACTTGAGGACGAAAGAACTTCATTCCCAACAGTCTGCTGATAGCTCCCAGTTGCTAAGAAGCGCAAGAAGGTAGCTAGTTTAACGTCAGCATGTATATAAGTGCTTCTAAAATGGTTGTTATTAAAGGCTTCTAGCTTCTTAAGAAGCATAAGAAAAATATCTTTAGAAACGCGGAAATTTGATATAAATCTAATAAAAACCTACACTTTTAATTGTTTATAAGTATGTACATAACTCACATACTTACTGCTTTGTGGGCAGCTCCAGCACATTGTACATATCTCTTAGCTCTTTTCGACTTACTTGAACTCTCTCATCGTCTTCCTAGCAATCATCCATAAAATACACCGCGATTGTTAAATCCATTTAAAATTTATTTTATTTTTTCTTAGCAACTTTTTGATCACAAATTTATTTTTTGTTAAATTAATTGATTTATTTAAAACTTTTAATTTGTTTTGTTTTTATTTGTACACGTTTTTTTTATTTACTTCAAATGTCATTTCAACTAGGTCACTATTATGAAGTGTTGCATTAATTTAGTTTTTTGTTAAAAAAATACAATGTGTCGGTCTGGCATTGATTGTACGTAAAATACATAATTTGACACACGTAAACTCAAGCGAACGAAAGCATTCGAAATAGTGAAATCCAAATTGATTCGAATTCGTGTGAGTAGCTTTCGTTCGCTTGAGTTTTCTTTCGAAATCGTGAAATAGGCTATTAAAATCTTCAAGACACGTACACGAAGAAATTTAACACCTGCCACTAAATAAACAAAATTTTTTCTAATTCCCTTTTACCCTTATTTCTCATGAGTGAATGTATAGCATAACCCAGCAAACAATTGTTTGCTTGCATGCTCCTAAATTTGTATTGGAGGCGATAATAAGACGATAGATAGGCGATATATAGGCGATAGTTTTTACATTAAATGGTTTACTGGGTTACGGCATGCTCCCAATTTTGTATGGAAAAGTCTATCTAGGATCCCTCTAAACACACTACTCAATTCTTCCATTTACATTGTATTAATACCTTGACAATTTTGCATCTATTAATACAGCAAGAACTTCCCTAGCAGTAAGTTTTTTTTTCTTTTTTTTCCAAAACTTTCTCTATATTTCTTGGCTTTTGATGGGAAAATCGTTATACCTTGAACAATTTTTGGTGCATCAGATTGTCCAAGCCCATTTAGGTGTCATGAGTTAAAATAGGCCAAGAATTTGATTCTCCTAAAATTTTTGTTTTTTTTTTTGCTGCAGTCTTCAGATGAAAGGAGTTTTCTTCCTCGTTTTGTTTTTGATATCAACGAAATTTTGGAAATACGTCAATGGTGGGCGCTCAATAGCACAATTCTGTGGTTTTCATGGGCAACCGCGTATGTCTATTTTTCGATTTTGAAATGTTGATGCTATATTGCTTAATTTTATGCGCTCTTTACATTTTTTAAAAAAGTTTTAAAAACAGATAGACCCATTCCGATGTTTTAACTCAATTACAAAGTTCAAAAGATGCAATATCTAACCCATAGTTTAATCTAGAATGGGTTTTTCGGCTCTCCTGAAAAATTTTATTTGAGAACATACGCGGTTGCCCATGAAAACCACAGAATTGTGCTAAGAGATTTCACCAGGGCTGCCAGGTACTATTTTTCGTCCTCCCCAAAGTTTAAAAAATTTTCCCCAAAAATCCCCCAATAAAAGACAAAAATCCCCAAAATAAGCCACTGTAAAAATACACCATTTTTAACGGATAACTTAAATATTTATTTGAATTCTACAAGAGATCCTTTTTATTGTAGGGAAATACGTAGTTGTATTAAAAACATATGTATGTATATATATATATAACGATAACGATATATATATATATATGTATATATATACAAATATACATACATACATACATACATTCACTTTTATTTATTGATAATTGCAAATTCATACATATTTATACCCTTCACCTCAGGTGGAAAAGGAATATATAAGTTTGTCATTCCGTTTGTAGTTTCTACAATATTGATCGAAGACCCTATAAAGTATATATATTCTGGTTCATTATGAGGAAAGAACTTGATTTGTCCGTCTGTTCGTCCGTCTGTTCGTCCATCTTACGTTTGATATGTGTTTTCCGGAGACTCCAGACATGACAGCGGCTAGGTTGTTTTACATTTATGTCACATATAGTTCACCATTTCTTGCTATATGAGGTATGAGCAAAAAACCTCGACTACCTCTAATTGTTTCCAAAAATCCCTTGTTGTTGTCTTTTTATTACTTTTTTCTGTATATCTTGAGAACGGCAAGAGCCAAAGTACACACATTAAGGTTATCAATACACAGCATGCCACAAAATGTGGGCGGGATCGGAGCAGTGGGCGTGGTACCTCCCAAACAAAAAATATCAAAAATTGTATAAAAACCTGATTTTTTGGACTGTTATATGACTTATGGTTACGCCTTATCTATCAAAAGATCGGAAATCTATAGTAAAAAATATTTTTTGGACTGTTATATGACCTATGGTTATCCCTTGTATATCAAAAGATCGGAAATCTTTAGAAAAAAATATTTTCTGAAAAACTAGGAAAATCGGTTCAGACACGAAAAAGTTATGACCAAAATAATAATTTTTTTTTTAAATACCCACTTTCGGAAACCAGAGATCTTCCCGAGTCCAAGATTTATAACCCAACTAACCGGCAAATTTCTTCTAAAACACGTCGGTATATAAATCTGTCAAATTGTTTAAAAAATTGCTGAGTTCTAATCAAAATACTGAAACATCTAAAATTACTCTTTTTATACCCTTCACCTCAGGTGGAAAAGGGTATATATTAGTTTGTCATTCCGTTTGTAATTTCTACAATATTGATCTAAGACCCTATACAGTATATATATTCTGGGTCCTTATGAGGAGAGAACTTGATTTAACCATGTGCCATATTTCATTTTAATGATATTTAAAGGACCCTCGGGGTAGCTCGAATCAAGCATTTTCTTATGTGTAACTATCGTGAAGACTACCTTCAAGCAACAACCATTTGTGTTGAAGAATTTAATCGAAACTTAGTAATTTCATCATTATACTGTCCACCTAGATATTCAACAACAGAAAGCCAATATTAAAAATATTATATATCACTAGGCCCCTGTTTTATGGCTGCTGGTGATTACAACGCTAAACACACCTACTGGGGGTCACGTCTTATAACACCAAAAGATCGAGTTTTATATAATACAATTTCCAAAATGGGTCTTAATGTGATAGCGAGCGGACAGCCCACCTACTGGCTTGCTAATCAGCAGAAAATCCCAGATGTCATCGATTTTGGCGTGGTTAAAAGCATCCCGATAGAAACGATTTGTGTAGAAGCTTCCCTTGAACTATCTTCTGATCACACGCCAACTATAGTTACTATAATGAACCGTAATAAAACTGCTTATTTATCAGCAGCTGCCCCGCGGATAAATTGGCAAAAATACAAAAGATATATAAGTACCCACTGTACAGAAAATATATTGCTACGTACGCCAGAAGATATAGACCTCTCTATTGCCAATATTAACAGAAGTCTCAAACAAACTGTTGAACATTCCTCCATGCCCCCTAAACAAATCAGATATAACCAAATATATTTTGCAGATGTCGAGCGACTCTTGGTTGAAAAAAGAAGAGTTCGAAGAGAATGGCAACTCTACAGATCGCCCCAGCTTAAAAGTCTATTGAAAGAATGCACAAAAAAACTAAGAAAATTACTGCAGTCCCAGAAAACAGCATCTCTGGAAAAATATCTTAATGAACTTGACGCGACTCCACAATCTGACTACTCATTATGGCGTGCAACTAAAAATCTAAAAAGACCGATTATTTCCAGACCCCCGTTGCGAAACTCAAATGGAAGCTGGGCAAGAAATGATGTTGAAAAAGGAATCCTGTTTGTTGCACACCTAAAAAATGTATTCACCCCTAATTTACCAAACGACACGAACCTGTCATTAGCGGAACAGCTATACCCCTAAGATTTAAGATAAGAGAAATTGAAAAAGCTATTGCCGATTTAAATCCCAAGAATGCACCTGGTTACGACAAAATAAGTAACAAAATGATTATCGAGCTCCCCCGCATAGCAATAAAATTAATCCTTTTCATTTTTAATGCAATTTTACGACCAGAATACTACCCTTCAGAATGGAAGGTCTCACTAGTTACCATGATACCTAAGCCAGGGAAAGATCACACAAGAGCTGAGTCATATAGGCCGATTAGCTTATTATCTAACATTTCAAAGCTGTTTGAGAAACTGTTGGTTTCTAAATTAATTCCGATATTGGATGAAAATGAAAGTATACCAAATCATCAATTTGGATTTAGAAAGAAACATAGCACAATCGAACAAACACACAGACTAGTAAACGCCATTAGAAAAACTTTTGAAGAAAAAAAATATTGTTCTGCACTCTTCATTGTAGTTTCTCAAGCTTTCGACAAAGTCTGGCATGAAGGCTTAATACATAAACTGAAGCTTAATTTACCCGTAAACACACATAAACTGTTCGAAATTTACTTAGTCGGTCGAAAGTTTGTTATAAAAGAAGGAGATTTTTTAAGTTCAACCCAACCGATCAATGCTGGAGTCCCACAGGGAAGTAATTTAGGGCCAGTATTGTATTTAATATATACTTCAGACCTGCCAACCTACAACTACACCCACACATCAACTTTTGCTGATGACACAGCATTTCTAAGCATCCACGAAAATCGCTACGAAGCATCTAGATACCTACAGGACCATATATATCAATTGGAAAAATGGTTAAAACAATGGAAAATAAAGGTGAACGTACAAAAATGCATACATATAACATTTACTTTGCGTAGAGAATCATGTCCCCCTATTCAAATCAATAACCAAATAATACCACAACATTCGAATGTAAAATATCTCGGTTTACATTTAGATCGACGTTTAACGTGGAAATGCCATATAGAGGCAAAGTTAACTCAAATGAAACTTAAAGCAGTTCAAATAAATTGGCTCATTGGAAGAAATTCGACCCTAGGTCTAGATTATAAACTCCTTATTTACAACTCTATCTTAAAGCCAATATGGTGCTATGGTATCCAGTTATGGGGCACAGCCTTCCAACATAGAGAAAATACAAAGGCGTCAAAACAAAATTCTTCGAATCATTACGTCCGCTCCCTGGTATGTAAAAAACTCGAACATTCACAAAGACCTCGATGTACCATCAGTAAAATCGATGATCACTAAATATTCAATTAAATACTTAAAAAGGCTCGAATTGCACCCAAACCCATTAGCTCGAAATATTTTAAATGATGGTGGCCACACTCACTTAAGGAGAAGAGACACTGCAGCACTTATCCGATCAGAAGAGCGCTTAACAACAATGTGAACCGTTTTTTAGGGGTATAGTCGTCTGGTATTGGCAGGACGCAAACCTCAGAATTACTAGATTAATATTTGATTAATTATTGTTAGTTCATATATTTTATGAAGATTCAATAAATAAATATGAATAAAAAAAAAAAATGATATTCGATTAACATTCCTTCATGGTTCAGTTGTCTAGGGGGTGTGTTAAGTTAGAAACTCAGAGTTCCCTTGTTCGAATCTTGGTTTTTTAAAAAGAAATTTTTTTTTAATATTTTTATTTTTTTTATGTTCTAAAAACGATTTAAAAAAAAATATTTACCAGTTTTCGCTTTTTAAATTTTATTTATAATGAAGTTTTAAGTATTGTTAATATGTATGTATATGTAAAAATTATTTAGTTTTTGTCTAGTTGCTCTGTATTCTGCTCGCACAATGGTGAAGGGTATATAAGATTCGGCACAGCCGAATATAGCACTCTTACTTGTTTTTTTTTTTTTTTGTAATAAATTCACGTGTATTTTATAAAGCTGTTTTAAAGTTTTAAAAATTTTTTTATCAACTTAAAAGTTCGGTTTGTGCTTTGTTGTGATACAGACGTGTATTTTTAGCCCCGCATACGATTTGAACTATCAATTAATCACATTTGATTTTGTAATACATAAATATAAGCAGCGAATGGACGCTTAAAAAAAAAATAATATATTTTGTTATTTAAATTACTTAACATAATAGTGAACAATTTAAAACGATAAAATTAAATAAAATAAAACAGTAAAAATATATATGTATGTACGTATGAATGTTCATACATGTGTATACATATTCTGAACAAAAACATTTAAATTTAAATTTCTTGTTTTTTTTTGTTGTTGTAAAATACAATAAATAATAAAAATATTAAAGCAAAGCAAAACGGTGAAAAACAAAAACAACTCTTTGCATGAGTACGAACAGTGAAACAACACTAAGACAAAATGAAAGAAACGTTTACGTTTTAGTTCAGGCAAACGAAAATAATGTAGAAATAAATAAAACAAATCAAAACAATATTAACTACCTAACGGCTAAGCCAATTACTCGAACACGTTCCCTCTCACCCTCGGTATTTACACAAACGGTGGATAGTGACTCATTAAAAAAACTACAACAAGATTTGGTGACAAGTGTTGCCAGGCCAGCAAGTATTGCCGTGACGTCAAAAACAAATTTAGTGGGCAATGATACCATGAACTTAAACACAAATGCAATGGAAAACCCCCCTGTAAAAAGTTGTCAAAAGCCTACAGTACAAGTTGGTATGGACAGGTACATAACAGTGCTTAAACGGGGACGCAGCCCTACCTCTGCAGCAGTTGCTTCGGCCTCAAAAGTACCATCTTTTGATAAAATAAATACTCAAAATCGTTTTGCAATTCTGGAGGATGAATCCTCTGAAGCACCAAACGTCATTAAACCATCCAAGCCTCCCCCGATATATCTAAGGGAGCAAAATTCAAATGAGCTCATAAAGAGTTTGATATCGGTGATAGGTGAAAATTCGTTTTACGTAGCGGCTATAAAGCGTGGAAGTATAAACGAGACAAAAATACAAGTCAATAATGAGAATGATTTTCGCAAAATAGTAAACAACTTCGAAACGCTTAAAAAAAACTTTTATACCTACCAACTGAAAAGCAGTAAAGGTCTACAGGTAGTGATTAAGGGTATTGACTCATGTGTGGACCCAGAAGAGGTTAAAACATTCCTAGAAGAAAAAGGCTTCAAGGTAAAACATGTAGTAAATATTAAAAATAGAGAAAAAATTCCCCAACCACTTTTTCGAGTGGAGTTTGAACCCGGCGACGTAAAACTTAAAAAAAACGAAACACATCCTATTTACAATTTAAAATATATTCTCTACAGAAGAATAACTATAGAAGAGCCGCACAAAAAAAATGGACCTGTTCAGTGCTTAAACTGCCAAGAATTTGGCCATACCAAGGCATACTGCTACTTACCCCCTGTCTGCGTAGTATGTGGTGAACTACACGGTACAGTTTCTTGCGATAAGTCTAAAACCGACCCCAACGTAAAAAAATGTAGCAACTGTGGCGGTAATCACACTGCCAATTATAGAGGATGCCCAGTATATAATATTGTCAAGCAGACGGTTGGACCGAAAACAAATACCCCTCAAATGCAGGTTGCAAATCAGGTAAACACAAATGCAATTCAAGCCCCCCAGCCTAGTAATAACAGAACCTCTTACGCTAACGTCCTAAAATCAAACCATCAGCCAATGCAAGGTGCCTCGCCAAGTAATGATGAAACTCCGGTTTCTAATTTAAGTCGTTTAGAAAAAACCATGGAAACATTAGTGCAAACAGTAAATAATTTTACGAACACAATGGGAAATATGATGCAGGAAATGCTTAGAATGCAATCGATGTTATTGCAAGCTGTACTTAACAAACCATGAACTGTTTAAAAATTTGTTTTTGGAACGCAAACGGCATCCGCCAACATAAAAATGAATTAGAATACTTTCTTAAAAATAAACAAATTGATGTCATGATGATTTCTGAAACTCATTTGACCTCAAGAAATACGTTTAAAATCAATGGTTATATACTATATGATACCAAGGACCCTCGAGATAGAGCTTGTGGAGGTTCTGCCATCTTAATAAAAACTCGAGTCAAACACTACATTATGTGTGATCACCGTGAAGACTATCTGCAAGCAACGACTATTTGTGTTGAGGAGCTAAATCGAAACATAGTAATTTCTTCTTTATACTCTCCACCTAGATTTTCCATATCAGAAGGCCAATATTATAAATATTATAAATCATTAGGACCCTGTTTTCTGGCCGCTGGCGATTATAACGCTAAACATACCTTCTGGGGGTCACGACTTATAACACCAAAAGGTCGTGTTTTGTTTAACACAATCTCTAAAATGGGTTTAAATGTGGTCGCGAGCGGGCAACCAACATATTGGCCTACTGATCAGCAAAAAATTCCAGATGTTATCGACTTTGGCGTGGTTAAAAACATCCCCACAGAAACGATTCATGTTGAAGCTTCCTTAGAATTATCATCCGACCACACACCTACAATTGTTACTATATCGAACCCAAATAGAATTGTATTTCCGTCAGGTTACTTAGCGACGCCAGCCACACAAATAAATTGGTTAAAATATAAAAAATTTCTCAGTGCCCATTGCACAGAAAATATTCCGCTTAGTACACCGGAGAATGTGGATCTCTCTCTTGTTAACTTTGACAGTTATCTTAAACTAGCTGTTCAACACTCCAGCGTTACCCCCAAAAAAATTAAAAATAATAAAATATGTTCTTCAGATGTCGAGCGGCTCTTGACTGAAAAAAGGAGAGTTCGAAGAGAGTGGCAACTTTACAGATCCCCGCAACTTAAGATTTTATTAAAAGAATGCACAAAAAGGCTAAGAAAGTTGCTACAGAATCAGAAAACGGCTTCTCTAGAAAAATATCTTAAGGAACTTGATGCAACTCCACAATCTGACTACTCATTATGGCGTGCAGCTAGAAATCTAAAAAGGCCAGTTATATCTAAGCCACCATTAAGAAACTTGAATGGTAGTTGGGCAAGAAATGATAATGAAAAAGGAAACCTGTTTGTAAATCATTTGAAAAACGTATTTACACCAAATATATCTCACAATATTGCGGTCGAGTTACCACCTGTTGATGCTAGAGCAGCTATTCCCCTCAGATTTGAGATAAGAGAAATCGAAAAGGCTATTTGTGACTTAAACACTAAGAAGGCACCTGGTATTGATAAAATCAGTAATAAAATGCTTTTGGAGCTACCTCGCATAGCAAAGAAAATTATTCTTTTTATTTTTAATGCTATTTTACGCCTTGAATACTATCCTGAAAAATGGAAGGTTTCCTTAGTTACCATGATAC
Source organism: Pollenia angustigena (assembly GCA_930367215.1). Taxonomy (NCBI): domain Eukaryota; kingdom Metazoa; phylum Arthropoda; class Insecta; order Diptera; family Polleniidae; genus Pollenia; species Pollenia angustigena. The sequence goes on along the minus strand of OV884061.1, from coordinate 10,187,706 downwards.
CAAAGCCAGGTAAAGATCATACAAAAGTTGAGTCTTATAGACCTATTAGCTTATTATCAAATATGTCAAAGCTGTTTGAGAAATTATTAGTTTCAAAATTAACACCAATTTTAAGTGAAAATAGATGTATTCCAAACCATCAGTTCGGATTTAGAAGAAAACACAGCACAATCGAGCAGACTCATCGAATAGAAAATGTCATAAGAAAAGCATTTGAAGAAAAGAAATATTGCTCAGCACTCTTCATCGATGTTTCGCAAGCTTTTGACAAAGTCTGGCATGAAGGCTTATTACACAAATTGAAGCAAAATTTACCAGCAAACACACACAAGCTGCTAGAAAGCTACTTAGTCGGTCGTCAATTTATTATTAAAGAAGGAAATTTCTTAAGTTCACCTCAGCCCATTGCCGCTGGAGTCCCACAAGGCAGCATCCTGGGCCCCCTATTATACTTAATTTATACTTCGGACATGCCAACAAGCAACTACACACAAACTTCAACATTTGCAGACGATACAGCTTTTCTAAGCGTCCACGAAAATCGTTATGAAGCATCGCGTTACTTACAGCATCATATATTTCAACTAGAAATATGGTTAAGACAATGGAGGATAATGGTCAATGAGCAAAAATGTGTACATATAACATTCACTTTGCGCCGGGAATCATGCCCCCCTATTACAATCAATAATCAAATAATTCCTCAACATTCGCATGTTAAATATCTCGGTATACATCTGGATTGGCGATTAACGTGGAAATGCCATATAGAGGCAAAATTAACACAAATGAAACTAAAAGCCATTCAAATTCATTGGCTTATTGGAAGAAATTCTGTCCTTAGTCTGGATTGCAAGCTTCTACTTTACAACTCTATCTTAAAGCCTATCTGGTGCTACGGTATTCAACTATGGGGCACTGCCTCGGCCTCTAATATCGACAAAATTCAAAGGCGCCAAAATAAACTTCTTCGAATAATCACAGCCGCTCCCTGGTATGTTAAAAACTCAAACATTCATAAGGATCTCAATGTGCCATTAGTGAAATCTATGATTACAAAATATGCAATAAAATATTTAAAAAGGCTTGAACAACACCCAAATCCACTAGCTCGAAATATTTTAAATCATGGCGGCCACACTCGCTTAAGAAGAAGAGACACTGCAGCACTTACCCAATTAGATGATCGATAAACACCTATAAAAGTGAACATAACCCGTGATGAAGAAAATTTTGTCTGGCACTGGCAGGAGATAAAATAACGTATTAGGTTAAGATTTGATTAATTATTGTTAGTTCATATTTAATATATGAAGATTCAATAAACAAATAATGACAAAAAAAAAAAAAAAAAAAAAAAACTTAAAAGTAATAATATTCACCCTTATTGTGTTTAGCGTATTTAAAATACGCCTACGACTGTTTGGTAATAGATTTAAGAGAACGTGAACTTTTTTTCTTTAATCTATTACCAAACTGTCGTAGGCGTATCTTAAATACGCCAAACACAATTAGGGTGATTAAATAAAAGACAATTCTAAAAAATTGCCGAGGTATTTTTCATTTTTTTTCATTTTAACAGATTACTTAGAAAATCTATTGTCCATTGTAGATTGTAGGCAAAAGTAAACTTAAAATGACAACCAAATCGCCAGCATGATAATATAAAAACAAGAAAATAACTTAGTAACTACTGTAGTGTTATTAAACGTTTATGAATACGTTTTCTTATTAGAGGTTTAATAAACAAAAACTGTTTTATAATTAATGTAGACATTAAACCTTAATTGAAATTTTTTGAAATTGAACAGTAAATATTTATTATTCATAACTTTTTTAAGGTTTTTTCTTGAAGAGTTACTGTTACATAATTTTAAAACTTTTATGACAAACATATATATAAAAATTTGTAAAGAAATTATTTAAAATTTTTTTTTATCTGATACCCACCCCAATTTTTCGAAAGTGACATCTGAAAGCCTTAATAGCCCCGGTTGAGCACTATCAAAATCAGTTATCAGATTTTGTAAGCAGGCAAATTTACAGATTTTATTCATATAACAATTTTTTGCAAAATTTTAGAATCTTTTCTTTAATATGGATAACCCCCTCAACTTTTAATTTGTCGAAAGTGACATCTGTGGGCCTTAATAGCTGTGGTTGTCGGCTATCGAAATTAGCTATCAGATTTTATAAACAGTCAAATTTACAGATTTTATTTATATAAGAAAATTTTTGCATAATTTTTCAAACATTTTAAACGGCTCAATTTAAAGAATGCTTCAATTTTTTCATTAATATGGAATACTTTAAACTTTTAATTTGTCGAAAGTGACATCTGTGGGCAATAAGAGCCTTGGTTGTGGGCTATCGAAATCAGATTTTATAAACAAGCAAATTTACAGATTTTATTCATATACAACATTTTGTAAAATTTTTAAAATATTGTATATATGGATACATTATAATAAAATAATAATAATTATAAAAAACATTTCGAATCTTGTAAAATAAACCGTTTTTATACCCTTCACCGAAGGTAAGAGGGTATATATAACTTTGTCATTCCGTTTGTATGTTCCACAATATTGATCCTACACCCTATAAAGTATATATATTCTGGGTCCTTATGAAAAGCGAAGCTCAAATCCGGCTGTCCGTCTGTCCGTGTGTATGTTGAAATGATGTGGACTAGGTTGATGTATATTTATGTCACATATACTCCGTTTAAGTTTGCTATTGAAATTCAGCCAGATCGGTCCAAAAATGGCGGAGATATGAGCAAGAAACCACGCCTACCTCTAAATTTTTCCAAAAATCCCTTGTTGTTGTTGTATTTTTTTTATTTCTGTATATCTTGAGAACGGCAAGAGCCAAAGTTTCCAAATTAGGTGCACACATTTAGGTTGCCAATACACACCATCCTACAAAATGTGGGCGGGATTGGAGAAGTGAGCGTGGTACCTCCCGTACAGTAGTAACACATCGCTCATTTGCTGCAAGACCAGCATAACTCAAAAAAATCCATTTCGAGATAAACGCATTTAAAGTTTTTGATTTGCTCTAACTACTTAGAAAAAAAGAACAAACATTATCTTCAAACTGGGAAAGTATAAAAGATATAAAGATGAAGAAAAACCAAGCGAACAATTCTGCATCTCTGACACCAAAATTTCATTTTTTGAGTTATGCCGGTCTTGCAGCAAATAAGCGACATGTTTCGACTAATGTTTCCCCTTCTGTGGTTACCATAAACCTCTATCAAGAAAAACTTGATCGTATGGCCGCAGGGTAATACAAAAATCACATTTGGCGATTTTTTTCTGAACAAATATCTTAACCTAGCATTTACACATGCCACTGCCAGTTCGAAAAACTCAATACACTCACACTTTTTTACTAATAAACTCACATTTTTCGCAATGGCAGCAAAAATTGCATGCGAGTGGAAATTTGGCACTTGCATCCCAGCCAACCAAACTTACAGATTTTGTCTGATAAAAGACAATTCTGTACAAATTCGTAAGTCTTTCGACATATCGTACAGAGTTCTTTAAAAATAGTTAACGAACTTTCGAGGAATTTTATATTTTGCTTATGCAGAAATGTCTGCAGGATTTCGTTCAGCCTTCAGATAGAAACCTCGGAGGAATATTTCATATTCATTTGTTAAGAAATATCTGTACGAAAGCTTGCAGACTGCTGATAGATTTTACAATGGTTTTTATGTTTTGCTTGTGCAGAAATATCTGCAAGATTTCGTAAAGAACTCGGATCACAAAAGCTTGCAGACTGCTGATAGATTTTTCAATGGTTTTTATGTTTTGCTTGTGCAGAAAAATCTGTAAGATTTCGTACAGAACTCGGATCAAAAGTTCGAAGTTTTTTTTCAATTCTTTGTTTGATCAATGTTTACAATAAAAGTTTAATGTGTCTAACGGGATTATCCAATTTGAAGAAAAGAAAACATGTTAATAATCTGCGTTCACAGCAGTGTATCAAGTGAATTTGGAAAGAGAAGACGTGCTAAAAACATAAAGTGTTTTAACAAATGTGGTAATAATAATTAAATTGAATTTGAATTTAATTGAATCTGTACGATTTGTCGACAATCATTTCAGAAATAAAAAAGATTTATTGTCAGATTAATGGCATATATCTGTACAAACTGTCCCAAAAACTATGCGAATTTTAAACGACTACAAGTACGATTTCTGTCAGACATCGATTGAAAATATCGGAAGGGAATCCAGAATTTCCCTAGGAAATAACATCAGACATCGTTCAGATATCAGACAGATCTATCTGTGAAGTTAAGGGAATTTCCCCCAACAATTCTTACAGAACTCGTGTCAACCACTTCATATATTTTTCGTGTCGACTTCTAGACGACATCAGTCCCGAAATCGGCAACTTGTGCAGAAAGTCGTTATGAAGTCTGAACGATTTCGTTGCATTTGGTTTGCTGGGATGCCACTAAATGTCAAAACGATAAGCAATGTTACCCTGTTAAAAATTTAATTCACATTTACTGGATTGTTGACAAATTGTTATTGAAGTTTTAACTTAATAAAGAATTATTATGATTACTTTTTTAAAAACGCGCATAAATAAAAGCAAGTTTGTTAATAATAGAGCATTAATATCGTTAAAATAATGCTTATATAAATAAATGAAAAAATTTCCCCAAAAATGTGCCATTATGATTAACTCGGTAACTCTATTTTGTTTTCTGGTACTTTTTTTTTATTTGAGAAGTAAACAAATTTGCTGAAGTTGACGCTTCTACGACATTTTGAAAATGAACTCGAAGTGGCATGTGTAATCACCACAGAGCACACAGAGGCGTCACGAGACAGAAAATATTGTGTTTTTTTCTTCGAAAGCTGCCCTTTTTGAGTTTTTTGTTTTGATTATGCAATTTGTGTTGATAGTAGCGGCCTGTTTTTACACATTGTCACTTCACTAACAAAAAACGTTTTCTTTCTCTTTCTTCGAAAGCTGCCCTCGCAAATGATCTATGCATTTTTCAAACGTCACTTTTTTCATCTCTGTATGCTTTGTGGTAATCACAAAAGTTAATGGCATGAGATTCGACTATTTCGAACAAATTTTCTTTGATAATATGTATACAACAGCGGCATGCCACTACTTGAATGTGTAAAGGCAGGGTAAGATAATTACATTTTTTGAATTTCGCGATTCATATGTTTGTATTGTGTTATGCAACAAAATTAATTTTAACCAGAAAAAAATTAAAAAATAACCAAAATCCGTCTTTAGAATACACACAAAAACAATCCATTGACAAGAAAAAATATGTGTATCCGCCTCATTAGCATACACACAAAACCAATACATAACAAACACATAAGAGAAAACAAGCACGGTCCATTCCTCATTCATACAGTTCATTCATTAATTCAAAAGCAGGGTACACACTATGCAAAGCATTTACGCAATCAAGTGAATTAAATTCATTTTCATTCATTCCAGATTGCATCAACATCAAAACGTTTTGTTATTTTGAGGTTGCATTGAAACAGATTGCATGTATATTGCACTGTGCTTACCCAGCAAAACAATTCACTAATTCAAATTCATTATGGAATGAATGAACATTTTTGTCTTTTAGCGGCATTCATGCAGGTCTCTACAAACATGATTGGCAAATACACACTTTGTTTCCGTTTTGTGTTTGCCAATAAACAACACAAATTTATTTCGTACCAACAATAATTTTTCATCTTTATTTTGTTTTCAATGAATTCAGACGCCTTTAGTGCTTCGGCAATTTTACTGCTTTTTGCTTAAAACGGACAACAAATATAAAAAATTTCAATTGGCTATTGAAAATGATTTAAATGCTTCTTTTTCAACGTCTTCACTCTGCAAAGTTTTCGCTTCAATAAATTCATTTAGCATTAGACGTCACAAAAAGTTTGAGAAATATTCTACATATGTATCTGTTAAATAATAAAAAGTTTCGATAGTTTTACAAGCTTGGCTTCTAATGTTTGCCAAATAGCCAAACTCCAATTAACAACACAATATATTTGTTCAAACGTTAAATTTTGACATGTTTGCCGAGACATTTGTGTGGTTTTTTATGCCCTTTAAAGTAGCCTCAGTACTACAATAATGCAACAATAGAAAAAACAACAAATATTTTGTTGCTAGAATCGACACGGCAAATGTAAAATGGCTCTATAAAAAAATTAAATAAACAAAAAAGAAAAAAAAAAAGACACAAACTTTACGCAACACAGAAAAAGACTGCGAACAGCTGTGAAATTGAGCCAACTCTATAAGTACTTAATGCATGCACCTTTTAGAAAGTGATATTTTTTGTGTAGAAAACACCATTACAAGCCGATTTGAAACCCTGACTTTTTCACTTTCCATAACATGTTCTTTCCCTTACAACAGAAACTATGTGCAAAAAGACTTTCATAGTGTGAACCACAGAATACACAGAACTGTCACGAGACGGAAGATTTTGCGTTTTTTTTTTGTCTCTTTCAAAGAAAGCTGCCCTTTTGCACTTCTCTTTTCATCATCTTCTATGCCGCAATACAATGAACACAAATTTATTTAGTTAAGATTTATTTACAAAACTGTTGTAAAAATTAACTTTTAAGTTCACCACAACACGAGTAAATAATATTTAAGTAAGTAAATAACATTATAAAACAAAACAATATTACTAAATACATTTTTTTTGCACAAAAAACAACGTTTGTTGAACTAATGCATTTGTTTAACGTGGTTTGTGTTTTGTTATTTTTGTTTTGATCACGCCATTTGTGTTGATTGTTGCGGCCTGTTTTTACACCTTGCCACTTCACTGCCAAAAAAAGCTTTCTGTCTCTTTCTTCGAAAGCTACCCTCGCAAATGATTTGGGCCTTTTTCACACGTCGCTTTTAACAGTTCTGTGTATTCTGTGGTGTGAACCCAGACTAACACCATATGTCTATGTGTAGACCTAAAAATCATATATACATATATAGCACGTGCATATATATATCGCGAAATACTAGTTCAAACATTTTTTGAAAAATAACTGTATATTTTGATTTAAATTTCTTTGGCTTTGCTTTTGTGCTAATTAACCCCATGTCTTCATACGCGTTCGATTAGAAAATGACATGACCATAACGCCGGCAGAGCAACGATATTAATTTGTTCATGTTCTTGTATGTGGCGAATACGTGTTGATGTTCATGTTCTGATTGACCACAATTTTTGTTGTTGTGCGTTTGGTTGTATACAGAAAATACATTGTATGGCCAACATCATGGCGCACATGGATGCTAACACAAATGTTTAGGCAACGATGGCAGCACATGGACGAAACATGAACATGAACAGTCTACACGAGTAGAATTCATGTGCGTCCTGCTGTTCTTACCAAGTTGATGGATGCTGGAGACGGGTTGTTATAAAAAATGTGTGTAAATTCTAGAGACTAAAGACTAATTTTTTTGTATTGCGCAACAATAGTATATGGTTACCTAAGTAAATAAGTAAGTTTGCGTCATAGGGAACTTTAAAAATTTATGTTGCTTAGGCTTGCACAAAAACAATTTTGTGCTGCTTTTCTGTCGACGTTACCGCATATATTCGGAAATAAGTTTGTACTTCGCGTGGATACGTGCCTTTTTACATGTGCATCTAGTTCTTTCTTACTACAGCAATTAATAAGCTGTGCTTTTTTGTAAACCTAACCATTTAATTGCAAATATGGAATATAAATTAGGTTTTGTATGTGTAATTTTGCTTCATATGTGTAATTTGGTACACTGTCAGGTGTAATTTCCGAATTCTTCATTGGCAGCACTGTTTAGCACCAAAGGTCAAAATTTGGCTTGAATAGTGCCAAAAGCACTAAAGCGGCTCATACACTTGTAATAAAATTGTTCAATTTTACGTATTGTACAATTATATCGCCTATGTGTATATGATATTCGAAGGTGACACAATGTATTGGCAACAATCAAAAGCCTTGATTTTTATTGTTGAACGAAAAGAAAGTGAAATGTGTTGGCAACATTGAACAATGTTGTTTATGTTATTCCTATGGGTTACATTTACCTTTTTATTGAATGAATTAAAACAATGTGCGGCTTGTTACATAATATAGGACAAAATTAAAATATTGTGATAAAAGTCATACACAATAACTTTGCAAGTGTATGGGCCGCTTCGTTTGTGAAGCAGCGAAGGTGTGTAAATGTACCTAGGCACCCATGGTGAAATATTATTCCACCATGTAAGCACCGAGTTAACCATGATGGAATAAACGGTGGCAGCACTACGCCAGATGTTGATTTATTTCATTTGCATTGTTTGTCTAGGTTTATGTCAAAGTTTTGTTAATGTTTTCAAAAAGTCCACGTCTTGTGCTGTGATTATTGTATTTTATTAAAGTTTTTGATAATTTTAAATTTAAATAAATAAGATATTGACCATAAACAAAAATTGGCTAAAAATTATTGTTTTCATCACGTTCAGCGGTACGCTTTGATTTTTGTTTAAAGTATTTTATAACGGGGACTAATTTTCCATTTTTGTTGTTATGTATTTGTTGCCGTAACGATGCCACCTGCTTCTTCCGTCATGGAATTAAAAACGCTGGTGACAAGAGCTGCCAGATACCTTTTTCATTTTCCCCAAATTAAAAAAAATTTCCCCACTAAAATGAAAAAAGAAAAACCCCAAAGAAATCTCAAACAAAATTATGTTTTTATATACAGTTAAACCTCGATTAACCGGGCCTCTATTAATCGGTTACATCTATTAACCGGCATGCGGTTCTTTTTACTTGTTCCCTCTATTATCCGTGCTTTACCTCTATTTTCCGTGCTTTAGATTTATACCTCTATTAACCGTGCTTTACATCTATTATCCGTGCAGGATTCATATGATTTTTATTATGTATGTTAATCTAAATACGGTGTTTCCCCTTTTTAAGTTCATGTGGCCACACATAAGAACATACATATATGCGTTTTTATTCATTTAGTAAGTGAAATTTAAACATTTCGTCAGAAGAAATGCAAAAACAAAAAAGCAATAAACGTTGTAAAATTTACAAATTTTGTGCAGTCATGTAGTTTGATCAACCAAAGCATAGTCAGTAAAAATCCAAATTTTAATGTTTTTGACGATACATACATATTTGATTTTGCATTGTCTATGACAATTTGTATATTTTGTAAAAAATTTTTTGTATATTATAATCTGTAGTTACATAAATCGAATGTTTTAATAAAAATACATAAATTTCTGTATATTTTAATATAACCTCTATTAACCGTGTATTTCGATTTTCCGTGCTGGTGCCGGTCCCACGAAAGCCGGATAATAGAGGTTTAACTGTATTAACATAATCCATAAAGTAAAACTGTCATGCACACTTTGTTATACAGACTCCCATCGTCAATGATGTCACACTGATAATCCAAGTTTGAACAATTTTTATCTTTAATGATTGGAATAAAAAAAAATTAGATATAATCTGTTAAATATCCCAAATGTCAACTCCAACCCTCAAAGGAAGGGAACAAATCTAGTTTACCGACGCAGCTCCAAATAAAAAAAAAAAGTACACAGGGTGATAGAAAATTGAAAAATAAGAAGAAAAAATAAAATAAAAAAGTTGGCGGAAACGCTTAGTTTTCAAGTTATGGACGTTTTAAGTTTTTATATAAAGGTCCGATTTTCCACTACATTTTTATCGTTATATGGCCAATATTGGTATCATTTCAAAGCTTTTGACCATATCTTTTTAGATATTCAAAATTTATTTGAAAATTACTATCTCTTTACCTAACATTACATTCTTTTTGCATTTTACATCAAAATATTACAGAGGTACACCAGGTAAGTATGTAGTTTATAGCATAGCAGTTTATGGTATAGCAAAAACCGGCTTCGCTAAGTAAAGCTTCTCTGCATATCCGGCCTTCGGCCGGGCGCAAAGATTTGCTCCTCTTTGGTATGACAAATACCGGCTTCGCTAACTAAAGCTTCTCTGCATAGCCGGCCTTCGGCCGGGCGCAAGGATTTTCTCCTCTATGGTATAGCAAGAACCGGCTTCGCTAAATAAAACTACTCTGCTTATCCGGCCTTCGGCCGGGCGCAAGGATTTTCTCCTCTATGGTATAGCAAAAACCGGCTTCGCTAAGTAAAGCTTCTCTGCATAGCCGTCCTTCGACAGGGCGCAAAGATTTGCTCCTCTTTGGTATGACAAATACCGGCTTCGCTAACTAAAGCTTCTCTGCATAGCCGGCCTTCGGCCGGGCGCAAAGATTTGCTCCTCTTGGGTATGACAAATACCGGCTTCGCTAACTAAAGCTTCTCTACATAGTCGGCCTTCGGCCGGGCTCAAGGATTTTCTCCTCTATGGTATAGCAAGAACCGGCTTCGCTAAGTAAAGCTTCTCTGCATAGCAGGCCTTCGGCCGGGCGCAAGACTTTGCTCCTCTTTGGGATAGTAAGTACCGGCTTCGCTAAGTCAAAAGCTTTAAAATGATACCAATATTGACCATATAAAGATAAAAATGTAGTGGAAAATCACGCTTTTATATAAAAACTTAAAACGTCCATAACTCGAAAACTAAGCGTTTCCGCCAACTTTTTTATTTAATTTTTTCTTCTTATTTTTTAATTTTCTATCTATCTAGGTACTTTTTTTTTTATTTGGAGCTGCGTCGGTAAACTAGATTTAAGCCAAAGGAAGTGATAGAAAATTCAAAAATAAAAAAATATTTTGAAAAAAATGTGGCGCAAGCGCATAGTTTTCAAGTTGTGGACTACTAAAGTTTTCATATAAATATGTATTTTTCTGCTACATTTCTAAACATATATGGCCAATATTGGTATTTTTTAAAGCTTTTGCATAGATCTTTTATTTCAAAATTTTAGTTTTTTTTTAGCTCCAATCATGGTTTTTACAAAATTTTACATTATATCTTTTCCCCTCTCTCCTAAAAACTCAAGACTTGACGAGTCAAAATTGACGTGTGTGAACCGGTACTAACTAAAACTTCTCCCTATGCCAATGGGTAACAAATTTTTTATATCAAGAAAGATCTGTTCAAATGATTTAATATAAGTGGCCATGTACAATGAGAAATGCAGTGGAAAATCGCATAAATGTATACATATATATATCTATGAAAACTAAAGAGGTCCATAGCTCGAAAACTATGCGTTTGAGGCATTTTTTCACTTTATAAACAAGGTTTACACCGAAAATTTCAATACTTTTTCACAACACAATTTCCCCTTACTTGGGGCTAGAATCGAAAATCTGGCAGCCATGCTGGTCACTAATATACAACAAATGTCTTTGTTAGAATTTTACAGCGCAAAAAATTGTATTAGTTAAAGAAAAATAAATATACCAATTACAAAAAATACAGTTGAGGGTAAGAGGAATGCATTAAAACCCTTTGCAAATATCACAAACAACTTAAAACGTGTTAAAAAATAATAAATAAAACAAACAAATCTGTTAATGTGTTTAACATTCGGTACCTCAAAGCAAGTCCCTCGACTCCGCAGTTAACTCTTATTAACTTTAATTGCTGTCGTATTTCTTAAAAACTTGATTGGATATAAAATAATTTTTGAATTTTTGTTTTGGAAGTTAAGTTTAAAAATACATTGTAATTCTTTTGAATACGCCAGTCAATATCTTTCAGAAGAATATTTTGAAAAGTGAAGTGTATTAGTAATATAAAATACAAGCTAATAAATTTGTTGTTAAAACAGCTCGACTTGTGCTGGTGTTGCTGAGTTGACAGTCTTTAGTGAATGCATAGGATGCTCCGAGTCGTTCCGGTACGTAGACACAACTGTCGCGGGAACGTAAATAATATATAGAAATATAGGAACAATTCTAGTTTACCAATGCAGCTCGAAACAAAAAATAGATGTACACATAGTGATAGAAAATTGAAAAATAAGAAGAAAAAATTATATGGAAAAAATTTCTGAACCAATGTGGGTAATATTGGTATCATTTGAAAACTTTAAATATTGATAGCTCTTTGGTTCCCAATACTGTTTTGTAAAACTTTGCACCAAAAATATGAGGGAATTGCACTAGGTAAATATGTGAAAAAAATCTAGTTTACCGACGCAGATCCAAATAAAATTAAAAGTACCTAGGGTCATAGAAAATTGAAAAATAAGAAGAAAATATAAAGTGAAAAGTGAAATGAAATGGACCTCTAAAGTTTTCATATAAATATGTTATTTTCCACTACATTTCTGAACGTATAGTGCCAATATGGGTATTATATTAAAGCTCTTGAATATATCTTTCTTAATATATAAAGTTTATATCGGTTTTTACAAAATTTTACATCAAAATACTACGGGTGTGCACTAGGTTAATACTTGTGTAGGTTATTCCAGTAAATGTGTTCGAAAAAATTTGTTAAACAAACACCAGCTTCGCTAACTAAGGCTTCTCTGCATAGACGACCTTCGGCCGGGCGCAAAGATTTTCTTCTGTATGGTATAACAAACACTGGCTGCGCTAACTAAAGCTTATCTGCATAGCCGGCCTTTGGCCGGGCGGACAGATTTTATCCTCTATGGTGTAACATACACTGGCTTCGCTATCTTAAGCTTCTCTACATAGCCGTCCTTCGGCCGGGCGCAATAATTTTCTCCTCTATGGCATAACAAACAACGGCTTCGCTAACTAAATCTTTTTATTATGCTTACTAAAAACTTGTATTTTCGCAACCTCATACCCGCTTCTTAATGGGTTAAGAATGTTGAAATAAATTTTGTATATCCTGAAAGATATATTCAAAAGCTTTAAAATTACGCCAATATTGGAAACATTTTTTTTTTAAGTGCAAAATCGCATATACATATGAAAACTTCAGAGGACCATAACTCGAAAAATATGCGTTTCCTAGACTTTCCACAAATTTTTTCTTCCTATTTTTAAATTTTCTATCACCCTATTTACATCTTTTTTTGTTTGGAGCTGCGTTGGTAAACTATATAAATAAATATGTGTTTACCATCAGTATTTGTATATATTAAAAACAAAATTAAAAAAATAAGTAAAAGTGCTGTATTTGGTTAGGCCGAATCTTTTATACCCTTCACCATGGTTGGAGAAGAACAGAAGTTTATATATGAATGTTAGGGTGGATCACTGATGTATGAGAAAAAATAAAAGTTCTCGAATAATATTTTAATAACAATATTTTTTGTCTTACTTTAAAACAAATAAAAATTGCTAAAAAAAAAGGAAAAAAGTCACATCTTTGGCCCGCGCCAAAGCTCCTTACAATTAAGTATTTTTGAAAAAAAACGTCATTTTTTAAATTCTAATATTTCATTTAATATCAATTATTATTAATAAGAACTGAAAACATTTTAAATAAAACTTAAAAAAAAAACTTTGGTCATCTCTCGTCTTGATTCAAGTTGCGTCTATATTAACCCTTCGCTTAATTTTTTGTTTCAGAGTCATGGATGCTTCCGACACTATTTTCACGAACTTAAAAGTAATATGTTTTTCTGCCATACAATGATATGTTGTTATATTAAAAATTTAACAAAATTGAAGGTCAAAGCGCGGGTCATTATTAATAATATTTTACAGGGGTCTAATGCATACAAAATACAACATATTTACGCTATTAGAAGTTGATGCGATAAAAAAAAATTATTTGAACATCCCTAATGTATATCCTAATATATAGTATATATCTGGCAATAAAAAAAAGTTCTTAATGGGTCGATTAAGGATAGCAACACAACTTTGTTTTTAACAACGCAACTGACATTTAAATTGGAACTAGGAACGGCAACATTGTTTTAAAGAGTTATCGATAATGCTATTTTGACAGTTTGGTAACTAAAAATAACTATTACAAATTAAAAAAAAAAAAAAAAACGAACAAAAAAGTAATTCAATGTAAATAAAAAGTTAAGAATTAAAATTAAAAATATGATTTAATCCGTGGACCTATTTTTCATAGAAAATGCTATTCAATTTAGTGATTGGCACTCTTTCGTATATTTTTCTTTTCTCCAATCATCATTATTTATTTTATTTAAATTTTCTTATTTAAAATTAAAATTTGTATTGCCAATATTGCTTAATTTTCAACAGTTTTTGGGAAAGTGATAGGGGGTACAATAGAGAGTAGCCCCCCAGCTAATTTTGCCCAAAAGACATGTCCTAAAGGCCTTACTGCCAGCCCATATGTTAAAGCTCGGCTGCAACCTGTTCAATGGGTTCTCCGCCGGTAGTGTATACATTTTTATATTGTACTTCATTTTTTTTCTTCTTTAATTTTGCCTTTAAATGTACCCTCACTCGTTGCCAATTCTGTTAAATATGTATATCTGCGATACGCTTCCATCTAGCTTCAGTGTTGGCTTTCGTATCCCTAAAAGAACGAACACCACGAACAATTTGATTATTATTTTCTATTCATGGATTAAAAGTTCGAACTGTTTTCGAGTTATAATTTTTACTATTTTAAAATCTACAATTAAAGAAATAAATACATAAACATAAAAAACACAGAGCTTATAAAAAATTTACTTACCTTAAAAAATATTAGCAGCAACCAAAATTTGCTTGATTGAATTGATTTGATTAAATTTGTAAACCAGCTAAGATATCTTGGAACAATTTTGGATGATAAATTATCATTTAATCCTCACATGTTTATCGTCTAAATCTGTTTCTACCTTAAGTTCTTAGAAAATCAATTGCACATGCTTTGCTTATGTCTCAGGTGAATTATTGAATTGAAGTGTATTCGGGTTGTAATTTAATCAGCAGAAGGAAAACGAAGCAAATCGAACACCGAATTATTAGATTCGTTTATAGACAGGCTGTGGGCAAATGTGCTAAATTACGTTAAAAATTTTCTGAATCTCTCCTTTGAGGATTACTAAAAGTTCCGCTTATATATTTTTTTTAATATAAAGGCTCAAAGTCCTCTGAGTGTTGTGCGATTGATATCCTTTAACATTTCTGTTAGAAATCCTCCAATAGTTATATCGCGTATATACAACAGATTATCTATATACATACATATATACAATTTTAACGTTACTGACTCACTGACTGATTCATCATCGCACAGTCTAAACGCCTGAAGATAAAGACTTGAAATTTGGACCGGAGGTGGGTCGCACCCCAAATCGATCCACTACGACGGGATTTTTGGAAATTCGAATGTTTAGGGGGTAAAAAAGGGTAAAAACGGGTAAATAGAAATAGAACCAAAAAAAGGAAAAACGGGAAATTGAATATCTTCCTTTAGCTTTTTGTTTCTACAACTGGTATTTTTCTAATTATCTTTAACATGGAACCTTTTTTGTTCTTTAACTGGTACTATTTGAATTTCCGTAAGTCTGAGTTCATACGGCTCATGTCTTATTGACAAGATTCTTCCTTTTTCTTCTTTGAACATGAATTGGAGTTCAAATGAATCATGCCATGTTGACGACATGTTTTTTATTTTGTTTTATTTGATATTGAAAACAAAAACAAAATTAAACAACGAATAAGAAAGCAAAACGTAAAGACAGTACATGCATCTGTGTACTCGTTTCTTTTCCCCTCGTCCCTCTCGCCTATAGAGTAGCAATCTTGTCAATAAGACATGAGCCGTACGAACACAGACTAAGTATTGGACCTAGAAACAGAAAATTAAATTAATGCAAGGTCCTGAGTGAATGATAATCTGTAAATGGGCTTTTTGGTTCTTTTACTGGTACTTTTTGAATTTCCGTAAGTTTTGGACCTAGAAACATAAAATTAAACAAGCGAGATCTTTAGTGAATGCAAATCTGTTAGAGGGATCTTTTTGGTACTTTTTCGTTCTTTGACTGGTACTTTTTTATTTTTTTTAAATTTCGGTAATATTGATCTTATAAACATAAAATTAAACGAGAATAAAAGCGTTTTTTGGTACTCTTATGATCTTTGACAGGTATTTTTTGAAATTATTAGTTAGTATTGGACCTAGAAACATAAAATTAAACATTCAAGGCTCTGAGTGATTGAGAATCTGTAAGAGGGATTTTTGGTGCTTTTTTGTTCGCTAACTGGTACTTTTTTTTTATTAAATTTTTACTTTTTTTAATTTAATACTAATTGTTGTTCAATAAAAAAAAAGCCACATTTTATAATATTTTTTGACATTCGGCCCTTTTAGGTAGTAAACGGGTAAAACCTGTATTTTAGAACTTTTTTGTCCACCACTATTTAGCTTTTAAACCAATACGTATAGAAATAAAAATTATTTAACATTTTTAACTTGTCTAAAAAATTTAAAGGGAATATATAATTGTAAAGTTACTGACTGATTCATCATCGCCATCCTAAACTCCTAAAGCTAAAAACCTGACTTTTGGACCGAGGATGGCCTCTCGCCAAATCGATCCCGCTAACCTCAAATATCCAAACTAAAAGAGATCCAGAAAATTTAACACTTATTGCTGTTCATTAAAAAAATAAGTGGACAGATATCTGGAATTTTTTTGAAATTTAGTCCTTTTGGCAAGGACTATCTATCTTTTAAACGTTTTCCCCTTTCATTGACATATACGTACTAAATTATGGACTCCCACTACAACAATGAAATTTTTGGCACATAAATGGGAATAAAAAAGTATCAAAAAGGATTATACGGGAAATTAACTTTCTTTCATTTGCTTTTGTGTTCTACGGGTGCAACTTTTTGAATTTTCTATAATATTAAACTTAGATATACAAAATTATAGGTGAATATCAACATATGAGATGAAAAATTTTGGAACTTTTTTGTTAAAACCTAGAAACATAAACTTTGGCATTTAAATATGTGCATGAAAGAAAAGCCTGATTACATATATTTTACGATATCAAGTGTTGTTTAAAATTATACAGAATGGCAAAATCGTTAATTTGCTTGTTAAATTTTTTAACAATGTTCGGCGTTCGGCTCACACACCCAGGAAAGATATCTATTTGTATTAGTGTTTGTGTAGATGAACACAACGTTAATACAGTTCGTAATTATTTTCAATAATGAGCCGAACATTATATAGTGTTCTGTTCTTCATTAAAAAACAGAACAGTTGTAGTGATACTGTAGACAAACATTATATTTTAATGTTCTATAATGTTTTTTATATTGATGAAGAAATTAACAAAAAAAAAATTATAGCAACGACAATGGCTTGTGGTGTATTGTATATATGTTTTGTTTGTGTAAATTTTTTTGCTAGCTTTTTGTGTTTTTTCGTATGTGTATTTTGTTTTTGTAAAAAATCTTTGGTTTTTTTACCAGCCAAAAGGGACAAACATTAATAGCTGAACCGAACACAATGAAGTTTGTGGATTATTAAAAAACCGATTTTCAAAGTTATTTTCGGGAATACAAAGTTTATTATTAATACGATTTCCGTATGACGTGCTAAATTCCCAATTTTTCATATTTGATAAATACACCGAAATTTATTGTTGAGGGAAAGCTAGCTTCAATGCGCATTTCACTGGTGGCTTAGGCCAGCTCATCAGGAAACCTTTTTCAAAGACTTAAGAAAAGCCAAAAATATTAAAGAAATAAAACCCTAAAGCGAATAAGAATTATAAACACTCTAATGGCCATTTTCTCAATGTATCGACAAACTGTCTGTAATGTCAACATAAATTTATTGGACCGATAAACTATCCGTTAACGATTTTGGGTTTCTCAATATACCGACAAAAAACAAAGTTTTCAGCTAACAACACCACTCAAAATAGATGTAAAAGTTGGGAGTCAGCTGATTTAATTTATCGGTACGGCAAATAAAAGGAAAATAAATAATTGGCAGATGAGTGCCGGTTAGCTTTGCGACAAAATCGAAGCAAATGAGACATTGAGAAAACCAAATTTCTTTAAAAAGATAATCGCCTGATGAGAAAATGGCCATAAGTCTTACTTGTAACAATATCAAAGCTTAAACAAAACACCAACAATAAACAGTGAGTTTATCTTTTGTTCAGTTGGATAAAAATAGGTTTATTATTTGTGTGTTTGAAAGATGACAAACAGGGAAACGTTATTTTTTTAATGATTTATTACACAAACACTATTATGGCACTACTGAACTCCAAAATTACTTGTGATATTAAACTGTTAATTGCAACCTATATTATATAAATAAATAATATAAGTATAAGGATGTTGTTTCAAACCACATGTTTTCGAGTTATAAAGGTATGCAATTTTCATATTTACACAACATTTCTGAACGTATATGGCCAATAGTAGCATAATTTTAAAGCTTTAAATGAATTCACGGACTAACTGATACACAGTGATACGACTAGGGATGAAACGATACGAGTAAATACAAGTACATATTCGATACTTTTATGTAAGTACCAACTATTTTTGTAATCGATACTTAGCAACCGAGTACCAAGTAGTATCGGTAAAAATATACTCGGTATCGGTCAAAAGTAATCGTTTTACTTTGGTATTGAAATTAATCTTAAATTTTTGCTTTTTTTCCAAAGCTTGAGCAGCTGTAACGGTATCAAGAAACCGTTTGACCAGTAAACACCTATAAACCACATACCGTCTAGGTCCATTTCCTCAATTTCTGGATATAGGAAGTCCGTTATCATCTCGCGATAGCGAACACCATTCACGGTAATTGCTTGGCCGACCTCAATTTCGAAGAAATACGGCCCAATAACGCCGCGAGCCGCAGAACTAACTGGGCGAGCATGCACATATGTTTTCCCATTTTCTACAGACCCAGTTTGCTGAAATTTACGTACAATTCTCCCGATTGTGGAAACATTTGGTCGATTATGCTGACCAAAAAAATCACGATGTGCACGAAATGCATTTTGATTGACCGCCCATTTTCGTAAAAGGCTTTAACAATCTTAACGCGCTGCTCAATTGTGTATCTCTGAATGATATAAGTTGTTAAATACAAAGAAAGGTCAATTTAAGTTGCGCAAAAAACTTGACGTTAAGGTGTGACTTACAATTAACATCGTGGATTATGGTTTTACCACCCTTTATTATACATAATTTTGACTTAGCTGTAAAATCTCCTTTGCACGATTTTTTGTGCAGATAAATCAAAAAAGCAGCTACCTTAAATTTATTTAGCTGCCTTAATGTGCAGGTAAGCAATTTTGGTTACATGCATAACTAAAATAAAGTGTTTGAAATAGGAGCAACAACGTTTTTATTAATGAATTGATAATAACAATGACGTTCAAACAACCTGTAGTCATCTATTATGCATTTTTGTAATGAACGAGGTAGCCAAATTGGTAACAATAAAGTGGGGAACAGAATTTTCGCTGTACTAAAACGTTAAGAATAGCGCTGTCAACAGAATACATAGTTGTAGAAAATTTTTTGGAAATTAAACAGAAAAAATTCAGACCCCATCACAAGCCAAGTGGCTTTCATTGGTGAAAATGGAGGCTAAATAAGACCCGTACCGCGGCGTTTGTTTATGTTAGTTCCAATTTTTTTTCTTATCAAAGTTATTTTCAGGAATACAAAGCTTATTATTAATACGATTTCCGTATGACGTGCTAAATTCCCAGTTTTTCATATTTGATAAATACACTGAAATTTATTGTTGAGGGAAAGCTAGCTTCTATGCGCATTTCACTGGTTGCTTAGACCAGCTCATCAGGAAACCTTTTCCAAAGATTTTAGAAAAGCCAAAAATATTAAACAAATAAAACCCGAAAGCGAATAAGAATCATAAACACTCTTAAGTCTTACTTGTAACAATATCAAAGCTTAAACAAAACACCAACAATAAACAGCGAGTTTATCTTTTCTTACATCCCCCTACAATTGGTTGGGTTCTTTTTTTCTTTAATCGACCTTCAATCTTTGCAGTCAAAAGCCGGTTTTCAGCATATTGTTTATATGGTTTTTTGCCTATAACTCGTCGACTAATTGATAATTTTTAAATCTGTAAAGGCCAAATTATTGTTAGAGACCTGTGCAACAATTAAAATTTGTTTTAAAAAATTGATTTAGAAAATTATGCAGCAAAATGTTGGAAAAAATTATTTGTTTTTTATTCTTTTTGAAAATATTTTCTACAAAACTAATGGCGTTTTCTGAGTAAAATTCTGCATTTATTCTGCTTTTTACATTTCTTTATGTTCTATTCTGAAAAACATGTGTTATTTTAAAAGTGTAAAGCGTTCTTTTCTGATGATGTTCCCTTTAAAATTAAAAAAAAAATGTTACATGTTCAACCCTCATTTTAATTAAAGCGGCATGAGTGCAGCACTAGATCAAGGCGAATTCAGTACAAGTTTCGAGCCGTAAACACTAACAATGCAATACAAAAAGCATCTGTTGTTTCTGTTGGCTTTGGATTGTTGTAGTCTTGCCAAAACCTGTAATTGAATTTTCCTTGCGCTAATTGTACTTTATTGTTTAATGCTGAAGTCTGTGTTCTTTTCTAAACGTAAAATATGAAACACTTCTTAAAAATTAGGGGAGCAATTAAAAATGTTGCCAAGTCACCTGTTTAATCTATAATTTGCTTCTCAGTTTCTTCAATAAATTTCATTTGAAAAGAAAACGATCATATATCACCAAACTTGCGTTTTCCAGCTTAATATTCATTTACTTCTCATTTTTTATGTACCAATTTTGTTTAGTATTGGTTTTGAAGAAACATTGAAAAAGAAATTGGGTGGTATTATTGATTCCGCACGGAAAGGAAAATTTTGCGGAAAGAAATATCGATCGATATGAAAATTGCAATTATTTATTCCTGCGGTATACAGTTTCTGCGAAGCAAATTTAACATCCCTGTTTTAATTAATTACGAGTTGATTTTGTGTCAGCTGATGGAAAAAAGACATTTCAAGACAAGATTAGAAATTGAAAAGTAAAATAAAAAGTGTTTTTAGTAAATTAAAGGCAGTTAATATAAAAGTAAAATATGGACACAATTGCCTTTTTCGACGATGATTAATTACTTGGGCATGCGGTTAGAAAGAAGAGTTTTACGCTATAAATCTGAAGACGTGTTAGAAATGAAGGATAGAGAGTAAGTTCAAAAATAAATAAAATTTCAGGATAAATCTATTATTAATATGTTTAAAACCACAAGCAATGTCTTGATTTTTTTTTTCTTTAAATCAACCAATGCTTGTATTTGCAATTTACTTCAGTATTTTACTTTTTTACTCCTATAAAAATATAAAAAAATCAAAATATTTAAATTAAAACAATTTTTCTTGCAAATTTTACAATTCCTTACATTTTTGTTCTTTCCGTTAGCTTTTCGTTATAAAATTTGAGCGTAATCAAAATGAAGAAATATATCTACATTGCGGAATTAATAATATGGCGATGCCGTCAAGGTAGACATGATACCGCAACAACGGAAGGATACCACACAAACGGAATGAATAATTACAAATTTGGCTTCCGCACAAAAATTGCTTTCCGCGCTTGCGGCCAAGTTGTTTAAATATTATATATAAGTTTTTGTTAAGCTAATTGGGCCTTATGTATTAATGTAAATAAAAAACCTTTTTTACATGTTTCTCCCAACGTTTCGTCAATTATTTGTTGACATCTTCAGGGGTTGTCTATTTAATATTTTTTTTAAATTATTTTGTAAAAAAAAACCATATATTATTACAAAATTATAAAACAACAAAATAAATAAACTTACAATTACTAGTTAGTTTTTAACATTAAATTTTACATTGAATGTTGCACAGCTTACATAAAACATATAATTAAATTAAACACACAACTTAAATTAATATCACAGTTTATCTTTTATATTTTATTGCAACTCTGTAGCTAAAACTTATATTATTCGTGGCTTCCTTTAAATTCATTGTTCTGTCAATATTTTGTTGTATACGTAAACTTTCTATTGTGAAACGTTTTCTCTGTTTTGTTTCTACGTCTAATATTCTTATTCTCTCAAAGTCAGGTTTATGTTTTTCGCAAATTATATGTTTTGACAAAGCTGTTGATTCCTTATGTTTTTCTATGTCATTTTTGTGTTCACTCATTCTTGTTTGTAAATTTCTCTTTGTTGTGCCAATATAAATTAAATCACATTTTTGTTCGTCATTTCCCTTACTTGCTATTTCGTACACAACGTTGTTTTTTTGTTGTTTTTCTACAGGCATTTTAATTTTGGAAAAAATAGAGTTGAGTGTAGTATGTGGTTTGTAGGCGTAACATATGTTTTGTGTGTTTATCGTTGTTTTAATATTTCTGTTGTCCGTTAAACCAGGAATAAACTTTACACTGTAAAAAACTTTGTCATCATTTTCAGTGTTGTTTGAAGTTGTGTTGTTTTTTAATTTTCTTTGTGTTTCTTCAATTAGTTGGTGTATATGTTTAATTGGAAAGCTATTATTTATTAATATTGCTGTAATTTTCCTTATGTTTTTAACATGGAATTCTTCATCGCTAATATATAATACCCTAAAAATGAAATTTTTTGCCGTATTTATTATTTGGTATTTTGGTTGAGTTGCATTAAAATTCATCAGTCTACCAGATGATGTTTCCTTTGAATACCAGTAAAATTTAATTAAGCTATTGTGTCGACATATGTATGTATCCAAGTATGCAATTTTAAAATTTTCTTCAATTTCCGTGGTAAAAAAAAAAAAAACGAACAAAAAAGTAATTCAATGTAAATAAAAAGTTAAGAATTAAAATTAAAAATATGATTTAATCCGTGGACCTATTTTTCATAGAAAATGCTATTCAATTTAGTGATTGGCACTCTTTCGTATATTTTTCTTTTCTCCAATCATCATTATTTATTTTATTTAAATTTTCTTATTTAAAATTAAAATTTGTATTGCCAATATTGCTTAATTTTCAACAGTTTTTGGGAAAGTGATAGGGGGTACAATAGAGAGTAGCCCCCCAGCTAATTTTGCCCAAAAGACATGTCCTAAAGGCCTTACTGCCAGCCCATATGTTAAAGCTCGGCTGCAACCTGTTCAATGGGTTCTCCGCCGGTAGTGTATACATTTTTATATTGTACTTCATTTTTTTTTCTTCTTTAATTTTGCCTTTAAATGTACCCTCACTCGTTGCCAATTCTGTTAAATATGTATATCTGCGATACGCTTCCATCTAGCTTCAGTGTTGGCTTTCGTATCCCTAAAAGAACGAACACCACGAACAATTTGATTATTATTTTCTATTCATGGATTAAAAGTTCGAACTGTTTTCGAGTTATAATTTTTACTATTTTAAAATCTACAATTAAAGAAATAAATACATAAACATAAAAAACACAGAGCTTATAAAAAATTTACTTACCTTAAAAAATATTAGCAGCAACCAAAATTTGCTTGATTGAATTGATTTGATTAAATTTGTAAACCAGCTAAGATATCTTGGAACAATTTTGGATGATAAATTATCATTTAATCCTCACATGTTTATCGTCTAAATCTGTTTCTACCTTAAGTTGTTAGAAAATCAATTGCACATGCTTTGCTTATGTCTCAGGTGAATTATTGAATTGAAGTGTATTCGGGTTGTAATTTAATCAGCAGAAGGAAAACGAAGCATATCGAACACCGAATTATTAGATTCGTTTATAGACAGGCTGTGGGCAAATGTGCTAAATTACGTTAAAAATTTTCTGAATCTCTCCTTTGAGGATTACTAAAAGTTCCGCTTATATATTTTTTTTAATATAAAGGCTCAAAGTCCTCTGAGTGTTGTGCGATTGATATCCTTTAACATTTCTGTTAGAAATCCTCCAATAGTTATATCGCGTATATACAACAGATTATCTATATACATACATATATACAATTTTAACGTTACTGACTCACTGACTGATTCATCATCGCACAGTCTAAACGCCTGAAGATAAAGACTTGAAATTTGGACCGGAGGTGGGTCGCACCCCAAATCGATCCACTACGACGGGATTTTTGGAAATTCGAATGTTTAGGGGGTAAAAAAGGGTAAAAACGGGTAAATAGAAATAGAACCAAAAAAAGGAAAAACGGGAAATTGAATATCTTCCTTTAGCTTTTTGTTTCCACAACTGGTATTTTTCTAATTATCTTTAACATGGAACCTTTTTTGTTCTTTAACTGGTACTATTTGAATTTCCGTAAGTCTGAGTTCATACGGCTCATGTCTTATTGACAAGATTCTTCCTTTTTCTTCTTTGAACATGAATTGGAGTTCAAATGAATCATGCCATGTTGACGACATGTTTTTTATTTTGTTTTATTTGATATTGAAAACAAAAACAAAATTAAACAACGAATAAGAAAGCAAAACGTAAAGACAGTACATGCATCTGTGTACTCGTTTCTTTTCCCCTCGTCCCTCTCGCCTATAGAGTAGCAATCTTGTCAATAAGACATGAGCCGTACGAACACAGACTAAGTATTGGACCTAGAAACAGAAAATTAAATTAATGCAAGGTCCTGAGTGAATGATAATCTGTAAATGGGCTTTTTGGTTCTTTTACTGGTACTTTTTGAATTTCCGTAAGTTTTGGACCTAGAAACATAAAATTAAACAAGCGAGATCTTTAGTGAATGCAAATCTGTTAGAGGGATCTTTTTGGTACTTTTTCGTTCTTTGACTGGTACTTTTTTTTTTAAATTTCGGTAATATTGATCTTATAAACATAAAATTAAACGAGAATAAAAGCGTTTTTTGGTACTCTTATGATCTTTGACAGGTATTTTTTGAAATTATTAGTTAGTATTGGACCTAGAAACATAAAATTAAACATTCAAGGCTCTGAGTGATTGAGAATCTGTAAGAAGGATTTTTGGTGCTTTTTTGTTCGCTAACTGGTACTTTTTTTTATTAAATTTTTACTTTTTTTAATTTAATACTAATTGTTGTTCAATAAAAAAAAAGCCACATTTTATAATATTTTTTGACATTCGGCCCTTTTAGGTAGTAAACGGGTAAAACCTGTATTTTAGAACTTTTTTGTCCACCACTATTTAGCTTTTAAACCAATACGTATAGAAATAAAAATTATTTAACATTTTTAACTTGTCTAAAAAATTTAAAGGGAATATATAATTGTAAAGTTACTGACTGATTCATCATCGCCATCCTAAACTCCTGAAGCTAAAAACCTGACTTTTGGACCGAGGATGGCCTCTCGCCAAATCGATCCCGCTAACCTCAAATATCCAAACTAAAAGAGATCCAGAAAATTTAACACTTATTGCTGTTCATTAAAAAAATAAGTGGACAGATATCTGGAATTTTTTTGAAATTTAGTCCTTTTGGCAAGGACTATCTATCTTTTAAACGTTTTCCCCTTTCATTGACATATACGTACTAAATTATGGACTCCCACTACAACAATGAAATTTTTGGCACATAAATGGGAATAAAAAAGTATCAAAAAGGATTATACGGGAAATTAACTTTCTTTCATTTGCTTTTGTGTTCTACGGGTGCAACTTTTTGAATTTTCTATAATATTAAACTTAGATATACAAAATTATAGGTGAATATCAACATATGAGATGAAAAATGTTGGAACTTTTTTGTTAAAACCTAGAAACATAAACTTTGGCATTTAAATATGTGCATGAAAGAAAAGCCTGATTACATATATTTTACGATATCAAGTGTTGTTTAAAATTATACAGAATGGCAAAATCGTTAATTTGCTTGTTAAATTTTTTAACAATGTTCGGCGTTCGGCTCACACACCCAGGAAAGATATCTATTTGTATTAGTGTTTGTGTAGATGAACACAACGTTAATACAGTTCGTAATTATTTTCAATAATGAGCCGAACATTATATAGTGTTCTGTTCTTCATTAAAAAACAGAACAGTTGTAGTGATACTGTAGACAAACATTATATTTTAATGTTCTATAATGTTTTTTATATTGATGAAGAAATTAACAAAAAAAAAATTATAGCAACGACAATGGCTTGTGGTGTATTGTATATATGTTTTGTTTGTGTAAATTTTTTTGCTAGCTTTTTGTGTTTTTTCGTATGTGTATTTTGTTTTTGTAAAAAATCTTTGGTTTTTTTACCAGCCAAAAGGGACAAACATTAATAGCTGAACCGAACACAATGAAGTTTGTGGATTATTAAAAAACCGATTTTCAAAGTTATTTTCGGGAATACAAAGTTTATTATTAATACGATTTCCGTATGACGTGCTAAATTCCCAATTTTTCATATTTGATAAATACACCGAAATTTATTGTTGAGGGAAAGCTAGCTTCAATGCGCATTTCACTGGTGGCTTAGGCCAGCTCATCAGGAAACCTTTTTCAAAGACTTAAGAAAAGCCAAAAATATTAAAGAAATAAAACCCTAAAGCGAATAAGAATTATAAACACTCTAATGGCAATTTTCTCAATGTATCGACAAACTGTCTGTAATGTCAACATAAATTTATTGGACCGATAAACTATCCGTTAACGATTTTGGGTTTCTCAATATACCGACAAAAAACAAAGTTTTCAGCTAACAACACCACTCAAAATAGATGTAAAAGTTGGGAGTCAGCTGATTTAATTTATCGGTACGGCAAATAAAAGGAAAATAAATAATTGGCAGATGAGTGCCGGTTAGCTTTGCGACAAAATCGAAGCAAATGAGACATTGAGAAAACCAAATTTCTTTAAAAAGATAATCGCCTGATGAGAAAATGGCCATAAGTCTTACTTGTAACAATATCAATGCTTAAACAAAACACCAACAATAAACAGTGAGTTTATCTTTTGTTCAGTTGGATAAAAATAGGTTTATTATTTGTGTGTTTGAAAGATGACAAACAGGGAAACGTTATTTTTTTAATGATTTATTACACAAACACTATTATGGCACTACTGAACTCCAAAATTACTTGTGATATTAAACTGTTAATTGCAACCTATATTATATAAATAAATAATATAAGTATAAGGATGTTGTTTCAAACCACATGTTTTCGAGTTATAAAGGTATGCAATTTTCATATTTACACAACATTTCTGAACGTATATGGCCAATAGTAGCATAATTTTAAAGCTTTAAATGAATTCACGGACTAACTGATACACAGTGATACGACTAGGGATGAAACGATACGAGTAAATACAAGTACATATTCGATACTTTTATGTAAGTACCAACTATTTTTGTAATCGATACTTAGCAACCGAGTACCAAGTAGTATCGGTAAAAATATACTCGGTATCGGTCAAAAGTAATCGTTTTACTTTGGTATTGAAATTAATCTTAAATTTTTGCTTTTTTTCCAAAGCTTGAGCAGCTGTAACGGTATCAAGAAACCGTTTGACCAGTAAACACCTATAAACCACATACCGTCTAGGTCCATTTCCTCAATTTCTGGCTATAGGAAGTCCGTTATCATCTCGCGATAGCGAACACCATTCACGGTAATTGCTTGGCCGACCTCAATTTCGAAGAAATACGGCCCAATAACGCCGCGAGCCGCAGAACTAACTGGGCGAGCATGCACATATGTTTTCCCATTTTCTACAGACCCAGTTTGCTGAAATTTACGTACAATTCTCCCGATTGTGGAAACATTTGGTCGATTATGCTGACCAAAAAAATCACGATGTGCACGAAATGCATTTTGATTGACCGCCCATTTTCGTAAAAGGCTTTAACAATCTTAACGCGCTGCTCAATTGTGTATCTCTGAATGATATAAGTTGTTAAATACAAAGAAAGGTCAATTTAAGTTGCGCAAAAAACTGGACGTTAAGGTGTGACTTACAATTAACATCGTGGATTATGGTTTTACCACCCTTTATTATACATAATTTTGACTTAGCTGTAAAATCTCCTTTGCACGATTTTTTGTGCAGATAAATCAAAAAAGCAGCTACCTTAAATTTATTTAGCTGCCTTAATGTGCAGGTAAGCAATTTTGGTTACATGCATAACTAAAATAAAGTGTTTGAAATAGGAGCAACAACGTTTTTATTAATGAATTGATAATAACAATGACGTTCAAACAACCTGTAGTCATCTATTATGCATTTTTGTAATGAACGAGGTAGCCAAATTGGTAACAATAAAGTGGGGAACAGAATTTTCGCTGTACTAAAACGTTAAGAATAGCGCTGTCAACAGAATACATAGTTGTAGAAAATTTTTTGGAAATTAAACAGAAAAAATTCAGACCCCATCACAAGCCAAGTGGCTTTCATTGGTGAAAATGGAGGCTAAATAAGACCCGTACCGCGGCGTTTGTTTATGTTAGTTCCAATTTTTTTTCTTATCAAAGTTATTTTCAGGAATACAAAGCTTATTATTAATACGATTTCCGTATGACGTGCTAAATTCCCAGTTTTTCATATTTGATAAATACACTGAAATTTATTGTTGAGGGAAAGCTAGCTTCTATGCGCATTTCACTGGTTGCTTAGACCAGCTCATCAGGAAACCTTTTCCAAAGATTTTAGAAAAGCCAAAAATATTAAACAAATAAAACCCGAAAGCGAATAAGAATCATAAACACTCTTAAGTCTTACTTGTAACAATATCAAAGCTTAAACAAAACACCAACAATAAACAGCGAGTTTATCTTTTCTTACATCCCCCTACAATTGGTTGGGTTCTTTTTTTCTTTAATCGACCTTCAATCTTTGCAGTCAAAAGCCGGTTTTCAGCATATTGTTTATATGGTTTTTTGCCTATAACTCGTCGACTAATTGATAATTTTTAAATCTGTAAAGGCCAAATTATTGTTAGAGACCTGTGCAACAATTAAAATTTGTTTTAAAAAATTGATTTAGAAAATTATGCAGCAAAATGTTGGAAAAAATTATTTGTTTTTTATTCTTTTTGAAAATATTTTCTACAAAACTAATGGCGTTTTCTGAGTAAAATTCTGCATTTATTCTGCTTTTTACATTTTTTTATGTTCTATTCTGAAAAACATGTGTTATTTTAAAAGTGTAAAGCGTTCTTTTCTGATGATGTTCCTTTTAAAATTAAAAAAAAAATGTTACATGTTCAACCCTCATTTTAATTAAAGCGGCATGAGTGCAGCACTAGATCAAGGCGAATTCAGTACAAGTTTCGAGCCGTAAACACTAACAATGCAATACAAAAAGCATCTGTTGTTTCGGTTGGCTTTGGATTGTTGTAGTCTTGTAATTGAATTTTCCTTGCGCTAATTGTACTTTATTGTTTAATGCTGAAGTCTGTGTTCTTTTCTAAACGTAAAATATGAAACACTTCTTAAAAATTAGGGGAGCAATTAAAAATGTTGCCAAGTCACCTGTTTAATCTATAATTTGCTTCTCAGTTTCTTCAATAAATTTCATTTGAAAAGAAAACGATCATATATCACCAAACTTGCGTTTTCCAGCTTAATATTCATTTACTTCTCATTTTTTATGTACCAATTTTGTTTAGTATTGGTTTTGAAGAAACATTGAAAAAGAAATTGGGTGGTATTATTGATTCCGCACGGAAAGGAAAATTTTGCGGAAAGAAATATCGATCGATATGAAAATTGCAATTATTTATTCCTGCGGTATACAGTTTCTGCGAAGCAAATTTAACATCCCTGTTTTAATTAATTACGAGTTGATTTTGTGTCAGCTGATGGAAAAAAGACATTTCAAGACAAGATTAGAAATTGAAAAGTAAAATAAAAAGTGTTTTTAGTAAATTAAAGGCAGTTAATATAAAAGTAAAATATGGACACAATTGCCTTTTTCGACGATGATTAATTACTTGGGCATGCGGTTAGAAAGAAGAGTTTTACGCTATAAATCTGAAGACGTGTTAGAAATGAAGGATAGAGAGTAAGTTCAAAAATAAATAAAATTTCAGGATAAATCTATTATTAATATGTTTAAAACCACAAGCAATGTCTTGATTTTTTTTCTTTAAATCAACCAATGCTTGTATTTGCAATTTACTTCAGTATTTTACTTTTTTACTCCTATAAAAATATAAAAAAATCAAAATATTTAAATTAAAACAATTTTTCTTGCAAATTTTACAATTCCTTACATTTTTGTTCTTTCCGTTAGCTTTTCGTTATAAAATTTGAGCGTAATCAAAATGAAGAAATATATCTACATTGCGGAATTAATAATATGGCAATGCCGTCAAGGTAGACATGATACCGCAACAACGGAAGGATACCACACAAACGGAATGAATAATTACAAATTTGGCTTCCGCACAAAAATTGCTTTCCGCGCTTGCGGCCAAGTTGTTTAAATATTATATATAAGTTTTTGTTAAGCTAATTGGGCCTAATGTATTAATGTAAATAAAAAACCTTTTTTACATGTTTCTCCCAACGTTTCGTCAATTATTTGTTGACATCTTCAGGGGTTGTCTATTTAATATTTTTTTTAAATTATTTTGTAAAAAAAAACCATATATTATTACAAAATTATAAAACAACAAAATAAATAAACTTACAATTACTAGTTAGTTTTTAACATTAAATTTTACATTGAATGTTGCACAGCTTACATAAAACATATAATTAAATTAAACACACAACTTAAATTAATATCACAGTTTATCTTTTATATTTTATTGCAACTCTGTAGCTAAAACTTATATTATTCGTGGCTTCCTTTAAATTCATTGTTCTGTCAATATTTTGTTGTATACGTAAACTTTCTATTGTGAAACGTTTTCTCTGTTTTGTTTCTACGTCTAATATTCTTATTCTCTCAAAGTCAGGTTTATGTTTTTCGCAAATTATATGTTTTGACAAAGCTGTTGATTCCTTATGTTTTTCTATGTTATTTTTGTGTTCACTCATTCTTGTTTGTAAATTTCTCTTTGTTGTGCCAATATAAATTAAATCACATTTTTGTTTGTCATTTCCCTTACTTGCTATTTCGTACACAACGTTGTTTTTTTGTTGTTTTTCTACAGGCATTTTAATTTTGGAAAAAATAGAGTTGAGTGTAGTATGTGGTTTGTAGGCGTAACATATGTTTTGTGTGTTTATCGTTGTTTTAATATTTCTGTTGTCCGTTAAACCAGGAATAAACTTTACACTGTAAAAAACTTTGTCATCATTTTCAGTGTTGTTTGAAGTTGTGTTGTTTTTTAATTTTCTTTGTGTTTCTTCAATTAGTTGGTGTATATGTTTAATTGGAAAGCTATTATTTATTAATATTGCTGTAATTTTCCTTATGTTTTTAACATGGAATTCTTCATCGCTAATATATAATACCCTAAAAATGAAATTTTTTGCCGTATTTATTATTTGGTATTTTGGTTGAGTTGCATTAAAATTCATCAGTCTACCAGATGATGTTTCCTTTGAATACCAGTAAAATTTAATTAAGCTATTGTGTCGATATATGTATGTATCCAAGTATGCAATTTTAAAATTTTCTTCAATTTCCGTGGTAAACTGGATTTTTGGATGGTATGCGTTGAAAGCATTTAGGATCTCTTCTTTGTCGTCCCGTTTTACTATAGCTAATATGTCATCTACATATTTTACTATGTATTTTAAATTTATATTTTTCTTTTTTAATTCGGCTATTGCTTCGTCGAGTAAACTGTCCAGTACTACATCAGCTATGGTAGGAGAAAGTGGGTTCCCCATTGGCCATCCAAAAATCTGGCTATAGATTTTATTTTCGTAGACGAAATAATTGTTATCCGTGAGACAAAATTTAAGTAGTTTTAAAAAAGTGGACTTCGAGATTTTTGTTTGTTTTTTAATAGTTTCCCATTTTCCCATTATGTTTTTTATGGCAGTATGCACAGGGATGTTCGTAAATAATGACACGACATCAAATGATATGAGAACTTCATTGTCCGCGATAAATGTATGTTGTAATTGTTTTTTAAGTTCTGCAGAGTTTTTAATATTATATTTTTCGGAAATAAAATGTTTGAGAATTTGGCCAATATATTTGGAGAGTTAGTTAGTTAGCCGTCTGCCATCAGCTGAAAAAAAAAACAAATTAAAGCCGAAGCAAGCTATATTATTCGTAATAGGTGCGGAAAATAATTTATTTTAAATAGTCACGGAAAATAGTATTATTAAACTATAGGCACAGAAAATAAATAAATATCAACAAAAAGGGGGGCTCTAGCAATTTCGTGAATGAGCCTCACAAAGTGGGGGTGCTTAAAAACCATGGTAGATAAGGCCATGATGGCATTATTGCTCAATTGAATGGGAGATAAAGCCATCACGGCCTTATTGCCCAATCATTGAGATTTAAGGCCATATTTAAAATTTTGCGAAATGAGAGATATAGCCATATTTTTTTTTTCGCAAATGAGAGATAAACCCATATTTTTTCAGAAAATTGTTATGCATGGTGTAAACATTCTGTAAAAGGGAAAATCCTTAGTTATCATTGAAAAACATTCTTTTATTCTTGTGACGCACGCAGGAAAACTTTATTCAGCGAAGCCACCTGCCGCGTTTTACTGGAGGACAAAACCCCTAAGCACGGCCGCAGGCCGTCACGCAAAAATACTTTAGTATGCGAAGCCAGATTTCAATACTTAACTTTAGTGTCTCCGGAACTGAAATGAGAGATAAAGCCATTTTCTAATATTGCTAATGTGAGCTAAGGCCATGATGGCTTTATCTCCCATTCAAATGAAAAAAAACAAAAAAGGCTATCTTCCTATTGAATGAGAGATAAAGCCATCATGGCCTTATCTCCCATGGTATTAAAGCACCCCCCCCCCCCCCCCCCCCCCCCCTCAAATACTACCAACAAAGAGAGCAGGCCCAGCTCAACAAATAGAAATTCGTAGATAGTTATTAACTCTCCAATCGTCAGTAATGAAAACACTCGTGCCCCAGAGCATAATAGGAACTATCTAAGTGCAAAAATAACTGGCAGAGCATCTGATCTCCCATACACAAAGTTAAGCCCAAGTGTGCCCAACCTGAACAAGTGTGCTGAACAAGCCGCAAATACAGTTCAGAGCATGAAATCGTTTGATTAGAAAAATACCAACGAAGAACCTTCTACGCCCCGTTTGGTATTAATTAACACTGAAGCTGTGAAAAAAAAAAAAAAAAAACAAAAGTGCAAACAGGTATGGATAGGTATATCACTATAACCAAGAGAAAGGCTAGTCCTAGGTCCACGCAACAGGATCGCATGCCTAAACAATACCAAAGTTCTAACGTAGCCTCCTTGCCAACAAGCCTAAAAAGATTTGCTGTACTCTCCATTCCTGACGACGAAGAAGCTGAATCAGCTAATGTAGCAGTAATTAAAGAAGCCAAACCTCCACACATCTACCTGCGAGAGCAAACATCTAATACTTTATTTGTCCGAACTTGTGGGCAAAAATAATTTTTATGTTGTTTCAATACGACGAGGGCAAATCCAAGAGACCAAGATCCAAACCCATACTGAAATGAACTTTCGTATCATCTCAAAACACCTCGATGCAGCAAAGAAAAGTTACTAGACGTATCAACTAAAAAGTGCTAAGGGTTTGACTGTCGTCATAAAAGGTATAGATAGTTCCGTTTCCACAGAGGAAATGAGATCTGCCTTAGAGTTGGAAGGGTATGAGGTGAGATCTGTTCACAATATTTTGAACATAAACAAAGTTCCTCAACCAATGCACCGTATCGAGATAGCTTTCGATTCATCGCTCCTTAAATCAAAAAATTCGGTTCATCCTATTTACAACTTAAGATACCTCCTAAGTAGGAGAATAAGAGTAGAGGAGCCATTTAAACGCAAGGGTCCCACTCAGTGCACCAATTGTCAGGAATACGGGCATACAAAATCTTATTGCAAGCTACCTAACGTATGTGTGGTTCGTGGTGACGCTCATAAAACTTCGGAATGCAATCACTCCAAAGTTGACCCAAAGGTAAGGAAATGCAGTAACTGTGGCGAAAATCACACAGCTAACTAAAGGGGTTGTAGAGTGTTCTTGTACTTAAAAGAACCTGAGCAAATCCAAAAACATGCGCACTCCCAATATCGTCCACCTTATGCGTCCAGCTTTCCCGCGGGCTCTTATGCTAACTCTTAACAAACCAACAAACAAAACCACTCATATGCCCAAGTCCTGAAAGAAAACTCCCACGGACATAATTCTGCGAAAGTAGCTAACACAAAACAACCTTCATACGCTAATGTTCTTCAGGAATCTCCACAAATACCTTCTGCAGACATATCGGGCTCAATTGAAAGTCTAGTTCAAATTATGAATAAATTCATGGCCACCATGCAGAACATGGGCCTGTTCGTAAATGCATAACTGCAGTGCATCATACAACCAAACATTGCTTTGCACTGCCAATTTAAGTTTGCTGTTGATATTTTTTGGCGGGAGCCATTTCTCCACTCCGTATTTTAAACTTGGTTGTGCGTCATCTGCTTAAGCAAAGTATTTTAGGGCATTTAAATTTTCATTTGCAGCGCAGTGATGCATTTACGAACAGGCCCCATGTTTCAGGAAATGATGCGAAACCAAAACATGCTCCTGCAAGTTCTACTAAATAAAAAATGAACCAGTTAAAAATACGTTTCTGGAACGAAAACGGGCTCTCCCAACATAAACACGAAGTAGCACCTTTTCTTTAAATGCACGAAATCGACGTGCTGCTCGTCTCTGAAACTAAAATAAAAAGTGTTTCCTGACCAATTTGTTGAAAGGGAGTTAGCAGGTTTGCATATTACGTCGACGATATCTAAAAATTTACATTCACTTAAGTAAAATTAGTTAAAAAAATAACGAAACTTAAAAATTCATTGCACTAACTTTTGCAGTATCAAATAAAAGACCCTATCTATATATATAAAAGTGACTGTATGTATGTATGTATATTTGTATATAAATATATTTGTGCCTTATAGGAGGCCAAACGACTTGATCGATGGCCTTGAAATTTTCAAAGCATGGAACTGTGACCCTGGAAGAGACATTAGGCTATATAAAATCGTGCCTGGGTAAAGGGGCGATGCTACGCCCATACAACCCAAAATTTTAAATCGTGTTAACTATGATATTTTTTGACCTACGGCGATAATATTTGTTACATATGTTGTTGGCATGAATAGAAATACGTTTAGTTAAAAAAGTAGGCGTGGATCCGCCCCTTTATAGAAAAGTAAAAAACTGTAATGTATGAGGGGTGGCAGGATCACCATGCAATGTGTGAGGATCGGTAGGATCGCTATGTAATGTATTGTGTGTAGGTTAGGTTAGGTTAAGAAGGGTTGTGTGCCCACTGGCACACCTCCACTCGGAGACCGAATACGATCCATTGTGATTCCCTTCAATGAAAATATGAAGTAAGAGATAGAGATAAGAGGAAGTGAAAAGTAGAGAAAAGGAAGTAAGATATAGACAGAAAATTAGAAAGTAGAACCAATACCCCCCTTAGGACAATGGCACAGTACATGCTCGATCGTCTCTAGCTCCTCTGAATCCTCGCATAGCCTGCAGAAGTCCGGTATGGCGTTGTCGCATCTGCCCGCAAAAGCCCTGACAGGACAATGACCCGTCAAGAACCCTATAAGTGTGCTGAGACTACCCCTATCCAATCCCAGTAGAACCCTGGTTGCCCCCGCGTCCAAATTGGGCCATAGTGCCCTAGACACCCTGCAATCCATTCTGCCCCTCCAGGATCGGTCAACGTCATCACGGAATTTCTCCCGTATCACCCCATAGTAGTAGCATAGGGGGGGTTTTACCCCCTGTCCCCCACCACTAAGTCGAGACCCGAACCCCCTCTCGCGAGTTCGTCCGCCACCTCATTCCCATCAACCATGCAGTGTCCTGGTACCCAACACAGCCTCACGTTGAATGCCCCCATGAGTTCCCTAAGAGCGCTCCTACACCGCGCAACCAGGCATGATCGCACCGTATGGCTCTTCAATGCCCGAAGCGCCGCCTGACTATCGACTTAAATTGTCACCTCAGATCCACCCACGATGTGATCCAGTATCACCTCCGTCGCCCTCCAGATCGCTAGGATCTCAGCCTGGAAGACACTGCACTCATCAGGGAGTCTGAATGACCTTTTTACCTCGGTGTCCGCGATATAAACACCGGCACCAGTGCCGGTTTCCATCTTGGACCCATCCGTAAATACTGCCCACCCCTCAAACAGTCCATTCGATCCACTCCAATTTTCCCTTTCCGGGAACTCCACCGAAGTCCAGGGTCATAGTCTTATGATCCGAAATTCCCTCGAGAAT
Source organism: Pollenia angustigena (assembly GCA_930367215.1). Classification (NCBI taxonomy): domain Eukaryota; kingdom Metazoa; phylum Arthropoda; class Insecta; order Diptera; family Polleniidae; genus Pollenia; species Pollenia angustigena. The sequence goes on along the minus strand of OV884061.1, from coordinate 10,151,497 downwards.
AATACCCTGATCAAGCAGACCCATCTCGTACAAAATTCTCGTGTGATCATCCCGCCTAGGTCTAACTAAAGAAGACTCGTAAAGTCTAAGTAAGTTCCTAGCTGCCACACTCCTCACATAATGCTCGATAGGGGATAGATATAGTAGGATGTCCAGCGTTGCCTGCGGAGTTCTTCTTCTTGCGCCTGTGATGCTAAGAGATGCACTTCTTTGAACCTTGCTGAGCATCTTCCTATAGCTATCCACTCCCAACGCGCCCCACCAAACAGTGCATCCATAGGTAAGTATAGGCCTAACAACCGATGTGTTAATCCAGTTTACCATATCAGGCCTTAGACCCCAGTTCTTACCAATGGAGTTCCTGCATGTGTAGTATGCATTGAGTCCCCTTTTCATCCTCTCCTGAGTATTTCTCTTCCAAGACAGTTTGCAGTCCAGAAAGTTACCCAAGTACTTTGCTCCGTCCGATAGAGGCAACTCGACGCCATCTAGCACTGGCCCCCTAAATCCCTCTATCCTATACCTTCTGGTGAATAGCACCAGCTCAGTCTTCGCAGGGTTAACACCCAGTCCCCTATTCTTTGCCCATGCCGAGAGTTCACCTAGCATCACCTGCATAATTTGCCCGATCGTGGACAGAAATTTTCCCCTGACCAGCAGAACTATGTCATCCGCATAGGCAACAACTTTCCTGCCCATGGAATCAAATGACCTAAGAATCCCGTTAACCGCAAGCAACCACAGTAGAGGCGATAATACCCCCCCTTGTGATGTCCCCCTGGTAACCGTCCTGCTTATCATATGATCCCCCAGGCTCGAGTTTATAATCCTACTGCCAAGCATGCTGCACTCCACCAGAAAGTCCTCAACTCCCAACTCCAACAAAGAATCCCTAATCGCCTCTATCCTAATGTTACTAAAGGCTCCCTCTATATCCAGAAACGCGGCGAGAGTATACTCCTTATGCCTCACACCGTGCTCAATACAACCCACCACCTCATGTAACGCGCTCTCAACAGATTTACCCTTCAGGTAAGCATGTTGAGCGTTGCTAATAAGGCGGGTCTCAATATTACTCCTGAGATAGAAATCTATTAGCCTCTCAAGAGTCTTCAACAAAAATGAAGACAAACTAATAGGTCTAAAATCCCCCGGTTTCGAGTGGCCCGCTTTACCGGCCTTGGGTATGAAAATCACCCTGACCTCTCTCCACCCCCTAGGCAGATACCTCCTACTGAGGCATTTCCTAAATATATCCACCAGCAGAAATGATGCATCGTCCGGGATGTTGCAAAGCATAGCCGGAAAAATACCATCCGGACCCGGTGATTTATATGGGTCGAAAGTATTGACCGCCCACGCCAGCTTCTCCCTTGTGACCATTTCATCGACGCAAGCGGAAGTATGAACAGAGAAGTATGTAGTGCGTCTCCATAAGTACGGTTAGGGTCTCAGAGCTAGACTCAGTCCATGAGCCGTCATTCCTTTCCATTATCGATGGACGCAAAAAATTGCATCCACGATAGTCGCTTTGCTCTCTTCAGATCCGCCTTATACCTGTTGAACTGCACCCTGTGATTGTTCCAATCATCTGGTGCTCTCGTAAGCTTGGCCCTATTAAACAGTCTCCTCACCGTAGACCTTTGAACATGAAGTTCCCTGGTCCACCATTTAGGCAGTTTTCGCCTACCCGGAAACGTAACCGGGCAGGACTGCTCATAGCTTTCCCTTAGAAGATGAGTGAACCTATTCACCACCCCCTCCAGATCCGTCGGCAGCAAGTCCCTCAAGGCCTGATGCGCCAACCCAGTTCGGACCCCTTCCTTGAAGGAGTCCCATTTTGTCCCCCTCGGGTTCCTGAATGGAGCAGCCCTAGGTAGGTCAAAATTCAGTGTGAAGGTACAGAAAAAGTACAGTCCGTTGCCACCCTCCAATCAACAACAATTTGCTCGGCAAGGTTTACTAATGTCAGATCTATCACTGCCTGCCTATCTTTATTTCTGAACGTCGGCGTGTTAACCATATTACAGATAATAACATTGTTAGTAGTTATAAAATCAAACATTAACTCACCTCTTTTATTAATATCGGCACTCCCGCATTGGCTGTGATGAGCATTGGCATCGCAGCCCAACACAAGGATTGCACCTCTCCTCTTGGCATATGCCGTGAGTTGCCGCACCTCTGTACCTGGTGGGTCCAACCCCTCATATGGCATATACACCGAGGCCAGTGTAAGCGTACGCTTCCCTTTGGCCTCTCCATTTATAACGGTGAAATCACCGCACCTGAAAGAATGAGATATGAGAAAATTCAATTCACTTCTCGCTAGTATACACGTTCTTACCTTGTCCTCTGTGGACGGGACAAACAGAGTGTATCCCGCAACCCTTAAACCGCAAACCTTATTTTTATTTATCCAAGGTTCTTGGATAAGGGCTACGTCCGTCCGAGTACTGGAGAGGAAGGTTACAAGTTCGGCCGAGGCTGATTCACAATGGTGCAGGTTTATCTGCACCACTAACAGCCTCTTTGGTCCTGTCATGCTTCGGATACCGAAACCTAACGTTACCTAAACCGAACCTTAGCCTTAGCCACTTTGCCTCCTTTCTTGGGTATCGCCACCTATCCTCCGCAGCTCGTTCCGGAGACATGAGCGCTTTGGTCACCGGGGCAACCCCTCCTTCCTCTACCTCTCCACGGCAGGTTGACGGCGCCATTGCCCCTGTACTCTTTTGAGTAGTTTCCGGGCCGACGACCTCATCCACCTGCTTTCTCCAAGGATAGGGCCAACCGAGCACGGTACTGACAGGGCCGTAAATTCTTTCGAATTTAGCGACGCTTTGTCGGTGCCTTCTCAGAAGGTGTCTATCCCTCGCGGAGAACGTTGAAGGATCCCTCTTCGCCATCTTATCCAGATATGCAAGAGAGCTCCTTGTTCCGTTCTGCGCCTTCTCCTCATTCGTTCGGCTGGAGTTCTTAATATCTCGTGGAGGGGCGCTTGGCCCGTCCTCCATGGCGTCCTGCCGAACAAGTTGTGGACAATCTTCTCCCGAGTGGCCCCCCTGATGTCCCCTGGCCTCACAGATGAGAGTGGCAGGCTCTGCAGTCTGACTGTGAGCTGATATATCAATATCAAGCTCCGTGTCGGAGAGCAGAGTCAACCTCTCTAACCCCTGAGTAGCCCCGGTTTCACCACAGGAGTCCCCCGATTGTACCAGAAGACTATCCACATATAGGTCGGTCAGTACCTGTCTCTCCTGCTCAATTATGTTCTCATGAACAGTCGAGAGGGTACTCTCCGACTCAGAGACCGTGACGTCCGACTGACCCTGGTCAATCTCGTCCGTCGTGTCCTCATTTTCCGTATTATTTGTGCTTGTTATGGTTTTTGTTTTTGTTTTTAAAAAGGGTTTCATTTTTGTTCCCACGAGTAGGCTCGTTCAGACGGACCGTACCACGCAGTGACGGCGTGCGTGGACTAGGCAACTAACATACAACAGCGCTTTGCCCTGACGCTGAGGGGAGCTGTTAACGTCTAGTTTCTTTACGCACTAACTAGCCACACAGGACCTCGGCACTGCTACCAACCACGTTGTCCTTAAAAGTGCATATTTCGCGCCCCAACCACTGGTAAAGCCCCCACCTTGCAAGGAGCGAACCCACGGGTTGCCACGCCATTCTATATGTACTGATAATGGGCCGGAAGTGTGCCATTCACCGCCGCCTCATTATTTTGACAAGATGAGTAACCTTTAGTTGCACATCCCTTCAGTGTTCTCGACCTCCCGCGAAGGCGTATTCATCACATACATCATCCCAAGATATCAGAACCGTAGAGTGCACTTAAGCCCTCGCATCTCGACAAGATTGTTACCCAGGCGAGGGTATCGTGTGTATATTTGTGTAACCTTCTATAGCCCTTAGTTATTTTAAATAGCTGTCAGGGTTTCAGCTGTTAATAAAGGCGTTCAAAAGAACTGCCGAATTATTGGTGAGGCTTTCAATTAAACACAAGGCAGGTTGTTGCCGATTTAGTATTGTAATTTCAAGTCTGCCTTATTTTGGATTTACATGCACTTAAATACTATACATGAATTTTTAACTTAGCCTTTCTTACTTATTCTACTTATCGATAAAGTTCTAATTGTCCTTGTCGATATTATGGACATAATTATGCATAATTACCCTGATTACAATTGTTTTGACCAATAGGAACATTTGTGATTACACTCATTCCTATTTTGTCACTCAATTTACAATTCTTATTGAGTAGAATTGTTTGTTTGTTTTTATCATACTCATACCCCAATTAACTTGCATTCCAATCAATGTGTGTCGATTGGTAAATGCCGTTATTTGATCTTGCATAATTACCCTACTCTATTTAGGGTAGGTGACAACTAATGAGGTACACTACAAAACGTTATATCTAATAAACTACGGAACCGATCGTCATCAAATTTTCACAGAAGGCTATTGTTCTGAATTAATGTGTCGTAGGGTTCAAAAAGGTGTGATTGGACAAAACGGCGGTGCCATATTTTTTCGTGGATGCCAATATTAAATATCGCATATTTTAAGAGTCGCTGCAAGCATTTTGTTGAACTTTTGGTAGTTGGATCTTCTGAGACCCAAAATTTAAATAAAACATCAGCGGGGGATGTGGTACCCCCCATAGGACGCCAATGTTTAATATCGCATATCTTAAGAACTGTTATAGTGATAATATTCAAAGTCATTCTAATGGTGTACTACACTTTTGAAAATAAAAATAAAGCGAGAAGGCGCAGGGGGAGCAATACCTCCCATTAGATGCAAATATTAATTATAGCGTTACTGGAGAACTATGATAGTTAGAGTCTTCAAACGTGGTAAAATCCACTATTATGGTAAATTTTAAAAGAAAATGGGCGGGGTTGACGGAGTGAGGGCAATACCCCCCATAAAACGAAACTACTGAATGCCACGGAATTCTCTTACCACGAAGCAGCTATTAATTTTATAAATACATTTTTGTTTATATATATTGTAAATACTTTCAGTTTTATTTTATAACGATGGGGATAGCGAAGCACACCGGGTTAAGCTAGTAAAGTATATATATTATGGACCCTTATGAGAAGGGAACTTAAAATCCGGCTGTCCGTTCATCTGTTGCAATGGGTTTTCCGAAGCCCCTAGATATGATGAAGGCTTGGTTGGTATATATTTATGTCAGGTATGTTCATAATTTGCTTTTGAGATTCAGCCAGATCGGTCCAAACGCAAATCACAAATAAAGTTTATTTTGTTTGTTTACTATCGGAGTCAGGTTAAATTCGGATATAAGCCGGATAAAACTGTACCATCAACGGCGACGGCTACAAAAACTAATGCGGATCGGCTCAGCCGCTCAGCGCAGCTATATTCTGAATTAAAACGACAGCACCTTACCATCGCACTCCAAAGTGCCCATGCCTAGTAATATATTTAGCGCGAAAAAGTCGTTCTTTCGGATGATACAAGAGTGACAAATTTTGTTGATTTTTAAATTGCAACTCCCTACCATACACAGTGGTATAAATTTTTGTTGTATCTTTGCGATATTATCACTGCAGTATTGTCTTAAACACAAATGCTTACTTTTGTTTTTATCAGAGACCAGTAGATAATTGTGTGTGGTTTGGAGAGCTTATGAAATAAAGTGAAAGCTTTTGCGTTGAATTTATTTACGCAATAGTGGTATTTTTTTTATTTTTAAATCTTTATGTGCCGTCGATCTAGCATCCCGTTTAGAAATAGACTAACGAAAATTAAGTATTCCTTAATTTGACAATTGCATCTTGTGATAGACTTTTAAAGGTGACTTTCACCTGCTTTTGCTCCTATTTTTGTGTCGTTATCATCTAGATCATGTGAATTTTAGCCTTAACACTTTTAATCTAATCTTTAAGTTGAATTGTGATCATCAAAAGGGATTTCTTTAATGTTTGGTACACTGAGAGGATTAAAATAGAAAAGGTGATGCTGCTATATTTAACCTTTTTTTATTAAAAATGGCATACAAAGCAGAGCTGTAAATTAATCATTTATTTGTGAATTAATTCGTGAATCATTCATGCAGTGAATTAGAAAATTTTGAATTAATTCTTTTCATAACAAAAAAGAATTGAATTAAATTTGAATCAATTCAAACGAATTAGGCAGAAATTAATTTCAATTCGTTTCCAATTCAAATGAATCTGTAAAATGAATTGCAATTCATTTTACAGATGCACATAAATTGATTTTAAATTCATTCAAATAAATTAGAAAAAAGAATAAGCCATTAATTTCCAACTAATTTGAATGGAATTGATTAAAATTTTAATTGATTTTGTAAGTAAATCTACATACAGTAAGCATCACTGTCGTTGTGTTATTTAACTAATTTTTTTTTTGTAAAAGACAGCAAGCTCGTTTTGTATACCACCTAGTAAAGTCCAAAGACAAAAAATCTTAGACTTCAAATTCCAATGATATACAGGAATTGCCAGTAGCGACAGAATAGGAATTGAATTATTAGGTATTGGCGAAACTCTGAACAAAATGGGAAAATTTTGTTTATTTGCTAAAAGAAACTAAAATTTTTATTTTAATCAAGTAGTGTGAAAATAATATTAAAGGTGTGTAACAATAATTTTTTTGTTTAAATAATCGTTTTTTTTTTTGTATATTGTGGAAAATTACTTGTTTTTAAACATTTTCAATCGAATTTTAATGATTTTGGCAACTTTAAATCTCAACATAACATTTTTTGCTGTCAAAGCTGTTTTCTTTTACTTGAAATTCTTACTACTTTTACTACAATTGGAAAATTTGTTGACTTTTTGTATTGAAAACTTCTAACTGCAACAAAAGTGGTAAATCATATTAATTCCCCCCTAGATCTGCTCTTGAATTTGATTGATTGCAGCTCATTTTAGATTTCATTTATTTAAATTGCTTATTCTTTTTCTGATTCATTAGAATGAATTCAAAATCAATTCAATTCAAATGAATCTGTAAAATGAATTGCAGTTCACTTTAACAAATTCATTTGAATTGGAAAAATCTGCTCTTGAATTCGTTTGATTGCAACACATTTTAGATTTCATTTATTTGAATTGCTAATTCTTTTTTCTAATTCCAAAGAATGAATTCAAAATCAATTCGATTCAAAAGAATCTGTAAAATGAATTGCAATTCACTTTAACAAATTTATTTGTATTGGAAACGAATTGCAATTAATTTAACAGATTCATTTGAATTTGTCAAATTGAATTGCGATTCATTTTACAAATTCATTTGAATTGGAAACGAATTGAAATTCATTTCTGCCTAATTCGTTTCAATTGATTCAAATTTTATTCAATTATTTTATGCTATGAAAAGAATTAATTCAAAATTTAGCTAATTCGTAACGAATTAAAGTCAAAAATGAATGATTCATTTACAGCTCTGATACAAAGTAACGACTATAAAAATAAAGTAAAGCAAGAAGCTCGAAATTGTGTAAGCAAACTGTAGTGTAAACACTTTAGAAGCAGGTCAGAGATCGAAATAATTAAAAATAAAGTCTCTTGTGAACACTTGCTCCCCAGAAGATTTACTATTTGTTGCTGCAAGTAATATTCAGCAAATGATGAACAAAATGAAAACTAAGGAGATTCATTTGACTCTGTACTGCTTTTATCTTTAATAAACACTACAAAAATCAATTGGCATTGAATGATGTTATTGATATCCAACACAATATTGTGCATTCTTTATAAATCAATGGCATTATGGAGTGCGAAGTGGATTTTATTGACCAAATATTAAATTCCTTGTCCGAATGCCTTATAATTCTTCATCCATTATTCACTCCTATCGTTAATAATTTTTCCCACTAATTTTTCCCCTTTTCACATATTTGCGATCATGAACAACAACTAAGTAGCTCCTCCTATAAATCGAATATTAAGGGCTAATAAAGTTAATAAGGCACAAACCGATATATTGCTCAACAAAATGCAAAACAACAGGCCGATTGCCTGCGGATTTGGAAAATATTTTACTACATTTAATTTAAAAAGTACAAAAATAACGTTGTAATCAAACAATCCCTCCAATACGAAATATTTTGCTTTATTATTTTAACTTTTCAATATTAAGTTAAAATGCTTAAGCTCGAGGTCAGTTGAATGTAAAATTTTTCTTTATTTGTTTCCGATATTTCGATATTCTTTGAATATCATCATCAGGGAATGTTTAATTAAAATTTACATTAACCAAAATAAAGGAGTAATAGCTCTTCACGTTTCAAACTTAAATTTTAATTAAACATTCCCTGATGATGATATTCAAAGAATATCGAATTATCGGAAACAAATAAAGAAAAATTTTACATACAACTGACCTCGAGCTTAAGCATTTTAACTTAATATTGAATTTAAAGGTCGAATAAAAATACAACTTAAGAAAAATTTTAACTTTTCTTTAAAATATATACTTGTATATTTTTGAACAAAAATTTCATTCATCTTTCTTCTTTTTTTTACATTCACTGGGACTGATAGCGTGAAAAATTTTTCACATGAGATTCACGATTGCTTTTTTCCCTTCGAGGGGAATGAAAATTTCATGGGAACAAAAACTCCACTTGTTATTCACGATAGGGGTGATTAATTCAATTCTTAACTTTTCTTTGAAGAAAATGGTTATTTAAATACAACAATTTTGATGCATACACAAATTTTTATTCGTTTTATTACTAAAAGTTATTTTGTTATTTATTTAAGTATTTCGTACATTGTACGACAGTTTTCGTGTAAGACATATAAGACACGTATTGCTGACCTATTTAAATATTCTGACTAAACAAAAACCAGATACGTAGGCAATGTCAGATAATTTTTTTGAAAAGTGCCGTACCCACTTAACCAAATCCGCCCATTTTTGGCTGGGGATCCTGCCATACCAAGTCATTTGTTCGCACAAATTTTATTGCTAATAGGTAATTATAAATAGAGTTATGACTTTTTTCACGCTAAGCTTTGTCAACGTTGGGCGATTGTTATTTTCTGCCTGGAAACACTACCATAAGTAGCATTTTTTTTTTAAATATATGTTTCATTAATGCATAAAAAATATAATTTTTGAAAACTTGAAAAATTAAAAAAAGATTGAATTAAATTATCATATCATGTCAAATATTGTTAATATAAATTTATTTTTTTTTTCTATTTGTAGATGCGTGTTATTAAATACAAAACTCCAGTCTAACTTTCAGTGCCTTTAGCTTTATACTTAATTGAACTGTACAGTGTATCAATTGTGCCCTTTTTGGTTCTACAGTACCATAAAGGAAAAAGGTAAATACAATTAAATTTTATTCATTATTATACCTAAGAAATATTTTTTCATTGTACATACATATATTAACGACGGTCCCCCTAATCATGGTTTCCGTAGGTACATATGTAGAGCTTTTTAATCGAAGGTCCTGCGTATCTCTTCTCCTAAAATGCGTGTCATTTAAATTATTTCGCGCTATTGAGTTGGGTGCAATTAAAGCCTTTTTAAATATTTTTGAAATACCTTGTGTTCATAATTTACGTGTGTGAAGATGAATATGGGCATTTCCTGGGGTCACGAACGTACGTTCGTACGCTTTTGATGTACAAATAATATAGAAAATAAAACTTTTCCTATAATTTTTTTTTTCGATTCGATAGCATTTGGGTAGCTCTATGTTTAGTGCAAAAAATGGAATTCTTCTAGTTTAAGTTTTCATAATAAGAGTTATAAGCGTGTGGTCACGAACGTACGCAAAATAGAAGTCAACTTTGGTTGACAGTAGTGAAATGTAAAAATCTGCACAATGGAACGGAATATTCAAAAGTGATTAATTTATTTTAAAAGTGTATTAATGTAGGTCTCCATCCAGTATTTACAAAATAAAATATCTCTCTTGGTTTTTGTTTAATTGGCTTCTTTACCGGTCGCGAACGTACGATTTTTCCATATGTTTTTTTATTATTATCACCATGCATTTTCCCATAAATGTCTTTAACTTAATACTCCTTTTGCAATTGATTGTAATGGAGAGATTATGAAGAATGAGTGTAAAGCTAACATATTTCATGCATGCAAATTAAGTATATAAAAATGTCTTTAGAAGTAGAAAATACAGAAAAATATAAAATTTTCCAGTTTCCAGCCGAATTTCCTTTATAAGAACAAAGACTTTTTTATAATAATAAACAATAAAAGACGATGATAATCAACATTTTATTCTTTCATCCTGGTAGACCATTCTGGGGAAATGCCCATATCGACCCATTTGCGCGAAATTATCGTATATGCCAATTTTTTTGAAATTGAGTTTTTGATGCAATCTTGTTCTACATTCAAAGAGACGTCGCCTGACAAAATATTGTAGGCGAATTCCACTTCGTTGCTCCAAAAATTGAATGTATATTTTCATTTTTATATTGCAAGTGATAGCAGAGAAAAGTAGAAAAATGGCTCTCCTGTAAAATTTGGTTTTTGTAACATACGATAATTTCGCGCAAAGGGGTCGATATGAAAAATAAAACTAATTTTTTTTTAAATATCGCATGCAAAAAAAAATTATATTAAAAAATATCGCATGCGATAAAAAAAATATTATAAGGAAAATACGACTATTTACACGAAATTTTAAAGTTTTTATGACACAGTGGTCATATCCCTCTCGAAACTCCTGTTGTGGTAGCTTTTTTATTTGTTTGGAAGTTCTAATTGGTTTGTTCATTAAAAAATAAATTTGTATCATATACTTAAACAAATTTTTGTTGAATAGTTTTATTTAAATTTTTTAAGAAAAATATCTGAAATTCCAAAATGAACAGTCTGTTCAACAATTTCTTACGTTAACGTTCGCATAGAAAATTTGTATGAAAAACTGTTAGTTTTAAAATTTGCTTAATATAAAATGCTATGCGAACGTTTACGTTCGAAATTGTTGAACAGGCAGTAAACAAAGTTAAATTCGATTTTAAAATATATAAAGAAATAGAGATTATTATTCAGCCCAATTATGAATTAAAATTCCCCGGCAGTTTTTTCCCTTCTTCCATTTTTCCATGTTAATTCAATTGTAAAAATGGGAAAAGGGAAAAAACTCCCGGGGAATTTTAAATTCATAATTGGGCTGATTATATAAATTTTAAGAATACAAATTAAAAATTGTTGTATCGCTTTAGTTGATTTAAATTTAGAATCAAAATATTATTATTTAAATGTCAGTATCTAAATTTTTTAACATTATTAATTAAATTACCGATATTTTAATTTGACAAAATTTGACAATGATTTGAATCATAGCATTCTCTACAAAAGGTGAAATTATTTTCAAATTGAGAAATGCATTTATTTCCAACTTGCTTTCAAACGTTATTCTCAAATGGGGATTGTAATTCGATATGGAACATAAACGAAAAATATTTTTTATTTAAATTCGTTAATTATTTAAATAGACTGTGAGCTTAACATTCGGCTCCTTTTTAATGTTAAGATTTGTCAGGCGTAGCACCGCGATCGTATAACAAACTTATATTTTCTTAACTTACCCGTTTTATTTTCATTCGCATTCTAACACTTTTTAATTAATTTTTAACTCACAAATAATTTATATTTTTTCAAAAGAAATTAGGGTTTTCTAAATGCGAAATCACTTCACGTAGTATGTTATTTTTCTTTAATTATAAAACACATTTAAATTTTATCGCCATCTAAAAATTTTCTACATTTATTTTTCGCTTTAGTGCTGCCAAGCTTATTTTTTATTTGAGAATAACACTTGATAATGATTTTATATTAAATTGATAAAACATTGTACGTCAAATGTTTATATTCAAATCATTATCAATTTGAATTCAAATGTTAAAATCAAACAAAAAAGATGTGGAATTGTGTTTGATGTCAAATGATAAAGTTATTTCATACCAAATGTTTGACTTTGTCTTTGTTGGGATGGTCCGAAGCAAATGAGCGATTATGTATGGTCCTATGGAAGGTCATGATTATTTTCTTGGATTTGATTAAAGTTCATTCTGAACTGGGTACAATACATTAATTTTAACGATCGAGCGTTTTGTAAAATGAGCCAATTAATTGCTTGCACTTACTTTATACTTTTAAGTTTCTTTAAAAATATTTTTTGATAAAACAATAAGTTGCGAAAATATTAAGAATTTTAATTAATTTTTTTTAACTTATTTTTCTATGAAGTAAGTTTCTAACCTGTAGATTATTTATATTTAATGCCATAATAGTAAATTGTAAAAATCATTGTATTTTTTTTATAAATTTTGTAATTATATTGAAGTTAATTCTTTGTTGACGATTCATATTTCATAAACTAGGCGACGACAACAGAGATCCCGGTAAAGTTATTAGCCAAAAGAGTGATTCTGATGGCAATCACATTCAACAGCAGCAGTCTTCATCAGCTCCAGTACCTGAATCAGGCCATAATAAAGAGAAGTCCCTTTTGCAAGCTAAACTCACTAAGTTACGCGGGTTCAACAATTGCTGTTCTAACCGTCTTCATATTAGTTTTACAGTTTTGCATTAAAACGTTTGTCATTGAAAAGAAGCCATGGAAAAATACATATGCCAATAATCTCGTAAAGCATTTGATTATCGGTATCACTGTTTTGGTTGTTGCGGTACCCGAGGGTCTGCAATTGGCAGTTACGCTTTCATTAGCTCATTCAGTTAAGGTAACTCACATGAGAAAACATCTCTTCATTATTATACCCTTCACCGAAGGTAGAAAGGGTATATATAAGTTTGTCATTCCGTTTTTAATTTCTACAATATTGATCTAAAACCCTATAAAGTATATATGTATATTCTGGGTCCTTATGAGGAGCGAAGTTGATTTAACCATGTCCGTCTGTCCGTTGAAATGGGTTTTCCGAAGACCCCATATATGATGGGGGCCAGGTTATTATACATTTATGTCACATATGGTCCGGAATTGTTTGCTGAGATATGAGCAAAAATTCACGACTACATCTAATTTTTCCCGAAAATCCCTGGTGGTTGTTGTGTTTTTATTACTTTTTGCTGTATACAAAATGTGGGCGGGATTGGAGAAGTGGGCGTGGTACCTCCCGTACAAAAAAAAATAAAAATTGTATAAAAACCCAAATTTTAGGGCTGCCATATGTGCTATGGATATAGCTTATATACCAAAATATCGGAAATTTTAGTAGAGCATATTTTATAAAAAACTCGGGAAAATCGGTTCAGATACAAAAAATTTATGACCAAAATACCCACTTTCGGGAACCATTGATCTCCCCGAGTCCAAACTTTATAACTCAAGTAAATGGTAAATATCTTCTTATACACGTCGGTATATAAATCTGTCAAATCGGTTAAAAAATGGCTGAGTTATAACCGAAATACTGAATTCTCAAAAATTACTCTTCTTATACCCTTCACCGAAGGTAAAAAGGGTATATTTAACTTTGTCATTCCGTTTGTAATTTCTACAATATTGATCCTATACCCTATAAAGTGTATATATTCTGCGTCCTTGTGAAAAGCGAAGTTCAAAACCGGTTGTCTCTTATTCGGGCCATATTTCATTTTAATGATATTCAAACAACGTTCGTTCATGGTTCAGTCGTCTAGGGGGTTGAGTTTAGAAACTGTTAGTCCTCTGGTTCAATTTTTCAAAAATAATTTTTCTTTTAATTTGTATGTTCTAAAAACGATTTAAAAAAAATATTTACCAGTTTTATTTAGTTTTTGTCTAGTTGCTCTGTATTCTGCTCGCACAATGGTGAAGATTATATAAGATTCGGCACAGCCGAATATAGCACTCTTACTTGTTTTTTTTAAAAGATGGGCACATTGCAGAACCAGTAAAATTTGCATTGCTTACTGATGCTGGAATTTAGTTTTTAATGAAAACTTTTCATTACCAGTGTCCATGTTCTGAAACTCCCGCGTCGAGAAACTTTTCAGTTAAAACGTGAGAAATGAACAAAAATGCCATAAATTGAAACACACTACTCTTGTTATTCTCACTTAATTGCGTCTGTAAAATTTTTGCGAGTTAAACCTGTAACGTAAGGAAACTTCTCTCCAACATTCAGAATAAGTGTGACTGTAAAATTTTTGTGAGAAAGTTCCCACTCAACACAATAAATGTATTAAAAATGCAATGAATAAAAACACGGAAGAGATAAGTATTTTGTTCTTGTTTGTTTTCTTTATTGTTTAATTATTTTGCTTTAAATATTTTTGGAAAATATACGAATTTTTTCAAAGCTCGTTTGCAAACAACAAACATTAAAGTCGCACTTTACACTATTTGGTATAGCCGACGGTTGTATTTTGGCTGCCGTCGTTGAAAAATTTTCAATTTGAGTAAATTTTGGTTGCCGTCAACGATATGTATTACTGACGTTCTCAACGTCTGCAATGTCACATCGGCTTCGGGTGCAATAGTATGACATTTATAACGTAACGACATAATCTCTTTTGATAGTTTTCGACATGAGTTACAGACTCACTTTTTTCTCACTTTTCGAGAAACGATAGAATATTTTGTTTAAAATCTTTTCGATGCAAGAAGTTCTCACTAAAGTTACAGAACATGGGTACAGATTATGAAAAGGAATGCGAAAATGTAATGAATATTGAGATAGAAAATGAAAATGAGATCAATGAAAAATTGCAAAGAATATTTGAAGATTGTTACTTGAACTGCAAACATCTCGATAAACCTGAGGTCAAATGGGAGATTAAGATTAATATGAAAACCAAAAGACAATTTAGCTGCTCCCCACGAACACTCATATGGTGAGAAACAGAATGTTCAGCAAATTTTAGATGAATTATTAGAATTATTAATATAAGGCCAAGTATGTTGAATAAAAATACATGTAGGGACAATTTTCCAACACCACTTATTGATGATTGTGAATAAATGCAATTTTTCTTTACTTGAGCCTTTCAACGCTTTGTTAGAAAAATATTTGACGTGAGATAAGAACAGGTAAATAAGTGGCAAATGAGACTGTAGATGAACATTTTGAAATTCTTGCAGGAGTTTTTAATAAGTTGGTAAAAAATGACTTGATTTGATATTGGATAAATGCAATTTCATGAAGTCGGAAATAAGATACTTTTGCTATATTATTTCCAAGGATGGTATTCGGCCAGCTGCGAAGAATGTGGGATCAATTGAATTTTCTTGTTCCCCGAACTACTAAAGCTGTACATAGTTTTCTGGGTTTGTGCTCGTACTTATGAGATTTATAGAAAACTAGCTGACCCGGTCCGCGTTGCGGGCCCTAAGCAAACATTAGTGTTGTATTACCACACGATTTAAATTGAGCTTTTACCGAAATTTACGGCCTTTTAATAAAAATCCATGGAATACCTATCATAAGTTTTTTTTACAGAATAACTTACATATGGTCTAGATATGGGCTCAATCAAAACAGAAACGCATGTTTTTAAGGCAAATTGGAAATTATATTTATTTATTACTTCATCTTAAGGCCAGCCGATAGACATGGTTTTTTGCTTTTTTTTATTTGGTGTAAAAACGTATAAATTTGTTTGCGTGCCAAATCGGGAGCAAGCCACATACAACTGAAATATGACCTTATTTCTCAATCCATTGAGCAATAAGGCCATATGACTTTATTTCCCTGTAAGTAGTGAAATAAGGCCATACATGTATGGCCTTATTTCCCATTTAAATTTGTTTCTTTTAATATAATTCTAATTTATTTAAAATTTGTTTTGTTGTTTTTTCTCTGGGTGTATATAATAAAAATAGAGCGAAAAGGATTTTCTCCTCTATGGTATAACAAATACCGGCTTCGCTAACTAAAGCTTCTCTGCATAGTCGGTCTTGGGCCGGGCGCAAGAATTTTCTACTTTATGGTATAACAAGTACCGGTTTCACTAAGTAAAGGTTCTAAAATCTGCCTTGGTTTCTAACGAAGGCTGACTACGCAGAGAAGCTTTAGTAAGCGAAGCCGGTATTTTTGGATGAGATTGCATGGTTAACTGTGTAAAGTTTATTCTAAATCCAACATGGTAAAACACCCAAGATGGCGGACTAATTATTTTTAATGCATTCCTACAATAGGAGTATCAAGTGGGAGGGCTTGCTGTGAATAACTCGAAAAATAAAGTGACGTCACTCTAAATCCAATATGGCAGACTTAAGTTTTTAATGCGTGCCTTCAATATGGGTATCAAATGAAAGCTTTTGTTTAAATATTTAAATACGTTAAAAAAATAATAAATTAAAAGTAAGAAACCTTTTTTAGAAACACGAGATTTTTAAATACAACAAAAATAAAATAAGAGAGGTAGAAACAAATGAGCCGTTTATTTTGAAAGTGGCATAAGTCACTTTTTCAAAAAAACGAGTTAATAATAAATAATAATAAATAATAATAATAATAATAATAAATACTGAGAAAAATATCATTATCATGATATATCAAATACAAGTGAATCTTCTCGAAAATTAGCATCCATATTTTTAAACGTGTTAAAACGCAAATGACTTATGCCACTTTCAAAATAAACGGCTCAAATATTAATTATCATTTGACTATCAACTTTGGAGTAGTGAAACAACAATTCTAAATAAGAAAAACAGCGAAATTAATAATAAGCACAACAGACAGTTTGAAAGCTTAAGGGAAAAACAAAGAAAAGAATTGGAAATAGTGTTTAATGAAAAAGTGTTTGTAAACAAAACCAACATACACATACCGGGATGTTAGGTGGATACTTTCACTAGGACAAAAATATACTGTTCTAACAGAAAACAAACAATTCCCTTTATATAAATTCATTGCTGATGGCGAGACTACATTTTAACGTTATAAGGCAAATAATAAAAAGAAATTGCACGAACGAAGACAAAAGAGAGCGTTTTGTATTGAACGAAGTGGGTCAGGCAAAATCATTTTTGAACAGGAATAAAAATATTCTGATATTAAATGCCGACAAAGGCAACGTCACAGTGGCCATGGAAAAACATGATAACGAGACTGTAATGAATGAGATTCTGAGTGATTAAATGACATATGGAAGATTAACCAAAGAACCTAATTCATCTCTGCAGAAGAAAAACAATGTTCTAGTCGAGGAATTACCCTAGAGGGAAGCGAACTGACACCAAAGTAGTCCCGTGATAGGTCTTTGGTGGTGGTAGTTTTAACACTTTCTATGAATTAGACCTATCATTTTTACATGGGGTTGTCATTGGAGGGGGTCAATTGACACCATTTGACCAGTCACACATCTATTCTTAATGGACGCGTTTAGTGACAGTTACTACAAAGTAGTATTATTTTAAAACAATGTTGTATTATTTCAATAAAACAAGACGTAGAATTGAATTCAAGAAACAAATTTTAGAAAGACCAAAAAAATTTGTCACACCACCGGTGAAGACTGTTCTGTAATTCATTACTTTTTCTACCGTTTTGTTCTGCATAAACTAGTTACATGATTGGTTCTCCTTCCACTGGTCATGAGTTCTTTCTTTTTGTACCTGTTCTATTTTCACAACTCCCAGGACCAGTCTGTTGGACCAATCGACACAAATTTCCCGCAGGGTATTTAAATGCAATACAATATCTGTGACGGAAAAGACACGTATGTTCTTAATAAACGCACGGAAAAATCTGAATTTAATGTGAAGAATGCAGTGCAATTTACTAATAAGATTAATAATACAGCAATTAGGGACGATGAAAGATTATTTACCTTGGACGTAATATCATTATTTCCGAGTATTCCCGTTGATTATGCTAGAGATGTTATCAAAAATAAGTGGACTGAAATACAGAAACACTTGTTGTCCAAGGATCTTTTCTTAAAGGCCTTAAAATTCTGTGTAAAAGAAAAAAGGTATATCAAATACAAAGATAGAGTTTAAACTCAGTGTACAGGCTTTCCAATGGGTTCACCAGCTTCACCTATTGTAGCAGACACAGTAATGGAGGAATTACTCAAGCATTGCGTTCAACATCTTAAAAGTAAACCCAGACTGCTTACAAATTTCGTGGACGACCTCTTTGCGACTATCAATAGAATTGCAATAGACGACACCATAACTGAACTTAAAAGTTTTCACCAACAGATCTACTTTACAATTGAAGAAGAAGAAAATGAAAGATTACCGTATTTGGACACACTGATAGTAAGAGAAAACAATAAAACTAAAATAGATTGGTACCAGAAACCGACTTCATCTGGAAGAATTATCAATTTTTATTCACGCCAACCCAAAAAAATAATCATGAACACGACTAGTAATCTTATAAACAGCGTACTAAAAAAATATCAAAAAGATTAAGGAAATCCTAGGGAAAAACTCTGCCACAAAATATCAATAGACTTTTAAAAAATAATAGGAAAAAGAAAAACACAACAAGAGAAGAAGTAGAACCGCGAATTTACAAATCAATTTCTTCTATTTGGTATAACAAACACCGGCTTCGCTGACTAAAGGTCTTTGTTATACCATATAGGAGAAAATCCTTGCGCCCTGCCGAAGGCCGTCTATGTTTTGGAGCTTGTAAACATGTTGTGACGGGCCCGCCGCACGCCACACGATCGCTCGCCGGACGCGCTTCCCCCCTTCCACCTACTGTATCATATATTTTCAACACTTGACAATGGCAACTTATTCTTTTGCCAATTTGTAACCATAACAATTACACTGTTATGGCGATATTTCCACTTTGGTTACTAAACGGTTATGGCGTTATTGCATTTGGATGGTGGTAAAAAAGCCATATGGCTTTATTTCACGGGACCTACCATACATATCAGAAAGAATTGAAAAGTCAGGAGTTGACAATAAAGTAAAATATAAAACAGCGCCAAGATCAGAAAACACACTCGGAAATCTGTTTTCTAACACAAAAACAAAAGTGGATAAAATGGAAAAGTCAAGCGTTATATATAAAATAGAGTGCAATGCTGATAGAAATAACGTATGCGATCAAGTATATGTAGGAACTACCAAAAATAAATTAAAGACCAGAAT
The DNA here is from genome assembly GCA_930367215.1 of Pollenia angustigena. Lineage (NCBI taxonomy): Eukaryota > Metazoa > Arthropoda > Insecta > Diptera > Polleniidae > Pollenia > Pollenia angustigena. The sequence continues at coordinate 10,132,416 of OV884061.1, read as the reverse complement.
TGCAGGACACAAGTCGGATTTAAAATGTTAAAATAATTCACTGACACATAAAACAGCACTTGCAGCCCAATGTGTGGCAAGTAATCACATACCCAAACTGGTCGATATTACAAGCAGAAGAGAGCTACAATAAACGACTTGCACTGGAAATGCAACATATAACATATCGTCTTCACCTGACAATTTTTTGTCATACCAAACGTCAAACTTCTTATTAAAAAAATGCTGACAAAAATTTTCGAGTTTTTTTTTTATATAGACTTTGACGTTTGGTATGACAACAAATTGTCAGGTGAAGACGCTACGTAATAAGACAAGATAAGAGAATTAACTTAAGAGCGATGTAGACAACGTAGCACAGAGCTTTAGGCATATAATAAATAAAAAGAGAAAGGAACAACAGTGCAATTTTACATTTGAACGCGACTAGTCGTTGTATGTTTTATTATTGTAACTCGTCTTTTATTGTTAGTTTTTCCTTTTTTGTTCTTACTGTTTGTTATATATTTATTTTTTTTCGGCGGTATGAACTCCCCAAACCCAAAATGAACTAAGTCCCCAAACGACTGTATTTGAAAAAACAACAACGATATTTGGGGACTTCGTTCACGTTTTTGGGGACATCGTTCATTTTATTTTTTGGGGAGTTAGTACATATGAACGGAGTCCCCAAAAAATAAAATGAACTTAACCCCTAAATTATTTATTGGGGACTTAGTTCACTTTCATTAGAGGACTTTTTTCACTCTTGCGGCTTCGCCAACTAAAGCTTCTCTGAACAGCCGGCCTTCGGCCGGGCGCAAGGATTTTCTCCTCTATGGTATAACAAAGACCGGCTTCGCTAACTAAAGCTTCTCTGTATAGGCGGCCTTCGGCCGGGCGCAAGGATTTTTTCCTCTATGGTAGAACAAAGACCGGCTTCGCTAACTAAAGCTTCTATGTATAGACGGCCTTCGGCCGGGCGCAAGGATTTTCTCCTCTATGGTATAACAAAGACCGGATTCGCTAACTAAAGCTTCTCTGAATTTAAAAAATAAAGCACTCTTATATTCCGCTATGCCGAATCTTTGATACCCTCCACCGACAGTTCGAATGTATTTATTAATATTATCTTTATAAAAACAGACATAAGCATTAAAATTTGTTGCGGTTTAGACCCTATATTAAATTATTGACCGACAATCAGAAAGTTTAATGCTTTTTTAACCAATTTTAAATAGCTTGAGTAAAATATCCTGATTCGTAATAGTTAAAGCCGAACTTAAATGATTTTCAGGAGGGCAATTTATATTGGAGCCATGGTAAGCTATGAACCCATCATCCCAAAATTCTGCAGAGTGATTTCTGGTATTAAAAAACATAAATTAGTGCAATTAGTTTTAGCGTTTGCAGTGAATTTCAGAAGGCTGCAAAAATGGGATGTAAGGTAAATTATGGACCATATATCACAAAATTACATAACATTTTTTCTGGCCATATGAAGCTAAGCTGGAAGATAGTTTGCCGCAATATCTATATCTGCTACGGTTTTAGGCGTATTTAATTGTTTTGCCAGAGTGGGCTTTATATGGGGCCGAGGGTTAGTTATGCACCGATCTTCACGAAATTTCACAGTGTCATCTCTAGTCCTATGAGACTGTGACGAGCCAAATTTTGTTATAATAGCATTTTTAATTAGGGTTTTAGGCGTACTATACTATTTTCCGGGAGTAGGGCTTATATGGGGCCTTTACTAAATTATGGATCTTCACGAAATTTTGCGGCGTGATAACCAGTCGAATAAAACGAACTTTTGCAAAATCTTATATCATTCTGTGCATTTTTCCACCATTTATGTTAGTTTTTGTAACAAAATTATAAATTTTTTTTAAGTGGTGGTTCCACATTTTGATTCATAGCTCTGATCCTACTGAACCGATTTTGCTGGATTTCAATCCAAAACTGCTTAGGATAACTACAAGCAATTTGACACCAAGTTTGTGTATTTCTTTTGAGTTTTTCGAAAGTGAGCGTGTTTTCAACAGACGGACATGGCTAAATCGACTTAAAATTACTCCAGGACCCAGAATATATGTATATACTTTATGGGGTCTGAAATGAATAATAAAAAAGTCTTACAGAGAATGGCAAACTTAGTATACCCTCTTTACAACTTATTGTGGTGGAGGGTATAAAAAAAGTTCTTGCCACTGTCTGGCTGACTTCCAAAACGTCAAATCCTTTTTATAAGAACAAAGTATAATGTTTCATTACGCCGCAGTACAATATACTATATGCAATGCAAGTCCATCCAAAACATCAATGCTAAGTATTAGTAACGCAGCAAAAAACCATCAGAGCATCGGTTTCAAAGTTGATGCTTTGTGATATTTGACATTTAATTTGCAAGCAATGCAGATTTATTTTAATGTATTATTCATTGCATCACCTACATTTCAAAACGTTTAAATAAACAGAACACATATTTGCATTGTTTCGGCACTTTGTACATGTGCATCGTTAAAATACAGTAGTAAAACTGTATACAAACTTTGTATTAGTACGTTTTGGAAGTCAGCCTCTATCTGGTATATGTGACTTAGAAACATAACATAATTTTCTAATGAGAGTATTTTATTCTCTATGTCCCGTCGGAATTGATAAGTATATATTTACTGACAATAAAATGTTGTTTATTTATGTGAGAGGTGATATCTTGAATCTGTTGAGAAAGTGTGTTACTAATTCATGTCAATGTGTTTGTCTGTTCTAAGGTTTTTTTATATTTTTTCTTATGTTCCGTATCTATGATCTGATTTCTTCTTCGTCATCGCTGTCCATAGTAGCTGTTATAAATGTTATGCCTTTACCTTATCCATTTATTAGTCCTCTTCTTGTCCTTGTATTAAACTTGGGTAAAAGGTTGTCTTATTTAGTCTTGAGTATTTTGAAGTTTTTTTTTATAGTACTAAGTCTGGGTTCACATTATGAAAGTTTTCATTGTGTAAACCCAGACTAAGTAAAGGTAATAGATCTGAAAAAGCGCTATCTAACAAATTTATATTGGTATTTATAACTTCCGTTGTGTGGTAGTAGTCAGTTAAATTAATAAGATGAAATACTCTTTTATAATGGTCTATGATTTTTATATCTTCTTCTTAAATATAACCTGGGTAATTCCATGTCAAAACGACCAAGAGTGGGACACGACCCCTTCCGATTTTAATCAAATTTGCTGAGAAGGTTCCTTTTATCTTATTAGGAACATATATGAACGAAAAAAAATTTTAAAATTTGTTTTTCGAAAGTTGTCATATTCAAAATGTCATAATTTTGCCGAATTAGCCGAATGTGTTGAGTTTATTTCTTCAATATCTCGAAAACTACTTGACATACGAAGATGATTTTAATGTCATTTTAAAGAGAATACTTGGGGCTACAAACCATATATTGAAAAAAAATAAATTTTTGAAAAATGTAATATCTGCAAAATGTTAAATTTTAAAAACGGACTAAGTCAAAAACTTATTTTTTTATTTGGCTGATTTTTTTTGTATAATACCTCAAACTATTGTTTAAAAATTCTGAAACTTTGAAGGAGGTGTTTTTTTTTTCTTTTTTAAGATATGATTTTTTTCCTTTCGCAACCTTTAAAAAAATAATATTAAAATGGAATTTTAATATTGTAATTTTGAGCAATAAGTACACTGTGAAAGTTGTAGAAAACAGACCAGCCGCACACCTGGCATTTTACCCTAATTGGGGACGCTGAATCCAGTGCTGCTAACCGTTTTTTAGGTTAGCTCTTGTTTTTAAGATATACCGTTATTTCGAAAATGTAAGAGGTTAAAATGACATTAAAATCATCTTCGTATGTCTAGTAGTTTTCGAGATATTGAAGAAATAAGCTCAACACATTTGGCTAATTCGGCGAAATTATGACATTTTGAATATGACATAACTTTCGAAAAACAAATTTTAAAATTTTTTTTTGTTCATATATGTTCCTAATAAGATAAAAGGAACCTTGTCACCAAATTTCATTAAAATCGGAAGGGGTCGTGTCCCACCCTTGGTCGTTTTGACATGGAATTACCCACCTTCGTTTTCCTCAAGGTCCTGTATGTCCATTTTTACCAAAATTAAAGTCAATATTGTTGATAATAGCTTCATCTGAAAAGAAATGTGTATAGTCTTATTTTATGCTGTCTACCCGTTATTTGTTAAGTTTTGAAATTTCTTCTTTCTTCTAATGTGAGATTTATGATTTCGGTTTGTTACAACATGATCGTCATCTATTCAAAATACTATTACTTTCCTAAATTTTAAGTGGTTTTTTCTACCTCTTTTGTCTTCTTAATATACTCGGCCTGTTTGCATTTCTACGTTTTCCCTTTGATTATTTAGTTTCTCTAATGTTTTCCCTTTTTGTTAAAGATTTTTTTTCTCTGATTGAAGGATATTCTGAATTATTTATATTACTTTTTCTAAAATCTATCGGTTTTTTACCGGTAGTTGAGTGTACGGTATTGTTATAATATACATATATCTTGATTCTATATATTTTCACTTCCACGCTTTCTATGTCCCTATTTTGATCGTGTTTTCAAATGCGGATGTGCTCATTTATAGTATTTTTGAGTCTTTCTATATTAGAGTTCGACCTGTGATTATTATTAGAAGTATAGTGAATTTCGATATTTTGTTTCTCTTAAAAATTCTAATAGTGGCAACAAAGCCTTAAATTCAAGTTCGTTGTCAATTATTAATTTCTTTACATTTCCCATTATGGAAAGGTATTGGGTCAATGCTGTTTCAAGTTCAATCTAGATCTGCCTTTAATTCTGATAGCTTGAGCATATTATTGATGAATTTTGTTGCAATATTATACATGTAATTTTAAATTATTTGATAAAAAAAAAGAAGAAGGTTACATTTATAAAATGATTTACAAAATAGTTAAGACTAATGATACAATGTATCATGAAGAAAAAGCAAAGCTCGCTATGTTAAAACAATTAAGATAAAAAAAAAACGTTAAATACCTTGTTGGTAACCGGTACTTAGCATTTTAATGTTATGAAATTGGCTAATCCCATCTCTGTTAACTAGTACCTTTATGAACACTTCCTAATTAATGACACTTGACTGGAGTGTCAACAAGTCGATAGTTCGTCTCTTTGAACGTTTTTTTCCCTGCAAGCACATGGACGAGTAGGTCACTTAATTTACATGTCGCTGCGTTCGAAAGTAAATTTGTTCCAAATTTAAAAAAAAGATTGAACAAAAGGGATTTGCAAGCAGAGACTTTGAGGAATAAGATTTTTTCATTTTTCTTATCTAAACCTATTTACGTGGGCTTAGAAGCTTCTTGAGAAAAAGTCCCAATTGATTCCTGTTACAAGTTAAAAGACCACTGGGCTGTGACTTGCGTAGCAAACGTGGCCTGCGTAGGGGAGTCTCGTCCGTGTCTTGGTTAATACTAGGGTTGTCAACCGATTAAGACTAATTCGATTAATTGATCAAACAAAACCAAACTCTTGTTCGAATAATTTTAAAATGACGACTTTCGAATAACGAATAAATCGGTTTATTAATGTCGATTAATCGAACAATTTTTTTATTAAAAAATAAATTAAATAAATACCTAGCATTTGATTTATTCTCATACGATTTTAGTGATTTTAATATACAAAATGTAAGAAAGTTAAAAAATATTGTTGCCAAAGCCCTAATTGTAATTAGTCTCAATTTTTAGTAAGCAAAAACCGTGATGAGCAAATCAAACGTTAATCAATTTTCAAGAGAGGATTTTTTAATCTCGGGTGAATAATTTAGAAATAAGCAAAAAACAATTGATTCATATAAATTTTCATGAAAGTATATTTATAAATATTTTTTTAATGATAATTTATATAATTTATTTAATTATTTACCATTTTCGTGTTACAATATTACCATTAAAACGCTGAACTTCGTCTTAAAATATACAAAAGCCCGTTTTCACAAATGGAACACTTTTAAATAGAACACTTTTTATACGACCGATAAAATCTTACCTTTAGCTATCGGTAAGTTGTGAAAACGTGCCTAAGAGAGAAAGCGACTGTTCTATAGAAGAAATTGTATGAACAAATTTGGCTGAAGATGGCATGTCAACAAACGCGCTTGGAAAACCCAAAGTAATATCTGATTATTTTTGAATTAAGGGTTTTCGATGTCTGTAACAATATGGAGTTTTAATGAAAAGTTTTACTATCAAAAAAAAAAAAAAAAGTAGTCATGGCGGATTTGAAAAAAATTAAAGAAGAAGGCAGATGTATCTTATTAAAAATACGTTTATGTTTCTGTTCAAATATTATACGATAAAAAATTAGCTTATAAAAATATACTTATATCGAAGAACATAAAACAAAAGGAATAGCTCAAAATATTCACTCTTCAATTAATAAGAACTAAATGAGTTTGGAATTAAAATTTATAAAAATATTTTCTGTTCTACCCATGATGGCGCAACGTTAATGATCAAATACGGAGATAATTTGCTTTCTGAATCGCAGTTAAATATTCATAAACGGTGGAATTCATTTATCTGTAATTGCCACTTTACTCCTCCTTTTGAGGAGCGAGGAAGACGAAAGCGATGATTTTGATGAACTTAGTGGTAATAAATATAACTTTGATAATGGATTTAATTAAAAAACTAATACACAAAATATTATAAGTAAACTGAAGCTTTTTAACAAACCCATCGAAAAATTACAAAAACTGCAGACTTACGTTTGCCAAGAAGCAAATGCAGTGCGCCTTGTTCATGACTTGAAACACAGATAGATGGTCATCATTACCAAAAAATTTTGGAAAACTTTATTAGAATTCAAAAATAATCATTCACTTATTACTTTGGGTTTAACTCTATTCATGGACTTTACAGAACCTTTACAACCACTCGATGTTGCTATAAAAGGGCTAGAAAAAGATTCCACATCCATAATAAAATAAGAGGGAGTTATCAAATTTTTAATAAACTATTTAGAAAAAATTAATAATTCTTTTGTAACAGACTTACTAAAACGTATTAAAATAAGAATAAATGAGACACATACAAAAGTTTAAAACACGTTAATAATATGTTTAAACTCTGGATATTTTTCGAGAATGAAAGTTTTCTAAAATATTCTCCAAAAAGTGAAACTAAACAATATGCAATCCAACTGTACTCCAGATTATTTTATGTTGAAAGTAACCACAATTATTGAAATGAAAATAACAATCTGTTATGCGAATTAAATAATTATTTTAAAAGAATTAAAAATTTAGAAAATTAGAATGACTTTAGCGACATATCTGAAGATATATTTGGAAAATCTTAAAAATTAGGAAAGCTATTTTATGCTCTTCTCAATATATCACCTACCTCAACAATTAACGAAAGAGAACAATTGTTTTTTTTTTTTGTTAATAAATTTTTTTCAAAAATAAAAAATAATTTGTTCATCGATTAATCGAAAAATTCTTTAGATTTAATCATTTGATCGAACGAGCGAAAACAATTATTTGAATTATTCGAACAAAGGTGAAAGGCGAATAATTGACAACTCTAGTAAATACTAAACAGTGCCCATGTTCCGTAACTCTCGCGTCGGGAATCATTTCGATTGAAATGTGTGAAATGAAACAAAAATGCCATATATTGAAACAAACAGCTGTTTTTCTCACTAAACTGTGTCTGTCACTTTTTTGGTGAGTAATAGCTGTCACGTAAGGAAATTACTCGCCAATTTACAAAAAAAGTGTGTCTGTAACATTTTTGTGAGAAAAGTTCCCGCTTTGAACTGTTAAATAAACTCACGAAAAAAATGGGGCGAGAAACAATTTTAACACTAAAAACTATTAAAAATGCAAAATGCATAGAATAATAATAATAATATTTTGTTCTTGGCACATTTTTTCATTGTTCAATTATTTTGCTTTTAACATTTTTTTAAAATATACGAATTTTTTCAAAGCTCATTTGCAAACAACAAATATTAAAGTCGCACTTTACATTATTTGGTGTAGCCGACCGTTGTATTTTCGACGCCGTCGTTAAAATTGTTTCAATTTTAGTAAATTTTGATCACCGTCAACGATATGTAAGACTGGCGCTCTCAACGTCTGCAATTTCACATCGGCTTCGAGTGTAATATTATGACATTTATAACGTAACGACGCAATCTTTTTTGATAGTTTTCGACATGAGTTACAGACACACTTTTTTCTGACTTTTCGAGAAACGATGAAATATTTTGTTTCACATCTTTTCGATGCAAGAAGTTCTCACCAAAGTTACAGAACATGGGTACTGGGATAAATAAGAGCTCAGAATTTAGAGCACAATCGTCCTCTGCAGCTATTGCAGAAGTTATTACGCAAGTCAGTCTGGTGATCGCAGTCTCGATTTCGTCCCTAGGAATCTTAATTATCCGGGGATAAAGAAAATAACATAAACCGCAAGTCATTGCTTTGCCAGCATATAAAAGGGGTTTTTCTGTGAACGCAAGCAGCAAATAAGCAGCATTCGCTCGGGTGGAGTTTGAAGCGAAAGAAATTAAACTAGCGGTGAGACATTCTTCCTTTAGAACCGTAAGTTGCTGAGAACTGACAAGTAAATTAATCCAATCGGATATTTTTTATTTCTTAATCCAATTGCTCTGAGAATGGAATTATGGTAAAAAATGTCTATGTAGAGTAATAAAAAAGGAAAATTAAAAGAAAAGAAAGTTAGGAAGAAAAAAAGGGAAAAGAAAATAATCAAAGCAAAAATTAAAACTGAACCACCAATTGAATGAAAGAGATTTAAAAGAATCAAATAATGAGGAATTTAAAATAGAGAAGGATATAAAAGAAAATAAGTAAAACCAATGTTTCAAATGGGTCTTCACACCAGTGCTGCCAGTGAAATTTCGAGAAAGATACATTTTAGTTTCCAAAAAGATACATTTAAAAAAAAATGTTAAGTCCAATTTCAACGTTTAACATTAACAGATTTGACGATTTATCGTCATTTTGACAATTTTTTTTCTAAAAAGTGACGAGTTTTTCCGTCTCTCTGAATAAAACATTACATTTTCTGAGAATTTAGTTTTTAATCTTGGAATACAGGGGTGCCAGATAATTTTGATAAAAAAAAAAATCGGCATTATCGGCACTTTAAAAATACCTATTTTAAATACAATAAAACATTCTTACTTACAAATAAGAACAATTCAGAATTATCTAATGTTTATAACTTATGAAATTTCAAAAGAATCAATCAAAATAAACGTTTTACAAAGAAATTGTAGTTAAATATAAAGTTTTTTTTTATCATTCTTATAATTAAGTATATTCCATATACAAATATTTGAGTTTGACATTTTTAATAAATTCGTTTTAATATTAATATCAAAACAGTTTAAATTATTAATTTTTAAATAATCTTTAATATTTTTGATTAGGCTTAAGTTCATCAAATTTAATTTTCATTAGATTATTTTTATGAAGAAAGGAATTTTACAACATGAAAATTAATTAAAATTTACTGATCATTTTTCATTCTTGACTCAATCTGGGCACGAACCCAGGCGTTTTTACGGACAGGTTACCCTGACATGTTTCGATTGCAACCACTCAATCTCCTCAGAGGGCTTGCCGTTAAACACTCGCAGCCATCGACGACTGCTGACGTCAATAGTTAAAAACCATAAATAGTTCAACAAAATAACCACAATACTAATTATTTTTAAATAATCTTTAAAAAACGAATAACTTGCAAAGATAAATTTTCCAGTGAACATCAAAACTCTGTTACATTAAAAAATGCTTTCCACATTTGCGAAAGAATGTGGAAGGACCAAAAATTGTACCAAATGCTGCCATAACATGTGCACGTTATAAATCTAAAATTTTTTGCCAAAAAGTTTGCAAATTTATTTAATTTTCCTTACATAAGAATTGGATATTTAATTTATGTACTAACATCGTCCTCAATTGCGTTATAATCTTAAAAGAAAAATATTTAATTATCAAAGTAATTATTATTTAAATTATATTCATTGATAGTGAATATAAATTTATCTTACCTTTATTCTTTTGTAAGTATTTATCTATCCATTTTCAAACACAAGTATAAAGTGTTGTATATTTTCCTAATAGAAAAAGAAATTTTAACTGAATTATTTTGGCACTATGCGCCCACGATTTGGCGTAAAAGCAACCAATTATTATTATTATTATTTTAGGCTTAAAAATTATTTCTTTTTTAACTTTGGCCTTTAATTCTTCATAGTTGAATATTTTTCAAATAAAAATGTATTAACCCAACACACATTACAAACACTGCATTTAATATTGAATAAAACTATCCCCTTTTTCTTTAGTAGAAGAGCTGACTTAATAACAGTTGCCTCTTTTCAATGTTACAAACTGTTTCAGTATCGCTTAAAGTTAGTGTATTATTATCAAACAAACAAAAGGTAATCGCCTTTTACGTGTTAGTCAAAAAATCGGCATTTTTGGAGCAAAAATCGGCAAATCGGCACTTTGATAATTTAGGGGCAAAAAATCGCCAAAATGCCGATAAATCGGCAAAAATGGCAGGTCTGCAGCCATACCTTAACAAGAGCGGAAGGCGGAACGTTTTCTTTCGCTCAGCTTTTACGCTGATATGCCATACCAAACCAAGAGCGTCAACGCTGTGTCACGAACAGAAGTTATAGCTTTTTTGTTTAATAAAACCCACAAATTATAAATAAAAATAGATAAAAACGTTAGAGTGACCAAAAAATAGCTAAATTGCTATTATTGATTAGCAATAGCGTCAACTTTACTATTAAATGAGCTGTAAAAATCAGGTTTTACAAATCTAAAGCGTGCCGCTTTTGTTTAGGTACGGCTATAATATGTTAGTCTTAAGAAAATCTTTGATTATTTTTAGAGTACAAAAACAACAATGTTACACTTTGTTTATCTTTCGTCAAACCATCATCGAATGAACCTTTTACGACTCTCTGTATAAATCATATTTTCAACAATTATACGGCGAGCATTTCACGATTTGTAAGAGAATATCTACATGAGTCTCAAACGATTCTTGAAATGAAAGTCTCGTTAGATTATCTTTACCCACGTCTTAAACTATTCCCACAACGATTGAAGAAGCGTCTTTCGCTGTGCTATGGAAGAATCTCACTCGTGTTACAGTTTTTCCGGTGTGAGGAATCAATCTTCTGCGATTAACAAATGCGGTCATCGACGATCAAAGATGCTCTTCATGAGACTCCCAGTCAGGGTTGTCAGATGTGGCGATTTCTCGCCAAACGTGGCGATTTTCAAACTTGTTTGGCGACCTAATTTTTGATTTGGCGACATGGCGATTTAACAAAAAAGTTGGCGATTTTGTTGGCTATTTTTGATGAGCTATGCATTTGTTTTGAAAATCGGTAAATTCAATACTGAGAAATAATATTAATTTTATTATACTTATATTATTTTTATGTATGAAGTTTGAGGCATTCATATGTATGGTCAGTATTTGAAAGTTCAAATGGCTGATGAAGATAATGAATATCTTCGAGAAAATAGTTTTTCATATTTAAAAGTGCTCTTGAAAGAATCAATAAATAGAAATTAACGTAAATATATTTATAGTCTATAAACATTTTTTCATTATATGTATGTGGCAATTTTTTATCCCAGATACAATACGTTGTTGTCAGTGATATTTTAAAGATTTTTATGAACCTTTGGACATTTTTGAAACCCAATGAAAAAATTAGCGTTGGTTAATTGCAAAGATAAATAAGTTTATGCCAAAACTTTAAAGCTGCAACGAAACGGCAGGTACGTACAATTTCAAGGAATTTACTTTGACTGTTCTTTATATGTTCTTTATATTACTATAAGTAATGCCTTCTAGACGCGTTGTTACGAGTTATAAGTTGCACTTCTTTTGTACCATCGTTGAATAAATGAAAAACCCTTGCAATGTATTCCAAAAAAGAAGACAAATAGGTAGCTTTGCCGGTGAAGCGTTTTAGATATATAATAAAACTGCAACTACATACATATATAAAAATGTAAATATATCCAATATTTGTTTAATACTAGCCGCAAAAAAAACTTTTTTTTAAATAAACATCGTACCATTTTTGTGTTCACTAGCTATTTTTACTTTTTCTAAATAAAAATTAAGCAAAATATATACCATGGCGACTTTTTTGAATTTTTGGCGTATTTTAGCGATACGAAACAAATTAATTTTTTTAGAATTTATAAAGAATATTTTTAATAAATCAAAAAAATATATATTTTACTGCCAAAAACTTGAAAATAAAGGCTTTGGCGATTTTGGCGATTTTTGACATTGAATTTGGCGAAAAAGGTCAAAATCACTCTGACAACCCTGCTCCCAGTAGCCCGTTAGATTATCTTTACCCACGTCTTACATTGCAGCCACACGATCAAGCTTTTCTTGATAGTCTTTTACATATACTGTTTGTCAAAATATGCAAAAATTGGCAGCTGTGACGTAGGCTGCACGCAAGTTGAAAGCAATTTACTTTCAAGATGTCATTAAAAAAAAAAATTTATAAAGAGAAACGAAAAATTTGCTCACTAACCTTGAAATCAGCTGTTTTCTTGAACGTAAATTGAAACACTCACTGGCAAGAGAATTTTAAAGGCAAGTTCGTATCAATTTTTAAAAGTATGAGTGTATTGGTAAAAAAGTGTGAGTGTATTAAAAATTGATAGGCAAAACTTGATCGTGTAACCCTCAAGTTAAACGATTCCCACAACGTCTTTCGCTGTGCCATTTAAGGCCAGTTTACACGGTACTACAATGTATTACGACTTTGTAGAATCAAAATAATATGAAATTCTATCCGTGCACTCACAATATTCTGTACGTAAAATTAACTGAAATCTAATATAAAATAAATGAAAATTCAATTAAAAACCGGTCTACTTATTTTTCATTTATTTTTAAAAAAAGTTCATTTAATTTTTACTGTCAAAAATTCAACACCATATTCCGTAAAATCAAATAAATATTCAGTTATTTTGTAAAATTTTACTTTCAAAAATTCAACACCATATTCAGTAAAAAAAATTAAATATTTAGTTATTTTTTAAAATTTTACTGTCAAAAAATGTACCCCATATTCAGTAAAAACAATTAAATATTCAGTTATTTTATTAAATTCAGCATTTTTCATTTACTAAACAAAAGAGCCGAATTTCTAAAAAATACCAGACAGACACCTGTCCGCTTGTTTTTCTTATAAGCGAGAGAGGGAGAATATTATTATTTACTTACCCTGGTACCAGGGATGTCAGATGTGACGATTTTACGTCATTTTGACGATTTTTTTCGCTGAATTTACCAAAATGACGATTGACGATTTTGAATGTAGAGTCACTTAGGTGTTGACGATTTAATCCCGTCAATAAATTTAGTTTAAACTTTAATCTTTCATCAAATTTTTAACACTTTAATCTGTCAAGTAAAGTTTTTTTCTTACCGAACGTTTCCACATGCAAGTAATTACTTGCAAGTGGTGTATACGTATTATCAACAAAAAATCGAGGAAACAGCCGATTGGCTGAATGAACAAAAATTGTGTGAATGTTAGTGAAAAAGTGTCAGTGTATTGAGTTTTTCGAACTTGCACTTGCATGTGGAAACGGGGGGTTAGTTAATATATGTATATAGAGGCGAATATATATTTATATCTACTAGCGGACTCGACGAACTTCGCCTCGTCCCAATTTTAAGCCTTCAGACAAACTTGAGAGTAATAATACAACACAAATATTAAAATTTTTAATATGATTTATTTGAATGGAATCAGTAGAGAGCGATTTGATGTACAAAAATCTATAAATCACTAAATATATAAACCATCTTTAAACGCATAAAATTCGGCGTTTAAACTACCAACACAGACCATATGAATTTGATAAGATTTATCGTAGTGCTGTCACATGTTATTTTTTTACCACATATAACACATGGGAGAATGATTTATAGTTGCTGAGTTTAAACTACATATAAATTCAAGTTTAGTTCAACTAAACCAGCGTTTAAACCATCAGTGGTTTATTAGCCATTATGGTACAAGTTTTTTTTTAGAAAAACTAAAAAACAACTAGTTAATATTAGTCAGTGCCATTTTTTGATTTTTTTTTTATATGGGCAGGACGATTTTTCGAAACAATAACTGAGTACAATAACTGCCTGCTTTTAAAACACGAGTGCAAAACTCCTTCAAATTACTGCCTGCTTTTAGATCGCGAGCACAAACGTGACTCGTTTAACTAATATTTAAAACAAAATTTAAAAATGTCCATTCCTTAAGGGGTTCCCATACAAAAAGTTTAATACAGACTAGAAATATATTGAAGAAAACGTACCATAACAGCCAAGGAGTCTCCTTAACAATTTTTCGAGACATACTTGCCCCTTATCACCACTTCTTAAGGGGGCTCCCATACAAATATTGCGATTTATGAAATTTTTAAATTAATTAAAATTTTTTGACTTTTGTGAATAAAATCAAAAGTTGTTAACAGATTTTAATCATTTATAGCTGTAATTTTTAATAGATTTTTAACAAACAAAAATTTCGAAATGTTGATTAAAAATTATTTTTGTTGCCAAAAAAAGAAAAAAAAAAAAAAAATATGTTTCTAAAACGACAGCGTATGTTAGAAAAAAAATTTACGTTTAAAGGAAATTTTATTGCGGACTTTCGTTTTTTTTTAGTATATAATTTCAATAAACTGAACCGTTTTTGAACCGGTATTGGATTCAGCGTACCCGAAAAAGGTTTAAGCGCCAGTTGCCAAATTCTAGCACAGTGTAATTGTTTGATAAAACTTGCGAAAAGCAATAAAAAACATTTTTAAATATAACAATAAAAAGAAATTAATTGGACTTTATATTTATACTGTGTACTTTTTTTCTTAACCTTTAATAATCAATGTACTTTAATTGCAACAAAAAATGTTGGGAACCCTATATGTAGTTGTCCTGCGATTTAACTTTGAATAATTAAGTTTAAGTTATCGACGTCCTTATTCTTCGATGCTATTTTTGCCCGTTCACCAATCCAATCGAGATTTTTGTAGTTTTGTGCAATGTCGGGGAACACTTTGCTGATGAGCTCCTCTTTGGACGATGTGAATTTACAAAAATTTTCAGGGAACGATATCAATCCATTCGAAACATCAATAGGAATTTGGCCGTTGCCAAGCTCCAGCAGTTGTCTCGAGAATTCAGCAGCCGATAGGTCGTTCTGCAACACGACTCTAATGTTTGCGGTCAATTGCAACTTCTGGACATGCCTCCACAAAGACGACGATTTCAGGCAGGCATTAAGTTCATCTGCAGCAGAAGATTTGGGGATGACGGGAATTGTTTGACGAAAATCTCCGGAGAGCAATATCAAAGCCGCACCAAATCGTCTTAAGTATTAAAAATTCTATATTTTTTTGGTTTTGTATGATTTTATACTTAATATTTTTTTATGTTTTAATAGAGTGATATATCCGTGTTTATAAAAAAACGATTTTTTTATATGACGATTTTTTTACGGTTTTTTTTCAAAACTACTGACGATTTTGACGATTTTTTTTTTTAAATTTTGACGATATTTCGAAAAAAACATCTAACATCACTGCCTGGTACACACGTTTGTTTAACTTTTGTTGTACTGACCACGTTGTTTACAGAAGAACTCTCAATTATTAATAATTATAAGACACCAACACCATGACCGATATGGCTTCGCAATTATTTTACTTTTAAAATTGGATGTATTTAACTAAATTATATTAATAAATAGAAAATGGGAACTGCTTACACAAAACGAGCAATTCATTTTTTATAGATAAGTAAAAATTAATTTTTGGTAGTAAAACTATATAAAATAACAGAATATTTAATTGTTTTTACTGAATATGGTGTTGAAATTTTGACAGTATAAATTTATTTGTTTTTACGGAATATGTAGTTAATTTTTTGACAATTAATTTATATAAGATAACTGAATATTCATTTGTTTTTACGAAATTCGCGGTTGAATTTTTGACAGTAAAAATTAAATGAACTTTTCGTTGCTTTAAATTACATTTTTATTTAATTTAACATAAAGAAGAATTTAACTCAATCAACGGAAAATATTAACTGCAACTGAAAATCCGTATTAATATGCACTTAGTTTTTTGAATAACTGTTGGAATCAGTTAAAAATAAATTTGCTTGGAATTTTAAATGTTTATTTATTTAAAAATGACTGAACGGAATATTTCTTACATAATATTGTGAGTGTGTTTAAAAGCAAAAAAATAAAAGTCTGTTGAGAGTAGGCTTGCCAACCGTACTTTATAATAAAGCATTGTACGTTATTTCGAGTAATTGTACTCTATACTTTATGAGAATAATAAAGTACGCAAAAATACTTTATTTTGCATGATTTGTTTTATCTAGAATTCAAATAGATTCAGGTTATATAAGTCAGGGCTTTATTAGTCATAAAATTATAAAACTTCTTGTACAAGTTTTTTTTTAGAAAAACTAAAGAACAACTAATTAATATTAGTCAGGGCAATTTGTTGATGTTTTTTATATTGGCAGGACGATTTGTCGAAAAAAAAATAATAATCTGACAGCACTATTTCACTTGTTTGTTTTTTTTGAGTACAATAACTGCCTGTTTTTAAAACACGAGTGCAAAACTCTTTCAAATTACTGCCTGCTTTTAGATCGCGAGCACAAAAGTGACTCGTTTAACTAACATTTAAAACCAAATTTTAAAATTTCCATTCCTTAAGGGGGCTCCCATACAAAATGTTTAATACAGACTAGAAATATATTGAAGAAAACGAATCATAACAGCCAAGGAGTAGCCTTAGCAATTTTTCGAGGCATACTTGCTCCCATACAAATATTGCGTTTTATGATATTTTTAAATAAATTAAAATTTTTTGACTTTTGTGAATAAAATCAAAAGTTGTTAACAGATTTTAATCATTTATAGCTTGTTTTGTTTGATTGTTTGTTGTTTATATGTCTGGAAGAAGCATACCCAGGAAAAACTTTTTGATTTTTAGTAATAGGTGGTAGTTATTTCATACATTACCTGGTAAGTAGTTCTCATTACAATTGTCATTATTCTGAAAACGTCAATAAGTACTTACTAGTAATGACCTCAGCAACTACTTATTACTTCTGTTATTTTCCCTACAGAATATTTGCTTACTGGTAACGTACTAAATAACTACTTATTAGGTCTATTAACTAGTGATTTTTTGGCTTCTGGTAAGTTAATTGTAAGTACTTACAATTCAACTAACTAGTAGTTAAATAATAACTGGGTATTATGTAGTTATTCAGCCGAAAAATAAGTAGTGTTTATTTACTCCAACATTATTTGCTAACTTACCAGGTAAGTAAAGTTTTTGCTGGGATAGCTGTAATTTTTTTATAGATTTTTAACAAACAAAAATTTCGAAATGTTGCTAAAAATTTATTTTTGTTGCCAAAACAAAATTATATTTCTAAAACGACTGCGCATGTTAGAAAAAAATTTAACGTTTAAAGGAAATTTTATTCCGGATTTTCGTTATTTTTAGTAATTTCAATAAACTGAACCCTTTTTGAACCTGTTTTGGATTCAGCGTACCCGAATTAAGTTAAAGCGCCAGTTGCCCGGTTTGTCTCAAAAAAGTGTCAAATTCTAGCACAGTGTAATTGTTTGATAAAACTTGCGAAAAGCAATAAAAAAACGTTATTAAAATTTAACAATAAAATGAAATTAATTGTACTTTATATTTATACTGTGTACGTTTTTTTCTTAACCTTTAATAATCAATGTACTTTAATTGCAACAAAAAATGTTGGGAACCCTAGTTGAGAATTTACTTTATGTTTACACGGATGGTATAAGTAAAATAAAAAAAAAAATAACAAAAAAGCAGATGGTTGCAGTTTTAAAATTTTAACGAAAACAACATGAAAAAATCCTGAGTTGATTTAAGTTGTTTTTGTAATTGTATAAAAATGCTACCACCTTCAATATACTCCGTTAAAATGCACCTCTGGTGTGATGAAAATACATATGTAACAGTACGTTTACATTTGACAGTACTGGCAAGACAGTAAGAAAATACATATTTAAAAAACACTACTAACTGTCTTCGTGATGTAGGCGTCCAGACAGTAGTTAAGACAGTTCACTTTTAAAAATAAGTCAAACGTAAATGTTTCTGTTCAAGTCCAGCTAAACGTGTTTTACATGAACTAAACAAACTTAAAAACAGCTTAAAATAACTATATTGTGTTAACAATCATAACACTAAACTAAAATAAAAAAAAACAAAGCAAAATATGTTTAATTTTTTTTTACACTTTGATTTTTTCCCTTTTGCTAACAAAACTTCAGATTACTGTTAGCAAATGTCAAATCACTGTCCAATTTTACTGTCTGCAAACTTTGCTAAACAGTCGACAAGACAGTTGGAAAAGTGTGCATGTATTAGTGAAAAAGTTTGCATGTATTGCTACTGTCTTGCCAGTACTGGCAAATGTAAACGCCAAGTAAGTTTCTAAAATGGTTTAGAAAAAAAAAAAACCATTTGCATTTACATCAGACCAGTGTTGAAAAATTCAGTACTTTGGTACTTTTTTCAGTACTTTTTCATATTAAAAATACCGCAGTACCCCCGCGTTGTTTTCAGTACTTTTTGTATCCTTTGAGCTTTTTTAAGGTGATGTGATCATTTCGATAGCATTGTATTTTAAAAATAATAAGCGACGTAAATATTGAAATGAAAAGTGTGGACGGCAGGATTCATATTTTGCTTTCCAGAATGGGATATTTGTTCTTACAACAAAATTTGGTTTTGAACATAAAACCTTAAAAGTTGTTTCCGGAAAAACCAATAGCATAATACTGTTGTTATTAATGTTTTTTACAAACGATAAAGAAAAATATGAAAATATCAATTCTCAATTCCGTGTTCTAGCGGATCTTTCAGAAATAAAGCATTTCAGAACTGAATATATTTAAATTTCTTGAAAAAAATAAAGCGAATATTAAAAACGAAACTAATGTTTGCTGACATTTCATATATTGCTTTTGGTATTTTTTCGATACCACATTTCTGAGCATCAATTGAACGCACATTTTCGAATGCAAAATGATGTTAAAAGCAAAGGAAGAAATCGTATACATATAGAAACTGTTTCAAGTTAGATAAAAATATATTTCTTATGATTTCTTAAAGTAAATTTTCTTTATCTTAAAACACTGAATTAAGATCTTTATTTTTAAACATTATTGTTTTAAACTTTTTTTGGAACTAAGCTCTAAGTTTGTAAAAGTCTGAATTATGTAACTTTGTAAAAGTTAAAATATAAACATAAAAACCAGTATTAATTTATATTGACAAAAATAAAATTTTTAATTTATATTCTTATTCATAAATATATGAACTATTTCAAATATTTTTTTTTAATACTGAAAAAACGTACCTTAAACGGCTCTTACACTTTCAATATATGTGTGTAACTGTTCAATTATATCGCCAATGGGTTTGTTATATTCGAAGGTGACACAATATTGGTAAGAATCGAAATCAGAAAAGCTATATATTGCAACACTGCACTATGTTGTTTTGCTTTAAATGTTGTGTTTTTTTAGATAAGAGTTGCGCCATATTTTAATTGAAACCTCTGTGCCACTTATTGAATAATATGGGGCCATATAGAAATAATATGGCGAATAACATATACAATAATATTGTAAATGGATGGGGCGCTTGACGCTTATGTATAAAACAAATATTTTTTACATGTGTACCTTAAATATAAATACTGTTCGCCATTAAATACTTATATAAATGAATTCCAATAAAATATTTTTGTTCCATTTATTTTCATAAATTATTGTTTTTTTTTTTAACAAAAAGTACCATTTGGTGGGAAAAAGACTCTTTTAGTTGAAGTTCAGTACCATTTCAAAATTTCAATTTTGCAACACTGCATCAGACATTTCCAAAAATTTTTTGGTTGTGTATTAGTGGGTACCAGAGAGTAAAAAAATTGAGAGAATGCATTCATTACAGCCGAAATAAAATGTTAGTAATATATTTTATAAGTTGTATAACACAAAGGTACAAAATACAAAATGTTTTGTGTTAATAAAAAATTTGTAGCAATTCTTTACCAATTCAATTTCGCTGATTTTAAAACTGCACTTTTTTTTATTCGGAAGCTTTTTGACTCTAAATCAGTTTCAAATATCTTATCAAACAATTGTAAAAAAATTAAAGATTTTAATGTTTTAAAAATTCATAAAAAATAAATATTGCAAGCAAATCACAGCTGATAGAAAAAAAGTGCAGTTTTAAAATCAGCGACTTTGAATTGGTAAAGAACTGCTACACATTTTCTAGCAACACAAAAAATGTTTGATTTTGTTCCCTTGTGTTAAAGAACTTATAAATAAAATCTTCTAATATTATACTTTTATGGCAGTTTCGTAATAGCAGAATGCTTTTAAAATGGAACGATTTTAATTTAATTTACGTTGCTTGGAACAAACAAATTTTAAATCCGAAAAAATTTGTTCGCATAGGTAATTAGTGCCGAAAAAAGAGAGGCACTTAAAGTAATTTTTTTTCAGTTCAGGATAGAACTCGCCATCCAAATCTTTCCAGAACTCTTCAATATTATTTTCGTCTACAGCATTTACTTCGCTTCGTAGTATGATTAGTTCTAATTGAATATCAAATTCGAAGTTGCTTACATCGCAACGAAATGGGTTTTCGAAAAGATCTAATAGCGGTTGTAAAATTACAAAATCTTGAAACCTGTCTTGAAAATGATTGAAAAGTGTTTCATATATTTCGGCATATTCATATCTTTTGTCGATTTCGAGATTTCTATAAACTAGTGAAGTTTTTGGAAAAATCACCAGTTTTAATTTGGGAAAAAATTAGAACCTGCTGTCACATTTGCTTTTATCTTTATAGGATTACACATAAATTGTAGCAAAACAAAACTTTTTTAACTTGTTTTTTAAATATTTTTACTTACTTAAGAAAAGTGTTTTCAAAGAAAAAAAAAACCCACCGACGCGATTGGTACAGAAACAAAAATATTTTTACAAGCACAAAATACCAACAAATTCTTGTGGCTATTTTTTTTTTCTAAATAATTTCTGCATTTAGGTAGGTCTTTTTAACGAAAAAAAGGGACCCTTTTACAGGCATCAAATAATTTTTTTCACAAACAAAACACATATCGTTAGCTTAAATGCAAAACAATGTAGATATTATTTGAAAATTACAAATTATTAGAATACAATATTTTTTCCTTAATAATATCTGTTAACGCATTTTTATCTGAAATTTTAAAAATTGATTTTAAATCTCAAATAATTACCATTTTACTTTTTCTTTGCTTTGCATGTAAACTAATGAAATGTTATATTATTCTACATTTAAGTCTTAAAATTTGAACTCTAAATAAAAATTGCACGCAAGGCATTGGATGTTACCAAAAGCATTTTTGACCGCACAATATTTTTTGAGTGTTAGCTGAAACAAAATAATATAGCATCCGCTAGACATGTACACTTGTCGAAGTCACATCGACGACTGAATTGAAGAGCATAAAAATATGTCTAATGCAGTGATGTCAATTATGATTGTGTTGGTGAGATTACTCTTATCTCTTACATGCCCAGCGGGCGAAATATGCGGTTGCGAGGCCTATTGCGAGGCCTTATTAAAGACCTTTTCTAAGGGTCATCTATGTTCGATTAAATTGTTGGGAAACAGGTAAGGTATTAAAACTTACAAAACATTTTCATGAAAGGGCGATGCAAACACCAGGGCCAGCATTATGCGAGGAAATATAGTTCATGCTTTCCATTCATTTTTCATCAGACCATTTAAAGTTAACTTACATTTATTGCTATGAAGACTTAAAAGCATTAAATAATAATACAATTATCGAAAAATGTTGAGTTATGGACAGACACAATCAGTTATTATTTAAATAAATTTAATTTGTAACCTCAGAAACTTTGCTTATTTTTTGGAAAAATTGCGCAGTTCACAATATTTGAAGTCTTTTTACAACCTAATACAATTCTTTCCAATATTTTTCGTTTTTTGCTCAACATACCTTTGCGAATTCTAACAATGAAAATTCATTTGCTCATACTAATGCAAATATTAAGTTTAAAAATATTCTGTAAGTATTTACCACCATTATAAAAAGAGAAGATTTTACTAGACTATAATAAATACTTTTATTTACCAATAATATCTTCTATATTTATATTGCAGCTTCGTAACAACAAACCATTTTTTAGGTTTGCGGATGTTAATTTATTGCGTTGTTTTGAGCAAATGTATTTCAAATCGGAAAATATTTGTTCGCAAAGATATGTTGAGGAGAAAAGCGACAAACATTTGAAGGAATTTTTTTTTAATATATGATATAGCGCCCCGTCTAAATTTTTCCAGAACTCAATAATATTTTCCCTGTCTGGAGGATTAATTTCGCTCCTAAGTATGATTAGTTCCGACTGGATGCTGAATTCATAACTCGCAATGTCGCACTTAAAGGGATTTTGGAATATGTTAAGTAGTGGTTTTATATCCTCAAAATCTTGAAAACGATCTTGAAAGTTGTAAAAAAGGTTTTCAAAAATTGCCAAATACTCAGATTTTTTCAAATATTTCTCCTTGTCATAAATAAGCAAAGTTTTAGGAAAGTTGGAAAAATCTTCATTATTTATTTCATTTGTTAATAAAAATAATTTGGTTTTAAAATTAAAAACAATCATATATATGTCACTTAAATTGTTTCCCTTTCCTTGTAGTTCCAAATTTAGCTCATTTAAAATACTGCTTGTATCCGCCAGAAACGCAAGGTCTAAAATGAACTCATAATCATTCAACTGTATTAATTCACATTCGTCTAAATTTTCAGTTTCCCAAAAACGCAACACCTCTTTTCTAAGATCGAATAACCTGTTTAGACAATCACCCCGACTAAGCCAACGAACTTCCGTAAACATTTTAAGTCGTGGTGATTGGCGTTTACGTTTTTAAGAAAACTTACAAATTTTCTGTGCGTTAATGAATGATGACCCCCCCGTATTCTATTGATTATCCGCTCTGCAGTCTTAATAGCGGCATGATCACTTATAAATTTTGAGGCAAGCATGGACTGATGAATTATGCAATGGAAAGCATGTACATCAATTCCATTTTGCTTAAGCTGTCCTACGAAACCTTCATACTTCCCGGCCATAACGTTTGCACCATCCGTGCAAACTCCTGCTAATTTTGAAGCTTGTGTAACAGATATCAGGTTTTCAAAGACTACGTCGTATAATACCTTACCTGTTACATTACCGTAAAACGTTTCAAGTGAGTACATAGTTTCAAAAACATTGTACTCACTATCTATGCATCGAACACAAATGACCAATTGGCAAAGATCATTAATATCGGTGCTTTCGTCGAGGCAAAAAGAAAAATATTCACAATTTTTTAACTTTTCCCTAATCACAGATTGTATATGTGCAGCTAAAATTGATGTGCGCTTGACGACACTATTTCGGCTCATGGGAAGCGTTTTTATTACGCTGTAATCGATTTTCAGTTTTTCCAAAACTGCATTGAAAAGCTTTTTTATAAATGCCCCATCGGAAAATGGTCTTCCCTGTTTTACTATTTCCAAAGTTAGTAAATTTGATATTTCTATTTTTAACTCTTCTATCCTATCTTCATGCTCTTCTTCTTGTGATACCCAACTTTTCAAGATAAACCTTTTTTTTAATCTTCTATTGGTTTTCCCTTTCTTTTACTTCATATTGTTTAATATCATTATGGAAATGATCATAATGCCTTTTCAAAGTATACAATCTCTTAAGTTCAAATGTTTTAAAACATAAGAGACATTGAAAATAATTAAATGCATTTTTTATCGTAAAATATTTTTTATATGGCATCATTTATCTTTTTTTTAATAAACTCATCCGCTTGCACGTCCGTTATCGCTGTCTACAAGACTATTAAATGAAATTCTAATTTGAAGTTTACAGGTATACACAATTGTACATAGAAATGGATTTCCCTGATCTATTTATTCAAAAATAAAATGAATTACATGAGAATTATAACGTGAAAAAGTTATTTTAGTAAAAAGTTAGGGTATTCATAGTGGTAAGTAAAATAGAAAGGGTATTCACGGTGTTGGGTTACTCATACTTCAAACATCTGTGCATACATTTTAATTCTAGCTAATGGTATATCATAACTTTTTACAAAATACCAAATGCGCACCTGAGTTTGCCTGCAAAAATTTATAAAGTCATTATAACAGGTCAAAGTTACGTTAAATAAATACCATAAAGTAGTAAGGTTTACTCTTTAGACTCGGTCATATAATTGTAGCATAAAAAAGTAAGCAATAAAAATAGTGCGAAACAATAAAGTTTCATTAATACATCAATAAAACACATCTTCTTACCCAAAAATTTTACCTGCTGTCACATTTGCTTTTATGTGTATAGGTTTACACATAAATTGTAGCAAAACAAGACTTTTTTAACTTGTTTTTTAAATATTTTTACCTACTTAAGAAAAGAGTTTTCAAAAAAAAAACCCACCGACGCGATTGGTACAGAAACAAAAATATTTTTACAATCACAAAATACCAACAAATTCTTGTGGCTTTTTCTTTTCTTAATAATTTCTGCATTTAGGTACGTCTTTTTAACGAAAGAAAAAGGGACCCTGTTACATGCATCAACGAATTTTTTTCACGAACAAAACACATATCGTTAGCTTAAATGCAAAACAATTATTTTGAAAATTTGAAATTTTTGTTGATTAGGATTCACTTTACATATATATTTTTATAAAATTATTAGTATTGTGGTTATTTTATTGAACTATTTATGGTTTTTAATCCAAATTTTTAATATTTTTAATTAGGCTTAAGTTCATCAAATTTAATTTTCATAAAATTATTTTTATGAAGAAAGGAATTTTACAACATGAAAATTAATTAAAATTTACTGATAATTTTTCATTCCTGACTCAATCTGGGCTCGAACCCAGGCGTTTTTACGGACAGGTTACCCTGACATGTTTCGACTGCAACCACTCAATCTCCTCAGAGGGCTTGCCGTTTAACACTCGCAGCCATCGACGACTGCTGACGTCATTAGTCAAACATCAATCCTTAAACCAAATTGTATTCAACCTTTGGTAGATCGAAATTTGCTTTGAATGATTATCTATTTTAATTTATTTTAACATGTTATTCCTTTACTTCTGTTTTTTCGTACTTTTGTCAAGAATTCTTCTTGAAGTTCAAAGTACATATTTTTGTTTTTTCATTTTTTTTTTTTTTTTGTCTTTCTTTTTCTTGTTGACCTTTTCAGCACAACTTGAAGGACAAATGCAAACATAGAGCTCGTGCCTTAGCTTTAACAATTATTAGTATTGTGGTTATTTTATTGAACTATTTATGGTTTTTAATCCAAATTTTTAATATTTTTAATTAGGCTTAAGTTCATCAAATTTAATTTTCATAAAATTATTTTTATGAAGAAAGGAATTTTACAACATGAAAATTAATTAAAATTTACTGATAATTTTTCATTCTTGACTCAATCTGGGCTCGAACCCAGGCGTTTTTACGGACAGGTTACCCTGACATGTTTCGATTGCAACCACTCAATCTCCTCAGAGGGCTTGCCGTTTAACACTCGCAGCCATCGACGACTGCTGACGTCATTAGTCAAACATCAATCCTTAAACCAAATTGTATTCAACCTTTGGTAGATCGAAATTTGCTTTGAATGATTATCTATTTTAATTTATTTTAACATGTTATTCCTTTACTTCTGTTTTTTCGTACTTTTGTCAAGAATTCTTCTTGAAGTTCAAAGTACATATTTTTGTTTTTTCATTTTTTTTTGTCTTTCTTTTTCTTGTTGACCTTTTCAGCAAAACTTGAAGGACAAATGCAAACATAGAGCTCGTGCCTTAGCTTTAACAATTATTAGTATTGTGGTTATTTTATTGAACTATTTATGGTTTTTAATCCAAATTTTTAATATTTTTAATTAGGCTTAAGTTCATCAAATTTAATTTTCATAAAATTATTTTTATGAAGAAAGGAATTTTACAACATGAAAATTAATTAAAATTTACTGATAATTTTTCATTCTTGACTCAATCTGGGCTCGAACCCAGGCGTTTTTACGGACAGGTTACCCTGACATGTTTCGATTGCAACCACTCAATCTCCTCAGAGGGCTTGCCGTTTAACACTCGCAGCCATCGACGACTGCTGACGTCATTAGTCAAACATCAATCCTTAAACCAAATTGTATTCAACCTTTGGTAGATCGAAATTTGCTTTGAATGATTATCTATTTTAATTTATTTTAACATGTTATTCCTTTACTTCTGTTTTTTCGTACTTTTGTCAAGAATTCTTCTTGAAGTTCAAAGTACATATTTTTGTTTTTTCATTTTTTTTTGTCTTTCTTTTTCTTGTTGACCTTTTCAGCAAAACTTGAAGGACAAATGCAAACATAGAGCTCGTGCCTTAGCTTTAACAATTATTAGTATTGTGGTTATTTTATTGAACTATTTATGGTTTTTAATCCAAATTTTTAATATTTTTAATTAGGCTTAAGTTCATCAAATTTAATTTTCATAAAATTATTTTTATGAAGAAAGGAATTTTACAACATGAAAATTAATTAAAATTTACTGATAATTTTTCATTCTTGACTCAATCTGGGCTCGAACCCAGGCGTTTTTTTGGACAGGTTACCCTGTCATGTTTCGATTGCAACCACTCAATCTCCTCAGAGGGCTTGCCGTTTAACACTCGCAGCCATCGACGACTGCTGACGTCATTAGTCAAACATCAATCCTTAAACCAAATTGTATTCAACCTTTGGTAGATCGAAATTTGCTTTGAATGATTATCTATTTTAATTTATTTTAACATGTTATTCCTTTACTTCTGTTTTTTCGTACTTTTGTCAAGAATTCTTCTTGAAGTTCAAAGTACATATTTTTGTTTTTTCATTTTTTTTTTTTTTTGTCTTTCTTTTTCTTGTTGACCTTTTCAGCACAACTTGAAGGACAAATGCAAACATAGAGCTCGTGCCTTAGCTTTAACAATTATTAGTATTGTGGTTATTTTATTGAACTATTTATGGTTTTTAATCCAAATTTTTAATATTTTTAATTAGGCTTAAGTTCATCAAATTTAATTTTCATAAAATTATTTTTATGAAGAAAGGAATTTTACAACATGAAAATTAATTAAAATTTACTGATAATTTTTCATTCTTGACTCAATCTGGGCTCGAACCCAGGCGTTTTTACGGACAGGTTACCCTGTCATGTTTCGATTGCAACCACTCAATCTCCTCAGAGGGCTTGCCGTTTAACACTCGCAGCCATCGACGACTGCTGACGTCATTAGTCAAACATCAATCCTTAAACCAAATTGTATTCAACCTTTGGTAGATCGAAATTTGCTTTGAATGATTATCTATTTTAATTTATTTTAACATGTTATTCCTTTACTTCTGTTTTTTCGTACTTTTGTCAAGAATTCTTCTTGAAGTTCAAAGTACATATTTTTGTTTTTTCATTTTTTTTTTTTTTTTTTTTTTTTTTTTTTGTCTTTCTTTTTCTTGTTGACCTTTTCAGCACAACTTGAAGGACAAATGCAAACATAGAGCTCGTGCCTTAGCTTTAACAATTATTAGTATTGTGGTTATTTTATTGAACTATTTATGGTTTTTAATCCAAATTTTTAATATTTTTAATTAGGCTTAAGTTCATCAAATTTAATTTTCATAAAATTATTTTTATGAAGAAAGGAATTTTACAACATGAAAATTAATTAAAATTTACTGATAATTTTTCATTCTTGACTCAATCTGGGCTCGAACCCAGGCGTTTTTACGGACAGGTTACCCTGACATGTTTCGATTGCAACCACTCAATCTCCTCAGAGGGCTTGCCGTTTAACACTCGCAGCCATCGACGACTGCTGACGTCATTAGTCAAACATCAATCCTTAAACCAAATTGTATTCAACCTTTGGTAGATCGAAATTTGCTTTGAATGATTATCTATTTTAATTTATTTTAACATGTTATTCCTTTACTTCTGTTTTTTCGTACTTTTGTCAAGAATTCTTCTTGAAGTTCAAAGTACATATTTTTGTTTTTTCATTTTTTTTGTCTTTCTTTTTCTTGTTGACCTTTTCAGCACAACTTGAAGGACAAATGCAAACATAGAGCTCGTGCCTTAGCTTTAACAATTATTAGTATTGTGGTTATTTTATTGAACTATTTATGGTTTTTAATCCAAATTTTTAATATTTTTAATTAGGCTTAAGTTCATCAAATTTAATTTTCATAAAATTATTTTTATGAAGAAAGGAATTTTACAACATGAAAATTAATTAAAATTTACTGATAATTTTTCATTCTTGACTCAATCTGGGCTCGAACCCAGGCGTTTTTACGGATAGGTTACCCTGACATGTTTCGATTGCAACCACTCAATCTCCTCAGAGGGCTTGCCGTTTAACACTCGCAGCCATCGACGACTGCTGACGTCATTAGTCAAACATCAATCCTTAAACCAAATTGTATTCAACCTTTGGTAGATCGAAATTTGCTTTGAATGATTATCTATTTTAATTTATTTTAACATGTTATTCCTTTACTTCTGTTTTTTCGTACTTTTGTCAAGAATTCTTCTTGAAGTTCAAAGTACATATTTTTGTTTTTTCATTTTTTTTTTTTTTGTCTTTCTTTTTCTTGTTGACCTTTTCAGCACAACTTGAAGGACAAATGCAAACATAGAGCTCGTGCCTTAGCTTTAACAATTATTAGTATTGTGGTTATTTTATTGAACTATTTATGGTTTTTAATCCAAATTTTTAATATTTTTAATTAGGCTTAAGTTCATCAAATTTAATTTTCATAAAATTATTTTTATGAAGAAAGGAATTTTACAACATGAAAATTAATTAAAATTTACTGATAATTTTTCATTCTTGACTCAATCTGGGCTCGAACCCAGGCGTTTTTACGGACAGGTTACCCTGACATGTTTCGATTGCAACCACTCAATCTCCTCAGAGGGCTTGCCGTTTAACACTCGCAGCCATCGACGACTGCTGACGTCATTAGTCAAACATCAATCCTTAAACCAAATTGTATTCAACCTTTGGTAGATCGAAATTTGCTTTGAATGATTATCTATTTTAATTTATTTTAACATGTTATTCCTTTACTTCTGTTTTTTCGTACTTTTGTCAAGAATTCTTCTTGAAGTTCAAAGTACATATTTTTGTTTTTTCTTAAATAGATAATCATTCAAAGCAAACTTCGATCTACCAAAGGTTGAATACAATTTGGTTTAAGGATTGATGTTTGACTAATGACGTCAGCAGTCGTCGATGGCTGCGAGTGTTAAACGGCAAGCCCTCTGAGGAGATTGAGTGGTTGCAATCGAAACATGTCAGGGTAACCTGTCCGTAAAAACGCCTGGGTTCGAGCCCAGATTGAGTCAAGAATGAAAAATTATCAGTAAATTTTAATTAATTTTCATGTTGTAAAATTCCTTTCTTCATAAAAATAATTTTATGAAAATTAAATTTGATGAACTTAAGCCTAATTAAAAATATTAAAAATTTGAATTAAAAACCATAAATAGTTCAATAAAATAACCACAATACTAATAATTGTTAAAGCTAAGGCACGAGCTCTATGTTTGCATTTGTCCTTCAAGTTGTGCTGAAAAGGTCAACAAGAAAAAGAGAGACAAACAAAAAAAAAAAAAAATTAAAAAACAAAAATATGTACTTTGAACTTCAAGAAGAATTCTTGACAAAAGTACGAAAAAACAGAAGTAAAGGAATAACATGTTAAATTAAATTAAAATAGATAATCATTCAAAGCAAATTTCGATCTACCAAAGGTTGAATACAATTTGGTTTAAGGATTGATGTTTGACTAATGACGTCAGCAGTCGTCGATGGCTGCGAGTGTTAAACGGCAAGCCCTCTGAGGAGATTGAGTGGTTGCAATCGAAACATGTCAGGGTAACCTGTCCGTAAAAACGCCTGGGTTCGAGCCCAGATTGAGTCAAGAATGAAAAATTATCAGTAAATTTTAATTAATTTTCATGTTGTAAAATTCCTTTCTTCATAAAAATAATTTTATGAAAATTAAATTTGATGAACTTAAGCCTAATTAAAAATATTAAAAATTTGGATTAAAAACCATAAATAGTTCAATAAAATAACCACAATACTAATAATTGTTAAAGCTAAGGCACGAGCTCTATGTTTGCATTTGTCCTTCAAGTTGTGCTGAAAAGGTCAACAAGAAAAAGAAAGACAAAAAAAAAAAAAATGAAAAAACAAAAATATGTACATTGAACTTCAAGAAGAATTCTTGACAAAAGTACGAAAAAAACAGAAGTAAAGGAATAACATGTTAAAATAAATTAAAAAAGATAATCATTCAAAGCAAATTTCGATCTACCAAAGGTTGAATACAATTTGGTTTAAGGATTGATGTTTGACTAATGACGTCAGCAGTCGTCGATGGCTGCGAGTGTTAAACGGCAAGCCCTCTGAGGAGATTGAGTGGTTGCAATCGAAACATGTCAGGGTAACCTGTCCGTAAAAACGCCTGGGTTCGAGCCCAGATTGAGTCAAGAATGAAAAATTATCAGTAAATTTTAATTAATTTTCATGTTGTAAAATTCCTTTCTTCATAAAAATAATTTTATGAAAATTAAATTTGATGAACTTAAGCCTAATTAAAAATATTAAAAATTTGGATTAAAAACCATAAATAGTTCAATAAAATAACCACAATACTAATAATTGTTAAAGCTAAGGCACGAGCTCTATGTTTGCATTTGTCCTTCAAGTTGTGCTGAAAAGGTCAACAAGAAAAAGAAAGACAAAAAAAAAAAAAAAAATAAAAAAACAAAAATATGTACTTTGAACTTCAAGAAGAATTCTTGACAAAAGTACGAAAAAACAGAAGTAAAGGAATAACATGTTAAAATAAATTAAAATAGATAATCATTCAAAGCAAATTTCGATCTACCAAAGGTTGAATACAATTTGGTTTAAGGATTGATGTTTGACTAATGACGTCAGCAGTCGTCGATGGCTGCGAGTGTTAAACGGCAAGCCCTCTGAGGAGATTGAGTGGTTGCAATCGAAACATGTCAGGGTAACCTGTCCGTAAAAACGCCTGGGTTCGAGCCCAGATTGAGTCAAGAATGAAAAATTATCAGTAAATTTTAATTAATTTTCATGTTGTAAAATTCCTTTCTTCATAAAAATAATTTTATGAAAATTAAATTTGATGAACTTAAGCCTAATTAAAAATATTAAAAATTTGGATTAAAAACCATAAATAGTTCAATAAAATAACCACAATACTAATAATTGTTAAAGCTAAGGCACGAGCTCTATGTTTGCATTTGTCCTTCAAGTTGTGCTGAAAAGGTCAACAAGAAAAAGAAAGACAAAAAAAAAAAAAATGAAAAAACAAAAATATGTACTTTGAACTTCAAGAAGAATTCTTGACAAAAGTACGAAAAAACAGAAGTAAAGGAATAACATGTTAAAATAAATTAAAATAGATAATCATTCAAAGCAAATTTCGATCTACCAAAGGTTGAATACAATTTGGTTTAAGGATTGATGTTTGACTAATGACGTCAGCAGTCGTCGATGGCTGCGAGTGTTAAACGGCAAGCCCTCTGAGGAGATTGAGTGGTTGCAATCGAAACATGTCAGGGTAACCTGTCCGTAAAAACGCCTGGGTTCGAGCCCAGATTGAGTCAAGAATGAAAAATTATCAGTAAATTTTAATTAATTTTCATGTTGTAAAATTCCTTTCTTCATAAAAATAATTTTATGAAAATGAAATTTGATGAACTTAAGTCTAATTAAAAATATTAAAAATATTTTTATAAAATTTTAAAATTCTATCTTAAAAAATAACCACAATTGCACAATTGTGCAAAGAAATGAAAATTCCTGTTTTAAAATCATTGTACAATGTCAAAAACAGAAATAAAACAAAACAAAAACATAGATAATAAATAAAATAAAAAAGATAATAAAACAAAAAAAAAAGATGTACCTACATACAGTTATTGTATATTTATTTATATACATAAATATATTTAGAGGCCTCAAAACAGGCCTTGCAATATTTGCGATATTTCCCGCTGAATGAGAGTGTTTCTCAGTAAACAATTATATTTTACGCTCGCAAAATAAAAGAGCGTAAGCGTACATGTGAATTAATTTGCACAATTGTGCAAGGCGCTGACATCCCTGGTCTAATGCCATGTTTCCACGACGATTTGAATCACCTGCTTCGCTCCCAAGGTATATTTACACAAGGTAAACTCGTTGCTACAACAAGTACAACAAGACAAAAACAACACGCCAAATTGTTTTTGTATTTGGAACCATGGTGTCAAAAAAAAACGCAACAATGTGCCTTTAAAATATAAACACAAATTGAAAAAAAAACAACACGTGCAGTTCAGAATAATAAGCTGAAACAATTTTTAATATATTGTGCATTCTCAAGCATAAAAATAAAGTATTATTGCAAAAAATAATGCATTTAAATGTATTTTGTTTGCTTAGTAATCACAAGAATTAAAATTTCACAAAAATAAAATGTTTTTCACAATTTTACACTTTTTTAATTCAAAATGGCGCGCACTAACCATAAGTATGTAAACAAACACAAGGAACCAACGGAACCAACATAAATAACTTTTGACACTAGGGTTCCAAATGGGGTAAACAGCTGACAAACATATGGGCCAACGAGTTTACCTTGTGTAAATATATCTTGCTTCGCTCCCTGAATCATGCAAATGAATCATGGTGTTTACACGACGTATCTACTTGCTTCGATTTCACAGTTGTCTTTAATAAACAAATCAGTGTTGTCAACTTTGCATTTTCAAAACGCACCAAAATGGAGAAAAAACGCAGCAAGTTTAGAATTTAATTTTGCATAACATTTTTATATTAAAAATACAGTAGAATCGTAAATTGTGGTTCAAGAGGAGTTGTGCACTTAAAACCAGCCGGTGCAAATTAAATTTAAGTTATTAAGATTTTTGTATGTCGTGCTAAATTCCCAATTTTTTATATTTGATAAATACACTGAAATTTATTGTTGAGAAAGAGCTAGCTTCTATGCGCATTTTAATTTATTAAAAATAAGTAATTTAAATAAATTTAGTGTGTTATTTTCGAAAAATTTGCTTATTATTGCATTTTTTACAATTAAATGCCGCTTAGAAAATTTAATAGTTCGAAAAAGTTAACAACCCTTGAAATATTTTGGCTTACTTTTTCGCGATTCTACTGTATAACATGTTTTATTGTTATACAGTAGAATCTTTCTAGTTCAGAGTTTTTAGAAAAAAAAAATAAAACTTATCAAACATAAAAAAACTACACAAATTTGTTAGCATTAGAGTTAACCTTGTGGAATTCGACTCGGTATTCATATGTGCTAGATAAAATTTTTTAATTGCATAAAATATATACAAATTTTTTTTATAAAGAGATCAACACTAAATATCTAGTAAGGATTCAAAATAAACAATAGTTCAGTATTTTACGTTTTATTAAAATATTTTAAAAAATACATATACATACTCATATATATTTTTTTTTTAAGAAGTTTAGTATTTTCATATTAAAAATATAACAATAAAACAGCCTTTTACATTTTACATAGTTAAAAAAGAAAAAAACTTTAAAAAAAAAGTTAAACAAATTTCTACATAAATACATACCCCTATATTCATAAAAAATATTTTGGGTTTATGACAGGTTTATTAAACAAATTTTCATAAAAAATTCGTTTTATAATGAATATAAGGGATAGTATTTATGTTTGCATTCTTTTGTACAAGATGATTTATTTTCGTAAATTAATTTAAAAAATTCTGTTTAAAACTTTTTAAAAAGTGATCAAAAATTTCTTATAATTATTCCAAATTAATAAAGTTAATATTTTCATCATTGTTGTTATCGCAGAAAAAATTTAAAAAAGCACCAAAAATGGTGCGAAACGCACCGAGTTGACAACTCTGAAACAATCGATGTTTACAGCTAGTTCAGATAAACTTGCGATAAAAATTGGAGAAGAGAGTAATTTTTCGTGCTTCGCAAGTAGATTCAATATGAATCTACTTGCTTCGCTCTCAAAATTTTGTATGGCGAAGCAGTTGCTTCGTTAATGATTGGGATGTGAAGCATGAATAGAGAGCGAAGCACGTACCGTGGAAACATGGCATAAGAATTGGTGTGCACAATTGTGCTAAGAAATGGAAATCCCTGTTTTACATGATATGATTTCTCTCATTCTACATTATGTCGTAATACAATGTATTACCGTGTAAACTGGCCTTTAAAAAATTGTTTAAAAAAAACTAAAAACAACGATTTGAAAATAAAAGCTAGAAGTTTAGTTGATGGCGACATTTTAAAAAAGAACTTGCACTGTCCTGTGTAGCCACTCAAACAATTTTGTATTTTTTTATTGCTCATGATTTTCGAAATTAATACGTATACACAATTTGCAAGTAATTACTGGGGAAACGTTTGGTAAACGAGAGAGTTTTGTACTCGTCATTAAAAACAGCATTTGAAAACACCTCAAGTTACAAATTTTTATTCATAATAATATAGCGATTAATATTTTTTAAATATTAAAATTTTTTTACAAGAAATTTTTCTTTTTTATTAAAATTTTTTTAACAAGAAATTTTTCTTTTTTTTCAGCATTAGTTCTAAATCGATATCTGCAATGGGAAATTGTCTAAAAATTAACAGTTCAGATAATATCTCTTTATTGCGTGGAAGTGACAGCAATAATGGATCGGATTCAACAACAGATCAACAAAACACTGCACCCATTTATTCGGTAATAATTGTAAAAAATAATTAAATTATTCATTGAATGAATCAAGATAAAATAAACAGGTGGCATTACTACGCCAGATGACGGTTTTTTGCTCTAATATTATTTAAACTTATTTGTTTATTTCTAGAAATTATTAAATTATTTTTCTTTATGATATATCTTTTTTTTTACTCAATAATGTTATTACAATGCAAAAGTCCAAGACTATTATTATAAGATTTGTATCTTGTTGTATTGGAAATCAAATAAATAAGTACGCGAACGCAAAATTTGTAAAAATTCGTAAAATAAAGACATAAAAACAGCTGATGCCAAATAATTGAAGTGTTGAAGAATGTTTAATTTTTGTCTACTTAACTCGTGTTCTTATCAGTACTCGATTTAATACTTTGTATAACACGAACATTTTTGGAAAATACAAACAAATTATTTTATGTAATCTTTCATATTTGTTTGTTTTTTATTTTATTTGATTGTACTAATTTTTGGCGGGTTAATTTATTCAAAGAACATGAATAATTTGTTTGCTATTGATTACTTAAGTACCCAAATACTTCACACTTTTACAATTCTAAAAAATTAACATAACAAAAAAAGTTTCAAAAGTTGGTACATATGTATTTAGCCAAATAAATGCTTCACAAACAAGTTAAATTATTTAATCTTTATTCACTTTTTGTTTTGGTTTAATTTTTATTTCCACTTTTCTTTTATTTAACAATTTTTGAACAATTTGTAAGCTTTTTATTTGTGAACCTTTTGAAACATAGTTTTTTGTCTTACTAAATTTTATTACAAAAATTTCTGCAGTAAAAATTTGTAAATACTCAGAAAAGAACGCTCTCAATTTGTGTTCTCATTAACTGTATTTTGTGTACTCGAACGCAATTAAGTAAAATGCAGTAAAGTTCAGTAAAAAATGTTAGAAACTTTTGTGTTCTCGAATGCAGCTATTTTTTGTCTAGTCTTATGACAAATTATTGTTTATATTTAAAAAAAGTTCACGTTTTGTGCTGTGATAAATTAGATAGTCACCATAGAGAAATAAAAATTGGCTAAACTTTTATTTTTTTCATCGCGTTCGGCGGCAAAACTTGATATAAGTTTAAAATAATTTTTGACGTATACGAAGACTTATTTTTAATTTTTTTGTTGTATTTGTTGCCTTAGTGCTGCCACCTGTATTATCTCACATCGAATTAATAAAAATATAAAAATAATTGTTTGTATTCCAATTAAAGGAACTAATACAACCAGTGTTTTTGCCGTCATCTTCCACTGGACGTACAGAAGTTGAAACTCTGTCAGAAGAGCAACAAATTAAAATTGCTAAACGTATTGGCCTTATTCAACATTTGCCTATTGGTACATTCGACGGCTCTTCGAAAAAAACTCGTGAATGTGTTATTTGTATGATTGATTTCTGCGTCGACGAGGCTGTGCGATATTTACCATGTATGCATATTTATCATGTCAATTGTATAGATGATTGGCTAATGCGTAGCCTAACTTGTCCTAGTTGCATGGAACCTGTTGATGCAGCTCTATTAAATAGTTATGAAACGACATAACACTAACCTATAAAATTTTGTTTAATACAATATTATTTTAAGTATCTTTATCCGTATGTTTAATTTTTAATTGCAAATCATGTATGTATACATTTGACACATTGCTGTAAAAAAGGGAAAAATATATATTTTTTAAATGTGGTGCTAAAACAATTGTTTCCATCAGGGACCAAAAATAATTATTTTTACCATTCGAAAGAAAAAGTTTTTCGAAAAATCTCCTAACAGCTTATGGGATTTTTTAACCATTATTGTAAGCTATTTGAGAAGTATAGATAAATGGCAGCTATCTTCATTTCTGTAGTTTCTATAATAAATAACTGAACCTGAATATAAACATATATATTACGTCTATACGTAGCATATCCGCAAATAAAAGTTATTTGCAATTCGCATTCACGAACTATTCGCTTATTTTAGCTATTTGCGTTCTCATTCGCTAAAATGCTAAATTGCACAGGCGTAAAATGTAATGTAAGATACATATATTGAATTTATATCATCCTGTGCCCATGTTCAGAAACTCCTGCGTCGATAAACTTTTCGATTGAAATGTGAAAAATCATTTTGCTTTTAACATTTTTGAAAAATATGCGAATGTTTTCAAAGCCTTTTTGTAAACATTAAAGTCGCAATTTACATTATTTGGTATAGCCGACCGTTGTATTTTTGCCACCGTCGTTGAAATTTTTTAATTTAATGGCGTTTTCTTTTCTTAAAAAAAAAAAAATTTTGTTTAAGTGTTACATGTGACTTGGCAAACTTTTTAAATGCTCCCCTAATTTTTATGAAGTGCTTCATATTTTACGTTTACAAAAGAACACAAATTTCGGCATTAAACAATAAAGTACAATTAGCTCAAGGTAAATTCAATTACAGGTGGTGGCAAGACTACAAAAATCTAAAGCCAACGGAACAACAGATTTTCTTGTATTGCATTGTTAGGGTTTACGGCTCGAAACTTGCCACCATCTTGTACTGAATTCGCCTTGATCTAGTGCTGCACGCATGCCCCTTTATTTAAAATGATTGTTGAACATGCAGCATTTTTTTAATTTTAAAGGGAACATCATCAGAAAAGAACGCTTTACACTTTTAAAATAACACATGTTTTTCAGAAAAGAACATAAAAAGAAGTAAAAGGCAGAATAAATGCAGAATTTTACTCAGAAAAGAAAACGCCATAAGTCTCTGTTTCGAGTGGAATATGACATTTATAACGTAGCGACGTAATTTCTTTTGATAGTTTTCGATAGAGTTACAGACACATTTTTTTTCACTTTTCGAGAAACGACGTTCTCACCAAAGGTTCAGATCATTGGTACTGTTCTTTATATAAGACAAAATTTAATTATTGTCGCTAACAAATTAAATAATCAGGGAAACCAGAAATATGCGTTTTATGCGCATTAAATATGCAGTAAAAACTGGAAAATATGCTCTGAAAATTGCTAGAAATATGCCCTAAAAATACAAAATTGCTCATTTGAAGACATATATGCAAGAGATGTTTGCGCCGAATATTATCTAGATATTAACATCCATATACGTTTTTGTCTTTAAGGGATTTAAGGTACAGTCGCTTAGTTGTTAACAAATGCTAACATTTTAAAGGAAGTTAAGGCTATTTAAGGATTGGAGCTTTGGGCAAATGTGAGCTGATTCGAAAATAATTTAATTTGCAGTAAAATATTTTTGGATCGAATTTAATTTAAATACCATCATAATTATATAGCTGACGGACACAAAGAGTGTTATTTGGATGTGAAATTATAGACCGACTCTAACCACTCACCACGAAGTCTATCGTCCATATTTGATTAAATTATATACAAAATTGAACTTGTACTTTGCGCACAAGGCTAACATGCCAGTCAGACTGACGGATGGACATCGTAAGAGCACTTTAAAAAGTGATCCTAAGTCGATCGAAATGCTAAAAGATTGGTCTAGATTAGGCCTGCCATACGTCCTGGTCTTAGACGACTTGTCCTGGTGTCCTGGTTTACTATTAAATTGTCCTGGTTTTTTATACAGTTCAAGACAAACAAATTAGTTTTTTGCTGGTTTTAGTTGTTGTTGGAATATTCTTGTGTTCCACAACAGATCCTAACAGGGAAATTTAAACGTGACTCCCTAGAACCAAAGTAAAATACGGATTAATTTGTTTAATTCAAGTTTAGTTCAATTCAAGATTTTATTCATGTTAACAATAAGATTATAATAAAAGGAATGACTTAACATAAAGTTATATTTTTGACAGTTACAAAACTCTTCATAGTTGTATACATTTGGGTTGTAGAGTAAAGGTTGCATTTTATCTTA
Source organism: Pollenia angustigena (assembly GCA_930367215.1). Taxonomy (NCBI): domain Eukaryota; kingdom Metazoa; phylum Arthropoda; class Insecta; order Diptera; family Polleniidae; genus Pollenia; species Pollenia angustigena. Next base: position 10,093,436 of record OV884061.1, on the reverse strand, counting down.
CAATCTCCCGCTCAAACCAAATGCGAATTCAAAATAAAATATAAATCAAAAATTACAAATTTAGTTTTAATAAATTACAACAATACAAATGTTTTTGCTTGGATAACATTTTAGTTAAAATATCTGCCGCGTTTTCATTTGTTGTTATATATTTTATATCGATCTCTTTATCTTCGTACTTTTCTCTGATATAGTGATAACGAATATCAATGTGTTTGCTTTTCTTTTGTACTGTATGATTTTTAAAAAGAAGCGCTCTGGTTATCACAAAAAATAGGAGTGGGAGATACAATATAATCTTCAAAACCCATCTCATGAAGAAGACATCGATTAAAAACTGTTTCTTTAGTGCCCTGGCACAAAGCAATATACTCGGCTTCCATAGTGCTTAATGCCAATACAGATTGTTTTCGCGATTCCCACGCAATGGGACCTCCTGCCATAAACATAACAAAGCCTGAGTACGATTTTCGATGACTAGAATCGCTTGCCCAATCAGAATCTGTGAAACATTCAAAATTGTTTAAATTATTAGAAAAAGTTATTTTACCTATTGGATTTTTCTTAAGATATCTGAGGACATGTTTAGCTGCCGCAAAATGCTCTTTGTGTGGATGTGTGTTGAATTGAGACAAATTTGATACTACGTGCATTATGTCAGGTCTCGATATAACGGCTAAATACATCAAGGCTCCAATTAAACTTTGATAGGATGTTGTATCTAATTCTTCACATTTGCTTTCGCACTTTTTCAGCATCGTTCCACTGGGCCAAGGAGTAGCTGCAGGCTTGCAATTTGACATACCCCATCGCTCAAGCAAATTTTTGGTATACTGCTCCTGATGAATGCTTATGTCACCTCTTGGACCGTTACGACTAACTTCCATCCCCAAATAAAATGAAATAGCACCTCGATCAACAGCTTTTACGTGTTTGTTTAAGTTCGCAACAATATTTTCCATTTCAAATTTGCTAGAACACGCCAATAACATATCGTCGACATAAATGGCAATTAAGCAAATATCATTTTCATTTCGTTTAACATAAACACATGTATCGGATTTGCAACGCTCAAAACCCATTTCAAGTAAAATGTCGTTTACCTTCCTATTCCACTCTCGCCCAGCCTGCTTCAATCCGTACAACGCTTTTTTAAGTTTGCATACTTTATTTGGATACTGTTTATCTTCAAACATAGTTGGTTGTACCATGAAAACTTCGTCTTCTAAAATTCCATTTAAATATGCTGCTTCTATATCGATATGGTTTACTAATAATTTGTGTCTAGCTGCCAATGCTAATAATAATCTTATAGTAGAATGCCTTACTACTGGTGCAAACGTTTCTCGATAGTCGACATTAAGCTTTTGCGAACATCCATGTGCGACTAATCTTGCCTTATATTTTTCTATAGCACCATCTGGAGAACGTTTTAGTACAAAAACCCACTTGCAACCAATTATGTTTTTTCCAGTAGGTCTTTCTACCAACTCCCACGTTTTATTTTTAATTAAAGATTTGTATTCTAATTGCATTGCTTGCTTCCACTTTTCACCATCTTCTGAATTTAGCGCTTCGTTCACCGTTTTTGGATTTTCTATAACAGAATTGACCATTTCAGGCCCTGCTTCAGTAACATACACTTTTCGAGGTCTACCTTTACCACCGGTTCTAACTATTTATGGCCTGCCTCTTTTTCTTTTGTTTTCAACCACAATTGTGTCTTCTCTTTCAGAATCACTGTCACACAGAATCGCCTCTTCTTCTTCCTCTTCCATATCGCTTTCATCGTCAGCATCATCGTTGTTTGGGAATGCTTGTAAATTAACTTCTTCATCGTTGTTTGAGTTTTGTTTAAAAATATTCGAATAAAACATTTCTTGTTCATCATCTTCAACTGCAATTTGATCAAATGATTTTTCAAAAAATATGACGTCACGAGCTATTACGATTTGTTTAGTTGTTGGGTTATATAAACGATAACCTTTCGTGTGTAACTGGTATCCAACAAACTTCATTTTTTGCCCTTTATGTAAAAATTTACTGCCTTTTGGTTTTGGCCCTTTGTTTAACTCAACCGCATCACAGCCAAACGTTTTAAAGTGAAATACTGATGGCTGTTTACTAGACCATGTTTCGTACGGGGTAATATTTGATAAAACCTTGGTGGGGGATCTATTTCTTAAATATGTGGCCGTATATACTGCTTCTCCCCACAAGCTTTGTGGCAATTTAGATTGCTCTAACAAACAGCGCGCCATTTCGACAAGGGTCCTGTTGGCCCTTTCAGCAACACCATTTTGTTCCGGTGAATAGCTTACCGTAGTTTGGTGAACTATTCCCTTTATTGAAAAAAATTCCTTAAACTTAGAATTAATATATTCTTTACCGTTGTCACTTCTGACAATTTTAATTTGGCGGCCTGTCTGCTTCTCCGCAGTCGCAGCAAAATTAGTAAATGCCTCAAATGCATCACTTTTGTTCTTTAGGAAATATGTCGACACGTAACGGGAGTAGTCATCTATAAAAGTCATGAAATATGACGATCCACCAACAGTTTTTACATTGTTTGGTCCGCATAAGTCCGTATGCACCACCTCTAGCAACTCTTTTGTTTGAATACTAGAATAGTTTTTAAATGGTTTTACAACAATTTTATTAACCGCACACGTAAGGCACTCAATTTTGTTTGAGTTTTTTAAATTTAGGCCTTTGACCATTTTAAAGTTGGACAATTTGTTCAAATCGTTAACATTAATGTGTCCATACCGATCGTGCCACATTTTTATCACAGCTTCATCCGAAATAGAATTTATACTTTCTTGTTTTTTTGTTATTATTTCCACATTTGCAATAAACAGACCTTCATTTAAAACAGCTGTCATTATGTTTTCGTTTTTCTTACTTTTCATAAAAGCTTTATTGGTGTAAAAATTTACAGAATGACCAGCTTTTAAAATTTTGTTTATAGAAATAAAATTGGAATGTAGTTTCGGTACGTGCCAAACATTATGTAAAGTGAGCTTACAAAATTCTGTTTTTATTATAACATCACCAATCCCTTCTGCATTGATGCTCTCACCCGATGCTAACACGATTTTTTGTTTTGTATCTGTTATATTACAGAAATATTCTTTTGTTCTGCACATATGGGATGTTGCTCCGCTGTCTAGAATAAACATTTCTGTTAAGCTCTTGCAGTTTTCAAGAAGTGAACATGCGAAATCTGTTTTCTCACTGTCTTTGCATTGAGCGCGATAATGGCCTTTTTTCCGCAGCGAAAACATTTTATGTTATTAACATTAAAATCATTGGGCTTTTTATCTTGGTCGCTTTTTGTACGTTGTTTGTGATTGCTGTTATATTTCTTATTTCTTTTATAAACATTTTTAGAATTCGCTGCAAAGACTGTTTCATTATGTTTATTACTTTTATTCGTTTGCCGCAGTTCTTCTTCATAAATTTTTGATATTAATTTGTCATACCTTGGCAAAATGTCTCTACTTTCAATGGCAATTACAAAGTTTTCCATCTCATCTGGAAGACTGCACAAGAGTAGAATGGATAGCAAATCATCATTCAACATAATGCCAATTTCTTTTAGTTCATCAACAACTGAACTAAATTCGTTTATTTGTGGGGCAAATTTTTGATTAATATCAAACTTAAACTTGACAAGTTTTTAAAACAAATTAACTTTTCTTGATGCCGTATCTGCTTTATAGAGAGAACTTAAAACACTCCAGGCACTTTTACTTGTGCTACAATTTTTTATGTGAATTAACTCACTTGGCTTTACGCTTAACGTTATGGTTGCGAGTGCTTTGGAATCATTTATAACCCATTTACGTGCTTCACCTGCATCTTGCGGCACGTCTTCAACGATCGTATTCCACAGATCCAAAGTAATCAGCAAACTCTTTATCTGAATACACCACGTCGCGTAATTGTCTCCACTCAATTTTTCAATGCAAGCTACACCAGTTGCCATTATTGAGCCTTGTTTTTTTTTATGTTGGAAAAAACAATTTAAAACCTTCAACACGTTGTAGGAGTGTCGTACTTAACCTCAAAACTTTTTATAACTTTGATTTATAGGGATCTGGGCCCATAACCTTTGTTGGAATGTTCTTGTGTTCCACAACAGATCCTAACAGGGAAATTTAAACGTGACTCCCCAGAACCAAAGTAAAATACGGATTAATTTGTTTAATTCAAGTTTAGTTCAATTCAAGATTTTATTCATGTTAACAATAAGATTATAATAAAAGGAATGACTTAACATAAAGTTATATTTTTGACAGTTACAAAACTCTTCATAGTTGTATACATTTGGGTTGTAGAGTAAAGGTTGCATTTTATCTTACAGTTGTTAACAAAGGTTAAGATTTCTGTTATACACTGCTTACATAAGGCAATTGTATAAACAACTTTAATTAAATTCAACTGTTATCTGGTGTAAAGCTGGTAAAAGCTTTCAATAATATTAGATGAGAGTCAATCCTCTTTCAAATTTTGTTTCAACTAGTTGCTGTAAAAAGTTATACCGTGTAAACAACTTTTATAATTAATCGAAAACCGATAACAAATTGCTTTCTCGAAAGCAGCCCATACACGTTTCAATTCAATTGTCAACTGAGTCGGTTGTTGTCAAAATCAAAGCGTGTATGGCTTTGTCAATTGATTAGTTTGACAGTTGTCGATTTGGTTGAAGAAAAATTAAAAGATTTAGATTTTTTTCAAGTTGAGTACTTAGTCTGCTCAATGGAATAAAGAAAGAAACTAGTTTAAGACTGAAACACTGGAGAGTATTAATTAATTTAAGTTTGATTTTTATATGACATGCTGCCTGTTTTATAACTATGTAAGTATATCAAAGACCGAAATGAAGTTCTAGAAAAAGTGAAATCTTCTGAAAATCATTTTTGTTTAGAACATTTTAAGCTCAACTTTTTATTATTTTTCATCGTTTTTATGTACATGAAGTACACGTTAATTTATATATATTGTTGGATTTCAAAATAAGAATGGATGGTTTTGACATATACTACATTAAAAAGTATTAAAAAATTTTATAAATTTTTTCTATGTGTCCTGGTTGATAGGTTCAAACTTCTGGCAGCCCTAGTCTAGATACAAATCGCATAACACGTATCATTTATGACAACCTGCTTTGTCTTATAATTTTAGAGTTAAAATTAAATGAAGACGTCGAAATTAAAGTAACAGATTTTCGAAAAAAACATAAATTTATTTGCTGCGAAAGCTATTGTAGGTATCCAAAAAATTTGTATCAAAATATGCCTTAAAAAGGCAAAATATGCGCTATAAACCTTAACTTTGCTGCAAAAAGGCTATTTTAACTAAATAATCCGAAACCATGCTGCAAACGATAAAATATGCAAAAATATGCACTGACAAATCGATGCCAAAGTTCATAAAAATCTCTAAAACGGATAAATTTATTGTTTCTGCCTTCATTGGTCGCGCAAGGAAAAACATGCAATTGCATATTAATGGTTTCTCTGTTAATAATATTCAATAATTGAGTAGTTTTTGTGCAAAATTTAGAAAGAAGTAAGTGCAAAATGTAAGCAAATTGCATTGGTGAAAACTTCGTTATTTTTGTATTGATTTTTATACCACAATAGTGGACAGGGTACTACTCATTTGCGCTGACCAGGGGATTTGTAAAAGGCGATAGAGCTTACTTTAAACAGTTGTGGCTGGAGTTGACAGACGAACTCAACGCATCGGGGCATCCCAAAATGGCAACGGTATCTTGGAAAAAGGTATGTATGTTTGAAAATTATGCATAAAGAATTGGGTGTTTGACTCTTGCCGTTATCCAGATACATATACTCAGGGCTTAAAATGCTATCGCCATATTAGCAAAAGCAGCCAAATTTCGCCTTTTTCCTATTTAAAAAAAAATCAAAAATAAAAAGCCGACAAGTTCCACTGCTAAAAAAGCCCACACTTTTCAAAAGCAGCAGCAAAATAAACACACTGTTTTTGAAAAGTAACCTTTTAATGGACACTGCTTTTTCCAACTATTGCTTTTTTAACAATAGCAAAAATTTCTTATTTGATGGAACTCAAAAAGCAACGGCAATAACTTTTCTGTTGTAGGAGAAAATATGTAGGAAAGAGAATGAAGCAAAAAGATTCTGTCAAACAGCCGCCAAATCAAAAACCACTGCACGCTAATAGCCGCAAAATAGGAGATAAAAGCAGCGCAAAGGTAGCTGAAAGGCACATGATCGACGAAGACAAGTGATATTTTTCATGCAAAACAAATACAACAAGAATTTGTTTTTGTTTCTATACAATAAAAAATCCAACAGACACTTTGGATGGTTGCCTTTATTAAAAATATTAAAAAAAAACCAAAATACACGCACACACATTTCGTGCTATAGTCATGCAAACTGTCGAGCAACAACAACATTACTACAACATTACTGAAGAAAGGCAAAAATTTATTTTTCCTCACCACCATGAAAAAAAACCATGTTGCTTGTACACTGATCAGTATTTTTTCGTTGTAATCTGCCTTTTTGCAGAGCTAATAGCTCTGCTCAGACTGCTTTTAGCACACACTTCAGCGGCTTTTCGTTATTACCAGCCAGAGAAGAATTTTTGTTCTTTGAATTTTAGATTTTTTTTTTGTTTGTCTTTTTTAACTAGCTCTTCTTTCAGGAAAAAGTAAAAGAGCAAAAGGCGAAATAATTTTTTTTAGCTTTTGCTTTTTATGTGGTTGTCCATTTTTGTCGCTGGCTGGTAAAAAAGCAGTTGGCAGAAAATAAAAATATTCAAAATAGGAGATTTGCTTTTTTGCACAAGCGAAAAACAAAACATTGGCTATTGGAAAAAAATTAAAAATTTCAAAAGCAGTGGCAAAAGCAAAAATAAAAAGCAGCCAGCTGATGGATGCTTTTAAACCCTGTATATACTTATGTACTTATATATAAAAAAGAAATGAAAAAACAAAAACACCAAAGGGGTAATGGGTAAGATTAGAGGCAGTAGTATAGGGCTGCCAGAAGTTTGAACCTATCAACCAGGACACATAGAAAAAATGGATAAAAAATTACACCAACAAAAAAATTTTTTTAATACATGTGTATGTATATGTAAAAACCATCCATTTTTAATTTTTAAATCCAAAAATATATGAGGCTATTAGCGCAGAAGTGGTGTAACCCACAATTTAATTTGGTTACGGTTCTGGTGTAAGAAATGTTCTTTACAGTGCAATAGTCGAGTTAGTCAACTGTTTGTATCCGAAACAGATGGCGCTAGAAACATTGTGTTGCAAACCAAGAACAGTGCAAGAGTAGTGTTAACTCCTCATTATCTCATAGCCTCATATACAAAAAAAAAAAAATTACGTGTACTTCATGTACATAAAAATGATGAAACATAATAAAAAGTTGAGCTTAAAATGTTCTAAACTAAAATACTGTTCAGAAGATTGCACTTTTTCTAGAACTTAATTTCTGTCTTTGATATAGTTATAAAACAGGCAGCATGTCATATTAAAATAAAACTTACATTGAATAATGCTCTCCAGTGTTTTAGTCTTTAACGAGTTTATTTCTTTAGTCCATTGAGCAGACTAAGTACTCAATTGAAAAAATCAAAATCATTTGATTTTTCTTCAACCAACTCGGCAACTGTCAAACTCATCAATTGACAAAGCCATACACGCTTTGATTTGGACAACAACCGACGTAGTTGACAATTGAATTGAAACGTTTATGGGCTGCTTTAGAGAAAGCCATTTGTTGTCGGTTTCCGATTACTTATAAAAGTTGTTTACACGGTATAACTTTTTACAGCAACTAGTTAAAACAACATTTGAAAGAGGTTCGAGTCTCATCTAATATCATTGCAAGCTTTTCATTAAACGACGTTTACACCACATAACAGTTGAATTTAATTAAAATTCTTTATACAATTGCCTTAAGTTAGCAGTTTTATAACAGAAATCTTAAACTTTGTTAACAACTAAAACCAGCAAAAAACAAATTTTTTGTCTTGACCTGTTCAAAAACCCAGGACAATTTAATAGTGGACCAGGACACCAGGACAAGTAGTCTAAAACCAGGACAATCCTGGAAAACCAGGACGTATGGCAGGCCTACAGTAGTAGTTTATTTCTCATATCTCAGTCATTTATGGAGCGATCTGGCTGAATATATACAGTAGCCCATTAAGTCTAAATACATCGTGGTATTTTTTATTTGTAATATGTACATTTATTTATATTTTTTAATAAACATATGTACATATATAATTTTTGATGTTCCTTAAATAGGCTTCAATTCATCAAATTTAATTTTCATTAAATTATTTTCACTAAGTGAAGGAATTTTACAACTTGGAATTTTTATTGATTATTTTTCCTGGCTGTGCGGGGATTTGAACCCGGGTTGATCTTTACATGTTTCCAGAATCACCAGTGCCCACGGCGGTGCCCCTAAGCCAACAGTCAAACATCAATCTTTAACCAGTAGTACTAGAAAATTAGAAAGAAGAAAATTAAATTTGATTAACTCAGCCTAATTAAAGAATATCAAGAATTATAAATTAACAGCTCAACTAAAAATCACAATTGTTCATATACATATATTTAAACTTTTTTATTCCTATCATAGCCAAACATGTTTATTCAGACTTGTCGCTAAAAATAAAATTTTTCTAAAACTGTTTCCTGCAGCCCGTTTCTGCATTTCTCACATCGTAAAACTTTTCGCATGAAACGTGTGAATTGCAACAAAAATAGTGTGAAATTAAACAAAAAATGGTTTTTCTCACACAAGTGTTTCTGTATCTTTTTTTTGCGAGAATTATCTGTCATTTAAATAATATTCCAGCAATTAAAAACAATATTTTGCGAAAAGTTTCTTTCAAGAACTGTCAAAATAAGTCACATATGAAATTGGTGGCGAGAAAAACCAAATGTAGATATTTTGAATTTAAAATATGTTTACATACTATTTTTTTAAAATAAATAAAAAAATAGAAGGAATATAAATGATGAATGTATAATTTATATGATGAAAGTAAACAAAAAACAATTGTTATATATTGTTATTTAAAATTTTTTTTAGCCTTTTTTTGTTTTGGTTTTAATCAGTGCTGCCAGATAAATTTGTGTCAAAATCGTCAATTTCCTGAGAAAAAAATAAAAAAGATCGTCTTTTTTGTTTTAAAAATCGTGCAATTTAAAATCAATTTTAAACAAATTTGTATCGACTTTTATTAAAAAATAATCAAACAAAAACATAGTTTAAGTTCATGGGTATTTAATAATTTCATTAAATTTATATTTATTTTGTTAAGATGGAGGATTATTTTTTAAAAAATTATTTATTTTCTTTAATCCGATAAAAATTTAAAATTTTAAAATCAGCTTTGATAACAGTATTATAAATATTCTGGGTTTTTATGGAATTGATAGTGACAACGTTGTTTTATATTTATATCGTATGTAGTCCGAAATAGTATATTATTGAAATTTAACTAAATCGGTTTACAAATGGCTGAGATATAAATCTTTAATTTACCTATTCCTATAATCTTTTTCTTTTTACCTGTAAAAGACTTAGTAGAATACCTGGTAGTTAAAATTAAAAAAATCGGTTCATAAATAAACGGGTTAAAGACCCAGTAAAATCTTCGCCTACAAAATAATATGTTAAGTAATCAGAAACACATAACAGCACTACATACCATTCTACTGGAAAACTAATGAATTTTACAAGGGTTGTGCCAAAATGAACAAATTCAAAAGTAAGTAATTTTTTTTATCTAAATACATCCAGAAAAAAGTAGTTATCGAAGTTCTTATGGAAGAAAGCTGCTAAATAACGAGTGAAAGAAGCTATCCATTTTGAAAAAGTTTTTACTTGGAGACAAAAAAATTTATTTCTTGCCGGAATAATGGTTTTGGCACAAAAGTGTACATATAAGATAAGAATATCAAATATCAATCATATTTTGTATATGTATATAAGAAGTATTAAATTACTTTCCCTCGAAATTTTGCTATTTCCGATACATTTTTTAGGGAAGAGACAAACAATTTCGAGGACAATTTTCACAATAGGGATAAATATAAAAATTGTACCCTTGTCTCAAAAGATATCTTTTTTTCTAATAAACAAACATATAAAAATATTTACAATTATCTTATTTCGAAGACTAAGGGGCTTATAGTGTAACACGCAACGCCAACAATTTTATTAAAAGCAAAAACAAAATCAAAAATATTTTATAAATTTGTTGTTGCTTTCTACAGACATTCATATTAATATTTTTTTTTTTTTTTCAATTTTCAACGCCACAAAATAAAAGTGTTTGAAATTTAAAAATTTTAGATGAATTTCTATAGAAAGTTACAACAAAATTATAAAATATTTTTGATTTTGTTTTTGCTTTCGTCACTTTTTTAGAAACACTCATCAAAACGTCACTTTGTTAATATCGGAACAAAAATTCGTCAAGATGACGATAACTGGTCAAATCTGGCAGCCCAGTTTTTATTATATTTATTTCTTTTGTTGACGTTTCGCTTTTATTTGACACTTAATTACTGGAAATATTCCAGTATAAACAGAATTTGTTGTGTCTGTTTTCGCATTCAAACACAGAAACACTTTTATCTCGTAAATCGAGAAACTATTGAATTTTTTGTTTCACACTTCATGTAAGAAATTTTACGATGCGAGAAATACAGAAACGAGCTACTGATTTATGGGAAGTTTGGCAAATAAATTGAAATAAAATAAATTGTTCATGTTTGCCATGCGTTCAGACTAAAACAAATATTTGCATCAGATAATTATTATAAAAATGGTATATTCAAAAATAAAAATTTATTTAACAAAAATAAAAATGGATGAAGAAGATAATTTATTTGTTTTATGCTGAAGGGCAGCATCTCTTATGGTGTTAGAGGAGGAAAATGTAAAAGCAAAAAAAAATGGAAGACAATGGGTACGGAATTGGATTCCTAAACGGAATCTAGAAGGATGTTGCGCAAAATTGTGAAAAGAACTGCAGTTAGAAACACCAGAACTCTAAACACTTTCTTCGCATGAATTCTGCTGATTTAAAATGTTTGTTTAGTACTGCTTTTGATTTAAGGGAATTTTATATTTATTTTCTTTTATCTGTAGCTTAAATTGGTTACCTATTATAACAAAGAGAACAATAGTCCTTCGTGCACCATATTCTGCCTTGGAACGTTTAGCTGTTACTCTTCGTTACTTGGCAACTGGCGAAAGCTACAGATCACTTCCTTCAGTACTTTTTTCGTATTCTTTTTAATGCTATTTCAGTGATTGTTCCTGAAGTTCGTGATACAATTTATAAGGTTTTAAAGCCGAATTATTTAAAGGTAAAGCAAAAAAGCCGTGAATGTATAAAATTTGTTTTTAATAGCTTAAATTTAGGTACCATCGACTGCAGAGGAGTGAAAAGCAGTTTTGCAAAAGTTTTTAGAAACCGTGTCGGTCGTTAAATGGGAAACATGTCGTAATGAACGTACATAGGTAACTTAGTTACTAACAGGCATGTTCTGTAAATCACAAGATTTCAAATCACTTGTGATTATGAAATCTCAATTGTGATTGAAGGGTGTTTTTAAAACCACAAAAGTTTTAACTTAGTTAAAAATGGTGGAAACAAATAAGCAAGTAATTTTAAATCGGCGGTCACTTAGCTGACTGGTTTAAAATCACAATTATGAAAAAATCCTTTTGTCCAGAACACCTTTTTTTGTGATTTCAAATCACTTTCACAAAAAGTGATTTTAAGAACATGACCGTAAATTTTAATTCTTTTTATACCCAATCTATCTTTTCTGTAGGTACTCATAGTATTGTACTTATGGCTATTTCTGATGCTGCGTACAAGTTTTTATGCATCGATGTTGGATCAAAAGCCGGATATCTAACGGTGGTGTGTTTCGTAAGAGTTCATTTTATCCATCACCAGAACCACTTACAACAAGAAATGAACCGGTTTCGTATTTGCTTGTTGCTGACGACGCTTTCGCACTGAGCCCAAATTTAACTGCCCGTCTATACCAGAGATAATTATTGCGACATATATTGCAGTAAATGTCAAAACTATGTTATCTTTAATGTAGACAGCAATTTTTTGTTCATATTTATTGCCGACAATTTATGTTGCAATAATTGTTAGTCTATTTTCGTTGAAAATTATTGCTTACATAAAACGTCAAATTTGGTTGTCAATTGAGAAAAAAGCAAAAAAGAAAAATATAAAAGCAAATTGTGTGAGAAAGAAATTATATTTCTGAAATGGTACCAAATTATAATTGTAGTAAAAGAATTAAATTAAAGAATATAATAAACACTAAAATAAAATTACAACAATTATTTTTATTAATATAATTTTTTTCTTATGTGACCTTTATTATTTTAATTTATGTAAATTTGTTTAAGTTTGAGTTCTTTTTTATATAAAAATATTAATTTTATTAATTATTTTTTTTTTTTTGCTAAAGTAAAATTAATGTTTTTATATAAAAAAGGCCTCAAGCTTAAACAAATTAATATACATTTCAATAATAAAGTCGAATAAGAAAGGATTTATAAAAATAAAAATAATTTTTGCAAGATAGCGCCAGTTTTAGCATTGTACCTTCTTCCTTGATTGTTTTCAAATTATACGTTTTCCCATGCCTATAACATAAGCTGAGCAATAAGAAATATTGCTTTGTTATTCTGCCGACGTTATTGCCAACTGGCTGAGATATTTATCTTTAGTGTAGACCTAGAGTAATAAAACCATTTAACATGTGCAATTTAGGGATGGAAATCATGGTACAATTGTACTTTTTTCTTGTACATCTTGGACCTTGTTTGTACCGTGGTACTACCGCGGCTTACTTGGTACAATTTAAAAATCACAACTTTTCGCTATTTGACAACATTAATTTTGTTCTTTTTAATTTTTTGTGCGATTTTGGTAATGCTCAGCTTTTGTGTTTTAGTTGCAACGTACTTCACGTCTGTTATGATTTTATGTGGTGTAAAAGACTCAGGCTCGTTTTGCCAACTTAAGGCTCAGTTAGGCGAACGTTGATGTACCGTATCTGTACTGTATTCATCAGCTGTTCGCTTTTTGTTATATGAAAACCAATACAAAAGCTTAACGAAATGCACTGTACCGTAGTTGCAACGTACCAATCTGTATAAAATATAATTTCATGCCGTTGTTACGTGACATTTGTAAGACAGTGATGGGCGGCTTGTATGTTACATTGAATGCGGGTAATTTTGCTCTATTTTTTGGTACTTTTTTTAGTATATCTATGGAATTGCGACAAAACAACTTACAATGCAACATATTTCCAAATATATACATATGTTTAGATGTTTTAAAAAAACTTTAAATATTATCAAAACCTTGTTTGGTGTATGCACATTTACAATATACGTATGCTAAAAATTTATATATGCTAAAATACAAATTTATTTATTGTAAATCTATAATATAAATATTAAATTATTATCAGTTTTTTACATACACAAAATACTGTTTTAATACCATTTAAATCACGTGGTACCTTTTCTGCACAACGCTCACCATTTGAACATTTTTGATTCCCATCACAGTGTGTTTTGTTTTATGTATACTATTGCTTTTTGTTTATGTATGGGAAAACATATGACACGTTTTTAAACGTTCTATAAGTGCACCAACGTGCTTACAGTACGGTGTGGCACATTACGGGTACAGCAACATTTGTAAACAAAATTATTTTATTTTGTTTGTACCCTGAAGGAAAAATAAGATAAAAGTTTTGCTACTTTTTTTTCATATTTTTAATACAAGACAAAGAAAAATAAGCATAAATAATAAAAGGGAAAACATATTAAAAGAGTGTAAAATCCCCAAAAAATTCCCGAATTTTTTTTTAAGTCCCCAAAAAAATCCCCAATCCCCAAATGACTTTCTTTGTCCTTTTTGCTCGCATAAAATCCCCAACTTTGGGGATAAGTCCCCAAGTCTGACAGCCCTGGCCTTTACCGATAGCTACATAATAGGATTTTATCGGCCATATTAAAAGAATTTTACCCTACAAGAAATGCATAATCAAAACTAAAAAAATTACTAACACACTTGCAACAATTTTAGATTAGTTGTTCCACTCTAACATATATGTTAGAATGGTACAACTAACATTTCCCAAATAATACCAATATTTTAATATATTTTTGTCATACGCGTGTAAAAATTTGTGAATTTCTTAAATTTAATATTTGCGATTGGTATCAAAGAAAAAAATCAATTAAATTAAATTTATAATTTGTGACTAAAGTAGTGAGATAAAAAAATTACTATAAAAAAGTGACACCACCAAAAAGATGTAATCAGAATGCTAGTGGTAAAGGAGGGCGTATTGATGGCGGCTTCAGAGAACGTGGTGCTGGATTATCAGAAAACACAGAGGTCATGTGCGAAAAGATCGTTTTGAAAGGAGTGCTCGTTCAACAGGTTGCGGTCATTCGGGTGGTGGCTTTGGCCAGGATAATCATTTAAGATTTGGTGATGATAGTAAAGGAACAAAAAAAAAATAGTTAAAAATCCTGATGGCTTTTCAAGTATGTATATAATTAAATTTTTTGCCACAAATTGTTAACAAAATAAAATGTCTTTTTAAGATCTACGATTAATTGATTGGAAACACGTATGTTTACCTGCATTTCCAGAATCATGCAAGAAGTGGAACCTTTAAGAGCAGCCACAGAAATAATGGTACTTGGTATTTACTGATATCTAATTTCCTTTTAATTAATGAAATTCCATTTAATTTTTTTAATAAAAAATTTAATTTAAAATGAAAATTAAAAAAAGTATTTTTTTAAAAAGGATAGTATTAACAAATTTTTACGTTATAAATAACTAGTTAGTGCTAACCAATATATACGTTATGACTAACTAGTTAGCATTAACCCCGATTTTGGTTATAATTGACTAATAAAAAGCAGCAGAGTAAGCAGTACAGATATATGTTCTGTAGTAGAGTGGAATTCATTAGTTAGAAAGAGAGGCAAAATCACATGTACACAAGAGTTTCGGTTAGTTTTTTCATTTTGCTCTTAATAAACTAATAGAAACTTTAACCAATATATTGGTCAACACTACCGGTCATATAACTAGTAAAATTACCGGTAGTCTTCTTGTAGGGTAGTTTTACAACTTCACTGTAAGCGATAAGTTAAAGAAAGTTTCAAGGAGGCTTATTCTGAATTGCGATGTGAAAATGCATAAATGCGAACAATTGCAAATTCGCAAAATTTATTCGACAACAAAATAGCATTCGCAAAGTACAAACATGTTAGTGAAAGATAATATTTTATTTATTCATCATAAATTTTTTATTTAATTCAGGGAAGCAAGCAATAAGACCACCAAACCGCTTCAATTTGAAATAATGATAGAATTTATGAATAAGCACAGCCAATTGGCAAGAGGCCATTTGAAAACACCAAATCACGTCAGTCGTCAAATACTTTGTGGCAAACGCTAACTGATGAACTAAATATGAATGGACCACCTATTAGAGAAGCTGCAGGATGGAAAAAGTATGAAATATATAAACCAGTTCAAAAATATTTAATTTTAACTTTAATTTTAATAGGTTTGGGCCGATTTTAAAGTACACACAAAACATTCTAATTTTCTTCGTCGTTAAACCAGAATGTCCTAAATAAATTTTTTAAACAATTTTCACAGCCAAACACAAACAATTTATTTATTTTTAATTTGACGTTTATTGACACTGACGTATATTTGAGCAGCGTTGCCACGATTTGAAATAAATTGCGAATGCGATTGCGAAAGTCTAACAGAATACCAATTTTCTTTCGCATCGCATTTCATTTGCGCATCGCATTGATTTTCGCATCGCAATCACAAAGTATACAGAGATGAAAAAAGTGACGTATGAAAAATGCCTAAATCATTTGCGAGGGCAGCTTTCGAAGAAAGAGAAAGAAAACGTTTTTTGTAAGTGAAGTGACAATGCGTAAAAACAGGCCGCTACTATCTACACAAATTGCATAATCAAAACAAAAAACGCAAAAAGGGCAGCTTTCGAAGAAAAAGACAGAAAAAAAAAACACAATCACCCTTATTGTGTTTGGCGTATTTAAGATACGCCTACGACAGTTTGGTAATAGATTAAAGAAAAAAAGTTCACGTTCTCTTTAATCTATTACCAAACAGTCGTAGGCGTATTTTAAATACGCCAAACACAATAAGGGTGATTATTTTCTGTCTCGTGACGCCTCTGTATACTCTGTGATCGCAATTCAGAATAAGCCTAAAGGTTAAAGTACACTTTTTAAACGGCCGATTAAATCCTACCTTGAGCTATCGGTAAGTTGTAAAAACGGGCCTAAAATAAATAAATTCTAAAAACACAAAGAAGTTTTTCTTGAAATTAAAATACAAATTATTCGAAAACGTATCTATAATGCAGAACGAAGATTAAATTATTTTAAAATTCATATTACCATTGTACGACAAGTGAGCAAGTAAAGCCATATGTATGTAATACCACTTCTGGAAGAGTGGATAAAACAATTTCCATGGTAAGAAAAGTATGATGCTAACTCTTTGCAAAATATCAAAAACCTGTTTTTTTGCTTATCAAAATACATTATTTACGGTCTGAAGTATCACAGATGAAAAATTACATATTTGAAGAGTTGTAACAGGAATTCTACCTATGGCCCCTATTACGGTTTACAACTCAACTCAGTTGAGTTGTATTTTAGACAACTGGTTGTGATCAGTTGTAATATTTGCTATGTTTTTGTTCACCGCATTATAGCAAAGTTGTAAACCAAAATACAAAACCATAAAAGGGGCCACATTCATCGGCACATGTCAAACAAAAAATTATTATTATTTTTTTTCAATGTTTTGGATTTTATTACAACTGAGTACATTTAAGACCCATCTAGTAATTTACATTTCAATAAAATTTATTTATATTTTGCAAACAAACATTTAAATGATATAGTTGTTTAAATTAAGTTTTAAAAATATACCATTGAATAACAATAGAATAAAAACAAGAATAGAATTTCTTATTTTGTTTTATATATGTATAATAAAAAAACAAGCGCTTTTTTTATTGAAAATGGTCAAGTTTTAAATGCATATTTTTTATTTTTTTAATGCATATTTTGGAGTTTTTATTGCATATTTTCGATTTTTTAGTGCATGAAAATCTCATCCCTAGTTATTATTAATATTTCACAATATTTCACTAAACAACTGGAGTGAAAGAGAAAAATATATTTATTTTCTCAATGCTATTTGGTAATTTGTTCTGTATTGATTCGTATTTATGTGGTAGTGTTATTTAATATTTATTTATACCAATTTCTTTCTAAAGAGCGAAGGGAAGAGTTGTATATCTTCATCTCTTTCAATCACATAATTATATATTAATAACCTTTTTCTTGATTAATTAAATAGATTTATATTGATTTAGTTTATCTCTAATCAATTTAGAGAAGTGGTTTTAATCTCAGTTGAAAATGGAACCCTCCAAAAACTTAATAAACAAATTTAACACTCTGAGCTATACCAAATCATTAATTCACATTAAGAATCTTCTGATGTCATCTAAATACATTATTATAAATGCAAGTAGAGTGAAAACAAAGTATGGGAGCTCAATAAATATTGAGCTGGAGGAGAATGTATTGTTTTAACCGTATTGCCATATAGAATTTATCATCTGGAACGTATCTTATATTCAGGGAAGGGGAGAAAAACTTGCAATTGAAACCATTCGAGTAGGGTGATATCTTTGTTGCCAATTCTAGATACCCCATATACGCCAACTTTAACAGTTTTTAAATTTAATTTTAATGATAAGAATAGTAAAATGTACCTACACTAATATAATAATAATAATAAAGTTAAAACTAAAAATAATAAAATAAAAAAAATGTTTTATTTATTTCTTTGTTTTACAGTTATTTTATACAAAAATTCAAGATATAAATCACCACAATTAAACGAATCATAGTTTAGATCAGGCATTTCCAAAAATTTTTTGGTTGTGTATTAGTGAGTACCAGAAAGTAAAAAATTGAGAGAATACAGCCGAAATAAAATGTTAGTAATATATTTTATAAGTTGTATAACACAAAGGTACAAAATAAAAATTTTTTGTGTTGATAAAATATTTGTAGCAATTCTTTACCAATTCAATGTCGCTGATTTTAAAACTGCACCTTTTTTTTATTCGGAAGCTTTTTGACTCTAAATCAGGTTCAAATATCTTATAAACAATTGTAAAAAATAATGATTTTATTGCACGCAAATCACAGCTGATAGAAAAAAGTGCAGTTTTAAAATCAGCGACATTGAATTGGTAAAGAACGGGGGCTGATTTAAAACCATGTGAGATCAGGCCATGATGGCTTTATCGCCCATTCAAATGAAAAAAAATAAAAAGGCTTTATCTGCCTATTGAAAGAGAGATAAAGCCATCATGGCCTTATCTCACGTGGTTTTAAATCACCCCCCTTTCCTGAATGATTATCCATTTTTAATTGATTTTACATGTTTTTTCCTTTACTTCTGTTTTTTCGTCAAGAATTTTTCTTGAAGTCCAAGTACAAAAACAGAAGTAAAGGAAAAAACATGTAAAATCAATTAAAAATGGATAATCATTCAGGAAAGCAAATTTCGATCTACCAAATGTTAAAATACAATTTGGTTTAAGGATTGATGTTTGACTAGTGACGTCAGCAGTCGTCGATGGCTGCGAGTGTAAGACGGCAAATCCATCTGAGGAGATCGAGTGGTTGCGATCGAAACATGTCATGGTAACCTGCCGGCCAGGGTTCGAGCCCGAGCCACGTCAAGAATGAAAGATTATCAATAAGAATTTTAATTAATTTTCATGTTGTAAAATTCCTTTCTTCACAAAAATAATTTAATAAAAATTAAATTTCATGAATTTAAGCCTAATTAAAAATATTAAAAATTTGGATTAAAAACCATAAATAGTTCAACAAAATAACCACAATACTAATTATTGTTAAAGCTAAGGCACGAGCTCTATGTGTACATTTGTCCTTCAAGTTGTGCTGAAAAAGGTCAACAGAAAAGAGAAAGACAAAGTGAAAAAACAAAAAATGTACTTGGACTTCAAGAAAAATTCTTGACGAAAAAACAGAAGTAAAGGAAAAAACATGTAAAATCAATTAAAAATGGATAATCATTCAGGAAAGCAAATTTCGATCTACCAAATGTTAAAATACAATTTGGTTTAAGGATTGATGTTTGACTAGTGACGTCAGCAGTCGTCGATGGCTGCGAGTGTAAGACGGCAAATCCATCTGAGGAGATCGAGTGGTTGCGATCGAAACATGTCATGGTAACCTGCCGGCCAGGGTTCGAGCCCGAGCCACGTCAAGAATGAAAGATTATCAATAAGAATTTTAATTAATTTTCATGTTGTAAAATTCCTTTCTTCACAAAAATAATTTAATAAAAATTAAATTTCATGAACTTAAGCCTAATTAAAAATATTAAAAATTTGGATTAAAAACCATAAATAGTTCAACAAAATAACCACAATACTAATTATTAATTTTAATATTTAAAAAATACATATTACTTTAAACTTTAAATATATCACAGCTTAAGTAATGGCAACAATATAGGTCGCATTTATTTTGTTCGTGTCTTCCTTCAAATTCATTGTTCTATTAATTTGTTGTTGGATTCTTAGGCTTTCAATTGTGTACCTCTTTCTTTCTTTATTTTCTTTATCTAGAATTTTTACATCATCGAACCAAATTGTGTGACCAGTATGTAGGATGTGTTGTGCTAGTGCTGTTGTCTCTTTTCTCCGCATTATGTCCATCTTGTGTTCTCCCATTCTTGTCTCCAGTGTACGTTTTGTTGTTCCTATATAAATTAGCTCGCATGGCTGTTTGTCATTTCCTTCACATTGTAATTCGTATACAATGTTACTTTGTTTTTGTTTATTTATTGGCGCCTTAACTCTAGAAAAAATTGTACTTAATGTCAAATTGGGTTTGTATGCAAAACAGATGTTTTTTGTTTTTATTGACGACCGTTTATTATTATTATCGGTTAACCCAGGTATGTATTTTACACTGTAAAATTTGTTCTCTTCTTTTTCTATGTTTGCAGATTTGTTGTGGTTATTTTTGTCCTTATCCAATTGTTTAATCGTATTGTCTATCAATGTAGATGTGAGTTTGGTGGGAAAGCTATTGTTTTTTAAAATGTTTGTTATAATGTGTTTGTTTTTATTATGAAATTGTGTATCACTTATGTTGTATACCCTAGAAATAAAATTTTTTGCTGTGTTTATAATTTGATTTTTGGGTTGTGTAGCGTGGTAATTCATTAACCTTCCTGAAGATGTTTCTTTAGTGTACCAATCAAACAGAATCTTATTATTTTTGCGTATAATTTTTGAGTCTAAGTACGCGATTTCTCCGTTTTTCTCAATCTCAGTTGTAAATTGTATTTTAGGGTGTTGTTTGTTAAGAATTGACAGAATTGTGTCCTTGTCTTCTATGCGAGTTATCGCCAAAATGTCGTCTACATATTTGGCGATATATTTAATGTAAATATTTTCATTTTCCAGTTCAGTAATTGCATCGTCAAGTAGGTTGTCAAGTATGATATCCGCTATAGTAGGTGATAGTGGGTTCCCCATTGGCATACCAAAGATTTGAGTATAAATGTTTTCACCAAACATAAAATAATTATTGTCATTTAGACAAAATTTGAGTATTCTTAAAAATTGTGAGCTGGACATCTTAGTATGATTTTTAATAATACTCCATTTTTTCATAATTGTGTTTATTGCCGTCTGAATTGGGATGTTCGTGAATAGTGAAATCACGTCAAACGATATCATAGTTTCATTATTGTTAATTTTCACGCCGCTCAGTTGCTCCTTTACCCGTAGCGAATTTTTAACATTATATTTGTCAGAAATTATGACTTTAAGAATATTACCAACGTATTTTGATAATTGGTAACATGGTACTTGAACGGACGACACAATAGGTCGTAAGGGTGTCCCTTCTTTATGTATTTTGGGTAAGCCGTATATTCTAGGTGCAGTAGCCGCAGAACAAAGAAGTTTACGTTTTTCACCTGTATTAATAATATTATTTTTGTAGAGGTCTGAAATAATGGTATTGTTTTGTTTCTGCAGTTTGTCAGTTGGATCTGCTCTTGAAATTCTGTAGGTGTTTTTGTCTCCTATAAGTGCTTGCATTTTCCCCTCATACTCATTTTTGTACATAGCTACCGTCTTATTTCCTTTGTCCGCCTGTATAATAATTATGTCGTTATATTTCCTTAAAAGTTTCTTAGTTTTCTCAAAAATTGTGAGGATAAACTTATCCTTTTTAGAATTTTTAATGCTTCTTTTAAAAGTGGATACATGGTTTGCTAATTTTGTTCTAGCGACGTCCTTTTCTTTATCAAAATTCCCATCCATGGCCTGTATACATTGCTCTACATCAGCTATTATATGTAATGGGGAGAAGTTATGTTTATCTATTGGTAATGCGAACTTTCTGCCAAGTGATAATATCCACTTACATTCCATCGGGATATCGTATTTCGTTTTGTTTTCAAACCAGTGGTTTGTAAATACTAATCCATGTAATTTGAACTGTTTTTCTTTTAGTGTAGTTAATTTTCCAATGTGTCTCTCCTTAACATTTTTCACTATTTGTTTTGATCTGTCTCTTTGTGTGTTAATAAATTTAGTATGGTCCTCTTCTGTTATCATGTTTTTAATACCAATATTTAAGTGATAGAGTTTACGTTTAATAATTTTAATATTTGTATTGGTCTGTGAAATTTCCAAGTTCAAAATTTTCTTATGGAAATTGTGTTCTATTGTTATTAGTTTTCTTTTTATTGTTGTACATTCAAAAAGATTTCCAACCTGTTTAGTCGTGTTCTTTGTATGATTTGGGGTTATTCCGTAGCTTCTGCATGATAAAATAAATTTTAACCTTTGTTGTTGTTGTATTAGACTTTTTGTTTCGTTGCAGTATTCTTTTAATGTTCTACATGTCTCATTGTCATATTTGAGTGCTGTGTGTTTAAAAGTTTTGTTTTAAAATTGTGAATGATTTTTGACAAGTCGCAAATATTGCGTTCTTTTCCTTGCAATTCCAAATTTAGTTCATTTAACATACTTGTCGTATCTGCCAAAAAAGCTAAGTCTAAAATAAAATTTTGAATATAATATAAATTAACCTTCGAAAGGAAATAATTCCCAGTTTCTATTTGTTAAAATTATTGAGTTAAATACATTCAATTTATAAAGTATCACTATCCAGTGTGACACAAACAATGCTGACAAAGGCCGTAGCGGGCCAGAAAATGCATTACATTCTGCTGGTGTCTAATAATTGTAAATTGTTCTGTACATAAAATATACCTCATTGCTTTCCAAAGGAAAGCTAAGGTAAAATGTAACAAGAAAATACAATATAATAGTCTGGTTGTGTATAAAGTCATTTATGAAAAATTTAAGGAATAGAAATATGACAAAAAAAAGCTTTATAAAATACATAACTAAAATTTAGCTCATAGAATAAATTTGGAAAAAAAAAATTAAAAATTATTGAACAACTATAAAATTAACATCAAGTAATGTCTGTTTATAAATTTGGTCACAAATGGCGTAATTTCTATGAAAAATGCACCTAAATTGCTTGGGTTCTTTATGGATACAGATAAAAACATTGATGTTCAAATCAAAAGCATCAAACAAGACTTAATAATAAGTCATTCAAGAAGAAGAGACTTAGTAAATAAACTTCACAACCCAACCCGAAAAAATTTTGTGTGTCGAAGAGTTGTAATGAATGTCATAGATGATGCCTGTTAAGCTGATTTAGTTGAAATGGGAAACTTTTCTACATAAAATAAAAAAATATGGATATATGTTAATTACACTGTGCAATAAATTTACACTTTTTTGAGACAAGCTGGGCACCTATCGTTGTAACCTAATTCGGGTACGCTTAATCCAGTGGTGTTCGCCGTTTTTTTTTTAGATTGGCTCTGGTTTTTGAGATTGACCGTCATTTCGAAAATGGAGGCGGTTGCACAACATATATTCGCGTTACTCAAAAACGGTTTAGTTTATTGAAATTACTAAAAAACAAGTTAGAGTGCTATATTCGGCTGTGCCGAATCTTTGATACTCTGCACCGGCAGTTCGAATATTTAAGGAGTCATGTCTGTATGATGTTATTATTATCTTAAACTGTGACGATTTGTTATTAATTATGGTTTTAGGCGACTTAACTGTTTTCCGGTAGTAGGGTTTATATGGGGCCTAGGGTAAATTATGTACCTCTCTTCACGAAATTTCAGTGTTATTTCTAGTCCTTAAAAACTGTGACGTACCACATTTTGTTACGCTAGCGTTATTTTTTACGGTTTTAGGCGTACTAAACTGTTTTCCGGTAGTAGGGTTTATATGGGGCCTAAGGTAAGTTATGGACCGCTCGTCACGAAATTTCACAGTGTTATTTCAAGTCCTAAAAAACTGTGACGTACCAAAGTTTGTTACGCTAGCGTTATTTTTTACGGTTTTAGGCGTACTAAACTGTTTTCCGGTAGTAGGGTTTATATGGGGCCTAAGGTAAATTATGAACCGATCGTCACGAAATTTCACAGTGTTATTTATAGTCCTAAAAAACTGTGACATACCAAATTTTGTTACGCTAGCGTTATTTTTTACGGTTTTAGGCGTACTAAACTGTTTTCCGGGAGCAGATATGGGGCTTAGGGTAAACTATGGACGGATCTTCCAGTCAAATAAAACAAATTTTTGCAAAATCTCATCTCATTCCGTGCGCTCTTCCAGCATTTATGTTATTTTTTTGTAACAAAATTATCAATTTTTTTAGGTGGTGGTTCCACATTTTGATTCATAGCTCTGGTCCTACTGAACCGATTTTGCTGGATTTCAATCCCAAACTGCTTAGGATAACTACAAGCAATTTGGCGCCAAGTTTGTGCATTTCTTTTGAGTTGTTCGAAAGTGAGCGTATTTTCAACAGACGGACAGACAGAAGGACATGGCTAAATCGACTTAGAATTACTCAAGGACCCAGAATATATATACTTTATGGGGTCTGAGATGAATAATAAAAAAGTTTCACACGGAATGACAAACTTAATATACCCTCTTCACAACTTATTGTGGTGGAGGGTATAAAAAACGAAATTATAATACGTGCATTCGTTTTTGAAACATAAGGTTTTTTTTTTTAATTCATAAAAAATTAAAAAATGCAGCATAGGCTGCTCCTAGATGGGTCAAATGTATGCCCAACCCTACTTTATGTTTCATCTCAATCATTAATTTTTAACATACTCGCCCGCTTACTCCATTCCTTACAGAGCTACCTAAACAAGAGCGGCAAGTGTTTTTTTAAACATGCAAATTCTATTGCCAATACATTTTCAATGAAATAAAACTACCAAGCGAACTATCAAATAAGATTTTCCAGCCGGGTGGTGTTAAATTCGCGTTCTAAAGGTTTGTTTCGTATAAACTGTATGAAATAGATAAGTTTTGACATAAAACAGACGCTTGCCGCTCTTATTTAGGTAGCTCAGTTAAGAGGGCTGCCATACAAAATAGTCAATACAGATTAGAAATATATGGTATAAAAAGTCCCATAAATGCCCAGGAGTCGCCCCTAGGGGGATAAAATGTTAGTTATTTGTTCTTAACATTTACTCAAATCATACTTTCCCTTTATCTCAACCCCTTAGGAGGACTCCCATACAAATATTGCGTTTAATGAAATTTTAAGATTTTATTAACATTTTTCGTGTTTTGCGAAAAAAATCAAAAGTTGCAACCAGATTTTAATTATTTATGGCTTGTTGTGTTTGGAATTTCATTTTTATTTTCCAATTTTCTATGAATTTTTAAAAAACAAAAATTTCGAAATTTTGATAAAAAAAAATTTTGTTTCTAAAACGACTGCGAATATAATACGTAGCCAATTCGCGAATAAAAATTATTTGAGTTTACCTAACTAACTGTTTATATGTCTATTTTTTAATGAAAATTTTTAAGTGATGCCAGATGGAAAATTTATTCATTAAGTAGCACTGTATGTATATAAACTTTTTATTTATTAAATGAAAAAGATCAAAAATTATTGTGTATTTTTAAATTTATTTGCACATTTTTGATTTAATTTTACTTTTGTTGTCATATGAATGTGCCACATCGAAATAAAAACGTAAAACGGTTAAAAGTGTGGCAATGCTTAAAATCTTATTTGCAAATAGTGTCGTTTATCAGGAATTGTTTCCATGAGTTAGCTATTCGCAAAAAAAAATTCAATTCACTGTTTATGCGGCAATATTCTCTACTTGTAATATATTTATTTGCAAATAAGTGGTGCATATAAACGTAGTAAGAAAGAAGTTTTACTTTTCTTAAAGGAAATTGCGGAATTTCGGTTTTTTAGTAATTTCAATAAACTAAACCGTTTTTGAGCTACGCGAACATATGTTGTGCAACCTCCTCCATTTTCGAAATAACGATATATCTTGAAACCCAGAGCTAATCTAAAAAAACGGCGATCACACTGGATTCAGCGTACCCGAATTATGTTAAAACGCCATGTTGCTGGCTTGTCTGTTTTTTCAACTAGTATAGTGCTATCATTGGTTCTTTCTCAAAGTTTGAACCTAAAAAAAACCGCAACTGAAGTATTTCAAACAATGAAAAGTATTTTAGAATAAGTTCGAGTTGCCCAAAACTTGCAGACTGATGATAATAAAGAATTTTTCAATAATAAGATTTAATTTTATTTTGATAAATTTCCAATTCTTACTATTGATAAGCTGAAATTTATTGTTGGTGGGATAAGTTATTGCTATGCGCATTTTACTGATTGCTTAGGCCAGATCATCAGGAAACTTATCCAAAGATTTTAGAATAGCTAAAGATATTATTCAAATAAAAGTGTTCAGCGAATAGGAGCTTTAAACACTCAAAAGTCTTACTCGTAATAATAAACAATTTAAGACCCTCATGCAACAATATCAATCACTACTCAACATATACATAGTATAATGAAAGCCTCAATAAAAGAACGATTTAATCGAACTCTAAAAGGAATGATGTGGAAAGAATTTAGTTATAATGTTTCATATTATTGGCTAGATATTTACAAAGATCTAATTAATATATATTATAGAAAAGTTTATAGCACCATTAAAATGGCACCAATTGACGTTAATTCTAGCAACGAAATGAAATGATTAAAAACCGTATAAAAATATTTAAAAAATCGAAATTTAATGTTGGAGTTATGTACGCATAAGCAAATATAAACATATTTGTGAAAAAGGTTACACTACGAATTGGATTAAAGAAATTTTTAAAATTAAAACAGCAAAATATACTTATCCCGTAACAAACATATTAGAAGACTATCTAGGAAATCCAAGTGGTTTCTGTGATGATGAACTTTCAAAAACTCGATTTCCTGATACTTATATTGTTGGAAAAATTCATAAAACTAAAGGAGACATGGCATATGTAAAATGGTTGGGATTTTCTAATCAACATAACTCTTGTATAAATAGAATTGATATACATATTGTAGTTTGTAAGAGTAGATATAATACTAATAATAGTATCTAGGAGTTTATGTATTATAATTAAATAAGAAAGAAAAAAAAATAAATATAATCATTTTTAAATAAAGAATATTGCGTTTTTACTTTATTCACAATTCAACAGTCGAAATGTCAATAAAACTAACGTTAGTAAACCTCTAACTCAACAGAGTTGACAACTAACTATTTTCCTCCAATTGAGTTGGATGGAAAATATGAGTGTGCACTTACAGATTTTCATTAATATAATAGTCACTCGTAAAACTGCTCTGAGTGGAGAAGCAGCTCGCGCTTTTTGTCATTATTTCTTAAGGGCAAACAGGTCGTTTTTGTTTGTCTGCTTTTATTGCGTTTTGCGGTGTCACCCCGCATTGGTTGGTGTTTCGGCGTCGTATAACTGTACCGAGTTACAGTTTTTGCGGTATCTGAATTAACTATATGCAATCGTTTTTAACCTCAATTTTAGGTTTTGTCTGGTGGAGAACCATTAATAACTCAATGTGACTGGTGGAGAACCAAATATAACTCAGACATTTTACTGGTGGAGAACCAAGGAAATTACTCAGAAGATTACTGGTGGAGACCAATATACTCTGGAGCGGATTCTGGAAGCTCTCGCCTTCCTATACGAAGGTTTAGGCCGAACGAGGATTTTGCTGTTGAGGATCCTAAAATTTGTGTGATACCCTGGCAATATAACTATAAATAGTTCGTCAAAAAATTTTAGTTTTAAGAAAGCAAAAAAAAAATAATATAATAGTATTCCAAATATAGATGTATGTATATAGTTTGTTTTATATTGGCGAACAAGTAAATGAAATTCCGATTGCATCTTATGAACTAAACGACATATACTACGTTTATACGCACCACTTATTCGCAAATAAATATATTGCAAGTATAGAAAATTGCCGCATAAGCAGTGAATTAAATTTTAATTTGCGAATAGCTAACTCACGAAAATAATTCCTGTGCCCATGTTCTGTAACTCTCGCGTCGAGAAAGTTTTCGATTGAAATGTGTGAAATGAAACAAAAATGCCATAAATTGAAACAAACAGCTGTTTTTCTCACTTAACTGTGTCTGTTACTTTTTTTTGGCGAGTACAAGCTGTCACGTAAGGAAATTACTAGCCAATTTACAGAAAAAGTGTGTCTGTAACATTTTGGTGAGAAAAGTTCCCGCTTTGAACTGTCAAATAAACTCACGAATAAAAATGGGGCGAGAAAAAATTTCAACACTAAAAAACAATTAAAAATGCAAAGAATAATAATAATATTTTATTCTTGGCACATTTTCCATTGTTTTATTATTTTGCTTTTAATATTTTTATAAAATATACGAATTTTTTCAAAACTCGTTTGCAAACAACAAACATTAAAGTCGCACTTTACACAATTTGGTATAGCCGACGGTTGTGTTTTCGCCGCCGTCGTTGAAAAATTTTCAATTTAAGTAAATTTTGGTCGCCGTTAACGATATGTGTTACTGGCGTTCTGAACGTCTGCAATGTCACATCGGCTTCGAGTGCAATATTATGACATTTATAACGTAACGACGTTATCTCTTTTGATAGTTTTCGACATGAGTTACAGACACACATTTTTCTCACTTTTCGAGAAACGATGGAATATTTTGTTTCACATTTTTTCGATGCAAGAAGTTCTCACTTAAGTTACAGAACATGGGTACTGATTAACGATACTTTTTGCAAATAAGATTTAAAGCATTGCCACATTTTTAACAGTTTTACGTTTTTATTTCGATGCTGCACATTTATACGACAACAAAAGTAAAATTAATTCAAAATTGTGGAAATAAAATTCACAAATACACAACAATTCTTAATTTTATCAATATTCATTAAAAAAATAAAAAGTTTATATTCATACAGTGCTACAAATAAATTTACCATCCGGCATCACATAAAAATAAGAATTTTCAGTAAGAAAATTGACATATAAACAGTAAGTTAGTTAATCGCAAATAATTGTTATTTGCGAATAGTCTACGTATAAACGTAGTAATAGTTGACTATAGTAAAGAATAATTTCAACGATACAGTCCTCAAAATAAAATAAATATTGAAGCTAATAATAGTGCTGGGAAACTATCGATAGATTATCGATAGCTCGGGTTCCCGAAATATGGGCTCCTAAAGTTTTTGATTTTGTCTGAAAAGGCGTTTGTTATAAGTCAAAAAAAAATATACTAAATGTACTTCAGAGCCAAACAATTATTTCAGATGTCTTCAGTAGAATCGTATGGCCATTCTTTTCTTAGAATATATTAACCCTCTAACACTCATTTAAAGGAGTAATTTTTGTACTTTTTTTTAACTACCACACAAAAGTATACTTAAACGGCACTTTAGAGGGTTAGCATGTTCGACGAGTATTTTCTGCATGAAATTTTACTAGGGGTCTTATAAGCACAAAAGTTTGTGCAGTGTATGTAAAACGTATTTTCGAAATTGCGGGTATTGAAATTTTTGAATTTCTTGCAAAGGCGTTTGGTAAAAGTCCAAAAAATGCTATATGTACTTCTGAGCTAAAATACTATTTCAGGGGTAATTTTTGTCCTTTTTTCGCAATATTCGTCGAACATGTTTGCCCTCAAGTGCAGCTTTAGTATACTTTTGTGTGGAAGTTAATGAGAAGAACAAAGCGAGTGGTTGATCAAGACGGTGATTTACTTAATTTCCGAGGAGAGGAAATTACAATTCGATTACATTTAAGACCAACAAAATAATTATAATTTACAAGAAGAATATACCTTAAAAAATTTTTTTTATATTCTTCTTCTAACTAAATATTGAAAAATAAAATAAGTTCAAAGAAATTATGAAAAAAATTAACTAAACGCAATCAAATAAAGAATTTCTAAGATCATTATCAAAGTAATTTTGGGAATACAAAATTTCAATTTAAAAGATTTTGTTATTCGTGCTTTATTCCAAATTTTTATTCTTCATAAAAACACTGAAATTTATTGTTGATGGGATAAGCTATTCCTATGCGCATTTCACTGGTTGCTTAGGCCAGATCGTCAGGAAACTTCATCCATAAAGATTTTAGAAAAGTTAAATTATCTAAGAATTATTAATAGTTTTAGTTATAAGTTATCTTGTAAGTTATAGTTTTATGTTATATTAGTTACTTAAAGTTGTCATGTATAATTTTCTACACAACTGTTATTTTAAAATAATTCCTACATGAATATCCCAGTAATATCTAGAAATGGTTTTAGAACATAATAAATAGTTATTACAGGAAGGTCCAGGAAAAATCTAGAAATAGCTATGAAATATAAAAAGGGGGTGACTCATGAATAATTAGTTTAGTTTGTTTTGTGAAACGGTTCTGTTCGTAACTAACAATTGTGAACAAAATAATTCTAATAAAGTTTGTAAAGTTGAATAAGCGTGTGTATTTATTTTGATTTGCAATTAAAAGAACTCAATGGTTTTTTATAAAGAGAGTAAACCGAAACGCGTTTATTAAAGGAAAAACGTAACAATATTTAACCAAATAAAACTTTTAAGCGTATAAGAATTATAAGTAACAGTTCTACTACCAAGAAACCTCGAGATCAAGCTTGTGGAGCTCAGCCATTTTGATAAATACCCGAGTCAAACACTACCTAATGTGTGATCATCGTGAAGATTATCTCCAAGCAACGAACATTTGCGTTGAGGAATTAAATAGAAACCTAGTAATTTCATCGTTATACTCCCCGCCTAGATTTTCAATATCAGAAAGCCAGCACTGTAAATATTTTAAGTCATTAGGACCCTGTTTCCTAGCTGCTGGCGCTTATAACGCTCAACATACCTTCTGGGGGTCACGACTTATAACATCAAAAAATTCCAGATGTCATTGATTTCGGCCTGGTTAAAAATATCCCAATAGAAACGATTAATGTTGAAGCTTCCTTAGAATTATCTTCCGACCACACACCTACAATTGTTACTATAATGAACCCAAATATAATTGTATCTCTGACTGGTCACTTAGCGACGACAGCTACGCAAATTAATTGGTTAAAATATAGAAAATACCTCAGTACCCATTGCACAGAAAATATTCCACTTAGTACACCGGAGTATGTAGATGCTCTATTGCCAATTTTGACAGTTTTCTGAAACTAGCCGTTCAACATTCCAGTATTACCCCCAAAAAAACAAAAATATTAAAATATATTCCACAGATGTCGAGCGTCTCTTGTCTGAAAAAAGGAGGGCTCGAAGAGAGTGGCAATTGCACAGATCCCCGCTACTTAAGAACTTACTAAAAGAGTGTACAAAGAAGCTAAGAAAGTTACTGCAGACTCAGAAATCAGCTTCTCTGGAAAAATATCTTAAGGAACTTGATGCAACCCCACAATAATACCACTCATTATGGCGTGCAGCCATAATTTCTGGATTTCTGTTGATGTTGAGAAAGGAAATCTGTTTGTTAATCATTTAAAAAAACGTATTAACTCCAAACATATCTGACAATATTGCGGCCGAGTTACCACCTGCTGCTGCTAGATCAGCTGTTCCTCTAAGATTTGAGGAGCCAAGAAGGCTCCTGGTTTTGATAAGATCAGCAACAAAATGCTTCTGGAGCTACCCAGCATAGCAAAGAAAATTATTCTTTTAAATTTTTAATGCTATTTTACGCCTTGAATACTACCCTCAAGAATGGAAGGTCTCCTTAGTTAAGATGATACCAAAGCCAGGAAAAGATCACACAATAGTTGAGTCATATAGGCCTATCAGCTTATTATCGAATATGTCAAGCTGTTTGAGAAGCTCTTAGCGTCAAAATTAACCCCAATTTTAAATGACAATGGGTGTATACCTTACTGTAAAGTTAAGTGTTCAAATATTTAAAAGTGTAATGTTTTTGTGACTGGCAGAGTTTGCCACTAGTCACACTATTTACTTTTGCCAGTCTCTATGGTTAGAGGGCAAAAGGAGATTTTCTATTATTTAAAAACACAAGGCAGATGTTGCCGATTTGTAGTTCAAATAAAATCTGGTTTATTCTGGGCAGTGCGCCCCTTTATATACAAAATTTAACTTAGTCTAATTTCTTATTCTATTTCCCCTTTTTGGTTTCATAACCAATCATAATTTAGTTTGGGAAATTGAGTTTAAAATTTAGTCACTCAATTTTCCAAACTGCACATGTTGCACTTTTAACAAATCAATGTGTTCATTGATTTGTTTGTATTGACTGCATGTGTGGTATCAAGTTGTTTTATTATGACTGGTTATTTATTAGGGTGGCCCATCTTCATTTGGCAAAGTGTATTAGGGTACACTACACCCTCACCCTTTAGAGAAAAATTAGGGGATTAATTTTTCAAAAAAAAAAAAAAAAAAAAATTTTTTATAATTACAAATTATGTTTTAACATTAACCTATGTTTATATATATATATTGGTTTTGCTTCTATACTAAAATGTTTTATAGATATTTTTCTTAAAGTAGTGTTCTAAAGATATTGAAATACATGTAATTAAATGTAGTAAAATATTTTATAAATGAAATATATGTAATTAAATATTTTATAAATTATAATTAGTTTTCTTAAGATATATGAAGTTAAATGTAAATTTAAAATTATAAAGATATGTATGGTTTTAGACTGTTATTGTGGAATTCCTTCGTCTGTCCGTTATAATCTATTAGAGTATTTACTCCATTTTTACCTACAATTCTATATGGTCCTTTATATGGGCTTTGATTCTTACTTCTATTTTCTACTCTAAGTAATACTAAGTCACCTATTTCTAAGTTTAGTCTGTTTTGATAGTTATTATTTAATGTTCTTTTTGATTTTACTTTATTAGTAATCTCTTTTGCTCTGTTTAGAGCGAATTGTAGTCTGACTCGCAATTCTTTTGCGTAGTCATCATAGTTATATATGACAGTATTATCATTCATAGCGGTATCTGATGGCAAGCATGGTAACTTTCCATAGACTAGTTCATATGGTGTATAACCAGTGTCAATATGCGGAGATGTGTTGTAAGCAAAAGTAAAATATGGAATCCAAGTGTCCCATTCGTCATTATTTGCTGTTGTCAACAAAAACTCATTAAGAACCCTATGGTTTCTCTCTACGGCACCTAAAGTTTGGTGATGATAAGGGGTTGAGAAAATTTGTTTTGTTTTGTAATAGTTCGCATATGTTGCGCATGGTCTCATTCGTAAATTCTGTACCCCTGTCTGACTTAAGTACTTTGAATTGTCCGTATCTCAAGATCACTTGTTCCACTAGTGTTTTAGCTGTAGTGACAGCGTCTTTTGTTTGCATTGGGTGTGCGATTACAAATTTAGTCAGCTCGCATTGCATCGTAAGTATGTAGCGGTAGTTGTTTGATATGCGAAGTGGACCTACAGTGTCGATTGAAATTACTTCAAAACTGTTGTTGGGTGTTGATGTTTGTATGAGTGGCTCCTTAATGTGTTTTGACTGTTTGTTTTTATTGCATTTGTCACAGTATGATACAAATTGTTTTACCATTTTAGTCATATTTTTCCAAATATATTTCTGTTTTAACTTTATGATTGTTTTTCTAATTCCTAAGTGTCCGGAACTCAAGGAACTGTGAAATTCGTCAATCAGTTTGTATTTTATAATGTCGTCTTTAATTCTTGTTGGAGGCTTAAATATCAATATTTTCAGTTGAGGATTTTTGTTGTTGATTATTATTTGTGCATATGCTTTTTTAAATTCTTCCTTTGTATACAAATTAAATATTTTATCTTGACTTGAAAGTGCTAATTCTCTTATACTTTCTATATTCATTTTAGAAATCAGTTTCTTCAGTATCGAACCTAGATTCGCTGATTTATCACTGAATCTTGCTAGCTTATCATTTTCATTATAGTGGGTACGAGATTTCTTCATATTCGAAACTTGTTTCGTTGAATTATCATCCCGACCTATGTGCACAATATTATTTTCCGTATATATACTTAAATTTTCTTTATATTGTATTTCATTAAATTGCAATTTTTTCATGTTCTTAATATCATTGATGGATGTACATTCCCATATATGAAGTTGATCAGACCTCTGGGATGTGCAATCCTCCAATCTATTTTTCACGCGTGTTTTATCTAATTTATTTATATCCTCATTATTCAATTCCTCTATTTTATTTGCCTCATTTTCTTTATTTTTCATGGCTCTAGTTGTTATTAGAACTCTTTTTTGATTTTCGTCATGTTCTTGTGGTATCATTTGTCTAAGTATGTCAGAGTCAATTTCTATTCTCGAGAGTGCGTCAGCATTTGTATTCATCTTTCCTTTCTTGTAAACAATTGAAAAATTATAGTCTGATAAATCAAGTCTTATCCTGGTCATCTTTGATGAAGGATTTTTGTGAGAGAACAATGAAATAAGTGGTCGATGGTCCGTGACAACTATGAACTCTCTTCCATATAAATATGGTTTGAAAAAATTTATACCCCAATGAATTGCCAAGAGCTCTTTTTCTATTATCGGTTTGTTTATGTCATGTTTCTGCAAAGACTTGCTGGCGTAAGAAATTGGTAAGTCTTGTCCTATTTCACCTTGTGATAATACAGCACCTAGTGCAAAATTTGATGCATCTGTCGTGAGTATGAAGGGTTTATTGAAATCTGGATACTGTAATATAGGTGGATTAATTAATTTTTCTTTGAGTTTATCAAAAGCTTTTTGGCATTCTTCTTTCCATTCAAACTTAACAGATTTCTTTAGTAAAGCGTTTAAATTTTTTGCTATCTCCGCGAAATTCGGTATGAATTTTCTGTAATAGTTGCAAAATGCAACGAATCTTCTAACGTCGTCCGTGTTTTTTGGTACCGGGTAGTTCTCTATTATTTTATATTTTGCAGGGTCAGTTTTGACTCCGTCCTTTGTAATTAAGTGTCCTAGGTAAACAACTTCTGGTCGTAAGAAACAACATTTCTTCGGATTAAGTTTCAAATTATACTGTTGTAATCTGTCAAGTACTTTAATTAGATTTTGATTATGGTGGTTTAGACTGCAACCATAAACAATTATGTCATCGACATACAGGAAAGCTTCTGAGTCTAAACCAGAAAGTGCTATTGTGAGCATTCTTTGGAAACTATTTGATGATATTTTTAAACCGAAGGGTAATCTCTTGAATTGGTAATGTCCATTTGTTGTTGAAAAAGCTGTCAATGGTCTGGAGTCCTTATTAAGTTTTATTTGGTGGAAAGAGCTGGTCATATCCAAGGTTGAAAACCATTTAGCTCTTCCTAACTTGTCTAAAATGTCCTCTAATCTCGTCAATGGGAATTTGTCATTTACAATTTTGTCATTGATTTTTCTAAAGTCTACCACCAGTCTCCATTTCTTTTTGTCTTCAGTGCCCTTTTTTGGTACTAACAATAGTGGTGCATTGTATGGACTGATTGAAGGCTCTATAATGTCATCTTTAAGCATCTTCTGTACTTGTTCGTTTATCGTGTCAGTGTGTGAATGTGGTAGTCTGTAATTTTTAATGTATACTGGTGTATTGTCTGAGGTTATGATTTCCTGATTGTAAAAATTGTTGCTAGTTAATTTTTCGTTGTCCAAACATTTTGGTATTTTTTTTTAAATTATGATTAGTGATGATATTGCATTTTTGTCATTGTTGTTAATTTGTAGCTCTTTCATTATTATTTTTTTTTTTTACGTTCGTCATTGTTTATGTTATTGTAACCTAATATGTCATAATTTTCTTTAGTGGGTCAGTTTAAAGTTTAATGCCTTTTAGAATTACTGTTGAATTTGTTGTTGTTTAGAGTTTTTATGTGTGTAACACTTTTTGGTGTTAGCAATTTTCTCTATAGTTAATGACTTTAACAAATATGTAGATAATTTTGGGGATTTATATATATATAATTCCTTTAATTACTATTGTATGATTACGAACTATGTACTGTATCAATATTATTAATATTATGTTTGTTCATTAGTAAAATTTTTTTTCTCTTGTAAAAATTTGTTTATTATTAATTTTTTAAATGTATACTTTTTAGTTAATATTTAGTTTGAAACAAATTAGAGAACAAACATATAGTGGTTTAAAATTGTTTTAAATTGTTTTTTCAATAAAATTGTTTTTGAATGAAAAAATTGTCAAACAAATTTTGAACAGCCTAAGCACGTTCACCACGAATAAGGCGGGCCAACTGAATGTCGCTAGGCATGATGGTGACACGCTTGGCATGAATGGCGTACAAGTTAGTGTCTTCAACCGATCCATCCAAGTAGGCTTTCGAAGCTTCCTGCAAAGCTCGAATGGCAGCAGACTGGAAACGTAAATCATTTTTGAAACCCTGTGCACTAAACGTTGGAAGTGCAAATTGCGAATAAGCAATTCTGTGGATTTCTGACAACGACAGATTTCGCGCAAAGCCATAGTACCGGGGCGATAGTGCTGGAGTTTCTTTATACCGCCGGTGGAAGGGGCTGATTTACTAGTAGCTTTGGTAACCAATTGTTTACGAGGGGCTTTAGCACCAGTGGATTTACAAGCTGTCTGTTTGGTACGGGCCATTTTTAAGTTTAGGATATGTCGCCTTCAGAATATTATTTTGGTCCGTTTAGGCAGGATCGCCATGTAAAGTTAAGTGTTCAAATATTTAAAAGTGTAATGTTTTTGTGACTGGCAGAGTTTGCCACTAGTCACACTATTTACTTTTGCCAGTCTCTATGGTTAGAGGGCAAAAGGAGATTTTCTATTATTTAAAAACACAAGGCAGATGTTGCCGATTTGTAGTTCAAATAAAATCTGGTTTATTCTGGGCAGTGCGCCCCTTTATATACAAAATTTAACTTAGTCTAATTTCTTATTCTATTTCCCCTTTTTGGTTTCATAACCAATCATAATTTAGTTTGGGAAATTGAGTTTAAAATTTAGTCACTCAATTTTCCAAACTGCACATGTTGCACTTTTAACAAATCAATGTGTTCATTGATTTGTTTGTATTGACTGCATGTGTGGTATCAAGTTGTTTTATTATGACTGGTTATTTATTAGGGTGGCCCATCTTCATTTGGCAAAGTGTATTAGGGTACACTACATTACCATCAATTCGGTTTCAAAAAAGGAACATAGCACAATTGAACAAACCCATCGGATAGTAAACGCCATAAGAAAAGCCTTTGAAGAAAGAAAATATTGCTCCGCTCCCTTCTTTGATGTTTCTCAAGCT
Organism: Pollenia angustigena; assembly: GCA_930367215.1. Lineage (NCBI taxonomy): Eukaryota > Metazoa > Arthropoda > Insecta > Diptera > Polleniidae > Pollenia > Pollenia angustigena. The sequence continues at coordinate 10,056,463 of OV884061.1, read as the reverse complement.
TTTGATAAAGTCTGGCATGTAGGCTTGTTACATAAATTGAAGCTAGACCTACCGGTTAACACACACAAGCTGTTAGAAAGCTACTTGGTCGGTCGAAAATTTATTATTAAAGAAGGTAATTTTTAAAGTTTTCCTCAGCCAATTGAAGCTGGAGTCCCTCAGGGAAGCATACCGGGCCCACTTTTTTACCTCATATACACCTCAGACATGCCAACAAACAATTACACCCTAACCATTTGCTGATGATACCGCTTTTCTAAGCGTACACGAGAACAGTCGTGAAGCATCTCGATAATTGCAGGATCATATATTTCAACTAGAAATGCAGTTAAAACAATGGAGAATAAAGGGAAATAAGCAAAAATGCGTACATATTACATTCACCTTCCATCGGGAAACATGCCCCCCTATTAAAATCAATAATCAACTAGTGCCTCAACAATCGCATGTCAAATAACTCGGTATTTATCTGGATCGGCATTTAACATGGAAATGCCATATAGAAGCAAAATTAACCCAAATAAAACTAAAAGCAATTTAAATTAACTAGCTTATTGGAAGAAATTCTGTTCTTAGTCTCGATTGCAAACTACTACTTTACGACTCTATTTTAAATCCAATATGGTGCTACGGTATTTAACTATGGGACACTGCCTCGTCCTCAAATATCGAAAAAATTCAAAGGAGCCAGAATAAACTTCTTCGAATAATAACAGCTGCCCCTTGGTGTGTTAAAAACTCAAATATCCACAAGGATCTCAATGTGCCACTGGTAAGGACTATTATTACGAAGTATGCGGTAAAATATTTAAAAAGGCTAGAGTTGCACCCAAATCGACTTGCTCAAAATATTTTAAATGATAGCGGCCACACTCGCTTAAGAAGAAGAGACACTGCAGCACTTACTCATTATGATGAGCGATAAACACATTTATAAATGTGAACAGAACCTGCGATGAAGAAAATTTTTGTCTGGCACTGGCAGGACATAAAATAAAGAATTAGGATAAGATTTGATTAATTATTGTTAGTTCATATTTAATATATGAAGATTCAATAAATAAATAATGAAAAAAAAAAAAAAATTTCGCCAAACAAATATTTTTGAGAGGGGAATTTATATTGGATCCATGCAAAATTATGTACCAAAATTCCGTAGAGTGCTTTCTGGTATTAAAAGCCCTAAATTAGAACAAACTTCGATATAGTAGTTGAACTGTTTTATATTTTTAAAGTGGTTTTCAGAAGACTGCTTAGTATGAGACATAAGGTAAATTATGGACCGCTTATTTCAAAATTGCATTGTATTAATTATGGCCATATGAGCAAATCCCAGAAACAGTCCACCAACCAAAAATTTTTCAAATTAGTTTTTTTGAATGGCATATAAGACTAGATGTATAATTTCATTTTTATATTAAAAAATATGTATTTCAATGATCATTAATGCAATAAATTTTACCAAATCCTTCCCCACTGCTGATTTCTTAATGTTGTACGTAAATTTGGCATTATTTTAGGTGATTTTTGTGCTTAAAATAGCACTTACAGCAGACTTATCAAAATATAAATTTCGTTAAAAAAAGTTGATATTCACTATTAGTTAAGAAATTAGTTTAAGAGATGCAATTCATAAAAATATAATTTGTTTTGTTAAATTAAATAAAATATAATAATAAAATACTACTGGAAAACTGTAGCGTGCGTTACAAAGGGTTCACGGCTTTTGTCAAAAAATCACAACATTTTTTGGCTGCGAATAAGTGCGTTTAGAATTCTCTTATAGTCATCTTTCTTTTAGGAATTAGATTTTGTATACCTTATCATGCCAAATTCGCTAAAAATAAGGAAAACGCACTTCAACCTTTGAAGTTACTTCCACTTTTTGTAGCGTGCGTTACAAAATTGTGATCAATTATTTCGCAACCAAAAAATGTTTATATTGCAATCAGAAAAAGCGTGCGAATGTAGCGTTCGTCACGCAGGATTTGCCCATATGTAGCTAAATTGGACCAAATTTTATCACAGTATCTTCATTTGCTACGGTTTGAAGCGTATTTAAATAATTTCCCAACTTAGGCACTATATGGGGAATATTGTAAATTATAATTTACAATATAAAATCGGTCAATAATTATTGACCGATTTTGCAAAATTTTCTACTGCGATTTGAAACTTTATGTGCATCAAATTTGACAGTGTGATTTCTTGCCCTTTAAAACTGTGACATATTAAATTTTATTACATACAATTGAATCATTTGTTTAGGTTTTAGGCGTACTCGGAAAAAAGTTTATTTTTCTTGGTATGTATATGATCAAAAATTTTTTAAAACAAACCTGAATTTGTTCCACAGTGATATTTGTTATGGCTTTAGGCGTGCTAGACTCCTTTCCGAGAGTAGGCTTTATATGGGGACTATGGAAAATTACAGATCGATATTTACAAAATTTGACAGTGTGATTTCTTGTCTTTTAAAACAGTGACATACCGAGTTTTATTACAATAGAATAATTTCTTACGGTTTTAGGCGTACTTAAGTGTTTTCCGTAAGTGGGCATTTTATGAGGCCTATTAAAAATTTTGGACCGATCTGCACGAAATTGGATAGTGCCAGTGACAATCCTTAAAAACTGTGACGTACTAAATTTTATTACAATAGCATCATGTGCGACAGGGAAAGTTTAAAGAGACCTATGGCTCGAAAAAATCGATTTTTAGTTTTGTCACAAATAAGCTTCAAAATAAAAAAAAAGGAAAAAAAGAATCCTGTACTTTGCTTGAGACTCGTCATTCATTTTTGTTAATGGATTAAATTTGTTTTAAAATCGTTACTCAAAGGTTTTTGCGTCGGTGATTATAAATTTAAAGTGGGCTTCTTAAAATTCAAAAAGACGGATCCAATTCGGCGGACTAAAACATTTATCGGGATAAAAGATTATACATAAATAACTGGTATTTTTAATGAAACAAGCAGCAGATTTATAACTTCACTACTTATTTTAAAAATCAAAAAACGCAACAACTTAAAAAACTTAAACTAAACACAATTACCTAAAAAAAAACTTAAGTAAAACTAATTCTGCTTCCTACATATTCTTTTCTTCGATTTCACTTTTGATTGTGAATTGGTATTTCTTTTTTTCATTGCTACATCTACCAATTTCTCATCTTTACTGCTATATAATCAGTAACCTCGAAACACCAGAGAAATAAGCTTTAAGCAAATGCGCTCAATTCATAATAAAAATGTCGACATCTAGAATTTTGAAGGTCTGACTTTAGATTCATAATCTAATACCAGATTCGTAATTAGCGACCCAGAAACTTCCTGAGTGACGTGTTTCAAGCCAATCCAATACGATTAAAAAAAATCCGTATTTCGAAGTTTAAAAATCTAATAGCAGATTCGTAATCATCGACCCCAAAAACCACCAAGTAATGAGTTTAAAGATATAAAAGCGTTCAGGCTCATTAAAATACACTTGTTAACTTCAAAGTAGTTTTTCTCCAAAACTTTGGGCACCCTCTTAACTTTCCGTGTCACATATGTTACGGGTTGAGGCTAGCTGAACTATTTTCAAAAAGTCTGCTTTATATGGGATCTATGGTTAATTATGGACCGGTCTACTTTAACAGTGCAATTTCCAGTCGAATAAAACGTATTTGTACAAAATCTTATATCATTCTGTGCTTTATTCCACCATTTATGTTAGTTTTTGTAAGAAAATTATCAATTTTTTAGGGTGGGGTTTTCAAATTTTGATTCATATGTAGCTCTGAGCCTACTGAAATCCAGTAGGATAACTAGAAACAATTTGACACCAAAGTTTGTATATTTCTTTTGAGCTTTTTGTAAGTGATCATGCTTTCAACAGACGGACGGACATGGCTAAATCGACTTCGAACTACTCAAGGAGCCAAAATATATATAATTTATGGAACTGAAATGAATAATTAAAAAGTTTCACACAGAATGACAAACTAAGTGTACCCTCATTCACTGCTAGTTGTGGTGGAGGGCATAAAGATAGAGTGCTTTGCTGAATCTTTGATGTCCTCCACCGATAGCTTAAATATTTCAGGAGTGACCTTTTTAGTAAATTGTGGACCCAACTTCACAAAATTTGTGACACACAAAAACGTATTACAATCGGGTTTTTCGTTACGGTTTTAGGCGTACTAAAGTGTTTTCCGAGATTGGGCTTTATTTGGGACCTATGGTAATAATGAACCCTTCTTTACTACAGAGTGATTGCTAGTGTTATAAAGCTATGAAACACCAATTTTTGTTACAATATCATTATTCGTTGCGGCTTTAGGCGAACCATTTTTTTTTTGTTGAGAGTAGGCTTAATATGTGGCCTTTGGTAAGTTGGTTTCACAGGGGAACTTATTACTCTTATCCAACTGAACCGATTTTGCAAGATTACAATTTCAAACTGCTAAGGATAAATAGAAACAATTTGACACCAATATTGTGGTTTTCTTTTTAAGGATCGTGTTTTCAACAGACGGACATGGCTAACTCGACTTAAAATTACTCAAGGACCCACAATATAGAATATAGCTTAAAACTAATTCTTAAACAGCAGGTACAAATTAAATCTTAGTTTCTGTTTTGTAATGATAAAAACTTAGGCATTCGAAAAAATTAGAGTGTTACATCTGAAGAATTTATGTTTATGATTGTATATGAGTGTGGCCGTTATTTTTTTTTTTCGTATTTTCACTTGGCAAACCCCTTAGATTGATTTCACATAAGAAGAAAAAAATATATAAAAAAATTTAGATCATTTGCATAGTTATTGGGTGTGCCTTAATATTTTGCAATTTTTACGAATTTTAGCCACGACACGATAGAAGCGATTTGTTCCTGTAAGTTTTCTGATTCTTTACAGCTTTAACGATTTATAATAAATAGTAGACCCTGCTATCATGCCGCTGTTAGCAAACAAGCGATCTTTTATTCAACTTAAAAACAAACCTGAAATCGCAACGGCAGTCACAAAAGCAAATATCATTTTTGTAGTGTGGTCGAATTTTCTTATTTTTAAATGGTTTGTTTTAAATAAAATAGCTTATTGCATAAAAAAATCAATAACCAACACATTGAATGTTTTATTTAAGTAGTTTATAATGACGATCATCTTGCAATAGTCGCAAAAATAACAAAGTGATTTCAAAAAGTTGCTTACGTAGCTGAACGTTTTGAAATCACAAAATAATATGCATGGAACACAATTCTTGTGATTTCAAATCACTTTCATAAAATGTGATTTTCAGAACAGGCCTGTATGAGGATTTCTTATGCACATTAAAATAAATATTGAAAGTCAACTAAATTATTATAACATGGACATTTCTTAAAAAAATTTATATAAAAAAAAATATGTTATTTTTTCTCGACAATAAAAACTGCTATCATCTGACTTTTATGAAAAAAGGAATAATTATTACGGCTCCTGTTTGAAATATTAAATTTTCAATATAGTTTCGTAAATGTCTGCTCTCTGCATACTGTGATCATCAATTATTACACAGAGCATTACTATTTTTAAGAGCTTTACACACAGACGTTTTTTTTAAATGTGTCCAAAAAAAGAACGTTGACGGGTAATGAGTTAATTTAATGTACTGTATTTAATAAAACAACTACAACAAATTCATTCATAAGTTATCTGACTTTTCTTATTGCTGGAAACTTGTACAATTTTTTCTTTCTTTCTCATATATCCAAGAAAATTTAATTAAAAAAGGATCAAAGATCTTTATGCCTAATATATTCTAAGGATCACTCCATGATTTTGTTGAATACTTTGTAATATTATTGCTGGGAAATAATTTTCAAATATCTTGTTCTAAGATTGTTAATATTCTTTTTTGATTTTCGACAACCACTTTGGTTATTAAACGCGCTAATTACGAAGAATTCACTCGTGGTTTACACATCCCGGCGAATATCCGTATTATCCCATTAATAATACTTGACTTTATTCTGCCCTCAAGTCGCAAGTTGCTAAGCATGTATATCACAATCGACAAAAAATGGGTGGTTTAAAAGTTATGCGAATCGCACTTAATAAAATGGATTATTTCTAAAACATGGTATAGAAGAGATAGTTGGACCGTTTATGTAGGCCTTTTTTTGGTCCACTATTTGCATAATATCAAACTATTGTGTTCTGTTAAAAGCCTATAGATTGCTTGCATTTTCAACGACAAACAGCTGCCCCACTTAGCATTTTCAGCAAGACAAGTCAATCGACAATGCAAGCGAGCGATAACGTAACGGTATTCATAAAATTTTACACAAATGTCAAAATCAATCACTTGCGTTGTGTTTGTCGACTAGGGCTGCCAGAAACCAAGGATCAAATAACTGGGTAATGTTAAAAATTCGCGTGGATTTTGAAAAAAAACTGGACAATTTAAAAATACATATTTAAAATCTAAAGGGCCATAAATAAAAAAGATGATGTATTTTGTATTTATTACATCATCAGGGAAGCCATAAATATGCAATTGCATGTTTTCCTTGTGCATCCGAACAAGGCAGAAACAATATAATTAACCGTTTTACAGCTTTTTATGAATTTTGTAATCGATTTGTTAATGTATCCGAAATCAATTAATTTATGATGTATATAGGTTTTGTTCTTTATTTATGTTTATTTAGTATACGTTTGTATATTAAATAAAAAAATTTTATTTGAAATTAAACAATTTTTTTAACTGGAAAAATTGTATTGCTGGTAACTGGACAATACCCAAAAAAAAAAACAACACCACTTATTAAATTTATTGTTTTATGAAATAATTTTCAATTTTTTTGTTGAAAACAGATGTTTTTTGTTTACTGCTTCGTCATTTGCAGCAATCAATGGCTTAATCAAGAAGAATTCAGTACAAGGTGATGTCACACTTTGACAGTGCGAACCAATTTTTTTTTGGTTTTGTTAGTGTTTTGCTAGAAATGGTTGAAATTTAGAACCGAAAACACTAACAATGCAATGCAAAAAACCTTTATTGTTTCTGTTTTTATTGGGCTGTTGTAGTTGTGCCACCATCTGTAGTTTAATTCGATTTGGACTTAATTTACCGATTTTTATTTTTCAATCTTTCGTTTAATTTGTGGAACAGTTGATGTGGCAATATAGTAATTTGACAATAAATAAATATATAAATTTGTTTGAAACGTAAAACCGAACGAGATCTACAAGTTAATAGTAAGTGGGGCGCTAAGACCCCTTTTACACATTGGAAATTGAAAGACAGACAGACGAAGTTTGTAGGTGAGAGAGGAAACATGTAAAGATTGTCCGCATACAGCGTCATCCCCTTACCAATAAACTTGGTATGTCTGCCTTTTGATTTTCGATAAATAAAAAGGGTCTTATGAGAACGATTATGATTGACTTGTTGTCGCCCGCTTAAGTTGTCGATCGTAATCTTTGGTCAGGTCATCGTGGGTCAGTAGCGGATTCACACATGTGTGCGTACAAAAAACTTGTTGGAACAAATAGGTGAACCCGCCTTAAGATACCCACACATTTGTAATATTATTGTTACATAACACAGCAACCTGTCCACTCGTTGCTGTATCTCTTCTCGCTGGACACGGTTCTTTCCTAGAACGCCTTCTATTACTTCTTTCAATGCGTTCCATGCATGTTGGTGGTCGTGATGCTCTGAAAGCAAATGTGTGAAAGAATCACTTTTGATCAATTTCCGAATATCAGGTCCATTGAGAATACCTGTTTTAAATACATAAGAAAAACGAAAAAATTATTGGTAATGCGAATGTATAGAAATTAACAAATTTAGATATGACAATATTGAAATACAGAGTACGATACGTACCGTTTTTAATTTTCTCATCACTGAGTTTCGGAAAGATGGATTTCAAACAGTCAAAGGCGCCGTTAACTTTTTTGACCACCACTTCAACGAATTTCCCAGCTATTCCCAGTTTCATGTGGAGCGGTGGCAACAAAATATCATCCAGGTCCTTTATCATAGGTTCATTGCGTAATTTTAATTGTTTGTTGAGCTCGGGAGTTCTTCCTTTCCAATCTTTACATTGATATTGATTTCCTTTGTATCGTGAATCCCAATTACAAAGGAAGCAGAAGTATTTTGGATATCCGCCCTTTTCTATAATCCCTTGTAGTATGTTGACCACCTTCAGATCGCAACAAATGTTCCATTTGTGTTCATCGTATTTGATTTTCTTCAAAATTTCGCCCAATGCTTCATACGTTTCCTTCATAGTTGTGCTGAATCCCAATAGAATGCATGGTTTTTTATTTTTTTTGTGCAGCAGCACAGCCTTCAAACTAGTAACTGAACCATCGATGAATAAACGCCAGTCGCCAGTGATATAATCCATTCCCAATTTTTTCACTAAACCTGGGATATCATGGCAGTACGTGAACGTATTTGCTTCGTCAACGGAATAAAATTTCTGAAAATCAGCTTGGCGTTGTCGGTATGATGTTGCGCTGACATTTTGCTGTGTGAGTTTTCTTCTCTTCAAAAATGATGTCAGCCATTCGGAGTCGTGTTGTGATAGTCCCAGCTTGGCCACAATGTTATCCATTTCGATTTGTGGTAGCGGTTGTGGTGCACTATTTTCAATATCGGGTATCCAATCAGCATCATCCAAATCGGTCGGATTGGTGAAAACGGTTTCGGCTAGCAGGGACACAGTATCCGCACTCGGAGGTTTAGGTGCATCGGTATCAGCAGGGCGTTGCACTGGAAGTGTGGCAGTAAATGCAGCAGTGTATACTTTTGTTTTCAATTGTTGTCTGCTTAATCCAGGACGAAAATTTATGCATGCATAGCACCTGGATTCATCATGTCCAGTTGTGTCTTCCACCCAAATTACTGGCTTCATAAAATATAACTTTCTACTTTTTCCGTGAATCCATTTTAGAAGGGTAGTATAACAACTGTTGCACACTGTGTTCGGCGTAAAATTTGCACCACTTAAATCTGCTTCATCGAAATAATTACAATACGCGGTTTTGAATTGCTCAGTAAACAAATTTTTTCGATCTTTTTTCTGTATTTTTCGGACGATATGACCACAAACGTAACAATATTCATCCAAATATGGGCACTTGTTGTTTTCCATATTGATATATTTTATGTTTTGTTGTTATTCACTTTTAAAAAACTGGAGAAAAATCACTTTTACTGTTCGCGTTCGTCGGCACTGGATGCCAAAAATCGATCAATGCACACCTATAAATACTACGTATTTTTGAATATTTTACTGCCAGGTACTTATAAATGGGCGCATATTTTAAGGGCGGCTGGCTATATACCTGATTCAGCACTTGTACGTTTCAAACTGTGCAAAACTTTCCAAATAATGACCACCCTTAAATGTGGGTGCAATTTCTGTAAAAAAATCATATAGGTAGCCACCGGAAAAACCCAAATAATAAAAAGGTCCACTTTCCGTTTCATTGTCCACGTACATTTATTACCGCAATCATAAAAATCAAATAACCTTTTGTTTATTCCTTTTTTTTTAATTCTCAGAATCATGAAAAAGGTGTCAATGTTTTCTCCAAATAATGTTGTGCATATCTCGAGCAAATTTTTGAAATTCATACATTTACTTAATTGTGAATAAATGACAAACGCGTGCATCGATTTTTATGATCTTTGTCTCATTTTGCTCATAGGTTATGTGACTTTGCGAAAAAATAACTAGACTTGAAACTTTTTTCCATTTTGGATTTTTTATGTATTTTAAAAAAAAAAAAATTAAATTTTTAGGCAAAAAATAATTTTTTCCCTTCATACATTCATTTTTAACTTCGAAAGTGTTACTTGTATAGGAAAACAATATATGAACAGATTAAGGGAATTGTAATTCTTAATTTTTTAAAATTTATTTCAACTAAATTGGGCTAGTGGTTGTCGAGCTATGTCAAACAACAGGGCCTAAAACGTGATAAATTCCCCTATACGATAGTACTAACTTCAAATCGATACTAACTTCAAATCGCAGGTAAGAAGACAAAACGAATGATGCAGAAATTCTTCTTTTTGGGTCTCATTTCACATACAGTTCACAGAATTGAGTTGGCAAATCATGTGTTGTACTGTGTAATGGATACTGTAGTAGCACAATATTTTGGATATAATCAAAACAATTTTTATTTAGATTGCGCAAAAAGAAAAAGGTTTTAATCCACATTGTACAACACGTACATGTGTGCGTTGGTTTTTTACTTTTTCATGTATTTAGTTAAAAAATTACCATATATATGTTTTATATATTGCCCAGCTTATTGAACAATGTGGAGCAAATCGACCGTAACAACAGCGATGAAGTACTCAGTAATATTAATATCAACTACTTTTTTTGTAGTTTTAATTTGACAGTGTTTTAAATCTCCTGAAGATGACCATCGATGTATGGTCGAAATATCGGATGAAAAATAAAAAACAAATTTAAAAATACAAAAATTTTTGGATTTTTTATTAATAATTTTAATATATGACCTTAAGCCAAACAAAAAACAAAAACAATATTAACTACTTATATAAATTAACCCTTAAAGGGAAGTCAGTCTCCTTCAAGGACTCAACAACTTTATCCATGAATATAATTTGATGTTTAATGTTATGACTCTAAAAATCATATTGTTAAATCTTATGCATAATCGAAAATGTTCTTATTTACTTTGACATAAAACCATGTAATGGGGTGCAGTCACACAAATTTTTTTATACACTTTTGCAAAAAATGTCAATCTCATATAAATGCCATAAGTATAAAAATGTATTCGTAGGGTGTCAAAATAAAACACTTTGTCTCAACTTTTAGCAGGTGGTTTTTCTTGTTTTAAAATGATTGTTTTTTTGTTATTGTTATAAGTGGGAAATAGTGCTGCTGCATATAAAGAGCACAAGTCACAAACATGTTTATCTTGTCTTTGGTTAAATGTAGTACTTTATGCTTAACTCTATGAATAAGTTGATTCGACTCGTTTAATTTTTGGCTTTTGCTCTGCCATCAACATTTCTTGTCTTTTGTGGTCGATCAATAGTGGTTTGAACGAACAACCTGTTACTCTGCATAAATCAGTTCTTACTTTAACTTTCAAACGAAACGTATGCTCTACAAGCAACCCAAAAACCAATGAATAAAAATATTCGTTTTTAAAATACGGTCGCTAATAATTAATAAAAAAAACCTCCGCAAAAGTTCACCATGGGCAGCTTTTTAAACTTAAGCGTAATAATAATAAATTCTATGTCATAATAAAGAAATAAGGCTAATTACAAATTTTTAACCTTGCCATCTTCCAAAAAACTAATCTTTTAGGTTGGTTAAGTGTAAAATATTTAGTATTTTTTTGATTAAATATTGTGATAGAAACATAAGTAATCAAAAAAAAAAAAAATAAATTCGTTACTATTCGAAAAAATTACATAAATAAAAGAATAAAATTAAAAAAAGTTATTTATGTAAAAATATAAAATTTATTAAGTTTTTGAATTTTAATTAAGTGTTGGATCAGATTTGTGTTTTTTAGTTCATAGTTTGAGAAATTTGAAGTGTACAGTGGCTAACATCAAATGTGGCCCAGCTGTATGTTTAAAGTTTTGCTGTATTTTTCTTTTTAACTTCACCTGAAATAAATTGAATTAAAGTTAATATAAAAATTAATAAAATTAAAATTTTAATAAAACATCTAAATTACTTTTACATATCAAATTTTTAAGCAAAATAATGAAATGAAATTGAACTTGTTCAAAAATCTTTTTTGGATATAAATTCATATTAAAGTGTAAATAAAATTATAAACTTACCGCCTTATTTATGAAAAATATTTTCGGTTTAGAAAAGGTTTTTTGTAGTTTTCGTTATTATTTTCCCTTTTATTTCCAGCCAAGTGCTTAAATAAAAAAACAACTAAAAGTGCTATTTTTGGCTGTGCCGAATCTCATATACCCCCCTTCACGATATTATTGATAATCGTACCAAAACATTAAATTTTTGAGAACACTTGAATAGACCAGGTAGAATAATGGGCCAATTTGGTTAATTTTAATTATTATTGAATACACCTTGTACATGAGAAATATCTGAGCCAAATTTGGTCTTCTAGCTCATATTGTATGAACGCTATTGTGCTAAAATCATTATTTTTGGAGCCTCAATTATCTATAACCCGATTTTTTTTTTTAATTTAAGGTAAAAGTTATAAAATAAAGTCCATAGATTATAGAAAGACTTTAAAAAGTAAAGATTAAAGGGGAAAAATTTGATATTTAAGGGCAAAATACATTTAAGTCGAGAATTTGAAATACATTATATAGAAAATACTAAATATTTTTTGTTAAATCAATGTACAATTTACTATATATATGTATGTAGGTTAGGGTTGCCAGACGGGCTTGATTTGGCTTGATTGCTAAGCTTTTTTAGTATGTGTCAAGAATCAAGAACAAATGTAATTTTCCTAGCTAAATCGGAATTTAAGAAAATGCCATTAAATTGCCAAGAAAAGTCAAGAAAAAGTAACCATTATAAATCGTTTTATTTATATTTGCCCTGCACATAATATGAATTGTCGAAAAGAACTGTGAAAATTTGTATCCCAAAGAATAGTAGAAGGATGTATGTATAGCAGAAAGATTGTCAAAGTCTTATTTGTTTTTAATTTCTTACATAATCCATTAATTTCATGTTTCAACTTTAGGTTTAGAATTTCGGATTTAGATATATTATACGAAATATCTGAACAAAATAAAGTTCTCCTATCTTATATGGGTGTTACTGGAACCATGCCTTTTGGAAATAAAGGTAGTTATTTGTCTATAACTAGTTCATTTATAGACCGATTTCGTTATATTCACTACCAGTATCCTAGTTTAAGTTTATTTTATGTGAAAGTTGAAAAATAAAATTCTTAAATTATAACCAGACTTTAAAAAGTAAAGATTTATGTGTAGAAATAAGAGGCATTCATAATTTACTGCAGATATCTCAGATATTGGTGTACCGATCTGGCCGTATTTCAATTCAGGACTTTGCGCGAGATATATACGGGTTGCCCATGTTCGACGGACCCATGTTTTTTTTAAAAAAATCAAAGAAAAAAATAAAAATTTGGCGGTTGGCAATCTTAATCATTTAATTTGTTCCAAGTAGATTTGTTTACATCAATTTTTGAATATGATATCTCTCAAATGGCCGCCTCTGGCGTTGATGGCGTATTGTGCCCTTTTTGCAGCATTTTCCATCGTTTTCGCCAACATTTCGGCCGGAATAGCGGCTATTTCTTCACGAATGTTGTCCTTGAGCTCTTCTACGGTCCTTGGCTTGTTAACGTAAACCTTTGACTTCAAATATCCCCACAAGAAGAAGTCAGGCGGCGTCAAATCGGGCGAACGCGGTGGCCAGTCCAAATCACCACTTTTCGACATCAAACGGCCCGGAAACAAATTCTTCAGAAAATCGATTGTTATGCGACTTGTGTGCGGTGGAGCGCCGTCTTGTTGAAACCAGAACTGCCTCATACACTTTCGACGAATAATTGGCATCACAAAATTCGTCATCATGTCGCGATAGCGCTCCTGGTTGATGGTAACAGCATGGCCATTTTCATTTCAACTATTTCAGAGCGCTCGCGTCGCGTGTATTGTTGCATGGAAAAAATCTGCTTGGACTGACGCTTCAAACGCGGTATGTCATTAAGCGATCTGACATCTCTGTCAAAAGTTATGGCGTTGCCAGATGGGTCCGTCGAATATGGGCAACCCGTTACATATCTTCTTTAGAAAACCCATTTCAACATACACATGTACAGACAAACCAACGGACGATAGACGGACATCGTTAAATCCGCTCCGCTACGTATTATAACATCAGTATTTTAAAAATAACAAGCTGAACAACATTATAAATTTGTTTGTTCATTTAACTGAATTTTTTATTGTCAAGAAAAATCAAGCGTTTTCTCTTGAGTGTCAAGATTTTTGCCAATTTCGATCTGGCAAGCCTAATGTAGGTACATGTATATGAAATATTCAGTTTATAACAGCCCCAGTGTAAAACTACAATTTTCTTCCATGAACACTAGATTTTTTAATGAAAAGGCTGTTTCTTTAAGCCCGCTAGAAGTTACGATAATTGATAATCAGTATACTCTGGCACATCATCGCCAATTGGTGCCGTTTACATCGCACCATATTTTTTCAGAAATAAAGAAACTTGACCTTCAACATGCGCTTGGTAGAGAATAGCCACAGTGCCAGTATGCTCGATTTTTTTTTATAATTTTAAGTTCTATTGGGCCCTTTGCATCAGACAAACAGCGTTTTCTGGAGAATATATGAAACCGGCCCCTGATAAGCACGAACTGGTGTTAAATTGTAAAAACGGTTTTATATTTGGATAGCTACCTATAATAGCAAGCTTTTTTGTATTATGATTTAGAAAGAGGACACCATATCCACCCCTATCGCAAACACCTACTCCCATGAAAATATTCCCATATTTTTTTATTTCGTATTGTGAATGATTCCCATAACAAATTTTTTGGGAATGAATTCCTAAACTTATAAAATTTGGCATCGCCAATGTTTACTCCCGCGAATTTTTTTAATAAATAAATTCCCAACAAGTGTTGATGTGAACGAGAAGGGAACATGTAAATTTTAATTTGTATTCTAAAGTAGGACTAAATTAAATTACTTTTTCCTTTTATTGAAGAAGTGTACATAAAGAAAATAAAGATAAACACTATTCCTTATTTATTTTATTATATTTTTATTAGTTTTTTATTTTGTATATTTTTCTTTCACAATACAATCACTAACAAGTTACTCACAATAGAGACTTTTGTTTACAAAGCACTGACAAATAATTCACAATAGAAATGTTTACTCCCAAAATATTTGCGATATCAATTTGTTGGGGATGGGAATTTAGGTTTGATCCCATATATCATACTCCCATAACATTCGCGATAGGAGTGATCCTTTTAAATTTTAAAGTCCTAGGACGATTAGTGTCTTTATTACCAAGAACAATAAAATAATTATCTTCTTTACTAGTACTACTGCTTTTGCTGCTCCCAGGCATTATTTCAATTTTATGTAATATTCCCCTAAAAAGTTAATTGCAAGATTTTTTAAGGTGACAGTATAAAAGAACTGTCGAATATTTTTTCGAAGCTCTCTTATAATTATTGTATAATACAAACTTAATGCTTCGAATTGTTACCCTGAAGCCGATCTAATCTGGTTATTACTGACATTCGAGTAGGCAATCTAAAGATGTGGAAATTGGCTTCCATACTACTATGAATTCCTCTAAATATTCCAGTCCTTTAACCGAGAAACTGTTGTTCTTACTCAACTTATCAAAAGAGAGTTTTATCTTGTGGGGCATTATCCAAGCCCAAGTTGTGTCCAAGTGTTTCTGAAAATATTTCATAATTAAGTACTCATAGCAAATGCCAAATAGTGAGTTCTACTGATGTGATAATTTTTTAAACCAAAAATCTAATGCATTAAACACATTCACCACAGCAGGCTACACGAACACACTCAAGGCGAATTTAAAAAGGTAAACTCAACCCGTCAGCTTGAGTCAAAACATAATTTTGTTGATGTTTTGCGCCAAAATAACCGAAAACATTTCTTAGAAAAACTGTGAATAATTAAAGTGAATTTAAAAATTTCTTTTATACCCAAAACAAATTTTTTTTTGGTTTTCAATAATTTTTGCCTTGTCAGCATTTTTAACAGCCGCCTATTATGCTGGGTACACACAGTGCAACCTTCATGCAATCTGTTTCAATGCAACCTCAAAATATCAAAGTGTTTTGACGTTGATGCAATCTGGAATGAATGAAAATGAATTTAATTCATTAGATTGCGTAAATGCGTTGCATAGTGTGTACCCAGCATTATATTGCAAAAAAATACATGGGGCTTTTTGTAGTTGTAGAGTTGCACTTACCTTTTTAAATTCGCCTTGATCACACTACTAGTAATGCTGCTTGCTGCAATTTTAGTCGTGTACCCTGCAAGTAATAGGACGAGTGCAAACACGCGTGTAAAGAGTAGTCCACAAGGGACTAGGACTAGTCCAAAAGTAACCCAAACGTATGGAAAAACATGGTCTATTTAACATTACGATGTCCTAGGGCAGGACCATATAACCCACCTTTGGACTACTAAAGATTAATTTTAAAATTACTCCATGGTATACTCAAGCGGACTTGTTCTGAAGTCGTTTAAAAAAGAAGGCATGTCGTTAAAAAACGAAGACATGTCGTCTCACAACAAACACTTTTTAACAATGACATGGTCCATGGTTGCATTACATCGGACCAGTCCATGGGGTAGTCCATTTTATCAAAATAGATCAGGTGGTCCAATTTTATTTGCTGGGTTGTCAGCTACTGAATTATGTTGAAGACGGCAGCTACAATTAAAAAAATATAAATATATATAAACTGCTTTTAAAATAAAAATTTTTCCATCAACGCACGTGGTACAGGTCGTTAAAGTTGCAGAAAACTTTGGGTACGTACGTAAATGCATAAAAACTATGCATCATTGCAGCAGTGATGCAAAATGTTGTTGCTGAAGCGTGATTATCAGTTGCAGTTGTGATGCTGATACTTTTTACTGCACAATATCTATGCAAAGTTGGAGTTTTTGAACACGAGCTAAATTTCAAAAGTTTAAAAGGCAAACATTTAATAATAATAAGAATGTTATCAACAATATCGGTAACAAATTTTATTGAAAATATTGAACCAAAAAGTAACAGTTTTCATATAAATGCCAAGAAAAAGCATCACTAAAGAAAAATAAAACGATGTCAAAAGTTATTGCTTCAGAAAATTAAATAAAGCAATAATTGCCAAAATTTGCTGCACAGCTGCGACATCACTGCATAAAAAACTTTTGACACATGAGAGTGAAGCCAAGTTTCTTTTACGAACATTAAACTTTACTTCTGCGCAATTGAAACCCAACAACTGCATTGCGAACGTACCCTTTATCAATAAATTTTAGGTAAAAACTGGTTCTAAGAAGAATTGTTATTATTAGAAATTACTTCTAAATATCTTTCACATGGTGTATTACAATTTCCGATTTATAAGCCCCTTAAGGGCCAATTTCAAAAATAAATATTTCTTGAAGAATTTTTCTACAAAACTTTAGATTTTGTCAATACAGTATTATTCGGATAAAAGAACATCTCATATAAGAACAAAACGCTTATATGAAACATTTTCAAAAACAACATGTATTTTTTGCGATTTTTCTAACAAAAAAGGTTTCATATAAGAAAAACGCTTATAAGAAAAAAACTGATAAAAGAACATTTTTCTTAAACACCAAAATGACAAAATGTGTAGAAAAAGAATTTATATAAGAAACTTCCAACGGCAACACAGAATTTATGTAGTTTGCATGGACAACTCTGTTCTCTGACAGTTTTACAACAAGAACAAAGTTTTTTTTTTACTTTTAAGCTGGAGGTCCACACCACGCGTTACTCGCTTTTTCGCAGCTTGCGCAGCTGTCAAAAAAATAGAAAAAATAGAAAAATATACGTAGTAAGTTACATGCACAAAAGCGTAGATGCCTTGAGGCGAAAAGTAGGTTTACTTTCTACTTTTGTAAGCGTCACAAGCAGCGTTCGAACAAATCAGCTGATTTTGACAAATTAAATTTTATTTTTACTTGCGTTGCTGCTGCATAAAAAGCGTTGCATGTAACTTGAAACGTAGAACGCAAGTAAGGTTATAAAAGCATGCGCTGCGTGGAGGCGAAAACGCGTGTTAAGGACCTCCAGTTTTAGTTTTAGAGTAGCGAGCTGGTACTCATGAGAAGGTTTGTGTTTTTTGTCAATAAAAACAAAAGTTAACATTTTAAAAGAAATACAAAACGGTATAAAAGAAGCGAAATTGCAAAAAAATATAATATTGGACTTTCAACGTTATCTAAAATAGTGAAAAACTCAAAAGACATAGACAATAATTATTTAAAAGTTAGAAACGTTAACATGGGATCTTCACCTGACAATTTTTTGTCATACCAAACGTCGAAGTCCATATAAAAAAAACTTTAAAATTTTTGTCAGCTTTTTTTTATATGAAGTTCGACGTTTATTATAACAAAAAATTGTCAGGTGATGACCCTATGTAACAAAAAAAGAGACAGAAAACCAAAATATGAAAGTCTTATGGCCATAGCTACTTATATAAGAAATAAGTTTCTTATATAAAATAGTTGTATATAAGAAAGAAACGCTTATAAGAAACTTTTTTCCTGGATTTTTTACGTTTCTTATATCCGATAAATACTATATATTTATTCAAACATAAGCATATTTAGGGAAGTAGTAAGTAACTCCATTATATAAAATTTTAAATTTATTAAGCCAAAAAACATTATGTTTTGGAAAATTACTCAATTTATTTATACGTGTGAGTAAAAATATATATCTGTACCCATGTTCTTTAACTTAAGTGAGAACTTCTTGCATCGAAAAGATGTGAAACAAAATATTTCATCGTTTCTCGAAAAGTCAGAAAAAAGTGTGTCTGTAACTCATGTCGGAAACTATCAAAAAGGATTACGTCGTTACGTTATAAATGTCATAATATTACACTCGAAGCCGATGTGAAATTGCAGAGGTTGAGAGCGCCAGTCACACATATCGTTGACGGCGATCAAAATTTACTAAAATTGAAACAATTTAACCGACGGCGTCGAAAATACAACCGTCGGCTATACCAAATAATGTAAAGTGCGACTTTAATATTTGTTGTTTGCAAATGAGCTTTGAAAAAATTCGTATATTTTAAAAAATTGTTAAAAGCAAAATAATTGAACAATGAAAAAATGTGCCAAGAACAAAATATTATTGTTATTATTCTATGCATTTTGCATTTTTAATAGTTTTTAGTGTTAAAATTGTTTCTCGCCCCATTTTTTTTCGTGAGTTTATTTAACAGTTCAAAGCGGGAACTTTTCTCACAAAAATGTTACAGACACACTTTTTTTGTAAATTGGCGAGTAATTTCCTTACGTGACAGCTATTACTCCCCAAAAAAGTTAGAGACACAGTTTAGTGAGAAAAACAGCTGTTTGTTTCAATATATGGCATTTTTGTTTCATTTCACACATTTCAATCACAAAGATTCCCGACGCGAGAGTTACAGAACATGGGCACTGGTAATAATTCTGTAGCTGCGAGCTAAAAGGGCCAATGTCAAATAATTCACTTTTGAGAAAATTGGAATAGAAGGTTTTACAAAAAACTTTTATTGATTTATGAAGCTGTTCTGGGTTAAGTATGTAAAAATCGTCAAAAACAAGGTTGATCTTACTGTTTTCGGTAATGATTTTGCTTCATAGTTACTTCATGTTAATTTAACATGATTTTAGAATAACTTGCGAACAACATTTTTTTCTCTAATTCATGTTAATTTAACATTGCAATAAAGTAAGAGCAAAATGTAAATATACTTTGAATGAAAGTTCTTTAAGTTGAAATTCAAATTGGTTTGAGTGTGATGTAACAGGGAGAAGAAGCTTCAGAGACAACATATGCATTTATTTAAGAATAATTCAAAACACTTACCCCTGTAACACATGTTTAACTTATTTTGTATTCCGCTTTGTTAACAGAAGCATCAGCAGAATGCCCCCATATGGTTTTCGTCATCATTATACTTTGAAAATTTGATGTACTATCTAACTAAATAATTTTAACTAAAAGAATACGGGAATTTAAAAATAAACAAGTTAGAGTAATATATTCGGCTGTGCCGAATCTTTGATACCCTCCACCGACAGTTCGAATGTTTAAGGAGTAATATCTGTATGATGTTATTATAATCTTAAACTGTGACGATTTGTTATTAATTATGGTTTAAGGCAACCAAACTGTTTATGATAGCATTATTAATTATGGTTTTAGGTGTACTGAACTGTTTTCCGGGAGTAGGGTTTCTATGGGGCCTAGGGTAAATTATGTACCGATCTTCACGAAATTTCACAGTATCATTTATAGTCCTATAAAACTGTGACGGGCCAAAATTTGTTATGATTGCATTATTTTTTACGGTTTTAGGCGTACTAAACTGTTTTCCGGTAGTAGGGTTTATATGGAGCCCAAGGTAAATTATGGACCGATCGTCACGAAATTTCACAGTGTTATTTCTTGTCCTAAAGAACTGTGACGTACCAAATTTTGTTATGATAGCTTTATTTTTTACGTTTTTAGGCGTACTAAGTTGTTTTCCGGGAGTAAAGTTTATATGGGGCCTATGGTAAATTATGAACCGAACTTCACGAAATTTCAAAGATTTATTTTTAGTTCTATAAAATTTTGATGTACCAAATTTTGTTATGATAGCATTATTTTTTACGTTTTTAGGCGTACTAAGTTGTTTTCCGGAAGTAGGTTTTGTATGGGGCCTATGGTAAATTATGAACCGATCTTCACGAAACTTAACAGTTTCATTTCTAGTCCTATGTAACTGTGACTTGCCAAAATTTGTAATGATAGCATTGTTAGTTAGGGTTTTAGGCTTAATATACTGTTTTCCGGGAGTAGGGCTTATATGGGGCCCAGGGTAAATTATTGACGGATCTTTACGAAATTTCACAGCGTGATTTCCAGTTGAATAAAACGAATTGTTGCGAAATCTTATATCATTCTGTGCATTTTTCCACCATTTATGTTAGTTTTTGTAACAAAATTATCAATTTTTTTTAGGTGGTGGTTCCACATTTTGATTCATAGCTCAGATCCTATTGAACCGATTTTGCTGAATTTCAATCCCAAACTGCTTAGGATAACTACAAGCAATTTGACACCAAGTTTGTTGATTTCTTTTGAGTTTTTCGAAAGTGAGCGTGTTTTCAACAGACGGACAGACAGACGGACATGGCTAAATCGACTTAAAATTACTCAAGGACCCAGAATATATATACTTTATAGGGTCTGAGATGAATAGTAAAAAAGTTTGACACGGAATGACAAACTGAATATACCCTCTTCACAACTAATTGTGGTGGAGGGTATAAAAATGTATGTTTTTCTTTTTATGGTGTCGTTTTTTTTTTTTTTTTGTACAAAACAAGTAAAACAGGTTTTTATGGTTTCAATATTGAACAATGTTATATTAACATTTTTCATATAAAATTAATTTAACATTGATATTTTTTCTGTGTGTGCATTAGAGGTCTGCAAGAATAAATAAAAACCAATTTCAACACACTCATTTGTTTTTTAACTACAATGTGTCGAGCACCCAATAATAACGAAACAAATGAAAGAATAACCAAAGAAAAAACAAATAAAAACTCATTCGATTCAGTCAACTCAAGTCAAATGAGTGAAATATTCAAATATAATTTGAATGTAAAATTGCTGTACCTACCCTGCAAATAAAATTGGACCACCTGACCCATTTTGATAAAATGGACTACTCCATGGACTAGTCCGATGTAATGCAAGCATGGACCATGCCATTGTTAAAAAGTGTTTGTAGTGAGACGACATGTCTTCGTTTTTTAACGACATGCTTTCGTGTTTAAACGACTTCAAAACTAATCCTCTTGAGTATACCATGGAGTAGTTTTAAAACTACTCCTTACTGGTTCAAAGGTGGGTTATATACCATGGAGTAGTTTTAAAACTACTCCTTAGTGGTCCAAAGGTGGGTTATATGGTCCTCTCCTAGGACATCGTAATGTTAAATAGACCAGGTTTTTTCCATACGTTTGGGTTACTTGTGGACTAGTCCTGGTCCCTTGTGGACTACTCTTTACACGCGTGTTTGGACTGGTCCTATTATTTGCAGGGTACACATAACGTATGTATGTATATGTAAGCTTAACTCTTACAAATCAGTGATGCATTTTGAGTTTTTTTGTTTTCGGCCAACTTGGTGACTTAAAGGGGCAAAAATACCTTCGAAAGGGCCAAACAACTTTTAACATACATACATATGTATGTGATTATTATGTTTGTATTTAAATAAAACCAATAGAAAAACACAGTTTTTATCCATTTTTGTTTTACTCTAATATTACACACTTTATGTTTTACAAATACCATTGCTCAAAAGCAACATGAAATTTTATTTTTCAATACAAAATTTAATTAATGTATGAAGCATTTGCATCATTTGACGGTCTACTTTGTATCATTTGACGGTCCAAAAGTAACAGTTCTTATTTGTTTGTTTGACAAAAACAACAGGATGTTAAATATTAAAAATTTTTGATTTTCATACAAACAACCGGAACCGGAATTGTTCGAAAAAGTAAGAAAATAACATTGACAAATGTATTAACCGATTTGTTTCCTTAGCCAATCCCGCGAATCTCTACGCTTGTCTGCGAGAGGCCAGAGTATCTGGCGGGAATCGAACCCGCGATTCCTGCACTCATAGACTAGCTCACTACCAGCTAGTTTAATTTTGACCTGACAGGGCCAAAATAGATTTCTACAGGGCCATCAAACGTTCAAAAGTGCTAAAAATGGCCCAATTGTGCCACGTTTTGCATCACTGTTACAAATAAAACAAGCCACAAGCTTACACACATATTATGTCAATGTATTCAAATAAATGTATGCACATTCAAATTATTCGAATGTTTTTTGTAAACTTGCTCTCTCTAACGGGTCATTCCAATGTTTTGTTATTTATGGATGAATCTCAAATTCATTTACAGTAAACAAGTTTTGTATTCAATTCATTCTCTCTTATTTTGTATATGATTTACTCTTTTCTTTTTGAATGTTTTATATTTGTAAATGTTGTGCCAAGGTATATTTATAGCAGGTAGCCGCGAGATTACAACATTTGTACAATAAAACAAACAACAGGGCTTTTTATTGTTGTTATGTGATAAGAATTGTCAAACAGCAAAGTGGTTGAAAAGAGACAAAAAACTTTTTTACTTTTTTACAATGGAACATTTGACAGTTTGTATCACAAAACAAGCAAATAAAAAATAGCCAGCTGGCTTTCCGAGACTACCTGCTATAAATATACCTTGTGTTGTGCACTTTGAGTAAAGGCAAACAAGTGAATAATTCAAAGCAGACCTCTAGTGTGCATACATACACACACAAACATACATATGTACCTACATTAGGGTTGTCACACGTACTGTTTTAAGCAGTACATGTACTGATTTTTTGCAGTTGCACTGTTTTATGCACAACTCTTAAAACAGTACGCAAATGTACTGTTTTTTACATTTTGTACAGTTTTTTGTACTGTTTTTTTTTTGTTCAGTCTACAAAAAAGCAGTGGTATATTATCATTTTCTTATTTTTAAGACATATGTATGATTTTATGGCTACCTCTTCCAATAGTATTTTCCTTTCCACACCTGAGAAAGACAAAAACAAAATCATTTTTTTTTAATACTAAATAAATACTTATCTAACACAATTATCTTTAATTTTTAGAAATTTTTTAATTTTCGGGCATGTTCTGGAAATCGAAATCACGTAAAATTGAAAACAAGTAAATTTGGAAAGTTATCCGTGTTCAAAATTTATAAAAAATACCTAATACCTTTGCGGACCACTTTTCTTTACCTAAACTACAGAAATAAGAAAAAGATAAGTTAATTTTAACAAAAATTTTATTGAAAATATTCATCGTTTTTAATTGCACTTGATTGTTTTACAGACAGAAATTTTTGTTTTAAGTTTTATTGAATCTTGTTTTTTTTACTATATACTTTACTACATTTTAATATTTTTTGAAATACAGTACTTTTCGCTTATAGTTACATCCTTTAGTTGCAACCATAACGTGGACTATATCGCTAATGTGACTATAACGCTAATTCACATATATGCCACTATGACGCATATAACCGAATTCGAATATAATCAAGCTATGTGAATAAAGGATATTAACAATGCATATAAATTACACCGACATCAGGCTTTTGGTTTTACAACAGAATTACATACTGTATAAAAAATAGTTAAAATAATAACAATATATTTCATAACTGATACCAACGCAAAAACTAATGTTTTACGAGTAGAGAGTTGATGACAAAAATTAAATGATTTAATTCATTCTTTCTTTGGACAGAGTTTTGATTCGAAAACTAAAAAGAACGTAGTAAATTTTGCTAATGTGACTATAACGCCATTAATTTGCTTTACTTATCCCTTTAATGACTGTTGATGGATGGCATATATGGCAAATGTGCTTATTTCGCTAAATGGACTATAACGTTAATACTTTATATTAAACTAGCATTTAACCCGCTACTTCGTTAGCGTCTTCTTTTCCTTCGTGGACATATTTGTATGCCAAATTTGTTTTAATTATAGCATTTAACCCGGTGCTTTGTAATCAGGCCTTTTCTTTCATGAACATATTTATATTCCAAAGCATATGTAAACAGGTTTAAGCAAAATAGTTCCAACATTTTTCATCTCATAGGTTGATATTGACATTTTGTGCTTTTAAGTTCAATTGTGTTTTATTATCCCATATTGTCCATAAGATGTAGTCCCTTGGGGCAATGATGTCCAGAAAAGTTGTGTCTCTAATGTACATACAGTGGTGGCGTGACAAAAAGGCTCCAAAATATGTACAGGTTTTACGCGTTTACTCCCCAAAAGGACCTAATTTCGAAAAAGTACCAGACACCTGTCCTTTTTTTTTCAATGAACAACATTAAGTGTTAAATTTTTTGTATCTCTTTTAGTTTTGGATTTCTTTGGTAAGCGGGATCGAGTTGGCTAGAGGCCAGCCTTCGGTCCAAATGTCAGCTTTTTAGCTTCAGGATCTTAGAATGTGTCAGTCAGTAACTTTACAGTTTTATATAATATAGATAGATGGAGAAAAATGTTGTAAAAAAAGTAATAAAATTAGGAACGATTTTCAAACCTTAAACGTTTGAATTTCAAAACAGGTCCAAATCTGTTTTGTATTTTTTAGATAAGCTAGAATGTGATATAATTTTTATTTACCCTTTTACACCCCAAAAAGGCCGTACCTGACAAAAGTACCAGAATTTTCATACCTTAAACGTTCGAACTTCGAAAAAGTACCAAATATGCATTTGTAGATAAGTTAAAAATGTTGTATAATTTTTATTAAAACGGCCGTACCAGACAATTATTTAATTTTTTTATTTATTGCACAAAAATAAATATTAAATTAAAAAAAGTACCACGTTATAAAAAAAAGTACCAGTTAGTGAACGAAAAAGTTCTAAAAAATCCCTCTTACAGATTCTCTTTCACTCAGAACCTTGCATATATATTTGCGTTTCTAGATCCAATAAATGCGTAAATTAAAAAGGTACCAGGTAAAGAACAAAATAGTACCAAAACCCCTCTTACAGATTCTCATTCACTCAGGACCTTGTATGTTTAATTTTATCTTTCTGGGTCCAATACTTACGGAAAAAGTACCTGTTAAAGAATAAAAAAGTACCAACAAGTTCCGCAATATATTCTTATCCACTCGGGACATTGCATGTTGAATCTTATGTTTTAAGGTCCAATATTAACGATAATTAAAAAAATACCAGTTGTAGAACCAAACAGCTAATGAAAAATATAAAATTTCACGTATTTCCTTTTTTGGCACTATTTTTTCCCCCCATTAAAATATCAAAAATTTCAGTATTTTCAGTTCCAAAATACAGGTTTTATTCGTTTACTACCTAAAACAGCCGAATTTCGTAAATGTACCAGACACCTATTTGCTTTTTTTTTTTTTGATTTAATGCACAGAAATAAATATTAAAAATAAAAAAAGTACCAGTTTATTTAAAAAAGTAACAGTTAGAGAACGAAAAAGTGCCAAAAAAATCCCTCTTACAGATTCTCATTTACTCAGGACCTTGAATGTTTAATTTGATCTATCTAGGTCCAATACTAACGGTAATTCAAAAAGTACCAGTTAATGAATAAAAAAGCACCAAAAAGTTCCCTCTTATAGAATCTCATCCACTCAGGACATTGCATGTTAAATTTTATGATTCTAGGTTCAATATTAAAGGAAAATCAAAAAGTACCTGTCAAAAAACAAAAATGTACTAAAAAGCGCTCTTACAGATTTTCATTCACTCAGGACCTTTCATGTTTAATTTTATGTTTCTAGGTCCAATACTAACGGAATTTCAAAAAGTACCAGTTAAAGAACAAAAAGTACCACAAACTTCCCTCTTATAGATTCTTATCCACTCAGGGCATTGCATCTTAAATTTTATGTTTCTAAGTTAAATAATAACGGATATTCAAAAAGTACCAGCTTAAAAACCAAAAAGTACCAATAAGCTCTTTTAGGGATTCTCATTCATACAGGACCTTGCAGGTTAACTTTTATGTTCGTAAGACCAGTATTAGCGAAAATTTAAAAAAAGTACCAGTTAAAATCGATAAGTACCAAAAAGATCCCTCTAACAGATTGTCATTCACTCAACCCTTGCATGTTTAATTTCATGTTTCTAGGTTCAATACTAATGGAAATTCAAAAAGTACCAGTTAATGAACAAAAAAGTACCAAAAAGCCCTCTTGCAGATTCTTATCCACTCAGGGCATTGCATCTTGAATTTTATGTTTCTAAGTCCAATAATAACGGATATTAAAAAAGTACCAATTTAAGAATTAAAATGAACCAATAAGCGCTATTAGAGATTCTCAGTCACTCAGGACTTTGCAGGTTTAATTTTATGTTCATAAGACCAATGTAAGCGAAAATTTAAAAAAAGTACTAGTTAAAAAATGAAAAAGTACCAAAAATATCCCTCTAACAGATTGTCATTTACTCGAGACCTTGCATGTTTAATTTCATGTATCTAGGTGCAATACCATCGGAAATTCAAAAAGTACAAGTTTATGTACAAAAAGTACCAATAAGCCCTCTTACAGATTCTCATTCACTCAGGACCTTACATGTTTAATTTTAAGTTAATAGGTTCAATAATAACGGAAATTAAAAAAGTACCAGCTAAAGAACAAATAAGTAACAAAAACTTCCCTCTTATAGATTCCTAGCCACTAATTACATTGCATATTGAATTTTATGTTTCTAGTTCCAATAATAACGGAAATTCAAAAAGTACCAGTTAAAAAACAAAGAAGTACAAAAAAGCGCTTTTACAGATTCTTATTCACTCAGGACCTTGAAGGTTAAATTTTATGTTCATAAGACCAATATTAACGAAAATTTAAAAAAGTACCAGTTTAAGAACGCAAACGTACCAAAAAGATTCCTCTTACAGATTCTCGTTCACTCAGGACCTTGCATGTTTAATTTTATCTTTCTAGGTCCGATACTAACCGAACTTCAAAAAGTACCAGTTGATGAATACCAAAAATTTCCCTCTTATAGATTCTCATCCACTCAGGACATTGCATGTTTAATTTTATGTTTATAGGTCCATTACTAACAGATATTCAAAAAGTACCAGTTAATGAACAAAAAAGTACCAAAAACTTCCCCTTATAAATTCTTATCCACTCAGGACACTGCATCTTGAATTTTATGTTTCTTGGTCCAATACTAACGGAAATTCAAAAAGTACCAGTTAAAGAACAAAAAAGTACTAAAAAGTTCCCTCATAGATACTTATCCACTCAGGACATTACATGTTGAATTTTATGTTTCTAGGTCCAATATTAACGATTATTAAAAAAAATACCAGTTGTAGAACCAAAAAGCTAAACAAAACTATCAAATTTCCCGTATTTCCTTTTTTGGTACTATTTTTTCCCCCTTTAAAGTATCAAAATTTTCAGTATTGTAGTGGAAGCCCATAATTTAGTACGAATATGTCAAAGAATGGAGGAAAATGTTTTGTAAAAAAAGTACCAAAAATAGTTACGATTTTCGCCCCTTAAATGTTCGAATTTCGAAAAAGTACCAAATTCGTATTCGTGTTTTTTTTGATAAGTTTCGAATGTGGTATTTACTTTGATTCTACGTTTATTGGTTCAAAAGATAGATAGATAAAAGGGCCGAATTTCAAAAAAGTACCAGACACTTGTCCGCTTATTTATTTAAAGAACAACGATAAGTGTTACATTTTTTTTGTATCTCTTTTAGTTTTGGAGATATAAGGTTACCGTATTTTCCCGTTATTACCCTTTTTTACCCCCTAAACATTTGAATTTCCAAAAATCCCGTCTTAGTGGATCGATTTGGAGGGTGACCAATCTCTGGTTTCAAGTTTTTAGCTTCAGGCGTTTAGGCTGTGCGATGATGAATCAGTCAGTGAGTCGGTGAATCAGTGAGTCAGTCAGTAACGTTACAATTTTATATATATAGATTAACTTATAGCGGCAAAATAAACAGATAAAATGGACTATATCGCTAATGTGACTATAAGCGTTGTGACTATAAACGAAAAGTACTGTAGAACTAAACCAAACAATTTTTTTGGATTTTATAGATTAATGGCCAATTTCACCAAGTTCAGGTATTAACTGGAGGTCTGCCTTGAATAACTCACTCGTTTGCCTTTATTCAAAGTGCACAACATTTATTCAAATATAAAACATTCAAAAAGATAAGAAGAGAGTAAACCATATACAAAAATAAGAAAAAATGAAATGAATAAAAAACTTGTTTACTGTAAATGAATTTGAATTCATAAAAAACAAAACATTGGAATGACCCGTTAGAGAGAGCAAGTTTACAAAAAATATTCGAATAATTTTTGAATAATTGAATGTGAATACATTTTTTTGAATACATTGACATAATATGTGTGTAAGCTTGTGGCTTCTTTTACTTAAGTATATATAACTAGCATTTAACCCGCTACTTCGTTAGCGTTTCCTTTTCCTTCGTGGACATATTTGTATGTCAAAGCTTATTTTTCTAGGTTTAAATTTGTTTAAATTCTAGCATTTAACCCACTACTTTGTAATCAGGCCTTTTCTTCCATGAACATATTTATATTCCAAAGTATATGTAAATAGGTTAAAGCAAAATAGTTCCAAGATTTTTTATATCATAGGTTGATATTGACACAGGACTTTGCACCTATAATTTTGTGCTTTTAAGTTCAATATATGAAATTCAAAAAGTACGAATCGTAGAACACAAAAGCAAATGAAAGAAAGTTAATTTTCCGTATTATCCTTTTTGATACTTTTTTCTCCCCATTTATGTATTAAAAATTTCAATGTTGTAGTTGGAACCTATAGTTTAGAACGTTTTTGTCATAGGATAAAAAAATCTCTGGTGGGCGTGAGGGACTTTGCCAATTGAGCAAAAAAAAATTTTTGGTTTATAATGAACCGAAAAATGTGTTTTATTATCCCATATTGCCCATAAGATATAGTCCCTTGGGGCAATGATGTCCAGAAAAGTTGTGTCTCTAAAGTACATACAGTGGTGGCGTGACAAAATATGTACAGGTTTTACGCGTTTACTCCCCAAAAGGACCAAATTTCGAAAAAGTACCAGACACCTGTCCTCTTATTTTTTTAATGAACAACATTAGGTGTTAAATTTTTTGTATCTCTATTAGTTTTGGATTTTTTAGGTAAGCGAGATCGAGTTGGCGAGAGGCCAGCCTCCGGTCCAAATGGCAGCTTTTTAGCTTCAGGATCTTAGGTATGTCATTCAGTTACTTTACAGTTTTAGATTATATAGATAGATGGAGAAAAATGTTGTGAAAAAAGTAACAAAATAGGAATGATTTTCACACCTTAAACGTTTGAATTTCAAACCAGGTCCAAATCTGTTTTGTATTTTTTAGATAAGCTACGAATGTGATAAAATTTTTATTTACCCTTCTACTCCCCAAAAAGTCCGTACCTCACAAAAGTGCCAGAAACCTGTCCGTTTATTTTTTTAATGAGCAATAATAAGTATTCAATTTTTGTATCTCTTTTAGTTAAGGAGATATGAGGTTAGGGAATTTTTCTAATGAACAACAATAAGTGTTAATGCTTTTCATCTCTTTTAGTTAAGGAGGTATGAGCTTAGCAGGATCCTTTGGCGAGAGGCCAGCCCATGGTCCAAATGTCAACCTTTTAGTTTCAGACGTTAGGCTCTGCGATGAAAGATTTGAAAAAATAACAAACATAGGTACAATTTTCATCCCTTAAACGTTCGAATTTCGAAAATGTACCAAATATGCATTTGTAGTTTTAAGATAAGTTAATAATTTTTATTTAGTTTTTATTAAAATTGACGAATTTCGTAAAAGTACCAGACAATTACTTTAACTTAAAATAAATATTAAGTTAAAAAAGTACCGGTTTATAAAAAAGTACCAATTAGAGAACGAAAAAGTTCCAAAAATCCATCTTACAGATTCTCCTTTACTCAGGACCTTGCAGATTTATTTTATGTTTCTAGATCCAATAAATGCGGAAATTGAAAAGGTACCATTTAAAATACAAAATAATATCAAACCCCCTTTACAGATTCTCATTCACTCAGGACCTTGACTGTTTAATTTTACCATTCTAGGTCCAATACTAACGGTAATTCAAAAAGTACCAGTTAATGAATAAAAAAGTACCAAAAAGTTCCTTCTTATAGAATCTCATCCACTCAAGACATTGCATGTTAAATTTTATGATTCTAGGTTCACTATTTGAGGAAATTCAAAAAGTACCAGTATAAGAACAAAAAGTACCACAAACTTGCCTCTATAGATTCTTATCCTCTCAGGGCATTGCATCTTGAATTTTATGTTTCTAAGTTAATTAATAACGGATATTGAAAAAGTACCAGCTTAAAAACCAAAAAGTACCAATAAGCTCTTTTAGAGATTCTCATTCATTCAGGTCCTTGCAGGTTAAATTTTATGTTCGTAAGACCAATATTAGCGAAAATTTAAAAAAAGTTTAAATCGAAAAAGTACCAAAAAGATCCACTTACAGATTGTCATTCACTCAAGACCTTGCATGTTTAATTTCATGTTTCTAGGTCCAATACTAATGGAAATTCAAAAAGTACCAGCTAACGAATAAAAAAGTACCAATAAGATCCCACTAAACGATTCTCAATTACACAGGATCGTGCATGTTTAATTTTATGTTTCTAGGTCCAATACTGACGGAAATTCAAAAAGTACCAGTAAATGAACAAAAAAGTACCAAAAACTTTCCTCTTATGGATTCTTATCCACTCAGGACCTTGCATGTTAAATTTTATCTTTCTAGGTCCAATACCAACGGAAATTCAAAAAGTACCAATCAAAGAATAAAAAAGTACCAAAATGTTCATTCTTATAGATTCTCATCCACCCAGGACATTGCATATTGAATTTTGTGTTTCTAGGTCCAATACTAAAGGAAATTCAAAAAGTACCAGTTAAAGAACAAAAAAGTACCAAAAACTTCCCTCTTATAGAATCTTATCCACTTAGGGCATTGTATCTTCAATTTTATGTTTCTAAGTCCAATAATAACGGATACTGAAAAAGTACCAGCTTAATAACTAAGAAGTACCAATAAGCGCTTTTAGAGATTCTCATTCACTCAGGACCATGCAGGTTTAATTTTATGTTCATTAGACCAACATTAGCGAAAATTTAAAAAAAGTACTAGTTAAAAAACGAAAAAGTACCAAAAAAATCTCTCGTACAGATTGTCATTCACTCAAGACCTTCCATGTTTAATTTTATGTTTCTAGGTCCAATACTAACGGAAATTGAAAAAGTACCAGCTAACGAATAAAAAAGTACCAATAAGATCCCACTAAATGATTCTCATTTACACAGGATCGTGCATGTTTAATTTTATGTTTCTAGGTCCAATACTGACGGAAATTCAAAAAGTACCGGTAAATAAACAAAAAAGTACAAAAACTTTCCTCTTATGGATTCTTATCCACTCAGGACCTTGCATGTTTAATTTAATCTTTCTAGGTCCAATACCAACGGAGATTCAAAAAGTACCAATCAAAGAATAAAAAAGTACCAAAAAGTTCATTCTTATAGATTCTCATCCACCCAGGACATTGCATATTGAATTTTATGTTTCTACGTCCAATACTAAAGAAAATTCAAAAAGTACCAGTTAAGGAACAAAAAGTACCAAAAAGTTCCGTCATAGATTCTTATCCACTCAGGACATTGCATGTTGAATCTTATGTTTTTAGGTCCAACATAAACGATAATTTAAAATATACCAAAAAGTTAAGTAAAATATCAAATTTCCTGTATTTCCCCTTTTTGGTACTATTTCTCCCCCCATTAAAGTATAAAAAATTTCAGTATTATAGTGGCAGCCCATAATATAGTACGAATATTTCAATGAATGGAAAAAAATGTTTTTTAAAAAAAGTACCAAAAATAGTTACGATTTTTACACCTTAAATGTTCGAATTTCGAAAAAGTACCAAATTTATATTCGTATTTTTTTGATAAGTTTCGAATGTGGTATTAACTTTGTTTCAATGTTTATTGGTTCAAAAGATAAATGGGGTTTCAAAAAAGTACTAAAATTAAGATTCTACCCATTTACTCCCAAATAGAGCCGAATTTCAAAAAAGTACCAGACACCTGTCCGCTTATTTTTCTAAAGAACAACGATAAGTATTAAATTTTTTTGTATCTCTTTTAGTTTTCGAGATATAAGGTTACCGTATTTTCCCGTTTTTACCCTTTTTTACCCCCTAAACATTTGAATTTCCAAAAATCCCGTCTTAGTGGATCGATTTGGAGGGTGACCAATCTCTGGTTTCAAGTTTTTAGCTTCAGGCGTTTAGGCTGTGCGATGATGAATCAGTCAGTGAGTCGGTGAATCAGTGAGTCAGTCAGTAACGTTACAATTTTATATATATAGATTAACTTATAGCGGCAAAATAAACAGATAAAATGGACTATATCGCTAATGTGACTATAAGCGTTGTGACTATAAACGAAAAGTACTGTAGAACTAAACCAAACAATTTTTTTGGATTTTATAGATTAATGGCCAATTTCACCAAGTTCAGGTATTAACTGGAGGTCTGCCTTGAATAACTCACTCGTTTGCCTTTATTCAAAGTGCACAACATTTATTCAAATATAAAACATTCAAAAAGATAAGAAGAGAGTAAACCATATACAAAAATAAGAAAAAATGAAATGAATAAAAAACTTGTTTACTGTAAATGAATTTGAATTCATAAAAAACAAAACATTGGAATGACCCGTTAGAGAGAGCAAGTTTACAAAAAATATTCGAATAATTTTTGAATAATTGAATGTGAATACATTTTTTTGAATACATTGACATAATATGTGTGTAAGCTTGTGGCTTCTTTTACTTAAGTATATATAACTAGCATTTAACCCGCTACTTCGTTAGCGTTTCCTTTTCCTTCGTGGACATATTTGTATGTCAAAGCTTATTTTTCTAGGTTTAAATTTGTTTAAATTCTAGCATTTAACCCACTACTTTGTAATCAGGCCTTTTCTTTCATGAACATATTTATATTCCAAAGTATATGTAAATAGGTTAAAGCAAAATAGTTCCAAGATTTTTTATATCATAGGTTGATATTGACACAGGACTTTGCACCTATAATTTTGTGCTTTTAAGTTCAATATATGAAATTCAAAAAGTACGAATCGTAGAACACAAAAGCAAATGAAAGAAAGTTAATTTTCCGTATTATCCTTTTTGATACTTTTATCTCCCCATTTATGTATTAAAAATTTCAATGTTGTAGTTGGAACCTATAGTTTAGAACGTTTTTGTCATAGGATAAAAAATCTCTGGTGGGCGTGAGGGACTTTGCCAATTAAGCAAAAAAAATTTTTTGGTTTATAATGAACCGAAAAATGTGTTTTATTATCCCATATTGCCCATAAGATATAGTCCCTTGGGGCAATGATGTCCAGAAAAGTTGTGTCTCTAAAGTACATACAGTGGTGGCGTGACAAAATATGTACAGGTTTTACGCGTTTACTCCCCAAAAGGACCAAATTTCGAAAAAGTACCAGACACCTGTCCTCTTATTTTTTTAATGAACAACATTAGGTGTTAAATTTTTTGTATCTCTATTAGTTTTGGATTTTTTAGGTAAGCGAGATCGAGTTGGCGAGAGGCCAGCCTCCGGTCCAAATGGCAGCTTTTTAGCTTCAGGATCTTAGGTATGTCATTCAGTTACTTTACAGTTTTAGATTATATAGATAGATGGAGAAAAATGTTGTGAAAAAAGTAACAAAATAGGAATGATTTTCACACCTTAAACGTTTGAATTTCAAACCAGGTCCAAATCTGTTTTGTATTTTTTAGATAAGCTACGAATGTGATAAAATTTTTATTTACCCTTCTACTCCCCAAAAAGTCCGTACCTCACAAAAGTGCCAGAAACCTGTCCGTTTATTTTTTTAATGAGCAATAATAAGTATTCAATTTTTGTATCTCTTTTAGTTAAGGAGATATGAGGTTAGGGAATTTTTCTAATGAACAACAATAAGTGTTAATGCTTTTCATCTCTTTTAGTTAAGGAGGTATGAGCTTAGCAGGATCCTTTGGCGAGAGGCCAGCCCATGGTCCAAATGTCAACCTTTTAGTTTCAGACGTTAGGCTCTGCGATGAAAGATTTGAAAAAATAACAAACATAGGTACAATTTTCATCCCTTAAACGTTCGAATTTCGAAAATGTACCAAATATGCATTTGTAGTTTTAAGATAAGTTAATAATTTTTATTTAGTTTTTATTAAAATTGACGAATTTCGTAAAAGTACCAGACAATTACTTTAACTTAAAATAAATATTAAGTTAAAAAAGTACCGGTTTATAAAAAAGTACCAATTAGAGAACGAAAAAGTTCCAAAAATCCATCTTACAGATTCTCCTTTACTCAGGACCTTGCAGATTTATTTTATGTTTCTAGATCCAATAAATGCGGAAATTGAAAAGGTACCATTTAAAATACAAAATAATATCAAACCCCCTTTACAGATTCTCATTCACTCAGGACCTTGACTGTTTAATTTTACCATTCTAGGTCCAATACTAACGGTAATTCAAAAAGTACCAGTTAATGAATAAAAAAGTACCAAAAAGTTCCTTCTTATAGAATCTCATCCACTCAAGACATTGCATGTTAAATTTTATGATTCTAGGTTCACTATTTGAGGAAATTCAAAAAGTACCAGTATAAGAACAAAAAGGACCACAAACTTGCCTCTATAGATTCTTATCCTCTCAGGGCATTGCATCTTGAATTTTATGTTTCTAAGTTAATTAATAACGGATATTGAAAAAGTACCAGCTTAAAAACCAAAAAGTACCAATAAGCTCTTTTAGAGATTCTCATTCATTCAGGTCCTTGCAGGTTAAATTTTATGTTCGTAAGACCAATATTAGCGAAAATTTAAAAAAAGTTTAAATCGAAAAAGTACCAAAAAGATCCACTTACAGATTGTCATTCACTCAAGACCTTGCATGTTTAATTTCATGTTTCTAGGTCCAATACTAATGGAAATTCAAAAAGTACCAGCTAACGAATAAAAAAGTACCAATAAGATCCCACTAAACGATTCTCAATTACACAGGATCGTGCATGTTTAATTTTATGTTTCTAGGTCCAATACTGACGGAAATTCAAAAAGTACCAGTAAATGAACAAAAAAGTACCAAAAACTTTCCTCTTATGGATTCTTATCCACTCAGGACCTTGCATGTTAAATTTTATCTTTCTAGGTCCAATACCAACGGAAATTCAAAAAGTACCAATCAAAGAATAAAAAAGTACCAAAATGTTCATTCTTATAGATTCTCATCCACCCAGGACATTGCATATTGAATTTTGTGTTTCTAGGTCCAATACTAAAGGAAATTCAAAAAGTACCAGTTAAAGAACAAAAAAGTACCAAAAACTTCCCTCTTATAGAATCTTATCCACTTAGGGCATTGTATCTTCAATTTTATGTTTCTAAGTCCAATAATAACGGATACTGAAAAAGTACCAGCTTAATAACTAAGAAGTACCAATAAGCGCTTTTAGAGATTCTCATTCACTCAGGACCATGCAGGTTTAATTTTATGTTCATTAGACCAACATTAGCGAAAATTTAAAAAAAGTACTAGTTAAAAAACGAAAAAGTACCAAAAAAATCTCTCGTACAGATTGTCATTCACTCAAGACCTTCCATGTTTAATTTTATGTTTCTAGGTCCAATACTAACGGAAATTGAAAAAGTACCAGCTAACGAATAAAAAAGTACCAATAAGATCCCACTAAATGATTCTCATTTACACAGGATCGTGCATGTTTAATTTTATGTTTCTAGGTCCAATACTGACGGAAATTCAAAAAGTACCGGTAAATAAACAAAAAAGTACAAAAACTTTCCTCTTATGGATTCTTATCCACTCAGGACCTTGCATGTTTAATTTAATCTTTCTAGGTCCAATACCAACGGAGATTCAAAAAGTACCAATCAAAGAATAAAAAAGTACCAAAAAGTTCATTCTTATAGATTCTCATCCACCCAGGACATTGCATATTGAATTTTATGTTTCTACGTCCAATACTAAAGAAAATTCAAAAAGTACCAGTTAAGGAACAAAAAGTACCAAAAAGTTCCGTCATAGATTCTTATCCACTCAGGACATTGCATTGATTCTTATCCACTCAGGACATTGCATGTTGAATCTTATGTTTTTAGGTCCAACATAAACGATAATTTAAAAAATACCAAAAAGTTAAGTAAAATATCAAATTTCCTGTATTTCCCCTTTTTGGTACTATTTCTCCCCCCATTAAAGTATAAAAAATTTCAGTATTATAGTGGCAGCCCATAATATAGTACGAATATTTCAATGAATGGAAAAAAATGTTTTTTAAAAAAAGTACCAAAAATAGTTACGATTTTTACACCTTAAATGTTCGAATTTCGAAAAAGTACCAAATTTATATTCGTATTTTTTTGATAAGTTTCGAATGTGGTATTAACTTTGTTTCAATGTTTATTGGTTCAAAAGATAAATGGGGTTTCAAAAAAGTACTAAAATTAAGATTCTACCCATTTACTCCCAAATAGAGCCGAATTTCAAAAAAGTACCAGACACCTGTCCGCTTATTTTTCTAAAGAACAACGATAAGTATTAAATTTTTTTTTATCTCTTTTAGTTTTCGAGATATAAGGTTACCGTATTTTCCCGTTTTTACCCTTTTTTACCCCTTAAACATTTGAATTTCCAAAAATCCCGTCTTAGTGGATCGATTTGGAGTGTGACCAATCTCTGGTCCAAATTTCAAGGATTTAGCTTCAGGCGTTTAGGCTGTGCGATGATGAATCAGTGAGTGAGTCAGTCAGTAACGTTACAATTTTATATATATAGATTGAAAGAGTTAAGCTTACACATACATACATAATGTGTTGGTACATATATTTTATATTCAAATTATATTTGAATATTTAACTCGTTTGATGTGAGTTGACTGAATTGAATGAGGTTTTGCTTGTTTTGTCTATGGTTATTCTTTCATTTGTTTCGTTATTATTTGGTGCTCGACACATTGTAGTTAAACAAGTAAGGAGAGACGGACAACCGGATTTGAACTTCGCTTTTCATAAGGACCC
Organism: Pollenia angustigena; assembly: GCA_930367215.1. NCBI lineage: Eukaryota > Metazoa > Arthropoda > Insecta > Diptera > Polleniidae > Pollenia > Pollenia angustigena. The sequence continues at coordinate 10,018,889 of OV884061.1, read as the reverse complement.
AGAATATATATACTTTATAGGGTGTAGGCTCAATATTGTAGAAATTACAAACGGAATGACAAAGTTATATATACCCTTTTATGTACCTTCGGTGAAGGGTATAAAAACAAATGAGTGTGTTGAAATTACTTTTTATTTATTCTTGCAGACCTCTAGTATTAGCTATCATTATAAATATCAAAAAACCTATTGTTATAGTAATAGATAGTTAGTTATAGCTGAACATGGTAAAATTGGCCGCAAATAATTAAAAAATTGTTTGAAATTGGAAAACGAATTTAGGTAACAAACATTTTCTCAAATTCTATATGATTTGAGCAACTACATATGTGTTGAAAATTGATTTTAATACGAATAGGTTTAAAGAAAATTGTACTAACACAATCAATGAGTTAATTGTTTTTAGCTACGTTAGGCTTTCCTCCTTTTTTATATGGCTTACAGCAATGTTATGGTTTTCCTGGTAAAATGCTTCGTTTGTAGTGTTAGCTTTTTAAACGCAAATGGAGGCAGTACTTTTCGCTTATAGTCCATTCCGCTTAAAGGCCAAAAACGGATTATAGCCAAAACTGCCATATTCACTTGCACATTCTTTCGAATTTCATACAAATTATTTGTTCTAAGGTCCATTTCGCTTGTAGTCCATTTTCGTTTAAAAGCCACATTTTCTTAGCACGCATTTATAATTCTTTATGCAAAAATGGTCGCTTATAGTCCACTCTGTTTTTTATATTTTTTAATCAACAGGCAACATGTTTTTATTAACCTTTCTCGCAACTATTATTTTTAACAATTTATTCCAATTAAATCAATTTTTGATTATGTTTTACATAAACTTTTCTTTTGTTTAAAAATAATGGTTTTATTGAAGAAAATTAAATTTTTATAGTCCAAAATGTGGATTATAATAGATTTCACTTATTATGTATAAAATGGCTTATAAAAAAAATCGGTTATAGTCCAAATTCGCTTATAGTCCACAAAAGTTGTGCAACTAGAGTAGGGACTATAAGCGAAAAGTACTGTAATTTCGTATATTTATAAAATGCCATAAAATGGAAATAATTCCTTTGACGTTACACATTTTAAGTGTATTTTTTCATATAATTGTTGTTGCATATTCAATCAAAAGTTTAAAATATTTACCCTCAATTTTACCAAGTTCAATTAAGACTAACTATTTCTTTAACTTCCAGTTAACAATATGTTTTGACAGCTATAACTGATAGTTAATTATAGCTTAAATTGGGGGTTACTAATTTAAGCAAATAGTTATGTTTTCGTCAAAAAAAAATGTACTGTTTTTTTCTTGATTGTACTGTTTTTTTTGTATTCAATGTACTGTTTTTCCGAATTTAAAATCTGGCTACCCTAACCTACATACATACATAAGTATTATGCATGTTAATTTAAAAAAATATTGAACAATGTTATTTTAACAGTGAATTATATTAAATTAACGTGATTTAAGGTTATTTTAATATTTTTCATTTTAAATTAATATGAAATAATGATAAATTTAAATAAAGGGCATACTTTTGTAGAAATTCACTATGATTCTCAATCAGCATTTCGCCATCTTAATTTAACATTGGTATTTTTTTCTGTGTGTATTTTATAGATTCATTTTATACCTAAAGAGATATGGATGAAGTATTTTGCAACTTTTACAACCTATAACTCCTAAACTAGGAGTGTTGGCGCGAAAAACATCCTCCTATAGAACTTCTTTCAAGAATACAAAAAAATTATATAAATATCGATTTGGTGTTGAGACGAGTAAACATTCTTGTTTCAAGCCGATTTTTTTTCTGTTAAGCTACAACGACAAAATAAACACAGACAACCTGCAGCCATGTACCCTTGTCGTCGTGAAAATAATCATTTTCATACCCACACATGTTTTCTATTTTTGACATATTGAAGTCGGTAGCCTGCTGTCTCGAATGTGTTTATAGCATTAATGTTTGAGATACCTTATTTTAATAGTGAAAGTATTTTGTGACCATAAGTATTTCAAATACAAAATAATCGAGCGACAGGCATTTAAAATACAAAATACGTGTTTGTATTTCAAATATAAGTAACTAGCATTTAACCCGCTACTTCGTTAGCCTCTCCTTTTTCTTCGTGGACATATTTTTTTATGCCAAAGTTTATTTTCAAAAAAGTACCAGGCACCTGTCCCCTTATTTTTTTTAACGAACAACAATAAGTGTTAAATTTTTTGGATCTCTTTAATTTTGGATTTTTAAGGTTAGCGGTATCGATTTGGCGAGAGGCCAACCTTCGGTCCAAAAGTCAGCTTTTTAGCTTCAAGAGTTTAGGATGTGCGATGATGAATCCGTCAGTTACTTTACAAATTTATATTATATAGAGATGGAGAAAAATGTTGAGAAAACAGTAACAAAATTAGGACACCTTAAACGTTTGAATTTCAAAAAAGGTCCAAACCTGTTTTGTATTTTTTAGAAAAGCTAAAAATGTGATACAATATTTATTTACCCTTTTACACCCCACAATTTTTACAATTTTTTGTATCTCTTTTTGTTTAGGAAATATACGGTTAGCGAATTTTTCTAATAAACAAAAATAAGTGCTGATGTTTTTTATCTCTTTTAGTTTAGGAGGTATGAGGTTCGCGGTATCGATATACATAGCTACAATTTTCACCCCTGAAACGTTCGAATTTCGAAAAAGTACCAAATTCGCATTTGTATTTTTTAGATAAGTAACAAATGTTATTTAATTTTTATTTCTATACGTATTGGCTTAAAAGCTAGATTTACTACATAAAACGACCGAATTTCGTTAAAGTACCAGACACCAATTTGCTTTTTTATTTAATGCACAAAAATAAATATTAAATTAAAAAAATTACCAGTTTATTTTAAAAAAATACCAGTTAGAGAACGAAAAAGTAGCAAAAATACCTCTTACAGATTCTCATTCACTCAGGACGTTGCATGTTTAATTTTATGTTTCTAGATCCAATAAATACGGATATATAAAAGGTACCAGTTAAAGAACAAAATAGTACCAAAAGCCCTCTTACAGATTTTCATTCACTCAGGACCTTGCATGTTTAATTTTATGTTTCTAGGTCCAATACTAACGGAAATTCAAAAAGTACCAGTTAAAGAACAAAGAAGTACCAAAAACTTCCCTCTTATATATTCTTAACCACTTAGGGCATTGCCTCTTGAACTTTATGTTTCTAAGTCCAATAATAACGGATATTCAAAAAGTACCAGTTTAATAACTAAAAAGTACCTATAATCGCTTTTAGAGATTCTCATTCACTCAGGACCATGAAGGTTTAATTTTATGTTCATTAGACCAACATTAGCGAAAATTTAAAAAAAGGACCAGTTAAAAAACGAAACAGTACCAAAAAGATCTCTCTAACAGCTTGTCATTCACTCAAGACCTTCCATGTTTAATTGCATGTTTCTGGGTCCAATACCAACGGAAATTCAAAAAGTACCAGCTAACGGATAAAAAAGTACCAATAAGATCCCACTTAAAGATTCTCATTAACACAGGATCGTGCATGTTTAATTTTATCTTTCTAGGTCCAATACCAACGGAAATTCAAAAAGTATCAGTCAAAGATTAAATAAATACCAAAAAGTTCACTCCTATAGATTCTCATCCATCCAGGGCATTGCATATTGAATTGTATGTTTCTAGGTCCAACATAAACGATAATTTTAAAAATACCAGTTGTAGGACCAAAAAGCTAAAGAAAAATATAAAATTTTCCGTATTTCCTTTTTTTGGTACTATTTTTTCCCCTCATTAAAGTATCAAAAAATTCAGTATTATAGTGGGGGCTCATTATTAAGCACGAGTATGTTAATGAATGGAGAAAAATGTTTTGTAAAAAAAAGTACCAAAAATAGCGACGATTTTCACCCCTTAAATGTTCGAATTTCGAAAAAGTACCAAACTAATATTTGTTTTTTTTTTCATAGGTTTCGAATGTGGTATAAACTTTGTTTCTATGTTTTTTGGTTCAAAAGATAGATGCGGTGTCAAAAAAGTACCAAAATTCAGGTTTTACCCGTTTACTCCCTAATAGGGCCAAATTTCAAAAAAGTACCAGACACCTTTCCGCTTATTTTTCTAAAGAACAACGATCAGTATTATACTTTTTTTGTAGCTCTTTTAGTTTTCGAGATATAAGGTCACCGAATTTTCCCGTTTTTACCCCCTAAACATTCGAATTTCCAAAAATCCCGTCTTAGTGGATCGTTTTGGGGAGTGGCCAATCTCTGGTTCAAATTTCAAGTGTTTAGCTTCAGGCGTTTAGGCTGTGCGATGATGAATCAGTGAGTCAGTCAGTCAGTCAGTAACGTTACAATTTTATATATATAGATTGAAATACTACCCAATACTGTTTTTAGGTAAATATTATAGCCGCTCGTGTTTTGTTCTTTGATCATATCTCAGCCTTTCGGGAACCGATTTTTTTGAACCCATTTCAGGAATGTATGTATATGACTCCCATTTTGGAAAAAATAATAGCATATGTGTTTATTTGAATAGGGATCTATCTTTTAAAGATATTTCCCCGTACCTCCCCTCGTGATCCTTTTTTTTAAATGTAGAGCCGTTGGCGTAGCTTGGGTAGGGAATTTTTTATAGCCGATTGATATTTTCCGTTTAGATATTTAAATTCAGTAGCCGATTGAATATTTCTTTGACATAAGATAAAATCAAAAATTGTCTTTCTAAACATTACAAACTATTACAAGATGCAATAAACCTCCGTAACACAGTAATAAAACATCGTAATAAAAAGTTATTTTGTTTTAATAAAAAAAGTTTTTATGTATTGCCTACCTCACAATAATAGTCTAGCTACGCTTATGGGTATAGCTAATGTGTACTTATAAGTAGGGATCTATACATGTTTTGAATTTCATTTAAATATATTTGATAGTTTCGGAGAGGCAGAATTTGCCCCCTACCTCATCTCCTGGTCCTAAAACCATCTTCACCAAATTGCCTTGCTAATGAAGCCGGCTTGTAGCACATTATTTTGATGGTTTCAGAGTCTATAACGGACATAGGTACACGTTTGTATTTTATATATATATAGATATACATACATACATATATGTAAATAACAACCTGGACACGACCATCATATCTGGGTTATTCAAAAAACCCATTTCAAAATACACACGAAGAGACAAATTTACATATAAGTATATACTAATCATACGTACAGGTAAACTGAATTCACGGCGTTAGTTTACAACAACGATCATCACGCTATGCCCCCGGGGGCCGAGCACTTTTCGTGAATTTCACACACACACAACACGAAGGTTAACGAAACAATTGTAAAAAGCCATAATTTTAAAAAACAAGAACAAACCATAGTTAATGTCTCAAACGAGTAAATTTATTTTCCTCTCTTTGCACTCACCACTACATACACATTTTTAACTGTCTCTCTTTGTGATGACCGCTGGTTTACAAACATTTAAAATTTTGAACAGACTTTAGCGGAGTTCAGGGTTTGGTGCAAATGGTCTTGCGAAAAAGCCAAATTTCATAGCTCTTTTGTTAAACCGCTAGCGGTCTACATGTGAGATGAGATATTAGATTATTATATCAGCAAACGTCAAATTCAATTTCTGAGTTTATCTTATAATATAGTTGTGCTGAGATTTCTTATTACAACATTTGCATTTGCTCTTATGCAAGACCATACCCACCAAACACTGAACTCCGCTTATTATTATTTTAAAAATATTTTGAGGTGCTATTTTTCTTAATGGCTTATAATTTATTCGTCTAGTTATAGTTGTTAAATGTTGCCGTTTGCAGAAAAATGTTATTTAAAATTATTTTTTGAACTAAAAACTAATCAAACAATAAAAAATTTCGAGGGATTCTTATAGGAAATCGATAGATCATTAAACTAAAAAAATTTATATAAAAAACAATTTTTACATCTGCTTAACCGGAAATGACCAATTTAAATCAAAATTTTACCAACTTCAGCATAATTGTTTTTAACCAAAATAAGCCTATAGTGTCCTTATTATCTATATTGCAAAAGTTTTATTATGTGTTCTCTATAAGTTTAAATGTTATGCCAATTACAATGTTGTACAAATAAAGACGGGATATGCCGAGTATAAATTTACATTTTTCCAACTTAGACCTAATCATGTCTTTTCCTTTAAGGTAGTTCTGGTCTTTTACGAAAAAATTAAGAATAGTGCTGCATATGCTAAAAATTTAAAAACCCTCGTCTTGAGTTAGAAATTATTTTTTTATACATAAGCCACTCGTATCCCAAAAAGCGACCAAAACTACCTTAAAGGAAAAGATTGATCAAATAGCTATCGAAGCTACTTGGGACAAATTTTGCTAACATCAATAGGTAATAAGTTACATGGATGAGAAAGAACACCTGTATGGACAAAATGCCAAACTTTGGCCCCCTCTAACTCAGAAACTTTTTGACTGATCTTGTTGAAAATTTGTGTATATACTACTATTTAATAGGACTAAGCTCGGTGCTAATCGGAAGACATCGATTTAAAAATTGGGTCACTTGACATGAAATCCCCCATATGTAAGTTTAAAAGTTATACAAATCTATGTATGAGCATATCGCACTGAGTATGATTTTAGGCGCTTGATTATGTAGGATGTGCCCATGTTCTGTAGCTCCTGCGTCGAAAAACTTTTCGATTGAAACGTGAGAAATGAAACAGGGGCCAAGCACTTTTACCGAAACTCACTTCAAAGGTTGTAAAACACTATAAATTCATTTAGTTGTATGCTAGCCGGCGGTTTTTGTGGAAAAAAAACTAAAAAAACACATAGTTAATATCTCAAAAGAGTAAATTTTGAATATTTTTGTATTCTTGTATGTTTTTATCAAAATGTTGAAAATAGAGTGGGGAAAAAGAATTTTATTTTAATCTAATCATCATATATATTATTTCTAAAGCACTTTTTTTTGTCGGTTGCAAATATCTCCCATACCACCGCATCAAATTTAATGAATGATATCTCATTTTAAAGCTTATTTCTAACACTAATGACGAAAAATAATTAGAAATTGAAAAATTAATATTTTCATTGATAAAAATTACGGTGCGAAATATTCGCACGGGTCATCTAGTATTTAAAAAAGCTGAATGCCATGTTAGCAATCAGAAATTAAAAAAATAAGTGCTTCTTGGATTTATAAAATAAAAAAATTGTTTAATTACTATATGTATTTTTTACATATGTATGTCGCTAGAAATTGTTTCAGTGCACCCAATATACACTCACAACGTCATACACATTTTTAACTGTCTAGTTTTGTGAACACCGCTAGTGTAGGAAAAATCGACCAAAGAAAAATGGCCCAAAAAATAAATGAAAAATCGCCCAAAAAAATTCCATGTAAAATTGGGCCTGAATTCATATGAAAAGTGACCTAAAATTGTTGGGCTATTTTTCGTTACTATTGGGTGATTTTTCGTGTTTTAAATTTGGGGATTTTTCATTATGAAAAATCACCCAAAAATATTAAATGAAAAATAGCCAATTTTTTCGGGCATACTATTTGTCTAAATCATTCATTAAATTCATTAAATGTTAGTTATAAAAATAACGGGACATATTGCAAAAAGGTGGCATGTCATAACGTCCAGTGTCATAGTGTCCGTGGACATATCCCCGCAGGGCATAGCCGGCCTATGGCCGGGCGCAAGGATTTTCTCCTCTTTGATAAAAACAAGTACCGGCTTCGCTAACTAAAGCTTCTCTGCACAGCCGGCCTTCGTTTGGAAACAAGGCAGATTTTAGAAGCTTTACTTAGCAAAACCGGTACTTGTTATACCATAAAGAAAAAAATCCTTGCGCCCGCCCAAAGGCCTTCTGCGCAGAGAAGCTTTAGTTAGCGAAGCCGGTCTTTGTTATATCATAGAGGAGAAAATCGTTGCGCCCGGCCGAAGGCCGGCTATGCAGAGAAGCTTTAATTAGCGAAGCCGGTTTTTGTTATACCAAAGAGCAGAAAATCCTTGCGCCCGGCCGAAGGCCGGCTATGCCGAGGTGCTTTAGTAAGCGCTGCCGGTATTTGTCACAACATAGGGGAGAAAATCCTTGCGCCCAAAAGTGTTGTCGTTATGCACCCAGAGAAAAAACAACAAAACCATTTTTAAAAAAATGTTGACCATATTATGTTTAATTTAACCAAATCATTGTCACCGACAACTACATTATGGTGAAATAAGTTTCTTTAAAAATAGTTTTGTTGGTTGTGACCATAATAAAACAAGGTTTTCTCTTACATTTCTAAGTTACTAAATTTATATGAAAAATAAACACTGTTTTGCACATTGGGTAATTTTTAATTTTTTTTTTGTTGGGAAAAAATTAGTTTTTTCTTTTTGGGCCATTTTTCATTTTTATTTTGGGCTCTTTTTCGTTTCTTTTGGGCAAAATTTCATATTTTACTTTTGGGTTATTTTTCATGCTCTCTGGGCGATTTTTCATTTTTTTTTTTGCCATTTTTCTTTGGGCAATATTTCCTACAGCCGTCTGGAAAACGGCAAGAGCCAAAGTTTCGTTGGTTGTCTATACACAACATCGGACAAAATTTGAGTGGCACTTCCCATACAAAGATATTAAAGATTTCTGTATATCTGGAGAAAGGCAAGTGCCAAAGTATTCAAATTATGTCAATCATCGGGATAATCATTTCACAACATCCAACAAAGTGTGGATAGGATTGGAGCAGTAATTGGGCACTTCCCAAACAAACCCATTACATATTTCTGTATATCTGGAGAACGGCAAGAGCTAAAGATTCCAAATTAGGTACAAGGACCTTGGTTATCAATTAAGAACATCCGATAAAATTTGGGCGGGATTGGACGAGTTGGAATTATTTATATTTTTTATTTTCTTTTCATGATGATAAATATTTTATTTTATTTTAAAAAGATACTTCATTCCCTGCGGGAAATTTGTGTCAATTGGTCCAGCGGACTGGTCCTGCGAATTGTGAAAATAGAACTGGTACAAAAAGAAAGAACTCATGACCAGTGAAAGGAGAACCAATCATGTAACTGGTTTATGAAGAACAAAAATGTAGAAAAAGTAATGAATTACAGTACAGTCTTCACCGGTGATGTGATAAATTTTTTTGGAACTTTCTAAAATGTGGCTCTTGAATTAATTTCTAGGACTTGTTTTATTGAAATAATACTACATCGTAATGAAATAATACTACATTTTAGTAACTGTCACTAAACACGTCCATTGAGAATAGATTTGTGACTGGTTAAATGGTGTCAATTGACCCCCTCCAATGACAACCACATGTAAAAGTGATAGGTCTTATTCATATGAAGTGTTAGAACTCGAACCGGTCCCTACAACCACAGACCTATCACGAGACTACTTTGGTGTCAGTTCGCTTCCCTCTAGGGTTCTTAATGCTAAAAACCTGCTAAGCCACATGGCTTGCCTGCAGGTAATTGATGTTAATAAAAAAGTGTTTTAATAAATATTTTCTTTTCGCCTCATTTGTAATATTTATCAGGTTGGTTGGCAGTTCATTGAGGATTGTGGGTAAGATGACAGCTAACGTTCCATCTCTATAGCTATTTTTTGTGGGTTTTATCTTAAATCTTCCCTCTGAGCGTAGTATGGTATTGTACGAATTCTCTCAAGAGAACTATAGTCTTTTAGTTCCGTTAGAACTGTTAATCGATATGTGCTTTTTATATCTAGTATTTTCAGATCATATGGTAGGTTTCTAGAATGGTAGTTGTTGTGATTGTTTTCTAGATTAGTGCCTACAATTAATTGTTGATTGGTAATATTTCCGGTGTTGTTGCTGGTAGTATTGTTGTTGTTTCTGCTAATGTTGTTGTTGTTTGAGTTGATCGTGTTTGTGCGGTTGTCATTGGTGACATTGATGTTGGTGCTTTTGTTGTTAAAGTTGTTGTCGTTGTTGTTGGTGCTGTTGTTGTTGATGCTGCTGTTGTTGATACTGTTATTGCTATTATTGTTGTTTATGCTGGTGTTGTCTTTGGTGTTATTATTGTTGGTGATGTTGTTGTTTTTTGTGTTGTTGTTGTTGTTTTTTTTTTTTTACTGTTAGGACCAGCACTCAGGGGATAACCCCTACTAATGCAGTGCATTGTGTTGGAACTAGGAAAATAGGTTGTGGGAAGGAGGATAGAGGGAGTAGTGTTTGTGAACATTCGATTTGAACTTAATCATGTTGTAAGTGAGAGGGAAGACTTCTGCAGGAAGGTTACTCCACATACGAACTGTGCGGGAAAAAACGAATTCTCTCTGTAATGCGTTGTACGATTCACCTGCCAATCGACCACATAAGGATGGGCTCTTGAGGAAAAACGTGTATTACGAACAAACGTACGGGTTTCGGGATCCAGATCCCTAATTTCGTCAGAACACATCCCATTGTAGTAACGATAAAACAGACAAATACAACCCACATTGCGACGGTGCTCAAGGGAGTCATTAGAATTGGATACCCTACTGTCACCAATGAGAATCTTCGCCCTCTCCTGCACGCGGTCGAGAAGCTCCAAAATAGACTTTGAAGCACCGGCCCACACATGAGAGTTGTATTCCATACGCGGTCGGATATAGGTGGTATAAATAGTAAGGATATCAGATGGAGTGAAGTATATCTTACACCGTCTTAGAAAACCGAGGCACTTGAATGCTTCTTTCGACACCTTGAATATATGTTCTGTCCATCGGACATCACATTGTATCCTCATGCCCAGAACATCAAGAGATTCTGATTCCTCAATAATTATACTACCCATATATACAGATGAGGCACCTTGATTTGTCGCGCGTTTATGCGTCAGCACGCAACATTGGGTTTTTCGGGCATTAAAATCGACCATATTCGCACGACCCCATTCCGAGATTATGTCAAGGTCTCGGCCAAGCGTATCATTCATATTCTGCCTCATAGCAGCGATATCGGATACGCTTGGTCTGCATTCGAATGAGAACGAGTGGCAAAGGTTGCTGTCATCTGCAAAAGAGTAGATAGGGTTGGAAGTTTGACAAAGGATGTCGTTTAGAAAGATAAGAAATAGAGTAGGAGAAACGGAGCCTTGCGGCACCCCTGAATCAATCTTGAACACGTTTGACGAAACCCCATCTATAACAACTCGTATAGTGCGATCTCTGAGAAAACTCGATATAAATCGAGAGAAATTATCATCGACACCAAATGCAAGAGTGCACCATGCCAAGAGTGCACCATGCCAGACTCTGTCAAACGCCTTGGAAATATCCAAAGCAATTACCTTACTTTCGCCAAAATGGTGAATGGAACGGCACCATTTTTCCGATAACAGAGTTAGTAAGTCTCCAGTAGACCGACCTCTACGAAAGCCATACTGGCGGTCGTTTAATAGTTAGTTTGATTCTAAATATTTGACAAGATGGTCATTTACCATACTCTCCATAACTTTGCAAAGTGCCGAACAAATTGCAATTGGGCGGTAATTTTCAGGGTTATTAGTGGTTCCTTTTTTAGGAATTGGCGTTACGTTAGGAACTTTCCAGCAGACTGGAAATTCCGCGGCACGGTATAAAGTGCTGAAAAGATTTGCTAAGGGACGAGCTAGCGTCGAAGAGCACTGCTTCAAGACCAGTGCAGGTATACCATCCAGCCCTTTTAACAGCTCGACCCCGAAAAAATATCCTAGGCATAGTTACGGACACTTTTTCGAGTTCGGGTAGTGGTTGATTGCTAGCTGGTAGGTATGAATTATTAGCAAATAATTCGGCAAAGCAATTAGCCTTATCAACCGGGTCCGTGAATGATCGGCCATCCTTTAAAACAGTTGGTATTGAAGAACTAGCATTAACCCTTACTCTTTTAACGAATGACCAGAAGCTTTTACTACCTCGGGGAGCAGCAAGAACTTCAGCACGAAGACGTTGCTCGTGAAGAGTTTTTTCCCGTCTAAGTACTTTGGCACACGAAACCTTGCCATTTAGCGTAGCAACTCAGTATCAACGTTTTTATTTTTACGCCAATTTCTGAATGCTTCCTCTCTGGATCTGACTGCTGATTTGCACGACTGATTAAACCAAGATTTGGATCGAGGTTTATTCGAAGCTTTTTTAACTGGGATGAAGATTTTCATTCCCAGCATTATTACGTTTTCAACCATTTTCGCCATGGCATTGACGTCATTGTCCAGGAAACAGAGTTTCCAATTGAAATGCCGAAAAAAGTCATTGGGCTCAGCCCAACGTGCTTTTCCGTAAACAAATATTGATCGTTTCGTAGCCCGTCGTGAAACGTTCCGAAGTTCGGAGAACGGAAAAGAGGCGGAAATGGTGCAATGATCCGAGTTGCCTAGAGGTGCTAGAACCTCAACTTCGTACTTTTGAGGGTGCGAAGAGAGGAAGAGGTCAAGGGTATTGTGTTGGTGCCCACCAACACACGGAATATGTGTTGGTTCATTCACCAGTTGCACGAGGTGGTTGTGCGCAGCAAAAATCTCAACATATTGGCCTTCATAAGTTGTACGGCCCGAGTGGTGAAGCCAAGAAGAATTATGGACATTAAAATCACCAGCAACAACGATTTCACTGTCGGGACAATTCTCAAGAATCTTCGCTATTGAGTCGGAAAGGGAGTCGAAGCCCGATAAGGTAATATCCCGTCCGGCATTTGGACTTCTGTAAAGAAATCCGAAATGCAAATAGTGTGCATCGATTTTGAATTTAACCCAAAGACAGTTAAATTACGCATCAAGCATGCCCATTGATTGGTGGCATTGATACACAACTTCATTGCGTATGCATATAGCAAGACCCCGATGAAGATTAAAGAGGGATAGAAGGTGATACCCAGGAATCTAAAAATAAAGTGGATCGGAATTTTCAGATACCTGAGTTTCGCATAAGGCAAACACTTCTGGCCGGTGTTTATGTTATTGTTGATGATGTTGTTTGATTCAGTGCTGTTGTTGTTGTTGTTGTTGATGATGATATTGTTATTTATGTTATTTGATTCATTATTGTTGTAATGTCTATGATTTTGATCTATCCTTAAGATTATTAGGACACGATTTTGAGTTTGTTGTAGCATTTAACAGTGGGATGGGTTTCCCCAAGCCAATATGCCATGCCTTATGTACGATTCCGCTAACGCATAGTATGCCGGAGTACACTGTAAGGTGTGGAGCAGCTCAAGTGGTATAAGGAAAGGGCAGCTTAACGTAGTTTCTTTTGTAATTCCATTATGTGTATTTTCCACTCGAAGGTATCGTATGTATGTACCCCTAAGTATTCGTAGCTATTCACTAGCTTAATTGTTGTGTTACAAGCATCGTTGATATCATGATTTGTTTTGTTATGTATGCACTCTATATTACGGTATTTTAATTTAATATTTGATTTACTCATGTTTGGTTGTCTGATTTGCATAACTTTAGTTTTCGAGGCGTTTATAAATAATCCATTATCATGACACCATTTACATATTGTATCAAGTTGGTTTTGTATTCTCAATGTTTTTGTTGGTCACAATGATTGCTGTATCATCATCATAGGCGTAGGAGTGGCACTCGTTGAGAGTGTTCAGCATTTCGTTTGCATACATAAGATATAGCAGCGCCCCGACTTCTTCACTAATTTTGTTATTGAGTTTGACTCTGTAAGTTCCGAGATTAAGATAATCTTCGAAACATTACAAAACACGTCCTCTGATACCATTTCTTTCAAGAATTTCAAGAAGTTTAGAATGTGACAAGGTGTCGAATGCCTTACTAAAATCTATGAATAAAACTAGGCAATGCTCAACCTTACTTATTGCAGTATTTATGGTATTTGCGAATTTTCCTAATAATTGGGTAATGTTTTTATATTTTTAAAAACCGTATTAATTAATGTTTATTATGTTGTATTTTTTAAGAAAATTATTCAGTCTCGTTACAATAATCTCCTCTAAATCCTTTTCGATGACCGGTAATATTGATATACATAGGTCTATAGTTATTTACATTATCTTTCTCTTTGCTTTTGTATATCGCTCTTATTAAGGATGTTTTTAATTGTTTTGGTATAGTTCATGAAACGATACTTTGATTTATTAAAGAAGTGATTATTGCTGTAAAAATTTAATTTTTATGTCTCTGTGTCTGATCCCATCATAAGCTGCACTTTTTCTCACATTAAGTTTTGTTAATATGTTGAATATTTCTTCTTCAAATTTGTCACGCGAGGGTTATTTCGATTTTCAACAAATTTTAGGCGATAGTAATTATTTTTTGAGTATACAATTTTTTTATTTAAAGAATGGTACCTATTTTTATAACTCTCTTGTATTTTCGCACCATGGTGAAGGGTATATGTTATTTGTCAAAGCCGAATACAGCACTCTTATTTGCTTCATTTTATGAATTTGCATAACTTGTTTATTATGAAGAGCACATAATAAAAGTTTTACAATATGATTGGTACGCCTTAGGCCAATTTCGGTAAAAGCAAATTAAAAACTTAGGCCGAAGTTGGAAAAATTAAAGTGATTTTTGGCAAACACTTCCAGTGATACCACGATCAACGCCCGCCGATGAATTAAATGCATGTTTGAAGTCGTCTGCTTTGTGGAAACACGTTAGGAAGCTCAAATTGACTCTGAAAATGCGGGTCGAGCTGCAAAACAATCAATCTCGAGACGTATTTTCCAAACAATTGCTGGACATAGGAAACGACAAAATCCCGGTGGATATTTCAATTTCTGCCGGTTCACCGAATCAAAGTCCGAACTCATCCGAAAGGTGTTTTCAAACATTACACAAAATATAAGAAATCATGATTTGTTAAGCGAACGTGCTATATTAGCTACGTTGATGTCGACGAACTGAATTTTAAGATTCAAAGTGAAATCGCTGGCAATTGGTCGGTAGATTCCATTACTACTCAGAACGATGTCGTCAACTATCCAATCGAACTCCCTGGGATTACCCGGATTACCTCCTCATAAATTCAAACTAAAAGTTGGATCGGTAATCATAATGTTACAAAATATAAACCAACCACGTCTTTGTAATGGCACCCGACTTACTGTAAAAAAACTGATGAATAACGTCATCGAAGCAGCAATGCTTAAAGGAAAGTACAAGGGACAAAATGTTTTGATACCTCGGATCCCAATGATTCCAACCGACATGGCATTCAATTTTAACGCCATTTACTAAGAGAAGTTCAACTTAATAACACTTCATTTTTGTAATCGAAATGAATTCATTACTGTTGTGAAATGAGATAAAATTTTTCCTTTTCAAATATAAAACAAAAAAAAAAAAATTTCTTCATCTTTTAATCCCCAAACGAAAGGTTACATAAAACGAAGCCATCTGGTTGCGAAACGGAGTTCGCCGGGTTTGCTAGTTAAATTATAATTATATGAATTTTAAAATTGGCTTTTATATATGAAATCCCGAAAAATCCGATCCGTCCCGGGATCCCTTTTTTTGAATTAAAAATCCCGAATCCCTGGTCCACCTATAAACCACATATCGTCTACGTCCATTTCCTCAATTTCTGGCTATAGGAAGTCCGTTATCATCCCGCGATAGCGAACACCATTCACGATAATTGCTTGGCCGACCTCATTTTCGAAGACGCCGCCAGCCGCAGAACTAACTGGGAAGCATGCACATATATATTCCCATTTTCTACAGACCCGGTTTGCTAAAATTTACGCGCAATTCTCCCGATTGTGGAAACATTTGGTCGATTATACTGACCAAAAAAATCACGATGTGCATTAAATTCATTTTGATTGAACGCCCATTTTCGTAAAAGGCTTTAACAATCTTAACGCGCTGCTCAATTGTGTACCTCTCAATAATCGAAGTTGTCAAATACTGAAACAAAGATAGGTCAATTTAAGTTGCGCAAAAAACTTGACGTTAAGGTGTGACTCACAATTAACATCATGGATTATGGTTTTACCACCCTTTATTATATATTTATCAATTTAAAAATAAAATAAATAAATTATTTAGCTTAATTTCTTCGACCTTCTTAATATTATTTCCTTTTTTTAAAAAATTTTTTTTTTTAATATAAAAAAGCCAAAAAATCCCTGAAGAAGCTATCCATTGAGATAGCGAAATACGGACCTTGAGCTTGAGAAATTATTGAAAGGAAATAAAATACATATTTACATACATATAAGATAAATTCATAGTGACATTGTTGATTTCTGGAATAAAAGGTGAATGAAGGTTGTTATCCTGAACGTTCTACAAAATTTTGTTTCCTAAGATAAAAAAGATTTTTCGAAAGGAAATTGGTACTAGGTGGTAACTAAAAGTGGTCTCAATCTTTACACTTATCGTTTTGCACAAAAATTCTAATAGGTCGAAGTTCTTATTTTGTTGTATAGTAATAAGACACTATTAAGAAAGTTTTGAAATGCTGCTTTCTATTCTTTTATCATACAAACCGATACAAGTACCCATACTAGTAACTAAGTATCGATACTTTTTTTTCGATTCTAAGTAGGTATCGATATTTATGAGCTATACCACATCGAGTAAAAGTATCGATACCTTAGAGGTATCGTTTCATCCCTATGCATAGTCCATTTGATTGCAACAATTTCAATCCCTAATGCAACGAAATGAGATAAATACTTTAAATTCTCTAGTCATTTCAGCAATGCTTAATCTTATATACCTTTCACCATGGTGCGGTTAAAACAGAAGGTTATGTAAATACCGATATTGAAATTTAAATAAATCTATTTTTTGCCACACCGACTTCTCCAACAAAGATGCTTGTACCTTATCTGAAAACATTTTCTCCTGCCGGTCTCCAGATTTAAAGAAATCTATAATGTCCTTCTACGGGAGGTGCCACGCCTTCTTCTATAATCTCCATCATATTTTTAGAGAGGTTTGTATGTTAATAACTCAGCTATATGTACCAAATTTGGAAATTTCTCCAATCGCGTGGGATGTTCTTTTTTGATAACCCATATGTATGTTCCTAATTTGGAAACTTTGGCTCTTTCCGCTCTCCAGATATACAGAAATTGATAATGTTTATGTACGGGATGTGACACGCCCACTTCTCCAATCCTGCCCATTTTTTAGGGGTTGTGTATTAGTAACCAAGATGCTTGTATCTTATTTCGAAACTTTGGCTCTTTATATCTAGGGACTTCGGAAAACCAATTCCAGACGGACGGACATCGTTAAATCAACTTTGCTAGTCGTAAGAACCCAAGATCAATATTTTAGAAATTACAAACGGAATAATAAACGGTTTTCTTGCCTGACACTGAAATAATGCTATTTGTCGATAACAAAACACAAGTTATACAAAAGTGAAATGCCCTGTTTTTAACCCCTGTTCTTCACGCTTATTAAGTTGTTTTCCGACATTTTCTTTTTAACCGATTTAGCGATTTCAAAGCAAAGTTTGCATGGCATAAGTGCAAGTAAATGCCTTCGTTTTTGCAGATTTATAATAGAGTTTTTTTAGTTTTTATTTATATACTTTTGCCTCAAGTTGCCACATTTTTTATAAGTAAAAACTTTCTGGGCAGATTGCAATATCATTTTGTCGACCGCTTCAGAATACTGTTGATAATCAAGTGTATATGTAAGAAAGCGATAAAAAATATGCCATTATATAAAAATGTTCGAGGTTGGTATGTCAACAAAAAAAAAATAAGAAATAATTATTCTAAACATCTTGCACATTGTAAAATCATATTTTGAGGTTTTGGGGGGTCTAATTGGCGATTTTCTTCAGCAACTGAAAAATAACGATAGTTTTTAGATTAGCCAAATAAAAAATGTCGTAGAAGAACTGTTGTTTTTGAGGACCCAAAGAACCATTTTCAACAATAAAATAGTACTTTTTCGCGAAAAGTAGATTTTAAACAGCGTTGTCAACTTTAAATTTCAAAACACACCAAAATCGAGAAGAAAACGCGTATTTTCAAAAAAAAATATTGAAATTTATTTTAAATTACATATTTTTTTTTATCAAAAAGTACATTTTAAAATAAAAAATAAAAACAATAATAAAACATTGCAGAATAAAGTCTTTTTTATTTCAAGTTAATCAAACAAAAAAAAAAAAAAAAAAAAAAACAAGGCAAAAGTAAAAAATTCAAACATAAACAATAACTAAATACACGTATGGGCCAGCAGTCGACACAACAAATTGCAATATAGAAAGAAATACTTTATTTAGTGTCTGCCAGCCAGCCAAACGGACTCTAAAAGTGGGTACACTAAAAGTGGGGTCCAGAACCAATATTTTATTGCGACCTTAATCATCTTAATGGAAATGGGATTTTCTACAAAGGTGCACCTAGTGCGGAAAGTTTTCTGAATGTCATTCACTTGGGAGTGACCAGAAACGATTCCTTTGTCTGACTTTCCAAGCAGCTCACTACTTACGGTCTTAGACTAAGTATTTCCCGGGCAATGGCATTTCAGATTCCTCTGATAGCTAGCTAATGTGAGAAGGCGCTCAGTACATCTTAACGTCTCAGACAAGTAGGTAAATAATCATGAATATTTACTGAAGCATGACTGCATCGTGGATATGGTGATTTAATCCAAGTCCACTGTCTGCCTGGAGGCGATGCTTGCAGCCCCAGCTCCACGATCGAATGCTTTACCCCAATCAGCTACTCATCTTAAATTTTGAAGATTACAGAAACCACAACAAATAAAAATTATGGCCCTATGCTCCTTATAGGAACTACGGGAACTTATATATATTTATATAAATCATATTACCGAAATAAGCTCTTAATGCTTTTACTTCCTTAGAAACGTTAGTGATTATGCTAAGTTTGGCAACGATAACTTTTATAACAGCTATGTGAAAAGTCGTTACGCAGCCCGAAAAAATCCCTCTTTTTCCCTACTCTTTAAAAAAAAGTCTCCGCAAAAATCCCTACAACTTTTAAATGATAATATGTATATCAATACAAATGAAACCATTTGAATTGATGTATATAAATTTTATTAAAAGTTGTTCTGAATTAGAATTTGGGTGTTCATTTTTTGTAAAAATCTCTTAAACGAGTTTTCTCAGATCTCTGTTGGTGATTAAAACCAAGGTTGGTATTAAACTTTTTTTTTATTTCGGTATCGGTATTTTAATTATATCGGTACCGGTATAGCAACTTTTATAACGGTATATGTCGGTATTAAAATTAAAAAAAAAAAAATATATATATACATATATATAAAAATGAAAAGTGGGACTCTGTTTGTTGGCTTATAGACTTCTAAGCTACAAACCCTATTTTCCTGAAATTTTTATAGTAACATCACGTGAGCCCTAAACGGGGCAGGGGAAGTGGAACCCTCCATAGAATGCCATTAATAATTATCGCATATCTTAAAAGCTCCTGCACCCATTTTCTTGAACGTTTTGCAGTAGTATATTCTGAGTTCCGAAATTGAAATAAGACAGCAGCAAGGGAAGTGGTACCCCCATAGGACGCCAATGTTAAATATTGAATATCTTAAGAACTGTAATAGTGAGAATTCTCAAACTTGGTAGGAGTCACTCTTATGCTAAACTTCACCTTTAGAAATAAAAAAGAGGGAATTCTCAGGAGAAGCAATACCCCCCATGGGATGCATATACTAAAAATTTCTTGGTAGAAGTCACTCTTATGCATGGGATGCATATTTTAAATATAGCGTAACTGAAAAACTATTATAGCGAGAGCCTTTAAACGAGGCTAAAGCCACTATTTTGGTACACTTTAAATTTCAAAATATAAATGGGCAGGGTAGGCGGAGGAGGAGCCCCATATAGAATGAAAATATTAAAAACCGAATATCTAAAGACATAAGTCTTCAAGCTTTTTAGGACCCACTTTTAAGATTAACTGCACCTTTCAAAATAGAAATAAAGGGAGTGGGCGCAGGGGGAGCAATACACCCCATAGGATGAATATATAAAATATCCCGTAATTGAAGTACTATAATAGCGAGTGTCTTCAAACGTGGTTAGGGCCACTATTATGGTTAACAATAGTAGACGGAGAAGGAAGTGTTTCTACCATAGAACAACAACTTAAAATACCGCTTTCTGAAGACAAAAGTCCTCAAGCTTGGAAGGATCCACTCTTATGGTAAACTTCACCTTTTAACATACAAACAAAGCGGGTAGGTGCAGGGGAAGCAATACATTTTTAAAAAAGCATCCTGTGAGCCCCAAAAATAAAAATAAACTACTAAGGCAGGGGTTCAGTACCCCCATAGGTAGCAACTGTTGCATCAAGATTATGACTAAGTAAAGTTCAGTCCAAACATCTGAAGTTAGATACATAAATTTCGACCGTAAAAAAGACTCCCAACAAAAAGATCCATAAGAAAGAGATTTTTGAAAATTTTAATATTTAGAGTGTAAAATATAGGCTATAAATGTTTATAAAGTTCCAAGTGGGCGTATCACCTTCCAAACTAAAACAGTATGAATATCTCCATATCTGCCAAAAAGTGTACTGGATTGGTGAAGTGGGAGTGACCCATCCATAACAAAGATAGTGTAAATACCATTGATCCGGGGAACGGTTTGTACAAATATTTAGCTTAGTGATCAATACACAATATACAATTTAGATTTCTTTATATTTGGGGAATGGTCACAGTATGTAAAACCTTTTCAATTTGCAAAAAATAATTTGCTTTTCTTTACAAAATGTCTGTCAAAAAGATAGCTGGATTGGAGAAATGGTCATGACACTTGCAATATAAGCACAATATAGGTTTCTTTATATCAGTAGAACTGTAATACTACAATTATCTAAATTTGGTACTATTTGCTTCGTTATCGATACTCAAGATCTGCTTTAAAAAATTTGACTAATTCTATTTCAGTGGGTGAAGCGAAGCGCACCGGGTAAAGCATGGCATGGCACCTCCCATACGAATACGCTTGAAATTTCTGTGTACATATTTGTAGAACGGTCACTGTAAAATCATTAAAATTTAGTACTAGATGCATTGTTATTAGAGTTGTCAATTATTCGCCTTTCAACTTTGTTCGAATAATTCAAATTATTGTTTTTGTTCGTTCGATCAAACGATTAAATCTAAAAAATTATTCGATTAATCGATGAGAATAACGAATAAAAGAATTATTTTAACAAAAAAAATATGGGTGATTTGTTAAGAGCTATAGGAAAGTTTTAAAAAAAAAACATAAAATTCTGAAAAATGCATGAAATCTTTATTTGAATCGATAGTACGGTCCATATAATTTAATGTTTGGAGATTATTTCATGCAAATGTTGACCGTGACTGCGCCTCAAATAGTCCATCCGCTTAGTCCAATTTTGGCATACTCTTTCCAACATTTCGGCCGGTATGTCATTAATAAATGCTTCAATGTTGTCTTCCAATGCTTCAATTGAAGCGGGCATGTGTGTATAGACATGAGCTTTACGACATAGGCGTTAAATCGCACGATATAAGCGCCCAATTGACCGGGCCCGAACGTGAAATAAAATGTTCACCAAACTCGCCTCTCAATAAGTCCATTGTTAAGCGTGCTGTGTGGCACGTGGCACCGTCTTGTTGAAACCACATGCCATGCAAGTCAAGCTCTTGCATTTTGGGCAAAAAAAGTTGGATATCATCTCCATGTAGCGCTCACCATTCGCAGTTACGTTACGATTCGCATCATCTTTGAAGAAGTACGGTCCAATGATGCCACCAGGCCATAAGCCGCACCAAACTGTGACTTTTTCTGGATGCATTGGCAGTTCTTGCAATGCTTCTAGCTGATCTTCACTCTAAAATCGACAATTCTGCATATTAACGTACCCATTGAGCCAAAAATGAGCTTCGTCGCTGAACACAAGAACCGCGCGATGAACTTTCGTAACAGAGCACGCATTTTGATAATAAAGTTCAATAATTTGCAAGCGTTGTTCGTTTGTAAGACGATTCATGGTTAAATTATAGACCAAACTGAAGATGTTTGACAGTGAAACAAAACACGAAACGTGCGTCAGCTATTAAACCAGTGTTGCCAAAAAGATAATAGTTATAAAATCACCCGATACTATGGAAAATCTTCCATTCCATCCGCTATGACTTCGTTTTTTTTTGATGCATAAAATTTTTCATCTTAACTCCATGTCGTTGTATTACTTAAAGGCATCGTAAAACCCTTAATTCCTTAATAATCCGATATTACTCTGAAGTAGATGAGTTGCAAAACTCGTTCGTAACAAAATTAAAAATACGAGATGGCAAATGATTCTTATAGTTCTTTTGGCGCTTTATTAGACGAAATATTCTGATTGCATCAATGCATGCCCGTGCTAAAATCATGGAAGAGGACATGCATTGATACAATTAGTATATTTATTCTCATAAAGCGCCAAAAGAACTGTTAGAATCAATTGTCATATCGTATTTTTAATTTTGTAACGAACGAGTTTTGCAACTCATCTACTCAATTGTTTGTTAAGATTTATTTAATAAGAACATAAAATACATTTTTGAAATACTATGAGTACTCAGCACAGTTTTTTCTAATTAAAAATTTTGATTAATTACAACCAGGGCTATGGTAAAATTTATTTTAAATTTTCTACATTTTGTATAAAATCACTAAAAACGTATGAGAATAAATCAAATTTTAATCTTTTATTTAAATTATTTTTTAATAAAAAAAATTGTTCGATTAATCGACATTAATTAATCGATTTATTTATTCGAAAATCGTCGTTTTGAAATTATTCGAACAAGAGTTTGGTTTTGTTTGATCGATTAATCGAATTATTCTGAATCGGTTGACAACTCTAATTGTTATCAAATTTATTAAGTTGAGATTTATTTGCAAAACTGTTGTAAAAATTAACTTTTAAGTTTACCACAACACGAGTGAATAATATTTAAGTAAGTAAATAACATTATATGTAGGTTAGGTTAGGTTCCATTGGCAGCCGTGATCAAGCACAGCTCACGTGGGTCCATTAATTAGTTCCCGTTGTGTTACCATGTCACACCGTCTCCCATGGGTCCTATGTTGTCTGGCTGCTAGTGCTCCCACGCAGCCATCCGGTCGATTCAGTAAAGGAGTGGATCCTGTTTACATCAACATCAGAGAGACAAGTTTTGTCCCCAAGGGCTCTTCGACCAAACATTTTGAGTCTTAGATCTCCGAATGCCGGGCAATTACAGAGAAGATGTTCCGTTGACTCTTCCTCCTCCTCCTCGCCGCAACTTCTACATAAGTCATTGTAAGGGAGCCCCAGCCTCTGGGCGTGCCTCCCAATGGGCCAATGGCCGGTTATAACCGCAATCAGGTTTCTAAGATGATGTCTGGACAGCTGTAATGCCCGCCGTGTCCTTTTTTCATCTATGATAGGCCAGATTTTCCTGGTTTCCCCACAGGTAGTTTCAACGAGCCACCTCTGACTGGCGATGATATGAAACTTGTGCGCAATGAGTTGCTTACTCCTTGGGAGTGAAACACCTACATTATATGTCGAGCCGTCTCGATTCAAGGTGGTACCTGCATACGCCAACGAATCCGCCATGCAGTTCCCCGGTATGTCCCTGTGTCCGGGGACCCAATTAAGGGTGACCAGTGAATGTCTCGCTATCTCCTCCAGAGACATCCGGCATTCTCGGACAATTCTCGATGTGATGAACACATTCTCCAGGGATCTTATGGCCGCCTTGCTATCGGTAATAATGTGAATATCCCTTCCAGATATATCACCGTACCGGATGCGTCTCGCGGCTGTGTAGATGGCCATTATCTCGGCCTGGATGACACTGCAGTGGTCCGGCAGCCTTATAGGAATGCTCCAGTTTAGCTGCTCGGAGTATATGCCAGAACCGACACCACACAGTGTTTTAGACCCGTCCGTGAAAATTTGAATCGCGTTCGCGGGAATTTGTAGGTCATCATAGTGGACCACATTATCCAAAATGCTTACCGTGAAGCCAGGATCAAAGATTGGCTCGGGTGTGGCATAATCCACATCCATGTTCCAATTAATTTCGTTCAGAATATTAGCATGTCCGATATTGTAAGCCCTCCATGCTCCGGTGGCCCTTAGTCTTACCGCCGCGTTCGCAGCTAAACTTTTCGCCAAAATGTCTGGTGGTAACCAGTTTAAAATCGTAAACAGTGCCTTAGAGGGGGTTGTTCTAATGGCACCTGTTACCGCTATCGCCACCATTCTCATTGAACGTTCAAACCTAATTTGATGACTCTTCACCTCGAGTGCCGGCCACCAAACAGCTGCCCCGTAGAATAGAATGGGTTTAATGACACATTCGTATAGCCAATATACATTTCTCGGGTTAATTCCCCAGTTTAGGCCAATGGCCCCTTTGCAGCAATATAATGCAGTTGCCGCCTTATTAGTCCTGGAAATGGTGTTCATCCTCCAGTTCAGTTTGCTGTCCAATATTAGCCCAAGATACTTGGCGCTGTCAGACAGTTCCAGCGAGATCCCCTTTATCCTCGGGGTATCAAATTTGGGAATTTTGTATCTCCTTGTGAAAAGTACCAGTTCCGTTTTGGAAGGATTTACATCCAGTCCACATCCCTGGCACCATTTTGTTAGGACGTCCAATGCGGACTCCATTAGTTCAGACAATAGTCTGGGATCTTTACCCAGAGCCACAACTGCAACGTCATCCGCATAAGCAACCGTTCTGCAGCACGTCCTTTCCATGGCCCTGAGTAGGGTATTCATATTCAGATTCCAAAGTAATGGTGAGAGTACACCGCCTTGCGGGGTGCCCCTAGTCGCAACCTTGGAGATGTTCGAGGCGCCCAAGTTGGATTCAATACGCCTGAAGTGCAGGATACTGCTGACAAATTGAATAATCGCCGGGTCGATTTCCAAATGTCTCATTGCGTTAATAACCGATTCAGGTACAACGTTGTTGAAAGCGCCCTCAATATCTAGTAATGCAACTAAGGCAAATTCCTTGTAGTGCAGGGATCTCTCTATGTGGCCCACCAATGAGTGAAGCGCAGTTTCCGTGGACCTTCCCTTCGTGTAGGCGTGTTGAGCCAGAGACAAGGAATTGTGTCCTAACGATGATCTAATATGACTATCCAAAATCCTCTCCAGTGTTTTCAGTAGAAAGGAGGATAGACTAATTGGTCTAGAGTCTTTAGCCATAGTGTGAGATGTCTTCCCACTCTTGGGGATGAAGACGATCTTATATGTTGTCCAAGTTGATGGGACATATGAGAGACTCAGGCAGGCTCTAAAAATTGCCAAGAGCCGTGGCATCAATATTCCCAGGTTCTTTTGTAGATCCGCTGGGATAATGCCATCCGGACCTGGAGATTTAAAGGGATGGAAGCTTTTGACCGCCCATTCCACACGATGGCGAGTTATCGGAATATTAGAGATATCCCGAGTGCCAGTAAATGTTACCTCCCTAGGCACATCATCAGTGCAACCTGGGAAGTGTGTATTCATCAGGACCTCAAGGGAGTCCCGACTGTTTGTGGTCCAGGATCCGTCCATCTTCCGTATATACGATGGAAAAGCTGGTTTAGAGGATAAAATCTTACGTAGCCGACTTGTCTCCGAGGAGTTTTCCACGTCGCTGCAGAAATTCCTCCATGACTGTCTCTTGGCCTTCCTTATAAGATTTTTGAATCCATTTACTGAGGACTTGTAACTGTTCCAAACACCATTACGTTTTGCCTCATTAAAGAGTTTCCTGCTTTTTTTGCGTTTTTCATCAATCTCCGCATTCTACCATATGGGCTTAGCTTTGCCCTTCCTGTCGATTCTTTTACAGGATTCGTTCGTTGCCTCAGTTAAGACACCAGTCAAAGACTCCACAGCGGAGTCGAGCATGGACACACTGTCTATGAGAACCGGGCTCATAGGCAGCTTGTCCTCGAGTACACTCGCATAGATAGACCAGTTGGTCCTTCTTCTATTCGTGTAGGGTTTAGCTGAATCAATTCTAAAGGAGAAATTGAAATCAATATACATGTGATCAGAGAAGGAACAGTCCTTTGACACATTCCAATCGCTAATCATATCCGCGAACTTATCACTAATAAGCGTAACATCAAGAACCTCCCTTCTGTTAGTTACAATAAAGGTGGGCTCACTACCCCTATTAACTACTGTTAGTTCATTTTCTACTATGAAGTCCAAAAGCGACTCACCTCGTGAATTGACATCCGAGCTTCCCCAGACGGTATGATGTGCATTAGCATCAGCACATATTATTAGGGGGATGTTGCGCCTGTTGGCATACGACATCGCTTTCCTGGTTGTGGAGTTTGGAGGATTAGCACCCTGGTCATGTGCCATGTAGCAGCTCATAAACCAAAGTGTTCTGGTTTTGCATTCTACTACGACAGTGCAGGTGTCCTTATCGCTAAAATCAGAAAGAATGAAAGCTTTAAGGATGTTTTATATGTAAAACAAAACAATATTACTCAATAATTTTTTTTGCACAAAACACAACGTTTGTTGAACATTTGTTTAACGTGGCCTGTGTTTTGTTATTTTTGTTTTGATCACGCCATTTGTGTTGATTGTAACGGCCAATTTTTACATATTGCCTTTTCACTATCAAAAAAAGCTTTTTGTCTTTTTCTTTGAAAGCTGGCTTCACAACTGATTTAGGCTGTTATCACACGTCATTTTTGACATATCAGTTTAATAATATGTGGTAGAACTTATGATACATTCTATGATTTTGTCAGAGCAAGTAAGTAACATAACAATAACAGAAAAATCAATCCATCCGTACTAAAATCAATCTTGAATCAAGTACAGAAAGATTGATTCAAGCACGGATTTGCAATCGGGAAATAATTAACTTGGCCATACTCAATCTCGAATTCGTGCTTTTTAATAATCCGAAAATGAGATTTATTAAGGTAAATCTAAGACTGAACCAATCTCAAAATGCACTTAATTCAAGTATTATAAAGTTAATTCTATCCCTAATACGTATTTGAAATAAACCAAAAGTGAAACTAGAAAGAGTATTTTATTATGATTGATTAACTTGTCCATTTTACACCTTACAGAATTTTAATTATAAAACATATAAACCAAATGAGAAGCAAGAGCTCTCCATTTTACTTTTTAAACATGAAAATAATGATATTTATTCTTATTTGACCTTTATTTTATAATTACTTTGAATTATTTAAGCTTGAGGTCTTTTTATTTATTAAAACTTATTTTTATTTTCTTCAATATTTCGCTAACCTTTGGTTAGCATCGTCAGGAAATTTAAAAAAGAAATAAAAGAAATTAAATTCAAAAACCTATTTGTCATAAAAATTTTTTCAAAAACCATTATAACAAAAAATAAAATTTAACTAAAGTATAACAATTCATA
Organism: Pollenia angustigena; assembly: GCA_930367215.1. Taxonomy (NCBI): domain Eukaryota; kingdom Metazoa; phylum Arthropoda; class Insecta; order Diptera; family Polleniidae; genus Pollenia; species Pollenia angustigena. Next base: position 9,991,482 of record OV884061.1, on the reverse strand, counting down.
TAAACTGAAAAAAATTTCATATCTATAAACCCAATTCGAAAACCATATTTACAATAATAAAAAAATATTTTAGCTAATGAAAATTCCTATAAAATAACCATTTATTTAAAAACTAAACAAGAAGGTCCTAGTTTTCATGTAACAAATTGAACCCTCTTGTTCCAAGGCTGAGATAGGTACCTATATTTATGTTATTATATCTAATCTTCTATCCCTTAATAACTTAATTCCTATAATTATTCGCTATATGTTCTGTGTCTGCTTTAAAATTTATTCTCTGTGCCGTTGGTGTATTGATTATGTGTAACATTTCCAATATATATCTGCGTTTGTAGTTAGTTTCAGGGTTTAAACCCGATACTTCTTCAAAATTTGGATAGTGATTAGATTGATAACAATGATGACTTAATGCTGTCTTTTTAGAATTAATGTCCCTATATTTTTGATCGGATTTATGTCCCGCAATTCTAGTCCTTAATTTGTTCTTCGTTGTACCCATGTAAGCTTGGTTGCATCTTTCATTATCATTTCCCTTGCAAGGAATTTTGTAAACAATTTACCATTTACTAGTTCTATCTTTTGTCTTGCTAAAAAAACTGTTCAATGTGTTATATGCTTTGTATGCTACCTTTTTTTTTCAGTGTCAAAGATTCCCGATTCTTTTATTCTTTCCGAAACATTGGCTATGTATGATAGTGATTTATATATCATTGGTTCTATTGTACTGGTAATTCTTGTATTCCCATTACTCCTATCATTATATTGATTTATTAATCCATGTACAAAAATATGTTTGTTGCACTTTAAGACATTTTGAAATAAAATAAGATTCGATGCCACCGAAAACAAAAACAAACAAAACAACGCACAGCGCACCGACTCAAGAATATATGTCGCGTCAAAAATTTTAAAAAGTTTACACCGCAAATTTTAAATATTGCTACTCATACTATCGGGTGATTTTTTAGCTACTATATTTTTGGTAACACTGGTTTAAACCAGTGTTCGAAAATAAACAGTACATTATTTAACGTTCGGCTCACACACCCAGGAACGATATCTAGTTTTTAGTGATTGTGTAGACATACACAACCCTTAATACCGTTCGTAACTATTTTCAAGAAAGAACCGAACATTATATAAGAATATAAGGAAGCATATTTACCACAATTGACCTTTTTTAACTTTTGTATAAACGTAAATAGGAAAAAAACTGATACATTTCGATACATGGTAGACTATTTTGGGAGAGCATTACAAAAATACCCGACTAGTCAAAATTGTCTGCATATAAAACAAACAAAAATTTACGGAAACATGCACATACTTTGGCTCATACATACGAAATTTGACAATTGGGGTATATGTCTTTCCTTTAATTAGTACATTTATACCTTGGGTAATTAAAAAAAATAAAAATTAAATTTGATAAAAATGTGTGCTCATATCTTGTGGACAGATCAGGCTGAACTTAAATAGCAAACATTTCCGGACTTAGTGTGACATAAATATATAACTTCCAAGTCCCCAAAGTATCTGTGGTCTTCGGAAAACCCATTTCAACGGACAGGCGGAGATCGTTAAAACAGCTTCGCTCCTCCTAAGGACCCAGAATGTAGTTACTTTGTAGCGTCTAAGTTCAAACTTATTATACCCTTTTACCAACGGTGAAGGGTATAAAAACAACAACCAGTCCTGGTTTCTTGCTCATATCTCCGTCATTTATGGACCGATCTGGCTGAATTTCAATAGCAAAGTTTAGCGGAGTAAGTGTGACATACTAAATATTAAACAACCCATCATTTCTGGGGTCTTCGGAAAACCCATTTTAACATGCACATGGAAAGACGGTCAACCAGACTTGAACTTCTCTTCTAATAATATACCCTTTTACCTTCGCTGAAGGATATAAAATCGGTCTGGACTCTGGAACCTGTACTTAAATGTGGTACAAAAATTAGGATAAACACAACATAGCCTCTCCACATATAGTACTTTGGGTACAAAAAGTAAGAGCAGAATGTTGTTTTAGAGCGGCTCACACTCATTGAAGTTTTTTTCCTTTGTATAAATCGACTTGAAAGCAGTGATGCCAGGAAAAATTTTTAGAAAATCCCAACGTGTGTCCAAAAAAATCCCTTTTTTCCCTACAACCAAAAAAAAATTTCCCTACACTTTTCTCTACATTAAAAATTTATTGTTTTTAGCGACAAGCAAACAAATACATATTTATTTTGTTAACATTTTGAACATACATCTCTATATAAAACAAGTAAGAGTGCTATATTCAGCTGTGCCGAATCTTATATACCCTTCACCATTGTGGGAGCAGAATACAGAGCAACTAGACAAAAACTAAATAATTTTTACATATGTATACATACATATTTACAATACTTTAAACTTCATTATAAATTAAATTTAAAAAGCGATTAAAAAAAAAAAAATTTAATTTTGGTCATAACTTTTTTGTATCTGAACCGATTTTTCCGAGTTATATGTTATAAAATATTTTCTACTAAAAATTCCGATATTTTGGTATTTAACTCATATCCATAGGACGTATGGCAGCCCTAAAATTTAGGTTTTTATAAAAATTTTGATGTTTTTAGCCCATTTTTGGAGTATTTTGCTCATAAGTTAACCATTATCTAACCGATTTGACAGATTTATATACCGACGTGTTGAAGAAGAAATTAACCATTTACTTTAGTTATAAAGCTTGGACTCGGGTGATCTATGGTTCCCGAAAGTGGGTATTTAAAAAAAAAGTTTTGGTCATAACTTTTTTGTATCTGAACCGATTTTCCCGAGTTCTTTATAAAATATGTTCTACTAAAAATTTCCGATATTTTGGTATATAAGTCATATCCATAGGACATATACCAGCCGTAAAATTCATTTTTTATACAATTTTAATTTTTTTTTTGTACGGGAGGTACCAGACACAGAGTTAGTTTGTGCTTTGTTGTGATACAGACGTGTATTTTTAACCCCGCATACGATTTGAACTATTAATTAATCATATCTGATTTTGACATATATCAGCAGCGAATGGACGCTTAAAATAAATAATATATTTTGTTATTTAAATTATTTAACATAATAGTGAACAATTAAAACGATAAAATTAAATAAAATAAAAAAGTAAAAATATATACATACGTATGAATGTTCATACATGTATGTATGTATACATATTCTGAACAAAAACATTTAAGCTTAAATTTCTTATTTTTTTGTTGTTGTAATACAATAAATAATAAAAATATTAAAAGCAAAGCAAAACCGTGAAAAACAAAAAACAACTCTGCATGAGTACGAACAGTGAAACAACACTAAGACAAAATGAAAGAAACGTTTACGTTTACGTTTTAGTTAATGCAAATGAAAATACTGCAGAAATAAATAAAACAAAACAAAACAAACAAATTTAGTGGGAAATGATACCATGAACTCAAACACAAATGCAATGGAAAACCCCCCTGTAAAAAGTTGTCAAAAGCCTACAGTACAAGTTGGTATGGACAGGTACATAACAGTGCTTAAACGGGGACGCAGCCCTACCTCTGCAGCAGTTGCTTCGGCCTCAAAAGTACCATCTTTTGATAAAATAAATACTCAAAATTGTTTTGCAATTCTGGAGGATGAATCCTCTGAAGCACCAAACGTCATTAAACCATCCAAGCCTCCCCCGATATATCTTAGGGAGCAAAATTCAAATGAGCTCATAAAGAGTTTGATATCGGTGATAGGTGAAAATTCGTGGCGGCTATCAAGCGTGGAAGTATAAACGAGACAAAAATACAAGTCAATCATGAGAATGATTTTCGCAAAATAGTAAACAACTTTGAAACACTTAAAAAAAACGTTTATACCTACCAACTGAAAAGCAGTAAAGGTCTACAGGTAATGATTAAGGGTATTGACTCATGTGTGGACCCAGAAGAGGTTAAATCATTCCTAGAAGAAAAAGGCTTCAAGGTAAAACATGTAGTAAATATTAAAAATAGAGAAAAAATTCCCCAACCACTTTTTCGAGTGGAGTTTGAACCCGGCGACGTAAAACTTAAAAAAAACGAAACACATCCTATTTACAATTTAAAATATATTCTCTACAGAAAAATAACTATAGAAGAGCCGCACAAAAAAAATGGACCTGTTGGCCTGTTTGGCCATACCAAGGCATACTGCTACTTACCCCCTGTCTGCGTAGTATGTGGTGAACTACACGGTACAGTTTCTTGCGATAAGTCTAAAACCGACCCCAACGTAAAAAAATGTAGCAACTGTGGCGGTAATCACACTGCCAATTATAGAGGATGCCCTGTATATAATATCGTCAAGCAGACGGTTGGACCGAAAACAAATACCCCTCAAATGCAGGTTGTAAACCAAGTAAACACAAATGCAATTCAAGCCCCCCAGCCTAGTAATAACAGAACCTCTTAAATCAAACCATCAGCCAATGCAAGGTGCCTCGCCAAGTAATGATGAAACTCCGGTTTCTAATTTAAGTCGTTTAGAAAAAACCATGGAAACATTAGTGCAAACATTAAATAATTTTACGAACACAATGGGTAATATGATGCAGGAAATGCTTAGAATGCAATCGATGTTATTGCAAGCTGTACTTAACAAACCAGGAACTGTTTAAAAATTTGTTTTTGGAACGCAAACGGCATCCGCCAACATAAAAATGAATTAGAAAACTTTCTTAAAAATAAACAAATTGATGTCATGATGATTTCTGAAACTCATTTGACCTCAAGAAATACGTTTAAAATAAATGGTTATATACTATATGATACCAAGGACCCACGAGATAGAGCTTGTGGAGGTTCTGCCATTTTAATTAAAACCCGAGTCAAACACTACCTAATGTGTGATCATCGTGAAGATTATCTCCAAGCAACGAACATTTGCGTTGAGGAATTAAATAGAAACCTAGTAATTTCATCGTTATACTCCCCACCTAGATTTTCAATATCGGAGGACCAATATTATAAATATTTTAAATCATTAGGACCGTGTTTCCTAGCCGCTGGCGATTATAACGCTAAACATACCTTCTGGGGGTCGCGACTTATAACACCAAAGGGTCGTGTTTTATTTAACACAATTTCTAAAATGGATTTAAATGTGGTAGCGAGCGGACAACCAACATATTGGCCCACTGATCATCAAAAAATACCAGATGTCATAGTTTTCGGCGTGGTTAAAAACATTCCCATAGAAACGATTCATGTTGAAGCCTCCCTAGAATTATCTTCCGACCATACACCTACAATTGTTACTATAATGAACCCCAATAGAATTGTGCCTCCGACTGGTTACATAGCGACGACAGCTACGCAAATTAATTGGTTAAAATATAAAAAATATCTCAGTACCCATTGCACAGAAATTCTTCCGCTCAGTACACCGGATTATGTAGATCGCTCTATTGACAATTTTGACAGTTTTCTGAAACTAGCTGTTCAACATTCCAACGATACCCCCAAAAAAATTAAAAATAATAAAATATATTATTCAGATGTCGAGCGGATCTTGACTGAAAAAAGGAGAGTTCGAAGAGAGTGGCAACTTTACAGATCCCCGCAACTTAAGATTTTATTAAAAGAGTGCACAAAAAAGCTAAGAAAGTTACTGCAGAATCAAAAAACGGCTTCTCTCGAAAAATATCTTAAGGAACTTGATGCAACTACACAATCTGACTACTCATTATGGCGTGCAGCTAGAAATCTAAAAAGGCCAGTTATATCTAAGCCACCATTAAGAAACTTGAATGGTAATTGGGCAAGAAACGATATTGAAAAAGGAAATCTGTTTGTTAGTCACTTGAAAAACGTATTTACACCAAATATATTTCACAATATTGCGGTCGAGTTACCACCTGTTGCTGCTAGAGCAGCTATTCCCCTCAGATTTGAGTTAAGAGAAATCGAGACGGCTATTTGTGACTTAAACACTAAGAAGGCACCTGGTATTGATCAAATCAGTAATAAAATGCTTTTGGAGCTACCTTGCATAGCAAAGAAAATTATTCTTTTTATTTTTAATGCTATTTTACGCCTTGAATACTATCCTCAAAAATGGAAGGTTTCCTTAGTTACCATGATACCAAAGCCAGGTAAAGATCATACAAAAGTTGAGTGTTATAGGCCTATTAGCTTATTACCAAATACGTCAAAGCTGTTTGAGAAATTATTAGTTTCAAAATAAACACCGATTTTAAGTGTAAATAGATGTATTCCAAACCATCAGTTCGGATTTAGAAGAAAACACAGCACAATCGAACAGACTCATCGAATAGTAAATGTCATAAGAAAATCATTTGAAGAAAAGAAATATTGCTCAGCACTCTTCATCGATGTTTCGCAAGCTTTTGATAGAGTCTGGCATGAAGGCTTATTACATAAATTGAAGCACAATTTACTTCGGACATGCCAACAAGCAACTTTACACAAACTTCAACATTTGCAGACGATACAGCTTTTCTAAGCGTCCACGAAAATCGTTATGAAGCATCGCGTTACTTACAGCATCATATATTTCAACTAGAAATATGGTTACGACAATGGAGGATAATGGTCAATGAGCAAAAATGCGTACATATAACATTCACTTTGCGCCGGGAATCTTGCCCCCTATTACAATCAATAATCAAATAATTCCTCAACATTCGCATGTAAAATATCTCGGTATACATCTGGATCGGCGATTAACGTGGAAATGCCATATAGAGGCAAAATTAACTCAAATTAAACTAAAAGCCATTCAAATTCATTGGCTTATTGGAAGAAATTCTGTCCTTAGTCTCGATTGCAAGCCTCTACTTTACAACTCTATCTTAAAGCCTATCTGGTGCTACGGTATTCAACTATTGGGCACTGCCTCGGCCTCTAATATCGACAAAATTCAAAGGCGCCAAAATAAACTTCTTCGAATAATCACAGCAACTCCCTGGTATGTTAAAAACTCAAACATTCATAAGGATCTCAATGTGCCATTAGTTAAAACTATGATTACAAAATATGCAATAAACTATTTAAAAAGGCTTGAACAACACCCAAATCCACTAGCTCGAAATATTTTAAATCATGGTGGCCACACTCGCTTAAGAAGAAGAGACACTGCAGCACTTACCCAATTAGATGAGCGATAAACACCTATATAAGTGAACAGAACCCGTGATGAAGAAAATTTTGTCTGGCACTGGCAGGACATTAAATAACGTATTAGGTTAAGATTTGATTAATTATTGTTAGTTCATATTTAATATATGAAGATTCAATAAAAAAATAATGAAAAAAAAAAACGGGAGGTACCACGCCCACTTCTCCAATTCCGCCCACATTTTGTAGGATGGTGTGTATTGGCAACCTAAATGTGTGTACCTAATTTGGAAACTTTGGCTTTTGCGTTAGTGGCGTTAGTTACTACGTTTATAACTAAAGAACGGCTGAACCGATTTCGATGATTCATACCAATTCGGAATGGTCTCTGACCAAGTAAGAAGAATAAAAAAATCTAAAATACGTGGCGCCATTGAAAATTACTCAGTATGAATTAAATCGTAAACTCTGCATTTGACGATGCTATGATCTTTAGCAAAGTTGTCGAGCATGAGCCGGCGAAGGTTTATAAGTTGATATGACCAATTTCAGACAGGTGGCATTGAAAATGACTCGAAATGAGTTTAATCATAAACTGTGCATTTGATCATGCTATGATCTTAAGCACAGCTGTTGAGCATTACCATACAACGGTTTCTAGGTTGGTATGAATAATTTCCGATAGGCGGCACCATTGAAAATTACTCAAAATAAATTATATAATTTGATCACCTAAAACTCAAGAACCGCTGGACCGATTGGCACCAAACTTGGAAAATAAATTTGTTTGGTCCGGAGCCAGGTTAATTTGAAGTTTTTTAATTTATCAAAAAGTAATTTCAATTTTTGGGAATACAGAAAAACAAAATAAAAAACAAACACCATCAACAATAAATTTCAAGTGTTTTTATCAAGAATAAAAACTGGGAATTAAGCACGAATAACAAAATCTTTTGAAATTAAAATTTTGTATTCCCAAAAATTGAAATTACTTTTTGATAATAAACAGGCAAGTGCACGGCCTAATAAACATCTTTTGTAAGTTGGTGTTTGTTTTTTATTTTGTTTTTCTTAACCTACTTACAACTACAATTAGTGTTGAGAGAATTTCAACTAATTGTAGTGGGGAATGTAAGATGAGATAAACCCACTTTTTTATTGTTGATGTGTTTTGTTAAAGCTTTGATATTGTTACAAGTAAAACTGTTGCTATAAGTCTTATACGTTTAACAGTTTTATTTGGTTTAATATCTTTAGTTTTTCTAAAATCTTTATGGATGAAGTTTCCTGATGATCTGGCCTAAGCAACCAGTGAAATGCATGGGAATAGCTTATCCCATCAACAGTAAATTTCAAGTGTTTTTATCAAGAATAAAAACTGGGAATTAAGCACGAATAACAAAATCTTTTGAAATTAAAATTTTGTATTCCCAAAAATTGAAATTACTTTTTGATAATAAACAGGCAAGTGCACGGCCTAAAAAAAACTTAATTGACAACATCTTTTGTAAGTTGGTGTTTGTTTTTTATTTTGTTTTTCTTAACCTACTTACAACTACAATTAATGTTGAGAGAATTTCAACTAATTGTAGTGGGGAATGTAAGATGAGATAAACCCACTTTTTTATTGTTGATGTGTTTTGTTAAAGCTTTGATATTGTTACAAGTAAAACTGTTGCTATAAGTCTTATACGTTTAACATTTTTATTTGGTTTAATATCTTTAGTTTTTCTAAAATCTTTATGGATGAAGTTTCCTGATGATCTGGCCTAAGCAACCAGTGAAATGCATAGGAATAGCTTATCCCATCAACAATAAATTTCAAGTGTTTTTATCAAGAATAAAAACTGGGAATTAAGCACGAATAACAAAATCTTTTGAAATTAAAAGTTTTTTAATTTATGGTACGATTTTACTGAAACTCACAAAATAAAACAAAATTTTAAAAACCTGGTTGACACAGTAGATAGTACTGGGGTTAAGTCTTTAAAACAATTCTCCAGTATTTAATTTTTTATTTTTATTTAAATCCCGAGCAGCGCCGGAGCTAAGCAGCTAGTTTATTATAATAAAAATTATTTAGTAAAAAAAACAATTAATTTTAAAAATAACACTGTGTGACAAATTTAATTTTTTTCTTTTTGACAAAAACGCCACTATAAATCCTTTAATCTAGAACAAAGCAGAGTCAAACTTTGTATTTGATTTATCATTTCCTCATATTTTGTTAATTTTTTAATAGCTTAATAGTTTTCAAGAATACTTATTTTTAACAATTTTTTTAACAGAAGTATCTAATCATTTTTAGCAAACTTGGTACCAAATAAAAGGGGGCTCTGTAAAATTAAAAAACAATTTTTTTCTTCAGTTCCCCTGGACTTTAATATAAAAAAAGTTTCTTTTAAAAGTAAATCATTTTATATTCTTAAAAGTTTTAATATAAAATTTTTTAAAAATTTGAAATTCTGTATTTTTATTTATCTTAGCTTAGAAGGTGTGATTGTTTTTATACAAATAAAAAATTTCATTTATTAGATATTCGCTTTTAATATTCGCATACATTTTAGAGAATGTGAGTGCGAGTGCAAATAGCAAAAATAAGAAAATAGTTAGCAATGTATACGTTCGAAGAATTTTCGGGTACATGGTTTTAATATATGAATTGCCAGGCTGTTAGGACTCATAGTATATGGTTTCTTTTAAAAATACTACATTTGTAATAAAATGCTATTGTATATGAAAAATTTTAATTTTTAAATGAAAATTAGATGAATATTTACTTATTTTTAGATAATATATTGAAAATGAGATATCATTTTAAAAATTCCCTACATTTGCCTTAAATTAAAAAATTTGTCCTTTTCCCCTACGCTTGAAATTTTTCGAAAAAATCCCTACAATTTGGCATCCGTGCTTGAAAGTAACGTATTTTTATACCCTTCACCTCAGGTGGAAAAGGGTATATATAAGTTTGTCATTCCGTTTGTAATTTCTACAATATTGATCTAAGACCCTATAAAGTATATATTTTCTGGGTCCTTTTGAGGAGAGAACTTGATTTAACCATGTCTGTCTGACCGTCTGTCCGTTGAAATGGATTTTCCGAAGACCCCATATATGATGGGGGCCACGTTATTATACATTTTTGTCACATATGGTCTGGAATTGTTTGCTATTGAAATTCAGAAAGATCGGTCCACAAATGGCTGAGATATGAGCAAAAAACCACGACTGCCTCTAATTTTTTCCAAAAATCCCTTGTTGTTGTATTTTTATTGCTTTTTTCTGTATATCTGGAGAACGGCAGGAGCCAAAGTATCCAAATTAGGTGCAACGATTCAAGTTATAAATACACACCAGCCCACAAAATGTGGGCGGAGTTGGAGAAGTGGGCGTGGTACCTCCCATACAAAAAATTAAAAAAATTGTATAATAACCTGAATTTTTTGACTGTAATATGACCTATGGTTACGCCTTATACATCAAAAGATCGGAAATTTTTAGTAGAATTTATTTTCTGAAAAACTCGGAAAAATCGGTTCAGATACGAAAAAGTTATGACCAAAATAATAATTTTTTTTTTTAAATACCCACTTTCGGGAACCATAGATCTTCCTGAGTCCAAGATTTATAACCCAACTAACTGGCAAATTTCTTCTTAAACACGTCGGTATATAAATCTGTCAAATCGGTTAAAAAATGGCTGTGTTATAATCAAAATACTGAAATCCCAAAAATTACTCTTTTTATACCCTTCACCACAGGTGGAAAAGGGTATATATAAGTTTGTCATTCCGTTTGTAATTTCTACAATATTGATCTTAGACCCTATAAAGTATATATTCTGGGTCCTGATGAGGAGAGAAGTTGATTTAACGATATCCGTCCGTCTGTCTGTCCGTCTTACGCTTGATATGTGTTTTCCGGGAAAACCAGACATGATAGCGGCTAGGTTGTTTTACATTTATGTCACATATAGTCCACCATTTCGTGCTATTGAAATTCAGCAAGATCGGTCCACAAATGGCTGAGATATGATCAAAAAACCACGACTGCCTCTAATTTTTTCCAAAAATCCCTTGTTTTTGTTGTATTTTTATTGCTTTTTTCTGTAAATTAGGTACACACATTAAGGTTGTCAATACACACCACTCTACAAAATGTAGGCGGGATTGGAGAAGTGGGCGTGGTACCTCCCGTACAAAAAAAATTAAAAATTGTATAAAAACCTAAATTTTAGGGCTGTCATATGTCCTATGGATATGACTTATATACCAAAATATCGGAAATTTTTAGTAGAACATATTTTATAAAGAACTCGGGAAAATCGGTTCAGATACAAAAAAGTTATGACCAAAATTAATTTTTTTTTTTTAAATACCCATTTTCGGTATAAATGGTAAATTTCTTGCTAAACACGTCGGTATATAAATCTGTCAAAACGGTTAAAAAATGGCTGAGTTATAATCAAAATACTGAAATCCCAAAAGTTACTCTTTTTATAATTAAGTTTGTTTTTTTTTATAATTAAGTTTGCTGAAATATATGTACACATATGTAGGTATATATATATATATATATATATATATATATATATATATATATATATATATATATATATATATATATATGCCTAAAAGCCAATTTAATGGAAATATTATTTTTAAGCACGTTGGTATATAAATCTGCCAAATCGGTTAAAAATGGTTAAGTTATGTGCAAAATACTCCAAAAAAGGACTAAAACATTAACATTTTTATAAAAGCTAAAATTTTAGAGCTATTCATACGTTTTAGATATCAAAATATCGGAAATCTTTAGAAAAACTCGGAAACTTAGAAAAAAAATAATGTCAAAAATATCGTTTTTTTTTTAATACCTATTTTCGTGAACCATAGAACTTCCCGACTACAAGTTTTATCACCAAAGTAAATGGTAATTTTATACTTTAAGATGTCGGTATGACCAAATACTGAAATTCGATCAAAACTTAACGTGCTATATATTAATTAAACTTTTAATATATTTAATAGCACGCAATCATGTGCAAATAATTAAATAAAACTAAACTATATATATTTTATAAATATACATATATATATACATATATTTAAATATATATATAAAATTCTGTTCTTTCCAAACCATGGTGAAGGGTATATAAGATTCGGCATAGCCGAATATAGCACTCTTACTTGTTTAAATGCTGATTGTCGATTGCTCTTTGCTTACGAATCAAATACAAATATATTGTGAAAAACACATAAAGCATAAAAAAATATAAACACACAAATGCAAAAGGATTTTCATTAGTGTTTTATAAACGACCAAATACGAAGTGTAAATAGTACGGAATATACTCCACACAACAACGAAACAAAAAAATCACACTAACTATACCAAATCACACCAAACAACAGTAACAAAATAACGATCGGCAAAATCCGGGCGCCGCGTTTTTCTCGTTTATTCTATCATCGAGATCACACAGTGTGTATTGAAAAGTTGACCGTACATAACTGAGTTATAGACTCACAATTGTTGTGTGTTGTGTTTTCGTTCATACCAAATTATACATTGCGTTGATTTGTTTAAATCAACCTACTGCTTAACACCGAGTTGTTTGAAACCAATTTTTTTTTTTTTTAATTCCCTATGCTAATCTATTTTAACATTGATTTGGTTTATCATAATGTAACATTCGAACTGATAAAAAACAAGTAAGAGTGCTATATTCGGCTGTGCCGAATCTTATATACCCTTCACCATTGTGGGAGCAGAATACAGAGCAACTAGACAAAAACTAAATAATTTTTACATATTTATGTATACATACATATTTATAATACTTTAAACTTCATTATAAATTAAATTTAAAAAGCGAAAACTGGTAAATATTTTTTTAAATCGTTTTTAGAACATAAAAAAAATAAAAATTAAAAAAAAAAATTCTTCTTTTTAAAAAAACAAGATTCGAACCAGAGAACTCACAGTTTCTATTTTGACACACCCTCTAGACAACTAAGCCATGAAGGAACGTTGTTTGAGTATCATTAAAATGAAATATGGCACGTTTAATGTTCACTGTGTCGAGTTGTAATTACTTTTGATGTTCTTGTTCACCACAATAGCAAAGTTGTAAACCATAAAACTTATTTCAGTTGTGAACCGAAATATGGAAATATATTCACCAAAATAGTTTGTGGCATGTAAGTATGCGTGTTTGTTTTCTTTTATCTGTTTGGGGAGTTTTTAAGTAGCAAAAAAAAACACAAAAATTCCTAGTTTCGATTTGTTAAAATAATTTCGTTAAATAGATGAAATAATAAAGAAGGATGATAACGAAAATCATATTGAGCATTATGTTAGTATATGTAAACAAATGTGAAGGGGGGGGAGACGGCAACCGGATTTAAACTTCGCTTTTCATAAGGACCCAGAATATATATACTTTATAGGGCATAGGATCAATATTGTAGAAATTACAAACGGAATGACAAAGTTATATATACCCTTTTACCTTCGGTGAAGGGTATAAAAAAAATAATTTTTGGGATTTCAGTCTTTTGATCATAACTTAGCCATTTTTAAACCGATTTGAAAGATTTAAATACCGACGTGTTAAGGAAGAAATTTGCCGTTTACTTGAGTTATAAAGTTTGGGCTCGGGAAGATCTATCATTCCCGAAAATGGGTATTTTATTAAACTTTTTGGTCATAACTTTCTTGCATCTGAACCGATTTTTCCGAAATTTTCAGAAAATATTTTCTACTAAAGATTTTCGGTCTTTTGATATATAAGATGTAACCATCGGTCATATAACAGTGCACAAATTCAGGTTTTTATGAAGTTTTTGATATTTTTTGTACGGGAGGTACCACGCCCACTTCTCCAATCCCGCCCACATTTTGTAGGATGCTGTGTATTGACAACCTAATTGTGTGTACCTAATTTGGAAAATTTGGCTTTTCCGTTCACCAGATATACAGCAAAAGGTAATAAAAATACAACAACAAGGGAATTTTTAAAAAAATTTAAGGTAGTCGTGGTTTTTTGCTGATAACTCAGCCATTTTTTTAACCGATTTGACAGATTTATATACCGACGTGTTAAAGAAGAAATTTACCATTTACTTTAGTTATAAAGCTTGGATTCGGGGAGATCTATGGTTTTTTTTATAAAATTTGTTATTTTTTTTTGTACGGGAAGTACCACGCCCACTTCTCCAATCCCGCCCACATTTTGTAGGATGGTGTGTATTGGCAACCTTAATGTGTGTACCTAATTTGGAAACTTTGGCTTTTGTAGTTCCCCAGATATACAGCAAAAAGTAATAAAAATACAACAACCACAAGGGATTTTTGGAAAAAATTAGAGGTAGTCGTGGTTTTTTGCTCATATCTCAGCCTTTTGTAGACCGATCTGTCTGAATTTCAATAGCAAAATTAAAATAAGAATACCTGACGGAAAGATACCCCAACCAAGCCCCCATCATATCTGGGGGCTTCGGAAATCCATTTCAACAGACAGACGGACAACCGGATTTGAACTTCGCTTTTCATAAGGACCCAGAATATATATACTTTATAGGGTGTAGGATCAATATTGTAGAAATTACAAACGGAATGACAAAGTTATATATACCCTTTTACCTTCGGTGAAGGGTATAAAAATACAGCATTTGACACCACAATAACTTGGTGTGGAGAACTGTGAACAAAAAACAAGTTAGAGTGCTATATTCGGCTGTGCTGTTTTCCGGTAGTAGGGTTTATATGGGGCCTAGGGTAAATTATGGACCGATCATCACGAAATTTCGTAGCGTTATTTCTAGTCCTTTAAAACTGTGACGTACCAATTTCTGTTATGCTAGCATTATTAATTATGGTTTTAGGTGTACTAAACTGTTTTCCGGGAGTAGGGTTTCTATGGGGCCTAGGGTAAATTATATAGCGATCTTCACGAAATTTCACAGTATCATTTATAGTCCTATAAAACTGTGACGAGCCAAAATTTGTTATGATTGGATTATTTTTTACGGTTTTAGGCGTACTAAACTGTTTTCCGGGAGTATTGTTTATATGGAGCTTAGGGTAAATTATGGACGGATCTTCACGAAATGTAACAGCGTGATTTCCAGTCAAATAAAACAAATTTTTGCAAAATCTTATCTCATTCCGTGCCTTGTTCCAGCTTTTTTGTTATTTTTTGTAACAAAATTATCAATTTCTTTAGGTGGTGGTTCCACATTTTGATTTATAGCTCTGGTCCAACTAAACCGATTTTGCTGGATTTCAATCCCAAACTGCTTAGGATAGCTACAAGCAATTTGGCACCAAGTTTGTTCATTTCTTTTGAGTTGTTCGAAAGTGAGCGTGTTTTCAACAGACGGACAGACAGACAAGCGGACATGGCTAAATCGACTTAGAATCAAGGATCCAGAATATATATACTTTATAGGGTCTGAGATGAATAATAAAAAAGTTTCACACGGAATGACAAACTTAATATACCCTCTTCACAACTAATTGTGGTGGAGGGTAAAACAAATGCATTCGTGCAGGGCTTTAGTATATATAACACTACGCCACAAAAAAAATTAATTGGGGCGGCTAAACACGGATATGGCATTAATTTTTTTTTGCTCAAGAAGCGTTTGCGAGATATTCGTGAAATCGTATGTTTCTGGAGTTATATTAGATTTTTTTTTTTTTTTTTGTATTTATAATTTATTTAAATAATTTCAGTTTTTCACTTAAGCTTTTGCGCCTAATAGATACTTCCAAAAATCTCGACTGTTTATCTGAATTATACTACATTTAGGGTGGGTTTTTAACAAGTAGATTAGAGATTTAGTCATCTTTAATCTGTGTTTTTAAATTTTTAAGATGAGGATTAATTACTTTAATTTGAAAGTTTAAGCGGCCAATGTTAGTTGTTTGAACTTAATGCACAAATGTCAACACATACACATGTATAACAAAAGCAGCTGTTAAAATATGTACATAAAAAGAATATATATTAGTACAATTAGTACTTAATTAAATTTATTCTCAGATTAGTTAATTATAGTTTGCCGCTAAGCTAAAACCCGATTTTTCCATTTTGAGCCCTTATTTATAGTGTGTTGATAGTAAAAAATTCACTGAATTTCAGGCCTTTAGATTTGATATTGTTACATGCTAGAATTTTGATTTTTTTTAAATTCTTATTCGCTTTACACTTTTTATTTGTATAATATTTTTAGCTTTTCTAAAAAATTATCAAAAAGTAATTTCAATTTTTGGGAACAAAAAATTTTAATTTCAAAAGATTTTGTTATTTGTGCTTAATTCCCAGTTTTTATTCTTGATAAAAACACTTGAAATTTATTGTTGATGGGATAAGCTATTCCTATGCATTTCACTGGTTGCTTAGGCCAGATCATCAGGAAACTTCATCCATAAAGATTTTAGACAAACTAAAGATATTAAACCAAATAAAACTGTTAAACGTATAAGACTTATAGCAACAGTTTTACTTGTAACAATATCAAAGCTTGAACAAAATACATCAACAATAAAAAAGTGGGTTTATCTCGTCTTACACTCCCCACTACAATTAGTTGAAATTCTCTCAACATTAATTGTAGTTGTAAGTAGGTTAAGAAAAACAAAATAAAAAACAAACAACAACTTACAAAAGATGTTGTCAATTAAGTGTTTTTTTAGGCCGTGCACTTGCCTGTTTATTATCAAAAAGTAATTTCAATTTTTGGGAATAAAAAATTTTAATTTCAAAAGATTTTGTTATTTGTGCTTAATTCCCAGTTTTTATTCTTGATAAAAACACTTGAAATTTATTGTTGATGGGATAAGCTATTCCTATGCATTTCACTGGTTGCTTAGGCCAGATCATCAGGAAACTTCATCCATAAAGATTTTAGACAAACTAAAGATATTAAACCAAATAAAACTGTTAAACGTATAAGACTTATAGCAACAGTTTTACTTGTAACAATATCAAAGCTTGAACAAAATACATCAACAATAAAAAAGTGGGTTTATCTCGTCTTACACTCCCCACTACAATTAGTTGAAATTCTCTCAACATTAATTGTAGTTGTAAGTAGGTTAAGAAAAACAAAATAAAAAACAAACAACAACTTACAAAAGATGTTGTCAATTAAGTGTTTTTTTAGGCCGTGCACTTGCCTGTTTATTATCAAAAAGTAATTTCAATTTTTGGGAATAAAAAATTTTAATTTCAAAAGATTTTGTTATTTGTGCTTAATTCCCAGTTTTTATTCTTGATAAAAATACTTGAAATTTATTGTTGATGGGATAAGCTATTCCTATGCATTTCACTGGTTGCTTAGGCCAGATCATCAGGAAACTTCATCCATAAAGATTTTAGACAAACTAAAGATATTAAACCAAATAAAACTGTTAAACGTATAAGACTTATAGCAACAGTTTTACTTGTAACAATATCAAAGCTTGAACAAAATACATCAACAATAAAAAAGTGGGTTTATCTCGTCTTACACTCCCCACTACAATTAGTTGAAATTCTCTCAACATTAATTGTAGTTGTAAGTAGGTTAAGAAAAACAAAATAAAAAACAAACAACAACTTACAAAAGATGTTGTCAATTAAGTGTTTTTTTAGGCCGTGCACTTGCCTGTTTATTATCAAAAAGTAATTTCAATTTTTGGGAATAAAAAATTTTAATTTCAAAAGATTTTGTTATTCGTGCTTAATTCCCAGTTTTTATTCTTGATAAAAACACTTGAAATTTATTGTTGATGGGATAAGCTATTCCTATGCATTTCACTGGTTGCTTAGGCCAGATCATCAGGAAACTTCATCCATAAAGATTTTAGACAAACTAAAGATATTAAACCAAATAAAACTGTTAAACGTATAAGACTTATAGCATCAGTTTTACTTGTAACAATATCAAAGCTTGAACAAAATACATCAACAATAAAAAAGTGGGTTTATCTCGTCTTACACTCCCCACTACAATTAGTTGAAATTCTCTCAACATTAATTGTAGTTGTAAGTAGGTTAAGAAAAACAAAATAAAAAACAAACAACAACTTACAAAAGATGTTGTCAATTAAGTGTTTTTTTAGGCCGTGCACTTGCCTGTTTATTATCAAAAAGTAATTTCAATTTTTGGGAATAAAAAATTTTAATTTCAAAAGATTTTGTTATTTGTGCTTAATTCCCAGTTTTTATTCTTGATAAAAACACTTGAAATTTATTGTTGATGGGATAAGCTATTCCTATGCATTTCACTGGTTGCTTAGGCCAGATCATCAGGAAACTTCATCCATAAAGATTTTAGACAAACTAAAGATATTAAACCAAATAAAACTGTTAAACGTATAAGACTTATAGCAACAGTTTTACTTGTAACAATATCAAAGCTTGAACAAAATACATCAACAATAAAAAAGTGGGTTTATCTCGTCTTACACTCCCCACTACAATTAGTTGAAATTCTCTCAACATTAATTGTAGTTGTAAGTAGGTTAAGAAAAACAAAATAAAAAACAAACAACAACTTACAAAAGATGTTGTCAATTAAGTGTTTTTTTAGGCCGTGCACTTGCCTGTTTATTATCAAAAAGTAATTTCAATTTTTGGTAATAAAAAATTTTAATTTCAAAAGATTTTGTTATTTGTGCTTAATTCCCAGTTTTTATTCTTGATAAAAACACTTGAAATTTATTGTTGATGGGATAAGCTATTCCTATGCATTTCACTGGTTGCTTAGGCCAGATCATCAGGAAACTTCATCCATAAAGATTTTAGACAAACTAAAGATATTAAACCAAATAAAACTGTTAAACGTATAAGACTTATAGCAACAGTTTTACTTGTAACAATATCAAAGCTTGAACAAAATACATCAACAATAAAAAAGTGGGTTTATCTCGTCTTACACTCCCCACTAAAATAAAAAAATAATAAAAATAAAAATTGGGAATTAAGCACGTCATAGAGAAATCTTATTAAAAACAAGTGATTTGTCCGCCTTGTATTTACTATTCAAATAGATTGCTTGTTGTTGCATTTATACCCTTAATCGATGGTGATAGGCTATATATAACAATATTGATGTTAGACCCTATATATAAAGTTAAAAACATTATGGTTGATGAATTTGTTTTTAAAAAAAATTTGAAACCGTTGTCTTTAAATTCAGTGGTGCAGTGGTTTTTCTTGAAACATGTAAAGATCAACCCGGTTCAAATCCCAGCTCAGCAAAGAAAAATTATCAATAAATTTTAATAAAAATTCCAAATTGTAAAATTCCTTCCCTCAGTGAAAATAATTTAATGAAAATTAAATTTGATGAACTCAAGACTAATTAAAGAATATCAAAAAATAAAATACATGCCTTTAGAAGTTATCAAATACCTTTAAACATTTTTAATGAATTCAAGTGAATCTCTCTAAAAATTTTATTTCACTGTTTTGTGGTCAAATGATTTTTTAATGAAATATATTGAATTACAATGGATTAAAACATTTTTAATTTTAAGTAGGTATATTAATTATTTTTTAAATAAGCGCTAATTACTTAGAAATTCCATAAGAAAAACTTTTAAACTGCGCACTCAAACTAATTTGTATTTGTTGTTTTGCATCTATTCTCACATTTGACATTTTTAGAGTACAAATTGAAAGTTTGGTTTTTATAACTATTGTATAACAAAACTAAAAGCAAAAAATCGCTTAGTCAAAGTATTGCAAGCAAAATGTTGCAGCCACGTGAACCCATTATCTTATGGAGGAGACAAAGACGAAGACATGGTATGGAAATTCTTGGTTGCAGTAAAATTTCTTCCACACTCGTAGTAATTGGATGTCTAACGCTTTTGGCACATGGATTAACGCAACACAAAGGTGAGTCAAAAAACAACAACTCAAAGTAGTTTAGTTTATATATGTCTGTATGTGTCTAATTACATATAAATATATGTATTCATAAACAGGTTTGATTTTTAAAATAGTTTTAAGCGACCTCAAAATTTAACAATAATTTATTTCATTTAACCCATTAACGCCTGCTGTACTAAAAACAAGTAAGAGTGCTATATTCGGCTGTGCCGAATCTTATTTACCCTTCACCATGATGCGATAAGAGCAGAAAGTTATATTCATAGGTAAATAGAAATAATAGCCATATTTATTTAAACAATTTTTTATTTAATTTGTTAATTCTAAATTTGTGATTAAAAAAGTAAATACACAGAAAAACTTCTCGCTTAATTTAAAAAAATCTATTTAATATAAAATTTTATTAAGTGAATTAAACGCAGACGTGATTTTATTGAAAATAAATAAGTAGGTACCTTTTTCAAAAATTCAGTTTTTTGGATTAACATAAAAGTATGTAGGTATTTTACGAGTTTTGTAATTTATGCCTCTATGTCATCACTTTGTCTTTCAAAACTAAAAACGAAAAAGCTGATAGATGTGTTTATTAAAATATTTGTTTTTATTTACATAAGCAATTTAAATAAAAAAAAAAAATCGTTGAGAATGGGTATTGAGCCGGCGAGTAACAGATTTGAACATGCATAAAATGATTATCAAACACGTCACCTCAGCCGACTCAGCCACGCACTGACACAAAGCTTTGTTAATGTATGTATGTATGAATAAAAAATAAAACACGCTAATACATTTTTCCGTTTAAAAACCATTTTTAAATTTTTTTTTATTGGAAAGTTAAAACTGTTAATCTTTGTATGTGTTTGTTGTGCGCAAAGTATATTAACCCTAGAAAGATAAGGTACGTCTGCGAGACGTAGGCCTTTTCAATTTTGTGCTCTTACTTTCACATTTGTTAACATACAACTTTCTCCCGTTCAATTTTCCCAGTTGTTAGCAGCACCTAGTTGGTGGTGGCAGTTTTTATGTTGTAAGTTATGTATTTTTTGAGAAATAAACACAAATAAGCACAACTTTTGCGCGAAATTATCGGATATGCCAATTTTTTGGAA
This sequence comes from Pollenia angustigena, assembly GCA_930367215.1. Classification (NCBI taxonomy): domain Eukaryota; kingdom Metazoa; phylum Arthropoda; class Insecta; order Diptera; family Polleniidae; genus Pollenia; species Pollenia angustigena. Next base: position 9,970,357 of record OV884061.1, on the reverse strand, counting down.
ATTGAGTTTTTGATGTAATCTTGTTCCACATTCAAAGAGACGTCACCTTACAAAATATTGTAGGTGAATTCCACTTCGTTGCACCAAAAAGCATATGTATATTTTCATTTTGATATTGCAAGCAAAAGCAGAGAAAAGTAGAAAAATGGCTGTACTGTAAAATGTGGTTTTTGTAACATACGACAATTTCGCGCAAAGGGGTCGATATGTCTGGGACACGTGTCTTTATCTTAAGTGTTACTTTTGTAGCGAAGACAAGTTTTTGTTTTGGTTGAATTTTAAGGTATTGTTTTAAAAATGTGTTGTAAGCGCGGCTTGGGCGACGCAGAAATTAAACTTATGTCCAAAATGGTATGTGTCAAATGCGGTATACCTGTACGTGGTGACCACAAAACTTAAATGTGGAAATCTTGCACATAATGTTATTCAAATTATTATTTTTTTGTTTATATAAGTTAATACAGATAACATTATCTACACAAATTACAAAGAAAACAATTGTTTAAGTTTTTAGAACCGAACTTTATAAAAACTCTTTAATTCCTGATAATGCAAATTGAATTTTATTTTTATTATAATTTTCTTTTTAAAAATTATATTTTTTTTAAAACAACAGAATTAATAAATGTTTTCAACAATAAAATTGATCAATATTATTTTCGGTGATATCTTTAAAAGGATAGAAACAAGCGTACGTCTATCAGACGTGTCGTTATCTTTTCAGTACAAAAAAATAACGTTAATATCAAATGCATGCAACCTAGGGTTGCCAGTCTTACTGTTTTTATCAGTACATGTACTGGTTTTTGTTTAAAGTACTGGTTTATGCATAACAAGCAAATCAGTACGCAAATGTACAAATTTTTTTATATACATAAGTATGTACTGCTACTTTATATTAATTTTGTTCATTATATAGTAAAATAATTTGTCATATTGTCAAATTGTAATTTTAATATGGATGTGATTTCATTGAGCTCTTAACATTAGCGGTTTTTGCCGAGGTGTAATTTTATTGCATTCCACATTCGAACGCTTTGACAGAACGAATCTTTAGTTTCATGTTCACAAGGTGGCGAAAAGAAAAAAAACAGGCTGTTAATAAGCTGTAAGTGCTACATTCGGCTATGCGCATTCTCACATACCCTTCACCATGGTTAAGAAGGAACAAAATTTTATATAAATAAACGGCGGCTTGAAATAACCCCCCCACGAAATAAGTCACCAAAACGGAAATGAAATAACGCCCAAAAAAAACAACATGAGAGGCAACAACAACGTTTTTTTTTTGGGATTTATTTAATTTTTTCCCCAATTTTTGGGGATTTATTTCATTTTGATTTGGGGAGTTATTTCATTTCGTTGGGGTGTCATTTCATTTTAAAATTGCGGTTTTTTTGGGACTTATTTCGTGGGGGGTTATTTCATGCCGCCAAATAAACATGTATATTTATAAAGTATTTATCGCTTAATTTTATTTAATTATTTGCACATGCTTGGGTGCTATAAAATATGGGGGATTTCATGTCAAGTGACCCAATTTCTAAATCGATGTCTTCTGATCGATAAAAATTGCACCAAGGTTTGGATAGTAGCTTAGACACAAATATCGCTCAAAAAGTTTCTGAGTTTGAGGGGTCAAAGCTTGACATTTTGGCCATACAGGTGTTCTTCCTGATCCATGTAACTTATTACCTATTGGTTAGCAAAATTAGTAGCAAGTAGCTTCGATAACTTTTTCATCAATCTTCTGGAATTTTTTTTTTTTATTACATAAGCAACTCGTATCCCAAAAAGCGACCAAAACTAACTTAAAGGAAAAGACATAAATCAGCTTTCTTTTAAGCATAAAAAAAACATTCCCTCTAATAAAATAAAAAAAAGTTTTAAATTTAAAATAAATTCAAAAAATTTTTACAAAAATTAAAAAATCCAAATCGGAAGACATGGATTTCAAAATTGGGTCACTTGACATGAAATCCCCCATATATATAATCAAATAATCTCTTACGCTGTAATTTTGTTTAAAAAAAATTGCTCTACTCGAGTTTTGTTAATCTTAACTCAAATTAACTTCAAATTCAATATGCGTATCGATATCGGCGAAGTTTTATTTCAATTATCGGTTTCGGCAAAAAGCGTATCGTTACATAACTTGTATTTAAAATACTTATGCATTAAAATTTTTAAGTTAATTAGTTAAGCCGCATACAGGCTTAAAACGAATGAATTTGGTTTTTCTATAGTTAAGAGTTAATTTATTTAGTCTTAAAAACTCTGACAATATTGCAGCATTATATTCCATATTAACTTGTAATACTTTTTCATATTTATAATAAACCAATAGGCAAATTTCGTCAGCATACATAAATAGATACCCATTAAATTTTATATTTTTTATATCATTTAAAAATATTTTAAATAAAAGCGGTCCAAGTACACTACCTTGTGGTACGTCATATAAAACATCGAGCTCGTGACTTTTAGACTCGTTTATTTGCACGAATTGTTTCCTTTTCTCTAAATAGTCCTTTTTATGGCATAAAATAACGTGGTCTACTTAATCAAAGGCCTTCGACAAATCAAAAAAGAGTGCTGTTATGCTCTTGTATCCAGCATCCAGTCCTTTGCACACGTGTTCAATAACATTAACAACAGCTTCTTCAGTTCCATTGCTTTTTCTGAATCCATAGTGGCGATTGGATAGTATATTGTTTTAACTTTGCTTTTCTCTGCGCAGTGACTTCAAAGTTGCATTTTAGAACCAAATGCATAGTCAACATTTTTATGTTTGCATTTAAGAACACGTTGCCTTGTATTACTACAATGCAATAGGCGTTTAGGTAAACAGCCATACTGATCTCAAAAGGATTGTTGTTCGCATTTCGTCTAAGTTAAGATTGTTGATTTGTGCACAGGTATTCATCATCATTTGATTTTTTCCAACTCGACATGTCGTTTGACGTAAACACGACGTGTTCATCTCTATGTACGTTGGTGACGAAATATGTCTGGATCAGAGAACTGCAAAATCCACTACTTTTGTTGATTTACTCATACGCTGTAATTAACATTAACTCTATGCCTGCAAAACAAAGTTCAACGTTCGTAATTTTGACATCGTTTTGTACACATTTGATTTGTGCATGTGTGAGTTTTTTATTGAAAGTAATTTGTTTGCATTTATTGTTGCTCACGCAAAACACAATTTCTTAAAGTCAAACGGCATTTATTCTTTTGCTTTTGCATTTAAGTAGTCATTGTCCACTCGATGACACAACGACGAATGTAAATTGATATGAGTACGAGTCGCTTTGTTGGTATGATTGTTGTAGGCATAAGTTCAAGTAAACTAGTTGTATTGTCCAATTTGTTTTTGTGTTTACCCTGCAAATAATATTGGACCACCTGATGTTGATCAAATGGACTCATTGGACTAGTCCGATGTAATGAAAGCATGGACAATGTAATTTTTAAAAAGTGTTTTTAGTGAGACGACATGTCGTCGTTTTTTAACGAAATGTGTTCGTTTTGAAACGACTTACTCTTGAGTATACCATGGAGTAGTTTTAATCAGTGTTCGAAAATAAACAGTACATTATTTAACGTTCGGCTCACACACCCTGGAACGATATCTATTTTTTAGTGATTGTGTAGACATACACAACCCTTAATACCGTTCGGAACTATTTTCAAAAACAGAACAATTGTAGTGAAACTGTAGAAAAACATTATATTTTAATGTTCTATAATGTTTTTTTCGTGTGTGTATTTTGTTTTTGTAAAAAATGTTTGGTTTTTTTTACCAGCCAAAAAGGACGAACATTAATGAGCCGAACCGAACACATTGAAGTTTGTGGATTTTCAAAAAAATCCGAACGGAATTAAATGTTCACATCTTTTGTTGAGTTTGATAAAAACAGTAATATTTTTGTGTTCGAATGATGACTAACACTGAAACGTTATTTTTTTAATGATTTTCTACACAAACACTATTAGCGTTTGTGTTTTCTACAAATCTACCGAACCGAACATTAAGAAACGATATTTAGTGTTTATTTTCGAACGCTGGTTTTAATACTACTCCTTTGTAATCCAAAGCTGGGTTATATGGTCCTGCCCTAGGACATCGTAATGTTAAATAGACCATGTTTTTCCAGATGTTTGGGTTACTTTTGGACTAGTCCTAGTCCTTTGTGGGCTACATTTTACACGCGTGTTTGGACTAGTCCTATTATTTGCAGGGTATTTTTTTAAAAGCGTAACAAGCAACATAAACAACAATACATTGTACATACAGAACTACTGTACTTTTTAAGAAATGATAAAAAATAAAAACGTCTTCTGTTTCTATGGAAATTGTTTCAGCTGCTGAATAGTCATCAGAGCAATGATTTTTGTGTATTTTTCTTTGTATATGTTTTTTACCAAAGCAATAATTGACGAACGAAGCTAAACATGGTATGAATGGCAAAGTAAATACGCTGGGCATGACTTGAATGAATTTTAAAACAACACCGATATGTGTGGCTGAAAAAGTTTGATTGCATGAACACAAATGAGTGTATTTGATGTTGTTGATTTAATGCGAATTTTTTGCAATCGCACAAAGCCGTTATCTGATCTGGATTGATAGCAATTAGCAATTGTTTTTAACCGTTGGTATTGGCACTACATTGAAAAGCTCCAAGGGTTGCAGGTCATGCTTCTGTTGGAAGAATGTGTGATATTAAGCGATGGGCCTTAATTGTCATGATTTCATTCTTTAATTGTTGTGGCGATAACAACATTGGGCTTATTTTTCCATTATGAACATCTGTGAGTACAGTTATGATTTCAGATTCTATTTTTTGCAATGTTATTGCTGTTAATGTTAGATGGGTTGACAGCAGTCCAAAAAGTTGTGAATTGCTCATTTCAGATGATTCTTTAAACAGTTCATTCTAGTTTTGCTCAATCATTTTTGTGATTTCAGTTAACCACTGCAGCGTGTAAATCTTATCTAGTTTGATTATGTTGATAGTCGAGTCAATTATTGATGTTTTGTTCCTTAAGAGTCAGTCTTGGATTGTCTTGAAATTGTGTAACCGCTATGTTATTGCATAAAACTGCAGGGATGAGAAGAAGTGATAGTACTAAAGTAAGTATTATCGAATTTTTTAGTGTCTTGATTCGTTTTTGTGGAATCTAGTTCGTTTCGTCATGTGACCTTTTTTGTTCTAGCGACTCCTTTTTATCTTCAGTAAATAACGGATCCAATCTTTGGACTGGTCGCTTGAACACGCCATTCAGAGTTTTTCTTTCTACAACTCTTACGCTACCGTCGTCACCTGGGTAGGCTTATATTTATAATTATATTTATAAAATAGAAACTGGGAATTATTTCCTTCCGAAGGTTACTTTATATTATATTCAAAATTTTTCCTTCTTTCGAATTTATTCTATGAGCTAAATTTCAGTTATGTATTTTATAAAGCTTTTTTGTAATAGTTCTATTCCTTCAATTTTTCAGAAATGACTTTATACAATATAATAGTCTGGTAGTGTATAAAGTCATTTCTGAAAAATTGAAGGAATAGAACTATGACAAAAAAGCTTTATAAAATACATAACTGAAATTTAGCTCATAGAATAAATTCGAAAAAATTAAAAATGTTGAATATTATATTTATAAAATTTAATAATAAAATAACAAAAAAAAAAAAAAAAAAAAAAGAATATCGTTATAAAAAATAAACGAACTATTTGAAATAAAAGTGACCTTAAGCTCAAGTCTTAATAAAGAAGAAAAATATTTAAAAAAGGTCGAAGAAATTAGAATAAAATAATTTACAAAGAAACAGAGCACAATGAATAACCAAGATTTCAAGAGACATGAGGGTAATAGAAAATGGATCAACAGGTTTAAATTAATAAGAGAAAAGGTAGTAAAATGCAAGGCAACAATTATGTTTTTGATAGGATGTCGTAATCATGGGATTATACCAAGATTTATCCAATACTCTACTAGAAATATTTTCAAAATTTTTAATGGAAAATTAGCTCCTTCAATATCTAATCAAATTGGATGCAATGTTCAAGGATTACATAACAGGATTCTTAATTCATCTATTAAACAGAAACATCAACAATTAAAAGATAATCAAGATGAATTGCAATATTTAAAATATATTATAAGTAGATTACTAATAGTACAGTCATTTGGTAGGAAAATAAAGGTTACCTGGAAAGTTTTCCGGGAGTTTTGAATATTAGCAATTTTATAGGTTTTGACGTGCTCTTTCCGAATTTCAACTTTGCCACCTCGTATCTTTGCCGCTCGCGCCGCCATATTGGAAAAATGGCGCCTAAAAGCAGTTTTTTGATAATAACTCCTTTCCGACGCATTTTACAGAAAAAACATTTTGATACAAAATAATTGTGGAGAAAATTTCCTACAATTTATGTTATAACCTTTTTTCCTAAAATCAATAGTTTCGGCGTACGAGCGTCGTAAAGTGTAGTTCAACACACGTTTCGGCAGAAATACTCATTTCCACACCACCATGAGGTAAAGAAAGCTACGCGTTTTTTTATCGTGGTATCCCCAGTAGGCCTAATCCGCATCTGACTCACTATTTCCAAATTTAGTTCAATCTCCGTCGCTTCAATGCTGTTGACGGACCAGGTGTTGTGCTTTCATTGTCTTCAGTACTGATTGAAATATCAAAGACGGAAGTTTCTTCTGCATTATCGGTGAATTGCGAATTATCACAAGAACCACTACAGTTCGTGCACACTACGGAGCACTTTAGCCCAGCCTTTCTGCATCCGCAAGCTTTGTGACAGCCTTTCTTCCATTTGCAAGAAATAAGTTTCAGCAAGCTTTCCGGAGCAGGGGGCTCGAATATAGTGACAGGAACGAGTCCCTTCTTGTCTTTTTTCCATCTCTATTGTTCTACATTTTGTTCGTTGCTTAACCTGGTGATAAGTTCGAAACGAATGTTGTCGTGCTGCTGCTTCTGTTGGTGGTAGCGACGCAATATTAAATTTACTTTTATATGCTGATGCTGTAAAGCATGCATATTTATAATTATTTAAAGAAGTACTTTTACGGCTTTTCACATCACTGTATACAGTTATAACTGTATAATTCGATAAGGAAACGTTCTCCAGCTTTCGCAATGACTTCTGGATCAGCATTTGGATTTTTAAGTACTTCGATAACATCGTTTAAATTAGGGTTTTTTCGGAGTACTTTAATAAATTTAATTTTTCCTTGATAAAATATTGCTGATGTGGTATCACAACCACTAAACCCATGCAAAAATAAAATATGAGATGCAGCTGTTTTATCTTTTATACTATTTATGGAGTATATTTGCCGTGAAATTTTTCCTTTTCCTGGTTTGAGGATGTATATGTTTGTATGCGTTGATAGCGCCGTCAAAAGAACGAGGAGATCTACATCTGCACCGACAGCTACTACAAAATCAAATGCCGATGAAACACCTATTGCAGTATTAATTATTAACGTATCTGCATCTTTCAAGTTCTTTTTCAGATTCTTTAGCGATGCACATTCTTTGGAAAATTAGCAAAGGATTAATCGGGACAATGTCGTTATCTATCCGAATGCCTGTATTCATAACACCAAGTGGTTTTACTCTGTCAAAATCCGAGATATGATAAAGTATCTATCAATTAGTGCTGGGATACTATCGATCTTTTCTACTATCGATATTTATCGATAGTTCAGATTTCACTATCGATATATCGATATAACTATCGACTGAATGTTTGTACTTGTGCAGGAAAACTTTAATTATTTTTTTATAAGGCTACAGTCCGTTGTTTTTATCACTTTATTGTATGTATATACGCACGTTATTTTAGATGGCAGTTTTTTAAACAATTTTCTAAATTCGAAACCCAAAAAGGTAATCAATCTAGCGGACTTATCCTCTAATGGTCGTTCATTGTTTTGTCCTATGCTTGCAATTGCATTTGGATTTGCATTTTTTTTTACAACATTACAAAAATATTTGACATATCAGTCCCTATATAAACATGTACAAATTTCGACTTAAAGGCCTTTAATTAGCAGTAAAAAGCACTGCTAAGCAATTCATACCACTTGCCATTCTAGTTGTTTGTATTCATTGCTGTAATTCAGCGCGAATTAATAATAGCAAGTAAAAATTTGCGGCAAAAAACTGTGTGTGTATAGCTGCTGTTAGATGTCTTCAAAGCTGTATTTTAAATAATAAAAATATCGATATTTATATTTTTCCTATCGATATTTTCGATATTTTAAAACTATCGATAATATCGATAATCTATCGTTAGTTTCCCAGCACTACTATCAATAGTCGAGATCCATATTTTTGAAATAAAAATACAGCTACTCCGACCTGAACCGCAATAATAGAATGTGCAATTGCAATGGTTTTTTCTTCCATTTGTCAAGCGAGGCGCGTTTATTTTTTAAAATTATACCATTCAGAAAAAATGAGTATTTCTGCCGAAACGTGTGTTGAACTACATTTTACGACGCTCGTACGCCGAAACTATTGATTTTAGGAAAAAAAGGTTATGACATAAATTGTAGGAAATTTTCTGTAAAATGCGTCGGAAAGGAGTAGTAAAACAACTTCTTAGAAATAATGGGGAAATAATGATTTTAAAAGCGGATAAGGGTAACACAACGGTAGCAATTAATAAAAGGAATTATATATCCAGAATTGAAAACATTTTAGGTGATGATACTACTTTTCACATATTAGAAAAGGATCCTACGAGCAGATTTCAGAAAATAAACAATAATTTTGTTGAAGAACTTTTTAAATTGAAAATAATAACAATAGTAGAAAAAGTCAAATTAAAAACTTCCATATCTGTAGCACCAATATTATATGGATTACCAAAAATTCATAAGGAAAATTTTCCATTAAGACCAATTTGTTCGTCTATAAGTTCACCTTTACATGATTTATGTAAATATATTTCGAATATACTTAAGAAGGTAACAGAGAATTCTAATGCTGGGTACACACAGTGCACTCTACCTGCAATCTGTTTCAATGCAACCTCAAAATATCAAAGCGTTTTGATGTTGATGCAACCTGGAATTAATGAAAATGAATTTAATTCACTAGATTGCGTAAATGTGTTGCATAGTGTGTACCCAGCATAAATATAATGTTATGAATTCTGTACCATTTACAGATAGGCTAAAAAATGTTTCTATTCAAGATAATGAAAAATTAATATCACTTGATGTTGTTTCGTTATTTCCTAGTATTCCAGTTGACTTGGCTATTAGAATTATAGAAGAAAATTGGGATAAAATTTCGGGGATAACGAATATTAATAAAGATTTATTTTTTAGAACTATAAAATTCTGTGAAGTTGATAATAGTTATTTTCAGTTTGATAAGAAAATACATGCACAGGAAAAGGGGCTTCCAATGGGTTCACCAGCACTCCAATAATTGCTGATATTGTGATGGAGAAATTATTAGATACATGTCTAAGAAAATTGACTAATAAACCAAAAATCATAACAAAATATGTAGATGACTTATTTGTTATAATTAATGAAAATGAGATAGATATTTTATTATCAACGTTTAATTCTTTTGATAAGAATATCAGGTTTACTATTGAAAGGGAATTAAATTATTCGATTCCACATTTGGATACATTGGTAATAAGGAAAGAAAATGGGTTATTGACAGATTGGTATAAAAAACTAACCTCATCATGTAGAATCTTAAATTATTTTTCTAAGCATCCTAAGAGGATTATTATTAACACAGCTAATAATCTAATAGAAAGAATATTGGCAATAAGTGACAATAGATTCATAGGAAAAATAAAAGAATTATTGGAAATATTTTACAAGATAATAGTTTTCCTAACAAACTAATTCACAAATTAATAAGACAATATAATATAAGAAAATCTCGAAATATTAGTGAGATCTTAGCACCTAAAAAATAAAAATCATTAACTCAAGTTTATGACAAAGGTAAAAATTATTGGAGTCTTAGAAGAATTGAAAGACAATAAATCTTATTTATTGAACATGCAAGTACTTGAAACGGCAAATGGCGCATCTATTGCAGCATTTTGTAATGATTCGTTACAAATTTTGTGGCCAGATGGTAAAGAAGAAAAGAAATCGAGTTTAGATTTGATATTATTTTCTGTTTTTAGGCATAAAATATAACAAAGTGTTACTTGTAGTAACGGATGGCAGCTGCATATGTGCTAAGTGGAATATCTTCTCTAAAGGCAATGTATCCGCAAATGCTTCATTTAACATGTTTTGCACATGGTATCCATCGATTAGCTGAATTCATTCGAACAAACTTTTAAAATGTCAATAAATTGATTTCCAATGTTAAAAATATTTTCTAATTAATCAGAGCTGTTCTGAAATCGAAAACGCAAGAATTTAAAAGTCGTTTTTTTAATATGATTTTTGTAGTAAAAGAATTTTATGACAAATATTTCTCTATTAAACAGAATTCTATAAGAAAATTTTATAAAATGGATTAAGAGTGTATTAAAAAGAACTTGAAAGTTCTGGCGTTTTTGTTATATAAACATACATGTGTATGTTAAAAATATATGTATGTTACATAAACAAAATTTTCACAGGCACCGCGAAGAAAACAACTCTTTCTAAAAATGAATCCTAATGTTGTTCTTCCACCGTCTCCATGCGCAACTCGTTGGGGTACTTGGTTAGAAGTGGCAATGAACTACGCTGAACATCTTGAAGAAGTTAAAGCTGTTGTTTTAGGACTTGACAGTCAAGGTGCCGACTCAATTGTGCAATCCAAAAAAATAATTGAAAACTCCGAACTAAGTTCTCAACTTGCATTTTTAAAATACAATTTTGCCATTTTGGTTGCATCAAAAAAATTGCAAACTGCGGGTTTATTAATATCAGAGAGCGGTAATGCTTTATCGACAGTTTTTGACGGACTATGCAAGATCGTGGACCAACAATATAATAAGAAATTTGAGAAAATATTAAAAAGAAATCCCGGATATCAGCAGTTTTTGGAAATAAAATATATTTTAGAGTCTGGTACTGTTCCATAAGAGGAATATGTAAAAATTTTGTCCTTTAATGAAATTCTCAAATTTAAATATGCACCAGTGTTGCAAAATTGAAATTCGGAAATGGTACTAAACTTCAACAAAAAGAATATTTTTCCCACCAAATGGTACTTTTTGTGAAAAAAACCAATAATTTATGAAAATAAAAGGAGCAAAAAATATTTTATTGGAATTCATTTATGTAAGCATTTAATAGCAAACAGTATTTATATATGAGGTACACATGTAAATAACATTTCTGTTATACATGAACTCTTGCTTCTCATATAGTTCATATTTTTAGTTAAATATGTATATAAGATTTTTAAAGTAAAAACCATATCGGACATGATATTGGTGTTTTATCATTCTGTAAGATGTAAAACGGGTATGTAAATCAGTCACAATAATTTTTTCTTTCTAATTCAGGATAAATTCAACTTAATAATACTTGAATCAAGCGCATTTTGAGATTGATTCATTCTTAGTTTTTCTTAAACCAATCTCATTTTCAGATTTTTTCAAGTACGAATTCGGATTAAAACAATTTTATAATTCTTGAATCAAGTGTTACTTAAATCAATCTCATTTTCGGATTATTTCAAGTAGGAAATCTGTGTTGAATATGGATAATTTAAGTATTTTGCTTTTGAAAATCCGTACTTGAATCAATCTTTCTGTACTTGATTCAAGAAAAGCCGTACTCACCGTACTATTACTACCGCTTCGGATTGATTTGAGTACGAGATGGATTAATTTTTCTTTTGAGTGTGTCAAACTTGAAACAGTTTCTACGTGTTAGTTTTACATCATTTTGCATTTGAAAATGTGCGTTCATTTGATGTTCAGAAATGTGGTATCGATAAAATACCAAAAGCAATATGTGAAATGTCTGCAAACATTAGTTTCGTTCTTAATATTGGTTATATTTTTTCAAGAAATTTTAATATATTCAGTTTTGAAATGCTTTATTTCTGAAAGATCCGCTAGAGCACGGAATTTAGAATTGATAGTATTATAGTTTTCTTTATAGTTTCTAAATAACATTAATAACATCAGTATTATGCTATTGGTTTTTCCAATAGCATAGATTTATTTTCAAAACAAAATTTAATTCTAAATGTTTTGCAAATTGTCAAATAAAATGATTTCGAAGTTTCTTTTACCTAATAAACCATTTCCTTAACATTGGATGTTTCTATAAATATGGTTTTCATGTAAATTTTCCACTACCATATTATCCAATGCATCCTTTTTATGAATATTCCTGCCGCTTGTAAGAACAAATATCCCATTCTGGAAAGAAAAATTTGAATCCTGGCGTCCACGCTTTGCATTTCAATATTAACGTTGCACAGAGGAGTATTTGGCCTGAAATGCTGGCCAAAAAGGCAAAACTGAATTTTAAGAAATCTTAAGAACTAAGTACGCAGCTCGACAGACAACAATATTTTACATTATATTGTAAATTTTGAAGACTTTTAGTTGCGATTTGTAGCTCTGAGACCCTGCTAAATTCAGGAAAGTGAAGAAAATTATATGAGATTTTAATGTTTTTTTTTCGGTTTCTGGATGTTTATATGATATTTTTTTGCGGCTAAACGAATAAAGGTTTAACAAAGATTTTTTTTTCGCTGAAAGGTTTGATCAAAAGTTATTTAAAACAGCAAAAAAAATTTAAAATATGTTGAATATTCATGTTGAAACAATTCGTTCAAAAGCTGAAAAAAACAAATTACATATACACTTTTTATTTGCAAAAAAAGGAAAAGAAGAGGGTTTTAAAGGTGAGGTTAGCATGTCTACGAATTATGTTTGATACCACAATAAAATTTGGAATCTCTAATTTTAGAATCCAAAAAAAAGTGTGCGCAAGTTTGCTCCATTATTTTTGACGATTTTTTTAAATTTTCACATTTCTTCTATTTTGCTCTTATACCTTTATATCGTCATAAACTTTTATGTATTTTGAATTATTGATTTCAACTGTTATTCACATTACTTTTAACACTTCACAATATTAATACCTGCCTATATGTATTTATAAATTTCAAAAATTCTTAATTATCCAAAATAGTTTTAAGGGAATGTCCCACACATCCCCATAAAAGATATTTTTATATACCTGCTCTAAAAAACAAAAATAAGTTTACAAAAAATAAATATAGGTACATAAAAAATACATGGGCACCCAGGTATCAGGCTACCATCCAATTAAGGCATAAAAGTATGCGCTTGAAAATACTTATAAAGGGTTTTTGCACCCATTTTTTATCAAAACCGTTTTGTAACTTCGAGAGTCAACATGGAACAAGTTTACACAAGATTACAGCTATTCCAAATAGTGAAAAAATCTAATGCTGGAACCATGGACGATAAATTGGATTTTTTGGTCAGAAAATTGAGCTAAATTTCAAAATGTCAAGGGGATGGGGACCAGAGTACAGCTTTATGCAATTGAAAAAAAAATCGCATTTAATCAACAGCAACAAATACACTCGCTTGCAGTCATACAATGAAATTTCCTCAACCGTAAATATTCGCTGCTGGTTTGCAGTCATTCAAATAACGCACATCGTGCTTTGTTATTTATACAATCGTTAGCTTCGTTTTTTAATAAAGATGTTTTTGTGTTCGGTTCGAAAATTATTGTTTTGGTACAGAAAAAAAAATACAAACAAAAAAGCCAGAAATCAAGCAATCTTACTCATGGATTTATTCAGCATTAACTATATAGTACAAGAAAAAAAATTGAAATCAAACTAAACACACATACATATGTAGGTACACACAATTTCCATAGAAACAGACTTTTTTTCATTTTAAAAAGTACAGTAGTAGTAGTAGGTATGTACAATGTATTTTTGTTATTGTTGTTTTTATTGTTGTTAATTTGGAAAAAGCGTCTCATCGAGTGGTTTATTGTTGTTGTAAGGGCTGCCAGAAATTTTCGGTAAAAAATCTTAATTTCACCAAAAAAAAAATCTTATTTTTGAAGAAAAAATCTTATTTTTAGAATATTTTATTTAATACATAAAATAAACAAAAAAAAAAAAAACATAACAAAAAATTCAATTTCTTATACTAAATTGTAGATTTGTTTCTGCCGTAGAATGTTGCAAACAAAATCAAACTGAGCACGTCCTAAAACGTTTTTAACGAGACAAGTCGTTTTTTACTGTCAAAAGAAATTTTCGGGGTTATTTTTGAATCTGGTATCGATTGTTTTAAAAACAAGGACAAGTGGTCCATACAGGCAAACGGTAAATTATGTTCAGCTATAAAAGCACTTAATTTAATTTTTAAATTTGCACGCACCTTAATTCACCGGTATTTTTTCGAAATTCCTTGTCTATTGTTGTTTAGTTGCCACTAATACAACTGGCCTATTCCTTATGCCTTTTTGTATTTTAGTGTTGTATAAGGTCAGACTTACCACCACTTCCTTTAAAGCTAACGTTGCATATTTTACAAAATAGTTCATCCTCACCAGATGAGCTTTTAATTCTTATCAACCAACTGCTAAATTGTTGTAACAACAATGAATTTATTTTTGTTGCCTTTTTAACCAAGAACAAAGGATATTTGACAAATAAAGAAAAATAAATCTAGGAGTTCTAAATAAGAAACAAAATATATAGGTTGACAGAAAATCGAAAAATAAGACGAAAAAATAATTTAAGGATTTGTTTGGCTTTTTTCCCATGTTCTATAATCCTGTACACGTTTTATATTTGGAGTCCCCAAAAATTAGTATCTTACCACAATATCTTCAACATTGCTATTATTTAATTTTTGCAAACCTTAGTCTAACTTGCAATATTTTCTGTTCTGCAAAGAAAAAGCGCGCAAAGCTTACACCTGATTAATCCCCTTTGAACGCCCAACAGAGGTTGCTTTTTAAGTATTTTTTTTCCAGTAAACCGCAATGATGCAAAGAAGGTTTTTTTTTAATTGAACCTTACCTTCGTCTTGACACAGCAAAAAGTCTTGTTTTTGGGGGAAAAATCTTAAAACCTTTTTTCGGTTAAAAAATCTTAAAAAATAAGGTAAAATCTTACTTCTGGCAGCGCTGGTTGTTGTTAATGTAAACAAAAGTATAAGAATGTGTTCTTTTGAATTTACTCAGTTGTGTTATATTGCGTAAGCAAAAAAAATGCAAATAAAGCACTTTCAATAAAAAACGAATAAATGCAAAAATATAATGTGTACGAAAGGATGTAAAAATTACCAACGTTGAACTTTGTTTTGCAAGTATAGAGTTATTGTAAATTTTAGCGTATGAATAAATCAACAAAAATAGTGAATTTTGAGGTTCTCTGATGGGGACATATTAGCACTTAAGCAGTGTTTGAAAAATTTCAAAAATTGTTTCAAAAGATATTGGCTTTCGGCACAACGAAAAGAGGACCGCTTTTTAAGCACAAACGCTAAATGGCTGGAAGGAACTGTAACAATACCAGTATTTGGCAGTTCGTCTTCAGGGCGACCACGAAAAGAATTTAATGAAGCTAGTGATAGAACAAAGCGGAGAAAAACTGAAGAAGTTCGTCACCAATTAACAACAGAGGAGATCACATTTGCTGCATCCATGAGTCAAAGAGCAGCGGGACATAATGATGCGGCTAAATTAATAATGGATATAACGAGATCCCCAAGAAAAGCAAGAATTTGCAAGCGATCATTAACAACTTCTGAAGTCAACCCTGTGAATAAACTTTCAGCGGAAGGAGCTTTAGCACTCTTTGTAAATGCAGAGCTCACGAAAAAGCAATATGAAATTTTATACAATGCCAATAAAAATGTGTATCCATGTTACTCGTTACTAAAAAATGCAAAAAAAAATTGTTATCCCAATGAAGATGCCATAACCGTTACTGAAACATTAGCGGAAGTGAAGCTCCAAGCTCTCCTCGACCATAGAGCAACACGTTTATGTATATACCTTGAAGAGGTTTTGCAGCAGTTAGACTATGAAGAGCTAAATTTCTTGGAACTTATAACCAAATGGGGCTGTGTCGGATCGCATCAATCATGTTATAAGCAGAAATTCGAAAACGAAGATGTTAGTGACGCTAATATATTCCCAAGCAGTTGTGTACCAATTAAACTAATCACAACAACTAATGGAAAAATTAAAACGATATGGCGAAATCAAACACCATCCTCAACTAGGCTGTGTAGAACAATCCGCATCCGTTTTGTGCAGGAAACAACTGACATCACGGAGCAAGAAATAGGACACATAAATAATCAAATTGAATTTTTAAAGAAAAGCGAATTACCGTGTAGTGGAAAAATTGCACAAATTAAACACACGATGCTAATGACAATGGTCGACGTAAGTATGCAATGCTGCAACGGACACAAAATCGACAATGAGGTGTTACATTTGCGGTCAAACTTCGAAAGATTTTAACACGTTGCAGAAGAATGTTCGTCTGAACTGTGATGCCTTGAGTTTTGGACTATCAACTTTACATGCACGCATACGCTTTTTAGAATCGATACTTCATCTCTCATATAAACTGCCAATTAAAAAGTGGCAAGCAAGGAGCGATGAAGATAAAGCAATTGTTAAAGAGAGGAAGATATTCATCCAAAAAAGACTTAAAGACGAGATAGGAATACTTGTAGATGTTCCAAAACCAGGATACGGTAGCACTAATGATGGCAACACATCAAGAAGATTTTTTTCGGACCCAGCAACTGCATCGAAAATCACTGGAATAAATGAAGAATTAATCAGCCGCCTGAAAATAATATTGGAAGCAATAACTAGCGGACACCGAATTAATATTGAGAAATTGGAGGAATATGCACATAAAACTGCCGAAATATATGTGCAACTTTACAACTGGCACCCCATGAGTCCTACGATGCACAAGATTCTTATTCATGGTGGTAGTGTTATAAAGCAAGCAATCTTGCCAATTGGACAATTGTCAGAAGAAGCTGCCGAGGCCAGAAATAAGCACTTACGATTATATCGCACGAATTATTCGAGGAAATTCAGCAGAAGCGATACAAATCGAGATGTCTTGAATAGGTTATTTCTGAGCAGTGACCCTTTTATAAGCTGCTGTACGCAAAGAGAACGGAATAATAAAAAAGCTTTTTCATTAGAAACCATCACACTTCTTCTTCCTGACACCGATGATGCAGCTAATGAGGATACACATACGACATAAAATTAGTAAGGAATTTTTATTAGTTTAACTTTTCGTTTATAAAGTATTAAATAATATAAAATAAATATAATAAAGCCTTTTTTCATAAAAAAATACTGTTTTATAAGAGCCTTACAATTTTCAAATTTTTTTTTTTTTTAATTAGACTGTAAATCATATGTATGTACATATGTACATACAGTCTGTCAAGAATGAGTTTAAACCTTTAAAATCAACATTTGTTAATTGAGTTTTGCGATTTATACCAACTTTTATTCCTTTGGAATGTGGCTTTTAGAAAAATCTTAAAAATTTAAACTTTTTGGTTCTTAAATTTTTTTTATTGCATTTTGAAAACAAAAAATTTTACGCATTTTGCATGTAAATTTTTTTTTCGCCATTAAATTTTTAATAACTCCAAAATAGTTATAGATATAAAATAAATGTGTATGGTTAGTTGAGACAAACTTTTCCGACAACTTTTCCTCCTGCTTTTAAAATCGGAGAACACGTTTTCAAGTTATGGCAAAATATATAAGGCAACCCAACGATTTAGGGGGTGAAGTATGCCACGCCTTTAAAAGAAAATCCTTACGTACTAGAGAAAAACGGAAAACAGATTTGAATTAAGGGCATCAAAATCCATATAGTCCACATACTTTTATTTCTAGGGTAGAGAAAAATTTTTTTGTTGCGCAGTGTACTTTTGTTGCGCAGTGTAATTTTTTCAAAATCTGCCACTAGATTTTTTATATCATACTACACCTAAAACTATCAAAAAACTAAAACTTTTAATTCAAAAAACACGTTTAATAATTTTGGCCAGCTTTTCAGGCCAAATACTCCTCTGTACGTCGTTAATTATTTTTTAAATATAACAACATAAATTTTGCAACAAACACATTAACACAAAGCCTGCTATCGAAATGATTATATCACAGTTTAAAAGTTAAGAGTTAAAAAACTCAAAGAATAAAAAAGTACTGAAAACAACGCGGGGGTACTGCGGTATTTTTAATATGAAAAAGTACTGAAAAAAGTACCAAAGTACTGAATTTTTCAACACTGAAATGCACCGTCAACCTCCGTTGATGTAGAAAGAAGCTTCTCTTTATACAAAACGCTTTTAACAGATCGACGTAGAAAATTAAAATTTGAAAACATAAAAGCCTACATGATAGTATATTGTAATAATTTTGATGATGTGGAAGAATTAGAATAAAACATTTTTGAGTGCTTTTTTTTTGCTGTTTTATAAATTTTTTGTTGCTTTTTTTATAATTTCTTTTTGCTGTAAAAGTATTGAACATTTCTTTTTTTTTGCCTTCTCTGGTAATTAGTGAGTATGTTGAACTAGGTCACATAAGCGAAGTCTACTCGGAAGTCACCTCATACTATTTTCCCCATCATGCTGTGTTTAAACCCGACAGCTCGACTACAAAACTTCGTGTTGTATGTAACGCTTCCTGCCTATCGTTCAATGGAGTTAACTTTAATGACACTTTACACACTGGGCCAGTATTACAGGCAGACCTTACGGTTCTAATGCTGCGCTATCGGCTTAATCGTTTTGTGTTTAACGCTGATATTGAGAAAATGTATCGGCAAATTTTAGTTCATCGCAATCATACCCCTTTTCAACGGATATTGTTCCGTGAAAGTCCCGAAGTCGATGTCAAGGATTTCGAGCTAAAGACGGTCACGTTTGGAGTAAACTGTGCGCCGTAGCTTGCCATTCGTACTCTGATACAATTGGCAAACGAATGCGAAGCTGAAAATCCTGCGGCGTCAGAAATATTGCGAACCCAAATGTACGTCGATGATGTTCTTGCTGGTTCTCATGAATTAGAAGAGGCGATCATACGGCGTAATGATCTAACGAAATTTCTTGGTTCGGATGGTTTCGTTCTGAGGAAATGGAGGGCAAACCATAAACGCCTGGTAGAGGATTAACCCGGCGAGAATCTGCTATCAGCAGATTTCTTGAAATTTTCGGACGCAAGCACGACTAAGACCCTTGGCTTGCGATGGAATGCGAGTTCCGATAGTTCCGAAACAGGGATTTTGTTACAAAACGTGCGGTCTTGTCCGAAATAGCAAAGCTGCTGGGTGGCTTTCTCCTAAAATTATTGTTGCTAAGATGATAATGCAGCAAATTTGGAAAGACAAGACGGATTGGGATGAATGTGTGACCCCCTAACTCTAAAGAAATGGCACGCATTGTCGGAGGACTACCCGGCAATTGAAAACATTAGTATGCCAAGATGGGTTAATTTTCACCCCGATTTCGATATAAAGTTTCATGGCTTCTACGATGCTTCTGAAAAAGCATACGCTGTAGCTGTATATATACGTGCGATTGGCGCCAATAAGGAGATAAAGACTCATTTACTGGTGGCAAAGACAAAAGTGGAGCCGATTTAATGCAAGCATTACCCGATCTAGAGTTCTGCGGAGCAGCATTATTATTAATTGTATGCGCCGGAAATAATTTGATAATAATTGGAAAATGGTTACTTCCAAAATTATTCTTTTCTATTTCCCATATAGCGTGTAAAGCCAAAGAAGGCGAACAAAATGATAGGTCAATATAGGAAAATTTCCCATGGGTATTAAAATGAGTAGGAGACTTATCATTTAATAATACAAAGAAATAAAACATTCCAGATATTTAATATAACGAAGTAAAAAAACGAAATAAAAATGAAAAATTTTGAAAAAAACGTAAAAAATAGACATTGGATTACCTTTCCAACGATATGCCATTTATTTCGATCGGACTTTTTGGTTGGGCTCCACAAGGGTTTGAGTGGGACCATACATCGAAAAACACAAAAGTACCGTTATCTGAAAAACGGTACTTAGGAAAAAAATTACAGCGATTTTCGTGTTCAGGAGGTCCCAATTAACTTATCTAGGCAGGTGGTGTTCTTGGTATTTTTCCAAATTAAAAATTTGTAAAGCAATGTAATAAAAAAGAGTAATTTTTGGGAGTTCAGTATTTTGGTCATAACTCTACTATTTTATAGGGTGTAGGATCAATATTGTAGAAATTACAAACGGAATTACAAAGTTATATATACCCTTTCTACCTTCGGTGAAGGGTATAAAAAAAGTAATTTTTGGGGATTCAGTATTTCGGTTATAACTCAGCCATTTTTTAACCGATTTGACAGATTTATATACCGACGTGTTGAAGAAAAAATTTACCATTTACTTGAGTTGCAAAGCTTGGACTCGGGGAAATCTATGGTTCCCGAAAGTGGGTATTTAAAAAAAAAATTTAATTTTGTTCATAACTTTTTTGTATCTGAACCGATTTTTCCGAGTTTCTTATGAAATATGTTCTACTAAAAATTTCCGATATTTTGGCAGCCCTAAAATTTAGGTTTTTATACAATTTTGAATTTTTTTGTACGGGAGGTACCATGCCCACTTCTCCAATCCCGCCCTTATTTTGTAGGATGGTGTGTATTGACAACCTAAATGTGTGTACCTAATTTGGAAACTTGGGCTTTTGCCGTTTCCCAGATATACAGCAAAAAGCAATAAAAATACAACAACCACGAGGGATTTTTGGAAAAAATTAGAGGTAGTCGTGGTTTTTTGCTCATAACTCAGCCATTTTTAACCGATTTGACAGATTTATATACCGACGTGTTGAAGAAGAAATTTACCATTTACTTTAGTTATAAAGCTTGGACTCGGGTGATCTATGGTTCCCGAAATTGGCCATAACTTTTTTGCATCTGAACCGATTTTTCTACTAAAGATTTCCGGTCTTTTGATATATAAGGTGTAACCATCGGTCATATAACAGACACAAATTCAGGTTTTTATGAAGTTTTTGATATTTTTTGTACGGGAGGTACCACGCCCACTTCTCCAATCCCGCCCGCATTTTGTAGGATGGTGTGTATTGACAACCTAATTGTGTATACCTAATTTGGAAAATTTGGCTTTTTCCGTTCACCAGATATACAGCAAAAGGTAATAAAAATACAACAACAACAAGGGATTCTTTTAAAAAATTAGAGGTAGTCGTGGTTTTTTGCTGATAACTCAGCCATTTTCAACCGATTTGACAGATTTATATACCGACGTGTTGAAGAAGAAATTTACCATTTACTTTAGTTATAAAGCTTGGGCTCGGGTGATCTATAGTTCCCGAAAGTGGGTATTTAAAAAAAAAAATTAATTTTGGTCATAACTTTTTTGTATCTGAACCGATTTTCCCGAGTTTTTTTTAAAATATGTTCTACTAAATTTCCGATATTTTGGTATATAAGTCATATCCATAGGACATATGGCAGCCGTAAAATTTAGGTTTTTATACAATTTTTAATCTTTTTTGTACGGGAGGTACCACGCTCACTTCTCCAATTCCGCCAACATTTTGTAGGATGGTGTGTATTGGCAACCTTAATGTGTGTACGTAATTTGGAAACTTTTGCTTTTGCCGTTCCCCAGATATACAGCAAAAAGTAATAAAAATACAACAAACACAAGGGATTTTTGTAAAAAATTAGAGGTAGTCAAGGTTTTTTGCTAATATCTCAGCCATTTGTGGACCGATCTGGCTGAATTTCAATAGCAAAATTATAATAAGAATACCTGACATAAAGATACCCCAACCAAGTCCCCATCATATCTGGGGGTTTCGGAACACCCATTTCAACAGACAGATGGACAGACGGACAACCGGGTTTGAACTTCGCTTTTCATAAGGACCCAGAATATATATACTTTATAGGGTGTAGGATCAATATTGTAGAAATTACAAACGGAATGACAAAGTTATATATACCCTTTCTACCTTCGGTGAAGGGTATAATAAAGGAGGTAGGTGGAGGGGGCGCAATAAGTAATATATAAATGATTAAGCTTATCTTTGTTTGTTCCCTAAAGACTCCTAAGCTACCGAACCTATTTGCCTGAAATTTTTACAGAAATTTTCTAATTACCGGCGCTCAATATAGGCTATTAACTTTTTTAATTTTCAAGTGGGCAAAGCACCTCCCATAAAATGACAATAAAGATTTTTACATATTTGGAGTACTGTAACTATGAAAGTTTTCCGATTTTTAACAAATAGCTAAGATAATAATACACAACATCTTTTAAAAAGTAGGTTCAATGGGAAAAGTATGCCTGGCACCTCCCATACGAATACACTTGAAATTTCTCTATATCTGTAGAACGGTTACCGTAAAAGCATTTAAATTTAGTACAAGTTGCTTGGTTATCAATACACGAGATCTGTTTTGAAAAAATTTTGATATGGGTAGCAAAGCGCACCAGGTTAAACTAGTAAGGTATAATTTTAAACATTCTCATTTGTGGTTTGGGCTGAGGTAAAGCACTTTGTGTCCGTCCGGCTGGCTGTCCATGTAACCTTGTTCGCAATGTACAGGTCGCAATTTTGGACATAATTTGATAAAATTTGGTTAATAGGTTCTTATTGGCACAAGGACCAAGCCTATATAAAAGGAGCCAAATCGTAGTACCAAGAGGGGAGATAGTTGCAATTTCTGCCTCTCAGAAACTATCAAACCGATTTTAATGAAATTTAAAACACAGATAGATCCATTTTTATATGCATACATGAGCTAGGCAGTTTTTCAAAAATAGGACCACAAGGGGAGTAAGGGGGCGATTTCTGCCTCTCACAAACTTTCAAACCGATTTTAATTAAATTTAAAACATAGGTAGACCCATATTTATATGGACACATAAGCATGATTCTCCATGGGTCCCGAAGGTGCACTCTCTTAATTTGGTTTAAAAGATGTAGTGTACTTTCTTACTTGTTTATATTGAAGTACTACATATTTAATTAAAAAGGGGGACACATTGGCCAATGTGTCAGAGTGACGACAAATTTCTCAACAGGTGATATTACTTATGTTAAGATGTTTAAATTCATCAAAAGTTAAAAGAGGTGTTCGACACCCACCACGATCAGGGGGGTCGGTCTTTTTTAAATTATTTTTTGTTTTCTTGCTATTTTATTTGTTAGCAATAGTATGTATATTTTTATTTTTTATATATCGTTAGCTAAAATGCAAAAAGGCGAAACTAG
Source organism: Pollenia angustigena (assembly GCA_930367215.1). Classification (NCBI taxonomy): domain Eukaryota; kingdom Metazoa; phylum Arthropoda; class Insecta; order Diptera; family Polleniidae; genus Pollenia; species Pollenia angustigena. The sequence continues at coordinate 9,947,011 of OV884061.1, read as the reverse complement.
CAAAAATATAGTGTATAAAATGAAAACTATAAATATGTCAGAAAACATGCATTGATAAGTCGTCCACAGAAGTCTTCAAAAAATTTTAAAAGGAAACCATTTCATTATATTTTGTTAAAAATAAAAATGGGTTATTTCGTAGTTTTGCATTCAAAAAATATACACTCTTGTAGTTACGTCCCTTTGGTTTTTTTTTTTGTAAATAAAAGCGTAATTTTTGATCGCAGAATTGTAAATTTTGTCAAGACATGTAGTTCAATGGCATTCATAAATACCAATCAAAAACGCGATTTTGAATTTTTTGTTAGTTACGCCTTTTTGCATTTTAGCTAACGATATCTTTTTTTGCTAAAACAAAAATAAATTAATAGTAATTTTAAGTATTTTTGGGAAAATCCGTAATATATATAACGTGAGTAATTGCGAGTTTAGTCTTTACACGGAGAGCGCTTAATATCGACTGAAATTTATATGTACATTTTTTATTATATTCATAAAAATCAATCTTACAAAACTAGTACTTTTGCTTTTATACCCTTCGACGAAGGTAAAAGAGTATATATAACTTTGTCATTCCTTTTGTAATTTCTACAATATTGATCTTAGCCTCTTTGAAGTATATATATTCTTGATCCTTATGAGAAGCCCCCAGATACGATGGGGGCTTGGTTAGTATATATTTACGTCAGGTATGCCCATTATAATTTTGCTATTGACATTCAGCCAGATCGGTCCAAAAATGGCTGAGATATGAGCAAAAAACCATGACTACCTAAATTTTTTTCCAAAAATCGCTTGTTGTTGTTGTTGTTTTTATACCCTTCAATAGTTGAAAAGGGTATATAAAAGTTTGTCATTCCGTTTGTAATTTTTACAATATTGATCTTCGACTCTATAAAGTATATACATTCTGGGTCCGTATGAAGAGTGAAATTGATTTAACGATTGTAACGATGTAACGTTACTGACTGACTGACTCACTGACTGATTCATTATCGCACAGCCTAAACGCCTGAAGCTAAAGGCTTGAAATTTGGTCCAGAGATTGGTCACTCCTCAAATCGATCCACTTAGACATGATTTTTGGGAATTCGAATGTTTAGGGGATAAAGAAGATTAAAAACGGGAAAATTCGGTAACCTTATATCTTCAAAACTAAAAGAGTTACAAGAAAAATATAATACTTATCGTTGTTCTTTGAAAAAATAAGCGGAAAGATGTCTGGTACTCTTTTGAAATTCGGCCCGTTTAGGGAGTAAACGGGAAAAAAACAGAGTTTTTGGTACTTTTTTGACACCTCGTCTATCTTTTGAACCAATTAACATAAAAACAAAGTTTATACAACATTTGAAACTTATCAAAAAATAGGGATATGAATGTGGTACTTTTTTTTGAATTCAAACATTCAAGGGGTGAAAATCGTAACTATTTTTGGTACTTTTTTTTACAAAATATTTTGCTCCATTCATTGACATATTCGTACTAAATTATGGGCTCCCACTACAATACTGAAATTTTTGATACCTTAATGGGGGAAAAATAGTACCAAAAAGGGGAAATACGGAAAGTTTGATATTTTTCTTTAGCTTTTTGGTTCTATTTTAAAAACCTCTTCTTTAGCTTCACTTTGGAAAATCAAATCTTGTAACGTTAATTTACTTAAGCTTAACTGTTTTCCTTTCTTTTTTAGGGGCTTATAGTGCAGGGCTGCCAGGTACTTTTTTCCTTGTCCCCAAAAAATTAAAAAAATATCCCCAAAAATCCCCAAATTAAGAAAAAAAACCTTAATTAGTAAATATTTTTCTGTTTGTTTTTTTTTCTGACCAAATTTAAAACTTTTTTTTTTTAAAAAGTAAAAATTGTAAGAAAAATTTTAATTAGAAATCCCCAAAAATCCCCAAATAAAAATTTTTTGTAAAAAAAATTATTTTATTTTGTTTGTACCCTGAAGGAAAAATAACATTAATTTATAAAGTACCCTTAACACTACCTTTTAACTAAAATGGTAATCTTAATAAGGACCTTTTACACCGTATAAGTTGTTGATAAGAGTAAGATAAAAGTTTTCCTACTTTTTTTTCATATTTATAATACGAGACAAAGAAAAATAAGCATAAATAATAAAAGGGAAAATATATTTAAAGAGTGTAAAATCCCCAAAAAATCCCCGAATTTTTTTTTAATCCCCAAAAAAATCCCCAATCCCCAAATGACTTTCTTTGTCCTTTTTGCTCGCATAAAATCCCCAACTTTGGGGATAAATCCCCAAGTCTGACAGCCCTGTTATAGTGTCTAATGGCGAGATCCATGTACATTCATCGCTCATCTCGTTTTAAGGCTTGCCAGACGTACTGTATTCAGCAGTACGCGTACTTTTTTTTAATATCTGTACTGCTTTCTGTGTCCATGTTCTGTAACTCTCGCGTCGAGAAAGTTTTCGATTGAAATGTGTGAAATGAAACAAAAATGCCATAAATTGAAACAATCAGCTGTTTTTCTCACTTAACTGTGTCTGTAACTTTTTTTGGCGAGTACAAGCTGTCACGTAAGGAAATTACTAGCCAATTTACAGAAAAAGTGTGTCTGTAACATTTTTGGTGAGAAAAGTTCCCGCTTTGAACTGTCAAATAAACTCACGAATAAAAATGGGGCGAGAAAAAATTTGAACACTAAAAAACAATTAAAAATGCAAAATGCAAAGAATAATAATAATAATATTTTATTCTTGGCACATTTTTCATGGTTTTATTATTTTGCTTTTAACATTTTTATAAAATATACGAATGTCTTCAAAGCTCGTTTGCAAACAACAAACATTAAAGTCGCTCTTTACACAATTTGGCATAGCCGACGGTTGTGTTTTCGCCGCCGTCGTTGAAAAATGTTCAATTTAAGTAAATTTTTGTCGCCGTCAACGATATGTGTTACTGGCGTTCTGAACGTCTGCAATGTCACATCGGCTTCGAGTGCAATATTATGACATTTATAACGTAACGACGTAATCTCTTTTGATAGTTTTCGACATGAGTTACAGACACACATTTTTCTCACTTTTCGAGAAACGATGGAATATTTTGTTTCACATCTTTTCGATGCAAGAAGTTCTCACTAAAGTTACAGAACATGGGTACTGCATATCCATTAAAGAAGTACGCAATTGTACTTTTTTTTGTACAAAAATAAAACACGTTTGCTGCATATATAAAAAGTACAAAAAATGTTCGACATCAACAAAAAATACTGCTAATCTTAAAGTAATGTTTGAATTTTGCGATTTTTAATAGTTTGAAATGCTGCGTCATGTACGAACTCGATGACGCCTGAAGCTTAAAGATTTTAAAAAACTATCCAGCCGTAAAAGCTTACTTGTCATTCGAAAATTGTTGTTCACCTGTTTTGAGGCAATTTTTTTTAAAAAAACTTGATGAAGCAAACCTTGGCTTTGTACACAACATAGGAAATACTATATTATGCATTTAAAAAAATAGGGGATAATGGCAACCTTTGATTAATTGACAAATTCTAGAAAGTAAAGCAACTTTGCGAAAAATTAAAACAGCAAAAAAAGCAAAAATTAATGGTTTTATAGCCGAACTTGCAAATTAGCCACAACTTTGTCTTGATAACCTGAATATTCAAGCCTAATTAAAAAGAATATCAAAAATTAAAAATTAACAGTTCAACTAAAATCAAAATTGTTCTTAAAATAGCTATGGGACAAGCTCTAATGTTTACATTTGTACTTTAATTTGTAAAAATAAAATGTCGACGAAAGTGGACAAAAAAACATAGTAAAAATGAATTCAGGTTTTCAAGACAAAGTCTTGACAGAAAGAATACGAAAAAACAGATGAAAGGAGGCAACATGTACTTTAAAATTTAAGTGATAAAAACAGCAAATTTCGAATCAGCAGTACTACTGGTTAAAGATTGATGTTTGACTGTTGGCTAACGGGCACCGCAGTGGTGCAGTGGGTAGAACTCAAAAGATCTTCTGAGGATAGAATGTGGTGATTCTTGAAACATGTAAAGATCAACCCGGGTTCGAATCCCAGCTCAGCCAAGAAAAATTATCAATAAATTTTAATAAAAATTCCAAGTTGTAAAATTCCTTCCCTCAGTGAAAATAATTTTATGAAAATTAAATTTGATGAACTCAAGCCTTATTAAAAAGAATATCAAAAGTTAATATAAATATGTATTTTTTTTATTTTGCTGTCACTTACAATTACTTAACAAGTTTTTGATTTAAAAAAACTGAACCGCAACAGAACAGAAAAACTAATCAATTTCGTAGGTTTTTTAATAACAAAAACAAATCAGCTGATTCGTAACAGAACAGAAAGTAAAGACTAATTCTGCCTTAAAGATTCTTTCAAATTAATTTAGTCATTTGCAAAAAACTTTAGTTGAATATTCTTATCGTTGTACCTAAATGTGATTGCTTGAAAACATACATTTGATTTAAATGCATACACACATACCTATTGTCTATAAGACAGCATCGCAGTTTTTGATCGTAATCATTATAATAAATATAATGATAATTAAAATGTCTAAAGAGACAATGGATTTTTAATTTGACACACTTCTCAGTCGACAACGACAGAAAAAGTATTGTCTTCATTCTCATTGTACGAACCAACATAAAAACCCAAACTTATTTTTCGAAAATGAAATAACATAAATTTCTATTTTGTTTAAAATAAAATCATTTGTTTACTTCTTATTCAATTTCCAGTATCACCATCATTACACGAACCCCAGGAATTTTCGGGATTTTAACAATAATGTTCGTTTTTATTGAATTTTAATACTCAACTAGCCTAACCCGGTGCGCTTTGCTAACCCCATATTTAAAATATGTTGTGTGTTATTATGTAAGCTATTTATACAAAATATAAAAACTGATTTCAGGAAAATTAGTTCAGTAGTGTAGGAGTCGATAGGGAATAAAATTACATATGCTCCTTCATTTATATATTATTTATTGCTCCCCCTGCACCTACACCTTTAATTTTTTTAAAAGGTATAGTTTACCATAAGAGTGGGTCCTACAAAGCTTGAGATCTTTTGTCTTCAAATATTCCGTATTTGATATTTTCGATCTATGGAGGGTACTGCTCTTCATCCGTCTACCCTGTCCGTTTTTATTTTAAAATTTATAGTTTACCATAATAGTGGCTATATCCATGTTTGAAGACTCTTGCTATAATGGTTCTTCAGGTGGCATGTCATAACGTCCGGTATCATAGTGTCCGTGGACACTATGACACTCCAAAATGTGTCACAGTGTCCATGGACGCTTTAGTAAGTGCAGCCGGTATTTGTAACACCATAGCGGAGAAAATCCTTGCGCCCAAAAGTGTTTTCGCTATAAATTTAATATATGCACCCAGAGAAAAAACAACAAAACCATTTGAAAAAAAGTTTTAACCACATTTTGTTTAATTTTACCAAATCATTGTCACCGACAACCATATTATGGTTTAATAAGTTTCTTTAAAAATAGTTTTGTTTTGCCCGTGGACATTATGACATTTTCAAAAGTTCACAGTGTCCATGGACTTAAAGGTGTGACTACTACCAAGTTTGAACGTCATCATTTTTAGAGTTCTTAAGATTTGCGATAATAAAAAATTTGAGTAAAATCGGTTCAGTAGTTTAGGAGTCTATGAGCCAACAAACAAATAACAGACACAAATTTTTTAATTTTTATATGTATAGATACATATATAGATTTATTGCTCCCCCTGCGCCTATTCCCTTTATTTTATTTTAAAAGGTGTAGTTTATCATAAGAGTGGGTTCTACAAAGCTTGAAGACTTTTGTCTTTAGATATTCGGGTGTTGATGTTTTCGTTCTATGCGGGGTACTGCTTCTCCTCCGTCTACCCCGCCCATTTTTGTTTTTAAATTTATAGTTTATATAAGTGGCTTTAACCACATTTTCTCGCTTTAATAGTTCTTTATTTACACGATATTTAATATATGCATCACCCATGGTGGTGAGTATTGCTACACCTACGCCTACACGCTTTATTTTTATTTTCAAGAGTGTAGTATACCATAAGAGTGACTTCTACAAAGTTTGAACATTCTTACTATAACAGTTCTTAAAATATGCGATATTAAACATTGGCGTTTTATGGGGTACCACTTCCCCCGCTGCTATATTATTTCAGTTTTGGGGCTCACAAGATCCTTCTACCAAAAGTTCAACAAAATCCGTGCAGCGGCTCTTATTAATATTTCTATCTATGAGGGGTACTGCTCCGCCTCTGTCTACCCCGCCCATTTTTATATTGAAATCTATAGTTTACCATAATAGTAGCTTTAACCACGTTTGAAGACTCTCCCTTTAATAGTTCTTCAGTTGAGCGATGTTTAATATATGCAGCATATGGGAGGTATTCCCCCTCCCCTGCGCCTACCCGCTTTATTTTTATTTTCAAAAGTGTAGTATACCATAAGAGTGACTTCTACAAAGTTTGAATATTCTCACTATAACAGTTCTTAAGATATGCGATATTAAACATTGGCGTCCTATGAGGGTACCTTTTCCCCCGCTGCTATTTTATTTACATTTTGGGGCTTAGAAGATCCTACTGCAAAACGTTCAAGAAAATGGGTGCAGCGGCTCTTAAGATATGCGATAATTACTATTGGCATCCTATGGAGGGTACCACTTCCCTTGCCCCCATCGAAAAAATAAGTGGCCTTTTTTATGAAAATTTAATTTCAGAAAAATCGGTTCAGAGTCTATAACATTTTTCACTTTTATATGTACCTGTATAGATACAAAAAAATATATTTGAGTTATAGTTTTTATTGCAAATAATTCTTATTTTTGAGAAACCAAAAATATGTAATTGCATGTATTTCCTTGTGCGACCAATGAAGGCAGAAACAATATATTTATCCGTTTTAGAGCTTTTTATGAATTTTGGCATCGATTTGTTAGTGCATATTTTTGCACTTGCAGCATTTTTTTTGCATATTTTAGTTAAAATACCTTTTTGGCAGCATATTTTTAGCGAATATTTTGCCTTTTTGCGGCATATTTTGATACATTTTTTAGATGCCTGCAAGAGCTTTCGCTGCAAACAAAAAAATTTTTTTTGCGAAATTTTAAACGTCTGGCGAACGTTAATGCCTGTCCATGTTAATTTAACAAATTTGGTAAACACATTTTAACTGTACTATGAACGAAGTCTATGTAAATGGTGAGAATCGGTCTATAACTTTACATATTCCCCATAAAAACTTTCCAAACTAGACTCTGTGTCCGTAAACCATCTCATTATGTTGATATTAAGGTTAAATTCCCAAAAATATTTTACAGCATATTAAATTATTTTTGAATCAGTTCACATTTGCCCAAAACTCCCATCTATAAAAAGCTTTAACTTCCTTTTAAATTTTAAAATTAATAAACAATTTGGGGACCGTCCCTAAAATCCCTTTAAAACAAAAAAATCTCATATGGATGTCAATATCTAGATAGTATTCGGCACAAATAACTCTTATATGAATTTTAATCTCTTAACATAACTTTTTTTTTTGAGCCGATGAGTGCTCATCATTTCTAAATAGGGTAATATCATGAAAATTCGTTTGTAAATACTATAGTGTTTGGGATTTACCGGTTATAATTTTAGGATTGTTTTTATTAAATGGAACTGTTATTAAATTGTTGAATATTTTGTTTTTAAACTAGCAATTTTTAAATTTTTTGAGACCTATTTTTAACAATTTTAGGGCATATTTTCAATTTTTTACTGCATATTTAATGCGCATAAAACGTGTTTTTTAGAGCATATTTCTGGTTTCCCTGTTGATATATAACGAAATGTTTATATATGTATAACAATTAAAACGTAATTTTTATGAAATAGCTCATATTCCTTTCGGTCCAATAATAATAAAAAACTCTAAATTTGCTTAGAAAACATACGTTAAATTAAATAATAATTTATAATAATAAAAATAAATACTATCTGCATATTCATAAAAAATAAATATTTATGCTTAAATCGGTTTAAAGAAACATTTATATGAAAATTTGGTTTTAAAATTAATTTCAAACGTACTTAAATTGTTGATTATGATTCTTGCGGTGAATGTATACATATCAGTACCCTGGAGTACTGCACTATGTCGTTATAGTGTTATCTCGATGAGAGAGTACACTTGGCCGTGTATTAACGACGTCACAATTTAAGGTAGCTGCATACCTTTGCGGTAACGATATTTAAGCTATGGTTGAATAATTGTATGTGTGTAATAAAATCCATGATTTACAAACAAAAACATACTTTGATTGAAATTATTACATACAATTTTTAAACATAAGTAAGCATTAAAAAATTTTTAACAAAAATATAATTAATCAATTTTATATTTATGTGAATAAAATTTTTACATTTTGTTTACTTATTATAAACGTATAAAATATATGTTTTCTTTTTTAAAAACTTATGTAATTTATGTAATACCTTTTTAAAATTCATAAATAAAAAAATAGCGGTTTGTTTATTTAAAAAAATCATAAGAAACACATTGATCCCGAATACCGAAATCCCGGAGAATCCCGGGATCTCGAAATCTTGGCAGTCCCGATTGGCATCCCTAGTACATATGTATGTAGTTTGTAAGAATATTTGTACAAATCTTATTATTTATAAATGTACAATGTGTACGTACAGTTGAATGTCGGTTATTCGGGCCTCTATTAACCAATTACATTTAATACCAGGTATACTGCTGGATTGGTTTTACAATCACTATTATTGTTGATTGTAGGTTAAAATGCGGCGATTAAACAGGGCAAACCTTGTTCTTTTTCTTTTTTATCCGTGTAATAATCATCGTTAAATATTTTCTCAGCCAGTCATATACATACATACACACAAGCATTATTGAAATATTCCCAATTTTGGTACGTACTCATGTTTGTATTAAGTTCATACAAATGTATGTATGTACTTACTTAAGATACTTGCATTTTGCATAGACTAAAATTTATGTTTAAAAAGAAATAATATGTAATTTTTATCATTACAACCGAATAATCAAGATTCAACTGTTTATAAAGGCACAACTGTTTACATGTTAGTATGTGCTGATTATTTTGCATCGTTATTAAAAAACAAGTTTTGGTTAACAGTTAAAAAAAACATTCAGTGGTGTTACATTAAAACCTGGTTTCCAGAGAAAGTTTTTTGTATTTACGATCTTAAAATAACAAATCAGAAACTAAAATACCAAATGCGCTCTAAAAAAATGTATTTGAAAAACTCGAAAAATGCTTATTACACACAGGAAAACATCAATGTAAAATCGTCGAAAACATGGTTGATACTATAGTTTTCGGTAGTGATTTTGCTTCATAGTTACTTCATGTTAATTTAATATGATTTAACAATAACTTGCGAATAACACTTTTTACTTTTAAAATAACTATAACGCGTGGTAATTAAATATTAGAGTTTTTTTTTTCCCGGAGTTTTTCGATTCCCGGGAAAGCGGGAAATTTTTTTGAATTTCCGGGATCCCGGGATCCCGCTCCATATAAATAATACACAGTAAATTTGTTTTTAAATAATGAAAAAAACTTTTATAAAAAAACGTAAGGTAATTTGTTTACAAAGTAAGTAAAAGAAATCCTTAAATACTACAAAATTAAATGAAGATTAAAAGAGGAACTTGAATTATTATTACCTTACGGTTTTATATGTAAATTCCGTGTTATTATTATGCTCTAGATACAAGATAAAAAATTAAGATAAACATAACAATTTAATTCATAAACACAAATTGAGGTACTCAAGATATGAGATAAAAATGTTAATTCATAAAATAGATAAAATATTTTAAATAAATATGTTAACATTTTTTAACGGCTTAGGAAATAACTTTCTGACACACTCAAAGCGCTTAGTAAGTCGTCAAAAAGTATATTGATTATTTTATTTACTAATTACCATGTTTCCGAAAAATTTCGTTCATTTTTTTTACCGAGGTTGGATAAATAGTTAAAAGTGCACCGTTGTAGAACGCTTTTGATTCACAATAAGAAGCATTTTTTTATAAACAACGTCTATATCAGTCAAATGTATGTCAAGGTTCATGCAAAAAATAGCATCAACCTCTTACAAACCTTTTCATTTCATTAGGTCTATCTGTAATCTTTAGGACAATGTGTTTTTCAAATTGTATGTTGTAGTATCTTACACGAGTTTCAAAATTTTTTTTAATTTCGGTTTCCCCGCACTTCTAGGGTATATAAACCAACACAAATTGAAAAAAAATTGTGTTTATCACCTAATAAACATATCGCTCCTTCATTGCAACATAGTCATATCTCAAAAAATCAAAAATTGTAAGTTATTTAAGCAAAGAGTTCCTTCATGCCTTCTCGTATTTTATCTCAAACTGAACCGAAGTTATAGCAAAATATATCTTTAAATCGGCACATTTTGAAAACTTTAATCGCATTTTGCCAAGTTCATTTGTTTTTGTAGATATGGCTATGTTACAATAAAGGAGCTATATGTTTAGGTATCTGCTATTTTTAAGACTTGTCCATGGACAATTAAACTTTACTACCTGCATCTTATTTTGAATTAATGTTCTTTATTAACTTTTCACTTCACTAAATTTATTAATTATCAACTGTTGCACTGCCTATTCTGCTTTAAGTAGATTTATTGCATCAGGAGACATTGATTTACGTATGTACTCACTTCTTGTAATTGATCTAATCGACAACCCATCCACAGATGCTTATTTTAAGAGAATAGACAACTAAATTTCAAAGTATAAATAGCTGTTTTCTTAAACTATGAGGAATTTTTTATTTCCCGGGATCCCGCATGAAAAATCCCGGGAAAGCGGGAAATATAATTATTGAAATTCCCGGGAATTCCCGGGACGGGAAATCCCGGGACGGGAAATCCCGGGAAAAAACCCTATTAAATATATATAACTACGTGAATTTCATGTAGACTCGAATTGGCTTTAGTTTGAAATAAGAGTGAGAAGAATCTTCAGAGACAACATATGCATTTATTTAAAAATAATTTAAAACCCTTAATCCGCGGAGCCAGAGAAAGAGAGGATATAATTACTTATTTTCCTGTAACACATCTTTCACTTTTCATACCCACACCACAATAGTGGAGAGGGTATTATGCATTTGTGCTGATGTGTGTAACGCCTTAAAATATTGGTCCTAGACCCGATATACCGATCGTCTTAGAATCACTTTCTGAGTCGAACTAACGATGTCCGTCCGGCTGGCAGGCTGGCTGTCCATGTAACCTTGTGCGCAAAGTACAGGTCGCAATTTTAGAGGTAATTTGATGAAATTTTGGTCATAGGTTCTTATTGGCACAAGCACCAAGCCCATTGAAAATGGGCCGAATCGTAGGACCACGAGGAAAGATAGGGGAAATTTCTTCCTCTCAGAAACTATCAAACCGATTTCAATGAAATTTAAAACATACATAGAACCATATCTATATGGGCACAAAATGTATGCATTTTTTTAAAAATAGGACCACGAGGGGAGATAGGGGCAATTTCTGCCTCTCAAACAGATTTTAATGAAATTTAAAACATAGATAGATCCATATCTATATGGACACATTAGCTATACAGTTTTTCAAAAATAGGACCACAAGGGGAGGTAGGGGCCAATTTCTGTCTCTCACAAACTTTCAAACCGATTTTCATCAAGTTTAATCTATATTTATATGGACACATAAGCATGATGTGTGGTGTAGGGTATCATATGGTCAGGCTTGACCGACTATACTTTCTTACTTGTTTTTTATTCCCATTTGTGAGCAGAATGGTCCGATATGGGTTTCGTCATCATTCAACTTTGAAAATGTTATGTACTATTTAACTAAATAATTTTAACAAAAAGAATACCGGAATTTGTCTTCTCTTTTTAGATTATTTTTAACATGAAAATAAAAAAAAAAATTATCTTTTTCTTTTTATAGTGTTGTTGTTTTTTCTATACAAAACAAGTTAAACAGTTTTTTATGGTTTCAATATTAAACAATTTTATTTAAATATTTTTCATTTAATATAAACATGAAACCAAGATAATTTTAAATAAAAAACATTGCGCCATGTTAATTTAACATTGATTTTTTTTTTCTGTGTGTAGAGATTTTTTGGATAAGTGTTGTACAAATTTTGCAGTTTTCTAATACATAATGAAAAAAGTATAAATCGTCACCTTAACTACACTTTTACTTTATTGAAGAAGCAAAAAACGATGCAAAATCAATAATAACAAGTAAGAAAGTATAGTCGATCAAGCCCTATGCCACAATATTCAAAAACAAATTTTCAAGAGTGTACCCTATATGAGACCCATGGGAAATCATGAACCAGCCAGATCAAAATTACATTATTAGATAAAGATTCATGTAAATGTTTTCTATGGCAAATATTATTAAAGCCTAGATTACACTATCTCACAAGTCTTACGTATTCCATAATACTTTGTGAGATAGAAATCTAATGAGTTTTGTTGCGACTGTCAAAAAATCCAATGTAACATGACAGTAACAATGTAACAAGTATAAACGCTCACACATGAAAAAAATGCAACCCTGATCCAATGAAAAGTATTATTGTTTAGAAATGTTTCAATAAACGATGAAGTCGTATGGGATGTCAAACTTTTTTGATAATACTTGTCATTTTCGTGACACATTGCATTCACACTATCACACTTTGTCATATTACTTGAGATTTTGACATGTATTAATACAAAGTATAATAGTGTAATCTAGTATTTTGTGCCTTGGGTTCACTCGGCTTAGGAGCTACAAAATCCCGTTTCTGTGAATCAGTAAATAAGACCCTGACATTCTCATACAAATACCATTTGCGATCTAACGATAAACCGCTTGGTGCAATGAGTGGAGGTAATTCGTTTGGTAGCTCAGCCGTTAATCGCAGATTAAATCTTTCTTCTTTCAAGTCCACAAGTTATTTTCATACAATTTCGTTTTTTTAAGTCAAAGTGGTAGTACTAGCTAATACCACAAAATCGCGTCAGTGTTCCTGTCAATCTTTTGTAAAATCCTTGGAAATGAGTATCCCATGTCCGCCACTCTTCTTCACTTCCATTCACAGCGTTGTTATATTAATTACTGCTAGATCTATTGACCACATCTTCAAAATATTGGTAGTAATCTACATTTGAGCGGCTATATTCTAGTTTCAATAATCCGAAAGAGCGATCGGGACTGAAGTTGGTGTGGCCAGTTAGGAAGGCATTTAATGATATCGATTCGTTTAAGCCAGAATCTACTCGCCAGACCAAATAATGCATCATTGCATTATTTTTTTTCTGTGCTACGCAGTTATCAGAAAATAAAACTAAATTTTTAACGGCATTCTTCGTGAAGTAATAGTGAATTTGGCTAATGACAGCATTAGGTCCTTTTCCTATTTCAAACTCTTCGTCTAATAAATAGTTCGACTGAACGTTAGTGAATTCATTATGAATACCAAAAATTTAACACTTACGAGCTGCATTGAAATATGCCGTTCCGACTGGATGGATAAGATATATTTTGTGTATAGTCGAAACTCACTACAAGAGTAAAATAAGCATCACTCATTTTGCAGCATTGTTGGTAGAATTCACGCTGGCGTTGCTCATGGTCAAGATGAGTAACAGCCATTCGCAAGTTTGCTTCTTTTGTATCTGCATCAGATTCTTTAAAACTCGTCGTAGCATCAAGGTATTCTGTTGACAGACATCACAAAGATCAGTTTTCGGTTTCATTGGCGAGATGTAAGGGCAGTACTTCATCCAAATTTTGTAAAAAGTTTTAATTGCGATTTTATCTTCATTAGACAAACTTTTTCAAAACGATGATAAACAGCACGTTTTGTTTCACTGGATGGTAGCACCATTACTTTACAGTCTTTGTAGTTTGGCATTCTACTAGGAATAGGTATTGCAAATTTTTCAGCAAAATTTTGAATAAATTTTACGATACGAGTAAGTGATGCTGGTGATAACACACGCGATTGCCGTTTTGAAGACTTGCCACTTAGTTTATGTTTTGGTTTTAAACCAACATCGTTAATAAAACAAAACATCTTTCTGCAAATATGAATGCCACGAAATAAGTAAATTGTACAACTCTGGATTTATTTTTTACCTCTTGGCCATACTTCTTTCGACTTTCAGTATTATAAACGTTTTCGAGCGATAAATGTTGTCGATAAAATTCTATATGGCTCAAATGGACTAAATCTTGTTCTGGTTTACTTAATTCTTGGAAAAATTGCCGGCTTTGTATAGCAAGATTTTCTGCAATTATCTTATTTTATTCTTTCGAACAACATGCTTCGGATTTTTCTCCGTACATCAAATAGATCTTCATCGACTCTTCAACGGATTCCTCCAATTCGGATATAATATTGGATTCGGAAATATCATGCAAAAAACTTTGATTTTCAGTTATTCCCAAAGTATTAACACCGACACTTTCAGATAACGTCATATCGATCTCATCATAGCCATAAACCGAGTCTAGTATTACTGTCTACTGTCAAAAATATCAATTTTTATAAGAATCACTTCAAATAAACATCCTGTTTTCCAAAAGAAAATAAAACGGAAGTGATAGGTGCATGATTAAAAGCTGATAGTTCCTTTTTTAATCTTGATACGAATTTGTTTACTAAAGTTACCCTCCACAGCATACTTCTTACGTATGGCAATAACAATTACCTTAATTTGCTTTCTCAATGGATTAGATTTCTCACTTCACAATAATACGCATAATTTAACAAGTAAGTAAGGCTATGCCGAATCTTATATACCCTTCACCATGATGAGATAAGAACAAATAGTTATATACATAAATAACGTTCTTTAGATAGGTATAATAAAAAAAAAAAACAAAAAATGTATATATGTACCTAAGCCCGTTTCCTCTTTTGCCAAAGTTGATGTTTGAAATTCGTTTTATAATCTTAAAATCGTTTTTTAGAACATTAAAAAAATTAAATAAAATAAATGAAAAAAATTCTTTTAGGGATTCGAACTGGTAATAGCATCAGTCTCAGGAAAGAACTTAACAACTCGGCTACGAATGCATTTACTGAAGAAGCGTTAAATTAAAATATATTGAGTCTATGAGTTTGTTTCTTTATTTGAGCGGCATATCATATACATGCATTAATGTGTATGTTTTTTTTTCATTATTTATTTATTGAATCTTCATATAATAAATATGAACTAACAATAATTAATCAAATCTTATCCTAATACTTTATTTATGTCCTGCCAGTGCCAGACAAAAATTTTCTTCAACGGGTTCCGTTTATTATGATTATCGCTCATCTAAATGGATAAGTGCTGCAGTGTCTCTTCTTCTTAAGCGAGTGTGGCCGCCGTGATTTAAAATAATTCGAGCTAGTGGATTTGGGTGCTGTTCAAGTCTTTTTAAATATTTTACTGCATATTTTGTAATCATATGGCGATTTCTTTTCTGAAAAAAATATGTTACAGTATGTACATGTAACATTTTCTAATGTTACCTATAATCACTGGAAGTGTTACATGTTGTGCAATTTCAATACAACACAATTAGTGCTTTTATTTACAACTATTACACTTTCATCATTAGTGTACTTAATGAGCGATTTTTAAAGATAAATATTAACATCACTAATGGCTTATAAAAATTAAAACGTTTATAATATAAATAGACTTTTTTTGATTTTAATGTGTAAATATTTTTATATTTTGTTTTAAAACAAATTGTTTACAATTTTTATGAGCGGTATGAATTATGACAAACAAAATAAAGCATTTGTTCTACAAAGAAAGTAGTAAGTGCCAAAGTTGTAGAACAGGGCAGTATGAACACCTTAAGTAAAAGTAAGGGTAAAATATGCAACATGTTTTGCACGTTTTTCATCAACATATTCACAAAAGAACTTGAAAATTTTTCCCACAGTCGTATTTTTTGTACAAACGAACACAAAAATGTAGACCATGTAACATTAATGCAACATTTTTCTCAGAAAAGAAATCGCCAATAGTTTTTACTAATGGCACATTGAGATCCTTATGGATGTTTTAGTTT
The DNA here is from genome assembly GCA_930367215.1 of Pollenia angustigena. Classification (NCBI taxonomy): domain Eukaryota; kingdom Metazoa; phylum Arthropoda; class Insecta; order Diptera; family Polleniidae; genus Pollenia; species Pollenia angustigena. The sequence goes on along the minus strand of OV884061.1, from coordinate 9,930,869 downwards.
TTAACATACCAGGGAGCGGCTGTAATTATTCGATTTTGGCGGCTTTGAATTTTGTTGATATTAGAGGCCGAAGCAGTGCCCCAAAGTTGAATACCGTAGCACCAGATTGCAATCTAGACTAAGGACAGAATTTCTTCCAATAAGCCAATGAATTTGAATGGCTTTTAGTTTCATTTGAGTTAATTTTGCCTCTATGTAGCATTTCTACGTTAATCGCCGATCCAGATGTATACCGAGATATTTTACATGCGAATGTTGAGGAATTATTTGATTATTGATTGTAATTGGGGGGCAAGATTCCCGGCGCAATGTGAATGTTATATGTACGCAGTTTTGCTCATTGACCATTATCTTCCATTGTCTTATCCATATTTCTAGTTGAAATATATGATGCTGTAAGTAACGAGATGCTTTATAACGGTTTTCGTGGACACTAAGAAAAGCTGTATCGTCTGCAAATGTTGAAGTTTGGGTGTATTTGCTTGCTGGCATGTCCGAAGTATAAACTAAGTATAATAGAGGGCCCAGAATGCTGCCCTGTGGGACTCCAGCACAATTTGGCTGAGGTGAACTTAAGAAATTTCCTTCCTTAATAATAAATTGACGACTGACTAAGTAGCTTTCTAACAGCTTGTGTGTGTTTACTGGTAAGTTTAGCTTCAATTTATGTAATAAGGCTTTTCTTATTGCGTTTACTATTCGGTTGGTTTGCTCAATTGTGCTGTGTTCTCTTCTAAAGCCGAATTGGTGGTTAGGAATACATCTATTTTCATTTGAAATTGGGGTCAATTTCGAGCTTCTCAAACAGCTTTGATATATTAGAAAGTAAGCTTATAGGCCTATATGACTCAACTTTTGTGTGATCCTTTCCTGGTATCATGTGACTAAGGAAACGTTCCACTTTTGAGGATAATATTCCAGACGTAAAATAGCGTTAAAAATTAAAAGAATCATTTTCTTTGCTATGCTGGGTAGTTCCAAAAGCATTTTATTGCTGATCTTATCAAAACCAGGGGCTTTTTTGGGGCTTAAGTCGCAAATAGTCTTTTCGATCTCTCTTATCCCAAATCTTAGGGGAACAGCTGCTCTAGCAGCAACAGGTGGTAACTCGACCGCAATATCGTGAAATGTATTTGGGTAAATACGTTTTTTAAATGATTAACAAATAGATTTCCTTTTTCAACATCATTTCTTGCCCAACTTCAATTCAAGTTTCTTAATGGTGGTTTAGAGACAACTGGCCTTTTAAGATTTCTAGCCGCAAGCCATAATGAGTAGTCTGATTGTGGAGTTGCATCAAGTTCCTTAAGATACTTTTCCAAAGAAGCCGTTTTCTGAGACTGCAGTAACTTTTTTAGCCTTTTTATACACTCTTTTTGTAAGTTCTTAAGTTGCGGGGATCTGTGCAATTGCCACTCTCTTCGAGCTCTCCTTTTTTCAGACAAGAGACGCTCGACATCTGTGGAATATATTTTAATATTTTTCGTTTTTTAGGGGCAATATTGGAATGTTGAACCGCTAGTTTTAGAAAACTGTCAAAATTAACAATAGAGCGATCTACATTCCCCGGTGTACTAAGCGGAATATTTTCTGTGCAATGGGTACTGAGATATTTTTTATATTTTAACCAATTAATTTGTGTAGCTGGCGTCGCTAAGTTACCAGACGGAGATACAATTCTATTGGGGTTCATTATAGTAACAATTGTAGCTGTGTGGTCGGAAGGTAATGCTAGGGAAGCTGCAACATGAATCGTTTCTATGGGAATGTTTTTAACCACGCCGAAATCGATGACATCTGGAATTTTTTGATGATCAGTGGGCCAATATGTTGGTTGTCCGCACACTACCACATTTAAATACATTTTAGCAATAGTATTAAATGAAACACGACCCTTTAGTGTTATAAGTCGTGAGCCCTAGAAGGTATGTTTAGCGTTATAATCGCCAGCGGCCAGGAAACAAGGCCCTAATGACTTAAAATATTTTTAATATTGGCTTTCTGATATTGAAAATCTAGGTGGGGAGTATAACGATGAAATTACTAGGTTTCTATTTAATTCCTCAACGAAATTGTTAGTTGCTTGGAGATGGTCTTCACGATGATCACACATTTAGTGTTTGACTTGGGTTTTTATTAAAATAGCAGAACCTCCACAAGGTCTATCTCGAGGGTCCTTGGTATCATATAGTATATTACCATTGATTTTAAACGTATTTCTTGAGGTCAAATGGGTTTCAGAAACCATCATGACATCAATTTGATCGTTTTTGAGAAAGTATTCTAATTCATTTTTATGTTGGCGAATGCCGTTTACGTTCCAAAAACAATTTTTAGGCAGTTCATGGCTTGTTAATTACAGCTTGCAATAACATCGATTGCACTCTAAGTATTTCCTGCATCATATTACCCATAGTGTTCGTAAAATTATTTACTGTTTGCACTAATGTTTCCTTGGTTTTTTTTTAAACGACTTAAATTTGAAACGGGAGTTTCATCATTACTTGACGAAGCACCTTGCATCTGCACATGGTTTGATTTTAAAACGTTAGCGTAAGAGATTCTGTTATTACTAGCCTGCGTGGCCTGAATGTCATTAGTGTTTACTTGATTTGTTACCTGCGTTTGAGGGGGCTTAGTTTTCGGTCCAGACGACTGCTTGACGATTGTGTATACAGGGCATCCTCTATAATTGGCAGTTGCTGCATTTTTTTACGTTGGGGTCGGTTTTAGACTTATCGCAAGGACTGTTCCATGTAATTCACCACATTCGCAAACAGGGGGTAAGTAGCAGTATGCCTTAGTGTGACCAAATTCTTGGCAGTTTACACACTGAACGGGTTCATTTCTTTGTGCGGCTCCTCTATCGTGATTTTTCTGTACAGGATATATTTCAAGCTGTAAGTTGAGTTTCGTTTACAGCAGTTTACACACTGAACGGGTTCATTTCTTTGTGCGGCTCCTCTATCGTGATTTTTCTGTACAGGATATATTTCAAGCTGTAAGTTGAGTTTCGTTTTTTTTAGAAATAGTGATTGGGGAATTTTTTCCCCAATTTTTAATATTAACTACTTGTTTTATTTTGAAGCCTTTCTCTTCTAGAAATGTTTTTATTTCTGCAGGGTCCACACATGAGTCAATCCCCTTAATCACTACCTGAAGACCTTTTCTGCTCTTCAGTTGGTATGTATAAAAGCTTTTTTTAAGTTCTTCAAATATTTTTATAGTTTACCGAAAATCATTCTCATGATTAACTTGTATTTTTGTCTCCTTTATACTACCACGTTTGATTGCAGCTACGTAAAACGAATTTTCTCCTATTACAGAAATCATATTCTTTATTAGCTCATTTGAGTTTTGCTCCCTAAGATATATCGGGGGAGCCTTGGACGACTTTATCACATTTGGTGCTTCAGGGGATTCATCCTCAAGAATTGCAAAACGATTTTGGGATTTTATTCTGTCAGTTGTACCATCTTTTAAAACTTGCGGTGCCGAAGCCACTGCTGAGGGGGTAGGGCTACGACCCCGTTTAAGCACTGTTATATATATATCAATGCCAACTTGTACTGGAGGCTTTTGAGAAATTTTTACATGAGTCTGAAGTTTGAGCGGCTGTTATGGGGTTAACCGTATCATCACTTATTAAAGTAGTTTTTGGCACTGCGGCAACAGTTCCAGTTAAGAGATTTGTTATTGTATTACGATCGACCGTATTTGTAAACAAAGAGGGTGAGAGGGAACGCGTTCGAGTAATAGGTTTAACCTTTAAGTAATTGCTATCATCGATTCTTTGTTTTGTTTCTACTTTTGTATCGTCAACACTCACTGTAACATAAGCATTTCTTTCGTTATGTTTTATTGTTTTTGCATTATACGCATTCATAAGAGTTTATTTTTATTTTGTTTTACTGTTTGTTTAATTGTGCTCTTCATTTTATTTGTTGTTTAAAAAACCCCGATAATAAAAAAAAGAATAAATAAAAACAAGAAATGTTTTTGCTTAGAATGCATTTATGTATGTGTGTATATATTTTTAAATTGTAATTTTTAATATTTTTATTATTGATGTTTATGGTTACTAATTAATAATTATTTCAAAGCGTCCATTCGCTGGTAGGTATTATACCTATTATTTAAAAAAAAAAATATTCTTTTACAAAAACTTATTTATATTAAAAGAAAAAAAACCCGTATGCCGAGTTAAAAGTAACACGTCTGCATTCAACGGTCACGAAACTTATTGAATGTGTATGTATATGCGTAAAATCAAACACATTACAAATAAAATCCACCACTTGTAGTGAAGGGTATAAAAAAAACAACAAAAAGCCACATTACCAACACTGTATTACCATAGCCACTGTATGACCGTAGAAACCAAAATTGAATTGGTTTGTATGCTATGTTTATGTCGTTTTGGTAATACAGTGTTGGTATGGTAATGTCACGTCTAATTGGACCTTTAAAGGAAAACATTTGAGGCAGTCGTGGTTTTTTACTCATATCTCAGCCATTTGTGGACCGATCTTGCTGAATTTTAATAGCAAACAATTCCGGACCATATGTGACATAAATGTATAATAACCTGGCCCCCATCATATATGGGGTATTCGGAAGATCCATTTCAACGGACAGACAGACATCGTTAAATCAACTTCGCTCCTCTTAAGGACCCAGAATATATATACTTTATAGGGTCTAACATCAATATTATAGAAATTACAAACGGAATGACAAACTTATACATATATACCCTTTTCATAAAATAAAATAATATAAAATTTGTTTGTAATGTATAATAATGACTTATTTAAGATATAATAATAAAGTTATTATTTAATATATAACCAATAATCCAAAAAGTGGCAAATAAAGCTACAAAGTAATGAATTCAGGAAGTCATTAAAAGTAGGATTGTAAGTAAAGTTTTTGCTGGGTATGTACGCATTTTTGCTCATTGACCTTTATCTTCCCTTGTTTGTGAAATATATAATCCTGTAAGTATCGAGATGCTTCTTGACTGTTTTCGCGCACGCTTAGAAAAGCTGTATCATCAGCAAATGTTGAAGCTTGGGTGTACTTGTTAGTTGGCATATCCGAGGTATATATTAAGTTATTGGTGGGCCCAGGATGCTTCCCTAAAGGACTCCATCATCAATTGGCTGAGGAGAACTTAAATAATCACCTTCTTTAATAATAAACTTTCGCCCAACTAAGTATCTTTCTAACAGCTTGTGTGTGCTTACTGTTAAGTTAAGCTTCAATTTATGTAATAAGCCAGACTTTATCAAAAGCTTGAAAAACATCGATGAAGAGAGCGGAACAATCTTCAAAGTCTTTTTTATGGCGTTTACTATTCGATAGGGTTTTTTGGGGTTAAAATTACAAATAGCCTATTCGATTTCTCTTATCTCAAATCTTAGGGGAACAGATGCTCTAGCTGCAACAGGTGGCAATTCGACCGTAATGTCGTATTTCGTCCCTAATTGTTATTGCTGATATTTCAACCAGTGTTGCCAGTGAAATTTCGAGAAAGATTTTAGTTTCCAAAAAGATACAATTTTTTCCAAAAAGATACATTTTGAAAAAAAAATTGTAAGTTCATTTTTAACGTTTAACATTTATTAACATTACATTTTTATTTCAAATTAAATGAATATTGTAAAGAAAATTATACCATATATTTGAATTTATTTTTGTATTTATTTTAGTCATAAATATTAGGTATGTCATTTTTAAAAATACAATAAAAGCAAACATTAAAATTAGTTATATGTAACTATCTTTGGATGTTATCGAAACAAATTCATTTTTGTGAAAATTACTGTACGAGTTAAGTCGTTAATACCAAGATTATATTAGAAAGTTCATAAAATTTCCTGAAAATAAAAGACTTCGCACTACTTGAATTCTTCGATTTAAGTGAATGGTATGTTGAAACATCCTTAATGTTTTTTTTTTCACCATTATAAAAGCTGCTATTGTATAAGTATTGAGTCGGTTACGGTGATCAGTCTTAACAAATTTCAGTACATTTTGCATACAGATTCAAAAGATACGAAAAATGTCAGTATAATACATGGTACGTTAAGCCATCAAAAGATACGAAAAATTTATCTTTCGTATCCTAATGGCAACACTGATTTCAACATCAGAGGATTCAAAAAATTTGTTCTTTATTATCGTCTTCGTCAACAACTTCGTGGGAAGGAATATTATTTTTGTAGAAAATGCAAATGTTATGCAAAGCGCAAAAGGCATTTACAATCTTTGTAACTTTTTGTGGGCTGTAGTGTTAATCTCTCGATCTAATAACGCATCTTATTCGGTTTTTAATGACAACAGCGTTCTATTATTTTCCTGTAGCCCGTTTCTGTATTTCTCGAATCGTACAATTTTACGGATGAAACCAGTGAAATGGGACAAAACAGTGCAAATTAAAACAAAAAATGGTTTTTTTTCACACAAGTGTTTATGTATCTTTACTTTGCTAGAACTATCTGTCATTTAAATAATTATTGGAAGGATGTGAGAAAAGTGTTTTTGTAACAAAATTTTTCGAAAAGTTTCTCACAACAACTCAATTAAAATTGATGCGAGAAAAATTTAATTTCATAAAATGGAGGCCATATTATCCGACAAAAATAATTATGTATGTACATAGACATATGTAGATAGATAGATAGACATGCATGAACACAAGAATGTGTATTATTATTTTCTTTTAATTTTAATAAAAATTAAAAGAAGAAAATAAATACACCAATTTAATCTTTCCTTGTTTTGGTTTTGTTCAGGGCTGCCAGATAGATTTGTATAAAAATCGTCAATTTCTTGAGAAAAAATAAAAAGATTGTCTTTTTTGTTTAAAAAAATCGTGCAATTTAAAATTAATTTTAAACAAATTTTGTTTTATTTTTATTAAACCATATTCAAACAAAAGCATTGTTTAAGTTAATGGGTATCGCATTTAAACACAGAAACATTTTTTCTCACACTTCGAGAAACGATGGAATTTTTGTTTCAAACTTCATGTGAGAAATTTTACGATGCGAGAAATACAGAAACTTTTTGTTGTGGTTTATGGGATTTCGATAAAAGGTTATCATATAGGTCTGAAGTTTATGTCCAGAATCACCTATTGTTTTTCGAAATGAATAAGTTTGTTTTAAAAAATAAGTCATATATGTACAACGTTTTAAGTAATAGCATACCTAAGAGCCAAGTGTTTTTCTTGCCATTTAAAGGCTAGTTTACACTATTATACTTTGTATTAATGCATGTCAAAAACTCTAGTAATATAAGAAAGTGTGAATGCAATGTGTCATGAAAATGACAACTAATACGAACAACAATTTGACAACCCATACGACTTCAACGTTTTTTGGAATTTTTCAAAACAATAATACTTTTCATTTGATCAGAGTTGCATTTTTACAAAAGCATGTTCATGTGTGATAGTGTGACTACAAATTGTAATGTTACATTCGATTTTTTGACAATCGCAACAAAACTCATTAGATTTCTATCTAACAAATTATTTTGGAATATGTAAGACTTGTGTGATAGTGTAAACTAGCCTTCAGTAATTTGTTTTAAAGAAATCATGACCTGAGCTCTGGTCCAAAACGAAGGCATCATGGTTTGCACCTGGGTGCCTGGCATCCACATAGTTGACCACCATATTTTCATCACATACCTATAATAAGTAATATTTATGTAAGTAAAGCTATCTTTATTATTTATTTTTGAAGCAATTTAACATCATTAATGCTCTAGACCTTTCAGTTATAATACAGATGATTGAGTTGTTGTCCTAGGGATTTAATTCGAATGTGCGTACCGTCGGTACTGCCTTAAACTACTGCTTTGTTGAAAAAATTTTCTTTTGTCTTATTTTCTTCTCATCTAGTTTTACTAATGTTATCTATTTAGGACATATCAATTGCTCGCTTATTACTTCAGAAACTTTTGATTTTGACATGCATGAAATACAATTTTTAATAAATATTAAGTAGAAATTTGTTGTATGGCCCATAATAAATAAATAAAAACATTTACATACGTTGAAAATTAGAACCAGAACATTTTTAATATCTGTGAGTTTGAGTTTTACATATATGTTTGCATTATTAAATATATTTAACTAAGTTTATAAATCAAAATTTAAATTGAATTATGTAGTTGTTTAACAAACTGTTTTTTGTTTTGTTTTAGATGATGTTTTTATAGTTAAACCAACACCGGCCTTGCGTTTAGGTAAAGAAGGTATGTAGTGGTCTTGATTTGTATTTTTACAAATAAATGAGAATTATGTAAATATGTTTGATATGTAAAAACCAAATGTCTATATGTATCTTTTCTCTTTTTCTTTCTCTTTTTCTCTTTTATATGTATAAAATCAAATGATTTCTTTAACCGTCACATATGTATTTACGTGTGGATCCTGTGGATAACTGAACTTCCTTAAAATTAAAAACAAAACCTTCACTTTTCTCCCTCTATCATTAATTTTTATTTTGCTACACGTAACACTTAAATGCCTGTTTATATAAAAATTTTATTAATATACTTTCAATGTTCTATATTATAACAATATGTTTTGATTTTTAAATAATTTGTTGCACTTTGGGAAAATCTAAAAAATAACATGTGAATATAAAAGAATTAACCACTGTTTTATTAGTGAATAATGAAAATCATGGTCGCTTTATAAATGTGAGACCAGAAGTAGGGCTTTTGACGTCAACGGCTCGAACTTTTATACAAGAAGGAGTGACAACGGAATATGCTACTCAAGTAGTGGGTACTACACTAGATAACGGACGTGTTTATGCCCAATATTTAAAGAAAAGTTCACGTGTCTTATACGATAATGGTGTTCCGCTGCCCTCTGTTGTTACGAGTTGGGTGGGAGAGTCATTGCATAGTGACGCAGGGTTTCTACCTCAAAGTCATAATGATTTATTCGATGCGGATCTTCCTGACTGGCAGGCCATAGATGATCGTCTATTAAGTGATCGCCGACACCATGAGTTCGTTGGAAACACTGATTATGTAGGTTTACGACAAAAATCATTGTTACCATCAAATTATAGAGAAAACGAAGAAATAAAATCATTGGATTCTTCCTTGGTTGTTGATGACACGACGAATTTAAAGCCGGCTGACAACTTTGTCGCTCAACTTGGAATTTTGGAGGGGAATGCTCCTAAAGTCGCAGCTCAAAAAGTTTTACCCGTTGGTGATTTGCCGACATACACAATCAAACAAAATTATGAACCTAAAGCTTATTTATCTTCTAATGATAATACCGAATTCGGGGATGATAACGAGTCAGGCGAAGCTTTTGGTCGGAATCCAAAACTTATATACAAAAAACTAATGCAAAGCAGTGTTAGAAGTGAAAATAAATCCTATTCACGGCACTCTCCTAAGCCTCTTATTTTGGCGAGTAGACATTTTGCTACAGTAACATATTATGGATTTGCTGACTTTACTACGGTGGTTGGTGATAGTGTAATTGTTTTCTCGCCAAGTACTTCAACTCATAATATGAATTATAATGCTCATGTAACATCTATTAAAGGCGAAGCTACATTAGGTGCTGGCTTGCCTCAAAGTCCCAGTGTATCAAAAAATCCAATTGAAAAGGCTCAAGACATTATTGAACAAACAATTACGCAACAAATTTTGATTAAAACTTTACTAGATACAGTAACAACCACAGTAGAGGAAATGACAGACGTAAAAGAAACTTCTTCAACATTAAATACTATTAACATCGTCGAAAATGATTTAAACGAACAAGAAATGCCTTCTTCTATATTAGAAACATCCGAAGTTGTTGTGCAATCAACGCAAAGTTTCATTTCTAGTACTAAATCGACTGCAACAGAATCAACTGTGATGCTTTCTCGACCTTCAGATGAAGAAATTTTGAGAATTTTTAATGCTTTGGCTAATGCCGATGCAAAAAAATCCAAAATGCAATCAATAAGCGGCGAAAATATAACATCTGCATTACCTACATCATCATCGATAGACGAAGTACATTTAGAATCTTCTAATGTTCAAATATTTGGAGGTGCAACAACAATATTTTTTGAAGATGATTCATTTGCCAATTTTGTGGACCCGTCTAAAACTAAAATTTATATCGACTCTACTATATCTTCATACAATACCTCCTTTATGGTGTCTACTTCATACGAGGATTCAAAACAGGAACCAACTACTACTAATACAAGTATGGAAGTTAGTACAGAACAAAACATTGATACTGAAATAACTACTGATAATCCTTTAAGCACATTTGAAGCAAATGTGGATATAGTTATTAATAACACAATTACTACCCAAGAACCAGATATAAGGTCAACTTCGCAAGCTGTTAATAACTTAGAAGTCGTATTGTCAAGTGTATTAATCAAAGAGATTGATCCAATTAAGGATATTGTTCCAACTGACTGCCAAAGTACTTCTCAAGTATTTTTAACTCAATTGCCCAAAATGATCACACTCTTTGAAACTGTGGTTGCAACAGACTCATCGATGTCAATAAATGAAGTTATTCCGAAAATTCATCCAACATTTGAAATCAAAGAAGCTACAAAATATTATTGTATTCAAGCCTCGGCAATTCAGGCAAATCAATTGGAAACTCCAATAGAAAATCCATCACTTTCTGCAACTGAAAAAGGAGAAATAGAAATTACTTCATCTAAACCTGAAAAAGGATTTGAAATAGCTTTTGTAACAGAAAAAAATAATGAAGAAGATGAAACAGAAACTTCTGTCTTAAATACAACCGAAGAAAATATATTTAAAGAAAGCGAACAACCTGATATAGAAAAAATTGAAGATGATATACATGAACACTCTGGCAATGGCGTTAGAAATGATCCAGATGACGATGAACGTGAAGAGGAGGATGACGAAGAATCTTCTGGTCAACCAGGGGAAGATGATGAAGACGATGAAGAAATTGAATTAATTTACAAAACTTTGTACACCACTTATACATATTTGACTACTTTTTTCCATGACGATTCCACTTCCATATCCAGCCATACAGAAGTAGTTACAAATATTATGACTTCGACGTTGGGTATTAGTTCAACCAAATACTCTTTAGCTACAAATCTTATCGCAAATCTAGATGATAATGAAATTAATCCCAAAGGTACTTTCCCTTCCACCTTCATTGAATCGACTAAACGTTTTGTTGTGCCGTCGGAAGTTGAAAGCTTTATACGAACTGATGAAGACATTTACAATGAAGGCACAGCAAACTCCATAATGTTGAATAATTCGCTAGTTTCTAGTAAGAGTTCAGAAACGTTTGCCACATTTTATACTACATATACATATTACACAACAATTTTTGCTGAAGGTGAAACTGATATAATGTCACATACCGAAGTGATTAAAAATATTAAAAAATCTCCAGCTACTGCAAAGTTTGAAGCGGAGAAAATTTTACCAACGATATCCTCTTACCAAAAAGACGAAAATCCATTATCCACCATCTCCACAGAAAAATATAATATTACAGACTACAGACCTATCCATGAGACTGAATTAAGTTCAACTTTAAGTTCGGAAACGAATTTGACCTCCTCCAGCGCTAAGGCTATTTTGCCCAATATACCTGAGCTTGGTGATCTTACTGCCATTACTTTGGTTACTGATGTGCGTTCATCTAGTTCTTCGGGAGATAAGAAAATCATTAATAACTTCGAGTCGAAGCTTTATAATTATAAAGTGCAACAGCAATCAATACTTGAAGATCAAATAAGTTCGGAAAGTAATACGGATACAGATGAAATAATACCTTCAGCTACGTTGCTTCTACAAACCAGTTTTACGACATTCACCTATTATACAACCATGTACAGTGGCGATAAAACAAATGTCATTACTCGCTTAGAGACATTGACAAATACAGTTACCGAAACATTGCAGCCATCAAAAACTATCGATTTAGAAGGGGCTTCAGTACCTATCACCTACTTTACAACATTTACATATTGGACTAAATTGGCCAGAGAAGGCGAAATAACGACTTTAAGCCGAGAGGAAACCATATCAAATATCGTTATACCAACAAGTGTTCAACAAGAAACAGAATCAAAAGTTGAATTTTTTCCTAGAGAAAGAGAAAATGTAACTGAAAAGGCAACAACAACTGAAGCATCGTTAATAGATAACACAACTACACATTTATCGAAGGAAGACAACAAAACTAAATTCGATCAGACTGAAATGACATTCAATAAAACAGAAGTCCAGTATGCGACAAATGTTTTAGAGGCCACTACTTACTATACGACATATACATATTATACAACCTCATATGAAACAGATCAAACTATTACAGACTCACGGTTTGAAACTGTTACAAATATAATCACACCAACAATGTTATTAACAAATATCAGTAACAATACAAAGGATACAGAGTCACCTATAATTGCACCATACTTAACTCAATCACTGACTCAAGGCAATATCGACCAGTCAAAGTCCGAAACATTTTTATATGACTTCAAAAAAATTATTGATGCAGATGGCATTTCAACTTTATTCTTTACAACTGAAATTAAACCAACTATAAATTCTAATGGTGTGGTTACCGAAGTTATAAGTTCGACATCTAGTATATTTGTAAACGAAGAAAAACGAAGCATGCAGGCTTCAGCATCAGAAGCAAATTCAACTCCTGACCTTGGTCAAGATGGTCAAATACTTAAGCAATATAAGACAGGATTAGTTAGACTGATTGAAGGCACACGCATTGCAAATCGAACGACAACATTGTATCAAAGCAAAGTTATTGGCACGGTTATAGATCAACGATATGCTCAAATTATAGAAAGCACCTCCAGTTTTATATTTGAAAAAACTAACGCTCGCGCAGATACGATTAGTCTAAACACCATAATCACACCAACAAGTTCAAGTAATATTCAAAACATTCAAGCTACCGATCAAGCTAGTCTTCCTGTTCAAAGCGTGGCGAAAGTGGAAGGGAGTGTTACAGACTCAAGCTTAGATCAAGAAATAGTTGATACAACCACTAAAGTGGAAATGGAAGGTGATGAAGATAATTATCAAAAAACTGACGAAAAACTACGTTTTCCATTTCAAACAAAGAAACCTCCATTTCTATCACCACTTAAACCATTTTTAAATAGAAGTCGGCCACAATTTGCGCCGAAAAAAAATAGTAGTGCAACAATAATAACAAGAAGCGACTTTACACCAACAATTACTGCCACACCAGCTCTTAAGACCATAAGCCGCTTTTCATCCACACGTAGAGGAAGTGCAAGTGGTATCTCAGGCAGCAATTCTGTATTGTCTGTAACATCATCCAGGCGTTTTGGCCGACCTAGTAAATCATCCGTTACGGGGGCTGGATTACAAACATCTTCAGCACTTGGATCAATTAATTTTTCTGGAGCATCCCGTAATCGGTTTGCATCATCTCCAAATGCACGAGGTACTTTTGCTTCTAGCTCCAGACGCATAGGTGGGTCAGCTGCAGCTGTAAGAGCGTCGTTTTCAAGACCATCTTTGTTTTCATCTGGATTCCCTGGTAATTCAAGACTACGAATAAAACCTTCAGTATCTGCAGTTTTAGAAGAAGTTTTGCCCTCTGTTGATATTTCCACTTCAGTCCCATTAAGTTCTCAAGAAGAAGAATTTTCTCATGCTCAAGCTGATTTGGATGAGGAAGAAGGAAATACTACTGAAAGCAATAGAAGACAAAATAATCCATTGCTACGCTTACGTAGACCCCTAAACAGACCTCAAGGCTTTGCACCAGCTCGTTCACAACAAAATACTCCAAATAACGCAGTTTCATCAAGAAGAAACCCCTTAATTAGCCGCCCACGCAATAGTGTCACTGTAACAACACCTACTACGACTGCTACTACAGCCAAACCAAAACCTCGTACGTTCCAACCTCCTCTGATTACGAAAAATCGGATCAGAACTACTAACACATTATTTCCACCCCGAAATATTTTTGGAGTTCAAAAACCTGAAGTAACCACAGAGGAAAATAGAGATTTGTCTGAGGAAGATACGAATGAAAATAATGATGATTCCGAGTATGAAGACGATGATGACGAGGAGCCAGAAGGTGATGAAGAAGAAGAAAACAATAGAAGAAGACGGTCTAATAACAAAACGGAACTTGTAGCAAAACAAAAAAATCGAAACAAACGCGAAGCAGATACATCACAACAAAATCGCAGCAACTTTCGCAATCGTTTTAGACGGCCTAAATTAGCTTCCCATGCACAGACTGAATCTAAACCCTATAAAGACGATGGAGGTGATGCAAAAGAAGTGGTTACAACTGCAGTTCCGCAGACCACATCTCCACCAAGAACACGATCACGTTTTGGAGCTCGGTATATTGGACATTCGTCTTCGTCTACTACTACGACTTCTACAACGCCGGCAACTTCTGCAAACCATAAGGCAATACGACCAACCAGACCAACAAGTAATGGTAGAGCTCAATTTACTTTACGGGAAAAAGATTCGTCAGCAATGAGTACAACACAGAAAGGTTTAACCTCAGTTAAACTTCCTGCTTTTCGTAGACCCCAACCCAAGAGTAGTTTATCATCATCCCGCCGTCTGCCAAGTTCCACGGTACCTTCGGCCTCACCGTCTGGCAAACGTCGTCTTAAAAATTACGTAAACAATGATGCAACAACAACATCTCGCAACTCTGTTACGGGCAGAAGTCGCCCTTCTTCATCTACCTCTTCCGGTCGTTCTCGTCCGTCCGGATCTTCTAGAGAAAATAATATAGGGGGCAGAAATCGTGGCAGAAGTAATCATAATTATAACAATAACAACGAGCCAGCTATAACTGACAACAGTGGTACAATAACCGTAACACACGTAATTCCTACTGATGTTACTATTCCTGTTGTTAACGGCAAAGTTACTGAGTATAAACAAGTTGTTACCGCCAGAACAAGTACAGAAGTTTTAGGACCACATCAATATACATCTACTATAGCTGCTAATGGTGCTTTACAGTTGGTTCTTACCAGAGAAGACTCATCAGTAAATTTCAATGGAGCTACCGAAGTTACGCAATATATACTACATGAGACACTAACCACTACCATTACATTTACACCAACAACAATACGTGGGCGAAAAACTTCGTTTTCTCATGTACTTCCTTCAACTGTGTACTCAGTTGAACAGGTCTTATCAACAGTACAACCTCAATTATCGGCTAATGCACCCCTAGCGAACATTTTACTTTCTCAATTGCTCTTGGGAAATGTTGGCCTACCGGCAGGAAACCCCTTATTAGGAGCTTTAGGAGGAGCGCTCACAAATCACGGCTTAGGAACAGCTGTTGGACCACCACAACCAGCCACACCAGTTACAGAGTACAAAACACATGCTTCAACTTACGTTACTACTGTTGTTGAAGGGCAATCAACTGTACTGCCTGTCACATTTCAAGGCAAGAAAATTTTAACTACTATATATGACACGACAGCCCAAACAATAACAGCCACAGAATTCATAACTGACACTATTGTTACCACACCTTCCGCTTTAGCACAGCCAGTGGTCAATAGCTTACTTTTGCAGCAATTACTTCTTCAACAACATTTACAACAACAGCAACAATCAACAACAGATCCTAGTTACCCTCTCAACGCTATTTTAAATTCAGTTCCGCCACAGTTTTTATTGGGTGGAGATAATTTACAAGAATTAGAAGCGTCAAATAACATTCGTGGTTCTGGACACGGGGATCTCTTAAACGAAGAGGATGAGTTTGCGGTAGGAAGCGCAGTAGACTTAGATGATATTGCGCTACAAGCTCAAGTCCAAACACATAAAAATGGAAGAAAAAAGACTCGAAAAAATGGCAAAAACCACAAACGCAAAAATAATAATATTGCCGAAGCCCCACATTCGGTTGAGAATAGTGTCATAACATTGTACGTGTCTGGTAGAAGGCCAGGTGAATTTAGTACTGTTTTATCAACAGTTCAAGCACGTCAAGAATCTACAGTATATAAGAGACAGGCGCACACAATAGATAACCTTCCAGACTTTTTAAACGATGGCAGTGAAATTGTCAATGAATATTTGGCTTTACCGCCCAAAATAATTCTTCTTGATGATAAA
This sequence comes from Pollenia angustigena, assembly GCA_930367215.1. Lineage (NCBI taxonomy): Eukaryota > Metazoa > Arthropoda > Insecta > Diptera > Polleniidae > Pollenia > Pollenia angustigena. The sequence continues at coordinate 9,914,675 of OV884061.1, read as the reverse complement.
GAAAAAAATGAGGTTAAATATGATAACGAAGAAACTGCTTTTGCAACGCATTCGCTGGAAAGTATAATCGGTGATGTTAGTCTTTGGTATGCCACGCAAACAATGGCAACATCGTCAAACAAATGTCGACTTCCAGAATCTTCAGAAACAAAAATCAATAATCAAAAATCAATTTGTAACAATCTTGAAATTCCAGGTTTAAATGTTGATGTTCAAGAGAAATCGAGTAGCCAACATTTTTTTGCTTAACTGACCTTGCTGAGCCGTTTGTCCCCCAGCTTCAGACAAAGGTCAGAAAAAGTGAAATCCAACATTACCACCATGAACTACAACTTACGGGGCAAATACAAACAATCGGCAAATACTCATTAGAAAAAACACATCAATCAAATTTTAATCTAAATTATTCCAAGCTTAAGAAACGTAGTATCGCAGACCTAGAAGGTAGTACTATCCAGTACGAACACATGGTTAATTCAACACCAACACAACTTCTATCACAAAAGTCCAAATTACGTCGCAAGTTAATAATTATAAGAAAAGTTATACCCACAAAATTGCAACCTAAGATGGTGATTAACGTGAGTAGCACTAACATTGCACAACCTTTCCTACCGCGAAAACTTATAAAAGTTATTAAACATAAGAAACTTATAATGTACAATACAAGTAGTATATGGAGCACTGATTCCATCTACAACAGAACAAAACTTACTCCAAATATGACTACCATCATCAATATCTCTGCTTCTATCACCCCTATCATCTTTAAAATTGAACCAGAAGTGGGCCATTTCGTGGCAACTACACCGATGAAACCAAGTTCAAGTTTACAAGAACAAATTCCGCAACGTTCTTCAGAATCGCAATTGTTTAAGGAAACAATCGATAAAATGCAAAAACAATCTTCCGCATACTCTACTATAAACCCAACAACGAAAAAGTCAAATCATACTAGAAAACGAAAACGCCAAAGGCAAAGAAAACGACAACGTCACCAAAAAAAAATTACAGAAACTACCGTACCTGTTACTTCTACCCTCCTTCAAACGAAAACTACTTTTACCACATCAATTCGCACACGTACTTACACATTGGTAGTGGATCGTGTCAAGGGTACAGAGCACGAAATCCAAGTGACATCCACATTTAAACGCATACAGACTCAAACAGTACCAGTAACCCTTTTAGTAACTAAAACGGTTTTTCCGCAGCTATGACTAAAGGGATTAAATAGCTATTATTAAAAGACACCTATTGTAAATCTCTTTTATTTACTTTGAATTTTTGTTTTAAAGAAAAAATTTCCGAAGACATATTATGCACAATAAGGACGTTCTCCGAAGAGTCTAGGACCGAAAAATTACATAAATATTAAGACAACAAAATAATGAAAATTAAAACCTTTATAATGATATCAAAATTTACAAAATACTTAAACAGCTTTAAACTTAAAGGATCTTAGTTTTTATTATGTATCTTTAATACTCAATTATCTTAATTTAATTAAAATTTTTTATAATAAGTTTTTTATTTCCCGATCATCCTTTTGCTGTCGGATGCGCTCTAAGAGGATTTAACATCAATACTAATATAAACAAAATATTTTTCTTAATTTTTTAATTAATTTCTTTAAAATAAAACTATTGTATGCATTTTAATTAATTTTAAGGCATATTTCTTTGTACTTTGTAACATTAATTTTTTAAATGTTTGATAATAAACTTTTAACAATAAATGTATTACTATTAAAATAACTTAAAACCCTTTTTTATCTCCTTGTCGCGAAGATCCAATATCAAAAAATTTAACAAATATCAACTTTAAAATGCTTATATATTAATTACCAAGTCTTGCAATATCTTCCAGGCACCAGATCCTAAATGGGAGTCCGTGCCACAGAATTCAAAAAAGAGCTAAAAAAGACCCACACAAATTGTTCTAGTTGCAGTTTGGCTTTGCAAAGAGAATAACTTAATAAACATTGGTTTATAGTAGGGAATTTTCTTTATTTTGCTAGATACTTCTTTAAAAATTCCCGAGAAAGCATAACATTTTTCTATTATTTTTCCAAAAAAAAATTTACAAAAGGATATTCAACTAAATATCTGCTTAGTAACAAAAAACTAAGCAGATTATATCGTTGGAAATATGTTTTAGATTTCAAAATCTGTTTATTTTTTGCTCCCGTTACCAAATTGTTTAAAAGTAGTTGTAATAAAGAATTTTTTATTAGGGGAAACATTCTAGCTAATATCTTAAAGATTTGGCATGAAATTGGAATATTTTAGATTTTTCAGACATTTTTTATTACTATTTTGAAACGATGACACATGATACATTATATTCACCATATTATTGATGTATTTTAAAGATCTCTACAAAATTCCCTAGTTTTCTTTCTTTACGATTTAAATGTCGATGATGTGCAAGAAAATGCAAGAATGATCCATTCTTCAAATCTAAACAAATTTCGAATTCGTTGTTTAACCCTAGTAATCTGTTCAAATTTGTGAAAAATGTTGAGCAACATCTTTTATTTAGTCATCGTCCAGACTTCATTTTTAGTTTCTGCAAATTTTAAAAATTCTGCTGTTCAGTCAAAATGATTTTCTAGAACTTTAAAGTTTTTTCTGTGGAATATTGTGACACTACGTCTTGAAGTTCTGTGCTGAAAAGTTAAGCCAAATCGGATAACGTTTTCTGGACGCGAATCGAGGTCAAAGTTCAGATAGGCAAAAAATGTGGGTTTATTTATTTTAATAAAGAGGACAGTAAACCATTATTTTTTTTTTGGAAATTTACCCTCATATCTCCATTAGGCTAAAGTGACCCACAAACTATATTATCGTTAAATTCATTAATATTTGCCATTATTAGGCGGGAATTAATATATGATTTTATTCATTTCCAAGAGATAATTATAAAGAGTTTTGGAATTAGTAATTTTATTCCTTGGTGGCAATCCTTCTCTAAGAATAAAGAAGGGCTTTCTGCAATGAAAACGCTAGATTAATAACCAAGGCTATATTCTTATTACAAAAAGTAATTTTTCACAATCCGTTTCCTGAAATAACCGACCTGGAAATCAAAGAAGTTACTGTTTTTATTGTAAGTTCTTATTCAAATTTCCTGCAAATAATGACAAATATTAACAAATTTAGCGATAAAATAGTTTATGGGTCACTCTGTCCCAAAGAATATATGAGGGTTAATTTAAAAAAATGGTTTTACTGTCCTTTTTATTAAAATAAACAAATCAGCATATCTTGCTAAAAATTAACGATTTCCTCATATTTATTTCATATAAATTGTAACATATGCGACTTTTGACCTCGATGCGAGTCCAGAAAACGTTGTCAGATTTGGCCCAAAATTTCAGCACAGAACTTTAAGACCTAATGCCAAAATATTCCACAGAAAAAACTTTAAACTTCCAGCAAACATTTTTTTGCATACAATCGATTGTCACCCTAGTGTCTAGGGCTCCCAACTTTTTTTGTTGCAATTAAAGTACATTGATTATTAAAGGTTAAGAAAAAAAAGTACATTGTATAAATATAAAGTACAATTAATTTCTTTTTACTGTTATATTTAAAAACGTTTTTTACTGCTTTTTGCGAGTTTTATGAAACATTTACACTGTGCTAGAATTTGACACTTTTTTCTTGAGACAATCCGGGCAACTGGCGCTTTAACCCAATTCGGGTACGCTAAATCCAATACCGGTTCAAAAACGGCTCAGTTTATTGAAATAACTAAAGAAAAAACGAAAATCCCCAATAAAATTTCCTTAAAACGTTAAATTTGTTTCTAACTTGCGCAGTCGTTTTAGAAACATACACTCAAAATATTATGTAGTTAAATTCAAACGAAAATTAATTTTAAACAACTTAAAATTCATTTAAAAACGGATCATTTACATTTCATTTAAAACAAATGATTTTTACATTCTTTTTTAAAATTTTTTATTTTTTGAACAGCTTATTCCTTAAAATTGAATGATTTTTACTATTAAAGAATATATTTTGAACGACAAAAATCAAACTACATAACAAAATAAATACGATAAAACATTATTTTTTTGTAGTTTGTTTTTTGAACAACAAACATAAATGTTAAAAAATAAAATTATTCCAAAAATAACTATATTTTTATTGAATTTTAACAGAACAGAAAACGAATTTAATAACCCACAATCAGTTACTGTAATAATTTTATAAGTGTAATTTTTTTTGGCAAAAAAAATAATTGTTTGCAACATTTCGAAATTTTTGTTTGTTAAAAATTATAAAAAATTACAGCTATGCTTCTAATTTTTTCCAGACATAAGCATAAAAACCAAAGCTTCAAACAAAACAAGCTATAAATGATAAAAATCTGTTAACAACTTTTGATTTTATACACAAAAATCGAAAAATTTTAATTAATTCAAAAATTTCATAAAACGCAATATTTGTATGGGAGCCCCATTAAGAAGTTGTGATAAGGGGCAATTATGTCTCCAGAAATGGTTAAGGTCACTCCTTGGCTGTTGTGATACGTTTTCTTCAATATATTGCTGGTCTGTATTAAACATTTTGTATGGGAGCCCCCTTAAGGTATGGCAGGCAGTAATTTGAAAGAGTTTTGCACTCGTGTTTTAAAAATAGGCAGCTCGTGTACTCAAACAAAACAAAGAAGTGAAATAGTGCTGTCAGATTATTTTTTTTTTTTTCGAAAAATCGTCCTGCCAATATAAAAAAAAAAACATCAACAAATTGACCTGACTAATATTAATTAGTTCTTCTTTAGTTTTTCTAAAAAAAACTTGTACAATAAGTATTATAATTTTATGACTAATAAAACCCTGACTAATATAACCTGAATCTATTTTGAATTCTAGATAAATCTTATCATTCGAAATAAAGTATTTTCGCATACTTTATTATTCTCATAAAGTATAGAGTACAATTGCTCGAAATAACGTACAATACTTTATTATAAAGTACGGTTGGCAAGCCTACTAGTGTCCAGTTTATGAAATTAATTTTTTTTTTGCATTTTTATCTTGCTTTCCTCTTCCTCTTTTTTTATATTTTATATAAAAATATAAATACAACAACAGCTCACTTCAAATTAAAAATAAAACAGTTTTGCAGAGTACATGAAACTGAGTACCCTTCCCCAATCTTTACATAGACACATTTAATAAATTTTATTTAAGCTAGTGTATATAATAGCATACATGCGGAGCCTCAGAAAAACGTACTATTTTGGTTATATTAAGTTTTTGGAATATTGAGGCTTATTTTTTTACTCATATACATGTATTTATATAAATTTTTCAAAACAATTTGTATTTTATGTATATACATACATACATATTAGTGGTATTCACACCGAACTGGTGAATTTGTTACTCGATAGTTTGTTAATTTGTTAAAGTTACCAACTTTGTTAGTCTGGTAACTTTAAAATAAAAAAATCATTTAATTAACATACTTACTCTCAATGTATCACAAATGACTTTTTTTATTATATTTATTTCGAAACTGCAACAGCTGATTGTGAGTTACCAACTAACAACTTTTTTATCAGGGGTGCCGTGTCGTTTATTTGTTAAATGTTAATCCGGTAGCGCGTTAAATATACAAAAACAAAATGCGTGTAAAAAGTAACGATTAACGACTAACAAACTAACAAGCTCGGTGTGAATACCACTATTATGTATTTTTTATATATAAGAAGTTTTTTTTTAATGTTTTGGGTTTCAGCAAAAATGTTTGTATTTAAAAAATTTTCTTGTTTTTAAAGTAGCCAGACCCTTTTTTTAAATTTCTCATATTGTGCGACATTTTGAAAATTTTGAACGGTAATGTAAATGGTGATGTCAGCATGTTTTCTCGCTTTTGTTAACTGATAAAATGCATTAACCTGTCATAAATTTCAGTTTTATTGGTATTGCGTGTGAAATAACTCACATTAATAGTTGCCCGGTGAAATGTGTCGAAAATCGTCAAGTTTGGCGAAAAAAATTGTCAAATTGACATATTTAAATCGTCATTATAAAATGAGACTAACTTTTGTTAGTTTTGAAAATTTTTTGCTATTTGAACCTTCTTTTAATTGAATTAAAAACATACATCGTACATACATATGTATTTCTTGTCTCACAAAATCTCTTAAAATAAAACATCAATTCTCACTTTTATTAACTATAACTACAAGTTTTAACTTCTTTAACAGGCCAACCTTAATATCTGTGGCAAATGTTTCATAATAATGAAAACTTTTGTTTTTTAATCTAAAATAAAATAAATTTTAAAACAATTTTTAAAGTTTAATTGAATTCTCGAAGCTTGTCAACAGATTGCTCAGCCTTAATCATTGAATTCATAAATTCATAATTAGATAGGTATGTATTATGATATTAGGCCCAACTAAAATATGCTTAAGTTGGATTAAGAAACTGTGCGAATACAAAAGGCCCCTGATCGCACGGAATCAAACATTTTTTGATTTTGTAGTAGCAGAAAAAACTTAATATAACAAAAAAAAAAGAGTTCATGTTTTAGTTGAAGTTAAACTTCAATACATTTAATGCACCTTTCATTAAAGCAAAAAATTCAACTACACTAACAAATGACAAAGACTATGTCCAAACCACAGATTACTAAACAGATACACATGTATGTCAAGAGACGGAAGCTGCCTTTTTTGCATTTCTCTTTTTGCGTCATCTTTTATGCAATGAAACAAATTTATTAAGTTGAGATTTATTTGAATAACTGTTGTAAAAATTAACTTTTAAGTTAACCACAACACGAGTAAATAATAATTAAGTAAGTAAATAACTTTACAAAACAAGACAATATTACTAAATAATTTTTTTTTGGTCGAAAACAAAACTTTGATTATTGAACTCTTACTTTTGTTTAACGTGGTTTGTGTTTTGTTATTATTGCGTTGTCTTTTTCTTCGAACTGCCTTCGCAACTGATTTAGGCCTTTTTCTCACGTCACTTTTTACATATCTGTTTAGTAATCTGTAGTGTAAACACAAGTGTTTGTTTCAGTTTAAAATTTAAAACTAACTGTATATTCATCTGAAGAGCTAACATAAAAAATCTTAGAACTAGTATAGTAAATGTATGATTGACTGTTAACATGTGCCCTATCTCTGCGTGTGGTAACCATACATCCACATGATAAGAACACTCATCGCAGATGTAGTTAGAGGTTGTTTTCTGAATTGATTCCAAATTCAATATAAATGCAGTGGTGCAAACGGTATAACAGCAAAGAATTCTGATGATGGGAATGTGGTTATTCTCGAAACATGTAAATTTGACCCGAGTTCAATCCTGTGTTCAGTGAAAAAACAAAAAATTTTAATTAATTTCATGTTGTAAATGTAAATGTTCCTTCACTAAAAATAATTTAATGCAAATTTAATTTGATGAACTTAAGCCTATTTATAATATCAAAAGCTTCAATTAAAAACCAACAGTTTAATGAAAAATCACAATTGTTTGTTTACAATATTTAAAAAGTACATCTTTTACAATAACTGATCACTTATGTATGTTAGAACGTAAATGTAACATCTGTTTACAACAAAATGTGCAGTGCTGAACAGTATGAAAAAGTACATTTCGAAAAAAAAAATAAAAATTGCGTTTTGTATTGCTCCAATGTTTTTTCTTAGTTAAAAAAAATTATGCTTACTTTACTTCTTCTAGAAGATTTTAACCCAAATATGTATTACAAAAATAGCAAAGCACGAATTTGGCAAAAAAAAAAAAATGCGAAAAAGTACGTTTTGTTCTGGGGCTCCTCATATGTAAGACGAATTGGAAGCAGGTACAAAGTAATTGAAGTTTAATGAATAGCAAGTAAAATATTTTGTACTTTTTATAATTAAAAACTATATGATCTTTTTTAAAAATGTATCTATTTTGAATATTGGACCCTCGCTTAAACCTATATATTGTGAAATAAATTAATAAAATTATTTTAAATACTAAATATTAAAAGTTATTTATATTTTATTATTGATTTTGTACATATTTTTCTTATTAAAGAGCTGAAGTCATATTGTAATAGTTTTTTATTTTATTATCAAAATAATTTTATAACTTTTGCTTTATATTATTATTATTTTTGGTTTTTAATAAAAAATAAAAATACTTTTTTCACAAAACAAAAAATGTTTGTTAATTATTTTTCAAACAGAAAATGCAGATATAATTCTGACAATAGAAATGCCATTTGACTTGAAATGTTTTTGTAATATGTAAAATACATTAGCGGAGTTCAGTATTAGTCTTGCAATAGTGCAAATGCAACAACAATAAACACCGAGATTTCGTTAGATTTCATTAAAGTGTTGCGATATTTTGCATTTGCTCTTTTGCAAGCCTAATATTGAACTCCGCTAATGTACCCTGAATTTATTTTTTTTTTGTATATTGACTGCAACTAATTGCGATTTTTTTTTCTAAGAAATATGTATGCTACATAAATGTTACATGTTCTAAAGAAGATATTGCGATTTTTTTGCTGTAATTTTTATACCCTCCACCAACACAAGTGATTATGGGGGTATACTTAGTTTGTCATTCCGCGTGAAACTTTTTTATTTTTCATCTCAGCTCCTCGCGTAATTCTCGAAGTCGATTTAGCCATTTCCATCTGTAAAAAAAACACTTTTAAAAGAAAAGCAGAATGTTGGCTTCAAAATGTTTCTTATCCTAGGCAGTTTGCGTTTGAAACTCAGCAAAATCAATTTACTAGGATAAGATTTATTAATCCAAATGAGGAACCACCACCCTAAAAAATTTATCATTGTGTTAAAAAAAACTAACATAAATGAAAGCATAAAGCACGGATTAAAATAAGAGTTCGCACAATTTCGTTCTATATTACTAGAGACTATACTGTTAAATTTCGTTAAGATCGGTCCTTTATTTACCATATAAAGTACAGAGCAAACACGAGGCAGACGTGTTTATGTTTTTATGCCTGCCTGCCCGTTTAAAATTTCTGCATTTGTCTTTGCACCATCTTTTATGCCGCAATACAATTAACACAAATTTATTTAGTTGAGATTTATTTGCAAAACCGTTGTAAAAATCAACTTTTAAGTTTACCACTACACAAGTAAAGGCCGTTTTACACTAGGGGTGAAAATTAACTTTACTAGCAGAAAATTGCAACGAGAGCGTAAATTAAAAACGTACTAAAACTTTTTCCAAATTACTGAAAAAAAAAAATAAATAAAAAGTAAATGAACGCTTTACCAAAAACTAGCAACTAAGGCTAATATTCAGCTGTAACAGACGTAATTCTATCTTCCTTAATTGAATTGATTAGAGCCATTTGCAGGGTTATTGTTCCTAAAACAGGGTTGTATTTTTTTCAAAATATATAAGACTTGTGTGATAGTGTAAAGCAGCTGTAAATAAAATTTAAGTAAGTAAATACAGTACTTTTCGTTTATAGTCACAACGCTTATAGTCACAATAGCGATATAGTCCATTTTATCTGTCTATAAGTTAATTTAATATAAAGTATTAACGTTATAGTCCATTTAGCGATACAAGCACATTTGCCATATATGCCATCTATCAACAGTCATCAAAGGGATAAGTAAAGCAAATTAATGGCGTTATAGTCATATTAGCAAAATTTACTAAGTTCATTTTAGTTTTCGAATCAAAAATCCATCCAAAGAAAGAATGAATTAAATCATTTAATTTTTGTCATCAACTCGTAAAAAATTAGTTTTTGACGTTGGTATCATTTATGAAATATATTGTTATTATTTTAACAATTTTTTATATAGTATGTAACTCTGTTGTTAAACCATATGCCTGATGTCGGTGTAATTTATATGCATTTTTAATTTCCTTTATTCACATAACTTGATTATATTCGAATTCGGTTATATGCGTCATAGTGGAATATATGTGAATTAGCCTTATAGTCACATTAGCGATATGGTTGCAACTAAAGGGAGTGCCTATAAGCGAAAAGTACTGTAACATTACAAAATAAAACAATACTACTTTTGTTAAACGTGGTTTGTTTTTTGTTATTTTTGTTTTGATTGCGAAATTTGTGTTGATTGCAGCGGTCTGTTTTTACACACGCTTTTTGTATCTTACTTCGAAAGCTGTCTTCCCAACTAACTTAACCCTTTTTCACACGTCACTTTTTTCAACTCTGTGTGTATTCTGTGATTTTTATGTTCGTTTGTACAAAAAATACAACCAATGCAACAAATTTCAATTTCGTTTGTGAATATGTTGCATGAAAACATGTGTCATATTTTACTAGGGTTGCCATACGTACTGTTTTAAGCAGTACATGTACTGATTTTTTGCAATTGTACTGATTTATGCACAACTCCTAAAACAGTACGCAAATGTACTGTTTTTTACACTTTGTACAGTTTTTTGTACTGTTTTTTTTTTGCTCAGTCTATATTTAACAGTACTGGCTTACAAAAATGATCTTGTGTTAAAAAAAAAGTTCTAAAATAATAAGTTTTTACGCTGTGGTCATTGTTTGCTCATAAATACACAGTAGAAATCTCAATTATAGTGGGTGGCTCGTAGCAGTGGTATATTTTCATGTTGTTATGATTTTATAGCTACCTCTTCCAATAGTCCTTCCCTTTCCACACCTGAGAAAGAAAAAAAAAAACTAAATTTTTTTTTTAAGTACTAAAAAAATACTTATTCCAACACATATATCGTTAATTTTTAGAATCACGTGAAATTGAAAACAAACAAATTTGGAAAATTCTCCGTGTTCAAAATTTATAAAAATACCTAATACCTTTGAGGACCACTTTTCTTTACCTAAACTACTGAAATAAGAAAAAGATAAGTTAATTTTTAAAAAAATTTTATTGAAAATATTCATCGTTTTCAATTGCACTTGATTTTAAATTTGTTCAGATTTTGTGAAATAAAAATAAACCAAACAAATTTTTTTTTTTTTTGTTTTATGTTGTGTTTTGAAGTGGTTGTTAAATTTTTTTTTTTTTAAATTAATAAATTATTTTAATAAAATAATTAATTGTAATTGTCGTGTTTTGTGTTTTGTATTACTTTTTTGTTTATTTGCGTTTGCTTTTGTTGATATTGACGTTTATTTAAAAAATATAATACATAAAAACTTTTTCTGTATTTTGTTGAAGTATTTTTTCACTTGGCGGCTTTTTCTTGATTGCTTTTTTATAAAAATAAACACACTAATAAATAAACAACCGTACAGAGAAATGAAATGTCAGATAAATTACAACTGATTTGACAGCAGATTGCTAAGCAATAATTGCTCAAGCAATAAGAAGAGCAATCATTGCGAAATGGATTGCCACTCATGGCAATTTGCGGTCTATATTTAATTTAATGGAGCAATCAAATATGACGTTTGCCGCAATAAATATTGCTACGTGGAGACCCGGGGTTATAAAAGTCAAAAAACCTATTGTTTTAGTAATAGTTAATTATAGCTGAACTTGGTAAAATGAAACGTAAATAATTTAAAAATTTTTTTTAATTGGAAAATTCATTTAGGAAACAAACAGTTTCTCAAATTCTAAATGATTTGTGCAACTATGTGTGTAGTGAAAATTGCTTTAAATACGAATATGTTTAAAAAAAATCGTACTTACACAATCAATGAGCTAATTGTTTTGAGCTAAGTAAGGCTTTTCTCCTTTCTTATATGGCTTACAGCAATGTTATGGTTTTCCTGGCCAAATGCTTCGTTTGTGGTGTTTGCTTTTTACCCGCAAATGGAGTAATTTCATATATTTATGAAATGCCATAAAATGGAAATCCTTCCGTTGACGATACACATTTTAAGTGTATTTCTTTATATAATTGTTGTTGCATATTCAATCAAAAGTTTAAAATATTTACCCCAATTTCACCAAGTTCAGTTAAAACTAACTATTACTTTAACTTCCAGCTTACAATATGTTTTGACAGCTTGAACTGATAGTTAATTATAGCTGAACTTGGTGAAATTGGGGGTTACTAATTAAAACAAATGGTAAAGTTTTCGTCAAAAAATGTACTGTTTTTTTCTTGATTGTACTGTTTTTTTGTATTCAATTGTATTCAATTCAATTGTACTGTTTTTCGGAATTTAAAATCTGGCTACCCTATATACTGCCCTTTTTACAACAGAGATACTCACTTTTTTGTTTCTACAACCAAGGTTCGTGGCACTTCTCATACAAAGACATCAAAGGTTTCTGTATATCTGCAGAACGGCAAGAGCCATAGTTTTTAAATTAGGTACAAGAATCTTGGTTATCAAATCACAACATCCTGAGAAATGTGGGAGGGATTGGATAAGTGGGCGTGCCACTTCACATTCAAATATGTACATTATAGATTTCGTATATATGAACACGGCAAGAGGCAATTTTTCCAAATTAGGTACAAGCATCTTGGTTAAATATCAATTCCCATATCCGACAAAAGTTGATAATTAAAAAATTTACATAAACTTCTTAAATTTATTTTACACCAATGTTGACTTGTTAGAAAATAAAAATAATAATTAAAAAAAAACTGTAAAATCAAAATTGTTATTCAATTAACCGTGAAAATCGATTATCCGTAATGCTTCTGGTCCCGACCAACACGGAATATCTAGGCCCCACTGTATTTACATTTAAAGATCGGTATTTATATAACGTTCTGTTATTTTGGCAACATGGTGAAGGGCATATAAGATTCGGCTTAGCCGAATATAGCACTCTTACTTGTTTTCCAAATGTTTGTTTTTAATTGTGCCCCGTAGGCTAGCTAGTAATGTGCTTGTCTAGCAGCGCCGGGGTTGCGGGTTTGATTCCCACCACGGACTTTGGACTCTTTCCTGCAGACAAGCGTAGAGTTTCGGAGAATTGGCTTAGGGAATTTAAAAAACAATAAAAAAAAAGTTGGAAAAAAATATTTAGAAATGATAAAATTGTAACATAACTGACTGACTGACTGATTCATCATCGCACAGCCTAAACGCCCTAACCTAAAAACTTAAAGTTTCTCCCCAAATCGATTCACTGCGACGGGATTTTCAGAAATTGGAATATTTAGTGGGTATAAACGGGTAAATTCGGTAACCTTATATTTCCAAAACTGAACGAGATAAAAAAAATGGAATACTTATCTTTGTTCTTCAGGAAAATAAGCGGACAGGTGTCTGTACATTTTTAAAATTCGGCCCTTTTAGGGAGTAAACCTATCAGCTAACATTTTGTCATGACATAGTAGTTTTCGTAAAATTGTCGGTAATTTTAATGTCAGTATTAATATTCATAAGAAAGTTATGGCATTAAAAGCCATTTTCGGGAGTAGTATTTGTATGGGAACTATGGTCATATATGAACCGATTCCAAAAACATTTGTTGAGACGATTAAGAATGCAGTCCATTTTGTGGGCCGATTGTCCCCATTTCAACAGGCATGGTCCTTGGGGCAATAAGAAGCTGTGTACCAAATTTCATCAAATTATATCCAAATTGCAACCCGTACTTTGCGCACAAGGTTTACATGGACAGCCAACCAGCCGGACGGGAATCGTTAGATCGACTCAGATAGGACTATTTTAAGGTGGGTCTATTATATGTTTCTGTTCTAAATTTTTTAACCACAAACGCAAAATGAGCTCTGCACTATTATTGTAAATGGTTTTGTATGCAAGTTAAGGTGACTCATTAGTCGCATATGTCTCATTTTTTATTTAAAAATGAATTCATGTTGTTTTCACACAATTTATGCTGGCGTTATGTCTAGCAAAATAAATGTATTAAGTTTCGTAAATTGTTTTCCCATAAAAAATGCTGTATTTGCATAATGTGTGAAAACATTTATGTACTAATTATGATGGTTGCGACTTAGTTAAGTTTAGTCTTAAGTAAATGTTTGAAAGGTTCGGTTTAAGACAAAAATATGAACAATAAAAAAGATATTTTTAAAAAACATTAAACCTGAATATTTAATTGGCGCCCAACGTGGGGCACTCGCAAAAAAAAGGAACCGCTTATAACTCTGAAAACGACAAGTAAGAGACGCGTTCGCGAGTGTACTCGAAAAAAAACCCAAATAAGTATCTCTTTAAATAGAGAGAACAAATAAAGACTGTGACTTATGAAAAAACTTAAGTAAAAAAAAAGGTTTTATTTATTTATTTATTTAATTTAAGTCTATGGACAAATTCCTTACAGACTAACTTAATGTATTAACATAATAATTTATTTAAGCAAAGAAAGAAAGTTTAGAATAAACATTATTGATTTAAATATAATATGATATTGCTTTTTATGATATTAATGTTCAGAGAATAGTCGATAAAGTTATACATTTCATTGAAACAGTTGCATAATTTTCTTATTGGATCTGACATCGCAAAGTTTGTTCGGCATGTTCTGACATATAGAGGGTTGAAAAAACGAAGTGAACGTTGAGGAATATTAAAAGTTACGTTACTCAATAAAAATTCGGAATGTGTACTACCATTTATAAGATTGACCATAAATGATATATTTAGCATCATTCGCCGGCTTTTTAACGTTAGTAAATTTATTTCAGCTAGTCTAGTTGAATATGAAGGTAATACCAGGCATCCTCTATATTTACTTCTTAAGCAGAAAATAAGAAATTGTTTTTGCACTGACTCAATACGATCACTATTAATATTATAGATCGGGTCCCAAATAATGCTGTTGTATTCCAAAATTGGTCTGACGAGCGAAGTATAAAGACTTTTTGTGGTTAAGGGATCGTTGAATTCCTTTGCCCATCTTTTAATAAAAGCCAGAACGCTACGGGATTTATTAACAGTCATCGTTATATGTTGGTTAAAGTTAAGTTTTTTGTCTAACAATATTCCCAAATCCATTATTTCACTACCATGTTGTAAAGTACAGCCACCAAGAACGTAGGAGTAAGCACACTTTTTTACTCTGGAGAATTGCATATGTTTACATTTATTTAAATTTAGTTCCATAAAGTTAAGTTTACACCAATTGTCAAAACTATTCAGGTCATTTTGTAGATGCTGTTGATCACAAGGATGTTTTACAGTCGAAAATAGTTTTACGTCGTCTGCATACATCACACATTACAATGTTGAACTGCTTCAGGCAAATCATTAATGAAAAGAAGGAACAAAATTGGACCAATGTGGCTTCCCTGAGGTACTCCAGATTTTACATTGTTTTTTTCCGAAATTGCCGTATTAAATTTTACAGATTGAGTTCTACATGACAAATATGATTTGATCCAGCTCAGGAAGTTATTATTGAAACCCATTACATCCAGTTTTTTCAACAATAGCGGATGATTAACTTTGTCGAAAGCCTTACTGAAATCAGTGTAAATAACGTCAGTGTGGTGTCCATTGGCAAAATCTCTATTAACTAACGTTGTTAAATGGATAATGTTAGTCATAGTAGAGAATCCTTTTCGAAAGCCATGTTGACGTGGTGACAATAAGTCAGAAACTTGATGAGTGAGGCAATCCATTAAACATTTTTCAAAAAGTTTTGGAATATCACTCAGTTTGGCTATACCTCTGTAATTGCATATATCCGATTTATTTCCTGACTTAAACAATGGAATAATATATGAATCTTTCCAAAATTTCGGAAAGTAGCCACAATTTAAAGAAGCGTTAAAGATGATAAATAAAGGTGTCGTTAAAGCTGTTGCGCAATTTTTTAAAACACAACTAGGTATGCCATCTGGACCACTAAAAGATGATGACTTAGCGTTTTTTAAACAGTTTAGAATGTGAGAGGTAGTGATAGTAAACGAAGATATATTTTGGTTAAAAATTATCTTGTAAGGGTAGACATTACTAGCATCATACAGTGCATCGGAATATGTAGAAGCAAAGAAGTCGGCAAACATATTGCTGATTTTTAATTCATCACTAGACTCGGAACTTTGGTATTTCATGACTTTTGGAAATCCTGAAAAACATACTATTATAAAATAAAGATTAAAAAGCTATAAATAAAACATAGCAAGAGTGTTTTTAATAAGAAACTAATAAAATTTAAAATCAGTAATTAGTATTGTGGTTATTTTGTTGAACTATTTATGGTTTTTAATCCAAATTTTTAATATTTTTAATTAGGCTTAAGTTCATCAAATTTAATTTTCATTAAATTATTTTTATGAAGAAAGGAATTTTACAACATGAAAATTAATTAAAATTTACTGATAATTTTTTATTCTTGACTCAATCTGGGCTCGAACCCAGGCGTTTTTTACGGACAGGTTACCCTGACATGTTTCGATTGCAACCACTCAATCTCCTCAGAGGGCTTGCCGTTTAACACTCGCAGCCATCGACGATTGAATCAGTGTTAAAAGCACGGATATATTTGATAAAAAAATAAGAATGTTATAAAAGGATCAAGCTACAAAAAGTTTGACTGAAAAACAAAACACTATTATAAAAATAAAGATTTAAAAGCTATAAGTAAAACATAGTGAATTGTGTTTTTAATAAAGAAAAAACCCACAAAATTAAAATAGTGCAGAAGAAGAACATTAGGAAACGTCCTAGTGAAATTTATAAAATTTTTATCCTACTGATTTTCCGAATATCAGTAGATGAGAAGGAAGAAGTGTTTATTTGCCAAAGAAAAAAACACGAGCGGAAAATAAATACCAACAACTACAACTGAATAAAAGGCGACAACACAGGAATACAACTTTATCAGCAAGTATCCAGCTTATTATATTTTAAATAGTAAGTTTCTATCTAGATAATTAATTAATTGTTTTGTTTTTATTAAGTGAAATCATAGAAATTCTGTTAAAAATATAAAAAATGTTTGATATTAAATTGAATTTAAATTCCTTGGTGTTAAATAAATTTCGTTAAATTAAGTAAATGAAATAAAATTTTGCTAAGATAATTATTTGTGGATCTGGCGGCAAACTGGATCATATAAAAGAAATAGATAAACTTATTGAGTCGTTTAGGATATTAAAAACCGATAGTAAAATGACTACATCCGAGCAAATTAGGGAACTGATAGAGGCTCAGGTAGGCCCACTACAGGCTAAAATAAATGAATTAACTACAACACTCGGACATCTGACGAACACAAATGCAGTGACAGAATATAGGGCACAAACTATTGACACTTCCATCCGGTGCGAAGAAACCCTGGATGTAATCAAATTTTTGCCGACCTTTCACGGAAAGGATTCTAATTCATACGTTAGTTGGCGCGAATCGGCCAATAATTCAATGCGATTTTACGCTAGGAAAAGTCGGAAATATTATGGTGCCTTGACGATACTACGAAACAAAATTATTGAAGACGCGAACAATTTGTTAACCAACCATGGCACAGTGTTAAATTTTGATGCTATAATCAGCAGACTGAACTTTGCTTATGCTGATAAGCGTCCTGTCCATATTATCGAACCGGAATTAAGTGTTATGAGGCAAGGACATTCCACCATCCTAGAATATTACAATAAAGTAAATCAGGGACTAACGGCACTGATTAACAAAACCATTATGACCCATGGAACAAGTTCCGAACTAACAAATGTGTTGAATAATAAAAATCGGCAATACGCCCTCCGTGTTTTTATAACAGGGTTGAATTCACCCCTTTCAAATATTCTTTTTTCTCTTTCGCCCACTGACTTGCCCAATGCCTTAGCCAAAGCGCAGGAATTGGAAGCAAATAATCTTCGTGCGACATTTGCCCTGCAATTCGATCGCAATCAAAATCAAAATAATAATAAAAATCAAAACGTTCTGAGACTAGCTCCAAACACATCTCAAAGATCCCAAAATAGTTTTCGCCAACGAGCTGAACACAATCCTCGTCCAGCTCCACAACCTATGGAAGTCGACTCTTCCTTAAATACACGGCAAAGACCACTAAGCAATTTCCAGCATAATTCAAATCGAAATATTGCTCGCCCTTTTTATGGTAACCAAAGGGAACCATTCGGTTACAACTCAGCTGTAAAGCGCGAATTACCTAGTGGAGCGTAGCAAAGCACACAGCAGCCACAGAAAATTCAAAGAATTAACAATGTTGTAGAGAATGCTTTTTTAGAAGAAGAATCGGGTTACCCTTCTTCTACCGAACTAAATTGGTGGAAGTAGAGTTAGAATTCTAATTGATACAGGAGCAACTAACTGCTACTGTAAAAAGAATATATTGCCCAATAGACAGAAATTAGCTATAGGGAAGCGAGTGAAAACTATTCACGGCTTCTCAATTATAACCCATTACTATGAAACAATATTACTGGGCATTAAGGAACGTTTTTATGAGATAGACAACATAGAATACGAAATATTGATAGGAATAAGTTTGCTAAAAAAGGCAAATGTTTTTTTTTTTTTTTTTTTTTTTTTTCATTATTTATTTATTGAATCTTCATATATTAAATATGAACTAACAATAATTAATCAAATCTTAACCTAATGCTTTATTTTATGTCCTGCCAGTGCCAGACAAAAATTTTCTTCATCACGGGTTCTGTTCACATATGTAGGTGTTTATCGCTCATCTTAATGGGTAAGTGCTGCAGTGTCTCTTCTTCTTAGGCGAGAGTGGCCGCTATCATTTAAAATATTTCGTGCTAGTGGATTTGGGTGCAACTCTAGCCTTTTCAAATATTTTACCGCATACTTCGTAATAATAGTCCTTACCAGGGGCACATTGAGATCCTTGTGGATATTTGAGTTTTTAACATACCAAGGGGCGGCTGTAATTATTCGAAGAAGTTTATTTTGGCGCCTTTGAATTTTTTCGATATTTGAGGCCGAGGCAGTGCCCCATAGTTGAATACCGTAGCACCATATTGGCTTTAAAATAGCGTTGTAAAGTAGTAGTTTGCAGTCGAGACTAAGAACAGAATTTCTTCCAATAAGCCAGTTAATTTGAATTGCTTTTAGTTTCATTTGGGTTAATTTTGCATCTATATGGCATTTCCATGTTAAACGCCGATCTAGATGAATACCGAGATATTTGACATGCGATTGTTGAGGCACTAGTTGATTATTGATTTTAATAGGGGGGCATGTTTCCCGACGCAAGGTAAATGTTATATGTACGCATTTTTGCTCATTTACCTTTATTCTCCATTGTTTAAACCACAGTTCTAGTTGAAATATATGATTCTGCAGGTATCGAGATGCTTCACGACTGTTCTCGTGTACGCTTAGAAAAGCTGTATCATCAGCAAAAGTTGAGGTTAGGGTGTGATTGTTTGTTGGCATGTCCGAGGTATATATAAGGTAAAAAAGTGGGCCCAGGATGCTTCCCTGAGGGACTCCAGCTTCAATTGGCTGAGGAGAACTTAAAAAATCGCCTTCTTTAATAATAAATTTTCGACCGACCAGGTAGCTTTCTAACAGCTTGTGTGTATTAACCGGTAGGTTTAGCTTCAACTTATGTAACAAGCCTACATGCCAGACTTTGTCAAAAGCTTGAGAAACATCTATGAAAAGAGCGGAGCAATATTTTCTTTCTTCAAAGGCTTTTCTTATGGCGTTTACTATCCGATGGGTTTGTTCAATTGTGCTATGCTCTCTTCTGAAGCCGAATTGATGATTGGGTATACACCCATTGTCATTTAAAATTGGGGTTAATTTTGACGCTAAGAGCTTCTCAAACAGCTTTGATATATTAGATAATAAGCTAATAGGCCTATATGACTCAACTTTTGTGTGATCTTTTCCTGGCTTTGGTATCATCGTTATTAAGGAGACCTTCCATTCTTGAGGGTAGTATTCAAGTCGTAAAATAGCATTAAAAATATAAAGAATAATTTTCTTAGCTATGCGAGGTAGCTCCAAAAGCATTTTGTTACTGATTTTATCAATACCAGGTGCCTTCTTGGTGTTTAATTCACAAATAGCCCTTTCTAATTCCCTTATCTCAAATCTTAGGGGGATAGCTGCTCTAACATTAACAGGCGGCAACTCGTGCGCTGTATCGTCAGGTATATTTTGGGTAAATACGTTTTTCAAATGATTTACAAACAGGTTTCCTTTTTCATTATCATTTCTTGCCCAACTTCCATTCAAGTTTCTTAATGGTGGTTTCGAGATAACTGGTCTTTTGAGGTTTCTAGCTGCCCGCCATAATGAGTAGCCTGATTGTGGAGTTGCATCCAAGTCCTTAAGATATTTTTCTACGGAAGCCGTTTTCTGAGTCTGCAGTAATTTTCTTAGCCTTTTTGTACACTCTTTTAATTCGTTTTTAAGTTGAGGGGATCTTTGCAATTGCCATTCTCTTCGCACTCTCCTTTTTTCATTCAAGAGGCGCTCGACATCTGCAAAATATATTTTGTTATAATTGGTTTTTTTGAGGGTTTTGCTGGAATGTTGAACAGCTAGTTTAAGATAACTGTCAAAATTGACAATAGAGAGATCCACATTTTCCGGTGTGCTAAGCGGAATATTTTCTGTGCAATGGGTACTGAGATATTTTTTATATTTTAACCAGTTTATTTGTGTAGCTGTTGTCGCTATGTAACCAGAGGGAGATACGATTCTATTGGTGTTTGTTATAGTAACTATTGTAGGTGTGTGATCAGAGGATAATTCTAACGAAGGTTCAACTTGAATCGTTTCTGTGGGGATGTTTTTAACCACTCCGAAATCGATGACATCTGGAATTTTTTGCGGATCAGCAGGCCAATATGTTGGTTGTCCGCTCGCGACGACATTTAAATTCATTTTAGAGATTGCATTATACAAAACACGACCCTTTGGTGTTATAAGTCGTGAACCCCAGAAGGTATGTTTAGCGTTATAATCGCCAGCAGCCAGGAAACAGGGCCCCAATGACTTATAATATTTATAATATTGGCTTTCTGATATTGCAAATCTAGGTGGTGAGTATAAGGATGAGATTACTATGTTTCGATTCAGCTCTTTAATACAAATGTTCGTTGCTTGCAGATAATCTTCACGATGATCACACATCAGGTAGTGTTTGATTCGGGTTTTTATCAAAATGGCAGAACCTCCACAAGCTCTATCTCGAGGGTCCTTGGTATCATATAGTGTATAACCATTGATTTTAAACGTATTTCTTGAGGTCAAATGAGTTTCAGAAACCATCATGACATCAATTTGTTTATTTTTAAGAAAGTATTCTAATTCATTTTTATGTTGGCGGATGCCGTTTGCGTTCCAAAAACAAATTTTTAAACAGTTCATGGTTTGTTAAGTACAGCTTGCAATAACATCGATTGCATTCTAAGGATCTCCTGCATCATATTACCCATTGTGTTTGTAAAATTATTTACTGTTTGCACTAAAGTTTCCATGGTTTTTTCTAGGCGACTTAAATTAGAAACTGGAGTTTCATCATTACTTGGCGAAGCACCTTGCATTGGCACATGGTTTGATTTTAGGACGTTAGCATAAGAGGTTCTGTTATTACTAGGCTGCGGAGCCTGAGTGTCATTAGTGTTTGCTTGATTTGGTACCTGCATTTGAGGGGGATTAGTTTTCGGTCCAGCCGACTGCTTGACGATAGTATATACAGGACATCCTCTATAATTGGCAGTGTGATTGCCGCCACAGTTGCTACATTTTTTTACATTGGGGTCATTTTTAGACTTATCGCACTGGACTGTACCATGTAATTCACCACATACTACGCAAACAGGGGGTAAATAGCAGTAGGCCTTAGTATGGCCAAATTCTTGGCAGTTGAGACATTGAACGGGACCATTTCTTTTGTGCGGCTCCTCTATAGTTATTCTTCTGTAGAGAATATATTTTAAATTGTAAATAGGATGCGTTTCATTTTTTTTAAGCTTAACGTCGCCAGGTTCTAGCTCCACTCGAAATAGTGGTTGGGGATTTTTTCCCCTATTTTTGATATTTGCAACGTTTTTTATTTTAAAGCCTTTCTCTTCCAAAAAGGTTTTAATTTCTTCAGGGTCCACGCTCGAGTCTATGCCCTTGATCACTACCTGAAGGCCTTTGCTGCTCTTCAGCTGATATGTATAAAAGCTTTTTTTAAGGGATTCAAATTGGTTTGTTAGTTTGCGAAAATCATTCTCATGATTAACCTGTATTTTTGTCTCGTTTATATTACCACGCTTGATTGCCGCTACGTAAAAAGAATTTTCACCTATTACCGAGATCACGCTCTTTATTAACTCACTTGAGTTTTGCTCCCTAAGATATATTGGGGGTGGCTTAGAAGATTTTATGACGTTTGGTGCCTCTGGGGATTCGTCCTCAAGAATTGCAAAACGGTTTTGTGAATTTATTCTATCAAAAGATGTTACTTTTGAGGCCGAAGCAACTGCTGAAGAGGTAGGGCTGCGACCCCGTTTAAGCACTGTTATATACCTGTCCATACCAACTTGTATTTGAGGCTTTTGACAATTTTTCACTAAAGGGTTCTCCATTGCGTTTGTATTTGAGTTTATGGTATCATTTCTTACTAAGATTGTTTTTTCCGCCGCGGTAATACTTGCGGACGCTACAACACTTGTCCCCAAAGACAGATTAATATTTTTTAATGTATCACTATCCACCGTTTTTGTGAACACCGAGGGTGAAAGAGAACGTGTTCGAATAATAGGCTTAGCCGTTAGATAGTTAATATTGTTTTGTTTTGTTTTATTTATTTCAGCATTATTTTCGTTTGCCTGAACGGTCACATAAACATTTCTTTCATTTTGCCTTAGCGTTGTTTCACTGTTCTTACTCATGCAAAGAGTTGTTTTTGTTTTTCACCGTTTTGCTTTGCTTTAATATTTTTATTATTTATTGTATTTTACAACAACAAAAAAAAAAACAAGAAATTTAAATTTAAATGTTTTTGTTCAGAATATGTATACACATGTATGAACATTCATACGTACATACATATATATTTTTACTGTTTTATTTTATTTAATTTTATCGTTTTAAATTGTTCACTATTATGTTAAATAATTTAAATAACAAAATATATTATCTTTTTCTTAAGCGTCCATTCGCTGCTTATATTTATGTATTACAAAATCAAATGTGATTAATTAATAGTTCAAATCGTATGCGCGGCTAAAAATACACGTCTGTATCACAACAAAGCACAAACTGCACAAAAAGGCAAATGTAGCAATAAACTTAGAAACAGAAACAATAACATACAAAGGGAAAGAGGAGAAAATGTATGTAAAATCAAATCAGGTAGAAACGAAAAAAACCTTCGTTAATAATATTTTAGATATAGATACACTTCGAAATAATATAGTGAATGATATAAAAAGAACGCATGATGGCATAAACACCATACTACCGTTTCGAACGGATGTAAAAGCAGAGATTAGGACAATTGTTGAAACTCCAATATGGAGTACACAGTACCCCTATCCTTTATCTGCAAATGCATTTATAAATAAAGAAATAAATAAATTATTAAATGACGGAATTATCCGCGAGAGCAAAAGTCCATACAACTCACCCATTTAGGTGGTGCCAAAGAAAGGCGCAAATGAAGATGGAACTCAGAAAATGCGGATGGTTGTAGACTATAAAAAACTAAATGAACAAACAGTTGCGGATAAGTATCCGATACCAGACTTTCGAATTTGGGAAGAGCAAAATACTTCTCAACAGTAGACCTCGAATCGGGCTTTCACCAAATTTTAATGAAGCCAGAAGACATTGAGAAAACCGCGTTCTCGGTGAATAATGGGAAATATGAGTTCGTAAGGATGCCATTTGGCTTAAAAAAATGGTCCTGGAATTTTCCAGAGAGCCATGGATAATATTTTACGAGAATTCGTGGGAAAGATATGTCACGTATACATAGATGACATTATCGTTTTCTCGGAAAGTTTAGAAGCCCATATTGAGCACCTGCAAACTATAATTAAAACACTAAGAAATGCGAATATGAAAATATCTCTGCACAAATCAAAGTTTTTTCAACCGGAAGTCGAATTTTTGGGCTATATAGTGGCCCATAACGTCAGTAAGACGGATCAAAAAAAAAAAATAGAAACAATTCTAAATTTCCCCAAACCAGTAACACTTAGGCAATTGAGAAGTTTTTTAGGAATGGTAGGCTACTACAGAAAATTCATATCAGGTTATGCTCGATTGCAAGACCATTAACCAAATATTTAGCTGGAGAAAATGGAAGTTTCCCAGAATATGTCAAAGAAAACTGAAATCAAATTAGATAATGAAGCTATCGAAGCTTTTGAAAGGCTAAAAAATCTTCTAATAAATCAGGTTGAACTTGTACAACACGATTTTACAAAAAAGTTTGTGCTCACCACAGACGCCTCTAATGTGGCAGTAGGAGGAGTTTTAACACAAGATGGTAAGCCAATTACTTTCATTTCAAAGACATTAAGCTCAACAGAACGAAATTACGCTACTAACGAGAAAGAGCTTTACGCTATTGTGTGGTCATTAAAGACATTAAGGAATACCCTGTACGGTGTTAAAGATCTGGAAATTTACACTGATCACCAGCCACTGTCTTTTTCTATTTCGACGCGCAAGCCAAACCACAAAATTAAAAGATGGCGATCCTTTATCGACGAGTTTTCCCCGAAAATTATATACAAGCCAGGAGTAACCAATGTCGTGGCAGATGCTCTATCCAGGCAATTTTTAAACAATCTTTCTGACAACTCATCAGTCACAGAAACACAGCATTCTGCTTAAAGTAGCGATAACTATTTAATACCTGAAACCAAAAAAACCATTGAATGAATTTAAGCAACAAATTTTATTGTCAAAAAATAATTTTACCATTCACGAGTCAATCACTAACTTTAGTCGGACTCGGCATATAATTGAATATGATTCCAGAGAAAATCTTCTGACAATATTAAAAGAGTTTTTACAACCAAGGTTGGTAACAGCAATATATTGTACTCTGGAGGACTTGTACGATTTCAAGGAGACAGTAAAGGATGTATTTTCCAACAAATTTGTTTACACACAAATATTTGCAGTGGATGTTACAAATACAGATGACCAAAAGGTTATTATAGAGCAGGTTCACATCAGAGCTCACAGAAATTATAAGGAAAATTGTAGACAGGTATACAGACAATACTATTGGCCAAAAATGGCAGACCATTTTAAGCAATATATAAAACATTGTGAAATTTGTAATAGGTCGAAATATAACAGGCACCCACAAAAAATTAAAATAGGAGAGACTCCTATTCCTGAAAGGGAGGGTGAGTACCTGAACTTACACATTTTCTATGCCCAAAACCTAAAATTTATTACATTTATAGATTCATATTAAAAATTTTTAGTCATAAGACAAATCGATGATAAGCTGAATTTAGGCGAAAAAGTAATGAAAGTTTTGCAAAGTTTTCCAAATGCAAGAAAAATCATCCTAGATAATGAGCCGGGTTTTACGACGGCTCAATTCAAATCACTGATGCAAAGGCTAAGAATAGAACTATACTACTGTACTCCCAGACATAGCTCTACAAACGGGCAGGTAGAAAGGGTTCATTCTACTCTGGTAGAATTGGCGCGTTGTGTGAAAAACGAAAATCATGTACTGGACGATTCTGAGTGTTTTTATAGAGCAAGCCAGCTGTATAATCAATCAATTCATTCAGTAACTGGTGAAAAACCATTTGATGTTTTTTTTCAATAGAATTCCACTGGTAGACAAATTAAAAAAGGCACAAGAAAATATGCTACAAAGAAGTACAGGAACAACCTCAAAGACTTACCAACCGGACGATATAATTTACGAAAAACTTATTGGACAGAGAAATAAACTTGCACCCCGTTATAAAAAACAAAATGTTAAGGAAGACTTAGGAGACAAAGTACTAATACATTCACGGAACAGAATAATTCATAAAACTAATATTAAAAACTGAATTGTGTTTTTCAGGACATGACCAGACTACTGATAATATTTCTGGCAATATTCCGAATTTGCAAACCAGCACCCGTATTCCGTAATTCGCTTAGCTAAAACTAAATCTCTATCGCTAAAATGCCTTAGAGAATACAAAGTTAAAAACTTTAAGTGATGACAATAAAAGCTAAAATTGCGGTGAATTAAATTGTTATGACATTGCCAAATTTAGAAATGCACGTTACAGTACTGCATTCGTAGTCAAAAATTGCTAAATCAACTTTAAAGATTTTTAGCGATAGAGATTTAGCTTTAGCGAATTACAGAATACGGCCACAGAAGTCCAAATACTGGACTATACCGGCTCTCAATTAATACCAATTCATTTAGGACAGGCTCGCCGGCAAAATGGAAATTTTAAGTTAAAACATACCTTGGACCTAATCAAATATGAAGAGACTGTCAATTGTCTTTCTTCAGAAATTCAGACTAAAATATTTAGAAATAGTTCAGCGCTTCCCTTTTTATTGCATGACATACGACAAGTAGAGGACCATCTGAAGAGACTAAAACCTAGAAGGAAACGGTCAATAAATTTAATAGAAACAGCATGGAAGTGGATCGCTGGTACTCCAGATCATGAAGACCATCAAATAGTTGTAGACAAAATAAACGGATTGTTAACAAATAATGAACTTCAGAGAATCATTAACAAGGACGCTATTGACAAAATTAACACATTAACTAAAACCACAAATGAAATTTTAAAAACAGTTCAATCCTTAGAAGAAACAAGAAAGACGATAGAAGAAACTATAGCACGTAAAATCAAAATTATTAAAGAAGAAATCACAAATATTGAATACGCCTTGCAATGGGCAAAGGTAGGAGTAGTAAGCTCATTTCTATTATCAGAAAAGGAAATGGACGAAGCTAGAATATTTTTGGATTCTAAATGATTCCCTTACAATAGTTTAGAGGAAGCCTTAGGTTTTTCCGATATCAGAGTAGCTACAAACAATGCCGCAATAATATACATATATTGTAAGTTTGCCAGCCATAAATGAAATAGGTTGTGAAAAATTGTTAATTAAAGCTGTAAAGAAGAATAATAAAATTATAAAACTAAATACTGAAAACTACATTAGATGTAAGAATGATATATATGAAATAAAAGAAAAATGTCAAAAAATTAATGATTTAAGTATTTGTCGCAAAACTAAATTATTAAATTTAAGTAATACAAAATGTGTAACACAAATCTTGTTAAGCAAACATCATAATTGTACGATCGTTAACAATCAGCATGTTCCATTGTGCCGCGCGCCGTCTTAAAATTTATCCAATAGGAATTGTTAAAAAAAAAATAAACGGCTCAGAACATTCGTTAAGGAGTATGAAAAGTTTTCCCGCTAGCTATACAATAAGCAAAGTTGTCTCTTAATCCCTGTCATGACGCGCGATCACATAACATACTTTCATACTCGCAAAGCATGTAAAAATCTAAAAAAAGCAAATATATATTCATGTGTGTATAGTTATGCCTATGTATATATATATATATATATATATATATATGTATAAATATATTTCTGTGGTAAGCTGACACACCACAAAGGGTAAAATTTTCCCTCCCAACTGCATTAGCAAACGCCTATAACAGACGAAATACCCTAGTTCTAAACATCTGTCCATAAAATTGACAAGTTATTTACCTACAAACACATTCTTCCCATAGCCACCCTTCCCTTGAAAAAAAACTTAATATTTCATATTCAAAAATTTACAAATTCCAGATGCATTTATTCTTAAAATATAATATAATAAAGTACTTAAAAAAAATCGGTCCTTACACAATAAGGGTAGGGAACAAACTAAAATAATAGTAATTATACATTTTAGTTTAATAAGTTTTATAAGTAATATCGGACAGTGAGACGATTTGGAATCGGACTGACATAATAATGAGAATTTTAAAATAAGAATAAAGAATTAATGGAAAAAAATAATCTCACTTACAAAACAAGTGGTGAATGAATATGTCCATTGATGTGTTGGGCCCAGCAGTCAATGGGAGTTGTAAAATTTGGTGTTGTTGTTATTTTTTTTTTCTTTCAATTGATCACTGCTTGTAAAAGAAATTAATGAATGAAATATTCTAAATTTTAAAGGTTCTCACTCATTACAAAAAAAAATTTTATATAAGTAAAAGATAGAAACAAATTACGCAAAAGAGATTACGCCAAAAAAATGTTAGTAATAAATTTAGGGAATATGTTTTGTTAAAATAAAATGTTTCTTTTTTTCATTGATTTTGATTAAATTAATTCTCTGCATATTTTTATATAAATTTAATTAATAGAGCAAGGTTATATGTGATTATTAGAGAATTTAAAGATTCAATATTTAATAGTTTATATAGGTTAGTTATAATGAAAATTTTAAACTTTTAATACGTTATGTTAAATTAAATTTATTTATTTTTTTTTTTTTTAGTTTTTTTTTAGGCGTTATTATAATAGATTAATAACTAAAATACATAATTTTTTTTTTCTTCATAATTTATTTATTGAATCTTCATATATTAAATATGAACTAACAATAATTAATCAAATCTTAACCTAATACGTTATTTTTTGTCCTGCCAGTGCCAGACAAAAATTTTCTTCATCGCGGGTTCTGTTCACTTTTATAGGTGTTTATCGCTCATCTAATTGGATAAGTGCTGCAGAGTCTCTTCTTCTTAAGCAAGTGTGGCCGCTATCATTTAAAATATTTCGTGCTAGTGGGTTCTGGTGCAATTCGAGCCTTTTTAAGTATTTTACTGCATATTTCTTAATCATAGTTTTAACTAATGGAACATTAAGATCCTTGTGAATATTTGAGTTTTTAACATTCCAAGGGGCAGCTGTGATTATTCGAAGTAGTTTATTTTGGCGCCTTTAAATTTTTTCGATATTAGAGGCCGAGGCAGTGCCCCATAACTGAATACCATAGCACCAGATTGGCTTTAAGATGGATTTGTAAAGAAGAAGTTTGCAATCGAGACTAAGGACGGCGATCTAGATGAATACCGAGGTATTTTACATGCGAATTTTGAGGTATTATTTGATTATTGATTTCAATAGGGGGCATGATTCCCGACGCAAGGTGAATGTTATATGTACGCCTTTTTGCTCATTGACCTCTATCCTCCATTGCTTTAACCATAGTTCGAGTTGAAATATATGATCCTGTAGGTATCGAGATGCTTCTTGACGGTTTTCGTGCACGCTCAAAAAAGCTGTATCATCAGCAAATGTTGAAGTTTGTGTGTAGTTGTTTGTTGGCATATCCGAGGTGTATATTAAGTATAAAAGTGGGCCCAGGATGCTTCCCTGAGGGACTCCAGCGTCAATTTGCTGAGGAGAGCTTAAATAATCACCTTCTTTAATAATAAATTTTCGACCGACTAAGTAGCTTTCTAACAGCTTGTGTGTGTTTACTGGTAAGTTGAGCTTCAATTTATGTAATAAGCCTTCATGCCAGACTTTATCAAAAGCTTGAGAAACATCGATGAAGAGAGCGGAACAATATTTTTTTTCTTCAAAGGCTTTTCTTATTGCGTTTACTATACGATGAGTTTGGTCAATTGTGCTGTGTTCTTTTCTAAAGCCGAATTGGTGGTTAGGAATACATCTATTTTCATTTAAAATTGGGGTTAATTTTGACGCTAACAGCTTCTCAAACAGCTTTGATATATTAGAAAGTAAGCTTATAGGCCTATATAACTCATTTTTTGTGTGATCCTTTCCAGGTTTAGGTATCATGGTGACTAAGGAGACCTTCCACTTTTGAGGATAGTATTCAAGGCGTTAAATAGCATTAAAAATTAAAAGAATAATTTTCTTTGCTATGCTGGGTAGCTCCAAAAGCATTTTGTTGCTGATCTTATCAAAACCAGGAGCCTTCTTGGGGTTTAAATCACAAATAGCCTTTTCGATGTCTCTTATCTCAAATCTTAGCGGAACAGCTGCTCTAGCAGCAACAGGTGGTAACTCGACCGCAATATCGTGAGATATATTTATTTTATACGTTTTTTAAATGATTGACAAACAGATTTCCTTTTTCAACATCATTTTTTGCCCAACTTCCATTCAAGTTTCTTAATGGTGGTTAAGAGACAACTGGCCTTTTGAGATTTCTAGCTGCACGCCATAATGAGTAGTTTGATTGTGGTGTTGCATCAAGTTCCTCAAGATATTTTTCCAGAGAAGCCGTTTTCTTAGTCTGCAGTAACTTTCTTAGTCTTTTTGTACACTCTTTAGTTCTTAAGTTGAGGGAATCTGTGCAATTGCCACTCTCTTCGAGCCCTCTTTTTTTCAAACAAAATATGCTCGACATCTGTGGAATATATTTTAATAGTTTTTGTTTTTTTGGGGGCAATATTGGAATGTTGAACAGCTAGTTTCAGAAAACTGTCAAAATTGTCAATAGAGCGATCTACATAATCCGGTGTACTGAGCGCAATATTTTCTGTGCAATGGGTACTGAGATATTTTTTATATTTTAGCCAATTAATTTGCGTAGCTGTCGTCGGAGGTACAATTCTATTGGGGTTCATTAAAGTAACAATTGTAGGTGTGTGGTCGGTAGTAGGGTTGCCATACGTACTGTTTTTAACAGTACATGTACTGATTTTTTGCAACTGTACTGTTTTATGCACAACTCCCAAAACAGTACGCAAATGTACTGTTTTTTTACACTTTGTACTATTTTTTGTACTGTTTTTTTGGTTCAGTCTACAAAAAACCAAGATATTAAGAAAAACACTGCTACTCATATTTTAATAATATCCTAATATTTAACAGTACATAGCTTAAAAAAATTTTGTTATGTTCCAAACAAAAAAGTTCTAAAATAATAAGTTTTTTTACGCTGTGGTCATTGTTTTCTCATAAATAAACAGGGGTCTGATTCTGGCAGTCGTGATCGAGTTTTTTCTCGATTCGAAAGCAATTTAATATCTAATTATTTTAGACAATACTGAACGAATCGGAATGATTTTTTCAGTGTTATAAAGCATTATTTTGAGTTTCACAATACTGAAAAATAATATCCATTCGTTCAGTATCGACTGAAATAAAATTGCTTTCGAATCGAGAAATTACTCGATCACGACTGCCAGAATTAGGCCCCAGGAGAAATCCAAATTATAATGGGTGGCTCGCAGCAGTAGTATGTCTACAACTGACATGAAATGCTTAACATTAGCACTAAAATGATGTAAGTGTTAAGTATAGACTCATCATGTTAGAGGTTTTCTCGTGTTATAACACGGTTGTTAATGCAAATGTTTTAACAACGCTTTTATAACATCATGTTATAACAGCAAATCATGTCAGTTGTAGACGGGGAGTAAGTTTTATACAAATTTATTTTATTTGTTTCTTTTAAATTAAATTTTTTTCCAACAAATTTGTGTACTTTTCTATTGATTTGAATATACATACAGTTAGGGACAAAATTGTTCACGAAATTATAAAAAATTTATGTTTATCATGAAAACTATTAAAGTTTCAACTTGGAAACTTTCTAAAACTATTGTATGGCTTTCTACATTTTATAATAAAACTATGTGCACTTATTTTCAAAAGTACCGCTAGTTTTTATGTTTGTACTAAGTTAACATCCAAACCATATGTGTGAACAATATTGACCCTGTGTGAATCTTTCATAACAATTCCAAAAAAGTTCAAGTTTTTTCTGTGGGATTTGCTTTTAAAGTGAGTAAATTAATTCCTAATATTAAATTTTTTTAAAATTTGAAAAATCTTTGAGCATTTAAATTTTGCCTAGTTTCTTCAAGAACGGTAATTCAAAAGCGGCACTTTTAAAACAGAGCATTGTGAAAATTTAAAAAAAAGGAGTCTCACATCGCAAGATCACAAAAAATAAAACATTTCAGTGAGATTTTAATGCATCTAGAATAAAAAAAGTGTAGTTTGGATAGCAAAAGCAACAAAGCTGGTCGCCCAAAAAAAACTTTCGCCAAAAGATTTTCGCGACTCAAAGCGACTTATTGTTACTGGTGTAGTCAATATAGCTATAAAGGTCCGGCAAATAATGAGCATTGAGTACAATTTAGATGTAAGCACTAAAATCGTACGAAGTTGCTTAAATTCAAGTAGATTAGTAGCTGGAATAAAGAGCGACAACCCACCTTTTAGCAAAAATAAAAGCTGAAAACGGCTGTAGCTTGCAAAAAAATAAGAAAAATTCAGTTTTAAAGATTCAATGCGTGTAACATGCCTTTGATCGGACAAAAACTATGAGATTGCAGGCAGGCGGACGGGAGTTAACATGTCTGGCGTAAAAGTGTTACCATAAAAGAGTGAAATTATTCCAAATGTTTAAATTTTGATGATCTCATACATGACTTGAGATTGTTTTCGCAGGAACCAGCTTCGAGCACTCCGCTAATTCAGAAGAAAAATGTGTGCAAAGAACTACATAATCATCCTTAAAGACCCGTTGTTTCCAAGATAAGCCATATTCGGGTAAGAACCACGACGGGGTGATATCAATATGCAGGACAACGATCTCAAGCATACTTCAGAAATAGCTAAAAGTTAGTTTGAAGAAAATAAAAATTCGAAAATAAATTTACATAATTAGTCGCCAGAGTAGTACCCCCATTTGAGTACCTTTGGTCCATTCCAAAACACCTTTTTTTTTGCTCAGAGGAACCCGCCAAGCACTGTATATAAGCTTTGCGAGCTTGCCGCTAAAGCTTGGAAAAAATAAAGCCGAAACTGCTAAGAACTATTGTAAAAGAATGGAAAAAAGGATTAAGGCAGCTTAAAAGAGCAAATGGACAACATACCAAACGCTAGGATCCAAATACAACAATAATCTCTAACAAGGGTCATAATTGTTCACATTCAGAACTCAATACTTATACCGTGTAAAATATTATGCACACATATTTTTTAGAAAAGTTTTTATTTTTAAGTTCTTGAAATGTTTTACTTTTCATATTGTTAAAAAATTTTGAATAATTATAAATAAAATAAAAATTTATAGCATATTTTGCCAATAACACAAAATCTGTGAACAATTTTGTCCCTAACTGTATGTATTTTTATAATATTAATTTGAATAATATAAATTGAAATAATAGTCAATATAACTTCCAAGAGAAGAAATGAAATTTGAAAGACATTATCGTTAATAATTTGAAACTGATTTATATTTAATTTAAAGAAGTATTAAATAAATTTATCATATTTTAATTTTTGTAAAACAGTTACAAATTTTAAATAATTTATTTTGAGCCAATATTTAGAAGAAAATAATTTACAATGAACAGCTACGATTCCAACACAATTATCTTAAATTTTTAGAATTTTTTTAATTTTCGGGCATGTTCTGGAAATCGAAATCACGTAAAATTTGGAAAGGGAAAAGCTCGCTCATTTTTACACACATTTTATTGTTTAACAGCGTGATAGCTACTCCATAGACTCGCGAGGCAGTCAATAATGGTATTTTTCACACAGAGACGGTCGGCAATTCACATGTATACAACAACTTTGTTCGTTTCAAAATATCAGACTATTATCAGTCTCTGCGACCGCATACAAGCACATAATCAGGGGTGTGCTGGAAATCGGAAACGCAAAACGCAAGAATTTTAAACGTCGGTTTTTAAAAAGATTTATGTAATAAAAGAATCTTATGACGATTGTTATACAAATATTTCTCTATTAATTATTGTATAACAAAAATTATAAAAATTAGATTAAAAGTGTATAAAAAACAACTTCCAAATTCTTGCGTTTTACGATTGCGATTTCCAGCACACCCCTGAATATCTTTGTGTGCGTGCGTTCAGGGATTGGTTAGTTCGGGGCTTGGTTATCACTGTTTTACAGACAGAAAGTTTTGTGTTAAATATTGTTGAAATTTGTTTTTTACTATTTTCAGATTTTGTGAAATAAAAATAAATTAAACTATGTTTTTTGGATTTTATAGATTAATGGGTAATTTCACCAAGTTCAGGTATAATTAACTATCAATTCATCATAGTAATAGTTAGTTATAGCTGAACTTGGTAAAATTGACCGGAAATTTTCTCAAAATCTATATGATTTCTCCAACTATGTTTGTGGTGAAAATTGCTTGAAATACGAATATTTTTAAAGAAAATTGTAGTAACACAATCAATGAGTTAGTTGTTTCAAGATAAGTTTCTCCTTTCTTGTATAGCTTACAGCAATGTATGGGTTTCCTGTCTTCATATTAAAAGAATAAACAGAACGTTTAGGCCAAATGCTTTCGTATATTTATGAAATGCCATAAAATGGAAATCATTCCTTTGAATGACATTTTAAGTGTATTTTTGTATAAAATTGTTGTTGTATATTTAATCAAAAGTTTCAAATATTTTTAATAATTTAAATAACTAGTTATGTTTTCGTCAAAAAAAAATGTACTGTTTTTTTTTTATTGTACTGTTTTTTTGTATTCAATATACTGTTTTTCCGCATTTTAAATCTGGCAACCCTAGTCGGAAGATAAATCTAGGGAGGCTTCAACATGAATCGTTTCTATGGGAATGTTTTTAACCACGCCGAAATCGATGACATCTGGAATTTTTTGATGATCAGTGGGCCAATATGTTGGTTGTCCGCTCGCTACCACATTTAAATCCATTTTAGAAATTGTGTTAAATAAAACACGACCCTTTGGTGTTATAAGTCGCGACCCCCAGAAGGTATGTTTAGCTTTATAATCGCCAGCGGCTAGGAAACACGGTCCTATTGATTTAAAATATTTATAATATTGGTCCTCCGATATTGAAAATCTAGGCGGGGAGTATAACGATGAAATTACTAGGTTTCTATTTAATTCCTCAACGCAAATGTTCGTTGCTTGGAGATAATCTTCACGATGATCACACATTAGGTAGTGTTTGACTCGGGTTTGTATTAAAATGGCAGAACCTCCACAAGCTCTATCTCGTGGGTCCTTGGTATCACATAGTATATAACCATTTATATTAAACGTATTTCTTGAGGTCAAATGAGTTTCAGAAATCATCATGACATCAATTTGTTTATTTTTAAGAAACCCAGTAAAAAATGGTGCTTACTGGTAAGCAGGTTTGTAAGGGAGGGAAGCACAATTCCCCCTTACAAACCTGCTTACAAGAGACATGATTTTTATATGGCGAATTCCCACTTGGAAGCACTACTTTTTTGTAAAATCACTGCGTTTTTCATGGCTTACATTATTCCGTGAAGGAATAGCTTCCAAAAACCGCAGTTTTCATACCTTTGAAACTTATGCAAAAGAACAAAAAGCAAAACAAACACACAACACAGTTAACATGTAATTTTTAAAATAGACCGCAAATTAAAAAGAAAACAACAACAAATCTTGTAATTGACCACACAAAAATTTGCTTGCGTCCTCTCTGCTCAAAAACAATTTGCCGACTGATTGCGTAATAAAAAAGAAGTAATTTTAAGCATCTGTTGTTTTCGATTACATGTCGGGAATAATCGTAAACACATTTTGAAATCATTGCAATACAACGTGCTCCCATATAAGGGATTAACCGAAGCACTTTGAACTTTGGTCGTAAATTTTTTCTTTAAAATAATCATTTCAACTACTCCCTTACAACCTGCTTACTTATAAGGAATTATGCGAAGCTATTAAATAATTTTCATTTACTTATATTAAAAATTTACTTCAATGGTTTTCGCTTCCCTGTTGCTTCTAAGTAGTATGTAATAGCCAGCGCATATATCAGCGCTCTTGTACTTTTCTTGCTTCCGAAAACCTTAAAATTTTTTACTGGAAAGTATTCTTATTCATTTTTATGTTGGCGGATGCCGTTTGCGTTCCAAAAACAAATTTTTAAACAGTGCATGGTTTGTTAAGTACAGCTTGCAATAACATCGATTGCATTCTAAGCATTTCCTGCATCATATTACCCATTGTGTTAGTAAAATTATTTACCGTTTGCACTAATGTTTCCATGGTTTTTTCTAAACGACTTAAATTAGAAACTGGAGTTTCATCATTACTTGGCGAGGCACCTTGCATTGGCTCATGGTTTGATTTTAGAACGTTAGCGTAAGAGGTTCTGTTATTACTAGGCTGGGGGGCTTGAATTGCATTTGTGTTTACCTGATTTGTTACCTGCATTTGAGGGGGATTAGTTTTCGGTCCGACCGACTGCTTGACGATAGTATATACAGGGCATCCTCTATAATTGGAAGTGTGATAACCGCCACAGTTGCTACATTTTTTTACGTTGGGGTCGGTTTTAGACTTGTCGCAAAGAACTGTTCCATGTAATTCACCATATACTACGCAAACAGGGGTTAAGTAGCAGTATGCCTTAGTATGGCCAAATTCCTGGCAGTTTAGACATTGAACAGGACCATTTCTTTTGTGCGGCTCCTCAACAGTTACCCTTCTGTAGAGAATATATTTTAAATTATAAATTGGATGCGTTTCATTTTTTTGAGCTTAACGTCGCCGGGTTCTAGCTCCACTCGAAATAGTGGTTGGGGAATTTTTTTCCCTATTTTTGATATTTGTTACGTTTTTGATTTTAAAGCCCTTCTCTTCTAAAAAAAAGCTTTAATTTCCCCTGGGTCTACGCATAAGTCTATACCCTTGATTACTACCTGAAGACCTTTACTGCTCTTCAGTTGATAAGTATAAAAGTTTTTATTCAGAGTCTCAAATCTTGTAATTATTTTTCGAAAATCATCCTCGTGATTCACCTGTATTTTAGTCTCGTTAATGATACCGCGCTTTATTGCAGCTACATACCTATCACCGAAATTAAACTTTTTATTAACTCATTAGAGCTTTGCTCTCTAAGGTATATCGGGGGTGGCTTAGACGATTTAATGACGTTTGGTGCTTCAGAGGATTCATCCTCCAGAATCGCAAAACGATTTTGTGTATTTATTTTATCAAAAGATGGTACTTTTGAGGCCGAAGCAACTGCTGCAGAGGTAGGGCTGCGTCCCCGTTTAAGCACTGTTATGTACCTGTCCATACCAACTTGTACTGTAGGCTTTTGACAGCTTTTTACAGGGGGGTTTTCCATTGCATTTGTGTTTAAGTTCATGGTATCATTTCCCACTAAATTTTTTTTGACGTCACGGCAATATTGCTGGCCTGGCAACACTTGTCACCAAATCTAGTTGTAGTTTTTTTAATGAGTCACTATCCACTGTTTTTGTAAACACCGAAGGTGATAGGGAGCGTGTTCGAGTAATTGGCTTAGCCGTTAAATAGTTAATATTATTTTGTTTAGTTTTATTTATTTCTGCATTATTTTCGTTTGCTTGAACTAAAACGTAAACGTTTCTTTCATTTTGTCTTAGTGTTGTTTCACTGTTCGTACTCATGCAAAGAGTTGTTTTTGTTTTTCACCGTTTTGCTTTGCTTTAATATTTTTATTATTTATTGTATTTTACAACAACAAAAAAAAACAAGAAATTTAAATGTTTTTGTTCAGGATATGTATACACAAGTATGAACATTCATACATACGTATGTATATATTTCT
Organism: Pollenia angustigena; assembly: GCA_930367215.1. Lineage (NCBI taxonomy): Eukaryota > Metazoa > Arthropoda > Insecta > Diptera > Polleniidae > Pollenia > Pollenia angustigena. Next base: position 9,877,222 of record OV884061.1, on the reverse strand, counting down.
ACTGTTTTATTTTATTTAATTTTATCGTTTTAAATTGTTCACTATTATGTTAAATAATTTAAATAACAAAATATATTATTTTTTTTTAAGCGTCCATTCGCTGCTTATATTACAAAATCAAATGTGATTAATTAATAGTTCAAATCGTATGCGGGGCTAAAATACACGTCTGTATCACAACAAAGCACAAACCGAAACTTGATAATAATAAATAATTAGTTTTAATTCCTAATAGGCAACTTAACACTTTTAGTTTTTTTTTTTTTCTTTCTTATAAGTTAATATAACAACAAGAAAAAAAGTTCTTGTTAAATTCTAGAGTAATTGAGTCTACAGTGGGTTATGTAATATAGATAAAGCAAATAGGTTATATAAGGTAAGAGTTTAGACACATAAATATTGTTACGTGGATTTCTCTCGAGTTTAGAAACACATGTTAATGTTCTTGTTAAACCACCAATGTACTAGTCATCCTTTACAGGTAAATTCGGTTTCCCTTAAATAAAAAATCCAAAATTTGTTGTCCGATTGGACCATAAATCTTCCATGTGCTCAGTGAATACCCTGGATTAACAAACAAAAGTTATGTATATCGGAGTACAGACACGGTTTTGTGACCTTTTTTTCAATATTACCTTTAATTCTTTTATTTTATTCAAAAAAAAATTAAAGCTAAAAATGTTGTTTTAAGAAAATAATTTAACATTTTTCTATTTCTTTTTTTTATAAGTTTTTGCACCTTTTGGTAATTAATATTTTTATAAAAAAAAAACACTACTTTGCTGTTAATGAATTAATCCGGTTTTTGTCTGTTCACTTTCACACTTGCCAAAGAAATGATTTAAGATCAAAAAAAAATCTAGAACAGTAAGTTCAGTAGAAGGAGAATATTACGCAGTAAGTTTGCCCAAAATGTTCAAGGGTATTTAATGACATTGGAAATTTTTTGTTTTTCTTTTTTGTCGACTCGTGTGAAAGAAGGAAAGAACCATTGTCATCAGTTGTGACGTATTTGAGTGTAACTCTCAAAAATATCATATATCTATATAAATGCATATCGTCATATTAAATGCAAACGGACGTAACTACACAAAATTTCGAAATTGAGTTTTTTATCGATTATGGTTCGTTTTAACAAAATACATATTCGAGCAAAATTTTAGATTCCTACGATCAAAAATGGCGATTTTATTAATGAAATTCAAACGCCAATTACACCTTGTTGTTATTGATTTTGTAAAGTTTTTTTGCTTCTCCTGTAAAAAATTAAAAAGTGTAGTTACGTCCGTTTGCATTTAACATGACGATATGTAAATTGTTACGAACTCTCTTTTCATGCAAAAAAAAAATTCTATCGTGATAGCAATAATACAAAAGAAATCATGGTATTTTATTGTATTATATTGGATAAAAAAAAAAATATAATGAAATAGTTCTTAAAAAAAAATTATTAAGAAAATTTTGTTATGGTTGAATTGGCTGAGTATCTTGAATATCAGCGTTAAATTTGATTTAGCAAAAATTCGCAACACCATCTGTGGAAGAAATTTATCCAGGACCAATTCTTTTAAATCAATTTAAAGAGCTCGTGAGAATGGCAGAAGTAAACCCTTTTGAATAATCGGGCACGTATTTGATACAGTTTCATAATGATACAATACAAATAGAAAATGAGACTTATATTTCAGAGGAACTTCCTTTTTCCAAACCACTACCATCTGTATTACAGCTTTCTGGCAATAAAACACAAGGCGAAGAATTCCTATCACTAGAGATGATAAAGGATCTCCAAATAAATAACATTGAGCAAATTAGCTCTATATCAACAAAAGAAGAGTGGATGCTTTCCATTAATTCAATAAGTTTGTTTTCTACCATGATTTAATTGATCTTTAAGACTAAAAGAATATTAAATCCAAAAGTAAAAATTACGAATGTTTTGAGCGGAGAACCAGGAGGATCAAAAGATCTAAAGGAATCAATTCCTGACAGAATTTGTTAATTAGAAATAAAGCCAGAGTTTCGCAGTGTCAATGACCTGCCAGTTCTTTAAACAATCGGGACGATTGATTTTACAGAGGGGGGAGTTAAGGTGACTCATTAGACGCATATGTCTCATTTTTTATTTAAAAATAAATTCATGTTGTTTTCACACAATTTATGCTGACGTTATGTCTAGCAAAATAAATGTATTAAGTTTCGTAAATTGTTTTCCCATAAAAAATGCTGTATTTGCATAATGTGTGAAAACATTTATGTACTAATTATGATGGTTGCGACTTAGTTAAGTTTAGTCTTAAGTAAATGTTTGAAAGGTTCGGTTTAAGACAAAAATATGAACAATAAAAAATATTTTTTTTTAAAAAACATTAAACCTGAATATATAATTTGCATATAAATATTAGATCATTATTCTTTTGAAATGCGGTTAATTTGAAATAGTATTGATTGATTTTAAGTAATCCTTATACCATACCTGTTAAATATCGATTACGATTAGTTCAAGTAATCGAAAAATGGTCCGGATTACTGGCGATTACTACAAAATAGTAAAAAATAATCAAAAAGTAATCCTATTATTTTTAATTCTTTTTGATTGCTTTCAACAGTTGTGTATTCATTGGCACTAAAATTTCTTTTGAAACAGTTGGAACGTTTGAATTTTTTCTGTTAAAACCTTCACTCATAACATTATTACAGTAACCGATTGGGGGTTATTAAATTCGTTTTCCGTACTGTTAAAAGTGAATTAAAATATATAAGTTATTTTACGAAAAATTTAATTTTTTTAACATTAATGTTTGTTATTCAACAAACTACAAAATAATGTTTTTCCGTACTTTTTTTTTTGTTAGTTTTTTATATTTGTGTATGACAATCTTGCATCAAGGTCTTTTTACAACTAATATATATTTGAACCTCATCAGCATTAATGTGACTGCTGCAGTACAAAAGACGACTAGGTAATTCATTGATGTATAGTGTGAATAATAGAGGCCCAAGAATAGATCCCTGTGGTACTCCCATAGAAACATAAGAGCAGTAGGAGTAGTTGAAGAAAAGTTAAACTTATTATATAACTAAGTGCAAAGAATTTCATGAATAACTCCGCCTTCATCAATATTGCGTCTGATATCTTCGGATACACTGATGTGCGATGTAACTAAGCTATGTCTTTCTCTGACTCCAGATTGATTTTTAACTAGTAGCTGGTGATTAGTCAAGTATTTACTCATTTGCTCATGTAACAATCTCGAATGCTTTAGATAAATAAGGTAATATTGATATAGGCCGATACTCATTCGAAGTTTAAGGTTTCCAGCAACTTGGAAACTTACTGGTGGTTATAATGGTGTTACAGATGTGAGTGATGTTAACAAGTAACTTAGGTAGAAGAAGTTTTATGAATCTTCGATGAATTTGGTCCAGCCCGACCGCATTCGACGTAACAGATAGACAACATAATAATACATCAACTTGAAGCACATAAGAAAATATAAATCGGTGTACGGTAGGTGGTGCCGAGAGTTGTTGTAAAGATTCTGAAGTTTCAGCCGTATCATTTTGATTCACAGATTTTTTCTATAGAAATTAGAGTTTTTTTTCCCCGGAGTTTTTCGATTCCCGGGAAAGCGGGAAATTTTTTTGAATATCCCGGGATCCCGGGATCCCGCTCCATATAAATAATACACAGTAAATTTGTTTTTAAATAAAACTTTTATAAAAAAACGTAAGGTGACTTGTTTACAAAGTAAGTAAAAGAAATCCTTAAATACTACAAAATTAAATGAAGATTAAAAGAGGAACTTGAATTATTATTACCTTACAGTTTTATATGTTAATTCCGTATTATTATTATGCTCTAGATACAAGATAAAAAATTAAGATAAACATAACAATTTAATTCATAAAACAATAATAAAAACAAACACAAATTGAGGTACTCAAGATATGAGATCAAAAAGTTAATTCATAAAATAGATAAAATATTTTAAATAAATATATTAACATTTTTTAGAGGCTTAGGAAATAACTTTCTGACACACTCAAAGCGCTTAGTAAGTCTTCTAAAAGTATATTGATTATTTTATTTACTAATTACCATGTTTCCGAAAAATTTCGTTCATTTTTTTACCGAGGTTGGATAAATAGTTAAAAGTGCACCGTTGTAGAAGGCTTTTGATTCACAACAAGAAGCATTTTTTTTTATAAACAACGTCTATATCAGTCAAATGTATGTCAAGGTCCATGCAAAAAATAGCATCAACCTCTTACAAACCTTTTCATTTCATTAGGTCTATCTGTAATCTTTAGGACAATGTGTTTTTCAAATTGTATGTTGTAGTATCGTACACGAGCTTCCAAATTTTTTTTATTTCGGTTTCCCCACACTTCAAGGGTAAATAAACCAACACAAATTGAAAAAAAATTGTGTTTATCACCTAATAAACATATCGCTCCTTCATTGCAACATAGTCATATCTCAAAAAATCAAAAATTGTAATTTATTTAAGCAAAGTGTTCCTTCATGCCTTCTCGTATTTTATCTCAAACTGAACCGAAGTTATAGCAAAATATATCTTTAAATCGGTACATTTTGAAAACTTTAATCCCATTTAGCCAAGTTCATTTTTTTTTGTAGATATGACTAAGTTGCAATAAAGGAGCTATATGTTTAGGTATCTGCTATTTTTAAGACTTGTCCATGGACAATTAAACTTTACTACCTGTATCTTATTTTGAATTAATGTTCTTTATTAACTTTTCACTTCACTAAATTTATTAATTATCAACTGTTACACTGCCTATTCTGCTTTAAGTAGATATATTGCATCAGGAGACATTGATTTACGTATGTACTCACTTCTTGTAATTGATCTAATCGACAACCCATCCACAGATGCTTATTTTAAGAGAATAGAAAACTCAATTTCAAAGTATAAATAGCTGTTTTCTTAAACTATGAGGAATTTTTTATTTCCCGGGATCCCGCATGAAAAATCCCGGGAAAGCGGGAAATATAATAATTGAAATTCCCGGGAATTCCCGGGACGGGAAATCCCGGGAAAAAACCCTAATAGAAATTCATCTTGAATTTTTAAATTTCAAACACATCCATTTTGTGGCGTTGAAAATTGAAAAAAAAAAATATGAATGTCTGTAGAAAGCAACAACAACTTTATAAAATATTATCGATTTTGTTTTTGCTTTTAATGAAATTGTTGGCGTTGCGTTTTACACTATAAGCCCCTTAGTCTTCGAAATAAGATAATTGTAAATATTTTTTTATGTTTGTTTATTAGAAAAAAAGATATTTTTAAAAACAAGGGTTAAATTTTGATATTTATCCCTATTGTGAAAATTTTCCTCGAAATTGTTTGTCTTCCCTTAAAAATGTATCGGCAAAAGCAAAATTTCGAGGGAAAGTAATGGACCGACTTGGCTTATTTTCAACATTTAATACTTCTTATATACATATACAAAATATGATTGATATTTGATATTCTTATCTTATATGTACACTTTTGTGCCAAAACCATTATTCCGGCAAGAAAGAAATTTGTTTGTCTCCCAGTAAAAACTTTTTCAAAATGGATAGCTTCTTTCACTCGTTTTTTAGTAGGTTTCTTCCATAAGAACTTCGATAACTACTTTTTTCTGGAGGTATTTAGATAAAAAAAATGACTTACTTTTGATTTTGTTCATTTTGGCACAACCCTTGTAAAATTCATTAGTTTTTCAGTAGAATTATATGTAGTGCTTTTATGTGTTTCTGATTCCTTAACATATTATTTTCTAGGCGAAGATTTTACTGGGTCTTTAACACGTTTATTTATGAACCGATTTTTTTAATTTTAACTACCAGGTATTCTACTAAGTCTTTTTCAGGTAAAAAGAAAAAGATTATAGGAATAGGTAAATTAAAGATTTATATCTCAGCCATTTGTAAACCGATTTAGTTAAATTTCAATAATATACTATTTCGGACTACATACGATATAAATATAAAACAACGTTGTCACTATCAATTCCATAAAAACCCAGAATATTTATAATACTGTTATCAAAGCTGATTTTAAAATTTTAAATTTTTATCGGATTAAAGAAAATAAATAATTTTTTAAAAAATAATCCTCCATCTTAACAAAATAAATATAAATTTAATGAAATTATTAAATACCCATGAACTTAAACTATGTTTTTGTTTGATTATTTTTTAATAAAAGTCGATACAAATTTGTTTAAAATTGATTTTAAATTGCACGATTTTTAAAACAAAAAAGACGATCTTTTTTATTTTTTTCTCAGGAAATTGACGATTTTGACACAAATTTATCTGGCAGCACTGATTAAAACCAAAACAAGAAAAGGCTATAAAAAAATTTTAAATAACAAAATATCACTCGTAAAACTGCTCTGAGTGGAGAAGCAGCTCGCGCTTTTTGTCATTATTTCTTAAGGGCAAACAGGTCGTTTGGTTTGTCTGCTTTTGTTGCGTTTTGCGTTGTCACCCCGCATTGGTTAGTGTTTCAGCGTCGTATAACTGTACCGAGTTACAGTTTTTGCGGTATCTGAATTAACTATATGCAATCGTTTTTAACCTCAATTTGAGGTTTTGTCTGGTGGAGAACCATTAATAACTCAATGTGACTGGTGGAGAACCAAATATAACTCAGACATTTTACTGGTGGAGTACCAAGGAAATAACTCAGACGTTTTACTGTGGAGACAAGATATACTCTGGAGCTTATTCTGGAAGCTCTTCGCCTTCCTATACGAAGGTCTAGGTCGATCGAGGACTTGTGGATGAGGCTCCAACAAACCGTGTGATACCCTGGCAATATAACTCTAGATAGTTAGCCAAAAACTTTTAGTTTTTAAGCAAAGTCAAAAAAAAAAAAAATAACAAAATATAACAATTGTTTTTTGTTTATTTTCATCATATAAATTATGCATTCATCATTTATATTCCTTCTATTTTTTTATTTATTTAAAAAAAATAGTATATAAATATATTTTAAACTCAAAATATCTACATTTTGTTTTTCTCGCCACCAATTTCAAATGTGACTTATTTTGACAGTTCTTGAAAGAAACTTTTCGCAAAATATTGTTATAGAAACACTTTTTCTCGCATCCTTCCAATAATTGCTGGAAAATTATTGAAATGACAGATAATTCTCGCAAAAAAAAGATACAGAAACACTTGTGTGAGAAAAACCATTTTTTGTTTCATTTCACACTATTTTTGTTGCAATTCACACGTTTCATGCGAAAAGTTTTACAATGTGAGAAATACAGAAACGGGCTACAGGACCAGGACAAGTCGTCTAAAACCAGGACAATCCTGGAAAACCAGGACGTATGGCAGGCCTATTTTAGAGTCTTAAACTAAAATGAAGCGTCTTGCATAATAATTAGTTTTCGCATCTTTAATGCTTTTATTACCGTACTAATGAGCTATGCGGAATGTCATTTGCAGCTATGGGCAAATTCAAAATGAAAATACAAAAAGAGCGAACGATGTGTATACATACACAAAAAACAAAGAGCACAAAACCAACAAATGCAAACGTAGCCAAACATGCAAAGCTTTCAATGTAGTGGTGCCCATACCTGGTCATTTGGAAGTTCTTAATCTTTTCCAACTTCTATAAGTCTCATCTCGAACATTTAATAGGGTTTCTATGGTTGAATTGAACCAGTTCTTCGTCATTTTTTCACCACGGTATGAACGCACAGGAACCAAGATATCAAATAGCTGGAGCAAATGGCTATTAAAAAATTGAAGCTGTTCTTCAGCAGAAACCTTAATGTAGATAACATCCCAGTTGATAGTGTTAAAACATTCTTCCAATATGTTAAGGTCGATGTTGCGGAAATCATAAAAACTTATTGGTGTTTCAGCGTCTACTACTTCAAAATCATAGGATATATAAATAAGATCATGTTTGGAAAAACATGGTGCATGGATTTGATCAAATAATAACAGGTGCGACATATTTCCTATTATAAATACAGTATCGGACAAAACCTAAGCACACCCTCAGTATATTTTTTTTAAATGATAATTTTTTTAAGAAAAGAAAATTATTTAACATTTTTTTTTTTATTTATTTGTATCTTTTTTATTTAAAAACACAAACTTAAGGAATTCAGAATTTAATAAAAAAAAAAGTTATAATTCAAAAAATATTTTAAGTCGCAAATATAAGCGGACTAAACTTAAGCACCCCCAACTGAAGGTACAAAAAAAAACTATTGAAATCAATATTTCGTTGAGAATTCTTTATTCTGGATAACACACGCACATCTTTTAGGCATAGAGGATATTAAATTATTAATTATTTCAGGTGATATTGCTTCCCATGCTATTTTTGCGGCTTCAAATAAATTTTTTTTGGTTTTGCAATTTTCTCGGTTGATTTTTAAGTTAACGATCTCCCTCAAGTTCTCGATTGGGTTAAGATCAAGTGAATTTATTAAGCCATTAATTAAGTTTCGATCAACAGATCAATTATTTTTAGGCTAATTAAAAAGTTTTTGCAGACTGGTCGCACATCTCTTACTAATTCTGGAAGAAGGCCACGTAAAACTTCTCGACATGAAGACTCCTTAATTAAAACGACACTTCAAAATTATCCTACAGCATCCATACTTCCATCAATCTTATAAATTGGCCCAATCGCTTGCCCAGAGAAACAACCCCAGGCCATTATGTTGCCGCCTCCATGCTTTACAGTGCCTTTGCAATTCAACCGTTGTGTATTTGATCTGCGTACACGCCTTATGCCAACTGAATTCTTAAAATTTAACTTAGATTCGTCCGAAAACCGCAGTCCTCCATTTTTGGACACACCAGTTGAGATGGGCTTTGGCGAATTCAAGTCTGGCTTTTTTTATTTTTTGACGATATGAAAGGTTTTTTTTGCTGGTCGTCGACTGAATAATCCGGTCTCTACCGCCCTTCTGCAAATCGTTCTTTCGCTAATTTTTAAATCTAAGCGGTTTCGTATATTAATAGAAGATGCTGTAGGATCATTTTGGATTGTCCTTTTAATTATGGAGTCTTCATGTCGCGAAGTTTAAAGTGGCCTTCCTCCAGAATGAGTAGGAGATGTGCGACCAGTCTGCAAAAACTTTTTAATTAGCCTAGAAATAATTGATCTATTGATCGAATATTTTGCACTTAATTAATGGCTTAAGAAATTCACTTGATCTTAACCCAATCGAGAACTTGAGGGAGATCGTTAAAAATAAGTTTTTCAAATATTTTATCTTAAAATTTTCAATATTATTTGATCCAATAACTTTAGATATTGGGGTTATTTCTGTATTTTTAGTTCATTAGGAAAAATTCTTTCATCAATTATACTATTGATAGCAACAGTTATAATATCAGCAACTAAATTAGTTCTTGTCAATAACATTTCAGGAGTGATTCCATCATTACCTGGTTAGGTTAGTTTAGGTGGCCGGTTATAAAGACCCCGCATAGACCGTGTTGGTCCCTATCGATACCACATTATACGATAACCCCTTCTTGAAATGGTTAGTTCTATGTGATGATACGCAGAGTAATCCACACCCTCTTGGCGAATGATAGGAGTCTCTGTAGTCCAATTCCAGAGATTTTCCCTAGATCTTGAAAGTAATGATCTCCAGACAGCTCGATCTGGAGCTTGTGAGTGCCGGACGGCGGCAGTGTTGTGCTCCATCGTCTCTTTTTCCCCTGGTACCCCACAGAATCTACAATTATCACTAGTCAGTTGCCCCATCCTTTTGGCGTGTACTGCCGTCTAACAGTCGATTCCGTATCATAGGATCCCCACATATCCCTGGAAACCCTGCACGTTTCGGTGTTTCCCCAAACAGCCTCAGATTTCCTATGAATAGATTTCCGGAATATCAATCATTCTGTCATACGGTTATTGAACCCCCTGTCTCACCAATTCGTCTGCCACTTCTACGCCCTGGTGGCCGCGAGCCCAGTAGATGTGTACCCTTCTGTTGACACCAAGTCTATCTATTGAGTCCTTACACTCCTGGACGATCGAAAAGAATTTATATTGAGATGATATCGCCTTGATCCCCGCCTGACTATCTATAAAGAAGTTTTCATGTGAGTTCCTAGTATTAGAGTTTTGGCCTTAGCTTATAAGATTCCCGACTACCAAGTTCCTAATAGTAAACTGCAGGTTCACCTCTTCCATTTTGAAATCATCAGAATAAAAATTGAAAGTCCTATGGTTAGATCGGAGTCCCGCCAACCAGCCGTTGTCTTCTAAAGTAATATGCGTTGTCCTATTCAAAGTTAGTCTCGGAATGATATAGTCGCTGCTACAGTCTATTACCCTTATAATACTACCGTGACCGTAAAGTCCACACACTAGTTGTCCCGTCGCCCTTAAGCGGATTGCAGATTTAATTGCTGTTCCTTCTGCTACCAGATGAATCGGTTGTAAGTTCAGGGTTCCATCCAGTGCCGCAGTCGGTGTGCTACACAATGTTCTGGTGATACTAAGCTCAGCGAGTCTTTGAGTGCCCTTAAGTATTCCGTAGAGTAAGATTGGTCTCGCCACTGCTGTGTAAATCTAATGTGTAAGAGCAGGGGTTGGACCCCAAGTTTCGCCCAGCATTCTCCTGCATGCATAGAGCGCGTTTGTTTCCTTTTTCACGCTTTCTTACAGATCTAAATATATTCCACGACAGTTTGCTATCAAATATAATTCCCAGGTACTTTGTATGATGTTTAAGTTCTAGGCTAGTACCCCCTAGGTTTTTCCAAGGATCAATTCTATATCTATTTGTGAAGTTGCCAACTGGTTGATTATCCAGAGCAAAACGTTTCACTTTTATTTGTTTGTTGGGTATGAGTCATAACATCATAAACTTGGTAAAAAGCCGAAAACCGGTATAACTCAGGAACCGTAAGAGCAACTTCAAAAATATTTGTTTCTTAATTATTACGAAGGAATTGACCTTTCAAACTGTGTTGTTAGTTTTCTTAATTTTAATAAAAATTTTAAAAGTTATACAGTACTTTTCGCTTATAGTCCACTACTATAGTTGCACAACTTTTGTCGACTTTAAGCGAATTTGGACTATAACCGATTTTTTTTATAAGCCATTTTATGGATAATAAGTGAAACCTAGTATAATACACATTTTGGACTATATAAATATTATTTTCTTCAATAATTCCACTCTTTTTAAACAAAAGAAAAGTTTATTTAAAACATAACCAAATATTGATTTATTTTAAATAAATAGTTAAACAAAAATCTTTTTTATTAATTAATTCAAACGCTTCATTTTAATTCTTTGGATGACGAAATCAAACACAACATAAATATCAATTTCATAGGATCTTTACATGGGGTCTTCACCTGACAATTTTTTGTTATACCAAACGTCAAAGTCTATATAAAAAAACTCTAATATTTTTATTAGCGTTTTTTTTATGAAGTTGGACGTTTATTTAACAAAAAATTGTCAGACGAAGACACCATGTCATGAAATATAAATTGCGAAATTTGGCATTTATAATAGTTGCCAGAAAGGTAAATTAAAGTCATGAGAAAATGTTTTTTTTTTACTTTATACGAACAAAATAAGTTAAAACCATGATATTATTTTTGTTTTTCGGATTTTCTTGTTTAAAGAAACGAAATTGATTACTTTAGAAAACAAACTTCGTTCCGTGTATACTTATGGCGTTTTCTTTTCTGCGTAAAATTCTGCATTTATTCTCCCTTTTACATATTTTATGTTCTTTTCTGAAAAACATGTGTTATTTTAAAAGTGTAAAGCGTTCTTTTCTGATGATGTTCCCTTTAAAACTAAACAAAATGCTACATGTTCAACACTCATTTTAATAACAGGGGCATGAGTGCAGCACTAGATCAAGGCGAATTCAGTACAAGGTGGTGGCAAGTTTCGAGCCGTGAACACTAACAATGCAATACAATAAACATCTGTTGTTTCTGTTGGCTTTGGATTGTTGTAGTCTTGACACCACCTGTAATTGATTTTACCTTGCGCTAATTGTACTTTATTGTTTAATGCCGAAATTTGTGTTCTTTTGTAAACGTAAAATATGAAAAACGTCTTAAAAATTAGGGGAGCATTTAAAAATGTTGCCAAGTCACATGTAACACTTATGCAACACTTTTTTTAGAAAAGAAAACGCCATTAGTTTACTATTTTTCGTAATTAAATTTAACACTGGTCAAATAAAAAATGCATCTTAAATTTATTACTAGTAAACATTACATGAAAACAAGAATTATTTCAAGTCATACGGCGATTATTGTCTGTTGTAAAAGCTTATAATACTATGTTCTCGCGGAGAGAAATATTCGTGTTTCGCTCTCCCATGTTTCGCATCCCAAACATTATTGAAACAACATGTTTTGCCATAAAACATTTTGAGAGCCAACCATGTCGTTTACCGCTAGTTTATCTGAACTAGCTTTCAAAAGAAAATGAGAGCAAAGAAAACAAAATAAAAATTCATGGTAAATAAAATTAAGTAAAAATTTTATAAAATAATAATAATAAAAATATTATTATTTATTTTTACTTACTTTTTTTGCTTATCTATTTTAAATAATATCACACTAACAAAAAAAAAAGAAGCCAAAAATCCAAATATACATAATTGTGCACAAAAAAAAATGGCAAAATGAAACAAGAATGAATCGTATGAACATCATGTTTGGCAAACTAGTTTCAGAGTGCGAAGCAAGTGGTTCATATCGTCGTATGAGCATAGCAATAATTTTGTACATAATTAGACCAATTCAAAGAATTTTTGCTTATTAGAAAACAATGCACAAATATTTTCCTTTTCGTAATATTTAAGTTGGTCTTATATCTTAACATAAACTTTTGGTTTTTGGGACATATAAAGTGGTAAGGAATTCCAAAGCTTTGGAGTATTTAGACTCATAAAATAATATCTATAAATATGTATGTTTGTAAATATTTTAGCTTCACAAGCAATACACAAACAATTCCAACATTTCGACTCTGGTCAAGATGGCCAACAAAATGAGGAATCTGTTGACCGTGATGCAGCCACTTTAAAAACATCGCACTATATCCGATACTCTGAATATATCAATGATAGCATAAACAACAATAATAAACAGAGTCAAAACGCCAATATCGATGAAGCTCGTTACAATCTAGCCACTCGTATTATGTCTAACGGTGTTGAGGTTATTATAGCGAGTGATAAAACCAAAACGCAAGATCATGTCTTACAAGACATATCCAATAGCCAAATTCAGTATAACAAGCCGGTGACTTTAGCTGCCAGTACGATTAAGAATCAAATGATGATACTTCTCTTCCCGTCATCGCAAACTGCTGCGGAAAATAATTTTGTAACGAATCAATCAATCAAACAGGTAATTAATTTTAATCTTGTTGACTTTTTCGTATTTACTTCTTAACAAATTTCCATTTATTCTCATTTCCTATGTATAACCCATTAACATTGCAGCCGAATCTCGATATTAAGATTCTTTACTGAACACTTCTTACGTTGATTTTTATTAAAGAACCAATGTTTCCAAACTAAGTACAAGTATCTTGGTTATCAATACACTACATCTCAAAATAAGGGACAAACATCTCGGTTATCAAAATACTACATCCCACAAAATGTGGGCGGTATTGGAGAAGTGGGCGTGGCGAAATATAGTTTTGTTTATATCTGTAGAACAATAAGAGAAATATTGTCCAAATTTGGTAAACATAACTGGGTTATTAACATACCTCTCTTAAAATATGGGCGGGATTATAGAAATGAGCGTGGCACCTCTCGTACAAAGACATTATAGACTTCTATACATCTGGAGAACTGCAAGGATCAGGGTTTCCAAATAGGGTACACGCATTTTGGTTATCAGTACACAACACTCAGTTTATAGTTCTCATATTTTGTTGAACTTTGCGGTGGCATTACTTTTGTTTTGCAAAATATTTTTACAAAAGTCTTAATTAAGATTTTCTATAAAGACTGGTAAGTTTCTAAAGCTTTATCGTTATTATTTTAATCTTTAATAGATGAAAATATGCGATCACTAAAAATTTAGTGATTTCCAAAAATTTTTATTTTCGATAGAGAAAAACTTGCATGATTCTATAGAATTCTGTTAAGTGATTATATGGAGATTGAAGGTTTATATATCTAATTTCAGGTTCAACAAAAAGTTTTTGCTCCTTTCTGCGATATTTTGATTTTTTCGCTAAAAAAAATGGCAATTCCACGAAATGCGCTCTTTGATGTTTGGCTCACAAGCAAGAAAGAAGACAAAAATGATGCCGTATATAATCACATTTGTCGCATAATAGATTCATTCATTCAATAAAAAGATGAACATAACCTATAGGAATAACATAAACAGCATTGTACAATGTTGCCAACACATTTCACTTTCTTTTCGTTGAGCAATAAAAATCAAAAGTCTTTTGATTGTTGCCAATATATTGTGTAACCTTCGAATATCACATACACAATGGCGATATAATTGTACAATGCGTGAAATTGAAAAATTTTATTGCAAGTGTATGAGCCGCTTTACGCTGGGTCTCCACGTAGCAATTTTTATTGCTAAGTACAAGCAATAACGTCGGCAGAACAATGACAGAACAATGGAGCAATGATTGCTGATTATATTGCTGGAGAACACTTGTTATTGCTTTGCCATAAATTTGTAATTTTAACCTCGAGTAGTTGTATAAAGTTTTGTGGCTGTATTTATAATAAATGTTTTATGTTGTGTTTTGAAGTGATTGTTAAATTTTCTTTTTTAAATTAATTAATAAAATAATTAATTGTAATTGTCGTAGCTGTGTTTTGTATTGCTTTTTTGTTTATTTGCGTATGAAAAAAACCTAAAAGTTGTATTGTTCTATTGAAAAAATAAAAATATACAAAAAAAAAAAAAAAAACAAATTCTTCGTTTGCTTTTGTTGATATTGACGTTTATTTAAAAAGTGATATATATTAAAACTTTTTCTGTATTTTGTTGAAGTATTTTTTTACTTGCTTTTTTAATAAATAAACACACTAATAAATAACCAACCGTACAGAGAAATGAAATGTCAGATAAATTACAACTGATTTGACAGCAGATTGCTAAGCAATAATTGCTCAAGCAATAAGAAGAGCAATCATTGCGCAATGGATTGCCACTCATGGCAATATGCGGTCTATACGTCGCAAATTTTATGGAGCAATCAAATTTGACGTTTGCCGCAATAAATATTGCTACGTGGAGACCCGGGGTTAAGCAACAAAATTCTAAATTCGGGATATATCGAAGACAGGAAGGCCTGAAAGAAACTTTTCTGAATCTTCTTTGCGCTCGAAGAAGCGAAAAACAAGTGAGTGTGCTTAAAATTCTTTTTTATGGCAAGGATATAATAGCGTCTTCCATAAAAAAATTTTGAATATAATATAAATTAACCTTCGAAAGGAAATAATTCCCAGTTTCTATTTGTTAAAATTGTTGAGTTAAATACATTCAATTTATAAAGTATCACTATCCAGTGTGACACAAACAATGCTGGCAAAGGCCGTAGCGGGCCAGAAAATGCATTACATTCTGCTGGTGTCTAATAATTGTAAATTGTTCTGTACATACAATATACCTCATTGCTGTCCAAAGGAAAGCTAAGGTAAAATGTAACAAGAAAATACAATATAATAGTCTGGTAGTGTATAAAGTCATTTCTGAAAAAGTCAAGGAACAGGACTATTACAAAAAAGCTTTATAAAATACATAACTGAAATTTAGCTCATAGAATAAATTCGAAAAATAAAAAATCTTGAATATAATATAAATTAACCTTCGAAAGGAAATAATTCCCAGTTTCTATATTAATCATCTCAAAACAACAACTAATTGAAGGCATTTGTGTGTATCTAAAAATTTAGTGAAATTAAAATTGTTTTTATTTCTTTCCGCCATAATAAGTACTATTAAATTAGAAATTATGAAAATACACCTTATATGGGGGGTGGCCAAAAAAGTGGGCCCATTTCTTGTGTTCAATGCTATATCGATCTCATCATTATTATTGCTAAATTTCATTACCATATCTACTTTTATTTGACTGTTACGACTTTTGGCATCCTAAAAGTAACAAAAGTCACACTGTGCGGGGGTGAGAAGTACCTGAGAGACTGGTATGGGTTATTATAATCACTCGGGAAGTAACTCATCACTCGTTTTGATTTGGTTGGAAAGTAGAAATTAAGTTTGGAAATTTTACGTTTTAATTCAGCTTCAATTTATGTATAAGTTTTGAGGTTACGGTAAGTTTAAACTAAATTTAATTTAAGGTTAATTTTAATGATTTTTCGGTGGCATGTCATAACGTCTAGTGGCACACTGTCCATGGACTTTAGTACTATATTTATGATATAAGATCGATCCCAATTTTCTAAATGAAATAAATGTGTAATTTAATTAATTTTTAAGAATATTGATGGCATGGTTGGGAACTCGGCCAGGCTCAAGGATTTTTCCTCTATGGTATAACAAATAACGGCTTCGCTAACTAAAGCGTAGCGATTTTCAACTCTATTGTATAAGAAATTTTGATTTTTTGCACAGCAGGCCTTTGGCCGGTCGCAACGATTTTCTCCTCTATGGAATAACAAGTACCGGCTTCGCTAACTTAAGCGTCTCTGCGTAGTCGGCCTTTGTTCGGCGGCAAGGCCGATTTAGGAACTTTACTTAGTGAAGCCGTTACTTGTTATACCATAGAGAAGAAAATTCTTTCGACAAGTTCTTGTATAACTTTTTTTTGTTGTAGGCGGATGATCGTTCTTAGAATGCTTAAAGGGCTAAGCTCGTCGGAACGGGGAGGGTTCTTGATCATCCTAAATACCACTTTGCAAATCAACAGAAAATTAAATAAATTCATTCCAAGATTTACCCCATATTTTTGGCGCTAAATAAGGATATGCTATTAAAGAAAATTTATACTATGGGCAATAAAGTGATCGATTTTTGTACCACTTTGAACACTATTAATATTGAAATCCACCCATCTTTCGCTCAGATACGTCAGTGTTCCATAAAACGTTAGTTTTGTATCTTCCCTTATAAAAATTTAAATATTAAACCTACCATCCGGCTTATAAATACTATTGTCAACATTTCCAAATGATTCCCTTACTCAGACTTAGTCATTTTCGCAATTCCTTCTTTTTTTCTAGAAAATTTTCAACACACATGTATAAAACTATAAATAATCGAAATTCATAAAAAGTGAGATAATAAAAAAATAACTATAACTGTGCTCGAAATTGACACTTTTTTAGACAAGCTGGACACTTGTCGTTTTAACCTAATTCGGGTGCTAGCCGTAGGGTTGTTCATACATTTGACTCATTATTTTATTAAACCGCCATATTTGTATGGTTGAAATTCTTAAATTTAGCCAGTACAGCGCATAGGATGCTCCTAAATGGGCCAAATGTATGACCAACCCAACTTTATTTTTCGTCTCAATCATTAATTTCTAACATACCCACCCGCTAACTACATTCCTTAATGGGGCTGCCATACAAAATGTTTAATGCAGACTAGAAATGTATTGAAGAAAAAGTCCCATAAATGCCCAGGCGTCGCCCCTAGCGGAATAACATGTATTACGGACCTCAATTAATTTTTTGCCCATAACATTTTTTCGAGACAAACTTGCCCATTATCACCACTTCTTAGGGCGGCTCCTATACAAATATTGCGTTTTATGAAATTCTTAAATTAATTAAACTTTTGTGAATAAAATCAGTTGATAACAGATATTAATCATTTATGGCTTGTTTTATTTGCAGCTTCGTTTTTTATATGTTTGCAAAAAATTAGAAGCCTAGCTGCATTTTCCAATCTTAAATGAATTTTTAAAAAACAAAAATTTCGAAATTTTTCATAAATGAAATTTTATTGCGGAATTTCGGTTTTTTAGTAATTTCAATAAACTTAACCGTTTTTGAGTTACGCGAATATATGTTGTGCAACCTCCTCCATTTTCGAAATAACGGTATATCTCGAAAACAAGAGCTAACCTAAAATAACCGTTAGCACCATTGGATTCAGCGTACCCGAATTATGTTAAAACGCCATGTGGCCGGCTTGTCTGTTTTTTCAGCTAGCATTGTGTAATCTAGAATTTGCTAAAAACCGTAAAAATGTGAAACCGCGGTTTCGGTTTTAAAATGATTAAAATATCAAAGAAAAATTCATACATAAACATATATATTTTTTTGCAAGTTTTTTATTTATTTCAATACAGGTACTTTTATTCGCCCTTAAGTGTATACCTGGGCCTGGCCAGGCATTTTTTGACTTTTTCTAGTTTTTTCATATAATTATTAAGTATATTAGAACGAAACTTTATGTATTCATCAATTCCGCAATTGGCCAAATGAAAATTTTGTGCATATTGTATCCACCTGGGCCTGGTCAGGCCCTTCACTATAATATATGTACTGCAGTTAATAAAATCAAAATGAAACTTTTTAAAAAAGCATACACAGCACATACTAATTCGTGCTTTTCTGTTTTTTCGAAAAATTATTTTATTTCCCAACAAAATGTTCCTGATATAGCCATAAAACTCCATACATATAAAAGTAGCCCCAGCCTTGCCCAGGGTTTCGTTAGTGTGAGTTTTTTCTATAGCCACAAGAAACTCCATACAAAATTCAAGTGGCCCAGGTTGCAGTTTATGCCTAACAAATAAGGTGTGTACTTAAGAGTTATAAAGATAACATTTGTTCTTCTTAGTACTTATTTTAAATTTAAAGAAATTTGAAATACCTTGTCATTGTTGAAGGCTGTTATGTATAAAGTTTTTGTATATTAAGTACGAGTATGATGTTTAATTTGCAATTTCTTCAAGCATAAATACATTGTTAAAGTTAAAGCTAAAACCGAGGTTTTTTTGTCGGTTTTCGGTTTCGGTTAAAACCGAACAGCAATCCCTAGTGTAATAAATCTTTCCTCTGTAAGATAAGTTAAAAAAAAATTAATGTATAATTCAAATAAACCAAATTCTTTGTAAATATTAAATAAATCGATTGCATGTTTAAATAAGAGATTGTATTTTACTGACTTACAATTTTTTCTTTGACGTAGCTTTACCTATAATTTCATATTTGCTTGTTGATATCGAGCTCAAATAAATCCACCTTTATACAATCTGTAATTCAGAATTTTGTTAATATTTGTCAAAAAAAAAAAAAATAATAATAATATACAATAATTTTAACATACTAAGTTAAATCCATATTTTCTAGGTTTTTGTATAAATAACTTGAATACATGTTTTAACATTATTCAAAATATTTTAGTAAAAAAAAAATTACATTTAATATTGTAAAAGTATTTTACAAATCTTTTCAAAAAAACAATTCGTATGTAAATCTCGATTAATTTTGTATATCTGTAAATGACTTTTTTAAATTTTAAGAAAATTAAATCTCAAGAAACTATTTAGCAGAAATAAATTTAATGTGAGTACAGTGGTATCCCGGCTTAACGATTTATATATTGTCAGGCCCTTCCGTTATATTCGTTAAATCCTGAAGTTTTTTATAATAAATTTTTATTAAAAAAAAATAGTATATAAATAAAACAAAGTAAATTCGTTTATTTCCATTCATAACACAAACAAAAAATAAATACTTCATATCATTTTCAATTAAATGAGTACAAATTAGGGCTTTTGCTTTTAAAGCCTAGTACTCTGTTCAAATTTGTGAAAAATGTTGAGCAACATTTATTATTTCACACGAAAATTTTGACATGTATCAATGTTTTACCTATCATGCGAGTTTGTATAATTTGACGATTTTATTCCTACAAAGTATGCGACATTGTTTTGCGTATGTAAACAAACCCCACATGTATTTTACTAAAAATTATTTTTTTTAATGAAAAATAAATTAAAAATGAATAAAAAACTGGTACTGGTTGTGTTATTTTAATTTTTTATTTCTTATTTAATAATCAGTACATACTTTTTTGCTTTTGCTTAAAATTCCACGCGAAATAAATGCAGCTTACATTATTTGGCAGTTGTAAAAAAATGTTGCCAGAAACATTTCGGAACTTTTTCACAAAATGAACCGAGTACAACTCTATCAACATTATTTCATAGATATTCCGCACAAGTTTTTTTCATATGCGTTTTGACAGCATTTCACGTGAAATGTTGAACAGAGTACCAGGCTTAAAATAGGACCACTAAACGGAATTCTCGCCTTCCTCTTGTTTTCAAACCAATTAAACAATTCTGTTTCCATTCTTGGAAACTCACCTGTTTTAAAGGCCCTTCTATTCTTTGATCCGAAATTAGTCTTTTCCATTTCGCTCAAAAATTTCCGTAATTTGTAACGTACACATTTTTATTTTGGCGAGCAAGTATTTTCTTTGCTTTCTTTGTAAGAAAAGAAAATACTTTGTTAATTCAAACGTTTATTTAGAGCTCAAAAAAAAAAAGAATATTTTACAATGATTGAAAAGAGTATACATAAAAAAATTGACATTTCATGTAAATTGAAGTATAAAAAAGAATAAGAAAAATATGCACAGTTGCTAAAATTGTTATATATGGAAGTACTATTTCCAACACTTCCCCTCAAACTTGCATATTTTTGTACAATATAAATAGTATAAAAATTTTAATTAAATTCAATTTCCTGAAGGCCTCTTACAAATTTTAAGTGTTTTTGTTTATTTAAATTTTTAGTTAAAACATCGGATATAAGTTAAAGCATAACACATTGCAACTGCCATACACGAGCCGCAACGTCAGCACTAACATTCCAGCGGTCTCTTATTACGCATGCCGAGAACAAGTAAATAGAATTGTTCCCACAGTATCAAGCAAGCGCGTGGGCTACGTCAGCATTTTATTATTTAGATTAATACCTGTTAAGTTATGTGTTAATAATTTAGTTTTTAGTTTGGTTTTCTGGTTGAATAAAATAAGACGTATTGCTAAAAGCAATACGCAACCTTTTTTTAAAAACCCTTTTCGTGTCCTTACAAAGATTTTTGCCTGAGCCGATAGGCAAGTAAGGACAAAGGGGTTTAACCGAAAAAAAAGGATCAAAGCCAACTCAACTTTTAGAGTGAGGAAACGGTGCGCCCTAGTAAACGAACGCGTTAAACGGGAGGTGAACACGGGATTACCAGCGGCCTCGCTCGAAGAAATTGTGAATTAAAAATAGTGTTAAGAAAAAAAGGAATTTGTAAAACATAACAAATTGCATAGCCCTAGAAATGATCTTAGCTGACGCAAAGTCGTGGGATATGGAACATTCACTATCGCATCCACTCTTTCTTTAATTGTGAATATTCAGTGCTAATTCCCCTTAAATCATTCCTATTTAAATCTGAACAAGGGTAAAAATAAAATCAATAATGCCTGGCGACAGTATTGAGGACATAACAGAAAGACTAAGTAGATCTCTTACCATGAGCCAATCGCAGAGTCCTAACACTAGTTCTAGTGGCCTCTCACAAGCTCAGAAGGACGAGATAAGGGCTTTAATGACAGATTTCCTCAGACAAGATACACCGGATGAAGGTGGTGACCAACCGATAGGAACCATTCGAGTTGAGGAATTAGAAAAAATCCCCGATATAATTAGATCCCTAAAGGAGCGTATAGACGACATGTTTTTGTCATCTGACATGTCAAATTTCCCACTGCAAAACACATACATGTCGTGTGTTACCTTTTTAACTTTGCTTCTGTAAAAGTCAGACGCAAAGTCATCTGACAAAATTTGAATTAGAGCGTGCTCTATTTTCTTCTGACAAACCATCTGACATCAGAAATCTATGCCACGAAGAAACTGGCAGCGGCGTCAACTATTGACGGAATCATTAGCCGGCTGAAGTTAATATTTTACAATACCAATTTATGTATGCTCATCTCACCATTGAATATAATTTATGTAAATATATACATAAAAACCGTTTCATTTTAAAATTCTAAATTGGTATCTTTAACATTAAAGAAAAAAATGTTAAGATGGCTAAATTATTTTACGGCGCAAATAAAAATTTTCGTGCCGACAGCAAGCTATTTTGAAACCGAGAACTACTTTGGTTTCTGCAATAACAATGCGAAAAAAAACAGAGACAATGTCAGAAGCAAATTACATGTACGTTTGTGACCGAATATTATAAACCTTATGTAAAACAGCAATTTTGACAGACATGAACAATTACATGTGACTTGAAAATTTGACATGTCAGATGACAAATACATGTCGTGTACGGATGCCTTAAGGGAATTCCCAGGGAAAGCTGGTGAGTTCGGATCATGGCGTAAATCCGTAGAGAGGGTACTTGAACTTTTTGATGGTATCAAAGGTACTGGACGATATTACGCTATACTCCATACGATACGAACAAAGATTGTCGGAGAGGCAGATACTGCCCTCGACTCCTACAGAACGCCATTGGACTGGATAAAAATAAGGAAGTGCCTAATGATGCACTACTCGGACAGGCGAGACATCGGGACACTAGAATACCAAATGACTACTATGTGCCAGGGCCACAGAACAATAACAGAATTTTACCAAGCGGTAAACCAGCACCTATCCTTGATTTTGGACAAGATAGCTTGTCTTGACTTGAATGAAAGTAGTCTTGCCTCGATGACCAACGCCTATAGAGATAAAGCGCTCGATACGTTCATCAGAGGCCTCCGGGGAGATTTACCAAGACTATTGAGCGTTAAAGAACCCACATCCCTTCCACAGGCATAACACATCTGCCTAAAACTGGACAATATGGCATATAGAATGCAACATGCCCATGGGCAAATACATAGACCAAATACTCGCGGTTATAATCAACATTCTCAGGCATTTGCTAGAAATACATTTTACCCCGAACTTGCTCACGTGGGAGGCCAAAGCAGGCCACCTTTACCACCACGAGCCCCGCCGAGGCCAAACGATAGAACAAATTTTTAATATCCAACACCAAGGCCATTAGATAGATCATATTTTCAATATACACCACGTCACCAATATTACCCAAATGGACATCAGAGGCTACAATCACACGCCCCAAATCAGCAAAAATATCCCCAAAACCAAGAACCAATGGATGTCGACCGTTCCATTCAAACTAGACAAATTGATTATGCGAATAGGCCACCTGCTCCCCAGGGCTACAAAAGGCCACATGCAGGAAGTTATCAAGGACCGGTAAATAAGGCCCAGCGGAATTTTCATTTAAAAACCGGAAATACATCAAATCAAGAAGTGAACAAAGCAGAGGATCCGAAGTGTAACTTTGAGGCTGAAGCACCAGAAGGAGCCATCGGAGGTACGCAAAATACTGACGAATATGTTGATTTTGTTAGCAATGAATACGTAGATGAGTGGACACACCAATTTGCAGGAACTTCAGACACTCTTGTGGATGACTATGCAACTGAAGACTTAAACGCAGACCTTAATTTTTTTGGTTAAACAGTTCCTCGCTGCCATATTTCAAGAGGAAAACGAGGAACGATGAAATATTAAAGATTCTTTTAGATACTGGAAGCAATAAAAATTATATTAAATCAGAACTAGTAAAAAATCCCATACAAAACAAAGACTTTTTTTGTGCAAAAGCAATATCGGGCAGTGTTTCAATTACTCATCATACCGTTTTAAAGCTATTTGGTGATTCAGTCGACCCTATTAAATTCTATCTTTTACGCGGATTGCGAACTTTTGACGCAATACTAGGCAACGATACACTAAAAAAACTCTCTGCTGTCATTCATACAGCCAGAAATTTCTTTACACTTGAGAATGGTATGAAGATACCAATACTTCAATATGAGTCTCAGAACGTTCATAATTTGGAGATAAGAGTTGGACATCTCTCAGAACCCCAGGCAATGTCTTTAATGCAAATAATAGGATCCTTTAAAAACCTCTTCGCAGATCCCGACGAAAAATTAACTTATACGACGAAAGTAATGGGGGAAATTCGTACTACCGTAGATCAACCTGTCTATACGCGAAGCTATCCCTACCCCATGGCCCTTAAAAATGTTGTCGAAGATGAAGTAGACAAACTACTTAAAGATGGGATAATAAGGCCTTCCCGATCTCCTTATATCTCACCCATTTGGGTCGTGCCCAAAAAAATGGATGCGTCGGGAAAAAGAAAGTACAGGGTCGAAGTAGATTTTAGAAAATTAAACGCGGTAACCACGGCAGATAAATACCCTATACCAGAGATCACGGAAGTATTGGCGCATCTAGGGGGCAACAAATTTTTCACGGTAGTTGACTTGAAAAGCGGATTCCATCAAATTCCGTTAAAGGAAGAAGATATAGAAAAGACAGCCTTCTCCGTGAATAACGGGAAATACGAATTCACCAGGCTGCCATTTGGACTCAAAAATGCTCCTGCTATATTCCAAAGAGCATTGGATGACATCCTCAGAAAATTTATCGGAAAGATCTGTTATGTTTATATCGATGATATAATCATATTTAGTAAGGATGAAGAGTCACATTTTGGTCACTTACGAGAAATCTTTAGCACTCTGGCAGCATCGAATATGAGGGTACAACTGGACAAATGTAAGTTCCTAGAGAAGGAGGTCGAATTTCTTGGATTTAAGGTATCTGAACACGGAATAAGCACAATTAAAGAAAGAGTGGATGCGATAGTGAATGTTCCATATCCCACGACTTTGCGTCAGCTAAGATCATTCCTAGGGCTATGCAATTATTATCGAAGATTCATGAAGGGGTACGCAGACAAAGCTAAGCCTTTAACGGATATGCTTAGAGGCCCAAATGGCTCAATTTCTAGATCTGAATCAAGCAAAGTAAAAATTACACTTGGGTGCAAAGAAATGAAGGCGATGGATTCCTTGAAAAATGTTTTATTGTCTCCAGAGATCATGCTTTCGTATCCAGAGTATGGGAAAGAGTTTCAGCTGACAACTGACGCATCGAGCGTTGCCTTCGGAGCCGTACTTAGTCAAGAGGACAGACCGATTGCATTTATTTCCAGAGTTCTCTCAGAGACAGAGGAAAACTACGCGACGAATGAACGGGAGATGCTTGCAATTGTGTGGGCACTTGATACGTTCAGGAATTATTTGTACGGAACGGCCAAAATCGTTATTTTTACGGACCATCAGCCCCTCACATATGCCTTGAGTAACAAGAATAGTAACGTCAAAATGAAAAGGTGGAAAGCTTTTCTCGAGGAATATAACTACGAAATAAAATATAAACCGGGGAAATCAAACGTAGTAGCTGACGCTCTCTCTAGAGCAATAGTTACAAATGTAAATTCCCTGACAGGTACTGTGCATAGTCATGAGTCGTCAGCAGAAGATTTGATACCTAGCGTTGAAGGGCCTACAAACGCATTTAAAAACAGATCTTTTTTAATATTGGGGAGGAAACATCTTATCAATTCCAAATCATATTCCCGGGGTATCATAGACACACCATTTTCGAGAGAGAATACAACCCGGACAATTTGCTTATGTTTTTAAAAAGATACTTAAACCCTTCCGTCAATAATGGTGTAAAAACTCAAGAATTTATAATGGGAAAAATACAGGAAATCTATAGACTTCATTTCCGAAACTATAAGGTTCGTTTCACGCAAAAAATGGTAGAAGATGTAATCTCTGAGAATGATCAGGAAAATATCGTTATCGAAACCCATACTAGAGCTCACAGGAATGCAGTGGAAAACAAACAGCAGATTTTAGAAAAGTGGTATTTTCCGAGCATGTTTTCTAAAATTAAACGGGTAGTGAAACTGTGCTCTATATGTAAGATTAATAAGTATGATAGACATCCGAACAACCCAAAGTTAAATGAGACACCTATACCGTCATACCCAGGACAAGTGGTCCATATCGATATTTTTTCCACAGGTGGTAAGTTGGTAATGACAGCTTTGGATAAGTTTTCGAAGTATGCCCAAGTGAAGTTGCTAAATGGGAAATCTATCGAAGATGTTAGGAAACCTCTAAGGGATATCTCATTTTTCTTTGGTGTTCCCAAGACAGTTGTAATCGACAACGAGAAATCATTAAACTCAGCCACTAGTCTTTTCATGATGAGGGATGAAGTGAAGCTAATGGACAAGTCGAGAGATTCCACTCGACTCTGGCGGAATTGCTAAGATGTCTAAAGGCGGAGGGAGTGTGCAGGAATTTCGAGGAACTTCTTGAAAAAGCTGCAAACGAATACAACCATTCTATACACTCGACGGTAGGAAAAAAACCTGTTGATTTGTTTTTCGGAAGAACCGTCGATTTCTCTCCGGGAAGCTATGACAGGACTAGACAAACAAACATGGAAAGAATACAAGAAAAACAAAAACGGAACTTAGAATACCACAATAGGAAAAAACAAGATCGAAAAGAATACATTCCCGGACAGACAATATATGTAAGAATTAACAAAAGATTAGGGACAAAGTTATCCGACAGGTTTAAAGAAGAAATAGTAAAGGAAAATAGGAATTCCACTGTAGTCACAGAGAGTGGTAGAATTTTTCACAAAAAGCATATTAGGAATTAATTTATTATTACTATTTTATTCTTCAGACTATTAATATTGGTAGCACTTTGTGCAGGCAAAATACAAATTTTAGATTATTCCAATTCTAAATTAGTCGCATTACATTCTGGCCTGGTAAACGTTCAGACTGGAAATTTTAAAATTATCCATACTATTGATCTCCAAAGTTATGAAAATCTCATTAGCGAAATTGAAAGCAACCTTGTTCAGAATGTCACCCTTAATCATCCTCTAATGTCATACCTTGAATATACCATATCCCAAATAAAATCCTTCATATCCCGATTAAAACCAAGAATAAAGTCTAAACGCTCACTGGATTTCCTCGGTACTGCATGGAAGTGGATCGCAGGAAGTCCAGATCATCAAGATTTTGAGATCATTGAGAAAAAAATAAATAACGTTTTGGAAAACAAAAGCAATCAGATAATAATAAATCGTCTGTCACTAGAGAAAATTAAAGCTCTCACAAAGGCCACTAACGAAATAATAAAAATATTAAAATTAGAACAAGATTTGCATAACGAAAAAATTTTAGAGTGGAAATATAAGTTAGAACTTTTAAAAGAAGATATTTCAAACATTGAATTTGCAATCCATTTGGCTAAAGTAAACATTGTCAATTATTTTATCCTTTCATCTTTCGAAATTAATACTTTAAATGATATTTTTAGTAAAAGCAATATACCATTTTCAAGTACCGATGAATTATTACACTTTGCAGAAATTAAAATTGCCATCGAAGGCTTCAATATACTTTATATTCTAAGTACTCCTACTACAAAAACTGAAAATTGTAATATGTTGCTTATAAAAGCTGTAAAAAGAAATGAAATTGTAACTAGACTAGATTATGAACATGTACTTAATTGTAAAAACATTATTTATGGCCTAAAGAAGAAATGTAAGACGTACAATGGGATATCAATATGCAGTCCAGAAACCTACGAAGCCATCTCAGATTCACCCTGTATTCCTAAACTCTTAGCAAGTCAAACATCAAAATGCACCACCACGAACAACCAGCACATTAACTCGATAGAAGTAATAGAAGACGGCATTTTGTTCCTAAATCAATTTAGTGGACAAATTGATGTGGACAACTCAACCCTCTGGCTCAATGGCTCATATGTTATCCACCATTATAATTCAACAATACAAATTAACAATAAGACTTACTCGTCCAAGCAAATCACCACCACAAAATCTCTCCCTGCCTTAATACAACCTATGAAAACAGATGTAGAGGAAAAAACACTATCTTTGGAGTTTATAAATGATATTAACCTAAAAAACACTATGTCAATTCGTAAGCTGGACTCGATGAATCAAATTAGCATATCATTGAACTTGATCATGATGGCAATTCTTTTGATAGTTGGATGCTTCATGATGACAAAGCTCAGAAACAAATTAAAAAATTTAAAATCCGCGAATCCCAACGAAAACAATGCCGAAGAAGCATCTCAAGCTGCTCATCCTGAAGATTCTCGTCCAAGGACGTCAGGCAATGGAAGAATTAGGAGCATCCACAGCTTACCTTTTTTTTAATGTTCCATTCGAGGACGCATGGAACTTAAAGGGGGAGGAGTTTAAGCATAACACATTGCAACTGCCATACACGAGCCGCAACGTCAGCACTAACATTCCAGCGGTGTCTTATTACGCATGCCGAGAACAAGTAAATAGAATTGTTCCCACAGTATCAAGCTACGTCAGCATTTTATTATTTAGTTTAATACCTGTTAAGTTATGTGTTAATAATTTAGTTTTTAGTTTGGTTTTTTGGTTGAATAAAATAAAACGTATTGCTAAAAGCAATACGCAACCTTTTTTTAAAAAATAAAATTAGCTTGATTTTTATTAATTTATATTTTCCTCCGTTTGAGTATAGCGCAGCTCAATCTCATTTGCTTTCACTACATCTCGCACATGTAGGTATTTGACATCAATGTGTTTGCTTCTTCCATGTAAAACAGGATTTTTAGCCATACACTGAGCTCCCAAGTTATCACCATAAACTTATATTGGTTGGCTGACGTCATAACATTGGATTTCACTTAACAATCTTTTCAGATAGATAGCTTCTCTCGCCGCCGTAGACAAGGCCACAAATTCTGCTTCAGTGCTGCTGAGGGCAATGTTTGGTTGTTTTTTACTCTCCCAATTAATCACACTCCCAGCCATGATAAACGCAATACCTGTATACGATTTTCGGTATTCCATACAACTTGCCCAATCGGCATCCACAAATGCCTTTGGTGGTAAACCTGTTTTGGAGTAAACCAATTTGAAATGTAATGTTGCAGAAAGATACCTTAAAATATGTTTGGCCGCCTTTAAGTGCTCAACATGTGCGTCCTTATTTCTCTGTGCCAATTTACCCACAGAATGCATTATGTCTGGCCATGTTGAAATTGCTAAATACATCAGCGCCCCTATTAACGATTGATAATCTTTCGGTTCAACCTTTTGACAGTCGGATAAGCTGCAATGTATTTGAAATCCAGGGTCGAGGGGGGTTGCTACAGATCTGCAGTTTTCCATATCAAAACTTTGCAAAAGATTTTTGATGTATTGTTTATGACCCACAGCAATAGAACCGGTTTCATTTTCTCTTTCTATTTCCATCCCCAAAAAGTGTTTCACCTCACCACCATCAACGATCTTGAGCCTTTCACCTATTTTACGCTTTATTAATTCCAAATTCTTCTTATCACTGCAGGCTATCATGATGTCATCAACGTATAGCGCTATCAGATTAATTTTGTTACCGTCATTCGCTGGATATAGGCAAGGTTCGTGTTTACAGGGTACAAAACCAATGTCTCGAATGGCTGCATCTAGAGTGACATTCCATGCGCGCCCTGACTGCTTCAGTCCATAAATAATGCGTTTCAACTTTAGTACCTTGTTCGGCTCTATGGTATCTTCAAATCCATCGGGTGTTCTCATATATACGTCTTCTTCTAATTTACTGTTCAGATAAGCGGTAGAAACATCAACATGGT
Source organism: Pollenia angustigena (assembly GCA_930367215.1). Classification (NCBI taxonomy): domain Eukaryota; kingdom Metazoa; phylum Arthropoda; class Insecta; order Diptera; family Polleniidae; genus Pollenia; species Pollenia angustigena. The sequence continues at coordinate 9,847,588 of OV884061.1, read as the reverse complement.
GTAAATATAAATTATGTTCTGCTGCTAATGGCAGAACCATTCTTATGGTAGAGTACCGGATAACTGGGGAAAATGTTTCACCGAAATTTACACCAAATTCCTGCCCACACCCTTTTGCAACAAGGCGAGCTTTAAATCTTTGAACGTTGCCATGCTCATCATTTTTCAAATTGAAGACCCATTTGTTGCCTATGACTTTTTGATTTGGTGGCAACTCTACAGCACACCAGGTGTCGTTCTCCAATAAGGCTTGGTATTCACGTTCAATGGCGTCTTTCCAAAGATCACTAAATTCGCTTCCATAAGCCTCAGCCACTGTTTGAGGAATCTGAACATCTTCCGTTCTAACAAAACATAGTTTTTGGTATACCTTCTTTGGCCTTCCTTTTGTGCCGGATCGAATGAGCTTCGGCCTACCTCTTCCCCGTACTGATGCCATCTCGCCGTTTCTTTTCTTTTCGTCATCGCTTTCGGAACTGCATGTTTGAAATTCTTCACAACTTTCATCACAAACTTCTGCTTTAGCATTGACGTCATCATCACATTTTTCAGTTTTACTGGGGGCCACATTGTCTGTTTCATCGGTTTGTTGTTCTTCTTTATCAGAATTTCTGCTTTCTTTGCCCATTAAATCAGATATATTATATGAATCAGTATTGTTTGACATCTCTTCGCAAAATTTTACATCCCTCTTCAATACAACATTTCTTGTATCAACAGCATACAATCTGTATGCTTTGGTCGTTGTTGAATAACCGACGAAGATGTAATTTTTGCCTTTTACAGCAAACTTTTTATTTTGGGTTTTTTCCAAACCAACAGCTGGTGAACCAAAAACTCGAAGATGCTTGACGTTTGGTTTTCTTGAATACCACATTTCATAAGGGGTTTTGTCTTGCAAAATTTTCGTTGTTGTTCTGTTTCGTATATAAACAGCGGTATTGACTGCTTCTGCCCATAGGGAATCGTTTAGCCTTGCATGCAACATCATACTTCTCGCCATTTCAATGATCGTACGATTCGCCCGTTCGGCAACGCCGTTTTGCTGTGGCGTATACGGTACAGATAGCTGTCGTTGAATGCCACATTGTTGGAGATAACTATCGAAATTTCTATTCACATATTCTGTACCATTATCACTACGTATGACCTTTATTTTATAATTGGTTTGGTTTTCGACGAAAGTTTTAAAGATTTTAAACTTTTCGACCGAATATTATAAACCTTATGTAAAACAGCAATTTTGACAGACATGAACAATTACATGTGACTTGAAAATTTGACATGTCAGATGACAAATACATGTCGTGTACGGATGCCTTAAGGGAATTCCCAGGGAAAGCTGGTGAGTTCGGATCATGGCGTAAATCCGTAGAGAGGGTACTTGAACTTTTTGATGGTATCAAAGGTACTGGACGATATTACGCTATACTCCATACGATACGAACAAAGATTGTCGAAGAGGCAGATACTGCCCTCGACTCCTACAGAACGCCATTGGACTGGATAAAAATAAGGAAGTGCCTAATGATGCACTACTCGGACAGGCGAGACATCGGGACACTAGAATACCAAATGACTACTATGTGCCAGGGCCACAGAACAATAACAGAATTTTACCAAGCGGTAAACCAGCACCTATCCTTGATTTTGGACAAGATAGCTTGTCTTGACTTGAATGAAAGTAGTCTTGCCTCGATGACCAACGCCTATAGAGATAAAGCGCTCGATACGTTCATCAGAGGCCTCCGGGGAGATTTACCAAGACTATTGAGCGTTAAAGAACCCACATCCCTTCCACAGGCATTACACATCTGCCTAAAACTGGACAATATGGCATATAGAATGCAACATGCCCATGGGCAAATACATAGACCAAATACTCGCGGTTATAATCAACATTCTCAGGCATTTGCTAGAAATACATTTTACCCCGAACTTGCTCACGTGGGAGGCCAAAGCAGGCCACCTTTACCACCACGAGCCCCGCCGAGGCCAAACGATAGAACAAATTTTCAATATCCAACACCAAGGCCATTAGATAGATCATATTTTCAATATACACCACGTCACCAATATTACCCAAATGGACATCAGAGGCTACAATCACACGCCCCAAATCAGCAAAAATATCCCCAAAACCAAGAACCAATGGATGTCGACCGTTCCATTCAAACTAGACAAATTGATTATGCGAATAGGCCACCTGCTCCCCAGGGCTACAAAAGGCCACATGCAGGAAGTTATCAAGGACCGGTAAATAAGGCCCAGCGGAATTTTCATTTAAAAACCGGAAATACATCAAATCAAGAAGTGAACAAAGCAGAGGATCCGAAGTGTAACTTTGAGGCTGAAGCACCAGAAGGAGCCATCGGAGGTACGCAAAATACTGACGAATATGTTGATTTTGTTAGCAATGAATACGTAGATGAGTGGACACACCAATTTGCAGGAACTTCAGACACTCTTGTGGATGACTATGCAACTGAAGACTTAAACGCAGACCTTAATTTTTTTGGTTAAACAGTTCCTCGCTGCCATATTTCAAGAGGAAAACGAGGAACGATGAAATATTAAAGATTCTTTTAGATACTGGAAGCAATAAAAATTATATTAAATCAGAACTAGTAAAAAATCCCATTCAAAACAAAGACTTTTTTTGTGCAAAAGCAATATCGGGCAGTGTTTCAATTACTCATCATACCGTTTTAAAGCTATTTGGTGATTCAGTCGACCCTATTAAATTCTATCTTTTACGCGGATTGCGAACTTTTGACGCAATACTAGGCAACGATACACTAAAAAAACTCTCTGCTGTCATTCATACAGCCAGAAATTTCTTTACACTTGAGAATGGTATGAAGATACCAATACTTCAATATGAGTCTCAGAACGTTCATAATTTGGAGATAAGAGTTGGACATCTCTCAGAACCCCAGGCAATGTCTTTAATGCAAATAATAGGATCCTTTAAAAACCTCTTCGCAGATCCCGACGAAAAATTAACTTATACGACGAAAGTAATGGGGGAAATTCGTACTACCGTAGATCAACCTGTCTATACGCGAAGCTATCCCTACCCCATGGCCCTTAAAAATGTTGTCGAAGATGAAGTAGACAAACTACTTAAAGATGGGATAATAAGGCCTTCCCGATCTCCTTATATCTCACCCATTTGGGTCGTGCCCAAAAAAATGGATGCGTCGGGAAAGAGAAAGTACAGGGTCGAAGTAGATTTTAGAAAATTAAACGCGGTAACCACGGCAGATAAATACCCTATACCAGAGATCACGGAAGTATTGGCGCATCTAGGGGGCAACAAATTTTTCACGGTAGTTGACTTGAAAAGCGGATTCCATCAAATTCCGTTAAAGGAAGAAGATATAGAAAAGACAGCCTTCTCCGTGAATAACGGGAAATACGAATTCACCAGGCTGCCATTTGGACTCAAAAATGCTCCTGCTATATTCCAAAGAGCATTGGATGACATCCTCAGAAAATTTATCGGAAAGATCTGTTATGTTTATATCGATGATATAATCATATTTAGTAAGGATGAAGAGTCACATTTTGGTCACTTACGAGAAATCTTTAGCACTCTGGCAGCATCGAATATGAGGGTACAACTGGACAAATGTAAGTTCCTAGAGAAGGAGGTCGAATTTCTTGGATTTAAGGTATCTGAACACGGAATAAGCACAATTAAAGAAAGAGTGGATGCGATAGTGAATGTTCCATATCCCACGACTTTGCGTCAGCTAAGATCATTTCTAGGGCTATGCAATTATTATCGAAGATTCATGAAGGGGTACGCAGACAAAGCTAAGCCTTTAACGGATATGCTTAGAGGCCCAAATGGCTCAATTTCTAGATCTGAATCAAGCAAAGTAAAAATTACACTTGGGTGCAAAGAAATGAAGGCGATGGATTCCTTGAAAAATGTTTTATTGTCTCCAGAGATCATGCTTTCGTATCCAGAGTATGGGAAAGAGTTTCAGCTGACAACTGACGCATCGAGCGTTGCCTTCGGAGCCGTACTTAGTCAAGAGGACAGACCGATTGCATTTATTTCCAGAGTTCTCTCAGAGACAGAGGAAAACTACGCGACGAATGAACGGGAGATGCTTGCAATTGTGTGGGCACTTGATACGTTCAGGAATTATTTGTACGGAACGGCCAAAATCGTTATTTTTACGGACCATCAGCCCCTCACATATGCCTTGAGTAACAAGAATAGTAACGTCAAAATGAAAAGGTGGAAAGCTTTTCTCGAGGAATATAACTACGAAATAAAATATAAACCGGGGAAATCAAACGTAGTAGCTGACGCTCTCTCTAGAGCAATAGTTACAAATGTAAATTCCCTGACAGGTACTGTGCATAGTCATGAGTCGTCAGCAGAAGATTTGATACCTAGCGTTGAAGGGCCTACAAACGCATTTAAAAACAGATCTTTTTTAATATTGGGGAGGAAACATCTTATCAATTCCAAATCATATTCCCGGGGTATCATAGACACACCATTGTCGAGAGAGAATACAACCCGGACAATTTGCTTATGTTTTTAAAAAGATACTTAAACCCTTCCGTCAATAATGGTGTAAAAACTCAAGAATTTATAATGGGAAAAATACAGGAAATCTATAGACTTCATTTCCGAAACTATAAGGTTCGTTTCACGCAAAAAATGGTAGAAGATGTAATCTCTGAGAATGATCAGGAAAATATCGTTATCGAAACCCATACTAGAGCTCACAGGAATGCAGTGGAAAACAAACAGCAGATTTTAGAAAAGTGGTATTTTCCGAGCATGTTTTCTAAAATTAAACGGGTAGTGAAACTGTGCTCTATATGTAAGATTAATAAGTATGATAGACATCCGAACAACCCAAAGTTAAATGAGACACCTATACCGTCATACCCAGGACAAGTGGTCCATATCGATATTTTTTCCACAGGTGGTAAGTTGGTAATGACAGCTTTGGATAAGTTTTCGAAGTATGCCCAAGTGAAGTTGCTAAATGGGAAATCTATCGAAGATGTTAGGAAACCTCTAAGGGATATCTCATTTTTCTTTGGTGTTCCCAAGACAGTTGTAATCGACAACGAGAAATCATTAAACTCAGCCACTAGTCTTTTCATGATGAGGGATGAAGTGAAGCTAATGGACAAGTCGAGAGATTCCACTCGACTCTGGCGGAATTGCTAAGATGTCTAAAGGCGGAGGGAGTGTGCAGGAATTTCGAGGAACTTCTTGAAAAAGCTGCAAACGAATACAACCATTCTATACACTCGACGGTAGGAAAAAAACCTGTTGATTTGTTTTTCGGAAGAACCGTCGATTTCTCTCCGGGAAGCTATGACAGGACTAGACAAACAAACATGGAAAGAATACAAGAAAAACAAAAACGGAACTTAGAATACCACAATAGGAAAAAACAAGATCGAAAAGAATACATTCCCGGACAGACAATATATGTAAGAATTAACAAAAGATTAGGGACAAAGTTATCCGACAGGTTTAAAGAAGAAATAGTAAAGGAAAATAGGAATTCCACTGTAGTCACAGAGAGTGGTAGAATTTTTCACAAAAAGCATATTAGGAATTAATTTATTATTACTATTTTATTCTTCAGACTATTAATATTGGTAGCACTTTGTGCAGGCAAAATACAAATTTTAGATTATTCCAATTCTAAATTAGTCGCATTACATTCTGGCCTGGTAAACGTTCAGACTGGAAATTTTAAAATTATCCATACTATTGATCTCCAAAGTTATGAAAATCTCATTAGCGAAATTGAAAGCAACCTTGTTCAGAATGTCACCCTTAATCATCCTCTAATGTCATACCTTGAATATACCATATCCCAAATAAAATCCTTCATATCCCGATTAAAACCAAGAATAAAGTCTAAACGCTCACTGGATTTCCTCGGTACTGCATGGAAGTGGATCGCAGGAAGTCCAGATCATCAAGATTTTGAGATCATTGAGAAAAAAATAAATAACGTTTTGGAAAACAATAGCAATCAGATAATAATAAATCGTCTGTCACTAGAGAAAATTAAAGCTCTCACAAAGGCCACTAACGAAATAATAAAAATATTAAAATTAGAACAAGATTTGCATAACGAAAAAATTTTAGAGTGGAAATATAAGTTAGAACTTTTAAAAGAAGATATTTCAAACATTGAATTTGCAATCCATTTGGCTAAAGTAAACATTGTCAATTATTTTATCCTTTCATCTTTCGAAATTAATACTTTAAATGATATTTTTAGTAAAAGCAATATACCATTTTCAAGTACCGATGAATTATTACACTTTGCAGAAATTAAAATTGCCATCGAAGGCTTCAATATACTTTATATTCTAAGTACTCCTACTACAAAAACTGAAAATTGTAATATGTTGCTTATAAAAGCTGTAAAAAGAAATGAAATTGTAACTAGACTAGATTATGAACATGTACTTAATTGTAAACACATTATTTATGGCCTAAAGAAGAAATGTAAGACGTACAATGGGATATCAATATGCAGTCCAGAAACCTACGAAGCCATCTCAGATTCACCCTGTATTCCTAAACTCTTAGCAAGTCAAACATCAAAATGCACCAGCACGAACAACCAGCACATTAACTCGATAGAAGTAATAGAAGACGGCATTTTGTTCCTAAATCAATTTAGTGGAAAACAGATGTAGAGTAAAAAACACTATCTTTGGAGTTTATAAATGATATTAACCTAAAAACACTATGTCAATTCGTAAGCTGGACTCGATGAATCAAATTAGCATATCATTGAACTTGATCATGATGGCAATTCTTTTGATAGTTGGATGCTTCATGATGACAAAGCTCAGAAACAAATTAAAAAATTTAAAATCCGCGAATCCCAACGAAAACAATGCCGAAGAAGCATCTCAAGCTGCTCATCCTGAAGATTCTCGTCCAAGGACGTCAGGCAATGGAAGAATTAGGAGCATCCACAGCTTACCTTTTTTTTAATGTTCCATTCGAGGACGCATGGAACTTAAAGGGGGAGGAGTTTAAGCATAACACATTGCAACTGCCATACACGAGCCGCAACGTCAGCACTAACATTCCAGCGGTGTCTTATTACGCATGCCGAGAACAAGTAAATAGAATTGTTCCCACAGTATCAAGCTACGTCAGCATTTTATTATTTAGTTTAATACCTGTTAAGTTATGTGTTAATAATTTAGTTTTTAGTTTGGTTTTTTGGTTGAATAAAATAAAACGTATTGCTAAAAGCAATACGCAACCTTTTTTTAAAAAATAAAATTAGCTTGATTTTTATTAATTTATATTTTCCTCCGTTTGAGTATAGCGCAGCTCAATCTCATTTGCTTTCACTACATCTCGCACATGTAGGTATTTGACATCAATGTGTTTGCTTCTTCCATGTAAAACAGGATTTTTAGCCATACACTGAGCTCCCAAGTTATCACCATAAACTTATATTGGTTGGCTGACGTCATAACATTGGATTTCACTTAACAATCTTTTCAGATAGATAGCTTCTCTCGCCGCCGTAGACAAGGCCACAAATTCTGCTTCAGTGCTGCTGAGGGCAATGTTTGGTGGTTTTTTACTCTCCCAATTAATCACACTCCCAGCCATGATAAACGCAATACCTGTATACGATTTTCGGTATTCCATACAACTTGCCCAATCGGCATCCACAAATGCCTTTGGTGGTAAACCTGTTTTGGAGTAAACCAATTTGAAATGTAATGTTGCAGAAAGATACCTTAAAATATGTTTGGCCGCCTTTAAGTGCTCAACATGTGCGTCCTTATTTCTCTGTGCCAATTTACCCACAGAATGCATTATGTCTGGCCATGTTGAAATTGCTAAATACATCAGCGCCCCTATTAACGATTGATAATCTTTCGGTTCAACCTTTTGACAGTCGGATGAGCTGCAATGTATTTGAAATCCAGGGTCGAGGGGGGTTGCTACAGATCTGCAGTTTTCCATATCAAAACTTTGCAAAAGATTTTTGATGAACCGGTTTCATTTTCTCTTTCTATTTCCATCCCCAAAAAGTGTTTCACCTCACCACCATCAACGATCTTGAGCCTTTCACCTATTTTACGCTTTATTAATTCCAAATTCTTCTTATCACTGCAGGCTATCATGATGTCATCAACGTATAGCGCTATCAGATTAATTTTGTTACCGTCATTCGCTGGATATAGGCAAGGTTCGTGTTTACAGGGTACAAAACCAATGTCTCGAATGGCTGCATCTAGAGTGACATTCCATGCGCGCCCTGACTGCTTCAGTCCATAAATAATGCGTTTCAACTTTAGTACCTTGTTCGGCTCTATGGTATCTTCAAATCCATCGGGTGTTCTCATATATACGTCTTCTTCTAATTTACTGTTCAAATAAGCGGTAGAAACATCAACATGGTGTAAATATAAATTATGTTCTGCTGCTAATGGCAGAACCATTCTTATGGTAGAGTACCGGATAACTGGGGAAAATGTTTCACCGAAATTTACACCAAATTCCTGCCCACACCCTTTTGCAACAAGGCGAGCTTTAAATCTTTGAACGTTGCCATGCTCATCATTTTTCAAATTGAAGACCCATTTGTTGCCTATGACTTTTTGATTTGGTGGCAACTCTACAGCACACCAGGTGTCGTTCTCCAATAAGGCTTGGTATTCACGTTCAATGGCGTCTTTCCAAAGATCACTAAATTCGCTTCCATAAGCCTCAGCCACTGTTTGAGGAATCTGAACATCTTCCGTTCTAACAAAACATAGTTTTTGGTATACCTTCTTAGGCCTTCCTTTTGTGCCGGATCGAATGAGCTTCGGCCTACCTCTTCCCCGTACTGATGCCATCTCGCCGTTTCTTTTCTTTTCGTCATCGCTTTCGGAACTGCATGTTTGAAATTCTTCACAACTTTCATCACAAACTTCTGCTTTAGCATTGACGTCATCATCACATTTTTCAGTTTTACTGGGGGCCACATTGTCTGTTTCATCGGTTTGTTGTTCTTCTTTATCAGAATTTCTGCTTTCTTTGCCCATTAAATCAGATATATTATATGAATCAGTATTGTTTGACATCTCTTCGCAAAATTTTACATCCCTCTTCAATACAACATTTCTTGTATCAACAGCATACAATCTGTATGCTTTGGTCGTTGTTGAATAACCGACGAAGATGTAATTTTTGCCTTTTACAGCAAACTTTTTATTTTGGGTTTTTTCCAAACCAACAGCTGGTGAACCAAAAACTCGAAGATGCTTGACGTTTGGTTTTCTTGAATACCACATTTCATAAGGGGTTTTGTCTTGCAAAATTTTCGTTGTTGTTCTGTTTCGTATATAAACAGCGGTATTGACTGCTTCTGCCCATAGGGAATCGTTTAGCCTTGCATGCAACATCATACTTCTCGCCATTTCAATGATCGTACGATTCGCCCGTTCGGCAACGCCGTTTTGCTGTGGCGTATACGGTACAGATAGCTGTCGTTGAATGCCACATTGTTGGAGATAACTATCGAAATTTCTATTCACATATTCTGTACCATTATCACTACGTATGACCTTTATTTTATAATTGGTTTGGTTTTCGACGAAAGTTTTAAAGATTTTAAACTTTTCGAACACTTCATTTTTGTGCTTTAAAAAAAACACAGAAATCCATCTGGACATATCGTCTATAAAAATTACAAAGTAACGAGCACCTCCAACAGACTGGGTGTTCATTGGCCCACAAACATCTGTGTGTATCAACTCCAACAAATTGTTTAATCTGGTTTCACTAGCAGAGAATGGTTGACTGCATATCTTGCTTTGCATACATGTTGTGCACGAAACATCTTTTGGTATGTTGTCAAACATCAAACCATCAACCGATTTGTTGTTTCGGAGATCATTAAGGGTTCTAAAATTAATGGGACCGTAGCGATTATGCCAAAGAACTGCACCATTGGTCTTCAAACAATAGTTAATAGGTATTTCTTCTGTAAAAATAAACAGATTTGAACAAATATTCGCTTTAAGCAATATAACTATACCACTATTATTTGTTATAGTTGCATGTTCTTTCTCAAACTTCACCGTCAAACCATTGTTTGTTGCCCTTGACACTGCAATAAAATTACCAATCATACTTGGAACAAAGAGTACGTCTCTTAAAATTAAGGTGCCTTCACGAATATTAATTTTTATATCACCCCGTCCTTCTGCTTCTATAAACTTGTCAGAGGCTAACATTATTTTTTCTTTACATTCGACGAACGATATAAACTTCTGACGGTCGCAGCAAATATGAGCGGTTGCGCCCCTGTCAATGCACCAAGATCTTTTACTAAAACCATCATTTTTGCACGCAGCTAATAGAGCAAATGAATGTTGTTTTTGTTGTTGGTTATTTTTTTCTTTTTGCTTTGTACGGCAGTTCTTTGCGTAGTGCCCCCGCTTCCCGCATTTGTAACACTTAAAGTTATTGTTGTTATTTTTAATATTTGGTGATGGATTTGACTTTAATGCAAATGCCTGTTGTACAGTAACGGTTTCTTCTTCTTCATTTTGCTGGTTACGTCGTTCCCACTCTTCTAAAAGTTTGACCTTCCCTAGTCTCCATGGCAATGACAAAATTCTCAAAATCTTTAGGTAGACTAGAAAGCAAAATGATTACGAGTAACTCATCACCCAACGAGATTCCAACTTCACCAAGTTTTTCAGAAATCTCAACAAACGAATTTAAATACTGCATCATGGTGGCAGCATCCGACATGCGAAGTGCAAGCAATTTTTTATAAAGACTTTCTTTTCTTAATGGTCCACTTGGCTTGTACACTCCAACCAATTTATCCCAAGCGTCAGCAGCTATTTAATTTTTTAAGTAATTAAGCTGTGACGGTTTCACTGATAGCATGATCGTGGTAAGGGCTTTTTCGTTGAGTTGATCCCATTTTACAGCATCTGCTGCAACATCAGGTCTTAGCTTTTTTTTATTTGTTACGCACCATAAATCTGCATGCCTGAGAACACACTGCATCTGGACACACCAAGTGTCGTAGTTGTCTTCACCGAGTTTATCAATTTGATAAAGAGAATTAATTTTTAAAAATTTATCGCGACAAACGCATACAATTGTGACTAACACAAAACTTTTATATTCCGAAAAACACAGCGAGCTCTGGGCCCATAACCTGTTAATTCAAACGTTTATTTAGAGCTCAAAAAAAAGAATATTTTACAATGATTGAAAAGAGTATATATAAAAAGATTGACATTTCATGTAAATTGAAGTATAAAAACGAATAAGAAAAATATGCACAGTTGCTAAAATTGTTATAAATGGAAGTACTATTTCCAACATACTTCTCTTAACTCGTTGTTTTCAGTAAAATCGCTACTAAGATATGTTTAAAATGTAAACAAAAATAAAAGAGAATGGATGCAAATTTGTTTGCATTAACTTTTTTTTTTGTTTTTTCAAATTTTTTTTGTAAAAATTCGTTATATAGAGTACAAAAATTTGCTGTTTGTTCGTAATATAAGGGGGAAAATATAACCGTACATTAAATCGCGAATTCGTTAAACTGAGTATTCGTTAAGCCGGGATACTACTGTATTTAATGTAAATGGTTTCACCATCATCTGTTAAATACTAAGGGCTAATAAATCTGTGCAAGTTAAACTCTCTTTATACCCTCCACAACAATTAGTTGTGAAGAGGGTATACTAAGTTTGTCATTCCATGTGAAACTTTTTTATTATTCATCTCAGACCCCATAAAGGATATATATTCTGGCTCCTTGAGTAATTCTAAATCGATTTAGCCATGTCCATCTGGCCGTCTGTCTGTTGAAAACAGGCTCACTTTCGAAAAACTAAAAAGAAATGAAAACACTTGGTTTCAAATTGCTTGTTGTTATCCTAAGCTGTTTGGGATTGAAATGCAGCAAAATCGGTTAAGTAGGATCAGAGCTATGAATCAAAGTGTGGAACCACCACCCTAAAAAATTATATAATAATTATATTACATATAATTTTTTTTACAAAAACTAACATAAATTGTGGAACAATACACGGAATGACATAAGCTTTTGCAATAGTTCGTTTTATAAGACAAGAAATGACACTGTAAAATTTCGTGAAGATCGCTCCCTAATTTACCCTAGGCCCCATATAAACCCTTCTCTCGGAAAATAGTTTAGTACGCCTAAAACCATAATTAATAATGCTATCATAACAAAAATTGGCTCGTCACAGTTTTTAGGACTATAAATGACACTGTAAAATTTCATGAAGATCGGTTTTTAGTTTACCCTAGGCCCCATATAAACCCTACTCTCGGAAAACAGTTTGGTATGCCTAAAGCCGTAATTAATAATGCAATCATAACAAAATTTGGCACGTTACAGTTTTATATGACTAGAAATAACACTGTGAAAATCGGTCCATAATTTACCCTAGGCCCCTTATAAACCCTTCTCCCGGAAAAAATTTAGTACGCCTAAAATCATAACTAATAATGCTATAATAACAAAATTTGGCGCGTCACAGTTTTAAGGACTATAAATGGCACTGTAAAATTTCATGAAGATCGGTTTTTAGTTTACCCTAGCCCCATGTAAACCCTACTCTCGGAAAACAGAGTGGTATGTCTAGAACCGTAATTAATAATGCAATCATAACAAAATTTGGCACGTTACAGTTTTATAGGACTAGAAATAACACTTTGAAATTTCGTGAAGATTTGTTTTTAGTTTGCCCTAGGCCCCATATAAACCCAACTCTCGGAAAACAGTTTGGTACGCCTAAAGATTTGGCATGTTACAGTTTTATTAATTAATTTAATATGCCTAAGATCGTAGCAGATATATTTTTTGTGGTAAAATTTCTTCCAACCTAGTTTCATATGGCCAGAAAACTTTTTATGAATTTTGTGATATGCGGTCCATAATTTACCTTAGATCCCATTTTTAGCAGCCTTCTAAAATTCACTGTAAACGCTACAACTAATTTCACCGCTGTTTTGAAATATATTGAAATTTATGTTTTTAATACCAGAAATCACTCTGCAGAATTTAAGGATGATTGGTTCATAACTTACCATGGCTCCAATATTAATTACTCTCCTGAAAATCATTTAAGTTCGGCTTTAACTGCTTAGAATCATGATATTTTACTCAAGCTAGTTACAACTGCTAAAAAAAAAGAATGAAACTTTCTGATTGTCGGTCAATAATTTAATATATGTCTAAACCGCAACCAATTATTATATGTCTGTTTTTATAAAGATAAATTAATAATAAATAGACATCATATAGATATCACTCCAAAAACATTATAACTGTCGGTGGAGGGTATCAAAGATACGGCACAGCCGAATATAGAACGCTAACTTGTTTTACTAGTATTGAAAGCCCTTTCATTCATGTACACTATAGATATAATAATTTTAGTTGTTTGAGATATCACAATGAAATTTTGAAGTAAAAAGCATTCCTTTTCTTTGATTAAGAAATACCCGAAATTCCGAATCACGGAAAAACGCTTTGAAAAAAAATTATTTTTTAACAAAAATGGCAGCACTGTCATTTTTACAACTCGATATTAATCAGAATTTTCCAGATAATAATGAACCCTACAAGAAATGAATGAGCGAGTAGTCACATTTTTCATTTTGGTGTTAAGAAAATGTTAGAATCATTTTCTTAACATCAAAATGAAAAATGTGACTACTCGCTCATTCATTTCTTGTAGGGGAACATATTAGGAAACATTTAGGCTTGCCAGACGTACTGTTTTCAGCAGTTCGCGTACTTTTTTTACTATCTGTACCAGTGATGGAAAATTCAGTACTATGGTACTATTATCAGTACTTTTTTCTTTCAAAACTACCACGGTACCCCCACGTCCGTTTTAGTTCTCTTTTTGTTATGCTTCATTTTTAGAAATTTAGCGTTCAAAATTGAGTCATTAACAACAAGTACTAACTCCGACTGAAATTCCAACTCCGACTCCTAATCTAACCTTATTGCTAAATTTATATGAGACTGGTCCTTATTTTACTTTATTAAACGCTTTTTTCAATGCAGTACCTGCTTAAGGCCAGTTTACACGGTAATACAATGTATTACGACTTTGTAGAATCAAAATATTATGAAATTCTCTCCGTGTTTAAAAGAAAAAAATAAAAATCTTTTGTAAGTATAGTTCATGTTTACACGGATGGTAAAAGTAAAATCCAAAATAATAACAAAAAATCAGATGGTTGCAGATTTAAATATTTACAAAAACAACATGAAAATTTCCTGAGTTGATTTTAGTTGTTTTTGTAATCGTATAAAAATGCTATCACCTTCAATATACTCTGTTAAAATACACCTCTGGTGTGATGAGAATACATAAGTTTCTAAAATGGTTTAGAAAAAAATCATTTACCGACCGCTTGTCAGATTTTGTATCCGTATTCTCTCTTACTCAATACATTTTCCTTTTACATGATAAGATTTTTCTCATTCTACATAATCTTTCGACATGTCGTAATACATTGTATTACCGTGTAAACTGGCCTTTAATGGTTAAATATAGCAAAAAAAAAAAAAAAGGATTCAGTAAATGTTTCGAATCAATATTTTTAATATTGCATCGCAAATTTCAAAGTATTTTGGAAATTATTAGAATATTTTTTGCTGTTGAAATTTAGTTGTAATTTATCTCGGTCCATAAATGGCTGAGATATGAGCAAAAAAAAATGTTTTTTAAAAGTACCAAAATTTGCAAAAAGTACTCTTTTGCTTGGTGGTCAGTACCATCTAAATATTTCAATTTTCCATCACTGATCTGTACTGCTTTCCGCATAACCATTCAAGAAGTACGCAATTGTACTGTTTTTTAGCTTTTGTACTTCATTTTGTCCTTTTTTTTTGCATAAAAATAAAACACGTTTGAAGTACAACAAATTTTCGACATTAACTAAAAAGACTGCAAATCTAATGGCCATTTTCTCAATGTATCGACAAATTGTCTGTTACTTAATGTCAACATAAATTTATTGGAACGATAAACTGTCCGTTAACGATTTTGGGTTTCTCAATATACCGACAAAAAACATTGTTTTCAGCTGGCAACGCCACTCAAAATACATGTAAAAGTTGGGAGCCAGCTGATTGAATTTATCTGTACGGCAAATAAAAGGAAATTAAATAATTGGCAGATGAGTGCCGGTTAGCTTTGCGATAAAATCGAAGCAAATGAGACATTGAGTAAACCAAATTTCTTAAATGTGCAGTTTTTCGTTGGGGAAAAAGATAATTGCCTAATGAGAAAATGGCCATAAAAGTAATGTTTGAATTTTGAGATTTTGAATGGTTTAAAATGCCGCGTCATATACCAACTCGATGACTCATGTAGTTTAAAGATTTTTAAAAAACTATCCAACCGTAAAGCTTACTTGTCATTCCAAAGTTGTTGTTCAACTGTTTTGAGCCATTTTTCTTTAAAATAAACTTGATGAAGCAAACCTTGGCTTTGTACAAGTTAACGAATGGGTTAATGAATGAATGTTACTACGCTTCTCTCCATTCATATTATTATCACTGTTTTGTTGCTACTATAACGTTTGTAAAATATTTGTTCTCTCTTTTTTTAATATTTTTAATTGTCACTGCACAAAGCAATTGTAAAATAATTTCTTTGATCCCGTCTTTTTGCCTCGTCAACGTTAGTAAAATATTTTTTCTCTTCTTTCTTTTTTCGTTCATAATTTTAATTGTTACCAAGCAAAGAAGTTGCTAAATAATTTCATTGATCTCATTTCATTGTAATTTTTTCGTGTCCCTTTTGTCGCTAAGTATTTAGTAAAAATATTCATTGATTTTTTTTCCTTAAAAAACAAGTAGAGTTTCAGTTTTGATCTGGGTACCGCTTATTTAAAGACGTTTTCTAAAACTTTTTAAAAATTCTACATATCGATTAAATTTCAAACCTTTAACTTAAGAAGAATTTGAAAAAGTGTTAAACTAAATTTCAACATAAAAAACTAAAAAATAAAAATTTATATAAGATAAAAACCAAAAAATAATATAAATAAAAATTGCGTAAAAATATTAAATAAAAAGTTAAATTCTACACAGTAGAAAAAGAAATAGTCGAAGACTAAAAATGTTAAGTGAATGAAACCATTAAAATTTAAATTAATAATAATATTCAGATACGAAACTAAATTCTACATAGTAGAAAATGTATTAATAAAAATTTAAATTAAAAAATAATACGGAACAGTGAAATAAAAACATTTAATTTAATTGAATCTTATTTAAATTTTAATTTATAAATTGCATAGTAGAAAACTTAAAATATGAATTAAAACGATTTAAATTGGAAATAAAATTCTACATAGTAGAAAATTAAAAAGCAATTTAAAAACATTAAATTTATTTTTTTTTTATCATTTGCTAAAATAAAATATTAAAATTAAAACGATGAATTAAAAGTAATAAGAAAAAAAAACTTGAATAACATCTTTTATTGAATTAATGTTAAAACTAAATTAAAAATAAATGAAAAATAAAAAAAAAACTTTAAAGTTTGAATTTCTTATACTGGAAAACACGAAAAATTAACTTACACAACATAGGAAATACTATATTATGCATTAAAAAAGAGGATAACGGCAACCTAAAATTAATTGACATGTTCTGGAAAAGAAGCAAAAATGAATGGTGTTATAGCCGAACTTGTAAATTAGCCACAGCTTTAATAATGAACAGGAGAATTGCCTTTTTAAAAACGTGTAGATAAGTTTCTATCGAAAACGAAACTTAATTTACGAAAACGTTTCAGCCTGAACCGTAATGATTTTAAAAAACTTTCCAATTTTAGCGGTAATTCAAACATTTCAATTATTTTCTATAAATAATTTTTTCGTATCATTGAAAACTTTTGCTTTTAAAAATTTGCAAGAAAAACCCGTAGAAATTAAATGAAAAGAATTTCTCCAAAGTTAATTATTTCCCAATTTCGAAAATATTCATATTTTCACTTCCTCATTCAAACAACTGAAAGAATTTTTAGTTCATTGTTTTGGAGAAAAGACCGAAGTTAAATTTTGATTCAAAGCAAATTTCGATCTACCAAATTTTAATTAATTTCATGTTGTAAAATTCCTTTCTTCATAAAAATAATTTAATGAAAATTAAACTTGATGAACTTAAGCCTAATTAAAATATTAAAATATGGATTAAAAACCATAAATAGTTCAACAAAATAACCACAATACTAATTATTGTTAAAGCTAAGGCACGAGCTCTATGTTTACATTTGTCCTTCAAGTTGTGCTGAAAAAGGTCAACGAAAAACAAGAAAGACAAAAAAATTAAAACAAAACACAAAAAAAATATACTTTGAACTTCAAGAAGAATTCTTGACAAAAGTACGAAAAAATAGAAGTAAGGAAAAACATGTAAAATAAAATTAAAATAGATAATCATTCAAAGCAGATTTCGATCTACCGAAGGTTAAATACAATTTGGTTAAAGGATTGATGTTTGACTATTGACGTCAGCAGTCGTCGATGGCTGTGAGTGTTAAACGGCAAAACCCTCTGAAGAGATTGAGTGGTAGCAATCGAAACATGTAAGGGTAACCTGTCCGTAAAAACGCCTGGGTTCGAGTTCAGATTCAGTCAATAATGAAAAATTATCAATAAATTTTAATTAATTTCATGTTGCAAAATTCCTTTCTTCATAAAAATAATTTAATGAAAATTAAATTTGATGAACTTTAGCCTTATTAAAATATTAAAATTTGGATTTCTCAAAATATGTTAACTATGTTCCAACATTTCTTGTTCAAGTGGCCTTAGACACGTTAATGGCCTGGGGAAATTTTAATAACTTTACAATTTTTTAACCAAATTTTGTCTTTTATATCTCATTAAATTGATAATTACTTACACATCGATTACACTATGGAACATTTTTGGGATTATTGTCTGGGGGGTGAGAAATTCCAAGTCAGGGTGATGGTACTAGGTCAGTATAGTAAAACCCTCAAAGGGTTTGGCGTTCGTATGTGTCAGTTTTTTTTTATGACATTTTAAATTTTTTCCTTATCTTGATGTTTTTTCGCTTAGTTGTAACATTTTGGCAAAAACGTAGTTTAACATAACTCGAGAACCACTTGTCCGATTTTGCTAAAACAAACTCAAAAAAATTTAGAATTACAATTTCTTTATATATAACGGTAGTGTATAAAGTCATTTCTAAAAATTAAAGGAATAGAACTATTACAAAAAAGCTTTACAAAATACATAACTGAAATTTAACTCATAGAATAAATTCGAAAAATGAAAAAAAAAATGTTTATAATAATATAAAGTAACCTTCACAAGGAAATAATTCCCAATTTCTCATTTTTATAATTTTTTATTTTTATTTTATTTATTTATTTTAATAAATATTGCCTAGACTTTTTCGATGGTGGTTGTTCGGGACTAGTGGCATCGCATTCATCGCTATCATCAGTTTCTGAACCACACATAATGTCAAATTGTGACTCCACTGTTGGACCTTCTGCATCTCCTAAAAATTCTTTATCATCAAGATCATCCTTGTCTTGCCACACAAGCTTACTCCACCAGCAAATTTCCGCAATTATTGCACTCGGCGACTTTTTGCCTCTATATCTGTAAGTTTTGTTTTATTAAAATGAGTTTGAAAAAATAAAAAATCAGTATTACCTCATTTCAAATGGCATAGCAACTTGATGATAGCGTTCACCTTGTTCATCAGATTCGGTAGCCAATTGTTTGCTGAAGTAGTCCAGATGATGATGTAAATAATGGATTTTCAAGGACATGTGAACACCAATTTATATTATAACTTACCTTCTTTAATTTTACTTTCGCTGAGTCTCGGGTAAATTAGTTTCAAACACAAGAAAACTTCATCTCTTTTGGCGACAGTTTTTACAAAATTCTTAACAATTCCAAGTTTAATATGCAGTGGAGGCAGCAATATCTTCTCCTTCGGCACTATAGGCTCGCTAATAATATTTGCCGTTTGTAACCTGCTGTGCTCTCTGAGTTCCATCCGTGGCATGCATATTGGTCACCGGAAAATCGTGTGTCCCAATCGCACAAAAAGCACATATATTTTATATAGCCGCTTTGAAGACCGCAAAGCATTGCTACAACTTTTAAATCGCAGCATATGCGCCACATATGTTTGGCGTAGTTAACCATTTTATCAAGAATAAAAACTGGGAATTAAGCACGAATAACAAAATCTTTTGAAATTAAAATTTTGTATTCCCAAAAATTGAAATTACTTTTTGATAATAAACAGGCAAGTGCACGGCCTAAAAAAACACTTAATTGACAACATCTTTTGTAAGTTGTTGTTTGTTTTTTATTTTGTTTTTCTTAACCTACTTACAACTACAATTAATGTTGAGAGAATTTCAACTATTGTAGGGGGGAATGTAAGATGAGATAAACCCACTTTTTTATTGTTGATGTGTTTTGTTAAAGCTTTGATATTGTTACAAGTAAAACTGTTGCTATAAGTCTTATACGTTTAACAGTTTTATTTGGTTTAATATCTTTAGTTTTTCTAAAATCTTTATGGATGAAGTTTCCTGATGATCTGGCCTAAGCAACCAGTGAAATGCATAGGAATAGCTTATCCCATCAACAATAAATTTCAAGTGTTTTTATCAAGAATAAAAACTGGGAATTAAGCACGAATAACAAAATCTTTTGAAATTAAAATTTTGTATTCCCAAAAATTGAAATTACTTTTTGATAATATTTTCCAGTGCGTCATATGTTTCTTTCGTTTCTGTACTATAGGCGATTGGAACTGAAGGTTTTTATTGGTGTTATGCAGTAAAACCGCCTTCAAGCTGATTTTTGAACTGTCAATAAATAATCTCATGAGCACTAATAGATGTGGGTGGAATTTCTGTAAAAAAATCATACAGGTAGCCAACGGAAAACCCCAAATAATTAAAAAAGTGCACTTTCCTTTTTATACCCTCCACCACAATTAGTTGTGAAGAGGGTATATTAAGTTTGTCATTCCGTGTTTTTTTTTTTTTTTTTTTTTTTTTTTTTTTTTAGATTTATTTTTATTATTGAATCTTTCTTATCGAAATTTACAATATGTATTCAAATCTTAATTCTACTTGTTGTTTATTAGTTGTTACCAGTGTAACCACTAACTGCTGTATTCAAATTTTAAAAATGTCTTCTAGTTAGGCTCAAAGTATCGGTTCTTTTTAGCCTCTGGTGACCTTCGAACTGAAGCAAACCCCGAGCGAGGTAGTTAGGGTGGACCATTAGTTTATCGATGTAACTTATTGAATATTTTTTAATTTCCTCCTGGATAGTGGGGACGTTGAGATCTCTGTGGATAATTTCATTACGTATAAATCATGGGGCGCAGACAATTTGTCGTAATATTCTAGACTTCTTCTTTGAAGCTTTTGGATGTTAGATGCGCATGCAGTACCCCATAATTGGATGCCATATGTCCATATTGGTTTTATGATGGACTTGTATAAGAGAATTTTGTTGTCTAAGGACAATTTTGAGTTTCGACCGAGAAGCCAATGTAGTTGAGCTGCTTTAAGTTTCATAGCCGTTATTTTCGCTTCAATATGACGCGACCAGGTCAAGCGTCAATCTATATGAATTCCCAAGTACTTAACATGGTTTTCTACCGGAACAGTGATGCTATTTATTTTTACAGCTGGGCACGTTTGTCTTCTGAGCGTGAAAGTTAAGTGAGCACATTTAGCCGGGTTAACCTTTATTCTCCATTTTTCTAGCCAGGCCTCTAGTTCATTGATGTGGGACTGCAGATTTTGCGATGCGACTTTTGGGTCATGGTTAACGCTAATAAATGCTGTGTCGTCTGCAAATGTAGAGGTATGCGTGCTCAGGTTTGTTGGCATATCCGCTGTGTATATTATATATAGAAGCGGTCCTAATATGCTGCCTTGGGGAACACCAGCAGAAATTTTCTTGAGGGGGGAGTATTTATCTTGCGACCTTACTATGAATGTTCTGCCTGTTAGATAGCTCTCCAGAAGCTTGTGAGTGTTTTGAGGAAGCATTCGTTTTATTTTGATGAGTAGCCCATCATGCCAAACTTTGTCAAAAGCTTGGGAAATGTCTATAAACAGTGCTGAGCAGTATTGCTTTTTCTCAAACGCCGATCTAATAAGGGTGACAATTCTATGCACTTGTTCTATTGTACCATGTTTCGCTCTGAATCCGAACTGGTGGTCCGGGATGATGTCGTGTTCATTTAGATGAGGAGTTATACTTAAAACGAATATTTGTTCGAAAAGCTTCGATAGGATTGACAATAAGCTTATCGGTCTGTACGAAGCAACCTGGCTAGCATCTTTTCCTGGCTTGGGAATCGTCATTCCGTGTGAAACTTTTTTATTATTCATCTCAGACCCTATAAAGTATATATATTCTGGGTCCTTGAGTAATTTTAAGTCGATTTAGCCATGTCCGTCTGTCTGTCCGTCTGTTGAAAACACGCTCACTTTCGAAATACTCAAAAGAAATAAACAAGCTTGGTGTCAAATTGC
The DNA here is from genome assembly GCA_930367215.1 of Pollenia angustigena. Lineage (NCBI taxonomy): Eukaryota > Metazoa > Arthropoda > Insecta > Diptera > Polleniidae > Pollenia > Pollenia angustigena. Next base: position 9,825,964 of record OV884061.1, on the reverse strand, counting down.
TTGTAGTTATCCTAAGCAGTTTGGGATTGAAATCCAGCAAAATCGGTTCAATAGGATCTGAGCTATGAATCAAAATGTGGAACCACCACCTAAAAAAAATTGATAATTTTGTTACAAAAACTAACATAAATGGTGGAAAAATGCACAGAATGATATAAGATTTCGCAACAGTTCGTTTTATTTAACTGGAAATCACGCTGAAAATATCTTGAAGATCCGTCCATGATTTACCCTAGGCCCCATATAAGCCCTACTCCCGGAAAACAGTATAGTAAGCCTAAAACCCTAACTAACAATGCTATCATAACAAATTTTGGCACGTCACAGTTAAATAGGACTAGAAATGAAACTGTTAAGTTTCGTGAACATCGGTCCATAATTTACCATAGGCCCCATATAAAACCTACTTCCAGAAAACAATTTAGTACGCCTAAATCCGTAAAAAATAATGCTATCATAACAAAATTTGGTACATCAAAATTTTTTAGAACTAAAAATAAGACTGTGAAATTTCGTGAAGATCGGTCCATAATTTACCATAGGCCCCATATAAACCTTACTCCCGGAAAACAGCTTAGTACGCCTAAAAACGTAAAAAAGAATGCTATCATAACAAAATTTGGTACATCACAGTTTTATTGAACGAGAGATAAGAGTTTAAAATTTTGTGAAGAACGGTCCATCATTTACCATAGGCCCCATATAAACCTTACTCCCGGAAAACAGCTTACTAAACCTAAATACGTAAAAAATAATGCTATCATAACAAAATTTGGAACATATAAGTTTTACAGGACTAGAAATAAGACTGTGAAATTTCGTGAAGATCAGTTCATAATTTACCCTAGGCCCCATATAAACCTTACTCCCGGAAAACAGCTTAGTACGCCTAAAAAAATTTGGTACATCAAAATTTTATAGAACTAAAAATAAATCTTTGAAATTTCGTGAAGTTCGGTTCATAATTTACCATAGGCCCCATATAAACCTTACTCCCGGAAAACAGCTTAGTACGCCTAAAAACGTAAAAAAGAATGCTATCATAACAAAATTTGGTACATCACAGTTTTATTGAACGAGAGATAAGAGTTTAAAATTTTGTGAAGAACGGTCCATCATTTACCATAGGCCCCATATAAACCTTACTCCCGGAAAACAGCTTACTAAACCTAAATACGTAAAAAATAATGCTATCATAACAAAATTTGGAACATATAAGTTTTACAGGACTAGAAATAAGACTGTGAAATTTCGTGAAGATCAGTTCATAATTTACCCTAGGCCCCATATAAACCTTACTCCCGGAAAACAGCTTAGTACGCCTAAAAACGTAAAAAATAACGCTATCATAACAAAATTTGATACAGTTTTATAGAACTAGAAATGACACTGTGAAATTTGGTGAAGATCGGTGCTTAGCTTACCATAGGCCTCATATAAAGCCCACTCTGGTAAAATAATTAAATACGCGGTAAACTTTCTTCCAGTTTAGCTTCATATGGCCAGAAAAAATGTTATGCAATTTTGTGATATACGGTCCATAATTTTCCTTATATTCAATTTTAGCAGCCTTTTGAAATTTACTGCAAACGCTTAAATAAATTGCACCGCTGTATTAAAATTTATGTTTTTTAATACCAGAAATCGTTCTGCAGAATTTGGGATGATTGGTTCATAGCTTATCATGGCTTTTATATAATTTGTTCTCTTGAAAATCATTTAAGTTCATCTTAAACTGATATTCTACTCAAACTTTTTAAAATTGATTCTGATTGTCGATCAATAATTTTATATAGGTCTAAACCGCAACAAATTTTAATGCAGATGTCTGTTTTTACAAAGATTATAATAAAAAATAGACATTATACACATATTAGTCCTAAAACATTCGAAGTGTCGGTGGAGGGTATCAAAGATTCGGCACAGCCGAATATATCACTCTAACTTGTTTCCTTTCAATTGTCCACGCACATTTATTACCGCTTATTACTTTGCTACCGCAATCATAAAAATCAAATAACCTTTTGTTTATTACTTTTTTTTTGAATTCTAAGAATCATAAAAAAAGTCATAAATGTTTTTGCAAAGAATTTTGTGCATATCTCGAGCAAATTTTTGAAATGCATACCTTCACTTAATTGTTAATAAAAGCAAAACGCGTTCATCGATTTTCATGATTTATGTCTCATTTATTTCATAGGTTATGCGACTTCACGTGAAAGTAATAGGACTTGAAACTTTTTTTACTGTTTTGGATTTTTTATGAATTAAAAATAAAAAATTTTAATTTTTTGGGCAAAAAATATTTTTTTTCTTCATACATTAATTTTTAACTTCGAAAGTGTTGCACATATAGGAAAACGGTATAGAAACAGATTAAAGAAATTGTAATTCTTAATTTTTCTAAATTTGTTTCATCAAAATCGGACAAGTGGTTCTCGAGTTATGTTAAACTACGTTTTTGCCAAAATGTTACAACTAAGCGAAAAAACATCAAGATAAGGAAAAAATTTAAAATGTCATAAAAAAAAACTGACACATACGAACGCCAAACCCTTTGAGGGTTTTACTAAACTGACCTAGTACCATCACCCTGACTTGGAATTTCTCACCCCCCAGATTGGCTGTTGTACTGTGTTATTTACATATAATTGCAAAATGAATTATTTATTGGCAAAATTTGTACAAAAACTGAAACAATTTTATTTTTTCCCCTTGTAAATGCACCACGCCATTCCTTTATTCGATACCCATATTGCACACCAGCCTATATATAGCCTTTTCACACTTGTCAACATTTTAAATCAATTTTCGAAGATGTTGGAATTTTCCCATAGGAAATACATAGGGCTAAAAATCAAAATTGTTCGACATTTTTACAGAATGTTACTATCTCATTTTGTTCCCTTTGACATTTTTCGATTCTTTTAATGTCATCACTAGAAAAGTGGCAATAAATTCTGTTATTATTGTGGCATCACTGACAAAATAGAAGTTTCTTTGAAAGCAGCGTTACCATTTCTCAAGTTTTTCCTTTTTTGCAAGTTTTATTTTGCTTAATTTTGCTAAAATTATAAAACGAAATGAATTAGAAATACATTTTGGTGTTATCTTTTGAAATGTTGGCACTTTTGTAGAAAAAAAGTATTTAAAAAAAAATAAAAGTTTTTTTCAGAAGTGGTGGCATTTTTTATTGATAGTAGATGATAGATGTTTCAAGTGTGAACGCGTATTTCACATTTTCTACATCTTCCATGCGTTCCTCCAAAATGTATGAAAGTGTACAAAGGGTATTAAACTAGAACGAACATTTTAAGGGTGAGTAACCGTCGATAACTTGAAACAAAAATTCCATATACCTATGAACCACACTAATGTACATACATTGTTAATCTACTTTAAACATTATAGCTGTCAGAAAATCTTTTTATCAAATTTCAAGCAAATAAGGTACTGGCTTATTTAGCTTTAAAGGTGCAAGAAAATATAAACATGGGAAAAATACGAACTTTTTTAATGCAATGCTACTGTGTAGGACATCAAATATCTTTAAGTATCTCGTGCTAATCAGAATAAAATGATCACAGACAAAAACGATTTTTTCGCCATAACTGACAGCACGACCTATCTGGCAATAATTTTTTTGCTTTATATAAAGATGACATAGAGAACTTTTACTTCTTTTTTATCGTGATGGCAGCATTTGTTCATGTGCTTGACAAATTTTCAATTAATTTACTGTTACTAACATTGTGCTTTTCCTTAAAAAAATCGCTTGCTTTTCTATATCGTTTATATGCGTTCATTTGAAGAACAATATTGGTAATACTGATTATTATTTCTCATTTCAGTTAAACCCTAACTTGTCGTTTCATACCAACCATTTTATCACCAAAACTTGTTTAACAACGTACACATATCGCACAACTTATGTTCAAGATGGATCAACAACCGTGGAAAGTCGTGAAAAGGTAATTTCAAATATAGCAACGGAAGAGAGAAACTATCCAAAAATTACACCAAGTCAAACTATTGGCATAACATTAACAAGGGTAAGTACTTTTGTTGGAAAGCCAAATTATTCGTGTTTTTTTTTCTTTTTAAATTCCAATTAATACAATTTCAACCCCAATATTCTTAAAGATTTCTAATTTTGATATTTTTTATTGAAACTCTAATATTATTATTTGTATTTTAGAAGCATAAACGTTAAATTTAAACATAATCTTTCTTTTTTCTATTTTTATGCTATTTGTATCGGTCATTCATTCTGAAGACTCCTGAATTAGCTGTCGGAATATTTCCAACCACTTATTCATACTTTAATACGTTTAAGGACAACAGTGATAAACTTCAAGTGATAACAAGCGAATACACTGTTGTCAACACAATAACGGGTCCAAATGATTATGTTGCCTACTTACAACCTACAGCGAAAGCCACTCCAGCGCTGACAACTAACACTTATTATAATGTAATTACAATTAGCCAGAAGATTAAATCCAAGATGTACACAGTTAAAAGAAATTTAACTCAGGTGGTTGTAACAAAGTCGTTTATGCCGACACACAGTACCTCAGTGTTTACTTCGTACTATGCATATGACGAGGACGTCTCAAAATACTCCACTTCAAAGTTTATAACATCTTCATTACCATCAAATGAAGAAGCAACAAATACTGTAAAAATGAGTGTAGTCAATTTGAAAGATAAAACGAAAAAGTTAGACAATATACATATATATGCAACCAGAACTTTTTTAACTACATTCACATATTACACAACAACAATACTAAATAGCTACTTTTCAGAAAGTAGCCAAACTGAATTGGACATCACCCCCTTGTCAACAGTATTTAACTACTACACACGTGTTATAGAAAATGTTATAACAGATAGTGTGCCTGTCACTCTTTTGCCTAACGAATTACTGACAAAAATGAAGTTGGAATTAAGAAAACAAACCCCAAATCAACGGCGTCGCGTTATTGTTACAACGGCAACATTGAAAGATGGACAAATAGTAAAAATTTCTGCAGTTGAAATGTTTAAAGGTAACTTTGTATCATCTTTATTTAATTTGTCGCCTACATTGTCTAGTTCAACTTCGACACCACCACCAGCAGTAAACTTTTTTAACAATTCTCTAGAAAAGTTAGAAGGCCAATATCAGACCCAAGAAGATGCTGATGCTTATGAAAATTATACACTTGAAACCACAAACTCTTCCGGACACCCGTCATCTGTGGAACATGTTAAATACCCAAATAATCAGGAAGAAGAAAACAATGGTTTCGCGTCTTTGCCATCAGAGCAAATTTTAACTGTTGTTGAAGCTTCAAATTATCAACAATCAATTGCCAGTACACCAGTAATTGTTAATGAAACTCCTTCCACTTTAGCAGCTAGCCAACTAATACAACGTTTAACCGCATTAAAACCAATGTTTAATGCAATGGCAGATCTGCTGCAAAATAATTTTGGAGTTACTCGAAAGACTGTTTGGCCCATTCAAAAAAACGTAGAGAGTAAACAGGCATCAGTCAAAAAAATTAATTACCATGCTGCAAACTCAACTCAAGTTGATAAAACACATCTAAAATACATACCTGTACAGAAATCAGAAATAAATAAAAGTTCTTATGGAATATCTAACTACAGTGAGTTTATACCTCAAAGCTTGCATATTAAACCTCCATTGTTGGTAAATGAAGAAAGTGGCTTCGAAGCAGATTACGTAAATAATTCTTCAAAACTTAAACTAGCTAACCAAATACCTTTGTCAACCATGAAAGCTCCTAGACTAGAACAACCTTTACATAATGGTGGTATTTACATACGACCTGGAGATATAATAACTGCCAACTCTGATGTTATAATTGGAAAGCCCAATGGAATTGAGAATGCTCAAATACCTTATCACTTTCATGTTGATAAAAATATTTCCAATGCTCATATTCCGGACAATCAACAGTTTCAGGTGACTTATTACAACAATAAAGTTCAACATCCTTACAAAAAGAAATCGTTTTCGGCATTAACAAAAATAAATCATAAACCACAGCACATACCTCTTGCTAATGGCTTTATACCCAACAGCAAGTTCAATCAGTCATCTTCGTTTGGATTGAGACCTCCAAACGAAAAAATGTTTAATAAAAATATACTGAAACCACCACCTCTGCCCCCAACGCTCCAATCATTAATACCAGTACATTCGCAACAAGGCTTATCACTTATATTAACAGCTCCAGATATGCCTACAAGAACCAGGAACAAACAACAAAAAACAAACACCTTTATTCCGGCTGAATCTACTATGCAAAATAGTTTCGAAATCCCACTATCTTCAGTAACACCTCTTAGGCAAGCGCATAATTTTTACAACTTCAACAACGAGTTGCAAAATAATGAAATATTGGAAACTCAGCAATTACCACAGGTATTAAGCGTCGACTTAAAACCAAGTTCCCTCCAAACACAAAATATTCCAAAACTAACAAATAAAGATCGAAAACCTCAATCACATACTTCATCACCTCAAAATAAGACCAATACAGATTTAAAACTTGAAAAAAAACCAACTTCTTTAAGCTGGGAAAGTGGAAGGGAACCGCAGATTTCACTATCTTTCATGAGATTACAACCGGGAGCAAATATTGTGGGATTATATACAGAAAAAGATAAGGCTTTTCAAAATAATTTTTCGAAATTACCCATAACCTTAAGCTGGAAAAATAGTAGAGCGCCACAAATAAAAACATCAACTACTCCATCTTATATTCGTGTAGAGCAGAAACCAAATATTGGAGTAATTGAAAAAAATTCGAAACCAGAAAACCAATTAACAGGGTCTTCAATCATTTGGAGCTTACAGCCAGACAGACAACCCCAAATCAAAACTAATTTTTCATATCACCAGATGGGGGCTAATATTAATCCCTCACTGCACAGTTCCCCAAATTTTGAAGAGTTGGGAACATTTTACAAAAATCCTCCATCGGCCTCAAATGGAAATATACCTTATAATACACCCTCCATTTCAATTTTAAATAATAAAAAAGTTGAACCTAAGCAAAGCCTTATATACTTCAACGAATCCTTGACGTCAAATCATCAAAATGTTAGTTTAGATCAACATATCCTAAGTCACACAGTAGATGTAAACGTTCCCCCTCTAACATTTAATCGAGAAGATCATGACTATCCCCAACAGGCATCTACAGCCGTAAAAGGACAAATTCCGCCCGCTACGTTAATGGAATTAAAAACACAGGCTATATACCCCTACAAATACATGCCTTTAATAACAATACCTGAAAATAAGCAACAAGTACAGGTTAGCTTAACACCTTTCAATTCAGTTGGCTCATTAACCTTGCCGACAAATATTCAAACTGTAACACCTTGGAACTCCGAAATAGTACGCAATGAACCAAATAGCAATAACATTGTTAGAAAGATTTCTCTTCTAAAAGACAATATACAATCTGATCAATTCCAACAGGATCAGAAGACATTTGCTTCCAGAAACGTTTTAAATATTAAACCAAAATATGATGAACATTCAAATTGGAAATATACTCGCAGACAAGAGGAGCAACACAATACTCGTTTGAACAGTAAGTCACAAGCTCTTACCACCACCAAAAACAACAACCTAAATTTACGACAAGTAGAAGAAAAAAAATCGCAAACAGAACTATATTTAAAATCAAAACCAAATCGAATGCACCAACAATCAAGTGTTTCAGTAGATGTATCACATGGGACATATATTCCGTCCTTTAACCAAGTTCCAATGAAATCTAAGCATAAATTGGAAACTGTAGCTTCACAATCACAACATTATAATAAATCAAATAACACAGACAGATTTACGTTACATGACCCTAAAACTGGAAAAGATCATAAACATGCATTTCCAACAGAAGCGCGGCCACCTCAAACAAACGACTATGTACTTTTAAAACCTAAAACTTCAAAGGAACAAAACCGCAAATATAGAGATTCAATACAAAAGTCAGACCATTCGAGTCAAAAAATAAATAATAATCCTTTCATAACGTCTAGCACAACCATTAAACCTTTTCAAAAGGCAACAACAAAAAAACCAACGGCTAAAGATATAAACGAAATTATAATTATAAATAAAAAACAAGATGATGAATCTATACAGGTACCTGATATACTAACACAAGGTGAACCCTTTAGCAAATCCAGCAACAATTACATGATAAAAAATTATGAAACGCTTACTGAGATAAGCAGCCGCAATAAATCAGCTGCTATTTTCGTTGCTTCTGGAGAAGCATTTAGGCTACCAGAAAGCAAGCATAATTCGAATGTAAAAATAAATAACACTAAGTCGATAGATAATTCATCAAAAACCCTTTCACCAAACTCATCACCTCAAGAAGTATTTCTTACGCGAGAAACACAATATTCTTTTCATCAAACTCCAAATGTTTTTACTAAAGCTCCAACAAAAACTTCAACCTTATTAAATATCGCACTGAGCCCTTTACAATCTACATACATTAAGTCAGTGTCATCTCTTTCAAATGCTGCAACTACAGAAACAGTATATGGCTTGCAAACTTCCCCTTCGACAATACCATTGAATATAAAAAACACAACATCTAAAATTGGTTTGCCTAATATTTTATTGTCAAGCAGCAATGAAAATATTGAAATGACAAAAAAACGCCAACAAAATAAAATTTTTAATAGTACAAAGAATATTATATCGGGGGAAATAGAATCAAAAATTAATACTCTGACACATAAAACTCAGATTTACAAACAGAATGGTACCGAACAAGATGAATATGTACTGCACCAAGATATAATAACCAACATAAAGAACAATGCTGGAGGTTTAAAATTGCGAAACCATCTGAACTTGGCTTCTAAGAAGTCGGAAATCTATTTGGAAAACGAAAGTCCAAAAGCTAATGACAGCTTTAAACTTTTAAAATTACAACCATCTGAATCATACAAGGAAAAAGTAACGACCCCATTAACGTCACCGCTATTCCAACCAATACTTAAATTTACCACAACAACTATAAAACGTATAATATTACCAACTAAATACATAACAAGTAGAAGTGTATACACAGTAACGACTACGGCATTCGTGCCCTTATCGACCTATGTTCAATCAACAAGCAGCATTTTACCTACTACAGAAACAACAACCGAAGTGACCACCGTTTTTTTGACCCATACTGAAATAAACAGTGTCGTCGATACGGCGACTTCAATGAAATCTCTTGTGCCCATCACAATAACGGCAACCACTACCCTCAAGACCTTGGCCACTGAAAGTTCTTTCTTGGAGTTTTCATCAATAAAGACGCAGTTACCCAATTTGGCCAGTCAAGAACCATTCTTATCATCTGAATCGCATTCGTATCACATTAACCAAGACTTAACGTATTTACCGTACCCTTCAGTAGAAGTTGTGTCAACGAATATGACTCCGGAGTCCAATCTAAATCCGATTGAAAACAGCATATTTATAATCATGACCAACCAGAAAAACAAAAAGAATGCTGTTGTAACACACCCATCAAAATCTCAAGTTGACAATACGATTCCCCTAGAATTATCAAACGATAATGAGAATGGACAAATAGATGAGGCGAACGTGATGATAGAATATGACAATCGGATATCATTCGATGATATTCCTTTTAGAGATGAGGAAAGCGAACATATTTTACACGACAAATCAGTTGCCTTCTCTGCTATTGTTAATGATGTTGCATCTGTGAAAGAAAGCTCTACTGATGATCATATAATTTTGGGAGGTGTTCTAATAGCAACCCCACCGAAATCTCCAACAAAACATACCAATGTAAATGAGAGTACCAATGGTGGGTGCCATCCAAAGTGCAAAGCTTCGCGTAATGAACAATGCGATATGGTCGACAACCAATGGTCTTGCTTATGTAGGCCAAGTTTTGCACGCATGTTTCCAGATCGACCCTGCAAACGTATGTATTTTTACTTAATATATTTCACAGCCTGGCCCACGATGTCGACCGCTGTCGTTCATTTGCATTTTCAAAGACAAACAGCTGATTTACGCCCCACTTACAATTTTCAGCACAACAATTCGATCGAAAATGCAAGGGAACGATAACGTAACACTGTTGGGATCTGGCAATTCTTAAATTGTACCGTCTCAATGGAAAAATTGTACCAAATTGACATAAATTGTATCAAAATTTTGCTATAAAATAAAAAAGCATACATAGTAAGAATTCATAACACTTTTTTTAGAGACCCATGGGCAATCATGGACCCGCAAGAACAAAATTATGTTATGAGGTTAAGATTTATGTTAGGAATAGGGCTTATATGGGACCTATGGTTAATTTTGGATCCACCAGCGCAACATTTTATATTGACAAAGTGGCTGTCGTAAATGTTATTGTCGCCAATTTGTATATCAATACCAATATTTATACGGTAGTCATCAAATATGGACCGATTCCAATAAAAATGGTAAGATAATTTAGATTGCAATAAAATAAGTCTGGTTCAAATTTAATGTAAATGCCAACGTAAAAGGATGGTTTATAGGCACAAACACCATTCCGGAAAGAAGTTTGTATGGGGACACATGCAATTATAAACCGATTCTCCCCAATTAAGTAGGCTTTGTACTTATGAATTGAAACCTTTGTAAAAAATTTCATTGAATTACCTTGAAAATTGCGACCTGTACTTAACTGAGCATTTACACATGCCACTGCCAGTTCGAAAAACTCAATACATCCACGTTTTTTACTAATACATACTCATATTTCGCAATGGCAGCAAGTTTAGCGAGTGTAATTTGCCATGTAAGTAAATGTAAACAAAAATGTGCCTATATGATTAACACGGTAACTTTAATTTGTTTTCTGGTACTTTTTTTAATTTGAAAAGCAAACAAATTACCTATCTCAAGTTGGCGTTTCAATGACATTTTGAAAATTAACTCGCAAGGCTACATGAACAGGCAACCAGCCAGCCAGCCGAACGGAGGGACATCGTTAAACCGACTCAGAAAGCAGGGTTACCGTTAGGAATTTTTGAAAAGTCGCACAAAAGGTTGTTTTATAAAAATAAAGTGGCACACAAAAGTCGTTTCAGAAAATAAAAGTCGCACATCTTTTTTTTAACGTTTTTTATTAATAAAAAGCATAACAAAACAATTGAAACAAAAAGCTTATTGCAGAATTCATATTTCATAACAATGTACATGTTTGTCCAAGTTTTCATGTATAGTGAAAACATTTACTTAAGTTTAATAAATTTGTCGTATGCTGCCAATGTCAAAGGAGTAGAATTTCTGTTTAAAAACAAGCCAAAAAAGTTAAGGTTAATATATTTTTGACAAAATTTAAACTTGTCCAATTAAAGCCCCTTGAAAATTTTACTTTAATTCCGTTCGTTTGATCTTGGCGCAATATTTCTTTTTCTTAACATACCTACATAAATACTACTTTTTTGAAATTTCTATATTTAGAAATAAGTTCATCACAGGGAATCCAGTCTTCTATATCTTTGTCTATTATATTTAAAGATGACAGCATTGAATTGCATGTTTTTACATTGCTTTGCTAGTGTTTACGATTCGAAAACTACAGGTGGTGCTAAGACTACAACAATCCAAAACCAACAGAAACAACAGAGGTTTTTTGCATTGCATTGCTAACAAAACACTGACAAATTAAAACAAATTGGTCCGAACAATTGGTCTTGAACTGAATTCGCCTCAAATACGTTGTATACATGACAAGGTTGCAAAAATGTAATAAAAGTGTTGCCAAATGAACAATAATTTATGAATTGTTTTTAAATTTTGACGAGGCTATTTTGACGAATTTTTTTTTTTTTTGATACAAATAATAAGAAAATTTAATGTTTTGTAAGAATCTTAACAAAAAGGGTAAAAAGTAGCAGAAAAATTAAAATAGTCGCAAAAGTCGGTGATAAAAAAAAGTCTCACAAAAAGTCGCAGACCGCTGAAAAAGGGTCAAATTGCGACTTTAGTCGGGCGAACGGTAACACTGTCAGAAAGTATTATTTTGCAGTGTTACACACATCAGCACAATCGCATAATACTCTCTCCATTATTATGGTGTGGGTACACAAATTAAGAAAAATCTAAAATTTGTCTATTTCTCGTTTTTCGCAAAGGCAGACCAACTTGGCTGACAGTGTCACCAAAACAATCGACTAAAGTGGCGATTTGGAGACATTTAATCCTAGGCTTCTACAGGGATACGTGTACATATACTTATGTATGTATGTACTTTATATGTTAGTTTAATATCCGAACATTAATTAACAATAATAAAATTTTTGGGAGTTCTGTTCACGTCTGTTATTAAAAACTTTATTATTGAAAAGAAAAGTGAGTTCATCCACCTCAAAGAAATGATAAAACTTCGTGGAAAATTTTTTTTTTAATTGTACCAAAAAGAGATGAATTGTACCAGTGTACCAATAAAGTTTCAATTGTACCAATTTTACCAAGTGTAACGTAATGCTGGGTACACACAGTTCAAATGTTGATGCAATCTGGAATGAATGAAAATGAATTTAATTCACTAGATTGCGTAAATGCGTTGCATAGTGTGTACCCAGCATTATACTTTTCATACGAATTTGTGGCCCACTAAGAAATATTTTGCGGCCACAAATCTCTAAATCAGTAATTTGTCTTGTGGTTGCCAGGCATTTTGTTGAAATAATTAAGAAAATAATTTCATTATAAACCAACACTAACCCCCGTATTCATAAAAAATTAAAATGGATTTGAAATGCATTTTAAGAAAAATTTGTATGAAAATTTTGGCTTAAAACACATTTCAAACTTATTTTATTTTTTATGAATACGGCAGTAAATATTTATTTATTTATATATTTTTTTTTTTACACCCCCTAATAATAAAATGATATGGTTTTATTAAATAGAAACTGGGAATTATTTCCTTTCGCAGGTTACTTTATATTATATTCAAAATTTTTTATTATTCGAATTAATTCTATGAGCTAAATTTCAGTTATGTATCTTATAAAGCTTTTTTGTAATAGTCCTATTCCCTCAATTTTTCAGAAATGACTTTATACACTACCAGACTATTATATTGTACTAGCATTTAACCCGCTACTTCGTTAGCGTCTCCTTTTTCTTCGTGGACATATTTTTATGCCAAAGTTTATTTTCAAAAAAGTACCAGGCACCTGTCCCCTTATTTTTTTTAAAGAACAACAATAAGTGTTAAATTTTTTGGATCTCTTTAATTTTGGATTTTTTTGGTTAGCGGAATCGATTTGGCGAGAGGACAACCTTCGGTCCAAAAGTCAGCTTTTAAGCTTCAAGAGTTTAGGATGTGCGATGATGAATCCGTCAGTTACTTTACAAATTTATATTATATAGAGATGGAGAAAAATGTTGAGAAAACAGTAACAAAATTAGGAACGATTTTCACACCTTAAACGTTTGAATTTCAAAAAAGGGGCAAACCTGTTTTGTATTTTTTAGATAAGCTAAAAATGTGATACAATATTTATTTACCCTTTTACACCCCAAAAAGGTCTTCCTTCAAAAAAGTACCAGACACCTCTCCGTTTATTTTTTTTAATGAACAATAATTAGAATTAAATTTTTTGTATCTCTTTTTGTTTAGGAAATATACGGTTAGCGAATTGCTGATGTTTTTTTATCTCTTTTAGTTTAGGAGGTATGAGGTTCGCGGGATCGATATACATAGGTACAATTTTCACCCCTGAAACGTTCGAATTTCGAAAAAGTACCAAATGCGCATTTGTATTTTTTAGATAAGTAACAAATGTTATTTAATTTTTATTTCTATACGTATTGGCTTAAAAGCTAGATTTACTACCTAAAACGTCCGAATTTCGTTAAAGTACCAGACACCAATTTGCTTTTTTATTTAATGCACAAAAATAAATATTAAATTAAAAAAATTACCAGTTTATTTAAAAAAAAATCCCTCTTACAGATTCTCATCCACTCAGGAGCTTGCATGTTTAATTTTATGTTTCTAGATCCAATAAATACGGATATATAAAAGGTACCAGTTAAAGAACAAAATAGTACCAAAAGCCCTCTTACAGATTTTCATTCACTCAGGACCTTGAATTTTTAATTTTATGTTTCTAGGTCCAATACTAACGGAAATTCAAAAAGTACCAGTTAAAGAACAAAGAAGTACCAAAAACTTCCCTCTTATATATTCTTATCCACTTAGGGCATTGCATCTTGAATTTTATGTTTCTAAGTCCAATAATAACGGATATTCAAAAAGTACCAGTTTAATAACTAAAAAGTACCTATAAGCGCTTTTAGAGATTCTCATTCACTCAGGACCATGCACGTTTAATTTTATTTTCATTAGACCAACATTAGCGAAAATTTAAAAAAAGGACCAGTTAAAAAACGAAAAAGCACCAAAAAGATCTCTCTAACAGATTGTCATTCACTCAAGACCTTCCATGTTTAATTGCATGTTTCTGGGTCCAATACTAACGGAAATTCAAAAAGTACCAGCTAACGAATAAAAAAGTACCAATAAGATCCCACTTAAAGATTCTCATTTACACAGTATCGTGCATGTTTAATTTTATGTTTCTAGGTCCAATACTGACGGAAATTCAAAAAGTACCAGTAAATGAACAAAAAAGTACCAAAAACTTTCCTCTTAGATTCTTATCCACCCAGGACCTTGCATGTTTAATTTTATCTGTCTATGTCCAATACCAACGGAAATTCAAAAAGTACCAGTCCAAGATTAAAAAAGTACCAAAAAGTTCACTCTTATAGATTCTCATCCATGCAGGGCATTGCATATTGAATTGTATGTTTCTAGGTCCAATACTAACAGAAATTCAAAAAGTACCAGTTAATGAACAAAAAAGTACCAAAAAGTTCCCTCTTATAGATTTTCATCCATTCAGGACATTGCAAGTTTAATTTTATTTTTATAGGTCCAATACTAACGGAAATTCAAAAAGTACCAGTTAATTAACAGAAAAGTACCAAAAACTTCCCCTTATGGATTCTTAACCACTCAGGACATTTCATTTTGAATTTTATGTTTCTAAGTCCAATACTAACAGAAATTCAAAAAGTACCAGTTAATGCACAAAAAAGTACCAAAAAGTTCCCTCTTATAGATTCTCATCCATTCGGGACATTGCATGTTTAATTTTATTTTTATAGGTCCAATACTAACGGAAATTCAAAAAGTACCAGTTAATTAACAGAAAAGTACCAAAAACTGCCCCTTATGGATTCTTATCCATTCCGGACATTGCATGATGAATCTTATGTTTTTAGGTCCAACATAAACGATAATTTAAAAAATACCAGTTGTAGAACCAAAAAGTTAAGTAAAATATCAAATTTCTCGTATTTCCCCTTTTTGGTACTATTTTCCCCCCATTAAAGTATAAAAAATTTCAGTATAATAGTGGCAGCCCATAATTTAGTACGAATATTTCAATAAATGGAGAAAAATGTTTTTTAAAAAAAGTACCAAAAATAGTTACGATTTTTACCCCTTAAATGTTCGAATTTCGAAAAAGTACCAAATTTAAATTCGTATATTTTTGTTAGGTTTCGAATGTGGTATTAACTTTGTTTCTATGTTTATTGGTTCAAAAGATAGATGGGGTGTCAAAAAAGTACTATAATTCAGATATTACCCGTTTACTCCCAAATAGGGCCGAATTTCAAAAAAGTACCAGACACCTGTCCGCTTATTTTTCTAAAGAACAACGATAGGTATTAAATTTTTTTTGTATCTCTTTTAGTTTTGGAGATATAAGGTTACCGAATTTTCCCGTTTTTACCCTTTTTTACCCCCTAAACATTCGAATTTCCAAAAATCCCGTCTTAGTGGATCGATTTGGGGAGTGACCAATCTCTGGTCCAAATTTCAAGTGTCTAGCTTCAGGCGTTTAGGCTGTGCGATGATGAATCAGTGAGTCAGTCAGTCAGTCAGTCAGTCAGTAACGTTACAATTTTATATATATAGATTTTCTTGTTACATTTTACCTTAGCTTTCCTTTGGACAGCAATGAAGTTATCACAAATTTGCGATAAAAAAATGTCAAAACTAGGTACTTTAACTTTATCGGGAATAAAACACGAATTTATCCATGGATTTTCATGAAACAAAATTTATTTTATTTCTATTATATGCAGCTTTATGAAAAATTAATTAAAGTAAAGGATTAAAAAAAATAATGTGTAATAAAATAGAAAAACTTTGTGGTTTTTAGCTTTACACAAATTAGCGATAAAAAAGGTCAAAACTAAATAAAATGTATTTTACTTCTAAAGCATGCAGCTTTAAACTTAAGTACTAAAACTGGGAAGTATTTGGTGATTTCAATTTTTTATGAATTTTTTTAAATCAAAAATTTTATAAAACAAAAACAAAAAAAGAATTTTTTTTTGCCACTTCGGCCTTAATAACTCCAGAAGTAATGGCTAAATTAAAAAATGATATTAGAAATGATATTAAATCAGGCGTAATTTAAAATGTTTTGAGGGATTGGATAACAAAATCGGGTACGTCGTTCCAAAGTTTCGACGTCAAAAATCTAAAATCTTAAAAAAAAAATTTAAAAAAAAACCTTACCATAAAATTTTAAAAAATTATGTTTTTTGCAGTTAGGTGACTATAGCCTCTTAAGACCCGAACATTAACCCATTGAATTTTTCCATTTCTTATATATTTTATACAGCTTTCGGGGAGCAAATAAGACAACTGTATATTTTTTTTTTTTTTAATTTATTTGAATTCTTAGAAATTAAGGGGGCACATATGTGTACCTCAGGTCTTAAAATATGAAACATTTTAACGTAAATTCTGAATTTTTTTATATCTGAACTGAATCGATTAAGTAAAGGGCTTATTAACTATTTGTTTTATCTGATGAGGTGTAATTTAAATTTCGGTTTTTATTATTTTTTTAATTTTTTTATTTAAACTGGTAGAAAATGAGGTGCACATATGTGTACTTCCCAACAGTATGGTTTTTCCAAACTGTTAAATTCAAATGTTAAAATAATGGCTAAAACTTCTAAACCCGTCATCTTTTGATATTGTTTTGAAGCACAGTAGCTTAAAGCAAGTAATAAAACTGTTTCTATTGGTCCCACGATGTCGAAAAGTCTTTAAAACTTGCAATAAGTTAAGGTACACATATGTGTACCCAAGGTCTGAAGAGGATAGCGTAGTGTAATTTACACAATTATTCTGGATTCTAATTCTCTAAAATATATTAACTTTTCTAATGCTACAAGTTCAGAAGTCAAGTAAAGCACTGGGTAAAGAAAAATTGTGACACACACTATACAAGTAAACTCTGCAAATTTTTATTAAATGCTAATAAGCGAAGAACACATGTGTAAATACATACTTGTGCTGGCGTTGCCCTGCATGTGGAATAGGCCCACACGATGCACGACACCTTCTCAACTGCAGTACAAAGCCAACCCAGCTAGAACCTTTGCTCTTATGGATCTGCCCGCGAAGAAGAATACTAATACTAAACTAAGAACTAAGAATAATTTTTATACATGTTTATTTTTCAGGTCGAGCTGTTACATTTTTCGTAGGTTGCGACTTGCATGAGTCTATTTCTGCTTTAATTGTTTCATAATTCAGGCGGTTCTTTGCATAATAATAGGAATAGGAAATAGGAATAATAGGAAAGATTGTAATAATTTTTAATTTTCTTTTTGGAAAATTCGTTTTTCTACCTACACCTCCAAAGGTAGAAAGTATATTATGCGTTTGTGTTCAACAATACTTTTGATAGTAATAAATTATAAGAATTGGTCCACAATTACACATTACTCTCATACAAAAATCTTTCCGGAATATAGTTTTGTGCCCATTAACCATCTTATTGTATTATTATTTACGTTCAGTTAGACCCAAAAAAATTATATTGCAGCTTTAATAATTTTACCAAATCTTATTGGAATCGATCCATATTTGACCAAAGCCCCCATACAATTACCACAAATGCTATAACTTTCTTAAAAATCTATTCTTCTATATATATAAAATAGGATGTGTTTATATATGTATGTCTGTAAAGTATGGACTCCAAAACGGCTGGGCCGATTTTGATGAAATTTTCAGGGAATCTTCAGAATATTCAGGCGGGTGACACTGTGAAGTCTGATTTTTGGTCTGCGGTTGGAGGGGCCCAATGACATCTATATAATTTGGACGATTTTTTCTTTTACGCCCACTTTTTTCGAATTACCTAAAATCAGAAAACGGCTCCATCGATTTGACAAATTTTTCTTTCAAATGTTCGTATTAATCCATTTTAAGCTTTCATCGAAAGAAAAATTTACCACTTCTACTTTTACGCCCACTTTTTCTATTAAGCGCAAAACTTGAGAACGGCTTGACCGATTTGGACGATTTTTTCTTTAAAATCATCTCCATGGCCAAACTTAGGTTTTTACGGAAAGAAAATTTTGGCCCGCCTACTTTTTCTTTCAAATGTTCGTATCTTTATTCACGGATTTTAAAAATCGAACGCAAACATTTTTTCTAATTTGGACAGGACAACGTCTGTCGGGTCAGCTAGTGTTGGTATAAATATAAAATTTGGCAGCGATAACTTTTATAACAGCTTCTATGATTTCTCTCCGGAATAAAGCTTTGTCTAATTATGTTGTTATTTAGATTGAACTCGACATTAATTGGTTTTCAACTGAATTTATCCTACCAGATTATCTTGAAATTGGTCCATCTTCGACCATAGCTCCCATATAAAAAACTCCCAAAAATATTTTTAATGCAGTAGGATTGAATTTAAGTCTATATGAGCGCTAGAGGGTTAATATAATCTACGAAAAGAATCGCCACATAATTTTACTGAATAATGAAAAAGTCTTTTAGCTCAGAAAAATATTTAGTATATTTTTTATGACTTCTACCAAAAGCCTTTTCAAGAAATTCCAAAATGTCAATGCCCAAAATTTCAAAAATCCGTTTTACATACATTTCCCGAACTTTTGGTCTGAGAAGACCCCTAGTAAAATTTGACGCAGAAATTATTCGCGGAACATTTTTACCCTCTAAAGTGGCATTTTAGTATACTTTTCTGTAGAAGTTAAAAAAAAGGACAAAAATTACCCCTTAAAATGAGTGCTAGAGGGTTAATATATTCTACGAAAAGAATAGCCACACCATTCTACTGAATACTGAAATAGTATTTTAGCTCAGCAGTAGATTAACATAGTATATTTTTTTACTTCTACCAAACGCCTTATTTAGGGGCCGATATTTCGGGAACCCGAACTAACTTTTAAAAACCCTTTGGCAGATTTTCTCTACCAATAGTCTAGTTTAATTTCGCGGTGTAAGTATTGCGGCTGGAGGCGATGACCCGAATTTTGTTGCATAGTGTTACAATTAGTGCTGGAAAACTATCGAAAATATAGATAGGAAAAATATCAATATCGATATTATTATTTAAAATACAGCTATGAAGACATGTTACAGCAGCTATACACACACAGTTTTTTGCCGCAAGTTTTAACTTGCTATTATTAATTCGCGCAGAATTACAGCAATAAATACAAACAACAAGAATGGCAGGTGATATTAATTGCATAGCTGTGCTTTTTTTACTTCTAACTTAAGGCCTTCATGCCGAAATTTTTATAAGTTTGCATAGGGACTGAAATGACAAAAAATCAAATGAAAATTAAATTGCAATTGCGAGCATAGGATAAGACAATGAACGACCCTTAGAGAAAATGTCCGCTAGATTGATTACCTTTTGGGTTGAGAATCAAATCCAATTAAGAACATTATCTAATGTTGCAATTAAATATCGTATAGTCCCTGTTACTTCGGTTCCTTCAGAAAGGTGCTTATCAGCATCACAATTTTTAAAAACTGCCATCTAAAATAACGTGCGTACAAACATACGTCTTATAGGTTCAATAATGTTATAAAAACAACGAACTGTAGCCTGATAAAAAAACTAGTTACAGTTTTCCTACTTAAGTACATACATTCAGTCGATAGTAATATCGATATATCGATAGTGAAATCTGAGCTATCGATAAATATCAATAGTATCCCAGCACTAGTAACAATACGAAATTTACATATAAATGCGCAAGGCAATAATAATTAAACTTGCTCTTTCATTAATTTTTGTAAACAAGTTCCCTTACGTTTATTTATAAAAGTTTTTTCCATTAACTAAAAACAAATTTAGTTTGTATTTTTTATTATATGGAGCGGGATCCTGAGAAATTTAAAAAATTTCCCTCTTTCCCGGGAATCGAAAAGCTCCGGGGTAAAAAGTAATAGGAAATAAAGTTTACAGCTGCTTTTAGAATAACGATTTAAGGTGAAGGATCAGACGATAGATCATATCAGGAGCTAATTAGTAATGGATCGCGCTTGACGTTTTTAATTAAGGCAAAGTCGATAAGTTTTGGTAGCTTGTTGAAGTCGGTGGGCCAATAGTTAGGTTCTCCACTCGATACGTCATTGAGATTACTTGCAGTGACGGTGTTTTATAACTGGTTACCTCTAGGACTTGTAAGTCTGGAGCCCCAATACGTATGCTTAACGTTGTAGTCGCCTGCTGAAATTAATTTCTGTCCCAATGTGGAGAAGAAGTTGAGAAATTTATCATGTGCAATTTTATGTTTAGGAGGACAATATCCAGATGATAACGAGATTTTGGAATCTGTAAGTTTCAAAGAAGTAGCCTGGATACAATCTGCCTTAAATTCCGGCACTGGAAAGTGTGACGTGTTTTTGCACAATTATGGCTGTGCCACCACAAGTTAGTCCGCTCGGATATTTTGTGTCGTTTGTGGGGTATCCATTTACCTTAAAGCAGTTATTTTGAGTAAAGTGGGGTTCAGAGACGAGAAGAACGTTGATTTCGTGTCTTTGAAGAAAATGTGCTACTTCGTATTTATGTTGGAAGAGCTCGTTTGCGTTCCAGAAACATATTTTTAACTGGTTAATTTTTTGTTTACTAGAGCTTCCAGCAGCACGTTTTAAAAGTGTACTGACCTTTCCTTAAACACACTGCAGAACTAATATTAAATACACTTAGTAGTATGTTTTGGACAGTTCTACAGCACTTTTTCCATACAAATTTGGGATCATCCAATAACCCAGCAAACAATTTCATGTAAAAACTATCCCCTAGTGAGCATTCGCGATCAAGATTTTATTTTCACCCTATAGTCGGTTGGTTAACCTAATAAGTTCATCGATTGGTACGCTACACTGAGCCGTGTATGTGTGCGTATATTGTTGTGACTTTATCGTGTTGTGGTTTGCGGTTTCTGATTTGCAAGCTCCACCACTTTTATTGTCTGTGTATGTTTGTGTGTGTGTAAATGTGTCCGTCTGGCAACCCTATGCGGGGTCTTTGTGAGATGTTCGTAAAGGGTAGGGTGTGTGTAGATACAACCATGTCGGATGGTCTTTTTTATGTAATATGAAACCTTTTTATTTTTCAAATGAATTGTGCATACGTGACAAATTTAAATTTCATAAAGCTTTTTTAACAGTCCTCATCCAAAAATTCTTGGAAATACAAAGAAATTTGAGTATTAGTTGAGCAGATGTGTAGGTGTTTAGAATTCTTAAAAAAAAAACAAAACAAAAAAATAACTAAATAAATATTTGATAGAATCAGCTAATTGCTCCTTTTCATAATTATCTTTTTTATGTAATATGAAACCTTTTTATTTTTTCAAATGAATTCAACATTTGTTCACAATAAATTTATTTTTATTTTTGTAATATGATTTCATAAAAAAGAATATGTATGTATGTATATGTATTTGTTTACATTTTATAAAAAATACAAGTAGGTGTTTAGAATTCTTAAAAAACTCAGAAAAAAAATTAAAAAATAAATATTTTATAAAGTCTGATGATTGTTCCTTTTCATAATTGTCTTGTTTATATAATATGAAACCTATAAATAAAAACAATATTATGTTATGTTGTGTTATTTTATTTTAAATTTTATTAGGCATTTTTTCAGATTTTACAGATTCAAAATTAAAAATACGTTTATAAAGATTAAAAAGCTTTAGTGTTAACAAATGTTGTTTATAAAGTGTTTGACATCGACAAATGTTAAAGGATTGTGAATTAACATTTTCACAATAATATCTATGTATGATATTATTTATACATATAAATGGACTATTTACATACCCAATAAAAAATTTTATCATTTTGCGAAAGTAAAGTAAGTGAAGGAACTTTCAACAACTTTTATAAAAAAAAATAACATTTCAAGTGCTACGGCATTCCCTTACTACGAAGCAGGTTTGTAAGGGAGAATACTAAAAAAATAACTGTATCAAAACCTTCAGTGTGTAAAGATGATCGTTACATTCGCTAATATTTATGTGCGCTGAATAATGCGCTTTATGTGTCAAAAATGTATTGCTTCAAAGTGGGAACTCGCCATATAAAATTCATGTCTTCCGTAAGCGCAATGGTAAGCGAAACCCTTATGTTTCTCCCTTACAAACCTGCTTCGTTGGAAGCTCCATTTTTTATTGGGTAATTATAAATTCTTAATTCATCTATAAGTTTCATAAATAAATCCATATGTTCCTTATCAATCTGGTAACTATGTTTTGTCAATAATTCTTCCAATTCAGCTGATGATATCATTTTTAAGTTAAATCGTACTAGGGATGTACTCTATTTAAAGACTTAGAATCAACTAAAAATTAAATGATCAACTTCAAATGTTTTATTGATTAATAAGGTTTTTCTTTATTTTAAATATAAATTCACATAATTTCTTAATAAAATTACATTCTTTTCAGCACATATTTGATTAAAATTAGTATGTTTCTTACAAATATTAATATTAGGATTATTTTTATATAAAGTCTTGATATTTGGACAATTCAAATAATCTAAATTAATTATATATATTTCGATTTCTCCTCCAAGTAGTTCTTTCAACCATCTAACTTTTTCAAAACCTTCAGTTAGATGTTCGTAAAGAGTAGGGTGTGTGTAGATACAACCATGTCGGATGGTATATTTTTTGTAATATTAAACCTATTTATTTTTCAAATGAATTGTACATACGTAACAAATTTAAGTTTCAGAAAGTCTCAAAATTCTTGGAAATACAAAGAAATTTGAGTAATATGTAGATGTGTTTAGAATTCTTAAAAAAAAAAAAAACAAAACAAAAAAATAACCTAATAAATATTTTATAGAGTCAGCTAATTGCTCCTTTTCATAATTATCTTTTTTGTGTAATATGAAACCTTTTTATTTTTCGAATTTTCAATTTCATAAAGCTTTTTTTTAAATTAATTCTAATCTCAAAATTCTTGTAAAAACAAAAAAAATTGAGTAATATATGCAGGTGTACAGATGTTTGATTAAATGAAATAAGCTAATGCAAAACTTTAAAATAAGAAAAAAATAACACAATAAATATTTTAAAGAATCTGCTGATTGTTCCTTTTCATAATTGTCTTTTTTTTGTAATATGAAACCTTTTTATTTGTACGTGATAAATTTATTTTATGTTTGTATGGAAACATGATTTTATAAAAAAAGAAACTGTTTGTGAATTAGAAAATAAAACAAATAGTTTGATAGATGTTTATGTTTATGTTTTCATTTTATTAAAAGTATAATTTTTACATTTAGTTAAATTATATACATTATTATTATAATATTCCAGACAGATTCTTTTGTTTTCTTAAAGCGGGGAACAGGAACAAGTATCTAGATCACACGTATTATTTTCAACTGATCAAGCATAATTATTGTAATGTTCACCATATCGATTAGTTATTGTTTGCAATTTATTTCTATCGTCCAGATATTCTTTTTTTATGCATATCAAAAACATGATTGCTTACACCAAGACCAATAGAATTGGTCTTAGTTTTGAATCTTTAAATTTATACTTAGGTGTTGAGCTTCCTCCAAATTTATTTATAAAACTCATGTTTTTAATAAATTATATTAGCCTCTGTAAGTTCCTCAATAATTGAAATTATCTCGTTATTATGTCCAGCACCTTTCGATGAAAGGAGTAAACGTAATCTGTCGACTAATTCATTAGGATCATCCCAATATATATAGTTTGGTTTACGTTTTTCTACTAATTTTAAGGATAATCCACTACCTTTAGTAAGAATATTACCCTTTGTGTTGAATAATTTTTTTATAATGCGTTCATATTTAAATACTTTAGTTCCTTTAATTTGTTTATTTGACTGATAGTTACGTCTGTGTACATTTGTATTAATAAGAATATCTTTATATTTTTTTAAATCTATTTTATTATAATGTAAAGGTTTTATGTGGAATAATAGTTCAAATAATCCTGGTGTCAATTTCAATTTTTTATCGCCTATATATAAAGTGTTATCGTTATTAAATTTTAGTTTGTTTGTTCCATATCGCCAATTTCCAGCATGATCTATATTAAATCCATAGATTCTATCAATCATTTCATTATTTATTAACAACATAATATTCTTATAAAGAGGTGATTCATTTAATTTAGAATTACTTAATTTAATTCGTTTCTTATCGGTATTTAATTGTGTTTTACTTTTACGTTTGGAAAATAAATGTGTGATTTTGTTGCGTTTTCTATCACCATCTTCATCGAAATTTGAAAGCAATGAATAATTCATTCTTTTTAGATTTTTTTTGTTTTTATCATTCTTCAATTGTGTTGTGGATGTTGTTGTTGTTGTTTTTAGTGAAATGTGCTTTTTAGTACTGTTAGGTGATTTCGTTGTTTCTGTTGATTGTAAAATTTTCATATTATTTTTCTTTCTCTTTATATTAGGTAGAGTAGATGTGTTATTGCTAAATGTTCTTATTCTTTTTAAGTTGTTTAGGTATTGGACTTTGTTATCATTATTAATTTCATTGTAATGGTCATCATCATCAATATCCATATCATAATTGGATTTATTTTCTTCATTTAACCTCATCAAACTAGATACATTATCAATATCATCATCATAATCCATATTGGAATTATATCTATTTTCTTCATTAAAACCAGCTTCGTTATTATCGATATCTTCATCATTACCATAATCCATATTATTATTATTAGATTTATTTTCTTCATTTAACCTCACCAAACTAGATACATTATCAAAATCATCGTCATCATAAACCATATTGGAATTAGATATATTTTCTTCATTAAAACCAGCTTCGTTATTATCATCCTAATCATCATAATCCATATAAGAAAGATTCTGATTTAAATTAGGTCTATATAGTGATAGAGAAGATGGTGTATATAGTGATTGATATGATGGCGATCGTACTGTTCCAGAAGATGTTTTTGTCTTATCAAATTTTTTTATTATGTGTTTTAAAGGGTTTGTTATAGGCTTAAAGGTTTCTTCCAACATATTAACTTTCTCTATTTCATTAAGTTTAATATTTTTAAATTTTTCCTTAAATACCGCTCTGGTTTCTACAATATCTTTTAACAGTTCATTATTTTTACTCATGATTGCTGTATGCATGTGTTTGTATTTTAAATTATAAACGATCTGCTTTATATCTGCTTCTGATCTGCTTTCGATCTGCGTCTGATCTGCTTTTGATCTGCTTTGTATCTGCTTTTGATCTGCTTTATATCTGCTTTCGATCTGTTTTATATAAAATCTTACTTATAATTGAATAAATTTATATTATTCCCACAAATAACATCATCGAATATTATTAAAGAGTGTGGGTTTGCTTTTGCTGGACTTAAAACTTTTTCATTTTCCGAGAATGTAAATAGATTTTGAATATATGTGTATGTTTTTGAAACAAAGACCATTAGGACTTTCTATAAGACTAATCATTACATTAGTCTTACCACAGTTTTATGGTGCAACAATTAACGCTCTTATTGTGTTTGGTAATAGTGTGCTATGTACAATTTTAGCTTTTTTATTTTTCATCATCAGTATTTCTAATAACAATTTGTATCGTTTGTTTAACTATTCGCATATTGCTCTGCTCTGCTGATATGCTTTATATCTGCTTCTGATCTGGCTTATATATGCTTTTGATCAGCTTTTCGATCTATTTTATGAATACAACCTCACTAATAATTGAATAAAATAATTAAATCCCATTCTCTAACGAATACCATTAATTCGATCATCCTTAAGGCTAGTTTTCACTATCGCACAAGTCTTACGTATTCCATAATACTTTGTGAGATAGAAATCTAATGAGTTTTATTACGAATGTCAAAAAATCTAATTTAACATAACAGTTTGTGTTCACATCATCAAACAAAGTATAAACACTCACACACGAAACAAAATGCATCTCTGATCCATTGTTTAGAAATTTTTTAAACGATGAAGTCGTATGGGATGTCAGACTTTTTTTCATAATACTTGTCATTTTCATCACTCATATATTCCCACTCTCAGACTTTTACATATTACTTGAGTTGTTGACATGTTTTAATATAAAGTATAATAGGCTTAACAAGCCTTTACTTACAACAACAAAACCACAATTATCTTTCCAACAGTATATAGAGTATATGTTCACATATACTCCGTTTAAGTTTGATATGGAAATTCAGCCAGATAAGTCCATAAATGACGAGATTTTAGCAAAAAAAAAAAAAACACAACTACCTCTAATTTAAACCCCAAATATGCCTTGTTGTTGTTGTTGTTTTTTCCGTATAGAATCAAAGTTTCCAAATAAGATACAAAGATATAAGTTTTTATTACACAGAATCCCACAAAATGTGGGCAGGATAAGAGAAGTGGGCGTGGTACCTCCCTAACAGAAAGCATCAACAAATCTTGAATTTAATAAAATCTTGAAGATTTTATAAATTTGTTGATGTTTTCTTTTCGGCAGGTACCCTTAATTTTATTAATTTCCTGATGAATTCCTTAATAATTTTACCATTACACTCATACTTCATCATCCCTAAAAATTTTTTATTAAGAAGTGGGATATTGTAGACATTATCTATCGGATATGCAGATGAATCAAAATAGGTATTTATATCATTTTTAATATCTCTGTATAGATCATCTGTTTTACAGCATTTCTAATAACAATTTGTTTCGTTTGTTCGCATATTGCTCTACTAAACTGTTTCATATCTGTTTTTGATCTGCTTTATATCTGCTTTTGATCTGTTTTATATATAATCTTACTTATAATTGAATAAAATTATTAAATTACTTTCTATAACGATCACCATTAATTGCATCTTCCATACTGCCATCAATAAAACCATAATTATCTTTCCCAAATTCTTACAAATTTTTTAACTAATAAAATAGGACGGGACTGTACCAAAAATATGATTAAGTGTGAAATTCAAACTTTTGATTGAGCATGCTTAATCATGTTTATAATTATTAAATATTACAAATACATTAATTACACTAACCTAGAAATATCAAAACCAAACATTATTGAACATGCTTAAAAGTAAAATTTTTATCTATAATAATAAAGAGATATAAATACCGAATACAATTTATTTCAACAACTAGTTTATTATGATATTTCATAAAGTTAAAATAGTAGTTTTTAATAATTGTGTTTAATATATAAAAAACATAATTTATAAATTAAAATGGTTAATGATTTAAAATCCGAATGTAATAATAAAGATCCTCATCATCATTTAAAACAATCTCCATTCACGCCACGCTATATCATGAACGATATTTTCCATAGAGAAGATAAACGTTTAAAAACTTTTACATGCTGGCCATTAAAATGGTTAGATAAAAGCGAATTGGCAATGACTGGTATGTTTTATAGCGGAGATTACGATAAAACAAAATGTTATTTTTGCGAAGTTGAAATTGGGGACCTACTGATCAACCTTTAACAGAACATTTGCGTTGGTCACCAAATTGTGCTTTACTGAGAAGACGTTGTACCAATAATGTTCCTATTAATTCGAATATATTAGATGAAAAACTACCACCACCCAGTTATGATACTTGTGGTCTCAGAGATGTAAAAGGTGAAATACGAGAAGATAATATTTATAACATTTCTCTGTATAATAACAATATGGAAGGGAAAAACCATGATATCACTACTCGCAGTCACATTACATATTTTGATGATCAAGTTTTTAAAATCCCAATTTCATTTATTGAATGCTCAAACACTAAACCTCAAAACGCTGAAATTTTATCATCATCATCCATTAAAAATATAACAAAATACTTTTTTAATTATTATTTAATAATATTCATTTTGTTTGTAATTTTATTTGTATTAGAATATATTTTATTTATTAAAATTAGTAAATAAATAAAATAAAAGAAAATATATTACAAATATTTTTATATATTTTTTTTTTAGTTTTAACTTAATTATTATTATTATATTGATATACATATTATTATTTATTATTAAATTTAATTTTAATAATTGTTAATGTTAGTGAATACGGAAAAAACAACAACAACAAGGCATATTTGGGGTTTAAATTAGAGGTAGTTGTGTTTTTTTTTTTTTTTTTGCTAAAATCTCGTCATTTATGGACTTATCTGGCTGAATTTCCATATCAAACTTAAACGGAGTATATGTGAACATATACTCTATATACTGTTGGAAAGATAATTGTGGTTTTGTTGTTGTAAGTAAAGGCTTGTTAAGCCTATTATACTTTATATTAAAACATGTCAACAACTCAAGTAATATGTAAAAGTCTGAGAGTGGGAATGTATGAGTGATGAAAATGACAAGTATTATGAAAAAAAGTCTGACATCCCATACGACTTCATCGTTTAAAAAATTTCTAAGCAAGGGATCAGAGATGCATTTTGTTTCGTGTGTGAGTGTTTATACTTTGTTTGATGATGTGAACACAAACTGTTATGTTAAATTAGATTTTTTGACATTCGTAATAAAACTCATTAGATTTCTATCTCACAAAGTATTATGGAATACGTAAGACTTGTGAGAAAGTGAAAACTAGCCTTAAGGATGATCGAATTAATGGTATTCGTTAGAGAATGGGATTTAATTATTTTATTCAATTATTAGTAAGGTTGTATTCATAAAATAGATCGAAAAGCTGATCAAAAGCATATATAAGCCAGATCAGAAGCAGATATAAAGCATATCAGCAGAGCAGAGCAATATGCGAATAGTTAAACAAACGAAACAAATTGTTATTAGAAATACTGATGATGAAAAATAAAAAAGCTAAAATTGTACATAGCACACTATTACCAAACACAATAAGAGCGTTAATTGTTGCACCATAAAACTGTGGTAAGACTAATGTAATGATTAGT
Organism: Pollenia angustigena; assembly: GCA_930367215.1. NCBI lineage: Eukaryota > Metazoa > Arthropoda > Insecta > Diptera > Polleniidae > Pollenia > Pollenia angustigena. Next base: position 9,796,578 of record OV884061.1, on the reverse strand, counting down.
CTTATAGAAAGTCCTAATGGTCTTTGTTTCAAAAACATACACATATATTCAAAATCTATTTACATTCTCGGAAAATGAAAAAGTTTTAAGTCCAGCAAAAGCAAACCCACACTCTTTAATAATATTCGATGATGTTATTTGTGGGAATAATATAAATTTATTCAATTATAAGTAAGATTTTATATAAAACAGATCGAAAGCAGATATAAAGCAGATCAAAAGCAGATACAAAGCAGATCAAAAGCAGATCAAAAGCAGATCAGACGCAGATCGAAAGCAGATCAGAAGCAGATATAAAGCAGATCGTTTATAATTTAAAATACAAACACATGCATACAGCAATCATGAGTAAAAATAATGAATTGTTAAAAGATATTGTAGAAACCAGAGCGGTATTAAAGGAAAAATTTAAAAATATTAAACTTAATGAAATAGAGAAAGTTAATATGTTAGAAGAAACCTTTAAGCCTATAACAAACCCTTTAAAACATATAATAAAAAAATTTGATAAGACAAAAACATCTTCTGGAACAGTACGATCGCCATCATATCAATCACTATATACACCATCTTCTCTATCACTATATAGACCTAATTTAAATCAGAATCTTTCTTATATGGATTATGATGATGAGGATGATAATAACGAAGCTGGTTTTAATGAAGAAAATATATCTAATTCCAATATGGTTTATGATGACGATGATTTTGATAATGTATCTAGTTTGGTGAGGTTAAATGAAGAAAATAAATCTAATAATAATAATATGGATTATGGTAATGATGAAGATATCGATAATAACGAAGCTGGTTTTAATGAAGAAAATAGATATAATTCCAATATGGATTATGATGATGATATTGATAATGTTTCTAGTTTGATGAGGTTAAATGAAGAAAATAAATCCAATTATGATATGGATATTGATGATGATGACCATTACAATGAAATTAATAATGATAACAAAGTCCAATACCTAAACAACTTAAAAAGAATAAGAACATTTAGCAATAACACATTTACTCTACCTAATATAAAGAGAAAGAAAAATAATATGAAAATTTTACAATCAACAGAAACAACGAAATCACCTAACAGTACTAAAAAGCACATTTCACTAAAAACAACAACAACAACATCCACAACACAATTGAAGAATGATAAAAACCAAAAAAATCTAAAAAGAAAGAATTATTCATTGCTTTCAAATTTCGATGAAGATGGTGATAGAAAACGCAACAAAATCACACATTTATTTTCCAAACGTAAAAGTAAAACACAATTAAATACCGATAAGAAACGAATTAAATTAAGTAATTCTAAATTAAATGAATCACCTCTTTATAAGAATATTATGTTGTTAATAAATAATGAAATGATTGATAGAATCTATGGATTTAATATAGATCATGCTGGAAATTGGCGATATGGAACACACAAACTAAAATTTAATAACGATAACACTTTATATATAGGCGATAAAAAATTGAAATTGACACCAGGATTATTTGAACTATTATTCCACATAAAACCTTTACATTATAATAAAATAGATTTAAGAAAATATAAAGATATTCTTATTAATACAAATGTACACAGACGTAACTATCAGTCAAATAAACAAATTAAAGGAACTAAAGTATTTAAATATGAACGCATTATAAAAAAATTATTCAACACAAAGGGTAATATTCTTACTAAAGGTAGTGGATTATCCTTAAAATTAGTAGAAAAACGTAAACCAAACTATATATATTGGGATGATCCTAATGAATTAGTCGACAGATTACGTTTACTCCTTTCATCGAAAGGTGCTGGACATAATAACGAGATAATTTCAATTATTGAGGAACTTACAGAGGCTAATATAATTTATTAAAAACATGAGTTTTATAAATAAATTTGGAGGAAGCTCAACACCTAAGTATAAATTTAAAGATTCAAAACTAAGACCAATTCTATTGGTCTTGGTGTAAGCAATCATGTTTTTGATATGCATAAAAAAAGAATATCTGGACGATAGAAATAAATTGCAAACAATAACTAATCGATATGGTGAACATTACAATAATTATGCTTGATCAGTTGAAAATAATACGTGTGATCTAGATACTTGTTCCTGTTCCCCGCTTTAAGAAAACAAAAGAATCTGTCTGGAATATTATAATAATAATGTATATAATTTAACTAAATGTAAAAATTATACTTTTAATAAAATGAAAACATAAACATAAACATCTATCAAACTATTTGTTTTATTTTCTAATTCACAAACAGTTTCTTTTTTTATAAAATCATATTTCCATACAAACATAAAATAAATTTATCACGTACAAATAAAAAGGTTTCATATTACAAAAAAAAGACAATTATGAAAAGGAACAATCAGCAGATTCTTTAAAATATTTATTGTGTTATTTTTTTCTTATTTTAAAGTTTTGCATTAGCTTATTTCATTTAATCAAACATCTGTACACCTGCATATATTACTCAATTTTTTTTGTTTTTACAAGAATTTTGAGATTAGAATTAATTTAAAAAAAAAGCTTTATGAAATTGAAAATTCGAAAAATAAAAAGGTTTCATATTACACAAAAAAGATAATTATGAAAAGGAGCAATTAGCTGACTCTATAAAATATTTATTAGGTTATTTTTTTGTTTTGTTTTTTTTTTTTTTTAAGAATTCTAAACACATCTACATATTACTCAAATTTCTTTGTATTTCCAAGAATTTTGAGACTTTCTGAAACTTAAATTTGTTACGTATGTACAATTCATTTGAAAAATAAATAGGTTTAATATTACAAAAAATATACCATCCGACATGGTTGTATCTACACACACCCTACTCTTTACGAACATCTAACTGAAGGTTTTGAAAAAGTTAGATGGTTGAAAGAACTACTTGGAGGAGAAATCGAAATATATATAATTAATTTAGATTATTTGAATTGTCCAAATATCAAGACTTTATATAAAAATAATCCTAATATTAATATTTGTAAGAAACATACTAATTTTAATCAAATATGTGCTGAAAAGAATGTAATTTTATTAAGAAATTATGTGAATTTATATTTAAAATAAAGAAAAACCTTATTAATCAATAAAACATTTGAAGTTGATCATTTAATTTTTAGTTGATTCTAAGTCTTTAAATAGAGTACATCCCCAGTACGATTTAACTTAAAAATGATATCATCAGCTGAATTGGAAGAATTATTGACAAAACATAGTTACCAGATTGATAAGGAACATATGGATTTATTTATGAAACTTATAGATGAATTAAGAATTTATAATTATGTAAATAGTCCATTTATATGTATAAAAAATATCATACATAGATATTATTGTGAAAATGTTAATTCACAATCCTTTAACATTTGTCGATGCCAAACACTTTATAAACAACATTTGTTAACACTAAAGCTTTTTAATCTTTATAAACGTATTTTTAATTTTGAATCTGTAAAATCTGAAAAAAATGCCTAATAAAATTTAAAATAAAATAACACAACATAACATAATATTGTTTTTATTTATAGGTTTCATATTATATAAACAAGACAATTATGAAAAGGAACAATCATCAGACTTTATAAAATATTTATTTTTTAATTTTTTTTTCTGAGTTTTTTAAGAATTCTAAACACCTACTTGTATTTTTTATAAAATGTAAACAAATACATATACATACATACATATTCTTTTTTATGAAATCATATTACAAAAATAAAAATAAATTTATTATGAACAAACGTTGAATTAATTTGAAAAAATAAAAAGGTTTAATATTACATAAAAAAGATAATTATGAAAAGGAGCAATTAGCTGATTCTATCAAATATTTATTTAGTTATTTTTTTGTTTTGTTTTTTTTTTAAGAATTCTAAACACCTACACATCTGCTCAACTAATACTCAAATTTCTTTGTATTTCCAAGAATTTTTGGATGAGGACTGTTAAAAAAGCTTTATGAAATTTAAATTTGTCACGTATGCACAATTCATATGAAAAATAAAAAGGTTTCATATTACATAAAAAAGACCATCCGACATGGTTGTATCTACACACACCCTACCCTTTACGAACATCTAACAAAGACCCCGCATAGGGTTGCCAGACGGACACATTTACACACACACAAACATACACAGACAATAAAAGTGGTGGAGCTTGCAAATCAGAAACCGCAAACCACAACACGATAAAGTCACAACAATATACACACACATACACGGCTCAGTGTAGCGTACCAATCGATGAACTTATTAGGTTAACCAGCCGACTATAGGGTGAAAATAAAATCTTGATCGCGAATGCTCACTATGATATCGCCTCCAAGATAAGAAGGGGATAGATAGGGATATATAGGGGATAGTTTTTACATGAAATTGTTTGCTGGGTTATTGGATGATCCCAAATTTGTATGGAAAAAGTGCTGTAGAACTGTCCAAAACATACTACTACACTTGATGCTTACTGATTAAAAAAGTTAAAAATTTCAGCATCACTTTAATATGAAGGCTATGTTCACCAGGGTTATAACCAATTTTTTGGCATAGTACTTTAGTGAAAATCAATACTAATGTGATGAAAATATTTTAAAATAACAAAGAAGTTTTTTTTACAACGTAGGTATATTAAGTTATTTATTTTGTAATATCTATATACATATATAAGTATATATGAAATAAGTTCACCACATTACCATGAGGTCAACCATGTCCTAGTAACCACGAAAATTATAATCTTTTGTAATTTTTCTCAAAAAAGTTCACGCACCAATTTTCTAAACCAATGAAATTTTGAGTATTTATAATTTTATACGGTGTTTTTTATTCATTTTAATTTTTTTCGTTAAAAAAGGTTAAAGATAGGTTTTGGATTGCAAATTGCCATGAGTGGCAATCCGTTGCGCAATGATTGCTCTTCTGATTGCTTGATCAATAATTGCACAGAAAAAATTATTGGCAGTTTTTTTTCAATTAATAGTGATTTTTGAATTTTAAAATAAATTTGATTACGTTCTTAATTGATTGAATTAAAAAAAAATATTTTTTTTCAATTAAAATTTTACTTGATTTTAAGCTTAATTTTAATTATAAGTTTAATTGAATCAATCAACTCGGTTGTTTGAATTGAACACTTTGTTGCTTTCTCCTTGTTGCTTTCCTCCCTGATCAACAGTTTGCGAAAAAGGTTACAAGTGCAGCAAATATCTTTATAATACACACATGTTTTTGTCATCAAAAGAACAGTAAGCGTCGCGTTCAAAAAAAAAACTATCAACATATGTATATTATGCGTAAAATAAAAACTCGCCTTGTGGCTAACCACATTGTTGACGGTGGTTATGGTCGCAATCGAAATTTGGTGTTTATTTTCTTTGTTTGTTAATTCTTGAATTATTTTTGGCGTCATTTCATGTTGTGCGTTTAAAGTGAATAGGTGAAAAAAGTACAGCCAAATTACACAGCAAAAACAGTTTTTTGTTTTCAAATTTGAATACCCTGAAGAATCAGAGTTATTCTACAATTTTATACAAAGTTTTATGTATGAGATTCCTTTGTCAAAAAAATCTTCCAAAATTTGTACAATTAAGCAAGAACTATTACAATTAAACAAATAAAACAAGTTACATTTAAACCATATTTAAATAAAACATATATTTTAAATATTATTATTTTTCTTCATTTAACCATCAACTGAATTGATTTAACAAACTTATTCAATTAACTATTTGTTTGATTGAATAATTTGCGTAATTGAATTAAGATTGTATTTCAAATACACTGTTTAATTTATTCAATTAAAAATTTAATCAATTTAATGCAAAAATTCAATCACTGTTTTAATCAATCAATTTTCTGTATTGTAATCAATTACGTTAGTAATTCATTCAATTAAAATATTGATTTTTTTTAATTAATTTGTTAATTCATTCAATTAAAATACTGTTTAATATTAATAATTTTTTCAATTATTTTTGTAATTAAAATGTACAAACTTTTTAATGGGAAAAAAATCCTTGTTTTGCAATTTTTGCAAGTTTGAGTAATTGGTATAATCATTTCGGTGATAGGTGCAAAATTAAAAAATTTTTTGCTTGTTTCAATTATTTTGGTGATCAAACCCGTTTTTTACTTTTTTCTGTGTGCTTAGCAATCTGCTGTCAAATCAGTTGTTATTTATCGGACATTTCATTTCTCTGTACGGTTGTTTATTTTTTTGTGTGTTTATTTATTAAAGAAGAAATCATGAAAAGCCGCTAAGTGAAAAAATACTTCAACAAAATACAGAAAAAATTTTTATATATTATATTTTTAAATAAACGTCAATATAAACAAAAGCAAACGACGAATTTGTTTTGTTTTTTTTTTTTTTATATGTATTTGTATTTTTTAAGTAGAACAATACAAGTTTTAGGATTTTTGTTTCATACGCAAATAAACAAAAAAGTAATACAAAACACAGCTACGACAATTACAATGAATTATTTTATTAATTTAATTTATTTATTTAAAAAAAAATTTAACAACCACTTCAAAACACAACATACAAGATTTGTTATAAACACAGCCACAAAACTTTATTCAACTACTTGGGGTGAAAATTGCGAATTTATGGCAAAGCAATTTCAAGTGTTCTCCAGCAATATAATCAGCAATTATTGCTCCATTGCTCTGCCATTGTTCTGCCGACGTTTTTGCTTGTACTTAGCAATAAAAATTGCTACGTGGAGACCCAGCGTAAAGAAGAATGAATATACAAATACACATTGCCAGGGTATACCTGTACATCAGGGTTGATAAAGTTGGTACAATTGTACTATTTTTGGTACAATCCAAAACTAAAAAGTACCCTGGTACCAACGTGACTCATTTGGTACTATTTCAAAATTTTTCAAACGTATATGTTTATATTTGATATAAAATGGCAACTCGTATTAACTACCCAATGAATATAAGTGGAGTTTAGTGTTTGGTGCAAATAGTCTTTCGAAAATGCAAAATGTCGTAGCTTTTTTATGAAATCTAAGGGAAACTTTATATATTGTTGTTGGATTTAACAAAAAAGCTATGATATTTTGCATTTGTACTTTTGCAAGACCATTTGCACCAAACACTGAACTCCGCTATTGTGAAAGGATTTTTGCACTTGTTCATTGAACGATTGCTCATGTCACATTCTAAATTTAGTATCAGCGGCAGCATAAAGGCGTACACTTTCTGATGATATTGACACGTTTTCAAAAGATATAGAAAACCACTTCTGCAAAAGTTCTACATACAAAAAGAAGACTTCCTCTCGATTCAATATTATTTTGGAACGAATACAAAATAATTTCAAATATTCGTCAACAAGATGGTTGTCACGCCAAGAAGTAATCAACAGAAATTTGGAACAGTGGGAGCCTACTCATTATTTTAATCCGAATTAGTTTGAAGGATATTTTACAAGCGCTAAATAAAATTTTATTATATTCGGACTTTCTACTCCTTTCCTGTTTCTGCAGTACATATTGAAAATTGTAATCACAATAAATTTGGAAATGCAATCCGAAGATGCTCGTGTACACATATTTTTAGAACGTTTTTAAATTTTATTTTCGTTTAAAATTCCAGATTGCATTTTGAGAAATACTTGTAAATTTTCCAGAAAAACAGACGATCAATTCTAAAAAGTGTGGGAAAACGCTCTCTGGTGTAGGGATGGGCAAATTGAAAAAATATATCGATATATATCGAATCGATATATTTTAAGAGTATCGATATTTATTATTTCAAAAATATGGATGTATCGATATATCGAACGTATTACGAAATTAAACAATTTAATATATATACATATATATGCACAAATCTTATTATTATTCCAAATATATATAGACACATATATTGTTCTAAAACCGCATAAAATAAATCTTTTCAAGTTCGTTTGACTTTACTGTTTTAATTAGAAATCTGCAAGGTGAAAACCCCGCTTCTTTCTTGATTCTTCTACATGCAGTCTACAACTGACATGAAATGCTAAACATTAACACTAATATGATGTTGGTGTTAAGTATAGACTCATCATGTTAGAGGTTTTCTCATGTTAGAACACGTTTGTTAATGCAAATGTTTTAACACGCTTTTATAACCATGTTATAACAGTAAATCATGTCAGTAGTAGACGGGGAATTAAAGATCTTCATATTAGTTTAAAAAACATATGATGATTGCAGTGATGCCAATTTTTAAATACATATTGTTTGAAAAACAGCTAAAATGTTAAGTTTTAAATGAAAACTGACTTTAAAAAATATCGAACGTATTTCAATATCGATACATCGATATATCGGTATATTAAATATCGGCGATATATATCGATTATTTTTTTTTTAAATATCGATATTTTTTGCCCATTCCTAATGTACACATTGGTTTTATGATAGACTTGTATAAGAGAATATTGTTGTCTAAGGACAAATTTGAGTTTTGAACGAGGAGCCAATGTAGTTGAGCTGCTTTAAGTTTCATAGCTCTGGTGGCAATGAAAAATAAAAATAATTTGATTTCTCGACGCTAAAAACCGCTGATACTGGTCTGGCTAGACTAAATACAATTTGTTTGCCTCTATTCTTGAATATTTTGGAAAACTAACTATTTTGAAAAATCCGGAATCGCACGCCACTTTTTGTTTTTGTTGCTTTGCTATGAATTGAACAGTTGAGCATGAGTAAGTGTTGGCGTGTTGTTGTGTTATTGTGGATGGTCGTGTCTTTTATTCATTTAGGTTATCGATATTGTGTATAAATGATGCTTGACCAATATGAATAATAACTCACTGTGAATGATACCACTCATGCAGGTCTTCAGTTTGTATGTGAATGGCTTAAATCTATGTGCCAATTCACACGTTGCAAGTCTTATTGATCAGCTTGCTACCTTATAGGCGAGAGAGAGTGAGTGAGAAACGTTTCTTTTCCTCTCGTTATAAAGTAGCAAGCTGGTCAATAAGACTTGCAACGAGTGAGTTGGGACTTTACGAATGCATGTCCATTAGAGTTGCAGCGAAATTTCAACTTTCGATTTTCGCAAATGCCCAGGCGGAATATTGTGCCGATTAGTCTAAAATATAACTGGTAAGAATTTCAGCTATATCGGACCACTTTAAGTGCTGCCCCAAAGAGGTCAAAGGTCAAATTTAAGTGAATTCTATATTTTCATTAGGAATTTTCTTGGTTGTTCTTGGATTGGCACGAACATTTTTCATTAATTTTATGAAGGGTGGTTAGAATATTTTGTGAATATTTTTTGGAAAAATTAACCCTTCTGAGCTTATAAGGGGCAAAATTACACGATTTCTTAAACGCATACAAAACTTTATATTCAGCAAGTTTTTTTTTGAAATATAAGTTCTTTAAACAAATTTAAGAATATTATCCCATTTTATATTGGGTTAAAATTAATGTTAGTTTTTTTATTTTTAATAATGGGTAAATTACATAAATTAGTGCAATGCTCTGCAAATATTGATAAAAATTATTTAAAACTAGCAAAAAGTCACAGGATGGTTTTTTGACAGGATCGTCATATTCAAAATTCAATGAAATTTTAGATGGTAACAGAGATTACATTTTTAGATTTGCAAAAGAGAAACTATTAGAAGACTTTCCACGCAATGACTATAAAGAATTTTTAGAACTGATAACAATAATATTCTTAGGTGGAAGTCCGCCAAAAGGCATTTAATTTACGAAACCTGGAGCTACGCATTTAGCCAGATGGATGGCAAATGCTATTTATTATTTGAAAATACTTATTTTTCGAAAACAATTTCCTGCATTAACCGAAATTGAAGTTTAAGGCTTAATCGAAGCTACTGGATTTGTTGTTAATTGCTATTCGCAATTCTAATTTAATGCTGATAAAGCAGACCAAGATCCTTTGAACGACATTGAATTCTTGAGAAATTTGGAAAATAACAAAAAATTAACCAAAATATAGCAGATAAAAAAAATAACAAAATTTCTTAACCATCTTTACTATTTGAATGAAGAATGTGTAGGCTTTTTGTTTTTCGATGATAGAATAGATTTCTAAACTAAAGCCAAGTTTGTTACGAAGATGAAGTAAAGTAAGATGAAGTAATTCCACAAAAAACTTATAAATTTAGGAGGAATTGTTCTCAAAGAATACTAGCAAACTTTTAAAATTTCTACAGATTAGTATTGTGGTTATTTTGTTGAACTATTTATGGTTTTTAATCCAAATTTGTAATATTTTTAATTAGGCTTAATTCATGAAATTTAATTTTTATTAAATTATTTTTATGAAGAAAGGAATTTTACAACATGAAAATTAATTAAAATTGTTATTGATAATCTTTCATTCTTGACGTGGCTCGGGCTCGAACCCTGGCCGGCAGGTTACCATGACATGTTTCGATCGCAACCACTCGATCTCCTCAGATGGATTTGCCGTCTTACACTCGCAGCCATCGACGACTGCTGACGTCACTAGTCAAACATCAATCCTTAAACCAAATTGTATTTTAACATTTGGTAGATCGAAATTTGCTTTCCTGAATGATTATCCATTTTAATTGATTTTACATGTTTTTTTTTTTTTTCCTTTACTTCTGTTTTTTCGTACTTTCGTCAAGAATTTTTCTTGAAGTCCAAGTACATTTTTTTTTTTTTTTGTTTTTTCACTTTGTCTTTCTCTTTTCTGTTGACCTTTTTCAGCACAACTTGAAGGACAAATGTACACATAGAGCTCGTGCCTTAGCTTTAACAATAATTAGTATTGTGGTTATTTTGTTGAACTATTTATGGTTTTTAATCCAAATTTGTAATATTTTTAATTAGGCTTAAGTTCATGAAATTTAATTTTTATTAAATTATTTTTATGAAGAAAGGAATTTTACAACATGAAAATTAATTAAAATTGTTATTGATAATCTTTCATTCTTGACGTGGCTCGGGCTCGTCGATGGCTGCGAGTGTAAGACGGCAAATCCATCTGAGGAGATCGAGTGGTTGCGATCGAAACATGTCATGGTAACCTGCCGGCCAGGGTTCGAGCCCAAGCCACGTCAAGAATGAAAGATTATCAATAACAATTTTAATTAATTTTCATGTTGTAAAATTCCTTTCTTCATAAAAATAATTTAATAAAAATTAAATTTCATGAACTTAAGCCTAATTAAAAATATTACAAATTTGGATTAAAAACCATAAATAGTTCAACAAAATAACCACAATACTAATTATTGTTAAAGCTAAGGCACGAGCTCTATGTGTACATTTGTCCTTCAAGTTGTGCTGAAAAAGGTCAACAGAAAAGAGAAAGACAAAGTGAAAAAACAAAAAAAAAAAAAATGTACTTGGACTTCAAGAAAAATTCTTGACGAAAGTACGAAAAAACAGAAGTAAAGGAAAAAAAAAAAAAAAAAAACATGTAAAATCAATTAAAATGGATAATCATTCAGGAAAGCAAATTTCGATCTACCAAATGTTAAAATACAATTTGGTTTAAGGATTGATGTTTGACTAGTGACGTCAGCAGTCGTCGATGGCTGCGAGTGTAAGACGGCAAATCCATCTGAGGAGATCGAGTGGTTGCGATCGAAACATGTCATGGTAACCTGCCGGCCAGGGTTCGAGCCCGAGCCACGTCAAGAATGAAAGATTATCAATAACAATTTTAATTAATTTTCATGTTGTAAAATTCCTTTCTTCATAAAAATAATTTAATAAAAATTAAATTTCATGAACTTAAGCCTAATTAAAAATATTACAAATTTGGATTAAAAACCATAAATAGTTCAACAAAATAACCACAATACTAATTATTGTTAAAGCTAAGGCACGAGCTCTATGTGTGCATTTGTCCTTCAAGTTGTGCTGAAAAAGGTCAACAGAAAAGAGAAGGACAAAGTGAAAAAACAAAAAAAAAAAAAAATGTACTTGGACTTCGAGAAAAATTCTTGACGAAAGTACGAAAAAACAGAAGTAAAGGAAAAAAAAAAAAAAAAAAAACATGTAAAATCAATTAAAATGGATAATCATTCAGGAAAGCAAATTTCGATCTACCAAATGTTAAAATACAATTTGGTTTAAGGATTGATGTTTGACTAGTGACGTCAGCAGTCGTCGATGGCTGCGAGTGTAAGACGGCAAATCCATCTGAGGAGATCGAGTGGTTGCGATCGAAACATGTCATGGTAACCTGCCGGCCAGGGTTCGAGCCCGAGCCACGTCAAGAATGAAAGATTATCAATAACAATTTTAATTAATTTTCATGTTGTAAAATTCCTTTCTTCATAAAAATAATTTAATATAAACTAAATTTCATGAACTTAAGCCTAATTAAAAATATTACAAATTTGGATTAAAAATTTCTACAGATTCTTTTAAAAATAGAGCCAAGTTTATGGAATGATTTACCCAAATATCGAAGGGCAAAATATATAATTGGGAACTTAAAAATAAAAAACGACTGCGCCGAAAGAGGAATTAAGCTATGCAAGATTACCATGAAAAAATCACCAAAGATGAGGATCAGAGGAAACATCTATTCAAAGTAATACAAATTTTGTTGTATTTCTAACTAAAGTTTAAGATTTAACACAAACTTGTTTTTTGAAATTTAAGAAGGGATGATTACTTAAGTATCCTTAAAATGATATTATTTATTAAATTTAGCAAATTACATGCTTATAATATAATAATGCTTTTAATATTTGCATTAGCAAACAATGCTTTATGAAAACATTTTTTAGTTCATATTTAGTTCAATATGCAATATGTGTCTACAACAAGAGTGAAGGGTTGAAGTTACAAGTTGTATACAATGGTTTTGTTTTATTTTTTTCAATAGTTATCAATAGGCAACATCCGACAAGATATGGGCGGGATTGGAGAAGTGGCGTGGCACAAAATTGATTTATTTATATCTAATAAACGGAAAAGGAAAATTTTCCAAATTTGGTAAACATATATGTGAATGGCCAATACATTACGTCTCTTAAAATGTGGGCGGGACACCACCCGTACAAATACATTATTGATTTCTGAATATCTGGTGAACGGCAAGAGATAAAGCTTGCAAATTAGGTACAAGCACCTTGGTTATTAAAACACAACGTCCGGCAAAATGTGGGCGTTTTTAGAGAAGTGGGCGTGGCACAAAATATATTTATTTAAATCTTAAGAGGGGTATTTATATAACTCTGACTTCTTTTTATTTTAATGCGTTGCATTTTTTTCACACATAACAAAGACATACATGAGTTGCCGCTTCAATAGAGAAATGGGTATTAAATAAACAACCGTACTGCATTTTTGAATTTGATTTAAATACTTTTTTGCCTTGTATAAAACTTTCTGAGATAAAGATTAAGGGCTAATAAATTAGTGCAAGTTAAACTCTTTTTTGGGTTTAAAATGTGTTTCAACCAGCAAATCTATAAATCAGTTAACATGCAAACTTTCTCTAAACGCTTAAAATTGAGCGTTTACACTTCCAATACAAACCGTATGAAAATGCCAACATTTATCGTAATGCTGCCACACTATTATTTTTAAGCTGCATATAAAATATGGGGCACTGCCTTACAGCTGTTGAGTATAAACTACATATAAACTTTATTTCAACTAAACCAGCGTTTAAGCATTCAGTGAATTATAAACAATAACTAATCTAACTATTAATCTTGGCTTAATCTTTAAGTCAAAAACTCAGAACTGGAAATAACAAAAACTTCAACCTTTATGAAAACATTTTTTAATTCATATTTAGTTCAATATGCAATATGTGTCATTTTGTCTTCAACAAGAGTTTATTAACATATTTCAGCTTATTTAAAACAAACTGTTGTAACACACATAAAACCGTGGTTTGTTTGATCCACAGGATCTTATCACACGAAGGAATAAATTTTTTTTTTAAAAATAAGCCAAAATTCTATATAAATACTTAATGAAAATATGGAATTTGCAGAAATTTGACCTTTGACCTCTTTGGGGCAGCACTTAAAGTTCCCTGATTTCGCTCAAACATTTTATATATATTGCCTAGACCGATTAGCACAATATTTCACCTGGGCTTCTTAAAAATTCAGCAACAAAATCTCTTTCATACACTTCAGTGCCACCCTAATGTCCATACATGTTTTCTCACTAATACTGGAACAGTACTTAAAATTATACTTTTGTCATTCTCTGAGACATACGCGATTGCCCATGAAAACCACAGATACATATATACTTTATAGGACCTAAGATCAAAAATATGGAGAAATTACAAACGGAATGACAAACTTATATATATATATATATATATATCCTTTTTCACCACCTGTGGTGAGGGCTATAATAAACTCTTTTATGTGTATGAACTATGAGATCAGTTCTTTTTATACCCTTCACCGAATGTAAAAGGGTGTATATATGTATACGTAAACCCTTTTGCCTTTGGTGAAGGGAATAAAAAGGATTGTTATCAAAAATTAAAGAATATTATAGAATTTGAGGCCGGCTGTTCGAATCTAAATTCTCTCGGATACAGTCTAGCGCAAGCCAGAAAAATTAAAAGGTATTTGCATACAAGTCGGAAGCTGTTAACTTATTTCTTTAATATTCGTTTTTAACAATTTGTCAATAATCTACAAATTTGAGTAAAATGTCTAATGCACATAGCTAAAAGTTGTCTAATTTTTTTTCAGCCACCTACACCCATGATCTACTTTTGCATGTCGTGCGCGTTGGAAGTTATCCATTGCAATATGTTAATGAGCTTAAGGATAATAAAACATATCATTATAAACAATTATCGCAACTGGTAAATAATGCTCTAGATCGTATGCTAATGCAATCAGATTTTCGGGATTCATATCATGGTGTTGAAGTAACACAATTTTCAGACGGCCATAAGAACCATCAAGGAGTATTAATTAACGTTCTATTACAGGTATTTTTTTTAACACAAAAGCAAATTTAGTCCGAGGCACATTGAGGGACTTTTATTAATATTTTATTAAAATTTAATAAACTAAGAAAAACTTAACAAAAATGCACATTCAGACATGTCACAAAAGTTTTTAACCTAAGTATAAACAAATTATATCTGTGCCCCTAATAACATATTTAAATTAAAATTGCACATACAGAATCAAAAAAAAGTTTTGATAGGATGAATTCGCATTACATTATTAATATTGCTTATTTGAATTGCTTACAAATAAAGGAAAGTTTACAGATTGCTAAAGTAAGAAAGCAATGGATGCCCATATACATATATCTCCAAACGCTACAACGTTGGCAGAAGAACAGTACAAAAATGTTTAAGTGCAAGCTTAGGCAATATAGTTTTATAGTTGATAGTATTAAAGTAAGCTGAACAAATATTTTTTTAGATTTTTTTGTAAAACATTAGAAACTTACCTCTTAAATTCTAAAATCTATTAAATATGAACACTTTTTTTTAGGTGTATTTGAATTTTTATCAGTGATGACGTTTACAGTACGTTTACATTTGACAGTACTGGCAAGAAAGTAAGAAAATACATACCTATTAGTTTCCAAAAACACTACTAACTGTCTTCGTGACGTAGGCGTCCAGACAGTAGTTAAGACAGTTCACTTTTAAAAATAAGTCAAACGTGAATGTTGCTGTTCAAGTCCAGCTAAACGTGTTTTACATGAACTAAACAAACTTGAAAACAGCTTAAAATAACTATATTGTGTTAACAAACAGAACACTTTACTAAAATATAAAAAATCAAAGCGAGATATGTTTAATTTTTTTTAAACTTTGATTTTTTCCCTTTTGCTAACAAAACTTCAGATTACTGTTAGCAAATGTCAAATCACTGTCCAATTTTACTGTTTGCAAAATTTGCTAGACAGTAGACAAGACAGTTGGAAAAGTGTAAAAGTTTGCATGTATTGCTACTGTCTTGCCAGTACTGGCAAATGTAAACGCCAAGTTAGTTACGTTTGATACATTTTTCGTAACTTCTGAAGGCCCGACGAAACATGTATGTATACATGCTTGCCAGAAGAATTCAAATTAAATGTGCTAAGTCGACAAAAGAAAAGTGCTAAATTGTTCTACAGTAAAAAACAAAACTGCTAGTTTTAACACTGATTTTTATGAATATAATAGCGGTTTTCACCCTAGATATGTATGTAGTAAAGTCCCTTATAGAACCTTGTGAATCTTGTTAATTCAGTTAAAGTTCTAAGGTTTACAACACTGCAACCACAAAATGTATTAGACTAAAATTTACTACGCTGTGGTTGAAAAATCCAACAAAAAGCTGTAGTAAGCACCACAGAGGCGTCACGAGACAGTAAATATTGTGTTTTTTCTGTCTTTTTCTTCGAAAGCTGCCCTTTTTACATTTTTTGTTTTGATTACGCAATTTGTGTTGATAGTAACGACCTGTTTTCACACATTGACACTTCACTACCAAAAAACGTTTTCTTTCTCTTTTTTCGAAAGCTGCCCTCGTAGGCTGCCCTGTAGGCATTTTGCATACGTCACTTTTTTCATCTTTGGTAAACACGTTTGTTAAATAGCCAAGTTAATAAAACAGTTGAAGAAACTATAGCGGTATTCAATGTTTGGTGCGTTTTAGGTTGCAACGGTTTGGTAGTGCAATACTTTTATCATTGACAGTGAGCGGTATTTTAAGCTACTTTGCAATGCTAGATGCAAATTAGATAACAGCTGTTTTACGGAATTATTGGACGGGAAAATTTACAAAAAGGTGTTTGATTATTTTGTGAAATTGTTTTAAAATGCCACCAGGCAGTGCAAAAGAAAATATTATCGCAGCATTAGTAGAACTACGCCAATCGTTGGACTTTTTATAAGATGCCTTAAGGTATCGTTCCTTACACCTTATAATATCCCAGGTGGCATCGATACCGCTTTTTTCAATAAATTTTTTATAAACCATTTTAGCTGTTGGTGTCTAAATAAAGGCTCAGTTAGGCGAACGTTGCTGTACCCGTAATGTAACGCACCGTACTGTAAGCACGTTGGTGCACTTATAGAACGTTTAAAAACGTGTCATATGTTTTCCCATACATAAACAAAAAGCAATAGTATACATAAAACAAAACAAACAGTGATGAGAATCAAAAATGGTCAAATGGTGACCGTTGTGCAGAAAAGGTACCACGTGATTTAAATGGTATTAAAACAGTATTTTGTGTATGTAAAACATGTTAATAATTTAATATTTATATTATAGATTTACAATAAATAAATTTGTATTTAAGCATATATACATTTTTAGCATACATATGTATATTGTAAATGTGCATACACCAAAAAAGGTTTTGATACCATTTAAAGTCTTTTATATGTTTCCCTTTTTCATTGTATGTGTATATGCATTTGTTTATTTTAAACATCTAAACATACATATGTATATTTATATATTTGGAAATATGTTGTATTGTAAGTTGTTTTGTCGCAATTCCATAGATATACTAAAAAAAGTACCAAAAAAAGAGCGAAATTACCCGCATTCAATGTAACATACAAGCCGCCCATCACTGTCTTACAAATGTCACGTAACAACGGCATGAAATTCTATTTTATACAGATTGGTACGTTGCAACTACGGTACATTGCATTTCGGTAAGCTTTTGTATTGGTTTTCATATAACAAAAAGCGAATAGCTGATTGATACAGTACATATACGGTACAGCAACGTTCGCCTAACTGAGCCATAATAATAATAAAGAAATTGCTTTTGAAAAATTACGGACTTCTCTTTAATACTAACCTCTATGTTTTCTGACCGGTCCAAATAATCCAAAACAGTTTTTATTTCATCTGCCGTCCACTTTTTGTTGGGTTTTTCTCTATTTAATTTTTTATTTACAGTTGTCGGCTCCATATCTTAAATTTTGTTTCATGATTCTAAATTATTGTTTACAAATGTCAGCTGTTCGATTATCAGTTATGTAAACGCAATACATGTAGCAAAAAAAGATAAACAGCTTTAGTGTTGCGCAAAAGCAAAGATGTGACAATTGCAATTCTGTATATTTTGTTGTTGGATTGCAAACAAAAGCTTTAATATTTTGCATTTGCACTAAAGCAAGACCATTCGCATCAAACACTGAACTCCGCTTGTATATTTTTTTCTACCTCACTCAGCAACTTCATTAATTTACAATACTAACGAAAGAGATACTCACGCGTTGTCGTTTAAAATCGCATTAAGTAAAGCAGAGTTGTACACTTAATACAAAGAGTAAAACCGCTAAAAAAATGTACATATACAATTTTTTAACATATTCATTTTGTTATTTATTATTACTTAGTTTAATGTAACAACATAATATATTTTAAATAAAGTTGTTACAACTATTTAAAATCTCAATTATGTAATTTTCATCTTCCTCATATACCAACTCATTTTGGTACACAGAAAAAATAAATCGCATATTGGACTAAGTACACCGGAGTGGGTAGATCGCTCTATTGACAATTTTGACAGTTTTTTGAAACTAGCTGTTCAACATTCCAATATTGCCCCCAAAAAAACAAAAACTATTAAAATATATTCCACAGATGTCGAACATCTTTTGTCTAAAAAAAGGAGGGCTCGAAGAGAGTGGCAATTGCACAGATCCCCTCAACTTAAGAACTTACTAAAAGAGTGTACAAAAAGACTAAGAAAGTTATTGCAGACAGAAAACGGCTTCTCGGGAAAAATATCTTAAGGAACTTGATGCAACCCCACAATCAGACTACTCATTAAGGCGTGCGGCTAGAAATCTCAAAAGGCCAGTTGTCTCTAAACCACCATTAAGAAACTTGAATGGAAGTTGGGCAAGAAATGATGTTGAAAAAGGAAATCTGTTTGTCAATCATTTAAAAAACGTATTAACCCCAAATATTTATATCTCGCGATATTGCGGTCGAGCTACCACCTGTTGCTGCTAGAGTAGCTGTTCCCCTAAGATATGATATAAGAAAAATCGAAAATGCTATTTGTGATTTAAACCCCAAGAAGGCTCCTGGTGTTGATAAAATCAGCAACAAAATGCTTTTGGAGCTACCCAGCACAGCAAAGAAAATTATTCATTTAATGTTTAATGCTATTTTACGCCTTGAATACCATCCTCAAAAGTGGAAGGTTTCCTTAGTCGCCATGATACCTAAACCAGGAAAGGATCACACAAAAGTTGAGTCATATAGGCCTACAAGCTGTTTGAGAAGCTGTTAGCATCAAAATTAACCCGATTTTAAATGAAAATAGATGTATTCCTAACCACCAATTCGGCTTTAGAAGAGAACACAGCACAATTGAGCAAACCCATCGTATAGTTAACGCAATAAGAAAAGCCTTTGAAGAAAGAAAATATTGTGCCGCTCTCTTCATCGATGTTTCTCAAGCTTTTGATAAAGTCTGGCATGAAGGCTTATTACATAAATTGAAGCTAAACTTACCAGCAAACACACATAAGCTGTTAGAAAGCTACTTAATCGGTCGAAAGTTTATTATTAAAGAAGGTGATTATTTAAGCTCTCCTCAGCAAATTGACGCAGTAGTCCCTCATGGAAGCATCCTGGGCCCACTTTTATACTTAATATATACCTCTGATATGCCAACAAACAACTACACCCAAACTTCAACATTTGTTGATGATACAGCTTTTCTAAGCGTGCACGAAAACAGTCAAAAAGCATCTCGATACCTACAGGATCATATATTTCAACTCGAACAAAGCAATGGAGGATAAAGGTCAATGAGCAAAAATGCGTACATATAACATTCACCTTGCGTCGGGAATCATGCCCCTATTAAAATCAATAATCAAATAATACAACAAAATTCGCACGTAAAATACCTCGGTATTCATCTTGATCGCCGTTTAACGTGGAAAAGCCATATAGAGGCAAAATTAACTCAAATGAAACTAAAAGCCATCCAAATTCATTGGCTTATTGGAAGAAACTCTGTCCTTAGTCTCGACTGCAAACTTCTTCTTTACAAATCCATCTTAAATCCAATCTGAACCCGTGATGAAGAAAATTTTTGTCTGGCCTGGCAGGACATAAAATAACGTATTAGGCTAAGATTTGATTAATTATTGTTTGTTCATATTTAATATATGAAGATTCAATAAATAAATAATGAAGAAAAAAAAAAAAAATATTTGACTAAATTTTTTTTTAATTTTCTGCGATGATTTGTTAAAATAAATTGTTGGAAATGTTAAATAAATCAAACAAAATGTTTATTGAATCTTTATTAATTTGTTTACTAATTATGATGAGCTTAACTTCCAATTTTTATTCTTTGATAAATACACAAAAATTTATTGTGGGGGATAAGCTAGTTCCTATGCGCAATTCGCTGGTTGCTTAGGCCAGATCATCAGAAAACCTTTTTCCAAAGACTTTGGAAAAACAAAGGATATTATACAAATAAAACTGTAAAGCGAATGAGAATTATGAGGTATTAAACAATGGACAAGGGTTGCACAAATGCTGTCTTTATTTGACTCAAATATTTTTTTTTATTGAATACTAGCTGGCCGACCCGGCTTCGCTCGGTAGCTGACTACTAATGATCGTTGGAGCCGTTTTCTGATTTTAGGTAAAAGAAAAAATCGTCCAAATCGGTCAAATAAATAGAAAAAGTGGGCGTAAAAGTAGGCGTGGTAAATTTTTCTTTCGATGTAAACTTAAAATGTAATAATACGAACATTTGAAATTGAAAAATTAGTCAAATGGATGGAGCCGTTTTTTTGATTTCAGGCAAATCAAAAAAAAATGGGCTTAAAAGTGAGCGGGGCAAAATTTCCGTACAATCCTAAGTTGGCGATCATTTTAAAGAAAAAATCGGTCAAGCCGTTCTCCAGTTATGCGATCAGCAACACACAACATTTCATTTTTATTATATAGATAAGGAAATTATTAATTACACTACAGGACAAAATTTCAACAAAGTCGTGACCAAATGAATCTGACAGCTAATCATTATGTAATCCGCTGAATCCGAATATGAAGTCATAATTGCCAAAAGTAGAACAGTTTTTGAGATATTCCAAAAAACCGTTATTTGTGTTTTTAAAAAAGATGATGTGACTGAAATGCAAATATCTTCAAAAATTTTAAACGGGGTATGTAATTCTCTCTTTCTAGTGAAAGGTTATAAAATTTCTAAAATAACCATGGATTGCTTGTGAAGATTGGTCAAGAAATGACCGAGTTACAGGGGACAAAAATTCAAGCTTCATTGAAAAGTTTATGATTTTGTTCAATTTTGCTCTATTCAAGTTATTTTTTTTAAACCAATGATTTAAAAATCATAATGTTTTATTGTATGCGACATAAGATTATTTTAATATGAACATTAGATTGGTACAAAAATGACAGCGCTACAGAAGATTTAGTAAATTAACCCACATAGAAATTCAATACTTTTAAGCCATTTTTAATATTTATTGTTACTAAAAATTTAGCTTTTTATATTAATTTGTTGTGGGTTAGTTTAATTAATCTTCTGTAACTTTGTTATTTTTGCACCGATCCGGATCCTATTGGGCACAAAATGTTCGTATTGAAATAGGCTAAAATTTTATTGTTTGGATATTTGCATTTCAGTCACAGCATCTTTGTTAAAAACACAAATAACGGTTATTTTGAAATATCTCAAAAACTGTTCTACTTTTCTTCATATTCAGATTCAGCGGAAAATTTTACATAAAGATTAGGTGTCAAATTCATTTGGTCAAAAAATTGTCACGTAGTGTTATTTTATTGAGTCCCATTTTGCAAAGTGTAATTTTGACAAATTTTTTCATTAAATTAAATATTAAATAAAAAACCTAAAATGTTATTTTTTAGCGAACTGTGTTGTTAAAAATTTTCTTGAGATATTTTTTCTGTGTACTTTCCAGATGAACCGATTTTTTTACAATATCGTGCAGTTCTTTTTTCATTCCAGTTCTCAGCAAGGCCTATCCAATAGGTCTTTGGTCAACAGTGTTGCCAATTT
Source organism: Pollenia angustigena (assembly GCA_930367215.1). NCBI lineage: Eukaryota > Metazoa > Arthropoda > Insecta > Diptera > Polleniidae > Pollenia > Pollenia angustigena. The sequence goes on along the minus strand of OV884061.1, from coordinate 9,774,542 downwards.
AGCCATTTAGTGGCTAGATTTAGCCATTTTCACCCTGTTTAGCCATTAGTCTGAGTTCATACGGCTCATATCTTATTGACAAGATTCTTCCTTTTTCTTCTTTGAACATGAATTGGCGTTCAAATGATTCATGTCATGTTGACGACATGTGCTTTTTTGATATTGAAAACAAAAACAAAATTAAACAACGAATAAGAAAGCAAAACGTCAAGACAGTACATGCATCTGTGTACTCGTTTCTTTTCCCCTCGTCCCTCTTGCCTATAAAGTAGCAATCTTGTCAATAAGACATGAGCCGTATGAACACAGACATAAAAACTGAGTTTAGTCATTAGTCATTTTTCAACTTGTTTAGCCAAAAAGTTTTTTCCGTTTTTTTTCTTTTTAAAGAATAATTTTTATTTTATAAAAAAATTTATAAAAGTAAAGTAAACATTTTTAACAATTAAAACGCCTTTAATTTAAATCACAACTTTTACAACTGTTGAAATCGCTAAACGATGATGATGAAACATCTTTCAGAATAAAAAAACAGTATTCCAATATTATATTTATAAAATAGATCAACACAAACATCGGTGTTTCTTTCTGATTGCAAGTATTTCAATAAAGAGATGCAGGCGACAACAAATTTTTTTTAGAAATTTCAGAATTGACTATAAAGTTGCTCTCACTTCCATGGTCTAATGCGGAAGTAGAGAGGGTATTTAGCCAAGTAAACACCGTTAAAAGTAATTTGAGAAATAAGTTACATTAAGCAACCGTTAATTCGATTTTATCAATAAGGTAAATATTTTTACCATAAATATTGGTAAACTATGCGTTTGTGCTGATGTTTGTAACACCTTAAAATATTGGTCCTAAGCCCACCTTTACGTATATCACTTCAGAATCACTTTCTGAGTCGAATTAAGAATGATTGTCCGGCTGGCTGGCTGTCCATGTAAACCTTGTGCGCAAAGTACAGGTCGCAATTTTGGAGATTATTTGATAAAATTTGGCACATAGGTTCTAATGTGGTGTAGGGTATCATAAGTCGGGGTTGACCGACTATACTTTCTTACTTCTTTTTTATTGTAGATCTGGACTCAAAAAGTGTTGGCTAAATGTTGTCGTTATTATGATTAACCTTCACCAATTCATATAAATATTACATGTCAAACTTATGTATGTCACTTTTTTCACAAATAACATTTATTCAAATTTAATGATAAAACAAATGATCTTATGAAAAAAGTACTTCATTGCGTTTGGTGCGGAAACTCTTATTCGATTTCGAAAAAAAAATATGTAATGGGGGTTGATACTTTTTATGCTGTATTCAACTTGCTATGCCATTTTTCCTATTGGCAAAAATTGTAAATTGTATTGTTATGTATGTATGTATATTTCATGATACACTTAAAGAATTGATACTTTACATGAATTGATTATATGAGTTTTTAAGTAGTTTTGGGATCTAGAAAAAAGTGTTAAAAATGCTAAATAATTATAAAAATGTGCTAAACTAGCACTTGGCACATTTTTCGAAATTCTTAGTGGTAAATCTAGCACTAAAAGTGCTAAACTGGCAAGCCTGCATATATAATTTATTAAGTCTAGGTTTACACTATGAAAGTTTTCTTTCAGAAAATCTGAGATTATGGGTGAGAGAGGAAGAGAATATGCTGCTATTCTCTCCCCTCTCACCAACAAACTCACACTTTCTGAAAGGAAACTTTCATAGTGCGAACCCAGACTTACATATGTCCAAATTTTCGTAAATTTTAATAAATGCACAGAACGAAGATATAATTTTAAAAAAGTATTTGACTCATTCATAAAGATGAAAACAGCCTATCTCCGAAAGTATTTTTGAATTTTAACGCTCAAGTACTATTTACGTATAGAAAAAATTATTAAGGAACTAGCTTGCCCGGCAAACGTTGTTTTGCTATATAAATTATTTCTTTCAGATTTTACAGTGTCTGCATGCCAAATTTTAAGAAACCCGGTTGATTAGCTTAAAATATTGGGGAGGGGGAGCTGTTACCTCTATTGTTATCGAAATTTGCTTTCCTGAATGATTATCCATTTTAATTGATTTTACATGTTTTTTCCTTACTTCTGTTTTTTCGTACTTTTGTCAAGAATTTTTCTTGAAGTCCAAGTACATTTTTTTTGTTTTTTCATTTTTTCTTTCTCTTTTCTGTTGACCTTTTTCAGCACAACTTGAAGGACAAATGTACACATAGAGCTCGTGCCTTAGCTTTTAACAATAATTAGTATTGTGGTTATTTTGTTAAACTATTTATGGGTTTTTATCCAAATTTTTAATATTTTTAATAAGGCTTAAGTTCATGAAATTTAATTTTTCATTAAATTATTTTTATGACAAAAAAAATGTACTTGGACTTCAAGAAAAATTCTTGATAAAAATACGAAAAAACAGAAGTAAGGAAAAAACATGTAAAATCAATTAAAATGGATAATCATTCAGGAAAGCAAATTTCGATCTACCAAATGTTAGAATACAATTTGGTTTAAGGATTGATGTTTGACTATTGACGTCAGCAGTCGTCGATGGCTGCGAGTGTAAGACGGCAAATCCATCTGAGGAGATCGAGTGGTTGCGATCGAAACATGTCATGGTAACCTGCCAGCCGGGGTTCGAGCCCCAGCCACGTCAAGAATGAAAGATTATCAATAACAATTTTAATTAATTTTCATGTTGTAAAATTCCTTTCTTCATAAAAATAATTTAATGAAAAATTAAATTTAATGAACTTAAGCCTTATTAAAAATATTAAAAATTTTGGATAATATTAAAATTGTACTGTTTAATTTCGTGTTTTACATAAATACGTGTTTTCTTTGTCATATTTAATCATTCTTCTTTTAAGTAAACTCCGTGTTTTTTTCGATTTATCGTTCATCTGTGGTTTTTAAAAATAAATCATCATAAAGCCGATGATACTGCATAAACTTTGTTTACTAATCAATTGTTTTTGTATTGATCATATGTTTTAATTTGCTGTTTATTCAGTTAATTCTGGAACTGTATTATCGACTCTGACTAAATTGTGGTTTGTGTATTTGATAAGCTGTAATAGAGCATTACCATTTTTACCAATAAACTTCCTGTGTTGTCAAACCTTTTTTACTATTATGGAATGTTCAAACGTAAGCTGCCAAATAACTGGAAATGATCGTATGATATCCTGCTGGCTGTGCGTGGGGTGTTATCATTTGGAATGCTGTGGCCTAAAAGCACGCGATGCTGACGCTCTTGCTGACCCTCAAAAATCTCTGCACTGGACATGCCCAAATTGCAGAACTATTAGTGTTGAATTTTGTAACGTTTTTAAAAACTCTAGAGATGAATTTAAAATAATCAATAAGGAATTTCTGCTGCTGCAAACTAAACTCAACAAATTTGGAGAATTATTTACCAAATACCCTAATTTGGAAAACTTTACATCTTCAGAGAATGTTTCGTCTCCGAAACGGAAGAAGACAAACTCCAGCTCTGTTGCACCACAGATAACCTCCTCAAAAGCTGCCGGATCTACATCCTGGTCTGATGTAGATACAAATTTAAATGTTGGTTATACCAATACAAACTTCAACATAAATCAAATACTTGTATTTTCTGAAACTTGGCTCAATAGCAATATTTTGGATTCTGAAATACTCTGCAACAAATATTAAATTTTTAGACGTGACAGAGTCACAAATACTACTGGTGGTGGAGTTTTGATTGCTGTATGTAAATGTTTGGAAACCGTCAAAGTTGATAACATTCCCATAGACAATATGGAATTTATTGCAGTCAAAATAAATATATATATATCCCTCCAAATTCGGGACAGATAACATATCTTCAAAATTTAACTGCATTAAACTCCGTTCTTTTTGCGATTAACCCTGAAGATTTGGTCCTTGTCTTTGGTGATTTTAATTTAGCGTTTTTATCTTGGAAATTTTTACCTGATTCGTTATATTATTCTCCAACTAATATAAACAATTTTATCGAAGAATTCTTAAACAACATATCGGACTTATGTCTTTTTCAAATAAATGGTGTATTAAATGATTCTAAGAATCTGCTTGATTTGGTATTTGTAAATGAACCTAAAGATTGTACTTTGACTCGTCACCATCCTATTACTAGACCTGAAGATCGTCATCATCCTACTGTTGAAGTCAACTGTTATTATCCATTTTCTGTGAAAACAAATACAAAATTCAATAATATAAAAAATTACTGTTTTAAGAAGACAAACTACAGCGATTTAAATTTCTTTTTATCTAATACAAACTGGCTTGAAATTTTGTCATTATCCAGTGGTACTCCGGCAGCAATCGATGCAACTCTTAATTCGTTTTATAACACTTTGTTTCATTACATCGATGATTGTGTACCTAAATACGCAGTTGTTAATAAATCTGGCCCTCCATGGAATTCAAGTTCTCCATCGAGATTAAAGAATATAAAAAATAAATTTTATAAGAAGTATAAACAAACTGGACGACTGATTGATTACTCCAAATATTCTTTATACCGTGCTAAATACAATTTACTCAACCATAACCTTTATACAAATTATTTAAATACGATGAAACTGAATCTAAAGCTCGATCCGAAAGCATTTTATAAATTTGTTAACTCGAAAAGAAAATGCATCGGATTTCCATCTTCGATGAAATATCTCACCACCGAGTCTTCTAATCATATGGAAACAAGTAATATGTTTGCGGATTTTTTTGCTTCAACCTACTCTATTGAGGAATATGGTACATTGAAAAGTTATCCATTTTATATCCCATTTCCATTCGTCACTACTGCATATATGACAACATTATTATTAAAACTAAAATCATCGTTCTACAGTGGACCTGATGGTATTCCTAGCTGCCTTCTTATAAATTGTGCGCATAATATATCTATACCTTTAACAATTTTATTCAATATGTCTATAAAGCATGGCTACTTCCCGAAATTATGGAAAAAATCTTTTATTATTCCACTATTTAAATCAGGGAATAAATCGAATATAGTGAACTACAGAGGTATTGCCAAATTAAGTGTCATTCCCAAACTTTTTGAACAATATCTTACTGAATATTTAAGTAAACAAGTCTCTTCCATACTCACACCTTTCCAACATGGTTTTCGTAAAGGATGTTCAACTACGACTAATTTACTAGAATTGACAACAATAATAAATAATGGCTTTAAAAACGGATGTTATACCGATGTTATATACACTGATTTTAGTAAAGCTTTTGACAGAGTTAACCATAAACTTCTATTGCATAAGCTGTATTTAATAAGATTTACGAATTGCTGTTTGAATTGGATAAAATCTTATCTTTTACGTCGTGAACAGCGTGTGTGTTTTAATAATACATTATCTAAACATATTATAGTCAACTCTGGTGTTCCACAAGGTAGTCATCTCGGACCAATACTTTTCTTATTATATATCAACGATCTACCTACCACAATAAAATTTTCCAATATACTTATGTATGCTGACGATGTAAAATTTTGTTCAAGTTGTGCTGACTCCATTGTTCAACACCACTTACAACAGGATTTAAATTTATTCTTTAATTGGTGCCAAATAAACTTATTGGATATAAATTTTAAAAAATGCATACATATACGTTTTTCCAGAAAAACTAGACCAATGTGGTGACCACAAATTGGAAGTTGTTAATGCTTTCTTGGATCTTGGTGTATTATTTGACACTAAGTTATCTTTTTTAGAACATATTAATATGTGTACTAATAAAGCTCGTGGTGTATTTGGATTTGTTAAACGTTGGTCAAAGGAATTCTCTGACAGATCTATAACAAAACAGTTGTATATATATATGGCTCAATAATTTGGGATCCATATTACAACGTTCATAGTGATCGTATTGAGTCTGTCCAAAAACAATTTCTGCTATTCATAATCCGGAGCACTTACCCAAATCCATCTATATATCTTCCTCGTTATAGAACCAGGTTATTGGAGATTCATTTACCAACTTTAAAAAGCCGCCGAACAATGCTGAATGTCATATTTGTTATCAATCTAATTAAAGGCAATATTTGCTCGGAGTTCCTGTTAAACAGTTTATTTTTTAATGTTCCCCAACGCCCTACACGTTATTACCAGCCGTTATCAATTGAATACTTCCAACAAAATTATGCAAATGCCGAACCTTTTCGTCGAATATGTGTAAACTTTAATGATCTGTACAGTATTATTGATATGACTTTGAATATTAATACTATCAAATTGAATTTAATTTTATATTTAACAGCCAATCCCACGATGTTTCACGTTAACGTTCGCATAGAAAATTACATTTAAAACTAAAACAATTCCTAAAATTTGTTTTTGTTTTAAATGTTATTTTCTATGCGAACGTTAACGTGTGACATCGTGGGACTGGCTGTAAATAGATGATGTTAAATTTGTTTGTTTAACTTTGTAATTTTTGTCTGAAAGGAGGTAATCCATAGACTAAATAAATAAAAAACCACTGGGCCGATTTCATGCAAACTTTACATAAACCATCTACAGACTATCCCTAACGTACCCCAACGTTTTTGTTGAAATCGGTCTACCCGTTTTCGTAGTTAGTGGTGACATCAAAGTGTTCACTTCTTTTTATATATATAGATTTGTTATTCGTGCTTAATTCTCAATTTTTATTCTTGATAAAAACACTGAAATTTATTGTTGATAGGATAAGCTATTCCTATGCGCATTTCACTGGTTGCTTAGGCCAGATCGTCAGGAAACTTCATCCATAAAGATTTTATAAAAACTAAAGATATTAAACCAAATAAAACTGTTGTACGTATAAGAATTATAAGCAACAGTTCTACTTGTAACAATATCAAAGTTTAAACAAAAAAATCAATGTGTGAAGAGATAAACAAGACAAAAATAGAAAAATTGCAAGGCTAGACTTTCATAATCTGGACACAATTTTAAAGCAGAATTTTAAAAAATTGCATCAACAAAAATTGCAAGTCTGGACGATAACTAGGTCTGCGCGAAACCACAGAGCAGACACGAGACGAAAGATATTGCGTTTTTATTTCTCTTTTTCAGAATGCTGTCCTTTTTGCATTTCGCTTTGCATTACCTTTGTGCCCTGAGAAATCAGGGCATGCTGCTACTAGAACTCGTTGGTAATAATTGAACCAGATAAAAATATGCTACTGGAACGCAAACGGCCTAAGCCAACATAAAAAAGAAGTAGAAAATTTCCTTAATTCCCAAAGTATTGATATACTGCTAGTCTCTGAAACTTACTTCACAGATAGAAATTGCTTTAGAATCAAAGGCTACTCTATCTACGACACTAAACACCCTACAGGTAGAGCGTTTGGTGGATCAGCCATAATTGTCCACGACAAACTAAATCACTTCCCCTTAGAAGAATACAGAACTGAGCACATACAAGCTTCTTCAATATACCTTGTAGGAGCCAAAATGACAGTGTCCGCCATTTATTTTCGACCCAAGCACAAAATATCGGAACTCGATTTCTTAAAATTTTACAAAACCCTGGGTAACAAATTTTTAGCAGCAGGAGACTGCAATGCCAAGTACACTCACTGGGGATCGAGAGTCATTTCTCCCAAAGGAAGACAGCTGCTAAAAGCTATAATTTCCAGCCAGGTCGACGTATTGTCTGGAGGTCAGCCAACTTACTGGCCTTCAGACCTTAATAAGATTCCCGATCTCATTGACTTCGCAGTAATACATAATATTAAACGTGAACAAATTTCGATAGCATCGTCGCTTGAATTATCATCTGACCACTCCCCAACGATTCTGACATTGTCTCATAAGGAACCAATTTCAGTCCATAACCATCTCCCAAACAGAAACATCAATTGGTTAAAATACAAAAAAAAAGTTAGTTCACAATTAGCTCAAAACATCTCTCTAAAAACTGAGGCAGAAATTCAGTCAGCAATATTGATCTTCTCAGAAACAATAACTGCTGCAGTGAAAGTATCTACTCCAGCCCCAAAGCCCACCAAAAATAAAGGGTACATGTGCCCATCAAATATACACAATCTAGTCCAAGAAAAACGACATCTTAGAAGACAACGGCAACTTCACCGCTCTCCACCGCATCTCTGAATCTTTATTTACAGGGCCTAGATCCAACAGAAAAACGGATTACAGTCTTTGGAAAGCAACAAAACAACTGAAAAGACCCATACCCTACGAATCTTCTCTTCGTCTTAGTGACGGTAATTGGGCGAAAAGTCACTGCGATTAAGCCAACGCTTTTGCCGATCATTTAAAAAAGGTATTCACACCCAACATCACTATGTCGGACATACAAATTCCTCAAATAAATGACATAGTAGTTTCTCCCATGAAACTCAGATTCTCTAACATAACAACAATTGTAAAAAATCTCAACACCAAAAAATCTCCTGGTATAGACTCAATAACATCTAAAATGATCTGCGAATTGCCATACAGTGCACTAAGACTTATCATTTTCATCTTTAATGGTATCCTACGCATAGGTTTTTTTCTTCCGTCCTGGAAATCGTCAGATATTATAATGATTCCTAAGCCGGGAAAAGATCCTAGTATGGTCACTTCGTATAGACCAATCAGCTCACTTTCCATCCTATCAAAGTTGTTTGAAAAAGTATTCCTGCAGGCACTGACACCATACCTCAATGACCAACAATTAATTCCCGCACATCAGTTCGGATTTCGTAAGGACCATAACACCATTGAACAAGTACATCGTATCGTGATTCAAATAAGAAAGGCATTTGAAGAAAATCTTTACTGTTCTTCATTATTTATTGACATCTCACAGGCCTTTGATAAAGTCTGGCACAAAGGGCTTATATATAAAATAGTTCAATCCTTACCGCAAAATACCCATAGATTAATCCAAAGTTACCCGACAGAGAGATCATTTTTAGTCATATATAAAAGCTACATTTCAAGCTCTCGGAATATCTCAGCTGGGGTTCCTCAAGGCAGTATACTTGGACCCATGATGTATATTCTTTATACAGCAGATATGCCAACAAATTCGCAAATTCATACCTCAACTTTTGCAGACGATACAGCATTTATGAGCACTCACAAAGATCCCAAAATTGCCTCCTCCAACCTACAGTCTCATATATGTACATGAGCTGGAATCATGGCTTAACAAATGGAAGATAAAAGTTAATCCAGCTAAGTGTGCACATGTGACTTTTACACTGCGAAGAGAAAACTGCCGCACAGTTACAATAAATAACACCAGAATACCTGAAAAACTCCACATTAAATACCTAGGAATGCACCTTGATCGCCGTCTCACATGGTCCAAACATATTGACTCAAAAACAACGCAATTAAAACTTAAAACTGACCAACTCGGATGGCTTCTAAACTCCTCATCTTCGCTTAGTTTAGAATGCAAATCTCTACTCTACAAAACCATTCTCAAGCCAATATGGACCTATGGAATCCAACTTTGGGGAACAGCATCCACTTCCAATATTGCAAAGTTACAAAGAACACAGTCAAAAATATTAAGATACATAACAGGTGACCCCTGGTTCATTCGTAACGAGAATATACATAAAGACCTCAATATACCTGTCAGTTCGGGTTGAAATAGAAAAATATTGTTCTAAATATATAACACATAACCTACTCTCGTTTAGAGGCCACTCACGGCTAAAGAGGGTAGACACCTTGGCATAACACAAAGCTAAAACATGTTTAAATGTTCACAATATGGTCTTCTATTTCACTGACAATAGAATCAAAAATTAAAAATAGTTTTTAAGATGTTATTACTTACATATTGTTATTTCCTACTTAGAAAGATCCAATAAACAAATTAAAAGTTGAAAAAAAAACAAATTTATTTATGTTCTGTAACTTTGGTGATAACTTCTCGCATCGAAAAGATGTAAAACTAATCATTCCTTCGTTTCTCGAAAAGTGAGAAAAAAATTTGTTTGTAACTCATGTCGAAAACTACAAAAAGATATTACTTCTTTACGTTATAAATGTCAAGTGAGAAAAACTGTTGTTTGTTTCAATTTGTGGCATTTTTGTTTTAATTCTCACATTTCAATCAAAAAGTTTCTCGGCACGGGAGTTACAACACATGCGCACTGTTGTAAAAATTAACTTTTAAGTTAACCACACCATAAGTTAATAATATTTAAGTAACTAAATAACATTACAAAACAAAATAATATTACCAAGTAAACTTTTTGCACAAAATAAAACGTTTGTTAAGCTATTTTTGTTTTGATCAAGCAATTTGTGTGGATTGTAGCGGCCTATTTTGACACATCGCACTTCACTAGATGCTGTGCCCTGTAGGCTAGTTGGTAGTGAGCTTGTCTATCAGTGCAGTGGTTGCTGGTTCGATTCCCGCCAGAGACTCTGGTATCCTGCATGCAAACGCAATGAGAAAAAATACCGCTCTCAGTATTTTTCTTCGAAAGCTACCTGCGCAACTGATTTGGACCTTTTTCACACGTCACTATTTTCATCTCTGTTGCGAAACGCCTGCTGATTTTTTGCAGGTTTTGTTTCTTCGTGCAATTGTTTTAAACATCTTTATCATGTATTAAACACAATAAATGCTATTCTATTGTTGCATTGTGGTAGTTTTGCAAAAGCTTTTGATATATTGGTTGAGCTCCAGGACAGTTATTATATTATTTCATATTATCTATTTGCGATATTTCGGTACTGCTCGGATATCTTTCTTAAGAAAAATAATTAAGAACATGAACAAGACGTTACAACTTCATCACATTCAATGAAATATCGAAAATAATTAATATAAAAAACCCTAAGGGCAATGCTACACTTTATATTTCGGTCCAACTTTGCACGACTTTTTCGAGCAGATCTGGTCTTATTTCATTAATAATGAGCAGAGATTTAACATACCCCCACAAAATGAAGTAGACATACATAACTCGGTCACCAAACGTTTGGCTCAAAAAAGTGATGGTTTCACGCGCTGTATGCCATGTTGCAACCATTTCTCCTTCAAAAGATTTACAATGAATAATTTTGAGGAGAAATTTTGGCACCGGTTTGGCACAATGACGCCTTCGGCATGTTAACCGTACCAAACAATGTAGTGGGGTCTCAAGAGGATTGTTCTGTTTCCAAAAATGTTAATACTGCTTGTTTACGTTATGCAAGAAACGAGCCTCAGCGCTGACGATAAAAATCTGGTTTAACTTCCAGTTGATTAGTCCATTCACCGAACTCTAGACGCAATTGATAGTCAGCTGCCTTTAATTCTTGCACCAGTTGGATTTTATTGGGATGTGGACCGGGATCTTTCATAAAATATTCTCAAGTTGTGGACGGGCAGAGACCGAGTTGCTAAGAACGTCGTCGGATCGAACAGTTCGTCTACAGCAGTGATGGCTTCTTCTGTACCCTGTATTTAAGAGAGTCAATGTTGTTATAAATCGATCCATAGTATTGCCTCTCTTGCTCAGATGGACGATTATGCGCACCGTAAAACTGAAGTGCTCTATAAGTTTGGCGAACAAAGCGTAAATTTTGGAAATTTTAAAATCACGCACAATTTCTTACGCACTCACAAAGTTTTTATTAAGAAGCTCTCGAAAAACACATGATTTGACAGATTGTTACATCGGTTTGTTTTGTTAAAAATGGATTTTCATCAGAATTATTCTTATCTAAAATACGCTTGCCACTATTGTTTAGGTTGAGCTCTTCGAACTAATTAATGCTTCGTGGTTGAATAAATATAATATAAGTTTTAATAAAATATTTCGTAAGAGAGTGCTATTGTTTCAATATTATGCGCGAGTTTTAGTTTAATAATATTGGAAAAATGTTACAACGTTATTCATATGCATAATTCTTTTCAGTTATCCGACAACAGTAATGAAAAGCGTTTAGAAGAAGTTTTCAAAAAACACTTGCGATTAAGCAATTATAGCATTGGTGGAACTGATCTGTACACAAACAAGGCAGGTGTAGATCGGTTAGCTATAAAGGGTAATTAAAAGTCAATTAATTATTTAATAATATGTCTAATTGTATAAAATTAATTCAATACCTTATACAGATTTTAATGAATGTTTGAGCAGAAAACTAAACGATTGTTCGGAAAATGCTCATTGTTTTAATTTACCTGGAACATATACGTGCAGCTGCATTGAGGGTTTTGCAGACCTATCCGACAATCCTATTTATCCGGGTCGCATTTGTTCTTCGGAACTTATTGGTTGTGAAATGTGCCACTATCATGGAAAATGTTTTTATTCTAGAACCACATTGGCGATTAGTTCTAACGATCAAAATTATTGTGAATGCTTTTCCTGGTATGCCGGGTCTAAGTGCCAAGTCAATTTAAAAATATTATTAATTGTTCTACTAGGAATCGGAACATTATTATTTATATTGCTGTTATTCTGTATATTAATAACATGTACCAAACGCCGAAACAATCTTCAACATACGACATTGGCACCATCTACTGTAACGACAAGCAGTGATGGATTACAAAAAAAATCCCGTATTGCTACTAACTTAGTTATAACTAGCGTTGGACTGCATAGTTCAGTACAAGGTGGAACTCTACATAACAACAAACGTCAAAAATCTTTAAAAATCGACAAACGGTCAATAATTAAGGACTCAAGTAGTGAAAGTAGCCAAAATTCATTGCCGTGTGCTTTTAAAAATGTAAGTATATGTAGGTTATTGTGATAAACAAAATTTGTTTAAAAAAAAATGTTGTATATGTATCTAACTTTATTACTTTTCTATACTATAGTGGCACATTCTTAATTGCATTATTTTCTTATAGAGAGATTCGATAAAAGAGAGCTGTACAAAGAAGAAAACTTGTCATTTAAAAAATAGTAAGAAATTTAGAAATTATTCTCAGAAAAATACAATGGAACAATACTCAGTGTCAGTTCCCTCAAATATACACATAGAAAACAAATGCGATTTAAGTTCAACTATGAAGACTTCTTCATTTAAGGGAAATAATCATCAAACCGAACAGAAAAACTTTTTAGGAAATGCTATTGAATACGAGGGCCACTATTGTGACCAATCAGATCGCAGCTTAACCGTGATGATTCCAAGAGCTAAATACCATTCATCAGTATTATCTCAAACACAACTTATGCACCACCAATTGACTTTAGAGAGAATATTGAAAACAGCGAAACCGGAACACAATTTAGCTAACGCTGATGAAGATGCGAACGTTAACAAGACTTACGTGAGTAACTGAGACCCCATTTTATACTCTTATACACAAATTGCACCTTTACTTTGTACTTTTACAGCCGATATTTTCTCATATGTATATTTGTCAAGTCAGAAATAAAAAAATTAGTAATATCTATTACTTGCAATACTAATATGACAACACAACAAAAATAAAATGTAGCGAAATACCAAGGTGTATTTAATTTGGTCTTTGCAAGTTGCCAAATTTTTTCCCTCATGTTAACAATAACACAATGCTCGAATATGACACTTTTTTTTGCCGACAAGCGAGGCAGCCGGCAGTTACGCTGAATTCAGTGGTGCTAACCCTTTTTTAAGTAACCTCTTGTTTTCAAAATATACCGTTAATTCGAAAATTGAGGAGGTTGCACATAATAGTATATTCGCGTTCCTTAAAAACGAAATCCCGCAATAAAATAATTTTAAAGTAGGGCTTAAAGTTTTTTAATCCGCGCAGTCGTTTATAATTAGATGTTATTTTAAGTTTTTATTAAGAAATTTATTTTTCCTCCTTCTGCAGATTCCATCAAGTATTTCCTAAAAGCTAGTTACGTTTTTTGCCACTTTACCTGTGTTCGAGTCTTGCTGGTACTTAATGAAATTTCTCGCCATGTTTATTAGACTCGGCTGGTGATTGATTATTAAATTTTTCTTCATGACAATGCATAAATGTATTTTCAATGACATTCTGAAGTTTAATTTTTTTTATTCGGCAAGCATAGGTATTTTAAATTAAAATTTGCAAATTTTTAGACCGACGATTTCCTAAAACATTTTCAAGACCTGATTTCACACAATTCCAAATTTATAACACGATATCATTCAATGCAACCTCAAATTGTTGGTTCTTTATTACACGACGAGTGTCCAAATTATGATACATATGAATAAATTATTTAATTTAATAAAGTAGTTAGTAGTAGTAGTCGTTAGTTCATACTGAAAAACGCCATTCGGTAAAAGCAATCCCATCTGGGTTCAATACTTTTATAAAATTTTTGTACAATATCTAGTTTTATGTGGATGGAGGAAGCAAAATCTTTTCCATCGATACAATGGGAAATTCAATCATTTTTATGCAATCTGATTTCGTTACGTGAAGGCCAATCCCTTGTATTGTTCTAATGGTCATCAAACCTCGTATTCCATAAGCACATATTTTTGCTATAGCCCAATTGCATGACGATTAAATCTTCTCATATTTTCCAGTTGTGTTCATTATATTTAGTTAACTGTGCTATTTTTATCATTGATTCTTTTGACTTTTAAGTATTCGTGCATAGTGCTATCGGAATAGGACTTTTTAAGCTTGTGACATTTAGCAAAATTGCTTTTAAGCTACTTTTGGACGAGTCAATGAATAAGCGCCAATCTTCAGGATTAAATTCATTTTGCAATCTTAAAACCTATATTAGCTTGTTTAAAATATCCTGCAAATATAATGCTTTGTCATAGCGACAATTTTAGGCGGTCAAAATTCCATAACATTTTTTACAGTTGATAGGTTATAGCCTTTAATTTGGGCTATAAAACGTAAAATTCGACTAATAGGAACAAAAGTTATGGGGAGTTCAAAATGCATTTTAATTTTTTTGTTGAGTTTCGGTGTAAAATTTGAATATTTCCAATATATTTTTTTTATAATATATCATTATTTCGCTTGTAATTTACAACTGATACCTATTTTTGTTCTCGAGTTCAGATCCTGTCAGAAAATGCCAACATAAGGCCCTTGTAAACTTTTTAGTCCCAATACTTACAGTAGCCAAAGGTTGGCTTTTTGGGACGAGACGAGTCGTTATAAGTATGAAACTGAAAAAGAACATTTTCAAAAATGCCCAAATAGTATGTATGTATATGTATTTTATTTCTATGTTTTAATTAAAATACACATGTACTTAAATCAAAAACAACTTTAAATTAAACAATATTAGAAAAATTTCTTCTAAATAGCTTTGAGTTTCATTTTTCAGAAGTTGTTTAACTTTTTCCTCTTATTCGATTGTGGTTGATTTCCATTTTTCTCGAATACTGGACATAAGAAATAAGATCTTCATAAGTACAACATCTGCACATTTTTCTTGTATTATGCTCGCGAAAGAATCTGTATTCCTTGTTCCATTTCTCTTGCGCTTCTTCAAATTGATCTCCAATTGGTAGCAAATTGTGTTGAGCTTTTGGTTCGCCATGGTACATAATTTTATGAACTGTGGTTGACATGTATCTCCAAGAGTATTTTTATACCCTTCACCGAAGGTAAAAGGGTATATATAACTTTGTCATTCCGTTTGTAATTTCTACAATATTGATCCTACACCCTATAAAGTATATATATTCTGGGTTCTTATGAAAAGCGAAGTTCAAATCCGGTTGTCCGTCTGACCGTCTGTCTGTTGAAATGGGGTTTCCGAAGCCCCCAGATATGATGGGGGCTTGGTTGGGGTATCTTTCTATCAGGTATTCTTATTACAATTTTGCTATTGCAATTCAGCCAGATCGGTCTACAAATGGTTGAGATATGAGCAAAAAACCACGACTACCTCTAATTTTTTCCAAAAATCCCTTGTGGTTGTTGTATTTTTATTACTTTTTGCTGTATATCTGGGGAACGGCAAAAGCCAAAGTTTCCAAATTAGGTACACACATTAGGTAGGCCTATACTAGCATAATGCTCAATATGATTTTCGTTATCATCCTTCTTTATTATTTCATCTATTTAACGAAATTATTTTAACAAAGCGAAACTAGGAATTTTTGTGTTTTTTTGCTAATTAAAAACTCCCCAAACAGATAAAAGAAAACAAACACGCATACTTACATGCCACAAACTATTTTGGTGAATATATTTCCATATTTCGGTTCACAACTGAAATAAGTTTTATGGTTTACAACTTTGCTATTGTGGTGAACAAAAACATCAAAAGTAATTACAACTCAACACAGTGAACATTAAACGGGCCATATTTCATTTTAATGATACTCAAACAACGTTCCTTCATGGTTTAGTTGTCTAGGGGATGTGTCAAAATAGAAACTGTGAGTTCTCTGGTTCGAATCTTGTTTTTTTAAAAAGAAAATTTTTTTTTAAATTTTTATTTTTTTTATGTTCTAAAAACTATTTAAAAAAAATATTTACCAGTTTTCGCTTTTTAATAATGAAGTTTAAAGTATTATAAATATGTATGTATACATATGTAAAAATTATTTAGTTTTTGTCTAGTTGCTCTGTATTCTGCTCCCACAATGGTGAAGGGTATATAAGATTCGGCACAGCCGAATATAGCACTCTTACTTGTTTGTTATTAAGAATTGCTTTGCATACCGGCCAAATTTTTTATTTCATTTATCTTTCTGCCACATGCTATAACTGGTAACATTATTTGGAATCGTCTTATTAATTCATAATGTACTCCTGTGATAGATGCCGCAGTTTCTGGATCGGAAAAGAATCTCCTTGCAGTTGTTCCACCATTTTAATTTCATTTTCCTTGTTTTGGCTGGTTAGTTTAAGCTTAAGGTATTTTTCTTGCAATTTTTTTTTGTTTGCTGCCTTTTTTCCACATTTTCTTTGCTTTTTCTCACTGTTTCGCCTAACGGGCCAAACACCAAATCATAACCCAATTTAAGAATATGCTCCATAAAATTAATTCTGGCATGAAGAGGGGACATTCCAAATTCGTATGCTTCATTGAATCTATCGTCTTGTGGTGGGGATTGGCTTAATTGCCTTGATGCCTTTTGGCATATGTTGCAGATTGACGAAGACTTTGTTTCGGTTAAAGCTTGTGCAACTTTTCCATCGATAATTTTAATACTCTTGATAGAAGTTTTTTAAGTTATCTTTAAACCACTTCTTTGAAACATCAAAAACCCCTTTTTTACATACAAATTTAATCTTTTATTAGCATTACTTTGAAACATAAAAACCTCTGTTTTCACACTTTAAAAGGATGACATACCGGCAATAAATTAACAGGTAACAGGTAAAATATAAATGCGTGCTAGTTTTTTCAGGTAAATAAACTGTGTAGTTTATGTTGCGGCTATTTACTACTGTTTAACCTTTTAACTTGAATGGTGTTTGCCGATATCGAATGAAAGCATAAGCGAAAGTTAGCGAGGCACTTGAATTCGACTTAATTTGGGTTTGTCTATAACGAAAGTATTCTTTCGCGTGCAGTTGCGTGTGTCAAATTTCGTTTCTTATAGCCTTTTCACAATTTTTTTTTTGTCATTATTTAATTGAATCTTCATATATTAAATATGAACTAACAATAATTAATCAAATCTTAACCTAATACGTTATTTTATGTCCTGCCAGTGCCAGACAAAAATTTCTTCATCACGGGTTCTGTTCACCTATATAGGTGTTTATCGCTCATCTAATTGGATAAGTGCTGCAGTGTCTCTTCTTCTTAAGCGAGTGTGGCCGCCATGATTTAAAATATTTCGAGCTAGTGGATTTGGGTGTTGTTCAAGCCTTTTTAAATATTTTATTGCATATTTTGTAATCATAATTTTAACTAATGGCACATTGAGATCCTTATGTATGTTTGAGTTTTTAACATACCAGGGAGCTGCTGTGATTATTCGAAGAAGTTTATTTTGGCGCCTTTGACTTTTTTCGATATTAGAGGCCGAGGCAGTGCCCCATAGTTGAATACCGTATCACCAGATAGGCTTTTAGATAGAGTTGTAAAGTAGAAGCTTGCCATCGAGACTAAGGACAGAATTTCTTCCAAAAAGCCAATGAATTTGAATGGCTTTTAGTTTCATTTGAGTTAGTTTTGCCTCTATATGGCATTTCCACGTTAATCGCCGATCCAGATGTATACCGAGATATTTTACATGCGAATGTTGAGGAATTATTTTATTATTGATTGTAATAGGGGGGCAAGATTCCCGGCGCAAAGTGAATGTTATATGTACGCATTTTTGCTCATTGACCATTATCCTCCGTTGTCGTAACCATATTTCTAGTTGAAATATATGATGCTGTAAGTAACGCGATGCTTCATAACGATTTTCGTGGACGCTTAGAAAAGCTGTATGGTCTGCAAATGTTGAAGTTTGTGTGTAGTTGCTTGTTGGCATGTCCGAAGTATAAATTAAGTATAATAGGGGGCCCAGGATGCTGCCTTGTGGGACTCCAGCGGCAATGGGCTGAGGTGAACTTAAGTAATTTCCTTCTTTTATAATAAATTGACGACCGACTAAGTAGCTTTCTAGCAGCTTGTGTGTGTTTGCTGGTAAATTTTGCTTCAATTTATGTAATAAGCCTTCATGCCACCCTTTATCAAAAGCTTGCGAAACATCGATGAAGAGTGCTGAGCAATATTTCTTTTCTTCAAATGCTTTTCTTATGACATTTACTATTCGATGAGTCTGTTCGATTGTGCTGTGTTTTCTTCTAAATCCGAACTGATGGTTTGGAATACATCTATTTACACTTAAAATCGGTGTTAATTTCGAAACTAATAATTTCTCAAACAGCTTTGACATATTTGATAATAAGCTAATAGGCCTATAAGACTCAACTTTTGTATGATCTTTACCTGGCTTTGGTATCATGGTAACTAAGGAAACCTTCCATTTTTGAGGATAGTATTCAAGGCGTAAAATAGCATTAAAAATAAAAAGAATAATTTTCTTTGCTATGCGAGGTAGCTCCAAAAGCATTTTATTACTGATATTATCAATACCACGTGCCTTCTTAGTGTTTAAGTCACAAATAGCCTTTTCGATTTCTCTTAACTCAAATCTGAGGGGAATAGCTGCTCTAGCAGCAACAGGTTGTAACTCGACCGCAATATTGTGAAATATATTTGGTGTAAATACGTTTTTCAAGTGACTAACAAACAGATTTCCTTTTTCAATATCGTTTCTTGCCCAATTACCATTCAAGTTTCTTAATGGTGGCTTAGATATAACTGGCCTTTTTAGATTTCTAGCTGCACGCCATAATGAGTAGTCAGATTGTGGAGTTGCATAAAGTTCCTTAAGATATTTTTCTAGAGAAGCCGTTTTCTGATTCTGCAGTAACTTTCTTAGATTTTTTGTGCACTCTTTTAATGAAATCTTAAGTTGCGGGGATCTGTAAAGTTGCCACTCTCTTCGAACTCTCCTTGTTTCAGTCAATAGCCGCTCGACATCTGAAGAATATATTTTAGTATTTGAAATTTTTTTGGGGGTATCGCTGGAATGTTGAACAGCTAGTTTCAAAAAACTGTCAAAATTGTCAATAGAGCGATCTACATAATCCGGTGTACTGAGCGGAATATTTTCTGTGCAATGGGTACTGAGATATTTTTTATATTTTAACCAATTAAGAGGTACAATTCTATTGGGGTTCATTATAGTAACAATTGTAGGTGTGTGGTCGGAAGATAATTCTAGGGAGGCTTCAACATGAATCGTTTCTATGGGAATGTTTTTAACCACGCCGAAATCGATGGCATCTGGTATTTTTTGATGATCAGTGGACCAATATGTTGGTTGTCCGCGCATCAATTTGTTTATTTTTAAGAAAGTATTCTAATTAATTTTTATGTTGGCGGATGCCGTTTGCGTTCCAAAAACAAATTTTTAAACAGTTCATGGTTTGTTAAGTACAGCTTTCAATAACATCGATTGCATTCTAAGCATTTCCTGCATCATATTACCCATTGTGTTCGTAAAATTATTTACTGTTTGCATTAATGTTTCCATGGTTTTTTCTAAACGACTTAAATTAGAAACCGGAGTTTCATCATTACTTGGCACCTTGCATTGGCTGATGGTTTGATTTTAGGACGTTAGCGTAAGAGGTTCTGTTATTACTAGGCTGGGGGGCTTGGATTGCATTTGTGTTTACTTGATTTGCAACCTGCATTTGAGGGGTATTTGTTTTCGGTCCAACCGTCTGCTTGACGATATTATATACAGGGCATCCTCTATAATTGGCAGTGTGATTACCGCCACAGTTGCTACATTTTTTTACGTTGGGGTCGGTTTTAGACTTATCGCAAGAAAATGTACCGTGTAGTTCACCACATACTACGCAGACAGGGGGTAAGTAGCAGTATGCCTTGGTATGGCCAAATTCTTGGCAGTTTAAGCACTAAACAGGTCCATTTTTTTGTGCGGCTCTTCTATAGTTATTCTTCTGTAGAGAATATATTTTAAATTGTAAATAGGATATGTTTCGTTTTTTTTTAAGTTTTACGTCGCCGGGTTCAAACTCCACTCGAAAAAGTGGATGGGGAATTTTTTCTCTATTTTTAATATTTACTACATGTTTCACCAAAAGTACTAAAGTGCAAACAGGCATGGACAGATATATTACAATAACTAAGAGAAAGGCTAGCCCTAGGTCCACCCAACAGGAACGCATGGCCTAACAATACAAAGGCTCTAACGTAGTCTATTTGCCAACAAATGGTAACAGATTCTCTGTACTATCCATACGATGAAGAAGCAGAATCAGCTAATGGACCAGCCACTAAAGAAGTTAAACCGCCTCCTATCTATCTGCGGGAGCAAACATCAAATAGCATAGTCAACATGTTGATTCAACTGGTAGGTAAGAATAATTTCTACGTCGTTTCTATACGACGCGGGCAAATTCAAGAAACCAAAATTCAAGCCAATACAGAAACAAACTTTCGTATTATATCAAGACACCTGGACGCAGAAAATAAAAGTAACTATACATATCAATTAAAAAGTGCTAAGGGATTGATTATTGTCATAAAAGGCATAGATAGTTCTGTTCTTACAGAGGAAATAAAATCTGCCATAGAGCTAGAGGGGTATGAGGTAAAATCTGTTCATAACATTTTGAACAGGAATAAAGTTCCTCAACCAATGCACCGCGTTGAAATATCGTTTGATTCATCGGTTCTCAAATCCAAAAATTCAGTTCATCCCATATACAACTTGCGCTACCTACTCAACAGAAGAATAACTGTTGAGGAGCCATTAAAACGAAAGGGCCCCTCCCAATGCACAAACTGTCAGGAATATGGGCATACAAAATCATACTGTAAATTGCCTCACGTTTGTGTGGTTTGTGGCGACGCTCATAAAACCGCCGAATGTAATCGTTCAAAAGCTGACTCGAATGTTAAGAAATGCAGCAACTGTGGCGAAAATCACACGGCAAACTATAGGGGTTGTAAAGTCTTCTTGCATTTAAACAAACCTGCTTTAGTTCAAAAATATACTCACTCCCAATATGGTCCGTCACATGCGCCCAGCCAAGCCGCTGGCTCTATTGCTAGTACTGCACAAACAAACAATCAAAACCAATCATATGCCCAAGTCTAAAAAGGAAACCCTAATGCGAAAAATCCCCCGAGTACTTCTAACGCAAAGCAACCTCCATACGCTAATGTTCCTAGGGAAGGTCTACAAATGCCTTCTGGAAATATGCCTACCTCAATTGAAAATTTAATTCAAACTATGAATAACTTCATGGCCACTATGCAGAACATGTTTCAGGAAATGATGCGAAACCAGAACATGCTCCTGCAAGTTCTACTCAACAAAAAATGAACCAGTTAAAAATATGTTTCTGGAATGCAAACGGGTTATCCCAACATAAACACGAAGTTGCAAACTTTCTTCATAGGCATGAAATCGACGTACTTCTTGTCTCTGAAACACACTTTACTCATAAAAACTGCTTTAGGGTAAATGGTTACCTTACGTATGACACAAATCATCCCAGCGGACGAGCTTGTGGTGGCACAGCCATAATTGTACACAAACACATCAGACACTTACCATTGCCAGAGTTCGAAGAAGATTGTATCCAGGCCACATCTATAAATCTTACTGATTTCAAACTAACGTTAACATCCGTTTATTGTCTCCACATTGGGCCAGAAATTCATTGCTGCTGGCGACTACAACGCTAAACATACATATTGGGGCTCCAGACTTATTAGTCCTAGAGGTAATCAGCTATATAATACCGTAACTGCAAATAACTTTGATGTGGTATCGAGTGGTGAGACTACATTTTGGCCAACCGACTTCAACAAGCTACCAGACCTTATTGACTTTGCTGTAATCAAAAACATCAAGCACGATCAGGTACTAGTTAGTTCCTCCTATGATCTTTCGTCTGATCGTTCACCTTCAATCATCATTTTAAAAGGTAACTCTGACGCCGCAGCTGCAAACTGTATTTCCTATCCAAACAGAAACACAAATTGGTTAAAGTATAAAATGTATGTGAGCTCTCACCTATCACAGTGCATTCCCCTAAAAAATTCATCTGACATCCAAATAGCTGTCGACCGATTTACAGAAGTCTTGGATGCTGCAGCAAGAAATGCAACCCCAATCAAGCGGACAATTAAACGTGCTCCTTACAATACATCGACGGATATAGAGACCCTTATCAGAGAAAAAAGGAAGTTAAGAAGACAATGGCAAAACAGTCGTTCCCCAACCACTAAGGCCCAACTACAATTATGCCTGACAACTCTTCGCAACAAATTGAGACAGAACCACGAGTCTGCAATAGAAGGCTATCTAAACAGCCTAGATGCCACAAAAAACTCCAATTATAGCTTATGGAAGGCTGTACGGCATATGAAATGCCCTATAACCCAAGAATCTCCATTAAGACTGGAAAACCGCACTTGGGCCAAAAACACAGATGAAAAATTAAACGCTTTCGCGGGCCACCTTGAGAAAGTTTTCACGCCACATGATACACATACCTGTTCCTGTCGTCCAATCATTCCTGATAAGGTAAACCATCCATTAAAATTTAACATAACTCAAGTAAAATCTGCAATAGAAAAAGTGAATATTAGAAAATCTCCCGGACCTGACCGCATCACAGGGTCAATGATAAGAAACCTACCATCGTCTGCTTCCAGAATCTTGCTGCTCATTTTTAACGCTATATTAAGAGTCGGATACTTCCCATCCTCATGGAAGAGGTCTATAATTGTTATGATTTCCAAGCCAGGAAAAGATGCTAGCCAGGTTGCGTCGTACAGACCGATAAGCTTATTTTCAATCCTATCGAAGCTTTTCGAAAAAATATTCGTTTTAAGTATAACTCCTCATCTAAATGAACACGACATCATCCCGGATCACCAGTTCGGATTCAGAGCGAAACATGGTACAGTAGAACAAGTGCATAGAATTGTCACCCTTATAAGATCGGCGTTTGAGAAAAAGCAATACTGCTCAGCCCTGTTTATAGACATTTCCCAAGCATTTGACAAAGTTTGGCATGATGGGCTACTCATCAAAATAACACGAATGCTTCCTCAAAACACTCACAAGCTTCTGGAGAGCTATCTAACAGGCAGAACATTCATAGTAAGGTCGCAAGATAAATACTCCCCCCTCAAGAAAATTACTGCTGGTGTCCCCCAAGGCAGCATATTAGGACCGCTTCTATATATAATATACACGGCGGATATGCCAACAAACCTGAGGACGCATACCTCTACATTTGCAGACGACACAGTATTTATTAGCGTTAACCATGATCCAAAAGTCGCATCGCAAAATCTGCAGTCCCACATCAATGAACTAGAGGCCTGGCTAGAAAAATGGAGAATAAAGGTTAACCCGGCTAAATGTGCTCACTTAACTTTCACGCTCAGAAGACAAACGTGCCCAGCTGTAAAAATAAATAACATCACTGTTCCGGTAGAAAACCATGTTAAATACTTGGGAATTCATATAGATAGACGCTTGACCTGGTCGCGTCATATTGAAGCGAAAATAACGGCTATGAAACTTAATGCAGCTCAACTACATTGGCTTCTCGGTCGAAACTCAAACTTGTCCTTAGACAACAAAATTCTCTTATACAAGTCCATCATAAAACCAATATGGACATATGGCATCCAATTATGAGGTACTGCATGCGCATCTAACATCCAAAAGCTTCAAAGAAGACAGTCTAGAATATTACGACAAATTGTCTGCGCCCCATAGTATATACGTAATGATATTATCCACAGAGATCTCAACGTCCCCATTATCCAGGAGGAAATTAAAAAATATTCAATAAGTTACATCGATAAACTAATGGCCCACCCTAACTACCTCGCTCGGGGTCTGCTTCAGTTCGAAGGTCACCAGAGGCTAAAAAGAACCGATACTTTGAGCCTAACTAGAAGACATTTTTAAAATTTGAATACAGCAGTTAGTGGTTACACTGGTAACAACTAATAAACAACAAGTAAAATTAAGATTTGAGTACATATTGTAAATTTCGATAAGAAAGATTCAATAATAAAAAATAAATTAAAAAAAAAAAAAATGTTTTACCTTGAAGCCTTTTTCTTCTAGGAATGTTTTAACCTCTTCTGGGTCCACACATGAGTCAATACCCTTAATCACTACCTGTAGACCTTTACTGCTTTTCAGTTGGTAGGCATACAAGTTTTTTTTAAACGTTTCAAAGTTGTTTACTATTTTGCGAAAATCATTCTCATTATTGACTTGTATTTTTGTCTCGTTTATACTTCCACGCGGCTATCAACGCTACGTCAAACGAAAACTTTATGAGCTCATTTGAATTTTGCTCCCTAAGATATATCGGGGAGGCTTGGATGGTTTAATGACGTTTGGTGCTTCCGAGGATTCATCCTCCAGAATTGCAAAACGATTTTGAGTATTTATTTTATCAAAAGATGGTACTTTTGAGGCCGAAGCAACTGCTGCAGAGGTAGGGCTGCGTCCCCGTTTAAGCACTGTTATGTACCTGTCCATACCAACTTGTATTGTAGGCTTTTGACAACTTTTTACAGGGGGGTTTTCCATTGCATTTGTGTTTGAGTTCATGGTATCATTTCCCACTAAATTTGTTTTTGACGTCACGGCAATACTTGCTGGCCCGGCAACACTTGTCACCAAATCTAGTTGTAGTTTTTTTAATGAGTCACTATCCACTGTTTTTGTAAGCACCGAGGGTGATAGGGAACGTGTTCGAGTAATTGCCTTAGCCGTTAAATAGTTTATATTGTTTTGTTTTGTTTTATATATTTCTGCATTATTTTCATTTGCATTAACTAAAACGTAAACGTTTCTTTCATTTTGTCTTAGTGTTGTTTCACTGTTCGTACTTATGCAAAGAGTTGTTTTTGTTTTTCACCGTTTTGCTTTGCTCTTAATATTTTTATTATTTATTGTATTTTACAACAACAACAAAAATAAGAAATTTAAACTTAAATGTTTTTGTTCAAAATATGTATACACATGTATGAACATTCATACGTACATATATATTTTTACTATTTTGTTTTATTTAATTTTATCGTTTTAATTGTTCACTATAATGTTAAATAATTTAAGTAACAAAATATATTATTTATTTTTAAGCGTCCATTCGCTGCTTATATTACAAAGTCAAATGTGATTAATTAATAGTTCAAATCGTATGCGGGTTTAAAAATACACGTCTGCCTTTTCACAATTGTCAACATTTAACATCAATGCGAAGATGTTGGAATTTTCCCATAAGAAATACATAGGACTAAAAATCAAAATTTTTCAACATCTTTATAGCCTTTTTACACTGATCAACATCTAACATCTACGATCAATTTGCCACCATTTTCGAAGATGTTAACATCTTTCTATAATAAATACATAGGGCTAAAAACCAACATCTTTCAACATCTTTAATTCATTATATTTCATTCTACATCTTTCGATTATTTTAGTGTCACCACTAGAAAAGTAGCTTCACTGACAAAAAGAAGTTTGTTTTGAAAGCAGCGTTACCATTTGTCAAGTTTTATCTTTTATTGCAATGTTTTTTTGTTAAGTATTTTTTATATTTTTAAACAAATTGAACTTCATATACATTTTTGAGTTTTCTCTTTAATTTTTGGCACTTTTGTGAGAAAAAATATTTTTAATTGTGACATTTTTGTTTGATGTGAGCAATGTAAACGAGTGCTTCACATTTTCTACATCTTTGATGGTAGATGTTGATCAGTGTAAAAAGCCTATTACAGAATGTTACTATCTCATTTTGTTCCCCTTTACATTTTCGATTCTTTTAGTGTCATCCCTAGAAAAGTGGCAATAAATTCTGTTTTATTGTGACATCACTAACAAAATGGAAGTTGCTTTGAAAGCAGCGTTACCATATCTCAAGTTTTTCCTTTTTTTCAAGCCTTATTTTGCTTAATTTTGCTAAACTTATTAAACGAAATAAATTAGATATACATTTTGGTGTTATCTTTTGAAATGTTGGCACTTTTGTAGAAAATAAGTATTTAAAAAAAATAAAAATTTTTTTTTCAGAAATGGTGACATTTTTTATTGATAGTAGATGTTAGATGTTTCAAGTGTGAACGCGTATTTCACATTTTCAACATCTTCCATGCGTTCCTCCGAAATGTATGCAAGTGTACAAAGCGTATTACGTAGTTATAATTTTAAATATTGCCAGATCGCAGAATTTCAATAGATTGCCGGTTTTCCTCGTAAAAATTAAAAATATTTTGTTTGAAAGTACTTAAATCCGACCGTGTTTAGCAGTAATCAGCTGTAAACAAGTGTCATCATAAAAAAAAGAAAAATAAAAACAATTTATTAAAGTAACAATTTAAACCAATAAATGTTGAAAGAAATATAAAAGTGAATAATAAACAATGGACTTAACAATTGCAGATCATTTTTTTAAACAATCCGAACAAGTGCCAATAAATCGTTGTGAACTACGAGATAAATACAATGTTCTGGATCTGCCCGCAAGCCAGTACGTGCGAGTATTTGTAAAAAAAGAAATACAATATAATATAAATATGTAAATGCTTTTGTTTAACTGGTTTTTTTCGAACTTCAGGGTATCGAAAGATATATTCAAAATGATCCTGGATGAATTCCAAGTTTTAGGAACACCTGCCTATAGAAACGCCCAGATGTTAAACTTTTAACATTTTTACGGTTTTTGGCTACTGGTGGGTATCAGCAGACTGTAGGAAATGCCATATTTTCTTGCGCATGCAAAACCTCAGTATGCAAAATTGTTGAGGAATGTTTAAATTTTTTTGAGAGCTACATTTGCGAAGAATGGATAAAAATGACTCCCTCAGAAGAACAACTTAAAGCCAAACAATCATTTTTGGATTCAACAGGTTTTTCAGGCATTATCGGCTGCGTTGACGGAACACATGTACGCATAAAATCTCGAGGGGAGGGGAGCAGATGATAGCAACAAAGTGCGGTCTAAAGCATCTTTTTATTTTGATAGACCATTAAAGCGGTAAAGGCCGCCAACAGTTTCTTGTAAACTTTTTTTATTATCTGCAATTTTCTTTTTAGTGCGGGATTTCAAATCGGCCCATGTCTGTGAATAAATTGTATGTAAATAAAAGTACTTAAAACATTTTGAAGTAGCAAAAAAAGTAAAAACACAAACATTTTTCCAATCCGCAATAGTACGCGTTGGAGGTCTTATTGAATTAAGCTTTTTGCAGAGTTTATTCCAGTTTTCGTGTACCGAAAACTTACTTGCACCAAAGACTGGCGCTCCTCTAGCAAACTCTGGATTTACCTCCATGTATTCCACCAGAGTTTGCAGTTGATTCGTTGTGGATTTCTTTATACTAAAATTTAACATTTTTAACAAGGAATGAGTATTTTTGTAATATTTTACTTGCCTTTTCCATGATACAATTTCGAGTTTTATTTATGTATTTATTTATATAACTTTTTTTAAACGACAACAAACCAGCAAGTGATTTGGACACTTGAGTTCGCAGTGATGACAACGCTTTCGTTATTGACGAACGCTTTTTTATATGAAAGCTCTTACGTTTTCTTTCGACTTAACGCTCCAGTCATCGTTCGCAAAAGATGTTACTAAAAAATACCAAATTAATTTTCTTTCGCCTAGAATGCGAAAGTGCATTTTCTTTCGATATCGACATAAATTACTCAGAAATCTAACGTGTTATTCTATTTATGTCGCCTATTCGTTTTGCAGCATCCGTTCGCCCACAATAAGTTCATGGCAATGGCAATACCTTTACCTTTTCCAAATTAATTGATAACCTGACGTGCTAGATAATTTCTGTGGCCGGAACGAAGATTCGCCTTCTTTAATTTCAGTAATGTTTCCCTGCAGGACTTAGTTTTTGAACCAAGATCGTATCCAGCTGCATATACAATGGGGCACAGAAATGTAGGTTAGAGTCCAGGCTACAAAAGAGTAGAGATTTTTTGACGCATTCTGACGGGCAGGACTTATGCTCTATAAAGTAGGAGATTTCTAGGAAATTTGGACATTTAAAAATAATAAAAAACAAGTAAGAAAGTATAGTCGGTCAAGCCCGACCAAATGGTACCCTACACCACAGTATTTAAAAACTATGGCTATATAAATAGGCATCAATCTATGTTTTAAATTTCATTACAATAGGTTTGATAGTTTCTGGGAGGCAGAAATTGCCCCTATATCACCTGGTGGTCCATTTTTTTTTAATGCATAGCTAATGTGTCCGTACAAATACGGATCTACCTACGTTTTAGATTTCATTAAAAAGGCTTGATCCTTGTGTCGGTAAGAACGTATAAGCCTAATTTTATTAAATTATCTTTAAAATTGCGATCTGTACTTTGCGACAGCCAGCCGGACGGACATCGTTATGTCAACTCTGAAAGTGATTCTGATCGGTATACTTTACCCTGCGGCCACACGTTCAAGTTGTTCTTGATAGTCTTTTACATATACTGCTTGTCAAAATTTACATACATTAAAAGGTGTGACGTAGGCTGCACTCAATTTGTTAGCAATTTACTTCCAAGATGTCAACAACAACAGAGACAAACTTGGACTCAGCTGTTAAATTGAAAGTAAATTGCCAAACAAATGGAAAGGTGAAATTGAAAGCCATCTCGCGGTCAATTTAAAAAGTGTGAGTGTGTTAGTAAACGACTGAGAGTGTATTGCAAATTGAGAGGAATTGAAAGGCAAAACTTGATCGTGTGGCCACCAAGTTAAGGTGGGTCTAGGAGCAATATATCAAGGTCCCTGCAAATAATAGGTCCAGTCCAAACACGCGTGTAAAATGTAGCCCACAAGGGACTAGGCCTAGTCCAAAAGTAACCCAAACGTGTGGAAAAACCATGGTCAATTTAACATTATGATGTCTTAGGGCATTACCATATAACCCAGCTTTGGATTACAAAACTACTCCATGTTATACTCAAGAGGATTAGTTTTGAAGTCGTTTAAAAACGAAAGCATGTCGTTAAAAAGCGAAGACATGTCACTATGACATGGTCCATGCTTGCATTACATTGGACCAGTCCATGGAGTAGTAATTTTATCAAAATGGAACAGGTAGTCCAATATTATTTGCAGGGGTGTTACACCATCATAACAAATGCATAATACCCTCTCGACTATTGTGGTGTGGGTATAATTAAATAATTCTTCAGGTCGAAGAGTTTAATGCTTTAAACCACTAATTACACTGCTTCACAAATTTCCAAAAAAGTCGTGACCAAATGAAATTGTCCGCTGAATCTGAAGTCAGATTTGTCAAAAGTAGAACAGTTTTTGAGATATAAATACTTAAATGCAAATATCTTCAAAAATTTTTAACGGATTATGTATCTCTTTTTTTTAGTCAAAGATAATAAAATTACTTTAGATTAGTCAACAAATGGCAGAGAGTGGGCAAAAGTTCAAACTTCATAAAAAATTTTATGATATTGTTAAATTTTGCTCTTTTCAAGTTATTTTTTTTAAACCAATCACAGAAAAAATTATTTTTCCAATTCAAACAAAAAATTTGTAGAATCAAACAATTTTTTGTCTGAAATCGGTCCTATAAACAAATTCGCATATTCAAACAATTTATTTGCATTTTGTTTATTGAAAAAAAACACTGATTTTTTCAAACAAATAATTTAACTGAATCAAACAAAAAGTTTACTGAAATTCATATACTAAATTTCAAAATCAAAAAAAACAGGTTTTTGCACAAGCAATGATGCGCACACAAGCAGGCACTGTATTAGAAGATGATGGCAGAGAGAGCAGAGCGGCCGGCTGGCTTTGAGACACATTTTTTTGTTGGAATAATTTTTGAACGAAGCTCTTTTTTTATAAACACAATGTTTTTCGTCATCACTCACTGTTGCTGTATTCTTTCCCTTGCTAATGAAGAAGAAATGTAACCCAAAAACGGCGACAGACCGACTCGATATGTTTTTCGTCATCATTATATTTTTGTATTTGATGTATTTAAGCAAACAGTTTGAAAAAATTGAAAACGGGATTTTGGTTTTTTTTAACCAACTTTGAAACCAACCAAAAATTTATTTTGTTTCTTATAATGTTGTTGTTGTTTCTGTTGTTTAAAAAGAGTGAAGCGTTTTTTTACCTGCTATTTTTTTTTTTTTTTTTACTTCAAACCTCTTCATCTTTCTTACTGTTGTACTTTTTTAAAGTGTCCAAAAATAGACTGTATGTGTTTTTTGTTGTAGTTCTTATATTTCACATTAGGAAGTGTTGCTTACGATCAAATAAAAAAATGCAAAAAGACGACAACATTAAAAGGCGTTAAATATTTCATACAAAATTATGAAAACTATATTATATTTTTGAATGGTTGTCAACATTTTTGTTGGCTAAATAAAAATCAAACAAAAATTTTAATTGAATCAGTAAAAATATTTGTAGAAATTCAAAAAAATTTTCAAACAAGCGTTTGTTTGAAAATAATTCGGCAATAATTTTTTCTGTGATGATTTAATGATCTTAATGTTTTATAGCATGCGTCATTACATTATTTCAATATGCACATTTTGCGCCCAATAAGACATACATAGATTGGTACAAAAATGACAAAGCCACAGAAGATTTAGTAAATTAACCCACATAGAAATTCAATAGTTTAAGCTTTTTTTTAATATTTATTGTTACTAAAAATTTAGCTTTGTATATTTATTTGTTGTGTTTTTCATTGATTTGAAACAAATCGAAATGTAGGTTAATTTAATTTACCTTCTGTACTTTATAATTTTTGCACCAATCTGGATCCTATTGGGCACAAAATGCTCGTAGTGAAATAGGCTAATATCTTAAGTGAAAAGAGCAAAATTGCAAAAAATCATCAAATTTATAATGCCATTTATTGACTCATCTTCACAAACTACACTGAACCAAAAATTTACCTAAATACTGCAAAATAGGGTGTAAAAATGAAGAAATAATACAAACTTCTAATTTGGTATTCAAGTCTACGGCCGTTTTTCGTAAAAATCGAAAAATGTCGTAATTTTTGACATTTCATGTAGGCTGTAATTTTTTGTTGCACTCCAATGGTTTTCAAGTTCCGCCCTAGTGCAGTTGTCAATAAAAATAGCTTCAGTACTACCCTCAATGCCTTTTTCTGGAGAATCTAAATATAAATAGGTACAAATTAAAATTTTCTGTAAAGAAGGAATTGAAATTACTCTTACTTATTTTTAGAAATCTTTTATGAGTGTCCAATGTATTTTTATGGCAATATTGCCTTTTAAGGAGAACACCACTTTGTTTAAGTTTACGCACCATGTTGAAATATTTATCGTATAACGTCCCTTGCGGCTTTCTTCCAGTTTGTTTAAGGTAGTAGTTTTCCTAAAAACAGAATATATTAAAAGTTTGTACTACTAATTATGTCATACAAAAATGAAGCAAATAAAACGTATTCAGTTTGAAAAACTTTAACAATATCCTCTGCTATTTTTTGGGTATACCCATGGTTATTTTAGTAATTTTATAAAAATTACCACAATACTAATTATTTTATAACCCCTCACCTAAAAGAAATACATATTCCGTTTAAAATTTTTGAAGATAATTGCATTTCAGTCACATAAACGGTTATTTTGGAATATCTCAAAAACTGTCCTACTTTTGCAAATTCTGACATATCCATATTCGAATTCAGCGGACAATTTTACATAAAGATAAGGTTCAGATTCATTTTGTCAAAAAACTATCAGGTAGTGTAATTAATAAGATAAGCTAATGCACAAAACTTATTCTGTCAAAAAAGTTATAAGCATTTCAACTTTAAAATTTGACTAAGAAATTCATAACTATAACCAAATACTGAGAAAGTCCATTTTGGACCACGTTCTCAATGAAAAAGGTTAAATAGGGTTGACATATTTTTGGCATCCGAGGTTTACTAGTATTTACTTTCATATGAATAACATAATAAACATAAAAAAATAGTTTTTGCCGCATTCTCAAAATATGAACCAGAGTGTGTCGTACCAATATATCCAAAAGATTTTGCGTGATTTCGTTGTGATTGCATGGAACCGTGATACTTGACGGTTTATAAGTATTGAAGAAACATCTTCTGTTGGAATTTAGTATAAGATATTGAACCAACTCTTCTTCTACTTAAAACGGCTGTATGATTTATGCACGCTAACACTACCCTTGGATATGGAATCTCTGCAAATCATTGGAACACTGAAGGGCTTGGCGTCTCCGACTCGCGTGGTGAGAAAACTCGTTCCTCAGTTCGTCGGTGATCACCGTTCGAATTCGGACAAAACGATCCTCCATCGTTAAGGAACATAACAAAAAATACGAAATAATACAATAAATTGAGTGCGTAATAGCTTCATAAGGTTAGATAAAAATAAAAAAAGGAATGAATTCCGCCACACAAATAAGTAACGAAAAAATTAATAAGAAATATTTAATAAAAAATTATATAAAATATTGAAAAATTGGTAAATAGTATAAGTGAAAAAGGTTATTGATGGTGAGTATTGTGCTTTAAAAAACATGGTTTCAGCATGCTGCGACCTCGAACTCCGAGAGCTCCAGTGCGTAAAAAATAATCATGTTACAAATAAAATAATAATAATAAGTCTTAAGGGAAATGTGAAATTCTCCTTCAAAACACCCTTTTTATTTATATGATATTACAGAAGGTTAAATATGGCTTCTACTACAAGTCGCAGTAAGCCTGCGCCACTCCACAGAAATCCTGTCAGTTGTATTTAACAGATAAACTTGCGCTACTTAATGGGAAATAAGTCATATTTTACACCTGGTTATTAAGGGTGACAGTCGGAGGAATCACAGGGTGAGACAAATCCCCTGTGTCGACATCTCCTTTGAAACAGGGCCATGCAGTCCTCCACTCAAAAGATTATAACTAAATACATATGTATAAAAATATTAAAACTAACAGCACAATAAAAAAGGAAAAAAGCGCCTTTGAAATGGGAAAAATTAATTTTCCCTAAGTATTAAGAATGGAGGGAATTAAAAAAATTTAGTAAGAATTACCTTAATTTTTACAATTTTTGAGAAAAATCACGTATGGTGTCGAAATATAAATAATATAAAAAAAAATTTTATTGGATAAAGTCGAAACACCTATGAAGTAAAAACATAAAATTAATTTTTTTTAATAACTAAAATAAATATTCTAAGATAAAGGTGAAAGATGAATAAAAAATATGAAAATAAAGTATAAAAATTTGAAAAGTTCGTTTTTAATTATCGTGAGCCATGATATAAAGAAAAAAATAAGAAAGAATAAAATAATGAAAACAAAATTTAAATTTTATCATTTTATAAATATTAAGTCTGGTCACATGTACTGGATCACAACGATTACAACGTACGTAAAGATAATTAACTAATCAATTAAGGCCAGTTTACACGGTAATACATTGTATTACGACATAATGTGTAATGAGAAAAATCATATCATGTAAAAGCAAAATGCATTGAGTAAGAGAGAATACGAATACAAAATCTGACAAGCGGTCGGTAAATGGTTTTTTTCTAAACCATTTTAGAAACTTATGTATTTTCATCACACCAGAGGTGTATTTTAACGGAGTATATTGAAGGTGTTAGCATTTTTATACAATTACAAAAACAACTAAAATCAACTCAGGAAATTTTAATGTTGTTTTTGTAAAAATTTAAAACTGCAACCATCTGTTTTTTTGTAAACATGAATTATACTGACAACAGATTTTTATTTTTTTCTTTTAAACACGGAGAGAATTTCATAATATTTTGATTCTACAAAGTCGTAATACATTGTATTACCGTGTAAACTGGCCTTTAATAACACTGCTAGAAACTTACACTTTTTTTAGACAAGCTGGGCAGTTGTCGTTTTAACCTAATTCGGGTACGCTGAATCCAGTGGTGCTAGCCTTTTTTTAGGTTAGCTCTGGTTTTCGAGATATATCTTTTTAAATATTTGTTATGAATTTTTAAAAAACAAAAATAACGACTGCGCATTTTAAAAAAAAGTTTTACCTTTCTTAATGGAATTTTTATTGTGGATTTTCGGTTTTTTTTAGTAATTTTAATTAGATAAATAAGCGAATATATGTTGTGCAACCTCCTCCATTTTCGAAATAAAGGTATATCTCGAAAACAAGAGCTAACCTAAAAAAACGGTTAGCACCTTTAGATTCATCGTACCCGAATTATGTTAAAAAGCCATGTGCCCGGCTTGCCTATTTTTTCAATTAGCACAGAGAAATTAAATAAAATACAGCATAAAATTGGATTTATTTCAAGGGGAAGTGCAAGGCTTTTGTTTTTCTTTTCAACTTTTAACGTTTTTTGCGTGGTAACTTTCTTTCGCCGGGTAGAAGGAACAATTATTAAGTGAGAAAAAAGGTAACAATGTTTGTTGATTGTCTTATCGCTTAATAAGAATTGTTAAAAAATGGAGTGACCATGAGTCAGATAAAGGCCATGGAAGCTTAATGGAAACTAGCCAGATCGAACCACCTCATCCTCCTAGGAGTGAATAGGAACTTCGGGAATTAAGCAGACTTCCGGACTTCGTTATACATAGTCATGGATACAAAGCGTTAAGGCGATCCTTAGTGATTATGAAATTGTTAAGACTAAGCCAATATATAGGGCAATACTGGAGAACATCAGACAGAAGTAAGGGGGACGCAGACTCTGCCTTGGTCTCAGTTGATGATCAGCTCTCTTTTCTACAACAAAACTTAAACTATTTATATGATCTTGTGGTTCCTTTAAGAACAAAGAATGTAAACAGACATAATAAGCCATGGTTCACTCAGGACATAAAACAAGTGATTAGTCGCAGAGATTCCTCATATGCTCGATGGAAACGTTTCAAAACCGCAGAATTGCATGAAGAATATCGAGTAACACGTAGGATTACCAACAGATTAATTATGAAAGCAAAATCTGATTACTAAGCTTCAAAGTTTTCCGCTGCCATAGAGTCGAAAACAACTTGGCAGGCAATTCGTGAAATTGGTAATGGTAAGGCTTGTAGCCAAGGGTCCTGCACTATCAACGCTAACGACCTAAATGACCAGTTTTTAAATATTCCATATGTGGCTCCATCTGCTGCTTACTATAACCTCCCTAATGACAGTGCACACAATCATTTCTTTTTAACTCATGTTCGGCAGTCTGACGTCTTATCCAGTTTGTTATCAATAACATCCAATGCAGTTGGTGTAGATGGCATTGATCCTAGGTTTTTAAAGATCCTCATTCTAAAACTTCTTCCTTTTATAACTTTTGTTTTTGATAAGATTTTTACTACCAACCAGTATCCAAAAATATGGAGACTGGCTAAGATTATTCCTACACCAAAATCCAATTCTGATTACAGGCCAATAGCAATCTTGCCATTTTTATCTAAAGTTTTTGAAAGATTAATTCATAAACAAAGTACACAATATATTGAAACAAATAATATGCTGGCTGGTCGTCAATCTGGTTTCCGTGAAAATCACAGCTGTGTAGCGGCTCTTGTGAATGTTGCTGAGGATATAAGACAACAGGTAGAATGCGGTAATGTTACATTTCTAGTTCTCCTGGATCATTACAGGGCATTTGACACGGTAGACCACAGCATTTTGTGTTATAAACTTATTAAACAGATGTTTGGATTCGCATCAACTGCCACATGCTTAATAAATTCATATCTTAAAGACAGATATCATTATGTTGAAACACCTTCCTTCGTTTCGACTACATTACCATTAATCCGGTCCTCTTCTCTTTTCATTATACGTAAATGATATTCAGAGTAAACTCGAATATTGCAGGGTTAGATTGTATGCTGACGTCCAGCTTTACATTGGTTGCAGCAATACTGCTGTTGATGAATGTGTGAGGACACTAAACCAGGAGTAAGGTCGTGTTTATGCTTGCGCTACCGCTAATGGTCTGGCAATAAATCATATTAAGTCGAAAGCGTTAATTATTGAAAAGAGGTTATTGAAACTTGATTTTAATCTTATATTGTCCTTAAACAACCAGTCCATTGATATTGTAAACTCGGTCAAAAATCTTGGCGTATATTTTAACAACATTCTCACCTGGTCTAACCACGTTAATTTTGTATGTGGTCGAACGTATTCAATGTTAAGAAATCTTTGGCAAACTCAGTATTTTACTCCAATTAAAATTAGAACACTCCTTGCAAAATCCTACCTAATACCGTTTTTATTGTATGGCTTTGAGCTATTTGCCAGTTGTGATAATAAAAGAAAACTAAATGTGACCTTTAATAACATTATTCGGTATATATATATATGGCCTTAGAAGATCTGATCCTATCTCCCCTTACTTAACATTGCTCTATGGCATAAGCTTTGATAATTATTTAAAGGTGCGCATTTTACTGTTCATGCATAAAATTATATATACACATCAACCGGAGCATCTTTATGAACGTCTAAGCTTTTCAACGCTTCCCAGAGGATCAAACTCTGATCTCCAAGTATCAATTCTTTATTCATGCCACCAGTCTCTGGAACGGAATTCCCTGAAGATTACAGACCATTAGTAACGCACGACAATTCAGGAAATATATGTATGTTTTGCCATTTTTCACGTTGAATTTATATTTTTTCATGCTTTATATTGATTTTTGCCAAGATTTCCATATAAAACTAAATTATAATTAATCCTATTTTCATTTTTTAATTACTTTATAATATATAATACAGTTTTGTTATCTGATCCATTCTATTTATGTAAGCTCAGTTCCATACTGCAATATAATACTTAAGTCTTGTGTATGGGACATCGAAAAGAAATAAATAAAATAAATTAATAAACAAACAATAATCAAAAATTAGAACTTTTAAGTTGAACATTTAATACTGCACTAAATTATCTACTTGGTTTTATTTATTATGTAAGTATAACTCTTTGACAAGTTTTCTATATCGGTTCGGTAGTTTATTCTCTCTTCTTGTTCGACTTTGTTGATGTGTTACATTTCCAATGTAAGTCTTTGTTTATATACATATATCCTCTCGTTGCAAAATTTGAACGTTGTCAAAATCTGGTGTATGTCCTCTCATTGCACAATGGGCCGCAAGTGCTGTTTTTTGTGTTGATGAATTATCCCTCTCTGGGAAGTACCGTTACGTTATAAGAGCAAAAGCAATTAAAAACGATACACTAGACTGGAAGCAAAAATATGTAACATCATTTTTGCTATAAGGGCTCGATATACTTGGTTGCCTATTTTAGTGTTTTATTTATTTATTTATTTATTTCGAATATGGGTTTCTAATATAACAAGACATACTATCTTATAATTTAGAGTATTAGAATCAGACTAGTTAAATAATGTGATTAATAATTGGACAATGATTTTAAAAATTTAAACCATTTAAATAAATTAAAATAAAAATAATTAAAAAAGAGTAAATGAAAATATTAATAAAAAAAAAATATAAGTTCTAAAAAATAATATTTGTTTGTTAATGATAGCTTTTAATTTTTTATAGGTTTTTTAAAAGTTAAAAGATTGAAAAAGTTACAGTATATTACCATACAATTGCGAGAGTAAATTTTTAAATTTAATTGCGTTGCTAGTATTTTGAATATGAGCAGGGAGTTGGTTCCAGAGACGAATTGTTAAAATAAAAAACTGCCTTTCAGATGCCGTATCATTATGCCGAAATTGGATGATGCCATTACGCCTCGATGATCTAGTGAACTGTAGGAAGACAAAAAGGTATTTCGGCATTTTTGTCATAACAATTTTGTGTAGCAGAACAAGGTTTTTTTGCATTAAATAGTTATCCAATGTCATACCGAAAACACGAGTAGAATAATGAGATATGTGATCAAATTTTTTAAGGCCGTAAATGTAGCGTACAACGTTATTAAAAGTAGTTTTGAGTTTCAACGTATCCTTTGAATTACAACCATAAAAAACCTCAGATGAATATAATAGAGTAGGTAATATATACGTTTTCGCAAGAAGAAGCCGTATTTTTAGAGGTGTATAATACTGTGTAGTCCATAAGCTCCTTAGCATACAATATACTCTGCCACATGACCTATTAATATGGTCAGACCAAGTTAAGGTATTATTGAAAATCACACCAAGATTTCTGACGGAACTAACTATATCAATTTGTGTACCTCCAAAGAAGATATCAATTTGAGATTCAATTTTAACAGATTTCTTACAAATTATTAGGCATTTAGACTTACTTGGGTTGAGACGCAACCCATTTGCTGACGCCCAGAGAAAAAAACTATTAAGATCAGTATTCAGATCATTTACGCAAGAGGTAATGGATGCCTTGGAACTACTTAGGTAAATTTGAATATCATCAGCATACATTTGTATACTGGAATACTTAAGTTGCTGCGGTATGTCATTTGCATACAATGAGAATAATAATAGTCCAAGTATGGAACCCTGTGGAACACCTCTTACAACACATAAAGGATATGAAACAAGTCCATCATATGAAACGCTCTGCAGTCTATCCTTTAAATACGATAAGATTAACTTAACAGCTGTTGTAGAAAAATTGAATATTTTCGATAGTTTCAAGCACAGTATAGAGTGGTCAACCGTGTCGAAAGCTTTGAGTGGTCAAGTAGTACCAACATTGATATTTTCTCAGTATCTAAGTTACCCCTAATCTCTTCAACAACATCAGGGCTGTCACACAGCTATGCTGAGGCCTAAAGCCCGATTGGCGCTCAGTTAGTAAGTTTTCCTCTGTAACATATTTAAATATCTGGAGCTGAAGCAGTTGTCCAAGAACTTTGGATAGGTAAGGTAGAATTGAAATTGGGCGATATTCGCATCCTGTCTTTGGGACAGGAATGACCTTGGCATACTTCCATTCCATAGGGAATGTACTAGTGATGATAATAGTGTTAAATAAATGCACAACAGAGCGTATTATCCAGGGCAGGATTATTTTAATAATAAAAGCGTCCTTAAATTCTTTTGCCCATCGTTTGATGAAAGCCAAGATTCCTCGAGCTTTATTAACAGCCATCATGATATGTTGTACAAAGTTTAATTTTCCATCCAACAAAACACTGATTCCAGTTTATGACCACTGTTATTGTGACCAAGAGCGTCACGCCTTCTTGAAAAAGTCATGTGCTTGCATTTTTTGAGGTTAAGTTCCATTAAATTAATGTTACACCAATTATAAAAATTATCCAAGTCCTTTTGGAGATAATTATTATCTGGTAAATGCTTGAGGCTTAAAAATATTTTAACATCGTCTGCGAACATCAGTATATTAGAATAATTTATTGCTTCAGGCAAATCGTTGATGAAAAGTAGAAATAAAATTGGGCCCAGGTGACTTCCCTGCGAAACACCGGATTTTACCAAAATATTTCTTGAATTTGCAGAATTAAATTTAACGGACTGTGCTCTGCATAACAGATATGACTTTAACCAGCTTAAATAAGTATTATCGAAACCCATTTTATCCAATTTTTTAAGCAGAAGCTTGTGATTAACTTTATCAAAGGCTTTACTGAAGTCAGTATAAATTACATCTGTTTGTTGACCAAGAGTAAATACTTCATTAACCAAAGTAGTTAATTGTAAAATATTAGTCATAGCTGAAGATCCTTTACGAAAACCGTGTTGACATGGCGTAAGTAGGGGAGATACTTGATGAACGAGAGAATCAGTAATACATTTTTCAAATAGTTTTGGAATAGCGTTTAATTTAGCTATGCCTCGATAATTTATTATATTTGACTTATTGCCAGATTTGAATAAAGGAATAAGAAACGATTCTTTCCAAATTCTAGGGAAGTAGCCATATTTTAAAGAAGTATTAAATATTATTGATAAAGATGTTGCAATAGCTGGGTCACAGTTTTTCAAAAGACAACTTGGTATGCCATCTCGACCACACGACAGTGAGGATTTGAAGTTTTTATTTTATTATGTGCGTAGTGTCAAGTAATGGGAATGATATTGTTTGAATGGAGTGAACATTAAATGGATAGTGTTCATCATCATTGTATTCGGCATTAGAGTAATTAGAGGCAAAAAATTCAGCGTGCGTAGTGTCAAGTAATGGGAATGATATTGTTTGAATGGAGTGAACATTAAATGGATAGTGTTCATCATCATCGTATTCGGCATTAGAGTAATTAGAGGCAAAAAATTCAGCGAATAAATTGCTAATGTCTGATTCATTGCTTGACTCTGTACTTAAATTTTTCATAAATGATGGGATGCCGTAATTCTTCCTTTTTGAGTTAACAAAGGTAAAGAACGACCTCGGATTACGATTAAAACTATGTTTCATTTTGGTTAAGTAGTTTTTGTACAGTTGAGCATTCAGCATTTTGTGTTTAGCACGAAGAACAGAGTACTTTCCATAATCAAATGCGTGGCCATATTTCTTGTATTTTTTATAATATTTATTTTTAAGATTTTTTAAGAAATATAGTTGTTTAGAGTTCCAGGGTGGACCAGTTTGAGAACGTGGCGAATATTTTGGAATACATTCATCCATATATTGGTACATGGTTTCGTAAAAAATTTGAATCATTTTATCAACAGAACTCGTCAAACCATTTGGTATGGATAATAGTTGAAGCCAATTAGTATTATATAAACGATTGTTTAAATCCGCGTAATTTGTACGTTGGAAGCAGAATTTTTTTTCCTTTTTCGTAACATTTTTAGCGCAATTTAAACCTTGAATATTACAGCTTATTTCAATTGTGGGGTGGTATCGATCTTCGGGCAGTGTAACTGGATCAACACGATTTACTGTGCATTCATTAGGTATGTTTACAAATACCAGATCAAGCAATTTTCTAAAAATATTGGATTGAAATATTACAAAATACATCGGCACCATTTTCATCAGAACTTAGGAGAGAATTGCCAGCTTATTAGAGGTAAATTAAAATCACCAAAAACAAAAATGAGATCATCCGGATTAGTCTTTAAAGAACTTGTTTTAATTAAAGCAATGTGTTGCTGATAAATTAACAAATCTGATTGAGGAGGAATATACGAACAGGTAATAAAAACTTTTATGTGACTAATTTTCAGGACCACAGCGATAAATTCAATGTAACAGGCTGAAAAGTCATTAGAGATCGCTATTAATACACCACCCCCAGTCGTATATGTAATTCTATCTCGGCGGAAGACTTGAAAATTTTTGCAAAAAATTTCCGTATTTAAAAAGGTATTGTTAAGCCAGGTCTCGGTGAAGCAAATAATATGATTATTAAAGTCAAAGCTGTCTTGATATAGTTAAGAGCATTTACTTTTAAATCCTCGAACATTTTGATAGATAATATTAAGTTGAATAACTCTAGTATTAATTAGTTTTTTTTTTGGCTTGTTTGTTGGCGAGGTTGGAGATGTACAATATTATTTCCACGTTGGTTTATATTGTATTCGTATTCTCGGACTATAGCATGATTTGGCCAGAATGACGGGTCAACCACATGATCAAAAATATTAAACGGAACAGTAATTTTAAAAGACGTAATACTCCTCGCTTGTGAATAAGTGAATTTACGAACGGCAATGTCAGCATTTTGGTTAAGCTTGGATTTAATATAGAAATCAATATCATCAGCAGAAGTGTCGAATGCAAAGCGTGATATAAAAATTTGTTTTTTTGGAGGAACTACTCTTAATTCTCCGTGAGAACTAATATTGTTTAAATTATTTATTAAAACTTCGGCATAATTTAAATTAGTTGCAGGGTTATTGTTGATGGAAGAACTAGAGGCGACAGGATTATTTGATGGAGCATTATTTAATGGAGCATTATTAAATGACGCATTATTTAATGGAACATCACGTACTGCCGTAGTAGAATTTTGTGATGAGGTTTAAGCAGAGTTTTTTAAAGAACTATATTGAACAGAAGAAGTAGCAGCATCAGATTTTAAGGAGTCGGTGTGAGGGTCGTCTTGTTTATCTTGATTGTTTATCCTAGATGATTTACGTCTTTTGGGTGAAGACTGAACAGGAGATTTTATGGAGTCCAAACATTAGAAATCTTCAAATAGCTTTCCATAGTTAGAAATTCTATCCAATAGCTTATTTGCTTTATCTTGGATTTCATAGAAATGGTTTTTGTTTCCTTGGAAAAAACGGTAGAAAGTAACACCAATTTTTCTGCATGAATTACAGCACCAGTGAAGTCCATTATCTTTCACAAGAGAATCGGCAACGTGTACAGATAGTCCACTACATTTTACGTGACAGAGACCATTACATAACCAACAAGTGATCATCCTCTCATCATCATTAGTAATGGCACACTTTTTTTTATGCAATTCATGATAGTTGTACAACAATATTGTTTGTTGGGTAGTAAAAATTTTAAAATTAACGGCAAAAGTTTAATAAGGTTAGAATATGCTAAGCAGTGAATTTTAAACTGTTGTAATATGTTGTATTTAATTACCTGTGTTTATGCAACTTTACCAGCTGACTATTTTGTTTGTTTTGTTGATTTATTTATTTATTTGTTTCTGTTGTTATTGATGTTTTTTAAACGTTTGTTGATATTGTTGTTGTTATTTATATTTTCTGTTTTGTTATGTTTTGTTATTTAGCGTTCGATGGCTTATTTGGATTTAGTTATTTTAAACAATTTAAAAACTGAAATACTACTTTCACATTAAATTAATTTAAAATTTCACTATTACCCCGAGGTTTACTGCTGCTAAAATATTATTTTTTAATAAATCTAGGATTAATATCATCCAAGCCCACAGAGTTAGATTTAACTTTATGAAAACCTTCCACAACATCTACCGCAGTAAAGCATCTAAAGGTGAATTTCAAAATAGCGGGATCAAATGATGCGATTCCAGAGTAAAAATCAGGGCTCAGTGTGGGCATGGGGATATTAACAAAAAGTTCATTAAGTTCGTTTACATTACCATCAATAACACGACTTTTTGTCCTACCAATACCAATATCTCGGATTTGTTTCCATGTGTTATTCATATCGACTGTGTTATTAAATTTATTTGAGTAATAGGCACTTTTTTCATGCCTTATCCTTGAAACTACAGCCTTTCTAGCTATACGATACTCCTCATGAAACACAGGTATTCTGTATCTTTTCCACAATCGATACTTGATATCACGACGTTGTATAAGTAACTTAATATCATCAATTAACCATGGTCGGGCTCTGGCTCGAACAGTTTTTGTTATAATTAGAACATGCTTGTTATAGGGATATAAAATACATTTGCTTAGAAATGATACTTGCTCATTAGGCGAAGGTAAGTAAAAAATCTGATCCCATAATATACCATCAAGGTCAGATTCTAAATTCAAAATATTTATATTATTAAAATCACGAAAAGTAAACTGTCGAGCAGGGTTATCCATAGCAAAATCATAAGTCACAAAAATAATATCATGTTTCGAGAAGGCAGGAACAGAAAGTTGATCATAGAGTAGAACTTTCATACTATTACTGACAAACAGTACGTCAAGCAGAGTGCAAGTCGTGCTTGAAAAGTGTGTAGGTCTTGAGTTATTAACAGGTAATAGATGAAATGCCAACATTGTTTCAAATAAACTAGTTTCCACGAGCAAATTCGAATTAAAATCACCCGCGATAATAACGTCTGAATAAGACACTGACAAAAGTTCCAACTGAGCCATGAGATTATCAAACTTTACAGTTTTGTCCGGCCTATATACGCATCTAAGTAGTAAAGTGGATCCGTTACAATTCAAATCAACAAATATGTACTCAACATCCCCCGTTATATTATAACTACAATTAAACCTGCATGAGATATAATCCCTAACGTATATTGCTACACCACCAGCATGCTTTCATCTATCGGATCGAAAAACACGGTACCCATTCAACCCGTATAGGCCATCACATATGTCACTTCTAAACCATGTTTCCGAAACACATATCGCGTCCACTCCCGAATTCTCAAAAATGAATCGAAATTAATCCAATTTGCTACATAGACTAGCGTTGATATGTCATATGCTAAGGCCTTGTTTTTTTTTTTGCCAAAATTCGAATAATACTATAGTTACCATCAGGGCTGTGGAGTCGTCAAGAAATAGTTATAACTCCGACTCCGACTCCTTTTGCTGTAATTTTTTAAGTACGACTCCAACTCCGACTCCGACACCAACTCCGACTCCTACTCTAACCTATCATTATTTATGAGACTAGTTCTTATTTGACTTTAAACTCTTTTAATTTGTTTTTTAATTCAGTACCTTTTAAATGGTTAAATATAGCAAGAAAATTATTCTGTAAAACTTTCAAATCGATATTTTAATTCT
This sequence comes from Pollenia angustigena, assembly GCA_930367215.1. NCBI lineage: Eukaryota > Metazoa > Arthropoda > Insecta > Diptera > Polleniidae > Pollenia > Pollenia angustigena. The sequence continues at coordinate 9,729,664 of OV884061.1, read as the reverse complement.
ACCGTGCCGCATTGAGCTTTAACCAGGGCTGTGGAGTCGGAGTTGAAAAGTCGGAGTTGAGGTTTTTGTACCGGAGTCGGAGTCGAAGTACCCACAAACACTAATGACTCCGACTCCGACTTTTTGGCATTAAAATTTTTTCTAATATTTTTCAAAATAAAAAAATTTTAATGACCAATTTCAGCAATTCTTTTAAAATATCAATTCATATTTAAATATAATTTTTCATATAATTTTATTTTTATTCCACATAAAAAAAACGATTTTTAAACATAAATTAATATTTAAATAAATTGGTGGAATTGGCAATAAGAGGGTCTACTTTTTGAATTTGTGAAGTCGGAAGATAATGACCAGTATACTTTTCATATGAGTAGGGGAGTTAGAAAAATTGAGATAACATCTTATTTTGACAGTTCTTTTAGCAATTTATGAGAAATATATAGATTGTATCGAAGCATGTCCTTTTCTATGTTTTTATGTGACCTAAAATTTCTGTAACAAAACTCGCTGGTTCACTGTTTGAATTTCGCCAAGATATCCCTAATGAAATAGAGCCGAATTAAGGAAGTTAAAAATTTGTTGTTTTTTATTTATCGTATATTAACAAATATTTTTGTAGCCATGTTCCGATATATGACTTGAAATCTGCTGTAGCTCCTGTGGTGAAAGCATTAAGTAAACTAAATTTTAAGTTGTAACCTTCAAGGTGAATTATAATAGAAAAAAAGGAAAAGGAGCTCGGAAAAATACATGACATTGTTCTAAATATTATTCCCATCAATCTGGGGGTAAACCCGAAAAATGATTTGAGAATTCTTTTATCTACTCAATTTAGGAAAAGTTGGAGAGATAATAAAGACTTGCAATTTCAAATTTCGGTCTTTGACAATAATAATATTGAACTTGGAACGGAAAAAAGCAATGGTGTACTGAAGAAAACGATTTCAATTTAGTTGTTTAAAAATTCATATTTTTTTTAACTCTACAAGCCACGTTTTGAAACATGTTGAGAATCGCAAATGATGCTATTTCTGTATTAAAAGTTTGTCTTTGTCCGAATATTTTAATGATCCTTACATTTTTTTTATGTCAATGATAACCCTAAAAAATTATATCATAAAAGTTCGTTACCTTGAGACAAACAGCACCAAGTCCAACAACAAAAGGTGTGCTATTTCCCAGAAATAATAGAATTTTTACGGTTCCTTTCTCTTCAAAATGTGTTATAAAAATTGTGGAAGTAACAACTGAAGGCGCATCTGCATGTTTTAATAAAAATATATTTAATTTTCCTGAGAATGATTAAAAAAGTTGGTCTAAATATTTGACTTAATAAATAAAACAAGACCAAAACGGCAGTGTTTGAATTTATGTATATTAAAAACAAAAGACCTCACTTCACAATTTACAAAAAAGAACTTATGATGTTCTTTGTCTCTACAAATTCTGTGGTAAACAATACTTAGTACACTTGGTGCCCTTAACGTCTTAGCAAATTGGACTTGGCATTGTTTTCAACTTTTCTATCTCGAAAGCTGCATTAGATAGAACTTATGGAAATTCACACATCTATAAATTCCAACAGATGTGAATTGGTGTAGTTTATCTCTTCCCTACACAACTATTGTTACATTTTTTTAGCACTGTTTGCATATATTTAATAAATAAATATAACTTTTAAAATATACTAAAGTTTAATGATCCCATACGGTTTGAATCAAAACTCATATCTTTCGAAAGTTCGTAACAAAACTCGGTGGTTGCAAAATTAAATCCATTATTTTTCTATATTACAGTTGGCTTAAAATGTTCAACTGTTGAGTTATTAGTCAAGAATGACATAACACTGTAGAATCAAAAAAGTAGAGCTCAGTTGGTCTATTTAATCGGGCGCTATATATTTTTCGAGCTTTCCTCCTCATATGTTAAAGCTCAATGCGGCACGTTAGAATTAAAATATCGATTTGAAAGTTTGAATAATTTTCTTGCTATATTTAACCATTTAAAAGGTACTGAATTAAAAAACAAATTAAAAGAGTTTAAAGTCAAATAAGAACTAGTCTCATAAATAATGATAGGTTAGAGTAGGAGTCGGAGTTGGAGTCGGAGTCGTTCTTAAAAAATTACAGCAAAAGGAGTCGGAGTCGGAGTTATAACTATTTCTTGACGACTCCACAGCCCTGGCTTTAACATATGAGGAGGAAAGCTCGAAAAACATATAACGCCCGATTAAATAGACCAACTGAGCTCTACTTTTTTGATTCTCCAGTGTTATGTCATTCTTGACTAATAACTCAACAGTTGAAAATTTTAAGCCAACTGTAATATAGAAAAACATGTAAGTAAGAGTTCGGCTGTGCCGAATCTTATATAGCCTTCACCATTGTGCGAGCAGAATACAGAGCAACTAGACAAAAACTAAATAAAACTGGTAAATATTTTTTTTTAAATAAGAGACAAACATAAGGGCCCAGAATATATATACTTTATAGGGTGTAGGATCAATATTGTAGAAATTACAGTTATATACCTTTTTTACCTTCGGTGAAGGGTATAAAAAGAGTATTTTTCGGGAATTCAGGGGCCTAATCACCGCATTCGATACTATCGTATCGAATAAACTATTGAATTTTTTTGCATAAAACTCGATAAATGTAATGTCGAGTTACTCGATGTCGAATGCTATTATTTCAAATTCAATACATTTCATTCGATATCGAGTTTCAAGATACCAAAGTAAATAATTTCGATGAATTTTGCTCGATATCGTATGCGGTGATTAGACCCCAGTATTTCGGTTATAACTCATACAAATTTCCGACGTTTTGGTATATAAGTCATATACATAGGACATATGGCAGCCCTAAAATTTAGGTTTTTATAAAAATTTTGATGTTTTTTAGCCCATTTTTGGAGTATTTTGCTCATAAATTACCCATTGTCTAACCGATTTAATATTTTTATATACCGTCGTGTTAAGGAAGAATTTTACCATTTACTTAAGTTATATTTATATATAAACATTTATAAATACTTGTATACATATATTTTAACAAAGTTAATTATAAAAAGAGTAATTTTTGGGGATTCAGTATTTCGGTTGTAACTCTGCCATTTTTTAACCGATTTGACAGATGTATATACCGACGTGTTTAAGAAGAAATTTACCATTTACTTGAGTTATAAAGCTTGGACTCGGGGAGATCTATGGTTCCCGAAAGTGGGTATTAAAAAAAAAAAATTAATTTTGGTCATAACTTTTTTGTAACTGAACCGATTTTTCCGACTTTTTTATAAAATATGTTCTACTAAAAATTTCCGATATTTTGGTATATAAGTCATATCCATAAGACATATGGCAGCTCTAAAATTTAGGTTTTTATACAATTTTTAATTTTTTTTTGTACGGGAGGTACCACGCCCACTTCTCCAATCCCGCCCACATTTTGTAGGGTGGTGTGTATTGACAACCTAAATGTGTGTACCTAATTTGGAAACTTTGGCTCTTGCCGTTCTCCAGATATATAGAAAAAAGCAATAAAAATACAACAACAAGGGATTTTTGGAAAAAATTAGAGGCAGTCGTGGTTTTTTGATCATATCTCAGCCATTTGTAGACCGATCTTGCTGAATTTTAATAGCAATAAATGGTGGACTATATGTGACATAAATGTAAAACAACCTAGCCGCTATCATGTCTTGATTATCCGGAAAACACATATCAAACGTAAGACGGACAGACGGACATCGTTAAATCAACTTCTCTTCTCATATGGACCCAGAATATATATACTTTATGGGGTCTAAAATCAATATTGTGGAAATTACAAACGTTATGACAAACCTATATATACCCTTTTACACCTGTGGTGAATTTTAAAAGTTATATTTATTTATTAAATATATGCAAACAGTGCTAAAAAATGTAACAATAGTTGTGTAGGGAAGAGATAAACTACACCAATTCACATCTGTTGGAATTTATAGATGTGTGAATTTCCATAAGTTCTATCTAATGCAGCTTTCGAGATAGAAAAGTTGAAAACACTACCAAGTCCAATTTAAGACGTTAAGGGCACCAAGTGTACTAAGTACTGTTTATTACAGAATTTGTAGAGACAAAGAACATCATAAGTTCGTTTTTGTAAATTGCGAAGTGAGGTCTTTTGTTTTTAATATACATAAATTCAAACACTGCCGTTTTGGTGTTGTTTTATTTATTAAGTAAAATATTTAGACCAACTTTTTTAATCATTCTCAGGAAAATTAAATATATTTTTATTAAAACCTGCAGATGCGCCTTCAGCTGTTACTTCCACAATTTTTATAACACATTTTGAAGAGAAAGGAACCGTAAAAATTCTATTATTTCTGGGAAATAGCACACCTTTTGTTGTTGGACTTGGTGCTGTTTGTCTCAAGGTAACGAACTTTTATGATATAATTTTTTAGGGTTATCATTGACATAAAAAAAAATGTAAGGATCATTAAAATATTCGGACAAAGGCAAACTTTTAATACAGAAATAGCATCATTTGCGATTCTCAACATGTTTCAAAACGTGGCTTGTAGAGTTAAAAAAAATATGAATTTTTAAACAACTAAATTGAAATCGTTTTCTTCAGTACACCATTGCTTTTTTCCGTTCCAAGTTCAATATTATTATTGTCAAAGACCGAAATTTGAAATTGCAAGTCTTTATTATCTCTCCAACTTTTCCTAAATTGAGTAGATAAAAGAATTCTCAAATCATTTTTCGGGTTTACCCCCAGATTGATGGGAATTATATTTAGAACAATGTCATGTATTTTTCCGAGCTCCTTTTCCTTTTTTTCTATTATAATTCACCTTGAAGGTTACAACTTAAAATTTAGTTTACTTAATGCTTTCACCACAGGAGCTACAGCAGATTTCAAGTCATATATCGGAACATGGCTACAAAAATATTTGTTAATATACGATAAATAAAAAACAACAAATTTTTAACTTCCTTAATTCGGCTCTATTTCATTAGGGATATCTTGGCGAAATTCAAACAGTGAACCAGCGAGTTTTGTTACAGAAATTTTAGGTCACATAAAACATAGAAAAGGACATGCTTCGAAACAATCTATATATTTCTCATAAATTGCTAAAAGAACTGTCAAAATAAGATGTTATCTCAATTTTTTAATTTTTCTAACTCCCCTACTCATATGAAAAGTATACTGGTCATTATCTTCTAAATTAACAAATTCAATAAGTAGACCCTCTTATGGCCAATTCCACCAATTTATTTAAATATCAATTTATGTTTAAAAATCGTTTTTTTTATGTGGAATAAAAATAAAATTATATGAAAAATTATATTTAAATATGAATTGATATTTTAAAAGAATTGCTGAAATTGGTCATTAAAATTTTTTTATTTTGAAAAATATTAGAAAAAATTTTAATGCCAAAATGTCGGAGTCGGAGTCATTAGAGTTTGTGGGTACTTCGACTCCGACTCCGGTACAAAAACCTCAACTCCGACTCTTCAACTCCGACTACACAGCCCTGGTTACCATCCCTAGAACCGAGTTGCTCATACATAGGTTTGCCATCCGTCCTCTTTTCCCCGGACACCGTCCTCTTTTTTTGGGTATCCGGGGTAGTCCTACTTCTTTTTCATCAAGTGTCCGGGGTTGTCCGGCTTTTTACACCTTCATTGAAAATTTGTTCCAGTATTTAAACTTTAAATCACAGGTCACAAAATTCATTAAAAAAAAGATTTAGGTGCTCTGTTTTTTTTTTTTTAAGATAGGTATGATTTAATTTTTGGGGACGTTACGTGACAAAAAGAGTACTTTTCTTTGAAAATGGAGCTCCCAAAAAAAATGCAACAAATAAGCAAAGACAACCTTATCAATGTCGTTACTTTTGTTCAAATAAATACTTATTGCTCAAATGGCTATATTAAAATTTTATTTAAAGATTATTTTTGAAAAAAAATAAAAAATCATATCTTAAGAAAAGTACATCCTTCAAAGTTTCAGGATTTTGAAATAACAGTTTGCAGTATTATATAAAAAAATCAGCAAAAAAATACGGGTTTGACTAAGTCCATTTTTAAAATTTAATATTTTGCAAAGACATTTTTTTTCAATGTATTTATTGAATATGACATAACTTTTGAAAAAAAATTAAAAAATTGTTTTTCGTTGCATAAGCATAAAAACAAAGATAAATAAATATTTTTTGTCCCATAAAGAAAAAATAATTTTGTTGTCTTGCTTTTTCGCATATTCCAGACGATTTTTTTGGTTTTTACAGATACAATTGGCTTTTTTCTGGGAACACTACGGTATATCCCATGTTCATGTAGTGCTTGGCGAACAGTACTGTCGCTAACACTTGCTCCTAATGTTATTTCTCGTTCCTCTTCTATTTTTACTGTACTGCGCCAGGGATTACCCTTTACTCTTCTTCGCACTATTGTCCTCTTCTCCACGTCAGACAGAGTTTTAGGTCTGCTAGAGGGTGGAAGGTCTTTAACATTTTTCACATTTTTGTACTTACCTTATATTTGTTTTCATATTATTAAGACATCTGCCAATAGTACTGCCAATTCCTCTCAAAGATTTGCCTTCAGATGCCAATTTTGCCACTAAATTATGAGTTTCTACTGTAGTCTGCTTACCCATGTTGACTATTATTTACAAACTAAAGTTAACTTGAGTTTTAATTGATCAGTATAGATAAAAAAGATAATTAAACATCCGTAATATGATAGGTCCTAGGGGTCAAATTACCTTTATGACGCAGGAACATGGAAATAATATGAGATTGTACACTTCTGTTTGACGCGTAAAATAAGGCGTTTTCTGAGATTATTGTTAATTTTAAAATGTAGAAGAAATAAATGACAAATTTTTTTTATTAAAATAAACAAGTACTGAATACACTTCAAAAACATAAAAACAGATTTTTTGTACTCTCCCCCTTTTAACATCTACGGACTTATAAATGTTGAACTTTTCGGTGTACACTTTCTTTTGACGCTGACTGTATGTTCTTTATGGTATGATACTCCCAAATTTCATTCAAATCGAAAGAGGTCAAGTCCCACTCTAGGTCGATTTGACATGGAATTACCCAAATTAAGTTTTTGTGTAAAAACAAATTTTGGTTGTTAATTTTTATGCTGTCGTTAATTTTATTAAAATTAGGTTGTTTAGAAAGTGTCCTCTTTTTTCAAACAAATGTCCTACATTTTTTATGCTGGCGTCCTCTTTTTCTCAAAATAGAAATGGCAAGCCTACTCATACATAATATTCGTCATATTGAAATTTTAACGCAACGCAATTAAATAACGATATAAATGAAAAATTTAACATACTAGTTGTTTTGAGAAAAAAATTAAGAGAGATTTGATAATCGACTAAGTAGTCCTTAAGTATAGAGTTAAGTAAGTAATGTAAGTGTTTCCCCCCTGCATTTTATTTTGTAGATAAGATTTGATTTATCCATGTCGTCAATTCTTCTTTTTGTATTTGAAAAAAGTTGTCTGAGAATGTTATTTGCTTTGGAACTATTTTATATTTTTCTTTGTTATAAATTTTTGGCACGTAGGTCATTGATTTATATATTCTGTTAGAGTCATCTGGTAAAGGTATTTGTTTACTGTTCTTATTTTTGTAGATTAGTTTTTTGATAATATGTTTCGGGAACGAGTTTTTTCTAAAAATATCATTTGTTTACGTAAATTGTCTTTCTGGAAATGTTTGTCACTGATTGATAACACTCTCATAATAAAATTACTTGCAGTATTGTAGTTGGGACTACAAAAACAAGCTTAAAACTAGATTAGCAGGACACAGATCGCATATAAGATGTAGGGATAATTCATCAACACAAAAAACAGCACTTGCGGCCCATTGTGCAATGAGAGGATATACACCAGATTTTGACAACGTACAAATTTTGCAACGAGAGAAAATATGTATATAAACGAAAATTTACATTGGAAATGTTTGTCTGCTTTCACACGTTTCATCTTTTGATGCTCAACTCTTATGTTTTTAGGTGAGAGCAGAAAGAAGAAAAGGGGTTAGTACGGAAATGCCTGTTCTCGGTCAGTACGCTTTGTGTTTTTAATCCATGGTACATCTATGCACAACGATGGCTGCATGTAATTTTTTCTCTTTTCTTTTTCTCTTTAATTCGCTGTTAGTAAAATTGTTGTTATTTTGAACCGAAAAAAAGTTGAAACCGATTGCTGCGTGTTATTATATTGGCATCTTTAAAAGGGAATTGAAAAGAAGTTGAGCTTCAAAAGATGAAACGTGTAAATTCAGACTAAAACATCAACAAAGTCGAACAAGAAGAGAGAATAAACTACCGAACCGATGTAGAAAACTTGTCAAAGAGTTAAGGCCCAACCAGAATGTGCATAAACAAACTTAAGCTACTGTCAAAAATAAACGAAAAAGCCTCTTAAATACATTTAAAAAAACAAAATATAAAACATTTGATGCCGTACGGAATATGCGGTTAGTTTCGCACTTTGCTTAAGCAAATTACAGTTTCATAAAATTTAACAAAAAGTTCCCTTAAGTTCAACATGGTTTTACACATATGATTTACATGTATTCGCTCAGTTGCTTAAGCCACGTTATTCACATTCTGGTTAGGCCTTTATACTTACATAATAAATAAAACCAAGTAGATAATTTAGTGCAATATTAAATGTTCAACTTAAAAGTTCTAATTTTTGATTATTGTTACTCATTGTTTTGTAAGTTTTTTGTATTTGTCGTGTTATCTTTATATTCTGTGACAATAAAAAGATAAATTTATTTGTATTATTTCTGTTTGGTGTATAGATTTTCCTGATGATGCCTACCGATAGTAGGCGAAATATTGAAAAATAGTTAAATAAAACAAAAGATTATAACACATACCTCGAGTCTGATTATTCACTTAATGTATTAATATAATTTTTTATAATAAAACCTTTTTCTTCCAAAAATTATATTATTTCATCCGGGGGTACGCATTAGTCAATGCCCTTACTTAACTTAACTACTCTTCTTTTGATAAGTATTAAAGCTTTTTGAACCCTATACTGAAGGTAAAACGGTATATATAAGTTTCTCATTCCGTTTGTAATTTCTACAATTTTGCAAAATAAACTTCCTTTTTTCAAAATATGAAGACAGGAAAACAGTTACAATACTATGAGCCATGTAAGAATGACTAACATCGAAATAGATATCATGTAAAAGTTAGTTGGCGAGAGAGGCAAGAAGAAAAGTGTGTTAAGCATTCAGCGCACACTGGGGATTTCGCGGAAAAAAGTCAAATTGTCAACATACTCTTCATGCAATATGCAGTGATATGTTGAAATTTTAGACTAAATAGTACAATCAAATCAAAAAGAATTACTTTGATCTGACTGCCAGTTTTTTTTTTTATATCCGTCTCAAACTCAGAACTTGTTTGTTTTACTGAACCAACTTAATTTAAACCTAAGAATTTAAAAACGAATATTATTTTACTATGTGAGCTAACGTTTTTCTTTTTTTTTCTATTAAAAGTAGTATATTTCAGTATACTAAAATTGAAAAAAAAATCTGCAGAGACTTAAGTTTTTTTTTTGTGTATTTTTATGAACGTATAACAAAAATCCCTTTTTTCTCCAAACATTTGGACCTGCAATTTCGGATTTAGCTGAAACAAATTTAGAAAAATCAAGAATTACAATTACTTTCATCTGTTTATATAACATTTTGCTACATAAGCAACAGTTTCACAGTTATAAATAAATGTATGAAGAAAACCAATATTTTTTGCCCAAAAAATTTAAATTTTTTATTTTTAATTCATAAAAAATGCAAAACAGTAAAAAAAAAGTTTCAAGTCTTATAAACTTTCACGTAAAGTCGCATAACCTATGAAAAGATGAGACATAAGTCATGAAAATCGATGAACGCGTTTCGCTTTTATTCACATTTAAGTGAAGGTATGCATTTCAAAATGACTTTTTTTATGATTCTCAGAATTAAAAAAAAAGTAATAAACAAAAGGTTATTTGATTTTTATGATTGCGGTAGCAAAGTAATAAGCGGTAATAAATGTGCGTGGAAAATTGAAAGGAAAAAAAGAAAGTGCACTTTTTTAATTATTTGGGGTTTTCCGTTGGCTACCTGTATGATTTTTTTACAGAAATTCTACCCACATCTATTAGTGCTCATATTTGGAACGTACCTGTCAGTAAAATATTGATCGATTTTTGTCATTCAAGAAGTGCTGACGAACACGAAAAGTACAACCAATTTTTCTCCGGTTTTTTAATTATAACCGAAACTAAGGCCCAAGAGTTTTACGGCAATGGAAAGTTTTTTTATTTCTCATGGGGTTTTATGCTCGAGGCTTCTGAAGTTTGACAAAGACAGAACAAAATTATAACAGTTTTTGCAACAATTGCACGTTGGCTTAACCGATACTAGAGCATGTGAAATTTTGGATACAAAATATATAAAAGCTTTTACTATAACTTCAAACAAAGTTGGCAGGATTCTAACCGTACCAAGTCACGATTTGAAAAAAAGAATGCAAATTGGCTTGAAGGCAGTTTTACAATTAAGTTTACTGAGGCTGAATGTTCTACCAGTTCTGCACTTGGTCGGCCACGCAAATCGTTTGAGGAGTGCTGTGATCGCGCCAAACGATACAAAGGGATGAAGTACGTTCTATGTTCCCTCAAGAAGTAATTGATTTTCTTCTAGTATTTCAAAATCCAACCACAAAATTTGTACATTAAAATTTTTGGGATGCTTACAAAGCTTGAACTTACAAAAGAAAAATGCGAGTATCTAATGCATTGGTTACAAAATGAAGGATATAACATACTCGTACCATACAAACAGCTCAACACTCCACAAAATTATGATTCATGGAAAATATATAATTGAAAAGTGTATTTTTCCTGTAGGCTTATTATCCAGAAAATGCAGTCGAATTGCCACGAACGAAGATATTATGCACCGAATGATGGTAACATCAGATCCCATGATCTCACACTTGACTCCTTCATTTAGCCAGAAAAAGCATAGTGATATAAGCGACGAAGTTAAGGCTCTTTTAGAATAATAATTTAAAAAGTAGATTTAAAATAAATAATAAATTAAAAATTAAAAAAATCATAAAATTTTTTTTTTGTTAGGGCTTTTTACATTGTAGGTAACGATATACATTTTTCTAGCTTTCTTTATTTTGATTACTTTTGTGTATAACTATATAAATAAAACTAAGTTTGTGATGAAATAAAAAATAGATTTATAATAAATAATGAACTAACAATTAAAAAAATCATTTACATTTTTTTGTTAGTTAGGGCTTTTTACATTGTAGGTAACGATATTAAGAAAATTAGAGAAATGCAATTTTCTTTATTTTGATTACTTTGCTATATATACTATATACATAAAAAAACTAAATTTGTGATGAAATCATTATATTTTTTGACAAAGATATTATTTTCCTCACCTCCATACAAAAATCCCCAGTGTGCAGCGTCGCCCCCTTACCAACAAACTTGTTCTGTCCGGCAACAAATGTCCACAGTGTAAATTGCGACTTAGTAACACATGTTTCGACAAATGTTGTCTGGTCTGTGGGTAACTTTAAAAGCTAAAATTGCGGCGAATTAAATTTTAATCGCATTGCCAAATCTAGCAATGACCGTTACAGTATTGCATTCGTAGCCAAAATCGCTAAATCAACGTTAAAGATTTTTAGCGATAGAGATTTAGCTTTAGCGAATTACAGACTACGGCCACTGGATTCAAACGGTAGTCATTAACTCATGTCTTAAAATAATAACACGGAAAAATATGACTGAAAACGTGAAACTACAGAATGTTAGATTTTTTTGTTTGAAACACAACAACAATATTTTTAAACTATCGTAAAACATTAGGATATTATGACAATATTATTCGATAGCCTACCGTTTGAACCCCCTAATGTGTATTACTTTTGCAGTGTTTGTCTTAGTATCATTGTTTTTTTGTAGACTGAACCAAAATAATAGTACAAAAACATTACAGTTGAAAACAGTACGTCTGGCACCTCTAGCGGGACTAGAGAAGTGGCCGTAGCGCTTCCAATACAAAGACATTATAGACTTCTTTATGTATGGTGGACGGCATGAGCCAAAGTTTCCAAATTAGACACAAGCCTCTTGATTATCAATACACAACATAAGACGAAATGTGGGCGGGATTAGTGAAGTGAGCGCAGCACAAAACAAATTTAGGAACAAATCTAGTTTACCGAAAATAAGAACATTTAAAAAAAATTTGGCCCCCCTCTTGATTTTATTCTGGCTACGCCCATGTATTCGTGTATTGTCATCGGGAATATGTATGCCTGCAAAGTTTCATTCATTTGCGTTGAGTATAAAGGCTCAGTTAGGCGAACGTTGCTGTACCCGTAATGTACCGCACCGTACTGTAAGCACGTTGGTGCACTTATAGAACGTTTAAAAACGTGTCATATGTTTTCCCATACATAAACAAAAAGCAATAGTATACATAAAACAAAACACACAGTGATGGGAATCAAAAATGCTCAAATGGTGACCGTTGTGCAGAAAAGGTACTACGTGATTTAAATGGTATTAAAACAGTATTTTGGGTATGTAAAAAATGTTAATAATTAAATATTTTTATTATAGACTAACAATAAATAAATTTGTATTTTAGCATGTATAAATTTTTAGCATACATATATTGTAAATGTGCATACACCAAACAAGGTTTTGATACCATTTAAAGTCTTGTATATGTTTCACATTTCCATTGTATGTGTATATGCATTTGTTTATTTTAAACATCTAAACATATGTATATTTGGAAATATGTTGTATTGTAAGTTGTTTTGTCGCAATTCCATAGATTTACTGAAAAAAGTACCAACAAAAAAGAGCAAAATTACCCGCATTCAATGTAACATACAAGCCGCCCATCACTGTCTTACAAATGTCACGTAACAACGGCATGAAATTCTATTTTATACAGATTGGTACGTTGCAACTACGTTACATTGCATTTCGGTAAGCTTTTGTATTGGTTTTCATATAACAAAAAGCGAACAGCTGATGGATACAGTACAGATACGGTACAGCAACGTTCGCCTAACTGAGGCTTAAGGCGGTTAAATTAACGTTACAAGATTTGATTTTCCGAAGTGAAGCTAAAGAAAAAGTTTTAAAAATTTTGCCCCACCCTAGATTTTAACCTGGCTACGCCCATGTATTCGTGTATTGTTATTGGGAATATGCATGTCTGCAAAGTTTCATCCATTTGCATTGAGTAAAAAATTTTCCCCCCCACCCCCCTAGATTTTATCCTGGCTACGCCCATGATTTTCCGAAGTGAAGCTAAAGAAAAGGTTTTATAAAGAAGAAAGTACCTAGGGTAAAAGAAAATTGAAAAATAAGAAGAAAAACTTAAATAAAAATATTGGCGCAAACGCTTAGTTTTCGTGTTATGGACGTTTTTAGTTTTCATAGAAATATGTAATTTTCCACTACATTTCTAAAGGTACATGGCCAATATTGGTAGCAGGTTTTGACTAGATCTTTCTGGATATATAGAATTTATTAAAAAAATTTTAACTCTTAAGCTCACATTACAGTTTTTGTGTACTAAGTGTATAATTTATTTAAATAAATGTGTAATAAAAATTTAATAAAATAACAAACACCAATGTCGCAAACAAAAACTTCATGCAAAGCCGGCCTTCTTTGGTATAACAAACACCGGTTTCGCTGACTTAAGCTTCTCTGCATAGCCGGTCTTCGGCCGGGTGCAAGGATTTTCTCCTCTATAGTATAATAAACACCGGCTTCGTTAACTAGAACTTTTCTGCACCAAAGAAATACTTAAATTAACCTAAAGAAGAAAATATTATGCCAATACAAAAACAAAGTAGATATTTGCGTAAGCAAATTTCCTTCAATTTGAGTAACCATACATATTACTAAGTGGGCGGGGCAGTTTTGTTGGTTCCAGGGGTCCACGGGTCTCAGCCCCCTTAAATTTAAATTTTGGTTTTTTTCTTTTTTTAGTTTGTGGTAGCCCCGTAAACAGCACTTCAGCCAAAGCACATATTTCTATGAAAACTCAAAAGCCAAGCGTTTGCGCCAATTTTGTTTCATTTTTTCTTCTTATTTTTCACTTTTCTATCACTCTTGGTACTGTTTTATTTTTATTTGGAGCTGCGTCGGTAAACTAGATTTAAGATACATATGAGTAGGTGAGTTTCAAAACTCGTTCGTTACAAAATTAAAAGTTTGAAATGAAAAATGATTCTCACAGTTCTTTTGGTGCTTTCTGAGAAGAAATATGCAGATTGTATTAATGCATGTCCTTGGAAAAACATGGACGAGGACATGGATTGACACAATAAGTATACTTCTTCTCAAAAATCGGCACAAGAACAGTTAGAGTAAATTTTCATTTCGTATTTTTAATTTTGTAACGAACGAGTTTTGCAACTCACCTACTCATATATCACTAACAGTAAAAGTTAATTAATTTTGTACAAATAGCTTCGATAGCAATACAAGACATTCGAAACTAGTACATGTATACATATGTATACATATCAACTAATGTATTTATTTCTATAATTTTCTCTTCTTATCTTATGGTGAAGGGTATAATGCGCTTTAGGGGACAATTTTTTTAATCTGACGTACTCGTAGAGTTTGAGATTCTATTAAGTTCAGTTTAAACAAAATTAAATTATTTTATTACATATTACAGAAAAAAAACTTAACAAATACTAAAGAAATATCTAGCGAAGAAATATCGACGAATCCTGGCGCTTTAATATCTGCTGGTTTTGAAGTTTCCGCAATTGTAAGAGACAATATTAAGGTCATTAATTCAGTGGAGCAATCGAACAATGATTTAGTACAATTTGACTTAATGCCACCTTATTACAATAATCTAACTACATCAGATGGCGTAACCTCTCTCGAGTCAAATTCTGATCAAAAAGATTCACTAAGTGCTGACAGACATCAACATATATTAAGTAAAACATTTTCCATGAATGAATCAGACTATAATATTTACAAATGTGACAAAGAGTAAGTAGAAATAAAATAAAAGTTTTAGTTAAGTTGTTTATTTCTTAATTGTAATAAAGGTTAATACACCTAATTCTGTTTTTACGCGATAGATACGTTCCTCGAAAACTCGCGCAAAAAAAAATCGCGTAAAAAAAGGTAGAGTATCCATATTAAATGAGGGAATTGGTTCCACGTATGAAATATCATTAAAATAAGATAAATAATTCAAATTTTACACAAACATATTTTATTTAAACAAAAAACAATGGAAAAGTGAGTTCCTTTAGAAAAGTAATCACAAAAAACTATAAAACTTTAAAATAAATATTTATGTTATATAAATATTATATAATATATTTTTTTAATCAGTATCACTTTCTGATAATCGCATTCGTTTACGAAAGATATCACTTTCATCGCTAGAAATATTTTCGAAATCATGCTCAGTTGCTGGTGATGGTTCAGTGATTTTGGTCACAAATTCCGATATTAATCGTTGACTTCCAGTTTTTATAAGACTGTTATGTAATTCACGATAACTACCCATTAACAATTTCAGTTCACGTTGAAATTTCGCGGCTCTCTCCCCATTAGAATCATGTTTGCGAAAATGATCGCCCAATTTAGCTGCCATTTGGATGCGGTGACGGTAGGAACCTCTTCGTCGTCCTCACTAATTTCTTTGGTTTCAGCTGTCTCAAGCGCAAAACCAATAATTCCATCATCGCTCAGTGCCTTATCTAACAATAATTCGTCAATATCTGCAGACGATAAATCATCAAAGCCTTCTCTTCCAACTTCTTGAGCTATTGCTATGATGCTGGAATACTCAACCGTATTAGAAGACACTGGGCTGCAACTTTTAACACAATCCGGCCAAAGTACTCTCCAACATGCGTTTAAGGTTGATTCTTTTAATTCTGATAGCGCTAATCCAGCATGTTTAATACAGTCCATAATAGAAAATTTCTTCCACGCGTCTGTAACTTTAAAATTGTTATCATTCGTTAATTTATCTAAAATTTATCTGAATGTTTGCTTCACATAGTAGATCTTAAATGTTGCAATAATTCCTTTATCAAGCGGCTGTATTAGCGATGTTGTATTTGGGGGAAGAAAGCAAAATTGCACATTCGGATGCTCTAAATGTGGATGACCCGGTGCATTGTCTATTATCAACAGAACTTTAAAATCAATGCCTCTTTCGCTCGTATATCGCCGAACTTCAGGTACAAAATATTTATGTAACCATTCGGTAAAAAGCTCAGTTGTTACCCAGGCTTTTTTATTAGCTGCCCAGTGAACGGGTAATGAGTCCATATTTACGCCTTTCATCGACCGTGGCTTTAGAGCTCGATTTACAAGTAAGGGTTTTAACAATCGATTTCCTGAAGCGTTTGAGCAGAATAAAAATGTCACACGATCTTGGCTACTTTAAAACCACTAGCAGTTTTCTGGGTTTTAGCTACATATGTTCGGCTTGGCATTCGTTTCCAAAAAAGGCCTGTTTCATCCGCATTCCATACTTGATCCGGAGTGTAACCACCATCTTCGATTATTTTAGCCAGTTTTGCGGGAAAATCTTTAGCTGCCGGCTCAACAGCAGCCGCTATTTCACCCTTAATTTTAATATTATGAAGTGCGTTTCTTTGAAGAAACCCTGTCATCCAACCTGTACTGGCAGAAAATTCAAATTTCTTATCTTTCTGGACTGATATTTGCGGTTCCTTCTCTTTTATCTGGTTATAAAATCTAAATGCCATCTGCTTTATAGTATTTTCGTCAACTGGTATTCGTTTTTGTGAGCTATCCTCAATCCATATTACAAGAGCCTTCTCCATTTTCTCTTTTACGATGTCTCTTGTGTATGATGATGTATGAGCACTTAATTTTGTTCCAGCAATCACAGATTGTCTAATTAATTCTTCATTTTTTTTATCGTCCTTATGGTAGATTCGTTCAAACTAAAATGTTTTCCTACTGAGGCTGCACCTTCTCCAGCGGCTAAACGATCTATAATTTTGATATATCTTCCAAAGAAATATCTTTTCTTTTAGTCTGTTTGGTAGTGGACATTCTAAACTATAATTGGTTAGCCTATAAAAATAATACGCATGTAATATATGAATGCATAGACAAAATTTTATTAATTACCGTTTATTAAATTCAGAACTGTTTATGTATGTATGTCTATGCGAATATTTTTTATATTAGATTTTTTAATATAGTTATGTACATATCCTATGTCTTTTCGCCTTTAACACTTAAATTTTACTGCATTCTTACACTATCAACTTAATTTATTTGAAATAAACAAGGGATTTCCCTTGTGTTCGATTGTGTTGTTTTTCGTACCAGATAATTTATAGTGCTGCCAACTATGTGTTTAATTTAAAATCCTACAAATCCAGTGCAAACAACGTTTTTCTGGTAAAATTATATACTTTTTTAAATCGCGTTAAATCAAATCTAGTCGCGTAAAAACAGAATGAAATAGTTATTTGGAACCGCGTTAAATCAAATCCGCGTAAAAACAGAATTAGGTGTACTATATACCAGTGATGGGAAATTTAGAACTATGGTACTATTTTCAGTACTTTTTCCTTTCAAAAATACCACAGTACCCACACATTCGTTTTAGTACTCTTTTTGTTATGCTTCTTTATTAAAAAATTTGGCGTTGATTTTTTTGAACATTTAGTCGTTAACAAAAAGTACTAACTCCGACCCCAACCGCTGAAATTCCTACTCCAAATCCTAATCTAACCTTAATGCTTAATTTATTTGAGACTGTCGGAGTTGCGAATTTTTTGTGGGTACGACTCCGACTCCGGTTCAAAAACCTTAACTTCGATTCTACAACTCCGGCTACACAGCCCTGGCAGTCGTAATCGAGTACTTTATCGATTCGAAAAGCAATTTTATTTTTAGTTCTTTTAGTCGTTACTGAACAAATCAAAATTATTTTTTCAGTGTTGTTAAAATCAAATTAATGCTTTACAACACTGAAAAAATAATTCCTATTCGTTCAACATTGACTGAAAAAATTCGAATCGAGAAAGTACTTGATCACAGTTACCAGAATCAGGCCCCTGCTTACAACATTGCCAACACAAAATTTATTCTTATCAAAACGTTATAACAACACTGCTTGTTGGTATATTTTAATGTTAGATATCCTCATCAGAATTTTGCTGTTGAAATTTAGCCAGATCCGTCGATAAATGGCTGAGATATGAGCAAAAAAAATGTTTTAAAAAAGTACCAAAATGTTGAAAAAAGTACTCTTTTGCTTGGTGGTCAGTACCATCTAAATATTAAAATTTTCCATCACTACTATATATTCAAAATACATAGCTTATTGGTGTTTTTAATGTTTTTGCATCCCAACCTATATGTAGTTGGCTGTTTTCAATAACTGTAATTCTTTTCTATACAAAACCTATATACATATATGTATGCATCATGCTTTTGACATGCGGCTTCAACGCCCAAGTAGATCCTGTGAATACTGGCCTTGAGAGAGCAATAGAATAATCGAAAATGGAGAGCTTCTCCTGGAAACATGCATGAACAGCAACTTGGTAAGTTGCAGAAAGTTATTGCGTCACAAAAAGGTTCACAAGGTGACACGGATCTCTCCCGATAACGTCACTGAAAATCAAATCGACCATATTGCCAATAGCCGAAAATATAGAGGGTCGTTGCTAGATGTCCGAAACAAACGCCGTGCAGACTGCGGCAGCCATCAGAAGAGCAGATAAAGCCTAAAGAAAGTATAATTTCGTAAAATTGAAGAGCCCAAAAACCAAAAATAACTACATTGATTCACTCAACGTCTACCTTCAATCGATTCCAAATAATACAGTGCCGAATTGAAATTCTATTAAAACCTGTTTCATTAATGCAGCCAACGAACGTATAGGCTATTAAGAAAATAAAAGAAAGCAATGGATCTCCTGCAATATTTGGAACATCATGTCCGAAAGAAGAGACACAAAGGGCTTATTTAATATCGCTAGAACTCGTAACGAAAAGGCAAATCTGAGCTCAATATATTTTAGGCTGGACAAGAGTGTCAAAAAAAGTGTCCGCCAAGATAAGAGTAAATGGATTAACGAGCTGTCTAAAGAAGCCGAAACAGCAGCCGCAACCCATAGAACGAAATATTTAAACAGAATTGCTAAGAAATAACCCAGAAATCGTTTGCTACTAATAAACCACTAAAAACCAATAATGGAAGTTAAGGCCCTAAATTTGTAAAACGCAACGCAATCCCAAAAATAACATTGAAAGCAAAAACAATGTCAAGAATTTTTCAAAATTTTATTGTTGTTTTCTACAGAAATACATATTGCGTTTTAAAATAATCAACGCCACAAGATATGCAGCGTTTAAAATTTAAAAATTCAATATACATTTCTATAGAAAACAACAACAAAATTATGAAATATTTTCGATTTTGTTTTTGCTTTCAATATAATTGTTGGCGTTGCGTGTGCGTTTTACAAATTAAGGGCCTTAATCACATCCAAAAGAAACCAAATGGAAGTATGGGTAGAGCATTACTCCCCGATGTTAGCGAACACTAAAAGATAGGAGTTGCATGTTCAGAAGGACGGCCCTAGTGGTATACCTTCAATATGCAACAAAAGCCGATGATTAGCACCACCTGTGCTGATCATTGGTGAGGAATCATTTTTACCTACCATTTGCAATGGAGACTCTTGTAATGTCAAGGGATCTGTGACAGAAAGCCGAAATTTTTGCCAAGTAACACTATTTGTGGAGGAAGAGGATGTGGAAGGATGTGAAGGATGTTGATGGATGTTTGGACTGACTCGGTATTGCTGGGTCGGATGTTTTGTGGCGAAGTGAGCTTCCGTTATATTTGAATCAGTAGCCTCCCTTGAATGTCATCACCTTCAGGTGGAGTGTGAAAATTTCCTATGTCTCGGTTGTGACTCTTCGCAGGTACGACAAGAAGTGTGAGATGATTTGCGGTGCACGACCATAGTGAGTTGATAAGTAAGCCTTCTCAGGCCAGCGATCGAGGGTCTGCTTGTCTTCTAGCTTTGGAAGTGCACTGCACATGTGGAGTGCATCATATGTATGGACCAGTAGCAGGTCTCTTGAAAGAGCTCGTTCACTTTTGTGTTCAGGTAGAGCGTGTGAAAATTCATACAATTGGTTGTACTCTGCATGGGTATAAACCTGTTAAGATCTTGGTTTGTAGCGAGCTTCCTCACAAATAATTAGTGTTACCGAACAAAGACTAGGCTTTCTGGTTCAGAATGCTTTTCTTACAATGACGTCGGTAAATCTGATTACACGAGGTGGCTGATGGTGGTACCCAAACTAACGCGGGTAGATATTTTCCAAATTGCAACTGGTGCAAGTGAAGTGCCTCGGTTGCGAGGAGGAGACATCTGTGTCCTGTTACTATTTAACAGGAGCTGTTGACAGGAAACACGCAGCAAGAGATTAGATAGCTCGAACTTCCTAGCAAGGAGTTTGAATGTTTTCAGTTCCGCCATCTGTTAACATATTGCAAGATATGCGAGACTATGTCAAATCTCTGTACTATCGACATTTAGAGTAAAATGTAAAAAACTATGTGGCTAAAACCCACCATGCAATTAAGTCATAGTGCAGATATGCATGTAAAACATGGACATATGTTAGCGAACACTCGGGACGAGTGTGTCCCTGAAATAGAACAAAGCTCCTGGACCGGATAATTTATCTCCTGAACTATTGAAGTCATCTCCTAAAATCAGCACCAAGTTTATATACCACCTTATAAAAAATCATTAGGTTACAAACTTACTGTGCGATGACCTAACGAAAGGCCTTATAATTAATACTCCAAAAAAGGAGACTTGTAACAATGCAAGAATTGGCGTGGAATAACCCTTATCAACATCGCAAAGAAGATAATCTCTCAAGTAAAAAAGCCATCAGTCGCATTCGATCCGCTTCTCAGCAATAAGCATGCAAGCTTCCGCCCCCGAAAATCATGCATTGACCATGTCAACAGCTTACGGATCATAATTGAGCAATATGTTGAGTGGAGGACGCCGCTCTACTTGATATTCATCGATTGTAAGAAAGCGTTCGACATGCTTTCCCATTTGTCTATATGGAGAACGTTAGCATGCAAAGGTACCCCAACAAAAATACTTGATATTGTTAAAGCCCTAAAGCAGTCTACCGAATTCTTCATGATGGCTGTATCAGAACTCATTCCCAATTAAAACTGCAGTGCGATAAGGTTATGTTCTGTCGCCCCTTCTTTTTTATATAATGGGAAGAGCCACATGTGAACAGAGGGGAATAACTTGAGGATTCAACAGAAGGCAAGAAGATCTTGACTATGCCGAAGACATATGTCAACTATCCCACAAATATAATGACATGCAGGCTTAGATCAATGTAGAACAAACAGAATCAGCTAAGGCTGGTATGAAAAAAAATATTGGCAAAACTAAGGCAATGAGAATTAATGCTTCTTACAAAAGAGCATTCGCAAAAAGAATTGTTAAGATATATTAACGTTCTGCTATCTCAGATGGTTCTGCAGACGTCGTAAGAAACCGAATAAAAACTGCCAAGCACTCCTTTGGCATTCTAAACCCCAAATGACGATCAGCACATATCTCGAAAAGAACCAAGCTTAACATATTTAGTTCCTGTATAAAATCATCTCTTCTCTATGGATGTGAATCGTGGAATGCAGCGCAGAACGATGTCATCTCGCTACAGGTTTTCATAAATCGCTGCCTGTGCAGATCAAGGATGCTCCTATCTCAAAAATATCCTTTTTAAGAATATTAAAACAAACTGGAAAAAATAGATTGATTTGGCTCTAGAATCATTTACAATTAATTAAATGTGTTACTACACATTTTTAACTTTTGTTCCATGCAGAGCAAGCTGTCTCCCACCTCCCATATATCCTTAAAAACTTCTTAAATCCAAAAATCGCACCACTTATGAAAATTAATAATTTAATTTATCATACATACAATTAACTTCTTTTTAAAAATACAAAACATAGATACGGCCAAAACCCCTAAAATTAGAAAATAATACTTGTTTAAGAATGGGTCTTAAATAAAAACACGGTTCACTTTAAGGTTTTAATAATTTAACAATTTATTTATTTAATTTTAATATTTTAGTTCATTTAGTTTTAGTTACACTTTGTTTCTTTTTTTGTTTGTTTATTTACTTTACATATGTTTTTGTTTTTGTATTTATATTTCACAATTTATGTTTTGTTTTTGTATTTTTACTGTTTGTTGTTCACTCTTTAATGTTTACTGATAGACTGACTTAAAATTGTATTTCAATATACAAACAAGGGTCACATATTTTAAAAGAAGTTTTGTAATAAATATAACGGGATATACTGAGTGCTAATGTAACAACAATTAATGAATAATGTTTACATATGAATATGTATATTAAAGAAAATAAAATATAACAAGTTGTTGGTAGGCAGGGTCGTCGTTGTTGGTAGGGGTCATCTCTAAACATTCCGCCCCCCCCCATGATATGGTGAAATATTCAACTGGGCTCAAGTTCTTCAAGGGGTCCGGAAAATAAACAGCCGCATTATAGCACCTTGTTTTTTGGTTTCATCACGTAGAATGCTGGAGTACAGATGATGTTACCAGGGGGTGAACTGTATGCCATAGTATTAGATGTGAGCAAAAGAGTTAACTGAGATGAGACCATACGACCAATGCCGCAAAAGTTATTTGTGTCTTTCTTGGGTGACTTTTACTGGAGTTATACAAAATAATTTTTTAGAAATGTATTTTTAATTATTAAATAACAGTACGAGCTTCGTTATGGGTCTCGTAATAATTCCATTTGTAGTTCGAATATCAACTTCTCTGATATTTGTGTCGGGTCCAAGGTAGGTTTTAGTAATTCGACCTAATTTCCATTCATTAGGTGGCAGATTAATGTCTTTGATGACAACTAAATCGTCAACTTTGAGATTTTGGTGTTCTCACTTAAATATTCTGATTTCCATCTTTCGCAGAAAGTATAGTAAATAATTTTAAGACGTCTCCATCGGTTGGCGAGGGTCAAGTTTTCGTTGCTCGAATCTTTTTCTGGTGGGGTCATTAATGAAGTACCAATAATAAAGTTTGCAGGAGTAAGCGGTGATAGATCAGTTGGGTCATCACTGGCTGGACTTAAGGGCCTGCAGTTTAGACAGGATTCAATTCGGGTCAAAATTGTAGAAAACTCTTCAAATGTTAACTTCATATTTGGAGTCATTTTTCGTAAATGGGTCTTGAAGGATTTAACACCGGCTTCCCTTAGTCCTCCCATGTGTGGAGTGCCAGGGAGTATAAATTTCCATTCCACGTTCTGATGACTGTAGTGATGAATTATTTGTTGTTGAAGATTTTTGACAAATTCGAATCGATCCTTTCTTATAAGTTCCGCAGCTCCAACGAAATTTGTTCCATTGTCGGAATAAATTTTAGATGGACATCCCCGTCTTCCAATAAATCCGGCAAAAGCAGCTAGAAAAGCCTGAGTTGAAAGGTCAGTTACTGCTTCTAAGTGTATTGCTTTGGTAGAAAAGCAGACAAAAATACACACATAGCCTTTTGCAATAAGGCATACTCGGCCGGTGAAATTTATTATGTTAAAGGGTCCAGCATAGTCTACGCCAGTGATTGTAAAGGGTCTAGAGAGTGTCGTGCGTTCTGGAGGTAATGACGCCATAATTTGTTCTTGAGTCCGCTTTTTGTATAAAATGCAAGTTTTGCAATTACGAATAACGGTTTTTACTAGAGTTTTTAATTTGAAAATCCAAAATTCGGTTCTTATACTTCGAATCATAAGTTGGTTTCCACCATGTAAAGTTATTTTGTGAGTGAATTCTGCGATGAGTCTCGATAGTTGACATTTATATGGCAGTATAATTAAAAAGCGTTCATTAAAGTTTAAAGATGGTGATAAAGTTAGTCTACCATTTGTTCGCATAATTCCTTTGAGGTCTAAGAAAGGATTTAGGGTTAGAAGACTACTTTTAGGTGAAAGTTTTTCTTTAAGTTGTAACTTTTTGTATTCCTCTGCATAATGAATCTTTTGGGTCAGTATAATGAGTCGTTCTTTAACGTCTTGAACTTCATTGGATGTGACTTCTGTTGAGGGAAAATTAAAGTTACTTTTGTTTTGACCAGAGTTTTTTCTCCATCGTAAGATGTAAGCTTTAACTCGATATGCACGTGACAATGATGAGAAACGATTTAATGGGGTTCATATGTCGTAGTTGTAAATACTTTTATGGATTTTGCTTCGTACGTTGTGTCATTAGAAGATTTTGGCATCGGCCATTGATGTTTTGGTAATTGTAGCCACGAGGGTCCATACCACCACAAATTATTGTTTTTCAAGTCTTCTGGTGAACATCCTCGGCTAGCGACATCAGCCGGGTTTTCTTTAGAGTCCACGTGTTGCCAGTTTTGAGTTCCGACTTTTTGTTAAATCTCAGAAACGCGGTTTCCTACAAATGTGTTCCAGCAGTTTGGAGGCTTTTTTAGCCACGACAGCACTGTTCAGTCTGTCCAGAAATAAGCTTTTAACTTGTAGTTATAAAGATTTGGTAAGATTCCAGAGGCTAAGTTTGCTAATAAGACTGATCCGCATAATTCAAGTCTTGGCAAAGTCTGTTTTTTAAGAGGTGCGACACGTGTCTTTGAGGTAAGGAGAAAGGTGTATACAGGTTTGTTTTCAATTTCGATTCGGGCGTAAAGTACTACAGAATAAGCCTTTTCTGATGCGTCACTAAATCCGTGTATTTCGATCACACCGGACGGAGTATATTTTATCCAGCGAGGTATTTTGAGCGAGTCAATTGATGGGCAATTTTTTACAAATTTCTGCCATCTGAGGCATGTTTGTGGCTTTAAAAAGTCGTCCCATTCTATTTTTTCTAACCAAATAATTTGCATTATAATTTGGTGATAACCAGCCGCAAGGGTCAAAGAATTTGGCGATAGTAGACAAAACCTCACGTTTGGTATACACTTTTTTGGTATCAACTTCAGGAGCAGTGAAAGTGAAAGAGTCTGAAATATTCCACTTTATCCTAAGGGTTTTTGCTGCTGCATTTTCTATTAAGTTTAGCCAGTCTAGTGGTAAAAGAGTTTCTTTCGGCATATCTTGAATTACTCGAGGGTCAATGGATGTCCATTTCATCAACTTAAATCCTGCTGATTCAAGTGCAAGTGATTACTCCTATCTAGATTGGATAGTATCATCTATGGTATGACCACCTGCAAGTGGTTTGACATCATTGGCTAGTTGAAAAAGTTTCCTTTTTGCCAAGAATGGTGCACAATTTACTCCAAATGTCACTGTAAGGAGTTCAAAATCCTCAATAGGTTCGTTTGGCGATTTTCGAAACAATATTCTTTGATAACGGGTTTCACATGGGTGTACGAGTAGTTGGCGATACATCTTTGTAATATCTGCATTGAATACGAAACGGAAGAATCTCCACTTGAGTAAAAGGAGCACTAGGTCCTGTTGGAGAACGGGTCCTGGATACAAGATGTCGTTCAAGCTTTTCTAGTTTGATGTTGGACTAGAGGCGTTAAAAACCACCCTTAGTTTTGTGGTGAGCCTGTCTAGTTTTATTACTGCATGTTGCGGCAGGTAATAATTTGGAGGTTTTTCGATTTCTTGGGAAGAGAGTTTTCTCATGTGTCCCAACTCAAGGTATTCTAGAATGGTTTGGTCATATTGCGTCTTTATGTCAGGTCTGGTGCTGAGCATTTTCTCCATACGTAGGAATTGAGCCATCGCAATATTTCTAGAAGTACCTATCTCGTTTTCAATTTTTAAGGGTAGGGTAACTATATACCTCCCTGCTGAGTTTCTGGTTGTGGTTTTGTTGTAGTGGTTTTCGCAATCGATATCTTCGGTAGACCGCAAAATTGGTTTTGGGGTATCCTCCACCTCCCAAAAGCGTGTGAGGATTTTGTCTGCTGATACCGTATTACACAGTGATACTGTAGATGTGGATTGAATCGTTTGATTAATTTGTCCCCCCACAATCCAGCCAAATACTGTTTTTTGTGCCAAAAGGGATCCAATAGATTTCATGGGAGTGTCTAAGCAATAAATGGATGGGCCTAAATCGAGACCGATTAGTAAGTCTATTGGACGACTTGTTGTGAAGTAAGGGTCTGCTAATTGTAGGTTGGCAGTTTTGCTAAGATGCTTCGAGTCTAACGTTTGCGGTGGTAAATTAGGAGGAAGGATCTTCAGGACTGGTGCCCAAACTTCTAATTTAAAACTAGGGTCCACTCGGGAACAAAGATTAAACAAGCAAGCATTTGTTGAAATTTCTGATACGTTTTGATTCAATCCAGAAACGTGAACTAGGTTTGGTTTAGTTGGTAGTTTGAGTCGATTTTTTAACTTTTCCGAAATAAAGGTTGACTGCGATCCAGGGTCGATGATAGCTCTTGCTTCGAATCTTTGACCTTTTGTTTCAATGTGAACAACGGCAGTAAATAGCAGGGTTTCCCTACCACTCGGGAACAAAGATTAAACAAGCAAGCATTTGTTGAAATTTCTGATACGTTTTGATTCAATCCAGAAACGTGAACTAGGTTTGGTTTAGTTGGTAGTTTGAGTCGATTTTTTAACTTTTCCGAAATAAAGGTTGACTGCGATCCAGGGTCGATGATAGCTCTTGCTTCGAATCTTTGACCTTTTGTTTCAATGTGAACAACGGCAGTAAATAGCAGGGTTTCCCTATCATACCTTTTCTGAAGGGATGGTTGTGATTTTTGTAAAGTCAAGGAAGTAAGGTTAGGAATGCTTGTTCTGGAAGTGGACTGTATGTTTAATGCTTGCGCTGCGGCACTTGCTCAGCGTTATTTTGTGGCAAACCTGTAGGCTGGGTTATCGTTGCCTTGTGTAACAAAGTGTTGTGTTTTTGCTTGCAAATTCTACAACTGAATTTACTTTGACAATCTGTCACACCTTGCTCGATTGAAAAGCAGTTATAACATGAGTTCGTTACTCTGACTAAATGAATCCTATCGCTTACATTTTTGCAAGAAATGAGGGGCACAATCGTAGTGGATGAGACTCTTTACAGTTCTGGCAGGTATAGAATGAGTCGTTACGATTGCCTCTAGCAGATTTTGTGGTATTTTTTACTTGTGACCTGTTTTCAATAAATGAGGTATTGGTTTGAAGAGAGTGTACATTTTTTCCTTTGGATTGTTTGTGGTTAGGGTCCTGCTTGAAATGGGTCGATTTCGCCCCTGCTGTTTTGAAATTACCGACAGATTCTAATGTTTTTAATTTATGGGTCAAAAAATTATCAAATTCTTTCCAAGTAGGCACTGATGCGCAATCGTTCAATGTGTTTTCAAATTCTTCTAAAAAATTTCTAGGAAGCTTGGTGAACATAAATGTGTCAGAATCGGGTCCCAACCTTGGGTACTAATGTTTAACTTCCCTAAAGTTTGAATACAAACATTAATGGTTCACTGTAATTTTTTGATAGATGCTCTAGAACCGTTTATAACTTGTGGGAGATCAAATAGAACTTTAAGTTGTTCATTAACCTGCATTCTTAAATTTTCATAGCGATCCGTAAGATTTTTCCAGGCTATATCGAATCCACCATTTGTTAAAGGGACATGTGTAATTATTTCTAGGGCTTCGCCTCCTGTTTTTTGAGTCAAATGAAAGAGTTTTTCAACCTTACTTAACTTAGGGCTGTTTATATAAAGGGCTGTAAATAAATCCCGGAAAGTGGGCCAAGTACAATAATCCCCATAAAACGTGTATATATCGCAGGGTGGTAGCCTTATGCAAGGATTGGTATCAACCCCTTGATTAGGGCATTGGGCTTGAGAAAGTCTTTCCATATAAACCTGCAAAGATGAGGAGTATTTCTTTCTTATATCATCCTTATTTACTGGCTTCTTATCCGTATCTATTAGACTATCATCGTCCATACATGACTCGTATGACCTTCTAAGTTTTTCCCATAAAGTGTCTAACTCAACTCGTAAAACTTCTAATGCATGGACATTATCTTCTGCTTGTGTTTCTGCGTATAAAGCATCAAAATGCAAAAGGTCTTTCACGCGATTGATAAATTGAATGAAAGACATAATGTACACGGGTTACGTAAATTTTCAAATATAATGGGTCAAAAAAGTATGAGAGTCTAACTAAAAGTCCAGCTAGTGATAAATAGATTTGCAGTAGTTTGCTCGCAATACAAAATTTATTTTTAGAAATAAATTGATTCCCCAGATAGTTGAATAATTTATAGTGTGATGGCAACTTTGTTTAAAATTAGTTGCGCAGCAAAAAAAATAAAACGTTCAGGGCCATACACTAATAATGTTAAAGTGTAGCTTAATTTCGTTAACTTCGATGATCAAATTTTAATTTCTCCTTTTGGTTTTATTTTCCTCTGCACTATCTTATTGGTACTTACTTGATGATTCTGCCTTACTTGCGTAGTGTTGTTGTAACTAACAGCTTAACTGCTAGCGTCTGCGAGAACAGAGTTGTTTAACTGCATGCGTTTGAGTCAACAGAGTCTGGAATATTCTGGATTTCTTTTTATTTTGCCGTTTTAAATTCTTTTAAGAAATTTGGCAAATATGTAATTTTTTTCTTTATTGCACGCTCAAACAATGAATGATACTTTTTTTTTTCTTATGTCACAGAGTATTTTATTTCAAACTATATTTTTTTTTGTTAAATTATTTTTATTGTCTTTATTATCTGGCTTTGAAGGACCAATAATGTGTAAGAATGGGTCTTAAATAAAAACACGGTTCACTTTAAGGTTTTAATAATTTAACAATTTATTTATTTAATTTTAATATTTTAGTTCATTTAGTTTTAGTTACACTTTGTTTCTTTTTTTGTTTGTTTATTTATTTTACATATTTTTTTGTTTTTGTATTTATATTGCACAATTTATGTTTTGTTTTTGTACTTTTACTGTTTGTTGTACACTCTTTAATGTTTACTGTTCGACTGACTTTAAATTGTATTTCAATATACAAAAAAGGGTCACATATTTTAAAAGAAGTTTTGCAATAAATATAACGGGATAAACTGAGTGCAAATGTAACAACAATTTAAATGAATAATTAGGGAATTCACATGGTGGCTCAGAGTCATAAGTCGTAAAGTCATATTTGAAAAAATTGTACATATGTGAGAAGCATATTGTCTTTCTAAATCATACGTCATAAAAACGTCAAATCAACGTCAGAGCAAAAAATAAATATATAAAAAAATGCCGGCAAGAAGCGAAAAAGATAAAATTTTTACGGTTTTGTGTGAAAAGTTTGCATCCGACATACTCATGGTTGAAACAAGTAAGAATTTAATTGTTTGTTTTTTATTTTAAATAAAAAAGTTTATTTCTAGGCGATGAAGAAGAGGAAGACGATATATATGAAAATTTTAGTATTTAATAATTAAATTAATATTCTCAAAACAGAAGAATAAAAAAATACAAAACGGTAAAAACAGCTGACACTGAACATACTACATAGTACACATGAAAAACAGACAACCTCAGTTTGTATTGTCGTAAAATATATAAACATGAAAGATACCAACAACATATTTACAACTGTGGTAAAGTTTTAGCACATTCGAAAAATACAACACAATAGTACAACATGTGAATTCCCTAAATGTTTACATATGAATATGTTTATTAAAGAAAATAAAATATAACAAGTTGTTGGTAGGCAGGGTCGTCGTTGTTGGTAGGGGTCATCTCTAAACAATACTTATATCAGAAGGAACATAATTTTGGCTATTGCCAGAGAAGACAAAAAAGCAATATTCTATACTTTTACAACAAAAAGAAATTATAAAAAAAGCAACAAAAAATTGATAAAACAGCAAAAAAAAACACTAAAAAATGTTTTATTCTAATTCTTCCACATCATCATGTGGGCTTTTATGTTTTCAAATTTTAATTTTCTACGTCGATCTGTTAAAAGCGTTTTGTATAAAGAAAAGCTTCTTTCTACATCAACGGAGGTTGACGGTGTATATTTAAATTTGAGAATTTCATTAGAGGACAAACTTTTTACATATTCATCTTTTGGAACAGTACCAGACTCTAAAATATATTTTATTTCCAAAAACTGCTGATATCCGGGATTTCTTTTTAATATTTTCTCAAATTTCTTTTTATATTGTTGGTCCTCGATCTTGCATGGTCCGTCAAAAACTGTCGATAAAGCATTAGTGCTCTCTGAAATTAATAAACCCGCAGTTTGCAATTTTTTTTTATAGCAACCAAAATGTTTGCAAAATTGTATTTTAGAAATGCAAGTTGAGAACTTATTTCGGAGTTTTCAAATATTTTTTTGGATTGCACCATTGAGTCGGCATCTTTACTGTCAAGTTCAAAAACAACGGCTTTAACTTCTTCAAGATGTTCAGCGTAGTACATTGCCGCTTCTAACCAAGTACCCCAACGAGTTGGGCATGGAGACGTTGGAAGTACAACATTAGGATTCATTTTTAGAAAGAGTTGTTTTCTTCGTGGTGCCTGTAAAAATTATGTTTTTGTAACATATATTTTTAACATACAAATGTATGTTTATATTAAAAAAACGCAAGAACTTTCAAGTTCTTTTTAATACACTCTTAATTCATTTTATATAATTTTCTTATAGAATTCTGTTTAAAAGAGAAATATTTGTCATAAAATTCTTTTACTACAAAAATCATATTAAAAAAACGACTTTTAAATTCTTGCGTTTTCGATTTCAGAACAGCTCTGATTAATTAGAAAATATTTTTAACATTGGAAATCAATTTATTGACATTTTAAAAGTTTGTTCGAATGAATTCAGCTAATCGATGGATACCATGTGCAAAACATGTTAAATGAAGCATTTGCGGATAAATTGCCTTTAGAGAAGATATTCCACTTAGCACATATGCAGCTGCCATCCGTTACTACAAGTAACACTTTGTTATATTTTATGCCTAAAAACAGAAAATAATATCAAATCTAAACTCGATTTCTTTTCTTCTTTACCATCTGGCCACAAAATTTGTAACGAATCATTACAAAATGCTGCAATAGATGCGCCATTTGCCGTTTCAAGTACTTGCATGTTCAATAAATAAGATTTATTGTCTTTCAATTCTTCTAAGACTCCAAAAATAAAATTTTCAACATATCTCTGTTCGCTGTCCGTAGTTTGATCTACAGAAATCCATATATATTTGTCTTTGGCTGCTTGACGCATTTTTTCTATAGATCCCCTATACAATTCTGGTATGTATGTCTGGCGAATGCAAGTTTTAGACGGAACCGACATTTGAGAATATTTCTCAATGAAACTTTTGAAACTGGGAAAACTATCTTTTTTTATTGGTATATTGGACTCTAACAATGCTTTACAAAGATCCTTTTGAAATGTTGTGGCAGTTGGAGTCACTGGATATTCCGTAATTAGTTTCTGTGGATCTTGCTTATCTTGCTTAGAAGACGCCAACTGGTGTTTCCCACACCTTATATGTTGATCCACGTTAGACTTTTTCGAACAATTTATTTTGCAGCAGCATATATTGCAAAAGAGTAAATTTTCTTCAATTTTAAAGACTCCTTCATATGTTATTACCATTTTTTATAATAAATTTCTATTACTATTCTCTTTCGGCATTTTTTAAACTTTTTTATTTATTTCTATTTTTAACAGCCTATTATGATTTCAGTTGATTGTTTTTAAAATGAAAACAGAGTTGCAAAAAGGTAGTAACATACGAAGTTTTTAATACAAAAATGGGAAGTTTAAACAAATAATCCAAAAAAAAAACAACACCATTCTAAAAGAAGCAAAAACAGCAGCAAGTCGAATTTACTTTCAGGTGGTGTCGATACTACAACAAGTCAACAACACGAATAACAACACTGTTTTTTATTGTTGCTTGAGTTGGTCCGAATGTCAAAAAACATAAACAAGGCGAATTCAATTGTAAACAACTTTTGACATTTCTCTATATTAGTTTGAAAAAGTAGTCTACAGCCAGTATTGCCAGAAGTTGGGGAAAATCCTTACAGCGTAGGGAAAATCGGACAGATTTTTCATAATCTCTAAAATGTAGGAATTTTTCGCCATATCGTATTACTTATAAAATAAATGCAAAAAAACGTGTTTTTAATGATATTTAATTGTCCAAAGTGCTGGAAAAAAATTTGTTCCTCTAAAATAGCTTCAAAATATATTTGCAGAGTTGTTTGTGGTTTAAAAAGTTGGCGACACTAATATACATATTAGGGTGGCAGCTAAATTTCAACTTTGGATTTTCAACATCTCCCGGGCGGAATATTGTGCCACATGGTCTAAAACTGATGTGGAAAAAATTTCAGCCAAATCGGATAACTTTTACCCCTGCCCCTTTGAGGTCAAAGTTCCAATGATAAAAAAAAAAATTTCCATACAAGCAAAAAATTTTTTTTTCGATTTTTTTTTTTTTTTTAATATTAGTAAGCTTTATAAGCTTAAAATTTCATTTCGATCGGATAAGATTTTCAGTTTCAAAAGTGACTCTGAAAAAAAAATTTGAGGCTTGTTAGGGGCTTACTCTAAAAAATTTTAAAAAAAAATTTTTTTGTTAGTTTTGATAAGCACACATTAAAAATTTTTTGTTGCTCTTAATACCAGGTTTTTTAAATTTTTTTTAAAAATTTTTTTTCGACATCGCATTTTTGTTCTAAATTGGGGTAAAAAACTGGAAAAATGCAGTTTTTGGCCCTATTTGAGAGCATGATTACTAGGGTGTCAGCTAAATTTCCACTTTGGATTTTCAACATCTCCCGGGCGGAGATCTAAAACTGATGTGGAAAAAATTTCAGCCAAATCGGATAACTTTTACCTCTGCCGCCTTGAGGTCAAAGTTCAAATGATAAAAAAAAAAAATCGAAAAAAAAAATTTTTGCTTGTATGGAAATTTATTTTTTTATCATTTGAACTTTGACCTCAAAGGGGCAGGGGTAAAAGTTATCCGATTTGGCTGAAATTTTTTCCACATCAGTTTTAGACCATGTGGTACAATATTCCGCGCGGGAGACATCAATATTAGCTCTGTTTCTTTACTTTTTGGGTAAAGTTCGTGAAAATGAGAGCAAGCATAAATTTCTCTCACAAAGAGACAAAATTACACAAAAGTACGGGAACAGAAAAAACCAAATTTTAAGCACAAAATAAAAAGTCCATTGCTTTCATAGTCCTTACAAAACGATAAAAGCTTATGCCACTTTTGAAAAATTTTATATTGTCTGTAGAAATAAACTAATTTTACCAAAAACTAAACAAAACAAACACTTTTACAATAACTAACATTATTTTTTCCTAATATTTCAATATACAACTTTATATTTAAGTACATTATTTTACTCTACAACGCTTTTTCCAAAATTTGGTTCATGATTTTTTTCCTTTGCATTTCATTGTTTTGTTTATGTTTTACAGCTGTTTGACCATTTGCACAATTTGCACGAAGAAAAAGTTTGGGCTGTTTCGTGCAAGAAGAAGAAGAATTTTATTCTCACAAACTCGCTCTCATTTACACAAATTAAAAGTACGGGAACGCTTTTCGTGCAAATTGGGATCCCGAGGGATCCCAAAGTAGAGTAAAGAAACAGAGCTAATAATACAAAAAAATTGCTCCATACATTTAGCTGCCGCCCTTATACATATACATATATGTTTTTTCTAAGTTATTATTTAATAGGTGTGATCCCGTACTTTTTGGGTAAAAGTTCGGTAAAATGAGAGTAAACAAAAATTTGTCTCACTAGTAGACAAAATGTACAAAATAACGCGAATAATAAGAACCAAATTTCTGATTCAAAAGATAACGTTAACATGAAATATGTTTGAATAAATACATAAATGACACATTAACGTGTATAAAATTAAAATTCAAGCGTTTATCATATTTCAACATTTTCTACTGTTTATTTAATAAATATTTCTTATACATATTAATAATTTGTTTTTAAATTTATGTTATTTAAATTTAATTTATTTGTTTTAAAATTCATATTTTTACACACATCAGCTGGAAGATTAACTATACCAAGCCACATTTTGAAAACTTTACAGCAGACCGCAAAAATTTTAAATTACAAATTTGATTTTGTCCGAATATTTTATATGAGGTAAAAACATACGTTTACTTATTAAATTAGACTTGGTGTTCTTTACCTCCTATGTTGGTATTAATACTGTTCAATGCCTTGATACAGCAGCACCAAGTCCAACAACAAAAGTTCTGCTACTTCCGAGAAATAGCATCCGCAAGTTTAAATAAAAATAATTTTCCTAAGAATGGTTAAATTTATCTACTTTAAAAACAAAAGACCTCACTTTACAATTAAAAAAAATGACTTTTGATGTTCTTTGCCTCTAAACACATTTTCCTTATTGTCTACAAATTCAGTGGTAGCCAACCCTAAGTACACTTGATTCCCTTTGCATCTATCTTTTCTATTTCTAAAACTACATTAGATATGACTTATAGGAATTCACACAAAATTCCGATTCCAACAGTGAAAAAAACGTTTTTTGAAACAAAAAACGTGAGTTACGGTTAGGGTAGTTTATCTCCAACCAACAGAACTATTTTTACAATTTTTTTTTATCACTGTTTGCCTTATTTAAATAAATTTATAAAACTTTCAAAATGTACTATAGTTCAATGATTAAAATTTTAATAATGTGTAACGGACGAGTTTTGAATCTCACCTACTCATATATAAATTTAGCAAATTTAACAAAATAAAAAAAATCTTAATATATTTTCGTATCCATTTTCCATGTACAAATAAGTAAACAAATAAAAAACAGCTGACAGGAATAGCTTTTGAAATTTTTCGACGAATTAACGCGTGTTATGCACTTCTACCTTTAAGATTGGGATCCCGCGGTCTCCTTTCTTTGAGTACGGGATAACACCTAATGTTGAAAGACTTAATTGAATTTAATTAAAGTGCATGCATACGTATTTTTTTTTTTTTTTAGTTTTGTACTAATTTTATGTCAAAGCTTTAATATTGTACATATTCGAATAAAATTTATTTTTTAAAACTAGTGTTTTTTCTTCAACTTTAATTGTAATAAGGCGTTGGGATTTTTGTAGGGGAATTTTTTCAACGTGTTGGGAAAAATCGGATTTTTGTTTAGCATGTGTAGGTATTTTTTCCAAAAACTCACTGGCAACACTGTCTACAGCGCATGTATAAAAACAGGTAAACATAAACATCTTGTGACATTTCTCTACATAATTATAAAAAAAATGTAAACAACTTTTGACATTTCTCTACCCAATTATGCAAGAAAAAAGTAGCACAGCTGTGTTTTCAACACCACCTGAAAGTCAATTCGCCTTGAACAGCAGGTTTTATAAAAAACAGCTAAAAAAAACCAAAAAAAGCATTTTAGTCTTCTCTGGTAATTACAGATACATTAACACATACATATCACATAATGTTCTATTTATTGTCGCTTGTACTTTCACATGTACATGTACTACACTATTCCTAAGATTTTTTATGGTAGCATTTAAATAAAATATGTATTTTGTATAATTTAGTTAGTTTTAAATTTAAACTGAAATAAACGCTTGGTCCTTCGATAAAAATAAAAAGGAATCAGTTAGAAAGTCTACTTCCAAATATAAAAAAATCATCATTAAATAAATATAAATTAAAAATCTATATATAAAAAAATAAGTTGCATTGTGTTAGTAATTGATGTTCTCTGAACCGTGAACCGGTTTCTGTAAAGTTCACGTGGAAGGTGACGTCAGTACCAAGGTTTTTATGTATCAACGGTCTTCAAATGTGTATTGGTTCTTCAGTTATAGCCATTTTAGTGAACACTGCATTCAATCCGAAACATGTATTTATATTCCCAAAAATCAAAAAAATTCTCTCCATTTTGAACTCCTCCGAAACGGCTTGACCGATTTTTATAAAATTTTGTATGTGTATTTGTTAGGTATGAGAATAGGTCGTAGAGTTTATTTTATATCGCTAGAGAGCGCAAAATATTGCAATAGGGGTAAAAGCTCCCACTTCCCAATCTTCTAAGCTAATCAACCGGTTTTCTTAAAATTTGGCATGCAGACAATGTAACATCTGAAAGAGAATAAGGAATAGGGTGTCAAATAAGGTAAGAGGGCTCCCTCCCTATATCTTCGTAACTAATCAACCGATTTTTATGAAATTTCGCAGGCAAATAGTGTTACAGTTGGAAAGAACTATAGCCTATAGTTTTTATTATTTAGGGCGTGAAATAGAGCAAGAGGGGTTAGGGCTCCCCCTCCCTCTATATTCTTAGCTAATCAACCGGTTTTCTTAAAATTTGACATGCATACACTGAAAACATCGGAAAGAGGACAGGGCAAGAGGGATAAGCTCCACTCCCCTATATCTTCTTAACTAATTAATGAATTTTCTTGAAATTGCGCAGGCAAATAGTGTAACATCTCAAAAGAACTATAGCCTATAATTTTTTCCTAACTGTTACATCTGAAAGAAATAAGTTATGTGGCAAAACAACGTTTGCCGGTCCAGCTAGTAGTTAATAAAAATGAGTCAAAGACAATAATTATACTAGAACCAGAAGCAAATAAGCGGTAAAGTTTCGGCCACCAAAACAGCAGAAAACCTCATATAAAGAGTTTATTAGTTATCCACAACAACCCATATTATGCTAAAACGCCATGTGCCCGGCCTGTCTCATTTTGCAACTAGCACAGTGTCATTAATTCTTACTTTTTATGCTTTATATTTTAGAGAAATTTTGGTACAATTTATGTTAATTTGGTACAACTTTGCCAACGAGACTGTACAATTTAAGAATTGTCAGATCCCAACAGTGTTTCAGGTTATGTATTTAAAATAAAAAATACTTACACAACTGTATGTATTTAAAATCCAAAATACTTCCATTTATCGTACGTATTTCAAATACAAAATACTTGCACGTCATGTATATGTATGTATTTAAAATACGAAATACACCATTTTTATTCAAACCAAAAAATACATTAGATAAAACTAATAAACAAAACCATTGTTTCCTTTCATAAATATCAGATTTTTGAATGTAGCATCAGACAAACAGTTTATTGTTGGAGAATAAATAAAACCTGCTGAAGAAAATAATCTTTCTACAGGTCCTGATGAGTGTTAAATTCTTTGAATACTCTTTAATATTTGGATAGCTGCCAAGAGTGATAATGTCTTTGCTCTTGTCACTGAGGAAACTTACAAATTCCAACTACAAATTTGATGTCCTAGATTCACCATCATCCCTTTCTTCTTTACTGGTGCTTCTACTTCTGATATTTCAAGGCGTCATTTTAAGTTTTTGTAATTTTCCTCTAGAGTATAAATTGCATGTTTTTATTCTTTGCCTTTCTTCTTATGTATTTAAAATACAAACTACTTCTATTAATTGTATGTATTTAAAATACAAAATACTTGCTGGACATGTATTTAAAATACAAAATATAAAATACTTGCACGTCATGTATTTAAAATACAAAATACGTATTTGTATTTTAAATACGTATTTGAAATACTGCCCAGCCCTGTAAGTACATATGTACAATATTCATTAAATAAGAAATAAAAATGTTAAACGTTAAAAATGGAATCTTTTTGGGAAAAGTGTATCTTTTTGGAAACTAAAATGTATCGCTCTCGAAATCTCACTGGCAACACTGGTTTTTACTTAAATTTTGGCGTTAAGGCTCAGTTAGGCGAACGTTGCTGTACCCGTAATGTACCGCACCGTACTGTAAGCACGTTGGTGCACTTTTAGAACATTTAAAAACGTGTCATATGTTTTCCCATACATAAACAAAAAGCAATAGTATACATAAAACAAAACACACAGTGATGGGAATCAAAAATGTTCAAATGGTGACCGTTGTGCAGAAAAGGTACCACGTGATTTAAGTGGTATTAAAACAGTATTTTGTGTATGTAAAAAATGTTAATAATTTAATATTTATATTATAGATTTACAATAAATAAATTTGTATTTTAGCATATATAAATTTTAAGCATACATATATTGTAAATGTAAACAAGGTTTTGATAACATTTAAAGTATTTTATATGTTTCACATTTCCATTGTATGTGTATATTTGTTTATTTTAAACATCTAAACACATGTATGTTTGTATATTTGGAAACATGTTGCATTGTAAGTTGTTTTGTCGCAATTCCATTGATATACTGAAATAAGTACCAAAAAAAAAAGAGCAAAATTACCCGCATTCAATGTAACATACAAGCCGCCCATCACTGTCTTAAGGCGCCCGTACACGACATGTATTTGTCATCTGACATGTCAAATTTTCAAGTCACATGTAATTGTTCATGTCTGTCAAAATGGCTGTTTTACAGAAGGTTTATAATATTCGGTCACAAACGTACATGTAATTTGCTTCTGACATTGTCTCTCTTTTTTTCGCATTGTTATTGCAGAAACCAAAGTAGTTCTCGGTTTCAAAATAGATTGCTGCCGCCACGAAAATATTTATTTGCGCCGTAAAATAATTTAGCCATCTTAAATTTTTTTCTTTTATTTTAAAGATAATAATTTGGAATTTTATAATTAAACGGTTTTTATGTATATATTTACATAAATTCTATTCAATGGTGAGATGAGTAAAATATTAACTTCAGCCGGCTAATGATTCCTTCAATAGTTGACGCCGCTGCCAGTTTCTTCCCGGCATAGATTTCTTATGTCAGATGGTTTGTCAGAAGAAAATAGAGCACGCTCTAATTGAACTTTTGTCAGATGACTTTGCGTCTGACTTTTACAGAAGCAAAGTTAAAAAGGTAACACACGACATGTATGTGTTTTGCAGTGGGAAATTTGACATGTCAGATGACAAAAACATGTCGTGTACGGTCGCCTTTACAAATGTCACGTAACAACGGCATGAAATTCTATTTTATACAGATTGGTACGTTGCAACTACGGTACATTGCATTTCGGTAAGCTTTTGTATTGGTTTTCATATAATAAAAAGCGAACAGCTGATGGATACAGTACAGATACGGTACAGCAACGTTCGCCTAACTGAGTCTTTAATCAACTCCATCATATATGCTACAGCTAAATGAACATTATATCGCAGTTGAAAACGAATATTGCAAGAAAGATTACACCGCCTCGTTTCCTTGCAGTGATCTGCCGTGATATCAGTAGCGCGATTCACTAACTTTTTTAACGATAATAGTATCGTTAAAATAAATATAACAAAAATTTATGGAATATGCTATTCAGTAAACTGTTACTTTATTTATTTTTTTATTTATTTATTAAGTCTATGGATTACATCCTTACAGACTATACAATGTGACATAAAAAAAAAATTTACATATGTAGAATAATAAAAAAATATACAGTTTTTTGTTTTAAGTGTTTAAATAAATTATTATGTTTCGTTTTACAATTGTAGAGGTTAATGAGAAATCAATTAATTTATACAAGTCATTAAAATCTTTTCCAACTCGCCGCCATGGATCAGCATTTGCGTAATTGCTGTGAAAAAATGGTAATGCTATGGGGCAAAAGTAACGAGTAGGTCTTTGAGGGACATTGAAAGTAATATTTTCCAAAAGAAACTCTGATGAAATATCGCCGTTAATTATATTTAACATAAAGGATACATTTAGCATAATTCTTCGGCTTTTTAAAGTTGGTACATAGTTTAATTAGACTAAGTCTAGTTGGATATGATGGTAGATTTATAGACGGATTCCATTGTAAACCTCGCAGACAAAATAGAAGAAATTGTTTTTGAACAGATTCGATATGGTTACTATGTACGTTGTATTGCGGGTCCCAAATTACGGATCCATATTCAAGGATCGGTCTTACAAGTGAGGTATACAGCTGTTTTGTAATATCGGGATCGGTAAACTCCTTTGCCCATCGTTTTATAAAGGCAAGAACACCTCTGGCTTTATTGACGGTCATATGAATATGTGGAACAAAACTCAGTTTTGAATCGAGTAAAACTCCAAGATCGAGAAAAACATCAACTAGATCCAGTTTATGCTCTCCTAAAACGTAATGAACATTAACGCAGTTCCTCCTAAAGAATCGCATATATTTGCACTTTTTTAGATTAAGATCCATAAGATTAGCTTTACACCACTGATAAAAATAATCAAGATAGTTTTGAAGAAAAATATGTTCGTATGGGTTTTTATAGCTAAAGAAAATTATGACATCATCAGCGTACAATAAAATGTTACAGTATTTTATTATTGTTGGAAGATCATTAATAAACAAGATAAAAAGAATAGGTCCAAGATGGCTTCCTTGAGGTACTCCAGAAATAACATGTATGATCTTAGAAGATTTATTTTTAAATCGGACAGTCTGTGTTCGATCACACAGGTATGTTTTGAGCCAATTAAGGCTGTTCGAATTTAGACCAAGTGAGTCCAGTTTACAGAGAAGAAGGTTATGATTGACTTTATCAAAAGCTTTACTGAAGTCAGTGTAGACCGCATCCGTTTGTTGTCCCTTAACAAATCCTCGATTAACATGTGTTGTAAGATTCAAAAGGTTAGTAGTTGTTGAGCAACCTGTACGAAAGCCATGCTGAAAAGGTGATAATGTAGATTTTACTTGATGACAGAAAAAATCGAAAACTTTTGGAATGCACTAAGTTTGGCAATGCCCCTATTATTTACCACATTCGACTTAGATCCAGATTTAAATAATGGTATAATATACGATTTTCTCCAAAGCTTAGGAAAATAACCTTGCTTGCTTGAAATGTTAAATCATCAGGTCCATGATTAAAAGATATTTTTAAATTTTGAGAAATCAGTGAATGTTCAATGGAGGGAAAACATATTTGATTTGTTGAACGCAGAGGATATGGATGATTATCAGATAGGTTATACTTGACATCAGTATAGGTTTTAGCAAAAAAAATCAGCAAACATGTTGCTTATGGTAGCAGCATCATCAGATTCTTGACCTTCAAATTTCATAGCAGGTGGAAATTCTTGGCATCTTCTTTTGGAATTCACATAATTATAAAAAGATTTAGGATTAAGTTTGAAATCGTTTTTTAGATTATTTATATAGTTGATGTACAGCGATGTGTTCAGCAAATTATATTCCGCACGGCAGATTGAGTAATTTCCAAAATCAATAAGTGAATTAGATTGCTTGTGTTTTTTATAGAGTTTGTTTTTCTTATCTTTAAGTTTTGATAGTTGTTTGGAGCTCATAATATCAAAAAGAGTTTTATAAAAAGTATCGATCATTAAATCAATAGCCAAATGGCTGGTATTAGACCAGTGATAACCAAGCCCCGAACGCACGCACACAAAGATATTATGTGCTTGTGTGCGGTCGCAAAGACTGATGATAGTCTGATGTTTTGAAACGAACAAAGTTGTAATATACATGTGAATTGCCGACCGTGTCTGTGTGAAAAATAAGATTATTGACTGACTCGCGAGTCTATGGAGTGGTTATCACTGTATTAGACCAATATAGCAGGTCTTGCCAGTTTGTATTAATAATAAGATTGTTAAGCATATTATAGTTTGACTTTTTGAAACAAAATATTCTCTCTTTATCATTGTCACTTTGTGGCTCCGGGCCCAGCTGTATAGAACATCTTATATCCAAAGTCGGGTGGTAAGGATCTTCAGGTGTTGTTACAGAGCTAGATCTTTTTATTGAACAGTCAGTTGGATCATAGACAAATACTAAGTCTAATATTTTGCCTTTATTGTTTTGTTTATAATTAATTTGAAAAAGACAGAGATCCGATAACTCATTTAGGAAATTACCACTATGTAAATTTGTATAAATTGGAACCAAGTTTGGTATGTCAGGTAAATGATTCCAAGAGACTGATGGTAAGTTAAAATCACCAAAAACAAAAATAGAATCAGTATGATTGGCTGCAAGTACAACATTTTCTATATCAAGTAAGTGATCATCATAGACAGATTGTATAGATTTAGGTGGAATGTATGAGCATGTTATAAAGACGTTTTTATTTTTTAGTTTTATTAAAATACTGATAAACTCAAAATCTGGTGTAGAATCAGACAATAATAGTTCTGAATGAAAACGATTGGATACCGCAATGAGTACCCCACCGCCCTTACGAATAGTACCTTAAGTAGAAACCCCAGCATCATCTTCAGTACTTAAAGCAGATCTGTTGCGCCTATAGATTTGATATTTGTTACATAGTATTTCCATGTTAAAAACGTTGTCTGTTAACCATGTTTCGGTAAATACTATAATATGATAGTTAAAATCGAAGCTTTCTTTATATAATTTGGATAGTTTGGTGTTTAAACCTCGAACATTTTGATATACAGTAGTTTTGACTTAGCTGCACAATCTCCTTTGCACGATTTTTTGTGCAGGAAAATCAAAAATGCAGTTATCTTAAATGCATTTACCTGCTTTAATGTGCAGGTACACAATTGTGGTTACCTGCACAAAAGTGCAGCTAAAGTAAAGTGTTTGATTTAAAAGTAGAATAAAAAAATTCATTTATTATTTCAACCCAGCATTTTCAATCGTCTAGGAGTCTACTGGGAATCTCACAATGAGTGTTTTTGATCGACGAGCTCATTTTTTAATTGTTGACAATTCCTCGCATGGGAGAAACTGTTACACGTGCTGATTCCTATGAGGGAATCTTCCATAACGCAGCGAAAACGCGTATATTAATCGTAAAGGGAATCGTTTATGATGTACATATGTAGATATTATCTAACGAGTCTTTCAAAACGCATACCAAGAGTCGTATGAGACTCATGTAGGAATTTTTTTACAACTCGTGAAATGCTCAGCCGTACGACTGAGCTACTTCAATAAGGGAACAAAC
Organism: Pollenia angustigena; assembly: GCA_930367215.1. Classification (NCBI taxonomy): domain Eukaryota; kingdom Metazoa; phylum Arthropoda; class Insecta; order Diptera; family Polleniidae; genus Pollenia; species Pollenia angustigena. Next base: position 9,686,567 of record OV884061.1, on the reverse strand, counting down.
CTTAAGGTCGCGAAATCAACACCATCCTGTCGAAAAATCCTTTTTTTACAGATCCTTAGGCCGGTTTGTTTTATTAAAATTGTATTGGCAATAGATTATCATACTTCAAAAACGGTCTTATTTAGGTAGCCCAGTAATTGAATCCCAAAAAGTTCATTCCAAGATTTAAAGATGATCGTGTCAAAAAATAAATAAAAAAAATAATAAATTAAAAAGAGATTTAGATGTTTTGATACTTATCAGATAATCATCAAAAGTTTCTTTTAGGAGTTGTATATTAAACATAATCGTCTAACAAACAGCCTATGCTAGCTGGGAAATAACAGATCATTTTATACATGTTTATTTAATATAAAAGAAACATTAACAAAAACAATGAGAATGAGAATTCACAAAGAATATAAAAATTTATGGAAAAAAAAACAAAATAATTGCGATTTATATTTTTATTAACAGCTTAAATTGGATATTTATGTGAAAAAGTGGCCACCATATTTTTATGTGTGCAGCTAACTTTGATGTTTTGTATGAAAATATTTTAAAGCTGCCCAAAAATATGAAAAATGTGCAGGTATACAAAATGCACGTAAACAAGTATTTTGAAGAATAATTCCAGAAAATATGTATTTTGGGCAGTTAAGTCAAAGTGCAGCTAACTTTGATATTTTGTATGAAAAAAATTTTAAAATGCCAAAAGTTTTGTGCATTTATCTTAAATGTGCAGGTATAGAAAGTGCACTTAAAAAAGGAATTTGTATAGAATTATAAAGAATAATTCCAAAAATTATAAAGAATAATTCCAAAAATTATAAATTTTGTGCAGTTAAGTCAAAAGTGCACGTAAACAAAAGGCAGTTAAGTCAAAACTACTGTATGCTATTCAGTTGGTTATCAGGTAAATTACTTAGTTTTTTGAATTTGTTGGATTATTTAGAGGTAATTGAACAATATTATTTCTAGTTCTACGAGGGTTTTCTTTAAGTTCATACTTACGAACTAATGCGTTATCGGGCCAGAAGTTAGAATCCAAAATTTGTTCGAAGAGATCAGCGGGAACAGTTATTTTAAAAGATGTTATATCTCTAGGTTGAGAATACGTAAATTTTTTAATTAAAATTGTTGAATCACATTTCAGTTTATTAGTAATATAACTATTGATCTGGTCTTCAGACGTATCGTATGCAAATCGAGAAATAAATATAGATTTTTTTGGAGGAATGATTTTTAATTGTGTACTTTGTTCGGTTATGTTACGTTGTTGTGAAGTATTTTAGTGTTGAAAAGATGATGAAGCAGAGTTTAAATCAGTTTCAGTTTCCATTGCATTGGATAACTCAGACTGGTTTACATTTAAAATTTGACTATCAACTTGATTTTTTATTTCAGTTTGATTATTCGATGCTTGTTAAATTGTTGGAGTATCATCAGGTTTAGCGGTTTGGTTGTTAGATGCAGTTTGTTTGTCAGATTCGGGTTGTATTGGCGTTTCGTTAGATTTAGCAGCGATTCGTTTAGATGCCCTCTTAGGCTTTGGCGATTCAGAAGGTGATTTAAAAAGTTTATCCAAGATTTAAAATTATTAAAAATTTCTTCGTATTCAACAAGTTTATTTGAAATAACAGCAAACTCCTTTTTTATTTCATTAAACTTGTTGCGATTCGATTTTATAAATTTATAAAAATCAATATCAATTTGTTTGCAGTCAGCACAGCACCACCGTAAACCTCGGTTACCAGCAAGGACGTCAGCAACACGACCAGGAATGTCAATGCATTTTATGTGAAACAAGTTATCACATATCCAGCAATCGATCATTGTAGCATTTGCTTCACTAGTTTTGCAGTTTAATATAGAACAAAACATTTTTGGAAAATTTTGTATAATCGAATGGGATTAATTTTTAAAATATATATCTGGCAACTCTTTATTAATGTTCTTATTATAATCAACGTACGGCACTTATTTTTTCTTGTTTGTTGCTGTTATTTTTGTCTATTTCTTTTTATGCTTTATTCTGTTGAGTTAAATGATATTATTGCTTAGCAGATTTATTATTGTTGTAATATGTATGTTTAGAAATTGAATATTTATTTTTTTTATTTATGTTGATTTTATGTATGTAAAGAAAGAATATATTTTTTAGAAAACAATTGTTTTAAAAACACGTATTTTTTTTTTTTTTTATGCGAATTATGCCCGTAATTTCTACAAAAATAAATCTAGCTGTGTATAGAAATCTACGGTGAAAAAGTTGTCATATTTTAAAAGAAAATTGAAGGTTAAAAGACGTATGCCAAATAAATGTTGAAATAGGTAAAGATAACTGTTAGGTACAAAAACGACCAGCTTTCTTTTTGTAGAAATTACGGCCATTAGAATTTTTTTTGCTGGATTTTTTAGTATAAAACACAGATTTTATAATGATTATTATCAAAAGTTATTAACAAAAAACACGGAGCGAATTTTTCAATGCGTTTATATTGCAAAAAAAAAAAATACAGAATCACACTATCGTTACTGCTAGCGAATATATATGTCGACAAATATAACGATTGTCGGGTCGTTAAAAGTAAGTGAATCGCACCACAGAAAAAACATTGACAAACATTCACGTTCATTTCGAGTACAAGAATTCACACTAATTGTTTGAAATAAGCTCGCTACTTCAAAATCATTTTGAACAAAACGGGTTGAATCATACAAATTCAGAGTAAATGATTGTATATACTCCAAATGTTAGTATTCGTTGCAGTTCTCTGGTACAAACAAATAAACATACATACCAGAGAACGGCTTTGTGCAATTGCAAAAAAATAGCATTAAATGAACAGCAACAAATACACTCGCTTGCGGTCATACAATCAAACTTGCGTAACCGCAAACATTCGCTGCTGGTTTGCAGTCATTCAAATAATGCACATCGTGCTTTGTTATTTATTCCATCGTTTAGCTGCGTTTGTCAATTAAGATGTTTGTGTGTTTGGTCCGACAATGATTGTTTTGGCAAAGAAAAAAAAAATACACACAAAAAAGCCAGAAATCAAGCAATTATTACTCATGCAGACATTCAGCAGTTACTACCCTGCAAGCAACTCAGTTAACTTCAAGCTAACTTTAAGTTAACTTTTTTTATACTAGCTGTGGTTGATGCCTGGATTATTTTTAATGGAGCCAACTGACTATTTTAACATTGGCATGTCATACGAAGTAGTCAATTGTCCGACTCTGCATGACTTTTAAACTAACTTAAAGTTAGCTACTTATTAATTAGTTTAAAGTGAGCTAGGTAGTAGTTAGCTAAAAGTTGGTAAGGTAGTAGTTAGCTTTTAGCTAAATTTATGTTAATACACCATAAGGTTAATAAGGAAAAGATTTTATTTTTAATTATTAAAAACTATTTTATTTCGTATTTTTAAAATTTTTCTTTTTATTTTGAATTTAGTTATGTTAATATTTTAAGAATTTTTACTTCTATTTTTTATGCATTCTGTATGGACTTTTCGTTTTTTAATAAGCCCAAAGGCCATTCTAATGTCCGTATCTTCCTCATTTGAGACAAATGATCGGCAGGCTTCACTGCGACACTAACATTTTTCATATACAAAACAATAAACAGTTATAAAAATCAAAATTCGAAATAACAAAAGAAAACGAAGACAAGAAACAAACGGAAATAAAAAAAATTGCCGCACAGAATTCTGTCGGGGAATTTCTGCATTTATTTATAGTTAGCTTGTAGTAAGTTGTTAAAAAGTTAATTATAAATGCGTTATTTTTGTAGTCGACTACCAAATTGCTTGCAGGGTATGTAGTACAAGAAAAAAAATTGAAATGAAACTAAACGCACATATGCAGGTACAAACAACAGAAACCGAAGACTTTTTTTATCATCTTAAAAAGTACAGGTGTTCTGTATGTACAATGTATTCTTGTTATTGTTGTTTTTATTGTTGTTAATTTAAACAAAGCGTCTCATCGAGTGGTTTATTGTTGTCAATGTTAACAAAGCGTCTCATCGAGTGGACAATGACTACTTGAATGCAAAAGTATAAGAAGGTGTGCCTTTTGAACTTACACAAGTGTGTTATATTGCGTGCGCAACAATAATGCAAACAAAGCACTTTCAATAAAAAACGAATCCATGCAAAAATCAAATGTGTACGAAACGATGTAAAAATTACCAACGTTGAACTTTGTTTTGCAGGCAAAGAGTGAATGTAAATTTGAGCGTATGAATAAATCAAGAAAAATTGTGATTTTGCAGTTCTCTGATACATACATTCATTTGAGTAGGTGAGTTGCAAAACTCGTTCGTTTCAAAAATAGAAAAATTGAGATAACAATTGATTTTGGCAGATCGTTAAGCTGGCCGTAAGGGGCTGTTATGTGAACTCCAGGCTGGTTGAAGAGTGTAGGAGGGCTCTGAGGGGAGCCTTAGGGGAGTATCTGCTAAGGTTATGTTGGGTGCCGGGTCATTGCGACATAGGCGGCAATGAGATTGCTGATGAGTTGGCAAGACAGGGCTCAGAGATGGAGGATCCTGACTGTGTGGAGGCGGTTAGGCCTCCATTGGGCTTCTATTTTGGTAGAATTAGGGAATGGATACTGAGCGTGACCAATCGGGCCTGGGGGAGCCGAACGGACTGTCGGGTATCACGGACACTGTGGCCGGTGCTTAGGAAGTCCGATTCGGTGTCGCTGTTGGGCAGGAGCAGGGTCTGCGTTAGGACCATGATAGGAATTATCACGGGCCACTGCATGATAGGCAGGATAGCGGTGAGGATGGGATCCGACTTGTCGGATATATGCAGGTTGTGCGAGGACCCTGAGGAGTTGGAGTCAGTTGAGCACTTTCTGTGCCACTGTCCCAGGTTGCAGGGTAGCAGGTTGAGGTGGCTGGGCAGTAGATTTCTGGGCGAATTAGGGGATGTCTCGGGTTGCGGACTCGAGAATCTGATAGGATTCGTAATGGGGATGGCCTGGCTGCGCGAGGGGAGACTGGGTGCTAACCGCACGTAGGGCGGATTTGGTTTAAGTGGGATTTCTCTCGGGGTTGGTCCTTTACCTTCTTTTCTTTCCTTTCTTTTCTACCTATCTTTCGGATCTGTCTTATGCTTTTGCTGCTTATTTCACCTACTTTATACCTTCTTAGCTATCTCTAATTAAGGCGTCACAATGGACCATATTGGTCTCTGGGTGAAGGTGTGAAGGAAACTTCACACCGGCCTTTCTACCTACCTACCTACCTAAGCACTTATTGAGATTAAATATATAGATTCTATCAAACCATGTCCTTTCCTATGTTTTTATGTGACCACACATCAGACATTTTCAAACCGATATCTTTGCATTTTCTGTTTGAAGTGCGGAATAATATTGTAGATGAATTAAAGTCTAATTAGGGAGTTTAAAAATGCGAATTTGTAAACACGTTCGCTTTGACATATTTGTTTTTTATAAATCGTATATTGAAAAATATGTTCATATATATGACTGAAAATCTGATGTAGCTCTTGTGGTGAAAGCACTAAGAGCACTAATTCTAAAATTACCTAATCTGAGAATTAAGTACATCTAGTATCAATTGAAATAGATATTTTTGGGTGGTGGCTTAAACCATGTAGCGCTACCACACTGACCACAAATAAATGGCAACATTTTTTTGCAAATGTTAACATTTTATCAAGCAATGTTTTCAAAGAAGAAGAAGGAAATGCGCGAATTTTACAAGGTAGAAATTTTTTGTGTTTAAAGAAAAATTATATTAACTCTGCGGGCACACGGTCAAGTTGTTCTTGATAGTCTTTTACATATACTGCTTGCCAAAATTTACATAAATTGAAAGCTGTGACGTAGGCTGCATTCAATTTTTGAGCAATTTACTTTCCAGATGTCATCAAGAAAACAATTTATAAAGACAAACGAAAAATTTGCTCACTAACCTTGAAATCAGCTGTTTTCTTGAACGTAAATTGAATCACTCACTGGAAGGAGAATTTTAAAGGCAAGTTCGTATCAATTTTTCAAAGTATGAGTGTATTGGTAAAAAAGTGTGAGTGTATTAAAACTTAATAGGCAAAACTTGATCGTGTAACCCTCAAGTAAAGAAAAAAATATAGAATGCAAAAGTGCTAAAGGCTAGATTACACTATTATACTTTGTATTAATACATGTCAAAAACTCAAGTAATATAACAAAGTGTGATAGTGTGAATGCAATGTGTCACGAAAATTACAAGTATTAAGCTAAAAGTTTGACATCCCATACGACTTCATCGTTTTTTGAAAAATTTCTAAACAATAATACTTTTCGTTTTCCTTTATTTTTGGCCACTTACTTTTATTTACTTTTCATTGGATCAGGGTTGCATTTTATTTCATGTGTGAGTGTTTATACTTTGTGTGATGTCATGTTTCATTAGATTTTTTGACAGTCGCAACAAAACTCATTAGATTTCTTTCTCACAAAGTATTATGGGGAATACATAAGACTTGTGAGATAGTGTTATCTAGGCTTAAGCAATAAATCATATTTTAAAATGTATTTTTTGTTTATATTTTTGCAAAAGTTCTTTACGTTAAACATGTGTATGTTAACAGTTTAAGCTTAGGTTTAAACCACCACCGTTGCACAGTGGGAAATTTTACGAGAAGGCGGTGAAAATTCCATAACTTTTGACTGGATCGGTATTTTTTTATGCGATTGTTTTTGCTCGATAGGTGCGATGTTAGGCTATAAAACGTAAAATTCGACTAATAGGAGCAAAAGTTATGGGGAGTTCAAAATGCATTTTAATTTTTTTGTTGAGTTTCGGTGTAAAAGTTGAATATTGCAAATATGATTTTTTTTAATTTATCATTATTTCTCTTGTATTTTACAACTGATACTTATTTTTTTATTGTCGAACTTAGATCCTGTCAGAAAATGCCAATATTTGGCCCCTGTACATTTTTTAGTCCCAATATTCACAGGGGCCAAAGGTTGGCTTTTTTGGGACGAGACGAGTTGTTATAGGGATAAAACTGAAAAGGAATATTTTGAAAAATGCCCGAATAGCATTCTTGGCTATCGATAACATTTTAGGTAATTCAACTTTTATTTTTGGTTTTAGATGTACATATGTGTATTTTATTTTTATATATCAATACAAATATATATATACTTAAATCAAAAACCAAGTATAATCTATAAACAATTTTAAATTAAACAATATAAGTAAAAATTTCTTCTAAATAGCTTTGGGTTTCATTTTCCAGAAGTTGTTTAGCTTCTTCCTCTAATTCGATTGTGGTTGATTTCCATTTTTGTCGCGCTTCTTCAGATAGATCTCCAATTGGTATCATATTGTGTTGAACTATTTGTTCCCCATGGTATACAATTTTATGAACTGTGGTTGGCATATGTCTCCAAGAGTATTTTTTGTTATAAAGAATTGCTGTTTCATTTGCATACTTGCCAAATTTTTTTGCATTTATCTTTCTGCTACATGATATAACTTGTAAAATGATCTGGAATCGTCTTATTAATTCAAAATGTACTCCTGTGATAGATGCTGCAGTTTCTGGATCGGAAAAGAATCTCCTTGCAGTGTTTCCATCATTTGAATTTCCTTCTCCTTTTTTTGGCTGATCAATTATAAGGCCTAGGTGAAGGTATTTTTCTTGAATTTGTGTTTTTGTTTGCTTCCTTTTTTCCACATTTTCTTTGTTTTTTCTCACTGTTTCGCCTAACGGGCCAAATTCCAAATCATAGCCCAATTTAAGAATATGCTCCATAAAACGAATTCTGGTATGAAGAGGGGACATTCCAAATTCGTATGCTTCATTGAAACTATTGTCTTGAAACTATTGTCTTGACGAAGACTTTGTTTCGGTTAATGCTTGTGCAACTTTTCCATCGATTATTGTAAGGAACATTTGAAAATTAATTTCAATGCATTGGTCATCAAATTTAAATATTGCCGGTTGAAGTTCTTTAATTTGATCTTTTATTTTTCGAACTTCTTCTGTTATGACATCTTTAGTTTCCTTTTTGTAAACAAACTTTATTGGTCTGCAATACTTTGTTGAAGAGGGAATTTCATTTTTCCATACATCCATTTCTGTAACTCTACTGGTTGACGGCTCTAAGCCAATATAAGTTTTTCTTAAACGTAATGGAACTAAAGATACCATGAATAAGTTAGCATCAGATGAGTTTTCTGAATTACATTGCTTGTATTGTTTCTGACCAGAGCTTCCATCACAGCCCCATTTAGAAAATAAAGTGATGCTGCAATTTTTAAGTTTTTTTAAACAGTCAGAATCAAGTGTATTTAATAATCGTTCTGGAGTGTGTTCGAGAAGAGCCTGCAATTTTACTTCTGCTGAACTTGAAGTTACACTAATAGCCGTTTGTGAAGGTAAGCACTCTTTTTTGACAGAAACTAAATCTCGATATGCTGGAAAGATACCACAATTTTTTACATTGGTTCGCTTTCGCAGTTCTGTATACTGATTTTTTGTCAGTTTTAAATCCAAAAATAGTGCAAATGCTTCTTCTGGAGTAAATTTCATTTCTTCAGTTAGTGTAGGCATACTTTTTAAAATCCTCTTTGTGCGTTTAGGGCTCGCTTCCACTATTTTTTCAATTATTGCAATTTTTGTTTTCTTATTTTGCGTTGGTTGAATTTGATGCAGAAATGAATCCCTTATCATACTATGAGAAATTTCTTCATTGATATTTGAAAGCTTGCGTCTTCGTGATCTTTCACTGCAATTGTCAATTTGTTTTGCGGGCCGACCCACTTTTCCAGTTTCCTTAGCGGTTATTGACAGCTTCTTAAAAATCAGATCATTTGTTAGCCATTTTTCGTTGCGTAAGTAAAACTTTTTCTTGTTTCTAGAACATTTAAGGTACCGTTTTCTTAATGTAAATGAAAAATTTTTATCTTATGTATTTTGATTTCTTGCTCGTTGCATAATTTAAAGAATGGATTATTCATTATGTGTAACACAAAATCTTTTTCATCTTTCTGTTGAAAATATATATCTGCGAGAACTTTATAACTGAACTTAGCCATTGTTTAAACAATAATGAAGGTAAAATTATGAATGCATGCATTTTTATACTCTTGATAGAAGTTTTTTTAAATGATCTTTTGTTACCACTTCTTTAAAACATAAAAACCCTTTTTTAAAAAAAATTAATCTTTTATTAGCATTTCTTTGAAACATAAAAAACCCCTGTTTTCACACTTTTTAAAAGGATAACATACCGGAAATAAATTAACAGGTAACATGTAGGTAATTTTCACGTAAAATATAACTGCGTGCTAGTTTTTTTACCATTTACCTGCTCTTCCATTTTTTAAATTAAGTTGCAATTTTCAGGTAATTAAACTATGTAGTTTATGTTGCGGATATTTACTAATGTTTAACCTTTTAACTTACTCAGAAATCTAGCGTGTTAGTCTATTTATGTCGCCTATTCGTTTTGCAGCATCCGTTCACCCACAATAAGTTCATAACAATGGCAATACCTTTACCTTCTCCAAATTAATTGATAACCTGACGTGCTAGATAATTTATGTGGCCTGAACTGCTTTATTTGTCGAAAATTCTTTAAGACTCATCTTCTTTAATTTCAGTAATGTTTCCTTGCAGGACTTATTTTTTGAACCGAATATCTTACCTTGGGTCACAGAAATTGCTGTAGTTCGCAAGGCCGTATCCAGACGTGTGTACAATGGGGTATAGAAATGTAGGTTAGATTCTGGACTACAAGAGAGTATAGATTTTTTTTGACGCGTTTTGACGGGCAGGACTTATGCTCTATAAAATAGGAAAATTCCGGGAAATTTTGACATTAAAAAAAAAAAAAAATAGTTCTAGAGGTCGCAGAGTTTAATGCTTTAAACCACGTGTAGCTAATAAAATAAACTAATTCACAAAACTTATTCTGTCAAAAAATCTTAACAAACAAAAAAGTTATGAGCATTTCAACTTCAGAAATTGACTCAGAAATTCAAAACTATAACCAAATATTGAAAAAAGTCCATTTCGGACCACCCTGTTCTCAATGAATTAGTTTAAATAGGGTTGAAATTTTTCGGCTCCCGAGGTTCACTAGTATTTACTTTCACATGAATAAAAAAATTTTAAAATCGGAGAACATAAAAATAAATAATTTTGGCCGCCTTCTCAAAATAAACAAAAAAAAGTTAAAAAAATACAACTCAAAAAGTAAATACGGAGATTAAAGTTAATTTAATCGCTAATCTCTAACCCAAAAAGTGGCTCTAAGTGAACTACATTTTAAATGCCAACCTTCAAAGTTAATGACAATGCAAAAAAAGAAACAGGAACTCGGAGAAGTACATTATATCAATGTGGGGGTTAACCAAAAAAAAATGGTTTGAGAATACTTTTATCTAATCACTTTGGGGAAAATTGGAGAGAAAATAAAGACTTGCAATTTCATATTTGGGTCTTGGACAATAATAATATTGATTATGGAACTCAAGAAACCAATGGCGAGTACAATAAAGAAAAAGATTTCAATTTATTTGTTTAAAAATTCATATGTTTTTAACTCTGCAGGTGGGAGATAAAATGGTGCCGTGCAATAAAGCCATAGGAAATAAAGCCATATGGCCTTATTTCTCAATCCATTGAGCAATAAGGCCATATGACTTTAATTCCCTGTAAGGAGTGAAATAAAGCCATACATGGCCTTATTTCCCATTTAAATTTGTTTCTTTTAATATAATTCTAATTTATTTAAAATTTGTTTTGTTGTTTTTTCTCTGGGTGTATATATTAAAAATATAACAAAAACACGTTTGGGCGCAAGGATTTTCTCCTCTATGGTATAACAAAAACAGGCTTCGCTATCTAAAGCTTCTCTGCATAGCCGGCCTTCCGCCGGGCGCAAGGATTTTCCCCTCTATGGTAAAACAAATACCGGCTTCGCTAACTTAAGCTTCTCTGCATAGCCGGTCTTGGGCCGGGTGCAAGAATTTTCTACTTTATGGTATAACAAGTACCGGTTAAAAAATGTTTGTATTCCCGAAAATTACTTTGATAATAAACGGGCAAGTGCACGGCTTAGAAAAACTGAAACTGGCAACATGTTTTATTATTTAAAGCAGGTTGTTTTTGTTTTTATTTTGTTTTTTCTAAACCTACTTACAACTACAATTAATGTTGGAAGAATTCCAACCAATTGTAGTGGGGAATGCAAGAAAAGATAAACTCACTGTTTATTGTTGATGTTTTTGTTTAAACTTTGATATTGTTTCAAGTAGAACTGTTGCATTTAATTCTTAAACGCTTGACCGTTTTATTTGGTTTAATATCTTTAGTTTTTCTAAAATCTTTGGATGAGTTTCCTGACGATCTGGCCTAAGCAACCAGTGAAATGAGCATAGGAATAGCTTATCCCATCAACAATAAATTTCAGTGTTTTTATCAAGAATAAAAAGTGGGAATTAAGCACGAATAACAAAAGTTATTTAATTTTTTTGAAGATGTTTAAATAACAATAGACTGAATTTTAAAATTTTTGTTTTTAGTAAAATTGAAAAACCATTTTTTATAGAAGTTTTTAATGTTTTTAGTTCAGTGATAACCACTCCATAGGCTCGCGAGTAAGTTAATAATCGTATTTTTCACCCAGACACGGTCGGCAATTCACATGTCTACAACAACTTTGTTCGTTTCAAAACATCAGGCTATCATCAGTCTCTGCGACCGCACCCAAGTACATACTATTTTAGTTTGCGTGCCTTCGGGGCTTGGTTATCACTGTTTTAGTTTATATTTTTTTAGTGTATGAAAATCTCATCCCTAATGATAATAAATAGAAAAATCTTAAAACGGACAATGAGAGAACATTTCACTTTTATGGTGCAAAGAAAAACGGCTAAAGTTAGATGTCCACAGCACGTGTTCAATTCGCTTATGCGTCTGACAAAAAAGTAGAATCAGTGTTGAACTGTATTGACAAGTTATACCGTGTTCAGATATGCACCTTAATTGAGTTTTACGCAATAAATGCCATTATTGAGCTCAATTATCCATACAAAATTGCAATTTAGTTATTGCTCAATTAATACGAAATTGTTATAAATATTGAGTAAAATTAAAATGCGACACTGTAACAAGTGTGTTTATTAAGCAAAACACAACTTACTAGACAGTGTTTTGACACTTGGCAATTGAAATTACAACAAAAAAGGCCCATTCATTTGGTCTGCGCAAAAACCAGATGTTAATTCCTTAAAGATATCAAAAGTTGTTAACATTTTCTTATACATGTACATTTTTGTTGACGTTGAATGTTGTATGTAGTAGTAATATAAATTGAGTTAGCTAAATTGTGTGTATGTGAACAGAAAGATAATTATGTCAATTAACCGAATATTGACTCAATAAAAAAGTTATATCTGAACACGGTATTACACAGCAAACTCGTAGAATGCATGTATAGTTTATTCGTATCGATCGCGTCAAGTGGGATTTCTGCATACGTCTTGAAGAAAGGTCGAGAAAGTATCAACCGGATAGAACAAAAAAAAAAAAAAATACTATTCTGTTTTGATTTTATGCTAAGCTTTTTTATTTCTTAAAAAAAAAGATTGAAATTGTTTGTTCAAAAAAGCTCTAAAAAAGTATCGTCGTATCGACAGTAAAATATCGCCGATACCGGTATATTGGCAAACTTGAAGTATCAATGAAATATTTATATCAGTTACATCCCTAATTTAATCTGTATACGTTTAATTTAAGGTCCTACTTCCTTTGAATATGCAATTATAGACAGGTATTTTATTTTTTCTTACATTTTTAGTTCAGCTGAACCCCGCTCTTTTGACGAGACCATAATACGACCAACTACAAAACCTGTACGCATATCTGTAGATGGGACCCACAAGCACCAAATACACGACGTAAGTTTGAATACATATGTAAGTATATATGCATATGAATGCTTCACAAGCCAAATCGAATAACTACATAAAACAAATAGTTGAGAAAAATTAGAAAATATTGTATGTATATTGTAATTTAAAATTCCAGTTAAAATCTAAATTCAAATTGATAATGTAAATTGCATTACTGCATATCGTCGGCTTAATATGCAAACCTTCTGAATTAACTTTTGTACCGTTTAACAACTTCATCGCGATCCCGTTTCACACCAAGGTTAAATTATCCTTACCCGTACCCTGTGTTGCTCAGCTGGCAGATGACCAGACTGACTAAACGATGGACATGTTAGCTTCACTATTACTACCACACTGACAACTTAGGCAAATATGCACGGCTATGGCTCGTCGGGCCTGGGCGGTGGTACGTTGGAGTAATAGTGAAAGCGACACAATACAACTTTTGTGCCAGTGTATACAAATAATCTGCCGTTTCTTCCTCGTAGGACAAGGTGTTATTGCCTACGAATAAATATACCCTCCCCTAAACCATGGTAACCGTTGACATTCCAAAGGTTACCCCTTTTATGCATCACCACTCGATACCTACCTTTATAGCCGCATTAAATCATTAGCAAAACATTTTCAAATTCGTTCATAATAAATTCCAAAATATATTCAAGCTTATTATTTTTTTCTTTTGTTCTTAGATATTAATACAATTCAAGTATCTTACGCCCGATGGCTAATAAAACTGTTCCCTATGTTCGAACTTTATATTACATTAGAAACTGGACCTGCCATACTGATTCACTTATATATATGTTGGTATCAAAAAATGTTCTTAACTAATAGTAAACAAATATATACATAGTTGTCTTAAGATGTAAGAAGATTTTGTTGTATCTTTTATGCTGAGTGTAAGCTTAACTTAGTTCTATGGGTTTTCATTTATGGTTATGAATTAGTTTTAATATTATAAGGACAATAATTTGTTTTTCTATGAGGGTTGCTATTCCAAATTCGATTTTAAAATTTCTTTGTTTTCAAATTTAAATCAATTTTGTTTTTCTATCCCATCAAACCAAGCTGTTTTGAAGACAAATTCAATGTGATTATTGTTGGGCTTTAGTTTAGTAATCAACCAAGGAAAAACTGTTATATATTCAAATTTAAATTAATTATTTTCTTTAGCAAACGGTTGTTAGTTTGAACTAAAAACTTATTTTGCTGTTCGTTGCAAATTTTAACATTCGGTTATAAACTTAAGTGTGATTAATTTTGTTTTTCTACGTCATTACCATTTGGAAACACACGGTTTTATATTTGAATTTGAGTGAATTCCGTTTTAACTTTCATTTGTTAGCAAAATATTTGAAATTTTACTCTAAATCTATGTTGTTTTATTTTTCATTGGTTCACAAGCTGTTATAAAATTGAATTTGAATTATAAAACGATATTTTTCTTCATTATCGCACAATTTTAAATTCAAATTAAACTTTACTTTGTTGTTCTCCACGTTTGTCACCAAACTATCATAAATCTACATTTAAATTAATTTTGGTTTCATCCACCGGTTGACAAATTGTTTTAAATCGCACTTGTAATTCTTTCTATGTTTTTGCTTAACTACTAGAATACTCCAAATTCAAATTGAAAATTGTTTTTATTTTCTCCTATTGTTAACCAAATGTCTTAGACTTAAATTACAATCACTTATATTTTTTTCTTTTCAAATTTAACTTAATTTAGTTTCAAATCCACTTCAAATTAAAATTAATTTAATTTCAAATTCACTTCCAACCCAAATCGATTTAATTTCCGCCAATAGTTTCTAAATGGTTCAACTTTAAATCCGAAACAATTTTATTCTCATTTTCCGTCTGTTATAACGCAGCTCTCAATTTACATTTGGACTTTGCTTTTATTTTTTCCTTAGTTGGCCCACTGTTCCAAATTCAAATTTATTTTGTTGTTTTTATTATCAAACTGTGATAAATTCGATTTTGAATTAATTTTGTTTGTTTTGTTTTTTTTCCTTTGTTTTCATACTAATTCAAATTCAAATTTATTTTGTTTTTTTTCCAGTTGCTTTCAAACTGTCATAACTTTGAATTTGGATAAATTTTCAGGTTTTTATTTTTGGAAAAAAAACAGTTTCAAATTTTGAAGTCAATTAATGTTTGGATATGATTACTAACAAACCAGTTTAAATTCAAATTTATCCTGTTTCTTAGGTGTTGATTGTTAACAAGATGATTTCAAACTCAAACTGAAATGTTTTAGGTTTGGTATTTTCATTTTCAATAAAATAACTTAAAAAAAAGGTATTATCGTTTTTTTTTTGTTTTTCTCTTGAAAACGTAATGAATTAAAGCTCCAAATCGAGCGGAGGATTAACTGCCGAAATTTAATATTTGTATGCCCAAAACATACGTGGTCAAATAAAGTTGGCCATTTCTTGTTTTAATTAGGCAAAAGAAATGGTCAAAAGAAAACTAAAAGAATTAATTGCAAACGTGTTTGAAACTAAATTTATGCTCCAGATTGAGCTGAGGATTTACTGCCGCAAAAATATATTGCATGCCCAAAACATGCGTGGTCAAATAAAAGTGGCCGTTTCTTTTTTGTTAGGCAAAAGAAGCCGTTCAAAAGAAAACTAAAAAAACTTTTTTTTTTCGTGTGAACCGGGATTTAATTAGGATAAACTACCAAATAATAACGAATGTAACTTAGCACAACAACCTGACCAATCGTGGCATTAACTCTTAAGTTAAGTCCAAACCTAACTAATATTTAGCGCCCAATACCAAAACGCGAAAAGAACTCTTAATTAAAATATAAGAAATAAAACTCACTAATTTTCAAAACATGTGGCAACACGTGAGCGCCAACTATTTGCTAAGTGTGAACATAGACTTAGTTAAACGTCAGTCTTTTAAAATACATATCAAACGAAAATATTATTTATTCGGGGTCGCTTTAAATGTAAGCCATTTTATATCTCTGATATTAAACTAATAAATACAAATTTCCACTAAATAGCTACTTTTACTTATCTGGTGTTATCCCCTCGATGTTAATGTCCGGGCGCTGTATGATGTTGTCTTGCAGATGGTGATGCTAAAGTTTTTATATTGTGCCCATACAAGGTGAGCTGGTAATCACTCGGTTGTAGATGGAGCGGTGGTTGGAACTGGTATCTTGGTAACGTTTTCCCTTTTGCAAAAGATGTTGTAATTGTTCCGCTTTCGGAAGGTGTTGATTCCGATTGAACGAATGTTGTCGGCAGCACTCTGGAGATTGTTTTCGCTGTCGGTAAAGTTGTTATGATTTCCCAGATGTAAGTTATACTTTTGTTGTTGGTACTTTCGGCGGTGAATGTTCTATCGGCTGTTTATACGTTTCGTTGGTATGAAGGCTTCAGCACTATTGTTGACAATTTTTCCAGACGTGATTTTAAACTTTAGTGGCCATTGTTGTTTTTGATGTCTGTTTTGTAAAACGCTATTGCAACTTTTTAGATGTTAGTTAGCCAGATGTTAGTCTTGCAGCTTTCGTTCGTTGTAATTTGTTAGCTTTACGTTTTACCCGTATTTGCACTTTTATTTTAGCTAGGGTTAGTTTAGCTTTATCAAAAGATTGTTGCAATTTATTGTCGATGTAGGTTTTAACTTGGATTGTTGGACCTTTTCAAGCTGTAACTTTTGACAACCGCACTTGTCTTCTAGTATAAGTTTTATAAAACTTATACTTGCGATTTACTTGTTTCAAATTTTTAGCTGACGCACTTTTTCTTTTAGTATAAGTTCTATAAAACTTATACTGGCACTTTACTAGATTTAATTTTTTTTTTTTTTATTTGTTTTACTGACACGCTTTTACAGTTGTGACTTACTTCTGTAGCCTTCTCCCCGTACTGAGGTAAGTGTTGGGAGCGTCATAAGGTTTCAGCTATATTTTTTTCCGCAAAACGAGTTGCAATTAAGCGTAATCACTGGTTGCTTTGTTACTGTGGCACTAAGAGTCGGGTTAGCATATTCTGGTTGTTGTTGTTCGCGGTGTTGCGGCAATTTGTGTTCGGAGGGTTTACACTTATCTTTGTTGGTCGGCACGTGTCCTAAGTGGAACTGGTGGACTCGTCCTATCGCCTCAATGGTGCACTTTCCGAAAAGCGGCTGTGGCAATAATTTTCTGCACCTGCCTTTCGCGTGATTCCGAGCTTCCCAAACTCCTGCCTCCTTTGTCCCTGCAGTACCGTTGCTTCCGCCGATCACTATATGTAAAATAAGCGCATTTAGAACCTATCCAAATTCCTTTTACGCCCTCGTCACATTCGATATTTGCTTAACTTACCGTGTTTTTTCTCCTCTTTACCTACAGTGCCAGTACTTATAATAATCCGATTTTTAGGGATCACAATTTCAGGTGCCACTTCTTCTTACGACGTATTAGACCAAAAAGGCGGATATAGAGACATTTTGATCCATCTTCATGCGGCTGGCCATAGCAATTTGTACCCAACTGCAGCCTACTTCGCTTTGCCAGTTGATAACTTTAGTAGTAATACCTACCACTACCATTCAATTTTTGCGAATTTGCCCATCTGGCACTTTACGTTTTTTTCATACTAATCAGCGTTGTAATTACACCGCCAGTGGGGTACACACGGCACACTTTTTGATGCGGTATGGTAGAGAAAGATACGCTTCGACGACCAGCATGTAGTTTTTCTTCAATTTGAGTCTTGAAGTGTGTTTAACCAACTATATTTTTGGTTTTCCTCTCAAGCTGCACATATGAAATATAAAAGGTTCTTTTTCTCTCCTGTAAAATTTACTGAAAGGGATTTAGCAGGTTTGCATATTAAGCCGACGATATATATCTTGTATCTAACGCCATATTGAATGTATAAGATGGACTACATAGAATCGATTTGGCTTGTGAGGAAAATTATTAATTCAAAATAAGTTTTAAATTTTTGTTTGTATTACAAAAAAAGTAAATTATGTACATTTTTATTTAAGATTTTGGAAAGAGTTCATTTTAACTGTTTTGTTTCATATATTTCCTTAAATTGATTCATCAGCAATGTAACTGATGTTCTCCTCGTTAGCTGTAGTTGAGCTCCCGCCAATTCGATTTATTGTCAAATTTTTATATCTAATAGTTATACGAATTCCATAGGAGGAATAAATTTCATATGATGGACTTCTTTTTCTCTTGTCACAGTTATGCCGGTTAGACACAATAAAGACAGGTCTACATTTTCAGACATAGTGGTCTACCTGCTATGGATTTTCTTACATCAATGGCATAAAATTTTGAATTTTCATTAAATTCACACTTGAAATATATAAGATGAGGTTTCGACTTTTCTAATTTTATCCAGTACATGTTGAGCCAATTTACTAACATCTTTCTAACTGTTGCCTTTCTGTTAACACTATAATTTTTCTAAAGTTCTTGCAGATATAAAGTCTTGATGCGTCTTTTAAACCAAATGAATCACGTACTCTCTTTTTACTGGTTTTTATTTTATTTGACTTTGTCCACTTACCGGAAATTTCATATCATAAATTTCAGTGTTTTTACCAATAATAAAAATTGGGAATTAAGCACGACTAACAAAATCTTATAAATTATTTATTTTAGTACTTAAGTACTTTTTTTGTTTTGTTTTATATATACAACAATATAATGAATTGCCTCAGCGTCAATTGGACATTATTGAGGCGAGCTGGTAAAATATTAACAGTCTTTCATTTTTAACAACTAACTTAAATAATATGCAGGCAAAGCCCGGTATAACGAATGATATTAATAAAATATATAAATTTTAAAATAAAAAATTAACTACATTTATCATTAAATCGAGCTTTTATTATATTTTATTATATTCATGTTTATTGAACTTGCATACGTAAGTACGTGTTTACTAATTGGGGAAAATTATTTGTCTAAAAAATCAGTAATAAATGATTGTTTGTGTGAAGCTTGCAAACTTTTTTCAACTGCTTTTTCTTGCAATACTCTTATCACTAAAGATTTGTGTAAACAATTTTATTTTTTTTTTTTTTGCATTATTTATTTATTGAATCTTCATATTTAAATATAAACTAACAATTATTTATCAAATTTTAACCTAATGCGTTATTTTATTTCCTGTCAGTGCCAGACAAAAATTTTCTTCATCACGGGTTCTGTTCACTTATATAGGTGTTTATCGCTCATCTAATTGGATAAGTGCTGCAGTGTCTCTTCTTCTTAAGCGAGTGTGGCCGCTATCATTTGAAATATTTCGTGATAGTGGGTTCGGGTGCAATTCGAGACTTTTTAAGTATTTTACTGCATATTTCTTAATCATAGTTTTAACTAATGGAACATTAAGATCCTTGTGAATATTAGAGTTTTTAACATACCAAGGGCAGCTGTGATTATTCGAAGTAGTTTATTTTGGCGCCTTTGAATTTTTTCGATATTAGAGGCCGAGGCAGTGCCCCATAACTGAATACCATAGCACCAGATTGGCTTTAAGATGAAGTTGTAAAGAAGAAGTTTGCAGTCGAGACCAAGGACAGAGTTTCTTCGAATAAGCCAATGAATTTGGATGGCTTTTAGTTTCATTTGAGTTAATTTTGCCTCTATATGACTTTTCCACGTTAAACGGCGATCTAGATGAATACCGAGGTATTTTACATGCGAATTTTGAGGTATTATTTGATTATTGATTTTAATAGGGGGGCATAATTCCCGACGCAAGGTGAATGTTATATGTACGCATTTTTGCTCATTGACCTTCATCCTCCATTGCTTTAACCATAGTTCGAGTTGAAATATATGATCCTGTAGGTATCGAGATGCTTCTTGACTGTTTTCGTGCACACTTAAAAAATCTGTATCATCAGCAAATGTTGAAGTTTGGGTGTAGTTGTTTGTTGGCATATCAGAGTTATATATTAAGTATAAAAGTGGGCCCAGGATGCTTCCCTGAGGGACTCCAGCGTCAATTTGCTGAGGAGCGCTTAAATAATCACCTTCTTTAATAATAAACTTTCAACCGACTAAGTAGCTTTCTAACAGCTTGTGTGTGTTTACTGGTAATTTTAGCTTCAATTTATGTAATAAGCCTACTTGCCAGACTTTATCAAAAGCTTGAGAAACATCGATGAAGAGAGCGGAACAATATTTTCTTTCTTCAAAGGCTTTTCTTATTGCGTTTACTACACGATGGGTTTGCTCAATTGTTCTGTGTTCTCTTCTAAAGCCGAATTGGTGGTAAGGAATACATCTATTTTCATTTAAAATTGGGGTTAATTTTGACGCTTACAGCTTCTCAAACAGCTTTGATATATTAGAAAGTAAGCTTATATGCCTATATTACTCAACTTTTGTGTGATCCTTTCCTGGTTTTGGTATCGTGGTGACTAAGAACACCTTCCACTTTTGAGGATAGTATTCAAGGCGTAAAATAGCATTAAACATTAAATGAATAATTTTCTTTGCTATGCTGGGTACCTCCAAAAGCATTTTGGTGATGATCTTATCAAAACCAGGAGCCTTCTTTGGGTTTAAATCACAAATAGCCTTCTCGATTTCTCTTAACTCAAATCTTAGGGGAACAGCTGCTCTAGCTGCAACAGGTGGCAACTCGACCGCAATATCGTGAAATGTATTTGGGTAAATACGTTTTTAAATGATTGACAAACAGATTTCCTTTTTCAACATCATTTCTTGCCCAACTTCCATTCAAGTTTCTTAATGGTGGTTTAGAGACAACTGGCCTTTTGAGATTTCTAATGCATGCCATAATGAGTAGTTTGATTGTGGGGTTGCATCAAGTTCCTTAAGATATTTTTCCAGAGAAGCCGTTTTCTGAGTCTGCAGTAACTTTCTTAGTCTTTTTGTACACTCTTTAAATAAGTTCTTAAGTTGAGGGGATCTGTGCAATTGCCACTCTCTTCGAGCCCTCCTTTTTTCAGACAAAAGATGCTCGACATCTGTGGAATATATTTTAATAGGTTTTGTTTTTTTTTTTGGGGCAATATTGGAATGTTGAACAGCTAGTTTCAGAAAACTGTCAAAATGGTCAATAGAGCGATCTACATAATCCGGTGTACTGAGCGGAATGTTTTCTGTGCAATGGGTACTGAGATATTTTTTATATTTTAACCAATTGATTTGCGTAGCTGTCGTCGCTAAGTAACCAGTCGGAGGTACAATTCTATTGCGGTTCATTATAGTAACAATTGTAGGTGTGTGGTCGGAAGATAATTCTAGGGAAGCGTCAACATGAATCGTTTCTATGGGAATGTTTTTAACCACGCCGAAGTCGATGACATCTGGAATTTTTTGATGATCACTGCGCCAATATGTTGGTTGTCCGCTCGCTACCACATTTAAATCCATTTTGGAAATTGTGTTAAATAAAACACGACCCTTTGGTGTTATAAGTCGCGACCCCCAGAAGGTATGTTTAGCGTTATAATCGCCAGCGGCTAGGAAACACGGTCCTAATGATTTAAAATATTTATAATATTGGCTCTCCGATATTGAAAATCTAGGCGGGGAGTATAACGATGAAATTACTAGGTTTATATTTAATTCCTCAACGCAAATGTTCGTTGCTTGGAGATAATCTTCACGATGATCACACATTAGGTAGTGTTTGACTTGGGTTTTTATTAAAATAGCAGAACCTCCACAAGCTCTATCTCGAGGGTCCTTGGTATCATATAGTATATAACCAGTGATTTTAAACGTATTTCTTGAGGTCAAGTCAGTTTCAGAAATCATCATGACATCAATTTTTTTATTTTTAAGAAAATATTCTAATTTATTTTTATGTTGGCGGATGCCGTTTGCGTTCCAAAAACAAATTTTTAAACAGTTCATGGTTTGTTAAGTACAGCTTGCAATAACATCGATTGCATTCTAAGAATTTCCTGCATCATATTACCCATTGTGTTCGTAAAATTATTTACTGTTTGCACTAATGTTTCCATGGTTTTTTCTAAACGACTTAAATTTGAAACGGGAGTTTCATCATTACTTGGCGAGGCACCTTGCATTGGCTCATGGTTTGATTTTAGGACGTTAGCGTAAGAGGTTCTGTTATTACTAGGCTGGGGGGCTTGAATTGCATTTGTGTTTACTTGATTTGCAACGTGCATTTGAGGGGTATTTGTTTTCGGTCCAACCGTCTGCTTGACGATATAATATACAGGGCATCCTCTATAATTTGCAGTGTGATTACCGCCACAGTTGCCACATTTTTTTACGTTGGGGTCGGTTTTAGACTTATTGCAAGAAACTGAAAACTGTGGTGCAGTTCAACACATACTACGCAGACAGGTGGTAAGTAGCAGTATGCCTTGGTATGGCCAAATTTTTGGCAGTTTAAGCACTGAACAGGTCCATTTTTTTTTTGTGCAGCTCCTCAATTGTGATTTTTCTGTATAGAATATATTTCAAACTATAAATGGAATGCGTTTCGTTTTTTTTAACTTAATGTCGCCGGGCTCTAAATCAACTCGTAAAAGTGGTTGTGGATTTTTGTCCCTATTTCTAATATTTTCCACATGTTTTATCTTGAGGCCTTTTTCTTCCAAGAAAGTTTTAATATCCTCTGGGTCTAGGCATGAATCAATTCCCTTAATCACCACCTGGAGACCTTTACTGCTCTTGAGTTGGTATGTATAAAAACTTTTTTTAAGTGCCTCAAATTTGTTAATTATTTTGCGAAAATCATTTTCATTATTTACTTGAATTTTCGTTTCATTTATACTACGCTTTATTGCGGCTACATAAAAAGAATTTTCACCAATCAACGAAATTAAACTCTTTATTAAATCATTTGAGTTATGCTCCCTAAGATATATCGGGGGAGGCTTGGACGATTTTATGAAGTTTGGTGCTTCAGAGGATTCATCCTCCAGAATTGCAAATCGATTTTGGGAATTTATTTTATCAAAAGATGGCACTTTTGGACTTGAGACTTTTGACAACTTTTTACAAGGGAGTTTTCCATTGCATTTGTATTTAAGTTCATGGTATCATTTCCCACTAAATTTGTTTTTTTTTTTGGCGTCAAGGCAATACTTGCTGGCCTGCCAACACTTGACACCAGTGCCCATGTTCTGTAACTCTCGCGTCAGTAAACTTTTCGATTGAAATGTGTGAAATGAAACAGAAATGCCATAAATTGAAACAAACAGCTGTTTTTCTCACTAAACTGTATCTGCAACTTTTTTTGGCGAGTACTAGCTGTCACGTAAGGAAATTACTCGCCAAATTTCAGAAAAAGTGTGTCTGTAATATTTTTGTGCGAAAAGTTTCCGCTTTGAACTGTCAAATAAACTCACGTATAAAAACGGGGCGAGAAAAACTTGTAACACCAAAAAACACTTAAAAATGCAAAATACAAAGAATAATAATAATAATAATATTTTGTTCTTGGCACATTTTTTTATTGTGTAATTATTTTGCTTTTAACATTTATATAAAATATATGAATGTTTTTAAATCGTTTGCAAACAACAAACATTAAAGTCGCACTTTACATTATTTGGTAAAGCCGACGGTTCTAATTTCGCCGCCGTCGTTGAAAAATTTCCAATTTTAGTAAATTTTGGTCGCCGTCAACGTTATTTGTTACTGGCGTTTTCAATGTCTGCAATGTCACATCGGCTTCGAGTGCAATATTATGACATTTATAACCTAACGACGTAATCTCTTTTGATAGTTTTCGACATGAGTTACAGACACACTTTTTTCTCACTTTTCGAGAAACGATGTTCTCACTATAGTTACAGAACATGGGAACAGGTCTAGTTGTAGTTTTTTTAATTAGTCACTATCCACCGTTTGTGTAAATACCGAGGGTGAGAGCGAACGTGTACGAATAATTAGTTTAGCCGTTAGGTAGTTAATATTGTTTTGTTTTATTTATTTCTGCATTATTTTCATTTGCGTGAACTAAAACGTAAACGTTTCTTTCATTTTGTCTTAGTGTTGTTTCACTGTTCGTACTCATGCAAAGAGTTGTTTTTGTTTTTCACCGTTTTGCTTTGCTTTTAATATTTTTATTATTTATTGTATTACAACAACACAAAAAAAAATAAAATTTGAACTTAAATGTTTTTGTTCAGAATATGTATACATGTATGAACATTCATACGTATATATTTTTACTATTTTATTTTATTTAATTTTATCGTTTTTATTGTTCACTTTTATGTTAAATAATTTAAATAACAAAATATATCATTTATTTTTAAGCGTCCATTCGCTGCTGATATTACATAATCAAATGTGATTAATTAATAGTTCAAATCGTATGCGGAGTTAAAAATACACGTCTGTATCACAACAAAACACAAACCGGACAAACAATTTTATTAACCATCTTTTTTAAAGTGCAAATCGAAGTCTGGTATTCCAGACTTTTGCGATATTAGAGAAAGACTTACACCTTTTTACATTCTTTTAAAATTTTTATTTTTTTACTGAATGATCTTCTTTCTCTATTTAACATCTTGCTTCCACAACACTTCAAACTGTGCTCTGTGCTTCAAACAGAACTCTTTTATTATGCTTAAAACTAATCTACGTGTTGTGTCACAGAGCACACAGAGGCGTCACGAGACAGACCGTAGAAATTCTTGACAACCACAAAATTATTTTTTTCATTATATAAAAGTGTAAAACAAACAGACAAGACATTAAACATTAAAAAAATTTGTGTAAGCATAATAAAAATAATATGAAAGCAGGACCAGCGGCAAAAAAAATTAAAAAGAATTATACAACATGTAAGTATTTACATATGTATGTATGTATAAGCTTTTTGGCCAACACTTTTTGTGAAAAATGGTACGATCTCATTTCCAATAGAATTGAAATGATTATTGGTAAATATTTGATTTATTTATTCATTTTCACAAAACTACTAGTAATTGATTTCTTCTTTAAGTCAAAATTTTACGTTGTCAAAAATGTATAATAATTGATTTAAAAAAAACAAGCGTAACGTTTTAGAACCGTAATAAATGACTTCTCTTTATTGACTCTGTTGTATATTCTTATGTGCTAAACTTATATACTAATATGCAGTGTATGCATGTATCATTCAACGCCAAAAGAATGCAGAATAATTGGGTCATAAAAATGAAGTTGATACATTGCCGGCAATCATAAACAAAGAATGCGGCAATCAAAACAAAGAAAGTAATATTAGAAGTTTAATAAACAAATTACTCATTGTGTGCGGCAATGCACTTAAACTGCTGACGATGATACATACATGCACTACACCTCCCCTTTTAAAAGAATGATTTTACAATGCATTTTAAAATCATTATTAATTAATAATAACTTAAATGTTGGGGTTTATTATTTTTTTATATATTCCTTTTTTTACATTAATATTTCTTTCCGTTTTATTTATTTTTTATTATTATTATTATTATTATTATTTTTATTTAAAACTTTTACTTTTTTTTATTCTATATTGTATTTGTATCTTATGCTACATTGTAAGAGAAAAAAAATGTTTATTTAAATATAAAATATTAGTTTGTCAAACTAAAATTATTATTCGTTTTATTTTAATTCCTTATTTAGTATTGCTATTTACTAAGTTTCAGCCTATCTTTATGAACTATGATTGTCTTATTATTTCCTAGTTTCACTTCACAATTATTGTTATTGTCTATACTTGTTATATTGTATGGTCCTTTGTATACATTTGATAACTTATGACCCGATTCATTTTTTAGAAAAACTAAGACATTTACTTTGAAGTCAGTGTTATTTGTGGTTAGGTCGTATCTTTCCTTTTGTAGTTCCTTTCGTCTTGCTAAAGTTTTACTGGCGTAAGTATGTGCTATTTGTAGTTTGTATTTTAATTCTTTGATATAATTATCAAAGTTGTAAATAGGGTCTATTTGGTTATTAGATAAGGGTTTTAAAAGTTCTGGTTGTTTACCAAACACTAACTCGAATGGACAATACTCATGTGTAGTCGTAGGCGTGGTATTGTAACAGTATGCGAAATAAGGCACCCATTGATCCCAATCGTTGAGCGACTTAGAAATGTATGATTGTATGTATTCATTAAATACTCTTTGGGATCTTTCTACTGTCCCCAGCGTTTGATGGTGGTATGGAGTTGAGTGCTTTAAGTTTATATTCATTAGTTGTGTTAGTTCATGTAGTATTTCGTTTTTGTATTCTGTTCCCAAGTCAGTTAATATAGTGTTAACTGATCCATATACTAGAATGAGATTTTCAAATATTCACCCTTATTCTATTTGGCGTCGGTAATAACAACGGCAATTTAAAGGCAACAGCAATTCTTATCAAAGACAACATCAATTCTATGTTAAATTGGTATTTTGAGTTTATGACGCCGTTGACTATTTATCTATAATGTTAATAAAATACAGCACACATCTCTAATATTAAAATCAGCTGATTCATTTTTTTTATAAGAAAAAAAAAATTCTGTGCTGTTTGTGCAAATTTTAAGTTTAATAAAAATTTGTTTGTAAAAAAATAATCACCCTTATTCTATTTGGCGTCGTCAACAGTAAACAACGCAGTTTTTTTTTGTTTCAATTTCGTATTCCCGTTGGCAATATTGCCATATTTCGATGACTGTTAACATATGTTTGGTATTTTCTAAGAAAAATTGGCGTTGCTGTTGCCTTAAATTGCCCTTGATTTTGTCGTCGGCATTTTTAGTGTTGTCTTGTGCTGCTTAGTGTCGTGTTTTACACATTTTATGTTATGGTTGTCTGCAATTTTGATTTCTATGGCGGTTTTGATATTTGTCTTCATTTGTGTTGTGTGTTGATATATTTTTTGTGAAAATAATTGAAAAAATTAAAATAACAACTAAGTGCCACTTCGAGAAGCTAGTGGAAGAGGTTGTTAAAAATCTATAGCCAGAGGATTATGCAGGTTCTCTTTTCATAATGAATTAAATATCCCTTGCGATTAAAGTAGAATTGGTGGTCTGTTTTTGTTTTTGTTTTGGAGCTAAAATTTTGATGTGGGTTCCGTCCACACAGCCAATTACACCTGGAAATGTTGCTTTTCAAAGAAATGCAACTTCAATTTATCCATTGTGGACAAAGTTCTCTCTTCATGACTTCCAAAGTCTCAGACCAAATTTTTAAACTAGTGGCTGGGACAGTCAAAAGTTGAAATAATTTCCAACGCTGAGCTGGTTCGTGCCAAAAAAACGCAATGTTGCTGCAAATATATTCACCCTTATTCTATTTGGCGTCGGCAATAACAACGGCAATTTTAAGGCAACATCAATTCTTATCAAAGACAACATCAATTCTATGTTAAATTGGTATTTTGTAAGAGTATTATAACGTCGTTGACTATTTATCGATAATGTTAATAAAATACAGAACACATCTCTAATATAAGAATCAGCTGATTAATTTTGTTTGCTGTTTTTTGATAAGAAAAAGAATTCTGTACTGTTTGTGCGAAATTTTAAGTTAAATAAAAATTTGTTTGTAAAAAAAATGATGTTTAAATAAAAAAATTTTTTTATTAAATTAAAATTTCCCAAGTGCCTAATGGATTTATTTAAACTTTTTAGAATTTGAAAGTTATTTTCGGCTGAACAAATCTCTTTTTAAACATTGGAAATAATAGAGCGTCATTTAAAAAAAGGGAACGTTAGTTCCAAACACAATATAATTTGCAGCAACATTGCGTTTTTGACCCCGGGGTCGTACCAGCTCAGCGACTAGTTTAAAAATTTTGTCCGAGACTCTGGAAGTCAAGGAGAAAGAACTTTGCCCACAATGGATAAACCAAAGTTGTATTTCTTTGAAAAGCAGCATTTCCAGGTGTAATTGGCTGTGTGGACAGAACCCACAGTAAAATTTTAGCTAAAAAAAAAAAAACAAGACCACCATCTCTACAAGGAATATTTAATTTATTAGGAAAAGAGACCCTGCAAAATCCACTGGCTAGTGATGGATTTTTTACAAGCTCTTCCACTAGCTTCTCGAACTGGCACTTGGCTGTTATTTTGATTTTTTCAATGACATATATATCTACAAAAAATATATCAAAA
This sequence comes from Pollenia angustigena, assembly GCA_930367215.1. NCBI lineage: Eukaryota > Metazoa > Arthropoda > Insecta > Diptera > Polleniidae > Pollenia > Pollenia angustigena. The sequence continues at coordinate 9,658,550 of OV884061.1, read as the reverse complement.
CACAACACAAATGCAGAAAAATATCAAAACCGCAGTAGAAATCAAAATTGCAGCCAACCATAACGTGAAATTTTTGAAACACAATACAAAGAAGCACAAGACAACACTAAAAACGCCGACGACAAAATCAAAGGCAATTAAAGGCAACAGCAACGCCAATTTTTCTTAGAAAATACCAAACATATGTTAACTGTCATCGAAATATGGCAATATTGCCAACGGGAATACGAAATGGAAACAAAACATAAAAAACGGCGTTGTTTACTGTTAACGACGTCAAATAGAATAAGGGTGATTGTGTTTGGAACAAACGTTCCCTTTTTTAAATGAGGCTCTATTATGTACATATTTCCAACATATGTTTAAAAGAAAGTTTATATAGCCGAAAACAACTTTAAAATCTTAAAAAGGTTTAAAAAAAATCCATTAGGCACTTGGGATAATTTAATATAATAAAAAAAATTTTCATTTATATATAACTTAAAATTTTGCACAAACAGCACAGAATTCCTTTCGTATAAAAAAACAGTAAACAAAATGAATGAGCTGATTTTAATATTAGAGATGTGTGCTGTATTTTATTAACATTATCGATAAGTAGTCAACGGCGTCATAATACTCTTACAAAATACCAATTTAACATAGAATTGATGTTGTCTTTGATAAGAATTGATGTTGCCTTAAAATTGCCGTTGTTATTGCCGACGCCAAATAGAATAAGGGTGATTGTTTTGGCTATTGTTTTTGCTGTTTTATTTTCTATTGGTACGGCTATAAGATATTTTGTTAGGTCACAGATAATGGTTATTATGTACTGTTTGGACGTTTCTGTTATTGGTAATGGTCCAACCGTATCTATAACGACTGTATGAAATGGTTTTAGAGGTGTAGGAGTAATTATTAGAGGTGCTTTATTGTATCGAGTAACCTTATTGGCTTTGCATGTGTCGCAATTTTTTACATATTGAGTAATATATTTTGTCATTTTTTTCAAGTAGTAATACCTACGAATTTTATTTATCATTCTGGTGATTCCAGGATGTTCACCGCTTAGAGGTCTTCGTGGAAGTTCTTCATTATTCTATGTTTCAAAGCTTCTTCTTCTATTATTTCGATTTCAGGCGTGATCACGATTTTAACTAATTTCAAAAAGCTGTTGCCTTTTTCTTTTATTTCTTCAAGAGGTACCTTTTTAAATATTATATCATTTAAGGCTGTTTTACACTATCACACAAGTCTTAAGACTTTTGGTCTTACAAAATAAAATGATTTTTGGTCTGATTGTCAAAAAATCAAAGAGAAATTTTTTTCATTACATTTTGCTTCTACACTATCACACTTCAAATAAAAAGTAAAATCTTTGTGATTTATGAGATCCACTTTAGATTACAAAATAAAGACGAAAAAACATTTTATTAAGCATTGGAACATTGTTAGCTGGCGTGTTATGCACTAACTTGCACATTTAAACTTGCACCTTGGTCCTCAGATATATTTTTGCTTTATTTTCAATATTTCTTTAATATTTAATAATTTTTATTTTGATGTGGTCGGCAAATTATTCAACAGCTGTTTTTTTATTTTCTTCTAGGGTGGAAAAGCTGATACAATCATATTTTTTTATTTTTTTTTTTCGTCTGTGTAACGTATTTAACGATTTTTTACAACAAATATTTGTGATTTATTTAAATTTTAAAAGAATTCACTTGAAATTTTATATTTTTTTTATCATTTTGCAATTTTTTATTAGAAAAAATAATAGTGAATATTTGTGCGCAAAATTTTAAATTTCCATCCCTGATTTTCTTCTTGTGCTTTTGTAAAAACACAATTCTGATAAAATGAAAAATCTAATCGTTTAGAAAAATTTCAAAAAATGGAGAGAACCATACGACTGCCAAATTTCTTTACGTATTTTTTGACATTCCATTACAAAATGTTTTTACACTATTATACATTATGAATTATTTGTAAGTTTTTGACATGTCTTAACACAAAGTATTATAGTCTAAAATGGCCTTTAATGATATTTGCATTTCCACAATATTATTACAACTGGCTTGTTTCTCAAGCACTTGGAAAAATTTATCTAAATCAATTTCTTCATTAGTAGTAGTATATTGTTTTTTATCTATGGCAATTAGAGTTTTTCCCCTATTTTGTACTAGACAACCTTGATTGTTAGTAACTATTTTTGGGAGTCTTTTGGCCTTGCGCGCTGATATTTCTTCACATACCTGAATCGATTTATTGTTGCAATTTTTAATGCTATCTAGAGTTTTCGCTGCAGACCTAGTGCTTACGAGGAGTACATTGTGTAATTTGATTTCATCGAATGTGATTCGGGATAATGCATCGGCCGTTACATTATCTTTGCCTTTTACATACTCGATTTCAAAATCATACTCTTCTAGGTCTAAACGCACTCTAGTGAGTTTAGATGAAATATTTTTCATTGAGAAAAGATAGGTTAATGGTCGGTGGTCGGTTTGAACGATAAATTTCCTGCCATATACATATGGCCTAAAATAGTTTATTGCCCAATGTATGGCTAGTAGTTCTTGTTCTATAGTAGCTTTATTCGATTCACCCTGCGTAAATGATCTCGAAGCATAGGCTATAGGTAGTAACGTACCATTGTATTTTTGACTGAGTACAGCTCCGCATGCTAATTTAACTACCGTATGTAAAATGTGATTGAAATATCATCAATACGGGGTAGAGGAAATTTGTCCGACAACAGTTTTTTATTCACTTGACTATAGATTACCAACCGCCATCTTTTCTTTGTTGTTCCAGGTAAGGATTTTTTAGGAACCAGTAAAATTGGGCTGTTATATGGTGAACAGGATGATTCCACCAAATCGTCCTTTATTAGTTTTTCAACTTGGGCTGCTACTTCAGCTCTTTGCGATTCCGGAATTCTGTAGTTTTTGATATAAACTGGCGTTTCGTCGCATTTCCTCAACACCTGTTTATAGAAATTATTTACGGAAATGGGTTCAGATTCCAGTCCAAAAACATCGATATATTTTGAGCATAAGTTAGTTAATTCAGTTTTTGCTATTTCTGGAAAATTTGTTGTTAATTTGTCCAGAATTTCTTTTCCTCTCAGTTGAGAGTCGTCTTTGTGCGGTAGCGTGATGATTACGTATTGATCTAATTGCTCATAATTTAAATTTGGCATGTTTATCGTTTTGGTTGTGCTGGCGGTATTGACGAAACACACCATTGGGTTTTTGCTATTGTGTTTGCAATAAAAACATCATCGTCAATCTGTTGATGTGGAATAAGTACCGATTCATTGCCCAGTATTCCATCACACGGAATTTGAAAGTCATCTGGCACGACGTGTAATCTGTGTAATATGGGCTGTTCTGTCTTTCTTCCAAAATTGAACGAAACGAGTGCTGTGCCTAAAGCTTGAATGCTGCCCTGCCCAATACCTTTAATTTTGCTCTTAATTGCTGTGTCTAGGGAATAAGTGATAAATTTGTTTTTGAGGAGGGAAATGTCTGCCCCGGTATCTATGAGAAAAATAATCTTGTTACTATTGGGAGTGAGTGTTAGCTCAACAAAACTACCCGAAGCTAAGTTTAATGTGAAAATGTTGGGTTTAATGGTAGTTTCGTTATTACTGAAATTGCTACTATTTACGTTTCTACCGGGTTTATATCCCCCAGCCCTTACTAAGGGATTTCGGAGTTTTCCGAAACCTCCACAACTCTAACATTGTTTTGGCCCCTATGGTTATTGCTGCGGCCATTCCTGTACCGATGGCCCCTATTGCTATTATTGTCGTTATTGCTATTGCGATTATTATTATTAAAACCATTATTCCTATAAGAGCCATTATTATTATTGCGAAAATGATTTCCACCTCGTCCTCTTCTTCCGTGCCTACCAGACCGGTTATACCGATCGTTACCTCCGTAGCTGTTACAATATCTGCCGTTGTTGTTGGCACTTTGGAAGTGTAAGACATTCGGGATTTCAGACCCTGTATGTGAGCTGAGAAACTTAGTCACAACTTGCTCCACACTCTCAAATGTTCCTGCCTCAATAATTAATTTCGTCCTATCAGAGTTCACGTTTTTTACTATGGCCTTTACTGTATTTTGAACAGTATATTTATTAGCAGTTTACTCCGGAAGCCCTTCCGAAATGTAAGCTGACATTAATGACTTTGAAAGATTTTCTATTTAATGGGCAAAACTTGTGGTAGTTTTGGCCTTTTGCTTTGTTGCCATGAGTTTAACTACTAACATCTCAGCAGACTCACCTTTAATGGTTAACTTCAACTTACTAATAATACTTTGAATTGAGGTGAGGCTATTAATTGAAGCTCGGCTAGGTCCACTTATTTTAGTGCGAATTAACCGAATAGCTATTTCTTCATGCTCCACCTTCATAGAATCAATGAGCGATAAAGCGTCTACAAATTTCTGTAAGTCTTCGTATTTGCCACTAAATTCCGGCAAAATCTTAGACGCTATGTCTATAAATTTGGATGGATCGGTCATTTTGAATAGTTCCTCGTCCTTCGAATATGATTCCGAGTTTATTACCTGATCGTAATATTAGAAGTTTAATAAACAAATTACTCATTGTGTGCGGCAATGCACTTAAACTGCTGACGATGATACATACATGCACTACAAATTTCAAACAGCACATATTCCCTGTAGGAAGTCAAACACATTTATAACTAACTTTAAACTGGTTTTTTTATAACCACAACTAGTTGATTAAGTGACTTTTTTCCTTGTCCACGACTCACTATTTTAACATAGGCATGTCATAGGCAGTAGTCAATTGGCCATCTTTTCATGACTTTTTAACTGACTACTAACTACTTATTTTTCAACCTATTTGTAATTAATTAAAAGTATTGTCAGTTTATAATACATTATTTAAATTTTAAATAATTTTTGTCAAAAAAATATATGTACATATGAACATGCATACATACATACATATGTATATCTTTATATATTTTGATATAGAAACAATTATTTATGAAAATTTTGCATTAAACTGCCCAAAATGATGATCTATAGTAGTCCTGAAATAAATACGCCACATAATTGCTAGTACATAAACAGATTTGTATTGATTTAATTTTTAATTATTTTAAAATGTTTGTATATATTTTTTTCATTTGACTTCATGGCATGCTTGTTTTACTTATTTTTCTTTTATTTGTGTTTTACGTGTGCCTTTTTGGTTGATACCTACATGAGATTTAAACCAATTTGTAGTCATTTAAAAAAAAGTTAATTTATAGTTAGTGTTTTTTGCAACTGACTATTTTATTTACTACAGGGTATGAACATTTTCTACCACAAACAAATTTCATTTCACCATAGAACTTTGCTACCGTTTCACACACACCCTTTGTAACAAAAAAAAAGTGATGCCAACTTTTTGAGAGAAAAAAGCACTTTCAAATTTAAAAAAAGGACTATTTCGAGCAAAAAAAGCGTAAAAAGCACTAAGTCATTTTTACAATTTAATTAAACACAAAACAAACCTTATTTTTTATTGTTTAAATACATCTAAATAAAAATCGTGCAAAGCTTAATAAAACAATTGGCGTATGATATTATACAATTATTTTAACCTATGTACGATTCTGAATAAAGAACACACATACGGTGTAAAATAGAAAAAACATGTATGTTAGCATTCTGATACTTAGCCAAACCTTTTTGCAATAGCACTATAGGTAGAAGTGCAGAACACGCGGAAAACTAAAGCGCATGAAAAATGCCAGGTTACACAACGCTCATTATAAAAGCTTTTTCTGTCAGCTGTTTTTAATTTATTTAACACTTTACTTATACGGCTTTTTTTTTTGGTTTTAAATTCTTTGCGTTTTTTGTACGGTTTCCGACTACATGTTTTTTAACAGTTCCTTATATTTTCCAATCCATTTTCTATTTTTGAAACAGTGTCTACATCTTTAAAAAAATGTTTACCGAAGTATATCGTTTTCGATTACTAAATATGTTGTCAACGCTAAAAAGTGCAATGTTTCGTAAAATTTCCAAATTGCTAGGAAGCTTAGCTCTAACCTCGTAAATAAAGTTTTTGGTAAAACGAATGCAACTCTCTTTTATCACTTTTTTCTTATCATTTGAAATCTTAAAATCTTTACAGGCCTTTTCAAAATTGTACCCCAAATAGCAAAGCTCTTCTTAATCATCCTCTATATAATCGTAGTTTGAAAAAATGGTAGAAAAAAATAAAAATTGTCAAAAGCACTAAAGGCACCAACGAAAAATTGAAAAAGCACCAAGTTAGTGCTTTATTTGCATTTTTGTTGCACATGCAATATATCACACATGTGTATATTCAAGGGACCCTGCAAATAACAGGACCAGTCCAAACACGCGTAGTAGTAGTAGTCCATAAGGGACCAGGACTAGTCCAAAAGTAACCCAAACGTATGGAAAAAACCTGTGCCCATGTTCTGTAACTCTCGCGTCGAGAAAGTTTTCGATTGAAATGTGTGAAATGAAACGAAAATGCCATAAATTGAAACAGACAGCTGTTTTTGCACTTAACTGTGTCTGTAACTTTTTTTGGCGAGTACAAGCTGTCACGTAAGGAAATTACTAGCCAATTTACAGAAAAAGTGTGTCTGTAACATTTTGGTGAGAAAAGTTCCCGCTTTGAACTGTCAAATAAACTCACGAATAAAAATGTGGCGAGAAAAAATTTTAACAATAAAAAACAACTAAAAATGCAAAGAATAATAATAATAATATTTTATTCTTGGCACATTTTTCATTGTTTTATTATTTATCTTTTAAAATATTTATAAAATATACGAAGTTTTTCAAAATTCGTTTGCAAACAACAAACATTAAAGTCGCACTTTACACAATTTGGTATAGCCGACGGTTGTGTTTTCGCCGCCGTCGTTGAAAAATTATCGATTTGAGTAAATGTTGGTCGCCGTCAACGATATGTGTTACTGGCGTTCTGAACGTCTGCAATGTCACATCGGCTTCGAGTGCAATATTATGACATTTATAACGTAACGACGTAATGTGTTTTGATAGTTTTCGACATGAGTTACAGACACACATTTTTCGCACTTTTCGAGAAACGATGGAATATTTTTTTTTTCACATCTTTTCGATGCAAGAAGTTCCCACTAAAGTTACAGAACATGGGTACTGGTCTATTTAACATTAAGATGTCCTAGGAGAGGACCATATAACCCACCTTTGGAGCACTAAGGAGTAGTTTTAAAACTACTCCATAGTATACTTAAGAGGATTAATTTTGAAGTCGTTTAAAAACGAAACATGTCGTTAAAAAACGAAGACATGTCGTCTCACTACAAACACTTTTTAACAATGACATGGTCCATGCTTGCATTACATCAGACCAGTCCATGGAGTAGTCCATTTTATCAAAAAGGATCAGGTGGTCCAATTTTATTTGCAGGGGAACACATTCTTATACTTTTGCATTCAAGTAGTCATTATCCACTCGGTGGTGGTTGTTAATGGTAAAAAACAATAACAACAATAAACCACTCGAAGAGACGCTTTTTTAAAATAAACAACAATAACAAGAATACATTGTACCTACATACAGAACTACTGTACTTTTTAAAAGTAAAAAAAAAAATTCTGTTTCTATGGAAATTGTTTGTATGTACCTACATATGTGCGTTTAGTTTCATTTCAATTTTTTTTTCTTGTACTACAGTATTTTTCTGATATAAGAAACTTAAAAAATCCACGAAAAAAAGTTTCTTATAAGCGTTTCTTTCTTATATACAATTATTTTATACAAGAAACTTATTTCTTATATAAGTAGCTATAGCCATAAGACTTTCATATTTTGGTTTTCTGTCTCTTTTTTTGTTAACATTTCTAACTTTTAAATAATTATTTTCTATGTCTTTTGAGTTTTTCACTATTTTAGATGTTTTTGCGATTTCGCTTCTTTTTATACCGTTTTGTATTTCTTTAAAAATTTTTACTTTTGTATTGGCAAAAAACACAAAGCTTCTCATGAGTACCAGCTCGCTCATCTAAAACTAAAAGTAAAAAAACTATGTTCTTGTTGTAAAACTGTCAGAAAACAGCGTTGTCCAAGCAAACTACATAAAGTCTGTGTTACCGTTGGAAGTTTCTTATATAAATTCTTTTTCTATACATTTTGTGGTTTTGGTGTTTAAGAAAAATGTTCTTTAATCAGTTTTTTTTTATAAGCGTTTTTCTTATATGAAACCTTTTTTGTTAGAAAAATCACTAAAAAGACATGGTGTTTTTGAAAATGTTTCTTAAAAGCGTTTTGTTCTTATATGAGATGTTCTTATATCCGATAAATACTGTACATAGTTAATGCTGAATGAATACATGAGTAATAATTGCTTGATTTCTGGCTTTTTTGTTTGTATTTTTTTTTCTTTACCAAAACAATCATTGTCGCTCCGAACACACAAACATCTTTATTAAAAAACGAAGCTAACGATTGTATAAATAACAAAGCACGATGTGCATTATTTGAATGACTTCAAACCAGCAGCGAATATTTGCGGCTACGAAAGTTTGATTGTATGACCGCAAGTGAGTGTATTTGTTGTTGTTGATTTAATGCGATTTTTTTACAATTGCACAAAGCCGTTCTCTGGTCTCCACGTAGCAATTTTTATTGATAAGTGCAAGCAATAACGTCGGCAGAGCAATGACAGAACAATGGAGCAATAATTGCTTACTATATTGCTGGAGAACACGTGAAATTGCTTTGCCATAAACAAAAGTACAGAGAAATGAAATGTCAGATAAATGACAACTCATTTTACAGCAGATGGCTAAGCAATAAGAAGAGCAATCATTTTGCAATGGATTGCCACTCATGGCAAAATGCGGTCTATACGTCGCAAATTTAATGGAGCAATCAAATTTGACGTTTGCAGAAATAAATATTGCTACGTGAAGACCCGGGGTAAGGTAACTAATGAAAAAATTTTCTCATTCGTTATATCGAGCTTTGCCTGTATTTATAATATAGAAAAAAGAAAGTAATAAAAATATTTATAAAATAAAAGGTTTTTTCTTGTATATACTTTTATATAAAATTATTAAACTTTGCATAAATTATATGAAAAGTGTTTGTTAATTACGAAGCAAGTAGTCTTTCACTCTGTTTTAAAATACAGAAATTCTTTCAATATACCTAATATCTTGAGGTAGATTATTAAACTAAAAAGAACTCATATATTCCAAGCGTTGTTTTGTAGCTTCCAATCGACATCTCGCTATTCTAAGACTAATGGTGTTTTCTTTTCTAAAAAAAATGTCACATTTTATTTAAAAAAATGCAATTTGGTGTTCGTTTCTTAAAAATGCTTTGCTCTCTTAAAGGGCAGCGTGTTTTATTCTAAAAAATTCACCCTCACAAATGGCATAAGGCATTGCACTTTACGGCCCGTATAAATCGACAGTGTAAATAATGCCCTGTAAAACAGTTGATTTCTGTTTATATATAGAGCTACCAGACGACGTTGGGAAAAAATCGCCTCTAATCAGGAAATTAAAAATTTTACATTTTAAAAGTTATTTTTTCTATTATTTTATATTAAAAAACATAACAAAGCATTTCATTGTTAATGGTAGGTTGTCAGTGATAAAAAAATTTATGTAAGTGGATTCGGTGTTTTAAAATTGTTCTAAAGAAATCAACAAATCAAAAAATCTTAAAAACTTTGGCAGTCTGGCAAAGGTATTTTATTGTTTACATATTTTATGAAAAATAAATTTAAAAAAAATTTGTAAGTGAAAAAGTTAAAAATATGGATATTATTGCAGCCATAACATGTGCAGAAATGATTGTAAACCAATTATTGGATTCATCCTCGTCATCTGATGAGGAAGAAATGTGCAATATATTTACACGTAGTGGTCAGTCGCGTGTCAAAGGATTTGTTGAGAATGTCGTCCATGTATATTCCGAGACTTCTAAATATATTGATACACAGTATAATTAAAATAAAAATTTCATTTATGTATTTAAAAAAATTAAGTTTAAAAAGAATTTTCGCATTAGCCGAGAAAGTGCCACACATCTTATGGAAAAGTATTTCCAAGCATATTCAAAAAGATCGTACAAAGGAGGAAGACTACAGACAAGTGTTGAAACACAGGTCTTGTGTTTTTTATGGTAAGCTTAAGAAAATCTAATGCAAGTTAAAAATTAATTATTTAATTTAAGGTTTAGTGGAAACAAGACAACTTTTCGGAAAGTTGCCAACATTTTTGACATCTCATTGTCAAATGTCCACACATGCTTCAAAAACGTTTTAAATTTTCTAGTGGATGATATGGCGCCAGAGGAAATAAAATTCCCTCGGTCAGAAGAAGAGAAGAAAAAAGTTGCAGAGGATTTTAAAAAGGTTAGATGCTATAATTATATGTATAGATACTTTTACTTCATAGTCGAAGAGTGTTTTAGATTTCAGGGATTCCCAATGTTTTAGGATGCATTGATGGCAGCTACATAAATATTAGGCCACCAGCACACAAAATTCGTTCCACATACGTAAACAGACACGATGGAGTGTCAATAACTCTTCACCAATTTGAATTTTCTGGTGTGCTTCAAGTTAAAGTATTATCATGTTGTCTGTTACGTCACCGAAAGTTTTAAAAGACGGTACAACTTACAGAACAAATTCCCAAAATCGATTCTCAATTCTGGATGAGGAATCCTCGGAAGCACCAAACGTCATCAAATCGTCTAAGCCACCACCGATCAGGCCTGCCATTTTTGCATTTTGCCGATTTTTTGCCATTAAATTATCAAAGTGCCGATTTGCCGTTTTTTGCTCCAAACATGCCGATTTTTTGACTAACACGTAAAAGGCGATTACTTTTTGTTTGTTTGATAATAATACACTAACTTTAAGCGATACTGAAACAGTTGTAACATTGAAAAGAGACAACTGTTATTAAGTCAGCGCTTCTACTAAAGAAAAAGGGGTTAGTTTTATTCAATATTAAATGCAGTGTTTGTAATATGTGTTGGGTTAATACATTTTTATTTGAAAAATATTCCACTATGAAGAATTCAAGGCCAAAGTTAAAAAAGAAATAATTTTTAAGCCTAAAATAATAATAATAATAATAATTTGTTGCTTTTACGCCAAATCGTGGGCGCATAGTGCCAACATAATTCAGTTAAAATTTCTTTATCTATTAGGAAAATATACAACACTTTATATTTGTGTTTGAAAATGGATAGATAAATACTTACAAAAGAATAAAGGTAAGATAAATTTATATTCACTTTCAATGAATAATAATTACTTTCATAATTAAATAATTTTTTTTTTAAGATTATAACGCAATTGAGGACGATGTTAGTACATAAATTAAATAGCCAATTCTTATGTAAGGAAAATTAAATAAATTTGCAAACTTTTTGGCAAAAAATTTCAGATTTATAACGAGAACATTTTATGGCAGCATTTGGTACATTTTTGGTCCTTCCACATTCTTCCGCAAATGTAGAAAGATTTTTTTAATATAACCGAGTTTTAATGTTCACTGGAAAATTTATCTTTGCAAGTTATTCGTTTTTTATTCGTTCGAGCCCGAGCCACGTCAAGAATGAAAGATTATCAATAACAATTTTAATTAATTTTCATGTTGTAAAATTCCTTTCTTCATAAAAATAATTTAATAAAAATTAAATTTCATGAACTTAAGCCTAATTAAAAATATTAAAAAAAAATTTGGATTAAAACCATAAATAGTTCAACAAAATAACCACAATACTAATTATGATTATTTAAAAATTAATAATTGAAACTGTTTTAATATTAATATTAAAACGGATTTATTAAAAATGTCAAACTGAAATATTTGTATATGGCATATACTTAATTATAAGAAAGATAAAAAAAACTTTATATTTAACTACAATTTCTTTGTAAAACGTTTATTTTGATAGATTCTTTTGAAATTTCATAAGTTATAAACATAAGATAATTCTGAATTGTTCTTATTTATAAGTAAGAATATGTTTTATTGTATTTAAAATAGGTAATTTTAATTTGCCGATTCTTTTATATTAAAGTGCCGATAATGCCGATTTTCTTTTTAAAATATGCCGATTTTTTATCAAAATTATCTGGCACCCCTGCCCCCGATATATCTTAGAGAGCAAAACCAAATGAGTTAATAAAGAGTTTGATTTTGTTGATAGGTGAAAACTCATTTTATGTACATAGCTGCAATAAAGCGAGGTAGTATTTACAAGACAAAAATACAGGTCAATCACGAGGATGATTTCCGCAAAGTAATTACAAGATTTGAAGCACTTAATAAAAACTTATATACATACAAACTGAAGAGCAGTAAAGGGTTCAGCTAGTTATAAAGGGCATTGACTCATGCGTGGATCCTAAAGAAATAAAAACATTTTTGGAGGAGAAAGGCTTCAAGATAAAAAAAACGTGACAAATATTAAAAATAGGGGAAAAAAATCCCCAACCACTTTTTCGAGTGGAGTTAGCACCCGGCGACATAAAGCTTAAAAAACATGAAACGAATCCGAATTACAACTTGAAATATATTGTGTACAGAAGAATCACTATAGAAGAGCCGCACAAAAGCAATGGACCCGTTCAATGTTTAAACTGCCAAGAATTTGGTCATACTAAGTCATACTGCTACTTACTCCCTTTTTTTACAATATTAATTATAATTACGTAATATGTGGTGAATAACAGGGTACAGTTCTTTGCGATAAGTCTAAAAACGACCCCAACGTTAAGAAATGTAGCAACTGTGGCGGTAATCACACTGCCAATTATAGAGGATGCCCTGTATACCTGTATACATCGTCAAACAGTCCATTGGACCGAAAACTAATCAAATGCAGGTAACAAATCAAGCAAACATTAATGACATTCAGGCTCCGCAGCCTAGTAATAACAGAATCCTACGCTAACTTCCTAAAATCAAACCATGTGCCAATGCAAGGTTCTTCGCCGATTAATGAAGAAACTCCAGTTTTTAATTTAAGTCGTCTAGAAAAAACCATGCAAACATTAGTTAATAATTTTACGAACACAATGGGTTATATGATGCAGGAAATACTTAGAATGCAATCGATGCTATTGCAAGCTGTACTTAACAAGCCATGAACTGTTTAAAAGTTTGTTTTTGGAACGCAAACGGCATCCGCCAACATAAAAATGAATTAGAATACTTTCTAAATAATAAACAAATTGATGTCATGTTGGTTTCTGAAACTCACTTGCCCTCAAGAAATACATTTAAAATCAATGGTTATATACTATATGATACTAACGACCCTCGAGATAGAGCTTGTTGAGGCTCTGCCATTTTGATAAAAGCCCGAATAAATAAATCCCCAGTCGGTATTGCTCACAAAAGATTATATTATTAAAGATAAATATCAATCGCTAAAAATCTATAAAGTTGAATTTGGGGATTTTTGGCCACAAAAGCCATTCTGTAACTTGCACTGCTAAATTTGGCAATGCCATAAACATTTAATTCGCCGCAATTTTAGTTTTTAATGTTATCACTATAATTTTTAAATTTTGTATTATCTAAGGCATTTTAGCGATCGAGAAATTTTGTTTGCGTTACTGTCTTCTTTAACTTTTCTTCTTCAACATTTGTGAAACTTAAGTTGATTAAAACTTTGCCTCTCTTTTTCTCTTTCTTTTCTGCCTCTCCTTAACATTTTTGAATTTCTAGTTGTGCCTGTTTATGGGAATGATTTGTTGTGCCATATGGCTTTATTACCACCATCCAAGTGCAATAACACCATAATCGTTTAGTAACCAAAGTGGAAATAACGCCAAAACAGTGTAATTGTTGGGGGGGGGGGTGCTTTTATACCATGTGAGATAAGACCATGATGGCTTTATCTCTCATTCAATAGGGAGATAAAGCCTTTTTTCTTTTTTTTTCATGGCCTTATCTCACATGGTTCTAAAGCACCCCCCACCCCCAAAATATAAGTTGCCATTGTCAAGTGTTGAAAAAATATGGGGGGGGGGGGGGTGCTTTAAAAACATGTGAGATAAGGCCATGATGGCTTTATTGCTCAATTGAATGGAAGATAAAGCCATAATGGCCTTATTGCCCAATCATTCGGAGGTAGGGTTATATTTAAAATTTTGCGAAATGAGAGATATAGCCATTTTTTTCAGAATATTGTTATGCATTGTCTCAACATTCTGTAAAAGGGAAAATCCATAGTTATCATTGAAAAATATTTTTTTATTCTTGTGACGCACGCAGGAAAACTTTATTCAGCGCAGCCACCTGCCGCGTTCTACTGAAGGAAAAAACCCCTAAGCACGGCCGCAGGCCGCCATGCAGAAAAACTTTAGTATGCGAAGCCAGATTTCAATACCTTACTTTAGTGTCTCCGGAACTGAAAAAGAGAAAAAGCCAATTTCTTATATTGCTAATGTGAGCTAAGGCCATGATGGCTTTATCTCCCATTCAAGTGAAAAAAGGCTTTATCTCAATATTGAATGAGAGATAAAGCCATCATGGCCTTATCTCACATGGTATTAAAGCACTCCCCCAAAATATGGTACAGTATGTGAAAGGAGGGGGGAGCGCGTCCGGCAGGCGATCGCGGCGGCCCTCCACAACATGTTTACAAACTCCAAAGCATAGCCTGCCTTCGGCCGTGCGCAAGGATTTTCTGCTCTATGGTATAACAAAGACCGGCTTCGCCAACTAAAGTTTCTCTGCATAGACGGCCTGCGGCCGGGCTCAAGGATTTTCTCCTCTATAGTATAACAAAGACCGGCTTCGCTAACTAAAGCTAGAGGAGAAAATGCTTGCGGCCGGCCGAAGGCCGGCTATGCAGAGAAGCTTTAGTTAGCGAAGCCGGTATTTGTCATAACAAAGAGGAGAAAATCCTTGCGCCCGGCCGATGGCCGGCTATGCAGTGAAGCTTTAGTTAGATAAGCCGGTTTTTATTATACCATAGAGAATAAAATCCTTGCGCCCAAAAGTGTTTTCGTTATATTTTTAATCGATACACCCAGAGAAAAAACAACAAAACAATTTTTAAATAAATTAGAATTATATTAAAAGAAAAAAGTTTTAATGAGAAATAAGGCCATTAGCTTTATTTCCTATGACTTTATAGCACGGCGCCGATTAAATAATGTTCCTTCCGTCCTCTTATTCTTGCAAAGGCGATATAATTGGCTCCCTTTTTTTTTGAGGATTGTAGCACCGCGATAGTTCAACAAACTTCAACAAAATCTGCCATTTGAATGCTCAAAGCCTAAACAACAAAATGGATGAGTTTCGATTTATCTTTGAAGATTCCGGAGTATACGTCGTATGTGTCTCTGAAACTTGGTTTATTCCTGATGTTTGTGATAAATTTTATAACTTACGCGGCTATCGACTTTTGCGTGAAGATAGAGCTACTAACGCTGGTGGAGCTGCCATATATATGAAATCATCAATACACTGTAAGAAAATATATATGCAAACTGATAGCAATGGCGCTAATCCACATGGGAAGATAGAGCATATGTTCTTAGAGATATTTAACGGAAATTATTAGGCACAATCTACAGGCCAAACAAAAGAATTAAAATGGATGACTGGCTAATCAAACTTGCAACAATAACAATGGGCTTTTCTGATGTTATTCTTGTTGGGGACTTAAACCACATTATATTAGAACAAATGGAACTTATGGAAAATATGTGCGCAATAGGTCTAGATTTAGTAAATTGCACAACACCAACACACTTTACTAAAACATTTAATACACTTCTTGATTTGTGTTTCGTTAACAACAAGTCCCGACTGCTACAATTTGACCAGATTTCTGCATCATTATTTTCAAAACACGATCTTCTTTTCTTAACATACAGTTTTAAAACTGAAGCCTGTAGCCATCGCACAATAACTGTCAGAGATTTTAAGAACATTGATTATCAGTCATTGCACGCAGAGAAAAAATATGGTTGGGCATGGTTACGGCAACAACACTATGTTTAATGTAACAATATATTGTTGTCGTACACAAATAAGTGTTATTTTTATTTAATATCAACAATATTATAGTAACTGTAAACATATCAATGTTTATCGCAATTATGAATTTGAGTATTATTGACCGAAAAATAATTATTTTTCTAACAACTTAATTATGATAACTTTCTAAACATATTATATTTCTCACAACCATATCATGATATTTAATAGCCATAACATGATAACTTTCTATACATTTATCATATTATGTTAAAGATGCAATCAAACTATTTTTACTCTAATCATATTATGTTAGCGCCATTTGTAAAATAATTTTGAAGCAGTTGTGTCGTTTTTTTTTATTTGTGAGCGGTTAAACAATTAAAAGATAAAATTCCATAAAAAATAAGTCTAAAGAAATTAAAAAATTAAAATATTAGCGGAGTTCATTCAAGTATTAGTGATGTAATAGTGCAAATGCAAAATATCATAGTTTTTTTGTAAAATCCAACAACAAAACTCACAAAGATTTCGTTATATTTTATAAAAGTGCTACGATATTTTATCAACATCTTAAAATCGAAAAAATGGACACACGCGGTTGCCCATGAAAACCACAGATTTTTCATTTGCTCTTTTGCAAGCCTTATATTGAACTCCGCTATTTGAATAACATTAAGAAAAATTGTATAAAGCCACAAAATAAAAAATCGATGCAAAAATATTTTAATTTATTTTGTATTTTTATGACAGCTATAAAAGGTGCTGTATCATAATATGATTGCTTCTAAATTTATTATGATTAACATGATGATAATATGATTAATTCTTAGCTTATTATGATTAACATGACAATAATATGATTAATTTCTTAGCTTATTATGATTAACATGACAATAATTTGATTACTTCTTAACTTAGTATTAACAATTAATTATTAACAGAATAATAATATGATTAAGGGAAAAATATTATGATGACATATTACGAGTATATTTAGTAATAATATGATTCAGTAATAATCTTAATATGGTGACTACAATCATAATTCTTATCATAATATGTTGCTCTTAGAATATGTTTACCACAACCATGTTTTTTCTTTGCGTGTGGAGACTGAGCTGGCCATGATTTCGTGGAATCAAATCTTCTAGATGCCTACTGTGGATAATCAGATAACGTTTTTACACAACCACTTTGATTCGCTTTACAATAAATATGTCGCACTAAAGTCAAAACGTATACGTGTGAAGCACCCACGGTTTTCCAATGCAATAAAATCGCTTATTGATGCTAGAAATTCGTCATATTCTAGATGGAAAAGGTTCAAAACAACTGAGCTTCATCAAATTTTTAAATCATTTAGAAGAAGTTTACCCATATTAATATCGCAAAATCAAAATATTACGAGGAAAAATTTAAATCCGCTGTCTGCTCAAAAAAGAAATGGAAGGATGTTCGGAATATGGGTATTTTACATTGTGCAAACAATAATAACATAGATAACACTCTTGATATTAATAAATTAAACTCAACTTTTGCAAATATACCTACGCCTGAAGCAGATTTAAATTTTTACAACAATCTCTTTAGCGAAAGTACCAATAACTACACCAATAATATTAACGATAACTTTCACGACAACATATGCTTTGATTTCATACATTTTACTCAGGAAGATGTTCTGGAGTCTTTTTTGAATGTCAAATCTGAATCTGTGGGGCATGATCGAATCCATCCAAAATTCTTAAAACTTATTCTGCCGTATATCTTACCACATGTCAATTACCTTTTTACAACTATAACAACATCCTGTTACCCGTCTATGTGGAAACATGCCAAGATTGTACCGATACCAAAATCAGATAAGGACTATCGTCCAATTGCCATTTTACCTTTTTTGTCAAAGGTCTTTGAGCGTTTGCTTCATACACAAATGAGCAAATACCTTTATGAAATGCATTACTTACTGAGCGACCTGTCGGAAAATGTAATAACAACATAAAAAATAATTGGAAATCCTTTGGCGTAAAATCCGGGAACAACACCAACATTCCAAATAAACAGATGGTAAAATACCTAGAAATAACCTTAGACAAATTTTTATATTTTAACGATCACATTAAATTAAAGTTAATAAAAGCACGAAAAGCTTTTTTTTTTGTATAAACAACTATTTTTCTCAAAACATATTATCTCAGATGTAAAAATAATGTTATATCAAGCTTTAATAAGACCGATTTTAACATACGGTTGTCAAATTTGATTCAACATTTCCCCATCCTATATGGAAAAGTTGAGAATTTTCGAAAGAAAATGTCTGCGAGCCTGCACTTCTCTTTACAGGTCCCCAAATACTAATTATATTAAATATATATTTTTAATTAGGCTTAAGTTCATGAAATTTAATTTTTATTAAATTATTTTTATGAAGAAAGGAATTTTACAACATGAAAATCAATTAAAATTGTTATTGATAATCTTTCATTCTTGACGTGGCTCGGGCTCGAACCCTGGCCGGCAGGTTACCATGACATGTTTCGATCGCAACCACTCGATCTCCTCAGATGGATTTGCCGTCTTACACTCGCAGCCATCGACGACTGCTGACGTCACTAGTCAAACATCAATCCTTAAACCAAATTGTATTTTAACATTTGGTAGATCGAAATTTGCTTTTCCTGAATGATTATCCATTTTAATTGATTTTTACATGTTTTTTCCTTTACTTTTCATGAACTTAAGCCTAATTAAAAATATTAAAAATTTGGATTAAAAACCATAAATAGTTCAACAAAATAACCACAATACTAAATATATTAAATATATCTCAAATCAAAGACTATATAATGTTTCTAAAGTTAGCAGGATTGATAACTTTATTATACATTTAATAAGAAACCACATAAAGAAGAGCTTAGAGTGCTATGAAAACAACTTAATAATGGCTCCTTATTACGAGAGTTTTGAATACATATATACAACCTTACAAAGTGGATATGTACCACCTGAGGCTTTTTTGTACCTCGATAATAAGGGTTACATTCAAAACGAAATCGGCATCCCAATTTTCTATCACATCTATAGAAGAGCCAATGTTAAAGCTGTACTAAGCAAACAACTTACAATTGACAATACACTGAAAGAATTTTCTTCGCAATACTAACGAATTTTGACATTAATCCCATGAAAAATTGCATTATAAAGGAACCTATGCAGCGCTTCGTTGGATCAATGAAACCTATTTCATTAAAAGGACTTAATGAAACATTACATTAGATCCATGAATATTATTCATTGGATGAATACTTTCAATAAAGTAAAAATTTTTTTTTTTTATATATTTTTTTTTTATTTATTTTTTTTTCTTTTTTCTTATTTTATTTTACTTTATTTTATTTTTTATTTTTTTTCTGTCTCTGGTGGGATTCGAACATGTAACCTCGGTGCTGATAGACTAGCTCACTACCAGCTAGTCTACCGGGGCAGTGTAGTTTTTGTATAAAAAAACTATGTTTTTTTCTCAATTAAGACCGTAAATATGAGATTAAATTGTCCATAATAACAATAACAACGTTGATTGAAAGTGGATTGAAAGTTTTTGTTTCATTACTATAATGACATTTTTATTGTCATAATGAAAATTTAAATTTATGAAGGCAATTATTGAAATATGTTGCTTTTATAAAAAAATTTTTTGATTTCATAAATTTAATGGCATACATGTAACATTAGATGTATGAAGTTATTAAATCTTACATTTTTTAAATAACAATTAAACATTTTTTTAAGGAAACTATAATTTTGTATTAATTTATGAATATAGTTATGTTTGTATATTGTTTTTTTAAGTTCCCAATTGAAATTTTTTGTTTAACTTGGACAAACTTAAGTTTTCATATATCCAATGAAAATTTTTAACGTAATTACGTAATCTAATGAAGCGATTTTAACGAAAATACTTCATCAAACCTATGAAATTCCATTTAGACAATGAAAATTTTCATTTACCCAAGGACAACTTTTTTATGAAAATGATTCATTAAATATATGAAGCATTTTTCTTTCAGTGTAGCAAATTTAATACAAGCATTTATTCAGGAGATAAGAATATGATTCCAAACATAGATATTAAAAAATTTTGGTGGCTCACTAAATAACTCCCACTTTTTCGTTTTATTTTCTGACTATTACTTTTAATTATTTTTTTGTTTTTTTTTGTGTTATATTAGTAAGGTTTTTCCAAGTTTTCTTTACAAACTAATTATAATAAATACATATAAATACTTGTATTTATTTTGTATAAATTTAAATACATAATTAATTTTAAAAGATAATGTAAATATTGTATATAGATAAGTAATATACTTGAGAGCCCGAATATGGGACTATGTATAATTATTTGTTATATTCCTACTGTTTGTTTATTTATAGTTTAAGCTTATACAGTTTCATTAAATAAACGTTAAAAAAAAAATACTTACCGAGCGACAATCAGGTTTTAGACCTAAGCACAGTTGTCTTACGGGGCTTATTGATGTATCAGAGGAATTAAGATGCCAAATGGATGATAACAATATTTCTTTCTTAGTGTTACTAGACCATTCTAAGGCGTTTGACACCGTAGAACATTCGATTCTATGCCTTAAACTCAAGCATATGTTTAGGTTTTCATCAACAGCAGTAAAACTAATGTCGTCTTATTTGTGTAACAGATCGCAGTCAGTTTGCCATGGTTCTAAAAAATTTAATTGTTGCGCAGTTTCTAGAGGTGTACCCCAGGGATCCATACTTGGCCCTCTTCTATATGCCATGTATTCAAATGACTTACCTTCCCAACTCCTATATTGTGGAATCCAAATGTATGCAGACGATGTACAGCTTTACATCAGCTGCGAGCGATCTTGAGTCATCGACTGTATTAGTAATTTAAACGAAGATCTGGACAGGATTAATCAATGGGCGACAAGTAATGGACTTTGTTTAAGTGCCAGAAAGTCTCATGCAATAATAATAGGAAAACCAAAACGGTTTCCATCTTTAATACCACCAATAAGGATTAATAATACAACAATTGAATTAGTTGAAACTGCTAAGAACCTAGGAATAATATTTAATAAAAAACTAAATTGGCCAGACCACATAAATGCAATCTGTGGTAGAACATTTGCAATGTTACGTAATTTGTAGATCAGTCAGCATTATACTCCCTTAAAAATTCGAATGTTATTAGCAAAATCTTACCTACTGCCAACACTAATTTATGGATGTGAACTTTTCACAAACTATGATTCGTCAAGTAAGAGAAAACTAAATGTAACATATAACAATATTGTCAGATATATTTTCGGATTGAAATGTTTTTCTAGAATCTCACGCTATTCAAAGATAATATACAATTGGGGGATTCACAAGGTGTCATAAAGTCATATGTCTTAAAATAATAACATGAAAAAATACGACTGTTGTGGACAACCCCTCATAATTTAGTGTGCTATTTTGAATTTAAATCAGCTGATTTAAAACAAATATAAAAAATAAATATTTACCTAACATTTAAATATTCAAATTCTAATCCATAATTAATAAATTAAATTAGATCTTACTTGACTATTTTCCATATTTCAGACGCAAATCACAAATAAACTTATTTTGTTTGTTTACCCAACAGCAGAGTCCTAGGGCTTTCTAATTTGATGCCGCTAGTAACTAGTTGCAAAAATAGCTAGCCGCAGGTTAAATTCGGATGGTAGCCGGATAAAATTATACCATCAACAGCGACGGCTTACAAAAACTAATGCGGATAGGCTTAGCCGCTCAGCGCATGTCTTCTGATTAGTTACGACACCACAATAAACATAACAAGCAAAGTTCCATTAATTTAAGTAGGGTTGCCATACGTACTGTTTTAAGCAGTACATGTACTGATTTTTTGCAATTGTACTGTTTTATGCACAACTCCTAAAACAGTACGCAAATGTACTGTTTTTTACACTTTGTACTGTTTTTTGTACTGTTGTTTTTTTGCTCAGTCTATATTTAACAGAACTGGCTTACAAAAAATTATGTTGTGTTAAAAAAAAAGTTCTAAAATAATAAGAGTTTTTACGCTGTGGTCATTGTTTTCTCATAAATACACAGTAGAAATGTAAATTATAATGGGTGGCTCGTAGCAGTGGTATATTTTCGTGTTGTTATGATTTATGGCTACCTCTTCCAATAGTCTTTCCCTTTCCACACCTGAGAAAGACAAAAATAAAATCTAAATTTTTTTAAGTACTAAAAAATAGTTATTCCAAAACAGTTATCGTTAATTTTTAGAACTTTTTTAATTTTCGGACATGTTCTGGAAATCGAAATCACGTAAAATTGAAAACAAACAAATTTATTGGTTACAGTTCTACCGTTATGGTAAGTTATGGGCCGGCCAGCAGTATATTTTTCATTTTGATACCCACAGCACCATAGTGTCTGTAACACTTAAAAATATTGGTCCTATAACCATTTTATAGTATCCCGATCGACTCAATCACTATCTTGAGTCGATATAACGATGTCTGTCCGGCCGACTGGCTGGCTGCTTACTTTGTAGTGTGCAAAGTACAGGTCTCAATTATTTGATAAAATTTTGTAAATGTACTAAATATTTATTGTTATTGAAAACGGTGAGGAACGGTCCATAATTTCTCAAAGATACTAACTACTTTTCAGATTAGAATCTTTGTGCCAATAAACCATTTTTTTTAACCTTAGTATTAAGATTAAACTTCATATTCTAAATCTATAGTTCCTATACAATTATCACTCACAAAAATATTACCAATACCATGACATCCTTAAAAATTTTAGTAATAATACAAAATTTGGCGACTATAACCTTATTTGTTTAACGGACTTATTAATCACATATAACTTAATTTGACCAAATTTGAATAAACTATCATGATTTGTAGCAGTTTAGCCGTATTAACTGGATTTTTGGGTCGATAATTACAAAATACGGTTGAGTAATTATAGTATGAACTAAACCAAATTTCAATACAGTTATCAAATTTTTATAAAGATGATACAAGTTTTGCCACTAAAGTCATTAAAAAGAAATGAAAATTTAAATGCTCGAATGGAGCATATGGTAAATTGTGGGCCGATCTTCTCCAAATTTACTTGTGTGATTTCTAGCTTTATGAAACTATAACATACCAAATTCTGCTATAATAGCGTTATTCCGTACGTTTTAGGCATGCTAAAGTATATCCGAGAATGGGTTTTACATGCGACCTATGGTAAATTATAGACCGATCATCGTAGTGTAAAATCTAGTCATAGAAAACGAGTTCTTTTGTAAATAACAATCGGTACAATTTGTCACCAATTTTTGTTAATTTCTTTAATAGAAATAGAAATTTTTCAAGGTGGAGGGGTTCTGGTAAAATGAAGAAAATTAATTCATCTGAGCGAAGCCGGTGCTTGATATACCATAAAATTAAGAACCCTTATGTCCAGTCGAAAACCAACAAAAAAGAACAATTTTATTTAGCAAAGCCGGTATTTGGCATACTATAATTAAATAGTACATAGAGTATATATACTATTCCCAGCTAGCATTTTTGTAAAATTTTTAATCATAATCGAGTCTTTTTTGACTCTTTAACGCGATTAAAAAATCAGAATATGCGCTCATTTTCTGATCATAAATGATACTTCTGTCGGTAGAAAATGGTACCCTACCCGCGACTCTTCTTCATGATCATTTATGATAAGTTTTTTTATTAGTTTAGAGTCATTTTAGATTCTTTTCTAATGGTATATATGATCATTTTCGAATAATTTTCTAGTCATTTATCAGTCTTTTTTAACTTCTTTTCTGCGTCTTTTTCGATTCATATATAAGACATATTTCTAATCGCCTATGAGTCATTAATCAGTAGTTTTTTTGTTATTTAGGAGTCTTTTTATAAAAATTTATCAGTCTATTTCTATTCATTTAAGAGCCTTTTCTATGTTTTTTGCGATCGTTTTTCGAGTCATTTTTCAGTCTTATTTCGCTGCATATACGAGTCATTTTCTAGTCATTTATTAGTCTATTTCTATTAATTTAAGAGTTATTTCTACATAGATTGCGATCGTTTTTCGAGTCATTTATCAGTGGTTCTGGTAAACGTATTTGACATCTTTCCGGGGGGTTACCGCGTATTTCGATTCGAAAGAAATCATTTACGGATTCGAACAATTTGTACTGTGTATTTCGATTTTCGTAATATTGGGTTTGAATAAACGGACGTTTTTCATACTTTATTGAAAACAAAAAATCACTTTCTTAAAAGCCACTCTCTATAACGAACAAAAATTGTTCATCAAATTTCCCATTTTTTAAAAAATACAACCTCTGTCATCGTTTCGAACGATTACGAAAATCGTAATACACAGTACAAATTGTTCGAATCAGCAAATGATTTCTTTCGAATCGAAATACGCGGTAACCCCCCAGTTCTTTGTCCTTACAAAAATGACCAAAACAAATTTTGAAATGTTAATTAAACGAGTCACTTTTGCACTCGCGTTCTAAAAACAGGCAGTAAATAAATTTTTTATATGTACATTTAAATTTATTAAAAACAATAAATTAATCCAACAAAAAAAAAATACTAAAATTAATAATAATAATAATGATAAAAATAATAATAATAAATAATAATAATAATAGTAATAATAATAACAATAATAATAATAATAATAAAAATAATAATAATAATAGTAATAGTTATAGTATTAATAATAATACAAATATAATTATACTCAAATTATACATATACTACACTGTAGGAAGTCAAACACATTTATAACTAAATTCAAACTGGTTTTTTTATAACCACATCTAGTTGATTAAGTGACTTTTTTCCTTGTCGACGACTCATTATTTTAACATGGGCATGTCATAGGCAGTAGTCAATTGGCCATCTTTGCATGACCTTTTAACTGACTACTAACTACTTATTTTTCAACCTATTTGTAATTAATTAAAAGTTTTGTCAGTTTATAATAAATTATTTAAATTTTAAATAATTTTTGTCAAAAAAATTTATGTATGTACATATGAACATGCATACATATGTATATCTTTATATATTTTGTTATAGAAATAATTATTTATGAAAATTTTGCATTAAACTGCCCTAAATGATGATGTATAATAGTCCTGCAAATAAATACGCCACATAATTGCTAGTACATAAACAGATTTGTATTGATTAATTTTTTAATTATTTTAAAATGTTTGTATATATTTTTTTCATTTGACTTCATGGCATGCTTGTTTTACTTATTTTGATTTTATTTGTGTTTTACGTATGCCTTTTTGGTTGATATCTGCATGAGATTTAAACCAATTTGTAGTCATTTAAAAAAAAGTTAATTTATAGTTAGTGTTTTTTGCAACTGACTATTTTATTTACTACAGGGTAATAAAAGTGAAAAATTTAATTTGTTCTTTTTCTTTTTGCCACCACAAAATGCTTTTGTAGAATGCCATTCATTTCTTTGCTCTTAAATTAAAGATGAAAAATATCTACAACGAAAAATATTTGTAATTTTTTTAATAACATAATGATGAAACAGAACTGAGTCTTCAACTTCAGGCAAAAATTTTTAAGCCCATAATTAAAACGTCGGCAGTAACTTCAAATTCGCTCTCATTTCTTTCGTTTTCTTTTGTTCATATTTTTCTTTGTTTACAAAATGTATGGAATTGAATATAATTGATGAAACAGAACTGGGGCTGAACGATGTTTTTCATACAGTTTGACATAAAATTATGCCAGAGAATGCGGTCAAGAAATAAAATCATTTTTAGCATTGTTAAGAGAATAATTGTATTTATGTGAGAGCATTAGAAAAAACGTCCTCAAAATAAAATTGATTTTATTTCTCGACCGCATTCTCTGGCATAATTTTATGTTAAACTGTATGAAAAACATCGCTCAGCCCCAGTTCTGTTTCATCATATACATATGTATGTAATTATATACCTACTTTTAATTGTTGCTATAAGGAAACACTGCTCGGCGCTAGGCTTAGCGCTGGTACCTTTCCAACTATGCAAACATTCGGCCGGTCCTACACCACCGGTTTTTGCAATATATTCTTTCTGAAAATGTAAAAATTGTTATTAAGAAATTAGTATGACTATTAAGCTAGTCTAAGGGTGTGTGTGAAACGGTAGCAAAGTACTCATGGAAGTAAAATTTTGACACTATTGAGCTAGTATAAATTTTGACATTAGTGTAGAAATTTTTGACAACCACAAAATTATTTTTTTTCATCAAATTTGTTTAAACAAAATAAAAAATAATATGAAAGCAGGACCAGCGGCAAAAAAAAATAAAAAGAATTATACAAGATGTAAGTATTTAAATATGTAAAAGCTTTTTTCCCCACACTTTTTGTAAAAATTGTTAATAAATCAGAACGAATTCATCAAATAGTTAGGACGATCTCATTTCCAACAGAATTGAAATGATTATTGGTAAACGTTTGTTTAATTTATTCATTTTCACAAAACTATTAGTAACTGTTTTTTTCTTTATGTCAAAATTTTACGTTGTCAAAAATGTTACAATTTAACACAGCACAAATAGGAAAATTTTCTACCACAAACAAATTTCATTTCACCATAGAACTTTGCTACCGTTTCACACACACCCTAATTGTTTGTTTGTTTTTTTAAATTTTATATACTTACAAATTGTTGCAGCTTTTCTTCTTCTTGGAAATTTTATGAATGAAGAAAAATTTAATTTTTAGACATTTACTATACAAAAAAACAAAAAATTTCTTGTAAAACTTAACGAGTACTTTTTAAATATCCAAGCAGTTTTCAATCTTCTAGCTGCGTAAAATTTTATTATAAATTACGTTTTAAAAACTCACATTTTAATTGTCCATCTGCGCAAAATATGATCATAAATAACAAAAACAGTAATCACTTTTCGAACGCATGCATAATCAGTTTGTGATCAAACAGTTTACAACCTTCTAGCTGCGCGAAATTTGATTTTGAATAACGGATGAAATACTCATATTTTAAGCGCCAAGATGATCCATTTACGGTTTCAATACGATATGTTATTGCATTTTAAATCAAACACTTTAGAATCATAAGCGTGAGTCATTTTCCAGTCTATTTTTAAGCGTGTAGCTGATTGATAAGTTTTTGATCATCAAAAGTACTCGAAAAAGACTCATTACTCTGATTTTTTAAAAAACAATCTTCCAAATGCTAGCAGGGTTACCACATGTATACTCATAACTCTATATTAAACAAAAGATTTATAATAATATAATTTTTTAACTTTAATAACTGACAGCTTGAAGCGTTCCCTATAAAATATTATATGTAAAAAATACCTTTATATCGATAACATTTTGAGATTAGAGCCATTTTGATAAAATGCATTAGTAAATTAAAATATTTGCTTAAATTGGTTCTTAATGGGTTAATAAATCGGCATGTTTTATATACCAAGTGAAAGGTATTTGGAAACTACCTTCAGCGATACCCATACTACTGTGATCCAATTTATACTTCAGGAAATATTGGTTAAGAATTGATCAACATTTATGGGCTATAACTCTAAAACAAAATTCTTTGGCAAGCATCTCTGTTTTCAAAGCACTTATAAATGCAATTTTTTGTTCCTTGTTTGCCGATGAGCTAGAAATCTGGATAAGTTCCGAGGTTATGTAAAAAATTAATCAAGTTATTAAAAGAATACCAATTTTTATATTATTCATATGCTACCAAATTTGCTGTATGCTGAAAAGCTTACATACGACTTTCAACAAATAACATATTTGTCAACATACGTAAAAAGTTTGTTGAAAAGCAAAAAATATTGTGTCTAGACGATATGCTAAAATTGTGAACAAAAGTTTGCTGACATCGTAAACAAATTCCTGTCATATGTTGGTAAGCATACGTTTGTTGAAAAAATTTGGTGTCTACACGATATGTTGGCGCTGAAAACAAATTTTTCAACATAAATTTGCTGATTCAACATATCGTGTAGACTAAGCTTTACACATTTTAAGTGTATTTCTTTCTTTATATAATTGTTGTTGCATATTCAATCAAAAGTTTAAAATATTTACCCCAATTTCACCAAGTTCAGTTAAAACTAGCTATTACTTTAACTTCCAGCTTACAATATGTTTTGACAGCTTGAACTGATAGTTAATTATAGCTGAACTTGGTGAAATTGGGGGTTACTTATTAAAACATATGGTAATGTTGTCGTCAAAAAAAATGTACTGTTTTTTTCTTGATTGTACTGTTTTTATGTATTCAATGTACTGTTTTTCCGTTACCCTAAATTTAAGACACTTTTTGTTTACAAAGCAACAACAATATTTTTAAACCATTGTATAATGTTAGTACATTATGACAATATAAGATGATAGCACACCTTGTGAATACCCCAAATATGTCATTTGATAACCTGTTAAAGTGCCGTTCGTTAATTTTACTACACAAGATTATATACACAAAGCAGCCTTATTACTTGTATCGTAAGCTAAATTTCTTTAGATCAGTGAAGGGCACATTTGCTAATCCTATGCACGCATGAATAGATTCATGCTTGAACAACGCCACCAAATTATCCAAATATACTTTGAAAATCAGCCATCAATTTTCGCAACTTAATGGTGACTTCATGATTTAAATGACGAAACTTTTTTTCACAAATGAAGGCGATGTGTTGATTTAGAAAAAATAAACTGTCAATTAGACTTCAAGGCCGTGCGATGTGACATTTATTGATTGTTTTCCGTAGTGGTTAATGCTGATAAACCAGCAACAATCGGTGTCTTGGAGGTCAACATTGTTCATTTTATTCGAAAAAGAGAAACAAAATTGGACGTCTGCAATGCGTTTCGTCAAGGACATGCGCGGTGCGGTGTCTATTTGTTTTAAATCAGTTTCAAATCGTAATGCCGCGTATCAATCTGCGATTAAAATTATTTTTTTTTTTGTGTTGTCCACCATTTTAAGTTTCATGGTCTTAAAAAATACCCCTTATACCTTATTAAGTTAACAAAATGCCTGCAGAGTTTTATACAACTGCCCCTTTCGTAATTCAGTTTTAAAACTGTAAAGGGCGTTAAAAATTCTTTAAGCTAAAACATTAAAAAGTAGCAAGATAGAAATAAAATAAATTATATGTATGGGCTACATGATAGGCATCTTTACCCAAATCTAAGGGTACATCTTGCGACATTCATTACCATATATTTGAAAATATATGTATGTTTAATGATTGAAGTCGTTTCTTAAAAAGAAACCGAGACTTTGGTTCAGAAGGCTGTGCATTTCTTAGCAACAATATTTAAAAAGAAATAAATGTCATCACTGAAAACGAATCTTGATTTTATTTGGGCATCTGAAGTACAAATTTTAAATTACACCTGAATTACACCTAAGAGAAATTACCCACGACCGTAAAAATTATACCAAATTCGGGTAATAACCCACAAAGTGGCAACACTGATTGCAAAGCACTTTAAATGTGAGATTTTCAAGTATTTTTCGTTACAAAGATGATTTAATTTTATTTAAATATTAAACTTAATTAACACTTTCTATGATTTTTATATTAATACTGTGTAAAAATTGATAAAACAAACATTTAAATTTAGCATAACAAATGATAAATATGCCTGTTACAACTTGCTCAAATTTAAATTTATTTTTTGTTAAAAATTTGATTTAATGTTTCTGTCATTAATTGTTTAATTTATTCTCTATAATTTTTTTTATTTAATTGAAACTATGTATGTACATATGTATTTATTAACAATATTTTCCCAATGCTGTTAAAGAGACTTGGTCTTGTAGCATTGGCGTGCAAAAAAGAAAATAAAATAAATAAATAAATGTGTTTAATGCATAACGTCAGTTTCATATAATGTAACCACCCTTGTATATCTTTATTTGTAG
Organism: Pollenia angustigena; assembly: GCA_930367215.1. Lineage (NCBI taxonomy): Eukaryota > Metazoa > Arthropoda > Insecta > Diptera > Polleniidae > Pollenia > Pollenia angustigena. The sequence goes on along the minus strand of OV884061.1, from coordinate 9,628,532 downwards.
GAAGTTAACACAATGGCTGAACGAGATCTGGGCTCAACAGTTTTGCTACCGCATACACATCTTTATAAGCCAGAGAGGGTGAGTTTTTTTACATTCTGCGTGTATGTATGTGTTTAATAAAATTATTAATTTATGTTTTATTTTTTTACAGCAGGAAAGTGAATTATCGGGCTTTGATTCATTTTAGAAAAAAGGAAATTTATATAGTAAAATTATGTGTACATATTTGTTGTTAAAATTATTAAACTATTGACGTTTTGCAACTTTTTAAATCACATTACATTTATTTATTTACGATATAATGTGTTAATTTATTTTAACGTAATATAAAATTTAAGCTTTTATTCAAAAATATTGTTAATCTAAAAACTGTATTATTGCTATTACTTTTTAAAATATTTATAAATTTGGTCAATATTTAAAATACAGCGGAATGTTAATCATAGAATACTAACAGAACTGTAAAAAGTGACGTGGGAAAAAGGTGACGTCAAATCAGTTGCGAGGCAGTTTTCGAAGAAAGAGACAGAAATGTTTTTTTGGTAGTAAAGTTGCAAGGTGTAAAAACAACACAAATGGCGTGATCAAAACAAAAATAACAAAACACAAGCCACGTTAAACAAATGCATTAGTTCAACAAAAATTGTTTTTTGTGAAAAAAATGTATTTAGTAATATTGTTTTGTTTTATAATTTTATTTACTTACTTAAATATTATTTACTCGTGTTGTGGTGAACTTAAAAGTTAATTTAAATAACAAATAAATCTTCAAGCTCGAGGTCCTTTTTTTTGTATAAAATATCTTTATTTTATTTATTCCAATATTTCGTTATTCTTTGAATAACATCATCAGGGACAGTCTAATAAAATAACAAAAATCAAAATATAAATAAAAAACATCAAAGCAAAAAACGAAAAGTAAAACAAAGCATAAACAATATATATCAATAAAAATAACAACAAAAAACTAACCTAATAATAATTTACGCACACAAAAATTCCTATAAGCTAGTGTGTTGCTGTTACCGTCGTCATTATCGTACTAAAATAATAAATATTGCACTTGTTATAATTATTTCTTCGCCTTATTAACTAAGTAACGAAAATGTTGAGCCGAACTCCCTTCGACATCGGCTTTGAAATTCATCCTAGTTGCTGTTGGTATTTTTATTATGTTTAGCATCTCCAACATATATCGGCGTTTATAATTCTTTTCCCTCTGTAATATTTGTACGTCATCTAAGTTTGGAGAGTGATGAGTATTTGCACAGTGGGCCTTAAGTGCTGTTTTTTGTGTATTTATTAATTTTTGATCTGACTTGTGTGCAGCCATTCTGGATTTTAATTTATTTTTGGTTGTGCCTATGTATACTTTTTTGCATATTTCATTTTCCTTTCCGTTGCAAGTTATTTTATATATTACGTTAGATTTTTCCCATTTGTCAAATTGCCCGTACAAAAATGATAACGATTATCGATGACCATATAAATAAAATTAAGATTAGCAGTAGAGACAAATATATATTAAATACCGTAGAAAAAACAGAAAACTTTTTGAAACAAAACAAAAATATATTAATAGTACAGGCGGACAAAGGCAACGTAACGGTCGCAATGGAAAAAGACGATTACAAAAAAAGGATGAATAATATAATTGAAGATATGATGACGTACCAAAGATTAAAAAGGGATCCAACTAGTACTCTTCAAAAGAAAAATAACGATTTAGTAGAAGAACTGTTTAAAAACCATGTGATTTCACCCACAGAGAGAAAAAGACTAAAAACGGACGCGGCTATATCACCAAGAATTTACGGCCTTCCTAAAATCCATAAGGAAGGATACCCATTGAGATCAATATGCTCAAGTGTAAATGCTCCATCTAGCCATCTCTACAAATATATCACGAATATTCTTAAGAAAATCACAGCTAACTCACCATACAATATCAGGGATTCAGTGCAATTTAGGAATAAGCTACAAAACTTGACTATAAATGACGATGAAAGATTATGTTCGTTTGATGTCGTGTCGGTATTCCCTAGTATACCCGTGGATTTAGCTTTAAGAATTATTGAAGATAGATGGAACGAGATAACAATACATACGGATATGTCGAAAAGTTTGTTCTTGAAGATACTAAAGTTTTGCATTAAGGACAACAGATATTTTAAATATGAGGAAAAACTATACACACAGAAAAAAGGGTTACCAATGGGATTACCAGCTTCACCTATTGTAGCAGATATTGTGATGGAAAAATTATTAGATACGTGCATAGGAAACCTGACAAAAAAACCGAAAATCTTGACAAAATATGTGGACGATTTACTCAGTATAGTACTAGAGTGCGAAATAGAGGTGATCATGAATAGTTTAAATAGCTTTCACCGCAACATAAAGTTTACGATGGAATAAGAAATAGACTCCAGACTTCCATATCTGGATACACTAGTTATACGTGACAATAATCAGTTAAAAATAGATTGGTTCCAAAAACCAACGGCGTCTGGACGGATAATCAACTTTTTCTCGAAGCATCCAAAAAGGGTTATTGTAAATACGGCTAACAATCAAATAAAAAGAGTTCTGAATATAAGTGATGAGGAATTCCAAAAAAAAAAAGGAAAGATAAAACAAATACTACACAATAACAATTTTCGGGCGAAACTTGCAAAAAAACTGATACGGGATTTTGAAAAATTTAATCATGAAAACATTAGAACCAACGAAAGCCCCCACATTTATAAAGCTTTAACTTATGTTCCTAAAATTTCAGAAAGATTGGAAAAATCTAAATTTTTTGACGCAGAAAAATACAAAATGGCCCACAAAACTACACACAATTTGGGAAAACTTTTTAGTTATACGAAAGATATAATTGACAAATGGGAAAAATCTAACGTAATATATAAAATAACTTGCAACGGAAAGGAAAATGAAATACGCAAAAAAGTATACATAGGCACAACCAAAAATAAATTAAAATCCAGAATGGCTGCACACAAGTCAGATCAAAAATTAATAAATACACAAAAAACAGCACTTAAGGCCCACTGTGCAAATACTCATCACTCTCCAAACTTAGATGACGTACAAATATTACAGAGGGAAGAGAATTATAAACGCCGATATATGTTGGTGATGCTAAACATAACAAAAATACCAACAGCAACTAGGATGAATTTCAAAGCCGATGTCGAAGGGAGTTCGGCTCAACATTTTCGCTACTTAGTAAATAAGGCGAAGAAATAATTATAACAAGTGCAATATTTATTATTTTAGTACGATAATGACGACGGTAACAGCAACACACTAGCTTATAGGAATTTTTGTGTGCGTAAATTATTATTTGGTTAGTTTTTTGTTGTTATTTTTATTGATATATATTGTTTATGTTTTGTTTTACTTTTCGTTTTTTGCTTTGATTTTTTTTATTTATATTTTGATATTTGTTATTTTATTAGACTGTCCCTGATGATGTTATTCAAAGAATAACGAAATATTGGAATAAATAAAATAAAGAATATTTTATACAAAAAAAAGGACCTCGAGCTTGAAGATTTATTTGTTATTTATATTAATAAAAAGGTCGAAAAACAACTTCATATATTTAAAAGTTAATTTTTACAACAGTTTTGCAAATAAATCTTAACTAAATAAATTTGTGTTCATTGTATTGCGGCATAGAAGATGATGAAAAGAGAAATGCAAAAGGGCAGCTTTCTTAGAAAGAGACAAGAAAACGCAAAATCTTCCGCCTCGTGACAGTTCTGTTAGTATTCTGTGATGTTAATTCGCAGCTAACCTCAAAAATTTGCGTTAAAAACTAATGTGTCATAAAATGAAATAAGGTTTACAAAAATTGCATAAGAAAATTATTAAACTAAATTCTTAATAATAATTTAATTAATAAACGTTTATAAAATTATTAATAGCCTTTCTAACTGGGCTTTTAATTTTAAGCTTTTTAATAGAAAATAAATAATTAATGGAAAAAAATATCCATTTATTTTTTATTCATGCATGTTTTGAAATTAACAATAAATTTTTTAACAAAAACATAGGGTTTTTTATTTTTTAGAATACTTCTTAAAAAATTCGGACTGTACGTTAATCGAGTTTGCATAAGTTATCCCATAAAAAATTTATTTTTGTAACTACTTTAATGACTGCTACAACTGATCACTTTAATTGAAAACAAGCAAGAGTGCTATATTCGGCTTTGCCGAATCTTCTATACCCTTCACCATGATGAGATAAGAACAAAAAGTTATATACAGAAATAACGTTCTTTAGATAGGTATAAATAAATATTAATTGAGCCACGCCAACTTTTCATTTCGTCATGCCGAAGAATATAAAAATAAAAAAAATTTTTATATGTACCTATGCCCGTTTCCTCTTTTGCCAAAGTTGATGTTTGAAATTCGTTTTATAATCTTAAAATCGTTTTTTAGAACATAAAAAAATTAAATTAAAAAAAAAATTTTTTTCGGGATTCGAACTGGCAATATCATGAGTCTCAGGAGAGAACTTAACAACTCGGCTACGAATGTTTTTACTAAAGAAGCGTTAAATTAAAATATATTGAGTCTATGAGTTTGTTTCTCTATTTGAGCGGCATGTCATATACATGCATTAATGTGTATGTGTAAAATTAAGCACATTACAAATAAATTCTACCACTTGTAGTGAAGGGTATAAAAAACAACAACAAAAAACCACATTACCAGCACACATCATCAAATCAACTTCGTTCCTCATAAGGACCCAGAATATATATACTTTATAGGGTCTAACATCAATATTTTAGAAATTACAAACGGAATGACAAACTTATATATACCCTATTCACCACCTGTGGTGAAGGGTATAACAAAAAACCAAAATTGAATTGGTTTCTATGGTATGTTTATGTCGTTTTGGTAATACAGTGTTGGTTTGGCAATGTCACGTCTAATTGGACCCTTAAAGGAAAAATTTGAGGCAGTCGTGGTTTTTTAGCAAACACTTCCGGACCATACGTGACATAAATGTAAGTATGTATAATTGGCCCCTATCATATATGGGGTCTTCGGAAAACCCATTTCAACGGACAGACGGACATCGTTAAATCAACTTCGCTCCTCATAAGGACCCAGAATATTTATACTTTATAGGGTTTAACATTCATATTATACCCTATTCACCACCTCTGGTGAAGGGTATACAAATAATTATAAGCCAAATGACTGCTGTGCATGAAACTATAATGTTTCTGTTAAAACAATATGACGACATTGGGTCTGTTTGAGTACTTTGAATAAAATTCAGTAAATTAATTATTTCTGAGTAAACTAAAACATTTTTTTTCAGAAAAGGCTCTTGCCTTTATAAAATTTTTAAAATTAAGGGAACAGCTGATGGCAAATACTATTGAATATTGCTTGGCCCTATGGCCCTTTCGCCCTTTTGGATTCACATATATTTGTGTCGATTATTTTTTTTTTGATTAAATATTTTCATTTAATTGTTTGCAATGCACTATTACACAAAGAATAATTAGGTTTAAGAGAGATGGTAAAAATACCTAACAGCTATAATATTTTACTATTGAACCAAAGAAGCATACATAAATTAAACTTAAGAACACGGGGAAGGAAAATTTACATAAAAACCTTCAATAAATTAAGAAGTACAGATATATTATATGAGATTAGCAATATTTACAGTTTTAACATAGATAGTGTTTTAACATAAATAGTGCTTTTTACTATAAATATTAAAAATTAACATATGTGCTGTATTTACTTAGCTTAAAATAAAATAAAATGTTTTATAAAAACAAGTTGAGATGATATTCAATGTCTGAATAAGTCCAAGAGTTCTGAAATTTTTCAGTTATTTTTCAATACGATCGATAACAAGTTCAACATTGCAATGGGTCGAGTGAATAAAAATGTAGTTTCTACTACATAGTACTAAGTACTAGCACTAACTTTTACTTTTCAGTACTAGCTATGCTGAAAAGTTTAAACTACAAATATGTAGTGTGAATAACTCTTTGCTAGTGCTAGCTAGCTGGTGCTTAAAAGGGGAACCAAAAGCTGGAAATTTGACTATTAAATCAGCTGCCAAAATTCGTTTCAGAAGTTGCCACAATTTTAATTTTAAATACTGGTATGGAATTTTGCTGGAATTCTACGTTTGGAGTGTTTTCCTTAAGCATAAACCAACTGGTGAATAGTATCTTGTACAATTACTTGTTAATTAAAAAGTTTACTTAATAGATGCAGAAGAAGTGTGACTTTCTATTACGTGAAAAAAAAACGGAAAGGAAAAAGTTTGTCAAAAAATGTCATCAGCTGTACTTAAGTCTGGTTACATTGGTTGTTTAAAACGTAGTTGTACGGAAGAGAAGCAGCCCGTAACAGTGGGACTGACGGCTAGCTGCTCAACCGATTTTTTCAACAAGCCGCGCCGCCTCCGAAATACTACTGATCGACGCACAGTGGCGCCCGTAGAGCAAACGAGGTTGCAAAAATCAAAATTTTCATGAGCGCCGACGAAGTTTTGAATACAGTACTTTTCGCTTATAGTCACATCCTTTAGTTGCAACCATAACGTGGACTATATCGCTAATGTGACTATAAGGCTAATTCACATATATGCCACTATGACGCATATAACCGAGTTCGAATATAATCAAGTTATGTGAATAAAGGAAATAAAAAATTCATATAAATTACGACGACATCAGGCTTATGTTTTTACAACAGAGTTGAATACTGTTAAAATAAATAAAATAGTTAAAATAATAACAAGATATTTCATAGCTGATACCAACGGCAAAAACTAAATTTTTACGAGTAGAAAATTGATGACAAAAATTAAATGATTTAATTCATTCGTTCTTTGGCTGGATTTTTGATTCGAAAACTAAAAAGAACTTAGTAAATATTGCTAATGTGACTATAACGCCATTAATTTGCTTTACTCTTCCCTTTGACTACTGTTGATAAATGGCATATATGACAGATATAAGCATCACTTAATGGACTATAACGTTAATTCTTTATATTAAACTAGCTTAACCCGTTGCGCTTCGCTACACTGCTTTAACCACCTTTAAAGACTCTCCGTTTAATAGTTCTTCAGTAGAGAGATATTTATTTTTATTTTCAAAAGTGTAGTGTACCATAAGTGTGACTTCTACAAAGTTTGAACATTCTTACTATAACAGTTCTTGAGATAAAAGATATTAAACATCGTCGTTCTATGGGTGTACCACTTCTCCCGCTGCTATATTATTTGAATTTTGGCGCTCAGAAGATCCTACTACCAAAAGTTCAACAAAATGCGTGCAGCGGCTCTTATTAATATTTCTATATATGAGGGGTACTGCTCCTACTCTGTCTACCCCGCCTATTTTTATATTGAAATTTTTAGTTTACCCTAATAGAAGCTCCAACCACGTTTGAAGACTTTCTCTTTAATAGTTCTTCAGCTCAGCGATATTTAATATATGCATACTATGGGAGGTGTTTCCCCCATGCGCCTACCCGCTTTATTTTTATTTTCAAAAGTGTAGTATACCATAAGAGTGACTTCCACAAAGTTTGAACGTTCTCACTACAACAGTTCTGAAGATATGCAATGTTAAACATTGGCGTCCTATGGGGGATTCCACTTCCGCCGCTGCTATTTTATTTCAATTTTGGGGCTCAGAAGATCCTACTACCAAAAGTTCAGCAAAATGCGTGCAGCGGCTCTTAAGATATGCGATAATTAATATTGGCATTCTATGGGGGATACCAATTCCCCTGACCCTATCGAAAAAATAAGTAGCCTATTTTATTTTTAGGGCTCACCTGATGTTACTGTAAAAATTTCAGGAAAATCGGTTCAGTAGTTTAGGAGTCTATAAGCCAACAAACAAACATACAAACATTTTTCATTTTTATATATATAGATTAACTCATAGCCAGCGATGCCAGAATTGCAGATTTCTCTGCATTTTGCAGATTTTATTCCCAAAATTGTCAAAATGAAGATTTGAAGATTTTTGGTTTAAAATTGCAGATTTTTTATCTCTGTGGAGACTTCTTTACATTGTCAGTTATGTTTGTACTATTTCCAAATCTTGCATTGATAAACGAAAAATATTTTTCATTCATAGAAGAACCGTTTGGAAAAAGATTCATTAATAGGAATTTTATTCACAAAAGATTACTTAAAAATTAAAAATTAGCATTGTCTTGACACATTTATATCGCCGGACTTATGTTTTCTGATTTTATACGAAATAATATGCATATGTACGCATATGTACTTACGCATATGTACTTATGCATAAATTAGCGCCCGGACACTGTCGATAGTACTATCAAGTTTCGAGCCGAATTACAGCAATAAATACAAACAACAAGAATGGCAGGGGTATGGATGGCTTTGCTGTGCTTTTTTACTGCTTATTTGAGGACTTTATGTCGAAATTTTTATATTTTTATATAGGGACCAGAGAACAGCTTTATACGATTGAAAAAAATCGCATTTAATCAACGACAACAAATACACTCGCTTACGGTCATACAGTCAAACTTGCCCAACCGCAAATATTCGCTGCTGGTTTGCAGTCATTCAAATAACGCACATCGTGCTTTGTTATTTATACAATCGTTAGCTTCGTTTTTTAATTAAGATGTTTGTGTGCCGAACAGACAATGATTGTTTTGGTAAAGAAAAAAAAAATACAAACAAAAAAGCCTGAAATGAAACAATCATTACTCATGAAGATATTCAGCAGCAACTATGTAGTAAAAGAAAAAAAAATTGAAATGAAACTAAACACACATACATATGTAGGTACACACAATTTCCATAGAAACAGACTTTTTTTCATTTTAAAAAGTATAGTAGTATTAGGTATGTACAATGTATTCTTGTTATTGTTGTTTTTATTTTTGTTAATTTGGAAAAAGCGTCTCATCGAGTGGTTTATTGTTGTTGTTAATGTAAACAAAAGTATAAGAATGTGTTCTTTTGAATTTACTCAGTTGTGTTATATTGCGTGAGCAACAAAAATGCAAATAAAGCACTTTCAATAAAAACGAATAAATGCAAAAATAAAATGCGTACGAAAGGATGTAAAAATTACCAACGTTGAACTTTGTTTTGCAAGCACAGAATGAATGTAAATTTTAGCGTATGAATAAATCAAGAAAAATAGTGATTTTAAGGTTCTCTGATAGGGACTAAAATGTCGAATATTTTTGTAATGTTGTAATAAAAAAATGAAAATACAAATGCCATTATACCATTAGAGGAAAAGTCCGGTAGACGGACTTCCTTTTAGGTTGAGAATTAAAACCAATTTAAAACATAATTTAAAATTGCAATTACATATCTTATAGTCCCTGCTACTTTAGTTCCTTCAGAAATGTGCTTATCAGCAGCACAATTTTTCAAGAACTGCCGTCTGAAATAACGTGCGAACATACATACTTCTCATACGTTCAATAAAGTTATAAAAACAACGAACTGTAGCCTGATTAAAAACTATTTAAAGTTTTCCTGCTCAAGTACAAACATTCAGTTGATAGCAATATCGATAGTATCGATTCTCAAATCTGAATTGTCGATAGATATCGATAGTAAAAAATATCAATAGTATCCCAGCACTAGTATAAATATCTTTAATAGTTGCAATATTTCATCTCTTGTAATTTCAATAAGACCCTTGATAGTTTTAATAACATGTCAAGAAATTAACTTTTAATTTGTTGTTTAAGATACCAAAGGTGTGATTAATCCCTACTCAGCTTGAGAAGAAGGTTGGAAAGATATTTATACCCACACCACAATAGTGGAGAGGGTATGGTATTATGCATTTGTGCTGATGTGTGTAACGCCCTAAAATATTGGTCATAGACCCACCTTAAAGTATACGGATCGACACAGAATCACTTTCTGAGTCGAACTAACGATGTCCGTCCGGCTGGCTGGCAGGCTGGCTGTCCATGTAACCTTGTGCCCAAAGTAGAGGTCGCAATTTTGGAGATAATTTGATATAGGTTCTTATTGGCACAAGGACCAAGCCTATTGAAAGTGGGCCAAATCGTAGGACCACGAGGAAAGATAGGGGGCAATTTCTTCCTCTCAGAAACTATCAAACCGATTTTAATGAAATTTAAAACATAGATAGAACCATGGACACAAAAGGGATGTATTTTTTAAAAAATAGGACCACAAGGCGAGATAGGGGCAATTTCTGCCTCTCAAACCGATTTTAATGAAATTTAAAACATAGATAGATCCATATCTATATGGACACATAAGCTATACTGTTTTTCAAAAATAGGATCACAAGGGGAGGTAGGGGCAATTTCCGCCTCTCAAACCGATTTTAATGAAATTTAAAACATAGATAGATCCATATCTATATGGATCTAACTATTACTTTAACTTCCAGCTTACAATATGTTTTGACAGCTTGAACTGATAGTTAATTATAGCTGAACTTGGTGAAATTGGGGGTTACTTATTAAAACATATGGTAATGTTGTCGTTAAAAAAAATGTACTGTTTTTTTCTTGATTGTACTGTTTTTATGTATTCAATGTACTGTTTTTCCGTTACCCTAAATTTAAGACACTTTTTGTTTACAAAGCAACAACAATATTTTTAAACCATTGTATAATGTTAGTACATTATGACAATATAAGATGATAGCACACCTTGTGAATACCCCAAATATGTCATTTGATAACCTGTTAAAGTGCCGTTCGTTAATTTTACTACACAAGATTATATACACAAAGCAGCCTTATTACTTGTATCGTAAGCTAAATTTCTTTAGATCAGTGAAGGGCACATTTGCTAATCCTATGCACGCATGAATAGATTCATGCTTGAACAACGCCACCAAATTATCCAAATATACTTTGAAAATCAGCCATCAATTTTCGCAACTTAATGGTGACTTCATGATTTAAATGACGAAACTTTTTTTCACAAATGAAGGCGATGTGTTGATTTAGAAAAAATAAACTGTCAATTAGACTTCAAGGCCGTGCGATGTGACATTTATTGATTGTTTTCCGTAGTGGTTAATGCTGATAAACCAGCAACAATCGGTGTCTTGGAGGTCAACATTGTTCATTTTATTCGAAAAAGAGAAACAAAATTGGACGTCTGCAATGCGTTTCGTCAAGGACATGCGCGGTGCGGTGTCTATTTGTTTTAAATCAGTTTCAAATCGTAATGCCGTGTATCAATCTGCGATTAAAACTATTTTTTTTTTTGTGTTGTCTACCATTTTAAGTTTCATGGTCTTAAAAAATACCCCTTATACCTTATTTAGTTAACAAAATGCCTGCAGAGTTTTATACAACTGCCCCTTTCGTAATTCAGTTTTAAAACTGTAAAGGGCGTTAAAAATTCTTTAAGCTTAAGCATTAAAAAGTAGCAAGATAGAAATAAAATAAATTATATGTATGGGCTAGTTTTTAGTTTAAATAACTTTTTTCAATAAACTTCAGGTTCTAAATCACTATGATAGGCATCTTTACCCAAATCTAAGGGTACATCTTGCGACATTCATTACCATATATTTGAAAATATATGTATGTTTAATGATTGAAGTCGGTTCTTAAAAAGAAACCGAGACTTTGGTTCAGAAGGCTGTGCATTTCTTAGCAACAATATTTAAAAAGAAATAAATGTCATCACTGAAAACGAATCTTGATTTTATTTGGGCATCTGAAGTACAAATTTTAAATTACACCTGAATTACACCTAAGAGAAATTACCCACGACCGTAAAAATTATACCAAATTCGGGTAATAACCCACAAAGTGGCAACACTGAATGCAAAGCACTTTAAATGTGAGATTTTCAAGTATTTTTCGTTACAAAGATGATTTAATTTTATTTAAATATTAAACTTAATTAACACTTTCTATGATTTTTATATTAATACTGTGTAAAAATTGATAAAACAAACATTTAAATTTAGCATAACAAATGATAAATATGCCTGTTACAACTTGCTCAAATTTAAATTTATTTTTTGTTAAAAATTTGATTTAATGTTTCTGTCATTAATTGTTTAATTTATTCTCTATAATTTTTTTTATTTAATTGAAACTATGTATGTACATATGTATTTATTAACAATATTTTCCCAATGCTGTTAAAGAGACTTGGTCTTGTAGCATTGGCGTGCAAAAAAGAAAATAAAATAAATAAATAAATGTGTTTAATGCATAACGTCAGTTTCATATAATGTAACCACCCTTGTATATCTTTATTTGTAGGAAGTTAACACAATGGCTGAACGAGATCTGGGCTCAACAGTTTTGCTACCGCATACACATCTTTATAAGCCAGAGAGGGTGAGTTTTTTTACATTCTGCGTGTATGTATGTGTTTAATAAAATTATTAATTTATGTTTTATTTTTTTACAGCAGGAAAGTGAATTATCGGGCTTTGATTCATTTTAGAAAAAAGGAAATTTATATAGTAAAATTATGTGTACATATTTGTTGTTAAAATTATTAAACTATTGACGTTTTGCAACTTTTTAAATCACATTACATTTATTTATTTACGATATAATGTGTTAATTTATTTTAACGTAATATAAAATTTAAGCTTTTATTCAAAAATATTGTTAATCTAAAAACTGTATTATTGCTATTACTTTTTAAAATATTTATAAATTTGGTCAATATTTAAAATACAGCGGAATGTTAATCATAGAATACTAACAGAACTGTAAAAAGTGACGTGGGAAAAAGGTGACGTCAAATCAGTTGCGAGGCAGTTTTCGAAGAAAGAGACAGAAATGTTTTTTTGGTAGTAAAGTTGCAAGGTGTAAAAACAACACAAATGGCGTGATCAAAACAAAAATAACAAAACACAAGCCACGTTAAACAAATGCATTAGTTCAACAAAAATTGTTTTTTGTGAAAAAAATGTATTTAGTAATATTGTTTTGTTTTATAATTTTATTTACTTACTTAAATATTATTTACTCGTGTTGTGGTGAACTTAAAAGTTAATTTAAATAACAAATAAATCTTCAAGCTCGAGGTCCTTTTTTTTTGTATAAAATATCTTTATTTTATTTATTCCAATATTTCGTTATTCTTTGAATAACATCATCAGGGACAGTCTAATAAAATAACAAAAATCAAAATATAAAATATAAATAAAAAACATCAAAGCAAAAAACGAAAAGTAAAACAAAGCATAAACAATATATATCAATAAAAATAACAACAAAAAACTAACCTAATAATAATTTACGCACACAAAAATTCCTATAAGCTAGTGTGTTGCTGTTACCGTCGTCATTATCGTACTAAAATAATAAATATTGCACTTGTTATAATTATTTCTTCGCCTTATTAACTAAGTAACGAAAATGTTGAGCCGAACTCCCTTCGACATCGGCTTTGAAATTCATCCTAGTTGCTGTTGGTATTTTTATTATGTTTAGCATCTCCAACATATATCGGCGTTTATAATTCTTTTCCCTCTGTAATATTTGTACGTCATCTAAGTTTGGAGAGTGATGAGTATTTGCACAGTGGGCCTTAAGTGCTGTTTTTTGTGTATTTATTAATTTTTGATCTGACTTGTGTGCAGCCATTCTGGATTTTAATTTATTTTTGGTTGTGCCTATGTATACTTTTTTGCATATTTCATTTTCCTTTCCGTTGCAAGTTATTTTATATATTACGTTAGATTTTTCCCATTTGTCAAATTGCCCGTACAAAAATGATAACGATTATCGATGACCATATAAATAAAATTAAGATTAGCAGTAGAGACAAATATATATTAAATACCGTAGAAAAAACAGAAAACTTTTTGAAACAAAACAAAAATATATTAATAGTACAGGCGGACAAAGGCAACGTAACGGTCGCAATGGAAAAAGACGATTACAAAAAAAGGATGAATAATATAATTGAAGATATGATGACGTACCAAAGATTAAAAAGGGATCCAACTAGTACTCTTCAAAAGAAAAATAACGATTTAGTAGAAGAACTGTTTAAAAACCATGTGATTTCACCCACAGAGAGAAAAAGACTAAAAACGGACGCGGCTATATCACCAAGAATTTACGGCCTTCCTAAAATCCATAAGGAAGGATACCCATTGAGATCAATATGCTCAAGTGTAAATGCTCCATCTAGCCATCTCTACAAATATATCACGAATATTCTTAAGAAAATCACAGCTAACTCACCATACAATATCAGGGATTCAGTGCAATTTAGGAATAAGCTACAAAACTTGACTATAAATGACGATGAAAGATTATGTTCGTTTGATGTCGTGTCGGTATTCCCTAGTATACCCGTGGATTTAGCTTTAAGAATTATTGAAGATAGATGGAACGAGATAACAATACATACGGATATGTCGAAAAGTTTGTTCTTGAAGATACTAAAGTTTTGCATTAAGGACAACAGATATTTTAAATATGAGGAAAAACTATACACACAGAAAAAAGGGTTACCAATGGGATTACCAGCTTCACCTATTGTAGCAGATATTGTGATGGAAAAATTATTAGATACGTGCATAGGAAACCTGACAAAAAAACCGAAAATCTTGACAAAATATGTGGACGATTTACTCAGTATAGTACTAGAGTGCGAAATAGAGGTGATCATGAATAGTTTAAATAGCTTTCACCGCAACATAAAGTTTACGATGGAATAAGAAATAGACTCCAGACTTCCATATCTGGATACACTAGTTATACGTGACAATAATCAGTTAAAAATAGATTGGTTCCAAAAACCAACGGCGTCTGGACGGATAATCAACTTTTTCTCGAAGCATCCAAAAAGGGTTATTGTAAATACGGCTAACAATCAAATAAAAAGAGTTCTGAATATAAGTGATGAGGAATTCCATAAAAAAATAAAGGAAAGATAAAACAAATACTACACAATAACAATTTTCGGGCGAAACTTGCAAAAAAACTGATACGGGATTTTGAAAAATTTAATCATTAAAACATTAGAACCAACGAAAGCCCCCACATTTATAAAGCTTTAACTTATGTTCCTAAAATTTCAGAAAGATTGGAAAAATCTAAATTTTTTGACGCAGAAAAATACAAAATGGCCCACAAAACTACACACAATTTGGGAAAACTTTTTAGTTATACGAAAGATATAATTGACAAATGGGAAAAATCTAACGTAATATATAAAATAACTTGCAACGGAAAGGAAAATGAAATATGCAAAAAAGTATACATAGGCACAACCAAAAATAAATTAAAATCGAGAATGGCTGCACACAAGTCAGATCAAAAATTAATAAATACACAAAAAACAGCACTTAAGGCCCACTGTGCAAATACTCATCACTCTCCAAACTTAGATGACGTACAAATATTACAGAGGGAAGAGAATTATAAACGCCGATATATGTTGGTGATGCTAAACATAACAAAAATACCAACAGCAACTAGGATGAATTTCAAAGCCGATGTCGAAGGGAGTTCGGCTCAACATTTTCGCTACTTAGTAAATAAGGCGAAGAAATAATTATAACAAGTGCAATATTTATTATTTTAGTACGATAATGACGACGGTAACAGCAACACACTAGCTTATAGGAATTTTTGTGTGCGTAAATTATTATTTGGTTAGTTTTTTGTTGTTATTTTTATTGATATATATTGTTTATGTTTTGTTTTACTTTTCGTTTTTTGCTTTGATTTTTTTTATTTATATTTTGATATTTGTTATTTTATTAGACTGTCCCTGATGATGTTATTCAAAGAATAACGAAATATTGGAATAAATAAAATAAAGAATATTTTATACAAAAAAAAGGACCTCGAGCTTGAAGATTTATTTGTTATTTATATTAATAAAAAGGTCGAAAAACAACTTCATATATTTAAAAGTTAATTTTTACAACAGTTTTGCAAATAAATCTTAACTAAATAAATTTGTGTTCATTGTATTGCGGCATAGAAGATGATGAAAAGAGAAATGCAAAAGGGCAGCTTTCTTAGAAAGAGACAAGAAAACGCAAAATCTTCCGCCTCGTGACAGTTCTGTTAGTATTCTGTGATGTTAATTCGCAGCTAACCTCAAAAATTTGCGTTAAAAACTAATGTGTCATAAAATGAAATAAGGTTTACAAAAATTGCATAAGAAAATTATTAAACTAAATTCTTAATAATAATTTAATTAATAAACGTTTATAAAATTATTAATAGCCTTTCTAACTGGGCTTTTAATTTTAAGCTTTTTAATAGAAAATAAATAATTAATGGAAAAAAATATCCATTTATTTTTTATTCATGCATGTTTTGAAATTAACAATAAATTTTTTAACAAAAACATAGGGTTTTTTATTTTTTAGAATACTTCTTAAAAAATTCGGACTGTACGTTAATCGAGTTTGCATAAGTTATCCCATAAAAAATTTATTTTTGTAACTATTTTAATGACTGCTACAACTGATCACTTTAATTGAAAACAAGCAAGAGTGCTATATTCGGATTTGCCGAATCTTCTATACCCTTCACCATGATGAGATAAGAACAAAAAGTTATATACAGAAATAACGTTCTTTAGATAGGTATAAATAAATATTAATTGAGCCACGCCAACTTTTCATTTCGTCATGCCGAAGAATATAAAAAAAAAAAATTTATATATGTACCTATGCCCGTTTCCTCTTTTGCCAAAGTTGATGTTTGAAATTCGTTTTATAATCTTAAAATCGTTTTTTAGAACATAAAAAAATTAAATTAAAAAAAAAATTTTTTTCGGGATTCGAACTGGCAATATCATGAGTCTCAGGAGAGAACTTAACAACTCGGCTAAGAATGTTTTTACTAAAGAAGCGTTAAATTAAAATATATTGAGTCTATGAGTTTGTTTCTCTATTTGAGCGGCATGTCATATACATGCATTAATGTGTATGTGTAAAATTAAGCACATTACAAATAAATTATACCACTTGTAGTGAAGGGTATAAAAAACAACAACAAAAAACCACATTACCCACACACATCATCAAATCAACTTCGTTCCTCATAAGGACCCAGAATATATATACTTTATAGGGTCTAACATCAATATTTTAGAAATTACAAACGGAATGACAAACTTATATATACCCTATTCACCACCTGTGGTGAAGGGTATAACAAAAAACCAAAATTGAATTGGTTTCTATGGTATGTTTATGTCGTTTTGGTAATACAGTGTTGGTTTGGCAATGTCACGTCTAATTGGACCCTTAAAGGAAAAATTTGAGGCAGTCGTGGTTTTTTAGCAAACAATTCCGGACCATACGTGACATAAATGTAAGTATGTATAATTGGCCCCTATCATATATGGGGTCTTCGGAAAACCCATTTCAACGGACAGACGGACATCGTTAAATCAACTTCGCTCCTCATAAGGACCCAGAATATTTATACTTTATAGGGTTTAACATTCATATTATAGAAATTACAAACGGAATGACAAACTTATATATACCCTATTCACCACCTCTGGTGAAGGGTATACAAATAATTATAAGCCAAATGACTGCTGTGCATGAAACTATAATGTTTCTGTTAAAACAATATGACGACATTGGGTCTGTTTGAGTACTTTGAATAAAATTCAGTAAATTAATTATTTCTGAGTAAACTAAAACATTTTTTTTCAGAAAAGGCTCTTGCCTTTATAAAATTTTTAAAATTAAGGGAACAGCTGATGGCAAATACTATTGAATATTGCTTGGCCCTATGGCCCTTTCGCCCTTTTGGATTCACATATATTTGTGTCGATTATTTTTTTTTTGATTAAATATTTTCATTTAATTGTTTGCAATGCACTATTACACAAAGAATAATTAGGTTTAAGAGAGATGGTAAAAATACCTAACAGCTATAATATTTTACTATTGAACCAAAGAAGCATACATAAATTAAACTTAAGAACACGGGGAAGGAAAATTTACATAAAAACCTTCAATAAATTAAGAAGTACAGATATATTATATGAGATTAGCAATATTTACAGTTTTAACATAGATAGTGTTTTAACATAAATAGTGCTTTTTACTATAAATAATAAAAATTAACATATGTGCTGTATTTACTTAGCTTAAAATAAAATAAAATGTTTTATAAAAACAAGTTGAGATGATATTCAATGTCTGAATAAGTCCAAGAGTTCTGAAATTTTTCAGTTATTTTTCAATACGATCGATAACAAGTTCAACATTGCAATGGGTCGAGTGAATAAAAATGTAGTTTCTACTACATAGTACTAAGTACTAGCACTAACTTTTACTTTTCAGTACTAGCTATGCTGAAAAGTTTAAACTACAAATATGTAGTGTGAATAACTCTTTGCTAGTGCTAGCTAGCTGGTGCTTAAAAGGGGAACCAAAAGCTGGAAATTTGACTATTAAATCAGCTGCCAAAATTCGTTTCAGAAGTTGCCACAATTTTAATTTTAAATACTGGTATGGAATTTTGCTGGAATTCTACGTTTGGAGTGTTTTCCTTAAGCATAAACCAACTGGTGAATAGTATCTTGTACAATTACTTGTTAATTAAAAAGTTTACTTAATAGATGCAGAAGAAGTGTGACTTTCTATTACGTGAAAAAAAAACGGAAAGGAAAAAGTTTGTCAAAAAATGTCATCAGCTGTACTTAAGTCTGGTTACATTGGTTGTTTAAAACGTAGTTGTACGGAAGAGAAGCAGCCCGTAACAGTGGGACTGACGGCTAGCTGCTCAACCGATTTTTTCAACAAGCCGCGCCGCCTCCGAAATACTACTGATCGACGCACAGTGGCGCCCGTAGAGCAAACGAGGTTGCAAAAATCAAAATTTTCATGAGCGCCGACGAAGTTTTGAATACAGTACTTTTCGCTTATAGTCACATCCTTTAGTTGCAACCATAACGTGGACTATATCGCTAATGTGACTATAAGGCTAATTCACATATATGCCACTATGACGCATATAACCGAGTTCGAATATAATCAAGTTATGTGAATAAAGGAAATAAAAAATTCATATAAATTACGACGACATCAGGCTTATGTTTTTACAACAGAGTTGAATACTGTATAAAAAATAGTTAAAATAATAACAAGATATTTCATAGCTGATACCAACGGCAAAAACTAAATTTTTACGAGTAGAGAATTGATGACAAAAATTAAATGATTTAATTCATTCGTTCTTTGGCTGGATTTTTGATTCGAAAACTAAAAAGAACTTAGTAAATATTGCTAATGTGACTATAACGCCATTAATTTGCTTTACTCTTCCCTTTGACTACTGTTGATAAATGGCATATATGACAGATATAAGCATCACTTAATGGACTATAACGTTAATTCTTTATATTAAACTAGCTTAACCCGTTGCGCTTCGCTACACTGCTTTAACCACCTTTACAGACTCTCCGTTTAATAGTTCTTCAGTAGAGAGATATTTATTTTTATTTTCAAAAGTGTAGTATACCATAAGAGTGACTTCTACAAAGTTTGAACATTCTTACTATAACAGTTCTTGAGATAAAATATATTAAACATCGTCGTTCTATGGGGGTACCACTTCTCCCGCTGCTATATTATTTGAATTTTGGCGCTCAGAAGATCCTACTACCAAAAGTTCAACAAAATGCGTGCAGCGGCTCTTATTAATATTTCTATATATGAGGGGTACTGCTCCTACTCTGTCTACCCCGCCTATTTTTATATTGAAATTTTTAGTTTACCCTGATAGAAGCTCCAACCACGTTTGAAGACTTTCTCTTTAATAGTTCTTCAGCTCAGCGATATTTAATATATGCATACTATGGGAGGTGTTTCCCCCATGCGCATACCCGCTTTATTTTTATTTTCAAAAGTGTAGTATACCATAAGAGTGACTTCCACAAAGTTTGAACGTTCTCACTACAACAGTTCTGAAGATATGCAATGTTAAACATTGGCGTCCTATGGGGGATTCCACTTCCGCCGCTGCTATTTTATTTCAATTTTGGGGCTCAGAAGATCCTACTACCAAAAGTTCAGCAAAATGCGTGCAGCGGCTCTTAAGATATGCGATAATTAATATTGGCATTCTATGGGGGATACCAATTCCCCTGACCCTATCGAAAAAATAAGTGGCCTATTTTATTTTTAGGGCTCACCTGATGTTACTGTAAAAATTTCAGGAAAATCGGTTCAGTAGTTTAGGAGTCTATAAGCCAACAAACAAACATACAAACATTTTTCATTTTTATATATATAGATTAACTCATAGCCAGCGATGCCAGAATTGCAGATTTCTCTGCATTTTGCAGATTTTATTCCCAAAATTGTCAAAATGAAGATTTGAAGATTTTTGGTTTAAAATTGCAGATTTTTTATCTCTGTGGAGACTTCTTTACATTGTCAGTTATGTTTGTACTATTTCCAAATCTTGCATTGATAAACGAAAAATATTTTTCATTCATAGAAGAACCGTTTGGAAAAAGATTCATTAATAGGAATTTTATTCACAAAAGATTACTTAAAAATTAAAAATTAGCATTGTCTTGACACATTTATATCGCCGGACTTATGTTTTCTGATTTTATACGAAATAATATGCATATGTACGCATATGTACTTACGCATATGTACTTATGCATAAATTAGCGCCCGGACACTGTCGATAGTACTATCAAGTTTCGAGCCGAATTACAGCAATAAATACAAACAACAAGAATGGCAGGGGTATGGATGGCTTTGCTGTGCTTTTTTACTGCTAATTTGAGGACTTTATGTCGAAATTTTTATATTTTTATATAGGGACCAGAGAACAGCTTTATACGATTGAAAAAAATCGCATTTAATCAACGACAACAAATACACTCGCTTACGGTCATACAGTCAAACTTGCCCAACCGCAAATATTCGCTGCTGGTTTGCAGTCATTCAAATAACGCACATCGTGCTTTGTTATTTATACAATCGTTAGCTTCGTTTTTTAATTAAGATGTTTGTGTGCCGAACAGACAATGATTGTTTTGGTAAAGAAAAAAAAATACAAACAAAAAAGCCTGAAATGAAACAATCATTACTCATGAAGATATTCAGCAGCAACTATGTAGTAAAAGAAAAAAAAATTGAAATGAAACTAAACACACATACATATGTAGGTACACACAATTTCCATAGAAACAGACTTTTTTTCATTTTAAAAAGTATAGTAGTAGTAGGTATGTACAATGTATTCTTGTTATTGTTGTTTTTATTTTTGTTAATTTGGAAAAAGCGTCTCATCGAGTGGTTTATTGTTGTTGTTGTTGTGTTATATTGCGTGAGCAACAAAAATGCAAATAAAGCACTTTCAATAAAAACGAATAAATGCAAAAATAAAATGCGTACGAAAGGATGTAAAAATTACCAACGTTGAACTTTGTTTTGCAAGCACAGAATGAATGGTAATTTTAGCGTATGAATAAATCAAGAAAAATAGTGATTTTAAGGTTCTTTGATAGGGACTAAAATGTCGAATATTTTTGTAATGTTGTAATAAAAAAATGAAAATACAAATGCCATTATACCATTAGAGGAAAAGTCCGGTAGACGGACTTCCTTTTAGGTTGAGAATTAAAACCAATTTAAAACATAATTTAAAATTGCAATTACATATCTTATAGTCCCTGCTACTTTAGTTCCTTCAGAAATGTGCTTATCAGCAGCACAATTTTTCAAGAACTGCCGTCTGAAATAACGTGCGAACATACATACTTCTCATACGTTCAATAAAGTTATAAAAACAACGAACTGTAGCCTGATAAAAAACTATTTAAAGTTTTCCTGCTCAAGTACAAACATTCAGTTGATAGCAATATCGATAGTATCGATTCTCAAATCTGAATTGTCGATAGATATCGATAGTAAAAAATATCAATAGTATCCCAGCACTAGTATAAATATCTTTAATAGTTGCAATATTTCATCTCTTGTAATTTCAATAAGACCCTTGATAGTTTTAATAACATGTCAAGAAATTAACTTTTAATTTGTTGTTTAAGATACCAAAGGTGTGATTAATCCCTACTCAGCTTGAGAAGAAGGTTGGAAAGATATTTATACCCACACCACAATAGTGGAGAGGGTATGGTATTATGCATTTGTGCTGATGTGTGTAACGCCCTAAAATATTGGTCATAGACCCACCTTAAAGTATACGGATCGACACAGAATCACTTTCTGAGTCGAACTAACGATGTCCGTCCGGCTGGCTGGCAGGCTGGCTGTCCATGTAACCTTGTGCCCAAAGTACAGGTCGCAATTTTGGAGATAATTTGATATAGGTTCTTATTGGCACAAGGACCAAGCCTATTGAAAATGGGCCAAATCGTAGGACCACGAGGGAAGATAGGGGGCAATTTCTTCCTCTCAGAAACTATCAAACCGATTTTAATGAAATTTAAAACATAGATAGAACCATGGACACAAAAGCGATGTATTTTTTAAAAAATAGGACCACAAGGCGAGATAGGGGCAATTTCTGCCTCTCAAACCGATTTTAATGAAAATTAAAACATAGATAGATCCATATCTATATGGACACATAAGCTATACTGTTTTTCAAAAATAGGATCACAAGGGGAGGTAGGGGCAATTTTTGCCTCTCAAACCGATTTTAATGAAATTTAAAACATAGATAGATCCATATCTATATGGACACATAAGCTATACTGTTTTTCAAAAATAGGATCACAAGGGGAGGTAGGGGGCAATTTCTGCCTCTCACAAACTTTCAAACCGATTTTAATTACGTTTATAAGCATAGATAAATCCATATTTATATGGACATATAAGTATGATGTGTTTTTAAATACTGTGGTGTAGGGTATCATATGGTCGGGCTTGACCGACTATACTTTCTTACTTGTTTTTAATGTACAAATATCCAAAAATTATCAGCCATGTTCTGATAATCGCATTCGAGTAAAATTAAAATACAACCAATTTTTAAAACTTTGCTGTGTTGAAAGTTCAAAAAAATATTTCCTTTTTTATACCTCATACTTTGAGGACCACTTATAGATATTTACCATCGATTTCAAATTCCAGAACATGTCCGTTTATATTTTATGGTTTTCTAAATAAACTACATACAAAATGTAAGAAATACAATTTTGAAGATTTTTAAATCTTTACGCAGATTTTCCAGATGTTTTGATGACAAATTATGGTTTTTTGCTGATTTTACCTCTTAAAGTTCTGGCAACACTGCTCATAGCGGCAAAATAAACCGATAAAATGGACTATACCGCTAATGTGACTATAAGCGTTGTGACTATAAACGAAAAGTACTGTAAACCCGTGTTATAGGAAACTTTTCAACGATTTCAACTATGCCACTCTTAATATCACATTTTTAGTTTAGAAGATATAACCGTTCAAAGTTAACCGACTTTCGGTTTTCAAAAAAACACACAATTTTTAGTCAATTTGTTGCGATTTCAGGTGTAATATCTCGAAAAATAGGTAACGAATCGCCTTATATTTTGTTTGTATTGATTGATGTATTTATTAAATGTATAATGATAAAAAAAATTAACTGCTGCTTTGTGTTTCTCCTGGTAAATCACTATTTAAAAACTATCCGTTTTTTCACTATTTTTCAACTTTGACGGAAAATAAAAAAAATCTATATTTTTCTATATTTGCCATTTATTTATTTAAAGTCTATGGAATAATCCCTGCAGACTAATTAAAATATACATATTACAAAAGAAATTGAACAGTACAAACATATAATTTAAGACTATCTATTTATTTATTTATTTAAATGTAATATGATATCTGTTCTTACGATGTCCAAACTTTTATTAAAATCAATGAACGGATATAGTTTATTAAATTCATCACAAATTCTACGAAATGGATCAAAGTTGGCATAATTACTGCAATAATATTTGATACTCAATAAATCATAATTTGTTAGTGACCGATATGGTATATAAATGTCAATTTTACTGAGAAGAAGTTTCAAGAGGAAAGAAACATTTAACATGTGTCTGCGGCTTTTCAATGTAGGAAGCTTAATGAGAGCAAGACGGTTCTGTATGATGGCAACTTTTTATTGGGATCCCAGCCCAAACCACGAAGACAAAATAGCAAAAATTGAACTTGACTTGATGTTAGAGTGTACGTGATATTATGGATCCCGTACTACAGATCCATATTCAAGAATTGGTCTAACCAGTGTAATAAACAACTGTTTTGTTGTGTACGGATCTGAAAACTCTTTAGCCCATCGTTTAATGAACCCAAATACACCAGTAGCTTTATTAATTGTTAACAAAATGTGACTCTTAAATTCCAATTTTCCATCTAATAGTACGCCTAGATCGTTGAAACTATCAACCAATTCGAGAGCTGTATTATTCATAACATAGTGGCCATTAATTGGAAATGATCTTGTAAAAATCATATATATACATTTTTTAACATTTAGTTCCATTAAATTAATTTTACACCAAGTAGTTAATTGGTTAATGTCATACTGTAAAAGCGATTGTTGATCAGCATTGTTGAAGGAAATAAAGATTTTTACATCGTCGGCATACATTAACATATTTGAGTGTTTAAATACAGAAGGAAGATAATTTATAAATAATGTGAATAAAAGCGGTCCTAGGTGATTACCTTGAGGTACACCCGATATTACGTTAATATTATTGGAGAACAAGTTTCGGAACTTAACAGACTGCTTTCTATCCTTTAAATACGAACTCGGCCACTTTATGATCGATGTACTAAAGCCTATACGATCAAGTTTAAAAAGTAATAGATCATGATTTACTTTATCAAATGCCTTGCTAAAATCATTATATGAGCCGTTTATTTTGAAAGTGGCATTAGTCACTTTTTCAAAAAAAATCGGGTTAATAATAAATATAATAATAAATAATAATAATAAATAATAATAATAATAAATACTGAGAAAAATATCATTATCATGATGTATCAAATACAAGTGAATCTTCTCGAAAGTTAGCATCCATATTTTTAAACGTGTTAAAACGCAAACCCTTAAATATCTCGACTTAAAAACCGAAATGACTTATGCCACTTTCAAAATAAACGGCTCATATATAACATCTGTTTGTTTCCTATTGACAAACCCTTCATTTACCCGAGTTGTTAATTCAAGCAGATTTGTAAGTGTATAACATGATTTGCGGAATCCGTGTTGCATTGGAGATAAAATAGAGGATACATGATGTGACAGCGTGTTGTATATAAGTTTTTAAAATAGTTTTGGTATAGCACTAAGCTTAGCAATACCTTTATAATTCGAAATACCAGATTTAGCACCAGACTTGAACAGCGGTATAATAAAAGATTCTTTCCAAGTAGAAGGAAAATAACCCAACTTTAGGGATTTTTTAAACATGTAAGTCAGAGGAATATACAATAAATGCGAACATCGGTTTAAGATACAACTGGGAACGCCATCTGGACCTGCAGAACACGATAATTTTAACTTTTTCAGATATTTCCGAACTGTTTGCTGATTAATGGATGGTATATTAATAGTTGTTGATTCCGGAATTGTGTATGGATAATAGTTTTTATCGATAAATACTGACGAAGAGTAAGTTGATGCAAAAAATTCAGCAAATATATTGCTTATGATTTTATCATCTGATGATTCTGAATCTCCAAACTTCATAGCCGAGGAAAAGTCTACTGCACGTCTTTTAGAATTAACAAACTTATAAAGTGATTTCGGATCATTTTTTAAGTTATTTTTTACTTTTACTAAGTATTTATCATAAGCTAGTTGATTAGCGATAGTATATTCTGATCTTGATAAGGAATATTTCGTATAAGCACTCGACGTTCCATATTTTTTTATAATTTTTGAACATTTTGTTTTTCTTGTTTTTAAGCCTACACAGAAAAAATTATTGCCGAATTATTTTCAAACAAACACTTGTTTGAAAATTTTTTTAATTTCTACAAATTTTTTTACTGATTCAATTAAAACTTTTGTTTGATTTTTATTTAACCAAGAAAAATGTTGACAACCATTCAAAAATATAATACACGCGGTATTGGTTTCAAGTTTTCATAATTTTGTATGAAATATTTAACGCTTTTTAATGTTGTCGTCTCTTTGCATTTTTTTATTTGATCGTAAGCAACACTTCTTTATGTAAAATATAAGAACTACAACAAAAAAGACATGCAGTCTATTTTTGGACACTTTAAAAAAGTACAACAGTAAGAAAGATGAAGAGGTTTGAAGTAAAAAAAAAAAAAATAACAGGTAAAAAAACGTTTCACTCTTTTTAAACAACAGAAACAACAACAAAATTATAAGAAACAAAATAAATTTTTGGTTGGTTTCAAAGTTGGTTAAAAAAAAACCAAAATCCCGTATTCAATTTTTTCAAACTGTTTGCTTAAATACATCAAATACAAAATATAATGATGACGAAAAACATATCGAGTCGGTCTGTCGCCGTTTTTGGGTTACATTTTTTCTTCATTAGCAAAGGAAAGGATACAGCAACAGTGAGTGATGACGAAAAACATTGTGTGTATAAAAAAAGAACTTCGTTCAAAAATTATTCCAACAAAAAAATGTGTCTCAAAGCCAGCCGGCCGCTCTGCCATCATCTTCTAAATACAGTACCTGCTTGTGTGCGCATCATTGCTTGTGCAAAAACCTGTTTTTTTTGATTTTGAAATTTAGTATATGAATTTCAGTAAACGTTTTGTTTGATTCAGTTAAATTATTTGTTTAAAAAAATCAGTGTTTTTTTTCAATAAACAAAATGCAAATAAATAGTTTGAATATGCGAATTTGTTTATAGGACCGATTTCAGACAAAAAATTGTTTGATTCTACAAATTTTTTGTTTGAATTGGAAAAATAATTTTTTCTGTGTAAAAAGATAATTTGTATTCCAGGGAGGACCATTAGATCTTGCAGGTAAAATTCTAGGTACAGATGTCAGAAAGCATTCATTAAGAATATGGTAAAATGTCTTAACACACAGGTCCATATCATCATTACAACGAGATAGTACGTTCATCCAGTCAATTTCTGCCAACTGAAGTTGCAAGTTATCGTAATTTGTACGGCTAAAACAAAAGATTTTATGATGTTGAGTTTTATTTTGATCATAAGTACAGGAGAAAAAACAGGATATTTCAAGCGTTGGATGATACATATCTTCAGGATTAGAGATTGGAGTATGACGCTGTATAAAAAAGTCAGTTGGTTCATTAACAAAAACCAGATCCAGTATTATACTAAGGGCATTTTTAATCAAGTTGATTTGGAAAAAACAATTATCAAGTAAACCGTATATAAATTCAGCTGAGGAGTCAGAAGAGCGGGATGGAACCAAGTCATTAGAGTTAGGATTACCTTGCCATAATACAGACGGCATGTTAAAATCACGAATTAAGATTACTAACGGCCATTTTCACCAAGTTCGGTTATAATTAACCGTCGGTTATAGCTGTCAAAACATATTGGTAACCGGAACTTTAATTGAAAGTTAGTTTTAACCGAACTTGGTGAAAATGGCCGTAAGTCAGATGATTTTAAGTTATTTGCGATTAAATCAATTGCCTTCAGATGATCTTCATAAACAGTAATAGGCGAATTAGGTGGAATGTATGAACAAATAATGTGGAGGGATTTTTTATTTATTTTTACTAACACAGATATCGACTCAATATGTAAAAAAATCTTTTAAGATAATTTCTTCGGAAGAAAACTCATTTGATATGGCAATTAAAACACCACCACCAGATCTTTTTTCCTTACTTTCCAATTGATTCGTATCAGACCCTGCTATGCAACTTTCTCTGTCTTTACGGAATATTTGATATTTAGGACAAAAAATCTCTGAATTATTAATTTTTTTACTGAGCAAGGTTTCAGTGAATATAATTATGTGATTATTGAAGCCAAAACTATTACAGTAAATTGATGAAAGTTTTGAATTTATACCCCTTACGTTTTGATAAATAATAGAAATTAGTTTTTTGAATTTAAATTTGAATTGGGAAGGCGAGCGTTATCCTCTTCACGATATTTGAATTCACGTACTAATGCATTTTTAGTCCAAAAATCAGGACTGACAATTTGTTGGAATAGATTTTCAGGGACAGTTATTTTAAATGATGCCCTATTTCTAGAATTGATTTTATAAACATTAATATCTTCTGGAATACAATTTTCAATCTTTGACACTACATGAAATTTCATCTCATCATTTTTAGTATCCAGTGCAAAGTGAGTAGCAAATATTGTTTTTTTGGAGCAATAGTCCTGAGACCCCTAGGGGCAGATGATGGCATAGTATCAGTAATATACGGTGAAGCAGGCAGCATTGGGGATGCCGCTTCAAAATTAAATTATCGACCGGAGTTAACAGTATCAGTAAGCAAGTTCTGAGTATTAGCAGTTATAGGCAACGAAGAAATAGGATTTGCTGTTTGCATATTAAGAGCACTATTATTAGCTGTTATAGGTGTCGGAAAAGCAGTATTTACATTTAAGTTTAAATTAGGAGCAGCTTCATTACTATTATTAGCTGTTGTAGGTATCGGAAAAAGAGTATTTACATTTAAGTTTAAATTAGGTGCAGCTTCATTAATTAATATTTCAACATTGTTCAATTGACAACTAGGATTTACTTAATCTTTACCGGAAATATTTTGGCTCGGATTAGCCAAATTAAAGGTAGTATTATCATCAGAATTTTCCTTATTCAAGAAACTAGG
This sequence comes from Pollenia angustigena, assembly GCA_930367215.1. NCBI lineage: Eukaryota > Metazoa > Arthropoda > Insecta > Diptera > Polleniidae > Pollenia > Pollenia angustigena. Next base: position 9,599,735 of record OV884061.1, on the reverse strand, counting down.
AGACTTCCGGCGTTGTGGAGATGGTAATTGAGGTGAATGTAGTCCTTGCAATGATTTAAAATCTTCAAAAAGCTTTCCATAAGCATTAATTTGTGCGGATAAATTAATTAAATTATTTTGAATTTGCAAAAAGTTATTTTTAGTGCTTTGAAAAAATCGGTAGCAATCAGCTCCAATTTTTTGGCACTCATTACAGCGCCAATGCAAGTTCTTATGCTTCGATATAGATTCAGCCACTAAGCCCGATAGACCACTGCATTTAAAGTGACATAAACCATGGCAACGCCAACAAATAATCATTCTATCATCATAACTTTCCAAAGAACAGCCTTTCTTCAAACATGCCATTTTGATAATAAAGCATACACAAAGAAAAAAAAAGTTTTTTAAGTGTATGTCGATAAAGCAGTAACAAATAAAATATAGCACTGTTGTTCAATGAGCGGCAATGCTATTACTTAGAAGTTGACAGATATAAAACAGATGTTTATTAGTTTATATCGTAAAATATTTTAATTTGAGTGATTTTCTCAATGATAATTATAAAAAAAGTCAATTTTAATTATAAAAAATTTGCCAAAATTTAACAAAATTATTGTCTTAAAAACGCGTTTTAAAGACTGTACAATTTATACAATCGATAAATAGTGAGTTTATAAAACAAATCGGCACAGTTTAAGTGGTAAACAAATAAAAAAAAACACACGAAAAATAAATATTTTTTAGAGACAATTTCAATACACGTACACGTGACGAAAACTATGATATTCATAAAGAACAGGTTTTGCCATATTTGCAAAACCTGTTCTTTGATTATTTCTTTACATAGTTCAAAAGGTTTTATCTGCCCGTACGTGCCCGTTTGGCTTCTAGAGGTAAAAAAGGTTAAAAAGACATGGTTGCAGAAATTGTATGGAGTCCATCCCTTATATGTTTTGACTGACAGTAATTGATCTAATAATTTGAAAAAAACTACTCATTGAAATTAGCAGGTACACAGAAAAAAAAAATTTTTAAATCAAAAAGAAACAATCTTATTTTAAAATAAAACAGCTGTGAAATCGAGCCAAGCTGATTTTCTTTTGTTTTAAAAGTTTTCGTTTTTATTTTAAAAACTGCAATTTTTATAAAAAAAATTTTTATTTTTGATTTAAAGTGAAAATCAATTTTAAAAGAAAATATACCATTTTTGTATCAAAAATATAGTTTTTAAAACAAGAATATAGCCCTTTTAAATCTAGAATGTAATATTTTTAAATTAAAAATGTGTAATTTTAAATTAAAAGTACCTAATTTTGAAGGTATACGTTGCTTCATACTTACCTTTACACCAGGCAATAAGTAATTAACTCATTATTAAATTTTTAAGGTTTATTAGAGTATAAGAATATACAGCTTAGTACAACTTAAAAGTTATTTAATCTTATTTGATTTATAAATTTAAGTTGTAATTGAGGTATTTTTGTTTATAAAATATTATATTTATTTATTGACCTTTGTTTAGCATCGTCAGTTAATTAAATTTACAAAATTTTAATATGAATAACACAAAAAAAGCAATACTTTAATTATATATTATTTTTGTTATTATGGCTTTTTGTAATTGTGTTATGACAAATAGGTTTTGGAATTTAAATTAAGAAAAATTTTGTTTAAAATTTTGTTTTGGTTTTTTTGTGTTATTCATATTAAAATTTTGTAAATTTAAGTTACTGCCGATGCAAACCAAAGGTTAGCGAAATATCGATAGAAATAAATAAATAAATAAATATAATATTTTATAAATAAAAAGACCTTTAGCTTAAACATCTAAAAATAATTATTATGTTCTTAAATATTTACAAAAATTTATTAGATATATGTATTTAATATTTTATTTTGTATGTGCTAAAATAATTACAAAAAATCATTGGATGTACATATCAAATGGAATACTTTTCAAAAACTAACTATAGTAATTTTGGTCTTACATATATTTTACCATTATTATTTGCATATAAGTTTATTGGAGGACTAGAAAATACTTTTATATCTTTTATATATAAACATTCAAATTTGTTTAACGAAACCGAAAAACATAATACATAAATATTGTTATGGTTTTGCAGAAAAGTTTTAATTTTATATAATTCAAATGTATTTGTATTAATTGATAAATAAAGATTTGTTTTATAAAATGTTCCTTTATATAACAACTCATTTATTCATTTAACATCCTTAAATTCTAATACATCTTCTTTAACTATATTTTTGAAGTATGGTTGATTATTCAAAGTAACAATTTCATATGAATCAAAATGTTGTTCTGATTCAATTCCTTGCTCATGATCAAACAAAAATTTTGAAAATTGAAGAAGGATTTTTTTTACCACGCCGTGTTATAAAGTAGTATTCCTAAAAAAATGTAAAAATTGAAACATTAACAATAAATCTGTCAGATAGCCGAATATAGCACTTTTACTTGTCTATTTATTAGTTTGATTCGCAAATACTTACATGATATTTTCTTTCGTTGGGAAAAACTTTACATATCTCATCAACAATATTTGTAAAATCCTTTGGTGATAGTGACCTATTGCAAAAAAGAGAGTCCTCAACGATTATATTAATAAGTTCCGTTCTGTTCACGTTGGTAAGAGCATTTGCCTTTTCGTAAAAATTTAAAATGGCTTTGCACTTTGACGTCTCCATCAATAAACTTTTTAAATCCTATAATTAAAGCCAGAAATTATTTCATTTCTTTGTTATTCAAAGATAAAAACTTACTTTTAATACAGCTGCACCCGAGTTGTTCGATGATGATTGTGTTTGCGAATGACACAACCAATCTTGCACTTTTGACGGAGCTGATAAAGTGTCATCATCAGGGCAAGGAAGTTCATGCACTTAAAATCGCAAAATATGCGCATAAAACATGCACTAAAAATCGTTAAATATGCAAAAATTACAAAATATGCATTAAAAATATATTTATTTAACCATATTTCACAAAAAAAACATAAATACATTTCATTCAGTTTTAAGAACTTAAAAAAAAAAACTTAGTTTAAAAAGTAGTAGTAGATAAAGATATATTTACATATGTGTATAAATAAAAAAGTTTTTTTTAACTTATCAACTGTAAAACTCATTCTTTTTGGTCTTAAAACAGTTTTAAGCATTGAAAATGTTCGTTCGACCTCAACGGATGTCATTGTCTACAATTTTTTCTTTACTGGAAGGAAAATTAAAAATATTACCAATTTCTTTAACTTTTTTAAATCCGGCATTCTTTTTTAAAACTCCATAAAGTTTGGCTTTTATTTTTTCGCCGATTTGACCTTCTACTTTTCTTATTTTAATGACAGCGTCATCAACGAGTTTAACCGAGGTGTTCAATGATTTAAACCCCTGAAGTTCGGTTATTGTATCGACTAGAAACCCATTGTTTGAGTGCATAAATTCTAATTGAGCCTTTATATTAGGTACATTTAAAATATTGTTAACTTTTTTATAGCGACTGCAATATTTTCGTTAAAATTATTTACCACATCTTTAAATACTTCAAAATTTTTGGAATAATACTCAACTGCCTGCAACCAGGTACCCCATCTGCTTATACATGGTTGAAACGCAAAGGTGACTTTAAAAACGTTCATGCATGGCATGAGCTTAGCATGTGACATGTAACATTTTTGATTAAGATATCTTTAAAAAATGTCAAGTAGAGCAAAATTTTATTTTTATTAAAGTCTTCTAAAAGAGAAATTGAATCTTTGGAAGTTCAAGCTATTGAAGCATGATCCTCCTTTTCCAACTTTACAATATTTAACAAAAATGTGTGTTTACTCTGTTTTTCTTCTGCATTCAAGATCCCAACAATTACGTAGACAACGCAACGTCCTTCAGTGTCCATTGTTTCGTCAATAGACAGCCACAAAGTATGTGACTTAATTCTTTCAACAATGTCACGTAGTTGTATAGTGTACAACTTGGCGAGATAAGTTTTTCTAAGGGTTGTTTCCGTAGAAATGGTTTTATTGTTATATTTGTTTAAAAAAATTCTATAATTTTGGTTGATTAGCTAATATAGACGTATATCTGCAGACACCATAGCAACATACAGTTCCAAACTTAATTTACTAGTTTTATCCCCAGAAGTTAATTTTCTTGAAATTAAAGTTTGCGAAACCTTTTCATAATCATAAATCTTTGTGTTTCTGGCTTTGAAGGTGCCGATTTACTTGAAATTTTTTAATGCAACACCTTTTTGTAAACTTTGCAAAAAAGTACTTCCCCTCTATTTTGAAGACTCAAAAACACACTTATTTAAAATATTATTTTTTGATATTTTTTCTTTTGGCCTTTTTTTCCTTAAAAACAATTTGTTTTATTAATACTTTTTGGATTTTAGGTCATACTTACACGGTAAATCAAAAATATTATTTTTAGTTCTATTTTTTCTTCGCCGAACGCTATTTTTATTTGCTGCTACTCCAAGTAAAAAAAACCGTGAACAAAATGAAATGTCAAAAACTGCTTTATTGTTACTTCTACAATTATGTACACAATTATACAAATTGTATAATTTTTGTATGTGCTACTTTTTAAAAGTAAAAGAAACAAGGTGAATTTTTAATAAAATGTAGGTAATTCAGTACCAAACACCAACATGTTATGTTGTTGCTTTTGCTTCTTGAAAATGTCAAAGTTAGCAGATTTTCCCATACTATTTTGACTGTTTGACAGCTTCAGGGCTGAAATAACTATAACCAGCTGATCCACTGACTACACCTTATAATGAAGTCGCATTGAACAGAAAGATATTTCTAAACAAAAAACTAACAGCCGTATTCATAATGAAAATTTGGCATAAAGTTAGCAAAAAGTTTATTCATAATACACCAACCAAACTCTGGCTAACGATTTGCTAAACTCTTGTTAACGAGCTGCCAAACGTTTGCCAACTTGTGAAAAACAGCCGTTTAATGTCAAACAATTTTGTTGGTTTTTTTAATTAACTGGTTTTTTAATTAATTTATTTTAATTTAAAAAACTTTTTAAAATTTTTATACATAGTATGTAAAGGGAAAAACAAAAAAAAAAGGAAAAAATTACAAATTCAGCGATGATTAATGCAAAACGTGTTGCATTTTCGAGTAATACGATATGGCATCATAAAAATTCAGAGTTGATTTATTAAAAGTTGGCAGATGGAGAAAAGTTCGTTATGAATTAACTCTGTGCCAACAAGCTGCTAAGCTTAATCGGCATTCTAGTAAGCAGCTCGTTGTACGTAGTGTACAAACTGTGGCTAACTTTTTGTTATGAATACGGCTGTAAGAAAAGAGAATTTTTTTTTTTATAAATATTACAAAATATAACGAAAAATGTGAATTTATAACAAAGTATGAAGAAAAATATGCATTTATGTCAAAATATGCAAAAACATGCATTTAAAGCAAAATATGCAAAAATATGCACTAACAAATTGATGTCATTTTACTGGAAATATTGTGATTCGCAAAGGTATTAACTTTAGGTGGGTCTCAGAGTACCGACAACAAACATGCATTTGCTTGAAGCCCCTTGCCCTGGTCATCATCAATACCAAACTAAAAAATTTTAAAATAAAGCAAAGAATATTAAATAAACTTATTAATAATCACCTCTTTTTTCCGCCACGCAAATAACTTCTCTCTAAATTCCACTCGAAGGCCTATCAAGGGGATGATTTCTTTTAAATCTTCATTTTTTAAGTATTGAAGACTTCTGTATGTTACACTACTCTCTAAAAAGATAAAAATAATAAAAAATTTTAATATTGGCGAAATTTTGACTAACACATAACCTAAAAAAAATGAATTTTATAATAATAAGTTGCAACTTACCTTTTAGATATGGCATTACAACCATCAAATCAAAACGTTTTAAAAGATCCTCTAAAGGACCACTTTCTGTATTTGGCTCGTGCGAAATATCATTGATATCATATACCGCTAAAAAATCTTCAGAATTGTCTTCCATTTTTTACAATATTCTTTTTTTAACTTTTTTTAAACACACTGCACCGAGCTATTAATATTTTTGTAACTTGTTATACTTTTTAAAATACACTGCACTGAGCTATAATATTTGTTTTACCTTTTATACTTTTTCACTTTATACACTTTTTTAAACACATAGCTCGGGCTCGAACCCTGGCCGGCAGGTTACCATGACATGTTTCGATCGCAACCACTCGATCTCCTCAGATGGATTTGCCGTCTTACACTCGCAGCCATCGACGACTGCTGACGTCACTAGTCAAACATCAATCCTTAAACCAAATTGTATTTTAACATTTGGTAGATCGAAATTTGCTTTCCTGAATGATTATCCATTTTAATTGATTTTACATGTTTTTTCCTTTACTTCTGTTTCTTCGTACAACCTGCCGGTCAGGGTTCGAGCCCGAGCCACGTCAAGAATGAAAGATTATCAATAACAATTTTAATTGATTTTCATGTTGTAAAATTCCTTTCTTCATAAAAATAATTTAATAAAAATTAAATTTCATGAACTTAAGCCTAATTAAAAATATTAAAAATTTGGATTAAAAACCATAAATAGTTCAACAAAATAACCACAATACTAATTATTTTTTTAACTTTTTGAAATTTTTAAAACTCACTGCACCGAGCTATATTTTTTTAATGACGCTTAGTTGTCAACTTTTAAAATTAAAATGGTTTATTTTATTTTCAAGTACAAACCTGTTTTGATTTTAATACGTTTTTCAAATTGTTAAACTTTTTAAAACAAAAACAAAAAATTTTAAATTTTAACATGTTTTTTCTGCTTCTTATAGTAAAAACAAAAGTGTTGCCTTTTAATATAAAAGAAAACCCTTTTGTTCTTGAAAGTTTTAGTAAAAAAATAATATTTTTTGATACAAAAACGTACATTTTTGTTTTTAATATGATATTTATTGCCTAATTTTGAAAACCACACCGTTTCTTTTTAAAATAAAATTGAACATTTTTGTTTTTAATATATTTTCAAAAAAATTGCTGCAATTTTAACCCATTAAAGACTGAACCCCGATTTCGTGGTACGATTTTGATGAAATTTTACACATTTGATATTATGGGCATTTATATTGACATTGCGTTTTTTTTTTATTTTTACCTGTCAAACCTTGGCCCCTAGACCATGGGTATTTTTCTACCCACTTCGCTCTTAAAGAGTTCTAAAACACAAGATTTTTTGAAAACCAAACATTTAAAAAAATCATTTATTGCATGCATTGATGTGTGTGTGTTGTGTGCTTGTTTCACTATGTACGTTGAATCTGTCCCAGCGGCAAAAGAGGGAAGTACGGATGCCTTCTAGAGGGCCTTTGTATTCCATCTTTTGAATGAAAAGGATGGTTAAATTTTAAGGGCCGATGTTGATTTTGAATAAAACACCAATTATTTAGGAAGATATTGTCATTTATTTTTATTATGAAAATATAAGTATGGTTCAATCATGTATGGAACAAAATATCGGCCAAATGGCCGCCGCGACCTCGGCGCTACACCTCCATCCGATGGTCTAAATGTTCGATGACGCTGAGGCATAATTAAGATTCTATGCCGTTAATGGGCCGAATTATCTCATCCATCTTGAATTGTTGCTTGCTTATCGACGTACACCTTTTCTGTCAAATAACCCCAAAAAAAGAAGACCAACGGTGTCAAATCAAATGATATTGGCGGCCAATTGACATCGCCACCAAAAGAGCCATTGTTTCGTTAGCTGTGTGGCACCGTCCTGCTGAAAGCACATATCGTCCACATCCATATCTTCCAATTCGGGCCATACAAATTTCGTTATCATCTCACGATAGCGAACACCATTCACAGTTACTGCCTGACCGGCCTCATTTTGGAAAAAATACGGCCCGATGATTCCGCCAGCCCATAAGCCGCACCAAACAGTCACTCTTGTGATCGCATTGGTTTTTCGACAATTATTCTTGTATTATCATTCGCCCAAATGCGACAGCTCTGCTTATTGCCGAATCCACTGAGGTGAAAATGTGCCTCATCACTGAATCACGAAGTGCACGATGTGCATTTTGATTTGAACGCCCATATTAATAATAAGCCATAATAAGGTGAGGTTCACATTCAACATTGGCCCTTTACAAGGCTTGCTCGCTTTATTCCACTCTCATATCTTTTTACACACGTTGTCATTGCTCTCGCTTCTTTTGCAGTTACATAAGAATGGTAACGGGATCAAAAAAATTCTTTTGCTTTTGCTTGTGCGAAAAAACATAACAAAAAATGTTACTCCTTCTCTTCTCTGTTGTCATAGAAGGGAATGTGGAATGTTTTATATTTTATACGAAAGAGCCGAGGCCTTCTTACTAATGCTTTGGATGCTGCTATGGTGTATGCCAGGAATTTACACTGCATGCTAAGAAAACCTGAAGGATCTCCAATCATGAGTCAATTTTATTTCATGTGAGCGTTGTTGAAGCGCGTGGAGAGCTTTTACCATAAAGCCATATTATTCAGCTTGGCCGTTTTGGACAATGTGAAGCAAAACTGAGTTTGGTTGTACAAAATGCAAGTTTTAGTTACACCCAAAGGCTTGTTTTGCACATTTTCATGCTGGTGTCCCAAATAATATAAAATTATCTCAATAATCGACCACAGTTGTGATATAAATTTCTTTATTTTTTACTAATAAATAGTTCATTTTACATAAAACATCGCATTTTTACTGGCCAAAATTTAAAAAAAAACTATGTGTTTTGAACCCTCTGACAGCGAAGTGGGTATTTAAATACCCATCTCATTGAATCAAACCTGTGGTCAACGTTATTGGCCCACTTTAGCTAATATTTTTTTCTAAAGCAGAGCACACCTAAGGCTGTAAGTCACCAAGAGGGTTTTTCCGATTTACCACTCTCCCAATTTTCCAGAGCCTTTGTCGTTCACTTTTTTCAAATATTAAAAATTGCTAACTTGTAAGCCGCTAACTCACCCAATTAAAGGGGGCAAAATTTAATTTCAAAAATTTGTTTAGGTAGTCTTATCCTTTCTTTATCTATCTGTGAAAACCAATTTCCGATACCTCTTACCTGAAGTTGGCCAGAATTTTTCTACGAAGGCTCTGTTTTTGGGTATTTAAATACCCATCCGTCCTTAATGGGTTAAAATAAAAACGCAAAATTTTGTTTTAAATAGCGTTTTTTGGTTCAGTGTACGTACCTCACTTAATCAATACTTTGGCGTACAAATGGTCAAGAACAATATTGACTTATGGTCCCTACAGGTAGGCACAAATCTTATTTGGACACGTGCATAATATCAAAATTGCATTATTCAGCCTAAATCCATATGTATGCAGGGAACAGGTAAATTTTTAGGCATGGTAGCATAAGCCTATTTATTGCAAAATAAGCATAATGCCTGGATTAGTCTACGACTGAAAGTTGGTGCAACAATTACTGAAACCATTAAACAATTTAAGTACTGAAAACATGGCGTTGAACAATTTAAAAATATTTGAACTGTTTAGAAAGTCAACCACACCAAAGTTTTTCACGAAGGCTGCTTTAGAAGAACTTGATCGCTTATACGGAAATATTGAGAGAATCGAAATTATAAAAAATAATTTTTATCTGATATATGCAAATATTAAGGCAAAATGGGTGAAAACTTATCGAACCATTCAGAACTTCAACTCCAAATACGAGGACTGGCTTAATGAAGACACCATCCTGGATATATTGGCAGTAGATAAACCTACCACATCAACCAGGGGAGCAAAAGGAAGGCCAAAAAAAAGTATTGAGGAGTGTTCAATTTTCACAAGAAAGAGGAAACTTGCCGATGCCACCAATGACTTGACCACGAAGCATTTATCGGACGCGCTGTCTATTAAATATACAAAGGATAGTGAAAGAGTTAGGTCGCAGATAACCAAATCTGTTGCTGATGCAAGCCCGCTGCGACTAAAAAGGATTAAGGAAAGCATTCCCACGCACACATTAAAAGTAGACTGTCCCAAGCACGGATACGGTAACTCAAACGATGGAAAAACTTCTAGGAGATTTTTTGAAAATGATGGTAAATAATTGTTTATTAATGTAATGTTTTAATTAAATAGACGATCCCCAGAAGAAGTCGACAAAAAATCGACGAAACGTCGGGAAAAATGTATTAAAATTGTGTTTTTAATTACATAAAGATTATAGGCCGTATTAGCTTAACCAGGAAATACAAACAGATAAATAAAAATTGGCCAAATAAAAAACCACATAGCAATATATCGGAGAGCTTGCCGAAAATAAATTATTTAATTGATACTAAACATTACAACTTTACCAAACAAAACATGAAGGGTTTTTTTTAAACATATACAACTAAAATACGACGACGGAACATGCAGGGTGATGAAGGAGTATTGTAACGAAGTGAGAAGATTAGCACAACAACAAGAAAGATTAACATTTTTATTATCGTGTAGAAGTTATGGTATAATTCAAACACATGCAAAAAACACTACAACTCAGGTTAAACAATTATTTCAATGCCGCACAAAATTAAACCAATTGGGTAAGATAGAACACAATTTTCATAAAAAAATTCTCAATTTGGAGATTTCACAAACAACCACAAATATCAAAATAACAAAAAGAAAAATTTATCACATGAGTGCTGGTATTGAAGAGATGGTAACAGATCATGACTACGAAAATTTCATTAGCAAACAAATGGACAGAACAAAACACATAAGAGAAGAAGTGAGGACAAAACAGCTGATTAAATTAAATACACTTAAAGAAAAACAGTTTAAATTACACGGACTAATTTTAAATAATCATTGGTTTGAAAATAAAACAACAATAAATATACCTATGGAATGTAAATGGATACTCTCGTTAGGAAAGAAGTTTGCATTACCAGTAACTGATAGGAATTTTTCTCCAATAAATATAATCGCGGATATAGAACAATGCATCCAAGACATGGACGAAAATGCAGACAAAGAAAAGGATATAGCAAGAACTAAGCTGGCAAATAGTATAACTGGTTTTAAAAGAAAAATTAAAAATACTCCCAGGGAAAAATTTATTACAACTGTTTTTGAAAAAACTGAACAATTTTTAAAAAAGCACCAGGATATGATTATAATAAAGGCAGATAAAGGCAACAAAACGGTGGCCATGTACAAAAAAGATTATGAACAGAAAATGGAAAATCTTCTAGAAGACAGAGATACTTACAGAAACTTCAAAAACAAAATAACAGCATCATATCAAACTTGGAAAAGAATGGATTTATTGATATGTGGCAAAAACGTAATCTTACTTGTCATGCGGCTGTTGCCCCAAGAATATACGGATTACCAAAAATCCATAAACCGGAAACCCCTCTTAGGCCAATTGTGTCATCAATACAAGTCCCATGTTACAATTTATCCAAATATTTAGGAAATATCCTTAAACATATTATATCTAGGGAATATAACATAAAAAATTCGTTTGAATTAAAAAATCATCTGTGTAATATAAAACTTGAGCCTCATGATATATTAGTATCTTTTGACGTCATCTCACTTTTCACGAATATTCCGGTACACACAGCCATTAAAAATATTATGGAAAAATGGCTTACAATAAAGAAATTTACAAACATTCCTAGACCGACATTTTTAGAAATTTTGAAGTTCTGTCTAACGGACAATAATTACTTTGTTTATGGTAAAAAAGTAATTAATCAGATATTTGGTATGCCAATGGGCAACCCGCTCTCCCCTACAATAGCGGATATAGTTCTTGATAATTTACTGGACGATGCAATAATAGAAGTAAAAAATATCAATATTAAATACATAGCAAAATATGTAGACGACATTTTCGCTATCATTAATAGGCACGATAAGGACGAAATTCTTAAAACTAAATTCTCACCATCAGAAAATTAAATTCACCATCGAAATATAAAAAAATAATGAAATAGCATACCTCGACGCAAAACTACGGAAAAATAAGGATACCATTATTTTTAATTGGTACTCTAAGGAAACAGCTTCAGGCAGACTTATGAATTTTAACGCCACACAACCCAGAAGTCAGATTATAAATACAGCGAGAAATTTAATAGAGAGGGTACTGAAAATTAGTGACGAAATATTCCACAGCAAAAATATAAACATAATACAAGAAATATTGATACAAAATAGTTTCCCTAAAAAATTAATAAATTCTTTAATAGAAGACGTATTTAGGCGATTAAATAAAAATAAGAAAATTGACAACACTGATGAAATAGAAAACAAAAAATTCTACAGTGTACCATACATCCCTGGTCTTACTGACAACAGAAACATGATAATAACACTGAAACAAAATAACATATGTTTTGCGTATAAGCCTAACAAAACAACAAATGCAATATTCACTAAAATAAAAGCGCCGGTAGAAAAACAACAACAAAATAACGTTGTTCATGAAATAAGATGTAAAGGAAATAACGAAGAACTCTGTGATCAGGTGTATATAGGAACAACAAAGAGAGCTTTATCAACAAGGATCGGAGAACATAAGATGGATATTACACGGCAGAAAGAAACAACAGCACTAGCCATGCATATGATCAGTTCACACCATGCACCAGATTTTCAACGTATTAGAATATTAGACAAGGAGGAAAATATGAGAAAGAGATTTACGAAGGAAAGCTTGAGAATTCAGCAAAACATAAAAAAGACAATGAATTTGAAAGAAGACACCAACAACATATGTGCAAGTTATAGAGTAGCCATCAAATGAACTGTGATGCAATTGTTAAATATTATGTGTTTAAAAATAATTCCAAGTTTTTATGTTTTTTGTATTATATATGTTAAATGTAAAAATTTTTGTTTTTAAAGTTTGTTTTTTAATGTAATAATATATAAAAAATGTAAGTTCTAAATGTTATTTGGTAAATAATTGTTTATTAATGTAATGTTTTAATTAAATAGACGATCCCCAGAAGAAGTCGACAAAAAATCGACGAAACGTTGGGAAAAATGTATTAAAATTGTGTTTTTAATTACATAAAAGATTATAGGCCGTATTAGCTTAACCAGGAAATACAAACAGATAGAATCACTGGAATTGACAACCAAATCGTGAAAAGATTGGGAACGATCTTGGATGTTTTAAACTGCAAAGAAAATGTCAATTCTAAAAAAATATGGAGAATATGCGTCGAAAACTGCATCTCTTTTAGCAGAAATGTATACACAGAAGAAGTTGACCCCGACAAAGATATAATTGAGTACCAGTCTTTGCCAATTGGAGAGCTTTCTGAAGAAGCACAGGAGTCTCTTAACAAATTTTATAAAAAATATAGATTGCAGAACACTTTCAAAGCATCAAGGGTAAGGCAAAATGAGGACCTCTTCAACATATTGGCAGCATCTTCCGATCCACTTATTTCTTCCCTGCGGCATGTGAAGTCACGAATAGAGTTAGAAAATAATTATAGTTTAGAAATGGTTAGTCTTTTAGATATACCTTCTCTTACGAATTGTGATGAATATTTTACAGAAAATTGAAAAAAAAAATTAAAAAAAAATAAATTATTTGTTGGGTAATAATTTAAAACATAAAACCCTAAAGAAAAAAAAATAAGAACAATCTAAATATGTAAAAATATTTTTTTTTAGTTACCATAAAATTGATTTTTCTACTTTTAGCTTTGATAACCCCTCGCGAATGGGTAGTCATCTTGCCGCGATGCGAGGGCTTAAGTACAAGGACGTTTAGAGCCATGCTGGCGGTAGTGACGTCAGTCAAAACCGGTAGGGCCTCCCATGCCAGAAGGGTCTAAACCGAGTACGAACCAAGAACTACCCCCCCTGTCTATTAGCGTCTGTTTCTCCTAGTTGGCGCGGCTAATGACTATGCGTCCGCTGGCCTTTTACGGTCGACTGTTAGGCCTTCTGAAGGCCGACGGTCCGCAATAAAATCCATCAGTGTCTGTTCTCATATTGAGCGGCTGATGGTCTGCGTCTGTCTCCAGAGGAGCGGCAGGTATTCTTTCGCCTGGCAGTTAGGCGTAAAATGCAACCCCAATTCACCCCCCCCCCCCCAAAATGTCCGAAAATTCATGCCCTAAGTATCCGGCAAAGGGCTTCCTAATCCCCGGAGACCCTACTACTACAGCGTCGGTATCAGGCTGTAGTATGTTGAATGCTACTGAGACCTCGTCTAGCAAGTTGGTTGCGGCTCTGCTAGACGGTTAGCTACTAGTGCGCAAAAACTCACGACTAAGCCGTCAGGCGGTCGTAAACCAAGCTTGGTACAGGGTTCTTCGAAACCAGGTACCTCTAAGGCTTCCCAGGTCCGGACGGGAGAAAAACCTGTCAAAACCCCTTCCTCGGGTGCTGGCTTGACGGTACAGACTCAGTCTGCCAGAAATCCAGTTTCCCATGTGCCGAAACCTGTGCAAAGAGAGCACACGAAGAATGGTTCGATGCTCTCTGATGCACCTCCCTTAGCCTCTACGGCACTTATCAGGCACATTATAAAGGCACATAAATGCATCCGAACGGGCCTTCACAACCAGGCGCTCCGCCTACAAAATCATTAGCCGACTTGGTGAAAACCCGGTTGGTAAGCTCACTGAGCAGGAGAAAACTTCTCTTCTGTTTGAGGGTTTAAAACGTGAACCTCCCTCTGCAGAGGAAGGCAATCCTGAACGGAAGCCAACCGAAGCAGCGCCTAAACGGCAACGGTCAGGGGAGGACACACTTCCTGGGACTAAACGGTCCAAATATACGCCTCAACGGCCGCAAAACAGGTCGTACAAAGATGTGGCTAAAGACCACCTCATTTGGGCGATCATTGACCTCAACGCCAGTGACAGCACCATTTCATCCAAGAACTGGAAGCTGGTTGTCGTCGCACTTAGTAGGGCGTTCCTAAATGTCTTAAGGGGTAACCCTGGACCACCACCACAATGTGAAGATGCCGGCTGGTATCAAGGTCACATTAAACTGATAGCGTGTGCAGATGAGCGTTCAGCGCTGCTGTACAAGGCTACCGTGGAGTCCCTGGGGGAAGTTTGGCAGGGCGCTAAGATTGAGGCAATAAATCTGGCCGATGTACCGCAAAGGCCCAGATCTATTGCCAAGATCCCCGCTGAGCCATCCGACCCCAAGGAGATCCTGGAAATTATACAGATCAGTAACCCCCAGCTACTCACACAGGACTGGAAAGTAGTGAGGTTTTCTGAATCTGTTGAAGAGCCCAGGAAGGCCACTGTTATAATAAACAGTGACTCTCTGCCGTCACTTCGGAAGACACAGGGGAAGATATTCTATGGATTTGGAACTATCTTCCTCCGAGTCTACAAAGATGATGACAAAGGGAAGCCTCAAGCTCCGGTGACTGCCACAACAGCAACAGCATCAACGGAGCATATGGAAGACGATTCCGCTACGTCATCGGCCAATGAAGACACTCAATTGGTCAGTGGACTTGAGGGTGACTTCTTTGGCAAGATGGAAGTGGCGGACGATGAGGACATCCTTCTGGAATCGGACGACGACCTACAGGATGCCAACGTCACAGTCGTCCATAGCGATGAACTATGATGAAGGTTACACAAATCAACCTTCATCACTCTAAAGCGGCGTCAGCTGCCCTTCTCCTCCAATTGGCTTCAGGCACGGAGGAGCTTATATGTATCCAAGAACCATTGTTGTATAGAGACAGGGTTTGCGGACTCAGTTAAGACGGCTATAGTACTCTGTACGCAGCCGATCAAGGTAAGACCAGGGCTTGCGTTATTGTCAAAAACATCCTTAAAGCTTTCATTGTTTCTGATTTTAGCGATAAGGACACCTGCACTGTCGCAGTAGAATGTAGAACCAGAACAGTTTGGTTTATGAGCTGCTACATGGCACATGACCAGGGTGCTAATCCACCAAACTCCACTACCAGGAAGGCGATGTCGTATGCCAACAGGCGCAACATCCCCCTAATAATATGTGCTGATTCTAATGCACATCATACCGTCTGTGGAAGCTCGGATGTCAATCCATGAGGTGAGTCGCTTTTGGACTTCATAGTAGAAAATGAACTAACAGTAGTTAATAGGGGTAGTGAGCCCACCTTTATTGTGACTAACAGAAGGGAGGTTCTTGATATTACGCTTATTAGTGATAAGTTCGCGGATATGATTAGCGATTGGAACGTGTCAAAGGACTGTTCCTTTTTTGATCACATGTATATTGATTTCAATTTCTCCTTTAGAGTTGATTCAGCTAAACCCTAGAGGAATAGAAGAAGGACCAACTGGTCTATCTATGCGAGTGTACTCGAGGACAAGCTGCCTATGAGCCCGGTTCTCATAGACAGTGTGTCCAAGCTCGACTCCGCAGTGGAGTCTTTGACTGGTGTAATGTGTTTTGTTTTTATCACCCAATAAAAATTAAACAAATGTTTATTATACTTAATATTTATTCTTTATTTTTTATTTAATTAATTAATTTATCTTTTAAAGCATACGGAACTTTTTCTAGTTCTAGTGCTCTTAGTTTCTTAAATCCAACTGTGTCTTAATACTAAAATTTCTCCTCTTAAATACTATTTTTACATTTTATGTTCTTAATCTAGAATTCTAATTCTAAACTTGACCCAATACACAATAACAAAAACCCCGACCTTCCACAATGTAGTTTTACACATCTGGTCGACATAAGTGCAATTCTATCCCACAACATTCAACACATGTGCCAATGTGTGTGTTCCATAGTTTGTTTACTGTTATCATAAAACAAAACAGTCACAAACAAACCGACAAAATTGCAATACGATCTTGTTATTTTTGTTACCAAGCACTTGGGTTGGTTACTCAAGTGGTGAGCAATAAACACAAATTATGATTCGTTGTTTGTACCAAGAATAATAATTAAGGTCACACTACACCCTTGCCCTTGAGAGAAATCATACAATTTTTACGATAAAAATTGTAGGATTACTCTTACTAAAAATTATGTTAACATTTTATTACTTATTAATACGCTTATTCTCTATATGGTTTTTCTTAAAATACTTCATTATATTAACATGCTTACATATGGTTTAACACTTTTGTCTTACATATATATTTCTTAAGTAAGTTCTTATGTACAATTCTTTTCTTATCGTTACATTCTACTGTTACATTCAAGTTTTCTATATTCGTTACTTTATATGGACCCTGGTATGGTGATTCGTTTTTTCTTCTATTTCTTCTTTTTATCAGAACCAAATCCCCTACCGCTAACTCTATACTATGCGATTTGTTCGTTGAATCCAAACCTCTTTTCTCTTTAACCTTAACTAACAGTCCCCTAGCATTCTCTAATGAATATTTCAGTCTAACTTTTAATTCATTCGCATAATTCTCCACATTGTACATCCTATCGCAAGACATAACTTGTTCACCCGGCAAACAAGGTAGTTTCTCAAAAATTAATTCAAATGGTGAATAGTTTGTATCAACGTGTGGGGTTATGTTATAAGCGAAAGAATAATATGGAATCCATACAGACCAGTTGTCATCGTTGACAAACGACAAGAAATACTCGTTTAAAACCCTATGGTAACGTTCAACTGTCCCTAGAGTTTCATGATGGTAAGGAGTAGAAAATACTTGTTCGATTTGTAAAAGTTTACACATTTCTCTCATTAATTCATTAGTAAACTCAGTACCTCGATCGGATTTTAGCGTTTTAAATAGTCCATACTTCAGTATTAAATTTTCTATCAGAGTCTTTGCTACACATTTAGCCTCTTTTGTTTCCATAGGAGCTGCTATAACGTATTTCGTTAATTCACACTGCATCGTTAGTATGTATCGATTATTTTCCGATGGTCGAAGTGGACCAACCGTATCGATAACTACAGTACTAAAACTTTGTGTTGGTGTATCCGTCATACATAACGGTTCTTTTGTGTGTCTTATCTGCTTGTTCCTCTGGCACAGATCACACTCGGAGACATACTTCTTTACCATCTTACACATGTCTTTCCATATGTACTTCTGCTTCAACTTGAGCAACATTCTTTTTGACTCCAGAATGTCCCCCGCATGGTGTATTATGATACAATCTTATTAATTCAGCTTTGTCTTTTTCGTTAATTACTCTTTGAGGATTAGTATAGAGCAGAATCTTTATTCTCTCTTTGCTTTTATTCAATATTTCTTTCTCTTGGCTTATTTTCTTAAATATTTCGTCACCTTTCTCTAGTGCGAAAACGCCATACCCCAATCTGCTTAAAACAGAAGGTAGCTTCTCCAACATATTACCTAAATAATCGGGATTATCACTACATCTGACGGCCGTAAAAGCATGATTGTTTTCAATTTCTAAATTTTCTTTCGAATTTTCTACTATAAACTTTAGTTTTTGTGCACTTCTTATATCATTCATGGATGTACATTCCCACATCTTGAGTTGATCAGGCTCAATAGGATCTGCATTACCATTTTTCTCAGTTTTTCTGTCTCAGAATCTAATTCTATTCTTGAAAGAGCATCAGCATTTGTGTTACTACTTCCCTCTTTATATACTATATGAAAATCATAATCAGATAGTTCTAAACGGATTCTTGTTAATTTAGAGCTCGGATTTTTATGTGTAAATAATGCAACTAACGGACGATGATCCGTCACGACCACAAATTTCCTACCATATAGATACGGTCGGAAAAACTGTATACCCCAGTGAATACCAAGTAACTCTTTTTCAATAACCGATTTGTTCCTTTCGTGTTTATTTAAAGAACGACTAGCATACGATATTGGTTTATCCTCTCCAATTTCACCTTGTGATAACACGGCTCCCAGTGCAAAATCTGATGCATCAGTTGTTAGTATAAAAGGTTTATTAAAATCGGGATACTGTAGAATCGGTGGGCAAATTAATTTTTGCTTCAAAGTTTCGAATGCGGTTTTACAGTGTTCAGTCCATTCAAACTTTACTCCTTTCTTTAGTAACTGATTTAAACAGCTTGCTATGTCAGCAAAGTTCTTAATAAACCTCCTATAGTAATTGCAGAAAGCTACAAATCTTCTTACGTCATCTGCATTTGTTGGTACTGGATAATTGGTTATTGCCGCAAATTTTTCAGGATCTGGTTTTATTCCCTCTGGAGTTATTAAATGACCAAGATATATCACTTCCGGTTTCAGAAAACAACATTTATTGGCGTTCAGTTTCAGATTATACTTTCTCAGCCGATCCAATACTTTTACTAAATTGGCATTATGATGTTTAAGGCTACATCCGAAGACTATTATATCGTCTGCGTATAGAAAAGCTTCAGATTCTAACCCTGATAAAGCAATAGTTAACATTCGTTGAAAGCTGTTGGATGAAGTTTTTAAATTTCATCCAACGTATACTGGTAATGACCATTAGGTGTTGAAAACGCTGTACATGGTCTAGATTGGTGATCAAGCTTTATTTGGTGAAATGAACTTGTCATATCCAATGTAGAAAAATACTTAGCTCTACCTAATTTATCCAAGATATCATCCAATCGTGTTAACGGAAATTTATCATTTACGATCTTATCATTTAATTTCCTAAAATCAACCACTAACCTCCACTTTCTTAGCTCAGTTTGTCCCTTTTTTGGTACTAATAAAAGGGGTGCATTGTACGGACTTACTGAAGGCTCTATTATATTAGTTTCCAACAAGTTCTGCACTTGTGAATTTATCTTTTCAGTATGTGTTTGTGGTAAACGGTAATTTTTTATATACACTGGACTACTGTCATGCAGACTTATTTTCTGCTTATAGAAATTGTTAGTTGTCAATTCTTCCCCATCCAAATGGAATACCGACTGATATCTATCTAAGATACTTATCATTCCTTCTTTGTCATCACCTTTTAAGTCATCTAATTTAAGATTCTGTAACAATTTATGGAATCTTTCTTTCGTATCCTTGCCACTATTCTGGCTAGTGTTAAAAGTACAGATTTCGTAGTTGCTTAATGGAACAGTTTTTATTTCTAGATTCCTTACAGTCATGGGTCTATTTGTAACTATGGTATTCGCCAGATACAAACCTTTAGTGACCTCACGATTTAATACTACGACATCTTCTTCTAATTCGATATTGAATGGAACAATAATCTCACTTCTACTAGGTATTCTTACATGGTTTATTCCAAATGTATTGTCATGTATCGGAAGGGTTAAAAGATCGTTCTCGATCTTGAATGACAATATGTATCTATCATAATCTATGTTGCACTTAAATTTAGAGAAAAAATCTCTACCAAGAATTCCGTCTGTTTTTATTGGGAAATCGTTTTTCACTAATTGTATTTTGTGTTTAATCTCATAATTATCAAATTTTATTTTTACTTCTGTGGAACCTATCGACTTTATTATTTCGTCTGAGATTCCCGTCAGGTTGCAGTAATCATCCGGATCCTCATTATAGTGATAGACTAAACTTTCCTTACAGAGAGTTACGTCAGCTCCTGTATTTATTAAGAACGTTAAAGGATAGTCTGTATTAAAAATATTTAGTTTGACATAATTTTTGAGATTCGATGAAATACTAACAATTTTCTTTTCGTTGTTTAGTCGAGATCCTCCGGAGAACCCTGCTGAATGGTCTCCGGGGTTCGTAAGTTTCCCTGACCATTGACGTGGGTAATATTTTGGTTTCTATTATTCCAATTTTGGTTGTTTCTGCGGTTGTAGTTATTATTTGAATTTCTACCGTTTGAATTGCTGTTGTTACTGCTATTCCTGGAACCACTGTTGCTTGAGTTCGCTGAACCACTTCGGGTCAGACATTTGCTTGCAAAATGATTTAGTTTCCCACATTTATTACAAGTTTTTCCGCTGGCCAAACACATATCGCCATGTATTCTGCCGCACTTCCCGCATTGGGTAGAAACATTTCTTTGCCTCGGCGCCAAATTTTGGTACAGTATTTGCCTTTGTTTAGTTCTGGACGAGGCCTTTTCTGCAATTTCTAACGCTTCAGTGAATGTAGAAACACGACTAGCGTCTATGGTGGCAACAATTTGAGGATCTGATAGACCATTCAAGAAAGAATTGTAGGCTATCTTACCGTTTGCTCTAATTATTGACGCCCTACTTTCTTCTCCTTCTTCCACTATTTGTAACTCATTCAATTCTGTTACCAAATTCTCTATCTTACTAACAAATCCCATCAGGTTGTCACCCTTTTGAGATATACCTGTTAGCTCATTCAGGATACTATTAGAATTTCTTGTAGACTTATAGGAGTTCTTCAAAACCCGTATCAACTCTTCTACTGTTGTAGGAATAGTACTCTGTTTGATCCTATTCTGGACCTTCAGGTCTAATCTGGAACTAAAAACAAATTGGAAAAAATAAGTCTGTCTTGTATTCGGGATCGTTTTAGAGACTATATCTAAATTTGTTATGAAACTGTGCAATTCGTCCTTTTTTCCCGAAAAAAATGGGATTAGTTTGACGATTGCCGTTAATTCCCCGATTTCCATATTTGACATTGTCACGGCTAAGTTTCTTCTTGAATTATTTTGATTTTTGGCTATATGTGAATTTAATATTTTTGCCGCCTCTTACTTTAATTTGTCAAATTCTGATATTTCCTCTACAGAAACTTTATTCTCTGAAGTAAACTCATTAGATATTTCTGTCAATTCTACCAATTCCAATTTTTTCTCTGATATGGTATTTTCTGAATAAGGTCGGTTCAATGACTTTTTCGCATTAGAGATAATAGATCTTAACGAATTGAAAACCGAATCCATACACGAATAACGGTTGACTTTATAAAATAAATGTGAATATATTCTTAAGTGATTCTATACGCTCCTGCATTAATACATATGCCCTAACCGAAAATCCGATAATGAGTGAAAATATTAGCAGTACAATTAATTTTATAATATTTTTTTATCAAATTCTTTATCATTATTCTAGATATGTAGTAAGTTTTTTATATTTATGCTACTTAAAAACTCATCCGTTGCTTCTATAATTCTTGCTTTTGCTGTCTCTTCTATTCTAGGTATGAATGTTACTACAAGAATCATCCATAAAATCATGAAGAAGGGTACAAATATATATTTCATATTACTAATGTTTATATATTTCTGTTCATTCAAGCCTAGCTTATTAATTTTTTTTTTTTGGTTTATATAATTATCGATCTATTTTCACATGTTATCTACTAAGCTACCTGAATTTTTAAATCTACTGTAAATGTTTTAAATTTAATGGGAACTTTAATTAACTCACCCCTCCATTATAAGAACAACTCAAATAATCGTTACAAATTCTAATAATAAACTTGACCCAATACACAATAACAAAAACCCCGACCTTCCACAATGTAGTTTTACACATCTGGTCGACATAAGTGCAATTCTATCCCACAACATTCAACACATGTGCCAATGTGTGTGTTCCATAGTTTGTTTACTGTTATCATAAGACAAAACAGTCACAAACAAACCGACAAAATTGCAATACGATCTTGTTATTTTTGTTACCAAGCACTTGGGTTGGTTACTCAAGTGGTGAGCAATAAACACAAATTATTATTCGTTGTTTGTACCAAGAATAATAATTAAGGTCACACTACACTGGTGTCTTAACTGAGGCAACAAACGAATCCTGTAAAAGAATCGACAGGAAGGGAAAAGCTAAGCCCATATGGTGGAATGCGGAGATTGCTGAAAAACGCAAAGAAAGCAGGAAACTCTTAAATGAGGCAAAACGTAATGGTGTTTGGAACAATTACAAGTCCTCAGTAAATGGATTCAAAAATCTTATAAGGAAGGCCAAGAGACAGTCATGGAGGAATTTCTGCAGCGACGTGGAAAACTCCTCGGTCGGCTACGTAAGATTTTATCCTCTAAACCAGCTATTCCATCGTATATACGGAAGATGGACGGATCCTGGACCACAAACAGTCGGGACTCCCTTGAGGTCCTGACGAATACACACTTCCCAGGTTGCACTGATGAGGTGCCTAGGGAGGTAACATTTACTGGCACTCGGGATATCTCTAATATTCCGATAACTCGCCATCGTGTGGAATGGGCGGTCAAAAGCTTCCATCCCTTTAAATCTCCAGGCCCGGATGGCATTATCCCAGCGGACCTACAAAAGAACCTGGGAATATTGATGCCATGACTCTTGGCAATTTTTAGAGCCTGCCTGAGTCTCTCATATGTCCCACCAACTTGGACAACATATAAGATCGTCTTCATCCCCAAGAGTAGGAAGACATCTCACACTATGGCTAAAGACTTTAGACCAATTAGTCTATCCTCCTTTCTACTGAAAACAATGGAGAGGATTTTGGATATTCATATTAGATCATCGTTAGGACACAATTCCTTGTCACTGGCTCAAAACGCCTACACGAAGGGAAGGTCCACGGAAACTGCGCTTCACTCATTGGTGGGCCACAAAGAGAGATCCCTGCACTACAAGGAATTTGCCTTAGTTGCATTCCTAGATATTGAGGGCGCTTTCAACAACGTTGGACCTGAATCGGTTATTAACGCAATGAGACATTTGGAAATCGACCCGGCGATTATTCAATTTGTCAGCAGTATCCTGCACTTCAGGCGTATTGAATCCAACTTGGGCGCCTCGAACATTTCCAAGGTTGCGACTAGGGGCACCTCGCAAGGCGGTGTACTCTCACCATTACTTTGGGGATCTCGCTGGAACTGTCTGACAGCGCCAAGTATCTTGGGCTAATATTGGACAACAAACTGAACTGGAGGATGAACACCATTTCCAGGACTAATAAGGCGGCAACTGCATTATATTGCTGCAAAAGGGCCATTGGCCTAAACTGGGGAATTAACCCGAGAAATGTGTATTGGCTATACGAATGTGTCATTAAACCCATTCTATTCTACGGGGCAGCTGTTTGGTGGTTTGAACGTACAATGAGAATGGTGTCGATAGCGGTAACAGGTGCCATTAGAACAACCCCCTCTAAGGCACTGTTTACGATTTTAAACTGGTTACCACCAGACATTTTGGCGAAAAGTTTAGCTGCGAACGCGGCGGTAAGACTAAGGGCCACCGGAGCATAGAGGGATTACAATATCGGACATGCTAATATTCTGAACGAAATTAATTGGAACATGGATGTTGATTATGTCACACCCGAGCCAATCTTTGATCCTGGCTTCACGGTAAGCATTTTGGATAATGTGGTTCACTATGATGACCTACAAATTCCCGCGATCGCGATTCAAATTTTCACGGACGGGTCTAAAACACTGTGTGGTGTTGATTCTGGCATATACTCCGAGCAGCTAAACTGGAGCATTCCTATAAGGCTGCCGGACCACTGCAGTGTCATCCAGGCCGAGATAATGGCCATCCACACAGCCGCGAGACGCATCCGGTACGGTGATATATCTGGAAGGGATATTCACATTATTACCGATAGCAAGGCGGCCATAAGATCCCTGGGGAATGTGTTCATCACATCGAGAATTGTCCGAGAATGCCGGATGTCTCTGGAGGAGATAGCGAGACATTCATTGGTCACCCTTAATTGGGTCCCCGGACACAGGGACACTGCATGGCGGATTCGTTGGCGTATGCAGGCACCACCTTGAATCGAGACGGTTCGACATATAATGTAGGTGTTTCACTCCCAAGGAGTAAGCAACTCATTGCGCACAAGTTTCATATCATCGCCAGTCAGAGGTGGCTCGTTAAAACTACCTGTGGGGAAACCAGGAAAATCTGGCCCATCATAGATGAAAAAAGGACACGGCGGGCATTACAGCTGTCCAGACATCATCTTAGAAACCTGATTGTGGTTATAACCGGCCATTGGCCCATTGGGAGGCACGCCCAGAGGCTGGGGCTCCCTTACAATGACTTATGTAGAAGTTGCGGCGGGGAGGAGGAGGAAGAGTCAACGGAACATCTTCTCTGTAATTGCCCGGCATTCGGAGATCTAAGACTCAAAATGTTAGGTCGAAGAGCCCTTGGGGACAAAACTTTTCTCTCTGATGTTGATGTAAACAGGATCCACTCCTTTACTGAATCGACCGGATGGCTGCGTGGGAACACTAGCAGCCAGACAACATAGGACCCATGCGAGACGGTGTGACATGGTAACACAACGGGAACTTATTAATGGACCCACGTGAGCTGTGCTTGATCACGGCTGCCAATGGAACCTAACCTAACCTAACTTTGATAACCCATAAGTAGGCCCCTACAAAGCGAAGCACCCTTTCCAAACGCTCATTTCATAGACAATTATCATATTCGGTTCAAAAGATATGATTTTTGCAACGAAAAAACTCAAATGACGCCACTGTGCGACGGCTCAACTTCTAGTTGATTCTCATTTTTATTAATTGTTATGTCCCATTGTGTATTGTAACAACCTGGCAGCACTGCGAATAATTGTCTAATTGTCACATTCCTTTTCTTCTAGTTAGTTCGTAAAGGCTAGATTACACTTTTATACTTTGTATTAATACATGTCAAAAATTCAAGTAATATGACAAAGTGTGATAGTGTGTATGCAATGTGTCACGAAAATGACAAGTATTATGTCAAAAGCTTGACATCCCATACGTCTTCATCGTTTTTTGAAAAATTTCTAAACAATAATACTTTTCATTGGATCAGTATTGCATTTTTTTTCATGCGTGAGTGTTTATACTTTGTGTGATGGTGTGAACACAAACTGTCATGTTACATTAGATTTTTTGACAGTCGCAACAAAACTCATTAGATTTCTATCTCACAAAGTATTATGGAATACGTAAGACTTGTGAGATAGTCTAATCTAGGCTTAAGTAATACTGAAATAAGGAGATATAATATTGTACCGCGTGTTTCAGTTATACGAGAAAACCTTTTCCCCATGTAAATGTAAAAAGGATAGAATAAAGTGGCGACGAGAAAAACAAATTAATTCAAATAATAAAAAAAAATAAAGCATACACCACCATGGATAATGACCAATTTAAACAATTGTTGAAAGTTTTCACTGCTTCTCAACGTGAGCTGCTGCGACAAGTAAATTAAAACTCTACAATTCAACAGGCCCAACAACAACAACAGAATCAGCCGCCATTACAAGTGTAGCCTGGGTTGTCAGATTTTTTTGAGCTCCATCGCCAAACCGGATGTCAGAAATCGCCCAACGTCGATTTTGTTCAGTTTTTGTAAAATATTATTTTTTTTTAAGTTAAATTTTGCATACAAAAAACGCTAGTATAATTTTTCAGCCAAAAATCGCCAAAAACTGAGAAAAAATACAAAAAAGTCGCCGAAGTAAATTTTGATTTTTTGTATTCAGTTGAAAACTTAAATTAAGTACACAAGTCTATAAGATCGTACACTTCAACCTCACCGATTTCATTACTGGAGTTTAGACCTACATACTATTAGAATTACATACATACTATTAGAATTAAATATGTAGTGACTGAATTCAGTGACTGTATTCAGTTGAAAACTTAAATTAAGTACACAAGTCTATAAGATCGTACACTTCAACCTCACCGATTTCATTACTGGAGTTTAGACCTACATACTATTAGAATTACATACATACTATTAGAATTAAATATGTAGTGACTGAATATAAAATTCACTTAATATGTTTTTTTATAGTAGTAATGATAACAAAAAATGACAAGTTGTTAAACAAAATCTCCGAAATAATATAAATGGTAAAAATAGCCAAGTTAATCGCCAGTTATATCAGAAATCGCCATAAAAGTCGACAGTCGCCAAATGGGAAATCCGATCGCCAAACACGTTTCAAAATCGCCACGTTTGGCGAGAAATCGCCATATCTGACAGCCCTGAGTGAAGCTACCGCCATTTGAGAATTTCGATGAAACCAAGGAAAATTTTAAATTGTATAAGCAAAGATTCGAAAATTACTTGAAAGTGAAGGGTACATTAACAAATTGAACATTGTGTCAGCAAATGTTTTTAAATTCTATTAGAGCTGCACATTTTAGGTTACTGGTAGCACCCAAGAATATTACAAATATTTCATACGATGAGAGGGTAAAAAAACTAGAAACACATTTGTGCCCCAGGAAAAATATAATGGTCATTCAGCATCGTTTTCTATCAACGTATCAAAGTGAAGAACAAACGGTGACTAGTCATGTGGCACATCTCCGGCGTGATATAAATGATTGTGAGTTTGTTTCGGCATGCGAATGTCATGCTGACATCTCTAATATCTTCCTGCGTGCACAATTCATTCGAGAATTTTACAGATAGCAGTATACGGGAGCAACTCCTGCAATCTGAGGAGTCCGATTTTGAGAAAATAGTGCAAAAAGCATTATCGTTGGAAGCGTCCGAGATTGATAGCCGTAAACTCAATTTAAAGCAACCATTCAACATAAATGTGTAGATTATTAGAATTGGGGTAAATAAACAACTAGTGTCAGCAAACTACCCAATACGCCGTATTGACGAAATTTTAAACAGCCTCAAAGGATCGAGATATTTCTGCTGGCTTGACCTTTACAAAGCTTATTTACATCTGTGGTTGAGTCAAGAATCTAGCAATATTCAAACGATATTAACTCATAGAGGCACGTACAAAGTAAATAGACTTTCACTTGGAATAAAAACAGCCCCCTCAGAGTTCAACCGTATTTTCGAACAAATTTTAGCTGGTTTAAAGAACACTATGTCGATGATATCATCGTACATGGAGCAACAGAAGAAGAATGCAGAAACAACTGTTTACAGCGGTTAAATGAACACGATTTACATCTCAATAAGGGTAAATGCTTATTTTTTCAAACGCAGATCGAATATTTAGGGCACGTAATTCAATTCAATAAAATTACGAAGTCACCCGCCAAAATTCAGGCAATAGTCAATATTCCACGTCCAGCTATTATTCCCGATTCATTCCGCAGTTGCGAGCCAGCTCTTGACGAGTACGGACGTGTATCAGTGAGTAAGAAAAATAAAAAAAAAAATAAGAAAATTCGAAGTGAAAAAAAAAATATTTGTAATAGGTGAAAAAAAAAATATTTGTAATAGCTGAAAAAAAGAACAATAACTAAGGTGCCCGAAGAGATTTGAGAATGAGCCTCACAAATACTCCCAATAAGGAGAGTAGGCCCAGCACAAATAGCAGAAATGCGTATATTGTGGTAAGCTCCCCGAGCGTGAGCAATGAAAACATTCGATACCCAGAATTAAATAAAAATTATTTAAGTGCAAAAATTGCCAGCGCAACTGGTTTTCCATACAGCAATTTAAGTGCAAGTGTGCCCAACCTAAGCAAGTGTGTTGATCCGACCGTAAATGTGGTTCAAAGTGTGAAGTCGTCTGACCAGAGGAATAATAACGAAAAACCTGGAACATCACGATTTGCATTAATAAATACAGGAGCTGTGCCAAAAAGTACTAAAGTGCAAACAGGCATGGACAGAAATATTACAATAACTAAGAGAAAGGCTAGCCCTAGGTCCAGCCAACAGGAACGCATGGCCAAACAATACAAAGGCTCTAACGTAGTATCTTTGCCAACAAATGGTAACAGATTCTCTGTACTATCCATACCTGACGATGAAGAAGCAGAATCAGCACATGGAACAGCCACTAAATAAGTTAAACCGCCACCTATCTATCTGCGGGAGCAAACATCAAATAGCATAGTCAACATGTTGATTCAACTGGTAGGTAAGAATAATTTCTACGTCGTTTCTATACGACGCGGGCAAATTCAAGAAACCAAAATTCAAGCCAGTACAGAAACGAACTTGCGTATTATATCAAGACACCTGGACGCAGAAAATAAAAGTTACTATACATATCAATTAAAAAGTGCTAAGGGATTGATTTTTGTCATAAAAGGCATAGATAGTTCTGTTCCTACAGAGGAAATAAAATCTGCCATAGAGCTAGAGTAGGCCTGCCATACGTCCTGGTTTTCCAGGATTGTCCTGGTTTTTGACTACTTGTCCTGGTGTCCTGGTCCACTATGAAATTGTCCTGGTTTTTTACAGGTCAAGATAGAAAATTTGCTTTTTGCTGATTTTAGTTGTTAGAAAAGGTTAAGATTTCTGTTATAACACTGCTAACATAAGGCAATTGTATAAACAACTTTAATTTAATTCAACTGTTATCTGGTGTTAACGTCGTTTAACTAAAAGTTGTCAATAAAATTAGATGAGAGTCAATTCTCTTCCAAATTTTGTTTCAACTAGTTGCTTTAAAAAGTTATACCGTGTTAACAACTTTTATAAGTAATCGAAAACCGATAACAAATTACTTTCTTTAAAATAGCCAATACACGTTTCAATTCAATTGCCAACTGAGTCGGTTATTGTCCAAATCAAAGCGTGTATGGCTTTGCCAATTGATTAGTTTGACAGTTGTCAAGTTGGTTGAAGAAAAATCAAAAGATTTTGATTTTTTCAAGTCTGCTCAATGGACTAAAGAAAGACACTCGTTAAAGACTGAAACACTGGAGAGTAATATTCAATGTAAGTAACTATATCAAAGGCTGAAATGAAGTTCTAGAAAAAGTGCAATCTTCTGAAAAGTATTAAAGTTTAGAACATTTTAAGCTCAACTTTTCATTATTTTTCATCGTTTTTATGTAAATGAATTACAAGTTAATTTTTTTTATATATGAGAAGTGATGTAACCCCAGACTTATTATTATGAGATAATGAGGAGTTAACACTACTCTTGCACTATAGCACTTGGTTGCAACGGCCCATCCAAAAACTATGTGCTTAGCGCCATCTATTTTGGATACAAACAGTTGAATTACTCGACTATCGCACTGTTAAGAACAGTGCAAAGAACATATCTTTCACCAGAACCGTAACCAAGTTACCACTTCAGCGCTGATAGCCTCATATATTGTTGGATTTAAAAATAAAAACTGGATGGGTTTTACATATACATACATACATACATACATGTGCATTAAAAAAACTTTTTTGTTGGCGTAATTTTTTATCCATTTTTTCTATGTATCCTGGTTGATAGGTTCAAACGTCTGGGAGCCCTAAGCTAGAGGGGTATGAGGTAAAATATGTTCATAACATTTTGAACAGGAATAAAGTTCATCAACCAATGCACCGCGTTGAAATATCGTTTGATTCATCGGTTCTCAAAACCAAAAATTAAGTTCATCCCATATACAACTTGCGCTACCTACTCAACAGAAGAATAACTGTTGAGGAGCCATTAAAACGAAAGGGTCCCTCCCAATGCACAAACTGTCAGGAATATGGGCATACAAAATCATATTGTAAATTGCCTCACGTATGTGTGGTATGTGGCGACGCTCATAAAACCGCCGAATGTAATCGTTCTAAAGCTGACCCGAATGTAAAGAAATGCAGCAACTGTGGCGAAAATCACACGGCAAACTATAGGGGTTGTAGAGTCTTCTTGCATTTAAAAAAACCTGCTTTAGTTCAAAAACATACTCACTCCCAATATGGTCCGTCACATGCGCCCAAGCCGCTGGCTCTATTGCTAGTACTTCACAAACAAACAATCAAAACCAATCATATGCCCAAGTCTTAAAAGGAAACCCTAATGCGAAAAATCCCCCGAGTACTTCTAACGCAAAGCAACCTCCAAACGCTAATGTTCCTAGGGAAGGTCTACAAATGCCTTCTGGAAATATGCCTACCTCAATTGAAAATTTAATTTAAACTATGAATAACTTCATGGCCACTATGCAGAACATGTTTCAGGAAATGATGCGAAACCAGAACATGCTCCTGCAAGTTCTACTCAACAAAAAATGAACCAGTTAAAAATATGTTTCTGGAATGCAAACGGGTTATCCCAACATAAACACGAAGTTGCAAACTTTCTTCATAGGCATGAAATCGACGTACTTCTTGTCTCTGAAACACACTTTACTCATAAAAACTGCTTTAGGGTAAATGGATACCTTACGTATGACACAAAACAACCCAGCGGACGAGCTTGTGGTGGCACAGCCATAATTGGGCACAAACACATCAGACACTTACCATTGCCAGAGTTCGAAGAAGATTGTATCCAGGCCACATCTATAAATCTTACTGATTTCAATCTAACGTTCACATCCGTTTATTGTCCACCGAGGCACAAAATTGTAAACGATAAATTTCTCAACTTCTTCTCCACTTTGGGCCAGAAATTCATTGCTGCTGGCGACTACAACGCTAAACATACATATTGGGGTTCCAGACTTATTAGTCCTAGAGGTAATCAGCTATACAATACCGTAACTGCAAATAATTTTGATGTGGTATCGAGTGGTGAGCCTACATATTGGCCAACCGACTTCAATAAGCTACCAGACCTTATTGACTTTGCCGTAATTAAAAACATCAAGCGCGATCAGGTACTAGTTAGTTCCTCCTATGATCTTTCGTCTGATCATTCACCTTCAATCCTCATTTTAAAAGGTAACTCTGACGCTGCAGCTGCAAACCTTATTTTCTATCCAAACAGAAACACAAATTGGTTAAAGTATAAAATGTATGTGAGCTCTCACCTATCACAGTGCATTCCCCTAAAAAATTCATCTGACATCCAAATAGCTGTCGACCGATTTACAGAAGTCTTGGATACTTATAACTCAAGTAAAATCTGCTGCTGATTTTTAACGCTATATTAAGAGTCGGATACTTCCCATCCTCATGGAAGAGGTCTATAATTGTGATGATTCCCAAGCCAGGAAAAGATGCTAGCCAGGTTGCGTCGTACAGACCGATAAGCTTATTGTCAATCCTATCGAAGCTTTTCGAAAAAATATTCGTTTTAAGTATAACTCCTCATCTAAATGAACACGACATCATCCCGGATCACCAGTTCGGATTCAGAGCGAAACATGGTACAATAGAACAAGTGCATAGAATTGTCACCCTTATTAGATCGGCGTTTGAGAAAAAGCAATACTGCTCAGCACTGTTTATAGACATTTCCCAAGCTTTTGACAAAGTTTGGCATGAGGGGCTACTCATCAAAATAACACGAATGCTTCCTCAAAACACTCACAAGCTTCTGGAGAGCTATCTAACAGGCAGAACATTCATAGTAAGGTCGCAAGATAAATACTCCCCCCTCAAGAAAATTACTGCTGGTGTCCCCCAAGGCAGCATATTAGGACCGCTTCTATATATAATATACACAGCGGATATGCCAACAAACCTGAGCACGCATACCTCTACATTTGCAGACGACACAGCATTTATTAGCGTTAACCATGACCCAAAAGTCGCATCGCAAAATCTGCAGTCCCACATCAATGAACTAGAGGCCTGGCTAGAAAAATGGAGAATAAAGGTTAACCCGGCTAAATGTGCTCACTTAACTTTCACGCTCAGAAGACAAACGTGCCCAGCTGTAAAAATAAATAACATCACTGTTCCGGTAGAAAACCATGTTAAATACAGTCAAATCCCGTTAATTCGTAATCGCAAGGGACCGGCCATTTCTTACGAATTATAGGGGTTTTCGATTTAGCGGGGTTTCGATTTAACGGGGTTAAATACATAAAATAAAATAGCAAATTTATTTATTTAGCGTTAAATACGTGTTATTTTAATAGCAAACAAAAAACAATACAATAAAAATAAAACTGACAAAATCTTTCTTTCCATGTTTCTGCTGTTTTTATTACGAATTATAAGTGGTAGTCGGCAAAAAATTACGATTTATAAGAGGTAATGAAGATTTAAGTATGGAAAAAAATTACGAATTAGCGAGGGGACCAAATTGTATGGAAATTTTGCGAATTAACGAGATTTTTTCAAGGGACCGACAGTTTATTACGAATTATCGGGAATTACGATTTATCGGGGTACAAATTATCGGGATTTGACTGTACTTGGGAATTCATATAGATAGACGCTTGACCTGGTCGCGTCATATTGAAGCGAAAATAACGGCTATGAAACTTAATGCAACTCAACTACATTGGCTTCTCGGTCGAAACTCAAACTTGTCCTTAGACAACAAAATTCTCTTATACAAGTCCATCATAAAACCAATATGGACATATGGCATCCAATTATGAGGTACTGCATGCGCATCTAACATCCAAAAGCTTCAAAGAAGACAGTCTAGAATATTACGACAAATTGTCTGCGCCCCATGGTATATACGTAATGATATTATCCACAGAGATCTCAACGTCCCCACTATCCAGGAGGAAATTAAAAAATATTCAATAAGTTACATCGATAAACTAATGGCCCACCCTAACTACCTCGCTCGGGGTCTGCTTCAGTTCGAAGGTCACCAGAGGCTAAAAAGAACCGATACTTTGAGCCTAACTAGAAGACATTTTTAAAATTTGAATACAGCAGTTAGTGGTTACACTGGTAACAACTAATAAACAACAAGTAGAATTAAGATTTGAATACATATTGTAAATTTCGATAAGAAAGATTCAATAATAAAAATAAATTTAAAAAAAAAATTCCAAAATTATAAACCAACACTTTTCCATTACGTCAACTACTTCAAAAAAATAGAAAATTTTATTGGTCTTCTAGTTGTGAGTCGTCGTTTTTAAAACTCAAAGGTATTATTTCAAGCGATCAAGTCTTAGTGCCTTTTGATCC
This sequence comes from Pollenia angustigena, assembly GCA_930367215.1. Classification (NCBI taxonomy): domain Eukaryota; kingdom Metazoa; phylum Arthropoda; class Insecta; order Diptera; family Polleniidae; genus Pollenia; species Pollenia angustigena. Next base: position 9,566,108 of record OV884061.1, on the reverse strand, counting down.
TGAACTTCCGGTAATGGTGGCATGCGATGCAAGTCCCACAGGTATTGCTGGGGTGCTTTCACATATTTTGAACGGCGTATAATATCCTGTCGCTTTTGCATCTAGATCATTGACATCTGCAGAGAGAAATTGTAGTCAGTTAGATCGGGAGGCATTGGCAATCATATTTACAATAAATCACTTTTTTATGTACCTTTACGGTAGGAAATTTCAAGATGTTACTGATAATCGTCCACTAATGCGTATTTTTCATCAGAATAATAAAATGTCAGCAATTACATCAGCTAGGTTGCTTCGTTAAGCCGAATTCCTACCGAATTTTTAATTACGAAATAAAATACAAAAAAGGATCGGAGCATATTAATGCCGACTGTCATGAGCAACTAAGATGTTGGAAAACCCGTCTACAGATAAGGTAATAAATGAAGAAGTAAATGAATTTTACTCGGTATCGGTTTTCGAGATTTCAAATGCTGAAATTTTAGCTTCTGAAACCGCCAAAGAAACAGATCTTTCAAAAATTATGTCGAATTTACAGAACACTGGTGAATGTGAAGGAAGTTTTAACCGTAACTATAATCTTTAGGGGTCAGCGAGTTTTAATTCCAAAAAATCTACAATCGCCAATTCTACAAGAGCTTCACCATGCTCATCCTGGCATTACAAGAATGAAGAAACTCGCCAGAAGATGTTGCTATTGGAAGATTGGAAGAGAAGATGGCTAGGTCGTGTGAAGATGTGTGCAAGTGCAAAATAAACCTCCAAAAGCGCCGCTGCATCAATGGGAGGAGCCAGCCGAAAACTGGGAACGTATACACATCGACTATGCAGGTCCTTTTCAGGATAACTTTTTCTTTATTGTCGTTGATGCAAAATCCAGATGAGCAGCAATTTGAATCATACGGGACGCGCCAACAACACAGACTTCAATAAATCTTCTTGCTGGTATTTTTGCCACACACGGATTTCCTTCGATTATGGTATCCGATAATGCGACAATATTTACTAGCGATCAAGTTAAAACTTATTGCAATAAAACGGAATTTTTCAAAAGCTGATAGCGCCTGATCACCCTAGTACAAATGGGTTGGCTGAATGCAACGTGCAAACGCTTAAGCGTAAATTAAAGTCAATGGCGTTATAACCAGGATCAGTACACCAAAAAGTTAATGAAATAATGCAAAGGTACCACGCAACCCCCCTTAACTCTAGGAAAAGTCCAGCGGAATTGTATTTCAACAGGCATATTCGAATCTGATTAGATGCACTAATACCTACAAAACCGATTCCAGGGGTACGAAGAATAAGCGTGGGAGAAAGGGTGTAGGTCCTTCATACTTAAAATAACAAAATGGTATAAAAGACTGGCTGTGTCCTTCGTTAATCTGGAGAACTGCATTATCTCATAAAACTCGACAATGGTTACATCTTAAAGCGACATATCGACCAACTTAGATCTACCAGGGTTCAGCAGCGTAAAGTTCATTTTTCTCCAGATACTAAAAGTAACACGGCTTATCAACAACGCATCGATTACAGTCAACAGTTTTTCGAAACAGTAATAATAAGTCAGAATCAAAAAGAGTCGGGAGTCCAAGCGGCTGAAGTGCCGAATGTTCAGGAAGAGCCTCAGGGCAGTCAGGAGCAAGTGATACGGAGATCTGGGCGTACACGCAAGAAACTAACGTATTTAGATGACTACATGTCGGCGTAAGAATATTTCCAAAAAATTTTAACTTTTCTCTTGTACACTTTATAATATGTAGTTAATGGTGTAGTTTAAACCTACTCATAAGTTAGCAATTTCCATTAAGCGTGGGAGATTGTTATGTCCCATTGTGTATTGTTACAATCTGGCAACACTGCGAATAATTGCCTAATTGTCACATTCCTTTTCTTCTAGTTAGTTCGTAAGTAATACTAAAATAAAGAGATGTAAAATTGTACAACGCGTGTTTCAATTATACGAGAACACCTTTTCCCCATGTAAATGTTAAAAGGATAGAATATTAATATTTACCCGAAATTGGTTATTCAAATAATTTTTGGTTTCAAAATTAGGTAGAAGCATCCTGGGGTCAAATTATGGCAGTCGTGATCGAATACTTTTTCGATTCGAAAGCAATTTTATTTTAGGCGGTACTGAACGTATCGTAATTATTTTTTCAGTGTTATGAACACTAAAATAAATGCTGTATAACACTTAAGGTAAAAATAGCCGAGTTACAATCAAAATATTTAAAATTGGTACAGAAAACATTAAAGTTTTAAATTTTAGGGCACTAGTATGACCTACACATACGCTTAATATATGAGTAGGTGAGATGCAAAACTCGTTCATTACAAAAATTAAAAAAAACGAGATGACAATTGATCCTTGAAGTATTATTTTGAAACATACTTCTCAGAAAACTCCAGTTAAACGTAGAGTTCGCAAAAATTATGAGAGGTAACTACCTGATAAGAAAAGAAGCAGCTCTATAACCATTAAATATTTTGTAAAAAGTCGCTTAAATGGTATGCTACAAGTGTGTTCGAAAGCATTTCTTGGTGTACTTAATATATCCAAATATTGTGTGCAAAATATTGGTAAAACCTATCTTATTGATCAGAAGTCTCCAAAAGAACGAAGAGGAGGCGATAGAACATCGCAAAAATTTCAATTTAAGAAGGAAGGAGTAACCAATTTTTTAAAATCCTTGCTCTTTGAAGATTCCATCTATATTCGGGAAAAATCCTACAGACAGTATTTAATAAGCGATTGCATTGTCAAAGATTTATGGAAGGAGTATAACCTGTTTGCTGCTCCTCTTAATTTACAAGGCAATTATTCCTATTTTCTTCATATTTTCAATTATGACTTTAACATAAGCTTCAAATCTCCAGCGACAGATGCTTGTTCCTGATTTATTCGTTTGAAATCACAAATAAAAGAAATGCCTTCAGGACAAACGAAGGTTTAAGTCATGGCTTAATATACTGTGCATAAGCAAAAATCGAATGCGTTTTACACAATGCTAAAAAAAGAAGAGGGTACATCATTCCTTAAGCTCTCATTTGACTGCCAAAAAACCCTATTCTATTGTTGCCGCGTGTCCCGGACCAATCCGCATATTATAGTAGACAACTAATTTCACAATCTGCGAGGGAAATTCTACTAGTGAGCAAAATCTTAGATCAGTGTTTTCATATCCATACATACATGGTGTGAAAACGAATGACATAAAGAATCCAATGTGTAACGACACGTTTCCGCTGATTGCTGGGGTAGACTCAGCGGTGGCCAGGGTCGTAGGGAAGCGAAATAAGAACACGCTTCTCTTACCACGTTATAATACGTATCGCTTTATTTACTTATTTTATACGGTTGCTCAGTAGCGCCACCTGGTGCAGTGGGAGCAGAACCAGAGGCCAGCACGAGGTTTACCACCCGGGTGTTGACCAAAGCCTCTGCTACCACGCTGGGGAAAGCTGAGAAAGCACACTGGGACGGCACAAGGTTGACCACTCGAGTGTTGTCCCGGGATACTGCTCTTCAGCGCAGGCGTTGTGAGTATTTGCCCGGAAAAGCCAACAGGTAATACCACTGTTGCCAACTTTTTTTGAACGTTTCCCTCCAAATCGGACATCAAAACCGCTAGAAACCGCTAAATATTTAATTTAGCGGGGAGTTTTTTAAAAATACCGCTAAAACCTAAACATTTTTTTAAAGTTTTATATAAATCAAGATATAGGCGGCTTTTTTAAAGGTGTATGACTCTCAAATTACGTTACATACTATGGTTTCCAACTTCCCTAGTTATATTATTCTTTAAAGAAAATAAGTCAGAGTTATATATTCATCTGTGCGAATTTTTGATACCCTTCACCTACAGTTGGAAATTTTGGAAGTGGTCTTTATATGGGACATATGGTAAATTATGGGCCGATCTTCACAAAATTTAAACAAGTAATTTATGGCCTTATACAACTTTGACTGACGAAATGTTGTTATAATAGAACACAGATTGAAAGCTTCTCCAAGAGTAGGTTTTATATAGGGCCTATGGTAAAATATGGACTAATAATCACGAAAATTGACAGCGTGATTTCTAGCCATATTTAACTGTGGCGGACCAAATATATTACAATAGCATTATTTGCTACGTTTTTAGGCACACTAAAGGTTTTTCCGCGAGTGGGCTTTATATGAGGGATATCGTTAATTATGGACCGATTTAACAGTATGATTTTTAGTCATATAGAACGAATTTGTGCAAATTCTTATATCAATGTGTGCATTCCGCCACTAGTTATGTTAGTTTTTGTACTAAATGATAAACTTTTTATGGTGGTTGTTCCACATTTTAATGTATAGCACTTTTCCTACTGAACCGATTGTGCTGGACTGCAATCTCAGCCTGCTTAGGGGAATTCTAAACAATTTGATGCCAATATTTATATTCCCTTTTGAGTCGTTTGAAAGTGACAACAGACGCATAGACAGACGGACAAGGCTTAATCGACTTCGAATTACTCAAGGACCCAGAAGAAATTAACCTTATGGGGTCTTAGACGAATATTAAAATAGTTTCACCCGGAATGACAAACTTAGTACGTAAAAGCAAAAAAAAATTATAACATTTACGCTAGTTTTGGTAATTATTTCCCGTTTTAAGCCATTAGATAAAAAAAGTTACATGAAAGTAAGTTCTTGGGTTCTGTCGAGACAATTAAGAGAAATACCTTGCCTTTTGTTTCAAAATTTTTAGCAACCTTAAAGTTGTGAATTGTTACGTACAGCCCTATCAAAATACTAACTGAAAATCGAAAAAAAAAATGTCATATACAATTTTCAGTTCACTAAAACTATAAAAGTAATTAAAACCGTGAACATAAACAAAATGTTTTTAGCCAGAAAAACAAAAAGAAAATGTAAAAAATCTGTAAATTTTAAATTTGAGAAAGGATTTTGTAGCGAAAATGAGCCGCTGAGAGTTGTTTGAAAATCGCTAGATTTCCCGCTTACCGCTAAAACATATTTTTCCCCGCGATTGACATTTCAAAAACGCTAGATTTAGCGGGAAAATCTCTAAATTGGCAACAGTGGGTAATACTCACACTACCATATATGCCACTGAGTGAGATCTAATAATTTAAAAACTACTTCGACAGTGAATTCGCCACTGGCCTAAGTAGTTCTTACCTTATGTCGATCTCGTCACCGACTGCCTTGTACCAGTCGATTAGTCTTGGGCTTAATCGTTCATTTAAGTGACGTTTCAATAGAGTTCATTTAAAAAAAGTGAACTAGTTCGTTCTTCCAGTTCAGTAGTTCACTTTTAGTCAGTCAGTCTTTTGAGCCAGCTGTATATTTCGTCAGTCAGTTCATTTAAGTCAGTTCATGTCACAGACATAAGCAGATATAGCACCTTTGACAGCTGCATAAGGGTTAAATCATCTGTTTAACCCCTAAATATGAGAAATCGAAATGAAAATCAAGAGATATAAAAATGCATAGGTAAGAGTGAACAGCTATAGATAACCAAAACAACATAAATTTTTCAGCAAAAACAAAACAAAACAAAAATTTTTAGCTGAAAAATTTATGTTGTTTTGTATTTTTATAAAGTTAAGATCAAATGTTATAAAAAAATGTTGTTTTTTAAATTAAAAAATCATTAATACTTAACATCCCATGGAAATGTTGCGGTTAAAAAGGTAAGTAATGCTTGAAAAGAAAAAAATATGTAGTAAGTTAATATTTTTCTAATGTATTTTTTTGTTTAGTTACAGGTTTGGTAATTGTGGGATATGAATCATATTATGCCCAACGATTCTCTCCAGTATCAGCGGTAAGTAAAGTTAAAATTATTAAAAAGAAAATAAACAAAATTATTGCATTTTGTTTCCGTGGATAAAAAATTGTTTTTGTAGGCCGACTGTTGGGACCACAAATTATAGTTGGGACTAAAAAAACAACATAAAATGGTCATGGATACTGACCTTAAACAATTCTTTTTGACGTGTTTCTGTCCAAGATCAGGGGTGAGTAAAGTGAATTGTCTTACATTAAAAGAAACAAACAAAATTACATATTGTTTGCATTAAAAAACTATTTTTTTTTTGGATAACGTTTGGACGAAATGGTCATGGATACTGACCTTAAGAGATTTGATCGTTTGGCGACTTTCTGTGCAGGAACAGTGAAAAGTGTTGCGAAATATCTAAAAAGAAAAAAAAAAACAAAAAATTAACAATTTTTTTTACTTTTAACAGTGCAATTCTAGGCCAACTTTTTGGCAAAGGTGGAAACAATAAATGGTCATGGATACTGACCTTATGCAATTGGTTTTTTTGGCGCCTTTCTCTCCCGGATCATCGGTAAGTACAGTGAAGTGTCTGAAAAGAAAAGAATAACAAAAAATTAACAACTTTTTTACTTTCAAAATTTCATTTTTGGGCCGTGTTGTGGGCAAAGGTGGAAACAATAAATGGTCATGGATACTGACCTTATGCAATTGGTTTTTTTGGCGCCTTTCTCTCCCGGATCATCGGTAAGTACAGTGAAGTGTCTGAAAAGAAAAGAATAACAAAAAATTAACAACTTTTTTACTTTCAAAATTTCATTTTTGGGCCGTGTTGTGGGCAAAGGTGGAAACAATAAATGGTCATGGATACTGACCTTATGCAATTGGAACTTTTGACGTTTTTGTTTAATCGACTGGTGGTAAAAGTGCCTCTATTGGTGGTTTTTAGAACGTATTCGTGGACAGCATGCTTGAATTGATGAGCAAAATAAAAAATTACAACAAATCGGTCCTTTTCAGGATCATAAATTATTTATCAAAAAGAGATACATATAATTGTATAACACAAATAGTTTGATAAAATAATTCGAACTCTTTTAAAAAATATTTGGTGGCCCTTAAAAGGGCCTTTTATCAGGCATGTTCTGAAAACCATAAGATTTGAAATAAGTTGTGATTTATGATAAATTAAATACACAAGTATGTAAATAACCAAAGATATTGACCTTAAGGAATCGGTTTTTTCGGCGCCTTTCTCTTCAGGAACAGTGGTAAGTAGAGTGAAGTGTCTGAAAAGAAAAGAAAAACAAAAGATTAACAATTTGTCTATCTGTAAAAATGTTTTTTTGGTGTGTGTGTATGGGTAAAACTTAATTACAACAAATGGTCATGGATACTGACCTTATACAATTGGAACTTTTGAAGTTTTTCTTCAATCGACTGGTGGTAAAAGTGCCTCAGCTACTAGTGGTTTTAAGAAGGTATTCGTGGACAACATTCTGGAATTGATGTGACAAAATACAAATTATAACAAACCGGTCCTTTTCAGGATCATAAATTGTTTATCAAAAAGAGATAAATATAATTGTAAAACACAAATAGTTTGATACAAAGATTCGAACACTTTTTAAAAATATTTGGTGGCCCTGAAAAGGGCCTTTTATCAGGCATGTTCTGAAAACCATAAGCTTTCTCACCAGGATCGTCGGTAAGTAAAGTAGAGTGTCTGAAAAGAACGAAAAACTAACAAGTTCTTTTACTTTTATAATTTCATTTTTAGGCCGTCTTTTGGACATATGGAATTTAAACAAATATTTTATTTTTGAATTAGTGTTAAAACACATTTGATTTTTTTTCGACCTTATCTGGTCTAGATCCATCATGTTTTGTTAAAAACAGCATCACCTCGTGTAGGGTGTGGTCCTTGCCACGCATGACAGTCTTGAGTAAGGAGAAGCTACAAATGCATATGCATTATATTTTCGCTACACTTACTCCTGGATTATTTCGAAATAGGTTTTAAAGACAAATGCCTGTATTCATAAAAGTATTTAAAATTTAATAAAAAATTTAAAATTTAATAAATAATCGTTTATGAATACGGGGGTTAGGGTCTTAATAACCATATTTGAGAAAACTTAAAAATCCTTGATGCCGTCCTAGCAAGCACGTTTTAAGCGCTCAAAACTGTTGTATCTTGAAAATTAAAGAACTTATTAATTCATTTTTTTTAATCAGTTTTAAACGTTTTAAAACGTATTCCACTTAAAAAATTAGTGAGGGCTTGCTGGGATTCTAAAATAATACAAATTTTAAGTGTATGTAATATATGAACATAAAAGATTTAAAACTTCATTTTTTGATTTAAGAAATAAATATGGTAAATAGAATTCAAATTTCAATAAATACAATTTTGTAAAAGAAAAAAAAAGAAAATTGGAATTTAAGTTTAAGTGAATTTGTGAACGAGTGTTATGTGGTGTGAAGTTTTATGTGTTTCAATGTTTTTAAATCGATTATATACATATACATTTTTGGTTGAGATAAATATCAGGTACATATGTAGATGCGTGTTATGTTTTGGAAATGTTGTATGAGTAAATGAGGTGTAAGAGTAATGTGAAAAGTGTAAAATTAAGTCAATAAAATTCAAATTTCAATACACACAATTTCGTAAAAGAAAATACTAAATAAAATTGGAATTTTTAAATCCATTATATACGTATACATTATTTACATTTAAGGTTGAGATCAATGTAGATGCGTGTTATGTTTTGTAAATGTTGTATGAGTAAATGAGGTGTAAAAGTAATGTGAAAAGCGTAAAATTAAGTCAATAAAATTCAAATTTCAATACACACAATTTCGTAAAAGAAAAAAATAAATAAAATTGGAATTTTTAAATCCATTATATACGTATACATTATTTACATTTAAGGTTGAGATCAATGTAGATGAGTGCATGTTTTGTAAATGTTGTATGAGTAAATGAGGTGTAAAAGTAATGTGAAGTGTTAAATTAGGTAAATATAAAAATTCATCGAGAAACAAAATAAAATTTTATACACAAATGTATATGTTTAAAGAATTATTACATCAGTTAGGATATAACAAAAAAATTTGAATGGTAAACATGAAGAAGATATGAAGTGTTCTGAAATAAAGCTTTTTAAATTTAAATAAATAGTTTAACCGATTATAACTGAAGCTATTTAAAAAATTATTAAAAGGAAAACGCTATTAAATTTAAAAACAAAAATTTATTTATTAATGTAGTGTATCAAGAAGTCTGTCCAGCCAAAATTACAAAAAATTTACCTATTTGAAACACATAAAATCTTCTGCTTAAAATTCGGCTCCTTCATACTGGCATTGAAAAATCGAAGAATAAAATAAATTCGAATTCGAATAAAAAGATGTAAAATATCTTCATGCTTGATGGATCCACAGCAAAAATAAGGTTCTTCCTTAACCAGTTCCTTGAAAATGATTTGACGTAAATTATCACGATGACAATTCTGATTAAATATGCTATGAAATTTACTCTCTAAAACAGTAAAATAATCAACGAAGCCTTGGGGGGGTTTAACTAAGTGGCATTTGTCAAACTGCTTCTCCTTTGTAAAACCATAATCCTTCGGAGCCTCTTCGTTGTCTTCAAATGTTGGCAGCGGGAACTCGCATACGTGCGCTTGGTGCAGTTTGTAATAAAAATAACCACAAATATAGACAAATGCACTAGTTGCCAGGACATTCCTTTCATCCCTATCAAGATCTATATCATTTACGTCCGTCTCTTGCATGTTGGGGCAGGGGTTTGGCAAAGAATGAAAGGCATCCCACTGAATATTATTTTTATCGAAGCTGTAAGCTAAGTCTACGATGGAGAAATCTAATATTTTGTCGTCCGGAGAAATTTCCTCACAATTACCATTAACTACTACATTAACATAGTGTAGGCCCCAACGTTTCTGGAAAGAGCTTGAGAAATTTCGTGGCGTTATTCGTACGGAATTTCCCGAACCCTTTCGTATTTGTCCGAAAAAATGCTCCAAATGATCCTGAGTTAGTCTTCGAGTTTTAATGCCTTTAAACCCTTCTCGATTAAGATAGACCCAAAGACTTTTTAAGGCCGAAATATTTTTAATCCACCCTAAAATGAATTTAAAACTATTTGTTATGTCTGCTCCTTTCTCATCTTTAATTTTTAGGGTTTCTAGCCGCTTTGATGCCTGTCTTAGAAATTCTAACTGGGTCATTGAGGAAGTAAATACAGCACTTTCTGTACGACTATTAAAAATATCAAAAAGATTATTAAAAAACTCTAAATATTCAGCTGTATTTAAAAAAGTTGAAGAGTTTGAAGTTAATTTTCCTGACTTATATAATGTGCGCATTCCTATTGCAACTGTGCGACTTAAAACATGGGCGGCTAAATTAACTCTCATTCGTTGAAAGTTGTTAGGGTAAATGTGCTCTAAAGTGAGTTTAGGGGCACATTTTAGGGAATTAGAATCTACATTATAGAAATGAATGACGTCCCTCCAAGAAATTTGTTTGTTATTTAAATAAACTTTGTGGTCTAAATTAAGAAGACAATTTCGTGTGCTTTTTAACAAATGAGGAACGTCGTGCATAAAAAAAATTTTACTATTATTTACTTCAAAATAGGGTCGCTCTCTACTAACCTTAACAACTTTAGCAAAATTAACAAAATTTGATCCCTGATCGCACACAAACTGGCAAGGTTTTAATCCTATAACTTGTAATTTAGATATTGCCTCAACTATATACTTCTTCATAACTGTGCCTTTACAGTTACCATGGACAAAGAAGTAAGCTACTGCTTGGGACCAACTATTTCCTCCTATACCACTTGCCATAATAACCATAGCGCTAGTCGCTATGTTTCGTGAACGATTTTCGTCCCCGAAATCCTGAAGGCCTATTATTTTGTCTTTGAATCTATCGTATTCAAGAAAACTTTTTAAAGACATTTCGTCGCATGATACACTAACATATTTCTCTTCCGATGTAAAACTGCGCGCGCGTACTTTTAATGCTTCATAAGTTCCATTTAAATTACCCGGAGTTTTTGGCCAGTCCTTCACAAAACGTTGTAAAGTTCTAACATCTGGCCAATCTAATAGTTTACGTAAATACCGATAGACAAGGGAAGAGAGAAAGTAAATAGCTAGAGCAATTAATTTTAATCCAACACTATACCGACGATTTTTAGGATCTCGATTATGATTTACTAAACTATTATTTAAACATACCGACATTGAATTAGAAATTTTAGAAGACATGTCATTCTTCTTTTTTAACTCAAATTCCAATTTTTCCACTTTTTCCTTATATTTAACTAACTGACTTGTTAACCTTGCATTTTCTGCACTTAATTTCGACTTAAGCCGACGTACTGCTAAATACTGTGAACGGTAATGGTCAAGTGCACTTTGTAAAGTCTTAATTTTTATTGAGTTTGTATTTGTTTTACCGCCACGTATTTGGGTATCTACGTCATCTTCCTTACTATAGTTACTTAAATCCTCAAAGTCAGCATCCATTACGGTATCACGTAACGACACACCTTCATTATTTCGGACCACACTGACAGTCGTTGCTATGTCCATATCTACTAAACTATCTATACCCTCTATTTTATTTTCTGTTTGTGCACAGTTGGAAATTGGAATTTGAGTATTATTTAATTTTGAAACTTTACTAGTTAATTTACGATTTATTTCAGAACCTTCATTCTTAGGAACAGCATGTTTAGAAATTCTGTTGCCAAAAATGAACTTGTCCGAAAAATGCCGACTGCATGCATATAAACGTTTCACCTTAGATTCCACATTTAAAATGCGAAGCCATTCGGCACGTCTAAAAAATTAAATTAAAAAAAAAATATATAAAACTAATTGATATTAGACATGCAAAAGTAAAAAGTTACAAATACAAGACTTTAACACCAAACAAAATAATACAAAGCAAATATTTATGTACATTTATGTATACCAGAGCTGTAAATGAATCATTCATTTTTGATTTTAACTCATTAATGAATTAGCAAATTTTGAATTAATTCTTTTCACACAAATAAATGAATTGATAAAAATAAAAATTTAAGTTTCTTTTAGCAAATAAACAAAATTCACTTTACAAATTAATTTAACCCTTAAATGCCTGGTGTATCTTTAAAGATACAACCATTGAAAAAATTCCTGCGGCCACAGTTTTGGCTCAATTTCAATAAAACTGGTTTCATTTTGTTCAGAACATTGCTGTTATTCAGAAAAAAAATATAGTGTACTTATATCTACAAGAGAAAAAACAAAAATTGCAGTCAAAGTAAAAAAAAATATTTTTCCAAAATTTACTAAATTTACTTTTTTTAGTGTAATTTTTTTTAAAACAAGTAATACTTTTTGATTAAAAAAAAATTCTAAGTGGTTTCAAAATGTTTTCTGTAGTGAAATAAATTGGATGGAATAAATCTGATAATCGAGCTTTAAGCTGTTACACTTTTATTGGTTGTATCTTTAAAGATACATTGTGCATTCCACGCATATTCTTGATTTACGTTATACATACTATTTGTACTACATTGTTGTTCGTTTTCATTCATATTTTACTCTTTGCATGAAGAAGTTGACTTGTCTGGAGCATAGTAATAAATCTTTATGAATGTGTATTGTCTTAATTACAATTTTTATGTAATATAACTAGTATTTTTACATAATTTTATATATAAGATCACTTTTTGAGTTATGGCGAGTTCGATAAGAGTTGGTCGAATTATGATGACTGCTGATGACATACGTGAAATACTTTGTAATAGCGAAGATATAGGTGACGATAGTGACGACAGCATTGGAGGAGGTAGTGATGATTTTAGTGGGGAAGACGAAGAAGAGGCGGGAGATCGTACTGTAAAGGCCACACATATGGAGATAATTGCAGATGCAAATGAGTGTGAGAATCAGAACGAAATCGATCTCAATACATCTGTTCAAGATTTCTTTCTCGAAATGATCAATGATGACACTGATCCGGGAGATATGATAGATTTAAATACAAGCAATATCGAAGACATTGATTCTGAGGCATGTAATTTCTCCGGGATTATTCCTTCCAGACATACTAACACTTGGAATAATTTTCCACTTCAATTTCGTGATGTAGAAATAAATTGTAAGTCTTCCGAATTCGAGAAGGTAATTTGGAAGAAAGGCAACATTCAGTTTAATGACCAACAAGTAAGGTTTAGAGGTGAAAGTAGTTTGCCTCAAAACATAATGTCTTTGGAAACACCTTATCAAGTTTGGAGATTTTTATTTCCTGAAACTTTGGAACAACATATAGTTGACGAAACCATAAAATATGCTGGACTTGATGAGACATTTCGATTTGATATACCCGAATTACGGAAATATATTGGAATAGTTTTTTACATGACTTACCACAACCTTCCAAATATTAGAGATTATTGGTCTGAAAAACCTAATCACTCCGTAAATGTAATAAAAAATCAAATGACTGTACGGCGTTTTGAAAAGATACGGGAATTCATTCATTTCAATGATAAAAATAACCAGCCATCTAGTGAGGATACAAATCGAGACCGCCTTTATTTAATCAGACCTATTATTGACACTCTGAATGCAACTTTTGGAAGTGTGCCCAAACTAGATCGACTCTGTGTTGATGAGCAAATATGTTCCACCAAAATTAGAAGCTACATGAAGCAGTACTTGCCTAATAAACCAAAAAAATGGGGATTCAAATTGTTCGTTCTATGCGATACAACTGGGTATGCTTATAAGTTTGAAATTTATAATGGAGCACCAGAAACACCAGCTCCAGCTGAACCGGATCTTCAACCTTCGGCCAATGTTGTGATTCGGTTACTAAGAGAAGTACCGAGGTTTCAAAATTATATAATTTACTTTGACAATTATTACACTACCGTACCATTGGTGGTGTATTTGCGGACGCAAGGCATACTTTCGGTTGGTACCATTCGACGAAACCGAATAAAAAATTGCAAGCTGCCTGATGAAAAAACCATGCAAAAGTTTGAACGCGGTACTAGTCATGAATTCATATGCAATATATACGGAATTGATGTAACTTCACTCTCGTGGAAAGACAATAAGATTGTGAATTTAGTTTCAACATATGTGGGTGTTAAACCTATATCTGATAGTGTTGGAAAAAAATCGGCGCAATCTCTAACGGTAAAAAGATATGACAAAAAAGAAAAAACTGTCAAAATGATTCCATGTCCTCAAATTATAAAGGACTATAATGAACACATGGGTGGTGTCGATTTAATGGACAGCTCGATGAGCCGTCACAAGATAAAAATAAAAAGCCGAAAATGGACAAATAGAGTTTTCTATCATCTTTTGGATATGACGGTGGTCAATGCTTGGTTATTATACAAAAGAATTAATAAAGATCGACCTGGGTTCAAACCCATGCGCTTAATTGATTTTAAATTAGAAATAGCTGACACTTTATTCACACTAAACTCGACACAAGCTTCTGTTCGTGGACGACCACGTATTGAGGCAGAAATCTATGAAAAACGCTTCAAACCAAATTCTCATACTCCACCTCCTAAGGACACTAGATTGGATAAGATTGATCATTGGACAGCAATTGATAAGAAGGGACGATGCAAATTTCCGAACTGCGCTGGACAAACCAGGATGTACTGTACTAAATGCAAAGTGAATTTATGTTTAACTGGAGAAAAAAATTGCTTTTATAACTATCATAATTCATAAAACAAGTGCAATCAGGGCAATTCTGAATAAAATTCCGCGTGAAATTTCTTTCTTTTCCAATTAGAATTTTAATTGTTTTCCCTATTACAAGTTTGCTATTGTTTGAAATTGTTTCCCGGGAAGAAATTCTCTCTGAATTTTGTTCAGAATTGTCCTCAATTAATTTAACAAATGTATAAGTATTTATTATTTGAAGTACATCTACCTATTTTTCATTTATTTTTAATTATTTTTCTGAATTATTTTTAAATATTATTTTAAGTGTATTTTAAATACTTTTTAATCTTTTTAAACTTTTTGAAAAATATTATTTTAATAAAATTTCTAAACAAAATCTTTTATTTTGGTATGTCTGTATAGGAATCATAATTTCTGGGTAAATGCACAGTGTATCTTTAAAGATACAACCAGTTTTTTATAAATAACTTTAACAAAAAAATTTTTTAAAAAAAAGTAAAAACGCAGTTATTTTCTATTTACATTTTGACACAATATATATTTTTTTTGAGAAAATCGGTGACCTTGGGCATTTAAGGGTTAAATTGGAAACGAATTGCAATTCATTTTACAAATTCATTTGAATTGGAAACGAATTGCAATTCATTTTACAAATTCATTTGAATTGGAAAACAAATTGAAATACATTTCTGTCTAATTCATTTGAATTGATTCAAATTTCATTCAATTCATTTTTTTGTGAAAAAATAATTAATTCAAAATTTGCTAATTCAATGCATGAACGATTCACGAATTAATTCAGAAATGAATGATTCATTTATAGCTCTGATGTTTACCCGCCACCTTAGCATTAAAAATAAAAAGCAAACAAATTTTATTACATTTTGTAGGTACAATTAAGTTTACAAAAACCTGGCAAAAAAAATTTCAAAAACTAACTTAGCAAAGAAACAGTCGCCACCTATCAGGAACTTATGTCATAATCCTTTGAAATACTATACATACATTCATGCTTGTCACATAAATCAATTCCGATCAAAAGTTTTATGTAAAGCATAAAAATTAGCCCAAAAAACAAATATGGTTTATATGAAAGCAAAATATTCAACAAATTAATATTTGCATTAAAAGTTATGTTATGAGGTTAAGATTCATCTAAAGTTATTTGTGCTGGATATTTTCTAGATGGACCAAATATATGAGATATTTTGTATTAAAGGGATTGACGAAATTATATTAATATTTAAAAGTATAAAATTGCTTGATTATTATAGGGATTGATATTTGAATAGAAACTGTATGCCTAAATCTGAACCTATTGAACCATATTTACTTTATAGTAAAAAATATAAAATATCTGAGCAACAAAATACAGCAATAGCTAAAATATGAACATTATTCACAAACAAATCGATACCAAAATTCATAAAAAGCTCTAAAACGGATAAATATATATGGGCATTTCCTGGGGTCACGAACGTACGTTCGTACGCTTTCGATGTACAAATAATATAGAAAACAAAACTTTACCTAGCATTTTTTTCCGACTCGTTCGCATTTGGGTAGCTCTATGTTTAGTACAAAAGATGGATTTCATCGAGTTTAAGTTTTCATAATAATAGAAGTCAACTTCGGCCGACAATAGTTAAATGTAAAAATAAAATTTTCCAGTTTCCAGCCCAATTTGCTCAAGTAAAACAGCTCAGATATGCTAGGAACTCATTCTTTTATAAGAACATAGACTTTTTTTTTTGATAATAAACAATAAAAGACGATGATAATCAATATTTTATTTTTTCATCCTGGTAGACCATCCTGGGGAAATGCCCATATATATGTATATATTGTTTCTACATTAATTGTTCGCTCAAGAAATACCATGCAATTGCATATTTACGGTTTCCCTCATCATAACATTGTATGTATAACTACGCTTTTGATAGTAGGATATGACAAGACATCTCAGAAATCATTACACATAATAAAGTTTTCATGTACTGCTATTTAAAGAAAACACTTGTCTACTACAAAACAAACTTCGAACAATGTTCGATTTCTGTTTTAGTTTTAAATGTAATTTTCTATGCGAACGATGACGTTCGATATCCTTAAACAGGCAGTTAATATACAATAACTAACTGCCTGTTTTTAGAAAACGTAAACAAGTGAGTGATTGAGAAATTATATTGAAAACAAAAACAAATTTTCGTTTTTTATTGTTGTTTTCAATATAATTTCTCACTCACTCACTTGCTTACGTTTTCTAAAAACAGGCAGTTAATATACAATAAGTCTGTCGTCAAAAATTTACAAACACCGAACTATTAAACAAAACAACAAAGGAAAATAAAAAATATACAAATGTACATCACTTATGCACAATAGCAAAGTAAATATGTGCCTAGGTATATAAAGTATATTTATAATTAATTATTCCAACAATACCGCAATCTTATTCTTTTTAATTTTTTCACCCTATGTTAATTTTTAAGGAACAAATCTAGTTTACTAATGCAGCTCCAAACAAAAAAATTACAAAATGTGATGCAAAATAACAAAAACATATTACCTATGTATATACGAACAGTTTTGAAATATGAACACTTTTTAAATAAATCTTTCTAAATAGGTATACAAAATTTATTTAACTGGTATGAGGGTAATTGTTACTTAGCGAAGCCGGTGTTATACCATTGAGGATAAATACTTTGATGCTAGCCAAAGGCCGGCTTTGTAGATCAACTTTAGGTTGCGAAGCCAATGTTTATTATACCAACAAGCAGACAATCTTTTTGTTCGCCCAAAAGCAGTATATCCATGGAAGCTTTAGTCAACGAAGTGGGTGATTGTGTTAATTAAACTTTTTTTACACTTTTATTTCCATTTACATAGTGCACTTCCGTAACATTTCGATTGAAAATTGTAAAAAACCTGTATGGGGAACTACGGAGTTAATCATTTTAAATTAAGTAATCGTGTATATCCACAAAGGTTTATTCAAAAGCTTTCAAAGGATACCAAGTTTTTTTCTATCACACTTTGTATTTTTTTTTTTTTTTTGCTGCATTGGTAAACAAGATCTAAGCCACTTTTTGTTTGAATCTGCATTGGTAAACTGTAAACTAGTAAACACATTGCTTTACCAAATTTCATCAAATTATATTGCTATTTTTGGGCTGCACTTTGTCCACAACGTTTACATGGACAGACAAACAACTAGCCGAACCGACGGACAACCGGAATCCTTAAAGGATGGTACACAAACACTTATTGAACTTTTTAAAATAATTTATTTTTAAACTATGTACAAAACACTACTTATTCCTTCGTAACTTTTCTTTTTTCATTATTCCCTTTTAGGTAAATATGTATGCACTTTAAAATGAAATTTGTTTAACTAACAAAACACAGCACCGTAAAATTAATAAAAACGTAAATTATGTTTCAATTGGCGAAAAGATATTGCCAATTGGAACCGAAACAAATGCAATACATTTTACAAGGGAATATGAACATACACATGTATTTTAAATTTTGGACCACCAAATTCTATACAAAATTTACTTGAATTGAATGAATTACTTACCTTGTCGGATTCTTCGGAAAACGATGGAGATTCTCCTCGTTCAGGCAACCTAAAACACACTTGCGGCTCCTAAAACAAACAAAACGTTTAAAAATATTATTAATTATAATAAACAAAAAAGTTATTCGTACTTACATTTTTTATTTTTTCCTTGTTTGAAAAACTTGTAAAAATATAGTCCAATAATTTGATATTTTACCTCTGCTTCTTCGTATTACCTCGTTGTCAACTGTGGTCAACTGCCGATGCTGCGACAATGAGAATATTCCCCATAATTTTGCGCCAAAAAGCAAAATTTCCTTATTTTTGCGCCAAAATATTCCACAATTTCACTAAATAAAATGTAAATAATAAATTTTTATTTAACCCCTTTTGTGAAAAGAGACAGCAATATATAAGACTTCAAAATGTGCTGTCCTTCACTAAATTTGGGGTTAAATGAGTATTGCCACTTTGACACTTTTTTGTGCCTTCTCTGACCGCCAGGTGGCCGTGTCTTATCTGTATAATTTGTGGTTCATGTATGTAGTTTAAAGGTTCATTTACTTCAGTTGCTTGTCTTGATTTCTTATTCTGTTGTTGTTTATTTTTGTGTGTGTCAAGCTTTGAAAAAATTAATAAAAATTTAAATACTTAAAAAAACTTATTTAAATTTTTAATAAATATTTAAATATAATAAATATAATGTAATAAATATAAATTTTTAATAAAGTTCAAAAACACAATTGTGTATTTTTTATAAAATTTCCTTTTCTTTGTTTTTCAACAAATAAATTTGGCATTCACTCATTTTACAAAAACAAAATGCATAGTATTTTTCATGTTCTTTACCGAATTGATTGAAAAGAGACAACAATATTATTAGTTTCTATATGTTATTATGTTATTATAATATACTTGTTTCTTTTACTCATTGCCAGATTACTAAAACAAGTTCATAATATAATCAGGGCTGCCATATTAAGAGATGTCTCGCCATATGTGGCAATTTTCAAACATTTTGACTACACTGCGATTTTTTTCGGCGATTTATAAAATATATGGCGATTTTTTTATTATTAAAAAGATTTCCGTACGACGTGCTAAATTTCCAATTATTATTTTTGATAAATACACTGAAATTAGATAAGCTATTAATTTATTTTGAGACTCTAATACTATGTTTCCACTATCAGCTTGTTGTCAACTTGTTTTGAGCAAAACGTGTCAGAGTGCTTCCATTATGTAAAACTGGTTTTGGTTTTCGAAATCAATTTGGCATTAATGTTGTTTACAAACATGAAAGCAAAAAATATTTTTGTAAAATAATAAATATTTTCTTATATGTTTTTTAATACACATTATACATATAATTTAATAAGTCTTGTTATTTTGGTAAATCTGTAATTTTTTTCGAAATTGTTAATCACCAATAATAAAACTCTGAGTTGTTTCATGGTTTTCGACATTTTTTGGAGCAAAACTAGTATTTATTTGAGTTTTTCGAACATGAAAAATGTATGGGAAAACAAGTAGCAAGTAGCAGAACACCTGTTTTGCTGCAAATGTAGTTTTGTGGCCCAAAACATGTAAAGCGGCCCATACACTTGCAATATTATTGTATATGATATTCGCCATATCATTTCCATTTTGTCCTATATTTTACAATAAGTCGCACAATAGTTTCATTCAATAAAAAGGCGAACATAACCTATAGGAATAATATAAACAGCATTGTACAATGTTGCCAACACACTTCTCTTTCTTTTCGTTGTGCAATAAAAATCAAGTCTTTTGATTGTTGCCAATATATTGTTCCACCTTCGAATATCACATACACATTGGCGATATAATTGTACTATACGTAAAATTGAACAATTTTATTCTAAGTGTATGAGCCGCTTAAGTGAAATACTATTACATAATGGAAACACTCTGACTCGTTTTGCTCAAAATAAGCACCCCTACCTCAAACAACTACTCCCATGAAAATATTCCTATATTTTTTTTATTTGTGTGTTTTTTTTTTTGTATTGTGAATGATTCCTATAACAAATTTTATGGGAACGAATTCCCAAACTAAAAACATGTAGGGAACATGTAAGTTTTAATTTGCATTTTAAGGTAGGGCTCAATTAAATTACTTTTTTCTTTTATTGAAGGAGTATTAATAAGAAAAATTAAGATAAACATTATTCATTATTTATTTTATCATATAATTATTAGTGTTTTATTTTGTATATTTTTCTTTCAGAATACAAGCACTGACAATTTATTCACAATAGAGACATTTGTTTATAAAGCACTGACAAATAATGCACAATATAAATTTTTACTCCCAAAATATTTGCGTTGACAAATTCATGACTTATCTTACAAACCGTCTTCACCTGACAAATTGTTGTCATTCCAAACGTCAAACTTCATATTTAAAAAAACGCTGACAGAAAGTTTCGAGTTTTTTTATATAGAGTTTGACATTTGGTATGACAAAAAATTTTCAGGTGAAAACGCTATGTTAATGCCGACAAAATCACCTCAACAATAAATTTCAGCATGTCCTACGGAAATCTTAAGAGGCCTATAGACACATACTGTTGACAACTACTGCCGATGAATCCTTCGTATACGTGTGTGATTGATATTTTACTACACACCTATCAATCATCATTTTAAAATAAATGTCATTTCGTGAAATTCAAGAGAACCCCTACTTTCTTCACACGTTTTTTCTCAGAAACTATTTTAAATTTGTTTTAATTTAAATTGAAAGAAAAATATATCATAAAATTAATAATTTATTTTATTGTTCATTGAACAACTGTCAGCAGTATGAGTTCATTTTGAAATCAAACCTATTTTGGTTTTTCATACTGCATTCTCTGTGTGACGCATACATATATAAAAATTTCAAATTTACAAACACATGCTGATTGCATGAGCATGATAAGTATGTGTCTATGTGACCCTTTATTAATAATAAAAAATATTTTATAAATTGCCGAAAAAATCGCAGCTAGACATCTCTAAGTATGGCAGCCTTGATTTTATTATGAAAATGTTTAAAGTTATCTGGCAATGAGTAAAAGAAACAATATAATGTTAAACATAGAGACACCAATACTATTGTTGTTTCTTTTCAATCAGTGCGGTAAAGAATAAGAAATCAAGTGGACTAGCAACTGAAGTAAATGAACCTGTGAACTAAATGAATTGAACTAAATGAACCCTATCAAAAGACTGCTGACGCAAAAGACAAAGTGACGAAAAGTGAACTGTTGAACTAAAAGGGACTGTCAGACTGAATGACAGTTCAACGTTCATCTGACTGACTAGTTCAATTGAACTAGTTCGTTCATGAACTACCCAACTCTACAGTCGATGCTCGCCGTTTTATACTGTTTGGTTTAACACACAGGCATACACACACACATAAACCAACATATGAATCAAACAGCTGTGACTGACCAGTGTTGTAGTGTGGTGCATTAAGTATGTCTTTCACAACCAGGTGGCGTTGTTACGAGCCGTTAAATTTAAAATAAATAAAGGCAATAACAATTCAAAAATCTTAACTACAAACTAAATATAATTAATTTCTTAAGTCTAACAAATAATATAAGGAAAATAATAAATTCATTTAACTATATAATGTAAACAAAAATAAATTCAAATAATAATAATTGGTGATGTGATGAGCCTGGACAGGTCTTCTGGTGTGGGCAAAACGAACACGGTGACTTTGCTCGTCACAAATGAAATCTCCTCTATTTTATACTACCACTTAAAGAATACAAACTTGACAGACATTCAGGAAGTACAATTGTTTTGTGATAGCTGCCCATGCCAAAATAAATGTAATATCACTGTTCTAGGAATGCTGAGCAAGTTTTTGTCTGAATCACGAAGTTGCAAAAAAAAAAAAACTACAATAACTTATCCTGTAGTATGGCACTCATTCATTCCACCCGATGGGAGGATTGAAAAAAAAATTAAAAAAAAGATACGACAATTAAGCCTAGCGTATACTGGGATTAATTTAATGAATTCTGCACAGTTCGAAAGTTGGGAGTGAAGTGCCTGTATATGATTGGATAACTGCTGTAGCTTCTGTGCTGAAAGCACCAGAGCAACTTAATTGCCAATTTAAAGCCTCAAAGCGAATTATAATAAAAAAAAAAAAAAACAGAGAAAAGAATAATGACTCTTCAAGAGAAATGAATTACAGAATTAATTCTTGCCAGCCTAAACCATTCTTGAAACAAGGAAAAAAATTAAGGATTTAATCCAGAATAACTTCCAATCAATGTGGAAATTAAGCCTGAAAAGAAAAACGATGTTGAAAAGCTGTTATAAAACCACTTTGAGGTAAATTGGAAAAATAATAAAAACTTGCAGTTTTATGTTTCTGTCTTGGACAAAACCAATGTTGATCATGGCGTAGAAATAATTAGTGCTACGAAAGGTTGTAGCAATCATATTGTGTTCTTAATTTTCAGATATATTAAATGATTGCCACAATTATAAAAGCCAAACATTAATGATAGTTTCTGATTCTGATCCTTCCAATCATATTTTTTTCTTTGTGTGGCAATGGCAAACCATCATTGAGAAAAAAGTCCGTTAATGCGTCCTTAAGGCCATAGTGAACATATGCTCCGTCTCCAATTGGCTTGGGAACTACCTCTTTTGGCGTACATTTTAACGTCCTTACGTCTCTCGGAACTTTTATTTCAGTTTCTCTGAGAATTACCAATTATTCGTTGACTGCAGTTGTAGTTAACTTATGTTTTACCGCCCAAAGTCTAATTTTATCTTTCACACTATTATTCTACTAGAAAATTATCATTGTTGGGATCTTTAAAAATTTCTTCGGCATCTATAGAATTTTCTTTCACATTTTCAACTGGGACATCATCACCATTAGATAATGTTTCACTGACTTAAATTTTTTCTTTTTGGACGATCTGCATTCTATTTTATTGTAAGCATATTCCATAATTTTTTTTTTTTTGCTTTTAGTTTAGTCGATAGCATTATAAATATATTTTTATTATTAAGTTATTGTATACTAGTCAGTGATGCCAAATGTAGGGAATTTTCCCTTTTTGTAGGGATTTTTTCCAAAAATATCAAGCGTAGGGAAAAGAGGACAGATTTTTTATTTTAAGGCAAATGTAGGGAATTTTCAAACAGCCCGGCAATCCATAAATTAAAACCATGTAGCCGAATATTCTTCGAACCCCCTAATATATAATTAAGTGGCAACGTATATTCGCATTCGCATTGCTATTACTTTTGCCATTTGCATTCGCACTCACATTCTCTAATATATATGCGAATATTAGAAGCGAATATGTAATAAATTAAATTTCTGCATAGAAATTTATTAGTAAAATCACACCTTCTAAGCTAAAAGAAATAAAAATATACAATTTCTAATTATTAAAAAAATTTAAACGGAAACTTTTATGGATATGAAATGATTTACTTTTAAATGGAACTTTTTTTATATTTAAGTTCAGGGGAACTGAAGAAAATATTTTTTTTACATTTTACAGAGCCCCCTTTTATTTGGTACCAAGTTTGCTAAAAATTATTAGATTCTTATGTTAAAAAAATTATTAAAAATAAGTATTCTACTATTAAGCTATTAAAAAAATAACAAAAGATGAGGAAATTATAAATCAAATACGAAGTTTGACGCTGTTTTGTTCCAGATTAAAGGATTTATAGAGGCGTTTCTGTCAAAAAAAAATAACTTTGAGAAAAAAATTAAATTTGTCACGCAGTGTTATTTTTGAAATTAATTGTTTTTTGATAAATAAATTTTATTATAAAAAATATGTACAAAATGTTAACAAAATAAATATTTTTTGTTTGCTTGTCGCTAAAAACAATCAATTTTTAACGTAGGGAAAAGTCTAGGGAATTTTTTTTTTTTTTTTGGTTGTAGGGAAAAATGGGATTTTTTTTGGACACACGTAGGGATTTGTTGAAATTTTTCCTGGCATCACTGATACTAGCATATACCCGACATATTTGTATGCCAAAGTTTATTTTTTAGGTTTAAACTTGTTTAAATTCTAGCATTTAACCCGCTACTTTAGTAGAACCAAAACGCTAAAGAAAAATATCAAATTTCCCGTATTTCCTTTTTTGGGCACTATATTTTCCACCCATTTAGGTATTAAAAATGTCAGTATTGAAGTGGCAGCAGTCACTCACGCAACTCTTTTATACATATGTATGTATATGTATATAGATTAATATAAAATTCCCTTTAGTTAACAGTTTTAATTAAAAAAAAACACTTAAATTAAAAAAAACACTTTTTTCTCACTCTTCAAATGAATAAATAACTTATTTTTGCCCAAATTTAAAAGAACATAACGGTAAAATTCGCCTAAATATTGTCAGAATGCGTATACGACGATTTTATAGAAACATAAATAAACAACAAAAAGATTTGCAAAAAAATCATTTACAAGAGTCACATATTGATTACGGAAAAATAAAAATCGTTCAATGGTTGTTAGACTACTTTAACAACGATTGTGGAATAACATAAAAAACATTCATCCAACAATCTTCAAAATGATCGCCAAAACATAATTTACAATAGTAATATACGATTTCGCCAAAATTTGTAGCCGACGATTAACTCGTTTAACAATAGTATTCCACGGATAATTACCTCGACAAAAATGCCAATATTTTTGGGTAAATTTGCGGGGTAAGCATTTAAACGAATACGCTTAACTACCTCGTTGAGGTTATTAAGCGAATTCGTGTAAATACCTCAGTGAGGTAATTATACGTATTTATTTACAAGATAACTTAACTTTGATGTATGAAAAAATTTAAGACAGGAATTTTTACATGCATCAGCTAAATCTTAAGAGATAGCAATAAAAAACAATGGGATTTGTTGTCTTATATTTTATCTGTAGTGCTTTTTGAGATGACCTGTCATATTCTACTACTACTCATGGAACCCCTAAATATGCAATTGCATGGTTTTTCTTGTGCGACCAATGAATGCAGAAACAATATATTTATGCGTTTAAAGCTTTTAATGAATTTTGGGGTGGCATGTCATAACGTCCAGTGTCATAGTGTCCATGGACGTTATGACACTCCAAAAAGTGTCATAGTATCCATGGACATTATGACACTTTCAAAAGTGTCATAACGTCCATGGACACTATGACACTTTGCAAATGGACGTTATGACACTTTCAAAAGTGTCATTAGGTCCATAAATACTAAAGAAGTTAAATACAAAAAAATGATCTGCATACACACAGAGAAAACATGTTTCATTACGGTCCCAACCAACAAAACAATTTTTAAAGAAACTAATTTAACCATAATATGGTTGTCGGTGACAATGGTTTGGTTAAATGAAACATAATATGGTAAAAAAAATTTTAAAAATGGTTTTGCTGCTTTTTCTCTGGGTGTATATATTAAATATATAACGAAAACACATTTGGGCGCAAGGATTTTCCCCTCTATGGTATAAAAAATACCGGCTTCGCTAACTAAAGCTTCTCTGCACAGCCGGCCTTTGGCCGGGCGCAAGGATTTTCTCCTCTATGGTAAAACAAAAACCGGCTTCGCTAACTAAAGCTTCTCTACACAGCCGTCCTTTGGCCGGGCACAGGGATTTTCTTCTCTATGGTATAACAAATTCCGGCTTCGCTAACTAAAGCTTCTCTGCACAGCCAGCCTTTGGCCGGCCGCAAGGATTTTCTCCTCTATGGTACAGCAAATACCGGCTTCGCTAACTAAAGCTTCTCTGCACAGCCAGCCTTTGGCCGGGCGCAAGGATTTTCTCCTCTATGGTATAACAAACACCGGCTTCGCTAACTAAAGCTTCTCTGCACAGCCGGCCTTCGGCCGGGCGCAAGGCTTTTCTCCTCTATGGTATAACAAACACCGGCTTCGCTAACTAAAGCTTCTCTGCATAGTCGGCTTTCGTTCGGAAACAAGGCAGATTTTAGAAGCTTTACTTAGCGAAGCCGGTGTTTGTTATACCATAGAGGAGGAAATCCTTGCGCCCGGCCGAAGGCCTTCTGTGCAGAGAAGCTTTAGTTAGCGAAGCCCGTATTTGTTATACCATAGAGAAGAAAATCCCTGCGCCCGCGGACGCTATGACATTTCTTTTATGGACGTTATGACACTTTTGAAAGTGTCATAATGTCCATGGACACTATGACACTAAACGTTATGACATGCCACCGAATTATGGTATCGATTTGTTTGTAAATAATTTACATGTTTTAGCCATTTCTGCATTTTTATTGCACACATATTTTAAGTTATTAAAACATATTTTAATACATGTTCATCAAATAAAAAAATTGCTTAAAATTCTGGTTAACAGATGAATTTTCTGTTGCTTTAATTTCGCCACCTACATTAAATTTTCACTGTACAATTTTAAGCCAAAGCAAGTTTTTGTTGAAGATATATGTTTTTCGCAACTTATAACATAGAAACCTAGACGCATCGTTTAGTAAACGATCGAATCAGAAACACTTTTTTAATTAATCTTTTCGTGTCCGTCCCTCCATCTTGCTGGTTGTATGTTCATGTAAACCTTGTGCGAAAAGTAAAGGTAGCAGTTTTTGTCATAAGCGAAACCTATGTAATTGTAAGAATCGGTCTACAGTAGTCTTGACTTAACTGCCTTTTGTTTACGTGCACATTTGACTTAACTGCACAAAATTGATAATTTTTGGAATTATTCTTTATAATTCCACACAAATTCCTTTTCTAAGTGCACTTTCTATACCTGCACATTTAAGATAAATGCACAAATTTTTGGCATATTAAAATTATTTGCATACAAAAAATCAAAGTTAGTTAAGTCAAAGTGCACTTAACTGCCCAAAATACATATTTTCTGGAATTATTCTTCAAAATCCTTGTTTACGTGCATTTTGTATACCTGCATTTTTTCATATTTTTGGGCAGCTTTAAAATATTTTCATACAAAACATCAAAGTTAGCTGCACACATAAAAATATTTTGTGGCCACTTTTTCTCATAAGTATCCAATTTAAGCTGTCTATAGAAATATAAATCGCAATTATTTTGTTTTTTTCCATACATTTTTATGTTCTTTGTGAATTCTCATTGTTTTTGTTAATGTCTCTTGTATATTAAATAAACATACATACATGTATAAAATGATATGTTATATCCCAGCTAGCATAGCCTGTTTGTTAGACGATAATGTTTAATATACAACTCCTAAAATAATCTTCTGATGAATGTCTGACGAGTAACAAAAACATCTAAATCTTTTTTTAATTTATTATTTGTTTATTTACTTTTTGACACGCTCGTCTTTAAATCTTGGAATGAACATTTTGGGACTCTCTGTAAGAATCGTATAAAAATTACTGAGCTACCTAAATGAGACCGTTTTTGAAGTATTGCCAGTACAATTTTAATAAAACAAACCAGTCTAAGGATCTGTATAAAAGGATTTTCCGGCAGTATGGTGTTGATTTCGCGACCTTAAGGTTTGTTTTATAGAAATTGTATGAAAATTAGAAGTTTTGGCATGAAATACGCTTGATGCCCTTATTTAGGTAGCTTAGTCATACGGCTGAGCATTTCACGAGTTGTAAAATAATAGCTACATGAGTCTCATACGACTCTTGCCATGCTTTTAGAAAGACTCGTTAGATAATCTCTACATACATCATTAACGATTCCCTTTAAGATAAATATAAGCGTTTTTCGCTGCGTTATGGAAGAATCTCTCATACGAATCAGCATGTGTAACAGTTTCTCCGGTGCGAGGAATCGTTTACAATTAAAAAATGAGCTTGTCGACTCTTTGTTAGATTCACAATAGACTCCTAGACGATTAAAAATGCTAGCTGGGTTGGAATAAAATTTTAATAAAATTAAATTCATGTATTAATTAAAAAAATTTTTTATTCTACTTTTAAATCAAACACTTTACTTTAGCTGCACTTTTGTGCAGGTAACCACAATTGTGTACCTGCACATTAAGGCAGGTAAATGCATTTATGATAACTGCATTTTTGATTTACCTGGACAAAAAATCGTGCAAAGGAGATTGTGCAGCTAAGTCAAAACTACTGTATAATATCACATAGTCCCCATGCAAACTTCAAACTTTAATCTCTTTAACCTTGCTGCCACACGTTCAAGTTGTTCTAAATAGTCTTTTACATATACTGCTTGTCAAAATTTACATAAATTGAAAGCTGTGACGTAGGCTGCACTCAATTTGTAAGCAATTTACTTCCAAGATGTCAACAACAACAGAGACAAACTTGTACTCAGCTGTTAAATTGAAAGTAAATTGCCAAACAAATGGAAAGGTGAAATTGAAAGCCATCTCGTAGTCAATTTAACCCTGCATTACTAACCTTAAATCATGTCGCATGGTTACTAACCATGGGTCTTATCGACCCACCAATTGTATTATCCATTGAAATCGTCTGAACTTATAAATTGATAAAACGTTTATTTCTTTTGGTAGATTATAGTCTTTTATTGTTAAATTTTAATACACAATGGTGTGTTAAACAACTTATATATTTAAATTGAAATTAAGTTTGTACTCATTACAGCATAGCTAAAAAAAAGTGAAAAAAAAGTTATCCAGCCGAATTGCGCATAAAATTATGAGTTTTTTAGATATTGACGTCAAATAAAGTGCTTTTGAAACCTGAAATATAGAAGTAAAATGTTAGAAAGAAAAATTGGTATGGCTAAAATTTATCCTTTGTATAACGGTATAATAAATCTTTGTTACATAATTGCTAACTATGGGTCTAGTCGACCCAGGCTGTTTTTTAAATAATTTTATATGCATAATATCATAAATTTTCTTTATGTTTATTGTTTAAAAACGTTTAAATATAAACAAATTTAGATTACAAATATATCTCGAGTTAAAATATCGTCTTGTTTTTTTTTTAATTTAAAAAGCTTGCGTGTCTGGGTCGATTCGATCCAGAGGTTAGTAATGGAGGGTTAAAAAGTGTGAGTGTGTTAGTAAAAAACTGAGAGTGTATTGCAAATTGAAAGGAATTGAAAGGCAAAACTTGATCGTGTGGCCACCAAGTAAGACAAAATATCTCATAAATTTTGTGTATCTAGATAATATATAACTCTTATATTAATTTTGACCTCATAACATAACTTTTAATCCAAATATTAATTTGTTGAATATTTTGCTTTTAATCAAGCCATATTTTGTTTTTAGGCATATTTTTTAAAACAAATTTTAGTGCATATTTTCAAATTATTAACATGTAAAACTTGGTTGCATTACTTGCTGTGTTTTTGTTAAATTGTACTGAGGCAATTAAGCGAATGAAATTAAGGTATAATTTTGTTTTGGGAGTTAAATTTTAAAGGCAATTATCCGAATCGGGTAATTAAGCGTATGGCAATTAAACGTGGATTTTTGTTTAAAAAATGGAAGAAAAAAACGGGGATTTAAAACTCGAGGTAAAAAAGCGTGAAAGGCATTTAAGAGTGGGGTAATTAACCGTATTCAAAATACTGTATTCAAAATGATTCGAAAAAGCATAATTTGAAAGAGTAAAATGTATTTT
Source organism: Pollenia angustigena (assembly GCA_930367215.1). Taxonomy (NCBI): domain Eukaryota; kingdom Metazoa; phylum Arthropoda; class Insecta; order Diptera; family Polleniidae; genus Pollenia; species Pollenia angustigena. Next base: position 9,536,380 of record OV884061.1, on the reverse strand, counting down.
TGCTTCAACAATCGTCTGGACGGTTAAAATAAGAGTCGCGAAATGATCGCGGTCGTCAAATAATCTTCCAAGTGCTAGCAGAGTATATTTACAACATTGATTTTGCAATTGTACTAGTTAGAGAATTTTAAAGTACAGCAAACACAAAAAACTAAGCGCAAATATTTCTATTAACATTTAATCACAATAAATGGTTTTGGCTGTAAATAAATTTAAAACATACTAAATTTCCATACTTAATTTTCTATTTTTTAAACTGACTTAAAACTTTGACTTTAAAAATTGTTTTAAAACAAAATGTATTAAAAATTTACTTTTTACCTAACAATTAAAAAAAAATTTATTCAGTGTGAACTGCTTTAATGTTTGGATATTTAAAGCAAGAATTGTATCGAAGAAAACTCAAAAAAAATCTTTTACATGTATGCTTTTATGACAGTTTCGAAAAGTCAATAAAATGTTGTTTTAATTTTACCATAATTTTTTTAAAACACTGTATTTGTTAAAATATAAACGCAGTTACCATACACATGCACTTGTCGCTGTCACACGCACATAGCATAAATAAGTGACACGAGACGGAATAAATGGCTTTTATAAATTTTTTTTTTAATATTCGATCAAACATGTTCATGTTATTTGCCCCCCGTAGTCAAAGTTTGAAAAAAATACATATGTAGGCTACTGTGTCCAAATAAATAAATATCTATATATTTATTAAAGTCTGTTAGATAGTTTTGGAGAGGCAGAAAATACCCCCGAGGTTCCCTCGTCGTCCTAGTTTTTAAAAAATATATTGCTAATGTATCCATATAAATATGGATTTATCTATGTCTTAAATTTCATTAAAATCTATAAGATAGTTTCGGAGAGGCAGAAATTGCCCCCAGCCGCCCCTCGTAATCATAATTTAAAAATATGGATAAATATGGATTTATCTATGTCTTAAATTTCAGAAAAATCTGTTAAAGCTTATTTGTCGATATAAATATGGATCTATCAATGTTTTAAATTTCATTGAACACTGTTAGATAGCTTCGCAGAGGAAGAAAATACCCCTATCTCCCCTCGTGGTCCTATTTTTTTTAAAGTACAAAGCTTATCTGTCTATATAAATATGGATCTATATATGTTTTAAATTTCATCAAAATGTGTTAGATAGCAGAAATTGCCCCTAGCACCCCTCGTGGTCCTATTTTTATAAAAATGTTTAGCTGATGTGTAATTTTCACAGGTACTGCTGATTTTACGGACAAATTTATTTTATGTAGCATTAAAAATATGTACATAGTCCCATACCAGCCTAGTGATCTAATCACATTTTAGCTAAAAAAAATTTTTTTAATTTCTACACAGAAGTGCCAAAAATACTGAAGATATTTTTTTAAACATGGATATTTAATATGTATGGCAGATAGCAAAAATATTGCCGTGCATAAGTATAAGTAATAACCATACTTTTTGCAACGCACAACCATAGCTGTTATTATTCACCCCTATCGTGAATAACAAGTGGAATTTTTGTTCCCATTAAATTTTCGTTCCCCTCAAAGGGAAAAAAGCAATCGTGAATCTCATGTGAAAAAATTTTCACGCTTTTTTTATGAATGTAAAAAAAGAAGAAATAAAAGAATTAAAAATCAATGAAATTTTTGTTCAAAAAAATACAAGTATATATTTTTAAGGAAAGTTAAAATAATAAAGCAAAATATTTAGTATTTGAGGTATAGTTTGAATACAGCGTTAGTTTTTGCCTTTTTTAAATTTTACGTAGATAAATATTTTCCAAAATGCTGCCACCAAGTCTATCGAAAGCTTCCATATCCGCAGGCAATCGACCTGTTGTTTTGTATTTTGCTAAGCAATATATCGGTTTGTGCCTTATTACCTTTATTGACTCTTAATATTCGATTTATAGGAGGAACTACTTTCATACATGTTCAGTTCCCTAGCAAAAATAAAGTGAGAAAATCTAAGGGAAATGTGAACAAATTACGAGGGAAAAAGCTTTTCACGATAAGGGGAATTTTTTTCACGTTTTTATTCTTCTTTGAATTACCTTTTTTCATGGGAGTTGTTCATGATCGCAAATATGTGAAAAGGGAAACAAATTACGAGGGAAAAATTATTCACGATAGGGGTGATTATTTGTGCTATAAATATGTGCATACTAGAGGTCTGCTTTGAATAATTCACTTGTTTGCCTTTATTCAAAGTGCACAACATTTACTCAAATATTAAACATTCAAAAATGTAAGAAAAGAGTAAACCATATACAAAAATAAGAGAGAATGAATTGAATAAAATACTTGTTTACTGTAAATGAATTTGAGACTCATTCATAAATAACAAAACAGTGGAATGACCCGTTAGAGAGAGCAAGTTTACAAAAAATATTCGAATAATTTTTGAATTATTGAATGTCCATACATTTATTTGAATACATTGACATAATATGTGTGTAAGCTTGTGGCTTCTTTTATTTGTAAGAGTTAAGCTTACACATACTTACATACGTAATGTGTAGGTACAGAAATTTTACATTCAAATTATATTTGAATATTTCACTCATTTGACTTGCGTTGACTGAATTGAATGAGTTTTTATTCGTTTTGTCTTTGGTTATTCTTTCATTTGTTTCTTTATTATTGGGTGCTCGACACATTGCAGTTAAAAAACAAATGAGTGTGTTGAAATTGGTTTTTATTTATTCTTGCAGACCTCTAGTGCATACACAATAACGAAAAGCTTGGGTAAGTACCTCCATGGTGAAATAAAAAGGTGTCAGCACTACGCCAGATGATGATTTTTTTCTCTTGCATTGTTTGTCTAAGTTTATATCAAAGTTTTGTTTATGTTTACAAAAAGTCCAAGTTTTGTGCTGTTATTATTGTATTTTATTACAGTTTTTGACAATTTTAAATTAAAATAAATAAGATATTGACCATAATTAAATAAAAATTGGCTTAAAATTTATTTATTTCATCACGTTCAGCGGCATGCTTTGATTTTTGTTTTAAGTATTTTTTGACGTAAACGGTGATATAATTTCCATTTTTGTTGTAATGTTGTATTTGTTGCCGTAACGATGCCACCTGCTTATTCCACCATGAGTACCTCTGTATATTTTTCTTACCCCACGTCTCCATGCGCTTTCAATTAGAACATGACATGACCATAACGCCGGCAGAGCAACGGTATTAATTTGTTGATGTTCTTGTATGTAGCGAATACGTGTTGAAGTTCATGTTCTGATTGAACACAATTTTGTTTGTTGTGCGTTTGGTTGTGTACAGAAAATACATTGTATGGCCAACATCATGGCGCACATGGATGCTAAGACGAATGTTTAGGCAACGATGGCAGCACATGGACGAAACATGAACATGAACAGTCTACACGAGTAGAATTCATGTGCGACATGCTGTTCTTACCAAGTTGATGGAAGGTGAAGACGGGTAGTTATGGGTACTTGTTGCCAGTTTCTGGTCTGTGTTAGATTTTCGTTTACACTGCAGTTACACGCTTAAGTTTTTCTTGATAGTCTTTTACATATACTGTTTGACAAAATTTCCAAAAATGGATAGTTGTGACGTAGGCTGCATTAAATTTTTGAGCAATTTACTTTCAAGATGCCATCAAGAAAAAAAATTTATAAAGAGAAACGAAAAATTTTCTCACTGACCTTGAAATCAGCTGTTTTCTTGAACGTAAATTGAAACACTCACTGGCAAGAGAATTTTAAAGTCAAGTTCGTATCAATTTTTAAAAGTATGAGTGTATTGGTAAAAAAGTGTGAGTGTATTAAAACTTGATAGGCAAAACTTGATCGTGTAACCCTCAAGTTACATAAAATTTGTTGTCAGAATTTAAACCACACAGAAAAAATTATTTTTCCAGTTCAAACAAAAAATTTGTAGAATCAAAACATTTTTTGTCTGAAATCGGTCCTATACACAAATTTACATATTCAAACAATTTATTTGCATGTCGTTTATTGAAAAAAAAACTTATTTTTTCAAACAAATAATTTTGCTGAATCAAACAAAAAAGTTTTTGCACAAGCAATGACGCGCACACAAGCAAGCACTGAAGGAGTAGAGATGGTGAAAGCAGATTAGAGCGACGCACAGAGGGGCGAAACCCATCAAAAGTTGCGATTAATTCAAAAGATGAACTTTAACTTTCACAATGTTACGCGCGGCTAACATCTATTAATAATAAAAATTGGATCGAAATAAGTTGTCTTACCAAAAATTGAAAAATAATGGTTAAGGGCATGAACAAGATTTTCCCCGCTAGCTCTTTGGTAGAAGTAGTTCTTAACCCGAATTTCAATCGCGTAATCATATAAAAATACATATTTCATGCCAAATAAAATACCAGACTATGTATAAAAACTATAAGGAAATAGAATTTAAAAAAAAATATAAAATTATCAAACACGAATTTATGGCTAGCTGACTTGCCATAGGGTACAATTATCCCTCCCAATAAACACCGTGACAGAAAGATTACCCCTAATTATAAATCTGTCCCTAAAAATATGACCTTGTCTTAACTATAGTTACATTTTGTTTTGGCTATTCCTCCCATTAAAAAAAAGAAATTAATGATTCATTTTACAACAAAAATTCATTCATAATTTTATTCCAGAATTTAAAAAAAGAAATTTGAAATGTAAACAAAACCAAAATAAAAAAATTACAGGTAGTAGTACTCTTATGTATATTCATTTAACAAATGGTTATGCTTAAAAAATATATATTCTTTCTTAAAGAGTAATTATAATGGGTAAGAGAAAACAAAAATTTTACTGTATATGATTGGGACAAAATAGAAAGCGGACTGACAGACAAAAATATTAAATGAGCAATAAGAGTTTTATTTTTTTTCTTCTTTTTTTTTTTTACATAAATAAAAAAAATCAAATTACTTACAAAATCATTGATCACTTAGTTGTTCCAATTCACGATGTCTCTTGATGTTGGGCCCAGCATATAGGAGTACATAATGTTGTTGTCGTATGAATGCTCAATATGATATGGTACATAATAGTAAAAATGATTTTGCAATTAGTATTTAAATTAAGAAAAATTATATATGTATAAAAGTATATTTAAAGAATAAAAAGAAACCATGGAAAAGATACTTAAATACACCAATGAAAAAATGGTCGTTAATTTAAATATAAAAAAAAAATAGTAATTATGTTATTTAATGAGAAAATTAGGATTTAAAAAAAAACACGCAAAAATTAAGTTATTTAAACAAATGAAAAAAGAATCAAAGTAAATTATTTTAAATTCATATTTGATTTTATAGCTATGTGCAAAAAAATTCATATAAAAATATTCGTTGATACGAAAATTATTATATATTAATTTGAGGAAATTGTTAGAATTAAGTCTTTTTTTTATTTTTTAATTTTCATTTGCAAATTAATTTTTTTTTATTTTCTTATAGGTATTAATTTTTTTCTTTTTTTTTTTAAACAAAAAATATTTACAAATTTATAGATTTCTCCAGTATGTATTACGTTAGTCCACCATGTGGCACCGGCAATGTTAAAGCTTCCTTAAAATTTTCACTTTCCTCTAACGAAGGCATAACCGGTGCTCCTTTACGAAAACACACTCAAAAACTCCAACTCAATCCTTTGCGGTATGTAAAGTACCACAGGTCAACACCAAAACTAGACCATGCACATCCATTCGACCTGGAACACCCGCATGCGTTAGATTTGGAGATTTGGATTAAAATAAAAACCAAAACGTTGTCGAGAGTATTTCTTATTTTTCACCGAATAATTCCACATCAATTAAAATATTTTGGCTAATTTTAGAAAAATTTCCACGTGGACAAATTATAATTTAATTCTCACTTTTGCCGATTCAATCTGTCGAACCTCTTACAATGACCACTTTTCAGTATATAATGAATTTCTGTGTTTCAGAAAACAGGTTACAAACTAAATTGCGTAAGCCCAGAATTTAATAACTGCGCAATTACTTTCCAATGAGAGGTTGATATTATTGAATGTGCATATGAAAAAAAAAGACAAGAATATTTTTAAGCAAAAGGCTCCATAATTGAGATTGGTTCAATCGTACATCTATACACGCAACTATATAAATATATTGTAAAGTGAGAGACAATGCAGGTTGCAATTCAAAAGATAAACATCTATCATGCTAGAAATTAACATAATTATGAGGGAAGGAAACCTTCGAAAAATAGGTATTACTAACCAAAATGTTGGTAATTGTATGCTCAAATGACAAAAAAAACAAGTCATAATTTTAATTAAAAAAAATCGTAACAAAGCTGCTTTGTTTGAAGATTTTTATAAAATCATCGAACGAACAGAAATCTGATTTTTTTTTTTTTTTGCTTTTTGAAAAAAAAATATTAACAATTTTTATTATTAATATCAGCAACAACGTGTGGCACGACCCACGAATTGCCGGGCAAAGGATTGATATTAATGTGAAATATCGAAAATATTTACTTTACCTTTTTAAATCTTTTGCGTGGTACTTCCCCATATGTTTGCCTCTTTCATCCTCGATTTCATACAAGCTATTGCCAATCTTCCTTTTAATTCGGCATTTTATATATTTTGGTAAAAACTTTCGGTTTATGTGTTTTGACATTTCGCTAAGTACATGGTTTTTTCTATAAACCGTTTCACACTTTTTAAATTGTATATCCCGACTTCTAAGGTTATACGTTTTTGCTGCCTTAATATGCGCAGTGTTCAAATTTTCACGTATGTTTTCCCTGATTTTAACCAATTTATCCGCATGATTTACTATATTAAAGTCTTCACCAGTTTTATAATTAAGACGATCTATAATTTTGTATGTTGATCCATGTTGAATCATGTTTTGACCGAAGACGGCGTAATAGGGAGAACACTTAATGGTGGTGTGATAATCACTCCTTAATACACTCAAAATTTGTGGTATACATTTATCCCAGTTTTTATGATCCTTTTGTTTCTGCAAAAAAAATCTAAGGCCCTAAATTTGTAAAACGCAACGCAATGTTAAAAATAACATTGAAAGCAAAAACAATGTCAAAAATTTTTCCAAATTTTGTTGTTGCTTTCTATAGAAATACATATTGCGTTTTAAAATTATCAACGCCACAAGATATGCAGCGTTTACAATTTAAAAATTCAATATACATTTCTATAGAAAACAAAAACAAAATTATGAAATATTTTCGATTTTGCTTTTGCTTTCAATATAATTTTTGGCGTTGCGTTTGCGTTTTACAAATTTAGGGCCTTATTTTCGTTATAATTTCCCGATTAGTGCGTTCAGATGCATTTGATTGAGGTGCGTAGAACCCTGTTGTGATATGGTTTATTTCGTATAATTTAAAAAACTCCTTCATCTCTTTTGAGATAAATTGTTTACCATTATCACTATGAATGCAACGTGGAACTCCAAACGCGGGAAATAGCTCTGACTGAAAAAATAAAATAACATTGGACGATGTTGCTGATTTCATGGGCTTTAAGAAAACAAATTTGCTAAAATGATCAAAACAAATAAATAAAACAGAATTGTTAACTTTAGAAAAGGGATATGGCCCAAGAAAATCACAGTATAGTCTCTCAAATGGCCTGTTAGACAAAAATTGGCTACCCATAACTGGTCTATTATTTTAGTTCGAACACTTTATGCTTTTGCAAATATCACAGTTTTGAACGTATGACCTAATGTCATTTACCATAGAGGGCCAAAAGTATTTCGAGCGTACTCGTGACAAGGTTTTATAAAAGCCACCATGGCAAGAAGAATCAGAATTATGACACAATTGTATGACATTTTGTGTAAGAGTTTTTGGCACCCATATTCTCCAAAGTTCACCTTCTTCGTCCTCAACACCCTGTCTAAAATGAACACGTTTCAAAATAATTTTACCATCTACACGAAGATCTGGCAAATTCTCACTATTCTCGATAACTGTTTTTCTAATTTCCTGATACTCCAAATCATTAAATTCAGGCGATTTTAAATCGATTTCAGAAAAACCTTTACACGAAGCTAACTCATCTATCTCCATTCTCGACAAACAATCCGGTACGACATTGAGTGTCCCCTTTCGATGTTCTATTTTAAAATCATATCGCTGTAGTTTTAAGCTCCAGCGGGCCAATCTACCGCTGAGGTCCTTCTGCGACATAAGCCACTTGAGCGAAGAATGATCGGTGATTATACGGAAAGGAAGTCCTTCGACGTAAGGTCGAAATCTATTGACGCATACTATAGCTGCTAGGCATTCAAGCTCAGTAACCGTATAATTTTTCTGGGCTTTATTAAGTTTTTGAGAAACGTAAGCTATAGGTTGTTCTCTGCCCTCTTCATCCTTTTGAAATAGAACCCCGCCGACTCCTATCTTTGAAGCGTCGCACTGTATGACGAATTCTTTACTAAAGTCTGGCTGTGCCAAAACTGGGGCATTACAAAGCGCATCTTTAAGTTTTCCAAATGATAATTTGGCGGTTTCGTCTAAACTAAAAGCTTTATTTGATTTTTTTAAACAATCCGTTAAAGGGCCAGCTATATCTGCGAAATTGTTAATAAAGCTTCTATACCAATTTGCCATTCCTATAAATCTTCTTAATTGCTTTGGAGTTTTTGGCAATGGAAAGTTTCTGATTGATTCAACTTTTGCCGGGTCTACTTTTAAGCATCCATTACCAACAATGTAGCCCAAATACCGAATTTGTTTCTGGCAAAATTTGCTCTTAGCTACATTAATTGTGAGCTTGGCTCTTTTAAGGCAAGATGCAACCTCGGATAAAAGTCGAATATGTGAATTGAAATTTGAACTACAAACCAATAAGTCGTCTAGATAGATAAAAAACGTTCTCTCTCAAACGTGAAGGTATCACCTTATCCATTAGACGACTCATAGTCTGAGGACCATTACATAGCCCGAAGGGCATAAATTTATAATGGTACAATGGCTTTCCGGGAATAGCGAAAGCCGTTTTCTCTTTCGAAGACTTAGACAAGGGTATTTGTAAAAATGCGTCCTTAAGATCAATACCGCTTATAAAACATGTGTCGTTAAGCCTACTCAGTAAACCATTAATATGGGGTAGGGGATATGAATCTTTCTTAGTGACTGCATTAAGCCTTCTAGAATCTATGCAGAGTCTGACTTTCCCAGGCTTTCTAACTAGTACTGCTGGTGAGCACCATGGAGAGTTCGATTCTTCGATAACACCCATACTAAGTAATCTTTCGATTTCTTTGTAAGCCTCCTCTTGTCTTGGCGGAGACAACGGGTAATGTTTACATTTTATTGGGGTTGAATCCCCAGTATCGATATGATGCTCTAATAAATCCGTGCAACCCAAACCTAGAATCTCAAACGCAGGAAATTCTAAAATGGTTTTCTCTAAAGTTAATTTATCTTTTGGTGAAAGCTCGTGAAAATTATTAGTTGAATCTAAATCACATATGAGTTCATTTATTTTTAGTGGTAAGGATGGAATTATATTAGGGGCTAAGGCGAAATCACGCCAAAAATTCACACCGAAATAAGCTGATTGACTTAACGATGGTACTAAATAAAAAACAATATCCCTTTCAACTTCCTTAAAAAGTACCGGCAGTGTGCAAAAACCGATTACATTTTGTTTGGCCCCATCAGCCGTTCGAATTCTAGAATCTAGAGGTCTGTAAGAAATGTTAAGTTTTTCTAAGAAAGAAATGCAATCTTTGCCCAAAATTGACACATTGGCCCCAGAATCTAGCAGACCTATTAATGATTCGCCCATTATTTGAACTTTGGCAAATGGTCTGTCGTCAGAGCCAGTAATGACTGAAGATTCCAGTAATTTATGAAAATGACGGAGCTTTTTGTGTCGCAATCTGCATTTTATTATCTTGAGTTTAGGTTTTGCATAAATTTTTCCACCATAACTTTTATCGCAGGTATCAATAATTGGATCAGTCTGAGTAAAAATGCTTCTTGTTAAAAATACGTTTGTGTTTGTACTAGCAGGTATTTTTTTAAAAGTTTCAGAATTGTTTATTTTCGAAACCCTAATGGAGTTATAGTGAAACTCGGGGTTTATGGGGGTGGACGAGAGTCCCCGGTCGCCTGTTCGCCCACTTTGCGATTTCCCTGAAAATTATGTTTGTTAGGGCAATTAGGTGTCAATACGCCCTTATTACCGCATTTGAAGCAAAACGGTCCTTTGATTTCCTGAGAACAATAAATATATGAATGTCCAAGCAGTAAGCAATTCCAGCACTGTATGCCGGAGTAGTCATGTCTAACTTTTCTTCCTGCAATCTGAATTGCATCTATCTGAGGGTCTGTAATTTCGGTATCCTCAGCTTCAGGTAGGGAACAATGGACCTCACTAACGTTTCTAGCATTTGTGGCATAGGAAGTTTGAAATTTCGTTTCCCTAACAACTTTCTCTGCCCTTCGAGCTGTATCTCTAAAATCATTCAAATTTCGTGTTTCAGCATTAAATAATAGAAATCTTAGGTTTGCATTTAAATTTCTTTTTATAATGTCAATAATGGTAGCGTCAGGCAGTGGAGTTTGAAGACGCAAATTCATCGATAAAATAGCAGTGTGAAATTCGTCATAACTTTCCTTATGTTGTTGTTTACGCGAAGACATTTTCAAGAGAATGTCGTGGTCAGATTCAAAATTCCCAAATTCTTTCATAAGAGCATGACGTAAAATTGGGTATGTTACGTTTCGGATTTGCTTTGTGAACAGCCAATACCATTCTTCTGCTTTACCCTCTAATAGGACATGAAAGTTGGATAGCAGATAATTATCAGGGCAATTAGATCTAGAACAAAGTGTTTCCACTTTAAATAAAAAATCTGATACTGAACCAGAACCGTCGTAAGATATCTTCCATTTTTCGAGTTTCATGTTTGCATCGCCATTAGCGGATGTTCTACTATGAGTTTCCGAAGGTCGACTCCCGCCCGAAAATGCCGTATTATTTCCGCTAAAATTAGGACCTAATTCTGGCTGTCTATTAGAAGTAGGAACATTACCAATTTGAGCAATAGATGCTCTTATTGAGGTTAATTCCCTTCGGAACTCCTCTTGAGTATTTCTCATAGATTGCTGCATTAAAGCCATTAATGAGTCAAATGCAGAAGTAGTTGCGGTGTTACCGATTGGATTAGGAACTAAATGTGCTTCGTTCTGAGCAGAAAACTGTTCGTATTGTGTGTCTACGTTATGATTTAACACTCTTTCAGCAACTGACTCATTGATTTGTGGCTGAGAGGCCAAATTCGGATTACTTAGGAGTTGAATATCCTGAAACAATGATGTCGGCGGTACATTATTTGAGCTCTGAGCTCTATAAACGTTTTGCGAAGCACCCGGTCTGTTGATAGGGGAATGCACAACATTAGGCTTAGGACTACTAGTGTTACTCTGTAACCCAATAGATACATTATTTCGTGGGGCAGAACCTCGGCCCTTACCAATCGAATTATTTTTACTACCTCGTGAAGAGTTTCGAGTTTCCATGATGAATATAAAAAAACAACTTATTGACTAATATCTTACGAAAGCAAAATTCTAAATTTCAAAGATATATATTTAACTATTCTAATAAAAAAAAATAAATTTGATAACTCAGATATTTCAGAAAAAGAAAAAAAAAATGAAAAGTTGATATAGAGAAAAAAAACTGCAGACTTATACGGAAAACTCTAATCTTTCGTTTTCTTAAATATGTATGTATTTATACAATAAAAAAAATAATTTTTTTTTGTAATTATTTTCATATAATAATGGGAAGAATATACCTTAACAAAATATAACCAATATGTTAAAATAGGTCATTTTCCAAATACGGAAGTGTCACGAATTAATTTAATGAAGAAATTTAATTTCAGATCTACTTCCGCACAAACAAATTAGATTCTGTATTAAATTATTCTATCGGCTCAAGAAATTTCCATATTAATAAAAAAAAAAAAATGAACTTAATAGAAACAGATACAGAAAATGTCTTTTCACCATTTAATACAACACAGACCAAAATTTATAACCATTTCAGAACTAGGATTCCTAAATGTAAGATAAGACAGAATAATAAGGCTATATTTTATAATAATACTGTAATTCCCTATAGCGCATTAAGATCCAGAACTTATAAGTTAAAAAAAAATCTAAGACTTCTATAATTAATTAAAGTACATAAGGTTGGAACCCTACTATTGCATTTTTCTTTTCAAGACCATTATTAGCCTATTGCTTATAAAACCCACGAAAAACAAAATGTTTAAAAATTATATATTTCTTTTATTAAAATCCACAAGTTATATGATTTTATTTCAATTTCCATTTTGAATTGACATTGCTTTGGTCTAAAGTAGCTATGAAAGATGATAAAAAAACAAATTCCAGAGAATTGGTTATTTCTGACCATGCAATGCCCTTTTCCGTTGGGCGCCATATATGTTACGCGCGGCTAACATCTATTAATAATAAAAATTGGATCGAAATAAGTTGTCTTACCAAAAATTGAAAAATAATGGTTAAGGGCATGAACAAGATTTTCCCCGCTAGCTCTTTGGTAGAAGTAGTTCTTAACCCGAATTTCAATCGCGTAATCATATAAAAATACATATTTCATGCCAAATAAAATACCAGACTATGTATAAAAACTATAAGGAAATAGAATTTAAAAAAAAATATAAAATTATCAAACACGAATTTATGGCTAGCTGACTTGCCATAGGGTACAATTATCCCTCCCAATAAACACCGTGACAGAAAGATTACCCCTAATTATAAATCTGTCCCTAAAAATATGACCTTGTCTTAACTATAGTTACATTTTGTTTTGGCTATTCCTCCCATTAAAAAAAAAGAAATTAATGATTCATTTTACAACAAAAATTCATTCATAATTTTATTCCAGAATTTAAAAAAAGAAATTTGAAATGTAAACAAAACCAAAATAAAAAAATTACAGGTAGTAGTACTCTTATGTATATTCATTTAACAAATGGTTATGCTTAAAAAATATATATTCTTTCTTAAAGAGTAATTATAATGGGTAAGAGAAAACAAAAATTTTACTGTATATGATTGGGACAAAATAGAAAGCGGACTGACAGACAAAAATATTAAATGAGCAATAAGAGTTTTATTTTTTTTCTTCTTTTTTTTTTTTACATAAATAAAAAAAATCAAATTACTTACAAAATCATTGATCACTTAGTTGTTCCAATTCACGATGTCTCTTGATGTTGGGCCCAGCATATAGGAGTACATAATGTTGTTGTCGTATGAATGCTCAATATGATATGGTACATAATAGTAAAAATGATTTTGCAATTAGTATTTAAATTAAGAAAAATTATATATGTATAAAAGTATATTTAAAGAATAAAAAGAAACCATGGAAAAGATACTTAAATACACCAATGAAAAAATGGTCGTTAATTTAAATATAAAAAAAAAATAGTAATTATGTTATTTAATGAGAAAATTAGGATTTAAAAAAAAACACGCAAAAATTAAGTTATTTAAACAAATGAAAAAAGAATCAAAGTAAATTATTTTAAATTCATATTTGATTTTATAGCTATGTGCAAAAAAATTCATATAAAAATATTCGTTGATACGAAAATTATTATATATTAATTTGAGGAAATTGTTAGAATTAAGTCTTTTTTTTATTTTTTAATTTTCATTTGCAAATTAATTTTTTTTTATTTTCTTATAGGTATTAATTTTTTTCTTTTTTTTTTTAAACAAAAAATATTTACAAATTTATAGATTTCTCCAGTATGTATTACGTTAGTCCACCATGTGGCACCGGCAATGTTAAAGCTTCCTTAAAATTTTCACTTTCCTCTAACGAAGGCATAACCGGTGCTCCTTTACGAAAACACACTCAAAAACTCCAACTCAATCCTTTGCGGTATGTAAAGTACCACAGGTCAACACCAAAACTAGACCATGCACATCCATTCGACCTGGAACACCCGCATGCGTTAGATTTGGAGATTTGGATTAAAATAAAAACCAAAACGTTGTCGAGAGTATTTCTTATTTTTCACCGAATAATTCCACATCAATTAAAATATTTTGGCTAATTTTAGAAAAATTTCCACGTGGACAAATTATAATTTAATTCTCACTTTTGCCGATTCAATCTGTCGAACCTCTTACAATGACCACTTTTCAGTATATAATGAATTTCTGTGTTTCAGAAAACAGGTTACAAACTAAATTGCGTAAGCCCAGAATTTAATAACTGCGCAATTACTTTCCAATGAGAGGTTGATATTATTGAATGTGCATATGAAAAAAAAAAGACAAGAATATTTTTAAGCAAAAGGCTCCATAATTGAGATCGGTTCAATCGTACATCTATACACGCAACTATATAAATATATTGTAAAGTGAGAGACAATGCAGGTTGCAATTCAAAAGATAAACATCTATCATGCTAGAAATTAACATAATTATGAGGGAAGGAAACCTTCGAAAAATAGGTATTACTAACCAAAATGTTGGTAATTGTATGCTCAAATGACAAAAAAAACAAGTCATAATTTTAATTAAAAAAAATCGTAACAACAACCATATTAAAGTAGATAAAATTCAACATCACTAACAAACGAACAACGCTTGCAAATTATTGAATTTTATTATCAAAATGCGTGCTTTGTTAAGAAAGTTCATCGCGCGCTTCTTGTGTTCAGCGACGAAGCTCATTTTTGGCTCAATGGGTACGTTAATAAGCAGAATTGTCGATTTTGGAGTGAAGATCAGCCAGAAGCATTGCAAGAGCTACCAATGCATCCAAAAACAGCCACAGTTTGGTGCGGTTTATGGGCTGGTGGCATCATTGGACTTCTTCAAAGATGATGCGAATCGTAACGTAACTGTGAATGGTGAGCGCTACCGTGAGATGATATCCCACTTTTTTTTGCCCAAAATGCATGTAGAGTTTTTTTCCCGGAGTTTTTCGATTCCCGGGAAAGCGGGAAATTTTTTGAATTTCCCGGGATCCCGGGATCCCGCTCCATATAAATAATGCACAGTAAATTTGTTTTTAAATAATGAAAAAAAAACTTTTATAAAAAAACGTAAGGTAACTTGTTTACAAAGTAAGTAAATCTTTAAATACTACAAAATTAAATGAAGATTATAAGAGGAACTTGAATTATTATTACCTTACGGTTTTATTATTATCATGCTCTAGATACAAGATAAAAAATTAAGATAAACATAACGATTTAATTCATAAAACAATAATAAAAACAAACACAAATTGAGGTACTCAAGATATGAGATCAAAAAGTTAATTCATAAAATAGATAACATATTTTAAATAAATATATTAACATTTTTTAACGGCTTAGGAAATAACTTTCTGACACACTCAAAGCGCTTAGTAAGTCGTCAAAAAGTATATTGATTATTTTATTTACTAATTACCATGTTTCCGAAAAATTTCGTTCATTTTTTTTAACCGAGATTGGATAAATAGTTAAAAGTGCACCGTTGTAGAAGGCTTTTGATTCACAATAAAAAGCATTTTTTTTATAAACAACGTCTATATCAGTCAAATGTATGTCAAGGTTCATGCAAAAAATAGCATCAACCTCTTACAAGCCTTTTCATTTCAGTAGGTCTATCTGTAATCTTTAGGACAATGTGTTTTTCAAATTGTATGTTGTAGTATCTTACACGAGTTTCCAAATTTTTTTTTATTTCGGTTTCCCCGCACAGGGTATATACACCAACACAAATTGAAAAAAATTTGTGTTTATCACCTAATAAACATATCGCTTCATTGCAACATAGTCATATCTCAAAAAATCAAAAATTGTAATTTATTTAAGCAAAGTGTTCCTTCATGCCTTCTCGTATTTTATCTCAAACTGAACCGAAGTTATAGCAAAATATATCTTTAAATCGGTACATTTTGAAAACTTTAATCGCATTTTGCCAAGTTTTTTTTTTTTTTTTTTAAATTTATTTTTATTATTGAATCTTTCTTATCGAAATTTACAATATGTATTCAAATCTTAATTCTACTTGTTGTTTATTAGTTGTTACCAGTGTAACCACTAACTGCTGTATTCAAATTTTAAAAATGTCTTCTAGTTAGGCTCAAAGTATCGGTTCTTTTTAGCCTCTGGTGACCTTCGAACTGAAGCAAACCCCGAGCGAGGTAGTTAGGGTGGACCATTAGTTTATCGATGTAGCTTATTGAATATTTTTTAATTTCCTCCTGGATAGTGGGGACGTTGAGATCTCTGTGGATAATTTCATTACGTATATACCATGGGGCGCAGACAATTTGTCGTAATATTCTAGACTGTCTTCTTTGAAGCTTTTGGATGTTAGATGCGCATGCAGTACCCCATAATTGGATGCCATATGTCCATATTGGTTTTATGATGGACTTGTATAAGAGAATTTTGTTGTCTAAGGACAATTTTGAGTTTCGACCGAGAAGCCAATGTAGTTGAGCTGCTTTAAGTTTCATAGCCGTTATTTTCGCTTCAATATGACGCGACCAGGTCAAGCGTCTATCTATATGAATTCCCAAGTACTTAACATGGTTTTCTACCGGAACAGTGATGTTATTTATTTTTACAGCTGGGCACGTTTGTCTTCTGAGCGTGAAAGTTAAGTGAGCACATTTAGCCGGGTTAACCTTTATTCTCCATTTTTCTAGCCAGGCCTCTAGTTCATTGATGTGGGACTGCAGATTTTGCGATGCGACTTTTGGGTCATGGTTAACGCTAATAAATGCTGTGTCGTCTGCAAATGTAGAGGTATGCGTGCTCAGGTTTGTTGGCATATCCGCTGTGTATATTATATATAGAAGCGGACCTAATATGCTGCCTTGGGGAACACCAGCAGAAATTTTCTTGAGGGGGGAGTATTTATCTTGCGACCTTACTATGAATGTTCTGCCTGTTAGATAGCTCTCCAGAAGCTTGTGAGTGTTTTGAGGAAGCATTCGTTTTATTTTGATGAGTAGCCCATCATGCCAAACTTTGTCAAAAGCTTGGGAAATGTCTATAAACAGTGCTGAGCAGTATTGCTTTTTCTCAAACGCCGATCTAATAAGGGTGACAATTCTATGCACTTGTTCTATTGTACCATGTTTCGCTCTGAATCCGAACTGGTGGTCCGGGATGATGTCGTGTTCATTTAGATGAGGAGTTATACTTAAAACGAATATTTTTTCGAAAAGCTTCGATAGGATTGACAATAAGCTTATCGGTCTGTACGACGCAACCTGGCTAGCATCTTTTCCTGGCTTGGGTATCATAACAATTATAGACCTCTTCCATGAGGATGGGAAGTATCCGACTCTTAATATAGCGTTAAAAATGAGCAGCAAGATTCTGGAAGCAGACGATGGTAGTTTTCTTATCATTGACCCTGTGATGCGGTCAGGTCCGGGAGATTTTCTAATATTCACTTTTTCTATTGCAGATTTTACTTGAGTTATGTTAAATTTTAATGGATGGTTTACCTTATCAGGAATGATTGGACGACAGGAACAAGTATGTGCATCATGTGGCGTGAAAACTTTCTCAAGGTGGCCCGCGAAAGCGTTTAATTTTTCATGTGTGTTTTTGGCCCAAGTGCGGTTTTTCAGTCTTAATGGAGATTCTTGGGTTATAGGGCATTTCATATGCCGTACAGCCTTCCATAAGCTATAATTGGTGTTTTTTGTGGCGTCTAGGCTGTTTATATAGCCTTCTATTGCGGACTCGTGGTTCTGTCTCAATTTGTTGCGAAGTGTGGTCAGGCATAATTGTAGTTGGGCCTTAGTGGTTGGGGAACGACTGTTTTGCCATTGTCTTCTTAACTTCCTTTTTTCTCTGATAAGGGCCTCTATATCCGTCGATGTATTGTAAGGAGCACGTTTAACTGTCCGCTTGATTGGGGTTGCATTTCTTGCTGCAGTATCCAAGACTTCTGTAAATCGGTCGACAGCTATTTGGATGTCAGATGAATTTTTTAGGGGAATGCACTGTGATAGGTGAGAGCTCACATACATTTTATACTTTAACCAATTTGTATTTCTGTTTGGATAGGAAATAAAGTGTGCAGCTGCAGCGTCAGAGTTACCTTTTAAAATGAGGATTGAAGGTGATTGATCAGTCGAAAGATCATAGGAGGAACTAACTAGTACCTGATCGCGCTTGATGTTTTTAATAACAGCAAAGTCAATAATGTCTGGTAGCTTATTGAAGTCGGTTGGCCAATAGGTAGGCTTACCACTCGATACCACATCAAAATTATTTGCAGTTACGGTATTGTATAGCTGATTACCTCTAGGACTAATAAGTCTGGAGCCCCAATATGTATGTTTAGCGTTGTGGTCGCCAGCAGCAATGAATTTCTGGCCCAATGTGGAGAAGAAGTTGAGAAATTTATCGTTTACAATTTTGTGCCTCGGGGGACAATAAACGGATGTTAACGTTAGATTGAAATCAGTAAGATTTATAGATGTGGCCTGGATACAATCTTCTTCGTACTCAGGCAATGGCAAGTGTCTGATGTGTTTGTGCACAATTATGGCTGTGCCACCACAGGCTCGTCCGCTGGGATGTTTTGTGTCATACGTAAGGTATCCATTTACCCTAAAGCAGTTTTTATGAGTAAAGTGTGTTTCAGAGACAAGAAGTACGTCGATTTCATGCCTATGAAGAAAGTTTGCAACTTCGTGTTTATGTTGGGATAACCCGTTTGCATTCCAGAAACATATTTTTAACTGGTTCATTTTTTGTTGAGTAGAACTTGCAGGA
This sequence comes from Pollenia angustigena, assembly GCA_930367215.1. Taxonomy (NCBI): domain Eukaryota; kingdom Metazoa; phylum Arthropoda; class Insecta; order Diptera; family Polleniidae; genus Pollenia; species Pollenia angustigena. Next base: position 9,517,559 of record OV884061.1, on the reverse strand, counting down.
GCATGTTCTGGTTTCGCATCATTTCCTGAAACATGTTCTGCATAGTGACCATGAAGTTATTCATAGTTTGAATTAAATTTTCAATTGAGGTAGGCATATTTCCAGAAGGCATTTGTAGACCTTCCCTAGGAACATTAGCGTTTGGAGGTTGCTTTGCGTTAGAAGTACTCGGGGGATTTTTCGCATTAGGGTTTCCTTTTAAGACTTGGGCATATGATTGGTTTTGATTGTTTGTTTGTGAAGTACTAGCAATAGAGCCAGCGGCTTGGCTGGGCGCATGTGACGGACCATATTGGGAGTGAGTATATTTTTGAACTAAAGCAGGTTTTTTTAAATGCAAGAAGACTCTACAACCCCTATAGTTTGCCGTGTGATTTTCGCCACAGTTGCTGCATTTCTTAACATTCGGGTCAACTTAAGAACGATTACATTCGGCGGTTTTATGAGCGTCGCGACAAACCACACATACGTGAGGCAATTTACAATATGATTTTGTATGCCCATATTCCTGACAGTTTGTGCATTGGGAGGGACCCTTTCGTTTTAATGGCTCCTCAACAGTTATTCTTCTGTTGAGTAGGTAGCTCAAGTTGTATATGGGATGAACTGAATTTTTGGTTTTGAGAACCGATGAATCAAACGATATTTCAACGCGGTGCATTGGTTGAGGAACTTTATTCCTGTTCAAAATGTTATGAACAGATTTTACCTCCTACCCCTCTAGCTCTATGGCAGATTTTATTTCCTCTGTAGGAACAGAACTATCTATGCCTTTTATGACAATAATCAATCCCTTAGCACTTTTTAATTGATATGTATAGTAACTTTATTTTTCTGCGTCCAGGTGTCTTGATATAATACGAAAGTTCGTTTCTGTACTGGCTTGAATTTTGGTTTCTTGAATTTGCCCGCGTCGTATAGAAACGACGTAGAAATTATTCTTACCTACCAGTTGAATCAACATGTTGATTTTGCCAAGTTCATTTGTTTTTGTAGATATGACTATGTTGCAATAAAGGAGCTATGTATATGTTTAGGTATCTGCTATTTTTAAGACTTGTCCATGGACAATTAAACTTAACTACCTGCATCTTATTTTGAATTAATGTTCTTTATTAACTTTTCACTTCACTAAATTTATTAATTATCAACTGTTGCACTGCCTATTCTGCTTTAAGTAGATTTATTGCATCAGGAGACATTGATTTACGTATGTACTCACTTCTTGTAATTGATCTAATCGACAACCCATCCACAGATGCTTATTTTAAGAGAATAGAAAACTAAATTTCAAAGTATAAATAGCTTTTTTCTTAAACTATGAGGAATTTTTTATTTCCCGGGATCCCGCATGAAAAATCCCGGGAAAGCGGGAAATATAATTATTAAAGTTATCGGGACGGGAAATCCCGGGAAAAACCCCTACTTGCATGACACGTGGTTTCAACAAGACGGTGCCACACAGCATGCTTATGGACTTATTGAGAAGCAAGTTCGGTGAACATTTTATTTCACGTTCGGGACCGGTCAATTGGCCGCCTAGATCGTGCGATTTAACGCCTTTAGACAATTTTTTGTGGGGCTATGTTAAAGCTTATGTCTATACACACATGCCCGCTTCAATTGACGCTTTGGAAGACAACATTGAAGCATTTATTCATGAGATACTGGCCGAAATGTTGGAAAGAGTATGCCATAATTGGACTAAGTGGATTGACCATTTGAGGCGCAGTCACGGTCAACATTTGCAAGAAATACTATCGATTCAAATAAAGATTTCATGAATTTTTCTGAATTTTATGTGTTTTTTTTTTTAAACTTTCCTATAGCTCTTAAAAAATGGAACCATCAAGTTAAGGTATATACACATATAAAACACAATTTTTTGTTTAGATAAATGTTTTAGAAATATGTATAAAAAAAACAAATCAAATTGCTCTAAAAATGTGGTATTTTGATATATACATGGAGTTTCAACAACTTTGCGGATGAGTGCAGGAAAAACTGCTATTATGCTCTTAAAATATGAGATTTTAGCTTATAAACCCCAAAATGCCTGTTTGCGCATTTATGGGATTTTTGAGTTATGAAGGGTTTTGTGAGAGAACTCCAGTTGGTAAAAATCAATGTGAAACAACCAACAAAAAAAACAAGTTGTTTTCATTATCTTTTGTTGTTATTGTAGCTAATGAGGGGTGTTTATTAAACGTGGGTGCCTGAGTAACTTTAAATCAGGCACACTCACAAAAAAATTGTTTCACAACGAATATAATTTTTCACATATAATCATGCTATGATGACATAACAAGTTTGAATTTCACTCACGAACGAGAAATTATCTCGTAAATAGTAAATATATACTTACTTCAAGCTTATTGCATAAATATTTAAGCTATATATATGTACCACTAAAACTAGTTTGTGAAAAAAACAATTTGGGTAAATCCTCGACCATCTTCCACTAGGTTTTGCAGGCCCCTGAAAATTTAATTTTTAAAGAAACGATCGACAATACTAAACTCGAAAAAAAGAGTGGAGACTGAAAAAAGGCTCTTGACGATTCGGTAGTATTAGTTGGAGAGAGATTAGTGAAAGTTAATCACGAACTTATTCTAGTGATGATTGACGGTAAAGTTTAAAACGCTATTACAGAAACAAAGTCCACACAAAAGTGCTATATATGAGACGCCACAAGTAAAGAGTTCAACAACATTAATAAAATGATTTCAAAATATTTTAACATAGATAACATGGAGTTTCATAGAAACTCCCGATAAAAAAATGGCAAACTAGATGTGATGATGAAAAAAAATTATTGCTGATACAAAAAAACTCATTCAAAGGGAATTTAGAGAGTAAATTGGATTGATTGTAGACCAACCAAAATCAGGTTTTGGAAACTCAAACGATGGCAATACTGCAAGGCGTTTTTTTAAGAATGCTGAAGTATCTGCAGAAATTACAAAAATTGATTTGCAGTTGATAAAAAATATGCATACAATATTAATAGTTCTTTCCCATGGCATTGAGGTCAATATCGAAAGATTTTCAAATTTCGGTAATGATACTGCCAGGATATTTGTTAAAAATGATCCATGGTATTATATGCCTCCTACTCAACATTGTAAATACTTTATTCACGGCCCAGAAATTTTATCGCTTTCCCCATTGCCTATTCGCCAACTAGCTGAAGAATCTCAAGAAGCTAGAAATAAGGACTTTAAAAGTTATAAGGAGCACCATAGAAGACGTGTTCAATAGATAGAATAGTTCTGATCCATTAATTTCAAGCATGCGAAATAGTTGTAAAAAGAAAATGGAGTAAATACCAGAGTCATCATTGAAGTTTATTCTTCGCCACAGTGAAAAATATAATGATGACGATGATGAAGACTATTTAAATGATGATTATGAAGTTAATAATGACTATGAAGTATGCATATGTATAATATACTTTTGAAGTTTATGAAATTAAGTAAATAAAAAATCCTTTTAAATTTTTTTTAATGTTTATTTTCTGAAATGTTTGTTTTCTGTTTATGAAAATTAATAAATAAAAATTAATAATGAATATTATTTTTGTCAAGCTAATAGGGCCTAAATTTCTTCAATGTAAATAAAATTCAATTTTTAATTACAATATTTTGTTCCCTCACTCTGGCCAAAGAAACAACTACAACAAAAATTAATAATATTTTCTAATGTGACTTTTTTGAGTTAAATTTGTTGAGTTATGGATTTTTGAAAAAAAAAACGGATTTTATGTTAAAATTTTGCTAATATAAATACATATTAAATATTTATTCTTTTATTTAAACATTTTTTTGTCAAACCACATAAACTATGCTTTAATTTACAATTTTATTTACTAATTAATAGTCATTCATTCAAAAGTTACAGCAAAAATAATCAAATATGACATTTTTTCCAAAATAGAAAAAAGCCCATAAAAGGTTAAAAAAATTTTTTTCCAAAAAAATTTTATTTTTAATGCTGGTCTTTTGTGTATTTATTAATATCCATCAATAAAAAATAATAACATTTTAAAATTACGACTTCTGTGAATTAATCGCCACTTTCTATACCATTTACCCCACTGTGCGGCGGCTGGATTTGAGACAGATTTTTTGTTGGAATAATTTTTATACCAAGTCTTGTTTATACACACAATGTTTTTCTTCTTCACTTATTGTTGCTCTATCCTTTCCTTGGCTAAAAAAGAAGAAATGTTACCAAAAACGGCAGCAGACCGATTCGATATGTTTTTCGTCATCATTCAATTTTTTAATTTGATGTATTTAAAAGCGACCGTAGACGACATGTTTTTGTCCTCTCATGTGGTGTGTTCCCTTTTTAACTTTGCTTCTGTAAAAGTCAGATGCAAAGTCATCTGACAAAATTTCAATCTCCGTGAACATAACAAAGTAAATCTTGTTTCACTCAAAAGAAAGAGAGCAACAGAATATGTCTCTCTTCTCCACAAAAAAATTTAGTTTTTCTGGCAGAGCAGTACTAAACTGAGGTGCGGCCAAGTTAAAATAGCGAAATATTTTAACAAAGTAAAACCGGAAAGGTTCCGAAGGTTGGCTATTTGTGGCGTATAGGTGAGTACTTAAGCTTCATTTTGGTGTATCATTTATATTTCCCTAAAGTTTTTTGTAGAACAAAGCTATAAAAAACAACTTTCTACTAAACTTCACTAATTTTTTCTTTTGGCTATATATATATATGTATATTGCTGTAACTCCCACTGGAGCACAGGGCGCCCAGAGTTGCTGGCCCTCTTTTCTTAGATTGGTGATAGGGCTGCTATCTTCGTGTACAATCCCACGATGTAGCCATGGTTTAGCAAATATTCATGTAATTTGCCTACTTGCCTGAGACGTTAATATGTACTTTAACCATTCAGGCTACATGACTGGGCGCCTTCTCACTTTAGCTAGCTTTCAGAGGTATCTGAAAAGCCATTGCCCGGGAAATACTTGGTCTAGGACCGGAAGTAGTGAGTTGCTTGGACAGTCAAACAGAGGATTCGTTACTGGTCACTCCCAAGTGAATGACAGTCGGAAAACTTTCCGCACTACGTGCACCTATGCTGTAAGTCCCATGTCCATGGCTAAGGGGCCAAAATTAGGACTTCCTCCGAAGGTTGGCTCTATGTGGCGTATAGCTGAGTACTTAAGCTTCATTTGGGTATACAATTTATATTGTACTTAAGTTTTTTTAGAACAGAGTTTATAAAAATAAGATAGTAACGAACTTTTTAATGTGTGCAGGTTTTTCAAAAAGTTTGTTGAAAGTCGAAAATCATCTCCCATGTAGAAAGAAGATGAGCATGCACTCACTTTAGTTCTCTCACATTCGGGTATATGATGTTGCCATATAAGTTTCAGGGATGGAAGAGATTTTTATGTTTACTTATATCTTAAGCGGCCCATACACTTGCAATTCTATTGTAAAGATATTCGCCATATTATTTCCATTTTGTCCTATATTATGCAATAAGTCACACAATGGTTTCATTCATTCAATAAAAAGGTGAACATAACCTATAGGAATAACATAAACAGCATTGTTCAATGTTGCCAACACATTTCGCTTTCTTTTCGTTGTACAATAAAAATTAGAAGTCTTTTCCTTCCTTCGAATATCACACACACATTGGCGATATAACAATATGGGTATATTTTGTTTAATTAAATGGGTCTTATGTCCAATAATTTAAATCAATCTATAAAAATTTTTTCAGCGTAAGAATAAATAGATTTTAGTTCACTAGAGCAGTGATAACCAAGCCCCGAACGCACGCCCACAATAATATTATGTACTTGTGTGCGGTCGCAGAGACTGATGATAGTCTGATGTTTTTAAACGAACAAAGTTGTTGTATACATGTGAATCGCCGACCGTGTCTGAAATAGTTATTATCTTTAATTATAAAGAGTTAAAAAATCAGAATCTGCATCCTGATAGAATAGAAATGGAAAATAGTTTTATAGATATGTCAAACACGATCAATACACCAAATACTAACCTCGTAGGGCAGAGGAGGTGACTAGAAGTCAAGGAGCAATTCCAAAAGGCAGTGGTTTCCAACTGGTAACAGGTTTTCCATATCCACCACCGTTAATACCAAAGAAAATTCCAAATAAATCAAATGGAAAGAAATCTGGTGAATATGCCAGAATAATTAAAGAGGTGGTCCAAGAGTCCAATGCCGAATATAGATCATATTCGGAGAAAAGCATTGAGCTGAAAATAGAAAATAGTTTAAAAAATGATTTTGCAGAGATATTAAAATAGATACAAAAAATAAATAAATTAAATCAATTATCAGCGGAATCCTCTGAAGTTAGTAAAGGCAGAAATGCAAGTGATGGAAATTATGCAGAAATGCGTAGCAATGTGGATATTCAACACATAATACCAAGAAGACTAGAATTCCCAAACATTGATGAATATTCTAATGGAAATATCCCAAACAATCCAACCATCAATCTAAGTCGGCAAATATCATCCTGAAGAATTGATAAATGGGATGTAGTTTTTGATGGAAATACTGATAAACTCAACATCGAAGACTTCATTTTTAGGGTAGAATACCTTCAACAACGTCTGGATGTCCTTGGATTGAAATATTGGGCGATTTTCATAGATTGTTGAAGGACGAAGCTAAGGGTTGGTATTGGTCTGTGATACGGGAAAAAGAAATAAGACAATGGCCAGATCTTAAAGAAGCCTTAATACAACAATATAGGCCAAACCGCAGTGAATATGAATTCATGCGTGATATTGAAGAACGTCGACAACGACCGGGGGAGAATATTGATTCGTATTTCTCAGCAATGAGGAAATTGAGAGCACGATTGAGAACACCATTACCAGAACAAGTGGTCATTAGGATCATGAAAAGGAATTTAAGGAGTAACTTGTCACAAATATTATAGCCGATGAAAATTTATACCGTCGAACAGCTACGAGATGAAAGCAAAGAGATTGAAAAAAATTATATGAGCAACAACGTTGTTTAACTCAAGACCTCTTCATTCAAAGCGACCTGTTGAAGAGATATACGAGGATGAACCGGAATTGATAGAACAGGAGCAATTAGATGAAATAATAGTAAATAGAAATACAAATTCTAGATCCCAAAATAATCCAAATTTATTTAAATGTTGGAACTGTCAAGGTCATTCCTTTATAGATTGCGTATTATTACAAAGAAACCTTTTTTGTTATAGATGCGGAATGCCTGGAGTGATAACACCTAAATGTCCTAAATGTGTGGGAAACGGCATGAGGAGTGTATCGAAGACAGGAGAGTCACGCTCCACCCAAACTCCCGATGTAGTATAAAGGACGCCGAGGTTCAGGTAGAGCTTAAGGACTTTGTACTCAGGAATATTTAAAAAAGAAATAAGGTTATTAAAAAAGGGAATTAAGAGAAAGGCTGATTGGGCAGGAAACAGGGAAGTGGGTAGTAGTGTAGAGTCATTAAAAATTAAATATGAGGACAAACTGAATAATTATAAGACAGTGAGGGAAAGAATATTAAACGAGGAGATAGTAAGAGTTAAGCTAAATAGAATAAGGAGAACAAGAAAAAAATTCAGGGATAAGAAAAAACTTTGCAGGAAAATTAAGTCATCTGTAGTGTTGTCAGCCGAGAAAATTATGATCCTGGCGTTTTTGCTGAGGCCAAATTGAAAGGAATATTAGTGAAAGGTTTGTTAGATTCTGGTACTTCGATAAGTATATTAGGAAATAATTATCAGTAAATAGTGGATAAGTTAGATTTGAAAATAGATCCGATATATGTAGGTCTTAGAACAGCGGGAGGTAAGGAGTACAATGTTTTAGGGAAGATAAGCATTCCGGTAGAATTTAAAGGGGAGGGGAGAATAATTCAATTCTATCTTTGCCCTGATTTAATACAGGAGGCCTATTTTGGAGTGGATTTCTGGCGGGCGTTTAACTAAGCCCCCGGAATATTTCAAAACGATGAAATCAACCTTTGAAAATTACCCGAAGATTATCTATAAGATTCTAACTTGATGGAAAAACACAATTTATCTGAAGGCGAAAAAGAAAAATTGCAAAAGGTTATTAGTGAATTTAGGACATATGAAGAAAATGGTTTAGGCCGAACTAATTTCGAAATTCATGTGATTGAGCTGATAGAGGGTGCTACTCACATAAAAGATAAATACTATCCTGTTTCTCCAGCAGTTCAAGATTTGATAAATACTGAAATAGATGAAATGTTCAAATTGGGAGTAATAGAAGAAAGTCAAAGCCCATGGAGTATCCGATGTACTCTGGTAAGAAAACCTGGCAAGAATAGGCTCTGCCTTGATGCAAGAAAACTTAATGAAAGAACGATAAAAGATGCATATCCTATACAAAATATTGAAAACATACTTACATAAGTAGCGTGGATTTAAAATTTGCCTTTTGGCAAATTCCATTGGAAGAAAACTCTAGAAAATACACAGCCTTTACAGTTCCGGAACGCCCACTATACCAATACACGGTAATGCCGTTTGGTTTATGTAATGCGGTACAAAGGCTGTGTAGACTAATGGACAAAGTAATCCCGCATGATTGGTTATCTCGTCAAATTTTAAAAATCATGGGGTATTGTTAAGAAAAGTAGCGGATTGGCTTAGTAATGCAAACTTAACCATTAGTCTAAAAAAATCAAAATTTTGCTTTAAGGAATTGCGATATTTAGGATTTATAATAGGAAAAGGTGTTCTTAAGACTGATCCAGATAAGGCTGATGCGATAAAACGAATACCAGTCCCTAAATCAGTTAGAGAAGTCCTTAGTTTTTTTTAGGAACCGCAGGATGGTATCGCCGTTTTATCAGTAATTTTTCGTCATTAACCGCACCTTTGTCTGATTTAATTAAATAAGGTATGAATTTTAGAATTACTGAAGGGTCAATTGAAAGTTTTAACAATTTAAAACAGGCCCTATCTACGGCCCCTGTATTAGCACATCCAGATTTTAAAAAACAATTTTTTGTGCAATTTGATGCCTCGAGTTATGGTGTAGGGGCAGTGTTATTTCAAAAAGATGAAAAGGATAATGAAAGACCAATATCATTTTTTTCCATGATACTGAATTTGGCGCAACAGAACTACAGTATACCGGAAAAAGAATGTCTGGCTGCTGTTCTAGCAATTAAAAGATTTCGTCCATATATAGAACTTATGGCTTGTACCGTAATTACAGATCATGCTAGTTTAAAGTGGCTCATGTCCTTGAAGGATCTGAGTGGTAGGCTGGCCAGATGGGTTCTCCAGTTACAAAGTTATAACTTTACAATTGAACATCGCAAAGGATCTGAGAATATCGTGGCAGATAATTTATCTCGAGCTTAAGAGGAGTTGAGCTGTTGTCCCGAAGAAAAACTTGGATTGGAAACAACAGAATTTGAATCGGAAGAATATAAGGAATTAAAAGATACTATAACCAAGAAAGGATATAAGCTACCTGATATTAAAATTATGAATGGGTTAGTGTTTAAAAAATTAACAACGAAAATAGGGAAGAGGAAACAGAAGAGTTTAAGTGGAAGTTATGGATTGGCCCAACATGGTCCTACAGGTAAAAAACTTTGTCAATAACTGTATAAAATATAAGGAATGCAAATCCGTAAATGTCCGATTAGCGCCAGGAATCGGTAATGAAGTGATCACCGACAGTCCTTTGTAAAAATTATACATAGACTTTCTAGGTAAAAATCCACGATCAAAAAGCGGAAACGCCTATATTTTTATAGTAATGGACCATCTTACCAAATTTGTGTTTCTTAAAGCAATGAAAGAAGCTACATCAGGCCATGTCATAAAGTTTTTAATAGAACAAGTTTTCCACAATTTTGGTGTACCAGAAATCATACATTCGTATATTGGTAAGCAGTTTATATCAAGGGAATTTACCAAGATGATAACAGATCATAAAATAACGCATATGCGAACAGCAGTACATTCTCCACAATCAAACGCAGCCGAACGCGTGAATCAAAGTATTTTGGCAGCTATTAGAATTTATCTGGAAAATTACCATTGAGAATGGGACTTAAACCTATCATCAAAAGAGTTGGCTTTGAGAAATTCTATTCATTCTGCCATAGGTGTGAGTCCATTCATAGCCTTATTTGGATATACAGTATTCCATGGATAATTACCTCGACAAAAAGGCCAATATTTTTGGGTAATTATGCGGGGTAAGCATTTAAACGAATACGCTTAACTACCTCGTTGAGGTAATTATAAGAATACGTTAAACTACAGTGAGGTAATTAGACGTATTTATTTACAAGATAACTTAACTTTGATGTATGAAAAAAGTTAAGACAGGAATTTTTACATGCATCAGCTAAATCTTAAGAGACAGCAAACAATGGGATTTTTTGTCTTAAATTTTATTTGTAGTGCTTTTTGAGATGTCCTGTCATATCCTACTACTACTCATGGAAGCCGTAAATATGCAATTGCATGGTTTTTCTTGTGCGACCCATGAATGAAGAAACAATATATTTATGCTATCAAGGTTTCGTTATAATGTGCTAAATTCCCATTTCATACTATTGACAAGCTGACGTTTATTGTTGATGGGATAAGCTATTCCTATTTGCGCATTTCACTGGTTGCTTAGGCCAGATCGTCAGGAAACTTCATCCAAAGATTTTAGAAAAACTAAAGATATTATACAAATAAAACTGTTAAGCGAATAAGAATTATAAACCCCAGTTTTACTTGTAACAATATCAAAGCTTAAACAAGAACAACAACAATAAACAGTGAGTTTATCTTTTCTTACAGTCCCGACTCAACACTAAATGTAGTTGTAAGTGGGTAGAGAAAAAACAATAATAAAACAAATTTTTTTATTATATTTTGCCAGTTCAGTTTCATTTACACTGCCACATGCAGTTTAGAGCTTTTAATGAATTTTGGTATCGATTTGTTTGTAAATATTTCCATATTTTAGCCATTGCTGCATTTTTATTGCACACTTATTTTAAGTTTTTAAAACAAATTTTAATACATGTTCAGCCAATAAAAAAAATTGCTGAAAATTCTGGTTAACAGATAAATTTTCTGTTGCTTTAATTTCGCCACCTACATTAAATTTTCATTGTACAATTTTAAGCCAAAGCAAGTTTTTGTTGAAGATAAAGGTTTTTCGCAACTTATAACATAGAAACCTAGACGCATCGTTTAGTAAACGATCGAATCAGAAACACTTTTTTAAGTAATCTTTTCGTGTCCGTCAGTCCATCTTGCTGGTTGTATGTCCATGTAAACCTTGTGCGAAAAGTAAAGGTAGTAGTTTTTAGATAATTTGATAAAATTGCCATAAGAACAAAACCTTTGTAAATTGTAAGAATCGGTCTATAATATCACATAGTCCCCATGCAAACTTCAAACTTTAATCTCTTTAAGACAAAATATCTCATAAAACAATGTAAAAGTAAAAGTCGATCAAGACGGACGTGTTTTCTACCCGCTGCTGTTTAATCCAAGTTTTAACCTGTAATAAGGCTTATTATCGTCTTGTGGTGTTAATTAGCCGTTTGTCCTGGTTTAATTGTGTCGTGATCGTTTGCGGTTTTTGCTATTTATAAACGGCCTTTGTCTTTAAACTGTTTTTAAATTTACATTTTTGATAAAATTAATAAAAAAATATCTAAATTCACTGGAATAAATAAAAGAGAGAGAGATAAATCTTTGCAAAGGTAATACACACACACGCATTAAAATTATAAACAAAACCAGCTGTTTCGCTCTGCCAAATACTGTTTGTTTTAAAAAAGTGCTGCCAAGCTATTGTACATGGTTACTGTCACTGTTGCCAAATTAAAATTGCCAATTGGTTTTGCCGTTATTTTTAAACTTTTAATACAAAAATATTATTGCTATATTTTATACAATGGAGTGTATGAATAAAAAATGTTCTATTGTTAATGATGATGAAAGGATGCTAGCCTGTTGGCTGTGTAATGGGTTAATCCATTTCAAGTGTGGTGGAATTCCTGTTTTAGCTGCTGAAGCAATTTCTAAGTCTGAAGGGGTTAATTGGTGCTGCATAAACTGTAGAAAAATTGGAGTTGATTTTTATAAGTTTTTCCAAGCAAGAAAATCAACTTTTCTGGATATAAAAAAAGAAATTTTAAATTTATCTGACCGTCTTTCTAACTATGAAAAATTATTTGATGATTTCTCTTCCCTGGACAACTATAAATCTCCGGCACAATCTTCACCGAAACGTCGGAAGTCTGCTAGGAACAATAATAAGGCACTAAATGTTCAGCGTATAGCTCCCTCGGCATCTAATAATAATAATAATAATATAAATAATGCAACAGTAACTCCCTTTCCGACATATGCATCGTCTGTGTCTGTAAATGTCTCTAACAAAACTACACAAATGGAACAAAACAACCAAACGTTAGAAACCTCCATATATCCAAACAACCAAATGTCCGAAATCATAAATAACGTTGAATCTCAATCTATGCGTAGAGAATTGCGCGTTATACCTCCAAAGAAGTCCGTATTTGTATCCCGATTCGCCTCTGACACAACCAGTGATGATATGGAATATTACTTAAAATCAAAATTGCCCGCAAGTGCTGGTATTATAATTCACAAGTTTTCTTATTCTGAACCCAGAAGTATTGCGTCCTTTAAAATTACAGTACCGAATGACATTTTTGATCGAGTTGTTGATCCCTGTTTCTGGCCAAATAATGCACTCGTTCGCGAATTTTTATATAGAGAAAATCGTAGAACAAACAACGTTGCACGACTTTCATCAAATGAGTCTACAAACCAAAAAAACTTTGCATGAAAACTGAAAAACACTTAAATATTATTTATCAAAATGTTCGTGGTATAAACACTAAACTGGCTAACCTCTATATTGAAAGTTTTAATTTAAATCACCATATAGTTGTTCTCACTGAAACTTGGCTAAATAGAAACACTTTAAATACCGAAATTCTTTGCAATGATTTTAATATATTTAGACGTGACAGAGAAACTTTAACTACTGGTGGAGGCGTTTTAATTGCTGTTTTAAATACTTTCCAATCCGATGAGTTAAAATTTGAACATTATTCCGATATTGAGTTTATCTGTGTTCGGATAAAACTAAATAGCTCACATATATTTTTAACATGTTCCTACATTCCCCCAAAATCTGATCAACTAACTTACATGAAACATTTTGAATCCATAAAATCTGTTGTGTCTAAAGCTCAGCCAGAGGACTTCGTTTACGTTTTTGGTGATTTTAACTTGTCAGCAGTAATTTGGAAAATTTTACCAGACTCATACAGTTATGCACCAATAAAATCTGATGCCTTTATTGAAGAGTTTCTCAATAATTTATCTGATTTATGTCTTTTCCAAAAAAATGGTATTTGCAATGATAATGGAAACACTCTAGATTTGGTTTTTGTGAATGAACCCACCAACTGCACCATTACGCGAACATTACCAGTTACTAGACCAGAGGATCGCTACCACCCTACTCTTGAAGTTAGTCACAATATTTTGTCTGATGCCTTTTGTAATCAGGATGATACAAACGATAAGAAATTATGTTTTAAGAAAACAAATTACGATGACCTGAACTATTTGTTGACCAACACTAATTGGCTTGAACTGTTATCCATTCCTAATGGTACCCCAGCTTCAATTGACTCTATGATTAATACATTTTATACTACTATGCATAATTTTTTTGAGGAGTGTGTGCCGAAACTTCTAGTGATTAAACATTCAGGTCCACCGTGGAATTCTCCTCATCTATCAAGATTAAAAAATTTTAAAAACAAATGCTATAAAAAATATAAGCAATATCGAACAGCTTATGATTATAGCAAATACTGTGTATCTCGAGCAGAATATAATCTTCTCAACAGGAGACTATATATAAATTACCTTGAGAAAATGAAAAGTAACTTTAAACGTGACCCAAAATCATTTTATAATTTTGTAAATTCGAAAAGAAAATCTACTGGCTATCCAAGAGTTATGAAGTATTTAATTAATGAGTCTAATATTAATTTGATTAAAAGCAATATGTTTGCTGATTTTTTTGCAACAACATATTCTAAGCAACAGTACGATACATCAACTGAATACCCGTTTTGTCTGATGGAACATCAGGCAATATCATTTTCATCTATTGATACTTCTCAGGTTCTTTTATCTTTAAAAACAAAAAAATCGTCATTGTGTAGTGGACCTGATGGCATCCCTGCTTGCGTTTTAAAAACTTGTGCTCATGCTTTGGCTACTCCTTTGGCTATCATGTTTAATGTGTCATTAAAATACGGATATTTCCCCCAATTTTGGAGGAAATCCTTTATCATACCGATATTTAAATCAGGAAACAAGTCGGACATAACGAATTATAGAGGCATTGCAAAATTGAGTGCAATTCCCAAACTTTTTGAAAAATGCTTAACAGACTCTCTCTGCCACAGTGTATCCTCAATCATATCACCATACCAGCATGGTTTCAGGAAAGGTTGTTCTGCAGTAACAAATATTTTACAACTAACAACTCTAACAAATCGCGTTTTTAAGGATGGCCAACTTATGGACGTTATTTATACTGACTTCAGCAAAGCTTTTGATAAAATCAACCATAGCCTACTTCTCACTAAGCTGAATTTATTAGGGTTTACTAGCAACGCTTTGTGCTGGTTACGGTCGTACCTAACATGCAGGACACAGTGTGTTCTTTTTGATAATACCACATCCAAAGAAATTTCTGTTAGCTCCGGTGTCCCCCAAGGAAGTCATCTAGGTCCTTTGCTGTTTTCGATTTTCATAAACGACTTGCCGCTTGTAATGAAGCATTGTAATGTTTTAATGTACGCTGATGATGTTAAGATGTTTCTCAGCTGCAAATTATCTTCAGATGGGGCGTATTTGCAGCAGGATTTAAATAGTTTTTACGCATGGTGTAAATATAACCAAATGGAGCTTAATTTAAAAAAATGCAAGCACATGCGATTTTCTAGAAATTGCACATCAATGCTACACTATTTCCTGGACGGGTATCAACTAGAGTTAGTTGGAGAATTTCTGGATCTTGGTATTCTACTTGATCCTAAGCTAGATTTCTGCAAACATATTACTATGACGACTAATAAAGCTCGTGGTGTGCTTGCTTATATAAAACGATGGTCTAAAGAGTTTACAGATCCTAATGTAACGAAACAACTATACATATCCCTTGTAAGGCCAATTTTGGAGTATGGGTCTATTGTCTGGGATCCTGAAGTTAACATGCACATAGACCGAATTGAATCTGTTCAAAAGCAGTTTCTCTTATTCTGCCTAAGGAGCTCATTTGGTCGTTATGCTGGGAATCTTCCTTCGTATACTGCGAGGCTATCAATAATTAAACTACCTACTTTAAAAAGTCGAAGGACAATGCTAAATGTGGCATTTCTAGTTAATTTGATAAATGGCGATGTCCTCTCCGACTTCCTTCTTCGTAACATAAATTTTAATATTCCACGACGTTTTACCCGACACCTAATACCTCTGCACCTTCCTGTTGTGCAAACAAATTATGCTGATGCTGATCCTTTGAGGAGAATATGCAAAAATTTCAATGAATTGTATAGCTTAATCGATTTTTCAATTAATATAAATGTAATTAAACGCAATATTATCGTGTTTTTAAATACTTAATATGTCTTAACAAAATTTTTTCGTTAATAATACCTTTATATAAAACTTTGTAATATATAGTAGTCTGTAAGGATTCATATCCATAGATTTAATCAAATAAATAAATAAATAAAAAATAAAAAATTTGGTGTATCTAGATAAAATATAACTCTTATATGAATCTTTCTTTATTAATATTGCTTTTAATCAAGCCATATTTTGTTTTTTAGGCTTATTTTTAAAAAAAAATTTAGTGCATATTTTCAAATTATTAACATGTAAAACCTGGTTGCATTACTTGCTGTGTTTTTGTCAAATAGTACTGAGGCAATTAAACAAATGAAATTTAGGTATAATTTTGTTTTGGGAGTTAAATTTTTAAGGCAATTATCCGAATCGCGTAATTAAGCGTATGGCAATTAAACGTGGATTTTTGTTTAAAAAATGGAAGAAAAAAAAAACAGGGATTTAAAACTCGAGGTAAATAAGCGTTGGAGGCATTTAAGAGTGGGGTAATTAACCGGGTTATACTGTAATATGTTCACATCAGGAGCTGATTATAAACTAGCAAGACAACTAAAATCCTTTGATGATAGTGATTTCATTCTGTTAGAAAGTAAAGATATATTAAGACTAATTCGAGAAAAGTTTAAAAAGAATATACACAGACAATATGAGAAAAGCTCCCTTAGATACGAAAAAGGAGCAAGGACAATACGTTTTGTTCCAACTTTGTACTAAGTAACTTTAGCAAAAACATCAATGCGAAATTTTGCCGGAAACTTTCGAAATGTAGAATACTTAAAGTGTTGGGCAATAATATGTACGAAGTAGAAACACTGAATGGGTCACCTTTGGGAATTTACCATGCAAAGGACATCAAACAATAATAGGAAAATCAGGACAGTGCAATATAGTGTATAAAATTGGGGGATGAGCAATTTAGAAATAGATAATTACTTACAAGTGCAATATTTAGTTTTAGATATAGCCAGTAAGTTGTCTGTTTTTTTATGTTGATTATTTTTCTATTTATACATTTAAGTGCGATGTCCTGTTTGTTTATCTTTTTTTATAGACCATGTATGTATACTATAGTGAAAATGCTGTGGCGGAAAGGGAAAAGTGCATACGTATTTTTGATTTTATTTCAGATATACATATCTGAATTGTCATATTTACATACATAAATACAAAATTGTAACTTCTTTTTAATAGTTTGGCTAACGGTGTGCCCGGCTAACTCTTATGTGGGTGTAGCCTACGTTGAGCGCCTGGTGTCCACAATTCAATAGTGTAGAACAATTTTACGCTGGATGATGTTCTCAGAATTTAACACCCATCACACTGTAATTTCTTCAAAATGTATTGAAACTACAGAGCTTTGTTGAGGGTGTCTTTAAAAACAATGGGGTCACTATTTTGTGATTGTTGAGATGTGAAAATTTTCTTTATTTAGTAATATGTATTTGTGTTTTTTTTTTTTTTTGTTGGATTTAAGATATAGGCACGTAAATATTTGTTTTCGATTTTAGTTTTTTATATTGTGTGAGTAATTTATTTATATGTCCCAATATGTTGTTAAATGTGCTTTTTATGGTCTAAGTTTATTTTGTTGTTCGTTGTTGGTAGAGAATTAAAGTACCAGTGGAATGGAACAAAAATGGTTGGACAAATTAGTATTACACGTATGAATTCGCCTTGGTACAGAGATGCCGTAGGATAAAAAGAAATTGTATTTGTACAGAATTAAGAGAAAGTTGTTTTCTCTGTGGTTTTTACAAATAAAAATTAAATAAAGTTGAAGGCCAAAGGAATTGGGCATTGACCTTTGGAGTTAAATCTCTATTTGTCTTAAGAAAAAAAAAGAAACCGTGTTATCTACCGGTATATGTTTTTATGGGTAACTTTTTGTTTTTGCTTGTTTATTAGTTTAAATCTAAATGTTAGCTCTTCATAAAATTTAGAAGAGGGAAAATATATTTAAATTCATAAGTAAAGTTGCAGTCAACGAGAAAAGAAGTGAATACTCAAAAGTGAGCAAAGCGTTGAAAGTTTTAATTGATTTATTTTTGAATTTGTTGCAAAATTAAAAATTGTGTAAAATTAAAAAATTCAATATAACAATTGCATAAAATTTATAAAGTAAGTAAATAAAATTTAAAGTAAGTGTGTGAAAATAATAGAGTCTAAAATAAAAGACAGAGAAAAAGTTTTAATAAAATAATATAAAAAATTTGTTTAGGAAACTTTAGGGAGATAATCCGAGGATTTGTAAAGGATAAAAATAACTGAGGAAAATTAAGTGGATAAGAAGGAACAGAAAGCAGCAGGAAATAAATCACGTTAATTCTAAGCGTTAACACAAAATAATAAAAGGTAACTTAAAATTTGAATTTATTTAAAGAAATATAAAGTTCTAAAGAGTGGCATCCTATGTGTTTTCTTTATTGGATATGATTAGAAAAAAAAGAAAAAAATAAGCTTTCTCTTCATAAATTCATTGTGGAGGAGCTTAATACTCCAAAGATAGTAAAAACCACAACCCTCATTTATCTGACTGCAGCTTTCACTTGTTGTATGTTAATTAAAACCCCAGTGGGAAAATTTGTCGTTTTTTTTTGTTTGTTTATTTGAGGGGTATAGATGCAAAGACTGCAATGTCCACATTTATAGATTTCGTAATAAATAGTAAAACCTTTAGCTCAAAGTATATTCATATTTTTGTATTGTATATCATGATATTCAGTAAATAAGAATATGATGAAGATATGACGCAAGTTTCAACCAAATCGATATAGCGGTTTGCTGGCAATTATAATAATAAAATTGGAGATTGCTGTGTTTGCTCTAATCAAACGGACATTGCTGCTTTTTTCATGGGCAAGTACTAAAAAAATCAGTAGTTATAAAATTCTTAAACCTAACAAAGGCTTAGTTTTTTTTGATTGATTTGGAGGAACTTCATAACAACTTAGCTCCATAATTACGACTAATGACAAAGTTATAAAATGAACAATAAAACCAACTGTTTCATAAAAAAAAATAATTTGTAAGATTTTTTAATTTCTTAATATTTTTAATTAGGCTTAAGTTCATGAAATTTAATTTTTATTAAATTATTTTTATGAAGAAAGGAATTTTACAACATGAAAATTAATTAAAATTGTTATTGATAATCTTTCATTCTCGACGTGGCTCGGGCTCGAACCCTGGCCGGCAGGTTACCATGACATGTTTCGATCGCAACCACTCGATCTCCTCTGATGGATTTGCCGTCTTACACTCGCAGCCATCGACGACTACTGACGTCACTAGTCAAACATCAATCCTTAAACCAAATTGTATTTTAACATTTTGGTAGATCGAAATTTGCTTTCCTGAATGATTATCCATTTTAATTGATCTTACATGTTTTTTCCTTTACTTCTGTTTTTTCGTACTTTCGTCAAGAATTTTTCTTGAAGTCCAAGTACATTTTTTGTTTTTTTCACTTTGTCTTTCTCTTTTCTGTTGACCTTTTTCAGCACAACTTGAAGGACAAATGTACACATAGAGCTCGTGCCTTAGCTTTAACAATAATTAGTATTGTGGTTATTTTGTTGAACTATTTATGGTTTTTAATCCAAATTTTTTAATATTTTTAATTAGGCTTAAGTTCATGAAATTTAATTTTTATTAAATTATTTTTATGAAGAAAGGAATTTTACAACATGAAAATTAATTAAAATTGTTATTGATAATCTTTCATTCTCGACGTGGCTCGGGCTCGAACCCTGGCCGGCAGGTTACCATGACATGTTTCGCAGAAAATGGAGCTGTTAAAAAATTCTGGAAACCGCGACAAATGCGAAACAAACGCCTTGATATTCCCATAAATCAAACAACTCAATTTTTAAAAGAAATTAAGTGCCATTAATACAAAAAGTTGTATCATTTGTTAAAGAAACGACAACAATTTTTAAATATAACACTACGTCACAAAATTTCAACAAAGTGGTGACCAAATGAATCTTAATGTAAAATCCGAATCCGCTGAATCCGAATATGAAGTCAGAATTGTCAAAAGTAGAACAGTTTTTGAAATATTCCAAAATAACCGTTATTTGTGTTTTTAAAACAGATGATGCGACTGAAATGCAAATATTTTCAAAATTTTTTAACGGTATTTCTTTCTTTTTAGTGAAAGATAATAAAATTACTAAAATAAAATAATAATGTGTCGTTTGTGAAGATTAGTCAAAAAATTACAGAGTTACAGTGGACAAAAGTTCAAACTTCATAAAACATTTGATGATTTTGCTCTTTTCAAGTTATTTTTTTAAAGCAATGATTTAAAAATCTTAATGTTTTATTGCATGCGACATTAAGGTGGAAGTATATAACACGCGTTAGTTCGTCGACGAGTATCGTGCGTTTAAAAACGTTAGTGCGTAAAAAATTCCAAGTTACACAACACGCGTTACAAAAGCTATCCTGTCAGCTGTTTTTTATTTGTTTACTTATTTGTGCTTTAAAAACGGGTTCGAAAGTATATCAAGATTTTGTTATTTTATTGAATTTATTCTTTTTATATAAATATTGTATGTTTTTTAAGCTCTTCAATAAGTTTTTCTTTCATGATTCACAAATGTGTTAAATTATTCTTTTTATTGTCAGCTGATTACTTCTCAAAAATACACAACGCGTTAAAAAGTTCAAAGTTAACCAACTTTCTGGCGCAAACGCGTCAAAATATTTTGCATGTAGCTTGTTCTATGAAAATACACTAGCTTAACTTTTTTTGACAGAAGACGACAGAGCGCGCGCTTACTAACGCGTGTTATGTACTACTATCTTTAGATTATTTTAATATGAAAATGTGGGTTCTTATTGGGCACAAAATGTATGTATTGAAATAGGCTAACGTCGTTATTGATAAAACTTAAAAACATTTTGCAAAATTGCAAAAATTCATCAAATGTATAATGAAGTTTGAAATTTTGTCCACTATAAATCTGGCATTATTATTATATATATTATGTTATAACCTTTCACTAAAAAGAAAGAAATACAAAGTTCATTAACAATACAGTCTCATCATCTTCATCTTTTTAAAAACACAAATAACGGTTATTTGGGAATATCTCAAAAACTGTTCTACTTTTGACAATTCTGACTCATATTCGGATTCAGCGGACAATTTTACATTAGGTGTCAGATTCATTTGGTCAAAAAACTGTCACGTAGTGTAATCATCCCAAGCGAAACGCAGTTTTAGTAAAGTATTTGGGAGCCAAACTCTCTACATTATGCGAGACAAGATAGGTGGACCGTCACGACCCAATTTTACACTTTGCAATAAGTGTACTTCATATAGTAGAAGCTTTGGAAAAACATCTGAGTGGAAAGGTAGAGATACTTCATCAAAAGCCTTATATTAAGGAACTCACTTAGTACTTTTAAATTTATCTGCGGAATAAACATATTAAGTGTGATTATGAAGATTACTACCGAGTTGTAGGTTAAATTCCTCCTATTGAATTTAATTTAGAAGATCTCAAAACACCTATCCTAATAGATATCCTAAATGAATTAAATATACCTAAACTTCTACCTCAAAGTGTAATCAAGTCATATACAGATACAAAACTTTTAAAACCACAACTAGATGATGAGCTGATTATGTTTGATAAAAGAGATAAACTTGAGCCTGAACTGTTGCATTGGCAACAAACTTGAAAAATATCTGAAAATCTATCAGATAACGTTGTAGATGCTTTAATAAACTGTGATGAAGATATCTACCCAAATCTAAGAAAAATATTTAAATTTTTCGTTTCAATGCTCGTCAGTAATGCAACGAGCGTGAGGGCACTTCCTACCCTTCGTCAAAAAAAAAACATGGCTTAGATCAACAAAGACAGACTGTACTATCTAAATTTGCCTCACAAAGAAATCATAAGTTGCTTATTCAAAATGATAAGTTTATTTTAATTTATATTGAATATTTTATTTAACCTTATTGTTGAGTTTTTTTTTTTAATATAATATGTATACACATATTGTTTTTAATAAACTTTGAAAAACAAATTTTTTAATTTTTTGTATCATTAAAAAACCGCCCCCCCCCCCCCCCCCCATAAGGCTCTAGCTGGATCCGAGCCTGCCGGCCGTACGCAAGGACTTTTGCCTTTATGGTATAACAACACCGGCTTCGCTAAGTTAATTTATCTGCATAGCAATTAATATGCTGACAAAAAGCCTTGTATTTTTGCAAAATCCCGCTTCTAAAAAGGTTAAGAATTCTTAAATCAATTCTGTTTATCCAGAAAGATCTTTTCAAAAGCTTTCAAATGAAAGGTACCAATTTGTCCACATTGGCTCAGAAATGTAGTGGAAAATCGCGTATACATATGAAAACTATGCGTTTCAAAGACTTTTTCTATACAATTTGTTCTTCTTATTTTTAAATTTTCTATCACCCAATGTATGTATATTTGTATATTTTCGTTTGGAGCTGCGTTGGTAAGCTAGATTAAGGCCAAACTTTTTAATACGTAAAACATTTAAACGGTATTAATGGAAGAATAGGAGATGCTGGTGTGTGGATACGGTCTGATCTAAAGTACGCCATTGAAAATAAAAATGTTTTCATTTCACTTCCACAAAATTTGCCATTTTCTGATATACATATCTACACCGTTCACATTTTTATCAGATGATGCGTTTGCTCTAACAGATTATATGCTAAAACCGTACTTTCACCGTTACCTTAATGAAAAACAAATATGGTTCAATAAAATGTTGTCACGAAATAGACGAGTAGTAGAAAACGCCTTAGGAAAATTGGCGAACCCATTCAGAGTTCTGTTTACCCCCATTCATAGGGAACCTACAGAGTGTTAGCATGTGTTTGTCTCCATAATTTTTTAAGAACTTGTAATATTGTGGAAAAGAACAGTTTCGACAATTTATCCAGTAGCGAAATCCATCAAATAAACTACACCTTCCAACCAAGCTTTAACAATTTTTTTCGGATTGTATTAAATTTCTGTAAAATTAATTACATTACATATCAATTCAATGAATAAAAAATTTAGTATACATGAGTGAGTACAATCAACTGCATGACAAACAGTTTAATATCAACACACAACACAGAAAAAATTTATGCTGAATTATTTTCAAGCAAAAGCTTGTTTGAAAATTTTTTTACTGATTCAATTAATATTTTTGTTTGATTTTTATTTAACCAACAAAAATGTTGACAACTATTCAAAAATATAATACAGTCAAATCCCGATAATTGGTACCCCGATAAATCGTAATTCCCGATAATTCGTAATAAACTGTCGGTCCCTTGAAAAAATCTCGTTAATTCGTAAAATTTCCATACATTTTGGTCCCCTCGCTAATTCGTAATTTTTTTGCAAATAAAATCTCCTTTACCTCTTATAATTCGTAAAGGCTCAGTTAGCCGGGAGTAACAGTAACCTTACCGTAAAAAAGTAAGACCAATCTATTTCTTACAGATTGAGACGTAACATCTTACTGCTAACTGTAATCGTTCTAATTGCTTTACATACAACAAAATGAATCAGCTGATTTTCAACGTTACTGTTACTCCCGGCTAACTGAGCCTTAATTGTTTGCTAACTACCACTTATAATTCATAATAAAAACAACAAAAACATGGAAAGAATGATTTTTTGTTTACCACTATTTTATTTCTGCGTGAATTTTTGCTTGTGTGTGGATTTATTTTCTTAAGATCAGTTTGTTACATGAATAATTTTTATAAATTTTATTTTTAACCATTGTTTTTTATGTTTTTTGTATCGTTTTAGTAAATAAATTGAAAAACCCCGTTTATTCGTATTTATTTTATTTAAACCCCGTTAAATCGAAACCCCGCTAAATCGAAAACCCCTATAATTCGTAAGAAATAGCCGGTCCCTTGCGATTACGAATTATCGGGATTCTACTGTATACGCGCTCTTTACTGTTGTCGTTATTTTGCATTTTTTTATTTGATTGAACAACAAAAAACACATACAGTCCATATATGGACGGTTTAAAAAAGTACAACAATAAAAAAGATGATAAATTAAAAAAAAAAAACAAAATCAATAGTATAAAAAATTTAAAGCATGTAGTCTCGGAAAGCCAGCTGTTTATTTTGTATTTGCTTGTTTTGTGATACAAACTGTCAAATGTTGTATAGTTAACAAGTTGTTTGGCTTTGCTGTTTAACAGTTCGTTTCACAAAACAACAATAAAACAGCCATGTTGTTTGTTGTATTGTACAATTGTTGTAATCTCGCGGCTACCTGCTATAAATATACCTTGGTTTCAATCTTTGTAAACAACAGAAACAACAACAAAATAAATTTTTGGTTGGTTTCAAAGTTGGTAAAATTACTGAATAAAAAAAAATCCCGTATTAATTTTCTAAAAATGTTTAGTTGAATACATCAAATATAAATATAGAATGATGACGAAAAACATATCGAGTCGGTCTGCTGCCGTTTTTGGTTACATTTCTTCACCTTTAGCCAAGGAAAGGATACAGCAACAGTGAGTGAAGAACAAAAACATTGTGTGTATAAACAAAACATGGTTAAAAAATTATTTCACCAAAAAAATGTGTCTTAAAGCCATCCGCCGCTCTGTCCTGCTTTCATCTTCTCCTACAGTGCTTGCTTGTGTGCGCGTCTTTGCTTGTGCAAAAACCTTTGTGTTTGATTCTAAAAATTTTTTGTTTGAATTGGAAAAATAATTTTTTCTGTGAACAGTAAAATATTAAAGTAAATAATAAAAGTTGGTTATTTTATTCGACCTTTTCTTATTGGAATCTCAAAAGAAATAAATACTCAATGACCTCGAGCTTGAGTATTTATTTCTTTTGAGATTCTATTAAAGTAAATTTTTTATTTTGGCTACACTTCAGTTTACGATTTATGAATTTTTTAGTTTAACTAAGTATTTTGTTAAAATATAATAAGAAGGAGTTGTCTTTTTTATTTTTTTTAATAGAATTATAAATTTATTGTTTTATTTGTTGAGGAAGTCTATCAGTATGAGGCTTGTAGATATTATTATCGTCAGACTCCGATCTGTTTCACTATATCAACAGACCAAAGCTCTAAGAGACTATTCATCGGTTAATAAAGTAAGAATAATTTGTGTTGATAATTATTATTTGTTGCTTTTAAGCCTTATCATGGTCGCATAGTGCCATTTGATAATACTAAATAAATATTTTCTAAAAGAATTTACAGTTAGTTCAACTACTACATACTGTTTATAACCTTTAAAGTTAAAGCAGTTTATTTTCTAAATTAATCCTTCTAAAAACAGGAAAACCCAAAATTAAAAAAAATTTTTGATTTTAAGTTATTTTGTTTAAATCATGTAAAATTTTCTGGGTTCAAACCATATTAATTAAATAATTATTTTCGTGTTCAATGTCAGTTTAATGGCTTAATACTCTACAATGTCGTTTATTTGAAAAATTAAGTTCAGCATATGCTTATTATACAGTTCATACAGTATATAGTTATACTTTATACAAGCTGATACCACAATATTTCTATTTAAATAATCTTATTATATGGTTTATTTAATGTTTTGAAAACACTTAACAAAAATTAATATACAGTATAAACTTGATATTGAAAAATTAAATCATATTACAAAATAAATAAAGATGATCTAATAAAGAGAATTATATACGGTTGTTGAATATTTAATGATAAAAAGGAACAATACTGAAATTTTTGATACATAAATGGGGAGAAAAAAGTATAAAAAAGGATAATAATGGAAATTTACTTTCTTTCATTTGCTTTTGTCTTCTACGAGTGGTACTTTTTAGAATTTTCTATAATATTGAACTTAGAAACACAAAATTATAGGTGCAAAGTCATCTGTGATATTAACCTATGAGATGAAAAATGTTGGAACTTAGTTGCTAAAAGCTAGATAAATATACTTTGGCACATAAATATGTTCATGAAAGAAGAGGCCTGATTACAAAGAAGCGGGTTAAACTCTAGAACTTAAACAAGTTTAAACCTAGACAAATAAACTTTGGTATACAAATATGTCCACGAAGAAAAAGGAGCCGCTAATTAAGTAGCGGGTTAAATGCTAGTATACCATATAATACCAAACACTACCTGCCATATCAGCCATACTTTTTTATGGGATAAAAGTGTTTCTGGTAATGTAATATTCAATAAATACAACTTAGAGGTATTATTAGCAGAGTACCGAAACGCTCGCTCATTTTTCAGTCATGAGCGAGCGTGAAAAATTTTAAATTGTACTGCTTCTTCCCATTCATGAGGGTGAGGAAAAAAAATATTTTTAATTTCCTCACTCATGAAAAATAAGCAAACAAAACAATTCATATATGAATTTGTCAGATATGAAAAATTTAAAAAAATTCACATTCAAATTCCTGATAATGAAAAAAACGCGATTTGCCCGACCATTAACAGAGGGAAAATGAAGAAGCAAAGAGGCCTTATAGAAGCCCTGTTTACTGATATTAAGTTTCCAGTCGCATTCCAAATGTATTTCTAATTAACACAATATATCATTGGATACCAAAGCCTGGGCTTCTTGCATCTACTTTAAAGGCCTTCTAAAAATAATCCAAGTGTAATTGTTGTTGCTAATAACGCAAAGTGAGTAAATTAATAATTAAACAACATTACTGCTAATAAAACTATTTCGACAGGCTTTATCTCAGAAAAGATAATTTGAATTTGTAAAATATTTCTTAAAACCCGTTCTAAAAGACCTTTTCGAAGAAATCAGATCGGAATAAGTAAAAGTTTATTGAAAATTTAGTTGTTAAACTTCTTTAAGGCCTGAAAAGTCAAAGCGTTTGCAATTTTTCCTGCAATGCGGCACGATAGCCTGTCTGTGCTTTGTTTTTTTTTTTTTCCTTTAAAAGACATAAAGGCAAAAAAGTATTAAAAAAAAAATTACTACCTGCAAGAATTGAAGACATGTATTTGGTCTCGTGAAAAAAAATTTGTTTGTGGACCAAGCGCAACGGTGTTGAAAACACTACATTAAATTTACAATAACTGGCATAATTTGGCGCGAAACAATAAAATTACATTAATGCAACAATAAAACAAATTTTCTTACCCATCAACCATACTTACTGTCGCTTTGCTTGTGGCGAAACAAGACTTTGTTAGTGTTTTCCAAATAACTTTACCTACGTAAGAAAAATGTTTTCAGCAATAAAAACCCATCGTCGCGATTGGAACAGAAACCAAAATATTTTTACAAACACAAAATACCAACAACTTCTTGTGTCTATTTTTTTCCCAATAATTTATGCATAAAGGTTCGTCTTTTTAACGAAAGAAAAAGGGACCTTTTTTAAAGGCACCAAAGAATTCACAAAAAAAAAAGAAACATATCGTCAGCTTATATCCAAACATTATTAGAAAATTTTAAATTGATTTGTTTTGTTGGTTACGATTCACATTACATATTTCTATAAAATTTTAAACTGCTACCAAAAATAATATTCAAGTTATTTACAAAATTAAAAATTACGTTTCATCAAAAATACAATTTTTTTTTAACAGCATAATGTATAATCACACTCAAGAAAAAAATTAGCAGAGTTTTTAATTCTTTTTATAAGAACACATTAATATTTTTAAACGTCAAAACTGGGTAATTTGTTTTATAACTGTTACCAGGGTGTTAGTGGAATTACTGATCAGACTAAAAATTATTGCAGAAGAAAAAGTAATAAAAGTGCTGCAAAATGATAAAAGCCGACTCCATATAGGACTGTCAGAAATTTGGAAATTTTGCAGCCTACCCCATTGCACTTCCAAACGCTAAAAATTTCTAAGAATAGATGGCAACATCTGCAGGTCCTCAGATTTTTGTTTCCATCAGACTGTCATCATTATTATGATAGTATCCTTATGAGTTATAATATCTAGGTATGTATTTCCATTTTAATAAATTTTAATAAAGTCGAACTTCCCTATAATGAATCTGTATGGGAGCATAAAATTTCTTAATTATAATATAAAAAGTTTATAATACAAAAGAAATATTTTTAATCCAAATTTTAATATTTTTAATCAGGCTTAAGTTCATCAAATTTAATTTTTCATTAAATTTTTTTTATGAAGAAAGGAATTTTACAACATGAAAATTAATTAAAGTTGTTATTAATAATTTTAATTAATTTTCATGTTGTAAAATTCCTTTCTTCATAAAAATAATTTAATGAAAAATTAAATTGGATGAACTAAAGCCTGATTAAAAATATTTAAATTTGGATTAAAAACCCATAAATAGTTCGACAAAAATAACCACAATACTAATTATTCAAAAGAAATATTTTTATTAGTTTATTTAAAATAATCTTTTTTTTATTTGGATTGCATTCTTCCAAGTGGCCCTTCATCAATATCCTGAAAAAGCCAGTTATTCTTAATTTTTGGAATAATTGCCTTTTTTTATTTTTTTATAAAGTAGTGGAATATAGACTGTTTAGCTTTATTTTGTGTTAATCCTTTAGAATTATTAAATTGTAATAATATCTTTCTTTGGAGAAGTACTACTTTGTCCAACATTTATGTTAACTTAATATGGGAGCTGCTATCAACACTACGCTTTGTTATATGAGTCAAATTTTTATTTGCTAAATTTGTTCATTGTAAAAAAAAATCGTTTTAAGGAGATCAAAATACTTTTTTATTAGAACGAAGTAATATGGCTTTTTAAAATCAATTCGTATCTAAATTAAATGAAGTTAAATTTTCTAGTTTAAACCACTACTTATTACAGTATAACCCGGTTAATTACCCCACGCTTAAATGCCTTTCACGCTTATTTACCTCGAGTTTTAAATCCCTGTTTTTTTTTCCATTTTTTAAACAAAAATCAACGTTTAATTGCCATACGCTTAATTACGCGATTCGGATAATTGCCTTAAAAATTTAACTCACAAAACAAAATTATACCTAAATTTCATTTGTTTAGTTGCCTCAGTACTATTTGACAAAAACACAGCAAGTAATGCAACCAAGTTTTACATGTTAATAATTTGAAAATATGCACAAAATTTTTTTTTTTAAAATAAGCCTAAAAAACAAAATATGGCTTGATTGAAAGCAAAATAAATAAAGAAAGATTCATATAAGAGTTATATTTTATCTAGATACACCAAATTTATGAGATATTTTGTCTTAAAGAGATTAAAGTTTGAAGTTTGCATGGGGACTATGTGATATTATAGACCGATTCTTACAATTTACAAAGGTTTTGTTCTTATGGCAATTTTATCAAATTATCTAAAAACTGCTACCTTTACTTTTCGCACAAGGTTTACATGGACATACAACCAGCAAGATGGACTGACGGACACGAAAAGATTACTTAAAAAAGTGTTTCTGATTCGATCGTTTACTAAACGATGCGTCTAGGTTTCTATGTTATAAGTTGCGAAAAACATTTATCTTCAACAAAAACTTGCTTTGGCTTAAAATTGTACAATGAAAATTTAATGTAGGTGGCGAAATTAAAGCAACAGAAAATTTAAATGTTAACCAGAATTTTCAGCAATTTTTTTTAATTGGCTGAACATGTATTAAAATATGTTTTAAAAACTTAAAATAAGTGTGCAATAAAAATGCAGCAATGGCTAAAATATGGAAATATTTACAAACAAATCGATACCAAAATTCATTAAAAGCTCTAAACTGCATGTGGCAGTGTAAATGAAACTGAACTGGCAAAATATAATAAAAAAATTTGTTTTATTATTGTTTTTTCTCTACCCACTTACAACTACATTTAGTGTTGAGTCGGGACTGTAAGAAAAGATAAACTCACTGTTTATTGTTGTTGTTCTTGTTTAAGCTTTGATATTGTTACAAGTAAAACTGAGGTTTATAATTCTTATTCGCTTAACAGTTTTATTTGTATAATATCTTTAGTTTTTCTAAAATCTTTGGATGAAGTTTCCTGACGATCTGGCCTAAGCAACCAGTGAAATGCGCAAATAGGAATAGCTTATCCCATCAACAATAAACGTCAGCTTGTCAATAGTATGAAATGGGAATTTAGCACATTATAACGAAACCTTGATAGCATAAATATATTGTTTCTTCATTCATGGGTCGCACAAGAAAAACCATGCAATTGCATATTTACGGCTTCCATGAGTAGTAGTAGGATATGACAGGACATCTCAAAAAGCACTACAAATAAAATTTAAGACAAAAAATCCCATTGTTTGCTGTCTCTTAAGATTTAGCTGATGCATGTAAAAATTCCTGTCTTAACTTTTTTCATACATCAAAGTTAAGTTATCTTGTAAATAAATACGTCTAATTACCTCACTGAGGTATTTTAACAAATTCGCTTAATTACCTCAATGAGGTAGTTTAACGTATTCTTATAATAACCTCAACGAGGTAGTTAAGCGTATTCGTTTAAATGCTTACCCCGCATAATTACCCAAAAATATTGGCATTTTTGTCGAGGTAATTATCCATGGAATACTGTAGTAAAAAAACCAATAAAAAATTATCATATATATATCCAATTTTACCGGTAATTTAACACAAATATTTAATTATTTAATATTTTAAATGTTTGTTCACTTAATACTTATATACTTTCGTTGATGATACGTCGTTTTGTTTCTGAAAATTACCAATTTATATAACGCAACATGCACAACTTGAAAAATAATAATAAATTCAATATTTTATTTAAAATTGCTCATAAATCTCATAAACATTTTACAAAGTTTTCTGCTTTGCATGTAAAATTATGAAATGTGATGTTACATTATTCTGTATTTAAGATGACGGACGATATGTGCAGTTCTTTTAATTTTTTTTCATTAATGTTTTCTTACAAAAAATCTAACAGACACTTTGGCTGGTTGCCTATACCAAAAATATTTTACACAAACAAATACACAGTCATTTCGAGCTGTGGTCATGCAAACTGTCAAGCAACAACAACATTACTAGTGAGGATCGTTTCTAAAACTTTTTTTTCCTCATTTTTCATGACTGAAGAAAGGCAAAAATGGATTTTTCCTCAAAAACATGAATGAATTTGGCGAAATATTAACAATTCATTCATGACTGTGAAAAAAAGTTACATATTTTACATTTTTCATTTATGAAAAAAATTCAAGAATGGTCGAATATGAGCGATCACATTTGAATTTCTCTGAACTCTGATTACACAGCCAATCTGGGGGGTGAGGAATTCCAAGTCAGGGTGATGGTACTAGGTCAGTATAGTAAAACCCTCAAAGGGTTTGGCGTTCGTATGTGTCAGTTTTTTTTATGACATTTTAAATTTTTTCCTTATCTTGATGTTTTTTCGCTTAGTTGTAACATTTTGGCAAAAACGTAGTTTAACATAACTCGAGCACAACTTGTCCGATTTTGGTGAAACAAATTTAGAAAAATTAAGAATTACAATTTCTCTAATCTGTTTTTATACCGTTTTCCTATATGTGCAACACTTTCGAAGTTAAAAATGAATGTATGAAGAAAAAAAATATTTTTTGCCCAAAAAATTTAAATTTTTTATTTTTAATTCATAAAAAATCCAAAACAGTAAAAAAAAGTTTCAAGTCCTATTACTTTCACGTGAAGTCGCATAACCTATCAAATAAATGAGACATAAATCATGAAAATCGGTGAACGCGTTTCGCTTTATTAACAATTAAGTGAAGGTATGCATTTCAAAAATTTGCTCGAGATATGCACAAAATTCTTTGCAAAAATATTTATGACTTTTTTTATGATTCAAATTTTTTAGAATTCAAAAAAAAAAAGTAATAAACAAAAGGTTATTTGATGTTTATGATTGCGGTAGCAAAGTAATAAGCGGTAATAAATGTGCGTGGACAATTGAAAGGAAAGTGCACTTTTTTAATTATTTGGGGTTTTCCGTTGGCTACCTGTATGATTTATTTACAGAAATTCCACCCACATCTATTAGTGCTCATGTTTTGGAACGTACCTGTCAGTAAAATATTGAAAAATACGTAGTATTTACAGGTGTTCATTTATCGATTTTTGTCATTCAACAAGTGCCGACGAACGCGAACAGTAAAAGTGATTTTTCTCCAGTTTTTTAAAACTGAACAAAAGAGAACAGAATATGGAACTGTGCAAGCCAGATATAAATAGCTTTTGCTACTGCTGTGGTCAATATGTCTCAACACATAAAAAAAGGGGAAATTTCAATACTGATTTTGTTCAAACATACGAGATGTACTTCAACCAAAATGTTATAGTGAACGAAAATTGGGTACCAAATATAGTGTGTAAAAGCTGCTACAACCGTCTAATGGATTGGAAAAATAGAAGACGTTAAAGTATGCCATTCGGTATCCCAATGACTTGGACTAATCCTGGCGAAGGTCACAATCCATTGAATTGCTATGCATGTGCGAATAAAGGAGCCGCAAAAAGGATAAGAAAATCGTATAATTACGTTGGTGTTGCAAGTGCCGCAACACCATTGCCTCATTCGGACCACATTCCTGTGCCAAAAGCTTCTAACCCAGATATTTTCTCTTCTACGACTGCTCCGACATATCATGCACGTGATGATCCCCCATATGAGCCATCAGCATCCAATGAGCCAATTTTAATGAATCAAAATAAGCTTGATTCAATTGTTGCCAAGTTGGAATTAACACAGCATAAATCGGAAGAGCTGGCTTCCATTTTTTTTTTTTTTTTTTTTTTTTTTGACTTTGCTTAAACACTAAAAGTTTTTGGCTAACTATTTAGAGTTATATTGCCAGGGTATCACACGGTTTGTTGGAGCCTCATCCACAAGTCCTCGATCGACCTAGACCTTCGTATAGGAAGGCGAAGAGCTTCCAGAATAAGCTCCAGAGTATATCTTGTCTCCACAGTAAAACGTCTGAGTTATTTCCTTGGTACTCCATCAGTAAAACGTCTGAATTATATTGGTTCTCCACCAGTCACATGAGTTATTAATGGTTCTCCACCAGACAAAACCTCAAATTGAGGTTAAAAACGATTGCATATAGTTTATGCAGATACCGCAAAAACTGTAACTCGGTACAGTTATACGACGCCGAAACACTAACCAATGCGGGGTGGCAACGCAAAACGCAACAAAAGCAGGCAAACAAAAACGACCTGTTTGCCCTTAAGAAATAATGACAAAAAGCGCGAGCTGCTTCTCCACTCAGAGCAGTTTTACGAGTGGCTTCCATTTTGAAATCAAACAATTTGTTGGCACCCGGTGTGAAAGTCACAGCTTATCGAAGTCGTCAGGCAACACTCCAAAGTTTATTCCTTGTGAATGATGAAAAAACTTCTGCATATTGCCCGGATTTAGGAAAATTGATGGACGTAATGGAAATAAAATATGAAGCAGATGGCTGGAGATTATTTATTGACAGTTCAAAACTCAGCTTGAAGGCGGTTTTACTGCATAAGACCAATAAAAAACCTTCAGTTCCAATCGCCTATAGTACAGAAACGAAAGAAACATATGATGCACTGGAAAATATTTAAAAAATGGTTAACTACGTCAAACATATGTGGCGCATATGCTGCGATTTAAAAGTTGTAGCAATGCTTTGCGGTCTTCAAAGCGGCTATATAAAATATATGTGCTTTTTGTGCGATTGGGACACACGATTTTCCGGTGACCAATATGCATGCGACGGATGGAAACTCAGAGAGCACAGCAGGTTACAAACGGCCAATATTATTCGTGAGCCTCTAGTGCCGAAGGAGAAGATATTGCTGCCTCCACTGCATATTAAACTTGGAATTGTTAAGAATTTTATCAAAACTGTCGCCAAAAGAGATGAAGTTTTCTTGTGTTTGAAACTAATTTACCCGAGACTCAGCGAAAGTAAAATTAAAGAAGGTAAGTTATAATTATTGGCTGTAGGAAATATCGCCCAAAGAAAAATGGCCCAAAAAAAAAAATGAAAAATCGCCCAAATGAAGAATCGCCCAAAAGAACATGAAAAATGACCCAAAAAGTTATATATGAAATTTTGCCCAACAAAAACGAAAAAGGGCCCAAAAAAAATGAAAAATGACCCAAAAAGCAAAAACGAATTTTTCCGAAAAAAAAAATTAAAAATTACCCAATTTGCAAAAAAGTGGTTATTATTCATATAAATTTAGTTGCATACAAGTGTAAGTTTTATGCAAAAAATTGCATTCTATCTTCAACAGCTGCTCGGCAGTAAGGACAGTAATACCGGCTGCGCAAACTTCGCTAAGCTTCTCTGCATAGCCGGCCTTCGGCCGGGCGCAAGGATTTTCTCCTCTATGGTATAGCAAACACCGGCTTCGCTAACTAAAGCTTCTCTGTATAAAGGATTTTCTCCTCTATGGTAGAACAAGTACCGGTTTCGCTAAGTAAAGCTTTTAAAATCTGCCTTGTTTTCGAACGAAGGCCATATACGCAGAGAAGCTTTAGTTAGCGAAGCCGGTGTTTGTTATACCATAGAGGGGAAATACTTGCGCCCGGCCGAAGGCCGGCTATACAGAGAAGCTTTAGTTAGCGAAGCCGGTGTTTGTTATACCATAGAGGAGAAAATGCTTGCGCCCGGCCGAAGGCCGGCTATACGGAGAAGCTTTAGTTAGCGAAGCCGGTGTTTGTTATACCATAGAGGAGAAAATCCATGCGTCCGGCCGAAGGCCGACTTTGCAGAGAAGCTTTAGTTAGCGCAGCCGGTATATATTATATCCTTGAGGAGAAAATCCTTGCGCCCAAAAGTGTTTTCGTTATTTATTTAATATAAACACCCAGAGAAAAAACAACAAACTTATTTTTAAATAAATTACAATTATATTAAACTAGCATTTAACCCGCTACTTCGTTAGCGTCTCCTTTTTCTTCGTGGACATATTTTTATGCCAAAGTTTATTTTCAAAAAAGTACCAGGCACCTGTCCCCTTATTTTTTTTAACGAACAACAATAAGTGTTAAATTTTTTGGATCTCTTTAATTTTCGATTTTTTTGGTTAGCGGAATCGATTTGGTGAGAGGACAACCTTCGGTCCAAAAGTCAGCTTTTTAGCTTCAAGAGTTTAGGATGTGCGATGATGAATCCGTCAGTTACTTTACAAATTTATATTATATAGAGATGGAGAAAAATGTTGAGAGAACAGTAACAAAATTAGGAACGATTTTCACACCTTAAACGTTTGAATTTCAAAAAAGGGGCAAACCTGTTTTTTATTTTTTAGATAAGCTAAAAATGTGATACAATATTTATTTACCCTTTTACACCCCAAAAAGGTCTTCCTTCAAAAAAGTACCAGACACCTCTCCGTTTATTTTTTTTAATGAACAATAATGAGTATTAAATTTTTTGTATCTCTTTTTGTTTAGGAAATATACTGTTAGCGAATTGCTGATGTTTTTTATCTCTTTTAGTTTAGGAGGTATGAGGTTCGCGGGATCGATATACATAGGTACAATTTTCACCCCTGAAACGTTCGAATTTCGAAAAAGTACCATATTCGCATTTGTATTTTTTAGATAAGTAACAAATGTTATTGAATTTTTATTTCTATACGTATTGGCTTAAAAGCTAGATTTACTACCTAAAACGACCGAATTTCGTTAAAGTACCAGACACCAATTTGCTTTTTTATTTAATGCACAAAAATAAATATTAAATTAAAAAAATTACCAGTTTATTAAAAAAAAAATCCCTCTTACAGATTCTCATTCACTCAGGAGCTTGCATGTTTAATTTTATGTTTCTAGATCCAATAAATACGGATATATAAAAGGTACCAGTTAAAGAACAAAATAGTACCAAAAGCCCTCTTACAGATTTTCATTCACTCAGGACCTTGCATGTTTAATTTTATGTTTCTAGGTCCAATACTAACGGAAATTCAAAAAGTACCAGTTAAAGAACAAAGAAGTACCAAAAACTTCCCTCTTATATATTCTTATCCACTTAGGGCATTGCATCTTGAATTTTATGTTTCTAAGTCCAATAATAACGGATATTCAAAAAGTACCAGTTTAATAACTAAAAAGTACCTATAAGCGCTTTTAGAGATTCTCATTCACTCAGGACCATGCACGTTTAATTTTATTTTCATTAGACCAACATTAGCAAAAATTTAAAAAAAGGACCAGTTAAAAAACGAAAAAGCACCAAAAAGATCTCTCTAACAGATTGTCATTCACTCAAGACCTTCCATGTTTAATTGCATGTTTCTGGGTCCAATACTAACGGAAATTCAAAAAGTACCAGCTAACGAATAAAAAAGTACCAATAAGATCCCACTTAAAGATTCTCATTTACACAGTATCGTGCATGTTTAATTTTATGTTTCTAGGTCCAATACTGACGGAAATTCAAAAAGTTACAGTAAATGAACAAAAAAGTACCAAAAACTTTCCTCTTAGATTCTTATCCACCCAGGACCTTGCATGTTTAATTTTATCTGTCTATGTCCAATACCAACGGAAATTCAAAAAGTACTAGTCCAAGATTAAAAAAGTACCAAAAAGTTCACTCTTATAGATTCTCATCCATCCAGGGCATTGCATATTGAATTGTATGTTTCTAGGTCCAATACTAACAGAAATTCAAAAAGTACCAGTTAATGAACAAAAAAGTACCAAAAAGTTCCCTCTTATAGATTTTCATCCATTCAGGACATTGCATGTTTAATTTTATTTTTATAGGTCCAATACTAACGGAAATTCAAAAAGTACCATTTTATGAACAGAAAAGTACCAAAAACTTCCCCTTATGGATTCTTAACCACTCAGGACATTTCATTTTGAATTTTATGTTTCTAAGTCCAATATTAACGTAAATTCAAAAAGTACCAGTTAATGAACAAAAAAGTACCAAAAAGTTGCCTCTTATAGATTCTCATCCATTCGGGACATTGCATGTTTAATTTTATTTTTATAGGTCCAATACTAACGGAAATTCAAAAAGTACCAGTTGATTAACAGAAAAGTACCAAAAACTGCCCCTTATGGATTCTTATCCATTCCGGACATTGCATGATGAATCTTATGTTTTTAGGTCCAACATAAACGATAATTTAAAAAATACCAGTTGTAGAACCAAAAAGTTAAGTAAAATATCAAATTTCTCGTATTTCCCCTTTTTGGTACTATTTTCCCCCCATTAAAGTATAAAAAATTTCAGTATAATAGTGGCAGCCCATAATTTAGTACGAATATTTCAATAAATGGAGAAAAATTTTTTTTAAAAAAAGTACCAAAAATAGTTACGATTTTTACCCCTTAAATGTTCGAATTTCGAAAAAGTACCAAATTTATATTCGTATATTTTTGTTAGGTTTCGAATGTGGTATTAATTTTGTTTCTATGTTTATTGGTTCAAAAGATAGATGGGGTGTCAAAAAAGTACTAAAATTCAGATATTACCCGTTTACTCCCAAATAGGGCCAAATTTCAAAAAAGTACCAGACACTTGTCCGCTTATTTTTCTAAAGAACAACGATAGGTATTAAATTTTTTTTGTATCTCTTTTAGTTTTGGAGATATAAGCTTACCGAATTTTCCCGTTTTTACCCTTTTTTACCCCCTAAACATTCGAATTTCCAAAAATCCCGTCTTAGTGGATCGATTTGGGGAGTGACCAATTTCTGGTCCAAATTTCAAGTGTCTAGCTTCAGGCGTTTAGGCTGTGCGATGATGAATCAGTGAGTCAGTGAGTCAGTAACGTTACAATTTTATATATATAGATAAAGATGGCCCGAAAAAATGGGCTATTTTTCATATAATATTTTTGGGTGATTTTTCGTTATGAAAAATTTAAAAACCGAAAAATCACCCAATAATAACGAAAAAAAGCCCAAAAATTTTGGGTCACTTTTCACATGAATTAAGGCCCAATTTTACATGGAATTTTTTTGGGTGATTTTTAATATTTTTTTTTTTGGCCATTTTTCTTTGGGTGATATTTCCTACAGCCATAATTATTAGCAAATTAATTTTTTCCAATGGTCCAGATATACGAAAGCTGATTAAAAGTGACGCATTCAACAATATTTTGATTGACGCTGAATTGAATGCATGGCAGGCAATCAAAGAAGTAATAGAAGGCTTGTTGGGAAAGCATCGTTCTAACAACTACTATGTTTCTGTCGCAAGGATGTTAAGAGAATTCTCGGAAATTGGTGTCCACATGTCCTTGAAAATCCATTATTTACATCATCATCTGGACTACTTCAGCAAACAATTGGCTACCGAATCTGATGAACAAGGTGAACGCTATCATCAAGTTGCTATGCCATTTGAAATGAGGTAATACTGATTTTTTATTTTTTCAAACTCATTTTAATAAAACAAAAACTTACAGATATAGAGGCAAAAAGTCGCCGAGTGCAATAATTGCGGAAATTTGCTGGTGGAGTAAGCTTGTGTGGCAAGACAAGGATGATCTTGATGATAAAGAATTTTTAGGAGATGCAGAATGGCCAACAGTTGAGTCACAATTTGACATTATGTGTGGTTCAGAAACTGATGAATGCGATGCCACTAGTCCCGAACAACCACCATCGAAAATGTTTAGGCAATATTTATTAAAATAAATTAATAAAAATAAAAAATTATAAAAATGTTTACTTAATTTATTTAGTAGTTTATGGCCAGAAGTCTGGAGTTATTGGGGAAAATTTATAAAAAAGGCGATAAATGACACTTTTTTGAATAAAAACAAATATCAATATTCTTGTCAAAATGGGATACCTTCACTTAATTGTAAATAAAAGCAGAACGCGTTAATCGATTTCTATGATCTATGTCGCATTTTGTTTATAGGTTATGTGACTTTACATGAAATTAATAACACTTGATCCTTTTTTCCGTTTTCGATTTTTTATGAATTTAAAAAAAAAAAATTTAATTTTTAGGCAAAAAAATATTTTTTTTTCTCTACAAATTTATTTTTACCGGCAAAACTGTTGATTATAAAGAAAAACGTTATATGAACGGATTAAAGAAATTGTAATTCTAAATTTTTTTGAGTTTGTGTTAGCAAAATCGGACAAGTGGGTTTCGAGTTATGTTAAACTACGTTTTTGCCAAAATGTTACAACTAAGCGAAAAAACATAAAGATAAGGAAAAAATTTAAAATGTCATAAAAAAAAACTGACACATACGAACGCCAAACCCTTTGAGGGTTTTACTATACTGACCTACACTGAAAGAAAAATGCTTCATATATTTAATGAATCATTTTCATAAAAAAGATTTCCTTGGGTAAATGAAAATTTTTATTGTCTAAATGGAATTTCATAGGTTTGATGAAGTATTTTCGTTAAAATCGCTTCATTAGATTTCGTAATTACGTTAAAAATTTTCATTGGATATATGAAAACTTAAGTTTGTCCAAGTAAAACAAAAAATTTTAATTGGGAACACAAAAAAACAATAAACAAACATAACTATATTCATAACTTAATACAAAATTATAGTTTCATTAAAAAAATGTTTAATTGTTATTTAAAAAATGTAAGATTTAATAATTTCATACATCTAATGTTACATGTATGCCATTAAATTTATGAAATCAAAAAATTTTTTTATAAAAGCAACATATTTCAATAATTGCCTTCATAAATTTAAATTTTCATTATGACAATAAAAATGTCATTATAGTAATGAAACAAAAACTTTCAATCCACTTTCAATCAACGTTGTTATTGTTATTATGGAGAAAAAAACATAGTTTTTGTATATAAAAACTACACTGCCCCGGTAGACTAGCTGGTAGTGAGCTAGTCTATCAGCACCGAGGTTGCATGTTCGAATCCCGCCCGAGACAGAAAAAAAAAATAAAAAATAAAATAAAGTAAAATAAAATTAGAAAAAAGAAAAAAAAAAAGATAATTAAAAAAAATATAAAAAAAAAAAAAAATTTTACTTTATTGAAAGTATTCATCCAATGAATAATATTCATGGATCTAATGTAATATTTCATTAAGTCCTTTTAATGAAACAGGTTTCATTGATCCATCGAAGCGCTGCATAGGTTCCTTTATAATGCAATTTTTCATGGGATTAATGTCAAAATTCGTTAGTATTGCGAAGAAAATTCTTTCAGTGTAGTACCATCACCCTGACTTGGAATTTCTCACCCCCCAGACAATAATCCCAAAAATGTTCCATAGTGTTATTAGTCACGTTTGTGAAAAAAGTGGACATTGCAGTCTTTGCATCTATACCCCTCATTTGTTCTGTGGCTTAATGTAAAAGAAATTAAGTTTAGGAAAATCTATAGATAAGAAAAAAAAGTAAGTTTATTTTTTGTGTGATAAGATAAACTTATAGTTAGATAATAATCGTCTGTTTAAAATTGTAAAAGAGGGTCGTTCAGAATTTAAAGTATATTTTATTACGCGTTTGATGGTTATTGCCATTGGGAAAATATTCTTTTAGAGATCTTTAGGGAATAGTTTTGAAAATCGGTTTGTAAGGCCAATAATTAGTGCTAGGCCTTTAGTCTTTCCTGTCCGGTCCTTTTGTTAAAAAAAAAAAAAAAAATTAATTTATAGAATATAATTGTAAAAAATTTAAATTTTAAAATATTTTTTTTTAATATAAAAAATAAAAAAACAGAAAATTTAGAAAACCGTTATAAAAAAAAAAAATATTTTAATAAAAATTAATGCCACAATACCATTGAGTTATATGTAATTTATTTTTAATGTAAATTTTTCTTTTGCTTAATAAAATTATGTCGTAGAATATTAAAATTATGTATTTGTGTTGCTAAATTCTTTGAAAGGATTTCAGGTGCCTGAGTACTTGGTGGCTTGAGTAAAAATGGAGTTGTCGTAAGTGTTGGTGGACTTAATAATGTAAAAGGGGTCATATTAGAAAAGGGAGTTTTCTATCTATGTGTTGTGCTGTATATTTTCGGTGAAGTGTTTCTGTTTTTTTTATAGTTTTTTTATGTTAATATTATGTTTATAAATTGTTCTTATTGTGCGGAAACATTGGTGATTAGGGTTGAGAACCTCCCCGAACTGAGTTAGGCCAGGTAAATCACAAGTATGGGACACGTTTCGTAACAAATCCTACAGGCGTGGGTACTACTTCTCCATCTTGCAATAATGTCTCGTATTTTTAAGGTTGCATCACATATTTTAAAGGTAAGATATGGAAATAAAAATAAGTTTTTAAATTTGTTTATTTAAAAAAGAGAGTTCTTACTTGCACATTAAGGGAGTAATACCCTTTTCTATTGATGTAATATTGAGCAAGGTCACCCCATGTCTTCCTAATTTCTATATGGGTACCATCGATGGCCCCAATTACTCCTGGAAAGTTACGGATTCTCTTGAAATCTCCCATTGACAACGCCTCCATCTCCAAAACCGTTGGCATTTTTATTTTATTCCGGCCATAACAAGCCAAAGTACGAGCAACTCTTTCACAAATTCGTGGCAACTCTTTCACAAATCGTCTTGGTACTATGAAATATATACAAACCGTTATACGTTCTTGAACAGCGCAAGGCAATCATTACCTGCAGCTCGGCAGAGTTTCCACAACCTCTGCTATCCATTGTGACGTTTTCTTTACGCTGGGTCTCCACGTAGCAATTTTTATTGCTAAGTACAAGCAATAACGTCGGCAGAACAATGACACAGCAATGGAGCAATGATTGCTGATTATATTGCTGGAAAACACTTGTTATTGCTTTGCCATAAATTTGCAATTTTCACCTCGAGTAGTTGTATAAAGTTTTGTGGCTGTATTTATAACAAATGTTTTATGTTGTGTTTTGAAGTGATTATTAAATTTTCTTTTTTAAATTAATTAATAAAATTAATAAAATAATTAATTGTAATTGTCGTAGCTGTGTTTTGTATTGCTGTTTGGTTTATTTGCGTATGAAAAATACCTAAAACTTGTATTGTTCTATAGAAAAAATAAAAATATACAAAAAAAACAAATTCGTCGTTTGCTTTTGTTGATATTGACGTTTATTTAAAAATATAATATATAAAAACTTTTTCTGTATTTTGTTGAAGTATTTTTCACTTGCTTTTTTAATAAATAAACACACTAATAAATAACCAACCGTACAGAGAAATGAAATGTCAGATAAATTACAACTGATTTGACAGCAGATTGCTAAGCAATAATTGCTCAAGCAATAAGAAGAGCAATCATTGCGCAATGGTTTGCCACTCATGACAATATGCGGTCTATACGTCGCAAATTTTATGGAGCAATCAAATTTGACGTTTGCCGCAATAAATATTGCTACGTGGAGACCCGGTGTTAACTAGATCCACAATTATTAGCACAGTACTTTTTTAAAACGGTACTTAACTTTAAATTTCTCATCTGGAATGGAAAATGGATTCACTCTTTCCTGTACACTTTTAGTTGCCGATAATGTGGCATCATGGATAAAATTTCTAAAAATTTTAAAGTTTTTAATTTAATCTGGGAATTTATTTCTCATGGTGAGTAACATTTATTATATAAATTTTCATATTAATTCGATAGTGCATAGAAAACATTCCTGGAGAATATGAAAGGAATAAGACTATTAAAGTATAAAAGCTTTTGAAATTGTAATTTGACTTAGAATACACATTCGAATTAATATGAAAATTTTTAATTAAATTTTATGTTTTTCCCAATTTCAATTACTTATTTGACGAATTGCGTTTATCAAATGGATACTAATGATTTAATCAATTTTCCTAACTTTTTTTCAAAAATATTCTGCAGAAATATTTTTATAAAATGTAAACAATAAAATAAAATGTAAACAATATATTTAAAAAAAAGCAAAATGTCACGTTATTTTCGGTTTAAAGAAGGGTGAATCCAACAATAAAATTTCTTACTTTATAAATGGTTTATTATAGGTTTAATCTATTAATCTATTTTTTGTTTATGAATACACCTATAGAACAGTTTACTAAAAAAATTAAGTGGTTTTAAATAGAATCGAATTTCTTGCATTAAGAAACAAAAAAACTTGGCTTGATTCAAAGAATTTTTATTAGAATCGGCATATCCAGCATAACATTCAAAAGTTTCTAACTTCATATTAAGTTTTTTATTAGTAACTAATGCTACACGGTTTTATGTTTTCATGTTTAAAAAGTAAAATAAAAAGCAAGAGTTCCTATTT
Organism: Pollenia angustigena; assembly: GCA_930367215.1. Classification (NCBI taxonomy): domain Eukaryota; kingdom Metazoa; phylum Arthropoda; class Insecta; order Diptera; family Polleniidae; genus Pollenia; species Pollenia angustigena. The sequence goes on along the minus strand of OV884061.1, from coordinate 9,474,652 downwards.
AGTTTATACTTAGTTGAATGTAAGTTAAGTATTTCGCACTTGAATAATCTGTACTTGAATCCATGTTTATATACTTGATTCAAGAAAACCCGTACTTACCGTACTTTTGCAAACAAATGTTTAAATTTGAGAAACGTATGGTTAAAATGAATCCTTTTTTTTCTGTATTCGACAGAATTTTTGTTAGCTTCAAGTAATAACTTTTTGCTTAAACCAAGCTTTGGACGAGAAGCGTGCAAAATTTTCTTGGTTCATATTTGCTGATGATTAAGAGAATAATTCTTTTAAATAAATAAAAATGAAAACAAATTAAAAAAAAAACTTTATTAAAAAGCATTGGCAAATTATTTTTCAGGTTGTAAGCCGTAGCGTTGGCAAAACGTATTTGTTTCTTCTGCAAAACTGCTTTCCTGTTGCCTTAATTCTTACGGTTGGCAATTTCTGCCTGGGAATGCATAATAGTGGTATTCACACCGAGCTTGTTAGTCGTTAATCGTTACTTTTTACCCGCATTTTGTTTTTGTATATTTAACACGCTACCGGATTAACATTTAACAAATTAACGACATGGCACCCCTGATAAAAAAGATGTTAGTTGGTAACTCACAATGTTGCAATTTCTAAATAAATATAATAAAAAAGACATTTGTGATACATTTCTAAAAAATAATTGTGTTTTGGCAATTTTCGTGTACATTGAGAGTAAGTATGTTAATTAAATGATTTTTTTATTTTAAAGTCACCAGACTAACAAAATTTTAAAAAGGGGGTCGTTCACAGTTTAACAAATTAACAAACGACCGAGTAACAAATTAACAAGTTCGGTGTGAATTCCACTATTTTATTTGTACTTACATTTAAAAGATGTTATCGTAAAAAAATATGTTTTTATTTGTTTGTAGATTATAATTTCTTGTTTTAATAAAGATTCTTTTAGTTTTCTTTGACTTATTACTAAAATTTTTTTTTTTTTTTTTTGTTAATGTAAACTTTGCAATTTTGCATTAATAATGAAAACAAATACTTTGCGCTTACCACAAAGAATCAAAATTATGCTAGTGTTGTTGTTCAATAAAATTATTACGAAAATAAATAAATAAATAATTAAATCAAATACCTATTACATTACAGTTACAGATTTTAAACATAAAATTTTATCTTTTACAAATCAGTAATATTGTAACGCTGTGGCCTCGTCGCAGCACTTTATACGAAATAATTTGAAGTTCTTGTTGCTATATTTACTATTTATGTTTTAAACGGCGGTTTCGGTGTGGCTGTGTGAGGATAGACGTTCAACGTCAATTTCTGGTATTGTTAATTCATCTGGAATATTATCGGCATATTCTAATGAAGACGTCTCTGAAAGCCGTTTACTTAGCGAGGTCTGTTTGCGTAAAACTTCGGCTAAGGAAGTGTTGGCATGATCTCCGTACCGAGCATCCAATCCCTGGCGAAAGGCGTTAACCACACGTATCTAAACGTTTAAATAACGAAAATGAAAATTGAAGTTTGAAAAAGAAAGGATACATATTCCAACAGTGAAACAAATTTATGAGTTAGAAAAAAAGACAGACAGACAAACAGTTACCAAATTAAGTAAATAATGACAGCGGATACAATTTTAGTAACAGAGATAGATAGGTTATATAAAACAGCAGGATAATAGTTAGATGTGTGGTTAGATATATAGATTAAGCGATAAATATGTAAATAGGCAAAGACGTTAAAGTGTAAACCAAATCAACAATAATAAACATAGAAAGCACACACGAAATAAAAGCATATATTTATGTAACTAAATGGATAATAATATTTACAATGAATCATAAGATACTTAAATTTCCTAAGTTATTTTTAGACGTTATTTCCGACAACAAATACATACAACAAATACTTGGAAAAATTATTCAATTTGTATTACATTTTAAAAATAAAATGTTTTGTTCTTTTTATTTTATTTTAACAACTAGTGTACATATTTCAGTACGAGTTTTCTTATTTTTACGAGATGTATGTATGCGGAAGCTTAAAAAAGAATTTAAATAAACAATTATTTTATTTATTATAATACTCAATATTATCGTCTTGATGATGCTTTCTAGATACATTTTAAACCAAAAAAAAAAAAAAAAATTGCCATTGAAAATTATATTTTCATTATTTTGCATGCGTTTTTAAGATGTTATAAATAATTTTACAATAAAAAATCAGACTTTTATATTTTTTCTAAGTTTCCAAAATAATACTCTTTTGGCATTGAATAAGATAATTTCATTAATTTGCATGCATTCCTAAAATGTTAAAAATAAATTTACAATAAGCAAAACTTATTTTTCCAGTTTTCAAAGTCTAGTATTTTAGTAAGTGGTTCTTTACAAAATGTAAACCTTTTATAAGGAGAATAGCAGATTTTTAGCTTATGAGTTTAGAATCAAACAAACTATAATTTTTGTTTTATCTCTTTCGTAGATTTGTGTTTATCACAAGCAAAAGCAGTGAAATATTGGCGGGAAATATTTGTTTCGGTATTAAATTTGATATTCGCTATAAAAATATACCCTATTACAGTATACTAATGGTGTTTCCTTTTTTACAAAAAAATGTGACATTTTATTTAAAAAAGATGCAATTTGGTTTATGTTTCTTACAAATTTAGCTTCCGAAAAGGTTGGCTTGTTTTATTCTAAAAAACTCACCCTTTTCGGGAGCTTTTTTTACATAAAATGTCACATTTTTTTTTGGAGAAAAGAAAACACCATAAGTTTATTATTTCGTGTCATCCCATAAAGTATATATATTCTGGCTCCTTTTATAATTCTAAGCCGATTTAGCCATGTCCGCCTGTCTGTTCGTTTGTTGTTAACACGCCTAATCAACCAGTGAAATGCGCATAGGAATAGCTTATCCCACCAACAATAAATAACACCATCAATAGTATTAATTGGTAATTTAGCACATTTGAAACCTTGCTTATGAATTTTTGACTCCCAAGTAAAACTTTGAAAACACACTTAGTTTCAGAAAGAAAAAAAAAATTCAGCAAAATCGGTTCAGTAGGATAAGAGTTATTAGTCCAAATGTGGAACCAACCTATAAAATTGATAATGAACGGATTGATATAAGATTTTTCACAAAGAAATCATACTGTCAAATTTCGCGAAAGTCGGTCCATAATTTACTATGACTCCATATAAAGCCTACCCTCGGAAAGCAATTTAGTACACCTAAAACCTTAACCAATAATGCTGCTGTTATAGCATTTGGTGTGTATCAGTTTTATAGGATAAGAAATCACACTGTCCAATTTCGTGAAGATCGGTTCAGTTTAGCTTCACATGACCAGAAATAAAACCATGCAACTTTTTTATTTAGTTTATTCGTCCATAACCCTTTCCGGCCCTGGCTACACAAACGTGTAGGTAAATTTTACGTTTTTTGAAGAGATAATTATATATAAAAATATCTAACTTTTCTTACTTCTTTTAGTCTCTACATGTTAATCATTGTCTTATAATTTTTTGCGAGGTTTATATTAGTATTTGTGTGGACGCGTGCAAAAAAGATGATCATGTTTCGCAGTGCGGAAGACAAGATTTGTAATTATCATTATTTTGTTTAAATGACACTAAATAAATGAAGATTTTGTTATTATTTTGTAACAAAAGCATCATACATTTAAATAATATGCAAATATTTTTAAATGCACAATGAATTTTTTGTGTTTTTTGCGAGTCAATGTGTACCTACACATGTGTGTAATATGGGTTTCTACTACCTCAATTTTGCATAAGAAAACTGTGATTAGGTGCAAGCGGTTGGTGAGCAATTTTTCGACTAATGCCTTTGTATTCTTTATTCGGTATTTTACCAGCTTACTACTTTTGAGGCGATTGGCGGAAATGAATGTGCATGGAACTGGCACAATACAAACAAATCGTTTGCGCCTTAACTAACAAGTCATTTTCGCAAACAAAAAGTAGGAACATTTTTTGAAAAAAATAGTCCAAAAAACATAAAAAAAACAAAATTAAATCAAAATATTTACAATCGTGAGCAAACTACCTTTAATTTAAGTACCCTATTATAGATATAACTGGAGGGGGCACTTTCTTGCCCCAGTGGGCTCCAAAAGTCCCGCCCACTCAAAATGTTTTTTTCTTGTAAAATCACCTTTAATTCAAGTACCTACACATTACACTTAGTAGGCGGGCCCTTTTTAGGATTCAGGGGGCCCACGGTCCTCAGCCCCTTAAAGTTTAATTTTGTTTTGTTTTTTTTTTTATTTCCAGAGTTGTTCCAATTTTTTTTCTACACTTTTGCCAAAAAATGCTTATATTTTGTCCAAGTGAAATCCCAAGGTACACATATGTTTATGTCCTGTTTCTAAGGACATGAGCCTTGTATGTACTTTAATTTTACGTTATCTAAGGGCGAATTATCATATACTGAACATTTCATTGAAATCCGCCAACTTTGAAATTGCTTGGGTCGGAAAGGGATAATTTAGCTTAGCTCTCATATTAAGCAGCCTTCTGAAAACCACTTTGAAATTTAAAAAAAGTTATAACAAAATTCAGTACTATATCGAAATTTGTTCTAATTAAGATTTTTTATTATTAGAAATCACTCTAGAGTTTTGTCCAACGTAATTTTCCCTTTTCGAAAATAATTTTAGTCCGGCTAAAATTGTTACGAATAATGATATTTTTTGTTTTTGTTTGTTAAGAGTAAAAAGCTTTTCGATTGTCGGTCAATAAGTAATGTTTTAAAGGTCTTAACCGCAACCGATTTCCATACTGAAGTCCTTGTTTTATAGAGATTAATTAAAAATTTATAATTGTGATTTTTTTTAATTGAACCGCTGGTTTTTAATTTAAGTTTTTGATATTTAAGTAAGTTCATCAAATTAAATTATTTCTAGTGAAGACAGGAATTTACAACATGAAATGAATTAAAATTTTTTTGATAATTTTGTTCTTAACTAAATACGGGATTGAACTCAAATTTACATGTTTCGAGAATAACCACATTCTCATCGTCGGAATGCTTTGCTGTTTTGCGCCTCCTGCCAGTCTATTGTCAAATATCAATCTTTAACCAATGGTATTGGTGGATCGAAATTTACTGTAATTGATTATCAATTTTCAATTTTATTCGCATGTTTCTTCCTTACCCTACGTTGCAAGTAGTGTATACGTATTATCAACGAAAAATCGAGGAAACAGCTGATTGGCTGAATGTAATATTGGAATTTTTCCTAATTCTTGGATTATAAAAGTATACATAGCAAAAATATTCAAATATTTGGTAAAAAAAAAGTATTTTGTCTCCCCTGAAAACTAGTTGTTTTTGAGTTACAAGGTTGCGGAAGAACGCCAATCGATATAGAAGTTTGTTATACCGTTTGTATTTTTTTCATATCGGAGAAAGACTTTGGCACCAAATAAGGTGCAAGCATCTTGGTTATCAATACACAACATCCCATATCTAAATTACGGTAAGAGAAAAATTTTCCAGATTTGGTACACATAACTAGGTTATCATTACACAACCTCTCTAAAAATATGGGCGGGTAAAGAGAAGTGTGCGAAGCACCTCCCATATAAAGACATTAAAGATTTCTGTATACGGCATGAGCCAAAGTTTCCAAATAATCAAATCTTGGTTATCAATACACAACATCTCACAAAATTGGACTAATTGGCTTGACAAAAAAAATAGATTTACTATATATGTACATATACCTAAAATACTGTATTTGTATAACTTTCTTATCGCACCATGGTGAAGGGTATACATGATTCGGCATAGCCGCTATATTCTGGTCGTACTTGCTTGCTTTCATTTTTGTTTGTCTAGTCTTCTGTCAAAGTCTTGTTTATGTAAGCAAAAATTACACGTTTTGTGTTAAGATAAGTGTATTTTATTGAAGTTTTTGATTATTTTTTTAATAAAGAAGATATGGCCCATATTTAGAAATTGGCTAGAAATTTATTTATTTCGTCAGTTTTGGCCCCTATTGGTTTTTGTTTAAAATAATTTATGACGTATTCGGAAAAAATTTCCCTTTTTGTTGTCAAATTGTATTTGAGGCCCTAATGCTGCCCCAAGCATACATACAACTAAAGGTTGGTCAAACCATAATGTACGATGTTCATTGTGAGACATACCTTAACGTCAATTTGTTTGCCCAACTTAATTTGACATTTCTTTATTTCATTGTTTGACTAATTCAACTATGGAGAGGTACACAATTGAGCAAAATGCAATTCGTGCACTTTGTGATTTAATTGGTCAGCATAATCGACGAAGTGCGTCGCAATTGTGAGCAAATTTCTGCAAACCGGATCTGCAAGAAATGCGAAAACACCTGTGCATGCTCGCCCAGTTCGTTCTGGCTTGCGACATCATCGGGCCGTACTTCTTCGAAAATGAGGTCGGCCAAGAAGTTACCTTGAATGGCGTTCGCTATCACGGAATGATTACGGACATCTTGTGGCCATAAATTGAGGATATGGACCTGGATGGTGCAGCTTGTCACGCAGCCAATGAAACAATGGCTGTTTTGCGCGAAAAATACAATGACCGTGTTATCTCACGTCGTGGCGATGTTAATTGGGTTATGAAAAAGAAAAAGTGAACGTCAAAAGGCCAAGAGCAATCAAGGAGCTAAAGGATAAGCTAATTCGGCACATTAAAGACATTAAACCTCAATTATGTCTCAGAGGCATAGAAAATATTGACCATAGGATAGAGGTATGCCACCGAAGCAGTGGCGAGCATTTGCCCGACACATAATTCTCATATCATAATAAAAAAAATGTTAGGATAATTTCCGCAAAATTTTTGTTTTATTTACAATTAACATCGTTCGTATTTTGTGTAATTAAAATATTAAATAGAAACTGGGAATTATTTCCTTCCGAAGGTTACTTTATATTATATTCAACATTTTTATTTTTTTCGAATTTATTCTATGAGCTAAATTTCAGTTATGTATTTTATAAAGCTTTTTTGTAATAGTTCTATTCCTTCAATTTTTCATCGTCAAGGCTTGCAATTTTTGTTGCAGCAATTCTTGAGTTTATTGGTGAGAGGGATAAGAAGATTGGGGAGGGGTACTCGGTTTAATGTACTCTGCAATTCTGTTTTGTTCTGTAAGTGTATTTGTATTTATAAGCCATGTCACAGAGCACAATTTCGTTCGGAATCTAAGAAAACATATTTGTTTATTGATAAAAAGTGTATTTTAATAGATTTTTGCCCTTTCAGATACAGAAAACTGTCATGATAACAAAAATGGTTTCATTCCAAACAATTTTTCGTCATTTTCTGAAGCACCAAAATCCGGAATAAATTCCGTTTCCGATCGGAATTGTACTCTATGACATGGCTGTATATATAAATATAAAGAAGAGGAAAGGCAAGATGCAAATACAAACATTGCAAAACTAGAATTCCATAATCTGGACACTAATGCAATTTCAAAGCAGAATTTTAAAAAATTTTAGCAACAAAAATTGCAAGTCTGGACGATGAGTATGATAAAATGTAGGCTTGCCAGGCGTACTATTTGTACTGCTTTCTGCATAATCATTAAAGAAGTACGTAATTGTACTCTTTCAGCATTTGTACTATTTTTCATAATAATAAATTATGTATATAGTAAAACCAAAAAATTTCAACATAGTATTTTCGACATCAACTTTTTTACGATTTGCAATGGCTTGCAATGCTGCGTCATCTAACAACTCGATGGCATACTCTTTGTCTGTAGTGGAAAGAATTTAAAAAAATTATCCAGCCATAAAAGCTTAATGCTGTCTTAAAATTTTTGTTCGCCTGTTTCAAGCCAATTGTTTGAAAATAAAGCCTACCTTGTCTTTTTACACAACATAGGTAATACTAGTAGGTAAGAGTATGGGAACTAATAATAGTAATTGGTGTGTCCCAGATAGGTAAGCAACATTGCGACAAATTCGGAAAACAACAGAATGAAAAATTTTATTATTTCGTAGCTGAATTGCCTTTTTAGATGAGGTTCTTTTTATATGCATCAACGTTTCAGCCTGAACAATAATACATTTAAAAAAAATTTTAATTTTTAACCTTGAATCAAAGATTTCATTCCATGATTTCGTAGAAGCAATCCAATTATCGTCTATAAATAAAATGAATTGGATATGCTCTTTAATCAATTCTTATAACTACAACCTTTTTATAAAAAATTTAAAAAGGAAAATCTGAAGAAAGTGGGGCATTTCCCAACTTCAAAAATACTTTACTTCCTCGTTCAAATGTGAAAACTCAACGAATTTTTACTTCTATGTTTTCTTTTTGGAGAAAAGAGCAAAGTAAACTTTTCATTAAAAACTAAGAAAATGAATTACATATTAATAAAAACTAATTCTCATACACTTGTAATGAGTTTTCCAATTTTTTTAAAACAGAACCGGTAAAAATGGCATTGTAAACGAAGTAAAACAAAGTGATAAATATTTGTAATTTTTTTCAATTAACAATTAAATTGTTAAATTAGAATAATTAAATTGTTTAACTAAAACGTTTAAAGCTTTTTTGCTCGAAAAATTTAACTTTAAGATTTCCTGGCAAATATGCTTGTACCGCTTAATGGACTATAAACGTAAATACTTCCTATTAAATTTACTTATAGCGGCAAATAAAATAGTCCATTGTTGCTAATGTGACTAAAAACGACAGTGAAAATAAACGAAAAGTACTGTAATACAAGAATGATAAGGAAAATACAAATATGTCACAATGATCATGAATGTTGTCCCTTGACGTTCGGTAGATAATTGTACCATATATGTAGCAGGGTTGGCAAAATTGGTACATTTGGTTGTAGTAATTTCATATGGCAACTCGTCATTTCAATCATAAGAGTCAAAAAGAAGATTGCGCACTCAGCCGTACTAAAAAATGTTCTAATGCGCATCTACGTCATCATAGAATGCAATTAAGTGTTTGTTGTAAAAAATTTAATAGTGGGTACTAGGCTTTTGCAAAAGTACAAAAAACAAATACTTAAACACATTCTCTTTTTTTCGTGTATTTGTTTTATTGTACCTTCTCTTTACAGAGAAAATTGCTGTTCTCTTTTATAAGAAACAAACATATAAATATTGTTCCTGTAAAAAATAAATAAAGCAAGTCTTATGCCAAGGTATATTTATAGCAGGTAGCCGCGAGATTACAACAATTGTACAATAAAACAAACAACAGGGCTTTTTATTGTTGTTTTATGATACGAACTGTCAAACAGCAAAGGGGTTGAAAAGAGACAAAAGATAAAACAAAAAACTTGTTTACTTGTTTACTATACAACTTTGACAGTTTGTATCGCAAAACAAGCAAATAAAAAATAACCAGCTGGCTTTCCGAGACTACCTGCTATAAATATACCTTGTCTTATGCTAAGTTCACACTTGGGTTTTCAAACGCGTTTAAGCAAAATGTTGATTAAGCTAATCAAAGCCGTTCACATTACATTTGAGATGATTAAGATGACAGATGATTAAGAAAAAAACACACAACAAACACACAAAAAAAAATCAAACAAATTTATATTTCTTTAAAGTATTAAAAATGGATACAAACACTTTTATAAAGTTATCAGAAGATTATTTTAATCATTTTAATGATGAAATTGTGAAAATTTATGAATTATTTAAGGAAAAAAATAAAAACATTAAGCAGAAATCTTGGCCGGTTGTACACGACATGTTGGCGATTCTACATTATTAGGTATGTTCAGTGGATTCTATGTGGTTTATGAAGTGATTTAGTTGTAATCATGTCGATTTGAAGTGATTAACACATCACTTCAATGTATGGGTAATCATCTCGATTTTGAAGTGATTAGAGTTTAATCACGTTCGAGCTGCTTAAACGCGTTTAAGAACTCAAGTGTGAACATAGTATAAGACAAGAAGTTCTTAAACCATTTACTAAAATACAGTATTTATCGGATATAAGAAACTTAAAAAATCCAGGAAAAAAGTTTCTTATAAGCGTTTCTTTCTTATATACAACTATTTTATATAAGAAACTTATTTCTTATATAAGTAGCTATGGCCATAAGACTTTCATATTTTGGTTTTCTGTCTCGTTTTTTTGTTACATAGGGTCATCACCTGACAACTTTTTGTTATAATAAACGTCAAACTTCATATAAAAAAAAACGCTGACAAAAATTTTAAAGTTTTTTTTATATGGACTTTCACTCAATTCACATGAGGGCTTTTACGACGTCGTTTTATCTTGATTCCCTTTTAAAGCAACTTCCAAAATCTCTTTGCGTTCATACGATGATTTTTGGTTGCATGTCTTTTTTTTATTTACAGTATGGCCTTGATTACCCGTCATTCGATTAACCGGCAGCTTCAATAAAATGGAAAACAAACATTTTTTTGCACTGATTTAAATTGCCTCTATTATCCGAAATTATAAACAAATTATCTTTTTTTCGTTAAATTTTGAACAATCAAAAGAAATTTAAATAAACGAAGAAAGAGAACATCTTAACGGTGTGGAAGCATGTTCTGCCAAATTTACTTTTTTCCTCATGTTTACATAATTAAACGTTATATATTTACATAAAATAAGAAACACACAAAAAAAAATAAATAATCAAGAATTCTGCCGATCCCGTCTATTATCGATAATCGAGGTCTCACTGTATTTTCAACCACACACTTCAAAGTAAGAAAAAGAATAAAACGTAAAAAGAAAAAGTTAAAAGAGAAATGTAAAAAACGACATGCAAAATACAAAACGAGTCATTTTGTTAACCCCTCTTTTTTTTCTACACCGCTCACCAACAAACCAAAAGAGACGTCGACAAAGCGACGTCGTAAAAGCCCTCATCTAAACTGAGTGTTTGACGTTTGGTATGACAAAAAATTGTCAGGTGAAGACCTCATGTTAACGTTTCTAACTTTTAAATAATTATTGTCTATGTCTTTTGAGTTTTTCACTATTTTAGATAACGTTGAAAGTCCAATATTATATTTTTTGCAATTTCGCTTCTTTTTATACCGTTTTGTATTTCTTTTAAAATTTTTTATTGACAAAAAACACAAAGCTTCTCATGAGTACCAGCTCGCTCATCTAAAACTAAAGCTAGATGTCCATAACAAGCGTTTTCGCCTCCACGCAGACCATGCTTTTATAACTTTACTTGCGTTCTACGTTTCAAGTTACATGCAACGCTTTTTATGTAGAAAGTAGAAAGTAAACCTACTTTTCGCATTTGTGCATGTAACTTACTACACTGAAAAAAATTTCTTCACAGATCCAATGAAATTTACATTAAAATTCAACCTATGTAACCTTTTATTGGATTAATGAAATGTTTCATAAAATCAATGAAAATTTTGCATTAGTTTAATGACAAACGTTTATTTTTTCCATTTTTTCAATGAGGATTCATAAAATCAATGAAAATTTTGTCATTGATTTTATTAATCCTTCATTAATCCAATGAAAGGTTACATAGGTTGAATTTTAATGTAAATTTCATTGGATCTGTGAAGAAAATTTTTTCAGTGTACGTATAACTACACAGATTCTACTTTTTTGACAGCTGCGTATGCTGCGAAAAAGCGAGTAACGCGTGGTGTTCTTGTTGTAAAACTGTCAGAAAACAGAGTTGTCCATGCAAACTACATAAATTCTGTGTTGCCGTTGGAAGTTTCTTATATAAATTTTTTTTCTATACATTTTGTGATTTTGGTGTTTACGAAAAATGATCTTTTATCAGTTTTTTTCTTATAAGCGTTTTTCTTATATGAAACCTTTTTTGTTAGAAAAATCGCAAAAAAGACATGGTGTTTTTGAAAATGTTTCTTATAAGCGTTTTGTTCTTATATGAGATGTTCTTATATCCGAATAATACTGTACTTGAGTATTTTTGTAAGTTTTATTTCGTTTGTATGAAATTTTGCTATAACTATAACTTTTTTTACCGCTATTTATATTTTGTCTCTTTTGGTGAATTTTATAGTTTTATCACAGTATTTTTATATATGTACATATTTTATATATTTTACAGAAATTCTGTTGGTTTTTATTTTTAGCATTAATTTTTCAGTTCATTTTATGGAATATACATACATATGTATGTACATACCTATCTAGGTATATATAACTATTGATATGTTGATAGTAATTTGATCATAACATCAAATTAAACAAAAGCAAAATTTCATACAAACGAAATAAAACTTATAAAAATACTCAAGTATTTTAGTAAATGGTTTAAGAACTTCTTGTCTTAAGTCCAAACATGTGCATGTACTGGTTTTTATTTTGCTTACTTCTTACCATGCTTAAGACTTGCTTTATTTATTTTTTACAGGAACAATATTTATTGTGTTTGTTTCTTATAAGAGAGAACAGTAATTTTCTCTGTAAAGAGAAGGTACAATAAAACAAATACACGAAAAATAGAGAATGTGTTTAAGTATTTGTTTTTTGTACTTTTGCAAAAGCCTAGTACCAACCATGCAATATATATTAACGAAATCCGGCATATTTCGGCATCGATGCAGTCGTTTGTATTCGTGTTTATGATCTCATTTCGGATTGCATTCGAGATTTTATCAATATCAAAATATTTTGTTAATTGGAGATTGCATTGATGAAGATGGCACTGTCTGTACTGTGATTTCATTTTTTCCGTTTAGTTCATTGAAAACAAGCAATATGGAACTATGGGTACGTTCGTAAATGCATCACTGCGCTGCATCAGAAAAGCAAACTTTTTTTAATGGCGATAAAAGAATAAAATAACCTATATTATTGTGTGACTATTATTTTGGTGGAGTATTTCACAATTTTTCGGTCCACATTTACTTCACTGATAAATATATTACCACTTCAAATCACTGATGCAGCGCAGTGATGCATTTACGAACGCACCCTATATTTAGCAATTACAAATAACCTAGTATGTAATTCAGTTTAAGCAATTGCGGAAAAATTTGTTTCAAGCTTTGCGAATAATTCTGATTTTGAAATCTAATTGAAGAGTAAAACGTACATTCTTTATCTTATTAAATAAAAAACTGAATGGTTTTTTTTATATATTTGAGTATGTTTATAAAAATAATCTTTAATAAGAGGTATTATCTTTGTCGCGTTTTTATTTAATATGTATAAAAAAAAATTAATCTAAACATACGAAATTTTTTAGCACAATTAAGGTCAAAAAAGTAAAGTTTTTAAAGGTTGTTGGTACTATTTTAAAATTGTCAATGCCATACCTGATATGAGGCCATTAAATCCGAACAGCAGCTCACAAGTTATTGATCAGACTTGCAATTTTAGTTGCTGCAATTTTTAAAAATTCTGCTTTGAAATTGTATTAGTGTCCAGATTATGCCATTCAAGTTTTGCAAATTTATATTTTTATCAAGTCTCATCAAGTTCTCGTTTTAAATTTTATATATAAATACATACATATACACCTACAGCTAACTTCAAGTTAAAAAGTGGGAGAATCACAAAACAAAACAGAATTGAAGAGAACATGAAACTGAGTCGGCTCACCCATCTTACAATAAACTCAATAATTGCTGTAAACAAAATTGCGAGTCTGGACTATGTCCTCGCAAAACCCATATGAGGCTTTGTTGGTTACGATAAGTTCTTCGAGAAATTCCACACGAAAAAGAGTTTGCGTTCTAGGGGTTGCACTGTATATTTATAACATTTAAAAAACTACACTAATTTGGATATACATACATATGTACGTTTGTTTATATGCATATATATATTTATATTAATATGTATATAACCGAAGTGTGCTTCGCCAATTTTTTTAAAGCCAGATATGTATCTTGTATTGATAATGAAGCAGTTTGTGCAAAATTTAGATATTTTTACTGTAACCGTTCTCCAGATATACAGAAATAAATTTAATTGAAGCTGCCATGGAGACTTCTCCAATCCAGCCTAATTTTTGACAAATTTTTTGTGCAGAACACCACATTATTTGTTTCAAAATGTAAACCTTTTACCGTAACCCCTCTGCAAATACAAATTAAATGAAATTTGGTATATACATTGAGTGTGGATGACAATACATGGCAAGCTGTATGCCGTTTTTCGAAATCCAACATGGTAATACACCCAAGATGGTGGAATTAATATTTAAACGTATTTCTACAATATGGGTGTCAAATTAACGGACTTACTGAGAAGAAAAATGCGATTTTTACAGCCAGTCCCCCGATGTCGATTGACAACTTAAGCGAGCAATAACAAGTCACTCATTATCGTTCTCTTAAGTGGCCCACTAACTATCGACTTGTTGGTTGACAGGTTTTACGTCTCTAACTCCCCGTCTTCAACTGACGTGATTTGCTGTTATAACAAAATGTGATAAAAGCATTGGCCCATATTCATAGTCAAAAACAATGTTATTGACATTATTAAAAGCCGGTTTTAACTTAAAGTCGACTTTATTTTTGACTAAAACATTAGCTTTAACAATCGTGTTCTAACATTAGAAAACTTCTAACATGAAGAGTCTATACTTAACGCTAACATCATATTCGTGTTAATGTTAAGTATTTCATGTTGTTGTAGACTGCAAGTAACGTAGTTCATTTATTTATTGTCAAATGACTGCATTGCCTCATGAGCAATTACACAAATAAAACGATAGTTTGGAAATAAAAATCGACAAAACACATAAATAAAGCCATAAAATAGAACTCTGGCTACAAACAATGCAGAATAGAAAACAAAGGAGTAAACAAAAAAAGAAGTTAACAAAAAATAAAGAACATAATTTAACGAAAAATATTTTAAAACCGTATGTATTATATTTTATAAGTGGTGGTGTTTCACAAAAGATTTACATACAGGTATGTGATGAAAATCGATTGATTTCAAAACGAACGTTTTTAAAGGTGTGATGAATTTCGAGGGATTTTAAAATCTATTTCTGAATTATAGTCTTAAATTTTCGCTCAGAATACACTTCAGTTAACGTGTATAATATAAAATTAAAAAGTATAAAGACTAAAAATAATAGGAATATGTATTTAAAACCCATTTTAAAAGATACTGAAAACGATATTTTCGGTTTTAAATCGTTTCGTTTTTTTTCCATCACATACCTGATAATAGTCGATTTTGAATTTTATGTAACTAAGGGCTTTTTTGAAATCATATGACGATTTTGTCTTTGTATGGAAGGTGCCACGCCCACTTAAATTTTCAAAAATGTATATACTGTAAAAGTTCCATAAAGAGCTTTTCAGTGGTTAAGGAGATTGCCTCCTCCAAACAACCCAGCCAAACCCAGGGCGCTTCTCTGCCCTCATTAAAATAAAATAAATAATCTAGTGCATTGCTTATGAAGCTATTTGTTTAAAGTTTAAATGCAATTACTGTTACCATTCTCCAGTTATACAGAAATCTACATTGTATTTGTATTGAGGGTGCCTCGCCTACGTCTACACATTTTGACAGATGTTGTGAATTTATTATCAAGCTGTTTGTACCGAATTTGTAAATTAAAGCTATTGGCGTTCTCTAGATATACAGAATTTAAGATTGTGCCACGTCCACTTCTCCAATTCCGCCCATTTTTGACAGATAATGTGTAGTCATATTAATTTTATTTCTACTAGATTTGGAGAATTTTCCAATAGCCTTTGGTCAGATATACAAAATTCTAGTTTGTGCCACGCCCACTTGTACAGTCCGGCACATTTCTCACAGATGCCGTATACTGATAACAATTACTTTTGTAAGAAATTTGGAAAATTTTACACTTACCGTTCTTCAGTTTTACGGAATACTTTTTTGTGCCATGCCCACTTACCTTATCCCTCCAACTAAGACTGATATGGCGTATTGATTACCAAGCAATTTGTACCAAATTTGGAAAATATAATTACCGTTCTCTAGATGTACAGAAATCCTTTTTGCCTTTTAGTGTGAGGTGCCACGCCCACTTTCTTAATTTTTGACAAATGTTGTGTATTGATAACCCAGCTATGTGTACCCAGTTTCGACAATAGAATTCGCTTTTGTACCACGCCCACCTATCTTATCGCATCCACTTTTCTACAAATGTTGTGCATTTCTAGCTAAGCTATTTGTATCAATCCACCATCGACCAGCAGCCGTATTCCGTAATTCGCTAAAGCTAAATCTCTATCGCTAAAAATCTATAAAGTTGATTTAGCAATTTTTGGCTACAAATGTTATTCAGTAACGTGCATTGCTAAATTTGGCAATGCAATACAAATTTAATTTGCCGTAATTTTAGCTTTTAGTGTCATCGCTAAAAATTTTGAATTTTGTTTTCTCTAAGGAATTTTAGCGATCGAGATTTAGCTTTAGCTAAGCGAATTACAGAATACGGCAGCAGATATTCTCACTACGCCAAATCCTGGAAAAGACTCAAGAGAAACAAATCGACACCTTCCACCTTTTTGTCGACTACAAAGCCGCCTTCGACAGCCCCATACGATCAAAGGTGTTTCAGGCCATGTCTGAGTTTGGTATCCCGGCAAAACTTATACGACTTTGCAGAATGAGTCTTACTGATACGCGATCTTCAGTCAAAATAGGAAAAAACCTCTCCGGGCCATTCAGTACCAAGCGAGGTTTCAGACAAAGAGATAGTCTCTCGTGTGACCTCTTTAATATCCTGCTGGAAAAGGTTATACGAGACGCAGATGTGAATAGAACTGGTACACTATACACAAAACAACACATGCTACTTGCATATGCTGACGATATTGACATCATGGGTCGAACACTGCGAGCACTGACTGCCACCTTTGAAAAAGTCGAAAAAGAATCTGCTAAAGTGGGTCTGGTGGTAAACGCAGATAAAACAAAGTTGATGGTATCAAAGCACAGGACGTCCAGTAGACTCGGGCCAACAGTGGAAGTTGAAAACTATAACTCTGAAATAGTCAACGATTTTATCTACCTCGGCACCGCCATAAACAAAACGAACAACATCAGTTTTGAAATTAAAAGAAGAACTTTACTGGCTAATAGATGCTACTTTGGACTAAGTAAGCAGTTTAAGAGCAAAGCCATCTCTCGACAGACAAAAATCACATTATACAAGTCACTAATACTACCCATGCTGTTGTATGGCTCTGAAGCATTGGTACTTGCGAAAGTAGACGAGGCAGTAATTGGAGTATTCGAGAGAAAAATTCTTCGTAAAATTTATGGACCCATCTGCGTTGACGGAGAATATCGGTGTCGTATGAACCATGAGCTGTATGCCGAAATTGACATTGTGAAGCGTATAAAACTACACCGATTGCGTTGGCTAGGCCATGTTGTGCGAATGGAAGAAAATGCTCCAGCTTAAAAGGCATTCGAATACGCGCCTGGTGATGGTTCACGCAGAAGAGGACGACCAAAACTCCGATGGAAAGATCAGGTGGAGGAAGACATTTCAAAGCTTGGTGTAATAAATTGGAGAAGGAGTGCGAAAGATCGAGGCGCATGGAAGAATATTCTTTGTTCGGCTACAGGAACAAACCTTCTGTAATAGCCATTTAAGTAAGTAAGTATTTGTATCAAACTTGTAAACTGTTGGCGTTACCGTTCTCTAGATATACAGAAATCTATAATGCTTTTGTACGAGAGGTACCATGCCCACTTCTTCCATCCCATCCAATTTTTAAAAAAGATTTTGTGTCGATAACCCAGCTATGTGTAGCAAATTTGGATACTTCTTCTCTTACCGTTCCTCAAATTTAATAAATTTTTGTTTGCCGCGTCCACTTCTCTAATTCCGCTCGCATTTTGTCGGATTTTGTGTATTGGTAGTCGAGATGTTGGTACCTAATTTTGAAACTTTGTCTCTTTTCGTTCTCCAGATATACAGAAAAAATAAACTCACAAATAAAAAAGCAGTGAGATTAAATTTTAAAAATAAAAACAACACCGAAAAGGTAAGTATTTTGCTCTTAAGTATATTTTCATTGTTAAATTATTTGCAAAAATATGCGAATGTTTTTTTTTAAAGCGAGTTTGTAAACAACAAACATTAATGTCGAACTATACAATATTTGTTATAGTAGGAGATTTGGGAAAAAATAGAATGGAAAAATTCTGAATTTTCTCCGATTGGAATAAAATTTTAGGTGGCAATTTTGTATTTGAGTTAAAGCTTTGGATTTGGGGTCTAGAAACATAGCAGGAGGGCCGTCATAGGTTCCCAAAATAGGGCACCTTAAAAATTAAAACTTGTGCTTCAAATGAATAAATATTCTGCAGAAAGAATTGTAAAAAAATCTCGTGAAAGTAAAAAGTAATATGCATTTGAAGTTAAAATTCTGAAAAAAGTTTTTTTTTTTGTAATTTTTTTTATCATAAAATATAATTTTATATTTAAAAAAAATTGTAAGTATACAGTAGGAGCTCGATTTTCGCAACTCGAAAAGATTTGGACTGTTGAAATTACCGAAAAGTTGCAATAAACTGGTTTCAAGCCAATACTTTCAAAAAGGTTTCGTTGCAGTTGCGGTTCTCCGTCTGTACTGGGCCTAGGAGAGAATACGAATACAAAATCTGACAAACGTTCTTTATAATATATATTTTTTTTAACCACTTTTTTTTCTCATCAGACCAGAGGTGTCTATTAACAGTAGGTATATATTGAAGAAGGTGGTAACATTTTTATACAACTACAAAAACAACTAAAATAAATTTAGGAAATTTTCATGTCGTTTTTGTAAAAATTGTAAAAGTGTAAAGATCTGCTTTTTTGTTATTAACTCAGCTGTTTAATATCTGTACTTTGAATTTACTTACACAATCCGAGTAAGCATGAAATATACTTACAACAGACTTTTAATTGTTTCTTTTAAACTTGGGCAAAATTCATATTATTTTAATTCTACAAAGTCGTAGTACATTGTAATACCGTGTAAACTAGCCTTATCGCAAATTTTTATGTGATGTCGGTAGCACTTTTATTAGAAAACATTCATACATATGCATGTATGTTAGGGCGGGTTAATTTTTTTTTTTTTTTTTTTTTGATGAAGTGTATAGCAAAAACGTAATCTATATGTGATTCTGAGAAATTGTGCTCAAGAGACCATAGCTCTTAGACGGGTTTGGAGCCCCCCAAAATTTCAAAATAGATATTTTTCCATATTTTAATAAATTCAGCATTTCTTCGTCTTTTTCAAGTTTTTTTTTTTGCAGATTATGAAAGTTCAGATAATTTCCAACAATTTTTATTGCGATCAATTTTTTTGTTTTCGAACTCCTTTTCAGAATTCAGAATTTATTAGTTAAAAGTTGATTTAAGGCTATTTTTCGACAAAACATTCCTAATACCTCTACTAAAAATTCTGAAAGGTGATAAAAATACCTTTCAAACAAGAACAGATTGAGGAATCTACTATGATTCTATCCGATTTTATGACGAATTTAATTAAATTATTCTATGTATATATGGAAAAATATCTATTTTGAAATTTTGGGGGGCTCCAAACCCGATTTAGAGCTATGGTCTCTTGAGCAAAATTTCTCAGAATCACCTATAGATTACGTTTTTGCTATACGCTTCATCAAAAAAATCGTTCCATACAATTTGACCCGCCCTAATGTATGTATATAAACTATTTATTTTTAAAATTTAAGAACCAAAAATTATTGTGAATTAATTTTATTTTTGTTGTTTAAAATTTTTTTGCAAATAGTGTCGTTTATCAGGAATCGTTTTCTGAAATAGCTATTCGCAAATTAAAATTTAATTAATTGTTTATGCGGCAAATTTCTCAACTTGCAATATATTTATTTGCGTATAAACGTAGTAAAAGTCATGAGTTATAAACATTCAGTAAACATTAAATTTCTTCTTCAATATTTTTCAATAAACTTTGGTTACAATTGTTGATTTTTTTGTGCATTCAGAGCAAATTGGTCTGCTTAAGGACTTCGATTCGGAGCAACGTAGACATATAACACATCTATGTTTAGGGAATCATGTTTGGATTAAAAAAACTAAAATAATTTTTTTTAATTGTAATATTCACTAAAGACATTCTGCAAACAAAGTGCGAAAAATTGGATTTTTGAGTTTTTGTCAATAAAATAAACATTTTGTTTTTGTAGAACTAGTAGAAGTTTTATTTTTTTTTTTATCGAGCAAAAATTAAGAATTCTGGATCGTTTTTAATTTTTGAAATGCAGGTCCTTAAACGCCACCTCAAATTTTATTCCAATTAGTCTAACGGTTACAAATTACATAACTATTTCCATTTTTTCCCCCGAAATCTCCCACTGCGCGACGGTTGTATTTTAGCCGTTGTAGCTTAAAGGTTATAAAGTTTAGTAAATTTTGGTCGACGTCGACGATATTAGGGGTTAGCATTATCAACGACGGCAATTCTACATTAGCTTCGAGTTGCATATAATGGCATTTCTAACGTAACGACGTAATGTTTTCTGATAGTTTTCGTCATGAGTTACAGACATAATTTTTCTCAATTTTTGAGAAACGATGGAATATTTTGTTTCACATATTTTCAACGCGAGAAGTTCATACCAAAGTTACAGAACATGGGTACATTTTTCTGAAAAAAAAAAATTAATCTCACAGCTTTTCGTGCACTTTGTTTTCATAAAGTTTTTTTAAAGCAATACCAACGTCTCACTTTGCCATAATATATGTATGTATGTATGTATGTATGTATGTATGTATGTATGTATGTATGTATGTATGTATGTATGTATGTATGTATGTATGTATGTATGTATGTATGTATGTATGTATGTATGTATGTATGTATGTATGTATGTATGTATGTATGTATGTATGTATGTATGTATGTATGTATGTATGTATGTATGTATGTATGTATGTATGTATGTATGTATGTATGTATGTATGTATGTATGTATGTATGTATGTATGTATGTATGTCTAGGCCGTCAGCCAGATGGAGATACAGGGGGACTAACACGCTTGTGATCGTGCCGTAACTGTGTCTCACTTCTGGAAGTGCGACTATACCCTCCACGTGGGGACGGCTGGTAACAGATCCTTAGCACGGTCATGTCTCTGCTCTGGATGCTGGCTAGTGGTAGTCGGGCGGAGAGAAGACAACTCTATGAAATCACCCCAATCCAAGGTGGAACAGCTTACGCCAATGGATGCATGGCCAGTGGGAAGATTGGTCGTTAGTAAGCGGACTCTGGATACAGGTCGACCTTCAGTTTAAATTAGACTTCCCATGGTACACGGGCTCTGCCGTGGGTGACCATCCCCATCCCTACATAAACGAAACAATATATGGAGAAAAATATAAATGAAAAAAATGAGTTGGATGAGACTCTAAAAACATCAACCACCAGCAGTAGCGGAGCCATTGGGCACGTTAATGCTGGTACCAAAATTCCTGAATCGGACATGAGGTCCGTGAATGAAGGATCTGAGGAAATGACCTCAGTAGTTGGTAATCCGCAGCAGGGGAAATTGTCCTCAAGCTCGGAAAACCCTTCAAGCAACCAGGTAACCGACAACACCAACATCGCCACAGGGCTAGCAGTTGAAGGTGCCAACTCGAAGGCGGAGGACAACGGGTCCACGGAGATGGCAAATCGTGCCGCTACCGAAATGCCTAGAATACCGCAGGAGGAGATAATGTCCTCTGGCTCTGACACCGAAGTCGCTGAGCAGGATGATGTTTGCAGCTTGGTCTCGGTGAAGTCTGGCAGTACAGTGCGAGGCGTAAACATACAAGGGCTTAGTCTGGAATCTGTGGGATTCGTTAAGCTCAACTCTAGGGAGCGGCGATTATTTAAAGCTGCTTAAAAAAAAAGGACTGTCAAGGGAAGAAGCCTTAAAGGAAGCCACAAGGGCTCCGGCAGTCGCACCACTAAAGAGGGTAAGATCCGAAGACTCCCCCTCTACTGGAGCTCCAGCAAAGCGTGCATGTGCGAAACAAACATATGCCCAAAGAGTCCAAACGCCAAAGGGCATCAGACTGGGCTTTGTCTCTGCACTTGAAGCTCCGTCTCTAACCGCCGACCAGATTGAAAGGGTCAAAAGTACGATTCTTCAGGCGGTTATTGAGAAGGCCGGTACTTTCAAACCGCAGTTCGAAAGCTGTCTACGGCGAACCGACTGGTTGATGCTTGTGTGCGTCAACAATGAGACAGCGGAATGGACTAAGTCCAATCTTGAGTATATCAAGGAGAAATCAGGGGTGGATTGCAAGATTGTCCCTGAAGAAGAATTCCCCCGCACGCACTTTGTGAGAGGATACTTCCCACATAGCCTCGAGCTGTCCAATGAGAGGGTCCTGGCCTTCATAGCGGCTCAAAATGACCTAGCTGCAACTCATTGGACAGTGGCTCAGAGACAGGAACACGGTGAATTCCTCCATCTTCGACTGGCAGTGGATGCTTGTTCCTACCAGAAGCTCATAAAGATGGCTGGAAAAGTCAGCTACTGCTTTGAGCAGGTGAGGCTGCACTTTAAGAACAATGGTTCGAAGGATGGTGGCGAAAAAAATAAGAGAAGCCGGCTAAGGAGGCGGCAAAGAAGGCTGATGAATTGTCACAGTCCAATAGGAGAGAAACTGCCCTTAACGATGGCCCGTCTACCAGCAGGGCAGCTTGTGCTCGGGAGAAGAATCAGGCAGTTAAGGGAAGCGTGGCGAAAATCGTCCGAAGGCCTCAACCCCCGGCCAAGAGCAGCACACCCACCCCTGGGGAGAGAATGGATAAACCAACCAAAGGGTCGCGAGGGAAGGTACCCAGACGTAATCGGTTGGGGGACTTAGTGCAGCGGTCCATCAGGGATAGCGATGCACACCGTTAAGGTGCTACAGGCAAACCTGCACCACGCCAAAGGGGCGTCGGCCACGCTGTGCAGGATTTTTGCCGAAGAAAACATCGGTCTTGCGCTTCTGCAGGAGCCATGGATCAATAGTGGCCTGGTCCGGGGACTAAAATCCCAATCAAGTAAGCTGATTTATGATCGGTCAGTGGACAAGCCGCGCGCAGCGTTGCTTGTCGACAAGAGTGTTAACATAATTCCATTGACTAATTTTATTTTCAGGGATCTGGTGGCAGCACAGATCAATATACCCACTGAACGGGGGTCGTCGGAGATCGTCGTTGCGACGGCTTATTTTTCTGGCGAAGATGAGGTAGCCCCACCAAAAGAGGTGGTGGACCTGGTGCTTCACTGCGGTATGCACGGCAAGCAGCTTATTCTGGGCTGCGATGCCAATGCCTATCACACCGTTTGGGGTAGCAGCGACATCAATAGAAGAGGTGAGTTATTACTAGAATATCTTGTAGGTACTAACTTGGACATAGCTAATGTCGGCTGTAAGCCGACCTTTATTAATGCGATCAGAGAGGAGGTATTGGACCTCACGCTGGTTAGCGGCGCTTTGCGCGATTCAATTCGTAACTGGAGGGTTTCGGATGAGCCCTCGTTGTCGGACCATCAACATATTAGGTTTGACATACCGGGAAGTGAGGATTTGCGCAGAGGCGCTTACAATCCCAGACGAACGGAGTGGAATGAATTCAGGTCCCTTGTGAACCAGAGGGCTGGGCTCCTAATGACGGATATCAGGTCTGTTGATGAGATTGAGCTAGCAGCCAACCAGGTTGAAGAAACATTGCTTTCCTCCTTTCGAGGGAGTACGACATTGCGATCCTTCAGCTCCAGCCGTAGGACTCCGTGGTGGAATGAGTCGCTCGAGCAGAACAGGCGGCATGTCAGGAGGTTATTCAACAGGGCAAAACGGACCAAGAACTGGCAGGAGTACAAAGGTGCTCTAACAGAAAACAACAAATCCTTACGCAAATCCAAAAGGGATTCATGGAGGAACTTTTGCGACAGCGTCGCAAACCTTCCTGACGCGGCAAGGCTTCATAGGGTAATGGCCAAGGAACACTCGAATGGAGTGGGCCTGGTAGAGAGAACAGATGGTTCCTTCACGACGAATCGTAGGGAAACTTTTGAAACCCTGCTACAGGTACACTTTCCTGGCTCGACTATTGTGGATAGAACCGGGTACATGGACGTCGAGGTGGCGATTCCGGGAGCTCGTCGGGCTACTGGATTGGCCGGTAGAATCTTTGATGAGGATAGGGTACGTTGGGCAGTTGGCTCGTTCGGCCCATTCATGTCACCAGGGGGGGACGAAATCTTTCCTGTATTGTTACAGGAAAGTCTCGATAGAATAAAAGGACCGCTGATTTGTTTTTTTTAGGGCAAGCTTCACCTGGGGATATATTCCAACCGCTTGGCGTATGGCCAGGGTTGTATTTATTCCCAAAGCTGGCAACAGGCCGCTTGAGAAGCCGAAATCCTATAGACCTATCAGCCTTACCTCATTTCTGCTCAAAACCGTTGAGCGGCTATTGTACCTGCACATTAGGGAAAAACTGCAGGCTTCCACACCGTTACACCGAACACAGTTTGCATACCAGAGGGGTAAGTCGACTGAGGTGGCATTGCACCATTTGGTTGCGCAAATAGAAAGGGCACAGCGTAATGGGGAAATTGCATTGTGTGCATTTCTTGACGTGGAGGGTGCCTTTGATAACACGAGCTACGATTCTATTACGGATGCTCTGGCGCGGAAGCGGATGGATGAGCTCACGGTCAACTGGATTGGGGCTATGTTAAGGGGTAGGAGAATAACCGCCTCTTGGGACAACGCTAGTGTCAGTATCAGTGCTGTTAAGGGTTGTCCACAAGGGGGGGTGCTATCACCTCTATTGTGGTGCCTGGTAATTGATGATCTGCTGGTCAGGCTCGAGGGACTTGGCCTTCGGGCCATTGAATATGCGGACGACCTGGCTATAGTGGTGACCGGGAAGTTCGAGAGCACAATCACAGAGGTGATGCAGGGTGCTCTCAACATGGTTCTCGGGTGGTGCCGTGAAAGGGGGCTGAATATAAACCCAAACAAGGCGGTCGTGATTCCGTTCACGAGAAGGTACAACTACAGGCTTGAGAGGCTGGTAGTTGACGGAATAGAGGTTGAGTACTCCAGTGAAGTCAAATATCTGGGAATTGTTCTGGACAGACGGCTTAATTGGAACTCGCACCTGGATCAAACCCTTAAAAAGGCGGTAGGAGCCTTCTGGGCATGCAAAAGCTTCTTTGGAAGAACTTGGGGATTTAGTCCCAGAATGGTAAAATGGCTATACTTTACGATGGTCAGACCGATTATTACCTACAGATCATTGGTATGGTGGCCTAAGATTCAGAAGGTGACTGCAATAGAAAAGTGCAACAGGCTGCAGAGGATGGTGTGTCTGGCCCTGACGGGGATGATGCGCACATGTCCCACGGCAGCACTTGAGGTTATAGCGGGTATACCACCACTACACATCCATATAAAGGGGACTGCTATGTCGAGTCTCCTTAGGATCAAGCTGACATCGGGACTTGCTGAGGTCCATGGGCATGCCGGCTTGATGGAAATGACTCCGGGCTTATCGGTCTGTACAAGGGCGGACATAATGACCACGGAACTAGTCTTCAACAGAAGGTTCAGGAGGGCCTGGAATGATGGAAACCCATGTCGGGGAAACCATTAATTACACTGGTATACCGACGGGTCAAAATCAGAGCACGGAGTGGGTGCAGGGCTTTTTGGACCTAATACACTAATTTCGATGGCGATTGGCAAATCACCTAGTGTGTTTCAGGCCGAGATTTGCGCCATTGGTGTGTGCTGCAGCAACATTCTTGAAAGAGGAATGGTGGGCGGTAGTATTGTGATTTTTACTGATAGCCAAGCGGCCATTAGGGCACTCTCTTCATGGAGGATGTGTTCGAAGTTGGTGGCGGAGTGCCGTGGAAGGCTACAGGAGCTGGGATCGAGAAACAGAGTCACCCTCTGCTGGGTGCCGGGGCACTCAGAGATCCCGGGTAATAGTAGGACTGATGAACTAGCCAAGACTGGTTCTAGCACCCGGATGATGGGTCCCGAACCCTTCTGTGGGTTGAGTTGGGCCAGGATCCAGTCCCTCATGGGAGAATGGGCTCTGGGGGAACATAGAAGATACTGGTTTTCGCTTCCGGGAATGCGTCAGGCAAGGGAATTCATCTCTCCCGGAAAGGTAATGATGACGAATGGTCTCGGCAGACGGGCTCTGCGACTGTTGGCGGCTTATTTAACGGGTCACCACACGATCAAGTACCACCTGTATCGGATGGGCCTGGCGGAGGATCAGGAATGCAGACTGTGTCTGGAAGAAGACGAGTCGGCGAAGCACATATTGTGTGACTGCCCGGCGCTAGCATGGGCCAGAAGGAGGCATATGGGGCATAGCTCAGTGGGTGCGTCCCAAATCGGTGCCACATCGGCAAAGGATCTGGTTGGGTTCCTTTGGGAGGCAGAGGGGCTTTTGGCCAGCTAAAGGGGAGTGGGTACAATAGGCCTAACGTGGTCGCGGTACCTGTCACTACTGTGCTTAAAAAAATAAAAAAAACAAAAAAAAAAAATTTATATCTAGCCATCTTATATACATACATATATGTAACAAGTAAGAAAGTATAGTCGGTCAAGCCCAAATATATGTATATTACCCTATACCACAGTATTTAAAAACAAATTGTCGAGAGTGAACCATATTTGGCATCCATGGGCAATCATGGACCCGCCAGAACAAAATTGTGTTATGAAGCTAGGTTTCTGTAAAAGTGATCTGTGCCGAATGATATTTAGATATCTTTATCTATATATATATATATATATATGAGATTTTTAACCTTTAAGTGCTTTCAGGATGAGGGTTTATATGGGATCATAGCTAATTTTGGACCTACCAGCCCAACATTTTGTTACTTTTGTAAAAGTTATTTTCTGGAGGACGACAAGAGCAAAGGTTTCAAATTAGCTAAAATCATCCTGATTTTCAATTGACGACATCCGAAAAAATGTGAGAGGTATTGGAGAGGCAGGCGTGGCACAAAAAAAAATTTCTTTATATCTAAGGAGCGGTAAGAGAAAAAGACAAAATGTGAGCGGTATTGGGGAGGCGGGCCTGGCACAAAATAGATTGCTTTATTTCTAAGGAGCGGTAAGAGAAAAAGTTGGCGCAGCATAAACTAGAATTATGTGTATCTAGAGAACGGCAATAGCTAAAGTTTCCAAATTTGATACGAATTGCTTTGTAATAAAATCGCAACAGCAGTCAAAAGAAGGCGGGACTAGATAAGTGAGCGTGACACAAAATAGAATTCTGTATATATGTATATTTGAAGAACGGTATGCATTAGGTTTTCCAAATTTGGTACAAATAGTATGGTTATCAATATACAACATCTGTCAAAAATTGGGCTGAATTTTAGATGTGGGCGTGGTACCTTCCATACAGAACGGTTACATTAAATGTTGCAAAATTTTGTACAAATAACTTCGTTATCAAACGATATATTTATTAAAATCATTTTACTTATTTTATTTTAATGGGGGTACCCAAGCCCAAAAATGGCCGCATTAGAAAATAGTTACACGGTTGTTTGAACGCAGGTCCTAGTCTTTAAGAAAATAGCTGAGAATTGGCTTTAAAAAATAGTATTTTTGTTAGCTTAATTTTCTTATTCGATCTTTATTATTTAAATTTATATTAATTTGTTTAAGTTTGAATTTTTTTTTTCTATAAAAATATTTATTTTTTTAAATTAAATTTTTTTTTTCTTCGACCTTTTTTTTATTAAAAAATAAAAAAGTTTTTTCGAGCTTACAAATATACTTGTAACTCATTGTAAGTGTTTTGTTTGTTATTATGTATTTTATTTTTATTTAAGCACAGTCGTTGTTAATATTTTTCGTACCTTGTTGTTTTCTTATATTGTTACAGCCTTGATAATGACATCCGATGGATATCGAAATATTGGAACAAATTAATTAATAAATAATTTTTATTGTTTACAAATAATTGGCCTCGAGCTCGAAAAAACTTTTTATTTTTTAATATTTATTTTATTTAAACAAAAAAAAAAATTAATAATATTAATATTTTTATATAAAAAAAGACCACAATCTTAAATAAATTATTATTCATTGAAATAATAAAGTCGAATAAGATTGAATTTGTATTAATAAAAATAGTTTTTGCAAGATGGCGTCGGTGTTTACACTGCATCTTCTTCCTTGATTTTTTCAAATTATGAGTTAACATAAATACGTTTTTCTATGCCTTTAACATAAGCTGAGCCATATATCTTGGCCTGTTATTCTGCCGAATTACTGAGATATTTATCTTTGGTGTAGACCTGGGGTTTAGATCAGAAGTGGGCACAACTTAAACTGTGATTGTATTGATGCTTATTAGTAGAAATGGCATTATCTCTTCCATTCTTTCCTAAAAGCACAAAACTTGACGGCTAAAACTTGAAGAGTGTGAACCAGCACTTAGTGAGATGGCAGAAGTACCCACCCAACACAAAGCCAAGCGTTTGAAATGTAATGGTGCGTTATATTGCCTTATTTAATATTTTACGCATTTGAAGTAAAATAAATCATTTTTTAATAGTTCAAATTGCAGAGATTTACTCACAGAAAAAAGTAAAAACCATATTCATTAATGTAAAACGAAGGTTCAATTTAAAATTAATTTGTTAAAAAAAAAAAATCTTAATGAAAATAAAACGTTTTAAATAAAAGAATAAAGCAAACATTCAGGAGCATACGGGAGCAAAGAAAGAGAAGAACTTTTACATAAATATAAAGCCACGTGTGTTTGCTGGGTAAATTCTCTTAAACAAATAATAATTTACAACTACACATTTTAACATAACAATAAAATTACACAAAAGTAAACAACAAATGCAATTCATGTGTTAACTGTATTACCACCTCTTATTTTCTTTTCTGTAATTTTCCTATAATTTAAAACACAGGTTTTAACAAAATGTTAGTGCAAAAATTATAATTTAAAAATTGTCAAACAAAAATTGCATTTAAAGCTGCGATCGGCAAAATCAGGGCAACGCGTTTTCTCTATTATTCTCTTTTATACTCTTTTATTACGTACGTGTGCACACTAATAGAAGAGAATTTTACAACATACGTAAAATTCATACAACGCATACAATCGCAAAATGTAATAGTATAGGTTGCCGATCGCAGATTTAAAGCGACGTAAAACACATGAGCCAAAACATTAAACAGCTGTATTCGAACAAAGTATATTTATAGCAAGTGATCAGCTGTTCAGTTGTTTATATTCTCGATAGTGTCAAAATTTGCTTACATTTTTAGTGCGCCATGATTTTTGTTTTGTTTATGTTTGGCTGTTTGACAGTATCCAAAGTTTTCACACAAACATAGTTATACTTGGTATAAATATACTTTGTATTCGAATATAACAAATCCGACTTGTTTTCACGACACCAATATTGGTTTGCAAAACCGACTTGGATTCTATGACACCCCTGTATATATTTTATTTTTTGCTTAACCTACCGTTAAGATCTGTTTTTTAAATGCATTGATAATATAGAATTTTTTAATAAATTTATTCATTTTACCTTATAAACTGTATTATAAAGAGGTATGTACTAGGGATGCCAATCGGGATTGATTTTAGAAAATCACGGGATTTTTTTTAAATAAACAACATTTTTTTTATTTAGTTATGAATTTTCAAAAGGTATTATATATATATAACATATATTTTTAAAAAAGAAAAATAAGAATTATAAAAATAAAAAATACAACTGAAATATAATTTTTAATAATTTTGTTTTGTATAGACTTTGGCGTTTGGTATGACAAAAATATTGTCAGGTGAAGACCCCACCCCAAAAAAATGTTTTATGACAAAAGAGCATTGCATATTACCAAAAGCATTTTAGTGCATTTTTTACATGCCATGATTAACTATTTATTTTGTTCAGTGCACCTACAAAAAATACAAAAACTGAAAAAGTTACATGCAGTCTACAACTGACATGAAATGCCTATGCTATGTTCATACGACGACAAAAACCACTCGTTTCGCTCTCTGATACTAGATTGTCAAACATGCTGTTCATACGATTCATTCTTGTTTAATTTTGACATTTTTTTTTTGTGTTGTTAGTGTGATTTTATTTAAAACAGATAAAAAAGTAATTAAAAGCTAAAAATATATCTGTGGCATTTTGACAAAACATCTTAAGTCGAGATAAGATAGCAAAAATGTTTTTAATAAAAACTCGGTGAAAAAATAATTTTTATTAAAAAATAAAATAAACCAAAATTAAATAAAAATTTCGTTAATAATAAAAAATTTTAAAAACGTTAACAAAAATGTTTTTTGAATGAAAATTCGTACGAACAAACACAGTTTTTTCAACTTTTTTAATTTGACTTAAGATGTTTTGTCAAAATGTCACAGATATTATTTAATACTTTTATTAATATTATTATTTGATAATTATCACTTTATTTTATTAAACATCAATTTTTATTTTGCATTTTATTTTGTTTTGATTTTTTTTGAGAGCTAGTTCAGATAAACTAACGATAATTGTTATCAAAATTAGAGATGATAGTACATTTTTCCTGTTTCGCAGCCTGTTTCAAAATGAAACGACCTGTTTCGCTCACAAAATTTTGTATGGGGAAAAAAGTCGTTTCAGTCATGTTTGGGGCGCGAAACAGGAATAAGAGAGCGAAACACGAATATTGCTGTCCGTGTGAACATGGTATTAATTTTAACACTGATGTTAGTGTTAAGTGTAGACTCATCATGTTTTCTCATGTTTTAACACGGTTGTTAATGCAAATGTTTTCACAACGCTTTTATAACATCAAGTTATAACAGCAACTCATATCAGTTGTAGACGGGCAGTAAACAAAAGGCATGCTCAAGTTCATTCGCTATTGTCTAGTTGAGAGGACCATGGCCAGAGCAGCCGTTTTTGGTTAGTGCTGGTTCACACAGGTCAAGTTTGACTCTTCAAGTCTTGAGCTTTTAGGAGAGAGGGGTAAAGAGAATGGAAAGGGGTACATACTTGACCGTACCAGTCAGTTTTGTATTTTTCTTTTCTTTTTTCATCCGTAATATAATAAATAGCTACAAAGTTTAAGGAAAAGAAAATAAAAATTAATTTTGTGCATGAACGTGAACGCAAGTTCAAAAGAAAATTTAAATAAAACTGTTCAAGAAAACTTGACCTGTGTGAACCAGCACTTATTTCTGACCAAATTTGGTCATTTTATTTTTCAATATGGAGATCTGAATATTTTTTGATTTTAGTAACTCGTAGAACTGAGTGAATATATTTTTTTTTTTTTATAAACTTTTAAAACACGTTTTTTAATTTTTTACAATTTTATTTACCTGTACCCATGTTCTGTAACTTTAGTAAGAACATCTCGCATCGAAAAGATGTGAAACAAAATATTCCATCGTTTCTCGGAAAGTGATAAAAATATCGCACCTGTTCATCAAAAGTAACACAACTCAAAATTTACAAGTTTTCAGTAGAGGCAAAAAACTAATTCCGCCAATATAATGTAATTATTGTTATAAACAAATATACCGTTGTAAAGGAAACTCAATAATATTTCAATAAAATCACAAAATTTATTTCTCTTCTTCCTTTTTCGAAAATTATTCCGGTTTTTTGATTTAATACAGTTTTCATGAAATTTTTTGATCTACATGTCAATATTATTTCAAGTTATGCTTATCACAACCCAAAATCAACAGCTATTGATAAACAGATTTTTAACATGAAAACAATCACAACTCGAATTAATACAGTTTCGCTGATTTATTTGAGCACCATAACCCTTGAACACTTCAACGCAACTAAAATTACAACTCTTTAATTGAATAAAAACAAACAATATGAGTACGCAAAGAAAGACATAAAGGCATTTCTCTCATGAAATATTACAAATAGAATACCAAAATTTTTACAGTCGTTAGATATGGTAATCATACACTGTTTCCTTCAAAAAAGTGGAAAATAGAATTTTTTGAGTTGTGTTACTTTTGATGAACAGGTGCGATATGTCTGTAAAGCAGCCCATACACGATTCAATTCAATTGTCGACTGAGTCGGTTGTTGTCCAAATCAAAGCGTGTATGGCTTTGTCAATTGATTGGTTTGACGGTTGTCTAGTTAGTTGAAGAAAAATCAAAAGATTTTGATTTTTTCTAGTTGACTACTAAAGCCCAGAACAGACGGTAAAACGCAACTACAACGAAACCCTTTAGAAATTACTGTTTTGAAACCAGTTTCAATCGTTTTCCACACACCCTGCAACCTAAATTGTACCAGAATGTAATAAAATTATCACAATCATTTCGATTTTCTTTGAGAACAGATGAACACAAACACGAGTTTCCTGCACGCCGGTTTCAACTGATTTCCAATGCATTTCAAACCGGGCCCAAAATGGTCGCGTCGTGTGTGGTCCCTCAAAGGAGTCTATGGCATAAGCTCACATGAAACTCGAAAATAACTAGAAGTTGCAGTTGCGCTTCACCGTCTGTTTTGGGCCTAAGTCTTTCAATTCGATTGTACTGTGTGTGCTCAAATCTCTTGATCAGCTGTCAAAATTAATGTGTGTAGTTTTCTTTTGCAAAAACAAAAGTTAAGTATTTTAAAAATCGTCTTTTATTTCATTCAATTTTAAAATAAATATAAAATCTTTCAATGCAGTTGATGAAGTGTGTGGCCAAGCATCAATTCAGTTGATAATTGAATTGAAACGTGTATGGGGCGCATAACTTACCCCAGGTCTACACCAAAGATAAATATCTCGGCAATTTGCTAAAAACGTCGGCAGAATACCAGAGCAATATTTCTTATTGCTCAGCTTATGTTAAAGGCATGGGAAAACGTATTCATGTAAACCCATAATTTGAAAAAAATCAAGGAAGAAGGTGCAGTGTAAACACCGACACCATGTTGCAAAAATTATTTTTATTTATTTATATTTTTTTTTAATAAAATAACTTTTTTTCTTTTGAGCTCGAGGACCTGGTTTTATTGTTGATTATTTTTATTTTATAATATTTAATTTGCCAATATTTCGTTTTTCATTGAAAAACATCTTCTAGGCTATAATCTAGAAATAACAAGTAACAAAAAGAACAAATAAATGTTTAAGTACAAATTTTTTAAACATGTATGTAAACAAAAATAATAATATAATAATTCTTATTATGTTGTGTCAACATCGTCTAATTATGAACTGAGCTTAAAATAAATAAATATTGCACTGTGTTCGTTTGTTAAAGCCCAACCACAATGTGCTTAAGTTGCCTTAAGCGAATGAGCAAATACATGTAAATTACAAGAGGCAAACCACATTGAGCTTAAGGAAACTTTTTGTTAAGTTTAATGAAAATGTCATTTGCTTGAGCAAGGTGCGAATCTAATTGCACATTCCGTACGGAATCAAATGTTGTTTTATTTGGTTTTCTTAAATTGATTTGAGAGACTTTTTGTTAATTTTTGACAGTAGGTTAAGCAAGGCTATGCATAATATGGTTGAGCCTTTAAGGCCAGTTTACAAAAAATAAAAATCTTTTGTAAGTATAGTTCATGTTTACACGGATGGTATAAGTAAAATCCAAAATAATAACAAAAAATCAGATGGTTGCAGTTTTACAGCCATATTCATAACAAAAAGTTAGCCACAGTTTGTACATTAAGCTTAGCAGCTTGTTGGCACAGAGTTAATTCATAACGAATTTTTCTCCATCTGCTAACTTTTAACAAACCAACTCTGAATTTGTATGATGCCACATTGTATTACTCAAAAATGCAACACGTTTTGCATTAATCATCGCTGAATTTGTAATTTTTTCCTTTTTTTTTGTTTTTTAACTAAGTAAAAGACAGTAAATGAAAAAAAAAACAGTCAATTAAAAAAAACCAACAAAATTGTTTGACATTAAACGGCTGTTTTTCACAAGTTGGCAAATGTTTGGCAGCTCGTTAACAAGAGTTAAGCAAATCGTTAGTCAGAGTTTGATAAGTGTATTATGAATAAACTTTTTGCTAACTTTATGCCAAATTTTCATTATGAATACGGCTGTTAAATATTTACAAAAACAACATGAAAATTTCCTGAGTTGATTTTAGTTGTTTTTGTAATCGTATAAAAATGCTATCACCTTCAATATACTCTGTAAAAATACACCTCTGATGTGATGAGAATACATAAGTTTCTAAAATAGTTTAGAAAAAAACCATTTACCGACCGCTTGTCAGATTTTGTATCCGTATTCTCTCTTACTCAATACATTTTGCTTTTACATGATAGGATTTTTCTCATTCTACATAATCTTTCGACATGTCGTAATACATTGTATTACCGTGTAAACTGGCCTTTAACTAGATGTCTGTATACTCTCGCAGAATTCTCATCAACATCGGCTTTAAAATTCATCCTTGTTGTTGTTTTAATTATATGTAACATTTCCAATGTGAAACGTCTTTTGTAATTATTTTCACTCTGTAATATTTGTACATTGTCAAAAACAGGAGAGTGCTTTGTTTGTGCACAGTGGGTTAACAGTGCGCTTTTTTGTGTTGGAATTTTATTTCGTAATTTTATATCTGATTTGTGTGCTAAAATTAAGTTCGTTTTCAGTGGTACCTATATAAACCTTGTCAAATATTCCAAATTCGCCTCAATTCCATGGTATTTTATAAATAACGTTTGACTTATCTAATTTATCTATTTTATTTTTGGTTTTGCTGTATAATTTTGCCAATGTGATACTAGATTTATATTTTGAAATAATTTTATTAAATAGTTTAAATTTTTTAAATCTCTCAGATAACACTGGAGAAAAAAAGTTATTTTATTAATACATTATAAAGGTCGAATTAAACACAATATATTTTTTTAATCGACTTTATTATTTAAGTGCATATTATTTTGATTAAGAAAGATGTGTTTTTTATATAAAAATTATTATGTTTTTTAAAAAAAAATTTTATAAAACTTATATTTTTATATAAAAAAGACATCATGCTTAAACAAATTAATATGCATTTAAAAAATAAACTAACAAAACTCAATCTTAAACAAATTAATATTCACAAATCAAAGTAATAAAGATCGAAAAAGATAATAAATATATTAACAAAAATAATGTTTCAAATTTTATTTTAGTGTTAAAAAAAAAAAAAATATTTTAGCTTTTATTTCAAATTATTTAATTCTTTTACTTAAATTATAATTTGCTACCATTTCACAAACTTAATTTCTTTCCCACATACATAATTTGCTTAGATCTGATTTTATTTGCTTCTTTTTTTCAATTTACAACCAAATATGACGGCTTATGTTAGCAATAATCGTCAACCAAAATTGACTAACAATTATTGCGACATAAATTGCCGGCAATAAATATGTACAAAAACTTCTGCCTTCATTAAAGATAACATAATTTTGACATTTACTGCAATATATATGTATCTCTGGTATAGACGGACAGTCATGCCGAAAACCA
Organism: Pollenia angustigena; assembly: GCA_930367215.1. Taxonomy (NCBI): domain Eukaryota; kingdom Metazoa; phylum Arthropoda; class Insecta; order Diptera; family Polleniidae; genus Pollenia; species Pollenia angustigena. Next base: position 9,439,156 of record OV884061.1, on the reverse strand, counting down.
TAAAAATAGATTACGTGGTAACGTTATAAATGTCATAATATTCCACTCGAAGACGATGTGTAATTGCAGACGTTGAGAAATCCAATCACACATATCGTTGACGGCAACCAAATTTACTAAACGTTAAAAAATTTCAACGACGGCGGAGAAAATACAACCGACGGCTATAACAAACAATGTAAAGTGCGACTTTAATGTTGTGCTTTGACAAAATTCGCATATTTTAAAAAATTATGAAAAGCAAAATAATTAAACAATAAAAAAATCAAACCAGAACCAAATACTTACCTCCTCCGGTTATTATTCATTGAATTTTTAATAATCTTTTTTTTTTTTTTTTGTTAAATTTTTTACTCACCCCATTTTTATTCGTGAGTTTATTTGACAGTTCAAAGCGGGAGCTATCTCACAAAAATTTGTTTTTGTAAATTGCCGACTAATGTCCTTATGTGATAGCAGCTTTTACTCGCAAACAATGTTACAGACGCAGTTGAGAAAAATAGTTGTTTGTTTCAATTTATGGCATTTTTGTTTCATTTCTCACGTTTGAATCGAAAAGTTTCTGGACGCGGGAGTTACAGAACATGGGCATTGATTTAATTACGTTTGTCGCATAGCACATATTATATGTACTCCAAAAGTCACCAAATTAAATTTTCTTAATATTTTTCTTAAGAAAACAAAATCGCCAAATGTGATTTTTATATAAGAAACGACCATGTTCTGGAAATCTAAATGAATTGAAGGTAAAATCGATGGAGATTTTCAATTAATTTTTTTAAAAAATGTAGTTTTTTCTGATTTTAAGAGTAGTATGGAATGTATAAAGCCCTTTTTTATGAACTTTCAAAACAAGATCTTTTTAACATTTATGCGATTTCAATATCACTTGGAATTGATTTCAGAACATGGCTGAAAACATACACAAAATTAATTTTAGCGTTTCTAATAACTTGAATATGAGTAAAATGTTCTAAATCTAGATTATTTATTTTTATATTTGGGAATACACAAAGGAATTTTAAAGATTTTTCAAAAATTTATGTAAATCATATATATTATTTCTAAAGCACTTTTTTTTGTCGGTTGCAAATATCTCCCATACCACCGGATCAAATTTAATGAATGATATCTCATTTTAAAGCTTATTTCTAATACTAATGACGAAAAATAATTAGAAATTGAAAAATTAATATTTTCATTGATAAAAATTACGGTGCGAAATAGTCGCACGGGTCATCTAGTAATATTTATTACTGTAAGAAAATGGTAGTAACCTGGCGTTTACATTTGCCAGTACTGGCAAGACAGTAGCAATACATTCAAACTTTTTCACTAATACATGCACACTTTTCCAACTGTCTTGTCTACTGTCTAGCAAATTTTGCAGACAGTAAAATTGGACAGTGATTTGACATTCGCTAACAGTAATCTGAAGTTTTGTTAGCAAAAGGGGGAAAAAATCAAAATGTAAAAAAAATTTAACATATTTGCTTTGATTTTTTATATTTTAGTTAAGTTTTATGTTTGTTCACACAATATAGTTATTACAAAATACGTTTAGCTGGGCTTGCGTTGCGACATTAACGTTTGACATATTTTAAAAAGTGAACTGTCTTAACTACTGTCTGGACGCCTACGTAACGAAGACAGTTAGTAGGTTTTTTGGCAACTAATATGTATTTTCTTACTGTCTTGCCAGTACTGTCAAATGTAAACGCTGTGTAAGTTGTACAATAATAAAATTCAACTTTTTGTAACTTGTAAGTATGTATATTTTTTTTCGTTTTAAATGGTTTGGCAAGATTTTGAATTTGTAATAACAAAATACCTTTGACTGTTAGTCATTTAATGCTTCTGCGATAAAGAATGTTCGTTCCAAAATGTGAATTTAAATATGTTCGCCATAGTATTATGTACAATGACTCACAATATACATATTTCAAAACGAACAATTTCAAAACAGAAATACTAACTATAAATTTAAAATAAAATGACCAAACAAAAAACAATTAATATCCGTTTTTATAAATTTTAAGATAGTATATGGAAATTAAAAAAAATTTCGAATATTACCAAATAGAAATAATCGCCAAACGTTTATTTCCATGTTCGACGAGAAATTGCCACATTTGACAGCCCTCCCACATTTTGCTTAAACGCGTTTATAAAGCCAAATGTGAACATAGGATTTCAAACGTATCACAAATTTCCTTCACAAAGTATGCTAAACGTTCAAATTATATAACGTGTTCTGCGATCTAGATGTTTAAAATTAATTTTTTATAGAATTAAAATAATTTTTTTTTAAGCTGTATTTAAGATAATTTAAGTTTGCTTTGAGTCATTTTTTGCTTAAACCAAGCCACATATGTTTGCAATAATATATTTTTGGCTTGGACGAGAATAGTGCAACATTTTCTTGGTTCAAGCCATATTTTCTGGGGATCTGGTAAATAATTTTTTTCGTGTATTCCACCGATAATTACCTCGTAAAAAAAAAAACAAAATAATTTTTTTAACGGCAATTTCAAAACTCTATTTTCGGCGCAGATTGTCGTGAATTCAAAAATTGCGTGCATTCACATTATCGGCACATGAAAATTGGTACATTGCGCCGATAGTGTGATCTTAGCTTTACAAACAATTTAATATACATACACAGAGCGAAAAAAAACGTTAAAAAACTGTCAACCAGTGGTAATAAATTGATAACAAACTGTTGTCAATATTTCGACAACATTTGTTGTTAAATTTTAAACAAAATGTTGTCAAATTGGGCCGTTAGATAAAAAACGTACCATTGTTGTCAAATTGATAACACCCTGTTGTCAAATAGGTATCGCCCTGTTGTCATTATTAACAGCGTATACAAGTTATCCCACAATCAACTTTGGTATTCGAAAGTAAAAAGTGAAAAGTTTCAGTGCTGTGATTAAATTAATAAATAAAAATTTAATAAATAAAATAAAAAAAATTTCTAAAATTTGTTTTCAATTTAATTTTCTATGCGAACGTTAACGTGTGACATCGTGGGCCTGGCTGTAAAAGTGTGAATTTTTTATGTATTTTTTTATAAGTATATTATTTAATGTGAAATAAATTAATAAATTTACATTATTCCATTTTTTTACTTGGGTTCAGAATGGGTTATTAAGTACATACTACAATCAGAACAATGTGTTATCGAAACGACAACCGAATGTTGTCAATATATTAACGGTGTGTTGTCAAAAATGACAACAGCATGTTGTCGGTATGGTACCATTATGGTGATAATATATAACCAATTTGATGTCATATTGAGAACAAATGGTGACAAACTGACAACGAGGTGGTTAAAAAACATTGATACCATCCGTTATCAAATTGAACACAAACGTAGTTGGCTCACTTTTGACAACGGATGGTGTCAATTTTGGTATTTTTATACCGGATTTTTCCCTCTGTGTATGTATACAAAAAAGAAAGAGTGTGCGAACGCACATAATTGACGACTTTTTTAGTCATAGGGTGTGTGTGAAACCATATCAAAGTTCTATGGCAAATAAAAACTGTCAAGAAGTTCTACGCAAATGTCAAATTTTATAATAGCCTCTAGGGCTAGTGAAATTTTATTCATCTCATCATTGTCAAAATTTTACTTCCATTTGTACTTTTCTACCGTTTCACACACATTCATTAGAGGGAAATTTGGAACTAATACGTTGCGTATGGTGTGTGGCTCTCATTTTAATTTAAATTATACATTTAATATCCTTTGATATACGAAACATACGTTTTTATTCGTAACAAATTTTATAAATTAAGGGTTATCACGGTGGGATTTTCAAGTTGGGCAAACGATGCAAATGTGTGCAAATATACAACAAAACTACAAAATGTACGTTTATGCAAATTTCTTAATTTTTTTCGTTTGCGCTTCAGCGCAAAAATAAAATAAAACCTTGTTGCTGGTTCACACACGTCAAGTCTTGAGCTTTTAGGAGAGAAGGGAAAAGAGAATGCCATTTCTTTTCCCCTCTCTCCTAAAAACTCAAGACTTGACGAGTCAAACTTGACGGGTGTGGCACTTAACTGCTTGTGTATAATTGCAAGTGCTGCCAGAAGTTTTTGTGTTGCCAGAATAAGCACATTTGCGCAAAAAATTAAAGTGGTATGGTTACGATCAATCAAAATATGCACTGCATATTTGCACAATGGCCATCGTTATAACCCTTTTAATGTTATAAAACCTAGCTTGTAAGTAACATCATCATTAAAAAATTGTTAAGTTCAAAATGGTTTATATAAGGTAATGCTTTTGTTCTAAATTCCTTTTTCTAAGATAACATTTTTTATACATATATAATTTTACATCATGCTTAAACTGTGACTTTGTTTTATTGCTATAAACAGGCCAAGATTCACAATAACTGTTTTGCTTTTTTTTTATTTTGAAATTTTGCAGCACAAATTTTTTCATATTTTTTTGCTTGCATGCAAGTATTTTGATTTTTTTTTTGTACATAAAAATACTTGCTCTGGTTATAACATTAAAAAGTCTGTTTAATTTTTTATTGGGAGACCAACGAACATATAATATGTATAAATACACATTCAATACAGCAATTTTGATTACATACATACGAAGAAAGAAATACAGTTGTAAGCTTGTAAGTGCGATATCGGAAAACAAATGAAATTATAGAAGCGTGCTTTGAGCTACAAATGAAGTAGTAATAAGAAGGTGTATGTATGCAGATGTATGTGGTATGTCTTTAAATTATATAAACTTTGGCATTAATAATGTATAAATTGAATGAAAAAAATAACAAGCAGAGAGATTCATAGCGTTTTTTCTAGCTATGGTCAAATTTGGTAAATAGTTGACCAAAATGGTGTAACCATTACTATAGCTAGTGATATTTGACTTAATCTTAATATCAGAAAAACAAGTAAAAGTGCTTTATTCGACTGTGCCGAATTCGGTCCTCCTAGTTCTTATGATGTGGGAAAAAGTAGTTATTTGTCTATAACTCGGTTATTTTTTAATCAATTTGCTAATTTTCACTACAAATATATTCTACTTAGTTTTTTAAGGCGAAAAAGAAAAACCCTGTCAAAGAAAGCAAATCCGATCGAAAGGGATTTCGTTTTATGTGAAGAAAGAAACGAAATCACTTCCACATTTGATCGGAATTGATTTCTGTGACAGGCCTAAAAGATAACAAATGGATTAAAAAAAACAAGTAAGAGTGCTGTATTCGGCTATGACGAATCCTATATACCTTTCACCATGGTTTGATAGGAATATAATGTTATATAAATACCGTTATTGAGATAAAAATAAATATATGTTGTGCCATGCCCACTTTTCCAATCCCGCCCACATTTTTTTTATTGATAACCAGGTACAAGGAACTTGGAATCTTTGGCTTAAGTCGTTCTCCAGATACTAAAAATCTATAATGTCTTTGTATAAGAAGTGCCACGTTTGATAACGTATTGATAAACAAGATGCTTGTACCTAATTTGGAAACTTTGGCTCAACAAGGGTTTAATGGGTAGATTTACAGACAATTGTGGTTTTCTGCTAATATCTCATTTATTGACAATTCTGGCTGAATATCAGCCTTTAACGGAGTATACGTGACTTAAATGTATAACAACATAGTACCCATCATTTATGGGGTCTACGGATACACTTTTCAACATATACACGGACACCGTTAAATCAACTGCGCTACTCAAAAGGACCTAGAATATATATACATACTGTAGTGTTTGAGATAAATATTGTAGTAATAACAGACGGAGGGAAACCCCTACATTTATATTACCCATTTACCTTCGGTATTTGAAAATAATTACCGATAGACAAACTAACAGATGGAAACTAACATTAATCAACTTCGCTACTAATAAGTATCCTTAGTAGTTATACAATGTACGTTGGTCTAAGGTCAATATTGAAGAAAATAAAAATAAATTGTCAAACTTATATAAAAGCGTGAACGTTCTGTTCTGTTTTGATTCAGCCGTCTTGTTTCTGTTCAAAAGCATTTTTATTTATCTATTCATCATAGCTTTCAAAAATAGTCGAAGAAATTCTTTTCTTCCTTAAGCCTGTCGAACCCGACATGTTTTAACACCTGACTTGTCAAATTTCAAAATAAATACGTGCTGTGTGTTACATTCAAATCATTTGTTCTGTAACATTTGGCAGTAGTAAGAAAATATCTATTAATTGTCAAGAACACTACTAACTGTCTTCGTGACGTAGCAGTGAAAGTTGCGGCTAAACGTGTTTTGTATGATCTAAGCAAATTAAATGATAAATAAACAGAAAGAGAAAAAAAGTAGTAAAAGAAACTATTGTATGAACGTAGGTAGCATTTTACTTAAACGTTAAAAATCGAAGCAGAATATATTTATTTATTGATTTTATTCTTTTACAAGCAAAACTTCAAATTACTGTCAGCAAATGTCAAATCATTGTCCAATTTAACTTTTTTCGACAAGACAGTTAAAAAAGTGTGTATGTAAAGCCAGTACTGTCAAATGTAAAGCCGTGAAAAGGTAGATTCAAAGGAGTTTCGACTAAAATTCAAATAGTGCTCTATTTTTTTTTGACAATCATCACCTGTTTTTATTTTTAATTTAAAGATGGCTGAACAAACTTATTTATATTTTCACAACCATTGAATATTCTTAAAACTTACAAATCATACAAGATTTATTTATGTGAGAACATTTCAATACTATGGACAAAAGCTAAACGGCTAAGAAAGTTTTTAAAAAATTATTAGTACTGTGGTTATTTTATTGAACTATTTATGGTTTTTAATCCAAATTTTTAATATTTTTAATTAGGCTTAAGTTCATTAAATTTAATTTTCATTAAATTATTTTTATGAAGAAAGGAATTTTACAACATGAAAATTAATTAAAATTTATTGATAAATTTTCATTCTTGACTCAATCTGGGCTGAACCCAGGTGTTTACGGACAGGTTACCCTGACATGTTTCGATTGCAACCACTCAATCTCCTCAGAGGGCTTGCCGTTTAACACTCGCAGCCATCGACGACTGCTGACGTCATTAGTCAAACATCAATCCTTAAACCAAATTGTATTCCACCTTTGGTAGATCGAAATTTGCTTTGAATGATTATCTATTTTAATTTATTTTAACATGTTATTCCTTTACTTCTGTTTTTTCGTACTTTTGTCAAGAATTCTTCTTGAAGTTCAAAGTACATATTTTTTGTTTTTTTCATTTTTTGTCTTTCTTATTCTTGTTGACCTTTTCAGCACAACTTGAAGGACAAATGCAAACATAGAGCTCGTGCCTTAGCTTTAACAATTATTAGTTTTTAAAAAATGTTAGAAGTATCGTCGTATGAAAAGTATAATATCGCGGATTCCGATATTTCGTCAACCCTGAAGTATCGCCGATATATCGGTATCGACCACTTCCCTAATTAAAATCAATGGTTTATTATTTTTACTCTACGTCTTATCCTTACAAGAAATGCTGTTAAAACATGAGGTTAAGACTTGCTATTTAAATACCTATTTGTTTATGGGGCCGTACAAGTAGTGATGATAGAGTTCGTTGCCGCGTCAAGTATTTTTTAAGGCTTGTAGAAAATAATAAAATTTTACTTTGTACTTAATGTGTATTTTCAATAAACAGCCCTTGTTGAATTAAATATAATAAAAACTGGCCAAAAGCAAAAAGCGGGCAGTCAAACATAAACGTCAATTTGTGGTATACAAGAGTTCTCAAAAGAACTCTGAAGTAAATTCGAAGTTGGTCATTTTATTTTACGTGTAGACCGCAAGTAATTTATTTACACGGCGTTTACATTTGCCAGTACTGGCAAGACAGTAGGAACCCTGCAAATAATAGGACCAGCCCAAATACGGGTGTAAAGAGTAGCCCACAAGGGACCAGGACTAGTCCAAAAGTAACCCAAACGTATGGAGAAAACATGGTGTATTTAATATTTTATGTTTGAATTTTACCAAGTCAGCTAATTAGGCCTATATTATTTAATGTAAATAAAAAACTTTTCTTTACATATTTTCCAACGTTTCGTCAATTATTTGTTGACTTCATCAGGGTTACGTCTATTTAATTAACAAATTATAATACATTAATAAAACATAAATACACCAAATATTTTTTCTTTAAACTTAAAAATTTTACAGTAATTTTCACATTAAACTAAATATAAATAAATTTTACAAAAAACAAAGAACATTTAACACAAAAATAAATTAAAACCACAGCTTAAAAATTAATATCACAGTCTGAAGTTATATTGCAACTCTATAGCTTGTATTTATATTGTCAGTATCCTCCTTTTTGTTCATTGTTCTTTCTATTTTTTGTTGTATACGTAAACTTTCTATTGTGTACATTTTTCTTTCTCCACCCTCTATGTCTGAAATTTTAACGTCATAAAAGTTGATTTTATGTCCAGATGACAGAATATGTGTTGCCGACACTGTTGATTCTCTAAGTTTTGTTATGTCGTTTTTATGTTCAATCATTCTTGTTTGCAATGATCGTTTTGTCGTACCTATATATATTTGATTGCATTTCTGTTCGTCATTTCCCATACATTCAAATTCATACACAACATTGCATTGTTGTTGTTTTTCAATCGGTGCTTTTACATTTGAAAAAATTGTGCTGAGTGTGGAGTTAGGAGTATAAGCAAAACATATGTTTTGTGATTCTATTGTTGTTTTTATATTGTTGTTATCCTTTAAACCAGGAATAAATCGTACACTGAAAAAAGTATTTTCCTTTTTATCAGTATTTTGTGTAGTGATATTATTTTTTAACTTTAGCTGTGTTTGTTCAATTAATGAATAAATGAGTTTAATTGGAAAACTATTAATGATTAATAAAAGTTTTATATTTTTAATATTTTTGGCAAGAAATTGTTGGTCACTAATATTTAAAACTCTGAAAATAAAATGTTTTGCCGTATTAATAATTTGATGTTTAGGCTTTGTAGCATTGAAGTTCATTAGTCTTCCTGATGATGATTCCTTAGCATACCAATCAAACGTGATCCTGTTATTGTCCCTGTGTATCTTAGTATCTAGATAGGCAATCTGTTTATTTTCTTCCAATTCTGTGGTAAATTGAATTTTATTGTGGTAAGTATTTAAAACATTCAGTATTTCATCTTTATCTTTAATTAAAAAAAAAATTTAATACATATTTAACTATGTACTTAAAATGGATATTCTTCTTCTTTAGTTCATTTATCGCTTCGTCAAGTGGGCTATCAAGTATTATATCGGCTATTGTAGGAGAAAGAGGGTTGCCCATAGGCATTCCAAATATCTGGCTATAAATTTTCTTATTAAACACAAAATAGTTATTATCGGAGAGACAAAAATTAAGTATTTTTAGAAACTTCGAGCTTGGAATTTTTGTGAAGTTCTTTATCGTTTCCCATTTTCCTGTTTGTAATTTTCTTGGTTACTTATCTTATTTAATTGCAAAAAGTTGACAATTGTGCTGGACATATGGAAAGTTTTATTTCTTATATAATACAACTATGAATCTCTTGAATTTTCGCGAATTATGTGTATAAATGTATGTACCAATAATATCTATAATCACATTGCGGAAATAAGTGTATTAATTAATTGGTGTTATTATTGTAGTTTCCAAACAATACTTGGACAATGTGACTACATACATACATAAATATAATGTCTTAATGTTAAATGTTGTTAATGTAAAAATGTTATAAGAATTTTAATAAACAATATATAATTTTCAGATAAACAAAAAATACTTTTGCGTGCTTGCGTGTAATTGATGAATATGTTATGTACTTGCAAAGTAGAGAGGAATCGCAGTAGTAGTTATCCAGCATATAGATTTTGAGTTGCAATCGCATTTTAAAATGTATGAAAAAAATAATTAAAAAAATAAATAATAATAAATAGAAGAAAATACATGATATATAAAATTGTTACTATTTTTTATATTTAACTTTTTAAATTTAATTTTTTTTTTGTTTAAAATTTGTTATTAAGCAAAATAACTTTTGACTCAACTCTAGAATAATGTGCTTAAGGTTGTATCGAAAAAGATCAAATAAACAATTTAAAAATATTGAAAAAAAACTTAAAGTCAATAAAAATGAAAATAATATTACATAAATAAACTAATAATACTATATGTGTTAACGAATGTTAGACCGAAACGGTTAAGTATACTTTTAACTCTAATTTAATTTAATTTAATTTTTATTTGGCGTGTTTTTATCCCCCTGACCACACAAGCAATCACCCTTATCGTGGTTGACGAATGTAAATATAAAAATTAGTTTTTGTTTTAAATTTTAGTTAAACAAGTCACTGCGCTCGCGTTCTAAAATCAGGCAGTAAGACCCATCTTACACAGGGCCACCACCTGAGATGAGATATACTATTTTTATATCAGCAAACGTCAAATTCAATCGCAAAGTGTATTATCTTACGTGTGGACTCTCAAATAGTGTTAGTATTAATATTATAATAAATGTTATGAGAATTCCTATCTTATCTTTTAAGATGAGCTGTCATAAATACACATACATACATACATATAAAACAATACTAAGACGCTATCATTAAAATGTTTAATTTTTTAGTGCAAATAGTGAAAATCTTGTGATAATTATTAAATAAAAAAAAAAACTATATTTTAACCAAAAAAAAAAAAAAAAAATAAAAAGAATATAAAAGACTGTACGAGAATCAGTCGATTATGCAATTTATTAAGATATATGTGCCCCTTGTTTAAGATTAGGATTAACATGAAGAAATGTATTCTCTCATTCTGCCAACGTTCTCTCACATATTAATCAGATATTATCTCAGGGGTCTAATCACCGCATACGATATCGAGCAAAATTTATCGAAATTATTTATTTTGGTCTTTTGAAACTCGATATCGAATGAAATGTATTGAATTTGAAATAATAGCATTCGACATCGAGTAACTCAACATTACATTTATCGAGTTTTCATTCGATACGCCAGTGTCTATCGTATGCAAAAAAATTCAATAGTTTATTCGATACGATAGTATCGAATGCGGTGATAAGACCCCAGGTGAAGGCTCAATGTTAATCTAACACCTCGATCCAGACCAAAGATAAATATCTCAGTAATTTGGCGATAATGTCAGCAGGATAACAGACTAATATTTTTAATTCCTCAGCTTATGTTAAGGGCATGGGAAAACGTTTTTATTTTAACTAATTATTTGAAAAAATTCAAGGAAGAAGGTGCAGTGTAAAAGGCGACGCCATCTTGAACAATTTTTTTTTAATATAAATGTTTTATAATTTGACCTTTAGTATATAAATTTTATTAATTTTTTAAGCTTGAGGTTTTTTTCTACAAAAATATTAATTTTATCTGTAAAAATATTAATTTTATTTATTAATATTTTTATATAGAGCGGGGCCCTGTTTCTCAAAACTAAAAGTTACAAATATACAAGTAAAATAAATAAGCGGTTTTCACCCTTTGTATTAAGTATACAACTCTGCTTTACTTAATACAATGTTATACTACAAAGCGCGAGTGTCTTTTTCGTGTGTATCAAGGTATATTTATAGCAGGTATTCGCGAGATTACAACAATTGTACAATAAAACAAACAACAGGGCTTTTTATTGTTGTTATGTGACACGAACTGTCAAACAGCAAAGGGGTTGATAAGAGACACACAATTTAGACAAAAAACTTATTTACTAAACAACATTTGACAGTTCGTATCACAAAACAAGCAAAGCAAAAATAATCAGCAGGCTTTCCGAGACTTTCTGCTATAAATATACCTTGGTTAGTATTGTAAATTAAAGAAGTTGGTGAGTGAGGTAAAGAGACGATATTGTATGTTCAAATGTTTTATTCTGGGCAAGGTACATTAACACATATACCTTGATTCTGGGCTATTTAGTAAACGTGTTTACTACAGCTTTTTGTTGGATTTTTCAACCGCAGCGTAGTAAATTTTAGTCTAATACATTTTGTTGTTGCAGTGTTGTAAATCTTAGTACTTTAACTAAATTAATAAGATTCACAAGTCTACAAGGGACTTTACTATCAAGGGTGAAAGCCGCTATTAAAAAAGCAACAATTTTAAAATTTTTGTTTTGATATGTAAGTTGTAGTTTTGAGAAACAGGGTCCAGACCTCAAGCTTAAACAAATTTTTTTTTTTTTGTGTTTATTTTTAATTATTTGAAGCACAGCCGCGAATAACGTTGCAAAAGCCACTTTTTGCAATATCCGTTTTTTTTTTGCAAAAAATCGTTAACATTACTCTCTTACATTGTTTAAACATACTATCATCCAAAATTATGCACCTTAACCTCTTCAAAATGCAATACAAAGAGTCAGTAAGTGAAAGAACGTTGTAAGTTACTAAAAAATTATACAATCTAACGGTTTTGCAAATTGGAAAAACGTTTGAAAATGACATCGTGATTATGGATATGAAACGTTTTTTTTAATCTCCTGAAAAATAATTGTTTTCACAAGTCTACAAGGGACTTTACTATCAAGGGTGAAAGCCGCTATTAAAAAAGCAACAACTTTAAAATTTTTGTTTTGATATGTAAGTTGTAGTTTTGAGAAACAGGGTCCAGACCTCAAGCTTAAACAAATTTTTTTTTTGTGTTTATTTTTAATTATTTGAAGCACAGCCGCGAATAACGTTGCAAAAGCCACTTTTTGCAATATCCGTTTTCTCTTACATTGTTTAAACATACTATCATCCAAAATTATGCACCTTAACCTCTTCAAAATGCAATACAAAGAGTCAGAAAGTGAAAGAACGTTGTAAGTTACTAAAAAAATTATACAATCTAACGGTTTTGCAAATTGGAAAAACGTTTGAAAATGACATCGTGATTGTGGATATGAAACGTTTTTTTAATCTCCTGAAAAATAACTGTTTTGTCACTTTCAACGTTATTCGCGGCTGTGCTTCGGTCACTTACAACGTTATTCGCGGCTGTGCTTATTTCTCAATGAATTGAGAAATAAAGCCATATGACTTTATTACCACCATCCAAGTGCAATAACCCCATAATCGCTTAATTTACCAAAGTGGAAAAAACGCCATAACAGTGTAATTTGTATGGTTACAAATTGCCAAAAGAATGAGTTGCCATTGTCAAGTGTTGAAAAAATATGGTACAGTAGGTGGAAGGGGGAGGGAAGGGAGCGCGTCCGGCGGGCGATCGTGACGCGCGCGGCGGGCCCGCCACAAGATGTTTACAAACACCAAAGCATAGTCGGCCTTCGGCCGGGCGCAAGGATTTTCACCTCTATGGTATAACAAATACCTGCTTCGTTAACTAAAGCTTCTCTGCATAGCCGGCCTTCGGCCGGGCGCAAGAATTTTCTCCTCTATGGTATAACAAAACCCGGCATCGCTAACTAAAGCTTCTCTGCATAGCCGGCCTTCGGCCGGGCGTATGGATTTTCTCCTCTATGGTATAACAAAAACCGGCTTCGCTAACTAAAGCTTCTCTGCATAGCCGGCCTTCGGCCGGGCACATGGATTTTCTCCTCTATGGTATAACAAAGACCGGCTTCGCTAAGTAAAGCTTCTAAAATCTGCCTTGTTTCCGTAGGCCGGCTATGCAGAGAAGCTTTAGTTAGAGAAGCCGGTTTTTGTTATACCATAGAGGAGAAAATCCATGCGCCCGGCCGAAGGCCGGCTATGCAGAGAAGCTTTAGTTAGCGATGCCGGGTTTTGTTATACCATAGAGGAGAAAATCCTTGAGCCCAAAAGTGTTTTCGTTATATATTAACGGTCTAATTTATAAAAAATAAAACTGTTAATAAAGGGTTTATTAAACGGATTTTGTATGAAAATCCGCTTCATAAAAAAGACATATTAAAAAGACATAATGTCCATATAAAAAACGACTTAATGTCTGCGGGCATTTCCAAAACGACATAATGTCCATGGACTTTATGTCGCATCGAAGGGCATCATAATGTCCATGGACATTATGTCCGTGGACACTATGACATGTCACCAAAGTCATATGGCACTATGGCTTTATTGCACGGCACCCTGTGCTTCATTTATTTTAAATTGCTTAATTCTTTTTTTTTTCAATTATAATTTACTACCATTTCAAAAACTTAATACCTTTCTCACAAAATTTGCTTCTGATTATTTTTCTTTTTGCTTTTTTCGACTAACAATTGTTGCAACATAAATTGCCAGCAATAAATATGTACAAAAAGGGCTGCTACCAAGGCGAATTGACTGGAAGGTGAGGTCAACTCTACAACAACACTGCTTCTGTGGTCGGGTTGTTAAAAATATTGCTAGTAAAAAATAGGTTTGTTTTCATAAAATACTAGTTTGTATACAAACTTTGACAAGTCGACCACCGAAAAAAACTATATGTTGACTTATCCCACCTTCTAGTCAATTCGCCTTTTCTGCTACATTAAAGTTAACATCATTTTGACAATTACTGCAATATATGTCGCAATATTTATCTTTGGTTTAATAGGGCGGTTAACGTGCATCGATGTTATAACATGAGAAAATATCTAACATGATGAGTCCATACTTCACACTTACATCATGTTTGTGTTAATTTTAAGCATTTCGTGTCAGTTGTAGACTGTATGTTATGGACGATGTGTTCTTCAACGATGCCGCTTTAAAATCTAATTCGTTAAAGGCCTTATGACTCGTCAAGTCATGAGCTTTGTGGAGAGAAGGGAAAAGATAATGGCATTTCTTTTTCCCTCTCTCCTTGAAACTCAAGACTTGACGAGTCAGACTTGACGTATGTGAGCCGGCGCTTAAAATTTACATTTCAAGCTTAAAACATTAAAAGTGTTGCTGAATGGGCAAATTCAGCGACTTACCGCTTTTTGTTTGTTTTGGTTTTATGCTTCCCATAAACAAAAAGTTGACAGCAATTAATAAAATAGGCATAACCATAACAAAAAAAAAAAAAACGCTTTTAATTTTATTAAAAAAAGTGGCAATATTTTTATTTATATTTTATTCAAAATATGTCAGCAATTGAGTGTATAATTAAAAAGTACGAAAATAAAATAAAACAAGTTAGAGTGCTATATTCGGCTGTGCCGAATCTTTGATACCCTCCACCGACAGTTCAAATGTTTAAGGAGTAATATCTGTACACTCACAATATTCTGTACGTAAAATTAACTGAAATTGTAATATAAAATAAATGAAACTTCAATTAAAAACCGGTCTACTTATTTTTCATTTATTTTTAACAAAAAGTTCATTTAATTTTTACTGTCAAAAATTCAACACCATATTCCGTAATATCAAATAAATATTCAGTTATTTTGTAAAATTTTACTGTCAAAAATTCAACACCACATTCAGTAAAAACAATTAAATATTCAGTTATTTTTTAAATTTTTACTGTCAAAAAATTGACCCCATATTCAGTAAAAACAATAAAATATTCAGTTATTTCATTAAATTTTCGTTTACTCCACATAAGAGCCGAATTTCTAAAAAATACCATACAGACACCTGTCCGCTTGTTTTTCTTATAACCGAGAGAGGGAGAATATTATTATTTACTTACCCTGATACACAAGTTTGTTTTACTTTTGTTGTACTGACCACGTTGTTTACAGAAGAACTCTCAATTATAAGACACCAGCAGCATGACCGATATATATGGCTTCGCAATTATTTTACTTTTAAAATTTGATGTATTTAACTAAATTATATTAACAAATAGAAAATGGGTATTGCTTACACAAAACAAGCAATTCATTTTTTATAAATAAGTAAAAATTAATTTTTGGTAGTTAAATTATATAAAATAACTGAATATTTATTTGTATTTACGGAATATGTAGTTATTTTTTTGACAATTAATTTATATAAGTTAACTGAAAATTCATTTGGCTTTATGGAATTCGAGGTTGAATTTTTGACAGTAAAAATTAAATGAACTTTTTGTTGCTTTAAATTAAATTTTTATTTAATTTATCATAAAGAAGAATTTAACTCAATCAACGGACAATATTAACTGCAACTGAAAATCAGTATTAATATGTACTTAGTTTTTTGAATAACTGTTAGAATCAGTTAAAAATAAATTTGCTTGGAATTTTAAATGTTTATTTATTTAAAAATGACTGAACGGAATATTTCTCAAATAAACTACAGTCCGTTACTGTAATAATTTTGTGAGTGTATGATATTATTATTATCTTAAACTGTGACGATTTGTTATTTATTATGGTTTTAGGCGACTCAACTGTTTTCCGGTAGTAGGGTTTATATGGGGCCTAGGGTAAATTATGGACCGATCATCACGAAATTTCACAGCGTCATTTCTATTCCTTAAAAACTGTGACGTACCAATTTCTGTTATGCTAGCATTAGTAGTTATGGTTTTAGGTGTACTAAACTGTTTTCCGGGAGTAGGGTTTCTATGGGGCCTAGGGTAAATTATGTACCGATCTTCACGAAATTTCACAGTATCATTTATAGTCCTATAAAACTGTGACGAGCCAAAATTTGTTATGATTGCATTATTTTTTACGGCTTTAGGCGTACTAAACTGTTTTCCGGTAGTAGGGCTTATATGGGGCCTAAGGTTAATTATGGACCGATCGTCACGAAATTTTACAGTGTTATTTCTAGTTCTAAAAAACTGTGACATTCCAAATTTTGTTACGCTATCGTTATTTTTTACGGTTTTAGGCGTACTAAACTGTTTTCCGGGAGTATTGTTTATATGGGGCTTATGGTAAACTATGGACGGATCTTCACGAAATTTAACAGCATGATTTCCAATAAAATGATTTTCAAATAAAACAAATTTTTGCAAAATCTTATCTCATTCCGTGCCTTGTTCCAGCATTTATGTTATTTTTTGTAACAAAATTATCAATTTTTTTAGGTGGTGGTTCCACATTTTGATTCATAGCTCTGGTCCTCTAGAACCGATTTTGCTGGATTTCAATACCAAACTGCTTAGGATAACTACAAGCAATTTGGCACCAAGTTTGTTCATTTGATTTGAGTTGTTCGAAAGTGAGCGTGTTTTCAACAGACGGACAGACGGACAGACAGACGGACATGGCTAAATCGACTTAGAATTACTCAAGGACCCAGAATATATATATACTTTATGGGGTCCGAGATGAATAAAAAAAAGTTTCACACGGAATGACAAACTTAATATACCCTCTTCACAACTACTTGTGGTGGAGGGTATAAAAAGAGATTTTCTTCTCAGTGCACATTGGTCAAGATTCCATATTTTCGGCCAAAATGTACTTTTTTTATTTTCATCTTTCTTACTTTTTGTTTTACTGAGCTAAAAAACAATTCAAATCAACTTAATATATATTTTGTTTTTATATATCGTTACTTCGCGAGCTAAGAACAACAAGGTTCATTCTATCTGGCATGTAAATTAGGTGCAAATAGAATCTTGTATAACGACAAAACAAAACTTTTTTATATTTTTGAAAAATTGGGTGCGACCAAATTTAAAGCGTTTGATTAAACAGTATTTTAGGAATTAAAAGTAAGTAATTTAAATAACATTTTTGGGATAACCAAGTTTCAAGTAAGTGTTTTTAATATGTTTTAAAAAATGTTAAAACAATAATAACTAGATTTTCGAAGGGCATATGAAAACCTTTTTTTAATTGTTTTATTCCAACTTAAATATGACTTTTAAAAAAATGTCCAAATTTGTCCGGTGCGAAACAAAAACAAGTAAGAGTGCAATATTCCGCTGTGCCGAATCTTATATACCCTTCACCATTGTGCGAGTAGAATAGAGAGCAACTAAATAATTTTTACATATACATACATATTTACAATACTTAAAACTTCATTATAAATGAAATTTAAAAAGCGAAAACTGGTAAATATTTTTTTAAATCGTTTTTAGTTTCTATTTGTTAAAATTATTTCGTTAAATATATGAAATAATAAAGAAGGGTGATAACGAAAATCATATTGGGCATTATGCTAGTATATGTAAACAAATACGAAGGGGTGGTGAGGGGATTGGAAGAAGAGAAGACAACCGGATTTGAACTTCGCTTTGCATAAGGACCCAGAATATATATACTTTATAGGGTCTAAGATTAATATTGTAGAAATTACAAACGGAATGACAAACTTATATATACCCTTTTCCACCTAAGGTGAAGGGTATAAAAAGAGTAATTTTTGGGATTTCAGTATTTTGGTCATAACTCTGCTATTTCTTAACCGATTTGACAGATTTATATACCGACGTATTAAAGAAGAAATTTGCCAGTTATTTTGGCTATACAACTTGGACTCGGGAAGATCTATGGTTCCTGAAAATGGGTATTTAAAAAAAAAATTTATATTATGGTCATAACTTTTTCGTATCTGAACCGATTTTCCCGAGTTTTTCAGAAAATATTTGCTATTTAAAATTTCTGATCTTCTGATATATTAGGCGTAACCATAGGTCATATTACAGTCAAAAAATTTAGGTTTTTATAAAATTTTTAATACTTTTTGTATGAGAGGTACCACGCCTACTTCTCCAATCCCGCCCACATTTTGTAGGATGGTGTATAACCTAAATTTTTGTACCTAATTTTAAAGCTTTGGCTTTTGCCGTTCTCCAGATATACAGAAAAAAGTAATTAAAATACAACAACCACAAGGGATTTTTTGGAAAAATTAGAGGCAGTCGAGGTTTTTTGGTCATATCTTAGCCATTGTTGGACCGATCTGGCTGAATTTCAATAGCAAGAAATGCTGGACTATATGTGACATAAATGTAAAACAACGTAGCCGCTATCATGTCTGGAGTCTCCGGAAAACACATATCAAACGTAAGACGGAGACAGACGGACGGACGGATATCGTTAAATCAACTTCTCTCCTCATAAGGACCCAGAATATATATACTTTATAGGGTCTAAGATCAATATTGTAGAAATTACAAACTTATATACCGACGTGTTAAAGAAGAAATTTGCCAGTTATTTTGGCTATAAAACTTGGACTCGGGAAGATCTATGGTTCCTGAAAATGGGTATTTAAAAAAAAATTAATATTTTGGTCATAACTTTTTCGTATCTGAACCGATTTTCCCGAGTTTTTCAGAAAATATTTGCTATTAAAAATTTCCGATCTTCTAATATATAAGGCGTAACCATAGGTCATATTGCAGTCAAAAACTTCAGGTTTTTATAAAATTTTTAATACTTTTTGTATGAGAGGTACCACGCCAATAGCAAGAAATGGTGGACTATATGTGACATAAATGTAAAACAACGTAGCCGCTATCATGTCTGGAGTCTCCGGAAAACACATATCAAACGTAAGACGGACGGATATCGCCAAATCAACTTCTCTCCTCATAAGGACCCAGAATATATATACTTTATAGGGTCTAAGATCAATATTGTAGAAATTACAAACGGAATGACAAACTTATATATACCCTTTTCCACCTGTGGTGAAGGGTATAATAATAATCTATATAATATTATTCTGCTAATATTTTCACCAACTTTTTCCAATTCTTTTAAATTAAAACATTTTTGCTAGGTAACCTATGAATAAAAAACGGCGCGCCGATCTTTTTCAATATGGCTGCAAAATGATTCTTAATAGGAAACTTTTTTTAAGTAATGCTTAAAAAAAAGCGGAAATAAAATAGTTGTATAAAGTATATAAAATACTTTTATGTATTAATTTGGGACAGAAGTGGCGGATAAGCTACGTTTGCTGAAAAAAAGTGGCAAGTAGCTCAATGATTCAATGCGCTGGTGTCTGTTTTCACACGCACGGTTCGTGTCGTCGCCCATCCGCCACACTGGTAGCTGACTAATTTTTCAACCGGGCTATGACTCATCGGGTTGGACTTGTATAACAATATTTTATGAACCAGTGTGTATTGCCTTAATCACCCGAAAAGCATAGCAACCAAACGCTGGGCACAATTACCTTTTGTTTTCGGGATAAGGATGTCATTAAATTCTCGACAGGCCCTCACCAGCATCCAATCTTAATGACCTTCCATAGTAGAATATTAGCCACATGTCGTTGCTTCCCCTAAAATAAATTTTCATCACCAACTACCTTGACATGGGTCAGCTCGCTGCTAAAGTAATGCTCAAAACATATCAAGTGCAAAATTAAGGGGCAGGTCGACTACGATTGTTAAATTCAGAAATGCCTGAGCGCAGCTACAGGTATTTTATTATGTAAGCAAAATGAGTTAGATCTAATAATTCATGCAGCATGAAAAAGAGAGAAAGGGACGTAATTTGCTGTTTTTAAGGTACAATAAAATGTCTTATATCGTTATATCGTCTGGACCCTAGGTCTACCCAAAGATAATTATCTCGGCAAGTTCGCCATAACGTCGGCAGAATAACAGAGCAATATTTCGTATTGCTCAGCTTGTGTTAAAGGCATAGGAAAACGTATTTATGTTAACTCATAATTTTAAAGAAATCAAGGAAGAAGGTGCAATGTAAAAATGACGCCATCTTGCAAAAATTATATATGTATATTAATATAAATTCTTTCTTATTAGACTTTATTTTTTAAATGTATATTAATTTGTTTTTATATAAAATAGTAATTTTTATTAAATTTATTTTTTTTTTTGGTTAAAATAGAATTAATACGTATCTATATCTTCTATATTCTTCTTCTATATATACATATGTATATAAAAATGAAAAATGTTTGTCTGTGTGTTTGTATGTTGGCTTATAGACTCCTAAACTACTGAACCGATTTTCCTGAAATTTTTACAGTAACATCAAGTGAGCCCTAAAAATAAAAAAGGCTCCTCATTCGATAGGGGCAGTGGAATTGGTACCCCCATAGGATTTCAATATTAAATATCGCATATCTTAAGCGCCGCTGCACGCATATTGTTGAACTTTTGGTAGTAGGATCTTCTGAGCCTTAAAATTGAAATAAAATAGCAGCAGGGGCAGTGGTTCCCCCATAGGACGGCAATATTTAATACTAAAGAACTGTTATAGTGAGAATGTTCAAACTTTGCAAAAGTCACTCTTATGGTATACTACACTTTTAAGAATAAATATAAAGCGGGTAGGCGCAGGGGGAAATACCTCCCATAGGATGCCTATATTAAATATCGCTCAACTGAAGAACTATTTAAGGGAGAGTCTTCAGACGTGGTTAAAGCTACTATTATAGTAAACTATAAATTTCAATACAAAAATGGGTGGGCTAGACAGAGGAGGAGCAGTGCCCTCCAAAGAATGAAAATGTTAAATACCTTATATCAAAAGACAAAAGTCTTCCAGCTTTTGAGAACCCACTCTTAAGATAAACTGCACCTTTCAAAATAAAAATAAAGGATGCTGGTGCAGGGGGAGCAATTAATTTTTATATACTTTTAAAAATTAAAAATGTTTGTCTGTTTTTTTGTTGGCTTATAGACTAAACTACTGAACCGGTTTTCCTGAAATTGTAACACATCACGTGAGCCCCGAAAACAATAGGCTAATTATTTTTTCGATAGGAGCAGGGGAAGTTATACCTTCCATAGGATGCCAATATTAAGTTTCGCTTTTCTTAAAAACCGCTGCACCCATTTTCTTGAACTTTTTACAGTAAGCCCCGAAATAGAAATAAGTTATCACCAGAGGAAGTGTTACCTCCACAGGACGTCAACATATTGCATATCTTAAGAACTGTTGTATTGATAATGTTCTAACTTGGTAGGAGTCAATGTTATAGTAAACTTCACCTTTGAAAATAAAAATTAAGGGGGCACGCTCAGGTGGAGCAATATCCCCATAGGATGCATATATTAAATATCGCGTAACTGAAGAACTATTATACCTAGAGTCTTCAAACGTGGCTAAAGCCAATATTATGATAAATTATAAGTTTTGAAATAGAAATGGGCGGATAGACGTTGGAAGAGCAGTACCCCATAGAACGAAAATATTTAATACCGAATATCTGAAGATAAAAGTCTTCAAGCTTTGTAGGATCCACACTATGGTAAACTACACCTTTCTAAATAAAAGTTAGGGGGTAGGTTCAGGGGAAGCAATAAATAATATATTAATGAGTTGTTTGTTCCCTTAAAACTTCTAAACTACTGAAATTTTCACAGTAATTTTCTGATTATCCTACACATAGGCTATTAATATTTTTTAATTTTTAGGTGGGCGTGGCACCTTCCATACATTGACATAAAAGATTTCTACATATTTGGAGTACTGTATAAGTGGAAGTATTCCAATTTTGTACAAATAGCTTAGATAATAACGCAAAACCTCTTTCAAAAAGTATGTTTAATGGAAAAAGCACGAATGGCACCTCCCATACGAATACACTTGAAATTTCTGTATATCTGCAAAACGGTTACTATAAAAGCAATTAAATTTAGTACAACATGCTTTGTAATCAATACACGAGATCTGTTTTAAAAAAAAAGCGCACCGGGTTAAGCTAGTTTTTATATAAAAAAGAACTCAAGCTTAAACAAATTAATATTAATTTGTTTAGTGAAGATCGAATAAGAAACAAATTATATTAATAAAAGTAATTTTGCAATTTTATTTTAGTGTTTACATATTTAATTCTTTAATAAAATTCTTTTGCTACAATTATAATTTGCTTCAATTTCACAAACTTACTTTCTTTTCCACACAATTCGGTTCTATTTTTTTTTTTTTTTTTTGCTTTTTTTCAATTGACAACCAAATTTGACGTTTTATGTAAGCAATAATTGTCAACAAAAATGGACTAACAATTATTGCAACATAAATTGCTGGCATTAAATGTGTACAACAAATTGCTGTCTGCTTTAAAGATAACACAATTTTGACATTTACTGCAATATATGTCGCAATATTTATCTCTGGTATATGCGGGCAGTTACGCCTTAACACTCGCACACACCAAAAAAGCGCTAAATACTTCCATCGAAAGTTATTAGAATTATATCATGCTAATATCCTTGTAAGCAAATATCGTAAGTGCAAACGGTAGAAGGTGCTGATATCACACAGAAACAGAACTTGAAGAAGATAATTTTACTTAAAAAGATGTTTCTTTATTCCAGAAAATTTTACTATATGTGAAAATCAAGAAATTTTTGGATTATACGAAAATCAAGCAAAATTCAGTAAATAGTACATTTCGTGTGTGTGTGTATGTATGTACAGTAGGGTGGTTCTTAAAAAAAACATTGGATTTTGTTAATGGCCAACCGGAATATTAAGCACTGTGAAATTTGTTTAAATTTATCTGTTAAGGGTTAGGGTTCGCTACCGGCCCCCGGAACCGTGGTGTTAATAAAAATCGCTGCCCTTATAACTTTTTCTTTATATTTTTCCAGTGTGAGTTTAAATAGTGGAAAAAAAATTTTTTTTAAGACCGTAAAAAGACGATTGCGACCGTAGTTTTAATATATTTAAAGAGATTTATTTCATAATTAATCGGGTATAATAAATCTCTGGCATTTTGACAAAACATCTTAAGTCGAGATAAGATAGTAAAAAAGTTTTAAAAAAACTCGAAGAAAAAATCATTTTTCGCAAATAATAAAATAAACCTAAATTAAAGAAACGTTTCGTTTATAATACAATTTTTTAAAACGTTTAAACATTTTTTTTTAACAAAATTCGTATGATTAACATCATTTGTTTAACTTTTTAAATTTGACTTAAGATGTTTTGTCAAAATGCCACAGATATGCATATTTACATAAAAATTTTTAAATAGGTTACATGTCTTTATTGCAACTTCAAATATAAAAATGTTTAAACGTAAAATATAAAGCTAACAAAATCTGAAATTTATGGTGATAAACATGAAATATTTTTTTAACCTTTAAAGAATGTTCAAGTTTTTCAAAATAATTATTGATTTATTAGAATTTGGGTATGTAGTTTATTATATCCCTCCTTCAGTGCTACTCCTCGATCTGCTATATCGTTAACAACTCTCATAGAACGAACTATATCTCTACCATTTACGTAACCCTCATCTTCCTCCCAATCTTCAACCCTTTTCTTTATAAAATGGGATGAAATGCCGGTTATGCTAAAAAGTGTTTTTGAAACTTAATATTCTAATTGTTTGCTAATTATTAGAGAGGGGTCAAATGTAATTCGTTTCCGGTCCTTCAGCATCAAAAGCGCGCACCATCTTTTTTATTTTTTGTATCAACAGAAACTTTGTTGTCAAATGAGGCTAATGCAATAAGCTCTTCTGATAAGTACAAAAGATGACCAAAGATTTTTTTAATGGCTGCAGTTTCAATCAACTCATTTACTTCTGCATAATATTTTAGGTCCTTAAAAAGCTGCAGATCATTTCTAGGCGCACAAACCGCTGATAGGGTTACAAACCAATATTTAACATAAATTCTTACTGAAAATATACAAGCATCTCGAATTGAGGATGCTTCGCTTTCAGTTAGCTTGAATTCATTTATCCATCTAACCCGGTTATGACTTTCAGGTACTCTAAAACACATTACAGATTCGGGAATACTTCCTTGGTTAAGAAAATTTGAATTTTTTTAAATGGTAATTATTTTATATCAAAATTGAACACAAAAATTCAATCTGTAAAAAGAAAAAGAACTAAAACTGTAGTTTCGGTTCCGAAGTCTTAAAAGAACGCGTTTGTGCTTGATATAAAATCGATATTTTAGAGTTTCAGGGGGCGGGCACTTCGGAAAATTGTGAGAGACTAGGTCTCAACATTGACAGATTGTTACTAACATGATACATTAAAAGTATTTGTGCCCCGGTAGGCTAGGGGTGCCCCGGTAGGCTAGCTAGAAGTGAGCTAGTCTATCAACCCTGGGGTTGCGGGTTCGATTCCCGCCAGAGACTCTGGTTTCTTTCCTGCAGACAAGCTTCAAGCTTCGCGGGGATTAGCATAGGGATTAAAAAAAAAAAAAAATAATATCTTTATTATTTATAAATTCTAGCTTGCTATTTAATTTAAAATTACAATCGGAAGGACGATCGGACAAAAGTAGCTTAGTCGTCTCAGTAAATGATTCCGAAAAAAATGTTTCCCTCTTTTTTAAAAATCTTTATTCATAATAGTGTGCATAAAATTCACTTTTTTAATATACACTAGGGTATTTATTTAATCGGGCTTTTACCTTATTCAATTAATCGAGGTTTTGGTTTAATCTGGTAATAATCGGTTAATTTTGTTTTTTTTTTATAAATTAAGTAATTTCAATAAATAAAAATTAAAAATTATTTATTATTTGGAGTTTATTAGTTAAAAAAAAAACAATTACATAACAAATATGACACTTCTTTAACTAAAACGAGCAAACAAAAAATAATTCATAAGTTTGTAATACATATTTTTTAATTAATTAATATATTTATAAAAAAAAATAAACTGTTTACTAATTATTTCAACAGTTTAAGGAGAGATATTAAAAAATAATGTTTTAGAAAAATGAATTGGCTTTTATGTATAGGATTTAAGCGATTCTTTTCTTAAGTTTTAATAAAACTTGACTTGGATAAAATTCTTTCACTTTTCGTAGATGTTGAGAAATCGAAAGCAACCCATAATACAGATTATCTTATTTCTCAATCATTTTCCCGGATTTCTCCAAACATATCAAATATTCCATTATCCTGTTTAAGTTTTTTAAAAAGTTTAACACTTCTAATTGTTTCCGTAAATTTTTAACTGACGAAGCTCAGGACCGAACATTCTGCAAAAAAATTTATTTCTGAAATACTTAATTTCTGTTTTTGTACTGTATTTTAAGGATGTATTTCTAGAAAAAAATATATTGTATGAAAAATATTTCTAAGCACAAATTTTTTGGTGATCTTTTGTACAAATGGTTGCATTGTGAATACATTTAAAAAGCGAGTTGCTTTGCAGTTGACGTTTTGGAACTCAACCATAACTAAAAACACAAAAAAATATGGTTTAATACAACAAAATCTGTTACATCGGTTAATCAGTTAACCGACTGAAATTAACCGGTTTAACCGTTAATCGAAAAAAGCCAATTTTAATTTAACCGATCAGTTAATCGGATAGTAGTTAACCGGTTAAACGATTAACGGTTAACCGAATGAATACCCTAATACACACCCAAATGGAAGAATATATAAAGGCTGCAAGTTTTTTAAAAAATGCCTAAGTTTAAGGGCTGGTAGCGACCCATAAATCTTTATAAAAAAACTAAAAAAAAAATCATGTGTTATTTTTTCACTGAACTTAATATATATTTCGGTTGGCCCACATTAAAATGCAAAAACAAAAGTTCCATATAGGAACCAGCCTAATGTACAGCTAAAAGTATTAAGCTTTTAAAACTATTTTTTTTATTAATGCTTCATTAATTTGATTACAATAATAAATAATAACTAATTTATTAACAAAATTATTTGATATATTTAATATTAATAATTTTGGCCAGAAAAAATTGATTATTCACCAATGTGTAGTGGCTACTATTGCGGGAAGACGATGGAATTGTACAAGGAAATATAATGCGAAGGCTCGAAGCTTTACAGAAATGTTTTAAGATTGACGCCTCATAAATTCTCTATAGTTTTGGAAAAAGTTAAGACAGACAACACAAAGCAGGACACTCCCTTTAGAAATTGAATCGGAGCTCAATAAAGACTTCTTGTTTCGTTAAGATATATAGCCACAGGTAACCATATATACATTCATTTTTATTTTGTTATATTTGTACGTAATTATTTTGCTATATTTGTACGTCTGTGCAACTTCCTTTTCGAATACACCAATCAACCCAAGGCGAATTCAAATTACAGGTGGTGTCGGAACTACAACAATCCAAAAACAACAGAAACAACATACGGTTTTTTGCATTGCATTGTTAGTGCTATTAGCTCGAAATGTCAACCATTATTAGCAAAACACTAACAAATCAAAACAAATAAGCCCGAACTGTCAAAATCAGATGCCGTTTCGACACCACCTGTAGTTAATTCGCCTTGAATCAACCATATCGAAAATTCTACAGACGACGATACCATCTATATACTAATAAAGCATCGAATGATGTATTTCCGAATGGCGTTCAATTGCATTCGATTTTTGAATATCTGGGGATTCCCTAATTGCTTAGGAGCAGTAGTTGGTAACGTTTCCCTGAAAGAAACTTGGGTGCATGTGTCTCCAAGTCGCCAGTTTTGTCGACTATATTGGTGACATTGTCAACGAAGTGTCTACACTACATTACAATCTACAATATATTTGGCTCAGTGTTGCCAAAAGATATTTTGAAAAATACCTACGCATGCTAAAAAAAAACCGATTTTTCCCTACACGTTTCAAAAATTTTCCCTACAAAAATCCCTACGCGTTTTAGACATTAAAGTATAAGAAGAAACTATAGTTATAAAAAACTAATTTCATTCGCACATGTTTAGTAAAGCTCTAACGAACGACAAAAATAAGTAATAAAACAAAAACAAATTTATGTCCTTTTTTTTAATTTTAAGTTTGTTTAAATTCAATAGAGGTTTAAAAAAAATATGTACCCCCATATCCATAAACATTTATTAAGTTTACCAAACGTTTTTCAAGTAAAATTTTCATAGAAAATTTGTTTTGTAAACCTTTATTAAAATAAAATTATTTTTATGAATACGACAGGTAATCTTTATATGATCACTTTAATTTAATTCAGGTACAATAGCAATAGGTTATTTTATAAATAATCCGCCATGTCATGGCAATCAAAGTCACGTGAAAATGAAATCGAACAAATTTTGAAAACTCTCTCAAAAAAATATTTCCTTTTATATACCTGAAATACTTTTGAATTCAGGAAAAGCTGCTTTCATTTTTATAATAATTTAATTAAGGATCTTCGTCAATTTCAATTTCACGTTATTTCGATTCCCATGACATGGCCGTATATTTATGCATTTCTTTTGAACTGAATTTTCAAAAGTGACCATTAGTATATTCGAAATTAATGCAGCCTCTTCCGTTTTTTTTTTCAAAAATTATCTTATAATACAAATTAAACTTAAAGTTGTGTGGCTCAATTTGTATCGCTTTCTTGTGGTCTAAAGCAAACTAAATCCGAACCAGTTTTGATAAATTTGAAAACACAACCTCGTCATTATAGTTTTTCCTTTTACCATTTTTATCGAAAACTGTTTCAACTCCATGTTTCAAAACAAATTATTTTCACAATTTCAGAAAATTAATTTCATGCGATTGTTCTACACTCATACAAAAGATCATTGAGGCTTTAGTTAAATTGTACTCATCTTTTTTTTGTCCCAAAATATGTTCGAGACTTAAGAATTCCATTTCTTTAAATATTATATCATTAATTAAAATTCATTTTTTGCATTTATTTCGTAAACAATGCAATATGAGAAAAAAATACATACATTTGGCGAATATAAAAAATCTGTCCGATTTTCCCTACGCTCCTATTTTAATAACAAAAAACCCTACATGTAGGGATTTTTCCCTACTTTTGGCAACACTGATTTGGCTTTAATACAAAAAAGATTTTATCAATAACAACTTAGAAGTACAAAGCCTATAAAAGTTGAAGAAATAATAAAAAAAGATTGTTATGATATCGTATTCTTACAAAAAGTGTAGACTACTTTAACTAAAATGTACTAGGAACTACCTAGTCAGTAAATAGTCGGTAGTGCCAACGTCAGTAGTAGATTTCCAATTGCCTGGGGTATAATAAGTCACTAGTACTGGTGACTGTATCAATAGTGAATCAGTACAGATTTACTAATGACATTTCCTGCACTGTTATTTTAATTTTTGGAACAAATTTAGTTTACCAACGCAGCTCCATTTTTGTTTGGAGGGTGATAGAAAATTTAAAAATAAGAAGAAAAAATTATATGGAAAAAGTCTCGGAAACGCATAGTATTCGAGTTATGCACCTCTGAATTTTTCATATGCATATGTGATTTTCCACTACATTTCTGAGCCAATGTGGACAATATTGGTACCTATCATTTGAAAGCTTTTGAATAGATCTTTCTTGATACACAAAATTTATTTAAAAATCGATGTTCTTTCCCAATAAAAAATGGAGCTTCCAACGAAGCAGGTTTGTAAGGGAGAAACATAAGGGTTTCGCTTACCATTGCGCTTACGGAAGACATGCATTTTATATGGCGAATTCCCACTTTGAAGCAATACATTTTTGACACATACAGCGCATTATTCAGCGCACATAAATATTGTTGGATGTAACGATCATCTTTACACACTGAATGTTTTGATACAGTTATTTTTTAGTATTCTCCCTTACAAACCTGCTTCGTAGTAAGGGAATGCCGTAGCACTTGAAATGTTATTTTTGTTTGTAAAAGTTGTTGAGAGTTCTTTCACTTACTTTACTGCATTTCTGTATGTCTTATTGCGTAGCGCATAATTGTGCGCTTATTTTTTTTAAATTTACCTTTAGTGCTTCGCAATAATGTTTTTACAAAATTTTACGCCAAAATATTACGGAAGTGAACTAGTTTATTTAAATAAGTGTTAAAGAAAGTTTAATTAAATAACAAATACTCGCTTCGATTATTAATTTGCATAGCCGGCTGTCAGGCCCAATAATAATATTTTTTTTTAAATGTACAAAATTTTTAGAAATTCCAGCAAGGTTTTTTTATTGAATCCCTAACGAAATTTTCAATAAGTGTCCAAATCTTAATCCTAATAGTTATTTAGGATATGTTATTTATTTCCAATGAAACACCTAGTTTACTGTATTCAAATACTTATTATTCTACATTCAATCCCAGCAGGTGCCATCTATATCCAAAGAGTAAACGTTTGACTTGAAAAAGCGCGCGGTTGAATTATTGATAAGCCTTAGTATATGCCTTATTTATGTATAAATGTGTATGTCTTATATGAATCAAAATTCTATTCGATGATTTTTAACGAAACCACGGATTTGAAGAGCCTTCAAAGGATATTGATAATGACGTTGATGTGTCAATTGATGCAAAGGCACTATCATCAATAGTTCTTAAAGCTTTGACAAATTTCGGTATTGACCTAAAACATTGTGTAGGAGTTGGAATAGATGGGTGTCCTCTGATGTCAGCAGAAAATGGAGCTGTTAAAAAATTCTGGAAACCGCGACAAATGCGAAACAAACGCCTTGATATTCCCATAAATCAAACAACTCAATTTTTAAAAGAAATTAAGTGCCATTAATACAAAAAGTTGTATCATTTGTTAAAGAAACGACAACAATTTTTAAATATAACACTACGTCACAAAATTTCAACAAAGTGGTGACCAAATGAATCTTAATGTAAAATCCGAATCCGCTGAATCCGAATATGAAGTCAGAATTGTCAAAAGTAGAACAGTTTTTGAAATATTCCAAAATAACCGTTATTTGTGTTTTTAAAACAGATAATGCGACTGAAATGCAAATATTTTCAAAAATTTTTAACGGTATTTCTTTCTTTTTAGTGAAAGATAATAAAATTACTAAAATAAAATAATAATGTGTCGTTTGTGAAGATTAGTCAAAAAATTACAGAGTTACAGTGGACAAAAGTTCAAACTTCATAAAACATTTGATGATTTTGCTCTTTTCAAGTTATTTTTTTAAAGCAATGATTTAAAAATCTTAATGTTTTATTGCATGCGACATTAAGGTGGAAGTATATAACACGCGTTAGTTCGTCGACGAGTATCGTGCGTTTAAAAACGTTAGCGCGTAAAAAATTCCAAGTTACACAACACGCGTTACAAAAGCTATCCTGTCAGCTGTTTTTTATTTGTTTACTTATTTGTGCTTTAAAAACGGGTTCGAAAGTATATCAAGATTTTGTTATTTTATTGAATTTATTCTTTTTATATAAATATTGTATGTTTTTTAAGCTCTTCAATAAGTTTTTCTTTCATGATTCACAAATGTGTTAAATTATTCTTTTTATTGCCAGCTGATTACTTGTCAAAAATACACAACGCGTTAAAAAGTTCAAAGTTAACCAACTTTCCGGCGCAAACGCGTCAAAATATTTTGCATGTAGCTTGTTCTATGAAAATACACTAGTTTAACTTTTTTTGACAGAAGACGACAGAGCGCGCGCTTACTAACGCGTGTTATGTACTACTATCTTTAGATTATTTTAATATGAAAATGTGGGTTCTTATTGGGCACAAAATGTATGTATTGAAATAGGCTAACGTCGTTATTGATAAAACTTAAAAACATTTTGCAAAATTGCAAAAATTCATCAAATGTATAATGAAGTTTGAAATTTTGTCCACTATAAATCTGGCATTTATTGACTCATCTTCACAAGCGACACATGGCTATTTTAGAAATGTTATAACCTTTCACTAAAAAGAAAGAAATACAAAGTTCATTTACAATACAGTTCGGTTTGTGCTTTGTTGTGATACAGACGTGTATTTTAGCCCCGCATACGATTTGAACTATTAATTAATCACATTTGATTTTGTAATATAAGCAGCGAATGGACGCTTAAAAAAAAATAATATACGTATTTTGTTATTTAAATTATTTAACATAATAGTGAACAATTTAAAACGATTAAATTAAATAAAATAAAACAGTAAAAATAAATACGTATGTATGAATGTTCATACATGTGTATACATATTCTGAACAAAAACATTAAAATTTCTTGTTTTTTTTTTGTTGTTGTAAAATACAATAAATAATAAAAATATTAAAGCAAAGCAAAACGGTGAAAAACAAAAACAACTCTTTGCATGAGTACGAACAGTGAAACAACACTAAGACAAAATGAAAGAAACGTTTACGTTTTAGTTCAATCAAACGAAAATAATGCGGAAATAAATAAAACTAAACAAAATAATATAAACTATTTAACGGCTAAGCCAATTACTAGAACACGTTCCCTATCACCCTCGGTGTTTACAAAAACAGTGGATAGTGACTCATTAAAAAAACTACAACTAGATTTGGTGACAAGTGTTGCCAGGCCAGCAAGTATTGCCGTGACGTCAAAAACAAATTTAGTGGGAAATGAAACCATGAACTTAAACACAAATGCAATGGAAAACCCCCCTGTAAAAAGCTGCCAAAAGCCTACAATACAAGTTGGTATGGACAGGTACATAACAGTGCTTAAACGGGGACGCAGCCCTACCTCTGCAGCAGTTGCTTCGGCCTCAAAAGTACCATCTTTTGATAAAATAAATACACAAAATCGTTTTGCGATTCTGGAGGATGAATCCTCTGAAGCACCAAACGTCATTAAATCGTCTAAGCCACCCCCGATATACCTTAGAGAGCAAAACTCTAATGAGTTAATAAAAAGTTTAATTTCGGTGATAGGTGAAAATTCCTTTTATGTAGCTGCAATAAAGCGCGGTATCATTAACGAGACTAAAATACAGGTGAATCACGAGGATGATTTTCGAAAGGTAATTACAGTATTTGAGACTCTGAATAAAAACTTTTATACTTATCAACTGAAGAGCAGTAAAGGTCTTCAGGTAGTAATCAAGGGCATTGACTCATGCGTAGACCCAGAAGAGGTTAAAACATTCTTAGAAGAAAAAGGCTTCAAGGTAAAGCATGTAGTAAATATTAAAAATAGAGAAAAAATTCCCCAACCACTCCTTCGAGTTGAGTTTGAACCCGGCGACGTAAAACTTAAAAAAAACGAAACACATCCTATTTACAATTTAAAATATATTCTCTACAGAAGAATAACTATAGAAGAGCCGCACAAAAGAAATGGTCCCGTTCAATGTTTAAACTGTCAAGAGTACGGTCATACTAAGGCATACTGCTATTTACCCCCTGTCTGCGTAGTATGTGGTGAACTACACGGTACAGTTTCTTGCGATAAGTCTAAAACCGACCCCAACGTAAAAAAATGTAGCAACTGTGGCGGTAATCACACTGCCAATTATAGAGGATGCCCTGTATATAATATCGTCAAGCAGACGGTTGGACCAAAAACAAATACCCCTCAAATGCAGGTTGCAAATCAAGTAAACACAAATGCAATTCAAGCCCCCCAGCCTAGTAATAACAGAACCTCTTACGCTAACGTCCTAAAATCAAACCATCAGCCAATGCAAGGTGCTTCGCCAAGTAATGATGAAACTCCGGTTTCTAATTTAAGTCGCTTAGAAAAAACCATGGAAACATTAGTGCAAACGGTAAATAATTTTACGAACACAATGGGTAATATGATACAGGAAATGCTTAGAATGCAATCGATGTTATTGCAAGCTGTACTTAATAAACCATGAACTGTTTAAAAATTTGTTTTTGGAACGCAAACGGCATCCGCCAACATAAAAATGAATTAGAATACTTTCTTAAAAATAAACAAATTGATGTCATGATGATTTCTGAAACTCATTTGACCTCAAGAAATACGTTTAAAATAAATGGTTATATACTATATGATACCAAGGACCCTCGAGATAGAGCTTGTGGAGGTTCTGCCATTTTAATAAAAACCCGAGTGAAACACTACCTAATGTGTGATCATCGTGAAGATTATCTCCAAGCAACGAACATTTGCGTTGAGGAATTAAATAGAAACCTAGTAATTTCATCGTTATACTCCCCGCCTAGATTTTCAATATCGGAGGACCAATATTATAAATATTTTAAATCATTAGGACCGTGTTTCCTAGCCGCTGGCGATTATAACGCTAAACATACCTTCTGGGGGTCGCGACTTATAACACCAAAGGGTCGTGTTTTATTTAACACAATTTCTAAAATGGATTTAAATGTGGTAGCGAGCGGACAACCAACATATTGGCCCACTGATCATCAAAAAATTCCAGATGTCATCGATCTCGGCGTGGTTAAAAACATTCCCATAGAAACGATTCATGTTGAAGCCTCCCTAGATTTATCTTCCGACCACACACCTACAATTGTTACTATAATGAACCCCAATAGAATTGTACCTCCGACGACAGCTACGCAAATTAATTGGTTAAAATATAAAAAATATCTCAGTACCCATTGCACAGAAAATATTCCGCTCAGTACACCGGATTATGTAGATCGCTCTATTGACAATTTTGACAGTTTTCTGAAACTAGCTGTTCAACATTCCAATATTGTCCCCAAAAAAACAAAAACTATTAAAATATATTCCACAGATGTCGAGCATCTTTTGTCTGAAAAAAGGAGGGCTCGAAGAGATTGGCAATTGCACAGATCCCCTCAACTTAAGAACTTACTTAAAGAGTGTACAAAAAGACTTAGAAAGTTACTGCAGACTAAGAAAACGGCTTCTCTGGAAAAATATCTTGAGGAACTTGATGCAACCCCACAATCAAACTACTCATTATGGCGCGCAGCTAGAAATCTCAAAAGGCCAGTTGTCTCTAAACCACCATTAAGAAACTTGAATGGAAGTTGGGCAAGAAATTATGTTGAAAAAGGAAATCTGTATGTCAATCATTTAAAAAACGTATTTACCCCAAATATATCTCACGATATTGCGGTCGAGTTACCACCTGTTGCTGCTAGAGCAGCTGTTCCGCTAAGATTTGAGATAAGAGAAATCGAAAAGGCTATTTGTGATTTAAACCCCAAGAAGGCTCCTGGTTTTGATAAGATCAGCAACAAAATGCTTTTGGAGCTACCCAGCATAGCAAAGAAAATTATTCTTTTAATTTTTAATGCTATTTTACGCCTTGAATACTATCCTCAAAAGTGGAAGGTCTCCTTAGTCACCATGATACCTAAACCTGGAAAGGATCACACAAAAGTTGAGTCATATAGGCCTATAAGCTTACTTTCTAATATATCAAAGCTGTTTGAGAAGCTGTTAGCGTCAAAATTAACCCCAATTTTAAATGAAAATAGATGTATTCCTAACCACCAATTCGGCTTTAGAAGAGAACACAGCACAATTGAGCAAACCCATCGTATAGTAAACGCAATAAGAAAAGCCTTTGAAGAAAAAAAATATTGCTCCGCTCTCTTCATCGATGTTTCTCAAGCTTTTGATAAAGTCTGGCATGAAGGCTTATTACATAAATTGAAGCTCAACTTACCAGTAAACACACACAAGCTGTTAGAAAGCTACTTAGTCGGTCGAAAATTTATTATTAAAGAAGGTGATTATTTAAGCTCTCCTCAGCAAATTGACGCTGGAGTCCCTCAGGGAAGCATCCTGGGCCCACTTTTATACTTAATATATACCTCGGACATGCCAACAAACAACTACACACAAACTTCAACATTTGCTGATGATACAGCTTTTTTGAGCGTGCACGAAAACCGTCAAGAAGCATCTCGATACCTACAGGATCATATATTTCAACTCGAACTATGGTTAAAGCAATGGAGGATAGAGGTCAATGAGCAAAAATGCGTACATATAACATTCACCTTGCGTCGGGAATCATGCCCCCCTATTAAAATCAATAATCAAATAATACCTCAAAATTCGCATGTAAAATACCTCGGTATTCATCTAGATCGCCGTTTAACGTGGAAAAGCCATATAGAGGCAAAATTAACTCAAATGAAACTAAAAGCCATCCAAATTCATTGGCTTATTGGAAGAAACTCTGTCCTTAGTCTCGACTGCAAACTTCTTCTTTACAACTCCATCTTAAAGCCAATCTGGTGCTATGGTATTCAGTTATGGGGCACTGCCTCGGCCTCTAATATCGAAAAAATTCAAAGGCGCCAAAATAAACTACTTCGAATAATCACAGCTGCCCCTTGGTATGTTAAAAACTCAAATATTCACAAGGATCTTAATGTTCCATTAGTTAAAACTATGATTACGAAATATGCAGTAAAATACTTAAAAAGGCTCGAATCGCACCCAAACCCACTAGCACGAAATATTTTAAATGATAGCGGCCACACTCGCTTAAGAAGAAGAGACACTGCAGCACTTATCCAATTAGATGAGCGATAAACACTATAAAAGTGAACAGAACCCGCGATGAAGAAAATTTTTGTCTGGCACTGGCAGGACAAAAAATAACGTATTAGGTTAAGATTTGATTAATTATTGTTAGTTCATATTTAATATGAAGATTCAATAAATAAATAATGAGAAAAAAAAAAAAAAAAAAAATTACAATACAGTCTCATCATCTTCATCTTTTTAAAAACACAAATAACGGTTATTTGGGAATATCTCAAAAACTGTTCTACTCTTGACAATTCTGACTCATATTCGGATTCAGCGGACAATTTTACATTAGGTGTCAGATTCATTTGGTCAAAAAACTGTCACGTAGTGTAATCATCCCAAGCGAAACGCAGTTTTAGTAAAGTATTTGGGAGCCAAACTCTCTACATTATGCGAGACAAGATAGGTGGACCGTCACGACCCAATTTTACACTTTGCAATAAGTGTACTTCATATAGTAGAAGCTTTGGAAAAACATCTGAGTGGAAAGGTAGAGATACTTCATCAAAAGCCTTATATTAAGGAACTCACTTAGTACTTTTAAATTTATCTGCGGAATAAACATATTAAGTGTGATTATGAAGATTACTACCGAGTTGTAGGTTACATTCCTCCTATTGAATTTAATTTAGAAGATCTCAAAACACTTATCCCAATAGATATCCTAAATGAATTAAATATACCTAAACTTCTACCTTAAAGTGTAATCAAGTCATATACAGATACAAAACTTTTAAAACCACAACTAGCTGATGAGCTGATTATGTTTGATAAAAGAGATAAACTTGAGCCTGAACTGTTGCATTGGCAACAAACTTGGAAAATATCTGAAAATCTATCAGATAACGTTGTAGATGCTTTAATAAACTGTGATGAAGATATCTACCCAAATCTAAGAAAAAAATTAAAATTTTTCGTTTCAATGCTCGTCAGTAATGCAACGAGCGTGAGGGCACTTCCTACCCTTCGTCAAAAAAAAACATGGCTTAGATCAACAAAGACAGACTGTACTATCTAAATTTGCCTCACAAAGAAATCATAAGTTGCTTATTCAAAATGATAAGTTTATTTTAATTTATATTGAATATTTTATTTAACCTTATTGTTGAGTTTTTTTTTTTAATATAATATGTATACACATATTGTTTTTAATAAACTTTGAAAAACAAATTTTTTAATTTTTTGTATCATTAAAAAACCGCCCCCCCCCCCCCCCCCCCCCCCCCATAAGGCTCTAGCTGGATCCGAGCCTGCCGGCCGTACGCAAGGACTTTTGCCTTTATGGTATAACAACACCGGCTTCGCTAAGTTAATTTATCTGCATAGCAATTAATATGCTGACAAAAAGCCTTGTATTTTTGCAAAATCCCGCTTCTAAAAAGGTTAAGAATTCTTAAATCAATTCTGTTTATCCAGAAAGATCTTTTCAAAAGCTTTCAAATGATAGGTACCAATTTGTCCACATTGGCTCAGAAATGTAGTGGAAAATCGCGTATACATATGAAAACTATGCGTTTCAAAGACTTTTTCTATACAATTTGTTCTTCTTATTTTTAAATTTTCTATCACCCAATGTATGTATATATGTATATTTTCGTTTGGAGCTGCGTTGGTAAGCTAGATTTAAGCCAAACTTTTTAATACGTAAAACATTTAAACGGTATTAATGGAAGAATAGGAGATGCTGGTGTGTGGATACGGTCTGATCTAAAGTACGCCATTGAAAATAAAAATGTTTTCATTTCACTTCCACAAAATTTGCCATTTTCTGATATACATATCTACACCGTTCACATTTTTATCAGATGATGCGTTTGCTCTAACAGATTATATGCTAAAACCGTACTTTCACCGTTACCTTAATGAAAAACAAATATGGTTCAATAAAATGTTGTCACGAAATAGACGAGTAGTAGAAAACGCCTTAGGAAAATTGGCGAACCCATTCAGAGTTCTGTTTACCCCCATTCATAGGGAACCTACAGAGTGTTAGCATGTGTTTGTCTCCATAATTTTTTAAGAACTTGTAATATTGTGGAAAAGAACAGTTTCGACAATTTATCCAGTAGCGAAATCCATCAAATAAACTACACCTTCCAACCAAGCTTTAACAATTTTTTTCGGATTGTATTAAATTTCTGTAAAATTAATTACATTACATATCAATTCAATGAATAAAAAATTTAGTATACATGAGTGAGTACAATCAACTGCATGACAAACAGTTTAATATCAACACACAACACAGAAAAAATTTATGCTGAATTATTTTCAAACAAAAGCTTGTTTGAAAATTTTTTTACTGATTCAATTAATATTTTTGTTTGATTTTTATTTAACCAACAAAAATGTTGACAACTATTCAAAAATATAATTTACGCGCTCTTTACTGTTGTCGTTATTTTGCATTTTTTTTATTTGATTGAACAACAAAAAACACATACAGTCTAAATGTGGACGCTTTAAAAAAGTACAACAATAAAAAAGATGATAAATTAAAAAAAAAACAAAATCAATAGTATAAAAAATTTAAAGCATGTAGTCTCGGAAAGCCAGCTGTTTATTTTTTATTTGCTTGTTTTGTGATACAAACTGTCAAATGTTGTATAGTTAACAAGTTGTTTGGCTTTGCTGTTTAACAGTTCGTTTCACAAAACAACAATAAAACAGCCATGTTGTTTGTTGTATTGTACAATTGTTGTAATCTCGCGGCTACCTGCTATAAATATACCTTGGTTTCAATCTTTGTAAACAACAGAAACAACAACAAAATAAATTTTTGGTTGGTTTCAAAGTTGGTAAAATTACTGAAAAAAAATCCCGTATTAATTTTCTAAAAATGTTTAGTTGAATACATCAAATATAAATATAGAATGATGACGAAAAACATATCGAGTCGGTCTGCTGCCGTTTTTGGTTACATTTCTTCACCTTTAGCCAAGGAAAGGATACAGCAACAGTGAGTGAAGAAGAAAAACATTGTGTGTATAAACAAAACATGGTTCAAAAATTATTTCACCAAAAAAATGTGTCTCAAAGCCATCCGCCGCTCTGTCCTGCTTTCATCTTCTCCTACAGTGCTTGCTTGTGTGCGCGTCTTTGCTTGTGCAAAAACCTTTGTGTTTGATTCTAAAAATTTTTTGTTTGAATTGGAAAAATAATTTTTTCTGTGAACAGTAAAATATTAAAGTAAATAATAAAAGTTGGTTATTTTATTCGACCTTTTCTTATTGGAATCTCAAAAGAAATAAATACTCAATGACCTCGAGCTTGAGTATTTATTTCTTTTGAGATTCTATTAAAGTAAATTTTTTATTTTGGCTACACTTCAGTTTACGATTTATGAATTTTTTAGTTTAACTAAGTATTTTGTTAAAATATAATAAGAAGGAGTTGTCTTTTTTATTTTTTTTTTTTATTTTTTTTAATAGAATTATAAATTTATTGTTTTATTTGTTGAGGAAGTCTATCAGTATGAGGCTTGTAGATATTATTATCGTCAGACTCCGATCTGTTTCACTACATCAACAGACCAAAGCTCTAAGAGACTATTAATCGGTTAATAAAGTAAGAATAATTTGTGTTGATAATTATTATTTGTTGCTTTTAAGCCTTATCATGGTCGCATAGTGCCATTTGATAATACTAAATAAATATTTTCTAAAAGAATTTACAGTTAGTTCAACTACTACATACTGTTTATAACCTTTAAAGTTAAAGCAGTTTATTTTCTAAATTAATCCTTCTAAAAACAGGAAAACCCAAAATAAAAAAAAATTTTTGATTTTAAGTTATTTTGTTTAATAATGTAAAATTTTCTGGGTTCAAACCATATTAATTAAATAATTATTTTCATGTTCAATGTCAGTTTAATGGCTTAATACTCTACAATGTCGTTTATTTGAAAAATTAAGTTCAGCATATGCTTATTATACAGTTCATACAGTATATATTTATACTTTATACAAGCTGATACCACAATATTTCTATTTAAATAATCTTATCATATGGTTTATTTAATGTTTTGAAAACACTTAACAAAAATTAATATACAGTATAAACTTGATATTGAAAAATTAAATCATATTACAAAATAAATAAAGATGATCTAATAAAGAGAATTATATACGGTTGTTGAATATTTAATGATGAAAGGAACAAAACTGAAATTTTTGATACATAAATGGGGAGAAAAAAGTATAAAAAAGGATAATACTGGAAATTTACTTTCTTTCATTTGCTTTTGTCTTCTACGAGTGGTACTTTTTAAATTTTCTATAATATTGAACATAGAAACACAAAATTATAGGTGCAAAGTCATCTTTGATATCAACCTATGAGATGAAAAATGTTGGAACTTAGTTGCTAAAACCTAGATAAATATACTTTGGCACATAAATATGTTCATGAAAGAAGAGGCCTGATTACAAAGAAGCGGGTTAAACTCTAGAACTTAAACAAGTTTAAACCTAGACAAATAAACTTTGGTATACAAATATGTCCACGAAGAAAAAGAAGCCGCTAATTAAGTAGCGGGTTAAATGCTAGTATACCATATAATACCAAACACTACCTGCCATATCAGCCCATACCGCGCAATACTATACCATTCAATTCCATATACTTTCAATTTCATTTCATTCAATTCACCATAACAACCAG
The DNA here is from genome assembly GCA_930367215.1 of Pollenia angustigena. Taxonomy (NCBI): domain Eukaryota; kingdom Metazoa; phylum Arthropoda; class Insecta; order Diptera; family Polleniidae; genus Pollenia; species Pollenia angustigena. The sequence goes on along the minus strand of OV884061.1, from coordinate 9,398,526 downwards.
TATAATACCATAGAATATCACATGATTCCATACCATAGTAATCGGTTTATGGTATTGTGTAGTATTCTATGGCATTTTGAAGTGTTGTGAGGATATGATGTTGTATAGTGGAATTGAATGGTATGATATGGTTTTGAATTGTATGGTATGATTTGCTTTTGTCTTTTATTCTGTGGTATGGTTTTGGGTTGTTGTGGTATGGAAATGAATGTATGATATTGTGTTGATTTGTATGGTATGATTTGTCATGGTATTGTATTGTGTGATATCGTATAGTATTGTAATGTTTTGTGTGACGTTTTGATATCGTATGGTATTCTATGATATTTTATGGGTTGTTATGGTAAGAAATTGAATGGTAAGATATGATATTGAATTGTATGGTATGATATTGTATAGTATTGTAATGTATTATGTGGTATGGATTGATATGGTTTGGCATTGTATGGTTTTCTATGTTTTTTTTTTTTAATTGTCATGGTATGGAATTAAATGATATTGTATGGTATGATATGGTATAGTATTGTAAAGTTTTGTGGAGTATGGGTTGATATGGTATCTCAGTTGGCAAAATGGTCACAGACGCAAATGTCGTCAACGATGTCCTCAGGACATTTTTAAATAAGTCGCCCAAATAAAACTAATGAAAACAACTTAAGTAACAAAACGTGTGTTTTGTCTTGTTTAAAGTAGTATTCACGACTTTTCAATAGACATTTTCTTAAATTTGTCGTAGACAACTTAAGCACCATTGCATGCAACTTGTTGTGTCTAAAACCACATTGACGACAAAACACATCAAATTGTCGTTTATATCGTGTTGAAAAAGTCTTTATTGAGGACAACATAAGCAGCAAATGCATGCAAAATTTTGCGTTTCAAAACACATTGACGACAAAATGCATGAAATTGGCGCTCATCTCGTCCTAAAGAAGGTGTTATACAAATTTAAGAAAATTTCTCATACACATGGGACTTGTTGTCAACATAGTTTTTTTAGTTTTTGTTTTGAAAAAAATAAAAATAAATACAAAAACAAAAACAACAGAAAATAAGAAAACAAAACATGGTTTTTTCAGTTAAGACTTTAAAGTTCTATTAACGTGCATGTTAAAATTTTGTGTATTTAAAAATTTTAATAAAGAATTATATTAGCGGTTCTCGGTCTTGCAAGTAAAGTACCCTTGCAAACTCTATTAATATTGTTATATGTTATCCAAACTAAGTTTCCAGTAGAGTCGAAAAGTGCTTTAAAAAAACTGGAACAGGAATTAGAAACAGATAATACAGATCGAGTTTCATTACATGAGGGGTATAGATTCAAAGACTGCAAAGTCCACATTTATAGTTTTCGTAATAAATAGTAAAAACCTCTAACTCAAAGTATATTCATATTTATGTATTGTATATCTGCTATTCAGTAAATAAGAATATGATGGAGATATGAAGCAAGTTTCAACCAAATCGATATACCGGTTTGCTGGCAATTATAATAATAAAATTGGATATTGCTGTGTTTGATCTAATCAAATGGAAATTGCTGCTTTTTTAGCATGGGCAAGTACTTAAAAAAATCAGTAGTTATAAAATTCTTAAACTTAACAAAGGCTTAGTTTTTTCTTGATTGATTTGGAGGAACTTCATAACAACTTAGCTCCATAATTACGACTAAAGACAAAGTTATAAAATGAACAATAAAACAAACTGATTCATATAAAAAAAAAAATTTGTTATATTTTTAATTTCTTTTTAGTTTTGTTTTGCAAAAAGGAAAAAAAAATAGCCTGCATTTTCGAAAATAGTTGAGAGAAAAAGAGCTTAACAAGCTGTGATCATTGCAAAACGACAATGTCCAATGGACATTGCCGTTTTTGCATCAATTCTTAATTTTTGAACATACTTTTTTATGGGATAAAAGTGTTTCTGGTAATGTAATATTCACTAATTGGAAGCATTCAATAAATACAACTAAGAGGTATTATTAGTTACGTTTGTGAAAAAAGTGGACTTTGCAGTCTTTGAATCTATACCCCTCACATGTCTGATTACACTGTGTTAGAATTTTACAATTTTCTCTGTTAAGCGGTGCTTAAATAATTCGAGTACTCGGAATCCAAAGGTGTTTACCGAATTAAAATTGCTTATTATTAAATTATTTAAAAATGAAAATAATTTAAATTAATTAAAAACACCATTTAAGTAATTTTTTATATACAAACATACATAACTATTAGCATTAAATAAATTTATTCATATTTAAATACATAGTGTATTTTCACTAACTATCCTATCAGAGGCTTAGTTGAAGATATTGTCCACAATACTGTCATCCACGACACTATGAAGGTTATGTCACTTATCGGGCATCAACGATGATATGAGAAAAAAGTCGTTTATATAGTCGCCGATGACAACTTTAACCACATTGTTACCCATGTGATCATTAACGACAATGTGCATGATAATGTTGTTCACATTTGCATGGGCTGTCGCCAACATGACGTCAGGGTTTTACTATGGGTCTTGTACGCGTCGTCGACGTTGTCTTAAAGACATGGCCAACTGGGATTTGATATTGAATTGTACGATATGGTATGGTTTGGTATTGTAATGTATTGTGTTGTATGAGTTGATATCGTATGGTATTCTTTGGTATTCTATGATATTTTATGGGTTGTTATGGTATGGATAGTATTGGTGATGATGTTGTTCTTGATGATGATGTTGCTGCTATTGATGATGATACTGATGTTGTTGATGACGGTGTTGGTTGGTTGGCTCTACGTGTTAATCTTAAAATTGGTGCTGAGATTAAGCCTGATCTAAATGTTGATGGTATGTATAGTATTGATGATGCTGGTGTTAATGTTGTTCTTGATGATGATGATATTGATGATGATGTTGCTTATGTTTTTGCTGTTGATGATGTTATTGTTGATAATATGGATGCTATTAATGATTATGATATTGTTGGTGATGATATTGATGATGTTGTTGTTGCTGTTGATGGTGTTGTTGTTATTGATGATAATATGGATGGTATTGATGATGCTGTGGCTAATGTTTATGTTACTGACGATGTTATTGTTGATAATATCGACTGTCTGTTATTCTATGGTATTTTTATGGGTTGTTATGGTATGGTATAGTATTGTATGATATTGTATTGTGTAATATGTTATGGTATTGTGTGATATGAGTATTTTATGAGTTGTTATGGTTTGGTATGATTACGGTGACCATATTTTTCAAACCAAAAAAGGGCATTTCGAAATGTAGTTAAAATTATAAATAGGATTAACGTATTTGGATAGGTAATAAGTTAATTCAAAGAATATGATATTAGCAAGTAGAACTACTATAAATACATAAACTTTTTTTATTGTCTATGAATAAATCAATAAAAATACCTAAAAATTCATACAAAGAAAAAAATTATGTAAAAGTCTTTAAAGCAAAAAATTTAATAATTAAAAATAACTGACATATTTCTGTAAAGTATTTTTTTTTAATATGACTGTTTTTACATAAAACTAATTTGCACCTTGTTATTAAAAGTGATTCTTAAGTAACCACAATCCAGCACATGGATCATCAAAATAATCATAGGGCTCCTTTGTTGAGAGAGAAAATATTCTTTCAATAGAACGACAATTTTAGAATTCGATCTAACGCTGGCATAAGTGTTAACCAGTGTGTTTTGCTGTATTAATGTCGAAATTTTGGGGTTTTAAGAAATAAAACTTATAGTTTTTGAGTTTAAAGAAGAAGTCATAATTTAACAAAAGGACAATTCACTAAAAAAGGGACAATCTACTGTCCTTTATTTTTAAAATCTTGAAGGACATCGTATCAAAAAAAGGACGAATTGTCACCATAGGTATGGTATTGTATTGTATTGTGTGATAAGATATGGTCTGGTATGACAAGGTTAATAACCATTAACCTATAAAAAATATAAAGGATAAAAAAAAATCTGTTATCTTTAAATTCTTAACTGATAACTATAAGCAAATATAATGGGTATTTCATCATTAAATATTCAACATCCGTAAATTATCCTCTTTATTAGATCATCTTTATTGATTTTGTAATAAGATTTAATTTTTCAATTTTATTTAATATTCTGATGGTATAGTAGGCTTCAAGTTTATACTATATATTCATGTTTGCTAAATGTTATCAAAACATTACATAAACTATATAATATGATCATTCAAATAGAAATTTTGTGGTATCAGCATGTATAAGGTATAAACTTTAACATAGCATAGGTTGAATTTAATTTTTCATATAAATGACATTTTAGAATATTAGAAAATAATGAAAATATTTATTTACTTAATATGGTTTGAACCTATACAATTTTGCATGATTCAAACAAAACAACCTGAAATCAAGAAATTATTTTTAAATTTTGAGTTTTATTGTTTTAAAAAACGAAATTGATTAGTTTAGAAAATAAACTTCTTTCCGTGTAGAGTATCAAACTATAGAAAAACTTTAAAGGTTATAAACAGTGTGTAGTAGTTGAACGAACTGTAAATTCTTTTAGAAGATATTCATTTAGTATTGTCAATACAAATTATTGCTACTTTCTTAACCGATTAATAGTCTCTTAGACCTTTATGCCTGTATTCATCAAAATTTTTTAACTTTAATAAAGGTTTAAAGAACATATTTACTATGAAAATTATCCTTAATAAAAGTTTGTTACATTAAATAATCGCGTATGAATACGGGGGTTATACCGTGTTCACACGGATAGCAGTATTCGTGTTTTGCTCTCTTATTCCTGTTTCGCGCCCAAACATGATTGAAACGTCTTGTTTCCCCATACAAAATTTTGAGAGCGCAACAGGTCGTTTCATTTTGAAACAGGAAAAATGTGTTTATCTGAACTAGCTCTCAAAAAAATCAAAACAAAGAAAAAAATAAAATAAAAATTGATGTTTAATAAAATAAAGTGATAAATATAACATAATAATTAATATTTTTTAATTAGGCTTAAGTTCATTAAATTTAATTTTCATTAAATTATTTTTATGAAGAAAGGAATTTTACAACATGAAAATCAATTAAAATTTACTGATAATTTTTCATTCTTGACTCAATCTGGGCTCGAACCCAGGTGTTTACGGACAGGTTACCCTGACATGTTTCGATTACAACCACTCAATCTCCTCAGAGGGCTTGCCGTTTAACACTCGCAGCCGACTGCTGACGTCATTAGTCAAACATCAATCCTTAAACCAAATTGTATTCAACCTTTGGTAGATCGAAATTTGATTTGAATGATTATCTATTTTAATTTATTTTAACATGTTGTTCCTTTACTTCTGTTTTTTCGTACTTTTGTCAAGAATTCTTCTTGAAGTTCAAAGTACATATTTTTTGTTTTTTCATTTTTTGTCTTTCTTTTTCTTGTTGACCTTTTCAGCACAACTTGAAGGACAAATGCAAACATAGAGCTCGTGCCTTAGCTTTAACAATTATTAGTATTGTGGTAATTTTATTGAACTATTTATGGTTTTTAATCCAAATTTTTAATATTTTTGAATTAGGCTAAAGTTCATTAAATTTAATTTTCATTAAATTATTTTTATGAAGAAAGGAATTTTACAACATGAAAATCAATTAAAATTTACTGATTATTTTTCATTCTTGACTCAATCTGGGCTCGAACCCAGGTGTTTACCGACAGGTTACCCTGACATGTTTCGATTGCAACCACTCAATCTCCTCAGAGCGCTTGTCGTTTAACACTCTTCATAAAAATAATTTAATGAAAATTAAATTTATTGAACTTAAGCCTAATTAAAAAATATTAAAAATTTGGATTAAAAACCATAAATAGTTCAATAAAATAACCACAATACTAATAATTGTTAAAGCTAAGGCACGAGCTCTATGTTTGCATTTGTCCTTCAAGTTGTGCTGAAAAGGTCAACAAGAAAAAGAAAGACAAAAAAATGAAAAAACAAAAAATATGTACTTTGAACTTCAAGAAGAATTCTTGACAAAAGTACGAAAAAACAGAAGTAAAGGAACAACATGTTAAAATAAATTAAAATAGATAATCATTCAAAGCAAATTTCGATCTACCAAAGGTTGAATACAATTTGGTTTAAGGATTGATGTTTGACTAATGACGTCAGCAGTCGTCGATGGCTGCGAGTGTTAAACGGCAAGCCCTCTGAGGAGATTGAGTGGTTGCAATCGAAACATGTCAGGGTAACCTGTCCGTAAACACCTGGGTTCGAGCCCAGATTGAGTCAAGAATGAAAAATTATCAGTAAATTTTAATTGATTTTCATGTTGTAAAATTCCTTTCTTCATAAAAATAATTTAATGAAAATTAAATTTAATGAACTTAAGCCTAATTAAAAAATATTAAAAATTTGGATTAAAAACCATAAATAGTTCAATAAAATAACCACAATACTAATAATAACATAATAATATTAATAAAAGTATTAAATAATATATTTTTAAGTTTTATTTACTTTTTTATCTATTTAAAAAAAAATCGCACTAACAACACAAAAAAAATGTCAAAATGAAATAAGAATGAATCGTATGAACAGCATGTTTGGCAAACTAGTTTCAAAGAGTGAAACGAGTGGTTTATAACGTCGTATGAACATAGCATTAGTCTGTTGTTATAGTGAAACAGATCAGTAGTGGAATTCTGTAACTTTTAACAATAACAATAGTTGTTATAATTGTCAACCTGTTTTGTTGTTTGCACTAACGATTATGTGATTCTGTAAATTGTTGTTAACAACATAGATAAAAATTAACGTCAAGTGGCACCACTGTCAAAACAATGCCAAAATAACGAAAAACACAAAGAGGAATAAAAAAAACAAATAAAATTATTAAAACTAAACAGAATTTTTTAGTTTTTTGTTTTTTTAAGAAGATAAGCCAAACATTTTACTATTAAATTAAATGCAAATTATTTAATTGCCATTTTCAAGTTATATTATTTCTTTTAACTAAATATTTTTTATTTTTTCGACATTTAACAATAACTAAACAACACTAAAAAAGTTGTCGTTTACTTAACACAAATAGCTGACTTAACGATAACAAGTGCTGTTGAAAATGTTACAGAATAGCAAAATCGTTAATTTGATTGTTATGTTTTTTAACAATGACAACTATTGTTAAAATTAATTACAGAATCGCACTACAGAGTCTCTAACGATAATAATACACAATCGACAACCCTCATACTGATAGACTAGCTCACTACAAACTAGCCTACTGCGGCACCCAAAACAATAAATTTATAATTCTATTTAAAATTAACAAAAAAAAAAAGCAAAAAAGACAACTCCTTCTTCTTATTATATTTAAACAAAAAACTTAGATAAACTAAAACTTTCTAAAATCGTATACTGAAGTCTAGACATAAGACAAAATAAAAATTTATTGGAATATTTTACTGTTGTGTATTGATATTAAACTGTTTGCCATGCAGTTGATTGTACTCACAAATGTACACACAATTTTTTCTGTTGATAGAATGCCGGCGTAGCATACACAATATACATACATACAAACATATCACATAAAGAGTTGGTTGTTTTTGTATGATTGTGTATGATTATCAATATTCAGTTTGCATAATCCTAATTTTTGAATAAATGTTATACGATACATTATATAAACACTACGTTTTCGTTAATATAAACAAATCCTAAAACTCACTGTGAACTTTTAAGACCAACATTTTTACCAACACATACACACACAAATATTGTTTATTATCTTTAAAACATTAGTGATCGTCCGGATTATATTGTAATGAGTTCGGTATACGTTTTTAAACCTAAAGCTAGCTTCCAACCTTAAGTGTTGAACCCCCACCCCTTTCTCCCACCCTGCTACTATTTCTATCTCTTTCACTCTCTCTCCTAAGCATTATAAAAAGTAGAAACACCGACATAATGGCATGATCTAAATTTTATACAGGAGTCCAATATACAGAACCTCTATATGAAAAATGGCGTTCACAGACTGTGAGCACACCTAATGGCCTGATCCCAACTTTATACAGGAGTCCCATATCCAGAACCACCATATGAAAAAAGGGGGTTTACAGACTGTGGTACATGTGAAAAAGAAATCACAGATTATGAGCACACCTAATGAAGTTTAGAATAAATGTAACCAAATATCTTAAATAAGCAAATGATAAAAAAATAATGTATACAAACCATAACAAGGCATTGGCAATCTTTATAAAAAAAATTCATAACACACATACACATAACAAAGAAAAAATTATCCAAAATTTGTGTAGCACCATGGCATGCTAACAACTTTGAATTGTTGGCTGGGTTATAACATGCTCCCAACTTTGTATGGAAAAAGTGGTCGCGAACATACATATGAAAAGAGAATTAAAATACATAATTGGTTGCTGGGTTATGGCATGATCACAACTTTGTATGAAAAACCGTATCTAGGACTGTCTTAAACATACTAATGCTGTGTCTCTCCTCTTTAAACGAGCGTGACCGCAATAATTTAAAATATTTCTAGCTAGTGGATTTTACTGCATATTTCGTCATACTAGTTTTTACTAATGGCACTTTGATATCCTTGTAGACATTTGAGATTTAAACATACCAGGGAGCGGCTGTGATTATACGAAGAAGTTTATTTTGCGCCTTTGAAATTTTTCGATATTAGAGGCCGAGGCAGTGCCCCATAGTTTAAAACCACCAGATAGGCTTAAATATAGAGTTCTTAAGTAGAAGTTTACAATCGGGACTACGTCAGAATTTAGAGTCCGACGGAACGTTTGGGATCGGTTACGGAGTTCGGCAAAAAATGATGTTTGGCCAAAGTTCGGTGTTCGGCGAATTTTTTACCGAACTTCACCGAACTTCACCGAACACCGAACTTTTTTATGAAATTAAATATTTATTATAATTTTAAATTATAATTTGGGATCATTGTTTATGAAATAATACGAAAACAATACAACTATTTTTCTCTATGATTATTAGTACGAAATTAATAAAATTCTAAGGTGTATAAAAATGTCTTTATATGTGTAACGCTAAAAAATACAACAAAAAAAAAACGGTTATAAAAAAAATACTCTCTACTTATATTCTGCAAATGGTAAGTTAATCTATAGTTTTGGTTGAACCACAAACCAAACTTTTTAGTATACATTGTTCCAGATAAAAATGTCATCCAATAGGGATTTATGGAACAAATTAGAGGTAGTCGTGGTTTTTTGCTCATATCTCAACAATTTTTGGACCGTTCTGGCTGAATTTCAATTGCAACATTAAAGTGAGCATACCTGACATAAATTTATCAACCAAGCCCCCATCATATCTTGGGCTTCGGAAAACCAACTTTAACAGACAAAGGGACAACCGGATTTGAACTTCCCTTCTCATAAGGATCCGGAATATATAAGCATGATAGGGTCTAAGATCAATATTGTAGAAAGTACAAACGGAATGACAAAGTAAAATATACCCATTTACATTTTGTAAAGGGTATAATAAAAACAAAAATGTTTTTGCTCAGAATGTGTATGTTTATGACTTGACCACATGACTTGAGAAAAATATTATAATAAGCTTACCAACACAAGTGTTAAGCTTGAAAAAGATTTGAGAATATATTGAAAAAGGCTATCGTAACATTTGTAGAAAAATCAAAACGGAACCCTCGTTAAAATATTGCATATGCATGATAAATATAACCTTATCTTTGCAATTGTAGAATAATCTTACGCAAATAATATTAAATTATCTTTTGTGTATCAAAGCTTATTCGTCTCAATATTTGTTTAAGCTTTTTTTTATAATTGTAGAATAAGCTTCACAAATAATATATTATTTTGCGTTGAAAAATAAAAATCTTAGTTTTTTCTTTTAATTTTGTTTAATTTATATTCATTTAATAAATTAATAAGTTTTATTTTTTTTTATAGTTATTGCTCAACCTAATGCGATTTTTGCACTTCCACTCACTACATATATTACAGCTTAATTGACACGAAAAACACTTTCAACAAATTTGCTCAAAGAAAAACGAAAATGTAGCGTCACTTGCTGTATCTTGCCTTGAAATCAGTTGTTGCACTTTAGAAATAGACGAATACGCTTAACCACCTCGTTGAGGTAATTAAGGGAATATGTTTAAATAACTCAGTGAGGTAATTAACAAGATACCTCAACTTGGATGTATGAAAAAAGTTAAGACATAGAATTTTTCAAGTCCTATTGAAACATTACTTACATAACATTTTCTTTCCAGTACAGCCCGCTTCATTGATAATGAAAATATAATTCCTTGTTTTATTATGATTTAAACTTGTGTCACTCTATAAAAACACACTTTAGTTCAACAAACTTTATTTTTGCTAATTTGCAATAATAATGATTTATTAAACTTAAAGTTCTATAAACTGCATACTTTTCATTTCACAATATTTCGCAATCTTAGTATTTGATACTTTAATTTTTTTTAATAAAAAGTGAAAACAAACTTGCAAAACAAAAGTTTCAACAGACGTCAGTTAAATTTTTTAATTATTATCGCCTTTAGTGAAAAAAGTTATATCTATATGTATAAAAATAAAAAATGTTGTATGTTTGTTTGTTTGTTGGCTTATAGACTCCTAAACTACAGAACCGATTTTCCTGAAATTTTTACAGTAACACCACGTGAGCCCTAAAAAATAAAAAGGCTACTTATTTTTTCGATAGGGGCAGGGGAATTGGTACCCGCCATTGGATGCCAATATTAAATATCGCATATCTTAAGAGCCGCTGCACGCATTTTGTGGAACTTTTGGTAGTAGGATCTTCTGGTCCCCAAAATTGAAATAAAATAGCAGCGGGGGAAGTGGTTCCCCCCATAAGAGGCCAATGTTTAAAATGGCATATCTTAAGAACTGCTATAGTGAGAATGTTCAAACTTTGTAGAAGTCACTCTTATTGTATACTACACTATTGAAAATAAAAATAAAGCGGGAAGGCGTAGTGGGGGAAATACCTCCCATAGGATGCATATATTAAATATCGCTCAACTTAAGAAATATTAAAGGGAGAGCCTTCAAACGTGGTAAAAGCTACTATTATGGTAAACTATAAATTTCAATATAAAAATTAGCGGGGTTGACAGAGGAGGAGTAGTTCCCCTCATAGATAGAAATATAATTAAGCGGCTCTTTGTTGAACTTTTGGTAGTAGGATCTTCTGAGCCCCAAAATTGAAATAAAATAGCAGCGGGGGAAGTGGTACCCACCATAGGACGCCAATGTTTTATATCGCATATCTTAAGAAATGTTGTAGTTAGAATGTTCAAACTTTGTAGAAGTCACTCTTATGGTATACTACACTTTTGAAATCAAAAATAAAACGCGTAGGCGCAGCGGTAAATACCTATATTAAATGTATAATTTTATTAAATAAGTAAAATTGCTATATTTGGCTGGGCCATATCCGCAGGTACTTAAAATATTGAAGGACTGGATGGGATTTAAAAATTATCAATTTAACCTAACAGTTTTATAATTTGTTCCAGTTCTAGACCTATGGTAGATTATGGGCCGACCAGCAGTATATTTTATGGTGTCATTGCTATACCCACACAACCATATTGTTTGTTACCTTTTGAAATATTGATCCTATAACCAATTTTTAGTATACCAATCGATTCAATCACTCTTAGAATCAATTCGAACGATGTCCGTCCGGCTGGCTGGCTGTCCATGTAAACATTGTGCGCAAATTATAGGTCGCAGTTGTGATTGTTTTTGAAAATTGTAAGGATCGGTCCAAAATTGCATATTGGTCCCACACAAACTTCTTTCCAGTTTAGAATCTTTGTGCCGATGTACCATGTTATTATGTCGAACTAAAAATATTATACTACAACTTAAATCATCTGGCCTAATTTTATCAGAGGGAGGACATTTTAAACTAAAGCTATTGTACATTTTGGATCGATCATTCCAAAACTCGGTTGATTTATTTTAAGTATTTTAAAAAACGTAAATTGAATCAAATTTCAATACAGTTATATTTTGGTGAGCCCAGAAAAAAGTTTATTTTAATGTGAATATTAAATTGTGGAATATTTTGCTTTTAAATAAGACATATTTTGTTTTAAAAAAAATCTTAGCGCATATTTTCAAACTATTAACATGTTAACTTGGTTGCATTACTTGCTGTGTTGTTGTTAAATACTACTGAGACAATTAAACGAATGAAATTTGGGTGCAATTATGTTTTGGGAGTTTAATTTTAAGGCAATTACCCGAATTGGGTAATTAAGCGTATGACAATTAAACGTGGATTTTTGTTTGAAAACTGGAAGAAGGAAAAACGGGAATTTAAAACTCAAGGAAAAAAAGCGTAAAAGGCATTTAACGGGTTATACCGTAATTCCACTTTATTTGTAACGCTGGGTCTCCACTTAGCAATTTTTATTGCTAAGTACAAGCAATAACGTCTGCAGAACAATGGAGCAATGATTGCTGATTATATTGCTGGAGAACACTTGTTATTGCTTTGCCATAAATTTGCAATTTTCACCTCGAGTAGTTGTATAAAGTTTTGTGGCTGTATTTATAACAAATGTTTTATGTTGTGTTTTGAAGTGATTGTTAAATTTTCTTTTTAAATTAATTAATAAAATAATTAATTGTAATTGTCGTAGCTGTGTTTTGTATTGCTTTTTTGTTTATTTGTGTATGAAAAAAACCTTAAACTTGTATTGTTCTATTGAAAAAATAAAAATATACAAAAAAAAAAAAACAAATTCTTCGTTTGCTTTTGTTGATATTGACGTTTATTTAAAAATATAATATATAAAAACTTTTTCTGTATTTTGTTGAAGTATTTTTCACTTGCTTTTTTAATAAATAAACACACTAATACTACATTTACATTAGCCCGAAATCTTGTAGATTTGATTTAAAATCTTCTTCGAAATCTAGTGCGTTTACATTATACTTTTTTGACATTAGCGAGATTTTGTTTTTATAACAAAACAACTGACTAAAAGTTTTTTCATTACACATACAAACACAAAAAGAAATATACATCTAAAAATTTGCATTACCTTTTATTAATAAACAACCATATTTATTTTATCAATATTACTCGTTTTTTTATATTTTTACAGTTTTTATTAAACTTTTAATTTGTTTTGTCTTTTTTTTTAATGTAATTTTTTCTTGTGCAGGGAAGTATTTTTTAGTGCTTTATTGAAAAAACCATAGTTGCATCATTAAGTACTACTAGATTTTGAGTAGATTTCGTCAAAATCTAGTCACGAAGTAGATTTTGTTTTGTATGGGAAATCTAGTCAAAAACAACTAGATTTGGCTCGAAATCTCGTAAGTACTAGATTTGGCGTAGGTGTAAATGTAGTATAATAAATAACCAACCGTACAGAGAAATGAAATGTCAGATAAATTACAACTGATTAGACAGCAGATTGCTAAGCAATAATTGCTCAAGCAATAAGAAGAGCCATCATTGCGCAATGGATTGCCACTCATGGCAATATGCCGTCTATACGTCGCAAATTTTATGGAGCAATCAAATTTGACGTTTGCCGCAATAAATATTGCTACGTGGAGACCCGGGGTAACTTAAACGGAATTTGTTTTTTTGAGTTTTATTTCATTAAAACAAACGCAATTAAAAAGTTTTTTTATGAAAATATCTTTTGAACAACGAAAAAGGTCCATAGACTTTATTAAAAAATTTTTTGTGAATTTTTCAACGTCTCAAAAAAAATATTTAAATTAAATTGTGTCTAAGTACTAACGTGTCATAAGTGAAAAAAAAAAACAACTACATGAATTCGAGTTTTTCCAATTGTGTCTAGAGACAATATTACTATAAACGAAAGGACAAAAAAACCAGACGATAAAAAAATGTCCATGGAAAATAATCACATCAATCCACCCGCCGTACTATCTGGGTCTGATTTTCTGTCCTTATCAAGGAGTTTCACGGTAGAAAAGAATTTGACTTGGCATCCTTCATCAGGGAAGTGGAATAAGTGTTGCCGCTGTTCCATGAAAATTCCACTAAACAACAGTTTGTGTTCGAAAGATTTGTCAAAAACAAAATTCAAGGACCAGCTTTACAGGTAGTGAGAACCTTAGCCCCAGAAGCAACATGGATCCGAATAAAAGAAGAACTCGTAAAGAATTTCGGCGTTAAAGAATGGTACCACGGTATCTATCACCAGGCTATATATATATATGAAAAATTATAATGCAAGTGAATAATTTGAAAACCTTATAAATATATTAGATAAGCTAATTGTAAATATTAATTTGTTAAAAATAAAACTCAGAATTTTCTCTTTCTACTAATGAATCAATTATTCTTAATACATTTTTGAATGGTATCCACCCAAATTTATAGCATAATTTATAATAGAAAAATATCCACGCTTAGGGAAGTTTATTACATTTGAAAAGAAATACCAACAACAAAAAACTACAACGAAAACGGACAGAATAGGGCATATCAACAGAAATAGACATCTCAAGGACAAACATTCCAAAATTCATATACACCCCTATCATGAATAACAAGTGGAATTTTTGTTACCATGAAATTTTCATTCCCCTCGAAGGGAAAAAAGCTATCGTGAATCTCATGTGAAAAATTTTTCACGCCATCAATTCCAGTGAATGCAAAAAAAGAAAAAAGATTAAAAAAAAATTAAAAATCAATGAAATTTTTGGTTAAAGATGTACACGTTTTAAAGAAAGGTAAAAGTAAAAAAAAACAAAATATTAACCCCCGTATTCATAAAAAATTAAAATGGATTTGAAATGCATTTTAAGAAAAATTTGTATCACAATTTTGGCTTAAAACACATTTTAAACTTATTTTATTTTTTATGAATACGGCAGTTAGAATTGGAGGGATAGCTTGATTACAACGTTAGTTTTTTGCACTTTTTAAATTTTATATAGTAAAATATTTTCAAAAATTCTTCCACCACATCTTTAGAAAGCTTCACAAATCCGCAGGCAATCGACATGTTGTTTTGGTTTTGCATTTTGTTGGCCATTATATCGGTTTGTGTCTTATTAACTAATCTAGCCCTTAAAATTCGATTTATAGGAGGAACTACTGACATAAATGTTCTGTTCCCTAGCAAAAATAAAATGAGAAAATCTAATGGAAACGTGACCAAATTACGAGGGAAAAAACTTTTCACGATAAGGGGAATTTATTCCCGTGAACATATTTTAACGTTATTATTCTCCTTTGAATTACCTTTTTTTCATGGAAGTTTTTCATGATCGCAAATATGTAAAAAGGGGAAAATTTATGAGGGAGAAATTATTCACGATAGGGGTGATATTAAAAGTCCCTCTCCAATTCGTCAAAACAATACTTAATTTCGAATGGACGCTTGACCTGGTCTCGGCGCATTAAAGCGAAAATAACGGCTATGAAACTTAAAGCAGCACAACTACATTGACTTATCGGTCGAAACTCAAACTTGTCTTTAGGCAACAAAATTCTCTTATACAAGTCCATCATAAAACCAATATGGATATATGGCATCCAATTATGGGGAACTTTATGCGCATCTAACATCCTAAAGCTTCAAAGAAGACAGTCTAGAATATTACGACAAATTGTCTGCGCCCATGGTATATACGTAATGATATTAACCACAGAGATCTCAACGTCCCCACTATCCAGGAGGAAATTAAAAAATATTCAATTAGCTACATCGATAAACTAATGGCCCACCCTAACTACCTCGCTCAGTGTCTGCTTCAGTTCAAAGGTCACCAGAGGCTAAAAAGAACCGATACTTTGAACCTAACTAGAAGACATTTTTAAAATTTGAATACAGCAGTTAGTGGTTACATTGGTAACAACTAATAAACAACAAGTAGAATTTAGATTTGAATGCATATTGTAAATTTCGATAAGAAAGATTCAATAATAAAAATAAATTAAAAAAAAAAATACTTAATTTCGACAACATTTTCTCAACACAAATAATTCTCAACAATCCAGGGGGTCTACTCTCTATTGCGATGCGAAAACAATTTCGATGCGAAAGCTAAATGCCAACTTCGTACTCTCTATCACTTTCGCAAAATTTTCTGAAAATAAAGCGATAGTGGCAACAACAAAAAGATGGCGCGGATTTACAGTAATCAAATGCCAAAGTGTGTAAAAATATTTGAAATTGGAAAATTTAAATAAAATAAAGTGATGATTTACGAAAAGAAAAAAAAATTCAAAGATGCGAAAGACACATGCGCAAACGTATTGAAGAGTACCAATCGCTTGATTTGCTGCAATTTTCTTTCGCATCGCAAACCGAAATAATAATGGGTCACTCCAGTGAAAGTAGATGGTAAAAATGTCGATGGCTTAATAGGGCAAAATATATTAAAAGCCTTTTCAGCAATTATAAACCTTGAGAAAGATTTCTTACAAATAAACAGGAATAAAATTAAATTTATAGACTCCTGTCTATACAATTCAGAAGAAATACAAACCTTAGAAAAACAATCAGACAACATTTCAGCTAAATTAAAACGTGAGGACATGAATAAGGAGGATCAAATATTTTTAACAGAGCTTGTTTTTAAGAATTACGAACTATTTTTTCAAGAGGGCAACTACTTACCCACACTCGTTTAGCCTGAACGGGCTGCTTAAAAAAACTAAACGATATGTAGTAAAAATATTTTTGGCAAATTTTTTAAAACTTTAATAAATATTATTTCACTAGCATGCTGCAGAACAAACGGTATTCTAATATAAGCCCAAAAACTTTTGCGAAGATATGCTTCAAAATAAATGTTCTGTATTTAAAACAATTTAACATGAATCTTTAGATTAACAAAGGGCAAGTAGATATTTATGAACAAATGTATATCTTTTACTTTTATTCCAGAAGAACAAAATGGCAAAAATGGAGTGGGCTAACACTGAATTGTTAAACATTTAAATTGCCCTTGCTTTAAAAAATGTTCATTAGGTAATTCCTCGTACGTACAATTCAAAGTCTATGAATATAACTCCCCGTCTACAACTAACATGATTTGCTGTTATAACAAGATTTTATAAAAGCGTTGTTTAAACATTTGCATTAACAACCGTGATATAACATGAGAAAACCTCTTACAAGTTGAGTCTATACTTAACACTAACATCATTTTAGTGTTAATGATAAGCATTTCATGTCAATTGTAGACTGTATGTAACATATGCAAAATGTACATATATACGCTACCAACTACTATAAAATTAAAATTTGAAGGTATGAATGTAACATATTTTATAACTACAAATTCAAAAAAAGATGTTTATTTTAGAAATAATTGGAAGATCTTTTATTTAATTTCTAATTGTTGCTGGCAAAATATCCACCTTACATTCAGCCTTGTTAAAATTTAAAGCATCGTATAAAAAAATAAACTCCCGTTCAGCATTGTAAAAACTGAACGAGCAGAGTTAGAAACTGAACGCACCTTCAATTTTGCAGAAGCTGAACTCTGGGTAATAAAAACCTGAACGAACGTTCAATTTTGCAGAAGCTGAACTCTGTACAGGAAAAAAAGTGAATCACATTCAACGTAAAACTGAACGTTCTTTGCGCCCGGCCGAAGGCCGGCTATACAGAGAAGCTTTAGTTATCGAAGCCAGTATTTGTTATACCATAGAAGAGAAAATCCTTATTTTCGATATATATATATTTAATATATACACCCAGAGAAAAAGCTACAAAACCATTTTTAAAAAATTCTACCCATATTATGTTTAATTTAACCAAATCATTGTCGCCGACAACCATATTATTGTTAAATTAGTTTCTTGAAAAATAGTTTTGTTGTTTGCAACCATAATAAAACATGGTTTTCTCTGCTATGTAAGATTATGGTAGAATTTTAAAAATGAAAAATGGCCCAAAAAAATGGGCTATTTTTCATACAACTTATTTTATCAATATTATTTATCTGTTCCATTTAATTTTTGTTTTTTTAAGTTTTAGTTTTAGCAGCATTAATTTGCCGTAATTTTTGTTGTTTTTATACCCTCCACCACAATTAGTTGTGAAGAGGGTATATTAAGTTTGTCATTCCGTGTGATACTTTTTTATTATTCATCTCAGACCCCATAAAGTATACATATATGTATATTCTGGGTCCTTGAGTAATTCTAAGTCGATTTAGCCATGTCCGTCTGTCTGTCAGTCTGTCCGTCTGTTGAAAACACGCTCACTTTCGAACAACTCAAAAGAAATGAACAAACTTGGTGCCAAATTGCTTGTAGTTATCCTAAGCAGTTTGGGATTAGAATCCAGCAAAATCGGTTCAGTAGGACCAGAGCTATGAATCAAAATGTGGAACCACCACCTAAAAAAATTGATAATTTTGTTACAAAAAATAACATTAATGCTGGAACAAGGCACGGAATGAGATACGATTTTGCAAAAATTGGTTCTATTTGACTGGAAATCACGCTGTTAAATTTCGTGATGATCCCTCCATAATTTACCCTAAGCCCCATATAAACAATACTCCCGGAAAACAGTTAAGTACGCCTAAAACCGTAAAAAATAACGCTAGCCTAACAAAATTTGGTACGTCACAGTTTGATAGGACTACAAATGACACTGTCGAATTTCGTGAAGATCGGTACATAATTTACCCTAGGCCCCATAGAAACCCTACTCCCGGAAAACAGTTTAGTACGCTTAAGACCGTAAAAAATAATGCAATCATAACAAATTTTGGCTCGTCACAGTTTTATAGAACTACAAATGATACTGTGATATTTCGTGAAGATCGGTACATAATTTACCCTAGACCCCATAGAAACCCTACTCCCGGAAAACAGTTTAGTCGCCTAAAACCATAATTAATAACAAATCGTCACAGTTTAAGATAATAATAACATCATACAGATATTACTCCTTAAACATTCGAACTGTCGGTGGAGGGTTTCAAACATTCAGCACAGCCGAATATAGCACTCTAACTTGTTTTTAATAAAATTTAATTTTTTCTTGTAAAGGGAAATATTTTTTAGTACTAGTCTCATGTGCATGTGCAAGTGCTGCAAGATTTTGGGTAGATTTCGAAACCGATTTTATTTTGATGGCAAATCTAGACAAAAACAACTACTAGATTTCGTTTCAACGTAAGAGGGCTATTGTGAGAATTAAAAGATTCCATAAGATTAAAATTTGATTGATAAATAAAATATATGTATATCAGATGACAATTAGCAACAAAATTTTATCATCTCCGTTCCCAAAAAGTAAGCGGAACTAATGCTGGGTAGTTATATGGCCAACTACATATACGAATGCTGTTTATAATTTCAGCTTTGCAAAATTGAGTATTTACTGGTGCCACCTTACGTTAAGAAATAAAAGTTCAATTTTTTAGAGTGCTTCGTCGTTCGAGCTCTGTTCTGTTGTTTACAGTGACTGGCAAATTGTGTTTTACCAAAAATAAAATTATTTAATTTTTTTGCGATTTTACAAGTTTATTGCCAAGACAGGAGGGCATCGGTTTAATTTTTTGAATTTTGGCGAGGATATACCTAATTTAGTCCTGGCGGCAGTTCGCTAAGGGGCAAAAGTCATAAAAGTCATTCGAAACCAGTTGTTGTTCCAGAAAAAAAATTGCTGTTGTGCTCAAATTGATAAAGCAAGATCGGTATGTGACATATCACGAGATTGAGACAACTGTAGTAGAGCTGGCATAAGCAAGAATATTTTAAATATATTTTTTTTCATGAAAAATAGTTTTCTATATTTTCTGACTAACATACGTAATTTAGTTAGTAAAATTTAGCTAGCTCGATTAAAGTCAATGAATTATTTAACATCAAAATAACAGTTAAATATTCACATATTTATTAATTTTTCAGTCTATGGGAATAGTTCTTGTACCTGTTATTCGCAATATATATAATTCTCATCACTCGCGTTGAATTGGATCAAAACTAGTTTTTCCTCAGCTAATTTAATAAAAATTGTAATAATTGATATTAGTCCTCATCGTGATCCACCAACTTTAAATTACCACGCTTTAAGTACAAAACAAGAAGAAGGAAAAATAATTGGATTTCCTACATAAATGCTAAGAAACTGATGAAAGTGCACCTTTTACAATAATCTTTATCCAATCAATAGACAAATTCGTAAAAAAATTCAATTTGAATACAAACCCCAAATAATAAAAAAAAAATGTGTTTCAAATGATTAAGGATCACCCTAAATATCCAAACTGCCTATTTTAAAGACAAAAAGTATATTAAAAAAAGTAAGTACTTACATGTATTCAAAATTTTTTATTTTCGAATAGGACTATTACAAAAAAGCTTTATAAAGTACATAACTGAAATTTAGCTCACAGAATAAATTCGAAAAATAAAAAAATGTTGAATAAAATAAAAGAAACTTATGGAAAATAAGTTAATATTTTACATACATGTTTAAGGATCACCCTAAATATCTAAACGGCCTATTTTAGCCTGGTTTACACTATTATACTTTGTATTAATATATGTCAAAAACTCAAGTGTGATAGTGTGAATGCAATGTGTCACGAAAATGACACGTATTATGAAAAAAAGTTTGACATCCCATACGACTTCATCGTTTTTTGAAAAATTTCTAAACAATAATACTTTTCATTGGATCAGGGTTGCATTTTATTTCATGTTTGAGTGTTTAGACTTTGTGTGATGGTGTGAACACAAACTGTCATGTTAAATTAGATTTTTTGACAGTCGCAACAAAACTCATTAGATTTTTATCTCACAAAGTATTAGGGAATACGTAAGACTTGTGAGATAGTGTAAACTAGCTTTTAACACTAACATCATATTAGTGTTTATGTTAAGCATTTCATGTCAGTTGTAGAGTGCATGTTAAGTGTAGACTCATCATGAAAGAGGTTTTCTCATGTTATTACACGGTTGTTTATGCAAATGTTTTAACAACGCTTTTATATCATCATGTTATAACAGCAAATCATGTCAGTTGTAGACGGGGCGTAAAAGAAAACAAAAAGTATATTCAAAAGTGTTCAAATTACATTAATTACCGTCAAAAAACATTGTACCCAACGATATAAAGAATTTATGAATGTCTTTTTCTATTATATTGATCACAAAGTGCTGACTGGCCATTAATCGATGGATCGAAAAAAAGGAATTTAAAAGCAAATAAAACTTAAGAACATTAGTAAACTTCACAACTTCATTAAGGATAAGGCTAGTTTCCACTATCTCACAAGTCTTACGTATTTCATAATACATTGTGAGATAGAAATCTAACGAGTTTTGTTGCGACTGTTAAAAAATCTTATATAACACGAACGTTTGTGTTCACACCATCACACAAAGTATAAACACTCACATAGGAAATAAAATGCAATTTATTAATGTTTTGATTTTTTTGTTACAAGTTATAGAAAAGAAGCGAAAGTGGAATAGGGATTATCAATGAAAAAATTTCTATTACGGCTTGATGATCATGGTAGGGTGGGCATTTTTATTGCGTTGCATTTCTATCTTTTGCTAACATTACGTTGAAGCAGACCTACTCAAATTTTAAAATAGTAACATTTTTTCAATTTTTTACAATAGTAACATTTTTTTCATTATCTTATTAATTTTAGATTGATTTGTATTTGATATATTGTTTAATTTGATATATAAATGTAACGTTTTCTATATTGCATGCATTTTAAAATACAGTTTTCTATTTGGTTCTTTGCTTTGTAAAATCTGCATTCAGTTCTTAAGCCCACGACGAGCCAAAGCCGGAATATTCATGCAGGAACTTAATGCAGCAGACAAAAAGCTTTTCCTTTAGTTATATGGTACACATCCTTAGGAATAAGTATGACGAGTCAATAAAAAAATATATTAACATAACAAAAATTGTTCGCGTTTGGACCCGCATAATTTTTTAAAAGTTCAAAAACAATGTTCGTGTCATTGGTGCAAACGCCGTGTATAAAAAGCTTATTTAAAGGCATATTGTCATATCAGGTCCCCTCACTACGAATAGGGTGTAATGAACTTTCGACATTACCCATTTTAATTGACTTATGAGTCGATTACGGGTAGCAACACAGTTATAGTCGAGTTGCCAGCAGTGAAATCAGGCAACGCCGCTCATGTTAAAATATCCAATTTTTCTTTTATTTTATATTGTAAAATGTTCGGCGTTGCCGGATTTCGCTGCTGACAACTCAACTTCAGTTCAGTTGCCATCCGTAATCGACTTTTTATACTATGTTCACACTTGGGTTCTTAAACGCGTTTAAGCAGCTCGAACGTGATTAAGCTCTAATCACTTCAAAATCGAGATGATTACCCATACATTGAAGTGATTTGTTAATCACTTCAAATCGACATGATTACAACTAAATCACTTCATAAACCACATAGAATCCACTGAACATACCCTAATAATGTAGAATCGCTCATGATCGTGTACAACCGGCCAAGATGTCTGCTTAATGTTTTTATTTTTTTTCCTTAAATAATTCATAGATTTTCACAATTTCATCATTATATTGATTAAAATAATCTTCTGATAACTTTATAAAAGTGTTTTTATCCATTTTTAATACTTTAAAGAAATTTAAATTTGTTTGTTGTTTTTTGTGTGTGTGTTTTTTCTTAATCATCTGTCATCTTAATCATCTCAAATGTAATGTGAACGGCTTTGATTAGCTAAATCAACATTTTGCTTAAACGCGTTTAAAAACCCAAATGTGAACATAGCATTACTTTCAAAATTCAATGGTTTGCAAAAACTCAGTTTTCTTATACCATGTTCACACGGACGGCAATATTCGTGTTTCGCTCTCTTATTCCTGTTTCGCGCCCCAAACATGATTGAAACCACTTGTTTTCCTATACAGAATTTAAGAGCGAAACAGGTCGTTTCATTTTGAAACAGGCTGCGAAACAGGAAAAATTTACTATCATCTCCAATTTCGATAACATTTATCGTTATTTTATCTGAACTAGTTCTCAAAAAAAAAAAAAAAAAACAAAACAAAGAAAAAAACAAAATAAAAATTGATGTTTAATAAAATAAAGTGATAAAATTAACATTATAATATTAATAAAAGTATTAAATAATTTATTTTTAAGTTTTATCTTTTTATAAAAAAAAATTACACTAACCACACAAAAAAAATGCTAAAATGAAACAAGAATGAATCGTATGAACAGCATGTTTGGCAATCTAGTTTCAGAGAGCGAAACCAGTGGTTTATATCGTCGTAAGAACATAGCATTATTTTCAAACCCATATAAGAATATATACATACATATATGCTTATTTTTGTGTGTTAATTTGTGAAATATGAACAGTGATGCCAACTTTTGGAGAGCAAAAAGCACTTTAAAATTTAAAAAAAGCACTATTTCCAACAAAAAAAAGCGTAAAATGCACTAATAGCCTTTTTACACTAATCAACATCTAACATCTACCATCAATTTGCGAAGATGTTAACATCTTTCCATAAGAAATATATTTCAACATCTTTAAAAGATGTTCCTATCTCATTTTATTCCATTCTACATCTTTCGATTATTTTAGTGTCATCACTAGAAAAGTGGCAATAAGTAATATTATTATTGTGGCATCACTGACAAAAATAAGTTGGTTTTGAAAGCAGCGTTACCATTTGTCAAGTTTTATTTTTTATTGCTATGTTTTATTGTTAAGTATTTTTTATATTTTGAAACAAATTTAACTTCAAATAAATTTTTTTTTTTTTTTTTTAAATTTTGCAACTTTTGTGAGAAAAAAACATTTTTTATTTAAAAAAATTCTTTTTTTCAAAAATGGTAACATTTTTGTTTGATGGTTGATGTTAGATGTGAGCAATGTAAACGAGTGTTTCAGATTTTCTACATCTTGGATGGTAGATGTTAAATGTTGATCAGTGTAAAAAGGCTATAAGCCATTTTTACAATTTGATTAAACATTCGGCTGTGCCAAATATTCAGTATTATTCCGGTTGTCGTTATCGATCAAGTCGTTTTTTGTAGGAGATTTAAGAACACTGGTTGTGTGCAGGGTTGTCAGATCGATTTTGACCTTTTTCGCCAAATTCAATATCAAAAATCGCCAAAACCTTTGTTTACAAGTTTTCGACAATAAAATACATATTTTTTGAAATACCAAAAATATTTTTTATAAATCCTAAAAACTAAATTAGTTCCGTACCGCTTAAATACGCCAAAAATTCAAAAAAAGTCGCCATAATATATATTTTGCTTAATTTTTATTAAGAGCGAAATAAACATAGTTAGTGAACACAAAAAAGGTACGATGTTTACTATAAAATAATTTATAGTAGTCTACTTAAAGCAACAAAAAAAGATTTTTTGCGGCTAGTACTAAACAAATTTTAGAAATGCACTATACCTATATACAATAGTTGCAGATATATTATATATCTAAAACGCTTCACCGTCAAGACTCGCTATTTGTCTTCTAATTTGGAATACATTGTGAGGGTATTACATTTATTCATCGAAAGTACAAAAGAAGTGCAACATGTTCTATTCCCATTCATATAACTTATCAGGCATGTTCTAAAAAACACTTTTTGTGAAAGTGATTTGAAATCACAAAAAAGATGCTCTGGACAAAAAGCTTTTTTTTATAATTGTGATTTTAAACCAGTCAGCTTAGTGGCCGCCGGTTGAAAATTAATTGCTTATTTGTTTCCACCATTTGTAACTAAGTTAAAACTTTTGTGGTTTTCAAAACACCCATTAATCACAATTGTGATTTCAAAATCACAATTGTGATTTCAAAATCACAAGTGATTTGAAATCTTGTGATTTACAGAACATGCCTGTATAACTCCTAATAACGCGTCTAGAAGTTCGTAGTTCATAGTTTCAACACAGGCATTACTAGTTGTAATAACCGCATATTAAGGACAGCCAAAGTAAAGTCCTTAAAATGTTACGTACCTGCCGTATCCTTGTAGCTTTAAAATGTTTTCCTAAACTCATTTAGTTATCTTTCCAATTAACCAACGCTTATTTTTTCCATTGTGTTTTATAAACGTCCAAAGGTATGATAGGACTCATAAAAATCTTTAAAATATCACTAACAACAACATATTTTATCTGTGATAATAAATTGCCACATACATATAAGAATAATGTTAAAATGTTTATAGACTTAAAACATATTAGTGTTTTAAGGAATTCTATTTATTGTTTTTTTAAGAGGAATTTGATATATAAAAAACACTTTTCTAGAAGATTTTCATTAACTTCATCAGCCATTTGAACATACCTTCAAATACCTTTCATATATATGATTGCCTGAAATTTCATTCATAAAAATACGAGAATTAAAATAATATTATTTGTAAGTACTGAATTTAACGAATTTCAAAACAAATTCATAGGTCATCAAAATAGCCAGTTGGCGATTTTAAAATTTTATAAATCGCCAAAAAATCGCCATGTCGCTAAATCAAAAATTAGGTCGCCAAACATGTTTGAAAATCGCCACGTTTGGCGAGAAATCGCCACATCTGACAACCCTGGTTGTGTGTTACTTTAATCTCTTACAAAAAACGACTTTATCGATTACGACAATGACAACCGGAATGAGGTTGATTACATACCTCCAAAATTTCAAAAAGACGATGCCGTTGAAGGGGGATTTTCATTTAAAATTTAATAATTAATATATTCTCATTTGTATGTAAACATTTTTAAATGTATTACTAGCTGACCCGGTCCGCGTTGCTGGCCCCAAGCAAACATTAGTGTTGTATTACCAGACGATTTAAGTTGAGCTGTAAACGAAATTTACAGCCTTTAAAATTTTCCTTCCGTAAAAACCTAAATCGGTCAAGCCGTTCTTAAGTTATGCGCTTAATAGAAAAAGTGGGCGTAGAAGTAGGCGTGATACATTTTTCTTTCAATGAAAACGTAAAATGGAATAATACGAACATTTAAAAGAAAAATTAGTCAAATCGAAGGAGCCGTTTTTTGATTTTAGGTAAATCGAAAAAAGTGGGCGGGGCAAAATTTTCTTTCCGTAAAAACCTAAGTTGGACCATGGCAATCATTTTAAAGAAAAAATCGTTTGAATCGGTCAAGCCGTTCTCAACTTATGCGCTTAATAGAAAAAGTGGGCGTAAAAGTAGGCGTGATACATTTTTCTTTCGATGAAAACGTAAAAGGGATTAATACGAACATTTAAAAGAAAAATTAGTCAAATCGATGAAGCCGTTTTTTGATTTTAGGTAAATCGAAAAAAGTGGGCGGGGCAAAATTTTCTTTCCGTAAAAACCTAAGTTGGACCATGGCAATCATTTTAAAGAAAAAATCGTTTGAATCGGTCAAGCCGTTCTCAACTTATGCGCTTAATAGAAAAAGTGGGCGTAAAAGTAGGCGTGGTAAATTTTTCTTTCGATGAAAACTTAAAGTTGATTAATACGAACATTTGAAAGAACAATTATTCAACTCGATGGAGCCGTTTTCTGATTTTAGGTAATTCGAAAAAAGTGGGCGTAACAGTGGGCGGGGCAACATTTTCTTTCCGCAAAACCTAAGTTAGACCATGGCGATCATTTTAAAGAGAAAATCGTCCAAATCGGTCAAGCCGTTCTCAAGTAATGCGCTTAATAGAAAAATTGGGCGTAAAAGTAGGCGTGATACATTTTTCTTTCGATGAAAACGTAAAAGGGATTAATACGAACATTTAAAAGAAAAATTAGTCAAATCGATGAAGCCGTTTTTTGATTTTAGGTAAATCGAAAAAAGTGGGCGGGGCAAAATTTTCTTTCCGTAAAAACCTAAGTTGGACCATGGCAATCATTTTGAAGAAAAAATCGTTTGAATCGGTCAAGCCGTTCTCAACTTATGCGCTTAATAGAAAAAGTGGGCGTAAAAGTAGGCGTGGTAAATTTTTCTTTCGATGAAAACTTAAAGTTGATTAATACGAACATTTGAAAGAACAATTAGTCAACTCGATGGAGCCGTTTTCTGATTTTAGGTAATTCGAAAAAAGTGGGCGTAACAGTGGGCGGGGCAACATTTTCTTTCCGCAAAACCTAAGTTAGACCATGGCGATCATTTTAAAGAAAAAAATCGTCCAAATCGGTCAAGCCGTTCTCCAGTTATGCGCTTAATAGAAAAAGTGGGCGTAAAAGTAGGCGTGGTAAATTTTTCTTTCGATGAAAACTTAAAGTTGATTAAGACGAACATTTGAAGAAAAATTTGTCAACTCGATGGAGCCGTTTTCTGATTTTAGGTAAATCGAAAAAAGTGGGCGTAAAAGTGGGCGGGGCAAAATTTTATTTCCGTGTAGATCTAAGTTAGACCATGGCGATCATTTTAAAGAAAAAATCGTTCAAATCGGTCAAGCCGTTCTCAAGTTATGGTTTTTGCCACGCCCCACCGCCCCCAGACCGAAAATCAAAAATCAGACTTCCCTATGTCACCCGCCTGAATATTCTGAAGATTCCCTGAAAATTTCATCAAAATCGGCCCAGCCGTTTTGGAGTCCATACGTTACATACATACATACACACATACATACACACATCCAATTTTATATATATAGATTATAATAATAATAATAATAATAATTATTATCTTCAATAAAAAAAAAAAAAAAAGTTTTATAGTAATACAGTGCGAGCTCGATTTTCGTCACTCGAAAAAATCGGACCTGTTGCAATTACCGAAAATTTGCAATAAATGACCATTGTTTATTATAATAAAAAAATTTTACCGCTTAAATAAATCTAAATTTAAATCGTTCAAAGATTAATAAAACAATTGGCGTATGATATTATCCAATTATTTTAACCTAAGTACGCTTCTGAATAAAGCACACACATAAGGTGCAAGAAACACATGTATGTTTGTATTCTGATACTTAGTAAAACCTTTTTGCAATAGCACTAGAGGTAGAAGTGCACAACACGCGGTTATTCGGAGACGAGTGTCGTACGTTTGAAAACTAAAGCGCATGGAAAATAGCAGGGTTACACAACGCTCGTTTTAAAAGTAATTTCTGTCAGCTGTTTTTAAATTATTAAACACTTTGCGTATGCCAAGTTATGGCTATTTTTTTGTTTTTAAAGTCTTTGCATTCTTTTGTACGGTTTCCGACTGCATGTTTTCACAATTCCTAATATTTTCCAAGCCATTTAGTCTCTTCAAAATGTTTACTGAATACAAATACATCGTTTTTATTACGATTACTAAATATGTGGTCAACGCTAAAGAGTGCTACGTTTTGTAAAATTTCCAAATTGCTAGGAAGCCAAGCTCTAATCTCGTAAATAAACTATCTTTTATCACTTTTTTTATCATTTAAAATCTTAAAATCCCAAATAGCAAATCTGATCTAAATCATCCTCTATATAATCGAAGTTTTAAAAAATTATAAAAACAAGTAAGAGTGCTATATTCGGCTATGCCGAATCTTATATACCCTTCACCATGGTTTGGAAAGAACAGAAGTTTATATATATATTTAAATATATGTATATATATATGTATATTTATAAAATATATATAGTTTAGTTTTATTTAATTATTTGCACATGATTGCGTGCTATTAAATATATTAAAAGTTTAATTAATATATAGCACGTTAAGTTTTGATCGAATTTCAGTATTTGGTCATACCGACATCTTAAAGTATAAAATTACCATTTACTTTGGTGATAAAACTTGTAGTCGGGAAGTTCACGAAAATAGGTATTAAAAAAAAAACTATATTTTTGACATTACTTTTTTTCTAAGTTTCCGAGTTTTTCTAAAGATTTCCGATATTTTGATATCTAAAACGTATGAATAGGTCATAATACAGCTCTAAAATTTTAGCTTTTATAAAAATGTTAATGTTTTTAGTCCTTTTTTGGAGTATTTTGCACATAACTTAACCATTTTTAACCGATTTGGCAGATTTATATACCAACGTGCTTAAAAATAATATTTCCATTAAATTGGCTTTTAGGCATATATATATATACCTACATATGTGTACATATATTTAAGCAAACTTAATTATAAAAAAAAACAAACTTAATTATAAAAAGAGTAACTTTTGGGATTTCAGTATTTTGATTATAACTCATCCATTTTTTAACCGATTTGACAGATTTATATACCGACGTGTTTAGCAAGAAATTTAACATTTATTTGTGTTATAAAACTTGGGAAGATCCATGGTTACCGAAAATGGGTATTTAAAAAAAAAAAAATTAATTTTGGTCATAACTTTTTTGTATCTGAACCGATTTTCCCGAGTTCTTTATAAAATATGTTCTACTAAAAATTTCCGATATTTTGGTATATAAGTCATATCCATAGGACATATGACAGCCCTAAAATTTTTATACAATTTTTAATTTTTTTTGTACGGGAGGTACCACGCCCACTTCTCCTATCCCGCCCACATTTTGTAGGGTGGTGTGTATTGACAACCTAAATGTGTGTACCTTATTTGGAAACTTTGGCTCTTACCGTTCTCCAGATATACAGAAAAAAGCAATAAAAATACAACAACAACAAGGGATTTTTGGAAAAAATTAGAGGCAGTCGTGGTTTTTTGATCATATCTCAGCCATTTGTGGACCGATCTTGCTGAATTTCAATAGCACGAAATGGTGGACTATATGTGACATAAATGTAAAACAACCTAGCCGCTATCATGTCTGGTTTTCCCGGAAAACACATATCAAGCGTAAGACGGACAGACGGACGGATATCGTTAAATCAACTTCTCTCCTCATAAGGACCCAGAATATATATACTTTATAGGGTCTAAGATCAATATTGTAGAAATTACAAACGGAATGACAAACTTATATATACCCTTTTCCACCTGTGGTGAAGGGTATAAAAATGAAATCAATAAAAAAAAATAAGGGTATAAAAAGGGTAAATTAAAAGGCGTAAATATGTATAAAATATACGTATATGAAGTTCATAAATATATTTAAAAAATTTTAAAAAGTGAAAAACTGACCAATTTCTTTTTAGATAAAAAGATTTATAAAATAAAAAAACAAAAAATAAAAAACAAAAAAAAGAATGGAATGAATGGGATTCGAACCAGTAAACCAACAAGACATTGTTAAGAGGCAGACCGTTTAGACCGTTCGACCATCGAACCGCATGAGAAGTCGTTGTTGATTTGAGTATGTGATATCCATAATTATTTATATTAAATTAAAGTATGTATGTGTTTGTTGTTTGTGTGTAATACAGAAGGTAATATTAAATAAAAAAAAAAGAAGTTTACCGCAAGTATTTTAAATGAAAAAAACCACAAAAAAAACAACTATTTTACAGGGTTACCATTAACCGTTTTGAAACGTAAACTTTCGTTTTGGTTAATAAAAGTCGCAAACCAATTTAAATGTTTTTTATTTATCAATAATACAACATAAACATACCAAGAAATTGCTTAAATTGTGTATGCTTTTAAATCGCTTTTGTGCAGAAGATATTATCAGGCCTGTTCTGAAAATCACTTTAACTCAAATCACGTGATTTGAAATCACATGTGCCTACTGAAATCACACGTGTGATATTTTAGCGTCCCGTTTTTGTGTGATCTTCAATTGCAGAAAGCACACCAAGAAACACAACAACGGTATGACTTTCAAAACACCACAAAGTCACAGGTGTGATTTCAGAACAGGCCCGTATATAGGTATATATGAATATATTTTTGTATAAATTGTCTAAAAAAGTGACTAATATGTTATCAATGTCAGCAATAAAAAGGCAAAGATTGCTTTTAATATTTTGACGACACTAGATGACTGTTCGTTATGTTAGCGGTTTTTTGTAGTCGTAAAATTATATGATGAGGGCATTTCTAATATTCCCTAAATACAATTTTTTTTAGAGTGGATAACCCTGCTTGTTTGTATGGTTTTTAAGCAGTGTGACCATTTTGGCAATTTTGCAGCTTTACTTAGATTAAAAATTTTAATTTAGCTAAAATACTTTCATTAAGCGCTTCGCATTTTTTTAAGCATTTTAATTGAATGTTTCTAGCTTTTTTAGAATTATTTTAAAAATTGAAGAATAGGTATTGATATAACTTAAGTTTTTTATGTATTATAATAAATTATAATAAATTTTGACTAAAAAAAATAGTTGTAGTCAAAATGAAATTTCGTATGGAAATGGATAATTCTTATTTTATTGTAAAAAAATTTTCATTTTATTTTTTTACAAGACGATAAGCCTGCATGTTTGGGCGATTTTTAATGAAGACTTTTAAGTAGTGTGGGAATTTTTTATTTTTGAAAGTAAATTCAGCACAAAAAACTTAGATTTAGCTGTAAAATTTCCATTGGCATTTTAATTAGCTTTTTAGAAAAATGTTTTAAGCTTCTTTTGATTAATTTTTAAAGTTGGATGAAATAGTCTTAAGCGGCCCATACACTTGCAATATTACTGTATATGATATTCGCCATATTATTTAAATTTTGTCCTATATTATGCAATAAGTCGCACAATGGTTTCATTCATTCAATAAAAAGGTGAACATAAACTATAGGAATAGCATAAACAGCATTATACAATGTTGCCAACACATTTCACTTTCTTTTCGTTGTGCAATAAAAATCAAAAGTCTTTTGATTGTTGCCAATATATTGTGCTACCATCGAATATCGCATACACATTGGCAATATAATTGTACAATACGTAAAATTGAACAATTTTATTGCAAGTGTATGATCCGCATTAGCGATTAAAACTAAAATAAATTGTTATAAACTAACTTTTACGCAATTAATGATGACTGTTTTTTTAAAATATAAAAAAAAATAATCTGGTCTAAATATGTCTGTAAATTCTTTTAAATCAAAATAGCTATAAAATCGTTTGTATTTTGTTTTTATTAGAGGGCCTTCCAATTTCAAGGTTAACCAATTGTGGTATTTATATCTGATGCTTTATCAAATCTACCTAAATACTTGTTTAAA
The DNA here is from genome assembly GCA_930367215.1 of Pollenia angustigena. NCBI lineage: Eukaryota > Metazoa > Arthropoda > Insecta > Diptera > Polleniidae > Pollenia > Pollenia angustigena. Next base: position 9,366,479 of record OV884061.1, on the reverse strand, counting down.
TATTACCATTTATTTTAATTTTGTTTAAAATGAGTCACTTAAATGTATAAGGATTTAAAACAATATAATGAACAACTTTAAGAATTATTTGTAGCGTTTTCAAAATAATTTTTAGCATTTCTTTGCCTTGCCTAATGTCAGAGTAAGCTGTGAACAAATTTTAAGATCTGTTTCTATGTCATTGGGTTCGTCAATAAAATTATCCTAACTTAAATGTTTCTAGCTTTTTGATTAAATTAAACATTTACGTACGCAAATACTTATTGTTGAATGTTTTGTTTTCAAATAACAAATGGGATTTTTTTTAGAAATAATAATATTTTTTAAAAATAGTATGGCAACACGTGTAAGATTTTTGAATTGAAATGTAAGAAGAGACAATCCGTCTCTATAACTGAAAAAAAGCAACAATCATGAAAACAATGCCTACCAATACACATAAATAACTTTTGCATATTCGTACATACTAGAGGTCTGCAAGAATAAATAAAAACCAATTTCAACACACTCATTTGTTTTTTAACTACAATGTGTCGAGCACCCAATAATTAAGAAGCAAATGAAAGAATAACCAAATACAAAACGAATAAAAACTCATTCAATTCAGTCAACTCAAGTCAAATGAATGAAATATTCAAATATAATTTGAATGTAAAATTTCTGTACCTACACATTACGTATGTATGTGTAAGCTTAACTCTTACAAATAAAAGAAGCCACAAGCTTACACACATATTATGTCAATGTATTCAAATAAATGTATGGACATTCAATAATTCAAAAATTATTCGAATATTTTTTGTAAACTTGCTCTCTCTAACGGGTTATTCCACTGTTTTGTTATTTATGAATGACTCTCAAATTCATTTACAGTAAACAAGTATTTTATTCAATTCATTCTCTCTTATTTTTGTATATGGTTTACTCTTTTCTTATATTTTTGAATGTTAAATATTTGAGTAAATGTTGTGCACTTTGAATAAAGGCAAACAAGTAAATTATTCAAAGCAGACCTCTAGTACATACTTAGGTATTTAAATTTAAGCCAAAAACAAATTGTAAAATATGTTTTTTGTTTCACATGTAAGGCGAACGATGGATATTTATATTGTCAATAAAATGAAAAAATCAAAAATCGCTGAATAATTTTAAAATCGTTTATAGAAATATTTATGGAAAAAGTTAAAAAATTTTTGTTTGGTAAAGGTGGAGATGCCGAGATTTGAACCCCGGCAATATAACAAACAAACCTTCTTGGGCAACCGCCCAGACCATTGAGCTATTAACCTTGTTAATAATAAAGCATTATAATAGAATATACTTCGTCATATTATTAGTTTAATTTGTAGGTATGTATTTTTCAATTAAAGCGAACAATCATGTACAAGCATGTGTACATGTTTCAAATAAAAAAACAAAAAAACAACAACCACAAGGGTTTTTTTGGAAAAATTAGAGGCAGTCGTGGTTTTTTGATCATATCTCAGCCATTTGTGGACCGATCTTGCTGAAATTCAATAGCAAGAAATGGTGGACTATATGAGTTATTTTGGCTATAAAACTTGGACTCGGGAAGATCTATGGTTCCTGAGAATGGGTATTTTTCCAAAAAAAATTTATATTTTGGTCATAAATTTTTCGTATCTGAACCGATTTTCCCGAGTTTTTTATAAAATATGTTCTACTAAAAATTTCCGATATTTTGGTATATAAGTCATATCCATAGGACATATGACAGCCCTAAAATTTAGGTTTTTATACAATTTCAAAAGATTTTGTTATTCGTGCTTAATTCCCAGTTTTTATTATTGATAAAAACACTTGAAATTTATTGTTGATGGGATAAGCTATTCCTATGCATTTCACTGGTTGCTTAGGCCAGATCATCAGGAAACTTCATCCATAAAGGTTTTAGACAAACTAAAGATATTAAACCAAATAAAACTGTTAAACGTATAAGAATTATAGCAACAGTTCTACTTGTAACAATATCAAAGTTTAAACAAAACACATCAACAATAAACAACAGTGGGTTCATCTCATCTTACATTTCCCCACTACAATTAGTTGAAATTCTCTCAACATTAATTGTAGTTGTAAGTAGGTTAAGAAAAACAAAATGAAAAAAACAACAACTTACAAAAGATGTTGTCAATTAAGTGTTTTTTAGGCCGTGCACTGCCTGTTTATTATCAAAAAGTAATTTCAATTTTTGGGAATACAAAATTTTAATTTCAAAAGATTTTGTTATTCGTGCTTAATTCCCAGTTTTTATTATTGATAAAAACACTTGAAATTTATTGTTGATGGGATAAGCTATTCCTATGCATTTCACTGGTTGCTTAGGCCAGATCATCAGGAAACTTCATCCATAAAGGTTTTAGACAAACTAAAGATATTAAACCAAATAAAACTGTTAAACGTATAAGAATTATAGCAACAGTTCTACTTGTAACAATATCAAAGTTTAAACAAAACACATCAACAATAAACAACAGTGGGTTCATCTCATCTTACATTTCCCCACTACAATTAGTTGAAATTCTCTCAACATTAATTGTAGTTGTAAGTAGGTTAAGAAAAACAAAATGAAAAAAACAACAACTTACAAAAGATGTTGTCAATTAAGTGTTTTTTAGGCCGTGCACTGCCTGTTTATTATCAAAAAGTAATTTCAATTTTTGGGAATACAAAATTTTAATTTCAAAAGATTTTGTTATTCGTGCTTAATTCCCAGTTTTTATTATTGATAAAAACACTTGAAATTTATTGTTGATGGGATAAGCTATTCCTATGCATTTCACTGGTTGCTTAGGCCAGATCATCAGGAAACTTCATCCATAAAGGTTTTAGACAAACTAAAGATATTAAACCAAATAAAACTGTTAAACGTATAAGAATTATAGCAACAGTTCTACTTGTAACAATATCAAAGTTTAAACAAAACACATCAACAATAAACAACAGTGGGTTCATCTCATCTTACATTTCCCCACTACAATTAGTTGAAATTCTCTCAACATTAATTGTAGTTGTAAGTAGGTTAAGAAAAACAAAATGAAAAAAACAACAACTTACAAAAGATGTTGTCAATTAAGTGTTTTTTAGGCCGTGCACTGCCTGTTTATTATCAAAAAGTAATTTCAATTTTTGTGGTGAAGGGTATACAAATACAAATTGTAAAAAGCACTGAAGTGTTGTTTCTTAGTTTGGCACTAAGAATAAAATTTCGGCGTTTTGAGGCATCAAAAAGCACCATAAATAGTGCAAAAAGCACTAAGTTGGCATCGCTGAATATGAGTATTTCTTTTTAAAGAAATGCCCATGTTACATGCAGTTTCAGCACTAATCGTGTGTACTATTATTTTAATCTAGAGTTAATATCATATTATAAGAACATTTAGGGTTTAGTATAATTTATATTTTTTTGAATAAATCGGTTGGGGCAAAGGCAACCAAGAGATAAAGTTGCTTCAATTCAAACTTAACTAAATGAGCCCAAAAAACAGCCATCCACTGCATGGCGACTTAAGAAACTGTTGATGCAATCAAAACTCATGTTTTTTAAAATCTCAATCGCAGTAGAAAAAGTGTTACAAAATTAATTCCAGCACATGCAAAAAAAGTTGCTGTTTTTTATTTTAGGGTAAAAATATGAAATACATATGAGCTTCTTATAAACATTAAACAATAAAAAATTATGAAGTTGTAATTTTATGCATATGCTCGGCTAAGATCCATAACGTCGCACAGTGGGTTGATTCGGGTGCAAAGTGACGCTTAACTCAAGCAATAATATTTTTGTTTTTTGTAATTTTATTTAAAGTTTATCCCTAACTAAGTAAAAAAAATAGGAAAAAAAAACTTAGCAAAGAAAAAATTTATTTATTATACCTACACCACAGTACTGGATATAGTGCATTTGTGCTGATGTGTGTTACACCTTAAAAGTTTGGTCCTTAAAGTATACCGATCAGAATTGCTTTCTGAGTCGATATAACGATGTCCGTCCTGCTAGCTGGCTGGCTGTCCATGTTACCTTCTGCGCAAAGTACAGGTCGCCATTTTGGAGATAATTTGATGAAATTTGGAACATAGGCTCTAATTGGCATAAGGACCATATTGAAAATGGGGCGGGTCGGTACATAATTTTATATAGCCCCATACAAGTTGCTCTCCGGAATAGAGTCTTTGTGCCCACTATCAAAAAAAATTAAAAAGAAATTTACAATATAGATAGATCCATATTTATATGGACACATAAGCTATGCATTTTTTAAAAAAAAGGACCACTAAAGGAGATAGGGGGCAATTTCTGCCCCTCAGAAGCTATCAAACCGATTTAAATGAAATTTAAAACTTAGATAGAGTCCTTTTCATACAACCAGATTAGCTATACATTTATTAAAATTAGGTCCCAAATAGGTACAGTTGCAAAAATTTTTCTTATATGCTGTGGTATCATATGGTCGGGCTTGACCGACTATACTTTCTTTCTTGCTTTTTTTTTAGTTTAGGCCGTACTAAAATCATTTTCAGAAGGGAAATTTATATAGGACCACTGGTTAAAATTCAATTATCAATATCTGTTAAAAAAAATTAGACTTAATTTCTATGCAGTGGTGAAATCGGTTTCAGCATTTATACGTTTTAATGGGATCTATGGTAAATTATGGAACTATCTTCAATAAATTTGGTAGTTTGACTCCATTACATACTATAAATCTAATTTGTACAAACTCTTATATCAATTCGTAGATTCTGCCACCATTTAAGCTAGAAACATTCCAAAATTGAATCACTAAAGGCAGAAATGTACCTTATTGAGTTTTGCTAAAAATAAGTGTAAAAGGTGTTATCTTAGACAACTTCAAATTAAAGTCAGTTCTTCCCTCTACGAGCTAAGAACATAAAACTTGCATTTATTATTATTAACAACACTGTTTTAATGGATTATCTCAAAATGTATGTTTTGAAGTAGTTCCCTTTCTGCACATAGTTTTCAATAGACGTACATGGCGAAATCGAGAATTACTCAAGGACCCAGAATATTTATCGTCATCTAAAACGCCAAAGACCCTATCTAACATTTTGAAAATTTTACAGGAGAAGAACAAAACTATTTAATATTATAAATTGATAAATTGCATTAAACCGTTTTATTAATTTTTATTCTCACCCCTATCGCGAATGTTATGGGAATATGTTATATGGGAGCAAACCTATATTCCCATCCCTAACAAATCGGTATCGCAAATATTTTGGGAGTTATAATTACAGTAGACGCTCGTTTATATGAACTAATTCAGACAGGGCCTGTTCACTAAATGGAAAAGTTCATATAATCGAGACAATATAAAATAAGTATTTCAAATCATTTTAAATATGTGTAAATACATAATCTATATTAAGTTTTTATTTTAAATTAGTTTGCTTATAATAAATGTACATGAAAGTAGTCGGTTATATTTTTTTGCTTTAAGGGATTTCTGTTATGCCTTGATCCTGCATTTTTGCAATGCCAAATATCATCAGATATATTATTTTCACTCCAAGCAATAACGGTGTTTTTTATGAGAGTAACACAAGTTTAAATCATAACAAAACAAGGAAATATATTGTTAATAACACTAAACGGGCTTTATTGGAAAGAACATTTTATGAAATTTTAATATACAACTATCAGCTGTTAAATGGGTGCTTAAATAAAGCAGTGATGCGAACTCAAAGTTGTGATACTCTAAAAAACACCCTTTACAACAAATAGTTACAAAAAAATCAACGGTTGCAAGTTGTTCACATAAAGGAGATGATAGGTTATGTTCACTCTTTAGAATCTCCTGTGTAAAAATTTTGTTGTTCACTATTCTGGATGTTCATATAACCGAGCGTCTACTGTACTATTGTGAATTATTTGTTAGTATTTTATAAACAAGCGTCTCTATTGTGAATAACTTGTCAATGCTTGTATTGTGAAAGAAAAATATACAAAATAAAATACTAATAAAAATATATTAAAATATGAAATATATGAATAGTGTTTATCTTCATTTTCTTAATTAAAACTCCTCCAATAAAAGAAAAAATAAATTTAATTGAGTCCTTCCTTAGAATACAAATTAAAATTTTCCCTTCTCGTTCACTTTAACACTTGTTGGGAATTTTATTAGTAAAAATACTCGCGGGAGTAAACATTGGCGATGCAAAATTTTTTAAGTTTGGGAATTCATTCCCAAAAAATTTGTCATGGGCATCATTCACAATACAAAATAAAAAAATATGGGAACATGTTCATGGGAGTAGTTGTTTGCGATAGGGGTGTCTATTTTCCTTGTAAAACCTTACAATTGTTGCGTTCGAGAACACAAAAGTTTTTACTATTTTTTACTAAACTTTACTGCATTTTACGAAATTGCGTTCGAGTACACAAATACTGCATTTTGAGAACATGAATTGACAGTTCTTGTCTGAGTATTTACAAATTTTTACTGCAGAAATTTTTGCAGTAAAATTTAGTAAATCAAAAAAACATGTTTCAAAAGGTAAACAAACAAAAGTAACAAATAAGAAGCATACAAATTGTGAAAAAATTGTTAACTAAACGAAAAGTTGAAATAAAAATTAAATCAAAACAAAAAGTGAATTAATATTAATTAATTAAACTTGTTTGTGAAGCATTTATTTTTTTTTGTTATGTTAATTTCTTAGAGTTGTAAAAGTGTGAAGTATTTGGGTACTTAAGTAATCAATAGCAAAAAACTTATTCATGTTCTTTTAAATAATTTAACCCGCTAGAAATTAGTAAAATCAAATAAAATAAAAAACAAGCAAATATGAAAGATTACATAAAATAGTTTGTTTGTATTTTCCAAAAATGTTCGTAATATAAAAAGTATTTAATCGGTTTTAATCGTTCGCGTACTTTTTTGGACAACAGCTTTTTGTGAGAGCAAATTTTTCAGTTTACTTATTTACTGCATTTTACTGTAAAAGTACTCAAACGCACCTATTTGTTTTCAGTGATGCCAACTTTTTGAAAGCAAAAAGCACTTTAAAATTTAAAAAAAGCACTAAAAAGCACTATTTCGAGCAAACAAAAAGCGTAAAAAAGCACTAAGCCATTTTTACAATTTAATTAAACACAACAAAAGTTGTATTCGGCTGTGCCGAATATTATATACCTCCAAATTATAAAAACAGCGACGGCGTTGATGGGAACCTTTTTCATTTAAGATTAATGCCCCTATTGCGGTTCTCCACTTTTGTAACAGTTTGGTTGTCTTTGATAAATTCACATTGCCATTCTCAACTCTACTGGCAGTTGGCTATTCAGTTGTGTATCTGTTTGTTTAGTGGTATTGCCGTTTTCAACTTTGTAAAAGTTTGGTCGACAAAAATGTTAAATACACACAACTGCTAAAAAGTAGTTGTGTTATTGGCAGTTAAGTTTATTTTTTTTTTAATTTGGTTAAAATCAAAAACAAAATGGAGAAATCGTATGTATAAATTTTTGTAATAACTTTTTCGTTTTTTTTTTTTTAATTTTATTAGTTTGAAAATAAAAACAAGAGCTAAATTTTAGCGGCTCGTCCAGCTTATTTAGAGAAACTTAGAAATTGTTCGCGGAACACGCCAAAGTTTGGTATGATGAAAAATTCATATAAGGAGTTATGCGAAGAGTTTATAGTGGAGTTAAATAGTTTGGGACCACGACAAGAACTTCTTTTAAACACTTATAATCTTCTTAATCTAATTATAATATTATTGGCACAGGTTTGGATACACTACAAGCCAAGTATAAAGAAAAAACTTGCCAAAAATAAAAGAACCACTCAAGCGGCAGGGGGAGGGCTATCAAAGAAGTTCCATTAAATAGCATTGAGGATAGTGTTTCGCAGCTCTTGTATTGCAAGTCCGGCCAAGTATTTGGTGTTGAAAATATTTCAATTGACAATTTTACTGAGTCAGTTGAACCAATAATACAACCAGCCGATTGGCCAACAGCTACCCCAACCAGAAGAAGAACTCATCATGCACAAGAAAGTTTCGTTACTTATTATAAGTTCTTACTTGGCACCGGGAAGTTCAAGAGGGTTAGAATCATCACGAATTTGTCTTCTTTTACGTAGCGCATCTATACAAGAGTTTTCCTTTTCATCATCATAAAATAAATCGACACTAATATCAATTATAAATACTTTTTATTCAACAGAACAATTAAAAACCTTTTAGTTTACAAAAATTTTACAATTTTATAAAATTTTCACTTGTCAAACGTTATATTTAAAGTTGGCAAATCGATATTTTAAGTTGGCAACTTTATAGCAAACTCAACTAATAACAGTTGGGTATCACAATACCTATAATCAGTTTGGTTGTGCATAAGTTGGGTTGACTCCAACACGACCAAACTGAGTTGAGTGGAGAACCGCAATAGGGGCATAAATGATAAACATATCGTCGCAGGAATTAAAGAACGCTGTAACTGACAAAATATAAAATGTTCACCAGAGCCAAAAAACCCTGTATGAAAGAAAGTAGAAAAAAGTTCATATCACAAAAACTATACAACTTAGGAACATGATTTTAAAAACGTATTTTTATATTATCTCGCTTTATATATTGGCTCTAAACATTTCCTCTCAAGTTTATTGTTCCCGGCGATTCTGCTGCTTACAGCAAACGATTTTTTTTTTTGCGTAAGTGAATTCTTTTTCATAATACAAAAATGGGACCGGAACCAATCTACGCAGTATTTTTTTCTGATAAAAATGGTGCAATAAAAACTTTTTTCGATTTTTTGTCAGTTGCAGCGTTCTTTAATTCCTGCGAAGATATTTACATTTGTATAAACATTTTTAAATGTATTATTATTATCTCCAATACAAATAATATCATCCAAATCATTTGGAGTTTAAATTGGCCATAAAACAGTTTTAAAGTAATACAGTGCGAGCGATTTTCGTAACTCGAAAAAATCTTGCATGTTGCAATTACCGAAAATTTGCAATGTCCAGCCCTTGTTTATAAAACTTAATGACAGCATATATTTAAATAAACATCCTTATATTTTATCGTTTAAATAAATCTAAATTAAAATCGTGCAAAGCTTAATAAAACAATTGGCTTATGATTTTATCCAATTATTTTAACATATGTACGCTTCTGAATAAAGAACACGCATAAGGTGTAATATATAAAAAACATGTATGTTTGCATTCTGATACTTAGTCAAACCTTTTTTCAATAGCACCAGAGGTAAAAGTGCAAAACACGTGGAAAACTAAAGCGCGTGAAAAATGGCTGGTTACACAATGCTCGTTATAAAAGTATTTTCTGTCAGCTGTTTTTAATTTATTTAAATTTTTTTGCACGGTTTCCAACTGCATGTTTTTTAACAATTTCTAATATTTGCCAATCCATATTCTATTTTTGAAACAGTGTCTACATCGTTAAAAAAAATGATTACCGAAATACATCGTTTTTATAACGATTACTAAATATGTTGTCAACGCTTAAAAGTGCAACGTTTCGTAAAATTTCCAAATTGCTAGGAAGCCTAGCTCTAACGTCGTAAATTAAGTCTTAGGTAAATCGAATGTAACTTTCTTTTATCACTTTTTTATCATTTGAAATCTTTAAATCTTTACAAGCCTTCTCAAAATTGTATCCCAAATAGCAAAGTTGAACTAAAGATCCTCTATATAATCGTAGTTTTAAAAAATGGTAGAAAAAAAAAATTGTAAAAAGCACTAAAGGCACTAACGAAAAATTGAAAAAAGCACCAAGTTAGTGCTTTTTTTTAGTTTGGCACATGGATAAAATTTTGGCGTTTTGACGCTTCAAAAAGCACCATAAATAGTGCCAAAAGCACTAAGTTGGCATCACTGTTTGTTTTGATAATTAACAATGTTGCATATTATACAAACTGTTAGTTAGGTTTTTTAGCGTTTATCATATGATCTTTAGTAGATACGTCCGTCTTTTTTTTTTTTTTTTTTTTGTCAATAAAATCGCTTATGTTGGTCGAAAGAAAACCAATTTTTTGTGGACATTTGTGTTGATGCAATACTTCAGATTTAATGAAAAAGTCGATTTTGAATTTTTTGGTAATTAGGGGGACTTTTGCATTTTAGGTAACGATATACTTTGTGGCGTCTTAGATGAATACTAAAGAAGCCTCAAAAGGATTGACAAGCTTAGTGTATCGTCATTCAACACTAGTACCTAGTAGAGAGTATAATAAAGAAACACAAAAACAAAATATATTTTCTTTTAATTTTATTTCAAACCTCGCGACTAAAGTCGCATTTTTGCCCCTTTTTTAATGCCTTGCCACTTTATTTTTAATCCATTTTTGGATCATTTTGTATGTTTTTGTGCCCCTTTTTGAACTTCCAGCTTTTATATGATTGTATGTTTTTACTTTACCTCATAGAAGTGCAACGGATTTTTTTTTAAATTAGCATTATAAAACAATAAGTGGTCCAATAGACTGAAAGTAGATACCTGGCAGTCCATGTTGAACTCATAAATAAATATACATAGATGCATATTTTCGAAAATTAGATACTTATATAACAAATAAAGAAACAGCACAGCACTGTAATGCATTAATGAAAATCGTACCACTACTAACTTCTTCTAATAGGAAATATCAGAACTGAATTTGGTCCAGCTGTCACTCATAATAAGGGCGCTATTGTGCCAAAGCCCTTATTTTGGGAATAATATCGTGGTTATAAGTCTATTACTAAGTCAATTAGTAACCGACTTTGTTAAATTAAAAATGGAATGACAAACTTATATGATAACGAACTTAAATATTTCCAGCTGTGGTGAAGAGTAAAATTAAGTACAACAGTTCATATACGTTAACTTGCAAACAAGACGTGTGTTTTCACTGTACATTCGAACATCTCTATAGTGAAGTCCTATAAAATGAAGCTTTCTATATAATGAACAAATTTAAAAAATTATTATAATTTGATCTCCTTACACACAAAAAAAAATCATAGGTAAAATTACCTAAAAATATGGTATAAAATTAACTAAGCGCAAAGGTAGCATGGCAGTATCTTAGTTTCTTGATAACGATTTTAGCAACAGTCGCTCGTTTTAGAATGTAGCAGCATTTCTTTTAAAATAAATTTGATCATTAAAAGTTAAATAAGCAGCACAAAAGGTTTTGTAGCCTAGCAGATTAATTTCCAGCACTTTATTTCGTACAAGCAATTAAACACTTAACGCAAAAGTCTTCAAACTTTTCCTTATAAGGATATTATTGAAGCAAATGTTAATCGATAATCGAACTAAAACACCACACAGAAGAAATTATTAGTAGTTTTTTTATCAATTAAAAAAATTATTGTAAAAGTATTAAAACTTAATGTGATAATTGAATCAATTATTTTTTTTTTTTGTTGAACGAAAATTAAAAATATAATTTTGATTTAATTAACATTTTAGTTGTTTTGAAATAAAATAATATTCAAATAACAAAAAATTATTTCGTTTAAAATAAAATAATTTAAACTTGTGATATTGTTTTTGGAAATTTTCAAAATCAACACATTGTTTGAAACGGCAAAGTTTTTTGATTTTTTTTTTTAGTTAAAATTAAAAATATCATTTATTGAAAAAAAAAAAAAAAATATTCAATATATTAAATTTTTAAAATTTTTAGTAATCAATATAATCATTTTGGTAATAGGTGCAAAATCAACAAATGGGTTGCTTGAATCTATGAATTTGGTATAAAATTGGTGATTGGAGAAAATTTTTAATTTGTTCTGTGCAGTTTTTATAAACAAAAGTAGAAAAAAATTTTAGTTATGTATAATATAGTGAAGTTCGACTATGTATGGATGTGTCAAAAGCTAAAAGGCCTTACTTCACAAAATAAAAAGTAGAGAAAATTAGTATTGTTTGAAAAATGGATTTACAAAATTTAAAATGCTACAAAAAGAAATTTCTCAAACACGCGAAGCTTAGTAATTCATATTTAAGCAATATATAGTGGCCTTATTTTGTTACGTATATTTTCCTTTTATCTGCCTGGTAGCTTTTGAAAAAATCAAATAAGATTTAAACCCTATACCAATTTTTCATATTTTTTAATGGAAAATATTTAAATTATAAAAGAACAAAACCATTTTCAAAGAGTTCACATCTTATTAGATAGTAATATAACAAAATTGAGAAATTAATTAGTATTGTGGTTATTTTGTTGAACTATTTATGGGTTTTAATCCAAATTTTTAATATTTTTTAATTAGGCTTAAGTTCATGAAATTTAATTTTTATTAAATTATTTTTGTGAAGAAAGGAATTTTACAACATGAAAATTAATTAAAATTGTTATTGATAATCTTTCATTCTTGACGTGGCTCGGGCTCGAACCCTGGCCGGCAGGTTACCATGACATGTTTCGATCGCAACCACTCGATCTCCTCAGATGGATTTGCCGTCTTACACTCGCAGCCATCGACGACTGCTGACGTCACTAGTCAAACATCAATCCTTAAACCAAATTGTATTTTAACATTTGGTAGATCGAAATTTGCTTTCCTGAATGATTATCCATTTTAATTGATTTTACATGTTTTTTCCTTTACTTCTTTCGAAAAATGGAATTAGGCCTTTTATTTATTCAGTGAAAATAACTTGATAAAAATGAAAATGGTCTTATTTTTAAAGTTGCCCCTTTTTTTCTCAGAATTCCCCTTTTTTGTGCCACTTTTATTTTGAAAATCCCGTTTTTGTGCACCTTTTTGAAAATTTTGAACGGTAACGCTGCTCGCAAGCCTTTTCATAAAATCTTAAGAAAGGGGCGCAAATTTTTTTTTATTAAAATAAGGCCAAAATTTTGGTATTTTGTTATTATAAAATTATAAAACAAACAACTACAAATATTTTTAGTTACTGTCCAATGGACAATGTCCATCAAAACTTAAAAATACTCTAAATTTGGACCATTTCACAAAAAAAAAAAAAACAAAAATACTTCGACAAAAAAAATCTGATAAAATTTTCTTATCCATATTCTCAAATGTCTAAAGTTAATGGTTATATCATAAAATGTTTGCTTTTTAAATTTGAAAACATAAAAAAATGCTTTTATTGTGTTTAGTTTATATTTTTATAAATTTATGCAAATGTACGAAAAATGTATCGTCTTTGACAGTACACTGCACTGCTACTTATCCCCGGTACCAAATTTCATAAAAAATATTAAGCTGAAGGTCCACACCATGTGTTCATGCATAGATGCGTATGATACTCTTTGTGCATTTTATGCGTTTCTAAATTCAAGTTAAATGCAATGCGTTTTATGCGCCAAATTAGTTTTTTTTACCAGCTGTTGTGCTAATATGTTTAATACCATGTTCACACGGACAGCAATATTCGTGTTTCGCTCTCTTATTCCTGTTTCGCGCCCCAAACATGATTGAAACGACTTGTTTCCCCAGACAAAATTTTAAGAGCGAAACAGGTCGTTTCTTTTTGAAACAGGCTGCGAAACAGGAAAAATGAACTATCATCTCCAATTTCGATAACATTTATCGTTATTTTATCTGAACTAGCTCTCAAAAAAATCAAAACAAAGAAAAAAACAAAATAAAAATTGATTTTTAATAAAATAAAGTGATAAAATTAACATTATAATATTAATAAAAGTATTAAATAATAAATTTTTAAGTTTTATTTACTTTTTTATCTTAGCTGAAGGTCCACACCATGCGTTCATGTGTAGATGCGTATGATACTTTTTGTGCATTTTATGCGTTTCTATATTGAAGTTACATGCAATGCGTTTTATGCGGCAAATTTGTTTTTTTTTTTTATCAGCTGTTGTGATAATATGTTTAACAATTAAAAGCAATTTTGCAAAAAATGGAGAGTGTAATTGATATTTTAATATAATTTATTTAATAGAATTCATAGAGGAGTAAGCTTTTATTATAAAAATATTCGTGATTTTTCACAGTATCAATAGGTTTCCAATTCATGGCATTTGTTAAAAAAAAAAAAAAAAACACAACAAAGATGACACTCAGAAGATAAAAGTAATCGATAACTAGAATGGCAAATTTTGTTCGTGGTAAAATTGTACTTAAAATTAATTTTAATGTATTTTATTCTTTAAAGTTTATACAATCTTTATTACGAAAGTTTGTTTTCTTATTATAAACGTTTTTTAATGCAAAAAAATAGTAAAAGTAATCCACCATACAAACATATTTATCGATAACATTGAAAAAAAAATATGATTTGTCATCCATGGCCATCAATAACAGCTGGCTTTTTTTCACCACACATGCGACGGATACAAAAGTAAAAAGTAAATCTACTTTCATGCGTTGATGCGTGCATGCATTCTCTGCATTTTGGTGTGCAACTTGTCATATACAATAACACTGATTCAACTTTTTTGTCAAATGCATAAAAAGGACAGACGCATAAACGCATGGTGTTACCCTTAAGCTTTAATTCTAAAAAATCAATTAAGCGCCACTTTGACCATGTTTCAATCCAACGTGCGTCGGTTGCAACGCAACTCGCTTTTTAGATGCATTCTACAATGCAACCGTGTAGAATTTTTTTATGGTTGTATGTATGTCACAAAGTGCACCAAAAAAGTTATCGATGCTTACACAATAAGCAAACTGTGCATGGTTAAACTAATAATACAATTTTGACTTTGACTGAAATGTATTGTCATTTTAGAACATAGCCATTCTTTTAGTTTTCGGTAATCAAATTATATTAATAATTTACTACTTTTCTTTAATTCTTGCAATAAACTAAAAATTAAACTAATATTTCTGTGGTAAAAAGGAAACAGTGCCTAAGTTTACTTAAGCTAAGTTTGAGTTACATATTAGCACCTTTGAGATCTTTATGTTCAAATGTACCAATGGGTAAAGTTTAAGTTATTTTTAACGATTATTATTATTTAGTATAAAAACTTAAGTTTACTTCCGACCTGTGACGTTAGAAGCATAAAGCAATAAAACCTAAGAAAACTATAACCGAAGAAAAGTAATAATTTTATTAGAATTAAAATAAATTTTCAAATATAACCTTTAAAATTACTCTCTTAAAAAACTAAAAAAAAAAAAAAATCTAAAGCACGTTTCCTTATTTCCACAGATTTATAGTAGATATGTATATTGTGGATATACATATATATATATAAGTCTGAACCATTATGCAATAAAGTATAAGGCTTTAAAGCTTTTAAGCTGCGAAAGAAGATTTTGCCAATAAAATTGGTTAAAAAAAAACGTATCAAAAAATAACAAAGGTTATAATAATTAGTAAAGATTGAGTTAAATTGAACACAAAGCAATCAAACGAGGAAAACAAAAGTTAATATATTTTAATTAGAAAAACAAATAATTAAACAAATTACGAAAGGCTTACAGCTTGATCAGTAGAGCTCTTGCTGTAGGGGACCGGTATTAAGCGTTCTTGCAATTCGCCACCTATAACCTTTAGAAGGGAGAAGAAATAGAAAACTAAAATATCGTTTTACGTAAACAAGATTTATTTTAATTTTATTAATTATTTTAGCTCTTATGCATAAAATCATGTAAAAGTCAATGTACTAGAATTAGTAAGTATTATTAGAAAAAAGAAGCACTTTATTAAAAAATTTACAAGATATAATCAATTTAAATTAATATTCAAAAGGGGAAAAAGCTAAACTAAATGCAGCCATACATTTCATTAAAATTTATGAAAATCATATGAAAAAGTAATAGCAAAAATTGTGTTTCAATCGTATACATATATAAATTTTAATGGTATTGTTTAAGAAATATTATATAGACATATACCATACACACATGTCCTTATTCTTTCCATACATATATTTATAAAATCATTGAGAAACTAACAATAGCGTTCAAAGTTGAATAAAGATTTATCGTCACTTGAAACGCAAAAAGCCCTAATAATAATTTTAAGAGCATTAAAACTGTGCTCCAAAATTCAAGTGTATTAAGCGATTTTTATTTAGCATTAATCTTAAAGGGTTATGTACGTGTTTAGATAAGACTATTATTCTTGCTTTAGGTTAAAAATTTTATATTTCATATTTCAGCTCAAAATTTTTTTTTTATTTTTTAAAACATATTGATGCAATTTGTGGAGCTGATAGGCCGTTTAGATTACAAAGAAATTAAGTAGGTTGAATTTAAAATCTTCCTAAAAACCTAGTGCGTTTACATTTTTGACATAAGCGAGATGTTATTGGCTTAACAACACCATTATGAAATTGCTTTACCTTTTATTTATAATCAACTTCATTTATTTTATCAATAATATTTGTCTTTTTCCATTTTTTACTATTTTCACAAAATTTTTAAATTAACAAGCCGCCATTATTGTTTTTATATCAAGGTTGGATACCGAAAAGAATTACCGGTATATCAACTTATATAACGGAATATATCGGTATTACAATTAAATGAACAAAAAAAAAAATGTTAAAAAAGAAAATATACATTTTTCTTATATATATATATATATATATATATATATATATATATATATATATATATATATATATATATATATGCATTTATCGTCGGCTTAGAGTGTAAACCTGCTTACTCCCTTTTAACAAATTTTATATGAGAGACAAAAAACTTTTTATTTTTCCTATTTGCTGTTTAAGAGGAAAACCAAAAATATTGTTGATTTGACACACTTCAGGACTCAAATTGAAGAAAAACTACATGCTGGTCGACAAGGCATAACTTTCTCTACCATACAGCATTAAAATCTCAATTTACTTATAAAGTGAATTTAGCAGGTTTATATATATATATATATATATATATATATATATATATATATGTATGTGTATGTATTTTATTATTCATATATACATGTGTTTATATAATTGATTTCGACTAAAAATATTATCATCACAATAACAATTCAAACTTAAATCAGTAAAGCGCCAAATATACATGTCAAATGCTTGTCAATGTGACAAATTCACTCGTGTACTTGTGCTGGATGTATGTTAACCATCATATCCTAAATGTCTTTATTTTTCATCTATAGAAACACATCTTCACAAGTACACCACAATGCTTGATGAGTATTTTGATAAATGTATTTGGCCTTTCAGAAAGCTGACGCAAATTTGCCAATGTTGCCAAATTTTGGGTAGCTACCCGAATTGGGTATAATTTTAACTGTCGTGGGTAGAGCGTGGGTAAGTTATCTTAGGTGTAGTACAGGGGGGTTGCCGCGTATTTCGATTCGAAAGAACTCATTTACGGATTCGAACAATTTGTACAGTGTATTACGATTTTCGTAATCGTTCAAAACGATGACAGAGGTTGTATTTTTTAGTAAATGGGAAATTTGATGAACAATTTTTGTTCGTAATAGAGGGTGGCTTTTAAGAAAGTGATTTTTTGTTTTCAATAAAGTATGAAAAACGTCCGTTTATTCGAAACAAATATAACGAAAATCGTAATACACAGTACCTGTCATTACAAATTAAGAAGATTCAAGGCAATACTCCTTGCGATAATAAACGTGACAAAAATACCAAATTGCTGTTGAGAAAGTTACTCAATGGCCAGTGTTATACCTTTGTCATTAAGTAACCAACAGCAATCTGGCAAGATGCCAATTAAACTTCGTAGAAGAATGGTATGGGAAAAGTGAACAGCAATGGCACTGTAAACGGGGACATAAAAGCCCTTCGTTTGGTCATTGCCAAAAAATATATTGTTAATCGCGTATATCGAGGTGTAAATGTATCCTGATATTGTGTGGTTGTGTATTTGATGTGTGTTGTGGGTTATTTATGTAGATGATTGTGCACTTGTTTAGTTGTTATTGTAAATTTGATTTTTAAAAGAGTTGAAATGTGTTTTATTGTTTTTGTTGTTTGTTATTGTAAATTTGATTTTTAAAAGAATTGAAATGTGTTTTATTGTTTTTGTTGTTTGTTAATTTTTTTTTTTATTTCCAATTGAAGCCACAGTTATTAAGTGAATGTGGTTATTGTTTTTTTTTAATATTTTCAGTTATGTTTTGTGTTTATTTTTTTGTTTTGGAATTTGCATTCTTAGTTTAATATGTTAAATTTTTTGGTCTATTTTGTTGTTTTAAGTTTAAACTATTTCTTTTGTATTTATTTAAATTTTTTTATTTATTTATTTTTTTTTTCTATTTAATTGACGGACGACGTAAACACCAATAATTTAATTTTAACATTAATGGACGAGAACACGGGGACAATAAAGAAAAAACGTGTTAACAGCACGACAGACAAAACACTTCTGCAATATACGCGGATTGAGAGCGAATTATTTCTCTTTATATGCTCACATTCGCTTCCATCGGCCGGATGTTTTCGCCTTATGTGAAACCCAGGTGTG
The DNA here is from genome assembly GCA_930367215.1 of Pollenia angustigena. Taxonomy (NCBI): domain Eukaryota; kingdom Metazoa; phylum Arthropoda; class Insecta; order Diptera; family Polleniidae; genus Pollenia; species Pollenia angustigena. Next base: position 9,348,063 of record OV884061.1, on the reverse strand, counting down.
TGGGGATGCTGATCCACAGGATTTTCCCATACCTGGGTATCAACTTCTATTCCTTTTTTCTCTTCATAGGGGCCTTGCGATGTACATTCGCAACGATGTTGTGTACCAGTACCAGCAACATCTTACATGTGGTGATGCGGAATTTAGTTCCCTCTGGGTTAAATTCCAGATCAGGACACACATGTTGCATTTCGGATTTCTGTATAGAAGTCCAAACATGGAAACGGCGGCTTCTCTTAATGGCTTTGACGCCCTTTCCGATACCATTTCTAGAATCCTGGAAAGTTGTCCGAACAGTGAAATTGTAGTTGCTGGCGATTTTAATGTCCATAACTGTTCGAGCCATACAACTCCCGTGGGCCAATACGTTGAGTTATTCGCCGCGCATAAACACTTAGCGCAAATAGTGAATGAGCCAACATACAATTCGTGTGTTGTAGGGCAATCTCGGAATACTCTTGACCTTTTTCTCACTTCTCACCCTGAAAAGTACGAAGTGAGAACTCTCGATCCTCTCGGGAATTCGGATCACAATACCATTTCTGCTTACTTTTCATATTCGGCACTTCATAGCGTCTCGAAAACAGCCCCGAAACGCTCGATTTTTATTTATGAAAAGGCTCGTTGGGCCGCTTAACGAATTTTACCGGCATTTGAAGCAAATTTCGGTTAAACCGAAACTTAAGTGTTGGTTTAACCAGACGTGCAAAAATGCAGTCAGATCCAGAGAGGAGGCGTTTAGTAGTTGGCGTTTGAATAAAAACGCAACTACTGATCACCTACGAAAGAAAGCAAGATCTGAGTGTGCCAAAGTACTTAGACGAGAAAAATTTTTACACGAACAGCGTCTTCGTGCTAAGGTCCTTGCTGCTCCTCGGGGCAGTAAGACCTTTTGGTCCTTCGTTAAAAGAGTAAGGGACAGTGCTAGTTCTTCTATCCCAGCGCTTTTAAAGGACGACCAAATATTTACTGACCCGATTGATAAAGCCAACCTCTTGGCTAAACAGTTTGCAAGTAATTCGTTCTTGCCGGAAAGTAATCAATCACTGCCCGTTGTCGGAAGAGTATCATGTACTATGTCCAAGATATTTTTCCGATCACGCGCAGTTAAAAGGGTTCTTTCGGATCTTAGCGTAAACAAGTCACCGGGGCCGGATGGCATATCAGCACTGGTATTGAAACAGTGCTGTTCGACGTTAGCTCGTCCATTGGCCAACCTTTTCAGCTCTTCGTACCGTGCGGGAATCTTTCCCTCTTGCTGGAAGGTGGCCAATGTTCAGCCAATCCCCAAGAAGGGTGAGGCTACTAACCCTGAAAATTACCGCCCAATCGCAATTTGCTCTTCGCTCTCGAAGGTGATGGAGAGCATGGTTAATTACCATCTTGTGAAATATCTGGAGACAAGTTCACTTCTCAGTGACAGACAGTATGGTTTTCGTGGTAGCCGATCTACAGGAGACCTGTTAGCGTTTATTTCGGAACGTTGGAGTCGGTCCATTCACCGCTTCGGTGAATGCAAAGTGGTTGCTCTAGATATTTCCAAGGCGTTTGATCGGGTGTGGCATGGTGCGCTTGTGTCAAAGCTTATTGCTTTTGGTGTCAGTAATGATTTCTCTCGATTTATATCGAGTTTCCTCAGTGATCGCACTATACGTGTTGTTATAGATGGGATTGCATCAAACGAGTTTCAGCTTAATTCAGGGGTACCGCAAGGTTCTGTCCTTTCTCCTACGCTATTTCTTATATTTCTTAATGACCTTCTTGGTCATACTTCAAATCCTATCTACTCTTTTGCAGATGACAGCAACATTTGTCATTCATATTCCTTCGATCATAGGCCAAGCCTTGTTGAGATTGGGGGCAAAAGGCAAAATATGAATGACACTCTTAATCAGGACCTAGCTACAATCTCTGAGTGGGGTCAAGCGAATAGGGTCGAATTTAATGCACGCAAGACCCAATGTTGTATGTTGACCCGCAGACGGGCCGTGGAACCAACTATGTCATCTGTATTAATGGGTGGCATTGATTTTGAGGAATCGGATACTCTTGATGTTCTGGGCATGAGAATACAGTGCGATGTCCGCTGGAATAAACACGTTTTTAAAGTGTCGAAAAAGGCATTCAAGTGTTTAGGTTTTTTGAAACGGTGCAAGACTTACTTCACTTCATCCGATCTCCTTACTATCTATACCACCTATATCCGACCGAAGATGGAATACAACTCCCATATATGGGCAGGGGCTTCAAAGTCTATTTTGAACCTTCTGGACCGTGTACAAAGGAGGGCGGTGAAGCTCATCAATGACAGTAGGGTATCCAACTCTATTGACTCATTGGAGCATCGTCGGAATGTGGGTTGTGTGACACTTTTCTATCGATATTACCATGGGAGGTGTTCCACTGAGATAAGTGAACTTATTCCACCCGCCCGAGTATTTCTGCGTAATACTCGCTCATCCAGTGGATCACATCCGTTTGTAGTCGATTGTCCTGTGTTTCGCACAACGCATTATAGAGAAAATTCGTTTTTCAGTCGAACTATCCGTATGTGGAATAAACTTCCCGCAGAGGTCTTCCCTAGTACTTATAATTTATTAAGATTCAAGTCAAATGTCCACAAACACTATTCCCTCTTTCCTCCTTCCCAAACCTTATTTTCCCGATCAACACAATGCACTGCATATAAAGGGGGCATCCCCTGAGTGTTGGTTTATCGTTAACAAAAAAAAAAAAAAAAAAATTGTTCGAATCCGTAAATGATTTCTTTCGAATCGAAATACGCGGTAACCCCCCAGTAACTCATTTGACTTACTTCAGGGGTCGTCTCTCTATTGCGATGCGAAAACAATTTCGATGCGAAAGCTAAATACCAACTTGGAACTTTCTATCATTTTCGCAAAATTTTCTGAAAAATGAAGCGATAGTGGCAATAAAAATTAAAGACGGCGCGGATTTACAGTAATGAAATGACAAAGTGTGTAAAAATATTTTAAATTGGAAAATTTATATAAAATAAAGTTATGATTTACGAAAAGAAAAAAAATTAAAAGATGCGAAAGACACATGCATCGCAATAGAGAGTAGCCCCCAGATACCCAAATGAAATCAAGATTCGATTTCAGTGACATTTATTTCTTTTAAAATATTGTTGATAAAAAATGCACCGTCTTTTGAACCAAAGCCTCGGTTTCTTTTTAAGAAAAGACTTCAATCATTAAATATATATTTTCAAAAGACTGGTAATGAATGTCGAAAGATGGACTCTTACGTTTGGGTAAAGATGACTGGGTACGTTCGTAAATGCATCACTGCGCTGCAAATGCATCATAGTGACTTAAGCTTTGTACAGACGGTGGTCAGATCTTACAATGTTGTCATTAAAATTGCCTAAAAACTTCTTGCAATTGTGTGAACATTGTAAGCTCAGTTTCATTTGGCAGATGTGTACAATTAACGCATCTGACAATGGCACCATGGTCAGATAAATGACAACATTTTAAGATTTGACCACCATCTGTACAAAGCTTTATAATCCGAAGTGTATTGGAAAAAGTTATTCAAACTAAAAGCTAGCCTGTGGGAAGATATGTTTTCAATATTCCAACATATAATTAATTTTTTTTATCTTGCAACTTTTAAATGCTTAAGTTTGAAGAATATTTAAAGCCCTTTACGGTTGTAAAACTGAATTACGAAAGCGACAGTTATATAAAACCCTTCAGGCATTTTGCTTACAAAAAAAGGTATAAATGGTAATTTTAGGACCATGAACCATAAAATGGTAGACAACACAAAAAAATAAATTTTTATCGCTGATTTCAAACAAATAAGCACCATGCCTGTCCTTGACGAAACGGATTGCAGACGTCCAGTTTTGTTCCTCTTGACATGCAGCCAGAAATGCTGAACAATGTTGCACTCCAAGATGTATATTGTTACTGCTTTATCAGCATAAGCCAGTGACTTCACAGACCAATCAACAGGTGTCACACCGCACGGCCTTTAAGTCTAATTGACAGTTTATTTTCTATAAATCGCTTAAATTTGTGAAAAAAGAAATTGTGTCATTTAAATCATGAATTCGCCTATAAGTTGTGAAAATCGATGGTAGATTTTCAAAGTAAATTTGAATAATTTGGTGGCGTTGTTCTAGCATAAATCTGTTCATGATGATGTGCCTGAGCAAAATGTGAGAGCTCTATCTTGCTTTAAAACACCTTAGCAATGGGCATTTTTATATATGCAACCAAATGTGCAATTTAAACTCATTATTTAAGGAGATTTATTTTATGTTTTATTAATTGTCTTTAAATATTATAAATATTAACCCGTGATATTTGATTTATAGGAGGAGCTACTTACATACCTGTTCTGACCCCTAGCAAAAATAAAGTGAGAAAATCTAAGGGAAATGTGAACAAATTACGAGGGAAACAATTTTTCACGATAAGGGGAATTTTTTCCCGTGAACATTTTTTTAAGTTATTATTCTCCTTTGAATTACAATTTTTCATGGGAGTTGTTCATGATCGCAAATATGTGAAAAGGGGAAAAATTATTCACGATAGGGGTGATTAATATTTTTAGATAATATAGATAATTTGTTTAACATTTCAAAAATGTCGAATCCTGACGCATCTTCATTACAAAATATTGTTGATACCGTCTCGGCAATTTTTGGTTCATTTTAATCCCTGGGATCACAGACGGAGATTGTTAATGCTTTGATAAAACATTTGGTGTTATCAAAGTTCGATAATGAAACCAAGGCAAAATGGAATGAACAATTAGATTACTCGGTTTTACCCAGTTGGGAAGATTGTTCAAATATTCTAACTCGAAGTAGTCAATCGCTAGATGTTAACGAGGATAAAGTAAGTCGAAGGGAAAAGGCACCCAATAGAAAAATTAAGATGCAGCATAATGAAGATCTGTTTTTTCCTGTTCTCAGTCAAATAACGAAAAAGTATGTATGTATATATGTATTGCAAAGCACCTAAGCACAATATCCATGACTGTGGCAATTTTGCGTTGCTATCTGTAGCAAATAGATTTGATTTTGCTAAGAAAAATTCTGGTTGTTTAAATTGTTTGAAGGTAGAGTTAGGGATGAAACGATACCTCTAAGGTATCGATACTTTTACTCGATGTGGTATCGCTCGTAAAGTATCGATGCCTACTTAGTATCGAAAAAAAAGTATCGATTCTTACTTGAATCGGTTTGTATCATAAAAGAATAGAAAGCAGCATTTAAAAACGTCCTTATTAATGTTTTTGTACTATACAATACAATAAGAACTACGACCCATTAGAATTTTTGTGAAAAACAAAAAGTTTGAGACCACTTTTTGTTACCACCAAGTACCAATTTTCTTTCGAAAAATCTTTTTTATCTTAGGAAACAAAATTTTATAGAACGGTCAGATAACAACCTTTTTTTACCTTTTATTTTAGAAATTAACAATGTCACGATGAATTTATTTAAATGGCAAATATGTTTTTTATTTTTAAATTGATTAATATATAAAAGGGTGGTAAAACCATAATCCACTAATTGTGAGTCACCTTAACGTCAAGTTTTTTGCGCAACTTTAATTGACCTTTCTTTGTTTCTGCATTTAACAACTTTTATCATTGAGAGGTACACAATTGTGCAGCGTGTTAAAATTGTTAAAGCCTTTTACGAAAATGGGCGTTCAATCAAAATGCATTTCGTGCCTATCGTGATTTTTTTTGTCAGTATGATCGATCAAATATTTCCACAATCGGAAGAATTGTGCCCAAATTTCAGCTAACCGGGTCTGTAGGAAACATATGTGCATGCTCGCCCAGTTAGTTCTGCAGCTAGCGGCGTTATCGGGCCGAACTTCTTCGAAAATGAGGTCGGCCAAGCAATTACCGTGAATGGTGTTCGCTATCGCGAGATGATAGCGAACTTCCTGTAGCCAGAAAATGAGGAAATGGACCTAGACGGTATGTGGTTTATAGGTGTTTACCGGTCAAATGGTATCTTGGTACCGTTACTGCTGCTCCAGCTTTAGTAAATAATCCAAAATTTAAGATTAATTTCAATACCAAAGTGAAACGATTACTTTTGACCGAGTATTTTTTTTACCGATACTACTTGGTATTCAGTTGCTAAGTATCGATTACAAAAATACTTGGTACTTATATAAAAGTATCGAATATGTACTTGTATTTACTCGTATCGTTTCATCCCTAGGTAGAGCATATAATAAGCCACACCACTTTTTGTTACATAGATACGAGAGTGCTACTCAAGCTTCTGAAGTTCAAAATAATCTATCACTGTTACCAAGTACATCGGCGGGGTCTGCGGCTCGACAGGCATCTATGCATGTTTCCGATAAGTCTACTGTGTTCTTAGCAACCGCAGTTGTACATGTTTTAGATAGTTGTGGAAATTATCAGCCTGTAAGAACCTTATTAGGTTCTGGGTCGCAATTTAATTTAATTACCGACGAATGTTCACGCAGGTTAAGTCCTAAGTTGAAAACAAATTATCGGAATTTGTGTTGGGTCGGAGCAACAAATTTAACTTCAAATTACAAAGTAACTGCTACCGTGAAGAGTCGATTAAACTCCTTTAAATTTCAAGAGGAATTTTCGGTTTTGGAAACCATATGCTCGTACCAGCCAGAATTTAGTTTAAATGGAATTAGGAATTAAATTCCCAATAATATTGTATTAGCAGATCCGAATTTTGCAAAATGTCTGAAAATCGACATGCTAATTGGAACGGACGTTTTCTTTGAAATTCTTTCCGTGGGACAGATACGACTTGGTGAATCATTGCCAAAACTACAAACAACTTTGTTAGGCTGGATAATTGCTGGATAATCTACAATGTGAAGCTTATTATAAGGAAAATTTGAGAGGCTGATTGAGGTAAAACTACCTTTTAAAGAAAATCCTTCCGTTTTAGAATCGTCGTTTGAAATTGTAAGAAATAGATTTCTATCCCTTGAGCGAAGGTTGTCAAACACACCGGAAATAAAAGTTTTATATGACGATTTTATGAAAGAATATGTTGCTATGGATCACATGTCTGAGGTCGCAAGTTTTCCCTTAGGTGAACACTATTTTATACCGCACCAATGCGTTCTAGAACCCTTAAGTGAATCGACTAAATTAAGAATCATATTTGACGCATCATGTCGCAATAGCACTCAAGTCTCATTAAATGATTTTTTAATGATAGGTCCTACCATTCAACCCGACTTAGTCTGTTATTTGCTTCGTTTTCGTTGTTATAAATTTGCGTTGATAGCGGATATAACGAAAATGTATCGCCAAGTTATGGAAAATCAAGAGCATAGAAAATATCAAATGATATTGTGGCGCCCTGATGAAAATGGACAAATTAAAATGTATAATCTCAATACTATAACATATGGCACCGCATCTGCTCCCCTCCATGCCATTCGTTGCTTAAAGGAACTATATAACCGGTATAAATGCGAATATCCAGTCGGATCAAAGTTTGTTGAAGGTCATTTCTATGTTGATGATCTGTTGACAGGTGCAGATAGTTTAGAAGAACTTATCCAAATTATAAGTGAAGTTGTTGTTATATTAAAAAAAGGCTGGGTTTGATTTCGCAAAGTGGCCATGGACTGATCAAAACATTAATGAAAACAGATTTCTAGAAAAGCCCCTGCCCCTGTGATGTCGATTGCACAAAAACATTGGGCATGACTTGGTTTTCGGTGCAAGATTATTTTGAATTTAAATAAGATTTTAGTGTCGAAAACTTGAAGGCGACAAAGCGTAACATTCTTTCATTGACCGCTCGTTAATTCGTTCCTTTGGGACTTTTAAGTCTTATAATTTAACAAGGCAAAATTTTACTACATACAAGAATTATGGGGTTGTACCGTAGACGAGCTGTTAGATTCAATTTGGTGAAATGGACCACAATTTTTGTACCTGGAAAATGAAATGTGGCCTATAAATAAACATATTGAACCATCAGAAGATGTGAAAAAGCCTAGAATTACGAAAGATCAAAACAACTAAACCGGAAAAAAGTATACATAAAAATTCTTAGAATACTGGCTTATATTTATCGGGTTCTGGAACCTAATATTCACAAAAACAGAGATCATAACATTACGGTAAATGAGCTCCATATTGCATTCTTAAAAAGGCTCCGTGCAATAACTCCCAGGTGCAATAAGTACCAGTGCAATAACTCCCAATGAATTAAATCCCAAAATAAATGAAATAAGTCTGGAAAAAAGAAATAAATCCCAAAAAAATGAAATAATTTCCAAGTCTTAAATGAAACAAACCCCAACTTTTTGGGAGCTATTTCATAATGAAATAACTCCTAAAGACATTAATAAAATAACTTCCAAAAACAGTCCATCGAAAAGAAATGAAATAAGACCCAAAAAAAAAGAAACAGTTTCCAAAGAAATTTATTATATATGTATTCGTTTTACTTGAATTATTACATATTAGGTTACCAAAAAAGTAACATTGAGTCCTCGACATTTTGACAACAAATGGGGCATTTTATTATATCCTGACCTCCTGCAATAGCAACTGCCTGCAGTTTAAGCACGCCGGGTACAAGGATTACCTCCTCTATGGTATAACAAACATCGGCTTCACTAACTAAAGCAAACACCGGCTTCGCTAAGTCTGGGATCACACTATGAAAGTTTTCTTTCAGAAAGTCTGAGTTTATTGGTGAGAGGGGAAGAGAACATGCTTTTCATCTCTCCTCTCTCACCCATAAGCTCAGACTTTCTGTAAGAAAACTTTCATAGTGTGAACCAAGACTAACTAAAGCTTCTCTGCATAGCCGGCCTTCGGCCGGGCGCAAGGATTTTATACTCTATGGTATAACAAACACCGGCTTCGCTAACTAAAGCTTTTCTGCATAGCCGGCATTATTAATAATTGAAAATGAAAAAACTCCCACAAAAAATGAAATAACACCCACAGCAAATGAAATAACACCGAAAACCAAAATAAAATGAAATAACTTCCACGTTAATTTTTTCGGGGACTTATTTCATTTGGATTTTATTTCATTATGAAATAACTCCCAGGCAAAAAATGAAATAACTTCCAAAAAAATGAAATAAAACCGAGAGGGCTGGGAGCTATTTCATAATGAAATTACTCCCACATTTGTATGAAAAATTTTTGGGTCTAATTTCATTTTTTTCTTGGGAGTAATTGCACGGAGCCCTTAAAAATTGTGGAAACAATACAGCAACAAGAATTTAAAGATGAGATTAAATGTTTACAAGATGGAGCTGTTATTAAATCAAGCCTGCAAAAATTGAACCCATTCTTACAGGAACAAAAAGTCGAAAATCATACTGTAGAGCTATTGCGAGTTGGTGGTAGATTGTTGAATGCACTAATGGAATATGATATGAAATTTCCCCTCTTAATGCCGAAATCTTCACGATTTATAGTACTATTTGCATGTGAAAATCTTTCATGCAGGACCAAAGGTTCTTTTAAGTTTGTTGATACAAAAGGTATGGGTAATAAATGGTGGCGATGTCGTTCACAAAATCGTAAGGAAATGTGTTCATTGTTTTAAATATCGACCAAAGTTATTAAATCAAAAAATGGGAAACTTGCCAAAAGATAGATTTCTTTGCTCCAGATCGTTTTAGTGCCAGGTGTCTGTGGACCGAGTTATACATCTTTAGGAATTAGAGGCAGGGGTCTATAATCCTATATAGCGGTCTTTGTTTGTTTTTCGTCTAAAGCCGAGCATATCGAGCCAGTCTCTGATCTTTCAACTAATGCTTTTATTTCTGTTTTTAAAAAGTTCATCGGGAGAAGAGGTCTACTCGCTCGCCTGTAATGCGACAAATTTCGTGGGAGCAAGATCAAAGCTAAAAAGAGTTAAAAGACTTGATGTTCAGCGAATCAAACGGAGTCGAGTTCGTTTTCATACCACCGCGAGCACCCCACTTCGGAGGTCTATGGGAGGCGGCGGTCAAGTCAACCAAGAATTTGCTATATCGAACAATCGCAAGCGTTAATCTAACGTTCGAACAGCTAAATACCGTCCTTGTAGAGATAGAGGCCATACTAAATTCGAGGCCAATAGCGTCACTGACCAGCGATGGAGAAGCTTAACGCACGGTCATCTCCTCATAAGAACTTCTCTTAAGGCTTTGCCAAAATGTGAGCGAAGAGAGTCGTTTAACAGTCGTAAGGCAGTGGCAACATATCATAAAGCTAAAAGCGCAATTTTGGAAAGCTTTTCAACGAGATTACGTGGTAGAGTTGCAAAACCGTACAAAATGGACACATCCGCAGAAGAACATGGAAGTTGGCGATATGGTTCTTGTACACGAAGACAATGTGCCGTCTCAAAATTGGAGGAATGCAAGAGTTGTTGCTGTTGTTGTTGGTTCCGATTGAAAAGTTCGTGTTGTATATTTGAAAACCCGGAATGTTGGAGAGGAATTACTAATTTATAGAAATTTGAAAATCTTTAAAAATAGTTAATTGATTTAAATTTGTTAAATCGTCATATTTATAAAAAAATAATGAATTGGAATTAGTTAATAGTTGACATTACTGAATTACTGGTATTACAATTAAAGTTTAAAAGCAATTGTTCTTCTTAATGGTCTCGTTTTGGAGATTTTTTTATACTTATTTTATAACCTACATAGCTCTAAGAAAATTAATTTTTTTGCAAATAAAACTCGTTTTTTAATTTTCAACGTCGTAGAAACTCCTAAGAAACAATACTAATTGTAAGAGATTTTAATTATTCCAACCATATGTTGGCTTTAAATGTAAACAAAACTAAATATAAAAAAACAGGGAAAAATCAAGGAAGTATGCACAAAGATTTGATGTTTTCTTTTCTTCAAAAAAATTTTTATTAAAAAAATTAAATTTGGTGTTGGTTTTTCAAAAGTGTTTTGCTCTCTACTTGTGGCATTAGGCATTGGCACTTTTCGCCCTGAATCTATCGAGAGTGCCCTGTGAAATAGGTGGTATATGATGTTTTGTATGGGTATTTCTTTTTTAAAACGACGACGATTGCCTAAGCGAAAATTGCAAAAATTCGGAAAAGTGTAGCGGCATGATATCAAAGACTAATATTTATTAAAAATCGTTAAAGCTCTAAAGAATCCGAAAACTAACTGGAAGAACACGCTGCCATCGCGAGCATTACTAAAAGTTTGGAAAAATTGCAAAATTGAACACAAGCCAAAATATTTATTTGAAATCAATAATAAGTATTGTGGTTATTTTATTGAACTGTTTATGGTTTTTTATCCAAATTTTGATATTTTAAACCGGCTAAAGTTCATTAAATTTAATGTTCTTAAAATTATATTATTTGAAATCGCTTAAAACCGTCAGACAATAACATAAAAAGGGTATAAATTAGCTAAAATGATGAAGAGAAAAATTTTTGTGAGGTGTTAAAATCAGTACATTCTGCATTTTCATAACTTGTGTTATGTTGTCGACAAATAACATATAGCCAAACACCTTAGAAACATGTTCAATAATTGTTCGCATTTAGAACTTCGTACGTCGCACAGTGATTCGGCTAGAGCATGCTATCGGGACAATATTCATGACGACCCCCCCCCCCCCCCCCCCACAGGTAGCGAATTCCAAAAATGTATTTGTTTATCATCTCATAAAGGTATCTTATCAGGGGGTCAAAATTACCCCTTAATAAGAGAGGTAATTTTCATTTGAAAATCAGTTGCATTTTATGCACATTTGTGGTAACATATTTTAAAATTTGTTGCAAAGTGAAACGATTTTTTTGTGATGGAATATTCTGTTGAAGGTATGTACTATAATATGGCTTATATTTTTTATAAAAAAGATGTTTACTTTTGGTGTAATATCAATTTGTAAATGTATAGATAAATCGAGCAAATTTTACATTAATTGTAAACTTTAAAGATTAGCAGCTTTTTTTATCCACTTATATCCACCTAGATTTTTCTATATGTAATACCTACAACATTCAGAAACAGATTGATATATATTATAGACCCCGAAAAGGCCCGCAAGTAAAATTATTTAATTTTTTTCAGAGCGAGTCGTGGCTATAACGAAAATGGAGTTTTTAAAGAATGTTTCTGATGAATCTCTAAAACAACTCAAAATGAAAATATCAAGCCTTTCAGCAAAATTCATTCAAAAGTGGACTTCTTTAAAGTATAACAAAGAAATGTTTACAATAAAACATAAAGAATGGTTAGAGGGATCCGAAATTAAAATAAAGATGTGTTCTAACCATCCGTGCACTTCAACATCATCAGTGGCTCTCTTTGTAGGACGACCCAGAAAATCATTTGAAGACTCATCAACGAAGAGACGGAGAGTAGAAGATCTTTTGGAATCGCGAACTGCAAGTGAGCTTCTTACAGCAGCTGAGTTAGCTACTCGAAAATAAGAGCATCGAAGTGTTGCTAAACAGATACATAACGTGCGGTGAGTGAAACTAGAGAAAAGAATAAGTGTTCAGGAGTAAACCACTTCCGTCTTGCATCTACATTAGGGTGGGTCGGTTAAGCAATCGATACCACCTATTATTATTTAAAAAAAAATTAAATCAGCCGATTTTTTTTATTACCTACTAAAAAACCTTAAAAATAAAAGTTGAGAAAAAGTCAAAACATTTAAATTTGGGCGCCTTTATTTTTAAGGATTTTTTAAAAGGTAATAAGTAACAGTACATATTTTTCAACTTTTTTTCTTAAAATAGCTTGAGATACCTGGAATACATAAATATACATAATAAAAATTTAAATAAGTGAAGAAATAATATTGTTCCGCTAGCTTGAACTTTACGAAAACAGGGTAAATATTACATAATTTGAAAATACTCATTGTACCACATGAAGAAATGAAGTGGATATAATCTTTGCAACGTTTGTTTTTTCGTGTTTATATTTTTACACGTTCTCATAATTTAAGGTGCCTGTTGTAAACTTTCGTAAAAATTCGATTTTGACAATAGTTGAATTGACTGATCGAACGAATTTTCATTTGCACACATTCGATAAAATAGCACCATTGTGATTCAGTTTATTCACAGAATACATTTTTTATCAGCTGGTACTTTAAATAAAAAACTTTGTTTACAAAAAAAAAAAAAAAAACAAAATTAAAGTTTAACATGACCACGATGGAATTATAATTAGTTGGTTTCAAACAATTTAGCTTCTGTTGGGTTTCATCGCACTTCATGCTAAACTTTTATGCAAATCCTTTTTGCCAAAAAAGGGTTTTGTTCTATAAGGAAAACGAACCTTTGCAATAGCTGCTTATGACCTTAAAATTACATTAAATTAACAAAACTAATTAAGAATGTGGTATTTGCAATACTAAAACAAAAAAATTCAAAAATATATACATTTTCAACAAGTTTTTTAAATTTATTTGACATTCGTGGAAAAATTCGATGCCCAACGAAATTTTCGTCAGAGCTTCCAACTTATAATACAAAATGTACATTCGATAGTCGATGTTCGATAGCCAGCGAAAATCGTTTGTCGAATGTTACCCATTATAGGCGTCATAAGTTTAATTTTTGAGGAACCTATGTACTTAACTGTGACTACAATGATTGAAAGCAAGGTCAATCCAATAGGTCTGCGCAAGAAGCCAGATGTTTTCTTGGTTTATTCCTCAACGATTTCAAAAGTTGTTTACATTTTCCTTATACATGTGTATTTTTGTTTACGTTTTCGGTTTTTGCACACATACATGCACACAAATCACATTTTTCCTTTTGTTTTCCCTTTGTAGTAGTAAGATTTTGACAACGGCGGGGAATTTTACACAAACAAAATACCTGTTGTTTTTTGTATAGTTGTATTGTTGTAGAAGTAAGCAGACCTATTGGAAAGGCCATGATTGAAAGCATTTGTAAAACAACAATTATGTTCTCGTTATTATTGGCGTAATGAGAAAGATAAAAAGTGTGTGCGTTACTCGAAATAAAAACAAAAACTTATTCGCTGCAACCTCTAGTTCGAAGATTCGTTTGATGAACATGACGCTTATTGGAACTGACCAGAAGCAAAAAAATTGAAGCTTCCAACATATTTGAAAAGGACACCATTACGTACATATGCACATACATAAGTAAATCGTAAGCATATTTTAATTCGCAACAGTTTTGTTCTCAGGGAATGAATAGTACCAACTTACCCTTGGAAATAAAAATATGCTTGGTCTTCAACAGCCCACGGTATCTGGGGTGCTGTCGGACGATCTGGAAGTTTTGCAAAATTGTATTTGCCAAAGATGGATCAGGAAGCAGCATTGTAATGGGTGGCCCCAAGCAATTTACCTCCTCCGAGATTTCTTCCTACTAATTTACAGCTTAAAATTTTGTGAAAATAGCTTTTGCCAATAAAAAATGTTGTTCCATACTTACAACATGCATAAAATAAACAAAAATTACATATTAAATAAAATATTTGGTCCACCTACACAAAACAAGTTTCAAATACATACTTACATTTTCAACAAGTTTTTTATATTTATTTGCAGCGTCGAAAGCAAAATAGTTATTGTTTAAAAATAGGGAGTTTTATGAAATTCTTAAAAAGTCTACATACATGTTTTTTTATTTAATACATTAAAAATACTAAAGTGTTAGGAATAAATTAATTGCCTGTTCATCGATTTACGAACAAAGCCTTCGTTCCCTTAACTTACATTTAAAACAAAAACAAATTATAAAATATTGTTTTTGTTTCACATGTACGTTAAGCGAACGAGGTCTTCGTTCGAAGTCGATGAATTGGGCAAAAGTTATACGTTTCTAAATAAATGGCTGGAATCTCTGCTCTACTTCGCTTGGATCCCATAAATAGCTATTCTATGAACAAAAGTAAAAATGACAATGAAATTAAATAAAAGGTATGACAAACTTCCTAAAAAACCTAATTCTTAGAATATTATTTCAAAATATATTTCAGTAAATTGACAAAATCGTGTAAGCTACATAATATTTTTTTTTTTGTTTTTTTTTTTTTGGAAACGTACTAGCAGTTCTTTAAAATAATACCCAAAAATTTGTTATTTTACTTAAAGCGACAAATAAACATTAAAATTAAGGTCTTACATATAGTTTAAATCCAGAATTCACTGTCCTTCACAATTGTAGATTCACTCACACGAAATTCTGACAAAATTCTATCAGACAAAAAAGTGCCTGAAACTCCATCACACAAAAAAAGATGAAAACTCTTATGGCTTAGCGCATTTACAAGAAATGCAACTCTGATCGCTTAGAGTCTATAATTGTTTTTACATTTTCATACATTTGCAAGTCGGACAGACTTATCAAAAAAAATCCGTCAGATTGACAGTATAGTCATGACAATGCATGCAAACTTTTCACTAACTTAGAGGTCACACGATCAAGTTTTGCTTTTCCATTCCTTTCAATTTGTACACACACTCGCACTTTTTTGGATAACACACTCGCATTATTTTTATTGATCACTACATTGCTTTCAAGAAATAAGTTTAAAATCAGTGGATATATATATTTCCTAACCCTGGGTCTCCACGTAGCAATTTTTATTGCTAAGCACAAGCAATAACGCGGCAGAACAATGACAGAACAATGGAGCAATAATTGCTAATTATATTGCTGGAGAACACTTGAAATTGCTTTGCCATAAATTTGCAATTATCACCGCGAGTAGTTGTATAAAGTTTTGTGGCTGTATTTATGACAAATGTTTTATGTTGTGTTTTAAAGTGGTTGTTAATTTTTTTTTTTTAATTAATAAATAATATTAATAAAATAATTAATTGTAATTGTCGTAGCTGTGTTTTTTTTTTTTGTTTATTTGCGTTTGCTTTTGTTGATATTGACGTTTATTTAAAAATATAATATATAAACACTTTTTCTGTATTTTGTTGAAGGATTTTTTTTCACTTGGCGGCTATTTCTTGATTGTTTTTTTTTTAATAAATAAACACACTTAAAATAAACAACCGTACAGAGAAATGAAATGTACGATAAATTACAACTGATTTGACAGCAGATTGCTAAACAATAATTGCTCAAGCAATAAGAAGAGCAATCATTGCGCAATGGATTGCCACTCATGGCAATTTGCGGTCTATACGTCGCAAATTTAATGGAGAAATCATATTTGACGTTTGCCGCAATAAATATTGCTACGTGGAGACCCGGGGTAATGCGATTCACTAACTTTAAACGATCCGACAAAAAACGATCGTAAAAATTGTCGACATACATATATTCGCTTGCAGTAACGAGTGTGATTCTGTAAGTTATTTTTTACGATAGTAAACAGCTGTGTTTTTGTAACATCTGTCTACAAAATGCTAAAAAAAAACGAAAAGCACAAAAGAGAATAAAAGAAAAACAAATGAAATTGTTCTTAACCCCCCACATGTTTTTTCATTCAAAATGCATTGAAAAAGGTCTGGCCAGACTCATGAGTCAGACGAAGGGGTAATTGGTGGTTTTTATATTTTTTTGTGAATTTTACATTTACATTTGCTTTTGTACCTAATTTGCTTTTTTGTAAATTTTAGGATCTTGTTTTTGTTCATGCATATAAATATATCTTTTTATGTAAAACATAAAATAAATTTTTTCGATTAAATTAACACAACCTAAATTATTGTCGTTAAAATATCGACAAAAAAAAAATGCTTAAAGTAACAACTGACTTTTAACGGCAGCGAATATCGTTAAAAATTTTACTGAATAGCATATTCGATACATTTTTGTTATATTTATTTTAACGATACTATTATCGTTAAAAATGTCAGTGAATCGCCTACTGCAAGACATTTCTGCTGACTTCGTAATTTCCCACGTTGTTGCATTGGGTTAAATTGAATGTTATTTGAACCTCTTTTTTAGTTCCCACGATGTGACAGTAATCATAATAATAAATATAAAGCATAATTATGCTTCTTGCTTTTAAAAGTTATAAGATTTAGATTAGATTTAATTTGGATAATGGTCCGAACAGAATCTAAGAATTGTAATCTACCGTTTTAGAAATTTAAAAATTAGATGTATTTTTTTTAATAAATAAATGGGAAGAACTATTAGTTTATATATGTTAAAAATAATAAACCTTTTTTTGGTAAGTGTTTTATTCTTACATTTATGTTTATCATTAGTATTGTGGTTATTTTATTGAACTATTTATGGTTTTTAATCCAAATTTTTAATATTTTTAATTAGGCTTAAGTTCATTAAATTTAATTTTCATTAAATTATTTTTATGAAGAAAGGAATTTTACAACATGAATATCAATTAAAATTTACTGATAATTTTTCATTCTTTGACTCAATCTGGGTTCGAACCCAGGTGTTTACGGACAGGTTACCCTGACATGTTTCGATTGCAACCACTCAATCTCCTCAGAGGGCTTGCCGTTTAACACTCGCAGCCATCGACGACTGCTGACGTCATTAGTCAAACATCAATCCTTAAACCAAATTGTATTCAACCTTTGGTAGATCGAAATTTGCTTTGAATGATTATCTATTTAATTTATTTTAACATGTTATTCCTTTACTTCTGTTTTTTCGTACTTTTGTCAAGAATTCTTCTTGAAGTTCAAAGTACATATTTTTTTGTTTTTTCATTTTTTTGTCTTTCTTTTTCTTGTTGACCTTTTCAGCACAACTTGAAGGACAAATGCAAACATAGAGCTCGTGCCTTAGCTTTAACAATTATTAGTATTGTGGTTATTTTATTGAACTATTTATGGTTTTTAATCCAAATTTTTAATATTTTTAATTAGGCTTAAGTTCATTAAATTTAATTTTCATTAAATTATTTTTATGAAGAAAGGAATTTTACAACATGAATATCAATTAAAATTTACTGATAATTCTTCATTCTTTGACTCAATCTGGGCTCGAACCCAGGTGTTTACGGACAGGTTACCCTGACATGTTTCGATTGCAACCACTCAATCTCCTCAGAGGGCTTGCCGTTTAACACTCGCAGCCATCGACGACTGCTGACGTCATTAGTCAAACATCAATCCTTAAACCAAATTGTATTCAACCTTTGGTAGATCGAAATTTGCTTTGAATGATTATCTATTTAATTTATTTTAACATGTTATTCCTTTACTTCTGTTTTTTCGTACTTTTGTCAAGAATTCTTCTTGAAGTTCAAAGTACATATTTTTTTGTTTTTTCATTTTTTTGTCTTTCTTTTTCTTGTTGACCTTTTCAGCACAACTCGAAGGACAAATGCAAACATAGAGCTCGTGCCTTAGCTTTAACAATTCTTAGTATTGTGGTTATTTTATTGAACTATTTATAATTTTTTGACAAACGTACGAAAAAACAGAAGTAAAGGAATAACATGTTAAAATAAATTAAATAGATAATCATTCAAAGCAAATTTCGATCTACCAAAGGTTGAATACAATTTGGTTTAAGGATTGATGTTTGACTAATGACGTCAGCAGTCGTCGATGGCTGCGAGTGTTAAACGGCAAGCCCTCTGAGGAGATTGAGTGGTTGCAATCGAAACATGTCAGGGTAACCTTTCCGTAAACACCTGGGTTCGAGCCCAGATTGAGTCAAAGAATGAAAAATTATCAGTAAATTTTAATTGATATTCATGTTGTAAAATTCCTTTCTTCATAAAAATAATTTAATTTATGTTTATCTTTGTTTTAAATTTCATTAAAATCTGCTAGATAGATTCGGAGAAGCAGAAATTGTCCCCTACCTTCCCTCGTGGCCCTAGTTTTCAAAAAAATAAAAAATATATATATATATGTATATATATCCACCATCTTCACAAAATTGTCTTTCTTATGCTGGGTACACACTATGCAACACATTTACGCAATCTAGTGAATTAAATTCATTTTCATTCATTCCAGGTTGCATCAACATCAAAACGCTTTGATATTTTGAGGTTGCATTGAAACAGATTGCATGTAGGTTGCACTGTGTGTGCCCAGCATAATGAACCACATCGGCTGGATGGTTCCAGAGTATATAATGGACATATGTATGTAGGTAGAAATATTTTTTGTATTTAGTATGAGCCGTTTATTTTGAAATTTGGATAAGTCACTTTTTCAAAAAATCTAGTTAATGGCAAAACTTAAACTTAAAAAAAAAAATTGCGGTCAATAAGTGGAGAACTATTGAGAATTTGTTCGAGAGGTGTTGGTAATTAACAAACATGTTTATTTTGAAAGTGGTGTAAGACGCTGTACTCAGGAATTAATTACGGGGCTTAGTGTGAAAGAAAACAGTGAAACAAGTGATAAGTACATGTGAAGTATTGTTTTGAATTATTTTCAGTATTTTGGACTTTTTAAGTGTGGAAGAATAGTGCAGTTTTTTAAATTATATTATATTGACATCTAATATAGTGCACATAATTAGCATTATTTTATTAAAATTACTTTTATATGATGTTATAAGCGGCGAATCGGGTAAAACATTATTGTTTTGTTATGGAATTAGGTGGCTTTCAATGCGCATTATTATTCTATAGAAATATTTTCTAAAATGAAAAAATGCGTTAACCCCAGAAAGAGACATATGCGAGTGATTTCTTCAGATGAAGAATCGACTTCTATGGAGTCATCAGAAAAGCAAAACAGCATAAAGGAAGAAACAGCACTTATCGTGTACGAAAAAGGGGATGTAGAAATTAATAAAAAAATATACTCAAAACCTTATTAAGGATAAAAGAAATAGTGGTAAAAATATGTAACAACAAACTCCAAATTATTTTATCAAAAGAATTGCAGTTTAACATTGTCGTTTAGAAAATGAAAATATTATTTGACACATGAAAATGTAAGTATGTTGGCTTGTAAAACATTCTTTCTAGATACTTTCAACATCTCAGAAAAACGTCTGGCTCGTGCCCTTAAAATTAATGTTCCTGGAGAAGATTTGCGTGGAAAGTCTAAAAATTCCAGCAGAAAAACTTTAGAATCTCTCATAATTGCGGTCAAAAAGCACATTCAAAGCTTCCCTGTCTTTAGTAGCCATTACACAAGGTTTCATAATCCCCATAGAAAATATCCAGATCTAAATATTGGAAAAATCCTGAAAAGTGTAAAAATGATAAACAACAACATGTTAACGAGTGGATATACAGGAAATGTTTCAAAAATTCCTTTTATTTGAACTTTCATCAACCTAGAAAAGACACATGTTGAAAAAGGCAATTAATAAACCTTCAACACGATTTACGTCTGCAAGAAGATCAGAAAAAAGCCGCTGAAAATAAAGATGAATATTTTTTAAAAAAGCATCGCCTTTTCCCAAACTTAGACTTCCATATCATATTACAAAAGGAATATGTACGTTTTAAAATTGGGTTTCCATAATTTTCATAACAATATTATTGACATGTATCTTTGGGATGACACAATGGCACCTGCCGCCTGCCGAAAGAAAATCGTGCACAGTACACAACATGGAGGAAAAAGATTTTATTTCAACACAATCATTGGAAAAATCTGTTTCGAAAAGAAAAATAAATACAGACCCAAATTGGCTAAAAGTTCAAGGGATACGATTTTAGCATGATATAACCTACAAAATGCTTTATAAACTAACTATAGATGGAAAAGAAAATTTCTAAATTTGGATTTGTCACCAAAAAGTGGAAGACCTAGGTGTTATTTACAAATAGAGATAGATCCGTTATACCTAGGATATCGTCCTGTTTATTCAGCAAAATACAAAGACATGATGGACTTGCTTAATGATATACCCCCATTATACCAAAGTAATTTTAAAAATTTGAAACAAAACACGATTTCCAAGGCCTTAATAACTCCTTTTGATGACGAAAATTAAATTGAACCGATGTATGTTCATAAAAATCACGGCTGTAGGAAATATCGCCCAAAGAAAAATGGCCCAAAAAAATAAACGAAAAATCACCCAAAAAAATTCCATGTAAAATTGGGCCTGAATTCATATGAAAAGTGACCCAAAATGTTTGGCCAATTTTTCGTTATTATTGGGTGATTATATGAAAAATAGCCCATTTTTCTTTTTAAAATTTCGACAAAATCTTACATATAATTTGTCTAAATCATTCATTATTACTATACGTCGAATTCCTAAATGTTATTTATAAAAATAACGGGACATATTGCAAAAAGGTGGCATGTCATAACGTCCAGTGTCATAGTGTCCGTGGACAAACTCGAAAGCATAGCCGGCCTTTGTCCGGGCGCAAGGATTTTCTCCTCTTTGATAAAACAAGTACCGGCTTCGCTAACTAAAGCTTCTGTGCACAGCCGGCCTTTGGCCGGGGCAAGGAGTTTCTCCTCTATGGTATAACAAAAATCGGCTTCGCTAACTAAAGCTTCTCTGCATAGACGGCCTTCGGCCGGGCGCAAGGATTTTGTGCTCTATGGTATAACAAATACTGGTATCGCTAACTAAAGCTTATCTGCGAAGTCGGCCTTCGTTCGGAAACAAGGCAGATTTTAGAAGCTTTACTTGTTATAACACAAAGAAAAAAATCTTTGCGCCCGCCCAAAGGCCGTCTGCGCAGAGAAGCTTTAGTTAGCGAAGCCGGTTTTTGTTATACCATAGAGTAAAAAATACTTGCGCCTGGCCGAAGGCCGGCTTTGCCGAGACGCTTTTGTAAGCGCTGCCGGTATTTGTTACACCATAGGAGAGAAAATCCTTGCGCCCAAAAGTGTTTTCGTTATATGTATGTTTAATATTCAATTAATAAATAAATAAAATAGAAATATTCAACATTTTTCGAATTTATTCTATGAGCTAAATTTCAGTTATGTATTTTATAAAGCTTTTTTGTAATAGTTCTATTCCTTAAATTTTTCAGAAATGACCTAATACACTACCAGACTATTATATTGTATTTTCTTGTCACAAAAAAGCTTTATAAAATACATAACTGAAATTTAGTTCATAAAATAAAAATAAATATATGCACGCAGAGAAAAAAACAACAAAACCATTTTTATATGTTTAATTTAACCATATCTGTTCATACATTCACATCGCTTGTTTTTGTTTTCTTTATTTGTTTTCTTTTTTTTTGTTAATTATTTACGCTGACTCAAAAATTTATTTATTTGCCTAATAATAAACACACACACACACTTGCATAAAAACTTTATGTAAACAAATAAAATTGTCGCAATAGTCCAATGAACCACACTGGTCAATGCACCAATAAAAAATTGTAAACTTAGCAATGAATTATAAAAAAAATATCACATTTATGTATGTATGTTTAACTTAATGAGCAGCGTTCCCATTTATGCAAAGGGAACAACACACTATAGAATAAAAAAAAACAACAAATTGTAAACTTAGCAATAATTTAGTATTTAAGAAAGAAAATTTATCAATAAAATTGTCAGAAATTCACAACTCGTTAGTGTCTCGACTTCGTTCCACTTTTTCTCCGCTGCAACCAAGTTCAAGTGCTTGAGTTGCTCCAAATTTTATCTTGGTGATCCTGCCTCGATAAAAAACCCAACAGAAATTCATTGAAGGACAAAAGAGTCCATTCAATATACATTTGGTGACCCCTAGTTCTTTTTATAGAACATACAAAACACGCAACCTCGCGAATTACGTCAGATCCTGCAACATTAAACAGGATCAACGTATCGATTTGCTGCAAAAATTGGATAGTTGTCCACACAGCAATCAGCAATAGTCATTTGGGCCCTGAAAATTATCAGGATCAACAAAGCAACTCACAACCGCAGTCAGAGAACCAATCAGCAGATCATCGGAGCATTGTGCTAGCTTCAGAAGATGGCAGAGAAAAAAATCAGTATGGACGTATTGGCTCAATCCCAACGCGAAACGGGGGACATCATACAGGGAATCATAAAAAATTATAAGAAGGACTCCCAGTCCAGGAAGACCCTAGAGTACTATAAGGAACGCCTTAGGAGGTTGAATAGCGCATGGGCGGATTTCGAGATAACTGACAACAAAATACGTTGTCTTGAAAATCCACCATTAAACCACGATTATTTTGTCAGTAATTACTACACTGACATAGCGGTGCTCGTGGAAAAATACAGGCAGGAATTTGAGTCGGCAATGATGGAAACACCGGCTAACCAGCAAAAAGGTCCAACCAATCCAGAAGCAGAGTATCAACATCAAGAACTGGCCGCCGCTAAGTCAACTATAACAATGGCAAGGACACAAGCTCATCATCAGCCTCCACAAATTCAACAGCAGGATATGGCTTCCCCACCACCTACTCCATCCGCAAGAGCGTCGCAAATTACCTTATCCATTAGAAGACAAAACGTAATGATATCGTCTCTAAAACGGGTAATCACAACGGACCCAACAGCAACAAACATAAAATTGAAAGAGAAGCTATGGGAACAGATCCAGGAGCTACATTTCTCAATTTGGGAAAACTGTGTCAACCCACTCGAAGAAGGATATGACATGGACTCGTACACGGATCTAGAAAAAATGGTGATACAAAACTTCAAACATACAACAGTACCTACAGCACAATACAGGGCAGAGTGTGCACAGACGAACGCGTTGCCACTTCCCAAAATTACAATTCCGTAATTCGACGGGGATTATTTGAAATGGCCTGCGTTCGCAGTCAACCAAAACATTCCCGTTGTGCAGGAAATATGGTATCTCAAGGCGAACGTAACCGGTGAAGCTGAAAAACTCATCAGCCATCTTTCCGCCACAGCTGATAATTATGAGACAGCCTGGAAAGCATTACAAGACCGGTACAACAATAAGCGTGTACTGGTATCAACACTAATACAGAAACTAATCGATCAGCCGTCATCTGGGACGTCAGCAGCCTCCATAAAACAGCTACATGATGTCACTCAAGAGTGTCTGCATGCCCTCAACAATATAGGGGTGGACACTTCTTCATGGAGTCCAATGCTGCTTCATCTTCTCATAAAAAAGTTAGATCGGGGTCTTCACTCGCAATATGAAAAAACAATAGAAAATCCAAAGGAATTGCAGAATGTGAGCCAATTCCTAGAATTTCTAGAGACCCGGTTTCAATCAATGGAAGCCATGGGGCAGAAGGAAAAAGGGTCAGCCAAGTCGTGCGCTTCAGTAGCTTCTCCACACCAAGACAATGTGGCATGCACGCTATGCAACGATGGCACTCACAAACTATTTCAGTGCCAGACCTTTTTGAAATTAAAACCCTCGGAGCGACTTAACTACACACAAAGGCACAAATGTTGTGTGAACTGCTTACGTACGGGACATTCAGCAAAACAATGCACTTCACGATGTTGCATGAAGTGCAATAAAAAACACAACACACTGTTGCATTTGGACAACAAGCAAGAGTCCTCAAAGAAAAAGGACAATCAAAAGGTATCATCAGCCGCATCAACTAAAACAGCGGGGGGCGCAGGGCCTTCATCTTCAACGTCATCATCTCAGGCGACCAACGACACAGAAGCTACCTCATTAGCAGCATCTAATAATCAACAAGCAAGTTCGTACGTGATACTCAGCACAGAAGTTGTGAAAATACAAGCAAATGGAACAGAAGTGGAATGCCGTGCTTTACTCGACTCCGGATCACAAGTCAATTTCATCACGGAACGTCTAGTAAAATGTCTCGGCATTTCCAGACAGATTTCGAATATAAGCATCAATGGAATCGGTTCAACAAATACAAAGACAAGGCACCGAGTAAATGTAGGACTCAAATCCCGAATTAACAAGTATTCGACGCGACTTGAGGCCTTTGTTCTGCCGCGTATATTGTCACCACAACCATCACAGTTCATCAATACTGACAAATGGCCACTACCCAAAAATGTGGCACTCGCTGATCCAGCTTTCAACCGCCCCGATAGAATCGACCTTCTGCTGGGCGCAGAATACTATCACGACTTGCTAGCGATCGGACAAATAAAATTGGCAAATCAGCTTCCAACAATGCAGAACACTGTATTCGGATGGATAGTTTCTGGAAAAATACAGGAGGAACAACCCAACAATCTGACGTGCGGAATATGCACCGCTGATGAATCACTTGATGCTTCCATCGGCCGACTTTGGGAACTAGAAGAGATCAAAACATCCAATAAACTAGGGTGACCATGCGTACTCTTTTTTAGAGGACAATCATCTATTTTAACTGGCTGTCCTCTATAAAATTTGTGTCCTCTTTTGTCATCTTTTTTTCATAATCTGTCATCTTTGTCCTCTTTTTTTAAAGCATGACCAATATTTGATTTTATTTTTATAAATTAAAATAAATTTTATTTCACGGCGATCACTGGTCTTTTCTGTCAAATCGTATGGTAAATGTCGTGCCATGCTTGTTCTGTTCATATGCCTACTTAACTCTCATACACTTGCAGTGTAAAATTTTGATTAAGTAACTCCAATGTATTTTTAAGTTTCGTTATTTTTTCAAACTAATTTTACTTAAGTTAATGTAAATTTTTATATATCGTCTGCTTAATATCCAAACCTGCTTACTCCCTTTCAACAAAATGCTTGAGAGGAAACAAAGAATATTGTTGATTTGACACACTTCAATACTCAAATTGCTGGTCCACGAGGCATATTTTTCTCTACCCATCGGAATCAAAATCTCAATTTACTTAAAAAGTGGATTTAGCAGGTTTGCATATTAAGCCGACAATATGTTATTTTTTTTAATTTACTATAAGTATATAAATATGGGGATGTAAATTTGTCTGTAATATAAGTAAAAAATCTTGAAGTCAAAAATATTTTTTACTTTTTTTCTTTATGTCCTCTATTTTTATTTTCAAAATCTGGTCGCCTTAAATAAACCAATGTCCATCGAAGATAAACAATGCGAAAATCACTTCGAACAACACACCATAAAGGATAATCAAAATCGATTTGTGGTGCAGATTCCTTTTCATCAAAGTCCTGAGGCTTTAGGTGACTCACACGGAATCGCAATCAATCGCTTCTTTTCTCTGGAACGGCGATTGCAGAAAACCCCGGAATTCAAAGCTCAATATGCTAATTTCATGGAAGAATACGAAAAGCTGGGACACATGACAAAGATACCAGCAGAAGCGATTCGCTCTCCAAACTATTTCATTCCACATCACTGCGTGCAACGACCGGAAAGCTCAACCACAAAGCTTCGGGTCGTATTTGATGCTTCAGCAAAAACTTCATCGGGACACTCACTGAATGACCTAATGTACACAGGTCCAACTGTTCAAAGTGACTTGTTCTCCATACTTCTACGGTTCAGGTTGCCCAAATATGTATTCACAACTGACATCGAAAAGATGTACCGACAAATACTCGTCTCGCCTAAGGATCGTCACCTTCAATTAATAATTTGGCGAAAGGAACTCTCGCAACCCATAACTTACTATCAACTAAACACAGTTACGTATGGCACCAGAGCGGCACCATACTTAGCAACAAAATGCCTGCAGCACTTCTACGTTGATGATGGCCTGGGTAGATCCGATAGCCTGGTGACAGCATTAACACTACAACAGCAACTCATACAAATCATGAAGGAGAATGGCTTTAACCTACGCAAATGGTGTGCCAATAACCCACAATTGTTGCAGTACATTTCGAAAGGAGACCAGGAAGTCAATTTAGACTTTGAAAGCTCAAAGGTGGATTCGATCAAGACGTTAGGCCTCACATGGCTCCCAAAGGATGACACCTTCTGCGTAAAGGTCAACATTGACTCGGTTCGGAGAATCACTAAACGATCGGTCACATCCGATCTAGCAAGGCTTTTTGATCCGTTGGGGTTATTATCACCAGTCATAATAACAGCAAAAATATTTATACAAGAGTTATGGGAATTAAAGTTTGACTGGGATCAGTCGCTGCCAGAATCGCTACACACTAAATGGGCTACATTCAGAAACGACCTGAACGCGTTAAAAACTCTTCGGGTATCGCGGCACATTGGTAAGGGAAAGGTGCCCCAGTCGATGCAACTACACATATTCACCGATGCATTAGAAAAAGCATACGACGCAGTGGCATACATCCAATCCACATTCAAGGATGGAACCACCATGACTCGAATTCTTTGCGCAAAATCTCGGGTCGCCCCTCTTAAGCGACAAACTATACCACTATACCAAGGTTGGAACTCTGCGCGGCATTACTTGGAGCTCAGCTTGCATCAAGAATCAAAACTGATCTTCAATTATCATGTCCTGTCTGGTTCTGGACCGACTCAGAAATCGTTCTGGCATGAATTAATTCATCATCTGCCGCCTTTCATACATTTTTGGCAAACAGACTTGCAATCATTCAAGAATCAACCCAAGCAGATCAATGGCGTCATGTTGGCTCAAAAAGTAATCCAGCCGATGTTTCATCTCGCGGGATTTCACCAGCCGTTCTAAAAGATTGTCTTTAGTTCTGTGGCCCTCTGTTTATACACGGAAACGAGTCGATGTGGCCACCCACATACAATTCACAACTGGCAATCCCACCGGAACTAGAAAGAAAACGTAAGGCGCCTGAGGCTCTTGTCACTTCAGTAGCTTCATCTGACTTTATGTATCTAATAGGACACAACAACTCATTTGCCCGTCTACAACGCATTATAGCTTATATGCTGCGTCTCAGTAATCGATGCAGGCGCAAGGACATCAATCAACAGACTCAGCAGGCACTTACCACAATCGAACTAGACACTGCCCTGATGTACATAGTCAGGGGGATGCAAGATTCAGACTTCAAGGAAGAGATTGACCAGCTAAAAAAATATCAAGAATTGCGCGGAACAAGCAATTTACGCAACTTATCACCATTCCTGGACAACTTCGGCTTACTACGCGTTGGAGGTCGTCTTGACGAATCATCGTTGCCATTCGACTCAAAACATCAATTGTTAATTCCCTACAATGATCCAAATTTCAAAACTCATCTTTGAAATGGTCCATCAGGAGAATAAGCATTGTGGAGCGCAAACTCTGCTGGGAATCGTACGACAGCGATTCTGACCACTGAAAGGAAAAATCATGGCTCGAAATACTGTTCACCGTTGCATAAGATGAGCAGAGCTAAGCCATTACTGCTCCACCAAGTCATGGGAAACCTGCCTTCAACACGGTTAACACCAGCACGACCGTTCATTAATACCGGAGTTGACTACTGTGGCCCTCTAACAGTCCACTACAAGCTGCGGGGAAAAAGGCCACATAAGGCCTACATTGCAGTCTTTTGCTGCTTCGCGACAAAGGCTGTGCACCTAGAATTAGTGAGCGACCTCACAACTGAGGCCTTCATAGGTGCCCTCAAAAGATTCATTGGACGACGAGGCTGCTGCCAAAAAATATATTGTGATAACGCAACAAATTTTGTTGGAGCGAAAAATAAGTTACCAGAGCTGTCAGAGGTTATACACACCCCTGCTGCGCAAGAAGCCATTACAAACGCCTGCAACAACAAGGGTATCCAGTTCAATTTCAAGAGCACCACACTTTGGTGGCCTCTGGGAAGCGGCTGTCAAATCAGCCAAGCATCTTCTGGTAAGAAGCGCAGCAAATGCTTCCCTAACTTATGAGGAACTTGAAACATTAATCGTAGAAATCGCGGCAATACTGAATTCAAGGCCCATCTCTCCAATGTCAAACGATCCAAATGACAAAGAGGCGCGCTGACCCCGGGACATTTTCTGATCGGTGAACCACTCACGGCCCAAGTTGACGCACAAGCAAGGCCAGCGGCGTCGAGCCTGGCCACTAGATGGAAACTAGTCTCCCAACTTAAGCATCATTTCTGGAGCAGATGGTCCCGAGACTATCTAAATGAATTACAGTATCGCAACAAATGGCAAGAGCAGTCGAAAAATCTTGAACCAGGATCCATTGTCATCATCAAAGAAGATAATGCTCCAGTAATGCAGTGGCCACTAGGGCGTGTCATAAAGACATACAGAGGAAAAGACAACACAGTTAGAGTTGCAGATGTAAAAACAGCCTCCGGTGTGCTCAAACGAGCCATCCACTATCTGGCACCACTGCAGAGACTCAAACAAGACACCACTAGCGAGGTACAACTAACCACGTCGCAGCCAGTTGACACAGATGAGGAAGAGGAACAAGCTTCGCTAACTTCACAAGACGAGAGTCCAAGCAGGAAAAAACGAAAGACAGTCACCTCCGGTGTAATGATGACCATGTTCGTTGCATTACTAGGTCTTCCACTAATCTGCAACGCGAATAAAATAGAAATAACTAAGTTTCAACCAAACATTGGCATGCATTTTGAAGGCATCGGCACAACACGAATTTCACGGTCAGAATGGAAAATCATAACATATAATGAATTACAACCGTACTGGCGAGAAATGCAGACCTTCACAAATGGCACGGCATCCCTACAGCATCTATGTACCCTCGTATCTCAAAAACAACATGTATAAACGTTCTCCAAAGTCTCAAATTTGGCTTCTCAGATCTTAAAGATGGAAACACTTTACTCAAGAACAAAAGAAATAAACGTGGTAGATATCGTGGGAAATGTTGCCAACTCATTGTTTGGGGTACTGGATTCAACCTATGCTGAACAAATGTCGAACACCATCGAACAGATCAAGGAAGATGAAACTTATCTAATGCAACTGTTAAAAAACCAGACCTCATTCATAGACTCAACCCTCAACATCTTTAAGCAAGATGAAACTCAGATCCAGAGCAAATTAGACAACCTCGACGAGCAAGTAAACAGAATTGACTCCAGGTTACGCGACAACGAACAACAAGAACATGAACTTAAGTTAAGTTAATACAAAGTTTTGTTCTACTAACTACACAATTGTCATTGATGTCAGCAAGACTACACCGAACTCAAACAGCAATAATCACGGCATTGTCTGACTCTCAACATGGCAAGATCAGCCCATTACTGCTGTCACCATCACAACTTCAAGCCGAGTTGATACAAGTGAGAAATAACTTACTTTCAGCACTACTATAAAATCATGAACGTGAAGGGAGGAATCGCAAACAATCACATAATTTTCCATATAACAATTCCTCTATGTGATCCAGAGACGTTGGAACTTTTTAAACTGCACCCGATACCAGCTCTTCTCCACAACACGATGACAGCTATCCAGCCATGCAGTCAAATTATCGCCATAAACGCTCACCAAGATGAATATTATACGTTGACTGAACATCAATGGGCATCTTGCACACCATTAACAGAAGATGAAGTCTTGTGCTCAAGCATGCAGTCTAAATTCAATTCAGATGCAGCCAAATGCCTATGTGAAATTTCGTTGCTGAACAATGTCACTAGTACCAACTGCAACGTAACTCCGTTTGTAGAAAACACATCACTCATTCAATTGAACCACAACATTCAATGGATGTACACCATGCCGCACTCAACCCCTATAACCGCCGTGTGCAGCGAAGAACACATTCGACTCAACCTACAGGGCACTGGACTAATAAAAATAAGCCCAGACTGCACACTTAAATACAAAGCTATGTTCATTCAGGGACACGAAATCTATTCAACATCCCTATACACATCATATACTGCTACTGCCAACATGAGTGAAATTAATTACCCAACCGAAGAAGAAGTCAGCAGTATTCACCTCAAAAGGTACATAGACCATATAAAAAATATATCGGATATCCAACAAGAATTACACCAACAGGTACTCACTAATCTACCCCAACAACTGACTCACATAAAAAGACACCATGCAGCAGTAGCTTACGCCGCCCTTCTTCTTACAATCGGAGTCATCATTGCGACAATCTACCAGAAGCTACAAGGTCGAAGAAGAAAAATAGGTCAACAAACCTCACCAGCTGCAATTTGCCAGCATGCAGCGTCATCAGAATTTACAGTAACAGTAGCTTGAACAACAAAGAAATAAAATTAAAACAAAAAAAGACATTATTATTTTTTTTTTATACTTATATCATCTAGTGACTAGGTCAGGAACATTCAAACCATTGAAAATATCAAATATCAATACAATGTAATTTGTCGAGCATAGCTCAACGGCGGGGAGCATGTTCATACATTCACATCGCTTGTTTTTGTTTTCTTTATTTGTTTTTTTTTTTTGTTAATTATTTACGCTGACTCAAAAATTTATTTATTTGCCTAATAATAAACACACACACACACTTGCATAAAAACTTTATGTAAACAAATAAAATTGTCGCAATAGTCCAATGAACCACACTGGTCAATGCACCAATAAAAAATTGTAAACTTAGCAATGAATTATAAAAAAATATCACATGTATGTATGTATGTATGTTTAACTAAATGAGCAGCGTTCCCATTTATCCAAAGGGAACACACTATAGAATAAAAAAAAAAACAACAAATTGTAAGCTAAGCAATAATTTAGTATTTAAGAAAGAAAATTTATCAATAAAATTGTCAGAAATTCACAACTCGTTAGTGTCTCGACTTCTTTCCACTTTTTCTCCGCTGCAACCAAGTTCAAGTGCTTGAGTTGCTCCAAATTTTATCTTGGTGATCCTGCCTCGATAAAAAACCCAACACAAATTCATTGAAGGACAAAAGAGTCCATTCAATATACAATATCATTGTCACCAACAACCATATTATGGTAAAATCAGTTTCTTTAAAATAGTGTATGTAGATCTTTTTTTCTATTAAACATCTTTAGTAATTATGGACCTTATGACATTTTTAAAAATTACATAATGTCCATTTGCAAAGTGTCTTAATGCGCACGGACGTTATGACATTTTCAAAAGTCTCACAGTGTCCATTGACATTACGACACTGGACTTATGACATGCCACCTTGCAAAAAACTATATTCTGTTTTGAGTAATTGATTATAATTATACAGTGATTAATTAATATTTAACTATTGAATAGTGCACAAAGTTTGTCGGAGGGCTAAAATAGGTATTACTGTCCATACTGCCGCGCAGCTGTTGAAGATACAATGCAATTTTTTACATAAAACTTACATTTGTATGTTACTAAATTTATATGAATAATAAACACTGTTTTTCAAATTGGGTAATTTTAAAATTTCTTTTTTTTTTTTGGAAAAAATTCTTTTTTCGGTCATTTTTCATTTGGGCCTTTTTTCGTTTCTTTTGGGCAATACTTCATATATAACTTTTTGGGTAATTTTTCATGTTCTTTTGGGCGATTTTTCATTTTTTTTTTTTTGGGCCATTTTTCGTTGGGCGATTTTTCCTACAGCCAAAAATTACTTATACTTACATATCGACCCCTTTGCGCGAAATTATCGTATATGCCAATTTTTTTGAAATTGAGCTTTTGATGCAATCTTGTTCTACATTCAAAAAGACGTCACCTGACAAAATATTGTAGGCTAATTTCACTTCGTTGCTCCAAAAAGCACATGTGTATTTTCATTTTGATATTGCAAGCGAAAGCAGAGAAAAGTAAAAAAATGGCTGTCCTCTAAAATTTGGTTTTTGTAGCATCCATACTTTTAAAACTTCTTAAAACGCAAATCCTTAAATATCTCGACTTCAAAACAAAGTGACTTATGCCACTTTCAAAAAAAAAAAAAAAAAAAAAAAAAAAAAAAAACGGCCCATATAGAGATATACTTATTAGTTTTGCAACTACATGTTTGTGGTTGCCAATATGTTAATATAGTAACAGAAATAACAAACTGTTAGTTGACAGTTGCCATACGTAATATTTATTTGGCAACTGATAACACAACTTCAGTCAAAGGAAATAAGTTTGGCCCCTATTAAACAGGCTGCAGCCAAGCTTTTACAGATGGAGCTGGCAGTAAATCCTAAAGGACATGTCTTTGGGTCAAACTTAGCTTTGATATATTTCTTTAATTTTGTATAAAAAATGCAACGTTTACCGCCTTCTAGACAGACTGATCTGAACACTGAAATTGATCACAACGTGTCTTTTTCTAACACCGCTCGAACGTCGGCAAGTAATTTAATTTGGACGGGTAGAGTTTAAAGGCAGATTAATTGAAATAGATAGGTTTATTATAATTTGTAACAAAAAAAGTTCAAAGCAATATGTGACATTTTTTTAATGTCGACCACTGCCTGAAGTTGGGTGCATATCAATACAATACAATACAAAAATTGCTTAATTTTCGTCAAAACACACTAAATTTTTGTTATTACCGTTATTCTTTAATATGCTCCCTTACAAACCTGCTTCGTAGTAAGGGAATGTCGTGGCTCTTCAAATGTTATATTTTCAAAAATTGGCTAAGAAATCATTCACTTACCTCTCTGAATCTCTTTATGTCTTTCTGCGATACGCAAAACTGTGCGCTTACTTTTTAAAATTTACTTTTAGTGCTTCGCAAGACAAGAAAACTTTTTTTTGGGATGTTTTTAGAAAAATATTTGGACCTTTATTACCGAAGATATTTGCGAAAAAAAAAATATTAATGTCCCTATTACGGTTAACACATCAACTCAGTTGAGTTGTAATTTCTTAATTTTTGTATAATGGTTTACAACTTTGCTATATAAGGGCGAACAAAAACATAACAAAAATTATAACTGATCACTTAATTACAACTTATTAAATGCAATTAAAATCTTCGAACTTTGTTTTATTCCCACAATTGCTAGTAGTACTCGTATGCGGTCGAAATAAAACTGAGTCGTACGATTTGTCAAAAAATATGATAGTGTAATCTAAAAATGCAATTGAGTGACAGATTTTTTTAAAAGTCTGTCCGACTAGCAAATGTTTATGAAAATGTTCATAGTCATAAATTCTTTGCGATCAGAGTTGCATTTTCTTGTAATGTTGATGAATCATACGATTTTGTATAGTGTGGCATTGCCAACAGATTTTGCAGACAATTTTACAAAAAGTACAATTAAATTCGCTGAATACACATTTTGAAGAAAGGGACAGATGTGTTTAATCAACTACAAAAGATATACATATGTAAATGCCTTTTATTTTTTTTTTTATCGTTAAGTGAATAATATAAATACGCAATTCAAAAATTTCTATAATTGATCACTGTCAACAAAGAATGGATATATTTACAATAAGTTGATAATGCAAACAAAAGTAATATTACAAACACCAAAGCCACGGCACCGGGAAAATGAGACATATGTAAATCGAATCAATTTTTTATTGATTAGCTTTGAAATTGAAGTATTTAGTTAGAAAAAATTCAGTTTTTGATGAAAAAAAATAATATGGATATGTTTTTCCAAGTTTTATTGCAAAGAAATAAGAAAAAAAAAATAATTTACCTAAAAGCATTCCTATAATAATTAAAGAAAAACCAGAAATTCCTATTTTAAATGAATTTAAGGTTTTTTTTAACTGATGAATCTAAAACAATCAAACTTGTATCCATTTTATTAAGTAATATTGCCAATTTGTAAACCAAACTGGCTAAGGTTTGCAGAGTTGTTGAAGATTTCTTTTGAGTGTAGATTTTCTTGCAACATTTTATTGCGGTATTAAGAGATGCTGGTACGATTTTCGATTAAAACACATTTTAAAACAGCGAAAATCGAAATTCAAACGACGCAAATCGGCGCATTGGTGTATTTATATGCAACTTAAGTGGTAATTTAAACATTTGCGGTATTCACAAGGTGTGCTATCATATTGTGTTGTCATAATGTTCTAACATTTTACAACAGTTTAAAAATATTGTTGTTGCTTTGTAATCAAAAAGTGTATTAAATTAATAAAACTTTGCTTGCTATTTTTATTGTGCTGTCGTAATTATTCAGGCGAGACCTGCCCTGAGTGGCTGAGCCGCGCGGCTGTGATGGTATGGGTTTATCCTTACAACCGAATTTAACCTGCGGCTAGTCATTTTTGCAACAAAACACTGGCGACGTCAAATTAGATCGGCTTAGGACTCTGATGTTTGGTAAACAAACAAAATAAAATTTATTTGTGGTTTGCGTCTGAAAAATGGAAAATAGCCAGGAATGATCTAATTTAATTTATTAATGGGTAAATATTTTTTATATTTTTTTTAAATCAGCTGATTTAAATTCAAAATATCACGCTAAATTATGAGGGGTTGTTCACAACAGTCGTATTTTTCATGTTATTATTTTAAGACATATGACTTTATGACACCTTGTGAATCCCCCAATTATATTTTTGTATACTATTTATTATATTAAATACATTCATTATTTTCATGCAGTGTTGATAGTTAATCTTAGAGAGCGTTATAATTTTTTTTTAAATTACAAATGGCTAATAGTGAATTTGGATGTGAATAAAAACGGGTTATAATAAAGTACTTAATATATAAAACTAATGCGAATATTTGCATAATTTTGATGACAGATTAACTTCAAATCTGAAATTTATTAACCATTACAAAAAGGACTGTTTAAAAAAATTAAAAGGGTAATTGGTTTAAAAGAGCTTACAAAAAAACATTATCCTGGTAATACTTTGGTGCTTTTTGGGAATTTCTATGTTTAGTATGCATAAGATGCTCCTTGTTAGCCGGTGCTTTACCGAATTACTTTTTTGAATCGAATTTTATTTCTATGTTTCGTGAGCCGTATAAACAAAACAAAATATGCTTTAAAGCGATTATACAGAAATCGATTTAAAAATTTCGTATGCAATATCATATTAAAGGAAAAATGTAATGTAAAATGAAAATGTAAAAGTTATAAACAAAAGCTACAGAAAATGAAAACTTTTTTCGGTTTGGATAGTACCGGTTTTATAATACAAGGATCATATACATTTATTTAAACGTTGCAAATAGCCAAATTAAAACAAACTTTATCTTATTGCCGAACTTTAATTCTCTGTATCAATGAAACTCAAACCGGCGTTTCAACAAAATTGTGTTCTCTTTTAAGCTTGAACGTTTGTCGTTTTTAATTACGTTGTAATCATTTATACTAAAAATGATGATAAGCCGTTTGTTGCACAGTGTAATGAAAGAAGTTTTAAATATTTTAGGGGAATCCCTAAAAAGGACCTAAATGTATACATTATTAATAGTATATAAATATTTATTTTATGTTACATATACAGTTAAAAATTATATTCTAACTTAATTTACCGAGCAACAGTCTTCAGCCCGTTTAAGTGAATGGACCAGAGTCTCAGGCGGGAATCAACCCGCAATCCAAATATGATAGACTAGTTCACTACAAACTAGCCTAAATACCAGGACACCCTAAATGTGTATGAACTGAATTATAGTGTACTGTGTGGAATGGAGAAAGCGTTTAAAAATGTTAGTAGGTTTAGTGTTAGTAGATTTGTATAATGCTATTAATTTAGTTGTTGTAAAAATATTTAAATTCGCGTTTCGCTCTGTTCTGTTTGTGGCTGTAAAGGTGAAGATGTTGCCATGTGCTTAAACATACTCTGTTTTTGCTTGTTTACTGCTGTATTACGGGAACTTGAATGCCCTTCATCACCTTGTTGAGCAGCAGCATCACTACCATTACTGCCATTACTTTTTTTATATTTTAGTGTTGTAGGATCTTCATCTATGTAGATCATATCAACTGATGGTTGCAGAGGACTTGGATGTTGAGACTGCTGTGACTGTTGATTGGTTTCCTGAGACATTTGTGTACTTTTTTTGTAGAAAGGGCTTAATAAATTACTATTATAAAGGGAATATAGCTCTGTTCCATGGGATATATTAGCGGTTCGTGGATTACGTAAGCTGTGTAGGCTATGCATAGAACGTCGCTCACTCAAATCTTCCAATGTAGAACGGAATGCACGGATTACGCGTAGCTGCAACAACAACAAACGGGAAATAACGAGCAAAAACAGAAAAAACAAACAAAAAATTAAAACCAAAAACAAAAAATTTTTATATCAACAACAAAATAATGCAAAAAATAATAATTAAATATCAAATAATTATAAACGTTATTAGCAATCAAATATAAACTCAAATAAAATAAATTAAAAAAAATAATAAACTTAATTAATTAATAAAGAAATAAAAATCAATAGTGCTTTATTCGGCTATGCCGAAACTTATATACCCTTCACCACAGTGTGATAATAAGACAAGATAAGAAAGAAATATAAAGACCGTGACTTATAGATAAATCAATCAATTTTGCGCCACGCCCATTCTCCAATCCCGCCCACATTTTGTCGGATGTTGTGTATTGATAACCAAGATGCTTGTACTTATTTGGAACCTTGGTTCTTACCATAGCAGTCGTGGTTTCTTTGCCCATATCTGAGCCATTTGTGGACCGATCAGGCTGAATTCTAATCAGAGTATATGTGACATAAATATATAACAACCTAGTCCACATAATTTTTGCGGTCTTCCGAAACCCCATTACAACAGAAGGACTGACATCGTTAAATTAACTTCGTCCCAGAATATATTTTAAATGAATAGGGTCTAACATCAATATTGTAGAAATTACAAACAGATCGAAAAATTTATATATACCCTTTCCATCTGTGGTGAAGGTATCCAAAAAATAGTTAGAGTTAAATTAAAAAACAAAAAGCAGCGTTCATCTATTAATTGTTTTAAAGTAGGGATCTAACGAATACCGATACCGATATGTTGGCGATACTTCACGCTTGCCGATATATCGGTATCGGCGATATTTAACTTTCGATATTCCGATACTTTTCTTTATAGTTTTTTTGAACAAGCAATTTAATTTTCAATGGAGGTCGGTCCACACCGCGCGTTTTATGCGCATGTTGTTTTTTTTTTGCCTTTCTTCGAGACGCATGCTAAAGTAGAAAGTAATCCTAATTCATGCTTTCGATACGTATATGAATTAAACGCGTTTGACTGATGCATAAACGCATTAAACGCTTGGTGTGGAACTGCAGCAGAATTTTCTACTAATTTTTAATGATTTTTGTGAAAACGTTTGAAGGTAAAGAATTGTAGACGAACAATAGATTTCATTATACTTTAAACACGCTACAAAAATTGGCGATTTACGTAGGTAGCATTAGCTCTGAATGAAAGACTTGAGTGTTTGGAGAATAATGAAATCTATTGTTTATCTATAATTCTTTTCTTTTTAATACAAAGCTAGAACATTTCAAAGACAATATATCGAAAAAACGTTTTATTGAGCTACATATCACGACTCTTCATTCTGAAAGTGTTGAAGACACGGTCAACCCTACTCCTTGACATAGTTCAGAAAAGTCTACAAGAACTAACATTTGGAGCTTTTGTGAAAATCTTAAAAGAAAATTTTGTCGAGGCTATGATGTGGATCAGCTAAAGAAGAAGTCTAAATATACATACCTACGATTTTGTAATTTTCTCTGGAGACGCAGATCCGCTTGTTTACTGGCCTAATTAAATGTTATACTCAAAATATAAAACCATGGCGAAGAAATACTTAAGTTGTCAAATGGGTTCAATCACATATGAAAGACGATTTTTTACTGTAGGTCTGCTTCAAACGGAGTTGCAAATTATCTCCGAAAAATACTTTGAGAAAGAATACCTTGTTTTTTAAACAAAAATTTTATTAATATTAATTTTGAATATTAATAATTTCTAACACTGTTTTTTTTTTTTTTTTTTTTTTTTTTTTTTAAATTAATAAATTTTACCTTGAATTTAAATTCAGTTCGTTGTTTTTAAAATCTTATTAAAATCAATTTCAAATAATAAAAATCTTTTGCACATAAATATTGTATAACAATTAAAGAAATTTCTCTACTTGAGTTTTGTTAATTGTACCCTTAATTTTTAATTTTATATTCGTATCGGTATAGGCGATAATTCTTTTTAAGTATCGGAATCGTATCGGCAAAAAGGCGTATTG
The DNA here is from genome assembly GCA_930367215.1 of Pollenia angustigena. NCBI lineage: Eukaryota > Metazoa > Arthropoda > Insecta > Diptera > Polleniidae > Pollenia > Pollenia angustigena. Next base: position 9,309,256 of record OV884061.1, on the reverse strand, counting down.
TTACATCCCTACTTTAAAGGTTTTCATTTTAACATTTAGTAACGACTAATCATTATTGCGTACTGCATGTAATTCCTCCTTTAAAAAGAGGTTTTCATTATATTAACATGCCTATTTACAGAAAAGTCATAACTTTTGTTGACCCAATATTATGAATAATCATGTGTCACGCCAGTCTTACCTGGTTATTATGTTAGCATGGTCACGAACAGTTTTAGTCGACGTCGATTGGCAATCAGTTTGTACTTTCTACGGCGCTTTTAGGACGACGTCGATTGGAATTGACTCAATTTTAGTTGACAGAAAATTTTGTGACAAATTGAAAATATAAATTGTTCGGTAGCAGAAATTACGCTAAATCACACAGATCCCAAAAAAGACACTAAAATCAAGTAAATGTGGGGTAGAAGTATTTTATACAACATTTTAAAATTTAAAGTTTTCACTTTTTGGAGACTGAATAAAACCGTCACTTTTAAGAAAAATAGGCACTTTACTAATCTCGAAATAAAAAATCGACAAAATAACGATAAATCGTCCTGGTAATATAATTTATTTCTTTTGTTGATGTTTCGCTTGCATTTGACACTAAATTACAGTGTTGTCTGTTTTCTCACAAATTGAGAAACGATAGAATTTTTTGTTTCACACTTCATGTGAGAAATTTAACGTTGCGAGAAATACAGAAACGAGCTTCAGCACAGATCTCTCTCTGATGCATTTACCTAATAATAATCCAATTTATATAACAGCCGTACCTAGACAAGAGCGGAAGGCGGGACGTTTTCTTTCGCTTAGCTTTTACGCCGATATGCCATACCTAAACAAGAGCGTCAACTTTGTGCCACGAACAGAAGTCTTAACTTTCTTTTTTAATTAAACCTAACTATAGAAATAAAAATGGAGAAAAAAACGTTAGATTCACCTAAAAAAAGCTAAAGTGCCATTATTTATTTAAACGCGCTGTCAAAATCGGATTTGCCAATTGCAAAGCGTTGGCACCGCGATATTTAGGGATGCTTAAAACAAGTTGCATGGGCATGAAAATTTTTGACACATAGAGAACGCTTTTCGCTCGTTTCTAAGACCTTAAAAATAAAACTTATGCTGAGAAACTAGACAAATTAACCTTTCCTGTTAACACCTGTTTGGCAAAAATGTCAAACTTTGACCCCCTCTAACCCCCTCAGAAACCGATCTTGTTGAAAATTTGTGTCTAAAGTACTATTCAATAGGACTAACCTAAGTGCAAATTTCATCCAAATCGGAAGACATCGATTTCAAAATTGGGTCACTTGACATTAGAGGTCTGCTCTGAATAATTCACTTGTTTGCCTTTACTCAAAGTGCACAACATTTACTCATATATAAAACATTCAAAAATATAAGAAAAGAGTAAATCATGTACAAAACAAGAGAGAATGAATTGAATACAAATCTTGTTTACTGTAAATGAATTTGAGATTCATTCATAAATAACAAAACATTGGAATGAGCCGTTAGAGAGAGCAAGTTTACAAAAAACATTCGAATAATTTTTGAATAATTTGAATGTGAATACATTTATTTGAATACATTGACATAATATGTGTGTAAGCTACCCTGCAAATAAAATGGACTACTCCATGGACTGGTCCGATGTAATGTAAGCATGGACCATGTTATTGTTAAAAAGTGTTTGTAGTGAGACGACATGTCTTCGTTTTTTAACGACGTGCTTTCATTTTTAAACGACTTCAAAACTAATCCTCTTGAGTATATCATGGAGTAGTTTTAAAACTACTCCTTAGTGGTCCAAAGGTGGGTTATATGGTCCTGCCCTAGGACATCGTTATGTTAAATAGACCATGTTTTTTCCATACGTTTGGGTTACTTTTGGACTAGTCCTGGGTTGTGGCTTCCCTGCAAATAAAATTGGACCACCTGATCCATTTTGATAAAGTGGACTACGCCATGGACTGGTCCGATGTAATGCAAGCATTGACCATGTTATTGTTAAAAAGTGTTTGTAGTGAGACGACATGTCTTCGTTTTTTAACGACGTGCTTTCATTTTTAAACGACTTCAAAACTAATCCTCTTGAGTATATCATGGAGTAGTTTTAAAACTACTCCTTAGTGGTCCAAAGGTGGGTTATATGGTCCTCTCCTAGGACATCGTAATGTTAAATATACCAGGTTTTTCCATACGTTTGGGTTACTTTTGGACTAGTCCTGGTCCCTTGTGGACTACTCTTTACACGCGTGTTTGGACTGGTCCTATTATTTGCAGGGTTGTTTTATTTGTAAGAGTTAAGCTCACACATACATACGTAATGTGTAGTTACAGAAATTTTACATTCAAATTATATTTGAATATTTCACTCATTCGACTTGAGGTGACTGAATTGAATGAGTTTTTATTTGTTTTGTATTTGGTTATTTTTTCATGAGTTTCGTTATTATTGGGTGCTCGACACATTGTAGTTAAAAAACAAATGAGTGTGTTGAAATTGGTTTTTATTTATTCTTGCAGACCTCTACTTGACATGAAATCCCCTATTTATATTTATTATATGTATATTAGGGTGGGTCGAAAATATTTTTTTTCTCTTATCGACTTCTAATACCGTAAATATGTTGTATTTTTGTCTGCACTAGACCTCTGTTAAATATTATTAATTTATTTTTAGTGTAACAGCCCGCGCTTTGACCTTCAATTTTGTTAAATTTTGAATATAACAACAATAGCATTGTATTGCAGAAAAGCATATTACTGTATTTTCTCGACTTGTAAGTTCGTGAAATTAGTATCAGAAGCATCCATGACTCTATGCAATAAAAAATTAATGGTGTTTTCTTTTCTAAAAAAAAATGATGCATTATAGTTGTGTAATATATTTATTAGGTTACACGAACCCTTACAAAGTGATACATTTTTCTAAATTACAATGGAACAAAATAATAGCTACGTTTTACACTCAACACTAATGTGTATTTAGCGTGTTAAATATAGAATGCAAAGTTTGTACTAAAAGCGATATTCACCACGCTTGTAGCAATTTCAAACATTACATTTTCTTACAATTCCAATAAGCGTTAACAGCACTGATTTTCAATAATTAATGTCAGCTGTTGTTAAAAATTTTGCGACAAAAAAAATATAATTATTAAATAAAAGTAAAACAAACGAAAAACAAAAAGTTTTTATATCCATCACAATATAACTAAAAATCACAATATAACGCAAATTGTCCGCAAACACAAGAAAAAAAATACTTGCTTGCATAAAAAAGTACTTTACGCAGGTGCAAAAAAGGGTATTATCTCACACTCAGTTATAACTGCGGGTAAGAAATGGAACAAATTTGGCATTTATTGTTGCAACATGTTTAGAAAGGAAAACGACAACTTCTCACATTTTTGCATATATTTTTAGAATGGAACAAAAACCCGCACGAATGGTAGCATATATGGAACATTGTTGTCAGAAAAGAAAACACCATAAGAGAAGGTTTAACATAGACGAAACTTGAATCAAGACGAGAGATGCCTAGATTTTACAGCAAACAAGATTTTGTGACCAAAACATGATTTTATTGTTTTTTGTTGTATAAGAATCAAAGTTTTATTTTTTTAAGTTAAATTCAAAATGTTTTCCGTTTTAGTTAATAATAACTGATAGTTAATAAAATATTTAAATTTAAAAAATTTACTTTTCTTACATATACTTAATTTTTAGGAGCTCTTGCGCGGGCTGGAGATTTGATTTTTTTTTTTAACTTTTTTTGCAGTTTTTATTTGTTTTGGTGTAAGACAAAAAAATATTGCTATTAAAACATGATTCGAGAACTTTTATTTTTTCTCATACATCAGTGACCCACCCTAACGTATAAGTATTAGAGTTGTCAAATATTTGCTTTTCAACTTTGTTCGAATAATTCAAATAATTGTTTTTGTTCGTTCGATCAGACGACTAAATCTATAAAATTATTCAATTAATCGATGAGAATTACGAATAAAAAAATTATTTTTACAAAAAAAATTACATATTTTAAATAAGTTACATCCGTAACTTATTTACAACTATGGAAATTCTTCCATTTTCTTCTATATTTTTTCTTAAATCCGCTATGAATTCTTTTTTTTTATTTTTTGTTTTCTACGTAAAAATTGTTTATCTTAAATCCATATCATTTTACTACTTAAAGACATCGTAAAACCATTAAATACTTAAAAATCCGATATTACTTTTTCCCTGGCAGACCTACCTACTAGGGATGCCAATCGGGATTGATTTTAGAAAATCCCGGTATTCTGGATTTTGAAATCCCGATCCCGAAATTCCGGGATTTTTTTAAAATAACAACATTTTTTTATTTATTTATGAATTTTTAAAAGGTATTATATGCATATATAACATATATTTTAAAAATAGAAAACATAACAAAACAATTTATTTTATATATCGTCAGCTCATTACTGGTTTGACCTACCGACCATTTAAAAAAAAAATAAGGAATGAGGAATATATTTTTTTAATACCCTCTTTCTAAATCAAAAACCTGTTTCGCGAAAATTTTCATTGTTTTTTGAGATATAAAGCATTAATTTTGCTGCATATCAACTGTTTAAAAATTTTTTAAGTACTGTTTTGGTCTACAAGCCATTGTTTGGCGATTGCAACAAATTCTTCATACAAAAACCTACAAAATAAATTTTACTGCTGCTTTGCTGCATTGCCGTAAGAAAAAAGTAGTTAAAGCAAAAGCGAAATAAAATGACTCCAAGAGAATGAATTTGTGAAAAACAGTTTTATAAAATAATGGACCCAACGAAGTGTACGGTTTGCTTTTATTTGCAAAGTGTTTTTAGCCTACTTAAGGGAAATGCTTCAACATTTTACTACAAACGAAAATTAAATATGTATAATCTTACAGCAACCATTATTATGCCAAATATACCAACTTTTACTTATTGTGCCTTTTGGACGGAAGCTCATAGTGGTCGGAGAGGTAACAATATTGCTAGTGCTTTAATTAAAATTTTAAATGAATTAATAAAAGATTATCCACTAATTTAAACTTTGACATTATGAAGCGATTCTTGCGTACCTCAAAATAAAAATCGTATTAACTCAACCGCAATCAAAATGTTCATTAAACAAAATAATATTGATACCGTAATACAAAAGTTTTCAGAACCAGGACATTCTTTAATTCAAAATGTGGACTGTGTTCATGGTGTTTTTGACCGGTACTTAAAGAATATTGAAATTCATAGTCCTCTTCATTTACTAAATTTGCTTAAAAAAATGCCAAATAATAAAACAAAATTAAAAGTTATGGAAATGCTTCCGGAAGATTTTCGCACATACTCGTTGGTAGCAAATAAAATGGACTTTCGAAAAGTCCCTTTTGCTAAAATTAAAGTACTTCTATTCAGTAAAAATAATGATTTATGTATACATTATAAAACTTCGACGAGAGAGGAAAAATATAAAAATGCAATTTTGGTTAAGTCTGCATAAAAAAATTGTTTGAAAACTCCTAAGAATTTGTTGATGCATGTTTTGAAAATATCGAAACCATCAATTATTTCCAGCGATAAAAAGAGAGACATAATAGACTTGCTTTTTTTCATTTTCAAAAAAATACTTTTAAATTCTAACTTTATTCATGAAAGTGCGCAAAAATTAACTTTTTCTTCAAAACATATACCGGAAGCAGTGGTATAAATATAAAAAAATTCTATCGGGTACATTTTGAGAAATCTTCATGTAAATCTTCTTTGTCGATTTTCTCGACTCCGACTTTTTGTCATATGCGCCAAACCAATTCTGAGCTGACGATATATGTATATAATATAAATTTTAAATTAATCAATCATATTATTGTTTATCATTTTTTAATGCTTTTTTACTTATGTTAAAAAATTTTATGAAATGATATCAATCAAAGTATGTGTTTGATTTTAAACCATTGATTGTATTACATACATGCAATTATTTAAAATAAAAAAATTCAATAAAAACGAACATTTTTCTACACAAAAGATGATATATTAAAAATCCCGGGATTCGGGATTTCTGCATACAATTACTTCTATAGAACAATCGATGTCTCTCTTTATGTATTTTTCAATTGGACCATGTTAAGCATTTTTTGATGTCGTTGGGTTATCTTCCATTACATAAGTATTTAAAATTTAAAAAAAGGATAATACAATAATAAATTTTTTTAGTTTCAAGATATGATTAATATATCGAGGGTTTAATATAAAAAGGCCTAGCTCGATTTTTTTTTTCTGTTAATTTACAGGGGAAGAAAAAACTTAATAAATCCGTAAAATTTTAGATAAAAAAAGTTATAATGCAATTTTTAATAAAAATATCCAACAAATGTTGTACTACAGCCCCTTAAAAATGTTAAGATACTTGTGGCATTAGTTATCAGAACAAACAAAAAAGCTCTTTAAAAAAAATCGAAATAAGCCTTTTTTATATAAAGCCATCGATATGTAAATCAATTCTTTATTCCTTTAGCTTTTTATTTATTTCTAAGTTTTTTACCCGAAATTGAAAAATTCTTTTTGAAAATTTTCCTAACGTTTGATTTAAAAAGATGACAGTTGATACAATTGTTTTTCAAAGATTTGTTCAATAAGAACATAAAATAAATTTTTGAAATAGTATTAACAGGGTTTAAATAAATCAAATTCTAAGCTTTTTTATATCAAAAAAAAAAAAAAAAAATTGTTCGATTAATTGAAATTAATTAATCGATTTATTCGTTATTCGAAAATCGACATTTTAGAATTATTCGAACAAGAGTTTGGTTTTGTTTGATCTATTAAGCGAATTATTCTTAATCGGTTGACAACTCTCATATGTATATTTAAAAAATTCATTAAATCGAGTTCTGATTTTTTTGTTTATTCGCTGTACAAGCCCTGCGGGAAATTTGTGTCAATTGGTCCCACAGACTGGTCCTGGGAGTTGTGAAAATAGAACAGGAATAAAAAGAAAGAACTCATGACCAGTGAAAGGAGAACCAATCATGTAACTGGTTTATGGAGACCAAAAAGGTAGAAAAAGTAATGAATTACAGTACAGTCTTCACCGTTGGTGTGATACATTTTTTTGGGACTCTCTAAAATTTGGCTCTTGAATTTAATTCTAGGACTTGTTTTATTGAAATAATACTATATCGTATTGAAATAATACTACATTTAAGTAACTGTCACTCAACACGTCCATTGAGAATAGATTTGTAACTGGTCAAATGGTGTCAATTGACCCCCTCCAATGACAACCCCATGTAAAAGTGATAGGTCTTATTCATAGAAAGTGTTAAAACTAGAACCGGTCTCTTCCACCAAAGACCTATCACAGGACTACTTTGGTGTCAGTTCGCTTCCCTCTAGGGAGGTACTCAATGAGGAAAAATTGAGCTTTTGATAAATTGAGTATTTCTTACGCCGGGCTACCACTGTAGTTGAAAAATTGCTGAGTTTAAGGCTTATTATTAATTATTCGAAGCAATCTGCTCAAAACTTAATAAAATTAAAGAATAATTAAAAAAAAAAAACAAAGGCATGCAGCAACAAATTTAAAAACTTACCTTTTTATTACCGTTAAATAAATTTACATCGGGACATGTAATGTTTAATTTAAGACGAATTCACTTTTGAGGTGGCGTTGAAAACACAGCTAAGATACTTTTTTTCTTACTTAAGCCCTTATGACGTTACATTTATAATGCATTGGTCAAGTTTTGGTAAACAGTACAATTATAATATAATAGAAAAATTTACCAAGTGCAAAGAGTTCAGCTGTATTAAGATAAATGGAAAACTGTCAAAAATTTTACTAAAGTTATCGATAAAAAATCAAGTTCTGTCAAAAAAATGTAAAACTGTTCAACTTAAAATTGACATTTTAAGCTTGAAATATTAACTGCCGAATTCATAAAAAATAAAATAAGTTTGATATGTGTTTTAAGCCAAAATTTTCATACAAATTTTTCTTAAAATGCATTTCAAATCCATTTAAATTTTTTATGAATACGGGGGTAAAAGTGTTGCTGAATCAGCGGTTTATGGGCAAATTCAGCGATTAACAGCTTTTTGTTTTTTTCTTTAACGTTTTTCATAAACAAAAAGTTTACAACATTTAATAAAATATACAAAACCATAACAAAAGAAAAAAACTTTGTTTATATTTAAAATAGTTTGCTCTTTCTAACATTTACTGTTTCTTTCTATCAATTCTATATCAATTCAATGATTGAAAAATGTAGTGTCATAAGGGCTTTAGAGAGAGAGATGGAGGGAAGGGTCAAAAGTTAAGGCTCAGTTAAGCCCGGAGTAACAGTAATGCTTTAAACACATTCGAGACAGCAAGCTACCGACTTCAATATGTTAAAAATAGAATACATGTGTGTATATGGCAATGATTATTTTCACGACGACACGGCTACATGGCTGCAGGTTGTTGTCTGTGCTTATTTTGTCGTTGTAGCCAAATTAAACTAATTTCTATTTTTGTTCACTACAAAACAGAAAAAGTGTTGCTAATAAAAAAAAATATTTGAAGAATGAGTGCTTAAATTTTTTTTTTTTTTTTTTGTTTAACAGAAAAGAAACGGCTTGATACGAGAATATTAACTCGGCTCAACACCAAATTTATATTTATTTAATTTTTTTAGTATTCTTGAAAGAAGTTCTATAGGAACATGTTTTTCACGCCAACGCTCCTAGTTAAGCAGTTATAGGTCGTAAAAGTTGCAAAATACTTTATCCATATCTATTAAGGTGAAATATGAATGTTTTACATGGCGTTTAAAGCATACCGATTTACCAATTAAGAGGTAATATTATATATTCATACCACTTTGCTGCCATTTTTTTTTTTATCTTTAAATTATGTCGATATTTATTTATTTAACCCTTAATTAATTATGTACATATTACAATAATTAAATATGTAACAAGTACATAAATTATTACTTCATATATATATATATTTTTACTCAAACTAATAAATAAATTGAGAAATTTTTAAAAATAAAATTTTTCAAAGCTTAATAAATATAAAATTCTATATGATGAAGTTACTAAAAATATGGTTTACAAAAGTTTGAAGTATTACATACATAGTCTTTTGAATTGTATTTTAAGAAACATTTGTATGAAAATTTTGCCTCAAAACACATTTTAAACTTATTTTATTTTTTATGAATACGGCAGATTATGTTTTAATAAATATACTAACAAAATTTTAAGTTTTGTAGAAAAATCTTTCAAGAAATATTTAATTTGGAAATTTGCTCCTAACGGAATTTTTAACACATCATGTGAAAGATATTTCGAAGTAGTTTCTAATAATACTAGTACTTCTTTGATCCAGTTTTTACCTAAAATGCAGTTGTTGGGTATCACTTGCGCAGAAGTAAAGTTTAATGATCGAAACACATCACTTTAAAGAAACTTGACTTTTATGTGTCAAAAGTTTTTTGTATGCAGCAGATTTTGGTAATTTTTGCTGCAGTTAATTTTCTTAAGCAATAGCTTTTCACATAAAAGAAATGGTTTTATTTTTTTTGTAATGCTTTTTCTTGTCATTTATAAGAAAACTGTCACTTGTTGGTTCAATATTTTTAATGAAATTTAACATCGTTATTGTTGATAACATTTTTATTATTATTTTATGTTTGCTTATAAAACTTTTGAAATTCAAACTTTGCACAGCTGTTGTGCAGTAAAAAAGTATCAGCATCACAACTGCAACTGGTAATTACGAATCAGAAACATCATTTTGCATCACTGCAGCATTGATGAAAAGTTTTCATGCATTAACGTACGTACCCAAAGTGTTCTGAAACTTTTACGACATATACCACGTTCGTTGACGGATTTTTTTTTATTTTTAATGCAGTTTATATGTATTTATTTATTTAATCTGCCGTTACGATTATATTGTTTACTACTTCTAAAACAACAAAATTATAATATTAAATATGTTTTATAATAAATTCAATTGTTTTTACGTTATAAAATGTATTTATATATTATATATATATATATATATATATATATATATATATATATATATATATATATATATATATATATAGAGCAATTCCATATGAAAGCGATCACCTTTTGGACGACCCCTCTCCGATTTTAAAATAAATAGTCTCAATCGATTGCCCAGCAAAAAATAATGTACCTACATATTTTTTTTTTTTTATAGTGACTGGTTTAGTGGTGGTGTACACCACTGTCATGTGACAAAATTGAAGAATTCTTCATAAGGGACCTCATTGAAAGTTGTTTAAAAAAAAAAACTACTAAAGCGATCGCAACGAGTGATAGCTCGTTGGAAAGGTATTGAATCAGGCTTTAATTGAAAAATAAAATTTTCCTAATTTTTCTTAGAAATTTACCTTTAAATTTTCCTATGAAAATTAAATTTTCCGATTTTCCACAGAAGCTCCTAAATTTTCCGGCAAATTTTTTTTTGGATTCCTCATAATTTTTGCTTTAAGAATCAGCAATAAAAAAATGGGCCCCGACTCCTTGTTTGGACATTTAAGAGACCACCTTGTTAAAAATACATTTTAAAAATTATTTTACAGTTAAAAATACATTTATGAAGAAAAAATCTTTCTTATTTTGCTGCTTATACTTAATTACAATATTTATTAAAAATTTCAATTGTCTTGGCATCATTATAAAATTAAAGTAACTTTAAATTTAGCACGTCGGCAGACGAAGAGTACCGCTTTACATTAATTGACATATCAGAAATATTTGGTATGAAGCAATGAAACTTTTGCGTTCCAGTTATAGTTTTGACATTATTATATCTGTTTTGAATTCGTCGCTCCATGGCATCGTGTTCTTTTTGAGTGCATAAAACTGTGTTAATGGCAATTTCCTTGCTTTGAATCCACGAAAACAAATGTTGTACATTTAAGATCTGGTCAGTATATGGCCTTTGCAAACTTGCCTTAGTCGCCATGCGTTTTAGGATTCCCCCTAACGCATCGCATGGGCCCTTACCGTGGGACGTCGCGAAAAAGTGCCACTCGACCTTGCAGTTTTGTTCTTCTTCAATTATGCAAAGATTGTAAAAATTTTTTTTATTCTTGTACTGAGAAGCCGCGCCGTCTGAGAAAAACGTTACTTTGTCGATTGCATCGAATTTTGATCTTAAGAATTCAAACAGTTTCATTTGAAATAAATAAACGGACACATAATTATGAGCTAAACTCTCCGCGACAACAACAAGGCTTACGGTCTGTAGTTCGTTATCTTCGTTTTTGAAATAAATGCAAAAAGGATGCACCGTGCACTGGTCGTTTGCCCAGTGATAAGCCTGAATTTCATCCTGAACGAGAAAAGTGTAATTCTCGGCAAAGTCGCTTATCACAATGAATTCATTTTGGGCTAATTTCTCCTTACTTTCCTTTAGAAATTTCGATTGCATCTCGGATATGAAATGGTGCGCCTTCAGTTCATTCAACTTGAATCCGAATTCCTCGATGAATTCCGGAATCTGCTTTACCACGGTCTCAAGGGAACATCTGCCGCTGCTAATTATCCACTGTTTGAAATGCACCTCCTAAATTAACAGCTGTTCAAACTTTTCCGCCAAATATTGCTCTAGCTCGTCAATCTTCGGACAATTGTCGCATTTGGACAGATGACAATTCCGTGGGGTATGCGCACAACGACTTCGACAGGAGGTCCCTATATGTTTCAATTTCACCGTGAAATACTTTCAATTTCTTGCATGGAAAGAAAATTAATTTGATGTTTTGATGAAACATGCAAACGCAGACTGAATGCGTTCCGTGCCTGTCTAATGCCAGCACGCATTCTTTTGGTCGTAGGATGGCAAACTTAGAAAATCCCACTTTTTCTGCTGGGTATTTCTCATTGAACTGATGGTATGCTTCGGATAGATTACATAATAATAATCTGCGCTGCTTGTGTACTTTTTCTCCATCTTCACGTGTGATAACATAGTCACGTGTACCTGGGCAGGCGCGGCTGTTGTCATCATTGCAGTAAAAATCTTGAATCAATTTCACCGTTGCTTCGCTGAGGGTCCTTGAGCCAAATTTCTTGGTGGGAGTCGCCAATATGCCCTTCTGTCGAACTAATTCATTGCTTCTTCTCGCGATGTAATTTTCTTTTCAACTGCTCAATCATTTGTTTGCCGTCATCAACGTCATCTGCTTGACTGCATTCGTTATCAGAGCCTTCATCAAATATTGTCGCGATTGCACTCATAACCTTGCCTTTTTTCTCTTTCCTGTATGTTTCACTTCGCAACTTTCTTTTTCTAATAGGCGTTTCACCTAAAGTGGTAATACCCTCATTCAAAGGACTCAAAGACATATTGACCATCGGAATGTCTGCCTCACTATCAGATGAAACATTTTGTTCACTTGTCATTTCACTCTCGGATTGTGGCTGCATTTGTTTCAATGCATTTGCTTGTTGAGACAAATCGATTTTACACTTGGGGCAAATGAATTCTGCTTCTTCACCGTATTGTAAACACCAGTTAATTTTAATACTTTTATCTTTTTCGAACGATGTCCACTCTTGGTAAACGGATTGCAGCAAAATTTATTCATTTTACTTTAAATTGTATTTACAGCTTCACTCTTTACTTTACAAAAAAAAAAAAACACTTTAACACTTTCACGTTTAGTATTCAACTGAAATTTGACTCAGAGTGTGTGAAGTATTTATATTTATTTTTTGGTAAAAAATAGGTAAAAAAAAATAAGCGATATTTGCTTTTCTTTAATAGGAAAATTTGCGTGAACTATTGGTCATAAAATGTTTTTTAAAGAGGGACTTAATTGGTTACTGCCAATAAGCCGACCACAGGTCATAAAATGTTTTGCAAATTTTTTAAATTACCAGGTAATAAATATTTCGCCATATCGAGCCCTAACCGCGAAAATAACGTAAGCGACATGATTTTCAATTTTCGTTTTTTTAATAAATGACTTTATTGGCAACAGTTGCATCATCTCCTAAAATGTGATGGTAGCATAAGGTACCGTTACGATTTTATAGCAAAAACAATTTTAATGTAAGCGACAAATTTCATACAAAATTTATATGAAATAAAATAAAAAAGCTCTCTCCTGTAAAATTTGATTTTTGGCGCTTACGTTATTTTCGCGGTTAGGGGTCGATATTTATGGAAAATCCGTGTTTTATGACTTGTTTCTGCACGTGTCATTTTAGGCGAAATATTTATTACCTGGTAATTTAAAAAATTTACAAAACATTTTATGACCTGTAGCCTCAGTCTGGTTTGGTGTGCCATTACATGCCACTGCTGCTATTATCCATGGATTTATGGCCGATCTTGTGAAGGCAGGCAGACCATATTCACTACACACTCAACTTGGGGCTCTTAAAAAAAAATTGATTTTTTCTTCATAAATGTATTTTTAACTGTAAAATAATTTTTAAAATGTATTTTTAACAAGGTTGTCTCTTAAATGCTCTTCTCCTGTCCAAACAAGGAGTCGGGGCCCATTTTTTTATTGCTGATTCTTAAAGCAAAAATTATGAGGAATCCAAAAAAAAAAAATTAGCTGGAAAATTTAGGAGCTTCTGTGGAAAATCGGAAAATTTAATTTTCATGGGAAAATTTAAAGGTAAATTTCTAAGAAAAATTAGGAAAATTTTATTTTTCAATTAAAGCCTGATTCAATACCTTTCCAACGAGCTATCACTCGTTGCGATCGCTTTAGTAGTTTTCTTTCAATGAGGTCCCTTATGAAGAATTCTTAAATTTTGTCACATGACAGTGGTATACACCACCACTAAACCAGTCACTATAAAAAAAAAAAAAATATGTAGGTACATTATTTTTTGCTGGGCAATCGATTGAGACTATTTATTTTAAAATCGGAGAGGGGTCGTCCAAAAATTTGCCAATTTTGATCGTTTTCATATGGAATTGCTCTATATATATATATATATATATATATATATATATATATATATATATATATATATATATATATATAGATATATATATATATTTATATATATTTATAATCTTAAATTAAGTTTGTATAAAAGTCTGCAATTATGCATGTTTTTCATTTTATAAAAGCAAAAAAAGTGATAGTGGCACCACTGAAATATAAACACACAGTAAAAAAAACAGCTGTTTATATTTTTTCAATTGCAGCTGCCGTCTTCAACATAATTCAGTAGCTCACTAAACGACTATGATTGCACCCAGCAGCATTTGTAGTCGTGTATTCGTGTATCCTGCTGTGGTGAATGTGTTTAATGCATAACGTTGCAAATCAGCTGCTTAATTTTGTTGTATGTAAAGAAATTAGAATGGTTTAAGTAAGCAGTAAGATTTAACGTCTGAATCTGTAAGAAATAGGTTGGTCTTACTTTTGTACGGTAAGGTTTCTCGGCTAACTGAGCATTTACTTGCGTACATATTTGACGCATCTACCTACTAAAGAAACAATAAAAAAGACGTGTGTTTTATTGTTGTAGTGTTGTCGCCACCGAATACATGAATTCGCCTTGGCTAAATTTAAACGTTTCTACAAAATTAACAGGAACATTTATATTTATGAAAATAGATGCACTCGTTACACAAAAAACTTTTTATTTATAGGGAGTAATTTAAAATTGGTTCACAATGTTTTTATCATGCACTAACTTAATTTGTCTACATTGGAAGAAATAAAGAGCTTACATTTTTTAATTTAACTATATATATATATATATATATATATATATATATATATATATATATAGAGAGAGAGAGAGAGAGAGAGAGAGCGTGAGAGACAGAGAATTTATTTAGTATGTTTTTTGTAATGCAAAATATGGATAAACGACATCAGATACAAATTCAAAACGTACATCTACATACATATGTGACGCGGAAAATAGAAAGGGACCTAAGGGTTTTGCCATTTTAAGGATTTAAATACGTGTATCTTTGGTGTACCATCATTGAGCGTGTTGGTATTGGTCTCATTTGAAAGCGACACATCTCAACCTTGTTGGTCAACCTTGAAAACGCGCGTAGGTCTTCCCTACCTCTTGTTTTGTGTAGTTGGTTTTTACTGTTCCCTTTACCTTACTGGTCCCTTTCTCTATGCGCTGTCACATACATATGTGAATTTGTTCATTATTTTATTTTCAGTAATCCTAAATATTTGGTTCAATGTAAAATTTAACTTCAAGGCTTTTGACGTTATTATTGTAATTTCTTTAGACCTATCGATTTAACATGCAGCAGAAACGTTCTTTACCGAAGGTTGTTTTGGATTCGAAAGTCATAACATTTTTCAGAGTTCCTTATAAATATGTTTAATTAAATGTATGTATCTACATAAATTAACTGGGGTTAAAAGAAAAATCTGCCTTAATAAAACAACAAAACATCCATAAAAATACTCAAAGTTATTAATGCGAACAAACAGTAAATCGAAAATAAATTGGTAACGCCGGCGGCCATACATTACACAAGTCCAGTGGTTAAGTCTGGCATTGTACTGTGCGTTTGTGTAGTGTGTGACGGTGTTTTTTGCTATTTACGCAAAAACAAGTTTGATATTTGCTAAAGTTTGTAAAACTGAACAGTGAACTTGTGTAGTGTATGTTAAACACGTTCAGCTCTGTCGAGTTGTTTTAAGAGTTGACAACAAAAAATGAGCCCGAAAAAATTATTCTGGACAGGCTTCCTAGAATTATACACAGAATCGCCTAATTATGGGACATATAAAGCTGCAATAGACGCATGAAATCAAGTGTTACGAAAAATTGATAAAAAGTTGAATGGAAAACTAAAAAACATGCTACATTTCAAAAAAAATAAAAAAAAAATATGCTAAAAACCTGCGGAATTTGTAAAAAAAAATATGCTAAAAAGTTGCTGAATAAAAAGGAATTTCAATATAGGTACCTACATTTCATAAAAACTTTCATTTAAAAAAAAATATTCCAAAAAATTCTGCGTTTTCTAAAAAGTGTATTCAAAAAAATCCGCTTTTAGACAAGGAAATATGCTAAAATGGTGTCACTGATAGCCGGCATTATTTAAGCTGAGACAAAAATGTCATTGGAAACTATTAATGCTTTTACATATTTAACGCTTAATGCACAAGCGTTATATATTTAAAAGCATTCATATACACATGAGTAAATATTTACGGATATAGACATAAATGTGAATAACGACTTCATATGGAACGCCTTGTCTTAATTAAAAAGTTAAAATGTATTTCCGTCGAACATTTCAATTTACATACATATCGTAGCCTTAGAGTGTAAACCTTCTAACTAAATTCTAGCAAAATTGACAGAGCAGACAAGAAGCTTCTAATGTTTTCTATTTCTAGATTAAGAAGTAAACCTATACAGTAGAATCCCGATAATTAGCAATCGCAAGGGACCGACCATTTCTTACGAATTTTACAGGGTTAAAATAAAATAAATACGAATTAACGTGGATTTTCAGTTTATTTACTGAAACGATAAAAAAAATCATCAAAAACAATAGTTAAAAATAAAATATTAAAAAATGTATATATAAAAATTATTCATGTAACAAACTGATCTTAAAAAACACACACAAGCAAAAGCAAAACCCCACGCAAAAAAAATAGCGGCAAAAAAACAATTCACTCTTTCCATGTGGTAGTTAGCAAACAATTACGGTTTATAAGAGGTAAAGAGATTTTATTTGAAAAAAAAAAAAAAATAAAATAAATAAAATTACGAATTAGCATGGTCCCCCTGTATGTATGGAAATTTTAATAAATGAGATTTTTTAAAGGGACCGGCAGTTTATTACGAATTATCGGGAATTACGATTTATCGGGGTACGAATTACCGGGATTTGACGTATATATTTTCCAATATTCTATAGAGTCCCAGATTGAAGTAAGTGTTTTTCTTAGTCGAAAGAGACGCCCTTTATCTTTCGAACGGTAACAAAATGTCATATAAAGTAAAGAATGGATTTAGTAGGTTTACACTCTAAGCCGACGATATACTAGGTACATTTATATGGTTCTACACCTGTACTTAAAAAAGGTTTAAAACAAAATGATTTTATGGATATACAATGTATTTATCATATACATAGATGAAAAAAGGAAATTTGAATTACAATTTTTATACGACTAATTTAATCCATTCGTTTCTAAAAAATAAATCTATTTTCAAAAGCACAGGTATACAAATCTATGTCTTTCAATATCAAGGATCAGGTCAAGTAGAAGGATGTGAAATTTTGAATGATTTTTTAAGTGCTGGGAAGTAGCATACCTATGTATACATACATACGTGCCGTTTATTGGGGAAAGTACAGTTGAATGATTTTAATAGATAGTAGAGTTGTACGTACGGTTTTTTATTAGAATAAATAGCTCATCGGTTTCTTTAGAATTTGATGTATTAGTGACAGTGCCACAGGATGAAGAAAATAAGTTGAAGAAGAAATAGAAGTAACAGTAGTAGTAGTAGTTATCAACACTTAGTAGTGAAAAAGAAGTATGTAGTATTAGTTGCATAATTATAGTTGATTTCCCAGAGAATTGTGATGCAAATTTTTGTATTTTAATGTTATAATAATTTCTTATTAGTTCTCCTTTTAGCACTTAAGTTTATATAAAACTTCTGTACATATTCCGGGTGGGTATCTAGTTATCAATAGTACTCAAGTTTATTTTTAAAGTCAATCGAAATAAAAACTTAAAAGAAGGGTTTGCTGCGCCACAAGGACACGGACGATCTAGTTTCAAATGAAGAATTTGGAAGTCGTTTTTTATGTTTTTTTGCTTGTATGTATATTTTCAGTTTTGTTTAACTGTTTTATGAATTTAGTTTAATTGCGTTAATAATTATTAATGTCTATTATTGTTATTATTCGCTTGTTTGGCTTATTTTGTAGTTTAAATAAATATTGTATGTCGTATTACTACATTATTTAAATATCATTCTTGTTATTGGGTTATCAGAAGTTACAATTTATACTTCAGTCTCTCGTATTGCATCTGCGGGCTTAAATATAAAAAAGTAATAACAAAATAAAAAGATTAATCTTTACCCGAAAAAAATACTTTTCTTTTTATTTTATTTTAATTAATTTTTTACTTAATTCAAAAATTTGTAAATAATACTTTTATGTTGTAACAGTTTAAAAGTTTTATGAACTCCACTGTATGGAACTCTCTTGTAATTAGAATATAATATTTGTAACGCCTAAAGGTAGACTTTGGCTTAAGATGCATAAAAGTTATTTTAAAATAATTAGAACAGAAAGTTCTGGAAAAGACTAGAAATGGTTGTAAACTATAAATACAGGCTGACTCATAACTGCTAGTTTAGATTTATTTGACACATTAAACGATTCAGTTCATTACTAACAGCCGTGGATAAATTTTGTGAACATTATACGTAATTTCAAAAAAGCTTATTAAGACCATATTTACATTATGCAATTAACGCCGCAACTTGCCGCAACTTTCGCATGCAACTTTTTGTTTGTTAGCTAGAGGTGTAGGGAAGAAAACGGGGTTGAAAAAATGCTTGAAAAAAATGTAAATGTAAATGTGAAAAGAGTTTCGTAGCAACTTCTTTAAAAGAAAATAGAAAAAAAACTCGGCGTTAATTGCATAGATGTAAATGCGGTCTAAGTTAAATAAGTGTGTATAAAAATAAAATATTTGAGCTTGAGGCCTGGATTGTTCTTTAATTAAAATTCTTCTTTAACAGAACAATCCAGGCCTCGAGCTCAAATATTTTATTTTTATAATTAAATTGGAAAGGTCGAATAAAAAACAACTTTAATAAGTGTGTATATTTATTTGCAATTAAAAGAACTCAAAGGTTTATTATTAGGGGAATAAGCCGAAAATCGTTTTATAGAGTGAAAACGTAACAATATTTAGATCTCCAATTACGCTCTATAGTTGCTAAGGACATTTATTCAAATTTGTAGCACGTTTCCAGTTACATGTTTTGGTTCACACAACGAGTTCATGCGGCAAGACATGCCCAAAATTGTCTTTGCAATGGCTTCAAAAATAAAAATACAACTCTTGTTATCCATTAACGGTGATTGACAAATTCGAAATTGTAACATATTCGCTTGTCATTTGTCAAAATAACAAGGCCCATTCAATAAGTCTATTCAACTTTTCAACTGATTTTATTTGCAGCATAAAAATATTAAAGCCTATATCAATATACATATATCTGTGCCAATATGTAAAAGAAGCTTGCTTCTAGTATTGGAGTTTTGAGATACCCTCAGATTTAGTGCAATTTTATTCGAGCAGTTTTTTTATTTAAGTCTATATATTATGTTATCGAACAACTTCAATAGGTGTTAAAAGTAAATGTAAAGAAAAACATTGGTTAATATAAAATATTTTCCACCTTGTCTATTTGTGATTACTTAATTTTGTATTATATCGGCTTAAGCTATATAAGCTATACAAATATGCTTTTATATAAATATCATCATATATGTATGTATATACTAAGCTGCTCTTTCATATGATCACAGACATAAAATACAAACACATTTTCTTCCTTTGTTTATATGTATGTCCGTTAAAGACTGCTCCACACCGGTGTTCCAAACCGGTTCAATTAGAAAGGCAATTTTGTAAATATAGTTTGAGGCTTCATATTCTCCGAAACCATCAAACCAGTTTTAATGCAACTTAAAACATAGAAAAATTCTTATTTAGATGAACACATAAGAAGATAATGCAATTTTTTCAAAAATAGGACTACCAGGGCAGGTATGGAAAAATGTTTGACTCTCTGAAACTATTTAACAGATTTAAGCGAACCTTGATTTTTTTTTAATATTTTTTCAAAAATAGGACCACAATGCACAGTGACTTTTTGTACTTTAAGGTGGCCAAAAGTCAAAAAAGCCCAGTTCCCCGATTTTGTTGATTTTTTGATATGTGATAGACAGAAGTACAATTGATACAAAAATATGCTGATATGAAGATGTGAAATTTGGTATGGTATGGATACATTAATATACATAAGAGAAGCTATGTAGAAAAAATGGGTGTGCTCCACCCACTACATTCTGGAAAAAAGTGGCTGCAAATTTGACGAGACTCACCTAGCTGTATGTATTTCGACGCGCTAAGTCCGAATGAGAGCTTCGTTCGGCTCATACACCCACAAATATTGGAATAAATTGCCAAAAACTTTCTCAATTTTTAACGATTTTTCGCAATTTACTTAAAAGTGTTGAGTGTGTAGAACTTAATTGTTTCTTCGAGTTTCAACCTCATTCTGTACCAGAATATTAAATAGTCTCTTGTTTAAAAAAAAAAATAAAAATTTGCGTGCTATAAAATTTTAACTTTGTTTCATAAATTGTGCAGGCATGAAATTAGATTAGATACTTAGATTTTGTCCACCTAAAATTGCATAGCCACACAAAAATAAAAAGTGGTTTGTAAATTTGACCAGACCCATCTAGCTATGTGTATTTGCCCGTACATTCACAAAATTTGGAATAAGTTGCCGAACTACTGCAGTTTTTTTAGATTTTTCGCGATTTACTCCGAATTTTGCGGGGTTACGAGCCAAACGGACCTAAGATTCGGATTAACCCATAGCAAATTTCACTTCGATATCTGCTCCGGAACGGCACTTATTAATTTTGGCCTAAAATTGCATAAAGTCGATGGGAGGTAGCAAACAGTTTCATTTAAAACATAGATAGATCCGTATTTAGATGGGCACATAAGCTTGGCGTTTTCAAAAAAAATAGGACCATAAGGGAGGTGGCGCCAATTTCTGCCTCTCCGAAATAATCTAACAATTTTTAATGAAACCCCTCTATTAATAAAGAATAAGAACAGATATACAAGGTTTTTTTCTACGGTCACCATATTTTTAAAACCAAAATACACAACACAAAAATTTGATGTTATGCAAATAGATCGATTATACGGATATAAGTACATCCGAGTATGGGCTTTGCATGATGAGTCAACTTTGAGTGTTTTTTTTAATTTATCCCGTTTTAAAACCAAAATTATTGTTGAAAAAAACAGAACAAAAGGGGAGATTTGTTCGTATTAACGCGATTTTAGAGAGGGGGTGCATACGGAACCTGTGGTCAACTCTTGACCTACAAGTACAACATTTTGCCATGACATCGAAGCTGATTTTGACAGTTCGTTATCATTGTTTGCTTTAATTTAAAAAGTTTTGTTTTGAAATGGCTCAATATGTATATATACATTATATATATAAGCTCTGATCCTTTTGTGTTCTATGTTTTTATGGTGGTGGGTAGATAATATTCGGCATAACCGAATATAAACATTTTACTAGTCCCAAATAATATTTGACAAGGCGAACAATCTAATTTCTGAGCTTATAGTTAATGACCAGCTGATATTGACAGTTCGGATTACAAAAAATTTTTGTTGTTATTGTTTGATATGCTGTACAATTTTATGTCGAACATAAAAAAACCAACAATGAAATGCAAATAACTTGCTAACAACAATTAAAATGCCTGTTATTTTTGCATTTTTGTATTTGTTGTAGATTTACTGAAACTTTATAAAAAAAATATCAATTTTATTACTGTCAGGCGTTTTTCCTTTGGGGACAAACTGTATACGACAAAATTATGTATGTTAAAAATTATCAATTTTGTCTCATTTAAATATATGTATGTATGTTTTTGCTATTGTAGATTATATATGTAAAAATTAAACACAATTTTTCTATGTTATTAGTTCAAACTTTTGTTTTTTGTTATGTAAAAAATCATGTAAATGTTAAACTGCAATTATAATTTTAACACTGTTTATTTGTTCTTACCGGTACTGAAATCTATGTATGGTAAAGTTGATTTGATTTGTATATTCAATCGAATTCGTGGCAATTGGGTTTATTATGAAATTTATGATTAAGTTTGAATTTTTCATGGTTTTATAAATTTCATGTATATCGTTTTATTTTAAATTTTTTTTTTTTCAAATTTAAATGCAACATGTAACAAACAATTTCAGTCAATAAATCGATCAGTCACATGGTTGGATTGTTGGAGTATGATGGATTGATTTGTTTTAATTTGTTTTAGGCAGTTCCAAAAATTATAATAAGAACACGCCAACATATGATTAAAAAAAAACCAAAAATAAATAATTTAGTAATAAACATATTTAAATGTAGTATATGAGGAGATAGAAGGTAGGTAGTACTTAGCTATGTTTTTATTTTTATTATTATTAGGTAAATGTTAAATTATATTGTTAGGTTATTAAATGTTTTTGAGTCAAACATAATTACAGTTAGAATAATAATAAAGGAATACAACAATTGGTAACAAAACGATTCTCTTATTAGGAGGCATGGTGGTTACGAATTGTCAACACTACGTTATTATACTACTTAAAAACAGTTTAAAGGATCAAGAATTACAGCCTTAAAATTAAATGCAACACCAAAAAAAGATACTTGGGAAATAAAAGAGCCAACAGAAGGATGAAAAGAATTAAAATAAAGGATCATAAGAACTATAAGATTTGAAGAATATGAACACAATAAAATAAATACAGGTGTATATATATATATACATATATACAATGAAATATATGGATATCTGGAATTGTCAAGATACGTGATCATTTTAATGTGATACTTGGCTTAAAACTCACATGCTGATGTTTGAGCCAAATCGCATAACTCTATCACGTGCACCTTTGAGGTCAAAGTTCAACTTTTGGATAATTCCGTATACTCAACTATAATGGAGTTAAACTATTCGTTTTGTCTGTGAATTCAAATAAAATTTGAGCGGATTAATACTCCACATAGTATAAAGCAGTGTTCGAAAATAAACAGTACATTATTTAACGTTCGGCTCACACACCCAGGAACGATATCTATTTTTTTAGTGATTGTGTAGACATACACAACTTTTAATAACGTTCGTAACTATTTTCAAGAATATAATGTTCGGTTCTTCGTTAAAAAACAGGACAATTGTAGTGATACTGTAGACAAACATTATATTTTAATGTTCTATAATGTTTTTTTCGTGTGTGTATTTTGTTTTTGTAAAAAAGTTTGGTTTTTTTTATCAGCAAAAAGCGACGAACATTAACGAGCCGAACCGAGCACATTAAAGTTCGTGGATTTTCAAAAAAAAACAAACGGAATTAAATGTTCACATCTTTTGTTGAGTTTGATATAAACAGTAATATTTTTGTGTTCGAAAGATGACTAACAGGGAAACGTTATTTTTTTTAATGATTTTCTACACAAACACTATTAGCGTTTGTGTTTTCCACAAATCTACCGAACCGAACATTAAGAAACGATATTTAGTGTTTATTTTCGAACACTGGTATAAAGTATGCATGCTGAAAAAATGAGCCAAATTTGATATATCTTAGCCGTGCACGTTTGAGGTTAAAGTTAAATTTTTGGGAAATTCTATATAATATGTATATATATATATTTATGTGCTTTGATTAAAATGGTTGACGAACTTGTGTTCTGAGAATTTTAAAAAGTATTATAAATTATTTGCATTAATTTCAACCCTTTCGTTAAACTATTTGAATATTAAAAAAAAAAATGCAAAATATTAATCCTGAAGCGCGAAAACTATTTTGTAATGAAAATATTAGCCTTTAGACAGAAATATGTGCTTCCACTAGCCCAGAAATAAGTTTATTTTATAAATTTAAAAAGCAATGGCCGATCGTAAAAAAAGGTGATTATTTGACAGGGTTAACGATTCTTCGAATAAGAGAAATATTAGGTGATGAATGCACTGTTATATTAGACTTTGCGTGTAAAAAGTAAAAGACGACTTTCCTCGAAATTACTACAAAGAGTTCCTGGAATTGATTATAATATTATTGGTTTGAATTCTTTCTAGTGGCATAACATTTCTTAAGCCAGGTGCTCTTCATCCAGCCAGATGGATGGCTAAGGGAAAAAATACTGCCTCACAGACTTGGAAATAAGTGGTTTAGTTGAAGTTGCAGGCTTAATCATTAAGTGTTATGCGTTTTCCTGGTTCAATGCAGATATAGCTCCTTTAAAGGATTTATTGTTTTTGAGAAATTTTGAAAACTGTAAAGAAATAAATATGAAAATAGCAGATAGAGCCATTTCTAACCTTTATTATCTTAATCAAGAATTCAGTTTCTCTAATAAAAGAGTAGACGTAGAAACTAAATCCAAAAAGATCGAAAAAATTTTGATGTTTAGTGAAGAAGAAGATCTCGAAGCAGGAGAAGAAATTAAAAAAAAAAAATTTTTAAATTAGAAAATCTTTCTTTCTTTGCTAACGATATTTCATAAATTTCGATAGAACAGTTTCTAAAAATATGAATTTACTTTTATATTTAATGTTAGTTGTTTTTATTCTGAACTTATATAAATTTAAATAATGTGTTTTTCTTTTCAGGATGTACAAAACTGATGCTGATTCACAAAATTTAAGAAATGAATACATGCAATCAAACTTTTTTAATAAGTACCTATAAAAATACCTTAGTAAATTAATATAAAAAATGTAATTTTAATACAATTGAAACATTAGGAATTTTTCTTAAAAAAGTATAAATAAGCATTAACGTTTTTAAAAGGGGTCACTGTGTCACCTAAAGCACAATAGGGTAAATCGGTATATTAAAAAATTAATCTTGTGTTTCAAGATTATTATTTTACACATTTTTGAAATTTTTGAAGTAATTTCAATTTTAATTTCACGCTCCACAAAAGGGTAAAAATTACTTCACATATTTCAAAATACTTTTTACAGTTTTATTGAAAACGCTTAAAAAACGAAATATTTGATCAGTTATCGTATTATATAAAGAATTTTCTAAGAATTGAACTTTGACCTCAAAGGTCAAGGCACGGCTTAGAGTTATAAGATTTCGTTCCGTTTTTCCGTATGCATACTTTATGCTATGTGGAGTATTAATACGCTCAAATTTTTTTTGAATTCCGACACAAAATAAATAGTTTAGATCCATTATAGTTGAGTACACTGAATTTCCCAAAAGTTGAACTTTGACCTCACGTGCTAGAGTTATCCGTTTTGCCTCAAATTTTCAGCATTTGGCACAATAATCTGCTCATGTATCCTTAAAAATTAAGAGTTGATTTTTCATTGTTATAAAGATGATAGATAGCATGTTTATGCAGTGGGAAATTTGAAAAAACAAATGTAAAAAACATGTCGTGTACATGTACCTTAAATAAATTTTTTGAACAAAAAAATAAAACGTTTGTTAAACTAATGATTTTGTTTGACGTGGTTTGTGTTTTGTGATTGTTTTGATCACGAAATTTTTGTGAATTGTTGCGGCCTGTTTTTACACATTGTAACTTCTCTACCAAAAAAAAAAACTTTTTTTGTATCTTTCTTCGAAAGCTGCATTCACAACTAATTTCAGCCTTTTTTATACGTTACTTTTTTCACCTCTATGTGTACTTTGTGGTTCATGCTGAAATGCAATTTGCATTTCTGTATTACTACAGACCAAACCAAATATGAATATATTCAGCCTTATTCCGGTAAACTTACATTTAGACAAAACACTCTCTGACAGTAATATAAGAGATAGAAAGCCATCGGTACAATAAAAATCGTTAGCTCTTTTTGTTGGTTCTAATTCTAGCCCCGGTGTTTTAATATTAATGATCATAACAAATTAATTCAAATGGCTGCTAGATTATGCGAGGTTATTTACAATAAAGAAATTTATTTTAAAAACATAATATGTTATTTAAGTCATCATAAGAGACTGCAAATATGTATTTGTGCGTGTAATTTATAAGAGATCTTTGAACAATTATAGATTAATCGAAAGAAACTAATATTTAAATGCTAATAAAAAAAAATAATAAAAACAAACAACAAAGGGAGTTTCTTTTAATTTATTTGGAATAAATTTTTTAGAGAGCAAGTTGTTGTAGGTGTATGAAAATGATTTGTAATTTAAGTTTTCATTTTTTATAATAACTTTAACTTATCATTGTAGTTTTCAATAATTTCCATTAAGACTTTAATTGTTCACTATTAACTTTTTAACTATTGAATTTGTTTTAATTGAAATAAAGTTTTAAAAGATTTTTATGTTAATTTAATATATACGGCCGTGCTTAGATAATCTATCTAATGAAGGACTAAGGTCGATCTCTCAAAATGGTTCGATGCTGCTGTGAAGTCTGGTGAATACTGGCTTGACTTCGGTCACTGGCTCAGGATATTTCAAACAGACCACTTTAAGAACCCAAATGAGCCGTCCTCGTTTCGGCTGCCTTTTATGTTGATTGGAATATCAAAACCAACCATTTTCCTTTTAAAAGTTCCTTCATTTCCTAACAAGGGTGGCTATTCTTTAAACCCTTCGACAGAACATTTACATTAAAACAAAAACAAAATTAACGAAAATTGTTTTTGTTATCTATATTCCTCTGAAACCAAATTAACGTAACAGTTATAACGTGTCTCTGTCTTTTTTAGGAACAGGAAATTTTATATTACATATAAAAAAAAAAACAATTTTTGTTTTCATATAAATTAACCATCCTTCGATGCGTTTTCAAGAATAGGCACCAAGGTAACGGTGTTGTTTTTATTGCTGGCTTAACTATCATTATCATTTTGTTTCGTTGTCATCATGAAAATCAAAGTGTTTTCAAGTTTATTTTTTAAGAAAGGTATATAACAGCTTAGTACAACTGATGGACTGTCAATTTGACTTTCAAATGGTAAAATTAAGAATGTTAAAAGTTTAACGCTTTCCGGAGGATTTTAAGAACCCGTGGGCCGGTTTTGCGAATGTGGGTGTAATCGAAACTACCCCAGGTGATAGACAGGTAGATTCACATTAAAAATTTAATTGCGCGTAAAAAGCGAAATGAATTGATCTAGAAAAACTGAGAGATACGTAGATATTTTCAAGCTATGTTTTCAGAATGTGGTCAGTTTGATAATGGGTGAGGCCAAAAGTTGAAATTTGTCGTACATTCTTATATGCATATGTACATACATATGTTTGTATATATACTCTGAAGTACAAATGTATTTGTTCATTGCAAATCTATAATAAAATATATAAATATAACATATTAAATTATTTATGTATTTAAGCATATTCACAATACTGTTTTATTACCCTTTAAATAACTTAGTATTTTTCATGCACAGAGGCTACCACTTAAAAATTTTTTATATTAATCACCGTGTGTGTTGTTTTATGCAAATTAATGTATGTGAAAAACATATGACATGTGTAAATGTCAACAACCGTAACATTACTGCACGTCACGTTACATCGGTCGGCTAACTAGGCCTTTAAAGTATTCACATACATATTTCGAATGGTGTGTGTGTGTTGAAAAAATAATATTATTTTTTTGTAGTTTAAACAAACATAACTGCCACGCCTCCTACCAATTTTATTCCGATTTTGTTAGTTGTTCAATTAAAATTAAATTATAAATGTTAGTTGAAAATTAAATAAATATTTAATATTAAACTCTAATAAAAAACTAATGTGTTTATTAGGAGGTCACATAAAATAGGTTTTGCTAGATGGTTTAACTAAAATTAAATGTGTACACAATGTTTAAATAAGTATCCAAAGATAAATTCAGTTAAAGATTTAGTTAGACAAAGAATTAACACCAGATTATTGATTTTTAAGACATACAGCCCAATTATGAAGAAAAATTGCCCGTGAGTTTTCTCCCTGTTACCATTCTTCCTATGTAAATTCAATGTAAAAATGGGAAAAGTGAAAAAACTCCCGTGGAGTTTGTATTAATAATTGGACTGATTATTAACTTTAAACTTTCCAGGTTCATAGGGGTGGTAAAAGGTGAAAGATATCTTAAAAACTTGTGTATGTCTTGGTACACACTGTGAAAGTTTTCTTTTAGAAAATCTGAGTTTATTGGGGATGGAGGGAGGTGGGGGGTGAGAATAATAGCATGTTATCTTCCCTTTGCATTAATAAACACAGATTTTCTGAAAGAAAACTTTCGTTGTGAGAACCCAGCCTATATATGCATAATTTCTATCGTACGAGCATTTTGTTTAACAGTCGGCATGTTTTCAAGCATTAAGCGCCTATTAGACGGTCATAATTGGTATAACATACTTGGTATGTTGAAAGAGAGTACTAATATCCAAATCTTTTGACTTTCAACATACCAATTTGACAAACATGAATTTTTCACTATTACACGAGTATGATGGCATACCATTCTCGCATACCAGGTATGATCGTCTAATAGGCGCTTTATATGTAGCATCACAAAAAAATAAATAAATAAATATTGTATATGTGTGCGTTAAACCCCTTTTATGAACGAGGTGGAAAAAGGTTTAGTGCATTGTATTAATCAATACGACATTAATAAAATATTTTTTGAAACAAATTGAAAATGTTTATCTGCTAGCTTAAGTGTCTGACTATAAGATTCACACTTTTTGGTATCCCATACTTGGACTCAGTAGAAACTAAATTTGGTAAATTAAATTGCTTAAATGCTGTTTCTCATCAAAAACTATTATCTTGTACACAATTTAATATATCGGACTTGTTCAACAAAACTGCATTAATTCAAAGTTTTATTACAACCGTGTCATTACCAAAAAAGAAACCAAATAGTGCGATATTTTTACAGCGGTTAGATATGAATATTACGTGTCGAATTTTTCCAAAAAGGGAAAATACAATTTTTTAGTTGAATTTTGTTGTTGAACTGTAAATGTAAAAGACGCATGGAAAATTCAGTACTTTTTTTTTCTAGTACATAAAGATAGAAGATACCGCAGTACCCCCACCGCGGAAAAAGCACCTTATTTTAAAAGCACAGTATTCAACAAATTTTGCCATATATAAAAGAGTAGAAGGAAATATTTTTTAACTAATTTAAGACTTTTTTCCCGATTTTAAATTTCTTACTAATGACAAGAGATAGGGGGAATCAGGACGAGGTTGACATATACTACGTTTATACGCACCACTTATTCGCAAATAAATATATTGCAAGAAGAGAATATTGCCGCATAAACAGTGAATTCAATTTTTATTTGCGAATAGCTAACTCACGAAAACAATTCCTGATTAACGACACTATTTGCAAATAAGATTTTAAGCATTGCCAACCGTTTTACGTTTTTATTTCGATGTGGCACATTCATATGACAACAAAAGTAGAATTAAATCAAAAATGTGCAAATAATTTTAAAACTACACAATAATTTTTGATCTTTTCCATTTAAAAAATAAAAAGTTAATAAACATACAGTGCTACTAAATGAATAAATTTTCCATCTGGCATCACTTAAAAATAAGAATTTTCATAAAGAAATAGACATGTAAACAGTAAGTTAGTTAATTGCAAATAATTTTTATTCGCGAATAGGCTACGTATAAACGTAGTAATAGTTCATCTAAATTCTAAAGGATTCAGTAAATTAATTCTTGTAAAAATGACAACAAAAACAAAGAATGGTATCTGATATCTTGCTAGACTATATTAATAAAATACATATGTATGTATGTATATGAAATAGACTCTTTGTGTATAAACACCCAATCTCACCTATCAAGCAGGGCAGTTGTCATACGCTACATAGTCCCCCCTTTAATGTCCGCCATGAGACCGAACTGGTGACAAAATACTCTCTCCAAGCAAGAACGCAAAATATGCATAAATACTTTAAAACGTGTTTGCAAATAATATTAATTTAAGGAACTTACTTTTTATTTGTGTCAGCATTTTCCTTTTTTTTTTTTTAATTAAATAGGCATTTAAAACATTTAAAAACTTTAATTTTTCGAAAGGTACTCTCGTGGTTGGGATTCGGTACAATTAAGAAATTTGAATTTTCCATTCCTGATATAAAAATCAAAAATTCTATTTCTGAAATGTCTTACAGCCATACCTTATCAAGAGCGGAAAGCGTTTTCTAGCTGTCAAAAGTTCTCATGCCCATACAATTTGTATGTTGCATACCGAAATAGCTCGGCGGCAACGCTTTGCAAATGGAAAATTCGATTCTGACAGCGCGTTAAATATTGCAGTTGGCCGCGATCGTTAATAAATAATGACAAGAGAGTTAACAGTAATAATCGTAACACAACGCTCTTGTTTATGCAGGTAGATCATCGTAAAACTAAGCGGAAAAAACGTTCCGTTTTCCGCTCTTGTTTAGATACGGATGTAACTTAAAAGCATAGAACTATCTCATTTCTATCACAAGAGTATAATATTGCTAACCAAGTGGATCAATAACTATCAATTCATTCCCCAAAATATTTTAAGCTGCCTTTGGATACTCATTTCCTATAAAACGAATATCGATCTAGTGTTGAGTTCTTTAAATTAAAAATACCTTTTACTAATAATAACTTGATCCTTGTTGATTGTAAGTGTTATTGAAATTAATAATTATGATAATATTAAAATTAGACAAACAACTTCTATACAAAAAGAAGAGAGGAATATTTTTTTTTGTTTCATATGCACAAAGAATTATAAATAGGGGTTGGACTTATTAATATTAATACAATAAGGAATACGAGTATTTGACGTCCGTGAAACTGTAGGCGCGTAAACTTAAAAGCAATACTTACACATTAAGGGCATCGTTATTCACACGTAAACGTTGCGGTCAACTGCAATGGTTGAAAGTTACTAAGAATACGTAAACGTGTCAAATAGTGTTAAAATGTTTTAAAAAAAGCAAAAAAAAAAAATTGTCAAAATGTTCAATAATTTGTGCGTTTTATGTAAAACTAAAAAAAGAAAACGTACTGTACGTCGATAGAATGTTCGCCCTATCAATAAACAAACATGTCTTAAGCAGCTGATGTGAAAAATGCAGAAAGATTTTAATTTTATTATGCTGATCCGCAACGCACATCAACATAAGAATATCCATTTATACATTAGCTTGATAAGGAAAACAAAACAGCTGATCCGCAACGTATACGTTTACGCAAGAAAAACAGGGCATTAAAAAAGTTTCGTCATACGTCGTGTAAAAAGAATTACATGCTAGTTCGATGCCAAAATCGTTCATTAGAAAATAATAACAATAAAAAATATTTAGGTGCTTCTAGGTTTTTATTATTACCAACGAATAGCGAAAGTAGACAATTACGATAATTAAATATAGCCTTTGTAAACATCAGTTCTATGCTTTCTTAATAGGTAGATCAATAATGTTTTTAAAGTATCAGCCCACAAAGCTGGAGGTTCATCCACACCACTCATTCTATGCGTATGATATTTTCTTGACCTACTTCATCTTACTTGATGCGCTCGACGCGTAATTCGCGTATGTTGTATAACTTTTCAATACAACTGTACACAGATTCTATTTTTTTTTTTTTTTTTTTGAGAGATGCATAAACTATTCAACATGGTGTGGTGTGGACCTCCAGCTTAAAGCTACGTTAATAAGTATGTGATTTTTGATTTTATCCTGGCACAATTTCTATGAACTATTTTCAAACTGATCACGTGATTCACAAAACATTCCGACAAAATGTCATTTATAACTAGTTTTAGCTTGTTTCAGATGTGTACGAGTTTTTTATTAGTTTGTGTGGGTTCACACTATGAAAGTTTTTTTTTTATTGATGAGGGGGGGATAGAATATGCTATTCTTCTCTCCCCTCTCGCCAATAAACTCAAACTTTCTGAAAGAAAACTTTCAAAGTGTGAACCCAGACTTTCGAATCTATTAACGTTACATAAAGCTGATTTTTTTAAAAAGCATTTCAAAGCTAAAATGGCTACACGCCAGATTCACTTAAAAATTCCATTTTTTGTTACAGAAGACTGAATTAATTTGTTTGTTTTGAATTTTGTAAAAATGTAGAGGCTTAAAAGTATTTTAAGTTATGCTATTACTATGATATTCCTTATATAATAAGGTAAATAAGATAGAGGAAAATAAAATGAGTGTAATATGTAATAGAAAAATAATCATAAACATACGAAAATAAAATTAAAAAATTTTATAAATTTGGGAAAAAAGCAGGACTCGTTTTAAATGCATTTAGAACGGAATCCAATTCCTTTTTTCAATTATGAATAATAGAGAAAAATATGCAAGAGTATATTAAAAGAAAACAATAAATATACATAAATAATAACCTTAAGATCAGCATTATTTTATTTATAATTTCTGGTGTCTAAATATTTTTTTAATGTTTGAATAATATGTATGTAAAATATATGCAGCGTTATTAATAATTTTTTAACTGGTAAGTTCCAGTACGCTGTTTTAGGCGTTTTAAACGCAAACTGTTTATTACATTCTTAATACTTAAGAAAAAAACAAAATAAGCAACAAAAAAATTTATATTAAATAATTTAAGTTTTAAATTTGACCCGAGAAAGTATTGTGTTCATACATGACAGGAGAACTGATGCTAATGATGTGTTTTTGTTTTTGTGGCACCTACGAGTTTTTGATTCCTCCGTATCATTTGTATCACTTGGTCAGGGTTCACAATATAAAACATTTATTTTACGAAGTCGGAGTTTATTGGTGAGAGAGAAGAGAAGCAAAGCATCTTCTCTTTCAATCTCACCAATAAACTCAGACTTTCTAAAAGAAAACTTTCATAATGTGAACTTAGACTTACAAGAATCATAAACACACAGGCCAAACATACTTATAAGTATGTATATATGTATATGTATACTTTTTTGCAGTTTACTCTATTGAAACTTCCGTTGTTACATACATACATATTGTTAAGAAATGTATAAAGAGTTTTATCCGGTATTTGGTGTTAACTATATGTAGCACAAAACTTTAAAAAACACATAAGTATGTATCATTTAAGGCCGTCTTACACTCCACACAAGTCTTAAGTATTTTGATGAAAATGCTTCCCTGATTTAACTATTGCTTGAAATGATAAAAAAAACCAATAACAACTTATCATGGCAGGGTTTTGCATTTTCTTCCTCAAAAAATTTAGGACTTGTGTGATAGTGTAATGTACCATTTACAGACATACATTTACATGTTAAAGTGATAACAACTTAAGTATCGTCTTATAATAACCCAGGTCTGCGATGAAAAAGTTTTATTATATAATTTCATATTGGTCTATGTACTGCATATTTAAACTTCTTTAAAATGTATCACATTACATTTATCAGTTAATTGACTTACATAGATTGGATAACGGTACATTTGTGTTTTTCGATGTATACTGCTCTTTAAAGTGCCTTATAGAGTCATACGCTTGTTCGATTATAATGAAGTATGTAGTATATCTTTCTTTCTTGGCTTAGATCTTATAAAAAATACCTGAGTTAAAGTGGATCAAAGCTAAGATTTTCTGAAAATTTTAACGTTTTTAAGAATTTTCATAAAATCTTAGCTTTGATCCACTACAACTCAGGCAAGTTTTATCCGATTTAAGCCAAGAGAGAAAGATATAATTAATTTTAATCGGACAATCCGTTGACTTTGGAAGGCACTTTAAAGCAGAGATCTGCAAAACACCGCACATGTGCGAATGCTCTCACGCAAATAAAGAGAGCATAAGAAAATAACTTGTATTTTTACTCGAAAACACTTAACAAACAAAAACAATTACGCTCAATAATAAACAACCAAGAGAAACAAGATATGTAAATTTATGTGTTTGGCGGACTCTGCTTTAAAGAGAAGCTAACATGGATAAACACAAATGTTCCGTTATGTGATAAATGTGATGAGCTGTGAATGATTTCTATACCGTTTCCCGTTACTTTTACGACAGTTACCAAAATAATAACAGTTAGCGAAAGAAACTTGCACAAAAACAATTTCGCCGACCTGTGTAATTAACAATCAAGTCAACAATCTCATTTAACTAAATTTTAAAACTTATAAAGAAGGAAAAACTTAATTTGTCGAAAGACAACAAACACATCACCTGTCAAAATTGTTCATAGCCAATTATAATAAATGTATTTTTCTCATAATAATATATTATATAAACATATGTTTAATAATGCAGAGTAATGATATTGCATACTCACTCCTCAACTGCATATACATACATATTTTATAAATAATTTCTTGTTTGATTAAAATATAAATAAATCAGTACAACTAAAAAACTAATAAATTATAAAATAAACAATAAGATATATAAGATAATTTAGTTAAATAATATAAAATATCTTGATTGAATAAAGGATTTAAATAAAAAGATTTGACTTACTTGAGTTTGTAAACGTGTTAGACCACGAATCCACAAAATTTGACCAGCACGAGGCTTTTTGTCAGAATCAATGGAATCAAAACGTTCTTCACCTAAATTCATGCCATCAGTATATTCCTCCGGATGTCCTCGTCCCCATCTAAAATTAAATAAAAAAAAATAAGGTAAATTTCCAAATAAATATATGTATTAACATATTACAATTAACTTGAAAAAATTATACCAACAAGAAGCAGAGAATGACAAAACAATCATTGTAAGTACTTTAAAATATTAACTCGCAAACATGTTTGAGTGCGTATAGGGTATTCATTAGCCCCGATTAACTGATCGGTTAATTTAAAATTGGCTATTTTCGATTAACGATTAAAACGGTCAATTTCCGTCGATTAACCGATGTGACAAAATTGTAATGTAATTTTATGTGGTATTTTAACATATTTTTTGTTTTTATAATTATTTGTTTCATCTCATATACAAAAGACTGAAAACCCCTTCTGTCTCATCGAATTATGTAAGCTCCTTAAACGAATCGATGTTAACAACAAACCATGAGGAACTGAAAGTTTGGCAATTAGACGCAAATAATGGATGTCTGACGAAACATGGCGAATCATTAACGAAAGGAAAAAACTTAAAGCTGCACTTAATTCTACTACAACGAAAAACGAAAAGTCAACCCTTCAAACCCAACATCCTACCCTTGATCGTGAGGTAAAACGCAATGCCCGTAGAGTCAGACGTGCATGGACGAATTCCATAGCACAAGAAGCTCAAGCTGCAGGTGAAACAAACCGAACTAGTGACTTATATCGACTCACTTAGAAGTTAACGAACAGCAGTTCGTCAGTCTCCACCAAACCTATAAGGGATAACTCAGGCACACTCATCACCTCTAAAGACGAGCAACTTGAACTCTGGGCTATACACTTCTCTGAAATGTTCTCCTGACGTCCTCAGATAAATTCCGCTATATGCGATGCTATTGATCATAATACACTTTTAAATATCAGTATTACTCCCCAGTAATGTCTGAGATTATACTTGCCATCAAATCGCTTAAGAACAATAAAAGCCCAGGCCGCGTCAATATTACTTCATAACTACTATAGGCAAACACAAAAACGACGGCAGAACTGATCAACCTATAATGGAAGAAATATGGACAACAGAGAGAACTCCAGACGAGCTTAAAGAAGGCATTATTGTTAAAATACCTAACAAAAGTGATTAAACAAATCGCAACAGCTGGGGGGCAATCACTTTACTAATCATGGTGAATAAAGTCTTATCTCACGTTATAACTAAAAGGTTAACTGACAAATTAATGCAAAGTTTGAGGAAGCAACAGGCTGGATTTTGCCCTAACAAGTCGTGCGTGGACCATAAAAACTCTTTGAGAGTAATAGTAAAACAGTTAGTTGAATGGAGATCGCCTCTGTATCGTATCTTTATTGCATTGGAGAAGGTATTTGACAACCTGGAACATAATATCATCTGGAATTCTCTCGAATGTAGAAGGGTACCACGCAAACGCATCCAACTAAAAAAAGTATGTATACTGGGGCAAGCTGCCGAATTCTACACGATGGCGTTCGTCAAGGGTGTGTGATATCTCCGCTGCTGTTTAACATAGTGCTGGATAGTGTGATGTACCAGGCAATAATGGGATACCGCGGGTTGGTATGGGGGCTAAACGAAAGGCTGGAAGACCTCGAATATGCAGACGATATATGCCTTCTCTCTCATAGCAATACCGACATGGCCGCAAACCAAAGACGTCTTACCTACATATCAGAGAAAGCCGGATTGAGAATCAATATTAAAAAGACCAAAGTTATAAGAATAAATTCTGGAAACTCGAATCCCTTTCTAATAAATAATGAAATATTAGAAGAAGTTGAAACATTCTGTTACCTCGAAGCTGTTATATATTGAACTGGTGGATCAAGTGAAGACATTGTACGCCCAATTAAAAAAGGCCACATGAAAATCATCCTCATTATCACGCCGTGTTAAAATCAAAATTTTCAACACTAATGTAAAATCAACTTCATTATATGGATGTGAAACTTGGAACGCTGCCTCCCGAGCCATCAACACTTTGCAAGTTACGTAAATAAATGTCTCCGAAGAGTTGTACGAATCTTCTGGCCACGAACCATTTCAAACATCTATATGTGGGCTGAAACACGTCAAATACCGTTGTGTGTAGCAATGCGAACTGGATTGGATACACACACCGTAAGCCACTTTCCGAACTTGCCAGGAATGCTATTGAATGGAACCAGTAGGCAAGTCGCAGAAGAGGCCGACCAGCACATACATGGCGTAGGCAAACTGATAGCGTGGCCAGAAAAATTCACAAAAGCTGCACTCACAATATTCTGTACGTAAAATTAACTGAAATTGTAATATAAAATAAATGAAAATTCAGTTAAAAACCGGTCTACTTATTTTTCATTTATTTTTAACAAAAAGTTCATTTAATTTTTACTGTCAAAAATTCAACACCATATTCCGTTAAATCAAATAAATATTCATTTATTTTGTAAAATTTTACTGTCAAAAATTCAACACCATATTCAGTAAAAACAATTAAATATTCAGTTATTTATCAAAAAGTAATTTCAATTTTTGGGAATACAAAATTTTAATTTCAAAAGATTTTGTTATTCGTGCTTAATTTCCAGTTTTGTAGTGGGGAATGTAGAAAGAAACAACAAAATGTTGAAAAATTGTTGACATTGTTTTTGCTTTCAATGTTATTTTTGGCATTGCGTTGCGTTTTACACAATTAGGGCCTAAGCCTTAGTATAATTCGCAAGTTGTATTAATTAATTAAAATTATGTAGGGGAGAGATAAACTACACCAATTCACATCTTTTTCAAAATACGTTTTATGTACTGTTGGAATCAGAATTTTTCCTCTATCGATGTGTGAATTCCCATAAGTCCTACGAATGTAGTTTTCGAGATAGAAAATTTGAAAACAACACAAAGTCCAACATGCTTAGACGTAGAGGGCATCAGGTGTACTTAGTGTTGTTTACCTCTCAATTTGTAGAGACAAAGAACATCAGGATTTTTTGTAAATTGTGAATATTTGATTAATAAATATAAATTAAAACACTGCCATTTTGGTTTTATTTTATTTGTTTAGTCAAATATTTGGACCAACTTTGTAAATCCTTCTCAGGAAAATTAAATATATTTTTATTTAAACTTGCAGATGCGCCTTCTGTAGTTACTTGTGTAAGTTAAAAAAATTGTTGTTTAAATAGCAGACCTTTTGCTGTTGCACTTCGTGATGTTTGTCTCAAGGGTTCAGCAGTACCAATACCATCATGAAAGGTAAAGAACACCAATAATAAGTAAAGGCATTTCCGTTCCATAATCAAAATTATTATTGTCCAAGAAAAAAAAAAATTGTAAGCATTTATTTTCGCTCCAATTTTCCCCAAAGTGAGTAGATAAAAGTATTCTCAAATCATTTTCGAGTTAATCCCCCTAATTGATGGGAATTATATTTGGAACAATGTCGTTCCTTTTGCACTAAGATGTTTTGGACCAAATTGATAAAATGGTTTATGAACTTAAAGAAAGAAGTTTGTATGGGGACTATGTGATATTATGGACCGATTCTCACAACTTACATATATAGGTTTCGTTCTGATGGTAATTAAAACGTATTTACCAAATTGTATCAAATTATCTAAAAACTCCTACTTTAATTTCCGCACAAGGTTTACATGGATAGACAACCAGCTAGAAGGACGGACGGATACGAAAAGATCACTTTAAAAAGTGTGTCTGATTCGATCGGTTAACTAAACTATGCGTCCAGATTTCTATGTATCAGCACAAATTTACATAATTGCTTTTTCCTTTTTTTCATATAGGTACCCAAAGTACTAAAGGTACATTTAAAAAAATAAGCAATTTTTGTAGGAGATGCTAAATTACTCACAATCGATCGTAGGAAATGTGTACAAGAATTGGAAGGAACAGTTGTTGTTCTTGATTACGAAGAGTCCTTGCATAGCACTTTATCCCTCCTGGAGACCCTCATATAGGGGTCTTATGAAAAGCTTAGATGTCAGAAATTTACGTACCGATTTTGAGAAAATGTTGACCCGCATTAATGCCTGCTTGAGCGCCCTATGCGCAATGAGCGATAACCCTACAGACTTAGTTTCTATCCAAAATGGAAGTTTCCTGAGATAGACTGTGGTAGGGGATTTAGTTGTCGTGCGTCAGGACAATTTGGCTCTGAATTTATGGGGATTAGCTCCATGTCTAATGTGGTCGGGGTTCTAAAATTGCCAATCGCGAAGCTTGTTCCCCTTCCTAACTTGAACTCCAACGGATAACGCAACGCGATGAAAGCTAAGAAGATTGTCGTGTGTGTAAGAGTTTTGAAATGTAACGATTAGGAAATGTCTTGTACACTCGAACTTGAAGGACAAGTGTAACAGCAGGGACAAGCGCATGGAGTTCTTGGTTGAGCATCACACCCTTTTACACCACCGGTTAAAAAAGAGGCAAAAATAGACAACGCACGGATGTCCAAGAAGTAACCCGAACCGAAAACAATTGTAACAACAGTCGCAGCAAATTCAACAACCACAGTTATTGCAACAACACGCAGAGTTCAGAATGGACGTTCAAATTACAATTTGCATTTTTATTATTTTATCTCTTTTCTCGCAATATGGAATTAAAATATTTTTATATAGATCATTTGTAATTAATTACTTTAAATTTCTGAACTAATTCAACGAATTTTACCCTGTACCGATATTCTGTAATGAGTTGAATATTCAAATATTTTTTGAATGTAAAATTATTTGAATTTTTACTTCGCTTTTGTATTTTTTCTGTACATACATACTATGTTTATTATGACAATGTACTCAAATATAAACACATTCAATAATTCAAAAATTATTTTAATGTTTTCTTTAAACTTGCTCTCTATAACGGGTCATTGCAATGTTTTGTTATTTATGAATGAGTTGTAAATTCATTTACAGTAAATAAGTTTTTTATTCAATTCATGCACTCCAATTTTTGTATATGGTTTACTCTCTTTGAGTGTTTCATATTTGAATAAATGTTGTGCACTTTGAGTAAAGACAAACAGGTGAGTCACTCAAAGCAGACCTCTAGGTGTGTACCCACTAATACTAACGAGGCAAAAGTGAACCATTATTAATTATATTTACTTTCATACATTTTCTTAAAAAAAAAAAAAACATAATCAAGTGGTCAGACCCCTAAGACAAATAATAATAAAATTTCTTATTATCCAATTCTTCCTTTCGTTTTTCATCTTTCGTCCAAAATGTGTGTATTTTAACAAACCATTACATTTCAGGGTTGTGTGCAGTTCATTACAAGACTTTAGCAAATTTTACTTATCTTTTTTTTAGTCCATACGATGTAAAGTACAGCAAATTGCAAATACGTATACTTTGTTGTTTTGTTGTGCAAATCCGTATATTTTGTTGCACAAATGTGTGTAATTTTATAGGTTGCAATAAATATGAGTGCGACGTCGACATCATTTCAGGAAAATACTTATCATATTCACATTGATTCAACCCTGTCAGCTCATCCATTTACCGTTTTAACGCAACAGATCAAGCGCACAACTTAATAATCAGCGCTGCCAGATAAATTTGACAAAAAATCGTCCACTTCATACATATACCTTTAGTAAACAGTGCCCATGTTCTGTAACTCTCGCGTCGAGAAAGTTTTCGATTGAAATGTGTGAAATGAAACAAAAATGCTCACTTAACGGTGTCTGTAATTTTTTTTAGCGAGTACAAGCTGTCACGTAAGGAAATTACTAGCCAATTTACAGAAAAAGTGTGTCTGTAACATTTTGATGAGAAAAGTTCCCGCTTTGAACTGTCAAATAAACTCACGAATAAAAATGGGGCGAGAAAAAATTTTAACACTAAAAACCAATTAAAAATGCAAAATGCAAAGAATAATAATTATAATATTTTATTCTTAGCACATTTTTCATTGTTTTATTATTTTGCTTTTAATATTTTTGTAAAATATACGAATTTTTTCAAAACTCGTTTGCAAACAACAAACATTAAAGTCGCACTTTACACAATTTGGTATAGCCGACGGTTGTGTTTTCGCCGCCGTCGTGGAAAAATTTTCAATTTAAGTAAATTTTGGTCGCCGTCAGCGATATGTGTTACTGGCGTTCTGAACGTCTGCAATGTCACATCGGCTTCGAGTGCAATATTATGACATTTATAACGTAACGACGTAAACTCTTTTGATAGTTTTCGACATGAGTTACAGACACACATTTTTCTCACTTTTCGAGAAACGATGGAATATTTTGTTTCACATCTTTTCATTGCAAGAAGTTCTCACTAAAGTTACAGAACATGGGTACTGAATTGCCAAATCGTCACTTTGCTATTTCGGGGACAAACCTGGCAGTCTTGCTTAAAATAAGTTCGTGTGCGAATCATACCTATACCATGTTCACACGGACAGCAATATTCATGTTTCGCTCTCCCAATCCTGTTTCGCGCCTCAAACATAATTGAAACAACATGTTTTGCCATAAAAAATTTCGAGATCGAAACAGGTCGTTTCATTTTGAAACATGCTGCGAAACAGGAAAATTTTACTATAATCTCCAATTTTAATAACAATCATCGTTAGTTTATTTGAACTAGCTCTCAAAAAAATCACAACAAAATAAAAATCGATGTTTAATAAAATAAGGTGATAATTATGCAATAAAAACACAAAAAAATGTCAAAATGAAACAAGAATAAATCGTATGAACAGCATGTTAGGCCATCTAGTTTCAGAGAGCGAAACGGGTGGTTTATATCGTCGTATGAACATAACATTCCGTATGACTCGCATTTTGATTCGCCTGTACATATTGAGTTAAGTTGAATCTAAATCAACCACTACATAACACTGTTGGGATCCGACAATTCTTAAATTGTACCATTTCAATGGCAAAATTGTACTAAATTGACATAAATGGTACCAAAATTTCGCCATAGGATACAAAAGCATTCACAGTAATTTATAGCAATTTTTTATTCAATAAAAACAAAACCAGTAACTATTTGATACCACAGCATATAAAGACAAGTTTTCGAGAGAGTACTCTATTTGGTACCCATGGACAATCATGGACCCGCCAAAACAGTGTTATGTTAGGAGGTTAAGGTTCATGTGAAAGTTCTTTGTGCTGAATACTATTTAGATATCTTCGTGTATGAGATTTGTTTGCCCTTAAGGGCGCTTATATGGGACCTTTGGGTAATTTTGGACCTACCATCACAATATTTATCATGATATAGTAGTTATCGTAAAATTATTTTTGCCAATTTTTAAGTCATTACCAACATTTATAGGGAAGTTATGGCATTAAGAGCTATTTTCGGAAGAAGTATTTGTTACGCTGCAGCAATTACATAATAACTTCTTAAAACGTATTATATGAATAATTCATTATTACAATGAACTAGCTGACCCGGTAAAATCGGCTTAGCCGTTTTGGAGTCCATACGCTACATACATACAAACATACACACATCCTCTTTTATATATATAGACTAGCTTTACCTGTTGCGCTTCGCTTCCCCCATTGAAATAAAATAAGTCAAATTTTTAAAAAACAGATCTTGAGTATCGATAACGAAGCAAATAGTACCAAATTTGGATAATTTTACTTTTACCGTTCTACTGATATACAGAAACCTATATTGTACTTATAATGAAGGTGTTATGACCTCTCCCATCCAGCCATCTTTTTGACAGATATTTTGTAAAGAAAAGCAAAGTATTTGTGCAATTTAGAAACTTTTACATACTGTGACCATTCTCCAGATATAATGAAATCTAAATTGGGAGGTACCACGCCACGCCTAATTCTCCAATCTAGCTCAATTTTTGATACACATTGTGTATTGATAACCAAGCTAAATATTTGTACAAGCCCGTTCCCCGTATCACTAGTATTTACACTATCTCTGTAATGGAGGAGCCGCTCCCACTTCTCCAATCCAGTACACTTTTTGGTAAAAGTTGCGTATTGTTAAAAACGTTATTTGTTTTAAATTTGAAAACATTTCTGTAACCGTTCTAAAGATAAGGAGTTATTCATACTCTTTGTTTGGAAGGTGCCACGCCTACTTGGAAGTTTACAAGCATTTGAAGCCTATGTTAAGCCTATTTTTACCTATTTTGCATTCTAAGTATTTAAATTCCAAAAATCCCTTTGCTGTGAATCTAATCGTTGGGAGACTTATGCACTGTCCAAATTTCATGTCTCTAACTTAAGCCATTTGGGTTGCGCGATGAATCAATCACTTTACTAAGTCATTAATTTGATTCAATAGTTGCGTCCTATCGGGCTACTGCTCTCCTCAACTCAGTTGAGTTGTAATTTCTTAATTTTTGTATTATGGTTTACAACTTTGCTATATTGCGGTGAACAGAACATAACCAAAATTACAACTGATCACAACCAGTTATCAACTGAGCTGAGTTGTAAACCGTAATAGGGGCCTATTTCTTAACTTCTTTTATTTTGTTATTACGGAGTCCTAAAATAAAAGAAATTCAGTTTTTGTTTTGAATGAAAGTTAAACGAGTTAGTTTTGCGATCGTTATAAAAAAATGGCAGTTAAAGAAAAATTTATGCACTAAATAATATATGGATTTTATCTAATTAAATAATAAAAAAATCGAGTTTTTAATTAAAAATTCTTTTTTGACTAATTAAGTTTTTAAAAAAGACGGAAGCAGCTTATGTCTTTCTCCAGCCCTGGCAACACTGATAGCAACAAACATTTATTTCTAATACAACGGTAATAAATATTTATTTCCCAATTTAAAACTGAAAACTGCTTCTCCATAGTATTTTTATATTTAAAAAAAAAAAAAAAATTCTTTTCAGCTCGATTCGCGAGTTGAGTTTAATTTTTGACTCTTTCAAAGCTTGAATTCTTTTCGCGAGTCTTATTTTTCGACTCTCAAAAATTTATTTTTATTACTTGCGAGCAGAAAAGAATAAGTCTTTCTAATGTGGAAAATAAAACTCGCTCGCGAGCGAGTTTAATTCGAGCACTGTACTCTGTCGGATACCCTTGGTCTGCATTCAAATGAGGACGAATGGCATAGGTTGCTGTCATCTGCTAAAGAGTAGATAGGGTTGGAAGTTTGGCATAGGAGGTCATTTAGAAAAATAAGAAATAGAGTAAGAGAAAGAGTGCACGAAACTCCATCTATAACAACGCGTATAGTGCGATCTGTGAGAAAACTCGATATAAATCGAGAGAAATTATCACCGACACCAAATGCAACAAGTTTTGATGAGAGTGCACCATGCCAGACTCTGTCGAACGCCTTGCAAATATCTAATGCAATTAACTTACTTTCGCCAAAATGGAGAATGGAACGGCACCATTTTTCCGATAACAGAGCTAGTAAGTCTCCAGTAGAGCGACCTCTTAACAAGATGGTAATTTACCATACTCTCCATAACTTTGGAAAGTGCCGAACAAATTGCAATTGGGCGGTAATTTTCAGGGTTATTAGCGGTTCCTTTTTTAGGAATTGGCGTTACGTTAGCAACTTTCCAGCAGACTGGAAATTCCGCGGCACGGTATAAAGTGCTGAAAAGATTTGCTAAGGGACGAGCTACCGTCGAAGAGCACTGCTTCAAGACCAGTGCAGGTATACCATCTGACCCTTTTAACAGCTCGACCCCGAAAAAATATTCTAGGCATAGTTACGGATACTTTTTCGAGTTCGGGCAGTGGTTGATTGCTAGCTGGTAGGTATGAATTATTAGCAAATAATTCGGCAAAACAATTAGCCTTATCAACCGGGTCCGTGAATGATCGGCCATCCTTTAAAAGAGTTGGTATTGAAGAACTAGCATTAACCCTTACTCTTTTAAC
Organism: Pollenia angustigena; assembly: GCA_930367215.1. NCBI lineage: Eukaryota > Metazoa > Arthropoda > Insecta > Diptera > Polleniidae > Pollenia > Pollenia angustigena. Next base: position 9,264,991 of record OV884061.1, on the reverse strand, counting down.
GAATGGCCAGAAGCTTTTACTACCCCGGGGAGCAGCAAGAACTTCAGCACGAAGACGTTGGTCGTGAAGAGTTTTTTCCCGTCTAAGTACTTTGGCACACGCAACCTTGCTATTTTGCGTAGCAATTCAGTATCAACGTTTTTATTTTTACGCCAATTTCTGAATGCTTCCTCTCTGGATCTGACTGCTGATTGCGCGACTGATTAAACCAAGATTTAGATGGAGGTTTTTTCAAGGCTTTTTTTTTAACTGGGATGAACATTTTCATTTCTAGCATTATAACATTTTCAACAATTTTTGACATGGCATTGGCGTCATTTTGCAGGAAACAAAGTTTTCAATTGAAATGCCGAAAAAAGTCATTGAGCTCAGCCCAACGTGCTTTTCCGTAAACAAATTTTGATCGTTTCGTAGGCTGTCGCGAAACGTTTCGAAGTTCGAAAAGAGGCGAAAATGGTGCAATGATCCGAGTTGCCGAGAAGTTCTAGAACTTCAACTTCGTACTTTTGAGGGTGCGAAGGGAGAAAGATATCAAGGGTATTGTGTTGGTGCCCATCAATACATGGAATAGGTGTTGGTTCATTCACCAGTTGCACGAGGAGGTTGTGCGCAGCAAATAGCTCAACATATTGACCTTCATAACACCACGTCTTCAAGAGCTATCGGTTTGAACAAGACATGAACATAACGTCGGCAAAGCAACGCTATTAATTTGTTCATGTTCTTATATGTGGCGAATACGTGTTGATGTTCACGTTCTGATTGACCACAATTTTTGTTGTTGTGGCGTTTGGTTGTATACACAAAATACATTGTATGGCCAACATCATGGCGCACATGGATGCTAAGACGAATGTTTAGACAACGATGTTAGCACATGGACGAAACATGAACATGAACAGTCTACACTAGTAGAATTCATGTGCGACATGATGTTCTTACCAAGTTGATGGATAGTGGAGACGGGTAGTAATTTGTACGGTCCGAGTGGTGAAGCCAAGAAGAATTTTGGACATTAAAATCACCAGCAACAACGATTTCAATGTCGGGACAATTCTCAAGAATCCTCGTTATTGAGTCGGATAGGGAGCCGAAGCCCGATAAAGCAATATCCCTTTCCGCATTTGGACTTCTGTTAAGAATTCCGTAATGCAAATAGTGTGCATCGATTTTGAATTTAACCCAAAGACAGTTAAATTCTGCATCAAACATGGCCATTGATTGCTGGCATTGATACACAACTTTACTGCGTATGTACATAGCAAGACCCCACACAGAAAAAATTATTTTTCCAATTCAAACAAAAAATTTGTAGAATCAAACAATTTTTTGTCTGAAATCGGTCCTATAAACAAATTCGCATATTCAAACAATTTATTTGCATTTTGTTTATTGAAAAAAAAAATGATTTTTTCAAACAAATAATTTAACTGAATCAAACAAAAAGTTAACTGAAATTCATATACTAAATTTCAAAATAAAAAAAAAGTTTTTGCACAAGCAATGACGCGCACACAAGTAAGCACTGTATGAGAAGATGATGGCAGAGCAGAGAAGATAATACTACTCGACGTCGACTTAAAAGCGCCTTAGAAAATATCAATTGACTGTCAATAGTCATCGATAATTGTCAACAACGACTCAGAAAATACCATTACTGTTCAGGTGCCGTCGACTTGTGTCGACGTCGACTTTCATAATAGGGGTGATTCATATTAAAATTACGACAAAAATTTGGGGGATTGGGGGTTTTCTCAGATGTAGAAAGATTTCTGATTGCCATTCACCTGGGAATGGCCAGAAGTGATTCATTTGACGAATCTCGCTAGCAACTCACACTTCCGGTCTCTGACCAAGTATCCCCTGGTAATGTCATGTGGGCTACCGTTCACTGACAGCTAACGTGAGAAGGTGGGCAGAATCTCAGAACAACCTGAATGGCTTGGTTATACCGATGCGTCTCAGGTCACTAGGTGACAACTGGACCATACAATGTCACTGAAGCTCTTCTGCTTTTTATACCTGCCTAGAGGTCTGTTGGCAGCCCCAATACTAGGATCGGGTGCTTTGGGCTAATAACCCACTCACCCTAAATAACAATTATTACAGAAACGATAACAAATTCAACAAACAACTACCCCTTACTTTTGGCTTTAAAAAACGGTGATGCACAGTTTTGGCTTTAAAAAACGGTGATGCACAGTTTTAATGCATTTACAAACGTACCCAAACTCTTTACATGATGCTAACATAAAAAGATTTCTGGGTGACTTCAACGCTATGGTTGGAACTAACAACAAGAACCTCCAATCTATAATGGGTAAACATGGCCTTGGAGCATCACGTAACTACAATGGAGATCGTCTTGTGGATTTTTGTGCTCATAATCGTCTTTTTATTGGTGGTACCAAATTTCCACACAAAAATATCCATAAATATACTTGGGAATCTCCGAATGGTCGCTCATTTAACCAAGTAGATCACATAATGATCAGTAAGCTGTTTCTTGACTCCCTCATGGACGTGAGAACTAGACGTGGTGCTGATATTGACAGTGACCATCAACTTCTTGTTGCGACACTTCGATTACGTCCTGCGGCATGCAATATTTGTCGTAAAAAGTTTGAAATATATAATACAGCACGCTTTCAAGACCCCAACACAATAATGTTATTTATGTCTGCGTTTGAATTTAAATCGCAACCACACTGACTGGTACGAGGTAGCAAGATTCTGTAAAGAGTCTGCTAAAGCGGTGCTAGGTTTAAGAAAGGAAAAAATTACGCCGTGGATAAGCTCCGAGCTTTGGTCTGAGATACAAAGACGTAAAACCCTTCACTTCGCACAGGTACGAGCCAAATCCCCTACAAAAAGGGCCGAAGCTAAAACAGAATACCGTTTAACAGCACGCAAAGTAAACTACATGGTCCGAGCAGATCGTGAAAAATATTACAATGAAATAGCTGAGCAAGCTGAACGATCATCTAACACAGGTAATCTCCGCGGCGTTTACTCAGCAATTAAACAACTAAGCGCTAACAACATAAGAAGTACGGCAGTTTTAAAAGCATCCGATGGTTCCGCTCTAACAACAACACAACATCTTATTAGGTGGGGTGAATATTTTGCAGTTCAGTCAACTGACCCAAATGATCAAGAAGTAGAGACAACTTTAGGTAAAATGAAGGACTACAAATCACCAGGCCCAGACAACATTCCGGCAGAGTTGCTGAAATATGGTGCTAAAACGTAAACAGAGTTTCTCACACCATTTATTAGAAATGCTTGGCTCAACGAGCAGATACCATCAGAGTGGAAAGAAGGCGCTGTAATTACCATCCCAAAGAAAGGCGACCTAACCCTCTGTTAAAACTGGAAAGGTATCACCTTATTCAATTCTATAGGTAAGGTCATGGCCACGATAATACTGCAAAGAATATCACCTGTAATGGATGATAATTTGAGGAGAGAGCAAGCCGGTTTTCGACCTGGTCGTTCCTGCGTAGATCATATCAATACATTACGCATAATTATAGAGCAATCAGCAAAGTTTAATTCACATATTTACCTACTCTTTGTAGAATTTGAGCGTGCCTTCGACACAGTATCACGTAGCTAAATTTAGTCGACACTCATGAAAAAAGGTATCCCAGAGAAAATTGTAATAAAATATGTGAGTTATATACCGGTTCACAGTATACAGTACGTTTTAATGGAAGCGAAACCAACCCTTCGGAACATATACAAGAGTAAGACAGGGTTGTATCCTATCTCCAACTTTTTTTCTTCTTCTTTTGGATAGTGTGATGGAAGAAACGAATATCGAAGCACCTTTTGGAATCCGTTGGAATTTGGATGAATACCTAAATGATATTGACTATGCCGAAGACATTTGTCTTATGGCACACAGTTTTGCAGATATTAAGGCGAAAACAACGAGACTGTCCATAAATGCTATGAAAGTAGGACTGAAAATAAATTTTAAGAAGACAAAACTTATGCGTATTGGTACTAATGTCACAACACCACTTATAGTGGATGGCAACTTAATTGAAGATGTCCAGTCTTTCAATTACTTGGGAAGTAGGTTAAATGTTACTGGTGGTTCGGATGAAGATATCTTTGAGCAAATTAATAAAGCCCGCGTTGTTTTTCACAAGTTACATAAGGTCTGGCACTCGAACAAAATCTCACAAAAAACTAAGTTGAGAATATTTAACTGCAGTGTAAAATCGGTCCTTCTGTATGGCTGTACAACATACATACTGTTGTTTATTGTTGATGTGTTTTGTTTAAACTTTGATATTGTTACAAGTAGAACTGTTGCTATAATTCTTATACGTTTAACAGTTTTATTTGGTTTAATATCTTTAGTTTGTCTAAAACCTTTATGGATGAAGTTTCCTGATGATCTGGCCTAAGCAACCAGTGAAATGCATAGGAATAGCTTATCCCATCAACAATAAATTTCAAGTGTTTTTATCAATAATAAAAACTGGGAATTAAGCACGAATAACAAAATCTTTTGAAATTAAAATTTTGTATTCCCAAAAATTTAAATTACTTTTTGATAATAAACAGGCAGTGCACGGCCTAAAAAACACTTTATTGACAACATCTTTTGTAAGTTGTTGTTTTTTTCATTTTGTTTTTCTTAACCTACTTACAACTACAATTAATGTTGAGAGAATTTCAACTAATTGTAGTGGGGAAATGTAAGATGAGATGAACCCACTGTTGTTTATTGTTGATGTGTTTTGTTTAAACTTTGATATTGTTACAAGTAGAACTGTTGCTATAATTCTTATACGTTTAACAGTTTTATTTGGTTTAATATCTTTAGTTTGTCTAAAACCTTTATGGATGAAGTTTCCTGATGATCTGGCCTAAGCAACCAGTGAAATGCATAGGAATAGCTTATCCCATCAACAATAAATTTCAAGTGTTTTTATCAATAATAAAAACTGGGAATTAAGCACGAATAACAAAATCTTTTGAAATTAAAAGAAATATAAAGGTAAAGCCAATTTTTACTCACTTTTGACGCTGTATACATAATTTTCGTTAAAATTTATTGCACAATTAATTTTAGCGTTTAAATGTGTTTATGTGCTCTTTAGCTTTACACTTTGTTTAAAAAGTTTTGTTGAATATGAAAAGATTATTTGGAGGGCTTAAGCTGAATTGAACCAGGTCAATTACAGAAATGAATAGGGTTAAAATTTGCGGAGAATTTCGCACCAATTTTGAAATATACATGCATACTAGCAAAAAAATTTATCAAAAAAGGTTAAAAGGAAAAAGAATATCAGTTAGAAAAATATTACAGCAAAGAAGAACAAACGGGGCTTCCACACACTTGTTCCTAAGAATCGTTTATACATTTTCACCGTATGGACCCCAATATGTTCAGTGAAATACTTGCAATTTTAGGGCCTGATTTGCCCTTTCTTTTATGGAAACGTTAATATGCCAAAGTTTATGTTTCTAGGTACCTAGTATGCAGGTGATGCTGGGACAGGGGGATGTGTGTTAACCCTGTGAAGACTGAGCTTGTGCTATTTACCAGAAGATACAGGATATAGAGATTTAGGGGGCCAGTGCTAGATGGCGTCGAGTTACCTCTATCGGAAGGTGCAGAGTATTTGGGCAACTTTCTGGACAGCAAACTGTCTTGGAAGAGAAATACTCAGGAGGGGATGAGAAGGGGACTCAATGCCTACTACACATGCAGGAACTCCATCAGTAAGAACTGCGGTCTGAGGCTGGATATGGTAAACTGGATTTACACATCGGTGGTTAGGCCTATACTTAGCTATGGATGCACTGTTTGTTGAGGTGCGTTGAGTGGGTAGCTATAGGAAGATGCTCAGCAGAGTACAAAGGAGTGAATATATTGGCATCACAGGCCCAAGGAGAAGCACTCCACAGGCAGCGCTGGACATCGTGCTATATCTGTCCCCTATCGAGCATTATATGAGGAGTGTGGCTGCTAGGAACTTACTCAGACTTAACGAGTCTTCCTTAGTTAGACCTGGGCCTAGATGATCACACGAGGATTTTGTACGAGGTGGATGTGCTTGATCGGGGTAGTATTCTCGAGGGAATTTCGGATAATAGGACTATGACGCTGGACTTCGGTGTAACACCACCAGTGGAGTTCCCGGATAGGGAAATCTGGCGTGGATCCAATGGACTGTTTGAGGGGTGGGCAGTATTTACGGAAGGATCCAAGATGGAAACCGGCACTGGTGCCGGTGCATATATCGCGGAAACGAGGTAAAAAGATCATTCAGACTCCCTGATGAGTGCAGTGTCTTCCAGGCTGAGATCCTAGCGATCTGGAGGGCGACGGAGGTGATACTGGAACACATCGTGTGTGGATCTGTTTTGACAATTTACGTCGATCGTCAGGCGGCGCTTAGGGCATTGACAAATTATACGGTGCGATCGTGCGTGGTCGCTCGGTGTAGGAATGCTCTTGGTGAACTAATGGAGTCATTCAATGTATTGCTGTGTTGGGTAACTGGACACTGCATGGTTGATGGAAATGAGGTGGGGGACGACCTCTCGAGAGGGGGTTCGAATCTGGACTTAGCGGTAAGGGGCAGGGGTATGTCCCCCCTATGTTACGACTATGGGGTGATACGGGAGAAATTCCGTGATGACGTTAATCGATCCTGGAGGGACAGAACGGATTGCAGGGTGTCCAGGGCACTATGGCCCAGATTGGACGCGGGGCAACCAGGGTTCTACTGGGATTGGGTGGTCTTAGAACACTTATAGGGTTATTGACGGGTCATTGTCCTGTTAGGGCTTTTACGGGCAGATGGGACAACACAATACCGGACTTCTGCAGAATATGCGATGATTAAGAGGAGCTGGAGACAATCGAGCATGTACTGTGCCATTGTCCCAGGATGCACGGTTTCAGACAGAAGTGGCTAGGAGGTAGGTTTCACGACGAACTGGGGTGCATCGCTGGATGTAATCCGGCTGATCTACTGGGGTGCATCGCTGGATGTAATCCGGCTGATCTACTGGGGTGCATCGCTGGATGTAATCCGGCTGATCTACTGGGGTGCATCGCTGGATGTAATCCTGCTAATCTACTGGGGTTTGTCACGGAAATAGTGCGGCTGTTTCTGTTGAGGGGACTGTAGAGAGGGCAATAGTCCTACGCGATACCTACTAATTTTCTAGCTTTCTTGTTTCTATCCATCTCATACTTCTTTTCTTTACATTTCACTTTCTTTACTTTTTCTTTTCATTGAAGGGATTCACAATGGACCGTATTGGTCTCCGAGCGGAAGTGTGCCCTTGGGCACATAACTCTTCTTAACCTAACCTACTTTATCATCTCCTTATATTTGCCACTTTTGTAATTTGCATTTAAAGCCTAAATGTAATACAAATTCGAAAAACCTTATTCAGCATTGAAGGGGGCTGAGTCTAAACTTCCTTCATACTTAAAATTAAATGAATCATGACGTGCTTAGGAGTATCCTGGTATTATTTCGTCTCAGTAATAATGTTCAAAACTTTTCCATCAATTAGTATTAATAATAGTTTAAATGAAACTTCAACTACCTTTCGCTCACCAATTGGTATCCGAAGGTTAGTCAAAACTTCAATTCATTTTTAAGTCCTTTTCTTCTTTTAGAACAACTTCTTTTGTCTCCTTTACGTACTCCAGCTAAATGGGACGACAAAATCTTAAAGATTGCGGTGTGCTGTTGTTCCAAATTTGCTTTCCCGATTAGGACATCAAACGTAAGAGAATAACTGAAGTAGCAAAAAGAGAGGCATCGCAGTTTTTTGACGAACTTGGCTCATTAAATGCTTGCTTATATTGAGCTTGACCAGTCCTACTTTGAAACCTGTAACTTAACATTAATTCGGAGCTTAAAAATCTCCTCCTTACAGCTTGAACTACTTCTTTTTGCATTTCCACAAGTATTTCAGCCGTATGAAGTAAACTAGATTGCAACGAAACTTTAGCAAGGGTCTCATTTGCTGTTATACCCTGAGGTCGGCATTTTAACTATGCGGCTGTCATTTTATTATAGTGTGGATAAATATCGCAGTGTCTTGATTTGCTTTCGTGGCGTATTGCATTATATTGTTCTTTTGAAAAATTGTATTCAAGAAGGAAAGCTAAAGCCTCATCCGCAGAAAGTGGAATTGGTTTTATGGAATCTTTTCATACTCTCTTTCAAAATTGCGGCCAAAGCGGAATCACTTTGTTTTCGAGCCGATGTTGCTGCTGCACGAACGAGAAGGTTAGTATCAGCTTTCTCAGTTGAAAGATTGGCTGAATTGGATAGCTGAACGTCCAACACCGGTAGAAGTAGGTTTTTTTGAACTATCACTAACCACAAATGTAATCCAGAATTCAGCCACGTATGATTTTGATTCTTATGGACATTTATCTTTCTGCGACATTTTTCCCACTTTTGAGCCAATTTTACGCAAAAAATTTATTGTTTGCTTTATATTTTTATCCATTTTATCCGAAATAGTATTATGTTTGATTATTCCAACAGCGTGTTTGAAAACTGCATCAAATTTATCTTTCTTATTGCATTCTCTTCGCCATATTATAAACAGATCGCTTTTTTTACAGGGGTTACCTTTAAGAATAAGGCATTTATTGTTTCTATTATTTTTGTAACAAACGTCTAAACTGTGACGCTGTTTCAAAAAAACTGAATTACGAAAGTCTTCAGAATGACAATAAATAGTTTTTTAAGATCATATAGGTAGTGCATTTTAATGAATGTGCCTAATTTTTTATTAGGGTGAAGAAGGGCTTAGTGTGGGTTAACCGCTGTTACATAATAAAAATAATAAAGTACCTTTTTAAACCAATTATTACTAATAATAATAAAAATTAGCAGCCTGTAAATATTCACTTCTATTTAACTTCTATCTCTCCACCCACAATTGAAAGGCAAGTTTTTTTTTTTTTTTTTTTTTTTTTTTTTTAAATTTATTTTTATTATTGAATCTTTCTTATCGAAATTTACAATATGTATTCAAATCTTAATTCTACTTGTTGTTTATTAGTTGTTACCAGTGTAACCACTAACTGCTGTATTCAAATTTTAAAAATGTCTTCTAGTTAGGCTCAAAGTATCGGTTCTTTTAGCCTCTGGTGACCTTCGAACTGAAGCAGACCCCGAGCGAGGTAGTTAGGGTGGGCCATTAGTTTATCCATGTAACTTATTGAATATTTTTTAATTTCCTCCTGGATAGTGGGGACTTTGAGATCTCTGTGGATAATAACATTACGTATATACCATGGGGCGCAGACAATTTGTCGTAATATTCTAGACTGTCTTCTTTGAAGCTTTTGGATGTTAGATGCGCATGCAGTTCCCCATAATTGGATGCCATATGTCCATATTGGTTTTATGATGGACTTGTATAAGAGAATTTTGTTGTCTAAGGACAACTTTGAGTTTCGACCGAGAAGCCAATGTAGTTGAGCTGCTTTAAGTTTCATAGCCGTTATTTTCGCTTCAATATGACGCGACCAGGTCAAGCGTCTATCTATATGAATTCCCAAGTACTTAACATGGTTTTCTACCGGAACAGTGATGTTATTTATTTTTACAGCTGGGCACGTTTGTCTTCTGAGCGTGAAAGTTAAGTGAGCACATTTAGCCGGGTTAACCTTTATTCTCCATTTTTCTAGCCAGGCATCTAGTTCATTGATGTAGGACTGCAGATTTTGCGATGCGACTTTTGGGTCATGGTTAACGCTAATAAATGCTGTATCGTCCGCAAATGTAGAGGTATGCGTGCTCAGGTTTGTTGGCATATCCGCTGTGTATATTATATATAGAAGCGGTCCTAATATGCCGCCTTGGGGGACACCAGCAGTAATTTTCTTGAGGGGGGAGTATTTATCTTGCGACCTTACTATGAATGTTCTGCCTGTTAGATAGCTCTCCAGAAGCTTGTGAGTGTTTTGAGGAAGCATTCGTGTTATTTTGATGAGTAGCCCATCATGCCAAACTTTGTCAAAAGCTTGGGAAATGTCTATAAGCAGTGCTGAGCAGTATTGCTTTTTCTCAAACGCCGATCTAATAAGGGTGACAATTCTATGCACTTGTTCTATTGTACCATGTTTCGCTCTAAATCCGAACTAGTGATCCGGGATGATGTCGTGTTCATTTAGATGAGGAAAGGCAAGTGTCATAAAATAATAAATAAACTGGTATTTCGGAGAGTGGCCATTTTTTCCTGATGGTTTGACGTGTTTTAACTCATAACTCAAAAAAGCAAATAATCGCAATTTGTCACAAACCGTAATTAACTCATTACAATTTATTTAATCCATTTTTTTAATTTGAAAGATGTCAAATGGGATCAACATATTTAAACGCTTACGGAATGTAAAAGTTTGAAAAAAACTGAACCCTTTTAAGGTAATGTTGTCTTATGAGTTCTTTTCAATTATATCGACATAAATACAATACGGTTATAATTAAAAACAGTAGTATTTACCTGTCTCTTTATTTCCAAATTTAAATTATCTATTATAATAGACACAAATCGAGAAATACAAACTTAAAGTTGAACTTGCAATATTAAAGACTCTAACACGTTTGTAAAAAAAATGTCATTGATTAACTTTGACATACAAATGTGTAACGGTGCTTTTTTAACGCAAAAAAATCTCACGTCTTTGTTTTGAAGCATTTCCAATTAAAAACAACAGCAACAATAGTAAAACGGCACGATTTTTACCCCTTAAACGTTCGAATTTCGAAAAAGTACCAAACTTATATTTGTATTTTTTAGATTAGTTTCGAATGTTACATAGCTTTTACTTCTATTAAATTGGTTAAAAAAAGATTAATAGGGTGACAGAATAGTGCCAAAATACAGGTTTTATCCGTTTATCCCCTAAAAGGGCCGAATTTCAAAAAGTACCCCCTAAACATTCGAATTTCCAAAAATCCCGTTTTAGGGGATCAATTTGGGGAGAGACCAACCTTCGGTCCAAATTATTAGTCTCTAGCTTCAGTCGTTTACGATGATGAATCAGTCAGTCAGAAACGTTACAATTTTGTATATGTATATTGATATTGATACATATGTCTATATTTTATTTTAAGGCTTGGTTCGGTTCGGTTCAGCACTAAGCACTCCATTTGGCAATATTGATCCTCAATTGAATTTTTCATTTGAAATTTTATTAAGCCCTAACTAAAACTATTTGTAACAGTCATTATTAAATTTTGTGTTGACTGAGTCAGTTCAGCTCGACGTCGAATTAAAAAATTCTAAGTTGATATCAATAATTCTACATTATTGTAAATAATAGCTTAGGCAATACAATAAGTCTGTCTTTGAATGACTTGTATTAAGGTCGAATTACATCGTACGGGTGATTATGTAATACTCCTAAGGAATTAAAAAAAAAATTATTAAAAACGTCAAAAATATTTAGTTATGCAAATTTTAATGTTGATCGAAATAAGGGTTAAACAATGGAACGGTTTATTTTTTTAGATTATATTAATTTATCACAATACAAACTAAGTTTTCGGCGGAATCAAAAAAATCCAAATATTTATTATTTATATGATATAAACATATATTATTTGAAAATAAGGGGAATAAATGGAACTGTTATACCCGACATTTAAATTACAGTTGTTAGGTGAGTAAAAAAGTCAATCACCCTTATCATGGTTGGCATTTTTGTTGCAAAAGTTTGGCGTTTTTAAAAATTCTATTGTGGCTAGCAACAACGACAACAAATACGACACTGTTAACAATCTATAACAAAAATTTTGATCAAGTTGGCGTATTTGTTGCAAAAACTGTCGCTAAGTTTTTTAAACTATACCATTTTTTTAAACGCCTTACTTTCGTCACAAAAACGCCAACCACGAAATGGGTGATTGACTTTTTTCTAACTCATCAAAAAACTTTAATTGTAATGTGCAAATTTTCGTCGAAATACGTCAACAACAATAAGAGGGTGAATATAAATATAGATTACATTAGAATACATTAATTTTTTAGTGAAATTAAATTCTTTAGACATTTAGAATATTATAGGAATTCAGATTTGCGTTGTGTCATATATTGAAAATAAAAATTGTCTAGACATCACATTATTTAATGTTATATGGTAAAAACATTCCTTGTGTGGCATGAGGCCTATTGGCAAAAAATAGTTATAAAATCATAAGTTTTAAAAATGAGTATATGTCTTTGTTGTTAAAAGGAAAGAGAGAGAGAGAGAAAGAGAGGAAGAAGGAAACAATACAAAGTCAACACAAACATTTAATTGGCATGTACATACCCACTGATATCATAAATATCTATTTTTTTAATAAAAAATTCAATGGTATTACTCCAACAAATGTTATTATATATATTGTAACACTACTTATTTTTATTGTACTTAAACATTTCTTCAAATTAAGAACAATTGTTATTTCAATTTTAATATTATTGGAAATTGTAATATAATATATTAATGAACAAAAATAACTTAAATCATAATACTGTTCAAATTTGTTAATAGTTTAGTCAAATAGCTTTTAATATACGATCTTATTGCAAAACCAGCCAACTTGAAATTGTTAATAACTGTATGTAACAATTTTGATAACATACAAAAACTCTTTTAAATAAATTAAGAAAATTCGTTATTAACAATTTGTTCGCAGTACAATACGTTCATTCCATGGTTATAAGTCTATAATTTAATACCATCAAAAGTAACGCAATATAAATTAATTCTAATTAAAATAAGGAAATATACAAGTTCTTCTTTGGTTCAATAAAGATTTAAAAATAATAAGTTATTATTTAAATATTAATACGATTACTCACGATAAGATTTTAGGTAATGTGCGAGTTGGTATGGAAGTGATCACTTGCCCCCAGACTAGTGTTCCAAGACCAAAGAAAATACACCACAGCCATTGGTCCAGTGACAAAGCTTTTGTCGAGAATGCCATCTTTCCATATTGTACGATACCAACCTAATTGTAACGTAAAAATTTTTTTGTGATTATAGACACCGTGCAATGCTTTTGCAAAAAATATTTTTAAAAATTAAGAATACAAACACACCTGAGCGACCATAGTAAATACCCATATCGAGTAAAAGATTGGATTTGTAGATAATCCTTTTAAGACATTACGCTGGCCATGAATTTTTCTCGCATTGATCTCATTAAACAAAGTCATCATAACAAATGTATTAAAAATAATTGTGAAATGTTGAGTGGGGCCAGCGCCAAGGTCTAGTCCACGACCAGATTCTATATCAAGTATTACGTCGCCTGATTGTAAAAACACTCATATGTAAGTACACTTTATAATTTATTTATATATAGTTTATTGCATACCGAAAAACAATAGGCCAAAAATTACAATTAATTGATAGAAAGCCTGTCCCAAAATATTTTTCATCATTGTACGTGAAATTAAAGGTTTTGTGCGACCGTAAGGCTTTCGCAACAACAAATCCGGAGTTGGTAATTCCGTGGCCAAGGCCAAAGAAGCCAAAGTGTCCATAATTAAATTAACCCACAACATTTGCACCGCCTATAAGAGAGACTGATTTGTAAGTATTTTTGTATGTATAATTTTTGTTAACTCGTCACCTTAAGCGGAGAGTCTTGCACAACACAAGCACCGATAAAAGCCACTATCACAGCAACTACATTAACTGTAAGCTGAAATTGTAAGAACTTGGCAATGGAATCATAAACATTACGTCCCCACATTACAGCTTTAACAATACTGCTAAAGTTATCATCTGTTAAAATAATATCGGAAGCTTCCTTAGCTACATCTGTCCCAGCAATACCCATAGCGAAGCCAACATCAGCTTTCTTTAGAGCCGGGCCATCATTTGTACCATCACCTGTCACAGCTACAACTTCACGATTTTCACTAACAGAACTGTCGATGATACCTAAAAATACAAAGTTATTATATATATTATCAGGAAAGCGTTATCAAAATCTAGACGACTTTAGCACACCCTTTTGACTAATTACACGTCATAATTTTTTATACAACATCAATTGTACACCAATAATTGAAAAACATACGCGAAAAAGCACCAGCATACTGGCACAAACAAGGGATGTTGAGTCGTACTCAAAACACATACCAGACAATCATACTGGTGCAATATTCATTTCTTTAACAATTTTGCACAGTTGAGTTGTTGCCACTAGTGCGCACATCATTTATTATTTTTATAAAAAAAAATTAAGAATATTCTGGTTTTTTATTAAAGATTCATAATGAATTGTAAAACAGTTTGTTATTATAAGTTTTTTTTATAATTATTAACAATCAAATAATCTATTTTTATGCATAGAACCAAAGATCAGCAATGAATCGTTTTTCCGCTACTTATACTGACTTATGAAATTACAATTATAAGTGAGTAGACATCATTTAAACTCAACCACTCTGATTCAACCATGCTCACGAGAGCAATAAGTATGAGTGCGACGTCGACATCATTCTCATAATTGACCTCAGTTTGATTTCTTATTTCAGGAAAATACTTATAATACTCACATTGATTCAATTCATTCAGCTCATCTATTTACCGTTTTATCACAACAGATCGTGTTTTTGAAAATGTCAAATATTTTTCGTAATACTTGTCATTTGTATGACTCATTGCAATTACACTATCACACATTTACATATTACTTGAGTTTTTGGCATGTATTAATTAATACAAATTATAAAAGTACGATGAATAACATTAAACTTCTGAGTGAATATGAGCTTCAATACCATTGCAATAAGTATGAGTGCGTATAAGTACAAGAAATTATGAGTCATGATTAAGCTCTACTGACTTATTCACTACTCATTGCTAATCTCTGCAAATTGCACCATACACAATATCAAAAACTGGTGCCATCACACGAAGTTTGATATCGCTACAGCAAAGCGTACAACCACACCACAAGCACATACACGGTCCCTTGGCTAGCACAATCATTGCGCATGCGTATTGTAGTCGTCTATGGGGCCCTTTGGCATTTTTTTTTTAGTTTGCTTACTTTTATATGATGTTGGCTAAATGGGCCTGCTATATTAATTTAACAAAAAATTAATGTAACAATTAAGAAAGTACAGTCGGTCAAATCCGATCAGTTGATACTGAATTTATAAAAGACCAATCATGTATCTGGTTGATAGAAATTCTGTGGTTTTCTTTCGAAAAACCATTCTGATCAAGCTATGGGCTAGGTATTAAACATTTTTTAACTTTAGTTATTGCGTTGGAAACTCGGAATTGGTCCATCTCTTTTCAGAAATTTTAAGAACAATGTAGAGCGTTAAAAATTAAGAAATATGGCATGAACATCTCAAAATCGAAAAAAATGGACATACGCGGATACCCATAAAAACAACAGATTTATATTGCAAGGTTAAAATATCTATAAGAGTTCTTTGTGCCGAACATTATTTAAATATCAATATCTATCGATATGAGATATGTATAATCGCTTAAAGCGAATTTGTAGAGGGTTTATATATGAGCTATGGTGAGATATAGACAAAATGTAAAAAATTTGGTGAGCCGATTTATGTTGCAATAAGATATTTTCGGACCAATTTGTATCTAAATACCAACATAATAAGATAGCTTATGGGCACAATTTCATTAATTTCATTATTTTTATTAGGCTTTGTTCTTATGACAATTAAAACGTAGATACATATGTACAAAATTGCATAAAATTATCTTCAAAACAGCGACCTGCAGTTTGCGCACAAGGTAACATGGACAGACAACCAACCAGTCGGACAGACATCGTAATATCGATTCAAAAAGTGATTCTGCGTCGTCGGGTATACTAAAAGGTGGGTCTATAACCAATTTTTGCATGGGTTAAACACCATATAATTTCTATGAACTTGTATAAATGATCAATTATTTGGTCCTTTATTTAAACGAAATTTATATGCATATGAAAGTAAATACCTTTGACTAGCGTATATTTATCAGTAGGAGATGAGCGAGCCAACACTCGCAATTTCGGCCAAACTTTATCAATCAAATGTTGTTGAACCTGCAGAGAAAAAATGACATGTTAAATATATGTTAATACAATAGGCATAAGAGGTCTGTGTACAAAACAAATATACTTTAATGATTGCAAAAAATGGGACGCAGCGATAGCTTTTCTGAACTTAAAATTAATTTTTATTAAAAAATAATGTATAATAAAAATATGGTACAGCACTATATAAATCCAATCTGTGCGGCACAGTCAAACATGGTGGTAGATATGTTATGACTGAAGAAAATAAAGTAGCCAGTGGTGCCACGACCAAAAAATTATTACAACCAAAATTTTAAAAAATATTATCAAATGCGAAAAAAATAACATTTCAAATGGCTTTTGTTAATTGAAAAACAATAAAAATTGATCTTAAGTTACAATGTAATTCAAAGGTTATTTGTACTTCAGATTTAAACAATAATCACAAATCAAGAAATAGAACGTGGGAATTATTTCTTTTCCATAAGCGTTTTTTCTAATATGAGATGTTCTTATAGCCGTTATCTACTGTAGTCCTCTAATTAGGTCATTTAAGGGCTTTAATTTATTAAATAATAAATACATTGTGAAGTATATGTAAATATTTAAATATTATTAATCCAAAGTCTGCAAGGAGTTTTTGTTTCTTAGACTTAAGAAAATAAAGAATAATATATATATATATATATATATATATATATATATATATATATACATATACATATACATATACATATATCTTTAGACACATATCTTTATATTAGGGTGGGCCGATTTGTAAGGAGAAAAATTTGTCGATATTGTGCCATCAATTTTTCGATAGCTTTTGGCATGAGGGAAAAAAGTTCTATTAGGACATATCAAAGAAATCATTTTCGAGGCGATAAAATTTAATTAAAAAAAAACTTTAAAAATAGAAGTTAAGAAAAAGTCAAAAAAATTTAAATTTGAAAATGATTTTTTTGATAATTTAGGGCATATCATTGGATTAAAAGAATTAATTTCATGCAATGGCTTTAAAATTTTAACTCCTTAATGTAAGAAAACTTTATTTACGCAAACTTTTTCTACTTTTCTAACTTTATATATATGTATATATATTAAAGACCTGCACAGATACATCTGTTTATATCTGTTTCTGTGGTTTTTCTAAAGTGGATGCGTATGGATGAGTGCTCTTGTGTTTCTGATATAAGTTGATCTTGATATGATTTGTAAAAGAGTGGATGTAAGTTGGTACAAAAGCGAAATAGAGTATCATATCTGCTAATATCTGTTTCCCGAAAGCAGATCCTAGTGGATGCTGATGGAATACAATCAGCCTTATTCCGGTTGTCGTTGTCGTAATTGATCAAGTCGTTTTTTGTAAGAGATTAAAGTTAAACACAACCAGTGTTCTTTAATCTCTTACAGCAAACGACTTGATCGATTACGACAACGACAACCAGAATAAGGCTGAATAAGTTACTTATTGTACGATACCGTTATTTTCAATTATTTTTCAACGCAAAAGAGCCGACTCTTTGGCTGGCTAAAAAATAATTTTTTACAAAAACAAAATATGTACACATGAACAGTTATTTTTTTCAATCATTTTTGCGTGATGTGCTTCGAGCACAAAAAAAAACAAACAAAAAAAACTTTACAAGAACAAAATGTGTTGCTTGTTTTTTTGGAAGGCAAACATTTTTGAAATTTTCGGTACCGATATGTATTTTGTTTGTGTAAAAACTTCTTTCATGAAATTGAAAGGTTGCGTTTTCTTCGTTCAAGTGCCAAGTAGACAAAAATTATTGAAAAAAAAACTCTGAAAGAACTAAACACGTGTACATACTTTGTGTTTGTAAAAAATAAAAACTAGCAGGAAGCGTTGTAATCAGGCCTACCATATTTACCGATAAATCTGCATTTTGACGATTTTTTTCCTCTAAATTATCAAAGTGCCTATTTTTTGATAAACACTTACAGCACGGTAATTTTTGGTTTGTTTTATACAAATTATTGATTTTAGGTAACTTGTTACACAAAGAGACAACTTTTATTAATTTAGCGCTTATACTTAAGGAAAAAATGGTTATACATATTTATTTTATATATGCAGTGTTTGTATTGTGTCTAACCCAACAAACACATTTTGAAAAATATACAACTACATATGAGAAGCTTAAAGGAAATGCGGTACATATGTTTTACTTGACCTAAGAATTGTAACCAGAAAAATAAATAATTTTTTCCAATATTTATTTGTAAACAAAAAATTACTTAGGTTATCAATAACCAAAAATAAATAAATTTTACTTTAATTGGTTACCACAACCAAAATAAAATATATATGTATAACGATAATGGTTAAAGATTCCCAATTGAAAATAAAGGAATTTTTCTCGTAACCTTTACAAAAAATAATAAAAGTAATTATTTTAAGTCCCTGAGTTATTTTTGGAATAAAAACAAAAAAGTCCATATAAAACGGATATTTTTCAACGTAAACATAAAAGGTCGAATTCAACTCTTAAAAAAAGAGTTTTATAAAGCCGTCATAAATTAACACTCATTTCAGGAGTTTGATTTTAACCGACATTTAATTAAATTCATTTTTTGTACATGGACACCCAAAGCTTGAAGCTGGTCAGATCACTACAATTTGTAAAGCAGTGTTATCTAATCAGCTTCCAATTAAACTAATTGTCATTAAAAATAATAAGAAGAAGAATTTTAGGCCGACAATTTTATGACTGCGAAATAAAACTCTCTTTTTAAGAGTTCATCCATACCTACTTTTATTTTTTCGTTGAAAAATGATTTTTAACTGTGGAGATAAGATCGTTTATTCTAGATCACCATAGGTTCTTAAAGAGACGAACCTATTGGTATAAGACAGTATAGGTCTCCACTGACTCTAATATGGAGAGTTTTCAAGCTAAAATTATATGGATCACTCTTATTAACGGTCCCTGCAATTTACCCTTAAGTAAAATCTATTCATAGATTTTTAAAATGCGGTTATTTCAAAAAGTAATAAACGGTGCGGAGGGAGGTTGGCGCCGTTGGAATTATCGATTGGGAGGATTTGTCAGTCACAGTAGTCGAGTGAGCATCGCGCGTTCGCTGAGGAGACATTTTTTAAGGGTTATGATTCTTACGTAATTGCTCGTCGACAATTTTGTTCAAAGTTCATTTTCATCCCCACGTCAACAAACAAATCTACTGTTACTGGTCTCCAAGAACCTCCAACCCTCGATTGAAACATTAAATACCTTTACATTGCCCCAGGGTAAATGTTTGGTGTGCCTTATCCATGCATGAGAAAATTGGGTAATTTTTTTTTTTTAATTCTCGAAAAACAAGGCTCCGTTTTGAACAGTGTGTTCAAGTCGACAAAAGACATGAGGATGACATACTCTTTAAAAAATAAAATCCGCATTTCCATTCTACCGTTCAATGCTTTTAATAAAACTTTGTGTCAATATTTTTTTAAATAAATAAAATTTATTTATAAAACATTTATTTTTTTTAAAGCGTTATGTAGTGGATAATGGGTTTGCTTTGTTGTTGTTGTCATTAAAAACAGTAATATTAATTTGCCGTTTTTTCATATTTTGATTTCCGATTTGTTTTTGAAAATATGCCGATTTTTTACTAAAACCATCTGGCACCCCTGGTTGAGATCTTATACAAATTTTAACAAACTCTCTTATTTTCATCAACTCGCCAACAATATTTAATAATACAACAGATTACCACAGATATTGTAGAAATACTTATGGTGACAACAGATATTTGTAAGCAAAAAAAAAATGTTATGACACACTCAATCCAAAACCATAAGCATCTGTTTTTGTTTTTAAGATATGGTGAGTGGGCAAAAGCAAAACCATACAATATCAGTTACACTCATTCTCTCATTTATATCAGTAGTAACAGATATATATCTGGTGTATCTGTTTCAACAATACTTACTGATACACTCGTGCAGGTCTTTAATATATATATGTATATTACGGAGATCGATCGAATAGTATTCCACCGGTTTTAACCGTTTATTTAAGTTTTGCCCAAGTCGAATAGTTTAAAATGTATATTATTCGAATATCGAATAAACCGGTTATTTTGGTAAAATAAACCGGTTATTTTTGGAATGTGTAATTTGTATACATTTTCCTTAGTTTTGTTATAAATTTACCCGTAATTTAAGTGTTTTTCTACTTGAATATTGGGCAAACTTGAAATTTTTAAATAATGTCAAAACAAAGTGTAACAAAAGTAAAAAAAAAAACATTATGAGCAACGTAAATACAAATCGCTTATAAAAGCGTGTGTTTTGTATAAAAAACCAAGAACAATACAAAATACTACAAACAAATATTCAGCTTAAAAAGTAATTAGCAATTTGACAGTATTCTAAATACTATTTATAAAGATATCATCTCAGTGATATATCGAAGTTATTTTAAGGACAAAGGTGGTTGAAGGGCCCTCAAATGATAAGTTGCAAAGGTTCTTCAACGTCACGACTTATTAATCACCTTTTATTAGTCCACAAGCTTGACATAAATAAACGCCAAGCAAAACTTAACTCTGCTCTAAGTAGTTTTTAAGAGACTGCAAATAATACTTTACCAAAATATGCTGCCAATAAAGAATGAAAAACTCTTACAGCCATACCTAAACAAGAGCGGAAAGCATATTCTAGCTGTCAAAAATTCTCATGCCAATACAATTTGTATGAAGCATCCCTAAATAGCGCGGCGTCAACGCTTTACAATGGGAAAATCCGATTTTGACAGCGCGTTTAATAGTGAAGTTGGCCGCTTTGTTAATAAATAATGTCAATTTAGCTATTTTTTCGTCAATCTATGGGTTTTTCTCTTATTTTTATTTTTATTATGTGGATTTTATTAAACAAGAAAGTTAACACTACTGTTTGAGGCACAACGTTGATGCTCTAGTTTGGGTATGGCATTTCAGCGTAAGCGGATGAAAACGTCCCACCTTCCTCTCTTGTTACGGCCACAAAGCACACAGAGACGTCACGAGACAGAAAATATTGTGTTTTATCTGTCTTTTCCTTCGAAAGCTGCCCTTTTAACATTTTTTGTTTTGATTACGCAATTTGTGTTGAAAGAAGCGGCATGTTTTTACACATTACCACTTCACCACCAAAAAACGTTTTCTTTCTCTTTCTTCGAAAGCTGCCCTTTCAAATGATTTAGGCATTTTTCATGCGTCACTTATTTCATCTCCGTATGCTATGTGGTACGGCTGTACAGTAGTTCTAGCATATATTCATGCTAAAAACTACAACATACCGGCGAAATCAACGATGTGGAAAAATTCTTAAGCTTTATTTATTTTAAATTACCAAGAACTTAAAGCAAAATTTAATGAATCAAACAATCTCATGGAAGGCTTTAAATTGTGATCGACGAATTGACAGACATTTCATACAAAATGCATATTCATATTACTAATCGTTTTTATACTGCTGAAATAAAATAATTTAAAATATATAATCCTGGATAAGAGGTTTTGTTTGCAACTTTTTAAAAATATGTTTGAAGTGTACTGATTCATATAGACATGCTTAACCACGATCAATTAAAACTCGTTTAAAATAAATTTGAGGGAATATCTCAAATAATAAATTGCTATAATTTCTTAAAACCAAAGTGTTTCAAAACTTCTACAGCTATGTTCACACCTATTAAATATTTGATGTCTTACATGTCACCACTAGTTTTCTTAAAAAATTGTTTGCTTTTGCAAAACGTTAGGCTAGTGCAAACATTATTTAACAGTTTCAAAATTACATTATACAATTATCATCTTGGGAATAAAGTTTAGTAAATACACAGAAATTATTTAAAATAAAGCCAAGGTTTGATCAATTTACTGGTCGCGCTTTTTGGATTTTATTGTCAAATATTTGTTACGTCTGAACAAACATTAAGTCATATCCATGTATTTTCTTGGTTCCTTACCTTCGTGAATTGCTTTGTTTTTATTTTAATTAAGTTTTTATTACAAAATCTAATTTGATTTTTGTATTTGTATGTATTCGAATTAAAACCGGTTAACCGGTTATTTTTAAAATGCTTAACCGAAACCCGGTTCTTTTAAAATAGCAACTATTCGGAATATTCGAAGACCGGTTATTGAAAAAAGTCGCATAATCGATCACCCTAATGTATATAAAGTAAATTAATACTTACGTCTCCATTGCTATCACGTATACGCCTGTTAAATTCTTTCCCTTCCAAAATAAGGAAATCTTCATTCGGCTTTAATATTCCACATTTTCCAGCAATAGAACGTGCTGTGTTAATATTATCACCTGTAACCATACGTACAGTAATACCAGCTCGTTGGCACTTGCGAATAGCATCAGGGACTTCCGGCCGCACGGGATCTTCAATACCCACTACACACAGACATGTTAAGTTTGACATAATATTTTCCTCATCGTCCCAATTGGGTTCATTATCTATGTGAACCTCATTAATAGCAGCTTTTCCGGGCACAAAATCCCTAAACGCAATACTAATAGTACGTAAGCCATCGCAAGCCATTGGTTCAATAACTTCGCGTATTAGTCGTTCCTGCATATCACGTGTGAATTTCTCCAAAACTCCATCGTGGCCATAAATAAAAGCACACCTAACAAAACAAATATATCAATTTAATTTGTTTAAGATCTAAGTTAAACTTACTTTTTCAACATAATTTCCGAGGCACCTTTGCTATATAAACGGTAACCACCATTTGCTCTTGGGATGACGGTACCCATGCTCTTACGCACCGAATTAAAAGTATAGACACGTGTAAATTTATCTTCAGTGATTTCGTCTCTTATCGATTGATATTTAACCCCAAGACCTTGCACAAATCCTAATAGAGCACATTCAGTTTTATTGCCAACTTGCATGGGCAAATCTCCGGGTTCGGAACCTGGCTAAATTTTTATGTTAAGGGAAAAACTGCAAAGGATTCATTTTTATATACTGTAATTTATAAAAAACTTACTAAAATGTTTGAAGTATATGCAGAGTTTACTGAAATGCCTTGGGTAATTAGGTTGCCCACATGATGGGGTATATCGTTTAAAGTGGGTAAAACTTTGCACAATTTTTCGCAAATATACGATTGTACTACAGTCATCCGATTTGTGGTTAAAGTACCAGTCTTATCTGAACAAATGGCAGTGGCATTGCCCATGGTTTCACACGCATCTAAATGTCGCACTAAATTATTATCCTTCATCATTTTCTAAATTTAAATGAGAAAATACAATTTAAACAATTCAATGGCCCGGCCCCATCACAATGAAAATCTAAACATTAACTCTAACTGGAACATTAATATAGTATATATTTCCTTAAGAATATATGTATATGCAAAATATACTAAATTTCATTCTGATAATGGGGCCAATAAATTTATAAAATTAAATCAAACATGAGCATACTGCATAACAAATTTATTGAATGCATTCAAAATTACAGTAATCAATACATTTTTACCGGTAATGAATATTTTTATGCTTGCATTGGCTAGAAAATGTTTAATGATTACTAAAGAAAAGAATGCAGTAATTACTAAATTAATGCTGATAATCAGGGCAAGTTTTTTATGCTTTTTAAGTTCTTTCCAAAAAAGTATATGCTTTGCATATTACACAGGTTGGCAGCCGTTTTTAACAAAAGAATTGCTTTTGAGAGTATCTGTTGCAATAACGAAATAAAAATGTGTCGGTCCTTTATTGTCAGATATATTTTGTTATATCGAAATTTTAAAAAAGAACTAGATAATAGAAACTACAACGGGTTAAGTTTTTCTAAAATAAACGGTTACTGAACAATTTTGGATGTTTTGTTTTTGATAAAATTTTTTTAAAAATGCCAAAAGAAACAAAAAAAGTCGTTAATGATCGTATTGTGACAGATTAACAAAGTTTTTAATCGAAATGTTGGCTTTGAAAGTTAACCAAGTTAAAAAACCACATATATTTTAATAAAAGCAAAACCGATGAATATATTGACACCGGATCTCCATGGAGAACTAATATTATTTAAGTATGCACCGCAGATCATTTCAATTTAAAAGCTTGAAAAAAATTGAATATGTTTTGTATTAAACATTTGTTTTAAACAGACTATTTAAAAAATGTTAGTTTGTGTAGTTTCGCGTGCGTATTCTTAAGTTTTTTTTTTTTTTTGTACATTTGCATGCTTATTTTTAAAATTTTTTTGCATATTGATTTAATTAAAACTTGCAATGCTGATAATAAACTTTACTGACTACATTTTACTTTTTTACTGCAGATTTACATCAAAGCCTATAGATTGACTGTTTGATATTTTTGTACATATATGCTGCGATGAAAAAATTTTTTGTATTGAAATTTTTTCGGTAAAC
Source organism: Pollenia angustigena (assembly GCA_930367215.1). Classification (NCBI taxonomy): domain Eukaryota; kingdom Metazoa; phylum Arthropoda; class Insecta; order Diptera; family Polleniidae; genus Pollenia; species Pollenia angustigena. Next base: position 9,240,512 of record OV884061.1, on the reverse strand, counting down.
AGTACCACTTTTCTTGCAATATAAGACGAATTTCTCAAAACATCGTTAATTTTTCCATTTTGGAACGTTTCACAAAACCAGCATGTAAAAACAATCGATCTACAGGAAGTTATTTTGTAAATTTTTATTGATTACTCCAATCTTTTTATACAAAAAAATAGGTTTACTGTACACATGTTCTGTAACTTTAGTGAGAACTTCTCGCATCGAAAAGATGTGAAACAAAATATTCCATATTTTCTAGAAAAGTGTGTCTGTAACTCATGTCGAAAACTATCAAAAGAGATTACATAGTTACGTTATAAATGTCATCATATTTCACTCGAAGCCGATGTGAAATTGCAAAGGTTGAGATCGCCAACCACACATATCGATGGCGACCAAAATTTACTAAAATTGAAACATTTTCAACGACGGCGGCGAAAATACAACCGTCGGATACACCAAATAATGTAAAGTGCGAATTTAATGTTTGTTGTTTTCGAAACGGCTTTGAAAACTTTCGTATATATTCCAAAAATATTTAAAGCAAAATAATTAAACAGTAAAAAATCAACCAAGAACAAAATACTTATCTCTTCCGTGTTTTTATTCATTGCATTTTTAACTTTCTGACAAAAATTTTACAGTCACACTATTTCTGAATATTGGAGAGAAGTTGCCTTACGTGAAAGGTTTAACTCGCCAAAAATTTTACAGACGAATTTAAGTGAGAATAACAACAGTAGTTTGTTTCAATTTATGGCATTTTTGTTAATTTCTCACGTTTCAACTGAAAAGTTTCTCGACGCGGGAGTTTCAGAACATGGACACTGGTAATGAAGTTTTCATTAAAAACTAAATTCCAGCATCAGTTAGCAATGCAAATTTTACTGGTTCTGCAAAGTGCCCATCTTTTAAAAAAATAATGAAGAAATGTTTTCTCATGTGAGTTACCTTAACTGAATAAGCTAATGAAAGCGTAACTGCCAATGGCAGACCCTCGGGTACCGCAACAACCAAAACAGTGACACCGATAATCAAATGCTTTACGAGATTATTAGCATATGTATTTTTCCATGGCTTCTTTTCAATGACAAACGTTTTAATGCAAAACTGTAAAACTAATATGAAGACAGTTAGAACGGCAATTGTTGAACCCGCGTAACCAATTTGAATAGCCAACTTAGTGAGCTTAGCTTGCAAAACGGACTTCTCTTTCTTATGGCCTGATTCAGGTGCTGGAGCTGATGAAGACTGCTGCTGTTGAATGTGATTGCCATCAGAATCACTCTTTTGGCTTATAACTTTACCGGGATCTCTGTTGTCGTCGCCTAGTTTATGAAATATGAATCGTCAACAAAGAATTAACTTCAATATAATTACAAAATTTATAAAAAAAAATACAATGATTTTTACAATTTACTATTATGGTATTAAATATAAATAATTTACAGGTTAGAAACTTACTTCATACAAAAATAAGTTAAAAAAATTAATAAAAATTCTTAATATTTTCGCACCTTATTTTTTATATCAAAAAATATTATTAAAGAAACTTAAAATTATAAAGTAAGTGCAAGCAATGAATTGGCTCATTTTACAAAACGCTCGATTGTTAAATTTAATGTATTGTACCCAGTTCAGAATGAACTTTAATCAAATCCAAGAAAACAATCATGACCTTCCATAGGACCATACATAATCGCTCATTTGCTTCGGACCATCAGACAAAGTCAAACATTTGGTATGAAAAAAACTTTATCATTTGACATCAAACACAATTCCAAATCTTTTTTGTTTGATTTTAACATTTGAATTCAAATTGATGATGATTTGAATATAAACATATGACGTACAATGTTTTATCAATTTAATATATTCTCAAATAAAAAATAAGCTTGGCAGCACTAAAGCGAAAAATAAATGTAGAAAATTTTAAGATGACGATTAAATTTAAATGTGTTTTATAATTAAAGAAAAATAACATACTACGTGAAGTGAATTCGCATTTAGAAAACCTTAATTTCTTTTGAAAAAAATATAAATTATTTCTGAGTTCAAAATTAATTAAAAAGTGTTAGAATGCGAATGAAAATAAAACGGGCAAGTTTAGAAAATATAAGTTTGTTATATATCGTTTACGATCGCCGTGCTACGCATGACAAATCTCAACATTAAAAAGGAGCCAAGTATTTCGTCTTTTCAGAATTTAAGGACGGAAGAATACTATTTTAAATCTTAGCTATGGTGCCGAATGTTAAGCTCACAGTCTATTTAAATAAGCACTGAATTTATATAAAAATATTTGTCGTTTATGTTCCATATCGAATTACAATCCCCATTTGCAAAACATTTGAGAATAAGGTTTAAAAGCAAGTTGGAAATAAATGCATTTCTCAATTTGAAAATAATTTCACCTTTTTGTAGAGAATGCTATGATTTTCAAATCATTGTCAAGCGTTTGTCGTTTGAGAAAAGATTGGATTTCAAGTCATTTTCAATTTGAAATCAAACCATCGTATCTGTAGGGTTTTAATGCAGTTATGTTTTATATTGTACTTGGCTGTAATTACAATCAAGTAAGAGTGCTATATTCGAATATATTCCGAATCTTTGACTTCCACCGATATTAAGAACACTTCAGGAGTTGGCTCTAAATTATAAACCAATCTTTCAGGGGTGTGCTGGAAATCGTAAACGTAAAACGCAAGAATTTTAAAAGTCGTTTTTTAATAAGAATAAGAGAATGTTATGACAAATATTATACAAATATTTCTTTATTAAACAGAATTTTATAACAAAAATTATAAAAACTAGATTCAAAGTGCATTAAAAACAACTTCCAAATTCGAGTCGGAAAGAACCCAACCAATTGTAGGGGGATGTAAGAAAAGATAAACTCACTTTTTATTTTTGGTGTTTTGTTTAAGCTTTGATATTGTTACAGGTAAGACTAAGAGTGTATATAATTCTTATTCGCTTAGGGTTTTATCTGTTTAATATTTTTGGATTTTTCTAAAATCTTTGGAAAGGGCTTCCTGATGAGCTGGCCTAAGCAAAACAATAAAAATATGGTTGAGGCGTCGAGCTAGTAACCCACACTCATAAAAACTCACATACTACTTGGAAAAAAGGAAGAAAAGATTAATGGACCCCCTACTGTTGAAGACACCCGCAAACGTTTTAAGAACCCCGATATGCGCATCTTCACCTCGAATTTCCGAACTCTCTACAGAGAAGGTGCAGTGTACGCCTGGCGGACGTATTTGAAAAGTACAAGGCCGATATAACCGTCCTGCAGAAAGTGGGATGAAATGGGAAAAGCGTTGCAACAACACCAAAAGGAGGCGCACTGTATTATAGCTGCCATAAAATAAGCCATAAATTCGGCTGTGAGTTCGTGGTTAGTCGGAGACTGAAAAACCCCGTCTCCAGATTCACTCCGGTGGATCAGAGGCTAACCATAACACGTATAAGAGCCAAATTCTTCAATATCAGTCTTTTTTGTGCCTTTGCCCCGAATAAAGACAGGGAAGAATACACCAAGGATATATTTTATGAGCGCCTAGAGTGAGCATATGACCGCTGCCCCGACCATGACAATGTTACAATAAAATTGTTCTAGCAGACTTCAATGCAAAAATAGGAAAAAAGAACATCTTTGGTCCAACAGTCGGAAAATTTAGCCATCACGAGGAAACATCCGATAAGGAAATGAGGCAAACAAACTTCAGCACGGCAAAAACATGGTAGTAAGCAGCACCAGACTTCGACATCACGATAAACATAAGGCCGCTTGGCTGTGCCCAGATCAAACAACGAGAGACCAGATTGATCATGTCATGATCGATGAAAGGCATTCATACAGCGTGTTAGACTTTCGATCCGCAAAGCAAACATTGATTCGGATCAATACGTTGTGGCTGCGAAGGTTCGCACCCGACTAAATTCAGCCTAAAACGTACGATCTGACACAGCGCGGAAGCTGGTCGTGGAAAAGCTGCAGACACAACAGATAGCAATGCCTTGCTCCACTAGATTGACCCAATCGCTTGAAAAAAGTACTCCTTGTTCCGATAATATTGCAGCACAATGGCAAAACATTGCCCAGTCTATGGAAAATACCACAAAATCCATACTTGGGTAGCAGAAGCCTTCCTCTAAGAACCCACGGTACGACCAAGAGTGTCGTTATGCTACAGAAGCAAAGAATGTAGCATACAGGAAAAACTGCATTGTATAGCAACGCGCTAAGCAAAGGGAGAAAATCAGAGAAGAGAAGTATCTATTGAAGCTAACAACTTCTCAAACAGCTTTGAAATATCAGATAGTAAGGTTATATCCCTATATGACTTAACTTTTGTGAGATCTTTTTCTTGTTTAGGTATCAGGTTAACAAAGGAAACCTTCCACTTTTGAGGATGGTATTCAGCGTAAAATAGCATTTAAAATTAAAAGAATAATTTTCTTTGCTATGCTGAGTTGCTTCAAATGCATTGTGTTACTGATCTTATCAAAACCTGGGGCTTTCTGCTTTATTCGACCCCAATATCGTGATATACATTTGGGGTAAATACGATTTCCTTTTTCAATATCATTTCTTGCCCAACTTCCATTCAAGTTTCTTAATGGTGGCTTAGAGACAACTGGCCTTTTGAGATTTCTAGCTCTACGCCATAATGAGTATTCTGATTGTGGAGTTACAACAAGTCCTTAAGACAATTTAAAAGATTTTGTTATTCGTGCTTAATTCCCAATTTTTATTCTTTTTAAAAACACTGAAATTTATTGTTGATGGGATAAGCTATTCCTATGCGCATTTCACTGGTTGCTTAAGCCAGATCGTCAGGAAACTTCGTCCATAAAGGCTTTAGAAAAACTAAAGGTATTAAACCAAATAAAACTGTTAAACGTATAAGAATTATAAGCAACAGTTCTACTTGTAACAATATCAAAGTTTAAACAAAAACATCAACAATAAACAGTGAGTTTATCTTTTAAAAGATTTTGTTACATACCCCACTACAATTGATTGGAATTCTTCCAACATTAATTGTAGTTGTAAGTAGGTTAAGAAAAAACAAAATCAAGAATAAAAATTGGGAATTAAGCACGAATAACAAAATCTTTTAAATTTAAATTTTGTATTCCCAGAAATTAATTTAATAATAAACAGGCAAGTGCACTGCTTAAAAAAACTTAAACTGGCAACATGCGTTTGCAAGTTGTTTTTGTTTTTATTTTGTTTTTTCGTAACCTACTTACAACTACAATTAATGTTGGAAGAATTCCAATCAATTGTAGTGGGGAATGTAAGAAAAGATAAACTCACTGTTTATAGTTGTTGTTTTTGTTTAATCTTTGATATTGCTATAAGTTAAACTGGTGATTATAATTCTTATTCGCTTAACAGTTTCATTTGCATTATATCTTTAGTTTTTCTAAAATCTTTATGGATGAAGTTTTCTGACGATCTGGCCTAAGCAACCATGCGCATAGGAATAGCTTATCCCATCAACAATAAATTTCAGTGTTTTTATCAAGAATAAAAATTTAGAATTAAGCACGAATAACAAAATCTAGCTAGTTCCTTGACATTTTTCCAGAGAAGCCGTCTTTTGAGTCTGCAGTAACTTTCTTAGCCTTTTTGTACACTATTTTAGTAAATTCTTAAGTTGAGGGGATCTGTACAATTGCCACTCCATTTTTCAGACAAGAGACGCTCGACATCTGTGCAATATATTTTAATATTTTTTGGGCAATACTTTGTTGATTAGCTAGTTTCAGATAACTGTCGAAATTAACTATAGACAGATCTACATTATCCGTTGTACTACGCGGAATATTTTCTGTGCAATGGTTATTGAGATATTTTAATATTTCAACCCATTAATTTGTGTGGCTGACGTCGCTAAGTAACCTGTCGGAGATACAACTCTATTGGGGTTTACTATAGTAACAATTGTAGGTGTGCCGGAAGATAATTATAAGGAAGCTTCAACATGAATCGTTTCTATGGGGATGTTTTTAACAACGCCGAAATCGATGACATCTGGAATTTTTTCAATTTTAAAAATTGTATTTAATAAAACACGACCATTTGGTGTTATAAGTCGTGACCCCCAGAAGGTTTGTTTAGCGTTATAACCGTCAGAAACAGGGTCCTAATGATTTAAAATATTTATAAAATAGTGGCTTTCTGATATTGAATATCTAGGTGGGGAGTATAACGATGAAATTACTAGGTTTCTATTTAGTTCCTCAACACAAATGTTCGTTACTTGCAGATAATCTTGACAATGATCCCAAATAAAGCAGCAAATAAAGGCGATCAATAAGGAGGCTAAATACTAGGTATTTGAAAATTTACAAAACTGAAACACTTCATCAGCTACAATAAATAAAGTGTAACAATAGTTATGATATTTATGGAACTACTGTGATTAAGATACAATTTGATCAAATTATTAATCTTCTTAGTCTTATAATATTTATTAATATTAATTTAATTAACATTACAAATAAATAAAAAAATTATATTATCCAACATTTCTATAGAAGAAAAGTGATTTTATTTCTGAGGTTAACATATTGTGGGTATTACAGTATCAAGAGCCAAAGTTTCTAAATAAGGTACAAGCATCTTGGTTATCAGTACACAACATCAGACAAAATGTGGACGGGATTGGAAAATAGATTTATTATTACCTGTATGTTAAGAACGGTAATTATAACTTTCTGTTCTTATCGCACCATGGTGAAGCGTGTATAAGATTTGGCGTAGCCGAATATAGCACTCTTACTGGTTATAAGCTCAAATTGTTTTATAAAACATTAGCTTCTCGTGCGCAACAACAACTTATTCGATGCAGACCTCTATTACATACTTATCACACCTCCCGTGCAATATCGGCGTAAATGCAATTTTCCTAAATGTTGAGGAATCCCGTTCAAAGTTTTCTTGCTCATTAAAAAATACCATTACACTCTAAAATAGGCCTTCAAAATTGACTTCAAGAGTCCTAAAAATAGCTGACTATTCTGTTAGTTAGAAATAAATATAATTTTTTTTTTATATTTTGCACTTTGAAGGAGATTCTTCAACGTTTAGGAAAATTGCACTTTTTTATAAATGACGTTTTATAAAATGAGCACACATATAAAGAATAATTTAATTTTTAGCATAATCACCTGTTAAACTCTTACTCTTTTTGGCCTTTTTAGCTTCTATATAAACGTCATTACCAATATATTCATTAGAAACGAGAATAACATATAGATAGATAGGTAGTTCGAGCAAGTTGAATTATGATCAAAGGTGTTGTTATTTTGGTGGTTTTGTGGTAGTGGTGATGATTGTGGTCATGGTGATGTAGATGTTGGTAACGGGGCATATACAGACAACAAAAAATAATGATTATTGAATAAATATTAAATAAAAAAAATTACAGAAATAAAAATAATTAAATAAGTAAAAATGTATTATATATAGGATTTGTAAGGAAAGGTTAAGAAAATAGATACGCACTACTTTATAATTAAAAACAAATTACAACAGATTTTTTAACTTTCTCAAAGACAGGAAAATCTTTATTGTGGAAGAAATATTCTTATGCGATGTCACATATTAATATTTTTGGTATTCCATTCTACTTGTCACTGTATACACTGAATCTGACATTTAAAGTATGTATGTGAAATTTACAATTACATCGTTTTTCTATTTTATGTAATTTTCGATGAAAAAAATCATGACTATTAAGAAGATTCCTCGTAGGGAAGTTTTGGGGACCTATATAAGTCAAAATAATCGTTTTAGTATTCTGGAAAATGATGATGATGAGTTTCCGGTATTGTCAAAACCTGATATTATTAGGAACAAGGATGATGATGTCAACAAGCTTCTAGGAAAAAAACAATAGGGTTGTACACCAATGGGCCAAAATGTTTAAATCTCCAATAACAAATGAGTCTTACGACAATCTCCGCGGAACTCAAAGAAATAATCAACTTATAAATCCTGTCTACGACATGCCCAACTATTAACGAGTTTGTGAAATTGAGAGAAAGGTTCTTAAATTGACCAAATTATGTAAGGACATTACAGCTGTTGAACACTTAAGTAAGAGAATAAACAACCAATTTAAAATTCTGAACACTACCGGTACATTTTGTACATGATTACGACATACCTTCAACATCAAAAACTGAAAAACTGGGAATTTAGCACGTCATACGAAGATCGTATTGATAATAAACTTTGTATTCCCGAAAATAACTTTGATAATATAATTGCATGTGCCCGTGCATAAAACTGAATTGGCAAATTGGTTTAGTTCGTTGTTTTCTTACGAAGACAATAGAATGAAGCGGTTTGTTTTTTAATTTTGTTTTTTCTTTTAACCCACTTACAACTACAATTCGAGTCGGAAAGAACCCAACCAATTGTAGGGGGATGTAAGAAAAGATAAACTCACTGTTTATTGTTGGTGTTTTGTTTAAGCTTTGATATTGTTACAAGTAAGACTTAGAGTGTTTATAACTCTTATTCGCTTAAGGTTTTATTTGTTTAATATTTTTGACTTTTCTAAAATCTTTGGAAAAGGTTTCCTGATGAACTGGTGTAAGCAACCGGCGAAATGCGCATAGAGGCTTGCTTTCCCTCAACAATAAATTTCAGTGTATTTATCAAATATGAAAAACTGGGAATTTAGCACGTCATACGAAGATCGTATTAATAATAAACTTTGTATTCCCGAAAATAACTTTGATACATACATATAATTTAATAAGTCTTGTTATTTTGGTACATCTGTAATTTTTTTTCGAAATTGTTAATCACCAATAATGGATAACTCAGAGTTGTTTCATGATTTTCGACATTTTTTGGAGCAAAACTAGTTTTTGTTTGAGTTTTTCGAACATGAAAAATGAACGGGAAAACAAGTAGCAGAACACTTGTTTTGCTGCAAATCTAGTTTTGTGGCCCAAAACATATAGGAGGAATACTATTACATAATGCAAACACTCTGACACGTTTTGCTCAAAATAAGCACCCCTTTCTCAAACAGCTACTCCCATGAAAATATTCCCATATTTTTTTATTTCGTATTGTGAATGATTCCTATAACAAATTTTATGGGAATGAATTCCCAAACTTAAAAAACTTGGCATCGCCAGTGTTTAATCCCTCCAATTTTTTTACTAAATATTCTTTCGAATACAAGCACTGACAATTTATTCACAATAGAAACTTTTGTTTATAAAGCAGTGACAAATAATGCACAATAGAAATTTTTACACCTCAACAATAAATTTCAGCACGTCCTACGGAAATCTTAAGAGGCCCATATACACATTCTGCTGACACCTACTGCCGATGAACCCTTCGTATACGTGTGTGATTGATATTTTACTACACACCTATCAATCATCATTTGTAAATAAATTTCATTTCGTGAAATTCAAAAAAATTCCTTTTTCTTCACACGTTTTTTTCTCAGAAACTATTTTACATTTGTTTTAATTTAAATTGAAAAGAAAAATATATCATAAAATTAATAATTTATTTTATTGTTTATTTGAACAACTGTCAGCAGAATGAATTAATTTCAAAATCAAACCTATTTTGATTTTTCATACTGCATTGTCTGTGCGACGTATACATTAATAAAAATTTCAAACTTACAAACACATGCTGATTGCATGAGAATGAGCAGTATGTGTCTATTGGACCCTTTATTAATAGTACAAAATCGACATATATTTAATAAATCGCCGAAAAAAATCGCAGCGAGACATCTCTTAGTATGGCAGCCTTGATTATATTATGAAAATGTTTAAAGTAATCTGGCAATGAGTAAAAGAAACAAGTATGTTATGTTTTAACATATAGACACTAATAATACTGTTGTTTCTTTTCAATCAGTTCGGTAAAGAATAAGAAATCAAGTGGACAAGCAACTGAAGTTAATGAAGCTGTGAACTAAATGAACCCACTAAAAAGACTACTGACGCAAAAGACAAAGTGACTTAAAACGAACTGTTGAACTAAAAGGAACTGTCAGACTGAAAGACCGTTCAACTTTCATCTGACTGACTGGTTCAATTGAACTAGTTCGTTCATGAACTACCCAACTCTAGTGTCAGGAACTTATTAGTAATTGATCGCGCTGGATGTTTTTAACTACGACAAAGTCGATAAGGGATGGTAGCTTGTTGAAGTCAGTGGGCCAATAGGTAGGTTCTCCACTCGATACGACATCAAGATTTTTTGCAGTGACGGTGTTATATAGCTGGTTACCTCTAGGACAGTGATGCTCATTCAGGCAAACAATTGTTTAGAAGCCCCACCCCTTTGTTTTTTACGCTCATTAATTTAGTTGCACATGTACGGAAGATTAGTGGATCTTGTTTCAAATACAGTGTGTAGGATAAGTAATAAACTTTAAAAAAATTTTTTAATGGTTTTACGAAACTTTCATAAAAGCATAAATTTACAAGATTTTAGTGCAGTTTTTAGATATAATTCTTACTTTTAATATACAAACATGCTCGCAGTTCACACTAAATTTTTTTTTTATAGTAACATTGGAAAACTTCCAATTCTTACTGTTTTTTAAAATTTTTAAAAAGTTACAATTTTAAAAGCCAAAAAAAAAAATTAGAAAATTTAGTTTTGACTGCATTATTATAAATGTTTTACAACCAACACAATTTCTTTCTATTAAATTTATATCTCTGTATTTTAAGATGCTCTCTCAATACGTATGCAAAACATTTTTGAGCACCAATGCTCTAGGACTTATAAGTCTGGAGCCCCAATACGAATGCTTAGCGTTGTAGTCGCCTGCTGCAATGAATTTTTGTCCCAATGTGGAGAAGAAGTTTAGAAATTTATCCTGTGCAATTTTATGTCTAGGAGGACAATATACGGATGATAACGTGATTTTAAAATCTGTAAGATTTATAGATGTAGCCTGATACAATCTTCCTTGTACTCCGGCATTGGAAAGTGTCTGACTTGTTTGTGCACAATCATGGCTGTGCCACCAGAATTTTACGATTTTAAGTTGCGATTTTCACCCCTTAAATGTTCGAATTTCGAAAAAGTACCAAATTATTATACGTATTTTTTGATAAGTTTCGAATGTAGTATTAACTTTGTTTATTGGTTCAAAAGATGGCAAAAAGGTACTAAAATTTGCAACTCAACAAGCAGTCTACTCAGCATGGCGTGCGAAACTCGAGTTGAAGTTGGGAAAGAAATAATGTAAAACATAAATGGTATCTGTTTGTTTAACATGTTTTACGATATAGCAGTAGAGTTGCCATCTGACGTAGTTAAAATTACTATATATACCCCTGAGATTTGAGATAAGAAAAATCGAAAAGTTTATTTTTGATTATACCCCAAAAAGGGTTGGTATTGACAAAATCAGTAACAAAACCCTTTTGGAGCTTCCCCGCAAAGCAAAAAATAATCCAAAGGCGTCAAAATATAGGGTGCGTTCGTAAATGCATCACTGCGCTGCATCAGTGATTTCAAATCGTTATATATTTATCAGTGAAGTAAATGTGGACCAAAAAATTGTGAAATACTCCACAAAAATAGTAGTCATACAATAAAAAAATATTATAATTATTTTTTATCGGCTTTAAAAAAAGTTTGCTTTTCTGATGCAGCGCAGTGATGCATTTACGAACGCAACCAAACGTCTTCGCATAATCACAGCTGACGCCTAGTATGTTTAAAATTTAATATTCACAAGGATCTCAAAGTGCCATAGGTAGCTCGAAATATTTTAAGTTATGGCTGCCACACCCGCCTAAGGAGAAGATATGCCGCAGGACTTATCCGAATAGAAGGGCACTAAACAGCTACATTTACATTTATTTAATTGTCGTATGCGGATACAAATTAAATAAGACATACGACAATTAAATAATCAACCGACGATATGTAAACAGAAACCGTGATGGGGAAATTTTCGCCAGGCAAGGGCAGGACATAAACTTCAAAATAAGAATAAGGTTTGATTTATTATTGTAAGAGAAAATTTTAAATATGGGGATTCAATACAGTGAAGAAAATTTTATTTGAAAATCAATATATATATAATGCTCTTAGTACTATGATTGTTTTGCTCTAATATACAATATAAAGAAAAGCTACACGCCTAACTGAGAAGGAAGATGTATACTTTCTATTCTACTTTATATCCGGCTGTCAGACAAGTTTCCATACTGTCGATACTCTCTCTATAGGTGTTGCCAACACCTTTCTTACTTAAGCTGGAGGTCAACACTACGCGTTACACGAATTTTCGCTGTCTACGCAGCGGTCAAAAAAGTAGAAAGTAGAATTGAGGCGTTGAATGCGAAAAGTAGATTTACTTTTGTAAGCGTCACAAGCAGCGTTCGAACAAATCAGCTGGTTTTGACAAATGAAATTTAATTTTTACTTGTGGCCGCATAACTTGAATTATAGAACGCATGGAAGGTATAGAAATCATGCAATGCGTAGAGGCGAAAACGCATGGTGTGGACCTCCAGCTTTAGTTAGTTCCTTGAAGGTCTAACCCTGTCTACAGGTTTCCGTTGTCGAGCTGATCTTTTTGGTGTTGAGTTCCCGACAATATTTGAGTTCAAAATTTGTGCGTTACTGCTACAAGCTAACTATTTTCCACGGTTGGTGGTTTACCGGGTATTTTGGCTTTTGGAACGTTACTGCTGCGAATTTGAAGCTCAGTACTTTTAACGGCTGATTATTCATCAGGATTGCCCAGCCTACGAGAACTTGATAGTGTGTAATTGCTATTTCTTTGAATACTGTTACATTATTCATTACGTTACCTTTACGCTTTACATTTTACAAGGTTTCCAGACAAATTAATTATTATGTACAAGGTTTGTAAGTTTTCCCGTACATTAACCTGCTCTTTTAGTTGCGTTAATACCCTTTTAAATGTATCCACGAAGCTTTCAGATTGTACATCTAACATTGGGTAATATGGATAGATGTTGTGAATTCCCAAAACGGGTGCTATCGGGACTTTTGTTTGATTACTAGAAAGTACTCGATTGACTCCGTTTGTTAATAAGGGCCTAAATGTACTGCTCAAATTCCCATCCAGCATTAAATTAAGGTTATATTAGTGAAAATGAGTTTGTATGTGTGACACCGACGATGCTTGATGGAAAATCAAAAAATTTATATACATATTTAGCATGCTTGACGAGTGATTGTGATGAATGTATTGCCGTTACTCTTCAAGCACCCACACACTTTAAACGTGATTTCAAACCGAACAGACGCTTAAAATGTCCGATGAAAAAAAAAAGCTTTGGAGGAAAAAAGTTTTATTTCATATTTTTCTTAATTTATTAAAAAGCAACACAGTTAAAAGTATCACAATTAAACACTTTTTATCTATATTTTAATATTTTTTGCTCTTGCTGTTGTCACTTTAAAGTAAAATGCAAAATGAATGCTTGACAGCTGATCCAGCAAATGTATGTTCTAATGTCAAGCACACGTACACGAGCTTGATGACAAGCATTTGACAAAGGTATTTGGGCCTTAAGACGTCATAACACATCTGCGTAGCCAAAACTATTAGTTGATTCAAAACTGATTTCGAAATCGTAAGCTAATAATTTGATTGCCCATCTTTGAAGACGATTTTCCTGATTGTGCACTTAACCACGATTTTTACCAAAAACTGCTACTAGTAGTTTGTAATCCGTTTTTAATTTGAACTTCCTGCCAAATATCATTTTATGGAATTTTGTATGAAAATAAAAGTAATAAATTATATCACAGATTTATAAATCATTAAGTCTCTATGTGAGCCCGGAGTGGACTTTGTGTAAAATTCAGGCATGGCGTGGGAGACGATGTTGTATTCCAGGTATATCCCTATGATACTAAAGAAGTTGGAGCTAGACCAATTAATGAATTTCTCGGATTCATGATATCTTTTAAACTACTGTTATCATGGAAGTCAAGTTTCTCTACTTCTTTATCAGGGAGAGCGCATATGTGCTGAATGGGGTCACAGATGATGTATTATATATTACAATATTCGAGTAACGTTTCGTGTGAGTTTATAAGTTCATTTGAATGCATTTTCTGATTACCTTCCTTTAACGCAAAACTGCAAATCTTTTCTTCTTCTTTTTTTCGATTCAGCTTTTTGGAATATCTTTGTTCGATTGATGCGCAACGGAATACGGGAACGTAATCGAAATGCAGAATAAGGGTCTAAGTCACATAAGACAATAATAAGTTTTTTTTAGAGAGAGAGAACTATGTATTTTTTATTTTCATGCCACTTTTGTCTAACGAAAAAGCAGCGGTATACCGGCAGAGTAGCATAAGCTTTCAAAAAGTCCATTTAAATCGTATTTACTGTTTTTTAACTCAAAAATAGTTATACAACCAATCCTTATTTTATACGAGTAAATTTTGTGCGAGTTCAAATTCAAAATAAAGAAAAAATATTTAAATATGTTGCATGAACAACAAACAGCTAATAAGCATTTAACTTATACGAGTGCCTTCATTATATACCTTAAAAATTCTTTATTATGCATAGTTATGGCCAACGAAAAACTGAAAATTAAAGAAACTTCATTTTCTCAATGTCTCATTTGCTTCTATTCTGTCGCATAGCTAACCCTCTCATCTGCCAATTATTTATTTGCTGTACAGATAAATTCAATCGGCTGACTGCTGTTCGTTCACATGAATTTTATCAACTGAAAATAATGTTTTTGTAGGTACATCTTTCTTCTATATATATAAATAAAATAGGATGTGTGTATATAACGTATGGACTCCAAAACGAATGGGCCAATTTTGATGAAATTTTCAGGGAATCTTCAGAATATTCAGGCGGGTGACACTGTAAAGTCTGATTTTTCATTTTCGGTCTGCGGGCGGAGGGGCGTGGCAAAATCCAATTTTACATTGCACCACCAATGACATATACATATATTTATTTTTTTTGCTTTTTTTTATTTTGTTTTATTTTTTTGAAATGTTTTTCAAAACGAGATAACAAACTCTTAAATCGGTTATTTAGTTCCGAAGATATTTAAAAAACCTTATGTTAATAATGATCCAATATAAAAATTTTAAAACTTTCGAAATCCACGAATTCCCATGATTTCCAACGATTTACCATTCTAATCCAAGCGGCTACAATTCCCTTTGCGTCTTGCCTTCGCTATTAACATCAGCAAAGCACAAGGCCCATCATTGAATATTGCTGGCTTAAACGGCCAGTTGTATGTGGCTTGCTCCCGAGTTGGCACGCCAAAAAATTTATACGTTTTTAAACCAAATAAAAAACCAAAAAACATTGTCTATCGGCTGGCCTTAAGACGAAGTAATAAATAAATATAATTTCCAATTTGTCCTGATTACATGCGTTTCTTTTTTGATTGAGCCCATATCTACACCATATGTAAGTTACTCTGCAAAAAAAAACTTTATAATAGGTATTCCATGGATTTTTATTTAAAGGGCGTAAATTTCGTTGAAAGCTCAATTTAAATCGTGTAGTAATACAACACTAATATTTGCTTAAGGACATCAAGGCGGACCGGGTCAGCTAGTGGGCTTAAAAAATCGAAGACTTAACAAATTTCTACTTATCAAAAACTTCATGTTATTTGTTTTAATTTTTTAAATTAAGAATATCTTGAAAACTTTTCGTAATTCCAGGAAAAGGGTGGGAGATGGGCAGATAAAATTTGATTGAATTTTTGGACAGAGCAATTCCTTATTAAAATTGATAGTCAGAACCTTAAAGGTGTTGCGTCTTCATATGAATTTTTCAATTTGTCCATATTTTCGAATTTGGAAATTCTTTGTAAAATGAATTGCACGAAAAGGGTGGCAGATGTTCGGATAATATTTTATGGAATTTATGGACTAACTGGATTTTTATAAAAATTAATTTTCAGAACCTCCTATGGTTTTTCTGAAGTTCATCTTACATAGAATTTCCAAACTTGAAAATGAGATGGAGTGAAGTATCTCTTACAACGTTTTAAAAACAAGAGGAAATTGAATATATGTTTTGTCCATCGGGCATCACATGGAATTTTCATGCCCAGAACAGCTACAGATTCTTATTCCTCAATAATTATACCACCCGAGATGAAAAACCTTCATCTGTCGCTCGTTACCATGCAACCCTGGGTATTTCGGGCATTAAAATCGACCCTTTTTGCACAACACCATTACGAGATTATAGCAAGGTATCGATTAAGCGTGTCATTCTTGTTCTGCTTCATAGCATTAACATATATGATATAATTTTTCTACTATTAAAGGAACACGAATGACAAAGGTTGCTCTCATCTGCAAATAAGTAGATAGAGAAAGTTTTACGAAACCTCATCTATAAAAACTCGTAAAGTGCGATCTCTGAGAAAGCTCGATAATTCTTATAAAAAGAAAATTAATTCTTATTTTTTTTTATTTAAGTTTTAATATGTTTCATAATCACTGAAGCCTTCATCTTTACTAAAATAATAATCCATTTTTCTGTTTTCTAAAAAAAATTTTCTTTTATGTACGTATTTCTTTCTATGTATTTTAACAGCTGATTTTGTTATACATGTGTATGTGTTGACATTTCGTCGGCTTTGAGTGTAAACCTGCTTACTCCCTTTTAACAAATTTTACAGGAGAGGCAAACCACTTTTTATTTTTCCTTTTTGCTGCTTGAGAAGAAAACCAAAAATATTGCTGATTTGACGCACTTTAGGACTCAAATTGAAGAAAAACTACATGCTGGTCGCGGAGGCATATCTTTCTCTACCATACGGCATTAAAATATCAATTTACTTAAAAAGTGGATTTAGCAGGTTTACACTACGACGATTTGTTCTTAAAAGTTTAAACAACTAACATTGGCCGCTTAAACTGGCAAATAATAGTAATTAATCCTCATCTGAAAAACTAAAATCATATGTATGTAGAGAAAGATTATACCTACATAAAAGAAATTTTTTTTTAGAAAACAGAAAAATGGATTAGTTTAGTAAAGATGAACCCTTTAGTGATTCTAAAACATATTAAAAAACACAGATTAAAGATGACTAAATCTCTAATATCTATATTAAAAACCCACCCGAAGTCTCCAGTATAACGACCTCTTCTGAAGACATACAGGCGGTCGCTTAGTAGGTTGTTTGACTATAAAAGACAAGATGGTAATTTACCATACCCTTCATAACTTTGGAAAGTACCGAACAAATTGCAATTGGGCGGCAATTTTCAGGGTTATTAGCCACTCCTTTTTTAGGAATCGGCATTACAATAGCTACTTTCCAACGGTCGGGAAATACCCCGGTATGTTATAAAGTGCTTAAAAGATTTGCTAAGTAAAGAGCACTGCTTTAAGACCAGTGCAGGGGGTTTACCGCGTATTTCGATTCGAAAGAAATCATTTACGGATTCGAACAATTTGTACTGTGTATTACGATTTTCGTAATCGTTCGAAACGATGACAGAGGTTGTATTTTTTAAAAAAATGGGAAATTTGATGAACAATTTTTGTTTGTAATAGAGAGTGGCTTCTAAGAAAGTGATTTTTTGTTTTCAATAAAGTATAAAAAACGTCCGTTTATTCGAAACAAATATTACGAAAATCGTAATACACAGTACAAATTTTTCGAATCCGTAAATGATTTCTTTCGAATCGAAATACGCGGTAACCCCCCAGGTATAGCATCCGGCCCAGCAGGCTTGTTTATGTCGAGATCCGCAAGAACCCTTATAACAGCCCGATCCCGAAAAAAATATTTTTGGAATCGTTACCGAGACTTTCGAGTTCGGATAGTGGGTTGTTGCTCGCTGGTAAGTAAGAATTATTTGCAAATAATCCGGCAAAACAATTAGCCTTATCAACCGGGTCCGTGAAAGTTCGCCTGTCCTTTAAAAGAATTGGTATTAAAAATTAGCATCAACTCTTTTTCTTTTAACGAATGAACTTCACTACGAAGACGTTGTGTTAAGAGTGTTTTCCTGTCTTTGTATTTTGGCACACGAAAACCTTGCTATTTTACATACATACATAGCAATTCAGTATGGGTGAGTTCCAAAACATCAGTTGCAAAGCAACTTGCTTTTTTAAGTGCTTTCTACCAAGCTACCGTGAAAAATTTTACAATGTTATCTGTACCAATGTTCACTAAAAACAATATCGATGCGTACACAATAATCAAACTAGATATAGTTAAACTCTATGATACTTTTTTGACTTTGACTGCAAAGTATTATGATGTTTAGGAACTCAGCCTTTCAGTTTTTTTATTGTTATGCCAATTTCTGAATGCTTCCTCTATGGATCTGACGGCTGATTTGCACATGTGATTAAACCAAGAGTTAGACCTGGGTTTATTTGAAGCTTTTTTAACTAAAATTAAAATTTACATTCCTAGCATTATATTATATTTTTGGCATGGCATTGTCCGGGAAACAAAGTTTCCAATTAAAATGCCTAACAAATATTGATCGTTTCGTTGCCTGTCGTGAAACGTCCCGAAGTTCGGAAAAGAGGCGGAAATGTTGCAATGATACAAGTTCCCAAGAGGTGTTAAAACTTAAAATTCATAATTTTGAGAGTGCGAAGAAAAGAAGAGGTCACGGCAAATAGCTCATCATAATGGGCTTCATAAGTTGTATGGTGGTGAAGCCAAGAAGAATTGTGGACAACAATTTCACTGTCCGGATAGTTTTCAAGAATCTTCGACATTGAGTCGAAAAGGGAGTCAAAGGCCAACTAATATCCCTTTCCGCATTTGGCCTTCTGTAAAGAAATACGAAATGCAAATAGTTCGCATTGATTTTGATTTTAACCCAAGGACAAACAAATTAGATAGAATATTTTGATGAAACATTGATCATGTTATGTAGATTTTCGATACGTTTACCTTTTTTCATTTTCTTGATTTCTTGCTCTTGTTCATCAACGGCAGCTCCCAACAAAGTGAAGATAATACCAGCTTGAGAATTTACACCGACGGCAGTTACTAACATTTTGCCACTTCCTTCCATAACATGTGTACCGGATAACACCATTGGATCGCTATCAGCACCTTTCTTTACATGATCAGACTCGCCAGTTAACGAAGACTCATCAACCTTGAGATATGGTTAGAATAAAGTGTAAATATTATTTAAAAATTAATGTATATGTATACTATGTATTAAATAAATTACCTTCAAGTCATTACTTTGTATAAGAATACCATCAGCAGGCAAGAGATCACCGTATTTAATTTGAGCAATATCGCCAACAACAATATCGCCTACGGATATTTGGCATACTTCACCACCACGAATTACTGAAAATTTGTGTTCGCCTTCTATACGGTTTTGCAAGCCCCGAAATTGTCGTTCTTTAGAATAGTCATTAAAAGCTGTCACTATGACAACTACTATGACAGAAATTAATATAGCTAGCCCTTCAATCCACCCGTGGTGGTCATCTTCCTCTTGTAAAATGGCTACAGCACGCAAAAGCAAAAAATGAAGAAATGTTCTTAAAATACATAATTTTACTTACGTGCATCTTCGTCGGCGGGTTTATAAAATGAGAGACCAAGTGAAACTAGTGCTGCTACTTCTAAAATAATAAGCGTTACATCTTGCAAAGCTTCCCATACTAGAGTTAGAAAAGTTTTAGGAGGTTTCGGTGGTATAGTATTAGAACCAAAAGTTTCTCTTCTGTGTTCTACATCAGATTTTGATCCACCCAAACCTATAACAGAATAATGAAATTTTGCTTGTATTAAAAAACCGGATACAATTTCTGATATATGTATTTACCCTCATTTGGTGATGTATATAGCTTTTTACAAATTTCTTGTATGCCGCCCACTTCTTGAATTTTCTGCACTCCCTCTCGGCCCCTATTCTCCATGAGCTCTCGCAGTTGCTTAAGAGAAATCCCATATTGAGTCGGTCTTCCATCTATTGTGGCCATTTATAACAATCACTAAAAATATAAATTTGTTCCAAATATTTTTATACAAAAAACATATTTATAAAAGTATACAAATGTTTATTTTTATTTATTTTTTGTTTTTGTGCAAAGCCTCAAAAGTAAATCCTTAAAAAAAATATTGAAAACAAAAACTCTCAATTACAAAATAGAACAGTTTGTTTTTCGACAACTTTTGTAGAAAAAAAACAAACTCGATCTTTTATAATGACTAGTGCAACCAAAAAAAGCATTAAAAACAGTTGTATGCCCCTATTGCGGTTCTCCACTTAACTCAGTTTGGTCGTGTTGTGTAGACGAACATAACCCTTGATAACGTTCTTAACTATTTTCAAGAAAGAGCCAAACATTATTGAATGTTCTGTTCTCCGTTAAAAAAAAGAACAATTGTAGTGATATTGTAGACTGTAAGAAAAGATAAACTCACTGTTTATTGTTGTTGTTTTTGTTTAAGCTTTGATATTGTTACAAGTAAAACTGGGGTTTTATTTGTATAATATCTTTAGTTTTTCTAAAATCTTTGGATAAAGTTTCCTGATGATCTGGCCTAAGCAACCAGTAAAATTCAGTTTATCAATAGTATGAAAAAGGAATTTAGCACATTTAAATGAAACCTTGTAAATTATATTTTAATGTTCTAAAATGGTTTTTTTTTTCATTGATAAAGAAATGAATGTGTGGATGGTGTAAATGTTTTATTCGTGTAAAATTATTTTGCTGGCTTATTGATTTTTTTCGTATGTGTATTTTGTTTTTGTAAAAAATTTTTGTTTTTTTTACTAGCCAAAAGCGACGAACATTAATGAACCGAACACAATGAAATTTGTGTTTAAAAAAAAACCGAACAGAATTAAAAATTCTCATCTTTTGTTGAGTTGGATAAAAACAGTATTTTTTAATGATTTTCTACATAACCCCTATTAGCGTTTGTGTTCCACAAATCTACCGAACCGAATACTAAGGAGTGATATTTAGTGTTTATTTTCGAACACTGCTCTGAAGTATATTTTATATGTTAGCACTCACAATTCCGCTTGACTCCCAAAATTAAAACTCGATTATTCCCATATTCATTTATATCATTAATAACAACTATTTTACTTTTTTCAGATTTGCAATTATGCATTCAAAACAACATTTAAAGGTTACAATCTTCTATGAAAATTTGTAAGTGAGCCTTTAAAATACCCAAAAGCTAACAGAAATGTAAACAACAAATGCAATACAGTGCCCATGTTCTGTAACTCTCGCGTCGAGAAAGTTTTCGATTGAAATGTGTGAAATGAAAAAAAAAAATGCCATAAATTGAAACAAACAGCTGTTTTTCTCACTTAACTGTGTCTGTAACTTTTTTTGGCGAGTACAGGCTGTCACGTAAGGAAATTACTCGCCAATTTGCAGAAAAAGTGTGTCTGTAACATTTTGGTGAGAAAAGTTCCCGCTTTGAACTGTCAAATAAACTCACGAATAAAAATGGGACGAGAAAAAATTTTAACACTAAAAAACAATTAAAAATGCAAAGAATAATAATAATATTTTATTATTGGCACTTTGCTTTTAACCTTCCTATAAAATATACGAATGTCTTCAAAGCTCGTTTGCAAACAACAAACATTAAAGTCGCTCTTTACAAAATTTGGCATAGCCGACGGTTGTGTTTTCGCCGCCGTCGTTGGAAAATGTTCAATTTAAGTAAATTTTAGTCGCCGTCAACGATATGTGTTACTGGCGTTCTGAACGTCTGCAATGTCACATCGGCTTCGAGTGCAATATTATGACATTTACAACGTAACGACGCACATAGAGTTTTTTGCCAATCTAGCCGGACATTACTTTTTGTTTTAGCTTATATTGCTTCTTAAAAGTTATTGAGTGCCCCTAGATCGATGAAACTTGGCAGAAATATGTGATATTGTCATAGGCAGGTAAACCTCAAAAATAAATAAAATCGGACCAAGGAGGAAAAGGTTCCCCCTAGAAGAACTAATCCAACCTCTGAAAAATGCAATTTTTTTTAAACTTTTCCCATACTTTTGTTTGGCAAATGCAACTTTTAACGTCGGCGAAAGTTAAAAAACCTAAAATAAGACCCATGAGATCGTTAAATTACACTTTTCGCCCCCGCCCCCTTTTGAGGGCGGTTACATAAAATAATATTTACAAAAAAATGTAAATATTAAAAGAAATAGATTACTAACGCCTTAATACTATAAAAATTAAATTTTTGAACTTTAATGGGTAGGGGAAGGTATCCCTCCAAACACCCCCCCCCCCCCCCCCGGAACGACCCTGTAAAAAATTTTTTTTTTTTTCTAAATTCCAAAACATATTAATTTTCAAGATTTTATGTGACTTTTATGTATTTTATAGTATTTAATTTATCTGAAAATAATTAATATATTCGTAATAATAACTTATTTATAATAGTAACATCAAATTTTATTTAAAATAATAACAACTAATTTATTTAAAATAACTACTCTTTTGCACTAAGATGATGATGAGTGCCATGGTTCTTCTTCGTCTGCTTCTTCAAAATCCTCTTCTGAATCTGAATTCTCTTCAGAGCCAAGTACAGGTGGAAGCATAAAAGAAATTGCTTCTTTCGTAAAGGGTAATGACTTTTTTTTGGAGTTGGTCTTATGCTAGTAATCAGTGGGTCAGAACTGAGCAAAAGTCTATTTATAACATCTTTGTTACACTGAACCCTCGAAAACTTTCTAGCAAAATTCTGCCTGTAAAGCCGAAAATGTTTATTTCGTGCCTCAGACGCTTCTTCTGATAATAGCCCGATAGGCAACAATGCCTCACTCATTACAGTTGCGCCATGTACTAAAATCTTGTGCATTGTAGGTGTCATAGGATGCCAGGGATATAAAGTAACGTAAAGTTTTGCAGTGTCTAAGCAATAATTGGCAAACTCGTGCAAATGGATTTTGTGACCACTTGTAATTACTTCAATAATAACTTTGATCCGGTAGATGAAATCCAATGCAATTCCAGTTATTTCTGCAGCTAATTCAGGATTGGAAAAAAATCGTCTGCTGGTGTAACCATCGTTGCTGTTTCCAAATCCAGTCTTCGGTACATCCACTATTAGCCCTAATTCACTTCTAAATTTTTCTTGGATAGTTTTTTTCCTCTCATTAACAATAGTTTTGTCCTCATCCGATCTTAATTGGCACTTTTTTACTGTGAGTTTATACGATAGGTGTAATATGCTCTCAAATAGACGAATTCTGGCGTGCAAAGTAGATAATCCGAAAGAAAGTGCATCTACGTCTATATCCCTTTTGATTTTCAAATTGTTAAATTCTTTTGAAGTAGCCCCACAAATATAGCACTTCATTGTGGACGTAGTTTGTGTTGCGGCATTACATACTTTTGCATCTATCATTGTAAATACCATTGTATGTTTTATGGAATATAACTTTCCTTCCATTAAAAAATTAGTGTTTTGTGATGTAGTAATGGCATCTTGTACATAATTAATTTCTTCTTGGATTACATCTACAGTTTCTTTAACAAATCTGATGCGAATAGGTCTACAATATCGCGGTGATGAAGGAGTTGGATTTTGCCATAATATTTTCTCCTTTTTTGCACCATATATTAGTCGAAGCGGTACGAAACTACTCTGAAAAATATGAGAATCAGAAGCATCATTTTTCATCTTTTGCTTAAATTGTGCCTGGTGTGATCCATCGCAGCCCCATTTGCTTATTAGTTCGAGGGAGTTGCATTCTTCTATTTGTGAATCACATACAACATCTTTTAAATATGTAAGTAATCTACTTGCAGTATGATTAAGCAAATCCTGAAGATTTATGTGAGCAC
Source organism: Pollenia angustigena (assembly GCA_930367215.1). Lineage (NCBI taxonomy): Eukaryota > Metazoa > Arthropoda > Insecta > Diptera > Polleniidae > Pollenia > Pollenia angustigena. The sequence continues at coordinate 9,216,666 of OV884061.1, read as the reverse complement.
ATGTTTCCGTTACTTCAAATGATTCTTTTGGAGGATAGCATTCACTTTTTTCTCTCTGCAGAATATTGTAGCTAGGATAAACCTTCTTATCGGCACTTCGGATTATTTCATATTGTTTTCGAGAAAGATCAGCTTCTACAAATATAGAAAGAGCCTTTAGAGGTGTTAGCTGTTTTACTTTATCCTCTTGTGCAGCTTTGTATGCTTTTTTTAACTTTGTAGCTCTTGCCGGAGAAGACACAATTTCTTTAAGCAGACCTGAGGCATCTTTTTTTCCAGACGTTTGTAGTTGTGTTTGGGCAGCGTGCATCAATAAATCAGCATCGTTTTGAGTTCGCAAGATTTCAGTTTTTCTTCTCTTACTTCTTTCGGTCAATTCAACGAACGGCTTTTGTAGTCGTTTTGAAGACGAACTCCCAAAAAAAGGTATTGTCACTGTTCCTTTCAGCCATTTGGCATGCATGCTTACAAATCGATCCTTTTTTCTTTGTGCTGAATGCCAAAATATTTTAAAAAAATATTTGAATTTCTTTAAGCATTGATTTACTACTGATATGTCACTATCTCCCTGACATTTTGAAATTTCGCACAATTTTCTAACTAAAAATTGTAATTTCTCTTCAACGAGTTTAGAACTACATTCTTGTATAATTTGGAATAAATCTAATTTCGTATACACTTTTTCCATTTTACTCTCGAAGCTTCAAAATGGTTCTGATAACAATTTTATGCAATAACCACAATATATATTTAAAAAAACTAAGTACCTAGAGCCCAGATTTTATTTTTTATTATATATTTTTAATTAGGCTTAAGTTCATGAAATTTAATTTTTATTAAATTATTTTTGTGAAGAAAGGAATTTTACAACATGAAAATTAATTAAAATTGTTATTGATAATCTTTCATTCTTGACGTGGCTCGGGCTCGAACCCTGGCCGGCAGGTTACCATGACATGTTTCGATCGCAACCACTCGATCTCCTCAGATGGATTTGCCGTCTTACACTCGCAGCCATCGACGACTGCTGACGTCACTAGTCAAACATCAATCCTTAAACCAAATTGTATTTTAACATTTGGTAGATCGAAATTTGCTTTCCTGAATGATTATCCATTTTAATTGATTTTACATGTTTTTTTCCTTTCCTTCTTTAAAAAAAAAAAAAAAAAAAAAAAAAAAAAAAAAAACATGTAAAATCAATTAAAATGGATAATCATTCAGGAAAGCAAATTTCGATCTACCAAATGTTAAAATACAATTTGGTTTAAGGATTGATGTTTGACTAGTGACGTCAGCAGTCGTCGATGGCTGCGAGTGTAAGACGGCAAATCCATCTGAGGAGATCGAGTGGTTGCGATCGAAACATGTCATGGTAACCTGCCGGCCAGGGTTCGAGCCCGAGCCACGTCAAGAATGAAAGATTATCAATAACAATTTTAATTAATTTTCATGTTGTAAAATTCCTTTCTTCACAAAAATAATTTAATAAAAATTAAATTTCATGAACTTAAGCCTAATTAAAAATATTAAAAATTTGGATTAAAAACCATAAATAGTTCAACAAAATAACCACAATACTAATTATTTTTTATTATATATTATTTTTGTTGTTAATGATTTTAAAAGTTATGCAAAACAGGTACATTTATTTTGCTCCATAAAATAACGTCATTTAGCGGCCGCACAGGTGGTTAAAACCCGTTACTTACTGTTTCGCACATCCCTTTTTTACACAGGTAATATTAGTCTTAGATGTAATAATCTAAATCAAAAACATCTACGTACAACCAAAACATTTTATGACTGACGAAAGGGTTTCTATCATATGTACCTATGCAAGATGAGCAAAAACAGAAAAAAGGTAAAAAAAATTGTTTGCTCTATTAAATAACGTCCTTTAGCGGCCGCACAGGTGGTTAAAACCCGTTACTTACTGTTTCGCACATCCCTTTTTTACACAGGTAATATTAGTCTTAGATGTAATAATTTAAATAAAAAACATCTACGTACAACCAACACATTTTATGACTGATGAAAGGGTTTCTATCATATGTACCTATGCAAGATGAGCAAAAACAGAAAAAAGGTGAAATTTTCAAAAAATCATAAAAAAAATGGCGCAACAACGCGCAACGTTTTTTTTTTTTTTTTATTTAAAAGTAGAGATTTCAAATTTTATCGTGATGTATAACATTTTTAAGAACTCAGCGGAACTCACCTTCAAAAACCTTTTAAATTTTTTTTTTTTTACAAAAAAGTGAACAAAAAAATCGTTTTTTTTTAATTTCGTACTAATTGCAAATAAAATTTTTCTAAAAATTTTCATAATTAGCTGTTTATATAGTCTTTCACAGAAAAAAAAATTCAATGTAAAATCTTTATTCGTTTATCTACAAAAAAAATATATTGTAAACCTCCCAAAACCGTAAAAAGTCAATGAACACGCATGCAATTTAATCAACTTTCCTGGTTTTAACAGTGTCCTAAAACCACAAATCTCAAGCAAAAGACTTGAAAATTCACTATACGATGCAGAACTTTGTTGTCTGTCGAGCTGCGTACTTAAATTTTTCCATTTCTTAAATTAAATTTTTTGCTTAATGTCCGGCTAGATTGGCAGGAGAGAAGACTTCTTGAACTTTTTTACAGTTTTAATTTTGTTAAAATCCGTTCAGTAGTTGTTGACAAATTTAAGGTCAAAGTTGAACTTTTGATGTTTTTTAGCAGTTAGTATGAAAATGCTAATGATTGAGATTGAGAGCTATGGTATTTTTTTATTAAAAAAGTGGGATTTTTTTCAGCCCACTGTTTTAAGAACTTTTTAATCTACATAACTGCCAAATTTCGTTAGCATATCTTTGTTCATGTCAGATTAATAGAGTGTCAAACCTTAAAAATATTATTTTTTACTCATATTGAAAGCCCTTTTATTCATTTACACTATATTTTAATAATTTTAATGTTTGACATTCTATAAATCTAACATGAATAAAGGTATCATAATAAATTTTGGCAGTTATGTAGATTAAAAAGTTCTTAAAAGAGTGGACTGAAAAACATCCCCATTTTTGATAAACAAATACCCAAATTCCCAATCCCGGAAAACGGCTTTAAATTTTTTTTTGTTCAATAAAGGCAATATGATTTACCATTCGATATTGCTCAGAATTTTCTAGAAAATAATGGACATATTAGAAAACATTACTGTTCTAAATGTAGAAAAATCGGTGTGCTGAATTATTACAATTTTTTACTCAAATAATTTTTTTTTTTTTTGTTTGAAAAATTTGATTTGGAATGGGGCATATGGGAGTAAAAATGTCAAACTGACTATAAATTGCTTCTACAAGCATACACTTAATGTTTTCTTTTGAAAAATATAAACATTTTTATATATTTCTGGAGAAATTCGTATTCATATTACCTTTATATGCATATACATTCGCCTCGTATATGCCACTATACCTTTAAAAAAAAATGTATAGGCATGTAATAATACCTATGATCATTTTGTGAATAGGTTTCTACATTATCAACTCTACAACAGGTTCAACTGGAACCAGTTCCACTAGAAAACTTTTAAGATTAAAAAAAATAAATAAGTGTAAATTTTAAAAATTTTTTTTTTCTTTTTTTATTTAAATAACAATAAGGACAAAAACATATTTTTTGCTTAAACAACAATAAAATTTATTATATCTACTATTGATTCTGTTGGAAAATTGCCTCCAAATATTCCATATTTGGTTTTGTATTATCTTCGTCCTGTAGCAGCCCTTTTGCTTCTTCATCTAAGTCCCGATGTTCTACTTTCCATTGACTTCGAATGCTAGAGATGAGCGGATCTGACGTTGCCAACAATATATTAAACAGATCTTCGTTCGTAAAATCTCGTGACATTTTTCTGGTATTGTGCTCCCTATAAAATCTGTAATCTTTATTCCTTTTTTCCTGGGCTTCTTCTGACAGATCTCCTAGTGGTACTAAATGATGCCTAATGACATCCTCTGCATGATAAAGGATTTTATGAATCGTTGCAGACATATTTCTCCATGGATATTTGATGGTATATATATGAGCTGTTTCTTTGGCATAATCCCCAAATTTTCTATAATCAATTTGTTCACTGCATGCAAGTACATCAATGATTGTTTTAAATCTTGATATAAGACTTATATCAACACCTGTTATTTCAGATGCTTTGGGATCAGAAAAGAACCTTCTTGCTGTATTCCTATCATTCGTATTGCCTGATCCTTGTTTTGGTTGGTCAATAATCAAGCCACATTTGCGAAATTCATCCTGAACATGCTTCTTTTTTATACTTCTTAAATCCTTGTTTGGTTTCATTGTTTCTTATTGATCCTGTAGGTCCAAAATCCAAATCATAACGGATTTTTAGTATGTGCTTCATAATTCGTATTTTTGTATGTAGCGGCGATAATCCAAATCCAAATTCATATGCATTAGTATTATCTAATGATTTTTCCGGGACTTGATTTAATTAGCTTGATGTGGTTTGGCATATAATGCAGCTGGATGAATCTTTTGTGTCAGTCAAAGCCTGGCCTACTTTTCCATCTATCATCGTTAGCACTAATTGATAGTTAACTTCAATTATATGGCCATCTATTTCTAATTCTAATGGCCGTAGTGTTGCAATTTGGGCTCTTATATAACTGGTTTCATTTTTAATGGTAACAGCAGTTTCCTTTTTAACTTCAAATTTAATTGGTCTGCAGTATTTTGTAGAAGATGGTGTAAGATTTTTCCAAATATCCTTTGTTTGCATCGTACTGGTCGAAGGCTCCGAGTGTTCCAAATTCTTTACCAATCGCAATGGAACAAATGATACCATAAACATATCTGTATCTGAAGTATTTTCACATATACAAGCATGTTTCTGTCCAGAAGAACCATCACATCCCCATTTGCAAAAGAGAGTTAACTTGCAGTTCCCATATTTTTTCAAATCATCTCCTTTAAGTGATTGTAGTAAACGCTGAGCTGTATGATTAAGTAGACATTGAAGTTTTACCTCTGCCGAAATTGGTGTGATTTTAATAGTGTCCCTTGGTGGCAAACATTCCTTCTTAGCAGCAGTTATGTGATGATAAGCAGGATACAGATTTGAACCTTTTTCAATTGCACGCACTCTGAGCTGAATATATTGCTCTTTTGTTAACTTCAAATCTTAAAATAATGCTAATGCCTCTTCATTCGAAAACAGTTTTTCATCGCTTGGCGTTGGAATACTCTTAAGAATCCGTTTTGTTCTCTTGGGACTAGCGATAAAAACTTTTTCAATAATATCAACTTTTGTGAGTTCTTTTTGTGATCGCAGTTGATATAGCAAAGCTTCTTGAATACTTGTATCTCCGATTTCTTCGTTGATATCCTTAAGCTTCCGTCTTTTAGATCTATCGCTACAGTTCTCAAGTGATTTCTTTGGCCTCCCAAGGTTCTTTTCCTTTGTACCTTCTGAAGATATCTGGACACTGAGTTCGCCATCTAACAAGTTTGCAAAACTGTTGTAAAAATGGTTTACTCCATCCAACTTGTTTGAACCGCTTTTTTAAGTTTTAGACGAAATCGATTATTTTATTTTGCAGTTCCGATCGTATTTCAGTGCTGCAGGAATATAAATTGAGTTTTCCTTCAATGTAACTTAAAACATCTTCCTCCTTTTTATTTTTAAAATACTCTTCGGATAATTCTTTATAGCTGAAGCTCTCCATTTTTATAGATATTTAAAAATTAGATTGTTATTTTATATATTTTAACAACTGAGATTTTATTCGAATACCACTGGCTTTTATACATAGATTGCGTTATACTGTGTTCCTAGGTAGCATAATAAGGTAGAATAAAAAACTAAATTGGGCAAAAGTAGGATACGCTTAAAATCCCACAGGTATTGGTAATTATATAATATAAAATACCTAGCACAACTTGGCTTGGTACTAGAGTTTTTTTTTCCCGGAGTTTTTCGATTCCCGGGAAAGCGGGAAAAATTTTTAAATTTCCCGGGATCCCGGGATCCCGCTCCATACAAATAATACAAAGTAAACTTTGTTTTATTAATGAAAAAAACTTTTATAAACAAACGTGAGGGAACTTGTCTACAAAGTTAGTAAAATAAATGCTTAAATACTACAAAAATAATTGAAGATTGAAAGCGGAACTTGAATTATTATTACCTTTGGCTATTATAAGTAAATTCCGTATTATGATGATCTAGTACAAGATAAAATAAACATAACAATTGAGGTACTCAAGATATGAGATCAAAAAGTAAATTCATAAAATATATAAAATATTTTAATAAATATATTAACATTTTTTAACGGCGTAGGAAATTACTTTCTGACACACTCAAAGCGTTTAGTGAGTCGCCAAATAGTATATTTCTGATTTTGTTTACTGATTACCATGTTTCCGAAAAATTTCGTTTACTTTTTTACCGAGGTTGGACAAATAATTAAAAGTTGATGCAAAAAATAGCATCATCCGGACTACTTCTGACAAACTATTTCTTTTCATTAGGTCCATCTGTAATCTTTAGGACAATGTATTTTTCAATTTGTATGTTTTAGTAACTTACACGAGTTTCATTATTTTTTTTATTTCGGTTTCCCCGCACTTCCCGGATATATTACCAAGCTCGATTTTTTTTTTTTTTTTGTAGATACGACTATGTTGCAATAACGGATCGATATGCTTATGTATATCCTATTTTTAAGACTTGTCCATGGACAATGAGAATTTACTGTCTGCATCTTATTTTGAATTTATGTTCTTTATCAATTCATCACTTCACTTAATTTATAAATTATCAACTGTTGCACTGCCCATTCTGCTTTAAATAGATTTATTGCCGCAGGAGACATTAATTTACGTTTGTACACATTTCTTATAATTGATCTTATCGACAACCCATCCACAGATACTAATTTTTAGAGAAAAGAAAAATAAATTTCAGAGTAAAAATAGCTGTTTTCTGAAACTATGAAGAACTTTTTATTTCCCGGGATCCCGCAACAAAAATCACGGGAAAACGGGAAATATAATAAGTGAAATTCCCGGGAATTCCCGGGACGGGATATCCCGGGAAAAAACCCTACTTGGTACATTTATATTCCAGTCATATGAATAGGTAAAATAAAAAGAGCAAAATAAATGTTGCGAATAATTTTACACAAACTAAAAAAGTGTTCTATAGGCTGGTCCAAACAGGTACAAAAGTGCATTTAGGTTTAAAGTAGATACTTTCACCTTCCTACAGCTAGTAAAATCTCTCTAACCCCTTTTGACCCTCATAAATTCTATACTTCTGAATTTCAATTTGACTACAATATAGAACCTGAAAAAATATTTAATAACACAGCAGGTATAATCGGTACAGTAATACAACATAACATTGTTTGAAGACTGCTTTACTACCAATATAAAAAATGTTGAACCCACTATTGATAAGAGTTTGACATAAAACATAATCCATCCGATTAAAAAACTAGAAAAACCGTTATAAAATCAAGCCAAAAAATCCGTTTTATCCGAATATCTCCAAAGGCAAAGGAAATAACCTAAAAATTTAAGCATATTTTTTGTAGCACACCTTAAATTAAATTTTTTTTGGAATCCATAAAATATTTTTTTTGTGAATTTTTTAAAAGTTTGAATTTCCGAGGTTACCAATTTTAGAGGTCCGCAAGTCACACTCCCGACCCTCCATTCTTTCAATTCAACTCAAAAGCTACCCGGCTATGACAGTTTAAAATTTCATTCAAATATGTTCAGCCGTTCATAAGAAGCAAAATAATTTTTCAAAACAAAACGTTCGTAAACCCTTGTGTTATATTTCAGTCATATGAGCAGCTTAAATAAAAATAGCAAAAAAAAATAATGTTGCGAGTAATTTCATTAAAATGAAAAAAGTGTTCAACAGACAGTTCCAAACAGTTGAACAAGTATATATGGGGTTAAAAAGGACACTTTCAGCTTTCTGATGGTACTAAAATCTCTTTAACCCATTTTGACCCTAACAAGTTCTACTCCTCTAAAATTCGGATTTAACATTTGGGGAAACATTTAATAACACATCAGGTATAAATGATACAGTGATGTTATGAACCACTTTTTAAAGACTACTATCCCACTAATATAACCCTTTCCGACCCGGTCGGTACAGTATATCCCAAAAAAGTTTAAAAACACATCTTGGTAATATTTGATGAAGAATGTGAATGCAAATGTATTTTTTTCGTTATTTATGACATTCAACACATCTTGTCGATGCTTGCTTGAAATTTTGAAGCTGCAGTTGCTTGCAATTAGTGAAGAAGTGAACACGTGTTGGAAAATTTTGCAAAAAAGCATACGAATTACTACGAAAAAAGCAGTAAGTGTTAAATATTTTTTTCTTTCCCGTGTATTTATATAGTGTTTGTGCTATGTGTTTTCAATTCAAGTTTAGAAATTCACTAATTCGTGATATAACTAAGGTTTAGTGTTGTTGGGATTATATGTCCCAGTAGTATTTTTACTTGGGACTATATATCCCAGGAGTATATTAACTGCATATCAGTTCAATAATGGTAAATTTAAATTTCTATACCCAATAGGCATAATGGCCAGCAAGAGAGCTAGACTTACTGACGATGACATCGAAAATGTGCTCTACGATTCCTCAGGTGAGTCGGAGCCATTTGAAAATAGCGGATCTGAATATATAGCGTCGGAGGACAACGATTCATCTACAACTGAAAAACAGTGTTTAGTCGATATGGAGTCCAGTTCTGATGACGATATCGGTCCCGACGACGTGGAAGAAGATTGCCTAATTGCAGTAACACCTGCTACTGAGAATATATAAACGGTTGACTGCAGTTCCCAGCCACGAAAAGAATTACCTCCAGAATACAATCCGTCTGTGCTTTGCGATATAAATCGAGGCTCCAGTGAATTGGAAACTTTTTTGAAATTGTTTCCTCGAAGTTCCACTATGTTTTAAGTGTTTTACACCCTATCATATGTAAATCTTTTTCTAAATCAATAAAATTGATAAACTTTTTCTAGTGAGTTTTTTTAATATGTGCACTGCTGGGACATTATATCCCAAATTTGAATTTAAAAAACACCGACTGGGATTATATATCCCAGCACCCCCAGCGCCTCTGGTGACGAAATCTGAAATTCTGGCGTGGTAAAGTTATTAACTTTTTTCTATTCTTTAAGGTTCACCTAGTGCCAATATTGCAATTTTTTGTCGGTTCGAAAGGGATAACAAAAAAAATTTCGACCCGTTATTGATAACGGTTTGCGAGAAATCATAATTTAGTTCTGATCAAATTTACAAAAATTAATTTTTTTCTAAAACAACATAAAATATTTGTTTCCAGCAGCATGCCACAGCCACAATTATCAATATTTTAATCTAGTTTTTTGGATACCTTAGTTCTAATATGTTTGCTATCGAATGGCATTAAAATGTTTGAAATCGGCGATGACAAAAAATTGGACTTTTGGCCGATGAAATTCAATTTTCAGCCACAGTGCGACGTAATCTCTTTTGATAGTTTTCGACATGAGTTACACACAAACATTTTTCTCACTTTTCGAGAAACGATGGAATATTTTGTTTCACATCTTTTCGATGCAAGAAGTTCTCACTAAAGTTACGGAAGATGGGTACAGGTAATACAAAGATGGCATTTATTCATATCATATGTTTCAGAGAACGGCTTTGTGAGATTGCAAAAAATTCGCATTCAATGAACAACATCAAATACACTCATTTGTGTTCATGCAATCAAACCTTCTCAGCCACACACATTGGTGTTGTTTTAAAATTCATTCAAGTCATGCACAGCGTGTTGGCTTTGCCATTCAACCCATGTTTAGCTTCGTTCGTCAATGATTGCTTTGGTAATAAACATATACAAAGAAAAATACACAAAAATCATTGCTCTGATGCCTATTCAGCTGTTTGCTAGGTATGTAGTACGTATTAAAGTTTTTTCATATCGTTAGTATAATTCGCAAAGATGCTAAGTGCAATTTTTTCGAAAATTGAGATATTAATGCAAAACGATAATACTATACAAAATACATATGTTACGACAAGAAAAAATGTCATTATGTAGTTTGAAGTTATTGTAATTTTGTGGTTTGCAAAAATGCTAAGTCCACAAAACTACGAAAAATATTAAAAGCACGACCTAACTCCAAAAATATTAATTTGTTTAATTGTATTTTGTGTTTTTTGTTCTATTTTTCTAAAGCCGTGAAAAGTGGAGATCTAAAAAGAAAAAATAAATACATAGCGTCTTTTTAAAAAGGTAAGGAATGAAGGTGTGAAGTGAAGTGGAAGGCGGTCTGGGGGGTTACCGCGTATTTCGATTCGAAAGAAATCATTTACGAATTCGAACAATTTGTACTGTGTATTACGATTTTCGTAATATTTGTTTCGAATAAACGGACGTTTTTTATACTTTATTGAAAACAAAAAATCACTTTCTTAGAAGCCACTCTCTATTACGAACAAAAATTGTTCATCAAATTTCCCATTTTTTAAAAAATACAACCTCTGTCATCGTTTCGAACGATTACGAAAATCGTAATACACAGTACAAATTGTTCGAATCCGTAAATGATTTCTTTCGAATCGAAATACGCGGTAACCCCCCTGAGTTCTGAAGATTTCGCAAGTAGTTGGGTTCATTTTATAAAAAACAAATTTCTTTGTGGAAACTAAAATCTAAAAAAAAAATAATCTTTTATAGCGATGGTTGTAAGAGCATAATTTTTCCAAAACATTTGATAACGTTCAATTTCTTAAGTAATAAAGGTGATTGTAAAGTGACAGACATAAGAACTATAAAGTACACCCCAAGCAAAGAAATATATTTTAAAATTTCTGATGTATGGAAAATATCACCGCAGAAAATTGACTTTGAACATTGGCAGCAACTTTATCAAGGAAGAAGAAAAATTATTGCAAGAAAGTATGAAGACTTACAACCGTATTCATTAACGATTATTAAATTTGCCAAACGTTTATTAAGGAAAATTTTTATATAAAATTTGTTTTGTAAACCTTTATTCATTTAAAATTTTTTAATAAATACAGGCATTACAATTTTTCAAATCAACCTTAAAAGTGTATATGGTTATATTTTTGTATCTTTTTAATAGAAATAAACTGAGCTAGTCTAAAGTTTCTGTTTTTTTTTAATAAAATTAATAAAGAAAATTAAATCAAAGTTTTTTAATATTAAAACTGGTTGTAAAAAAATGTGCTAAGTCCACAATAAAACGAATAAGTTTTCAAAGCAAAAATGCTAAGTCCAAGAAGTGTGAATTTCCCTCCCAAGATTTTGTGGAAATCGATTTTTGATCAAGGTCATTTAAAGAGAGCTATTTTGTAAAAATAGTTGCGTTGAAAAAGTTTACAAATTTTAAAAACTGAAAAATCTACAATGTTTTTTGTGCCTCCTGTAAAATTTGAAAAAGGGATTTGAAAAAAGGACATTTGCGAATTAGACTAACGATATGATAGGTTCGAAAGAAAAAAAATTTAAATACAACTAAACGCACAAACATACATAGGTACAAACAATTTCCGTAGAAACAGAAGACTGTTTTTATTTTTATCATGTTTTAAAAAGTGCAGTAGTTCTGTATGTACAATGTATTGTTGTTAATGTTGCTTGTTACGCATTTAAAAACTAAACACAAAAACAAATTGGACACACCAACTACCCTGCAAATAATATTGGACCACCTGATCCATTTTAATGAAATGGACTACTCCATGGACTGGTCCGATGTAATGCAAGTATGGACCATGTCATTGTTAAAAAGTGTCTGTAGTGAGAAGACTTGTCTTCGTTTTTTAACGACATGTTTTCGTTTTTAAACGACATCATAACTAATCCTCTTGAGTATACCATGGAGCAGTCTTAAGACTACTCCTTTGTAATCCAAATCTGGGTTATATTGTCCTGCCCTAGGACATCATAATGTTAAATAGACCATGTGTTTCCATACGTTTAGGTTACTTTTGGATTAGTCCTAGTGCCTTGTGGGCTACATTTTACACGCGTGTTTGGACTAGTCCTATTACTTGCAGGGTAGTTTATTTGAACTTATGCCTACAACAATCATACCAACAAAGCGACTCGTACTCATACCAATTTACATTCGTCGTTGTCTCATCGAGTGGGCAATGACTACGTGAATGCAAAAGTATAAAAATGTCTGCCTTTTGATTTTGAGCAATTATAATAAATGCAAACAAAGCCCTTTCATTAAAAAACTCACACATGCACAAATCAAATGTGTACAAAACGATGTCTAAATTACCAACGTTGAACTCTGTTTTGCAGGCATAGAGTTAATGTAAATTTAAGCGTATGAGTAACTCAAGAAAAATACAGATTTTTCAGTTCTCTGATATGTTTACTGTATTACCACTTTTTATATGCTGTAAACACATGAGACAAAACATTAAACAGCTGATTCCAATATCGGTTTTATTTTTTCGAAAATGGCAAATCCGACTTGTTTTCATGACACCAAATGAAACAAATATTAGTTTGCAAAACTGACAATGAGCAAAACCGACTTGGATTCTATGACACCCCTGATTAAAATAGGTGCGTTTGAGTACTTTTACAGTAAAATGCAGTAAATGAGTAAACTAAAAAATTTTCTCTCACAAAAAGCTGTTGTCCAAAAAAGTACGCGAACGTAAAATTTGTAAAAATTCGTAAAATAAAGGCAACAGCCTCTGGCAAATAATTTGAAGTGTTGAAAAATGTTTACACTTTTGACTACTTAACTCGTTTTCTTATCGGTACTCGATTAAATACTTTTTATAACTCGAACATTTTTGAAAAAAAAAAAACAAACTATTTTATGTAATCTTTCACATTTGTTTGTTTTTTATTTTATTTGATTTTACTTATTTGTAGCGGGTTAAATTATTTAAAAGAACATGAATAATTTTTTTGCTATTGATTACTTAAGTACTCAAATAATTCACACTTTTACAAATCGAAAAAATTAACATAACAAAAAAAAAGTTTGTATTTAGCCAAATTAATGCTTCACAAACAAGTTCAATTAATTAATAGTTATTCACTTTTTGTTTTGTTTTAATTTTTATTTCAACTTTTCTTTTATTTTAAATTTTTTCACAATTTGTATGCTTTTAATTTGTTAATTTTGTTTGTTTACCTTTTGAAACATATGTTTTTTTGATTTACTAATTTTTGTTTTTTTAAAAATTCTTAAAAAACGAAATTACAAACAAAACAAGCCATAAATGATTGAAATATGTTAGCAACTTTTGATTTTATTTACAAAAGTCGAAAAATTTTGGCTTAAATCCAGTTTACCAACGCAGCTCAAAATAAAAAAAAGTACATAGGGTTATAGAAAATTGAAAAATAAGAAGAAAAACTAAAATGACAAAATTCTCGGAAACGCATAGTTTCCGAGTTATGGACCTCTGAAGTTTTCATATTCATTTTTGAACGTATATAGCCAATATTGGTACCATTTAAAAGCTTTTGAATAAATTTTTCTAGATACGTCAAATCCCGATAATTCGTACCCCGATAAATCGTAATTCCCGATAATTCGTAATAAACTGTCGGTCCCTTGAAAAAATCTCGTTAATTCGTAAAATTTTCATACATTTTGTTCCCTCGCTAATTCGTAATTTTTTTTCAAATAAAATCTTCTTTACCTCTTATAAATCGTAAAGGCTCAGTTAGCCGGGAGTAACAGTAACCTTACCGTAAAAGGGTAAGACCAATCTATTTCTTACAGATTGAGACGTAACATCTTACTGCTAACTGTAATCGTTCTAATTGCTTTACATACAACAAAATGAATCAGCTGATTTTCAACGTTACTGTTACTCCCGGCTAACTGAGCCTTAATTGTTTGCTAACTACCACTTATAATTCGTAATAAAAACAACAAAAACATGGAAAGAATGATTTTTTGTTTACCACTATTTTATTTCTGCGTGGGTTTTTGCTTGTGTGTGGATTTATTTTCTTAAGATCAGTTTGTTACATGAATAATTTTTATGTATAATTTTTATAAATTTTATTTTTAACAATTGTTTTTTATGTTTTTTGTATCGTTTTAGTAAATAAATTGAAAACCCCCGTTTATTCGTATTTATTTTAGTTTAACCCCGTTAAATCGAAACCCCGATAAATCAAAAACCCCTATAATTTGTAAAAATAGCCGGTCCCTTGCGATTATGAATTATCGGGATTCTACTGTATAAACATTTTATTAAAAAATTATTAATCCTTTAAGGATTAAGGAGCCGGCTATGCGGAGAAGCTTTATTTAGCGAAGCCGGTGTTTGTTGTACCATAGAAGAAAATCCTTGCGCCCGGCCGAAGGCCGGCTATGCTGAGAAGCTTTATTAAGAGAAGCTGGGGTTTATTTGATTATATTTTTATTACCTAGTGCACTTCCGTAACATTTTGATATAAATTTTGTAAAAACTGTATTAGGAGCTAAAGAGTTAAAAAGTTTTAAATAAATTTTGCATTTCCAGAAAGATCTGTTCAAATGCTTTCAAATAATACCAGTATTGGCCATTTACGTTCAGAAATGTAGAGGGAAATCGCAAATTTAAATGAAAACTTCAGAGGTCCATAACTCGGAAACTATGCGTTTCCGAGAATTTTGCCATTTTATTTTTTCTTGTTATTTTCGATTTTCTATTTCCCTATGTTTATAAAACGCAACACAGTTGAACTTCTATAAGTCGAACTTCTGTAAGTTGAAAATTATTTAAGTCGAAGGGAATCTCTTGGCAATAGCGGTAGACAGGCCAATTCACATGGATTTGTTTCTATAACTTGAACACTTGAACTTCTTTATCTTGAATTTTTCTATACCTCAAAGTCAAGTATTTGCACCACGCGTGGCCACACTTCCACAAGTCGAATGTTTTTCCAAAAAATTTTATGCCATTTTAAATTTTTATTTTTTTTAAAACTAATTAGCACTAAAAATATGACATTTATCTTTAGTTAAATAAAATTTGATAAATCTAAATTCAATAATTCTATGTTTTTCAAATTTTGAATGTTAACACTTATCAGTCGCACAATATTTCATTAAATGAAATCTTTAAATATGTAGTTCATTGTATTTGTACGAAATAAAATTAAAATAAGATGAATGCCGGACGAACTTAATTTGTTGTTGTGCAATTATTACATAATTCTCTAACTTGAAGATTCTGTAAATCGAACTTTTTTGTCGGTACAGAAGTTCAACTGTATTTGTATGGGAGCCCCCCTTTTGAGGTCGGTCATACATTTTATCTTACTAGTGGCGACTTCTGGGCATTTATGGGTTTTATTGTATACTAGCTGACCCGGTCCGCGTCGCTGGCCCTAAGCAAACATTAGTGTTGTATTACCACACAATTTAAATTGAGCTTTTAACGAAATTTACGGCCTTTAAATAAAAATCCATGCAATACCTATCATACATTTTTTTTTAGAATAACTTACATATGGTGTAGATATGGGCTCAATCAAAAAAGAAACGCATATATTTAAGGCAAATTGGAAAATATATTTATTTATTACTTCATCTTAAGGCCAGCCGATAGACAATGTTTTAATTTTTTTATTTGGTGTAAAAACTTATACATTTTTCGTCGTGCCAACTCGGGAGCAAGCCACATACAACTGGCCGTTTAAGCCAGCAATAGTCAATGATTGGCCTTGTGCTTTGCTGATGGTAACAGCAAAGCGAAGACGCAGAGGGAATTGGAGCCGCTTGAATTGGAATGGTAAATCGTTGGAAATCATCGGAGTTCGTGGATTTTGAAAGTTTTAAAATTTTGATATTGGATCATTATTAACATAGGGTTTTTTTTAAATATCTTCGGAACTACATAACCGATTTAAGTGTTTGATATCTCGTTTTGAAAAACATGACAACGGCTTTCAAAAAAAAAATATAAAATAAAATAATTAAAGCAAAAAAAATAAATATATGTATGTATGTATGCAATATGAAAATGGATTTTGCTACGCCCCTCCGCCCGCAGACCGAAAATGAAAAATTCGACTTCACAGTGTCAACCGCCTGAATATTCTGAAGATTCCCTGAAAATTTTATCAAAATCGGCCTAGCCGTTTTGGAGTTCATACGTTACATACATACACACACACATCCTGTTTTATATATATAGATAGATACATATGTATATTATAACAAACTTAATAACAGTCAAACACCGATAATTCGTACCCCGATAAATCGTAATTCCCGATAATTCGTAATAAACTGTCGGTCCCTTGAAAAAATCTCGTTTATTATTAAAATTTCCATACATTTTGGTCCCTTCGCTAATTCGTAATTTTTTTTTCAAATAAAGTCTTCTTTACCTCTTATAAATCGTAATTGTTTCCTAACCCTTTCGCTACAAGTTTTTACTGGGTTACTAAAAAAATCCAATTTTTTGGATTTGTATTATAATTGGCCCTAATAACAACAATCAATACTCACTTTTGAAAAGAATGCACCCTAAATGTGTTTTTGGACTGTATCCATATGGATACATCTTTCGGTTATGGTAAAGAAATTTGGTTAAAAAAACTAACATAAATAACGGAATAATGCACGGAATTCTAAAAGATTTTGCAAAAATTCGTTTTATTCGAGCGGAAATCATGCTGTAAAATGTCGCGAAGATCGGACCATAATTTACTTTTAGACCCATATAAGCCATAATCCCGGAAAACAGTATATAACGCATAAAACCTTAATAAATAATGCTATCAGAATAAAATTTATTACTTCACAGTTTTATAAGACTAGAAACCACACTAATAAATTTCGTGATGATCGGTCCATAATTTGCAAAAGGCCCCATATAAAATCCACTCAGCAGCATCAAACTTAAAATTATTTTATATGCGTTGTGTGTATATAATTCAACACCATAACTTGCGTTTGTATCCATATGGATACATACTATGTTTAAAAAATCTGCACAGCTTTTTTCCGGCTTAAATGTTGGATGTGTTTATTTTTAAACATGGTCATACATATATATGTTATTTGAAATAAAAAAAATTTATTTTTCAAAAAAAATTTTATATAAAAAAACGTTTTTTTTTTTAATGCTACATTTTTCTCAATTTTGCAAAAATCTAAGAGTTTTTCATTAAAAATAATTCATAAGATCTTAAAAAACAATAACGTGCCGCTATCTAAGCCAATTCTTTGACCTGGAGATTGGCTGATGCCTCCACAGTTGAGTGTATCCATATGGATACAATGTAGCGAAATGGCCTAACTACCACTTATAATTAGTAATAAAAACAACAGAAACATGGAATGAATGATTTGTTACCACTATTTTTTTGCGTGTGTTTTTGCTTGTGTGTGTTTATTTTCTTAAGATCAGTTTGTTGAATGAATAATTTTTATATATTTAATTTTTAACAATTGTTTTTTATGTTTCTTTTACCGTTTTTGTAAATAAATTGAAAAACCCCGTTAAATCGTATTTATTTTATTTTAGCCCTGTTAAATTGAAACCCCGCTAAATCGAAAACCCCTATAATTCGTAAGAAATGGCCGGTCCCTTGCGATTACGAATAAAAAGGGTACTTTTTAGAATTTCAGTATATTGGTCGTAACACGGAAATTTTTTTCACTTATTCTTAGACTCGGGAAGATTTATGGTTCTCAAATATGGACGTTTTACAAAAAAAAATTATAATATTTTTAATTAGGCTTAAGTTCATGAAATTTAATTTTCATTAAATTATTTTTATGAAGAAAAGAATTTTACAACATGAAAATTAATTAAAATTGTTATTGATAATCTTTCATTCTTGACGTGGCTCGGGCTCGAACCCTGGCCGGCAGGTTACCATGACATGTTTCGATCGCAACCACTCGATCTCCTCAGATGGATTTGCCGTCTTACACTCGCAGCCATCGACGACTGCTGACGTCAATAGTCAAACATCAATCCTTAAACCAAATTGTATTTTAACATTTGGTAGATCGAAATTTGCTTTCCTGAATGATTTTCCATTTTTGATTGATTTTACATGTTTTTTCCTTACTTCTGTTTTTTCGTACTTTTGTCAAGAATTTTTCTTGAAGTCCAAGTACATTATTTGTTTTTTCATTTTGTCTTTCTCTTTTCTGTTGACCTTTTTCAGCACAACTTGAAGGACAAATGTAGACATAGAGCTCGTGCCTTAGCTTTAACAATAATTAGTATTGTGGTTATTTTGTTGAACTATTTATGGTTTTTAATCCAAATTTTTAATATTTTTAATTAGGCTTAAGTTCATGAAATTTAATTTTCATTAAATTATTTTTATGAAGAAAGGAATTTTACAACATGAAAATTAATTAAAATTGTTATTGATAATCTTTCATTCTTGACGTGGCTCGGGCTCGAACCCTGGCCGGCAGGTTACCATGACATGTTTCGATCGCAACCACTCGATCTCCTCAGATGGATTTGCCGTCTTACACTCGCAGCCATCGACGACTGCTGACGTCAATAGTCAAACATCAATCCTTAAACCAAATTGTATTTTAACATTTGGTAGATCGAAATTTGCTTTCCTGAATGATTTTCCATTTTTAATTGATTTTACATGTTTTTTTCCTTACTTCTGTTTTTTCGTACTTTTGTCAAGAATTTTTCTTGAAGTCCAAGTACATTATTTGTTTTTTCATTTTGTCTTTCTCTTTTCTGTTGACCTTTTTCAGCACAACTTGAAGGACAAATGTAGACATAGAGCTCGTGCCTTAGCTTTAACAATAATTAGTATTGTGGTTATTTTGTTGAACTATTTATGGTTTTAAATCAAAATTTTTAATGTTTTTAATTAGGCTTAAGTTCATGAAATTTAATTTTCATTAAATTATTTACCGGAGACCTACAACTTTTGCATTTGCTCTTTCAGAACTCCGCTTATGTGTAAGTTTTTAGGGCACTGCTACACGTTCAATAAATATCGTGATATTTCTAGTATCACGATATTTATTGAACGTGTAGCATGCAATATTGATGGATCGCATTCCATATCGCAGAATGGCCTAAAATATGAAATCCAGATCGTGGATTGCGTTATAAATATTGGACGTGTAGCATTTTCATGATATTAAATTATGATACGTCAGTAAAAACTGGCAAATAAAAGAAAATACGCAGTGGAAAAAATTAAACAAATTTTTTTTTTTTTTTTAATTTATTTTTTATTATTGAATCTTTCTTATCGAAATTTACAATATGTATTCAAATCTTAATTCTACTTGTTGTTTATTAGTTGTTACCAGTGTAACCACTAACTGCTGTATTCAAATTTTAAGACTGTCTTCTAGTTAGGCTCAAAGTATCGGTTCTTTTTAGCCTCTGGTGACCTTCGAACTGAAGCAAACCCCGAGCGAGGTAGTTAGGGTGGACCATTAGTTTATCGATGTAGCTTATTGTATATTTTTTAATTTCCTCCTAGATAGTGGGGACGTTGAGATCTCTGTGGATAATAACATTACGTATATACCATGGGGCGCAGACAATTTGTCGTAATATTCTAGACTGTCTTCTTTGAAGCTTTTGGATGTTAGATGCGCATGCAGTTCCCCATAATTGGATGCCATATGTCCATATTGGTTTTATGATGGACTTGTATAGAAGAATTTTGTTGTCTAAAGACAAGTTTGAGTTTCCACCGAGAAGCCAATGTAGTTGAGCTGCTTTAAGTTTCATAGCCGTTATTTTCGCTTCGATATGACGAGACCAGGTCAAGCGTCTATCTATATGAATTCCCAAGTACTTTACATGGTTTTCTACCGGAACAGTGATGTTATTTATTTTTACTGCTGGGCACGTTTGCCTTCTGAGCGTGAAAGTTAAGTGAGCACATTTAGCCGGGTTAACCTTTATTCTCCATTTTTCTAGCCATGCCTCTAGTTCATTGATGTGGGACTGCAGATTTTGCGATGCGACTTTTGGGTCATGGTTAACGCTAATAAATGCTGTGTCGTCTGCAAATGTAGAGGTATGCGTGCTCAGGTTTGTTGGCATATCCGCTGTGTATATTATATATAGAAGCGGTCCTAATATGCTGCCTTGGGGAACACCAGCAGTAATTTTCTTGAGGGGGGAGTATTTATCTTGCGACCTTACTATGAATGTTCTGCCTGTTAGATAGCTCTCCAGAAGCTTGTAAGTGTTTTGAGGAAGCATTCGTGTTATTTTGATGAGTAGTCCATCATGCCAAACTTTGTCAAATGCTTGGGAAATGTCTATAAACAGGGCTGAGCAGTATTGCTTTTTCTCAAACGCAATCTATGCACTTGTTCTATTGTACCATGTTTCGCTCTGAACCCGAACTGGTGATCCGGGATAATGTCGTGTTCATTTAGATGAGGAGTTATACTTAAAATGAATATTTTTTCGAAAAGCTTCGATAGGATTGATAATAAGCTTATCGGTCTGTACGACGCAACCTGGCTAGCATCTTTTCCTGGCTTGGGAATCATAACAATTATAGACCTCTTCCATGAGGATGGGAAGTATCCGACTCTTAATATAGCGTTAAAAATGAGTAGCAAGATTCTGGAAGCAGACGATGGTAAGTTTCTTATCATTGACCCTGTGATACGGTCAAGTCCGGGAGATTTTCTAATATTCACTTTTTTATTGCAGATTTTACTTGAGTAATGTTAAATTTTAATGGATTGTTTACCTTATCAGGAATGATTAGACGACAGGAACAAGTATGTGTATCATGTGGCGTGACAACTTTCTCAAGGTGGCCCGCGAAAGCGTTTAATTTTTCATCTGTGTTTTTGGCCCAAGTGCGGTTTTCCAGTCTTAATGGAGATTCTTGGGTTATAGGGCATTTCATATGCCGTACAGCCTTCCATAAGCTATAATTGGAGTTTTTTGTGGCATCTAGGCTGTTTAGATAGCCTTCTATTGCAGACTCGTGGTTCTGCCTCAATTTGTTGCGAAGAGTTGTCAGGCATAATTGTAGTTGGGCCTTAGTGTTTGGGGAACGACTGTTTTGCCATTGTCTTCTTAACTTCCTTTTTTCTCTGATAAGGGTCTCTATATCCGTCGATGTATTGTAAGAAGCACGTTTAATTGTCCGCTTGATTGGGGTTGCATTTCTTGCTGCAGCATCCAAGACTTCTGTAAATCGGTCGACAGCTATTTGGATGTCAGATGAATTTTTTAGGGGAATGCACTGTGATAGGTGAGAGCTCACATACATTTTATACTTTAACCAATTTGTGTTTCTGTTTGGATAGGAAATACAGTTTGCAGCTGCGGCGTCAGAGTTACCTTTTAAAATGAGGATTGAAGGTGAATGATCAGACGAAAGATCATAGGAGGAACTAACTAGTACCTGATCGCGCTTGATGTTTTTGATTACAGAAAAGTCAATAAGGTCTGGTAGCTTGTTGAACTCGATACCACATCAAAGTTATTTGCAGTTACGGTATTATATAGCTGATTACCTCTAGGACTAATAAGTCTGGAGCCCCAATATGTATGTTTAGCGTTGTAGTCGCCAGCAGCAATGAATTTCTGGCCCAATGTGGAGAAGAAGTTGATAAATTTATCGTGTAGAATTTTGTGCCTCGGGGGACAATAAACGGATGTTAACGTTAGTTTGAAATCAGTAAGATTTATAGATGTGGCCTGGATACAATCTTCTTCGAACTCTGGCAATGGTAAGTGTCTGATGTGTTTGTGCACAATTATGGCTGTGCCACCACAAGCTCGTCCGCTGGGATGTTTTGAGTCATACGTAAGGCAACCATTTACCCTCAAAGCAGTTTTTATGAGTAAAGTGTGTTTCAGAGACAAGAAGTACGTCGATTTCATGCCTATAAAGAAAGTTTGCAACTTCGTGTTTATGTTGGGATAACCCGTTTGCATTCCAGATACATATTTTTAACTGGTTCATTTTTTGTTGAGTAGAACTTGCAGGAGCATGTTCGGGTTTCGCATCATTTCCTGAAACATTTTCTGCATAGTGGCCATGAAGTTATTCATAGTTTGAATTAAATTTTCAATTGAGGAAGGCATTTGTAGACCTTCCCTAGGAACGTTAGCGTACGTAGGTTGCTTTGCGTTGGAAGTATTCGGGGGATTTTTCGCATTAGGGTTTCCTTTTAGGACTTGGGCATATGATTGGTTTTGTTTGTTTGTTTGTGTAGTACTAGCAATTGAGCCAGCGGCTTGGCTGGGCGCATGTGACGGACCATATTGGGAGTGAGTATTTTTTTGAACTAAAGCAGGTTTTAATAAATGCAAGAAGACTTTACAACCCCTATAGTTTGCCGTGTGATTTTCGCCACAGTTACTGCATTTCTTAACATTCGGGTCAGCTTTAGAACGATTACATTCGGCGGTTTTATGAGCGTCGCCACAAACCACACATACGTGAGGCAATTTACAATATGATTTTGTATGCCCATATTCCTGACAGTTTGTGCATTGGGAGGGACCCTTTCGTTTTATTGGCTCCTCAACAGTTATTCTTCTGTTGAGTAGGTAGCGCAAGTTGTATATGGGATGAACTGAATTTTTGGTTTTGAGAACCGATGAATCAAACGATATCTCAATGCGGTGCAGTGGTTGAGGAACTTTATTCCTGTTCAAAATATTATGCACAGATTTTACCTCATACCCCTCTTGCTCTACGGCAGATTTTATATCATCTGTAGGAACAGAACTATCTATGCCTTTTATGACAATAATCAATCCCTTAGCACTTTTTAGTTGGTATGTATAGTAACTTTTATTTTCTGCGTCCAGGTGTCTTGATATAATACGAAAGTTCGTTTCTGTACTGGCTTGAATTTTGGTCTCTTGAATTTGCCCGCGTCGTATAGAAACGAGGTAGAAATTATTCTTACCTACAAGTTGAGTCAACATTTTGACTATGCTATTTGATGTTTGCTCTCGCAGATAGATAGGTGGCCGTTTAACTTCTTTAGTGGCTGTCCCATTAGCTGATTCTGCTTCTTCATCGTCAGGTATGGATAGTACAGAGAATCTGTTACCATTTGTTGGCAAAGAGACTACGTTAGAGCCTTTGTATTGTTTGGCCATGCGTTCCTGTTGGTTGGACCTAGGGCTAGCCTTTCTCTTAGTTATTGTTATATATCTGTCCATGCCCGTTTGCACTTTAGTAGTTTTTGGCACAGCTCCTGTATTTATTAATGCAAATCGTGATGTTCCAGGTTTTTCGTTATTATTCCTCTGGTCAGACGACTTCACACTTTGAACCACATTTACAGTCGGATCAACACACTTGCTCAGGTTGGGCACACTTGAACTCAAATTGCTGTACGGAAAACCAGTTGCGCTGGCAATTTTTGCACTTAAATAATTTTTGTTTAATTCTGGGTATCGAATGTTTTCATTGCTCACGCTCGGGGAGCTTACCACAATATACGCATTTCTGCTATTTGTGCTGGGCCTACTCTCCTTATTGGGAGTATTTGTGAGGCTCATTCACAAATCTCTTCGGGCACACTAGTTATTGTTCTTTTTTTTCACCTATTACAAATATTTTTTTTTTTTTCACCCACGGCAAATATTTTTTTTCACTTCCAATTTTTTTTATTATTTTTTTTTTATTTTTGTTACTCACTGATACACGTCCGTACTCGTCAAGAGCTGGTTCGCAACTGAAATTAAACAAATGAAAAGTAAAAAACAATTGACAAAATTTGTGTATTTTTTGCTCCAAATTTTTCTTCAATGAAAAAGCAAGCAAAATAGGCTTTCTTTTGGGTTTCTCGCGACGTTGATCAACGACCCGTACAGCACAAAAATAACATTAATACTGACGCGATAAATATTGAACATTTAGCATGCGCCCGTAATCCATCAATATTTTAAAATGGATCGCGATCCAAATATCACGATATTTATTGAACGTGTAGCAGTGCCCTTAGAAATTGCATTGGTGCGGAAGGTTTTTCTACAATAATAACCAGCTAACACGATTTTTATATCCATTACCGAACGTAAAAGGATATAAATAAGTTTGTCATTCCGTGTATAATTTCTACAATTTTGATGTTGAGCCCTTTAAAGTATATATATTATGGGTCCCTAAAAGTAGCGAAGTTGATTTTACGATGTAAGTCTGTCTGTCCGACTATCCGTCCATTCAAATGGGTTTTCCGAAGACCCCAGATGTGATGGGGACTTGGTAGCTTAGATATCAGCAAATAACCACGACTGCCTCTAATTTTGCCCAAAAATCCCTTGCTGCTGTTTTTTATATTTTATTTTTATGTACATCTAGAGAACGGCAGGAGACAAAGTTTCCAAATTAGGTACAACCATCTTGGTTATCATTACACAACATCCAACAGATGCGGCCAAAAATCATGGTTTCTACAACTGCATTGAGGAAGCCGTGATCAAGAGCATGCAGGGAAAACGACAGCGGTCAGTTGATGAGTCTCCATCTGCCGCAAATCCTAAGGAGACAAAAAAACCAAAGAAAAACCCCGAGGAGATCAGACGCTCGACATCAAAAGCTGCCACTGGACCGTGGCCAAAGGTTGCTAGAGTCAGTGAAGTGGCCAAACGTCGTCTAAGCGTGGCACTTATCGACTTGAGCAACCCTTTTGGTCAAATGGCCACAGAGCGGTGGAAGATTGTAGAGTTGAAGATCTTCAACAAAATCTTCGCTAAGATAGAAGCTGAACCTGGAAGACCGCTACCCTAATTTGATAGGGCTGGATTGTTCAACGGAGTAAAGCTCATCAGCTGTAAAGACGAAATGACGTTGGAATGGCTTAAAGGAGTTATTAAGAAACTCAAGGGACTGTGGTCGGATGCACAACTCAAGATTGTGGATCGATCACACATTCCTGCTGTACCGAAGGCGAAGGTGAATTTTCCGGAAGTCGCTCTCCGTCTCCTACAAAACCAGAATCCCGACATTCCCACTAAATAATGGAGGATTCTGCATGTACAAAAAGGCAACAAAGATAGGCAGAAATACATACTCCAGATTACAAAAGAAGCAGAAGACCTTTTGTATCCTCGGTATGGAAAAATGTCTTGGGGAGTGGGAAGTGTGTTTCTTCGATTAAAGAAACGACATCGACAAGACTCCAACCACAACACACTGGAGGTAGATGAAGTGGAGCGTGGTCTGGCGGCTGCCACTTCTGGACTGAGTCTGGGTGAGACGGCCAAGAAGGATGGAGCCGACCCCGAGCGGGTGATCTTAATCGATGACGCTGAAGATCCTACAAGTCAATCTCCAGCATAGTAAGATGGCTTTGGTCGAACTCCTCCTCACGTTAGAGGAGGCTCGATACGACGAACTGTGGCTGAAAATTGAATTTCATCGGCCAAAAGTCCAATTTTTTTCATCACGGATTTCAAAAATTTTAATGCCATTCGATGGCAAACATATTAGAGCTAAGGTATCCAAAAAATTAAAATATTGTTAATTGTGGCTGTGGCATACTGCTGGAAACAAAATGTTATGTTGTTTTAGAAACCAAATGATGATTTCTCGCAAACCGTTATCAATAATTGGTCGAAATTTTTTTTGTTATATAAGTGGGATAGTAGTCTTTAAGAAATGGTTCATTACATCACTGTATCATTTATACCTGATCCCAACAAACACGAAGTCAAACCTTTGATATTAAATGACTTTATCATTTGACATCAAACACAATTCTCAAACGTTTTTCAATTGTTTGATTTAACATTTAAATTCAAATAGATAATGATTTGAAAATAAACATTTGGTATCAAATGTTTTATCAATTTGATGTCAAATGTTTGTCAAATGTTAAATTCAAATCAAAAATAAACTTGGCAATACTCAAGCGAAAAACAAAGTTATCATTAAAAATGGCGATTAAAGTCACATTTGTTACTTTGTGGTTACATGTGTTTTACTATTAAAAATAAACTAGATGACCCGTGCGAATATTTCGCACCGTAATTTTTATCAATGAAAATATTAATTTTTCAATTTCTAATTATTTTTCGTCATTAGTGTTTGAAATAAGCTTTAAAATGAGATATCATTCATTAAATTTGATGCGGTGGTATGGGAGATATTTGCAACCGACAAAAAAAAGTGCTTTAGAAATAATATATATGATTTTAATATAAAGTAAACAGCTTATTTATTGTGAAAAATAAAAATTATTTGTGAGTAATAACAATGATTAAAAATACGAAAAAAAAGGAAAATAAAACGGGAAAGTGAAGAAAGTTTATTAAACGATCGCGGTGCTACAATCCTCAAAATAAAGCCAAGTAGTTTGTCTTTCCAAGAATTATATGAAGGAAAGAACATTATTTCATCTTTTGCTATCATCTCACAGTTAATTTAAATCATCATCCTTTAAAAGGGAACTTAAATTTTACTTGTTGGGTAACCCAGAAACACTTCTATTATAAGCGAAAAATTTTATAATTATATGTAAATATAAATATTGTAAATAATAATAAAGGTATTTAACAAAATCATATTGCCTCTACAAAGCCTTTATGGCGCTGAGGCTTTAAATATGAAAAAGATATAATATTTAATTGTCAATAAAAAAATAAAAAATAATAAATTTATATTAAAAAAAAAAAAAAAAATATTTTTATTTATATTTCACATTGTATTATATTCCATATTTAAAAAACATTTGAGAATTACGTTTGAAAGCGAGTTGAAAATAAAGGCACTTTTCAATTTGAAAATAATTTCCCCTTTTTGTTGCGAACGCTATGATGTTCAAATGATTTTCAAATCATTATCAAACGTTTGTCGTTTCAGAAAACGTTTGATTTCAAATCATTTTCAATTTGAAATCAAACCTCCGTGTTTGTAGGGATGTGTTATTAAATGTTTCCCCAGGTTCTATATTTTAGTTAAATCCGAATTTTAGAGGAGTAGTACTTGTTAGGGTCAAAAGGGGTTGAAGAGATTTTAGTACCATCAGAAAGCTGAAAGTTTCCTCTTTAACTGTTTGGAACTGTCTGTTGAACACTTTTTTCATTTTAATGAAATTACTCGCAACATTATTTTTTTTGCTATTTTTATTTAAGCTGCTCATATGACTGAAATATAACACAAGGGTTTACGAACGTTTTGTTTTGAAAAATTATTTTGCTTCTTATGAACGGCTGAACATATTTGAATGAAATTTTAAACTGTCATAGCCGGATAGCTTTTGAGTTGAACTGAAAGAACACGGGTCCATGGAGGGTCGGGAGAGTGACTTGCGGACCTCTAAAATTTTTAACCTCAGAAATTCAAACTTTTAAAAAATTAACTAAAAATATATTTATGGATTGCCAAAAAAATTAGGTTATCTGCTTTGCCTTTGGAGATATTCGGATAAAACGGATTTTTTGGCTTGATTTTATAGCGATTTTTCTAGTTTTTTAATCGGGTGGATTATGTTTTATGTCAAACTGTTATCAATAGTGGGTTCAACACTTTTTATATTGGTAGTAAAGCAATCTTTAAACAATGTTATGTTGTATTACTGTACCGATTATACCCGCTGTGTTATTAAATATTTTTTCAGGTTCTATATTTTAGTCAAATTGAAGTTCAGAAGAATATAATTTATGAGGGTCAAAAGGGGTTAGAGAGATTTTACTAGCTGTAGGAAGGTAAGAGTATCCACTTTAAACCCAAATGCACTTTTGTAACTGTTTGGACCAGCATATAGAGCACTTTTTTAGTTTGTGTAAAATTATTCGCAACATTTTGTTTTGCTCTTTTTATTTTACCTATTCATATGACTGAAATATAAGTGTACCAAGCAGTTGTGCTAGGTATTTTATATTATATAATTACCAATACCTGTGGGATTTTAAGCGTATCCTACTTTTGCCCAATTTAGTTTTTTATTCTACCTTATTATGCTACCTAGGAACACAGTATAACGCAATCTATGTATAAAAGCCAGTGGTATTCGAATAAAATCTCAGTTGTTAAAATATATCTAAGCAATAACAATCTATTTCTTAAATATTTATAAAAATGGAGAGCTTCAGCTATAAAGAATTATCCGAAGAGTATTTTAAAAATAAAAAGGAGGAGGATGTTTAAAGTTACATTGAAGGAAAACTCAATGTATATTCCTGCAGCACTGAAATACGATCGGAACTGCATAATAAAATATCCGATTTCGTCAAACACTTAAAAAAGCGCTTCAAACAAGTTGGATGGAGTTAACCTAGATTTTATAGAAAATTTGAGGATTATGCCAAAGAAACAGCACGAATATATACTATCATAAATCATTTATAATGGAGAGGATGTCATAAGGCATCATTTAGTTCCACTAGGAGATCTGTCGGAGGAAGCCCAGGAAAAAAGGAATAAAGATTACAGGTTTTATAGGGAGCATAATACCAGAAAAATGTCACGAGATTTAACAAACGAAGATCTGTTTAATATATTGTTGGCAACGTCAATATGGAATATTTGGAGGCAATTTTCCAAGAGGCAATTTTCCAATAGGAGATATAGTTCACTTTTATTGCAAAAAATATGTCTTTTGTCCTTATTGTTATTTAAATGAAAAAGAAAATAAACATTTAAAAATTTACACTTATTTATTTTTTTAATCTAAAAAGTTTTCTAGTGGAACTGGTTCCAGTTGAACCTGTTGTAGAGTTGATAATGTAGAAACCTATTCACAAAATGATCATAGGTATTATTACATACCTATGCCATTTTTTTTACAGGTAATACGAATACTTATTTGTTCTTTCGCTAATAAAAAAAATTATTTTCTCCAGAAATATATAAAAATGTTTATATTTTTCGAAAGAAAACATTATGAGTATGCTTGTAGAAGCAATTTTTAGTCAGTTTGACATTTTACTCCCATATGCCCTATTCCAAATCAAATTTTTCAAACAAAAAAAAAAATTTTATTTGAGTAAAAATTCAAATAATTCAACACACCGATTTTTATACAATTAGAACAGTAATGTTTTCTAATTTGTCCATTATTTTCTAGAAAATTGTGATCAATATCGAGTGGTAAATTGTATTGCCTTTTTTGAAAAAAAAAAAAAAAAAAAAAAAAAAAATTTAAAGCCGTTTTCCGGGATTGGGAATTTGGGTATTTCTTAATCAAAAATGGGGATGTTTTTCAGTCCACTGTTTTAAGAACTTTTCACATAACTGCCAAAATTCATTATGATACCTTATTCATGTTAGATTTATGGAATGTTAAACATTAAAATTACCATCACAAGATTTCTTTTCCCTTCTTTCCTAAAAAAGTCGTGTTTTTAAGTTTGCTCCGGCTAAGAAATTAAAATCTTTTAAAATATACCTATTTTTATAAGCTTTTTGCTGAAAAAATACTATTTTAGCAGCAGTAAACCTCGGGGTAATAGTGAAATTTTAAATTAATTTAATGTGAAAGTAGTATTTCAGTTTTTAAATTGTTTAAAATAACTAAATCCAAATAAGCCATCGAACGCTAAATACATACATAACAAAACAGAAAATATAAATAACAACAACAATATCAACAAACGTTTAAAAAACATCAATAACAACAGAAACAAATAAATAAATAAATCAACAAAACAAACAAAATAGTCAGCTGGTAAAGTTGCATAAACACAGGTAATTAAATACAACATATTACAACAGTTTAAAATCCACTGCTTAGCATATTCTAACCTTATTAAACTTTTGCCGTTAATTTTAAAATTTTTACTACCCAACAAACAATATTGTTGTACAACTATCATGAATTGCATAAAAAAAGTGTGCCATTACTAATGATGATGAGAGGATGATTACTTGTTGGTTATGTAATGGTCTCTGTCACGTAAAATGTAGTGGACTATCTGTACACGTTGCCGATTCTCTTGTGAAAGATAATGGACTTCACTGGTGCTGTAATTCATGCAGAAAAATTGGTGTTATTTTCTACCGTTTTTTCCAAGGAAACAAAAACCATTTCTATGAAATCCAAGATAAAGCAAATAAGCTATTGGATAGAATTTCTAACTATGGAAAGCTATTTGAAGATTTCTAATGTTTGGACTCCATAAAATATCCTGTTCAGTCTTCACCCAAAAGACGTAAATCATCTAGGATAAACAATCAAGATAAACAAGACGACCCTCACACCGACTCCTTAAAATCTGATGCTGCTACTTCTTCTGTTCAATATAGTTCTTTAAAAAACTCTGCTTCAACCTCATCACAAAATTCTACTACGGCAGTACGTGATGTTCCATTAAATAATGCGTCATTTAATAATGCTCCATTAAATAATGCTCCATCAAATAATCCTGTCGCCTCTAGTTCTTCCATCAACAATAACCATGCAACTAATTTAAATTATGCCGAAGTTTTAATAAATAATGTAAACAATATTAGTTCTCACGGAGAATTAAGAGTAGTTCCTCCAAAAAAACAAATTTTTATATCACGCTTTGCATTCGACACTTCTGCTGATGATATTGATTTCTATATTAAATCCAAGCTTAACCAAAATGCTGACATTGCCGTTCGTAAATTCACTTATTCACAAGCGAGGAGTATTACGTCTTTTAAAATTACTGTTCCGTTTAATATTTTTGATCGTGTGGTTGACCCGTCATTCTGGCCAAATCATGTTATAGTCCGAGAATACGAATACAATATAAACCAACGTGGAAATAATATTGTACATCTCCAACCTCGCCAACAAACAAGCCAAAAAAAAACTAATTAATACTAGAGTTATTCAACTTAATATTATCTATCAAAATGTTCGAGGATTTAAAAGTAAATGCTCTTAACTATATCAAGACAGCTTTGACTTTAATAATCATATTATTTACTTCACCGATACCTGGCTTAACAATACCTTTTTAAATACGGAAATTTTTTGCAAAAATTTGCAAGTCTTCCGTCGAGATAGAATTACAAATACGACTGGGGGTGGTGTATTAATAGCGATATCTAATGACTTTTCAGCCTGTAACATTGAATTTATCGCTGTGGTCCTGAAAATTAGTCACATAAAAGTTTTTATTACCTGTTCGTATATTCCTCCTCAATCAGATTTGTTAATTTATCAGCAACACATTGCTTTAATTAAAACAAGTTCTTTAAAGACTAATCCGGATGATCTCATTTTTGTTTTTGGTGATTTTAATTTACCTCTAATAAGCTGGCAATTCTCTCCTGAGAATTATAATTACATCCCCATAAGTTCTGATGAAAATGGTGCCGATGTATTTTGTAATATTTCAATACAATATTTTTAGAAAATTGCTTGATCTGGTATTTGTAAACGTACCTAATGAATGCACAGTAAATCGTGTTGATCCAGTTACACTGCCCGAAGATCGATACCACCCCACAATTGAAATAAGCTGTAATATTCAAGGTTTAAATTGCGCTAAAAATGTTACGAAAAAGGAAAAAAAAATTCTGCTTCCAACGTACAAATTACGCGGATTTAAACAATCGTTTATATAATACTAATTGGCTTCAACTATTATCCATACCAAATGGTTTGACGAGTTCTGTTGATAAAATGATTCAAATTTTTTACGAAACCATGTACCAATATATGGATGAATGTATTCCAAAATATTCGCCACGTTCTCAAACTGGTCCACCCTGGAACTCTAAACAACTATATTTCTTAAAAAATCTTAAAAATAGATATTATAAAAAATACAAGAAATATGGCCACGCATTTGATTATGGAAAGTACTCTGTTCTTCGTGCTGAACACAATTTGCTGAATGCTCAACTGTACAAAAACTACTTAACCAAAATGAAACATAGTTTTAATCGTAATCCGAGGTCGTTCTTTACCTTTGTTAACTCAAAAAGGAAGAATTACGGCATCCCATCATTTATGAAATATTTAAGTACAGAGTCAAGCAATGAATCAGACATTAGCAATTTATTCGCTGAATTTTTTGCCTCTCTAATGCCGAATACGATGATGATGAACACTATCCATTTAATGTTCACTCCATTCAAACAATAACATTCCCATTACTTGACACTACGCACATAATAAAATGTTTAAAAAACTTCAAATCCTCACTGTCGTGTGGTCCAGATGACATACCAAGTTGTCTTTTGAAAAACTGTGCACCAGCTATTGCAACACCTTTATCAATTATATTTAATACTTCTTTAAAATATGGCTACTTCCCTAGAATTTGGAAAGAATCGTTTCTTATTCCTTTATTCAAATCTGGCAATAAGTCAAATATAATAAATTATCGAGGCATAGCTAAATTAAACGCTTTTCCAAAACTATTTGAAAAATTACGCCATGTCAACACGGTTTTCGTAAAGGATCTTCATCTATGACTAATATTCTACAATTAGCTACTTTGGTTAATGAAGGATTTACTCTTGGTCAACAAACAGATGTCATTTATACTGACTTCAGTAAAGCCTTTGATAAAGTTAATCACAAGCTTCTGCTTAAAAAATTGGATAAAATGGGTTTCGATAATACTTATTTAAGCTGGTTAAAGTCATATCTGTTATGCAGAACACAGTCCGTTAAATTTAATTCTGCAAATTCAAGAAATATTTTGGTAAAATCCGGTGTTCCGCAGGGAAGTCACCTGGGCCCAATTTTATTTCTACTTTTCATCAACGATTTGCCTGAAGCAATAAATTATTCTAATATACTGATGTTCGCAGACGATGTTAAAATATCTTTAAGCCTTAAGCATTTACCAGATAATAATTATCTCCAAAAGGACTTGGATAATTTTTATAATTGGTGTAACATTAATTTAATGGAACTTAACCTCAAAAAATGCAAGCACATGACTTTTTCGAGAAGGCGTGACGCTCTTGGTCACTATTATATCAGTGGTCATAAACTGGAATCAGTAAACGTAATTATGGATCTTGGTGTTTTGTTGGATGGAAAATTAAACTTTATACAACATATCATGATGGCTGTTAATAAAGCTCGAGGAATCTTGGCTTTCATCAAACGATGGGCAAAATAATTTAAGGACCCCTTTATTACCAAAAGATTATTCACGTCACTTGTAAGACCGATTTTAGAGTATGGCTCAATTGTATGGGACCCCTACTATAACGTTCACATTAATCTTATCGAATCTGTTCAGAAACAGTTCTTTTTTGTTTAAGAGATGCTTATAGAGGCTATTCTGCGCTTCCATAATATTCATCACGACTTGCTTTGATTCGACTGCCAACATTGAAAAGCCGAAGAATTATGCTTAACGTTTCATTTCTTGTAAATCTTTTAAACGGAAATGTTTTATCAGATTTTCTTTTAAGTAAAATATCATTGAATGTTCCTCAACGCACATTATGATTTAATCAACCACTATATGTTAAAACTTTTAGAACAAAATACGAGATGGCAGACCCGTTTAGGAGATTATGTTGTTGTTTTAATGAAATGTTTAATTTTGTAGATTTTTCTTTAAATGTTGATGTTATTAAACGTAATATTATTTTAAGTTTAAACATGTAACTGCAGTTAAATTGAGAAAAATTGTTAAATTTAATATTTAGTCTGTAAGGATTGTATCCATAGACTTAATTTAATAAATAAATAAATAAAAAAAAGACGATAGTTTCAATGAAGTATACAAATGTATGGGACATTCCACATACCAGAATTCTTCAATTAGGTTATGAGTGAGAAAGAGCAAACAAAATGTGGAAAAAAGGAAGCAAACAAATTCAAGAAAAATACCTTCAGCTAGACCTTATAATTGAACAGCCAATAAAAGGAGAAGGAAATTCAAATGATGGAAGTACTGCAAGATTATTTTCCGATCCAGAAACTGCAGCATTTATCACAGGAGTACATTAAGAATTAAGAAGACGATTCCAAATAATATTAACAGTTATAGCATGTAGCAGAAAGATAAATGCAACAGCTATTCTTTATAACAAAAAATTACTCTTGGGGACACATGACAACCACAGTTCATAAAATTCTGTACCATGACAAACAAATAGTTCAACACAATATGCTACCAATTGGAGATCTATCTGAAGAAGCGCAAGAAAAAAGAAACAAGTACTACAGATTCTTTCGCGAGCATAATACAAGAAAAATGTCCACATGTTGTACTAATTAAGATCGTATTTCTATTTTGTTGTGCACATCAGACCCATATATGTCCAGTATTCGACAAAAATGGAAGTCAAACCTATTTAGACAAAAAAATTGTACTAATGTTGTTTAATTTAAAGTAGTTTAAGGATTATAATTTGTTTTCGATTTAAGTATACATATTTGAATTAATACATAGAAATAATAAATTAAAAGTAAAAAACCTTTTTAAAAAACAAGCTTTCATTTGAATGCGCTAAAAAAATAATGTTTGCCTTTAAAACTTTTACTATAAACTTATTACGTTTTTACACAATTTATATGATATAAAAGCTTGTCGCGAGATGTAAGTACTTGTATTAACTTAGTTTGAAAATTTTAATAGTTAAAATCAAGTTATTCGCGACAAGCTTTTATATCATCATATATATAAAATAGGATGTGTGTATGTATGTGTGTATATATGTATGTAGCGTATGGACTCCAATACGGCTGGGCCCATTTTGATGAAATTTTCAGGGAATCTTTAGAATATTCAGCCAGGTGACACTGTGAAGTCATATTGCACCACCAATGACATCTATATAATTTGGACGATTTTTTCTTTAAATTAATGACCATCGTGCAACTTAAATTTATACGAAAAGAAAATTTTGCCCCGCCTACTTTTACGCCCACTTTTTTCGAATTACCTAAAATCAGAAAACGGCTCCATCGATTTGACAAATTTTTCTTTCAAATGTTCGTATTAATCCATTTTAAGATTTCATCGAAAGAAAAATTTACCACGCCTACTTTTACGCCCACTTTTTCTATTAAGCGCATAACTTGAGAACGGCTTCATCGATTTGGACGATTTTTTCTATAAAATCATCGCCATCGTCCAACTTAGATTTATACGGAAAGAAAATTTTGCCCCGCCCACTTTTTTCGAATTACCTAAAATCAGAAAACGGCTCCAACGGTTTGACAAATTTTTCTTTCAAATGTTCGTATTAATCCATTTTAAGTTTTCATCGAAAGAAAACTTTAGCACGCCTGCTTTTACGCCCACTTTTTCTATATCAAAAATAATATTTTATGCAAGCTTCTTCGCACTTTTAACACAGAGAATGGTGTTGAGTACATATTAAAGAAGTTAAATTCGTACGGTGAGAAATTGCTAATAGGATGTGTATACAGACCCAGTAATAACATAATATTGGATTCGATTGTAGCTGAGTTGGAACGATTAACAGTTGCCTACACAAATATTATAATATCTGGGGTCTTTAATGCCAACTGACTGTCTAATTTCGGATCAAATCTTGCTACAGTAATGACATCTCTCAACCTATTGCCAGTAAATAGCATAAGACTCAAACATTTCACAGCAACGAATGCCTCCTTATTGCACCTTTTCTTGGTTGCTAATAACCGTAAAAAATACATTATGATCAGTTAGCAGCACCCGTTTTTTCTAAGCATGACTTTATATTCTTGTTTTATAAATTTAAATTTATTTATTTATTTATTTCATTCATTTATGCAACATCAAGCCTTAGAGGCCAAAATAACAATATAACATGTTCATATATCCTAAAAATTAACAATAAATTATATATTTGTACACTAATAATCTAATAATAATAATAATAATAATAAAAAAAAAAAAAATAAAGCTATTATCAAAAAATAACATATCATAGTTAATGGTTGATGGCTCCCTAGCCGCAAAAAAATAACAAAGAGAAAAAAAAGAAATGAAAAATATCCTAAAAAAGGTCCAGACAGTAACAAACTAAAGGTCAGTTTACACGGTAATACAATGTATTAAGACTTTGTAGAATCAAAATAATATGAAATTCTCTACGTGTTTAAAAGAAAAAAATAAAAATCTTTTGTAAGTATAATTTATGTTTACACGGATGGTACAAGTAAAATAAAAAATAATACAAAAAAAAACAGATGGTTGCAGTTTTAAATTTTTACAAAAACAACATGAAAATTTCCTGAGTTGATTTTAGTTGTTTTTGTAATTGTATAAAAATGCTACCACCTTCGATATACTCTGTTAAAATACACCTCTGGTGTGATGAGAATACATAAGTTTCTAAAATGGTTTAGAAAAAAACCATTTACCGACCGCTTGTCAGATTTTGTATTCGTATTCTCTCTTACTCAATACATTTTGCTTTTACATGATAAGATTTTTCTCATTCTACATCATTTTTTGCAATGTCGTAATACATTGTATTACCGTGTAAACAGGCCTTAAGAGGGAAATAGCACAACCAAATAAGCTAAAATGGAAATACAATTTACAAAGTGCTAAAATATATTTAGTTGAGATATAGAAAATCATTAAAAAGTAGAATTAGCGAAGAATTCCAATAGTGTTAAACGAAATACATTATTTGAATGCGAAAATATTCATAATGAATATGGTAAAAAATGCCAAACCCTAGCAATCCTAACTATACAAAACTTACTAAAAAAAGATGAGGAAATTCTGGGAATCATAATCTGGGGGTTTCTAACAGATCTTGTAAATACAAACGAACTAGACAGGTCAATGGGTCTGCGATGTCGAATTACTCCATAGAACAAAATACCCAATCGATATTTCACATAATTTTCAAATGTCAACCCAAGAAAACGTCGGACAGAAATAGATATATGCTCACGACGCTTAATGTTGTAGACAAATCTTACAATACTATTAACTATACGCTTAACTCTGCGTTAAGCGAGTGGAACATGTGCTTCGAGACCATATAATACCGATGACATCAACATTGCATGAGCCATACATACGTACATACATTTACCTTTTGGGGCTATAACAATACCAATATGTTTTACCTCCAAGAAAATCTATCTTACCTATGCCAATTGGGATGAAATATATTACCTTTCGTCTTTAAGTGAACATGTCAAGTATCTAAATGGTTTTGTTCTTCCTATATTTAACAAACACGTTCCCCTTAAAAATAGAAATACAAATGGTCGGATAAGTGCTTGGTTTACATCAGAGACTAAAATGTTAATAGAGCGTCGTGATTTACTATATAATCAATGGAAGCGCTACAGAACACAAGAATTACTACATTATTATCGTTTGGCAAGAGAAGCAGTTGTATTTAAGACATGACAAACTGAAATGCACGCGCTAGTGCAAAGCTTAGTCTACACGATATCGACCCCTTTGCGCGAAATTATTGTATGTTACAAAAACCAAATTTTACAGGAGAGCCATTTTTCTACTTTTCTCTGCTATCAGTTGCAATATCAAAATGAAAATATACATTCAATTTTTGGAGCAACAAAGTGAAATTCGCCTACAATATTTTGTCAGGTGACGTCAATTTCAAAAAAAAATGGCATATACTATAATTTCGCGCAAAGGGGTCGATATGTTGAATCAGCAAATTTATGTTGAAAAATTTTTTTCGGTGCCAGCATATCAAGTAGACACCAAAAATTTTCAACAAACGTATGTTTACTTGGAGGTAACACGATCAAGTTTTGCCTTTCAATTACTTTTAACTTGCAATGCACTCTTACTTTTTTACTAACACACTCACACATTTTAAATTGACCATGAGATGGCTTTCAATTTCACCTTTCCATTTGTTTGGCAATTTTACTTTCAATTTAACAGCTGATAACATGTTTTTCTTTATATATTGTTGTTTTGATGACATCTTGAAAGTAAATTGCTTACAAATTGAGTGCAGCCTACGTCACAGCTTTAAATTTATGTAAATTTTGACAAACAGTACCCATGTTCTGTAACTATAGGGAGAACTTCTCGCATCGAGAAGATGTGAAACATCTCGAAAAGTGAGAAAAAATTGTGTCTGTAAAAGAGATTACGTCGTAACGTTATAAATGTCATAATATTCTACTCGAAGCCGATGTGGCATTGCAGACGTTGAGAACGTTAAGGTACGGTCACATATAGCAAACATTTGACAAAAAATATAAAATATTTTTTTGTCCTAATCTGACCACAAAATATTTTTGAGAGGCAAACAGAAAAACAGCTGATTTTGGACAAACAAAATTATTTGCTAGCAAACAAAAATGCTTCTAATGTGACCATTTAACGTCAAATATTTTCCTCGTTTTAAGGCCAATAAATATTTGTTCTTACCAAACAGCGGCAAATAAAAAGCTTAAAAATAAAAATTATTGAACAAAATTGAAAAAAATTTACAAAATTAAATGTGTTCTCTTTTTAGCAAAGAGTTGCGTTGTAAGTAAGATTCAAGATGTTACAAAATACATTTTTTCTTAAGTAAATAGGTCATTTATTTATATGGGTATAATATATGAGCCTATGTTACGAATTATGCATTGCAAGCGTGGCGTATCTATATGAATGTATAAATTTTCGAGAGTGTACCAGTTTGGGTTCAGTGGACAATCATGGACCCGCCAAAATAAAATTCTATAATGAATTTAAAATTTATATGAAACTTATTAGTGCCGAATGATTTACCGGCATCGACATCGTTATGAGATTGTAGCAAGTTACCTAGAACCAAATCTCGGCATACCAAGACAAAATTTTGACACGACGTACAAGCTATTATTGAAATTATTGGCAAAACCAACATTAATAAGATTATTATGACATTAAAACCTATTTACAGAAGTGGTATTTGTATAAGAGCTATTAAAAAATATGGATCGATTACAATAACATTTGGTAAGGTGATAATAGATTGTCTATGGGCTCTCTACAGAAATAAGTTCTTATGTGGGCTATGTGAAATTATCGACCGATTTTTTCCACCTCTTATGACAATAAAAACGTAAACACCAAATTTCATTACTATAAGGTGTGTTCTAGGTACTGACTCGTATCGAAAACGTAAAATTTTTTGAATCCGCATGTTTTTGTGCATTCAAAAAAAAAAAAAAAAAAATTATGATGTTTTCTTTGATAGTGCCCTGTAAAATAGATGAGTACGGTTTATATATGGGGCTATCTTAACAATGGCGACGATTGCAGAAAAGAGCAACAAAGATACGCGAAAATTGCAACAAATTTGCAAAAATAGCGATCATTTTTAACATTTCAAACAAGCCATAAAATTGACTAAAAGTCCATAAAACTACAGGGAATGGCAAAAATTCGATAAAAATGGCTAAATCAGCGGAAAATCGCAAAAATTTGCTAATAGCGGCATGATAGCAAAGTTTAATATTTATTAAAAATCGTTAAATCTGTAAAGAATCAGAGGAAACAATTGCATCTATCGCGAACATTCGCGAAAAAAAAATTCACGAAAAATTGCAAACTTGGAAGAAACCCAAAAATTTATTTGAGATGGCTAAATCCGTTAAAAAACAAAATGTCGGAAAAAACAAAAAAAAACAAGTTAGAGTGCTATATTCGGCTGTGCCGAATCTTTGATACCCTCCACCGACACTTCGAATGTTTTAGGACTAATATCTGTATGATGTCTATTTATTATTATAATCTTTGTAAAAACAGACATCTGCATTAAAATTTGTTGCGGTTTAGACCTATATAAAATTATTGATCGACAATCAGAATCAATTTTAAAAAGTTTGAGTAGAATATCAGTTTAAGATGAACTTTAATGATTTTCAAGAGAACAAATTATATAAAAGCCATGGTAAGCTATGAACCAATCATCCCAAATTCTGCAGAACGATTTCTGGTATTAAAAAACATAATTTTCAATACAGCGGTGCAATTAGTTTAAGCGTTTGCAGTAAATTTCAAAAGGCTGCTAAAATGGAATATAAGGAAAATTATGGACCGTATATCACGAAATTGCATAACATTTTTTCTGGCCATATGAAGCTAAACTGGAAGAAAGTTTACCGCGTATTTAATTATTTTACCAGAGTGGGCTTTATATGAGGCCTATGGTAAGCTATGCACCGATCTTCACCCAATTTCACAGTGTCATTTCTAGTTCTATAAAACTGTGATGTATCAATTTTGTTATGATAGCGTTATTTTTTACGTTTTTAGGCGTACTAAGCTGTTTTCCGGGAGTAAGGTTTATATGGGGCCTAGGGTAAATTATGTACTGATCTTCACGAAATTTAACAGTCTTATTTCTAGTCCTGTAAAACTTATATGTTCCAAATTTTGTTATGATAGCATTATTTTTTACGTATTTAGGTTTACTAAGCTGTTTTCCGGGAGTAAGGTTTATATGGGGACTATGGTAAATTATGGACCGATCTTCACGAAATTTCACAGTCTTATTTTTAGTTCCAAAAAATTTTGATGTACCAAATTTTGTTATGATAGCATTATTTTTTTACGGATTTAGGCGTACTAAACTGTTTTCTGGAAGTAGGTTTTATATGGGGCCTATGGCAAATTATGGACCGATCTTCACGAAACTTAACAGTTTCATTTCTAGTCCTATTTAACTGTGACGTGTTATGATAGCATTGTTAGTTAGGGTTTTAGGCTTACTATACTGTTTTCCGGGAGTAGGGCTTATATGGGGCCTAGGGTAAATCATGGACGGATCTTCAAGATATTTTACAGCGTGATTTCCAGTTAAATAAAACGAACTGTTGCGAAATCTTATATCATTCTGTGCATTTTTCCACCATTTATGTTAGTTTTTGTAACAAAATTATCAATTTTTTTTAGGTGGTGGTTCCACATTTTGATTCATAGCTCAGATCCTATTGAACCGATTTTGCTGGATTTCAATCCCAAACTGCTTAGGATAACTACAAGCAATTTGACACCAAGTTTGTTTATTTCTTTTGAGTTTTTCGAAAGTGAGCGTGTTTTCAACAGACGGACAGACGGACAGACAGACGGACATGGCTAAATCGACTTAAAATTACTCAAGGACCCAGAATATATATATGTACTTTATAGGGTCTGAGATGAATAATAAAAAAGTTTCACACGGAATGACAAACTTAATATACCCTCTTCACAACTAATTGTGGTGGAGGGTATAAAAACAAAATTTACAATTCCGAAAATTCGCGAAAATTTCTAATGCTTCAAACAAGCCATTAAATTGATCAAAAGTGCTAAAACTATAAGGAATGGCAAAAATTATGTAAAAATTGCCAAATCAGTGGAAATTTGCAAAAATTCGCGATATTTATGTGAAAATACATATTGTTTTCATTATTAAATTTAATAACCACTTACTTCTCTAATCGAATAAAAACATGTGGAGGTGAAGTATAGAACACAAAAATGCACTTTCGAGTGAATTCGAATTCTAGAACACATCCGATTATCTCACAAATTGCGACATGTACTTTGCGATTAAGGTTAACATGGACAGCTAGCCGGACGTATGGACATTGTTATATCGACTAAGAAAAGGATGCTGACGAAATAAAAATTTTAGTGGCAAGTTCGTTCAAGTTTTTCCAATCAGTTTGGATTGAAATGCAGCACTTTTGGTTCAGTAGGAAAAGAGTTAT
Source organism: Pollenia angustigena (assembly GCA_930367215.1). Classification (NCBI taxonomy): domain Eukaryota; kingdom Metazoa; phylum Arthropoda; class Insecta; order Diptera; family Polleniidae; genus Pollenia; species Pollenia angustigena. The sequence continues at coordinate 9,175,068 of OV884061.1, read as the reverse complement.
GGACTGAAATGTGAAACAACCTCCCGAAAAATTTATGTTTCTGTTACCAAAACTAACGTAAAATGGTGGCGGAATGCATCTTTTATCGTTTTATGTTGCACAAACTCAATTTATATGCCTACACTCATAAAATTATTACAGTAACTGATTGTGGTTTATTAAATTCGTTTTCCGTACTGTTAAAATTAAATAAAAATGTTTGTTATTCAAAAAACAAGCTACCAACAAATAAAAGTTTTTCCGTATTTATTTTGTTATGTAGTTTGATTTTTGAATATATTTTTTAAAAGTAAAAACTATTAAATTTTAAGGAATATGATGTTCAATAAATAAAAAATTTAGAAATTAATGAAAAAATCATTTGTTTTAAATGATCCGATTTTTAAATGAATTTGTTTAAAATTAATTTTCGTTTGAATTTAACTACATAATATTTTGAGTGTAGAAATCATATAACTAAATTTCGTAACGATCGGTCTATAATTTAAGATAGATCCACTGTCTAAAAACACTTTATTGTTTGCGTCTAAAATCGTTACGAATAATGCTTTAGTTTCATAGTTTAGTTTAATTTAGTTGTATAAGACTGGAAATTACTTCGCCAAATTGCCTTATTCCTTTATTTGTTATCTTAATCCTCTTCAACTTTGAGAACTCGCTCTTCCTTAAAACCATAAAAGTTCCAATATTTTGCATCAAAATGTTAATTTTTAGTTTAAATAAGAAGTAATTTTATTTATTTAATTTTTATTTTTGACAATTTGTTCAAATTTAATTTTTAGGCAAATATTTTTATATGTGAACACAGGGCAAACATGTTTTTCCATTTTTTATCTGCAGCTTTTATATCCGTTTGAACAAACAGAAATGGGCAAATAAATGTGGGTAGTGTGACCAACAAATAAAATTTTTATTTTTTTCAACAAATTTTTTAAAAATGCCGGCAAACAAAATTTGGCAATTGTAACCATATGTGACCGTACCTTTAGTCACACATTAAGACGACGGCGACCAAAATTTACTAAAATTTAACATTTTTCAACGACGGCGGCGAAAATACAACCTTCGACTATACCAAATAATGTGAAGTGCGACTTTAATGTTTGTTGTGTGCAAACGCGCTTTGAAAACATTCGTATATTTTATAAAAATGTTAAAAGCAAAATAATAAAACAATGAAAAAATATGCCAAGAACAAAATATTATTATTATAATTCTTTGGATTTTTCCATTTTTGATTTTTAGTGTTAAAATTTTTTCTCGCCCCATTATTATTCGTGAGTTTATTTGACAGTTCAAAGCGGGAAGTTTTTGTACAAAAATATTACAGACACTCTTTTTCTATAAACTGGTGAGTAATTTTCTTACTTGACAGCTAGTACTCGCCAAAAAAAAGTTACAGACAAAGTTTAGAGAGAAATCCAGATGTTTGTTTCAATATATGGCATTTTTGTTTCATTTCACACCTTTCAATCGAAAACTTTCTCGACGCGAGAGTTACAGTTACATGGACACAGTATATGTAAAAGACTATCAAGAAAAACTTGAACGTGTGGCTGCAAGGTTACTAACATATGACAGGCATTTGTTATCGAAGTCAGCAAACGTTTGTTCACAATTATAGCATATCATCAAGACACCATCAACCGTATTCATAACAAAAAGTTAGCCACAGTTTGTACACTATGTACAAAGAGCTGCTTACTAGAATGTCGATTAAGCTTATCAGCTTGTTATCACTGAAATTATTTATAACATCTGCTAACTTTAAACAAATCAGCTCTGAATTTTAATGATGCCACATTATGTTGCTCAAAAATGCAACACGTTTTGGATTAATCATCGTTGGTTTTGTCATTTTATTTATTTTTTTTTTTTTGTTTGTTTTTCCCTCTACATATAAACATTTTAAGAAGTTGCAAAATCAAATGAATTAAAAAAAGAAAGCAAATTCAAAAACAGACAGTAAATTAAAAAAACCCAACTCGTTAACAGATGTTTATTTTGAATAAACTTTGTGCTAACTTCATGCCAAATTTTCATTATTAATACGGCTGCATATTTTTACTTCTCAACAAATTTTCTCAGCAGTTTAAAGCAAAAGTTCTTTTCAGATATTTTGTCGGATAAACAAAAAAAATATGCCAACTTTTACACTATAAAGTTTTTTTTAAATGCAACTTCCACCACCGGGATAACTCGCTTAAATGCCGGCTGTTGTGTATGTCTTGTAACTTGAATCGGTAAAGTCTAGCCGGAACCAGTTAGAAGGCATAAGCTTTAAGGCCAGCATGACCAAGGGATATCCATCCACTATCCCATTACCTTTAATCCTATCTATCCCCCCATTGTTTTCCCACATCCACCACTTTTAAGGTGGTGGTTGACAGCAGTGCCAAGGACCTGAATGGCTAGTAAGTGGTTAAAGAAACTGGTCGCGAACTGCTTCCCTTTGACGCCGATGGCAAGCGTCAGTTGTAACCCTAGCCTAGTCCGTGCAAGCCGTCACTGCGCGAGATGGTATTTTTTATACGTGCAGGGATTGTCTCTGACAACTCAGCAGGTTCGGTGTCAGATCCAGACTCCGACTGGCTGAGAATTCACAGAGATATTCTGCTGCAGGAGAGTCAGTTAATGATAGAACTGACAGAGACGGACTCCAGTCGGCTCCCCGTCTCAAACAGGGGCCTCGGAAATACTTGGTGATCTAACTCTGGACTCTGATGATGAGCACGAAATTACAATGATTTCGGCTTAGGGATGGGCAAATTGAAAAAATATTTCGATATACATATATATCGAATCGATATTTTTTAAAAGTATCGATATTTATTATTTCAAAAATATCGATGTATCGAAGGGGTTTGAAATGCTTATGACTTTTTTATTGTAATTTTTTTTTTTTTTTTTTTCCTTTCAGTATTTTGTAAAGAAGACTTGAGAAATTTAAAATGGAGCAGTACTCAATTGAACAACGTGCCCAAATTGTTGAGCTTTATTTTTCAAATCAACAATCATAATTTAATTATGAGCGACGAAGTCCATTTCCAATTAAAAGGGTTCGTTAATAAGCAAAAATGCCGCTACGGTTGTGAAACAGAAAGCGGCCAATGAACCCAAATCAAGTGGGTTCGTTAATACGGAAAATCCGAGAGTAGTTAAACAGCGAGAATAACACCCACCTAAGTATACGGTTTGGTGCGGTGTTTCATCGGAAAGGATAATTGGTCCTTATTTTTTTGAAGTTTTGCGAAAGGTTATGGAAAATGTGTTGGAAAGAGCACGAATTTGCGAAGCAGAAAATGGGCACCACTTTCAAGATATTATTTTTCATAACTAAACTAAAAATATTTCCCATTTATATGCTGTTTTAAAAAAAAATGTTAATTTTATTTCTTAAATAAAAACTTATAACGATTTCAAACCCCTTCGTTAATTTTGGGCCACATGCACTACTAATATGATGTTAGTGTTAAGTATAGACTCATAATGTTAGAGGTTTTCTCTTGTTATAACACGGTTGTTAATGCAAATGTTTTAACAACGCTTTTATAACATCATGTTTTAACAGCAAATCATGTCATTTGTAGACGGGTAGTTATAGATCTTCATATTAGGGTGCGTGTGAAACGGTAGCAAAGTTCTATGGTGAATTAAAATTTCTACGCTAATGTCAAAATTTATACTAGCCCTCAGGGCCAGTGAAATTTTATTCACCAATGTCAAAATTTTACTTCTATGGGTGTGTGTGAAACGGTAGCAAAGTTCTATGGTGAAATGAAATTTATTTGTGGTAGAAAATTTTCATATTTGTGCTGTGTGAAATTGTAACATTTTTGACAACGTAAAATTTTGACATTAAGAAAAAAACAATTACTAATAGTTTTGTGGAAATGAATAAATTAAACAAACGTTTACCAATAATCATTTAAATTATGTTGGAAATGAATGATATATTAACAGTTTTTACAAAAAGTGTAGGCAAAAAATCTTATACATATTTAAATATTTACATCTTGTATAATTCTTTTTAATTTTTTTTGCCACTGGTCCTGCTTCCATATTATTTTTTGTTTTGTTTAAACAAAATTGATGAAAAAAAATAATTTTGTGGTTGTCAAAAATTTCTACACTAATGTCCAATTTTCACCTCAATAGTGTCAAAATTTTACTTCCATGAGTACTTTGCTACCGTTTCACGCACACCCTATGAGTACTTTGCTACCGTTTCACACACACCTTAGTTTAAATAAACATATGATGCATGCAGTGATGCCAATACTAAAAAACATATTGTTTGAAAAACGGCTAAAATTTTGAGTTTTTAATGAAGACTCCCTTTAAAAAATACGAATTCGATAGTCGTATTTCAATATCGGTACATCGATATATCGGTATTTTAAATATCGGCGATATATATCGATTATTTTTTTTAAATATCGATATTTTGATATATCGATATTTTTTGCCAATTCCTATTGCGGCTCATGATCAAGACCAAAGAGCTGGACCATCGGCTTCGGAGGTCACACTCGGGATGGAGAGTGGATTGGCGGGTGTATCTAAACTCATCATTCGGCAGGATGCGACAGAACAGGTTACATCAGAAAGACGCACGAGCTACGAAAAAGCCAAGAGTGGTATGAGAGTCTCCTTAGCCTTTCTAGAAAAGATAGCTAAGAAAGACTCCTCACTGCACGATGGGCGGGATAGGCATTTGCTGAGGAAGCACCGAAAGAACGTTGCTAGCTTCGAACGAATCCACGGCTCTCTCGGGGATATCATAGGCCTTCCCTATCCTGCGGGATACACAGCAAGGGCTGCTAGGTAATCAAATGTTGTAAGTAACGACAACGAATCCTCAGCAACCCCTGCTGTTGAATCCTCTAGTAAAGGAGCGGATAATCAAAAGGAGGGTAAAGATTCGTGAGCTGCCACTCTTAACCGTGACAGTATGGTCACAGTCATGGGAGCTAGGCCTGTGAACGAATTACCCACTACTAGCCGCGCGATGAGGACTGGACATGTCTTAATAATTTCCGACAGTCACTCCCAAAAAGGAGTCTTTAAACGAATTGTTACCAGGACAAACCAGTCAACATTTGCAAGAAAAATCGAAGTGATCACCGACAGAGCTCTGATAAGGGCCCCAATAAATGGGTAGTTAGGAGAGTTAGGTCTGGTGATGACCAGAAATCCTTAGCGGCTAAGAAGACTGCCAGACTGGTGTCAATTCCCTTGAAGACCCCCGCAAGGAGATCACTGAGAGGACTGGCTCCAGAGAGGACAAACCCTCAACGTCGAAGAAACTAAAGGAGTCGTCTAGTAAGGACGGTATTCTGGCGGCAGTCATTGATGGTATGGATCCCGATGGAAGGATCAGTGTCAAGAAATGGCAGGTGATAGAGAACAAACTACTCGACGAAATCTTTAGCGCGAAAGGAAGGCCGGAAGGCTGAGTAGGCACTATCAGTTGCGACAACCAAAAAACCTTTGAGTTTTTAAAGGCTGCAAGATGTGGCAGAGCTTGTCCTAAAGCCAGATTGGCCGTTATACTCGCGTCTGAGTTGCAACTAAGGCCGGTAGTCACGGTATGGATACCTCCACCTATAAAACCGGTGGAGGTCATACTGGGGTTACTGGCCAACCAGAACAATGGACTCATTAGAAGACAGTGGAGGTTGATAGCTTCACTGGGTTGTAAGGAGTACCAGGTTCGCAGTGGACCAGGAGTCTCTCAAAAACTGAAATCGATGGGAGGGGTCGCTGTATTCGGCTGAAAGTGGTGCAGATAAACTTGCACCACTGTGATGCAGCCTCAACCGAATTAGCAACCCACCTCATCGATAATGGACGTGGCCTGGATTAATAAAAACCGGGTAGTTGGATTAAAGGTCACGAAGTAAACTTTGTTCGTATCCCACACGGATGAGAAGGTACGAACTTGTATTTTGGCGAGAATTGAGCATAAATTTATGATTTCTCATTCTTACAGTCATGGAAACCTCACGGTTGTGACATGAGAAGCTAGGGACAGAACGGTCCTGCCACTAGCATCGCCATACGAGGCTACCGATCCACCTGGTGAAAAAGTGCGGGTGTTGGTGGAGCACACAGGCAGAAGCGGCTCGAGGCTGGTACTAGGCTGTGACGCCAATGCACTCCATACCCAATGGCGAAGTGACGATTTCAACAAAAGAGGTGAGTCTTTGTTTGATTTTGTTATTGCCAGCAAACTTTTTATCTGTAATAGGGGTAATACGCCAACGTTCAGAACTAGGGATAGAGAGGCAGTGATAGATATTACATTGACGGACTGTAGGGAATTAGTAGAGGATTGGAGGGTGGCTTTGGGTTTTTCCTTCTCTGACTATAGTCCCCTGTCCTTTAATCTAGTGTTCGAGAGGTCGAAAAGGTGTCCGTATAGGAGTCCGAGAAGGACGGATTGGGATTCGTTTTCGGTATTGTTGCAAAGTGACCTTAGGGTAACACAGGAATGGGGGTCGACTCCGATCCAGCCAAGATGGTGGACAAACAAGTTGAGGGCCTAAAGGTCCACTGTCAGAAGGTTGTTCAAAAGAGCGAAGTATACGCGTAGTGAAGAGGATTGTAGTAACTTCAGATTGAGTTACAGGAGGTATAAGGGAGATATTACAAGGGCGAAAAGAGCTCGTGGATTAAGTTTAGCGAGTCAGTTGAATCCGTGAATGAGATGTCTAGGTTCAGGAGAATTTTATCCAAGGACCCGGTAGTCGCTGGATTTATTCAGAGACCGTAAAACTCATGGACGGAATCTGTCTCTGAATCTCTGTGCTTATGGAGGCACACTTTCCGGGGTGTGTGGTTTCTTGGCCGGGGAAACAAGTTGTGTGTGGTGACCCCTTCTTTGGGTCGAGCTCATGTGATGAGAAAAATGAGACGGTGGGGGATATTATCAACTTCGATAAGGTAACATGCGCGGTTAATACCTTTGAGTCTTAAAAATCGGCGGGACCAGATACCATATCTTTCCGGCGATGCTACAGAATATCGGGAAATCATCACTCCTGTTGTTAGTGAAACTGTTTAGGGTATGTGTGTACATTTTCAGAGGGAGGAAAAAGGTCAGGGTAGTTTTTATACCCAAAGGTGGTCACTCTAAACCAAAGGATTTTAGACCAATCAGCTTATCGTCTTTTCTTTTGAAGATTGATGCCGGCACCGTCAGCGATGCTCAACACGCCCATCTTAAGGGTAGATCTGTTGAGAGTGCGCTGCTGATGTGGTTGGTTGTGTGGAGTGGGGATTGCGAATCAAGGAATACACCTTTGCGGCATTCCTGGATATAGAGGCGCCTTTAACAATTTGAGGATAGAGGATATTAGGCAGGCACTGGTTTATCTAGCGGTTCCGTTGTTCTTGGCCGAATGGATAACTATGATGCTTAGCAGCAGAGTTATTCACTCGGACTGGGTAAACAGCTTTAAGGAAACTGGTGACTAGGGGGCCCCACAGGGGGGAGTTCTCTTTCCCTTATTATGACTCTTGGCCGTCAATGTCATGGCGAAGGAATACTCAGGAGAGACTTAAGAGGGGTCTTAATGCCTACTATGCTTGCAGATCATCAATACGAAAGAGTTGGGGTCTCCGGCCGTCAGTAGTGGGATGACTGTACACTTCGGTGGTTAGACCCATTCTTACGTATGGATGCTGTGTTTGGTGGGCCTTAGGCTGAGGGAGTTAGGATTGATGGGGAATGTCACGCAGGGTCACGCACGGATCCTGGGTGAGATTGAGACTGGGGGCTACTGCCTGGGATCGCCTGGCTCTACTGAGCACTAGGGTGGATTTCGGGCGGGTGCCGGAGGTAGTAGTGCCTTCTAGGGAGAGCTGGTCAGGTAGGTGGATTTGCTATATTCACTGCTGGGTCGAAGATGAGGGACACAGGTGCGGGGGTCTACATTGAGGATCTGGACATCAGAATGTCATATAGGCTTCCTGACGACTGCAGTGTTTTTCAGGCGGAGGTTCTGGGGGTCTTGACGGCCGTGTGACTGATGAGGGACAACATCGATAGGGGCTCGGAGGTCACTGTATATGTTGACAGCCAGGCATCTCTTATGGCTGTAAGGGGCTGTTATGTAAACTTCAAGCTGGTTGATGATTTTAGGAGGGCTCTGGAGGAAGTCTTGGAGAAATATGTGTTTAGGCTGTGCTGGGTGCCGGGTCATTAAAACATAATCGGCAATGAGGTGGCTGGTGAGTTGGCAAGACAGGGCTCAGAGATGGAGGATCCGGACTGTATGGAGTCAGTTAGGCCTCCAATGGGCTTCTTCTTTGGAAGGATCAGGGAATGGATTCTCGGCGCGACCAACCGGGCCTGGGGGAACCGAATGGACTGCCGGATATCAAGGGCACTATGGCCGGTGCTTAGGAAGTCCGATTCGGAGTCGCTGCTGGGCAGGAGTAGGGTATTTGTTAGGACCATAATAGGGGTTATCACGGGCCACTGTATGTTAGGCAGGATGATGGCGAGATTGGGATCCGATTTATCGGATGTGTGAGGACCCCGAGGAGCTGGAGACAGTTGAGCACATTCTGTGTCACTGTCCCAGGCTCCAGGGCAAGCAGGCTGAGGTGGCTAGGCAGTAGATTCCTAGGCGAATTAGGGGATGTCTCGGGGTGTGGAATCTAGGGTCTGGTAGGATTCGTAGTGGGGATGGCATGGCTGCGCGAGAGGAGGCGGGCTGCTGGCCGCACTTGGGGCGAATTTTGGTTTGATCTGTTACTATATTATTATCTATCTTTCGAATCTCATGCTGTCGTTCTTTTTTTCATCTACTTTCCTTTTTTTCACTTGTCTATTCCTAAATAAGGCGTCACAATGGACCATATTGGTCTCTGGGTAAAGGTGTGAAGAAAACTTCACACCAGCCTTTCTACCAACCTACCTACCTAGATATTTTTGAACTTTGAGTAACACTTGTTGGAGATTAAAAGCTTCTTTATACAACTGAACGTTATTTAAAATTATTTGAATGTCATTTTCAAATTAACTTTTATGTTCCGATCTTGTTTGTGCATATTTATATCCTAGCTTTTCTTTAAACCAGTGATAACCACTCCATAGGCTCGCGAGTAAGTCAATAATCGTAGTTTTCACACAGACACGGTCGGCAATTCACATGTATACAACAACTTTGTTCGTTTCAAAACATCAGGCTATCATCAGTCTCTGCGACCGCACCCAAGTACATAATATCTTTGTGAGCGTGCGTTCGGGGCTTGGTTATCACTGCTTTAAACCATCCATGCATTTGATGATGATGCCATAAACAAATATTGAAGATTTTCTTGCTAAATCTATACCGAAAAGAGCTGAGTTGTCAACATTGCTTAGACCAATTATTATACCATTGCACAAAAAACAACAAAACCCAAAAAAACCGCTGGGTTGGGTTTTTTCAAAAAACGCGGATTTTTGCCAGCCCTGCTACCGGGGCACTCCATGTATGTTGCTTAGGCTTGTACAAAAACATTTTTCTGCCGGCGTTACCGCTTATGCTCAGATGTAAGTACTTCACGTGGAAAAGTGTCTTTATACGTGTTCATCCAGTTCTTTCTTACTACAGCAATTTGTAATCTTTGCTTTTTTGTAAACCTCACCATTTAATTGCAAATATGAAGTATCAATATAGTTTTGCAAATTGAATTCAATTTAAGTTAATATACAATTTCCTAACTCAAACTGCTAAATCTAGCAGAAAATAAGCTAAAATGGGAACACTAAAATAGTAACATGTCACTGTTGTATACATATGTATGCATTATCAAAGAAAAATTATTCGAAATAGTTGAATCTCATGCCATTTGCTTTTCGTTTTACACATTCCACTGCGAGTTCATTTAAAAAATGTCGTTGAAACGTCAACTTGATAAAATTTGTACCACAAAACAAAATAGAGTTACCGAGCTTTTTATATTAGCATTATTTTGCAATAATTTGCATTAAATTTTTAACAGGGTAACATTGTTTACGTTTTGACATTTAAAGGCATGCAAGTGCCAAATTTTCACTGAGAATGGAGTTTTTCGAACTGCCGAACAAACACATTTTCAATTTGAAATCAAACCATTTTCAAACGACAATCGTTTGATAATGATTTGAAAATAATAGCAATCTCATTAAAAAGGAGAAATAAGTTTAAATTGAGAAACGCATTTATTATGAACTTGTTTAACAATATTCTCAAATGCTTTTCAAATGTGAATTTTAATGCAGTGTGGAACATTAATGAAAAATATTTTGTTTTTTAATTGAAATTCATTATTTTAATAAATTGTCTGCTAAACACATTCGGCCTCATACCTAAAAGATGGAATAGTGTTATTAAAAAATGGAAAATGGTAATTTTTTTTTCCTTTCAGTATTTTGTAAAGAAGACGAGGAATTTAAAATGGAGCAGTACTCAATTGAACAACGTGCCCAAATTCTTGAGCTTTATTTTTCAAATCAACAATCATAATTTTATTCATAATTTAATTATGAGCGACGAAGCCCATTTCCAATTAAGTGGGTTCGTTGATAAGCAAAAATGCCGCTACGGTTGTGAAACAGAAAGCGGCCAATGAACCCAAATCAAGTGTACCTAAGTGTACGGTTTGGTGCGGTGTTTCATCGGAAAGGATAATTGGTCCATATTTTTTTGAAGTTTTGCGAAAGGTTATGGAAAATGTGTTGGAAAGAGCACGAATTTGCGAAGCAGAAAATGGGCACCACTTTCGAGATATTATTTTTCTTAACTAAACTAAAAATATTTCCCATTTATATACTGTTTTAAAAAAAAAGTTAATAATTATTTCTTAAATAAAAACTTATAACGAATTCAAACCCCTTCGTTAATTTTGAGCCACCCTGTACATGCACTACTAATATGATGTTGTTAAGTATAGACTCATAATGGTATGCTTTGTTCATACGACGATATAAACCACTGGTTTCGCTCTCTGAAACTAGATTGCCAAACATGCTGGTCATACGATTCGTTCTTGTTTCATTTTGACATTTTTTTTGGTTTTGTTAGTGTGATTCTTTTTTAAATAGATAAAAAAGTAAATAAAACTAAAAAATATATTATTTAATACTTTAATTAATATTATTATGTTATTATTATCACTTTATTTTATTAAACATCAATTTTTATTTTGTTTTTTTCTTTGTTTTGATTTTTTTTGAGAGCTAGTTCAGATAAACTAACGATAACTGTTATCAAAATTGGAGATGATAGTACATTTTTCCTGTTTCGCAACCCGTTTCAAAATGAAACGACCTGTTACGCTCTCAAAATTTTGTATGGGGAAACAAGTCGTTTCAATCATGTTTGGGGCGCGAAACAGGAATAAGAGAGCGAAACAAGAATATTGCTGTCCGTGTGAACATGGTATTAGAGGTTTTCTCTTGTTATAACACGGTTGTTAATGCAAATGTTTTAACAACGCTTTAATAACATCATGTTATAACAGCAAATCATGTCATTTGTAGACGGGGAGTTATAGATCTTCATATTAGGGTGTGTGTGAAACGGTAGCGAAGTTCTATGGTGAATTAAAATTTCTACGCTAATGTCAAAATTTATACTAGCCCTCAGGGCCAGTGAAATTTTATTCACCTTAACAATGTCAAAATTTTACTTCTATGAGTACTTTTCTACCGTTTCACACAAACCCTTATGCTATGTTCATACGACGATATAAACCACTGGTTTCGCTCTCTGAAAGTAGATTGCCAAACATGCTGTTCATACGATTCATTCTTATTTCATTTTGACATTTTTTTGTGTTGTTTGTGTGATTTTTTTTTAAGATAAAAAAGTAAATAAAACTTGAAAATATATTATTTATTAGTTTTATTAATATTATAATGTTAATTTTATCACTTTATTTTATTAAAAATCAATTTTTATTTTGTTATTTTCTTTGTTTTGATTTTTTTTAAGAGCTAGTTCAGATAAACTAACGATAACTGTTATCAAAATTGGAGATGATAGTAAATTTTTCCTGTTTCGCAGCTTGTTTCAAAATGAAACGACCTGTTTCGCTCTCAAAATTTTGTATGGGGAAACAAGTCGTTTCAATCATGTTTGGGGCGCGAAACAGGAATAAGAGAGCGAAACACGAATATTGCTGTCCGTGTGAACATGGTATTAGTTTAAATAAACATATGACGCATGCAGTGATGCCAATACTAAAAACATATTGTTTGAAAAACGGCTAAAATTTTGAGTTTTTAATGAAATGGTATTTTAAATATTAAATAAATATCGATATTTGAAAATATATCGATATTTTTTGCCCATTCCTAGTAACGAAACAGATTCTCAAATAAACAAAACATGCAAAAATAGACCCTTTTTTCAAAATGGTCCAAATCACGAGAGTCAAAGTTGGATCCGAAATATTATAAATGTCATCTTAAAAAAAGTCCAAGTCCATTTTAAGGAGGGTGCATCGAGCACTTTTTTTGGTGAGTCGCTCTAATATACATATCGCTCATTTGCTGCAAGACCGGCATAACTCAAAAAAATCCATTTCGAGATAAACGCATTTTAAGTTTTTGATTTGCTCTAACTACTTAGAAAAAAAGAAGACACATTCTCTTCAAACTGGGAAAGTATAAAAGTTATATATTCGTTTTACACATTCCACTGCGAGTTCATTTAAAAAATGTCGTTGAAACGTCAACTTGATAAAATTTGTACCACAAAACAAAATAGAGTTACCGAGCTTTTTATATTAGCATTATTTTGCAATAATTTGCATTAAATTTTTAACAGGGTAACATTGTTTACGTTTTGACATTTAAAGGCATGCAAGTGCCAAATTTTCACTGAGAATGGAGTTTTTCGAACTGCCGAACAAACACATTTTCAATTTGAAATCAAACCATTTTCAAACGACAATCGTTTGATAATGATTTGAAAATAATAGCAATCTCATTAAAAAGGAGAAATAAGTTTAAATTGAGAAACGCATTTATTATGAACTTGTTTAACAATATTCTCAAATGCTTTTCAAATGTGAATTTTAATGCAGTGTGGAACATTAATGAAAAATATTTTGTTTTTTAATTGAAATTCATTATTTTAATAAATTGTCTGCTAAACACATTCGGCCTCATACCTAAAAGATGGAATAGTGTTATTGCCGTCCTCAAATTCTTAGAAAGATGAAATAATTGGCTCCTTTTTATTTTAAGGGTTGCCATGGCGCGATCATATAACAAACTTTTATTTTCTTCATTTTCCCGTTACAGTTTTATTTGCATTATTACACTTTAAAATTAATTTTTTACTCACTAATAATTTATATTTTGCATAAAAAAATTAAGGTTTTCTATAGGCGAATTTACTTCACGTCATATCGAAGGTTTAATAACTCAATCTCGTAACTCTATTTTTTGCGATTTTGAGTTTAAACCGGAAAAGTAATAAGTGAATGACATCGTAAGCGCAGTCATAAGCGTAAACATTTATTAGTTAACTTTTTATTCAACAATATTCAAACGCGTTTCTCAGCTGTTGAAAATACTTTTTGCAGAACCTTGTATCTTGAAGTGAAAGATGACAATATAAGCTCAGTTAAGGGGGAAAAAATCGCGATAGGGACGAGAAAATTAATGACAAAATGAAGGCTTTTGCTGGCGAAATAAAAGTTTTCACGGTTGATTTCCAAGCCGTGCATGCAGATAATACCACATTTACCGGCTAGTGCTCTTTATTTTAAGCAAAAGTAATTAGTTAAGTAATTAGTTCACAATATATATTAGGTAATGGCGATGTACTGTGCTATGTCTGGTACGAGGGCGAGGGCAGCAAGGATGGAAATGTTTTTGCGTCGTACTTGATTTGTGTAGAAAATCATCAAAAAAAAATAACGTTTCCCTGTTAGTCATCTTTCGAACACAAAAATATTACTGTTTTTATCAAACTCAACAAAAGATGTGAACATTTAATTCCGTTCGGTTTTTTTTTTTTTGAAAATCCCCAAACTTCAATGTGTTCGGATCGGCTCATTTATGTTCGTCCCTTTTGGCTGGTAAAAAAAACCAAACATTTTTTACAAAAACAAAATACACACACGAAAAAAACATTATAGAACATTAAAATATAATGTGTGTCTACAGTATCACTACAATTGTTCTGTTTTTTAACGAGGAACCGAACATTAAATAATGTTCGGTTCTTTCTTGAAAATAGTTACGAACGGTATTAAGGGTTGTGTATGTATAGATATCTTTCCTGGGTGTGTGAGCCGAACGTTAAATAATGTACTGTTTATTGTACTGTTTATTTTCGAACACTGGTTTAAACTATATTTTTATTAAGTTCTTCCTAACACTTTAACAGCAAATTTCCAAACCGATTTTGTTCAATTATATTTAGAAGAATTTCCACTATCTGGCCATTATTAAACACACTTAACTTTAATCGCCATTTTTTAATGTTTATATTTATTTTTCGCTTTAGTATCGCCAAGTTTATTTTTAATTTCAGAATAACATATGATATCAAATTGATAAAGCCATTGTATATCAAATGTTTACATTCAAATCATTATGAATTTAAATTCAAATGTTAAAATCAAACAATTGAAAAAGGTTTGAGAATTATGTTTGATGTCAAAAAAAAAAAAAAAAAATACTGTCATTTTATTTTCAAGGATTGACTTCGTGTTTGTTCGGTGGCAGTGGCATTTTTTAAAGCTAAATCAAAAAATAATTACTGAAGCGTTATAAGCGGCGTTGCTGTTTTGGTTTATTTAATCCAATATTTTTTTAGTGTGTGACAAAAAGTATAAAATTTTCCCATTTTGGTTACTTTTTCGTAAAAGACATTTCGTTGGGTGGTTATTGGTTTGACGCACGGAACAAAAATATTTTTCTAGAAAAACGATAGCTAGTGGTTGGATGAATTTTAAGTATTAACTGCACGATAGATTTTTTTGTTAAACATAACGTGGGTCGCGAGATATGTTTTCTATTGAAACTTAAAGTTATTTTAAGTTTTTGCACAAAGTATAAAAAGTTATTAAGATTAAATTTTAATAATGCAAACTTGTTTTGTGCCCCATATACTATTGATTACACTGATGTTTTTAAATGTCTTTCAAGTAGGTCAAAGTATTTGTAAAAAAACACAAAATAAAAACCACATAGTGTATCGTCGTGTGCTTACTGGTTTGCCGCAAGGAACAAAAATGTTTTGATCTACATTTTTTGAATATACATGCAGCATAACAATTGCAAGTAATCACTCTTATCGTGGTTGGCGAATTTAAAATACGCCTAAGACTGTTTAGTAATGGATTTAAGAGAACGTGAACTTATTTCCTTTAATCTATTACTAAACAGTCGCAGGCGTATTTTAATTTCGCCAAACACGATAACGGTGAATATTTTTTACTTTTACATTAAAAATTTGCGTCATAGCACAAAAAGTGACGAATAAAGCAAAACAATTTTAAGAGAACTGTTAAATTGAGGATATGGGGCAATGTCAGAGCTCGATATCTCTTAATATATTCGAAATATCAAAAATGGATTAAAAATTTATTATAGAATTGAAAATCGCATATTTATATGAACATTTTAGAGGTCCATAACTCGAAAACTATGGGTTGCGCCACTTTTTCACTTGATATTTTTTTTTTTTCTTATTTTCAAATTTTCTATCACCCTAGGTACTTTTTATTTTATTTACAGCTGCTTCGGTAAACTAGATTTGTTCCGCTAAGGCATATACATTAGAGCGACTCAAATTCGCAAGGTTTACCCCCCTGAAAAAGAACCTTGGACTTTTTTATGATGACATTTATAATATTTCGGCTCGAGCTTTGACCTCTACTTGAACTTTTATACAGATCAGTTATTGCGATTTTAAAAAGCGTTACATTAAATCCTTTTGTGATTCTATTTTAGTAATCGCAATAAATGAGTCTTGAATGATCTGTATAAAACTTTTGTAAATATAAACAATAAAATTTAATAACTTAATTTGCGAAAAAAATATGCCGCCAAAAAGTAGTGGATCATATATTTTTTTTCTTCTTTAGTCCTATTTTCATTCATACATGATCTAGAAACTAAATCCGCTATGATATTAGAGTTACCACTAAATTGTATTTATATATATTCCAGAGCACCGTGTAAAATGCATCTAATTTGCTTTTTTTTCTTCTTTAGTCCTATTTTCATTCATACATGATCTAGAAACTAAATCCGTTATCATATTACAGTTACCACTAAATTGTATTTATATATATTCCAGAGCACCGTGTAAAATGCATCTTATTTGCAAAAATCTAAATTATTTACATACAAAGATGATGTACTTGGCAAAAGAAAAAATTTGATACCCATATTGTCTTATTTAAAACGAAGGGTTACCACCCCATTGCATTTTTGTCAAAACGCGAACTAGCACGAATTTCAAAAAAAGCTGCCCGTATTTAATTAAATCGACTAAAGATTAAAATATGTTAATTTGGCATTTTTATTACAATAACCCCGAACAAAAAATTCAAAACCCGTTCTTTTTTACAGAATAACCTTAAAAAATGGACAAGGATGATCGATCGTCCTTGGACAAATTGTATATACAGTTTGACGCGCCTTAAAAAAAAAACCTTTGTTATGATACCCATATTGGTAACGAATAGGGATGGGCAAATTGAAAAAAATATATCGATATGTATCGAATCGATATTTATTATTGCAAAAATATCGATATATCGAAGGGGTTTGAATTGCTTATAACTTTTTTATTGTAATTTTTTTTTCCTTTCAGTATTTTGTAAAGAAGACGAGGAATTTAAAATGGAGCAGTACTCAATTGAACAACGTGCCCAAATTCTTGAGCTTTATTTTTCAAATCAACAATCATAATTTTATTCATAATTTAATTATGAGCGACGAAGCCCATTTCCAATTAAGTGGGTTCGTTGATAAGCAAAAATGCCGCTACGGTTGTGAAACAGAAAGCGGCCAATGAACCCAAATCAAGTGTACCTAAGTGTACGGTTTGGTGCGGTGTTTCATCGGAAAGGATAATTGGTCCATATTTTTTTGAAGTTTTGCGAAAGGTTATGGAAAATGTGTTGGAAAGAGCACGAATTTGCGAAGCAGAAAATGGGCACCACTTTCGAGATATTATTTTTCTTAACTAAACTAAAAATATTTCCCATTTATATACTGTTTTAAAAAAAAAGTTAATAATTATTTCTTAAATAAAAACTTATAACGAATTCAAACCCCTTCGTTAATTTTGAGCCACCCTGTACATGCACTACTAATATGATGTTGTTAAGTATAGACTCATAATGGTATGCTTTGTTCATACGACGATATAAACCACTGGTTTCGCTCTCTGAAACTAGATTGCCAAACATGCTGGTCATACGATTCGTTCTTGTTTCATTTTGACATTTTTTTTGGTTTTGTTAGTGTGATTCTTTTTTAAATAGATAAAAAAGTAAATAAAACTAAAAAATATATTATTTAATACTTTAATTAATATTATTATGTTATTATTATCACTTTATTTTATTAAACATCAATTTTTATTTTGTTTTTTTCTTTGTTTTGATTTTTTTTGAGAGCTAGTTCAGATAAACTAACGATAACTGTTATCAAAATTGGAGATGATAGTACATTTTTCCTGTTTCGCAACCCGTTTCAAAATGAAACGACCTGTTACGCTCTCAAAATTTTGTATGGGGAAACAAGTCGTTTCAATCATGTTTGGGGCGCGAAACAGGAATAAGAGAGCGAAACAAGAATATTGCTGTCCGTGTGAACATGGTATTAGAGGTTTTCTCTTGTTATAACACGGTTGTTAATGCAAATGTTTTAACAACGCTTTAATAACATCATGTTATAACAGCAAATCATGTCATTTGTAGACGGGGAGTTATAGATCTTCATATTAGGGTGTGTGTGAAACGGTAGCGAAGTTCTATGGTGAATTAAAATTTCTACGCTAATGTCAAAATTTATACTAGCCCTCAGGGCCAGTGAAATTTTATTCACCTTAACAATGTCAAAATTTTACTTCTATGAGTACTTTTCTACCGTTTCACACAAACCCTTATGCTATGTTCATACGACGATATAAACCACTGGTTTCGCTCTCTGAAAGTAGATTGCCAAACATGCTGTTCATACGATTCATTCTTATTTCATTTTGACATTTTTTTGTGTTGTTTGTGTGATTTTTTTTTAAGATAAAAAAGTAAATAAAACTTGAAAATATATTATTTATTAGTTTTATTAATATTATAATGTTAATTTTATCACTTTATTTTATTAAAAATCAATTTTTATTTTGTTATTTTCTTTGTTTTGATTTTTTTTAAGAGCTAGTTCAGATAAACTAACGATAACTGTTATCAAAATTGGAGATGATAGTAAATTTTTCCTGTTTCGCAGCTTGTTTCAAAATGAAACGACCTGTTTCGCTCTCAAAATTTTGTATGGGGAAACAAGTCGTTTCAATCATGTTTGGGGCGCGAAACAGGAATAAGAGAGCGAAACACGAATATTGCTGTCCGTGTGAACATGGTATTAGTTTAAATAAACATATGACGCATGCAGTGATGCCAATACTAAAAACATATTGTTTGAAAAACGGCTAAAATTTTGAGTTTTTAATGAAATGGTATTTTAAATATTAAATAAATATCGATATTTGAAAATATATCGATATTTTTTGCCCATTCCTAGTAACGAAACAGATTCTCAAATAAACAAAACATGCAAAAATAGACCCTTTTTTCAAAATGGTCCAAATCACGAGAGTCAAAGTTGGATCCGAAATATTATAAATGTCATCTTAAAAAAAGTCCAAGTCCATTTTAAGGAGGGTGCATCGAGCACTTTTTTTGGTGAGTCGCTCTAATATACATATCGCTCATTAGCTGCAAGACCGGCATAACTCAAAAAAATCCATTTCGAGATAAACGCATTTTAAGTTTTTGATTTGCTCTAACTACTTAGAAAAAAAGAAGACACATTCTCTTCAAACTGGGAAAGTATAAAAGTTATAAAGATGAATTTAATACACAATATAAAGAAAAACAAAGCAAACCATTATGCATCTCTAACTCCAAAATTTCATTTTTTGAGTTATGCCGGTCTTGCAGCAAATGAGCGATATGTATATAAGGACTTACACAGGGTTTAAAAAAACTGCAGTCAAAATAAAAGAATTGCTTTTTCTTCCACTTTTTGATTTTTCATTGGCCAAAAATAAACTGTTGCTTTTACTTCTGATTCATTAAATGAAAACAGTCGTAGTACAGGCAAAAGCAAAAAACGAAAGACATGTTCGGAAGTGTTTGGTTTGACAGACTGAAACTTTTAATAATTCCCGAAGTTAACGAAGATGGGACGTTCTGTTTTTGTTTTGTTTCGATTTTCCAGTTAGAAGTGCGTTTTCCTATTGTCTTTAATCACTTGTTGGAAGAAAAAAATAAACTGTTGTTTGATTTATGTACTATGTTTGTATGTATATGTATTTTGTTTTACTGTTATTTTTGTACAAACCAAAAATTCTTCTGTTAGTGAAATTAAATAGACTTTTTTAAAATTCAGAGAACTTTTACTGCCGTATTCGTAAAAAAATAAAATAAGTTTGAAATGTGTTTTAAGCCAAAATTTTCATAAAAATTTTTCTTAAAATGCATTTCAAATCTATTTTAATTTTTTATGAATACGGGGGTTAAAATACAAACCTAATAAACTAAAGAAATAAGATACATACATATGTATGTATGTAAATATGTATATGAAAATGATAATGTTATTTAAAGTTTTATTTAATTTCAAAAAATTAAAAAGATGGTTAAGCATTAAAATAAATACCTACATACATATGTTTGTATGTATCTACATATGTAAACATGAATTATTTAAAAAAAAAAAATACGGAAAACAAAAACACAAAGTCCCATCTTCGTTAGTCTGGGTTCACACTATAAAAGTTTTCTTGCAGAAAGTTGAGTTTATTGGTGAGAACGGAGAGAATTATAACATTTTCTTTTCCCCTCTCACAAATAAACTGAGGATTTCTGAAGAAAACTTTCATCGTGTGATCCCAGACTTAACTACGGGATTTTTTAAAAGTTACAGTCTGTCAAACCAAACACTTCCGAACATGTCGATATTCTTTGTTGTGTACAACTTTTCATTTTTTGCTTTTGTCTTGTCTGCGACTGCTTTCTTTTAATGAAGCAAAAGTAAAGGCAACAGTTTTTTTTTTTGTCCAATGACAAATGACGAAGTCGAAGTTACAGCACAATCTTATGACTTTTACTATCACAACTGCAGCTTTTGAAACACAGCTTGCATATTGGTATTTCCACAGAAATGTCTACTTTTTGTCACGTAACGTCACCAACCATTTTTAATTGTTTCTTAAAGAGTAATGAAAATATTATTTACTTTTTTGCATTTTGGTGTAGAACGCAACTAGGTTTTCATTTAGTAAAAGAGAGGAAAAATTTGAACAACGTGGTTCTAAAATACAAGAATAATTGCTAGGTGACGTTACGTGACAAAAAGAGAGCTTTTCTGTGGAAGTGCCCATATGTATATAAGCCATAGCTTTTTTTTAACCATACATAAGTTTGATGATGATCCCATAGAAAATATTGAAGATTTTCTTGCTTCATCTATACCGCGAAGGGATGAGGATTACACAAAAAATCATAAAGCCCTAATAAAACTCATGAAAAATCCCGGTGGATTGGATTTTTTGTAAAATACCCAGGTTTTTGCCAGCCCTGCTGCAAGCGGTCAAAAGTTTAACACGACCGTTTCAGGGTAGAATCCACAGAATACGTAGTTGTAGTATTCGTGCAGTTGAAGTTGAAGCGCAAAATTCGAAATTTTTAACCGTGTTGCGCTACAGATCATTCTTCAGCTTCAGCAACTACTACAACTACTTTATTCTGTTCCAGGCTTACGCCTCGTAATGGAAATGACTACCTTATTAAAAGTGGTTTTACACGATATGTATTTAGCAGTGTACTTGTCAAACTGCTCTCCGGAGACTTTCGTCAAACACTTCCTGTCATCCCCAAATCTTCTACTGAGGATGAACTTAACGCGTGCCTGTAATCGTCGTCTTTGTGGAGGCATGTCCAGAAGTTGCAATTGACCACAAACATGAGAGTCGCGTTGCAGAACGACCCATCGGATGCTAAATTTTCGGAACAACTGCTGGAGCTTGGCAACGGCCAAATTCCTGTTGATGTTTCGAGTGGATTGATATCGTTCCCTGAAAATTTTTGTGAATTCACATCGTCCAAGGAGGAACTCATCAGCAAAGTGTTCCCTGGCATTGCACAAAATTATAAAAATCTGGATTGGATTCGTGAACGGGCAATACTAGCAGCGAAGAATAAGGACGTCGATAGCTTAAACTTAATTATTTAAAGTCACATTGCAGGACAACTGCATACGTACAAAACTGTTGACTGCGTGACCGACGAAAATGAACTGACCAGCTACCCATCGGAATTTTTGAACTCGCTTGATGTACCTGGAACTCCGCCGCATAATTTACAGCTGAAGGTGGTATCAATCATAAATATGTTGCGGAATCTCAATCCTCCAAAAATGTGCAACGGTACGCGGTTGTCCGTCAAAAAGCTAATGAACAATGTGATTTAGGCGACAATCATCAAGGGCAAATTCAAAGGAGAGGAAGTCCTTATCCCACGAATTTCCATTATTCCAACTGACCTTCCATTCCAATTCAAGCGGATTCAGTTCCCCGTTCGATTGTCATTTGCAATGACAATCAATAAATCGCAAAACCAATCACTAGAAGTCTGTGGGATTAATCTCGAATTTCCCTGTTTTCCGCACGGTCAGCTGTACGTTGCATGTTCGCGTGTTGGGAAACCGTCTTCGTTATTTGTTTTTGCGCCGGAAAACAAATCGAAAAACATTGTTCATCAAATCGCTCTCTACTGATTCCATTCAAATAAATCACATTGAAAATTAAAATACTTGTGTTGTTTTATTACTCAAGGCGAATTAACTACAGGTGGTGTCGAAACGGCATCTGATTTTGACAGTTCGGGCTTATTTGTTTTGATTTGTTAGTGTTTTGCTAATAATGGTTGACATTTCGAGCTAATAGCACTAATAATGCAATGCAAAAAACCCTATGTTTTTTTTGATTGTTGTAGTTCCGACACCAC
Organism: Pollenia angustigena; assembly: GCA_930367215.1. Taxonomy (NCBI): domain Eukaryota; kingdom Metazoa; phylum Arthropoda; class Insecta; order Diptera; family Polleniidae; genus Pollenia; species Pollenia angustigena. Next base: position 9,152,823 of record OV884061.1, on the reverse strand, counting down.
CTGTAGTTGAATTCGCCTTGATTATTACTCTAAAGTTTGTCTGAAGACCTAAAATTGGGACGAGGCGAAGTTCGTCGGGTCCGCTAGTATAAATATATATTCGCCCCTACACACATATACAAACTAAAGCTGGAGGTCCATACCACGCGTTTTCGCCTCCACGCAGCGCATGCTTTTCTAACATTACTTTCGATCTACGTTTCAAGTTGCATGCCAACATCTTTTTATGCAGCAGCAGCACAAGTAAAAATAAAATTTGTCAAAATCAGCTGATTTGTCCGAATGCTGCTTGTGACGCTTACAAAAGTAGAAAGTAAACCTACTTTTCGCCTCATGGCATCTACGTTTTTGTGTATGTAACTTACTACGTATAACTACACAGATTCTACTTTTTTGACAGCTTCGTATGCTGCGAAAAAGCGAGTAACGCGTGGTGTGGACCTCCAGCTTAAGAAAAAACTTTACTTGCCAGATTGAAGTGTTATAAAATTGATGCCAGATTAAAGTTTAAAATAAATTTATTGACGGGATAAAATCGTCAAAACCTAAGTGACTCTACATTAAAAATCGTCAATCGTCATTTTGGTAAATTCATCGAAAAAAATCGTCAAAATGACGTAAAATTGGCACATCTAACATCCCTGCTGCATATACCAAAAGAATTTGAAATAGTCACCACAAAAACAGCAATAAACAAACATATACAATACGACCATAAAACTACATGTTGAGTTTGGTTCAGCAATTATTTACACATGTTGTAAATCGACACAATTGGAGCGACTACAAAAGCTACAAAACAAGGCAATGCGAGTAATACTAAAATTTAAGAGAGACACACTAATACAATTTATGCTCAACACGCTTAGGCTGGGGTTTTGAGATCTCAGTTAAACTAAGTTTAGTTAATCTGAAGACTGATTTGTGCCGCCAATACCAAGTTTGAAAACAAAATGTTGCCGGAACAGCGCAATCTTGCTTAAAAGTGGGTCTTTAATGAAATAATAGAAAAAAAAAATAAAATTTCACCGGAAAATCCGAGTTGCAGAGAACGCTAAACTAAGTTTTAACTTAATCCCCATCTCAAAAACCCGTCCTTAAATGGTTAAACATAAATCAAAGATTGGAATTAAACACACTACTTTTTACCCGTAAAATGAAACATGGAAATGAATACCTATGCGAACAAGTACGATATGTGGGTGATGTTCAACCGTATAGATTGAGATATGCAGAAGACTTTAGACTTCAACGAGTAAACGCAGCAGAAATACAACTATAATCTTTTTTTCATTATAATTTTTTATTATTTTTATTATTATTATTTCTTATTAATTATTTAACTCATCAAGTAATATTAAAAATGAACAAATTGACTTTATGCTGATAATAAGGGTTACTAAAATCTTATATTATTACTATTCTTATTTATTGTACATATGTTTGTGGGGGCGTAAGGATGTAGGGATGATCTCAAAGATAATAAAATACTTGTAATATAATTTTTATTGGCCAAATGGCTACATGTATTTCAAATGGATAAATAAATAAATTAATGATCATCAGCCGTATTAATAATGAAAATTTGTCATGAAGTTAGCACAAAGTTTATTTATAATACACTTAAGGCTTGATTTCACTATTATACTTGGTATTTATACATGTCAAAAATTCAAGTAATTTGACAAAGTGTGATAGTGTAAATGCAATGTGTCACGAAAATGACAAGTATTATGAAAAAAGTTTGACGTCCGTTTGAAAAATTTCTAAACAATAACACTTTTCATTGGATTATTTCATGTGTGAGTGTTTATACTTTGTGTGATGGTGTGAACAAAAACTGTCATGTTTAATTAGATTTTTTGACAGTCGCACCAAAACTCATTAGATTTCTATCTCATAAAGTATTATGGAATACGTAAGACTTGTGAGAAACTCTTGTTAACGAGCTGCCAAACGTTTGCCAACTTGTGAAAAACAGCTGTTTAATGTAAAACAATTTGGTTGGAGTTAAATTGCTGTTTTATTAAATTTTTCTATCTTTTTTTATACCCTTCACCGAAGGTAAAAGGGTATATATAACTTTTTCATTCCGTTTGTAATTTCTACAATATTGATCCTACATTGCGAAGTTCAAATCCGGTTGTCCGTCTGTCTGTCCATCCGTCCGTCTGTTAAAATGGGTTTCCGAAGCCCCCATAAATGATGGGGGCTTGGTTGGTGTATGCATCTGTCAGGTATTCTTATTTTAATTTTGCTATTGAAATTCAGCCAGATCGGTCCAAAACTGGCTGAGATATGAGCAAAAACAAAAATCCCTTGTTATTGTTGTATTTTTATTACTGTTTTCTGTATATCTGGAGAACGGCAAGAGCCAAAGTTTCCAAATTAGGTACACACATTGAGGTTATCAATGTACAGCATCCCACAATGTGGGCGGGATTGGAGAAGTGGGCGTGGTATCTCCCTTACAAAAAATATCAAAAATGGTATAAAAACCCGAATTTTTGGACTGAAATATGACCTATTGTTATCCATTACACATCAAAAGATCGGAAATCTTTAGAAGAAAATATTTTCTGAAAAAATCGGAAAGATCGGTTCAGATACGAAAAAGTTATGGCCAAAAATTTTTTTTTTAAATACCCAGATCTTCCCGAGTCCAAGCTTTATAATTCAAGTAAATGGTAAATTTCTTCCTTAACACGTCGGTATTTAAATCTGTCAAATCGGTTTAAAAATGGCTATGTTATAATTAAAATACTGAAATCCAAAAAAATTTTTTTTTTACCCTTCACCGAAGGTAAAAGGGTATAAACTTTATCATTCCGTTTGTAATTTCTACAATATTGATCCTACACCCTATAAAGTACATATATTCTGGGTCCTTATGAAAAGCGAAGTTCAGATCCGGCTGTCCGTCTCTCTCCCCCCATGACATTTGTTTAAATATTCTAGCATAATGCCCAATATGATTTTCGTTATCACCCTTCTTTATTATTTCATCTATTTACCGAAATAATTTTAACAAATAGAAACTAGGAATTTTTGTGTTTTTTTGCTACTTAAAAACTCGCAAAAATAGATGAAAACAAACAAACACACATACATGGCACAAACTATTTTGGGTATATTTCCCTATTTCGGTTCACAACTCAAATAAGTTGATTTGTAATTTTTGTATTAGAGGTTACAACTTTGCTATTGCGGTAAACAAAAACATCAAAAGTAATACCAAATCGACTGTGTTGAGTTGTGAACAGTAAACGTGCCATATTTAAGGCCATATTTAGCCGGGTAGTAACAGTAACCTTACTGTAAAAAAGTAAGACCAATCTATTTCTTACAGATTGAGACGCAACATCTTACTGCTAACTGTAATCGTTCTAATTGCTTTACATACAACAAAATGAAACAGCTGATTTGCAACGTTACTGTTACTCCCGGCTAACTGAGCCTTTAATTTTAATGATATTCAAATAACGTTTCTTCATAGTTCAGTTGTCTAGGGGGTGTGTTAGGTTTGAAACTGTGAGTTCCCTGGTTCGAATCTTGGTTTTTTAAAAAGAAATTTTTTTTTTAATATATAATATTTATTTTTATGTTCTAAAAACGATTTAAAAAAAATATTTACCAGTTTTCGCTTTTTAAATTTAATTTATAATGATGTTTTAAGTATTGTAAATATGTATGTATGTATATGTAAAAATTATTTAGTTTTTGTCTAGTTGCTCTGTATTCTGCTCGCACAATAGTGAAGGGTATATAAGATTCGGCACAGCCGAATATAGCACTCTTACTTGTTTTATTTTAATTTTAAAAACTTTTTAAAATTGTTATATGTGGAGGAAAAAAAAATTTTTACAAAAAAATGCGGCCGAGAAGATAACAAAGTAAGTTATCAAAGTACTCAATTTGAAGAGAGTAATAAAAAAGTCCTCTCATTTTAAGGAGAGTGACTCAAATATGGCTATTTAAAATTGAGTGCTTTTTCAAGAAGTGCTACCAAAATAAATTATTTTTAGAACCTAACATAATGAACATCAGCGTTGCCAGAAAAATGATTTTATCATATTTTTGATAATTTTTTTTTACCAAAATATAATTTTCCTCAAATAGAAAATCATTTGAGAAGAACTTATGAGCTGTTTCCAAAGACTAAAAAACTGAGCGTTTTTCATATAAATTTTACAATACAATCAATCGCCTGTCACTTAAAACAGCACCTTAGAAACGAGAAAATTTTACTTTAAGTATGTTTGTTCAAGCAACACAATTTTTCTACAGTTTTTAAAAGCAGTAACTTTTTAAAACCATAAAGTTTTGTATGACCTTATTTATTGCTTTTACACACTTTACATTTTTGTCTTCTGTGTCTAGCATATACAAAAATGCTAATGACCATACAAAATACAGGGTGGCGCATAAGTATCGTAATGATATATTTAAAGAATACAGTAGTTGTGGTTACCTGCTCAAAAGTGCAGCTTAAGTAAAATGTTTGATTTAAAAGTAGAATAAAAAAATTATTTTATTACTACATAAATTAATATATTATTAAAATTTTATTTCAACCGAGCTAGCATTTTCAATCGTATAGGAGTCCACTGGGAATCTCACAAAGAGTGTTTTTGATCGTCGACAAGCTCATTTTTTGATTGTAGACAATTCCTCGCACGGGAGAAACTGTTACACGTGCTGATTCCAATGAGAGATTCGACCATAACGCAGCGAAAAACGCTTATATCAATCGTAAAGGGAGTCGTTTATGATTTATGTAGAGATTATCTAACGAGTCTTTCAAAAAGCATGCCAAGAGTAGTTTAAGACTCATGTAGGTATTATTTTACAACTCGTGAAATGCTCAGCCGTATGACTGAGCTACCTTAATAAGGGCATCAAGCGTATTTTTCATGCTAAAACTTCTAATTTTCATACAATTTCTATAAAACAAACCTTAAGGTCGCGAAATTAACACCATCCTGTCGGAAAATCCTTTTTTACAGATCCTTAGGCCGGTTTGTTTTATTAAAATTGAATTGGCAATAGCATTTTCATACTTCAAAAACGGTCTTATTTAGGTAGCTCAGTAACTGTTATACGACTCTTACAGAGAGTCCCAAAAGGTTCATTCCAAGATTTAAGGACGAGCGAGTCAAAAAATAAATAATAAATTACAACAAGATTTAGATGTTTTTGTTTTGTTACTCGTCAGATAATCATGAGAAGATTATTTTAGGAGTTGTATATTAAACATAATCGTCTAACAAACAGCCTATGCTAGCTGGGAAATAACAGATCATTTTATACATGTATGTATGTTTATTTAATATGAAAGAAACATTAACAAAAACAATGAGAATTCACAAAAAACATAAAAACTTATGAAAAAAATTGGATATTTATGTGAAAAATTGGCTACCAAATATTTTTATGTGTGCAGCTAACTTTGATGTTTTGTATGAAAATATTTTAAAGCTGCCCAAAAATATGAAAAATGTGCAGGTATACAAAATGCACGTTAAAAAGAATTTTGAAGAATAATTCCAGAAAATATGTATTTTGGGCAGTTAAGTCAAAGTGCAGCTAACTTTGATTTTTTGTATGAAAATAATTTTAAATGCCAAAAATTTTGTGCATTTATCTTAAATGTGCAGGTATAGAAAGTTCACTTAAAAAAGGAATTTGCATGGAAATATAAAGAATAATTCCAAAAATTAACAATTTTCTGCAGTTAAGTCAAAAGTGCACGTAAACAAAAGGCAGTTAAGTCAAAACTACTGTAACTTTTTTTCTGATTTTCTCAAACGTCGGCATTTATTAAAATTTAGATTTAAGCTTGAAAATATGTTCACATTATGTTTTGAAGATTATATCTTTAAAATGGTGGCCATTAATTGCTTCGACCTGATGTGCATTTCCAATAACTTTTTTTAATTTCACTTGGATAGTTCTTTACTTAATGACAAGCACCTTACCCTTAAGGTAACTCCAAAGAAAATATCGGGAGCTGTTAAATTAAGCGAAAGCGGAACTTAAGCGACTCAATAAGTCGCCAATTTCAATAAATGAACGATTTGAGACACAAATGTCAAATATTTCAAGGACAATATATTGAAAAATTTGCTTAATAAGCTTCTTAACATGCCTCTGCATTCCAAAAGTGTTGCAGACACGGTCACCTCAACACCTAGTAAAAGTTCTGATAAGTCTACCAGAACTAACTTTGGAGTGTTTGTGAAAATGTTATAAGAAAGAAGAAGTCTCAAGATACCTTAGATTTTCTAGAGATGCATTTTCGCTTGTTTACTAACGGAATGAATTGTTATACCCAAAATTTAAGAACATGGCTCAGAAATCAGTTCTGTCGCATCTGAGATACAAAAACAAAATTCTTATTAATATTAACTTTAAATAATAATCTCTAACACTTTTCTTGTTTAAGAAATAATAAAACTTTTGGTAATTTTACCATGAATTAAAATTCAGTTCGTAGTTTTTAAAATATTATTATCAATTTTAAATATTTATACTTACACAGTAATCTTATAATAAAGAAATTACTCTACATGAGTTTTGTTAATTTTACCTTAAACTTAAATTTTATGTTCGTATCGGTATCGCCGATATTTTCTTTTGTGTATAAGTATCGGCAAAAAGACGTCTCTTTAAATTCCTACTTTAAAGCTTTCAAATGATACTAATATTGGCCACAAGTTCAGAATTGTAGTGGAAAATTGCATATACATATGTAAGTATATCTGAAAACTTCGGTGTACATTTACAGGAAAACAAAACAAAATTTTCGAAAATTATTTTTGTTATCTATACACTTCTAAAATCAAATAAACGCGAGAGGTATAACGCGTTTCTTTCTCTTTTAAAAACTGTAAATTTTGTATGATAAACAAAAACCATTTTTGTTTTCTCTTTTAAAACTGTAAATTTTGTATGATAAACAAAAACCATTTTTGTCAATTTGGTTTTGTTTTCATGTAAATGTTCACTTATTCGACGCGTATTTCAGAATAGCCACGATTACTTTTATTTTTAAGTTTTGTATGTATTTGGAGGTGCATTTGTAAACTAGATTTGTTCCAAAACTCCTTACATACCACTGTTGCAAAAAACTTTTTCTCATACCATTCCAGTATTTATTGGAAAATAACAAAAATTACAGATAATTCTCGCACTGTACAGAGAATACTATTAAAAAAACTATTGAATTTTTAAAAAACAAAATTTAACAAAAATTATTTATGGCATAAATTAGCTAATCTGGCAACACGCATTAATCTGGCAATGCGCAGAAAATGTTAAAACTATGTTAAGCTTGGCAGTACAAAATATTATTGGCTATTTGGTTGTCAACAGGGCTGTCAGATTTTTTTGAGCTCCATCGCCAAGCCGGATGTCAGAAATTGCCAAAAATCGCCAAACGTCGATTTTGTTCAGTTTTTGTAAATTTTTCTTTTTTTTTTAATTAAATTTTGCATACAAAAAAACGCTAGTATAATTTTGGTGGGGTGTCACAAAGCCATAGGACATAAAGCCATAATGGCTTTATGTCTCAATCCAAACGGACATAAAGCCATAATTTTGATATGGCCTTAAGGCCCGTTTTCACAACTTACCGATAGCTTAAAGTAGACTTTAAATGGCCTTATAAAAAGTGTTCCATTATTAAAACTTTACTTTAACCTAAAGTGAACGATAAAATAGATTAGGGTAAATCCTACCTGGAAGGTTAAAGTAAAGTTGTAATAATGGAACACTTTTTATATGGCCGACAAAATCTTACCTTTAGCTATCGGTAAGTTGTGAAAACGGGCCTAAGTCTCATATCAATTTTAGTGGAATGGGACATAAAGCCATTATGGTGTTATGTCCCATTTGATGTGTTGCGTTACAAATGCTTATATGGTACAACAAAGACCTGCTTCGCTAACTAAAGCTTCTATACAGAGAAGCTTTAGTAAGCGAAGCCGGTGTTTGTTATACCATAGAGGAGAAAGTCATTGCGTCCGGCCGAAGGCCGGCTATGCAGAGAAGCACTTGCTAGTGTAGCTTTTTCGGGTTTTTTCCATATATGAACGACGTCCCCAAATTTAGGGGCTTAGTTCATTTTGGGTTTGGGGAGTTAATTCATTGGGGACTTAGTTCATACCGCCATTTTTGACATAAAACAGGGCGACATGAAACAACAAAGCATTTTCTACATGAAATAGGGTGAAATACAATCATTATCAAAAATATGGCTTTATGTCTCATTTTACGGAAAAAATTTATGGCGTTAAGTACCATTATATTGAGACTTAATGGCATATGCCCTTATGTCTCAATGGAATGGGACTTGACGCCATATGGCTTTATGTCCTATGGCTTTGTGACACCCCACCATAATTTTTCAGTCAAAAGTCGCCAAAAACTAAGAAAAAATACAAAAAAGTCGCCAAAGAAAATTTTGTTTTGTTTCTGTAATTTTTTTTTATATTAAATAAAATGGAGATTATATTCATATGTATTCAGCTAAAAATTTAATTAAGTACAAGTACATTAAGTACAATATTAGTAATGATAACAAAAAATGACAAGTTGTTAAACAAAATCGCCGAAATAATAGAAATGCTAAAAATAGCCAAGTTAATCGCCAGTTATATCAGAAATCGCCATAAAAGTCGCCAGTCGCCAAATGGGAAATCCCATCGCCAGACACGTTTCAAAATCGCCACGTTTGGCGAGAAATCGCCATATCTGACAGCCCTGCCGAGCAGAACTAAACTTAGGTGCGGCCAAGTTAAAATAGCGAAATATTGTGAATAGATATGGCAACTTTAGCCATTTTATAGAGAATAATATCTTCTTCTTGTTTTCGGTGTATGGGAGAGTATTTCGGCAAGATAACAAAGTAAAACCGGAAATGTTATTTATAAAATAATAAATAATTAATATATTGCGACAAACTATTAGAAAAACTAATATATTTAAATTAGTTTACAAATGTTTGTGTTGGATTCCTTAAAAATATATATTTTAATTTAAAAAAAAAAATAAATTTCTATTAAACTTCACTCATAAATTTCTATTGAACTTCACTCATTTTACTTATTTGGCCCTGGGGCCAAATTTAGGACTTCTGACTAACTTCTGTGAATTGGGCGTTGTAGCGGGCCACCTTAGCTGCAATTTGACATACATTTCATTTTGGGCGCTAGTTTTTTGTAGAACAAAGTTTTCAAAAAACTATTTCTAGCCAATTCACTCATTTTACTTATTTAGCCCTGGGTCCAAATTTAGGACTTCTGACTAACTTCTGTGAATTGGGCGTTGTAGCGGGCCACCTTAGCTGCAATTTGACATACATTTCATTTTGGGCGCTAGTTTTTTGTAGAACAAAGTTTTCAAAAAACTATTTCTAGCCAATTCACTCATTTTACTTATTTGGCCCTGGGTCAAAATTTAGGACTTCTGACTAACTTCTGTGAATTGGGCGTTGTAGCGGGCCACCTTAGCTGCAATTTGACATACATTTCATTTTGGGCGCTAGTTTTTTGTAGAACAAAGTTTTCAAAAAACTATTTCTAGCCAATTCACTCATTTTACTTTTTTGGCCCTGGGGCCAAATTTAGGACTGCAGAAGTGATTCTAGACTTGTAAATTAACTGAACAAAAAATTTTTACCTTTTTAGTCTTAATTAAAAAGTAATTTTGAACAACAATGACAAATACGTTCTGTTTTTTATTTTTTTGAAAAAAATAACAATTATTTTTTGATTTTTGTTTTTTTTTGAACAAAAATAACAGTTATTTTTTCGATCAAAATTAATAGTTTTTATTGGATTTTAATTTTTTCGAGTAAAAATAAAAGTTATTATCTAAAGAAATGTATGTAGGTGTTATAATAATTTAGTTGACTTTAAATATTTATTTTTTACGTACATACATATATCGTCATCTTAAAGGCCTAATAACCTATCTGCAAAAATTTCAAAATTGAGTTTCTTATGGATTTTTATTCCCTATATCATAACGCATATGTGTGCAAAATTACGTGCGTTATTAATTACGGTTTTAGTCGTTTACATCGTTTTCCGAGATTAGGCTTTATATGTGGTCAATGGTAAATTAAGGACCAAACTTAATTAAATTTGACAGTGTGTACTCTAGTCCTATAAAACTGTGACATACCAAATATTATTATTGTGACATACCAAATAATTAAAATGAGTGAATTGGCTAGAAATACTTTTTTGAAAACTTTGTTCTACAAAAAACTAGCGCCCAAAATGAAATGTATGTCAAATTGTAGATAAGGTGGCCCGCTACAACGCCCAATTCACAGAAGTTAGTCAGAAGTCCTAAATTTGGCCCCAGGGCCAAATAAGTAAAATGAGTGAATTGGCTAGAAATACTTTTTTGAAAACTTTGTTCTACAAAAAACTAGCGCCCAAAATGAAATGTATGTCAAATTGTAGATAAGGTGGCCCGCTACAACGCCCAATTCACAGAAGTTAGTCAGAAGTCCTAAATTTGGCCCCAGGGCCAAATAAGTAAAATGAGTGAATTGGCTAGAAATACTTTTTTGAAAACTTTGTTCTACAAAAAACTAGCGCCAAAAATGAAATGTATGTCAAATTGTAGATAAGGTGGCCCGCTACAACGCCCAATTCACAGAAGTTAGTCAGAAGTCCTAAATTTGGCCCCAGGGCCAAATAAGTAAAATGAGTGAATTGGCTAGAAATACTTTTTTGAAAACTTTGTTCTACAAAAAACTAGCGCCCAAAATGAAATGTATGTCAAATTGTAGATAAGGTGGCCCGCTACAACGCCCAATTCACAGAAGTTAGTCAGAAGTCCTAAATTTGGCCCCAGGGCCAAATAAGTAAAATGAGTGAATTGGCTAGAAATACTTTTTTGAAAACTTTGTTCTACAAAAAACTAGCGCCCAAAATGAAATGTATGTCAAATTGTAGATAAGGTGGCCCGCTACAACGCCCAATTCACAGAAGTTAGTCAGAAGTCCTAAATTTGGCCCCAGGGCCAAGAAAGTAAAATGAGTGAATTATCTAGAAATACTTTTTTGAAAACTTTGTTCTACAAAAAACTAGCGCCCAAAATTAAATGTATGTCAAATTGTAGCTAAGGTGGCCCGCTACAACGCCCAATTCACAGAAGTTAGTCAGAAGTCCTAAATTTAGCCCCAGGGCCAAATAAGTGAAATGAGTGAATTGGCTAGAAATACTTTTTTGAAAACTTTGTTCTATAAAAAACTAGCGCCCAAAATGGAATGTATGTCAAATTGTAGATAAGGTGGCACGCTACAACGCCCAATTCACAGAAGTTAGTCAGAAGTCCTAAATTTGGCCCCAGGGCCAAATAAGTAAAATGAGTGAATTGGCTAGAAATAGTTTTTTGAAAACTTTGTTCTACAAAAAACTAGCGCCCAAAATGAAATGTATGTCAAATTGTAGATAAGGTGGCCCGCTACAACGCCCAATTCACAGAAGTTAGTCAGAAGTCCTAAATTTGGCCCCAGGGCCAAATAAGTAAAATGAGTGAATTGGATAGAAATACTTTTTTGAAAACTTTGTTCTACAAAAAACTAGCGCCCAAAATGAAATGTATGTCAGATTGTAGCTAAGGTGGCCCGCTAGAACGCCCAATTCACAGAAGTTAGTCAGAAGTCCTAAATTTGGCCCCAGGGCCAAAAAAGTAAAATGAGTGAAGTTCAATAGAAATTTATGAGTGAAGTTTAATAGAAATTTATTTTTTTTTAAACTTAAAATATATATTTTAAAGGAATCCAACACAAACATTTGTAAAATAATTTAAATATATTAGTTTTTCTAATAATTTGTCGCAATATTTTAATTATTTATTATTTTATAAATAACATTTCCGGTTTTACTTTGTTATCTTTGTTAAAAGCCGAAATTCTCTCCCATACACCGAAAACAAGAAGAAGATATTATTCTCTATAAAATGGCTAAAGTTGCCATATCTATTCACAATATTTCGCTATTTTAACTTGGCCGCACCTAAGTTTAGTTCTGCTCGGTCAGAAATACTCAATTTTAATGAGGAGAAGAGAGACATATTTTGTTGCTCTCTTTCTTTTGAGTGAAACAAGATTTACTTTGTTAACTACTTTGTTATGTTCACGGAGATCAAAAAAATGACAAAACCAGCGATGATTAATGCAAACGTGTTGCATTTTTAAGTACTATAATGTGGCATCATTAAAATTCAGAGTTGATTTATTAAAAGTTAGCAGGTGGAGATAATTTTGTTATGAATAAACACTGTGCTTACAAGCTGCTTGGCTTAATCGGCATTCTAGTTAGCAGCTCGTTAAAAAGGTAGTAAATTATGTGCATTTTTATACTTACATACATATATGCATCTCTGTGTATTAAAAAACAAACAAGGAAATTTCATGTTAAAGAAAAATATGTTTTTCAACACATATTTTGTTTGGCTTTCATGTTTGTTTACAACATAAATGTCAAATTGATTTCAAAAATTCGAAAACCAAAAAAAAAAAAAACAAGTTGTTTTGCTCATAGAGGAAACATACTTAGTATCCCTACAAGAAATGCATAACCAAAACTAAAAAAAAAAAAAATTACTAACACACTCCAACAGTTTTACATTAGTTGTGCCGCTCTAACATATATGTTAGAGTAGAACAACTATAAACACTGCTTAAAATGCCATTCTTTTTTTAATATATATTTTTGTCATACGCTTTACTGGCTGATTATTGTGAAAATTTTTAAATTATTTAAATTTAATACTGCAAAATAGTATTTGTTATTTGTGTAAAATAACCACAGGGTGGTGGATTTTGTGGTAACAACGGAGGTCACGTAACACAGAATTTACATTTGCCAGTACTGGCAAGACAGTAAGCATATACATATTAGTTGGCAAAACAATGCAAAAACAAAATAGCTGTAAAAGTGTTTATGTATTAGTGTATAAGTTTGAATGAATTGCTACTGTCTTGCCAGTACTGGCAAATGTAAACGCTATGTAAGAAGCGGTCTTGTGAAAAGGAGTGGTTTTCCAACAGATAGCTGTCATTCGGGTGGTGGCTCTGGCCGGGATACTTATTTAAGATTTGGTGGTGGCAATGAAGGAACAAACAATACCTGATATTAAAGCACCTGATGGCTCTTGAAGTAGGTATGTATGTATTTGTTTTTTTGCCACAAATTGTTAACAAAATATTTTTAAGATCTACGAATCACAAATAAGTTTACCTCCGTTATGAATAAACTTTTATAAAGAAGACCCTAAATCGAGATCCAAACCCATGCAGAGAATCAGCCCAACAGATAAAAAAGTGGCGGATGGTTTTGATTCCCATGTGTATGTACGCAATAATTCAGAAATTTCGTTTTGGGAACACCCGGCCGTTTGCTACATTTCGCTGCTAATGGAGTTCCATATATGAGACATACATATTTTGTACTTGTTTAGAATTTATTTAATAAAAATTGTAAATTAAAATGAAAATTAAAAAAAATATATTATTTTATAAAGTACTAACAAAAATTTACGTTATGAATAACTAGTTAGTACTAACCAATATTTACGTTATAAATAGCTAGTTAGTGCTAACCAAAATTTAAATTATCATTGACCAAAAAAAAAGCAGCAGAGTAAGTCCCAATTTACACTAGGGACAATTTTGCCGGACAGACGAAGTTTGATGCCGAAGGGTCGAAAAGGTAGTGTGTAGTACATGACTATCTGTACTGGACATTTTTTCAGTTCTCTTTCTTACTTTTCGTAGTTTACATACAAGTATTTTCTGTCTGACTTCTAATGTTTCATATGTAAACGCTTCAGGTAAGATTAAAAGAGAATTCAAAAAATGTTCGGCAAGAAATGTCCCTAGTGTAAATTGGGACTAAGCAATACAGATATATGTGCCGTAGTCGAGTGGAATTAATTAGTGAGAGAGAGAGAGAGGCAAAATCACATGTACACAAGAGTTTCGGTTAGTTTTTTCATTTTGCTCTTAATAAACTAATAAAAACTTTAGCCAATATATCGGTCAACACTACCGGTCATATAACTAGTAAAATGACCGGTAGTGTTCTTGTAGGGTATTATAGACAAGGCCAGAAATGCTAAAAATGATTTTAAGACATGCTAAAAATTTTCCAACATTTTTGCTAACAATTAATTAACAGAAGTAAATTTTATTTCCTAAAGATTAAGAGCTGAAATTTCAAAATTCTTATTTTTTCAGCAGTTTACAGTTGTTTTTTGATAATAGCTTAATTATTTTTTATTAGATTATTAGTGTACAAATATATAATTTGTTGTTAATTTCTCACGATATATGAACATGTAATATTGTTATTTTGGCCTCTAAGGCTTGATATTGCATAAATAAATTAAATAAATAAATAAATTTGTTTTAGATATTTCGTTTGATTAACATGAAATGCCCAAACATTTACAGCCATATAAATGAAAATTTGGCATGAAGCTAGCACAAAGTTTATTCATAATACACTTCCAAACTCTGGCTTGTTTGAAAAACTTGTGAATAACAGCTGTTTAGTGTCAAATATTTTGTTGGATTTTTTAATTCACTGTCTGTTTTTGAATTTGCTTTCTTTTTTAAATTATTTGATTTTTAAACTTCTTAAAATGTTCACATGTGGAAGAAAAAAAAAATAAATTAAAAAACCAGCTGATTAATCCGAAACATGTTGCATTTTTGAGCAATATAATGTTAGCAGATGGACAAAAGTTTATTATGAATAAACTCTGAGCTAACAAGCTGCAAAACGTACAAACTGTGGTAACCTTTTTGTTATGAATGCGACTGTTAAACTACAGAATTTTTATTTTGGGATCATTTAATTCAATTTTTTCCTTACAATGAAAAAATTCCTTATACCTTCATACCTACGTAAAAAAATGGAAAATAATTTGTTTAATCAACATAATAAGGGCATTTCTAAGATTCTGTAAATGTAATTTTTTTTACAAAACTGGTAAGACGATTAAGATAAAACTAATCCATTTTCATACGAAATTTTTTTTAATAAAAAGTTCAGTTAAAAATAAGCGAAAAAAATTTTATAAAAATCCTAAATAAAATGCCGGAATGCTAAAAAAAAGTTTTGCAGCTTAATCAAAAAACCCACTGCAAAAGACATATCGTGTAAAACCACCTTTACGGCCAAAATGTTTAGGTCTACATATTATTATTTTTTAAATATACAAGAATAACATTGTATTTGAGGCAACGTTCACTAACAATTTTTAATAGACCATCAGTTAATACTGTCAACATTTAAAAATAAATCGATCCAGCGGTGTAAAGCCTTTTTACACTTGAGCTTATCTAATAGGCAACTCTTAGGTGTCGATTAAGCACATAAAACACAGAATATTTTTCAAATGGAGTGCAAATAAAAATTATTTATAATACATAAACATTATCGTTATATTTTGTTTCATTTGGTTACTTTTTTACATTTTGTAAAAAAATTTTTTGGTTGTGGCAACGCTGGTTGTAAGTTAAATATTATAAATCAAACTTTTAACCTGAAATTCAAGCAGAAGTGCGTAAATGTTATCGACTCCAAAGAACATGAGCATATTGTTCTGCCAATGTTTTATTCTTGTACACACAAAATAATGAATCAAAACGGAATGTAAAATTGCCCATGTGTTGTGAAAAATTTGACTTAGGGAATGAATTTTAATAAATATTTTTATTTTATATGATTAAGCAATAGGCATAATACATATGTTTTATTTTTTGAATTCGAGTTAGTTTTTATTTTGCAAAACAAATAAGCACTTTATTAATTGCAATTGTATTTTTTTATCAAATGAAAATTTTTGACACCTTGTTTGTTAGCAAAAAAAACAAAAAGCCCTAAGCAAGTCATTACAGGAGTATTGTACATACACACACACACAAAAATCAATATAATTTAATAATTTTTTTTTTTAATAAAAATGTATAATGATTTAGTTGTACCGAAAAAAGTTACTTGGGACATACTAAAATGAAGGTGATAATATATACTACCAATTTAAACACAAGTGTGTACATATTGAGTTTTGGAGAACTTTTGGTTGTGTTGTAGGTACTGAAGAAAGTTATTTGCGCTGAAAAACTATTAAAATAAAAGTTTTAGCAAGCATTTTGCTATTCATCCATATGGACTTAAAAGAACCTTGAAAATAGTTTTAAGATAATCGCATCACTTCATTATGAAGTGATGCATTTTTTAATTAAATCACATCACTTCATTTAAGAGACGAATGACATCAACCTATTGGCATGTTGATGACTTCAATTGGGGAATTAATGTGTATTACGGATTTGTAACAATTTTAACAGAACAAATTTTTATACCTCAACGACTTTATAACCAAAACCAGCGAGAAATCCAAATGCCAAAACACACACGCAAAACCAATACCGTTTGTAGACAGTATGAGCTGTATTTTTTTCTTTCACTTTCAATAAATCAATTTACTATAAATAACGGTATTGGCATTTGTTTTTGTTTCAACACAAATACGCGCCTATATTATCCGATACAATCGAACGGACACAACCGAACCACTATTATACGTTTTGGAAATCAGACTAATTTTTTTTTTATAAAAATTATATTTTTACAAGAAATCCATGTCCAAAATGTTAAATTGCCAACGCCGGTGGTAAACAATGCTTGCCGACGGCTTGAAGTAGGCTGATCCCACTCAGCGTTGCCACGACAAAAACAAAATTTGTAACAAAATGTCAAAATAAAGTAGCCAAAAGCGAAAAAAGTAACCAAAATTATTTTTTATCGTTATATTTTATTCGTAATTCAGTTGAAAAATATGTCTAAATAAGAAATTGTGTTCGTTTTTATTTATAGGTTAATAAACCGCTCGACCGATTTGTATAAAGTTTTGACAGTATATTACCGATGGTCTGGAATGAACAATCGAAAATAGTTCAACATTGTTCATGGTCGTGGCAAGTCCTATACAAAGTTAACAATTATTTTGGTATATTTTAAGAATTTATGAACCAGAGCATCCAATCTTTTTATATAAAGAGCTCTTAAAGGCAAAACTTGTTAAGTCTTGCTGTGTTATTATGCTATCAATGTGTTCATTTGAGCTAAATTACGCTGTAGATTTCTGATATATAGATGCTTTTTGCTCGGTGCAAATATAATCACATTAAGCCGGATGGGATGAGAAGGGCCTTTCACATTATCGTTTATCTAGAAAAGCATTAAAAGTAAGAAAATGGCCAAATACAATTCAAACACAATATATATAGCTTACATGGTTAATTTGATAGTCTGTTAAAGTTTAGGCTTCTAAATAAATAATTTTTAAGTAGATGAAAAGTGTATTGGTTTTGGATGCACATATACCACATACCACTTTTAAGGGTCAAATAAGCGAAGCGGGAAATTCTAGTTTCAAAACAATAAATTGGTAATTTTTATGTTGAAAAAAGTAAGCAAATTGGAAAAAAGTACACAAGTACACATTGGAAAAAAGTAATTTTGGTTAAAAGTTTCCAAAACGGCAACGCTGATCCCAATGATGCGCCCAAGGTATATTTAAAATCTATATACATCAGGGATGTCAGCGCCTTGCACAATTGTGCAAATTGATTCACATGTATGCTTACGCTCTTTTATTTTGCGAGCGTAAAATATAATTGTTTACTGAGAAACACTCTCATTCAGCGGGAAATATCGCAAATATTGCAAGGCCTGTTTTGAGGCCTTTAAATATATATATGTATATAAATAAATATACAATAACTGTATGTAGGTACATCTTTTTTTTTTTGTTTTATTATCTTTTTTATCTTATTTATTATCTATGTTCTTGTTTTGTTTTATTTCTGTTTTTGACATTGTACAATGATTTTAAAACAGGGATTTCCATTTCCTTGCACAATTGTGCAATTGTGGTTATTTTTTAAGATAGAATTTTAAAATTTTATAAAAATATATATGTAAAGTGAATCCTAATCAACAAAAATTTCAAATTTTCAAAATAATTGTTTTGCATTTAAGCTAACGATATGTGTTTTGTTCGTGAAAAAAATTCGTTGATGCCTGTAACAGGGTCCCTTTTTCTTTCGTTAAAAAGACGTGCCTAAATGCAGAAATTATTAAGAAAAAGCCACAAGAATTTGTTGGTATTTTGTGATTGTAAAAATATTTTTGTTTCTGTACCAATCCCGTCGGTGGGGTTTTTTTTTTTGAAAACTCGTTTCTTAAGTAGGTAAAAATATTTAAAAAACAAGTTAAAAAAGTCTTGTTTTGCTACAATTTATGTGTTAACCTATACACATAAAAGCAAATGTGACAGCAGGTAAAATTTTTGGGTAAGAAGATGTGTTTTATTGATGTATTAATGAAACTTTATTGTTTCGCACTATTTTTATTGCTTACTTTTTTATGCTACAATTATATGACCGAGTCTAAAGAGTAAAAATGAAATAAATAATGAAGATTTTTCCAACTTTCCTAAAACTTTGCTTATTTATGACAAGGAGAAATATTTGAAAAAATCTGAGTATTTGGCAATTTTTGAAAACCTTTTTTACAACTTTCAAGATCGTTTTCAAGATTTTGAGGATATAAAACCACTACTTAACATATTCCAAAATCCCTTTAAGTGCGACATTGCGAGTTATGAATTCAGCATCCAGTCGGAACTAATCATACTTAGGAGCGAAATTAATCCTCCAGACAGGGAAAATATTATTGAGTTCTGGAAAAATTTAGACGGGGCGCTATATCCTATATTAAAAAAAATTCCTTCAAATGTTTGTCCTCAACATATCTTTGCGAACAAATATTTTCCGATTTGAAATACATTTGCTCAAAACAACGCAATAAATTAACATCCGCAAACCTAAAAAATATTTTGTTGTTACGAAACTGCAATATAAATTTAGAAGATATTATTGGTAAATAAAAGTATTTATTATAGGCTAGTAAAATCTTCTCTTTTTATAATGGTGGTAAATACTTACAGAATGTTTTTAAACTTAATATTTGCATTAGTATGAGCAAATGAATTTTCATTGTTAGAATTCGCAAAGGTATGTTGAGCAAAAAACGAAAAATATTGGAAAGAATTGTATTAGGTTGTAAAAAGACTTCAAATATTGTGAACTGCGCAATTTTTCCAAAAAATAAGCAAAGTTTCTGAGGTTCCAAATTAAATTTATTTAAATAATAACTGATTGTGTCTGTCCATAACTCAACATTTTTCGATAATTGAAGCACAGCCGCGAATAACGTTGTAAACGCCACATTTTGCAAATACAGTTTTTTTGTAGGTAACCGTTGACCTTACTCTATTATACGGTTTAAACATCAAATCTACCAAAACTATACACCTTAACGCCTTCAAAATGGCATGCAAAGTGTCAGCCAGTGAAAGAACATTGCAAGTTACTAACAAAATTATGAAACCGAAATGGTTTTGCAGTGCGGAATAATATTTTAAAAGCCTATTGCATAAAAGTTTTTATTATCATTATTTTTAATAATAGAAAAAAAAGAATTTTAAAACAAAAAATGCTGCCTGTCAAAAAACGTTTTTTTGCTCTCCTGAAAAATTATTATTTTGTAACTTGAAACGTTATTCGCGGCTGTGCTTCAATTGTATTATTATTTATTGCTTTTAAGTCTTCATAGCAATAAATGTAAGTTAACTTTAAATGGTCTGAATGAATGGAAAGCATGAACTATATTTCCTCGCATAATGCTGGCCCTGGTGTTTGCATCGCCCTTTCATGAAAATGTTTTGTAAGTTTTAATACCTTACCTGATTCCCAACAATTTAATCGAACATAGATGACCCTTAGAAAAGGTCTTTAATAAGGCCTCGCAATAGGCCTCGCAACCGCATATTTCGCCCGCTGGGCATGTAAGAGATAAGAGTAATCTCACCAACACAATCATAATTGACATGACAGATATACCCCTGCAAACAATTTCCATCGCCGAATCATCGCCCTCGAATCGCCGGCAAGTTGTCTAACATCGCCGCGATGCATCGCGTGGAAGCTAAATGCGAATCGCAAAAACGTTCGCATGTGTCAACCACGCGAATCGCGTACCACGATTCACGTACTGCGATTCGCGTGAACATCGCGTGGTTGACACATGCGAACGTTTTCGCGATTCGCCAGAGGATCGCATTAAGCTTCCACGCGATGCATCGCTGCGATGTTAGACAATTTGCCGGCGATACGCGAGCGATGATTCGGCGATGAAAATTGCTTTCAGAGATATATTAAATAACACACCTTTCACAAATCACTTGCTCAACTGGAATGACAATTTTGCTAATTGCCCTTGAAACCAAATATTTATTTTCCCGTTATAAAACAACAAAAAAAAAAAAATTCTATCGAAAGTTATAAAAAACCACTGATGATTGCCGCTACTTGTGTGCGCTCGCATAATCATCGCCGTAGGCGATGGTTAGCGATTCGTATTCCCTGAGAACGATCGCGTAATCATCGCCAAACTAGCAATCTCCAAAAAATTTCAGAAATGTTTGAAGGGACAGTGTACATGACAGGGACATATAAAAAAAGTGATTTTGGTTAAAAGTTTCCAAAACGGCAACGCTGATCCCACTGATGCTCCCAAGGTATATTTACAATTTACACAGCGTTTACATTTGCCAGTACTGGCAAGACAGTAATACTATGTTCATACGACGTTATAAACCACTCGTTTCGCTCGTTGAAACTAGTTTGCCAAACATGCTGTTCATACGATTCATTCCTGTTTCATTTTGACATTTTTTTTGTGTTGTTAGTGTGATTTTTTTTAAATAGATAAAAAAAGTTAATAAAACTTAAACATATATTATTTAACACTTTTATTGATATTATTATGTTATAATTATCACTTTATTTTATTAGACATCAATTTTTATTTTGTTTTTTTTCTTTGTTTTGCTTTTTTTTGGGAGCTATTTCAGATAAACTAACGATAAATGTTATCAAAATTGGAGATGATAGAAAATTTTTCCTGTTTCGCAGCCTGTTTCAAAATGAAACGACCTGTTTCGCTCACAAAATTTTGTATGGGGAAACAAGTCGTTTCAATCATGTTTGGGGCGCGAAACAGGAATAAGAGAGCGAAACACGAATATAGCTGTCCGTGTGAACATGGTATAAGCATATACATATTAGTTGGCAAGACAATGCAAGAACAAAATAGCTGTAAAAGTGTTTATGTATTAGTGAAAAAGTTTGAATGAATTGCTACTGTCAAGGCGAATTGATGTAAACGGTGGTGTCGATACTACAACAATTAACAACACCAAAAACACAACAATGTATTTTGTTGCTGCTTTCGTTGGCCGATAAGTCAAAAACACAAGTAACTTTTGACATTCCTCTCTCTAATTTAAAAAAAAAGTAGCACAGCTGTGTTTTCAACGCCACCTGAAAGTCAATTCGCCTTGGCTACTGTCTTGCCAGTACTGGCAAATGTAAACGCTATGTTATATAAATATACCTTGGATGCGGCAGTGCGAGTGCTGACAATTTTTTTTTTTTTTCAAAATTAGAATTAATGAAAAATAACCAAAGGTTAAAAGTAGAGACTTGTGAGTCCACGAAATAGAAGGCTGGATTTAAACACAGTTTTAACGAATTCTTAAGCTGGAGGTCCACACCACGCGTTACTCGCTTTTTCGCAGCATACGCAGCTGTCAAAAAAGTAGAATCTGTGTAGTTATACGTAGTAAGTTACATGCACAAAAACGTAGATGCCTTGAGGCGAAAAGTAGGTTTACTTTCTACTTTTGTAAGCGTCACAAGCAGCGTTCGAACAAATCAGCTGATTTTGACAAATTAAATTTTATTTTTACTTGTGCTGCTGCTGCATAAAAAGCGTTGCATGTAACTTGAAACGTAGAACGCAAGTAAGGTTATAAAAGCATATGCTGCGTGGAAGCGAAAACGTGTTTTATGGACCTCAAGCTTTAGCTATTTATATCGTTTAAATTGTTAATTCCTTTTTGGTATGTGTTTTTTTTTTATTTACCATCGCCTTACCAAAGATTTTTATGTACATCGTTCACCACTACCGACCCGGGAGTTTCTGCATGTCTATAAGCAATGAGAACAAATTATGGTCATACAACTTTTTTTCGGTTATTTTTAAAGAAGTTTTCATCGTACAAATTTTTTTTCAGTTTTTTTAATCAAAACAATTTGTTCCGTAAGTAAATATTTCTTTTTTACTGATGCAAATTGAAGAGAGTTCTTAAAGAAATAAAACCGAAATTGTCACCCGGGTGGGTATTGGTAAGGCTAACTTGAGGTTTACGCGATCAAGTTTTGCCTATCAAGTTTTAATACACTCACACTTTTTTACCAATACACTCATACTTTTAAAAATTGATACGATAAAATTCTCTTGCCAGTGAGTGTTTCAATTTACGTTCAAGAAAACAGCTGTTTCAAGGTTAGTGAGCAAATTTTTCGTTTACCCTACAGATAATATTGGACTACGTGCTTAAATGGACTACTTACAACATGGTCCAATGTACTGTAGTATGGACCATGTTATAAGAAATTAACATGCAGTGCTGCCAACAACTGTATGATGTATACTTTTCTATAGTTTGCAGTATTACACATTGGTAGCCCTGTTGGTGTCCATTATTAATGGTTTATTTAAAAGTGAAAGTTTGTGAAATTTGTGGAAATACCAAGTAAATATAGTTAATATTAGCAATAAACGACTACAGTACACACCATAAAAGGCGATTAGTGAAAATGAAAAATGTTTAAACTACCCCTTAAGTGTACACTAGAGGTCTGCAAGAATAAATAAAAACAAATTTCAACACACTCATTTGTTTTTTAACTACAATGTGTCGAGCACCCAATAATAAAGAAACAAATGAAAGAATAATCAAAGACAAAACGAATAAAAACTCATTCAATTCAGTCAAATCAAGTCAAATGAGTGAAATATTCATACATAATTTGAATGTAAAATTTCTGTACCTACACATTACGAATGTATGTGTAAGCTTAACTCTTACAAATAAAAGAAGCCACAAGCATACACACATATTATGTCAATGTATTCAAATAAATGTATGGACATTCAATAATTCAAAAGTTATTCGAATATTTTTTGTAAACTTGCTCTCTCTAACGGGTCATTCCACTGTTTTGTTATTTATGAATGACTCTCAAATTCATTTACAGTAAACAAGTATTTTATTCAATTCATTCTCTGTTATTTTTGTATATGGTTTACTCTTTTCTTGCATTTTTGAATGTTTAATATTTGAGTAAATGTTGTGCACTTTGAATAAAGGCAAACAAGTGAATTATTCAAAGCAGACCTCTAGTGTACACCATACTGGAGTAACATGGAGTACTTTTAAAACTAACCCATTTTAGTACTCCATGGAGTAGTTTAGCGACTACTTCGGTGGGTTATATGGTCCCCACCTAGGACATCGCAATGTTAAATGGACCACCTTTTACCCATATATTTGGAGTAGTTTTGAAGTGCTTCTACTTCTTTATGGACTACTCTTTACATGCATGTATGGACTAGTCTGGTTATCTGCAGGGTTTCTTTATAAATTGTTTTCTTGATGACATCTTGAAAGTAAATTGCTCAAAAATTGAATGCAGCCTACGTCACAGCTTTTAATTTATAGGCAAATCGCGTTATTTTCTTATAAGGAATTTTAATGAATGAATGAATTTAAAACTTCATATCTGCCAAATTCACATATGAATTTTTTTGTTTGCTCATTTTTCATGAATGAGGAAATTCAAAATATTTTTTTCCTCGCCCTCATGAGGATGAAAAAGCAGTAAAATTTAAAATTTTTCACGCTCGCTTATGACTGAAAAAGAGTAAACGTTTCGGTAGTCTGGTGTAAAAAAACAACTGTGTTGTCAACCAAGCATTTTCTATCATTACAAAGCGATTAAAAATTCTTACAGGCACAAATAAAAAAGGGTGGCGACCTTAACTTTTTTAATATGAAATATATAATAGACATATTGGGGATTTCACGTCAAGTGACCCAACTTTTGAAATCGATATCTTTTCAGATTGTTAATGTATTTTGTAATAAATTCTGACAATTCAATTTTAATCATTCATTATATATTATTAAATATTTACATTCAAAACTTTTTGCAATATTAAAGACAAAGACTTTTCAACAAAAACAATAAATTAATTTAATGTTTAAAGTAGGATTGAAGCTACAATAAATATAAGTAAATTTACAAACGGTTTATAACAGTTTTAAATTTTTTTCTTATTAACCTTTTATAACGCTGTTTTAAAAATTTAAGAATTTTTTTATTAACAACAAAGTAATAATATTAAATAAAAGGCAATTCTTAAAAATTGCCGAGGTATTTCTCTTTTTTTCATTTTCATAGATTACTTAGAAAATCGATTGTTCATTGTAGACAACACTAAACTTAAAATGACAACCAAAATGCTCATAGTTTCCAGCATGACAACACAAAATTAAGAAAATATCTTAATAACTAATGCAGTGTTATTAGGCGCTTATGAATACGGTTTCTTATTACAGGTTTATTAAACAAAAACTGTTTTATAACTATTGTAGACCTTAAGCCTAAACTAAAAAATATTTACTATTCATAACTCTTAAATGTTTTGTTTTTGAAGAGTTACTGTTACATAATTTTAAAACTTTTATGACAAACAAATACAAATTTGTAATTTTATTTTTTAAAAACTTTTTAATCCGCTACCCACCCCAATTTTTCAAAGTGACATCTGTGGGCTTAATAGCCTTGGTTGTGTACTATCGAAATCAGATCAGATTTTAAAACAGGTAAATTTACAGATTTTATTCATATAACAACTTTTTCGAACATTTTTTAATTTTTTTCTTTTATATAGAATACCTCCTAAACTTTTAATTTGTCGAAAGTGACAACTGATGGCCTTAATAGCACTGGTTGTGGGCTATTGAAATCACTTATCAGATTTTATATGGCCTTAATAGCACTGGTTGTGGGCTATTGAAATCACTTATCAGATTTTATAAACGCACAAATTTACACATTTTATTCATATAACAACATTTTTGCATAATTTTTCGAACATATTAAGCCGCTAAATTTAAGGATTTTTTCATTTTTTTTTTTTTAATTTCTTGACTTTTTTATGATTAATTAACACTCGTATTTTTTTCTGATATATTTGTGCTTGCATTGCTGAAATATATTTTTTTTATTTATTTATTTAGTACTGTACTACAAAAAGTCTTCAAGGCCAAACCGCATTACTAGAATATATCATACAACATTTTGTCTTAACCCATTTGACGCCGCTGTACTCAATTGATTACATCTAGACACTAGGCGTAATTTTTAAAGTTTTAATATGTAATATTTTTTGCGTTTGTAGCTTAAAAGATACCTGTACCCTATTATAATAATAAAAAAATGGGTACATACATACTAACTGTCACAAAGTGGACACTTAAACTTACACAAAAATAGTGTGGAGAGATAAGCACAGACTTTCCTTTTTTTTTAGCTTTTCTGTATTGTTAATTTTTTTTTACTTTAATATTCTAAAAGCTGGAATTTCTATTTACAAAATATATAAAAAAACTGGACTTTTACAAAGATGTCCCATTTTAAATATCACTGTTCTCAATTGAGTACAACGACGGAATCCATATAAAACTTGTGGCAACACTGTTATGTCTAGGCAAAGATATCGAGATATAACATGGGGTCTTCAACTGACAATTTTTTGTCATACCAAACGTCAAAGTCCATATAAAAAAAACTTTAAAATTTTTGTCAGCGTTTTTTTTACATGAAGTTTGACGCTTGGTGTGACAAAAAATTGTTAGGTGAAGACCCTATGTAAGAAGAAATCTTCATCTTGTTAACAATGACATAGCTGGAACTACCAGGGACAAAATGTTTAAAATTCGGCCATAAGCTGATGTTGTCATGAGCAAATTTCTTCAGTGGGGAGTATTGCACGAGCACATTTCAATTGATGAGTCGATGGTAAAATATTTCGGCCATCACCCTACTAAGCAGTTTATACGTGGAAAACCAGTACGATTTGGCTTTCAGAACTGGTAAAGGACTGGAACAGTTAGTTCCACCGGATATTGCTACACTTTCGAATTTTATTGTGGAAAGTCAGAGGAAAATTCTACTGATCCCTTAGGGTCAAGAGTAGTAAAAAAATTGCTTGAAAAAATGTAGACTGACTCCGCATCGCACCAAGTATTTTTTGATAACTTTTAACTAGTAATAATCTCTTGGTGGATCTTAAGTGCCAATTCACACGTTGCAAGTCTTATTGATCAGCTTGCTACCTTATAGGCGAGAGAGAGTGAGAGAGAAACGTTTCTTTTCCTCTCGTCACTCTCGTTATAAAGTAGCAAGCTGATCAATAAGACTTGCAACGTGTGAATTGGGACTAAGGAAAAAGGATTTCGTGCGACTGGAACAATTAGAGAGAACTGAACTAGGGATGAAACGATACCTCTAAGGTATCGATACTTTTACTCGATGTGGTATCGCTCGTAAAGTATATCGATACTTACTTGTATCGGTTTGTATGATAAAAGAATAGAAAGTAGCATTTATAAACGTTCTTATTAGTGTTTTAGTACTATATAATACAATAAGAACTACGACCCTCCGCACCGTTTATTACTTTTTGAAATAATCGTATTTAAAAATGTAAATTTGCCACCAGACACCCTGTATATGAATAGTTTTTACTAAAGGGTAAATTGCAGGGACCGTAAATAAGAGTGATCCATACAAATTTAGCTTAAAAATTCTCCATATTAGAGTCAACAGAGACCTATACTGGCTTATACCAAGAGGTAGGTCCTAAAGTTCCCTTTAAAAACCTATGGTGATCTAGAAAAAACGATCTCAACTCCACAGTTAAAAATAATTTTTCAACGAAATCTTAAAAATAAAGTTTTATTTCGCAGTCATAAAATAGTCGGCCTAAAATCTTCTTCTTCTTTTTAATGACGATTAGTTGAGGAGGTCCATAACAAAACGCAATAATTACACCATAACATTTTTTGGATAAACGACAAAATGTAATTTAAGCAAGTAGCACATAATTTTTTTAAAAAACTATTATTGAAGTATTATTGTCTACAAAAAATAATATTAATCACAAATTAATTATTTTATCTGACAGTTTGTTTTCAAGTTATTTAGATAACAAATTTGGAATTATTGCGTTTTGGTCCGAATCCATAGTATTTATTTCATTTTGCTATGAATTGTACGAAAATATTACTCACAATCAACATAACAAAAGCAAAAGATATTAACTAAACAAAAATTCCTTACGTTTTACAGTTATCTCAGATTTACCACCAGAGCATAATTTATTTATCAAGTTGACTTTTTTAAAATTTCTTGTAAATATTTATTGCAAAGATGTGTAATTATTGCATTTTGCTCTGAACCAGTATATTTGATATTGATCTGCAGTGTAGTTATTGAGTTTTGGAATGCTTTATAATGAAGGTAATATAGATTTCAATGTGTAGAATGTGATTCAATCAAAAAATCAAAAAACTTAAAAAATGTAATTATTGCGTTTTGTTATGGACCTCCTCAGTTTATTTGCAGTGCAAGCTGATTAGATAACACTGCTTTACAAATTGTAGTGATCTGACCAGCTACAAGCTTTGGGTGTCCATGTACAAAAATTAATTTATTTAAATGTCGGTTAAAATCAAATTCCTGAAATGCGTTTTAATTTATGACGACTTAATAAAACTCTCTTTTTAAGAGTTAAATTCGAATTTTTATGTTTACGTTGAAAAATAGCTGTTTTATATGGACTTTTTTGTTTTTAATTCAAAAAATAGCTCAGGGACTGAAAATAAGAATAAGAATCTAAAAAATTTAACTAATATTCTTCTCTTTAAATGTTTTTTTTTTTTGTGTTTTTCTTCTTTTGCAAAGGATTTTATTAAATAAAAAGTGAATTTCATACCAGGTGTAGTTTCATCTAAATCTGGTAATTTTGTTTGATCTCAAGTGTAATTTTGAATTTCGCTGTTGGTTACACAGCCTTCTCTAAGCGAACAAAGAAACCGACAAAAAATTTCATTTTTATATAGATATATAGGGATTTCATATTCAGTGACACAACTTATGAAGCCGATCTCTTCCGAGCGAGATGAAATGACCATGGATAGTCCTATTTCAAGCCGATACGGCTACTTGCCTGCGGGCTGTTGACTATGCTGATTGTGTCGTTGTAGTAAAATTAAATCTATTTCTATTTTTGTCCGAATTAAAGGAATTATAGGAAGGTGTTTTTTGCGCCAAAGCTCCTAGTTTAGAAGTAATAGGTCGTAAAATTTTCAAAATACTTTAACCATATCTCTTAAGTTATAAACTGAATCTTAATAATGGTATCGTTGAAAAATGCTATAAATTAGGTTTCACATGGTGTTTAAAGCATACCGATTTATTAACTCATTAAGAGCCAATTTCAAATATTCATACTTCTTGGCTTTTTTGCTTTACTTTTAATAATGTCGATACAATACTAATTACACTGTGCTAGTTGCAAAATTAGACAAGCTGGGCACTTGGCGCTGTAGCATAATTCGGTTACGCTGAATCTTGTTTTCGAGATATACCGTTATTTTGAAAATGAAGAAGGTTGCACAACATAAAATAGCGTAACTCAAAAACGTGTTAGTTTATTGAAAATACAAAAAAAACCGAAATTCCGCAATAAAATTTCCTTTAAAACTTAGACAATTTTTTATTAATATGAGCAGTCGTTCTAGAAATATAGTTTTTTTTTTTGAAAAATGTCGAAATTTCAAAATTCACAAGGGGCAACTCCTTGGCATTTATGGGACTTTTTCTTCAATATATCTCTAGTCTGGGGCATCCTAGGCGCTGCAGCAGCCAAATTTAAGAATTTTATTAAACCGTCATATAAGTATGCTTGGTTGAAGTTCTTAAATTTGGCTGCTGCAGCGCCTAGGATGCCCCTAGATAGGTAAACTGTATGACCAACCCTACTTTATTTTTTATCTCAATCATTTATTTCTAACATAACTATGCGCTATCTCCATTCCTATAAATTAGAAGCCTAGCTGCATTTTCCAATTTTTTATGAGTTTTTAAAAAACAAAAATTTCGACGACTGCTCATATTAAAAAAAGTTTTTCTAAGTTTTAAAAGAATTTTTATTGCGGAGTTTCGTTTTTTTTTGTATTTTCAATAATTTAAACCGTTTTGAGTTACGCGAATATGTTGTGCAACCACCTCCATTTTCAAAATAACGGTATATCTCAAAAACAAGAGCTAACCTAAAAGACACGACGGGCACCATTGGATTCAGCGTACCCGAATTATGCTAAAACACCATATGCCCGGCTTGTTTAGAAAAAAAGTGTAAATTTCGAGCACAGTGTTATTTAAAGCTGGTGTTTTATAGAGAGCACTCACATGGTACCAAAGTTATTAGGGCTTTGATATGGCCTTCTGGAACACTTTTCAAATATGTACATATTACAACAATTAAATGCCTGCTGTCCCGAATGTGTTTTGTGTTTGAAAGAAAAACCGGGTCGATCGTAAATAGCAGATCCAACTTTTGTTTATGAAAGTACATGCAAATAATTAATTTTCAAAGTTATTTTCGGGAATACAAAGTTTATTATTAATACGATTTCCGTATGACGTGCTAAATTCCCAATTTTTCATATTTGATAAATACACTGAAATTTATTGTTGAGGGAAAGCTAGATTCTATGCGCATTTCACTGGTTTCAATTTTCACTAATTACGGATCTAATTCCACTTTTAAACGGAATTAAATTATATGACAGGTCTTATAGCTCATTACTAAAATCTGATATTTGTCGATTTTAATTATAGTTAGGATTAATTCATCTTTTTTCTAATTCGTTTAATATTTATTTTTTACTTAACTATAAAAGTTTGTTATCTTGAACTTACATTTTTGCTTATTCTAATAATCACAAGTAATTTTACAACAATACAGCCTCTTTACTGCTTAATTAAACGTAAGACTAAGTATATTAAAATAGGAAGACAGACTATTTGTATGAAAATTTTTTGGCAAATTTGTTTTGTGTTGCTGTTTTCATATTTTTTAATCTGCAGCATTAACAGACGTATCACAATTTTTTATCTTCGTTATCATTTTATTTCAATGACTATTATAATAAAATATACTTGATTATGTCTACGTATACCCCCTACAATATTTCCGGGGAGAAAGCATATTTCTAGACTCTACAGGTATAAATGATTTGTTACAGATTGCTAGAATATCTAAAACAAACTTCTAACTTTTATGTAACAAAAAAATTAATAAAATAAAACTTGTTTTATATCTTTTTCATAAAGATATTCTTCCTATAATAAGAGATTTTTTAAACGGATTAAAATTTAAATAAGTTTAAAAAATATATGAATGTACAAATGTATATTTTTGTAAAAAGTAAATACAAAATTTTCCTTGAACATCAAATGAAAACTAAAAAAAACTATTTTTACCATTTGTTCAATAACTTTCATCATAGGTACTAAAATTTCTAATGAAGGGTATTTTAAATTCGATTATAATATTTCTCTTATTACGTATTCAAGAAAGTTTTTCTAAAGATAAAAAAATTTTACAAAATATCTTACTATGACAAACTATTTGACACTTTTGATAAAATAATGTAAACAAATTTATGATATGCTTGTATATCCTCTAACAAATTAAAGTACATATTTTGTTATCAGGCTGAACTTATACATATTCAAGGGCTACCATTTTTTGTTCAAAGAGCATAATTTAACGAAATTTAAAAATAAAATATAGTGGCAACAATAACACTTGACAATACCAAAAACACAACGTTAGAGGACGTAAGATAGACAAGTACAAAAAAAAACTCATTTTCTTACGTACTTGCTGGGTACCACTTGCTTGTCAGAATCTTTACATGGCTTGTATATACAGGACATAAAAACAAGTTTAAAGATATTAAAAAATAAAGAAATTGCATTTACATTAAAAAAAAATTGTGAAGTGCCACAAAAAAAAAAAAATTAATAAAAACAATTTTAATAAAATTTTTTAAATGTTATTTAAAAGAGTCTCTTTTGCACTCGCGTTCTAAAAACATGCTGTTACAGCCGTATCATAAACATTTTAAACATCATTTCAAACCTGTTTTAAGCATTATTATTATTTTTTGCTTTTACGCCATATCGTGGGCGCAAAGTGCATACATCGTTAAAATTGTATTCATAAGCGATTATTACCTTAAAAACCAAATTTTAAACCTTGTGAAAATAAGCGAATTTTAAAATTGGTTCGTCCCTTGTTTAAACCTATTTTAAAATGCCATTTTTGCTTTTGAACATTTTTGGGAGAAATGTTCATTCAATACATTATTATGTATTTATGCATTAATAATAAAATTAAATTCAAAAATATGTTTGTAAATTATTATTATATTTTTCAATTTCACAAATTAAAGCTCGAAAAATTATTACAAATTTGTTGTTGTTTTAAATGTTAGTTAAACGCAAGATATATTTATAGTAGGTAGCCGCGAGATTACAACAATTGTACAATAAAACAAACAACAGGGCTTTTTATTGTTGTTTTGGGATACGAACTGTCAAACAGCAAAGGGGTTGAAAAGAGACAAAAAAGACAAAAGATAAAGACAAAATACCTTGTTTACTATACAACATTTGACAGTTTGTATCGCAAAACAAGCAAATAAAAAATAACCAGCTGGCTTTCCGAGACTACCTGTTATAAATATACCTTGGTTAAACGAGTCACTTTTGAGCTCGTGTTCTAAAAACAGGCAGTAATAGTACAAAATGAACTAGTGATGTGTAAACGATCAAAACAAATAAAATAAAACTCGTTATTTGAATACTTTTTTTTTATTAGCAATTAAGTCATCACCTAAATTGAACTTTTACTAAATAATTTTTTAACTATTTTTATTTTTTTAAATAAAAGAGAAACCATCGTACAATTATTCATTTATAAAAAGCTATTTTTCTCTCACACACGACAAAAAGAAATTGTATATACGAGTACAAGTATGAATAAAAAACCACTGTCTTGCATCATTATGTTTCAAGTGACAAAAAAAAAGAGATAGCGTTGCCACCATCCAATTAAAAAATACGGTAAAACGGTTGTTAGTTAAAATGCTGATGAAAAAAAGAAGAGGGTTGCTAGACTCTACACGTGCTTCTTTATAAATTATTTATTGTTTTATTGAATATTTAAAAGAAACAAAGAAAAAATAAAATAAAAACTTAAAACTAAACAAATTTTAAACGGATTAATATTATTTTGCATATGGTGGGAGAAGAGCCCATGGATGACGGCACTAATGGTGCTAAAATGGGTGGCCTGAAAAGGAAGAAAAGACATGACGTATCCCAGGATGATATTGACGTAACATCATTTGATGTTAACAACCAAAACCGCTTTTCAATTCTGGGAGAACTTGACTTTCAAAATACAAATGGTGCGAGTAGCAGAAATACCAACAACTCCAAAACGGACGCTGTTAACACAACAACTGCAAATGTTATGGAACCCAGAAAAAAACTGTGTCCGCCGATTTTTATTTTTGATCAGGACATTAAAGCTTTAGCCTGCCAACTGGAGGGGATTACGCCAAAGATTTCATTTAAAATTAAAAACGTGAATCGCCGCAAAAGCAAAATTTATTTTTCAGACACTGCCGCGCATTCTGAAATGATGGCAATTTTGAGGGAAAAGGGTGTGAACTCATATTCTTTCACGCCGAAGGAATTAAAACAAGTGTCGTTGGTCCTACGAGGACTCGACTACAGAACCCCATCCGAAGAAATAAAGGGCAAACTGGACCAAGAGGTTCCAGGAGTGGTGGCAAAAGTTTCAAATTTTTCTACGGCTCACTCATACAAAAATGATTACGTGACTGGTCTTTTTTTAGTGACTCTCCATCCTGGGAAGAACAAAGATGATGTTAAGCATATCAAAATCGTTGCAAGCCAGGTTGTATCGTGGGAGAAGCCTAATAACAAGAAAAAGGAAATTCAATGCCGGCGTTGCCAGCACTGGGGACACATCTCAAAAAACTGTAACGCAGAATTTAAGTGTGTGAAATGCAACCAGAAACATGAACCAGGCAAATGCCTGTTACAACATCAAGATGGCAACAAACCAACGTGCGTGAACTGCGGTGAAGTCGGCCATCCAGCAAACTGGAGGGGATGTAGCGCCTACAAAAAGTACGTTCAAACTAAACGTCAGAAAATGATAAAAGTTCAAGAGGAAAAAGAAATTGCTAGTCGCAATGTCAGGAGAGTAGCTACCTCATATATTTCTCCGGGTAAGTCGTTTGCTAACCTATTTAACCAGAATACTAACACCAACACTGAGAAAAATTCAGTTGTTGATGAATTTCTTAAGCTGACCAGATACTTTATGCAGCCAGAGGAACTTACTATAGAACAAGAAATTAAAAATTTTCTTAAAGAATACCGCCTTATGTCAAAGCCGGACGCAAAGGCAGAATTTGTGCGTCTATACAATAAAGTTAGTAATACTCCCTAAACATTTAAACTTCATAACATTTAATGTGCGGTCACTGGTTGACAGAGGCCGGCAAATTGAACTCTCTAATACCCTACACTATAATAAAATTGACATTGCCTTTGTGCAAGAGTGCCACCTTAGAGGAAACATGCGTATATTTATAGACGGATACAATTTTTTTTATGATAAATCCCCCCTTGGTGTGGCAATTTTATTGAAAAACACAATCTCTTTTAAAAGGGTTTTTATTGACGTCTTCCAATTCAATACTACTTTTCTTCAAATTGAAATTAAAATCAACAGCAGCATTAAAAAAATTCTAGTTGGGTCCATCCACGTTCCTACGAATCTGCCTCGAGATGCTTTAGGTATTGGACTCAATTCAATCCTAAACGCTGCACGTAGTTTTGACTCCGTAATCCTGGGTGGTGATCTGAACGCCAAAAATACGTCCTGGGGCGACCATTCTGAAAATAATAATGGCAAATCATTATTTAACTGGCTTCAGGTCCATACCCTTGATATTACTCGCATCTGTGACAATAAGCCAACTTACCCCAACGGCAACTCCTTCTTAGACCACTTTCTTCTCAGTTCTCACTTAGTAAATAGAGAAACTCCGAATTTTAAAGTGACCAGCCTGGCAACGTTCTCGGATCACTTTCCTCTAAAAATGGAACTGAGATTGGAAAACGCGGACTTTTCCCTAAGATCGCCTAGTTTTTATACATCATATAAAAACACCAATTGGAACCATTTCAAACGAGATATAGATATTGCAGCGACCTCTATTATGCCTCTTGGATATAGAAATCTTAGAAACAATGAAATTGATGGACTTATTAACGAATTCAATGAAATTGTTAACTCAACCTCCAACAGGCATTCAGTTAAAATTGAATTAAAACATAACAAAACACCCTTACCTGAAAATATAAGAAAAATGTTCCGTGTAAAGCATCAGTGGCAAAAAGAACTTAAAAAAATATACCACCGTACAGGCGGTAGGTCAAGCATGGAGTACAATATTATCTCGAAACAAATTGGACTATTAAAAATAATTCTAAAAGATCTGGTCAGTATCGATCAAGCTTATAAATTCAACAGTAAATTGGAAAAAATAAAGCCCGGCACGTCTGCTTTTAAGGAGATTTATCGCATGTCGGGGAAAAAGAAATCTGTCTTCCCTCAACAAATCAGCGTGAATGGCATAGCAGTTTCAAATGAATCTGAAATAGGTGAAGCGTTTTGTACATATTACTCGTCTGTGTACAGTGAAAACTTACCCGATTACCCAGTGGCTAATCTAAATGAAAGAGCTGCATCTTACATCTCAGAAGTTCCTCGTCATATTTATACATTTGATAACGCCTTTCACTATATGCAAAACGTCGACAGCTATCATTTCACAAACTGTGTTGAAATAAAAGAAATCATAAATACAATCAACAACAAAAAATCTAGCGGCGTTGATAATATTTCCAACTTTTTAATTAAAAAATTACCTGACAGCTCCCTGCAACTCTTGGAGTGCCTTTTCAACAATTGCCTAAATAATTGCTACTTTCCTAAGGCTTGGAAGTCGTCTAAAATCATTCCAATAAAAAAGAAACACAACAGCATTCAGATTGATGATTTCAGGCCCATCTCGTTATTATCCAATATTGGTAAAATTTTCGAGCACATCCTAAAAAGAAAATTGGAAAATGAATTTATATTCTGTCCCCTTCCACCTTACCAATTTGGATTCAGGCAGCATCATTCCACTCAACACGCATTACTGAAATTCCATACTGATGTCACAGACAATCTAAGGGAAAAACGTTGCACAGTAGCTATATCCCTGGATATACAAAAAGCCTTTGATTCTGCGTGCCACAAAGGGATTTTGTACAAGCTTGTAGAACTAGGTGTTGACCCCTTCTTGGTAAAAATGTTTTCCAGTTATTTTACTGACCGCGAATTTTGTGTGGAAATTAATAACTTACCTTCGTCTTTTGGAAGCGTTAAAAGTGGTGTACCGCAGGGCAGCGTGTTGGCACCTCTATTGTTCAATATATTTCTGTATGACTTCCCACATTGTATCGCTGGCTCAAAAGCAATATTATACGCCGATGATTGCATGGTTTATGCGCATGACGAATATCCTCTTAGGGCTCTCACTGAGTCTATTGCACATCTTAACATCATTAACAATTACTACAAAAAATGGGGTATCCAAATTAATGCAGCCAAATCCGAAGCGATTTGTATCAGGAACGCCTCTGGTAAATGTAATCGTAACGTTGTACCACAAAGCAAAAATCTTTCACTCTCCCTAGAAGGATCTGAGATCCCATTTAAATCATCCATAAAATATCTCG
Organism: Pollenia angustigena; assembly: GCA_930367215.1. Lineage (NCBI taxonomy): Eukaryota > Metazoa > Arthropoda > Insecta > Diptera > Polleniidae > Pollenia > Pollenia angustigena. The sequence goes on along the minus strand of OV884061.1, from coordinate 9,116,774 downwards.
GAGTGCAGTTTAATAAATTAATGAAGTTTAACATCCACAGCAGAGCTCTCTTATCAAAGGCAAACAAAATTGCAGGAATGTTCTCCAGTGTAATGCATAGTAAATTTTTAGCTGAAAAAACTAAATTACTCCTGTACAAGGTGGCTATTAGGCCAATACTCATATATGCTTTTCCGATTTGGTTTACCATATCCCCAGTTGCCGCAAAAGAGCTTGAAATCTTTGAGAGGTCCATTCTGAGAAAATGTTTAGGAAGGAACTTTCAAAATCCAACTAAACGCTTTTCCAACTTGTATATCTACGAAAAGTCAAATATAACACCACTCTGCGACTACGCGCTTACGTTACAGAAGCGTTTGATTGAGCGGCTTGAATTACACGATAATCACCTTATGAATGAAATCTTTGAAGCGGAAAGATATACTGATTGGAACAATTCTATATACCTGTCTCCCATCGGCGTCGTAAACGTCAGCATTGATGCCAACTCCCAACGGGACTTCTACCTCAGATCCGCACCAGACTCCAATAGGGGCTAGTATAAAACCCTCTGTGATATTAGCATTAAGAAATATATTTATAAAATATATATTTAGGCTACCATTACAATAATTTTATCAAATACCATTATCATATTTATTCATATGGCTTTACATTTGACTATTATATTGAAAATAATAGCTTGTTTACTTTTTATTAAGTGAAAACAAAAATAATATAAATTATTCAATTTATTGTTTATTAACTTCAAATGCCGGTACCTGTCAAACTCTTGTACATGTACGTTTCGGTTTTTAGTATAACATATGTTTCTACACCACTGTTAATCACTGTTTTCAATGTTTAAAATGTTTGTTTTTTTAACATAACATACCGTTTTTATGTAGTTTTTAAGTGTTATTTAGTTGTTGAATTTTGCAGACTTTTGCTCTGTTCGTTAAAGTAAGTGCCATGAGCAAGCACTGTGTTTTAATATTCATATAAACACGATTCTTTAATGTGATACTCATTTTTATATTTTAGCATGTAGCGTATACAATTAGCGTGTATTAGAACAAGACGAATATAGTTCTAAGAAACATCTGTCAAATATCATATGGTTAATTCCAACCTTTCGATTGTCAAAAAAAAAAAAAAAAAAGAAAAGACTCAATAAAAGAAAAAATTTATTATTATTATTAAAATGCTGATTAAGGCCAGTTTACACGGTAATACAATGTATTACGACTTTGTAGAATCAAAATAATATGAAATTCTCTCCGTGTTTAAAAGAAAAAAATAAAAGTCTGTTGAGAGTACACTTTATGTTTACACGGATGCTATAAGTAAAATCAAAAATAATAACAAAAAAGCAGATGGTTGCAGTTTAACAATTTTTACAGAAACAACATGAACATTTCCTGAGTTGATTTTAGTTATTTTTGTAATTGTATAAAAATGCTACCACCTTCAATATACTTCGTTAAAATGCATCTCTGGTGTGATGAAAATATATTAGTTTCTAAAATGGTTTAGAAAAAATCATTTACCGACCGCTTGTCAGATTTTGTGTTCGTATTCTCTCTTACTCAATGCATTTTGCTTTTACATGATATGATTTCTCTCATTCTGCAGTTTACACGGTAATACATTGTATTACGACATAATGTAGAATGAGAGAAATCATATCATGTAAAAGCAAAATGCATTGAGTAAGAGAGAATACGAATACAAAATCTGACAAGCGGTCGGTAAATGGTTTTTTTCTAAACCATTTTAGAAACTTATGTATTTTCATCACACCAGAGGTGCATTTTAACGGAGTATATTTAAGGTGGTGGCATTTTTATACAATTACAAAAACAACTTAAATCAACTCAGGAAATTTTCATGTCGTTTTTGTAAAAATTTGTAAAACTAAACCATCTGCTTTTTTGTTATTATTTTTGATTTTACTTATACCATCCGTGTAAACATAAAGTATAACTCTCAACAGACTTTTATTTTTTTCTTTTAAACACGGAGAGAATTTCATATTATTTTGATTCTACAAAGTCGTAATACATTGTATTACCGTGTAAACTGGCCTTTATGAATAAGAATTTAAAAAAACTTGTTTAAGCTTAAAATGCTTTTTAACTAACTTGAGGAATACACGATCAGCGTTACCGTTGTGATACTAAAGTATCAATTTGACCCCTTTTCGACGGTGTTGATACCTTTTATGACCCTTTTTTTAAATTATACTTTTGTATCATTATCACCTTTTTTGTGACACTTTTTGACCCTTTTTTGGAAATAACTCTCACATTTTGTTTTTTGTCAACACTGCGGAACAGAAGTGCTAAACAAATGTTTTCGAAATAAGCATTGCTTGATATGGAACAGACTCAAAGTATAAACTTACAATTCCATGCTTTCTTCTCCTTGATTTTTGATAGTAAAGTACAATTTCCCTAAAAGCAAACATAACTCATATAAATATTTGTTATTTTTTACGGTGGTTTCTTTTTAAAACAAAAATTTTACATTTTATTTAAAAAAAAGCAATTTGGTGTTTTGCTCTCTTAAACAGTAGCATGTTTTATTCAAAAAAATTCGCCCTTAATAATGGCAAAAGGTATTGAACTTTTCGCCCCCTTTTGAATGTACAGTGTTGAGAGTGCTGTTACAGGAATGAAAACAAAAGAGGTAAAAATTGCTCAATTAGCGGAAATTCCCAAATATTTGGTAAAAGCGGTATGAAAGCAAAGCCTTATATTTATTAAAAATCGTAAAAGCTTTAAAAAATCTGACACTTACAGGAAAATATCGCATTAATCGAGAAAATGGCTACAATTCGCGAACGATAGCAAAATTTAAAACAAACACTAAAATATATTTGACATCGCTAAATCGAAAAATTACATAAAAAGTATGAACAAATTAGCTATAATGATAAAGAACAAACTTTTTGTCAGGTGTTTAAAACAGGACAGAGCATTCCATAAAAAAATTAAGTTTTTTGAGCTCTTCCTACCTGAAATATTATTTTTTTGTTTGCTTATAAAAAAACTTGGTCTGATTATGTGCATTAAAATGGGAAATACTGCTTATAAAAAACTTGACCCTTTTTTTATTGAAATACCCTTTTTTTGACCCCTTTTTCTGGAAAATCCCCTTTTTGTGACCCTTTTCGAAAATTTCCAACGGTTACCCTGTACACGATCAAGTTTTGCCTATCAAGTTTTAATACACCTACGCTTTTTTTACCAATACACTCATACTTTTAAAAATTAATACGAACTTGCCTTTAAAATTCTCCTTCCAGTGAGTGTTTCAATTTACGTTCAAGAAAACAGCTGATTTCAAGGTTAGTGAGTAAATTTTTCGTTTCTCTTTATAAATTTTTTTCTTGATGGCATCTTGAAAGTAAATTGCTCAAAAATTGAATGCAGCCTACGTCACAACTATCAATTTTTGGAAATTTTGACAAACAGTATATCGTTAGCTAAAATGCAAAAAGACGTAACTAACAAAAAATTCAAAATCGAGTTTTTGATTGATTAATTTGAATGCTATAAAACTACATGTCTTGACAAAATTTTACACTTCTACGATCAAAAATTGTACTTTTATTAACAAAAAACAAAGGGACGTAACTACAAGTTTTTTTATTTGATGTATGCAAAACGACGTAATTACACATTTTTTTCTAAGAAAATATAATGAAATGGTTTTCTTTGAAAATTGGTTGAAGAATTCCATGGACGACTTATCAGTGCATGTTTTTCTAACATGTTTATAGTTTTCACTTTACAAAGTTTTTTTTGCTTCTCCTGTAAAATTATATTTTTGTTAGTTACGTCTTTTTGCATTTTAGCTAACGATATGTAAATATGTAGATATGTAGACTATCAAGAAAAACTTGAGCGTGTAACTGCAGTGTAAAATGTATCTAAAAACTGAATTAAGATTTTTTTATGAAAACGGCTGTTAGTGTTTACGGCTCGAAATGTCAACCATTTCTAAACAAACATTTTGAAACCAAAGCAATTTGGCTTGGACTGTCAAAGTCAGCCAGCTTTTCGCTGCCACCTGTAGTGAATTCGCCCTGATATAAACATAATTTTGTAATATGAAAAAAGATTGAATTTAAAATTTTACGTTTCCTTGCTTTTCATCTTTTTTTTATTGTAAAAAAAATTTAATTTAAATTTTACTTTTTCTTATAGTTAAGTGTATCTTAAATTGCAAAGGCTGGAATCTCCATTTTTTTAACTAATAATACCACTTTCGGCCATTTTCACCAAGTTCGGTTATAATTAACCATCGGTTATGGCTGTCCAAACGTATTGGTAACCGGAACTTTAATTGAAAGTAAGTTTTAACCGAACGTAGTGAAAATGGCCGTTATTAGTTGTGTTTAATGAATGCTTCCGATTAGTGAATATGACATTACCCGATACACTTTTATCCCATAAAAAAGTATAATCAAAAATTAAGAACCGATGCAAAAACTGCAATGTCCATTGGAGATTGTCGTTTTTGCAATGATCACAGTTTGTTAAGCTCTTTTTTCTATCAACTATTTTCGAAAATGCATGCCATTTTTATAACCTTCACCGAAGGTAAAAGGGTATATATAACTTTGTCATTCCGTTTGTAATTTCTACAATATTTATCCTACACCCTATAAAGTATATATATTCTGGGTCCTTATGAAAACCAAAGTTCAAATCCGGTTGTCCGTCTGTCTGTTGAAATTTGTTTTCCGAAGCTCCCAGATATGATGGGGGCTTGGTTGGGGTATATTTATGTCAGGTATTCTTATTATAATTTTGCTATTGAAATTCAGCCAGATCGGTCCAAAAATGGCTGATATATGAGCAAAAAACCACGACTACCTCTAAATTTTTCCAAAAATCCCTTGTTGTTGTTGTAATTTTATTACTTTTTTCTGTATATCTAGAGAACGGCAAGAGCCAAAATTTCCAAATTAGGTACAAACATTTAGGTTGTCAATACAAACCATCCCACAAAATGTGGGCGGGATTGCAGAAGTGGTCGTGGTACCTCCCGTACAAGAATTATCAAAAATTTTATAAAAACCTGAATTTATGGACTGCTATATGACCTATGGTTACGCCTTATATATCAAAAGACCGGAAATCTTTAGTAGAAAAAAAATTCTGAAAATTTCGGAAATATCGGTTCAGATACGAAAAAGTTATGGCCAAAATTAAATTTTTTTTTAAATACCCATTTTCGTGAACCATAGATCTTCCCGAGTCCAAGCTTTATAAGTGAAGTAAATGGTAAATCTCTTCCTTAACACGTCGGTACAGTAGTTTTCCGGTTTAACGAAGCAGGGGTCTAACCACCGCATACGATATCGAGCAAAATTGATCGAAATTATTTATTTTGGTATCTTGAAACTCGATATCGAATGAAATATATTGAATTTGAAATAATAGCATTCGACATCGAGTAACTCGACATTACTTTTATCGAGTTTTCATTCGATACGTCAGTGTCTATCGTATGCAAAAAAATTCAATAGTTTATTCGATACGATAGTATCGAATGCGGTGATTAGACCCCAGTACTTTGTCAGGCCTGTTCTTTAAACTGAAAAGTTCGTTATATGCCATACTTATGTCTAGTATCCATGTTATGAATAAATAAATAACTAGAACTGTTTTATTTTGAAATATGTTTTGAGATCTGTATAATATAGTATTAAAAAAAATAAAAAAGGTACAATTCATTACTCTGATAGCGTAAAACCTAAATGATTTTAATGAAAAATAGGTTCAAATTCATTTTCAATTTCCTTGAAAATTTTACATAAAAAATTTGTCGAGTAATGTTTGTTTTTTTAGAACAGTGCATGTATGAATGCCGTTGTCGTAAAACCCAAGAAAAAAGTTGTTTCTTCATTCTTGGAAATTCACGTTGTTTCATGGCTTTCCTATTTTTAAATCCAATGTTTGTACTTCTTGTTACTTTTTGCACAAATTCACAACTCGCAATCCATTTTGGCAATCATCCGCAATTTTAAGTTTTTCTTTTAAAAAAAGTCTCTTTCTTGTACTCATTTTACTGATCATTGCAGCATATTCGAACAAAAATGCTACAAAAACAAAACCTAAAATAGCGGCACTTTTTGCCACTGTTGGGATCTGGTAATTCTTAAATTGTACCGTCTAAGTGGCAAAATTGTACCAAATTGACATAAATTGTACCAAAATATCACTATAAAATAAAAGAGCATACATAGTAAGAATTCATAACACTTTTTATTCCATAATAACAAAAACAAAACAAATAAGAAAGTAAAGTCGGTCAAGCCCGAGCATTTAATACCCAACACCACGGCATATAAAGACAAAATATTGATAGTGTACCCTATTTGGGGCCCATGTGCAATCATGAACCCGCCAGAACAAAATCATGTTAGGGACTAAAGATTCATTGTGCCATTCATTTTAGGAAGGGGGCTTATATGGGACCCAGAGACCTGCGCCGAAGCGGCTTAGCCGGCTGTTAGCCAGCCGTCGATGAAAATATTTGTAGCCATCGCCGCCAAAAATTCTTCGGCTAAAAATCGGCTGCAGCTTAGCCACCGATTACCAAGGCGAATTGACTAGAAGGTGGGGTCAAGTCAACATGTGGTGTTTTTTTTCTGTGGTCGACTTGTCAAAGTTTGTATACAAACTAGTTTTTTATGTAAACAAACCTGTTTTTTTTACTAGCAATATTTTTGACAACCAGACCACAGCAGCATTGTAGTTGTAGAGTTGACCTCACCTTCTAGTCAATTCGCCTTGCCGATTACTTTATAAATAATTTTTATTCTCTTTTTTTAACACCTTGTCACATTCTTTTTTGTTTGTCTATTCTTAAAAAGTGCAACTCTTAGTTTCTTGTTTATAAAACATTAAAATTTCATCAAAATTTTCAATATAACGACATATAGGAAAATGGGTGAACACTGGTGCAATTGTTGATTATTTTTTGTAATAACTATTCTGTGTATTTTCCCGCCGAAAAGTTTTAACTCTGTAAAAATTTGACCAAATCACTTTTGCTAAACAGCCTTAAGTGTTGATTGTTTTTAAAACTATGTATTTGGCTGAAATTCAAAATTAAATCAATATGTATGAGAATAACAAAATTACAAATTTTTTAAAGCATCAAAAGTAATGGAGGATGAAATTGACTCCAGCGATACGGTTGCCGAGATCAGAGAGTTCAATTCAGATTCAAATATGTTTGTTTGCGTCACTACTGAGGTATTCGTGTACGCGGTCAACACACCAAGACTAGCCTTCAATGTGGTCGAAATTTTTGTGTGTCACTGTACCACATTTTGTCTTTTTTAAGAGACCGTTTTCAAGCCGAACAAAGATAAATAGAAGTTCTTAAAAAAGATGGTGTGTTTTATTATAACTGTTTTATATGTAAAAATGTTAAATTTTGTACCTCTGGAATAGCTAATTATTCAATTAATGTTTGGTTTCCTGTGTCATTGAAAACATGTGATTCTTGTTTAAACAAAAACATATTTTTTGCCATGAGAAGTGAATTATGGTATGAAAAATGGCTTAAATTGTTTGTTATAATATAAACACATACAAATATGTTTACACAGATGTACACATATATAATTTTAATATACATATTCCATCGGCTGACAGCCACATCGGCTAACAGCCGGAGCGAGCCGCCGCCGAGCATTTTTTTGCGTCAGCCGCCGCCGCCGATGAAATCGCACGGCGCAGGTCTCTGATGGGATCTATTGTAAATTTTGGACCTACTAGCACAACATTTTAATATGGCATAGCAGCTATAACAAAAGTTGTTGTCGAAAATTTGTATATCAAAACCAACATTTATAAGGAAGTTGTGGCATTAAAAGCTTTATGGGGAGTAGTATTTGTATGGGAGATACCGTCAAATATGGACCGTCTTTCTACAGGGATACGAGTACACATACTTATGTATGTATGTATGTACTTAATATATTAGCATAATATCATGAACATAAACTAACAATAATTAAATTTTAAGTAGTTATGGTTAGGGCAGGATATATTATTATAAATTGTATTATTGAAGAGAAAGGAAAGTTAATTCACCTTAAAGAAATGATAAAATTTCGTGGGTCTTTTTTTTTTAAATATACCAAAAAAGGATGAATTGTACCAGTGTACCAATAAAGTTTCGATTGTACCAATTTTGGTTCAATTGTACCACAAATCCCATTAGTGCTTTTTGCTACTCACTTTGTTTTTAGTTAGAAATTACTTCACTTTATGCTTTTCAAACTAAATTTTAAATGTTATTTGTTCGCTAAATTGAGCACAAAAAAATATTTTTTGTTCGCTATATAAGGTACTCAATGGAGCAAACTTGTGTGTTCGTTAAATGCGATGTTCGCAGAATCGAAGGTTCGTTAAACAGGAATACTACTGCACTTAAATCTGTCAAATCGGCTTAAAAATGGCTAAGTTATAATCAAAATACTGAAATCCCAAAAATTATTTTTTTTATACCCTTCACCGAGGGTAAAAGGGTATATATAACTTTGTCATTCCGTTTGTAATTTCTACAACATTGATCCTACACCCTATAAAGTATATATATTCTGGGTCCTTATGAAAATCGAAGTTCAAATCCGGTTGTGCCACCCCCACGCCTTCGCATTTGTTTACATATACTAGCATAATGCCCAATATGATTTTCGTTATCACCCTTCTTTATTATTTCATGTAATTAACGAAATAATTTTAACAAATAGAAACTAGGAATTTTTGTGTTTTTGTGCTACTTAAAAACTCCCCAAAAAATATAAAAGAAAACAAACAAACAAACACACATTCATGGCACAAACTATTTTGGTGAATATATTTTCCTATTTCGGTTCACAACTCAAATAAGTATTATGGTTTACAACTTTGCTATTGCGGTGAACAAAATCATAAAAATTAATTACAACTCAACTGTGTTGAGTTATGAACAGTAAACGGGCCATATTTCATTTTAATGATATTCAAACAACGCTCCTTCATGGTTCAGTTGTCTAGGGGGTGTGTTAAGTTAGAAACTGTGAGTTCTCTGGTTTGAATCTTGTTTTTTTAAAAAGAAATTTTTTTTTTTTAAATTTTCGTTTTTTTATGTTCTAAAAACGTTTTAAAAAAAATATTTACTAGTTTTCGCTTTTTAAATTTAATTTATAATAAAGTTTAAAGTACAGTCAAATCCCGATAATTCGTACCCCGATAAATCGTAATTCCCGATAATTCGTAATAAACTGTCGGTGCCTTGAAAAAATCTCGTTAATTCGTAAATTTTCCATACATTTTGGTCCCCTCGATAATTCGTAATTTTTTTTCAAATAAAATCTTCTTTACCTCTTATAAATCGTAATTGTTTGCTTACTACCACTTATAATTCGTAATAAAAACAACAAAAACATGGAAAGAATGATTTTTTGTTTACCACTATTTAATTTTTGCGTGGGTTTTTGCTTGTGTGTGGATTTATTTTCTTAAGATCAGTTTGTTACATACATAATTTTTATATAGAATTTTAATATATTTTAGTTTTAACAACTGTTTTTTATGTTTTTTTTATCGTTTTAGTAAATAAATTGAAAAACCCCGTTTATTCGTATTTATTTTATTTTAACCCCGTTAAATCGAAACCCCGCTAAATCGAAAACCCCTATAATTCGTAAGGAATGGCCGGTCCCTTGCGATTACGAATTATCGGGATTCTACTGTATTGTAAATATGTATGTATATGTTGAAATTATTGAGTTTTTGTCTAGTTGTTCTGTATTCTGCTCGCACAATGGTGAAGGGTATATAAGATTCGGCACAGCCGAATATAGCACTCTTACTTGTTTTATTTTGTTTCTTTTTTGTAAAACAAAACTAAAAAGAAATTAAAAAATATAACAAATTATTTTTTATATAAAACAGTTAGTTTTATTGTTCATTTTATAACTTTGTCATTAGTCGTTATTATGGAGCTAAGTTGTTATGAATTTCCTCTAAATCAATCAAGAAAAAACTAAGCTCTTGTTGAGCTTAACAATTTTATAACTACTGATTTTTTTAAGTACTTGCCCATGTTAAAAAAGCAGCAATGGTTATTTGATAAGAGCAAACACAGCAATCTCTAATTTTATTATTATAATTGGTTTTAAAAATCAGTTTAAAAAACCAAAAGATTTAATTTTTTTTTATAAAAAATGGAGGACGGGTTTTCACTCGATTTAAAAAATTCTAATTCCGCTTTAAAAAATACACGTCCGATCGTATTCAGAATATATACAAGAATCATTTATTTTCTCAAAATGGATCCTTAATCTAGCTTAATAAAAGAGAAGTTTTACAAATTTCCCAAGCAGTTTGACAATTAAAAAAAGAAAGAAAGTTACGTTAAATGAACCGTTGGGAAAAGAGGAATTACGTTAAAAATTAAATTTACTAAAAATGACAGTTAAAAGTTAAAATTTAAAATTCAAAAAGCAATAAAAAGATAAGGAAAGAAAAAATAAGAAAAGCAAGGAAATGACGAAACACCGGCCCCATTGAAGGACCGACGGTCTTCAATTAATCGGCAACAAAGCCAATTTATGTATCGGCCTTTTGAAAACACCGTTTTTAGTCTTCACTTCCGCTACCCTGACTTTGTCGCCTTGGCCGCGAATAACGGCCTGAATGCGACAGGTAAGCCACTGCAGGCGCGGAAGATTGTCTTCATGGACCACGACGAGCTTGCCGACGTCGAGATCTGGCTCTTCTGTTGCCCACTTCGTTCTGGCTTGGAGGCTGCTGACGTAATCTTTCTCCCAAGACTGCCAGACAATCCGCTTGAGTGTGGAGATAAGCCGCCATCTATTGCAGTACGTCCGCTTTTCCTGACCGTCTTGACGCGACTCTTGAGGCAGCGTACGTAGGCTCTCGCCTATCAACAGATGGCCTGGAGTGAGTGCTTCGCCGTCGTTGGGATCGCTGCTGATGGGTGCAATGGGCCTGGAATTCAGCACAGCTTCCACTTCTACTAGCACCGTTTGAAGCTCCTCCGTTGTGAGCAGCACTTTGCCCACGGCTCTGATGAGAAGCCCTTTGGCGGACTTCACTGCTGCTTCCCATAGGCCACCGAAGTGTGGAGCTCGAGGCGGAATGAAGGTGAAGTTGATCCCCTTGTTGGCAGCGAACGACACCATTTCTTTGGCGTGGCTGGGCATCGTCTCCTGCAGCTCTCGCAGCTCTCGACTGGCGCCTAAGAAATTCGTTGCGTTGTCGCAATAAATTCTCTCTGGGAGACCTCTCCTGCCGACGAACCTTGAAAGACAGAGAATAAAAGAATTTGAAGACATTCAATATGTACGGCTTTGGACGTGAAACACACAAATATCGCTATATACATTTTTACGGGTGGACGGCCACGTAACTTTAAAGTTATATTCACTGGGCCGCAAAAGTCTACACCACATATTTTAAATGGGCGTAGAGCTCTCACCCTATCAGCGGGCAGATTTCCCATTATTTGACCCATTAGTTAAGGCTTATAACGAAAACAATGCAGACATTTCCGAACCACTTTCGAACATTCCTCTCTGGCGTTTATGAGCCAAATTCTATCTCGGAGGAGAGCTACTAACGCTCTCGTTCCTGCATGATAGTTATTAAAGTGTAGGTGTCGCAAATACATATTCACAAAATGTGAATTTTTCGCCATTAAAAGGGGAAATTTAGCATCATATGAGATGGGTGCGTTAAGCAACCGCCCGCCTACCCTAATAAGTGAAAACGAGTGATAATCGTCTTTAAATTGGTGGACAAATGGATTCAGCCGTTGTAGGTTGGAAGGCAAAACTTGTGATTTATTTCATTTTTTAAGTTCATCCGCGTATTCTTGCTTCTGGATAAATTCAACGAATTTAAGAAACGTCCAATTCATCTCTTTCGCTGTAGGAACTCCCAAATGGCGACACTTGTGTCCCCGAGCAATGTCAAGAAAACGAAAGACATAAGAAAAAACTCGTATCATCTTAGTGTACACTGAGTAATTTTCCATCAACTTCACAATACAGGTGACTTCCTTTTCCTCTACAGCGAAAAACACACAAGTTTTCCTTTATCCAGTGACTCTTCTTCGGCGGTTAGCCTGAAATGTTCATTAACTGGCCAGGCGTTACTCTCTTTGAGTAGAAAAGCCTGGCCATTGAACCAAATTGAGTCAACTAGCTTATCTACATTACTACCCCTCGAAACTATATCAGCCGGGTTCATCTTAGTCGGAACGTGTCGCCATTCGACTTGGCCTGATAGTTCTTGGATTTCAGAAACTCGATTTGAGACAAAAGTAGCAAGCGTAGAAGAATGCGTCTGAATCCAGTGTAAGGTAATTTCTGAATTAGTCCAGAACGTTACTGTTTTGATTTCACATGCAATCATGGATAAAATTTTAGACCACAATTTGGCCAATAAATGGGCTGCGCATAATTCAAGCCTAGGAAGTGACTTGGTCTTCAGAGGAGCAACTTTCGATTTTGCAGTCAAAAGTCGGCACGAAGTATCACCTGCAACTCGACTCCGGATATAAATGCAGCAGCCATATGCTCGCATGGAGGCATCAGAAAATCCGTGAATTTGGCATTTGGTTTTTGAAGTCGTTAAGCCATATCTTGGAATCTCAATCACATCAATTTTCAATAAATTGGATTTGAAATTCTCCCAAGAACTGTCAAGGCGCGTGGGGATTGATTCATCCCAATCTAACTTCAGCAGCCAAAGTTCTTGAAGTAAAACTTTAGCTTTTACAACCAAGGGGCACAAAAGTCCGAGAGGATCAAAAAGCCGAGCCGAAACAGATAAAATGTTACGTTTCGTGGCTTTCAGATTCTGAAAAGAATCTTCTAAATGATATTTAAAAACATCCCTCTTCGGACGCCAATATGTGCCTAAAGTTTTAGTGAAATCCGGATCTATTTGTACAGGTTTCTCTAATATAGCTGCGTCAGATCGATTGTAGTGGTTTGAAACCCATTTTGTTAAATTAAAACCTGCGAGTTCCAATATCTCAGTAACTTGAGTTCTTATCACGTTAAGTTCCTCAATTGAATCTGCACCAGTTAGCAGATCGTCGACATAAAAGTCCTTTCGCACGACCTGAGATCCGATCGGTAACGATTTTGCGAACAATTCGCTCAAATACGTTAGACAACGTATTGCCAAAAATGGAGCCGAAGACGTGCCATAAGTAACTGTATTCAGTCTAAAGTTTTCAATATTATCAGACTGCTTTTCACGCCATAAAATCAATTGAAAATTTCTATCGGCCTCATCAATTAAAACTTGACGGTACATTTTTTCAATGTCAGCCGTCATTGCGTATTTATGCAGCCGAAAGCGAATCAACGTAGAATATAACTCCTCCTGAACAGTAGGGCCGATCATTAGTAGATCGTTTAGAGAACGTTGCGTAGACGTTTTACAAGAGGCATCGAAAACCACCCGAAGTTTTGTCGTAGAACTTTGCGGGCGTAATACACACTAATGTGGTATAAAAATAATGAGGAAAATCAGGCACTTTATTGTCTGCAATAGACATATGCCCCAGATTAATGTATTCTTTCATGAAAGAATTATACATCTCTTTCGTTTGTGGTTCTTTTGACAGCCGACGTTCCAACGATAGGAATCGCCGCTTGGCTGTTTCAAAAGAGAGACCCAACGTTTTTTGATCCGCTTTGAAAGGTAGCGCCACTTCAAATTTATCCGACGGCAATTGTCGAATAGATTTTGTGAAATGTTCCTCACATTGTTGATGTTCTATAGATAGAACATTTGCCTCCTGGGGAATTTCTTCTAATTCCCAAAATTTTTGAACTATTGAATCCAAAGATGATTCGTTTTCATTTAGAGTACTTAAATGGCATGAATTTTTAATTAAATTCTTCGACTCTTTGTATTTTCCCGAAACAATCCAACCCAGAAGCGTTTTCTGAAGAGTTGGAATGTTTGGACTCTTTTTAATTTGACCAACACAAAGCAATTCAAGGAAGATCTCAGCGCCGATCAACATATCAATTTTCTAAGGTTTGAAAAAATATGGATCAGCTAATTCTATGTTACCAGGCAAATTCCAATCAGAAGTTAAAAAAACTTGATCTGGTTGGTAAGAACAAATCGATCGAAGAACCCAATAATCCGAAGAAAATTCGTGGGAGTTCATTCGAGATTTTACCGTGGCTTGTAATTTAAAATTGGCGGAAGCATTCGTTTTTCCAATTCCAACTAAACTGAGATTTCGTTCCTCTTTTCGTAATTGAAGTCGCTGAGCTAGTTCCTCAGTTACAAAATTTATTTGTGAACCGGAGTCCAATAAAGCTCTAGCCAGAATATACTGACCAGATTTATCTTTGATTTTAACCAAAGCCGTTGCCAATATCACATTGTCTTTAGAAGACGAAAGATGTGTAAATGCCGTCGAAGTTGATGGCTGATTGGGGTCAGAACTAGCACTACTTTGTACTTGTGCATTATTTGCAGCATAAATGTGTAACAAAGTGTTATGTGCGCATCTACAAACTTGACACTTTGACGATTTGCATTTTGTCACTGCATGTTTGTCAAATCTCTGCTGCACAGGCATTGCAGAGAAAGACGGACAAGCGTTTACAAAATGTTGTGTCGATTTACAAAATATACATTTTGAGGAATTTTGTTGTGTTCCCGTTTGAACCGAAAAGGATTTAGCTTTCTTGTTTGAAAATGTATCGCTCGTTTTTGACACGGGGGCATTTTGAGTAGAAGCCTGTATACGGTAATTCGGTTTGGTATTCGAGCCTCAGCAGAGATATGATGGAAACGTTTATTTAATGCGGCCTACAATCACTCCACAAGGGCAACTTTTGATAGACAAGTTGCTCCTCCCATTTTGTACGAGTGACTGAATCAATCTTTGACATAACCAGATGAATTATCATGACGTTGACAATGTCTTTCTCATTACCCATCGACAAAAGTGAACCGTAAATCGCCGACACCGTGTCAATCATGCTCCTCAAGGCTGAAGAGGAGGCCCAAGATATTTTCTTATGTTGTTAAAAAAGATCAAACACGGATTATCGTTAACTTTCTTCAAACTTTCTAAAGCATTGGAATAATTTTGCTCGGTCACTTGGTACGCCTTTACCGTACCAAGCTCTTCATCTGAGAGACATGATATAAGATGATTAAACTTTTCAATATCAGTTAGAGACGTATCGGTATGAACCAAACTATTGAACAGACTGGTAAAGTTTTTATAATCCGAGTATTTGCCACTGAATTTAGGCAATTTCATAAGTGGGAGTCAGCTTGGGTTTCTCGGAGTTCAGTAACTCAAAAAAATACTCTTTGTGTCAATGCACAAATCTTCCACTTCGGCCCGATCACCATTTGTGGGATCCAGAACATCAATCTCGGACTGAATGTCCATCGCATCATCTATATAACAGTTTAAAATCTCAAGGCGACACTGTAGGTTGTTCTGAGAGAATGAAATAGTTTTCTCTTCAATCGAGGTTTTCATCCTCATTATGTTGGTCATTACTGTGTTCTTTTGTGCATATAAGCCTTCGATTGTGATCGCACCTTTATGTTTTCTTGGAGCCATTTTGCAATAAAGTTTCTCACAAAAGTGTAGGTATCACAGAAAGTATATAGGAAACCAATAAGCGATTATAAATTTCCCTTAGAAATATTTATTTTCGTAAGGATCTCAAGGAAATTGTATTAATTTTGTCGTTAAGACAATAAAAACGAATTCAAATAATTCCCGAAATCAACTTTCGGTTTAAAATAAATTTAAAAAAACGCTTAAAGAAATTTTCTGGAAGGATCTCAAGGAAATTGAAATGATTTTGTCGTTTAGACAAATAAAAACGAATTTTTAATAATTTCCGAGATCAACTTTCGGTTTCGAATCTTTTTCAAAAACCTATTTTATAAAGGTACAGACATTTTTGCTGGTCTCAACTATTTTTTATCACAATTCACACAATTTTATCAAAATGAAAATACAATTCTTTGCCTGAAGTGAAATCTAAAGTATCAATTTCAATTATTGCACTAAAATTACAAATTTTTTGCACAATTTTACCGAAAAATCAAATTTACCTATTTTTCCCGAAAACTAAAAAAATTGTGTGCTGGGTTAGCAATTGTAATTTTAGGAAATTAAAATAATTTAAATAAATTTTATAAAAAATCAACAAAAAATTACACACAAAATATTTCTTTCAAATTTCACTCAAATTGCTTGCTGGGTTGTATGTATGCAAACAACCAAGAATACAGCAAAGAAGAACAAGAAAATTTGTTCGAATTTTTTTAATTTTTTCACTATTTTGATATATAATTTTCCAAAAAATATATGTTTTATTGTTAATTTATTTACCGCAGCCTCTTTATTAATTAATTTTACTCGCAAACACTTAATAATTGTCCGTCCGGTTATTATAATTTTACCTCGATCTTCCTTGTAAACAAATTCGGTATCACTGTAAATTATACACAATTATATTATATGAAATCAACCGGTATTCAATTTTTCTTTATTTATTTTAATTTCTCAATTTTATTACCAGTCGTTTTTATAAATTGTTTTCACTTTTCCCACAAACTATCAAATTATTTATTTTCCATTTGTTTACATTTGCATTTACCATATGATCGATGTTGTAGCCAACTACGATCAGTACACTCTAAAAAAACAGTGTTGGTAAACGATACTATTACCAAAAGTAGCGAGTTGAATGGAAATGAAGAAAATAAATAAAGCAAATTTCGAACGCGATTGTGGAATAAATAAGACAAACACGAAAAGAGGTAAAAATTGGAGAATTGTAAATATTTTACAATTTAATAAAATTAAATATTTTTTTTAAAGGAAAATGAACGAGAGATACCGAAAAAAAGAGAACGAACGGTAGGTGAAGCGAGGAGGCGTAACTTTTTCAACTTTTTGTGGTTTTTCGTAATTATGTTAAACACTATAATGAAGTTTGATGTATTTTGATAATAATTAAGTTTTAACAATAAAGCGCTTTTATATTTTTTTGTGTGTTTCACTATTAGGGTGGTTTATAAATTTGAAAATTTGTTTAAAAGAACGAATAATTTCAGGTGTGGAATTATAACTTTGCCAAAAATTAAATTTTTTAATTGAAATTTTAATTAAAGTTTTATTAGAAAACAAACGCAAAGTCTCACACTAATTATTGGTTCTTGAATACCTGATTAGGGTTTTGTTGACGTTCGGCACTTTCCGATGCAATTACACTTCGGCATTTGTGTAGTATGGATTCCGATGACGATGGCTTTAAAAATTAAAATTTTTCATATACAAAAGCATTTTAGTACAAATGTAGTATTTTTTAAAAGAAACCATATACTATGAGTCCTAACAGCATGGTAATCCATATATTGAAACCATGTATTAGGGTTTTTTCCCGGGATTTCCCGGGAATTTCGATAATTATATTTCCCGCTTTCCCGGGATTTTTCATGCGGGATCCCGGGAAATAAAAAATTCCTCATAGTTTAAGAAAACAGCTATTTATACTTTGAAATTTAGTTTTCTATGCTCTTAAAATAAGCATCTGTGGATGGGTTGTCGATTAGATCAATTACAAGAAGTGAGTACATACGTAAATCAATGTCTCCTGATGCAATAAATCTACTTAAAGCAGAATAGGCAGTGCAACAGTTGATAATTAATAAATTTAGTGAAGTGAAAAGTTAATAAAGAACATTAATTCAAAATAAGATGCAGGCAGTAAAGCTTAATTGTCCATGGACAGGTCTTTATTGTAACATAGTCATATCTACAAAAACAAATGAACTTGGCAGAATGCGATTAATGTTTTCAAAATGTACCGATTTAAAGATATATTTTGCTATAACTTCGGCTCAGTTTGAGATAAAATACGAGAAGGCATGAAAGAACACTTTGCTTAAATAACTTTAAATTTTTGATTTTTTGAGATATGACTATGTTGCAATGAAGGAGCGATATGTTTATTAGGTGATAAACACAAATTTTTTTCAATTTGTGTTGGTTTATATATCCTTGAAGTGCGGGGAAACCGAAATAAAAAAAAATTTGGAAACTCGTTTAAGATACTACAACATACAATTGTCCTAAAGATTACAGATAGACCTAATGAAATGAAAAGGTTTGTAAGAAGCTATTTTTTGCATGAACCTTGACATACATTTGACTGATATAGACGTTGTTTATAAAAAAAATGCTTCTTATTGTGAATCAAAAGCCTTCTACAACGGTGCACTTTTAACTATTTATCCAACCTCGGTAAAAAAATGAACGAAATTTTTCGGAAACATGGTAATTAGTAAATAAAATAATCAATATACTTTTTGACGACTTACTAAGCGCTTTGAGTGTGTCCGAAAGTTATTTCCTAAGCCATTAAAAAATGTTAATATATTTATTTAAAATATTTTATCTATTTTATGAATTAACTTTTTGATCTCATATCTTGAGAACCTCAATTTGTGTTTGTTTTTATTATTGTTTTATGAATTAAATTGTTATGTTTATCTTAATTTTTTATCTTGTATCTAGAGCATAATAATAATACAGAATTTACATATAAAACCGTAAGGTAATAATAATTCAAGTTCCTCTTTTAATCTTCATTAATTTTGTAGCATTTAAGGATTTCTTTTATTTAATTTACTGTGTATTATTTATATGGAGCGGGATTCCGGGATCCCGGGAAATTCCAAAAAATTTCCCGCTTTCCCGGGAAAAAAAACTCTACCATGTATGTACCCGAATATTCTTTAAACTTTTCATTGTACATTCAATATACCTCATCGCTTTCCAACGGAAGGCTAAGGTAATATGTAAAAAGAAAATACAATATAATAGTCTGGTAGTGTATAAAGTCATTTCTGAAAAATTGTAGGAATAGAACTATTACAAAAAAGCTTTATAAAATACATAACTGAAATTTAGCACATAGAATAAATTCGAAAAATGAAAAATGTTGAAAAAATAATTATTCTTAAAAACTATTAAGCTCTTAAAAAATGAACAAAAGATGAGGAAATGATAAACCAAATACAAAGCTTGACTTTGTTTTGTTCTAGATTAAAGGATTTATAGAGGCGTTTCTGTCAAAAAGAAAAATATTTAATTTGTCACACAGTGTTATTTTTGAAATTGATAGTTTTTTTTTAATAAATACATTTTATTATAAGTCTGAGTTCATGCAGCACATGTCTTATTGACAATATTCTTCCTTTTTCTTCTTTGAACATGAATTGGCGTTCAAATGAATCATGTCATGTTGACGTCATGTTTTTTATTTTGTTTTATTTAATATTGAAAATAAAAACAAAATTAAACAACGAATAAGAAAGCAAAACGTAAAGACAGTACATGCATCTGTGTACTCGTTTCTTTTCAATAAGACATGAGCCGTATGAACACAGACTAACAAATATGTACAAAATGTTAACAAAATAAATATGTATTTGTTTGCTTGTCGCTAAAAACAAAAAACAGTAGGGAAAAGTGTAGGGAATTTTTTTTTTTTTTTTGTTGTAGGGAAAAAAGGCATTTTTTGGACAATTTTTTGAAATTTTTCCTGCCATCACTGGTATCAATATACAGGGAGTTAAGACCAGTTTCTAAATAAAGCATGTAGTTTGGAGTATTGAATGGTAAAAGTAACATTTTCTTTATGAAGTATCGAAATAATTTTTCCACTTCATCATATTTTTTAAAGCCCCAAATTTGAGCACCGTAAAACATTATAGATCGGGAATCAGCGACGAAAATTTTAAGTTTATATATTTTGACCATGTTGATGCAACCGTCATTTTCGCTGTTGTTAATTTGTTTCCTAAGTGCTTTGTAAAAGATAAGTTAAAATTGATATCCATTCCCAGATATCTGTAGTTATTGACAATTTCTATATTACGTTCTTCAAAATTCCACTTAATATTATTGAATATTCTTACACCACTACGAAATCAACCACATCAAGCATTAAAAATAAAGAGCATCAATCATGGTTTGCAGTTCACTTGGGAAATCGGCCAAAATGAAAATGTCATCTGCGTACAGAAGAATTTTAACAGCAATATCTGCAACTTTCACTCCGCCAGGAAGGAAATCAGCTAAGTCATTAAGATACAATGCAAACAAAATTGGACTAAGTTTGCATCCTTGTTTAACGCCAACGTTAACATTAAAAGGTTCAGAAAAAGTATTTCCATACAGGACTTGACTAGACGATGATAATCCCATAGTTGATAATTTATAAAGAAGCAAATTTCTGGGAACCAAAATCAAAGGCACAGGAAAAGTCCAAAAAAAAATGCGTATGTGTTCTTACCATTTATTTTGTTAAAGTGTACAATATTTGACAGATTGAAGACGTTATCAACTGTAGAGTAATTTTTTCTGAATCCAGCTTGATATTCGTTTAATATGGAATATTTTTCGATCTTATTTGTTATGCGAGTTAAAATTACGTTGTTAAAGATTTTGCACAGGGTATCAATTAGTGGTAAGCCACGGTAATTTGAAGCGCAATTGGGTTCATCTTTTTTTAAAAGTGGTATTAATATGGCGGTTTTAAAGCTTGTTGGAACATTTTCGTGTAAAAATATGTAGTTGAGAACCAGAGAACTGCAAAATCACTATTTTTCTTGATTTATTCATATGCTAAAATTTACATTCAATCTTTGCTTGCAAAACAAAGTTCAACGTTGGTAATTTTTACATCGTTTCGTTCACATTTGATTTTTGCATGTATTCATTTTTTATTGAAAGTGCTTTATTTGCATTTTTGTTGCGCACGCAATATACACAAATGTGTAAATTCAAAGGAACACATTCTTATACTTTTGCATTCAAGTAATAATTGTCCACTCGATGAGACGCCTTGTTACCATTAACAACAATAACAACAATAAACCACTCGAAGAGACGCTTTGTTAAAATTAACAACAATAAGAACAACAATAACAAGAATACATTGTACCTTAATACAGAACTACTGTACTTTTTAAAAGTAAAAAAAAAATCTGTTTCTATGGAAATTGTTTGTATGTACCTACATATGTGCGTTTAGTTTCATTTCAATTTTTTTTTCTTGTACTACATAAGTTGCGTTCGAGAACACAAAAGTTTTTACTATTTTTTACTAAACTTTACCGCATTTTACGAAATTGCGTTCGAGTACACAAAATGCAGTAAATGAGAACATAAATTGAGAGCGAAAAGTGACAGTTCTTGTCTGAGTACTTACAAATTTTTACTGCAGAAATTTTTGCAGTAAAATTTAGTAAATCAAAAAAACATATGTTTAAAAAGGTAAAGAAACAAAAGGAACAAATAAAAAGCATACAAATTGTGAAAAAATTGTCAAATAAAAGAAAAGTTGAAATTAAACTTGTTTGTGAAGCTTTTATTTGGCTAAATACAAACTTTTGAATTTTTTTTTTGTTATGTTAATGTTTTAGAGTTGTAAAAGTGTGAAGTATTTGGGTACTTAAGTAATCAATAGCAAAAAAATTATTCATGTTCTTTTAAATAATTTAAGCCGCTACAAATTAGTAAAATCAAATCAAATAAAAAACAAACAAATATGAAAGATTACATAAAATAGTTTGTTTGTATTTTCCAAAAATGTTCGTGTTATAAAAAGTATTTAATCGAGTACCGATAAGAAAACGAGTTAAGTAGTCAAAAGTATCAATATTTTTCAACACTTCAATTATTTGCCATCAGCTGTTGCCTTTATTTTACGAATTTTTACAAATTTTGCGTTCGCGTACTTTTTTGGACAACAGCTTTTTGTGAGAGAAAATTTTTTAGTTTACTCATTTACTGCATTTTACTGTAAAAGTACTCAAACGCACCTATAGTTAATGCTGAATGAATACGTGAGTAATGATTGCTTGATTTCTGGCTTTTTGTTTGTATTTTTTTTTTCTTTACCAAAACAATCATTGTCGCACCGAACACACAAACATCTTTATTAAAAAACGAAGCTAACGATTGTATAAATAACAAAGCACGATGTGCATTATTTGAATGACTGCAAACCAGCAGCGAATATTTGCGGTTGCGCAAGTTTGATTGTATGACCGCAAGTCAGTGTATTTGTTGCTGTTGATTTAATGCGATTTTTTTACAATTGCACAAGGCCGTTTTCTGTTAAGAACTGAAAGTATTTCCGTAACAAAACAGGCGGAGGCAAATTTATAGAATTCATAGCTTATACCGTCGATTCCAGGAGACGTATTTAGTTTAAACGATCTTAATACTGATGAAAGCTCAAAAATCTCTATTGGCGAATAGAGAAAAGCATCAATATAATATGGCATGCACCAGTGAATTTCATTTATTTTGTTTGTATTTTGCAATAAATTTCTAAAATGTATACGAAAATCATCTGCAGTTAGGTTATATGTTTTCTTGATTTCATATCGACCCCTAACCGCGAAAATAATGTAAGCGCCAAAAATCAAATTTTAAAGGAGAGAGCTTTTTTGTTTTATTTCATATTAATTTTGTATGAAATTTGTCGCTTACATTAAAATTGTTTTTGGTATAAAATCGTAACGGTACATTATATGACCATGATATTTTAGGAGATGATGCAAGTGTTGCCAATAAAGTCATTTATTAAAAAAAACGAAAATTGAAAATCATGTCGCTTACATTATTTTCGCTGTAAGGGCTCGATATTATTGGAGAGTTTCCACCACGCTTTACTGCAGCTGACCAAATTAAGTTGTTTCAGATTTTCATTTTAGAACTAAAGTTTTCTATTTCGACAAATGTTAAGATACTTATATCTTGCAAAATTGTATCTTGATTTTATTACATCTGTGTACCTCTTTCTATAATCTTTTAGAGCTTTTAACACATTTTTACTGAAGCGGGCACTTGTTTTTTGTAGATACATTAGCTTCTTTAATTTTATTTATAATAGACAATACAATGTCATCAACCGAACTATTGTGAATATTAACAGAATTATAAGTACTAGCGAGTTGATTGAGATTTTCACAATATTTGGTGAATTTACATTCCATCGAAGGCTTTGCTGGCCCGATAAGATTCTATTATTGTTATATGCAGGACTAGTTAAATTTAGTTCAAGAGGCATATGATCAGAAAATGGCTTGTAACTAAAAGTAAAATCCTCAACATACTTAAGAAGACTGTTTGAACAAATACAATAGTCTATAACTGAACTACCAGCACCTCCACAAAAACTGTATTCGCCCTGAGCATCACCCGCTGTTCTACCGTTGAATTATTTCCCTAAAATGTTGTGTCCTCACATTACTACTAATACAATAATATGACTTAAGTTTTGCATTGCCACATTTAAAGTATCCAGCAAACCTACAATATTATAATAAAAAAACGATCATTAGTTAAAAGGTGGAAATTTACTTATTTATAACCACCCCACAATAGCGGAGGGTATTATGCATTTGTGCTGATGTTTGTAGCACCTTCAAATATTAATCCTAGACCCACCTTTAAGTTTACCGTTCGACTCAGAATCACTTTCTGGGTCGATCTAACGATGTTCGTCCGGCTGGCTGTCCATGTTAACCTTGTGCGCAAAATACAGGTCGCAATCTGGGAGATAATTTGAGGAAATTTGGTAAATAGGTGACCGTCTTTTGACCATTAAGTTGATCGTTCTCTTGTATTTTTAATGTTGTAGGTGTGCATTTCACATTTGATGAAAATAACTTATTTTGTATTTAAAGTGCTGTTGTAGTACAACAATTTGGTTAGAGTCACAATTTCTACCTGTGTGTACATTAGCGTGGCCGTTTTTTATGATTTCTTATCTTCTTCCCCCCTTTGTAGCGATAAGTTATGTTTTAGGGGGAGCGTCTGCCCCTCAAAGTTTGCCTTCAAGCCATTTATTCAAATGTAATTTGTTTGCATATGACTATCTCTTAAAAACAACATTTAACAAGAATATGATATATGGCAATATTTTAGCTCTTCTAGTCAACAACATTAGCCTCGAAGAAAATATTTTAGAAAATAATAAAGAAAATAACAACAAAATACCAAAATTATTATATACGTTTTATATTAATTATTAATCGATGTCTTCCGACTTACTAAGGTAAGTCCTATTGGATAGTAGTTTAGACACAAATTTTCAACAAGATCGTTCAAAAAGTTTCAGAGTAATAGGGGGTCAAAGTTTGAAATTTTGGCCCTATAGGTATTTTTTCTCATCCATGTAACTTATTACCTATTGGTGTTAGCAAAATTTTGCCCAAGTAGCTTAGATACCTATGTATGTATTTTATCAATCTTTTTAAATTTTTTTATTTTCAAACTTAAAATTCTTTTTTATTTTTTTTAGCCAAGTTTTAAATTAAAAAAAAATAAATTTTTAAATTTTTTAAAAAAACAAAAAAAAACATTTTTTAAAAAGATTGATCAAATAGCTATCTAAGCTACTTGGGACAAATTTTGCTAACACCAATAGGTAATTAGTTACATGGATGAGAAAAAATAAATGTATGGCCAAAATTTCAAATTTTGACACCCTCTAACTCAGAAACTTTTTGAACGATCTTGTTGAAAATTTGTGTCTAAACTACTACGGAAGACATCGATTTTAAAATTGGGTCACTTGACATTAAATTCGGCTTATATATATATAAAACGTATATAAAAAGTTTGGTATTTTGTTGTTATTTTCTTAATTATTTTCTTAAATATTATGTTGTTGACTAGAAGAGCTAAAATATTGCCATACATCATATTCTTGTAAAATGTTGTTTTTAACAGATAGTCATATGCAAACAAATTACATTTGAATAAATGGCTTGATGGCAAACTTTGAGGGGCGGACGCCCCCCCTTAAACAAAACTTATCGCTAAGAAATTTTTTGTTTTTTTTTACATAAAACTGAACCGATTTGGGGGGGGGGAGAATATAAGAAATAAAAAAAAAAAAAATAAATAACGGCCACCCTAGTGTACATACTTATGTACCTATGTAGTTCTTTTTTATGTTTGGTTTAATAAGAAATTTATATTGATTTTATGTGCAAGTGTTCAAAATAATGTGGGCAGACATAATGACGTAATTCTCCAAACAATGATGTTGTTGATGGAGTCATCATCTGAAAGCGAAGATGAAGAAGAAATTATATTTCTTAGAATGTTGTTAAATGGTAAGGACGTTTATGCCAATAACATACTCTTTAGACACGAGAAGGTATTGCGTAATTCTGTAAAGAACTATTTTGTTGAAATAGTGCCAGCATATACAGATCCAGAATTTAGAACGCATTTTAGAATAATAAGATCTCTGTATGAAAACTTAAGCAAACGATTTCTTTGTTCAGATGTTTACAAAAATCTTCGCCCTTATAAAAGACGGTCAGAGAGTATACATATTCTTGTGTTTTTGTGTTTCGCTGGTCACGAAGCCTGCTGTTTTATGACGGGTTTTTGAGATGGGGATTAAGTTTAAACTTAGTTTAACGTTCTCTGCAACTCGGATTTTTCGGTGAAATTTGATTTTTTGTTCTATTATTTCATTAAAGACCCACATTTTAAGCAAGACTGCGCTGTTCCGGCAACATTTTGTTTTAAAACTTGGTATTGGCGGCACAAATCAATTTTCAGATTAACTAAACCTAGTTTAACTGAGATCTCAAAAACCCAGCCTTAGTGACTTATCAGATCGTTTTAATTTATCGCGTTCGACCATATGTCTAATTATAAACAAGGTAACGTTATTCATTAGTCCATTGAGCAAAGAAACTATAAAGTGGCCTAATGAAACTCCAAAAATTTAATCCAGCAAATATTTTGAGATAAAATGCTTATTTCGAAGGGTCATTAGTATGTATTTAATTTACTGTATTCGGTAGAAGTTAAATAATAGTATGTATGTACCATCCTTTTGATTTAGGTTGCATTGATGGAACACATATAGTCATTGATCCACCAGTTAAGTCGAAAGATGAATACATCGATAGAAAAATAAATATTACAATTTGTATGCAGGTTATCTGTAATGAAACAAAAACTTCTAAACATATTTGTAGGATATCCCGGATCTTGCCACGATAGTTGGGTTCTAAAAAACTCGCCATTCTATGAAAATTTGCCATTATATTGTGAATATTTATTTTAATTAAAAACATCTTTATTAAAAATATTTATTAATAATATTTGTCTTTAGAAAACTATTTATAAGGCGATTCGGCTAATCCGTATAACAAATATTTAGTTACTCCATACAAAGACAATGGTCACCATTCAAATACCCAAAACTTTTTAACATTAAATTAAGCTCTAGTCGTTTTGCCATTGAACACAGCGTTGGAATTTTAAAGCAACGAATTCGTCAGCTTTATAATTGCAAGTTAAGGGGTATGAAAAAAATTTTAAAGATTTTGTAAGAGCTTGTTATGTATTACACAACATTGCTAACGATGATGATATCGATTTTGTTGAAGAAATAGTGACGGAAGAATGTGATGAATTCCAAGGACATGATCAAGTTGCAAGAGGCAACTATGTTAGGGATCCAATATGTCAATATATACAAATACAGTGCCCCAAAAGACACAATTAGAGTCCAAAATATTTTTTCCGACAACGAAGCTTATTTTTGACTTACCGAATCCGAAGACGATTAATCGCAATTACTTTTGTTACCCTAGGTCTACACTAAAGATAAATATCTCAGCCAGTTGGCAATAACGTCGGCAGAATAACAAAGCAATATTGCTTATTGCTCAGCTTATGTTAAAGGCATGGGAAAACGTATTTATGTTAACTCATAATTTGAAAAAAAATCAAGGAAGAAGGTGCAGTGTAAAAACTGGCGCTTTCTTGCAAAAATTATTTTTATTGATATAAATTCTTTCTTATTCGACTTTATTATTAAAATGTATATTAATTTGTTTAAGCTTGAGGTCTTTTCTATATAAAAATATTAATTTTACTTTAACAAAAAAAAAAAAATTAATAAAATTAATATTTTTAAATAAATAAAAATTAATCAAGCTCGAGGCCAGTGTTTTTTTGTAAATAAAAATTCCTTTTTTATTTGCTTCCAATATTTCGATCTTCTTTGAAGATCATCATCAGGGATTTCTTTTCCTTAAATTCAAGAACAAAAAAAAAAAAAAAAAATACAATTATTACAAACATATAAATAACAACCACATATATGGACAACAACCACATTGATTTTGTTTTTTTTAAATTGTATGTTTACAAAATATATACACACTCACAGTGAATTTTTATAAACACAAAAATATTTAGCAAAACAAAAGATAAAATTCTGAACATGGATAAATCAAATGTTATATATAATATACCCTGTATTGGAAATTTAAATGAAAGTTGTGATAAGGTGTACATTGGAACCACTAAAAACAAACTCAAAACTAGAATCGCAGGCCATAAATCAGATCAAAAATTAAAACTCAGTAGAGACACACCAAAAACAGCACTTGTGAACCACTGTGTCAAAAACAGACACTCGCCTGATTTTAATAATGTTAGTGTGTTGCAAACAGAGCCGAATTACAAACGTCGATATATGCTGGAAATGCTTCACATCATAGCAACAACAAAGAGTGTAAACTTTAAGAGCGACGTAGAGTCCCAGTGGACTTTTTATCACAAACATCTTCGATCTGAGACTAACGACAATGTAAGTGCGACCCATCCAAAGTCTGTATTCATCAAAATCAACCGTCAAGCATGCTAAATATCAAAATTTTTTGATTTTCCATCAAGCATCGTCGGTGTCACACATACAAACTCATTTTCACTAATACTACCTTAATGCTGGATGGGAATTTGACCAGTGTATTTGGGCGTTTAGATGGGTCCGAATAAGATAAATCATCGGATGGGTTTAATCTATTTGAATTAAGTAGAAAACCATGTTTTTTTTAAACAATTTTATATTTATATTTGTGTTGGTTAATTAACTTAAAAATAATATATGTAATTAATTAATTTTTTATATTTTTTTTATTATACGAAAGCTTGCGAAAATATCTGGCTTTATGAATTTTGAAACAGTTTCTTATTTTTTGGCCGTAGTCCTTTTCAGTTAAACCTTCGCACTTGATGGCTTCTGTAATAAAGGTAGATAATAAAAAATGGTTATAAAATCAATTTTAAACGAAATATTAAGGATTTACCGAATATTGCCTTATTTAAAAGCTTCAATTCTTTAAATGATTTCTTATTTTGCGTACCATCATAATTATAAGCTAAAATCATATTCAAATCAATAATTTTAGCAAAATTGTCTGTATGTCCTCCTGGCAAAATTATAATTTTAATAATATTAACCTGAAAAAGCATAACTATAAGAAAGGTAAGAATATAATGTGTTAAGTAATTTTACATATTTTTCGATATCTTGTTGGATTTTTTGTTCAATAACCTTAATTTCATCATCGGATCTAATAGGAAAATTATGAGATTCTGGAACTGCCACATTTTCCTTTACCATTTGTTTTAAAATAACTAATTCTTCGAATGTGCCCCAGTATTAATTTCAAGTTTTTTTTCAATTTCATCCAATCGGTTGT
Source organism: Pollenia angustigena (assembly GCA_930367215.1). Classification (NCBI taxonomy): domain Eukaryota; kingdom Metazoa; phylum Arthropoda; class Insecta; order Diptera; family Polleniidae; genus Pollenia; species Pollenia angustigena. The sequence continues at coordinate 9,088,131 of OV884061.1, read as the reverse complement.
TCATCTTTGTTATTTCCTGTGCTATCTCAGATTGATTTTTTAAAACTTGGTCTAATTGATAAATTATATGATTTGATTGCTCTGAAATAAATAAGAGAAAAATGCTAAAATCAACAACTTGCTAATCGTGCCTGATCTTAGGGTATTACCATAATTTTCCTTTGCTGGTATTTCATATTGATTTCTGTTAAATAGCGCCATTGCCAAATAGAAAAGTATCTGAAGTATGAATAATAGGTATAAGAAGAAAGTTATCATCAATTGGAAATTAAACATATTTGTAGGCGATGTCATCTGCAACTATTGTTTCTTCATTGGTTAAAGAGTTATTAGACACTACAAAAATTCCAAAATCGGCAGAAGTAACAGGAGTTTCATAAAAAAGAGTTTTCTTCATATATCTTCTGCCTATAACAAATAACTTTTCGTCGCGTAATTCGAAGTTTAAAATGGAAAATTGGTTTTTAAACAACACATATTGTTTGGGATTTTTTTTGTCAAGGTGAAATCTTTCGTTACATATTTGTTAACTGTCTTGTTTCCTAAAGGTGTTATGATACTTGCTATTTTTTGTATTGGATTTATTTAGGATTGACTGAATGAAACAACAAATGCGAGAAAGAACAAGAAATACACTATGTAAACAAACCCTATTTTCTGATTGACATTTCTCATGCATATATTTTCTTTGACTAAAACAAAAAATAAAAAATGGTAAAAGCTTGGCCAGATGAAACTATTTTGTTTTTAATAAATGAAATGAAGCAGGTGCCCTTCATGTGGGATTTCAAATCACCACAGTACAAAAACAAATTTAAAAAAGTGCAGTTTTGGGACGAGTTGGCTAAGAAAATCAACACAAACTTTGCTCCAATGGTTCCATTTAGTTCTGGTTGGTAAAAAATTGTTTATTTAATATTTTATTTAATAATTTTTTTTTATTTTAGCTAATGTGTCAAAAAAATGGAGTAATTTAAAAGCTTACTACCATACAGAGCAGACAAAAGGTATCAAAGCTAAAAAAAGTGGATGCAGCGCTGATGCAGTGGAGGATGTATTGTCAAACTGGAAATATAGCCAGCCAATGGACTTTTTATCCACCACAAATGAAGTTCATCCTCAGTCAATAATTTCAACAAAAGCAGTCTTGAGGTAATTATTTGAAACATACGGGCATGTTCTACAAATCGTAATGAAGTGAAATTAAAAATTATTTATAAATTATCATAGTTTTTCCGGTTTTTAAGAGTTGTTCTTGTAAAGGTAATTGGCACTTGAAAAGTTAAGTAGATCAAATTGAATATGCTAATGAACTTTCAGTACGGTGTCTTTAGTAGTAGGGAAATGGGGAGGCACCAAAAATGCTGCCTCCCCATTTGTTTTTTTTTCCCCATGTACCACAGAGGGAGCATTTTGCTTTTCATTGAAAGCAGCAAAAATTCTGCTTCCCCATTCGTTTTTCCCATATACCACAGAGGGAGCATTTTGCTTTTCATTGAAAGCAGCAAAAATTCTGCTTCCCCATTCGTTTTTTCCCATATACCACAGAGGGAGCATTTTGCTTTTTTTCATTCAAAGCAGCAAAAATTCTGCCTGTTTTTGCTCCCGATATATTTTCCATAAGGAGGAATTTTGAATATAAACAAAATAAAGAATTTTTAGTTTGAGTATTTTTCAATAAAAAAGAGAGTAATATTAAGTTGATCACCTTATATTTTCTTCAATGAAGAGTCAAGGATTGATTAGGATTGATGTTTGACTAGTGACGTCAGCAGTCGTCGATGGCTGCGAGTGTAAGACGGCAAATCCATCTGAGGAGATCGAGTGGTTGCGATCGAAACATGTCATGGTAACCTGCCGACCAGGGTTCGAGCCCGAGCCACGTCAAGAATGAAAGATTATCAATAACAATTTTAATTGATTTTCATGTTGTAAAATTCCTTTCTTCATAAAAATAATTTAATAAAAATTAAATTTCATGAACTTAAGCCTAATTAAAAATATTAAAAATTTGGATTAAAAACCATAAATAGTTCAACAAAATAACCACAATACTAATTATTGTAATGTGTAATATATTTAGAATATGCAGCACATGTAAGTATAGAGATTAACTCAATTTGAAAGTTTGCCATTAATATAAAAAGGCTTAGGGAGTATATTCCACATCATTATTCTAATTGCCACTTTAAAGGAAACTTAATAAAAATGGTAAGCATTTCGTACATAATAAAGGTATATTAAATTATTTATTATTTTTTTCTTGCTTGTTTTCAGATGTATAAAAAAATTGTGAATATTGCCCAAGGTATTAAGCCTGAGTATATTAGAATAGATGATATACCTTTAAACCAATCTTTGAAAATTGTGAATTTTGAATGGAAAGAAACACAATATGGTCTAAAAGTCAATGCCAATTTAGATGACAATAAATGGTTTTATCTCCCCAATAGAATGATGAAATTTTTAAACAAGGAGGATCCATACTTAACTCAAATGAATGATAAAGTTTGGACAATTATTAACAAGGGGCGTCAATTACCAAATGGACCTGCAATATTCTATTTAAATTATACCTAAACTCTGAAAAAAAAAATTCCTTACAATAAAGAAAATATAATAAATCAAAAAACAAAAATTTTTTTTTTCTTTTTTATTACTTTTATTTTCTAAGCCAAATTTCTCGAGTATTACACAATTTACCAATAATATGTTTGCAATTCAATTAAAACTTATGCAAATAACTTACAACAAGCCCATTTATTTAGGCTTTGCTGTGCTAGAGCTGTCTAAATGGAAAATGTACGATTTTCATTGTCAATACATGAAGCCAAAATTTCAATCCAATTTAGCTTTAAATTATATGAATACAGATTCATTTATTTACACAATAAAAACAGACGATTTCTATGCTGATATTCATGATGACATTGCTTCAAGGTTTGACACATCTGAATATCATCCTAATAATATTTTTAACCTCCCATTATTAAATAAAAAAATTTTAGGTATGATGAAGGATGAAAATAGTGAAAAAATTATGAAAGAGTTTGTTGGGCTTCGATCAAAAATGTATTCATTTAAAACAGTTGGTATGAATGAAATAAAAAAGTCTAAAGGTGTTAAAAAATCGTGCATAAAAAACCTTTCAATGGCAGACGTTAAAAAATCATTGTTTGAAAAAGTAATTCTTTCTGATACAATGAATACATTTAGATCTAAGCTTCATCAGCTGTATACTCAAAAATAAATACTTATGCACGAGGACATTTTAGACTTCAATCTTACTTTGACAACTTTTGTACAGAAATAGACAATTTTTTAAATGACTCATCTGACGATGAATATTTAATGAACATAGATATTTAAATTAATATTTAATAATTATGATATAATAAAAAATATGTACAAAAATTTAAGATACATACAAAAAAAAAAAAATAAATAAAACAATATACATATATTAATAAATACACTTTTATTTAAAACATTTTTTTGGTTTTATTGCTAATATAAGTTTTAAATATTTTGCCATAATACATTTTCAGTATCGTAATCTAATTTCTTTCGATTTCTTGTTACACGAGGAGAGTATTGGTAAGGTAAAGTGGATTGTTTCATATTTGAGTAGTTATAATTTTTTGATAATATTCTTATTTTTGGAGTTCTTTTTTCCGAAAAGCTTTTAAGACGCTTAGCTACGGAAGATGCAGAAGAAGGATTAAATTTTTGTATTGTTGTATCCATATCGTTTTGATCATCATTATTTGTATAAATTTCCTCAGGCAAATTCAAATCTGTTTGCAGTGCTATACTACTCGATTTAGGTGCTATAGTTTGAGTTTCAATATGCTTCTTATACACCTTTTTAGTTTGAGTTTCATTATCGCGCAAATTATTCAATGCTGATATTTTATTCTGGTTAGATGTTCGTTGGGATCCAATTAGATATTTAGCTAGCTCTTGTTTAATATAATACCATTTGTTTATATCTTTTAGAGAATGTGAACCATATATTGGTAAGAGTTTCCGATGCAAAAAATCTGAATCAGAATATTTAACTTTAAATTTTTCGTAAGTTGATGGATGAAGAACAATAAGTTTTGATAAATTATTTGACATTTTCTAAAATTTTTCCATTGACTCCACTTAATATCGATGAAATAATAATGGGTAAAAATCCTCCCTTTTGAATAAGATGTTTCCTCTTTTGACGCATAGAGGTTTGTGATGAGCAAACTTTCCTCAAAGTATTTTTATATGGTTTTAGTTTTTCAAACACAGTTTTGTTTATTTTATGATTTCTGTTTATAATATTTAAAATAATTTCATTTAAAGTTTTTATAACAACATTGTCAACATTTTTCAAAATTGCATTTCGTAGTTTGTGATCCGCTTTTCTAAGAACATAGATAATATGTTTGTTATCCTTCAGTAACTTTAGATTCGAGGTCATTGCTTATATTTGCAAATATATAGTAATCTGTATTAAAAATATTAGATCTAAATCTAAAAGCGTTAGGTATTTCTTGAGTAAGATCAACAATTAAATAACCATGAGCCTGTTGTGTACAATGATTATATACATCTACTAATGATTTTGAGTTTTCTGGATATACTTGACGAGCTAAATGTTGAAATTGTGTCTTATCTCTTGGGTTTTTAAACATAACTATATATTTGGAGTTTAATGAAATGTCTCTCGAATAAGCCCCTTTATGAAAAATATTTTGTGTTACTAAAATTACACTTAAATTTCTATGATGAGATCCTTTTGTAAATAGTTCACAAACTTTCTTATTTGATGTTTCAAGCATTAAATCATCCAATATTATCAAAGTCGATTCTTCGTCATTCGTATTAAAAGTCTCTGGAATTCCTTTGACATATTCTACATTTTCTATATTGGAAAGTGAATTTTTTTCAGAATAACACCATATGATTCGGTCTATATATTTAGATATTAAGTTTTGATTTTTTATTAAATTTTTAATAAAAGTAGATTTTCCACAGCCTGAGGGACCACAAACCATCATTGTAAATGGATATATAAACTGATGAAACATGTTTGCGCTTTTAAAAACCATTTGTTAATGAATTCAAAAGGAAGAAAATTTTAATTAATATGAGTAAAAAAAATCTTATTGACGAAATTCATAGTCAAGCTAGAAAAAACTTTAAGCGTCGTAGGTTTATTCAAAAGGGAATTTTAGATACTTGGCAAATAGATTTGGTGGAGATGATACCATATGCAAAATTTAATAAAGGTTTCAAGTATATGCTTACTGTAATATATGTTTTCTCAAAGTATGCCTATGCTTTGCCATTAAAAACTAAAACAGGATTTGAGGTTTCAAAATCATTTAAAAGTATTATAAAGCTAAACAGTAACAAAGCTCCTAAAAACATGCATTCAGACCAAGGAAAAGAATTTTACAACACACATTTAAAAACTCTAATGCAAGAGCTAAACATTAATCATTATCATACATATTCCAATTTAAAAGCTTCAATAGTTGATATAGGACTTTAAAAAATAAAATGTGGAAACAATTTAGTATGCAAGGAAATTATAACTGGATAGATACATTAGATAAGCTGTTGAAAGAATATAACTCATCTTATCATAGAAGTATAAAAATGAAACCTAATTCAGTTAATTAGCGAAATGAAAAAAAAAACTTTTAAGAACTGTATATAATAATTTAAAAGTTTTTAAAAATGGAAAATTCAATATTAACGATTTTGTTCGCATAAGCAAATATAAAAATGTTTTTGAGAAGGGATATACACCAAATTGGTCTACAGAAGTTTTTAACGAAAATAAAATTAATGCAACAAACCCTGTCACCTACCAGCTAAAAGATTTTAATGGAAATGTAATTAAAGGTGGATTTTATCAAGAGGAGTTATTAAAAACTAAAGTTCCTAACATCTTTTTAGTTGAAAAAGTCTTAAAACGTAGAGGCGAAAAACTATTTGTAAAATGGTTGGGTTTCGGAAAAGAATATAATTCATGGATTAATCAAACAGATTTTAGTTGATAAACTAAATTTTTCATATATGTACAACACACAACTTATAATATTTAACATTTCGAAGTAATATGGCATCAAGCACAGAGGAAAATAGTATTTATGTTACTTTATTAAGTAACGATTCAGTAAACTTATATAAAAACACTTCAAGTACTTTCACAAATTTATTAAAGCAATCTCTTAGCATGATTGACCAGTGGGAAGTCCGATTATCAGATATATCCTTCTCGATAGCGAATAAACAACTAAATATGAATCAAAATATACTTAAACGTAAAAAACGCAACATTTCAAATTTAAATAATCAATCTGTAAAAACATTGAAAATTGACTCTAATAATGAATATGATGAAATTAAAGCAAAATTTAAAGAACTAATGGAAACATCCGACGAGTTAAAACTAAAAAATATTAATAAAACTTAAAAACTTGTAAATACATTAAACATTGTTAAACCCCAATCTAATATATATATATATAAGAGAAAAAGATACTCGTAACGTAGATATAAAAAGTTCAAACATAGAACAAAATATTCAAAAAACTAGTCCTGAATCTACAACAACTGATGAAAAAGATCCCATATTATCGTCATCAAATTATATATTCGAAAAATCTTTGAACAAATTCTCTGACAACATAAATAAGTTTATCAATAAATTTGAATCGTCTGATATAAGTGAAAACATATTTATTTATACTGATATAATAAAACCTCGGAATGTTGGTAGTAAAAAAATTAAATGTCTAAAAATATTTTCAGTAGCAACATTGAAGAACTATATTCATTTCAATAGAATTGAATATTTTACTCTTGAAGCCTATAATATAAATGATATTTGCATAATGATTCGAAATGATGAAGGAGAAGAGATAAGCTTTAATAAATTAGTTCCCGTCTATTGTACTCTACACTTTAAAAAAAAAGTGTATATAAAATAGGTGTGTAAAGCCTGGTACTCTGTTCAACATTTCACGTGAAATGCTGTCAAAATGCATATGAAAAAAACTTGTGCGGAATATCTATGAAATAATGTTGATTGAGTTGTACTCTGTTTATTTTGTGAAAAAGTTCCGAAATGTTTCTGGCAACATTTTTTTACAACTGCGAAATAATGTAAGCTACCTTTATTTCACGTGGAATTTTAAGCAAAAGCAAAAAAGTATGAACTTAATATTAAATAAGAAATAAAAAATTAAAATAACACAACCGGTAACAGTTTTTTATCCATATTTACTTTCTTTTTTATAAAATTTTTTATTAAAAAAAATAATTTTAGTAAAATACATGTGGCGTTTGTTTACATACACGAAACAATGTGGCATACTTTGAAGGAATAAAAACGTCAAATTGTACAAACTTGCAAGATTGGTAACATTGATAAATGCCAAAATTTTCGTGTGGAATAATCAATGTTGCTCAACATTTTTCACAAACTTGAACAGAGTACTAGGCTTTACCGAACAAAATTAATCATTTTTATTACAACCATGGATACGATTTATACAAGTTATTATAATAATCAGTCTGGAGAAAATATACAAAATATTGGTGAAATATATCACGCACCAAGAATTTTACAATACGGTCGTGGTATTGGAGCCATATTTTCGGCTGTTTTTTCACATTTTAAACCCTTATTTAAAACGGGGATGAATATATTAAAGAATAAATCATTAGATATTGGAAAGGAAATTTTAGAAGAAATTGGAACAAAGCCAATAAAAGAAATCTTACTAAACAAAGGAAAAAAGGTCATACAAAATATAAAAGAAGCTACTATTGATAAAATGAAAACAATGCAGAAAGGTAAAGGTCGACGTATAAAACTTAAACGTTTGAAGCAAAAGCAACAGATTAAATCAAAACGTTGTGGAGGAAAGAACTTTAAGGATATTTTTGGAAATTTGAAATGTCAGGATTTATAGAATGTATGAAGAGTGAGTTGGATTTATTTGAATCTCCTCCAATTCAAACAAGCGTTGTTAAAACTGAAGAAATATGCTACAATCCAATTGCCTCACTAGATAATTCAAGCACAATTGAATTTGTATCACTAGGCAATGGTGAAACATATCGAGATCTGAACAGTATTTATCTTCGATTAGTCATTGAATTAAAAGGAAAGGGAGCAGTAGTTAATAACTTACTGCACTCCTTGTTTAGAAATTGTATTGTACACCTTAACAATAAAAATGTATCACAACCTGACAATAACTATCACTATAGGGCTTATATTGAAAAATTGTTAAATTATGGAAATGATGCCAGATCTACACATCTTGAATCATGTGGCTGGGCTATTGATACAAATAAAATAAATTCATTAGTTGATAAAGAAAATCCTGGTTTAGACAAGAGAAAAAAACTATTTAAGGATGGGAAGAGAGTAGAGCTTTTTGGAAAACTTCATGTTGATGTATTTAACCAACAAAAATACTTGCTTAATAATGTTGATCTAAAGGTAACATTAAATTTGGAAAAACCGGAATTTTACATTTTAGAAGGTGGCGATAAAAATGAATCCTATATTAAAATACATGAAGCTAATTTATATATAAACCATCTTACTATTAATCATAATATTCTAATGGCTCATCATAATGTATTACAATCAAGAAATGCTATTTATCCTTATAAAAGAGTAGAAATAAAAACGTTTACAATACACCCTGGAAATCACTCATTAACTTTAGATAACGTTATACTAGGACAGTTACCAAATTTTTTAATTTTTGGAATGGTGTCTAATAAAGCATATACTGGAGAGAAAAAAGAAAATCCATTTAACTTTCAACATTTTAATTTACAAAGATTTAATTTGGTTGTTAATGGAGTACAATTTTCTGCACAGCCAATTGAACTTAACTACAATAACGGAGGAATAATAAGTACTCGTGGTTATCAAACACTATTTAAAGGAACTGGAATTCATCATTTCGAAAAAGGTCATCAAATAACTAAAGAACTTTTTGATAACGGATATTTTTTACTTGCTTTCGACTTAACACCAGATCATAATAATAATTCCAATTGCGGTAACTTAATAAACCAGGGAACTATTCGTATTGAAGGGCGTTTTGGAAAACCAATTGTTGAAGCAATAACGTGCTTAGTATACTGTGAATTTGATAGTGTTATAGAAATTGATAGAACGCGTAATATTATTCAGACACTATGAATTCAATTAATATTAAAAATACTTTGAACTCCAATAATATAACCAAATATAAATTAAAAGGTGTATTTGCATGTAATAAATTACCAACACACCCAGTTTTTAAACCGTCATTTTACGTTGCTAACACTGATCCATCACATAAGCCTGGAGAGCATTGGGTTGCTTTTTATTTTCCTAAAAACAAACCTGCCGAGTACTTTTGTTCTGCTGGCCAATATCCCAATAAGTCTTTATGAATGACCATTAAGAAGGTTGTAAGAAAGTCGTTTCAAAAATGCCGAGGCCGGAAGACTGTGTGTTACACAGAAAAAATTATTGCCGAATTATTTTCAAACAAACGCTTGTTTGAAAATTTTTTTAATTTCTATAAATTTTTTTACTGATTCAAACAATATTTTTGTTTGATTTTTATTTAACCAACAAAAATGTGGACAACTCTTCAAAAATATAATAAACGTGTTATTGGTGTCAAGTTTTCATAATTTTGTATGAAATATTTAACGCTTTTTAATGTTGTCGTCTTTTTGCATTTTTTTTATTTGATCGTAAGCAACACTTCTTTATGTAAAATATAAGAAAAACAACAAAAAACACACACAGTCTATTTTTGGACGCTTTAAAAAAGTGCAACTATAAGAAAAACAATAGCAGAAACAACATTACATGAAACAAAATCCCGTATTCAATTTTTTAAAACTGTTTGGTTAAATACATCAAATACAAAAATAGAATGATGACGAAAAACATATCGAGTCGGTCTGCTGCCGTTTTTGGGTTATATTTCTTCTTAAGCAAAGGAAAGGATACAGCAACAGAGAGGATAAAGAAAAACAACATTGTGTTGTGTGTATAAATAAGACTTCGTTCAGAAATTATTCCAACAAAAAAAATGTGTCTCAAAGCCAGCCGGCGGCTCTGCTCTGCCGTCATCTTCTCATACAGTGCTTACTTGTGTGCGCGTCATTGCTTGTGCAAAAACTTTTTTTATTTTGAAATTTAGTATATGCATTTCAGTAAACTTTTTGTTTGATTCAGTTAAATTATTTGTTTGAAAAAATCTGTGTTTTTTTTCAATAAACGAAATGCAAATAAATTGTTTGAATATGCAAATTTGTTTATAGGACCGATTTCAGACAAAAAATTGTTTGATTCTACAAAATTTTTGTTTGAATTGGAAAAATAATTTTTTCTGTGTACGCTTTGAAAACTACCAGCAACAATTAGATGTACCATTCGTCATATATGCAGATTTTGAGGCTTACTTAGAAAAAATTGATGGGAGTGATGAACATGGTAACATTCAAAAACACATAGCTTGTGCCTTTAGCTATTATATTAAGTGTAGTTTTGATAATAATTTAGATAGATTTAACATTTATTTTGGTGAAGATGCTCCCTACGTATTTATTGAAAATTTAATTAAGGACACTAAAGAAATTTTTACGAACTACTTATCTACCCATCAAACCATGACAGCACTTACTAATGTTGAGATAACTTCATATAATCTTGCAACAAATTGCCACATATGTGAAAAAAGCTTAGGAAGTGACAACGTAAAGGATCACTGTCATTTGACTGGAAAATACAGAGGAGCGGCGCATAACTCTTGTAATCTTCTATACCAAATTGCTAAGTTTATACCGGTATTTTTTCATAATTTTTCTTCCTATGATTGCCACTTATTTGTAAAAGAATTATCAAAATTTGAGGGTGATATAAAAGTAATTCCTCTCAACAAGGAATTATATATATCATTATCAAAATTTATACCAATGCAAAATAATAAGAGCTTTGAAATTCGATTTTTAGATTCTTTTCGATTTATGGCGTCTAGTTTAGAATCTCTTGCCAACAATTTAAATGACAATGATTTTCAAACTCTCAAAAAAGTTTATCAACAGAAAAATGAATTTGATTTAATAAGAAGAAAGTTTCTTACAACCTTCTTCATGATCATTCATAATTTTGGCACTTGAAGAGTATTGAAGACATGCGTTACAAAGATATACCCGTCCCTTATGAGAAGTTAAGCTACTTCTTATTAGCCTAAAATATTTAGAAAATAAAACAAAATTAATATTTTGGAATTAAAATTTTGTAATTTACGTTTGTTACCTTGAAATATCTGTTATTAACACATAATGGGACCATTCTTCATCCGTTAAAAGAAGTAGATTTATATGATGGTCTTTCACTTCACTAGTAAGATAATATGGTCCCACAATTTGACTTCCCTCACAACCAAATACATTAATACTTATATTTGAATTCATTTGTTCGAATATCTTTATATCCTTTAACTTAAGAGGGAACTCCAATCTTTCAAAATTAATAAGATTATCTCTTATTTGAAACTTTTCTTCAAATATATTTATATCTTTCAATAAATTTTGATTATTGCCTAAAAATGAAGCAATAACACTCCATTTAAAGCAGTAGTCATCATCGTTTTGGAAATTAAAAACTCCCTGTTTTTTTCTTATCCACTGTGGTGTTGGAATATATTTGGAACCTTTAATAAACGATGATTTATTTATATTTATTTCCAGTATTTTTATTTTTAGTAGAGACCATCCACTGTCTCTCTCCTGAAATTCGGACATTTTTGTACATATATTAAAAAAATGATTTTTGAGGGAGTCCTCCACGTTGTCGCTTAAAGTCAGGAATTGCATTTTAGATCTATGCGTTATAGAGCGAATGTATATATCCTCATTTTTTATTTGTATGTATTCACATTCCAGCTCTAGATTAAACTTTATAGTTACGTGTTGTTTTAGGCTTCCATTAAGAATTTTTAAAAGATCCAAAAAAACTCCATTGAAAAACTCTTGTGGATGTAGAATCTCTTCTTTTTGGTTTTCATAAATGTATGTGACGATTCTATCCTTAAATGCCCTTTTCACACATTTAAGGTTTTTTAAATTGGACATTTCAATAACCCGTTTTCCACTATTACAGCTAAGCGATATAGTAGCATGCGATTTTTCATGCTCCCTCAGATGATTTGCTTTTGAGAAGCATTTGAAGCATTCACGGCAGTGAAGGACTTCATGAGTGTTGAGCATGTCCTTCTCCTCGAAAACCGATTTACAGAATTTGCAATTGAACGATGCCATGTTATAGAATATAATTTATTATTTTTAATAAATGTTTGTGCACTTTGAAAGTAGTCTACAGACTAATTAAATAAATACATTTAAATAATAATATTTTTAATTGCATTTTTTTTTTATTTTTTATTTTTTACTCTAACGAAAAGTTTATTGACCCATAATTTAATGCGAAACAAATATCCAAGGTTAATTTTTTAACTTTAAAAAAAATGCATACGATTGCATTTTTTCTTTTATTTTTACTCTAACGTAAAGTTTATTAACTTGTAATTTCTATGTTGAATATTTATCTTATTTTAAAATACTCAAACAATTTTATTCATGCATATTTTTTAAATTTCTCTTCATTGAAGAAAATATTACTCTCTTTTTTATTGAAAAATACTCAAACAAAAAATTCTTTATTTTTGTTTATATTCAAAATTCCTCCTTATGGAAAATACATCGGGAGCAAAAACAGGCAGAATTTTTGCTGCTTTGAATGAAAAAAAGCAAAATGCTCCCTCTGTGGTATATGGGAAAAAACGAATGGGGAAGCAGAATTTTTGCTGCTTTCAATGAAAAGCAAAATGCTCCCTCTGTGGTATATGGGGAAAAAACGAATGGGGAGGCAGCATTTTTGCTGCCTCCCCATTTCCCTACTACTGTCTTTTTTAAAATTTACTCGATTTTAAATCCCCTTCATTTTGATTTCAAGACAATGCCCGATATTGTCACTTATTATTTTCATTCCACAACGAAATATGTATGTACGCAGAATCCCATAAATTATTACTAGTGCTAATCCTCGTTTGATTTTGGGCCCATCTAGTGATGACCGTCTCCCCGTATATCAAAGTATGGGAGCAGGCCAAACTGACTACGTAGTAGCTAGTTTTTGGGTAAAGATATTTTGAATGCCGTAGCTGTTTAGAATTCAAAACGATGTACATATATCAATTGTAAAAATATATCTGGCGAAAAAACTTTCATGTACTTCTTTTTCTTTATAGGAGCTGTACAACGTTGAAGCTCATCCTGGTGTTGACATTGCACATTGGGTTGAAACTGATGACGATTTCAATGACTCAGTGACTCAAGAAGAATTTGAATCGCAGTCTTCTAATATCAGCCTAACTCCAAGTGGTGATCAAAAAGCGTCACATGTTACTCGTAAGAAAAGAAAAGTAGAAAATGAAAATTTAGAAGCTGTTTGCGAAAGTTCGAAAAAATTAGCTGATGTTCTCACAAAAAAACTGTTACATGACGAACCAAATGCACCATTCGGACCTTTTGTAGTAAACGAACTTAACAACCTACCCAAACACAAGCAGTTAATAGCAAAATCGAAAATAGCTGCGATACTATTTGAACTCCAATCTGAAGAATGATTAGATGATATACATAATATATACTATATAAACCAAATGTGTTCTTCGTTTTAAAATGTTTTTTTTTTCAAGGCTAACAAGGGTCTGCTGGAAATCGGAAACGTAAAACGCAAGAATTTTGAAGTTCTTTTTAATCTAATTTTTGTTATACAATTTTGTTTATTAGAGCAATATATGTATGCAATTTTACAGAAATCGTTTTGCGTTTTACGTTTGCGATTTCTAGCACACCCGTGTAAATGATAACGAAAAGCTTATTTTTTTATTTGTAAAATTCGCTGTTTCTGTTTAGTTTTTTTTTTCGTAAAATAATTTTTTACTTGCGCATTTGAATTCAAAAATTTTTAAGTTGTGTTAAAAGAATCGTTAATCAAAAACTTACTTTCAATATTATTGCCTTTAAGATTCTGTAAGGCATCGATATACTATTTGAAAATTAAAAAAAAAATTATCAAATTAAGAACAATCAGTCCCGAATTGTCCACAAATAATCGGCCAAAGCATCTCGGATTTTTTCTGCACTTTTTTGTGGTTTTCGTCTGTTTGATGGTGCATTTATAAAATTTGTTTCAATAATATTATCAATTTCATTGTTTGATAAATTGTCGAAGCCATTTTTTTCATTAATGTTTGATGTCCTTAAAAAATTGTGCAAGCAAATACATGTTAATACAATTTTTGATGCCTCAGCAGGATCTCTGTAAATTGCGGAACACAAAACTCTAAAGCGGTTAACCAAGATACCGAAAGCATTTTCGACAACACGTCTATTGCGCGATAACATGTTATTGAAATAAATTTGTTTTTCACTCAAGTTTCGCTGTGAATATGGTTTAACCATATAATTCGTTAGAGCAAACGCGTCATCTGACAAAAATGTGAATGGAGACATTACATCAGATAATGGCAAATTTTGTGGGGGCGGAATTTTCACTTCCTCATTTTCTATTGCGTATTTGAGATCTGATCGAACCCAAACCCCAGCATCTCCAACTCTGCCATTGATTCCAACGTCCGCATACAAAAAGCGATAATTTGCATCGGCTACAGCCATAAGTATTATGGAATTAAAGCCTTTATAATTGTAATACGTGGATCCAGCTTTTTTAAACCCGATGATGTTGCAGTGCTAAAATGAAAGTAAAAAATTTATTTTTTCCTCAAAATTTATGATTATGTTGCAAAAACTAACGTAACAGTTGCAAATGCACGCAATGATATAAGATTTTGCACAAACTCGTTTTATATGACTACAAATCATACTGTAAAATTCCTAAAATAATGTAACTATCGCTGCAGGGTATCAAAGATTCGGCATAGCCGAATATAGCTTGTTTTTACATTGATTGGTTGACGGTTTTAGTTTAATAGACAATTTATCCTCTTTTAAAGTAAATAAAGGTGATAGCTTACCATCGATTGCACCTATGCAATTAGGAAAGCCCCACATCTCTAAAAAATCTTTTGCGATCAAACGCCATCGTTCCTCAGACTGTGGAAATTCCAAAAACTCTTCATTTAAAGCTTTGTAAATAGCCGGAATTGTTTCACGTAAAATTTTGCATATGGTTGACTGTTCAATTCGGAATTGAAGCTGCAAGGATGATTGCGTTTCTCCTTTAAGAATTTATTAAAACAGAATTTATCAAATAAATAAATTTTACATAAGTATGTATACAAACCTGTTGCAAGGTACCTCAATGTAACATGTAGTCTTTCGGCAGGTCCAATACAATTTCTAAACCGGGTATCTTGTTTAGTTATGTATGGTTTAACTTTTTCCAATATAAATTGGAACTGATGCGGAGTCATCCGTAAAATATTTTTGTACACACTGAAAAAAATTTCTTCACAGATCCAATGAAATTTACATTAAAATTCAACCTATGTAACCTTTCATTGAATTAATGAAATGTTTCATAAAATCAATGAAAATTTTGCATTAGTTTAATGACAAACGTTTATTTTATCCATTTTTTCAATGAGGATTCATAAAATCAATGAAAATTTTGTCATTGATTTTATTAATCCTTCATTAATCCAATGAAAGGTTACATAGGTTGAATTTTAATGTAAATTTCATTGGATCTGTGAAGAAAATTTTTTCAGTGCAGTTTTGAGTCTTCACACTCGATTTCTTTTAAAAGTTTGTGGGTAACCCTTCACTTTCTCTTAGAAGCAGCCACCGTGACGAAAATTTTTTGAGTCTTTTCTTTTTATTTTCCTTTTTTAAAACCACTTCTATGATCTTTAAATTTTCAATTAAAGAATATACCCCGATGATATTCGTTAAATTATTCATGATTTTTATTAAACTTTATTGTATTTAAAAAAACTGTTTTGTTATTTTAAAATAAAATGTAAACAAAACAAACAATATTGCCCACAAAAACCCGTAAAAAAAAAAGCTAAAAATCGCAAAAAAAAAACTTAAAACCCGCTACTTTCGATCAAAAACTAAAAAAGTTGGCAGCAGTGCTAACATTTAATCTGGAAATGTCAATTTTAAGTTAAAAATTTTTATATTTTTTTTGACAGTCTAAGATTGTTTATCGATAACACACGTATATTTCTTTGACATTTCAAGATTTTTATGGTATAATCATCAGTGATGCCAACTTTTTGAGAGCAAAAAGCACTTTAAAATTTAAAAAAAGCACTAAAAAGCACTATTTTGAACAAAAAAAAAAGCGTAAAAAAGCACTAAGACATTTTTTAAATTAATTAAACACAAAACAAGATGCATTCGGCTGTGCCGAATATTATATACCTCCAAAATTTAAAAAAGGCGATGGCGTTGATGGGTGACCATTTTCATTTAAAATTAAATATACAGGTATGTGATGAAAATCGATCGATTTCAAAACAACCGTTTTTAAAAGGTGTGATGTATTTCGAACGATTTTAAAATCTATTTCTGAATAAAAGTCTTAAATTTTCGTTCAGAATACACTTCAGTTAACGTATATAATATAAATTTTTAAAGAATAAACACTGAAAATAAAAGGAATATGTATTTAAAAACCATTTTAAAAGATACTGAAAACGATATTTTCGGTTTCAAATCGTATCGTTTTTAAAATGGATTTCCATCACATACCTGATAATTATATTTGTATATAAACATTTCTAAATTTATTATTATTATTCAATAAAAATTATATCAATCAAATCATTTGGATCATCATCAGCTGAGTTTGAATTGGTCATAAAACAGTAATAAGGTGCGAGCTCGATTTTCGTAGTTAGAAAAAATCTGGCCTGTTGCAATTACCGAAAATTTGCAGTGACCGACCATTCTTTATAAAACTTAATGACAGCCCAAATTTTAATAAAAAAAATATGTTGTCAACGCTAAAAAGTACACGTTTTGTAAAATTTCCAAATTGCTAGGAAGCCTAGCTCTAACCTCGTAAATAAAGTTTTTGGTAAAACGAATGCAACTTTCTTTTATCAATTTTTTTATCATTTGAAACCTTAAAATTTGTATAGGCCTTCCCAAAATTGTACCCAAATAGCAAATCTCATCTTAATCATCCTCAATATAATCGAAGTTTTAAAAAATGGTACAAAAAAAAATATATTGTTAAAGGCACTTAAAAGCACTGTGAGAAATTGTTAAAAGCACTATAAATACCCGCTTTTTAAAAACGGGTGTTTAACAAAATTTCGGGTATTGCATAAGCAAAAAAGCACCAAAAAATACCCGAAAGGCACCAAAATGGCAACGCTGATAATCATACTCTTTACACTTAGGCCCGTTTTCACAACTTACCGATAGCTTAAAGTAGACTTTAACCGACCTTATAAAAAGTGTTCCATTGTTAAAACTTTACTTTAACCTTAAGTGAACGATTAAGTAAATTAAGGTTTATCCTACCTGGTAGGTTAAAGTAAAGTTGTAATAATGGAACACTTTTTATACGGCCGATAAAATCCTTCCCTTAGCTATCGGTAAGTTGTGAAAACGGGCCTTAGTCAGTTTTCCTATGCAAATATATTTGCACTGTTCTCCAATATAGAAAAAAATACAAAAAATAGCAAGTATCATAACAGCTTAAGACTTTGAATCCCAAATATTTTTGATTTTTAAATGGGCAATAATCGTTAAAATTATTGTCGATTTATATATTTAATATATTTGTTGGACTTTTGATTTTCTTTTTTATTTTTTGCAAAAAATTTTCGAATTTGTAAGCGGAAAATGACTGAAGATTTCCAAATTCTTTAATACATTGTGTTACATGCAATAAGTTATGCATGTTGTAAGACAAATATTTTTTTGGATATAGTAGTTCAAAATTCTCGACAAAATCGAGATATTAGCATATTATTAGCAACTGGCAAGTAGCCTACAGCATTTTTTGAAAGAAACACTCGATAAGAACAATGAAATAGAAGAAAGTGGTAATAATAATTGTCGCTGGCTGCAACTTGAGCCTATATGTTGAGGGCAGCGAATTTAACAACACCCAAAAATTGAACCACAAATATTTAAATAAATTGGTGCAACACAAGGGTGCGTTTATTTCTAAATAAAAATACAAAATTAATATTGAACGTAAATTAATTAAACCAACAACTCACCGCAGTCTTTGTCCCCAACAAACTGACTTTAATATAAACGCCAGTCTAAGCTGAGCCTACAAATTTTACTTGTTATATTTTATAACGGGAAACTTCCAATTTATTTATATGTATATTTTTTACTTAACGAACTACTTCAGTAGAATGTAGGAACAAAGGGACTGCGTTTAGTTCGTAAACAAATAAGAACAAAAAAGGGAATAAAAATTAAGCAGCAATAACAATTTGGTAAATAAGACAAATAAACAAACATTAAGGCGGCTCGCAAATACAAATAAATCATATTAATTAAATAAATGTTATATTAAACAAAGGCATTCAGCGACATCCCCACCCCCGTGGATCGGCTACGATTCACTACTCCAAATCGAGGACAGCTAGCTTCGAAACAGGGCGCTTTAGGATTCCCGTATTGGTACGTACATCAGCACGACGAATAACACCATCTCTACCTTCAAACACCTCTTCTACTCTGCCTCGCCTCCAATCTCTACGGGACACGGCTGGATCACAAATCAAAACCAAATCACCAATAGCAATGGGTTTCGTTCGTTGACACCATTTGGAGCGTCTGGTCAACGTGGGTAGATACTCCTTTATCCACCGGTTCCAGAAGTGATCACGTAGCTGACGAGAAATGCGCCACTGTTTCTTTAGTATAACAGGCTTTTCGTTATTTGCTCCGGCAGGAGTTTGTGTCGTGTTAGGGCAACCCAGTAGGAAATGATTGGGCGTCAGTGGTTCTTCATCTTCGTGGCTTAATGGCAAGTGTGTCAAAGGACGGGAATTCACAATATTTTCCGCTTCAATCAGGAAACTTTGCAGTGTGTGTTCACGAGGGGCGGATTCGTTCAAAGTGGACTGCAACACACGCTTAACACACTGTACCATTCGTTCCCATATGCCACCTTCTGCAGGATTATATGGACAATTAAACTGCCAGTCTATACCTTTAGTGGAAAGTTCATCTTGGATTCGAGCCACATCAAATACTTCATTGAAACGCTTTGCAATTTTGTCAGCGCCAACAAAATTTTTACCATTGTCGCTTCTCAATCTTGTAGGCAGGCCACGTCGATTTATAAAATTGCGTATGGCAAGAATACACGCATCGGTTGACAAATCGAAAGCGACTTCCAAATGAATGGCTCTTATGGTCAGGCAAGTAAATAACGCCACCCAGCGTTTTTCATGGTGACGACCAATGGTTACCATAAGTGGCCCAAAGTAGTCCAAACCAGTGTAGGAGAACGGACGAATATATGGCGTCAATCTGTCTTTTGGCAAAGAACCCATAAGTGGTGGCACTGGCAATGTACGACGAAATCTGCAAATATAACAATTAGACACCTGCTTACGTAAAATTTTTCTTAAGCGGGGGATCCAAAATGATCTTCGAATTTCACAAATTGTGGCTTCAAAATTTTGATGTTTCATTTTTTCGTGTATATGGGCCACAAACAACTCGGTGACGGGATGAAACGACGGTAATATAATCGGACGCCTTATATCCAATGGTAACCAACTAGCTGCATCCACTCGACCATAAACTCGAAGTAATGAATTTTCATCCATATAAGGAGACAAGGCATACAAGTCACTACTTTTGGGCAAATTACCTTCATTTTTTATAGTTTCAATTTCTGCGCTAAATATATCTCGTTGAGCTTGACCGCAAAGATAGATTTCTGTGGTTTTTAACTCAGAAGCAGATAAGCCATTTTCTTCATCAGGACCAATCTTCTTTAGACAACGATTTATAAAACGAAACATCCAGGCAATCGTACGTTTTAACTTTAAATAGGACGAAAATCTTTTAAATTCAAAAACAGCAGGGGTATTTACCAACAGTGCAAATTTTGGGCGCAGTTCTTCTTCGTCTAGGTTACTACTAGCTGTGTCCGGAGCCTTAGGCCATTCATCTTCGCAAACATACAGAAATTTAGGACCTTTAAACCAGCGGCAATCATCTGAAAAGTTAACCTGGCTTTTACTTCTAGTAGTTTCATCGGCAACATTAAGATTTGTTGGCAGCCATCTCCAAACTGTTGGGCTAGTAGAATCAAGAATCTCAGAAATTCTATGGGCAACAAATGGTTTGTATCTACGACATTCAGAGCCAATCCAACTAATTACGGTCGTAGAATCACTCCAGCAAATAATTCGGGATACCTTAATGGAATGTTCCTTCAAAATTGTAGTCATCAAACGAGTACCCAAAACAGCAGCCTGTAGTTCGAGCCGAGGAATACTCATCGCTTTCAGAGGAGCACATCTAGTTTTTGCAGCTACAAAAGTCACTTCAATTTTATGATCGACATTAATAGATCTCCAGTATGCCACTGCTCCAAATGCGTCCTCACTAGCGTCGACAAATACATGTAGTTCCAGGCGATAAGGAACACCATTTCTAAAATAAAAACGAGACAATTTAACATTAACAACATTTTGCAGCTCTTGGCGCCAATTATTCCACATCTCGGTTAAGTCACCGGGCAACACATCATCCCATCGTATATTGTGTCTCCACATTTCACGCATCAACAATTTCGCCGTTATCATATAGTGGCTCAAGAAACCAAGTGGATCGAAAACCGACATAACCACACTTAACAGCTCGCGTTTTGTTGGACACCTTATACCTTTTATGACATCAGCATTCACGTTGTGGAACTTTAAGTTGAACATAAATGTGTCGTCTTTTGGTTGCCAATACATACCAAGTATCTTTTCTGATTGTAGTTCGCTGACATCGCTGGAAAAACTCACCGTGTTTTCAACTATACCTTTAAGAGCCACAATTACTTCTAAAGAGTTAGAGGAAAAATTACGTAGCTCAAACCCAGCTGATTTATGAATTTCGCGCACTTGTTTGGCAATCTCAATGGCCCTTGCTGACGTCGGAAAACTATCCACAAAGTCATCCACATAATGATGATCAATAATCGACTTCACTGCTCGAGGATATTTATCGCGATAGATCAGGGCATTTGTTTCTTTTACATAATGGGCTACGCAAGGCGAACAAGCTGCGCCAAAGGTCATAACGAGCATTTCGTAAGAATCAGGAGGTTTTCTATTATCTTCTCGCCAAAGGAATCTTTGAGAACATCTATCTTCAGGAGCAACAAGAACCTGATGAAACATTTCTTTGATGTCCCCACACACTGCTACAGCTCCAACTCGAAAATTAAACAAAACTGAAGGCAGTGACTTATACTGCTGCGGGCCTTTGAGCAGTTTAGAATTCAGAGAAACACCTTCAACAGTTGCTGCAGCATCAAACACCAACCTAATTTTTCCGGGCTTATTTGGATTGACCACTCCAAAATGCGGAAGGTACCAAGTCCTGAGGCACAAATTAGCAGCGTCAGAAGACGACAATTTACGTACATACCCTTTAGACAAATAATCCTTCATAATGGATTTGTAGGCAGCACCAAATTCAGGACTTCTTCTCATCTTTCGTTCAATACCAACAAGTCTATTTAACGCCATGGAGTAACTATCAGGTAACACAACATCATCTGCACGCCACAAAAGCCGAGTTTGGAATCTACCATCAATCTTAATTGTAGTTTCTTTCATTATTTTCCGAGCCCGTAAGTCATCCTTTGATTCTATGACCGGCAATACTTTCACGCCAAAACTCTCGGTTTCAAAATAATTTGTCACCAAGTCATAAAGTATTTGCTCTGGCTGAACTGACAATAAGCATAAATTTGAGTTGGATGGCTTGCCCTGAATTTTTCCAAATACGATCCATCCTAATGGGGTGTTAGCAGCATATGGACCATTTTCATTCAGGGACACAATTTCATCAGGAAGACCTAGATGGCAATGATCCAACCCAATCAGAACTTTAGGAACAACATCTTTATATAATTTAATAGGCAAACCAGGATGACCACTTATATCCATATTAAAGCTTTGAGCCGGCAATTTTAAGTTTGAAACTCCATAAACGTTTCGCAATGCGTATTTCCTCTGCTTACCAATTCCACTTACATGCAAGTCAACAACTGTTGCCACTTCTTGCGATGTCTTACCAGCATACCAATTCAAATTCAATTTACTTTGATGCCCCTGAAGACCAAGTTTCTTCACCAAGGAGCTATCCACCATAGTAACAGACGAACCTTCATCCAACAACGCATAAGTTTCAATTTTGTTACAAGGACCATAAAGCACAACCGGCACTACTCGGAACAACAACACCCCTTAATCTGCAGCTTCAGCCATACAACTAAGAACAGACTCATTTTCATTTGCGGAACCACTAGGCGCAGGCGACTCAAACAAACCCGCATTGCTCCCACTATTATTTACCTTGACTTCATGTAATAATTTGTTATGTTTTCTTATGCAAGCATCTACAGAACATGTCTTACGATAACGACAATTTCTGCTTGAATGTCCACTACCGAGACACGAAAAGCATAACCTAAATTTTTTCACTTCACTCCAACGCTTAGGCACACTTAATGAACAAAATTTTTTACAGTCAATTATTTTATGATTTGCCTGGCACACAGGGCATTCTTGTTGTTTACTTTGACCATCAGCAGCATGTAGCACAACTTTTCTTTTTGGTTCATTATTTTGACGGTTTCCACTAACACTTTGCACCATTCTTACCAAATCAGCAACGTCTTTGAGCCATTTGCTAAAATCTAAAACAGTTGGGTACGGCTTTATTGTTGAGGCACAGCGGGCCCACTCCATTCGTTTACTCATGGGAAGCTTTCCGACCAATTCTTCCATTAATGTTGGATTTGCCAAATGCTGTTGTCCATTAGCAGTTTCCAAAAAGGCGGCAAGATTTTGCACTTTAACAGCAAAGGGCAAGAGTTTATCCACAGCACTTTCACTAATGGGCACAATTTCTTTAATGTGTTGTAACTGGCAACGAATAAGCATTTCGGGGCGACCATATTGAAAACACAATTGTTCTATAACCATACTCACGTTATCTGGATGGATCAGCAACGACTTAACACATTCCCGGGCCTCACCCTTTAAAGCTTTTTGGAGCCTTAAACAGTTCTCAAAATTTGTATAATTATAAACGGCAGTCGATTGATTAAAAGCCGTTGAGAACATGGGCCAATCTTCAGGCGAGCCACTAAAATCCGGTAAATCATAAATTTTTCTATGTCCCAACAACGAACCACCATTTTGAGTAAATTGAGCATTTGGCGGTAACAAGTTTGCAGAAAAATTATTTTCATTACAGCTCACGGATGAAAATGGCGTACGGCTTTCAATGCAGTCTACGTTGGCTGAGGCAGAATTGACATCGCTGGTACCCGTTACTGGTGGCGGCATATTGGATGGCTGTGGCATGACGGCTAAAGAACTAGGAGTCGAGTTAACGTTCATAGCAATGGACAAAGCTCGCTGGGCATTCAATAACTGGGCCTGAAGAATATTAATTTGGCTTTGAAGGCATTCAAAATTATTAACATAACTCGACTGCGGCAGCGGCGGCTGTGCGGAAGAGCTTAAATAATTCTCAGCAAAATTTTGTTGGTTATGTTGAACATTGGCAGTTGTAGCGGCAATTGTGGTGGATATGGCAGAAGTTGTTCCGACAGCTATGGAACTTTTAGACACTCCGGCGACAGAAGGAGCAATTGCAGTTGGTTGATTTATTGAAGCGGCAGTAGTTCTTACGTTTTTGGGAGGCATTTCTGCGGCAGAGGGAGTCAAAGATGTTCCGGCGGCATGGGAACTGGCAGGCAATGCAGAAACTCCGGCGCCCAATGGAGTCGCCTGCTGAGATGTAGCTGTTGTTCCGGCAGGTAAGGAACTGCTATTAGACTGGCTCATTGTTGACTGTAAACGCTGGCTTTTTCTTACTGGAGAATGTTGCATTATAAGCCAGAAATAAACACAAGCGTTTCTCAAAGAGCACACAAATTACATCAAACAGGCACCAAAAATTTCTTAAGTAAATTTATTATTTGTTCCAGCTGGCATGGAACCACTTTGTTAAATAAATTGTATGTTCCGGCGGCAAGGAACCACTTTAAATACTCCAAAATTAATTTTTATTTTGTTCCGGCAGACAAGAAATCACTTTATAAATTTTCCAAAATATTTTTTATGTTCCGGCGGGTTAGGAACCACATCAATTTCGCCGAAAAGAATTGCGAAATAAACTTTGTTGCTGGCTGCAACTTGAGCCTATATGTTGAGGGCAGCGAATTTAACAACACCCAAAAATTGAACCACAAATATTTAAATAAATTGGTGCAACACAAGGGTGCGTTTATTTCTAAATAAAAATACAAAATTAATATTGAACGTAAATTAATTAAACCAACAACTCACCGCAGTCTTTGTCCCCAACAAACTGACTTTAATATAAACGCCAGTCTAAGCTGAGCCTACAAATTTTACTTGTTATATTTTATAACGGGAAACTTCCAATTTATTTATATGTATATTTTTTACTTAACGAACTACTTCAGTAGAATGTAGGAACAAAGGGACTGCGTTTAGTTCGTAAACAAATAAGAACAAAAAAGGGAATAAAAATTAAGCAGCAATAACAATTTGGTAAATAAGACAAATAAACAAACATTAAGGCGGCTCGCAAATACAAATAAATCATATTAATTAAATAAATGTTATATTAAACAAAGGCATTCAGCGACAATAATCGTCGTTAATCATTCCTCGAAGTACTATTATTGACGTATACAAAACAAATTGACGAAATTCAATTGCTTTCCATCGAGGTAAGTCTGCTAAGCCCCTGGGTTTTCTTCCAAATTCGCAGGGCACATACTTGGCTAGAAATTGTAGCTTTTCGGAAATAGAATCTACATTTGCATTTGATAATTTAAAATGTAAATTTTTTTTGTTGACTAAGCAATTTAAGATTTTTTTACACACGCCCAAATCCATAAAATGCATAGGTTCGATTGGGAATTGTGTTACCATATTTATACCCTTTTCTTCTAAGATGGTTTTGCAAATCCTATATTACGGTAAGTGGTGGTATGGATCCTGTCTGTTGGAAAAATTTTCATCTGAGCGCAAAGGGCCAGACTGTTAAGCACGTTGTCCACGAATACGTTCTTAAAACCACAGCTGAGGCACTTACCACCAGTCAATTAAAGAAAGACGCCAAAAGATACAACCCCTTAAGGTCAGTATCCATGACCATTTATTGTGTCCACCTTTGCCCAAAAGACGGCCTAAAAATAAAATTTTAAAAGTAAAAACAACTTTTTAATTTTTTGTTTTTTATTTCTTTTTAGATATTTCGCTACACTTATGGAATATATTTCGCAACACTTACCACTTACGGAATCAGACACTCTTTATGGTTTAACAAATTGGCTAAAAAGTTTTTAGTGAAAACTAAACACGGCAAACGTTTCGAATGGATACAATATGTAGCAGAACAAACGAGTGGCTACATAATTAATGGGCAACTGTTTTATAATTCTACATTGATATTTAAAAACAGTTAAATGGTGTTTGATCTAGCCAAACGTTTTGCAAAAACCAATATTTTTTTAATAAAATTATTGGTTACGAGCGACGTCACATATTTAATAAAAAAAAACTGATATCATCTAACGTTTATGAAAAGAGGAATAACTGTTACGGTCCCTGTTTTATTAAGCTTTTTTGCAATAGTCCCATTCTTTTAATATTTCACTTAGTTCTTGCTTAACCCAATCTTTGGTTAACATTGATGCAATAGATGTGAACATATACTTAGAAATGATTCTAAGTAAAATACAAGATATTCTGGTAGTGTATAGGATCATTCCTTAGTATATGTACTTATCTATAGCATCAATGCTAACCAAAAGTTGACTTAAGCAAAAACCAAGTGAAATATTGAAGTAATAGGACTATTGCTTTATAAAATTTAAATTGCCTCACACCTAGAACAAAAAATAATTTTTTATTAAAATAGAAACTGGGAATTATTTCCTTCCGAAGGTTACTTTATAATATATTCAACATTTTTATTTTTTTTTTTTTTCGAATATATTCTATGAGCTAAATTTTAGTTATGTATTTTATAAAGCTTTTTTGTAATAGTTCTATTCCTTCAATTTTTCAGAAATTACTTTATACACTACCAGACTATTATATTGTATTTTCTTTTTACATTTTACCTTAGCCTTCCTTTGGAAAGCAATTTACAGTTATTAACTGAAATTTAGCTCATAGAATAAATTCGAAAAAAAAAAAAATTAAAAATGTTGAATTTAATTATTTATTTATTTAATTTATTTTGTAAAATGAACAAATATTGAATTTTATTTTAAATAAAAAATAAAAATACGTATGAGAATTGAATGAGATGAATCGTGTTTTATTTAAGCTAAAAAGTACGTCAACAGTGACGAATATATGCATCAGTACTGACTAGTCAGATATATGTTTTATCAAAAATTTTAAAATTGATTTTTTATGGATAAAAAAGGGCTTAAATCTAGTTTGCCCATGCAGCTTCAAATAAAAAAACATAGGATATTATAAAATTGAAAAATACGAAAAAATACATATAAAGTAAAAAAAGTGTTTTCGCATAGTTTTCGAGTTATGGACCTATGGAATAATGGTATTATTTTAAAGCTCTTGAATATATATTTCTGAATACACAAAATTTATTTAAAAATTCTTAACCCATTAAGAAGCGGTTATGAGTTTGCGAAAATACAATAGTTTTTGTTAGCATAATAATTACTATGGAGAAAAGATTTAGTTAGCTGTTGTTTGTCATACCATAGAGGAGGAAATCGTTGCTTTAGTTAGCGAAGCCAGTGTTTGTATAACTTAAAATTTAGGCGTTTGCGCCACTTCTTTCTCTTTATATTTTCTTATTTTTTATTTTTATCACCCTAGGTTATTTTATTTGGAGCTGCGTCGGTAAACTAGATTTGTTCCGAATAATTTTAAGAAACTCGATTTATTTTTTGGTTTTCTAAAACTTGCGTTTTGTTCTTATTTGCGAAAATGATATTTAGTAGAAATAGAAGTTTTAGTTAGCGAAAGCGAAGCCGGTCTTGTTATACCATAGAGGAAGAAATACTTGTGCCCGACCAAAGGCCGTTAATGCATGGAAGTTTTAGCGCAGCCAGTGTTTGTGTGTAGGTTTCCACACTACCTTTGAGGTACTACACGTAGCGCGTTGCCAGTTGTTTTAAATGGCTGGCTTCCCCAATAGACCTAAACCATTGTTATTCTGGTATGTGATGGAAAATGATTTTGAAAACAAACCGATTCGAAAACTATATTTTTCATTATCTTTAAAAAATTATTTCCAACCACCAAGTTCAGTTTAAACTAACTTTTACTTTAACTTCCAGTTAACAATATGTTTCGACAGCTTTAACTAATAATTAATTAAAACTGAACTTGGTGAAATCGGGGGTTAAACATTTAGTTTTTCAAAACCGATCGATTTCAATCACATACCTGATATGTGCGTAAGTAACAATAAAATAAAACTTATAAATTATATAAATTAATAAAAACATAAATAAATAATTAAAATAAAAAATAACATTGTAGTAATTGTAGTTTTATATATACATTTTTCTATGCCAAGATATTAAATCATGCAATTATGCCATCCTTTGTTGAGTGCATTTTAGAGAAGTGTGATTTTTTTTTTTACTCATCTTTGTCATGCATTATGTATAAAAACAAATATGTATATAAATTAGTAAAAATATATAAATAAGGTAACTAATATGGATGGCATTGGTGGCATTTGCAACACACTTCTTTTTTTAAAGCTATTTAATAGCTATACATTTTGCAATGATTTTGATTATTTTTTTTCGTATATAAATTGGCAATAGTAACTTTATGAAATTATATTAGGTATAATTTGTAAATATTTGTTTGCTACATATTTTGCATATTTTAAAATTAGTATTATATATACTAACAATGCACTCTTTACAAACTCTGTAGTCACATTGAATGCATTTAGTTTTAATAATTTCCACAATAGCAACAAAATTGTGAACTATTATCCGCATGTTTTATTAAAATAGATTTTATGGTCTTTCTAAACTGGTCTGGTAATGGTAAATCTAATAACGATTTACCTTTTAAGAAGTTAATCACATAAATAATAACGAAAACCCCACAACTAACACCATATTTTTGCGTAGTTCTATCTGTAATTTGCATAAATTTCCAAATTCTTTTGATGCTAACTTTAAAATGCAGACATTAAAGTGGTTATTACTTAAAATTGGTATAATAATATAATCTGGTTTGTATAATGTTAATTTGTTAACCTTTTCGTAACAAATATCTTTTATTTGGCATGGAAGACTTAAAACGTTTTTATAATTTTCTTATAGAAAAGCCAAAAGTGCGCAATCTAAAACAAAGTTTGTTAGTTGGTATCCTTGCCTTAAACTGTTCCAATCATCCAAGTCCAAAATATTATAGAAACCAATATCTAATTGTTTCAAAGTTGGATATGTTTTCTTTAAATAATTGATCATATTTGAAAAGGAAATACTTTATTTCGTATTGACTTTTTTTTCGTGTTTTCGGCAATTGTATGTAGGTATGTTCTTTATTAATTCTTGATACTTCTTGATTTTCTTCATTATCAATTTTAATTGTATCTTGTACCTCCTTGGGTTTTATGTTAAATCTTTTGCAAGTTTTTGCATTTGCCAATGGTTTTGGATTAATAGCTTTTCGTTTCTTTTCATCTTTTTTTTCCCAGTTTTCTTCAACTTCTTGAGATTTTAAATCATTATCAACTTTTTTCGATTTTGATAAAGCTGTTGTTGTTCTTTTTTTTGTGCTTTTGTTTCCCCACTGTTCTTCAGGTTCCGAATACTCATTTGGTAAACAATACCAATGTTCTTTTGCCAAAAGGATATTTCTTTCCTTATTTTTAATGTCTAGTGCTTTAAACTTAACATCATCTGTTTTAGTTTCCTTAAACATGTCGTAATGATATCGGATTTCTTTTAATGTACTCATATTGTCTTTTCTGTCTGCTCTTATAAAATCACCTGGTCGTACAGATGCATTGTTTAATATAATATCGAGCTTTTGGTGCAATATCGTAGTAACTCAAAATTTGAATTTTTTGAGCTGGGTATGCAGAAATGATCTTTGGGTAAATATCTATCTAAAGCAAAAAAGATTATGGTTCTATCTCTAACTGTTCAGATTTTACAGCTAAAAATGTTTTTATTGCCTCTAGCTATTTTCAACCATATTTATATTAATATAAAAAAAAAATATTTAATATTATTAATAATTTTTCACCTTTTTTTAATTACAAAACATTCCTCTCTATTAAAAAACTTGTAAAAAATAACTTAAGTAAACGGAACTACTATTAAAAAGATGGCTGAGAACTTCAAATGCATTTTTCTCAGTTCACGATTTTTTGAATTACTACGGTATTGCACCAAAGGCTCGATATGCTTTTGTAAAAAAAAAATAAATTCTACAGGAGCATTACTTATATGATTGCCAGAGGGATCTATTAATATTCCCATAATATTTGTCCACATTGGCAAAAATTAACAATACTTGTTTATTATGTAATTACATATATCATCATTTTTATATTCGTTGTCTTCACCTTTTGCTTCTGAATCCTTTACGTTAGTTATATCTTGAGAAACAGCTTTTTAAATGGACTTCTGGATGCAATTTTTTCTAAGTTACTAATTTCTTCATTATCAGGAATGTTGTAATTTTATGATTCGTCTTCATAGCTTTCTAAAGTCTTACTTTTTAGGATTTTAAAACTTTCGTTAAACACATAATCTTTTTTGGGATATAAAAGGACAACAAATAAATGTTTAAACCAAAATTTACTTTCATTTACAGTTTTAAGATCAAAAGCTACAGTTAAAACGTTTTTAAGAAAGTGGCGTAGCATATTGTGTTTATTATTTAAATCCTTGGATATAATATGCATGTAGTGGGCTTTGCACCATTGTATGATTACTTTTGGCCTTGGATTGGCGTAAGGATTTTCTAAGTGATTAAAGCAATCCTTAAGGTACTCGGAAAAATCTTGATCGTTGCAGCATTTCAAAATTGGTCCAAAGAGGGCATAGCTTACATCTGTGCAAACTCGTTGGAAAAAAGGCCACTTGAATTTATGCTCAATACAATATGCCTTTAAATGTTCCATTATAAGATTTATATCTCTCAAAGTGTGGCGAGATAGAATTGCTGTTGCGATAGGAACATTTTTTTTTGTTTTTTACTCTTATTACCATTTTGTATATTAAAATTCTCTTTTCAGCGCACTCTATATGACAAATACTTTGTCCAGTAGCATCCATATGAAGAGTAAAATTTGAGTCCTTCAATATTTGTGGGTTACTCTCAAAAGTTTCAAATGTAATTCTTTCTCAGCAATATATTGTTAATGGGACGGCTTAAAACTGGATATAATTACTATAACAACATTGCTTCATTAGCTAAACTTCATAAAATGGATCAGAATGATAATATCTATCAAAATTGGCTTCTGACTTACACTTGCGTAGATCTGAACTCTGAATGGTTTGCATGTTTCCACATTCAGCAATTTCATCTGACGCTTTCAATATTTGTTCTTTTCTGTACAGGTATGAACTTTTTCCTTTTAGCGTGTTTTTAACAATTTTTCGCGCAACACCGCGAATTTGAGGAACACGTTTTTGTTCTTTACCGTGAAATATTTCACCAGCTCTGTGGACAGTGATGTTGCCATGAAAAGTTATTTTAAATCTGTATTTTGCACAATCTGCAAAGCTACAGTAACTATATGCTAAAAATCCATACCCCACTTTCTTAATACTATAAAATTCTAATATACAGACATTATTTACTTTTAAATATTCTTGTTGAATAACATCAATAATGTTTTTATTTCTTGATAATTCAAATTTTGGATCGCTGTTCAATTTAAATATAAATTTAGGGTCTACTTTAAAGTTGCAGTCTAAAGTGCTGCATTTAAATACTCTTGAAGGTTTCAAAGCATTTCCTTTTGAACGAATCACATTTCTATTCACGTTTTCCTTTGGATTAGCAACCTTTCGGTAACTTTTAAATTTTGATACTTCCAAACTACTACCAGTGGTTTCGAATGGACCTAAAGTAACAATTTTTTTTTTGATACATTTCTACAACTGTTTTCTTTATCACTAAATACTTCTACATCACTTTATACTTCAAAATCTCTATTTTTACTATTACAGTTATAAGTTTTATCATTTTTAATTATTTCACTTTTTAGATTTTTATCTTTGTCTACCAAGTCATTTTTCAGATTTAAATCTTGTACTTTACCTACAAAGTGTTCCAAAGTTTTTTTTCAAATCGCTTTTAAATGAATTTAAAATAGTTTTAAAACAAGACATCATTTCGTGATTTTCTGACTTATTTACGTTGTCGCTTTCCAAAAATTGTACTAGTTTGTCCACAGGCTTTTCTTTTGATTCGTCCTTATGCAAACTCATTAAAGCGTCCAAAGCAGATCTTTCATCACTCGTTAAATTTTCAATAGAACGTTTGACAGGTTTCTAAAATTAATTAAAATCCAAACATAGAATTAATTAAAACACAAACATTGACAGCATTCAATAATTTTTTAAAAAGAATGATTATAAAACCATTGCAATCACTAAACATGTAGCACGAATTCAAACAAGAAATATTACTACATAAAATAAAACATTTACACCAATTTTACCAAGTTCAGTTAAAACTTACTACACTCAGGTCTCGTTTTATGCGGATTTTTTTTTTATGGGGATTCAAATATTTTCCAGAATTTTGGAACTAACTATTAGTTTTAATATGAAGCTAGAGTATCGTTTTATGCGAATTCAATTTATGCGATTTTTTTTTTAACGCATCTATCGCATAAAACGAGACCTGAGTGTATTACTTTAAATGAACTTATGGTGTTTTCTTTTCTAAAAAATAATGATGCATTATAGTTGTGTAATATATTTATTAGGTTACACGAACCCTTACAAAGTGATACATTTTTCTAAATTACAATGGAACAAAATAATAGCTACGTTTTGCACTCAACACTAATGTGTATTTAGCGTGTTAAATATTGAATGCAAAGTTTGTACTAAAAGCAATATTCACCACGCTTGTAGCAATTTTCAACATTAAATTTTCTTACAATTCCAATAAGCGTTAACAGCACTTATTTTTAATAATTAATGTCAGCTGTTGTTAAAAATTTTGCTACAAAAAAAAAAAATAAAAGTAAAACAAACGAAAAACAAAAAGTTTTTATATCCATCACAATAGAACTACAAATCACAATATAACGCAAATTGTCCGCAAACACAAAAAAAAAAAATACTTGCTTGCATAAAAAAGTATTTTACGCAGATGCAAAAAAGAGTATTATCTCACACTCAGTTATAACTGTGGGTAAAAAATGGAACAAATTTGCCATTTATTGTTGCAACATGTTTAGAAAGGAAAACGACAACATCTCACATTTTTGCATATATTTTTAGAATGGAACAAAAACCCGCACGAATGGTAGCATATATGGAACATTATTGTCAGAAAAGAAAACACCATTAGTGAACTAATAATGTTGTTAAATGATTTTTTTTTTTGTAAAATGTGTTTTAAAGAAATATGAATGAAGCTATATCTTCATTATATATTATATATAAAATAGACTTACAGCGTTTAAATTAATTAATGCATCCAGAGCACATTTTTCATTTTCATTCAAATAATCAATTAAATTAAATTCGTTGCAAATATTTTGTGCGGGTTCCATTATTTCGTTTATCTAAATACAATAAAATAAAAAAAATACATGTATGTAATAAAATTACAAAACAATTCAAATTAAATTAAATAGTTTGATATTGACATTTTAAAGATAATGTATGTAAATATAAGTACATATAGTACGCTTAAATTCATCAAACAAATTGCAAATATCAGTTTGTTCTGCTTCCTAAAAATAAAATTTTTTGATCAAATATTGTGATATGAATAAACATTTTAGGTTTTTTTTTAAATAATTACCGTGTTAATATGAGAGTTTTTTTTAAGTAATCTTTGAAGCTAGAAATATATTTGATATTAAAAAACTATTTTAAAGTTAATATGTTAATGCCAAACATACCCTTTTGGAAATCATTAGCCGATTTTTTTTTGCTATTTTCCACTTTAAGTGGGAAAATCGGCGTTATACTCCCGAAATATTTTTTCAAATATTGCATTAGTTTTGGTATAGCTTAACAGTCCCGGATCATATCCACTCACTAAAAATCTTTCTAAAATAAATTGTAATTTCGCCGAATCACGAACCATTATAAAAACCCTACAAATAAAGACAGAAAAAATAAAAACATACACAACATTTACTATTTTTACCATGTCAAAATATTTTCTTGACATACTGTATACCTAACAGTGCAGCCACACGATCAAGATTTTCTTGATAGTCTTTTACATATACTATTTGTCAAAATTTTCAAAAATTTAAAGTTGTGACTTAGGCTGCATTCAATTTTTGAGCAATTTACTTTCAAGATGTCATCAAGAAAACAATTTATGAAGGCAAACGAAAAATTTGCTCACTAACCTGGAAATCAGCTGTTTTCTTGAACGTAAATTGATATGCTCACTTGAAAGAGAATTTTAAAGGCAAGTTCGCGTCAATTTTTAAAAGTATGAGTGTATTGGAAAAAAAGTGTGAGTGTATTAAAACTTGATAGGTAAAACTTGATCGTGTAGCCCTCAAGTAAAGTATATCTATACATATATATATATTGCCTGACAAAACAATGGAAACTTTTCTCAAAATTTACTTCCTTACTGTTGGAGGTCTCAAATCTAAATTATTTCTTGAAAAAAACTAACAAGTGGTTTAGTATTTTATTTTATAGATTGTTTTTGATATATTTACTAAAATTAAATAACATAAAACTTCATATATCTAAATTATGAAGCGAAAGTAAAAAAATTCAATATTTGGGTATTGACAAAACAATGGAAACTTTTACACTTCTGCACGAAAGGTGACTTAAACAGAGCGCATTAATGAGAAAACAAAGCAAAATCTAAAAAAATTAACCGTTATCTTTAAAATTATTTATTTAAATTCTTCTTTATTAAATAATTTAAACTCGAAAATTTATAGTACGTAATTAGTGAAAATTGCTAAAGTT
Source organism: Pollenia angustigena (assembly GCA_930367215.1). Lineage (NCBI taxonomy): Eukaryota > Metazoa > Arthropoda > Insecta > Diptera > Polleniidae > Pollenia > Pollenia angustigena. The sequence continues at coordinate 9,053,645 of OV884061.1, read as the reverse complement.
AAGATAAGTGATAAGTGATTTGCGATAAATATTCAATGAATAAATCAGCAGTTTCGAAGATAATTAAGAAATTTTGTGAAACGTGTAGTGTTAAAACTCTGCATTCAGGAGGAAGACCACGCAAGACTTCTGCAAGACAGCATAAATTAATAGCTAATTTATTTCATACAGGTTTTTTGGCTCTGGTGAATATTTTATGTTTTGTCAGTTACACCGTTATTTAAATCCTGCGACGATATAAATACATATACATGTATATACAGTGAGTGTCACCTAAAATCGTACAGTAAGGTAGTAGGTAGGTATTTTGTACAAGTTTTGTATTAAACATTTAAAAATCGTTCAAATTGCTACTTTTGTATTAAGTATGTTAGTAGTTACTTAAAAGAATGGCAACATTACTTTTTCATTTTTAAATAATAAAAAAAATGGTAGAATAACGTAAGTACAACGAAAACTAACGCGTCAGTTAATATCGTACAGTTAAAATTACTTTGATTTTTTTTTTTAACAAAGTTTTATGTTAAAGTATATTTATTTTTAAAAAGCCAAATCGTCTTTCGGAGGTTATAGAAAATAATGGTTATCCAACCAGATATAAGTTTATTTTTTTTTATTTTTATTTAAACAAAAAGGCTATATGTGCTAAAAACCGAATATTAATGAAGTGTCAATTATTTAATTTTTTTTGTTTCTATTTTTTATTGTTTGTTCAATATTCAAAATTCTGAAATAAGTTTTGTTCTTGATCTCTTAATATATTTTATGAATAAAAAAAATACCCCCTTTTTTTATAATTTTCTATTAATTTTGTTGACTTTTAATAACTCGGAATAAATATCCGGATATTAATGAGAGTCACTGTATAAACTTTTGTTCTTTCTTAACCATGTACCCATGTTCTGTAACTTTAGTGAGAACTTCTTGCATCGAAAAGATGTGAAACAAAATATTCCATTGTTTCTCGAAAAGTGAGAGAAATGTGTGTCTGTAACTCATGTCGAAAACTATCAAAAGAGATTACGTCGTTACGTTATAAATGTCATAATATTGCACTCGAAGCCGATGTGACATTGCAGACGTTCAGAACGCCAGTAGCACATATTGTTGACGGCGACCAAAATTTACCAAAAAATTCCATTTTTTATCTGCAGCTTTTATATCCGTTTGAACAAACAGAAATGGGCAAATAAATGTGGGTAGTGTGACCAACAAATAAAATTTTTATTTTTTTCAACAAATTTTTTAAAAATGCCGGCAAACAAAATTTGGCAATTGTAACCATATGTGACCGTACCTTTAGTCACACATTAAGACGACGGCAACCAAAATTTACTAAAATTTAACATTTTTCAACGACGGCGGCGAAAATACAACCTTCGACTATACCAAATTGTGTAAACAGCGACTTTAATGTTTGTTGTTTGCAAACGAGCTTTGAAGACATTCGTATATTTTATTAAAATGTTAAAAGCAAAATAATAAAACAATGAAAAATGTGCCAAGAACAAAATAATATTATTATTATTCTTTGCATTTTTAATTGTTAACATTTTAGTGTTAACATTTTTTCTTGCCCCATTTTTTTTCGTGAGTTTATTTGACAGTTCAAAGCGGGAACTTTTCTCACCAAAATGTTACAGACGCACTTTTTCTGTAAATTGGCGAGTAATTTCCTTACGTGACAGCTTGTACTCGCCAAATAAGTTACAGACACAGTTAAGTGAGAAAAACAGCTGTTTGTTTCAATTTATGGCATTTTTGTTTCATTTTACACATTTCAATCGAAAACTTTCTCGACGCGAGAGTTACAGAACATGGGCAATGGTTAAGGGTATATAAGATTCGGCATAGCCGAATATAGCACTCTTACTTATTTAATAATTAATTTATTAAAAAATGCATTAAGCTTACCAAAAAATACAACTTTTTAAAATCACTTAAATCATTTAAACACTAAAAAACACAAATGTTTTAATTCCTTTTTTTGGAGGGTAAAACACAAAATGGCATTTAAATTTTAAAAACGATTGAGAAAAAACATCTACCGTTATTTCATTTTCATCATTCCCTTTAGATAGAAATATTGCCAGAGTTTTACTTTTCGAAATGCTATAAAGAGTTGAATTTATACATACACTAAAAAAAATTATAAACAAAAAGTTTGATAAATATCCAACATGTGTGCCAAATATTAAAAATTTTTAACATTTCTACAAACATTCAAATGTTTGTCCAAACAGCCAATTTCCAGCAAAAAATATTTGTGCAATAAAATTTTGAACTGTATGCCAAGCCATTTGTGTGGTTTATTATGCCCTTAACAACCCAATTTCCAGCACAAAATATTTGTGCAATAAAATTTTGACATGTATGCCAAGCCATTTGTGTGGTTTATTATGCCCTTAACTTATGCGCCCCAACCGACTCAGTTGACAATTGAATCGTGTATGGGCTGCTGTAGGTAATTTCTATGTTCAAAAAAGCATCTCAATAATTTGTTAAAATTACCTTATTATTTGTTTGTGTGTAATGACTACACCATGGACTACATCTAAGTCAGTGATGCTCATTCAGGCAAACAATTGTTTAGAAGCCCCACCCCTTTGTTTTTTACGCTCATTAATTTAGTTGCACATGTACGGAAGATGAGTTGATCTTATTTCAAATACAGTGTGTAGGATAAGTAATAAACTTAAAAAAAATTGTTTAATGCTTTTACGAAACTTTCATAAAAGCATAAATTTACAAGATCTTAGTGCAGTTTTTTTAGATACAATTCTTACTTTTAATATACAAACATGCTCGCAGTTCACACTTAATTTTTTTTTTTTATAGTAACATTGGAAAACTTCCAATTCTTGCTGTTTTTTAAAATTTTTAAAAAGTTACAATTTTAAAAGCCAAAAAAAAAAAATTAGAAAATTTAGTTTTGACTGCATTATTATAAATGTTTTACAACCAACACAATTTCTTTCTATTAAATTTAAATAAATCTGGTGCGCATAGTTTTGCTTATCTCTGTATTTTAAGATTCTCTCTCAATACGTATCAAGGTACATTAACACAAGGTAGACTCATCGGGGAGTGTAGACATGCTGCTCTATAAAAATAAGCGAGTGGAACCGAGTTGTCAAAATTGTTTTCATATAAAACACATGCACACATTTACAAATTTTGGCTCATGTACACGAAATTTGACGTTTGGGTTCCAACTGGGGTAAACAGCTGACAAACATATGGGCCAACGAGTTTACCTTGTGTAAATATACCTTGATACGTATGCAAAACATTTTTGAGCACCAATGATCTAAATTAATAATCTGGCAACGAAATGATAGAGAGGTATATGGCAGGGCTGCCAGGTACTTTTTTTCCTTGTCCCCAAAAAATTAAAAAAATATCCCCAAAAATCCCCAAACTAAGAAAAAAAACCTTAATAAGTAAATATTTTTCTGTTTGTTTTTTTTCTGACCAAATTTAAAATTTTTTTTTAAAAAAGTAAAAATAGTAAGAAAAACTTTAATTAGAAATCTCCAAATAAAAATTTTTTTTAAAAAAAATTATTTTATTTTGTTTGTACCCTGAAGGAAAAATAACATTAATTTATAAAGTTCCTTTAACACTACCTTTTAACTAAAATGGTAATCTTAATAAGGACCTTTTACACCGCATAAGTTGTTGATAAGGGTAAGATAAAAGTTTTGCTACTTTTTTTCATATTTTTAATACGAGACAAAGCAAAATAAGCATAAATAATAAAAGGGAAAAAATATTTAAAGAGTGTAAAGTCCCCAAAAATCCCCGAACTTTTTTTTTAAATCCCCAAAAATATCCTTAATCCCCAAATGACTTTCTTTGTCCTTTTTGCTCGCATAAAATCCCCAACTTTGGGGATAAATCCCCAAGTCTGACAGCCCTGGTATATGGCATCTTTACCTGTGGTGAATTTTTTTTTCTTCATTACCCCGGGTCTCCACGTAGCAATATTTATTGCGGCAAACGTCAAATTTGATTGCTCCATAAAATTTGCGACGTATAGACCGCATATTGCTATGAGTGGCAATCCATTGCGCAATGATTGCTCTTCTTATTGCTTGAGCTATTATTGCTTAGCAATTTGCTATCAAATCAGTTGTCATTTATCATACATTTCATTTCTCTGAATGGTTGTTTTTGTTTGTGTGTTTATTTATTTAAAAAGCAATTAAGAAAAAGCCGCCAAGTGAAAAAATCCCTCAACAAAAAACAGAAAAAGTCCGCCAAATTTTTTTTATTATCAAAGTTTTTTTTATTAGTACATATGTTTTTGTTAAAGTGTTTGCGCTTTATATATAATTTAATATTTAAGTCGGTAACGAAAACTGGCGTCATCATAAAGTATACATACATAAATATATTTATTAGTATATTTTATTAAATTTTTCTGAGCCGGTATACCTGAGTAAGTACATAAGTACATTGTATATTTTAATTTCTTTAATTTTCTAGTATGTACAAACATACTAGCATCTGCCAGCAACTTCGTAATTTTGGACTTTTGAATTTCCAATTTTGAATAAATGTTTCTAGATATAAACATTTTATTTAAAAATTATTAATCCATTAAGGAGCCGGCTATGCGGAGAAGCTTTATTTAGCGAAGCCGGTGTTTGTAATACCATAGAGGATAAAATCCTTGCGCCCGGCCGAAGGCCTGCTATGCAGAGATGCTTTATTTAGCGAAGCCGGTGTTTGTTATACCATAGAGTATAAAATCCTTGCGCCCGGCCGAAGGCCGTCTATGCAGAGAAGCTTTATTTAGAGAAGCTGGGGTTTATTTTATTACATTTTTATTACCTAGTGCACTTCAGTAACATTTTGATATAAATTTTGTAAAAACTGTTTTAGGAGCTAAATAGTTAAAAAGTTTTAAATAAATTTTGCATTTCCAGAAAGATCTGTTCAAATGCTTTCAAATAAAACCAATATTGGCCATATACGTTCAGAAACGTAGAGGGAAATCGCAAATTTATATGAAAACTTCAGAGGTCCGAGAATATAGGTAAACGTTTAGGAGCCCGAGCTCTTATAGCTAAACCAAATTTCCATAGTTCACTTCAAATTCATGAAGATATGCATGCTATCCAAATGAATAGAATTAAAACTGAATACAACAAACCTATTTATGTTGGATTTGCAGTCTTAGAAATATCCAAATTTAAAATGTATAGTTTTCATTATGATTACATAAAGCCTTAATATCGTGAAAACATTAAACTCAATTATATGGATACTGATTCCTTTATTTACGACATTAAAACAGATGATCTATACAGAGATATTAAAAATGACATAAAAACTCATTTTGATACATCTGCATATCCGATAGATAATGTCTACAATATCCCACTTCTTAGTAAAAAAGTTTTAGGGATGATGAAGGATGAGTGAAATGGTAAAATTATTAAGGAATTCATTGGGTTAAGAGCTAAAATGTATTCAGTAAAAATTGATAGAGTAGATCAGGAAATTAAAAAAATTAAGAGCGTTAAGCAATGTGTAACTAGTAACTTAAGTATAAATGACTTTAGATTCAATGTATTAATATTAGTAAGCAAATATTTTTATAAATTTCATAATACTGTGAAATTATCCCATATATGCTACAATGATAGAAATAGTGACTTTGAAACAAGTCTACTATTCGAACGAAGTTAAAATGATACAAATAGAAGGAAGAACAATCAATATTAATGATTATTCACAAACATTACAAATAAGTATACAATAACATCTCCAACAACGATTATTAAAGAGATTTACACATTAAATAAATAAATAAATAATTTATCAAAAATTTTTTAAAAAAATTTCTAACGTTATTTCTGATAAATCATATCTTGAGGATAGAAAAAAATTTCAAACAATAACTAATCGATATGGTGAACATTACAATAATTACGCTTGGTCAGATGAAAATAATACGTGTGATCTAGATACTTGTTCCTGTTCCCCGCTTTAAGAAAACAAAAGAATCTGTCAAAGAAGAAGCTAAAGAAATCATGGAATATTATAATAATAATGTCTATAATTTAACTAAATGTAAAAATTGTACTTTAATAAAATGAAAACATAAACATCTATCAAACTATTTGTTTTATTTTCTAATTCAAAGACATAGTTTCTTTTTTTTATGAAAACATATTTCCATACAAACATAAAATAAATTTATCACGTACAAATGAAGAATTCATTTGAAAAATAAAAAGGTTTCATATTACAAAAAACGACAATTATGAAAAGGAACAATTAGCAGATTTTATAAAATATTTATTTTTTCTAAGCTTAAATTCTTGCATTATTTTATTTCACACTAGCTTAACCCCGGTGCGCTTTGCTACCCTTATCGAAATAAAATTATGTAGTAAAAAAAATTTAAAAACAGATTTTGTGAATTGCTAATTGTTCTTCCGCCCATTTTTATTTTAAGATTTATAATTTTTTATAATATTGGCTTTAGTCTTGTTTAAAGACTCTAGCTATAATAATTCTTCAGCTACACGATATTTTATGTTATGTATTCCACGGGTGGTATTACATTTTTATTTATATTTTCAAAGGTATAATTAACTATAAGGTTTACTCCTACCAAGTTATAAAATTATCAATATATACTTAATATTGGCGTTTACCACTCCCCTGCTGGTATATAATTAAAATTTTGCGGCTTAGAAGATCATACTGCAAAGAGTTAAAGCAATTGGGTGCAGTGGCTCTTAAGATAAGCGATATTTAATATTGGCATCCTATGGAGGATACCATTTCCCTTGCCCCTATTGAAAAAATAAGTAGCCTCATTTTACTTTCGGGGTTCACGTGATGCTACTGCAAGGTAAATCACCTCAATAGTTAAGGAGTCTATAAGCCAACAAACAAACATACAAACATTTTTAATTTTTATATACATAAGTATATAGATAGATAATCAAAAACTGGAGCATATGCTCAACTATTACTCACATTTCTTTGTTTTTTTAAGAATTTTAAGCTTTTTAATCTTTATAAACGTATTTTTAATTTTGAATCTGTAAAATCTGAAAAAAATTCCTAATAAAATTTAAAATAAAATAACACAACATAACATAATATTGTTTTTATTTATAGGTTTCATATTACAAAAAAAGACAATTATGAAAAGGAAAAATCAGCAGATTCTTTAAAATATTTTTGTTTTGTTATTTTTTTTTTCTTATTTTAAAGTTTTGCATTAGTTTATTTCCTTTAATCAAACATCTCTACACCTGCACATATTATTAAAATTTTTTTTTTTTTTATGAAATCATATTTCCATACAAACATAAAATAAATTTATTACGAACAAATGTAGAATTCATTTGAAAAAATAAAAAGTTTTCATATTACATAAAAAAGATAATTATGAAAAGGAGCAATTAGCTGATTCTATAAAATATTTATTTAGTTATTTTTTTGTTTTTTTTTTAAGAATTATAAACACCTACACATCTACATATTACTCAAATTGCTGTTAAAAAAAAGCTTTATGAAATTTAAATTTGTCACGTATGTACAACTCATTTGAAAAATAAAAAAGTTTCATATTACATAAAAAATACCATCCGACATGGTTGTATCTACATACACCCTACTCTTTACGAACATCTAACAAAGACCCCGCATAGGGTTCCAGACGGTCACATTTACACACACACACAGCCACGACAGTCACATTTACACATACACACACACGCACACACATACACCCTACTCTTTACGAACACCTAACAAAGAGCCCGCATAGGGTTGCCAGACGGTCACATTTACACACACACACACTACTCTTTACGAACACCTAACAAAGAGCCCGCATAGGGTTGCCAGACGGTCACATTTTCGCACACACAAACATACACAGACAATAAAAGTGGTGGAGATTGCAAATCACAAACCGCAAACCACAACACGATAAAGTCACAACAATATACACACATACACGGCTTAGTGTAGCGTACCAATCGATGAACTTATTAAGTTAACCAACCGACTGTAGGGTGGAAATAAAATCTCGATCGGGAATGCTCACTACGATATCGCCTCCAAGATAAGAAGGGGACACATAGGGATAGATAGGGGATAGTTTTTACATGAAATTGTTTGCTGGGTTATACCATGTTCCCAAATTTGTATGGAAAAAGTGCTGTAGAACTGTCCAAAACATACTACTAACAGGAACAAAGTTCCTCAACCAATGCACCGTATCGAGATAGCTTTCGATTCATCGCTCCTAAAATCAAAAAAATCGGTTCACCCTATTTACAACTTGAGATACCTCCTAAGTAGGATAATAACAGTAGAGGAGAAATTAAAACGCAAGGGTCCCACTCAGTGCACCAATTGTCAGGAATACGGGCATACAAAATCGTATTGCAAGCTACCTCACGTATGTGTGGTTTGTGGTGACGCTCATAAAGCTTCGGAATGCAATCACTCCAAAGTTGACCAAAAGGTAAGGAAATGCTGTAACTGTGGCGAAAATCAAGCAGCTAACTATAGGAGTTGTAGAGTATTCTTGCACTTAAAAGAACCTGAGCAAATCCAAAAATATGCACACTCCCAATATCGTCCAGCTTTCCCGAGGGCTCTTATGATAACTCTATACAAACCAACAAACAAAACAACTCATATGCCCAAGTTCTGAAAGAAAACTCCCACGGACATAATCCTGCGAAAGTAGCTAACGCAAACCAACCTTCATACGCTAATGGTCTTAAGGAATCTCCACAAACACCTTCTGCAGACATATCGGGCTCAATTGAAAATCTAGTTCAAATTATGAATAACTTCATGGCCACCATTATTTATTTATCTATGGAATAATCCCTGCAGACTAATTAAAATATACATATTACAAAAGAAATTGAACAGTACAAACATATAATTTAAGACTATCTATTTATTTATTTATTTAAATGTAATATGATATCTGTTCTTACGATGTCCAAACTTTTATTAAAATCAATGAACGGATATAGTTTATTAAATTCATCACAAATTCTACGAAATGGGTCAAAGTTGGCATAATTACTGCTATAATATTTGATACTCAATAAATCATAATTTCTTAGTGACCGATATGGTATATTAATGTCAATTTTACTGAGAAGAAATTCTGAATTGAGGCTACCATTCATCAGTTTCAAGAGGAAAGAAACATTTAACATGTGTCTGCGGCTTTTCAATGTAGGAAGCTTAATGAAAGCAAGACGGTTCTCGTATGATGGCAACTTTTTATTTGGATCCCAACCCAAACCACGAAGACAAAATAGCAATAATTGAACTTGAACTGATTTAATTTTGTTAGAGTGTACGTGATGTTGTGGATCCCATACTACATATCCATATTCAATAATTGGTCTAACCAGTGTAATAAACAACTGTTTTGTTGTGTACGGATCTGAAAACTCTTTAGCCCATCGTTTAATCAACCCAAATACACCAGTAGCTTTATTAATTGTTAACGAAATGTGACTCTTAAGTTCCAATTTTCCATCTAATAGTACGCCTAGATCGTTGAAACTATCAACCAATTCGAGAGCTGTATTATTCATAACATAGCGGCCATTAATTGGAAATGATCTTGTAAAAATCATATATTTACATTTTTTAACATTTAGTTCCATTAAATTAATTTTACACCAAGTAGTTAATTGGTTAATGTCATATTGTAAAAGTGATTGTTGATCAGCATTGTTGAAGGAAATAAAGACTTTTACATCGTCGGCATACATTAACATATATGAGTGTTTAAATACAGAAGGAATATCATTTATAAATAATGTGAATAAAAGCGGTCCTAGGTGACTACCTTGAGGTACACCCGATATTACGTTAATATTATTGGAGAACGAGTTTCGGAACTTAACAGACTGCTTTCTATCCTTTAAATACGAACTCAGCCACTTTATGATCGATGTACTAAAGCCTAAACGATCAAGTTTAAAAAGTAATAGATCATGATTTACTTTATCAAATGCCTTGCTAAAATCGTTATATATAACATCTGTTTGTTTCCTATTGACAAACCCTTCATTTACCCGAGTTGTTAATTCAAGCAGATTTGTAAGTGTAGAACATGATTTGCGGAATCCGTGTTGCATTGGAGATAAAATAGAGGATACATGATGTGACAGCGTGTTGTATATAAGTTTTTCAAATAGTTTTGGTATAGCACTAAGCTTAGCAATACCTCTACAATTCGAAATACCAGATTTAGCACCAGACTTGAACAGCGGAATAATAAAAGATTCTTTCCAAGTAGAAGGAAAATAATCCAACTTCAGGGATTTGTTAAACATGTAAGTCAAACGAATATACAATAAATGCGAACATCGGCTTAAGATACAACTGGGAACGCCATCTGGACCTGCAGAACACGATAATTGTATCTTTTTCAGATATTTCCGAACTGTTTGCTGATTAATGGATGGTATATTAATAGTTGTTGATTCCGGAATTGTGTATGGATAATGGTTTTTATCGATAAATACTGACGAAGAGTAAGTTGATGCAAAAAATTCAGCAAACATATTGCTTATGATTTTATCATCTGATGATTCTGAATCTCCAAACTTCATAACCGAGGGAAAGTCTACATGCAGAACATGTTTCAGGAAATGATGCGAAACCAAAACATGCTCCTGCAAGTTCTACTAAATAAAAAATGAACCAGTTAAAAATATGTTTCTGGAACGCAAACGGGCTCTCCCAACATAAACACGAAGTAGGACATTTTCTTCAAATGCATGAAATCGACGTGCTTCTCGTCTCTGAAACCCACTTTACCCTACCAAAAAAACTGCTTAAGTGTAAATGGGTACCTCACTTACAACACAAAACATCCGAGCGGACGGGCTTGTGGTGGCACAGCCATAATTGTGCACAAACAAGTCAGACACTTTCCAATGTTGAAGTACAAGGAGATTGTAGCCAGGCTACATCTATAAATCTTACAGATTTTAAAATCACGTTATCATCCGTATATTGTCCCCCTAGACATAAAATTGCACAGGATAAATTTATAAACTTCTTCTCCACATTGGGACAAAAATTCATTGCAGCAGGCGACTACAACGCTAAGCATACGTATTGGGGCTCCAGACTAATAAGTCCTAGATGTAACCAGCTATATAACACAGTGACTGCAAAAAATCTTGATGTCGTATCGAGTGGAGAACCTATTGGCCCACTGACTTCAACACGCTACCAGACCTTATCGACTTTGCCGTAATTAAAAACATCAAGCGCGATCAATTACTTATTAGTTCCTCACACGATTTATCGTTTGATCATTCACCTTCAATCCTTATTCTAAAAGGCAACTTTGATAACGCAGCTGAAAACTTTATTTCCTCTCCAAACAAAAAAAATTGGTTGAAGTATAAAATGTATGTCAGCTCTCATCTATCTTAGAGCATTTCCCTAAAAATTCATCTGACATCCAAACAGCTGTCGACCGACTTACGGATGTCTTGGATTCTGCTGCAAGAAATGCAACCCCAATCAAGCGTACAATAAAGCGTGGTCCGCGATTCACATCTGTGGATATAGAGACCCTTGTCAGGGAAAAAGGAAGTTGCGAAACAGTGGCAAAATTATCGTTCCCCAACCATCAAGGCCCAACTGCGGTTATGCCAGGCAACTCTACGCAACAAACTGAGACAGAAACATGACTCTGCAGTAGTAGGCTATCTAAACAGCCTAGATGACACAAAAAACTTAAATTACAGCTTATGAAATGCTGTAAGTCATATGCAATGCCCTATAACCCACGAATCTTCACTAAGACTGGAAAACCGTACCTGGGTCAAAAACACAAATGAAAAAATAAATGCCTTTGCGAGCCACTTGGAGAAAGTTTTCACGCCCCATGATGCCGATACTTGTTCCTGTCGTCCAATTATTCCTGATACAGTTAACGATACAATAAAATTTAAATTAACCTAAGTAAAATCAGCGATAGAAAATGTCAACATTAAAAAATCTCCCGGTCCTGACCGCATCACAGGCTCAATGATAAGAAACTTACCTACGTCTGCTTCAAGAATCTTGCTGCTCATCTTTAATGCGATATTACGAGTTAGCTACTTCTCATCCTCTTCGAAGACCTCTACAATTGTTATGATTCCTAAGCCAGGAAAATACGCTAGTCAAATTACGTCGTACAGACCCATCAGCCTACTATCAATATTATTAAAGCTATTCGAAAAAAGTATTCCTTTTAAGTATAACTCCCTATCTTAATGAACACGCAATCATTCCGGATCATCAGTTCGGATTCCGATCAAGGCATGGTACAATCGAAGAAGTGCATAGAATTGTTACCCAAATTAGATCAGCGTTTGAGAGAAAGGAATATTGCTCAGCACTGTTTATAGACATTTCCCAAGCATTCGACAAAGTTTGGCATGATGGGCTGATCATTAAAATAACACGAATGCTTCCATAAAACACTCACAAACTCCTTGAGAGCTATTGACAGAACATTCATGGTTAGATCAAAAAACCAATACTCCCCCGCCAAGAAAATATCTGCAGGTGTCCCTCAAGGCAGCATATTAGGGCCGTTACTGTATATAATATATGCAGCTGATATGCCAACAAGCCCGAGCACACATACTTCTATGTTTGCAGACGACACAGCATTTATTAGAGTTAATCAGGACCCAAAAGTTGCATCGCAGCATTTATAGTCCCACGTCAATGAACTAGAGGCCTGGCTAGAAAAATGGAAAATAAAGGTTAACCCGGCTAAATGTGCTCACTTAACTTTCACGCTCAGAAGACAAACGTGCCCAGCTGTAAAAATAAATAACATCACTGTTCCGGTAGAAAACCATGTTAAGTACTTGGGAATTGATATAGATAGACGCTTGACCTGGTCTCGTCATATTGAAGCGAAAATAACGGCTATGAAACTTAAAGCAGTTCAACTACATTGGCTAATCGGTCGAAACTCAAACTTGTCTTTTAGACAACAAAGTTCTATTATACAAGTCTATCATAAAACCAATATGGACATAACACATCCAAATATGGGGTACTGCATGCGCATCAAACATCCAGAAGTTACAATGAAGACAGTCTTGGATTTTACGGCAAATTGTCTGCGCCCCATGGTATATACGTAATGACATTATCCACAGAGATCTTAACATCGCTACCATCCAGGAAGAAATTAAAAAGTATTCAGTCAAATACATAGATAAAATAATGGTCCATCCCAACTACCTCGCTCGGGATCTAATAAAGTTTGAAGGTCACCGTAGGCTGAAAAGATCCGACACTTTGAGCCTAGCAGGCTTTTTTGACACTTGAATGCAATTAATTAGCGGTTACATTGGTAACGGCTAACAAATACAAATAAGAATTAGGATTAAGCTTTGAATACATATTGTGATTTTCGACAAGAAAGATTCAATAAAAAAAAAAATATATTAAATTTAGAGCAATGCCAGCACTAAGAAATGCTCGTGGAAAATCTGCAGCTATTCTGGCACTTTTGTCTTTTTTACTTATTCCGGAATATCGATTGCAATTATTTGTAAATTTGTATGTGATGCCTAGAACGAATTCTGGTTTTCTGATTACACTTTCAGCAAAAATAATTTCGCTAAAATACAAAAATCAATGTCCAGCTTTAGAAAAGCAAATTAATGTTTTCTCAGACATTGGGCCAAAAAACCATTAGCTTTTCAGGAAGTAACCTCCTATTTGACCAAAGAAAGACCTATTGGATAGGCCTTTCTGAGAACTAGAATGAAAACAGAACTGTAATGTTCAGTTATACACAGAAGAGAAGGTGCAAAATAAGACAACGTTTGTTGCCACACTTTAAACATATCGGACAATATTGTAAAAAAATCGGTTCATCTGAAAAGTGCACAGAAAAAAATATCTCAAGAAATTTTTAGCAACACAGTTTGTTAAAAATCAAATTTTAGGTCAACAAACTTTTTATTTAATAAAATAATCAAATATTTCTTTATATTCAATAAAAAATATTTTTATTTGTATAATATCCTTAATTTTTCCAAAGTCTTTGGAAAAAGGTTTCCTGATGATCTGGCCTAAGCAACCAGCCACAATAAGTGTATTTATCAAAGAATAAAAATTGGGAATTAAGCACATCTTTATTATAAAATAAATAAATAAAGATTCGATAAATATTTTGTTTGATTTATTCAACATTTCCAACAATTTATTTTAACAAATCACGGACACATTTTGTTAAAAAAAATTATTTTGGGCAAGAACTTTTTTTATTGGCTCAATAAACTTGGTTGTTGACTAAAAATTCAATAACTATACCTACAAAATTTTTTTTATCAATGAACAGTGTGTCGGCTAGTACAAGCTAGCGGGACAATATTATTTCTTCACTTATTTCAATTGTTTATTATGTATATTTATGTATTCCAGGTATCTCAAGCTATTTTAAGAAAAAAAGTTGAAAAATATGTACTGTTACTTATTACCTATTAAAAAATCCTTAAAAATAAAGGCGCCCTAATTTAAATGTTTTGACTTTTTCTCAACTTTTATTTTTAAGGTTTTTTAGTAGGTAATACAAAAATCGGCTGATTTATTTTTTATTAATAATAATAGGTAGTATCGATTGCTAAACCGACCCACCCTAATGTAGCTGCAAGACGGAAGTGGTTTACTCCTGTGTCTCATTTGTTCACTATTCTCGCTAATTGTTCTTTAATTAGCTAAGTCTACCTATGTTTGTTTACAAAGAAATTTATAAAAAAAATTAAAAATCATAATGATAGTGTACACAAATTCATTAACTTACAAAATATTATTTCTTTTAAAATAAATTAGTACAATAACAGTTTCTGTTCATCAATTATTAACAATAACAAGGTGTATAGGTCAAAGAAATATAATATTAAATAGCTTATATATTAACACAATAAAATAAGAATAATAGTTATAATAGGTGCGTTTGAGTACTTTTACAGTAAAATGCAGTAAATGAGTAAACTAAAAACTTTTCTCTCACAAAAAGCTGTTGTCCAAAAAAGTACGCGAACGCAAAATTTGTAAAAATTCGTAAAATAAAGGCAACAGCTGATGACAAATAATTGAAGTGTTGAAAAATATTGACACTTTTGACTACTTGAATCGTTTTCTTATCGGTACTCGATTAAATACTTTTTATAACACGAAAATTTTTGGAAATACAAACAAACTATTTTATGTAATCTTTCATATTTGTTTGTTTTTTATTTTATTTGATTTTACTAATATGTAGCGGGTTAAATTATTTAAAAGAACATGAATAATTTGTATGCTATTGATTACTTAAGTACCCAAATATTTCACACTTTAACAACTCAAACAAATTAACATAACAAAAAAAATTTCAAAAGTTTGTATTTAGCCAAATAAATGCTTCACAAACAAGTTTAATTAATTAATATTTATTCACTTTTTGTTTTGGTTTAATTTTTATTTAAACTTTTCTTTTATTTAACAATTTTTTCACAAGTTGTACGCTTCTTATTTGTTACTCTTGTTTGTTTACCTTTTGAAACATATGTTTTTTTGATTTACTAAATTTACTGCAAACATTTCTGCAGTAAAAATTTGTAAATATTCAGACAAGAACTGTCACTTTTCGCTCTCAATTTATGTTCTCATTTACTGCATTTTGTGTACTCGAACACAATTTCGTAAAATGCAGTAAAGTTTAGTAAAAAATAGTAAAAACTTTTGTGTTCTCGAACGCAACTAATAACAAAATACTTAAACCTACTAATCACCATCAGATAAGTCGTCATGACTCTCCCATTCAGTAGAATATTTAGAGAGTAAATAATCCTCCTCATTTAGTTCGTGATGATGACTTACTGATGTTCTTTCGGATGGAAATGAATGTGGGATAATCAACTGCTGAACCTCCAATGGCAAAGAAGTAAATTTTCTGCGTGGTAACTCTATACGAGTTGATAACACGATCAGACGTTATTAAAAGCATTCTCAAAAGATCTGTATTTGTGGCAATACGTGACCGCTTCCTGGTGTGCCGTTTACGGAACCAACGACAGTCTTAATTTCTTGCCTCCTGGGCTTCTTCGGAGAGTTGTCCAATGGGAAGAAGAAAAGACTTCATAACTTCCGCGCTGTGTACAAGAATTTTTTGCACAGTAACGGACATGGAATACCAAGAATACTGATCAAGTATAATTTTCTAGTATCAACGCAAAACTTTTCGAATTCAATATGTTTTATGTCATATCCCGATGACAAAGTTAATAAAATTACATGATATCTACGAATAAGGTTTACGTCTAATCCTGTAATTTCGCTGCTCAATTCAGCTTTAGAAAAAAATCTAATTGCTGTGTTTCCATCGTTTGTGTTACCATACCCAGGATTTGGTTTATCTACAATGAGACCCATACGATCTTTAAACACTTTTTGTATCTCTTGTGAGCGTTGCTTAATAAAAGCTTTGTCGTTATCTCCCCTGACTTGCCACTTTTTTATTTCTAAGCGATAGCTGATGTGAAGCAAACATTCAAACGTGCGGATCCATGCATGTAAAGTAGATAAACCAAATGCAAGGCGTTCTTCGTTGATGGGTTATGTTCTTTAACTCCTCGTAGACAGGGTGGCACCGCAAATTTAACACTTTTGTTTTGAACTGGTGTCTGTTAAAGCATTGCATAATTTGCCATCAGTCATTGTTATCAACAAATCGTGTTCAACAGAGATTTGAGATCCAGCAACGTTACGTAATGTTGGAAGAAGTTGGCTCACTTTATCTAAAATTTTAGAAGTTTCTTCTTTCGTAAACTCTTTTGTCTCCTTGGCAAAAATAAACTTAATAGGAAGGCAAAAGAGGAAGGTCTTGGATTTTTCCAGATCACAGTTTCGCCATCAAGCAGTCTCAAAGGGACAAATGAGTATACAGTACTTTTCGCTTATTGTCACATCCTTTAGTTGCGACCATAACGTGGACTATATCGCTAATGTGACTATAAGGCTAATTCACATATGTGACGCGAAAAATAGAAAGGAACCTAAGGGTTTTGCCATTTTAAAGATTTTAATACGTTTATCTTTGGTGTACCATCACTGAGCGTGTTGGTATTGGTCTCATTTGAAAGCGACACATCTCAACCTTGTTGGTCAATCTTGAAAACGCGCGTAGGTCGTCCCTACCTCTTGTTTTGTGTAGTTGGTTTTTACTGTTCCCTTTACCTTACTGGTCGCTATCTCTATGCGCTGTCACATATATGCCACTATGACGCATATAACCGAATTCGAATATAATGAAGTTATGTGAATAAAGGAAATAAAAAATTCATATAAATTACACCGACATCAGGCTTATGGTTTTACAACAAATGGCGGATAAATAAACAGATAAAATGGACTATATCGCTAATGTGACTATAAGCGTAGTGACTATAAACGAAAAGTACTGTACGAACAAAAATTCATCTGTAGCGTTAGGGTTCTCAAATTTCTGCTTATACGTGCTATGCCCCGAACTCCCATCATAGCCTCATTTGCTTACCAACGTATAATATGAACGGGGTAACACACTTCTAATTACTTCCGTCTGAACTTTAACTAATCGTTCAGCCGTTTTATTTTTTTATAAAACGATGGGTACACTTGATGTCCTGCTTTAATTGACCACTTTCTTGCTTGTTTGTATGAGTGAGGAGTTGATTTCGAGTGCACATAATAAGCTAAAGCTTCGTCTGGTGTTAACTGCCGACTTTGTTCAGAACACTTATTCTTTTCTCTAGTTTCACTTGCCGCGACGTTATGGATCTGTTTAGCAACACTTCGATGGCCTTATTTTCGAGTAGCTAACTCAGCTGCGGTAAGAAGCTCACTTGCAGTTCCCGATTCTAAAAGATCTTCTACTCTCCGTCTCTTCGTTTTCGTTGATGAGTCTTCAAATGATTTTCTGGGTCTTCCTACAGAGAGAGCCGCTGATAATGTTGAAGTGCACGGATGGTTAGATCACATCTTTATTTCGATTTTGGATCCCTCTAACCATTCTTTATGTTTGATTAATAACATTTCTTTGTTATACTTTAAAGAAGTCCACTTTTGACTGAATTTTGCTGAAAGGCTTGATATTTTTATTTTGAGTTGTTTTTAGAGATTCATCAGAAACATCAGACATATTGAATTTTTCACTAATATAATAAAAAATGCCATTGTTCCGTTCAGTTTTGTCATATTTTAGCCATTCTTCAAAAACTCCTTCTTAGTCATAGCCACGACTCGCTCTGAAAAAAATTAAATAATTTTACTTGCGGGCCTCAATATCAATCTGTTTCTGAATGTTGTAGGTATTACATATAGAAAAATCTAGGTGGATATATGTGGATAAAAAAAGTTGCTAATCTTTAAAGTTTACAATTAATGTAAAATTTGCTGGATTTATCAAGGGTTTAAAATGCTATCGCCATATTAGCAAAAGCAGCCACATTTTGCCTTTTTCCTATTAAAAAAAAATCAAAAATAAAAAGCCGACAAGTTCCGCTGCTAAAAAAGCCCACACTTTTCAAAAGCAGCAGCAAAATAAACACACTGTTTTTGAAAAGTAACCTTTTAATGGACACTGCTTTTTCCAACTATTGCTTTTTTAACAACAGCAAAAATTTCTTATTTGATGGAACTCAAAAAGCAACGGCAATAACTTTTCTGTTGTAGGAGAAAATATGTAGGAAAGAGAATGAAACAAAAAGATTCTGTCAAACAGCCGCCAAATCAAAAACCACTGCATGCTAATAGCCGCAAAATAGGAGATAAAAGCAGCGCAAAGGTAGCTGAAAGGCACATGAACGACGAAGACAAGTGATATTTTTCATGCAATACAAATACAACAAGAATTTGTTTTTGTTTCTATACAATAAAAAATCCAACAGACACTTTGGCTGATTGCCTTTACTAAAAATATTTAAAAAAACCAAAATACACTAGGTTGCGCCAGTCACCCCCTAGAATGAAAGATATGTCAATGAAGTTTCTAAAACATTAAAAAAATTTTTTTTGCCACGCCCCAAAATACAGCACTTTTGGTTTTTTGTATGTAGCGCTGCCATTTAAAGTCCGATCTCACTATATCGCATATCGTTGTTCATGGCTTGATAGTGGCTTCATTTTTGTCTTTGGTGACTTTTCAATCCGACCTGAAATTCTGAGCTCCACTTATGCCATCTCGGATCCTTCCCCCAAATGTCCAATTTGTTTGACGGTGCAAGAAAGTCCTTATAAAACTAAGTATGTATAGATTTTAATATGCTCACTTTTATGACACGCCTCCAAATTAAGCCCCTTTTTTCTTTTTCACATACATACTACATTAAAACAAGTACACGCAAAGAAAAAAACATGGTTGTGGTAAACATATTTTAAGAGCAACATATTATGATAAGAATTATGATTGTAGCCACCATATTAAGATTATTATTTAATCATATTATGACTAAATATACTCGTAATAGGACATCATAATATTTTTCCCTTAATCATATTATTATTCTGTTAATCATACTAAGTTAAGAAGTAATCAAATTATTGTCATGTTAATCATAATAAGCAAATAAATTAATCATATTATTGTCATGTTAATCATAATAAGCTAAGAAGTAATCATATTATCATTATGTTAATCAAGATAAATTTAGAAGCAATCATATTATGATACAGCACCTTTCATAGCTGTCATAAAAATATAAAATAAATTAAAATATTTTTGCATCGATTTTTTATTTTGTGGCTTTTTACAATTTTTCTTAATGTTAATCAAATAGAAATAGAGTCCAATATAAGGCTTGCAAAAGAGCAAATGAAAAATCTGTGCTTTTCATGGGCAACCGCGTGTGTCCATTTTTTCGATTTAAAGATGTTGATGCCATATTGCCTAATTTTGAACACTCTACATTTTTTGGAAAAAAGATGGATCAATTCCGATTTTTGTACGTAATGACAAAGTTTAAAATGTGCAGTACCTAGCCCATAGTTTGATCTCGAATGGTTTTTATAAATATAATAAGTTTAGAAAGTTATCATAATTAACTTGTTAGAAAAATAATTATTTTTCGGTCAACAATACTCAAATTCATAATTGCGATAAACATTGATATGTTTACAGTAACTATAATATTGTTGATATTAAATAAAAATAACAATTATTTGTGTACGACAACAATATATTGTTACATTAAACATAGTTTTGTTGCCGTAACCATGCCTAACCATATTTTTTCTCTGCGTGTAGAAGCCATTTTTTGCATATTTCACTCATATTTTAATGAAAGTGAGACGGATGAATTTATTGACAAGCTTTCTCCATCTGGACTACTAGCGTTTTTTGTCAGTTTTGATATTTTGTGCCATTTTTCGTGCCATTTTTTTTTTTTTTTTTTTGCTGGACTGTGAAACTCTTCTGGCACAGTTTTTCCGTATTCTTTTTATTTATTTAAATACTACAAATTAAAAATCTTAATTAAGACATTTGAAAAAGCAAACATAATGTTAAATATTAGACCATGATACAAAGTTAAATTCTAAAAATGAAAAAATACAAAATAATTTAAATGCATAAAAATGAATGCCTCAAAACATATATGGGCACTTCCAAGATTGTAAACGGGACATTCGCACACGTTTATATTGACAAAACTGTAAAAAACAACCTGATTTTCATTTTTTAAATTAATGATTCTTTTAACACTCAATTAGCTCTTTAATTTCCGCAAATAAAATTTTTCGCTTACTGTCGTGGTTTCCGAGATAATTGCAAAAAACCAGTGATGTAAACGGTACAAAAAACGGAAGTGGGTTTTAAGGGGTAACCGTTTATGATTTCTGCGAAACCTGACACAATATTTTATTGGGATTAATTTTAAAATGTTGCGTACCAATGTGCCCTACAAATGTTTTCGATTTCAAAATAAAATATGAATTACATTTTTTTAAATAAATTGTTAAAGAAATTGTAAACGGGCAATTTTTCCACCATGATATAAAATTTTTTGATGTTGCTATTTATAATCCTTTATATAAGAAACTTAATAAGAAATGTTTTTCAAATCATAAATATGCCTTAGATTAGAGTATTGTTGTTCCAAATGCATATTTTCTAATATACACAAGTATGTGCTAAAAGTTGTAGTACTTCGTTTACCATTTTTTTTTTCGAATCGATTAAATTATACGCATATATTAAAAAAATATAAGCAATTCTCTAAATAAATCTTGAAAAGAAAAATTTGTTTTTTTCCATTTTTTGTGGTTGACGTTTTTTTTGGAAATAGCCATATGCGAAAAATTAAAAATTGGGCAGTCGGTGCATATAAATCTTAGCTAGACTCAAGGTGACTCAAATTGGAGCATGACGAGTATATTAAAAGCTAGATATACTAAGTTTTAGAGGGACTTTCTTAAACAGGTGAAAAAATTAGACATCAGAGGGGAAGGATCCGAGATATCATAACTGCCATCTAGAATTTTAAGTTAGTTTAAAAAAGCATTAAATACGAAAATAAAGGCACATTCTAGCCATTAACAATGATATACGATACGATGAGATTGGACTTAAAATGACGATGCTGTATATATAAAACAAAAAGGCCAGTAATTTAGGGCGTGGCAAAACAATTTTTTTTAAGTTTTTCAAACTGATACAAATTTTTTTGGTTTGTATTGGCTTCTACTTGGTTTAATGTAGTATGTATGTGAAAAAGAAAGAAGGGTCTTAATTTGGAGGCGTGGCATAAAAGTGAGCATATTAAAATCTATATATACGTAGTTTTATAAGGACTTTCTTGGACCGTCAAAAAAATTGGACATTTGGGGGAAGGATCCGAGATGGCATAAGTGGCGCCCAGAATTTCAGGTAGTATTGAAAAGTCACCAAAGACAAAAATGAAGCCACTATCAAGCCTCAAGGACTTTAAATGACAGCGCTACATATAAAAAAACAAAAGTGCTGTATTTTGGGGCGTGGCAACAAAATTTTTTTTCCTGTTTTAGAAACTTCATTGACATATCTTTCATTCTAGGGGGTGACTGGCACAACTTTTTTTTTTTGTATGGAGGTCGACCCGGTCTAAAATACACACACGCACATTTCGTGCTATAGTCATGAAAACTGTCGAGCAACAACAACATTACTACAACATTACTGAAGAAAGGCAAAAATTTATTTTTCCTCACCACCATGAAAAAAAACCATGTTGCATGTACACTGATCAGTATTTTTTCGTTGTAATCTGCCTTTTTGCAGAGCTAATAGCTCTGCTCAGACTGCTTTTAGCACACACTTCAGCGGCTTTTTGTTATTACCAGCCAGAGAAGAATTTTTGTTCTTTGAATTTTAGATTTTTTTTTTGGTTTGTCCTTTTTATGTATAAACGAAAAACAAAACATTGGCTATTGGAAAAGAAATTAAAAATTTCAAAAGCAGTGGCAAAAGCAAAAATAAAAAGAAGCCAGCTGATGGGTGCTTTTAAACCCTGGATTTATCTATACATTTACAAATTGATATTACACCAAAATTATACATCTTTTTTATAAAAAATATAAGCCATAATATAGTACATACCTTTAACAGAATATTCCATCACAAAAAAATCGTTTCACTTTGCAACAAATTTTAAAATATGTTACCAAAAGTGTGCATAAAATGCAAGTGATTTGCAAATGAAAATTACCTCTCTTATGACGGGTAACTTTGACACCCTGATAAGATACCTTTATAAGGTGATAAACAAATAAATTTTTGGAATTCGCTACCTGGAGGGGTTCTTTACAAGAGGCAATCAGTGGTTAATGGAAATTACGTTATGAATATTGTCCCGCTGGCATGCTCTAGCTGAATCACTGTGCAATGCCGCAAAAATCGTCATAGCAGAAAATTTCAAAAATTGTTTAATTATTTTCGAAATTTTTATTCTGTGTACCAAAATGAGTGGGTATATGAAGAAGATGAAAATACATAATTGAGATTTTAAATAGTTGTAACAACTTTATTTAAAATATATTATATTGGTACATTAAAATAAGTGTTAATATAAAACAAAATGAATATGTAAACAATTTTAAATGTAAATTTTTTGATATTCATAAAAATAAATGTTACAAAACTAGCACTTTTATTTTTTACTGGCAAGCCTGTTCGCGGGACTATCCTAGGAAATTAAAAAAAAATTTGTATAAATATTTTCAAAACTATAGATTACTGCCTGTTTTTCAGAAGAAAATAAAACGGAAGTTATAGGGATATGATTAAATTCTGACCTTGAAGAAAATTCAAACGTTCACTGAACCAAATCTCCGTAGGTAAAATTAACAAAAAAGCATCGGTAATTTTTAACGAAAAAAATATTCAAATGAACTGGTATTTTATTCAAATACACAAAAACATTCTTCAAATAAACTATTTTTTATTCAAATCAACAAAATTTTTTAGTTAAAAATTATTTTAGTCACAATTGTTAATTTGAATAAAATTTTCTTAAAAATAACACACAAATTTTGTCAAATAAACAAAAATTTATTTAAAATGGTGGTAGCTCATCGTAAAAATATTTATTTAAAATAACAAATTAACATACCTAAATTTATTCAAATTGACTAAAGGCACGTAAAAATTAAGAAATTTTATTAAAATTAAATAAATCATTCTAGTTAAATTGAATAAAATTCTTCAATTTAAATAAATTTCTTCACATTGAATAAAGGCGCGTAGAATTGAAGAAATTTCTTCAATATTTAAAAACATGCGGTTGACAAGCTGCATTGTTTGCTTTAGTTGTCATTCCATACTTAAAGTGTGCATAAAAACAAAATACATAGATTCAGTGTTTCAAATTAAAATATATTTAAAATATTAAAATAATTATAAATATTAGTTATAATCAGGGAAACCAAAAATATGCAATTGCATGTTTTTCCTTGTGCGATTAATGAAGGCAGAAACAATATATTTATCCGTTTTAGAGCTTTTTATGAATTTTGGCATCGATTTGTTAGTGCATATTTTTGCATATTTCAACGTTTGCCGCATTTTTTGGCATATTTTAGTTAAAAAAGCATTTTTGCAGCATTTTTTAGGTTTAAAGCGCATATTTTGAATTTTTTATGCTTATTTTGATACATATTAAATTTTTTTAAAATACAATAGATTTTGCAGCAAATAATTTTTTTTTTTTTTTTCAAAAATCTGTTACTTCAATTTCGACATCTACATTTAATTTTTTCTCTAAAATTGTAAGCCAAAGCAGGTTGTCAGTAAGGATAAATGTTATGCGATTTGTATCTAAACCAATCTTTTAGTAATCCGATCGACTCAGAATCACTTTTTAAAGTGATCTAACGATGTCCTTCCATCCGCCTGGCTGGTTGTCTGTCCATTTTAGCCTTGTACAAGTTCCAATTTTGTAGATAATTTGATCAAATATGGACGAAGTCTATTCAAATGGTGAGAATCGGTCTATAATTTCACATCCAAATTAGACTCTTTGTGTCCGCAAGCTACCTAATTACGATGGTATTTAAATTAAATTCGTGCGAAAAATATTTTACTTAAAATAAAATTATTTTCGAATCGGTTCACTTTTGCTCAAAGCTCCTATCATTAAATCGCTTAAACTTACTTTTAAATGTTAATATTTGTTAATAATTTAGCGACCGTACCTAAAATCTCTTTAAGACAAAAACCCATATGGATGTTAATATCTAGATAATATTCGGCGCAAACATCTCTTATATGAATTTTAGTCTTTTTAAGGTTTTTTTTTATTTTGTTTTTAAATTGTTGAATATTGTGTCTTCAAATGAACAATTTTTAATTTTTAGGGCATATTTTTAACTTTTTTCAGGGCATATTTTCCAGTTTTTACTGCATATTTAATGCGCATAAAACGTGTTTTTTGGGGCATATTTCTGGTTTCCCTGGTTATAATCATATGAATTATCAATACATCTCTTAATGTTGGTTTATAAGATTCAGTGCTAATGGTTGCAGTACAAAAAGCCATTGGGGTTTAAATTGGTAAGATATGAAAATACTTTTTTTAATTTGTTGTATATTGTTTTTTTTAAAGATCGATATAGATTTTCAACAGTTATATCCACATGCGAATATTTTCAATGATAGCCTTGAGTCGTTTTAATCAAAAATTATTCTTGTCTTTGAAGAGCGCATAAAAGACCAGGCAAACAAGCTCCTATTTCAAAATATGCAAAAAATGAAAAATAAAACTCAAAGTAAGTTTTATTTTATTGATCTAAAATTCATAAGTATTAGTGCATATAATAATTTTGAATCTTTCCAGATGGTCGATTCAATGGTTTATTTTATTTATTGCATAGCATTTTAGTACCTTCGACTAAAATGTTCAATATCAAAAATAGAAAAAAGGTATGTACAAGGTTCTCCATAAGAGACTCACAAAAAAGTTTCATAATTACAGGAAGACAGGAAGACAGGAGGCAAAAAGCCAAATTCAACCATCAGTACTAATTGCAGGTTCTATTTTTGAACCACAAGAAATCGCGGTATATTTTGAAGGAATAAAATATGGAATGCATTCCGTAGTAAAAGCTATAGACACATGTTTCAAGATATTTTTTATATTTAATGCCCAAGAGAATCGATACTAGTTTGGGGCTTCAATTAGAAATATTTTTATAAATATTACAACAAATTGTGATTATGATAGTCCCCAAATAAATTCATTAGTTTCAAATGAATGTAAGTTTTCCCCTAAATTGTATTATTTGTTTTTATTATATAAAAGAGATTTCTACATTCTTCTTTACTTTGTAATTCTTTGTGTGTTAGAAAGTATTTTGGAATTTTGGTCCCTAATATGTTATTAATTATAATACTATCGACATCATTAAGATTTTGAATGTTTCCTTATTTCATTTATTTTTTGTTTCAATGTCAAAAATTATTTTTTTATTTGAGTATGAATTTTTTCAAAGATTTTAATTTTGGAGAGATTTATATAAGTATATATCAGCCCAATTATGAATAAAAATTCCCCGGGAGTTTTCTCCCTTTTCCCATTTTTACAATTGAATTAACATAGGAAAAATGGGAAAAGGGAGAAAACTCCCGGGGAATTTTTATTCATAATTGGGCTGAATATCTCATAAAGAAAGAAAAGTTGATTTCGCTGTATATTTAAATTATTATATAGACAACGTACTTATAAAAAAAAATATTTTTTGCATTATTTTTTTTTTTTTTTTTTTTTTTTAATAATAATTTATTTTTATTATTGAATCTTTCTTATCGAAATTTACAATATGTATTCAAATCTTAATTCTACTTGTTGTTTATTAGTTGTTACCTGTGTAACCACTAACTGCTGTATTCAAATTTTTAAGACTGTCTTCTAGTAAGGCTCAAAGTATCGGTTCTTTTTAGCCTCTGGTGACCTTCGAACTGAAGCAAACCCCGAGCGAGGTAGTTAGGGTGAACCATTAGTTTATCGATGTAGCTTATTGAATATTTTTTAATTTCCTCCTGGATAGTGGGGACGTTGAGATCTCTGTGGATAATATCATTACGTATATACCATGGGGCGCAGACAATTTGTCGTAATATTCTAGACTGTCTTCTTTGAAGTTTTTGGATGTTAGATGCGCATGCAGTACCCCATAATTGGATGCCATATGTCCATATTGGTTTTATGATGGACTTGTATAGAAGAACTTTGTTGTCTAAAGACAAGTTTGAGTTTCTACCGAGAAGCCAATGTAGTTGAGCTGCTTTAAGTTTCATAGCCGTTATTTTCGCTTCGATATGACGAGACCAGGTCAAACGTCGATCTATATGAACTCCCAAGTACTTTACATGGTTTTCTACCGGAACAGTGATGTTATTTATTTTTACTGCTGGGCACGTTTGTCTTCTGAGCGTGAAAGTTAAGTGAGCACATTTAGCCGGGTTAACCTTTATTCTCCATTTTTCTAGCCATGCCTCTAGTTCATTGATGTGGGACTGCAGATTTTGCGATGCGACTTTTGGGTCATGGTTAACGCTAATAAATGCTGTGTCGTCTGCAAATGTAGAGGTATGCGTGCTCAGGTTTGTTGGCATATCCGCTGTGTATATTATATATAGAAGCGGTCCTAATATGCTGCCTTGGGGAACACCAGCAGTAATTTTCTTGAGGGGGGAGTATTTATCTTGCGACCTTACTATGAATGTTCTGCCTGTTAGATAGCTCTCCAGAAGCTTGTGAGTGTTTTGAGGAAGCATACGTGTTATTTTGATGAGTAGCCCATCATGCCAAACTTTGTCAAATGCTTGGGAAATGTCTATAAACAGGGCTGAGCAGTATTGCTTTTTCTCAAACGCCGATCTAATAAGGGTGACAATTCTATGCACTTGCTCTATTGTACCATGTTTCGCTCTGAATCCGAACTGGTGATCCGGGATGATGTCGTGTTCATTTAGATGAGGAGTTATACTTAAAATGAATATTTTTTCGAAAAGCTTTGATAGGATTGATAATAAGCTTATCGGTCTGTACGACGCAACCTGGCTAGCATCTTTTCCTGGCTTGGGAATCATAACAATTATAGACTTCTTCCATGAGGATGGGAAGTATCCGACTCTTAATATAGCGTTAAAAATGAACAGCAAGATTCTGGAAGCAGACGAAGGTAAGTTTCTTATCATTGACCCTGTGATACGGTCAAGTCCGGGAGATTTTCTAATATTCACTTTTTCTATTGCAGATTTTACTTGAGTAATGTTAAATTTTAATGGATGATTTACCTTATCAGGAATGGTTGGACGACAGGAACAAGTATGTGTATCATGTGGCGTGAAAACTTTCTCAAGATGGCCCGCGAAAGCGTTTAATTTTTCATCTGTGTTTTTCGCCCAAGTGCGGTTTTCCAGTCTTAATGGAGATTCTTGGGTTATAGGGCATTTCATATGCCGTACAGCCTTCCATAAGCTATAATTGGAGTTTTTTGTGGCATCTAGGCTGTTTAGATAGCCTTCTATTGCAGACTCGTGGTTCTGTCTCAATTTGTTGCGAAGAGTTGTCAGGCATAATTGTAGTTGGGCCTTAGTGGTTGGGGAACGACTGTTTTGCCATTGTCTTCTTAACTTCCTTTTTTCTCTGATAAGGGTCTCTATATCCGTCGATGTATTGTAAGGAGCACGTTTAATTGTCCGCTTGATTGGGGTTGCATTTCTTGCTGCAGCATCCAAGACTTCTGTAAATCGGTCGACAGCTATTTGGATGTCAGATGAATTTTTTAGGGGAATGCACTGTGATAGGTGAGAGCTCACATACATTTTATACTTTAACCAATTTGTGTTTCTGTTTGGATAGGAAAACCAGTTTGCAGCTGCGGCGTCAGAGTTACATTTTAAAATGAGGATTGAAGGTGAATGATCAGACGAAAGATCATAGGAGGAACTAACTAGTACCTGATCGCGCTTGATGTTTTTGATTACAGCAAAGTCAATAAGGTCTGGTAGCTTGTTGAAGTCGGTTGGCCAATAGGTAGGCTCACCACTCGATACCACATCAAAGTTATTTGCAGTTACGGTATTATATAGCTGATTACCTCTAGGACTAATAAGTCTGGAGCCCCAATATGTATGTTTAGCGTTGTAGTCGCCAGCAGCAATGAATTTCTGGCCCAATGTGGAGAAGAAGTTGAGAAATTTATCGTGTAGAATTTTGTGCCTCGGGGGACAATAAACGGATGTTAACGTTAGTTTGAAATCAGTCAGATTTATAGATGTGGCCTGGATACAATCTTCTTCGAACTCTGGCAATGGTAAGTGTCTGATGTGTTTGTGCACAATTATGGCTGTGCCACCACAAGCTCGTCCGCTGGGATGTTTTGTGTCATACGTTAGGTAACCATTTACCCTAAAGCAGTTTTTATGAGTAAAGTGTGTTTCAGAGACAAGAAGTACGTCGATTTCATGCCTATGAAGAAAGTTTGCAACTTCGTGTTTATGTTGGGATAACCCGTTTGCATTCCAGAAACATATTTTTAACTGGTTCATTTTTTGTTGAGTAGAACTTGCAGGAGCATGTTCTGGTTTCGCATCATTTCCTGAAACATGCTCTGCATAGTGGCCATGAAGTTATTCATAGTTTGAATTAAATTTTCAATTGAGGTAGGCATTTGTAGACCTTCCCTAGGAACATTAGCGTATGGAGGTTGCTTTGCGTTGGAAGTACTCGGGGGATTTTTCGCATTAGGGTTTCCTTTTAGGACTTGGGCATATGATTGGTTTTGTTTGTTTGTTTGTGTAGTACTAGCAATAGAGCCAGCGGCTTGGCTGGGCGCATTAGATGGACCATATTGGGAGTGAGTATATTTTTGAACTAAAGCTGGTTTTTTTAAATGCAAGAAGACTTTACAACCCCTATAGTTTGCCGTGTGATTTTCGCCACAGTTGCTGCATTTCTTGACATTTGGGTCAACTTTAGAACGATTACATTCGGCGGTTTTATGAACGTCGCCACAAACCACACATACGTGAGGCAATTTACAATATGATTTTGTATGCCCATATTCCTGACAGTTTGTGCATTGGGAGGGACCCTTTCGTTTTATTGGCTCCTCAACAGTTATTCTTCTGTTGAGTAGGTAGCGCAAGTTGTATATGGGATGAACTGAATTTTTGGTTTTGAGAACCGATGAATCAAACGATATCTCAATGCGGTGCAGTGGTTGGGGAACTTTGTTCCTGTTCAAAATGATATGAACCGATTTTACCTCGTACCCCTCTTGCTCTACGGCAGATTTTATTTCATCTGTAGGAACGGAACTATCTATGCCTTTTATGACAATAATCAATCCCTTAGCACTTTTTAATTGGTATGTATAGTAGCTTTTATTTTCTGCGTCCAGGTGTCTTGATATAATACGAAAGTTCGTTTCTGTACTGGCTTGAATTTTGGTCTCTTGAATTTGTCCGCGTCGTATAGAAACGACGTAGAAATTGTTCTTACCTACAAGTTGAGTCAACATGTTGACTATGCTATTTGATGTTTGCTCCCGCAGATAGATAGGTGGCGGTTTAACTTCTTTAGTGGCTGTCCCATTAGCTAATTCTGCTTCTTCATCGTCAGGTATGGATAGTACAGAGAATCTGTTACCATTTGTTGGCAAAGAGACTACGTTAGAGCCTTTGTATTGTTTGGCCACGCGTTCCTGTTGGGTGGACCTAGGGCTAGCCTTTCTCTTAGTTATTGTTATATATCTGTCCATGCCTGTTTGCACTTTAGTACTTTTTGGTACAGCTCCTGTATTTGTTAATGCAAATCGTGATGTTCCAGGTTTTTCGTTATTATTCCTCTGGTCAGACGGCTTCACACTTTGAACCACATTTACGGTCGGATCAACACACTTGCTCAGGTTGGGCACACTTGAACTTAAATTTCTGTATGGAAAACCAGTTGCGCTGGCAATTTTTGCACTTAAAAAATGTTTGTTTAATTCAGGGTATCGAATGTTTTCATTGCTCACGCTCGGGGAGCTTACCACAATATACGCATTTCTGCTATTTGTGCTGGGCCTACTCTCCTTATTGGGAGTATTTGTGAGGCTCATTCACAAATCTCTTCGGGCACACTAGTTATTGTTCTTTTTTTTTTCACCTATTACAAATATTTTTTTTTCACCTACGGTAAATATTTTTTCACTTTTTTTTTATTATATTATTTTTTTTTTTTTTTTGTATTTTTGTTACTCACTGATACACGTCCGTACTCGTCAAGAGCTAGTTCGCATTTATGTATTAAAGGAATTTGTACAATTTTCTGATAAATAAGTATTTCGAAGGAAAAAGAATTGTCGGTTTTATTTTATGTATACGTTGTGTTAATCACACATATAAGAAATATTATTTTTAATTTATATATCGTGTTAATATATGCACTAATAGTTAAGCAATTGTTTTTTTACTAAATATTACGGTTTTCAAAAAAAAAATATGTATATCGATGGCTTCATATAGAAAAGGCATATCTCATTTACATGAGAAGAAAAACACAGTTTTATTATACAATTAACAATTTTGATTACAGAAGCCAAATATAATTGCGTTCGGTCAATTTTGACCTCAGAAAACTAAAATTTTGTAATTACGAGCTCCATTTTGAAAAAAAAACTCGAGATTCGCCTCTATATATTATTATTACGGAAATTGTAATATTTCGTAAGAAAACAACGTTTTAACTATGGGTAACTTATAATATGTATAAAGAATTTTATTCATACGTAATTATATATAAGATTATACAAATTTAACTTATGTTTATATAATTTTTATAGAGTTAATAAACAATGTTAATTTCTTGCACTGAAATAGTTTTTGTTTTAATTTTTTATATCATTATTTATAAATAATGCAGTTTTATCTAATTTAAACAACATTATGGTTTATATCGATACTTTGATATAGAAAAGCCCTTAGTAATGTTTTCCTTACTTTACAAGAGAAGGAAAAAACTTAATAAGAACTAAAGTTTTGCAGTCGCGAATTTTGTTTAAGCAATTTAACAAAAAACTGCGTTAAAAAAATTGGAGACTGCAAAACTTTAGTTCTTATTAAGTTTTTTCCTTTTCTTGTAAAGTAAGGAAAACATTACTAAGGGCTTTTCTATATCAAAGTATCGATATAATCATATTGTGTATAAAGCATACAAAATTGCATTAAATAATATAATGGCGCTTTTTAAAAAATTCCAACTGGGATAATAAAACCTTTTGAAAATTAACAAATATTCGTAGAATTGAATAAAAGGGAATAGTTAAAATGAAGAATTAATTTTCATATTGAATAAATATTTTTGTTAATTTAACTATTTTTTTTTATTTAATTTAACAAAATTTTATTCAAATTAACACAATGAAAAACAACAAACGAACTTATTCAAATTGATGATTTTTCTTCAATTTGACTATTTTAATAAAATTTTAAATTTTAATAAAAATGTGTGTTAAATAGATGTTAAATTTATTTGCTTATTATGATTAACATGACAATAATTTGATTACTTCTTAACTTAGTATGATTAACAGAATAATAATATGATTAAGGGAAAAATATTATGATGTCCTATTACGAGTATATTTAGTCATAATATGATTAAATAATAATCTTAATATGGTGGCTACAATCATAATTCTTATCATAATATGTTGCTCTTAAAATATGTTTACCACAACCATGTTTTTTCTTTGCGTGTACTTGTTTTAATGTAGTATGTATGTGAAAAAGAAAGAAGGGTCTTAATTTGGAGGCGTGGCATAAAAGTGAGCATATTAAAATCTATATATACGTAGTTTTATAAGGACTTTCTTGGACCGTCAAAAAAATTGGACATTTGGGGGAAGGATCCGAGATGGCATAAGTGGCGCCCAGAATTTCAGGTAGTATTGAAAAGTCACCAAAGACAAAAATGAAGCCACTATCAAGCCATAAACAACGATATGCGATATGGTGAGATCGGACTTTAAATGACAGCGCTACATATAAAAAAACAAAAGTGCTGTATTTTGGGGCGTGGCAACAAAATTTTTTTTCCTGTTTTAGAAACTTCATTGACATATCTTTCATTCTAGGGGGTGACTGGCACAACTTTTTTTTTTTTGTATGGAGGTCGACCCGGTCTAAAATACACACACGCACATTTCGTGCTATAGTCATGAAAACTGTCGAGCAACAACAACATTACTACAACATTACTGAAGAAAGGCAAAAATTTATTTTTCCTCACCACCATGAAAAAAAACCATGTTGCATGTACACTGATCAGTATTTTTTCGTTGTAATCTGCCTTTTTGCAGAGCTAATAGCTCTGCTCAGACTGCTTTTAGCACACACTTCAGCGGCTTTTTGTTATTACCAGCCAGAGAAGAATTTTTGTTCTTTGAATTTTAGATTTTTTTTTTTGGTTTGTCCTTTTTATGTATAAACGAAAAACAAAACATTGGCTATTGGAAAAGAAATTAAAAATTTCAAAAGGAGTGGCAAAAGCAAAAATAAAAAGAAGCCAGCTGATGGGTGCTTTTAAACCCTGGATTTATCTATACATTTACAAATTGATATTACACCAAAATTATACATCTTTTTTATAAAAAATATAAGCCATAATATAGTACATACCTTTAACAGAATATTCCATCACAAAAAAATCGTTTCACTTTGCAACAAATTTTAAAATATGTTACCAAAAGTGTGCATAAAATGCAAGTGATTTGCAAATGAAAATTACCTCTCTTATGACGGGTAACTTTGACACCCTGATAAGATACCTTTATAAGGTGATAAACAAATAAATTTTTGGAATTCGCTACCTGGAGGGGTTCTTTACAAGAGGCAATCAGTGGTTAATGGAAATTACGTTATGAATATTGTCCCGCTGGCATGCTCTAGCTGAATCACTGTGCAATGCCGCAAAAATCGTCATAGCAGAAAATTTCAAAAATTGTTTAATTATTTTCGAAATTTTTATTCTGTGTACCAAAATGAGTGGGTATATGAAGAAGATGAAAATACATAATTGAGATTTTAAATAGTTGTAACAACTTTATTTAAAATATATTATATTGGTACATTAAAATAAGTGTTAATATAAAACAAAATGAATATGTAAACAATTTTAAATGTAAATTTTTTGATATTCATAAAAATAAATGTTACAAAACTAGCACTTTTATTTTTTACTGGCAAGCCTGTTCGCGGGACTATCCTAGGAAATTAAAAAAAAATTTGTATAAATATTTTCAAAACTATAGATTACTGCCTGTTTTTCAGAAGAAAATAAAACGGAAGTTATAGGGATATGATTAAATTCTGACCTTGAAGAAAATTCAAACGTTCACTGAACCAAATCTCCGTAGGTAAAATTAACAAAAAAGCATCGGTAATTTTTAACGAAAAAAATATTCAAATGAACTGGTATTTTATTCAAATACACAAAAACATTCTTCAAATAAACTATTTTTTATTCAAATCAACAAAATTTTTTAGTTAAAAATTATTTTAGTCACAATTGTTAATTTGAATAAAATTTTCTTAAAAATAACACACAAATTTTGTCAAATAAACAAAAATTTATTTAAAATGGTGGTAGCTCATCGTAAAAATATTTATTTAAAATAACAAATTAACATACCTAAATTTATTCAAATTGACTAAAGGCACGTAAAAATTAAGAAATTTTATTAAAATTAAATAAATCATTCTAGTTAAATTGAATAAAATTCTTCAATTTAAATAAATTTCTTCACATTGAATAAAGGCGCGTAGAATTGAAGAAATTTCTTCAATATTTAAAAACATGCGGTTGACAAGCTGCATCGTTTGCTTTAGTTGTCATTCCATACTTAAAGTGTGCATAAAAACAAAATACATAGATTCAGTGTTTCAAATTAAAATATATTTAAAATATTAAAATAATTATAAATATTAGTTATAATCAGGGAAACCAAAAATATGCAATTGCATGTTTTTCCTTGTGCGATTAATGAAGGCAGAAACAATATATTTATCCGTTTTAGAGCTTTTTATGAATTTTGGCATCGATTTGTTAGTGCATATTTTTGCATATTTCAACGTTTGCCGCATTTTTTGGCATATTTTAGTTAAAAAAGCATTTTTGCAGCATTTTTTAGGTTTAAAGCGCATATTTTGAATTTTTTATGCTTATTTTGATACATATTAAATTTTTTTAAAATACAATAGATTTTGCAGCAAATAATTTTTTTTTTTTTTTTCAAAAATCTGTTACTTCAATTTCGACATCTACATTTAATTTTTTCTCTAAAATTGTAAGCCAAAGCAGGTTGTCAGTAAGGATAAATGTTATGCGATTTGTATCTAAACCAATCTTTTAGTAATCCGATCGACTCAGAATCACTTTTTAAAGTGATCTAACGATGTCCTTCCATCCGCCTGGCTGGTTGTCTGTCCATTTTAGCCTTGTACAAGTTCCAATTTTGTAGATAATTTGATCAAATATGGACGAAGTCTATTCAAATGGTGAGAATCGGTCTATAATTTCACATCCAAATTAGACTCTTTGTGTCCGCAAGCTACCTAATTACGATGGTATTTAAATTAAATTCGTGCGAAAAATATTTTACTTAAAATAAAATTATTTTCGAATCGGTTCACTTTTGCTCAAAGCTCCTATCATTAAATCGCTTAAACTTACTTTTAAATGTTAATATTTGTTAATAATTTAGCGACCGTACCTAAAATCTCTTTAAGACAAAAACCCATATGGATGTTAATATCTAGATAATATTCGGCGCAAACATCTCTTATATGAATTTTAGTCTTTTTAAGGTTTTTTTTTTATTTTGTTTTTAAATTGTTGAATATTGTGTCTTCAAATGAACAATTTTTAATTTTTAGGTCATATTTTTAACTTTTTTCAGGGCATATTTTCCAGTTTTTACTGCATATTTAATGCGCATAAAACGTGTTTTTTGGGGCATATTTCTGGTTTCCCTGGTTATAATCATATGAATTATCAATACATCTCTTAATGTTGGTTTATAAGATTCAGTGCTAATGGTTGCAGTACAAAAAGCCATTGGGGTTTAAATTGGTAAGATATGAAAATACTTTTTTTAATTTGTTGTATATTGTTTTTTTTAAAGATCGATATAGATTTTCAACAGTTATATCCACATGCGAATATTTTCAATGATAGCCTTGAGTCGTTTTAATCAAAAATTATTCTTGTCTTTGAAGAGCGCATAAAAGACCAGGCAAACAAGCTCCTATTTCAAAATATGCAAAAAATGAAAAATAAAACTCAAAGTAAGTTTTATTTTATTGATCTAAAATTCATAAGTATTAGTGCATATAATAATTTTGAATCTTTCCAGATGGTCGATTCAATGGTTTATTTTATTTATTGCATAGCATTTTAGTACCTTCGACTAAAATGTTCAATATCAAAAATAGAAAAAAGGTATGTACAAGGTTCTCCATAAGAGACTCACAAAAAAGTTTCATAATTACAGGAAGACAGGAAGACAGGAGGCAAAAAGCCAAATTCAACCATCAGTACTAATTGCAGGTTCTATTTTTGAACCACAAGAAATCGCGGTATATTTTGAAGGAATAAAATATGGAATGCATTCCGTAGTAAAAGCTATAGACACATGTTTCAAGATATTTTTTATATTTAATGCCCAAGAGAATCGATACTAGTTTGGGGCTTCAATTAGAAATATTTTTATAAATATTACAACAAATTGTGATTATGATAGTCCCCAAATAAATTCATTAGTTTCAAATGAATGTAAGTTTTCCCCTAAATTGTATTATTTGTTTTTATTATATAAAAGAGATTTCTACATTCTTCTTTACTTTGTAATTCTTTGTGTGTTAGAAAGTATTTTGGAATTTTGGTCCCTAACATGTTATTAATTATAATACTATCGACATCATTAAGATTTTGAATGTTTCCTTATTTCATTTATTTTTTGTTTCAATGTCAAAAATTATTTTTTTATTTGAGTATGAATTTTTTCAAAGATTTTAATTTTGGAGAGATTTATATAAGTATATATCAGCCCAATTATGAATAAAAATTCCCCGGGAGTTTTTTCCCTTTTCCCATTTTTACAATTGAATTAACATAGGAAAAATGGGAAAAGGGAGAAAACTCCCGGGGAATTTTTATTCATAATTGGGCTGAATATCTCATAAAGAAAGAAAAGTTGATTTCGCTGTATATTTAAATTATTATATAGACAACGTACTTATAAAAAAAAATATTTTTTGCATTTATGTATTAAAGGAATTTGTACAATTTTCTGATAAATAAGTATTTCGAAGGAAAAAGAATTGTCGGTTTTATTTTATGTATACGTTGTGTTAATCACACATATAAGAAATATTATTTTTAATTTATATATCGTGTTAATATATGCACTAATAGTTAAGCAATTGTTTTTTTACTAAATATTACGGTTTTCAAAAAAAAAATATGTATATCGATGGCTTCATATAGAAAAGGCATATCTCATTTACATGAGAAGAAAAACACAGTTTTATTATACAATTAACAATTTTGATTACAGAAGCCAAATATAATTGCGTTCGGTCAATTTTGACCTCAGAAAACTAAAATTTTGTAATTACGAGCTCCATTTTGAAAAAAAAACTCGAGATTCGCCTCTATATATTATTATTACGGAAATTGTAATATTTCGTAAGAAAACAACGTTTTAACTATGGGTAACTTATAATATGTATAAAGAATTTTATTCATACGTAATTATATATAAGATTATACAAATTTAACTTATGTTTATATAATTTTTATAGAGTTAATAAACAATGTTAATTTCTTGCACTGAAATAGTTTTTGTTTTAATTTTTTATATCATTATTTATAAATAATGCAGTTTTATCTAATTTAAACAACATTATGGTTTATATCGATACTTTGATATAGAAAAGCCCTTAGTAATGTTTTCCTTACTTTACAAGAGAAGGAAAAAACTTAATAAGAACTAAAGTTTTGCAGTCGCGAATTTTGTTTAAGCAATTTAACAAAAAACTGCGTTAAAAAAATTGGAGACTGCAAAACTTTAGTTCTTATTAAGTTTTTTCCTTTTCTTGTAAAGTAAGGAAAACATTACTAAGGGCTTTTCTATATCAAAGTATCGATATAATCATATTGTGTATAAAGCATACAAAATTGCATTAAATAATATAATGGCGCTTTTTAAAAAATTCCAACTGGGATAATAAAACCTTTTGAAAATTAACAAATATTCGTAGAATTGAATAAAAGGGAATAGTTAAAATGAAGAATTAATTTTCATATTGAATAAATATTTTTGTTAATTTAACTATTTTTTTAATTTAATTTAACAAAATTTTATTCAAATTAACACAATGAAAAACAACAAACGAACTTATTCAAATTGATGATTTTTCTTCAATTTGACTATTTTAATAAAATTTTAAATTTTAATAAAAATGTGTGTTAAATAGACAAACATTTTTGTTGGTTGTATAATAACCTTCTTGTCTTCAATTCTACACCCTATTTTGAGTTATTTACCTACTACTTTTGGTTCTGTGTTCGTGAATCGGTGCCTGAGACAGATATTACGTGTATACTGGCCGAATTGGATATCCAATGAGGATCTTTGGAATCTGGCAGATTGTGGATCGGTCATATTGTAAGGCGACCTGCAAGTGATATCGATAGAGCTTCACTTGAGTGGAACCCTCAAGGTCAACGACAACCAGGCCGACCACGAAATACATGGATCAAGTGCATAAGACACGAATATGAATCAACTCGAATATCCTGGAACGAAATTAAACTACTTGCCAGAGACAGAATTAGATGGAGAGAATTCGTTGACGCCCTATGTTCTTCGTGAACAATTTATTTAAGTATTTTTATGTTATATCGCTGTATCTATATTGTATTTAAATAAATAAAGGACATATATATATATATATTAAATTCTGATAGTTCTTTTGTGGTACATATATTAATTTTAACCACGCTGTTTTCGAAAATATTGAAATAAAATATGCCAGCAGTTTGGTTAATTCCCTGCAAATAATAGGACTAGCCCAAACACGAGTGTAAAGAGTAGCCCACAAGGGACCAGGACTAGTCCAAAAGTAACCCAAACGTATGGAAAAAACATGGTCTATTTAACATTACGATATCCCAGGGCAGGACCATATAACCCACCTTTGGACTACTAAGCAGTAGTTTTAAAACTACTCCATGGTATACAAAAGAGGATTAGTTTTGAAGTCGTTTAAAAACGAAAGCACTACAAACTACAAACACTTTTTAACAATTACATGGTTCATGCTTGCATTAAATCGGACAGAATCATTGAAACTACCATTTCTAAACTATCATTTCTGTATTAAATTACTGGATTGAAAGAAGGTCTACAGATACATAATTATATATTTTGTCCAATATTGTTTTTGGTGTACCCCCTACCCAGGTAAGCGTTGTGAATAAAGTTTGTATATCAGGTAACCCTGCTATTACTTAAATTAACATGTTATCAAAATTCTTTGACAAATTTTGGTACATTTGAGTTTTTTTCTTACCGAACGTTTCCACATGCAAGTAATTACTTGCAAGTAGTGTATACGTATTATCAACAAAAAATCGAGGAAACAGCCGATTGGCTGAATGAACAAAAATTGTGTGAATGTTAGTGAAAAAGTGTCAGTGTATTGAGTTTTTCGAACTTGCACTTGCATGTGGAAACGGGGGGTTAGTTAATATATGTATATAGAGGCGAATATATATTTATGTCCACTAGCGGACTCGACGAACTTCGCCTCGTTCCAAATAGTGCAAAACTCCTTCAAATTACTGCCTGCTTTTAGATCGCGAGCACAAAAGTGACTCGTTTAACTAATATTTAAAACAAAATTTAAAAATGTCCATTCCTTAAGGGGTTCCCATACAAAATGTTTAATACAGACTAGAAATATATTG
Source organism: Pollenia angustigena (assembly GCA_930367215.1). Classification (NCBI taxonomy): domain Eukaryota; kingdom Metazoa; phylum Arthropoda; class Insecta; order Diptera; family Polleniidae; genus Pollenia; species Pollenia angustigena. The sequence goes on along the minus strand of OV884061.1, from coordinate 9,014,073 downwards.
AAGAAAACGTACCATAACAGCCAAGGAGTCTCCTTAACAATTTTTCGAGACATACTTGCCCCTTATCACCACTTCTTAAGGGGGCTCCCATACAAATATTGCGATTTATGAAATTTTTAAATTAATTAAAATTTTTTGACTTTTGTGAATAAAATCAAAAGTTGTTAACAGATTTTAATCATTTATAGCTGTAATTTTTAATAGATTTTTAACAAACAAAAATTTCGAAATGTTGATTAAAAATTATTTTTGTTGCCAAAAAAAAAAAAAAAAAAATATGTTTCTAAAACGACAGCGCATGTTAGAAAAAAATTTAACGTTTATAGGAAATTTTATTGCGGATGAACCGTTTTTGAACCGGTATTGGATTCAGCGTACCCGAAAAAGGTTTAAGCGCCAGTTGCCAAATTCTAGCACAGTGTAATTGTTTGATAAAACTTGCGAAAAGCAATAAAAAACATTTTTAAATATAACAATAAAAAGAAATTAATTGGACTTTATATTTATACTGTGTACTTTTTTTCTTAACCTTTAATAATCAATGTACTTTAATTGCAACAAAAAATGTTGGGAGCCCTATATGTAGTTGTCCTGCGATTTAACTTTGAATAATTAAGTTTAAGTTATCGACGTCCATATTCTTCGCTGCTATTTTTGCCCGTTCACCAATCCAATCGAGATTTTTGTAGTTTTGTGCAATGTCGGGGAACACTTTGCTGATGAGCTCCTCTTTGGACGATGTGAATTTACAAAAATTTTCAGGGAACGATATCAATCCATTCGAAACATCAATAGGAATTTGGCCGTTGCCAAGCTCCAGCAGTTGTCTCGAGAATTCAGCAGCCGATGGGTCGTTCTGCAACACGACTCTAATGTTTGCGGTCAATTGCAACTTCTGGACATGCCTCCACAAAGACGACGATTTCAGGCAGGCATTAAGTTCATCTGCAGCAGAAGATTTGGGGATGACGGGAATTGTTTGACGAAAATCTCCGGAGAGCAATATCAAAGCCGCACCAAATCGTCTTAAGTATTAAAAATTCTATATTTTTTGGTATTGTATGATTTTATACTTAATATTTTTTTAATGTTTTAATAGAGTGATATATCCGTGTTTATAAAAAAACGATTTTTTTATATGACGATTTTTTGACGGTTTTTGTCGGTACTTGTTTTATCATAGAGGAGAAAATCCTTGCGCCCGGCCGAATCCCGGCTATGTCCAGACGCTTTAGTAAGCGAATTCGGTATTTGTTATACCATAGAAAATAAAATCTTTGCGCCCGGCTGTGAAGAGAAGCTTTAGTAAGCGAAGCCGGTAATGTTTTATCATAGTGGAGAAAATCCTTGCTGCCGGCCGAAGGCCGGCTATGCTTTCGAGTTTGAAAACACGTTGTGGACATTATGACTCTCTACAAAGTGTCATTACGTCCACGGATGTTATGACACTGCTTTGATGGATATTATGACATTTTTAAAAGTGTCAAAAAGTCCATGGACACTTTTTGGAGTGTCATACTGTCCATGGACACTATGACCACAGAGTATACAGAGGCGTCACGAGACAGAAAATATTGTGTTTTTTTCTGTCTTTTTCTTCGAAAGCTGCCCTTTTTGCGTTTTTTGTTTTGATTATGCAATTTGTGTAGATAGTAGCGGCCTGTTTTTACGCATTGTCACTTCACTAACAAAAAACGTTTTCTTTCTCTTTCTTCGAAAGCTGCCCTCGCAAATGATTTAGGCATTTTTCATACGTCACTTTTTTCATCTCTGTATACTTTGTGCTATGACACTGGACGTTATGACATCCCACCAAACAATACATACATAATTCCTAAATGAGCAGTAAAGATTTTTTTAAAACATTTTATGTGATCTCATATTCCGGATCTGCTTTGTTAAATCCATTGATAACACTGTGCAAGCACATGGCTTTGTTACATAATTCGGGTACGCTAAATCCAGTGGGGCTCTCGGTTTTTTTTTAGATTGGCTCGGGTTTTTGAGATATACCGTTATTTTGAAAATGGAGGAAGTTGCACAACATATATTCGCGTAACTCAAAAACGGTTTAGTTTATTGAAATTACTAAAAAAAACCGAAATTCCGCAATAAAATATCCTTTAAAGGCCAGTTTACACGGTAATACAATGTATTACGACTTTGTGGAAACAAAATATTATGAAATTCTCTCCGTGTTTAAAAGAAAAAAATAAAAATCTTTTGTAAGTATAATTCATGTTTACACGAATCGTGTAAGTAAAATCAAAAATAATAACAAAAAAGCAGATGGTTGCAGTTTTAAATATTTACAAAAACAACATGAAAATTTCTTGAGTTGATTTTAGTTGTTTTTGTAATTGTATAAAAATGCTATCACCTTTAATATACTCTGTTAAAATACACCTCTGGTGTGATGAGAATACATAAGTTTCTAAAATGGTTTAGAAAAAAATCATTTACCGACCGCTTGTCAGATTTTGTATCCGTATTCTCTCTTACTCAATACATTTTGCTTTTACATGATAAGATTTTTCTCATTCTACATAATTGTTCGATATGTCGTAATACATTGTATTACCGTGTAAACTGGCCTGAAGAAGGTAAAAAATGTATGACCGACCTCAATTAGTTTTTTGTCCTTTTTTATACGTCTGAAAAAAATTAGAAGGATAGCTGCATTTTTTATGAATTTTTAAAAAACAAAAATTACGAAGTTTTGGCAAATAAAAATATTTTTTTTTCCAAAAAAAAAAAAAAATTATGTTTCAAAAAGGAAATTTTATTACGGAATTTCATAGTTATTTCAATAAACTAAACCGTTTTTGAGTTATGAGAACATATGTTGTGCAACCTCCTCCATTATCGAAATAACGTTATATCTCGAAAACCAGAGCCAATCTAAAAAACCGAGAGCACCACTGGATTCAGCGTACCCGAATTATGTTGAATCGCCATGTGCCCGGCTTGTCTGTTTTTTCAACTTGCATCGTGTAATAGAATTACTTAAATAAATAAAATATGTTTATATACTTATATGCACATATACTGCCATGTTCTGACAATCGCACGTTTTGAAATCGCAAAACGCCAGATGTTTTTATGGTGTTCTGAATCTCGTGCGATCTGGCATAGTTTCTTACAAAAATTCTAGTTCCCTTGATCATAATTTTAATTCGCCAAACTTCTTGCTATTGCGATTTACAGAACGCTTACTATGCGATTTCAAATCAGAATCGCCAAAGTTAGGCGTTTTGCGATTGTCAGAACATGCCCGATAACATCATATATATTATTTCTAAATCACTTTTTTTTGTCGGTTGCAAATATCTCCCATACCACCGCATCAAATTTAATGAATGATATCTCATTTTAAAGCTTATTTCTAACACTAATGACGAAAAATAATTCGAAATTGAAAAATTAATATTTTCATTGATAAAGGATTCGTACGGGCAAAAAGTTAACGATAATCATATCATTACCTCTAACATTGTATTCAAAGAAGTATTATAAAAGCATTTAAGCATATGTATGTATGTATATACATAAATATGTATGATATATATTATGATTTCTAATATTTTTATACTTTTAATAAAATGTATTGAAGTTACTAAAATGTCTAATAATTATTAGTATTGTGGTTATTTTGTTGAACTATTTATGGTTTTTAATCCAAATTTTTAATATTTTTAATTAGGCTTAAGTTCATGAAATTTAATTTTCATTAAATTATTTTTATGAAGAAAGGAATTTTACAACATGAACATCCAATCCATCTGAGGAGATCGAGTGGTTGCGATCGAAACATGTCATGGTAACCTGCCGGCCAGGGTTCGAGCCCGAGCCACGTCAAGAATGAAAAGATTATCAATAACAATTTTAATAAATTTTCATGTTGTAAAATTCCTTTCTTCATAAAAATAATTTAATGAAAATTAAATTTCATGAACTTAAGCCTAATTAAAAATATTAAAAATTTGGATTAAAAACCATAAATAGTTCAACAAAATAACCACAATACTAATTATTGTTAAAGCTAAGGCACGAGCTCTATGTGTACATTTGTCCTTCAAGTTGTGCTGAAAAAGGTCAACAGAAAAGAGAAAGACAAAATGAAAAAACAAAAAAATGTACTTGGACTTCAAGAAAAATTCTTGACAAAAGTACGAAAAAACAGAAGTAAGAAAAAACATGTAAAATCAATTAAAATGGATAATCATTCAGGAAAGCAAATTTCGATCTACCAAATGTTTAAATACAATTTGGTTTAAGGATTGATTTTTGACTATTGACGTCAGCAGTCGTCGATGGCTGCGAGTGTAAGACGGCAAATCCATCTGAGGAGATCGAGTGGTTGCGATCGAAACATGTCATGGTAACCTGCCGGCCAGGGTTCGAGCCCGAGCCACGTCAAGAATGAAAAGATTATCAATAACAATTTTAATAAATTTTCATGTTGTAAAATTCCTTTCTTCATAAAAATAATTTAATGAAAATTAAATTTCATGAACTTAAGCCTAATTAAAAATATTAAAAATTTGGATTAAAAACCATAAATAGTTCAACAAAATAACCACAATACTAATTATTGTTAAAGCTAAGGCACGAGCTCTATGTGTACATTTGTCCTTCAAGTTGTGCTGAAAAAGGTCAACAGAAAAGAGAAAGACAAAATGAAAAAACAAAAAAATGTACTTGGACTTCAAGAAAAATTCTTGACAAAAGTACGAAAAAACAGAAGTAAGGAAAAAACATGTAAAATCAATTAAAATGGATAATCATTCAGGAAAGCAAATTTCGATCTACCAAATGTTAAAATACAATTTGGTTTAAGGATTGATGTTTGACTATTGACGTCAGCAGTTGTCGAAGGCTGCGAGTGTAAGACGGCAAATCCATCTGAGGAGATCGAGTGGTTGCGATCGAAACATGTCATGGTAACCTGCCGGCCAGGGTTCGAGCCCGAGCCACGTCAAGAATGAAAAGATTATCAATAACAATTTTAATAAATTTTCATGTTGTAAAATTCCTTTCTTCATAAAAATAATTTAATGAAAATTAAATTTCATGAACTTAAGCCTAATTATAAATATTAAAAATTTGGATTAAAAACCATAAATAGTTCAACAAAATAACCACAATACTAATTATTGTTAAAGCTAAGGCACGAGCTCTATGTGTACATTTGTCCTTCAAGTTGTGCTGAAAAAGGTCAACAGAAAAGAGAAAGACAAAATGAAAAAACAAAAAAATGTACTTGGACTTCAAGAAAAATTCTTGACAAAAGTACGAAAAAACAGAAGTAAGACAAAACATGTAAAATTAATTAAAATGGATAATCATTCAGGAAAGCAAATTTCGATCTACCAAATGTTTAAATACAATTTGGTTTAAGGATTGATTTTTGACTATTGACGTCAGCAGTCGTCGATGGCTGCGAGTGTAAGACGGCAAATCCATCTGAGGAGATCGAGTGGTTGCGATCGAAACATGTCATGGTAACCTGCCGGCCAGGGTTCGAACCCGAGCCACGTCAAGAATGAAAAGATTATCAAAACAATTTTAATAAATTTTCATGTTGTAAAATTCCTTTCTTCATAAAAATAATTTAATGAAAATTAAATTTCATGAACTTAAGCCTAATTAAAAATATTAAAAATTTGGATTAAAAACCATAAATAGTTCAACAAAATAACCACAATACTAATTATTGTTAAAGCTAAGGCACGAGCTCTTTGGTACATTTGTCCTTCAAGTTGTGCTGAAAAAGGTCAACAGAAAAGAGAAAGACAAAATGAAAAAACAAAAAAATGTACTTGGACTTCAAGAAAAATTCTTGACAAAAGTACGAAAAAACAGAAGTAAGGAAAAAACATGTAAAATCAATTAAAATGGATAATCATTCAGGAAAGCAAATTTCGATCTACCAAATGTTAAAATACAATTTGGTTTAAGGATTGATGTTTGACTATTGACGTCAGCAGTTGTCGAAGGCTGCGAGTGTAAGACGGCAAATCCATCTGAGGAGATCGAGTGGTTGCGATCGAAACATGTCATGGTAACCTGCCGGCCAGGGTTCGAGCCCGAGCCACGTCAAGAATGAAAAGATTATCAATAACAATTTTAATAAATTTTCATGTTGTAAAATTCCTTTCTTCATAAAAATAATTTAATGAAAATTAAATTTCATGAACTTAAGCCTAATTATAAATATTAAAAATTTGGATTAAAAACCATAAATAGTTCAACAAAATAACCACAATACTAATTATTGTTAAAGCTAAGGCACGAGCTCTATGTGTACATTTGTCCTTCAAGTTGTGCTGAAAAAGGTCAACAGAAAAGAGAAAGACAAAATGAAAAAACAAAAAAATGTACTTGGACTTCAAGAAAAATTCTTGACAAAAGTACGAAAAAACAGAAGTAAGACAAAACATGTAAAATTAATTAAAATGGATAATCATTCAGGAAAGCAAATTTCGATCTACCAAATGTTTAAATACAATTTGGTTTAAGGATTGATTTTTGACTATTGACGTCAGCAGTCGTCGATGGCTGCGAGTGTAAGACGGCAAATCCATCTGAGGAGATCGAGTGGTTGCGATCGAAACATGTCATGGTAACCTGCCGGCCAGGGTTCGAGCCCGAGCCACGTCAAGAATGAAAAGATTATCAAAACAATTTTAATAAATTTTCATGTTGTAAAATTCCTTTCTTCATAAAAATAATTTAATGAAAATTAAATTTCATGAACTTAAGCCTAATTAAAAATATTAAAAATTTGGATTAAAAACCATAAATAGTTCAACAAAATAACCACAATACTAATTATTGTTAAAGCTAAGGCACGAGCTCTTTGGTACATTTGTCCTTCAAGTTGTGCTGAAAAAGGTCAACAGAAAAGAGAAAGACAAAATGAAAAAACAAAAAAATGTACTTGGACTTCAAGAAAAATTCTTGACAAAAGTACGAAAAAACAGAAGTAAGGAAAAAACATGTAAAATCAATTAAAATGGATAATCATTCAGGAAAGCAAATTTCGATCTACCAAATGTTAAAATACAATTTGGTTTAAGGATTGATGTTTGACTATTGACGTCAGCAGTTGTCGAAGGCTGCGAGTGTAAGACGGCAAATCCATCTGAGGAGATCGAGTGGTTGCGATCGAAACATGTCATGGTAACCTGCCGGCCAGGGTTCGAGCCCGAGCCACGTCAAGAATGAAAAGATTATCAATAACAATTTTAATAAATTTTCATGTTGTAAAATTCCTTTCTTCATAAAAATAATTTAATGAAAATTAAATTTCATGAACTTAAGCCTAATTATAAATATTAAAAATTTGGATTAAAAACCATAAATAGTTCAACAAAATAACCACAATACTAATTATTGTTAAAGCTAAGGCACGAGCTCTATGTGTACATTTGTCCTTCAAGTTGTGCTGAAAAAGGTCAACAGAAAAGAGAAAGACAAAATGAAAAAACAAAAAAATGTACTTGGACTTCAAGAAAAATTCTTGACAAAAGTACGAAAAAACAGAAGTAAGACAAAACATGTAAAATCAATTAAAATGGATAATCATTCAGGAAAGCAAATTTCGATCTACCAAATGTTTAAATACAATTTGGTTTAAGGATTGATGTTTGACTATTGACGTCAGCAGTCGTCGATGGCTGCGAGTGTAAGACGGCAAATCCATCTGAGGAGATCGAGTGGTTGCGATCGAAACATGTCATGGTAACCTGCCGGCCAGGGTTCAAGCCCGAGCCACGTCAAGAATGAAAAGATTATCAATAACAATTTTAATAAATTTTCATGTTGTAAAATTCCTTTCTTCATAAAAATAATTTAATGAAAATTAAATTTCATGAACTTAAGCCTAATTAAAAATATTTCTAATAATTATTTTCATTTTATGTTACAAAAATGACAACTAACGGTGCGAAATATTCGCACGGGTCATCTAGTCAAAATATAATTGCCCATATTCTTACACTCAATTTACATGATGAATTTTATGACGTCCAATTTTAGACGTAATTTTTTGTTTGGGAGCAAGCGGTGTAGAGAAGAAAGAGGAAGAGTAAACAGAAATCACGTCTATTTTTCTACCCCTCTTTCTTCTCTACACCGCTTGCTACCAAACAAAAAAATGACTTCCAAAATTGGACGTCATAAAATTCATCATGTAAATTAAATGATACACTCAATTCACATGAGGGCTTTTACGACGTCGTTTTATCTTGATTCCCTTTTAAAGCAACTTCCAAAATCTCTTTGCGTTCATACGATGATCTTTGGATGCTTGTCTTTTTTGTATTTACAGTATGGTCTGGATTATCCGTCATTCGATTAACCGACAGCTTAAATAAACTTGAAAATAAAAATTTTTTTGCATTGATTTAAATTACCTCTATTATCCGGCATTACCTCTGTTATCCGAAATTAAAAACAAATTATCTTTTTTTCGTTTACTTTTGAACAATCAAAACAAATTTAAATAAACGAAGAAAGAGAATTTCCCAACGTACTGGAAGCATGTTCTGCCAAAATTACTTTTTTCCTCATGTTTACATAATAATACATATATTATTATGTTATAATCGAGGTCTCACTGTATTTTCAACCACACACTTCAACGTAAGAAAAAGAATAAAACGTTAAAAGAAAAAGTTAAAAGGGAAATATAAAAAACAACATGCAAAACACAAAACGAGTCGTTTTGTTTACCCCTCTTTCTTCTCTACCCCGCTCACCAACAAACCAAAAAAGAAGTCGACAAAGCGACGTCGTTAAAGCCTCCATGTGAATTGGCTGATAGTCAAAAATAAAGTCGACTTTTTCTAAAGTATACTTAAAACAATGTTGTTGACATCCATTTAAAGCCGGTTTTAACTTAAAAGTCGACTTTATGTTTCTCTATAATATGGGTCACTTTGTTTAATTTCTTTTGCTTTTCTGTTTTCTTTTACGTACCAATAAATGTTATTTACTTCTTTCTGCTCCTTAAAATGTTGAAGACTAAAAATTAAATTCAAAAATTGTGGCTGATTTCATAAACGTAGTTTTGCAAATCATTACAAAAAATAAATGCGTTAAAAAGGCAGTACAAATAAAAACAATGCACAAATTTTGCAACCGTTGCACAGAGGGGTGAAATCGTAAAAAATGGATATTAATTGAAAAATGAAAGTTTGTTTCTTTGAAAAATATTTAGTAACCGATTACAGTATATAAAATTCTACATCACTACTGAAAATTTCAATGTCATATGATGTTTACTTGTCAAGCTGCATTGTATTAAAGTTAAGTAATTTTTGAGTTATTCGCGCACAATAGTGTTAATTGAAATTCGGTATATTTCGACGATTAATATATAGTTTTTGCAAGTCAAAAGTAATACTTTTACTATGGAATCTTCAACCTCAGGTATTTTAGCGTTGTTCTAAAAATAATTGTTTTAACAAAAGTTGTGTAGAAGTATTTTTAAAATTTTTTTTAAAATATGTCTCCATTTTGGCTATTTTCAAAATATTCGTGGATATTTAAATATGAATGGTGTAAGTTGGCGTTATAATATTAATTTGTTAAGAAACTACAGTTCCTAGGCTTTTATATTCAGTAATAACATGTTGCGCGTTTTTGCGCGAAATTTTTTAAATTAATTGATTGTGAAAATAGTCACTCAAGCAAAGAACACCAGTTCTATCTTTTGTTTGCTTTGTCTTCGTTTTCGTTGTTATAATTGTTGTTTTTGTATACAATTGGCAACTGTGTGTTACAAAAATTTTGTTAGAAAAATATAGAGTTTTTGTTCACAATATCGAGCGGTATTCAGAAGTATCAGTGGTTAACCCTTATGTGTGTGGAAAAAAAAACACCTTCTATAGGGTGGATAGGTACCTGGGTACCTTCATGCAAATTGTATGAGAAATCTAATTTTTTGTCTTGTATTGTACAAACAATCGATGGTTAATGATATAATATTAGAATTTTACTCTGGTTTTCTCCTTTTCATATATTTTTTAAAATTCTACACCCAAAAAAAAAAATTTGGAATATAAAACACCTTCTATAGGGTGGATAGGTACCTGGGTACCTTCATGGAAATTGTATGAGAAATCTAATTTTTTGTCTTGTATTGTACAAACAATCGATGGTTAATGAAATAATATTAGAATTTTACTCTGGTTTTCTCCTTTTCATATATTTTTTAAAATCCTACACCCAAAAAAAAAAATTTGTAATATAAAACGTATACAGGTACCCAGGTACCTATTCACCCTATTAAGGGTGCAAAAAGCAAATTGGTATGCCACGCCCCCCCAAACTCATATTGTATATAAACACCTATGAAAATATAATAATAACAAAAAGTTAGGAGTTCTCATGAAATTGTAGAATTGTAGACTAAAATCTTATATAAAAAATTTCGATTTGAAAACGCAATAGGTACACAGGTACCTGTCCACACACATAAGGGTTAAACATGCCTCCAACCTTGCATAAGTTTTTAATACATGGCCCAGTATCATTTCGCACGCGCTATTATCGATCGGTGAACTGTCTGAGGAAGCCCATGAAGCCCGAAACAAAGATTTTAAAAACTTCAGAGAACATTTTTCTCGCAAATGAAGTCGGTAGGATTGCAATCAAGACATATTAAATAGGTTCCTACTAAGTTCAGATCCAATCCTATCTGGTAAAACACAATTGCCCAAAAAAAAAAATTCCACCAACATCCAAAATCTGTAGTAGATCTACTAGTTTCGCCTTCAGTTTTGACGAACGTGGCACCAGAAGGCACAAATTATGATACAGATGACGACGGGCATATTTTTTAAAATAGCAGGTCAAAAACACATGCCTTATAATAAATGTATACAAGCTATCACCAGACACATCCGTACACAATCGAACAATTTAAATATCTGCTTTGAGTCCCGAATTTAGTTACAAATATGATAGAATAATTCCCAATTCGTTTACGTAATTATATTAAAAATAAATTGATTACTATGGAAAAATTTTATTTCTTTTTTTTTTCAAAAAACAAAAAAAAATCCGACTGAGCCAGAGCTATTTTTAAAAGGGGGCGTGGCACCACCTTATTCCACCTTGGATATAATTCATACTGTTAGATCAACATATAAACCAAATCTTATCTTCATACCTTTGATGGTTCATGAGATATATCCGTTCTAAGTTTCAGGTTATATGGGCGGTGCCACGCCCCTTTATCCAATCATAACCAAGTATATCCAAGAACTATTAGCAGGTCAAAGTTTCATGGCAATCGGTCTATTGCTATGGCAGCTAGAGCGATTTTTAATAGGGGAGTGGCACCGCCCACTTTTCCAAAAGATGTGTAGCATATGTCACTCAGTGGTAACGTAGCATTCAAATAGTGAAAGAATTTTTAAAATTGGATAAGTAGTTTAATTAATCTCCATTTTTTGCGATTTCACCCCTCTGTGCGTTGTGCAGTGAATACAGGTACCATGCTATTATGAGCTCAAAGCATTGTCTACAGAAAAGTTGTGGAGTTTTTGAAGCTATTCCATTTAGTGTTGCATTGCAATACTGCGTTTATGAAGTCAGCCTGTTCTACTAACACATTCATAAATTAATAGCCTGTACAACCAATATGACATATGTAATAGTACACTATGTGAATTGGATATATACGATTTAAGTGGTATTTTAGATCCTAAGCTATTTTATTTGTGAAATTTATAGCCTTTTTACACTGATCAACATCTAACATATACCATCAATGATGTTAACATCTTTCCATAAGAAATACATAGGGCTAAAAACCAACAAATTTCAACATCTTTAAAAGATGTTCCTATCTCATTTTATTCCGTTTTACATATTTCGATTATTTTAGTGTCATCACTAGAAAAGTGGTAATAAGTTCTATTATTATTGTGGCATCACTGACAAGAAGAAGTTTGTTTTGAAAGCAGCGTTACCATTTGTCAAGTTTTATCTTTTATTGCAATGTTTTTTTGTTAAGTATTTTTTATATTTTTAAACAAATTAAACTTCAAATACATTTTTAAGTTTTCTTTTTAAATTTTGGCTTTTTGTGAGAAAAAAAACATTTTAATTAAAAAATTTTTTTTTTAACAATGGTGACATTTTTGTTTGATGGTAGATGTGAGCAATGTAAACGAGTGTTTCACATTTTCTACTTCTTTGATGATAGATGTTAGATGTTGATCAGTGTAAAAAGCCTATAAGGCCCCTATTACGATTCACAACTCAACTGAGTTGAGTTGTATTTTCTTAATTTTTGTGTTATGGTTTACAACTTTTCTTTATTGCGGTGAACAAAAACATAACAAAAATTACAACCGATCACAACCAGTTGTCTTAATTACAACTCAACTGAGTTGAGTTGTGAACCTTAATAGGGGCCTCAAAATCAGTATTTTTATTGCAACAGATAATGAAATGTCCATTTACTTTGTAGCGCCGTGTTTACAGAAAGCACAATTTTTTTGCCTTCTAAGAGAAATGGTAATGGAAAATATAATCAACAAGGCCCGGATTTTAGTGCAAATTTGTTGTCGTCAGTCTGAGATTACCATATACAAATTATCTTCGCGAATCAAGAAATTTGCAGTTAAATGGCATCGATTTGTTGGTGCATATTTTGGTTTGAATGTATATTTTAGCATACGTTGCTGGTATTGCATATTTTGAAAAGCCCCTTGGCGTGTTGCCGCATATAAAAAAAAGTATCCTGAATTATGTCTTCCAATTATGGAAGCAATTATGAATTAAGCTGAAAACTTTTACCAATTCAAAGATGTGGTTGAAGGAAAATTTTAAATTTACCAAATATAAAAGCTCAGATAATATTTGTTTTTTGTTTTAATTGTTGGTACTGTTGTGAAATTTGAGAAATCTTTATTTATAAGAAAGTTAATTGATATTGCCATAAATTAGATTCGGATCAAGCTTGATAAAATTTAAACAAAACTGAAGAATTTAAAACAATTAACCAAACTGCTGGCATATTTTATATCAATATTTACGAAAACAGCGTGGTTAAAATAAATAAACCACAAAGGAACTATCAGAATTTAATCATGCACCTATAACCGTTTTATTTTCTTTTGAAAAACGGGCAGTAATCTTTAGTTTTGAAAATATTTAAACAAAATTTATGTTTTTAATTCATTTTATGCGTAGATTCAAATATATAAGCTTTTTATAACAAGTGGACTTAATTTACATGATAGTTTTTTGTTTGTTTTTATACCCTTCACCGAAGGTAAAAGGGCATATATAACTCTGTCATTCCGTTTGTAATTTCTACAATTTTGATCCTACACCCAATAAAGTATATATATTCTGGGTCCTTATGAAAAGCGAAGTTCAAAACCGGTTGTCCGTCTGTTCGCCCGTCCGTCTGTCTGTTGAAATGGGTTTTCCGAAGCCCCCAGAAATGATGGGGGCTTGGTTGCATCTGTCAGGTATTCTTATTATAGTTTTGCTATTGAAATTCAGCCAGATCGGTCCAAAAATGGCTGAGATATGAGCGAAAAACCACGACTACCTCGAAATTTTTCCAAATTATTACTTTCTTCTGTATATCTGGAGAATGGCAAAAGCCAAAGTGTCCAAATTACGTACACACATTAAGGTTGTCAATACACACCAGCCCACAAAATGTGGGCGGGAAGGGAGAAGTGGGCGTGGTACCTCCCGTACAAAGAATATCAAAAATTGCATAAAAACCTGCATTTTGGGACTGTCATATAACCTTTTGTTACGGCTTATATATCAAAAGACCGGAAATCTTTAATAGAAAATATTTTCTGAAAATTTCGGAAAAATCGGTTCAGATACGAAAAAGTTATGGCCAAAATAAAATTTTTTTTTAAATACCCATTTTCGGGAACCATAGATCTTTCAGAGTCCAAGTTTTATATAAGTAAATGGTAAATTTCTTCCTAAGAACGTCGGTATTTAAATCTGTCAAATCGGTTTAAAAATGACTAAGTTATAATCAAAATACTGAAATCTCAAAAATTATTATTTTATACCCTTCATCGAAGGTAAAAGGGTATAAACTTTGTCATTGCCTATAAAAGCAAATATATTCTGGGTCCTTATGAAAAGCGAAGTTCAAATCCGGCTGTCCGTCTCTCTCCCTCGCTAACTAGTTAGTCTTAACGTAAATGTTGGTTAGCACTAACTAGTTTTTCATAACGTAAATATTGGGTAATAATAACCTTTATAAAATACATAATAAATTTTTTTTAATTTTCATTTTTAATTAAATTTATATTCAAATTCATAGGAAATTAGACTTCAGAAAAGTATATACCACGTATCGATATTTCTGTGGCTGCTTTATGACGTTGCACTTCTTGCGTAGGTCTGCAAATGGGGATAAACGTACGTGTTACCAATTAATTGTGACCAAGAAATCATTCATATTTGAATATCAGGATTTTAAATAACATTATTTGTTCCTTTATTACCACCGGCAAATCTTAAACGATTATCCTGGTCACCACCCGCATGTCCGCTACCTGTTGGACGACGAATCCTTTCAAAACTACAGCTTTGTACATGACCTCTTTTGTTTCCAGAGAATCCACCACCACGTCCTCTGCAGCCGCCATTAGTACCTTACCAATAGCATTCTAGCAATTTTTTAGCTCTACTGTAATATGAAAATTATACATTTAAAGAAGTTAATTAATTGATTCACAATTCACAAATTTTAACAAGCGTTTGACAAAAATATTTAAAACAAAATGGCTTTTTTAAGAAAGTGAAATTTGTTTTTTTTAGTTTTTATCTTAAAAACTAGTTGCAAACATGCTTATAATTTGTATGGATAGACAAGTTTCTCAAACTAGTTTATCATCATAAGCAACTTATAACCTCTTTATGGCGTAGATGTTAATACAGTATAAAGAATCAACCATAAACACCACTTCGAACTCCCTTGTTATCAACCTTTATAGATTCAAACAATAACTAATAATATCTCTACGACAATTATAATACTTTGTGACGACAAGTTTTGTGGGACAAAACTCGGTCACACCCTGTTAGGCTCCTTAGATTTTTTTAATCAAATATACCTTGCTTTTTGTAACACACTGTACCTAACGGGCAGGAATGCGAATGGTAAAATAACAACCAACAACAAACATACAATCGCGACAAACAAGTAAACAAATTACACTAACAACACACACAGCAAACAAGTAACAATAACAAAGCAAGCAGTTTTAAACATGTAAACAACAAGCAACAAAATATGAATAAGACAAGTAAAGAGACATAACAATAACAACTACGGGCACTGATTGTTGTTAGTGCAAAACTTAATACTGATTTTAGTATAAAAGGGACAACATAAACGTTGAAGAGATCACTTGTTATCGAGCCGAGCTCAAGAACACATCAGGTAAGCGAAGTAGCAATTCTAGTAAATACAACCCAGTAGACAATTTCGCCGAGTGGTTTTCTAACACGGAGTGAAATTCTAGTAATACAACCCAGTAGACAATTTCGCCGAGTGGTTTTCTAACACGGAGTGAAATTCTAGTAATACAACCCAGTAGACAATTTCGCCGAGTGGTTTTCTAACACGGAGTGAAATTCTAATAAAGCAACCCAGTAGACAATTTCACCGAGTGGTTTTCTAACACGGAGTGAAATTCTAGCAAAACAACCCAGTAGACAATTTCACCGAGTGGTTCTCTAACACGGAGTGAAATTCTAGTAAAACAACCCAGTACACAATTTCACCGAGTGGTTTCCTAACACGGAGTGAAATTCTAGTAAAACAACCCATTAAACAATTTCACCGAGTGGTTTTCTAACACGGTTCTAGTAAAACAACCCAGTAGACAATTTCACCGAGTGGTTTTCTAACACGGAGTGAAATTCTAGTAAAACAACCCAGTAGACAATTTCACCGAGTGGTTTTCTAACACGGAGTGAAATTCTAGTAAAACAACCCAGTAGACAACTTCACCGAGTGGTTCTCTAACACGGAGTGAAATTCTAGTAAAACAACCCAGTAGACAATTTCGCCGAGTGGTTTTCTAACACGGAGTGGAATTCTAGTAAAACAACCCAGTATACAATTTCACCGAGTGGTTTTCTAACACGGAGTGAAATTCTAGTAAAACAACCCAGTAGACAATTCACCGAGTGGTTTGCTAACACGGAGTGAAATTCTAGTAAAACAACCCAGTAGACAATTTCACCGAGTGGCTTTCTAACACGGCGTGAAATTCTAGCAAAACAACCCAGTAGACAATTTCACCGAGTGGTTCTCAAACGCGGAGTGAAATTCTAGTAAAACAACCCAGTACACAATTTCACAGAGTGGTTTTCTAACACGGAGTGAAATTCTAGTAAAACAACCCAGTAGACAATTTCGCCGAGTGGTTTTCTAACACGGAGTGAGATTCTAGTAAAACAACCCAGTAGACAATTTCACCGAGTGGTTTTCTAACACGGAGTGAAATTCTAGTAAAACAACCCAGTAGACAATTTCACCGAGTGGTTTTCTAACACGGAGTGAAATTCTAGTAAAACAACCCAGTAGACAATTTCGCCGAGTGGTTTTCTAACACGGAGTGAAATTCTAGTAAAACAACCCAGTAGACAATTTCGCCGAGGGGTTTTCTAAGTCGGAGTGAAATTCTAGTAAAACAACCCAGTAGACAATTTCACCGAGTGGTGTTCTAACACGGAGTCAAATTCTAGTAAAACAACCCAGTAGACAATTTCACCGCGTGGTTTTCTAACACGGAGTGAAATTCTAGTAAAACGACCCAGTAGACAATTTCACCGAGTGGTTTTCTAACACGGAGTGAAATTCTAGTAAAACAACCCAGTAGACAATTTCACCGAGTGGTTTTCTAACACGGAGTGAAAATCTAGTAAACACAACCCAGTAGACAATTTCACCGCGTGGTTTTCTAACACAGAGTGAAATTCAGTAAACAAACAAAATACCCAGTAGACAAATTTCCCCGCGTGTCTTGCTAACTCCAAACAAAATAACCAGTAGAGCATTTCACGAAAGCGAGATTTTAGTACAACCCGAAGAATCCCGTAGTGACAACCCCATAAGTGGTTTTTTTCCCCAAAGTTCCCCGTAACAAGCGGCACAACAAAGCTTCAAACACTGGAATTTATACCAGCTTAAGCAACCAAGTGTCAACAGCAACAAGGCAAGAGAGGACATAACACGGAAGGAGTGCTGAGGCGACATAAGCGGAACACAACGCAACCTAATTATTTTTCATAACTTGTAAATTATACTCCTAATAATACTAATAAAATTATTGAATTTATTGAAAATTAAATAAAACTCAACACGTGTCATATTTTCTTGTAACGGACCTGGACAAAGTCGTTACAAGTGGCGCCCGAGCAGGGACATTAACAGGAAAATAACACAGAAAGTAACAAAGAGGCAAGATGGTGAAGATGAACTGGGTGTACAGTCTGAGAAAAGAAGAGCTGGTAGCCTATGCCGAAGAATTCGGGTTAGACTCGAGTGGCACAGTGGAGGAAATACGACGACGTTTTTCGGAATTTATCAGAGGCGGTGATCACCAACCCGATGAATTGTTACGGCTTGAGCAATTGGAGCGGACACACGGGAAAGCAGCATCGCCAGCTAAGCAGGAAACAATACCCGGAAGTAGCGGAACAGGAGTCGCGTTCACAATACCCCACATTCAGGTATGCGATACCGAAGCCGCAGGTGGCATGGACAGAAACCAGACAAATGATCAACAAGCACCGACACCTCACCACGAACAAAGGCAGGATGAACGAGCAGAATATCTACAGGCTATTGAACAAGTAAGGAAGTGGTCTTATAAGTTTGACGGCAGCAAAGACCCCATCGCGTGGATCGAACGAATTGAAGAATTCGCAGATGTATATGAAATACGACTGAATTTACTTCCCCGTACCATGCCAGAGTTACTAAGGGACTTCGCCCTTTCGTGGTACCGCAACAACAATAAGCGATGGACCTCGTGGAACAATTTCAGACACGACTTCCTGGCATTTTTCCTGCCGTCGGGCTACCTTAATAAATTGGAGGACACGATACGGGCCCAGAAACAGCAGCCGGGTGAGGCATTCAAAACGTATATGGTCCAGCTACAGGATCTAATGAGACAAGCCGGATATAGTGAGGAACAGAAACTGGAGAGGCTATACGGCAATACCATGACTGGATACAGGCTGTATATAAAACGGCAAGATTTCCATACCCTGCAAGAATTATCCAGACTGGCAGAAGACTACGAGGAAGTACAGGCAGAACATGCACGAAATCAACCCAAACCGGCAGTGCCACAGAGGAGAGATCCAGGAGGAAATCACCAGCAAAACACGGCAAGAGATACCACGGAAAACACAAATAGGACAAGGCAAGTTAACCCCAGTATTGTATGCCGACGATGTGGTCAAGAAGGGCATGTTTACAGGAACTGCCAAAACGAGCAAAAATTATTCTGTTGGGACTGTGGACGGCCAAACGTAAAAACCATAGAATGTTGCAGAAGGCAGGCGGGAAACACCCAGGGGCCTCATCAGTAAGGGTAGGTGAGGCCGGTGGCGATAAACCCTATCAATACGACTCGAAACTCAGCACCTTTTATATTCACGAAGGACACATGTTTTTAAAAATCAACATAAATGGGCAGGAAGCAAAAGCGATGATCGACACTGGGGCGTCTAGAAGCTTTATAAGTTCTCAATACGCGGAAAGGCTCACCCAGGAGAGGAAACGATTTCAAAGCGAGGTAATTGTTTCTTTAGCCGACGCATCGCGCACAAGAGTACAGGAAGGCGTGAAGGTGCCAATAACGTGTGGAAATAAAACATTATCAATTGACTTATTAATATTGCCCAAAATTCTGGATAATATAATTCTGGGAATGGATTTCTTGACGGCAATGGGCACCACACTGAAATGCGGAACGGAGGAAATCCAACTGGGCGGAGACCAAATGACGGCAGATGTACAGAGGGTACGACTTACGGGAATATCGAAGGACGAAGGTAATGTGGTAGTGGACACTTTATCCCGAGAGCCAGTAGACACCCTTTGTACCACCACTATAGAATCCAGAAACGAAATATGTGCCTGGTTGGGGCGGAAAATCAAAGAGGTTCAGGAAAACCCAGAGAAGTTCTCCGATTTTATCATGGAAAACGGTAATTTGTATCGGCATATTCCTAGTCAGAACGAGGTCGAAGGCTGCACACCTTGGAAGCTATGTGTGCCAAAGCACCTCCGGCAGCGAGTTCTACAGGAAAATCATGACCAACCAGGGGCAGGGCACATGGGAATACGAAAGACCATTGCACGAGTTTGTAACCGCTACTATTGGCCAGGCTTATTCAGGCAAGTAACAAAATACGTCCGGAACTGCGGTTTATGTCAACGGTACAAAGCCAACCAACAAAGGGGCGAAAATAAAGAAATAAGTCCGATACCGGTAGTCGACCTCACACCGGACGACGAAGAGGAACTCTTTCCTACCAACTGCTCGCAACCAGTCTCCCAAGTACACACAGAGGACCTGACATCGGAGCTAGAACAGGCAATGGAAGAATCGTACGGAGATAACATTCTATCCATCAACACCGAAACGACGTGGAGTGATCTAAGCGAAATCCTACCAGCCCCGACTGAGTCCCCAACAGCAATCACCATTAAAGCACTCAGCATAAGGCACGTGACTTAAGGTCTTGAATTTGAAAACAACATAGGCAATCACACCGGGGAGGAGCTGACGACGCAAATATGGACATGTGTCATTGACCTAATTCGAGACCCAAATCGCAAGGGAAGATTTAATTTCCTGAAGAAAGTCGGTGAGAAAACATACAGAATCAAGGTTTCCAAATTTGGTTCCGCTACCGTAAGGTATTGGTCTAATAAATGAATAAAACAACTGAGAAAAAAAATATATATATGATGTTGCTTAATATTTTTTTTCCGGAAGAAAGGGAGGAGTGTGACGACAAGTTTTGTGGGACAAAACTCGGTCACACCCTGTTAGGCTCCTTAGATTTTTTTAATCAAATATACCTTGCTTTTTGTAACACACTGTACCTAACAGGCAGGAATGCGAATGGTAAAATAACAACCAACAACAAACATACAATCGCGACAAACAAGTAAACAAATAACACTAACAACACACACAGCAAACAAGTAACAATAACAAAGCAAGCAGTTTTAAACATGTAAACAACAAGCAACAAAATATGAATAAGACAAGTAAAGAGACATAACAATAACAACTACGGGCACTGATTGTTGTTAGTGCAAAACTTAATACTGATTTTAGTATAAAAGGGACAACATAAACGTTGAAGAGATCACTTGTTATCGAGCCGAGCTCAAGAACACATCAGGTAAGCGAAGTAGCAATTCTAGTAAATACAACCCAGTAGACAATTTCGCCGAGTGGTTTTCTAACACGGAGTGAAATTCTAGTAATACAACCCAGTAGACAATTTCGCCGAGTGGTTTTCTAACACGGAGTGAAATTCTAGTAATACAACCCAGTAGACAATTTCGCCGAGTGGTTTTCTAACACGGAGTGAAAGTCTAGTAATACAACCCAGTAGACAATTTCGCCGAGTGGTTTTCTAACACGGAGTGAAATTCTAGTAATACAACCCAGTAGACAATTTCGCCGAGTGGTTTTCTAACACGGAGTGAAATTCTAGTAATACAACCCAGTAGACAATTTCGCCGAGTGGTTTTCTAACACGGAGTGAAATTCTAGAAATACAACCCAGTAGACAATTTCGCCGAGTGGTTTTCTAACACGGAGTGGAATTCTAGTAATACAACCCAGTAGACAATTTCGCCGAGTGGTTTTCTAACACGGAGTGAAATTCTAGTAATACAACCCAGTAGACAATTTCGCCGAGTGGTTTTCTAACACGGAGTGAAATTCTAGTAATACAACCCAGTAGACAATTTCGCCGAGTGGTTTTCTAACACGGAGTGAAATTCGAGTAATACAACTCAGTAGACAATTTCGCCGAGTGGTTTTCTAACACGGAGTGAAATTCTAATAAAGCAACCCAGTAGACAATTTCACCGAGTGGTTTTCTAACACGGAGTGAAATTCTAGCAAAACAACCCAGTAGACAATTTCACCGAGTGGTTCTCTAACACGGAGTGAAATTCTAGTAAAACAACCCAGTACACAATTTCACCGAGTGGTTTCATAACACGGAGTGAAATTCTAGTAAAACAACCCATTAAACAATTTCACCGAGTGGTTTTCTAACACGGAGTGAAATTCTAGTAAAACAACCCAGTAGACAATTTCACCGAGTGGTTTTCTAACACGGAGTGAAATTCTAGTAAAACAACCCAGTAGACAATTTCACCGAGTGGTTTTCTAACACGGAGTGAAATTCTAGTAAAACAACCCTGTAGACAACTTCACCGAGTGGTTCTCTAACACGGAGTGAAATTCTAGTAAAACAACCCAGTAGACAATTTCGCCGAGTGGTTTTCTAACACGGAGTGGAATTCTAGTAAAACAACCCAGTATACAATTTCACCGAGTGGTTTTCTAACACGGAGTGAAATTCTAGTAAAACAACCCAGTAGACAATTCACCGAGTGGTTTGCTAACACGGAGTGAAATTCTAGTAAAACAACCCAGTAGACAATTTCACCGAGTGGCTTTCTAACACGGCGTGAAATTCTAGCAAAACAACCCAGTAGACAATTTCACCGAGTGGTTCTCTAACACGGAGTGAAATTCTAACAAAACAACCCGGTACACAATTTCACCGAGTGGTTTTCTAACACGGAGTGAAATTCTAGTAAAACAACCCAGTAGACAATTTCGCCGAGTGGTTTTCTAACACGGAGTGAGATTCTAGTAAAACAACCCAGTAGACAATTTCACCGAGTGGTTTTCTAACACGGAGTGAAATTCTAGTAAAACAACCCAGTAGACAATTTCACCGAGTGGTTGTCTAACACGGAGTGAAATTCTAGTAAAAAAACCCAGTAGACAATTTCGCCGAGTGGTTTTCTAACACGGAGTGAAATTCTAGTAAAACAACCCAGTAGACAATTTCGCCGAGGGGTTTTCTAAGACGGAGTGAAATTCTAGTAAAACAACCCAGTAGACAATTTCACCGAGTGGTGTTCTAACACGGAGTCAAATTCTAGTAAAACAACCCAGTAGACAATTTCACCGCGTGGTTTTCTAACACGGAGTGAAATTCTAGTAAAACAACCCAGTAGACAATTTCACCGAGTGGTTTTCTAACACGGAGTGAAATTCTAGTAAAACAACCCAGTAGACAATTTCACCGAGTGGTTTTCTAACACGGAGTGAAAATCTAGTAAACACAACCCAGTAGACAATTTCACCGCGTGGTTTTCTAACACAGAGTGAAATTCAGTAAACAAACAAAATACCCAGTAGACAAATTTCCCCGCGTGTCTTGCTAACTCCAAACAAAATAACCAGTAGAGCATTTCACGAAAGCGAGATTTTAGTACAACCCGAAGAATCCCGTAGTGACAACCCCATAAGTGGTTTTTTTTCCCCAAAGTTCCCCGTAACAAGCGGCACAACAAAGCTTCAAACACTGGAATTTATACCAGCTTAAGCAACCAAGTGTCAACAGCAACAAGGCAAGAGAGGACATAACACGGAAGGAGTGCTGAGGCGACATAAGCGGAACACAACGCAACCTAATTATTTTTCATAACTTGTAAATTATACTCCTAATAATACTAATAAAATTATTGAATTTATTGAAAATTAAATAAAACTCAACACGTGTCATATTTTCTTGTAACGGACCTGGACAAGGCTGAGTATACCCCAAAATAAAGTCGTTACAACTTAGCAAATCAAATTATAAATATAATAATAGAAACTATGTATAAATACCCTCAAATACATGTTACATTTTATTCAAGAATGACAAAAACAAGATTACGCATAAGACTTGCCAACTGGACAGTTTTCGCCGGGACAGTCCAGTTTTAGAGTGGAATGCCACGTGTCCCGTCGGTACTCTGAACGGGACGCTATTTATCATGTTTTTCTTTAACTAACTTTTTTATTACCTGTCATAACAAATCAAAAAAATCAAGAGCTTTTTAGCAGAACTGGATTTTTTTTTTATAAACTATCAAATGTGCTCTGTGTTACCAACCAAAGCAGATATATTTACTAGATACTCTTGATTCCAAAGCAGATTACTTTTTTATTTGTAGCTGTCAACTTTGTATCACAATACACTAGTTATATTGTGTATGAGAAAGGCGAGAACATGTAAAGAGAATTCGCCTTGTGTTTAATAATTTGACATCTTCAATGAACTGCGTCTACCTGGTAAATAATTCTGCCTTATTAGCAACACTGAAACATTTTGATTCCCTTTTGTCATTATATATGGACAGTTCCAGCGAAAAGTCTACTTTTTGTAAAGTAACGCCAGAAGTAATTTTAATTGTTTCTCAAACAATTTTATATGTATAGTTTACTTTTTTATATTTTGGTGTAAAGCGCAACTATCTCTACATTTTGTAACAAAAGGGATAACATTTGAAAAACATGGTTCTAAAATACAAGCTTTTATACATTCTGGCGTTACATAAAAAAAGTAGACTTTTCGCTGAAAATGCCCATATGTACTGTTATGACGTTGATCTGGCAGCATTGTCGAATTTTAATTATTCTGTACTTAGGTACTCGCGGCGTCTGAACTCTTCTTTCATCGTTACTGATGGATACACACATTTTTTGTAATTGATGAATTTTTTTAATTTAATACGTTTGAAATAAAACTCTTAATATAGTATAACCCCTTTAAGCGTTTCTTTATTCGAAAGAAAACCACGACAAATTGGCGACGAGGTGAAACTAAATTATTGGTGCAAATACAAGAAACGGGTACATATATACGTTCGTAATGGATGCTACACAAGTTAATCAGTTTTTACAGCAACAACAAAGTATGTTGGCACAGATGCAGCGATTGATGGAACGCCATGATGAAAATGCGGTACAGAATACAGCACGCAATACGGTGCAAAATAATACAGTGAACACTGCATTGTTGCCTAATTTCGAGACATTCGACATAGCCAAAGAAACCTACAGGAATTATATACAAAGGTTTAAAAATTACGTTGAAATGAAAGGCATATCCAACAATAAAGAATATTGTGCAAAACTCTTATTGAACTCCATCGGTGCATGGTGGCGGCATTGGCTTCACCAAAACCACTTAATACAATCGCCTACGACGAGTTGTTATCGCTTTTGGAGGGACATTTATCGCCAAAGAAGAATGTGTTGGTGGCGCAACACCAGTTTCTGTCCAAATACCAAAAAGAAGGCCAATCCGTTTCAGAGTTTGTAGCAACATTAAGAGCTGATATAAGTGAATGTGAATTTTTGTCCCCATGTGCATGTGGGACTTCAGTGGCCGATATATTTTTACGCGCTCAGTTTATAAGGGGTATAAACAACAACATTTTGCGAGAACAACTGCTACAGTCAGAATCAACGAAGTTTGGTGAAATTGTGTCGAAGGCAATAGCTTTGGAGGCCGCAAAAGCAGATGCGAGGGAAATTACTTTGAAAACATCAACAAGCTCAGTAATCAACAGGGTTTCAACTCGCAATCAGATGAAACACAAAAATGAGTCCTGTACGGACAAAATCAACAAAAGAAAAACTTCGGTCAATTATCAAAAGTTGGGTATAGAAGGGCTGTGCTTGAGATGTGGACGAAATAACCATTATGCGAAAGAATGCAGATCGGATAGAAACAAAATCAAATGTACGGGCTGCAACAAACAAGGGCATGTCGTGAAGGTATGTATTTCCACATTACAAAAGAAAATGTCAACTGGTGGGACAACGTCACCAGGACGAAGTGCAACAAATCATGTGCAGAATGTGGGACATGAGGACTATGGTGTATACAAAATTGTAAATGTGTATCAAAACAATTCTGAAAAGAAAACTGATACGGGGCAATATTATGCCCAAATAAATATCGAAGGTAGACAGGTGAAATTCGAAGTGGATTCTGGCTCAGGATATACATTCTTACCCAGGAGTCAATTTAAACAATTGAAAATTAATACACCATTACTCCCAACACACATTGTTTTCCGCTCATACACCCAGACAACGTTTATACCGGATGGTAAAATTATAGTACGTGCAAAATACAATAATGTTGAAATAACCGATGAGATATACATCGTACGAGATTTCTGTTCGGCATTGTTAGGTCGTTCTTGGATCAGGCGACTGAAAATCAATTTAAATAATTTGGACAGCAATACGACTAGGATATATGTTATTAACCAGGTGAGAGCAATTGATAATATTGTCAGAGAATTTACGGAGGTTTTCGATCAGAAAATAGGGTGTACACCCCAGTATAAGATTTCATTGAAATTGCGTGAGAATGTGTCACCAAGTTATACCAGGGAGCGGACAATTCCATACTCGTTAATACAACGTGTTGAGAAGGAACTGGATGAACTGGAAAAATCTAACATAATTTCGAAAACATCAAATAGTGACTGGGGCTCGCCACTGGTCGTTATACCTAAGGCTGATGGGGGTGTAAGGCTTTGTGTGGATTACAAAGTGGGTGTAAATGAACGTCGTATGGATTCACACTATCCTATTAGAAGAATTGGTGATATTTTTAATAGTCTTCGCGACTCTAAATTTTTTTGTAGACTTGACCTTTACAAGGCCTATTTGCATATACCTGTTGATGAGAAATCTTCAATTATACAGACAATTTCGACCCATCGAGGCACATACAGGATGAATCGTTTATCATTTGGTATTAAAACTGCTCCGTCAGAATTCAACAGAATCATCGATCAAATTCTCCGTGAAATACCGAAAACAGAATCGTATTTTGACGATATAATTGTTCACGGAAGTACAATGGAGGAGTGCACATACAATCTGAAGGCTTGCTTGAGTCGGTTAAGGGAATTTGATCTACACCTCAATAGTACAAAATGCTCATTTTTTCAGGAGAGTATAGAATTTTTAGGTCATGTCATAGAGCATAACAAAATAAAGAAATCACAATCGAAAATTTCTGCTATTATAAACATGCCCACCCCTACAAATGTGGATGATGTAAAACGGTTTTTGGGGATGGTGACTTATTACGCGCGTTTTATACCAAATATCAGTTCAGTCACTACCCCATTAAGACAACTTGTAAAGAAAGACATTAAATTCGAATGGACCACTGAGTGCGAAAAGTCTTTTAATATTCTAAAAAAGGAGTTGGGAAGTGAACGTGTTTTAATGCCATACAACGCCGGGCTTGAAGTACAATTGGCTTGCGATGCAAGTCCAACGGGTATCGCAGGTATATTAGCGCACATTGTCGACGGTCATGAAAGACCAATTGCCTACGCATCAAGAGCATTGACTCAAGCGGAGCAAAATTATTCACAACTTGACAGAGAAGCGCTGGCAATCGTTTTTTCAGTCCAACATTTTCATGAGTATTTGATCGCGCGTCAGTTTAAGCTTATAACTGATAATCAGCCAATTATGAGGATTTTTCACCAAACGGCAAAATTGCCGCAGATGACATATTCACGTCTACAACGCTATGCTGCATTTTTGTCTGGATTCAACTACCAAATAGAATGCAAAAAAGGAGTTGAAAATGCCAATGCGGATTGCTTATCACGAGCACCAGATATTTCGAAAATTCCCAAGGAAAGTACAATGGGTCTCGAGGTGAGACTTATATGCAATGCAAGCATACATGAAATTAGTAATTCCAAAATTAATTTTAAATCACTCAAACAAACCTGTAGAGATAAAGAGTTAGTGGAAATTCTAACCAAACTTCGTGATACAAAAAACAAAGCTGGGCAAAGTGGTGTCGAATCTGAATATACCATAGACAGCGATGTTTTATTTAGAGGCCAGAGTCATTATTCCAGCAACACTACAACAACTTGTCTTACAAGAACTTCATGCAACACACCTTGGTATGACTAAGATGAAGCAACTTGCACGTCGATATGTTTATTGGAAGTCGATCGATAAAGATATTGAAAACTTAGTACGATCTTGCCCATCCTGTGCAGCAACTCAAGGCTCCCCAGCAAGAGTGAAAATACATCCATGGGAAGAGCCGGATGAAAATTGGCAGCGAATACATGTTGATTATGCTGGTCCATTCCAAGGATACTATTTTTTGGTAGTAGTGGACGCAAAGTCAAAGTGGGCAGAAGTGGGAATCTGCAAATCGGCACCAACATCCGTTTCAACAATACAGATACTGCAAAGTATTTTCTCTAGAAATGGTTTTCCGAACGTATTGGTCTCCGATAATGCAACGATTTTTACGGGCCAAGAGTTAAGGGAATTCTGCAAAAATAGTGGAATTTTCCAAAAATTTATTGCTCCGGGGCACCCAGCTACAAACGGGTTGGCCGAGAGGAACGTGCAAACCTTGAAACACAAACTAACCACAATGGAAAATGAAGCAATGCCGATTCAAGAAAAGGTTCAGGCAATACTTTTCAGATATCGAGCCACACCTTTAATAAATAACAAAACACCCTCTGAGCAATATTTGGGCAGGCAAATTCGTATACGGCTAGACGCTCTCAAACCTGTAAAATTCAGCAAAACTCAAATTCCCGCTAGTATGGCGAGACAATTAGGTGAAGGGGAGAGAGTGCAAGCTCGTTACTACGCAAACAACAAAAAAAATTGGAAACTTGGTACAATCACAAAAAAACTTGGCAATCTCCACTATATTGTGACGCTAGATGATGGCTTCGTGTTTAAAAGACACATTAACCAACTTCGGTCCACTAAAGTGCAAACTCCGTTTTCAGGTAATACAGACGGAGAAAATTCAACTAGTATTAATCCACAACAAGATACTGGTGAACAAAATATAGGAGATCTAGTGGAAATAACCAATAACACGACTGATGTAAATGAACCGCTAATTTTTATGTCAAATAAACAATTGTTAAATTCTACGGAAAATGTACAACATTTTGCAGCAAATGAACAATTGAAGCACAGCCGCGAATAACGTTTTAAGTTACAAAATAATAATTTTTCAGGAGAGCAAAAAAAAACGTTTTTTGACAGGCAGCATTATTTGTTTTAAATTTTTTTTTTTTCTATTATTAAAAATAATGATAATAAAAACTTTAATGCAAAAGGCTTTTAAAACATTATTCCGCACTGCAAAACCATTTCGGTTTCATCATTTTGTTAGTAACTTGCAATGTTCTTCCACTGGCTGACACTTTGTACGCCATTTTGAAGGCGTTAAGGTGCATAGCTTTGGTTGATTTGATGTTTAAACTGTCTAAGAGAGTAAGGTCAACGGTTATCTGCAAAAAAACAGTTCTTGCAAAATGTGGCATTTAAAACGTTATTCGCGGCTGTGCTTCAATTGTTAAATTCTACGGGAAGTGTACAACAACCTTCTATACCGAATCAACAATCCGCATCCACATCTATGGGAATTGCACAACCTTCGACATCAAATCAACCATTACCATCCACCTCTAAAGGAAGTACGGCAGCGCCTTTAATGCAACTTTTACCACAACAGTCAACAAGAGTTTCATCCCGAACACGTAGAACTCCCAAACATTTAGCGGATTATATTGTAGATTCTGATTAGAATGTAACTTAGTACAACGGTAGAATATGTATATGTATAGTAGCAAGAGAATAAGTTTGTAATAAGGGTGAGAGAATTGTTATGACGTTGATCTGGCAGCATTGTCGAATTTTAATTATTCTGTACTTAGGTACTCGCGGCGTCTGAACTCTTCTTTCATCGTTACTAATGGATACACACATTTTTTGTAATTGATGAATTTTTTTAATTTAATACGTTTGAAATAAAACTCTTAATATAGTATAACCCCTTTAAGCGTTTCTTTATTCGAAAGAAAACCACGACATGTACCTTTAAACGAGCAGAGTTTTAAATTTGGTAGCTTGAAAATTAAACCAATATAAGTCCAAATCTAACTTAAAAAGGTTTTATACGTCTTGCTCAATTCGCAGTCTTATTCAGTTTTGTAATGCAAGTCAAAATACACTTCCTTTTTTTAACGTCACGCCAGCGCATATTTTTGCTTATATCTGCAAATCCCTAGCGTCGATTACTGTAATTTTTTTTCTGAATATAGTGCTACTTCATTACTTTATATATATATATATATATATATAAAAGCCCTTTTTACAAATTTGACTTCTCCATTTAATTTTTTTAAATTTTGTGGTACAAATATCACGACAAGTCAAAATGGAAATGCCCATATAAAGTGCATCAATTTCTATGACTGAAATCCCCCATTCAAGTAAAATAATTCAAAAAATGGTTAAAATTGTTCGATAATGGGGAAAGTCCAAATTTGTTTATTATAGTGCAATATATTTTTATTGTACCACCTAGTAATTGCTATGTAGAGCGTGTTTTCAGCGTCCTTTACTTAAAGCTTAGTTGTTGGTTCATTTCAATTTTAGCTTAAGATGTGCTGAGCAGAGAATGACAACAAGTACCCATAAGAATCATATACAGAGGTATTTACCCACGCTTTTCGTTATTGTGTATACACATATTTATAACGCAAAAAGTATGGTTATTACTTATACTTATGCACGGCAATATCTTCACGCAACCACATTCAGTAAACAAAAATACATGAATATTATGCAGATGTTATTCAATACCCATGAATGTGTTTTGGTTATCTGCCATACAAATAAATTAAAAAAATACCTTCAGTATTTTTGGCACTTCTGTGTAAAAATGAAAAAAAAAAAAATTTTACCAAAAATGTGCTTTGTCACTAGGCAGGTATGGGACTATGTACATATTTTTTATGATATTTAAAATAAATTTGTCCGTAACATCAGCAGTACCTATGTAAAACTACACATAAGCTATACATTTATATAAAAAATAGGAGGACGAGGGGTGGGAAGGAGCAATTTCTGCTCTCCGAAGCTATCTGACAGATTTAAATGAAATTTAAAACATGGATAGATTCATATTTATATAGACACTTGAGCTATGTATTTATTTAAAAAATAGGATAACGAGGGGAGATAGGGAGCAATTTATTCCTCTCCAAAACTATCCAACAGATCTTAATGAAATTTAAAACATAGATAGATCCATATTTACATAGACACATAAGCTATGTATTTTTTAAAAAATATGACTTAAAGGGTTAAAGGGGGCAATTTCTGCCTCTCCGAAACTATTTAATAGATTTCAATAAAATTTTAGAATATATAAAGGTTTTTATTTATTTGGACACATTAGCTATGTATTTTTTCAAACTATGACCACGAGGGGCAAATTACATGTACGTTTTTGATAGAATATTCACCAGAGTACGGAGAGTGCTCGAATTAAACTCGCTCGCGAGCGAGTTCAATTCGAGCGAGTTTTATTTTCCACATTTAAAAGAATTTTTCTTTTCGGCTCGCGAGTAAAAAAAATAAAACTCGCGAGCGAGTTTTATTTCTGCTAGTTGAAAAATATAACTCGCGAAAAGAATTCAAATTTTAAGAGTCCAAAATAAAACTCAATTCGAAAGTCGAGCTGAAAAGAATTGCTCGCGAGTTTTATTTTTGGTTGTAAATTTTTTCTAAACTAAATTTTTTCTGGTTTATTTGTTTGTATGCGTGGATAAATGGCCTGCATACTATGCATGAATAAATGTATCATCGAAGACATAGGGCACTGCTACACGTTCAATAAATATCGTGATATTTCCAGTATCACGATATTTATTGAACATGTAGCATGCAATATTGATGGATCGCGATCCATATCGCAGAATGGCCTAAAATATGAAATCCAGATCGCGGATCGTGGATCGCATGATAAATGTTGAACGTGTAGCATTTTCATGATATTAAATAGTCATGATACGTCAGTAAAAAGTGTCAATATAAAAGAAATAAAATACGCAGTGAAAAAATTAAACAAATAAGAAGTACAACAATTGAC
Organism: Pollenia angustigena; assembly: GCA_930367215.1. Lineage (NCBI taxonomy): Eukaryota > Metazoa > Arthropoda > Insecta > Diptera > Polleniidae > Pollenia > Pollenia angustigena. The sequence goes on along the minus strand of OV884061.1, from coordinate 8,982,960 downwards.
AAAATTTGTGTAAAGTTGATTGAAATAAAGGGTAATGGCAGATGACAGTGAAATCGAGTGGGTTCTGCCGGTGGAATCGGAATTAACCAGTGAAAAAATTATTTTGAAAAGATTTAATTTTTAATTTGAAGGCATTGCCGGAATTGTGAACTCGTCGGCTAAAGCTTATTCCGACAAAATAAAAAGAGCGACTGCACTGCAAAAATTATTAGAGGTTTTTAAAAAAAGCAAGCAAAATGGCTAAACAGGCTTTCTTTTGGTTTTCTCGCGACATTGATAAACGACCCGCACAGCACAAAAATAACATAAATACTGACGCGATAAATATTGAACATGTAGCATACGCTCGTGATCCATCAATATTTTAAAATGGATCGCGATCCAAATATGGGTAATTCCAAAGTGTTGAACGTGACAGGCGTACGCATCAAAAATGCAATAACATTTTAAGCAAAAAATATTTTTACGTTTTCTTAACCCTAAAATTAAAGCACTAAGAAAGCACTGTTATCTATGCTAAAGTTTATGGAGGGCACGATTCTAGGTCAAAGATAATGGCAAAAGAAGTAGCGGTTCGAACGTGAAAAAAACAGAAGTAGTTTTTGTGGCCATGTATAAAAACGCGTAATTCAGCGAAACCTGGCACAAATTTTTAGTCAAACTACTTTCAGAATTTTACGTAGCAATGTAACATTAAGATGTTTTGGTTTGATTCCAAAATCTTTTGTATTTTCTTTTTTTTTAAGCCAAAATCTGGGTCGATACGTGACATTTCGAACGTGAAATTTTTTCCGTAATAATTTAACTGAATAATGATTAAAATAAAAGAAAAATTTACCATTAATCCGAATAACACATTTCTCTTTGAACTCTTCCTTAGATTACAGACCATGTAAGAACATTTTTTTAGAATAATTTTTATCAAATATCACCTTTTTTAAGAAAGATAAATATTAAAGAAAACATACAATAAAACATTCTCAAAAATAAGAAATTACGTTTGCGCAACTTTGCAGTCTGATTGTTCATCTAAGTGAACAAATTTATGAGTAAATTTATAAAACTAGTAAAATCTAAATGTTTCTCTATAACAATATCGTAAAATAATCAGCTTTTAATAACTTTTAAATATTTGGTCACGGTGGACCTTTTGGCGGAAATGCCCATATCACGATATTTATTGAACGTTTAGCAGTGCCCATACAACAACAACAGCATATTTATAAAAAAATAAGGAAAAAGTTTATATTGATACAACAAAAATGATGATATCACAAGCATAACTAATCATGAAGAAATAGCAAAGGAAAGAACTCGTGTAAAGGAATGTAATCATGTAATACGCTTTAAAAACATAAAAAACTAGGGTAAAGGAGTTTTAATTTTAAATTGGGAAATATTTACTAACATAGTATTGAAAATAAATGTTAGCAACTATCAGTGATGAATAAAGCTGAATAAGCTAAATCGGTATTTTAAAAGGGCTATAAAATGCTTAATATCTCAAAAATAAAACCTAAAAAAGCAAAAACGTTTGTTTTTATTTTAAAATTAATTTTTTTCTTTATTATTAAATAAGTAAAAACACCTAAACATATTTTTCCAGTGCTTAACATTTTTTTAAGACTCCATAACAAGAAAACTAAAAGGAGTATACAAATAATATAAGTACCATTTAATAGAGAAAATCCGTTTTAAAGAGTTAAACAGTTAATATGAATGTACTGAAAAAGTTTAAATTAAAAAAAGGTATTTTAAAAATGAGGAAACTAGGAATAATTTAAATTCTATCGTTATAATCTATAAGAATCAACTTATTTCATTGTCACAAAACAATTATATGATGGCTATTGCAGCCATAAAAACTCTTATATTGGTTTCTTTAACTTCTGTTAAAAGTATAGTGCCGTGCACATAAAAAACTCTTACTGCCTGTTTAATGTTATAAATATAAAAATGTGCGTTAGGGAATCTATATTGAAAACAAATTTGAGGTTTTTTTATTAGATTTTCCATGTAAATTCGCAAACGAAAATTTTCAATACAGAAGCAGGTAGCAGATTCATTTCTTATGAATCGCAAACACTTCTATGCAAGTCACTGATGAATGCATACATTTTATTACATATCATTATTTATTTTGCATAAAAATTTAAAACAAGTGTAATAAATTCAAGCTTTTATATAAAAATATATAGAATATAAAGATTTTAAAGCAGTTAATTTAAATTCGTTTGCAGTTTTGGATTTTTTTATGGGCTTGACTAATATTTCACCCGAATTAAGGCGGTTATGCTAATACATTTCATCACAACTTATGAACGATTTCTCCGATTTTCATCAAAACACCTACAAATGATTAATGTGTCCTTTAAGTCATACGAATAACATTTTTTATGTTTTTCACTGTTTCGGAGTTATTTAGAAATTAGGGGCGACAAGCTTTTTTCATGCAAAGTAAGTAAATAATACTTTTTTTAAACTCTTAAAAAAAACTATAACGATTTTTTTATCATTAATGAGAAAGCCTGGTATATTACGAATAAAATGTTAATTAAATTTTATTCACAATTAAAAGCAGCTTTTATGAAAAGAAATATGTTACCAATCTCAAACACTTATGTTAGTTGTTGAAGAACGCATACATTTTATTACACATCATTAAACATTTTGCATGTATACCTATTTTTAAACATCCATACATACTTATTTACATGTTTATGACTATGATTCATATGGGTATGAACATTACTTTAACAACCTTTTCCCACACGTCTTGCCTTCTCTTCTTTTCTTAACAAATACATACGTATGTATATTTTTACTTCGCACAAGCAAACAATAATTTTTTTATACGAGTTGCTCGATTTCAACTCGTTTGTGCTCGTTTTCTGCTCGAATAAAATTTGTGCTTACGAGTTGAAAAATAAAACTCGTAAGCAAAAATTTTAAAACGAGTCGTTTTATGCTTACGAGCCGAGCACAAAAATCTTACGAGTCGAAAAAAATTTGTGCTCGCGAGTTCAAAAATAAAACTCGCGAGCACAAATTTTAAAACGAGTGAGTTGACTCGAATTGTGCTCGCGAGTCGAATTTTTTCCTACCCTGATATTCACCCTTATTATGTTTGGCGTATTTAAAATACGCCTAAAACTATTTGGTTATAGATTAAAGGGAACGTGAATTTGTTTTCTTTAATCTATTATCAAAGAGTCGTTGGCGTATTTTAAATACGCCAAACACAATAACAATAATTAAAAAAAACTTTGTTAAAGAGCAATTGTAACTACCATGCACAGCAACATGTGACATGAAAAGTTGACAAGTCAGATGTAAAAAACATGTCGTGTACATGTATCTTAAGCAAACGCTATAAATAAATATATAGTGAGCGGTTGTTTCACTCTTTCTTATTAGCATAGCATACAAATCAATACTTACATGCATACATAAAAAACAATAACTTCCATCTCGTGTAGTCTACCTATGCTACAGTGAGTGTGACAGCACCAAGTGGCTCTACGATATTTTTATTTTTGCATGTAAAAACCCTTTACGCATCCGCACAATTTTTTTGCACTTATCGCTGTCACACACACAAAGCATAGGTAGACGACACGAGATGTATGCATGAAAGTATTGATTTGTATGTTGTGTTAATAAGAAAGAGTGTAACCGCCACTTAATACATTCAGCGCTTGCTTAGACGCCTTTCTGTAACGTTTTAAAATTCAAACATTTCTTTTTAATAAGTTGTAAAGAAGAGTTTTTCTTTAAAAATTTCATCCAGTGTATTTATGTATGTAGCATATGAAAAATTATAAATTTAAAGTATGGAAAATAATCAAGAAATTTTAGAGAAAATAAATGATTTTGGAGAGGCATAAGTCGCCCCCTATCTCCCCTCGTTATCCTAATTTTTTTAAAAATACATAGCTTATGTGTCTACACAAATATGTATCTATCTTTGTTTTAAATATCATTAAAATCTGTTAGATAGTTTTGAAGAGGCAGAAAATGCCCACGAGCTTCCCTCGGGGTCCTATTTTTAAAAAAATATATAAAGCTTGTGTGTTCATATTAATATGGATATATCTATGTTTGAAATTTTATTAAGATCTGTTAGATAGTTTCGAAGAAGCAGAAATTGCCGCCAACCGCCCCTCGTTCTAATAAAATAAGCTTACCGCCTTAGTCAAATGTTAAAAAGCTTTAAAATTATCTTGATATTTTTCTGAATAACAATACAAAAAAATGTTGCCCAGTTTCAACATTTTTAAAATTGCATTTGCCATCTCTGCTCTCTCTCGCGCTCTGTATATTTACGTTATACTTACGGTAATACACATACTTATATGGGTATTGCAGATAGCTAAAAGAAATTTTATTTATATCTGCATGTACATTCAAAAAGAAGAATGAATATGCAAATACACATTGGCAGCGTATACCTATGCATATTCAACTTTAGCTTGTAATGGGTATTGGTACGTATGTGTATGGGTTTGATCTTTACCCATACATGTCCGTACATGTTTTCTCACTAATATTGAAAGAGTACTTAAAATGATACCTTTGTCATTCTCTGGTGCTGAGTTTGTTGAATTTATTATTTTAAATAAAGATTTAATAAAAGCTGCTAAAATTTGAATTTTTCTATGATTTTTTAGTGGCGTCCCGTTTTGGCAATTTGAAAAGGTGGTAAGCCTATTACGCATGTTTACAAGATAAAACTGTTTAATATGACGTCACATCAGAATTTATACACGTTTGTTTGCTTGTGTTTCTATATTTAAGCTGTACTTATACGCTGATGTGACGTAGATGCGCAGAAACATTTCTTTTTTAAAGCTGAATGCGTTTTCTTGTTTTCTTTGTATCAAGCATTTTATTAAGTTTTAATTAATTTCCAATACTCTCCTGAAAGTTATCTCCAAAAATCATCCAATGAGAAGAAAACGCCAAACATAACGTTATTAATAAATATACATACATATGTACATAGGACCAAGATTGGCAACCGGAAAATTGAGCCGTCAAATGGAAACTTGTGAAACTCTTCCGGTAAGTGATTGCTATCACTCATTTTTTATTATAATTGTCAACCGTTTTTAATTGTTTTATTTTTATATTTTTTCAGGTGGTGGACGGCTTTCAGAAAATTGAGTTAAAAAATATGCCCCCTGCTCCAGAAAAAAATTGAATTTTCCACCGATTCCAAGTACTTATACGACATGGCCCATGCAATTTCTAGCGGCGTGGTTTCAATGGATCTGACTAACATCAAACCAGGGAAAATTGTACATTCTCGGTGGCTCACCAAGGCCGCTAGACTATTACGATTATATGTGACAACGGAACAGATGCAAATTTAAAAATACTGGTTGAATTTATAATTACATGTTATGTGCCAATGTAATGTACTTCAATATAAAGTATTACAGCTCTGTCGTGTACGGTAGTAGATTATTTTTCAAATTCATTAGTTGGTCAAGATTTCTAGAACCTCGTTTACGCAAAATTTTCAATAAAGTTATTACAGATAATTCATATTATGCGCATTCGGAAAATATGTTATCAATGTTGTTTGATGATAGCAAAGAAAAGCGCGACTGTGCTATCAAGATAATTCTACGCTATCGAACCGATGTTGACGACCCAACGGGACTTAGAGCTTATAAAAAAACAGATATAAACTTTTATTGCACAAGTGACACGAAAAAGATCAATATGAATGACATAATGACGTATTTGAACCACCATTCACGCGAAGCATTCCATACGATACTTTGAAAGAATATTTAAATCAAGATGATCCACCGTTTAATGATCCAAAAATTCCATCACACATACAAGGAACAGAACGACACGTTCAATTGCTAGCTAGCGTTTCCAAACGAGTTATACCGGAAAATGTAGAGGCTGTTATGGCGACGACATTAGAGAGCCGTGCGAAATTGCCCAGACTTGAAAGCAAAAAATACTTCAAACAGTAATTTTTTTTATTTTCTTTTCTATTACTAAGTTAAATTAATTTTTTCATTTACATATGTTCTGACTAAATAAATTTCTAAAGAGAAAAAATAAATAAAATAATATAAATAAATAAAATAAATAGAAAATAATAAAATAAAGTGCCAAAAATGGTGATTTTTTTGAAATGTTTGTATGGGGAACCCCCCTAAACAGTTTGGGGGTAGTAGAATTCGTTTTAGAGGTATGGTTCCTTCGGCAAAGTTTCTTATTTTGATCCCTAGAATACGATTTTCACTGAGCCATGGGCGATTTTTTGGCTCCCCACAAATCGACCCGGCCTAGTACATGCATATGTATTTGGATTTTTCTTAAAAAAAGAAACACAAAAGTTGTTTTTTGGGAGACCGGCATCCCTTTTAATACCGGGTTGGCATTAGTAAAACATTTATTGGAAATGAAAGCTAAAGGGAATTTTGGGCTCTTTATATTTACATATCAACCTACATATATATCAATCTCTTTTATTGCAAAACAAACAAAACACATACATATGTATGTCTATACAAATTTTACTCACCCAATGAAATTTGCATAAGCAATGTACTGTGCTACGGAATGGTGGGACTCGCCAAACTGCTGCTATGGAATTATGCTGTTGGAGGTTATTAAAGAATTGTTTCTTTGTTTTGCAATAATGTAGATCTACTCATTGTGTCCTCTTAGGGCCATTATTATAACTTGGCGTTAGCTGTTATCCGACAGTTAACAGACGCTTTTTGACAGATAACACATTATTATCTGTCAATTTAATCTTAACTTTAGCTAACTTCAAGTTGTAATAATGGCCCTTAGTTAGTTAAGGCTCGTTTACACTACCACACAATTCTTACGTATTCTGTAACACTTTGTGAGATAGAAATCTAATGGGTTTTGTTGAGATTGTCAAAAAATCGAATGTAACATTACAGTTTGTAGTCACACTATCACACATGAACATGTTTTTGTTGAACTGCAACTTTGATTAAATGAAAAGTGTTATTATCAAAGTTATTTTCGGGAATACAAAGTTTATTATCAATACGATCTTCGTATGACGTGCTAAATTCCCAGTTTTTCATATTTGATAAATACACTGAAATTTATTGTTGAGGGAAAGCAAGCCTCTATGCGCATTTCGCCGGTTGCTTACACCAGCTCATCAGGAAACCTTTTCCTGATGAGCATGTATTAATACAAAGAATAATAGTGTAAACTAGTCTTTAGTAAATTTTTAATTGCTTCAAACAAATTTAACTTATTATTTTAATATTTCAAATGCATATCAGTAGTGTCCGACCGAACGTTCGGGCTCGGTTACGGAGTTCGGCAAAAAATCATGTTCGGCCAAGGTTCGGTGTTCGGCGAAATTTTTACCGAACTTTACCGAACACCGAACTTTTCTATGAAATAACAAATTATTATAACTTCAAATTATTATTTGGCATCATTGTTTATGAAAATAATGCGAAAACAATACAACTATTTTTCTCTATGATTACTAGTACGAAAAAATACAGCGATGACCAAATAAAATGCTTAAGTGTATAAAAATGTCTTTATGTGTAATTTTTAGAAGACGGTAAAAATACAACAAAAAAAAAACGGTTAAATTTTACTTGGTCAAACAATATTCAATTTATATTTTGCGAATGGTAAGATAATCTAGTTTTGGGTGAACCACAAACCAAACTTTATAGTATACATTGTCATCCAATCCATTTTGGAGTTTTTTTTGAAAAAAATTGAGCTAGCGCTAAATGCAAATGTTGCGCCAAACAAATGTCAATATTAAACGCCAATTAGAGAAAATACACCCCAACGAATTAAAAAAATACAATGTAGAAGTTTAAGTGCTAATATGTATACTAGGGCTATAACCAAATTATTGGCATAGTACGACGGAGTGGCCAAGAATGTTTTAGTAATGAAAACACCTCCCGTCGTTTTGCGAAAAAACCTCACACAGGGAAGCAAATTTCTAAAACTTTCTAAGAAATTTTGAACCGCGATGAATTGTAAACCGTAGGAAAATTTTTAAATCTAAAGCAGTGGATTAATTCCAAAATAGCATTTAAGTGATACGTTTAGGAATATGTATATTAGGGTCATAACTTTTGTGTGAGTGCAAAATACCACTCCAGCACCATGTGGGGTTTTTCGGTCTGATAATAAAAAACAGTTTTTTAAGCTCATTCGGTGAATAAAGTTTCCGCACCGTAAGCGATTCCTAAAGTCCATATTATGTGTGAATTGAAACCCATTTGATTTTGCATTAGACTTATGAAAAATGGTTTAATGTTGAAGATTATATATGAATTTTAACAAAAACGAACTTATTTAAGACAAGAGTAACTGATTTAATGATGAAAATAAATAAACAAAAACAAAACTTCATACCATATTTTTTTATATTTTTTTATGCCCCACACGGCTATGAGGTGGTATTTTTGATATTTGCAAAAATTGCAAAAAGTTATATCCCTAATGTATATACAAATATCAGTTGTATATTTTTTAAAATTTCCGTGGGATAAAATGGTTGTTTTAAAACTTCAACCGGATCTCTGCGTGAACTTTTTTAACAATCCGAAAAAATTATCATATTTTTTATTAATAAATTTTAATGTTCTACACGACTAAACTATGCCGTTTTTGATTTTCGCAAAAAGTGTGAAAAAGTTATAGCCCTAATGTATACTGCATTAAAATTGAACTTAATTTTTTATTTTTTTGTCTTAAAAAAAGCAATTACTAATTATTTTTTAACTATAAAATAGTTTTGACTACTATAAAGTGCAATTAATCTTTTTATGTTGCATCCTTCCAAAAGTGTAAATGTAATAATTTTCCGAAATTTTATTTTGTTTTAAATAAATACATCAAAAAAAGTACAATTGCTCAGATTTATTAACAAAAAGTTCGGGTTCGGCCGAACTTGTCAAAATTTACCGAAGTTCGGGTTCGGGTTCGGGTTCGGTCTCAAAAAGTGCGTTCGGTCGGACACTACATATCAGTCATATATTTATATAAATAGAGCCTTAATTTTCCATTGTAAATTAAAAACACATTTAATTAAATTTTTTCCTAACGTTTCGTCAGTTTTTTGTTGACTTCTTTAGGGGAACATTTTTAGAGTGTGTGTATATTACATTAGATAAAATATAAGTAAACGAAATAATTTTTAATTATTAAATTTGTTATTACACATTATTTTAGTTTTAATTTGTGTAATTTAAACTTGAACGTTAATAACGCTGTTATTTTTTGATTTTTATTTTTTCGATCAAAAAAAACAGTTACTTTTTGATTTTTATTTTTTTGAACAAAAATAACAGTTATATATTGATTTTTATTTGTTCGAGCAAAAATAAAAGTTATTCTCTAAAGAAATGTACCCAACAAACACGGAGGTTTGATTTCAAATTGAAAATGATTTGAAATCAATCGTTTTCTCTGAAGACAAACGTTTGATAATGATTTGAAAATCATAGCGTTCTCAACAAAAAGGGGAAATTATTTTCAAATCGAAAAATGCTTTTATTTTCAACTTGTAATTCTCAAATGTTTTTCAAATGTGGATTATAAAACAATGTGGAATATAAATAAAAATATTTTTTTTTAATTTCAAAAGATTTTGTTATTCGTGCTTAATTCCCAGTTTTTATTATTGATAAAAACACTTGAAATTTATTGTTGATGGGATAAGCTATTCCTATGCATTTCACTGGTTGCTTAGGCCATATCATCAGGAAACTTCATCCATAAAGGTTTTAGACAAACTAAAGATATTAAACCAAATAAAACTGTTAAACGTATAATAATTATAGCAACAGTTCTACTTGTAACAATATCAAAGTTTAAACAAAACACATCAACAATAAACAACAGTGGGTTCATCTCATCTTACATTTCCCCACTACAATTAGTTGAAATTCTCTCAACATTAATAAATCTTTTGAAATTAAAATTTTGTATTCCCAAAAATTGAAATTACTTTTTAATATTTTTTTTTTTTTTAATTTAAATTTATTATTTATTTAAATAAACTGTGATATAAACATTCGGCACAAGAAATAAGCTGTTCACTTTATATTAAAATTTATTTTTAATAGTAAAACACATGTAACCACAAAGTATAAAATTTAACTTTAATCGCCATTTTTAATGATTACATTTATTTTTCGCTTTAGTATTGCCAAGTTTATTTTTGATTTGAATTTAACATTTGACATTAAATTGACAAAACATTGGATATCAAATGTTTATTTTCAAATCATTATCAATTTGAATTTAAATGTTAAATCAAACAATTGAAAAACGTTTGAGAATTGTGTTTGATGTCATATGATAAAATCATTTCATATCAAAGGTTTGACTTCGTGTTTGTTGGGTACATGATTTAACAATTTAGTTGACTTTAAATTATTAATTTAATGTGTAATTATCATTGGAATTTCTTATGCACGTTAAAATAATAATTAAAAGCAAATAAATTATTAAATCACGTACATTTTTTTAGAGAATAACTTTTTTTTGCTCGAAAAAATAAAAATCAAAAAATAACAGTTATTTTTGTTAAAAAAAAAATAAAAATCAAATAACAACTGTTATTTTTGATCGAAAAAATAAAAATAAAAAATAACAGTTATGTTTGTTCAAAAAAATAAAAATCAAAAAATAACTGTTAAGTTCGATCGAAAATATAAAAATCAAAATTTTAAAAATCAATATATTTTATCATTGACAAGTGCATTGAATCAGTTTTTCGACATTTACTTCTATATGCTTTTTTTTTTTAAAATTCAAATATAACTGTTATTTTCGGTCCCTGGACAATTATAAAAAATATTAATAGAAGTATTAAATAATATATTTTTTATTTTTACTTACTTGTTTATCTATTTTAAATAAAATCACACAACACAAAAAAAGGTCAAAATGAAACAAGAATGAATCGTATCAACAGCATGTTTGGCAAACTAGTTTCAGTGAGGGAAACGAGTGGTTTATATCTTCGTATGAATAGCATTAGGCTATAAATATTGTTTTCATATATGTACATATATTTATCTTTTTCAATCAATTTACCTTTGTTCGCTAAAAAATTTTTAAAATTTTCCTCGTAGTCGTTCGTTAATTTAAACATTGCAAAACATTCGCCCTTGTTGTGTTTGGCGTAAAATACGCCTACGACTGTTTGGTAATAGATTAAAGAGAACGTGAACTTTGTTTCTTTAATCTACATATTACCAAACAGTCGTAGGCGTATTGTAAATACGCCAAACACAATAAGGGTGGCTATCGTGGCAAATATTAGTTAAAAAAAAACTAACTGATCGTTTGTATGCCCAATTTTATTTAGGACAACTAGTAAATAAAATTCTGTACATTACACATTCTGTGAAGCTCGATGACTCTTATTAGAAAAAGAAATACAAAGAAACATCAGTTTTAAAATATAAAAAACATACTTTTAATAACTAAAATGTTTATTTACTTAAAATAATTATAATTCTTTATTTGTATAAAAGTGTTTGGTTGTTCAGGGAATGATAACGTATGCAAAGTGCTACCATACCATATTTAAAATGACGGTATACAAATTTCTTACTGGTATTTTTTTTATTATTTAAATGGTACAAAAAAATGCGTCGATGACAGCTCATTTTCCTTGTTTGTGTTTGTCTTTCTTTTGGATGTAGGCGCCACATTATGGTTTTCATAAGACTGAATGCCTTTTTGAATACATGAAAACATTAATATATGTAAGTAGTAATTGTATGTTTGTATGTTGATTACAAAGCAAAATCTTAATTTATATGTAAGTATATCATGAATTTTGAGAAAATTATATATATGTATGTAAGTGTACGAAATTATTAAAAAAATATCACAATGAAAATTCGAAAAATACAAATATTCATCTGGGAGCCCATAAATTATTTATGAGTATTTATTTAATTCAAAACATTCTAGGCCAGCCAGTACTTCTAATGAAATCACGAGAACCCGCAAATGACAGAAGGTGGTCAGCTGCAATATATAAAAATAAATGAATTTTTAGTAAATAACTTAAATTAATTTTCAAAAAATATAAAGGGATACCTAAATGGACAAATCAAAACGTACATATACATACAAATGTATGTATTACGTAATGTATTACGTACGTTATTTATTTCAACCAACACATACTTAAAAGATAAAGTGTATGTAAATCTTAAACAGAACCAGATATTGAAAATATTTAAATAATTGGTTTAAGAGTATTTTGAAAACTAAATAAAACAAAAATTATTCAGACCGACACACAATTTTTTTTTTAACTTACAAAAAAGTATTTGAGTGAAAATAACAAAGGGGTTATCAGCTTTATCAATGGTGCTACTAAAGTAATAATTTGCCACTTTTTTGACTGATTGGATACCATTTTGCTAAACTTTTTAGAATTCAAGCCACTGTTCTGATACGTTATATTAAAAAAAAATATGTACGTAACTGACCATTTTTAAATAATACAGTATAACCCGGTTAATTACCCCACGCTTAAATGCCTTTCACGCTTATTTACCTCGAGTTTTAAATCCCCGTTTTTTTTCTTACATTTTTTAAACAAAAATCCACGTTTAATTGCCATACGCTTAATTCCCCGATTCGGATAATTGCCTTAAAAATTTAACTCCCAAAACAAAATTATACCTAAATTTCATTCGTTTAATTGCCTCAGTACTATTTGACAAAAACACAGCAAGTAATGCAACCAAGTTTTACATGTTAATAATTTCAAAATATGATCTAAATTTTTTTTTAAAAAATATGCCTAAAAACCAAATATGGTTTGATTAAAAGCAAAATATTCAACAAATTAATATTTGCATTAAAAGTTATGTTATGAGGTCAAGATTCATATAAGAGTTATATATTATCTAGATACACCAAATTTATGAGATATATTGTCTTAGGGCCATTATTATAACTTGGCGTTAGCTGTTATCCGACAGTTAACAGACGCTTTTTGACAGATAACACATTATTATCTGTCAATTTAATCTTAACTTTAGCTAACTTCAAGTTGTAATAATGGCCCTTAAAGAGATTAAAGTTTGCATGGGGACTATGTGATATTATAGACCGATTTATACAATTTACATAGGTTTTGTCTTATGAAAATTAAACGTATCTACCCAATTTTATCAAATTATCTAAAAACTGCTACCTTTACTTTTCGCACAAGGTTTACATGGACATACAACCAGCAAGATGGATGGACGGACGGACACGAAAAGATTACTTAAACAAGTGTTTGTGATTCGATCGTTTACTAAACGATGCGTCAACAAAAACTTGCTTTAGCTTAAAATTGTACAGGGAAAATTTAATGTAGGTGGCGAAAATAAAGCAACAGAAAATTCATCTGTTAACCAGAATTTAAAGCAATTTTTTTTTTTGCTTAACATGTATTAAAATATGTTTTAAAAACTTAAAATATGGTTAAAATGTGGAAATTCTTTACAAACAAATCGATACCAAAATTCATTAAAAGCTTTAAACGCATAAATATATTGTTTCTGCATTCATTGGTCGCACAAGAAAAACCATGCAATTGCATATTTACTTCCATGAGTAGTAGTAGGATATGATAGGACATCTCAAAAACCACTACAGATAAAATTTAAGACAACAAATCCCATTGTTTTTTATTGCTATCTCTTAAGTTTTAGCTGGTATGTACATGTAAAAATGCCTTTCTTAAATTTGTTCATACATCAAAGTTAAGTTATCTTGTAAATAAATACGTCTAATTACCTCACTGAGGTATTTAAACGAATTCGCTTAATTACCTCAATGAGGTAGTTAAACGTATTCTTATTATTACCTTAAAGAGGTAGTTAAGCGTATTCGTTTAAATGCTTACCCCGCATAATTACCCAAAAATATTGGCATTTTTGTCGAGGTAATTATCCGTGGAATACGTACAACATTTAAAATTGTATGCACATATACATACATACTGGGGGTATTCACGTCACAAGTTGCACCCTTGCAAAAAAGGAAAAGTGCAAAAATATAACAACAACCACAAAGACAATTATTTACGCACAACTAATTGTCTGTGTGGGTGTTGTTTTGTTTTTGCACTTTTGCTTTTTTGCAAGGCTGCAACTTGTGGCGTGAATACCCTTACTAATACATATTTCTCCTTTATTGCAACACAGTCATATCTCAAAAAAAATCAAACTTGGCAAAATGCGGTTAAAGTGTTAATAAAAATGTACCTTTTTATACAGATTTAATTAAACATATTTTAACAAATAGGATCTGGGAGTTTAATTTTCATGGAGAGTAACATTTTTATTATAAATTTTCATATTAATTCGAATGTGTATTCCAAGTCAAGTTACAAGCCATAAAGCCGGCGATACACAATCCTATTCAGTCGTACGATTTGTCAAAAAAATTCGCGTGTGCTCATAAAGTAGGATTGTGTGGCTTAAAAATTAATTAAGTGACAGATTTTTTTGACAAGTCTGTCCAACTTGCAAATGTTTATGAAAATGTTCATACAACGATAGTTTCTATGCGATAAGAGTTGCATTTTCTTGTAAAATAGCTGAGCCATTTGAGTTGGCATCATTTTTGTGGGATATTGTGACATTGACAACAGATTTTGAAGACAGTTGTTTTGTGTCGGCTAGAATTTCATCAGATTTTCGTGTGAATGAATCGTACGATTGTGCAGGATAGTGAATCCCGGCCTTAAAGCATTCACACTTTAATAGGCCCATTCCAACAATATTTTTCAGGAATATTTTGTTATGCACTTTCAAAATACAAACAAAATAATCTGATAGTGCATAGAAAAATATTGATGGAATGGGCCTATTAAAGTATGAAGGCTTTATGGATTGTAATTTGACTTGGAATACACATTCGAATTATTATGAAAATTTATAATTAAATATATTTTGCTATAACTTCGGTTAAGTTTGAGATATAATACTGATTTTATTACATATGTACATATAAAGAAGGTATGAAAGAGCAGTTTTTCTTAAGTAAAACAAAAAAAAAAACATGTTTGGGAGAAAACGAGGTTAGATTTTTTTATTTACTAAACAAAAGTTTTTTTATAAAAGTTTGCCTTCCAAGAGAACAATTTTCAAGATATTTCTGAAAATTTTACTAAATATGCGTCATTAACATGTAAGTATGTATAATGTAATACGATCAATTGTATTTAAGTGTGTATAATCATTATTTATAATGTTTTTATCCTATGTGTAAAATGTTATTTGAAATTTTAAATAAACTGAATTAAATACGTGCTAAAAACGTAATTTGGTGTACTTAATTGCATTTTAAAAGAGATCTGCTTTCTTAAATCCCTTTCTGGTGCCAATTTTTTTGTAGAAATTCCCTTTTTTGATACGCCTAAACGCCTAAACCGTTTGGAGAATTGTGGCAATTAACAGAAGTTGAAAGTTCACTGATTGTAATTCACTTGGGAATGGCCAGGAAAGATTATTTTGCTTAATTGCTAAAGCAACTCAAACCGCCAGCCTTAGACTAGGTATTCCCCGGGCAATGGTTTCTGATACCCTTCATAACTAGTTAACGTGAGAAGGGCTATTATGTAGCCTAATGGTCTATATGACGTCTCAGGTAACTAGGTGATGACACTGTCACTGAAGCATAGTAATAAAATACGGTTTGACGGCTGAGGATATCATGTGCCGATTCTTCACTATGTCCTAAACCTCATAAACTATTCCCAGAAACTTAATAAGAAAAAATCAAACTGAAAAAAAACAATGACGACATTTAGACGTTATTTAAGATTGCAGTTTTTAAAAATTGATAAGTACCTTTCTGAAAGAACCGAAGTAACAGGGACTATAAGATATTCCATTGCAACTTTAAAAAATTTTCTAAATTCTAAACCCAAAAAGGTAATCAATCTAGCGGACATATCCTCTAATGGTCGTTCATTGTTTTGTCCTATGCTCGCAATTGCAATACCATATGGATTTGCATTTTTTTACAACATTTCAGTCCCTATATTAACATGTATAAATTTTGACTTAAAGGCCTTTAATTAGCAGTAAAAAGCACTGCTAAGCAATCCATACCACTTGCCATTCTTGTTTGTATTCATTGCTGTAATTCAGCGCGAATTAATAATAGCAAGTACAAATTTGCGGCAAAAAACTGTGTGGGTATATAGCTGCTGTTAGATGTCTTAATAGCTGTATTTTAAAAAATAAAAATATCGATATTTATATTTTTCCTATCGATATTTTCGATATTTTAAAAAATAAAAATATCGATATTTATATTTTTCCTATCGATATTTTCGATATTTTAAGACTATCGATAATATCGATAGTTTCCCAGCACTAGTACACACATTTAGGTTATCAATACACACCATCCCACAAAATGTGGGCGGGATTAGAGAAGTCGGCATGGTACCTCCCGTACAAAAAATATCAAAAAATGTTTGTATCTGAACCGATTTTTTCAAGTTTTTCAGCGAATATTTTCTACTAAAGATTTCCGATCTTTTGATATATACGGCGTAACCATAGTTCATATGACAATTCAAAAATTCAGGTTTTTATAACTTCTCCAATCTTGCACACATTTTGTGGGATGGTGTGTATTGATAACCTTAATGTGTGTACCTAATTTGGAAACTTTGGCTCTTGCCGTTCTCCAGATATACTGAAAAAAGTAATAAAAATACAACAACAACAAGGGATTTTTGAATGTAGAAGAGGGTCTAATACTTGACATATTTTTTTAAGAATTTAAAAAAATATATTTTTCCAGAACAATATGCATAATCAAAAAAATTTGTAAGTTATATATGTACATGGTTTAAAAAAATACTGTATTATAATGTACGTTTTTACACATATTTAAATAGACACCCGCTGAAGAAGTAGAAAAATACTCTACGAAACGTTGGGAAAAACTGTAATAAAATTTATGTTTTATTTACATTGAAGCTCAAGGCCTAACAAGCTTAAAAATAGGAAAATTACTTAAAATATGCATATCATTTTAAAGGGTGCACTTTCACCTTTAAAGCGATACTTAATTATCTTGCGTAGTTCAAAAGTTCTAGCCCCTTTTGTAAAGAGACTTTTGTGTTTTTTAAACCTTTTTCACATTTTTTTAATATTTTTAATTAGGCTTAAGTTCATGAAATTTAATTTTTATTAAATTATTTTTATGAAGAAAGGAATTTTACAACATGAAAATCAATTAAAATTGTTATTGATAATCTTTCATTCTTGACGTGGCTCGGGCTCGAACCCTGGCCGGCAGGTTACCATGACATGTTTCGATCGCAACCACTCGATCTCCTCAGATGGATTTGCCGTCTTACACTCGCAGCCATCGACGACTGCTGAGGTCACTAGTCAAACATCAATCCTTAAACCAAATTGTATTTTAACATTTGGTAGATCGAAATTTGCTTTTCCTGAATGATTATCCATTTTAATTGATTTTACATGTTTTTCCCTTTACTTCTGTTTTTTCGTACTTTCGTCAAGAATTTTTCTTGAAGTCCAAGTACTATTTTTTTTTTTTTTTTCACTTTGTCTTTCTCTTTTCTGTTGACCTTTTTCAGCACAACTTGAAGGACAAATGTAAACATAGAGCTCGTGCCTTAGCTTTAACAATAATTAGTATTGTGGTTATTTTGTTGAACTATTTATGGTTTTTAATCCAAATTTTTTAATATTTTTAATTAGGCTTAAGTTCATGAAATTTAATTTTTATTAAATTATTTTTATGAAGAAAGGAATTTTACAACATGAAAATCAATTAAAATTGTTATTGATAATCTTTCATTCTTGACGTGGCTCGGGCTCGAACCCTGGCCGGCAGGTTACCATGACATGTTTCGATCGCAACCACTCGATCTCCTCAGATGGATTTGCCGTCTTACACTCGCAGCCATCGACGACTGCTGACGTCACTAGTCAAACATCAATCCTTAAACCAAATTGTATTTTAACATTTGGTAGATCGAAATTTGCTTTTCCTGAATGATTATCCATTTTAATTGATTTTACATGTTTTTTCCTTTACTTCTGTTTTTTCGTACTTTCGATCGAAACATGTCATGGTAACCTGCCGGCCAGGGTTCGAGCCCGAGCCACGTCAAGAATGAAAGATTATCAATAACAATTTTAATTGATTTTCATGTTGTAAAATTCCTTTCTTCATAAAAATAATTTAATAAAAATTAAATTTCATGAACTTAAGACTAATTAAAAATATTAAAAAATTTGGATTAAAAACCATAAATAGTTCAACAAAATAACCACAATACTAATTATTTTTCACATCTTTTATGACGTCAAATTTCGGAAGCCGAAAGAATCTGGGGTCTGAAAATTTATGTTTTGTTAAAGTCCAATAACATACAACGTTTGTGTTGAATTTCATTCAAATCGGAGGTGATGATGCCGAACGACATGATGGTTTGACATGGATTCACTCCAATGTAAATGCTGCTACGAATGCTATGAAACGGAAAGAGGCTCAAAAAGAATATAACCAGTTTGATAAAATTGTCAAACGTCTAATTAGAAACGATAACATAGAGGTTATCCATCGCACAGTGAAATACCCAATCTAGCGTCGCTTTAACGAAATTTGGCAAGTTTTATTTTTTTTTTTATATTTAAACCTCATCGGGTTTTTCTGTATTCTTTTTTGTTTTGTTCTAATATTCGCACAGCTGTGAACATTCAAACTTAACACATGTTTCAGCAAGTGCAATAACTATTTTTGAGCTTTTTTCAAGTGCAATTTTGTTGACAGCAAAAAATTAAATATTTAATTTTTTAATAAGATTTGTAATCTCATTTTAATTAAGAGGTATGTATAAAATAAAAATAAAAATAGTTTTGTGATCTGTCATTATTTGGTTTAGTGCTGAACAGTGGAAAAAGAAAATGTTCTTTGTGAAAGTGTTTTTAGATATTAAATCCAATTTTGTGTGGAATGAAAGTAGGGTGGACTGTTTGTATAGTTTGTTTAAATGAGTTGTTATCTATGTCAAGTTTAAATATAGGCTGCAAGTTTTTGCAAAGTTTTTATTTTTTTCGTTTTTTAGTTACAATGGCAGAACCTAACGCACCCTTTTTTTAATATGTCATTGTAACCAATGCCAACAAAAAAATATGTTATCGTTGAAAATCATATGTTTTCCAATGTCATTTATCGCTCGAAATATAGCGAAGAACAATACCACCAAATTCAAAAACAACTGAGTAAATAAAATAAAGTTTTAATTTAAATTCTTAAAGTTTAAATTTTAATAAATAATATAAATTTTTTTTTTTTTTTTTTTTTTTTCCTCATTATTTATTTATTGAATCTTCATATATTAAATATGAACTAACAATAATTAATCAAATCTTAACCTAATACGTTATTTTTTGTCCTGCCAGTGCCAGACAAAAATTTTCTTCATCGCGGGTTCTGTTCACTTTTATAGTGTTTATCGCTCATCTAATTGGATAAGTGCTGCAGTGTCTCTTCTTCTTAAGCGAGTGTGGCCGCTATCATTTAAAATATTTCGTGCTAGTGGGTTTGGGTGCGATTCGAGCCTTTTTAAGTATTTTACTGCATATTTCGTAATCATAGTTTTAACTAATGGAACATTAAGATCCTTGTGAATATTTGAGTTTTTAACATACCAAGGGGCAGCTGTGATTATTCGAAGTAGTTTATTTTGGCGCCTTTGAATTTTTTCGATATTAGAGGCCGAGGCAGTGCCCCATAACTGAATACCATAGCACCAGATTGGCTTTAAGATGGAGTTGTAAAGAAGAAGTTTGCAGTCGAGACTAAGGACAGAGTTTCTTCCAATAAGCCAATGAATTTGGATGGCTTTTAGTTTCATTTGAGTTAATTTTGCCTCTATATGGCTTTTCCACGTTAAACGGCGATCTAGATGAATACCGAGGTATTTTACATGCGAATTTTGAGGTATTATTTGATTATTGATTTTAATAGGGGGGCATGATTCCCGACGCAAGGTGAATGTTATATGTACGCATTTTTGCTCATTGACCTCTATCCTCCATTGCTTTAACCATAGTTCGAGTTGAAATATATGATCCTGTAGGTATCGAGATGCTTCTTGACGGTTTTCGTGCACGCTCAAAAAAGCTGTATCATCAGCAAATGTTGAAGTTTGTGTGTAGTTGTTTGTTGGCATGTCCGAGGTATATATTAAGTATAAAAGTGGGCCCAGGATGCTTCCCTGAGGGACTCCAGCGTCAATTTGCTGAGGAGAGCTTAAATAATCACCTTCTTTAATAATAAATTTTCGACCGACTAAGTAGCTTTCTAACAGCTTGTGTGTGTTTACTGGTAAGTTGAGCTTCAATTTATGTAATAAGCCTTCATGCCAGACTTTATCAAAAGCTTGAGAAACATCGATGAAGAGAGCGGAGCAATATTTTTTTTCTTCAAAGGCTTTTCTTATTGCGTTTACTATACGATGGGTTTGCTCAATTGTGCTGTGTTCTCTTCTAAAGCCGAATTGGTGGTTAGGAATACATCTATTTTCATTTAAAATTGGGGTTAATTTTGACGCTAACAGCTTCTCAAACAGCTTTGATATATTAGAAAGTAAGCTTATAGGCCTATATGACTCAACTTTTGTGTGATCCTTTCCAGGTTTAGGTATCATGGTGACTAAGGAGACCTTCCACTTTTGAGGATAGTATTCAAGGCGTAAAATAGCATTAAAAATTAAAAGAATAATTTTCTTTGCTATGCTGGGTAGCTCCAAAAGCATTTTGTTGCTGATCTTATCAAAACCAGGAGCCTTCTTGGGGTTTAAATCACAAATAGCCTTTTCGATTTCTCTTATCTCAAATCTTAGCGGAACAGCTGCTCTAGCAGCAACAGGTGGTAACTCGACCGCAATATCGTGAGATATATTTGGGGTAAATACGTTTTTTAAATGATTGACATACAGATTTCCTTTTTCAACATCATTTCTTGCCCAACTTCCATTCAAGTTTCTTAATGGTGGTTTAGAGACAACTGGCCTTTTGAGATTTCTAGCTGCGCGCCATAATGAGTAGTTTGATTGTGGGGTTGCATCAAGTTCCTCAAGATATTTTTCCAGAGAAGCCGTTTTCTTAGTCTGCAGTAACTTTCTAAGTCTTTTTGTACACTCTTTAAGTAAGTTCTTAAGTTGAGGGGATCTGTGCAATTGCCAATCTCTTCGAGCCCTCCTTTTTTCAGACAAAAGATGCTCGACATCTGTGGAATATATTTTAATAGTTTTTGTTTTTTTGGGGACAATATTGGAATGTTGAACAGCTAGTTTCAGAAAACTGTCAAAATTGTCAATAGAGCGATCTACATAATCCGGTGTACTGAGCGGAATATTTTCTGTGCAATGGGTACTGAGATATTTTTTATATTTTAACCAATTAATTTGCGTAGCTGTCGTCGGAGGTACAATTCTATTGGGGTTCATTATAGTAACAATTGTAGGTGTGTGGTCGGAAGATAAATCTAGGGAGGCTTCAACATGAATCGTTTCTATGGGAATGTTTTTAACCACGCCGAAATCGATGACATCTGGAATTTTTTGATGATCAGTGGGCCAATATGTTGGTTGTCCGCTCGCTACCACATTTAAATCCATTTTAGAAATTGTGTTAAATAAAACACGACCCTTTGGTGTTATAAGTCGCGACCCCCAGAAGGTATGTTTAGCGTTATAATCGCCAGCGGCTAGGAAACACGGTCCTAATGATTTAAAATATTTATAATATTGGTCCTCCGATATTGAAAATCTAGGCGGGGAGTATAACGATGAAATTACTAGGTTTCTATTTAATTCCTCAACGCAAATGTTCGTTGCTTGGAGATAATCTTCACGATGATCACACATTAGGTAGTGTTTCACTCGGGTTTTTATTAAAATGGCAGAACCTCCACAAGCTCTATCTCGAGGGTCCTTGGTATCATATAGTATATAACCATTTATTTTAAACGTATTTCTTGAGGTCAAATGAGTTTCAGAAATCATCATGACATCAATTTGTTTATTTTTAAGAAAGTATTCTAATTCATTTTTATGTTGGCGGATGCCGTTTGCGTTCCAAAAACAAATTTTTAAACAGTTCATGGTTTATTAAGTACAGCTTGCAATAACATCGATTGCATTCTAAGCATTTCCTGCATCATATTACCCATTGTGTTCGTAAAATTATTTACCGTTTGCACTAATGTTTCCATGGTTTTTTCTAAGCGACTTAAATTAGAAACCGGAGTTTCATCATTACTTGGCGAAGCACCTTGCATTGGCTGATGGTTTGATTTTAGGACGTTAGCGTAAGAGGTTCTGTTATTACTAGGCTGGGGGGCTTGAATTGCATTTGTGTTTACTTGATTTGCAACCTGCATTTGAGGGGTATTTGTTTTTGGTCCAACCGTCTGCTTGACGATATTATATACAGGGCATCCTCTATAATTGGCAGTGTGATTACCGCCACAGTTGCTACATTTTTTTACGTTGGGGTCGGTTTTAGACTTATCGCAAGAAACTGTACCGTGTAGTTCACCACATACTTCGCAGACAGGGGGTAAATAGCAGTATGCCTTAGTATGACCGTACTCTTGACAGTTTAAACATTGAACGGGACCATTTCTTTTGTGCGGCTCTTCTATAGTTATTCTTCTGTAGAGAATATATTTTAAATTGTAAATAGGATGTGTTTCGTTTTTTTTAAGTTTTACGTCGCCGGGTTCAAACTCAACTCGAAAGAGTGGTTGGGGAATTTTTTCTCTATTTTTAATATTTACTACATGCTTTACCTTGAAGCCTTTTTCTTCTAAGAATGTTTTAACCTCTTCTGGGTCTACGCATGAGTCAATGCCCTTGATTATTACCTGAAGACCTTTACTGCTCTTCAGTTGATAAGTATAAAAGTTTTTATTCAGAGTCTCAAATACTGTAATTACCTTTCGAAAATCATCCTCGTGATTCACCTGTATTTTAGTCTCGTTAATGATACCGCGCTTTATTGCAGCTACATAAAAGGAATTTTCACCTATCACCGAAATTAAACTTTTTATTAACTCATTAGAGTTTTGCTCTCTAAGGTATATCGGGGGTGGCTTAGACGATTTAATGACGTTTGGTGCTTCAGAGGATTCATCCTCCAGAATCGCAAAACGATTTTGTGTATTTATTTTATCAAAAGATGGTACTTTTGAGGCCGAAGCAACTGCTGCAGAGGTAGGGCTGCGTCCCCGTTTAAGCACTGTTATGTACCTGTCCATACCAACTTGTATTGTAGGCTTTTGGCAGCTTTTTACAGGGGGGTTTTCCATTGCATTTGTGTTTAAGTTCATGGTTTCATTTCCCACTAAATTTGTTTTTGACGTCACGGCAATACTTGCTGGCCTGGCAACACTTGTCACCAAATCTAGTTGTAGTTTTTTTAATGAGTCACTATCCACTGTTTTTGTAAACACCGAGGGTGATAGGGAACGTGTTCTAGTAATTGGCTTAGCCGTTAAATAGTTTATATTATTTTGTTTAGTTTTATTTATTTCCGCATTATTTTCGTTTGATTGAACTAAAACGTAAACGTTTCTTTCATTTTGTCTTAGTGTTGTTTCACTGTTCGTACTCATGCAAAGAGTTGTTTTTGTTTTTCACCGTTTTGCTTTGCTTTAATATTTTTATTATTTATTGTATTTTACAACAACAAAAAAAAACAAGAAATTTTAATGTTTTTGTTCAGAATATGTATACACATGTATGAACATTCATACATACGTATTTATTTTTACTGTTTTATTTTATTTAATTTAATCGTTTTAAATTGTTCACTATTATGTTAAATAATTTAAATAACAAAATACGTATATTATTTTTTTTAAGCGTCCATTCGCTGCTTATATTACAAAATCAAATGTGATTAATTAATAGTTCAAATCGTATGCGGGGCTAAAATACACGTCTGTATCACAACAAAGCACAAACCGAACTTTGAAATAATATAAATAAAAACAAAATAATATTATACATATGTATTTTATTCGATCTTTTATTTAAATTATAATATGACTAAATTTTCAAGCTTAAGGTCTTTTTTTAATTTTATATAAAAAACTTTAAACTTTATTCTACCAATATTTCGGCACTTCTTTGAGTGCCTTCTTCAGGGTTTTTTTCTTTAACACAATTTAACAAACAAATTAACAATATAATAAAATGACAAATTAAAAAATTTTCCAATTGAATACAAAAAAAATATTTTTCAAATCAAACTTGATCTATTACAAAATAAATAAATTTTTCTAACTTCCGTTTCAATTTTTATAAATTAAATGTCTATAATTTTGTGCAACATTCTCAGTGTCCGATTTAAAATTAATTCTCGATATCGTCGGCACATTTATGATTTGTAACATTTCTTACATAAATCTACGTTTGTAGTTATTTTCCGTGTTTAAAACCGTTGTATTTTCAAAATCCGTATAATGGTTTAGATTAGCACAATGGGATGATAAAGCTGTTTTTTTTGATGAAATATGTCTATATTTTTGATCTGATTTATGTCCTCATATCCTAGTTTTTAGTTTATTTTTTGTTGTACCTATACATATATACCTTATTACACTGTCCACTATCATTACCCTTACAAGGTATTTTATAAACAATATTTGACATTTCCATCCTCTTTATTTTGTCCTTCATTTTAGTAAATAGTTTACCTACTGTGTTAAAAGATTTATAAGCTATTTTATATATTTTACTATCATATATATTTGATTTTTCCAATCTTTCTGAAAATTTTGGTATATATGTTACAGATTTATAAATTCTATGTTCTGTTATTCTATTTCTGTTATTCATTCTACAATTATTATAATGTACAAATAAATTTGTTATTAATTGTTTAGGAAAGCTATTATCATTTAAAATATTTGAAATCTTCCTTTTATTATCTCCATGAAATTCTGAATCACTTATTTTTAGAACTCTTTCTATAAAATTTTTAGCTGTATTAATTATTATCCTCCTTGGATGTTTCGAGAAAAAATTAATAAGTCTACCAGAAGATGTCGGTTTTTGATACCAATCTATTGATATCCTTTTCCCTCTTCTTATTATCAAGGTGTCTAAATATGAAAGTCTTGAATTAGATTCCCTTTCAATTGTAAATTTAATGTCCAAATGAAATGAATTAAAAATATCTAACATTTTTTCTATTCCTGATTCCTGAATTATACAAAATAAATCATCCACATACTTTATCAAGATCTTCGGTTTTACAATTAATTTTCCAACACATGTATCTAATAATTTTTCCATAACTATATCTGCTACAATTGGAGAAGCTGGCGAGCCCATAGGAAGTCCTTTCATTTGACTATATACCTGATTATTTAATTGAAAATATCTACTATCTATTATACAAAATTTAAGAATACCTTAAGCTTGAAAATTTAGTCATATTACAAAATAATATTAATAAAATAATAATGACTAAAGTCGTATATTTGTACTTAGGGTGTTGTACCGGTGTTGAATCTTATTTAAAAACGGTATTAAAAAACTAAGGTTGTAATTTTGAATCTTCAGTTTTGTTATGGTACCATATTTTTGGTAGAGTCACAATTTTGTATTCACAGGGTTTTGGCGGTACATTATATTTAGAAGAGTCGTAATTTCTGCCTGGGTTATTTCGCTCTTCAAACACAGCCAAAACTCTGTGAATTTTTTTCCACTTTTGTACTAGCTTGCTAATAAACTTTTTATTTATTAATTTATTCGTCTATGGAATTAATCCTTACAGACTTTTAATACGATAGATATGTTTACAACTCAAATAAAATAATTAATTATGAATTTAAAAAAAATTATTATTTTACTTTTAGTTACATTAGTATTTAAAGAAAAATCTATACAGCTCATTAAATTGAATACAGTCTCCTGAGAGGGTTGGCGTTTGCATAATTAGCTCTAAAAAACTTGTGGTTAATCGTTTATAAACAAGGGGGAAAAAGCGGTTCAAGGTAGCTGCCCTGTCGTACCCCGGATGATAAATTTATATTTTTCGAGGATTCATTTTTTAAAATAACGCTTTGTTTTCTATTTGTTAAATATGAGTAAATCCACATTTTTCATCTTTCCATTTATTTGGAAAGTACCCATATTTTATTGATGTATTAAACATAAGTGTCAATGGAATAGCTGAAACATCTGCACATTTAATTAAAACAAAACTAGGAATTTTATCAGGTCCACTTTTGTAGGAAAATTTAAGCTTTCTAAATCCATTATAAACTGTAGAAATATCAAGCAATGCAATATTTATTGTTTGATTAGCGGTCAGTGTGTATGGATAAATGTTTGAATCTTCAAAAATTGCATCCGAATATGCAGTTGAGAAAAAATCCGCAAACAAATTACTTATAACAGCATAATAACTGATTCATTATGCTGAAATTTCATTACAGCCAGTTGTTTTCCTCTTTGAGTTGACAAATTAGTAAAAGGATGTTGGATTATGGTTAAAGTTATTTTTCATTTTGATTAAATAATTTGAGTAACATGATTTATTCAGAGAAGTATATTTAGCGCGACTAAAACAGTATTTCCCACGATCGATAAGTGAACCAGATTGTTTGTACTTTTTGAAATCTTTTTTTTTTTTATTTTTAACTTTAGCCAGTTGCTTGGTGTTCCAAGGAGGCCCGGATAATAATTGAATACATCTTGTTGTAGAAGGCATCAGTCATATTTAGAAGTTCACTTAACATTAAGTAGTTTGATTGCGTGAAAAAATAACACTTATCATTATTTTTAGAAGATTTGTTTACAAGTCCAGATGAAACGGATATATTAATTTTAATGGTAGGGTGATATCGGTCTTCAGGAGTAGAAATCGGGTTGTTCCGGTTTATGTAACACTCCTCAGTTTCGTATATCGTTAATTTGAAAAAGACTCATATAATGTAAAATATTGAAAAGCTCATTACACTTTTTATTTGATTTAGATGGAACGAAATATTTATCATCAGATAAGAATTTCAAGGCTACTGAAGGTAAATCGAAAACACTAAGAACAATAACTGAGTCATCAAGATTAGCATTACAAAGAACAAATTCAATAGCCTCGCCATGTTGATCATATAAAGACTGAAGGGATGATGTCAGAAGAGGCAGTTGAGGCAAGAAATAAAGATTTTCGCTGTTATAGGCTGAACCACACGCGAAAAGACTCGATCTTGCACACAATGGAAGACTTACTGCACCCTCTATTGGTTTCGTCCTTTTATTACATCTAAATCAAAAAGCACCTCGAAATACTCCAAAAAACACATCATAATAGATGATGAGGTCAAGCAGCTTCTGTTAAATATAAATGACCTACCTGACAGCATTAATTCTGAAAGATCCGACTGTGAATAGTTTTTTTTTATTTATTATTTATTTTTTTGTAAACTGTAAAAAAAAATATGAAGCAGAAACCTTTTTTAAAAAATTTAACTCGTGTAATAAAGAAAAATATTCTAAAATTTTAAAAATTCATGGTAAATATGACCTTTTACCCTTAAAAAAAAAATCTTGTGGGACACCATTTTAATACAAAACTCATTAGCTTTAAAATGAGATTTTGTTAATTTTCGTTGCTTTCAGTAAGAAGTGCTTATCAAATTAAATAATGAACAATGGTGGAAGAGATTAATTGCCAGGGCTGTGAGATATGGCGATTTCTCGCAAAACGTAGCGATTTTGAAAGGTGTTTGGCGGTGGTATTTTCCATTTGGCGATTTTTTTTGCGATTTTTGATATAACTGGCGATTTACTTGGCTATTTTTAACATTTATATTATTTCAGCGATTTTTTTTTAATAACGTAATTTTTTGTTATCATTACTAATTTAAAAAAAACTGGCAACTTTTTTTCTCATGATTTTTGTTTTGTTATCACTTTAAGTGAATTTTATATTCAAATTTTGCCTTTTAAAAATCAAATTCAGGCTTTTAAAAACAAATTCAGAATTTTCGAGATCAAATTCAGCATGTTACAAATATCATATTCCACATTTTTCAAATCAAATTTGGCACTTTAAATTTCAAAATCAGCCTTTTTTTAATCAAATTCATTTTAAAAAGCCCGATTTTAATTTTTAAAATGCATTTACACCACCTGAATTTGATTTGGAAATGGCCGAATTTCAAGTTAAAAATCTGTGTGCAGTACATAGTTTAAATTAATAAATAGAGAAAAGCCCACTAATATTAAGTGTACATACTAGAGGTCTGCTTTGAATAATTCACTTGTTTGCCTTTACTCAAAGTGCACAATATTTACTCAAATATAAAACATTCAAAAATATAAGAAAAGAGTAAACCCTGTTTACTGTAAATGGAGTTGAGAGTCATTCATAAATAACAAAACATTGGAATGACCCGTTAGAGAGAGCAAGTTTACAAAAACTTTTCAATAATTTTTGAATAATTGAATGTGCATACATTCATTTGATTATGTACATTGACATAATATTTTTTTTTTTTTCATTATTTATTTATTGAATCTTCATATATTAAATATGAACTACCACCACTATTATAGATAACAATCTTGAAGCGATGTGGTGGCTTAAGTCTTGGCTGTGGTTCGTGTCTTGGCCCGGGCATTTTGCCAGCAACTGGTGACTCCCGAGGCGAAGGCAATGAACTTAAAGGCCTTGGCGACGAAAAGTTATCCATCCCCTAAACCGAGGTGTTATGCGAACCGTGCCTATCGGTTGGTTTGCAGTCAGGGTTTACCGACTGTATTATTACGGAGCTTTGCTGATACCTGGGCACCTCAGCAAATAGACCACGCCCTTGCCACGTTAATGGGGGCTATGACGTGGTGGACCTTTCAATTCCCCTACACTCGTGGGACCAACTAGCACAATGAATAACTCCAAAAAACAAACACAACAAAAACAAACACAACAAAAACAAACACAAAAAAAAACAATTAACGAAAACTGATGACGGACAGACGAGAATAAGGACAACGATTGACAGCGAGACGAAAAAGCCAGGGGCTGTAACAGCCCAGGCAACCAATGAAGATCGGCCCAGGCTGATCGGAAGTGGTAAGGCAGCTCGACCAGAAGGCGGCTGCTCCAAAAACTGCGGCGAGGTACCCCTTAACTTCGCTCCAAGTACCTCCAAAACCGCACAAGCCCTTTCCGTCATAGGAACGGATAAAACCCCTGCTTCGGGTGCTGCCAAGTTGGGTATGACTAAGTCGCCTGACAATGCAGTTTCCCATGTGCCCATTGTGCAAGGAGGGATGGCGATGATAACATCCAATCCCAAAGTTGCATCACCCCCCGCCAAATTCGGCGACTGCAGAAAGTCCCCTTGGCACAAAAACCCTACAAAGAGGGCATCGAACACAAGGCGTGCTGTCTTGCGTTTATCAACATTTTCGGCTCCAAGAAAGCTGAAGATCTTACCAATGAGCAAAAAGCTTCATTGGCATGGGCAAAAGCTCACATAGCTGGGCTGCCAAGTGCTACTCCTCCAGTCCCCGAAAAGGTGACAATGCCTAAACGGCAACGTTCGGAGGAGGAAGCTGCAGCCGTGAAACAGCAACCAGGGACGAAACGTCCCAAAATTTCATCGAAACCGATGAACAAATCTTTTAGCGAGGTGGCCAAAGGTCACCTTGTACGAGCTATCATCGACAAAAGTGTTGATAATGGTGCCATTTCTGATACTTAGGCCCGTTTTCACAACTTACCGATAGCTAAAGGTAGGATTTTATCGGCCGTATAAAAAGTGTTCCAATATTACAACTTTAATTTTGCCTACCAGATAAGATGAACCTTAATTTACTTTATAGCTCACTTTAGGTTAAAATAAAGTTTTAATAATGGAACTCTTTTTATAAGGCCAGTTAAAGTCTACTTTTAGCTATCGGTAAGTTGTGAAAACGGGCCTAAGTGGGATCTGGTAAAACAAAAACTCATGGGTGTGTTCTGGACGATCCTCAAGGATAATCCAGGGCCACCCCCTCAATGCGATGACACTGGCTGGTACCAGGGTCACGTGAAGCTGATGGCTTGCACAGATGAGCGCTCAGCGCTGCTAGGAGAGATTTGGGAAGGTGCCAGGCTTGACGTGGTGTTAGTTGAAGAGATACCACGGAGGCCAAGATCGATCGCCACCATCCCCGCCGAACCATCAGAACCTGAAGAGATCTTGAAGATCATTCAGTGCTGCAACCCTGGAAAGTAGTGAAGGTTTCAGCTGCTGAAGGGTCCTCAAGGACGGCGATTGTGGTTATTAACCAGCAATCCTTGGAGCCACTGAGGGAGAGGCAGGGCAAGCTGTACTATGGTTTTAGTACGATCTTGCTCCGTGTCTACCGAAGTGACAACAAGGGCAATCCGGCTCCTTCGGTAAGTGTGGCCGAGCAACCTGAGGTAAGCATGGCTTGCGACGGCATCGGGCTCAAGTGACAAAGAGGACACCCAGTCTGCCTCAGGATTGGTGGGTGACTTCTTTGATCACTTGGGTGACATGGTAGATGAGGACGTGCTGCTGGAGTCTGACCAGGAGGACGTCAACATCACAGTGGTCGCCAAAATGGATCATGGTGAAGGTGCTACAGATAAACCTCCACCACTCTAAAGCAGCATCTGCTGCACTGCTCCTCCGTGTGTTGGAAAGAGGGGAGGAGCTCGTGATGGTCCAAGAACCCTGGATTCACAAGAATCGGGTTTGCGGACTAGACCTCAAAGGCTACAAGCTATTGTTTGCGAAAGGTACAGGTAACATAAGATCTTGTGTCTTAGCTAAAAACTCGTTGAATATCTT
Organism: Pollenia angustigena; assembly: GCA_930367215.1. NCBI lineage: Eukaryota > Metazoa > Arthropoda > Insecta > Diptera > Polleniidae > Pollenia > Pollenia angustigena. The sequence continues at coordinate 8,952,042 of OV884061.1, read as the reverse complement.
CATTCTTTCTGATTACAGTGATGAAGATACTACTACTGTTGCTCTTGAGACACCGGACGGTATAGTCTGGATGGTCTCGGCGTACATGGCGCATGACCACGGGCAGGACCCACCCAACGGGCTCATCCGTGATGCAGTAATAAAGGCCGCGGGCACTGGAACACCGATTATAATCTGTGCCGATGCTAATGCGCACCATACTATATGGGGTAGTACGGACACGAATGTTAGAGGTGAGTCGCTATTCTCCTTTATTATTAATTATAATTATGGAGTAGTAAATAGGGGCTGTGAGCCTACGTTTGTGGTTGCAAATAGGTGTGAGGTTCTTGATGTCACGCTAGTTAGTATAAACCACATCAATTTGATCGAGAGCTGGATGGTATCGAATGACTGTTCACTCTCTGATCACAGATATGTGGAATTGAGTCTAGGGCTTAGGTCTTCAGGATCGATGGCTATATTGAATAGGAGACGGACGAACTGGGGGACTCAATACTCCTCTCTGGTCCGGTCTCTATCTGACCCTCCTAGGGTTGATGATATCGGAGGGATCTGCTTTCGAACTCACTGCAGTTGGCGACTTCCTTGGCGTGCAAGCCAAGGGTGCGTAGGGGTAGGAACCGACCACCATGGTGGGATCCTGATATTGCGCAGGCGAGAATTGACTGTCGTAGGTTGTTCAATGTGGCGAAGCGCCAAGGCAACTGGGCGGACTACAAGTCATCATTGAATAAGTGTAGAAACTTGGTTAGATCAGCGAAAAGGACTGCGACGAACCGTTTACGTAAGATAATGGCTTTGAGCCCGGTTGTTCCGACCTACGTCCGGAAATCGGATGGTGGTTGGACTACTTATAGTCAAGAAACACTTGAGGTGTTAATTGATACTCACTTTCCTGGAAACTCCCAATGGGGTATGCGGGATCAAGCGGGGGAGGCGACTCCCATTCCTATGTCCATTCCAATGGACTATGACAGGATTAAATGGGCTATCGATAGCTTTAGCCCATATAAATCTCCGGGTATGGACGGTATAATTCCGGCGGACCTGCAGAGGAATTCGACCCTGATAGTACCCTGGTTGCTGGCCATATACTTTATAAATGTGCTGTTTTTAAATGTCTGAAACAAACATCATGTTTTGTAAAATTTTGCACAGGATATGTCAAGTTAAATATCTGATTTAATTCTTTGAAATGATTTGTTTAAATAATACATTATAAAAATTACAAGATTTTTGCGTGTGAATTCATTTATTATCGGTGACAAAAAATAAATATATTTTTGTTAGTATAAATAAAATTAAAGTTAATCTTTAGGAATATGACACGATACATTTATTTTGTATAATAGCGGAAAAATTAATTCAAAATAAAAATTTAATTTTTAAGCTATAAGGGGTCAATTTCTGTGGAAACACCCTTTTGATATTCTTATCTTATATGGACATTTTTGGGCCAAAACCATTATTTCTTCAAGAAAAATAGTTGTTTGTCTGTAACCGATTTTTTTAACTAAACTACCAGCTGTTCTACTAATTTTTAAGCTATAAGGGGTCAATTTCTGTGGAAACACCCTTTTGATATTCTTATCTTATATGGACATTTTTGGGCCAAAACCATTATTTCTTCAAGAAAAATAGTTGTTTGTCTGGAACCGATTTTTTTAACTAAAACTACCAGCTGTTCTACTAAGTCTATTTCAGGTAAAAAAAAAGAAAAAAAATTTATAGGAATAGGTAAATTACAGATTTATATCTCAGCCATTTGTAAACCGATATAGTTAAATTTCAATAATATACTATTTCGGACTACATACGATATAAATATAAAACAGCGTTGTCACTATGAATTCTAGGTTTTTCACAATGCTGATTTAATTAAAAAATTTATCTATTTATCTATATTTATCTATTTTAAATAAGGATGTATGTATGTGCTTTTGTAAAAATATTGGCCCATAATCATAGTCAAACGCTAAAGTCGGTTCTATTTAAAAACAACTTTAAAATAAAAACATTCTTTTAAATATTTTGCTACTATAGTCGAAACTAAAGTATGTTTTAAATTGAACCGACTTTAACTGGGTGCCACCTCAAATGCAGCAAATTTTTCATACAACATACAAAAAAAAATATAAGCAAGTGGCAACTTTAAGCAGCCGACATTGAAAATTAAAATATAAATAAAACACTGCATATCTTGTACGGTTGAAACACGCAATATGATTTCAAGTAGAAAGCAACAACAAAATTACAAAACTTTTTGTAAAACGCTAGGCAATTTTGGCCTAGCGTTTTACACAATTAGGGCCTATACATATATATTTTGTGTTTCTCTCCATAAAAGTTTTCCTGCAAATCATTATTAATTGCAAAATATCAGCCAACATCTTATAACATAAACATTTTTAACCTTTTGCAAGTACTTTTTTATTTGGCGAAAAACAACTGATGCTGTTGTTAAATGAGTTAAACACAACTTCAGCTGGTTTTAAAATTAACATCGGGTTTAACGTGTAAAGTATGCTTTTGCTTGTCTATAGTAGATCAAAAGCATATTTTTAATAAAAGTTTACTTAAGAACTCTTAAAGTATGCTTTGTTTATGACTATAGTTATGGGCCATTTATTTTATTTTTTGTTTAATATGATATTTTCTCATGCCTTTGTGTGACTTCTTCAGGGAAAAACAATTTTTAATTGTTATCGGATTAAAGAAAATAAATAGATTTATAAAAAATTATCCTTCAGCTTAACAAAAGAAATATAAATTTAAAGAAATTATTAAATACCCATGAACTTTAACTTTGTTTTTGTTTGATTATGTTTTAATAAAAGTCGAAACACATTTGTTTAAAATTTATTTTAAATTACACGATTTTTAAAACAAAAAAGGAGGATCTTTTATATTTTTTTCTCAGAAAATTGACGATTTTGACACAAATTTATCTGGCAGCGTTGATTAAAACCAAAACAAGAAAAGACTAAAAAAATTTAAAATAACAAAATATAACAATGGTTTTTTGTTTATTTTCATCATATAAATTATGCATTCATCATTTATATTCCTTCTATTTTTTTATTTATTTAAAAAAAATAGTACATAAACATATTTTAAATTCAAAATATCTACATTTTGTTTTTCTCGCCACCAATTTCAAATGCGACTTATTTTGACAGTTCTTGAAAGAAACTTTTCGCAAAACATTGTTATAGAAACACTTTTTCTCGCATCCTTCCAATAATTGCTGGAAAATTATAAAAATGCCAGATAATTCTCGCCAAGAAAAGATACAGAAACACTTGCGTGAGAAAAACCATTTTTTGTTTCATCAAACACTATTTTTGTTGCAATTCACACGTTTCATGCGGAAAATTTTACGAAGCGAGAAATACAGAAACGAGGTACAGGATAATCAGAGGTACGATTGTCCCTGACGGAGTGGATTACTGCACCCCGGTGCCGTTCTTTGGTGCGGGGTTCGTGACACAAGTGGCGCACGGCAACGTGCTGTCGGATACATTCCGAGAACCAACCCTAGGGGTTTATACTGATGGTTCGAGGAAAGGTGAGGGTTGGCGGAGGTTTCTTCATAGAGGAACTGGATGTGAAGGTTTCCTTTCGTCTGCCGGATGGATGTAGTGTCCTGCAGGCGGAAATCTCGGCTATAAGGCGGGCGGAAAACTGGCTGAGGTATCATCGCATATCGGGAGATATACGTATATTTACTGACAGCAAGGCTGCCCTTGCTTCCTTAGCGGGTGTCTACACGACATCTAGGTTAACTGTAGAATGTCGGATGTCTTTGGATGAGATTGCGAAACATTCAAGGGTAACGCTTATATGGATAGCGGGTCACTCGGAGTGTCCGGGTAATCTAGTGGCAGATGGGCTGGCCAGACAAGGTGGTCGCATGGATGACGTATTCATCGATCAATTTGTTGGTCTTCCAATGGCTCACTGTAAACTACTTATCAGGCGCGAGTCGTATAGAATTGCGCAGATGCGGTGGACCTGTGAGTCCACCTGCTTTATATCCAGGCTCCTTTGGCCTGGATATGATGAACGGAGAACTAGCTCTCTACTTGGTTTCAACAGGAACCAGATTAGGACGGTGATATCGGTTTTGACTGGACACTGGCCGGTGGGGACTCATGCTGCAAGAATGGGTGTGGAATTTAACGACTACTGTAGGAGTTGTCAGAACGAGGAGGAAGAGGAGACTGTGCTTCACTTCCTTTGTCATTGCCCTGGATTGCGGGGCATTAGGGAAGAATACCTTGGGGAACCGGTGTTTTCCTGCTTGGGGGATCTGTCCATGATGGAACTAAAATCGCTCCTTCTCTTCACCAGGAAGACGAAGTGGTTGGAACTTGCAGTGACGCCATCTGAGTAACTGCTCTAAGGGATGGGCATTGGCGCCGGGTATCACAAAGGATCCATTGAAGGACCCAAGTGAGCTATCTTTTGATGGCTGCCCATGGAACCTAACCGAACCTAAATATGAACTAACAATAATTAATTAAATCTTAACCTAATACTTTATTTTATGTCCTGGCAGTGCCAGACAAAATTAATCTTTAGACTTCTAATACATACCCACAAATGGGCATAAAATACAATGTATGAATTTTATTATCATTAGGTTTTTTTTTAACAAAATACCCATTAAGACCCGGGTGGGTTTTTCTGGGTTACCCAGTTTGCAGCCAACCCTGCATAAATATGATATTTTTGATTATGAAAAAGCATTTGACCCAATAAAAAAGTTGTATTAGATGCTGTTGCTAAACGCTCATATACAAATAGAGCGAGGGGAATTTTATGGAATCCCTTATCACCATCGGTAATGGCGTAATAGAAAGTGTTAGCAAGTGTCAATACCTAGGCAGTATGATAGATAAAAATGGGGTTTCCGTTTTTGATGTCACGACAAGAATACGAAAAGCAAGAGGTGTTTTTGCCATATTATCAAAATCTTGGAGGTCAAACGAATACATCAAAAAGACAAAGTTAAATATATTTTCAGCATGTGTGCTGTCTTATTATATGGATGCGCAACATGGTTTGTAACTGAAGAAATATAGGATAGAATGAATGATTTTACCAACAAATGGCTCTGGATAATACTTGGAATCTATTGGCCGAATACGAATACAAATCATTTTATTAATCACATAGAATCTTCTGATCATATCTCAAACTGAGTATGATGTAGCATCGGCCACAATAACCATACCTCTCACGTGTACAACCGACCACAATTTCTTCTTAACGTTTTTATTTCGTCCTTAAAAAATCCATAAATTTTCCCAGTTTCCCAGGTAATATGTTTAAAATAATCTTTATGAACTTTATGAAAGTATTTTTTTTTTTTTTATCAATTTTAATACTTTAAAGATATATAAATTTTTTTGTCGTGCTTTATTTATGAATCGACTGTCATCTTAATCGTTTCAAATGTTATGTGATCGGCTTTGATTAACTTAATCAAAATTTTTCTTAAATGCCTATATAAGAGTGAACACAGCATTAAAAGAGAAGATGACAGCTTATGCCAAAGAGCGCTAACATATAGGGTGATCGATTATTCGACTTTTTTCAATAACCGGTTTTCGAATATTCCGAATAGTTGCTATTTTAAAAACCCGGTTTTCGGTTAAGCATTTTAAAAATAACCGGTTTTAATTCGAATACATAAAAATACAAAAATCAAATTAAATTTTGTAATAAAAACTTAATTAAAATAAAAACAAAGCAATTCACGAAGGTAAGGAACCAACAAAATACATGGATATGACTTATGTTCAGACCTAACAAATATTTGACGATAGAATCAAAAAAAGCATGACCAGTAAATTGATCAAACTTTGACTTTATTTTAAATAATTTCTGTTTATTTACTTAACTTTATTCCCAAGATGATAATTGTATAATAGTGGTATTCACACCGAACTTGTTAATTTGTTACTCGGTAGTTTGTTAATTTGTTAAAGCTACCAACTGTGAATGACCCCCTTTTTAAAACTGTGTTAGTCTGGTAACTTTAAAATAAAAAAATCATTTAATAAACATACTTACTCTCAATGTACACGAAAATTGCCAAAACACAAATATTTTTTTAGAAATGTATCACAAATTACTTTTTTATTATATTTATTTAAAAACTGCAACAGCTTATTGTGAGACATCAAATATTTAATAGGTGTGAACATAGCTGTAGAAGTTTTGAAACACGTTGGTTTTAAGAAATTAAAGAAATATTCAACATTTTTTATTTTTCGAATTTATTCTATGAGCTAAATTTCAGTTATGTATTTTATAAAGCTTTTTTGTAATAGTTCTATTCCTTCAATTTTCCAGAAATGACTTTACAAAAAAGCTTTATAAAATACATAACTGAAATTTAGCTCATAGCATAAATTCGAAAAATAAAAAATGTTGAATCTATATACAGTTAAACCTCTATTATCCGGCTCTCGTAGGACCGGCACCAGCACGGATAATCGAAATACACGGTTAATAGAGGTTATATTAATATAAACAGAAATTTTGTTTTTTATTTATTTTTATTTCAACATTAAATTTATGGAACTGCAGATTCAAATATACCACATATTTTTCTAAAAAACATACAAATTCCCATAGACAATGCAAAATCAAATATTTACTGATTATGCTTTGGTTGATCAAACTACATGAATGCACAAAATTTGTACATTTTACAACGTTTTATGCTTTTTTGTTTTTGCATTTCTTCTGACGAAATGTTAAAATTTCACTTGCTAAATGAATACAAACGCAAATATGTTCTTATGTGTGGGCACATGAACTTAAAAAGGGGAAACACCGGAATTAGATTAACATAACAAAAAACATATGAATACTGCACGGATAATACATGTAAAGCACGGTTAATAATCTAGCGTTTACATTTGCCAGTACTGGCAAGACAGTAGCAATACATGCAAAGCTTTTCACTAATACATGCACACTTTTCCAACTGTCTTGTCTACTGTCTATCAATTTTTGCAGACAGTAAAATTAGACAGTGGCATTTGTTAACAGTAATCTAATGTTTTGTGAGCAAAAGAGAAAAAAATTAAAATGTAAAAAAAATTAAACATATTTTGCTTTGATTTTTTATATTTTAGTTAAGTTGTATATTTGTTCACACAATAAAGTTATTTTAAGCTTTTTTTTAAATTTGTTTAGTTTATACAAAATACTTTTAGCTGAACTTGCGCTGCAACATTCACGTTTGACATATTTTTAAAAGTGAACTGTCTTAACTACTGTCTGGACGCCTACGTCACGAAGACAGTTAGTAGTGTTTTTGGCAACTAATATGTATTTTCTTACTGTCTTGCCAGTACTGTCAAATGTAAACGCTGTGTAAAGGTGTAAGTCTAAAGCACGGATAATAGAGGTGAAGCACGGATAATAGAGGGAAAAAATAAAAAGAAACGCATGCCGGTTAATAGATGTAACCGATTAATAGAGGCCCGGTTAATCGAGGTTTAACTGTATATAAAAGTGAATGTATGTATATATATTTGTATATATATATATATATATATATATATATATATATATTTGTGCCTTATAGGAGGCCAAACCACTTGACCGATGAACTTGAAATTTTCACAGCATGTAACTGTGACCCTGGAAGAGACATTAGGCTATATAAAATTGTGACTGGGCAAAGGGGCGATGCCACGCCCATACAACCCAAATTTTAAATTCGTGTTATTTATGACATTTTTTGACCTACGGCGATAATATTTGGTATATTTGTTGTTGGCATGAACAGAAATACGTTTAATTAAAAAAGTGGGCGTGGCCCCGCCCCTTTATAGAAAAAGTAAAAAACGTTATATCTAATTAACTACAGAACCGATCGTCACTAAATTTTCACAGAAGGCTATTGTTCTGAATTAATGTGTCGTTGGGTTCAAAAAGGTGTGGTTGGACAAAGGGGCGGTGCCATATTTTTTTGTGGATGTCAATAAAAAATATCTCATATTTGAAGAGCCGCTGCAAGCATTTTGTTGAACTTTTGGTAGTAGGATCTTCTGAGCCACAAAATTTAAATAAAATAGCAGAGTTGGAAGTGGTACCCCCTATAGGATGCAAATATTAAATATCACGTTACTGAAGAACTATAATAGCTAGAGTCTTCAAACGTGGAAAAATCCACTATTATGGTAAATTTTAAAAGAAAAATGGGCGTTGTTGACGGAGGGAGAGCAATACCCCCATAAAATTAAACTACTGAATGCCACGGAATTCTCTTACTACGAAGCAGTTAATAATTTAATAAATAAATTTTTGTTAATATATATTTTAAATACTTATATATTTTATAACGATGGGGGTAGCGAAGCACACCGGGTTAAGCTAGTATAATATAAAGTAACCTTCGGAAGGAAATAATTCCCAGTTTCGAAATTACAGAAATTTAATAAATTTATTATTTGAGATATTCCCCCAAATTTATTTTAAATGAGTTTTAATTGATGGTGGTTAAGCATGTCTATATGAATCAGTAGACTTCAAACATATTTTTGAAAAGTTGCAAACAAAACCTCTTATCAAGGATTATATATTTTAAATTATTTTGTTTCAGCAGTATTAAACCGAATGGTAATATGAATATGCTTTTTGTATGAAATATCTGTCAATTCGTCGATCACAATTTAAACCCTTCCATGAGATTGTTTGATTCCTTAAATTTTGCTTTAAGTTCTTGGTAATTAAAAATAAATAAAACTTAAGAATTTTTCCGTATCGTTGATTTCGCCGGTATGTTGTAGTTTTTAGCATGAAGATATGCTAGAAATACTTAACGGCCGTACCACAAAGCATACAGAGATGAAAAAAGTGACGCATGAAAAATGCCTAAATCATTTGCGAGGGCAGCTTTCGAAGAAAGAGAAAGAAAACGTTTTTTGGTAGTGATGTGGCCATGTTTTTTGTACAGGTCAAAACAAACAAATTAGTTTTTTGCTAGTTTTAGTTGTTAACAAAGGTTAAGATTTCTGTAATAACACTGCTAACATAAGGTAATTGTATAAACAACTTTAATTAAATTCAACTGTTATCTGGTGTAAAGCTGGTGAAAGCTTTCAATAATATTAGATGATAGTCAATCATCTTTCAAATTTTCTTTCAACTAGTTGCTATAAAAAGTTATACCGTGTAGACAATTTTTATAAGTAACTAGCTTAACCCGGTGCGCTTCGCTACACTGCTTTAACCACTTCTTCAGTTGAGAGATATTTAATATATGCGTCCTATGGAATGTTTTTTCCCCTGCGCATTCCCGCTTTATTTTTATTTTCAAAAGTGTAGTATACCATAAGAGTGACTTCTACTAAGTTTGAACATTCTTACTTTAACAGTTCTTAAGATATGCGATATTTAACATTGGCGTCCTATGGGGGTTTCGATTTTGGGGCTCAGATGATCCTACTACCAAAAGTTCAACAAATTGCTTGCAGCGGCTCTTATTAATAATGCTATCTATGAGTGGTACTGCTCCTCCTCTGGCTACCCCGCCCATTTCTATATTGACATTTATAGTTTACCATAATAGAAGCTTTAACCACGTTTGAAGACTCTGCCTTCAATAGTTCTTAAGTTGAGCGATATTGAATATATGCATCCTATGGAAGATATTTCCCCCTGCGCATACCCGCTTTATTTCTGTTTTCAAAAGTGTAGTATACCATAACTGTGACTTCTACAAAGTTTGAACATTCTTACTATAACAGTTTTTAAGATATCCGATATTAAACATTGGCATCCTATGGGTGGTAACACTTCCCCCGCTGCTATTTTGCTTCAATTTTGGGGCTCAGAAGATCCTACTACCAAAAGTTCAACAAATTGCTTGCAGCGGCTCTTCATTACATTTCTATCTATGAGGGGAACTGCTCCTCCTCTGTCTACCCCGCCCATTACTATATTGAAATTAAAAGTTTGCCATAATAGTAGTTTTAACTACGTTTGAAGACCCTCCCTTTAATAGTTCTTCAGTTGAGCGATATTTAATGTATGGATCCTATGGGAGGTATTTCCCCCCCTGCGCCTATCCGCTTTATTTTTATTTTCAATAGTGTAGTATACCATATGAGTGACTTCTACAAAGTTTGAACATTCTCACTATAACAGTTCTTAAGATATGCGATATTAAACATTGGCGTCCTATGGGGAAAACCACTTCCCCCGCTGCTACTTTATTTCAATTTTGGGACTCAGAAGATCCTACTACCAAAATTTCAACAAAATGCGTGCAGTGGCTCTTATTAATATTTCTATCTATGAGGGGTACTGCTCCTCCACTGTCTCTCCCGCCCATTTTTATATTGAAAATTTATAGTTTACTATAATAGTAGCTTAACCCACGTTTGAAGACTCTCCCTTTAATAGTTCTTCAGTTGAGCGATATTTAATATATGCATCCTATGGGAGGTATTTCCCCCCCTGCGCCTACCCGCTTTATTTTTATTTTCAAAAGTGTAGTATACCATAAGAGTGACTTCTAGAAAGTTTGAACATTCTCACTATAACAGTTCTTAAGATATGCGATGTTAAACATTGGCGTCCTATGGGGGATTCAAATACCCCCGCTGCTATTTTATTTCAATTTCGGGGCTCAGAAGATCCTACTACAAAAAGTTCAGCAAAATGCGTCCAGCGGCTCTTAAGATATGCGATAATAAATATTGGCATCCTATGGGGGGTACCAATTCCCCTGCCCCTATCGAAAAAATAAGTAGCCTATTTTATTTTTAAGGGCTCACGTGATGTTACTGTAAAAATTTCAAGAAAATCGGTTCAGTAGTTTCGGAGTCTATAAGCCAACAAACAAACACACAAACATACAAACATTTTTCATTTTTATATATATAGATCGAAAACCGATAACAAATTGCTTTCTCTAAAGGGCATAATAAACCACACAAAATGCTTGGCAAACACACACATTATTTCCGTTTGGGGTTTGCCAATAAACAACACAAATATTCTCCGTTCAAACATTCATTTTCATTTTTGTTTTGCTTTCAATGAATGCAGATGCCAATAGTGCTGCGGCAATTTTATTGCTTCTAGCTTAAAACGAAGAAAAAATTATAAAATAAAGGCAAAAAATTTAAAGTAAACCGTTTTAAAACAACGAGCTGTTTTGTGGCAAGCAATACTACTAAAAAAATTTAGTTTAATATTAAAAATTAATTGAATTGAATACATTTAGCATTAGACCCCACAAAAAGTTTGACAAATATCCAACATGTCTGCCAAATATTAAAAGTTTTTAATATTTCTGCAAACATTGCTTCAAATGTTTGTCCAAACAGCAAACACCCCAATTAACAACACAAAATATTTGTACAAACGTAAAATTTTGACATGTTTGCCAAGCCATTTGTGAGGTTTATTATGCCCTTAAGGCAGCCCATAAACGTTTCAATTCAATTGTCAACTGAGTCGGTTGTTGTCCAAATCAAAGCGTGTATGGCTTTGTCAATTGATTAGTTTGATATTTGTCCAACTCGACAACAGAAAAATCCAAAGATTTTTTTTTTTCAAGTTGGGTACTTAGTCTGCACAATGGACTAAAGAAAGAAACCCATTAAAGACTGAAGCACTGGAGAGTATTATTCAATGTAAGTTTGATTTTATTATGACATGATGCCTGTTTTATAACTATATCAAAGACCGAAATTAAGTTCAAGAAAAAGTGCAATCTTTTAAAAATTATTTTAGTTTAGAACATTTTAAGCTTAACTTTTTATTATTTTTCATTGTTTTTTATACACATGAAGCACACGTTAATTTAGTTTTTATATATATTGTTGGATTTAAAAATAAAAATTCTTAAACTTTCAGGAGAGCCAAAAAACTGTTTATGTAAAAATGGTGTCAGGCCCGTTTTCACAACTTACCGATAGCTAAAGGTAGGATTTTATCGGCCGTATAAAAAGTGTTCTATTATTACAACTTTAATTTTTCCTACCAGATAGGATAAACCTTAATTTATTCTATCGCTCTCTTTAGGTTAAAGTAAAGTTTTAATAATGGAAAACTTTTTATAAGGCTAGTTAAAGTCTACTTTTAGCTATCGATAAGTTGTGAAAACGGGCCTTAATATTTAAAAAAAAATTAGTTCCCTTATGAAAAAAGTCCAATTTGAAGAAAGTTTTGCTATGCCCTTTTAAATTTTGTAAGTAGCTAGAGATGTGAAATGAGAATTAATTTATGAAAAAAGTCATTTTATGTTGTGACCCTTTAATATTTAGGGTGCGATATACTACATACATATGTATTAAAAAAAACTTTTCTGTTGGTGTAATTTTTTATCCATTTTTTCCATGTGTCCTGGTTGATAGGTTCAAACTTCTGGCAGCCCTACGCTACTATCAACACAAATTGCGTAATCAAAACAAAAAATGCAAAAAGGGCAGCTTTTGTAGAAAAAGACAGAAAAAACGCAATTTTGTCTGTCTCGCGACGCCTCTGTGTGCTCTGTGGTTGTGCCCCAAACAGTAGTGTTACCTTTCTAGTTTAATTAAACCCACATAATAGAAATAAAAATAAGAGAAAAAACCGATAGATTGACGAAAAAATAGCTATTTTGACTTTATTTCTTAACAAAGCGGCCAACTTCACTATTAAATGCGCTGTCAAAATCGGATTTTCCAATTGTAAAGCGTTGACGCCGCGCTATTTAGGAATGCTTCATCTAATTGAATTTTGACAGCTAGAATAAGCTTTCCGCTCTTTTTTATGTATGGCTGTAAGAGTTTTTCATTCATTATTGGCAGCATATTTTAGTAAAGTATTATAACTTTGATAATATAATTGCATGTGCCCGTGCATAAAACTGAATTGGCAAATTGGTTTTTTTTCGTTGTTTTCTTACGAAGACAATAGAATGAAGAGGTTTGTTTTTAAATTTAGTTTTTTCTTTTAACCCACTTACAACTACAATTCTAGTCGGAAAGAACCCAACCAATTGTAGGGGATGTAAGAAAAGATAAACTCACTGTTTATTGTTGGTGTTTTGTTTAAGCTTTGATGTTGTTACAAGTAAGACTAAGGACGGGTTTTTGAGATCTCAGTTAAACTAGGTTTAGTTAATCTGAAAACAGATTTGTGCCGCCATTACCAAGTTTGTATACAAAATTTTGACGGAACAGCTTTGTTTTGCTTAAATTATTCGTCTTTAATAAAAAATTAAAAAAAAAAAATAATTTCGCCGAAAATATCCGAGTTTCAAACTACGTTAAGCTTAGTTTAAACTTAATCCACATCTCAAAAACCCGGCCTTAGAGTGTTTATAACTCTTATCCGCTCTAGGGTTTTATTTGTTTAATATTTTTGGCTTTTCTAAAATCTTTGGAAAAGGTGAGCTGGTCTAAGCAACCGGCGAAATGCGCATAGAAGCTAGCTTTCCCTCAACAATAAATTTCAGTGTATTTATCAAATATGAAAAACTGGGAATTTAGCACGTCATACGGAGATCATATTAATAATATTATTTGCAGTCTTTTAAAAACTACTTAGAGCAAAATATTTTTTTGTAGTATTTTGAATTGTTTTTGGTTTTTTTTTTTACAAGAACGCACGCTTTTATAAGCGATTTGTATTTACATTGCTCATAGTGTTTTTTTTTTTTAATTTTTTTACACTTTGTTTTGACATTATTTATAAAGAGTTCAAGTATGCCCAATATTCAAGTATAAAAACACTTAAATTACGGGTAAATTTATAACAAAAGTAAGGAAAATGTATATAAATTACACATTACAAAAATAACCGGTTTAATTTTACCAAAATAACCGGTTTATTCGATATTCGAAAAATATACATTTTAAACTATTCGATTTGGGCAAAACTAAAATAACCGGTTAAAACCGGTCGAATACTATTCGATCTATCTCCCTACTAACATATAACCGCCAGAGTGCAAGAAGAGGAGGAATGCCGAACGAAATTAACAAGCTGCCTGATTTTATAATGACATAGTTATGTAGTTAATTTGGCAGAGGTAAAAGTAACTGCAAATATATTCTCCAGATGAAGATTTCTTATTGAGAGCCTATGCCCACAATGAGGTAGCTCTAGGATCATTTTAGAGCAAGGCTGATTAATATTTATATTAATATTATCATAACCTGAGGCTCCTTAGCTTAGAGCTACCATGGTGGGTCAGTAGGTGACGGATAACTGAACGGCTTACATATATGTAGGTTAGCTGCGAATCAAATAAGCAGTCCCAGATCATTGAGCAGTGAAAGCTGAGGGTATACTTAGGAAGTGTAACAACGCCCAGAGACGTTTTCACGACATGGCGAATGAAAGCCGCCATCTAACTAGGCGTCAACCCACACGAAGTGCCCTATATAGGGGGCAAACTAGAGAGTGGTGCCTCGGTGGTTCCCCTAACCACAGTTGACGAACTGAACACGAATATGGAACACGAAATGGATACATAATTACAAATGGTATGCTACGGGACGACAAATACGGCATGCTGTTACCTGAGTACATGGTGAGTGACATCCCAGGATTCCAGGCTAATGTCATAGCTGCCTCCGTCCCAATAAAACCTTGGCAGGCCTCAGGGTACGCTCCTTATGTTCGTCGTCATTAGGATGGCCATGCAGGTTTAGTTGATACGACAGGTGGCATGTCATAACGTCCATGGACCATGGACTTTATGACACTTTTAAAAGTGTCATAATGTCCATCAGAGCAGTGTCATAAAGTCCGTGGACGTTAGCTGCCTCCTCCTTCAGTGCTATGTCCACAACATGCTTACGAACTCGAAAGCATAGACGGCCGTCGGCTTGGCGCAAGGATTTTCTCCTCTTTGATAAAACAAGTACCGGCTTTGCTTACTAAAGCTTCTCTGCACAGCTTAAGTTAGCGAAGCCGGTGTTTGTTATACCAGAAAGGAGAAAATCCTTGCGCCCGGCCGATGGCCGGCTGTGCAGAGAAGCTTTAGTTAGTGAAGCCGGCCTTTGTTATACCATATAGTAGAAAATCCCTGCGAACAACCGAAGGCCGGCTATGCCGGTATTTGTTACACCATAGGGGAGAAAATCCTTGCGCCTAAGTGTTTTTGTAGTATATTTAATATATGCACCCAGAGAAAAAGCAACAAAACCATTTTTAAAAATTTATTAACCATATTATGTTTAAATTAAACAAATAAGTTTCTTTAAAAATTGTTTTTTTGGTTGTGAGCATAATTAAACATGTATGTATGTATGTAGATCTTTTTTTGTATTTAACGTCTTAAGTAATTATGGACCTTATGACATTTTTAAAAATGGAATAACGTCCATTTGCAAAGTGTCTTAATGCCCACGGACATTATGACATGTCACCGATACGACATCCTAATTAATGGCCTACCTGGCTCCTGCTATTACGATAGATGTCGAAGAAGACCCCCCAAGTAAATTTCGAAACACGACAGGGAAGTGTTGTCGATACTCATGCAGAGAAAGCTTTTCCATTCCACAACTCACCAAGGCAAGAATTCATTGTCAAAATGAGTCTTTCAGAGGAAGAAGCCTTAACGAAATGTAAAAATGTTCTTCAAAAAATAAAAGCGACCATAACCAGGCAAAGGAATATCAATAGAGATGTTCAAAATGGTGTACCAGAGCTGGACGCGCTACTAGATGTAATTTTCGACTACTGAAGAAACTGGAAAACTGCAGAAGAGGAGATAGAAGTGAGTAAAGCCCACAAAGCAAAGCAGATCTGCAAAGGCACTCCAGGAATTCCGGAATCGCCCAAGAAAAAAAGTGCAACAAGCCCAGCAGAAACTAACCCCGAGAAGAAACAAAGAAAAAAGGCCACCGGGAACCTTACATACATAGTACCCACAGAATATCAAACTGTAGAGAGAGGAGGCAAAAGGCCGAAGAAAACCACGCTCCAAGGGACCTTAGAAACGATCCGATGATGTTGTTATAAGACCTCGAGAAGGTCACAAAATCTGGTTCCATACTCCTGGCAATGGGTAAAGGAGGAAAAATTCTTTGGAAAAATAACATTAAATGAAAAGCTTCGTATACATATACAACCGTATTCATAGCAAAGTCAGCCACCGTTTGAAAACAAAGTTCAACGAGCAGCTAACTAGAATTCAGATTAAGCTTTGCAGCTTGTAAGCACAGAGTTAATTCGTAACAAGCTTTTCTTCTTTGAACTATCTTCGGTGTTCCCACAATGCAAGTCTTATTACTTATTCTGTTATTCTATCTGGATTAATGTATTTTTATAATGAAATTAAATATGAAAGATAACACAAAGGAACAAATTTTAATTTTTTTTATTCGGTCTGGAATTTGATTGAAAATTTTTACTAATTTACACAACTTTTGATTTTATTCACAATTAACTGATAAAACTGAATATCGATTTCCATACAAAAAGGAAAAAACGTTCATAACACAAACATATTTAAAATGTTATTTTTGTATAAAAATCGATATTCAGTTTTCGCAGTTTATTGTGAATAAAATCAAAAGTTTGCACCGATTACAATACTGCTGCCGAGTTTCGTATTTTTTTGTTAACTGAATGTGGTCAACTATTTCAAGTGTTTCCAATATACGTAGTTGAAAGTACCTTTTTTTTAATTCCCTATGCTAATCCCCGCGAAGCTTTACGCTTGTCTGCAGAAAAGAAACCAGAGGCTCTGGCGGCAACCCCGGGGTAGACTAGCTCACTCCTAGCTAGCCTACCGGGGCATAACGGTATATCATGAAAAGTAGAGCTGATAGAGAGAAATGGATATAAGATTTGAAATCAGACCGCAAAATGTTTGTTCCGCAGTGTAATTATCAAAATAGACGTGCTGGAAATTCCAAAGAGAAAGCAAAACGTATATGAAGAGTCCATAAAGCTGAGTACTCGTTTCACTTCCACTAGTCCCTCTCGTCTATAAAGTAGCAAGCTGATCCATAAGATTTACAGTATTTAGTGGGGATTTTTGGACATGAAAAAAGAATTATTTGGGGATTTTTGGGGTTAAAAAGTTACCATTTGGGAATAAAATTTGAAAAACATCTAACAACCCTTTCCTTTCCCTATTATCTTACCCTCCGTGCTATTAGCGTGCCAGCAAAAACATTTTAGTTGTTTGTATGAGATGCAACTTTTGAGAGCAAGAGCATCAAAGAGAAAATAAATAAAACGTGGGTTTATTTCACCATGAATCAAAAAAACAAGATTTCGCACTGAGCCGTATAAAATAATTTTCTACTCCGCATCTACGTCATTATAGAATGCAAATGAGTGTTTGTTTTAAAAAATCTAAGAAAGAGTGAGTAATAGAGGTCTGCAAGAATAAATAGAGACAAATGAAAGAATAACTTAAGACAAAACAAATAAAAACTCATTCAATTCAGTCAACTTAAGTCAAATGAGTGAAATATTCAAATATAATTTGAATGTAAAATTTCTGTACCTACTAAAGACCTGCACAGATACATCTGTCTATATCTGTTTCTGTGTTTTTTCTAAAGTGGATGCGTATGGATGAGTGCTCTTGTGTTTCTGATATAAGTTGATCTTGATATGATTTGTAAAAGAGTTGATGTAAGTTGATACAAAAACGAAAGAGAGTATCATATCTGCTTATATCTGTTTCGCGAAAGCAGATCCTAGTGGATGCTGATGGAATACAATAAGTTACTTATTGTACAATACCGTTATTTTCAATTATTTTTCAACGCAAAAGAGCCGACCCTTTGGCTGGCTAAAAAATAATTTTTTACAAAAACAAAATACATACATATGTACAATCATTTTTGCGTGATGTGCTTCGAGCACAAAAAAAACAAACAAAAAAACTTTACAAGAACAAAATGTGTTGCTTGTTTTTTTGGAAGGCAAACATTTTTGAAATTTTCGGTACTGATATGTATTTTGTTTGTGTAAAAAATTCTTTCATGAAATTGAAAGGTTGCGTTTTCTTCGTTCAAGTGCCAAGTAGACAAAAATTATTGAAAAAAAAACTCTGAAAGAACTAAACACGTGTACATACTTTGTGTTTGTAAAATATAAAAACTAGCAGAAGCGTTGTAATAAGGCCTACCATATTTACCGATAAACCTGCATTTTGAGGATTTTTTTTCTTTAAATTATCAAAGTGCCTATTTTTTGATAAACACTTACAGCACGGTAATTTTTGGTTTGTTTTATACAAATTATTAATTTTGGGTAACTTGTTACACAAAGAGACAACTGTTATTAATTTAGCGCTTATACTTAAGGAAAAAATGGTTATACATATTTATTTTAAATATGCAGTGTTTGTATTGTGTCTAGCCCAACAAACACATTTTGAAAATTATACAACTTCATATGAGAAGCTTAAAGGAAATGTGGTACATATGTTTTACATGACCTAAGAATTGTAACCAGAAAAATAAATAATTGTTTCCAATAGATATTTGTAAACAAAAAATTACTTATGTAGGTTATTAATAACCAAAAATAAATAAATTTTACTTTAATTGGTTACCACAACCAAAAAAATATATATAACTATAATTGTTAAAGGCTCCCAATTGAAAATAAAGGAATTTTTTCTCGTAAACTTTACAAAAAATAATAAAAGTAGTTATTTTAAGTCCCTGAGTCCATATAAAACAGCTTTTTTTCAACGTAAACATAAAAGGTCGAATTTAACCCGTCATAAATTAAAACTCATTTCAGGAGTTTGATTTTAACCGACATTTAATTAAATTCATTTTTTGTACTTGGACACCCAAAGCTTGTAGCTGGTCAGATCACTACAATTTGTAAAGCAATGTTATCTAATCAGCTTGCACTGCAATTAAACTAATTGTCATTATTTTATGACTGCGAAATAAAACTCTCTTTTTAAGAGTTCATTCATACCTACTTTTATTTTTTCGTTGAAAAATTATTTTTAACTGTGGAGTTAAGATCGTTTATTCTAGATCACCATAGGTTCTTAATGAGACGAACCTTGGTATAAGACAGTATAGGTCTCCGCTGACTCTAATATGGAGAGTTTTCAAGCTAAAATTATATGGATCACTCTTATTAACTGTCCCTGCAATTTACCCTTAAATAAAATCTATTCATATAAAGGGTGTCTGGTGACAAAATTATATTTTTTAATGCGATTATTTCAAATACAGTGCACTCGCGGTAACTTGAACACCGTCTAACGTGAACACCGCCTAACTTGAACAAGATTTTTTTTACATTGACTACTCTGTAACGTAAACAAGCTCAGAAAGCTCTATAACGTGAACAATTTTTTATACCTTTTACCAAAGGTAAAAGCGTATTAATAACTTTTTCATTCCGTTTGTAATTTCTACAATATTGATCCTACCCCCTATAAAGTTTACATTCCCGATGATCCTGTTAAAAAAATTGCTGCAAGTGAGGCAATTGAAATTTTAAACAATGCATTGCAATGGGCAGGAGATGCAATGGTGGATCAAAGTGACATGAGTGTAGTTAGACGCTTAAGGGAGAAAGCAGTATTTCAACTACTTATTAGAAAAGAAAAAGCTGCAGAAAAAGATAACCGATTTTTTAATGCCTAAATGCTATGAGTAATTTTACTTGTAATGTAATTTTAATTCAATAGATATATTCTCGTGATCTTATTTTGGTTTGTAATGAATTCTAATTTATAATTTTATTTTTACTAGGATCGCCCGGTGTCCGAAATTCGACCACTCGACATTTACTTTCAAAAAAACCTGTGCGTTATACAACAAAAACGTACACTTTTTTTAGAAAACGACAAAAATCCTATATTGACCCAACACTTTTATTCAAAAAATTTAGAAAAAAATATATTAAAAATCAACCACAAAAAAATTGTTCCCGTATTTATATATAAGATATTTTAGTAGTGGAAATAATAATAAAACACATAAATATATACATTTATATTTTAATAATGGAAATAATCAGAAAAAATTTCACGTTCAAGGGTGCAAATAGACATATTTTTTATGAAATTCGACAATCGCTAACGTGAACAATTTCGCTAACATGAACTCCCTAGGTTTTAATTAGTTCACGTTACCGCGAGCGCACTGTAGTAATAAACGGTGCGGAGGAAGGTTGGCGCCGTTGGAATTATCGATTGGGAGGATTTGTCAGTCACATTTCGCTGAGGAGACATTTTTTAAGGGTAATGATTCTTACGTAATTGCTCGTCGACAATTTTGTTCAAAGTTCATTTTCACTTAAATAGCCACGTCAACAAACAAATCTACCGTTAATGGTCTCCAAGAACCTAAAACCTTCGAAAAAATACCTTTACATTGCCCCAGGGTAAATGTTTGGTGTGCCTTATCCACGCATGAGAAAATTGGGTCATTTATTTTTTTAAATTCTCGAAAAACAAGGCATGTGGATGACATACTCTTTAAAAAATAAAATCCGCATTTCCATTCTACCGTTCAATGCTTTTAATAAAACTTTGAGTCAATTATTAAAATTTTTATTTAAGTTTGAAAATATAAATCTGCTATCAGATACCCCGTATTTTTTTACTTAAATAATATTTATTTATAAAACATTTATTTTTATTTATAAAGCATTATGTAATGGTTAATGGTTTTACTTTGTTGTTTTTGTCATTAAAAATATGTTTTATTGTGTTTAAAACAGTAATTTTAATTTGCCGTTTTTTTCATAATTTGATTTCCGATTTGTTTTTGAAAATATGCTACTAAAACCATCTGGCACCCCTGGTTGGGATCTTATACAAATTTTTACAAACTCTCTTATTTTCATCAACTCGCCAACAATATTTAAAAATACAACAGATTACCACAGATATTGTAGAAATACTTATGGTGACAACAGATGTTTGTAAGCAAAAAAAAAAAATGTTATGTCACACTCAATCCAAAACCATAAGCATCTGTTTTTGTTTTTAAGATATGGTGAGTGGGCAAAAGCAAAACCATACAATATCAGTTACACTCATTCTCTCATTTATATCAGTAGTAACAGATATATATCTGGTGTATCTGTTTCAGCAATACTTACTGATACACTCGTGCAGGTCTTTAGTACCTACACATTACGTATGTATGTTTAAGCTTAACTCTTACAAATAAAAGAAGCCACAAGCTTACACACTTATTATGTCAATGTATTCAAATAAATGTATGCAGATTCAATAATTCAAAAATGATTCGAATGTTTTTTGTAAACTTGCTCTCCAATGAGTCATTCCAATGTTTTGTTATTTATGAATGACTCTCAAATTCATTTACAGTAATCAAGTATTTTATTCAATTCATTCTCTGTTATTTTTGTATATAGTTTACTCTTTTCTTATATTTTTGAATGTTTTATATTTGAGTAAATGTTGTGCACTTTGAGTAAAGGCAAACAAGTGAATTATTCAGAGCTGACCTCTAGTGAGTAACAAATGTACTTTATATTTAGTCCTTTAAAATTCCCAGTTGGAACATAGGGCCATAAGTTGGGCATACAAGGTAACGGAACTGATCGTCTTTAGCTTGGTAAAGTCCAGAACCAATCCTTGTTTGTAACCAACTAAGAAGACTCACTACCTCCGACCCTCAGGGGCAGGTGGTCACCGGACAATGGTTTTGTAACATCCGTTATGAAACTAGCAAATGTGAGCAACGTTGAACGTCGGACTGGAGACTAAAAGTTGGCAGCCCCAACACCAGCCTAGGATGCTGTTGGCCAATCACCAACTCATCTGAAATCCAATGATTACTGAAACCAAATGTACTTTGATTACACACAAATTCTATGACAACGTCACACAACAAAATACAGGACCTGCGCAATACGTAATGTTGTTTTTTATATTCATGTAATGGTACAACGCGTTGAACACGTTTCATGTATGCGATCCACATTAGAGTGGTTCGGTACCCATACAAAAAAAGTTGAGCCAGTCACCCCCTAGGATTAAAGAAAAGTTGAAAAGAATTCCAGACAATATTTTTTTTAATTTTTTGCAACGCCTCTGGATACCGCACTTTTAGTTTATTGTATACTGCGTCGCCATTTAAAGTCCGATCATAAAATATTGCATATCGTTTTTTATGGCTCGTCTATGGCATCATTTTTGCCTTTGCTGACATTTTAATCCGACAATAACTTCCTAATGTCTGTTATTGCACGTGGCAAGAAAGCCATTCTTAAACGTTGTACTTCTAGCTTTTAATGTGCTCATTTTTATGCCACGCCCCAAAATTGGACCAACGTTTTGTTTTTTTATTATAGCGCCGCCGTTTAAGGTCCAATTTTATGGTACCACATATCATTTAATAGCCTCACTATGGTTTCATTTTTGTGTTTGGTGACTTTTTAATCCGACATCGAATTCTGGGCGCCACTTATAACAACTCGGATTATTCCCCCCTAATGTCCAACATTTTGCACGGAGCAAGAAAGCCCTTCTAATACTTTGTATGTCTAGGGTTTTTATATGCTCACTTTTATGCCACCCCAAAAGTACGCCCCATTTTTTCTTTTGCACATATACAATATATTATATTAAACCAGTGCCCATGTTCTGTAACTCTCGCGTCGAGAAAGTTTTCGATTGAAATGTGTGAAATGAAACAAAAATGCCATAAATTGAAACAAACAGCTGTTTTTCTCACATAACTGTGTCTGTAACTTTTTTGGCGAGTACAAGCTGTCACGTAAGGAAATTACTCGCCAATTTACAGAAAAAGTGTGTCTGTAACATTTTGGTGAGAAAAGTTCCCGCTTTGAACTGTCAAATAAACTCACGAAAAAAATGGGGAGAGAAAAAATTTTAACACTAAAAAACAATTAAAAATGCAAAATGCAAAGAATAATAATAATATTATTTTGTTCTTGGCACATTTTTCATTGTTTTATTATTTTGCTTTTAACATTTTAATAAAATATACGAATGTCTTCAAAGCTCGTTTGCAAACAACAAACATTAAAGTCGCTCTTTACACAATTTGGTATAGCCGACGGTTGTATTTTCGCCGCCGTCGTTGAAAAATTTTAAATTTTTGGTAAATTTTGGTCGCCGTCAACAATATGTGCTACTGGCGTTCTGAACGTCTGCAATGTCACATCGGCTTCGAGTGCAGTATTTTGACATTTATAACGTAACGACGTAATCTCTTTTGATAGTTTTCGACATGAGTTACACAAACATTTCTCTAACTTTTCGAGAAACAATGGAATATTTTGTTTCACATCTTTTCGATGCAAGAAGTTCTCACTAAAGTTACAGAACATGGGTACAGGTCGATTAACATACAAAAACAAGAAAATTACTGATGCAATGAAATTTTATATTAATAAAGTATCTATAATTATAAAGAAGAGTTTTTGCCACCCCCAAAATGCAGTACTTTTTGTTTTTTATATAAACTATTAAAGTCTCTACTGCATATTGCTGTTTATGGCTTGAATGGTACTTAATTCTTGCTTCTTCTGCAAGAATTCTGCGACACTAAGTAACATTCAGCGGCTCAACTTTTTCTCGAACTACTTTAATGCACACTCTATATATGTGCAACCTCCTACATTTTGGAAAATAACGACATATCTCGAACACAAGAGCTTACCTAATAAAACGGTTAACACAACTGGATTCAGCGTGCTCGAATTAGGTTTACCGGCTGGGTGCCCCGCTGGCAAGTTTTGCGTTTGTAATTTTTCGTTAAAATAATTTTATTATTTATAATTTATTTAAAAACATTTATTTTATGAAAAAAAAAAGAAATAAACAAATCCTAACAGAAATAAAAAAAATCCTAACAAAATTATTTCTTAAAGTACAATAAGAAATCTTGCATTTTACAAAATAAATTTGATACAAAACATTATCATTCGTATAAAATAAGCAATTTTGTAATATTTTCGAAAAACGGGTCGAAAACGAAATGTAAATAGTTGAAAAAAATAGTTTCTTTCGTAGAATATCGCATGGATTATATTTAGTGTAGAAAAATTCTAAAAAAATGTTTAGTTGTTTGTGTCTACACAAAATTAATTAAAATCTAACCTACATAAATGTTTGATACAAGTTTTGTAAAAAGTTGGGTAATAATAATATTATTGCGCCCCTATTACCGTAAACAACTCCACTACTATAACTATAAGTTAAAATTTTGCTGTTTGGTATTTCTGTTTACAAACATGTGTTAGTGCGGTAAACAAACACATCAAACAAATCGTCGGTCTCATGTAGAAAGGCCCTAACTCGACTTTTTTTCGAAATTGAGTTTTTTAGTGATTCCAATACATTTCCCACAAATACACCTCGTCACAAAAATTTAATACAATAGCATCAAAAATATCAGTTTAACAAGCAATTGAAGAAGCCATTTTACATTATGATACATACAGTTTCTATTATGTTTTTGCCTTCTCATGTAAAGTTGCATTTATGTGAGTTAGAGCCTTTCTACATGTGATCAACGAAATACAACTCAACTCAAGCAGTTGTAAAGTTAAGTTATTAAAGTTTAACTCAACCGAGTTGAGTTGTAATCCGTAACACGGGCATTATATTAACTTAAATATTAGTTAAAACTTTTGTTTGCTTAAATGTTTTAACTATAAATGACGTTTAAGATCTGTTCAAAGTTTCAGTAAATACGATTAATTACAAAAGCGTTTATTGGTACTTACCACCTTTGTGGAAGATTTAGAACAAATCATATTCTAGACGATTGTAAAACAAATATTTAAAAAATTGCATTCAATATTATTATTGTTTGAAAAACTTCATCTGCGTCTATAACATCATATAATTTAAATGACTGTCAGCAGGCAGATGTCTCTTCGCCCTCTAATGTAAATGCTACATTTTCTAATTTGTAGGCCAAATGCATTTTTTTGCAATTAATATCATTTTCTAAGGCATTTATTATCTAAGGATAAAAGAAAAAGGTCTCTTATTTGTAAAAGCTTTTTAGTTTAATTAAAATGTTGTATTCACCTGATCACTGTATTTGGTAACGTATATATACAGCTCTTTGAGAGCTGCTATAGTATCGAATTCATCATTTTGTTGTATTGACAATTGCTGCATAGCAGTACTCATTTCCTGGTCACTAATTTGCGGTAATCTACCAACATCACGATAGAATTGTTTAACCATTTTACGATATTGGGGTATATCCTACAAGTAATGAATTGTTTGATCGTTTTATAAATACTGCAAATTTGTACAATAAGAAGTCATTCGATAAAACTTACCTTGGCAAATAATAATTTATTTGAGGGCGAATCTTTACCCAACCTATGCTCAGTTGTTGAACACGCATCCATAAATGCTTGGGCGATTCCACTTAGACTGGCGTCGACGGTAATCGTTTTATTAACATCAAATATAAAGTCCGGATTTTTTATAAAGTTAACCCAAAATCTTAAAGGTAAGCTGTTTGACTTCCATGCATGTACTATATCGGTATCGTAAATGTCGTGCCTGCGCGCAGCTTCGTCTAGCAAATCAAATAACCACTTTACCGCAGGTGGTAATTCTTCATTAACTGTTAATATAGTAGCAAAAAAATCATCTACAAATTTTTGTATAGTGCCTTTAGCTGCCAAGAGTCGTGTCAAGTACACTTCAGGTATAGTTTTGTGAGTGCGTTCACCAGTACTGGCACATACTGATCCTGTATTATTTGAATTATTTCCACCCGATGATATAGCCGAATTCTTCATGTTCATATAATGATCAGGCATAAGAGGTTTTATTAGGTGATAAACTCGTGGTTGTTGAAGGCCGGATTCAATATCGTTGTTCATTATAATATGAGATTGTGAATTATTGATATAATAAACTAAATAAATATATCAATAAATATATATTTTTATATATGTATGTATATATTTTATATTATATATATATATATATTATTATTTGAATTACATAATAAAGAATTAATGTATGTATGTATGTATGTTTGTTTGTAGGATCTTTATGAAAGTTTTTTCGTATATTAATGATGGTCTGGGTGGTGCTATATGCTATATATCTGCAATTAGAAGTTGGCGGGGCACCTCCCATACGAAGACATTATAGATTTATGTATATCTAAAGAACGGCAGGAGCAAAAGCTTCCAAATTTGGTACTAGCAGTTTGGTTATCAATGCACAACATCCGACAAAATGTGGGTGGGTGTGAAAAGTGGGCATGGCAGAATTTAGATATCTGGAGAACAGTAGGAGAAAAATGTTCCAAATTTGGTGCACATAGCTGGGTTGTCAATATATAACCTCTCTAAAAAAACTTGATTGGAGAAGTTGGCGTAGCATCATGGTTATCAATACAAAACATCCGAACAAATGTGGGGTAAGGTGGGCGTGGCTCAAAATAGATTTATTTATATATGGAGAACGGTACACAAACTATCTATAAAAATGGGCGGGATTAGAGATACACAACCTCGCTTAAATCAAATGAGCGAGATTGGAGAAGTGGGCTTGGCTCCTCTCAAAAAAAGACAATATAAATTTATGTATGTATAGAGAACAGCAAGAGCTACAACCTACAAATTTGGTACAAATAGCTTGGTTATCAATACGCAACATCAGTCAAAAATTTGGGAGGTTAATTTAAGTGATCGTGCCCTAAAATAGAGTTTTGTGTATCTGAAGAACGGTAAGTGTAAAATAGTTCAAAATTGATACAAATAGAATGGTTATCAATATACAATAGCTGCCAAAAAAAAGGTCGGAACCACGTCCACAGTAAAAACTAGAATTCTGGAGAACGGTACCAGCTTCAGTTTACAAATTTGGTGGCTTATAAATGCACCAAATCTGTCAAAATGTGGGCGCGATTAAATAATTAGAATTCTGTGTATATGGATATCCATTCACATCTGTCAAAAAGTGTCTGGAAAAGGATTGAAACCTCACATACACGGAAAGAAGTAATCAACTTCGTTTCTTAAAACAAGAAAATCCAAAATAATTTCTTGACTTAAACTTATTTCGTTCGTATTAAGTATAATTTTCTTAAATAAATAATAATTATATTGGATTGTTTTTCACAAGTTGACAAACGGTTGGCACTTGTTAACAAGAGCTTAGCAAATCGTTAGCCAAAGTTTGGAAGTGTATTATAAATAAACTTTGTGCTTACTTCATGTCAATTTTTCGTTATAAATACGGCTGTTAGATATTGTCTGTGTATTATTTATATGTAATAATAAGAATTTAACTTACAATTGTTATAAGGGTGAGGTTGTTGTTTTGTATATGGCAAATTGTAACTATCATTTTGTCTGGCAACTAAACTCATAACTGCCGATTCCTTAACACCGTAATGTGCCAATGTATTCAAACGTTTCCAACAATTAATAGTTTTCGTTGTTAAATCCTCATCTTGCAATATTAAATGGCCACCGCGACCATGACGCCATTCTAAATCAACTTCATAAACCGATGGCCTCATTGAAAACGGTGTGTTTTTAAACAGAGCATCTAAAATCTTGCTCTTGACTTGGGATATTGTGTCCCAATCTAAAACTTTGCATTGTACCTTTTCATCTAAATCATCTTGTACAATATGGAGTACAACTACAGAGTGCGGTATTTGTTCATGCAAAAGCCTTTCCTCCGATAGTGAATAACGAGCATCGTGGGTTATTGCGTCAACCAAACCTTTTTCAATTTGATGTTTAATGGCTTTAAACAACAAAAACAAGCTCGACCCGGCGTATTCCTTTAAATAATCATACATACATATCGCCATGTAATTAGTTAACATTTTCTCAACGACGCTTTCCGTACGCCGCAACATTAATTGTGGATGTTTGCTGCATACTGATTTGTCCACTAATCGCAATAGCAAACATTTGAGAATTTCTGTGGCGTATTCCATTTTGTTCATCAACACAATCATTAAAAGAGATGCAACGTTGACCCTGAAATGAATAAATTTTTTCAATTATTGAAATAGTAAGAAATTAAAAATATTGTTACGAAAGTAAACTTAATACGAATTATTTGTAGTTATCAGTTATCCTATTATTACACGCAAAAGTAACATAAAGTACAAAATGTCTTTAAGGTAATGTTTGGTTTTAGATTAATTGTTACTGTGTCAGTTCTGCAACTTTACAACTACATATACATACGTAATTAAAAATTGCAAAAATAGATAAAGGAATCTACCGATTTATCCACAAATTCGACATCAAAAGAAATTAATACGGTTTGCAAGACATAACATTTTTTTTTATCAGATCATTTAAAACCTCACAAAATCATTCATCATTCTAGAAGAAGAACTTTACATAACATTTTAATTATTAGAATTAGAAAGCTAAAGTTTAACAAGAACTGTAAAAATGAAGAGGTCAATAAATATTCTGGGTACATCATGAAAGCATCCAGTTGGTTTGCGGGAATAATAAAAAAAGTAGTAATTAAGAAATGTTAAATACAAAAAATAATGAACAATTTATTATCAAATCTGACTTCATAAACGCAGTTGTACAATGAAACAGTAAAAGGAATAGTTTCATAAACTCCACAACTTAACTTATTTGTGATGCTTTACTGACGCATTTGTTGTTGTGGAAAAAAAAAATGCTACATATGTAGACTACCGAGCACAAAAAGGTTAAAGCCTTATGACACTACATTTTTAATGCGTTGTTCAAGTTTTGGTTAACAGTGCAAATATAATGTAATAAAAAAATTTACCAAGTGCGAAGGGTTCAGCTGTATGAAGATAAATAGCAAACTGTCAAAAATTTAAAAAAATATTAATTGCCGTTTTCTCATTACACGATTATCTTTTTCCCCAACGAAAACCTGCACATTAAAGAAATTTGGTTTTCTCAATAAATCATTTGCTTTTATTCTGTTGCAAAGCTAGCCAGCACTCATCTGCCAATTATTTATTTTCCATTTTTTGCAGTGCAGATAAATTCATTCATCTGACTCCCAACTTTAATACTATGTTCACACTTGGGTTCTTAAACGCGTTTAAGCAGCTCGAACGTGATTAAGCTCTAATCACTTCAAAATCGAGATGATTACCCATACATTGAAGTAATTTGTTAATCACTTCAAATCGACATGATTACAACTAAATCACATAGAATCCACTGAACATACCCTAATAATGTAGAATCGCTCATGATCGTGTACAACCGGCCAAGATGTCTGCTTAATGTTTTTATTTTTTTCCTTGAATAATTCATAAATTTTCACAATTTCATCATTAAATTGATTAAAATAATCTTCTGATAACTTTATAAAAGTGTTTTTATCCATTTTTAATACTTTAAAGAAATTTAAATTTGTTTGTTGTTTTTTTGTGTGTTTGTGTGTGTGTTTTTTCTTAATCATCTGTCATCTTAATCATCTCAAATGTAATGTGAACGGCTTTGATTAGCTAAATCAACATTTTGCTTAAACGCGTTTAAAAACCCAAATGTGAACATAGCATAACATGTATTTTGAGAGGTGTTGCCAACTAAAAACAATGTTTTTTGTCGGTTTATTGAGAAACCCAAAATCGTTAACGGACAGTTTATCGGTCTAATAAATTTATGTTGACATTAAGTAACTGCCCGTCTATAACTGACATGATTTGCTGTTATAAATTGATGTTATAAAAGCGTTTTTAAAACATTTGCATTAACAACCGTGTTGTAACATGAGAAAACTTCTAACATGCTGAGTCTATACCTAACACTATCATCATATTAGTGTTAAAGTTAAGCATTTCATGTCAGTTGTAGACTGCATGTAACAGACAGTTTCTCGATACTTTGAGAAAATGGCCATGAAAGTGTTGCTGATTCAGCGGTTTATGGGCAAATTCTGCGATTTAACGCTTTTTGTTTGTTTAGTTTTTATGTTTCTAATAAACAAAAAGTTGACAATATTTAATAAAATAAACAAAATCATAAGAAAAAAAACTGAAAAAATCTGTTTACATTTTTTATAGTTTGCTCTTTCCAACATTTACTGTTTCTTTCTATAAATTCTACATCAATCCAATGAATAAATAAGTAAGTGTGCTATATTCGGCTATGCCGAATCTTTGATACCCTCCACCGACGGTTCGAATATTTCAGGAGTGATATCTATGGTGCCTATTACGAACTAAATTCGATTTTCGATTAGCTGATCGATCGAATTTTCGATACAAATTTACTATTGTGATTTTGTTAATTCGAAGTAGGACATTTTCGATCAGATGTCACTTAAAATAAAAAATTTTAGTTTACAAATTAAAAAAAAAAATTAAGTTAAGCGTGACCACGGCAGAATTATGGTTGTTTTCAAATAATTTTGCTTCAGTGGGGTTTCATCTCACTTTTTTACATGCTGAGCTTTGCTGCAAATCATTTGGTCAAAAAATAATTTTGTTCCATAAGGAATATGAGCGATCCAATTGCTGTTTACGACGTTGGACTTGCATAAAATGAACAAAACTGATAAAGAATATGGTATTTGGTATACGAACACAAAAAAGTTAAAAAATTGTTACATTTTCATTAAGTTTTTTACATTTATTTGCAGCAGAGAAGCAAGCCGTAACGGCGCGGCTAACGGCTCGACGCTCAGCCGGTTTTTTTCGACAAGCTGCGCCGCCGCCGATATACTCGACTGATCGGCGGCTCAATTGCTAGCTGATTATTTTTTTATATTTTTTTTTTTTTTTTTTTTTATTTAGCCAAAATTGGTTATTCAATTAATTTTTGGTATTTTTCAATATTATTAAAGGTAATGAATACTTGCGGAAATCGGTATTTAGTGGCACTGTTATCCTATACAAATATTTATCTTATTTTTAAAGTTTGGTGTGAAAAGATTTGAAGAGTTTTAACAAAAATTTTTTGTATTAAATTTATCTATTATTTTCAGAAACTGTAACAATTATGTATTTTTATAGATTATTATTTATTATATGTATTAAAAATATGTTAACCAACATTATCAATGATTAGCTAAATTGGTAACACTTAAATTTAATTTTGAATGCTGATTATCTTCTTCACTTTGGGGTATTCCACCACTTAAAATTCATTGAGCCACACATTTTTTGCAATTATAAACTATGTTTTATAAATACTGATTATATAAAAGATTGGTTACCTATTATCCATTTTTTTGTTAAAATTGTTTTCATACGTTTAAAAAGTTTAAAAAAAAGTGTTCCTCATTACAAGTGGTAAAAAAATTGTGTTGTAAAATTAATCAATGAGTCGGAAAATAGAAAGCTATTTTATGTCAAGCAACTATAGGTCTGCAAAAACCAATACAGAATTGACCAATGATCATACTAAAAGACCCAGTACAGAACCAGTCTATACTGAGGACTGCGGAGAAACATTGGATAGCTTTCAATATTTAAGAAACTATCAGCAATAAGGAAATAAATTATAGACTTTGTGGCATGTACTAGTTCGCAAGCACAGAGGAATTCAAATATCCCTACAGAAATAAAAACATATTTTGATGCACCACAGGAGGAAATTGAATGTTTGGATTGGTGGAAAATAAGGAAGAGGTATTTTTCATAAAATTAAATTTTTTTACTTTTTGTGTATCATTTATATTTGTTTAAAGATTTTCTGCAGCTGGAGCTTGCATTACTTCCCAGAGAAGCCGTCTAAGTCCATTCACCTTAAAAAGACAATTATTCTTCACAACAATCATTTAGTTGAGCCTATTCTAAAAATGAATTAAATTGTCTTGTTCGACCTTTATTTAAAATTTATTTTTATTTATTAAGCTTGAGGTTTATTTTTTTTTTATAAAAATATTTGTTTTATTTTATCATTCGGTTTGTGCTTTGTTGTGATACAGACGTTTATTTTTAACCCCGCATACGATTTGAACTATTAATTAATCACATTTGATTTTGACATATATCAGCAGCGAATGGACGCTTAAAATAAATAATATATTTTGTTATTTAAATTATTTAACATAATAGTGAACAATTAAAACGATAAAGTTAAATAAATTAAAAAAGTAAAAATATATACATACGTATGAATGTTCATACATGTACATATGTATGTATACATATTCTGAACTAAAACATTTAAGTTTAAATTTCTTATTTCTTTGTTGTTGTAAAATACAATAAATAATAAAAATATTTAAAGCAAAGCAAAACGGTGAAAAACAAAAACAACTCTTTGCATGAGTACGAACAGTGAAACAACACTAAGACAAAATGAAAGAAACGTTTACGTTTTAGTTAATGCAAATGAAAATAATGCAGAAATAAATAAAACAAAATAAAACAATATAAACTATTTAACGGCTAAGCCAATTATTCGAACACGTTCCCTCTCACCCTCGGTATTTACACAAACGGTGGATAGTGACTCATTAAAAAAACTACAACTAGATTTGGTGACAAGTGTTGCCAGGCCAGCAAGTATTGCAGTGACGTCAAAAACAAATTTAGTGGGAAATGATACCATGAACTTAAATACAAATGCAATGGAAAACCCCGCTGTAAAAAGTTGTCAAAAGCCTCCAGTCCAAGTTGGTATGGACAGGTATATAACAGTCCTTAAACGGGGTCGCAGCCCTACTTCTTCAGCTGTTGCTTCGGCATCAAAAGAGCCATATTTTGATAAAATAAACTCCCAAAATCGCTTTGCTATTCTTGAGGATGAATCCTCTGAAGCACCAAACGTCATAAAATCGTCCAAGCCTCCCCCGATATATCTTAGGGAGCATAACTCAAATGATCTAATAAAGAGTTTAATTTCGTTGATTGGTGAAAATTCTTTTTATGTTGCTGCAATAAAGCGAGGTAGTATAAATGAAACTAAAATTCAAGTAAATCATGAAAATGACTTTCGCAAAATAATAAGCAAATTTGAGGCACTTAAAAAAAGTTTTTACACATACCAACTCAAGAGCAGTAAAGGTCTCCAGGTGGTGATTAAGGGAATTGATTCATTCGTAGACCCAGAGGAAATTAAAACTTTCTTGGAAGAAAAAGGCTTCAAGATAAAACATGTGGTAAATATTAGAAATAGGGACAAAAATCCACAACCACTTTTTCGAGTGGAATTAGAGCCCGGCGACATTAAGTTAAAAAAAAACGAAACGCATCCCATTTATAGTTGAAATATATTCTATACAGAAGGGTCACAATTGAGGAGCCGCACAAAAAAAATGGACCTGTTCAGTGCTTAAACTGCCAAGAATTTGGCCATACCAAGGCATACTGCTACTTACCCCCTGTCTGCGTAGTATGTGGTGAACTACACGGTACAGTTTCTTGCGATAAGTCTAAAACTGACCCCAACGTAAAAAAATGTAGCAACTGTTGCGGTAATCACACTGCCAATTATAGAGGATGCCCTGTGTATAATATCGTCAAGCAGACGGTTGGACCGAAAACAAATACCCCTCAAATGCAGGTCGCAAATCAAGTAAACACAAATGCAAATCAAGCCCCCCAGCCTAGTAATAACAGAACCTCTTACGCTAACGTCCTAAAATCAAACCATCAGCCAATGCAAGGTGCCTCGCCAAGTAATGATGAAACTCCGGTTTCTTATTTAAGTCGTTTAGAAAAAACCATGGAAACATTAGTGCAAACAGTAAATAATTTTACGAACACAATGGGTAATATGATGCAGGAAATGCTTAGAATGCAATCGATGTTATTGCAAGCTGTACTTAACAAACCATGAACTGTTTAAAAATTTGTTTTTGGAACGCAAACGGCATCCGCCAACATAAAAATGAATTAGAATACTTTCTTAAAATAAACAAGTTGATGTCATGATGATTTCTGAAACTCATTTGACCTCAAGAAATACGTTTAAAATCAATGGTTATATACTATATGATACCAAGGACCCTCGAGATAGAGCTTGTGGAGGTTCTGCCATATTAATAAAAACCCGAGTCAAACACTATCTAATGTGTGATCATCGTGAAGATTATCTCCAAGCAACCAACATTTGCGTTGAGGAATTAAATAGAAACCTAGTAATTTCATCGTTATACTCCCCGCCTAGATTTTCAATATCGGAGGACCAATATTATAAATATTTTAAATCATTAGGACCGTGTTTCCTTGCCGCTGGCGATTTTAACGCTAAACATACCTTCTGGGGATCGCGACTTATAACACCAAAGGGTCGTGTTTTATTTAACACAATTTCTAAAATGGCTTTAAATGTGGTAGCGAGCGGACAACCAACATATTGGCCCACTGATCATCAAAAAATTCCAGATGTCATCGATTTCGGCGTGGTTAAAAACATTCCCATAGAAACGATTCAGGTTGAAGCTTCCCTAGAATAATCTTCCGACCACACACCTACAATTGTTACTATAATGAACCCCAATAGAATTGTACCTCCGACTGGTTCCTTAGCGACGACAACTGCGCAAATTAATTGGTTAAAATATAAAAAATATCTCAGTACCCATTGCACAGAAAATATTCCGCTCAGTACACCGGATTATTAAGATCGCTCTATTGACAATTTTGACAGTTTTCGGAAACTAGCTGTTTAGCATTCCAATATTGCCACCAAAAAAACAAAAACTATTAAAATATATTCCACAGATGTCGAGCATCTTTTGACTGAAAAAAGGAGGGCTCGAAGAGACTGGCAATTGCACAGATCCCCTCAACTTAAGAACTTACTTAAAGAGTGTACAAAAAGACTAAAGAAAGTTACTGCAGGCTCAGAAAACGGCTTCTCTGGAAAAATATCTTAAGGAACTTGATGCAACCCCACAATCAGACTACTCATTATGGCGTGCAGCTAGAAACCTCAAAAGGCCAGTTGTCTCTAAACCACCATTAAGAAACTTGAATGGAAGTTGGCCAAGAAATGATGTTGAAAAAGGAAATCTGTTTGTCAATCATTTAAAAAACGTATTTACCACAAATATATCTCACAATATTGCGGTCGAGTTACCACCTGTTGCTGCTAGAGCAGCTTTTCCCCTCAGATTTGAGATAAGAGAAATCGAAAAGGCTATTTGTGACTTAAACACTAAGAAGGCACCTGGTATTGATAAAATCAGTAATAAAATGCTTTTGGAGCTACCTCGCATAGCAAAGAAAATTATTCTTTTTATTTTTAATGCTATTTTACGCCTTGAATACTATCCTCAAAAATGGAAGGTTTCCTTAGTTACCATGATACCAAAGCCAGGTAAAGATCATACAAAAGTTGAGTCTTATAGGCCTATTAGCTTATTAGCAAATATGTCAAAGCTGTTTGAGAAATTATTAGTTTCAAAATTAACACCGATTTTAAGTGAAAATAGATGTATTCCAAACCATCAGTTCGGATTTAGAAGAAAACACAGCACAATCGAACAGACTGAAGAAAAGAAATATTGCTCAGCACTCTTCATCGATGTTTCGCAAGCTTTTGATAAAGTCTGGCATGAAGGCTTATTACATAAATTGAAGCAAAATTTACCAGCAAACACACAAAAGCTGCTAGAAAGTTACTTAGTCGGTCGTCAATTTATTATTAAAGAAGGAAATTTCTTAAGTTCACCTCAGCCCATTGCCGCTGGAGTCCCACAAGGCAGCATCCTGGGACCCCTATTATACTTAATTTATACTTCGGACATGCCAACAAGCAACTATACACAAACTTCAACATTTGCAGACGATACAGCTTTTCTAAGCGTCCACGAAAATCGTTATGAAGCATCACGTTACTTACAGCATCATATATTTCAACTAGAAATATGGTTAAGACAATGGAGGATAATGGTCAATGAGCAAAAATGCGTACATATAACATTCACTTTGCGCCGGGAATCTTGCCCCCCTATTACAATCAATAATCAAATAATTCCTCAACATTCGCATGTAAAATATCTCGGTATACATCTGGATCGGCGATTAACGTGGAAATGCCATATACAGGCAAAATTAACTCAAATGAAACTAAAAGCCATTCAAATTCACTGGCTTATTGGAAGAAATTCTGTCCTAAGTCTCGATTGCAAGCTTCTACTTTACAACTCTATCTTAAAGCCTATCTGGTGCTACGGTATTCAACTATGGGGCACTGCATCGGCCTCTAATATCGACAAAATTCAAAGGCGCCAAAATAAACTTCTTCGAATAATCACAGCCGCTCCCTGGTATGTTAAAAACTCAAACATTCATAAGGATCTCAATGTGCCATTAGTTAAAACTATGATTACAAAATATGCAATAAAATATTTAAAAAGGCTTGAACAACACCCAAATCCACTAGCTCGAAATATTTTAAATCATGGCGGCCACACTCGCTTAAGAAGAAGAGACACTGCAGCACTTACCCAATTAGATGAGCGATAAACACCTATATAAGTGAATAAAAACCGTGATGAAGAAAATTTTGTCTGGCACTGGCAGGACATAAAATAAAGCATTAGGTTAAGATTTGATTAATTATTGTTAGTTCATATTTAATATATGAAGATTCAATAAATAAATAATGAAAAAAAAAAAAAAAATTTGTATCCGAAATTTCGTCACGCTTTTGTGTGACTTCGGGGAAAATTAACAATTTAAAATTTTTGAATCGTTAATTTTTTCTGAAGAAGTCACACAGAGGCGTGACGAAATATCGGATCAAATAAAACAAATATTTTATTTGTGGTCTATTACAAACTTATTAAAAAAAAAAACTTTAAAAATTAATTAATTAACTATTTTAAAATGCCTGATGTTTCCAAATTTTTAGAAAATCTTATTGTTGTATCTGTTACTGACCTTAGTACAACTAACAAGATATTTGCTGTAAATAGTATTTTTATTCTAAAAATTAAATTTATCTCTTATAAAATTTTTACTTTTTAAAGGAATAAATCATTATTTGTCTTTTTGTGTTGTTAACACTGTTTCTTTATCTATATGCTTACTGTAAATAAGTTTGGCGCAGCCAAATTTTTTTTTTGTCGTCCAAAAAATCGGCACAAAGCAGCTCAGACGCCGCACAGAGGGATTTGTCCATACAATGTTTGGCAAAAAATATAAGGAGTGCTCGTAGAATGTTGAAATTTTGCTGAGCCTTTGGTTAGCTCAATTAAGAAAAATATAAAGTTTCATCAAAATTGGCCACGCCCTCCACCCCCCGCCCATAGAACCCAAAATTTTTTTTTGGCCCAAAGTTTTTGAAATTTCGCTCTGAGCCTTTATTTAGCTCAATTAAGAAAAATATAAAGTTTCATCGAAATTGGCCACGCCCTCCACCCACCGCCCATAGAACCCAAAATTTTTTTTTGGCCCAAAGTTTTTGAAATTTCGCTCTGAGCCTTTATTTAGCTCAATTAAGAAAAATATAAAGTTTCATCGAAATTGGCCACGCCCTCCACCCACCGCCCATAGAACCCAAAATTTTTTTTTGGCCCAAAGTTTTTGAAATTTAGCGCTGAGCCTTTATTTAGCTCAATTAAGTAAAATATAAAGTTTCATCAAAATTGACCACGCCCTCTACCCACCCACTCTACACATTTAAGAATAATTTTATTTGAGTATAAACAAAATGAGTAAACTTTTAAACTCATTTTAAAGTTTTTATTCATCAATTATCATTTCTTTTACTACATCATCTAGTTCCAAAATATGTTTACGTGGTTGACGTCTTATACTACTTATATAGGGATCAGATGATGCAAGCAAACGATGCAAAACATCAGTATTTGTTGCAGTTCTACTACATTTTCTGGAAAACATTAATCTATAATTTCTGTAATCCTTATTACGTGCTTCTTCCGCTTCCTCGGAGAGCATGCCTATAGGGAGCACTGCTGCTTCAATTATGTCATTTCCATGTATCAATACTTTATGGACAGTAGCTGGCATGAAGTACCAATTGTATTTACGAACGAATAGCTCAGCAGTATCCCACGAATATTTCTTAAACTTCCCCGTATCAATTTTTTGCCCACATGTAATTATTTGGAGAATAATTCGGAAGCGATCTATTAGTTCTTCACTAATACCTGTTATATCTGCTACGAGAGCAGGATTCGAAAAGAAACGCCTTGAAGTATTTCCGTCATTCGACGACCCAGTTCCTTGTTGTACAGTATCCACTCGCAAGTTCATGCGTTCTTTAAATGCTGCTTGAATACGCTGTTTGTTTTCTTGTTTTAATATCTTATTTTTGGATTCAATTGCAGACCACTTTTGAAAAGGCATATTATAAGATATATGGAGTATGCACTCCATAAACTTTATTCGAGCGTGTAATGATGAAATACCTAATTTAAAAGCTTCACTATCAATGGTTTTTGTTGATATTATATCCAAATGGTTCATTTCAGAGGGCTTCGCTTTACAAATATAGCATACGGCTGCTGAAGCAGTATTTGTAACTGTCTGAGCCGTTTTGCCATCTAGCATCGTGAACACTAAATTGTGTGTTACATTGAATTGTTTGCCGCATACTATAACAGTCGTATTTCCTAAAGCGGTAATTTCGGACTTTATTTTCTCAACAACAGTTAAGACTTTTTCTTTAGTCTCCTTAGCGAATTCGAAAGAAATTGGACGACAATATCTTGTTGATGATGGACTACTGTTACGCCAGTATTCATGTTCAGAGGTTGCTCGTAAACTTAAGGGCACCATCGATACTAATAGCAGGTTCTTGTCAGTAACATCAGGTACTAAACTTTGATTGTACTCTGAATGTCCAGAAGAGCCATCGCAACCCCATTTTGACATAAGAGTGCAATTCAAATTGACCATATTATTAATATTTTCGTGTGAAAAACTTTCAAATAAACGCTTAGTGGTGTGATCCATTAAACTTTGCAAATTTACTGAGGCTTCTTTTTCTGATATTTTAACTTCACTAGGATAACACTTTTTCTTCTCATCTAGTACCTTTGCATACGGAGGTAAAATATTGTATCCCTCTTTATGCAAAACATATTTTATAGTTTCATACTGATACTTTGTTAACTCTGCATCTAGTAACAACGCCAGCGCAGTTGCGGGAGGAATATATGATTGCGATTTTAAATTTGAGCCTGCTAATGCACTTGCCATTTCTAAATGTTGTTTGCTGTACTGGGACGCTAAATCAGCAGCTTTGTACCTTTTACTACGATCAGCGCAATCGCCGAATTCCTTAGCTGGCCTTCCAATTTTTGTTGAACAACTAGGTTGCTCATCAGCAAGCGATACTTCAAATATATCTAAAAATTTTCAATTATATTCAAAGTACACATTAATTATTTTGTTTTGAAACGTACTTTTTAGCCAAGTGTAATTTTTCTCAAAGAAATAAGATTTGTTTCTGTGGGATTCGGCCCAACGTTTAAAAAAGTGACTAAGAAATCGCTTTTGAACTGATTTTTTCACAATTTGAATTTCATTAATAGTAAGCACCATGTTTTTTGTTTTTATGAAATCAGTTAATAAATCCACATTATTATTGCAATTTATAAGTTCCTTGCACAATTCACTATATGAAACACAAAATGAACCCATTTTGAAAATTAGTTACGTTTAATAATTTTCTTAAACTTTTTTTTGGCAAATATTATTATTTAAAATAATCATATGGTTTTGTTTTTCTTTTTTTGTTATGCACTTTTTCGATATTGCTGTCAATCAGTTATTAAAAAGTAAAGTAAAAGTAAAATCCTAAAAGTATGCAACACCTTTTATTGTAAATATGCATTGCAGTTATTGTAAATATTCACAAAAAATACGTGAGTTTTATCACAAAATTTATAAGTTTGTTCAGCGATCGCAAAAAGTCGCAGAATTTTTTTACATAAAATGAAAGAAAACATTCCAAACTTTCATTTAGTAGTACTACCAACACGGAGGTAGACCGAGCTAACTTATTTTTTTTCTAATGAAAACTGCAAATGCTAAATTTTTTGGAGTAATTTTGATTTGCTCAGATCTCTTAAACTATATATGTAATTTAAATAATTTTTCTTTCATATTAAATTTAAAATACTATATTTTAATAACAGTGCTCTAAATCTATTGGTAGTTAAACCATATTTATTGTATAAACAACTGAAATGTAGTAAAATTTTCATCAGTTTTCGTTGTATAATATTTAGATAACTTTACCACACTTTTTTTTATACAAAATTTTATTTTTTTCGAAAACAAATCATGGTTTTCTTCTAATGAAACAGTTCTCTACAGAATTGCATCATTACATTTCTAAAAAATAACTGTAAAAAATTGGACTTTTTGCCAAAAAAATACCACTGTGCGCCGCAGCCGAATATTTTTGGTCTTCAGCCGCCGCCGAAAATGTTTAATCGGCTTGCTTCTCTGATTTGCAGTGTCGAAAGCAAATTTGTTTTCGTTGTAAAATTTGATGCAAAACGAAATTCTCGACAGTGCTGCCATTTCAAAATACCAAATCAATAGTCGATGTTCGATAGCTAGCGAAAATCGTTAATCGAATGTAACTCATAATAGGCTCCTATTTGATATCTATTTATTATTAATTATCTTTATAAAAATAGAGATCAGTGGTGCGATTCACTAACTTTTAACGATCCGACAATCGTAATATTTGTCGACATTTATATTCGCTTGCAGTAACGATAGTGTGATTCTGTAATTTTTTTTAACGATAGTACACAGCTGTTTTTTTGTAACATCTCTGTCTACAAAATGTTAAAAAAAAACGAAAAGCACAAAAGAGAATAAAATAAAAACATATGAAATTGTTCTTAACCCCCCTTGTTACACATATTTTTTCATTTAAAATGCACTGAAAAAGGTCTGGCCAGACTCATAAGTAAGACGAAGGGTTAATTTGTGGTTTCATATTTTTTTTTTGTGAATTTTACATTTAGAATTTTATTTTTGTTCTTAATTTGCTTTCTTTTTGCAAATTTTAAATTTATTATTTTGTTTTTGTTCATACATATACATATGAATATATCTTTGTATGTATGTAAGCTATTTTAAACATAAAAAACATTTTATCGATAAAATAAACACAAACTAAATTATTGTCGCTAAGATAACGACAAAAAAATTCCTTAAAGTAACAGCTGACTTTAAACGACAGCGAATATCGTTAAAAATTTTACAGAATAGCATATTCGATAAATTTTCGTTATACTTATTTTAACGATTCGATTATCGTT
Source organism: Pollenia angustigena (assembly GCA_930367215.1). Classification (NCBI taxonomy): domain Eukaryota; kingdom Metazoa; phylum Arthropoda; class Insecta; order Diptera; family Polleniidae; genus Pollenia; species Pollenia angustigena. Next base: position 8,910,890 of record OV884061.1, on the reverse strand, counting down.
ATAAAAGTTAGTGAATCGCACTACAGCATTAAAATTGATTGCGGTTTAGACCAATATTAAACTATTGACCGACAATCAGAAAGTTTTATGCTTTTTTTTAAGCACTTTTAACTAGCTTGAGTAAAATATAATTGGGGTATTCACAAGGTGTGCTATCATGTTATATTGTCATAATGTTCTAACATTTTACAATAGTTTAAAAATATTGTTGTTGCTTTGTAAACAAAATGTGTTTTAAATTAATAGAACATTGCTTGCTATGTTTATTGTGCTGTCGTAATTAATCAGAAGAGACCAGAGCTGAGCGGCTGAGCCGTACCGCGTTAGTTCTTGTAGCCGTCGCCGTTGATTGTATAATTTTATCCGGCTAACATCAAAATTTGACCTGCGGCTAGGAATTTTTGCAACAAATCACTTGCGGCATCAAATAAGTTCGGCTTAGGACTCTGCTGTTTGTTAAACAAACGAAATAAAATTTATTTCTGATTTTCGTCTGCAAAATGGAAAATAGTCAGGTAAAATCTAATTTTATTTATTCATTCATGGAAATTAGCTGATTTAAATTCAAAATAGCAAACTAAATTATGAGGGGTTGTTCACAACAGTCGTATTTTTTCATGTTATTATTTTAAGACATATGACTTTATGACACCTTGTGAATCCCCCACATGATTCGTAACAGTTTAAGCAGAACTTAACTGATTTTCTGGTGGGGAATTTATATTGGAGCGATGGTAAGTTATGAACCAATCATCCCAAAATTCTGCAGTGATTTCTGGTATTTAAAAAATACATACATTTCAATACAGCGGTAAAATTAGTTTTAGCGTTTACGGTGAATTTCAGAAGGCTGCTAAGTATGGGATCTAATGAAATTTTTTCTGGCCATATGAAGCTAAGTTTGAAGAAATTTTACCGCAATATCTACTTTGCTATGGTTTAAGGAGTATTTAATTAATTTACCAGAGTGGGCTTTATATGGGGCCTGTAGTAAATTATGAACCGATCATCTCGAAATTTATTAGTGTGATTTCTTGTCCTATAAAACTGTGAAGTATTAAATATTATTCTGATAGTATTATTAATTACGGTTCTAAGCGTACTTAACTGTTTTCCGGGAGTAGGGCTTATATGGGGAATAGGGTAAATTATGGACCGATCTTCAAGAAATTTCACAGCGCTATTTCGAGTCCTTTAAAACTTTGCCATGCCAAATTTTGATATGATAGCATTAGAAATTATGGTTTTAGGCGAACTAAACTGTTTTCCGAGAGTAGGGTTTATATTGGGCCTAGGGTAAGTTATGGACCTATCTGCGCGAAATTTCACAGTGTGATTTCTAGTCTGAGATAATGATTTTGACTCATAGCTCTGATCCTACTAAACCGAATTTGTTGGATTTCAATCCCAAACTGCAGACGGACAGAAACATGAATAACAAAAAAGTTTCACACGGAATGACAAACTTAGTATACCCTCTTTACAATTAATTGTGGTGGAGGGTATAAAAACAAAAAGGAGTGCTAAATTCGGCTATGACGAATTTTATATACCCTTCACAATAGTGCAAAAAGAACAGAAAGTTATGTAAATACCATTATAAATAAAATATTAATTAATCTGTTTTGGGCCACGCACACTTTTCTAATACCACCCACATTTTGTCGGATGTTGTGTACCCAATTTGTAAGCTTTTGGGCTTTTCGTTCTCCAGTGCCCATGTTCTGTCACTCCCGCGTCGAGAATCTTTTCGCTTGAAATGCGAGAAATGAAACAAAAATGCCATAAATTGAAACAATCAACTGTGTGTCTCACTTAACTGCATCTGTAACATTTTTAGCGAGTAATAGCTGTAACGTAAATAAATTACTCGCCAATTTACAGAAAAATTGTGTCTGTAAAATTTTTGTTAGAAAGTTCCCGCTTTTAATTGTCAAATAAACTCACGAATAAAAACGGGGTGGAAAAAATTTTAACATTAAAAATTATTTAAAAATCATTGCAATAAAAAATTGTTCTTGGCAGATTTCTTCATTGTTTAATTATTTTGATTTAAACATTTTTGAAAATTATAGGAATGTTTTCAAAGCTGTTTTGTGAACAACAAACATTAAAGTCGCACTTTACATTATTTGGTATAGCTGACGCACAATGGTTCATATTTTGAGAAGGCGGTCAAAAATTTTTTTATGTACTCCGATTTTAAAATTATTTCATTTATATAAAAGTTAATGCTAGTAAACCTCGGAGCCAAACAATTTTAACCCTATTTCAGCTATTTCGTTGAGAATAGCACATAACTTTTTTGTTTTTCAAGATTTTTTGATAGAATAAGTTTTGTGTAGTATTTTATCTTACTAACTATAGTAGTTTAAAGCATTAAACTCTGCGACCTGTAGAAATATTTAATTTTTTTAAATGTCAAAATTTCCCGGAAATATCCTACTTTATAGAGCATACATAAGTCCTGCCCGTCAAAATAGGTCAGAAAATCTGTACACTGTTTAGTCCGGACTCAAACCTTTATTTCCATACCCCATTGTACATGCATTAGATTGAGATCTTGCGAATTACAGCCATTTCTGTGACGAAACAAAAATTCAAGTCAACCATGAAAATGATTTTCGCGAAGTTGTCACCAAATTTGAAACTCTTAGAAAAAGTTTTTATACTTCAAGCTCAAGAAAAATGAAACTCACCCCATTTAAAATATAAGATATATCCTATACAGAAATATTACGATAGAGGAGCCGCACAAGAAAAATGGTCCCATTCAATGCTTACAATGCCAAGAATTTGGCCACACCAAAGCATAATGTAAATTACCCCCCGTATGCGTCGTTTGCGGAGAACTACATTGCACAGTTCAGTGTGATAATTTTAAAAATGATTCCAACGTAAAGAAATTCAGCATCTGTGGCGGTAATCACACTGCAAACTATAGAGGATGCCCTGTATGTTCCATCGTTAAGCGATCAACTGCACATAAATGAAATCCCCCTCAGGCGCAGGCAACTAATATACCTTTAACTAACTCGATTCTAGTACCACTTCCTTGTAATAACAGTGCCTCATACGCCAATGTATTAAGAGAAAATTTTATGCCAGTGCAAAATGTTTTTCCAAATAATGCCTCAAATCCAATTTTGAATACACAGCCTTATGACCAAACTCCTGTTTTTAACTTAAATCGTATAGAATCAACTATCGAAACTCTAGTGCAAACTGTCAACAATTTTACGCACACTATGGGCAATGCAGGAAATGTTAAGAACGCAATCGATGTTATTGCAAGCTGTACTCAAAAAGCCATGAACTGTCTAAAAATTGTTTTTGGAACGCAAACGGCATCCGCCAACATAAAAATGAATTAGAATACTTTCTTAAAAATACACAAATTGATGTTATGATGGTTTCTGAAATTTATTTGACCTCAAGAAATACGTTTCAAATCATAGCTATGTACTGCATGATACAAAGGACCCTCGGGTTAGAACTTGCGGGGGTTCGGCCATTTAAATAAGAGCTCGAATCAAGCATTTCCTTATGTGTGACTCTCGTGAAGAATACTTTCAAGCAACAAAAATTTTTATTGAAGAATTTAATCGAAACTTAGTAATTTCATAATTATATTGTCCACCTAGATATACAATACAGTGAACTCGCGAAAATGTGAACACTCAAAAGGGTGAACGTCTCAGAAACGTGAACAAATTTATTTTTACACAGACTATTCTAAAACGTGAACAAAATCTGGAAGCTCTAAAACGTGAACACATTTTTGTTTACTTTTTAAAATGTTTTTTTTTAATTGGGAAACCCCCGAATTGAGTTCACTTATTGGTTTAAATGTGAAAGTGAAAAATATCATTAAAAAATAGAAAGTGTAATCTATAAAAGATAAAGTAAATACATATACTTGAATTATTGAAAAAAGATTATAGTGTCAGTGACTTGACGAAAAATATGGTGTTGCTTAATAAACAGTTTGTGCCATTAAGAAGAAAAAAACAGGAAATAACAAATTGTGTAAATAACACTATTTCTGGTACCGGAAAGTGTTAAACAATACGTTCTTCTGAGCTTCCGAAAATTCTTAGCATGCGAAACAAAAAATTGCCAGTAAGCGGACTGATGTTAAAAGCAAAGGCTTTATAAATTTACCAACAAATTAAAGGGAGTGATCGTGGTTTCAATGCCAGCGACGGCTTTTTTATTAAAAATTAATAAAATATTTGTTTTAAAATACTTGTTTATCTATTTATTTTTAAATAGGGGTGTTTTTTTTCATATTTTGGCATTCGATAACGTGAACAAACTCGAAAACGTGAAACGCCATGGTAAAAATTAGTTCACGTTATCGCGAGCTCACTGTAGCAGAAAGCCAATATTATAAATCACTAGGCCCCTGTTTTCTGGCTGCTGGTGATTACAACGCTTAACACACCTACTGGTGGTCACGTCTTATAACACCAAAGGGTCGAGTCTTATATAATACAATTTCTAAAATGGGTCTAAATGTAATAGCGAGCTGACAACCCACATACTGGCCTGCTGATCAGCAGAAAATCCCAGATGACATCGATTTTGGCGTGGTTAAAAACATCTCTATAGAAACGATTAGTGTAGAAGCTTCACACACCAACTATAGTTACTTTAATGAACCCTAATAAAACTGCTTATTTATCAACAGCTGCCCCGCGGATAAATTGGCAAAAATACAAAAGACATATAAGTACCCACTGTACAGAAAATATATTCAGGGGTGTGCTGGAAATCGCAAACGTAAAACGCAAGAATTTTAATACATAGTCGTTTTTTTATAAGATTTCTGTAATAAATAAATTTTATGACAAAAGTTATACAAATATTCATCTATTAAACAGAGTTTTATAACAAAAATTATATAATTTAAATTGAAAGTGTATTAAAAACAACTTCCAAATTCTTGCGTTTTACGTTTGAGATTTCCAGCACACCCCTGATTGCTACGTACACCAGAAGATATAGACATCTCTATTGCCAATATTAACAAAAATCTCAAACAAGCTGTTGAACATTCCTCGATACTCCCTAAACAAATTTGATATAACAAAATATATTTTGCAGATGTCGAGCGACTCTTGGTTGAAAAAAGAAGAGTTCGAAGAGAACTCCACAGATCCCCTCAGCTTAAAAATCTATTGAAAGAATGCACAAAAAAACTTAGAAAGTTACTACAGTCCCAGAAAACAGTATCTCTGGAAAAATATCTTAATGAACTTGAAGCGACTCCACAATCTGACTACTCATTATGGCGTACAACTAAAAATCTAAAAAGACCGAATATTTCCAGACCCCCGTTGCGAAACTCAAATGGAAGGTGGGCAAGAAATGATGTTGAAAAAGGAAGCCTGTTTGTTGAACACCTAAAAAATGTATTCACCCCTAATTTAACTAACGACACAATAGTCGAGTTGCCACCTGTCATTAGCGCAATACCTATACCACTAAGATTTAAAATAAGAGAAATTGAGAAGGCTATTGCTGATTTAAATCCCAAGAAAGCACCTGGTTACGACAAAATATGTAACAAAATGATTATCGAGCTTCCCCGCATAGCAATATAATTAATTAAAATTAATTAATTAATTTTTAATGCAATTTTACGAACAGAATACTACCCTTCAGAATGAAAGGTCTCACTAGTTACCATGATACCTAAGCCAGGGAAAGATCACACAAGAGCTGAGTCATATAGTCCAATTAGCTTTTTATCTAACATATCAAATTTGTGTGAGAAACTGTTGGTTTCTAAATTAATTCCGATATGTGACGAAAATGAAGGTGTACCAAATCATCAATTTGGAGTTAGAAAGAAAAATAGTACAATCGAACAAACACACAGACTAGTAAACATCATTAGAAAAACTTTTGAAGAAAAAAAATATTTTTCTGCACACTTCATTGATGTTTCTCAATCTTTCGACAAAGTTTGGCATGAAGGCTCAATACATCAATTGAAGCTAAATTGACCCGTAAACACACATAAACTGTTAGAAAATTACTTAGTCGGTCGAAAGTTTGTTATAAAAGAAGGTGATTTTTTAAGTTCAACCCAACCGATCAATGCTAGAGTCCCACAGGGAAGTAATTGAGGGCCAATATTGTATTTGATATATACTTCACACATCAACTTTTGCTGATGACACAGCATTTCTAAGCGTGCACGAAAGCCGTCATGAAACATCTAGTTACCTACAGGACCATATATATCACATTTACTTTGCGTAGAGAGTCATGCCCCTATTAAAATCAACAACCAAATAATACCACAACATTCGAATGTAAAATATCTCGGTATACATTAAGATCGTCGTTTAACGTAGAAATGTCATATAGAGGCAAAGTTAACTCAAATGAAACTAAAAGCAATTCAAATAAATTGGCTTATTCGAAGAAATTCGACCCCTAGTTTAGATTGTAAACTCCTAATTTACAACTCTATCTTAAAGCCAATATGGTGCTATGGTATCCAGTTATGGGGCACTGCCTCGGCTTCCAACATAGAGAAAATACGAAGGCGTCAAAACAAAATTCTTAGAATCGTTGTCTGCTCCCTGGTATGTAAAAAACTCGAACATTCACAAAGAGCTCGATGTACCATCAGTAAAATCATTGATCACAAAATATTCAATTAAATACTTAAAAAGGCTCGAATCGAAAAATTATTCACTAGAAATAGGTTATATGGAAAACAACGTTTACCGGATCAGCTAGTATATATATATAATTACAAAGAAACACCTAACTCATCAGAGCAATGTCCATATTGTAATACAAGTACCATTTCCATCATACATCTTATCATATTGCACGAAATTTTCAGCTATATACCACAATTCAATCAAATCCAATACAATACCTGTCCAACCCCTTACCAACTAACTTCAACATTATCCTAAAATTATTAAAACAATGTAAATATTCTTTAGATTAATTATAGTTCTGTAACATAACTAGCTGAAGGTCTCAGTAGCCATTGCTGTAATAAGTTATTTTTATAAGTTATGATAACTAATAAATAAATACAGATATATTTGTACAGTACTTACTTGTCTCGTATATTAAAAGAGTTTTGGGCTTCTAATGTCTCAATGAAAGTTAATACAAAATATTTGTTACTTATAAGCTGCTCGAATTGTAACATTGCAGTGTCGTAATTAGTGTGAGGGCTATTCATACGTAACTGAAAAGTAAAGTAAAGATAAAGGTAATGTTATTTATACATATACATACACATACACACATATAATATAACTTAAATTTAAAAAAAAAAAAAAACAACAAAAATAAAGAAAGAGCCAAAAAAAACTTATACTTGTAACTTAAGTTACATAAAACCTTAAACCGTTAATATAAATATAAATATTTTCAAAAATATGTAAATTTATTCAAATATTGTACAAATTCATTAAACATTAAAATATTGGTATATGACTTGATATTAATAAATTCATCCACTTTTTCCGAAAAACCTCCCACTAAAAATTTAAGTTGCTTCCGTTAGCTTTTTGTACGAAGTGGTCCACTTACGCTTGAAATTGACTTACGCTTTAAATACCTTTCAATAGGCCGAAGTTTTGGACAGCAGGGTGAATTTGCCTCCTGTGGTACAAAATAGACATTATTGTTTGAATACCACTCAAGGGCCTTTTTTCCATAGTGGCATGACGCCAAATCGGGTCAGAAATATGAAGGCACTCTGTGCGGTTTAAAAAAAGGTAAAAGCCTTTTTTTAGGCACTCCGTAACAAACATATATTTCTGTGTTTATCTTGCCTGATTTCGAAAATGATAGGATTCTTTTGTCAGAACTGCAAATTTATTGTTGATATGCTCATTTCACTGGTTGCTTAGGCCAGATCGTCAGGAAACTTCACCCATAAAGATTTTAGAAAAACTAAAGATATTAAACCAAATAAAACTGTTAAACGTATTACAAGCAATAAATAAATAAAAAAAAAAAAAAAAAAAAAATTGATGTCAGTGAAACTTGGCTAAATAAAAAATTTCTATTAGACACAACAATTACCACTTAAAAACACTTAACTAATTAAGCACATAGGGGTTAAGAGCAAGATTGGAAATGAATTTGTACATTTATGTTCAATTATGCTCAACTCAGTTGAGTTGTAATTTCTTAATTTTTGTATTATGATTTACAACTTTGCTAAATTGCGGTGAACAAAAACTTTTTCGTAAAACTAGTTTATTTCTTTAGACAATATACAATTTTTCAAAAGTAGCATAAACTTTTATTGTTTTGTAAAAACAATCAAAACAATGACTTTTTATTTCGTGCTAAAAATTTGGGTTTTCCTGTTCCCGAACTTTTGTGCAATTTTGTCTCATTTTCACGAACTTTACCCAAAACGTAAAGAAACAGAGCAAATGTTGTAAACAGCATAAAACGTACTGAATTAAATAACATATCACAGAGTTAGTACATATCTTTAAAATACATCAAATTAATACTAAAAAATCACCTGGTATTAATGGAATCAACAACAAATGTTTAAAAAAGCTTCCAAAGAAAGGAATCAAATATATAACAAATATATTTAATGCATGCTTAAAGTTATGTTATTTCTCAGATCAATGGAAAAGGTCAAAAACGATAGCAATACCAAAACCAAAAAAAAACCTGCTGAATCTCCGGAGTCTTAAAGACCTATTAAGAGACTCTTACCATTAGCAAAATATTGGAAAAGATTATTAAGGAAAAAATACTAAATTTTGTTTATTTACATGAAGTTTTTGAACTAAAACAATATTTTAACAAATGGAAAATTCTGATAAATCCAGAAAAAACAAAAGCCATATATTTTACGAGAAAGCGTAAGTCTTGCTTCACGCCTCAAGGCCCATTGCAGTTTGAGAACCACGACAGAAATAACTAAATACGAAACTAAATATCAATCATCACATTCCATACATTGTGGACAAAATAAATAGGGTCACACAAATTATATACCCTTTAATTAACAGAAAATCGGACCTCTTAATTGAGAACAAAAAAATTTTAATTAAGGCCCCTCTTAAGGTTCACAACTCAACTCAGATGAGTTGTAATTTCTCAATTTTTGTATTATGGTTTACAACTTTTCTATATTGCAGTTAACAAAAACCTAACACACATTACAATTGATCACAACCAGTTGTCTTAATTACAACTCAACTGAGTTGAGTTGTAAACCGTAATTGAGGCCTAAATCTAAATGCGAACACTCAGAATTCCAAACCATAAACGAGCTTTACAGTTTTAACCTAGTTTAAGTATTTTAGTTTATAGGGATTATTTCAGAAGATTTTTATTAAATTTTCCTTCAAAACTTAGTTTCTTAAAAAAAGAATATTATAAATATTACATATTATTTGGTATTTGTAAATGAACCTAAAGATTGTACTTTGACTCGTCACCATCCTATTACTAGGCCTGAAGATCGTCATCATCCTACTATTGAAGTCAACTGTTATTATCCATTTTCTGTGAAAACAAATAAAAAATTCAATTATATAAAGAATTACTGTTTTAAGAAGACTAACTACAGCGATTTAAATTTCTTTTTATCTATTACAAACTGGCTTGAAATTTTGTCATTATCCAGTGGTACTCCGGCAGCAATCGATGCAACTCTTAATTCGTTTTATAATACTTTGTTTCATTACATCGATGATTGTGTACCTAAATACGCAGTTGTTAATAAATCTGGCCCTCCATGGAATTCCAGTTCTCTATCGAGATTAAAGAATATAAAAAATAAATTTTATAAGAAGTATAAACAAACTGGACGACTGATTGATTACTCCAAATATTCTTTATACCGTGCTAAATACAATTTACTCAACCATAACCTTTATACAAATTATTTAAATACGATGAAACTGAATCTAAAGCGCGATCCGAAAGCATTTTATAAATTTGTTAACTCGAAAAGAAAATCCATCGGATTTCCATCTTCGATGAAATATCTCACCACAGAGTCTTCTAATCATATGGAAACAAGTAATATGTTTGCGGATTTTTTTGCTTCAACCTACTCTATTGAGGAATATGATACATTGAAAATTTATCCATTTTATATCCCTGAACAACAACACATTTCATTTCCATTCGTCACTACTGCATATATGACAACATTATTATTAAAACTAAAATCATCGTTCTACAGTGGACCTGATGGTATTCCTAGCTGCCTTCTTATAAATTGTGCGCATAATATATCTATACCTTTAACAATTTTATTCAATATGTCTATAAAGCATGGCTACTTCCCGAAATTATGGAAAAAATCTTTTATTATTCCACTATTTAAATCAGGGAATAAATCGAATATAGTGAACTACAGCGGTATTGCCAAATTAATGGCGATTTCTTTTCTGAGGAATATGTTGCATTAATGTTACATGTTCTACATTTTTGTGTTCGTTTGTACAAAAAATACAACTGTGGGAAAAATTTTCAAGTTCTTTTGTGAATATGTTGATTAAAAACATGCAAAACATGTTGCATATTTTACCCTTACTTTTACTTAAGGTGTTCATAATGCCCTGTTTTTCAACTTTGGTACTTACAACTTTGTTTGTACAACCAATGTTTTATTTTGATTGTCATAATTCATACCTCTCATAATTTTGCAAAAAAATTGTTTTAAAACAAAATATAAATATATTTAAATAAATTAATCGTTCGTTTTAATTTTTCTAAGCCATTGGTGATTTCAATATTTGTTTCCAAGCCATAATAGCGTGCAGAAACCGCTCAAATAGCTTTAAAAATCGCTCATGAAGTACATTTATGATGAAAGTGTAGTAGTTGTAAATAAAAGCAGCTAATTCTGTTCTATTGAAATTGCACAACATGTAACACTTCCAGTGATTATAGGTAACATTAGAAAATGTTACATGTATATACTGTAACATATTTTTCCCAGAAAAGAAATCGCCATAAGTGTCATTCCCAAACTTTTTGAACAATATCTTACTGAATATTTAAGTAAACAAGTCTCTTCTATACTCACACCTTTCCAACATGGTTTTCGTAAAGGATGTTCAACTACGACTAATTTACTAGAATTGACAACAATAATAAATAATGGCTTTAAAAACGGATGTTATACCGATGTTATATACACTGATTTTAGTAAGGCTTTTGACAGAGTTAACCATAAACTTCTATTGCATAAGCTGTATTTAATGGGATTTACGAATTGCTGTTTGAATTGGATAAAATCTTATCTTTTCCGTCGTGAACAGCGTGTGTGTTTTAACAATACATTATCTAAACATATTATAGTCAACTCTGGTGTTCCACAAGGAAGTCATCTCGGACCAATACTTTTCTTATTATATATCAACGATCTACCTACCACAATAAAATTTTCCAATATACTTATGTATGCTGACGATGTAAAAATTTTTTCAAGTTGTGCTGACTCCATTGTTCAGCACTACTTACAACAGGATTTAAATTTATTCTTTAATTGGTGCCAAATAAACTTATTGGATATAAATTTTAAAAAATGCAAACATATACGTTTTTCCAGAAAAACTAGACCGATTGGCTGCTATTTTATTGGTGACCACAAATTGGAAGTTGTTAATGCTTTCTTGGATCTTGGTGTATTATTTGACACTAAGTTATCTTTTTTAGAACATATTAATATGTGTACTAATAAAGCTCGTGGCGTATTTGGATTTATTAAACGTTGGTCAAAGGAATTCTCTGACAGATCTATAACAAAACAGTTGTATATAGCACTTGTCAGACCTATAATCGAATATGGCTCAATAATTTGGGATCCATATTACAACGTTCATAGTGATCGTATTGAGTCTGTCCAAAAACAATTTCTGCTATTCATATTACGGAGCACTCCACCACCTGGATAACTATCTTGCCGCGATGTGGTGGCTTAAATGCTGGCTGTAGTGAATGTCTTGTAACTTGAGTCGGCAAATTCTAGCCGGGACAAGTTGGAAGGTATTTGCTTTAAGGCCAGCACGACTAAGGGTTATCCATCCTCCCATCCCCCATCCCATTACCTATGATCCTATCAATCCCCCTTTATTTCCCATTCCCCCACTTTTAAGGTCAAGGTGGTTGATAGCAGTGCCGAGGACCTGAATGGCTGGTTAGTGGTTAAAGAAACCGGTCGCGAACAGCTTCCCTCTGGCGCCGATGGCAAGGGTCAGTTGTAACTTGGCCTAGTCCGTGCAAGCCGTCACTGCGCGAGACGGTCCTTTTCTTTACGGCTTACTCGTGGGACCAAAAAACTGGACAAATTACAGAAAAAACCAAGGACGCGACTCTAAGAGTCGATGCAGGGAATATCTCTGACAACTCGGCAGTTTCGGTGTCAGATCCAGACGCCGATTGGCTGAGTATCTACAGAGATATTCTTGAGCAAGAAGGTCAGTTATTGACAGAACTGACAGAGACAAGCGGTTCCCCGTCTCGAACAGGGGTCTCGGAAAGACTCGATGGTCTAGCTCTGGGATCTGATGATGAGCATGAAATTACAATGATTTCAGCTCATGATCAGGACCATAGGGCCGGGCCATCGGCTCCTGAGGTCACACTCGAGATAGGGAGCGGAGTAGTGGGTGGATCAAAACCCATTGTTCGGCAGGATGCGACAGAACAGGTCGCATCAGAAGGCCGAACGAGTCTTGAAAAAGCCAAGAGTGGTGTAAGGGCCTCCTTAGCCTTTCTAGAAAAGATAGCTAAGAAATACTCCTCACTACACGATGGGCGGGATAGGCACTTGCTGGGGAAGCACCGAAAGAACGTTGCCAGATTCGAACGAATCCACGGATCTGTCGGTGATATCCTAGGCATTCCCTATCCTGCGGGATACACAGCAAGGGCTGCTGAGGGCTCAAATGTCAGTATGGACAACGAACCCTCAGTAGACCCTGCTGATGAATCCTCCAATAATGGAACGGGAAGTAAGAAAGGGGGTACAGAATCAACACCTGGTTCTCTAAACCGAGACAGTACGGTCACGGATAAGGGAACCAAGCCTGATGATGTACCACCCTCTACTAGCTGCGCGATGAGGACTGGTAAAGTCTTGATAATCTCCGACAGTCCCCCCCTAAGGGAGGTCACAAAGGGGATTACTGAGAAATACCAGCCAACATCTGCAGGGAAATCGGGTGATCACCGACAGAGCTCTGCTAAGGCCCCCAAAAAGGGGGTATTTAAGAGAGTTAGGTCTGGTGATGACCAGAAATCCCCAGCGGCCAAAAGGAAGGATCCCCGAAAGGAGATCACCAAGAGGGCTGGTTCCAGAGAGGAACAACCCTCTACGTCAAAGAAGCTAAGGGAGTCGTCAGGTAAGGACGGTATTCTAGCAGCTGTCATTGATCGTATGGATCCCGATGGAAGGATCAGTGTCGAGAAATGGCAGGTGCTAGAAAACAAACTACTCGACGAAATCTTTAGCGTCAAAGGAAGGCCGGACGAAGTATCGTTCAAAGGGGCTGACTGGATAAGAGGTGTCAAAACTGTCAGTTGCGGCAATCAAAAAACCTTTGAGTTTTTAAAGGCTGCAATCGGCAGGTGTGGCAGCGCTTATCCTGAAGCCAGATTGGACGTCATACTCGCGTCTGAGTTGCCATTAAGGCCGGTAGTCACTGTATGGATTCCTCCACCTATAAAACCGGTGGAGGTCATACTGGGGTTACTGGCCAATCAGAACAATGGGCTCTTTACAGGCCAGTGGAAGATGATAGCTTCACTGGGTTGTAAGGAGAACCAAGGAAGAGATTTCAGGTTCGCAGTAGACCGGGAATCTCTGAAAAAACTGAAGTCAATGGTAGGGGTTGCTGTATTCGGGTTAGGGTCTATCAGATTTAGGTTTCCTAAAAATGATAAACCCTAAGAGGCTGAGAGTGGTGCAGATAAACTTGCACCACTGTGAAGCGGCCTCAACCGAATTAGCAACCCACCTCATTGACAACAATGTGGACGTGGCTTTAATCCAAGAGCCCTGGATTAACAAAAACCGGGTAGTTGGATTAAAGATCACGGGGTATACCTTGTTCGTATCCCGCTCTGATGAGAAGGTACGGACTTGTATACTGGCGAGAACTGAACATAAATTTATGATTTCTCATTCTTTCAGTAATGGAGACCTCACGGTTGTGACAAGGGAAGCCAAGGACAAAACGGTCCTGGCACTGGCATCAGCATACTTGCCATATGAAGCTGCCGATCCACCTGGGGAAAAAGTGCGAGAGTTGGTGGAGCACTCGGGCAGAAGCGGCTCGAGACTGGTACTAGGATGTGACGCCAATGCACACCATTCCCAATGGGGTAGTGCCGACTTCAACAAAAGAGGTGAGTCTATGTTTGATTTTATTGTTGCCAGCAATCTTTTTATCTGTAACAGGGGGAATACGCCAACGTTCAGAACTAGGGATAGAGAGGCAGTGATAGATATAACATTGACGAACTGTACTGAATTAGTAGAGGACTGGAGGGTGGCTTTGGATTTTTCCTTCTCTGATCATAGTCGTCTGTCCTTTAGTCTAATGTTTGAGAGGTCGAAAAGGTGTCCATATAGGAATCCGAGAAGGACGGATTGGGATTCGTTTTCGGGACTAGTGCAACGGAACCTTAGGGTTACACGGAACTGGGGGTCGACTCCGGCCGGTGTGGAGCAACTGGTAAACACCTTCACGGGGGTATTGACCAGTAGCTATGAGCGATCCTGTCCGTTAAATTTTCCGGGCAGGCGTACACAGCCAAGATGGTGGACAGACGAGTTGAAAACTCAAAGGTCCACCGTCAGAAGGCTGTTCAATAGGGCGAAGTATACGCGCAGGGATGAGGATTGGAGTAACTTCAAGTTGAGTTACGGGAGTTATAAGGGAGATATTAGAAGGGCGAAAAGGGACTCGTGGATTAAGTTTAGCGAGTCAGTTGAATCTGTGAATGAGATGTCTAGGTTCAGAAGAATTGTATCTAAGGACCCTGTAGTCCCTGGATTTATTCAGCGATCGGACGGCTCATGGACGGAATCTGGCTCTGAATCTCTCTGTCTGCTTATGGAGACTCACTTTCCGGGGTGTGTGGATCCTGGGTCGGGGGAACAGGCTGTATGTGGTGACCCCTTCTCTGGTTCGGGCTCAGGCGGTGAGGAAAGGGAGACGGTGGGGGACATTATTACCTTGGATAAGGTAACATGGGCGGTAAATACCTTTGGGTCCTACAAATCGGCGGGGCCAGATGGTATATTTCCGGTGATGTTACAGAATATCGGGAAATCATCACTCCTGTTGTTGGTGGAACTGTTTAGGGTATGTGTGCTGAACGGGTACATTCCTAGGAGGTGGAGGGAGGTTAGGGTAGTTTTTATTCCCAAGGCGGGTAGAACCGGTCACTCTAAACCCAAAGATTTTAGACCAATCAGCTTGTCGTCTTTTCTCTTGAAGACGTTGGAAAGACTGATTGATCTACATCTGAGGACGAAGATTGACGCCGGCATCGTCAGCGGCGCTCAACACGCCTACCTTAAAGGTAGATCTGTTGAGAGTGCGTTGCA
This sequence comes from Pollenia angustigena, assembly GCA_930367215.1. Lineage (NCBI taxonomy): Eukaryota > Metazoa > Arthropoda > Insecta > Diptera > Polleniidae > Pollenia > Pollenia angustigena. Next base: position 8,895,295 of record OV884061.1, on the reverse strand, counting down.
TGATGTGGTTGGTTATGTGGAGCGGGGTTTGCGAACCAGGGAATACACCCTGGCGGCATTCCTTGACATAGAGGGCGCCTTTAACAATTTGAGGATAGAGGCCATAAGGCAGGCACTGATTGACCTAAGGGTTCCGTTGTTCTTGGTCGAGTGGATAACTATGATGCTTAGCAGCAGAGTTATTCACTCGGACTGGGGAAGGAAATCGGTGACTAGAGGGACCCCACAGGGAGGAGTTCTCTCTCCCTTATTGTGGCTCTTGGCCGTCAATGTCGTTCTGAGACGTTTTGACAGAATGGGTCAGAAGGTCGTAGCCTACGCGGATGATGTGGTGATATTCGTGTCGGGCAAGTTTCTGCCGACAATTAGCGACATCAAGCAAGGGGCGCTGAGCGAACTAGCGGCATGGGCAAGTGACAAGGGACTGGGAGTAAATCCGGAGAAGACGGAGTTGGTACTTTTCACTAGGAGGTACAAGGTGGAGGAGTTTAGACTGCCGGTACTGGGAGGAGTGGAGCTTGGACTATCTGATAGTGCTAAGTATCTGGGGGTTTTTCTGGACAGCAAGCTGTCATGGGGTAGGAATACTCAGGAGAGACTCAAAAGGGGTCTCAATGCTTACTTTGCTTGCAGATCATCGATAGGTAGGAGCTGGGGACTCCGGCCGTCAGTGGTGGGATGGCTGAAGTCGTAGGAACCTTCTTTCTAAGGCTCAGAGGTGTGCTTCAATTGGCATGACAGGTGCCTTGAGAAGTACTCCTCAGGCTGCCCTGGATGTCATTCTACATCTTCTGCCCATTGAGCAGTATGTGATGGGAATGGCGGCCAGGAGCATTCTTAGACTGAGGGAGTTAGGACTTACGAGGAATGAGACTCAGGGTCACTCACGGATCCTGGGTGAGATTGAGGCTGGTGGCTATTGCCTGGGACCGCAGGGATCCACTGATTATGTTAGCACCAGTTTGGATTTTGGTCGGTTGCCAGAGGTAATAATGCCCTCTAGGGAGAGCTGGTCGGGAAGGGGTAGATTATTTGGTGGATTTGCTATTTTCACTGATGGCTCGAAGATGAGGGGCACGGGTGCAGGGGTCTACATTGAGGATCTGAACATAAGAAGGTCATATAGGCTTCCTGACGACTGCAGTGTTTTTCAAGCGGAGGTTCTGGGGGTCTGGAGGGCCGTGGAACTGATGAGGGACAACATTGATAGGGGCTCGGAGGTCACTATATATGTGGACAGCCAGGCGGCTCTTATGGCCGTAAGGGGCTGTTATGTGAACTCCAGGCAAGTTGATGAGTGTAGGAGGGCTCTGAGGGGAGCCTTAGGGGAGTATCTGCTAAGGTTATGCTGGGTGCCGGGTCATTGCGATATAGGCGGCAATGAGATTGCTGATGAGTTGGCAAGACAGGGCTCAGAGATGGAGGATCCTGACTGTGTGGAGGCGGTTAGGCCTCCATTGGGCTTCTATTTTGGTAGAATTAGGGAATGGATACTGAGCGTGACCAATCGGGCCTGGGGGAGCCGAACGGACTGCCGGGTATCACGGACACTGTGGCCGGTGCTTAGGAAGTCCGATTCGGTGTCGCTGTTGGGCAGGAGCAGGGTCTGCGTTAGGACCATGATAGGAATTATCACGGGCCACTGTATGATAGGCAGGATGGCGGTGAGGATGGGATCCGACTTGTCGGATATATGCAGGTTGTGCGAGGACCCTGAGGACTTGGAGTCAGTTGAGCACTTTCTGTGCCACTGTCCCAGGTTGCAGGGTAGCAGGTTGAGGTGGCTGGGCAGTAGATTCCTGGGCGAATTAGGGGATGTCTCGGGTTGCGGACTCGAGAATCTGATAGGATTCGTAATGGGGATGGCCTGGCTGCGCGAGGGGAGACTGGGTGCTAACCGCACGTAGGGCGGATTTGGTTTAAGTGGGATTTCTCTCGGGGTTGGTCCTTTACCTTCTTTTCTTTCCTTTCTTTTCTACCTATCTTTCGGATCTGTCTTATGCTTTTGCTGCTTACTTCACCTACTTTATACCTTCTTAGCTATCTCTTATTAAGGCGTCACAATGGACCATATTGGTCTCTGGGTGAAGGTGTGAAGGAAACTTCACACCGGCATTTCCACCTACCTACCTACCTACCAAAATCCATCTATATATCTCACTCCATATAGAACCAGGTTATTGGAGATTCATTTACCAACTTTAAAAAGCCGCCGAACAATGCTGAATGTCATATTTGTTATCAATCTAATTAAAGGCAATATTTGCTCGGAGTTCCTGTTAAACAGTTTATTTTTTAATGTTCCCCAACGCCCTACACGTTACTACCAGCCGTTATCAATTGAATACTTCCAATTACTTCCAATACTTAATGATCTGTACAGTATTATTGATATGACTTTGAATATCAATACTATCAAACTGAATTTAATTTTATATTTAAATAGATGATGTTAAATTTGTTTGTTTAATTTTGTAATTTTTGTCTGAAAGGAGGTAATCCATAGACTAAATAAATAAATAAATAAATTACCACAACACAAAATGTCAAAGTAGAAAAGGAATATATTTTGCTAACCTCTTTAAAATGAAAAAAGTTAAAATGTAAACAAATTAATATTAAAACGTGATTAAAACAAAATTATTTGTTGGGCCAAGGATAAGTTTAAGCTGGAATAATCTGTATAAGTTTTTTCTGACTCACTCTTTAAGGTATAAGTTATACTCTTGAACATTAAGGATACACCGTTAAATGTTTAATTTCTTACAATTGAGTAGAAAAATTCTTACCTTTGGAGAATTTAGAATAGGATGATCTGTTACACCAGGAAAGAATACTTTCATAATATAATTAATGTGATCTAAGGTGGGAATGCCGGAAGTTTCCAAATCCGCCGTTAAATCCGTCATGTCCGTTTGTAATTCTGCAAATGCCTGTTTACATTCTGAACGAACGTTACTCTCTAAAGTTATCATTTGGATTTGTATGCGTTTGTATTCTCTTTCGGCTTGTGTCGTCTTTCGTCTATATATGAATAAAACGACTATCAAAAGCACAACAACGATAAGAATTGTGAATATAATAACCCACAAAGCGTGGGAAAATGTGTAAGGCTTCAGTAGATCATATCTGATATGACCAATTACGAACCGCAAGTTTCGACCAACTTTCACCACAACTAATGGTAAATCATTAAGCTGTTCGACACCATTTTCATCCGTAGATCCTGGTTGCTTTTCTGGTGGGGTGCACAGTAACTGGGTTAGCGTTAAACTGGTAACATTACATTGTGCGGTTCCAATTGTGACTTTAACATCTGATTCGTCGGCAGCAACATTTAGCATTTCACCTTCGATTACCAGGGTGTCGCCTTTGTACAGTTTTAGATTTTCATTAAATGGAAGATATTTAGGATCTTGTACATATACAATCGTACTCCTTAGGCTTGGGAAGTATTTATTTAAATCTCTTACCAATTGAACATTATCCATGTTAAAGCCAAGCTGAAGATTTAATTGAGTCTCTCTTATTTTTACAAACGCAGCCACGTCCTGGGCTTGATAATATCGGTCATTGCTATTAATATTACCAACTGTACTATAAATGTAAGACATATCACGCTTTCTTAAAGCTTTGGAATTTGATGAAATGAATGACGAAGCAGTTGCGTGATTATGTCCAGCCATCTCCGTTTGTTGGTCTAAAGCCGTTTTATAAGCCAAAAATGTTCGAGACACTACAGGGGATGGACACTCCATTTGGCTTGAATTAATAACAACACAAGTAGTTTTGTTCAGGCGATTGTTTTCGTAATATACTTCCAGTTCTGGTTTTTGTATTGAATCTAAATACAAACCATGAACTGTCAAAAGCCGGCCACCGCTGGCAAAACTTCTTAATGGTTTAATTTCCATTATGGTAGGATCCTGGGTGTAATTGTATATTGAACAGGGAATCGGTAAGGAGGCTAAGTTGTAATGATAATTATTATGATATAAAATATGTTGATCATAGAGTGAACGCATATTTTGGGGCAGTTGGCAGGTATATGTTCGATTAGCTCCATCAACCAATAGACGTAACATTCTTATAGGTTCTGGTTGAGTAGCTTCTGAAGTTATACATGTTAAACGCGAGGACGAAGCCTGTATCATATTTATGTGACACTCATATTCATCAAGAAAGGCACGTATATTTGAACCGATGTTTAAATATTTACCCATAAGAGTAATTTTTGTTCCACCAGACTTAGGACCCACAGTTGGCGTCAAACCGTTTAATTGTATATCCTTAAATTGAAACTGCACACTCGATTCGGTAAAGCCAGCATCATTAAATACTTTGACGGGTGCAGTAAGTTCATGACTAACAGCGCCTGTACGACATTCAATTTTAACCGAAATTTCGTAATTGACCAATTCACAATGGACAGAGCCTATAGAAATTTTACCCTTAACATCGTCCTCTCGTATACCTAAATTACTACCCTCAATTGTTACCAAAGTACCTCCTTCTATAGGCCCAAATAAAGGCTTAATCATATCAATACGTGGCCTTGGACATTCATTAAATTTAGACAGTTCAAAGTTATGGTTCGAAGGAAGCACCATTGAAGTTGTGGATGGCGAAGACGGGTCTAAGCCATTATTTAAAGAAGTTAAAGCGCCGCAAGTTTCATTATAGACACACGTATTGGCACACCAGGCACATTGATATTTTGGGTCTCTTGTAACACATAAACTGCAATCTGCATGTTCACGATGCGATCCCAACACATCACATTTATAGAGCGTAATAATTGCTGTATCTATGTAATGTTGCCGATTCCATGTAATATCCACTTTAGCCTGATATTCATATGTATTTGTTTCATAGAAATATGGCGTTTTTTCGCAAACCACTATTCGATTATTGTCAATACGAGCAGGTAATAGCATTTGTGCTGCTTCTATTTGAACGGTACATAAAAACCCAGAGTGTGCACTTTTTGGTTTTGGCAAGTTCTCAATTTCGAATCGTATTTCCTTTGGAACCCGTACAGGCAACAAAATTGGATCTTTAGAACGCTTTAAATGTGGACATTCCGCATCTTTGGCAATAACATTTTCTAAATTACGACACTGCTGCATTTTATGCACACATTTATTATCATAAATGCACCAGTTGCAGTCCCACGAACTATGGACACAATTTTGGCATGTATTGTGTCGCGAGCAATCAAAAAAAGCAAACGACCGCGTCACAAAATCCTTGTTTGTTTCTGAACTGCGCACTGACAGTGGAACCAAAACATGATCAGTATTAGGTGCAATTAATGGGCGTTGGGATAATGGCGGTGTCATACATGATAAGCCATTTTCAAGAACTTCTGCATCTATAGGCGTAGAATTTCCAAAGACGCAACGATATTTGCCATTGATCGGTTCTGGTAAAGTGCGAATGATAAGTTGAACTTGTGAGACTTCTGATATAGGTATTTTTTCTGGTAAGATAGATTCAAAATCAATGCACTGCTGACCACTTCCTAATGATAACCAGCGAGCCGCCGAAGTATCTTTCTGGCAAGTAGAACGTACAGTACAACGTTTCTCTAAAGAACACCACCCGCAAAAGGGATCACGTGACTCAAGGCATGAAGAGCAATTAGTATAAACTGAACAATGTTCAATTCTCAACTTAGTGATCTAGAAAGAAAAAAAAGAGTTGTCTATAATAAAAAAATAAAGCTCAATACAATTGTCAAACAATTCCTCATAAGACTTAAATATACAAATTTGAATGCAAGCCATAAACTTTGCGACAGTTAAAACTACAAGGTTAGTAATCGAGTTTGCGTATGCAGTAGAACCGCGACAAAGTTATCGGAAATGTAATTTCTTCTTCTAAAGTCCTCTAGCTCCCGGTGGAGCATAGGGCCTCATCACAATATCCCCTATGGTAATTTACAGTTTTGAAATATTAACTTTTCTAAGCGGTTTTAAATTCAAAAAATATCCAAATATTTTGCGTTTATGGCCTCATATACTGCTGTTCTAATAACAATTTATTTGTACTGCAGCATTACATTGTAATTTTTGAAATTTAAAGGCTACAATTTCTGTTAAGCTAATAAATGGCCAGTTAGTGGTTAAATAAACTGGTAGTGAACAGCTTCCCTCTGATGCCGATGGCAAGGGTCAGTTGTAACTCCAGCCTAGTCTGTGCAAGCCGTCACTGCGCGAGACGGTCCTTTTTCTTACGTGCGTACTCGTGGGATTAAAAAACTGGAAGACTTTAAAAAACAAAACAAGAAGGACGTGACTTTAGGACGCGGTGCAGGAAATGTCAGCAGGTTCGGTGTCAGATCCAGACTCCGATTGGCTGAGTATTTACAGGGATATTCTACTGCAGGAGAGTCAGTTAGTAACAGAACTGACAGAGACGGACGTGATGGACTCTCCATTCGGCTCCCCGTCTCAAACAGGGGCTTTGGAAATACTTGGTGATCTAACTCTGGACTCTGATGATGAGCACGAAATTACAATGATTTCGGCTCATGATCAAGACCAAAGAGCTGGACCATCGGCTTCGGAGGTCACACTCGGGATGGAGAGTGGATTGGCGGGTATATCAAAGCCCATCGTTCGGCAGGATGCGACTGAACAGGTTACATCAGAAAGCCTGCTGTTGAATCCTCCAGTAAAGGAGCGGATAATCTAAAGGAGGGTAAAGATTCATGAGCTGCCACTCTTAACCGTGACAGTATGGTCACAGCCATGGGAGCTAGGCCTGTGAACGAATTACCCACTACTAGCCGCGCGATGAGGACTGGAAATGTCTTAATAATTTCCGATAGTCACTCCCAAAAAGGAGTCTTTAAACGAATTCTTACCAGGACAAACCAGTCAACATTTGCAAGAAAAAATCGAAGTGATCACCGACAGAGCTCTGATAAGGGTCCCAATAAATAGGTAGTTAGGAGTTTTTTTTTTATTTATTATTTAAGGTCTACGGAATAAATCCTTACAGACCAATTATAAAAAAAATTTTACATAATATACAAAATAATAAAAAGAAAAAGGATTTAAACATCCATTTAATTACACTGATTTAGGTGCATAATAATATAACGTTTAATGACATTAAGAAAAATCAATAAGAAAATAAAAATCATTATAATGTTTGCACAATTTTCTTAGAGGATCAGAATTAGCATAATTAGTTTGTAAAACTTGTAAATATATTGGAATGTAGAAACGAGTTGATCGATGAGGTACATTAAAATTTATGTTGCTGAGTAGGAAGTCAGAACAGACTGCACCATTTATTAGGTTGAATAAAAATGAAACGCTAAGCATAGTTCTTCTGCTCTCCAACGTTGGTAATTTTGTAAATGCAAGCCTTGTAGTATAAGGAGGAATAATGACGTTAGGATTCCATGTTGAATTACCCAAGCAAAAAAGAAGGAATTGTTTTTGGACTGATTCAATAATGTTTTTCAGATAATCCGCACTCGGATCCCAAATAACAGATCCATATTCCAAGATTGGTCTGACTAAAGATGTATATAACCGCTTAGTAATGATTGGTTCAGTAAACTCCTTAGCCCATCGTTTTATAAAAGCTAACATACCACGCGCTTTGTTTACCATCATATATATGTGTTTCTTGAGATTTAATTTAGGATCTAAAAGTATTCCAAGATCTGAGAATTCCTTAACCAGTTCAAGTTGATGTCCACCCAGTGAAAAGTTAAATAAAGCGTTATCGTTTCTTGAAAAACGCATATGTTTACATTTGTTTAAATTGAGTTCCATTAAATTAAGCATGCACCATTGAAATAGTTCATCCAAATCATGTTGCAGCAAATTTTTGTCAATGTTATTGTCATAACTATGAAATATCTTCACATCATCAGCATACATTAAGGCGTTACAATATTTTATTACGCACGGCAAGTCATTGATGAATAAGGAAAATAAAATTGGACCAATATGGCTTCCTTGGGGCACTCCAGAACTTACGATAATGTTTTTTGATGTAGTATTATTAAAAACAACATTTTGTTTTCGGTTTGTTAAATATTATTTAATCCAATTTAAACTCCCGAGTGTAAAGCCCATAGCATGAAGCTTTATCAGAAGTAATTTATGATTGACTTTATCAAAAGCTTTACTAAAGTCCGTGTAGATACAATCTGTAAATTTCCTTTTAATAAATCCACGATTTACTATAGTAGTCAGCTGCATGAGATTAGTAATTGGTGAACGACCTTTTCTAAAACCATGTTGACAGGAAGATAGTAGGGACGAGATTTGATGAAGGAGATTGTCGGTAACAAACTTTTCAAAAAGTTTAGGGATTGCACTTAACTTTGCTATGCCTCTATAGTTTGTGACACATGACTTACTTCCAGATTTAAATAGCGGAATAATGAGCGAATCTTTCCACAACTGAGGAACGTAACCATATTTTAAGGATAAATTTAATATTATGCTTAAAGGAGTAGCTATTGCATGTGCGCAATTCTTCAGAACACAACTGGGAACACCATCAGGACCCATGTGGTATGAGGACTTAACAGATTTTAAAGTGTCTAAAATCTGGTTTGTGTGGATTGGATAGAAGTGTATCATTTGATGGCATGCAATTGGATGTGGGTATTCATTTAAATCATATTGGAAATCAGAGTAAGTGGTGGAAAAAAAATCAGCAAACAAGTTACTTATTATCTGATCGTCACTAGATTCGTTAGCTCCGTACTTCATTGTTTTTGGGAAGCCACCAGATTTCTTTTTAGAATTAACAAATTTATAAAAAGATTTCGGGTCACAGTTAAAATTTTGTTTCATATTAGATATATAGTTTTTGTACAGCTTTGTGTTTAATAAGTTAAATTCAGCACGTGAAATTGCAAATCTGCTATAATCATACAGCAAGCCGGTTATTTTATATTTTTTAAAGAGTTTATTTTTTATGTTTTTAAGTCTGGATAATTGCTAATTTGGGAACACATTCATTAAAAAAATTTGATAAAGTTTCATAAAATTTTGCTATCATGGAATCAATAGCTGCTGGAGTATAACAAGGAATTGATAGAAAATCGTGCCAACTCGTATTATATAAAAGATGCTTTAAGTCATCGTAGTTACATTTTTTGAAACAGAAAACCTTTTCGTGTTGATTTGTTGAGTAGGAGTTACTTTTAAATGGAATATTAAGGCTGATATCTAGAGTAGGATGAAAGCGGTCCTCGGGTGCTGTAATTGGATCTGCGCGCCACAAGGAACAATCGGCTGGTTCATTTACAAAAACCAGATCTAGTAATTTACCATACGAATTGTAAACTCCGTTTACTTGAAAAAGGCATAGATCATATAAGCTATTTAAAAATTCAAACACCCAGTCAGCGGCTTTTATAGGAGTATACATGTAAGAGTCAGGTAAAAATTTCCATGTAACATTTGGTAAGTTAAAATCACCAAAAGCAAGAATAGAGTCACCTGGGGCGGCTATTGATACTACTGATTTAATCAACGAAGCATGCTCTGTGTAAATAAGTTGATTATTATTTTGGCTTGGTGGGATGTAGGATCAGGTCATAAATATTTTGCTGTTATGGAGTTTTATACGTATGGCAATAAATTCGATGCCTTTAGGAATATTGCAGTTTATTTCTTCAGATGAAAACATGTTAGAAAAAGCTATTAGTACACCTCCTCCAATTGTAGCAGTATCTCTATCGAGTCTATAAATATTAAAATTACTGCAAAAAATTTCGTTGTTGAGGATATTTTTATTTACCAAGTTTCAGTGAATATAATTACGTGGTGGTTAAATGTAAAACTATCTATGTAAAGTTTGGTCTGTTGATGACCAGAAATCCCCAGCGGCTAAGAAGACTGGCCAGACTGGTGTTGACTCCCTTAAAGACCCCCGCAAGGAGGTCACTAAGAGGACTGGCTACAGAGAGGACAAACCCTCAACGTCGAAGAAACTAAAGGAGTCGTCTAGTAAGGACGGTATTCTGAGGGCTGTCATTGATCGTATGGATCCCGATGGAAGCATCAGTGTCAAGAAATGGCAGCTGATAGAGAACAAACTACTCGACGAAATTTTTAGCGTGAAAGGAAGGCCGGAAGGCTGAGTAGGCACTGTCAGTTGCGGCAACCAAAAAAAAGTTTTTAAAGTCTGCAATTGGAAGATGTGGCAGAGCTTCTCCTGAAGCCAGATTGGCCGTTATACTCGCGCCTGAGTTGCAACTTAGGCCGGTAGTCACGGTATGGATACCTCCACCTATAAAACCGGTGGAGGTCATACTGGGGTTACTGGCCAACCAGAACAATGGACTCATTAGAAGCCAGTGGAAGTTGATAGATTCACTGGGTTGTAAGGAGTACCAGGTTCGCAGTGGACCAGGAGTCTCTCAAAAACTGAAATCGATGGGAGGGGTTGCTGTATTCGGCTGAAAGTGGTGCAGATAAACTTGCACCACTGTGATGCAGCCACAACCGAATTAGCAACCCACCTCATCGATAACAACGTGGACGTGGCTTTAATCGAAGAGCCCTGGATTAATAAAAACCGGGTAGTTGGATTAAAGGTTACGGAGTAGACTTTGTTCGTACCCCACACGGATGAGAAGGTAGAACTTCTATATTGGCGAGAATTGAGCATAAATTTATGATTTCTCATTCTTACAGTCATGGAGACCTCAAGGTTGTGACATGAGAAGCCAGGGACATAACGGTCCTGGCACTAGCATCGGTATACTACTTGCCATACGAGGCTACCGATCCACCTGGTGAAAAAGTTCGGGTGTTGGTGGAGCACACAGGCAGAAACGGCTCGAGGCTGGTACTAGGTTGTGGCGCCAATGCACTCCATACCCAATGGCGAAGTGCCGATATCAAAAAAAGAGGTGAGTCTTTGTTTGATTTTGTTATTGCCAGCAATATTTTTATCTGTAACAGGGGTAATACGCCAACGTTCAGAACTAGGGATAGAGAGGCAGTGATAGATATTACATTGACGGACTGAAGGGAATTAGTAGAGGATTGGAGGGTGGCTTTGGGGTTTTCCTTCTCTGACCATAGTCCCCTGTCCTTTAATCTAGTGTTTGAGAGGTCGAAAAGGTGTCCGTATAGGAGTCCGAGAAGGACGGATTGGGATTCTTTTTCGGGATTGTTGCAAAGTAACCTTAGGGTAACACAGGACTGGGGGTCGACTCCGATCCAGCCAAGATGGTGGACAAACAAGTTGAGGACCTAAAGGTCCACTGTCCGAAGGTTGTTCAAAAGAGCGAAGTATACGCGTAGGGAAGAGGATTGTAGTAACTTCAGATTGAGTTACAGGAGGTATAAGAGAGATATTACAAGGGCGAAAAGAACTCGTGGATTAAGTTAAGCGAGTCAGTTGAATCTGTGAATGAGATGTCTAGGTTCAGGAAAATTTTATCCAAAGACCCGGTAGTCGCTGGATTTTTCAGAGACCAGAAAACTCATGGACGGAATCTGTCTCTGAATCTCTCTGTTGTATGTGGTGACCCCTTCTTTGGTCGAGCTCAGGTGGTGAGGAAAATGAGACGGTGGGGGATATGGTCACCTTCGATAAGGTAGCATGGGCGGTTAATACCTTTGAGTCTTACAAATCGGCGGGACCAGATGGTATCTTTCCGGCGAGCTACAGAATATCGGGAAATCAGTAGTGAAACTGTTTAGGGTATGTGTGTACATTTCCAGAGGGAGGAGGAAGGTCAGGGTAGTTTTTATACCCAAAGCTGGTCACTCTAAACCAAAAGATTTTAGACCAATCAGCTTATCGTCTTTTCTTTTGAAGTCGTTGGAGAGAATGATTGATCTACATCTCAGGACGAAGATTGAGGCCGGCACCGTCAGTGATGCTCAACACGCCCATCTTAAGGGTAGATCTGTTAAGAGTGCGCTGCAGAGTTATTCACTCGGACTGGGGAAACGAACTTTAAGGAAACTGGTGACTAGGGAGCCCCACAGGGGGAGTTCTCTCTCCCTTATTATGACTCTTGGCCGTCAATGTCATGGCGAAGGAATACTCAGGAGAGACTTAAGAGGGGTCTTAATGCTTACTATGCTTGCAGATCACCAATAGGTAAGAGTTGGGGTCTCCGGCCGTCAGTAGTGGGATGGCTGTACACTTCGGTGGTTAGACCCATTCTTACGTATGCATGCTGTGTTTGGTGGGAGTCATTGAGATTGGATAGTCCAAGGAACCTTCTGTCTAAGGCTGAGAGGTGTGCTTCAATCGGCATGACAGGTGCCATGAGAAGTACTCCTCAAGGGGCCCTGAATGTCATTCTGCATCTTCTGCCTGTTGAGCAGTATGTGATGGGAATGGCAGCCAGGAGCCTTCTTAGGCTGAGGGAGTTAGGATTGATGGGGAATGTCACACAGGGTCACGCACGGATCCTGGGATCGCCTGGCTCTACTGATAATTTGAGCACTAGGGTGGATTTCAGGCGGGTGCCGGAGGTAGTAGTGCCTTCTAGGGAGAGCTGGTCAGGTAGGTGGATTTGCTATATTCACTGATAGGTCGAAGATGAGGGGCACAGGTGCGGGGGTCTACATTGAGGATCTGGACATCAGAATGTCATATAGGCTTCCTGACGACTGCAGTGTTTTTCAGGCGGAGGTTCTGGGGGTCTTGAGGACCGTGGGACTGATGAGGGACAACATCGATAGGGGCTCGGAGGTCACTATATATGTGGACAGCCATGCAGCTCTTATGGCTGTAAGGGGCTGTTATGTGAACTTCAAGCTGGTTGATGATTGTAGGAGGGTTCTGGAGGGAGTCTTAGGGGAATATGTGTCAAGGCTGTGCTGGGTGCCGGGTCATTCCAACATAATCGGCAGAGGTGGCTGGTGAGTTGGCAAGACAGGGCTCGGAGATGGAGGATCCGGACTGTATGGAGTCAGTTAGGCCACCAATGGGCTTCTTCTTTGGAAGGATCAGGGAATGGATTCTGGGCCTGGGGGAACCGAATCTACTGCCGGATATCAAGGGCACTGTGGCCGGTGCTTAGGAAGTCCGATTCGGAGTCACTGCTGGGCAGGAGTAGGGTATTTGTTAGGACCATGATAGGGGTTATCACGGGCCTCTGTATGTTAGGCAGGATGATGGTGAGGTTGGGATCCGATTTATAATAGTGGCAATTTTAACAGAAGAAGAAACACTAGTAATGTAAATAACAGAAGTGGAAATATAAGTAATAGAAATAGATATACGGCCAACAACGGGCAGATACAGGAGGGCATTCCTAATGCTGTTCCCATGTGTTGAGGTATCAAATTTTATTTCACAGGCCGAAAAAATTTACCCTGCATAGTAATAAAAACCAAATCCGTTCCAATAAAATTGCTTATTGACACAGTTTCAGGCACTACTCTTATTAGAAGGGCCCTCTTTCATGATTTTTTTAAATCGGAATTAGAACAACCAATTGTCTTTAAACACTATTTGTTCTAAGACAATTGCAACTACGAAGGTAACCTTATCATTTTTTAGAGAATTTAATTTACCAAATTGTAAAATTGAAATGCTGGAAACGGAAATATTCAGTGATTTTGATGGCATTATAGGATGTAATATTTTGAAACCATTAGGTGCAAGGATCAATTTAAAGGAGAATTTGTTAATAACAGATAATGCAAAAATTCCAATAGTATTTGAGAATGCTATGGCAGCATATGGCGGGGACGATGTTGCCTACTTTGATGATATAATTATTGATGTAAATTTTAATGAGCCAAGTATAGATTATTTGACTAATACATTATGGACTGAGAATTTAAATAATGAGGAAATAGAGGAATTTGTGAAATTAATTAAGGAATTTAAGAATGTTTTGTTTTTATATTGAGGGTAAAAATTTAACTTCTGTTGGGAAATACAAGCATAGAATACCCACGATTAATGATATTCCAGTGTATTGTTGAACATATCGGTTTACAGAAGTTCGCAAAACTGAGGTTGAAAGACAGGTAATTGAGATGCTAAACTCGGGTATTACAACTAAGTCGTCGAGTCCGTATAATGCGCCCATTTGGGTTGTTCCGAAAAAGTTGGACAACACTGGTAAGCAAAAATGGAGAGTTGTAGTTGACTACACGAAATTAAATGAAGTGACAATTGAGGATAAATATCCTATTCCTAATATTGGGGACTTGTTTTCCAAGTTAGGAAATTCTCAATACTTTACTACACTTTACTTAGCAAAGGGATTTCATCAGATCCCAATTTTAGCTGAAGAAAGACATAAAACAGCATTTTCTACTTCAACATGTCACTATGAATTCACTCGTATGCCCTTTGGATTGAAAAATGCACCAGCTTCTTTCAAAAGGATGATGAATGAAGTGCTCTAGTGCTTATAAATAAAATTTGCGTAGTATACCTTGACATTTTGATATTTTCTTCGTCACTTCAGGAACATAATCTTAAGGTTCAAGTTGACAAATGTAGTTTTTTTAGACGCGAATCAGAGTTTGGACCATGGCGATAATTTTAATGAAAAAATCGTCGAAATCGGTCAAGCCGTTCTTTAAGTTATGCGATATTGTTACGTTTTTCCTTTAATAAACGCGTTTGAGTTCTTTTAATTGCAAATCCGAATAAAAACACACACTTATTCAACTAAAACAACTTTATTGAAATTAATTATTTTGTTCACAATTGTTAGTTACGAACACAACCGTTTTTCAAAACAGACTAAACTAATTTTACATGAGTCACCCCTTTTTATATTTCATAATAATTTCTAGACTTTTCCTGAACTTTCCCGTAAAAACTATTTATTAGGTTCTATAACCATTTCTAGAAATGACTGGGAAATTTATATAGTAATTATTTTAATAATAACAGTTGTGTTGAAAATTATACATGACAATTTTAAGTAACTTACAAGATAACTTATAACTATAACTATAAATAATTCTAAGATAATTAAACTTTCGTAACACTGCCCTCCACTTAAGCCTGTTCGTCCCGAATAGGCTCAGATTCTCTTTTTCCATAATGGGCTAGTCGTTCTAGATGTACCACTTTCATTTTTGATCTTGGGCTCTTATATTTCTGGATCCGATACACCACGTCATTCAATTTCTTTATTACTTTATATGGGCTATCCAAATGAGTCTGCAGCTTTGGAGATAGTCCTTTCTTCCGTTACGGATTAAAAAGTAAAACCAACTGGCCTTCTTTGAAACCTTCCGAATTTGCCGCTCGATCGTATCTGGCTTTCATCTTGTCACTGGACAGCTTAATCCGACTTCGCACGAACTCATGAAGTTCATTAAGGTCATTTTGTTCCTGTGAGGTAGAGCCTTCATTGTTGTCATCTGTTGGTCCAGGCTTAACACCAAATTCTAGATCTCCAGGTAGTCTGAGCTCCGTTCCAAAGACAATTTTGGCAGGTGTACGAGAGGTGGAGTTGTGAACAGCTGTTGTATATGCCAACAAAAACTTCGGAATGTGTTCATCCCAGTCTTTCTGATGTGTGCTTACTACTTTACGCAAGTGCTCCTCTAGTGTGCGGTTAAATCTTTCGACCATACCATCGGATTGTGGATGCAAAGGAGTTGTTCTAGTTTTTCTTATTCCGTATAATTCACACATTTCTTTGAACACACCAGATTCAAAATTTCTGCCTTGGTCGGAGTGTAATTCTATTGGAACTCCGTAGCGGCACACCCAGTTATTCAAAAATACGTCCACAACGGTTCTAGCTTCTTGATTTGGGATGGCATACACCTCTGGCCATTTACTAAATTAATCGATAACTACTAACACATAACGGTTGCCGGCATCACTCACAGGAAAAGGTCCGGCTATATCCATTGCGATTCGCTCAAATGGGGCACCCGAATTGTACTGTTGAAGCGGTCCCCGACTTCTCCTTGTTGGTCCTTTGGCGGCAATGCATTGGGTGCAATTTGATATCCAATCGGCCACAGCTTGTTGGCACCCAACCCAGTAGAAACGTTGTTTTAATTTTTCTAATGTTTTTGTTACGCCAAGATGGCCACCACTTGGACCATTATGGAATTCATTTAAAACTGCATGTACTTTTGACGATGGCACCACAATGAGGTTACGAACTGATTTTCCATCAGCACTTTCCCATGCTCGGTACAGGCAGCCATTTATCAACTGTAGGCTGTTCCATAGGGCCCAGTATGCTTTTGTTAGAGGACTTTCAGATGATATTTCGTTTCGATTCGGCCTTCTGCCTTCTTCTTTGGCCTTCATGATTTTCTCTAATATAGGGTCAGCTTTCATTGCCATTGACCAGTCTTCGTTGGACTCTATATGCAGTAGGCGAACTTCACAGTTGTATTCCTTTCCTTCATCCTTTACACAATGCTTGCATTCCAGTTTGCAGGGTCGTCTTGATAGAGCATCCGCGTTGCCATGTTTTCCACCTTTTCTGTGCTCAATGGTAAAATAATGACTTTGTAGGCGCTCAATCCAGCGAGCTATCTGACCTTCCGGATTCTTGAAATGCAGCAACCACCTGAGTGCAGAATGGTCCGTTCTTAACTCAAAATGTTGACCATACAAATACTTGTGAAAATGTTTTACGCACTCTAGTACTGCCAGGAGCTCCCTTCGCGTTACGCAGTAATTTCTCTCAGGCTTCGAAAGTATTCGGCTGTAATAGCCCACGACTCGCTCTACACCATTGACCACTTGGGAAAGCACACCTCCAACTCCGTATCCGCTCGCATCGGTATCAAGCACAAATTTCTCTGCAGTAATGGGGTAAGCCAAAATTGGTGCTGAGCACAGCAATTCCTTCAGTTTCTAAAATGCTGTTTCCTGTGCTTCACTCCAGATGTATTTTTGCGCCTTTTTAGTCAATTCGTGTAAACTTGCAGCAATATTTGCAAAGTTTGGTACAAAGCGCCTGTAGTATGTACATAAGCCTAGAAAACTGCGTAATTCATGAATATTTTTCGGGCGAGGCCAATCCATTACAGCTTTTATTTTATCATCATCCGTTGAGATGCCTTTGGAGGTTACACGATGTCCCAGGTATTTTACTTCCTTCTGGAACAGTGAGCATTTCTTAGCATTTAGTTTAATTCCTGCCATTGATATACGTTTCATCACCTCCTCTAGGTTTTTCAGGTGCTCATCAAATGTTTTCCCCATTACAATAATGTCGTCAAGGTGCACCAAACATGTCTTTCGGTGAAGACCTTTTAACACCTGCTCCATTAAACGCTCGAATGTAGCCGGAGCATTGCAGAGTCCAAATGGCATCACATTAAACTGCCATAAGCCATCACTTGCGCTAAACGCAGTTTTCTCCTTATCGTTTTCCGAAATTTCCACTTGCCAATAACCGCTCTGCAAATCCAATGTAGAAAACCATTCCGTTCCGGCTAACGTGTCCAGGGTATCATCAATTCTAGGCAATGGATAACTATCTTTTTTCGTGACGTCATTCAGTTTTCTGTAATCTACGCAGAATCTGGTACTTCCATCTTTCTTTTTCACCAAAACCACTGGTGAGCTCCACGGACTTGATGATGGTTTAATAACTCCGTTCTTTTCCACATCGCTAACCAGCTCTTTTACTTAATTTCGCTTTGCTAGAGGAATGCTTCTTGGCGCCTGTTTTATTGGCTTAGCTTCGCCTGTGTTGATTTCGTGTTTCACGATTGACGTTCTGCCTTGGTTTTGACCTTTCAAAGCGAATGCAGAGGCATATTTTCTTAGTAGTTGTTTGGCCTTATTTTTGCAAGGCGGTGTTAGCTTTTCGGTCAATTTTCGCACACGTTCCTCTAGTGACTCGTGGTCCTTGCCAATTCTCCTGGCTGCGCCTTGATGCTGATCGCAATTAATTGTTGCTTCTGTTGAAGTTCTGCGTAAGGACTTTTTCACTGCTGGATAAATTTAATACTCTCACGGGAACTAGATTCTTGCTGGGTTTTACGAGGGCATGCGCTGTTATGATATCTCCTTTAACTTCTGCTGGCTCTACCACTCAAAAACTGTTGTCCTCACAATCTCCCTCCATTCGCGCCCATACTAAGGTTTCTGATTTGGGTGGCAGTTTTTCACGTTGAAGGGCGATTAGCTGTCTTACATGGGCCTTGGTTTCGTATCCAACTTCAAGGGGTATCTCCACATCACGCCAATACATAATTTGCTGACCCATATCCAATTGAATACCATGTTCAATCATGAAATCTGCGCCAATGATTACCTCGTCTACAATATCAGCCACAATAAATACGTGATGGGTGATTGCATTGGCCATACTTAATTGTGCTTTTACTTTTTCATAAACAGTGGCAGACTCGCCTGTAGCTGTTCGCAGACTTACCCCGCTTAATGGTTGGATTGATTTTTGTATTAAATCGGGCCTTATAATAGAATGTGATGCCCCAGTGTCCACAGTAAGAATGCGTTATTGACCATTAATGTAACCACAAGCAGTAAGATTCCTGTTGCTCCTTTGCACTACTGATATAGAGATTGTGGGGCCCTCAGATGTGGAAGCTAGCCCATGCCCCGAGGTGCTAGCTATTTTTAGTTTAAAGGTGACTCTTGTGATGTGTGTTGATTAGCACGCTGATTGTTTCCTGGTGGCGAAGAAGATCTTGATTGTCTTCTAGGTGCTTTGCAGTTTCGCTGAATATGGCCAATCTTACCGCAATTATAACATTTTACTTTGTTTTTACCTTGCTTCTCGCTTAAAGCTTGCATCACTGCCTCTTATATGTCCTTTACAATATCTCTTTCTCTTCAGCGGCAAAATCAAGTTTTCGCACCTTATACGCTTGCGGCCTTGAAATTATTCTTGCGGTTTCTTGGGCTGGGGCAAATGATACCGTTTCGGCAAATGATGGCTTCTGTGATGCACATACCGCTAGTTTCACATCAGCATCCCGTATACCGTTTACAAATGCCTCGGTCTTAAAGTGATCTAGCAATGGATGACTTTCACCTGGATAGGTAAGCTGCACCAAGCGCTCAATCTCTAATGCGAAATCCTTTAGCGTCTCGTTTGCCTTTTGTACTCTTCCCCGTAATTCCATTCTGAATATTTCTTTTCTGTGTTCACCACCATACTTTCGTTGCAGTGCTACCATAATGTCATCGTAATTGTTTCTGCAACTTACTGGTACACTTTCTAGAATTTCAGCCGCAGATCCTTTTAAAGCCAGAATCAGCTCTATGGCTTTTTCTTCATTGTTCCATGCATTTTTGTTGGCAACTGTGTCAAACTGGAACTTAAAAACACTAAATGGTGAACTGCCGTCAAAACTCGGGGCCTTAATTCTACTAGAGACTTCTGGTGAAACTCGAACCGCTCCCTCTTGGCACTGAAGACTATTAACTTTAACTTCCAGATGATGTAGTTTTTCGTCGAACACCGTGACTTGTGTTTTTACATCAGACAATTCCATTTCCATATCGTCCACTCTTTCGTTTATAACAGTAGAAATCTCTTGAAGCTTCTCAAGTTTTTCATTAGTAGCCTGAAGTTTCTCGTTTGTCACTCTAGAATTTTCTTGAATTTCGGCTAAGATGGTGCTTGCATTTTCCTTTACCATCTTCTCCATATTTTAAGAATTTTGTGCTACGATAGCTTTTGAATTTTCTTCCATTTTTCTAGAGGTTACAGCCGAATTTTCTTTTACCATTTCCTCCATTTTTCTAGAATTTTCTTCCATTTTTCTAGAATTTTCTGCCGACATTTTTTCCATTTTCTCCATCATAGCAGCAAACATTGTACAAAGATCCATGTTGCTTGTTACTGCACGGGTAGCAACTTCTATTTCTTCTTTTTCTTCAAATTCATAAGTTGCGATGTCAATATTGCGTCGCTTAAATTCATCGATTAATCTTTTCTGCAGCTCAGCTTTTTTTCCAGCAGTAGGCAGATCCAACTTGGTCAACTCTTTCTTGAGCTGTTCAACTTTTAGCTCCTCAAATTTCATTGTTGTTTGTATAGTTTTTTTTTTTTTTTTTATCCTTTTTTTATTTGTTTATTTATTTTATTTTTAATTTTTTTTTTTTTTTTTTTTTTTTTATTGCAATTTCACTTCTGACACCAATTGTTACGTTTTTCCTTTAATAAACGCGTTTGAGTTCTTTTAATTGCAAATCCGAATAAAAACACACACTTATTCAACTAAACAAACTTTATTGAAATTAATTATTTTGTTCACAATTGTTAGTTACGAACAGAACCGTTCTTCAAAACAGACTAAACTAATTTTACATGAGTCACCCCTTTTTATATTTCATAATTATTTCTAGATTTTTCCTGAACCTTCCCGTAAAAACTATTTATTATGTTCTTTAACCATTTCTAGAAATGACTGGGAAATTTATATAGGAATTATTTTTAAAATAACAGTTGTATTGAAAATTATACATGACAATTTGAAGTAACATAAAACTATAACTTACAAGATAACTTATAACTATAACTATAAATAATTCTTAGATAATTTAACTTTCGTAACAATATGTATACATAGCTTTTCCGTTAAAAGAAGAGCTTTTTCAAATTAAACGGAACCTTTTTGAAATTAAACGAATCCTTTTTCAAAATAAACGAAACTTAATTCAAAATTAATAAAACTTTAAAATAAACGAAACTTTATTTAAAATAAACGAAACTTTATTTAAATACAGTTAAACTTTTTTAAAATTAAATTAAACCATATTAAAAACTTGGTAGGGATTTTGTTTTTGCTTAAAATGTTTTATTTAAACAGAAAACGCAAATAATAGTATGATATATGTATATCAGAATATTTAGGACACATAATTACGCCAAATGGTATTAGACCAAATCCTGCAAAGATAGAATTTATTCGAAACATTGCATTTCCAAAAATGGTAAGGGAGATCAGATCATTTTTAGGTTTGACTGGTTTCTATCGGAAATTTATTTAGGATTATAGCCAAATAGCACTTCCAATTATTAGGAATTTGAAGAAAAATACTGTTATCGATATTGATAATAGGGACTACATTGATTCTTTTAAAAAATTAAAGGCAATTGTATGTACTGAACCACTTTAGCATAGCAAGATTTGACAGACTATTTGTTTTCACCACTTACGCTAGTAATGGGGCCTTAGGGGCAGTTCTTTCTTAAAATAGACATCCAATTTCCTTTACGTCTCGAACGTTAAATAAACATGAACTGAATTATGGCGCGATTGAAAGAAATTGTTAGAAATAGTTTGGTCGGTGAAATACTTTAGACCTTTCTTATGTTGTAGAAGATTTAGGATCCAAACGAATCATAGACCACTAGTGTGGTTAAATTCCTTAAAGGAACCGAACGTTAAGTTGCAGAGATGGAGAATGCAACTGAATGAATATGACTTTGTTATAGAGTACATTAAGGGCAAAACCAATAAGGTAGCAGATTACCTCAGTCGCTTGGAAGTGAACATTTACGAAGAAGGGGAACAGAATCCTAGTTCTGATTTGGCTACAATTCATAGTGGAGAAGAAAACTTTAATGAGCACATATGTATACATCTCAGAAGCACCAGTCAACATTTACAGAAATCAATTAATTATAATTTTGGGAAACCGATATAAGTATAAAAGGAACATTAGACATACAATTACATTGAAAAATTATTTTGAGTAAAAGTGTAGTTTTTGAAGAAAATTTTTCCCATTAAGGGAACCATTGGAATTTTTTGTGATAATTTCGATTTATATAGAAATTTGCAACAGACATTCACCCTTATTGTATTTGGCGTATTTAAAATACGCCTTCGACTGTTTGGTAATAGATTAAAGAGAACGTGATCTTTTTTCCATTAATCTATTACCAAGCAGTCGTAGGCGTATTTTAAATACACCAAACACAATAAGGGGAATTGATACAATATTTTTCTAATGTGACAGGAATGAAGTTTGTACGATGTAATAAATGTAATAAAAAGGATATTCCTAATAATACGTTGTAAACGCCACATTTTGCAAAAACTGTTTTTTGCAGATAAACGTTGACTTTACTCTCTTACACAGTTTAAACATCAAATCAACCAAAACTATGCACCTTAACGCCTTCAAAATGGCGTACAAAGTCTCAGCCAGTGGAAGAACATTGCAAGTTACTAACATAATGATGAAACCGAAATGGTTTTGCAGTGCGGAATAATGTTTTAAAAGCCTTTTGCATTAAAGTTTTTATTATCACTATTTTAAATAATAGAAAAAAAAAATTTTTAAAACAAATAATGCTGCTTGTCAAAAAACGTTTTTTTGCTCTCCTGAAAAATTATTATTTTGTAACTTAAAACGTTATTCGCGGCTGTGCTTCAATTGTGTAGTATGGTATATGTGCAAATTTGATAGGCGGCCTATAACAACCAAATTTTGTGTTACTGAAACGCCTATGAAATCGAATGAAATAATGGATATATGCAATGACCCTAAATAATAGTTATGCCCATTTTTAGGTACCAACAAATTGACCACTTTTAAGAAATATTCTATAAAAATTGCTTTTAATTATTATGTATAATGAAAATAAATATTTGTTAATATTATATCTAATTAATACATTTTACATTGGCTCATAACTATTATGATCGATAAATATTTATTTCTCTTACAGATAACTATTACTGTTTACACGGGTTAGAAGGTTGAAGCGAGATAGCTTTTGAACTCAAACTTTTGTAAATAAAACCACTTTAAATTTTCCAAAACGTTATAAAATGAATGTATGTATTTATTTAGTATTTAAGGGGTAATTATGTAGATTTAGGGTTAATGGGTTTAAGTCCTGACAGTTTTCACTTGATGGGCTGAGTGGTCCCGAATTTAGACATCCTTCAATCCTTGCGAGTAGGGTAGTGAATTCCTCAAAGGTGTGTTTTGAAGATGCCGCGGATTTTTTAAAATGAGTTTTGAAGCTTTTAACGCCAGCTTCCCATAAGCCTCCCATGTGTGGAGCTCCGGGTGGAATGAAATGCCACACCAAGTCTTGAAAACTATTTGCAATAATGATAGAACTTTTAAGCTGCTTAAGGAATTCCTGCCGCTCCTTCTTTAGTAGTTGACTGGCGCCCACAAAGTTAGTGCCATTGTCAGAGTAAATTGCGGCAGGGCATCCCCGCCTCGAAAAAAATCGGGCGAAAGCAGCCATAAAAGCTTGGGTCGATAGGTCAGTAGTTGGTTCTAAGTGTATTGCCTTTGTTGCAAAACATACGAAGACACAAACGTAGCCCTTGGTGATTTTGCACGCTCGGGCAGCATAATTTTTTATTTCAAAGGGTCCTGCAAAATATACACCTGTGTTGCAAAAGAGTCTCGATAATTGTGTACGTTCTGGAGGTAAGGCTGCCATTAATTGGGTAACTTGGCGATGTTTGTAACGTGTACATTGGGTGCATTGGTTTACTACAAATCTTATTAAATCTCTAAGCTTTGGAATCCAATAGCCCGATCTAATAATCCGTAGCATAGCCTGATTTCCTCCGTGTAAACTAATCAAATGAACGTGGTTTGTCAATAATCTTGCAAAACAGCTTTTATAGGGTAATATTATTGGGTGTCTCTCATCATACGATAAGCAACTTGACTTTGCTAAGCGACCATTTGCACGTATTATGTTCTTCGCGTCTAAAAAGGGTGTTAGGGTAATAAGAGTACTTTTCCTGGGTAGTAGAATTTTCCTCTTTAAGCAATCATACTCTTCTGGGTAATAGAGTTTTTGGCAAATAACTATAAGTTTATCTTTTGTAGATTTGATCTCTTCAGCATTCAGCTGAATACTAGGGTTCTTGTGATCAGAATTCTGTAATCGATCAATTTGTATACATTGATGACGATTCTATGGGTAGAAGAGATACGATCACAAAAACGATAAACGTATGACAAAACTCGAAGAGATCTAGACCATTTTGAGAAATCTTTTAGAATGTCTATTTGGGTTGTTACTGTGTTTGCGTAACTTTGCGCAGTTTCAGCTTGAGTTATGTAGGGTTGGGTCGTACATGGCCATTTGAAAACAGGTTCCTTTAACCATGAGGGTCCGTTCCACCATAAACTATTGTTCACTACATCATCTGCGGTTAATCCACGGCTGGCAAGATCGGCTGGATTTTCATGTGACATGACGTGATTCCAGTTGTTTACTCCGGCAGTGTCTGCAATTGTTGCTTCACGATGAGCGACAAACGTCTTCCAAGTTTTTGTGTGTTTGCTTAGCCAAGCTAAAACAATTGTGGAACCTGTCCAAAAATATACTTGGTGTTGGGTTAAATTGAGTTGGGTAAGTACGTTATTAGCCATATTTGCTAATAAAACTGCACCACATAGCTCTAGTTTGGGTATATAAAGCAATTTTATAGGCGCAACTCGGGTCTTAGCAAAAAGTAACGAAACTGAGTTAGGGCCATCAATGGGTGTAATTCTCACATACAAAACTGCCGAATACTCTTTTTCTGAAGCATCAGAAAAGCCATGAAACTCATATTTTGCTGAGGGTGTATAATGAATCCATCGTGGAATACGAATTTTATTAATATCTTCGTAGGATTCTAAAAATTTCTGCCATTTTGTTAGGGTAAGTGGCTTTAGTCATTCATCCCAGTCTGTGTTGTCCTGCCATATTTGTTGCATTATGATTTTTGCAGAAACAACGATTGGTGCTAACCAGCCCGCCGGATCAAAAAGACGAGCAATGTCAGACAAGACCGTTCGTTTCGTGTATGAATTTCTCTTCTCGATAGTGGGTATATTAAAGAAAAAGAAATCTTCTTTTGCATTCCATCGAATAAATCTGGAAGGGTGAGTTAATGGTCTTTGGGTAAAATGCTTAACAATTCTGGGGTATTTGAAATCCATTTTCTTAATGGAAATCCTGCGGATTCTAAAACATTCATAATCTCTTGTTGAGCAGTTTTAGCTTCATTAACAAAATGAGCCCCAGATAAAACATCGTCAACATACATATTATTTCTCAAAATATGAGATGCTATTGGGTGGGTTACTTCAACGTATTTTGCCAATTCAAGAAGGGTTCTAATTGCAAGGTAGGGTGCGCAATTTATTCCGAATGTGACTGTTTGAAGTTCATAGTCCTTTATGGGTTCATTAACACTTTTACGAAACAAAATTCGATGAAATGGGGTTTGGGTAGGTTTCAATAAGATCTGCCTGTACATTTTCGTAATATCGTCGTTAAAAACGATCTTATAAAAGCGCCATTTAAAGATTAGCATAACTAAATCTTGCTGCAGGGTAGGACCAGTGTATAACGTATCATTTAAGCTGTTACCGTTCGAAGTTTTGCTGGAAGCATTAAAAACAACTCGAACTTTTGTCGTAATACGATCGGATTTAATAACAGCATGATGAGTAAATAATAGTAAGTCGTTGAAGAAGTATTTGGGTTAAAAGTAACGGGCTTCATATGACCTAAGTCAATATATTCTTGAAGAACGTTATCATATTCATCTTTTAATGGTGGATTTTTCATTAGATTCTTCTCATTTCTTAAATACTGTGCCATAGCTATATGACGTGAGTTTCCTAACTCTAAGGGTGGGGTTCGAAATGGAAGATCTACTTGATAACGACCATTGGGTAAGTGTTGGGTAGTTTTCATAAAAGTTTCTTCACATATATTTTCTTCAATTGACTTAGTGGGTTTCTGTGGGATTTCTTCAATTTCCCAAAATCTTGTTAAGCTTTTATTAAGTGTAACGGCGCTGAAATATGAAACTATGTGTTGGGTTCGGTGATTCTCTTCAACGGGTCCAGTCAAGATCCAACCAAATTCGGTATCTTGAGCTATAAGTGTGTTAAGAATGTTCTTCTTAACGCCAGATTTTAAAAATCTGCGGGTAGAAGTCACTTCCTATAATGAAGTCGATAGGCCTACTTTCAAAGAAACTTGGATCGGCTAACTGAACATTTTGTAAGTCTTTGATAATATTTGGGTTTATATTATGGGTGGGTAGTGTTCTAGTTAACGTTTTAACTACTATCGCTTGGATTTCTATACAAAAATCTTTTTGGGTATTTGACCTTAGAGTTACATCACACATTTTATTTGATCGCGCTGAGACAACTTCGTTCAAACCAGATATTTCAGCTTCTTTGGGTTTTGTGGGTAATCGTAATTTACGTCTAAATTGATTAGAAATTTTTTTTTTTTTTTTCATTATTTATTTATTGAATCTTCATATATTAAATATGAACTAACAATAATTAATCAAATCTTAACCTAATGCTTTATTTTATGTCCTGCCAGTGCCAGACAAAAATTTTCTTCATCACGGGTTCTGTTCACATATGTACGTGTTTATCGCTCATCTTAATGGGTAAGTGCTGCAGTGTCTCTTCTTCTTAGGCGAGAGTGGCCGCTATCATTTAAAATATTTCGTGCTAGTGGATTTGGGTGCAACTCTAGCCTTTTCAAATATTTTACCGCATACTTCGTTATAATAGTCCTTACCAGTGGCACATTGAGATCCTTGTGGATATTTGAGTTTTTAACATACCAAGGGGCAGCTGTAATTATTCGAAGAAGTTTATTTTGGCGCCTTTGAATTTTTTCGATATTTGAGGCCGAGGCAGTGCCCCATAGTTGAATACCGTAGCACCATATTGGCTTTAAAATAGCGTTGTAAAGTAGTAGTTTGCAGTCGAGACTAAGAACAGAATTTCTTCCAATAAGCCAGTTAATTTGAATTGCTTTTAGTTTCATTTGGGTTAATTTTGCTTCTATATGGCATTTCCATGTTAAACGCCGATCTAGATGAATACCGAGATATTTGACATGCGATTGTTGAGGCACTAGTTGATTATTGATTTTAATAGGGGGACATGTTTCCCGACGCAAGGTAAATGTTATATGTACGCATTTTTGCTCATTGTCCTTTATTCTCCATTGTTTAAACCACAGTTCTAGTTGAAATATATGATTCTGCAGGTATCGAGAAGCTTCACGACTGTTCTCGTGTACGCTTAGAAAAGCTGTATCATCAGCAAAAGTTGAGGTTAGGGTGTGATTGTTTGTTGGCATGTCCGAGGTATATATAAGGAAAAAAAGTGGGCCCAGGATGCTTCCCTGAGGGACTCCAGCTTCAATTGGCTGAGGAGAACTTAAAAAATCGCCTTCTTTAATAATAAATTTTCGACCGACCAGGTAGCTTTCTAGCAGCTTGTGTGTATTAACCGGTAGGTTTAGCTTCAATTTATGTAACAAGCCTACATGCCAGACTTTGTCAAAAGCTTGAGAAACATCTATGAAAAGAGCGGAGCAATATTTTCTTTCTTCAAAGGCTTTTCTTATGGCGTTTACTATCCGATGGGTTTGTTCAATTGTGCTATGCTCTCTTCTGAAGCCGAATTGATGATTGGGTATACACCCATTGTCATTTAAAATTGGGGTTAATTTTGACGCTAAGAGCTTCTCAAACAGCTTTGATATATTAGATAATAAGCTAATAGGCCTATATGACTCAACTTTTGTGTGATCTTTTCCTGGCTTTGGAATCATCGTTATTAAGGAGACCTTCCATTCTTGAGGGTAGTATTCAAGTCGTAAAATAGCATTAAAAATATAAAGAATAATTTTCTTTGCTATGCGAGGTAGCTCCAAAAGCATTTTGTTACTGATTTTATCAATGCCAGGTGCCTTCTTGGTGTTTAATTCACAAATAGCCCTTTCTATTTCCCTTATCTCAAATCTTAGGGGGATAGCTGCTCTAACATTAACAGGCGGCAACTCGTGCGCTGTATCGTCAGGTATATTTTGGGTAAATACGTTTTTCAAATGATTTACAAACAGGTTTCCTTTTTCATTATCATTTCTTGCCCAACTTCCATTCAAGTTTCTTAATGGTGGTTTCGAGATAACTGGTCTTTTGAGGTTTCTAGCTGCCCGCCATAATGAGTAGCCTGATTGTGGAGTTGCATCCAAGTCCTTAAGATATTTTTCTACGGAAGCCGTTTTCTGAGTCTGCAGTAATTTTCTTAGCCTTTTTGTACACTCTTTTAATTCATTTTTAAGTTGAGGGGATCTTTGCAATTGCCATTCTCTTCGCACTCTCCTTTTTTCATTCAAGAGGCGCTCGACATCTGCAAAATATATTTTGTTATAATTGGTTTTTTTGAGGGTTTTGCTGGAATGTTGAACAGCTAGTTTAAGATAACTGTCAAAATTGACAATAGAGAGATCCACATTTTCCGGTGTGCTAAGCGGAATATTTTCTGTGCAATGGGTACTGAGATATTTTTTATATTTTAACCAGTTTATTTGTGTAGCTGTTGTCGCTATGTAACCAGAGGGAGATACGATTCTATTGGTGTTTGTTATAGTAACTATTGTAGGTGTGTGATCAGAGGATAATTCTAACGAAGGTTCAACTTGAATCGTTTCTGTGGGGCTGTTTTTAACCACTCCGAAATCGATGACATCTGGAATTTGTTGCGGATCAGCAGGCCAATATGTTGGTTGTCCGCTCGCGACGACATTTAAATTCATTTTAGAGATTGTATTATACAAAACAATACCCTTTGGTGTTATTAGTCGTGAACCCCAGAAGGTATGTTTAGCGTTATAATCGCCAGCAGCCAGGAAACAGGGCCCCAATGACTTATAATATTTATAATATTGGCTTTCTGATATTGCAAATCTAGGTGGTGAGTATAAGGATGAGATTACTATGTTTCGATTCAGCTTTTTAATACAAATGTTCGTTGCTTGGAGATAATCTTCACAGGACATCCTCTATAATTGGCAGTGTGATTGCCGTCACAGTTGCTACATTTTTTTTACATTGGGGTAATTTTTAGACTTATCGCACTGGACTGTACCATGTAATTCACCACATACTACGCAAACAGGGGGTAAATAGCAGTAGGCCTTAGTATGGCCAAATTCTTGGCAGTTGAGACATTCTTCTGTAGAGAATATATTTTAAATTGTAAATAGGATGCGTTTCATTTTTTTTAAGCTTAACGTCGCCAGGTTCTAGCTCCACTCGAAATAGTGGTTGGGGATTTTTATCCCTATTTTTGATATTTGTAACGTTTTTTATTTTAAAGCCTTTCTCTTCCAAAAAGGTTTTAATTTCTTCAGGGTCCACGCTCGAGTCTATGCCCTTGATCACTACCTGAAGGCCTTTGCTGCTCTTCAGCTGATATGTATAAAAGCTTTTTTTAAGATATTCAAATTGGTATGTTAGTTTGCGAAAATCATTCTCATGATTAACCTGTATTTTTGTCTCGTTTATATTACCAACCTTGATCACGCTCTTTATTAACTCACTTGAGTTTTGCTCCCTAAGGTATATTGGCGGTGGCTTAGAAGATTTTATGACGTTTGGTGCCTCTGGGGATTCGTCCTCAAGAATTGCAAAACGGTTTTGTGAATTTATTCTATCAAAAGATGTTACTTTTGAGGCCGAAGCAACTGCTGAAGAGGTAGGGCTGCGACCCCGTTTAAGCACTGTTATATACCTGTCCATACCAACTTGTATTTGAGGCTTTTGGCAATTTTTCGCTAAAGGGTTCTCCATTGCGTCTGTATTTGAGTTTATGGTATCATTTCTTACTAAGATTGTTTTTTCCGCCGCGGTAATACTTGCGGACGCTACAACACTTGTCCCCAAAGACAGATTAATATTTTTTAATGTATCACTATCCACCGTTTTTGTGAACACCGAGGGTGAAAGAGAACGTGTTCGATTAATAGGCTTAGCCGTTAGATAGTTAATATTGTTTTGTTTTTTTTATTAATTTCAGCATTATTTTCGTTTGCCTGAACGATCACATAAACATTTCTTTCATTTTGCCTTAGCGTTGTTTCACTGTTCTTACTCATGCAAAGAGTTGTTTTTGTTTTTCATCGTTTGCTGTGCTTTAAATATTTGTATTATTTATTGTTTTTACAACAACACCAAAAAAAATGTTTTTGTTGAGAGTATGTATGCATCAGAGAATAGCTTTTTGCAATTGAAAAAAAATCGCATTTAATTAACGACAACAAATACACACGCTTACGGTCATACAGTCAAACTCGCGCAACCGCAAATATTCGCTGCTGGTTTGCAGTCATTCAAATAACGCACATCGTGCTTTGTTATTTATACAATCGTTGCCTTCGTTTTTTTTTTATAAAGATTCTAAGTGTTCTGACCGCAAATGATTGTTTGGTAAAGAAACAAAAAATACAAACGAAAGAGCCAGAAATCAAACAATCATTACTCATGTATTTATTCAGCATTAACTATGTAGTACAAGAAAAAAAAATTTAAATGAAACTAAACACACATACTTATGTAGGTACACACAATTTCCATAGAAACAAAAAGTACAGTAGTAGTAGTAGTAGGTACAATGTATTTTTGTTATTGTTGTTTTTATCGTTGTTAATTTTGAAAAAGCGTCTCATCGTTGTTTATTGTTCTTGTTGTTAATGTAAACAAAAGTATAGAGAATGTGCTCTTTTGAATTTACTCAGTTGTGTTATATTGCGTGAGCAACAAAAATGCAAATAAAGCACTTTCAATAAAAAACGAATAAATGAAAATATCAAATGTGTACGAAAGGAAAAAAAATTACCAACGTTGAACTTTGTTTTGCATGTATAGAGTTATTGTAAATTTTAGCGTATGAATAAATGCACAAAAATAGTGAGTTTTGAGGTTCTCTGGTATGCATACACATGTATGAACATTCATACGTATGTATATATTTTTACTATTTTTCTTTATTTAATTTTTTCGTTTGAATTGTTCACTATTATGTTAAATAATTTAAATAACAAAATATATAATTTATTTTTAAGCGTCCATTCGCTGCGTATATTACAAAATCAAATATGATTAATTAATAGTTCAAAACGTATGCGGGGTTAAAAATACACGTCTGTATCACAACAAAGCACAAACCGTAATGAGAAATAAACGAGAAATCAGAGGCAGGGTCTATGAGTGCTCGCGCTGGGAACAAAGAACCATGAACTTCGACATTTAAAACTGCTGTGCCTAAAAGTTTCTTCCGAGTATCCAATGCAGTCTGAGTCTGGGTAGAAAACGATTGAGCAGCATTCTCTGATGTCGTCGGTTGTTCTTCTGCTGGACTTGGGTTTGATGTGGGTCTGTGAAGAAGTGAGTTGTGTCGCCCTCCACAGTATCTGCAAGTGAATGAACTATTGCATTCTTTTATGCCGTGAGAAATAGCCAAACAATTATAGCAGCAGCCATTATTTTTAACAAAATTTATCCTTTCTGTTACTCCCATGGACGTAAAAGTAGAACAATCTCTCAAAGTGTGATTTAAATTACAAATTTTGCATATTGAACCATTTGGACTACTAATGCTTTGGGTTCGGGTAGGGTTTGAGAGTTTTTGTTCGGGTTGAGGTTTTCTCTTGGTACGGATATCTTTTTTGGGTTCTTGGGTTACATTATTAACAAATGTGTTGCCTTTTCGTTCATTTTGGTTTTTGTTCTCAAAATTCTGTTTATTTCTTGGGTACGTGTTAGGATTCTTGATATCATTAACAGATTCAAGACCTTTGTACTTATTTGTCAAAAATACATCCATTTCAGTCCAAGAGGGTACATTGGAACTGCTTGAAAGAGTTCTTTCGAAATCTTCCAGGGTTTCTTTGGGTAATTTGGATGAGCATAAATAGACAAATATTGGATCCCAGTTATCCGTATCTATGTCCAGTGTATTCAAATTTGAAATACAACTGTTTATTTTTCTCTGTAACTTACGAATAGCTATACCGCATTGGACATTAACAAAGGGTAAATTAAATAATTTTTAATTGAGCATTAATTTGCATACGTTTATTCTCATATTGAGATAACAATAATAAAGCCATCGTTTGTTAAGGGTGCACTATCAACTATTTCTTTGGCCTCCCCCCGGGTCTTTTGTTTAAGGTAAAACAATTTTTCTACGCCACTAAGGCGAGTATTATTACCATAAATAGCCTTGAACATGTCTCTAAAAGACGTCCAATTTCGGTAATCGCCATTAAAGTCTTGCATATCGCAAGGTGGAACACTAAAAGATGTGGTGGGTGTAGGGTGGGTAGAGGGAGTAGAAGGGGAATTTTTAATGGTTTCTTGCCGGGTTGCTTCTTCGAGTGCCGCATCTATAGAGACGATTCGAGATCTGAAAAGAGCTTTCGCCTTTATATATTCCCGGGTAATTTCATCTAAATTAATTGTTGCTGCTTTTTCTGGGTCTTCTAGGAATTCAGATTCTCGAATCCATTCGTATCGGGTACCAATTTTGTTCCAAATTTCCTCCAACTCTCGTTTTTGGTACCGAATGGCGGATAGGGTAAGATATTCATCAACCGTTCTTTATATTCGTTCTCAAACGACGCCAAATCCAATTGGATATAGCGAAAGAAACCAGCGGCCATAGCTTTTAATGAGGACATTTTGTAAAAAATGTGTTAATTCTCAATAAAATTTGGTTAAAGGGTAAAAATTTAAGAAAATAGTTGATTTGTGTTATGTGTA
The DNA here is from genome assembly GCA_930367215.1 of Pollenia angustigena. NCBI lineage: Eukaryota > Metazoa > Arthropoda > Insecta > Diptera > Polleniidae > Pollenia > Pollenia angustigena. The sequence goes on along the minus strand of OV884061.1, from coordinate 8,862,779 downwards.
CTAACGTAAAAATGTCCTATTGGGGTGTTTTTACACTATAAAGTATATTGCGCTACAGTAAAAACGTCAATATTAGTTTTTTAAAACACTAAGTAAAAACCAGATGAAATATTTTAAATGGGTGGGTAATTGATTGGGTGGGTAAATAAAAGCTGGTTTTTTTTTAATTGTTTTAAAAAGAGTGTAAAATTTATCAATTTTCAATAAAATTAAAAAAGGAAATTTTTTGTAAGTTGTAAATAAATCAACTTACCGACCTCGCTAGTGTGTAGGGTACTAACGTGTATATATGTATGTATGTGGGTGTGTTTTTTACTTGTCGATTCCTCTTTGTGTCGAAAATAGCAAGACATCATACAAAAATTAGGATTAAATAACTTGTTTCCACTGTCACTTGTTTTTCAATTTTGTGTTGTGTTTTAAATCTTTGTTTATATTTTTGTTATTGTTAAAACCTTTGTATTTTTGTATGCTTCTTTTCACAATATTTTTTAATTTCTACTTTGTTAATTTTTTAAACAAATTTTAAGGGTGGGTATTATTTTAATTTGTTTTTTACACACTCTAATTTTTGCACTGTTTTTTGGTTTGATTTTTTTTTTTTATAAATATTTTAGTTTATAGAATTTAAATTTTTAATTTAAGGGTTAGGGTAAAATTTAATTAATTTTACTTTCTTTACTATGTGTGTGTGTGTGTGGACTGTATATAGTTTTGCGCTTTTTTTTTGTGATTTTGTAATTTTATTTTTATTTAAATTCTGCAGATCACTTTCCTTTTTTTTTTGATGTTTTTTGTTTATGTTTTATGTGTTTTTTAAGTGACACTGTTTCACTCTCTCTTTCAAGGTTCGATAGGACCATATGTTTACACGGGTTAGAAGGTTGAAGCGAGATAGCTTTTGAACTCAAACTTTTTTAAATAAAACCACTTTAAATTTTTCAAAACGTTATAAAATGAATGTATGTATTTATTTAGTATTTAAGGGGTAATTATGTAGATTTAATGGTTTTGTAGTACATATGTACATTTAATTTTAGGTTATGTTCTTTATTGTTTTTAGTTATGTTAAGTTTTAGCAATAGGATTTATGTACTTTTTTTGAAGACACTTTTGGTTTTAATTAAACTAAATTCACTTGTAGGGCATTTATTAATTCTCTAACAACATTTTGTTTGTGGGGGTTTTGTAGCTTCACTTCGGTAAAAAAATTGGTGATAACTATTATGGGAACTAAATAAAAGTATTTCTCAAGCATACCTTTTACTATTCGATAGATATATTACTAATTATTTTTAATAGTTATGAATAGGAAATAACATAACTGTTATAACTCATTTTAATAAATACATGCATAATCTGCAAAAAAAACAATAAATATCAAGAAAATATTCCAAATAATTATTATCGTAAATAAAAACCATAAAAATCTTTGGTAATTGTTCACACGGTGAACAAAAAGGTACCGCTGTACCATCACTTGCGGCATTAACGCCCCCATCAGCAGCTGATGAGAAGAAATGCAGCCAACCTTATTAATAACAAAAAAGGAACACAGTAAACCAAGAAAGCGATCGCGAGGACGTTCAATAATAGTTTTTCTTAATAAAAAAAAATATAAATTGATTCGTAATTATTATTCGCAATTTTTATCGAATAAAAGTTATAACTATTAAGTCCTTGGATATATGGTTTTTGGATAAGAATACAAAGTTCTTCACTTGTATTGATAAGTTAACAAAACATGTATCGGTACATTATTTATGTGATAGGAATTCGATCAGTCTTGTTGAAAAGATTAGGGAGCGATTCGCTATTTTGGGAAAACCTGGTAAATTGTTGCGGATAATGAATTCAATACGGCACTTATTAGAGCGGTTTTAATGCCACATATTCTATACTGTTTGGAAGTCTTTTCGGGCGCAGGTAATTATGTGCTTGAGAAATTTAAGCTTATTTTCAACAGAATTATTCGTTATGTTTTTGGTTTGAGATTTCGGGATCATGTAAATCGGCATACGCTTACCTTTCTACGGACATCTTTTGAAAATTTTATTGCCATTAGAATATTATTATTTTTCTATAAATGCATTGTAAATGGTAAACCTTATTATATTGTTGAAAATTTTAATTTCTCTCGGTCAACAAGGAATCCTCAAATTATTTTTCCTATTAGACGTTTGAACACTTTTGGACAATCAATCAGATTCGGGTTTCAAAAATCTGGAATACGTTGCCAACAGAACTAAGAAAATTTTCATATTCGCTGCACTTATTTAAATCTAGGTTGTTGGAATTTGCAGCGCTAAATAACTTGTCAATTCACTAAAACGAATAATGGCCAATGTGTTGGAATTTTCTTTTTGCGTAATATGGAAATAGAATACTTAGCATTCTTTATGTCTTTGTTATTTTTTAACTTAAGTTTTCTTTATAGTTTGTAAGATAGTTACGTTAAGTTTTTATATACATAAGTAAAATTTTTTTTTTTTATTGTTTATTACATATATTGTTTCTGATAAATAACTGAAGTTTGTTGTCTAGTTAGTAGCTTTTATTAACCATAAAAGGCCTTTAGGGCTCGGTTATGTAATTGAAGAAAATAAAATAAATAAATAAAATATAAATGATTTTTTTATTCATGTCCCTTTCTTATTTGGACATTGTGCTCATTGGTAACAGAGAATGACAAAAGTATCATTTTAAGTACTCTTTCAATATTAGTGAGAAAACATGTACGGACATGTATGGGTAAAGATCGAAACCATACACATACGTACCATAAAAGTATGTGTATTACCGTAAGTATAACGTAAATACACATAGCGCGAGAGAGAGCAGAGATGGCAAATGCAATTTTAAAAATGTTGAAACTAGGCAAAATTTTTTTGTGTTCTTATTCAGAAAAATATCAAGATAATTTTAAAGCTTTTTAATATTTGACTAAGGCGGTAAGCTTATTTTATTAGAACAACGAGGGGCGGTTGGCGGCAATTTCTGCTTCTCCGAAACTATCAAATAGATCTTAATAAATTTTCAAACATAGATATATCCATATTAATATGAACACACAAGCTTTATATATTTTTTTAATAATAGGACCCCGAGGGAAGCTCGAGGGCATTTTCTGCCTCTCCAAAACTATCTAACAGATTTTAATGATATTTAAAACATAGATAGATACATATTTGTGTAGACACATAAGCTATGTATTTTTAAAAACGTATGCCTCTCCAAAATCATTTATTTTCTCTAAAATTTCTTGATTATTTTCCATACTTTAAATTTATAATTTTTCATATGCTACATACATACATACACTGGATGAAATTTTTAAAGAAAAACTCTACTTTACAACTTATTAAAAAGAAATGTTTGAATTTTAAAACGTTACAGAAAGGCGTCTAAGCAAGCGCTAAATGTATTAAGTGGCGGTTACACTCTTTCTTATTAACACAACATACAAATCAATACTTTCATGCATACATAAAAAACAATATCTTCCATCTCGTGTCGTCTACCTATGCTTTGTGTGTGTGACAGCGATAAGTGCAAAAAAATTGTGCGGATGCGTAAAGGGGTTTTACATGCAAAAATAAAAATATCGTAGAGCCACTTGTTGCTGTCACACGCACATAGCATAGGTAGACGACACGAGATGGAAGATATTGTTTTTTATGTATGTATGTAAGTATTGATTTGTATGTTGTGCTAATAAGAAAGAGTGAAACAACCACTCACTACATATTTATTTATAGAGTTTACTTAAGATACGTGTACACGACATGTTTTTTACATCTGACTTGTCAACTTTTCATGTCAAATGTTGCTGTGCATGTGTGTTACAATTGCTGTTTAACAAAGTTTTTTTTAATTATTGTTATTGTGTTTGGCGTATTTACAATACGCCTACGACTGTTTGGTAATAGATTAAAGAAAACAAATTCATGTTCTCTTTAATCTATAACCAAATAGTCGTAGGCGTATTTTAAATACGCCAAACACAATACGGGTGAATATTCGATCAAAAACGTACATGTAATTTGCCCCTCGTGGTCATAGTTTGAAAAAATACATAGCTAATGTGTCCAAATAAATAAAAACCTTTATTTTTTTAAATTTTATTGAAATCTATTAAATAGTTTGGTCATAGTTTTAGTCATATTTTTTTAAAAAAAAATAGCTTATGTGTCTATATAAGTAAATATGAATCTATCTATGTTTTAAATTTCATTAAAATCTGTCAGATAGCTGCGGAGAGCAGAAATTTCTCCTTCTCACCCCTCGTGGTCCTATTTTTTATAAAAATGTATAGCTTATGTGTAGTTTTACATAGGTACTGCTGATGTTACGGACAAATTTATTTTAAATATCATAAATAAATATTTAAAATAAATATATATATATATATATATATAAAGGGTGGTTAAATTGTAAGGGCCGATGTTGAATGTGAACCACACCTAGACGCCAAGTTTTTTTCCGAATTTTATTTGACACTTCTCTATTTCAGACTTACTCAATTTGAACCATGGAGAGATACACAATCCAACAACGTGTTAAAGTTATCCAGACTTATTATGAAAATGGGCGTTCAAATCAAAATGCATATCGTGCACTTCGTGATTCAGTGATGGGGCACATTTTCACCTCAGTGGATTCGTCAATAAACAGAATTGCCGCATTTGGGCGAATGAGAATCCAAGAGTGATTGTCGAAAAACCAATGCACCCACAAAGAGTGACTGTTTGGTGCGGTTTATGGGCTGGCGGCATCATCGTGCCGTATTTTTTCCAAAATGAGGCCGGTCAGGCAGTTACTGTGAATGGTGTTCGCTATCGTGAGATGATAACGAAATTTTTATGGCCCGAATTGGAAGATATGGATGTGGACGATATGTGGTTTCAGCAGGACGGTGCCACTTGCCACACAGCTAACGAAACAATGGCTCTTTTGCGCAACAAATTCAATGGCCGTGTTATCTCACGTAATGGCGATGTCAATTGGCCGCCAAGATCATGTGATTTGACACCGTTGGACTTTTTTCTTTGGGGTTATTTGAAAGAAAAGGTGTACGTCGATAAGCCAGCAACAATTCAAGAGCTAAAGGATGAGATAATTCGGCACATTAACGGCAAAGAACCTCCATTATGCCTCAGGGTCATCGAAAATTTGGACCATCGGATGGAGGTGTGCCGCCGTGGTCGCGGCGCCCATTTGGCCGATATTTTGTTCCATACATAATTGAGTAATACCAATATATCATAATAAAATAAAATTACAATAATTTCCTAAATAGTTTGTGTTTTATTCAAAATCAACATCGGCCCTTGAAATTTAACCACCCTTTATATATATATATAATATAGTCCCATACCTGCCTAGTGACAAACCACATTTTTGGTAATTTTTTTTTTTTCATTTTTACACAGAAGTGCCAAAAATACTGAAGGTATTTTTTTAAACATGGGTATTTTATTTGTATGGCAGATAACCAAAACACATGCATGGGTATTGAATAACATCTGCATAATATTCATGTATTTTTTTTTTACTGAATGTGGTTGCGTGAAGATATTGCCGTGCATAAGTACATATACATAAGTAATAACTTTTTGCGTTATAAATATGTGTATACACAATAACGAAAAGCGTGGGTAAATACCTCTGTATATTATTCTTATGGGTACTTGTTGTCATTCTCTGATTGGTAATATTCATTGCTATTCTTATACAGACTTACAGTTGCTGAAATATTGGAACAGTTAGAATATATAGACGACAACTTGCAAATTACCGACATATTTGCAATACCTCCTTTGGATGGAAATGATTAATGAATTATTTTCATACATTTTTTTTAATTAAAAATTTAAATTTTTCTTACATAAAGGTTTTTATTGATAATTATTTCATATCCGTGAAGCTTCTTCGGCATTTGTCAGCTTCTGGAATATGCTCATTTGGTACAATAAGCAATAGTCGAACCGAAAATTGCACACTCCGTCCCGCTTCCGAAATGAAAAAAGATCAAAGAGGATCTACGAACTATGGTTTTTCTGATAACGGCAATATACTCGTCGTACGATGGAAAGACAATAACGTAGTCACCTTAGGAACTAATTTTGACAAAAATGAAATTGAAACGTGAAAGCGTTATGCAAGAAGAGAAGGCATTATTACAATCAAAGCATGGATGGTGTAGACAAAATAGACCAGTTAATTACTGTTTATCGGTCACGTATAAGACATAACCAAAAGAATGTTTCAAAAAATTTAATGTGGCGATATTCCATAATGTCCCTCCTTAATGGACTCCTTCTAAAATCTTTAAAAAAAATTTATTCAAATAAAACTTCAGAAAATATGTGTATCAAAAGAAAAGGTTTGCTAAGAATAACTCAAAAAATAAAGTTGTCATTCTATCCAATATGGCGGGTACACACTCGAGGTCTGCTTTGAATAATTCACTTGTTTGCCTTTACTCAAAGTGCACAACATTTAAATATTCAAAAATATAAGAAAAGAGTAAACCATATACAAAAATAAGAGAGAATGAATTGAATACAAAACTTGTTTACTGTAAATGAATTTGAGAGACATTCATAAATAACAAAACATTGTAATGACCTGTTAGAGAGAGCCAGTTTACAAAAAACATTTGAATAATTTTTGAATAATTGAATGTGAATACATTTATTTGAAATCATTGACATATGTGTGTAAGCTTACACATACGTAATGTGTAGGTATAGAAATTTTACATTCAAATTATATTTGAATATTTCACTCATTTGACTCGAGTTGACTGAATTGAATGAGTTTTTATTTGTTTTGTCTTTGGTTATTCTTTCATTTGTTATGTTATTATTGGGTGCTCGAAATATACGAATAACTCGAAAAGAAAGTGGTCACTCTATATCTAATATGGCGGGCACACACAACCTGACGGACTAATTATATTTAATGCACATCTACAATTTGTGTATCAAATGATAGGGTTTGCTAATAACAACTCGAAAAAAAAGTGGCCACTCTAAATCACTAGTTATTTTTAATGCACTTTTGCACTATGGGTATCAAATGAAAGGGCTTGCTAAGAATATCTTGAAAAATAAAGTAGTGAGTCTAATTCCAATATGGCGGCAGAAACAAGATGGCGGACTCGTTATTTTTAATGCGCTTCTACAATATGCTGGCTAATAGGTCTGGCTAAGAATAACTCCAAAAATAAAGTGACGTCACTCTAGATACAATATGGATACGTATCTTAATATGGCAATAATGCCTGCTGAGGATACAAATGCGAGTTTTAAAAAAATTAAAAGTAAAAATTTTTTTTGAAAAAGTAGCTTATATTTAAATGCGCTTAAAAATATATTAAAAGTAAAAAAATTTTTTAAAAACAAACTTTTATTTAATGCGCTAAAAAGAACAAAATTTGTTGCTTTAAAACTTTTACTATCAACCTATAACGTCCTTACACAATTGATATGATATAAAAGCTTGTCGAATTAACTCTATCGGACGGTGCTAAGTATTTAGATAACTTCCTTGACTGTAAACCAGGGATGTCAGCGCCATACACAATTGTGGAAATTAATTAACATGTACGCTTACGCTCTTTTATTTTGCGAACGTAAAATATAATTGTTTACAGAGAAACACTCTCATTCAGCGGGAATTATCGCAAATATCACAAGGCCTGTTTTGAGGCCTCTAAAAAGAAATAATATACATATTAATGTATATAAATAAATATGCAATAACTGTATGTAGGAATGTACACCTTTTTTTTGTTTTATTATCTTTTTTATTTTGTTTATTATCTAGATAGGGAAAATATTGTTGAGTTCTGGAAAAATTTAGACGGGACGCTAAATCCTATATTAAAAAAAAATCCTTCAAATGTTTGTCGCTTTTTTCCTCAACATATCTTTGCGAACTAATATTTTCCGATTTCAAATACATTTGCTTAAAACAACGCAACAAATTAACATCCGCAAACCTAAATAATATTTTGTTGTTACGAAACTGCAATATAAATTTTAAAGATATTATTGGTTAATAAAATTATTTTTTTTATAGGGTAGTAAAATCTCTTTTTATAATGGTGGTAAATACTAACAGAATATTTTTAAACTTAATGGGGTTATTATTTGCATTAGTATGAGCAAATGAATTTTCATTGTTGGAATTCGCAAAGGTATGTTAAGCAAAAAACGAAAAATATTGGAAAGAATTGTATTAGGTTGTAAAAAGACTTCAAATATTGTCAACTGCTCAATTTTTCCAAAAAATAAGCAAAGTTTCTGAGGTTCCAAATTAAATTTATTTAAATAACTGATTGTGTATGTCCATAACTCTACATTTTTCGATAATTGTATTATTATTATTAATTGCTTTTAAGTCTTCATAGCAATAAATGTAAGTTACCTTTAAATGGTCTGATGAAAAATGAATGAAAAGCATGTACTATGTTTCCTCACATAATGCTGGCCCTGGTGTTTGCATCGCCCTTTCATGAAAATGTTTCCTAGTGTAAGTTTCAATACCTTACCTGATTCCCAAAAATTTAATCGAACATAAATGACCCTTAGAAGTCGTTAATAAGGCCTCGCATAGGCCTCGCAACCGCACATTTCGCCTGCTGGGCATGTAGGTAGGTAGGTAGAAAGGCCGGTGTGAAGTCTCCTTCACACCTTCACCCAGAGACCAATATGGTCCATTGTGACGCCTTAATTAGAGATATCCAAGAAGGCATAAAGTAGGTGAAATAAGCAGCGAAAGCACAAGACAGATCCGAAAGATAGGTAGAAAAGAAAGGAAAGAAAAGAAGGTAAAGAAGGTAAAGGACCAACCCCGAGAGAAATCCCAAATCCGCCATACGTGCGGTTAGCACCCAGTCTCCCCTCGCGCAGCCAGGCCATCCCCATTACGAATCCTATCAGATTCTCGAGTCCGCAACCCGAGACATCCCCTAATTCGCCCAGGAATCTACTGCCCAGCCACCTCAAACTGCTTCCCTGCAATCTGGGACAGTGGCACAGAAAGTGCTCAACTGACTCCAACTCCTCAGGGTCCTCGCACAACCTGCATATATCCGATAAGTCGGATCCCATCCTCACCGCCATCCTGCCTATCATACAGTTGCCCGTGATAATTCCTATCATGGTCCTAACGCAGACCCTGCTCCTGCCCAACAGCGACACCGAATCGGACTTCCTAAGCACCGGCCACAGTGTCCGCGATACCCGACAGTCCGTTCGGCTCCCCCAGGCCCGATTGGTCACGCTCAGTATCCATTCCCTGGGCATGTAAAAGATAAGAGTAATCTCACCAACACAACCATAATTGACATGACTGCTGTAAACTGTCTTGGAAGAGAAATATACTCAGGAGAGGATGATAAAGGGCTCAACGCCTACTACACATGTAGGAACTCCATCGGTAAGAACCGATATGGATATGGTAACTGGATTTACACATCGGTGGTTAGGCCTATACCAGAGAACAGCTTTATGCGATTGAAAAAAAATCGCTTTTAATCAACAACAACAAATACACTCGCTTGCAGTCATACAATCAAGCTTGCGCAACCGCAAATATTCGCTGCCGGTTTGCAGTCATTCAAATATTGCACATCGTGCTTTGTTATTTACACAATCGTTAGCTTCGTTTTTTAATAAAGATGTTTGTGTGTTCTTTGCGACAATGATTGTTTTGGTAAAGAAAAAAAAATACAAACAAAAAAGCCAGAAATGAAGCAATTATTACTCATGTATTCATTCAGCATTAACTTGTAGTACAAGAAAAAAAATTTAAATGAAACTAAACGCACATATGTAGGTACATACATACAAACAATTTCGATAGAAACAGACTTTTTTTATCTTAAAAATTACAGTAGTTATGTATGTAGGTACAATGTATTCTTGTTATTGTTGTTTTTATTGTTGTTCATTTTAACAAAGCATGAGAGTGGTTTATTGTTGTTACCCAACAAGCACGAAGGTTTGATTTCAAATTGAAAATGATTTGAAATCAAACGTTTTCTCAAACGACAAACGTTTGATAATGATTTGAAAATCATTTGAAAATCATAGCGTTCTCAACAAAAAGGGGAATTTATTTTCAAAATGAAAAATGCCTTTATTTTCAACTTGCTTTCAAACGTAATTCTCAAATGTTTTTCAAATGTGGATTATAATACAATGTGGAATATAAATAAAAATATTTTATTTTTTTTAATATAAATTTATTATTTATTTAAATAAACTGTGAGATAAACATTCGGCACCATAGCTTAAAGATTAAATAATGTCCTCTAATTCTTGGAAAGACAAACTACTTGGCTCCCTTTTATTTTGAGGATTGTAGCACCGCGATCGTGCAACAAACTTTCTTCACTTTCCCGTTTTATTTTCCTTTTTTTCGTATTTTTAATCATTGTAATTACTCACAAATAATTTTTATTTTTCACAAGAAATAAGCTGTTCACTTTATATTAAAATTTATTTTTAATAGTAAAACACAGGTAACCGAAAAGTAAAAAATTTAACTTTAATCGCCATTTTTAATGATTACATTTATTTTTCGCTTTAGTATTGCCAAGTTTATTTTTGATTTGATTTAACATTTGACATCAAATTGATAAAACATTTGATATCAAATGTTTATTTTCAAATCATTATCAATTTGAATTTAAATGTTAAATCAAACAATTGAAAAACGTTTGAGAATTGTGTTTGATGTCAAATGACAAAGTCATTTCATATCAAAGGTTTGACTTCGTGTTTGTTGGGTTAATGTTAACAAGCGTCTCATCGAGTGGACAATGACTACTTGACTGCAATAGTATAAGTATGTGTTGTTTTGAATTTACACAGTTGTTATATTGCGTGAGCAACAAAAATGCAAATAAAGCACTTTCAATAAAAAACGAATAAATGCAAAAATCAAATGTGTACGAAACGATGTAAAAATTACCAACGTTGAACTTTGTTTTGCAAGCAAATAGTGAATGTAAATTTTAGCGTATGAATAAATCAAGAAAAATTGTGATTTTGCAGTTCTCTGGCCTATACTTACCTATGGATGCACTGTTTTGTGGGATGCGTTGAGCGTGGATAGCTATAGGAGTATGCTCAGCAAGGTTTAAAGGAGTGCATCTCTTGGCATCACAGGTGCAAGGAGACACAATGCACAGGCAGCGTTGGATATCCTTCAATATCTGTCCCTTTTTGAGCATTATGTGAGGAGTGTGGCTGTAAGGCAGTTACTAAGACTTTACGAGTCTTCTTTGGTTAGACCTAGGCCGGTTGATCACACGAGAATTTTGTACGAGGTAGGTCTGGATGATCAGGGCATTATTCTCCAGTGAATTTCAGATCATAGGATTATGACCCTGGACTTCGGTGTAACACCATCAGTGGAGTTCCCGCAAAGAGAAGTTTGGCGTGGATCCAATGGACTGTTTGAGGGGTAGGTAGTATTACGGAAGGATAAAAGATAGAAACCGACTATGTTGCGGACACTGACGTGAAAAGGTCATTCAGACTACCGGATGAGTGCAGTGTCTTCCAAGTTGAGATCGTAGCGATCTGGAGGGCGACGGAGATAATACTGGATCACAATGTGGGTGGATCTGTGGTGACAATTTACGTCGTTAGTCAGGCAGGGCTTAGGGCATTGACAAATTATACGGTGCCTGGTCGCTCGGTGTAGGGATGCTCTGAGGGAACTCATGGAGATATTCAAAATAAGGCTGTGTTGGGTACCTGGACACTGCATGGTTGATGGAAATGAGGTGGCGGAATTTGGACTTAGTGGTAAGGTACAGAGGGTACGGGAAAGATTCCGTGATGACGTTAAGCGATTCTGGCGGTAGAGAACGGATTGCAGAGTATCTAGAGCACTATGGCCTAAGGGCAACCAAGGTTCTACTGGGTTCTACTTCTGCAGATTATGCGATGATTCTGAGCAGCTAGAGACGATTGAACATGTACTGTGCCACTGTCTTAGGATGCAGGGTCGCAGACGGAAATGGCTAGGGATAGATTTTATGACGAACTGGAGGCTTATTCTGAATTGCGATGCGAAAATCAATGCGATGCGAAAATGCATAAATGCGAACAATTGCTATTCTGTATTGCGATATTCGCAAAGTTTTTTTTAATCGCATTTCGAAAAGGTGACAAGTCGGTATTCTACATTGCGAAAACAAATGTCAAATTCGCAAAGTACAAACATGTTAGTGAAAGATAATATTTTTTTATTTATTCATCATATATTTATTATTTAATTCAGGGAAGCAAGCAATAAAACCACCAAACCGTGTCAATTTGAAATAATGATAGAATATGTATATGAATAAGTACAGCCAAATGCACATCAGTCGGCAAATACTTTGTGGCAAACGTTAACTGAAGAACTAAATATCAATGGACCACGTATTAGAGAAGCTGCAGGATGGAAAAAGTATGAAATATATAAACCAGTTCAAAAATATTTGACTTTAACTTAAATTTTAAAGGGATTGGGCCGATTTTAAAGTACACACAAAACATTTTCTTCGTCGTCGAACCACAGTGCCACAAAATCCATTTTTATTATTTTTTTTTATTACAGAACGTCCTAAATAAATTATTTAAACAATTTTCACAGCGAAACACAAACAATTTATTTATTTTTAATTTGATGTTTATTGACACTGACGTATATTTGAGCAGCGTTGCCACAATTTGAAATAAATTGCGAATGCGATTGCGAAAGTCTTACAGAATACCAATTTTCTTTCGCATCGCATTTCATTTGCGCATCGCATTGATTTTCGCATCGCAATTCAGAATAAGCCTCCTGGGGTGTATTGCTAGGCACTGTCGATCTATTGGGGTTGTTTCTGTTGAGGGACTGTAGAGGGGGTAATAGTTCTACGTAGTACCTACTTACTTCTTAATTCTATCTGTTATTTCTTTCCTTCTTCACTTCTCTCTCTTTTCTCTACCTCTTTATTGAAGGGATTCACAACCCAATAACATTTTTTATCACTTTGCGAAGCATTAATGGTACATTTAAAAAAATAAGCGCACAATTATGCGCTACGCAATAAGACATACAGAAATGCTGTAAAGTAAGTGAAATAACTCTCAACAATTTTTATAAAAAAAAAATAAAATTTCAAGTGCTACGGCATTCCCTTACTACGAAGCAGGTTTGTAAGGGAGAGTACTAAAAAATAACAGTAAAAAAACATTCAGTGTGTAAAGCTGATCGTTACATCCAACAATTTTTTTATGCGCCGAATAATGCGCTTTATGTGTCAAAAATGTATTGCTTCAAAGTGGGAACTCGCCATATAGAATTCATGTCTTCCGTAAGCGCAATGGTAAGCGAAACTGTTACATTTCTCCCTTTCAAACCTGCTTCGCTCGAAGCACAATTTTTTATTGGGAATGGACCGCATTGGTCTCCGAGTGGAAGTGCACCCTTGGGCGCATTTGTAAAAATATTATAATATAAAACCCCAATTATTTGATAAATTCGGCTTTTACAGTCCTTCAGATATACAGAATTTTATTTCCTGCCACAGTCATTTGTATATCCAATTCAGCCCAATCTTTTTAAAGAGGTTGTATATTTATAACCCAGATATGTTCACCAAATTTGGACATTTGTCCTAACGTTCATAATCGGGCTGTATATGTATATTAAAGCCTATTCAAACCATCAAACCATTGATCTCGGGCAGCGTCGGGACTTAAAAACTAGTTTAATATAAGTTAAATGGTAATGTACATACCTTATGCTTAGAGAGTACATATAGGAAATCTTTTTTCGGCGACATCATCGTGTCTTGCAGTATTTTATTGCCTGGATCCACCAAAATTTCTTCGTATTCACCAGGTTGATGTCCGGATATCAGTACCTTTTTTATTTGACCCTTGTCAGTGCCTAAAAAAGCTAATGAATGTGGTCCAGTAGTAGTTGCCGTAACGGATGTTATAGAGACATTATCAAAGTGAAATAGCGCATGCGTTGTTATGGGGGAAACGCCACTTATTTTCAAACCAACATTACAGAAACTGTAAACATTACCAGTTGTCTGAAAAAACACTATGCACTAATTTATTAAAAAAAAAATTATATTAATAAACTTACTCCTGGACAACGGCCATCATCTATTGTACCCGATATATATCCCAGATTGCGATCCTTTATCGTGCCATTAAAACAAAGATGAATATTTTCGTTAAACACTTCTTCTATTTCTTTAAGACTAAAAATACACATGGCAGACTTATCTTCGGGCTGATTTGTTATTTCTTTCGAAGGTGAAAATGCAGTTATTAAAACGTGATCGCCTTTTTTGATACCCATTTGTTGGGCTAATTTCTGACCAGATTCAGTTATTTTAGCATCACGCAAAATGTTATAATCAATATTTTTATGTGTAGCTAAACACTGTATGGTTATTTCTGTATAACTGTCATAGTTTGAATCTGTAATACATATACGTGCCAAACGTGTAACATATCCAGCCTCTTCAGCTAAATGCGAACGCTTTTGAACAATAGTAAAATAGGCATACTCCGACGAATTAAACCCATAAACGTAATCCACCAGAAAGTGATCTCTATACTTAACATCTATGTTTATAATAGATTGTTTTATTTCAAATTCGGCGTAGTTTAAATCTTCGAGTCTCCTTGATGATATTGCCGGCACATCGTGTCTATAATCACCCACATTGGTAAATGTTGTTCCGACATATAGAATATCCTCCTTCTTCCACGAATACTTAGCAGGTCCCACAAAAGCGTACGTTGAGGCAAATTCATCATTCGCAGCTAAAGGAATATCTATAAAAAGTGATTTTTTTGGAAAACGTGCTAAATTATAGATATCACAGGCACCTTGACGCACACTACCACAGGCAATCAATATACCATCGCCTTGAGCATAACTAACTATTAAGATCTTATTATGATTATTTACGAGTGATGTCTCAACATCTTCTGAGCAACCGCTGGCATGGCACTGTGGAGAATCGTTTTTGGGACCAGTTAAAGCTTGTGATAATACTCTTAGATTTTCATTTAATTGTAAAATTTTGTTTGTTGCACCCGCATAAAAAACATTACGTTTGTAATCATATGCCAAATGTGTGAGATAATTTTTAGAACTTCCACCAGTAGTTATTGAAGACGATCCAGTTGATGATGTCGTTGAAAAGTTTCCTGTACTTGAAGATACTGTTGAGTTGGCAGGTAATCCGTCGACGGAACTAATAGTTTGCTCTCCAGCATGGCCTGTTGATAACTGAGGTAAAGTAAATTGAGCCACTATATCACCAGATATAAATATTTGGGTTTGCGTAGAGTTCGAACTTTTTGTTGTATATTGTGCCGAAAAAAACTCTACCTTAACTGCTACTACTGAAGACCAAAGGATTAACCAATGAAATCCGTACAAAAGCAAACGTATGGGTAAGCCTAACAAAGGCTTTCTTTTCCTAAATTGTATTTTTAGAGTGGTACATTCTGATTTAGCAATGGTTTGGTTTTTCAATAAATTTTCACAAAATGTAATATATACAAATTTATATTTGCGGCTCGATTTTAATGTCATATTTACATTTATATATATATATTTATATTTAAAATTATATATTTAATATTGTATAGTATTTTCTCTCTTAACTTAAAATACAGATGAAGTAATTAAAAATGCATATGTACAATTAATTTTTGTAGATTTATATCTTAAATCGCCTTTCTCTTCAAGTTTCTTTATACTCTTGGTAATGAGGCAATACGGTTTCCTTGCAATCAATACATATAGAAAAGATAGGTGTGGTAAAATAATCATTCATTAAATCACATAACGCCTCAATATTTTGTATGGTTTTTCAAATCGGTAATAAAACTATTTATAATATGAATTCAGTCTTGCTTTTAAAGAGGGGAATATAGGGATGTATTATAAATTTAACATATGCCACATTTTTATGTCACAATTTTAGGTGCGAGAGAAGCGATGTTCTTGTTCCAATAGCACACCGGAAAAAGCCTTATCCTAAAAGGAAAGAAGTTTAAAGAATAATTAAGGTACTAGGTTAAATTGCAGTACAAAATTGTTTTGTGCAGACTGTAGTTTTAAAAAACAAGTTCTGTTTAAAATGTTATTCTGTATAATTTTTAGAATTAATTTTAATTATATTTAGTAATTATTTAAATATTAACTAACCGATTAAAATATTTTTAAACTAAATACAAATAAATGTTTACATTTGTACTTTAATTTGTACAAATAAAATGTTGACGAAAGTGGACAAAAAAAACATAATAAACAAAATGTATTCAGGTTTTCAAGACAAAGAAAAGACAGAAAGAATACGAAAAAACAGAGGAAAAAGGAGGCATGTAATTTGAAATTTAAGTGATAATAACAGCAAATTTCGAACCACCAGTACTACTGGTTAAAGATTGATGTTTGACTGTTGGCTAACGGGCACCGCAGTGGTGCAGTGGGTAGAACACAAAGATCTTCTGACGATAGAAAGTGGTGTTTCTTGAAACATGTAAAGATAAACCCGGGTTCAAATCCCAGCTCAGCCATGAAAAATTATCAATAAATTTTAATAAAAATTCCAAGTTGTAAAATTCCTTCCCTCAGTGAAAATAATTTAATGAAAATATAATTTGATGAACTGAAGCCTAATTAAAGAATATCAAAGTCTAAATACAAATTTCTTCACTAAGGATATAACTTTTTGCGAATACCAAAAACAACATGAACAAATATTAAAAAAAACGTTGTCACTTTTCCTCTACCGTGAAAAATGTTTCCGCACCGAAAGCGTTGAAGTTTTTTATATATATTTACATTTTGTTGACTTTTAATAACTCGAATAACAAAACCGAATATAATTGAGAGTCACTGTACATATATTGTTTTTATTAACCATGCACGGTTACTCTTGGTCAAATCGACGAAGCTCCTTTACTTTTTATCATATAACTTTTGTATGAGTGTTCAAATAACGCCCTTTTTGTCAACAACGTATGTTGATGCCAAAAGCTTGTAGTGAGAAGACGTACGCTGGACCCTTATTTTTTAAAGTTGAAATTCAGAGGTGTGTACTCGGCACAACGACGAAGAGTAACTTTAGTGTAAGTTTTTGTGTCTATACTTTAAAATATTGCATTTGTCAACAACTACGTCATATAACCCCAAAAACCGACGGCAGTACCTGAAAAATCTTCATTAACCTCTCGTGGCTCCCTATTTAAGAGCCAGATTCGAGACCCCTGCCTTGCAGACATTTATTATGGGAAAAAATCAAAATAAAATACCTTATCGACAAGAATCCATCGAAAATGTTGTCAAAGGACCAAAAGAGCGTAAAATTTGTCACCTCTGTCCCTATTGCAAACGCAGAATGACGAAAAGTACATGTTATACATATATGCAAGAAAAGCATCTGTTATGAACACAAAGTTGAACTTTGTTATCTGTAAAAAGAAACATCAGTGTATTTTGTTGTTGCTAACTGTTGCTAAAAAACAGTTATGTCTCTCTTTATGTTTCAATTGGTATAAAGTTGCAATTCATAAAAGTGACATATTTTTAGTTGTATCAGAAAATTCAAGGGTAGTAGATCGTACTGCTGACTGCTTAATAGTCTTAATTCGAATTGTGACACTTTTGATAAAATAATTCGGCTTAAGTCCAGTTTACCAACGCAGCTCAAAATAAAATAAGTACATAGGGTTATAAAAATTTAAAAATATGAAGAAAAATAAAATGACAAAATTCTCGGAAACGCATAGTTTCCGAGTTATGGACCTCTGAAGTTTTCATATAAATTTGCGATTTCCCACTACATTTTTGAACGTATACAGCCAATATTGGTATCATATATAAGATTTCATATGATAAAAAATTAATAAAACAAAGTTGCATTGGTTTTACTAAATACGAGGTTACAAAACTTTGCAGTTTTTAGCGTTGACAACATATTTAGTAATCGTAATAAAAACGATGTATTTGTTTTCGGTAAACATTTTTTTAAAGATGTAGACACTGTTTCAAAAATAGAAAATTGTTTGGAAAATATTAGGAATAGATAAAAAACATGCAGTCGAAAACTGCACAAAAGAACGCAAAGACTTTAAAAACAAAAAAAGAGCCTTAGCTTGGTATAAACAAAGTGTTAATTAAATTAAAAACAACGAACAGAAAATGGTTTTATAACGAGCGTTGTGTAACCTGCCATTTTTCATGCGCTTTATTTTTCCGCATGTTGTTCACTTCTACCTCTAGTGCTATTTCAAAAAGGTTTGAAAAAGTATCAGAATACAAACATACATGTTTTTTTTTTTTATTTTACACCTTATGTGCGTTCTTTATTCAGAAGGTTATAATAATTGGATAATATCAAACGATTTAGATATTATTTTTATTTAAGATAATAATAATACATTTAAAAATTTTTATATACAAATGTAAATATATTTATTATTTAATCTTTAATGAAAATGATCCCTCATCAACGCCGTCGCCTTTTTTTAAATTTTGGAGGTATACAATATTCGGCACAGCCGAATGCCTTGTTTTGTGTTTTATAAATTGTAAAAATTGTGCTTTTTTACGCTTTATTTTGCTCAAAGTGCTTTTTAGTGCTTTTTTAAATTTTAAAGTGCTTTTTGCTCTCAAAAAGTTGGCATCGCTGACAACCAATACCATAACAGTTATACTGGTTTGCCTAAAACTAACAAAAGTAACAAGCTACACTGATGCAGCCCTTTATACCAAACATAGGTACAATACATAGCTTGGGAATAATGATTAGAAATCCTAATGATTAGCAATTGGATTAGAAATTTAAATTGTGCTGAAAAATTGATTAATTATGATTAGTCAGCCATTTTAGACGATTACTAATTGATTAGATTAGAAATAATCAAAAATCTAATCACAATTAGTGACGATTAGAATTTCTAATCAAATCTAATCAAAACTAATCCAAAAAAAATTTATTAGATTTCTTGATTATTTTTGATTAGATTTGATTAGATCAACTATTTTTAACTATTTTTGTGAAAAGAAAATATTTATTTATCACATTTGTTGCTATATTTACATAATGTATTAGTTTTTGAATATTGCATAAAATTGCATACGGACCACCCTGTTCTTAAACTAAACACTTGACACAGCTGGTTGACTTTGTTGTTGGGTTATTATTAATGTTAATTTTCAACGTGTTTTGAGGAAGTACAAGTATAATTTTTTTGTTTACTTAACATTGAAAGTAAAATCTTTGTTTTGTAAGATTGTAATTTTTGTTTTATTCAAATTAAAGTGTTTAAAATTATTGGTAAGTAAAAATGCACGGAGTTTTTTTTTCTTTTATTTATCTAATCACAATTAGTGACGATTACATTTCTAATCATATCTAATCAAGAAATCTAATCAATTATTTTTTGGATTAGTTTTGATTAGATTTGATTAGAAATGCTAATCGTCACTAATTGTGATTAGATTTTTGATTATTTCTAATTAAATCAATTAGTAATCTGAAATTTTTATCAAAATTCAATTCTAATGATTAGATTATTTTATTTCTCTAATCGTAATGATTTCTAAATCTAATCGAAATTCCCCAGCAATGGTACAATATACCAAAATAAACTTGACATTAAAAAATAGATAAAGTATAATAGCTTAAAATTTACAGCAGATTCAAGGTATTTACACACACATATGTGGAGTTATTAAAAACTTCAATTGGAAATAATTGCTGAGGAACAAAACCCAGGGCTTATATTAATAACAGAGATTCATTTAACAAAAGATATAGACGAACAAAAAATACAAATTTTCATACAAAAAATCAAAGTAATGTGCACTTTGACTTAACTGCTCAAAATACATATTTTCTGTTATTATTCTACAAAATCCTTGTTTACGTGCCTTTTGTATACCTGCGTATTTATTTTATTTTTGGGCAGCTTTGAAATATTTTCATACAAAACATCAAAGTTAGCTGCACACTAGAGGTCTGCACAAATGATTTGGTAGCCAAATGAATGCTGTGTGTGTATTTGATATGCTTATCAAATGTGTAAAAAAAATGATAGCGAGTCATTCACGCTCAATCATTTTAAATGAGAGATCAACACAACACCGTACATTAAAAAGTTAGCCACACACACTTACACTAATTGTGTGTGTTTCTCTATTATTGTTTATTGTTTGATGAACTCAAATTCATACATATTACAATAAAAAAACCTGAGCGAAGTTAAAAATCACACTAATCATTCGTGTGTTTCTTGACTTTCTTATTTTGTTAAGTGAAGAGGAAAGTTAAAATTTTAACAAAAAAATAATAAAATGAAATGGTTGTAATAAATATATTTTTTTATATGCAAAAACAATAACAAAAATAATATTATAAAAAAAATATTTTAAAATATGACAAAACCAGTATACAAAGGCAATAATTCTTAAGCACTTATTACACTATATTTTTATTCATTGATGATATACATACATAAAATTGATAGAAAGAAACAGTAAATGTCAAAAAAATAAGTAAAATTGTTCAACTTAAAATTGACATTTCAAGCTTAAAATATTAACCCCCGTATTCATAAAAAATTAAAATGGATTTGAAATGCATTTTAAGAAAAATTTGTATGAAAATTTTGGCTTAAAACACATTTCAAACTTTTTTTTTTCAAGAATACGGCAGTAAAAGTGTTGCTGAATCAGCGGTTTTTGGGCAAATTCAGCGACTTACCGCTTTTTTGTTTGTTTTATTTTTATGTTTCTAATAAACAAAACGTTGACAACATTTAATAAAATAAACAAAACAATAACAAAAATAAAAAAACTAAAAAAACTTTGTTTATATTTTTTATAGTTTACTCTTTCTAACATTTACCGTTTCATTCCATCAATTCTATTTCAATTCAATGAATAAAAAATGGTTTTGTCATAACGGCTTAACGAAAATATTTGAGTTGCTATTTCAAACAGAATTTCGCGCACGCATATGCTCAACGCACAAAAAGAATATACATAACAAATTAAAAAAAATTCCATTTGTTAAAAAATATCTTTAAAACTCCTACTTTTTGCTTCTAAAAAGTTTGTATCACTTTTTAATGCAACATCTTTTTACTAATATTTTGTTTTCAATACGATAAAAAAAATTTTTAAACACAAAACACATGTTGTGTTGATAAAACACAATATGTACATCGTCACACAAGTGTATTTACTCGAATTAAAGAGCAAATTTGTTATTTATACCTGTATCAAATATTTCTCTCACAACACTCACATAAATAATTGAACGCTTTGCACACATAGGCTATTACTTACACACAATTAACTGTGTATGATTTTAAAATCACACAAAACACACTACTTGCTAGTTTGATATGTGAATTCATGTGTCGTTTAATCGCATACACCTCTACTGCACACATAGAAATATTTTCACATAAAACATAAAAGTTAGCTGCACACATGAAAGAAATGTGGTGGCCACTTTTTCATATAAATATCCAATATTATACAATTTTATTCTTTTTTTTATTCTTCTTTTTAACACTTTTCTTTAGCTGCACTTTTATGCATGTAACCACAATTGTGTACCTGTACATTAAGGCAGATAAACACATATAAGATAACAGCACTTTTGCTTTGTCTGCACAAAAAATTAAATTACTGTATGCCATTTTCGACTTCATTTGTGAACGTGTAGTGTCAATATACATAAGTATAATTTTAAAGCTTTTTGAATAGATATTTCTAATATACAAAATGTATATCAAAATTTTTTACTTTTTTTTTTTATTTATTTATTTAGCATACATGCTTTTATTTGTACAATTTTATAACATTATTATAATGGATTTTACAACATTAAAACTTTTGTTTGACATATGAAATAATGTTACGTTTAAATAGAAAAAAATTGTTTTCATATTTTAAATTTTCTGGCATTTCATTAAATAATTTAAGACCATTGTAAAATAACAAAATTTGACAGAAATTGGTTGAACTGAAATTTAATCTGAAATCATTTTCGTTGCGCAAATAATAGGGTTGAACATCAGACACGTAAACTAAATATCTTTGCAAGTATTCTGGCAATAATCCATTTTTGATTCTGAAAACAAAAATTAAAGCATTCATCACAAGTCGCTGATTTACAGAAAGCCATTGCATTCTTGTTAGCATTTCTCTAATATAAGTCAGTGGATGGCACCGAAGAATACAACGCATTCCTTTATTTTGAAGTTTTTGAAGTCTTGCCTTCATAGTTTGGCTTCCCAGAAATAATAACGTTGAGCAGTATTCGAAATGAGGTTTGATTGTTGTGTTGTAGATATTTATGGCTGTTGTAGTTGATAATTTGTAACGGATTCTCCTTAAAAATCCAATTTTCTTGGATATTTTTTTGCAAATATAGTCAAAGTGCAAATCAAATGTTAATTTATTGTCCCTTTACATTTTAAAAAAATGTTACATCAAAATGTTACGGGAGTGCACTAAGTAAATACTTGTGTGGTTTATTCCAATAAAAGTAAAAATAATAAAAATGTATTAAATAACAAACCCCAGCTTCGCTTAATTAAGCTTCAATTTAACCCTTAAATGCCCAAGGACACCGATTTTGATATAAAAAATATGTGATGTGTAAATTGGTCAACAAAAATCAACTGCGTACTAATTTTGGCGAAATTTTTTTTTTAAGTGATTTAGAAAATAGTGGTTGTATCTTAGAAGATATACTGAGCACGAAATACGAAAGTAATAATCCAATGAAACCATAGAAAACAAAAACTAGAATTTTTGAAATATTTGTATTTCATTTCAATTAAAAAACAAGTAAGAAAATATGGTCGGTCAAGCCCGATCATATGATACCCTACACCACAGTATTTAAATAATTAATTAATTAATTAATTTTCGAGAGTGCACCCTTTTCGGGACCCATGGAGTATCATGCTTATGTGTCCATATAAATGTGAATCCATCTATGTTTCATGTTTCATTAATATCGGTTTGAAACTTTGTGAGAGGCAGATATTGCCCCCTACCTCCCCGTGTGGCCCTATTTTTAAAAAACTGCTCAGCTTATGTGTCCATAAAAATATGTTTCTATTTATGATTTAAGTTAACATTTTAATGACATTTAAAATTTTGATAGTTTCTGAGAGGCAGAAATTGCCCCCTATGTTGCCTCGTGGTCCTACGATTTGTCCCATTTTCAATAGGCTTGGTCCTTGTGCCAATAAGAACGTATGCCCCACATTTTATCAAATCAATTCGGGTACGCTGAATCCAATGGTGCTAACCGTTTTTTAGGTTAGCTCTGGTTTTTGAGACATAGTGTAATTTCGAAAATGGAGGAGGTTGCACAACATATGTTCGCGTAACTCAAAAACGGTTTAGCTTATTGAAAAAACTAAAAAAAACCGAAATTTCCTTTAAGACAAGTAAAACTTTTTTGTAAGATATGCAGCCGTTTAAGAAACAAAAACTTTTTTTGGCAAAAAAATAATTTTTTAGCCAAATTTTAAAATTTTTGTTCTTTAAAATTTCATCAAAAATTTAAAAATGCTTTGCTTCTAATTTTTTGCAGACATATAAAAAACGAAGCTACAAACAAAACAAGCCGTAAATGATTAAAATCTGTTGGTAACCATAGCTGCATTTTTCAATTTTTGATGAATTTTTAAAGAATAAAAATTTTAAAATGTGGCTAAAAAATTATTTTTTTTTTTTTGCCAAAAAAAGTATGTTTGTAAAACGACTGCGTATCTTATTTTACTTTTCTTAAAGAAAATTTTATTGCGGAATTTCGTTTTTTTTTTAGTTCTTTCAATAAGCTAAAGCGTTTTTGAGTTACGCTAACATATATTGTGCAATCTCCTCCATTTTCTAAATAACGGTATATCTCGAAAACCAGAGCTAACTTAAAGAACTGCTAGCACCACTGGATTCAGTGTACCCGAGTTAGGTTAAAACGTCAGGTACCCAGCTTGTCTCAAAAAAAGTGTCAATTGCAGTGTTATTGGCGGAAACAGTTTGCGCAAATAAACTTACAATAGTATTGGTGTATAAAAATTGTCAAAGTATTCGATATAGTTTTTAAATCTAGGCACTTTGCGAACAATAAAACAACTTTATTTGCAGAAAACTGAAGGTCAGGGTCTCTTTTGACAAAAGTTTAATCTGAGCCACTATATACTTAAAATTTGATACCATATCCCATTGTATCGCTGAGTACGAAAAGTTTAAAGCCCCATTTTGTTGGCTTGTTCGGCAAGTACTGCTTCATATGCTTCCAACTTTAGTATGGTAAATTTGTGCGTCTAAATACAGCCTGTTAAACTTTCAAACGGAGGCAAAAGCTTTATTGAAAGTTTCGATAAGAGGTTGTGTTAGATAAAGCCTGTCAGTATTAGGATCATCTTGAACAGGCTTTTCAGTTGTATCATCGAAATTAAATTTTTCAAGAATTTTTTCAAAACGTCTTCCCATCATTTCTCTCTTTATGAAAGTACAGCAGCGATTTTTTTTCAAACCAACAGTCCCTAGAACTTAGAAGCTTATAATAACTCATATATAAAACAATTCCGATACATTTACGTAAGTCCGTTACTCTGAAATTAATTTGATCTATTTCTGAATATTTAATAGAATAAAGTAATATCTTAATTTTAAATTTTCTAGCACCTTAAAATTTTATTCTTCTCTCTAGAGTTGTGTATATAACATACTTGTATGAAATTTTTACACAATATGAAGAAACGAAATGGCGATTTACTCCACATTATTAGCTTGTAGGCGGTCTTATGTTCCTCTGGGAATTAAATACATTAGCTCAAATATTTGGTTTTTTTAGTTATTACTCTACTACTATTACTCTATTGCAGCAAAGGCTCGATATGTGTCTCTAAAGCTAAGATCCCACTATCGGCGCAATGTACCAATTTTTGGCGTATTTCATGTGCCGATAGTGTGAACGGTCAAAATGTTTTAATATGCGACAATCTGTGCCGAAATCGTGCTGACTGTGGGCAATCAAAATTAACCTAGATGCGCCGATAATGTGAACACTATTTTGCACAATGTGGAGCAATCAAATTGTTTAATATGTACCGATTTTTATCGGCCACTTGTGTGCCGATCACAGTCGCCAATCAGCGCCGATACAAGGGATGGCAAAACGAAATTTTTAAATTGCACAAACTGGCTACTAAAATTTTACTTTTTTGAGCTTAATTGTACCAAAATTACATTTGTTTTATCTATTATTGATGTATTGAAACGTTAAAAAGTACATTTGTACTACTAACTGAAAAAAAAACAATTCGTTTTAACCGAAACATTGCAGTTGTATCGATGTTGCCATCCCTGGTTTGTAAACATCTTTTTACAAAACAACAATTAAAAAAAAAAAAAAAAAAAAAGAACAAGTGCAGTAAGTTTGAATGAAATTGAATATATTTTTTATTATACATATATATTTTAATATATTATTTAAAATTGTTAAGAAACATAATTTAATATTCGGCCGGAGAATTTTGCGAATTTCGTAAGTAAAATTATGTCTGCCAACAAGTAAATAAACAAAAACATTTGATTTAATTTGCCCAAATAGCACGATAGTGTGACCGCATTGTACCGATTATTATCGCAATTGAGTTTTGGCCGATATGAACCGAAAAAAATTGTCACAATGTGCGACGATAATGGGACCACCCATGAATAAATTGTGCAATGTTTTTAAATGTGCGCCGATATAGCACGATAAAAATCGTCACAGATTGTGCTATTTGAGCCGATAGTGGGATCTTAGCTTAAGTGGTGTGGAAATAAATGATACCAAACTTGGCATGGAGTTTGTAAATTTATTATATCTTGGTGATTACATTTCTACCAGAAAAATCTCCGAAATTCAGAAGATTTGGGATTTACTATTATCACACTAAACAAAGAAGAGAATGAATTGTAAAATTTGTTTCAGAAGTTTCTGAAAAAGAAGTGCTAAATTTTACATAACCTCTGCCAGGAGGAAGTTCCTGATCATTATCTGCATTTATCATGTTGAAATAAAAGTCATGTACGGATGCATCAAGGTCAATTTCATCGTCAGTGCAAGCATCCAAAACATAATTAACAATAAGATGCCATCTGACACCCAGTTTTTACTCTAACTTCCCCTCGTAACGAATTCTTTATCAGCAAGCCTCAACATAAAACTAAACAACTGACAACAACCGCTGACATTAGTAAACAAAAACGAATTTTAAATTTGCTGGTGAGTACCTATTGTATCTTTAAAGTTACAAACATTGGACAAGGCTTACAAACATTGGACAAGGCTTAAGATTATTGCTAATAGCGTCTGGATATATATTGGAACCACCTAATATTTTTTATGGACCTCAATTTCCGCTCGAACCTGAGATTTAACGTTGTAAATAACCCTTTTGATTTAATTTTTTAAAAATATAATTTTTAAAGTTTACGGCTATTAATAAAAGAGTCTTGTACTATCGTTTGATACGTATGGTCGTGATTTGTGTTGCTGCTTTGAATTTAAGTTTAAAAAGTTTACAGCTATTTTTTCTTATTCTTTAATAACAAAAAATAACTTAATAAATAAAAAAAACAAAAACAAAATTAAACGTGTGCGAGGAGATGTTGTTTCTGCCTCTTCTATGCATAACATGAGTAACAAAAATAAACCAAACACTTCTCAGAGAACTGAAAATCAAAACTTGTTTGCCCCTTTGCAAACAATTGAAGATCTTGAAGATGAAGCTGTTATCGAAAAAACTGTTAAAGTTAATATACCACCAATAACAATATTAAAATGCAAAATAGAGCAAGTACATGAAGTATGTAGAATATTCAATCCGTAAAATATCCATTGGGTTAAAACTTTTTTGCACCAATGCACTAACAAATAAATTTCAGCATGAATATTTTACATATGCTTCGAAAAATGAAAAACCTGTCAAAGCTGTGCTCTTAGGCCTTGAGAAAACCGACCCTGCAGTTGTAAAAGCTCGTCTAATAGCGTTGGGACTAAAATGTACAGATGTCAAAATAATTACAAAAGATAGAGACAACAACGAACAAGTAATTTTTGTAGTTTACTTTGAACGTAAATCCATCACGATTAAGGAATTGAGGCAAAACTACTCAGCCTTAAACTATATAAAAGTTAGATGGGAATATCAAAAACCCAACAGATCCAATTTGACACAGTGCTATAACTGTCAGTTGTTCGGTCATGGCTCTAGTCGCTGTAAAGTCGAAACGTTTTGTGCCAAATGTGCCGGGAGCCATAAAACAACGGAGTGTGATGCAACTTTCGAGAAATGTGCCAACTGCAATGGTACACATAAAGCTATGTCGCCTGAATGTCCAAGTAGAAGAACCTACATTCAAATTAGGCAACGTGTTCAACCCCGGAGACCCAACCAAAAAACTCCTCAATTTAGAAATACAAATTATAATTCTAATTTCCCAAATACACTAAGTCAACCGGAAAGGCCAACTGCTAGCAGTTCGGGTAACAACCAAGCCTATAACCAATTTTACCAATGATAATGTTAATAACACCAATAACAACAATAATAACAATTTGTTTTCTTTAGAGGAAATAAAAAACCTTACGTTTGAATTAATCTCTAATTTGAAGAGTTGTAAATCTCGCGAAGACCAGTTCAAGGTAGTTACTGACCTTGCCTGCAAATTCCTTTTTCAATGAGCATTAATATTAAGATGATATCATGGAATGCCCGTGGCATTCGTACAAAAAAAGATGAGCTTTTCCAGTTTCTGGTAAGTTCTGATGTTGACATTTGTTTGTTATGCGAAACATGGCTAAATAACAAATTTTCCAAAAGACACCAAAACTTCTATTGTTATAGGTACGATCGGCAACAAGGCAGAGGTGGTGGTGTAGCAATATTGATTAAAAAAAATATACGTCTCCAGCTATTACCTTTACAAACTACTACTCTTATTGAAAATATCGGAATAAAAATATTTACTGGTAATGACTCTATCAACATTTATTCATGCTATTTCCCTGGTGGATCAGCAGGAAGCGACAATACTCGAAAACAGTTATTTATATCTGATATTCGTAAGTTAACTAGTTCAAACGAAAAATATATACTAGGGGGCGATTTTAATAGTAGACACATTTACTGGGGTTGTCAAAGAAATAATTGTTGGGGAAATATATTATATAGTAAACTACAATTAAACCAAACACAAATAGTCTTTCCTCATGAACACTCATATATTCCTGCCGATCCAAACAAGCAGCCATCTACTTTAGATTTATACTTAACTAACATTTCACAAAACATGTCAGCTGTTAGAGTCATAAATGACCTAAGTTCCGACCATCTGCCAATTAGCAGTGTTATAAATATGGAATATGAAATTGTAGACAATCTTTATTACGTTTTTTCCAAAGCTAAATAAAATATTCCATCGTTTCTCGAAAAATGAGAAAAATGTGTGTCTGTAACTCATGTCGAATACTATCAAAAGAGATTACGTCGTTACGTTATAAATGTCATAATATCACTCGAAGCATATGTGGCATTGCAGACGTTCAGAACGCCAGTAACACATATCGTTGACGGCGACCAAAATTTACTTAAATTGATAATTTTTCAACGACGGCGGCGAAAACACAACCATCGGCTATACCAAATTGTGTAAAGATAAAGTCGCTCTTTACACAATTTTGTTTGTTGTTTGCAAACGAGCTTTGAAGACATTCTTATATTTTAAAAAAATGTTAAAAGCAAAATAATAAAACAATGAAAAATGTGCCAGGAATAAAATTATTATTATTCTTTGCATTTTGCATTTTTAATTGTTTTTTAGTGTTAACATTTTTTCTCGACCCATTTTTATTAGTGAGTTTATTTGACAGTTCAAAGCGGGAACTTTTCTCACCAAAATGTTACAGACCCATTTTTTTTTTGTAAATTGGCTTGTTTTTTCCTTACGTGACAGCTTGTACTCGCCAAAAAAGTTACAGACACAGTTAAGTGAGAAAAACAGCTGTTTGTTTCAATTTATGGCATTTGTGTTTCATTTCACATATTTCAATCGAAAATTTTCTCGACGCGAGAGTTACAGAACATGGGCACTGGTAAACAAAGGGTACGTTCGTAAATGCATCACTGCGCTGCATCAGAAAAGCAAACTTTTTTAATGGCGATAAAAGAATAATAAAAACTTATATTATTAAGTGACTATTATTTTTGTGGAGTATTTCACAATTTTTTGGTCCACATTTACTTCACTGATAAAAATATAACCACTTTAAATCACTGATGAAGCGCAGTGATGCATTTACGAACGCACCCAAAATCAACAAATTTACGAGAATATTGTATCTGCTTATTAGCAGAAACTCTGAATTAAATATCGACAACAAAAAAATGATTATTAAAGCAATATTTCATCCCATAATGTTTTACGGTTGTGCAGTATGGTCCACTTTCGCAAAATGCCACTTAAGCAAACTACAGGTAGCACAAAATAAGCTACTAAAAATGATATTCAAACTACCCTGTCACTACTCCACCCGACGTTTGCATGTACTAGCAAATTTCGAGCTCGTAAAGGATAAAATTGATCGACTGACACAAAATTTCCTTTTATCTTATAAAATCATGTTTCACAAAGGTTTTTGTATCTTTTTTTCCTCCAAGTAATAAAATAGAATACAATGTACATACAGTCAGCGTCAAAAGAAAGTGTACACCGAACAGTTCCACATTTATAAGACCGTAGATGATAAAAGGGGGAGAGTACAAAAATCTGTTTTTTTGTACTCTCCCCCTTTTAACACCTACGGACTTATAAATGTGGAACTGTTCGGTGTACACTTTCTTTTGACGTTGACTGTATGTAAATAATACTAATTTAAAATGTATTATTAAGAAGAATAGGAACAAATGTTCATAAACTCTTTACTACTTTAAGTCAAATGTAAATAATATTAATATTATATGAAATAAAAATGAAATTGAAATTGAAAAACATAAAAATTTTTTTAATTATTAGTATTGTGGTTATTTTATTGAACTATTTATGGTTTTTAATCCAAATTTTTAATATTTTTAATTAGGCTTAAGTTCATTAAATTTAATTTTCATTAAATTATTTTTATGAAGAAAGGAATTTTACAACATGAAAATTAATTAAAATTTATTGATAATTTTTCATTCTTGACTCAATCTGGGCTCGAACCCAGGTGTTTACGGACAGGTTACCCTGACATGTTTCGATTGCAACCACTCAATCTCCTCAGAGGGCTTGCCGTTTAACACTCGCAGAAGTAAAGGAATAACATGTTAAAATAAATTAAAATAGATAATCATTCAAAGCAAATTTCGATCTACCAAAGGTTGAATACAATTTGGTTTAAGGATTGATGTTTGACTAATGACGTCAGCAGTCGTCGATGGCTGCGAGTGTTAAACGGCAAGCCCTCTGAGGAGATTGAGTGGTTGCAATCGAAACATGTCAGGGTAACCTGTCCGTAAACACCTGGGTTCGAGCCCAGATTGAGTCAAGAATGAAAAATTATCAATAAATTTTAATTAATTTTCATGTTGTAAAATTCCTTTCTTCATAAAAATAATTTAATGAAAATTAAATTTAATGAACTTAAGCCTAATTAAAAATATTAAAAATTTGGATTAAAAACCATAAATAGTTCAATAAAATAACCACAATACTAATAATTGTTAAAGCTAAGGCACGAGCTCTATGTTTGCATTTGTCCTTCAAGTTGTGCTGAAAAGGTCAACAAGAAAAAGAAAGACAAAAAAAAAATGAAAAAACAAAAAATATGTACTTTGAACTTCAAGAAGAATTCTTGACAAAAGTACGAAAAAACAGAAGTAAAGGAATAACATGTTAAAATAAATTAAAATAGATAATCATTCAAAGCAAATTTCGATCTACCAAAGGTTGAATACAATTTGGTTTAAGGATTGATGTTTGACTAATGACGTCAGCAGTCGTCGATGGCTGCGAGTGTTAAACGGCAAGCCCTCTGAGGAGATTGAGTGGTTGCAATCGAAACATGTCAGGGTAACCTGTCCGTAAACACCTGGAGGCTTATTCTGAATTGCGATGCGAAAATCAATGCGATGCGAAAGAAAATTGGTATTCTGTTAGACTTTCGCAATCGCATTCGCAATTTATTTCAAATCGTGGCAACGCTGCTCAAATGTACGTCAGTGTCAATAAACGTCAAATTAAAAATAAATAAATTGTTTGTGTTTGGCTGTGAAAATTGTTTAAACAATTTATTTAGGACATTCTGTAATAAAAACAAATAATAAAAATGAATTTTGTGGCACTGTGGTTCGACGACGCAGAAAATGAAATGTTTTGTGTGTACTTTAAAATCGGCCCAAACCTATTAAAATTTAAGCTAAAGTAAAATATTTTTGAACTGGTGGTCCATTGATATTTAGTTGTTCAGTTAATGTGTGCCACAAAGTATTTGCCGACTAACGTGCATTTGGTGTTTTCAAATGGCCTCTTGCCAATTGGCTGTGCTTATTCATATATTCTATCATTATTTCAAATTGACGCAGTTTGGTGGTCTTATTGCTTGCTTCCCTGAATTAAATAATAAATATATGATGAATAAATAAATAAAATATCTTTCACTAACATGTTTGTACTTTGCGAATGCTATTTTGTTGTCGAATAAATTTTGCGAATTTGACATTTGTTTTTGCAATGTAGAATACCGACTTGTCACCTTTTCGCATTTGAAATGCGATTTAAAAAAAAACTTTCCGAATATCGCAATACAGAATAGCAATTGTTCGCATTTATGCATTTTCGCATCGCATTGATTTTCGCATCGCAATTCAGAATAAGCCTCCTGGGTTCGAGCCCAGATTGAGTCAAGAATGAAAAATTATCAATAAATTTTAATTAATTTTCATGTTGTAAAATTCCTTTCTTCATAAAAATAATTTAATGAAAATTAAATTTAATGAACTTAAGCCTAATTAAAAATATTAAAAATTTGGATTAAAAACCATAAATAGTTCAATAAAATAACCACAATACTAATAATTGTTAAAGCTAAGGCACGAGCTCTATGTTTGCATTTGTCCTTCAAGTTGTGCTGAAAAGGTCAACAAGAAAAAGAAAGACAAAAAAAATGAAAAAACAAAAAATATGTACTTTGAACTTCAAGAAGAATTCTTGACAAAAGTACGAAAAAACAGAAGTAAAGGAATAACATGTTAAAATAAATTAAAATAGATAATCATTCAAAGCAAATTTCGATCTACCAAAGGTTGAATACAATTTGGTTTAAGGATTGATGTTTGACTAATGACGTCAGCAGTCGTCGATGGCTGCGAGTGTTAAACGGCAAGCCCTCTGAGGTGATTGAGTGTTTGCAATCGAAACATGTCAGGGTAACCTGTCCGTAAACACCTGGGTTCGAGCCCAGATTGAGTCAAGAATGAAAAATTATCAATAAATTTTAATTAATTTTCATGTTGTAAAATTCCTTTCTTCATAAAAATAATTTAATGAAAATTAAATTTAATGAACTTAAGCCTAATTAAAAATATTAAAAATTTGGATTAAAAACCATAAATAGTTCAATAAAATAACCACAATACTAATAATTGTTAAAGCTAAGGCACGAGCTCTATGTTTGCATTTGTCCTTCAAGTTGTGCTGAAAAGGTCAACAAGAAAAAGAAAGACAAAAAAAAAATGAAAAAACAAAAAATATGTACTTTGAACTTCAAGAAGAATTCTTGACAAAAGTACGAAAAAACAGAAGTAAAGGAATAACATGTTAAAATAAATTAAAATAGATAATCATTCAAAGCAAATTTCGATCTACCAAAGGTTGAATACAATTTGGTTTAAGGATTGATGTTTGACTAATGACGTCAGCAGTCGTCGATGGCTGCGAGTGTTAAACGGCAAGCCATCTGAGGAGATTGAGTGGTTGCAATCGAAACATGTCAGGGTAACCTGTCCGTAAACACCTGGAGGCTTATTCTGAATTGCGATGCGAAAATCAATGCGATGCGCAAATGAAATGCGATGCGAAAGAAAATTGGTATTCTGTTAGACTTTCGCAATCGCATTCGCAATTTATTTCAAATCGTGGCAACGCTGCTCAAATGTACGTCAGTGTCAATAAACGTCAAATTAAAAATAAATAAATTGTTTGTGTTTGGCTGTGAAAATTGTTTAAACAATTTATTTAGGACATTCTGTAATAAAAACAAATAATAAAAATGAATTTTGTGGCACTGTGGTTCGACGACGCAGAAAATGAAATGTTTTGTGTGTACTTTAAAATCGGCCCAAACCTATTAAAATTTAAGCTAAAGTAAAATATTTTTGAACTGGTGGTCCATTGATATTTAGTTGTTCAGTTAATGTGTGCCACAAAGTATTTGCCGACTAACGTGCATTTGGTGTTTTCAAATGGCCTCTCGCCAATTGGCTGTGCTTATTCATATATTCTATCATTATTTCAAATTGACGCAGTTTGGTGGTCTTATTGCTTGCTTCCCTGAATTAAATAATAAATATATGATGAATAAATAAATAAAATATCTTTCACTAACATGTTTGTACTTTGCGAATGCTATTTTGTTGTCGAATAAATTTTGCGAATTTGACATTTGTTTTTGCAATGTAGAATACCGACTTGTCACCTTTTCGCATTTGAAATGCGATTTAAAAAAAAACTTTCCGAATATCGCAATACAGAATAGCAATTGTTCGCATTTATGCATTTTCGCATCGCATTGATTTTCGCATCGCAATTCAGAATAAGCCTCCTGGGTTCGAGCCCAGATTGAGTCAAGAATGAAAAATTATCAATAAATTTTAATTAATTTTCATGTTGTAAAATTCCTTTCTTCATAAAAATAATTTAATGAAAATTAAATTTAATGAACTTAAGCCTAATTAAAAATATTAAAAATTTGGATTAAAAACCATAAATAGTTCAATAAAATAACCACAATACTAATAATTGTTAAAGCTAAGGCACGAGCTCTATGTTTGCATTTGTCCTTCAAGTTGTGCTGAAAAGGTCAACAAGAAAAAGAAAGACAAAAAAAATGAAAAAACAAAAAATATGTACTTTGAACTTCAAGAAGAATTCTTGACAAAAGTACGAAAAAACAGAAGTAAAGGAATAACATGTTAAAATAAATTAAAATAGATAATCATTCAAAGCAAATTTCGATCTACCAAAGGTTGAATACAATTTGGTTTAAGGATTGATGTTTGACTAATGACGTCAGCAGTCGTCGATGGCTGCGAGTGTTAAACGGCAAGCCCTCTGAGGAGATTGAGTGGTTGCAATCGAAACATGTCAGGGTAACCTGTCCGTAAACACCTGGGTTCGAGCCCAGATTGAGTCAAGAATAAAAAATTATCAATAAATTTTAATTAATTTTCATGTTGTAAAATTCCTTTCTTCATAAAAATAATTTAATGAAAATTAAATTTAATGAACTTAAGCCTAATTAAAAATATTAAAAATTTGGATTAAAAACCATAAATAGTTCAATAAAATAACCACAATACTAATAATTGTTAAAGCTAAGGCACGAGCTCTATGTTTGCATTTGTCCTTCAAGTTGTGCTGAAAAGGTCAACAAGAAAAAGAAAGACAAAAAAAAAATGAAAAAACAAAAAATATGTACTTTGAACTTCAAGAAGAATTCTTGACAAAAGTACGAAAAAACAGAAGTAAAGGAATAACATGTTAAAATAAATTAAAATAGATAATCATTCAAAGCAAATTTCGATCTACCAAAGGTTGAATACAATTTGGTTTAAGGATTGATGTTTGACTAATGACGTCAGCAGTCGTCGATGGCTGCGAGTGTTAAACGGCAAGCCCTCTGAGGAGATTGAGTGGTTGCAATCGAAACATGTCAGGGTAACCTGTCCGTAAACACCTGGGTTCGAGCCCAGATTGAGTCAAGAATGAAAAATTATCAATAAATTTTAATTAATTTTCATGTTGTAAAATTCCTTTCTTCATAAAAATAATTTAATGAAAATTAAATTTAATGAACTTAAGCCTAATTAAAAATATTAAAAATTTTTTTAATAAAAATAAATTTTAGTTGATTTTCCAGAAATTTCTAAACACAATTGTGTTGTTCATTTTTTATTTTTACTAAAAGTTAGCCTGTAGGAATTTTTTTTGATGGTTATATCTTTAAAGATGCTGTGGGCATTTAAGGGTTAAAGCCGGCCTTCGGTCAGACGCAAAAATGTTCTACTCTATGGTATAACAAACACTGGCTTCGCAAACTAAGGCTTATCTGCAGAGGCAGTCTTCGGCCGGGAGCAAAGTATTTCTCCTCTATGGAATAACAAACATTAAGCTTCTCCGCATAACCAGCCTACAGCCGGATGCAAAGATTTTCTTCTCTATATTTTACAAAGGCTTCGTTAACTAAAACTTATTTCGATAGTAAATTTCGAGCTTACTAGAAACTCTTATATTTGCGCAAACTCATCCGCGCTTCTTTATGGGTTAGGAATTTTTAAATACATTTTGTATATAAAGATTTATTCAAGAGCTTTAAAATTATACCTACGTTGAGAAATGTAGTGGAAAATCGCATATGCATATATATATTAATATTATTTATTTATTTAGAAAAATTCGCTATGTTAACAGGTCCATAACCCGAAAACTGTTCGTTTGTACCACTTTTTTACTTTATTTTTTCATCATACATTTTCAATTTTCTATCACCCCAGGTATTTGTTTTTTGATTTGGAACTGCTTCGATAAACTGGATTAAAGCCGCTGTTTCTCCAGCCATTTACAACCTACGACATACTCAAATAGAAGCTAGCTTACCCTCAACAATAAATTTCAGTGTATTAATTAATTATGAAAAACTGGGAAATCTTATAAATAATAAATTTTGTATTCCCAAAAATAACTTTGACAATTAAAATCCCTTTTTTTTATTTCAGGGAATAACGTCCGACGACAGCAAGCCTGTTACAAAAATATAGCGTATAAAATTCTATTAGTTTTAAAGAAAATAATTATTTGTATTCAGGACGATTTCTTTGTAATATATGTTAATTGGCCTAGGAGGCTGTTATATATTACTGTGAATGAAATAAAAAAAATCAATTTTAATAAATCACTCATTTTAGTATGTGAATGGGTAGTCACACTTCAAGTGGGAAACAGAAAGTCTTTTGTTAATATGGTTGGAATTTAACATGAAAGTCCTAGCTAAATTTAAAATTGCTCATTAAATAAACTTCCTTTCAAAAGAATTATATGAAATAAATTATTGCAATTAAATTCATACCTACACGAAATAATTAAAATAAAGGTGAACACAAAGTATTTTTATAGTTGTCTCATTTATAGTGGGAGTAGCTGTAATTGTAATAACTATTTGGGTATGCATTCTATCGGTAATGAAGTATTTATTATTGTTTGTTAAAAACATATAAACTACGAATATTCATCCCGCAATAACATATGTACATACATATAAAAAAAAACAATGAAAATATATCCATACAGAAAATGTATTTTTTACAATATTGTTAATCTAAAACAATTTTAATTCTCCAATAGTAAATTATCTTTTTTTGTTAATTTTAAAATACATTGTTAAAAAAAATTAGTTGAAAACGTTTTACACTTTTTTGTTTTATTTTCTTTTTTTATTAAGAAATATTCTATTCACTCACTCATACACAAGAAAAAATCCTGATGTAAGCACATTAAAAGCGTATATGATATACACAATGTTTAGTGTTGCTAAGCGTAAAAAACACAACCTATTTTTTGTTTGTACAAGTTTGTAAACAAAATTAGTATTTTTAATACTAAAATTAGGCGATTCGGCAAATTCGACGAAGAAAATACTGGCAGAATACAATATATTAACTAAAACTTATGTTTTCTTAAATTACTTTGTTATATTTTCGAAACTTTTATTTTATTATTTTTGTATACTTTTAACAACAAAAACTGTATTATAATTAACTTTACTAACTTGGTGGCCACACGATCAAGTTTTGCCTTTCAATTCCTTTCAATTTGCAACACACTCTCAGTTTTTTACTAACACACTCACACTTTTTAAATTGACCACCTTTCCATTTGTTTGGCAATTTACTTTCAATTTAACAGCTGAGTACAAGTTTGTCTCTGTTGTTGTTGACATCTTGGAAGTAAATTGCTTACAAATTGAGTGCAGCCTACGTCACAGCTTCCAATTATTATAACTTTTGACAAGCAGTATATGTAAAAGACTATCAAGAACAACTTGAACGTGTGGCCGCAGGGTTAACCAAAGTGAAAAATGTGGCTACTCGTTCATTTATTTCTTGTAGGGGTTTTTTAATGGCGATTTCTTTTCTGAGAAAAATATGTTACCGTATATACATGTTACATTTTCTAATGTTACCTATAATCATTCGAAGTGTTACATGTTGTGCAATTTCAATAGAACACAATTAGTGCTTTTATTTACAACTATTACACTTTCATCATTAATGTATTTAATGAGCGATTTGTAAAGCTATTTAAGCGGTTTCTGCGCGCTATTACGGGTTGGAAACAAATATTAACATCACTAATGGCTTATAAAAATTAAAACGTTTATAATATAAATAGACTGTTTTTGATTTTAATGTGTAAATATTTTTATATTTTGTTTTAAAACAAATTGTTTACAAAATTATGAGCGGTATGAATTATGACAAACAAAATAAAGCATTTGTTCTGCAAAGAAAGTAGTAAGTACCATAGTTGTAGAACAGGGCAGTATGAACACCTTAAGTAAAAGTAAGGGTAAAATATGCAACATGTTTTGCACGTTTTTCAACAACATATTCACAAAAGAACTTGAAAGTTTTTCCCACAGTTGTATTTTTTGTACAAACGAACACAAAAATGTAGAACATGTAACATTAATGCAACATTTTTCTCAGAAAAGAAATCGCCATAAGTGTTGCTAACCTTGTATTATCATGCAATACGCGGTAAAATTGGTGATTCAGAAGATGGGGAGGTTTTATATGCATTAATTTTGTTTTTGATGCATTAATAACGAGGCCATTGTCATGACTCCATTTTGTTATTATATTAAGTTCATTTTGCATGATTTTTTCTGCCTCATCGATTTTTTTGTTCGAAACAATAATAGCAGTATCGTCTGCATATGCAAAAGCTTCGCTGTTTTTGAGAACGTTAATCATCTCATTTGCGTATATCAAGTACAAGATTGGTCCTAGTTTTGAGCCCTGAGGCACACCAGTATTTTCCGAAAAAGTTTCGTTACTTAAAATATTGTTAATTTTGACCCTGTAGCTTCTTAGTTCTAAGTAATTTTTTAACCACTGTAAGCAATTTCCTCTAATTCCATATCGTTCCATAATATTAAGAAGGTTGCTGTGAGAAATAGTGTCGAAAGCTTTGCTAAAGTCTATAAGTAATGCCAAGCAGTGCGTATTTTCTTATTGATATGTTAAGAAAATTCTAAATCGGGCTTATTAAGGTCATATATTCTATGCAAATAAAAGATTATTTCATAATTTATTTTCGTTTAGACATTTATTTATATAATTAGAAAAATTTCCTAGCAACTTACATACTTATATTTTTACCTTTTTGAAAGCCATATTGACAAGGATTTAATTTTTTGTATTTTTTTAAAAATTCATTTAATC
Organism: Pollenia angustigena; assembly: GCA_930367215.1. Classification (NCBI taxonomy): domain Eukaryota; kingdom Metazoa; phylum Arthropoda; class Insecta; order Diptera; family Polleniidae; genus Pollenia; species Pollenia angustigena. The sequence goes on along the minus strand of OV884061.1, from coordinate 8,823,948 downwards.
TTTGAACTATTATCTCCTCCAGAATTTTCTCAATAGCTGGTAGTTTAGCTATTGGGCTATAATTGTTGTAGTCGTTTTTAGTACCTCTTTTGTAAATTGGGCGTATTATGCTTGAGTTTACAAATGTTGTTATTAGTGGAGCTAATTGGGCAGCATTGTGTTTTAGGTCTTTTGGTCTGATGCCATCTGTTCCTGCGCCTTTTCCTTCCTTGATATTTCTTAGAATTCCAAATATCTCTTCCACACTTGTAGGACAAAGAAATATTGTGTTTGGCAATCGTGGTTTGCTGTATTTCAGAGTCTTAATATCACACTTATGTAAAATTTTGTTCACGTTATTTTTAAAGTTGTCTGCAAATTTGTTGGCTATATCTAAGACATTTTCGCTATTAAAGTTTTTTATTACCGTTGAATGAATTTTGTTTTATAAAAAGAATTTTTTGCGTATATTAATTTTTTATTTAACATATTTCTAAATTCGCTTTCATATTGTTTGTTATTTTTATTGTTTAACCATTTGTTATAAAGTTTATCCCGAATATTGCAACATTTTAATAGACTTTCATTTAGCCATGGGTTCACTTTTCGCATTCTTTTATTTGTAGTATGTGTTTTAGAATTTTCGTAAATGTTGTGAAATTTTTCATATATTTTGTTAAATAAATTATTCGTACTTAGATTTTGTTCATAAATTAAACTCCAATTATAATTTTTAATATAATTGTTTACTTAAATTTTTGATATTCTTTAATTAGGCTCGAGTTCATCAAATTTAATTTTCATTAAATTATTTTCACTGAGGGAAGGAATTTTACAACTTGGAATTTTTATTAAAAGTTATTGATAATTTTTCTTGGCTGAGCTGGAATTTATCAATAAGTTTTAATAAAAATTCCAAGTTGTAAAATTCCTTCCCTCAGTGAAAATAATTTAATGAAAATTAAATTTGATGAACTCGAGCCTAATTAAAGAATATCAAAAATTGAAGAAATTAACAGTTCAACTAAAAATAAAAACAATTATGTCTTGTTTATTTTTTATGTTTTTTATTGATTTGTCTAGCTCTATAATCAACTCTTTGACATTATTTTTTGGTGGGCGATAAATACAGATAAGAGAATACTTATTGTTTTTAACATTTACATAAATTTGCATCGATTCAAAAGAGATAGTTTTAATGTTGGAATTTATATATGGTATGTCTTCTCTTTCATATACCGCTATTCCTCCTCCCCTGCCATCTCTGTTTAAGAAATGTGAGTTAAAACCATTTATGTAAAAGATGTTGTTTTCGTTGTCGGCGATGTTAGTCTCGACAAGTACAATTAAGTTTATTTTGTTTATTATTTGTTGTATGGAAGCTAGAAATGAATTAAAGTTTTAGCGTTTTATTTCTGGGATAACTTAAGTATTTTTTTTCTATTGGATTAAAGTTTTCAATAGTTGTTACTAAATTCATGTTTTATCACTATATATATATATTTTTTTTTAAGTACATAGGTTTAAAAAGTTAATTTGTGTTGGGAGTGATCGAGTCGATACCATTGGCATTGTTAATAATAATTGATGGCGTATTTTCAATTTTACGGGTAAATATTTTGCCATCCCCGACCCATTCATATTTCCAATTAGCTTCTCTTGCTTTGGTTTTTGTCGCCCATAGTAATTGTTTGTTATTAAACGTAAGTTGGTCGTTATTGTAGACGCGATTATTGTTGTTGTTGTTTTCTTTTTGATCGTTATTTATAATATGAGCATCTATTCGGTAAAATGTATGTAGATTCAGCTAAAGGGCAGCAAGGTGAGAAGTGGTAATTCGAATTGCAATTGAAACATTTCACATAAGAAGTTGTTGTATTTGTATTATTACAAGTATTGCAAGAAACACTATTCATTTTTTATTATTATTTTTTTATTATTTGGATTAAAAACCATAAATAGTTCAACAAAATAACCACAATACTAATTATTGTTAAAGCTAAGGCACGAGCTCTATGTGTACATTTGTCCTTCAAGTTGTGCTGAAAAAGGTCAACAGAAAAGAGAAAGACAAAGTGAAAAAACAAAAAAAAAAATGTACTTGGACTTCAAGAAAAATTCTTGACGAAAGTACGAAAAAACAGAAGTAAAGGAAAAAACATGTTAAAATCAATTAAGATGGATAATCATTCAGGAAAGCAAATTTCGATCTACCAAATGTTAAAATACAATTTGGTTTAAGGATTGATGTTTGACTAGTGACGTCAGCAGTCGTCGATGGCTGCGAGTGTAAGACGGCAAATCCATCTGAGGAGATCGAGTGGTTGCGATCGAAACATGTCATGGTAACCTGCCGGCCAGGGTTCGAGCCCGAGCCACGTCAAGAATGAAAGATTATCAATAAAAATTTTAATTAATTTTCATGTTGTAAAATTCCTTTCTTCATACAAATAATTTAATAAAAATTAAATTTCATGAACTTAAGCCTAATTAAAAATATTAAAAAATTTGGATTAAAAACCATAAATAGTTCAACAAAATAACCACAATACTAATTATTGTTAAAGCTAAGGCACGAGCTCTATGTGTACATTTGTCCTTCAAGTTGTGCTGAAAAAGGTCAACAGAAAAGAGAAACCCAAAGTGAAAAAACAAAAAAAAAAAATGTACTTGGACTTCAAGAAAAATTCTTGACGAAAGTACGAAAAAACAGAAGTAAAGGAAAAAACATGTAAAAATCAATTGAGATGGATAATCATTCAGGAAAGCAAATTTCGATCTACCAAATGTTAAAATACAATTTGGTTTAAGGATTGATGTTTGACTAGTGACGTCAGCAGTCGTCGATGGCTGCGAGTGTAAGAATGCAAATCCATCTGAGGAGATCGAGTGGTTGCGATCGAAACATGTCATGGTAACCTGCCGGCCAGGGTTCGAGCCCGAGCCACGTCAAGAATGAAAGATTATCAATAACAATTTTAATTAATTTTCATGTTGTAAAATTCCTTTCTTCATACAAATAATTTAATAAAAATTAAATTTCATGAACTTAAGCCTAATTAAAAATATTAAAAAATTTGGATTAAAAACCATAAATAATTCAACAAAATAACCACAATACTAATTATTGTTAAAGCTAAGGCACGAGCTCTATGTGTACATTTGTCCTTCAAGTTGTGCTGAAAAAGGTCAACAGAAAAGAGAAAGACAAAGTGAAAAAACAAAAAAAAATGTACTTGGACTTCAAGAAAAATTCTTGACGAAAGTACGAAAAAACAGAAGTAAAGGAAAAAACATGTAAAAATCAATTAAGATGGATAATCATTCAGGAAAGCAAATTTCGATCTACCAAATGTTAAAATACAATTTGGTTTAAGGATTGATGTTTGACTAGTGACGTCAGCAGTCGTCGATGGCTGCGAGTGTAAGACGGCAAATCCATCTGAGGAGATCGAGTGGTTGCGATCGAAACATGTCATGGTAACCTGCCGGCCAGGGTTCGAGCCCGAGCCACGTCAAGAATGAAAGATTATCAATAACAATTTTAATTAATTTTCATGTTGTAAAATTCCTTTCTTCATACAAATAATTTAATAAAAATTAAATTTCATGAACTTAAGCCTAATTAAAAATATTAAAAAATTTGGATTAAAAACCATAAATAGTTCAACAAAATAACCACAATACTAATTATTGTTAAAGCTAAGGCACGAGCTCTATGTGTACATTTGTCCTTCAAGTTGTGCTGAAAAAGGTCAACAGAAAAGAGAAAGACAAAGTGAAAAAACAAAAAAAAAATGTACTTGGACTTCAAGAAAAATTCTTGACGAAAGTACGAAAAAACAGAAGTAAAGGAAAAAACATGTAAAAATCAATTAAGATGGATAATCATTCAGGTAAGCAAATTTCGATCTACCAAATGTTAAAATACAATTTGGTTTAAGGATTGATGTTTGACAAGTGACGTCAGCAGTCGTCGATGGCTGCGAGTGTAAGACGGCAAATCCATCTGAGGAGATCGAGTGGTTGCGATCGAAACATGTCATGGTAACCTGCCGGCCAGGGTTCGAGCCCGAGCCACGTCAAGAATGAAAGATTATCAATAACAATTTTAATTAATTTTCATGTTGTAAAATTCCTTTCTTCATACAAATACATAATTTAATAAAAATTAAATTTCATGAACTTAAGCCTAATTAAAAATATTAAAAATTTGGATTAAAAACCATAAATAGTTCAACAAAATAACCACAATACTAATTATTATTTTTTTATTTTTATAAAGTTTTTTATTTTTTTAATAAGTCCCCTTTTAGACAGGCAAAGTTTACTTTGCAAAGTCTTGAGTTTATGGAAGGGAGGGGAAAAGAGAATAGCGGGGGAGTACTCTCTTTGCTGTACTTGCAAATTCCTTTTGTTTTTCGTTCGCAGTTTATTTTTGAGCAGGGCTGATAAAGTTGGTAGTACAATTGTACTTTTTTTACAACTATTAGCAGTGCAAAAGCAATAAAGTACTCCAATGCAAATATAGTGCAATTTAAAAATTGCAAACGCTTTTTCCTACCAAAATATGATAAAAACAAAGGAAAGAAATCGCCTTTATGTAAATACTATATCGAATTTAATTCAAACAAATCATTGCTAGTCTTATGAATCTTGTTGATATAGTTTAAGATAAAAAAAATTAAATATGTATAGAAATATGTTACAAAAATAATTTCCTACACCAACCGAACTTTCATCTTCTTTAAAAATAATAATTTTATGTTCCTTACTATACCTGATTGTTGTAATTTTTTAATTAAATATTTTATATATGGGCATATCCTGGGGTCACTAACGTACGTTCGTACGCTTTTGATTTACAAATAATATAGAAAACAAAACTTTCCCTATAATTTTTTTTCTGGCGATTCGAAAGCATTTGGGTAGCTCTAAGTTTAGTTTAGTGACCATTCTGAGGAAATGCCCATATAAGTATTTTCCCTTAAGTTTTCTTTTAAATATGACAACATTTGTATTTTTATCGATGGTGGAACCTACAAAACCAGTAAGCAAATTATACGTGTTTAAATTATGAAAAATTCCTTGCACCATAGATATCTATACACAGCTAGATATTTTTAGTAGAAATTACGGGCATTACTACCCAGTAAAAACTTCGCCTACTTTTTTAAAATGAATAGTTTCCTTCACTAATTATTTCGTAGCTTTCTTCTATATAACTACCATAATTACTTATACAACTACTTATTTTTCAGATGTATGTAGGAAAAAAATAATGACGTACATAAAAATTCGTTCATTTTGGGACCTCCCTTGTAAAATTCATTGGTTCTTTCAGTAGAATTGGAAGTAGTATTTTAACATTTTCCTGATAACTTGACACATTATTTTGCAGGCGAAGTTTTTACTGGGTAGGTAAAACATTTTTTTAGCCTGTTCCACTTTCAAATCTAAAAAAACAAGCTTAAGATTCTTCGTCTAAATTCCTTTTTATTTACTTAATTTTTCTTTTTGCTAATTGCCAAACGTATATTTCAAATAGAAATGTATAGCACAAGTGCATTTTAATGTAAATTCTTTGTTATGCAAATAATAAAACTTGTAAAAAATACTTTTTTTGGCATTAAGTACAATTAGCGTAAAAAATGTAAATTTTTTTTCTGTATTAAGTACATTTAAAAAAATGCCATTTATCAACCCTGTATCTGAAGTTGGCTGCAACAACGAATAAACAAAAATTTGTCAAAATAAACTTTGTGTGTCTAAACACCAAACAAAGTTTAAAAGAGAACTACACAAGACTTTGCAAAGTAAGTGCTGGTTCACACAGGTCAAGTTTTACTCTTCAAGTCTTGAGCTTTTAGGAGAGAGGGGTAAAGAGAATGGAAAGGGGGACATACTTGACCGTACCAGTCAGTTTTTATTTTGCTTTTCTTATTTCATCCGTAATATAATAAAAAGCTACAAAGTTGAAGGAAAAGAAAACAAAAATTAATTTTGTGCATGAACGTGAACGCAAGTTCAAAAGAAAATTTAAATAAAACTGTTCAAGTAAACTTGACCTGTGTGAACCAGCACTAAACTTTGCCAGTCTAAAAGGGGACTAAAGGGCATAATAAACCACACAAAATGCTTGGCAAACACACACATTATTTCCGTTTGGGGTTTGCCAATAAACAACACAAATATTCTCTGTTCAAACATAAATTTTCATTTTTGTTTTGTTTTCAATGAATGCAGATACTAATAGTGCTGCGGCAATTTTGTTGCTTTTAGCTTAAAACGGAGAAGAAATTATAAAATAAAGGCAAACAATTTAAGGTAAACAGTTTTTAAACAACGAGCTGTTTTGTGGCAAGCAATACTACTAAAAAAATGTAATTTAATATTAAAAATTAATTAAATTGAATACATTTAGCATTGGACGCCACAAAAAGTTTGACAAATATCCAACATGTCTGCCAAATATTAAAAATTTTTAATATTTCTGCAAACATTGCTTCAAATGTTTGTCCAAACAGCAAACACCCCAATTAACAACACAAAATGTTTGTACAAACGTAAAATTTTGACATGTTTGCCAAGCCATTTGTGAGGTTTATTATGCCCTTAAGAGTTACAAATCAGCACAAATGCATAATACCCTCCCCACTATTGTGGTGTGGGTATAAATAGCTGACAGGAATGGCTTTTGAAACGCGTGTTGTGTAACTTGCGATTTTTTACGCGCTAAAGTTTTTAAACACACGATACTCGTCGACGAACTAACGCGTGTTACATTGGGTCTTCACCTGCCAATTTTTTGTCATAACAAACGTCAAAGTCCATGTAAAACAAAACTTTAAAATTTTTGTCAGCGTTTTTTTAATATGAAGTTTGACGTTTGGTATGACAAAAAATTGTCAGGTGAAGACGCTATGTAACGTTTCACTTCTTACGTGGGTCTGGAAATGGAGGTAAACGTACGTAAATGTACATCCACCTTAAGATACTTAGTGGCCACACGATCAAGTTTTGCCTTTCAATTTGCACGTTCAATTACGCGTTCAAGTTGTTCTTGATAGGCTTTTACATATAGGCTGACTTCCAAAACGTACTGAAACAAAGTTTGTATACAGTTTTAATACTGTATTTCAACCATGCACATGTACAAAGTACCGAAACAATGCAACTATGTGTTCTGTTTATTAAAACGTTTTGAAATGTAAGTGATGCAATGCATAATATTAAAATCAATCTGTATTGCTTGCAAATTAAATGTCAAATATCACAAAGCATCAACTTTAAAACCGATGCTCTGATTGCTTTTTGCTGCGTTACTAATACTTACCATTGATGTTTTGGAAGGGTTTGCATTGCATATATATTGTACTGCGGCGTAATGAAACATTATACTTTGTTCTTATACAAAGCATTTGACGTTTTGGAAGTCAGCCAAACTGCCTGTAAAAATTTACATAAATTTAAAGCTGTGACGTAGGCTGCACTCAATTTGTAAGCAATTTACTTTCAAGATGTCAACAAAAACACAATTTATAAAGACAAACATGTAATCAGCTGTTAAATTGAAAGTTAAGTTGCCAAACAAAAAACCTAGTCTGAGTTCATACGGCTCATGTCTTATTGACCAGATATAATTAATACGACATATATTGCAGTAAATGTCAAAATTATGTTATCTTTAATGTACACAGTGATTTTTTGTACATATTTAATGCCGACAATTTACGTTGTAATAATTGTTAGTACATTTTCGTTGACAGTTATTGCTTACATAAAACGTCACATTTGGTTGTCAATTGAAAAAAAGAAGCATAAAAGAAAAATACAAAAGCAAAGAAATTAAAGATATTACATTTGTGAAATGGTCGCAAATTATAATTGTAGTAAAAGAATTAAATTAGTGAGTGTAATAAACATTAAAATAAAATTACAAAAATTATTTTTTTCTTATTCGACCTTTATTATTTAAATTTATATTAATTTGTTTAAGTTTGAGTTCTTTTTTATAAAAAAATTTAAATTTCACTTTAACAAAAAAAAAAAAATTAATAAAATTTAGTTTCAAAAGATTTTGTTATTCGTGCTTAATTCCCAGTTTTTATTCTTGATAAACCCTGAAAAAACTTGGCAACATGCAATTGAAATTTGTTTTTGTTTTTCCTTACCTACTTTTTTTAAATTATAAGTTAACATAAATGCGTGTTGCCATGCCTTTAACATAAGCTGAGCAATAAGCAATATTGCTCTGTTATTCTGCCGACGTTAATGCCAACTGGCTGAGATATTTATCCATGCGCCATCGATTTGAACATGACATGAACATAACGCCGGCAGAGCAACGGTATTAATATGTTCATGTTCTTGTATGTGGCGAATACGTGTTGATGTTCATGTTCTGATTTACCACATTTTTCAGTTTGTTGAAGTGTTCGCTTTGAGTTTTTTCGGTTGTGCGTTTGTGTATTTTTCACAGTTTTTTAGTTTGTTAAAGTTTCATAGCCTATTGTTAAAGTGTTCGGTTTGATTTTTTTCGGTTATGCGTTTGTTTATTGTTCAGAGTGATTTAAACGGTTTTCGTCGATTTTTTCAAGAACTGAAATAAACATACCAATTTCAATTAAAAAAACTGATGGCTTTAAAGCAATCATTCAAGCTCTTAGTGGCTTTAAAAGACCTGAAAGAACTAATGAATATTTGCGACGAGGAAGAAATTGTCGAAAGACGCTTTTGGGTAAATCCATTTCTGGAAAAGAGAGAGCAACATAGCATGGAGGCTCATCTATTAAATGATTTGCTCTGGGAAAATTGTGAGTTCCAAAATTTTACTAGAATGACTCTAAATGATTTTGAGAGCGTCTTGAGCTTGGTAAGTATTTTTTTAAACAGAAACTTTGTCCTCATTGGACACAAGTTTCATAAAAGTCTAGGCGACTTAGAATACTTTAGCGCGACTCTAATAAACAAACATATTTGTTATTTAAAGGTTGAATATAAAATACAAAAACAAGACACTGTGATGAGATGTGCCATCAGCTCAAGAGTGCGTCTAGCTGTCACATTGCGTTTTATTGGGACGGGCGATTCTTATAGGTCTTTGGAATACCTCTCAAGGGTTTCCAGAAAAACCATTAGTAAGTTCGTTCCAGAAGTGCTGGAGGCAATAATTGAAAGCTTTCAAGAAAAATATTTAAAGGTAAGTATTATACATATATAGGTACATATGTATGTATGTATGTATGTTTTGGATTTTAGATAAAAATTAAATTTGTTTTCTTTCTTACAGTTTCCTTCTTCTGCGAATGAGTGGAAGTCTATTGCCAAAGGTTTTCAAGACCGATGGCAGTTTCCACATACATTGGGAGCTATCGATGGGAAGCATATACGCATCAAAGCCCCGCCTCACTCTGGTAGTAACTTTTACAATTACAAGGGGTTTTTTAGTATAGTCCTTTTGGGAGTGGTCGATTCCAGTAGCCGCTTTATTTTTATTGATATAGGTGGCAACGGCAGGGCATCTGATGTTGTGCTTTTCAAGAACTGCAGTCTGTACGAATCTGTAAAAAGAGATTCTATTGGAATTCCACCCGATGACGCTCTGCCAGGTCAAGTTGCAAAAACGCCGTACTTCTTCATTGGAGATGATATATTCGGCCTTGACCACTTTATGATGAAAGCCTACAATCGCAATTCCAAATTGACAACTGCACAAGAAGTTTTTAATTACAGGCTAAGTAGAGCTAGAATGACTGTTGAAATGGCTTTCGGAAGACTTGCGGCGAGGTTCAGAATATTTCATCGACCGTTGGAAGTTGATTTAAAAACCAGTGATTTAGTGGTAAAGGCATGTTGCATTTTGCATAATTACCTTACTAAGCCTGCAACAATTTCTTGTACAATTGATGAAGCAGATCTGTTACCTCCAATCCTTCCAGAAACTTTTAGCGATTTACCACAGCAGCGCCATGAAACAGTAAGATTCGTGAATGAAGTCCGAGATAATATTAAAAACTATCTAATTTCTGAAGGAGATGTCCCTTTTCAATGGCAAAAAATAAGAAAACAAATTGCAAATCCAGTGAATGTAACCATCGAGTAAAAGGTGAAATTAATCATTCTTAGAACCTCCAACATTTAAAACAATCGGTCCTTTTCAGGACCACCAACACTAAAAACAATCGGTCCTTTTCAGGACCACCAACACTAAAAACAATCGGTCCTTTTCAGGACCACAATTATAATTTAGAAGGAGATACAATTAATGACTTATGTTTAAAGCTTCTTCCACAATAGGCGTTCAGCCCAATTTCCTCCAGTAAAACAGCTGAGATATGCTATGACACCACTCTACTATAAAAACATAGACTTTTTTTAAAAGACGATTATCAACATTTTATTTTTTCATCCTGGTTGACCATTTTGAAGAAATGCCCATATGTAATCTACATACCAAATTTATCAAAACCAGAAAAAGTGTAAATTTTCCCCCGATCTTCCTCTTAAAAAGTACCCTTTGAAGTTTAATTTTGTTCTACTAATTTCTCATCTGTCTCATTCTGTTCCAAGCTTTTTCATACAAAGCCGTAGTACTTTTGTTAAAAATTCGAGTCTACTTCGACTAGAGCAACCCGCACTCGCACGTATAATTTTTAACTTTTTGTTTTCATGTCTCGCTGCTACAACAACAACATCATCGCTTTGTTTTAATTAACTTTGCTATTTTATTTAAATAAATTATATTTTAACAAAATACTTAAACTATTATACGAAAAAGTTATAAGGAAACAAGTTAGAGTGCTATATTCGGCTGTGCCGAATCTTTGATACCCTCCACCGACACTTCGAATGTTTTAGGAGAAATATCTGTATGATGTCTATTTATTATCAAATCTTTTTTAAAAAAGACATCTGCATTTAAATTTGAATCAATCAATTTCAAAAAGCTTGAGTAGAATATCAGCTTAAACTGAACTTAAATGATTTTCAGGAGAACAAATTATATAAAAGCCATGGTAAGCTATGAACCAATCATCCCAAATTCTGCAGAACGATTTCTGGTATTAAAAAACATAAATTTCCATACAGCGGTGAAATTAGTTTAATTAATTAGTTTAAGGACCCAGAATATATATACTTTATGGGCTCTGAGAAGAATAATAAAAAAGTTTCACACGGAATGACAAACTTAATATATCCTCTTCACAACTAATTGAAGTGGAGGGTATAAAAACTTATTACAAAAGATTTCAGAAAAACGATAAAGGAAATATAAGAAATTTATTAAATACATACTTAATTACATCATTTAATGAATTTTAAATAAAACGGAAAGTTTTTATATATTATAGAGGTTTATCGATTATTTTTCTTAATTGTTTAATTAATTTTTTTAGCAGCTTCATATTATTTTGGGCCCTTTAGACTTCTTAACTACATAATTTGCAAAAAAAGTATATCAACACAGATAAACATATTTAGTTTGGACATTTTTATTTAGGTGATTTTTTTTGCATTTCGTTTTTAACTTGGAGGGGTTTAAATAACCCGTTTTTAACTATACACGAAAAATATCATTAACACCACTAATGTTAGGCTTGAAATCTAATGGGCTGAAAAAGCCGAGGCCAATCCAAAAATTCTAAACCATAATGGAAGATACCTCTATTGCTGACACCAATCAAAACACCCCAGAACAGCATAAATATCAGATTTTCAGTATTGAATTCGGAAGGTACCAGAGCGGTTAAGAAAAGCATGGCAATAGAGAAGATTAATATCAAAGGGAACTGAAAGAGGTGCAAAAAAATGTTTAATAGTTATTTTATTAATTAAACGAAATTTAAGACTTACTGCATTATAATGCCAGGTATGCTTGACTTCCAGAGGCGAAGGCAAAGAGGCATTAATATAAATTATAGGATGTATAAAAGAAAAAAAAAGTTAAACATTTAAAAAAAAGCTGTGTTAAGAACTATTTACTTCAAAATAGACAAACTTACCTGTCTGAACCCATCCGCAAAATTATTAAAGTAATATCTTGTCATCGAATTTACACCATCCTCTACTATTCTCGCTGTAGTACGTTTACCGGTACGATTGAAATCCGTTTTCAATGCCCCCGTTCCTGAATACTGCAAAGAAATCATATCGGCATGATTTCTTTGCATTATGTTCTCATTGTTTCGGTATCAAATTAGTAGTTGTTGGAATATAGGGAATAATATCGTACCCATCCAAACGCGATATAACCGCTTCCATTTATCATACCCACGTAGAGTCGATGTGTGGCTACTGGAAGATAGTCACCGGCTACAAGTCGTACGGTAACCAAAATTACACAAACACGTCGTGTTGGTGAGAGATTTTGTGTTTTATTTTATTGTCACTAAAAAAGCAAGAAAAGAAATAAATTTGATTCTTGTTATTGTTTTTATATACATAGGTACAAAGAGTACAAAGTTTAACTATAAATTATTTAAAGGAAAGCCGAAATTGTTACACTTTTTACTTATGTATACACGTTTTTGAGTTACGCAAATATATAAAAATTTTTTTTTTTTAAATAGAAAATATTTGTTTTTATTAAAAAGAAAACAATATTCAAAGAATACAATTTTAACATAACGAAACAAAAATAACACAATTCCAGTTAAAAAAAATAAAAAAAAAAGTATAAAAAGGCACATTATTCATGAGCTTATTCTTATTCATTTATCTACGTTTTTTATACGTTAAACAAACAAATATATACATACATAAATGTAATTTTAAAACTTTTTGAAAGTAATAAATTTATACTTGTGCAAATAATATACAGTGTTCTGGAAATCGAAAACGTAAAACGTAAGAATTTGGAAGTTGTTTATAATAAACGTTTGATCTAATTTTTATAATTTTTGTTATAAAATTCCGTTTAATAGAGAACTATTTGTATAATATTTGTCATAAAATTATTTTATTACAGAAGTCTTTTTCAAAAACGACGTTTAAAATTCGTTCGTTTTGCGTTTTCGATTTCCAGAACACCCCTGATAATTAATATTAATAAAATATTTTTTTAGCGATAGCTATTATATAGGTATAGTTTTTTGTACTATCAATATTAACAAACTAAGGTACTGTAATACGGACATTGTTATTACTCAAAGCTTATATCTGCTTCATACAAAGCAGAATGTAATATATCCTTTTTTGAACACTTTTCTATTTTAATGGCTAATAATTTTTGCATATCTGCCATTGCATTCGTTGCGTCAATTAGTGGCAGCTGCGCTAGTTGCATTGCAATGGATTTGCTGAATGCAGAAAACATGGTTTCTTGTTCCTCAGTAGTGTTTTTAACTTTTTCTATAATAGCATCGAAAGCATCGTTAAATCTGTTGTTCCTTTCCGCTCTTACCCTTTTCAAAGTTTTGCAATGTTTTTCTTCATTTGGAGTAGAAGCTAATACCTTATCATTGGATGTTGCGAAGCTGCTGTCCTGGCTACATTCGGGACTATTTTCCATCTTGTCATCTGGTGCAAAAGATTCTGGACACACATCTATGGTTTGACTGAATATCTGCTTAAAAGTACATAGTTTTTTTATGAGATGCAGAAGTTGTTTTGCATACTTACATTTGGGAAATTGCTAGACGTTTGACGCAACGCAACAACACAATCGAGAAAATTGAACTCGTTATAATAATATAAGTAAGGCTTATAAATATCATCTGCTCCTGAGCCCGAATGCTTTGACCCTTCAGCTTTCTTCTTTTCTGAGACGTAGGCAGATCTCAAATACTTAACTTTCTTCTTCACCTCCTCCACACTTTTATTCATCTGCTTTGCTATTTCTTCCCAGGCATTTGTTTTTTGATCCGTTCTTTTGTAGAGCGGACTTTTGTAGTCCCAAAGGCAAGGATATTGGCGGTATAGCGCTATTATTTTATACACATCCTTTTCCATTGTGCTCTATTAAAAATGTTATAAAAATTATGCACGACATAAGTATGTATATAAATATTATTTGTACTTACTAACGCCGACGACAATGTCGAAAATTTGTTAAGTTTTGTTGAGACAAATATTTAAATAGTACAATAAATCCGCCTTGAATAGAAATCTAAAATATGTATAACAAAATATTTATTGAAATGAATAGACAAATTAATTAACATACATACATATGTATTTTGTATAACAATTATTCATACATATGTAATAAATAATTAAACGTATGTATACAAATTTAGTTTTTATAAACCTTTGAAAATATTATAAGTAAAACTTTATATGAATTTTTACATTGGTTTTATTAAATTGGTCCAGTATTTTCAAAAAAGCATCAACTTCTTGGCGTCTGTATTTTTTTTATTTTTTTTTTGATGAGAATGAAACTGTCAAACAGAAAATGACATTTTAAGGCGAACATCATGGCGAACATGGTTAGTCAGACATATGTTTAGACAACGATGGCAGCACATGGACGAAACATGAACATGAACAGTCTACACGAGTAGAAGTCATGTGCGACATGCTGTTCTTACCAAGTTGATGGATGGTGGAGACGGGTAGTTAAGTGTAGACCTAGGGTAAAAGCGTCAGAAACCGCTTACCCTGCGGCCACACGATCAAGTTGTTCTTGATAGTATTTAACATATACTGTTTGTCAAAACTTACATAAATTGAAACCTGTGACGTAGGCAGCATTCAAGTTGTAAGCAATTTGCATTCCTGATGTCATCAAAAAAACAATTTTTAAAGAAAAACATGTTATCAGCTGTTAAATTGAAAGTAAAATTGCAAAACAAATGGAGGTGAAATTGAAAGCCATCTCGTGGTCAATTTAAAAAGTGTGGGTGTGTTAGTAAAAGAGTGAGAGTGTATTGTAAATTGAAAGGAATTGAAAGGCAAAACTTGATCGTGAGGCCACCAAGTTAAATAGTTTTAAAAATCGCTCATTAAGTACATTAATGATGAAAGTGTTATAGTTGCAAATAAAAGCTCTAATTGTGTTCTATTGAATTTGCACAACATGTAGCACTTCGAGTGATTAGAGGTAACATTAGAAAAGTTTACATGTATATACTGTAACATATTTTTCTCAGAAAAGAAATCGCCATACAATTTCACCTTTTCATTTGTTTGGCAATTTTACTTTCAATTATACCAGTGATGTTAGATGTTTTTTTCGAAATATCGTCAAAATTTAAAAAAAAAATCGTCAAAATCGTCAGTAGTTTTGAAAAAAACCGTCAAAAAATCGTCATATAAAAAAATCGTTTTTTTATAAACACGGATATATCACTCTATTAAAACATAAAAAAATATTAAGTATAAAATCATACAAAACCAAAAAATATAGAATTTTTTATACTTAAGACGATTTGGTGCGGCTTTGATATTGCTCTCCGGAGATTTTCGTCAAACAATTCCCGTCATCCCAAAATCTTCTGCTGCAGATGAACTTAACGCCTGCCTGAAATCGTCGTCTTTGTGGAGGCATGTCCAGAAGTTGCAATTGACCGCAAACATTAGAGTCGTGTTGCAGAACGACCCATCGGCTGCTGAATTCTCGAGACAACTGCTGGAGCTTGGCAACGGCCAAATTCCTATTGATGTTTCGAATGGATTGATATCGTTCCCTGAAAATTTTTGTGAATTCACATCGTCCAAGGAGGAGCTCATCAGCAAAGTGTTCCCCGACATTGCACAAAACTACAAAAATCTCGATTGGATTGGTGAACGGGCAATAAAAGCAGCGAAGAATAAGGACGTCGATAACTTAAACTTAATTATTAAGTTAAATCGCAGGACAACTACATATAGGGTTCCCAACTTTTTTTGTTGCAATTAAAGTACATTGATTATTAAAGGTTAAGAAAAAAAGTACACAGTATAAATATAAAGTCCAATTAATTTCTTTTTATTGTTATATTTAAAAATGTTTTTTATTGCTTTTCGCAAGTTTTATCAAACAATTACACTGTGCTAGAATTTGGCAACTGGCGCTTAAACCTTTTTCGGGTACGCTGAATCCAATACCGGTTCAAAAACGGTTCAGTTTTTTGAAATTACATACTAAAAAAACGAAAATCCGCAATAAAATTTCCTTTAAACGTTAAATTTTTTTCTAACATGCGCTGTCGTTTTAGAAACATATTTTTTTTTTTTTCTTTTTTGCAACAAAAATAATTTTTAATCAACATTTCGAAAAATCTATTAAAAATTACAGCTATAAATGATTAAAATCTGTTAACAACTTTTGATTTTATTCACAAAAGTCAAAAAATTTTAATTAATTTAAAAATTTCATAAATCGCAATATTTGTATGGGAGCCCCCTTAAGAAGTGGTGATAAGGGGCAAGTATGTCTCGAAAAATTGTTAAGGAGACTCCTTGGCTGTTATGGTACGTTTTCTTCAATATATTTCTAGTCTGTATTAAACTTTTTGTATGGGAACCCCTTAAGGAATGGACATTTTTAAATTTTGTTTTAAATATTAGTTAAACAAGTCACTTTTGTGCTCGCGATCTAAAAGCAGGCAGTAATTTGAAGGAGTTTTGCACTCGTGTTTTAAAAGCAGGCAGTTATTGTACTCAAATAAAACAAACAAGTGAAATAGTGCTGTCAGATTATTTTTTTTTCGAAAAATCGTCCTGCCAATATAAAAAAAACATCAAAAAATGGCCCTGACTAATATTTACTAGTTGTTTTTTAGTTTTTCTAAAAAAAAACTTGTACAATAATGGCTAATAAACCACTGATGGTTTAAACGCTGGTTTAGTTGAACTAAACTTGAATTTATATGTAGTTTAAACTCAGCAACTATAAATCATTCTCCCATGTGTTATATGTGGTAAAAAAATAACATGTGACAGCACTTTAAACGCCGAATTTTATGCGTTTAAAGATGGTTTATATATTTAGTGATTTATAGATTTTTGTACATCAAATCGCTCTCTACTGATTCCATTCAAATAAATCATATTAAAAATTTTAATATTTGTGTTGTATTATTACTCTAAAGTTTGTCTGAAGGCTTAAAATTGGGACGAGGCGAAGTTCGTCGAGTCCGCTAGTATATATAAATATATATTCGCCTCTATATACATATATTAACTAACCCCCCGTTTCCACATGCAAGTGCAAGTTCGAAAAACTCAATAAACTGACACTTTTTCACTAACATTCACACAATTTTTGTTCATTCAGCCAATCGGCTGTTTCCTCGATTTTTTGTTGATAATACGTATACACTACTTGCAAGTAATTACTTGCATGTGGAAACGTTCGGTAAGAAAAAAACTTTACTTGACAGATTAAAGTGTTAAAAATTTGATGAAAGATTAAAGTTTGAACTAAATTTATTGACGGGATCAAATCGTCAACACCTAAGTGACTCTACATTCAAAATCGTCAATCGTCATTTTGGTAAATTCAGCGAAAAAAATCGTCAAAATGACGTAAAATCGTCACATCTGACATCCCTGAATTATACAGCTAATTAGATGTTTTTCTTTATAAATTGTTGTTTTGATGACATCTTGAAAGTATATTGCTTACAAATTGAGTGCAGCCTACGTCACAGCTTTCAATTTATGTAAATTTTTAAAAGCAGTATATGTAATAGGCTATCAAGAACAACTTCATCGTGTGGCTGCAAGGATATGTAAAAGACTATCAAGAACAAATTGAACGTGTAGCTGCGCAAGGTTAGCAACACTTAAAAAACCCCTACAAGAAATAAATGAACGAGTAGCCACATTTTTCACTTTGGTGTTAACCCTGCGGCCACACGTTCAAGTTGTTCTTGATAGTCTTTTACATATACTGCTTGTCAAAATTAACATTAATTGAAAGCTGTGACGTAGGCTGCACTCAATTTGTAAGCAATTTACTTCCAAGATGTCAACAACAACAGAGACAAACTTGTACTCAGCTATTAAATTGAAAGTAAATTGCCAAACAAATGGAAAGGTGAAATTGAAAGCCATCTCGTGGTCAGTTTAAAAAGTGTGAGTGTGTTAGTAAAAAACTGAGAGTGTATTGCAAATTGAAAGGAATTGAAAGGCAAAACTAGAGCGTGTGGCCGCCAAGTAACCTACTCACAGTTTAATTGACCACGATATTGCTTTAAATGTTACCTTTCCGTTTGTTTGGCAATTTCAATTAAAACAAGTTTGAGAAGCAGTTTGTGTGAACAACTTGAAAGTGATTTATTGGACGAAAGGCTTCAGAAATAGGCGAGGAGAATGGTTTTTTGCTGGCATAATTTTTCAACCCGGCATAAGCAGCATAAAACCAATAGATTAGTCACACAATCCCAATACACGTACATTTATAAAACAGCAGGCTTAACATTTTTTTTTTACAAAGCATATTTAGTCTTCGTTCGTTGAATAGTAAAGTTGAGTTTAAAAGAAGTAGAAGCTTGTCGCGTCAACAAAAAAAAAAACTATTCCACACAAAATCTGCTTTGCATGTATACACTTTAAGGCCAGTAGTGGGATTTTGTTAAAATTGTCAACCTGCTTTGTTGTTTGCACTAACAACTATGCGATTCTGTAAATTGTTGTTAACAACATAGATAAAAATTTGCATCAAGTGACATCACTATCAAAAAAAGGCAAAATAACACGAAAAACATAAAGAGATAAGCAAAATATTTTGACTATTAATGGCCAAATCGTTAATTTGCTTGTTAAATTTTTTAACAATGACATCGACAATAAATTTCAGTGTTTTTATCAGGAATAATAATGGGGAATAAGGCACGAATTGAACATTTTGAATCCCATCATCGCACCACAGATGAAATAATCCCGTGTGTGATGAAAAGAACAATATTTGTGCGGCTTAAAAATAGTCTCGTGTGTTATCGTCCATGTGTGTCACGGCCAATTTGAAGGTCTGCGCGAACGTCTGCTGATTTTTTGTAGAGTTGTGCTATATTATTCATGCAATTGTTTTTGTAGCAATTGTTTTTGACATCTTTAATTTTTTACACACACAAATGCATTTGTTTTTGACAGCATCAACATTTCTTATACCAACAAAATGCGTGTTGTTTTTTCTATTGCTGCATTGTTGTAGTTTTGTGCATACCTACTAATTGGTCCATGATGTATACAATATCGCGCGGCCTAGTTAGTGATTTTTTGTCTACTAAAAAACAACCTTTAATAAAAACTTTTTTTTTAGTTGGTGCCTGTGGAGTATGGATGAACTGGATGAACAATTAAGGCAATTAAGTATAATAAATAGTCGATTGTCATTTGCTGACACTAATAAAGATTCATCATCAGATGGAAAGCAGATAGAAGTTGGCAAACTTGTAAACAATATAGAAGAAAAAAATTTTTCGCTTGAATATCAGAGAGATTTGAAGAACCGATTAATTTATGGATATGAGCTTAATTCCCCCAAAAAGGTGGGGCCTTCAGTGCCACCGAAACCGTTGAAAAAGTCACCAAATATCCCAGAGGTTCTTATAACATTTTTGATTACTTTTATATTAACTGCATGCAAATAACACGATCCCAACTTCAATACATACGAATCGATACAAAAATTCTACTGTATATTTTATATGCCCTTACTGCGCAACGCATAGAAGATGTCTGTCTTGCAATGAAAATGGAAGAAACCACTTTTCATTTGGCATTCGTTAATAAGCCATAACTTACGTTACCAGGACCTAATGTGTTGGAAATTGTTACTTAAAGAAAAAACGGCTTAAATCTAGTTTACCTTTGCAACTCCAAATAAAAAAACTATTTACGCAATTTTCTATTACAATTCTAAATGTATTTGGCAAATATTGGTATAATTTGAAAGCTTTTGAATACGTTTATCTTTCCGAATATTGAAAATTTATATAAAAATTCTTAATCCATTAAGAAGCTTAAATGTTTTGCAAAAATACAAGAGTTTTTAGTAAGCATATTAATTGCATATGCATATTAACGAAATTTTAGTTCGCGAAGCCGGTATTGTTATGCCATATAAAAGTAAATCCTTGCGCCCGGCAAAAGGAAGGATGTGCATAGAAGCTTAAGTTAGCAAAACCAGTGTTTGATAAACCATAGAGGAGGAATTATTTGCGAATTATAGCGCGTGCTTGTTATTAGATTAATTTTTTTGGCTGAAGTGCACTTTACGGGGCGTACGAAAAAAAAATATAAAAAATATGCCACCCGATCCAGAATTAAAAAAAAAAAAATACCAAAATTAATATTTAAGGGGGCTGAGGCCCGTGGGGACCCCTGGGTCCAAAAAACCGCCCCGCCGACTAAATGGTATGTGTGGGTACTCAAATTAAAGGTAATTGTGCAACAAAAACAAAAATAATAAAATTTTCGGTGGGCGGCTCTTCTAGGGCCCTCTGGGGCAAAAAAAGTGCCCCCCCATAACACTTGCATATGTATATCTGTGTGGGTACTCAAATTAAAGGTAATTTGCTCACGATTGCAAATATGAATTTTGTTTTTGTTTTCGTTTAATATTTTCCTCTCTAGGTTAATTTATGTATCTTTTATATTCAGAGAAGTTTTAGTTAGCGAAGCCGGTCTTTGTTATACAATAGAGGAGAAAATCCTTGCGCCCGGCCGAAGGCCGGCTATACAGAGAAGCTTTAGTTAGCGAAGCCGGTCTTTGTTATACCATAGAGGAGAAAATCCTTGCGCCCGGCCGAAGGCCGGCTATACAGAAAAGCTTTAGTTAGCGAAGCCGGTCTTTGTTATACCATAGAGGAAAAAATTCTTGCGCCCGGCCGAAGGCCGGCTATACAGAAAATCTTTAGTTACAAAAAAATTAAAAAAAAAATCGTAAATCGTAAGCAAAACACCTTTCATTCGAGTACCCACACATAGTCATAAGGGTGCGAGGGGCAATGTCTTACCCCCCAGAGGGACCCAGAAGTCCCACTCGACCTAAATTTTATTAATTTCGTATTTTTTACACAATTACCTTTAATTTGAGTACCCACACATACCACTAAGTGGGCGGGCCCCTTTTTTTGATCCATGGGGTCCCAGGGGCCTCAGCCCCCTTAAATTTTAATTTTGGTTTTTTTCTTTTTTTTATTCCAGAGTGGGTCCACTTTTTTTTTTTTTCGTACGCCTCGTAAAGTGCACTTTTGCCATTTTTTTTTGCATTTATTTGAAAAAAACTACATATGTAAGTACATATTTACCTAGTGCACTTGCGTAAAGTTTTGATAACAAATTGTGTAAAACTTGTATTTGGGAACTAAAGAGTTAACAATTTTTAAATAAATTTTGTATATCCAGCAAGATCTATTAAGAAGCTTTCAAATTATACAAATCTTGACCATATACGTTCAGAAAATCGCATATACATATATATATATATATAAGACCCGACCTTCTTTTAATTTTTTCGAACTTCCACCACGGCAAACGCTAAAAATATGACATTTGGCATAAAAAAACATTTGAGCAAGATTGGATAATTTTTACCCGTTCTCAAAGCTGCTCTTTTATTTCACTTGATTGCGCTACGTAGCATATGTATGTCAGTAACTTTGTGGAGCCCTAGAAACTAAACGCGTAGGCCGATTTTAATGATCGATTTGTCTTAAACTTGAAATTGTCACTATATATAGAGAAATTACAAAATTCAATATGGCGTTAATCATATGCTATAATTTAAAAAGTAAACAGATGGCCTGTCCTCAGTGGAATATCATTAAACGAGTATTTGAAAATTGCTCTCCATTTAAAATCTTTAAAGGTGCAAAGTTAATGAGCAACCAAAAGGCTTACAAATGTTAACTTTTTGAAAAAAAGCAAAGAATAGTTTAGCTTACATACATACTCAAATGAATTAAAAAATCACATAAAGCCTATAGAATCCCATAAAGTACCGAAACGTTCAGTCATGGGCAACGTGAAAATGAGGGTGAGGACACAAATTTTTGGAATTTCTCAACTCATGAGGAGAGAGCAACCATTTTGAAGCCGCATTCCAACTGCATTTCCAACTGTCATTGGAGACCAAAGCAAAGGAAGCCCTTCTAAAAATAATTAAGAAAAAATTTATCCCAGTGTAACTATTGTTGCTAAAATTACGAAGTGAGTAAATTAAAAACTAAACTTGCTACACATTCCAACATTACTACTAATAAAACGATTTTAATAGGCCTTAGAATAGAAATTATGAATTTGTAAAATATCATCTTAAAAAACCATTCTAAAAGACCTTTTCAAAGAAGGCAAAATGGAATAAGTGAAAGTTTATTAAAAATGCAGTTGTAAACAGTGTTCGAAAATAAACTCTAAATATCGCTCCTTAGTGTTCGGTTCGGTAGATTTGTGGAAAACACAAACGCTAATAATGTTTGTGTAGAAAATCATATATATTATTTCTAAAGCACTTTTTTTTGTCGGTTGCAAATATCTCCCATACCACCGCATCAAATTTAATGAATGATATCTCATTTTAAAGCTTATTTCTAACACTAATGACGAAAAATAATTAGAAATTGAAAAATTAATATTTTCATTGATAAAAATTACAGTGAATATTCGCACGGGTCATCTAGTCATTAAAAAATAACGTTTTCCTGTTTGTCATATTTGAACACAAAAATAATACTGTTCTTATCCAACTCAACAAAAAGATGAGAACATTAAACCACAAACTTCATTGTGTTCGGTTCAGCTAATTAGTGTTCTTTCGTTTCTGTTGTGCTTAGCTTCCTTTTGGCTGGCAAAAACCAAATATTTATTACAAAAACAAAATACACATACGAAAAAAACCAAAAAGCTGGCAAAATAATTTTACACAAACAAAACATATTCACAATACTGTTCGAGCTGCGGTCGTTGCTAAAACTTGTTGTTTGTTCAATTCTTTATCAAAGTAAAAAAGAAACATTGTAGGACATTATAATAGAATGTTTGCCTACAGCATCACTACAATTGTTCTGTTTTTTAACGAAGATCAGAACACTATATAATGTTCGGTCCTTTCTTGAAAATAGTTACGAACGGTATTAAGGGTTGTGTATGGGTACACAAACACTAAAAATATATAATTTTTTACATAGGCAGTTATACTGAATGATTTCGTTCCATGATTTTTAGTGCAATAAAACGGGAAACTCCTTAAGCGGAGCTCAACCGAAAACAACTGTAGTTCCTAGGTGTGTTATTTTCGAACACTGGTTGTAAACCTTCCTTAAGCCCTGAAAAAGAAAGCGCTGGCAATTTTTCCCGCTGGGCAGCATGATAGCCTGTGTGTGTTTTGTTTTTGTTAAATTATTTGTCGGCTGGTAAACCAAAATGTTTGTGTTAGGTGTTTTCGAAGGCAAAAATTCGTTAACTTAAATGCAGAATAATGTAACGTCACATTTCATAAGTTTACATGAGAAGCAAAAAACTTTGTAAAATGGTAATTACTTGAGATTTAAAAGCAATTTTGGAACAAATCTAGTTTACCGACGCCGCTTCAAATATAAAAAAATTACCTAGGATGATAGAAAATGGAAAACTTAGCATAAAAAATTGGCGCAAACGCTTTGTTTTCGAGTTATGGACGTTTTTAGTTTTCATAGAAATATGTAACTCTTCCACTAAATTTCTAAAGGTATATGGCCAATATTGGTATCATTTTGAAGGTTTTGACTAGATCTTTCTAGGTATATAGAATTAATTTGAAAATGTTTAACTCTTAAGATCACATTACAGTTTTTGTGTACTAAGTGTATATTATATTTAAATAAGTGTAATACAAATTTTATAAAATAACTAACACCAATGTTGAAAAGTCTGGCAACACTATGGGAGAGTGAACGTGTTTTTTGGCTGCGATCAACTAAATATTCTTTTTTATTAAATCTATTCTATATAAAAATAAAAAAAGGCATAGAATTCATCTATACATTTGGTTGAATTTGCCATTGTGGAGAATATAAATTTATTATAATATCGATACCTTCCCGTAAGAATGTATTAAGCGACATTTCTAAAATTGTGTAGGAAACGAAAAAAACGTTTCATTTAGTTATTTACTTTTCGGATTTTATTGAAAGAAACATATTTGGAAAGCGATTTTCAGAATACAAAACATATTTAAAAATGTGGCTTAGCATAGTTTCTTTGGCGAATAATACAAATTACAGGGTGCCACATTATTCCAGTGAGAAAACTTGACGGTTGATACAATTTTATTTTCACCCTAGTTTCCTTTGCATCCATGATAGGGCAGCGAAACCCAGGCCAAAATGTGGCGCTTAGTTCCACATCAAAAAGTCATTTTCGAAAAAAGTGTCGCTTAATACATTCTTACGGGAAAGTATCGATATATTATACCCACTTTGCAAAACTAATCAGAAACTGTGCGGGCTGTTCAACATAAAAGAAAGACAAGTATTAGTAGTATACATACAGAAAGAAAGAAGAAGTGCAAAATTAACAATAATGACGCCTGCAGCCAAATGTGGAACCTGTAAGAAAAATGTTACTAAATCTGATGCTGCTATTGAATGTGATTCTTGCAATATCTGGTTTCGTATTACGTGTGCTAATATTTCCGCTCAGTTGTATGATGTCTTAGGGAACAACAACAACATAAGTTTTAATTGTTCGCATTGTATTGCCAATTCCAACGCCAATGCTGATAACTCTATAATGCGGCAATTTATGGATGAATTATATAAAAAAATTACGGCCAATTTTAATTCATTTACGGCTGAAATGCGGAACGAGCAACAAGGGTTAAAGGAATTATTGAATCATCAATTTTTAACATACGTTCTGATCTGTCATCATCCCTTAAGGAATTCCAAACAAATTTAGAGCAGTGCAATACAAATATAAAAAGAGTTGAGTCGGACACTAAGGAGTGTATTCAAGTCTGGAGATAGAAAACAATAAGATCCAACGTAGAATTAATCGTCCAGATATAATTATTTCTGGTCTACTCTCTGGTATGACTCATTTGCTTGATCCTGTTTTGACAATTTGTAAGCATTATAATATAACTGCTGATGCTAGAGACATTAACCACTGCTTATACATACAGCAGGGCAAATCCTTGCTAGTTAAATTTAATAATGTCTATACAAGGGATATGATAAAGAAAGCCTATTTTAAAAATCCAAAGCTACAGTTAAGATGCAAGGGTTTATCTTAATGATAATCTTACTTCTGTTTGCATTAAGCTTCAAATTTTATGTCGTAATTTGCGTAAAAATAACAAGATAAGCTGGTTCCGGATTTTAAACAGGGATACACCCTTGGCTAAAGTTCCTAATGGAACGGAAAAGGTACTGGATTTTCTGAAATGTTCTGAATTGTAATACTTATACTGATTTGATTTGTTAATCACTTATTCTTAAATTCTGCTATGATATTTTGTTTTTTTTTTGGATTTTTTGGAATAGCCTACATGTTATTGGTTATTATTATAAAATTTTGTATTACAGTGGTATCTCGGTTTAACGAATTATATATTGTCAGGTCTTTAGTTATATCAAAAAATTCGTGATATCCTAAGTTTTTCTTTTTAATACATTTTTATTAATAGAACAACAACAACAATAATATTTTAATATATGCAAGCTCGAAGAGCTATCCTTGATCATGACAAATGCACCTTTGGATGTAATTTGTGTCACAGAGACTTGGTTGGATTATACTGTTGCGGATCAAGCCGTAATAATGCCAGGTTATACAGTTTGTAGAAGTGACCGTCCGTATGGTTGTAGAGGTGGGGGCGTTGCAATTTATATTAAAGAAAACATACGGTTTAAGTCTGTCTATAGATGTGCGGAGTATTTTACTTGTGAAGGTTTATTTGTTGAGATTTATCTTGGAGCTGTCAATATATTGATTGGTGTTACTTACCTGCTGTTGTGTATGAGAATTTGATTCTGGCAGTATCGTATTAATTTTGAGGCTATGGCAACTCTTCATCGACTTTTGCCGTCAATGTGTTTTTTTTGACAGTCTCAAAATATTAGGTTAGGTTAACTTTTAATTTTACTTTATATATGTACACGTTTCTGAATTAATAAAAACCACTTAATGAATTAATACTGGAGAACATTTATTTGGGAAATATAAAAGTGGTGTCAGAAGTGGTTTAAAGAAACACAACAGGTAAAGAAGACACTTAATGGAGAATATGGAGCTAAAAAAATTGACGGATTCCTTAGCTGAGGCCATACGCAGGGCAGTTATAGATGCAACACAAGCGGCTGTTGCGGACATGAATCCTTCGATGTCAACTTCTGCAAAGTCACCAGCTTTCTCTATGCCTGAGTTTAAAAGAGAGGATGGTTCATCCGTAGCCGACTATTTTCAACGCTTTGAATGGGCACTACAACTGTCCAAAATACCTGTGGCTGAATACCATAATTATGCACGTGTTCACATGGGTGCAGAACTTAATAACGCATTGAAAATACTAATCAGCCCGAAGAGTCCAGAGTCACTTACAATTGACGAAATTAAAAATACATTAACTAATCATTTTGACAACAAGAAAAATAAATATGCAGAGAGTATTAAGTTCCGTAAATTGATACAAGACAAAGACGAACCTATCGCAAATTTTGCTTTACGTCTAAAACAAAATGCTGTTCATTGTGAATATGATAACTTCCTGGACCGAATGCTAACAGAACAGCTCCTTAGTGGTATGAGATCGCGTGATATTTGTGATGAAATCATCAGTAAGCAACCTGAAACATTTGCCGCAGCATACGAAATTGCACACAATATGGAACTCACACAGTCTACGACTACGGAAATCAACCCATCTGAACGGGGCCATGAAGAGGAGATACATAGACTACACCCTTCGCTGGTGGATTACAAACGAAATGCTTATAAGGGTGGGACATCTGCACAGGCACAGTGTGCGGGATGTGGCGGTAGACATGCTAGAAACAATTGCAAATTTAAACAAGCCAAGTGCTATCGGTGTGGAAAGATAGGACACATTTCAAAAATGTGTCGAAGTAAAACGCATCGCATATCAGAATCAGAGGGTGAGGACCCAACCGACATGGTACAAAAACTCAATAAAATAGAAATTGTGAACTTAATGAGGTCGAACGAAAGGAAGTTAATAACAACACTTGTAGATGGCCATGCGGTTAATATGGAACTCGACACCGGATCTCCCTGTTCGATAATGAGTATAAATTCGTTACGAAAAATAAAGCCTTTTTTTAAACTGCAAGCTACAGACAGACAATTTACAAGCTACTCCGGCCATAAGGTGACTTGCATGGATCGCCTCCCTGTCAACGTAAGTATAGGAAATACGCTCTGTAGACTTAATTTATACATTGTAGATGGTAAATTCGACACCCTAATGGGCAGAGAGTGGATAACAACCTTCGCAAGGGAAATCGACTTTGTTAAAATGTTTACACCACCCAACCAGATTAACAGCATTACAACAACATGCCCGGAATTGTCGTCACAACAACAAGAACAACTGAATCAGGTAACAAACGAATTTAAAGATATATTTAGCACGGTTGCAGGCAAACTAAGGGGACCGCCATCAAAAATACACCTAAAGCCAGATGCCACCCCGATTTTTGCAAGGGCGCGTGAGGTTCCGTTGGCACTTAGAGAAGCTTATATAAAAGAAATAGACAAGAAAATAACAGCTGGTATATACAAAAAGGTTGAATACTCCGAATGGGCTTCAACAACACATGTGGTAACAAAAAAAGGTGGAGGTATTCGAATCACAGGAAATTATAAGCCGACAGTGAACCCACGTATAATCATTGACGAACACCCAATCCCAAAAATAGAAGATCTACTGAATAAAATACGAGGTTCAACGATTTTTTGTCATCTTGATGTGACGGATGCGTACTCGCACTTGCCGATAGACGATGAGTTTGCGCATGTACTCACGCTAAATACACCAACTCATGGACTAATTCGGCCAACTAGGGCGGTATACGGCGCTGCTAACATTCCAGCAATCTGGCAGAGGCGCATGGAAAATTTGTTAAAGGACATACCAAATGTCCTATGTTTTTTTGATGACATCCTCGTATATGCAGACAACTTCCAGCATATGATTTCAAGTCTTCGGTCAATACTGAATAAAATGAGGGAAGAGGGACTTCACTTAAATCGAGAAAAATGCGTATTTGCTACCCCAATGGTAGAATTTTTAGGCCATAAAATTGATCGCCATGGGATCCATAAATCCAACAAACATATTGAAGCCGTTCAGAATGCGCCAAAGCCGACAACACCCGAAGAGCTTCAATTGTTTTTAGGCAAAGCTACGTATTACAACGCATTTATTCCTAACTTATCTACGGCATCAAGGCCACTAAGAGATATGTTACTTCAAAAGGAATTTAAATGGAATAGGGAAGCAAATGAGGCGTATACCAATATTAAGGAAATGCTTATATCACCACAAGTTTTAACCCCATACGACCCTTCCCTTCCTTTAATATTGGCCACTGATGCAAGCAAATACGGCCTTGGGGCGGTATTATCACATCAACTTAAAAACGGTCTGGAGAGACCAATTGCCTATGCAAGCCGCACTATGACTGAAACAGAGATGAGATATCCACAAATCGATAAAGAGGCGCTGGCGATCGTGTGGGCAGTAAAAAAGTTTTTTAAGTACGTATATGCCAGACACTTTACATTAATAACGGACCATAAACCATTATCACAAATCTTACACCCCGACAAGGGTTTATCGGCGTTGTGCGTAAGTCGAATGGCAAACTACTCAGATTTCTTGAGCAACTTTAACTATGAAGTCGTTTATAAGCCAACCAAAGAAAATGCCAATGCTGATTTTTGTTCGAGAATACCTCTAAGAGTACACAAAATCTGTGGTACAAAACTTTGTGAAGAGGAGTTCGACTCGTTTGACAATTTTATCATCGGCCAGGTCAACCAACTGCCAATAAGGGCGGAGGCCATTGCCAGGGAAACAAGGAAAGATATTAAATTGGGGAAGATTGTTCAAATCTTAGAAACAGGCCGAAGTCTAAGAAATGCTGGTTACAAGTCACCTGAGGACAACTACAGATTATCTGCTGGATGTTTAACTTTTGAACACAGGATCGTAATACCAAGTAAACTACGCGAAAATATTTTAAATGACTTACATGCCTCGCATCTTGGCATTGTGAAAATGAAAGGTCTGGCGCGCTCTTTTGTATACTGGCCCGGCATTGATAGTGATATTGAGAGTGTAGCAAAATCATGCAACTCGTGTGCAACCCATGCAAATAAACCAGAGAGATTTGGTAATCATCACTGGGAGTATCCTAGTGGTCCTTGGGAGCGTATTCACATTGATTACGCTGGCCCTTCCCTAGGAGTAATGTTATTGATTGTGACCGACGCTTATAGCAAATGGTTGGAGGTAAAAATTACAACATCAACAACATCAAGTGCAACAACTCAAATCCTGGATGAGATTTTCAGCGCGTACGGTGTTCCACAGACTGTAGTATCTGATAATGGGACCAACTTTTCGTCTGCTGAATTTTGTAACTTTTTGAAAGTAAGTGGGGTGGTATATCATAAGAAAACGGCCCCGTACCACCCGGCGACTAATGGGCAGGCAGAACGAAGTGTCCAAACCATAAAAAATGCCCTTAAAGCTATGGGCTCGACAAAGTCTTCTATTCAAAGCAACATAAACCAGTTTTTACAGCAGTACAGAAATGCACCGCATACTGCAACTGGCCAACCGCCATCAATACTATTTTTGGGCCGACTATTGCGTTCACGGTTAGACTTGGTCCGACCAGATAACACTACCAGCAAAATGAAAGAAAAACAATATGTTGAATTCAGTCCAAATTTCCGAACATTTAAACCTAACCAGCCAGTCTATTTCTTGTCCGGCAACCCCCGAATGGAAAAATGGCTACCGGGTGTTATTAGAGCCCGCCTTGGTGATATACACTACCAAATAGAATTCAGGAATAAACTCGTAAAAAGACGTGTTGATCAAATTCGAGGCTCAAGCGGTGATAACAGGCAAAACAGAAACGAAGAATGTGGAAGGAAAGCAACTACCACGATAGGAATGGGCAACGCTGCTGCGCAGTCAAACACGCAATCAACAAATAACGATAATGACCCTTTCATGGGAATCGAAATTGCTACTAGTACCCCAAACAGCAGAGAGCCGTCCACTACGCTGCGAACAAGATCCTCTGAGGGCACGACTTTGATGGAGGCGGAGGATATTGATGCACAAGAATCCAAGCACATAGTACCCCCAGAAGCAAATTTGTCAACTTCCATTAGTAATGAACCAAACAATACACCTTATGACACAATAGAGGTCCCAAGACGTTCGACTAGGCAAAGAAGACCAAAGGTGTTGTTTTCTCCTTAAGCAGGGGAAGAAATGTTGTGTATGAGAATTTGATTCTGGCAGTATCGTATTAATTTTGAGGCTATGGCAACTCTTCATCGACTTTTGCCGTCAATGTGTTTTTTTTGACAGTCTCAAAATATTAGGTTAGGTTAACTTTTAATTTTACTTTATATATGTACACGTTTCTGAATTAATAAAAACCACTTAATGAATTAATACTGGAGAACATTTATTTGGGAAATATAAAACCTGCCTAGGGGAAATTTATATCTATGTGATCAATTTTTTGGTGATATTTTTGTTCGATATGATAACATTATTTTAGTAGGAGACTTTAATAATGATCTTTTTAATACAGCAAAGTCACAGGAAATTCATTATTTTTGCTCAAGATATGGTCTTAAATGTTGGCACAATTCTATTCCCACTCATTATGACTCTTATCATCAATCAACTTCACTCATTGATTACTTTCTTGTTAGTCAAAACATGTCTGTTGGTACTTCAGCTCAGTTTCAGCTACCCTTTATTTCTCATAATTCATTAATATGTGCTTCCTTTCATATTCCAGTAGTTTATATGTCTGATACTACATACTTCAGGGACTATAAGAGTGCTGACATAGCTTCTATTAAAGAACATTTACTTCATTTGGATTTTGCTCAGCTATACCATGCTAGAGACACTAACGAGCAACTGGATTTTTTAAATTCCCTTTTTTACGAACTCTTGAGTTATGTGCCCTTAAGGGAAAAGTTAAATCTTATAAGATGCAAGGAATTCAGATTTTCTAATGAAATTAATTACTTAAGATCATTAAGAAATGATTTAAGGTGGGAAACTTATAAAAGACTTCGTAATCGTACTAAGGCAGAAATTAGGAAATTTAAGATAAATTATGGTAAACGGATGTTTAATTTTAGTAATACTAGGCAGATGTGGAATGTTCTACGAAATGCTGGTGCATTGAATGGTAGCTATAGCCATTGGGATATGGATGTTAACTGTGTAAATGATAATTTCATAAGTAACCAGTGGAATGGTATCGATGAAGAGCCGGATTTTACACAGTTTACGAATAATTCTCACGCCTTTAGTTTTTCCAATATTACTGAAACTGACTTATATGTTGCTATATCTAAAATAAAATCTGCATCAATTTTTAAAAATTATTTTTCCGTACATAAGTAAATATCTTCTATATTTTATTAATTCTATTTTAACCACTTCAAAATATCCTGATGCTTGGAAAACATCAAAAATCATTCCTATTCCAAAAAATAGTGGGCGATTGACAATTGACAATATGAGACCACTTAGTATTTTGTCGGCTGTATCTAAGGTTGTTGAAAATTTAATGAAGGAACAAATCACGAATTTGATTGATGATAGGGAGCTACTAATTGAATGTCAATATGGTTTTCGTCATGGCCGTAGTACTTGTTTTCTCCTGACGGAATTAACTGAGGAGATTGGGAAATATTGGAATGAGGGGAAGGTCAGTGTTTTAATGTCTGTTGATCTGTCTAAAGCTTTTGATCAAGTAAAGCATTCTTTGCTTGTTAACAAACTTGGAAGTAGATATGGGTTTTCGAGATCGGCGTGTCGGCTAATCTGGTCATATTTATGTGATCGTATGCAATTTGTATCTGTCAATGGCTTATCTTCTGACTTAAAATCTGTAAGATCTGGCGTTCCGCAGGGGTCTGTGATTGGCACTATTTTATTTACATTGTTTTTGAATGATTTATTTGAATCGCTTGGTTATAGTAACTGTATACCTTTTGCATTTGCTGATGACATACAAATTTTATGGTCAGCAGAAAGCCAATTTGCTGACGCTTTACAGGCTTCTATTAATTATGATTTGTCTAACCTGGAGGACTGGATGGCTGCAAACGGTCTGCAAATTAATTTGAATAAAACCAAGGCTCTTGTGTTTAGACCGAATATAACTGATTTGTTGGTCTTTGACTTTAAGTTATGTGGTTCTAGTGTTGATATTGTTAGTAGCTTGCGGTGCCTGGGTGTTATAATTGATGATAGATTGTCATTTGCACCTCATATAGATAATGTGTGTGCTAGAGTCTGTCTAACACTACGTAGGTTATATCACCTGAATCTATCCCTGCCTTTACAAGTTAAGCAAACTGTTGCCCATTCCTTGCTTATGTCGCAAGTTAATTATTGTGTTGAGGTTTATTCGGGTTGTAATAGGACGAATAAAAAGAAGATAAAATTTATTGTGCATAAAATTGTGAGATTTGTTTATGGACTTAGATTGAGAGCTCATGTATCTATAAATGTTGAAAATTATTTGAATCTAAATTTTGATGATTACCTTAAATTTCGGTTGCTAATTTATCTTTATAGAATTATTAAATTTCAGAAACCAGTTCATATTGTACGAAATCTAGCATTTTCTAGTTCTCTTAGAAACCCCCAAATTATTATATCTTGCATACATAGCTCAATATATGAACACTCATTTGGTGTACAAGCTGCGCGTTTGTGGAATTTCTTGCCAAGAAATTTGCGTTCTTTTACAATGTCGGTAGTAACTTTTAAGCGCAAACTTCTTGATTTTCTTTCTTCATTTGATAATATTTGACTTTATGCTGACAATAAGGGTTATTAAATCTTATATTATTATTATTCTTTTTATTGAACACATGTTTGTGGGAGTCGTTAGGATGTTAGTATGTAAGGATGATCTCATAGATAATAAATACTTGTAATATAATTGTTATTGGCCAAATGGCTACATGTATTACAAATGGATAGATAAATAAATAAATAAATGTTGCAAACAAAAACTTCATGCTTAGCCGGCCTTTGGCCGGGCGCAAGGATTTTCTTCTCTATGGCATAACAAACACCGGCTTCGCAAACTAAAGCTCTTCTGCATAGCCGGCCTTCGGCCGGGCGCAAGCATTTTCTCCTCTATGGTATAACAAATACCGGCTTCGCTAACTTAAGCTTCACTACATAGCCGGCCTTCGGCCGGGCGCACATTGGTTCAAGTTCATAGAACGAGCGGCAAAAAATAGAAGCAGTTGTCGAAGGATAATGAAACTTGGCACATAGGTATTTTTTGTTCGAATCAAGAAAAAATGGGAAAATCAAAATGATCCGCCCACTTTTACGCCCACCTCCCATACAAAGTAAAAATGAAATTTTGACCTACGGCATTGTTTTTTGGCACATAGCATTTTTAAACGCTCTTAATCATTTGTGTGAAATTTGCGTCTACTTTTATAATAAAAGATTATGCATTACGTCTTCATTAGTGGCTTCACGTCCAATTCTTCGCGAATGATGTAATCTATAGGCTCTATAGTCTTTATTGCTCGCTTCCTTTGCTTCCTCGGACAGCATACCTGATACAAATAATCAATTAAAATGTGAAAAATAAAATCAGTGAATAAGGGCCTTTAGATAGAGACTTACCTATTGGTAGAATAGCTTCTGCTATAGTTTTACTACAATGGGTCGAGTGAATAAAAATGTAGCTTATACTAGCTAGTACTATGACAACTCCTGCAGTAGTCATTATACGCAAGACCCATCCTCCTAGCATGAGTCCCTATCACCCAGTGACCCGTGATAACCGATATCACTGTCCTTATCCGGTCCCTGCCGAGACCGAGTAGTACGCGCGTTCTCGCCGCGTCATAGCCAGGCCATAGAGTCCTGGCCATCAAACAGGTATGCTCAACCTGCCATCTCCCCTGAGCCCTTCTGTACGACTCCCGTCTGATGAGAGTCCTGCAGCGGGCCATTGAAGTGCCAATCAGGCCGTCGACGAACATGTCGTCCAACAGACAGCCTTGTTTGGCTAGACTGTCCGCAGTATGGTTGCCCAGGAGCCCACTGTGTCCTGGTACCCATGTCAGCGTTACACTGGAATGTTTCGCGATCTCATTTAGAGACATCCGGCATTCCACTGTTAACATAGATGTCGTAAAGACACCAGCCAGAGCTGCAATGGCAGCCTTGCTGTCCGTAAATATACATATATCCCTCGATATACGATAGTACTTCAGCCAGTTTGCCGCCCGCTTTATGGCAGAGATTTCCGCCTGCAGCACACTACTGCCATCTGGCAGCCTAAAAGAGACCCTGATGTCCAATTCCTCGATGAAGAAACCTCCACCTACTCTGTCGCCCATCCTGGAACCATCGGTGTAGACCCGCAGGGTCGGCTCCAGAGATCGCGTATTATCGAGCAGCGCATCATAGTTACCATGATGAACCGTAAACAAAGCACCGAAAAAGGGTTCCGGAGTGCAATAGTCCAGCCCCGCCAGGTCAAGGCCTGTTGTTCGGCCATGATATCAATCGGCAACCAGTCTAGCAAAGTAAACAGTGCCTTCGTCGGTGTCGAGCGGAGTGATCCCGTGATCATCAGCGCAGCCAACCTATATACTTTCTCAAGCATCCTGCAGTACCGTCCCCTTTCCATGGCAGGCCACCACACTATGACCCCATAGAAGAGAATCGGTTTTACCACCGCTTCAAAGATCCATTCAACACCCCTGGGGCCCAGGCCCCAGCTCCTGCCCAAGGATCTCCTGCAGGTGTATAAGGCCACAATAGCCCTATCAACCCTCGTCCGAACGTTGAGTTCCCATGATAGTTTGCTATCGAGAACTACGCCCAAATAGTTGGCACTGTTCGAGAGCCTCAGCTCCGTGCCGTTTAGCCTAGGAAGCCTAAAGTTGCCAACCTTGTACTTCCTGGTAAAGAGTACCAACTCAGTTTTCTGTGGATTGACACCAAGTCCACAGGAAATGCTCCAAGAGCTTAGAATCTGCAATGCAGATTCCATACAATGGGACAATGTGTCCAGGTGTTTACCCGCGACCGCCACCGCCACGTCATCCGCATACGCGACGGTTCTTATCCCTAATCTTTCGAACCGGCCCAGCAAAGTGTTCACCGTCAGGTTCCACAGTAGAGGGGACAGAACCCCACCTTGCGGGGTGCACCTGTGCACAAATCTGCAAACATTAGTAGCACCCATCGTGGATTCAATGATCCTATTATCGAGTAGATTACCAATAAATCTACAAATTACATCGTCAACCCCAACCTCCCTCATCGACTCCAAGATGGAGTTGGGTTTGACATTATTGAAAGCTCCCTCAATGTCCAGAAAGGCCACAAGTGAGTATTCCCGAAATTCAAGGGATTTCTCAATGTAGCCGACCAGTGAGTGGAGCGCCGTCTCTACAGACTTGCCCTTGGTGTAGGCATGCTGCGATGAAGAGAGCAAATGTCTAGGAATAGACATCCTCAGATGAATATCAATGGCCCTTTCAAGGGTCTTGAGAAGAAAAGACGACAGGCTGATTGGCCTATAGTCCTTAGGTCTGGTGTGGGATGCTTTACCTCCCTTTGGAATGAAAACAACCCTACATCTAGTCCATCGGGTGGGAACGTACGAGAATCTAATACATTCCGTATAAATAGCGGACAGCCAAGGAATCAGAAGCCCCGCATTCTTTTGAAGGTCGGCCGGAATAATACCGTCCGGACCAGGAGCCTTAAAGGAGTCGAAGCTCCTTATCGCCCAATTGAGCCTATCATAGCACAGAGAAATGGACACGGGTCCAGGCTCTGATAAGCAGTTGATCTTCCGTGGTGTTGGAAGGGAATTGCCAGGAAAGTGCGTGTCAATTAACACCTCCAGCGTCTCCTGACTATTCGTAGTCCAGCTACCATCAGCTTTCTGAATGTAGCTAGGGACAGCCGGGCAAGAAGCCATTATTTTGCGCAACCGGTTTGTCTCAGAGGAGCCTTCCACGCCGCTGCAGAAGTTCCTCCAGGCATTCCGTTTCGCCGATCTTACCAAATTCTTGAACCTATTCAATGCCGACTTATAATCCGCCCAGTTTCCCAGTCGTTTAGCCATATTGAATAACCTACGACAGTCTCTGCGAGACTGTGCAATCTCAGGGCTCTACCATGGTGGCTGGCCCCCCTTCTTCCTAACCACTGGCCTACAGGATAGTGCCGTTGCCTGACGCAGTGCCCCCGATAGGAACTCCACTGCCATTTCAGTCTCCGTAATGCCACTAATGACAGGGGCTGAGCCCAGAGAATCAGCGAGTAGACTAGCCTGATAGTCCCACCTCGTTCTCCTCCTATCACAAAAGTACACACCCCCAAGGGGGGTGGACCTAATTGAAACTCAACATACATGTGGTCCGAAAAAGAACAGTCATTTGAGACCGCCCAGTTACTTATTAAGTCGGAGTGTTCCGAGCTGACCAATGTCACATCAAGAACCTCCTGCCTATTAGCTACAATGAACGTAGGTTCCGCGCCTATGTTTGCTATTTCCAAATTACTGCTACAGATAAAAGAAAATAGCGACTCACCTCTAGTGTTGGTGTTGGAGCTGCCCCACGTGATGTGGTGCGCGTTAGCGTCAGCACAGATAACCACCGGGGTACCCATGGAGCCGGTTTTGGCTACCAAGCCACGAACAAGCCTATTAGGTGGCTCATTGTCCTGGTCATGCGCCATATAGCCCGAGACGATCCAAATCGACATGTCGCCCATCTCTAGGGCCGCTGAAGATGTGTCTTCATCACTGAAATCAGAAAGAATGAAGATATCCAGCGTGTTTTTAGCCAAAATACAAGATCTAATTTTACCTGTTGCTTTGGCATATAGGAGCTTATAGCCCTTGAGGTTTAATCCGCAAACCCGATCCTTGTGGATCCATGGCTCTTGGATCATTATGAGCTCCTCCTCTCTCTCTACCACCCGGAGGAGCAGTGCAGCGGATGCTGCCTTAGAGTGGTGAAGGTTTATCTGCGTCACCTTCACCATGTCCAGTATTAACGACCGTGACATTGGCGTCCTCCTGATCTGATTCCAGGAGGGCGTCCTCATCAGCCAATTCACCCATGCGTTCAAAGAGGTCACCCAGCATGTCAGAGACGGACGGGGTGTCCTCATTGTCACATGAATGAACGGAAGCGTCATTCGTGCAGTCCGCAGACTGCGTAGGCTCCACAACCTTCGGAGCGGGATCGCCCTTGTCATCACCTCGGTAGACACGGAGCAAGATGGTACTGAAACCATAGTAAATCTTGCCCTGTTTCTCCCTCAGTGGCTTCAAGGAGTCCTGATTCAGGACTACGATCGCCGTTCTTGAGGATCCTTCAGCTGCTGAAACCTTGACAACTTTCCAGTTATGAGTGGGAAGTTGGGGGTTGCAGCACTGAATAATCTTCAAGATTTCCTCCGGTGCAGAGGGTTCCGCTGGGATGGTGACGATGGATCTAGGTCTCCGTGGTATCTCACTCACCAAAACCACGTCGAGCCTAGCACCTTCCCATATTTCGCCAATCGCTCCAATGGCAAGCTTCAGCAGAAGTGCAGAGCGCTCGTCCACACACGCCATCAGCTTAACGTGACCCTGGTACCAGCCAGCATCATCGCATTGCGGGGGTGCTCCTGGATTCTCACTAAGGATCTTCCAAAAGACACCCATCATTTGCTGCTTCACCAAGTCCCACCTAGAGTGGGAGATGGATCCATCAGCAGCACTTCTGTCTATAATAGCCCTAACAAGATGGTCTTTCGCCACCTCGCTGTAGGACCTATTAGTCGACTTTGGTGCGTACTTGGGACGTTTTGTCCCTGGTTGCTGTCTAACGGCTGTCGCTTCTTCCTCCGAACGTTGCCGTTTAGGCATTGTCTTTGCAGGGGCAGGAGGTGAAACGCTTTGAAGCCCAGCAGTAAGGGCCTTAGCCCATGCCAATGAAGCTTCCTGTTCTGCAGAAAGCTCATTGGCATCTTTGGAGCCGAATAGCTCGATAACACGCAAGGCAGCACGCCTTGAGTTAGATGCCCTCTTGGAAGGATTTTTATGCCGAGGTGTCTTCTTAGTGACGCCGGAGTTGGCGGGGGGAGGTGCAGAAGTGGGACAGGATGTA
The DNA here is from genome assembly GCA_930367215.1 of Pollenia angustigena. Taxonomy (NCBI): domain Eukaryota; kingdom Metazoa; phylum Arthropoda; class Insecta; order Diptera; family Polleniidae; genus Pollenia; species Pollenia angustigena. The sequence goes on along the minus strand of OV884061.1, from coordinate 8,785,653 downwards.
ATCATCTCCGTCCCTCTTTGCACAATAGGCATATGGGAGGCTGCTTTGCTGGACGACTTTGTCATTTCCAACTTTGCAGTACCCGAAGCATGGGCTTTATCCGCTCTGGCGGAAAGGGCTGATGCGGCTTTTGATGTACTTGGCGCGAAAGACAGAGGTACATCGCCGCTGTTGGGTGTCGAGACTGATACAGCCACCGACGGGATCGTCTTCGTCTCATTGTCCTTGTCGTTGGTCCTTTTCGTGTCTTGTTCCGTGCCATTATTTGTTCGTTGTTTGTTTCGTTTTTGATTTTTGTTGTTTTTTAAAGAATTCATTTTGCTGTCTGGTCCCACGAGTGTAGGGGATCTGGAGGTCCGCCACGTCATAGCCCCCGATAACGCGGTAAGGGCGTAGTCTATTTGCTGAGGTGCCCAGGTATCAGCAAAGCTCCGTGATAATACAGTCGGTAACCCCTGACTGCAAACCAACCGATAGGCACGGGTCGCATAACACCTCGGTTTAGGGGATGGATAACCTTTCGTTGCCAAGGCCTTTAAGTTCACTGCCCTCATCTCGGGAATCACCAGATGCTAGCAAAATGCCCGGATCAAGACACGAACCACAGCCAAGACGTAAGCCACCACATCGCTTCAAGATTGTTATCCATAATAGTGGTGGTTATCCATAATAGTGGTGGGTTCATGTCTAAGAGTTTTAGTTTTTTTATGATTGCAGTTCGCAGATCAATTTTTTCAGTAAGTTTATCTTTGATTAAGGCAGATAAGCATGCGTTTTTAGGCGCTAGGTCAGCATAGTTGTTTCCATATACATATTTCAGCATGGCCTGTAGCCCGTTTCTGTATTTCTCACATCGTAAAACTTTTCGCATGAAACGTGTGAATTGCAACAAAAATAGTGTGAAATGAAACGAAAAATAGTTTTTCTCACACAAGTGTTTCTGTATCTTTTCTTTGCGAGAATTATCAATCATTTAAATAATTTTCCAGTAATTATTGGAAGGATGTGAGAAAAAGTGTTTCTGTAACAATATTTTGCGAAAAGTTTCTTACAAGAACTGTCAAAATTAGTGCGAGAAAAACAAAATGTAGATATTTTAAACTTAAAATATGTTTACATCCTATTTTTTTTTAAATAAATAAAAAATAGAAGGAATTTAAATGATGAATGCATAATTTATATGATGAAAATAAACAAAACACAATTGTGATATTTTGTTATTTTAATTTTTTTTATTATAAAATAATTAAACAAAAACATAGTTAAAGTTCATGGGTATTTAATAATTTCTTTAAATTTATATTTCTTTTGTTAAGCTGAAGGATTATTTTTTATAAAATTATTTATTTTCTTTAATCCGATAACAATTTAAAATTGTTGTTTTTCCCTGGAGAAGTCACACAATGGCATGAGAAAATATCATAGTAAACAAAAAATAAAATAAATATTTTTACAAAAGCAAAAAGAAACCAACCTTAATAAAATAAACATACATCCTTTTTTAAAATAGATTTATATTTACAAAAACCGAGATCAAAATGGAAAATTTTTAAGTTAAATCAGCTTTGATAACAGTATTATAAATATTCTGTGTTTTTATTTTTACCAAAAACCTAGAATTGATAATGACAACGTTGTTTTATATTTATATCATATGAAGTCCGAAATAGTACACTCAAAATATTATGTAGTTTTGTGATATATACGAAAAATCAATCAAGATAGTTAAAACAACTAAAAAACGGTCGAATAGTCCATGGATAAGTGACGAATTAATCAAATGTTGCGATATTAGGAATAAACTTTATAAAAAATGGCTTAATAATCGAACAAACAAAATTTATGAAAAGCAATATAAACAATATAGAAATTTTAAATAAAAAAATTAATATAACGAAAAATAACTATTATCGTGAAAAATTTATCGAAAATAGAAACAATATGAGAGCCACTTGGCAAATAATAAATGAAATTATTGGGAAAAAATCAAATAATATAGATGAAATCGTATCAAAAAATTTTAGAAATGAAAATACTATAAACATTGTAAATAATTTTGCAACAAATTTTTATCAAAATGTACAAAACATAATTCATAACTGTGACATCAAAACAACTAAAGTTACAACACATACAGTGCAAAACTCTATGTACTTAACACCAACATGTGAGGAGGAAGTTTTTAACCTTTTAAAAAACCTCAATACCAAAAAGGGAGCGGGAATAGATAATATTAGACCGAAAGACATTCAGTTAAATGCAAAATGGTTAACTCCAATTTTAATAGTGTTGATAAACTCAAGTATTAATAACTCTTATATGCCTGAACTACTAAAAGTATCGTTAATAAGGCCTATTTACAAATCTGGGGTCAAATCAGACTACAACAATTATAGACCAATATCAATTTTGTCCGTAATTGAAAAAGTTATTGAGGAAATAATAGTGCGACGAATTACAGATTTCTTGAAAAGATACAACGTCATAAATAAAAATCAATTCGGCTTCCAAAAAGACAAAAATATAAACAAATTGTTAGGAAATTTTTCTAATTTTATTAACAAGTCCTTAAGTGAAAAAAAGCATTGTCTATCCTTGTTCATTGATTTTAGCAAAGCTTTTGACACGCTTTCTCACAAGAAACTAATAGAAATATTACAAAGAAATGGCATTAGAGGAAACTGTCTTGAGTGGTTCAAGAGTTATTTAGAATGCAGATCATATCAGGTGAAAATTAAAAACAATTTTAGTCAAAAAATTGTGTCCCACAACGGAGTACCGCAGGGCTCGAAGCTTGGTCCGATTCTTTACTTACTCTACACAAACGACATGATAAGTCAACTTAAGAACAGCACTACTTTTGCATATGCAGATGATACGGCTGTTATCGTAGCACATAAAAATATTGAAACCGCAACTGAAATCATGCAGGACCAGCTTGACATTGTCAGTAAATGGTGTCATGACAATGGGTTGGTTATTAATGCTACCAAAACTAAAGTTATGCATATAAGACCTTCCAATTTTCAAAGCACAAACATTAGAATAAAGTTTCACGATACAGACTGCTTACATAATATCAACACTATCAGCAACAATCACGACACTTGTAATACCTTTATAGAACTTGTAAACACTTATAAATATCTCGGTGTATACGTTGACCAGCACTTCAAATGGAAAACTCATGTACAAAATGTTCAAAAGAAACTAAGGAAAACCGCATATATGCTTTACCATCTAAGCAACTGCTCCACATTTACCGTTCTGAGACAGGCTTATTTTGCATTGGCAGAATCATACATAAGGCATGGAATGGCTGCCTGGGGAAACTCGACACATTGCAGAATACTTCAGAAAACACAAAATAGAGTTCTTAAAATTCTAGAAACAAACCAACGTCTTTCAAGCACCATCAACACCAGCATTACAAGAACAACAAACAACAACAATTTATACAACTTCTCCACAAACAACAATGATAATGGAAATAGCTACAATATCCTTCATCACAATTTTCAAAACGACATTGCCAACAACAACAATACCAATGCAAACTACACCAGTACTGTTGACGACAACATTACAAGACGAATCAACCCACCTTACAACACAAGAAGTAACAATACGGAAATCAACAATCCTTTTATTTATTTAAACATCGGTAACAACACGAACAACAACATTGGCAATAACAGCAACTCGGCAACCAACAACCAGCATATAAACAACAATGGCAGGATCTACAACACGGGCTACACTAACAATAACATTGATACTAGTACCAATAATGCCAGAAACAACACTTTCAATAATAGAAACAACACCGGCCATAACAATGCAACACAAATCAATAGGCGTCACAACAACACAAATAACATTAATAACACTACCAACAGCAATAAAACAACTGATACCATTGCTAAAAGGCTTGGCATATTGAACGTTAAGAATATCTTCAACCTTACGATAATAAACGAGTTTCATAATGATTCAAGATTTTTACAAGTAATAGATCATTCACACAACACAAGACGGAGAGCTGATGGGAGATACAAAGTTGAGAGATATCACAACAATTATGGAAAAAACACGCTACAAGTTACTTTACCAACTATACTAAACAATTTACCAGAACATCTTATGAACTTTCCCAATAGAGTCAAAAGAAAAAAACTTTTAAAAAAATATTACATATCGTCGCAATGAATAAAACATTTAATAAAACATTTAATGAATTTCCAAAATAGCATAAGTTCCTACAGACAAGCCAATGGCTTCGTAGGTTGTAGATTTAGGCAATTTGTTAATTTATTTGAATAAAAATTAAAAATAAAAAAAAAAAAAAAAAAAATTTAAACGAAAATTCATTTTAAACAAATTAAAATTCATTTAAAAAACGGATCATTTACATTTCATTTAAAACAAATGATTTTTACATTCATTTTTAAATTACATATAAATTTTGTATTTTATTCGACCTATATTATTTAAAATTTTAATAAACTTTTGAGCTTAAGGTCTTTTTTTATGAAAAACTTTTAACTTTTATTTAAAAACCAATATTTCGGCACTTCCTTGAGTGCCTTCTTCAGGGTTATTTTTTTATTTCCTTATTTTATAAATTATTTAACACAAATGTAACAATAAATGACAAATTAAAAAATTTTTCTAATTCAAAAACAAAATAAAATATCCAAATTTTTAATATTTTTAATTAGGCTTAAGTTCATGAAATTTAATTTTTCACTAAATTATTTTTATGAAGAAAGGAATTTTACAACATGAAAATTAATTAAAATTGTTATTGATAATCTTTCATTCTTGACGTGGCTGGGGCTTGAATGAAAGATTATCAATAACAATTTTAATTAATTTTCATGTTGTAAAATTCCTTTCTTCATAAAAATAATTTAATGAAAAATTAAATTTCATGAACTTAAGCCTAATTAAAAATATTAAAAATTTGGATTAAAAACCATAAATAGTTCAACAAAATAACCACAATACTAATTATTGTTAAAGCTAGGGCACGATCTCTATGTGTACATTTGTCCTTCAAGTTGTGCTGAAAAAGGTCAACAGAAAAGAAAAAGACAAAATGAAAAAACAAAAAATGTACTTGGACTTCAAGAAAAATTCTTGACAAAAGTACGAAAAACAGAAGTAAGGAAAAAACATGTATAATCAATTGAAATGGATAATCATTCAGGAAAGCAAATTTCGATCTACCAAATGTTAGAATGCAATTTGGTTTAAGGATTGATGTTTGACTATTGACGTCAGCAGTCGTCGATGGCTGCGAGTGTAAGACGGCAAATCCATCTTAGGAGATTGAGTGGTTGCAATCGAAACATGTCATGGTAACCTGCCGGCCGAGGTTCGAGCCCCAGCCACGGCAAGAATGAAAGATTATCAATAACAATTTTAATTAATTTTCATGTTGTAAAATTCCTTTCTTCATAAAAATAATTTAATGAAAAATTAAATTTCATGAACTTAAGCCTTATTAAAAATATTAAAAATTGGGATTAAAAACCATAAATAGTTCAACAAAATAACCACAATACTAATTATTCAAAATAAAATATTTTTCAAATCAAACTTGATCTATTACAATATAAATAAACTTTTAACTTCCGTTTTTTTTTAATTCCCTATGCTAATCCCCGCGAAGCTTTACGCTTGTCTTGACTTGAAATTAATTCTAGAAATTGTTAATAACCCACAATCAGTTACTGTAATAATTTTATAAGTGTATATAATGGAAATTTAGCTATATTGGTTTACAAATGGCTGAGATATAAATCTTTAATTTACCTATTCCTATAACATTTTTTTTTCTATTTTACCTAAAATAGACTTACGGTCATTTTCACCAAGTTCGGTTAAAACTAACTTTCAATTAAAGTTCCGGTTACCAATATGTTTTGATAGCTATAAACTATAGTTAATTATAACCGAACTTGGTGAAAATGGCCGTTAGTAGAATAGCTGGTAGTTAAAATTAAAAAAAATCGGTTCATTAATGAACGGGTTACAGACAAACAACTTTTTTTTTTTTTTCATTGAAAGCAAAAAAAAAAAAAATCTAAAGTATTTTATAAACTTGTTTTTACTTTCTACAGAATTCATTTTGTTTTTTCAATTTTCAACGCCACAAAATATGAAGTGTTTGAACTTTTAAAATTCAATATGAATTTATATATAAAGTAAAAACAAAATTATAAAATATTTTTGATTTTGTTTTGGCTTTCGTCACTTTTTTTAGAAAAAATTTAATGAGTGCTTTTCATATAAAGTTTACTACACGTTCAATCACTTGTGTTGTGAAAACAGCACATAAATCGTCACTTTGCTAATTTCAGAACAAAAAATTGTCAAAATGCCGATAACTCGTCAAATCTGGCAGCCCTGTTTTTATTATATTTATTTCTTTTGTTGTTGTTTCGCTTTTATTTGACACTTAATTACTGGAAATATTCCAGTCAAAACAGAATCTGTGTTGTCTGTTTTCGCATTCAAATACAGAAACACTTTTTTCTCACAAATCGAGAAACGATGGAATTTTTGGTTCACACTTCATGTGCGAAATTTTACGATGCGGGAAATACAGAAACGAGCTACTGGTATCCAAATTAACTTAATTTTACCTTAAGCATTTATTAGTAATTCACGGATTTTATTAACTGAAAGCCAGTTGGTGTTTGCAACGTTGTTTATTTAATTTATTACTGTTTGGCTGTCGGAGAATATTAAAGTTTTTCTATTTGATTTTGTGGCGATATATATTGCTTGTACAAAACCAGCAGCTTCAGCAGTCAATATTGACGATATTTCAGAGAGTGTCTTCGACACTTTCGTGTTGCCATTATTATCAACTACTGCGTAGACAATAATGTAATTGTTTTTTGATGCGTCTGTAAAAAGATACTGCCATTCAGTGTTTTTATAGGGCGAAATTATGTGATAAATGAGTTGGTTGTAAACTTCATTAGGAGTGTTTTGTTTTTTGTGGGCTCAAAGAGATATGCCACATAAGCTGCTGGAGTATGTCCAAACGGGATCTTTTGTGTTGAACATTGGCAATATTTGCTTGTAGTTTATTACGTTGATTTTAATACATTGAAATATAATTGATTGGACTCTTGGGTTTCTTTTTGTAGTTAAAACTTTCGTTACGTCATCGGCTGTTAGAGAGAGTTGTTTTTTGTAAAAGTCTGTTTTTAGTTTCTATTTTTGTTTGTTCCAGGGATGGGAAACCAGATTCTATTCAAAGAATTTGTATTGGTGTTGTTCGAAAAGCTAATGTAATAAGATAAGCTCTAGAGACGAGTGATTTTTTTAGATTTCAAACCTCTTTCTTCCACGGGTATTTGTTTTCGAATATTATTCCTTAAATTCTTTGTTCGCTTACATAAGGAATTACTTTGTTATTGAGCGTCAAATTTGAAGGGTTGCAGTTGTGTTTTCTACAAATATATAGTATAGAGTATAAGTTCTTGTTGGGCTTGGGAATTGCTGCTATAATTGCTGTTTTCCATGAGTGTGGAAATATGCCTGAGTTAAAAAATATTGTTGTAATGATGAAGAAGTGAGTATGAGATGTGTTTGTTCATGCAGTATGATATGCGGATAAATAGAGAGAGCCTTAAACTTTGTTGATAGCTGTCAGTAGTTCGCATATATTGAGGGGTGTTTCTATTATTTTGGCTTGGTTGTTAAAAGCTTGTAAGTTGTGATGAACTCATAATGAGCTGGTTTTCGATGATTTAAATTCTGGTGAAAAATTTGTATCTAAAAAGTTGGCAGACCACTTGCTTCCAAAGAAGTTGGCGATTATTTTTGGTTCTGTTAGGATACCGTCGTTAGTTTATATTGCAGTTATAGGTTTTGAGGAATTTCTGTTTGAGATCATATTGACTTTTTTCCATAAAATGGATAATGGAGAGTCCCTGGAAATGGTCTTAGTATAGTTTTCGAAGCTAGTGGTCTTTACTTTTTTACATTCTAGTCTCAATTTTGCGTTTGATTTTTTGTTTAAAATCCGATTATTGTTGTTAGGATGTTTTTTGAATGTTTGCCACTTTTTAGTTTTATCAGCTCGAGTTATGGTTTGTGTATCATTCCACCAAGGTACGTACCTTTTTTGTATTGGTGATGTTTGCAGTATGTGATGATTAGCTGCGTGTCTAATGGCTTTTGTTAATATAGCATTATTTTTGTTTATATTACCTTATAATATAATTTTGTCCTTTAGCTCCTCGTCAACTTGCTGTTAGTGTTGTTAGTGTAGGGAAGTGGTCGCTGTTATGGAGATCATTGAGTGTTTGACATGTTGTTATTGATAGAAGGGAAGGGGAACAAGAGGTGATGTCGATATGTGCTGATATTGCACATATTATTTTGGTTTAAAGAATTTTCAATAATTATTCCACGTGGGTTATTTGAGATAGATCCCCATAATACATTCCAGCTTTTAACATCTCCCAATAAACCGATGGGGGTGTGAATGTTATTGTAGTGCTTGCAGTATGGTTGTCGCGTTTTGGAAATTATAGCTTCTATTATCGAACTGCAAGCTGTGGTTTGTGTGCTTGAGTTGTTTGTTTCTTTTCTGTCGCGAGAGGATTCTCTTAGACATGTATTATTATTTAAATTTGTACTTTTTTTGTTATTAATGATTGTTGTATTGGTTTGCTTTGTATTTTGTTGGTTTTCCATTGTTGTTGGATTCTTTGTAGTGTGACTGTTTCTTGTTTTGTTAATAACTTTTTCTAGTTTTGATAGCAGATCTGTTGCTGTTTGTATACTGTTTACTGATTTGTTGGTATTGATAGTAGAGTTCTGGTTGTTATTGTTTTGAAGTTTTATCCTTTTTTTTTTTGTTCTTTCCTCTATAGCTGATTCTAGGTTTTCTGTAGGAATTGTAAATAATGATTCTGTTGGTGGTGTTTTTAGTGCTGCTTCTTTATATGTGCATTTGTTTATCGGTTGTAAAATATTTTTTTGTATGACCCAGTTAGAAACAGTTTTTACATTGAATTGGGCTGGGAATGTGTGGTTGAACTTGGCAGTTTTCTTATTTCTTTTGGCAAGGTGTAATGATTGAAGCGTAGAATATGTAATGGGGTATTTGTAACTTTATCTTGAAATTTTGTAATTTTTTTACATTCTACTACTCCTTGTTCTCTTAAGGGTAGATCTGTAGAGAGCGCGCCACATGATGTGGTTGGTTATGTGGAGCGGGGATTTCGAAACAAGGAATACACCTTGGCGGCATTCCTAGACATAGAGGGCGCCTTTAACAATTTCAGGATAGAGGCTATTAAGCAGGCACTGGTTGATCTAGGCGTTCCGTCGTTCTTGGTCGAATGGATAACTAGGATGCTTAGCAGCAGAGTGTTTCACTCGGACTGGGGAAACGAACGTTTAAGGAAAATCGGTGCCTAGGGGGACCCCACAGGGGGTAGTTCTCTCTCCCTTTTTATGGCTCTTGGTCGTCAATGTCGTTCTGAGACTTTTTGACAGAATGGTGTCAGGCAAGTTTCTGCCGACAATTAGCGAAATCATGCAAGGGACTGGGAGTTAATTCGGAGAAGACAGAGTTGGTTCTTTTTACTAGGAGGTACAAGGTTGAGAATTTTAGGCTACCGGTACTAGGAGAAGTGGAGCTTAGACTATCTGATAGTGCTAAGTATCTGGGCAAGCTATTATGGCGGAGGAATACTCAGGAGAGACTTAAGAGGGGTCTCAATGCCTACTATGCTTGCAGATCATCGATAGGTAGAAGCAGGAGACTCCGGCCGTCAGTAGTGGGATGGTTATACACTTCGGAGGTTAGACCCATTCTTACGTATGGATGGTGGGAGTCATTGAGAAGATTGGCTAGTCGTAGGGACCTTCTTTCTAAGGCTCAGAGGTGTGCTTCAATCGGCATGACAGGTGCCATGAGAATTACTCCTCAAGCGGCCCTGTATATAATTCTACATCTTCTGCCTATTAAGCAGAATGTGATGGGAATGGCAGCCAGGAGCATTCTTAGATTGAGGGAGTTAGGATTGATAGGGAATGTCACACAGGGTCACTCACGGATCCTGAGTGTGATTGAGGCTGGTGGCTATTGCCTGGGATCACCCGGCTCCACTGATTATGTGGGGACCAGGGTGGATTTTGGGCGGTTGCCGGAGGTAATACTGCCTTCTAGGGAGAGCTGGTCAGGTAGGAGCAGATTGTTTAGGGGATTTGCTATTTTCACTGATGGCTCGAAGATGAGGGGCACGGGTGCGGGGGTCTACATTGAGGATCTGGATATCGGAAGGTCATATAGACTGCAGCGTTTTTCAGGCGGAACTTCTGGGGGGTGGAACTGATGAGGGACAACATTGATATGGGCTCGGAGGTCACTATATATGTGGACAGCCAGGCGACTCTTATGACCGTAAGAGGTCGTTATGTGAACTCCAGGCTGGTTGTAGGAGGGCTTAGGGGAGTATGTGCTAAGGTTGTGCTGGGTGCCGGGTTTTTTTCAGACTAACTCAATTTGAACCATGGAAATATACACAATCGAACAAACGCGTTAAAGTTATTCAGGCTTATAATGAAAATGGGAATTCAAATCAAAATGCATAACGCGTTTGCTCGATTGTGTATATTTCCATGGTTCAATTTGAGTTAGTCTGAAATTGAGAAATGTCAAATGAAATGCAGAAAAAAAACTTGACTTTTAGGTGTGGTTTACATTCAACATCGGCCCTTAAAATTTAACCACACTTTATAAGCAAATGCGACAGTAAGTATACATAGTTGATAGGTAAGAAAATGTGTTTTATGGTTGTTTTAATGAAACTTTATTGCCAAATTATACCAGTTTTTGTAAATTCAATGTAGTGTTTTCAACACAGTTGCGGCAGGTCCTGAAAGCAACGTTTTTTTCACAAGACCAAAATACATGTCTTCAGTTCTTGCAGGTAGTAATTATTTTCAATAATTTTTGCCTTCATGTCTTTTAAAGGAAAAAAAACCTGACCCTTTAAGAGGCTTTATTGTTTCGTGCCAAATTTTAATGCCAGTTTTTGTAAATTCATGTAGTGTTTTCAGCAAAAAAAAAAAAAAAACCCACCGTTGCTGTTGGTCCATAAACCAAAATGTTTCACAAGACCAAAATACATGTCTTCAGTTCTTTCAGGTAGTATTTTTTTAAATACTTTTGGCCTTAATCAGGCATCAAAGAATATTTCACAAAATCAAAAAACATTTTAGTTTACTAGCACACAAATAATTTTACAAAACGCACACAGGCTGTCGTGTTGCCTAGCGGGGAAAATTGCGAGCGTTTTACTTTTCAGGCCTTAAAGAAGGTTTTCAACTGTATTTTTAATAAGCTTTTACTAATTCCACTCTGCCTTCTTCGAAAAGGTCTTTTAGAATGGTTTTTGTAAGATATTATACAAATTTAAATTTTCAATTTTAAGATAAGGCCTACGAAATCGTTTTATTAGTAGCTATGTTGGAATGTGTAGCAAGTTTAGTTATTAATTTACTCACTTCGCGTTATTAGCAACAACAATTCGCGACCTTAGGACAACAAGGTTATATTTCCATCTAAACAACATGTAAGATAGAACCTTCTTGTCCTAAGGTCGCGAATTACACTAGGATAAAACTTTATTCTTAATTCTTAATTATTTTTTGAAGGCCTGAAGGCTTTGGTCTTTAATGATACACTGTGTAAATTAGAAACACAGTTGGAATGCGACTGGTAAACTTTATATCGGCAAAAAGGCCTTCTTTGAGGCCTCTTTACTACTTGAATGTGAATTTTTTCAAATTTTTAATATCTGACATATTCATATATGCATTTTTTTGTTTGCTCATTTTTCATGAATGAGGAAATTCAAAATATTTATTTTCCTCACCCTCATGAGGATGAAAAAGCAGTTAAATTTAATATTTTTCACGCTCGCTCATGACTGAAAAATGAGTGAACGTTTCGGTATTCTGATTTCAAAAATTGAAAAATTTAACAAAAAAGATACGAATGATTTAACAGTTTTTGGCCCGACTTAGCGTCATCTCTCTAAGCCAAGGCAACAATAGACAATTTGAAAAGCATTAAAATCAGTTTTGTGCCAAACATTCCTCAGTTTAGCCAATAGAAACTGTTTGGGCAAATTTGAAGTAAAAAGTTTATAAAAGCGGATAACGTGCAAAAAATGTAGATTGCCTCATCAAAAAAAAAAAAATAAATAAATAAAAAAAGAGCTAAAGCATTGGCACAGACGGAGTTCAGAGGTCATTGGCACCAGAAAAGTCCGGAAGGCAATGCGCTATAGAGCCAATATTTGTTCGTGAATTAGACATTACCTAGTATTATTTATTAAATAAAACTTAATATTACAATGTATCGCTAAACTATTTTTTTTTGTTGTTCTGCCGTTTCCTTATTTATTTGCCGCTAAGTGCAAAAGGCACGAAAAACCGAGTTTTACCCGTAAAGCTAAGTTTTCTGTTAAAATTTGTGAACAATGTTGAGCAACATTAATTATTGCACACGCAAATTTTGATATCAATGCTACCTATCTTGCGTGCTTGCACAACTTAACGTTTTTATTCCCCACATGTATAACTTAATAAAGAAGTTATTTAAATTTTTTATTTCATATTTAATATAAAGTTCATACTTTTGTGCTTTTGCTTAAAATTCCATGTGAAATAAGTGCAGCTTACATTATTTCGCAGTTGTAAAATAATGTTGCTAGAAACATTTCGGAACTTTTTCACAAAATGAACAGAGTACAACTCAGTTAATATTATTTCAAAGATATTCCGCACAAATTTCTTTCATATGCGTTTTGACAACATTTCATGTGAAATGTTTAACAGAGCACCAGGCTTAACTCGAGATTTTGGAGGTTTTTCGCAAACGTCAATGACGGAGTCTTGTTGTGCTCGACAAGACCTTTTAGAAAAAAAAATATCGCATGCGGCATTTCTGTTTCATTATTTTTTTGTAACGTTGTGTTATCTACGAATCTACATATGGGCAGTTCCAGGGAAAAGTCTACTTTTTGTAACGTAACGCCAGAAGTAATTAAAATTGTTTCTCAAAAAATTTTATAGGTATGTTTCGCTTTTTTATATTTTGGTGTAAAGCGCAACTAGCTCTACATTTAGTAACAAAAGGGATAACGGTTGAAAAACATGGTCCTGGAATACAACCTTATTTGCATTCTGACGTTACATTAAAAAAAGGAGACTTTACGCTGAAAATGCCCATATGTACTTTTAAACGCGCAAAGATTTTTAAATTTCATAGCTTGAAAAATAAATCTATATGTGTAAGTCCAAAGCTTTCTAAGTCCCCTTTTAGACAGGCAAAGTTTACTTTGACAAAGTTTACTGAATTCTCTTTTAAACTTTTTCGTGTTTAGACACGCAAAGTTTAATTTGACAAAGTTTTGTTTTCTTTTGTTTGAATATCATATATAAGCAGCGTTGCCAGAATGATAATTTTAATTTTGACAAAAATATCATTTAAAGATTTTTTTCTCAAACGATGATTTATTTTATTTTTAAAAATTATGATTAACTTTAAGTTTGTTTGTAGAAAATACATACACAATTTTATTAAAACAGTAAATTTTTTAAACAATGAAGTTTTGTATCAGCTTGCTGTTTATAGGGTTTGCACACTTTTGTACCCAGTGTCTAGAATACATTAACTGCCTATTTCACGATGTCACTCGAACGTTTACGTTCGCACAAATAACATATAAAACAAAAACAAAATTAAAAAATTTGTTTTTGGTTTACATGTTATTTATGCGAACGTAAACCTTCGCGGGCTTTTCTCTTTTTTTTAATTATTTAAATCTAATTCCTTTTAAAATCAAAATCAGACTTTTTAAAATGAATTTGATTTGAAAAATGCGGAATATGATTTGTAAAAATTCAATTGGATTACGAAAATTCTGAATTTGTTTTTTAATACCCTGAATTTGATTTTGAAAAGGCCGAAATTGAAGTTAAAATCCTATACATAAAAAGTGGCTTAGATTTTAAATGTCCATACATTTTAACAAGAGCTAATGCTTTTTCCAATCCAAGACGATTTCTATAGTTATTCTATATTAAACAATAAGGAGGAAAAAATATTTTCTATTGATGCTGAACTTGCAGGGCAATTTATTACTGAAGCGAAAAAATCGTAAAAGTTTGCTGGTAAAAATTTGAAATTTTTGACCATAGTTGTTCAGTTCTGATTTTTCTGATTGCAAAAAAAGGAAAATGGAAAATTGCACTCATGTTGAATGTCTTTATTATAATTTAAAAGTGTGATTTTGTACATATTTGTCGTGTCAAATAAAGTAAAACAGCCTGTCATCTTATTATTACGTCTTTAATGGAATGTTGCAACTTTTAAACCTGATTGTTTACACTTGGTTTAAGGCTGTTTAAATTGCAGCTTTTAGTGTAAATACTTTTCCTTGTGTGCTTTTTCCATTTTTTTCAATCAAATAAAATCTGAACTGAATACCGTTATTGTGAAAAATATTCTTCAACTTAAATTTTAAATGCCAAAAAAAGCAACACCATTGTAAAAGAAGCAGGTTTTATAAAAAACAGCTAAAAATAAAAGCAAAAAACAAAAAAAGCATTTTAGTATTCTCTGGTAATAATACTTATATACACTAGATCAGTGCTCCGCAACCGATGTGCCGTGGCACACTGGTGTGCCGTGAGCTGGATACAGGTGTGCCGCGGTCAAATTCAATGTTTTTGACATTTTAGCATTGATGGTCAAACATTTTCCGGAGGAACTTTTGAACACGATGAATGAAAGCATTAAAATCGTAAACATAATTAAATCAAGAGCCCTAAACTCGCAAATCTTTGTAATACTCTGTGCAGTAAAGGGAGCCGAATATGAATCCTTATTGTTTTATACTGAAATTCGTTGGCTATCCCGAGGCAAAGTTTTGGCTAGATTATATGAGCTTCGTCACGAGGTGCGTGAGTTCCTTTTAAATCAAAATATGCCCGAACCACATCAGTACCTCGATGATGATTACTGGATATGAACTTTGTGAACTTTGAATGAACTTAATAAAAAAATACAAGGTCCAAATGAGAATATATTGACGAGCTCCGACAAATTACAAGGGTTGAAAAAAAACTCGAGCTTTGGCAGAAAGAGTTGCAAAAGGATGTATGGAAATTTACCAAAGGACCAACCATAGTACAATTGAAAACAAACAATTAATTGTGGATCTGGCCCAACAACATTTAAGTATGCTTCAGCAGAAATTTGATCAGTATTTTTATTCCATTAATACGGAACAATACGATTGGATTCTAAATCCTTTTGCAACCAATGCAATAATTTCCACGGAAGCGCTGCCTCTGCAAATTCGAGAGGAATTTACAGATTTAAGTAATGACATGACTCTAAAGCTTCACTTCTCCGAAGTTCCATTAGATGTTTTCTGGATTTACGTTAAAAAAGAATATCCTTGCATTTCCGACAAAGCAATCCTAACACTACTTCCATTTTCGACAACATATTTATGTGAGCAAAGTTTTTCAACGCTTGTATTAATCAAAAATATTAAGCGGTCATGCTTAAAAGGTCTTGATCAAGAACTTCGGGTTGCGCTGTCAAAAATCAAGCCGAATATAAAACTTTTGTGTTCATTGGAACAAGCGCATGTATCACATTAGTGTAGTTAGCTTCTGATTTAATAATAATTCAGAGCCTTTAATAGTAATGTAAAAAAGAAAAACTTTTCAAATAAAAAACTTAAAATTATTGTAAAATTTTGTATCGATTTAATACCTATGTATATATCTTAGCTTTTGGTGTGCCGCGAATTTCTAGGAAGAATTTTGGTGTGTCGTAGGTAAGAAAAGGTTGCGGAGCACTGCACTAGATGACCCGTGCGAATATTTCGCACCGTAATTTTTATCAATGAAAATATTAATTTTTCAATTTTTTATTATTTTTCGTCATTAGTGTTAGAATTAAGCTTTAAAATGAGATATCATTCAATAAATTTGATGCGGTGGTATGGGAGATATTTGCAAGCGACAAAAAAAAGTGCTTTAGAAATAATACTTATATACATATTTGGGATACATCAATGGCAGTTGCAATTGTAGCGGAGTCACTTTGTACAGCATTTAGATCTTTTTGAACTTTGAGAATCATTTGTTGGAAATTCAAAGCTTCTTTATACAACTGAACGTTATTTAAAATTCTATGAATGTCATGGTCAAATTCATTTAGATGTTCCGATCTTATTTGGGCATTAAAGTTCAAAAAGTAATCACTTGGCAGTTGAGGCATATACATATGTAAGGAATTATTTAAGCCTAGCTTTTCTTTTAACCATCCATGCATTTGATGATGATGCCATAAAAAAAATATTGAAGATTTTATTGCTAAATCTATACCGAAAAGAGCTGAGTTGGCAACATTGCTTAGACCAATTTCACTATGTAAGTTCAAAAAGCAGACAAGCCGGGCACATGGCGATTAAACATAATTCGGGTACGCTGAATCCAGTGGTAGTCTCGGTTTATACCGTTATTTCGGAAATGGAGGAGGTTGCACAACATATATTAGCATAACTCAAAAACGGTTTAGTTTGTTAAAATTACAAAATTTCGAAATTTTTGTTTTTAAAAATTCATACAAAATTAAAAAATGCAGCTAGGCTTCTAATAAAAAATATAAAACGAAGCTGCAAACAAAACAAGCCATAAATGATTAAAATCTGTTACCAACTTTTGATTTTATTCGCAAAAGTCGAAATTTCATAAAACGCAATATTTGTATGGGACCCCCCTAAAAAGTTGAGATAAGGGGCAAGTATGTTTCGAGAAAATATTAAGAACAAAAAACAAATGGAGGTCGGTCCTACATTTTATCCCCCTAGCGGCGATTCCTTGGCATTTATGGGGCTTTTTTTCAATATATTTCTTATCTGTATTGACTATTTTGTATGGGAGCCCCCTTAAGGAATGAAGATAGCGGGTAGGTATGTTAGAAATAAATGATTAAGATGAAAAATAAAGTGGGGTTGGTCCTACATTTGACCCATTTTGGGGCATCCTAGGCGCTGCAGTAGCCAAATTTAAAAATTTCAACCATACATACATATATGTAGGTTTAATAAAATTATTAAATTTGGTATATCTCGAAAACCAGAGCCAATCAAAAACCGTGACCACCACTGAATTCAGCGTAACCGAATTATGTTAAATCGCCATGTGCCCGGCTTGTCTCAAAAAAAAATGTCAATTTCTTGCACAGTGTTATTATTATACCATAACACGAAAAACAACAAAACACAAAAAAACCCATGAAAAAACCCACTGGGTTGGCGTTTTTTTTTTAAACCCGGGGTTTTGCCAGCCCTGATTAAAGAACAAAAAAAAAAAAAAATAAATAAAATATCAAGTATTTAGTAACAAAAGTTAAAACTAATGGAACCTAAGAAGCTTTTGGTTTAAAAATTCCACCTTCCATATTTATAATCATTCAATATTTTATCAATATATAATATGGCAATACGTCAACTCATTATTACACATTATAGTACATAATAACCCGGCAAAAAAAGACATTCAAAATGATTAATAAATACATGGGTTCCAAGGATAATGCAAGGAAAATCAAAATATTGAACCTAATGCTATTTTTTTTTATTAAAGAAACAGATTCAAACATTAAAAGACATTGAAAATAGTTTTAAAATGTGAATTTGATACAAAATTATTCATAAGTCTGAGTTAGGGTTGCCATACGTACTGTATTTAGCAGTACATGTACTGATTTTTTGCAACTGTACTGTTTTATGCACAACTCCCGGAACTGTATGCAAATGTACTGTTTTTTACACTTTGTACTGTTTTTTGTAATGTTTTTTTGGTTCAGCCTACATAAAATCAAGATATTAAGAAAAATACTGCTAAAACATGTTTTCATAATATTCTAATATTTAACATCTTGTGTTCCAAACAAAAAAGTTCTAAAATAATAAGATTTTTTACGCTGTGGTTATTGTTTTCTCATAAATACACAGTAGAAATCTAATTATAATGGGTGGCTCGCAGCAGTAGTATATTTTCATATTGTTTTTTTAAGACATATGATTTTATGGCTACATTTTCCAATAGTATTTCCCTTTCCACACCTGAGAAAGACA
The DNA here is from genome assembly GCA_930367215.1 of Pollenia angustigena. Taxonomy (NCBI): domain Eukaryota; kingdom Metazoa; phylum Arthropoda; class Insecta; order Diptera; family Polleniidae; genus Pollenia; species Pollenia angustigena. Next base: position 8,767,441 of record OV884061.1, on the reverse strand, counting down.
AAAACAAAATCAATTTTTTTAATATAATTTTTTTTAAATACTAAGTTAAAACTTATTCCAACACAATTATCTTTAACTTTTAGAACTTTTTTTAATTTTCGGGCATGTTCTGGAAATCGAAATCCCGTCAAATTAAAAACGAAAATATTTGGAAAATTCTTCGTGTTAAAAATTTATAAAATACCTAATACCTTTGAGGACCACTTTTATTTACCTAAACTATTTCTGAAATAGGGAAAAGCTTCGTTAATTTTTACACACATTTTATTGAAAATCTTCAACATTTTCAATTGTTCTTGATTGTTTTACTGAGAGAAAGTTTTGTGTTAAATTTTGTTAAAACTTTTTTTTTTACTATTTTCAGATTTTGTGAAATCAAAATAAACCAAACTATTCATTTGGATTTTATAGATTATTGGCCAATTTCATCAAATGTCAAAAAAAACCTATTGTTATACATAGTAATAGTTAATTATATACGGTAAAATTGGACGTAAATAATTTAAAAATTGTTTGAAATTGGAAAATTAAAATGAAGGAAATTTTCTCAGATTCTACATGATTTGTGCAACTATGTGTGTGGTGAGAATTGCTTTAAATAAGAATATGTTTAAAGAAAATCGTAGTAACACAATCAATCAGTTAGTTGTTTTAAGGTAAGTTAGGCTTTTCTCCTTTCTTATATGGCTTACAATGTTATGATTTTCCTGGAGGCTTATTCTGAATTGCGATGCGAAAATCAATGCGATGAGAAAATGCATAAATGCGAACAATTGCTATTCTGTATTGCGATATTCGCAAAGTTTTTTTTTTAATCGCATTTCAAATGCGAAAAGGTGACAAGTCGGTATTCTACAATGCGAAAACAAATGTCAAATTCGCAAAATTTATTCGACAACAAAATAGCATTCGCAAAGTACAAACATGTTAGTGAAAGATAATATTTTATTTATTTATTCATCATATATTTATTATTTAATTCAGGGAAGCAAGCAATAAGACCACCAAACCGTGCCAATTTGAAATAATGATAGAATTTATGAATAAGCACAGCCAATTGGCAAGAGGCCATTTGAAAACACCAAATGCACGTCAGTCGGCAGATACTTTATGGCAAACTTTAACTGAAGAACTACATAAATATCAAGGGACCACCTATTAGAGAAGCTGCAGGATGGAAAAAGTATGAAATATATAAACCAGTTCAAAAATATTTGACTTTAATTTTAATAGGTTTGGGCCGATTTTAAAGTACACACAAAACATTATCATTTTCATCGCCGTCGAACCACAGTACCACAAAATCCATTTTTATTACAGAATGTCTTAAATAAATTGTTTAAACAATTTTCACAGCCAAACACAAAAAATGTTTTTATTTTTAATTTGACGTTTATTGACACTGACGTATATTTGGGCAGCGTTGCCACGATTTAAAAATAAATTGCGAATGCGATTGCGAAAGTCTAACAGCATACCAATTTTCTTTCGAATCGCATTTCATTTGCGCATCGCATTGATTTTCGCATCGCAATGCAGAATAAGCCTCCTGTCTTCACATTAAAAAAAACAGAACGTTTAGGCCAAATGCTTCGTTTGTGGTGTTTGCTTTTTAAAGGTAAATGGAGTAATTTCGTATATTTATGAAATGCCATAAAATGTAAGTCATATCTTTGACGTTACACATGTATTTTTTTGATATAATTGTTGTTGTATATTTAATCAAAAGTTTAAAATATTTTTAATAATTGAAATAACTAGTTATGTTTTCGTCAAAAAAAAACAGTACGTTTTTTTTCTTGACTGTTCTGTTTTTTTTTATTCAATGTACTGTTTTTCCGCATTTAAAATCTGGCTTCCCTAGTCTGAGTTCATACGGCTCATGTCTTATTGACAAGATTCTTCCTTTTTCTTCTTTGAACATGAATTGGCGTTCAAATGATTCATGTCATGTTGACAACGTGTTTTTTATTTTGTATAGTCGTGCGTTTGCATGTATGCTTTTTTGATATTGAAAACAATAACAAAGTTGAACAACGAATGAAAAAGCAAAACGTAAAGACAGTACTTGCATCTGTGTAGTCGCTTCTTTTCCCCTCCTCCCGCTCGCCTATAAAGTAGCAATCTTATCAATAAGACATGAGCCGTATGAACTCTGACTAATAAACAAATAAAAAGTTGATTAGTTTATGGAGGTTTTATTTAAATTTCTTCGTATAGTTTACAAACAGCAAATGCGTATTTTTAAATCTACTAAGTTGTCAAACCTTTTTTCGCTTCTATTAACTATTATAATTAAATGTATAAATTAAATAAATCTAACTCAACTATTAATTTTAATTGCATAAAATATTCGTCCCTTTTTAATCCAAAAAAATACATACCAAATTATAGTGAAATTTTGCAATTCATACATAAGAGTTGAGTGGGAGTATTGCATGTAATTTTTCAGGCGTTCAGTTGTGAAAAATTTATTCTAAGGTATGTATTCTAAATGCATTTAGGTAAATAATAAATAAAATATAATAATGAAAATATTCCGTTTTCTTGAACTACATCAAAGTTTTTTTTTGCTGGCAAGAAGTATGTTGTTTTATAAAATTAATAATTTTTACTTTTTAGCACTTGTTATAAACAATTTGATCTAAAAAAAAATTTTGTTAATTTTTCTCTTCAAAATTGATTTTTTTTTCGCCAAATTATGATCTGGCAACGCTGCTTATAAATATAAAGTTGCAGCCAATTTTAGGTATACACAACGAACGAAAAACTAAACGAATTTCCGAGTACAGCAAAGTGTGTACTTCCCCGCTATTCTCTTTTCCCCTGCCTTCTATAAACTCAAGACTTTGCAAAGTAAACTTTGCCTGTCTAAAAGGGGACTAAAAAGGTTTTACACAAAACGTCTTGCTCAATTCGCAGTCTTATTCAGTTTTGTTGTGCAAGTCAAAACTCACTTCTGTTGTTTTAACGTCATGCCAGTGCATATTTTTGTTTATATCTGCAAATCGTTAGCGTCGATTGTTGTAATTTTTTTTCTGAATATAGTGCTACTTCATAACTTTGTATTTATAAAAACCTTTTTTTCAAATTTGACTTCTTCATTTAATTTTTTTACATTTTGTCGTACAAATATTACGTTACGTCAAAATGGAAATGCCCATATGCCATCATCAATCTCCATACTCCTCATGGACGCCATAATAGAGTCCGGACTGGCGTTGTTGAAGCCCCCTCAATTTCGTGAAAGGCCACAAGAGTACACTCCTTAAATTCGATTGATCTTTGTGTAGGCATGTTGAAGGTAGAGATTAAACATTCGGATGGTCATCCTCAAGTGTATATCGATAACTCCTTCAAGAGTCTTGAGAAGAAAGGATGCGAGACTAATCGGTCTGTAGACCTTTGGTTCAGCGTAAGACGTCTTCCCTCCCTAGCGCATCCCCTGTATACAGCCATTATAATCAGTGGTTATAACCAGAGTTGAATTCCTTTGCAGGTCCGCCGGAATTATATCCGCCATACCCGGAGATTCATATTGGCCTAAGCTGTCGACAGCCCACTTAATCCTATCATAGTCCATTGAGATGGACATAGGAGCGGGTATCGATTCGAAAACTTGATCCCGCAAGCTCCATTAGGAGTTTCTAGGGAAGTGAGTCTCAATCAACACCTCGAGTGTTTCCTTCCTATTCGTAGTCGAACAACCATCGTATTTCCGGATATAGGTCGGGACAACCAGGCTCGAAGCGGCTTGTCTCGGAGGATTCCTTCACGCCGCTACAGAAGTTCCTCCAAGCATTTCTTTTCGCCGATCTTACCAAGTTTCTGAACCTATTCGATGACGACTTGTATTCCGCCCAGTTACTATGGCGATTAACCATATTGAACAACCTACGACACTCCCTTCTTTCCTGCTCAATATGGGCATTTCCATTTTGAGGAAGTCAAATTTGTAAAAAGGGTTTATGCAACATAAAAAATTTACAACAATCGACGCTGAGTATTTGAAGATATAAGCAAAAATAAGCGCTGGCGTGACGGTACAAAAAAACAGACTTGTATTACAAAACTGCAAAAGACAGCTAATTGAGCAAGACTTTTTATACAAAACCTTTTTAAGTAAGCTTTGAAATTATATATATACATACATATGAGGGGTATAGATGCAAAAACTGCAAAGTCCAGTTTTTTCACAAACGTAACTAATAATACCTCTTAGTTGTATTTATTGAATGCTTCCAATTAGTGAATATTACATTACCAGAAACACTTTTTTCCCATAAAAAAGTATGTTCAAATGTCCAATGGACATTGCCGTTTTTGCAATGATCACAGTTTGTTAAGCTCTTTTTCTCTCAACTATTTTCGAAAATGCAGGCTATTTTTTTTCCTTTTTGCAAAACAAAACTAAAAAGAAATTAAAAATATAACAATTTTATTTTATATATATGAAGCAGTTTGTTTTATTGTTCATTTTATAACTTTGTCTTTAGTCGTAATTATGGAGCTAAGTTGTTATGAAGTTCCTCCAAATCAATCAAGAAAAAACTAAGCCTTTGTTAAGTTTAAGAATTTTATAACTACTGATTTTTTTAAGTACTTGCCCATGCTAAAAAAGCAGCAATTTCCATTTGATTAGATCAAACACAGCAATCTCCAATTTTATTATTATAATTGCCAGCAAACCGCTATATCGATTTGGTTGAAACTTGCGTCATATCTCCATCTTATTTACTGAATAGCAGATATACGATACATAAATATGAATATACTTTGAGCAAGAGGTTTTTACTATTTATTACGAAAACTATAAATGTGGACTTTGCAGTCTTTGCATCTATACCCCACATATATATATATATATTTTCCTAAGGGCCATTATTATAACTTGGCGTTAGCTGTTATCCGACAGTTAACAGACGCTTTTTGACAGATAACACATTATTATCTGTCAATTTAATCTTAACTTTAGCTAACTTCAAGTTGTAATAATGGCCCTAAGTGAACAAATTTATGGGTAAATTTATAAAATTAGTAAAATCTAAATATTTCTATATAACAATATCGTAAAATAAACAGCTTTTAATAACTTTACAATTTTCGGTCACGGTGACCTTTTGACGGAAATGCCCATATGGGCATTTTAAACGAAAAGTCTACTTTTCGAATTGTAACTCCAGAATGCAAGTAAGCTTGTATTTTAAGACCTTGTTGTTTAAATGTTATCCCTTTTGTTACAAAATGTAGAGCTAGTTACGCTTTACACCAAAATATAAAAAAGTAAATTATACATATAAAATTGTTTGAGAAATAATTTAAAATAGCTCCGGCGTTACGTTAAAAATGTCCATGTTTTACATGCATACCTGTACTCTGTCATAATTGCATGGTGGGTCTTAGCCACTGAGTAATTAACATTTACCAGATGTTGATGTACAGAGTTAACAAGGCTTGCATATCTTGCAACTTCTTGCTATGAAGTTCGAGCCTTCTAACCTCTGCTGCATTGTTTGAACCTGTCATGCAGCTCCTGTTGATTAGCAACAGGACAAAGATGTTTCCTCCTCACAACCGAACCCACTCCACCAGTTCGAGTTGTAAGTCGGAAACAATATACCCGCGTAAGTTTGGGTAGCACCACGAACCACATCGTGTAATTGTTTTATCGACATCATTGTAAAGCATTTTGAAACCAAAAGCATCCTTCTTGTTCAGTAACACTTATCGTTTGTAAAAGAAACAAACTGCAAACCAAGATCTTATATTTGGAAAAATTTTTGGAGAGAAATGCGACGGGTACCGACGGTGAGTTTTCACATACCTTCCCCTCGGGCTTGTACTATTGAAGGTCGCAACAGCAACAACCGTATCAGGATGGCGTTAATAACCCCATCTTGGAATCATAACGCCGCAAACCTTTCCACCCAGACATAAAATGTCTTGTAAAATTGGTTTCACAACAACCATGTAGTGCAACATTTAATATATGAGGATTTTCACACTTTCTTTTCGATGTCAGCATCTGGCCTGATGAGAGAGCCACGTGCTCAACACAAATACCCAGCAGCGTACGCTACTACGAAAGGTTACTAATCGACATATATAAATGTTCAGGGACCCGAAATAACTGTTATTATTTTTTAAATATCCAAAAGGTTATGGAAAAAATAACTTTAAAAAATTGGTCCTGTAATAATAATTATAAATTACCCAGAAAATTATACTTCTGCCATAAACATTATGAAAGATTATTAATTTTTTTGGTCTTTGGTAACCATTATGAAAGATTTTTATTCTTATTGGTCTTCTATAAAATTTAGCTCATCTAAATATAGCAGACAATGATTCTTACTTTCATTGATCTTTCTACAGCCGAAAATACTGGAACTGTTATCAGTTATTTCTGTAGAGGTTTTCGCTATTTCTACTGACATTTTTTTATGAGTGTAAACAAGCGCTTAAAATTAATGAAAATCTTACCGATTCTAAAGTGAGGGTGAAGAAATCTTAAACAAAAACCGCAACAAATACAAATATTGCTAGTAATACAAATGTTAATAAAAATGATAATTTAATGAAGCTCTTTTTAGCAGAGTTCCGAATATTCATTCACTATTCACTCATGGTCACGACAAAAAAATTTTATACACTGTTGTGTGCTTTTTTATTCGTGTTTAAAAACACAAAAAAACTTTTGCTATATTTATTCTTGTATAAAAGTATTTTCATCGTTTTTTGTTTTTACAAAACACATGAGATAATAAGAGAGATTTTTCTTTTTTTATATTTGTACATGTAAGAATTGTTTTTTTTTTTTAAACTTCTTTTGTTCGTCTTGCATTCACACATACTTCCAAACATTCGCTTGGTATTTACATCATAATCTCTGTTGTAATTTGCTTTATTTGCTCAAAAAATCTCTTGCTGTATTTGTATTTGTATTTGTTCTTGTATTTGTATTGTTTTTTGTTTCTACTAAAAACATGAGATAATAAGAGAAATTATTTATCAAGAATGTTTGAATTTAATATTGAAAAAGAAAAAAAAAAACAAATTAGGTATAAGCAATTAGTATTTTTATACCCTTCACCGAAGGTAGAAAGGGTATATATTTATTTATTTATTTATTTATTTAATCAATGGATATTATCCTTACTGACTAATAACAATATTGACTTAAAATTAATGAATAACAATATGCATTTTAAAATATATTACAAATTTACAGAATATATGTATATAAAAATTTACGAATTAAGAAAAACAATAATTTTATGTTTTATGGAATTTAAACATAAAGAAAAATCAACAAATTGTGACAGAGAATTAAATTGTCTACATAACCTTGAAAAAGGATCAGCAAAAGCATAATTTTCTCTATAAAATTTAACAAAGAGCAGATTGTAATGACGCGTATTGCGACTAGGTATATTAAATTTAACAGACTCTAACAAAAAATCACAACAAACATTACCATTAATAAGATTAACCATAAAAGAAACATTTAACATTGTACGACGACTTTTGAGCGATGGTAATTTTATTAATGCCAGTCTACTAGCATATGAAGGAAAGTTTGTCGAGTAACTCCAATGTAGACCACGTAAACAGAATAATAAAAATTGTTTTTGGACCGATTCAATACGAGAATTGTGAATGTTGTAAAATGGGTCCCAAATGATTGACGCATATTCTAAGATTGGTCTAACGAGTGATACGTAAAGTTGCTTCGTTATGTATGGATCGGTGAATTCTTTAGCCCAGCGCTTAATAAAGCCAAGAACACCTCGAGCTTTATTCACAGTTAATGTTATATGAGAAACAAAGTTTAATTTAGGATCCAGTAAGACTCCAAGATCAAGAAACGAATCAACCAACTCCAGTTGATGGCCACCCAAAGCATAATTAACGGCAATACAGTTATTTCTATAAAAACGCATAAATTTGCATTTCACAAGATTCAGCTCCATCATATTATGATTACACTATACAAAAAAGTTATTAAGATCCGATTGAAGATAAAAATTATCAGCGAAGCAATTAAAAGAATGGAAAATTTTTACATCGTCAGCATACATCAATATATTGGCGAACTTGATAACGTTGGGCAGATCATTAATAAACAGCGAAAATAAAAGTGGGCCAAGATGACTGCCTTGGGGAACACCGGACGAAACATAAATGTACTTGGATATACAATTATTGAATTGTACTTTTATATATAAGTTTGTCATTCCGTTTGTAATTTCTACAATATTGATCTAAGACCCTATAAAGTATATATGTATATTCTGGGTCCTTATGAGGAGCGAAGTTGATTTAACCATGTCCGTCTGTCCGTTGAAATGGGTTTTCCGAAGACCCCATATATGATGGGGGCCAGGTTATTATACATTTATGTCACATATGGTCCGGAATTGTTTGCTATTGACATTCTGCAAGATCGGTCCACAAATGGCTGAGATATGAGCAAAAAACCACGACTACCTCTAATTTTTCCCAAAAATCCCTTGTGGTTGTTGTATTTTTATTACTTTTTGCTGTATATCTGGAGAACGGCAAAAGCCAACGTTTCCAAATTAGGTACACACATTTAGGTTGCCAATACACACCATCCTACAAAATGTGGGCGGGATTGGAGAAGTGGGCGTGGTACCTCCCGTACAAAAAAAAATTGTATAAAAACCTAAATTTTAGGGCTGCCATATGTCCTATGGATATGACTTATATACCAAAATATCGGTAGAATTTAGTAGAATAGAAATTTATTAGAACATATTTTATACAAAACTCGGGAAAATCGATTCAGAAACAAAAAAGTTATGACCAAAATTAAATTTTTTATTTTTAAATAACCACTTTCGGGAACCATAGATCTCCCCGAGTCCAAACTTTATAACTCAAGTAAATGGCAAATTTCTTCTTAAACACGTCGGTATATAAATCTGGCAAATCGGTTAAAAAATGCCTGAGTTATAACCGAAATACTGAATTCCCAAAAATTACTCTTCTTATACCCTTCACCGAAGGTAAAAAGGGTTTATATGACTTTGTCATTCCGTTTGTAATTTCTACAGTATTGATCCTACATCCTATAAAGTATATATATTCTGGGTCGTTGTGAAAAGCGAAGTTCAAAACCGGTTGTCTCTTATTCGGGCCATATTTCATTTTAATGATATTCAAACAGTCGTCTAGGGGGTTGAGTTTAGAAACTGTTAGTCCTCTGGTTCAATTTTTCAAAGACAATTTTTCTTTTAATTTGTATGTTCTAAAAACGATTAAAAAAAAAAAATATTTACCAGTTTTATTTAGTTTTTGTCTAGTTGCTCTGTATTCTGCTCGCACAATGGTGAAGGGTATATAAGATTCGGCACAGCCGAATATAGCACTCTTATTTGTTTTATTTCTTTTTTCTAGGGACAATTTGAGGCAAACAATTTTTTAAGTAAAACTACTGTACGTTAAAGAAACAAAAAAAAAATTATATATAATTTATTTTATATTTTTTTTATTAAAGCTTTAAAAAAACATAACGCAACACTTTTAAAATAAATAATTAATTTAAAAAAGTTTAAATTAAATATTAAAATTTGTACATAAATTTAGATAAAAAATAATCAAAATCAAATTTGCACTGTTGTCATATTTTCAATTGTTTAAAATAAAGTTGCAAGTATTTTTATTTTCTTAACGATAAAAGCAACAAGAATAAACGACGCGTAAAAAAAACTATTTTATCATGTACAAAGTAAGGTTACAAATACTATTAAAGAAAAACAAAGGAAGCAAGAGATTTTTGTGTTTTTAAACACGAATAAAGCAAAACACAGCGATTAGCCTATCATTATCCACATACGGGCATATGTACAATAGACTGGTCGCAATTTTTTTTTTTTTTAATTTACATGTTTGCGCTGCTTAAAATATGAGGTTTGGTGTAAGAAATCAAGTCCTAATTTTTCAGCTCAATCCGACGGTGCCTAGTCGTGCCAAGTGGGGCCCAAAGTTCCCCATTTAATAAAAAAAAAACATCTTTTCTATCAGATCTTTATAGTAATACTAGTTGAAAAGCCGAAAATCAAAAATATGACTACGCTACGATCTTCGGCAGAGAAAGTACTTCGAGTGTGCCAAATTTCAGCTTCCTATGTCATCAGATGGCTTCAGAAAGTTGCGGAAAGAATAGGACATACATGCAAACATCCTGACATACTAAGAAATTATATATTGTATAGATAGATTAAAGTATTTGCAGTTTAATATTTTAGTATGATACGAACGAAAGATTTTTAACTAATTCGGGGTCGCTGAATCCAGTGGTGCTAGCCGTTTTTTTAGGTTAGCTTTAGTTTTCGAGATATACCGTTATTTCGAAAATTAGGGACGGTGCACAACATATATTCGCGTAACTCAAAAACGCTTTAGTTTATTGAAAAACAAAAAAAACCGAAATTCCGCAATAAAATTTACTTTAAGAAAGTTAAAACTTTTTTCTTCATATTGGCTTTGGTTTTCGAGATATACCGTTATTTCGAAAATTAAGGAGGTTGCACAACATATGTTGGCGTAACTCAAAAACGCTTTAGCTTATTGAAAAACTAAAAAAAAACCGAAATTCCGCAATAAAATTTACTTTAAGAAAGGTAAAACGTTTTTCTTATATGCGCAGTCGTTTTAGAAACATAATTTTTTTTTCTGGAAAAAAAATAATTTTTTTATTAAAATTTCGGAATTTTTGTTTTTAAAAATTCATAAAAAATTTAAAAATGGAGCTATGCTTCTAATTTTATGGAGTCATATAAAAAACAATATTGCAAACAAAACAAGCTATAAATGATTAAAATCTGTTCACAACTTTTGATTTTATGTGTTCAAGATGAGACAGATAAGCAGTACCTACTAGAGGTCTGCAAGAATAAATAAAAACCAATTTCAACACACTCATTTGTTTTTTAACTACAATGTGTCGAGCACCCAATAATAAAGAAACAAATGAAAGAATAACCAAAGACAAAACGAAAAAAAAACTCATTCAATTCAGTCAACTCAAGTCAAATGAATGAAATATTCAAATATAATTTGAATGTAAAATTTCTGTTCCTACACATTACGTATGTATGTGTAAGCTTAACTCTTACAAATAAAAGAAGCCACAAGCTTACACACATATTATGTCAATGTATTCAAATAAATGTATGGACATTCAATAATTCAAAAATTATTCGAATATTTTTTTTAAACTTGCTCTCTCTAACGGGTCATTCCACTGTTTTGTTATTTATGAATGACTCTCAAATTCATTTACAGTAAACAAGTATTTTATTCAATTCATTCTCTCTTATTTTTGTATATGGTTTACTCTTTTCTTATATTTTTGAATGTTAAATATTTGAGTAAATGTTGTGCACTTTGAATAAAGGCAAACAAGTGAATTATTCAAAGCAGACCTCTAGTACCTACTCCAAGTTGTTGAGCACTATCGTCATTTATATCCGTCCCACAACAAATCTTATCTTTTAAATTTTTCAACTTAATAAAATCAATCAAATAAATTTACACTTTTTTTTTGAAATTTCGAAATTTTCATTAAAAAAATTATTGTAGAAGCATAGCTGCATTTTCCAATTTTAAATGAATTTGTATGAGAGCCCCCCTAAAAAGTAAAGGTAAAGGGCAAGTATGTCTCGAGAAAATGTTTAGGACAAAAAACTTATTGAGGTCGGTCATACATTCTATTCCCCTAGGTCTGACTCCTTGGCAGTTATGGAGCTTTTTCTTCAATATATTTCTAGTCTGTAGTTAAAATTTTGAATGGGAGCCCCTTAATGAATGGAGATAGCAGGTAGGTATTTTAGAAATAAATGATGGAGATGAAAAATAAAGTGGAGTTGGTCATACATTTGACCCTTCTTGAGGCATCCTAGGCACTACACGGGCCAAATATAAGAATTTCAATTATACAAATATGGCGGTTTAATAAAATTCTTAAATTAATTAAAATTTTTCGTCTTTTGTGAATACATAAAATCAAAAGTTGTGAACAGATTTTAATATTTTATAGCTTGTTTTGTTTGCAATATTGTTTTTTATATGACTCTATAAAATTAGAAGCATAGCTCCATTTTTCAATTTTTTATGAATTTTTAAAAACAAAAATTCCGAAATTTTAATAAAAAAATTATTTTTTTTTCCAGAAAAAAAAATTATGTTTCTAAAACGACTGCGCATATAAGAAAAACGTTTAACTTTCTTAAAGTAAATTTTATTGCGGAATTTCGGTTTTTTTAGTTTTTCAATAAGCTAAAGCGTTTTTGAGTTACGCGAACATATGTTGTGCAACCTCCTTAATTTTCGAAATAACGGTATATTTCGAAAACCAAAGCCAATATGAAGAAAAAAGTTTTAACTTTCTTAAAGTAAATTTTATTGCGGAATTTCGGTTTTTTTTTTTTTTTGTTTTTCAATAAACTAAAGCGTTTTTGAGTTACGCGAATATATGTTGTGCAACGTCCCTAATTTTCGAAATAACGGTATATCTCGAAAACTAAAGCTAACCTAAAAAAACGGCTAGCACCACTGGATTCAGCGACCCCGAATTAGTTAAAATTAGTTAAAAATCTTTCGTTCGTATCATACTAAAATATTAAACTGCAAATACTTTAATCTATCTATACAATATATAATTTCTTAGTATGTCAGGATGTTTGCATTTATGTCCTATTCTTTCCGCAATTTTCTGAAGCCATCTGATGACATAGGAAGCTGAAATTTGGCACACTTGAAGTACTTTCTCTGCCGAAGATCGTAGCGTAGTCATATTTTTGATTTTCGGCTTTTCAACTAGTATTAATATAAAGATCTGATAGAAAAGATGTTTTTTTTTTTATAAAATGGGGAACTTTGGGCCCCACTTGGCACGACTAGGCACCGTCGGATTGGGCTCATATTTAAAGCAGCGCAAACATTTAAATTTAAAAAAAAAAAAAAAATCCCATACAAGATGCGACCAGTCTAATGTACAAACTGGAAAATAAAAAACAATTCTATGCATGTTTGAAAAAAATGAAAAAAAAATCTTAGCTATTCATTTTACAGTGCGGGAATAAAACAAAATATTTTGCGAGCATTATTCATGTCAGTTTATCATGTATGTTGGATTTTTAGTATGCATACATGAATATTTTCGAACCCTGCTTTTTAGGATAGACTGATGAAACTGTTTCATAGATTCTATAAAATGCTTTATTACCTGACGATTTATTGTTTCTGTAAAGAGTTTTCATAAAATTTGTGAAGAAATGAAATAAAGATAATTCCCTAATAACAGTAACGAAAAAAGGGAAAGAAAAGTTTTTTGAAGACCGAAAAAAGAAAAATCTTTCATAATGGATATGAAATACCGAAAAAATAAAAATCTGTTGTAATGGTTGTAGAAGACAAAAAAAAAGAAAAATCTTTAATAATGGATATGGGCATTTCCACCGAAAGGTCCACCGCAACAAAAAAATTATAAGTTCTTGAAAAGACTTTGTTTTATCATATTTTAACAGGAAAACAACAAAATTTAATAAAAGTAAAAAAAATTTATATTTATTTATGACCCATTTCAAGATTTATGAATGCAAAGTGGAACAAGTGCAACTTTTCTTATTTGGATATTTCTATTGTACGTTTTGCTATGATAACAGTTCTTTAAGGGAGACATTATGCATCGACTTTTTCTCTCTAAAACCTTTCGGAAGGTACAAAGAGTCAAAATAGAATGCACAAGAAACTATGCGATTGCAAATAACTGTAATTTTTTTCTTTGTATTATCTCATATTTCGATGTCATGTGCGACATTAAAAAACATCATTTTCTATCAATGCGTCGAAAGTAAAAGTAGAAAGCATATCAAATTACCAGGCCAAACAGAGATTTTTTATATTATAAAAATAGAAAAAAAATTTCTGTAAAATAGTACATATATAAAGTTGTGATCTTGGTACTTATGTAAAGTTGTTCACGTGCGACATCGTAAGTGTGAAAATTAATAATTTGAAAATAATTTTTTAAATATGATTTATTTATGTTAATATATACATTTCAATCATTTAAAATAAAGCCATATACTAGCCATTAACAATGATAAAAGATACGATGAGATAAGACTTTAAATAACGATGCTATATATGTATATAAAAAAAAGGGCTGTAATTTAGGGCGTGTCAAAACAATTTTTTTAAAGTTTTTCAAACTTAATAATATACCTTTTATTTTAGGGCGTGACTGATAAAAATATTATTACTTGTATTGGCTTCTTCCTGATTTATTGGCTTCTACCTGATTTAATGTAGTATGTGTGTGAAAAAGAAAAAAGGGGCTTAATTTGTAGGCGTGTAATAAAAGTGGGCATATTAAAATCTATACATACGTAGTTTTAGAAGGACTTTCTTGGCACGTAAAAAAAAATTGGACATTTGGGGGAAGGATCCGAGATGGCATAAGTGGCGCCAAGAATTTGAGGTCGGATTAAAAAGTCACTAAAGACAAAAATGAAGCCATTATCAAGCCATGAAAAACGATAGGCAATATGATGAGATCGGACTTTAAATGGCAGCGCTAAATATAAAAAACCAAAAGGGCTGTATTTTGGGGCGTGGCAAAAAAAATGTTTCCTGTTTTAGAAACTTCATTGACATATCTTTCATTCTAGGGGGTGACTGGCACAACTTTTTTTTTTGTATGGAGGTCGACCCGGTCTAATCAAAATATGTATATATCATGCTGGAAAAAAATGTCATGTACGACAGATCACGTGCGACAGCGATTAAAGCTAAATAAAAAAAGTATACATTATTTTTCTTTAAAATTACAGCCATATTTAAGAGATATGAGTGCATAACATTCTACAATTTTTTGCATTCAAATATTGCCTCCGGTTTCGCTGAAATCGGCATTCGAGTCATGCAAATGCCTGATTTTTTTGCAATTTTCTTGAAAACGAAACAATTTATCAAAATGAACAATAGCACCAATTATAGGGCTAATTAAAAGCTATAACTTGAATCTATTGCCAAAATAAATATACGTTTTATTTTGACTTTTTTTAACTTTAAATGTGTACGATGGTCACGTTCGACATGATGGAAATGCCCATATGGAAGACCGAAAAAAACAAAAATCTTTTGTAATGGTTATAGAAGAGCAAAAAAATAAAAGTCTTTTGTAATGGTTATGGAAGACCAAAAAAAAAATTAAAATCTTTTGTAATGGTTATGGAAGCCCAAAAAAACAAAAACAAACTATAACTGTTATCACAAACCAAACAAATATTGGTTTTTTGTAACAATTATTCAGAGAGCAGGTTTTAAAAGTTCGTGATAAATTATTATTTCAGGATTTTTTCAACTATTGGTTATAACAGTTATGTCCCTGTAAATGTTCGCTACATCACTTCTGACATCTCTAACACTCCACTTAATAACCACGTGTCTACTACGCTAGACGAACATTCATTCACAAAAAGTGTTACAAAACAAAAATTTATCTCTCTGACTCAAATCCCTTGACATTACATGAGTCAGCACAGGTGCGCATGCTCATCTGCGGGCCACTAATCTCCGAGGAGAGCCATATAACCTTAAGTACTATGGTGAATACTTCACGCCATTGAATCCTTCCGTTCAAGGTCGCTAGACTTTTGGAAGTTCACTGTCACATCCTAGCAAAGTCTCAACTAGAGCCTTTCTATGTTAGCCATCTACCAAAAATGTTACCAGAGATTACCACGGGGAGGTAATACAATAGGCTTTTGTTGCAAGTTGAAGGTATACCACTAGGGCCGTCCTCCTGAACAAGCAACTTAATCTCCGGCATTACGTTACAAAAAAAGCGATCTTCGCTGGAACTGCACAGAAAAAATTATTTTTCTAATTCAAACAAAAAATTTGTAGAGTCAAACAATTTTTTGTCTGAAATCGGTCCTATAAACAAATTTGCATATTCGAACAATTTATTTGCATTTTGTTTATTGAAAAAAACACTGATTTTTTCAAACAAATAATTGAACTGAATCAAACAAAAACTTTACTGAAATTCATATAAATTTTAAACAAATAATTTTGCTGAATCAAACAAAAAAGTTTTTGCACAAGCAATGACGCGCACACAAGCAAGTCTTATTTATACACACACTGTTTTTCTTCATAACTGACTGTTGCTGTATCCTTTCCTTTGCTATAGAAGAAGAAATGTAGCCAAAAACGGCAGCAGACCGACTCGATATGTTTTTCATCATCATTCTTTTTTTGTATTTGATATATTTAACTTAAGAGTTTTAAAAAATTGAATACGGGATTTTGTTTTTCATTATTTTTTACCAACTAAAAACTACCCAAAAAATTAAAAGTAAAAAACCTTTTTAAAAAACAATCTTTTATTTGAATACGCTAAAAAGAAAAAAATTAAATGTTTGTTTTTTTACTACAAACCTCTTACTTTTTTAAAGCGTCCAAAAATAGACTGTATGAGTTTTTGGTTTTGTTCTTATATTTCACATAAAGAAGTGTTGCTTACGATCAAATAAAAAAACGCAAAAAGGCGACAGCATTAAAGAGCGTTAAATATTTCATACAAAATTATTAAAACTTGAAACCAATAACGCGTATATTGTATTTTTGAATAGTTGTCAACATTTTTGTTGGTAAAAAAAGAATCAAACAAAAATATTAATTGAGTCAGTAAAAAAATTTGTAGAAATTAAAAAAATTTGCAAACCTGCGTTTGTTTGAAAATAATTCGCAAAAATTTTTTCTGTGTGCTCATATCAGGATCCCACCACGGTGGACGATCCCTGCCCCTATGCACCATTGGCTTACACGCCGAGGAAGTCGAAAGCTGCAGTGAGTCCGTAAGTAGATCCACTGCCGGATCGATCCCCCCATATCATCGACCCGTAGAGGTTAAGATAAAGTCCGAACCAGAGGGGAAGTTTGAATCTTCCAATTCGTTTGTGTCGTGTTTATTATAGCACTCGATCCCGCAGACCTAAGCCCTTGACTAAAATCCACTTATCTATGATCAGAAAGCGAACCTCACACCTACTACCCTAGATAGTGTGGTCCGCATTGGAATCGTTAAAGATTACAATTGGCGTTCCAGTGCCTGCGGCCCTTATTACTGTTGTCGTGTCTTCATAAATTTATTCAGAAGCAATGAAGATACTCAACGAATTATCAGCTAAGACACAAAATCTTATGTTAGCTTATAGCCTTTAAGATTTAGTCCGCACACACTGCCACAAGATATACAGCGTTTGAATTATAAAAATGCAATATCAATTTCTGTAGAAAGCAACAACAAAATTATGAAATATTTTTGACTTTGTTTTTGCTTTCAATATTATTTTCGGCGTTGCGTTGCGTTTTACACTCTTAGGGACTTAATTTACCTCATGGTGGCTTTTGGCAAATAAACTGTAAATATTTGTTGTTGTAAATTAGGCTATTAAGCGTTGTTTTAACTGCAATGAAATTAAAATAAATTATACATTTTGTTGGATAAAAAAAAATTGGAAAAAAATACAACCGTCGGCTATACCAAATAATGTAAAGTGCGACTTTAATAACCCTTATCGTGGTTGGCGAAATTGAAATACGCCTGCGGCTGTTTGAAAATAGATTAAAGAGAACGTGACCTTATTTTCTTTAATCTATTACTAAAGAGTCGCAGGCGTGTTATTGTTTATTTTGCGTTTTTCATCTATTTTTGGTGTCGAAATTTTTTCTCACCCCGTTTTTGTTAGTCAGTTTATTTGACAGTTGAAAGCGGGAACTTTCTCACAAAAATTTTACAGAAACACTTTTTCTGTAAATTTTCGAGTAATTTTGTTTAATATTTTACATTTCAATCGAAAAGTTTCTCGATGCGGGAGTTACAGAACATAGGCATTGCTCACATAAACTCGTTTACTTAATGTAGGTTTCCATCGAAACTTAAAGCTTTAATTAAATTTTACATTTTTTTTTTTTTATTTAGATACCACAAAGTTGTCTGGTTAAACAAACTTGTGAGCCGCTTTACGCTCAACGCTTACAAAGTTCGGAAATAAATAGTTATGATACGTTAAGTAAAGCTTCAAAGCAACCATTATTGTTACGCAAGCAGAACTCTTATGTATTCCGTGATGTCGATTCAGCGTCGCCCTCGTGTTCATCTTTGGGTCTTAAGAGCCATCGAAAGGTTACACTTGACAATCCAGCCATTTTAGAACAACAATTGGAGGCATTGGAGCATCATAAAAAACAGTTAGAAAAACGTGGAAGGATAAATCAAAATTTATCGGGTAACAGCAAATCTATTGCAATAAATTTTAATGCACCAAAATTGTCATCCTCTTCACTTCTAGTGGATGTACCTCTAAATCCTCACAATTTCTCCGAAAACGCAAACGTAACGTATGCAAACACCCTTGTTCCAAGCACAACGGTTTCTTCGGGTTCTATTGATGCTAATGTTAAATCAAACGTATATGGGAATATAATTGCATCTTCCACAGCCGCTTTAAATAATATTTACTCAAATATCGATTATAATCTAGAACAAGCTGGTATTGGAAATACAAATTTTATAGCATCTCAGGAACCGTTTTCAAAGAAAAACTCCGTACTGTCTTCAAGTGAGGATAATAGTGTCTATCTCACTGAAAACAGTGTTATTCTGCCGGAGGATGAAGTACCACCACCACCTAGTCCTGTTAGTTCATCTTACAGTGAGTTACGAAGGGCCACTGATGTTTGTAAATCCAATAATATGCCCCAGAAGGGTAATATTATTGCTACCAATGACCACATTAATACCGCAAAGCCAATCGTAGGCTATGAGATACCTCATGACCAGAAATTATCTTTGGCATCAAATGATATGCGACAACTGTACATAAAAAAGCCACCTTACACAACCAATGATGCATTTAATAACTACAATACTAGAATTCAGGTAGGAGTATTTTCGTATTATATATTTTTCAGTTTTCAGAAATTTCTTTGATATTTTTATTGTTAGACAAAAACTAATCCAAATTTTTCTGGCTACTATGGGTATGGCGGACTTTCACAGGTACAAAAATTTAGTTTACCGATTTTATTATGATTGCATTAAAAATAAATTAATAAACAATAATTTTATTTTAAATAGATATCCTCTACCTATGAATCAATTTATGAACCAATTAATCCAAGGCCTCCTAGTCAATTATCAACGCGTTCCCATAACCGAATGTATCCTACATGTATAAAGAACTCAAACACGTCATCCTTGCCGGAATGTGGAGATATTTTGGTAAAAAGCACTAGTAGCAATTTATCAACTTTAAGCGGCCTAAGTGAGGGCAGCAGTGTAGACTCAGATTCACCAGTATATCCAAATAGTAGTAGAGGAAGTGAAAGTGGTGGCAACTTAAGCATATACCCACAAAATCCTAAGGAATCAGAAGTTGAATCTTTAACTGATTTTTTGGTAAAATCGATGGACCAACAACAGGAACTTGAAAACTATGGTATTTGCTTTAAATGTAATGAGATTGTAGTGGGAGAAAATTCTGGTTGCACAGCTATGGATCAAATTTATCATATTATATGTTTCACCTGTTCGGAATGTCAAGTCAATTTACAGGGGAAACCATTTTATGCATTAGATTGTAAACCCTATTGCGAATTTGACTACTTACAAACACTGGAAAAATGTTCAGTATGTATGAAACCGATTTTAGAACGCATTTTACGTGCTACTGGTAAGCCGTATCATCCACAATGCTTTACATGTGTCGTTTGTAAAAAGAGTTTAGATGGTATACCATTTACAGTTGACGCTACAAATCAAAACTATTGCATTGAAGATTTTCACAAGTAAGTACAACTTTAGATAGGCTAAAATCACCGTATTAAAAGTATGCAAAACATTTGAATTTTTTATTAATATATTTTTTTGTTGTTTTCTGTAATATAAAACTAGTTTCAAAACAGTAAAAATCACATTATTAATTTACACGAATTACGAAATAAAAAACAATATTTTATTATACCTTTTACCGAATGTAGAAGGGTATATCGAATTTTGTTATTCGGTTTGTAATTTCTACAATATTGATCTTAGACCCTGTAAAGTATATTTATTCTGGGACCTTATCAGTATCGAAGTTGATTTAACGATGTCCGCCGTCTCTGTGTATGTTGAAATGGGTTTCCCGAAGACCCTAGAAATAGTGTGGACTATAGTATTATACATTTATGTCACATATACTCCGCTAATATTTTCTATTCAGGCAGATCGGTCTATAA
The DNA here is from genome assembly GCA_930367215.1 of Pollenia angustigena. Classification (NCBI taxonomy): domain Eukaryota; kingdom Metazoa; phylum Arthropoda; class Insecta; order Diptera; family Polleniidae; genus Pollenia; species Pollenia angustigena. The sequence continues at coordinate 8,747,116 of OV884061.1, read as the reverse complement.
ATCGCTAAGATATGAGCAAAAAACCACGAATGCCTTTTTTTTAAATAAAATCCCAAGTTGTTGTGGTAACCAGGTGTGTATTTGTGATGTGTAAAAAGGCAAAAAAAAAATTTTTTTTAAACCAACTTACACAAGGTGTGTTCATTTACTTTACTAGCATAAACTTGCAACGAGAGAGTATGTAGGAATTTAAAGAAATTGCTTTAAAAAATACTAAAAAGTAAACTAACGCTTTACCTGCCAAAATTTGCCAGTTAAAGTATTGACGAATATACAGGAATATTTGAGTACCCATTATTTATTTAATACTTGGAAAATTGTATACATTACGGTAAAATTATGTGATTTTATTAATTTACAAGATTTAAAAAAACGCTTTGTTAACAATAAAAGTATTTATAAGGCAAACAAAATATTTAATTTAACAATCTATGACGGAACATAAAATTGCAATGTTACTGACTGACATATCTACCATCGCAGAGCCTTAACGCCTGAAGCTAAAAAATGAAATTTAGACCAGATGTTGGTCTCTCGCTCGATCCACTAACCTGGGGTAAACACATGAAAGTACCTTCTTGTAAATAGAGTATACGTATTATCAACGAAAAATTGAATAAACTGTCGATTGCCTTAAAGCACAAAAATTGTGCGCGTGTGTGTGGTGTGTGTGTGTGTTAGTGAAAATAATTTAGTGCATTGCGACTCTCAAGAAACTACTTTCATGTATGTTGTAGTGGAGAAGTAATGTAGGTAGCCTAGAATATTGGAAATACATATAAATCTCCGAGTGATGATTAATATCCAAAAACGCAAACCCCAATTGGAATATTAAGGTTGAAAGAAAACAAATGAAATAAAAAAAATTATTTTAGAATTTGGTTAGTAAAAGAAATTTTATTAACTTATTTCACGTAAGTTTACCTTATTTTATTGCTGCTAAAAAAGTTAAAAAACTTATCGTTAAACCGGAAACAAAATCTTTGGGCATTTGGGAAAGAGAAAGGACTATTTTAATAACTTCCGAAAGTATGTCCCCAGAGTTTGAAGCTAGGACTTAATAGTTGTAACTTTTATTCGATAAAAATTGCGGATAATTATTACGAATAAATTTATATTTTATTTATAAAGAATAATTATTATTTAAAATTTTTATTTTTAAAAATTTATGATAAGTATTTCTCAAACATAACTATTACTATTCGAAAGATAAATTACTAATTATTTTTAGTAGTTATGAATAAGAATTAACATAACAGTTATAACTTCTTTTATTGTGTATGTATATATGCACAATGTGCATTGCACATGCATAACACTGGTTAACAGCCAAAAAATACCAAGAACGCCAAATGCCTAGATAAGTTAATTGAGACCTCCTGAACACGAAAAACGCTGTAATTTTTTTCCTAAGTACCGTTTTTTAGATAACGGTACTTTTGTGTTTTTCGGTGAATGGTCCCACTCAAACCCTTGTGGAGCCCAACCAAAAACTCCGAAATAAATTGCATATCGTTGGAAAGTTAATTGAATGCCTTTTCCGTCGATATGCTGAAAATTTCTATCTGATAAGAAATGGCTGAGTAATGGCTCCTCAAAGTTCAAAATTTGCCAATTTTTTACGTTTTTTCAAAATTTTTCATTTTTATTTCGTTTTTTTTTTCGTGTTCAGGAGGTCCCAATTAACTTATCTAGGCATGTGGCGTTCTTGGTACTTTTCCAAACTTAAAATTTGTAAAGCAGTGTAATCTGCAAAAATAAAACAATATCAAGAAAATATTCAAAATAATTATTATCGTAAATAAAAACAATAAAAATCTTTAATAATAGTTATATGTAAGAGAAATAAATATTTCTCGATCATAATAGTTATGAGCCAATGTAAAAATATATTAATTGGACATAATAGTTATGTTTAACAAGTATTTATTTTTATTATACATAATGATAATGTGCAATTTTTTTAGAATATTTCTTAAAAGTGGTAAATTTGTTGGTACATGAAAAATGAACATAATTATTATTTAGGGTCCTTGGTTTGAAGTCCACTTTCTCAGCGGAAAACAGCGGAATCAAAAGCATGGATAAGCTCGTTTTTTGCCTTAATAGAATCGCAAGTAGGCGAATTCGGATGACTTCGAAAAAGAATTCTTGGTAATGGAGTATGTTTACGATTGACAAGGATCTGCCTATACATCTCCTGAATATCAGCATTAAATACGAATCGGAATAATCGCCAGGGAAAGGTAATTCTGCAAAATTGGTCCGACGTAAAGCAAAGAATTCAAGCTTTGTCCAGCATTAAAAACTACTCGAACTTTTGTGGAGCTACTATCGGGTTTTATAACCGCATGATGCTAATTATATCGTCTATATCGTCGTGCACCTAGTACAAAATAACACTAGTGCTGAACTTTAGTGGAAACACTGCGATTCAAGTGCATTAATTGACTCAGAGGGAAGTTTTAGTAACTTAAAACACGCCTGAAATGAAAGTTCCTGTCGACCCAGAGTGTATTAATGCATGTCCTTGGTATTTGGTACCTTAATGACAGATGTTTACTCATGCTGTTTCCAATAACACACTTTTGGAATGACGTGCAAAACACGATTGAACTCTATTTTAACTTTTAGCGTACAGTATATTACTTGAATTGGATCGGGAAAATGAAGCTGAATTCGGATTAAGAATTGTAACATTACTTGTACTAGAAGTTGGAAGAGGTGGACTTTGATTTTCCACTTCTTTATGTAAAAGTGTGTTGTGTTTTTTTTTTGTGACACTTGAAGCAGCTGTGTTTACTTGGGCAATTTCTTACGCTATGGATTTTTAAAAAAACAGTTTAAGCATAAGCCCTCCTTTTTTATTTCGTCTAATCTATGTTGATTTTCGGATAGGATGGATTTCTTGAGGACCTGAAACGTTAACTTGAAAACTGTGAACCTTCTTATTAGAAATGGAATTCGGTCTTGGTTTCAATATTCCTAGAAAAGTTAGTGCCGCAAGACGGACTCGAGGGTTCTATGACGGTTGGTGAGGAATTTACCATTTTGGAATAGCTGTTATCCCTTAATTGTTGTTCCCAAAGATGGAAGCTTATCTGTGCAGATAAACACAAAAATTGGATCCCAACTAGCGACATAAATATTGTGGAGTTTTAGAACCGAAATACAGGAATAAATATATCTTTGTAATCCTTTCAAAGCCTTGTCTGATTCAGCATTGATAGTCTGGAATTTGAAAAGGAACTTCAACTGCCCAATCACTAAAACACGGCGGTTATCGTACCTCAATCATAGGTTTTTCCATCCAATTCGAACTCCTGGTGTGAAAGTGGAAATTATTAAATCTCCATGGCGTTACTGGACGTAGAGTTCGATACCAAAGCAGAAAACCTGTCACGGAAGGTTGGCCAAGAAGCATAGTCGCAATGGAATGTTTGAATTTCAAAAGGAGGCAAGCAAAGACTACGTAAATTTAAAAAAGTTAGAACAGAAGAGTTTGTATCTGCATGTGCTACCGCCTCAGGTTGTGACGTCGATGTTAATCGTAAAGCATCAAAAAGTTCACACAATCTGGTTAAACTTTTGCAGTACGTAGTATAAGTGCCTTTATATTTAAGTTTAAATTAATTTACATTGATGGGGTCTTCGTTTCCTTGTCAGCTTCCAATAAAAATGTATCATAAGCAGCCTTAACTCCACTCAAATCTGACCGTAGCTCACAGCGGTGAACCTCCAGCGAATGTAGTGACGTAACGCGGTACTGGTAATCGTTAAGATGCTATCAGCTAGGTGTATCAATTGACCCAACGTCATTACGGAATATTGAAGTAGGAAAACTGAACTAATTGCATCAAACTAATGAATGAGTTAAATTGTTGGAATTTTTTTTTTTTTTAATTAAAAATTAACCAATCTCAAATCTCAAAATCAAACATCAACAATTTCAACAGCAACTTCAACAACAACATCAACAATTTCAACATCAACTTCAACAGAAACAGCAACAGCTACAACAACTTCAACAACAGCATCAACAACAACTAGCATTAAACAGAACAGTAAATCCTTTGGAAATTGTTTATAACGCAAAATTCGGATGTGCAGCTTGTCTCGAACATGTTCGAGGCAAAAACATGATATTTATTGACTGCACGCACGAATTTTGTGTGAGATGCTTTACACATCCGCAGTTCGTTTCAACGAACTGCGCGATTTGCAGAAAAGAAGTTCATGGATTAACAAGAATAAAAAAAGCCTATTCCCCTTAATTTATTTTTTTAATAAATGAATAAATAAAAACAAATATGTTATGTTGTGTTATTTTATTTTTAAATTAAAATTAAAATTATATTCGGTAGAGTAGATGTGTTACCGTTCTCACTTGTAAAATTCATATTTGATACAAATTTTATTAGGAATTTGTTTTTTTTCAGATTTTACAGGTTCAAAATTATATTAGGTAAAGTAGATGCGTTGTTGCTAAATGTTTTTAATCTTTTTAAGTTGTTTACGTATTGGACTTTGTTATCATTATTATCTTCATTGTAATGGTGATCATCATCATCATCAATATTCATTTTATTATTAGATTTATTATTTTCATTTAACCTCAAAACTAGATACATTATCAATATCATCATCATAATCCATATTGGAATTATATCTATTTTCTTCATTAAAACCAGCAAACCCAGCTTCGTTATTATCAAAAACATCATCATCATAAGAAAGAACATTACTAGAAGCATTGTCCTGATTTAAATTAGATCTATATAGTGATGGATATGATGGTGTATATAGTGATTGAAAAAAGAGTTTGATTATACCCCTTTCACACTCGGCAAGTTACTTGCCGACAACAACAAAGTCTGTAAGGAAAAAACAAATTTCAAAAAAATTTGTATAGACTTTGTTGTTGTCGGCAAGTAACTTGCCGAGTGTGAAAGGAACTTAGCAAAGAGAGTAGTCGTGTTTTCTAAAGCTCCGCATTCAAAGTGATATTTTAATTGAAATAAAAGGCAATTTAATGAAAATAAGTCAAATTGCTCATAAAATAACATTTGTGAAAGTGATACATAAAATAAGCTCAAAGACAATTGTGGCAAAAGTCTATAAAACACAAATTAAATATCGTAACTCTTGGTAGAATAAAATAAAAACATAAAAAGTATTAAAATACAAGTGAGAGAAAATCAGCTGTGTGTGGAGACCTGTAATTCCTTTTATATATTACCATCAGGGTTACCGTTGGAAAATTTCGAAAAGGGGCACAAAAAGGGGATTTTCCAGAAAAAGGGGTCAAAAAAAGGGTATTTCAATAAAAAAAGGGTCAACATTTTTAAAAGCATTATTTCCCAGACCAAGTTTTTTTATAAACAAACAAAAAATATTTATTTCAGGTAGGCAGTGCTTAAAAAACTTAATTTGTTTATGGAACGCCCTTTCCTGTTTTTAACACTTGACCAAAAGTTTGTTCTTCATGATTATAGCAAATTTTTTTTAATACTTTTTATGTATATTCCGAAATTTTTTTTTACCTATTTAGCGATTTAAAATAAGTTTTTGGCTTTGTTTCCAATTTTGCAATCGTTGGCGAATTTTTTCCTGCAAGCTTTGTGATTTTTTAAAGCTTACCGCTGTTACCAAATATTTGTGAATTTCAGCAATTTTTACTGAATTTTTTTCATTCCTGTTAGTTTTAGGGATTTTTAATCAATTTAATGGCGCTATTTTTGTAAAATTTTTCGAGTTTCTAAATTTTTGCGAAGCTTTCTTGCTCTTTGAGGCAATCCTCGCCGTTTTAAAAATGGTCCCATACATAAACCGATGTCACCTTTTTTACAGGGCACTCTTAATATTGTCGATTTTAAAGGGGGCAAAAAGTTCAATGCCTTATGACATTATTAAGGATGAAGTTTTTAGCATAAAACTTGCTACTCTATAAGAGAGCAAAACATTTATAAGAAACGAACACGAACGAAACGAAATGTCACATTGTTTTTGAAAAGAAATCACCACAAGTTATTCAATAAATAAAACTTAACAAATATGTATATGAGTTATTTTTGCTATAAGGGAAATCGTACTTTAATTTGTACTTTACTATCGAAAATCTAATTTAGAAGTCGTACAAAATCTCTTAACACAAATCTATTCACGAATACTAACTGGTTTTTTGGAATTTGCGTTCTATATTTTGGTATTAAATCTTCACTTGAAGTCCATTTCTCCATCTTCGCTTATTTCGAAAACATTTTTGAGCACTAACGTCCAGCGTTGTTGACAAAAAACAAAATGTGAGTGCTATTTCCAAAAAGGGTCAAAAAGTGTCACAAAATAGGTGAAAATGATACAAAAGTATAATTTAAAAAAAGGGTCATAAATGGTATCAAGACCATCGAAAAAGGGTCAAATTGATACTTTAGTATCACAACGGTAACGCTGATTACCATATCGTTAAAACGAATATTTTTCTGCAATCGCCTTAAAGTAGGCAATAGTTGTTATTAATATATTTATCGTTAACTTATGGCGATTTCTTTTCTGAGAAAAATATGTTACAGTACATACATGTAACATTTTCTAATGTTACCTGAAATCACTAGAAGTGTTACATGTTGTGCAATTTCAATAGAACACAATTAGTGCTTTTATACAACTATTACACTTTCATCATTAATGTACTTAATAAGCGATTTTTAAAGCTATTTAAGCAGTTTCTGCATGCTATTACGGGTTAGAAACAAATATTATCATCACTAATGGCTTATAAAAATTAAAACAATTATAATATAAATAGACTTTTTTTGATTTTAATTTGTAAATATTTTTATATTTTGTTTTAAAATCAATTTTTAACAAAATTATGAGCGGTATGAATTATGACGAACAAAATAAAACATTTGTTGTACAAACAAAGTAGTAAGCACCAAAGTTTTAGAACAGGGCAGTTGAACACCTTAAGTTAAAGTAAGGGTAAAACATGCAACATGTTTTGCATGTTTTTCATCAACATATTCACAAAAGAACTTGAAAATTTTTCCCACAGTTGTATTTTTTGTACAAACGAACACAAAAATGTAGAACATGTAACATTAATGCAACATTTTTCTCAGAAAAGAAATCGCCATTAATTAGCATTACCATGCCAATAACTAATGAACCAGCTGCAAAACGTAAGTCCGATGTACTGTCACCAGACGGCGCTGGAGAAGTGGGCCAAATGGCAATCAAAGACCTTATGTTATTTATGTCAAACTCAATGGATGAAAAAATGTTTAATTTGCCAACGAAACAAAATATTGAAGATATAAAAACAAATGTTAATGGTCTTTCTAACAAAATTGAAGTACTTCAAAGCGAAAATAGTGCCTTAAAAGATGAAGTTGACAAGTTAAAAAAAAAAATCGAAAAGGACCATCAACAAATTACTTATCTACAAGAATATACAAAAAGAAATAGTGTTATATTTAAAAACATTAGTATTGAAACAACGTTGGAAGCTGCAGTACAAAAATGCTGTAATGAAAATCTCAAGCTTACGAAACAAATAAGTATAGTATATACTAGAAAAATTTATGAAAAGGAGGGTAAAGCTGGTGTTATAGCGAAGTTGCACTCTAATGAAATGGTTCAAGAAGTTTTTAGACATGCAAAAAATCTATCTGGTTCAAATATTTTTCTGGAACGTGATCTCACTAATGAAAAACAACTCGATAAACGAATTATGCTACAGTTGAAGAAAAATATTAAAGAAGTAAGTTCAAAGCATAAGGTTGCGGTAGTAAATGAGAAATTAAGAATTAATAAGAAGTGGCTTTCATGGAACCGAGAAAAACATCTGGTATGCGGAAAACAGACAGGAAAAAATGCTCTACAAGATCTCTAAGGTGACGCTGCAAGTTCTATTAATACTAATTATTATGAATTGTTGGCAACAAAAATTCGGAAAAGTTTGCAAAAATCGCGGAAATTCGCGAAAAAATTTAATATTTCAAACAAACCATAAAATAGATTAAAAGTGCCTAAAACTATAAGGAATGACGAAAATTCGGTAAAAATTGTTAAATTAGCGGAAATTCGCAAAGATTTGCAAACATGGGCATGATAACAACGTTTAATATTCATTAAAAATCGTTAAAGCTGTAAAGAACCATAAATATAAGAGGAAAAAACGCTTCTATCGCGAACATGGCTAAAATTCGCAAAAAATTGCAAAATTGGAAACAAACCCTAAAAATTATTTGAATTTGATAAATGGGTTTTAAAAAATAAAATGCGGAAAAAAGCATAAAAAAGTTTGCAAAAATCACAAAAATTCGCGAAAATTTTTAATATTTTACACAAGCCATAAAATGTATATAATAATAAATTGCTGTTGTGGCATATTTGCTGAAAAAGTGAGGAGAAGACTTTTGCGAGTTTGCAGCAACCCGCTGCCGGAGACATGCAAAAAATTCTATTTTAACAAATTTATTTACTTCCATCCATGCAAAAAATCTAACTGTTGAAAAAATAAAATAAAAAAATTGAGCTTTTAAAAACTATATGTATTTCCAATAAAAACAAGAGCTGTAAGCTGCTTGGTTTGTTTTCAATTAAAATCCGATAATATTGGTTTCTGTGACACCTAAAACCGACACTAATTTAAGTTCGAACAAAAAACCGACAACATTGGATTTCATGACACCAACGTATTTTTTTTGTCGGTTTCAAATCCAATTCCAATAAAATTGGTTTCTATGACACCCCTGAATAACTGATTTAAATAGTAAAACTAATTACATAACACATTATCGAAATCTTCAGCAATGTATTCAACATGGTTTAGTTTTAAAGAAATTCTTCAATTTGACCAATCAAATTGGTTACAAAAATATATTGATTTAAATAACCATCACAGAACACTAGCAAAAAATTCATTTGAACAAATTTTTTTTAAATCGTTGAATAATGCAGTATACGGGAAAACTATGGAAAATGTTGATAAGAGGAAAGGCATTAAAATAGTATGTCAATGGGAGAATATAGGTAAACGCTTAGGAGCCCGAGCTCTTATAGCTAAACCAAATTTCCATAGCTCACTTCAAATTCATGATGATATGCATGCTATCCAAATGAATAGAATTAAAACTGAATACAACAAACCTATTTATGTTGGATTTGCAGTCTTAGAAATATGCAAATTTAAAATGTATAGTTTTCATTATGATTACATAAAGCCTAAATATCGTGAAAACATTAAACTCAATTATATGGACACTGATTCCTTTATTTACGACATTAAAACAGATGATCTATACAGAGATATTAAAAATGACATAAAAACTCATTTTGATACATCTGCATATCCGATAGATAATGTCTACAATATCCCACTTCTTAGTAAAAAAGTTTTAGGGATGAGTGTAATGGTAAAATTATTAAGGAATTCATTGGGTTAAGAGGTTAAATGTATTCAGTAAAAATTGATAGAGTAGATCAGGAAATTAAAAAAATTAAGGGCGTTGAGCAATGTGTAACTAGTAACTTAAGTATAAATGGCTTTAGATTCAATGTATTAATATTAGTAAGCAAATATTTTTATAAATTTCATAATACTGTGAAGTTATCCCATATATACTACAATGATAGAAATATTGACTTTGAAACAAGTCTACTATTCGAACGAAGTTAAAATGATACAAATAGAAGGAAGAACAATCAATATTAACGATTATTCACAAACATTACAAATAAGTATACAATAACATCTCCAACAACGATTATTAAAGAGATATACACATTAAATAAATAATTTATCAAAAATTTTATAAAAAAATTTCTAACGTTATTTCTGATAAACATAAAAATAAAATTATGAACATTAAATCATATCTGGAGGATAGAAAAAAATTTCAAACAATAACTAATCGATATGGTGAACATTACAATAATTATGCTTGGTCAGATGAAAATAATACGTGTGATCTAGATACTTGTTCCTGTTCCCCGCTTTAAGAAAACAAAAGAATCTGTCATAGAAGAAGCTAAAGAAATCATGGAATATTATAATAATAATGTCTATAATTTAACTAAGTGTAAAAATTGTACTTTTAATAAAATGAAAACATAAACATAAACATAAACATCTATCAAACTATTTGTTTTATTTTCTAATTCAAAGACATAGTTTCTTTTTTTTATGAAAACATATTTCCATACAAACATAAAATAAATTTATCACGTACAAATGAAGAATTCATTTGAAAAATAAAAAGGTTTCATATTACAAAAAAAGACAATTATGAAAAGGAACAATTAGCAGATTTTATAAAATATTTAATTTTTCTAAGCTTAAATTCTTGCATTATTTTATTTCACACTAGCTTAACCCCGGTGCGCTTTGCTACCCTCATCGAAATAAAATTATGTAGTAAAAAAATTTAAAAACAGATTTTGTGAATTGCTAATTGTTCTTCCGCCCATTTTTATTTTAAAATTTATAATTTATTATAATATTGGCTTTAATCATGTTTAAAGACTCTAGCTATAATAATTCTTCAGCTACACGATATTTTATGTTATGTATTCCACGGGTGGTATTACATTTTTATTTATATTTTCAAAGGTATAATTAACTATAAGGTTGACTCCTACCAAGTTATAAAATTATCAATATATACTAAATATTGGCGTATACCACTCCCCTGCTGATATATAATTAAAATTTTGCGGCTTAGAAGATCATACTGCAAAGAGTTAAAGCAATTGGGTGCAGTGGCTCTTAAGATAAGCGATATTTAATATTGGCATCCTATGGAGGATACCATTTCCCTTGCCCCTATCGAAAAAATAAGTAGCCTCATTTTACTTTCGGGGTTCACGTGATGCTACTGCAAAAATTTCAGGTAAATCGCCTCAATAGTTAAGGAGTCTATAAGCCAACAAACAAACATACAAACATTTTTAATTTTTATATACATAAGTATATAGATAGATAATCAAAAACTGGAGCATATGCTCAACTATTACTCACATTTCTTTGTTTTTTTTAAGAATTTTAAGCTTTTTAATCTTTATAAACGTATTTTTAATTTTGAATCTGTAAAATCTGAAAAAAATTCCTAATAAAATTTAAAATAAAATAACACAACATAACATAATCACCCTTATTGTGTTTGGCGTATTTAAAATACGCCTACGACTGTTTGGTAATAGATTAACGAGAACGTGAACTTTTTTCCTTTAATCTATTACCATATAGTCGTAGGCGTATTTTAAATACGCCAAACACAATAAGGGTGAATATTGTTTTTATTTATAGGTTTCATATTACAAAAAAAGACAATTATGAAAAGGACAATCAGCAGATTCTTAAAAATATTTTTGTTTTGTTATTTTTTTTTCTTATTTTAAAGTTTTGCATTAGTTTATTTCATTTAATCAAACATCTCTACACCTGCACATATTATTCAAATTTTTTTCTTTTTTTTATGAAATCATATTTCCATACAAACATAAAATAAATTTATTACGAACAAATATAGAATTCATTTGAAAAAATAAAAAGTTTTCATATTACATAAAAAAGATAATTATGAAAAGGAGCAATTAGCTGATTCTATAAAATATTTATTTAGTTATTTTTTTGTTTTGTTTTTTTTTTAAGAATTCTAAACACCTACACAAATACATATTACTCAAATTTCTTTGTATTTCCAAGAATTTTTGGATGAGGACTGTTAAAAAAAAGCTTTATGAAATTTAAATTTGTCACGTATGTACAACTCATATGAAAAATAAAAAAAGTTTCATATTACATAAAAAAGACCATCCGACATGGTTGTATCTACATACACCCTACTCTTTACGAACATCTAACAAAGACCCCGCATAGGGTTGCCAGACGGTCATATTTACACACACACACAGCCACGACAGTCACATTTACACATACACACACACACACACAACCACGTCCGTCACATTTACGCACCATTTGCACACACAAACATACATAGACAATAAAAGTGGTGGAGCTTGCAAATCACAAACCGCAAACCACAACACGATAACGTCACAACAATATACACACATACACGGCTCATGTATCGTACCAATCGATGAACATATTAAGTTAACCAACCGACTGTAGGGTGAAAATAAAATCTTGATCGCGAATGCTCACTAAGATAGCGCCTCCAAGATAAGAAGGGGATAGATAGGGATAGAAAGGGGATAGTTTTTACATGAAATTGTTTGCTGGGTTATACCATGCTCCCAAATTTGTATGGAAAAAGTGCTGTAGAACGGGCAATAACATACTACTCCCATGTGACTCATTTGGTACAATTTCCAAATTTTTTAAACCTACATATTTATTATTGATATAAAATGGCAACTCGTATTTACTGTCCAATGAATATAAGCGGAGTTTAGCGTTTGATGCAAATAGTCCTGCGAAAATACAAAATGTCCTAGCTTTTTATGAAATCTAAGGGAATCTCTATTTTTTGGTGTTGGATTTAACAAATCAGCTATGATATTTTGCATTTTCTCTTTTGCAAGACCATTTGCACCAATCACTGAACTCTGCTATTGCGAATATACCACATTCTAAACTTAGTATCAGCGGCAGCATAAAAGCGTGCATTTTCTGGTGATATTGACAAGTTTTTAAAAGATATAGGAAACCACTTCTGCAAACGTTCTACATAGTAGAAAAGACGATTTCCCTCAATTCAAGATTATTTTGGAACGAATTCATAATATTTTCAAATATTCCTCAACATGATGGTCACGTAAGCGTCAGTCGGCTCGGCTCGGCAACAATCGGCCACTCTGTACGCACCCTTAGGCTAATAACTAGACTATTCTTCTACAAAATATCGTGAAATTTATTTATTTTTTATTCCAGTATTTTATTATATATGCATACGTAAAAGTAATAGAATTTTGTGTATTGATTTTATATGAATAATTGTATTTTCTTTAAATTTTGTTGAATAAAAGTTCTATAACTACAAATTTTTTATTTAAGTAGTATTCAGGTTGGGATATTAATTAAAAAAAAAAAAATATAGGACAGTTCTGTAAATCCAACTTATTAAATTTTCCGTCTGCCAGTATAATTCAACATCCAGACTTGAAATTTTTGTCGCAGCGATTCTTGAGTTTTATGGTGAGAGAGTCGACAAGAATGGTAGGAGGTACTATAGAGTGGTTGGAAAAAATTTTTTTTTGTCAGTCCCCCCCTAGGATTAAAGATAATATAAAATCAATTCCAAAACTTATTTTTTGCCACGCCTAGAAATACCGCCCTTTTAGTTTTTTGTTCGCTGTGTCGCCATTTTTTGTCCGATCATAACTTTTTGTATATCGGTTTTCATGGCTCTGTAAGGGCTACAAGTTTTGGAATTGTTTTTACATTATATTTAATCCTAGGGGGGGACTGACAAAAAAAATTTTTTTCGAACCACTCTAAGGTACTACTCAGTTACATGTATTCTGTAATTCTGTTTTGTTTTGTCATTCTTGTCACCTTGAAGTTAGCTGTTTGTATTTATATGACAAGAGATTTATATGCAAAGAATTTTATTTTAAGCTAGAATTTTATAATCTGGACACTAATGCAATTTCAAAGCAGAATTTAAAAAAAATTGCAGCACAAAAATTACAAGTCTGGACGATAACTTTTATATACATACATATGTATTATTACGATTTTAGCTAATGCTCACAATTATTCTTCTCAAGACAGACCTTAAGAATGTGAAAATTAAGCTAAAAACAAAGCTTTTAATGTTGGTTGCATTTGAGGTGTAAGTTTTGATTAATAAATGGGATGGGATTTTTAATTGTTAACTTAGATGAACAGTAGTAAAATTCGGTCAAAATTCCATTTACCACAGGACCCATATAAAGAGTACTTTTTGAATAAACTCCAATACGTCTTAAGCCGTTATGAATTATAATACTCTGAGTTCAGTTGTTAAAATGATGGGTTCATTACATATAGAATCCATATAATACCCACTTCTCTTATATTCTTACTCTCGGTGGAGGGTATCAAATATTCGACACACAGAGTGAAAATAATAAAGATAAAAACAATTCTTTTGATAGTAGCGACATTAGTGTCATAAAAATTTTACTGTAAAGAAATATGATCGAATATAATCACTTTAGATAATCATAATAAAAAAATTAATATTTATAATATGTATTTTATTCGACCTTTATTATTTAAATATGTAACTTAAATATTCGAGCTTAAGGTCTTATTATTTTATATATACAACTTTTTTATAAATTTATTCAAAAACCAAAAAATATTTTTAATAGGAAATTTGCTCCCCGATGCTGCGTTTGCAAGGACCCTATTATGCCCGAACCTGGAGAAGAAGAGACTGTAAGAGTGGTAGCTCTAGACAGAAGTTTTCACTTTGAATGCTATAAGTGTGAGGTATTATTCTCACCGAATTTTTTATGTATACTTTTTACTTTATAAATGTATTTGTTTATTTACAGGATTGCGGTTTATTGCTCTCCTCTGAGGCCGAAGGTCGAGGCTGTTACCCTTTGGACGATCATGTTTTATGCAAAAGTTGTAATGCAAACCGTGTACAAATGCTTACCAATCGCATGACGACTACAGAGCTTTAAGGGAGATATAAATATTTTGAATTTAAAATTGATAACATTCCAAAAATATATTAAAAAAAACTCACTTATAGTTTCGCTTAAGTACGCGGTTTAGGCGTATTAAAATTTATTCCAAAAAGTCATTCAAAACTTAATTTGACTTTATATATTATTATTATTAGGCGTATTAAAGTCAGTGTCAGGAGGTGATTTTGTATTGGACCTAGTGTTTATATCACAAAATTTGAAAGACTGATTTCTAGTATTCAAGAATTGGAAGAATTAATTGGACCAAAAATTAATACAGATATACAATTTTTTTAGAAATGGATGCGTCTTAAAATGCTTTTTAGAAGGCCGCTTTAATGATGAAACAGAACTGAGTCTTCAACTTCAGGCAAACATTTTAAGGGCCATAATTAAAACGTCGGCAGTAACTCCAAATTCTCTCTCATTTCTTTCGTTTTCTTTGGTTCTTATTTTTCTTTGTTTACAAAATGTATGAAATTAAATGAAAGTATGGTAGCATTGTTAAGAGAATAAGTGTCTATATGTGAGAGCATTGGAAAAAACGTCCTCAAAATAAAATTTATTTTATTTCTCGACCGCATTCTCTGGCATAATTTTATGTCAAACTGTACGAAAAACATCGTTCAGCCCCAGTTCTGTTTCATCATTTATCATGGGTCCCATCATGGTAAATTACGTACCGATTACCATGTTTTATTTTGGGCCAAATTTCACCATAAAATAAGATTTGTTACGATTTGAAGCTATGATCACACTATCGGCGTAAATAGCACAATCTGAAAAGATTTTAGTTGTGCTTCGTCGGCACACGTTTCTACAAACTGCACAACTTTTTTTTGAGTGGTCACATTATCACAAGAAGGAGAAGAACTCCAAAAAAACGAAGCAAATGAGCAATGTAATGGCTGGAAATAAAAATAAAATTCACATGGTGCATATAAAAGTACTTTACGTTAATTTTGTGAAATGTTCGAATGAACGAAAAAATTAAATAAATTGGTTGAACTTGATATATACGGTGTGATATTCAAAAAAAGACACGACTTTCCGAAAAGCTGTTACCTTACGCCAGTGTTAAGCTTGCGCCTTTCGCTATTTGGTGATAATTACAAAAGCCTTTTAGTTTTTTGTGATGCAATATATGCATTACTTAATAATAATTACCTAAAGGTCAGAATATTTACATTGTACATACTAAAGCCCTGCAGGAATGCATTTGAATGCCGTTTCAGGACATTCTTTTTTTTTAATACATAAAGCACAAAAAAATATAATCACACAAACTCAAATGGATTTTAATTACTTGTTGTAGTTGTTTCTTTGGCCAGAGTGATGAATTTATGAATATTATTTTTGTCAAGCTAATAGGGCCTAAATTTTTTTTTTTTTTTATTTTAATTACTTTTTTTCACACCAAACAACAGTAACAAAATAGGTGATATGAATTATCTTATTCATATATGGCAATAAACCTGCGATCGACAAAATCCGGGTGCCGCGTTTTCTCTTTTATTACGTACGTGTGTACCCACATTGAAGAGAATTAAATAACATTAACAACAACATATCGATGCCTCACTTTCTCAACCTCGTATCTTAAAAATATGGGCTGACTTCATAAACGCAGTTTGCAATGCATCACTGCAAACAAATGCGTAGACAAGGCAAAGCAATACATTGTGACAACACTGCATTGTAAAAAAATGCAATGATATTTTGACACATTTATGAACGCATGAATACTTTGCAGTGTGCATCATTTGTTGTGTGGCGTTTGTGTTTACATAAATAAAAAAAGAATAAAATGAATCTTAAGGAATCCTGTGCTGTTATTTTAAAAACGCCCTTGAATTGGTTGATAATAACAATAAAAGTAGAGTCACGTTAATTAAAAACACTCTCATTGTAAAAATTAGTGTTTAAATATACATTTTACTTACCATAAGTCTGCCATTTTAACCGCCAAGAAAATTTTCATGTATAAAGCATCAGAAGTAAAAACACTGCACAAATTTGACAAATGTTGCGCATTAAAAAGTATTGCCATGCAATAATGAACTTGAGGCATTGCCAAAACTAACTTCACTGCGTTTATGAACATTTTACATTTCAGTGTTGCTTTGCAAACTGCGTTTATGAAGTCAGCCATGGTTTTGACTTTTTCATATCAAACGACTGCTATTTTTGTGTTCTAACAATCCAACAACTTATTATTTCAATACAATTTACAGAGATGTAATCAATTCTTTAATAATTCCATTTTAACTTTAACCCAAACACCGAAGTATACAAAGATAAAGAAGTACGGCCCGTTAACGCCGGCAGCCGCAGAACTAACTGGGCGAGGATGCACATATGTTTTCACATTTCCTACAGACCCGGTTTGCTGAAATTTTCGTACAATTCCCCGGTTGTGGAAACATTTGGTCGATTATGCTGACCAAACAAATCCAGATGTGCACGAAATGATTTTTTTTTTTTTTTTTATTAACATTTATTTAAACAAAAAACATACAATTAATTACACTACGTGACAAAATTTCAACAAAGTCGTGACCAAATGAATCTGACAGCTAATGTAAAATTTTCCGCTGAATCCGAATATGAAGTCAGAATTGTCAAAAGTAAGTTTTTGAGATATTCCAAAATAACAATTATTTGTGTTTTTAAAAAGGTGATGTGACTGAAATGCAAATATCTTCAAAAATTTTAAACGGGGTATGTAATTCTTTCTTTCTAGTGAAAGGTTATACAATTTCTAAAATAACCATGGATTGCTTGTGACGATTGGTCAAGAAATGACAGAGTCACAGGGGACAAAAGTTCAAGCTTCATTGAAAATTTTATGATTTTGTTCAATTTTGCTCTATTCAAGTTATTTTTTTTTTTAACCAATGATTTTAAAATCCTAATGTTTTATTGCATGCGACATTAGATTATTTTAATATGAATATTTTGCGCCTAACAAGACATAGATTGGTACAAAAATGGCAAAGGTACAGAAGATTTAGTAAATTAACCTACATAGAAATTCAATACTTTTAAGCAATTTTTAACCCTAGAAAGATAATCTGCGTAAATTTTACGCATGCACTTTCGAAGTATTGCTATTTTTTTTTTTTTAGCTTGAATAAGTTGCTGTGCACTTCAGACATTTTATATATATGTAATAATATTTTAAATTTTGTATATTTATTTTATATAAATGTAAAAATAAAATCCATATTAGTTTTTTCTTAGTTAATCAATAAATACAACCATATAGCAGGTTAAAATAATACCTAATTTTTACGTATGATTACACTATGGAACATTTTTGGGATTATTGTCTGGGGGGTGAGAAATTCCAAGTCAGGGTGATGGTACTAGGTCAGTATAGTAAAACCCTCAAAGGGTTTGGCGTTCGTATGTGTCAGTTTTTCTTTTTTGACATTTTAAATTTTTTCCTTATCTCGATGTTTTTTTCGCTTAGTTGTAACATTTTGGCAAAAACGTAGTTTAACATAACTCGAGAACCACTTGTCCGGTTTTGCTAAAACAAACTCAAAAAAATTTAGAATTACAATTTCTTTAATCCGTTCATATAACGTTTTTCTTTATAATCCAAATTTTTAATATTTTTAATTAGGCTTAAGTTCATGAAATTTAATTTTCATTAAATTATTTTTATGAAGAAAGGAATTTTTACAACATGAAAATTAATTAAAATTGTTATTGATAATCTTTCATTCTTGACGTGGCTCGGGCTCGAACCCTGGCCGGCAGGTTACCATGACATGTTTCGATCGCAACCACTCGATCTCCTCAGATGGATTTGCCGTCTTACACTCGCAGCCATCGACGACTGCTGACGTCAATAGTCAAACATCAATCTTTAAACCAAATTGTATTTTAACATTTGGTAGATCGAAATTTGCTTTCCTGAATGATTATCCATTTTAATTGATTTTACATGTTTTTTCCTTACTTCTGTTTTTTCGTACTTTTGTCAAGAATTTTTCTTGAAGTCCAAGTACATTTTTTTTTTTTTTTTTTTTTTTCATTTTGTCTTTCTCTTTTTCTGTTGACCTTTTTCAGCACAACTTGAAGGACAAATGTACACATAGAGCTCGTGCCTTAGCTTTAACAATAATTAGTATAATATAATCAACAGTTTTGCCGGTAAAAATAAATTTGTGGAGAAAAAAAAATATTTTTTTGCCTAAAAATTAAAAAGTTTTTTTTTAAATTCATAAAGAATCCAAAACGGAAAAAATCAAGTGTTATTAATTTCATGTAAAGTCACATAACCTATAAACAAAATGCGACATAGATCATAGAAATCGATTAACACGTTCTGCTTTTATTTACAATTAAGTGAAGGTATCCCATTTTGACAAGAATATTGATATTTATTTTTATGCAAAAAAGTGTCATTTATCGCCTTTTTTATAAATTTTCCCCAATAACTCCAGATTTCTGGCCATAAACTAATAAAAAAATTAAGTAAACATTTTTATAATTTTTTATTTTTATTTTATTTATTTTAATAAATATTGCCTAGATTTTTTCGATGGTGGTTGTTCGGGACTAGTGGCATCGCATTCATCGCTATCATCAGTTTATGAACCACACATAATGTCAATGTGTGACTCCACTGTTGGCCCTTCTGCATCTCCTGAAAATTCTTTATCATCAAGATCATCCTTGTCTTGCCACACAAGCTTACTCCACCAGCAAATTTCCGCAATTATTGCACTCGGCGACTTTTTGCCTCTATATCTGTAAGTTTTTGTTTTATTAAAATGAGTTTGAAAAAATAAAAAATCAGTATTACCTCATTTCAAATGGCATAGCAACTTGATGATAGCGTTCACCTTGTTCATCAGATTCGGTAGCCAATTGTTTGCTGAAGTAGTCCAGATGATGATGTAAATAATGGATTTTCAAGGACATGTGGACACCAATTTCCGAGAATGCTCTTAACATCCTTGCGACAGAAACATCGTAGTTGTTAGAACGATGCTTTCCCAACAAGCCTTCTAATACTTCTTTGATTGCCTGCCATGCATTCAATTCAGCGTCAATCAAAATATTGTTGAATGCGTCACTTTTAATCAGCTTTCGTATATCATGGGAAATGAATGTGATTTTATAACTTACCTTCTTTAATTTTACTTTCGCTGAGTCTCGGGTAAATTATTTTTAAACACAAGAAAACTTCATCTCTTTTGGCGACAGTTTTGATAAAATTCTTAACAATTCCAAGTTTAATATGCAGTGGAGGCAACAATATCTTCTCCTTCGGCACTAGAGGCTCACGAATAATATTGGCCGTTTGTAACCTGCTGTGCTCTCTGAGTTTCCATCCGTGGCATGCATATTGGTCACCGGAAAATCGTGTGTCCCAATCGCACAAAAAGCACATATATTTTATATAGCCGCTTTGAAGACCGCAAAGCATTGCTACAACTTTTAAATCGCAGTATATGCGCCACATATGTTTGGCGTAGTTAACCATTTTTAAAATATTTTCCAGTGCATCATATGTTTCTTTCGTTTCTGTACTATAGGCGATTGGAACTGAAGGTTTTTTATTGGTCTTATGCAGTAAAACCGCCTTCAAGCTGAGTTTTGAACTGTCAATAAATAATCTCCAGTCATCTGCTTCATATTTTATTTCCATTGCGTCCATCAATTTTCCTACATCCGGGCAATATGCAGAAGTTTTTTCATCATTCACAAGGAATAAACTTTGGAGTGTTGCCTGCCGACTTCGATAAGCTGTGACTTTCACACCGGGTGCCAACAAATTGTTTGATTTCAAAATGGAAGCCAGCTCTTCCGATTTATGCTGTGTTAATTCCAACTTGGCAACAATTGAATCAAGCTTATTTTGATTTATTAAAATTGGCTCGTTGGATACTGATGGCTCATATGGGGGATCATCACTGCATGATATGTCGGAGCAGTCGTAGAAGAGAAAATATCTGGGCTAGAAGCTTTTGGCACAGGAATGTGGTCCGAATGAGGCAATGGTGTTGCGGCACTTGCAACACCAAAGTAATTATACGATTTTCTTATCCTTTTTGCGGCTCCTTTATTCGCACATGCATAGCAATTCAATGGATTGTGACCTTCGCCAGGATTAGTCCAAGTCATTGGGATACCGAATGGCATACTTTCACGTCTTCTATTTTTCCAATCCATTAGACGGTTGTAGGAGCTTTTACACACTATATTTGGTACCCAATTTTCGTTCACTATAACATTTTGGTTGAAGTACATCTCGTATGTTTGAACAAAATCAGTACTGAAATTTCCCCTTTTTTTATGTGTTGAGACATATTGACCACAGCAGTAGCAAAAGCTATTTAAATCTGGCTTGCACAGTTCCATATTCTGTTCTCTTTTAAAAAACTGGAGAAAAATCACTTTTACTGTTCGCGTTCGTCGGTACTTGTTGAATGACAAAAATCGATAAATGAACACCTATAAATACTACGTATTTTTCAATATTTTACTGACAGGTACGTTCCAAAACATGAGCACTTATAGATGTGGGTGGAATTTCTGTAAAAAAATCATATAGGTAGCCAAAGGAAAACCCCAAATAATTAAAAAAGTGCACTTTCCTTTTTTCCTTTCAATTGTCCACGCACATTTATTACCGCTTATTACTTTGCTACCGCAATCATAAAAATCAAATAACCTTTTGTTTATTGCTTTTTTTTTTTTTGAATTCTAAGAATCATAAAAAAAAGTCATAAATGTTTTTGCAAAGAATTTTGTGCATATCTCGAGCAAATTTTTGAAATGCATACCTTCACTTAATTGTTAATAAAAGCGAAACGCGTTCATCGATTTTCATGATTTATGTCTCATTTATTTCATAGGTTATGCGACTTCACGTGAAAGTAATAGGACTTGAAACTTTTTTTTACTGTTTTGGATTTTTTATGAATTAAAAATAAAAAATTTAAATTTTTTGGGCAAAAAATATTTTTTTTCTTCATACATTCATTTTTAACTTCGAAAGTGTTGCACATATAGGAAAACGGTATAGAAACAGATTAGAGAAATTGTAATTCTTAATTTTTCTAAATTTGTTTCATCAAAATCGGACAAGTGGTTCTCGAGTTATGTTAAACTACTTTTTTGCCAAAATGTTACAACTAAGCGAAAAAACATCAAGATAAGGAAAAAATTTAAAATGTCATAAAAAAACTGACACATACGAACGCCAAACCCTTTGAGGGTTTTACTATACTGACCCAGTACCATCACCCTGACTTGGAATTTCTCACCCCCCAGACAATAATCCCAAAAATGTTCCATAGTGTAGTAAATACTTAATAAATACATAATCGTTGTTAATAAAATAGTTTATTGGTGAAAAAAAATCAATCTTTTGATTTTATCTCAATTAAAAAAAAATAAAAGTTTTATACAACTATGGAGAAGCTTTTAAAAAAAGTTTAAAATGTTTTAAAGCTAATAGTAATAAGGTCTTGATAAGTATTTGATTTTGAGATTGTATAATCAATTTCATGCTGCGTTGTTTTGTGTTTTTTGAGATATCCCATTTTTTTGCAGGCAACCTCTATTTCGCTTAAGCTCTGAAAGCACTGAGGATCTTAGCGCCAGTGAAAACGATGAGTGCGCAAATGATGTCAATATGTTAACATACACAATTTACACAAACGATATGGATGATATTAAATTAGAAAATTAATAAGATATACCAAAAGTAGACAAAAAGAAATTTAAAAAATTTTTTTCTAACGCGTATCTTTTCATAAGAATGCGATATTTAGAAATTCCAAGTTTATTCTTAGTTTTAGAGTTAATAAGTTAAAAAGTTAATCAAAAAATTCATATCCAGATTTGTTAAAATTCTGTCCGCCTGTTATCAATTTTGACCAAAAAAATTGGATAAATTAGCCATAGTGCATTGTTCTGTCATTGTTCTGCTGACGTTATTGCTTGTACTTAGCGATACAAATTGCTACGTGGATACCCAGCGTTAAGGATGTGACTATAACCGAAAAGTACTGTACGATTATATACGTTGGTAACGATCTCCGACATTGTCTATTGCTGACAAACTTTAATCTACGTGGGATTCCATATTATATCGTTTTGCCTGACGCATTTTCTTAGAAAACTTTATTTCAATGTATTTGTTTAAATTTTAATTATTTTTCTTTGAAAAATTTTAATTCCAGTTTGAAATTTTCAAATGTACAAAAAACTTTTTTTCTTCTTCAAAAACTTTTTAGTTTGAGAACTCTATTTTTTTGTATTTTATTAGCTTGAATTTTCTTTTTATTTACACACTTTTTTTTGTATGGTTTAAAATATTTTTTAATTTTCAATGATAAATATTTAAACAAAAACCAAATTAAAAAACGTTTTCCAGTAGCCCGTTTCTGTATTTCTCACATCGTAAAACTTTTCGCATGAAACGTGTGAATTGCAACAAAAATAGTGTGAAATGAAACAAAAAATACTCACACAAGTGTTTCTGTATCTTTTTTTTTTGCGAGAATTATCTGTCATTTAAATAATTTTCCAGCAATTTTTGGAACGATGCGAGAAAAAGTGTTTCTATAACAATATTTTGCAAAAAGTTTCTTTCAACAACTGTCAAAATAAGTCACATTTGAAATTGGTGGCAAGAAAAACAAAATGTAGATATTTTGAATTTAAAATATGTTTATATACTATTTTTTTAAAATAAATAAAAAAAAAATAGAAGGAATATAAATGATGAATGCATAATTTATATGATGAAAATAAACAAAAAACAATTGTTATATTAAATTTTTTTTAGCCTTTTCTTATTTTGGTTTTCATCAGTGTTGCCATATAAATTTGTGTCAAAATCGTCAATTTCCTGAGAAAAAAATAAAAAAGATCGTCTTTTTTGTTTTAAGAATCGTGTAATTTAAAATCAATTTTAAACAAATTTGTTTCGACTTTTATTATAAAATAATCAAACAAAAACATAGTTAAAGTTCATTAAATTTATATATTTATTTTGTTGAGCTGGAGGATTATTTTTTACAAAATTATTTATTTTCTTTAATCCGATAACAATTTAAAATTGGTTTTTTTCCTTGGAGAAGTTACACAAAGGCATGAGAAAATATCATTTTAAACAAAAAATAAAATAAATATTTTTACAAAAGCAAAAAGAAACCAAGCTTAATAAAATAAACATACATTCTTTTTTAAAATAGATATATACATATTTACAAAAACCGAGATCAAAATGGAAAATTTTTAAATTAAATCAGCTTTGATAACAGTATTATAAATATTCTTGGTTTTTATGGAATTGATAGTGACAACGTTGTTTTATATTTATATTGTATGTAGTCTGAAATAGTATATTATTAAAATTAACTACATCGTATTACAAATGACTGAGATATAAATCTTTAATTTACCTATTCCTATAATGTTTTTCTTTTTTTTAACTAAAAAAGACAGTAGAATACCTGGTAGTTAAAATTAAAAAATTCGGTTCATAAATAAACGGGTTAAAGGCCCAGTGAAATCTTCGCCTACAAAATAATATGTTAAGTAATCAGAAACACATAAAAGCACTACATACAATTCTACTGAAAAACTAATGAATTTTACAAGGGTTGTGCCAAAATGAACAAATTCAAAAGTAAGTAATTTTTGTTATTTAAATACATCCAGAAAAAAGTAGTTATCGAAGTTCTTATGGAAGAAAGCTACTAAATAACGAGTGAAAGAAGCGTTCCATTTTGAAAAAGTTTTTACTGGGAGACAAACAAATTTCTTTCTTTGGAATAATGGTTTTGGCACAAAAGTGTACATATAAGATAAGAATATCAAATATCAATCATATTTTGTATATGTATATAAGAAGTATTAAATGTTCAAAATAAGCCAAGTCGGTCCATTACTTTCCCTCGAAATTTTGCTTTTGCCGATACATTTTTTAGGGAAGAGACAAACAATTTCGAGGAAAATTTTCCCAATAGGGATAAATATAAAAACTTTATAATTGGGAAACATTAGCAAGATATATTACCAACGCTTTCATTTATCGAAATTTTTTAATAAATGAATTTAATTATTGAAATAGTTTATACAAAACATTTTATATCTTCTTATTAAGCCTACTTTTCCGGCTGACGACAATGTCAAAGCCGTACGTAAATTTATTTTATTTTATTTACCTATTTATTTTTTATTATACATATAAAAATAAAAATGTTTGTTATGAATTATTAAAAAAAAAAAAAAAAAAAAGAATTACTGCTACTACTACTACTACCACTACTAGTCACATTTTTAATTTTGTTGGTAAGAAAATGTTAAAAAGAAATGACCGAATGTGACCGAAAACTTTATTTCGGTAATTTTTTTCTATCATTTTCTTATCACAAAAATGAAAAAAGTGACTACTCGCTCATTCATTTCTTGTAGGGTAGTTATTCATAACGTAAATATTGGTTAGTACTTACCTTAATAAAATAATAAATTTTTGTTTTCTTTTTAAATTAAATTTATTATTAAAAAAATTATAATCGAATTTCTTTCATAAATTACATAGTCAGGAAATTATAAGTACATCAGAAAAGTAAATACCACGTACCATTATTTCTGTGGAAGCTCTACAACGTTCCACTTCTTGCATGGGCCTGGAAATGGAGGGTATATCGTGGCAACTCTGCCAATCAAACTATCAAAATAGGATAACGCTGGGTCTCCACGTAGCAATTTTTATTGCTAAGTACAAGCAATAACGTCGGCAGAACAATGAAAGAACACTGGAGCAATAATTGCTGATTATATTGCTGGAGAACACTTGTTATTGCTCTGCCATAAATTTTGTAATTTTCACCTCGAGTAGTTGTTTAAAGTTTTGTGGCTGTATTTATAACAAATGTTTTATGTTGTGTTTTGAAATGATTGTTAAATTTTCTTTCTTAAATTAATTAATTAAATTAATAAAATAATTAATTGTAATTGTCGTAGCTGTGTTTTTTATTGCTTTTTTGTTTATTTGCGGATGAAAAAAACCTAAAACTTGTATTGTTCTATTGAAAAAATAAAAATATACAAAAAAAAAAAACAAATTCGTCGTTTGCTTTTGTTGATATTGACGTTTATTTAAAAATATATAAACACTTTTTCTTTATTTTGTTGAAGTATTTTTTCACTTGCTTTTTTGAATAAATAAACACACTAATAAATAGCCAACTGTACAGAGAAATGAAATGTCAGATATATTACAACTGATTTGACAGCAGATTGCTAAGCAATAATTGCTCAAGCAATAAGAACAGCAATCATTGCGCAATAGATTGCCAGTCATAGCAATATGCGGTCTATACGTCGCAAATTTTATGGAGCAATCAAATTTGACGTTTGCCGCAATAAATATTGCTACGTGGAGACCCGGGGTAATGCTATGTTCATACGACGTTATACAGTTTCATTTTGACATTTTTTTTTGTTGTTAGTGTGATTTTTTTTAAATAGATAAAAAAAAGGAAATAAAACTTAAACATATAGTATTTAACACTTTTATTGATATTATTTTGTTATAATTATCACTTTATTTAATTAAACATAAATTTTTATTTTGTTTTTTTCTTTGTTTTGATTTTTTTTTTGAGAGCTAGTTCAGATAAACTAACGATAAATGTGATCAAAATTGGAGATGATAGTACATTTTTCCTGTTTCGCAGCCTGTTTCAAAATGAAACGACCTGTTTCGCTCACAAAATTTTTTATGGGGAAACAAGTCGTTTCAATCATGTTTTGGGCGCGAAACAGGAATAAGAGAGCGAAACACGAATATTGCTGTCCGTGTGAACATGGTTAAAATAACAAAGAAGAATAAACAAAAAACTTTTAATTTATTAGGGATTAAACGATACCTCTAAGGTATCGATACTTTTACCCGATGTGGGATCGCTCGTAAAGTATCTACTTAAGATCGAAAAAAGTATCGATACTTACTTGTATCGGTACTTGTATCATAAAATAATAGAAAGCAGCATTTAAAAACGTTCTTATTAGTGTTATTAGCACTTTACAATACAATAAGAACTACGACCCATTAGAATTTTTGTGCAAAACGAAAAGTGTAAAGATTGATACCCTTTTAGTTACTACCAAGTACCAATTTCCTTTCGAAAAATCTTTTTTATCTTAGGATACACAATTTTTATATGACGTTCAGGATAACAACCTTCAATTTATGTTTTATTTCAGAAATCAACAATGGCCCATAACTATAGTCATAAACAAAGCATACTTTAAGAGTTCTAAAGTAAACTTTTATAAAAAATATGTTTTTGATCTACTATAGACAAGCACAAGCATACTTTACACTTTAAAACTGATGTTAATTTTTAAACCAGCTGAAGTTGTTTTTAACTCATTTAACAACAGCATCAGCTGTTTTCCGCCAAATAAAAAAGTACTTGCAAAAATGTTTATGTTACAAGATATTGGCCGATATTTTGCAATTATTATTGATTTGGAGGAAAACTTTTATGGAAACAAACACAAAATACATATTTATAAGCCCTAATTGTGTAAAACGCTAGGCCAAAATTACATTGAAAGCAAAAACAAAGCCAAAATGTTTTGTAATTTTGTTGTTGCTTTCTACATAAATTCATATGGCGTGTTAAAAATTTTCAACCCCACAAGATATGCAGTGTTTTATTTATATTTTTATTTTCAATGTCGGCTGCTTAAAATTCCCACTTGCTTATATTTTGTTGTATGTTGTATAAAAATTTTCTACATTTGAGGTGGCACCCAGTTAAAGTCGGTTCAATTTAAAACATACTTTAGTTTCGACTATAGTAGCAAAATAATTAATATAATGTTTTTATTTTAAAGTTGTTTTTAAATAGAACCGACTTTAGTGTTTGACTATGATTATGGGCCAATGTCTCTATGTACTTATTTTATATGTAAATATGTATTTTATTTTTTAAATTGATAAATATACAGTAGTTTTGGCTTAACTGCCTTTTGTTTAAGTGCACATTTGACTTAACTGCACAAAATTAATATTTTTTGTCATTATTCTTTAAAATCCCATACAAATTTCTTTTTTTAAGTGCACTTTCTATACCTGCACATTTGAGATAAATGCCCAACATTTTTGACATTTTAAAATCATTTTCATACAAAAAATCAAAGTTAGCTGCACACATACAAAAAATATGTTGTCCACTTTTTCACATAAATATCCAATTTAAGCTGTTAATAAAAACAAAAAAAATTTATTTTGTTTGCATGTACCTACACTCATGCATTTAGTTTGCGGTTACAACAACTGTACCATGATTATATGAAAGCAATAGTACATCTTAGGCCTGGAACAGAATAAAGTAGTTGTAGTAGTATCTAAAGCTGCCGAATGCTCCGTAGCGCAACAAAGTTTAAAATTTCGAATTTTGCGTTTAAACTGCAACGACTACTACAACTACGCATTCTGTTGACACTACTTTGAAACTACAGTTTTTAGCTTTTGATAGCTTGTATCGCTATTCTTAACGTTGTACTACAGCGTCTATTATGTTTAGGGTTCCCAACTTTTTTTGTTGCAATTAAAGTACATTGATTATTAAAGGTTAAGAAAAAAAGTACCCAGTATAAATATAAAGTACAATTAATGTCTTTTTATTGGTTTATTTAAAAACAGTTACACTGTGCTAGAATTTGACATTTTTTTCTTGAGACAAGCCGGGCAACTGGGGCTTTAACCCAATTCGGGTACGCTGAATCCAATACCGGTTCAAAAACGGTTCAGTTTATTAAAATAACTAAAGAAAAAACGAAAATACGCAATTCAATTTCCTTAAAACGTTTAATTTTTTCTAACTTGCGCAGTCGTTTTAGAAACATAATTTTTTTTGGAAACAAAAATAATTTTTTGCAACATTTCGAAATTTTTGTTTGTTAAAAATGTATAAAAAATTCCAGACATATAAAAAACAAAGCTTCGAACAAAACAAGCTATAAATGATTTAAATCTGTAAACAACTTTTGATTTTATGCACAAAAATCGAAAAATTTTAATTAATTTACAAATTTAATAAAACGTAATATTTGTATGGGAGCCCCGTTAAGAAGTGGTGATAAGGGGCAATTATGTCTTCAGAAATTGTTAACGCCACTCCTTGGCTGTTATGGTATGTTTTCTTCAATATATCCTTAAGGAATGGCAGGCAGTAATTTGATAGAATTTTGCACTCGAGTTTTAAAAATAGGCAACTATTGTACTCAAACAAAACAAAAAAGTTAAATGGTGCTGTCAGATTATTTTTTTTTCGAAAAATCGTCCTGCCAATATAAAAAAACATGAACAAATGGCCCTGACTAATATTATTTAGTTGTTCTTTAGTTTTTCTTAAAAAAAAACTTGTACAATAAGTATTATAATGTTATGACTAATAAAACCCTGACTAATATAACCTGAAACTATTTTGAATTCTAAAGGGTGGTTAAATTTCAAGGGCCGATGTTGATTTTGAATAAAACACAAACTATTTAGGAAATTATTGTA
The DNA here is from genome assembly GCA_930367215.1 of Pollenia angustigena. Classification (NCBI taxonomy): domain Eukaryota; kingdom Metazoa; phylum Arthropoda; class Insecta; order Diptera; family Polleniidae; genus Pollenia; species Pollenia angustigena. Next base: position 8,717,895 of record OV884061.1, on the reverse strand, counting down.
ATTTTATTTTATTATGATATATTGGTATTACTCAATTATGTATGGAACAAAATATCGGCCAAATGGGCGCCGCGACCACGGCGGCACACCTCCATCCGATGGTCCAAATTTTCGATGACCCTGAGGCATAATGGAGGTTCTATGCCGTTAATGTGCCGAATTATCTCATCCTTTAGCTCTTGAATTGTTGCTGGCTTATCGACGTACACCTTTTCTTTCAAATAACCCCAAAGAAAAAAGTCCAACGGTGTCAAATCACATGATCTTGGCGGGCAATTGACATCGCCATTACGTGAGATAACACGGCCATTGAATTTGTTGCGCAAAAGAGCCATTGTTTCGTTAGCTGTACGGCAAGTGGCACCGTCCTGCTGAAACCACATATCGTCCACATCCATATCTTCCAATTCGGGCCATAAAAAGTTCGTTATCATCTTACGATAGCGAACACCATTCACAGTAACTGCCTGACCGGCCTCATTTTGGAAAAAATACGGCCCGATGATCCCGCCAGCCCATAAACCGCACCAAACAGTCACTCTTTGTGGGTGCATTGGTTTTTCGACAATCACTCTTGGATTCTCATTCGCCCAAATGCGGCAATTCTGTTTATTGACGAATCCACTGAGGTGAAAATGTGCCTCATCACTGAAGATGATATGCATTTTGATTTGAACGCCCATTTTCATAATAAGTCTGGATAACTTTAACACGTTGTTGGATTGTGTATCTCTCCATGGTTCAAATTGAGTAAGTCTGAAATAGAGAAATGTCAAATAAAATTCTGAAAAAAACTTGGCGTTTAGGTGTGGTTTACATTCAACATCGGCCCTTACAATTTAACCACCCTTTAGATAAATCTAATCATGCGAAATAAAGTATTTTTGCGTACTTTATTAATCTCATAAAGTATAGAGTACAATTACTCGAAATAACGTACAATACTTTATTATAAAGTACGGTTGTCAAGCCTAATTATGTTCCCCACTTTATTGTTACCAATTTGGTAATATAACAGATGACTACAGGTTGTTTGAACGTCATTGTTAATATCAATTTATAAATAAAAACGTTGTTACTCCTCTTTCAAACACTTTACTGTAGCTGCACTTTTATGCAGGTAACTACAATTGCGTACCTGTACATTAATACTGCACTTACATCTACGCAAAATCTACTAGATTTCAGTTTAAATCTTCAAGGAAATCTTTGCCGTTTACACTACTGTTTTTTGTCATATTGTGGGATTTCATTTTCATAACAAAAACAGCTGACTAAAAAGGAAGGAAAATTTTTAAATTTTTTTGTGGCAAAAAATGGAAAGAAAAATTGAAATTTTAATGTATTATTCGTCAAGGTGTAGAAAAATTCAATCAGAATTAATACCCTTGCGTAAAAAAAGCAGCAGCACTTATTAAATATAAGGTTTCATAAACTGTTGCAAATGTATTACACCACGCAATTGTTGTAAAGCAGGTTAGAGTGGACACATGTAAGTATTTGAAATAATTAAGTTTGATTTTACTTAATTCGTTTGTATTATAGACCCGTCATGGTTCTTTTTATGAAAAAGATGTCCCTATTATGTCTGAAGAAACGTTTGTTGAAAATTTTCGAATGAGCCGCGAAACTTTTCAGTTACTGTGCTCGAAGTTAACATCAATGAAAAGAACTGATACCAGGTTTAGGAAATGCATTCCCCTGGAAAAACGAATAGCTATTGCTCTTTATTGTTTGAAATCTTCATCAGAGTATGCATCCATAGGACATATGTTTGGCGTTTCAAAAGCCAGTGTATGTTTGATTTTAAAAGAGTTTTGTATTGAGGTTTGGAGAAACCTCTCAGAAGAATATTTACCTTCAAACTTCATAAATGAAACGAAAATTAAGGAAAGCGTTGAAGGGTTTAAGAATCTGGGCTTTCCACAATGTTTTGGAGCAATAGGTTGGTACAGTTTTACATATGTATGTACATACATACGAGTACATACATGTTTTTAAATAAACCCACTTTTGATCAAATTTTTTGATATACCTTTTCCAGATGGATGTCATTTTGAAGTTCATCCCCCATTTGCAGAAACATCTGACTATTACAACTATAAGGGGTGGTATTCCACTATTTTGTTGGCTGTTGTCGATTACAGGTACAGATTTTTGTACATTAATGTTGGATGCCCAGGACGATGCAATGACTCCGGTATATTTGAGAGATCTGCCTTTAGAAACAAAATGAGAGATCCTTTATTTAAGCAGCAAGCTGTGGTTTATGGTGGAGTTAAAGTTCCCGTTTTACTTATGGGCGATTCTGCATTTCGGCTCTCCGATTGCATGATGAAACCATACCCATTTCATGTAAACGCATCTGCAAAACAAAAAAACTTTAACTACAGCCTTTCCAAATGTCGAAGAGTTGTTGAAAATGCATTTGGTCATTTGAAGGCAAGATTCCGCAGACTAGGAAAAGGAATATATAACAAAATTGACAATGTCAATAACGTTATAAAATGTTGTTGCGTCCTACACAACTTTTTAAATAGTAATAATGAGCGAATTAATGATACTTGGGAAAAAAATGAATGAAGCAGAAAGGGAGCAGCCAAATCGTCAGGAGTTTATTTACGACTATAACCCTAAAGGTAAACAAATAAGAAACGCAATTGCGGACTTTTTAATGGAAAAATTTTATTAAAAAACAAAAACTTGTAAAACAAATATAAAAACAAACCAATTCAGTAATTTTTTTTTATAAAAACTAAATAAAACTAAAAAAACTTAACAAAACACAAAACAATTCAGTCTTATTTGAAATTTTAAACTTGTATCAAGTTTTAAAACGATTTTTAGTTCATAAACCTTACATACTAAACTATTAATTATTTACTAAACTATTAATTATTTACTAAACTATTAATTATTTATTGATTAATTTTCTGAATATGTCATTTCTTTCTTTTTCAATCTCGACCATTTCCTCCTGCAATTTTAAAATTCTAGCATCTACTTCCCTATTTCTTTCTATTTCTTTTTCAATAACTTCTGTAGAGTATTGAATTTTCTTAAGGATTTCGCTGTGGAAGCTGGCCTTTCTCTTCTTTTTGGGGGGAGGAGTTTCGATGAGTTCATCACTTTCATCGCCCAACGTCTCAACTTCAAAATCCAAAATTGTCTCTCGGCTTGTGGAACAGGAAGGTTCTATTAAAAGATAAGAAAATTAAATTATAAATACAAAAAATCGAAAAACAAATATGTTTATTTACCTATGCTTTCATCCATATTATTTTCTATTGCGTTGGATTTATACGACCCCAGCAAGAATGCATCCTTTCATAAAAAGGCCAGCTCGACGGCGATCCTCCGGCCCAACTTTACGTTTTTCGGCTCTAAAATTATAAATTAAAACAATTAAACACTGTTTTTGATTGTTCTTGCTTGTTTGTCAAACCTGTATTTGTTCGTAAAATTGTGAACTTTTATTTTTATTTCCTCGGGAGTGAAATCAAAGCCACTGCTTTGCATCCCTAGTGCCATCTCCTCGTATATGTGGCTGTTCTTTCTAGAGCCACGGAGCGCTCCGATGTTGTCCTCCCATACAGCAACAAAAAGGGACTCTTCGTTGAAGTCCCACTGTTTCTTTTTCTTAATTACGCGTTTCCTGTGAGCTTCACAATGAGTTTTTTGTTTTTAAAAAAGTACACAACAATATACTTACACTTTATTTGCCAATTATCTTTAATAATTATTACGATTTTAAATTTTGCCGCAAAAATTCCAAAAAATACCGCACTTTGTTTGTTTTTTTTTTATTGTCAAAGTGTCAAAATTTAATTGAACAGTGTTGCGTTTTTTAGTACATTAATAGAAAAATCACGGTTGTATTAGTAAGTAGTGCAAGATTTTGAAAGATTTTGGCGAAATCTACTAGATTTGCTGCATTTTGTTTTGTATGGGAAATCTCATCAGGTGTAAATGGCATATAAGGCAGCTAAATACATTTAAGATAGCTGCATTTTTAATTTATTTGCACAAAAAACCGTGCAGAAGAGATTGTGCAGCAAGTCAAACTTATGTATAATAAAGGGTGGTAAAACCATAATCCATGAAGTTAATTGTAAAGGCTCAATTAGCCGGGAGTAACAGTAACGTTGAAAATCAGCTGATTCATTTTGTTGTATGTAAAGCAATTAGAACGATTACAGTTAGCAGTAAGATGTTACGTCTCAATCTGTAAGAAATAGATTGGTCTTACTTTTTTACGGTAAGGTTTCTGTTACTCCCGGCTAACTGAGCCTTAAGTCACACCTTAACGTCAAGTTTTTTGCTCAACTTAAATTGACCTTTCTTTGTTTCAGTACTTAACAACTTCTATCATTGAGAGGTACACAATTGAGCAGCGCGTTAAGATTGTTAAAGCCTTTTACAAAAATGGGCGTTCAATCCAAATGCATTTCGTGCACATCATGATTTTTTTGGTCAGCATAATCGACCAAATGTTTCCACAATCGGGATAATTGTGCGCAAATTTCAGCAAACCGGGTTGGTAAAAATGCGAGAACATATGAGCATGCTCGCCCAGTTGATTACCGTACACCCAAGCAATTACCGTGAATGGTGTTCGCAATCGCGAGATGGTAACGAACTTCCTATAGCCAGAAATTGAGGAAATGGACCTATACGATATGTGGTTTAAAGGTGTTTACTAGCCAAAATGGATTCGTGATACCGTTACTGCTGCTCCAGCTTTAGAAAATAATCAAAAATTCATATTAATTTTAATACCAAAGTGAAACGATTACTTTTGATCGATACCGAGTATATTTTTACCGATACTACTTGGTACTCGGTTGCTAAGTATCGATTACAAAAATACTTTGTACTTATATAAAAGTATCGAATATGTACTTGTATTTACTCGTATCGTTTCATCCCTATAATTTATAGATTTCACCACAGAGCACATAGAGGCGTCACGAGACAGAAAATATTGTGTTTTTTACTGTCTTTTTCTTCGAAAGCTACCCTTTTTGCATTTTGTGTTTTGATCACGCAATTTGTGTTGATAGTAGCGGCCTGTTTTTACACATTGTCACTTCACTACCAAAAAACGTTTTCTTTCTCTTTCTTCGAAAGCTGCCCTCGCAAATGATTTAGGCATTTTTCATACGTCACTTTTTTCATCTCTGTATGCTTTGTGGATTTCACTCGTAAAACTGCTCTGAGTGGATAAGAAGCTCGCGCTTTTTGTCATTATTTCTTAAGAACAAACAGGTCGTTTTTGTTTGTCTGCTTTTGTTGCGTTGTCACCCCGCATTGGTTAATGGTTCGGTGTCGTATAACTGTACCGAGTTAGTTTTTGCGGTTTCAACATTAACTACAGTGGTTGTCTGCTTAAATGATGAAAAAGAACTGAGTCTTCAACTTCAGGCAAAAATTTTAAAGCCCATAATTAAAAAGTCGGCAGTAACTTCAAATTCTCTCTCATTTCTTTCGTTTTCTTTTGTTCTTATTTTTCTTTGTTTACAAAATGTATGAAATTGAATGAAAGCAAGGCCCATTGAAAAGGTCTGCGCAAGAAGCCTGATGATCATTGTTTTCGTTCTTTTGAGCTTTCAATAGTTGTTTACATACATGTTTTTTCCTTTTGCTTTGTATATGTGGTAGTAAGTTTTTGACAGCTTAAAAGAAAAAGATTTTTGTTTTTGTACAAGTAAGCAGAACTGATAGATGGGCCTTGAATGAAAGTATGGAAGCATTGTTAAGAGAATAAGTGTCTATATGTGAGAGCATTGGAAAAAACGTCCTCAAAATAAAATTGATTTTATTTCTCGACCGCATTCTCTGGCATAATTTTATGTCAAACTGTAAGAACAACATCGTTCAGCCCCAGTCCTGTTTCATCATTAATTGATGCAAGTTAATCTAAAAAACGTAAGTCCGTGTAACTCGTAAAGTAATAAGAATATTAAAGAGAAACAAAAATCACTGTTTATTGTTGGTGTTTTGTTTAAGCTTTGATATTCTTACAAGTAAGACTTAGGGTGTTTATAATTCTTATTCGCTTTAGGGTTTTATTTGTTTAATATTTTTGGCTTTTCTAAAATCTTAGGAAAAGGTTTCCTGATGAGCTGGCCTTAGCAACCAGTGAAATGCGCATAGAAGCTAGCTTTCCCTCAACAATTAATTTCAGTGTATTTATCAAATGTGAAAAATTGGGAATTTAGCACGTCATACGGATATCGTACTAATAAAAATCACCTTAATTGGCAACATGGACTCTTTTGTTTAATAAGAAAAATATCAATAACAAAAAATACACTATTTTGCAAGAAAGGTTTAGCTGTAATTTTACCGTTATATTTAAAAATAAAATTCTTTTTTGACTCTGAGAGTAATAAGCAGGTTTTATTAAATATGGGTCGGCGGGCAACAATAGAACAGCGAAATTTGGTAATTCATCACTATAAAAGTGGGGAAACTTAGCGCAAAATAGGAACAATATTAAATTTGTCTTCATCTACTGTTCAGCACATAATAGAGCGCTATTCAAAGGAGAATAGAATTGAAAACAAGGGTAGAATTGCTCCTAACAAGATTTTGTTTACATGTGATGAACGGTGGATCATTAGAAAAATCAAGGAAAACCCAAGGTTATCAGCACAAAAAATAGCTGATGAAGTGACCACTGGTGTTGGGAAAATGTGTAGTGCATCAACGATTCGGCGCGTTTTACCTTCACATGACTTTCATGGTCGAGTACCACTAAAGAAACCCTTTCTTAGCCCAAAAAATAAAAGTTCCCGATTAGCGTTTGCAAAGACCCACATTTCCAAAGAGCCAGAGTTCTGGAATACGGTCATATTTTCATGATACGAAATTTTATATATTCGGGTCAGATGAAAGGTCCTATATCTGGCAGAAGCCAAATACTCAGCTGGAATCAAAAACTTTCGCGCCACAGTGAAGCATGGAGGAGAAAGCGTTATGGTGTGGGATTGCATGGCCGCAGCGGGTGTTGGTAAATTAGTTTAAATTGAAGGAAATATGGACAAAACAATGTATTTAAAAATCCTCAAAGAAAATTTGATACAAAGTGCTGAAAATTTGGGTCTAAGAAATTTTCGTTTTTACCAAGATAACGATCTCAAGCACAAATCCAATGTTGTTCAAACATGGCTAATATGGAACTGTCCCCATTTAATGGAACCACCTGCACAATCTACGGACTTGGACGTGATCGAACATTTATGGGCGTTATTGGAAAATATTATAAGATATTACCAAATTTCAAGTAAAGAAACGTTGAAAAGTACTTTAATCAATGAGTGGAACAAAATAACGGCCGAAACGACACAAAAACTGGTGGACTCGATGCCAAATCGGCTAAAAGCAGTTGTAGACCAAAACGGTTATCATACTAAATACTAATTTAAACATTAAATATAAATATCATTAAAAAATTTGTATTCACAATTTATTGCATCAAATAAGCTGCTTCATTTAAAAATTAAGTTATTTTTGTTTTTTTTTTTTACTTTTCCTAAAGATATCAGCTAATATGATATAAATAAATAAATAGTTTGGATGTAAGAAGTATTGTTAATAAAGTGGCGTTTTTAATTTTGAAAAAACAAAAATAATTTTAAAGTTATATGGATTTTAATGTATTAATTTTGCTTGCATCAAATAAACTGACAACCACTGTATATGCAATCGTTTTTAACCTTAAATAAATAATATGACTAGTGGAGAACCATACACAGAAAAAATTATTTTTCCAATTCAAACAAAAAATTTGTAGAATCAAACAATTTTTTGTCTGAAATCGGTCCTATAAACAAATTCGCATATTCAAACAATTTATTTGCATTTTGTTTATTGAAAAAAAACACTGATTTTTTCAAACAAATAATTTAACTGAATCAAACAAAAAGTTTACTGAAATTCATATACTAAATTTCAAAATCAAAAAAAAACAGGTTTTTGCACAAGCAATGATGCGCACACAAGCAAGCACTGTATTAGAAGATGATGGCAGAGAGAGCAGAGCGGCCGGCTGGCTTTGAGACACATTTTTTTGTTGGAATTCTTTTTTTATACACACAATGTTTTTCGTCATCACTCCTTGTTGCTGTATCCTTTCCTTTGCTAATGAAGAAGAAATGTAACCCAAAAACGGCGACAGACAGACTCGATATGTTTTTCGTCATCATTATATTTTTGTATTTGATGTATTTAAGCAAACAGTTTGAAAAAATTTAATACGGGATTTTGGTTTTTTTTTTAACCAACCAAAAATTTATTTTGTTTCTTATAATGTTGTTGTTGTTTCTGTTGTTTAAAAAGAGTGAAACGTTTTTTACCTGATATTTTTTTTTTTTTTTACTTCAAACCTCTTCATCTTTCTTACTGTTGTACTTTTTTAAAGTGTCCAAAAATAGACTGTATGTGGTTTTTGTTGTATTTCTTATATTTCACATTAGGAAGTGTTGCTTACGATCAAATAAAAAAAATGCAAAAAGACGACAACATTAAATAGCGTTAAATATTTCATACAAAATTATGAAAACTTGAAACCAATAACGCGTGTATTATATTTTTGAATGGTTGTCAACATTTTTGTTGGTTAAATAAAAATCAAACAAAAATTTTAATTGAATCAGTAAAAAAATTTGTAGAAATTAAAAAAATTTTCAAACAAGCGTTTGTTTGAAAATAATTCGGCAATAATTTTTTCTGTGTATAAGAATAACTCAGACGTTTTACTGGTGGAGTACCAAGGAAATAACTCAGAAGTTTACTGGTGGATACCAAAATACTCTGGAAGCTCTCGCCTTCCTATACGAAGGTTTAGGTCGACCGAGGACTTTGCGGTTGAGGCTCCAAAAATTTGTGTGATACCCTGACAATATAACTATAAACAGTTTGCCAAAAAAATTTAGTTTTAAGGAAAAAAAAAAAAAAAAATTATAGATTTTAAAAAGTATTGTGCATGCGTAAAACATAACTAATTTTTGTTAATTATGTTATTAATTTATTTTAAATTAAATTGATTTTGTTTGTGTCAAATGGTTGGCTTTAGGATAAATAAATAAACGAAGCAATTGTGCTTTGAAAAGGATAGTGAATCACACTTCAGAAATCAATTAAATAAGTTTATAAATGCATTTGAAATTTTTATAATGTACAAGCTTAACCCGGTGCGCTTTGCTACACTGCTTTAACCACTTTTTCAGTTGAGAGCTATTTAATATATGCATCCTATGGGAGGTGTTTCCCCCCTGCGCCTACCCGCTTTATTTTTATTTTCAAGAGTGACTTTTGCAAAGTTTGAACATTCTCACTATAACAGTTCTTAAGATATGCGATATTAAACATTGGCGTCCTATGGGGGGTACCACTTCCCCCACTGCTATTTTATTTAAATTTTGGGGCTCAGAAGATCCTTCTACGAAAAGTTCAACAAAATGCGTGCAGAGGCTCTTATTCATATTTCTATCTATGAGGGGTACTGCTCATCCTCTGTCTACCCCGCCCATTTCTATATTGAAATTTAAAGTTTGCCATAACAGCAGCTTTAACCACGTTTGAAGACTCTCCCTTTAACAGTTCATCAGTTGAGCGATATTTAATATATGCATCCTATGAGAGGTATCCCTCCCCCCCTGCGCCTACCCGCTTTATTTTTATTTTCAAAAGTGTAGTATACCATAAGAGTGACTTTTGCAAAGTCTCACTATAACAGTTCTTAAGATATGCGATATTAAACATTGGCGTCCTATGGGGGTACCACTTCCCTAACTGCTATTTTATTTAAGTTTTTGGGCTCAGAAGATCCTACTACGAAAAGTTCAACAAAATGCATGCAGCGGCTCTTATAAATATTTCCATCTATGAGGGGTACTGCTCCTCCTCTGTCTACCCCGCCAATTCTATATTGAAATTTAAAGTTTGCCATAATAGTAGCTTTAACCACGTTTGAAGACTCTTCCTTTAATAGTTCTTCATTTGAGCTATATTTAATATATGCATCCTATTGGAAGTATTCCCCCTGCGCCTTACCGCTTTATTTTTATTTTCAAAAGTGTAGTATACCATAAGTGACTTCTACAAAGTTTGAACAATCTCACTATAACAGTTCTCAAGATATGCGATATTAAACATTGGCGTCCTATGAGGGAAACCACTTCCCCCGCTGCTATTTTGTTTAAATTTTGGGGCTCAGAAGATCCTACTACCAAAAGTTCAACAAAATGCGTGCACCCGGTCTTAAGATATGCGATATTTAATATTGGCTTCCAATGGGGGGTACCAATTCCCCTGCCCCTATCGAAAAAATAAGTGGCCTATTTTATTTTATGAGCTCATGTGATGTTACTGTAAAAATTTCAGGAAAATCGGTTCAGTAGTTTAGGAGTCTATAAGCCAACATACAAATAAACATACAAACATTTTTCATTATTATATATATAATAACTAGCTTAACCCGTTGCGCTTCGCTACAATGCTTTAGCCAACTTTGAAGACTCTCCCTTTAATAGTTCTTCAGTAGAGAGATATTTATTTTTATTTTCAAAAGGGTAGTATACCATTAGAGTGACTTCTACAAAGTTTGAACATTCTTACTATAACAGTTCTTAAGATAAGAGATATTAAACATCGTCGTTCTATGGTGGGTACCACTTCCCCCGCTGCTATTTTGTTTAAATTTTGGGGCTCAGAAAATCATACTACCAAAGGTCCAACAAAATGCGTTCAGTGGCTCTTATTAATATTTCTATACATGAGGGGTACTGCTCCTACTCTGTCTACCCCGCCCATTTTTATATTGAAATTTATAGTTTACCATAAAAGTAGCTTTAACCACGTTTGAAGGCTGTCCCTTTAATATTTCTTCAGTTGAGCAATATTTAATATATGCATCCTACGGGAGGTTGGGGAATGGGCATTGTAAATAAAGGTGGAAAGTTCTTGATTGCCATTCGCTTGGGAGTGGCCAGGAATGATTCCTTTGTTGCAATGCTTATGCAGCTCACGACCTCCGGCTTTAGGCCAGGTATTCCCTGGGAAATGGCTTTTGAACACCCGTTCAAAGCTAGCAAATGTGAGAAGGCGGCTAAGTAACCTGATGGTTAAAATAACGTCTCAGGTCAGTAGGAGATAAATATCTCTGAAACTTGGTTTTTTTCTATCACGCGAGTGCCCTGAATGGCTTGATTAGCGTCTCAGGAAGTAGTAGGAAGAAGACAAGTATACCCTTCGGAAAACTCCAAATCAATGCTTGCCTGGAAGGAAGCTGGCAGCCCCAGCACCAGGATCGGATGCGGAAGCCTAATCAGCTAATTCGTCTTAAAATTAAATGATTACCGAAACCGAAACAAATGAAACAAAACGATCTGATTTACCGATGAAGACTTTTAGCATGAAAACCCGGACAAGATTTGGAACATGGAATGTTAGAACGCTAATGGGGCCATCGCGCCTGGCCCAACTTTGCAAAGAATTTATAAACTACAAACTACTACTTTTGGGTATAAGCGAAATGAGATGGCCTGATTCGGGCGAAAAAACAACAACAAATGGACTCCACTTATTATGCTCTGGTAAGGCAGCCAATGAAAATAGAGCATCTGGAGTTGGTTTTCTTCTCTCCAAGGAGGCACATAAACCTCTTATTAGCTGGAAACCCTACTCTGACCGCATAATAGTAGTAAGGCTATACACGCGCCAGAAACCTCACATTCATTCAATGCTATGTGCCCACCGATGTCTCCGAAGTTGAAGTGAAGGATGAATTTTATAGCCTTTTGGATCGTGCAATAACATCCTCGAATCGTGGTGATATCCTGGTAGTAATGGGCGACTTCAATGCCCAAACAGGTCCCAACAACACTGGCCTTGAAAGCGTGATGGGGGTGCATGGATTAGGCAGGAGAACTGAAAACGGGGAAATGTTTGTGAACATGTGCGCGGAAAACAGCCTGGTCATAGGAGGCACTCTGTTTCCACACAAAAAAAAAAAGCACAAAATAACCTGGGCATCACCTGATCATGTTACAGAGAATCAAATAGATCATATAGCTATCTCTAGGAAATGGCGTGGCTCACTGTTGGATGTGCGAAGCAAAAGAGGTGCTGACATATCTAGTGATCACCACCTACTCATTGCAAGCGTGCGTATAAAGCTAGCAGCTGTAAAAAAGACAGCCCCATGTGTATCAAAAAGGTTCGATGTAAATAGACTGAAAATCCCCTCTGTCTCATCGAATTACGTAAGTTCCTTAAACGAATCTTTGTTAACAACTACCCATGAGGAACGAAAAGTTTGGCAATTAACAAAGAACATGTTTATAAATGCAGCCACAGAGCATATAGGTCTTAAATCAATTAGAAGTAAAGAATGGATATCTGACGAAATATGGCGAATCATAAATGAAAGGAAAAATCTTAAAGCTGCACTTAATTCTGCTATAACGAAAAACGAAAAGTCAACACTTCAAAACCAACATGCTACTCTTGATCGCGAAGTAAAACGCAGTGCCCGTAGAGACAAACGTGCATGGACGAATTCCATAGCGCAAGAAGCGCAAGTTGCAGCTGAAACAAACCGAACTAGTGACTTATATCGGCTCACGAAGAAGTTAACGAACAACTGTAAGTCAGTCTCCACCAAACCTATAAGGGATAACTCCGGCACACTCATCACCTCTAAAGACGAGCAACTTGAACTCTGGGCTACACACTTCTCTGAAATGTTCTCCTCACGTTCTCAGATAAATCCCGCTATATGTGATTGTATTGATCATAATACACTTTTAAATATCAGCATTACTCCTCCAGTAATTTCTGAGATTATACTTGCCATTAAATCGCTTAAGAACAATAAAAGTCCTGGCCGCGACAATATTTCTTCAGAACTACTTAAGGCAAACACTAGAACGACGGCAGAACTGATCATGCCTATTATAGAAGAAATATGGACAACAGAGAGAATTCCAGACGAGCTTAAGGAAGGCATTATTGTTAAAATACCTAAGAAAGGTGACTTAACAAATTGCAACAACTGGCGGGGAATAACTTTACTAAGCATGTTGAATAAAGTCTTATCTCACGTTATAAACAAAAGGTTAACTGACAAATTAATGCCAAATCTGAGGAAACAACAGGCTGGATTTTGCCCTAAAAAGTCATGCGTTGACCATATAAACTCTTTGAGAGTAATCGTAGAGCAGTCAGTTGAATGGAGGTCGCCTCTATATATTATATTTATTGATTTTGAGAAGGCATTCGACACCCTGGAACATAATGTTATCTGGAATGCTCTCGAATGTAAAGGGGTACCACGTAAACTCATCCAACTCATAAAAAGTATGTACACTGGGGCAAGCTGCCGAATTCTACACGATGGCATGCTTAGTCGTAAGATTGAGGTTGGTACTGGGTGTGTACTGGGTGTGTCAAGGGTGTGTGATGTCTCCGCTCCTGTTTAATATAGTGCTGGATAGTGTAATGCACCAGGCAATGATGGGAAATCGCGGTATCGTATGGGGGCTGAACGAAAGGCTGGAAGACCTCGAATACGCAGACGATATATGCCTTCTCTCTCATAGCTATACAGACATGGACGCACAACTAAGACGTCTTACCTACATATCGGAGAAAGCGGGATTGAGAATCAATATTAAAAAGACCAAAGTTATGAGAATAAATTCTGAAAACTCGAATCCCTTTCTAATAAATAATGAATTATTAGAAGTGGAAACATTCTGTTACCTCGGAGCTGTAATTAATCGAACTGGTGGATCGAGTGAAGACATTGTAGGCCGAATAAAAAAGGCCACACAATCCTTCGGCCAGCTCAGTAAAGTATGGAAATCGTCCTCATTATCACGCCGCGTTAAAATCAACATTTTCAACACTAATGTTAAGTCAACTCTTTTATATGGATGCGAAACTTGGAACGCTGCCTCCCCAGACATTAACACATTGCAAGTTTACGTAAATAAATGTCTCCGAAGAGTTTTACGAATCTTCTGGCCAAGAACCATCTCAAACAACAATCTGTGGGCTGAAACACGTCAAATACCGTTGTGTGTAGAAATTCAGAGGAGAAAGTGGAACTGGATTGGACATACACTCCGTAAGCCACAGTCCGATCTTGCCAGGAATGCTATCGAATGGAACCCGCAGGGAAGTCGCAGAAGAGGCCGACCAGCACATACATGGCGTAGGCAAATTGATAGCGAGGCTAAAAAAATGCACAAAAGCTGGAGTGAAGTAAAAACTATTGCGATGAACAGATCTGAATGGAAGAAGTTTGTTGAGGCCCTATGCTCCTTATAGGATCGAGGGGAATATATATATATCCCACGGGAGGTGTTTCCCCCTGCGCCTTTCCGCTTTATTTTTATTTTCAAAAGTGTGGTACACCATTAGAGTGACTTCCACAAAGTTTGAACATTCTCACTACAACAGTTCTTAAGATATGCGATATTAAACATTGGCGTCCTATGGTGGGTACTAGGGTAATCATTTAACCGGGCTTTTGCTTTAATCGGTTAAGCGCTCGATTAATTAACCGAGGTTTTGGATTAATCGGTTAATAATCGGTTAATGTTGTTTTTGATCGGTTAACCGATTAATAAAGTGTTTTTTTTATAAATAAGACAATTTCAACAAATAAAAATGCATAAGTTATTTATAATTTGGAGTTTATTAGTAAAAAAAAAACAATAACATAACAAACATAACAATTCTTAAAAACGAGCAAACAAAAAAATAATTCATATATATGTGATACATATTTTTGGATTTATGCACATTATCTATAAATTAAAAAATAAACTGTGAGATAATTTTTTTGGTTTTTTAATATTTTTAAGGAGATCTTAGGAAATAATCTTTTAGAAAAATAATTTGGTTTAAATGATTAGGCGTTAAGCGATTCTTTTCTTTATTTTTAATAAAACTTGACTTGGAAATAACTCTTTCACTTATCGTAGAAGTTGGAGAAATCGAAAGCAATCCATAATACAGATTATCTAATTTTTCAGTCCTTTTCCTGGACTTATATAAACATATAAAATCTTCCATTATGCCATTAGAGTCCTGTTTTAATTTTTTAGCATTTTTAACACTTCTAATTGTTTCAGTTAATTCAGTTAAAAGATTATTTGTGTTACCGTCGATAGTTTCTTCTGTTGTAAGGTCATCATCTGACTCATCCTGGCACAGCTCAGCACCGAACATTCTGCAAAAAATTTTATTTCCGAATTCCTTAGTTTCGGTTTTTGTACTGTATTTCAAAAATGTATTGCTAGAAGGAAACATGCCTGAGTGGAGGTATAAAATAAGTGTATTTAAAACTTGAATTCGTCTCTCATTAAATCTAATTCTAAGATTTTTAATTAAATCGTTAGCAATAATGTTATTGGCTTTTATTAAATTATTAATCAAAAACTTAATTATTCCCTCAAACTCAATCAGAGTAGCAGAGTCTTTACTAAGCTCTTTTATAGCCACGTCCAAAGGATTTAAAGTTTTACTTAAGTTTTCTAAAACTTGTATGTATATCCGAAGAAGTGAAAAGATCTAAATCAAAATCAGCCAGAACATGATTCACACATTTATATATACGAAGAAAATTTTCTACCATTTTGAACAACGATGACCAAAGACGTTTTACATCATGTATAAGGCGTAACTCTTTCCCTTCTTGCATCTTTACGTATGCTTGTAGTTTTTGGTGTTTCTCATTTGACTTATTAAAAAGATTGCAACACTTACGAACACGGTTAATAATTATATAAATTTCTGCTTTAATTTCAAACTCCGTTTTTATTTCAAACTCTCTATAATGGCCATCATCATCATCACTTTCGATTTCAAAATCACTATCTTCAAACTCACAATCTTCTTCTCTTTCATTTTGATATAGTACTTCAACTTTCTTTGCATAAAGTGTGTCTAAAAAGGATAAGTGATTAATGCAAAGCTGGGATTCTGCGGAAATACTTTTGCCATACTTTTTCATTACAGCGGCGCCGTCGTGAGTAGAACACACAATGTGTTTATCAAAATTAATCCCAAATTCTTGCACTTTTTTTTCTATTGTGTCGGTAATGTTTGATGCTGTGCCTTTTTGCCTTAGCTCTTCTAATCCCAAACTGTAAATTTTAAAAGAGCTAGCTGTTGGGTCGTAATATCTGAGGGTAACGTTGATATATTTAAGGTAAGATATATCAGACCATTCGTCGACAATAATTGAGAAACGTCCTTTTTTTTCTACCACTTTTTTAATATCAGCTATAAGTTCATCTTTTTTTGAAAAATAAAAATCGCTGAAATACTTCCATATTGTTCTTTCACTTGATGGCATCTTCAAGCCCTTAACGTTAAGCAGAGGCAAAATCACTTTAGATTTCTTGAAACTTCTTACCGACATCCCATCCTCTGCCACACTTCTTGTTATTATTTCCTCCAGCTTATAGACCGAAGATGATTTGAAATATTTTTCCATATGGCCACACACTTTTTTTGCTATATTTGATGTTGTTGAAATCTCATCTTCATCTAGTTTGCTGCTGTGGACCTTGCGGAGATGATAGGACAATGAAGAAGTTAATGAACCGCAGCACTTTAAAACCTTTGGGCAATGCTTACATTTTGCTTTTGTTTTGTCATTCTCGTCTTTACTAAAATACTTCCATACTAAACTCATTTTTACCTACAAAACAAAAAGTATTTAAATGAAGACCATTTTGTTTGTTATATTAAGCAACTAAAGTATCAACTTACATTTGTAAAATTATCTTCACATAGATTGTCATATAAGTTAAATATTTTTCGCTTTTCTATGAATTTTAACTGCAAGAAAGCCAACAACGGCGCAAAAGTAAATGAAAACTTTTGGAAGCAAGCACTGGTTAATATAAATGAAGCAACCGCACAGCTTTTTACCAGAAGAATATAAAATGTTTAAATAAAGACCTTTTTGTTTGTAATATTAAGTAATTCAAGAAGCAGCTTACACTTTTAAATTATTCTCATACATAAAATTAAATATTTGTCGTTTTCTTATATTTAAATGTTTTACTGCAAAAAACCAATTATGCAAATAATGGCGCAAAATTAAATGAAAACTTTTGAAGGTAAACACTTGTAAATTGAAAGAAGTTTGTAAAATAATTTCACAACTATAACCCTTTGTATATTAGAAGAAACAAAAAACTAAACACAACATATAAAAAGTACGTGAAACAAAAAGCTTTTGACAGTACCTTGTTTTTTTGTATGAAAACATATTTTCTAAGCATTACCTTTTGTATATGAGACAAAACAAATAATTAAAAACGCAAAAAAATATGTTATAATACTTCAAAAAACTAAAAAAAATTTGTTACATCGGTTAATCGACTGAAATTAACCGGTTTAATCGTTAATCGAAAATTGCCAATTTTAAATTAACCAATCAGTTAATCGGGTAGTAATTAATCGGTTAACCGATTAACGGTTAACTTAATGATTACCCTAGTGGGTACCACTTCCCCCGCTGCTATTTTGTTTAAATTTTGGGGCTCAGAAGATCATACTACCAAAGGTCCAACAAAATGCGTGCAGTGGCTCTTATTAATATTTCTATCTGTGAGGGATACTGCTCCTCCCCTGTCTACCCCGCCTATTTTTACATTGAAATTTATAGTTTACCCTAATAGTAGCTCTTACCTCGTTTGAAGACTTTCTCTTTAATAGTTCTTCAGTTGAGCGATATTTAATATATGCATACTATGGGAGGTGTTTCCCCCGTGCGCCTACCCAATTTATTTTTATTTTCAAAAGTGTAGTATACCATAAGAGTGACTTCCACAAAGTTTGAACATTCTCACTACAACAGTTCTTAAGATATGCGATATTAAACATTGGCGTCCTATGGTGGGTACCACTTCCCCCGCTGCTATTTTGTTTAAATTTTGGGTCTCAGAAGATCATACTACCAAAGGTCCAACAAAATGCGTGCAGTGGCTCTTATTATTATTTCTATCTATGAGGGATACTGTTCCTCCCGTCTACCCCGCCTATTTTTATATTGAAATTTATAGTTTACCCTAATAGTAGCTCTTACCTCGTTTGAAGACTTTCTCTTTAATAGTTCTTCAGTTGAGCGATATTTAATATATGCATACTATGGGAGGTGTTTCCCCCATGCGCCTACCCGCTTTATTTTTATTTTCAAAAGTGTAGTATACCATAAGAGTGACTTCCGCAAAGTTTGAACATTCTCACTACAACAGTTCTTAAGATATGCGATATTAAACATTGGTGTCCTATGGTGGGTACCACTTCCCCCGCTTCTATTTTATTTCAACTTTGGGGCTCAGGAGATCCTACTACTAAAAGTTCAACAAAATGCGTGCAGTGGCTCTTATTAATATTTCTATCTATGAGGGGTACTGCTACTCCCCTGTCTACCCCGCCCATTTTTATATTGAAATTTATAGTTCACCTAATAGCAGCTTTAACCACGTTTGAAGACTCTCCCTTTAATAGTTCTTCAGTTGAGCGATATTTAATATATGCATCCTATGGGAGGTATTTCGCCCCCTGCACCTACCCGCTTTATTTTTATTTTCAAAAGTGTAGTATACCATAAGAGTGACTTCTACAAAGTTTGAACGTTCTCATTATTACAGTTCTTAAAATATGCGATGTTATACATTGGTGTCCTATGGGGGATTCCACTTCCCCCACTGCTATTTTATTTCAATTTTGGGGCTCAGAAGATCCTACTACCAAAAGTTCAACAAATTGCTTGCAGCGGCTCTTATTAATATGTCTTTTATGAGGGGTACTGCTCCTCCCCTGTCTACCCCGCACATTTTTATATTGAAATTTATAGTTTACTATAATAGTAGATTTAACAACGTTTTAAGACTCTCCTTTAAAAGTTATTCAGTTGAGCGATATTTAATGTATGCATCCTCTGGGAGGTATTTCCCCCCTGCGCCTACCCGCTTTATTTTTATTTTCGAAAGTGTAGTATACCATAAGAGTGACTTCTAGAAAGTTTGAACATTCTCACTATTACAGTTCTTAAGATATGCGATGTTAAACATTGGCGTCCTATGGGGGATTCCAATACCCCCGCTGCTATTTTATTTCCTACTACAAAAAGTTCAGCAACATGCGTCCAGCGGCTCTTAAGATATGCGATAATTAATATTGGCATCCTATGGGGGGTACCAATTCCCCTGCCCCTATCGAAAAAATAAGTAGCCTATTTTATGTTTAGGGCTCACGTGATGTTACTGTAAAAATTTCAGGAAAATAGGTTCAGTAGTTTCGGAGTCTATAAGCCGACAAACAAACAAACATACAAACATTTTTCATTTTTATATATGTATATAGATAGAAGATAGAAGAAGATGTACTTGTAATGGCAACCTTAAATCTTCATGTTCAAAAGTACACATGTGCAAAATTTTCATTATTTTGTAGGATTTTTGAGAAAGTTATAGAAAAACGACTTTTTGGTTATCTTTTTTCAATGTCCAATAATATTTGGAATAATAAAAACTTCCGATCTGTGACATTAGGAGGGTTTAGGAATAAAAACTTAAAAAACTATAACCGCAGAAAATTGATGCTTATATTAAATTCGGAGTGTTACCGTCGATAGTTTCTTCTGTTGTAAGGTCATCATCTGACTCATCCTGGCACAGCTCAGCACCGAACATTCTGCAAAAAATTTTATTTCCGAATTCCTTAGTTTCGGTTTTTGTACTGTATTTCAAAAATGTATTGCTAGAAGGAAACATGCCTGAGTGGAGGTATAAAATAAGTGTATTTAAAACTTGAATTCGTCTCTCATTAAATCTAATTCTAAGATTTTTAATTAAATCGTTAGCAATAATGTTATTGGCTTTTATTAAATTATTAATCAAAAACTTAATTATTCCCTCAAACTCAATCAGAGTAGCAGAGTCTTTACTAAGCTCTTTTATAGCCACGTCCAAAGGATTTAAAGTTTTACTTAAGTTTTCTAAAACTTGTATGTATATCCGAAGAAGTGAAAAGATCTAAATCAAAATCAGCCAGAACATGATTCACACATTTATATATACGAAGAAAATTTTCTACCATTTTGAACAACGATGACCAAAGACGTTTTACATCATGTATAAGGCGTAACTCTTTCCCTTCTTGCATCTTTACGTATGCTTGTAGTTTTTGGTGTTTCTCATTTGACTTATTAAAAAGATTGCAACACTTACGAACACGGTTAATAATTATATAAATTTCTGCTTTAATTTCAAACTCCGTTTTTATTTCAAACTCTCTATAATGGCCATCATCATCATCACTTTCGATTTCAAAATCACTATCTTCAAACTCACAATCTTCTTCTCTTTCATTTTGATATAGTACTTCAACTTTCTTTGCATAAAGTGTGTCTAAAAAGGATAAGTGATTAATGCAAAGCTGGGATTCTGCGGAAATACTTTTGCCATACTTTTTCATTACAGCGGCGCCGTCGTGAGTAGAACACACAATGTGTTTATCAAAATTAATCCCAAATTCTTGCACTTTTTTTTCTATTGTGTCGGTAATGTTTGATGCTGTGCCTTTTTGCCTTAGCTCTTCTAATCCCAAACTGTAAATTTTAAAAGAGCTAGCTGTTGGGTCGTAATATCTGAGGGTAACGTTGATATATTTAAGGTAAGATATATCAGACCATTCGTCGACAATAATTGAGAAACGTCCTTTTTTTTCTACCACTTTTTTAATATCAGCTATAAGTTCATCTTTTTTTGAAAAATAAAAATCGCTGAAATACTTCCATATTGTTCTTTCACTTGATGGCATCTTCAAGCCCTTAACGTTAAGCAGAGGCAAAATCACTTTAGATTTCTTGAAACTTCTTACCGACATCCCATCCTCTGCCACACTTCTTGTTATTATTTCCTCCAGCTTATAGACCGAAGATGATTTGAAATATTTTTCCATATGGCCACACACTTTTTTTGCTATATTTGATGTTGTTGAAATCTCATCTTCATCTAGTTTGCTGCTGTGGACCTTGCGGAGATGATAGGACAATGAAGAAGTTAATGAACCGCAGCACTTTAAAACCTTTGGGCAATGCTTACATTTTGCTTTTGTTTTGTCATTCTCGTCTTTACTAAAATACTTCCATACTAAACTCATTTTTACCTACAAAACAAAAAGTATTTAAATGAAGACCATTTTGTTTGTTATATTAAGCAACTAAAGTATCAACTTACATTTGTAAAATTATCTTCACATAGATTGTCATATAAGTTAAATATTTTTCGCTTTTCTATGAATTTTAACTGCAAGAAAGCCAACAACGGCGCAAAAGTAAATGAAAACTTTTGGAAGCAAGCACTGGTTAATATAAATGAAGCAACCGCACAGCTTTTTACCAGAAGAATATAAAATGTTTAAATAAAGACCTTTTTGTTTGTAATATTAAGTAATTCAAGAAGCAGCTTACACTTTTAAATTATTCTCATACATAAAATTAAATATTTGTCGTTTTCTTATATTTAAATGTTTTACTGCAAAAAACCAATTATGCAAATAATGGCGCAAAATTAAATGAAAACTTTTGAAGGTAAACACTTGTAAATTGAAAGAAGTTTGTAAAATAATTTCACAACTATAACCCTTTGTATATTAGAAGAAACAAAAAACTAAACACAACATATAAAAAGTACGTGAAACAAAAAGCTTTTGACAGTACCTTGTTTTTTTGTATGAAAACATATTTTCTAAGCATTACCTTTTGTATATGAGACAAAACAAATAATTAAAAACGCAAAAAAATATGTTATAATACTTCAAAAAACTAAAAAAAATTTGTTACATCGGTTAATCGACTGAAATTAACCGGTTTAATCGTTAATCGAAAATTGCCAATTTTAAATTAACCAATCAGTTAATCGGGTAGTAATTAATCGGTTAACCGATTAACGGTTAACTTAATGATTACCCTAGTGGGTACCACTTCCCCCGCTGCTATTTTGTTTAAATTTTGGGGCTCAGAAGATCATACTACCAAAGGTCCAACAAAATGCGTGCAGTGGCTCTTATTAATATTTCTATCTGTGAGGGATACTGCTCCTCCCCTGTCTACCCCGCCTATTTTTACATTGAAATTTATAGTTTACCCTAATAGTAGCTCTTACCTCGTTTGAAGACTTTCTCTTTAATAGTTCTTCAGTTGAGCGATATTTAATATATGCATACTATGGGAGGTGTTTCCCCCGTGCGCCTACCCAATTTATTTTTATTTTCAAAAGTGTAGTATACCATAAGAGTGACTTCCACAAAGTTTGAACATTCTCACTACAACAGTTCTTAAGATATGCGATATTAAACATTGGCGTCCTATGGTGGGTACCACTTCCCCCGCTGCTATTTTGTTTAAATTTTGGGTCTCAGAAGATCATACTACCAAAGGTCCAACAAAATGCGTGCAGTGGCTCTTATTATTATTTCTATCTATGAGGGATACTGTTCCTCCCGTCTACCCCGCCTATTTTTATATTGAAATTTATAGTTTACCCTAATAGTAGCTCTTACCTCGTTTGAAGACTTTCTCTTTAATAGTTCTTCAGTTGAGCGATATTTAATATATGCATACTATGGGAGGTGTTTCCCCCATGCGCCTACCCGCTTTATTTTTATTTTCAAAAGTGTAGTATACCATAAGAGTGACTTCCGCAAAGTTTGAACATTCTCACTACAACAGTTCTTAAGATATGCGATATTAAACATTGGTGTCCTATGGTGGGTACCACTTCCCCCGCTTCTATTTTATTTCAACTTTGGGGCTCAGGAGATCCTACTACTAAAAGTTCAACAAAATGCGTGCAGTGGCTCTTATTAATATTTCTATCTATGAGGGGTACTGCTACTCCCCTGTCTACCCCGCCCATTTTTATATTGAAATTTATAGTTCACCTAATAGCAGCTTTAACCACGTTTGAAGACTCTCCCTTTAATAGTTCTTCAGTTGAGCGATATTTAATATATGCATCCTATGGGAGGTATTTCGCCCCCTGCACCTACCCGCTTTATTTTTATTTTCAAAAGTGTAGTATACCATAAGAGTGACTTCTACAAAGTTTGAACGTTCTCATTATTACAGTTCTTAAGATATGCGATGTTATACATTGGTGTCCTATGGGGGATTCCACTTCCCCCACTGCTATTTTATTTCAATTTTGGGGCTCAGAAGATCCTACTACCAAAAGTTCAACAAATTGCTTGCAGCGGCTCTTATTAATATGTCTTTTATGAGGGGTACTGCTCCTCCCCTGTCTACCCCGCACATTTTTATATTGAAATTTATAGTTTACTATAATAGTAGATTTAACAACGTTTTAAGACTCTCCTTTAAAAGTTATTCAGTTGAGCGATATTTAATGTATGCATCCTCTGGGAGGTATTTCCCCCCTGCGCCTACCCGCTTTATTTTTATTTTCGAAAGTGTAGTATACCATAAGAGTGACTTCTAGAAAGTTTGAACATTCTCACTATTACAGTTCTTAAGATATGCGATGTTAAACATTGGCGTCCTATGGGGGATTCCAATACCCCCGCTGCTATTTTATTTCCTACTACAAAAAGTTCAGCAACATGCGTCCAGCGGCTCTTAAGATATGCGATAATTAATATTGGCATCCTATGGGGGGTACCAATTCCCCTGCCCCTATCGAAAAAATAAGTAGCCTATTTTATGTTTAGGGCTCACGTGATGTTACTGTAAAAATTTCAGGAAAATAGGTTCAGTAGTTTCGGAGTCTATAAGCCGACAAACAAACAAACATACAAACATTTTTCATTTTTATATATGTATATAGATAGAAGATAGAAGAAGATGTACTTGTAATGGCAACCTTAAATCTTCATGTTCAAAAGTACACATGTGCAAAATTTTCATTATTTTGTAGGATTTTTGAGAAAGTTATAGAAAAACGACTTTTTGGTTATCTTTTTTCAATGTCCAATAATATTTGGAATAATAAAAACTTCCGATCTGTGACATTAGGAGGGTTTAGGAATAAAAACTTAAAAAACTATAACCGCAGAAAATTGATGCTTATATTAAATTCGGAGTAAATTTCCAAAAGTCATCTTTAAAGTTTTAAATTGTAAATATAAAACCAAAAAAGTAAAATTATTTGAACAAGTTATTACAAAATAATTCTTTTTAAATAGGATTTTAGTTCAGAATAAGAATTAACAGAATCGTAATGAGAAAACACGTTTCATTTCTACGGATGTTTGCCTTTATGGTAGTGTTTATCATATCGTTATTCTTATTCGCAAATGTGTTAAGTCCCTTTTTTCAAATTTTACAGGAGACACAAAAAACATTGTAGCTTTTTCAGGTTTTAAAATTTGTAAACTTTTTCAACGCAATTATTTTTACAAAATAGCTCTCTTTAAATGACCTTGATCAAAAATCGATTTCCACAAAATATTGGGAGAGAAATTCACACTTCTTGGACTTAGCATTTTTGCTTTGTAAACTTATTCGTTTTATTATGGACTTAGCACATTTTCTTATAATCAGTTTTAATTTTCAAATAAATTTGATTTAATTTTCTATATAAATTTTATTAAAAAAAAAAAACAGAAACTTTAGACTAGCTCAGTTCATTTCTATTAAAAAGATACAGAAATATAACTATATACAATTTTAAGCTCATTTTAAATCTTATTGTTAAACTTTAAGTAGAAAAAATTCAAAGGTGAGGTAAATCATCGTAAAATTTGTGGTGTTCATTGGGTTAGGTTGATTTGAAAAATGCAAGGTTGGCTACCGATACCGATACTGATACCAATACCGTTTAAATACCGTTTAAATTGAATACCGGTATTGATACCGATACCGAAATTAGTTTTTTGCATAAAATACCGGTATACGTATACCGTTTCCCTTAATACCGGTATTCTACCGGTATAATCGTTTCGGTATTTAAAAATAATATGTTTTTTTAAATAGAAAACAAATTAAAAGCTTCAATACTTGTGCTAATAAAAAATATGTTTGTTAACTTGACGCCCTACTGTTGCAACACTGGTATTGTTTGGTTACCGTCAGATGTAACCAAGGCGAATTGACTTTCAGGTGGCGTTGAAAACACAGCTGTGCTACTTTTTTTTTAAATTAGAGAGAGGAATGTCAAAAATGCAATTTTAGTAATTCGAGCCAATATGGAATTGTTGTAAAAAACTACCTTTCAAGTTATTATACCACAAATAGGCTTAAAAAATTATTTTCGATTTTTGCTTATAATATAAGTACATATATATAAGGTTTATCTTTTATACAATATGAATTGTTTAATTAACTTTTTTCTTTTTTTCTATGTCATTTAATGATCTCTATATGTGCCTAATATTTTTAGTCGAAGTGAAAAAATAAAATAGAATGCATAAACATATGTATATATGTATTCATAATATATAATATATAATTTATAATTCTTTTATTTAACTTTTTTCGTAGGTTTGTTCATTTAACTGTAATACCGATATAAAAGTTTTTATACCGGTATACCGATACCGTTATAATTAAGAAACCGATACCAATACCGATACCGAAATAAAAAAAAGTTTAATACCGATACCGATACCGAAATTCGTTTCGGTATCCAACCTTGGAAAAATGTTAATGCCTGTATTCATAAAAAAAATTTTAAAATTTATAAAGGTTTACAAAACAAATTTTCTATGAAAATTTTCCTTAATAAACGTTTGGCAAATTTAATAATCGTTTATGATTACGGTGGTTAGTCTTCATACTTTCTTGCAGTAATTTTTCTTCTTCCTTGATAAAGTTGCTGCAAATGTTCAAAGTCTACAGGTTCAGTTTTATCATCAATTTTCTGCGGTGAAATTTTCCATACATCAGAAAAACGAATTTTAAAATATATTTCTTTGCTTGGGGCTCTTATGTCTGTAACTTTACTATCACCTTTATTACGCCCAGGTCTGATACTCTTAAGAAATTGAACGTTATCAATTGTTTCGAAAAATTTATTATCTAAATACATAACATCATAGGGTCTAGGGTTTTTCGAGCATCTTTACAAACATCTATGTATTCTATGAAGGTACGTTAATTACTCTTTTTTTCATAGCTCTTTCTACTGTGGAATTTACGCTATCTGCTATCATTTGTGTATGACCAATCTCAATATCAATGCCATGTTTGAAAGCCACATTGAGCAGTGCATTGCTCATACCACAATTTCTATTTTGATACGTACAACCATCGCTATAAAAGTTTATTTTTTTTTTTGGATTATTGTCTCCACTAAAAACTTTCAGCCGTATTCATAATGAAAATTTGGCAAAAAGTTAGCAAAAAGTTTATTATTCATAATACACCAACCAAACTCTGGCTAACGATTTGCTAAACTCTTGTTAACGAGCTGCCAAACGTTTGCCAACTTGTGAAAAACAGACGTTTAATGTCAAACAATTTTGTTGGTTTTATTAATTAACTGTATTTTAATTAATTTATTTTTATTTAAAAAACTTTTTAAAATTGTTATACATAATATGTAAAGGGAAAAACAAAAAAAAAAAACGGAAAAAATTACAAATTCAGCGATGATTAATGCAAAACGTGTTGCATTTTCGAGTAATACGATATGGCATCATAAAAATTCAGAGTTGATTTATAAAAAGTTGGTAGATGGAGAAAAGTTCGTTATGAATTAACTCTGTGCCAACAAGCTGCTAAGCTTAATCGGCATTCTAGTAAGCAGCTCGTTGTACGTAGTGTACAAACTGTGGCTATCTTTTTGTTATGAATACGGCTGTTTGTTTTCTATAAAATTAACCCAACTACTTACGAAATCTTCAGAACTCAGACCGCCTTCCACTTCACTACACACCTTCATTCATTTATTTTTTCTTTTTAGATCTCCACTTTTCACTGCTTTACAAAAATATAACAGAAAACACAAAATTCAATTAAACAAATTAATATTCGTGGAGTTAGCTCGTGCTTTTAATATTTTTCGTAGTTTTGTGGACTTATCATTTTTGCAAACCACAAAATTACAATTACTTTAAACAACATAATGACATTATTTCTTGTCGTAAAATATGTATTTTGTATAGTATCACCGTTTTGCATTAAAATCTCAATTTTGGAAAAAAGTGGACTTAACGTCTTTGCGAATTATACTAACGATATGGGATTTCCAGGGACAAAAATCGTGGATGGTACTAATAATAGCACAACTGTTTCTAATCGTTATCATCTGCTCTTAGGAAAAAAGTCTATGAAATACACCAAATAAATATTTTTCAATTTAACAGAAAACTAAAGTTTCTGACTTAAGACATTTTTGCCAAACTCCAAAGAGATGTCGACTCATATCCGATTAGTAAAGCAATGTTTAATAAATGCTCTGAAATTTCGAAAGTAGAAGACTAAACATTAATTTATTAAAAGACCCAGATTTATTTTATAAAAACGAAAAAAGTTGTTCCCACTTGCTTCGAAAAATTTAATGATTTTATATTTAAAGCAGATGCATAAATGATTTTTCTCATAAGATTCTGTAAGAGATGATGACAAAAGTTATTAATAAAGAAAACGCTTATTCGATTCGAAGAAAATAATTTTTTTTTAAAGGCGTTAAAAGTTTTTGTGTTTGTTTGGAATCAAATTATGAAAATCGTTAATTTTCACTCCATTTCCAGTGAGTGTCGCCTTGATTAAATGTATCTTACATCTCTTGAAGTTTAAAAAGTATTTTTGGTTGCGGTCGTTCCATATTTAAAGAAATTACCAGACAACGTATTGGCAAAATTTTAAATTCTTGTAAATTTTTACTAAAACATTTTTTGTATAAAACGTGTGATTATTTTTTTTTTAATGTTACGTACATATTTAGTTTGTCAATAACAATCATTCTTTTAACATCATACATAGATACAATTAAATAATATTATTTTTTAAGTTAAATATTTATATTCAATTGTTAACAGCAGTTGAGGAATGTTGTATGCTTCTTTCAAATTCTTCTAAACTTAAAGCTTGATTCATATTTAATAATGGCAGTTTTCCTGCAGATGCCTGTGCAAGTAGTTCAGGTGAAAACCATTGAGCTAATTGATTACTTGTTGGTGATAGTCCGCCATCACGTTGATAACTTAAGTTTGACACTACATTGCTATCATTGCAAGCCGGGTGATGCGCTGGCGGTAAGGCTGAAAAGAAAAGAACATGAATTTAATAAATAATTATATTGAGTATTAAATTCAAAATATCTAATTAGGCACGTTCTAAAAATCACATTTTCGTAAAGCGATTTAAAGTCCCTTAAAAGGTGTTCTTTGCACAAAAATGCTGAAATCTCGTGTTTTAAACCGGTCAGGTCAGCTTACATGCATGACGATTTTAAATCACTTGAATTTTTTTCAAGTCCTTCCTTTTGAAATCTTTAATAATATCATCACATTGATAATACTATGTTCACACTTGAGTTCTTAAACGCGTTTAAGCAGCTCGAACGTGATTAAGCTCTAATCACTTCAAAATCGAGATGATTACCCATACATTGAAGTGATTTGTTAATCACTTCAAATCGACATGATTACAACTAAATCACTTCATAAACCACATAGAATCCACTGAACATACCTAATAATGTAGAATCGCCAACATGTCGTGTACAACCGGCCAAGATTTCTGCTTAATGTTTTTATTTTTTTCCTTAAATAATTCATAAATTTTCACAATTTCATCATTAAAATGATTAAAATAATCTACTGATAACTTTATAAAAATGTTTTTATCCATTTTTATACTTTAAAGATATATAAATTTGTTTGATTTTTTTTTGTGTGTTTGTTGTGTGTTTTTTTCTTAATCATCTGTCATCTTAATCATCTCAAATGTAATGTGAACGGCTTTGATTAGCTAAATCAACATTTTGCTTAAACGCGTTTAAAAACCCAAGTGTGAACTTAGCATAAGTTCTTTATTTGTTTTTCAATAAAATTAAATATTTTATATATGTTAGCAAATTTGAAGTGCAATGGAGTTTGCTTGGATTCCAAAATCAAAAACTAAACCTCCGCTCAAGTGAAACACCGTGTCGTTCAATTCAAATAGTTAATTAACAACGATAAAAAATATGTATAATAAGAAAAAAGGTTCTAAAAGAACAGAAGGTTCCTTTTTTAACAAAAGCACAAAAAAGAATTAGCAACAATATTTTAACGATCTTACGTAATAATGAAACACATTACTAGAACAGAGTTATTAGCATTTGTGTTGTACTAAGGTTGTAACGTTTTTTTCAACAATATAGAAAAACCTTTAAATTAGCAGATGGTTTGATAAATCACTTTTTGTCAAAGTGATTTCAAATTACGCAAAAGGTGTTTTGCGCATATAAAGATTTGGAATCACTTGCTGCTTTTACTATGTTATTAGTAGAGAATTCACTAAAGAGGGTATTATTATGTGCTTCTATTCATTTTTGTAATATTACTAGGTTTAATACACACAAATATATAAACATTAAAAAGATTTCTAAGTGTCTGCTTGTTTTGCACAAATTTTTTTTGCTGTGCTTACCAATGTTCGTTATTTGTTTTTTCTCTAACGCAGCCAGCAAGTTTGTTTTTTCGAAAAAATATTTCTGAGTTTTCCAAAGTGACACAGTTCTAATATGTGATGTTCGAAATGTATTAAAGACCTGCATTAGCGGTATTATTTATATAATAACAGTGAGTTAATATTCATATTGGAGAAGCATTCACTACATTCATACACAATATTGACAACCTGAATGAATGAAAACACACGACCCACCACAATAACACACTAAATGGTATTTCACTGAGTGGATCGAAATTTGTTGTTTTGAACAGGGACCGTACAGATATTCCTTTGTTCATAAAAGTCAGATGAAAACAGTTATTTTTTGATTTTTATTTTTTTGAACAAAAATAATTGTTATTTTTGGATTTTTATTTTTTCGATCAAAAATAACAGTTATTTTTTGATATTAATTTTTTCGAACAAAAATAACAGTTATTCTTTAAATAAATGTACGTGTTTTAAATAATTTAGATGACTTTAATAATTATTTGAATGTGCATAATTACACACGAAAATAAAAATTTTAAGTCAACTAAATTATTAAATCACGTACATTTATTTAGAGAATAACTGTTATTTTTGTTCAACATAATAAAA
Source organism: Pollenia angustigena (assembly GCA_930367215.1). NCBI lineage: Eukaryota > Metazoa > Arthropoda > Insecta > Diptera > Polleniidae > Pollenia > Pollenia angustigena. Next base: position 8,687,633 of record OV884061.1, on the reverse strand, counting down.
ATCAAACAATAACTGTTATTTTTGATCCAAAAAATAATAATCAAAACATTACTGTTAATTTTGATCGAAAATATAAAAATCCAAATTATAAAACTCAATATATCATTGACAAGTGCATGAGGAACAATATGGTATACTTGAATCAGTTTTTCGACATTTACTTCTATATGCTTTTTTTGTTTTAAAATTCCAATATAACTGTTATTTTCGGTCCCTGGTTTTGAATGATTATCTACTGTAATTGATTTTCACGTTTTTTATACCCTTCACCAAACGTAAAAGGGTATACATTTGGGCATTTCTTTCTAAAAGTCTACCGTGTACGAAAATTTAAAAGTTATTAAAATAAGGCGACCAGATTTTGAAACTAAAAATAGAGGACATAAAGAAAAAAAGTAAAAAATATTTTTGACTTCAAGATTTTTTAATTATATTACAGACAAATTTACATCCCCATATTTATATACTTATAGTTAATTAAAAAAAATAACATATTGTCGGCTTAATATGCAAACCTGCTAAATCCACTTTTTAAGTTAATTGAGATTTTGATTCCGTTGGGTAGAGAAAAATATGCCTCGTGCACCAGCAATTTGAGTATTGAAGTATATTTTTTGTTTCCTCTCATGCATTTGTTGAAAGGGAGTTAGCAGGTTAGGATATTAAGCAGACGATATATAAAAATTTACATTAACTTAAGTAAAATTAGTTTGAAAAAATAACGAAACTTAAAAATGCATTGGAGTTACTTATTCAAAATTTTATACTGCAAGTGTATGAGAGTCAGTGTTGCAAAATTGAAATTTCGAAATTCAACTAAAAGAGTATTTTTCCCACCAAATGGTACTTTTTGTTAAAAAAACAATAATTTATGAAAATAAAAGGATCAAAAAACATTCTATTGGAATTCATTTATCTAAGTATTTAATACCAAACAGTATTTATTTATATTTGAGGCACACATGTAAATAATATTTCTGCTATACAATATTGTTATAAGATTAAGCAAATTTACTTTAAGAGATCATAAGAAATATTATAACTACAACAGCAACTACCAGTTGATTTTAATAGTTCTTTAGTTTTTATTAACCCTTATGTGAGTGACAGGGTACCCGGGTAACTTTTTAATCTTTAATTTCATTTTTTGTTTGTTTGAAGTTTCTTAAGGGAGTGGAACCTCTTGAGAACTCTTATTATTGTGTTTTAAATATATTTAAATAAACATTAGCTTAGTTTCTTAATTTGAAAGGGTTCTGTGGGTCAATTTATATTTCGCACCCTTAACGGAGTGACAGGGTACCCGGGTACCTTAACGAAAATATTTAAAATAACATTTATTTTTTAGTATAATTTAATTTATTGTTATGAATATCAGCTTAAAAGCATGTTGAATTGAATAAGCTGGAATATTTTTTTACTTTTCACATGAATGAAAATTTAAAATTTATAAATAAAAAGACAGTGTTAGTTATTTTGTACATATACATATTTCGTTTATTCAAACAAAATGCTTGAAGAAAGCACAAAAAATAGAAATTATATACACTTCACTATAGAACAAATCGAAAAAACAAAAAAAAAAAAAAAAAAAAAAAAAAAAATTGTGTACTGAGATCCTGTGTAGAAGGATTCAAACAGAGGACGGTGAATTGAATGTTCGATACAACTTGCGCACGCCCTCCTTTTTTTTGGCACATAGAGCAACTGCCGACAACTCCGAAATTACTATTACTTTCACGCAAAATTATATCGCACATCTCACTGGATAATTAAGTTTAAAATACGTGCTTAGGTGCTCCTATATTTAAGCCAGGATCAGAACCTCTGCGTTGCCGTAATTTCTGTTGATGTATTGGTATTTCGGATAGCGATCACGACGCCAGTGAGAACCATCCTTTCCATGGACTTCAGTTGTTTCTTCACTCCCGTCAGAATCATATGAATCCTCGTTGTCCTCTATTTATCCCATATGTTTTGCTTCGGATGCTTCTGATATTATATCGCACATTTTCAGAATATGTTCACATTCGTTTTATATATCATTTGTTTCTATGGAATCTAAGCGTGCTTGTTTAGAACAAGAAGCCAATGTTGTTATTGCACTTTACCTTCTTCTTGCGCTCACCGAACTTATTCATGTATGAACATAGTAATGTATGAAAGCAGTAGCAAGTAGATGCATTTGTCGATCAATCATAAAGCCAAAGGGAAATCCCCCGATTCGTGTTTATGTTAGACATTGCAAAAACTTATATTTTACGTTTTGTTCAATGAATTTTCTTATATAAATTGTAATATAATGTAAAATTTTCGTATTTATTGTATGTGGTACCAGGGTACCTGTCACTCTGTTAAAGGTGTTTTTTGTTTGTCACTCACATAAGGGTTAAACTTGAAACAGTTTCTACGTGTAAACCATTGAAAATGTGTGTTCAATTGATGTTCAGAAATGTGGTATCGATAAAATACCATAAGCAATATGTGAAATGTCAGCAAACATTATTTTTGTTTCTTTTATTGGTTATATTTTTCTAAGAAATTTAAATATGTATATTCAGTTCTGAAATGCTTTATTTCTGAAAGATCCGCTAGAACACGTAATTGAGGATTGATATTATTATAGTTTCCTTTATCGCTTGTAAATAGCATTAATAACAACAGTATTATGCTATTGGTTTTTTCGGAAAACAATATTTTCTGGAGTGAAGCTGATTATCACTTTTAAAGATTTATTTTCGAAACAAAATTTAGTTCTTTATGTTTCGCAAACTGTGGAATAAAACGATTTTGCAGTTTCTTTTACTTTATAAACCATTTCTTTAACATTGCATTTTTCTATAGTTATGGTTTTTAAATAGTATTGTGGTTATTTTGTTGAACTATTTGTGGTTTTTAATCCAAATTTTTAATATTTTTAATTAGGCTTAAGTTCATGAAATTTAATTTTTCATTAAATTATTTTTATGAAGAAAGGAATTTTACAACATGAAAATCAATTAAAATTGTTATTGATAATCTTTCATTCTTGACGTGGCTGGGGCTCGAACCCCGGCCGGCAGGTTACCATGACATGTTTCGATTGCAACCACTCAATCTCCTCAGATGGATTTGCCGTCTTACACTCGCAGCCATCGACGACTGCTGACGTCAATAGTCAAACATCAATCCTTAAACCAAATTGTATTCTAACATTTGGTAGATCGAAATTTGCTTTCCTGAATGATTATCCATTTTTATTGATTTAACATGTTTTTTCCTTACTTCTGGTTTTTCGTACTTTTGTCAAGAATTTTCTTGAAGTCTAAGTACATTTGTCAAGAATTTTTCTTGAAGTCCAAGTACATAAAAATAATTTAATGAAAAATTAAATTTCATGAACTTAAGCCTAATTAAAAATATTAAAAATTTGGATTAAAAACCATAAATAGTTCAACAAAATAACCACAATAATAATTATTGTTAAAGCTAAGGCACGAGCTCTATGTGTACATTTGTCCTTCAAGTTGTGCTGAAAAAGGTCAACAGAAAAGAAAAAGACAAAATGAAAAAAACAAAAAATGTACTTGGACTTCAAGAAAAATTCTTGACAAAAGTACGAAAAACCAGAAGTAAGGAAAAAACATGTAAAATCAATAAAAATGGATAATCATTCAGGAAAGCAAATTTCGATCTACCAAATGTTAGAATACAATTTGGTTTAAGGATTGATGTTTGACTATTGACGTCAGCAGTCGTCGATGGCTGCGAGTGTAAGACGGCAAATCCATCTGAGGAGATTGAGTGGTTGCAATCGAAACATGTCATGGTAACCTGCCGGCCGGGGTTCGAGCCCCAGCCACGTCAAGAATGAAAGATTATCAATAACAATTTTAATTGATTTTCATGTTGTAAAATTCCTTTCTTCATAAAAATAATTTAATGAAAAATTAAATTTCATGAACTTAAGCCTAATTAAAAATATTAAAAAGTTATGGTTTTTATTTAAATTTTACACTAACATATTATCCACTGCATCCCTTTAAATAAATTTTCTTGCCACTTGTAAGAACATATATCCCATTCTGGAAAGCAAAATATGAATCCTGGCGTCCACGTTTTGCATTTTAATATTAACGTCGTTAATTATTTTTAAAATACAACAACACAAATTTAGCAATAAGCACATGATGACCAAAGCCTGCTATCGAAATGATCATATCACAGTTAAGAAGTTAAGAGATAAACGGCTCAAAGGATAAAAAAAAATACTGAAAACAACGCGGGGGTACTGCGGTATTTTTAATATGAAAAAGTACTGAAAAAAGTACCAAAGTACTGAATTTTTCAACACTGATGAGAGTTAAGTAGGCATATGAACAGAACAAGCATGGGACGACATTTACCATACGATTTGACAGAAAAGACCAGTGATCGCCGCACACTGGGGATTTTTGTATGGAGGTGAGGAAAAAAATATATTTGTCAAAAAATATAATGATTTCAAATTAAGTTTTATTTATATAGTAATACACAAAAGTAATCAAAATAAAGAAAGTTAGAGAAATGTATATCGTTACCTACAATGTAAAAAGCCCTAACTAACAAAAAAATTTAAAAGATTTTTTTTTAATTTTTAATTCATTATTTATTTTAAATCTATTTTTAATTTCATCACAAACTTAGTTTTATTTATATAGTTATACACAAAAGTAATCAAAATAAAAAAAGCTAGAAAAATATATATCGTTACCTAAAATGTAAAAAGCCCTAACTAACAAAAAATTTAAATGAATTTTTTAATTTTTAATTTATTATTTATTTTAAATCTACTTTTTAATTTATTATTCTAAAAAAGCCTTAACTTCGTCGCTTATATCACTATGCTTTTTCTGGTGTATTCATCGGGCCAGCTACGGGGAGACCAGGGTCTCTGTACGCCCAAAACACCATCTTCGGTGTTGCGTATTTTGGTGAAGGAGTTCTGTGGAGCCAGTGAAGGATAATGCCTTTGCCTTTGTTGCCCTCTTGGGCTCGTCTATGGTGCCTTCTGGTGCGAACAATTTGTTTTTTTTTTTATTGTATATACGAATACTTTGTTACTTTTTTTTATTAATATTTTAATTACTATTTTTATCAATATTTTTTGTTAAGTTTTTCCATTATTGTTTATTTTCTGAATTTTGAAATTTACTTTTAACTTTTTGGTCATTTTGAAGATCTCTTTTTTTTTTAAATACATTCCTTTTGTTAAAATTTTAATTCCATTTTTGTTATGTTGCACCACGCAAGGCGGGGTGTATGTTGGCGTCTGGCTGGTGGGAACCGAATGTTCATGTTTCCCAGTATTTTGATCGTGTGCAACAGGATCACATGTGTTGGTGGCATCTGGCAACACCACATGCGGTATGTCGCTCAAAAATTAATTCGCCTTTACCTGTCACTCTTTTAATACAACTTCAACCAGCCAGACGCCGGCTTTCGTGTATTTTGTTAAAATAAAACTATAAATTAAATAAAAGGTGTAAACTACATAAATTGCAGGCTTAATAAAGAAAAAAAAATAAAGGAAAATTTAAACTGAGTCTAAATCAAAAATTGAAGGAAATAAGAAAGTGCTAAAGTGGTTCTATTGCACGAGAATTGGTTTTTATTTCAAGCAACAAGTGCTACGCGACCTGCCTCAAGTAACCCATCCTTGAGCTCCCAGCCAGTTCCCATAGGAAATAAAGTGAGCCCCACCAAATATCACCGAGGACGTACCAGGAAACCACAGGTAACCAGCCCCAATCATACCCCAACAAAAGTGTTTTCCGAGAGTGGGCATTTGGTCTACCGTAATTAATGAAGCGATTTCAGGAAATTAATAAGTGTATTTTACAATTCAATTACAATATTAATTATTTTATTTTGTTTAATTGTGATAACGGTTTGGATAAACCTATAACCACAACAGAAATAAAAGATATACTATCAAAAACAAAGTATAACAAGGCTCCAACGGAAATGTTTGTGGAAGAATTGGCAAAATCGTACATTATATTTGAATCCGCTAAATTAGACGAAAAATTCATGACAATCATAATTTTTCCAATTTATAAAAAGGGTGACAAAGAAATTGTAAATAACTATAACTATCGAATATCTTTTATGAATGCAAATGCAAAAATTTTCATCGGCATACTTAATAACAGACTAACTTAATGGTTAAACAAACATAACATTCTAACAGAGTTCCAAGCAGGATTCCGGGAAGGTTATTCAATAGTCGATAATTTGTATACATAAGCAGCAATTGCTCACCTTAAGTTTAAAGAAAAGAAAAAACTACATATGTACATATGGGCATTTCCGTAGAATGGTCTACCAGTATGAAAAAATAAAATGTTGATTATCATCGTCTTTTATTGTTTATTATTAGAAAAAAAAGTCTATGTTCTTATTAAAGAATGGTTTCCTAGCATATCTGAGCTGTTTTACTTGAGGAAATTGCGCTGGAAACTGGAAAATTTTATATTTTTCTGTATTTTCTACTTCTAAAGACATTTTTATATACTTATTTTACATGCAAAAATATGCTATGTTTACACTCTTTCTTCATAATCTCTCCATTACAATCCATTGTAAAAGGAGTGTTAAGTTTTTTTGTTAAGGAAATTTGAAGACATTTATGGTAAAGTGCATGGTTATAATAATAAAAAAACATATGGAAAAATCGTACGTTCGCGATCGGTGCATAAGCCAATTAAACAAAAACCAAGAGAGATATTTTATTTTGTAAATACTGGATGGAGATCTACACTAAAACACAACGGAATATTTTGAATATTCCGTTCCATTTTCCAGATTTTTAGATTTCACTACTGTCAGCCAAAGTTGACTTCTATTTTGCGTACGTTCGTGACCACATGTTTATAGCTATTATTATGAAAACTTAAACTCGATGAAATCCATCTTTTGTACTAAATGTATGCTCAACGCAAACTCGATTATTAATGTATATAGATGATACTGTAGTCCTAGCAGACGATATCGTAACAATGCACAATATGATTAATAAACTTGAGAGTAACTGTAAATGTGGAATCTGGAAGTAAATCTCAGTAAATCAGAAATGATGATATTTAGAAGAGGAGGCAGAATTTCTTAACGTGAAAAATGGATATTTAATGGAGCGCCTATAAGAGTCGTAAATGAGTACACGTATCTGGGTGTTACATTGAAAACAAAAATGTCATTTAGAAAGCACTTAGAAAAGAGAAACTTGTCGGCAAAAAACTGCATAAACGTTATGTGGAAAGACTTTCTCGCCAAAAGAGATATATGAAGGTCTAAATGCAAAATGGAACATGTTTAAATCAATATGCCGTGCTATACAAACGTATGGTGCACAAATATGGGGTTTTCCGTTATTTCAAGACGTAGATAAGCTACAACGATATTCAGCTAAAAAAGTTTTAAAATTGCCACCATTTACACCCACATATGCTTTGATGTTAGAAACAGGTATGGAAAATAATTAAATTTACACACTCGACCTACGCCTCCGATATATCATAAAAACGTTATATGAATACGATTGAAGTCGATTATTAGACTACCAAACCAGCTTACAAAACACATAATACAGAAAGGAACGTGTTGGTATGAGCATATTGACTCGTTGTCTAGAGACGTTAACGCAACTGGAATATTACAATGCGTAACAAGAGAAAGTTGGGATCTTCTGCGAAGTAGTATTATAGCTGGCTTAAAAATCAAGGAGATGGAGTTGTACTTACATAAGACAGCTGGTACAAGTCGTTTTTATTCAATACTGAAGTACATAGAGCCGCAATCCTATTTGGAAATCACAAATATGACAGAATTAAGTTATATCGTCATATAATTTCAAAAAAGCCCTAAGTTACATTGAAAAAATTTTACAGCAGAAGCAAAAAACTCTTTAAATTGAAAACTAACCAAAATTTAAAATAAATCAATTTTTTTGGAAAAAAAAGAAAACATAACAGAGAATCTCTTATTAAAACACAACAAAGGCAAACTTATTGTTGATAAACAAAAATAAAAACACAAAACTAATTTTTTTGTGTTTGTTGTTTATTATTTATTAAAAAGCGCTTGCACTAACGCCTTTGAGAATTTTGTTGATAAAAACATTATTTTTAATTGTAGAATTGTAGATTTTGAATTTTTGTAACTTAGGGCTTTTTTGAAATTATAGGACGATATATTTAAAGCTAGATGTGATTTAATTGAGTTAAATGGTACACGGTTTCAGCAAAACAGACCCCATATATGCTCCTTGTGCAATCTTAACGAAACCGAAAACATTCGGCATTTTATAGCCAAATGCGCTATATTAGAACAAATAAGATTCCAAAACTTTAAAAAAAAAATTATCTTAACAGAAAATGAGTTGATTATTATTCTAAATGGTAAAGACAATTTAAAATATTTATCCCGCTATATTATAAATGCGATAGGCTACAGAATGATATGAATAACTGAATTTAATTAATTTTTATGTAACACTAGCTTAACCCGGTGCGCTTCGCTACACTGCTTAAACCACTTCTTCAGTTGAGAGATATTTAATATATGCTTTATTTTTATTTTCAAAAGTGTAGTATACCATAGGAGTGACTTCTACTAAGTTTGAACATTCTTACTATAACAGTTCTAAAGATATGTGATATTAAACATTGGCGTCCTATGGGGGGTAACATTTCCCGCTGCTATTTTATTTCAATTTTGGGGTTCAGAAGATCATACTACAAAAAGTTTAATAAAATGAGTGCAGCGGCTCTAAATTATATTTCTGGCTATGAGGGGTACTGCTCCTCCTCTGTCTACGCCGCCCATTTCTATATTGAAATTTAAAGTTTGCCAACATAGTAGCTTTAACCACGTTTGAAGACTCTCCCTTTAATAGTTCTTCAGTTGAGAGATATTTAATATATGCATCCTATGGAAGGTATTTCCCCCCTGCGCCTTCCCGCTTTATTTTTATTTTCAAAAGTGTAGTATACCATAAGTGTGACTTCTACAAAGTTTGAACATTCTCACTGCAACAGTTCTTAAGATATACGATATTAAACATTGGCGTCCTATGGTGGGTACCACTTCCCCCGCTGCTAATTTGTTTAAATTTTGGGGCTCAGAAGATCATACTACCAAAGGTCCAACAAAATGCGTGCAGTGGCTCTTATTAATATTTCTATCTATGAGGGATACTGCTCCTCCCCTGTCTACCCCACCTATTTTTATATGGAAATTTATAGTTTACCCTAATAGTAGCTCTTACCACGTTTGAAGACTTTCTCTTTAATAGTTCTTCAGTTGAGCGATATTTAATATATGCATACTATGGGAGGTGTTTCCCCCATGCGCCTTTCCGCTTTATTTTTATTTTCAAAAGTGTAGTATACCATAAGAGTGACTTCCACAAAGTTTGAACATTCTCACTACAACAGTTCTTAAGATATGCGATATTAAACATTGGTGTCCTATGGTGGGTACCACTTCCCCCGCTTCTATTTTATTTCAACTTTGGGGCTCAGGAGATCCTACTACTAAAAGTTCAACAAAATGCGTGCAGTGGATCTTATTAATATTTCTATCTATGAGGGATACTGCTCCTCCCCTGTCTACCCCGCCCATTTTTATATTGAAATTTATAGTTTACCCTAATAGCAGCTTTAACCACGTTTGAAGACTCTCCCTTTAATAGTTCTTCAGTTGAGCGATATTTAATATATGCATCCTATGGGAGGTATTTCGCCCCCTGCGCCTACCCGCTTTATTTTTATTTTCAAAAGTGTAGTATACCATAAGAGTGACTTCTACAAAGTTTGAACATTCTCACTATTACAGTTCTTAAGATATGCGATGTTAAACATTGGCGTCCTATGGGGGATTCCACTTCCCCCGCTGCTATTTTATTTTAATTTTGGGGCTCAGAAGATCCTACTACCACAAGTTCAACAAATTGCTTGCAGCGGCTCTTATTAATTAGTCTTCTATGAGGGGTACTGCTCCTCCCCTGTCTACCCCGCACATTTTTATATTGAAATTTATAGTTTACTATAATAGTAGCTTTAACTACGTTTTAAGACTCTCCCTTTAAAAGTTTTTTAGTTGAGCGATATTTAAAGTATGCATCCTCTGGGAGGTATTTCCCCCCTGCGCCTACCCGCTTTATTTTCATTTTCAAAAGTGTAGTATACCATAAGAGTGACTTCTAGAAAGTTTGAACATTCTCACTATTACAGTTCTTAAGATATATGCGTGCAGTGGCTCTCATTAATATTTCTATCTATGAGGGGCACTGCTCCTCCCCTGTCTCTCCCGCCCATTTTTATATTGAAATTTATAGTTTACTATAATAGTAGCTTTAACCACGTTTTAAGACTCTCCCTTTAAAAGTTCTTCAGTTGAGCGATATTTAATTTATGCATCCTCTGGGAGGTATTTCCCCCTGCGCCTACCCGCTTTATTTTTATTTTCAAAAGTGTAGTATACCATAAGAGTGACTTCTAGAAAGTTTGAACATTCTCACTATTACAATTCTTAAGATATGCGATGTTAAACATTGGCGTCCTATGGGGGATTCCAATACCCCCGCTGCTATTTTATTTCAATTTCGGGGCTCAGAAGATACTTCTACAAAAAGTTCAGCAACATGCGTCCAGCGGCTCTTAAGATATGCTATAATTAATATTGGCATCCTATGGGGGTACCAATTCCCCTGCCCCTATCGAAAAAATAAGAAGCCATTTTATTTTTAGGGCTCACGTGATGTTACTGTAAAAATTTCAGGAAAATCGGTTCAGTAGTTTCGGAGTCTATAAGGCGACAAACAAACAAACAAACAAACATACAAACATTTTTCATTTTTATATATATAGATACATATATAGATATAGATAGATAAAACAATATTTGTAATATATATCGAGCCCTTACCGCGAAAATAACGTCAGCGTTAAAAACCAAATTTTAGAGGAGAGAGTTTTTTTTATTTTATTTCATATGAATTTTGTATGAAATTTGTCGCTTACAATTATATTGTTTTTGCTATAAAATCGTAACGGTACCTTACATACAGTCTACAACTGACATGAAATGCTTAACATTAGCACTAAAATGATGTTAGTGTTAAGTGTAGACTCATCATGTTAGAGGTTTTCTCATGTTATAACACGGCTGTTAATGCAAATGCTTTAACAACGCTTTTATAACATCATGTTATAACAGCAAATCATGTCAGTTGTAGACGGGGAGTTATGTGACCATGAAATTTTAGGAGATGAAGCAAGTGTTGCTTACGTTATTTTCGCGGTTAGGGCTCGATATAATAACCTTTTCCGACAGACGACGTCATGTCATAGTCGTATGTTCAATTTTGATTACTAAAAATGAATTCAAAATAAAGAACAATTACCTAGCTAACTAACGAACTATTAATTATTTTTGTATTTAATTTGAATCAACTGAAGAAATTGAATAAAATATAGATTTAATGGTAATTATTTTTTAATCAAATCATTTTACACATTGTTTGAAATCGGACGTTGTTTTTTTTATCATATTTTTAATTAAATTAATCATTAATTAAGAAGAAAAAAAAACAAATTTCAATTTTTATAAATTTTAGATATCAATAAAACATTATATGCACCGCTGCAGGCATATAGTATCAAGGATACAATTTGAAGTAAACAAGTGCCGTTTCTTTTGAAAGTTTCTAATAGATTGGAATATTTTGTAGTGTACCCTAATACACTTTACCACATGAAGATGGGCCGCCCTAATAAATAACCAACATTCATAATAAAACAACTTGATACCACACATGCAGTTAAATACAAACAAATCGATGAACATTGATTTGTTAAAAGTGCAACATGTGCAGTTTGGAAAATTGAGTGACAAAATTTTAAACTCAATTTCCCAAACTAAATTATGATTGGTTATGAAACCAAAAAGGGGAAATAGAATAAGAAATTAGACTAAGATAATTTTTGTATATAAAGGGGCGCGCTGCCCAAAATAAATTAGATTTAATTTGAACTACAAATCGGCAATATCTGCCTTGTGTTTTAAATTATAGAAAAATCTCCTTTTGCCCTCTAACCATTGAGACTGGCAAAAGTAAATAGCGTGACTAGTGGCAAACTCTGCCAGTCACAAAATATTATACTTTATTTAAACACATAACTTTACATGGCGATCCTGCCACCCGGACCAGCACATTTTTGTTAAATCCTACAAATATTTGGCGATAATTTTGCCAACCAAGGACGAATATTTCAATTTCAATTCAGGGAAAATTGCCTGAAAAACATTATTAGAAGAACACAGCCAGTTTATATTCGTATTTTGTACCTGTTACATGGAAGAGTACGTCCCAAAGTACGTAGGAAAGCAAGCTAGAACAGGCCATTTCAATCGAAGAATACAAGCGTAGGCAGAGCCGCCTGGCGGAAGAGCGCCTCACAGCAATCCCTAGGGTTGACATCCAGTTAAAAAAGAGAAGAGGAGGCCGGCTGACGAAGTTAAAAAAGGAGTTAGCGGAACTACTAAGGCTAGTAAAGCAGGAGAATCCTGCAATAAGCTGGGAGAGAGCTTCAGCGGCTTGGGAACGGATAGGAATCATCAAAAATGATATTAGGAAAAAAACACAAAAAGAAAAAGAATGAAAAACAAGAATAAATAAATAATTTTAAAATTTATATTATCAAATTATTTTATCTTTATATAAATTATATTTATTTTTTTTATTATTTTTGAGCATGTGTAAATCACAGACAACTTTTGACCGCCCTAAGGCAAATGTAGTGAATGAGGTTAGGGTAACAGAGGAAAAACTTAATTTAGGGACTATAGAGATTTACTTACTAGTAATAACAGTAGTAATAGTAATAAACTTTATAATTCGAATATATCAAATGCATAAGAGGAATATAAAGAAACAATATCTGAGCAAAGCTATTGAATCAAACGCTATATAAATATAATATAAATGTCATGGCAACAAGTTTTGGAACATTGTAGAGCGGTTAAAGAGGTTTTTGACAGATCGTACGAGTGTCTGAACGTTGATAGACCAACAGGGCAAGAGACTGTCGACAGACATATACAGATCCTTTTAGACTGTCTTAACAAAATCACCCATATCGTGTATAAAAATTCCCTGGGAGTTTTTTCCCTTTTCCCATTTTTACAATAGAATTATCATAGGAAAAATTGAAAAAGGGAAAAAAACTCCCAAGGAATTTTTATTCACGATAGGGGTGAATAAGAACTATACTCAATGTGCAATATCATAGGCTGACACCCTCGCATAAGATAGCAGCAGACACTTTCTTTCATGACATCAGGAATTAAATAGTACTTGTGACAGCCAAAAAGAGCATTAAGGTACATATGCCAGATACTATCCAAGAAAGGATAGATATAAAACCCATATTCCAACCAAAGAACATAAAACTTACAATGCCTCAGACAACTGTAGAATTTTTAAACACAGCTTCTAAGCTCATAACAGATTTCGATGGAAAATCGGAAAACTTGAGATCCTTTTTAGATTCCTTATTGTTAGTCGATTCAATAAAAGAGACACATGAATCAATATTGATAAATCTCATAAAAACTAAATGGAAGGGAAATGCGAGAAATTTAATAAATGATGAGAGCACGGTAACTCAGATTATAGAAAAATTAAAAACCACTGTCAAATGTGAATCGGTAGAGGTGTTGACAGCGAAAATCATGAACATGAACATAAAGCAAAATAACAAAACAGCTAATGCTTACTGTTCTGAGGTAGAAACTCTTGCAAAAGCCCTAGAAAACACTTACATTTCGGACGGACTTTCATGCGAACTCGCTAGTAAATATTCAATTCAAGCAGCCGTTAAGGCAATGACCACGAACTGTACGTTGGACAGAGACTAATAATGCAAGCTGGACAATTCAATTCCATGAATGATGCAGTTAGCAAATTTGTTAATAGCTGCACTGAAGTCACTGGAACACAAAATTCCATACTTCATTTCAATAAAAATCAAAACAAATATCGGAACAATTACAACCGATCAAGAGGTAGAAACAACTACCAAGGAAACAACAACAGAAACTATAACAATTTTCAGAACAATAGCAATTTTCATAACAATAGAAACAATAACAATTTTCAGAACAATATATATCAAAATAGAAATAATAATGACAGGAGACATATATGTACGTACTATACACGAAACGGGAAACGCAGAAGGCCCGGAATACGAGAATATTCCGGAGAGCCAAATCTAGTTTTGAAAAATACCAAAATCTACAAAATATCTGAAAACAACACAAACTTTATAACAATAAAATACAAAAACAGTAATTTAACATTCTTAGTCGACACAGGAGCGGACATTTCACTATGTCGTAAAACAAATCATTTACAAAATGAAAATTACTATCCAGATGAGAAATGTAAACTGACAGGTATCACGAGTCAAGAATTTAATTCATTAGGAACAATTGACCTTAAGTTAAACATAGATGACATAGCTTTTGAACATACTTTCCAATTAGTAAGCGCAGATTTTCCAATTGAGACAAACGGAATTATTGGACGGGATTTTTTAAGAAAATATTTTTGTAAAATTGATTACGAAACATTTACATTGTCACTAATGGTGAACGATGAATCAATAGTCTTACCCATGCAAACAAAAACATACAATGAGTTGAAAATTACAATACCACCACGAACTGAAATAATACAGCCAATTATTGGAAGCCAATGAATTGGAAGACGGAATTTTTTTAAGTAATTCGATCGCACCAAAAAGCGGTATGACACACATAAAAATTTTAAATACAACAAATTCAACAGTAATTCTTAAGGGCATTAAACTACAGACTGACCCACTTAAAAATTATGACATATTAAGTTACAATAACACAAACAATGACGAACGTTTTGAAAAAATAATGAATGAGCTACAAATTAACAACAATGACAAAAATGCAATATCATCACTAATTAATATTTTTAAAAAATACCAAAACGTATTTCATTTGGACAACGAAAAATTAACTAGCAACAATTTTTACAATCAGGATATCATAACCTCAGACAATACACCAGTATACATTAAAAATTACAGACTACCACATTCACACACTGACACGATAAACGAACAAGTACAGAAAATGCTTAAAGATGACATTATAGAGCCTTCAATCAGTCCATACAATGCACCACTATTGTTAGTACCAAAAAAGGGCACTGAAGACAAAAAGAAATGGAGGCTGGTGGTAGACTTTAGAAAACTCAATGACAAAATTGTAAATGATAAATTCCCATTGACGAGATTAGAGGACGTTTTAGACAAATTAGGAAGAGCTAAATGGTTTTCCACCTTGGATATGACCAGCTCTTTCCACCAAATAAAACTTAATAAGGACTCCAGACCATTGACAGCTTTTTCAACAACAAATGGACATTACCAATTCAAAAGATTACCCTTCGGTTTAAAAATATCATCAAATAGTTTTCAAAGAATGCTGACAATAGCACTTTCTGGTTTAGACTCAGAAGCTTTCCTGTATGTCGATGACATAATTGTGTATGGTTGCAGTCTAAACCACCATAATCAAAATCTAATTAAAGTACTTGACAGATTGCAACAGTATAATTTGAAACTTAATCCGAAGAAATGTTGTTTCTTACGACCAGAAGTTGTCTATCTAGGACACTTAATTACAAAGGACGGAGTCAAAACTGACCCTGCAAAATATAAAATAATAGAGAACTACCCGGTACCAAAAAACACGGACGACGTTAGAAGATTCGTTGCATTTTGCAACTATTACAAATTTAAACGCTTTACTAAAGAAAGCTGTTAAGTTTGAATGGAAAGACGAATGCCAAAAAGCTTTTGATAAACTCAAAGAAAAATTAATTAATCCACCTATATTACAGTATCCAGATTTTAATAAACCCTTCATACTCACGACAGATGCATCAAATTTTGCATTAGGTGCTGTATTATCACAAGGTGAAATAGGACAAGACTTACCAATTCCTTCTCCAGCAAGTCTTTGCAGAAACATGACATAAACAAGCCAATAATAGAAAAAGAACTCTTGGCAATCCATTGGGGTATACATTTTTTCAAACCATATTTGTATGGAAGAGAGTTCATAGTAGTCACGGACAATCGACCACTTATCTCATTGTTCTCTCACAAAAATCCTTCATCAAAGATGACCAGGATAAGACTTGATTTATCAGACTATAATTTTTCAATTCTTTACAAGAAAGGAAAGATGAATACAAATGCTGACGCACTCTCGAGAATAGAGATTGACTCTGATATACTTAGACAAATGATACCACAAGACCAAAAGCGTTCTAATAACAACTAGAGCCATGAAAAATAAAGAAAATGAGACAAATAAAATAGAGGAATTGAATAATGAGGATAAAAATAAGTTAAATAATACACTCGCGAGAAATAGATTGGAGGATTGCACATCTCAGAGGTCTGATCAACTTCATATATGGGAATGTACATCCATCAATGATATTAAAAACATGAAAAAATTGCAATTTAATGAAATACAATATAAAGAAAATTTAAGTATATACACGGAAAATAATGTTGTGCACATCGGTCGGGATAATAATTCAACGAAACAAGTTTCGAATATGAAGAAATCTCGTACCCACTATAATGAAAATGATAAGCTAGCAAGATTCAGTGATAAATCAGCGAATCTAGGTTCGATACTGAAGAAACTGATTTCTCAAATGAATACAGAAAGTATAAGAGAATTAGCACTTTCAAGTCAAGATAAAATATTTAATTTGTATACAAAGGAAGAATTTAAAAAAGCATATGCACAAATAATAATCAACAACAAAAATCCTCAACTAAAAATATTGATATTTAAGCCTCCAATAAGAATAGAAGACGACATAATAAAATACAAACTTATTGACGAATTTCACAGTTCCTTGAGTTCCGGACACTTAGGAATTAGAAAAACAATCATAAAGTTAAAACAGAAATATATTTGGAAAAATATGACTAAAATGGTAAAACAATTTGTATCATACTGTGACAAATGCAATTAAAACAAACAGACAAAACACATTAAGGAACCACTCATACAAACATCTACACCCAACAACAGTTTTGAAGTAATTTCAATCGACACTGTAGGTCCACTACGCATATCAAACAACTACCGCTACATACTAACGATGCAATGCGAGCTGACTAAATTTGTAATCGCACACCCAATGCAAACAAAAGACGCTGTCACTACAGCTAAAACACTAGTGGAACAAGTGATCTTGAGATACGGACAATTCAAAGTACTTAAGTCAGGTTGTAGGTAAAAATGGAGTAAATACTCTAATAGATTATAACGGACAAACGAAGGAATTCCACAATAACAATCTAAAACCATACATATCTTTATAATTTTAAAATATATAATAACCATATTTAATCACATATACATACTTCATATATCTTAAGAAAACTAATTATAATATATATAATTTATAAAATATTTAATCACATTTAATTACATATATTTCATTTATAAAATATTTTACCACATTTCATTACATGTATTTCAATATCTTAAGAACACTTCTTTAAGAAAAATATCTATAGAACATTTTAATATAGAAACAAATCCAATATTACAAACATATGTTAAGATTAATGTTAAAACATAATTTGTAATTACACATAATTTTTTATTTTTTTTTTTTTTGAAAAATTAGTCCCCTAATTTTTCTCTAAAGGGTGAGGGTGTAGTGTACCCTAATACACTTTACCACATGAAGATGGGCCACCCTAATAAATAACTAACATTCATAATACAACAACTTGATACCACACATGCAGTTAAATACAAACAAATCGATGAACATTGATTTGTTAAAAGTGCAACATGTGCAGTTTGGAAAATTGAGTGACAAAATTTTAAACTCAATTTCCCAAACTAAATTTGATTGGTTATGAAACCAAAAAGGGGAAATAGAATAAGAAATTAGACAAAGATAATTTTTGTATATAAAGGGGCGCGCTGCCCAAAATAAATTAGATTTAATTTGAACTACAAATCGGCAATATCTGCCTTGTGTTTTAAATTATAGAAAAGTCTCCTTTTGCCCTCTAACCATTGAGACTGGCAAAAGTAAATAGCGTGACTAGTGGCAAACTCTGCCAGTCACAAAATATTATACTTTATTTAAACACATAACTTTACAATTTTAATTGATCCCACATGACAAAGTTCTTATGATAACTGAAAAATTTGTAATTAATGTTTTAACTACACCTGTAATTTCAGTCAAAATTTCTACAATTAAAAAGAATTGTTTAGCTGTATTTCATTCATTCGATGTACTATACCCTGTCTTAACCTTATCAACTATCAGTCATCAAAGGTCATGACAAAAGTTCGAATTCGTTACAAAAATTTATGACTTTTTTTTGGTATGGGTAAGCTTCAAACAGGTGTGTTTGACTTAAAAAACAAAAACGTTTTGTCTTTGATTGGCGTGGGTTCAGCTTTAGAATATTTAAACTTGGTACAAATATCTTCGTAAACAATGCACGAGATCTGTTTAAAAAAAAAAGTATATTCAAATATGAACTTCTGATCTTTTTCAACCATGGTGAAGGGTATGTATATACGATTCGAAAAGGCTTAATATAGCACTTTTTCTTTTTACCATTGAATTTAAATGGAATAAATGTGAGAAGAAAAAACCTCCCGGAAAATTTTTATTCACAATTGGGTTGATCAGTTTTTAGTGGGAATTCCAGGGATGTATTAACAAAACAAATTAAGAATTTTTCAGATTAAGGCTAGTAACTTGTAATACATATTCAAATTGAATAATATAAGACTTACGTGCATGGTTTCCCAAATCATTTTGTTGAATTTGCTGACGTTGCAATACAACTGATCTTTGTTGATGATAGAGCTGCTGTTGCATATTATTTTGTTGGGACGTCGGTATTTGATGTTGAATTATATGACTCGAAAATTGCTGACCAACAATTTGTCTCGGCTGTTGTTGCAATGTTGGATATTTCTGCATTTGAGATACTGTTTGAATAGGTTGAGAGCTTTGATTAATATTTGACTGACTTTGTCCTACTGGAGAGTGAACACTCTGCGGCACAAGAGGTTGTACCGGTCCGGGTCCTTTTAAAATGGGTCGACCTTTAAAGTAAAAAATATTTGTGGCTCAAATTAGTAAAACAAGCATATGCAGCAGATATATATTAAATCCAATTAAGAATAAAAATTCCCAAGGAATTCCTATTAAAGCTCAATTATATAAATGGAAAAAATACAACGTTGTCTGAAAAATTCAATTCATAAATAAGTTGTAGAAATATACATAATACACATCTATATCTATAAAAGAGTTGCATGAGTGACTGACTCATTCATCATCGCCCAGCCCAAGCCGCTGACCCTAGAAACTTGAAATTTAGACTAGCCATTGCACACTCCCCAAATCGATCCACTAAGACGGGATTATTTGAAATTCGAATGTATAGGTGGTAAAAAAGGTAAAAACGGGAAAAATCGGTAACCTTATATCTCACTTATCGTTGTTCTTCAGAAAAATTAGCGGGCAGGTGTCTGGTACTTTTTTTAAATTCGGCCCTATTAGGGAGTAAACGGGTAAAATCTGAATTTAACTACTTTTTTCCAACCCATCTATCTTTTGAACCAATAAACATAGAAACAAAGTTAATATCACATTCGAAACTTTTCAAAAAAATACGTATACTAATTTGGTACTTTTTCGAAATTCGAACACTTAAGGGGTGAAAATCGTAATTTTTTTTTGTACTTTTTTTTACAAAACATTTTCCTCCATTCATTAACATATTCGTATTCGTAAACAAGTTTAAGCCTAGAAAAATAAACTTTGGCGTAAAAATATGTCCACGAAGAAAAAGGACACGCTAACGAGACGGGTATATGCCAGTAATATTATATAATAATTTATATTTATATATTTAATATTTCCAGCTCTATCTATATATATAATTTCGTTGTTTGTCCGGATGTATGTCCGGTTCTCTTTCCGCGGCTTTCTGAAGCCGTCTGACGTCGCAGAAAGATGAAACTTGGCATACGTAAAGCTCATTTGCTCCACTGGTGCAAGACGGAGCCCGATTTTTGATTTTCGGTCTGTGGGCGGTGGGCGTGGTCATTGAATAAACCATTCACTTTTTCTTATATTTTTTGCAGGAAACTTTTGCGTTTTCCTAATGACACTTTTTATATTTAAAGCCCTCTGTCTGAGGAAAATCATAGAACTGTCAGATTCCTAATTTTCGGTCTCCGGGCTGTACATGTGGCTTATTTCATCATAAAACCCTCAATTTTGAATTATGTA
Organism: Pollenia angustigena; assembly: GCA_930367215.1. Taxonomy (NCBI): domain Eukaryota; kingdom Metazoa; phylum Arthropoda; class Insecta; order Diptera; family Polleniidae; genus Pollenia; species Pollenia angustigena. The sequence goes on along the minus strand of OV884061.1, from coordinate 8,667,196 downwards.
TTTTTTAAATAATTTTTATATTTTCGATATAACAATATACAATTTGTTATACTGAAAGTACTTTCTCTGCCAGAAATCATAGTGGAATCAGATTTTAATACTGGTGTTGAAAAGTAGAGATAATCTTATTGTATCACATACATAATTACTAACAAATATATTGGGTTTTTGTTTTGATTTTCAAGATTTGTTTGTAAAGTGATTTAAAGAACAATCATATTCTAAGAGAAAGGAACTGTTATTTACATTCATCTAAATTAAAAAATAATGATATTGAGTTATTGGAACTTATTCTTCATTGTGCCCATTCGAATTGGATTGAACTACATATTTACGGTGCGTTGCGCGTTTTTTAAATTATCATTAAAGGAAGAAATTATAACTACCTATTTGAAGTGAATTTATATTATGTTATAAATATAAAGTTAAAGTTCTTTTTTTTTACAAAAGTCAACTATTTAACTTAAGTCATTAATAATTTTGAAAGCTACTCAAAGTCCTCTTCAAGGTGGGTTATATTTTGTTATGTACATCCAAAAAATTTTATGCGAATTTTACGAAAAACTTTCGTTGTCTATTATTTCGAAACATGTTTTTACGAATATTTCGTACGATGTATGTCAGTTTTCGTTTTAAGCAGAGATTTTTTCGGTGTTTGGTATCAACTGTTTCATAAGTTTACATTTTACTATACTTCGGTTTGGTGGATGGTTTACAACCAGCAATATGTAAAACGCCGAGGATTTAAATCAGAGACCGTAAATATATATATGAGTATTCAATTGTTCGTTATTTTTTCCAACATTTTCCTATAAAAAAAAATTCCTTTAAGGGCATGGAAAGACCTCTCCCAGTGAATGATCTGCACTCGATTCTATTTTTAAACTCATTGAAGGGACCTACAGTTTAATACCGGCAGCGAAAGGCTAATGCAATAGCATTATTGAATTATTTAGAAAATCTATTCGTAGATGCAAGTTTGTTATAAGGTGTACCGCATCTAAGAAATGTTTTGATTTTTTCACTGACATTTCAAACCTAAATTGAAGTTCTGTAGACCTTTCAAAGTAGGAGGATATAAAAAAGTAATTAATTAAAACAAATTGAGAATATGTTCGACTTTTTCATTGTATCTACGGAATTAACATATCAAAAAATATAAAAAATTGATTACATTACTTAAGAGTTTTTTCGTAGGCCTGTGTAATTTTTAATCTTTCAATATTTGGAAAAAAATAAAAATTTATTACATCTGCAAACGCAAAGAAGAAGAAAAATACAAAAGCAAATGAGAGAATTAATAGAAAAAAGACGTATGTATAAGCTAAAACGGGCAAAAATCGCTGACTGCAAACTGAGAAAGATTATTTGAGTTAATTTCTTATAAAGACTTTTTTCAATAAAATGATTTAAACAAATTTGCATGCATACATATGTCTATTTTGCTAGAGAAATAAAGAGTCAACTATTCATATAAGAAATCTAAAGCCTGTTGCTCTCTTTCCCTCGAAATATACTCTTCATATGTCTGATACAATTACTAAACATACATAATAGGTACTAGAGGTCTGCAAGAATAAACAAAAACCAATTTCAACACACTCATTTGTTTTTTAACTACAATGTGTCGAGCACCCAATAATAAAGAAACAAATGAAATAATAACCAAAGACAAAACGAATAAAAACTCATTCAATTCAGTCAACTCAAGTCAAATGAGTGAAATATTCATACAAGTTGAATGTAAAATTTCTGTACCTACACATTACGTATGTATGTGTAAGCTCTTACAAATAAAAGAAGCCACAAGCTTACACACATATTATGTCAATGTATTCAAATAAATGTATGGACATTCAATAATTCAAAAATTATTCGAATATTTTTTGTAAACTTGCTCTCTCTAACGGGTCATTCCACTGTTTTGTTATTTATGAATGGCTCTCAAATTCATTTACCGTAAACAAGTATTTTATTCAATTCATTCTCTCTTATTTTTGTATATGGTTTACTCTTTTCTTATATTTTTGAATGTTTAATATTTGAGTAAATGTTGTGCACTTTGAATAAAGGCAAACAAGTGAATTATTCAAAGCAGACCTCTAATAGGTACATATCACAAAAGCAACATGTTTCAACTTCTAATTAAAGCTATAGACCTGCGATCTTTTAAGGCATTTACCCGAATTGGGAAATTAAGCGTATGACAATAAAACGTGGATTTTTGTTTGAAAAATTAAAAAAAAAACGGGGATTTAAAACTCAAGCGTGAAAGGCGTGAATGCGATCAAAATTTAAAAGATAATAAACAGTTCAAAGTTTGTGAGTATTTGTATACACTCCACCACCACTAGTGGTGAATGAGGGTATAGTTCAAAGTACATCTAAGTAGTTATCCTAAGCAATTTGGGATTGAAATCTAGCAAAATTGGTTTAGTAGGATCAGAACTAAATATCAAAATGTGGAACATCCACCCTAAGAAATTGATAAGTTACGCAAATTCGTTTTATACGACTGGAAATCACACTGGTAAATTTCGTGAGGATCGGTCCATAGTTTACAATATGCCCCATACAAACCCTACTCTTGGAAAACAGTTAAGTGCTCCTTAAACCGTAACAAACAATGATTTCATAATAAAATAAATAATGCATATGATAAATGTTATCGTATTTAAATACGACAACAGTAGTTGGATTTTAAATATCTTATCGTCCACCGATTTTAATGAAACATATATCGTTTTAAAGGTAGTATTGTGTATTATTGAACATATGTGAAAAATAGATTTTTTTTCTAAATTTTCAGACTTAAAGGGTATAAAAATCGTTTTAAATTTGATTGCAAGCACACGCACATATATGAGTAGTTCAGTGTATAAAGGGAATGAGTCCATTTTTGGCGTTTTTGAGATTTAGCGAGGATACACTTCCTTTTATGACTAACAACGTATGGCAAAAATTTTGTTGTCAAATTTCAACGTTAACCCCCTTTTAAAGACAAAACATTTTTTTGTACGAAACACAAAATTTTTATTTTCAGTGGAAAAAGGGAATATGTCCATGCTTGCATTTATATTGCATTAATCACTTGTTAACTTTGCTTTCCATGAGTTTCAAAACAATGCTAGAGCCATGTTTGTTTGGCCAGAAACTGAGAGCTTAAGAGGCTCGCAAGATATCGCATCTTGTTTGGTCAAATATATAAAAATGTTTGCTGATACGCACGATCGAATTGTTTTGTGGTCAACATGCAAAATAAAGGAACAGTTTCGAGTGGTTAAAATTACCAGTTTTGATTTTTTCTCTACAAAATCTTTGGAAAATAACGTTTGCAATCGCAAAACCAACACCGCGGTAAAACCGGTAAACTGGCTCCAAATGAGGTGGATCGAACTAGATAGATCGAAACCATGGGTAATACAATATAAAAATAATAACGATACAAATTTTGGATTTGAAAATATAAACATAAGAAAGAAAGGTAAAGTAATGTTATTGAATAGCGTGAGTCAAAGTCTACTGTATCCTCAAACTAGAGCTATAACAAAAGAAAAGAAAAAGGATATAATTGATTTATTAAAATATATCCCTCCCGTGTACCATACTTTCTATAAAAACTTGAAAACAGTATCAAGTCAGGAAGATTATTCTGAAGAAGACATATTATTTTGTTAAATTTGTTATACTTACGATTCATTTAAAAAGAAATTTTTTTGGTTAATTTTTGTTTTAAAAAGAAGAAATGTTTTATATTATTTTTTTAACTTCATTAAAAATAAAACTGAGCGAATGCACTGAACTAAAAAATTAGCTGCAGCCTTTTTTTTTGCCAAATTATAAAAAATGTTATCTTTCCAAAATATACTAATTCAATTTAAACACTACGCGAGGTAAGCCAATATTTAGATGGATATTTTTTCTTTTTATTTCCGAACGAATGCGCAAAGTCAAAACATAATTACATAATTTGAATTTGTACGCTATCGATTTTAACCACAAAAAATTTGGTGTACTTATTCCCTTTTTCCACTGAAACTCTAATCAATAAAAATGTATTTGTATCATATTTACAGGTTTTGTGAACACATACACTAACATACTAACATTATATATTTGCAAATTGTAAAAGAAGCTCTAATAATTAATTTTGCAATTTTAGTTTTGAGTTTTATTGTAACAACTAGTTTTAAGGTCAACGTCAACTGTTCTGTCGTTTTTCTCCATTTCAAATTTTTGGACTCATTCCCTTTATCCACTGAACGACTGATATGTATAAATAGTGGTTGTGTTCTTTGTTATTCTCCCAAAATGTGTTTTTCTTGCATTGCATGTCGGTGTACCTAAGACAGTGGCTACACATTTTAAGTAGAGCTTGGACCATCAGATCTGACCAGCCTAAGATTGGAGAGTTTAAAGAACAGTGTATGAGTTAGTTAGCTCGCATAAGGAAAATATATAAGGTTCAAATTACTGATGTAATGTTCTCTATTGGGTCCTTTTATCATTTTCTGTTTGGATTAATGAATAACGATTACCGCGAAGAATGAGAAAATAATATGAGAATTTTTCTAGACAACGAATATAATAAGAAGACTCAATAAAAACTCAAACTTCGATGCTGCGAAGTATAACAATACTGAATAAATAACATTACCATGATGGTACAAAAACAACTTTTCGTTTAAAAGGAGTCTATTAAATTCTTTGTTGTTGCAAGGCAAATCGAATCTCAGTTGGAAGAGGTTGAAAAACGCAATCTCAAATGATTAATCTTTAAAAAGTTATAAATCATGGAAATATAAGTCAACATTTGCTTAAGCCAGATCAATTAAGTAAAGAAATATCAAAAATAAAGGAATGACGGATAATACTAAACTACAAGGGTATAAAGGACATCAACTAGCAACCATATTAAACATAATGACAACAAAGACTATTCTTATAGAAAACAAGTTGGTAATTAAAGCAGATATATCTTTGATTTCTTTCAGATGGGCAAACGTATTTTAAGTCATTTATATACCAGTACAACAGCAAATTTAATGCTGCAGTCGCAACGGTTCCAAGGCCATATTTAGTTTACAGTTTAGACGCTGACGTATAGCACCTGATGACTGTCATAGAGTTTTATAATTGTCAAGAAGTTATCGACCTTCAGTATTTGTGCGAAGGAGGTTGGGCATGGCAAGATGCTAATACAAATAAAGTTTCACTTTTAAAACACCATAAAAAGGTCGATTGACTTTTTATTGAAATTGATGAGGAAAATATATGGATTAAACTAATGGCGATTTCTTTCTGAGAAAAATATGTTACAGTATATACATGTAACATTTTCTAATTTTACCTATAATCACTCGAAGTGTTACATGTTGTGCAATTTCAATAGAACACAATTAGTGCTTTTATTTACAACTATTACACTTTCATCATTAATGTACTTAATGAGCGATTTTTTATACCTATTTAAAGGGTTTCAGCACGTTACTGCCCGTCTACAACTAACATGATTTGCTGTTATAACTTGAAGTTATAAAAGCGTTGTTAAAACATATGCATTAACAACCGTGTTATAACATGAGAAAACTTCTAACATGATGAGTCTATACTCATAACATCATATTAGTGTTAAAGTTATGCATTTCATGTCAGTTGTAGACTGCATGTTATTACGGGTTGGAAACAAATATTAACATCACTAATGGCTTATAAAAATTAAAACGATTATAATATAAATAGACTTTTTTTGATTTTAATTTGCAAATATTTTTATATTTTGTTTTAAAACAAATTTTTTACAAAATTATGAGCGGTATGAATTATGACAAACAAAATAAAACATTTGTTGTACAAAGTAGTAAGTACCAAAGTTGTAGAACAGGGCAGTATGAACACCTTAAGATAAAGTAAGGGTAAAATATGCAACATGTTTTGCATGTTTTTCATCAACATATTTACAAAAGAACTTGAAAATTTTTCCCACAGTTGTATTTTTGGTACAAACGAACACAAAAATGTAGTACATGTAACATTAATGCAACATTTTTCTCAGAAAAGAAATCGCCATAAGAGAAACTCAAAAATGGATTTTCAAGACGTTCGTCCATTCAACACTTAATATGTATTGTTGTTAACAGCAACAAGATCTCATCAAGTTACCACCTCAAGGAGTTTTGCATTTAAATACTGGGTGTTCTGGTCAGAGGACATAGCGTTCTACCGGCCAGTTACTCTATTAACAAATCAATTTAAGGAAGCTTTGAAACCCATTTACTCAGTGAAATCAGCTACAACAATTCTCCATCCAAAATGCCATTGGGATGATTCAAGCAACAGATGTGCATTTAAAGGGATTCACGTTTCATTATGCTTCGGTACATACATATGTCTCTTATTATTATAAGTATATTCCTTGTAGTATTGATTATTTTTTTAATAAGAAAATTTATATTTGGAACAGGGCAGATATGATTGTCATTTGCCGGCCGCAAAATGTTTAAGTATGAACCGCTTAAAATTTTGAAACAAAAGGTATGGTATTGATCAAAATTGTCTCGATAAAACCTAAGCAATATACATAATTCACTTACTTTCATGTAACTAATTTTATGTAATTGCTTAAAACGGCAAATAATTACCAAAAATAGCGTAAATGTTATAATTTTTTTTGGCATTTTCGTACGTACGTACTAAGTTTGTCGATCCGGTTGAAACTGTTTTAATGTTCATCTAAGACCCTATAAAGTACATTTATTCTGGGTCCTTGAGTAATTCTAAGTCGATTAAGCCATGTCCATCTGTCTATCCGTCTGTTGTCACTTTCAAACGACTCAAAAGGGAATATAAATATTGGCATAAAATTGTTTAGAATTCATCTAAGCAGTTTGGGATTGAAGTCCAGCACAATCGATTCAGTAGGAAAAGAGTTATAAATTAAAATGTGGAACAACCACCCTAAAAAAATTTATCATTTGGTACAAAAACTAGCATAACTAGTGGCGGAATGCACATATTGATATAAGATTATGCACAGATTCGTTCTATATGACTAAAAGTCATACTGTTAAATCGGTCCATAATTAACGATAGGCCTTATATAGTAGGGATGGGCAAATTGAAAAAATATATCGATATATATCGAATCGATATTTTTTAAGAGTATCGATATTTATTATTTCAAAAATATCGATGTATCGATATATCGAACGTATTACCAAAATAAAAAATTTAATACACACATATATATATATGCCCAAATCTTATTATTATTCCAAATATATATAGACACATATATTGTTCCAAAACCGCATAAAATAAATCTTTTCAAGTTCGTTTGACTTTACTGTTTTAATTAGAAATTTGCAAGGTGAAAAACCCGCTTCTTTCTTAATTCTTCTTCTAATACATGCAGTCTACAACTGACATGAAATGCTTAACATTAACACTAATATGATGTTAGTGTTACGTATAGACTCATCATGTAAAAGGGTTTCTTATGTTATAACACGGTTGTTAATGCAAATGTTTTAACAACGCTTTTATAACCATGTTATAACAGCAAATCATGTCAGTTGTAGACGGGGAGTTATAGATCTTCGTATTAGTTTTAAAAATCATATCGCTCATTTGCTGCAAGACCGGCATAGCTCAAAAAATGAAATTTTGGAGTTAGAGATGCAGAATTGTTCGGTTTGTTTTTCTTTATATTGTGTATTAAATTCATCTTTATTTCTTTTATACTTTCCCAGTTTGAAGAGAATGTGTCTTCTTTTTTTCTAAGTAGTTAGAGCAAATCAAAAACTTTAAATGCGTTTATCTCGAAATAGATTTTTTTGAGTTATGCCGGTCTTGCAGCAAATGAGCGATATGATGCTTGCAGTGGTGCCAATTTTTAAATACCTATATATTTTTTGAAAAACGGCTAAAATTTCAAGTTTTTAATGAAAACTGAAATATCGTATTTCAGTATCGATACATCGATATATCGGTATTTTAAATATCGGCGGTATATATCGATTATTTTTTTTAAACATCGATATTTTGATATATCGATATTTTTTGCCCATTCTTATAATATAGTATGCCTAAAAACGTAACAAATAATGTTTTTGTAATACATTTGGTCCGCCACAGTTTTATATGACTAAAAATCACACTGTTAATTTTCGTGATTATCAGTCCATATTTTACCATAGGCCCCATATAAAACCTACTCTTGAAAAACAGTACGTCTAAAGCCCTAAAAAATAATGCTATTTTTATAAATTTTGGTTTCTAGTCATACAAAACGACTAGAAATTACAATGTCAACTATCGTGCAGATCAATCAAAAAAGCTTTAGAACGCATAGAATCGTAAAGTGTTCAATCTGTGTTCCATTATAATAATATTTGGTCAGTCAAAGTTTTAAATTACTTGTTCAAGTTTTCTGAAGATCGGCCCAAAATTTACCATATGACCCATATAAAGACCACTTCGGAAATATTCTAACTGTAGGTGGAGGGTATCAAAGATTCGCACAGATGAATAAAATAACTAGGGAAGTTCGAAACCTTAGTATGTAACTTAATTTGAGAGTCGTATACCTTCGAAAAAGCAGCATATGTCTAGATTTATATGAAACTTTTAAAAATGTTAGGTTTTAGCGGCATTTAAAAAAAAAATCCCGCCAAATTAAATATTTAGCGGTTTCTAGCGGTTTTGACGTCCGATTTGGCGGGAAATGTTCAAAAAAAGTTGGCAACAGTGGTATGAACATTAGCGTGGCCGTTAGTTGTATGGAGGACTTTTTTTTTATTTCTTATACTCTCCCCCCCCTCCCCAAATCGGTTCAGTTTTATGTAAAAAAAAATACAAACAAATTTCGTGGCGATAAGTTGTGTACTAGGGAGGGCGTCCGCCCTCAAAGTTTGCCATCAAGCCATTTATTCAAATGTAATTTGTTTGCATATTACTACCTGTTAAAAACAACATTTTACAAGAATATTATATATGGCAATATTTTAGCTCTTCTAGTCAACATTAGCCTCGAAGAAAGTTTTTTGCTAAAATTAATATTTTAGAAAATAATTAAGAAAATAACAAAAAATTAAATAAATAAAAGCCGGATTTAATGTCAAGTGACCCAATTTTGAAATCGATGTCTTCCGATTTGGATAAATTTCACCAAGGTTAGTCCTATTGGATAGTAGTTTAGATACAAAATTTCAACGAGATCGGTCAAAAAGTTTCAGAGTTAGTGGGGGTCTAGGTTTGCCATACAGGTGTTCTTTCTCATCCATGTAACTTATTACCTATTGGTATTAGCAAAATTTGTCCCAAGTAGCTAAGATAGCTATTTAATCAATCTTTTTAAAAATTTTTTTTTTAATTTTTTTTTTAGATTTGTTTTTTTTTGCCAAGTTTTAAATTAAAAAACAAAAAAAATTTTTTAAATAGATTGATCAAATAGCTATCTAAGCTGCTTGGGACAAATTTTGCTAACACCAATAGGTAAAAAGTTACATGGATGAGAAAGAACACCTGTATGGCCAAAATTTCAAATTTTGACCACCCCTAACTCAGAATCTTTTTGACCGATCTTGTTCAAAATTTGTGTCTAACCTACTATCAAATAGGACTAACCATGGTGTAAATTTCATTCAAATCGAAAGACATCGATTTCAAAATTGGATCAGTTAACATTAAATCCCCCTTTAATATATATAAAACTTATATAAAATATTTGGTATTTTGTTGTTATTTTCTTAATTATTTTCTTAAATATTAATTTTAGCAAAAAACTTTCTTCGAGGCTAATGTTATTGAAGAGAAGAGCTAAAATATTGCCATATATCATATTCTTGTAAAATTTTGTTTTTAAGAGATAGTCACATGCAAACAAATTACATTTGAATAAATGGCTTGAAGGCAAACTTCGATGGGCGGATGCCCCCCCCCCCCCCCTAAAACACAACTTATCGCTAAGAAATTTTTTTGTATTTTTTTTTTACATAAAACTGAACCGATTTGGGGGGGGGGGGGAGAATATAAGAAATAAAAAAAATAAAATAACGGCCACCCTAATGAACATATATGTTTAGAGATGAACATATGTTTGACAGATGTGGGTGTTTTCTTAAAGCAGTACTAGCCTTATAAGTGGTATGTTACTAACCATGATCTTAAGTACTTGTTTACCTAAAGAAACTATTAATTTATCGTGATGAAAAACCTAATACCCCACATCTGGCAAACACATTTCTACCACCAGCACTGTCTCACACGCGTGTGCACGTCTTAGGTAGTTAAGGTTTTTAGAAATTCAATAAAAATAGTACCTTACAAATATTCAAAGTGTGAAGTTGGAATTAGTTTATTTTAATTTCACAGTGAGAAATAAATAAATTAACTTCATCACTTTTTACACTTCACAATGTTATAAAAGAAGAATATCCTTAACAGTCTTTTGAAGAAAATATCGTTTATATTTATAAGTGAATATCACACACACCCCTATATAACAGTTTTTTTTACCTGAGTGGGGGACACTGGCTGACTCTAGTCACTGGGAAAGGGTATCAAGGGATCTATATAAGGACCCCAGTGAGCTGTCCTTGTGTCGGTTGCCCATAGAACTTAAACTAATCCAAGGTTTTTTATGATTATTTTAATAGGAATAATGACTTACCCATTGGTTTATTACTCATGCTATTTAAAAGTGTATGATTTGATTCTATAGATGGATGCGTTATTAGTGGCCACTTCAACGGTCCAGGTGGCAGATTGCGAATTTGAGATTTTTGCTGAGGAGAAATTTGTGGACTGCCATTTGCAGTTGGAGCAATTTGATGATGTTGATGCATATATTGAAAATTTCCCCCACCAAGAATCATTCTAGGCTGGTTTGAATGCTGATATGACAGCTGTTGGGCGCAGAAATAGAAAATACTTTTTTATTTATTGTTTTTAATTGAAAAATTAGCTAGCAAAGCTTTTTTACTGTTAATTTACCTGAGAATGATTAGGAATTTTCAAATGGGATTGCAAATGTGGTTGAATTTGCTGTGGTGATGAATTGTTCATTGTTGTGGTTTGTATGGAACTCGTATCTTTTTCTGCTGTCATTTTACGTAAAACCGAAGTTGGCGTAAAAGCCAAAGGCGTGGGAGAATTAATATGCCTTGATGTTTGTTGGTGACCTTGATAAGATATAGTAGAATTCGAGTTGTGTGTGTGTTGTTGGTGCTGTTGACTGATACTAGCTGATTCAAGTTCTTGCTGCTTATGAATTTCTTGCCGTCTTCTTAATACCTCATGTTGGTCTATTTCTATTTTTTTCTTAAACAGTGCATTTTGCATAATCGCTTGGGTGTGCATCTGTAGTTCACGCTGAGTTGGCATCTCTTAAAATTTAAATTATATAGATTAACATGCATATCAAAATCAAACTACATTTAGTACTTACGCATTGCAGAATCCTCGTGCTGATGTGACCGTAAAATAGATGGAATACCTTGTTGTTGATCAGATGAAATTGTACCTAAATTTTCCTTTGTTAAAACGGAATTTTGCTTCTGTGCGGGAGCAGTTTGGGGTAAAGGTACAACAACACCATTTGTTGGAATAGAAACAACATTCATAGATGAGGCCAATGGAGTAACACAGCTTGACCTTTCATTGATTGATCCACCAGAAGTAGTTTCGTTAACATTTAGGTTATTCAATTTATTTAATTCATGCTCCAGGAGGTTAAGAGATACTTCTCCTCTTGCTAAGGCTAAGAAGTATAAAAATTAAACAAATATATAAATTACAAAAAAAAAAAAAAAAAAAAAAATTGTTTGGCAGAACAATTGTCTTACATTAGACTAGGGCGAATTTAATTTATTATTTCACGATTGGTCTTACAAATCTATCCTGAATATTTAGGAAATCATTAGAAAAGACAAAGATAGCAAATGCTCTACGAATATTTCCATCACATTGCTATTATTGGTAACGAATGTGGACGAAATCTTGATTAATACCCTCTGTGATATTATGTAAATAGTGGAAAACCACTTCAATAAAATAAAGATAAAGATAGCAAATGCTCTAAGAATAATTGCATCACATGACTATCAACGGTAACGTATGTGGACGAAATCTTGATTAATACCCTCTGTGATATTATATAAATAGTGGAAAACAACTTCAATAAAATAAAAATCCATATTAGCACAATGAATAGCCGACTAAATCAGTATTTTCAACTGCTACCTTCAACAGACTGTTTCTTGTATTGGTGTTGTTGTTTCTGAGTTGACAATCTTTGGTCGGCGCAATGGATGCTCCGAGTCTTTCCGGTAAGTAGACAAAATTGTCTCTGTCTTAAGTCCAAATTTTCCGGCGTCAGTGGCGGTACTCACGGAAGAGCGGGAGCCAATCCGAGTGATCCCCGAATCAGTCAACTCAACCGGGACATCAGCAAGTTGGTAAATACGTGCAACCTTACCTCCGGAGCCAGCAAGCTATGGGCGACTGTCACATCTCTGACGAATCCGCAGAAGCGTGACGATAGGGTCTCGATTACCTTCGATGGAAATACCATATCGAACCCCAAAAGGTGCTCGAACTACTTTGCGCGGCAATTTATAGAGCACCCCGTCAGAGATAAGGCAAAAAGAAGTATTGTGAGGAAGGTACACGGTCTTCGAGTTACTGAAACACCATACGCTTTTTCATCGAGTGAGGTTGCACTGGTCATCAGGGCCGCTAAATCATCCAAAGCCATTGGCCCCGACGGAACATCCATGCTTTTGCTCAAAAATCTGGACGAGCCTGGAGTAGAGTACCTAACAAACGTACTCAATTTATTACTAACCACCCTTATACTACCCGAAGTGGGTATGGTGCTTCTCCTGCTAAAGATGCCACTCAGGGAGACTCATACAGGCCAATCTCCCTGGCGTCACCCGTCGCCAAGATTCTTGAGGCACTACTCCTCCCGGAGCTAGTGGAACATTTCCAATTGGCGAACCATTAGCATGGATTCCGTAAGCAGTACAGTAAAACAACTGCTCTTACCGCCATCTCCACACAAATCAGCCACGGCCTTAATCAAGCCCGACCGTGTGAAAGAACGGGTAGTCATCTTTTTGCGATGCAAGGGCTTAAGTACTAGGACATTTTGAGTCGTGCTGGCGGTAGTGACGTGAGTCATGACTGGAAGGGCCTTCCATGCCCCTGGCACATAAATCCGTCAAAATATATATATAAGCGTTCCGCCTATAAAATCGTAAGCTGACTTGGTGAAAAGCCAGTTGTCGCGTTTACGGAGCAGGAGAAAAGCTCTCTCAAGTGGGCTAAAACCCATTTTGAGGGTGTACAACAGTGACGGGCACATTTGCAAATCCTATCTACGCGTGCATAGGAATAAAAACGCTCCTTGTGTGACGTCGACACATATACACTATAAACTTCTTTGTGTGGACTGTGACAATGTACGTTCGGCTGTTGCTTTGTTGTTATTTCGTCAACACAAGCATAAATGTGATAGTATGTGTGTGCCCTTCACTGGTGTACAACGTGTCCACCCATCTGCGAAGGAAGGCAATCCTGAACGGAAGCCAAATGAAGCAGCGCCTTAACGGCAACATCCATGGGAGGACCCCCTTCCGGGGCTATAAGGTCCAAGAACATGCCCCAATGGCCGCAGACTAGATCGTATAAGGATGTGGAAAAAGACCACCTCATTTGGGGGATCATTGACTGCAACGCCAGTGATGACATCATTTCCTTCAAAAACTGGAAATTGGTCGTCGTTGAACTAAGCAAGGCGTTTCTTAATGTTTTAAGGCAGGCAGGCAGTACAGCTCTCCAGACATCACCTCAGAAACCTTATTGCGGTTATAACTGGCCACTGACCTATTGGGAGGCACGCCCACAAGCTAGGTCTCGCTTACAATGACCTATGTATGTAGAAGTAGCGCTGGTGAGGAGATATGTCATTTGTCATTGCCCGACATTCGAAAATCTAAGACTTAGGACTGTTTGGTCGAAGAACCCTTGGAGACAAAACTTGTCTCTCTAATATTGATTTAATCAGGATCCACTCCTTTATTGGTGGTTGAGTGAGAATATTAACATAGGACCCTTGGGAGACGGTGCGACATGGTAACACAACGGGAACTCATTAATGTACCAACGTGAGCTAAACTTGATCACGGCTGCCAATGGAACCTAATGGTCTGTTTTACAACATCGGACTAAAAGTTGAAGTTACTATTGCTCGGTGAACATTTAATAAAAATTTTCTAAAAACATTTACAGTTAGTTTAAGTGTTATAAAATGTTAATCACACTTATGTCCAATTTTTGGCATTGATTTTAAAACACATTAATGTTTAAAATAGTTTTAAATACAAAATTCTTTTCTTCACTAAACACTTAATTGTAGCTTAATTCACCGATGTGGTACATTTAAACGCATCTTAAGATTCCATTGGAAAAACTTAGCAAGGTGCTCTCAATATTAAATCAATGCAACAACAACAGGCAAAACAATAGCAAACAACTGTTTTTGGAGGCCACCTTGTAAATAAATTCACTTTTTTATTATATTTTTTGTATTTAGTAGTGCTGCCATACTTTAATCTTAATTAAATTAGACTTTTTAAGCAAAACTCAAAAAATCGATCTGTATTTAAATGCGTTTTAAGTTTATATGAAAATTAACTTAATATTGATTTAATTATTATCCTGAAAATTGGACATTAATATTTTTTGTTTGTTACTCTACAATGTCAGTTTAATGAAGAATTTTTCAATGGTTTGATACTCTACAAAGTAACTTTAATAGAAAATTGTGGTTAACCTATGCTTCAGGTCATACAGTTTATATTTATACCTTATACATGCTTATACCACTAAATTTAAAGTTTAATAACCATGGCCATTGGGTTATTTAATGTTTAGATAACACTAAGTTAAACATAAAACGTACACAGAAAAAATTATTGCCGAATTGTTTTCAAACAAACGCTTGTTTGAAAATTTTTTTAATTTCTATAAATTTTTTTACTGATTCAATCAATATTTTTGTTTGATTTTTATTTAACCAACAAAAATGTGGACAACTCTTCAAAAATATAATAAACGCGTTATTGGTGTCAAATTTTCATAATCTTGTATGAAATATTTAACGCTCTTTGATGTTGTCGTCTTTATGCATTTTTTTATTTGATCGTAAGCAACACTTCTTTATGTAAAATATAAGAATAACAACAAAAAACACACACAGTCTATTTTGGACGCTTTAAAAAAGTGCAACTATAAAAAAAAAACATTAATTAGTTTGCCAAAATTTCATAAAAAATTAAAAATGCATTTTATTGCGAAATTTCCGTTTTTTTTAGTAATTTCAATAAACTAAACCGTTTTTGAGTTATGCGAATATATGTTGTGCAACCTCCTCCATTTCCGAAATAACGGTATATCTCGAAAACCAGAGCCAATCTAAAAAAAAACCGAGAATACCACTGAATTCAGCGTACCCGAAAAATGTTTAATCGCCATGTGCCCGGCTTGTCTATTTTTTCAACTTGCAAAGTGTATTTATTTATATAAAACCATACTCCTTTAATCAAACCTTATAAAGTGTTTTTTTTAGTAGAGTGTCACAACTTTGAGTTGGCATGACTGCTTTATTTGAGCACCCATTTAACAGCTGATAGTTTCTTTTTGTTTAGTTTGCTTTGAAATTCGAAGGAGGTTGTTTAAAGAGTTATACAAGTTTAAATTATAATAAAACAAGGAAATATGTTTTTGATATCAATAAAACGGGCTTTATTGAAAAGAAAATTTCATGAAATAAAGGTTTAAATATGATTTCTGTCATGTGGCCGCCATTGTTGGCGCCCAGTCTGGAACACCAATTTTCAACAACTTTTCGCAGCCGTATTTCGCCGATAACTCTCCGAATGTTGATTTCCAGGTTTTCAATTGTTTCTGGCTTTAACCGTTAAATCACACAATCTTGGTGGCCAATTAACTGGGCCATTACGTGAAATTATTTTTTCATCATCTGTTGCTTTAAGTAAATCCATTGTAGCGCCCGCTCTGTGGCATGTTGCTCCGTTCTGTTGGAACTACATATCAGCAAGATTAATGCCACGTAACTCAGGTACAAATTATGTTCCTATACCGCTCACCACTGACAGTAACATTCTGACAATCATCGTTTTTAGGGTTTGTTTCCAAGTTTGCAATTTTTCGCGATTTTTAGCCATGCTCGCAAGAAGCGATTTTTCCCTGTGAATCTTTACAGCTTTAACGAATTTTAATAACTATTAGGCTTTGCTATCACACCGCTATTAGCAAATTTTTGCAAATTTCCGCTAATTTGGCAATTTTTACCTTTCCTTATAGTTTTAGGCACTTTTAATAAATTTTATGGCTTGTTTGAAAAATCTAAATTTTTCGCGAATTTTCGATATTTTTGCATATTTTTTTTTGTTTTTTATCCGATTTAGCGATTTCAAATACATATCGACCCCTAACCGCAAAAATAACGTAAGCGCCAAAAATCAAATTTTACAGGAGAGAGCTTTTTTATTTTATTTCATATCAATTTTGTACGAAATTTGTCGCTTACATTAAAATTGTTTTTGCTATAAAATCGTAACCGTACCTTGTGTGACCATGACATTTTAGGAGATGATGCAAGTGTTGCCAATAAAGTCATTTATTAAAAAAAAAAACGAAAATTGAAAATCATGTCGCTTACGTTATTTTCGCGGTTAGGGCTCGATATATTTTAGGGTTTGTATCTATGTTTGCAATTTTTCGCAAATTTAAGCCATGTTCCCGTTGCCCATTGTTTTCCAGTTTTTGCTGCTCCACAGAATAAAACAAATAAATTAGCTTCTGCGCTCATTTTTACTATTTGTGAAATATATTTTAATTTTTGAACACTTTCATTTAATAATTATTTTATGCAAATATTTGTCTAAGTCGGAACGCATGGCAAACATGATTTCATTTATTTTATTTGGCACTATTTGCTAACTGTTTTAACAAACAAAAATTGTCAAATATTTGAGCTTAGTGTAAAAATTTAATAAAATATTTTTTTTGTTTCACACAGTTTGAAGCAAATATCAGAACAAATATTTTTGTCAAGTATTTCATTAGTCTGAATGTACCTTTACAATGTAGATATGTATGTATGTATGTATGTATGTATGTATGTATGTATGTATGTATTGAACGTTCTGGGTGAAAATATCAGAAGCATCAGAAAAACCGAGAAAGGTGAGTTACTCTTGGAATTAAATAAGCCCGCACACCAGAATACGGTCGAATTTAGGACTGCGGTTAAAGATGTCCTTGGCACAGAGGCTGAAGTTCGTTCATTAACCCAAGAAGTTTTATTAGAAATAAAGGATATTGATGAGGTTACAACCAGTGAAGAAGTCTATGAGGCTATTTGCAGAGTATCAGACGATTTCAGGGTATTACAACCATCTGCAATTAAATCAATGAGGAGAGCTTATGGATCAACCCAAACAGCAACTGTTGCTTTAAGTTCGGTATTAGCAAATCTACTGATACAGACATCAAAAATACGTATAGGATGGGTGATATGTCGTATACGTAAAAAAATTTCCCCAAGAAGATGTTACCGATGCTTAAATTTCGGTCACCCAGTTAATAGATGTAAAAGTCCAAATGACTATACGAACTGCTGTATACGCTGCGGAGAAGTTGGTCATAAGATCAAAAGCTGCACAAAAAAAACAATGTGCTTGCTTTGTAAAGACAATGGAGCTGATACAAACCACGTTACAGGATCGGCGGCATGTCCGCAATATAAGAAGGCGTGCCAAAAGCTTAAACATCTATGAGACTGCTGCAACTAAACTTAAATCACTGTGAAGCTGCTCAGGATGTGTTGAACCAGAGTGTTCGTGATTTGGACGTGGATTTATGTATTATCAGTGAACAGTATAAAAACGTTGACTTACCATGTTGGACCAGTGACGCCACTAGTTCATCTGCAATATGGGCTGTAAACAGGAGAGCTTTGGGACACATCAACAATACCGAATGTGGTTTTGTACGTGCAACAGTCTCTGGAATATGCATATATAGCTGCTATATTCCTCCAAGATATGACATTGAGGACTACAAGAAGATCATATATTCCTTAACAAGTGATGCGACCGGGAGAAGATCAGTAGTGATTGCAGGAGACTTCAACGCTTGGGGTACGCAATGGGGCTGTCCGAGGACTAATGAAAGGGGCAAGATTTTGCTGGAATCATTTGCTCAGCTTGATGTGGTACTGATGAATACTGGAAATGAGCACACGTTTAGAAGAAATGGAGGGGGATCAATCATAGATATTGCATTTGTTAGTGAAAATATCCGAAATCGTATGAGTTGGGGTATTAGCGATTTATATACCCACAGCGACCACAGCGCTATAATTATGGACATACACGAACGTTCACTTGCACACACAATAGGCAACGGTGGTAACCTGCCTGGGTGGAAAGCGAACACGTTTGACCGACGGTTATTTTCCGTGTTTATGGAGGACTTGGAATTAAACGGCACACCTGAAAATATGGCGGAGCAGTTTATAATGCATTTAACACGCACGTGTAATGCTTCCATGAGAAAAAGAAAGAGCGGGACTAACAAAACTCCTGTTTATTGGTGGACTGAGGAAATAGCCGAGCTTCGAAAAGACTGTATCCGCGCCAGACGATTGTATGTAAGAACTCGTGGTAGAGTGGAAAACGAACTACATCGACAGAGTCTGAATGCAAAGAGAAAGTTGGCAATACGACGAAGTAAAAGATCATGTTTCTTGGAGATCTGTGATGATATCGAAAAAATCCTTTTGGCCTAGCGTATAAGCTTGTGAGGAAGAAACTCAAGTGTTTAAGTACCCCCTCGCCTATGGAGGCTACAGCCCTAAATAAGATAGTCACCCACCTTTTTCCAGAACAGCTAGCTCCAACATGGAACAATCAAAGGCTTGAGGAGCCCTTTAACTTTCCAGAGGTTACATTAACGGAAATCCAGGAGGCTGTCTCCAAATTTGAGGACAAGAAAGCTCCCGGACCTGATGGTATCCCAAATCTTGTTTTAAAAGAGGCTGTTAAGTGCAGCCCTTATCAAATATTACGGTTGGTAAACTCCTGCTTAAAATATGGATCGTTCCCATCAATATGGAAGAGACAAAAACTTGTGCTGCTACCCAAGGATAAGAAACCTTTAGAGAATCCATCATCGTACAGACCATTGTGCATGATAGATACGAGCGGCAAATTACTGGAAAGGATCATTTGTAATAGACTGGAGGAGTTCATCGTAGCTGCAGATGGGCTTTCCAAAACGCAATAAGGGTTTAGGAAACAAATGTCGACAATCGATGCAATTGAAATGGTTGTGAAAATTGCGAGAAAGGCAATTGAAGGCAGTAGTTGGAGGAAAGGTTCCAAGGAATACTGCGAACTTGTAACCCTGGATGTGAAAAATGCATTCAATACGGCGAACTGGGAGAATATTGTAAATGCTTTAGTACGTTTCAATACTCCTGCATACCTAGTGGAAATTATAAAGGACTATTTCCGAAAGAGAGTACTTTTATACCAAACCGACGAGGGGATGAAAGAATACACAGTAACGGGTGGAGTACCACAAGGATCAGTTCTAGGACCTTTGTTATGGAATTTAATGTATGATGGTGTCCTAAGAGTAAATCTCCCGAAAAGAGCAACAATAATCGGCTTTGCAGATGATATAGCTCTGGTGATGGTCGCAAGGTCGTTAGACGAGGCTAAGACGATTTCTGAAAGTGGTATCCAGATAGTTAAAGCATGGCTCAATTCAATGGGGCTAACACTAGCCGATCATAAGACGGAGGCCGTACTAATATCCAGCCGTAAAAAAGTGGAATATCTAACCATCGATATGAGAGGTTGTCAAATAAAAACTAAAGATTGTCTTAAGTACTTGGGTGTCATGATAGACAACCGTTTATCGTTCAAACAACATTTTGATTATGTGAGAGATAAGGCTTTAAATATATGCTCGGCATTGTGCCGGATAATGCCAAATACAAGAGGTCCCAGGTACATGAGGAGAAGGTTATTAGCGGGTGTTGTAAAAAGCGTCATTCTCTATGCGGCTCCAATATGGGCCGAATCTACAAGGTTCAAGACATACAGCGGTAAAATCAGTACTGTCTACAGGCTAGCGGCACTACGGGTATGCTCAGCATATAGGACTGTGTCAGACGAGGCAGTTCTAGTAATTGCGGGTTTAATGCCAATTGATATCTTAGCAAGGCAAGCAAAATGTGAATTCTTGGCTCGGCGCACATCGGGAAATGGTCCAGACGTAAATGGTTTAACTAGCATGGCAGAGAATCAAAGGAGGTGGGAAACCTCTACTAAAAGTAGATGGACGTACGCGCTGATACCTGATTTGGAAGTTTGGATCAGTAGGCGACATGGTTATTTAAATTTTTACCTGACACAATTTCTAAGCGGACACGGATGTTTCCGTTCATACTTATATCGATTCGGACATGACAGCTCGCCGTTTTGTCCATGTTGTACTGAGGATATGGAAGATGCTGAACATGTCGCACCTGTTCATCAAAAGTAACACAACTCAAAATTTACAAGTTTTCAGTAGAGGCAAAAAACTAATTCCGCCAATATGATGGAATTATTGTTATAAACAAATATAATGTTATAAAGGAAACTCACTAATATTTCAATAAAATCACAAAATTTATTTCTCTTCTTCCTTTTTCCGAAATTATTACGGATTTTTGATTTAATACAGTTTTCATGAAATTTTTTGATCTACATGTCAATATTATTTCAAGTTATGCTTATCACAACCCAAAATCAACAGCTATTGATAAACAGATTTTTAACATGAAAACAATCACAACTCGAATTAATACAGTTTCGCTGATTCATTTGAGCACCATAACCCTTGAACACTTCAACGCAACTAAAATTACAACTCTTTAATTGAATCAAAACAAACAATATGAGTACGCAAAGAAAGACATAAAGGCATTTCTCTCATGAAATATTACAAATAGAATACCAAAAATTTTACAGTCGTTAGATATGGTAATCATACACTGTTTCCTTCAAAAAAGTGGAAAATAGAATTTTTTGAGTTGTGTTACTTTTGATGAACAGGTGCGATGTGTTCTTTGTGTGTCCTCGTTTTGACCTACAGAGAGCAAACCTACGGCAGCAAGTAGGAGGAAATTTAAGTTCTGGAAATATAATTCAAATCATGCTGGTGTCCTTAGAAAATTGTATGTATGTATGTATGTATGTATGTATGTATGTATGTATGTATGTATGTATGTATGTATGTATGTATGTATGTATGTATGTATGTATGTATGTATGTATGTATGTATGTATGTATGTATGTATGTATGTATGTATGTATGTATGTATGTATGTATGTATGTATGTATGTATGTATGTATGTATGTATGTATGTATGTATGTATGTATGTATGTATGTATGTATGTATGTATGTATGTATGTATGTATGTATGTATGTATGTATGTATGTATGTATGTATGTATGTATGTATGTATGTATGTATGTATGTATGTATGTATGTATGTATGTATGTATGTATGTATGTATGTATGTATGTATGTATGTATGTATGTATGTATGTATGTATGTATGTATGTATGTATGTATGTATGTATGTATGTATGTATGTATGTATGTATGTATGTATGTATGTATGTATGTATGTATGTATGTATGTATGTATGTATGTATGTATGTATGTATGTATGTATGTATGTATGTATGTATGTATGTATGTATGTATGTATGTATGTATGTATGTATGTATGTATGTATGTATGTATGTATGTATGTATGTATGTATGTATGTATGTATGTATGTATGTATGTATGTATGTATGTATGTATGTATGTATGTATGTATGTATGTATGTATGTATGTATGTATGTATGTATGTATGTATGTATGTATGTATGTATGTATGTATGTATGTATGTATGTATGTATGTATGTATGTATGTATGTATGTATGTATGTATGTATGTATGTATGTATGTATGTATGTATGTATGTATGTATGTATGTATGTATGTATGTATGTATGTATGTATGTATGTATGTATGTATGTATGTATGTATGTATGTATGTATGTATGTATGTATGTATGTATGTATGTATGTATGTATGTATGTATGTATGTATGTATGTATGTATGTATGTATGTATGTATGTATGAATGTATGTATGTATGTATGTATGTATGTATGTATGTATGTATGTATGTATGTATGTATGTATGTATGTATGTATGTATGTATGTATGTATGTATGTATGTATGTATGTATGTATGTATGTATGTATGTATGTATGTATGTATGTATGTATGTATGTATGTATGTATGTATGTATGTATGTATGTATGTATGTATGTATGTATGTATGTATGTATGTATGTATGTATGTATGTATGTATGTATGTATGTATGTATGTATGTATGTATGTATGTATGTATGTATGTATGTATGTATGTATGTATGTATGTATGTATGTATGTATGTATGTATGTATGTATGTATGTATGTATGTATGTATGTATGTATGTATGTATGTATGTATGTATGTATGTATGTATGTATGTATGTATGTATGTATGTATGTATGTATGTATGTATGTATGTATGTATGTATGTATGTATGTATGTATGTATGTATGTATGTATGTATGTATGTATGTATGTATGTATGTATGTATGTATGTATGTA
Organism: Pollenia angustigena; assembly: GCA_930367215.1. NCBI lineage: Eukaryota > Metazoa > Arthropoda > Insecta > Diptera > Polleniidae > Pollenia > Pollenia angustigena. Next base: position 8,644,364 of record OV884061.1, on the reverse strand, counting down.
TGTATGTATGTATGTATGTATGTATGTATGTATGTATGTATGTATGTATGTATGTATGTATGTATGTATGTATGTATGTATGTATGTATGTATGTATGTATGTATGTATGTATGTATGTATGTATGTATGTATGTATGTATGTATGTATGTATGTATGTATGTATGTATGTATGTATGTATGTATGTATGTATGTATGTATGTATGTATGTATGTATGTGTGTATGTATGTATGTATGTATGTATGTATGTATGTATTAGGGTGGTTTTAAAAAATCGATGTCGGATTTTTTCTGGAGGCACCCCCCTAAAATGTTTCTTTCTGTCAGATTTTAGGATTGCCAAAGTTTGAGCACGATTGAAAGATGTTAACACGTGCAACTGGGGCCTCAAAATTTTGAAAATCTCGATTTTTTGGCAGTTTTGCAACTTTGCCGACCCATATCTCTAGAACGGTTTAATATATTTGCCCTTGTCACACATCAAATTGAAGGTGATGCTGTTTTTAACATTTTATATTCTGCACAATAAATACGCAACTAGTACTGAAATCGAAAAAATAGAGCCAATGTCCCTTAAAAACGTGACTAGGTACCCCCGAGAGCGAAATTGAGAGCGAAATTGCGTTATTTGTATTATTATTGCTTATTATGGAAAAATACTTGTACTTTGGAATCCCATTTCATTTAAATATGTTTGTTATGGTATACCGTTAATTTAAGACCCACAACAATGTTTTTTTTATGTCAGGTATGTATCTACTTTTTCCTCATTCTGTATCACTGGCGACCCCAAGCAGGTAAAACCGAACTAGTTTAAAAATGTATTGGGTTACCCTACTACCTATTGTTATATTTTAAGTAGAAGTCCAGGGGGGAAACAAGCCCTAGCAGTGTACGAATGTTTAGAGGAATGGGGTCTCGCCAGCTCGGTCGTGGCTATGTGCTTCGATACAACAGCATAATACTGGGAGGCTCAATGGAGCGTGCAATCTCCTGGAGTAGATGTTAGGTCGAGAGCTTCTGTACCTAGCGTGCCGACACCACGTTTTAGAAGTCTTGTTGAGAGGGGTTTTTGACTGCAAGTTTGGAAGCACATCGGGACCTCAACCAGACATATTGAAGAGATTTCAAAAAGAATGGTCGGCGATTGATAAAGCCAAGTTCGATGGAGGCGAGAATGTTTTGAAACTACTGCCCAAAGAAGAAGTAGAGAATATCAAAGAAGAACTTAAAATAAAACTACTGGAATGCCAGCCAAAAGACGAATTCAAAGAACTTTTACAGTTGGCATTGATATATCTTGGCCATCTTGATGGATAAGATGTGCGTTTCAGGTCTCCAGGTCCAGTACACCATGCACGGTGGATGGCAAAAGCTATTTACTGTCTGAAAATACAACTCTTCCGTGACCAGTTTAAGCTGACTTCCCAGGAACAAGAGGCCCTAGAAGCACTTTGTGTTTTCATCGTTCGAGTCTACTGTAAAGCCTGGTTTAACGGACCAGAGCGTGTTTAGCACCAAAACAAGACCTAAACCTAATTGAAAATCTATTGAAATACGAAACCATTGACAGAAAAATTTCAGAAAAAGGAAGTTACAAAACGATAAATCACCTGTGGTATCTTAGTCCTGAACTTGTTGCGCTGGCATTGTTTGACCCAACATTGCAAAACACCGTAAAGAGCCAAAAGGCGACAAAAATCTTAACAAATCAAGCAGAAAAAAATGAAAGTGCTCCAAAAATATGCGACCCAAATTAAAAAAGAACAACTGCCGAAATACCTATAAAAATGTCTCCAAGCCCTAATTACAAGTGAGACTTGCCTGTTGTTCAAGAGATTAAACATTAACACCGAATTTCTGGAAAAAGATCCTGCAACTTGGCCGCAGAACATCAACTACCAGGAGGGGCAAAGGATAGTAAACAACTTGAAATTTGTGAACGACATGGCAGAGCGAGGAGTCAAGCTCATCACAGATTACAACCAATTACTTACAAAAGGACGAGCAACAAAAACAATGTTTTCATTCCAAAAATTGATAATATAGGAAGGAAAATGGGTTTTTTCGCAATAGGTTCCATCTTCGCTCTTAGGGGTACCTAGTCACGTTTTAAGGGACATTGGCTTCATTATCTCAAATTCAGAACTACTTACGTATTTTTTATTGCATATAAAATATTGTAAACAGTATCGCCTTCAATTTGATGTATGACACGGGCAAATATATTAAACCGTTCTAGAGATATAGGTCGGCAAAGTCGCCAAACTGCAAAAAAATTTAGATTTTCAAAACTTTGATGCCCCAGTTGCACGTGTTAACATCTTTCAATCGTGCTCAAACTTTGGCAATCCTAAAATCTGACAGAAAGAAACATTTTAGGGGGGTGCCCCTAAAAAATTCTGACATTTTTTTTTTGCCCTATGAGATAAGTATGTATGTTTGTTCGGGTGAAATCTTGCAACTCAATTTCGAAGCAATTATTGTCAACCGATTGAGCTGAAATTTTGTATGCACGTTCAGTTTGGATGACAATGCATCATAAACTGTGTGACGTCATTCTAAATCCAGTATGGCGAACACGCACAACATGGCGGACTAGTTATTATTAATGCACTTCTACAATATAGGTATCAAATGAAAGGGCTTGCTAAGAATACATAACTCGAAAAATAAAGTGGTCACTCTAAATAAAATATGTATGTGGGACACACACAACATGGCGGAGTAGTTATTTTTAGTGCAGTTCTACAAAATGGGTATTAATAAAAGGGCTTGCAAAGAATATCTCGAAAAATAAAGTAGTCAGTCTCAATCCAATATGGCGGAACAACCAGATGGCGGACTAGTTATTTTTAATGCACTTCTACAATATTCGTATCAACTGAAAGCTTTTATATCATATAAATTGTGTAATGACGTTATAAGTTGATACTAAAAGTTTTAAAGCAAAAAAGTATTTTTTTTTTATTTGTAGCGAATTAAAATAAAAGCTTGTTTTTTAAAAAGGTTTTTTACTTTTAATTTATTTCAACTTCGGATATATTGGTGAAACAATAACTAATTAGGAAGGATTTAGTTCACTTAATAGTCAACTCAAATTAATTGATAAAATTAAAAATGTGGATGGAGTAATAGCCTGACAAATAAAAAAAAATCTAAAATGTTTTGCAAAAATAAAACAAATTTCAACTTTTTTTGAGCTGTAGTCAAATGTGAGATCTGAATTAAAAAAATAATATTCTCCAAATGAATTGTCATCCTTCAAGTTTGCTGAGATATAAAAAAGTATTTATTGGATTTAAAAGATGTTATTATTCGTGCTTAATTCCCAATTTTTATTATTGATAAAAACACTGAAATTTTTTGTTGATGGGATAAGCTATTCCTATACGCATTTCACTGGTTTCTTAGGCCAGATCGTCAGGAAACTTCATCCATAAAGATTTTAGAAAAACTTAAGATATTAAACCAAATAAAACTGTTAAACGTATAAGACTTATAAGCAACAGTAGAACTGTGTTTTTATCAATAATAAAAATTGGGAATTAAGCACGAATAATAAAATCTTTTAAAATTAAAATTTTGTATTCCCAAAAATTATTTTGATAAGTATTTATTGGATTATGCAAACAAAAATTTAAATTATGTAGTTTGAAAAATTAAGTTTTTTAAAATATTTTATCTATGAATAACAATAGAATAAAAACAACAATACAATAGAACTTATTATTTTTTTTTTTTTTAATAAAATTAAAAAAGCAAACGCTTTTTTATTGAAAATGTTCAGTTTTTAGTATATTTGGAGTTTTTAGTGCATATTTTATGCGCATATAGCACGAAAATATCATCCCTAATAATAACATACTACTTTCATAAAAACTGCTAGAAACAGAATAATATTTTATCATAAAGTCTTTCACACTCAAGGTAAAAACTAATATATCTGATTGAGGAGTTTATCGGTATAATAATTAATGGGCGAACGGCAATGGATGTTCAAGAGGAATACAGCTTCTGTGGTGTAATGGGGTGTTCTGTCATTGACTTTTGAACCTGTTCGCATAGTTTACTTCAATATGCTGATGATTTTGCTATTGGAACCAAGCCATACTCCGACCATATGCCACTGTGCCTCAAGATAAAAAGTACTTGTTCTTATTCAAATCAAACCAATAACTAACATCCTCATAGATTACGTTGGAATAATAAATTCGGTGGGCAGTAGCATTATTGATCCTCATTCAAACGAGATTGTTGTTGAATTGGTATGTAGTCAAAAACAAAATAATACTTGCAAAAAATATTTTTGCCTCAGAATAAATGGTTTGATTGGCAGTGTTCTAGATATCGTAAGAGTATGCTCCGTAAATTAAATGCATATGGGCATTTCCTGGGGTCACAAACGTACGTTTGTACGCTTTTGATGTACAAATAATATAGAAAACAAAACTTTTCCTAGCATTTTTTTCTATTCGATAGCATTTGGGTAGCTCTATGTTTAGTGCAAAAGATGGATTTCATCGAGTTTAAGTTTGCATAATAAGAGGTATAAACGTGTGGTCACGAACGTACGCAAAATAGAAGTCAACTTTGGCTAACAGTAGTGAAATGTAAAAATCTGCGCAATGGAACGGAATATTCAAAAGTGATTACTTTATTTTAAAAGTGTATTAAGGTAGGTCTCTATTCAGTATTTACAAAATAAAATATCTCTCTTGGTTTTTGTTTAATTGGCTTATTTACCGGTCGCTACCGTACGATTTTTCCATATCGAGCCTTTGGTGCAAGATCGTAGTAACTCAAAATTTGAATTTTTTGAGCTGGGTATGCAGAAATGATCTTTGGGAAAATATCTATCTAAAGAAAAAAAGATTATGGTTCTATCTCTAACTGTTCAGATTTTACAGCAAAAAATGTTTTTATTGCCTCTAGCTATTTTCAACCATACTTATATTAATATAAAAAAAATATTAAATATTATTAATAATTTTTCACCTTTTTTTAATTACAAAACATTCCTCTTTATTAAAAAACTTGTAACTTAAGTAAACGGAACTACTATTAAAAAGATGGCTGAAAACTTCAAATGCATTTTTCTCAGTTCACGATTTTTTGAATTACTACGGTATTGCACCAAAGGCTCGATATGTTTTTTTTATTATTATAACCACGCATTTTCCCATAAATGTCTTTAAATTTCCTTAACAAAAAAACTTAATACTCCTTTTGCAATTGATTGTAATGGAGAGATTATGAAGAAAGAGTGTAAACATAACATATTTCTTGCATGTAAAATAAGTATATAAAAATGTCTTTAGAAGTAGAAAATACAGAAAAATATAAAATTTTCCAGTTTCCAGCCCAATTTCCTCAAGTAAAACAGCTGAGATATGCTATGAAACCATTCTTTTATAAGAACAAAGACAAATAATAATAAACAATAAAAGACGACGATAATCAATATTTTAATTTTTAATCCTGGTAGACCATTCTGGGGAAATGCCCATATGCAAATAAATTTGCTATTTATGATCAAAGTAATTTTTGGTAATACAAAATTTTAATTCAAAAGATTTTGTTATTCGTGCTTAATTCCCAATTTTTACTCTTGATAAAAACACTGAAATTTATTGTTGATGGGATAAGCTATTCCTATGCGCATTTCACTGGTTGCTTAGGCCAGATCGTCAGGAAACTTCATCCAAAGAAAAAAAAAAACTAAAAATAAATAAAACTAAAGATATTACACCAAATAAAACTGTTAAGCGTTTAAGAATTAAATTCTTACATTTATTATATTGTTACGAAAGTAACTTTAGTTAAGACTTAGTTCTAATTATTAGTTAAGAATTAGTTGTATTTATTGGTTAAATTGTATTTACTAGTTATCTTGTAGTAATTTAATTAGTTTACATTGTTATTAAAATTTGTTATCATTATACATACTTCAGAGTACTCTAGAAAAAGTTGATGTTAAAAAGTATGTTAAAAAAAACCATAGATGTCGCTAGTTATTACTTTTTAACTGTTAAGTTTAAAATACATAACGTAGTTAATGTATTAGTCGTTAACATCAAATAGTAAAAGCTCAAACATACCAGAAACATTCTAAGGTATTACTTTGTAACTGTTAAGTTTAAAATGCATAACATAGCCAATGTATTAGTCGTTAACATCAAATAGTAAAAGCTCAAACATACCAGAAACATTCTGGAACTTTCTAGATAAATGTTATTGAGTATAAATAATTGCGAAATGACGTTGCCAAATAAGTTTTAGTTTAAACTTTCAAGTGTGTGGATCACATAGTGAGCAATAAATAAAGGCTGTAAATTACGGTTGTTAAAGTGACTAAGTACTAAATAAAGTTGTGTAAATTTGTAAACAGTAGCAAAAGTGTTGTGTTTATTTGTTTTATTTGAATTGCAATAAAAGAACTCGAAACGGTTTATTATAAAGGAAATAAACCAAAGCGTTATTGAAAGGCAGTAACGTAACAATATGTTATGTTAATTATAATACAAATGCATATGTACTATATATGTATATGTATAGGAAAAATTACTCAGATAAAAATATCGAACATAATGTATCAATAAGTAGCTTGATTTATTTTATAGAAACATAAATCAACTTAATAATATAAAAAACAGTAGCGAATGGAGGATATTATCATGGCGCTTTAACAGCAGGAGATTTCCTGTCACATTTTTCCACTCTGTTTTATACCACGAACACACTTGCATTGAGCTGGTCTATGCCGTATAATACCGACGCCTTCTTAGACTCACCCATTGAATTTTTCGGCCGTGCTGAAGTCCTTAAAACTTAATAAATCGCCTGGTCAGGACGAAACCGTTTATGAATTTTATAAATTTGCACCTGTATGTTTTGTAAATGAAATATTGATGGTTTACAACAAAATATTTTTACTTGAAAAAATACCTATTAATTTTCGGCAAGCTATTTTAATACAGCTATATAAGAAGGGCGATGTAACCATGCCGCCAAATTACCGAGGATTGTCACTGATTAATACCTTCTCCAAAGTTTTCAACACTATACTGTTGAATAGGTTAACAGAATGGATCGACAACTTTAACGTACTTAATGAATTCCAAGCAGGTTTTAGAAAGGATTACTCGACAGTTTATATTATTGTTAACCTTACTAACATTATTTACTTGAAAAAATTATGTATGTTTATAATTTGGCTGACTTGCTACCCCATGGGGAAAATGTTGCAGATACAACTATTAAAATACTTCTTTGTGCTGATGATATTGTTATACTTACGGATTCTCAATTTAAACTACAAGAGATGATTTATTTCTTATTTGACTATTGTTCAACATGGTGCTTAAAAGCTTATCTGAGTAAGTCAAAAATTGTTGAATTTCGTTCTGGAGGCTTATTCTGAATTGCGATGCGAAAATCAATGCGATGCGAAAATGCATAAATGCGAACAATTGCTATTCTGTATTGCGATATTTGCAAAGTTTTTTTTAATCGCATTTCAAATGCGAAAAGGTGACAAGTCGGTATTCTACATTGCAAAAACAAATGTCAAATTTGCAAAATTTATTCGACAACAAAATAGCATTCGCAAGTACAAACATGTTAGTGAAAGATAATATTTTATTTATTTATTCATCATATATTTATTATTTAATTCAGGGAAGCAAGCAATAAGAACACCACGCGTCAATTGAAATAATGATAGAATTTATAAATAAGCACAGCCAATTGGCAAGAGGCCGTTTAAAAACTCCAAATGCACGTCAGTCGGCAAATACTTTGTGGCAAACGTTAACTGAAGAACTAAATATCAATGGACCATCTATTAGAGAAGCTGCAGGATGGAAAAAGTATGAAATATATAAACCAGTTCAAAAATATTTGACTTTAATTTTAATAGGTTTGGGCCGATTTTAAAGTACACACAAAACAATTTCATTTTCTTCGTCGTCGAGAGACTGTGCCACAAAATCCATTATTATTATTTTTTTTTATTGCAGAATGTCCTAAATAAATTTTTTAAACAATTTTCACAGCGAAAGACAAACAATTTATTTATTTTTAATTTGACGTTTATTGACACTGACGTATATTTGAGCAGCGTTGCCACGATTTAAAATAAATTGCGAATGCGATTGCGAAAGTCTAACAGAATACTCATTTTCTTTCGCTTCGCATTTCATTTGCGCATCGCATTGATTTTCTCATCGCAACTCAGAATAAGCCTCCTGGTTCGAGATTACCAACAAATCATAACTGGCATTGGGGCCATGAAAGCATCAAAATCGTTAATTCCTACAGATATCGAAGCGTTGACATCGCGTATAACCTGTCCTGGATTAAACATCTGAATAATAAATTGGCTGCTTCTAAAGTTGCAATAAATGCCACATGATCGAAATATATAGGTCATCCTAAAATATCTACAGTAAACAAACTACAAATATTTCATGTCGCTTCTAAGTCTATCATGATTTATGCTGCACTAGTATGGGGCTATTAGCGACACGATGTAGTAGAGAAACTCTTTCGATTTTTTATTAAAAATATGTTCTATCTATTACACCTCATTACATGTTATATCTTGAATTCTTTATAAGTTTATACACTAACACTGCATTTCTCATACATCAACAAAGTTTTAAAGGTGAGCAACAATCTTCTGTCCCTTATTCTTACAAAGACAATAATAACCAAGAATGTGTCTTGGGAATTGGAATGGCATAATCTACAACAAACTCTTCAATATACACCCACAAATTCTGACCTTCCGCTTTGTACAAACTGGAAATCTCTTACAAGCCTGCTTATTGCTCAAGAACGGGTGTATAGTTTATTAAAGACAGCTTACTCACACAGTTCTTTTCTTCAATAATAGTTTAACCTTCTATATAAGGAAACGTTAACATTTTGAAAAAATGTAAATATAATTATTAAGAATCGATTTGGGTTTCTTTTCAGCCTTTGGAAGCATTTTTGAATTTTACTCTTTTAAAAAAAAAATTAAGTTGTAATATGAATTATTAAATAATTTAAGATTTTTTTTTCTGAAATATGTGATGTGAACGTGTAAGTGGAAGCGGAGATCTTTGGAAAACTAGGTGTGCTACTAATATCAACGGCAGGGAGGGTTGTGAAGTGCGTCTCTGCCACAGACATCAAGGAGAGGCATCTTTAACGTTTTAAAGTTACGGTTGATGCGTTTTTAGTTAGATTATTTTTGTTTATTTGACCTTAATCTGCGAACGGCAAAATCAGGACGCCGCTTTTTGTATTTTATTCTCTTTTATAATAATTTATTACGTACGTGTGCACACACATTGAAGAGAATTTAACAATAACGCAAAATGTATATGTCAGTATAGGTTGGTGATCGCAGATCTAAATGCAGGATCGGTGGGGTGTCGCAAAGCCATAGGACATAAAGCCATAATGGCTTTATGTCTCAATCCAAACGGACATAAAGCCATAATTTTGATATGGCCTTAAGTCTCATATCAATTTTAGTGGAATGGGACATAAAGCCATTATGGTGTTATGTCCCATTTGATGTGTTGCGTTACAAATGCTTATATGGTATAACAAAGACCTGCTTCGCTAACTAAAGCTTCGCTGTATAGCCGGCCTTCGGCCGGGCGCAAGGATTTTCTCCTCCATGGTATAACAAACACCGGCTTCGCTTACTAAAGCTTCTCTGTATAGCCGGCCTTTTGGCGGACGCAAGAATTTTCTCCTTTATGGTATAACAAGTACCGATTTCGCTAAGTAAAGCTTCTGAAATCTGTCTTGTTTCCGAACAAAGGCCATTTACGCAGAGAAGCTTTAGTTAGCGAAGCCGGTGTTTGTTATACCATAGAGGAGAAAATCATTGCGTGCGGCCGAAGGCCGGCTATGCAGAGAAGCACTTGTTAGCGTAGCTTTTTCGGGTTTTTTCCATATATGAACGACGTCCCCAAATTTAGGGGCTTAGTTCATTTTGGGTTTGGGGAGTTAATTCATTGGGGACTTAGTTCATACCGCCATACAATCATTATCAAAAATATGGCTTTATGTCTCATTTTACGGAAAAAATTTATGGCGTTAAGTCCCTTTATATTGAGACTTAATGGCATATGCCCTTATGTCTCAATGGAATGGGACTTGACGCCATATGGCTTTATGTCCTATGGCTTTGTGACACCCCACCGCAGGATCTGCTTTTCATCTTAATGGTTTTATGAGCAAATCTGGTCCAATTCCTATGGTTTCAAGTTGGAACAAAGGACCGTATAGGAGTCTTTAATAACATTTATTAATCCAAGTTAATCCGACTGCCCGCTAGTAATAGCAATGACTCCTATCGTCCTTCTATCTCAGAAAAGCGCAAAATTCGCTAATAATCCTTTCAAGATTTTTGTGTTGCCGTTGAACGTTTAGGTTCTTTCCTTAACTGACCAAATGGCTCTCAACAATGAGTTTGGTCATTACACTTTAGGGATATTAAAAGAAAAAGTGTATGTCAAAAAGCCAAGAACAATTCAATTAAAGGATGAGATAAATCGACATATAACCGATCAATTATGTCTCAGTCATTGACAATCGGAAAGAAAAATGCCACTGAAGCCATGGCGAGCATTTGGCCGATATTTTGTTTCACACATAATTATCATAGATCCTCTATCATAACAAAAATATATTAAGATAATTCTCTGAAAACTTTTTGTTTTATTTACAACAGGGACCGTAACAGTTATTCTATTTTTCATAAAAGTCAGATGAAAACAGTTATTTTTTTATTTTTATTTTTTTGAACAAAAATAGCAGTTATATATTGATTTTTATTTGTTCGAGCGAAATAAAAGTTATTCTCTAAATAAATGTACGTGTTTTAATAATTTAGATGACTTTAATAATTATTTGAATGTGCATAAGGAATTCCAATGATAATTACACACTGAAATAAAAATTTTAAGTCAACTACATTATTAAATCACGTACATTTATTTAGAGAATAACTTTTATTTTTGCTCGAAAAAATAAAAATCAAAATATAACTGTTATTTTGGATCGAAAAAATAAAAATCAAAAAATAACAGTTATTTTTGTTCAAAAAAATAAAAATCAAAAAATAACTGTTAAGTTTGATCGAAAATATAAAAATCAAAATTATAAAAATCAATATATTTTATCATTGACAAGTGCATGAGGAACAATATGGTATACTTGAATCAGTTTTTCGACATTTATTTCTATATCCTTTTTTTATTTTAAAATTCCAATATAACTGTTATTTTCGGTCCCTGATTTACAATTAACATCGTGCGTTTCGGTTGGACCTAGTGCTGGGAAACTATCGATAGACTATCGATATTATCGATAGTCTTAAAATATCGATAGGAAAAATATAAATATCGATATTATTATTATTTAAAATACAGCTATGAAGACATCTAACAGCAGCTATACACACGGCTTTTTGCCTCAAATTTTTACTTGCTATTACTAATACGCGCTGAATTGCAGCAATGAATACGAACAACAAGAATGGCAAATGGTATGATTGCTTAGCTATGCTTTTTACTGCTAATTATAGCCATTTTTGTGGAAATTTATATATGTTCACATAGGGACTGAAATGTCAAATATTTTTGTAAAGTTGTAAAAAAAATGCAAATCTAAATTGCATTGGACAAAGCATTGTACAAAACAATGAACGACCATTAGAGGATAAGTCCGCTAAATTGATTACCTTTTTGGGTTTAGAATTTAGAAAATTGTTTAAAGTTGCAATGGAATATCTTATAGTCCCTGTTACTTCGGTTCCTTCGGAAAGGTTCTTATCAATTTTTAAAAAACTGCCATCTAAAATAACGTGCGTAAATACACACGTCTCATACATTCAATAAAGTGATAAAAACAACGGACTGTAGCCTTATAAAAAAATAATTAAAGTTTTCCTGCACAAGTACAAACATTCAGTCGATAGTAATATCGATATATCGATAGTGAAATCTGAACTATCGATAAATATCGATAGTAGAAAATATCGATAGTATCCCAGCACTAGTTGGACCACCATTTATAAGCAATTGAAGCACAGCCGCGAATAACGTTGTAAAAGCCAATTTTTGCCAAAACTGTTTTTTTTTGCAGATAACAGTTAACATTACTCTCGAACACTGTTTAAACCTCAAATCAACTAAAATTATGCACCTTAAATCCCTAAAAAATTACATACAAAGAGACCGCTAGTGGAAGAACGTTGTAAGTTACTTACAAATGATACAAAGTAAATGGTTTTGACACGTGGAATAACGTTTTAAAAGCCACCAGTCATGATGCTTTGCGTAGTGGAAGAACGTTTTAAATGACATCGTGATTGTGGATATGAAACGTTTTTCCACTAAAAAAAAGTTATAAACTGTAAATTTGCATGTAATTAAAATCTTAAATTTGTTGATATTTTGCATAAAATTTTTATTATCATTATTTTGAATAATCTTAAAAATAAAAAAATAAAAAATTAATAATCTTGCCTGTTAAAAACGTTTTTTTGATCTCCTGAAAAATAATTTTTGTAACTTAAAACGTTATTCGCGGCTGTGCTTCAATTCCTAAATTGACAGTGAAGTATATACTGCATGAAATTCACTATCCATTTCCTTCAGTAGCATGTTTTCAGTTTAACTGGTTTGTGCTAATTCGTAAATTGTATGTAGGTATTTAAAGCAGCAATTAAACAAATAAGATAATTTTAAGCAAATCAAACCTCAATCATTTGGAATTCAACTACGGCAGAAGAAAACTTTGTCATCAATAACGTTTTCTAAAAGACAACTTTTAAGAATATGTAACTCATTCTGCACCATATTGATTTTAATAGAGGACAACTTCTTCGCTTATACTGTTCCACATATAATTTGATAAAAGACAATTTATAAGACAAAGTCGATAATACTGTACATAGAGTTTAAAAGAAACAAATAATAACTCAATGTCACTCATTTCCTCGAAATTGTCTTTTAGAAAACCTAAACGATAGGGGACAAGTCGTGCATACATAATTGACGACAATGTCGTCAATGGTAATCTGGCCATCTGGCAAGTTGTGCAATGGGACCCGGTTACGCGTGAAAGCCATACATAAAAACATAGAAGAGGCCTTTATATTAGCCGGCTGTGCTCGAGATGAATCGGTGCATATACCACGGATACCTATTACAACGGAAGTAATACAATCTTCTAAATCGAGTTAAGAAGATTGCGATTCCCCATTTAAGTCTGTTTCGCAATGTCTTTTAATTAATCTCAGGGTCAGTCTTTGAAAACAGCGGTGAAAACTTGGTGTACTTTAAGTACAAAATAAATAGATTAAAATAATGTTTATACTAATATCGGGTATTTCAACAAGAATTTTGTTTTCTAAAACAAAATAAAACAAAAAAATTTAGATGAAGATGATTCAAATTTTTGTTGTTCAGGGTTCAGGGGCGCTTATCCTCCTGCATTCAGAACATATTAATTATCGTTTTAGAAGAGATCTATAAAAGCAATAGTTTCCGTACTCAAAAGAAAAACAAAGCCATTTTAACATGAGTACGCTGCTCACACTCCGTTCCTACCTATCCGCTCGACCATCCACTGACCGAATGCGGAAGTGACATAGGGAGAATTACTGCCTCTCCGAAAATATTGATGACATTTTAATATATAGATAAGGAATATGAAGGGACAGATGGGCAGTTTCTGCCTATCCGAAGCTATCTTACCGATTTTGATGAAACTTTAAACTTATGTAGATCGATCTACACCAGCGGTGGGCGCTGGTTTGCCCGGATTGCGAAGTTTTTCGGGTTTTTACATTTACTGATCGTGTTTTTTTACCATATATATGTTCCTTTAACTCCCACTGGAGCATAGGGCGCCTTTTACCAGAGCTGCTAAAAATACAAAAATTGCCCTATAAAGTTATTCCATAAAATGCCCAAAACATACCATACACTTGTTTTATTATACTACTTTTTAACTTAAAAAAAGTAGGTTTAAAATTTAGAAAATAAATAAAAAACTATTTTTTAGCAGTCAAAACAAGAAGAAACAACAATATTTGCATTGAAATCAGAATGTGAAAAAATTTAACGTATAACACATACACGTGTTTGTGTGATGTTGTTTTCGCTCATTTACTACTGAAAATCTTGAATTTATTGTTGCATGCATAAACAGTAACAAAGGCAACCCGAAAAACAACTACAACAGAAGGAAAAAAAATAAAATTGTATTCAGTTGCTTAATAAATTTCAACAAAGCAGGACTGTTGCTCATGTTGTTATTTTGGCAAATTTTGAAATTTCGTAGTGGTACACTGACAATATATTTACTGTGTTGTGATCAAGCTGTGCTTATGTACATATGTTTTTTCAGCTTGTTTTAAAAACTTTTCAGCAATCATGTGGGATGATGAATTATAATAATCAAGTTTTTTTTTTATTGAATTCCTTTTTTTTTTTGCATATTTACATATAAATAGTACACATTTTGAAGTTTTTGCTCACGGTCTTTTCGATTTCAGATGACAATATGCATATACATATATATATTACCGTTAAGGAAAACTTGATGAATTATAAAATAATAATATTTTTACTGACCTTTTTTTTTTTTTTTTTTTTTGTTTTGCAAATTTACATACAGTTTGAAAAACTTTTCAAAAATTTCCTAAGTGTTAATCAGCTAATTTACTCTCTTTTATTCAATGTTCTCTATCTGCCCTTCGCTGATCTACACACAGGATTTATATTTCTTTAAAGTTAGTCAAAAATTAATTCTGGACTGGCAACGCCGCGAGCTCGCCTAGTTATAGATAAAAATAACATTTTTATTACAAATTTGCAATACTTAAAACTAAGGCCCCTATTACGGTCTGGTTGTGATCAGTTGTAATTTTTGTTATGTTTTTGTTCACCGCAATATAGCAAAGTTGTAAACCATAATTAAACAAATTAAGAAATTACACCTCAACTGAGTTGAGTTGTGAACCGCAATAGAGACCTTATAAAATAGGAAGTATGCATTTTAATCAGCAAACAAATAAATAGTTTCAACCGTTAGGGATTTCCTTATGAGGGTTTTTCGCGTAAACGAGGCCGCGGGTAATATACATATATTAGGTATATTTGCAACTATAGCTATAATTGTTTGAATTATCAGCGGTGTTCTGAA
This sequence comes from Pollenia angustigena, assembly GCA_930367215.1. Taxonomy (NCBI): domain Eukaryota; kingdom Metazoa; phylum Arthropoda; class Insecta; order Diptera; family Polleniidae; genus Pollenia; species Pollenia angustigena. The sequence goes on along the minus strand of OV884061.1, from coordinate 8,629,141 downwards.
AATCGAAAACGCAAGAATTTGAAAGTTGTTTTAAATGCACTTTTAATCAAAGTTTTATAATTTGTGTTATAAAATTCTGTTTAATAAAGAAATATTTGTATAATATTTGTCATAAAATTCTTTTAGTACAGAAATCTTATTAAGAAACGACGTTTAATATTCTTGCGTTTTACGTTTTCGATTTCCATAACACCCCTGTATATATTTAATTTTCTACTCACATTGCATTAAATTGTTGGGAGCAGCGGCAATGTCATTATTACTTGTTGTTTCACCAGAATCATGTGCATTATAAGCTCCTGCTGTTTGATTGTATCTAGATGTTTCCTTTAACACTGTTGAAATGATTTCTTTGGTGTAAGGTGAAATATTTGGATTTTTCAATTCCTTTTCTAAAAAACCACGCGAAAGCTCCTCTTGAATAACGGCTAAAAAATAATATAGAGAATTTAAATTTATTTAAAATATCTATAAAATACATATGAAGTATTTACTAATAATTTGCACAAAGAACAAGTAAGAAAGTATTTGATACCTTTCACCACCATATAAACCAAATTTTCGAAAGTTTAATCTATTTTGAGCCCTTAGGCTATCTTAGACCCGCCAGAACAAAATTATATTATGAGGTTAAGATTATTTTAAAAGTTCTTTGTGCTAATTTTGTTTATATATATTATTTTACATTACATTACATTACCTATTCAATTAAATTTGGCAAGGTAATTTAAATTGCAATAAAATAAGTTTGCACCAAATTTAGTCTAGATACCAGCATAAAAAGGTGGTTTATGGGCACAAACACAATTGTGGAAAGAAGTTTGTGTTGGGGTCATGTGAAAATGCGATCTTTACTGTGCGTTTTATAAAATCTACCTTTTTTTATAAAAAACTTAACAGTTATGTCTAAAAAGCCTAATTTGTAAACGAATTACAAAACGTTTACAGAATTAAACAACTAAGGAAGTACATATATTTAAAAACAAATTTTCAAAAGTGTACCCTTTTGGGACCCATGAGCATGGATCCGCAAGAAAAAGTTAGGTTATGAGGTTAAGACTCATGTTGAAATTTATTTATTTATTTATTTATTTATTTATCACAATGTAGTTGGCTTTCTAATACAACAAGATATGAAATCTTATGAATTATAGTATTAGAATCAGATAGGTTATATTAGACAGATAATATATTTAGCAATAGTAGGGTACACAATTGAACTTAATAAAAAAAAAAGATAAATAATATAATAGTAATAAAATATAATAATAATAATAAATAGGTATACAATTGAAATAAAAACATTCATAAAGATTAATTGAATAATAAATAATAATAATAATAATTTAATAATTAAACAGCAATACAATCATCATATTTGATTAACGATAAGCTTTAAGAAAAATAATCACTAAGTAATTTTCTAAATTTTATTGCGTTGCAAATGATTTGGAAGTTGATTCCAGAGACGTATACTAAATAAAAAAAATTGGCATTCTGATGCGTGACTTCTATGACGAAATTGTATAATAGATTTCCCTCTAAGCGATCTCGCGAACTGCAAGCGATCGTAAAGGTACTTCGGTTCCATAGTTATTATAATCCTGTGTAGGAAGATAATGCTCCTAAATTTAAGAAAATTATTAAATGGTAAATGAAGTAAACGGCAGGAATACGAACTTATTCTATCAAACCTTTTCAGACCAAAAACGTAACGAACAATGTTATTATACGTAGTGGTAAGTTTTCTCAGATCCCGGGAGTTGCAGCCGGCATATATTTCAGAGGCATAAAGTAGCGTCGGTATTAAACAAGTCTTCGCAATTAAAGTTCTTATTCTAAGTGGTGTAAAATATTGTGTGATCCACAATCCCCTTAACATACCATATATCCTGCCACAAGCCTGATTTATGTGATCCGACCAAGTCAAAGTTCTATTCATTGTTATCCCTAGATTTTTAACCGTGGCAACAACAGCAATTCTAGCATCTCCAATATAAATATTCAGAATATCATCCATTACTATATTTTTTCTACTTATCACTAAACATTTGGATTTTTCCGGATTTAGTTTCAAGCCATTAGCCGAAGCCCAATTGAAAATTTTGTTCAAATCAAAATTCAAGTGGTTTACACTTGTAAGGTATAAGTCCCTAGGACTGCTGAGGTATACTTGAACGTCGTCAGCATACATTTGAATTTTAGAATAATGTAGATTTTGTGGAAGGTCATTTGAGTATAGCGAATATAAAAGCGGTCCAAGGACCGAGCCCTGTGGAACACCATGTTTAACTTTCAACGGGTGAGAAATACACCCATTAAAGGAGACAGATTGTGTTCTCTCAGATAGATAATTTTTAATTAGTTTTACTGAAAAAGAAGAAAACCTAAAAAACCTCGAGAGTTTAAAACAGAGAATAGAATGATTGACCGTATCAAAGGCCTTGGAATGGTCTAGTAGAACCAAAAATGTGACTTGATCATCATCCAAGTTCCCTCTAATGTCTTCTACTACATCGGATAACGCCGTTATACAGCTACGCCGAGGTCGAAAGCCAGATTGACGATCAGTCAATAGATTGTTATCGTTCACGTATTTATATATCTGTTTATGAATCATGCGCTCAAAAACCTTCGAAAAGTATGGCAGGATGGCAATGGGACGAAAATCACCTCTCGACTTTGGCACTGGGACGATCCTGGCGTATTTCCATTCTTTGGGAAAAGAGTTAGTTATGACAATAGTATTGAAAATGTGCTTAAAATATTTAACTAGCCATGGCAGAATAATTTTGATGAATTTTGGATCCATATTATCAAATCCTATGGAGTTTGATTTAGTCGCATTGAAACCTTCAATTACCTCCAAGTCATCAAAACATTGGAAATCAAACTCTCCAGTAGATAAGCTACTAGATGGTATATGATCATAGAAATCAGGGGTTGCACTAGGGGACGAGATATTTACAAAGGTGTGGTTTAATAAGTTAATATCAATGTCCGCCGTGCGAACAACTGATTTTCCAATACCAATATCCCCTAAGTGCTTCCAAGTGTTCCTACTGCCCATAGCCATTTCGAATTTATTAGAATAATAAGCATTCTTAACAGACCTTATTTTCGAGACCACAGCCCTTCTGGCCATGCGGTATTGTTGTAGGAGTTCAGGGGTTCTATAACGTTTCCATGTGCGATACAAGCTATCTCGGCTTTCAATTAATATCCTCACATCATCAGTAAACCACGGTCTTTGTCCTTTTCCCAATTTCCTAGTCCTTTTGGGTACATTACCATCATATAGACGTAAAATTTCTCTATTCAAAAATGACAATTTCTCATCGACAGAAGGAAAGTTGTAAATATCATTCCAAGTTACATTTATAAGGTCGTTATACAAGCACAAGTAATCAATATTGTTAAAGTCGCGAAAACTATAACTCTGAGACTGTTGAGCAATTGAAATATCATAAGATATAAAAATAGCGTCATGTCTCGAAATCGCAGATGCTGCCAGCTGCTCATAATGTAATATTTTATCAATATTAGAGACAAAAAACAGATCAAGTAGTGTAGTTGATGATGATGTGAAATGTGTGGGTCGATGTGTATTCACAGGAGATAAGTTAATGGACGACATAATTGTGGTTAGTTCACCTGTCATAAGCAAATTACTATTAAAATCCCCAGCTATAATAACCTCAGGGTACGTCACAGATAATAGCTCCAGTTTCTCAGTTAACGTGTCCAATTTCATGTTCCTGACCGGTCTATAGGCACATGCAAGTAGGATTTTACAAACCTTAGAGTTTACATCAACAAATATAAATTCAACATCATTGGGTTCATTATGTGAGCAAATAAGTCGACTAGAAATGTTATCCCTAATATAGATCGCAACACCACCGCCATTCCGCCGTCTATCAGATCGAAATATTCTATATCCATCTAATCTATACAGACTACTATCAATGTCAGGATTAAACCACGTCTCCGAAATACATATAGCATCAATACCAGAATTTATAAAAAGATAACGAAACTCATCCATTTTAGGCAATAAGCTTTGAGCATTCATATGAACAATATTAAAACCTTTATGTAATTTAGATAAAACACGAACCATATTGTAATTACCATCTCTGGAACCAAATTGATCAAAAAATGAGTCTGTCATATTTATCACTCAGTACAACGCAATAAAATTTGAAAACTAGTAAGAAATATGAATTTAAGAATATAAAACAGCTTAATGATTTAGTATGTAATTCGGGATAAAAAGTATATAAGTACATAATAAAAAAAGGGTATATAATTAATGCTTGCATTATTAGAGTTATCTAAGTAGTTATACGCGAAAAAGCTCCCTGAGTTCTTCAACAGATTCTACCAGTATTGCATCTTCAGTATCGAATTTTTTTACATAAACCAGGCCACGTAGGGTAAATGTTGACTTTAGACGTTTATTCTTCCGCATAATTAAGGCTTCTTTAAAAATACCGTGGTTGTAAGGAGTTAAATTTTCATTTATATATATAGGTTGTTCACTTTCAAACCCAGCGTGATCTAAGCGCAATGTACATTGGTTTTCACGTCGGTATTTTGCAATAGATTTTAGCAAATAGTTTTTTTCAAATGGCGATTGTAATTTAACTACAATTACTTCATCGTTAGGGTTGTACGGCTTATTATTTTTATAAATTTTTTTAAGTCTGTATATGCTATCAATCTGCGGCACGGGTATATTAACACTTTTGCAAATGTTTTGAAAGATTGAGCGTAGATTTTCGTTATCATAGTAGGGTATACCAGCAATTCGCACACTACCGGCAACAACAGAATTTTCTTGCTTTGATACCTTCTTTTTTAATTCGCTGATTTGTTTTTTCATATCATCAAATTCGACACTTTTTATTTCTAGTTTGTTTACTCTTTCATTAATCATATTGAGCTCCGACTTAACATTATCAATAACGCTGAGAATTCTCTCTTCACTTTGTTTTATTAAGTTCTCAATAAATTTAAAATGCTTATCTTCACTCTCTCTTATGTAATTTTTTATAACCTCAGAAGTATTATTCTCACTATCTCTTATTGAGTTTTTAATAATTTCAGAAGTTATGTGTTCACTTTCTCTTATTAATTCTTTAAGAAACATTTTATCAGTAGAAGATAAACGCGGCATTTTTACATATTGGTCCAACTCTTGATGGGACTCTCTAGCTCTTTTCGCAGAAGATTCGCTTCTAGTTTCCATCTTTGTAGTTGGTATAGTTTTGTTTTGTTTTGTTGTTTTTTTTTTCTTTCTTTATGTTTTGTTTCAAAATGTTTTATTTTCAGTTGTTGATCAATAAGTTGAATTTTATTTTTATTTATTTGTGTTGTTGATTAGTATAGGAAAAAAAAAAAAAAATAAAACTGTTCTTTTGTAATTTCACTTTTTGACAAAAAAAAAGAAAGAAAGGCTTTGTGTTATGTTGGTTTTTATTATTTTTATTTTATTATTTTTATGATTATTTTAACAGTTGTGGAGCTTATTTAAAACACGTCCGTTCGCAAGGAGAGTTCTCTGTTGCTTCTCTGTCGCGAATTTTATTTAGATATCTTCATCTGTATGAGATTTGTTTGCCTTAAAGGGATTTTAGATAAGGGGGTTTATATGGGACCTATGGTTTATTTTGGAGCTACAAACACCACATTTTGACATGACAAAGAAGCTTTTGTTAAAGTTTTTATACCCTCCACCACAATTAGTTGTGAAGATGGTATACTAAGTTTGTCATTCCGTGTGAAACTTTTTTATTATTCATCTCAGACCCCATAAAGTATATATATTCTGGGTCCTTGAGTAATTCTAAGTCGATTTAGCCATGTCCGCCTGTCTGTCCGTCTGTTGAAAACACGCTCACTTTCGAAAAACTCAAAAGAAATAAAGCAAAGTCGGTTCGGTAGGATCAGAGCTGTGAATTAAAATGGGGAACCACCACCTAAAAAAAATTGATAGTTTTGTTACAAAAAGTAACATAAATGGTGGAAAAATGCATGATATAAGAATTTGCAAAAATTCGTTTCATTCGACTGGAAATCACGCTGTAAAATTTCGCGAAGATCCGTCCATAATTTACCCTTAGCCCCATATAAACCCTACTCCCGGAAAACAGTAATGTACGCTTAAAACCCTAATAAATAATGCTATCATTATAAATTTTGGAACGTCACAGTTTTATAGGACTAGAAACAAGACTGTAAAATTTCGTGAAGATAGGTCCCATATAAAGCCCACTATGGTAAAATAATTAAATACGCCTAAAACCGTAGCAGATATAGACAATGCGGTAAACTTTCTTCCAACGTAGCTTCATATGGCCCGACAAAACGTTATGCAATTTTGTGATATACGGTCCATAAAAACCCTTAGATCCATTTAAAGCAGCCTTTTGAAATTCACTGCAAACGCTAAAAATAGTTTCTCTACTGTATTGAAATTTATGTCTTTTAATACCAGAAATCACTTTGCGAATTTTGAATGAGTGGTTTATAGCTTACCATGGCTCCAATATAAATTCCCCTCCTGAAAATCATTTAAGTTCGGCTTAAACTGTTACGAATCATCAAGCTAGTAAAAATTGCTAAAAAAAAAAGTCATAAAACTTTCTGATTGTCAGTCAGTTATTTAATATATGTCTAAACCTAAACCAATTTTAATGCAGATGTCTGTTTTTATAAAGATAAATTAATAATAAATAGACATCATATCGATACTTCTCTTAAAACATTCGAACTGTCGGTGGAGGGTATCAAAGCCGAATATAGCACTCTAACTTGTTTTCGCTTAATTTTGTATTAATATTTTTGGGATAGTATTTGTATGGGAACTTTGGATTAATATGGACCAATTCCAATATTATTGTTCAAGATGATTTAGATTGCAATAAAACAAATTTGGACCAACATAATAAGATAATTTATGGGCACAAATACTCAATCCCGGAAAAACCCTTATATGGGGGCTATTTGAAATTATAAATTCTCATCATTTTGCATAGTCTCGTTCCTTGTAAATTGTATACCAAATTTCATGAAATTATCTCCGGAACTGTACTTTGCGCACGTTTCCATTGACAGCCTGTCAGCCTTACGAAAATCGTTAGATCGATATTCACGCCGTCACTGCGTGGTACGTTCCGTCTGAACGAGCCTACTCGTGGGAACAAAAATGAAACCCTTTTTAAAAACAAAAACTATAACAAGCATAACAAATATAACGCATAATGAGGACACGACGGACGAGATTGACCAGGGTCAGTCGGACGTCACGGTCTCCGAGTCGGAGAGTACCCTCTTGACTGTTTATGAGAACATAATTGAGCAGGAGAGACGGGTACTGACCGACCTATATGTGGATAGTCTTCTGGTACAATCGGGTGACTCCTGTGGTGAAACCGGGGCTACTCAGGGGTTAGAGAGGTTGACTCTGCTCTCTGACACGAAGCTTGATATTGATATATCAGCTCACAGCCAGACTGCAGAGCCTGCCACTCTCATCCGTGAGGCCAGGGGACATCAGAGGGGGCACTCGGGAGAAGATTGTCCACAACTTGTTCGGCAGGACGCCGTGGAGGACGGGCCAAGCGCCCCTCCACGAGATATTAAGAACTCCAGCCGAACGAAGGAGGAGAAGGCGCAGATCGGAACAAGGAGCTCTCTTGCATATCTGGATAAAATGGCGAAGAGAGATCCTTCAACGTTCTCCGCGAGGGATAGGCACCTTCTGAGAAGGCACCAACAAAGCGTCGCTAAATTCGAAAGAATTTACGGCCCTGTCAGTACCGTGCTCGGTTGGCCCTATCCTTGGAGAAAGCAGGTGGATGAGGTCGCCGACCCGGGAACTACTCAAAAGAGTACAGGGCCGGTGGCGTCGTCAACCTGCCGTGGAGAGATAGAGAAAGGAGGGGTTGCCCCGGTGACCAAAGCGCTCATGTCTTCGGAACGAGCTGCGGAGGATAAGGGGGCGATACCCAAGAAAGGAAGCAAAGTGACTAAGGCAGCGAACACGGGGATGAAGGCTGGTAATCCTCCGTCCGATTCCTCTAGTGGCTCTCGTAAGGGGGTCATTAGGGGAAAAGGCGCGGGCAGGAACGGGCCTTCGAAACCAGTCGTACCGAAGTCACCGAGCGGAAAGCTATGAGCAGTCCTGCCCGGTTACGTTTCCGGGTAGGCGAAAACAGCCTAAATGGTGGACCAGGGAACTTCATGTTTAAAGGTCTACGGTGAGGAGACTGTTTAATAGGGCCAAGCTTACGAGAGCACCAGATGATTGGAACAATCACAGGGTGCAGTTCTACAGGTATAAGGCGGATCTGAAAAGAGCAAAGCGACTATCATGGATGCAATTTTGTGCGTCCATCGATAATGTCAACGAGTTGTCAAGATTCCGGAGGATTTTATCTAAGGACCCTAAGGCCCTTGGTTACATCCAAAGGAATGACGGCTCATAGACTGAGTCTAGCTCTGAGACCCTAACCTTACTTATGGAGACGCACTTTCCCGGTGGTATGGAAGACGGTCAGTGGGACGTCATGTCCATGACATCGGATCATACGTCCGCTTGCGTCGAGGAAATGGTCACAAGGGAGAAGCTGGCGTGGGCGGTCAATACTTTCGACCCATATAAATCACCGGATCCGGATGGCATTTTTCCGGCCATGCTTTGCAACATCCAGGACGATGCATCATTTCTGCTGGTGAACATATTCAGGAAATGCCTCAGTAGGAGGTATCTGCCTAGGGGGTGGAGAGAGGTCAGGGTGATTTTCATACCCAAGGCTGGTAAAGCGGGCCACTCGAAACCGGGGGATTTTAGACCTATTAGTCTGTCTTCATTCCTGTTAAAGACTCTCGAGAGACTAGTAGATTTCTATCTCAGGAGTAATATTGAGACTCGCCTTATAAGCAACGCTCAACACGCCTACCTGAAGGGTAAATCTGTTGGGAGTGCGTTACATGAGGTGGTGGGTTATATTGAGCACGGTCTGAGGAATAAACTCTCGCCGCGTTTTTGGATATAGAAGGAGCCTTTAATAACATTAGGATTGAGGCGATTAGAGATTCATTAATGGAGCTGGGAGTTAAGGACTTTCTGGTAGAGTGGATAGTCTGCATGCTTAGCAGTAGGATTATAAACTCGAGCCTTGGGGATCAGGTGATAAGGAGGAGGGTTACCAGGGGGACACCACAGGGGGGGGGGGGATCTATCGCCTCTACTGTGGTTGCTTGCGGTCAACGGGATTCTCAGGTCATTTGATTCCATGGGCAGGAAAGTTGTTGCCTATGCGGATGACATAGTTCTGCTGGTCAGGGGAAAATTTCTGTCCACGATCGGGGAAATTATGCAGGTGATGTTGGGTGAACTCTCGGCATGGGCAAAGGATAGGGGACTGTGTGGTAACCCTGTGAAGACTGAGATGGTGCTATTTACCAGAAGGTACAGGATAGAGGGATTTAGGGGGCCAGTGTTAGATGGTGTCGAGTTGCCTCTATCGGACGGTGCAAAATACTTGGGTAACTTTCTGGACTGCAAACTATCTTGGAAGAGAAATTCTCAGGAGAGGATGAGAAGGGGACTCAATGCCTACTACACATGCAGGAACTCCATCGGTAAGAACTGGGGTCTGAGGCCGGATATGGTAAATTGGATTTACACATCGGTGGTTAGGCCTATACTTACCTATGGTTGCATTGCTTGGTGGGGCGCGTTGAGTGTGGATAGCTATAGGAAGAAGCTTAGCAAGGTTCAGAGGAGTGCATCTCTGGGCATCACGGGTGCAAGGAGCAGCACTCCACAGGCAGCGCTGGACATCCTACTATATCTATCCCCTATTGAGCATTATGTGAGGAGTGTGGCTGCTAGGAACTTACTTAGACTTTACGAGTCTTCCTTAGTTAGACCTAGGCGGGATGATCACACGAGAATCTTGTACGAGGTGGGTCTGCTCGATCGGGGTAATATTCTTGAGAGAATTTCGGATCATAGGACTACGACTCTGGACTTCGGTGTTACACCACCAGTGGAATTCCCGGATAGGGAAATCTGGAGTGGATCCAATAACCTGTTTGAGGGGTGGTATTTACGGATGGATCCAAGATGGAAACCGGCACTGGTGCCGTTGTATATATCGCAGACACCGAGGTAAAAAGGTCATTCAGACTCCCTGATGAGTGCAGTGTCTTCCAGGCTGAGATCCTAGCGATCTGGAGGGCAACGGAGGTGATACTGGATCACAATGTGGGTGGATCTGAGGTGACAATTTACGTCGATAGTCAGGCGGCGCTTCGGGCATTGAAGAACTATACGGTGCGATCGTGCCTGGTCGCGCGTTGTATGAACGCTCTTAGGGAACTCATGGGGGCATTCAACGTGAGGCTGTGTTGGGTACCAGGACACTGCATGGTTGATGGGAATGAGGTGGCGGACGAACACGCGAGAGGGGGTTCGAGTCTCGACTTAGTGGTAAGGGACAGGGGGGTTAAGCCCCCCCTATGTTACTACTATGGGGTGATACGGGAGAAATTCCGTGATGACGTTGACCGATCCTGGAGGAACAGAATGGATTGCAGGGTGTCTGGGGCACTATGGCCCAGATTGGACGCGGGGGCAACCAGGGTTCTACTGGGATTGGATAGGGTTGGTCTTAGAACACTTGTGGGGTTCTTGACGGGTCACTGTCCTGTTAGGGCTTTTACGAGCAAATGGGACAACACCATACCGGACTTCTGCAGGTTATGCGGGGATTCGGAGGAGTTAGAGACGATCGAGCATGTACTGTGCCATTGTCCTAGGATTCAGGGTCTCAGGCAGAAGTGGCTAGGAGATAGGTTTCACGACGAACTGGGGTGCATAGCTGGATGTAATCCGGCCGATCTACTGGGGTTTGTCAGGGAAGTAACGCGGCTGTTTCTGTTGAGGGGACTGTAAGGGGGGTATTGGTCCTACTTTCTAATTTTCCGTCTATCTCATACTTCCTTTTCTCTACTTTTCACTTCCTCTTATCTTATCTTATATTTCATTGAAGGGATTCACAATGGACCGTATTGGTCTCCGAGTGGAGGTGTGCCCGTGGGCACACAACCCTTCTTAACCTAACCTAACCTAATATCTGTATGATGTTGTTATTATCTTAAACTGTGACGATTTGTTATTAATTATGGTTTTAGGCGACTAAACTGTTTTCCGGTAGGGGGCCTAGGGTAAATTATGGACCGATCATCACGAAATTTCACAGCGTCATTTTTAGTCCTTTAAAACTGCGACGTACCAATTTCTGTGATGATAGCATTATTAATTATGGTTTTCGGTGTACTAAACTGTTTTCCGGGAGTAGGGTTTCTATGGGGCCTAGGGTAAATTATGTACCAATCTTCACGAAATTTCACAGTATCATTTATAGTTCTATAAAACTGTGACGAGTCAAAATTTGTTATGATTGCATTATTTTTTACGGTTTTAGGCGTACTAAACTGTTTTCCGGTAGTAGGGTTTATATGGGGCCTAAGGCAAATTATGGACCGATCGTCACAAAATTTCAGTGTTATTTCTAGTCCTAAAAAACTGTGACGTACCAAATTTTGTTACGCAGCGTTATTTTTTACGGTTTTAGGCGTACTAAACTGTTTTCCGGGAGTATTGTTTATATGGGGCTTAAGGTAAATTATGAACGGATCATCACGAAATTTAACAGCGTGATTTCCAGTCAAATAAAACAAATTTTTGCAAAATCTTATCTCATTCCGTGCCATGTTCCAGCATTTATGTTATTTTTTGTAACAAAATTATCAATTTTTGTAGGTGGTGGTTCCACATTTTGATTCATAGCTCTGGTCCTACTGAACCGATTTTGCTGGATTTCAATCCCAAACTGCTTAGGATAACTGCAAGCAATTTGGCACTAAGTTTGTTCATTTCTTTTGAGTTGTTCGAAAGTGAGCGTGTTTTCAACAGACGGACAGACGGACATGGCTAAATCGACTTAGAATTACTCAAGGACCCAGAATATATATACTTTAAGGGGTTAGAGATGAATAATAAAAAAAAGAATTTCACGTTTGGCATCCCTAGTATGCATGCATGTATGTATGTATTTCTGCTGGTGTACAAAAAAACAAGGTTTATAACGTTTTCTTACCAACAGCCATTAATCCAAAAAATATTTGAAAAATTTGTATTTAAGTTAATTTTTGCTGTGAATCAATGACTTTGCTAAATACGGGAAGGATACAAATGTTAAAGAACTAAGAACTAAAGACGTTACTAGGCACCAGAATTATAAAAGTAACACAAACAAAATTTTACAAAAGAATTGGCATTCGTAAAAAAGTAAATCCTGCTAAAGTGCTTAGAAGGAATGGTTGAAAATGGATTTAATAAAACGGTACCAGCTCAGCAAATTGAACTCCAAAAAATATGCGTCACGCTAAAATAAAGCGTATTTTATATTTTGTCTACTTTTTTGAAATTAAACGGTTGGTTTTAAAAATGTTTTTCATATGCCTTCAATGTTTCATTAAAAATTCTTTTGCTCCTAGGAAAAAATTTTTTATTTTGGATTAATACCCTCTTGTTGATTAACTGCGATTTGTAAATTTGTAAAAACTTGTAATTTGAAAATCGTCAAACTTAGGGAATAAATCGTCCATTTGTCAATAGACCATTTTTGTACCCAAAAATCGTCAAATGTAACCGCCGTGATAACACGATCTCCACCATTGTGGTTTTGTGAGCTCATATTTCTGTCCGTTATGTTTAAAAAGCGAAACAAAAATGAGTACTTGTATATATAGAGAATAATTCAATTAACATGCAAACTGAACACAACAGACTTCCCGATTCACTTGGAATTTTGCGAGAAGATCATTCAAATGGCGGCAGAGGATGAAAACATCTTGAACTGCATTTTAATGTTTGACGAGACACATTTTGATCGAAACGGCAATGTTAAAAAACAAAATTGTAGAATATGGAGTAATTCTAACCCATAGATACTCTATGAGATGCAATTGCATCTACTTCGCATCACAGTGTGGTGTGCAGTTTTATCAAGGTTCATTGTCGGGCCCTTCTTTTTCGAAGAAAATGGACTTACTGTTACGGTCAATGGAGACCGTTACTTAAAGATAGTGAAAGAGTTTTTCTTTTCAGAACTACGCCGAAAGAGAATCCCTTTCAACTCTGTGTCACATAGCCACGCCTGTTATGACACAATTGCGGCGAAAATTCCCCAATAAGCTGATTTCAAGAAACTCCACATACCATTGCCCTTCCAGGTCTCCTGACCCTACTGCACCTGATTTTTTTTGTGGGGTTATTGCAAATAGGAAGTTTACAAAAGAAACCCAACAAATTTTGATGATTTAAAGCGATCCATTCGAACGACAATTGAGGCAATTCCCGCTGCAACCCTCCAGGCAGTAATGAATAACTTTTTGATATGATGTCGCAGATGTGTCACCGCGGGTGAAGGCCATTTGAATTCAATTATTTTTAAAAATTTATGAATTACTTTAATAAAAACTTATTATTTTTCAAATGAATTAATAAAAATTAAATTACATAAGCTTTACAAAAAGTTATTTGAGTTTCTTAATGTAGCTAAATTCATCAGCCACCCCGTATATTACGGTACTGCCTTTTCAATAACTTTTCTGGTTTGAGTTTTTTATTGCACTTTTTTAGTTTACACACTTTATTCAGAACTAAGTCACTTTAACAACCGTAATTTACAGTTGCGACCTCTATTTGTGATCTACACACTTTAATCTTTGTACTAATACTGACTTGGCAATGTCATCTTCGTCATACTATGTCCCAAGTTTCGATTTGTTTCCGGAACATTCGAGCTTTTATTATCTAATCTTAACAGATAATAACATTATGCATGAACACATCCACAGAAAATTGCTATTTTGTTGCGCTATGGTCTGACGGAGTCATTGGCCCATATGTCTTCATAACCGATAATAATCAGAATGTGAATGTCAATGGTGAACGGTATAGGAACATGATTCGAAATTTGTTCGTACCTCAATTACTTGGCATTAATCTTGCTGATATGTAATTCCAACAGGACGGAGCCACATGCCACACAGCGGGCGCTACAATTGATTTACTCAAAGCAACTCTTGATGAATAAATAATTTCACGTAATGGCCAAAATAATTTTTTTGTGGTTACACATTTTAAGACTTTCTTTGTTGCAAGATTTATAAGCGATTTATAATGAATCATTTGAATTGGCCGCCAAGATCGTGTGATTTTACCTCATTGGATTATTTTATTTGGGGTTATGTTAAGTCACTTGACTACGTCGATAACCACAAACAATTGCACACCTGGAAATCAACATTCGAAGAGTTGTTTAAAATTTATGTTCCAGATTATGCCTTCTACGCGCCAGCCGTAGATTTCATTAAATTTTCTTTTCAATAAAGCCCGTTTCATTAATATTAAAAATATATTTAATTGACTTGTTATGATTTTAACTTGTGTCACTCTATAAAAAAACACCCTTTATAACATAAATTGTTAATTATTTGTATACTGTATCGAATTCTGTACAATAATTTTACACAAGAAATATACATTACTAATCCCATAACATTTTGAAATAATAAAAAAACAAATACAAAATAATAATTAAATACAAGATAACTTATAAATTAAACTGATTCTTAACTCAAGTTGCTTCCGTCACAATATTAAACTAAAAGATTTATAAGAATATAATTTTTAAGCTTAAATAACTTCAGAATTTTATGCGCTACGGCACCATGCATTATATCATATGAACGCTTGAAGTGTAATCTATAATCACCCCTATCGCGAATAAAAATTCCTTGGGAGTTTTTTCCCTTTCTCCATTTTTCCTATGTTAATTCAATAGTAAAAATGGGAAAAGGGAAAAAACTCCCAAGGAATTTTTATTCACGATAGGGGTGAATATATTATATGCAAAAAATACCTTTAAATCGACAACACTTTTTAACAAAAATACATCTGTAAATAAAAATATTTTTTGAAATTCGTCCTTAATGGGTTTATAATTCGGTATGTTTTATAAAAAACTAGCTTTACCTGGTGCGCTTCGCTTCCCCCATTGAAATAAAATTAGTAAACATTTTTAAAACAGATCTTGTGTATCGATAACGAAGCAGAGTACCAAATTCAGATACTTTTACTATTACCATTCTACTGATATACAGAAACCTATATTGTACTTATATTTAAGGTGTCATGACCATTTCTCCAATCCAGCCGTCTTTTTGACTGATATTTTGTAAAGAAAAGCAAAGTATTATTTGAAAATTTTAAAAACTTTAACATACTGTGACCATTCTCCAGATATACAGGGGTGAGCTGGAAATCGCAAAACGCAAGAATTTGGAAGTTGTTTTTAATACACTTTTAATCTAATTTTTATAGTTTTTGTTATAAAATTCTGTTTAATAGAGAATTATTTGTATAATATTTGTCATAAAATACTTTTATTACACTTATAGAAATCTAATTAAAAAAACGACTTTTAATATTTTTGCGTTTTACGTTTTTGATTTCCAGCACACCCTTGATAAAGAAATCTTAATTGTCGCCACGCCTACTTCTCCAACCTAGCTCACTTTTTGATAAATCTTATTCTTACTGTCTTTGTTTGGGAGGTGCCACGCCCTCTTGGAATTTTACAAACATTTCTAGCCTATGTTAAGCCTATTTTTACATATTTTACACTCTCAATATTTCAATTTCCAGAAATCTATTTTCTGTGGATCTATTCGTTGGGAGACTTATTCACTGTCCAAATTTCATGTCTAACTTCAGCCGTTTGGGCTGCGCGTTGATGAATCAGTCACTTCACTCAGTCATACATTTGATTCAACATTTGCGTTATATGGGGGTACTGCTCCACTGCCCCTATCGACAAAATAAGTAGTCTATTTTATTTGTGAGGCTCACAGGAAGTTTTTGTAAAAATTAATTGTTGCTCTGCACCTACCCCTTTTATTTTGAAAGGTATAGCTTACCATAAGAGTGGGTCCTTCAAAGCTTTTGTCTTTAGATATGAAGGAGGTGCACCTCCTTCTCCGTCGTCCCCGCCCATTTTTATTTTGAAATTTATTGTTGACCATAATAGTAGCCTTAACCCAGTTTGAAGACACTTCCTATAATAGTACTTCAGTTACGCGGTATTTAAAATATTCATCCTATGGGGGTATTGCTCCCCCTGCGGCTACCCCCTTTATTTTTATTTTCAAAGGTAGATTTCAGCATAACAATGACTCCTACCAAGTTTAAACATCCTCACTACAACAGTTCTTTAGATAAGCGATATTTAACATTGCCTTCCTATTGGGGTACAAATTTCCCTGCTACTATCCTCTTTCAATTTCGGGGATCAGAAGATGCTACAGCAAAAAGTTCAAGAAAATGGGTGCAGCGGCTCTTAAGATATGCGATACTTAATATTGGCATGCTATAGAGGGTACCACATCCCCTGCCCCTATCGAAAAAATAAGTAGCCTATTTTATTTTCGGGGCTCACTTGATGTTACTGTTAAAATTTCAGGAAAATCGGTTTAGTAGCTTAGGAGTCTATAAGCCAACAAACAAACAGACAAAAATTTTTAATTTATATATACATACTAGCTTAACCCAATGCGCTTCGCTACACTGCTTAAATCACTTCTTCAGTTGAGAGATATTTATTATATGCATCCTATGGAAGGTTCTCCCCCCCTGCGCCTTCCCGCTTTATTTTTATTTTCAAAAGTGTAGTATACCATAGGAGTGACTTCTACTAAGTTTGAACATTCTTACTATAACAGTTCTTAATATCACATATCACGTCCTATGGGGGTAACATTTCCCCGCTGCTATTTTATTTAAATTTTGGGGTTCAGAAGATCATACTATAAAAAGTTTAATAAAATGAGTGCAGCGGCTCTAAATTATATTTCTATCTATGAGGGGTACTGCTCCTCCTCTGTCTACGCCGCCCATTTCTATATTGAAATTTAAAGTTGGCCATAATAGTAGCTTTAACCACGTTTGAAGACTCTCCCTTTAATAGTTCTTCAGTTGAGAGATATTTAATATATGTATGCATCCTATGGAAGGTATTTCCCCCCTGCGCCTTCCCGCATTATTTTTATTTTCAAAAGTGTAGTATACCATAAGTGTGACTTCTACAAAGTTTGAACATTCAACTTTAATAGTTTTTAAGATATCCGATATTAAACATTGGTTGCACTTCCCCCGCTGCTGTTTTGTTAAAATTTTGGGGCTCAGAAGATCCTACTACCAAAAGTTCAACAACTTGCTTGCAGCGGCTCTTATTAATATTGCTATCTATGAGGGGTACTGCTCCTCCTCTGGCTACCCCGCCCATTTCTATATTGAAATTTATAGTTTACCATAATAGTAGCTTTAACCACGTTTAAAGACTATACTTTTAATAGTTCTTCAGTTGAGCGCTACTTAATATATGCGTCCTATGGAAGGTATTTCCCCCCTGGGTCTACCCGCTTTATGTCTATTTTCAATAGTGAAGTATACCATAAGAGTGACTTCTGCTGCTATATATATATATATATATATATATATATTTGTTATTTTACTCCTGCAAGGAGCATAGGGCCTCTGCTATTTTATTTCAATTTTGGGGCTCAGAAGATCCTACTAACAAAAGTTCAACAAAATGCGTGCAGCGGCTCTTATTAATATTTTTATCTATGAGGGGTACTGCTCCTCCTCTGTCTACCCCGCCCATTTTTATATTGAAATTTATAGTTTACCATAGTAGTAGCTGTAACCACGTTTGAAGACTCTCCCTTTAATAGTTCTTCTGTTGAGCGATATTTAATTTATGCATCCTATGGAAGGTATTTCCCCCCTTGCGCCTACCCGCTTTATTTTTATTTTCAAAAGTGTAGTATACCATAAGAGAGACTTCTGCAAAGTTTGAACATTCTCACTATAAAAGTTCTTAAGATATGCGATATTAACCATTGGCGTCCTATGGTGGGTACCACTTCCCCCGCTGTTATTTTATTTCAATTTTGGGGCTCTGAAGATCCTACTACCAAAAATTCAACAAAATGCGTGCAGCGGCTCTTAAGATATACGATATTTAATATTGGCATCCAATGGGGGGTACCAATTTCCCTGCCCCTATCGAAAAAATAAGTAACCTATTTTATTTTTAGGGCTCACATGATGTTACTGTAAGAATTTCAGGATAATCGGTTCAGTAGTTTAGGAGTCTATAAGCCAACAAACAAACAGACAAACAAACAGACAAACAAACATACAAACATTTTTCATTTTTATACCTATTATAACCTTGTCAACGAACTTTAGATGGCACCCTAATTGAAATTGCATTATGGCAATACTGCAAGTAACCAACAAAATGCATAACGATCATAAAAGGGTTTTTTCTTTTTTCTACGTCACTATTATATAGATATACACATTTTTTCTTTTATATACTTTAAGCTAACTTTCCTCTGTAAAATATACTTTTAATAAAATGAATTCTGAGCTAAAGAACCGCGTGCAGTTTATTTTCTAAATAAATCGAAAGATAATAAATAAATCGAAATATAATAAATTGGCGACGATAGGTGAAAAAAGTTATCAAATAAAGGAGTTATCAAATTACAAAAAAAAAAAAAAATTTGAATCGAACAATTAATAACTCAAATATTTTTTGTTTCTTATTAGAGGAAAAAAAAAAAAAGAAGTAAATCAAAATGGACTGTGTGGCGTCAAAGCATTTATGGATGTTCAACAGAAAATTCTGGAACAAATCAACAAAAGCACATTAGCAAGTGGTATTGGTTCAGGTGGTATTAACGTAAGCGCTAACACAGCATTAGTGCCAAATTTTGAAGTGTTGGACACCACCAAGGAATCTTTTCGTAATTACAAGTCGAGGTTTGAAAACTACACCCAAATGAAGGGCATTCATACCAACAAGCAATACTGTGCCAATTTACTTTTAAATTCAATTGGTTCAAAGAATTATGGTATTGTTACAGCCCTTGCAGCACCTGATAACCCAAACAGTCTTACGTATGAAGCCTTGATGGAACTTCTACAAAAACATTTATCACCACAACCTAACGTCCTGGTAGCTCAACATCAATTTTTGTCCAAATACCAGGATAATATGTCGATTGCAGAATACATTGCAAGGTTAAAAACTGACATTGGTGACTGCGAATTTAATTGTAAATGCAAGGCATCGGTGGCAGATATTTTTCTGCGAGCGCAGTTTATTCGCGGCATCAAGGATAATGGTATACGTGAACAGCTATTGCAAAATAAATTATGTGATTTCGCCGAAATACAGGCAAAAGCCTTGGCACTAGAAGGAGCAAAAAGTGACTCCAAAGAGCTTAACAAAACAACTCAATCAATTCCGGGGGAAATTAACAAAATTTCAGGGTTAAAAGGGAAGTATTCTAATCAACATAGCCGAAGAGCAGCCAACAACAAATCGAAGAAGGACAAGTTCAGCGTTGACTTTAAAGCATTGGGTCTTGATGGACTTTGTCTAAGGTGTGGTAAAAATAACCACTATGCTAAGGATTGTCTTAGTAATAAAAATAACCTGAAATGCTCTGAATGTAAAAAAACTGGTCATGTGGTAAAGGTATGCATGAAAGCACGTATGAAGAATGGTAAATCAAGTCACGAATCTACAAATCAAGTTGAAGGCATACATCAGTACGGTGTTTTAAATGTTGTTGATGTACATCAAAATTCATCCGGAGATTCCGACAAACTTTTTATAATAATAAATATTCAAAATAAACCAATCAAATTTGAAGTAGATACTGGCTCGAAGTACACGTTTCTACCAAGAGACCAATATGCTAAACTTAACCTCAATGTTCCTTTTCTTTCAACAAATATGATTTTTAAATCTTATACTTCAAATGCATTTACAACGGATGGAAAAGTTCAAGTCGAGGGAGAGTATAACGGTAGGACAATTACTGATGAAATCTATATTGTTCCTGAAGATTTTACAGCTATTTTGGGTCGTAATTGGTGTCGTAAACTTAAACTAAAAATCGATTTAGATGAAATCAACCCTATGTGCTCAATAAAACACGTAAGTGATTCTAATATAAGTCAGTCAATTAGTGAAGAATTTCACGATATTTTTCAACCGAAAATTGGATGTGTTAAGCAATTTACTATATCGCTTAAATTACGTAACGATGCAAAACCAATTTTTACTAAAGAACGTGAGATTCCTTATGCTTTAATTGACAAGGTCAATCAAGAACTTAATGTACTAGAAAAAACGGGGGTAATTTCTAAAACTGAAATAAGTGATTGGGGCTCCCCCTTAGTCGTAATACCGAAATCTGATGGAGGTGTACGCCTATGTGTTGATTATAAAGTGGGGGTGAACGAACGTTTAGTTGACGCCCATAGTCCAATACGAAAAATTGAGGACATTTTCAACTGTTTACGCAATTCAAGATACTTTTGCAAACTCGACCTGTACAAAGCTTATTTGCATATACCAGTTGATGAAGAGTCGAGTAAAATCCAAACTATATCAACACATCAGGGTACCTATAAGGTAAACAGGTTATCATTTAGTATCAAAACAGCACCATCTGAATTTAACCGCATAATTAATCAAATTTTACTAGAAGTTCCCAAGACAGAAGCGTATTTTGATGACATAGTCATACACGGAGAATCAAAAGCGGAATGTCAAGAAAATTTATTTAAATGTTTAAAACAATTACAACGATACGATTTACATCTTAATAAAGATAAGTGTAGTTTTTTCCAAGAGGAAATAGAATTTTTGGGTCACACGATCAAACAAAACAAAATATTAAAATCAAAAAGCAAAATAGCAGCCATAACAGATCTTCCGAGACCAGAATCGGTTGACGACGTAAGGCGATTGTTAGGAATGGTAACTTACTATTCGCGATTTATCCCCAATTGTTCAACGGTTACCACACCTTTACGTAATCTGATTAAGAAAAATACAAAATTTAACTGGAATGTACAATGTGAGACAGCTTTCAAAAATCTTAAAAAAGAAATTGATTTTGGTCGTGTACTAGTGCCTTATGATCCGCAATATCCGTTACAATTAGCTTGTGATGCGAGTCCAACTGGAATTGCTGGAGTTTTGTCCCACGTTATAGATGGACAAGATAGTCCAGTTTCATTTACATCAAGATCGCTCACTGATGCTGAGAAAAACTATTCTCAACTTGATCGAGAAGCATTAGCAATAGTTTTTTCAGTTGATCATTTTTATCAATATTTGTTTGGGAAACCGTTTATGCTCATAACGGATAATCAACCATTAGTAAGAATTTTTCATCAAAATGTGAGGTTACCACAAATGACTTTTTCACGTCTTCAGAGATATGCAGCCTTCCTTTCGGGATTTGATTATAAGTCATATACAAAAAAGGTTCCGAAAATGTTAATGCTGACTGTTTATCGCGAGCTTCAATAAACTCATCAAAATCTACAGACACTGCTATCAATGAGGAAGTTCATCAACTTTGTGAATCATCAATACAGCAGATTTTAACATTAAACTTAAATTTCAAAACGCTTCAAATGGAAACACACAAAGATCAACAACTTTCAATTATTCTACATAATCTTCAAAATAATCTGGTGGAAGATACCACATTTACAATCAACAATGGAATCGTTTTTAGAGGACAACGTGTAGTTATACCTACTAGTTTACAAGAAGCTGTTTTAACGGAACTTCATCAAACCCATATCGGCATATCGAAAATGAAACAGCTAGCTCGCAGGTACGTCTATTGGAAGTCTATTGATAAGGACATCGAACGTTTGGTAAAGGAGTGCTCATCCTGTAGTTGTGTTAAATCCAGTCCACCCAAAGCCAGACTACATTCGTGGGAGGAACCAGAAAATAACTGGCAGAGACTCCATATTGATTATGCAGGACCTTTTCAAGGTAATTTTTATCTAGTCGTCATGGATGCTAAATCCAAATGGGCCGAAGTAGGAATAACGCCTTCAGCTCCATCTTCTAGCATTACTATAGAAATGTTGCTTGATTTGTTTGCTAGGCATGGCTATCCAGACGTAATTGTATCCGACAACGCTTCTATATTTACGAGCGATGAATTTCAAACATTTTGTTCAAGTCGTGGTATTTTTCAGAAGTTTATTGCACCAGGACATCCTGCTACAAACGGCCTTGCCGAACGTAACGTTCAAACTTTAAAACATCGGCTCAAATCAATGTCAGGTGATCATCGTTCTGTTCGTGAGAAGGTGAGAGATATTCTTTTTCGTTACCGGGCAACGCCACTTTTAAATGGGAAAACGCCGTCAGAACAGTACCTGAACAGACAACTTCGTATTCAGCTTGACGCGTTAAAACCTCCTAAAATTCAAAACCAAAGTTCTGTAGATTTTTGCAAAGCTCGTCAGCTAAGCGTGGGAGATAAAGTGCTAGCTCGATATTACACTAACAATAAAAATTTATGGAAATTGGGAACAATCATCAAGAAATGGGGCCATCTTCATTATCTGGTAGAATTGGATGAAGGCCACACGTTTAAACGTCATATAAATCAACTGCGATCCACCATGATCGAACAACCAAAAAGTTTAGAAGTTGAACCTTTACAACAGGATGTCGATCCCATAACGCCAACACAAAATTTACAAGATTTAGTTCAAGTTCCAACCAACGCTGGAAATAACACGGATCAGAATGAGGATACAAATGTCGAAGATCAGAACACTGCTGTTCCAGATCATCAACCACAACCTCATCGAAGAACCGCTAGACTTCGTCGTACTCCAGCTTATTTGGACGATTATGTGTCTGATGCCTGAAGCTGACATATAAGCGTGGGAGAACTATTATAACCTTGTCAACGAACTTTAGAAGGCACCCTAATTGAAAATGCATTATGGCAATACTGCAAGTAACCAACAAAATGCATAACGATCATAAAAGGGTTTTTTCTTTTTTCTACGTCACTATTATATAGATATACACATTTTTTCTTTTATATACTTTAAGCTAACTTTCCTCTGTAAAATATACTTTTAATAAAATGAATTCTGAGCTAAAGAACCGCGTGCAGTTTATTTTCTAAATAAATCGAAAGATAATAAATAAATCGAAATATAATAATACCCTCCACCACAATTAGTTGTGAAGAGGGTATATTAAGTTTGTCATTCCGTGTGAAACTTTTTTATTATTCATCTCAGACCCTATAAAGTATATATATTCTGGGTCCTTGAGTAATTCTAAGCCGATTTAGCCATGTCCGTCTGTCTGTCCGTCTGTTGAAAACACGCTCACTTTCGAACAACTCAAAAGAAATGAATGCCAAATTGCTTGTAGTTATCCTAAGCAGTTTGGGATTGAAATCCAGCAAAATCGGTTTAGTAGGATAAGAGCTATGAATCAAAATGTGGAACCACCACTTAAAAAAATTGATAATTTTGTTACAAAAAATAACATAAATGCTGGAACAAGCCACGGAATGAGATAAGATTTTGCAAAAATTTGTTTTATTTGACTGGAAATCACGCTATTAAATTTCGTGAAGATCCGTCCATAATTTACCCTAAGCCCCATATAAACACTACTACCGGAAAACAGTTTAGTACGCCTTAAACCGTAAAAAATAACGCTAGCGTAGCAAAATTTGGGACATCACAGTTTTTTAGGATAAGAAATAACACTGTAAAATTTCGTGACGATCGGTCCATAATTAACCTTAGGCCCCAAAGAAACCCTACTCCCGGAAACCGGCTTAGTACACCTAAAACCATAATTAATAATGCTATCATAACAGAAATTGGTACGTCACAGTTTTAAAGCACTAGAAATAACACTGTGAAATTTCGTCGCGATCGGTCCATAATTTACCTTAGGCCCCATATAAACCTTACTACCGGAAAACAGTTTAGTACGCCTAAAACCGTAAAAAATAATGCAATCATAACAAATTTTGGCTCGTCACAGTTTTATAGGACTATAAATGATACTGTGAAATTTCGTGGAGATCAGTACATAATTTACACTAGGCCCCATAGAAACCCTACGTCCGGAAAACAGTTTAGTACACCTAAAACCGTAAAAAATAATGCAATCATAACAAATTTTGGCTCGTCATAGTTTAATATTACTAGAAATGATACTATGAAATTTCGTGAAGATCGGTACATAATTTACCCTAGGCCCCATAGAAACTCTACTCCCGGAAACCGGTTTAGTACACCTAAAACCATAATTAATAACAAATCGTCACAGATTAAGATAATAATAATATCATACAGATATTACTCCTTAAACATTCGAACTGTCTGTGGAGGGTATCAAACATTCGGCACAGCCGAATATAGCACTCTAACTTGTTATATATATAGATGTAGATGTTAAAGGTATTTTTTTCGTTACTATTGATTTTGTGATTTTTCGTTTTTTAAATGAAAAATCACCCAAAAATATTATATGAAAAATAGCCCATTTTTTCGGACATACTATTTGTCTAAATCATTCATTATTACTATACGACGAATTCATAAATGTTATTTATAAAGATAACGGGACATATTGCAAAAAGGTGGCATGTTATAGTGTCCGTGGACAAACTCGAAAGCATAGCTTACAAACTTGAAAGCATAGCCGGCCTATGGCCGGGCGCAAGGATTTTCTCCGCTTTGATAAAAACAAGTACCGGCTTCGCTAACTAAAGCTTCTCTGCACAGCCGGCCTTCGGCCGGGGGCAAGGATTTTCTCCTCTATGGTATAACAAAAACCGGCTTCGCTAACTAAAGCTTCTCTGCCCAGCCGGCCTTCGGCCAGGCGCAAGGATTTTCTCCTCTATGGTATAACAAATATTGGCTTCGATAACTAAAGCTTATCTGCGAAGTCGGCCTTCGTTCGGAAACAAGGCAGATTTTAGAAGCTTTACTTAGCGAAACCGGTACTTGTTATACCATAAAGGAAAAAATCCTTGCGCGCGCCCAAAGGCTGTGTGCGCAGAGAAGCTTTAGTTAGCGAAGCCGGTCTTTGTTATATCATAGAGGAGAAAATCCTTGCGCCCGGCCGAAGGCCGTCTATGTAGAGAAGCTTTAGTTAGCGAAGCCGGTTTTTGTTATACCATAGAGTAGAAAATCCTTGCGACCGGCCGAAGGCCGGCTATGCCGCGACGCTTTAGTAGGCGCTGCCGGTATTTGTTACAACATAGGGGAGAAAATCCTTGCGCCCAAAAGTGTTTTCGTTATATGTTTAATATATGCACCCAGAGAAAAAACAACAAAATCATTTTTAAAAAAATGTTGACCATATTATGTTTAATTTAACCAAATCATTGTCACCGACAACCACATTATGGTAAAATAAGTTTCTTTAAAAATAGTTTTGTTGGTTGCGACCATAATAAAACATGTTTTTCTCTTACATTTGTAAGTTACTAAATTTATATGAATAATAAACACTGTTTTGCAAATTGGGTAATTTTTAATTTTTTTTTTTTTTTTTTTGGAAAAAATACGTGTTTTCTTTTTGGGTCATTTTTCATTTTTATTTTGGGCTCTTTTTCGTTTCTTTTTGGGCAAAATTTCATATTTAGCTTTTTGGGTCATTTTTCATGTTCTTTTGGGCGATTCTTCATTTGGGCGATTCTTCATTTGGGCGATTTTTCATTTTTTTTTGGGTCATTTTTCTTGGGGCGATATTTCCTACAGCCTTTGAAAGCACCATTCAACGATACCCATATTGTTAAGATCAAGTTTACACCTTAATAGATGTTGGTAAAATGTTTTTAAATTTGTATGGTCTATAACTCTAAAACTGAGTGCTTTGGCAGAATGTTTTTATTTTTAAAGGACCTTTAAATAGAATTTTCTGTTCTTTATTTACCGATCAGTTAGATCTTTCTTCAATAGAAAGAATACTAATTTTTATATATTTGATGCGTTATTAAATTTGCCGTGTACCGAAAAGCTTGCATACGTCTTTCAATAAATAACATATTTGTCAACATACGTAGAAAATATGTTGAAAAGTAAAAATATTATGTCTAGACGAATTGCCATTCATCACTTTGTGGGTACGATTGAGAAGGCACTGAAGCAAGGCAAATAGCTCTGTGTGCGTTTATCAACATTCAGGGAGCCTTTGACAACAAAGGCAATTAACTTTGCTCTACCGTGTTCCAGTTCTCATATGAAACTGGATAGGGGAGATGCTAGCATCCAGGATGATCACGTTTAATCTGTGTGGCTCATCGAGGACCAGTGAAGCAACCAAAAGTTGTCCACAGGGTGGCATTCTATCGCCTCTATTGTGGACCTTGGTTATACACGACTTATTGGAGACCCTTAATAACCTGGGCTTCTGAACTTATGGCTATGCTGACGATCTGGTTAAATCTGTGATGACGCGAGGATTTCGGAAGCGATGCAGCAGGCCCTGGTCTTTGCACTTGGCTTGTGCAGAGAGAGGGTTCTTTACATTAGCCCCGCGAAAACTATTCTGGTACCATTCATTACACGTAGAGTTCTGAGAAGGGCAATAAATGCCTGCCAAAAAATCTTCGGAAAGACATGGGAGCTAAAACCTAGAATGATCCACTGGTCTTTTTTACGATTATCAGACCAATATTGACCTACGCCCTAGCGTGGTGGACTAAGCCCGAACAGGTCACAGCTAGAGTGATACTCGGTAAGGTAAGGATACGCTTGATCTGCGTATCGATCACGGGCGCCATGAGGACTTGCCCCACTCTGGCTTTAGGAGCTATCCAGCACATTTCTCCGTTGCACATATCTATAAAGGAGGAAGCTTGCAAGTGTGCTGGCAGGATGCCGCGCATTGCCGAATACGACGCAGGTGACTTGGTGGGCCACATGCGGATCCTTGTTATTATTAGGAATGATCCATCCATTCTGGTGGGTGATCATATGCTGCCTAGGCTGGTATTGAATAGGAATTTAATGCCCTTATACCTGATAGGGACTAATGGGCGGACCAGGTCTGGTTTATAGATGGTTTGAAACAGGCCAAATGGTGATACTGGTGCGGGCATCATGGGCCCGTATTTCCAAAGAGGCTTGCCAATGGGCAAACAGCCTTCCTCATATGCGCTGGGGAATGTTTGTGGATGATGGCAAAGGGCTTGAGATTGTTTGTAATGTCGGATAGCCAAGCCGCTCTTAGAGCACTTTCTTCTTTGAAGATGAAGTCCAGGCTTGTCATGGACTGTTTAACGTCTCTGAATGAGTTAGGCAAGCACAATGACTTGAATTTGTGTTGGGTGCCCGGCCATGCGGACAACAAAAGGACTGATTGCTTGGCAAACAGGGGAGCTCGCCGTTCATTCATAGGCCCTGAGCCCTGTCGGTCACATTAGGGGGACGTTTCAAAAATGGTCCGACAGTGAATTCCTTCATGCACGGACTTATACTTCTGGATTAAGACAGTCCAGAAGATTTGTGACACTGTCCCGCAGCAGGGTATGTGGTTTTAGATACCACCAATTTAATATTGGTAATGCATCTGCCAAACTATACAGATTTTGTGAGGTGGATGAGTATGCATATAAAAAAATAATATTAGCACGACATACAAATAATTTGATTTCAAAAACACCAAATTTAAGAACAAGAATGTATCTATAAAACTTAAAATTTCGACTGTTTTTGTAGTTAGGGAGGGCATTATAACACATTATTGGCCTGTTCGTCGATTTCGAACGAAGACTTCGTTCGCTTAACTTACCTGTAAAACAAAAACAATATTTTATAATTTGTTCAAATAGAGAGGTCATCAAAGGTCATGACCAAAGTTGAAATTCGTTGCATTGTGTAATTAAACATAGGCCTAAACCGCAACCAAATATAATACTGACGTCAGTTTTTATAAGGAAATATTTAAACTGTCGGTTGGAAGGTATCAACGATTCCGCAAACCCCGATATAGCAACCTAATTTTGAATACTACAGGCCTTATTTAAACAAAATATTTCTGGTTTTTAAATGGTTGATACACATTCATAGAAAATTTGGTTTATTTGGTTTATAATAAAGCAAATTTTTTTTATAAACAAAGGGGCTTACAAAGTAATTACTACTTACATTGAATTAAATGTTGCACATCAATTCGTTTTTGTGTATGTCCCATTACCATTGGCATATGAGGATGATGGGGTAAGGACATTAAGGGCAAATTTTCGTTCTGTTGTTGTGGAGATATTTGTGTAATTCTATGATGTGCATGATGATGTTGAATAAGAGGAGTTACCATTTTACCCACATTGTGATGATGCAAAAGTTGTTGCGGATGCATAAACTTCATCAAATACTCTTGCTTAGTCATATTACAAGAATTGGATGTTACTGGTGGTATACCAATTGGATATGTACCAACCGGAGTTGGTACAGGATGCGGCATCCCTGGCGTGTTCGGCAATATTATGTTCATTGAAATATCTACTCGGGGTTTTCCTAGTTGATCAAGTAGTTTTCGAAAAGCTTCTATATCCTGTGATTTAATTTCAGTTGGTTGAGGAGAGGCATCAGAATCGACCTTACATTCAGCTCTTTTCATCTGAGCGGCGTTACTTTTGTGCAAATTTTGACCAACGCAGCCGCTTTTACTTTTGTCATTTTCACCTGAGTCCATTTTGCGCATTCTAGCTTCTAGTTCTTCAACACTTAATGCAGAAACTGTAATAAATACAAACATAATGAAATTCCATTAAAAAAACACAATAAATAATTTTTACTTACCGTTAGATGGTAAACCTTTAGGTAACTCAGGTGTTGGAAAATTGTTGCTTTGCAAAAATGTCAAAAATGATTTAAAGTCACTTTCGTTCAAATCTAAAAAAGAAAAATGTTAATCATCATTTTTTTTAACCGTTTAGCAATACACCTTAAAAACAAAAGATTCACTGGCTTGTAAAGAGGACCAAGGGAGTGACTCAGTTGAGTTGTAATATCTTAATTTTTGTATTATGGTTTACAACTTTGCTAAATTGCGGCGAACAAAAACATAACAAAAATTACAACTGATCACAACCAGTTGTATACTCAGTTGAGTTGAGTTGTAAACCGTAATAGGGGCCTTAGTTTATGACTTCTCATTTTTTCAGTAATGGAGGTTGTACGGTCGAGACACGAGAGTCTGCGGACAAAACGGACCTGGCACCAGCACCGGTTTACTTGCCATATGAGGCGTCTGACCCACCTGGTAAGAAAGTGCGTGAGTTGGCGGAGTACTCAAGTAAAAGGGGCTTGAGCCTGGTACGGGGAAGCCAATGCACACCATACCCAATTGTGGAGTGCCGACACCAACAAAAGAGTCAATGTCTGATTTCATTATTGCCACCAATTTTTACATCTGTAATAGAGGGATTACGCCCACGTTCAGAACAAGGGAAAAGGAGGCAGTAATAAATATAACATTGACGAGCTATAGGGACTTAGTAGAGGATTGGAGGCTGGGTTGGTGTTTTCCTTTTCTGACCATAATCGTGTGTCCTTTATTCTGATCTTTGTTGAGAGGTAAAAAGGGTGTCCATATAGGAATCCAAGGACGAAATGGGGTTCTATACAACCGAGATGGTGGAAATGTAAGCTGAAGTCTCAAAAGTCCACTTTCTCAAGAAGGTGAAACATACAATAGGTATAAGGGAGACATTAGGAGAGCAAAAAGGCACTCGTGGGCCAAATAAAGCGAGTCAGTAGATCCGTAAATGAGATGTCCAGGTTTTGAAAAATTCAATCGAAGAACACTGGAGTCCAGGGATTTATTTAGAGACCGGACGACTCGCGTACTGAACATTTCTCTGGGGGCTACCGCGTATTTCGATTCCAAAGAAATAATTTACGAGTTCGAACAATTTGAACTGTCTATTACAATGACAGCTTCCTACTACGAACCTTTCGAAAGACCAACGTTGGGGGCTACTCTCTATTCCGCAATTTTTTTTTTTTAACTAAGCAATACTGGCAAAAAAAATGAAAGATGGTGCAGATTGACAGTAATGAAATGCTTAAATATGTAAAAATATTTGAAATTGGAAAATTTAAATAAAATAAATAGTGATGATTTGCGAAAAGAAAAAAATTAATAAATGCGAAAGACAAATGCGGAAACGCATTACCCAAGGTCTACACTAAAGATAAATATCTCAGCCAGTTGGCAATAACGTCGGCAGCATAACAAAGCAATATTTCATATTGCTCAGCTTATGTTAAAGGCATGGGAAAACGTATTTATGTTAACTCATAATTTTAAAAACATCAAGGAAGAAGGTGCAGTGTAAAACCTGGCGCTATCTTGCAAAAATTTTTTTTATTGATATAAATTCTTTCTTATTCGACTTTATTATTGAAATGTATATTAATTTATTTAAGCTTGAGATCTTTTTATTCTTTTAGGTCTTTTATGTATTAATGTTACTTTAACAAAAAAAAAAAAAAAAAAATAATAAAATTAATATTTTTATATAAAAAAGAACTCAAACTTAAACAAATTTCTATAAATTTAAATAATAAAGGTCGAATAAGAAAAAAATTATATTTATAAAAATAATTTTTGTAATTTTATTTTAGTGTTTATTAAATTCTTTAATTTAATTATTTTACTACAATTACAATTTGCTACCATTTCACAAATTTAATTTCTTTCTCATACAATTTGCTCTTATATTTTGCTTTTTTGCTTCTTTTTTCTCAATCGACAACCAAATTTGACGTTTTATATAAGCAATAATTGTCAACGAAAATGGACTAACAATTATTGCAACATAAATTATCGGCAATAAATATGTACAAAAAATTGCTGTCTACATTAAAGTAAATATTTTGACATTTACTGCAAGATATGTCGCAATAATTGAAGCACAGCCGCGAATAACGTTGTAAACGCCACATTTTGCAAAAACTGTGTTTTTGCAGATAACCGTTGACCTTACTCTCTTACACAGTTTAAACATCAAATCAACCAAAACTATGCACCTTAACGCCTTCAAAATAGCGTACAAAGTGTCAGCCAGTGGAAGAACATTGCAAGTTACTAACAAAATGATGAAACCGAAATGGTTTTGCAGTGCGGAATAATGTTTTAAAAGCCTTTAGCATGAAAGTTTTAATTATCATAATTTGTAATAAAAGAAAAAAAATTTTAAAACAAATAATGCTGCCTGTCAAAAAACGTTTTTTTTTGCTCTCCTGAAAAATTATTATTTTGTAACTTAAAACGTTATTCGCGGCTGTGCTTCAATTATCTCTGGTATAGCGGGCAGTTAAATAGTACCAATCGCTAGATTTGCTACCATCTTCTTTCGCATCGCAATAGAGAGTAGCCCCCCTGTATTACGAAAACAAGCGTCAGTTATTTAAAAAGCGGTAGGAAATTGTTTGTAAGCTTTTTAGTTAGAGACAAAGTGAAAGAGAAATAAACAAATTTAAGATAAATAAAAGTGCAAAACAAACAATTTAACCTAATAATGCTTAATTTTGTACAAAATAAATGTTTACTTATGTTATTATTAGGAATGTTTGTGGTTTTGAAGTTTTCAAAAATACTCTAAAAAACTACATATAAAGTATTATAAAAATG
Organism: Pollenia angustigena; assembly: GCA_930367215.1. Taxonomy (NCBI): domain Eukaryota; kingdom Metazoa; phylum Arthropoda; class Insecta; order Diptera; family Polleniidae; genus Pollenia; species Pollenia angustigena. Next base: position 8,597,456 of record OV884061.1, on the reverse strand, counting down.
GTTGACTGTTTCTTTGGACTCTTCAAACAACAAGGATGCACAATCATTTTTATAAAAAACGCAATTATAATATTTTTCACACAACGAATAATATCTAATAGTTCTTTAGTTTTCAGATATTGTCGTTCATTTTGGTATTTTAATAGCAGTGATACCAACTTTTTTAATATTTCCAATTTCTTTATAAATACAATTATGTGCTAATTTCGAATGAGTTACGCAATACGGTTTAATTTTTGAATCACATGGGGGCTAACTTCCCGGGGGGTGTGGGTCTTGGGTCAAGGAACATATTGTGTGTGGTAAACCCTTCTCTGGGACGAGTTCGGTAGTAGTTGTAAGGGAAGCGGTGAAGGCTATTGTAATGTGAACACCCTACTAATAATAATATATAGAACATGGTATAGTTATTAACATTGTTATTGTTTTCAAAAATATTATACTGGCATAAACAAGAATAACCAGTATTAAATAGTAGCGGTTAACTTTAAAATTATAACATGAAATATATTAAATATATAAAGAGTGAATTGATTTAATAAAGGAACCTTGAAGAGACCACAACATATGTTGGTGACGAGTGTGAAGAATTCTGTGTGTAGAAAAAAAACTATAGTTCAAGAAGAAAACATGTTCTTACCAAGTATATTAAAATACATATGTAAACAAATGTCCTTTATTGGTTCAATAGTACAATTTGCTTTTGGAGATGACTTTTCAGAATATCTTGAAAGAATTGACCAATTATTTAAGATAAACGCAACAACCGAGAAAAATAAGGTTGCATTGTTTTTAACGTTAGTGGGTCCGGAGACGTACAATAGAATAAAATCAGTGCTGCTACCGGAAAAACCCACGAATAAAACTTTAAAAGCTTTAGTGCAAACCACATTTTGTACTAGAAAAAAATATAATGGCGGAACGATTTAAATTTTATAATTGTTCACAAAAACCAAGTGAAGCTGTCGGAGAATACATAATTAATTTAAAATTGCTAGCAGCCGAATGTAGTTTTGGTTTGTTCCTCAAAGCGGCTCTTCGGGATCGTTTGGTTTGTGGTGTAAGCAGTTTGGACATGGGAGGACGCTTGTTAACTGTCGCAGTCATTTAAGTTAGTAAATACTGAGCAAAACAATACAAACAAGTAGTATGTGAAAATATTTCGGACTCAGATATCTTCATTGTATCATTTGTACCATTGCGAATAAAAAAGATTTTAGAAGATTCCAAGCCTTCGACTAGTACAACGCAAACAAAGGATATTTGGAAAAATGAGACCTATTAAATTTTAATTCAAAAAATAAACTCATGATGCCATTAACAAAGAAGTTAGTAAAATCAACGCCCAAATTGCAATACTGCAGCCATTACAATTATATTTAGAGGAGCAGAAAATTGAAGTTAGCTACCAATTAGTGTTAACAATGATAGATTGAAAAGTAGGCCAGGCTTTGACTAATACGAAGCCTGCATCCAGCTGCATCATATGCCATGCAACATCAATCCAATTAAACCAAGTCCCGACAAAATCATTAGATAATACTGATGCATATGAATTTGGATAGTATATGTAAAATAAACCCATATAGAACATAATAATTTACGAACGACGAAATGATGGCAATACCGCAAGAAGATTCTTTTCAGATCCAGAAACAGCATCTGAAATAACAGGTGTTGATATTAACCTCATTTTTAGATTTAAAATAATCCTAGAAGTACTTGCAATGAAGAAATTGACTCCAGAAAATTTGGTGATTTTGCTAAGGAAACTGCAAAAATATATACAACCAAGTATACAGTTCACAAAATCCTTTATCACGGAGAAGATGTCATTAAATATCAGTTGGTGCAACTTGGAGATTTATCAGAGGAAGCTCAGGAAAAAAGGACTAAGGATTACAGATTTTATAGAGAGCACAATACTAGAAAAATTTCACGAAATTCCACTAATGAAGATCTATTTAATATATTATTGGCAACGTCAGATCTGTTCATCTCCAGTATTCGAAATCAATGCAAAGTGGAACATCGGGATTTAGATGAAGAAGCCAAAAAACTACTAAAGGTGTAATGATACTGGCAAAAGCTTGGACAGATGAAATTATTTGGTTTTTGATAAATGAAATGAAGCAGGTGCCCTTCATATGGGATTTAAAATCATAAATTTTCAATTAAAGATGTAATTCGTAATATTTTTCATTATTTGCGTTAAATTTTATTGTATTTAAAAAAAAATTGTTTGTGATTCCAAAATAAAATGTAAACAAAACAAACAATATTGCCCACGTTTTTTCCAACAAAAACCCGTCAAAAAAGCTAAAAATCGCAAAACAAAAGTTAAAACCCGCTACTTTCGATCAAAAACTAAAAAAATTGGCAACAGTGCTAACATTTAATCTGGAAATGTAAATTTCAAGTTAAAAATTTTTATATTTTTTTTGACAGTCTTAGATTACACTGGTTTACAGCCAAAAAATACCAAGAACGCCACATGAACACATAAGTTAATTGGGACCTCCTGAACACGAAAAACGATGTAATTTTTTTCCTAAGTACCGTTTTTTAGATAACGGTACTTTTGTGTTTTTCGGTGTATGGTCCCACTCAAACCCTTGTGGAGCCCAACCGAAAAGTAATTGAATGCCTTTTCCGTCGATATACTGATAAGAAATGGCTGTGTTATGGCACCTCCATCAGTTTTAACGTATTTAAAAAAACGGAATTTTATATGAGATGAAAATATTGTCGCTTCACAAAATCCTTAATAAAAACTTTATTTTTCATCCGATTTCCGATTTTCAAATTACTCTTAAAATGTTGGTAATTAAATATACTATTTGGTTAAAAAATAAAAAATTCCAGATATTTAATATAACGTAGTAAAAAAACGAAACAAAAAATGAAAAATTTTGAAAAAAACGTAAAAAATAATTTGGTGCCATAACTCAGCCATTTCTTATCAGATAGAAATTTTCAGCATATCGACGGAAAAGGCATTCAATTACCTTTCCAACAATGTGGCACTTGTTTCGATCGGTTGGGCTCCACAAGGGTTTGAGTGGGACCATACACCGAAAAACACAAAAGTACCGTTATCTAAAAAACGGTACTTAGGAAAATAATTACAGCGTTTTTCGTTTCCAGGCAATTAACTTATCTAGGCATGTGGCGTTCTTGGTACTTTTCCAAATTAAAAATTTGTAAAGCAGTGTTATCTATCGATAACACATGTATATTTGTTTGACATTTCAAGATTTTTTATGATATAATCATACTCTTTACACTTAGTCAGTTTTCCTATGCAAATATATTTTCCCTGTTCTCCAATATAGAAAAATACAAAAAATAGCAATATCTTTCGACACATCGATCTCATAGGATGGGATTTTTGGAAATTCGAATGTTTAGGGGTAAATAAGGGTAAAAACGGGTGAAATCGCTAACCTCATATCTCCCTAACAAAAAGAGATACTACAAAAAATCTATTAATTATTATTGTTTATAAAATAAGGTGACAGGTATCTGGTACTTTTTTGAAATTGGGCCCTTATGAGGTGTGAACGGCAAAAACCTGTTTTTAAGAACGTTTTTGTCAACCCATCTATTAAACGAATAAACATAGAAATAAGGATTGTAACATTTGTAACTTATCTAATAAAATACAAATGTAAATTTGGAACTTTTTCGAAATTAAAACTTTTATTTTCGTTTTCTTTTTTTCAAAACATTTTTCTCTATATATAATGGGGTATTCCACGTCATATTGGATGGTTTTAAACAAAAATTTATTCGATTTCCGCAATTTTGTGATATTTTGAGAACCATTCAAAGCGACCTTCTTGATCACTCTTTTTTTTAGTTTTTTTGATCACTCTTTTTTATAGTTTTTTTGTTTATAACTTTCTTCATAATGGTCCATATTATCTTTTTTTGGATGGATTGAAGATTAAAATTACACATTTTAAAAAAATCTAAGGAAATACTAATTTTCACAAACACGATTAAACATTTCAAATCAAAAAAAAAAAAAAAAAAAAAAATTATCAAACAAATTTGGAATATTTTTTTTCTCTAGTTTTTCCGTAAAAAGCATCTTAAAAGAAATATAAAAAATTCAATTTGAACCATTATTAAGAAAGTTGAAGGAGTAATCCAAAAATTTTAAAGTGTACTAAAATATCACAAAATTAAGGAAAAAAAAAATTCTTAAGCTTTCCGATTTGGCGGCGAATGCCCCATATAAGTATATCACATTCATAGCATATCTAAGAAAAACGAATATAAATTTTGTATTTTTTCGGAATCCGAATGTTTAAAGGGTGAAAATCTTATAACCTTCACCGTGGTATGATATAAACATATATACGGTGTCCGTGCGTTCCGTATTAAGCTTAGTCTAGACGATATTTTGAATCAGCAAATGTATGCTTATACTCATATGCTTAAAAATAATAAGAAATGATTATATCAGCATGTTCAATATGTTAGGTGTCTACACGATATGCTGAAAATACCAAATTTTTCAAATTCAACATATGCATGTATAATTATACTGAGCCAGCATTTAACCAGCTACTTCCTTAGCGTCTCCTTTTTCTTCGTGGACATAGTTTTAAGCCAAAGTTTATTTTTCAAGGCCAAAACTTGTTTTAATTCTAGCATTTAACCCGCTACTTTGTAATCGGGCCTTTTCTTTAAAAAAAGTTTCAACATTTTTCATTTCATAGGTTGATATTCACACAGGACTTTACACCTATAATTTTGTGTTTCTAAGTTCAATAATATAAAAAAAAGTACCACTCGTAGAACACAAAAGCAAATGAAAGAATGTTAATTTCCCGTATTATCATTTTTGATACTATTTTCTCCGCATTTATGTATTAAAAATTCTAATGTTGTAGTAGGAGCCCATAATTTAGTACGTGTTTGTCATAGATTGAAGAAAATGTTTTGGTTTAAAAGATAGATGCCCTGGACAAAAAGGTTCCAAAATATGAACAGGCTTTACTCGTTTACTCCTCAAAAGGACAAAATTTTAAAAAAGTACCTGTCCTCTTATTTTTTTAATGAAGAGCAATAAGTGTGAAATTTTTTGGATCTCTTTTAGTTTTGGATTTATGAGGTTAGCGGGATGATGAATCAGTCAGTAACTTCAAAAAAGGTCCAAATCTATTTTGTATTTTTAAGATAAGCTACGATTGTGATATAATTTTTATTTACCCTTTTACACCCCAAAAAGGACGTACCTCAAACAAGTCTATTTTTTTAATGAACAATAATAAGTATTCAATTTTGTGTATCTCTTTTAGTTTAGGAGATATTAGGTTAGCGAATTTTTCTAATGAACAACAATAAGTGTTAATGTCTATTATCTCTTTAAGTTTAGGAAATATGAGGTTAGCAGGACCGTTTTGGCGAGAGGCCAGCCTTCCGTCCAAATGTAAACCTTTTAGCTTCATACGTTTAGGCTCTGCGATGAAAGATAAATAGGTGAAGAAAAAATCTTTTGAAAAAAGTAACAAACATAGGTACAATTTTTACCCCTTATAAGTTCGAATTTCGAAAAAGTACCAAATACCAAAAAAAGTTCCATCTTATAGATGATCATCCAATCATGACATTGCATGCTGAATTTTATGATTCTAGGTTCAATATTAACGAAATTTCAAAAAGTGCCAGTTAAAGAACAAAAAAAGTACCAAAAAGCCCTCTTACAGATTCTCATTCAGTCATGACCTTGCATGTTTAATTTTATGTTTCTATGTCCAATACTAACGGGAATTCAAAAAGTACCAGTTAAAGAACAAAAAAGTACCAAAAGCTTCCCTCTTATGGATTCTTATCCACTCAGGGCACTGCATCTTGAATTTTATGTTTCTAAGTCCAATAGTAACGGATATTCAAAAAGTACCGGTTTAAGAACTAAAAAGTACCAATAAGGCTTTTAGAGATTCGCATTCACTCAGGACCTTGCAGGTTTAATTTTATGTTCATTAGACCAATATTAGGGAAAATTTAAAAAAAGTTCCATTTAAAAACGAAAAAGTACCAAAAAAGATCCCACTAACGGATTGTTATTCACTCAAGACCTTGCATGTTTAATTTTATGTTTCTAGGTCCAATACTAACGGTAATTCAAAAAGTGCCAGTAAATGAACAAAAAAGGACCAAAAAGCCCTCTTACAGATTCTCATTCCCTCAGGACCTTGCATGTTAAATTTTATGTTTCTAGGTCCATTACTTACGGAAATTAAAAAAGTACCAGCTAAAGAACAAAGAAGTTCCAAAATGCGCTTTTACAGACTCTCATTCACTCAGGACATTGTATGATGAATTTTATGTTTCTAGGTCCAATACTAACGGAAATTCAAAAAGTATCAGTTAAAGAACAAAAAAGTACCAAAACGTTCTCTCATAGATTCTTATCCACTTAGGACATTACATGTTGAATTTTATGTTTCTAAGTCCAACAATAACGGAAACTCAAAAAGTACCAGTTAGAGAACAAAAAAGTACCAAAAAGTCCTCTTACAGATTCTCTTTCACTCAGGAGCTTGCATGTTTAATTTTATCTTTCTAGGTCCAATACCAACCAAAAAGTACCACAAAGTTCATTCTTATAGATTCTCATTAACCTAGGACATTGCATGTTGAATTTTATTTTTGTAGGTTCAATACTAACGGAAATTCAGAAAGTACCAGTTAAAGAACAAAAAAGTACCAAAAAGTTCGGCGATAGATTCTTATCCACTCAGGACATTGCATGTCGAATCTTATGTTTTAAGGTCAAATATTAACCATAATTAAAAAAATACAAGTTGTAGGTCCAAAAAGCTAAAGAAAAATATCAAATTTCCCGTATTTCCTTTTTTTGGTACTATTCGTTCCCCCCCCCCCCCATTAAAGTGTCAAAAAATTCAGTATGGTAGTGGGAGCCTATAATTTGGTACGAATATGTCAATGAATGGAGAAAAATGATTTGTAAAAAAAAGTACCAAATAAAATTACGATTTTCACCCCTTAAATGTTCGAATTTCGAAAAAGTACCAAATATATATTCGTATTTTTTTGATAAGTTTCGAATGTGGTACAAATTTTGTTTCTATGTTTATTGGTTCTAAAGATAGATGGGGTGTCAAAAAAGTAAAAAAAAATTTTTAATCAAATATTTGGTATGCCGATGGGTAACCCACTTTCACCAACTATCGCTGATATAGTCCTAGATACTCTACTTGACGAAACAATTAAGGAATTGCAGGATAAAAATATCCGCATAAAATACATAGCAAAATATGTAGATGATATTTTAGCCATAGTAAAATTAGACGATAAGGATGAAATCCTAAAGACTTTAAACAAATATCATGAGAAAATTCAGTTCACAATTGAGACACAAACTAACACAGGAATTGCTTACTTAGATACAAAACTACGCATTAGTGGAAATAAAATAGTTTTCGACTGGTACGCAAAGGAAACATCATCGGGAAGAATCATGAATTTTCACGCAACACAACCACGGAACCAAATAATTAATACTGCCAGCAATTTTATCGACAGAATGCTAAACATTAGTGACAGACAATATCACTCAAAAAACATAGAAAAGATAAACAACATTCTTACAAGTAATAGCTTTCCAAAAAATCTTATAAAAACTTTAATAACAAATACAGTAAGGAAAATGAATAACACAACATCTGGCCACTCTAATGCTGACAAGGAGAAAAAACAATTTTATAGTGTAAAATACATACCTGGACTTACGGATAAACAGAACATCAAAGACACAATAGAGAAGAAAAACATATCTTTTGCTTACAAACCTAATAAAACTTTAAGCACAATATTTACAAACATCAAAACACCAATGAAGAAACAACAACAAAGCAATGTTGTTTACGAAATACCATGTAAGGGAAAAAACGATCAAAGCTGCGATTTGATTTATATTGGGACCACGAAGAGAACATTGGAAACGAGAATAACGGAACATGGAATGGACATGAACAAATTGAAGGAAAGTACTGCTTTAGCCCAACACATGGAAAATACGGATCATACGGCAGATTTTGACAAAGTACGAATATTGGATAGAGAAGGAATAGAAAGGAAAAGATTCACAATAGAGACGCTAAGAATACAACAGAAAATAAAAAAGACGATGAACTTAAAAGAAGACACACAAAGCATTAGTGCCAGTTACTGTGTTGCAATATCAGAAAACCTGTGATATAATTTTTAAGTTTGTGTTTAATTTAATTTTTCATGTTTAATGTTTTTCATGCTTGTCTACAACAAATTATTGTTCAATGTACTAAAAATTGATTTTCTTATTGTAAGTCATAATTAATTGTTGAAAAATGTTTGTTGTAATAATATTGTTATATATACTTTCTTTAATTTAAATAGACGAATCCCTTGATAAAGTGAACATAACATTCACGAAACGTTGGGAAAATATGGATTAAATGCATTTTTAATTACATAAAAAAACTTTAGGCCGTATTAGCTAAAATAAAATCTAATTTAAGTACCAATATTCATGTTTTACCCGTTTACTCCCTAAAAGGGCTGAAGTACTAGACACCTGTCCGCTAATTTTTTTAAAGAACACCGATAAGTATTATTTTTCTTTGTATCTCCTTTAGTTTTGGAGATATAAGGTTACCGAATTTCCCCATTTTTACCCCCTTTTACCCCCTAAACATTTGAATTTCCAAAAGTCCCGTCTTAGTGGATCGATTTGGGGAGTGACCAATCTCTGGTCCAAAATTCAAGTGTTTAGCTTCACGCGTTTAGGCTGTGCGATGATGAATCAGTGAGTCAATCAGTCAGTAACGTTACAATTTTATATATATATATTGTTAGTTCATATTTAATATATGAAGATTCAATAATAATAAAAAACAAGTAAGAAAGTATAGTCGGTCAAGCCCGACCATATGATACCCTACACCACAGTATTTAAAAACACATCATGCTTATATGTCCACATAAATATAGATTTATCTATGTTTATAAACTTCATGAAAATCGGTTTGAAAGTTTGTGAGAGGCAGAAATTGCCCCCTACCTCCCGTTGTGGTCCTATTTTTAAAAAACTGTATAGCTAATGTGTCCACATATATATGGATCTATCTATTTTTTAAATTTCTTTCTTTCTTTCTTTATTTCTTCATTTTCAATAACCTAGCCTTTTGGCCTTAGCCGGTTACAAACTTCTACTCAAAAAAAAATTCTATAATAAAAATGTGAAATATGTACTTATTAAAAATATAATAACAATATATAAACCATATTAATAAAAAATAAATTAATCTTATATAACATACATATAACTGTTTTTTTTTTTCAAATTCAAATCCCAAAATAAAACAAAATCTTAACTAGGACCTTAAATTAGAAGTTATCAAACTATCATAACTGTCCTATTATCCTAAATATTTTGTATAAGTCTTTTTCTATATGTGACCTCAGTGCATCCAAAACTCTTTAATGAGTTAGGTAATTTATTGTACACACGCGCTATTCTTACTTGGTATGACCGTTCCATAATTGGCGTTATCTTTGGAAACATTATCTGTCTATTTCTAGTAGATTTACTGAACCTAAAAAATTTAACTAAGAATATTGGTGACTGCATTTTAAAAACCTTGTGCAAAAGCAATAAACTTCTTATGTTTACCAAATCACAAAACGTACAGCCCAAAAATTTAACTACATACGAGGTTATATGTTGATGAATCCAACACAGTACAAAAATCTTACTACTCTATTAAATGCCAATCGAACTTTTTTCATTATATAACCACATGTTCCAGAAAAAATTTCCAAACAATATAAAAATTAAGGCATTAGAAGTGCATGCACTATTTTCTCCTTAATATGTAAAGGAAGAAATAGATTTAAGTTATACAATTTTCGCAACAAAAAATTTACCTTTGAAACTAAAGAATTTATATGACTTTCAAAACGTAACTTATTATCAAGAATTACTCCTAGACATTTAACTTTTTCCACAAATTCAATTGTATCATTATTTAATGATACAGAAAAAATATTCTCAGAATTTTTAGCCCCAAAAAACATAGCCTTTGTTTTATTAACATTAATACAAAGCTTATTCGAAGATAACCAACTACTCAATATTCTCATAGTATACTCAATCATGTTTTGTAATACATCAGATAATTGAACGTCACCTTTGATCAATATCTGCACATCATCAGCAAACGCAAATGGAATAACCATATTATTCTCAATACTACTAAACAAATCATTAATGAACATAATAAAAAACAAAGGTCCAAGCACAGATCCTTGGGGCACCCCACTATGTACTGGAAGCAATTGAGAAAAGGTACCATTACTGCATACATATTGCTTCCTATCAGATAGGTACGAATAAATCAGTTTACAAGCAATACTTGAAATACCAAAACGCATATTAAACTTTTCAACTAAGTAAGTGTGATCTACCTTATCAAAAGCTTTAGTCATATCCAAGGAAATTAATACACAATTTCCATTATCCGCCATTTTTTGCCTAATGCTGTCTGTAAGACCGACAAGCAATGTGGCCGTACTACGATTTCGCCTAAAACCATACTGGGATTCATGAAGCAATTTATTTCCATCAATATGCTCCATCAATTGTACCTTCATTAAATGTTCAACCATTTTGGACAACACAGGTAGAATTGATATAGGTCTAAAGTTACCAGATATATCCAAATCATTATTTTTCCTCATTGGAATTATCTTTGCAACTTTCCATAATGGCGGGAAAACCGATGTTGTCAAAATAGTATTAACAATATGAAGGACATGATAACCAATCATAGGCATTAATACTTTTAAGAACTTCAGTTTAAAACCATCATACCCACATGCATTAGACTTAATCATGCTAAAAGCAACCATCAGTTCATAAATATCTACATTTCGAAAAGAAAACCCATCTACATTTTTTAAAAGTGGGTCCCGAACACTACGCCTAGATTGATTTAAAGAAAAAATATTGTTTAAGCTCTCAGGGTCAATATTCTCCATGGCCTGCTCACTACCTATTCCATTTTTCTTTAATATTGACCACATCTCCTTAGAAGATTTGTTTTTAAATAAATTACCATGTGCAATTCTTTTCATTTTTCTAATAATAGTTTTGGCTCGATTTCTACACCGACAATAATTCTTCCATTTTTTCGGACTTCTATCATGTAAATAAGTATCATAAGCAAGATCCCTAAGTGATAAATAATATTGAATTTCCGGAGCTTTAAACCAGCTGTCATTTACATTGCTGACTTTTATGTTTTTTAAAGGTACAACAGAATGCAAAAATTGTAAATTGTTATTAAATATATCTAACTGCTCATCTACACTTTCCGCATTATACATATAACTAAAATCACACTCTAATAACGCAGCTTCCATCCCATTTCATTCCATCAAATTTCATTGAAATCGGTTTGATAGTTTCTGAGAGGAAGAAATTTCCCCCTATCTTCCCTCGTGGTCCTACGATTCGGCCCATTTTCAATAGGCTTGGTCCTTGTGCCAATAAAAACCTATGACCCAAATTTCATCAAATTATTTCTAAAATTGCGACCTGTACTTTGCGCACAAGGTTACATGGACAGCCAGCCAGCCAGCCGGACGGACATCGTTAGTTCGACTCAGAAAGTGATTCTAAGACGATCGGTATACTTTAAGGTCTAGGACCAATATTTTAAGGCGTTACACACATCAGCACAAATGCATAATACCCTCTCCACTATTGTGGTGTGGGTATAAGTATATCCCACTCGAAATTATGTCGGAAAAGATATAAGCTTTCCTTTGAGCCAAAAAAAGTACTAATTTAAACAAAAAATAAAAAAAATTTTATATGTAAAAAAAATGGAAAAATATTTCTTAAAAAACAAAAAAAAAAAAAAAAATTTCGGAATATTGAAGAAAAAGATATGCAATTTGTTTGGGACAAATTTTGCTAACACCAATAGGAAAAATGTAACATGTATGAGACAGAGCACCTGTTTGGCCAAAATGTAACTCAAAACATTTTGACCGATCTTGTGTCTAAACTACTATCCAAATGGTCCGAATTTAATACAAATCGGAAGACATCGACTTTGAAAGTTTGGTCACTTGAAATGAAATCCCCCATATGTAAGAGGTTTAAAAGAAAACACTTGGTACTTTTATGTAAATATGTTTTTCATTAAAATTATATGGCAATAACTTTCAATAATAATGCAATGCAATATGAGTTCAAAGTAGTATATAAAAAAATGTTTGGAGCATAAAAATAACATATTTCAATTTAATCTACTTGCATAAAATTAAATTTTTGTATGTATTCTTTATTATGTATATTATTAATAGACCTACCTTTAGATATTCGATTTAAGTCTTCTTTGTTATGCGGATTGTTATTAAATTCATCGTTACTGTTTTGATTACTATTGGAGTTGTTCAAAAACCAACGACTGAAACGTGAAGTTCTTCCGCTATCATTATTAGCAGGTATCGACTGATCGTTTGCGCAACCGATCAATGAACTTTCTAGGGCTTCAATATTAAGAAAATTGTCGAAAAATAGTTCTGTAACATCTGATCGTCGATTATCTGAATTTTCAAACTTTTCTGGTTTGAAAACGATTTGTTGCGTATCCGTCGTGCCTTCATTGGCATCAAACATTTCCTTGATTGGTGTAGCTGTTTCCTTGAAATTATTACAACTACTACAATTATCGACCTCTTTATCGAAAGCATTATTGGAATTATTTGATAAATCACTAGAGATATCAAAATTTTCTTTGGCAGACAAATTAACATTGCTACTGCTATTATGAGACAGTAGTGAACTTTCCGAGGATTTTCTTTCCATTTTTGTATATTGACAAGATTGTGGTTGTTCTTGATGGGATTCATCAGTTTCTTCAAAGCCACGTAGTTCTATCGTGTCATGCTGTGAAGTAGGTCCTTCACTAAACCACTCTGGTTCTTCTTTGTGATCACGGTGGTTATTGTGATGATGATCTGCTCTTTTTTCTCTAGTTTCTCGCGAATCCTTTGTTTCTCGGAAATCTCTATGTTGGTCTTTGTGTTCAACATATTCACGACGTCGAAACGACATAGACCGTTGACTTGTAAAATGAGATGTTTGTTGATGGTAGTTGGAATCAAAGTTATTTTTTTCATCTCCCATATTCGTCGAAACATACCTCCTACTTGTGTTACTACCACCACCATTATTTAAATCTTCAGAATTCGATATACGTCGATCAAACATACGCCTATCTTGAGCTCGTGCATCTGTATACCGCCCAATTACGGGATTACGAACATTAAGTTTATCACCTTCTCCTGTCGCAATAATATCCTTATCCTTTTCTAAATTATTACCTACACTTAAATGTGTTCCATTATCTTTTTCAATTTGTTTATTGCCACCAGCTCTTACATCCCAACTTACTTCCCGTGGTACTAAGCGACCACTACCAATACGACGTTCATAAATTACTTTCTTGTTACTGCTACTAGCATTATTTGCTTTATTGTTTGACGATGAGAATTCAGAGTTAATCGTTTTAACTAGATTCATCCATCCAGATTGATTTTCAAGCAGTTGATCATTTTTATCCAGGCGACTGTTACCTGATGTTTTATACAAATGGTAATCATCTGAAAATTTAATTACGTAATATTTTGTTAACACATGTATAGTATAAAAATGTTCTTCAAATAAAGTTAAGTAAATGGCGTAAAAAAATTAAAAAAAAAAAAACATACAACTTTTGCCTTTTGTGCAGGGTTTTTATAGTCTATATACATACATATGTACATTCATATATAAGAGGTCTGCACAAATTCATTTGCATATGCAGTGTCAAGGAGAATCAAAAATTAAGGTACACATTATTATGTGTTGAATAAAAATTGAATTGCAATTGAAATTTGTTTTTGTTTTCAATTTGTTTTTCTTAACCTACTTACAACTACAATTAATGTTATGAGAATTCCAATCAATTGTAGTGGGGAATGTAAGATGAGATTATAAACTCACTGTTTATTGTTGATGTTTTTGTTTAAACTTTGATATTGTTACAAGTAGAACTGTTGCTTATAAGTCTTATACGTTTAACAGTTTTATTTGGTTTAATATCTTTAGTTTTTCTAAAAAGAAAAATTCATATTAAGTCTGAGTTCATACGGCTCATGTCTTATTGACATGATTCTTCCTTTTTCTTCTTTGAACATGAATTGGCTTTCAAATAAATCATGTCATGTTAACGACATGTTTTTTATTTTGTTTTATTTGATATTGAAAACAAAAACAAAATTAAACAACGAATAAGAAAGCAAAACGTAAAGACAGTACATGCATATGTGTACTCGTTTCTTTTCCCCTCGTCCCTCTCGCCTATAAAGTAGCAATCTTGTCAATAAGACATGAGCCGTATGAACACAGACTAAGAATGTGTGCAATGAAAAAAGTTATTAAAAAAGAATTAAACAAAAGAAATGGGGTCAAAAAATGGATAGAAGCTGAAGTTAATAAAATACTCGACTTTTTGGCAGACAATCGCCATTTTAAGGTAACTTTTTTAGTCGAATATTATGATGAAAATAACACTATTCACTTCGTTTTAAATTAAAAAATCGATTAATTCACTTTTAACATCTTAAAAAATATCAATTACTTCCACGAACTATTTAAAAGTTTTTTTTGCAGTTTGTACTTTTTACAAAAAAAAAAAAAAAAAGCCCCGTTCACGTCAATAAGAGTGTAATTTTTCTTTTTTCCATTTTTCCAACCAAAAAAAAAAAATTGAAGTGAATACCCTTAATCTTTAATAGTTGCATCAAGCTAAATTATTTTCCGAGTTCATTCAAAAATGCCAAGGTCATTGCAATACAAAACCCAAATAAACCTTTAAACAATCGGGATAGCTACAGGCCAATCAGTTTATTAAGCCACGTTGGAAAGATCCTCGAAAAAATTATTCATGCACGCCTTAAGTTAAGATCCCACTATCGGCGCAATGTACCAATTTTTGGCGTGTTTCATGTGCCGATAGTGTGAACGGTCAAAATGTTTTAATATGCGACAATCTGTGCCGAAATTGTGCTGACTGTGGACAATCAAAATTAACCTAGATGCGCCGATAATGTGAACACTATTTTGCACAATGTGGAGCAATCAAATTGTTTAATATGTACCGATTTTTATCGGCCACTTGTGTGCCGATCACAGTCGCCAATCAGCGCCGATACAAGGGATGGCAAAACGAAATTTTTAAATTGCACAAACTGGCTACAAAAATTTTACTTTTTTGAGCTTAATTGTACCAAAATTACATTTGTTTTATCTATTATTTATGTATTGAAACTTTAAATAGTACATTTGTACTACTAAATGAAAGAAAACAATTCGCTTTAACCAAAACATTGCCATCCCTGGTTTGTAAACATCTGTTTACAAAACAACAATTACAAAAAAAAAAAGAACAAGTGCAGTAAGTTTGAATGAAATTGAATATATTTTTTATTATATATATGTACATATATTAACATATTATTTAAAATTGTTAGGAAACATAATATAATATTCGGACGGAGAATTTTGCGAATTTCTAAAGTAAAATTATGTCTGCCAACAAGTAAATAAACAAAAACATTTGATTTAATTTGCCCAAATAGCACGATAGTGTGACCGCATTGTACCGATTATTGTCGCAATTGAGTTTTGGCCGATATGAACCGAAAAAATTGTCACAATGTGCGACGATAATGGGACCACCTAAGAAAAAATTGTGCAATGTTTTTAAATGTGTGCCGATATAGCACGATAAAAATCGTCACATATTGTGCTATTTGAGCCGATAGTGGGATCTTAGCTTTAGTGAATTTGCTACTGAAAATTGTGTTGTTTCTTGTGAGCAATTTGGGTTCAAAAAAGACGTAGTACTACTCATCAAATAAACAGAATCAAAAACAAACGGTCTACATGTATGACACTTTTAGTAATCGAAAAAGCATTCAATACTGTTTGGCATAATGGCCTGTTGTTTAAACTATTAGAAGCTAACTTTCCCAAATACTTATGTTAACTTATTGCTAATTTTCTAAGTAAGAGGAATTTTATGGTATCCGTTAATAATGTATGCTCAACCCCAAAAAACATTTCAACTGGGCTACCCCAAGGCTCAGTACTATCTCCGTTACTTTACTCTATTTACACCTCTTGTGCTTTTGACTTATACATTCTTCTGCTACCTACGTTTTCTTGACTAATTAGTTTGTATACATACTTATATACATATTTGGCATGCATCACATTCGCCAAATAATAAGACAGTAGTATATCATTGTTCAACAAATTACATCAATGGCAGTTGCAATTGTAGCGGAGTCACTTTGTACAGCATTTAGATCTTTTTGAACTTTGAGTAACATTTGTTGCAGATTCAAAGCTTCTTTATACAACTGAACGCTATTTAAAATTCTATGTATATGTTCCGATCTTATTTGGGCATAAAAGTTCAAAAAAAGTAATCAATTGGCAGTTGAGGCATATATGTAAGGACTTATTTAAGCCTAGCTTTTCTTTTAACCATCCATGCATTTGATGATGATGCCATAAAAAAATATTGAAGATTTTCTTGCTAAATCTATACCGAAAAGAGTTGAGTTGGCAACATTGCTTAGACCAATTATTATACCATTACACGAAAAACAATAAAACCCAATAAAACCCATGAAAAACCCCACTGGGTTGGGTTTAAAAAACCCGGGTTTTCACCAGCCCTGGTAACAACTAATACACCATCGACCAATTTAAAAACGTTGGCAGTTGATATTAATACAGTTTATGTGCCAATGTACTTCAATGTGAAGTTTTCTAACTCTATTGTGTACAGAAAATATCTTATTAACAATGTTATTTGATGATCGAAAAGCAATACGGGATAGAGCTATCAAAAATATTTTACACCATCGAGAAAAATTTTACGATCAAACTAAACTCAGAGTTTACATAAAATATATCTTAAATTTCGATGCTACCGATTATGTCAATATGGTTGATATGAATAACGACGATATATTATTTGAACCAGCATTTACTCGACAGATTCCATATGATCACTTGGTAGGATACTTAGATTTTGATGAACTACCACTAGCTGATCCACAAATTCCAATGCACATACAAGGAACAGAAAGACATGTACATTTATTAACGAGTGTTTCAAAACGAGTTATAGAAAAGAATTGTAAAGGAGTTATGGCAGACATTAGAAAGTCGTAGGAAAACTCCTCGAATGGAAGTAAAAAGGACCTTAAAAAATAATATTACCACGTTGTAACATTAAATTGTAGGTCGAGAATAATATTTAAAAATAAATTGATTAAAAATCTAAAAATAGTGTTTTTTTGTTGAAACCTTAAAAATTTTGTTTTTTTTTCAGATCGATTTTCTTACAAAAAGGAGTTTGAAAACAAAAAAATTTATCGTAATAAAAGTTGTTGGAAATTATCTGAACTTTCAAAATCTGCAAAAAAAATCTCGAAAAAAAATTTAGAATTTATTAGTTAAGAGTTAGTTAGGCTATTTTTTGACAAAACATTCCTAATAACTCTACTAAAAAAATATTGGTATCAATACAGGTTCTGAAAGGTGATAAAAATATCTTTAAAACAAGGCCAGATTGAGAAATCTACTATAATTCCATCCGATTTTATGACGAATTTAATTCAATTATTCAATGTACATATATATGGAAAAATATCTATTTTTTAATTTTGGGGGGCTCCAAACCCGACTTAGAGCTATGGTCTCTTGAGCAAAATTTCTCAGAATCACCTACATATGTGCGTTTAGTTTCATTTAAATTTTTTTTTTGCTTGTACTACATAGTTAATGCTGAATGAATATATGAGTAATAATTGCTTCATTTCTGGCTTTTTTGTTTGTATTTTTTTTCTTTACCAAAACAATCATTGTCGCACCGAACACACAAACATCTTTATTAAAAAAAGAAGCTAACAATTGTATAAATAACAAAGCACGATGTGCATTATTTAAATGACTGCAAACCAGCAGCGAATATTTGCGGTTGCGCAAGTTTGATTATATGACCGCCAGTGAGTGTACTTGTTGCTGCTCATTTAATGCGATTTTTTTTACAATTGCACAAAGCCGTTCTCTGATATGTATATAATTTTTTTTGCGACCCTCGATAAACTGGTTGTTTTTATTAAATTAAATATTTTTTTTTTGAACGTGTACCTTTTTTATTTTATTGTTTTTCACATATTTTATATTTAATTAAAAATAATTTTTACTTACTTTGGTTGCTGGTCGCTTTAATTGAATCCTTGCGTGATTTTGTTGATATTTCAAAATGTGTTAAACTTTCACCAGCTCCATCGTCATTCGACAAATGCTCTGTGTTATGAACATTATCCGCTTGACCAAGCATGGTGTTTGTATGACCCATTCGTCGTTTTGCAAATGCTGGCATTAGATGAGACGATGAAATACTACGGTGGTCTATAAAATTAGGCTTCATTTGATGATTTGCATTGTGTTGCAATGAACTTTCACCACCACCAGTTGGCGATGTTCCACGAATTAACTCTGTGTTAATGCAACGCTGATAATTTAAGGAACGTTCACGTGATCGCACAGCTCTTTTGCTTCCCAAAGTTGGAGAAGAACTTGTCTGTAGTGGCTGTAACTGCTGCGATTGATGGGTATTTCCATAACATATTTGAGAATTAAGAGCGTTTAATTGAGAATTTGAAGAAGGATACTGCTGACCATCACCACATGCATATGATTGACAGCTTCCATTACAACTGCAATTAACATATGAATTTCCCGTGCTTGGAATTTTCCACAATCCTAAATACTGTAGTTCACAACGTAAACGACATGTCCATATAGATAACGCCTGCAATTCAGGCCGGAGGGCACAATGAGGATAATGTATAGAAATCTGGCTATTTCGCAGAGTTAAGAGGTCATACCTTGCATAGCGTCTCACAATGTCACAAAAACTATTATTTTTAATATCTTCCTCCTCTTCTTCCTTGCCGCAACTTGTTTTATGAAAAATATCAACATTACAATTTAATACATTTTTCAAATCTTCTTTTATGCATATATCTGATGTATCTCTGTGTCCAGCCATCACAACAGTAACAAACTATATGTCTCTCTAAAAAAAAAAAAAATTTTAACATAAAACATTAAATAAGCTCGTACAAATATATGCATTTACATTTAGGGATTAATCAATATTTAAGTACAAATTTGAAAGAATTTTTTTAGAAACAAGATAAATACGTACATACATATGTATAGCGTCCAAATACAAGAAGTTTATTTCCTAGAACTATTCGCTTTGTCTAGAGCATTCCAACTGCGGTTTTTAACGAACTTAAGTATCCGACCGCAGCCACATTTTTTGGCCGATGACGTAGCCGAAGTTCGACCAAATTGGAAGAAATTCAGCCAAGTCGAGGCCGAACTTAACTTATCCAAAGTCACAAGAAGAAGAAATTTCAAATTTTTCATTACCAAAAAGATATTAAGGTATGTGATGGAAATCGATTTTAAAAACGAAACGATTTGAAACCGAAAATATAACTTTCAGTATCTTTTAAAATTGATTTTAAATACATATTCCTTTTATTTGCAGTCTTTATACTTTTAAATGTTATATTATATACGTTAAATGAAGTGTTTTCTGAACGAAAATTCAAGACTATAATTCAGAAATGGATTTTAAAATCCCTCGAAATTCATCACATTTTTAAAAACGTTCGTTTTGAAATCGATCGATTTTCATCACATATCTGATTGTCTGATATTTTGACAGTGGCTAGTTGTGAATATTACGTGTCGATATTTTCCAAAAAGAGAAAAACTAAAAATGTTGATCGTTTATCAAGCGCGCATGTATTTACAAACAATTTTAGTTATATAAAACCAACAAAAAAAAGTTTTTTTTTAACAAATACTTGTTAATTCAAAAGTTTTCTTTTTTCACTTTTTGGAAAAAATCTACACGTAATATTCATATCCACCCGCTGTCTACTTTTTGGTAATGAAACGGATGGCCTTAAAATTGTTTTACATATACCTTTATATTTAATTCAAAATTATTTTGCTTGTATTTGAAATTTTTTAATTTGGAGTTGATATTCTTTTTATGATCAAGTTCGATATTTATTAGTATTTAAAATTCATATTGACAATATTGCTACTTTATAGGCGAGAGGGACGAGTGGAAAAAACGAGTACACAGATGCTTGCACTGTCTTTACGTTTTGCTTTCTTATTCGTTGTTTAATTTTGTTTTTGTTTTCAATATCAAATAAAACAAAATAAAAAACATGTCGTCAACATGACATGAATCGGCTGTAGGAAAAATCGCCCAAAGAAAAATGGCCCAAAAAAAAAAAATGAAAATTCGCCCAAAAAAATTCCATGTAAAATTGGGCTTGAATTCATATGAAAAGTGACCCAAAATTGTTGGGCTATTTTTCGTTACTATTGGGTGATTTTTCGTTTTTTAAATTTGGTGATTTTTCATTATAAAAAATCACCCAAAAATTTGATATGAAAAATAGCTCATTTTGTCCGGCATACTATTTGTCTAAATCATTCATTATTACTATACGACGAATTCCTAAATGTTATTTATGAAAATAACGGGACATATTGCAAAAAGGTGGCATGTCATAACGTCCAGTGTAATAGTGTCCGTGGACAAACTCGAAAGCATAGCCGGCCTATGGCCGGAGACAATGATTATCTCCTCTATGGTACAACAAAAACCGGCTTCGCTAACTAAAGCTTATTTGCGAAGTCGGCCTTCGTTCGGAAACAAGGCAGATTTTAAAAGCTTTACTTAGCGAAACCGGTACTTGTTATACCATAAAGGAAAAAAATCCTTGCGCGCGCCCAAAGGCTGTGTGCGCAGAGAAGCTTTAGTTAGCGAAGCCGGTCTTTGTTATATCATAGAGGAGAAAATCCTTGCGCCCGGCCGAAGGCCGGCTATGCAGAGAAGCTTTAGTTAGCGAAGCCGGTTTTTGTTATACCATAGAGTAGAAAATCCTTGCGCCCGGCCGAAGGCTGGCTGTGCCGAGACGCTTTAGTAAGCGCTGCCGGTATTTGTTACAACATAGGGGAGAAAATCCTTGCGCCCAAAAGTGTTTTCGTTATATGTTTAATGCACCCAGAGAAAAAACTAAACCATTTTTAAAAAAATGTTGACCATACTATGTTTAATTTAACCAAATCACCGACAATCACATTAAGGTAAAATAAGTTTCTTTAAAAATAGTTTTGTTGGTTGTGACCATAATAAAACATGTTTTTCACTTACATTTGTAAGTTACTAAATTTATATGAATAATAAAAACTGTTTTGCAAATTGGGTAATTTTTAATTTTTTTTTTTTTTTTTTTGGGAAAAAATTCGTTTTTTCTTTTTGGGTCATTTTTCATTTTTATTTTGGGCTCTTTTTCGTTTCTTTTGGGCAAAATTTCATATATAACTTTTTGGGTAATTTTTCATGTTCTTTTGGGCGATTTTTAATTTTTTTTTTTTTGGCCATTTTTCTTTGGGCGATATTTCCTACAGCCATATGAACCATTTGAACGCCAATTCATTTTCAAAGAAGAAAAAGGAAGAATCTTGTCAATAAGACATGAGCCGTATGAACTCAGACTTAGCTACCTAAATCGGAGCGGTAAGCGTTTTTATAGGGGAAAAGAAACGAGTACACAGATGCATGTACTGTCAGTACGCTTTGCTTTCTCATTCGTTGTTTAATTTTGTTTTTAATATCAAAAAAACATGGCGTCAATATGACATGAATCATTTGAACGCCAATTCATGTTCAAAGAAGAAAAAGGAAGAATCTTGTCAGTAAGACATGAGCCGTATGAACTCAGACTAAGTTTAATGCTGTAATGACAGAGCATTAAGTTTTCTGCATTGATACCATTAAGGTACCTTAACTGATTGGAATAAAACTGAATGTCTGCACTAAACAGTTGCTCGCTGGCAACACTAGTTGTTGGTGCTGACCCTACAAGAAATGGCTGATGTAAACTAACACATACAAAACTTATAAACTAACACACTTTCAATTTTGTATTAAATTCACGTAGTCACATCCTTTAGTTGCAATAACGTGGACTATATCGCTAAAGTGACTATAAGGCTAATTCACATATATGCCACTAAGACGCATTAAAGGAAATAAAAAATTCATAAAAATAACACCGACATCAGGCTTAAGCAGGGTTGTTAGGCTTGCTTCTTAAAAAATCGTCAAAAGTTTTAACAAAATTCGTCAAAATCATAACAAACATTTAACAAAATCGTCAACAAATCGTCAAATATTTTAATTTTACAAATCAGAGAGAATTTTTTGCATTGATTGGTTCAAAAATATAAATTTTTAGCAAGAAATTCTATTTATGATAAAGAAAGTGTTATGGTTAAGTTTTAATCTATGTATTTCAGTAAGCGGGCTGAAATATATTTATCGTTTGAAAAGAAATACATAAGAAAAAATATATTTTCATAAAAAGATAACAACAAATTTTTTTTCTTATTTATCCATATTCACAAAAACATTAAATAAAAAAGAAAGTCTCTTTTTATATCAACTCGAGCTATCTTAAAATGATTTATTTTTAGCGTTATCACTGTTGCAAATGGTTTTTACAGTTGAAGGTTTCTGTCTATATCAACATCGTTTTCCAAACTAAAGCATTATCTTCTCTTTGAACTCATTTTTCTGCACAACTTTTTATTAAGAACTAAGTTCTTACTTCCTAACACGCAACTTTACTTAGAATAACAGAATCAAATGGGAATTCGCCTTTTTACACGCATAAAGAAAAGGTCTTCACATGTGATTATAGCTTCAGTGAAAAAATCCAATCGTATGTATGTAGCGTCGCAAATCGAAATCATAAAAACGCAAAGCGGATTTAACCAATTTTTAAAAAGCGACGCAAATCGGGGCTCTAGTGTATATTTTTTGCATTATCGATGGCATGCATATATGTAATTGTAGAATTCGAATTACTTATGCTTCTAACGAAAGCCACCTGGTTTGTGATGGGGGAAGAACTTTTTTTGTTTAATTTCCAATAATTTTTGTATTTCGAAATATTGATTTTTACGTTTTGGACTGTTCCCAATATAATTGTAAATTTTTCTTGTGTTTAATTGATGCCAGAAAATCGTCATAACACTATTACTTTTTGTTGTATGGCAACCTTAATAATAATTCCAAACCCTTCCTACAATACATGAAAATAATAAAATGAAGTATGTAATAGTAGTTGTTAAGAACGTATTGTATTTTTAAGAAATGAAATAAAGAGTTGAATTGAAAGAATACAACATTGGCGACGAGGAGAAAAAATTAAAAAATGGCTGAGTGCAAAATAAGTTGATAACTGCAAATAAATTAAAGAATACAGAAAATATAGAAAACAATTTTTTTTTTGCATTATCAATAAATACATTTGGGTTTTTTTTTGTTTGTAAAATAAATTACAATAATACAAAAAAAAAAAAGTAAAAGGCACTACAGATAACGATGGAAGCTGCGATAACTTCACTTCTACAGCAATTAAAAGATCAACAGCACCAGGATCACTTGGCAATGAGGGAGTTAATGAAGAATTTGGCTCCATATAAATCTGAAACAGCAAATAAGAGTGACAATGCTGAATTTTTGATTGAGGCACTTGCATCAAACATCACCGAGTTTCATCATGACGAACATAACCTCACATTCGACATGTGGTTTTCAAGGTACGAGCATTTGTTTAGTATAGATGCTGCCAAATTAGATGATGCAGCAAAAGTTCGTTTACTACTAAGAAAACTTAGCCCAACGGTACACAACAAATATATAAATTATATTTTACCAAAGCATGCTCGTGATTTTAAATTCAAAGAAACGGTAGAAAAACTTACAGCTTTATTTGGCCTTCAAACTTCTCAATTTAATTTGCGGTATAATTGTTTGCAAATTACAAAAGACGCATCCACCGATTTTATTACATATGCTGGTATTGTTAATCGGCAATGTGAATTGTTTAAATTAAGAGATCTGACACTAGACCAGTTCAAGTGCTTAATATTCATCATGGGTTTAAAATCGACATCAGAATATGATATTCGTACTAAAATGTTGAACAAATTAGAGACTGAGGGTGATAAAATAACGCTGGAGCTGCTCTCTACAGAGTGTCAACGTATGATCAACCTTAAAATAGATACAGTGCTTATAGAAAAACCTAAGTCGGAAGCGCATGTAAAACAAATTCACACAAATCAGAAGACAAAACAGGTCCCGAAATATCCGTGTTGGTTTTGTGGTGGCATGCACTTTGCAAACGAGTGTTCGTATAAGAAGCATAAATGTGAGCAGTGCCATATAGTTGGTCATAAAGAGGGCTACTGCAACGTATCTAAAAATAAAAAGAAAGTTAAGCAAAACAGTGCAAAACAGAAAAGTTCGTATAAAAAGCAAAAAAACTCCAACTTTGAAACAAAAAGCATTTTTGCAGTTAAGAAAATTGACACACAGAGAAAATATATTTCTGTTGAAGTCAATAATACGTTAATCGAACTTCAGTTAGATACCGCTTCGGACATATCCATAATATCAGAAAACATTTTTAAACAAATTTGTGTAAATAATGCCACAGAGGTAAAAGACACGGCCAGAAGCGCAACAGGTCAATTACCATTATCATCACAATTTGAATGTAATGTGAAATTTCGTAATAAACAAGCTGTAGTAACTTGTTACGTTACACCACTGAATGATTTAAATGTTTTAGGACTTGATTGGATCCAAGCTTTAAAGTTAAACGAAATGTCGATTGACAACATCTGCAACACTGTCAAATCACAACTTAACGAAAATTCTTGTAGTTTTAAAAAAAAACTATCAATTATAAAAAACTCATTTTCAGGCGTATTCGACGGAACTTTAGGAATGTGTACAAAAACTAAGGCGCATTTAACAATCAAACCAAACCAAGAACCAGTTTTTTGTCCCAAACGTCCTGTTGCATATGCAGTCCAAAATTTAGTGGAAGCTGAACTAGAGAGGTTACAACAAATTGGTGTAATTTCACAAGTAAATTACTCTGAGTGGGCCGCACCTATTGTAGTTATTCAAAAGCCCAACGGATCCATTAGAATTTGTGCAGATTTCTCTACCGGATTGAATAATGCTTTAGAACCTCATCAGTACCCACTTCCCTTGCCGGAAGATATATTTTCAAAGATAGCCAATTCACAATATTTTAGTCACATCGATCTGTCTGACGCATTCCTACAAATAGAGGTCGACGACGACTCTAAGCAGCTACTTACAATAAACACACACATGGGGTTGTTTAGATACAATCGTATGGTATTTGGAGTAAAAACATTCCCTGCCATATTTCAGCAGATTATGGACAAAATGTTAGCAGGTATGGAAAACGTAGCAGCATATATCGATGATATTTTTGTATCAGGAAAAGACGAAACTGAACACAGAAACAACTTAAATGAAGTTTTGCGTCGTATAAAAGAATACGGGTTTAAGATCAAATTTGAAAAATGTAAATTTTTTGCAACCGAAGTAAATTACCTCGGGTACGTAATAAACAAATATGGCTTAAGTCCTGATCCAAATCGTATATCAGCAATCCAAAGAATGCCTGAACCAACAAATGTAACAGAACTACGTTCATTTCTTGGAGCTATAAATTTTTACGGTAAATTTGTTAGCCAAATGCGAGTTTTAAGGGGTCCTTTGGATCAATTGCTTAAAGCAAATGTTAAATGGCAGTGGACTCAGTCTCATAGCAAATGTTTTCTAAAGTTAAAAGAAATACTTTCATCGAAATTACTCTAAACTCATTATGATCCAACAAATAGTATTATTGTAGCGGCAGATGCTTCAAATTACGGCTTGGGAGCATGCATTCTTCACGAATATTCAGATGGAAGTGTTAAAGCTATTTCTCATGCATCAAGATCGTTGACGCCAGCTGAAAAATCGTATAGCCAAATAGAAAAGGAAGCTTTAGCGTTAGTCTTTGCAGTAACTAAATTTCATAAAATGATAATTGGAAGAAGGTTCAAGCTGCATACTGATCACAAGCCGTTGCTCGCAATTTTTGGAAAAAAAACTGGTATAGCAGTACACCAAGCAAATAGATTGCAACGATGGGCGATTCAACTTTTAGCATACGATTTTGAAATAAGTTTTATTTCAACAAATAGTTTTGGTTATGCCGATGTCCTTTCGCGTCTTATAGACAAACAACAATTCAAGAGCGAAGAATATGTAATTGCTGCAATTCAATTAGAAAAGGAAATAAAACAAATTTTATACAATAATTTAAATAAATTGCCAATATCTCACAAAATGGTAAAGTATGAAACACAAAAAGATGTTATTTTAAAGCAAGTTTTTAAATTTATTGAAACAAATTGGCCGACAAGTATAGAAAATATTGAAATAAAATCATATTTTAACAGAAAAGATGATTTTTCTATTGCAGATGACGTAATAATGTTGGGAAACAGAGTTGTTATACCCTCCATATATCGGAAAAGGGTACTTAAACAAATTCATAATGGGCATCCAGGAATAGAACGATCAAAGGCAATTGCGAGAAGCTACGTATATTGGCCGAAAATAGATGACGAAATAAAACGTTTAGTCCAAAACTGTGGCAGGTGTGCGTCTGTTGCTAAAATGCCAACAAAAACAACACTGCATCCTTGGCCAACGCCATCAGAACCATGGCAGCGTTTGCATATAGATTATGCTGGTCCAATTGAAGGGCAATATTTTCTAGTAATAGTTGACGCATTATCTAAATGGCCTGAAATAATTGCCACTAAATCAATAACTACCCAACAAGCAATTCGAATTCTTCAAGAAGTCTTCGCTCGTTTTGGTCTGCCGGAAGTAATAGTATCCGACAACGGAACGCAATTTAAGAGTTCGCAATTTGAAGAGTTTATGCTGCAAAATGGTATTAAGCATATTTGTTCTAGCCCTTATTACCCAATGTCTAATGGGCAAGCAGAAAGGTTTGTAGACACTTTTAAGAGGATGCTTGCAAAATCAAAAGAAGAGGGAACAGTATGCGAAAATTTAAACACGTTTTCACAAAATTATCGGTCTACACCTAACCCAAATACACCTGACAAGAAATCACCAGCCGAAATTTTATTAGGAAGAAAAATACGTATCACTTTAGATATTTTAAAGCCGCCTAAGAACAATAACAAATATGAAACTTTAACTCACAGTAAAGTTGCTGAGCAGTTCAACAGTAAACATGGTGTACAACCAAGACAGTTTGAAGAACACGATGCAGTTTACGCAAGAGTATACAAAGGTAACAACAGTTATTGCTGGAGCCCAGGAAGAGTTATTGAAGGCGTTGGTAATGTCATGTACAACATTTTTTTAAATAATAGAAAATTAATTCGGGCACATGTAAACCAATTAAGAACAAGATACAATGAGAATGAAAACGTAAGCGATGAACGAGACTGGAGCAGGGCCTTGGACATTTACGAGAATTCTGGTGCACAGCAAGACGTTCCAAATTCTTCGAATACAAACGCTAGTGTAGAACCTACTCCAGTAAGAGCCTATATCACGGAGACAGAAACCAATATAACACTCAGAAGATCTGAACGACAACGACGTCCAGTGAACCGTTTTAGTCCCAATTAGTCACTTAAAAGGGGAGGTGTTGTATGGCAACCTTAATAATAATTCCAAACCCTTCCTACAATACATGAAAATAATAAAATGAAGTATGTAATAGTAGTTGTTAAGAACGTATTGTATTTTTAAGAAATGAAATAAAGAGTTGAATTGAAAGAATACAACACTTTTAGTAAAAAAAAAATCGTCAATCGTCATTTTACTGTATTTTCTCAAAAAATTCGTCAAAATGACGAAAAATCGACACATCTAACAACCCTGGACTTAAGGCTCAGTAAGCCGGGAGTAACAGTAACCTTACCGTAGAAAAGTAAGACCAATCTATTTCTTAAGATTGAGACGTAACATCTTACTGCTAACTATAATCGTTCTAATTGCTTTACATACAACAAAATGAAGCAGCTGGTTTGCAACGTTACTGTTACTCCCGGCTAACTGAGCGTTTATGGTTTTACAACAGAGTTGCATACTGTATAAAAAATAGTTAAAATAATAACAAGATATTCCATAGCTTATACCAACGGCAAAAACTAATTTTTTACGAGTTGAGAGTTGATGACAAAAATTAAATAATTTAATTCATTCTTTCATTGGATGGATTTTTGATTCGAAAACTAAAAATAACTTACTGCCTGTTTAACGATGTCGAACGTCATCGTTCGCATAGAAAATTACATTTAAAATGACGTTCGAAATCCATGAACAGGCTGTTAGTAAATTTTGCTAATGGTACTATAACTAGGCTTGCCAACCGTACTTTATAATAAAGTATTGTACGTTATTTCGAGTAATTGTACTCTATACTTTATGAGAATAATAAAGTACGCGAAAATACTTTATTTCGCATGATTAGATTTATCTAGAATTCAAAATAGTTTCAGGTTATATTAGTCAGGGCTTTATTAGACATAAAATTATAATACTTATTGCACAAGTTTTTTTTAAGAAAAACCAAAGAACAACTAATTAATATTAGCCAGGGCCATTTGTTGATGTTTTTTTATATTGGCAGGAAGAAATTTCGCAAAAAAAAAAAAATAATCTGACAGCACTATTTCACTTATTTGTTTTGTTTGAGTACAATAGCTGCCTATTTTTAAAACACGAGTGCAAAATTCTTTTAAATTACTGCCTGCCATTCTTTAAGAGGGAGTAGCCTTAACAATTTCTGGAGACATAATTGCCCCTTATCACCACTTCTTAAGGGGCCTCCCATACAAATATTGCGTTTTATGAAATTTGTAAATTAATTAAAATTTTTCGAATTTTGTGTCTAAAATCAAAAGATGTTAACAGATTTTAATCCATTATAGCTTGTTTTGTTTGAAGCTGTGTTTTTTATATGCCTGGAATTTTTTTAACAAACAAAAATTTCGAAATGTTGCAAAAAATTATTTTTGTTGCCAAAAAAAATAATGTTTCTAAAACGACTGCGCAAGTTAGAAAAAATTTAACGTTTTAAGGAAATTGTATTGCGGATTTTTCGTTTTTTCTTTAGTTATTTCAATAAACTGAACAGTTTTTGAGCAGGTATTGGATTCAGAGTACCCGAATTGGGTTAAAGCACCAGTTGCCCGGCTTGCCTCAAGAAAAAAGGGTCAAATTCGAGCACATTGTAATTGTTTGATAAAACTCGCGAAAACCAGTAAAAAACGTTTTTAAATAAACCAATAAAAAGAAATTAATTGTACTTTATATTTATACTGTGGACTTTTTTTTCTTAACCTTTAATAATCAATGTACTTTTATTGCAACAAAAAAAGTTGGGAACCCTAACTATAACGCCATTTATTTGTTTTACTTTTCCCTTTGACTACTGTTGATAAATGGCATATATGGCAAATGTGCTTATCTCACTAAATGGACTATAACGTTAATACTTTATACAAAATAACCTTATAGCTGCAATATAAATAGATTAAATGGACTATATCGCTAGTGTGACTATAAGCGTAGTGACTATAAACGAAAAGTACTGTATATATTAATGTTCACAAGTATGAGAAGGAAAAAATGTCACACGTACACGAATATTTACATCAGTCTTTTCATATTGCCCTTAATAAAATGATAGAAACTTCTGATGTATAAACCCATCAGCAATGCCCATCAGATGATGCATCAAATGACTGTCATTGTTCTTGTAGGGGACATATATGTATATTATTTCTACTGCCTCTAAGTTGTTAAATTGATTTGTTTTCCAATACTCAAATAGGTATATTAATGCTTCGTGGACTTTTTTTCTCAATACAGTCAAATCCCGATAATTCGTACCCCGATAAATCGTAATTCCCGATAATTCGTAATAAACTGTCGGTCTCTTGAAAAAATCTCGTTAATTCGTAAAATTTCCATACATTTTGGTCCCCTCGATAATTCGTAATTTTTTTTTTAAAAAATCGTCTACCTCTTATAAATCGTAATTGTTTGCTAACTACCACTTATAATTCGTAATAAAAACAGAAACATGGAAAGAATGATTTTTTGTTTACCATTTTTTTTTTGCGTGAGTTTTTACTTGTGTGTGTGTTTAATTCTTAAGATCAGTTTGTTACATGAATAATGTTTATATATTTTATTTTTAACAATTGTGTTTTATGTTTTTTTTTATTGTTTTAGTAAATAAATTGAAAACCCCCGTTAATTCATTTTAATTTTATTTAAGCCCCGGTAAATCAAAAACCCCTATAATTCGTAAGAAATGACCGGTTCCTTGCGATTACGAATTATCGGGATTCTACTATAGAGCAATTCCATATGAAAGCGATCACCTTTTGGACGACCCCTCTCCGATTTTAAAATAAATAGTCTCAATCGATTGCCCAGCAAAAAATAATGTACCTACATATTTTTTTTTTTTTTATAGTGACTGGTTTAGTGGTGGTGTACACCACTGTCATGTGAAAAATTGAAGAATTCTTCATAAGGGACCTCATTGAAAGTTGTTTTAAAAAAACTACTAAAGCAATCGCAACGAGTGATAGCTCGTTGGAAAGGTATTGAATCAGGCTTTAATTGAAAAATAAAATTTTCCTAATTTTTCTTAGAAATTTACCTATAAATTTTCCCATGAAAATTAAATTTTCCGATTTTCCACAGAAGCTCCTAAATTTTCCGGCTAATTTTTTTTTTGGATTCCTCATAATTTTTGCTTTAAGAATCAGCAATAAAAAAAGGGGCCCCGACTCCTTGTTTGGACAGGAGAAGAGCATTTAAGAGACCACCTTGTTAAAAATACATTTTAAAAATTATTTTACAGTTAAAAATACATTTATGAAGAAAAAATCAATTTTTTTTTTAAGAGCCCCAAGTTGAGTGTGTAGTGAATATGGTCTGCCTGCCTTCACAAGATCGGCCATAAATCCATGGATAATAGCAGCAGTGGCATGTAATGGCACACCAAACCCGACTGAGGCTACAGGTCATAAAATGTTTTGTAAATTTTTTAAATTCCCAGGTAACAAATATTTCGCCTAAAATGACACGTGCAGAAACAAGTCATAAAACACGGATTTTCCATAAATATGGCGAAATATTTATTACCTGGTAATTAAAAAAATTTGCAAAACATTTTATGACCTGTGGTCGGCTTATTGGCAGTAACCAATTAAGTCCCTCTTTAAAAAACATTTTATGACCAGTAGTTCACGCAAATTTTCCTATTAAAGAAAAGCAAATATCGCTTATTTTTTTTACCTATTTTTTACCAAAAAATAAATATAAATACTTCACACACTCTGAGTCAAATTTCAGTTGAATACTAAACGTAAAAGTGTTAAAGTGTTTTTTTTGTAAAGTAAAGAGTGAAGCTGTAAAGACAATTTAAAGTAAAATGAATAAATTTTGCTGCAATCCGTTTAACAAGAGTGGACATCGTTCGAAAAATATAAAAGTATTAAAATTAACTGGTGTTTGGAAGCGATACATGAATGAATTAAATATACAATACGGTGAAGAAGCAGAATTCATTTGCCCCAAGTGTAAAATCGATTTGTCTCAACAAGCAAATGCATTGAAACAAATGCAGCCACAATCCGAGAGTGAAATGACAAGTGAACAAAATGTTTCATCTGATAGTGAGGCAGACATTCCGATGGTCAATATGTCTTTGAGTCCTTTGAATGAGGCTATTACCACTTTAGGTGAAACGCCTATTAGAAAAAGAAAGTTGCGAAGTGAAACATACAGGAATATTTGATGAAGGCTCTGATAACGAATGCAGTCAAGCAGATGACGTTGATGACGGCAAACAAATGATTGAGCAGTTGAAAAGAAAATTCAATTTAGCGACCACTTTTCCGGAGAAATATCTCATTTTATCTGTGCTGCCCCAATCATGGTCTATACGCAAGATTTCTGAACAGCTTCAAACATCTTTTTACATCGCGAGAAGAAGCAAAGAATTAGTTCGACAGAAGGGCATATTGGCGACTCCCACCAAGAAATTTGGCTCAAGGACCCTCAGCGAAGCAACGGTGAAATTGATTCAAGATTTTTATTGCAATGATGACAACAGCCGCGCCTGCCCAGGTACGCGTGACTATGTTATCACACGTGAAGATGAAGAAAAAGTACACAAGCAGCGCAGATTATTATTATGTAATCTATCCGAAGCATACCATCAGTTCAATGAGAAATACCCAGCAGAAAAAGTGGGATTTTCTAAGTTTGCCATCCTACGACCAAAAGAATGCGTGCTGGCATTAGACAGGCACGGAACGCATTCAGTCTGCGTTAGCATGTTTCATCAAATTAATTTTCTTTCCATGCAAGAAATTGAAAGTATTTCACGGTGAAATTGAAACATATAGGGACCTCCTGTCGAAGTCGTTGTGCGCATACCCCACGGAAAATTGTCATCTGTCCAAATGCGACAATTGTCCGAAGATTGACGAGCTAGAGCAATATTTGGCGGAAAAGTTTGAACAGCTGTTAATTCAGGAGGTGCATTTCAAACAGTGGATAATTAGCAGCGGCAGATGTTCCCTTGAGACCGTGGTAAAGCAGATTCCGGAATTCATCGAGGAATTCGGATTCAAGTTGAATGAACTGAAGGCGCACCATTTCATATCCGAGATGCAATCGAAATTTCTCAAGGAAAGTAAGGAGAAATTAGCCCAAAATGAAGATAACGAACTACAGACCGTAAGCCTTGTTGTTGTCGCGGAGAGTTTAGCTCATAATTATGTGTCCGTTTATTTATTTCAAATGAAACTGTTTGAATTCTTAAGATCAAAATTCAATGCAATCGACAAAGTAACGTTTTTCTCAGACGGCGCGGCTTCTCAGTACAAGAATAAAAAAAATTTTTACAATCTTTGCATAATTGAAGAAGAACAAAACTGCAAGGTCGAGTGGCACTTTTTCGCGACGTCCCACGGTAAGGGCCCATGCGATGCGTTAGGGGGAACCCTAAAACGCATGGCGACTAAGGCAAGTTTGCAAAGGCCATATACTGACCAGATCTTAAATGTACAACATTTGTTTTCGTGGATTCAAAGCAAGGAAATTGCCATTAACACAGTTTTATGCACTCAAAAAGAACACGATGCCATGGAGCGACGAATTCAAAACAGATATAATAATGTCAAAACTATAACTGGAACGCAAAAGTTTCATTGCTTCATACCAAATATTTCTGATATGTCAATTAATGTAAAGCGGTACTCTTCGTCTGCCGACGTGCTAAATTTAAAGTTACTTTAATTTTATAATGATGCCAAGACAATTGAAATTTTTAATAAATATTGTAATTAAGTATAAGCAGCAAAATAAGAAAGATTTTTTCTTCATAAATGTATTTTTAACTGTAAAATAATTTTTAAAATGTATTTTTAACAAGGTGGTCTCTTTAATGCTCTTCTCCTGTCCAAACAAGGAGTCGGGGCCCATTTTTTTATTGCTGATTCTTAAAGCAAAAATTATGAGGAATCCAAAAAAAAAAAAAAATAGCCGGAAAATTTAGGAGCTTCAAGTTGAGTGTGTAGTGAATATGGTCTGCCTGCCTTCACAAGATCGGCCATAAATCCATGGATAATAGCAGCAGTGGCATGTAATGGCACACCAAACCCGACTGAGGCTACAGGTCATAAAATGTTTTGTAAATTTTTTAAATTCCCAGGTAACAAATATTTCGCCTAAAATGACACGTGCAGAAACAAGTCATAAAACACGGATTTTCCATAAATATGGCGAAATATTTATTACCTGGTAATTTAAAAAATTTGCAAAACATTTTATGACCTGTGGTCGGCTTATTGGCAGGAACCAATTAAGTCCCTCTTTAAAAAACATTTTATGACCAGTAGTTCACGCAAATTTTCCTATTAAAGAAAAGCAAATATCGCTTATTTTTTTTACCTATTTTTTACCAAAAAATAAATATAAATACTTCACACACTCTGAGTCAAATTTCAGTTGAATACTAAACGTAAAAGTGTTAAAGTGTTTTTTTTTTGTAAAGTAAAGAGTGAAGCTGTAAAGACAATTTAAAGTAAAATGAATAAATTTTGCTGCAATCCGTTTAACAAGAGTGGACATCGTTCGAAAAAGATAAAAGTATTAAAATTAACTGGTGTTTGGAAGCGATACATGAATGAATTAAATATACAATACGGTGAAGAAGCAGAATTCATTTGCCCCAAGTGTAAAATCGATTTGTCTCAACAAGCAAATGCATTGAAACAAATGCAGCCACAATCCGAGAGTGAAATGACAAGTGAACAAAATGTTTCATCTGATAGTGAGGCAGACATTCCGATGGTCAATATGTCTTTGAGTCCTTTGAATGAGGCTATTACCACTTTAGGTGAAACGCCTATTAGAAAAAGAAAGTTGCGAAGTGAAACATACAGGAATATTTGATGAAGGCTCTGATAACGAATGCAGTCAAGCAGATGACGTTGATGACGGCAAACAAATGATTGAGCAGTTGAAAAGAAAATTCAATTTAGCGACCACTTTTCCGGAGAAATATCTCATTTTATCTGTGCTGCCCCAATCATGGTCTATACGCAAGATTTCTGAACAGCTTCAAACATCTTTTTACATCGCGAGAAGAAGCAAAGAATTAGTTCGACAGAAGGGCATATTGGCGACTCCCACCAAGAAATTTGGCTCAAGGACCCTCAGCGAAGCAACGGTGAAATTGATTCAAGATTTTTATTGCAATGATGACAACAGCCGCGCCTGCCCAGGTACGCGTGACTATGTTATCACACGTGAAGATGGAGAAAAAGTACACAAGCAGCGCAGATTATTATTATGTAATCTATCCGAAGCATACCATCAGTTCAATGAGAAATACCCAGCAGAAAAAGTGGGATTTTCTAAGTTTGCCATCCTACGACCAAAAGAATGCGTGCTGGCATTAGACAGGCACGGAACGCATTCAGTCTGCGTTAGCATGTTTCATCAAATTAATTTTCTTTCCATGCAAGAAATTGAAAGTATTTCACGGTGAAATTGAAACATATAGGGACCTCCTGTCGAAGTCGTTGTGCGCATACCCCACGGAAAATTGTCATCTGTCCAAATGCGACAATTGTCCGAAGATTGACGAGCTAGAGCAATATTTGGCGGAAAAGTTTGAACAGCTGTTAATTCAGGAGGTGCATTTCAAACAGTGGATAATTAGCAGCGGCAGATGTTCCCTTGAGACCGTGGTAAAGCAGATTCCGGAATTCATCGAGGAATTCGGATTCAAGTTAAATGAACTGAAGGCGCACCATTTCATATCCGAGATGCAATCGAAATTTCTCAAGGAAAGTAAGGAGAAATTAGCCCAAAATGAAGATAACGAACTACAGACCGTAAGCCTTGTTGTTGTCGCGGAGAGTTTAGCTCATAATTATGTGTCCGTTTATTTATTTCAAATGAAACTGTTTGAATTCTTAAGATCAAAATTCAATGCAATCGACAAAGTAACGTTTTTCTCAGACGGCGCGGCTTCTCAGTACAAGAATAAAAAAAATTTTTACAATCTTTGCATAATTGAAGAAGAACAAAACTGCAAGGTCGAGTGGCACTTTTTCGCGACGTCCCACGGTAAGGGCCCATGCGATGCGTTAGGGGGAACCCTAAAACGCATGGCGACTAAGGCAAGTTTGCAAAGGCCATATACTGACCAGATCTTAAATGTACAACATTTGTTTTCGTGGATTCAAAGCAAGGAAATTGCCATTAACACAGTTTTATGCACTCAAAAAGAACACGATGCCATGGAGCGACGAATTCAAAACAGATATAATAATGTCAAAACTATAACTGGAACGCAAAAGTTTCATTGCTTCATACCAAATATTTCTGATATGTCAATTAATGTAAAGCGGTACTTAAAGGTAATTTAAAGTTACTTTAATTTTATAATGATGCCAAGACAATTGAAATTTTTAATAAATATTGTAATTAAGTATAAGCAGCAAAATAAGAAAGATTTTTTCTTCATAAATGTATTTTTAACTGTAAAATAATTTTTAAAATGTATTTTTAACAAGGTGGTCTCTTTAATGCTCTTCTCCTGTCCAAACAAGGAGTCGGGGCCCATTTTTTTATTGCTGATTCTTAAAGCAAAAATTATGAGGAATCCAAAAAAAAAAAAAAATAGCCGGAAAATTTAGGAGCTTCTGTGGAAAATCGGAAAATTTAATTTTCATGGGAAAATTTAAAGGTAAATTTCTAAGAAAAATTAGGAAAATTTTATTTTTCTATTAAAGCCTGATTCAAAACAACTTTCAATGAGGTCCCTTATGAAGAATTCTTCAATTTTTCACATGACAGTGGTGTACACCATCACTAAACCAGTCACTATAAAAAAAAAAAAAAATATGTAGGTACATTATTTTTTGCTGGGCAATCGATTGAGACTATTTATTTTAAAATCGGAGAGGGGTCGTCCAAAAATTTGCCAATTTTGATCGTTTTCATATGGAATTGCTCTATATTTATTTATTGAATCTTCATATGTAAAATATGAACTAACAATCCTGTTCACATATGTATATAGCTGTCTATCGCTCTTGTGATTGGGTGAGTGCTGCAGTGGCCCTTCTCCTTTAGCGAATGTGGCCGCCATGATTTAAAATATTTCGAGCTAGTGGATTTGGGTGTAGTTAAAGCCTATATTACTGCATATTTCGTTATCATAGTTTATACTAATGGCACATTTAGATACTTATGGATGTTTGAGCTTTTAACATACCAGGGAGCGGCTGTGATAATTCCAAGAAGTGTATTTTCGCGCCTTTGAATTTTTTCAATATAAGTGGCCGAGGCAGTACCCCATAACCAGGCAGGCAGTGCCCCATAACCAGATTGAATTGTAAAGTAGAAGCTTGCATTCGAGACTAAGGACGGAATTTCTTTCAATAAGCCAATGAATTTGAATAGCTTCAGGGTTTTGTTTAATATTTTTGGCTTTTCTAAAATCTTTGGAAAAGGTTTCCTGATGAGCTGGCCTTAGCAACCAGTGAAATGCGCATAGAAGCTAGCTTTCCCTCAACAATGAATTTCAGTGTATTTATCAAATATAAGAAATTGGGAATTAAGCACGTCATACGGAAATCGC
This sequence comes from Pollenia angustigena, assembly GCA_930367215.1. Lineage (NCBI taxonomy): Eukaryota > Metazoa > Arthropoda > Insecta > Diptera > Polleniidae > Pollenia > Pollenia angustigena. The sequence continues at coordinate 8,560,073 of OV884061.1, read as the reverse complement.
TTTTAGTTTCATTTGAGTTAATTTTGCCTCTATATGGCACTTCCACGTGTATCGCCGATCCAGATGTATACCGAAATATTTCACATGCGAATGTTGAGGTATTATTTGATTATTGCTTTAATAGAGGCCATGATTAACCGCGCAGGGTGAATGTTATTTGTACGCATTTTTGCTCATTGACCATTATTCTCTATTGTGTTAACCATATCGACCCATTTGCGCGAAATTATCGTATATGCCAATTTTTTTGAAATTGAGTTTTTGATGCAATCTTGTTCTACATCCAAAGAGACGTCGCCTGACAAAATATTGTAGGCGAATTCGACTTCGTTGCTCAAAAAATTGAATGCATATTTTCATTTTTATGTTGCAAGTGATCGGAGAGAAAAGTAGAAAAATGGCTCTCCTGTAAAATTTGGTTTTTGTAACATACGATAATTTCGCGCAAAGGCGTCGATATTTCTAGTTGAAATATATGATCCTATAAGCAACGAGATGCTTCATGGCGGTTTTCGTGCAGGCTTAGAAAAGCTGTATCCTCCGCAAATATTGAAGTTTGGGTGTAGGTATTCGTTGGCATTTCCGAGGTATAAATTAGATATAATAAGAGGGCCCAGGATGCTGCCTTGTGGGACTCTAGCGCCAATTGGCTGAGGGGAAATTGTCTTCTTTAATGATAAATTGAGAGCGACTAATGGTGTTTTCTTTTCTACAAAAAAATGTTTTATTAATTTCAAAAGATTTTGTTATTCGTGCTTAATTCCTGGGAAATTACTTTTTGATAAAATGTTTTATTCTAAAAAAAAAAACCCACCATTTTCGGGAGTAAAATTTTTAAGAAACAGACACCAAATTGCATTTTTTTAAATAAAATGTCACATATTTTTGTAGAAAAGAAAACACCATAAGTAGCTTTCTATCGGGGGTTTTTTTCAGTGGTATAGAACTTCGAATTGAAATAAAACACAAGAAAATCGTTTTAATGACCATCAATTTGGCTTTATTGGAAGGATAATTTTATGCCATTAATGTTTAAATATGATTTCAGGCATGTGGCCGCCGAGGCTGGCTCGAATAAAGCCAATTCTACAGGTCCAATTTTCAACCACTTATTCGAGCATATGGGGCCGTATGTCAGCAATAACGCCACGAATGTTGGCTTCCAATTCCCCTAACGTTTCTGGTTTGTTGGCGTAGAGGAGCGACTTCACATATCCCCAAAGAAAATAATCCAATGGTGTCAAATCACACGATCTTGGTGGCCAATTGACAGGTCCATTCCGCGAAATTATGCGCTCATCGAATGTTTCCTTCAATAAATCGATTGTGGCGTGCGCTGTGTGGCATGTAGCGCCGTCTTGTTGGAACCACAACTCATCCACATTCATGCCATCCAATTCGGGAACAAAATAGTCGGTTATCATGGCTCTATACCGGTCTCCATTAACGGTAACTGCCTCTCCAGCATTATTTCGGAAGAAGTATGGCCCAATGACTCCACCAGCCCATAGAGCACACCAAACAGTCAGTTTTTGTGGATGTAATGGCGTCTCAAGGGTCTCATGTGGATTCTCTTCACTCCAAATGCGGCAATTTTGCTTGTTGACGTAGCCATTCAACCAAAAATGAGCCTCATCACTGAACAAAATTTTGCGATGAAAATCAGCATCGAGATCAATCTCATTTTCGGCCCATACACCAAAATCACGACGCATTGCATGGTCTCGCGGCTTTAATTCTTGCACAAGCTGGATCTAGTAAGGTCGCAAGCCAAGATCTTTGCGCAAAATCTTCCATAAAGTTGATTGACAAAGCTCCAATTGCTGTGCACGGTGGCGAATCGATTCATTCGGGTCCTCTTCAACACTTTGCTCTACAGCGGCAATCGTTTCTTCGGTGCGCACTGTTCGACGTCTCTGCGGATGCGTATTATCACATAGAGTAAACGTAGTGCGAAAACGATCCATGGTTAACCGAATTAATTGCTCTGATGGACGATTATGTCGACCATAAAATGGACGGAGCTTGCGGTAAACTTCGCGAACTGAACCGTTATTTTCGAAATAAATTTGCACGATTTGCAAGCGTTGTTCTTTTGTCAACCTGTTCATGATGAAATGGCAAACCAAACTGAACATAAATGACATTAGAGTTGCCAGATTTGACCACAAAATGCCAGTTTTATCTCTATTCGAAAAACAAACCTGTAAAAAAAAACACCCGATAAAAGCTGGTAAGTTTTCCTTCAATATATTTAATAAGCCTTAGTGCCAGACTTTAGCTGAGCATTATTTTGATTCTTCAAAGACTTTTGTGTTTTCTTCTAAATCCGAAGTGATGGTTTGGAATACAACTATTTTCATTTAAAATATGTATTAAAATTGACACTAATAATTTCTCAAATGGCTTTGATATATTTGATAATAAGCTTATAAGCCTATATGACCCAACTTTTGTATGATCTATACCTTGCTTTGGTATCATGGTAACTAAGGAAACATTCAGTTTTTGAAGACAGTATCAATATCAAGGCGTAAAATAGCATTAAAGATAAAAAGAATAATTTTCTTTGCTATGCTTTGCTCGAACAGCATTGTATTACTGATCTTATCAATACCAGGTGCCTTCTTACGGTCTTATGCAAAAAAAAAACTTAACTGTTTGTTAAACTTATTGTCAAGCTAAATTCCTTAAAGTATCATCAAAAAACGATAATAAGCTTAACAAACGTATGGTAAATTCTATGTTAACTTTTAATTGTTAACCTTTTACTTTAAAGCACAGATTACTTAACAGATATGGGTAATTCCAAAGTGTTGAACGTGACTGTCGTACGCATCAAAAATGCAATAACATTTTAAGCAAAAAATATTTTTCCGTTTTCTTAACCCTTAAATTATAGAACTAAGAAAGCACTGTTATCTATGCTAAAGTTTATGGAGGGCGCGATTCTAGGTCAAAGATAATGGCAAAAGAAGTAGCGGTTCGAACGTGAAAAAACAGAAGTAGTTTTTTTGGCCATGTATAAAAAGGCGTAATTCAGCGAAACCTGGCACAATTTTTTAGTCAAACTACTTTCAGAATTTTACGTAGCAATGTAACATTAAAAGATCTTGGTTTGATTATAAAATCTTCTGTACTTTCTTTTTTTTAAGCCAAAATCTGGGTCGATACGTTTTCAGTAATAATTCAACTGCATAATGATTAAAATAAAATAAAAATTTACCTTTAATCCAAATAACATATTTCTCTTTGAACTCTTCCTTAGATTACAGACCATGTAAGAAAATTTTTTTGGAATAATTTTTATCAAATATCAACTCTTTTAAGAACGATCTATAAAAGAAAACATACAATAAAACATTCTCACATATAAGAAATTACGTTTGCACAACTTTGCAGCCTGATTGTTCATTTAAGTGAACAAATTTATGAGTAAATTTATAAAATTAGTAAAATCTAAATATTTCTCTATAACAATATCGTAAAATAATCAGCTTTTAATAACTTTTAAATTTTCGGTTACGGTGGACCTTTTGACGGAAATGCCCATATGTAAAAAGTGACGTTTTGAAGAAAAAGACAGAAAGTATTTTTGGTAGTGAAGTGGCAAGGTGTAAAAACAGGCCGCAACATTCAACACAAATGGCGTGATCAAAAAAAAAAAAAAAAACAAAACACAAGCCACGTTACACAAATGCATTAGTTCAACAAACGTTGTGTTTTGTGAAAAAATTTATTTAGTTATATTGTTTTTTTTATGTTATTTAATTACTCGTGTTGTGATAAACTTAAAAGTTAATTTTTACAACAGTTTCGCATATAAATCTCAACTTAACAAGTTTGAGTTCATTGTATTGTGGCAAAAAATATGCAAAGAGAAATGCAAAAAGGGCAGCTTTCGAAGAAAGAGACAAAGAAAAAACGCACCTTCAGTCTCGTGACATACCTGTTTAGAAATCTGTGCTTTAACGCAGAGATCTGCAAAACACCGCACATGTGCGAATGCTCTCACACAAATAAAGAGAGCATGAGAAAATAATTTGTATTTTTACTCGAAAACACTGAACAAACAAAAACAATTACGCTCAAAAAAAAAACAACCAAGAGAAACAAGAAATGTAAATGTATGTGTTTGGCGGACTCTGCTTTAAAGTGACATTTTTTTTTTTATTCCATGTGTTTACACTTTGTGAACAAAATAGTTGTGACAAGTTTGCAATAAAATAAAAAATTGTGTTCATTTATAAAAAAAAATGGATGTTTTGAACTTGCGAGCAGAATTGGTAAAATTAATTTAGATATTTATTGAAAAACTAATTTTAATTGTCTAATGTTTTACTTATAGCGAATTACTCAAATTTCGGAATATTTTCGGGCAAGGATTTACAAGGCAAGGAAAAAAAAAAAATATCGCTTTAGCAAAGCAACTGTTAGAAGCCTAGTTAAGGCAGATATTGAATTAAGCCGCAGAGGCTGTGGAACCTCTTCAGAACTTCAAGTGTTAGTGGCTTTACGTAGCTGAACGCGGAGAGAAGTAGGTAAACGGCTGCCACATTAAAATTAAAAACGAACGGTAGTGATGTTGCGCAGTATTATATTAACAGAAAAGGATTTTATTTGCTCAATGTACATCCAATTTAAGGTCTAAACTATTTTAATAAGATTTTATAAAATTTCTCTTGAAGGTTGTTTGTGACTCTCGACTGAAAATGTTAGACATTGTGGCAAGATGAATCTTCTCTAAAAGAGTGCTCCGTAAACGACGAATATAAAGATTGTTTGCTTGGCGATTCTGTTACAAATCAAGGCCATATTTATTCACACCTATACTTAGCCCTCAAAACAACAAAGATCGCAACCCGAAATACAATTGAGCTATACTTTTTTTAAAGCAAAGATGTCGATACTTGCTTGCTTTCCAAATGCAAAAGTGTAAGTTGAAGCTTAAGCTGTTTTGCATTACATTGTTATTTCTCCATGTATGTTTTATTTAATCATTCTTTGATCTTAAAAATAATTAATAATAATGAATTCCCAAACTTAAAAAATTTGGCATCGCCAATGTTTACTCCCGCGAATTTTTTTAATAAATAAATTCCCAACAAGTGTTTATATGAACGAGAAGGGAACATGTAAATTTTAATTTGTATTCTAAAGTAGTACTAAATTAAATTACTTTTTCCTTTTATTGAAGGAGTGCACATAAAGAAAATGAAGATAAACACTATCCATTATTTATTTTATTATATTTTTATTAGTATTTTATTTTGTATATTTTTCTTTCACCATACAGGCACTGACAAGTTACTCACAATAGAGACGTTTGTTTATAAAATACTAACAAATAATTCACAATAGTAATGATAACTCCCAAAATATTTGCGATACCGATTTGTTGGGGATGGGAATATAGGTTTGCTCCCATATAACATATTCCCATAACATTCGCGATAAGGGTGATTATGTAACGCCGCAATCTCTTGTTATAGTTTTCCACATGAGTTACATACTACGTTTATACGTACCACTTATTTGCAAATAAATATATTGCAAGTAGAGAATATTGCCGCATAAACAGTGAATTAAATTTTTATTTGCGAATAGCTAACTCATGAAAACAATTCCTGATTAACGACACTATTTGCAAATAAGATTTTAAGCATTGCCACACTTTTAACCGTTTTACGGTTCTATTTCAATGTGGCACATTTATATGACAACAAAAGTAAAATTAAATAAAAAATGTGCAAATAAATTTAAAAATACACAATAATTTTTGATCTTTTTCATTTAAAAAATAAAAAGTTTATATACATACAGTGCTACTAAATGAATAAATTTTCCATCTGGCATCACTTAAAAATAAGAATTTTCATTAAGAAATAGACATATAAACAGTAAGTTAGTTAATCGCAAATAATTTTTATTCGCGAATAGGCTACGTATAAACGTAGTAACAGACACACTTTTTTCTCGCTTTTCGGGAAACGATGGAATATTTTGTTTCACATATTTTTAATGTGAGAAGTTCTTTTAATAAAAAAGGCAACAACTCATATAATATGGAAACTCACTACTGCTAGCAAATACATATATGTAGAAATGTATGTATGAATATATCAAAAATCATCAGATTTCATAAAATAAATGTATTTCAATGTTACATATAATATGGTAAAACAAAATAAATATCAAATAATTCAGTTCTTTTATACACTTAACAAAAATCAGTTCAAAAAATTTGGTTAAAAAAAACTTCAACTAACTTATTTTGAATGTATTTAATTTTAAGCTCCAGGTCTTTTTATATAAAAATATTTAATTATTTCTCAATATTTCGCTAACCTTTGATTATGTGCAACATTTCTTTGGTTTCAGTGTTTAAATGTTACACATAATTAAAACACCAACAACACAAAGAATGAATTTCAAAGCAGACACAGAAAATATAGCTTGTAACTATAGAAATTAAGTTATTAATGGCCATTTTCTCAATGTATCGACAAACTGTCTGTTACTTAATGTCAACATAAATTTATTGGACCGATAAACTGTCCGTTAACGATTTTGGGTTTCTCAATACACCGACAAAAAACATTGTTTTCAGCTGGCAACTCCACTCAAAATACATGTAAAAGTTGGGAGTCAGCTGATTGAATTTATCTGAACGGCAAATAAAAGGAAAATAAATAATTAGGAGATGAGTGCCGGTTAGCTTTGCGATAAAATCGAGGCAAATGAGGCATTGAGAAAACCAAATTTCTTTAATGTGCAGTTTTTCGTTGGGAAAAAAGATAATCGCCTAATGAGAAAATGGCCATAAGAGAAATAATAAATAGATTTATATGCATGTGTTATAAATATGTTAGATAGAAAATAAGTTTATTTTACAAAAATTGTGTTATGTTAAAGTAATATTCTTTAGTCAGAATATTTTTTATTATTGTAAATATGTTTTTTGAATTCGTTTTTTAGTTAGTAAATTATTTTTTTAGTTTATAGGAATTGATTTTTAAATTTAAGGATAGGAAATGGTGCTGGGCGCTGGCCGCACGTAGGGCTGAGCAGGATTTCTCTCGGGTTTGGCCGAAACTCTATTTTCCTGTCTATCTTTTAAATCCATCTTATACTTTTGCTCTTTATTTCACCTACTTTCAACCTTAGCATATCTATCTCTAAATGAGCCGTTGCAATGGACCACATTGGCCTCTGGGTGAGGGCGAAGGAGACTTCGCACCAGCCTTTCTACCTACCTATATAGGAAATGTTTTTTTTCAGTTTATTTGGATTGTTTTAAAATTAGTTATACATTTTTTTTTTTTTTTTTTTGTTAATTTGGTTTTTGAAATTAATTTTATGACAAAGAGGTTTTTGAATTTAACACATTTCAAACTTATTTTATTTTTTATGAATACGGCAGTTAGAGTTTTGTTAAATTTTGTTTGTTTCCTGAAGATGCTAACCAAAGATTAGCGAAATATTGAGAAATAAGTAAAATTAAATACATTCAAAATATTATCGAAAAGGTCAATTAAAACTGAATTTAAATTAAACTAACTTAACTAAGAATTATAAAAAACTTTAAGTAATTCAGACTCAAATACACCTGTATATTATTACAGCAAAGTTAAAATCGACCATTCCTTTGTTATGTGTTATATTATAACTTTTCTGTAAAAAAAATGATTTAGTAAACTTATTACTTTATTTTATAAAATAGAAAAATATGAATGGCCACAATACTTGTACTCGTCTCGTACTTCAGCTATTATATGTCCTTGAATTAGTACAATGTATATGAAAAGGTCGTTTGTTGTTGGAATATCCGAATGTGGAACAGTGTTATTCCGTACAACACCAATTCATTTGTGTGGCTGAAGTCGCTAAGTAACCAGACGGAGATACAATTCTATTTGGGTTAAATATAGTAACAATCGTAGGTGTGTGATCGGAAGATAGTTCTAAGGAAGCTTCAACATGAATCGGTTCTGTGCGGATGTTTTAAACCACGCCAAAATCGATAACATCTGGAATTTTTTGCTGATCAGTAGGCCAATATGTTGGTTGTCCGCTCGCAACCACATTTAAATCCATTTTAGAAATTGTATTAAACAAAAGACGACCCTTGGTGTTATACAGTCCCTGGCCAAATTATTAGACGCACTGTATTTTTATACCCTTCACCACAGGTGTAAAAGGGTATATATAAGTTTGTCATAACGTTTGTAATTTCCACAATATTGATTTTAGAACCCATAAAGTATATATATTCTGGGTCCATATGAGAAGAGAAGTTGATTTAACGATGTCCGTCTGTCCGTGTGTCCGTCTTACGTTTGATATGTTTTTTCCGGATAATCCAGACATGATAGCGGCTAGGTTGTTTTACATTTATGTTACATACAGTCCACCATTTCTTGCTATTGAAATTCAGCAAGATCGGTCCACAAATGGCTTAGATATGACCAAAAACCATGACTGCCTCTAATTTTTCCAAAAAAATCCCTTGTGGTTGTTGTTTTTTTGTTTTTTTATTTGAACGAGTTGAATTTTAAGCATAAGAAACATGTACACATGCTTGTACATGATTGTTCGCTTTAATTGAAAAATACATACCTACATATTAAACTAATAATATGACGGAGTATATTATACTATAATTCTTTATTTTTAACAACGTTAATAGCTCAATGGTCTGGGCGGTTGCCCAAGAAGGTTTGTTTGTTATATTGCCGGGGTTCAAATCTCGGCATCTCCACCTTTTCCAAACAGAAAATTGTTTAAATTTTTTTTATAAATATTTCTATAAACGATTTTAAAATTATTCAGCGATTTTTGATTTTTTCATTTTATTGACAATATAAATATGAATCGTTCGCCTTACATGTGAATCAAAAACCATATTTTACAATTTGTTTTTGGCTTAAATGTTAATACCTAAGTATGTAGTATGTACGAATATGCAAAAGTTATTTATGTGTATTGTTAGGCATTGTTTTCATGATTGTTGTTTTTTTTCAGTTTTAGAGACGGATTGTTGATAATCTCTTCTTACATTTCAATTCAAAAATCTTATACGTGTTGCCATATTATTTTTAAAAAATCTTATTATTTCTAAAAAAAATCCCATTTGTTATTTGAAAACAAAACATTCAACAATAAGTATTTGCGAACGTAAATGTTTAATTTAATCAAAAAGCTAGAAACATTTAAGTTTGGATAATTTTATTGACGAAACCAATGACATAGAAACAGATCTTAAAATTTGTTCACAGCTTACTCTGACATTAGGCAAGGCAAAGAAATTTTGAAAACGCTACAAATAATTCTTAAAGTTGTTCATTATATTGTTTTAAATCCTTATACATTTAAGTGACTCATTTTAAACAAAATTAAAATAAATGGTAATATTTAAACAAGTATTTAGGTAGATTTGATATAGCATCAGATATAAATACCACAAATTGGAAGGCTCTCTAATAAAAACAAAATACAAACGGTTTTATAGCTATTTCGATTTAAAAGAATTTACAGACATATTTAGACTAGATTAATTTTTTTATATTTAAAAAAAACAGTCATCATTAATTGCGTAAAAGTTAGTTTATAACAATTTATTTTAGTTTTAATCGCTAAGACTATTCCATCCAACTTTAAAAATTAATCAAAAGAAGCTTAAAACATTTTTCTAAAAAGCTAATAAAATGCCAAATGGAAATTTTACAGCTAAATCTAAGTTTTTGGTGCTGAATTTACTTTCAAAAATAAAAACTTCCCACACTACTTAAAAGTCTTCATTAAAAATCGGCCAAACATGCAGGGTTATCGTCTTGTAAAAAAATAAAATGAAAATTTTTTTACAATAAAATAAGAATTATCCATTTCCATACGAAATTTAATTTTGACTACAACTATTTTTTTTAGTCAAAATTTATTATAATTTATTATAATACATAAAAAACTTAAGTTATATAAATACCTATTCTTCAATTTTTAAAATAATTCTAAAAAAGCTAGAAACATTTAATTAAAATGCTTAAAAACATGCGAAGCGCTTAATGAAAGTATTTTAGCTAAATTAAAATTTTTAATCTAAGTTAAGCTGCAAAATTGCCAAAATGGTCACACTGCTTAAAAACCATACAAACAAGCAGGGTTATCCACTTTAAAAAAAAATTTTATTTAGGGAATATTAGAAATGCCCTCATCATCTAATTTTACGACTACAAAAAACCGCTAACATAACGAACAGTGATCTAGTGTCGTCAAAATATTAAAAGCAATCTTTGCCTTTTTATTGCTGACATTGATAACATATTAGTCACTTTTTTAGACAATTTATACAAAAATATATTCATATACACCTATATACGGGCCTGTTCTGAAATCACACCTGTGACTTTGTGGTGTTTTGAAAGTCATACCGTTGTTGTGTTTCTTGGTGTGCTTTCTGCAATTGAAGATCACACAAAAACGGGACGCCAAAAAATATCACACGTGTGATTTTAGTAGGCACACGTGATTTCAAATCACGTGATTTGAGTTAAAGTGATTTTCAGAACAGGCCTGATAATCACCCCTATCGTGAATAACAAGTGGAATTTTTGTTCCCATGAAATTTTCATTCCCCTCGAAGGGAAAAAAGCAATCGTCAATCTAATGTGAAAAATTTTTCACGCTATCAGTTCCAGTGAATGTAAAAAAAAGAAGAAAGATTAAAAAAAAAATAAAAATCAATGAAATTTTTGTTCAAAAATATACATGTATATATTTTAAAGAAAAGTTAAAATAATAAAGCAAAATATTTAGTAATGGAGGGATAGTTTGATTACAACGTTAGTTTTTTGCCATTTTTAAATTTTATGTTGTAAAATATTTTCCAAAATTCTGCCACCAAGTCAATCGAAAGTTTCACAAATCCGCAGGCAATCTACCTGTTGCTTTGCATTTTGTTGAGCAATATATCGGTTTGTGCCTTTTTAACTTTATTAACCCTTAATATTCGATATATAGGAGGAGCTTCTTACATACATGTTCTGTTCCCTAGCAAAAATAAAGTGAGAAAATCTAAGGGAAATGTGAACAAATTACGAGGGAAAAATTTTTATACGATAAAGGGAATTTTACTCCCGTGAACATTTTTTCACGTTATTATTCTTCTTTGAATTACGTTTTTTCATGGGAGTTGTTCATGATCGCAAATATGTGAAAAGGGGAAAAATTACGAGGGAAAAATTATTCACGATAGGGGTGAATATCTTCTGCACACAAGCGATTTAAAAGCATACACAATTTAAGCAATTTCTCGGTATGTTTATGTTGTTTTATTGATAAATAAAAAACATTTAAATTGGTTTGCGACTTTTATTAACCAAAACGACAGTTTACGTTTCAAAACGGTTAATGGTAACTTTGTAAAATAGTTGTGTGTTGTTTTTTTGTGGTTTTTTTATTTAAAATACTTGCGGTAAACTTCTTTTTTTTTATTTAATATTACCTTCTGTATTATATACAAACAACAAACACATACATACTTTAATTTACTATTAATAATTATTGATATCACATACTCAAATCAACAACGGCTTTACATGCGGTTCGATGGTCGAACGGTCTAAACGGTCTGCCTCCTAACAATTTCTTATTGGTTTACTGGTTCGAATCCCATTCATTCCATTTTTTTTTTTATTTTTTTTTTTTTTGTTTTTTATAAATTCTTTTTATCTAAAAAGAAATTGGTCAGTTTTTCACTTTTTAAAATTTTCAAAATATATTTATGAACTTCATATACGTATATTTTATACATATTTACGCTTTTTAATTTACCCTTTTTATACCCTTATTTTTATACCCTTCACCACAGGTGTAAAAGGGTATATATAAGTTTGTCATAACGTTTGTAATTTCCACAATATTGATTTTAGACCCCATAAAGTATATATATTCTGGGTCCATATGAGAAGAGAAGTTGATTTAACGATGTCCGTCTGTCCGTCTGACCGTCTTACGTTTGATATGTGTTTTCCGGATAATCCAGACATGATAGCGGCTAGGTTGTTTTACATTTATGTAACATACAGTCCACCATTTCTTGCTATTGAAATTCAGCCAGATCGGTCCAAAAAAGACGTAGATATGAGCAAAAAACCACGACTACCTCTAAATTTTTCCAAAAATCCCTTGTTGTTGTATTTTTTTTATTTCTGTATATCTTGAGAACGGCAAGAGCCAAAGTTTCCAAATTAGGTACACACATTAAGGTTGCCAATACACACCATCCTACAAAATGTGGGCGGGATAGGAGAAGTGGGCGTGGTACCTCCCGTACAAAAAAATTAAAAATTTTATAAAAACCTAAATTAAAGGGCTGCCATTTGTCCTATGGATATGACTTATATACCAAAATATCTGAAATTTCTTGTAGAACATATTTTATAAAAAACTCGGAAAAATCGGTTCAGATACAAAAAAGTTATGACCAAAATTAAATTTCTTTTTTAAATACCCAACTTTCGGGAACCATAGATCTCCCCGAGTCCAAGCTTTATAACTAAAGTAAATGGTAAATTTCTTCTTCAACACGTCGGTATATAAATCTGCCAAATCGGTTAAAAAATGGCAGAGTTATAACCGAAATACTGAATCCACAAAAATTACTCTTTTTTATAATTAACTTTGTTAAAATATATATTTACAAGTTTATATAAATGTTTATATATAAATATAACTTAAGTAAATGGTAAAATTCTTCCTTAACACGTCGGTATATAAAACTATCAAATCGGTTAGACAATGGGTAATTTATGAGCAAAATACTCAAAAAATGGGCTAAAAAACATCAAAATTTTTATAAAAACCTAAATTTTAGGGCTGCTATACGTCCTATGAATATGACTTATATATCAAAATGTCGCAAATTTGTATGAGTTATAACAGAAATACTGGGGTCTAATCACCGCATACGATATCGAACAAAATTCATCGAAATTATTTATTTTGGTATCTTGAAACTCGATATCGAATGAAATGTATTGAATTTGAAATAATAGCATTCGACATCGAGTAACTCGACATTACATTTATCGAGTTTTCATTCGATACGCCTATCGTATGCAAAAAAATTCAATAGTTTATTCGATACGATAGTATCGAATGCAGTGATTAGAACCCTGAATTCCCGAAAATTACTCATTTTATACCCTTCACCGAAGGTAAAAAGGTATATACAATATTGATCCTACACCCTATAAAGTACATATATTCTGGGCCCTTATGAAAAGCGAAGTTCAAAACCGGTTGTCTCTTATTTAAAAAAAAAATATTTACCAGTTTTATTTAGTTTTTGTCTAGTTGCTCTGTATTCTGCTCGCACAATGGTGAAGGGTATATAAGATTCGGCACAGCCGAATATAGCACTCTTACTTGTTTTTTAGCAATATTATGTTTCTTAAGAGAATGGTTTCCAAATGGGGAACCATTCACTTTCATGCAAGATGGAGCTGATGAAAAGAGAAGTGGCTTAAGATGTGCTTATCAACAAAACCCAGCTCCTAGAAAATACTATTTATGTGTAGAATCATCATTCTCAAATGCAGGAGACAGTACAGTCTTGCATTGGTAGCATGCCGCGCAGAATTAAAGCTTTGATAGCAGCTGAAGGTGGCTCAACTAAATTATGACCTTTACTTACATTAATTGAGGAGATCCATAACAAAATGGAGTAATTACACCATAACATTTTTTTGGATAAACGTCAAAATGTAATTAAAGTAAGTAGCACATAATTTTTTTTAAAAAACAATTATTGAGGTATTATTGTCTACAAAAAATAATAATATTAATCACAAATTAATTATTTTATCTGACAGTTTGTTTTTAAGTTATTTAGATAACAAATTTGCAATTATTGCGTTTTGGTCAGAATCCATAGTATTTATTTCATTTTGCTTTGAACTGTATAAAAATATTATTCACAATCAACTTAACAAAAGCAAAAGGTTAATACCTGAACTAAACAAAAGTTCCTTACGTTTTACAGCTATCTAAGAGTTACCTCCAGAGCAATTAATTGCAAAGATGTGTAATTATTGCATTTTACTCTGAACCATTATATTTGATATTGAATTGCAGTGTAGTTATTGAGTTTTGCAATGCTTTATATTAAAGGTAATATAGATTTCAATGTGTAGAATACGTTTCAATCAAAAAATCAAAAAACTTGAAAAATGTAATTATTGCGTTTTGTTTTGGACCTCCTCAATTTGACTTTTCTTTAAAACTTAATAAACTTATGCTTTTCTAAATTATTTATTTTATTTTTTTATTTATTTATTAATATCAATACAAAGAAAGCCTCCAGAGCCAATTATTTATGTATTGCTGATAAATAACAAAGTTCACGAGTATACCACTTAGAACTAAAACACTTAAGATAATATAGCAAGTTATCTGTTATATATAAGTGGCCCCCAGCCATATGAATATTGGAATATTGAAATCCAATAAAAGTAAAAAAATCCAAACTAAAAATTTAGACAGTGGCAAGAAACAGAAGATGAGAAAAAAAACCGATAGTGCAAATATGTTAGGTTGTAATTCCATTAAAGTACTCAATAATTCTACGCTTGTATGTTAAAAATGAATAGGAAAAAAGTTTAAGACTGTTAGGTAGGACATTCCAAACTCGATAGACACGCACTACGAAAGAGCGGTCGGATATCGAAAGATGTCTAAACGGCACATCAATCTGAATATTACGTGTGGAGTTGATAAAAGAAAATTTATTCACTAAAATTTCCAGTTGTTGAGTTTTCATAATTTTATAAAAATGAAGTAAAATACGTAATTTCAGATAATCATTAAAACTACATTATAAAAATTGTGGAACAAGTTCCCTAGTACGTTCATGCTCATTAACTTTTAGACCAAAAACAAAGCGAACAACCTTTCTTGTAATTCCACTAAGTATATCCACATTGTATAACCAAGAACCTGAAAAAACTTCAAGGCCACAATTAAACTGAGACATAATAAGGGAATGAGCTAATCGGTATCTTACATGTCTAGGTGTATATGGTTTTAGGGAGTATAACCTTCTCAAAGTGAGACAAACCCTATTAGACAGCGAATTAATATGACTATCAAAATTCAGGCCCGAATCCAAAATAACACCGAGACATCTAATGGTGTTTTCTTTTCTACAAAAAATGTGACATTTTATTTAAATAAAATGCAAATTGGAGTCTGTTTCTTAAAAATTTTGCTCCCGAAAAGGGTGGCTTGTTTTATTTTAAAAAACTCAACCTTTTTTGGAAGCAAAATTTTTATGAAACAGACTCCAAATTGCATTTTTTAAATAAAATGTCACCCTTTTTGTAGAAAAGAAAACACCATAAGAACGTCAACATAGTCAACTATTTGTCCATTTACATAAATCCGAGGGCCAAACCAATTTCGGCCCTGCAAATGAAAAGTCATAGCCTTAGTCTTAGTATAATTAATCTCTAGAAAGTTAAGAGCCATCCAGTTAGATATTGAGCCCAGGTGGTTGTTTAAACAGGTCTCAAAAAGGTCAGTTTGATGAGAATCAGATGTATATAAGAGTAAAATATCATCAGCAAATGAATATGACTGACAAAAACCGTTATCCATAAGGGGGATACAATCATTCAGGTAAGTAATAAATAAAATGGGACCCAGTAAAGATCCCTGAGGTACACCAGAAGTTACTGCACTTATAGAAGAATTTACCCCATTTATTGAAACAAA
Source organism: Pollenia angustigena (assembly GCA_930367215.1). Lineage (NCBI taxonomy): Eukaryota > Metazoa > Arthropoda > Insecta > Diptera > Polleniidae > Pollenia > Pollenia angustigena. The sequence goes on along the minus strand of OV884061.1, from coordinate 8,544,302 downwards.
CTTGTGACCGTTCCAATAAATAGTTATAAATCAATCTGCATGCCGATTTGGAAAAATTATAGTTTTCCTGAAGTTTCCTTGCAAGAATATTGTGGTTGATTCGATCAAACGCTTTCGTTAAATCAAGAGAGACTAATATACAATGCTGACGATTATCAAGTTGCTCTCTTATATTGTCAGTTAAAGAAAGTAGTAATGATGTCGTATTGTGATTTTGCCTAAAAGCAAACTGATTAGGTCTAATCTAGAAGTGGGCACAACAAAAACTGTGCTTGTATTGATGCTTATTAGTATTAGTGAGATGGCAGAAGTACCCACCATACACAAAGCCAAGCATTTGAAATAAATGGTACATTATATTTTATTTTATATTTTACGCATTTGAAGAAATATAAAACATTTTTTACTAGTTTAAATTGTAGAGATTTACTGTTCACAGAAAAAGGTAACAGTAAAAAAAGTACAGTAAATTATTTTTCGCATAACATCATTTATTTGAAATGAAACACGTGTGTTGGCTGGGTAAATTCTCTTGAAAAAAAAAATACAAAAAATATTAGAAAATGTATCTCATCAAAAACTAAATTATAGAGGCTAAGAATACGTGTGAAATCTCTCAGCACAATTGTGCTATGGAGATTTTGTGAGATGTGTGATCTTGATGACCGTATTTATTGCTGCGATCGGCAACCTATACTATTACATTTTGAGATTTTATGCGTTGTATGAATTTTTCATATGTAGTTGTTAATGTTGTTAAATTCTCTTCAATGTGTGTGCACACGTACGTAAGAAAAGATTATAAAAGAGAATTACTGTTGTTTGGTGTGATTTGGTATCCCAGTTGGCCACGTCTTTTAGACATGTTCGAAGACGGATGCACGACAATGTTAATTGCAGCACGACATGTGAGGGACAGCGGGAACAAATCGTCAACGACATTTACGAAGTGTCGCGAAAATCGTGCACGACACAAAGAAAGAAAATGTCACCTACTTTAACATTACCGACTACCTGGATGACAATGTCGTCTATTTCTACGTCCACGACAAAAATGATTATATGGTTAAATTCTAAATTCAGACAGTTTTTTTGTATATAGTTGGAAATTTAATTTCTGTTATATGTTTTGCATTCGACTCCTATAAGCAATCCTAAAGTTGACAGTGAAGTACTAACTGCACGTTATCCATTTTCCAGGCCGCGAATAATTTCATCATAATTTTTGGTTTTACTGTTTAGAACTTATTTGTAAATTTATTGTAGGTATTTAAATCGGCAATTAAAAAAAAAAGAATATAAGAATTTTAAGAAAACGAAGCAAATGATTGAACAGCATTCAAGACAACCTATAAAACAGTGTTGCTCATACTGTCCCACATAGAGTTTAATAGAGGACAACTTATAAGATAAAGTCGCTGATACTGTCCCAAAAAAAGCTAAATAGAACACAACTTACAAGACAACGTCGCTCAAACTGTCGTGAACGACGATTTCCTGTAAATTGCCATCTAGAAAACCAAAACAACAAGGGACAAGTCGTGCAATCTGGCCAACTGGGATAGTTAGTGTGATTTTTTTGTTTCTTTGTTGTATGAAGCATATTCCGTACTCTTTACACTTCGTATTTGGTCGTTTATACCACACTTATTAAAATCCATTTGCATTTGTGTGTTTATATTTTTTTTGTGCTTTATGTGGTTTTCACAATATAGCTTTGATTCGTTAGCAAAGAGCAATCGACAATAAGCATTTAAACAAGTTAGAGTGCTATATTCGGCTGTGCCGAATCTTTGATACCCTCCACCCTCAAATGTTTATGGAGTAATATCTGTATGATGTTATTATTATCTTAAACTGTGACGATTTGTTATTAATTATGGTTTTAGGCGACTAAACTGTTTTCCGGTAGTAGGGTTTATATGGGGCCTAGGGTAAATTATGGACCGATCATCACGAAATTTCACAGCGTCATTTCTAGTTCTTTAAAACTGTGACGTACCAATTTCTGTTATGCTAGCATTAGTAATTATGGTTTTAGGTGTACTAAACTGTTTTCCGGGAGTAGGGTTTCTATTGGGCCTAGGGTAAATTATGTACCGATCTTCACGAAATTTCACAGTATCATTTATAGTCCTATAAAATTGCGACGAGCCAAAATTATTGCATTATTTTTTACGGTTTTAGGCGTACTAAACTGTTTTCCGGTAGTAGGGTTTATATTGGGCCTAAGGTAAATTATGGACCGATCGTCACGAAATTTCACAGTGTTGTTTCTAGTCCTAAAAAACTGTGCGTTCCAAATTTTGTTACGCTAGCGTTATTTTTTACGGTTTTAGGCGTACTAAACTGTTTTCCGGGACGGATCTTCATGAAATTTAACAGCATGATTTCCAGTCAAATAAAACAAATTTTTGCAAAATCTTAAATCATTCCGTGCCTTGTTCCAATTTTTTTATGTGGTGGTTCCACATTTTGATTCATAGCTCTGGTCCTACTGAACCGATTTTGCTGGATTTCAATCCCAAACTGCTTAGGATAACTACAAGCAATTTGGTTTTCAACAGACGGACAGATGGACATGGCTTAATCGACTTAGAATTACTTAAGGACCCAGAATATATATACTTTAAGGGGTCAGAGATGAATAATAAAAAAGTTTCACACGGAATGACAAACTTAATATACCCTCTTCACAACTAATTGTGGTGGAGGGTATAAAAACAAACGAATGTCTTGAAACGGCATTCAAATGCATTCAAACAGGACTTTAGTTTGTTTAGCGTTATAATCGCCAGCGGCCAGCTCTTCAACACAAATATTCGTTGCTTGCAGATAATCCTTTAATGATCAAACATTAAGTAGTGTTTGATTTTGGCTTTTATCAAAATGGCAGAACCACCACCAGCTCTATCTCGAGGGTCCTTGGTATCATATAACATATCGACCCCTTTGCGCGAAATTATCGTATGTTACAAAAACCAAATTTTACAGGAGAGCCATTCTTCTACTTTTCTCTGCTATCACTTGCAATATAAAAATGAAAATATACATTCAATTTTTGGAGCAACGAAGTGGAATTCGCTAACAATATTTTGTCAGGCGACGTCTCTTTGAATGTAGAACAAGATTGCATTAAAAACTCAATTTCAAAAAAATTGGCATATACGATAATTTCGTGCAAAATGAGTCCATATAACCATGTATTTTTAACGTATTTTTTGAGGTCAAATGAGATTTAGAAACCATCATTACATCTATTTTTTTTTTTTTTCTATTAAATTATACCCATTGTGATTTAGGTCGTTAGCGGAAGAGGTTATTACTAGGCTGCGGAGCCTGAATGTCATTATTGTTTACTTGACTTGTTACCTGCATTTGAGGGGTATTAGTTTTCGGTTCAACCGATACTGGGCATCCTCTATAATTGGCTGTGTGATGACCGCCACAGTTGCTACATTTTTTTACGTTGGAGTCGGTTTTAGACTTATCGCAAAGAAATGTACCGTGTAGCTCACCACATACTACGCAAACAGGGAGTAGGTAGCAGTATGCCTTAGGATGACCATATTCCTGGCAGTTCAAACACTGAACAGGTTCATTTCAATTGTAATTTTTCTGTACAGGATATATTTTAAACTGTAAATAGGGTGCGTTTCGTTTTTTCTTAGCTCAACGTCGCCGGGCTCCAACTCCACTCCAAATAGTGGTTGAGGATTTTTTTTCCTATTTTTAATATTTACCACATGCTTAATTTTGAATCCTTTTTCTTCCAAGAAAGTTTTTATTTCTTTTGGGTCCATACATGAGTCAATTCCCTTAATTACTACCTGAAGACCTTTGCTGCTCTTCAATTGGTATGTATAAAAACTTTTTTTAGTTCTTCAAATTTGTTAATTTGTTTGCTGAAATCATTCTCTTGATTTACTTATATTTTTGTCTCGTTTATACTACCACGCTTGATTGCAGCTACGTCAAACGCATTTTCACCTATCACCGAGATCAAACTCTTTATAAGCTCATTTGAGTTTTGCTCCCTAAGATATATCGGGGGAGGCTTGGACGATTTTATCACGTTTGGTGCTTCTTCTCCTTCGTCCTCAAGAATTGCAAATCGATTTTGTAAATTTATTCTATCAAAAGATGGTACTTTTGAGGCCGAAGCAACTGCTGAAGAGGTAGGGCTGCGACCCAGTTTAAGCACTGTAATATACCTGTCCATACCAACTTGTACTTGAGGCATTTGACAACTTTTTACTAAAGGGTTCTCCATTGCGTCTGTATTTGAGTTCATGGTATCATTTCTTACTAAGATTGTTTTTGCCGCCGCGGTAATACTTGCGGGCGCGGCAACACTTGTCCCCAGAGACAGTTTAATATTTTTTAATGTATAACTATCCACCGTTTTTGTGAACACCGAGGGTGAAAGGGAACGTGTTCGAATAATTGGCTTAGCCGTTAGGTAGTTCATATTGTTTTGTTTTATTTATTTCAGCATTATTTTCGTTTGCACGAACAAAAATTTCTTTCATATTGTCTTAGTGTTGTTTCACTGTTCATACTCATGCAAAGAGTAGTTTTTCACCGTTTTGCTGTGTATTTTTCTTTATTTAGTTTTATCGTTTTAATTGTTCACTATTATATAGAGTTGGGTAGTTCATGAACGAACTAGTTCAATTGAACTAGTCAGACAGATGAACGTTGAACGGTCTTTCAGTCTGACAGTTCCTTTTAGTGCAACAGTAGTCTTTTGAGTAGGTTGATTTAGTTCAGTTCATTTAGTTCACAGGTTCCTTTACTTCAGTTGCTTGTCCACTTTATTTTTTATTCTTTACCGAACTGATTGAAAAGAAACAACAATATTATTAGTGTCTATATGTAATAACATAATATACTTGTTTCTTTTACTCATTGCCAGATTACTTTAATCATTTTCATAATATAATCAAGACTGCCATACTAAGAGATATCTCGCTGCGATTTTTTTCGGCGATTTATAAAATATATGGCGATTTTGTATTATTAATAAAGGGTCCCATAGACACAACTGCTCATGATCAGCATGTGTTTGTAATTTTGAAATTTTTATTAATGTATGCGTCACGCAGACAATGCAGTATGAAAAATCAATATAGGTTTGATTTTTTAATGAACTCATGCTGCTGACAGTTGTTCAAATGAACAATAAAATAAATTATTAATTTTATCATATATTTTTCTTTTCAATTAAAATTCAAACAAATTTAAAATAGTTTCTGAGAAAAAAACGTGTGAAGAAAATAGGAGTGAATTTCACGAAATGAAATTTATTTTAAAATGATGATTGATATGTAGGTGTGTAGGAAAATGTCAATCACACACGTGTACGAAGGTTTCATCGGCAGTAGGTGTCAGCAGTATGTGTCTATGGGCCTCTTAAGATTTCCGTAGGACATGCTAAAATTTACTGTTAAGGAGATTTTGTTGACAATAAGATAAGTCATTAATTTGTCATCGCAAATATTTTGGGAGTAAAAATTTCTATTGTGCATAATTTTTCAGTGCTTTATAAAAAAGCCTCTATTGTGAATAAATTGTCAGTTCTTGTATTCTGAAAGAAAAATATACAAAATAAAACACTAATTATAATATTATAAAATAAATAATGAATAGTGTTTTTCTTAATTTTTCTTATTAATGCTCCTTCAATAAAAGGAAAAAGTAATTTAATTGAGCCCTTCCCTAGAATACAAATTTAAACTTACATGTTCCCTTCTCGTTCACATTAACACTTTTTGGAAATTTATTTAGTAAAAAAAATTGGAGGGAATTCATTCCCATAAAATTTGTTATAGGAATCATTCACAATACGAAAAAAAAATATGGGATTATTTCAGAGTTCAGAGAAATTCAAATGTGAACGCTCATATTCAACCATTCTTGAATTTTTTCATAAATGAAAAATGTAAAATATGTAACTTTTTTTCACAGTCATGAATGAATTGTTAATATTTCGCCAAATTCATTCATGTTTTTGAGGAAAAATCCAATTTTGCCTTTCTTCAGTCATGAAAAATGAGGAAAAAAAAAGTTTTAGAAACGATCCTCACTAGTAATGTTGTTGTTGCTTGACAGTTTGCATGACCACAGCTCGAAATGACTGTGTGTATTTGTTTGTGTAAAATATTTTTGGTATAGGCAACCAGCCGAAGAGTCTGTTGGATTTTTTTGTAAGAAAACATTATTGAAATAAAATTAAAAGAACTGCACATATCGTCCGTCATCTTGAATGCAGAATAATGTAACATCACATATCATAATTTTACATGCAAAGCAGACAACTTTGTAAAATGTTTATGAGATTTATAAGCAATTTTAAATATTTCAGCTAAAAATGCGATTATTATTATTTTTTAAGTTGTGTATGTTGCGTTACATAAATTTGTAATTTTCAGAAACAAAAAGACGTATCATCAACGAAAGTATACATATTAGTATCAAGTAAAACAAACATTTAAAATATTATATAATTAAATATTTGTGTTAAATTACCGGAAAAATAGGATATATACATACCTATGATAATTTTTTATTGATTGTTTTACTAATAAGTAGTGGTTTAAATTAGAAAATGTATCTTAATTTAATTTAGCTATGATTTGATTTTAAAAAGCCATATTTTTCATTCTAATTAAAAAGTAAAATTATTTTTTTTTAAATGAACAAATTTAGCAAATAAAAATTTGACTCATATAACATAACATGTATATATCGAATTATTTCAAAAGAACTCCGTATCGCATTCTAACAACGCTACGTACGTTGCAAAAAGTAAATTTTAATTAGGTGATTTCTGAAAAATAATAAGAAGAAGGAAAGCGTAGTGTTGATAGCATATTAAATGTTGGACAAAGTAGTACTTCTCCAAAGAAAGATATGATTACAATTTAATAATTCTAAAGGATTAACACAAAATAAAGCTAAACAGTCTATATTCACCTACTTTATAAAAAAAATAAAAAAAGCAATTATTCCAAAAATTAAGAATATCTGTCTTTTTCAGGAAATTGATGAAGGGCCACTTTGAAGAATGCAATCCTAATAAAACACAGATTATTTTAAATAAACTAATAAAAATATTTCTTTTGAATAATTAGTATTGTGGTTTTTTTGTCGAACTATTTTTGGGTTTTTAATCCAAATTTTAATATTTTTAATCAGGCTTAAGTTCATCAAATTTAATTTTTCATTAAATTATTATTATAAAGAAAGGAATTTTACAACATGAAAATTATCAATAACAATTTTAACTCATAAGGATACTATCATAATAATGATGACAGTCTGATGGAAACAAAAATCTGAGGACCTGCAGATGTTGCCATTTATTCTTAGAAATTTTAAGCGTTTGGAAGTGCAATGGGGTAGGCTGCAAAATTTCAAAATTTCTGACAGTCCTATATGGAGACGGCTTTTATCATTTTACAGCACTTTTATTACTTTTTCTTCTGCTATAATTTTTAGTCTGATCACTAATTTTACTAACACCCTGGTAACAGTTATAAAACAAATTACCCAGTTTTGACTTTTAAAGATATTAATTTTTAATTAATTTAATTTAATTTAATTTTTTTCTTGAGTGTGATTATACATTATGTTGTTAAAAAAAATTATATTTTTATGAAACCTAACTTTTAATTTTGTAATTAACTTGGATATTTTTTTAGGTAGCAGTTTAAAATTTTATAAAAATATTTGATGTGAATCGTAATCAACATAAAAATTCAACTTAAAAATTTCTAATAATTTTTAACCTAACGATATGTTTTTTGTTTGTGTAAACAATTCTTTGGTTACTTCAAAAAGGGTCACTTTTTCTTTCGTTAAAAAGACGTACCTTTATGCAGAAATTATTGAGAAAAAATAGACACAAGAAGTTGTTGGTATTTTGTGTTTGTAAAAATATTTTGGTTTCTGTTCCAATCGCGACGATGGGTTTTTATTGCTGAAAACAGTTTTCTTACGTAGGTAAAGTTATAAGGAAAACACTAACAAAGTCTTGTTTCGCCACAAGCAAAGCGACAGTAAGTATGGTTGATGAGTAAGAAAATTTGTTTTATTGTTGCATTAATGCAATTTTATTGTTTCGCGCCAAATTATGTCAGTTATTGTAAATTCAATGTAGTGTTTTCAATACCGTTGCGCTTGGAACACAAACAAAATTTTTTTCACGAGACCAAATACATGTCTTCAGCAGTGTTGCCATTAGGATACGAAAGATACATTTTTCGTATCTTTTGATGGCTTCACGTACCATGTATAATCCTGACATTTTTCGTATCTTTTGAATCTCTATGCAAAATATACTAAAACTTATAATAAAGACTGATCATTGTGTAAAAACATTAATGATGTTTCAAAATAAGATTCACCTAAATCGAGGATTACAAGAAGTGCGAAGTTGTTCGGAGGAAATATGAACATCTTTTATTTTACAGGAAATTTATATGAACTTTTTGATATAATCGCCTTGGTATAAACGCCTTAGCTCGTATATTAATTTTTACAAAAATGAATTTGTTTCGATAACATCCAAAGATAGTTACATATAATTAATTTTAATGTTTGCTAATTGTATTTTTAAAAATTACATACCTAATATTTATGACTTAAATATATATAAAAATGAATTTATATGGTATCATTTCCTTTACAATATTCATTAAATCTATATATATAAAAGAGCTGCGTGAGTGAGTGACTGACTGACTGACTCATTCATCATCGCCCAGCCCTAACCGCTGACCTTACTACCCGTCTCCACTATCCATCAACTTGGTAAGAACATCATGTCGCACATGAATTCTACTCGTGTAGACTGTTCATGTTCAAGTTTCGTCCATGTGCTGCCATCGTTGCCTAAACATTCGTATTAGCATCCATGTGCGCCATGATGTTGGCCATACAATGTATTTTGTGTATACAACCAAACGCCACAACAACAAAAATTGTGGTCAACCAGAACATGAACATCAACACGTATTCGCCACATATAAGAACATGAACAAATTAATACCGTTGCTCTGCCGACGTTATGTTCATGTCTTGTTTAAATCGATAGATCTTGACTACCCGTCTCCACCATCCATCAACTTGGTAAGAACATCATGTCGCACATGAATTCTATTCGTGTAGACTGTTCATGTTCATGTTTCGTCCATGTGCTGCCATCGTTGCCTAAACATTCGTCTTAGCATCCATGTGCGCCATGATGTTGGCCATACAATGTATTTTCTGTATACAACTAAACGCACAACAACAAAAATTGTGGTCAATCAGAACATGAACATCAACACGTATCCGCCACATTCAAGAACATGAACAAATTAATACCGTTGCTCTGCCGGCGTTATGGTCATGTCATGTTCTAATCGAAAGAGCATGGAGACGTGGGGTGAAGACGTGGTGTTAGAAACTTGAAATTTAGACCAGAGATGGTCACTTCCCAAATCGATCCACTTAGACGGGATTTTTGTAAATTCGAATGTTTAGGGGGTAAAAACGGGAAAATTCGGTAACCTTATTTTCAAACTAAAAGAGATACAAAAAAAAAATTGAATACCTATTGTTGTTCTTTAGAAAAAAAAGCGGACAGGTGTCTGGTTCTGGGCTGCCACTACAATACAGAAATTTTTGATACTTTAATTGGGGGAAAATATAGTACCCAAAAAAGGAAATACGGGAAATTTGATGATTTCTTAAGCTTCTTGGTAATACTAAAGTAGCGGGTTGAATGCTAGAATTTACACAAGTTTAAACCTAGAAAAATAAACTTTGGTATAAAAATATGTCCACAAAGAAAAAGGAGACGCTAATGAAGTAGCGGGTATATGCTAGTATGAAATTAAAATGTAAGGTTAATAAATGTTAAACGTTAAAAATGGAGTTAAATTTTTTTTTCAAAATGCATCTTTTTGGGCAAAAGTGTATCTTTTTGGAAACTAAAATTTATCTTTCTCTAAATTTCAGTGGCAACGCTGGTCTTCAGTTCTTGCAGGTAGTAATTTTTTTCAATATTTTTTTGCCTTTATGTCTTTTAAACGAAAAAAAAACGAGACATCACAAAATAAAAAAAAAACACATTTTAGTTTACCAGCCAACAAATAATTTTACAAGACACAAACAGGCTATCGTGCTGCCTAGCGGGAAAAATTGCGAGGGCTTTGACTTTTCAGGCCTTAAAGAAGGTTTACAACTAGATTTTCAATAAACTTTTACTTATTCCGCTCTGCCTTCTTCGAAAAGGGGTTTTTAGAATGGGTTTTATGAAATATTTTACAAATTCAAATTAACTTTTCTGAGATAAGGCCTGTCGAAATCGTTTTATTAGCAGTAATGTTGGAATGTGTAGCAAGTTTAGTTATTAATTTACTAACTTCGCATTATTAGCAACAACAATTTGCGACCTTAGGACAACAAGGATCTATATGCACCTAAACAACGTGTAAGATAGAACCTTGTTGTTCTAATACAGTTGGAATGCGACTAGAAAACTTAATATTGGTAAAAAGGCCTTCTTTAAGGCCTCTTTACAACTTCATTTTCCCGCTGTTAATGGTCAGGCAAATCGCGTTTTTTTCATTATGAGGAATTTGAATGTGAATTTTTTTAAATTTTTCATATCTGACAAATTCATATATGAATTTTTTTGTTTGCTCATTTTTCATGAATGAGGAAATTTAAAATATTTTTTTTCCTCACCCTCATGAATGTGAAGAAGCAGTTCAATTTAAAATTTTTCACGCTCGCTCATGACTGAAAAATGAGCGAGCGTTTCGGTACTCTGGATTATTTTCATGGGAGTAGTTGTTTAAGATAGGGGTGCTTATTTTGAGCAAAACGTGTCAGAGTGTTTCCATAATGTAATAGTATTCCTTACATGTCCTGGGCCACAAAACTGGATTTGCAGTAAAACAAGTGTTCTGCTTCTTGTTTTCCCATACATTTTTAATTTTCGATAAACTCAAACAAAAACTAGTTTTGCTCCAAGAAAATGTCGAAAATCATGAAACAACTCGTCGGCTTAGAGTATAGACCTGCTAACTCCCTTTTAACAAATTTTACAGGAGACAAAAAACTTTTTATTTTCCTATTTGCTGCTTGAGAGGAAAACCAAAAATATTGTTGATTTGACACACTTGAGGACTCAAATTGAAGAAAAACTAGATGCAGTAGCTCGTTTGTGTATTTCTCGCATCGTAAAATTTCTTACATGAAGTGTGAAAAAAAATTCCATCGTTTCTCGATTTATAAGATAAAAGTGTTTCTGTATTTGAATGCGAAAACAGACACAACAAATTCTGTTTATACTGGAATATTTCCAGTAATTAAGTGTCAAATAAAAGCGAAACGTCAACAAATGAAATAAATATAATAAAAACAGGGCTGCCAGATTTGACGAGTTATCGTCATCTTGGCAATTTTTTGTTCCGATATTAACAAAGTGACGTTTTGATGATTTTTTCTAAAAAAGTGACCAAAGCAAAAACAAAATCAAAAATATTTTATAATTTTGTTGTTACTTTCTATAGAAATTCATCTTGAATTTTCAAATTTCAAACACTTCTATTTTGTGGCGTTGAAAATTAAAAAAAAAAAAATAATATGAATGTCTGTAGAAAGCAACAACAAATTTATAAAATATTTTTGATTTTGTTTTTGCTTTTAGTGAAATTGTTGGCGTTGCGTTTTACACTATAAGCACCTAAGTCTTCGAAATAAGATAATTGTAAATATGTTTATATGTTTGTTTATTAGAAAAAGATATCTTTAGAAACAACGGTTAAATTTGTATATTTATCCCTATTGTGAAAATTGTCCTCGAAATTGTTTGCCTGGGTTCGAGCCCAGATTAAGTCAAGAATGAAAAATTATCAGTAAATTTTAATTGATTTTCATGTAGTAAAATTCCTTTCTTCATAAAAATAATTTAATGAAAATTAAATTTGATGAACTTAAGCCTAATTAAAAATATTAAAAATTTGGATTAAAATCCATAAATAGTTCAACAGAATAACCACAATACTAATTATTGTTAAAGCTAAGGCACGAGCTCTATGTTTGCATTTGTCCTTCAAGTTGTGCTGAAAAGGTCAGCAAGAAAAAGAAAGACAAAAAAATTAAAAAACAAAATAAAATATGTACTTTGAACTTCAAGAAGAATTCTTGACAAAAATGTATCGGCAAAAGCAAAATTTCGAGAGAAAGTAATGGACCGACTTGGCTTATTTTGAAGATTTAATACTTCTTATATACATATACAAAATATGATTGATAATTGATATTCTTATCTTATATGTACACTTTTGTGCCAAAACCATTATTCCGGCAAGAAAGAAATTTGTTTGTCTCCCAGTAAAAACTTTTTCAAAATGGATAGCTTCTTGCATTCGTTATTTAGTAGCTTTCTTCCATAAGAACTTCGATAACTACTTTTTTCTGAATGTATTTAGATAAAAAATGACTTACTTTTGAATTTGTTCATTCGTTAGTTTTTCAGTAGAATTGTATGTAGTGCTTTTATGTGTTTCTGATTACTTAACATATTATTTTGTAGGCGAAGATTTTACTGGGCCTTTAACCCGTTTATTTATGAACCGATTCTTTTAATTTTAACTACCAGGTATTCTACTAAGCCTACTTCAGGTAAAAAAGAAAAAGATTATAGGAATAGGTAAATTTAAGATTTATATCTCAGCCATTTGTAAACCGATATAGTTAAATTTCAATAATATACTATTTCGGACTACATACGATATAAATATAAAACAACGTTGTCACTATCAATTCCATAAAAACCAAGAATATTTATAATACTGTTATCAAAGCTGATTTAATTTAAAAATTTTCCATTTTGATCTCGGTTTTTGTAAATATGTATATATCTATTTTAAAAAAGAATGTATGTTTATTTTATTAAGCTTGGTTTCTTTTTTCTTTTGTAAAAATATTTATTTTATTTTTTGTTTAAAATGATATTTTCTCATGCCTTTGTGTAACTTCCAGGGAAAAATAATAATTTTAAATTGTTATTGGATTAAAGAAAATAAATAATTTTTTAAAAAATAAATATAAATTTAATGAAATTATTAAATACCCATGAACTTTAACTATGTTTTTGTTTAATTATTTTTTAATAAAAGTCGAAACAAATTTGTTTAAAATTTGTAAAACAAAAAAGACGATCTTTTTTATTTTTTTCTCAGGAAATTGACGATTTTGACACAAATTTATCGGGCAGCACTGAAACCAAAACAAGAAAAGGCTAAAAAAAATTTAAAATAACAAAATATAACAATTGTTTTTTGTTTATTTTCATCACATAAATTATGCATTAATCATTTATATTCCTTCTATTTTTTTATTTATTTTAAAAAATGTATATAAACATATTTTAAATTCAAAATATCTACATTTTGTTTTTCTTTGACAGTTCTTGAAAGAAACTTTTCGCAAAATATTGTAATAGAAACACTTTTTCTCGCATCCTTCCAATAATTGCTGGCAAATTATTTAAATGACAGATAATTCTCGCGAAAAAAGATACAGAAACACTTGTGTGAGAAAAACCATTTTTTGTTTCATTTCACACTATTTTTGTTGCAATTCACACGTTTCATGCGAAAAGTTTTACGATGTGAGAAATGCAGAAACGGGCTACTGGTCGACGAGGCATATCTTTCTCTACCATACGGCATTAAAATCTCAATTTACTTAAAAAGTGGATTTAGCAGGTTTACACTCTAAGCCGACGAACTATGAGTTATCCATTACTGGTGATTAACAATTTCGAAAAAAATTACAGATTTACCAAAATAACAAGACTTTTTAAATTATATGTATATCTGTGTATTAAAAAACAAACAAGAAAATATTTTTTATTCAACACATATATTTTTTGCTTTCATGTTTGTTAACAACATAAATGCCATTTTGATTTCAAAAAGCAAAACCAGTTTTACATAATGGAAACACTCTGACACGTTTTGCTCAAAACAAGTTGTTTTGCTGATAGTGGAAACATAGTATTAGAGTCTCAAAATAAATCAATAGCTTATCTAATTTCAGTGTATTTATCAAAAATAAAAATTGGTTATTTAGCACGTCATATGGAAATATTATTAATAATAAAAAATCGCCATATATTTTATAAATCGCCGAAAAAAATCGCATTGTAGTCAAAATGTTTGAAAATCGGCACGTGTGGCGAGACATCTCTTAATATGGCAGCCCTGATTATATTACGAACATGTTTTAGTAATCTGGCAATGAGTAAAAGAAACAAATATATTATGTTATTACATATAGACACTAATAATATTGTTGTTTCTTTTCAATCAGTTGTTTTTGTAAAAACATTGAATATAAAATTTATTTTTTGAAAATATAACAAAAGGAAATTATTTTGTTTATAAAATATACACAATTGCTTTAGAAATTGAATATGTGTCCTCTATTGCAAATTAATTGTGGCTCCACTTATTCCTTACGCATTTTTAATTTATTGGGTTTATACCTATTCACTTTTATGTGTGTTTTTTAGTGTCTTGGTTAAATGCTTTTTATTTAGTGTTTTTTATTAATGATTTTTTTATATATTGTTTTAAAGAAGAGAATAAATTTCTGTTAAATAAATTTTTGTACATGTTGTTGTTTTTATTAAATTTGTATTAATTTTTTCAAAGCTTGACACACACAAGAATAAACAACAAACAAAAAGTGAACAAGCAACTGAAGTAAATGAACCCTTGGACTACATGGACTGACTTAAATGAACTGACTCAAAAGTACGAAATAAACAGCTGACTCAAAAGACTGACTGACTGACGCAAAAGACTGACTAAAAGTGAACTATTGAACTAGTAGAACGAACTAGTTCACTTTTTTTAAATGAACTCTAATGACAAGTCACCTAAATGAACGATTAAGCCCAAGACTACTATTATATTAAATAATTTAAATAACAAAATATATCATTTATTTTTAAGCGTCCATTCGCTGCTTATATTACAAAATCAAATGTGATTAATTAATAGTTCAAATCGTATGCGGGGTTAAAAATACACGTCTGTATCACAACAAAGCACAAAACGAACTCCAAAATGCCAATATAATAAGATGGTTAATGGGCACAAAGACTCTATTCCGGAAAGAAGCTTCTACGGAGGCTATGTGAAATTGTGGAAGGACTCTCGCCAACCATAGGGTTCGTCCTTGTGACAATAAGAACCAATGTACTAAATATCATCAAATTACCTCCAAAGTTGCGACCTGTACTTTATACACAAGGTTGACATGCAGATCTGTGGAGTCGTCATAAAATAGTTCAAACTCTTGGTCCTTATTGAAAGAAAATTATTCTGTAAGAATTTTGAATCGATATTTTAATTATTAGATCGCCAATTTCGAAGAATTTTTATTTTGGGTTGAGGTCTCTTTTTTTATAAAAAATATTAAATTTATTTAAACCAATATTTCGGCACTTCGACTCCATAGCCCAGCTTACATGGACAGCCTTTTAGCCACATTGTGGGTATAATTAAATAAGAAACGTTAAGTATTTTTGTTATATTTAATTAAGGATGCTTCTCACAGAATATAGAAGAAAATAAAACGTTTGTAGACCGCGAGAATAAAAACACTTGACATGTTGACGACTAGAAACTTCTTTATTAATAAAACTTATTTTAGCTTCATTTACCAATATCTTATGTATAAAACATAACGGTATCAAAAGCTCTTTTGCAACAATGTTAATATACCTGATAAAATACTCAATGTTAAACTACTAACACTCATATGCGTTTTATTACCCAGTTGGCCCCGTCTTTAAGGCATCCTCGAAGACGGATGCACGACAATGTTAATTTCTGCACGACATGTGAGGGACAGCGGGAACAAATCGTCAACGACATTTTCGAACAAGTGTCGCGAAAATCGTGCACGACACAAAGAAAGACAATGTCGCCTACTTAATCATTAACGACTACCTGCATGACAATGTCGTCTATTTTGACGTCCACGACAAAAATTATTATATGGTTATCTAATTCAGACAGTTTTTTAGTATAGTTTAAATTTTAATTTCTGTTATATGTTTTATATTCAACTCCTATACGCAACTCCATGTAATCCATTTTCCCGCCCGCGAATAATTTCATTATCATTTTTGGTTTTATTGTTTAGAACTAATATGAAAATTTTTTGTAGGTATTTAAATCAACAATTAAAAAAAAAGAATGTAATTTGAAGAAAACCAAGCAAGTGATTGAATAGCATTCAAGAAAACTTTGTCGTCAGTAGCTTTTATACAAGACAACTTATTAGACAGTGTCGCTCATACTGTCCCACATAGAGTTTAATAGGCGACAACTTATAAGACAAAGTCGCTCATACTGTCCCACATAAAGCTAAATAGAAGACAACGTCGCTCAAACTGTCGTGCACGACGATTTCCTGTAAATTGTCTTCTAGAAAACCTAATCAACGGGGGACAAGTCGTGCATACATCATTGACGACGATGTCGTCAACGGCAATCTGGCCAACTGGGTACTGCTGTTATTAAAACATCGTTGTTATGTACATACAAATACATTTAAGTGATCTACAACAATTTTTTATACTTAAAGTGTTTAAGTATCCGAATTTCTGTTTAAACATAAAATTATTTATTATTGCAGTTTCGACCAAATTTTCCGCTGAATTGGTTACTGTTGATCCAACGAATGATATAGAGTTTATATCAGTAGTGATAAAACTTGATAATAAACGAGTATATCTAACTTGTTCATACGTTCCTCCAACGTCTCCGCAGACTGTGTACATCAAACATGCCGAGTCTATTTTAGAAATTGCTCGTTCCTCTTTAGATGGTGAGTGCCCCGGTAGGCTAGCTGGTAGTAAGCTAGTCTATCAGCGCCGGGGTTGCGGGTTCGATTCCCGCCAGAGACTCTGGTTTCCTGCAGACAATCGAAAAGCTTTGCGGGAGTAGCTTAAGGTGTTATGATACTTGCTATTTTTTGTATTGGATTTTTTTAGGATTGACTGAATGAAACAACAAATGCGAGAAAGAACAAGAAATACAATTTGATAAAATGTAAACAAAACAAACAATACTGCCCACGTTTTTTCCCCACAAAAAAACGTCATAAAAGCTAAAAATCGCAAAAAAAAAGTTAAAAACCGTTTCTTTCGATCAAAAACAAAAAAAATTGGCAACAGTGCTAACAATTAATCTGGAAATGTCAATTTTAAGTTAAAAAATTTTATATTTTTTTTGACAGTCTTAGATTATTTATCGATAACACATGTATATTTGTTTGACATTTCAAGATTTTTTATGATATAATCATACTCTTTACACTTAGTCAGTTTTCCTATGCAAATATATTTGCACTGTTCTCCAATATAGAAAAAATACAAAAAAATAGCAAGTATCATAACAGCTTTAGGGAATTAAAAAAAAAAGCTTATACCAAATTAATGGTATTGCGAACAATTGTAATCGAATTTTAGACTTAGTGTTCGTCAATGATTTAGATGATTGCTTCATTAGGCGCTCATCACCTATTTCAACTCCTGAAGATATTTACCATCCTACAATTGAACTGCTCTTCTCAATTTCATGTAATCCTGTGTCCTCATGTCTTAAAAAAGAAAAGGTATATTCGTTGAAACATACTAATTATAACATGTTAAGTGAGCTGTTTTCTAATACAAATTGGCATAATGCTTTACTGACGTTGATGAAATGTTTTTTTCTTCATTATTTATTTATTGAATCTTCATATATTAAATATGAACTAACAATAATTAATCAAATCCTAACCTAATACGTTATTTTTTGTCCTGCCAGTGCCAGACAAAAATTTTCTTCATCGCGGGTTCTGTTCACTTTTATAGGTGTTTATCGCTCATCTAATTGGATAAGTGCTGCAGTGTCTCTTCTTCTTAAGCGAGTGTGGCCGCTATCATTTAAAATATTTCGTGCTAGTGGGTTCGGGTGCAATTCGAGCCTTTTTAAGTATTTTACTGCATATTTCGTAATCATAGTTTTAACTAATGGAACATTAAGATCCTTGTGAATATTTGAGTTTTTAACATACCAAGGGGCAGCTGTGATTATTCGAAGTAGTTTATTTTGGCGCCTTTGAATTTTTTCGATATTAGAGGCCGAGGCAGTGCCCCATAACTGAATACCATAGCACCAGATTGGCTTTAAGATGGAGTTGTAAAGAAGAAGTTTGCAGTCGAGACTAAGGACAGAGTTTCTTCCAATAAGCCAATGAATTTGGATGGCTTTTAGTTTCATTTGAGTTAATTTTGCCTCTATATGGCTTTTCCACGTTAAACGGCGATCTAGATGAATACCGAGGTATTTTACATGCGAATTTTGAGGTATTATTTGATTATTGATTTTAATAGGGGGGCATGATTCCCGACGCAAGGTGAATGTTATATGTACGCATTTTTGCTCATTGACCTCTATCCTCCATTGCTTTAACCATAGTTCGAGTTGAAATATATGATCCTGTAGGTATCGAGATGCTTCTTGACGGTTTTCGTGCACGCTCAAAAAAGCTGTATCATCAGCAAATGTTGAAGTTTGTGTGTAGTTGTTTGTTGGCATATCCGAGGTATATATTAAGTATAAAAGTGGGCCCAGGATGCTTCCCTGATGGACTCCAGCGTCAATTTGCTGAGGAGAGCTTAAATAATCACCTTCTTTAATAATAAATTTTCGACCGACTAAGTAGCTTTCTAACAGCTCGTGTGCGTTTACTGGTAAGTTGAGCTTCAATTTATGTAATAAGCCTTCATGCCAGACTTTATCAAAAGCTTGAGAAACATCGATGAAGAGAGCGGAACAATATTTTTTTTCTTCAAAGGCTTTTCTTATTGCGTTTACTATACGATGAGTTCGCTCAATTGTGCTGTGTTCTCTTCTAAAGCCGAATTGGTGGTTAGGAATACATCTATTTTCATTTAAAATTGGGGTTAATTTTGACGCTAACAGCTTCTCAAACAGCTTTGATATATTAGAAAGTAAGCTTATAGGCCTATATGACTCAACTTTTGTGTGATCCTTTCCAGGTTTAGGTATCATGGTGACTAAGGAGACCTTCCACTTTTGAGGATAGTATTCAAGGCGTAAAATAGCATTAAAAATTAAAAGAATAATTTTCTTTGCTATGCTGGGTAGCTCCAAAAGCATTTTGTTGCTGATCTTATTAAAACCAGGAGCCTTCTTGGGGTTTAAATCACAAATAGCCTTTTCGATTTCTCTTATCTCAAATCTTAGCGGAACAGCTGCTCTAGCAGCAACAGGTGGTAACTCGACCGCAATATTGTGAGATATATTTGGGGTAAATACGTTTTTTAAATGATTGACAAACAGATTTCGTTTTTCAACATCATTTCTTGCCCAACTTCCATTCATGTTTCTTAATGGTGGTTTAGAGACAACTGGCCTTTTGAGATTTCTAGCTGCACGCCATAATGAGTAGTTTGATTGTGGGGTTGCATCAAGTTCCTCAAGATATTTTTTCAGAGAAGCCATTTTCTTAGTCTGCAGTAACTTTCTTAGTCTTTTTGTACACTCTTTAAGTAAGTTCTTAAGTTGAGGGGATCTGTGCAGCAATTGCCACTCTCTTCGAGCCCTCCTTTTTTCAGACAAAAGATGCTCGACATCTGTGGAATATATTTTAATAGTTTTTGTTTTTTTGGGGCAATATTGGAATGTTGAACAGCTAGTTTCAGAAAACTGTCAAAATTGTCAATAGAGCGATCTACATAATCCGGTGTACTGAGCGGAATATTTTCTGTGCAATGGGTACTGAGATATTTTTTATATTTTAACCAATTAATTTGCGTAGCTGTTGTCGGAGGTACAATTCTATTGGGGTTCATTATAGTAACAATTGTAGGTGTGTGGTCGGAAGATAAATCAAGGGAGGCTTCAACATGAATCGTTTCTATGGGAATGTTTTTAACCACGCCGAAATCGATGACATCTGGAATTTTTTGATGATCAGTGGGCCAATATGTTGGTTGTCCGCTCGCTACCACATTTAAATCCATTTCAGAAATTATGTTAAATAAAACACGACCCTTTGGTGTTATAAGTCGCGACCCCCAGAAGGTATGTTTAGCGTTATAATCGCCAGCGGCTAGCAAACACGGTCCTAATGATTTAAAATATTTATAATATTGGTCCTCCGATATTGAAAATCTAGGCGGGGAGTATAACGATGAAATTATTAGGTTTCTATTTAATTCCTCAACGCAAATGTTCGCTGCTTGGAGATAATCTTCACAATGATCACACATTAGGTAGTGTTTGACTCGGGTTTTTATTAAAATGGCAGAACCTCCATAAGCTCTATCTCGAGGGTCCTTGGTATCATATAGTATATAACCATTTATATTAAACGTATTTCTTGAGGTCAAATGAGTTTCAGAAATCATCATGACATCAATTTGTTTATTTTTAAGAAAGTATTCTAATTCATTTTTATGTTGGCGGATGCCGTTTGCGTTCCAAAAAAAAATTTTTAAACAGTTCATGGTTTGTTAAGTACAGCTTGCAATAACATCGATTGCATTCTAAGCATTTCCTGCATCATATTACCCATTGTGTTAGTAAAAGTATTTACCGTTTGCACTAATGTGTCCATGGTTTTTTCTAAACGACTTAAATTAGAAACTGGAATTTCATCATTACTTGGCGAGGCACCTTGCATTGGCTCATGGTTTGATTTTAGGACGTTAGCGTAAGAGGTTCTGTTATTACTAGGCTGGGGGGCTTGAATTGCATTTATGTTTACCTGATTTGTTACCTGCATTTGAGGGGGATTAGTTTTCGGTCCGACCGACTGCTTGACGATAGTATATACAGGGCATCCTCTATAATTGGCAGTGTGATTACCGCCACAGTTGCTACATTTTTTTACGTTGGGGTCGGTTTTAGACTTGTCGCAAAGAACTGTTCCATGTAATTCACCACATACTACGCAAACAGGGGTTAAGTAGCAGTATGCCTTAGTATGGCCAAATTCCTGGCAGTTTAGACATTGAACAGGACCATTTCTTTTGTGCGGCTCCTCAACAGTTACCCTTCTGTACAGAATACATTTTAAATTATAAATTGGATGCGTTTCATTTTTTTTGAGCTTAACGTCGCCGGGTTCTAGCTCCACTCGAAATAGTGGTTGGGGATTTTTTTCCCTATTTTTGATATTAGTTACGTTTTTGATTTTAAAGCCCTTCCCTTCTAAAAAAGCTTTAATTTCCCCTGGGCCTAGGCATGAGTCTATACCCTTGATTACTACCTGAAAACCTTTACTGCTCTTCAGTTGATAAGTATAAAAGTTTTTATTCAGAGTCTCAAATCTTGTAATTATTTTTCGAAAATCATCCTCTTGATTCACCTGTATTTTAGTCTCGTTAATGATACCGCGCTTTATTGCAGCTACATAAAAGGAATTTTCACCTATCACCGAAATTAAACTTTTTATTAACTCATTAGAGTTTTGCTCTCTAAGGTATATCGGGGTGGCTTAGACGATTTAATGACGTTTGGTGCTTCAGAGGATTCATCCTCCAGAATCGCAAAAGGATTTTGTGTCGAAGCAACTGCTGCAGAGGTAGGGCTGCGTCCCCGTTTAAGCACTGTAGGCTTTTGACAGCTTTTTACAGGGGGGTTTTCCATTGCATTTGTGTTTAAGTTCAAGGTATCATTTCCCATTAAATTTGTTTTTGACGTCACGGCAATACTTGCTGGCCTGGCAACACTTATCACCAAATCTAGTTGTAGTTTTTTTAATGAGTCACTATCCACTGTTTTTGTAAACACCGAGGGTGATAGGGAACGTGTTCGAGTAATTGGCTTAGCCGTTAAATAGTTTATATTATTTTGTTTAGTTTTATTTATTTCTGCATTATTTTCGTTTGCTAGAACTAAAACGTAAACGTTTCTTTCATTTTGTCTTAGTGTTGTTTCACTGTTCGTACTCATGCAAAGAGTTGTTTTTGTTTTTCACCGTTTTGCTTTGCTTTAATATTTTTATTATTTATTGTATTTTACAACAACAAAAAAAACAAGAATTTAAATGTTTTTATTCAGAATATGTATACACATGTATGAACATTCATACATACGTATATATTTCTACTGTTTTATTTTATTTAATTTTATCGTTTTAAATTGTTCACTATTACGTTAAATAATTTAAATAACAAAATATGTATATTATTTTTTTTTAAGCGTCCATTGGCTGCTTATATTACAAAATCAAAGGTGATTAATTAATAGTTCAAATCGTATGCGGGGCTAAAATACACGTCTGTATCACAACAAAGCACAAACCGAATGTGTACCGCATTTTACAATAAAGTTTACTGTTTTATGAATTTGGCTATTCCAAAAACTGTATATAAGGAAATAACTGGCCCACCTAGGAATAATAAACAATTGGCTCATGCCAAAAACGAAAAGAATAAATACTACAGAAAATTCAAACAATCCGGATCATCCGTGGATTATTTAAGATACTCAACTTGTCGCTCTGAATACACTTTGCTTAATAAATTGTGTTACGAAAATTATTTAAGAAGAAAACAACTGGCTTCCCTTCATCCATGAAGTTCCAACAAATGGAATCCAGTGATAATGGCACAATAAGTAATTGGTTTGCCGATTTTTTCTCTACAACTTATTCGAATGCCTTTTATGACGAATCAGTTAATTATCCCTTCAAGATAAATGCGAACCAAGCAACTCACATTCCATTAATTGATATCGCAACAATCGCTAAGGAATTAAAAAGTCTTAAATTCTCATTTAATTTTGGTCCTGATAACATTCCAAGTAACATTTTAATTAACTGTGCTGACAGTATTGCTATCCCTCTAGCAATTATATATAATGTATCGTACCTATGGAAGAACTCGTTTATTATACCTTTGTTTAAATCGGTATTGCAAAATTGAGTATTATACCGAAACTATTCGAAAAAATTATCACCGAAATCCTTTGTTACCAAGTATCTAATTTGATTTCACCTTACCAGCATGGGTTTTAGAAAAGATGTTCTACTACAACTAATCTCCTTCATCTCACAATTGTCATATATCGAGGATTTACACAACAACTGCAAACTGATGTCATATACACCGATTTTTCCAAGGCTTTTGATAAAGTTAACTATAGACTTTTGAAAGTTAAACTTAATTTACTCGGTTGCAAACTGATGTCATATACACCGATTTTTCCAAGGCTTTTGATAAAGTTAACTATTGACTTTTGAAAGTTAAACTTAATTTACTCGGTTTTACTGATATAAGTATAAAATGGATATATTCATACCTAAGCAACAGAACACAAACGATTTGCTTTAATAACACAATTTCTAGAAGCATAGAAGTTCTGTCTGGTGCACCTCAGGGAAGCCACCTTGGGCCACTTCTTTTTACATTGTTTATTAATGACCTACCTGAGGTGATTAATTCATCTAATATTCTGATGTATGCGGACGACGTGAAAGTTTTTCTTAGCTATCGTCAAATATCTGAACAACAACTTCTTCAAAATGACTTGAATTCTTTTTACACGTGGTGCAATGTAAATCTTATGCAACTAAATCTAAAAAAAAAATGTAAATACATGCGTTTTGTTAGAAAGAGAGAGGAAGAGTCCTGCATGCTACTTTTTTGAAAGATATCAGTTGGAGTCGGTGGATAATTTCTTAGATCTTGGAATTCTGCTTGACTCAAAACTAAATTTCATCGCACATATAACAATGACAGCTAATAAAGGCAGAGACATGATCGGTTTTGTAAAACGTTGGGCTAAAGAGTTCAAGGATCCATATGTTACGAAAAGTCTGTATACTTCCCTTGTAAGACCTGTATTGGAGTATGGATCTGTAATATGGGACCCAATATATAATAAATATTCCGACCAAATTGAATCAGTTCAAAAACAATTTCTGAATTTTTGTCTGCGTGGGTTAAACTTTAACCAATGGCATATGCCGTCTTGTTCTGCAAGACTAGCCCTCATCAAGCTGCCAACTCTAAAGAGCCGTAGAACTGTGATGAACATTTCGTTTATTTTTAACATAATTGTTGGCGACGTATGCTCTGGATGCCTTATCAACAATATAACATTTAATGTTCATCAACGCCCATCTCGTCATTTGGTTCCATTATCAGTTCAATTTTTAAGAGCTAATTATGCTAATAGTGATCCGTTAAGAAGGATGTGTATTGAGTTCAACAAGTTTTACAAATTTATTGACTATTCTTCTAGTCACACTGATATTAAAACTAAATTATTAATCTTTTTAAACACATAATTTTTGTAATGTTTATTTCACATTTGTATATATTTTGTAAAATTAATTTGTATTTAATTAAGAAGTCTGTAAGGATTATATTCCATAGACAAATAAATAAATAAATAAAATAATTATTACACTCACCATTTAAAATCCGTCAACCTCCTTTTTAAAATTTTGTTAATCACAGTTTGTTTGCCGCCAACACATATGAATGTATACCTAAAACAAAAATAAAATATTGCTAAATCAGTGATGTTGCTTTTGTTAAGCTGCCTCTTATAAGTAACACTGTGTGACAAAAAAGAATGAAAAAGAAATTGCTGGGATGACAACAACAATTTGTTTTTGTAATTTTCCAATTACCTTCAAAATCTTGAGTTACGGGTGTTTGTGTAAAATTCTCTTGCTGGCTTTATATTTTTTTCGTATGTGTATTTTGTTTTTCTAAAAAATGTTCCAAAGCCTAGCAATCCGAACAATAAAAGATTTTTCGAAACAGGATATAGAGATTCTTGGTATACGAATTATGGGATTCCTAGAAGAACGCATAAGCTCAAAGAATGTTAATAATTCAGGTGGTTTAACATTTTTGATAATTTTATAAAACAAAATCATGTTCCGATATTTAATAAAGTTACTAAAAATACATCCTAGAAAACTCAAAGCAATATTAGAAAAATGTTCATAATGTCTAACATTATAAAAAAAAACGAACAATTAGATTGAAAATACACCTAATCATCATCAAACGCATATAACCAGTACCTGAGTAAACTTCAAGGCCATATAATATATTCGAAAACATCAAAGCATGTGCCAAGTTATACTTAATTCGAAGGGGCAAGTAAAAATTAGTAGAATTAATTTACCGTTATATACCATAAACCATATTAAAATTAATATGGGGATCAAAAGAAAGTTTGCCATCCAAATACACACCTAGACACTTAATATGGTCAACCAAAGAGATATGAGTATTGCTCAAAACTATATTAATGTCAGGATAAAAACGAGTGGTTGGTCCAAACATCATTGCTTTAGACTTACTAGGATTAATAGATAACGAATTGAAAGAAGTCCATTCACATAGCCGATCTAAGCAAAAATTTATATTATTCTGTAAAACATCACTAAAGTCAACTCTGCTTTTAAAGAGTAAGAAGACATCATCGGCAAAAATGAATGGTTTGCATAACGATGTAGTAACAAAATCAGATAAGCTATTAATATATAACGTAAAAAGCAGTGTCCCTTAACCGGAACCCTGCGGTATACCCGTAGTTAAAATACGCAAAGCAGAAGTAGCACCATTATGTTCTACATATTGAGATCTACCAACCAAGTACGAAAAAATGAGTTAACAAGCAGGTTTAGAGAAATATATTCATCCCTGAGTTTCCTCATCATCGTAAAATGACAAATTGAACCAAAAGCATTAGCAATATCAAGAGAATTAAGGAAACTAAGATTATTCTCATTAATATTTTGACGGACTTGATCAAATGCGAAATGCATATTAGTTGTTACTAATATTCAAAAAAGAAGAATCCAACATTTGCAGTTTCATTATATGCTCAAGAACTTTAGACAAAGCCGGAAGGAATTGGAGTAACATGGGCAATCTTCCAAGCTTGCGGAAAAATAGAAGTAGTTAAAATGGTATTTGATAGAAGCAGTATATATCTAGACATAAAGGGAAATGCCATTTTAATCATGCGAGCTGGAACATTGTCAACTCCTAACGATTGAGACCGAACTTTATCAAGTGCATTAATATCCTCTAATTCTGAAACGCAATGAAATGAAAAACAATGAGGAGATTCAATAAAGTCAAATCCAAAATTTTCTAAAATATCACTACCAGTACCAACAAAGAAATCATTCAATAAAGTGACATTTCCAAAAAAGTTTTTAACAAAAAGAAACTGGGAATTATTTCCTTCCGAATTCGAAAAATGTTCAGAAAAGTTTTCCGAATCAGAGTCTAATCAACCATGGCTTTTTATGGTTCTCCATACATTACGAGCATCCATATTACGAAATATTTTAGTGTTTATTTTCGAACACTGATGTATACAGAAAATTTCTATTTTTGGGTTAGAGATTAGCGATTAAATTAATTTTAATCTCCGTTTTTACTTATTGAGTTGTATTTTTTAACTTTTTTTGTTAGTTTAAGCGGCCAACGGTGGTGGTTTAAACCTAAACTTAAACTTAAACTGTTAACATACAAAAAACACAAAAAATTTCTACCTTGTAAAATTCGCGCATTTTCTTCTTTGAAAACATCCATATTGCTTGATAAAATGTTGACATTCGCAAAAAAAGTTTGCCATTTATTTGTGCTCAGTATGGTAGCGCTACATGGTTTAAGCCACCACCCAAAAATATCTATTTCAATTGATACTAGATTAACTTAATTCTCAGATTAGCTTATGCTAGAATTAAATTAACTTTAATCTCAAACACAAAAAGTGGCTCTAAGAAAGCAAAAAGTTCCTTGGAAGCACCTTCACAGTCTTCATATACTAATATGTATCTATTGCATGTTCTACACAGCAAATTTCACGTGGACAAGTCATGGTAATGATACTAAAGATTGTATTTTTGCTTTAATTTAGTTTGTTTTTTTTTTCTTTAACTTGTTAATGCAATGTAATTTAACATCAATGCGTTCACAAGAACATATGTATGATGAACAGGGAGAACTATATACACTTGACAATTTATCTTTAAGCCTGCCAATTCGGTAAAAAGTTTTTTTATGTTGTTACCAACAAGATTTAATTTTATGTTTTCAGCTATTATTGATATTATTATTATCATTGCTGTAAGATATGAATTACTTTTTTTTTATTATATTGTTATAAAAGAAATTTTTTATAAAAGAAAATAAAAACAATTTTAGTTCTAAATTTTTTTTTATAAAATGGAATTAAATTCTGAAATATTAAGATATTTTTAAATAAAATTTACTATAAAAACAAGAGTGCTATTCGGCTGTGCCGAATCTTTGATACCCTCCACCGACAGTTCAAATGTTTTAAGAGTAATATCTATATGATGTCTATTTATTATTAATTTATCTTCATTAAAATTGGTTGCGTTTTAGACATATATTAAATAATTGACAGACAATCAGAAAGTTTTATGATTTTTTTAAGCAATTCTTACTAGCTTGAGTAAAATATCATGATTCGTAACAGTTTAAGCCGAACTTAAATGATTTTCAGGAGAAGAATTTATATTGGAGCCATGGTAAGCTATGAACTATTCATCCCAAAATTCGGCAGAGTGATTTCTGGTATTAAAATAAATAAATTTCAAAACAGCGGAGAAATAAGTTTTAGCGTTTACAGTGAATTTCAGAAGGCTGCTTTAAATGGATGTAAGGGTTATAATGGACCGTATATCACAAACTTGCATAACATTTTTTCTGGCCATATGAAGCTTAGTTGGAAGAAATTTTATCGCAATATCTTTATCTGCTAGGGTTTTAGGCGTATTTAATTATTTTACCAGAGTATGCTTTATATGAGGTCTATAGTAAATTATGGACCTATCATCACGAAATTTATTAGTGTGATTTTAAGTAATATACAATTTTTTTCTGAAAGCATTATTTTTACGGTTTTAGGCGTACTTAACTGTTTTCCGGCAGTAGGGTTTGTATGGGACTTAGGGTAAATTATGGACCGATCTTCACGAAATTTTACAGTCCCGTTTCTAGTCCTATAAAACTGTGATGTACCAAATTTTGTTATGATAGCATTATTAATTATGATTTTAGACGTACTTAACTGTTTTCCGGTAGTAGGGTTTATATGGGGCCTAGGGTATATTATGGACCGATATTCACGAAAATTTACAGTCTTGTTTCTAGTTCTATAAAACTGTGATGTGCCAAATTTTGTTATAATAGCATTACTAATAATGATTTTAGGCGTACTAAACTGTTTTCCGGTAGTAGGGTTTCTTTTGGCCTAGGATAAATTATGGACCGATCTTCACGAAATTTTACAGTCTTATTTCTAGTCTTATAAAACTGTAATTTACCAAATCTTGTTATGATAGCATTATTTATTATGATTTTAGGCGTACTAAACTGTTTTCCGGTAGAAGGGTTTATATGGGGCCTAGGGTAAATTATGGACCGATCTTCACGAAATTTTACAGTCTTGTTTCTAGTCCTATAAAACTGTGACGTGCCAAAATTTGTAATGATAGCATTATATATTAGGGTTTTAAGAGTACAATACCGTTTTCTGGGAGTAGGGCTTATATGGGGCTTAGGGTAAATTATGGACGGATCTTCGCGAAATTTAACAGCGTGATTTCCAATCGAATGAAACTAATTTTTGCAAAATCTTTTATCATGCCGTGCATTTTTCCACCATTTATATTACTTTTTGTAACAAAATTATCAGTTTAATTTAGGTGGTGGTTCCACATTTTGATTTACAGCTCTGATACTACCGAACCGATTTTGCTGAATTTCAATCCCAAACTGCTTAGGATAACTACAAGCAATTTGACACCAAGGTTTTTTAATTCTTTTGAGTTTTTCGAAAGTGAGCGTGTTTTCAACAGACGGTCAGACGGACAGACAGACGGACATGGCTTAATCGACTTAGGATCAGGGACCGTAACAGTTATTCCTTTTTTCATAAAAGTCAGATGAAACAGTTATTTTTTGATTTTTTTTTTTTAAATAACAGTTATTTTTTGATTTTTATTTTTTTGAGCAAAAATAACTGTTATACATTGATTTTTATTTTTTCGAGCAAAAATAAAAGTTATTCTCTTAAGAATTGTACGTGTTTTAATAATTTAGTTGACTTTTAATAATTATTTTAATGTTCATAAGAAATTCCAATGATAATTACACATCAAGGGCATTAAATTTTTTTTTTGGTTGGAAAAATGGAAAATAAGAAAAATTACACTCTTATTGACGTGAACAGGTTTTTTTTTTTTTTTTTTTTTTGTAAAAAGTACAAACTGTCAAAAAAAATCTGTCAAATAATTCGTGGAAGTAATTGATATTTTTCAAGATGCCGAATAAAAGTGTTAAAATTGAATTAATTGATTATTTAATTTAAAACGAAGTGAATGGTGTTATTTTTATCATAATATTCGACAACAAAAAGTTACCTCAAAATGGAAATTGTCTGATAAAAAGTCGAGGATTTTATTAACTACAGCTTCTGTCCATTTTTTTGACCCCATTTCTTTTTTTTAATTCTTTTTTAATAACATTTTTCAATGAACCCGTTCTTAATATGAATTTTTCTTTTTGAAAGATTAAATGAGAAAGAAGTTATCTGTGAAATGTTGTAACTATAAAAAATAATTTTTAAAATCAGAGTTGTACAATTCAAGAGTTTTTAAAAAGAGATGTAATGTATTAAAAATTAACAATTTTGTATAAATGGCAACATCATTTCGTTTGACGTTCAAAGCGGAAGATTACAGTTTGATAAAAATGTAATTTTTTGTGGATTTTTTTTTTCTTGTGGATGTTGTACCAAAAATTACATTTTTCCACTTTTCCATTTTTCCAACAAATATAAAAACTAAGGGTATTCATTTCAATTTTTTTTGGTTGGAAAAGTGGAAAAAAGAAAAATTACACTCTTATTGACGTGAACGTGTTTTTTTATTTTTTTTTTACAAACTGTCAAAAAAATCTGTCAAATAATTCACGAAGTGATTGGTGTTATTTTCATCATAATATTCGACTACAAAAAGTTACTCAAAATGGCGATTGTCTGCCAAAAAGTCGAGTATTTTATTAACTTCAGCTTCTGTAAATTTTTTTTGACCCCATTTCTTTTTTTTAATTTTTTTTAATAACTTTTTTCATTGAACATATATTTAATATGAATTTTTTCTTTTTGAAAGATTAAATGAAAAAGAAATGTTGTAACTATAAAAAATAATTTTTAAAATCAGAGTTGTACAATTCAAGAGTTTATAAAAAGAGATGCAATTTTTCGTACTTTGTATAAAAAATTAGCAATTTTTTATGAATGGCAACATCATTTCGTTTGACGTTTAAAGCGGAAAATTACATCTTTTTATCCTGACTTTTTTACACTTGGTTATAGTCTGATAAAAATGTAACTTTTGGTGGAATTTTTTTTCTTGTGGTTGTTGTAGCAAAAATTACATTTTTCCACTTTTCCATTTTTCCAACAAATAAAAAAACTGAAATGAATACCCTTACTGAAATGAATACCCTTATTAAAATAAAAATTTAAAGTCAACAATTATTAAATCACGTACATTTCTTTTATTTTTGCTCGAAAAAATAAAAATCAATAAATGTATGTATGTATAACTGTTATTTTTGTTCAAAAAAATAAAAATCAAAAAATAACTGTTATCTTTGATCGAAAAAATAAAAATCAAAAAATAACTGTTAAGTTTGATCGAAAATATAAAAATCAATATATTTTATCATTGACAAGTGCATGAGAAACAATATGGTATACTTGAATCAGTTTTTCGACATTTACTTCATTATGCTTTTTTTGTTTCAAAATTTCAATATAACTGTTATTTTCGGCCCCTGCTTAGAATTACTCAAGGACCCAAAATATATATGTATACTTTATGGGGTCTGAGATAAATAATAAAAAAGTTCTTAACAACTAATTGTGGTGGAGGGTATAAAAAATTATTTGAACTTTTTAATATTAAATAAGTTGGATTCTTAAAAATTTTCTATAAGTCTTTTTATATTCAAATTTTCTAAGCTGAATATATTCAAATTAATTAATTTCAAATAAAAAAATTTCATTTGCAGTTTTAGAATTTTTACTCAACAAAATTGATAGAAAATAAAAATATTCAAACAAACAAATTTTAAATACAAAAATTTCTAGTGTCCGACCGAACGTTCGGGTTCTCTATGATTATTAGTTCGAAAAAATACAGCGATGACTAAATAAAATGCTTAAGTGTATACAAATTCCTTTAAATGTGTAATTTTTAGAAAACGGTAAAAAATACAACAAAAAAACGGTTAAATTTTATTTGGCCAAAAAAAAAAATCTCTCTATTTATATTCGGCGAATGGTAAGATAATCTATAGTTTTGGGTGAACCACAAATCAAACTTTATAGTATACATTGTTCCAGATACAAATCGTCGGTTGATTATTTAATTGTCGTATGTAGTTTGTATCCACGAAATGTCAACCAATCCATTTTTGAGTTTTTTTTTTTAAATTGAGCAAGCGCTCAATGCAAATGTTACGCCAAACAAATGTTAATGGGGAGTTCATTGCCAAGCAAACAAACTACCGCCAATATTAAACGCCACTTAGAGAAAATACACCCCAACGAATTTAAAAAATACATTGTAGAGGTTTAAGTACTAAACTACTATGTAAACTAGGGCTATAACCAAATCATTGGCATAGTACGACGGAGTGGCCAATAATGTTTTAGAAATGAAAACACCTGTCACCCGTTGGTTTGCGAAAAAACCTCACGCAGGGAAGCAAATTTCTAAAACCTTCTAAAAAATCTTGAACCGCGATGAATTGTAAGCCGTAAGAAAATTTTTAAATCTAAAGCAGTGGATTAATTCCAAAAAAGCAAAAAGTGATACGTATAGGAATATATACAAACATAAGTTGTATATTTTTAAAATTTTCATGAGATAAAATGGTTGTTTTCAAACTTCAAACCGATCGTGCGTGAACGTTTTGAACATCCGAAAAAATTATCATATTTTTTATTAATATCTTTTAATGTTCTACACGACTATATTAGCCGTTTTTGATTTTCGCAAAAAGTGTGAAAAAGATATAGCTAAACTTGAAATTTATTTTTTATTTTTTGTCTTAAAAAAAGCGATTACTAATTTTTTTTTTTAAATATAAAATAATTTTGACTACTATAAAGTGCAATTTATCTTTTCATGTTGCATCCTTCCAAAAATGTTAATGTAATAATTTCCCGAAACTTTATTTGTTTTAAATAAATACATTAAAAAAGTACAATTGTTCAGATTTATTGACGAAAAGTTCGGGTTCGGCCGAACTTGTTAAAATTTACCGAAGTTCGGGTTCGGTCTAAAAAAGTGCGTTCGGTCGGACACTAAAAATTTCTATTAATTTTTTTTTTTTTTTTTTTTTAATGAGGAAGACGTTGCTATAAATACTGGGATAAAAAAGTGCAGCTTAATTTTAAAATACAAACATTAAAAGTTAGACATAAATTCGCGGCAAACTGGCCAGAAACTTAAAAGAATATTACATTCCTTGAATTATGGTAATGTGCAATTTGTGAGGTTGTTTTGAGGTGGAATCGCTTGAAAAAACTGTATGAACGACCATGGTCTGGGCCATAATCACTTTGTGCTAGAAATCAATTCGACTGAAATTTAAATAGCATAGCCGAATATACCACTCTTACTTATTATATAAAAAATAACGTTTATAAACTACCAACATCTTTTCTTATAATAAACAAAAGTTGTTAAAGCTTTTTCAATTAAAAAAAATAAAAAAAAAACATAATAATTCTAAAATCGAAGAACAGATTATGAGTAATTCAAAAATTTTTTTAGGCATTTTTTTTTTTTAATTATAAAATTTTTTCATACAAAACCTGAAATTTTAAAAGATTTTGTTATTCGTGCTTAATTCCCAATTTTTATTATTGATAAAAACACTGAAATTTATTGTTGATGGGATAAGCTATTCCAATGCGCATTTCACTGGTTTATATTTCATTTAAAAAAGTATTTAACATATTTTAATTTATGAAACAGTTACAGTTGTAAACAATTCATTTTGAGCCAATATTTTAAAGAAAATAATTTACAATGAACAGCTATGATTATTACTAATAAATCACTTTTTATTACAATACCATATTTACATTAGGCAACTAACGCCGAATCATTTGCATGCAACATTTTGATTGGTATCAGGAGGTCTAGGGAGAAAAAGGGTTTGAAAAAGTTGCATGAGGATAGGCATTTTATTCGTTTTTATCATTTTATTTTGATTTTTTCGTTTTTAAATGTTTTTTATTCGAAATTTTGTCAACAACGCTTTCATTAAAAATATTTTTTATTTAATAAAGTTTTAAAAAACTAACTAAAGCAAAGTTCGGCTGTATTTTTATTTTAAATTTTACAATTAAAAGATAAAAACAAACCAAAATTTTGCACTTTATATAATAAATAACATTTTAAGCTTCTTGTAATTAGCGCATGTATGTGTTTTAAATTTTGACAGTTTTTCTCTTACCGTTCTTTAGATATAAATAATTATTTTTTGGTCCACGGCCACCTTCTCTAATCGCGCACACATTTTGTGGGATGCTGTTTATTGATAACAAAGATTTTTATGCCTTTTCCATCTCCAGATATACAGACATTTTTAATGTTTTTGTATGGGAAGTGCCACGACCACTTTCCTAATACCACCCATTTTTAAGCGAGTTGGTGTATTGATAACCAAGACGCTTGTACCCAATTTGAAAGCTTTGGCTCTTGCCGTTCTTCAGATA
The DNA here is from genome assembly GCA_930367215.1 of Pollenia angustigena. Lineage (NCBI taxonomy): Eukaryota > Metazoa > Arthropoda > Insecta > Diptera > Polleniidae > Pollenia > Pollenia angustigena. The sequence goes on along the minus strand of OV884061.1, from coordinate 8,510,388 downwards.
TACAGAAAAAAGAAATACAAAACAAGGGATTTATGGGAACAAATTCGAGGCAGTCGTGGTTTTTCGTTATATATCTGCCATTTATGGGCCGATCTAGCACAATTTCAATAGCAAAATTAGGATGATCAAATCTGACATAAATATATACCAACCAAGTCCTCATCATATCTGGGAGCTTCGGAAACCCCATTTCAACAGACAGACGGTCAGCCGGATTTGAACTTCTCTTCGCATAAGGAACCAGAATATATATACTTTATAGAGTCTACGATCAATATTGTATATTGTAGAAGTTACAAACGGAATGACAAACATTTATATGTATACTAGCTTTACCCGGTGCGCTTCGCTTCCCCAATTGTAATCAATTTAATCAAACTAGTGTTCGCCTAATTGTCAAAATTCGACCATACATTTTCATGTTCATAAGAAGAAAACATAGTACATCTCTGTATATATAAATTTACATGTTTTGAGCATTTTCCGTCTTAGTGGATCGATTTGGCGAGGGACCAACCTCCGTTTCATAGTTTTACTTCCACGTGAGTTCATTTTATTTTATAAGTTCAATATCATCAGAATTGATAAAACAAAAAAGTATCAACAAATCTCCTTAATAGATTGCCAATCAGGACATTGCAAGTTTAATTTTATTTTTTAATGTCTAATATTAACGAAAATTAATCAATGTACCAGATGTTGAACGAAAAAGTACCAAAAAGCTCCCCTTACATGTTCTTATTCCCCAGGACCATGCATTTTTAATTTTATCTTTATAGGTCGAATATTAACAAAAATTCAAAACATACCAAAGAAAAAATAAAAAGTACCAACATTTTAATCTCATAGGGTTTCATTCACTCAGGACCATGCACCTATAACATTACGTTTCTAAGTTCAATATTATAGAAAATTTAAAAATGATCACATTCCATTTTCCGACTTTATATAGTCGAAATATTCAAAAACCGGTTTCTAAAAAATATCGAATAATCGACAACCATATTTTTTTTATTATTTGATAATTGAAAAAAAAAACAAATTTTTTGTATTTGTGTTAGTAGCAAATTTTAACGCCTATAACTCTGAAATTATTGAACAGATTTTAATAAAATATATATTGTGCACTTCTGTAAGTAAATATCTTTCAAATGGTGTATATTTTGTTCAAATCGGTTGACATACATAGGAGAAGTGTTCTTAACTGTTTTGTTCTTAACTGTACGGCCCTAACTGTTTTGCCTTAGTCAATTTATATATAGATTTTTTAAAACAGATCTTGTGTATCGATAACGAAGCGAATAGTACCAATTGTAGATACTTTTACAATTACCGTTCTACTGATCTACAGAAACTAATATTGTGCTTATCCGTATTGAAGGTGTCATGACCATTTATTCAATCCAGCCAACTTTTTGACAGATATTTTGTAAAGAAAAGCAAACTGTTTGTTGCACATTTAAAAACTTTAACATACTGTGACCAATCTCCAGATATAAAGAAATCTAAATTGTCTGTGTATGGGAGACATCACGCCTACTTCTCCAATCTAGCTTACTTTTTAATAAATGTTAAATGTTGTTTATTGATACCCAAGCTAAATATTTGTACAAACCCGTTCTCCGGATCACTGTTATTTACACTGTCTTTGTAATGAAGGAGTTATTTCCACTTCTCACATCCCGTCCACTTTTTGGCAGATGTTGTGTATTGTTAACAGTTATTTATTTTAAATTTAAAAACTTTTCTGCAACCGTTCTCCAGATATGGAGTTATTCATACTGTGTTTTCTTGGCAGGTGCCAAACATTTATAGCATATAAGTGATTTATACCCATTTTACCTTCTAAATATTTTAATTTCCAAAATTATATATTCGTTGGGAGACTTTTTCCCTGTCTAAATTTTATGTCTCTTACTTCAATCGTTTGAGCTGCGCGATGATCAATCAGTCACTTGACTAAGTCATAAATTTGATTCAACAGTTACGACCTATGAGGGTAGCGCACCCCTGCCCCTTTTGACAAAATAAATAGTATATTTCATTTTTGGGGCTCACAGGATGCTTCTGTAAAAATTTATTGCTACCCCTGCACCAACCCGTTTATTTTGAAAGGTGTAGTTTACAATTAGGCTAGGTCCTTCAAAGCTTGAAGGCTTTTGTCTACAGATATGCGATATGTAATATTTTCCTTCTATGGGAGGTACATCTCCTCCTCCGTCTACTCGACACATTTTTATTTTGAAATTTAATTTTAACCATAATAGTTGCCTCAACCACGTTTGTAATGCAGTCCTCAACAAATAAAATGACGATACTGATATCTAAGATGATTCTTTTAAGTGTGGCTTAAATTCAATTTTCGAAATTTTTACTGCATTAAAAACTTTTTCAGGAGTGGTTTTTATATGGGAGCTATAATCAAAATATGGAACGATTGTAAGAAACTCTGGTAAGATAAATTTAGTTGCAATACAATAAATGTGGGTCGAATTCAGTCTAACTGAACAACCTAAACAAAAGCGGCAAGCGTTTTTTTAAAAATGAAAATTTTATTTATATACAATTTTAATAAAACAAACCGACATAGCGATCTGTCCAATAAGATTTATCAGCCGGGTGGTTTCTAATTCGCATTCTAATGGTTTGTTTCGTATAAATTGTATGCAAATGAGAAGTTTTGACATACAAAAAACGCTTCCGCTCTTATTTAGGTAGCTCAGTAAATAACAACATAATTAGACGGTACAAAACTTTATTCCGGAGAGAATTTTGTATTAGGGCTATGCGGAATTATGGGCCGATTCTCACTATTTGCAATAGGCACAATTTTTTATTCAGCACAAACGTATAAAACCCTGTCCAACATTGTTGGTGTGGATACAAAAACAACAACTCTGCCAAAAAGAGAACTAAATACATATTTACAGTTATTCGATTGTACCGATGTGTGTAATAAATAAAACCATTGAATCACGAATTTCTGTAATGAGTTTAAGATTTACATATGTTAAAGTTCTCTGTGCCCAATATCATCCAGTTTTCTACATCTATATGAGATTTTTTCGTCTTAAAGTGATTTTAGCGATGGGGTTTATATGGAACCCATGGTTAAAATGGACGAACTAATACGCAGTTCACATAAAAACTGTTATAAAAGTTATCGTTGCCAAATTTTATATTAATACCAACATTTCTAAGGAAGTTATAGCATTTGTGGTATTTGTATGGGAGCTATGGCCAAAAATGGATAGATTCTAATAAAATTTGGTAAAATCATTAAAGGTGCTTTTACACGATCTGTATTTTGCAGTGGGTTTGTCAGATGTAAAACCCATATGGGTAATTCCAAAGTGTTGAACATGACAGTCGTACGCATCAAAAATGCAATAACATTTAAACCAAAAAATATTTTTAAGTTTTCTTAACCCTTAAATTATAGCACTAAGAAAGCACTGTTATCTATGCTAAAGTTTAAGGAGGACGCGATTCTAGGTCAAAGATAATGGCAAAATAAGTACCGGTTCGAACGTGAAAAAAACAGAAGTAGTTTGTGTGGCCATGTATAAAGAGGCGTAATTCAACGAAACCTGGTACAATTTTTTAGTCAAACTACTTTAAGAATTTAACGTAGCAATGTAACATTAAAATGTCTTGGTTTGATTCCAAAATCTTATGTATTTTCTTTTTTTTAAGCCAAAATCTGGGTCGATACGTGACATTTCGAACGTGAAATTTTTTCCGTAATAATTTAACTGAATAATGATCAAAATAAAATAAAAATTTACTGTTAATCCGAATAACATATTTCTCTTTGAACTCTTCCTTAGATTACAGACCATTTTTTTGGAATAATTTTTATCAAATATCACCTCTTTTAAGAAAGTTAAATATTAAAGAAAACATACAATAAAACATCCTCACATATAAGAAATTACGTTTGCACAACTTTGCAGTCTGATTGCTCATCTAAGTGAACAAATTTATGGGTAAATTTATTAAATTAGTACAATCTAAATATTTCTCTATAACAATATCGTAAAATAGTTAGCTTTTAATAACTTTTAAACTTTCGGTCACGGTGAACCTTTTCACGGAAATGCCCATATGTAAATGCACATGTCTGTCAAAATTGATAAATACAGGAGGCTTATTCTGAATTGCGATGCGAAAATCAATGCGATGCGCAAATGAAATGCGATGCGAAAGAAAATTGGTATTCTGTTAGACTTTCGCAATCGCATTCGCAATTTATTTTCAAATCGTGGCAACGCTGCTCAAATATACGTCAGTGTCAATAAACGTCAAATTAAAAATAAAAACATTTTTTGTGTTTGGCTGTGAAAATTGTTTAAACAATTTATTTAAGACATTCTGTAATAAAAAAAATAATAAAAATGGATTTTGTGGTACTGTGGTTCGACGGCGAAGAAATGAAAATGTTTTGTGTGTACTTTAAAATCGGCCCAAACCTATTAAAATTAAAGTCAAATATTTTTGAACTGGTTTTATATATTTCATACTTTTTCCATCCTGCAGCTTCTCTAATAGGTGGTCCCTTGATATTTAGTTCTTCAGTTAAAGTTTGCCATAAAGTATCTGCCGACTGACGTGCATTTGGTGTTTTCAAATGGCCTCTTGCCAATTGGCTGTGCTTATTCATAAATTCTATTATTATTTCAAATTGACGCGGTTTGGTGGTCTTATTGCTTGCTTCCCTGAATTAAATAATAAATATATGATGAATAAATAAATAAAATATTATCTTTCACTAACATGTTTGTACTTTGCGAATGCTATTTTGTTGTCGAATAAATTTTGCGAATTTGACATTTGTTTTCGCAATGTAGAATACCGACTTGTCACCTTTTCGCATTTGAAATGCGATTAAAAAAAAAACTTTGCGAATATCGCAATACAGAATAGCAATTGTTCGCATTTATGCATTTTCGCATCGCATTGATTTTCGCATCGCAATTCAGAATAAGCCTCCAGGAGGCTTATTCTGAATTGCGATACGAAAATCAATGCGATGCGCAAATGAAATGCGATGCGAAAGAAAATTGGTATTCTGTTAGACTTTCGCAAACGCATTCGCAATTTATTTTCAAATCGTGGCAACCCTGCTCAAATGTACGTCAGTGTCAGTAAACGTCAAATTAAAAATAAATACATTTTTTGTGTTTAAACAATTTATTTAAGACATTCTGTAATAAAAAAAATAATAAAAATGGATTTTGTGGTACTGTGGTTCGACGGCAAAGAAAATGAAAATGTTTTGTGTGTACTTTAAAATCGGCCCAAACCTATTAAAATTAAAGTCAAATATTTTTGAACTGGTTTATATATTTCATAGTTTTCCATCCTGCAGCTTCTCTACTAGGTGGTCCCTTGATATTTAGTTCTTCAGTTAACGTTTGCCATAAAGTATTTGCCGACTGACGTGCATTTGGTGTTTTCAAATGGCCTCTTGCCAATTGGCTGTGCTTATTCATAAATTCTATCATTATTTCAAATTGACGCGGTTTGGTGGTCTTATTGCTTGCTTCCCTGAGTTAAATAATAAATATATGATGAATAAATAAATAAAATATTATCTTTCACTAACATATTTGTTCTTTGCGAATGCTATTTTGTTGTCGAATAAATTTTGCGAATTTGACATTTGTTTTCGCAATTTCGCATTTTCGCATCGCATTGATTTTCGCATCGCAATTCAGAATAAGTCTCCTGGAGGTATTCTGTTAGACTTTCGCAATCGCATTCGTAATTTATTTTCAAATCGTGGCAACGCTGCCCAAATATACGTCAGTGTCAATAAACGTCAAATTAAAAATAAAAACATTTTTTGTGTTTGGCTGTGAAAATTGTTTAAACAATTTATTTAAGACATTCTGTAATAAAAAAAATAATAAAAATGGCTTTTGTGGTACTGTGGTTCGACAGCGAAGAAAATGAAAATGTTTTGTGTGTACTTTAAAATCGGCCCAAACCTATTAAAATTAAAGTCAAATATTTTTGAACTGGTTTATATATTTCATACTTTTTCCATCCTGCAGCTTCTCTAATAGGTGGTCCCTTGATATTTAGTTCTTCAGTTAAAGTTTGCTATAAAGTATCTGCCGACTGACGTGCATTTGGTGTTTTCAAATGGCCTCTTGCCAATTGGCTGTGTTTATTCACAAATTCTATCATTATTTCAAATTGACACGGTTTGGTGGTCTTATTGCTTGCTTCCCTGAATTAAATAATTAATATATGATGAATAAATAAATAAAATATTATCTTTCACTAACATGTTTGTACTTTGCGAATGCTATTTTGTTGTCGAATAAATTTTGCGAGTTTGACATTTGTTTTCGCAATGTAGAATACCGACTTGTCACCTTTTCGCATTTGAAATGCGATTAAAAAAAAACTTTGCGAATATCGCAATACAGAATAGCAATTGTTCGCATTTATGCATTTTCGCATCGCATTGATTTGCATAAATGCGAACAATTGCTATTCTGTATTGCGATATTCGCAGTTTTTTTTTTTATGAATAAGCACAGCCAATTCGCAAGAGGCCATTTGAAAACACCAAATGCACGTCAGTCGGCAAATACTTTGTGGCAAACGTTAACTGAAGAACTAAATATCAATGGAACACCTATTAGAGAAGCTGCAGGATGGAAAAAGTATGAAATATATATAACCAGTTCAAAAATATTTGAGTTTAATTTTAATAGGTTTGTGCCGATTTTAAAGCACAGACATAATTTGTGTTTTAAAGTACACACAAAACATTTTAAGGAACAAATCTAGTTTACCGACGCAGCTCAAAATAAAAAAAAAAAGTACCCAGGGTGATAGAAAATTAAAAAATAAGAAGAAAAAATAAAATAAAAAAGTTGGCGGAAACGCTTAGTTTTCAAGTTATGGACGTTTTAAGTTTTTATATAAAGGTCCAATTTTCCACTACATTTTTATCGTTATATGGACAATATTGGTATCATTTCAAAGCTTTTGACCATATCTTTTTAGATATACAATATTTATTTGAAAATTACTATCTCTTTACCTCACATTACATTCTTTTTGCATTTTACATCAAAATATTACAGAAGTGCACCAGGTTAGTATGTAGTTTATTTAAATAAAAGTGTAATACAAACGTAATCAAATTATAAACATGGGCGTCGCAAACGAAAACACTCCTGCATAGCCGGCCTTCGGCCGGGCGCAAGGACTTTCTCCTCTATGGTATAGCAAAAACCGGCTTCGCTAAGTAAAGCTTCTCTGCATAGCCGGCCTTCGGCCGGGCGCAAAGATTTGCTCCTCTTTGGTATGACAAATACCGGCTTCGCTAACTAAAGCTTCTCTGCATAGCCGGCCTTCGGCCGGGCGTAAGTATTTTCTAATCTATGGTATAGCAAGAACCCGCTTCGCTAAGTAAACTACTCTGCATAGTCGGCCTTCGGCCGGGCGCAAGGATTTTCTTCTCTATGGTATAGCAAAAACCGGCTTCGCTAAGTAAAGCTTCTCTGCATAGCCGGCCTTCGGCCGGGCGCAAAGATTTGCTCCTCTTTGGTATGACAAATACCGGCTTCGCTAACTAAAGCTTCTCTGCATAAGATTTGCGCAAAGATTTGCTCCTCTTTGGTATGACAAATACCGGCTTCGCTAACTAAAGCTTTTCTGCATAGCCGGCCTTCGGCCGGGCGCAAGGATTTTCTCCTCTATGGTATAGCAAGAACCGGCTTCGCTAAGTAAAGCTACTCTGCATAGCCGGTCTTCGGCCGGGCGCAAGTATTTCCTCCTCTTTGGGATAGTAAGTACCGGCTTCGCTAAGTCAAAAGCTTTAAAATGATACCAATATTGACCATATAAAGATAAAAATGTAGTGAAAAATCACACTTTTATATAAAAACTTAAAACGACAATAACTCGAAAACTAAGCGTTTCCGCCAACTTTTTTATTTTATTTTTTCTTCTTATTTTTTAATTTTCTATCTACCTAGGTACTTTTTATTTTATTTGGAGCTGCGTCGGTAAACTAGATTTAAGCCCATTTTAATTTTCTTCGTCGTCGAACCACAGTGCCACAAAATCTATTTTTATTATTTTTTTTATTACAGAATTTTTTAAACAACTTTCACAGCCAAACACAAACAATTTATATATTTTTAATTTGACGTTTATTGACACTGACGAATATTTGAGCAGCGTTGCCACGATTTGAAATAAATTGCGATTGTGCTTGTGAAAGTCTAATAGAATACCAATTTTCTTTCGCATCGCATTTCATTTGCGCATCGCATTGATTTTCGCATCGCAATTCAGAATAAGCCTCCAGAAGGTTTATAATTTTTGCTTTCACACGTTCGTTTTTGGTTTCATCTAACATAACCTAAAATCGTTAATAACAGTAAATTGTTTATATATATATTTATATTTTTATTCACTTTTAATTTTATTTCAGTTATTTTAAAATGTTATTTTTAAAGAATATGTGTAAATAAATAAATAAAAATTGATATACTATGCTGCCACAAACAAATAACTTGCAAAACAGCTGATGTCAGATGGTTTGTAAGATCAAAATAGAACACGCTATAATTAAAAAATTTTACACTGCTAATTCCATCTGGCATTTATCGAAACAATTTTTTTTTTGCCTTTACGTGACATGTATGATTTCGCAGTGTGAAATTTGACAAGTACACTGCTGAATGCAGATCGTGGAAAAGCACCTCAAGGGTGCAATAAAATATTTTTGGGTCAATTTTAATGTAAATATCAATACAATATAATGGTTAATGGGCACAAGCTTATATTCCGATTTTTGTATAAGGGTTATGTGTAATTTTGGACCAATTCTTACAATTTATAATGAGCACTTGCAACCTTTGGTGGTGTGGGTAGAAAATCAAATTTTCCAAAAAGAAAATTAAGATTAATACCCACAATATCATATATGGTGAGGATATTATGCGATTGTACTTAAATATGTAACAGAATCAAGACTGTTGTGTCAGTCAGCCAAACGACTTAATGGATTGGTATACTAAAGGGGGAATCGCCCTTATTGTGTTTGGCGTATTCAAAATACGCCTACGACTGTTTGGTAATAGATTAAAGGAAAAAAGTTCACGTTTTTTTTTGCTCATATCTCATCATGTGGGATTAAAAATTCACCATTAGGATTTTGTCAAGCCATGAACATCGATATGCGATAAGATCGGACTTAAAATGACAACGCCTCCCCTCGTGGTCCTATAGGTATGGACCCACCTATGTTTTTCTTTTAATTAGAATCTTAGATAGTTTGAGAGAAGCAAAAAGTAACCCCTACCTCCTTTCGTGATCCTAGTTTGTTCTTAATCTTTACAAAATTGCCTTTCTAATGAAACCGGTTTGGAGCACATCGGTTAGATGGTTCCAGAGTTTATAACGGGCATATTTACACAGGAAGAAATTTTTTTGTATTATATACACATATGTATATACATGTTGTGGGTTAATACACATGTGAGTAGGATGTACTACTGTGTGTATGCACGTATTTTAAAATTTCCTTTTATATCGAGACCACTACAAATATTTTATTTTTTTTAAATAAAATTTTGGAACAGTAAACGTCGTCAGTTGACTTTTTACCGCACATGCAGCGAATGTAATGAAACAATTTTTTTATTTTCATACATACATACATACATATATAAATACATATACGCATATATACGTTTTTCGTACATAGTTATTTAAACAATGTAAATTTTTAAGAAAATATCCACAGGAACATAAGTTTTTTATTTCAAATTTATTCCACGAAAACAAAGAGAAAAATTTCAATCATGATATTAAATTTTGCACAAATTGCAACTTAAATCATTGTCAACAATTACAATAATAAAAGTGGAATGCACGTCCCAGATACATATATACACAGATTGTTTTTACAAATTTACTATTTTATTGTTTTATTTTTCTTCTTAAAATTGTAGCCATTAAATAATTCTCAAAGAGAATCGAGTTAATTGAAATTTCTTGTATAATCTTTACAAAACTAAGTTGTGACGTTTGCAAATTATAAGTATAAAAATATTTGTTATTTGTTTGAACTTAGTCGTTTTTTTCTTTTTGAAGCATGCATGTTGTTAAAGTATTGTAGAAAATCATATATCACTAAAAACGCAGCTAGGAGATTTTACCTTATTAAATAACTTGCAGTGCGTAGGTTTAGCTATATTCTAATTAACAATTATTGTTTACGAGCATTTAATTTGCTTAAAAAAACACGGGCAATATGGCTAACAACCGAAAAAAGTTAGGTGACGACAAAACTTCAAAGTCGACAAAATTTAACGCCGTCTCTTTTAAACAAAGCGAAAAGGAAAAATATGAATATTAAGTTGCCAGATTTAAGAAATGTATGACCCCGTCTTGATAATCTTAAATTTTTAGATGAAACACCCTGATTTAACAAGCAATAGCTGCCCTTTTGCATTTTTCTTTTGATCATCTTCTATGCCGCAATACAATGAACACAAATTTATTTAGTTAAGATTTATTTGCAAAACTGTTGTAAAAATTAACTTTTAAGTTCACCACAACACGAGAAAATTATATTTAAGTAAGTAAATAACATTATAAAACAAAACAATATTATGTCTGTCTGCGTACACATATTTTGCGCAAAATGTTGCAAAATCTTGCAAAATGTTGTCTGCGTACTCCAAATCTCTTGCTGCGAGAGAGCCAAAAAGAGAATTTTTTGACAGTTGGAAGTTAGAGAACTTGCAAAATGTTACTGGAGAAATTTCCGCTTGCAAGATTTTGCAAATAGTTTGAACAGCTGTTTGAATGAAATAGTTTCTGGGAAATGAAAATAAAAATTTAAATTTAACAATGGCAGAGGTAAGTAGTTAGAATTGTGTTGATTTTTAACGTTTATAATAAATTAAAATAAACAAAACATTTTACTTCATGTTAGAAACATCCAAATATACAGTGCGACCGTGGCGTAAGTGGAGTGGAGATGGCAGAACCGATAGAACCAGCAGAACTTTGTGGGACAAACTTTGCAATTGAAGAAGCACTATGTTGGGCAATGTAAGCAAAAGAAGTTTTATAAAAAATCCGACAAATAAAACTAAAAGCTAAGAAGAAATTGAATTTACCAAACTAATAACAGTGTAATAAACAAGTTTTTTTTAATTTACAACAATTTTTAAGCTTCACTTTAATTAATAATTTTTTAATTTACCTCGAGAATTCAATTTTGCGTACACATATGCTAAAATTCGTTTGCTTTGTTATTTCAATTGTTTACACACCGATCAGCTGTTTTCTTGCAAAATTTCACTGGATACTGTCTGCGTACTTTTTGAGATTTTTTCAGCCGATAGAGTAATATTGGTCTTACTCTCCCAAAAAAATTTACTGAGTATTTGCTACTGGAAAAGTACCCAGACAGACCTATTACTAAATAAAATTTTTTTGCACAAAAAACAGCGTTTGTTGAACTAATGCATTTGTTTAACGTGGTTTGTGTTTTGTTATTTTTGTTTTGATCACGCCATTTGTGTTGATTGTTGCGGAATGTTTTTACACCTTGCCACTTCACTACCAAAAAAGCTGTCTGTCTCTTTCTTCGAAAGCTGCCCTCGCAACTGATTTGGGCCTTTTTTGCACGTCACTTTTTACAGTTCTGTTAGTATTCTGTGGTGAATACTAGTGCTGGGATACTATCGATATTTTCAACTATCGATATTTATCGATAGTTCAGATTTCACTATCGAAATATCGATAATACTATCGAGTGAATGTTTGTACTTGTGCAGGAAACTTTAATTATTATTTTTTTATAAGGATACAGTTTGTTGTTTTTATCACTTTATTGAATGTATAAGACTTATGTATATACGCACCTTTCTGAAGGAACCAAAGTAACAGGGACTAAGATATTCCATTGCAATTTTAAAAAAATTTCTAAATTCTAAGCCCAAAAAGGTAATCAATCTAGCGGACTTATCCTCTAATGGTCGTTCATTGTTTTCTCCTATGCCTGCAATTGCATTCGGATTTGCATTTTTTTTTACAACATTACAAAAATATTTGACATTTCAGTCTCTTTATAAACATGCAAAAATTTCGACTTAAAGTCCTTTAATTAGCAGTAAAAAGCACTGCTAAGCAATCCATACCACTTGCCATTCTTGTTGTTTGTATTCATTGCTGTAATTCAGCGCGAATTAATAATATCTTGTAACAATTTGCGGCAAAAAACTGTGTGTGTATAGCTGCTGTAACATGTCTTCATAGCTGTATTTTAAATAATAATAATATCGATATTGATATTTTTCCTATCGATATTTTCGATATTTTAAGACTATCGATAGTTTCCCAGCACTAGTGAATACCCCATTTTTATAAATTCGTTGAGCAAATTGGGGAGGAGTTCTCAGCTTCATGCACTCTGCAATTTTGTTTTGTTTTTGGTTTTCTCACACTTCTTAACTTGAAGTTGGCTGTAGGTGTTTTTGTATTTATATACAAAATAAAAAAAAGACAAGATAAAAATACAAAAAAAAAATCGGACACTTCGGCAATTTAACAGCCGAATTTAAACCTTAACCTATTTTGATGAAATTAAAAATTTCTAAATAAAAAACCTATTGGCTATATTTTCCGGTATTTTGGACCAGGGATTTTATTTGAAGTAACCCTTCATAATAAATACAAAATTTGTTTTGCACGAATTCTGTAGCTACAATGGCAAGCTTCAAAAAAGTACATACATACATTTAGAAAATTGACTTTGTATTTTATATTTATTAATTTGACTTTCTATAACAACAAGACACAAAATCCTTTAAATTACAACATTATGCCATGTTTCCACGACGATTCGAATCACCTGCTTCGCTATCTGAATCATGTTAATGAACACAAAGTATACAGAGATGAAAAAAGTGACGTGTGAAAAATGCCTAAATCATTTGGGAAGGCAGCTTTCGAAGAAAGAGAAAGAAAACGTTTTTTGTTAGTGAAGTGACAATGCGTAAAAACAGGCCGCTACTATCTACACAAATTGCATAATCAAAATAAAAAACGCAAAAAGGGCAGCTTTCGAAGAAAAATACAGAAAAAAACACAATATTTTCTGTCTCGTGACGCCTCTGTTTACTCTGTGTTAATGAATCATCCCAGCGGGAAAAAGAAGGAGTGCGGAGGCCTTCTAGAAAGCCTCTTTAGCCCTTCTTTTGGATAAACAAGGCCTTCTCGCTCCATTCCGTACTCGTATTTTTTTACACGCGTTGTCATTGCGGATAAGGCCTTGCGCTTTCCTTTCTTTCGCCAGAGCTTCTTACAGGCATTCAAATAAATGGCTCTTAGAAGGCTTTCCAGAGAATGACTGTCAAAAAGCCTTAGAAAAAAGGTTATCTTGAAGGGTTTTTAAGAAAGGTATGTTAAAAGGCCTTTCAATTAATGGCTCATAAAAGGCTTTTCAGACCATCCTTCTACAATATTGAAGGGCTATCAGTCTAAAACATTAAGGAATATTTCCTTACAAATGAAATTAGAAGACTGAATAGGTTTCATGTACATATTAGATCTCCAATAAAGAAAATTAAACAACACTTAACTTTATATATATACCTATTTTACAAACGTTTGTTTATATATTTTATTAAACTTATTGTAGTTTAATAACACATGTGATATTTTTTTATTGAAATAATCAAATTTGCTAAATATTGTAAAATAGATTGTAAATAAAAGTATATAATAAAAAAAAACTTTTAAGCACAAGTACCTATCTTCCTTAATGAACAAAACTCAACTAAAATGATTTACATTATTGTTTTTTTTTTGTATTTTAATATGTACCTACTTTGTTACTATGTTTTTATAACGGGATCTGAATTCTTTCGCTTTGGCGAAAAAGCAAAACAAAAAATTTTACTCTTTCTCTTTTCAACTTCAACTAAAATGATTTACAACATATGTATGTTGCTTTGTTTTTGTAAAGGGATCTGAACTCTTTTGCTTTTGCTTGTGCAAAAAAAAAACAAAACAAAAAATGTTACTCTTTCTTTTCTCGCTTTTTTTATACCAAAGAGCCGAGGCCTTCTATAAGGCATTCTTTAGCAGTTACGTAAGAATAGTAATTAAATCAAAAAAATGTTTAAGCAGGCCTTTAAAAAGGCCTGAAGTAAGAAGGTCTTCTGAGTTTTCCCGCTGGGATGGTGTTTACAAGTCGTATCTACTTGCTTCGATTTGACAGTTGTCTTTAGTGCTGGTTCACACAGGTCAAGTTTACTTGAACAGTTTTATTTAAATTTTCTTTTGAACTTTCGTTCACGTTCATGCACAAAATTAATTTTTTTTTTCTTTTCCTTCAACTTTGTAGCTTTTTATTATATTACGGATGAAAAACGAAAAGAAAAATACAAAACTGACTGGTACGGTCAAGTATGTACCCCTTTCCATTCTCTTTACCCCTCTCTCCTAAAAGCTCGAGACTTGAAGAGTCAAACTTGACCTGTGTGCAGGGTTACCGTTGGAAATTTTCGAAAAGGGTCACAAAAAGGGGATTTTCCAGAAAAAGGGGTCAAAAAAAGGGTATTTCAATAAAAAAAGGGTCAAGTTTTTTATAAGCAGTATTTCCCACTTTAATGAACATAATACGACCAGGTTTTTTTTATAAGCAAACAAAAAAAAATAAATATTACAGGTAGGAAGAGCTCAAAAAACTTAATTTTTTTATGGAATGCTCTGTCCTGTTTTAAACACCTGACAAAAAGTTTATTCTTTATCATTATAGCTAATTTGTTCATACTTTTTATGTAATTTTCCAATTTAGCGATGTCAAATAAATTTTAGTGTTTGTTTTAAATTTTGCTATCGTTCGCGAATTGTAGCCATTTTCTCGATTAAAGCGATTTTTTCCTGTAAGTGTCAGATTTTTTAAAGCTTTTACGATTTTTAATAAATATAAGACTTTGCTATCATACCGCTTTTATCAAATATTTGGGCATTTCCGCTTATTGATCAATTTTTACCTCTTGTTTTCATTCCTGTTAGGGCACTGTCGATTCAAAAGGGGGCGAAAAGTTCAATACCTTTTGCCATTATTAAGGGCGAATTTTTTTTAATAAAACATGCTACTGTTTAAGAGAGCAAAACACCAAATTGCATTTTTTTAATAAAATGTCAAATTTTTGTTTTAAAAAGAAACCACCGTAAAAAATAACAAATATGAGCTATGTTTGCTTTAAGGAAATTTGTACTTTACTATCAAAAATCAAGGAGAAGAAAGCATGGAATTGTAAGTTTATACTTTGAGTCTGTTCCATATCAAGCAATGCTTATTTCGAAAACATATGTTTAGCACTTCTGTTCCGCAGTGTTGACAAAAAACAAAATATGTGAGCTATTTCCAAAAAAGGCTCAAAAAGTTTCACAAAATAGGTGATAATGATACAAAAGTATAATTTAAAAAAAGGGTCATAAAAGGTATCAACACCGTCGAAAAAGGGTCAAATTGATACTTTAGCATCACAACGGTAACGCTGCCTGTGTGAACCAGCACTTAATAAACAAATCAGTGTTGTCAACTTTGCATTTTCAAAACGCACCAAAATGGAGAAAAAACGCAGCAAGTTTAGAATTTAATTTTTATCTAAAATATTGAATTAATTTTGCATAACATTTTTATATTAAAAATACAGTAGAATCGTAAATTGTGGTTCAAATTAAATTTAAGTTAATTTATTGAAAATAAGTAATTTAAATTAATTTAGTGTGTTATTTTCGAAAAATTTGCTTATTATTGCATTTTTTTACAATTAAATGCCGCTTAGAAAATTTTAATAGTTCGAAAAAGTTAACAACCCTTGGAATATTTTGGTTTACTTTTTCGCGATTCTACTGTATAACAATATAAATAAATAAATAAATAAATAAAGAGATCAACACTAAATATCTACTAAGGATTCAAAATTAACAATAGTTCAGTATTTGACTTTTATGAAAATATTTTAAAAAATACATATATTCATATATTTTTTTTAAGAAGTTTACCATTTTCATATTAAAAATATAACAATAAAACAACCTTTTACATTTTACATAGTTAAAAAAGAAAAAAACAGTAATTTCAATTTTTGGGAATACAAAATTTTAATTTCAAAAGATTTTGTTATTCGTGCTTAATTCCCAGTTTTTATTCTTGATAAAAACACTTGAAATTTATTGTTGATGGGATAAGCTATTCCTATGCATTTCACTGGTTGCTTAGGCCAGATTATCAGGAAACTTCATCCATAAAGATTTTAGACAAACTAAAGATATTAAACCAAATAAAACTGTTAAACGTATAAGACTTATAGCAACAGTTTTACTTGTAACAATATCAAAGCTTGAACAAAATACATCAACAATAAAAAAGTGGGTTTATCTCATCTTACACTCCCCACCACAATTAGTTGAAATTCTCTCAACATTAATTGTAGTTGTAAGTAGGTTAAGAAAAACAAAATAAAAAACAAACAACAACTTACAAAAGATGTTGTCAATTAAGTGTTTTTTTTTAGGCCGTGCACTTGCCTGTTTATTATCAAAAAGTAATTTCAATTTTTGGGAATACAAAATTTTAATTTCAAAAGATTTTGTTATTCGTGCTTAATTCCCAGTTTTTATTCTTGATAAAAACACTTGAAATTTATTGTTGATGGGATAAGCTATTCCTATGCATTTCACTGGTTGCTTAGGCCAGATCATCAGGAAACTTCATCCATAAAGATTTTAGACAAACTAAAGATATTAAACCAAATAAAACTGTTAAACGTATAAGACTTATAGCAACAGTTTTACTTGTAACAATATCAAAGCTTGAACAAAATACATCAACAATAAAAAAGTGGGTTTATCTCATCTTACACTCCCCACCACAATTAGTTGAAATTCTCTCAACATTAATTGTAGTTGTAAGTAGGTTAAGAAAAACAAAATAAAAAACAAACAACAACTTAAAAAAGATGTTGTCAATTAAGGGTTTTTTTTTAGGCCGTGCACTTGCCTGTTTATTATCAAAAAGTAATTTCAAGATGAGATAAACCCACTTTTTTATTGTTGATGTATTTTGTTCAAGCTTTGATATTGTTACAAGTAAAACTGTTGCTATAAGTCTTATACGTTTAACAGTTTTATTTGGTTTAATATCTTTAGTTTGTCTAAAATCTTTATGGATGAAGTTTCCTGATGATCTGGCCTAAGCAACCAGTGAAATGCATAGGAATAGCTTATCCCATCAACAATAAATTTCAAGTGTTTTTATCAAGAATAAAAACTGGGTATTAAGCACGAATAACAAAATCTTTTGAAATTAAAATTTTGTATTCCCAAAAATTGAAATTACTTTTTGATAATAAACAGGCAAGTGCACGGCCTAAAAAAAAACACTTAATTGACAACATCTTTTGTAAGTTGTTGTTTGTTTTTTATTTTGTTTTTCTTAACCTACTTACAACTACAATTAATGTTGAGATAATTTCAACTAATTGTGGTGGGGAGTGTAAGATGAGATAAACCCACTTTTTTATTGTAGATGTATTTTGTTCAAGCTTTTATATTGTTACAAGTAAAACTGTTGCTATAAGTCTTATACGTTTAACAGTTTTATTTGGTTTAATATCTTTAGTTTGTCTAAAATCTTTATGGATGAAGTTTCCTGATGATCTGGCCTAAGCAACCAGTGAAATGCATAGGAATAGCTTATCCCATCAACAATAAATTTCAAGTGTTTTTATCAAGAATAAAAACTGGGTATTAAGCACGAATAACAAAATCTTTTGAAATTAAAATTTTGTATTCCCAAAAATTGAAATTACTTTTTGATAATAAACAGGCAAGTGCACGGCCTAAAAAAAAAACACTTAATTGACAACATCTTTTGTAAGTTGTTGTTTGTTTTTTATTTTGTTTTTCTTAACCTACTTACAACTACAATTAATGTTGAGAGAATTTCAACTAATTGTGGTGGGGAGTGTAAGATGAGATAAACCCACTTTTTTATTGTTGATGTATTTTGTTCAAGCTTTTATATTGTTACAAGTAAAACTGTTGCTATAAGTCTTATACGTTTAACAGTTTTATTTGGTTTAATATCTTTAGTTTGTCTAAAATCTTTATGGATGAAGTTTCCTGATGATCTGGCCTAAGCAACCAGTGAAATGCATAGGAATAGCTTATCCCATCAACAATAAATTTCAAGTGTTTTTATCAAGAATAAAAACTGGGAATTAAGCACGAATAACAAAATCTTTTGAAAAGAAAAAAACTTTATAAACAAATTTCAACATAAATACATAAACTTTATTAAACAAATTTTCATAAAAAATTCGTTTTATAATGAATATAAGAGATAGTATTTATGTTTGTATTCATTTGTACAAAATGATTTATTTTCATAAATTAATTTAAAAAATTCTGTTTAAAACTTCTTAAAAAGTGATCAAAAATTTATTATAATTATTTCAAATTAATAAAGTTAAATTTTAAAAATAACCAAAAATGGTGCGAAACGCACCGAGTTGACAACTCTGAAACAATCTATGTTTACAGCTAGATAAGATAAACTTGCGATAAAAATTGGAGAAGAGATTAATTTTTCGTACTTCGCAAGTAGATTCAATATGAATCTACTTGCTTCGCTCTCAAACTTTTGTATGGCGAAGCAGTTGCTTCGTTCATGATTGCGAAGTGAAGCATGAATAGAGAGCGAAGCACGTACCGTGGAAACATGGCATTAGAACTCAACATGTTTAATTATACATTAATAAAAGTACTTCGCTTCCTTATTGCAATAAAGTCATATCTCAAAAATCCAACATTTGAAGTTACTTAAGCACAACTGCTCCTTTGTACCTTTTCTATATGTAAACAAAAATCAGTATTTTATCTCAAACTGAACCGCAGTTATAGCAAAATATATATTATTGAATCTGTTTAAAAAGGTACATTTTGAAAACTTTAATCGCAGTTTACCAATATGTATGACAATGTTGCAATAAAGGAACGATGTATTCTGCAAGAATTTCATCAATTATTTTAAAATAGAATAAAATAAAGGTATAAAAAATAAAACAAATAATAAAAGTTTTCATTAAAAACATTCAAACAATTACGAACAATATTTTTTATAATTATTATTACATTCATCAACTTTTTTAGGCATATTATATATGTATATGATAAATAATAGAGCTCCTAGGATTGATCCCTGCGGCACTCCATAGTCATTATTAATTTTATTAGATTTAATATTGTTTACTTCCCTCAGTAATTTTCTAAATCTAACAGCGTTGCTAGTGATATTTTTCTTTGATAATCCTAATTCCATAAACAACGCTAAGGCTTCTTCTATGCTAATCTTTGTGGTTAAAGCATTTGGAGGAGTTGGACGACTCTCTTTGATCCTCTGAAGTCGAAGTGGGCTTGCAAGCACCACAGCTTTTGTAATGTTGGACCTTGATTTCTCTTTACCTTTTACACACTTAAGACATAATGTTTCTGAAATGTGCGATTAAGATATATCGTTTGTGTTCATAGTTTTTGCAGGTCTTCCTCTTTTGCTGTCAGAGAATGTATGCGGTTCTTCGATGTTTTCAAAAGTTGTTACTACATTTAGCCAGTCTGTTTTTCATTGCAGCCACACGATCAAGATTTTCTTTTACATATACTGTTTGTCAGTGATGGAAAATTGAGTACTATGATACTTTTTTTAGTACTTTTTCATTGCAAAAATACCACTGTACTCCCACGCCAGTCTTAATACTCCCCTCTGGTTATGCTTCTTTGGGTGTGTGTGAAACGGTAGCAAAGTTCTATGGTGAAATTAAATTTGTTTGTGGTAGAAAATTTTCATATTTGTGCTGTGTGAAATTGTAAAATTTTTGACAACGTAAAAAGAAAAAAAACAATTACTAATAGTTTTGTGAAAGTAAATAAACTAAACAAACGTTTACCAATAATCATTTTCATTTTGTTGGAAATGAGATCGTCCCAACTATTTGATGAATTCGTTCTGATATATTAACAATTTTTACAAAACATGTGGGCAAAAAAGCTTATACATATTTAAATACTTATATATATGTTCCTTTAACTCCCACTGGAGCATAGGGCGCCATAATGCTTGTATAATCCTTTTTAATTTTTTTTGCCGCTGGTCCTGCTTCCATATTATTTTTTATTTTGTTTAAACAAATTTGATGAAAAAAATAATTTTGTGGTTGTCAAAAATGTCTACACTAATGTTAAAATTTATACTAGCCCCTAGGACTAGTAAAATTTTATTCACCTCAATAGTGTCAAAATTTTACTTACATGAGTACTTTGCTACCGTTTCACACACACCCTTTGTTGAGAAATTTATCACTGTAAACAAAACAACTTTTTTCATCCGCAATTAATAACTTTTTTTTTTTTGTTTATGTAAATCAACCGCAACAATAACAATATTGCTGAGCACGTTTAAAAACTATTAGAAATAAAAACAAACAGAAAAATTATGATAGTGTAAGATATTGTACCGAATTTAAAATCAAAAACGGTTTATTTTACAACATTCGAAATATATTTTATTATTTAGAGAGTTACTCCATATATAAAATATATTAAAAATTTTCCAAAAAGTTGTTAGTTGAATAAAATCTGTAAATTTGGGTGTTTATGAAATCTGATAAATGATTTCGAAAGCCCTCAACCAGGGCTATTAAGGCCACCAGCTGTCACTTTCGGAAAATAAACAGTTTAGGGAGCATTCTGTATTAAAGTCAAAAAATTCAAAAATTTTCCAAAAAGTTGTTGGTTGAATAAAATCTGTAAATTTGGGTGTTTATAAAATCTGATAAATGATTTCGAAAGTCCTCACCCAGGGCTTTTAAGGCCACCAGCTGTCATTAACAGTTAAGGGAGCATTCTGTATTAAAGTCAAAAAATTCAAAAATTTTCCAAAAAGTTGTTGGTTGAATAAAATCTGTAAATTTGGGTGTTTATGAAATCTGATAAATGATTTCGAAAGCCCTCAACCAGGGCTATTAAGGCAACCAGCTGTCACTTTCGGAAAATAAACAGTTTAGGGAGAGCGAAACGAGTGGTTTTCGTCGTCGTATGAACATAGCATAACATTGGGTGTGTATGAAACGGTAGAAAAGTACTCATTGAAGTAACATAGCGTTTACATTTGACAGTACTTGCAAGACAGTAAAGGAGCGTATAGACGACATGTTTTTGTCATCTGACATGTCAAATTTCCCACTGCAAAACACATACATGTCGTGTGTTACCTTTTTAGCTTTGCTTCTGTAAAAGTCAGCGTGCTCTATTTTCTTCTGACAAACCATCTGACATCAGAAATCTATGCCGGGAAGAAACTGGCAGCGGCGTCAACTATTGACGGAATCATTAGCCGGCTGAAGTTAATATTTTACAATACCAAGATATGTATGCTCATCTCACCATTGAATATAATTTATGTAAATATATACATAAAAACCGTTTCATTTTAAAATTCTAAATTGGTATCTTTAACATAAAAGAAAAAAATGTTAAGATGGCTAAATTATTTTACGGCGCAAATAAATATTTTCGAAGCGGCAGCAAGCTATTTTGAAACCGTAGTTCTCGGTTTTTGCAATAACAATGCGAAAAAAAACAGAGACAATGTCAGAAGCAAATTACATGTACGTTTGTGACCGAATATTATAAACCTTATGTAAAACAGCAATTTTGACAGACATGAACAATTACATGTGACTTGAAAATTTGACATGTCAGATGACAAATACATGTCGTGTACGGGCGCCTTTAGAAAATACATATTAGTTTCCAAACTGTCTTCGTGACGTAGGCGTCCAGACAGTAGTTAAGACAGTTCACTTTTAAAAATATGTTAAACATGAATGTTGCAGTGTAAGTCCAGTTAAACGTGTTTTATATGAACTAAACAAACTTAAAAACAGCTTAAAATAACTATATTGTGTTAACAAACATAACACTTAACTAAAATGTAAGAAATCAAAACAATATTTGTTAAATTTTTTTTACATTTTGATTTTTTTCCCTTTTGCTAATAAAACTTCAGATTACTATTAGCAAATGTCAAATCACTGTCCAATTTTACTGTCTGCAGAATTTGCTAGGCAGTAGACAAGACAGTTGGAAAAGTGTGCATGTATTAGTGAAAAAGTTTGCATGTACCCAGCGGGAAAACTCAGAAGACCTTCTTACTTCAGGCCTTTTAAAAGGCCTGCTTTAATTTTTTGATTTTATTAGTATTCTTACGTAACTGCAAAAGAATGCCTCATAGAAGGCCTCCACACTCGCTTCTATGAGAAGCGAGAAAAGAAGGAGTAACATTTTTTGTTTTGTTTTTTTGCACAAGCAAAAGCAAAATAATTCAGATCCCTTTACAACAACAAAGTAACATATGTGGTAAATCATTTTAGTTGAAGTTGAAAAGAGAAAGAGTAAAATTTTTTGTTTTGTTTTTTTCGCCAAAGCGAAAGAATTCAGATCCCGTTATAAAAACAAAGTAACAAAGTAGGTGCATATTAAAATACAAAATAAAAACAATAATGTAAATCATCAAAGTTATTTACGGGAATACAAAATTTACTATTAAGATTTTTGTATGACGTGCTAAATTCCCAATTTTTTATATTTGATAAATACACTGAAATTTATTGTTGAGGGAAAGCTAGCCCCTATGCGCATTTCACTGGTTGCTTAGGCCAGATCATCAGGAAACCTTTTCCAAAGATTTTGAAAAAGCTAAAAATATTATACAAATAAAACCCTAAAGCGAATAAGAATTTTAAAAACTCAAAGTCCTACTTGTAACAATATCAAAGCTTAAACAAAACACCAACAATAAACAGTGAGTTTATCTTTTCTTACATCCCCCCACAATTGGTTGGGTTCTTTCCGACTCGAATTGTAGTTGTAAGTGGGTAAAAAGAAAAAACAAAATTAAAAAACAAATTGCTTCATTCTATTGTCTTCGCAAGAAAACAACAAAAAAAAAACCAATTTGGCAATTCAGTTTTCTGCACGGGCACATGCAAGTATATTATCAAAGTTATTAACGGGAATACAAAATTTACTATTAAGATTTTTGTATGACGTGCTAAATTCCCAATTTTTTATATTTGATAAATACACTGAAATTTATTGTTGAGGGAAAGCTAGCCTCTATGCGCATTTCACTGGTTGCTTAGGCCAGATCATCAGGAAACCTTTTCCAAAGATTTTAGAAAAGCTAAAAATATTATACAAATAAAACCCTAAAGCGAATAAGAATTTTAAACACTCAAAGTCCTACTTGTAATAATATCAAAGCTTAAACAAAACACCAACAATAAACAGTGAGTTTATCTTTTCTTACATCCCCCCACAATTGGTTGGGTTCTTTCCGACTCGAATTGTAGTTGTAAGTGGGTAAAAAGAAAAAACAAAATTAAAAAACAAATTGCTTCATTCTATTGTCTTCGCAAGAAAACAACAAAAAAAAACCAATTTGGCAATTCAGTTTTCTGCACGTGCACATGCAAGTATATTATCAAAGTTATTTACGGGAATACAAAATTTACTATTAAGATTTTTGTATGACGTGCTAAATTCCCAATTTTTTATATTTGATAAATACACTGAAATTTATTGTTGAGGGAAAGCTAGCCTCTATGCGCATTTCACTGGTTGCTTAGGCCAGATCATCAGGAAACCTTTTCCAAAGATTTTAGAAAAGCTAAAAATAATATACAAATAAAACCCTAAAGCGAATAAGAATTTTAAACACTCAAAGTCCTACTTGTAACAATATCAAAGCTTAAAAAAACACCAACAATAAACAGTGAGTTTATCTTTTCTTACATCAACATCATTTTAGTTGAGTTTTTTTTATTATTAAGGAAGATAAACTTTTATTTGCAATCTATTTTACAATATTTATCAAATTTGATTATTTCAATAAAAAATAGGTATCACATGTTTTATTAAACTACAATAAGCTTAATAAAATATATAAACATACGTTTGCAAAATAGGTATACATACATATATAAAAAGTTAAATAACAAGATAACCTTTTGCTAAGGCCTTTTGACAGTCATTCTCTGGAAAGCCTTCTAAAAGCCATTTATTTGAAGGCCTTTAAGAAGCTCTGGGGAAGAAAGGAAAGCGGAAGGCCTTCTCCGCAATGACAACGCGTGTAAAAAAGATATGAGTATGGAATGGAGCGAGAAGGCCTTGTTTATCCAAAAGAAGGGCTACAGAGGCATTCTGGATGGCCTCCGTACTGCTTCTTTTTCCCGCTGGGTATTGCTACTGTCTTGCCAGTACTGGCAAATGTAAACGCCAGGTAAGATTTTGACACTGTTGAGGTGAATAAAATTTTACTAGCCCTGGTGGCTAGTATAAATTTTGACATTAGCGTAGAAATTTCAATTCACCATAGAACTTTGCTACCATTTCACACACACCCACTGACAACATTGCCTACACACAATTTATTGTTCTTTTTTTTACGTGTGAGAAGAAAACAAACTTTTGGTTTCTTTGGCAAACTTTTTCACAGTTGATGAAAAAGTAGTATTTATTCACACGTGCGCTTTGTTTTGCATGTAAAATAATATACAGGCATATAGTTTTGCGCTTATAAAATAAAAACAAATAAGCGCACGTCTATGTAGGTAGTACCAATCGAAAGAGCATAAGAATATGAATGATATCAATATAGGTTATTAGATGACACTCTTGCGATAAAGAATTACAGCGTAGCAAACTTTAAATTTACAAAATATGTGCATGTACAAAGTTAGTTTAACGCTAATAACTCGGAAACGATTCCGCGTGCATTTATCTAGCTAGTACCAATCGATAGAGCGTAAAATCTGAATCGATATTGATATAGCTTATTTTCTAAGAGACTTGGGGGAGGGAATTATGGTGCAGCAAACTTTTTAAATTTTTTATATATTTACATGCATAGTTTAGTTTTTCACTGATAACTCGAAAACGATTCCGCATGCACATATCTAGCTAGTACTAAATCTGAATGGATATTGATATAGCCTATTTTCTAAGAGACTTGGGGGAGGGAGTTATGGTGCAGCAAACTTTTTAAATTTTTTATATATGTATGTACATGTATAGTTTAGTTTTTCACTTATAACTCGAAAACGATTCCGCCTGCACATATCTAGCTAGTACCAATCGATAGAGCGTAAAAATCTGAATCGATATTGATATAGCTTATTTTCTAAGAGACTTGAGGGGGGGGGGGGATTTATAGCATTATAAATTTTTAATTTTCATTACATATTTAGATGTGTCTGTCCAATCAACTTTGTAAACAAAGAATTATCAAGCAGAGCTGCCAGTTTATTGTTACCATAGTGCTGCCATATTATATTTATACTGTCAGATCCAGCGATTTTAAATTATTTATTTATTTACTATTTGTGGAATTTGGAAAATTTTTTTCTATATAGAAAAATCGCAATAATCGGAATAGGGGACTGTCACATTCGAGAAATTAGACTTTTATAGGGTATGCCCAAAAAAGTGTAAAATTAAAAAAAATCCATATACGTGACGCGCAAAATAGAAAGGGACCTAAGGTTAAAAACCGGGTTTGTTCAGGAGAGCCATTTTAAAGATATAAGTACGTGTATCTTTGGTATACCATCACTCAATAAAACGCGCATGTCTCTAGGAGGGAACACTTTCGGGGCATGGGATCGGTCTCATTCGATGCTTAAGGTGGGATCACACGATTGTCGAAATACACCAATTATTGGTATATTTTGTATACCAATCGTGTGATTTCACAATTTATTGGCTTATACGGCAACCAACAACAATATTGTGCCCATTTGGCCCAATCAAATGCAACCCTGGTGCGGCAATCATGTGAAGGGTTAATGACCAACCATACACTAATATAAATGTCAAAAATACACCAATATTTATTGTGTTCTTGTGCGGCAACTGGAGGGGACAATACGCGCCAATTTTATTTAATTTTTTTATTTTTAAACCAATTTTTTATTTGTTTTGTGACCTAAAACAGCATTTTTCGTAAGTAAAACTAGTTTTTATGATTTAAATGTTATAACTATTATTTACTTGTAGTTTTAATATGGATTTGGATGACTTCATTATATTGGATGATGACATTAACACGGAAAACGTCTACTGCTGTCCCGATCAGCAAGCACAAACCCCTTTGCCAAAAAAAAAGAAAAAGCCAAGTGTATCTTCATCTTGGACACACAATGGTATAAATGATTTGATACTAACTGTAGAACAGTATCCATGTGTTTGGGAATACTCATCCCCAGACTACAAAGATCGCTACAAACGTGAGCAGGCATGGCGCGAAATTCAAAAAAATTGCCCGGGGCATTCGGTGGACGACTGTAAAGCTAAATGGGCCAATGTGAAAACTGCATTTCAAAATGTAAAGAAGAAAATCAAAGCAAAGTCTGGCCAGGGGGCAGAAAACTTCCAGCCACATTGGCCCCATTGGTCAGCAATGAAATTTTACAACCACCATTACACATCAAAAAGTTCATCCTCAGTGTCAACGCTGGACATTCAAGAAACTCAGCTAGGCTGCAGTACGTCGCAGAATTCTCTTCTCCCTGAGACGGAAAATTCTTCTCTACCCGAGACAGCCAATTTAGAAAAATCTGACATATATCAGCGTGCAGTCAAATGTTTAGAGGCGGAAGAAGATAATTGGGGAGCAATAGGGAATTACTTAGCATCACAAATGCGTGAAATTGCGAAGACAAGCAAAACCACTGCCAACAAATTGCACTTGCAACTTGTTAAAACCGTTATGGAGGCAACTGTGGAAGCAGAAGGAGAAAATTAAATCTGCATATATAATTTTTTACTTTGTTTCGTTTTTATTTTTATTTTTAATATTGAAGTTTTTGTTTTTGATTTGTTTTTTTTTTTTTTTTTGATATACCGATGTGATAATTGAAGTACAATAAAGATTTATTTTAAATATGTAAATAAATATGAATTAGTGTGATAAATAAAATAAAAAGTGCATTTTTGGATATTAAATTGATAATTCTAATTAGGGAATGGTAAATCGATTTCGATTCCAATCGAAAATCGATTTTGTGGTAATAATCCGTTGAAATACTATCCATACATTCAGGCTTGTCACAGAAATAAATCAAGATTCGAAATCACTTTCGATCGGAATTGATTTAAGTGACAGGTCTGATTGACTACAAAAGAACATATACATATCGCACTTGTTCCTGTAAAGGCCATCTCTAAATTAAATCATTTTCATTTTTTGCAGGAAAATTATAACTACTGTTTATACCTATCTACAAGCTGTAAAAATCTTAGTTCAATTTCTCTAGTAGTTTGCCAAAAAAATGCTGGGGTCTAATCACCGCATTCGATACTATCGTATCGAATAAACTATCGAATGTTTTGAATACGACAGACACTGACGTATCGAATGAAAACTCGATAAATGTAATGTCGAGCTGCTCGATAACGAATGATATTATTTCAAATTCCATAATTTTCATTCGATATCGAGTTTCATGATACCAAAATAAATAATTTCGATCAATTTTGCTCGATATCGTATGCGGTAATTAGACCACTGGTGTATCTCCTTTGTGATATAAGGAATAAGTTTGCAAATTAATCTTAAACGATTATGAAATCGATTTTGAGGTTTGATTAATCGATTTCAAAAACCGAAAAAAAAGTCGATCGAAAAATCGAAAATCGATTTTTGAATCCAAGTTTTTCAGATTGACGTGTAAAAGAATAATTGTAGCATTTACTTTTAAATTTGTGTTTCGCATGCAATATTTTTCAAATATAACAAAAAAGTACTCATAATAATAATGTTTTATTTCCTTTTGTCCCTCAAAATTTTAAAAATCTTTGTTAAACTGAAAGAACCACGGTTATATGAACTTGTATATTTAGTTTTTTTTATAATCTTTTACAAAGATTAGGATTTTTAATTGATTTTATATTTTTACACACAATCTTATGTATGTATGTATAATATGATAAATTATTGATTTTACATGTTAACAAAGATTAGGATATTTTATTGATTTTACATTTTTAAAAAGGTTAGAATAATTCATTGCTCATACATATTTTATTTATTATAGATTTTTACATATATTTGGGTGTTTAATTGATTTTGTATTTTTACATAGATTAGGATTTATTATTATAGAAAGAAAAATTGTATAAATAATGATTTTTTTTTTTGCTAAAACGATAACTTTGAAAAACAGTGAAACTTCGTTGTCAAATTTTGGGTTTTTTACTTTACTGAATAGAGCAAAGCCTTCTAGAGTTATGCTAATATATGTGGCCTTTTGACAAAACATCTTAAGTCAAATTTAAAAAGTTGAAAAAATGCTGTTAATTATACGATTTTAAAATTTTGAATTTTAAACGAAATTTTTCTTTAATTTCTGTTTATTTTGTTATTTGATAAAATTGATTTTTTAACCGAGTTTTTTTTTAATAATTTTTTTGATATCTTATCTCGACTTAAGATGTTTTGTCAAAATGCCACAGATATGTAATTATGTATATGAACATTAAAAATCTGTATATAATAAGTGTTATTGACTGCTAAAATTTTTCCTGCACCGGATTTAATGTTAATAACTGTTATATATATTTATATTGCCAGGGAAGTTCACCAGTTGCTGACATAAAATATTTTTCAAGCTCTTCGCGAATAGCCTTGGCTTCATTACTTATATATAAGCTTGGTGTATTTTCTGTTCCATTCACATCAGCCAATGGAAAATCATTTCTCCATGTGCCCGGAATAAAAACACCATTATCGTCATAACGATCAGTAAGCGCCGGTGTTGCATAGTTAAACTTCTTTTTTAACAGAAAGTTGTGTAGGGCACAGCAAGCTAAAGTTATGCAAGTGGTTTTTTCAGCATTTAATTTAGAAGGACGTGAAAAAAATTGAAAACGTTTTGCCATAATACCGAATGCATTTTCCACTATTCGACGAGCTCTGGATAATCTGTAATTAAATATCCTCTGTCCGGCAGATAAGCTTTTGCCAGGATATGGTTTTAGCAAATGCTTTTGCATGCGAAAAGCATCATCTGCAACCAAAACAAATGGTACGTTACTTTGGCGACCTGGCAAGGGTTTTGGTAGTGGCAAATTTAGATCATTGTTATCTAAAGCACGTTGAAAAGTACAGTTTCCGAAGACTCCGCCATCCGACACACGGCCATTGCAGCCAACATCAACATATAGAAAGTTATATTCGGCATCAACGACAGCCATTAGTACAATACTATGCGTACCTTTATAATTATAAAATGTGCTTCCAGAGTTCGGTGGTGCTACCATTTGAATGTGTTTGCCGTCAACTGCCCCTATACAATTGGGAAAATTCCATTGCTTGTTAAATTGCAAAGCTACTTCATTCCATTCTGCTTGTGAGGATGGTACCTACATACATACATAGAAAGAAAACAACATGTACAATTAAAGGAAACATATCATACATACATATGTACCTATAGGCATATGTATTTCAAATTGTAATACCTTTAGGTATGCACCTTTCAATGCTTTATAAATTGCCTCACAAACACTAGGTATGAAAAGTGATATGGTGTTAGGGGCGATACGGAAGAACACCGAAAGACTTTTGTAACTATCTCCAGAAGCAAGAAATCGCAATGTCACTGCTAGGCGTTCTTGATCTGGAATAGCCATACGCATATTGGTGTCTTGTTTTTTTATGTGTGGTGACACTAGTTGCAGCAATTCCTTGAAGGTTTCATCATCCATCCTAATGAAATTTTTAAACAAAAAGTTCTGGTTCTCTATTTCCCGAAACTCCATTAATGTTTTTTCATAAGCACCATCGGTGCTTCTTTTTGTGAGCCACTCTCTCACCCACGTACTTCTTTTAGCATTTCTTTTTTTTATTTTTTATTTGATTAAGTGCACACACAATAACTAATGCTGATGCAATTCTCTTTTTTTTTTGTGAACAAATCATCTTTAAGTAAAAAAGTAAATTTTTAAGAATTATATTTCTTTATTTACAGTGCAGCCACACGATCAAGATTTTCTTGATAGTCTTTTACATATACTGATTGTCAAAATATGCAAAAGTTAACAGCTGTGACGTAGGCTGCACGCAAGTTGAAAGCAATTTACTTTTTCAAGATGTCGTCGCCGAGAAAACAACTCAAAATGTTTTGCTATTTTCCACTTTTGATTTTTCTGCACTGTAGGTTGTTCGAAGGGACTTTATTTTTTTCTTTACTTCTTCCACTGGCATTTTTGTTTCAGAAGCTAAAGACTCGTAGGCTTTTATTTTTAAATCATTTCGCCTATATGATGAAAGATTCATAAAATTTCATGGCTCCTGTACAGCTCTATGAATCGCAGAACATCATTTTGCTTATTAATTTTATAAATAAATTTTATTAATAAACATATTTCACTATTTTTCTAGGTTTTTAGTTAAAATTTTAAAATTCCCGCAACAATTTGTAAAAAAAAAAGAACTTCAGCTTTTGCCGGCAAAATATTTGTGAAAAAAAAACAAAAACAACTTCAAAAGATTTGTAATAAGATGTTTTCTTGAACGAAAATTGATACACTCACTGGCAAGAGAATTTTAGAGGCAAGTTCGTATCAATTTTTAAAAGTATGAGTGTATTGGTAAAAAAGTGTGAGTGTATTAAAACTTGATAGCAAAAACTTGATCGTGTAACCCTCAAGTTACACAAAACAAAATTTTAGATGTAGCAAAACAGCTGTTTGCTAGGGTTGCTGTATACTAAAACAATCGTGTGACTGAATTGCGGCGATTATTGGCACTAAATCGTTTTGCGCCAATTGGCGACAATCAAATTTATATAAAATGAGTCAATCATGTGACTGCTAAGAATTTGATTGGAACAATATCTTTATTGTTCCTCAAATTAGCACAATAAAAATTGTATGAAATTGGTGCATTTCGACAATCGTGTGATCCCACCTTTAGATGTTATCCACATCAAAAAAAGTGAAAATTTTTACCCTTAGGTCTTTTTCTCTATGCGCTGTCACATATATATGTATATAGTTTGCAACTGTTAAAAGCAGATACATACATTTCATTATAAGAAATATTCAAAATCAAGAAAATTTTAAGCTTGGAAGAATTGTATTCAATTTTAAAATACAAAACAAAAGTATAACTATAACTATAATCACATAAAAAGATTTAATATTAAAGAAACTCGAAAAATTCTTCATAAATATATTTATTTTTAGTGTGTATTTATAAGTAAATTTCATTCTTTCAATGCAAAGAAAGCCTTCAAGTCCAATTTCTTTTACCTTTTCTTATACCTTTATATCGTCAAAAACTTTTATGTATTTTGAATTATTGATTTCAACTGTTATTCACATCACTTTTAACACTTCACAATATTAATACCTGCCTATATGTAATTATAAATTGCAAAAATTCTTAATTATCCATAATAGTTTTAAGGGAATGTCCCACACATCCCCATAAAAGATATTTTAAACAAGCTGCCGAGGCCAGAAATAATCACTAACGATTATATCGTACTAATTATTCGAGGAAATTCAGCAGAAGCGATACAAATCGAGATGTCTTGAATAGGTTATTTCTGAGCAGTGACCCTTTTATAAGCTGCAGTACGCAAAGAGAACGAAATAATAAAAAAGCTTTTTCATCAGAAACCATCACACTTCTTCTTCCTGACACCGATGATGCAGCTAATGAGGATACACATACGACATAATAATTAGTAAGGAATTTTTATTAGTTTAACTTTTCCGTTTATAAAGTATTAAATAATATAAAATAAATTTTTTTAATTAGACTGTAAATCATATGTATGTATGTACATACAGTCTGTCAAGAATGAGTTTAAGCCTTTAAAATCAACATTTGTTAATTGAGTTTTGCGATTTATACCAACTTTTATTCCTTAGGAATGTGGCTTTTAGAAAAATCTTAAAAATTTAAACTTTTTGGTTCTTAAATTTTCTTATTGCATTTTGAAAACAAAAAATTTGACGCATTTTGCATGTAAATTTTTTTTTCGCCATTAAATTTTTAATAACTCCAAAATAGTAACAGATAAAAAATAAATGTGTGTGGTTAGCTTAAGCAGAATTTTCCGGTGCATCTTCTGATCCTCCTGCTATTAAAATCGGAGAACACGTTTTCAAGCTATGGCAAAATATATAAGGCAACCCAACGATTTAGGGGGTGAAGTATTCCACCCCTTTAAAAGAAAATCCTTACGTACTAGAAAAAAAAACGGAAAACAGATTTGAATTAAGGGCATCAAAATCCATATAGTCTACATACTTTTATTTCTAGGGTAGAGAAAAATTTTTTTGTTGCGCAGTGTACTTTTGTTGCGCAGTGTAATTTTTTCAAAATCTGCCACTAGACTTTTTATATCATACTACACCTTAAACTATCAAAAAACTAAAACTTTTAATTCAAAAAACACGTTAAATAATTTTGGCCAGCTTTTCAGGCCAAATACTCCTCTGTGATACGTCTAAAACTGAAAGGTAACTTATTCCAGATTCGGCATTTTTTAATTTTAAAGCAACGTTCAATAATAATGTATTTGTGGTATTTCTAGTTGCATATTACAAGTTGAGTCCATAAAAGAGAATTCATTCACTACCCAAATATGAAGTCCAAGTCATAATCTTGTAGAACTGGAGTGCAAGGAATACATTTATGTAACAAGTTATGAAAATAAAAATCTAGTGGTTCTATTGTGATCTCTAACAGCAATATTATAAATCGCACAATTCGCCTGAAAATCCGTTCTAGATTATCTTAATTTCTAGACAGAGTTCCAGTGTATATTTCAAGGCAGTAAATGAGTTTTTTTTACTATTACTTTTTTAATTAATAAAGGTTTATAAAACAAGTTTACAAATCAAAAACTTAAAATGCAATTTTTTGACTGAGAATAGAGAATTATTAAATTAAAAGTATTTATTAAATGTTTGTAGTGTACGTAAAGTTGTTTCTTTTTTATTCGTTCTTGATATTTATAAGCGAGTGGCAGCACTGCGTACCAGTTTAAATATATATGGCAACGCTGTGATTTCTACCACAAAGCACAATTCCTATATACATAATTATATAAAATTAATTTTTTTAAATAATATTCCCTCCCCCAAGTCTTTTAAAAAATAGGCTATATCAATATCGATTCAGATGTTTACGCTCTTTCGATTGGTACTAGCTAGATATGTGCACGCGGAATCGTTTTCGAGTTATAAGTGAAAAACTAAATTATACATGTACATATATAAAAAATTCAAAAAGTTTGCTGCACCATAACTCCCTCCCCCAAGTCTCTTAGAAAATAGGCTATATCAATATCGATTCAGATTTTTACGCTCTATCGATTGGTACTAGCTAGATATGTGCACGCGGAATCGTTTTCGAGTTATAAGTGAAAAACTAAACTATACATGTACATACATAAAAAATTTAAAAAGTTTGCTGCACCATAACTCCCTCCCCCAAGTCTCTTAGAAAATAAGCTATATCAATATCGATTTAGATTTTTACGCTATATCGATTGGTACTAGCTAGATATGTGCACGCGGAATCGTTTTCGAGTTATAAGTGAAAAACTAAACTATACATGTACATATATAAAAAATTTAAAAAGTTTGCTGCACCATAACTCCCTCCCCCAAGTCTCTTAGAAAATAAGCTATATCAATATCGATTCAGATTTTTACGCTCTATCGATTGGTACTAGCTAGATATGTGCAGGCGGAATCGTTTTCGAGTTATAAGTGAAAAACTAAACTATACATGTACATATATAAAAAATTTAAAAAGTTTGCTGCACCATAACTCCCTTCCCCAAGTCTCTTAGAAAATAGCCTATATCAATATATCAAGGCCTTCTCCGCAATGACAACGCGTGTAAAAAAGATATGAGTATAAAATGGAGCGAGAAGGCCTTGTTTATCCAAAAGAAGGGCTACAGAGGCATTCTGGATGGCCTCCGTACTGCTTCTTTTTCCCGCTGGGTATTGCTACTGTCTTGCCAGTACTGGCAAATGTAAACGCCAGGTAAGATTTTGACACTGTTGAGGTGAATAAAATTTTACTAGCCCTGGTGGCTAGTATAAATTTTGACATTAGCGTAGAAATTTCAATTCACCATAGAACTTTGCTACCATTTCACACACACCCACTGACAACATTGCCTACACACAATTTATTGTTCTTTTTTTTACGTGTGAGAAGAAAACAAACTTTTGGTTTCTTTGGCAAACTTTTTCACAGTTGATGAAAAAGTAGTATTTATTCACACGTGCGCTTTGTTTTGCATGTAAAATAATATACATGCATATAGTTTTGCGCTTATAAAATAAAAACAAATAAGCGCACGTCTATGTAGGTAGTACCAATCGAAAGAGCATAAGAATATGAATGATATCAATATAGGTTATTAGATGACACTCTTGCGATAAAGAATTACAGCGTAGCAAACTTTAAATTTACAAAATATGTGCATGTACAAAGTTAGTTTAACGCTAATAACTCGGAAACGATTCCGCGTGCATTTATATAGCTAGTACCAATCGATAGAGCGTAAAATCTGAATCGATATTGATATAGCTTATTTTCTAAGAGACTTGGGGGAGGGAATTATGGTGCAGCAAACTTTTTAAATTTTTTATATATTTACATGCATAGTTTAGTTTTTCACTGATAACTCGAAAACGATTCCGCATGCACATATCTAGCTAGTACTAAATCTGAATGGATATTGATATAGCCTATTTTCTAAGAGACTTGGGGGAGGGAGTTATGGTGCAGCAAACTTTTTAAATTTTTTATATATGTATGTACATGTATAGTTTAGTTTTTCACTTATAACTCGAAAACGATTCCGCCTGCACATATCTAGCTAGTACCAATCGATAGAGCGTAAAAATCTGAATCGATATTGATATAGCTTATTTTCTAAGAGACTTGAGGGGGGGGGGGGGGGGGGGGGATTTATAGCATTATAAATTTTTAATTTTCATTACATATTTAGATGTGTCTGTCCAATCAACTTTGTAAACAAAGAATTATCAAGCAGAGCTGCCAGTTTATTGTTACCATAGTGCTGCCATATTATATTTATACTGTCAGATCCAGCGATTTTAAATTATTTATTTATTTACTATTTGTGGAATTTGGAAAATTTTTTTCTATATAGAAAAATCGCAATAATCGGAATAGGGGACTGTCACATTCGAGAAATTAGACTTTTATAGGGTATGCCCAAAAAAGTGTAAAATTAAAAAAAATCCATATACGTGACGCGCAAAATAGAAAGGGACCTAAGGTTAAAAACCGGGTTTGTTCAGGAGAGCCATTTTAAAGATATAAGTACGTGTATCTTTGGTATACCATCACTCAATAAAACGCGCATGTCTCTAGGAGGGAACACTTTCGGGGCATGGGATCGGTCTCATTCGATGCTTAGATGTTATCCACATCAAAAAAGTGAAAATTTTTACCCTTAGGTCTTTTTCTCTATGCGCTGTCACATATATATGTATATAGTTTGCAACTGTTAAAAGCAGATACATACATTTCATTATAAGAAATATTCAAAATCAAGAAAATTTTAAGCTTGGAAGAATTGTATTCAATTTTAAAATACAAAACAAAAGTATAACTATAACTATAATCACATAAAAAGATTTAATATTAAAGAAACTCGAAAAATTCTTCATAAATATATTTATTTTTAGTGTGTATTTATAAGTAAATTTCATTCTTTCAATGCAAAGAAAGCCTTCAAGTCCAATTTCTTTTACCTTTTCTTATACCTTTATATCGTCAAAAACTTTTATGTATTTTGAATTATTGATTTCAACTGTTATTCACATCACTTTTAACACTTCACAATATTAATACCTGCCTATATGTAATTATAAATTGCAAAAATTCTTAATTATCCATAATAGTTTTAAGGGAATGTCCCACACATCCCCATAAAAGATATTTTAAACAAGCTGCCGAGGCCAGAAATAATCACTAACGATTATATCGTACTAATTATTCGAGGAAATTCAGCAGAAGCGATACAAATCGAGATGTCTTGAATAGGTTATTTCTGAGCAGTGACCCTTTTATAAGCTGCAGTACGCAAAGAGAACGAAATAATAAAAAAGCTTTTTCATCAGAAACCACCACACTTCTTCTTCCTGACACCGATGATGCAGCTAATGAGGATACACATACGACATAATAATTAGTAAGGAATTTTTATTAGTTTAACTTTTCCGTTTATAAAGTATTAAATAATATAAAATAAATTTTTTTTAATTAGACTGTAAATCATATGTATGTATGTACATACAGTCTGTCAAGAATGAGTTTAAGCCTTTAAAATCAACATTTGTTAATTGAGTTTTGCGATTTATACCAACTTTTATTCCTTAGGAATGTGGCTTTTAGAAAAATCTTAAAAATTTAAACTTTTTGGTTCTTAAATTTTCTTATTGCATTTTGAAAACAAAAAATTTGACGCATTTTGCATGTAAATTTTTTTTTCGCCATTAAATTTTTAATAACTCCAAAATAGTAACAGATAAAAAATAAATGTGTGTGGTTAGCTTAAGCAGAATTTTCCGGTGCATCTTCTGATCCTCCTGCTATTAAAATCGGAGAACACGTTTTCAAGCTATGGCAAAATATATAAGGCAACCCAACGATTTAGGGGGTGAAGTATTCCACCCCTTTAAAAGAAAATCCTTACGTACTAGAGAAAAACGGAAAACAGATTTGAATTAAGGGCATCAAAATCCATATAGTCTACATACTTTTATTTCTAGGGTAGAGAAAAATTTTTTGTTGCGCAGTGTACTTTTGTTGCGCAGTGTAATTTTTTCAAAATCTGCCACTAGACTTTTTATATCATACTACACCTTAAACTATCAAAAAACTAAAACTTTTAATTCAAAAAACACGTTAAATAATTTTGGCCAGCTTTTCAGGCCAAATACTCCTCTGTGATACGTCTAAAACTGAAAGGTAACTTATTCCAGATTCGGCATTTTTTAATTTGAAAGCAACGTTCAATAATAATGTATTTGTGGTATTTCTAGTTGCATATTACAAGTTGAGTCCATAAAAGAGAATTCATTCACTACCCAAATATGAAGTCCAAGTCATAATCTTGTAGAACTGGAGTGCAAGGAATACATTTATGTAACAAGTTATGAAAATAAAAATCTAGTGGTTCTATTGTGATCTCTAACAGCAATATTATAAATCGCACAATTCGCCTGAAAATCCGTTCTAGATTATCTTAATTTCTAGACAGAGTTCCAGTGTATATTTCAAGGCAGTAAATTAGTTTTTTTTACTATTACTTTTTTAATTAATAAAGGTTTATAAAACAAGTTTACAAATCAAAAACTTAAAATGCAATTTTTTGACTGAGAATAGAGAATTATTAAATTAAAAGTATTTATTAAATGTTTGTAGTGTACGTAAAGTTGTTTCTTTTTTATTCGTTCTTGATATTTATAAGCGAGTGGCAGCACTGCGTACCAGTTTAAATATATATGGCAACGCTGTGATTTCTACCACAAAGCACAATTCCTATATACATAATTATATAAAATTAATTTTTTTAAATAATATTCCCTCCCCCAAGTCTTTTAAAAAATAGGCTATATCAATATCGATTCAGATGTTTACGCTCTTTCGATTGGTACTAGCTAGATATGTGCACGCGGAATCGTTTTCGAGTTATAAGTGAAAAACTAAATTATACATGTACATATATAAAAAATTCAAAAAGTTTGCTGCACCATAACTCCCTCCCCCAAGTCTCTTAGAAAATAGGCTATATCAATATCGATTCATATTTTTACGCTCTATCGATTGGTACTAGCTAGATATGTTCACGCGGAATCGTTTTCGAGTTATAAGTGAAAAACTAAACTATACATGTACATATATAAAAAATTTAAAAAGTTTGCTGCACCATAACTCCCTCCCCCAAGTCTCTTAGAAAATAGGCTATATCAATATCGATTCAGATTTTTACGCTCTATCGATTGGTACTAGCTAGATATGTGCACGCGGAATCGTTTTCGAGTTATAAGTGAAAAACTAAACTATACATGTACATACATAAAAAATTTAAAAAGTTTGCTGCACCATAACTCCCTCCCCCAAGTCTCTTAGAAAATAAGCTATATCAATATCGATTCAGAGTTTTACGCTCTATCGATTGGTACTAGCTAGATAAATGCACGCGGAATCGTTTCCGAGTTATTAGCGTCAAACTAACTTTGAACATGCACATATTTTGTAAATTTAAAGTTTGCTACGCTATAATTCTTTATCGCAAGAGTGTCATCTAATAACCTATATTGATATCGATTCATATTTTTATGCTCTTTCGATTGGTACTACCTACATAGACGTGCGCTTATTTGTTTTTATTTTATAAGTGCAAAACTATATGCATGCATATTCAAAACAAAACGCACGTGTTACGAAATACTAGTTTTTTATCAACTGTAAAAAAGTTTGCCAAAAGCTAACCAAAAAGTTTGCCAAAAAGTTTGTTTTCTTCACGAAGGTCTTTTTTTCGTTCATGTTTTTTGATGTAAAAATGTTGATCTGCTTTTTTAGGTATCCGCAAAATCGTTTTACTTACTTGAGGGTTACACCAAAGACTATAAATATATGTATAAAGATGTTGCACTTAGTACATTTGTAATTTTTAAAAATGTTGTGCTTCTTAATGATAAGGGGGGGGAAGTAACAAGAAAGTAAAAACTTCGTGCTCACATTCAGAGAACTAAAGAGAGCAAGAAACCACATGCATTAATACATACACATGTTTGCTGTTTTTGCCAGCCAAAGTGTGTGTGTGCTTGTGTTTTTTTTCGTTGAAACCGGTTTTCGGTATTTTTTTTAATTGATTTCGTTTTGTTTTCAAACAATTTATGTGCAAATAACCTACGTAAGAGGGAATGCGACCAATTGCGTAATTGTAGGGCAGCAGTATGTGTTTTATTTTTGTAAAAATTAAACTATATCGATTTGCACCGAATTATAATTCCATTTTTTAGGTTATTTAATTACGTACTTACCATGTCTGTATGTATACATTAGGGCGGGTTGATTTGTATTAATGAAAAAAAAATTAAAAATCGTATAGCAAAAACGTAATATACATAAAATTCTAAGAAAATTCTCCGAAGAAACCATGGGTCTAAAATAAAATCCTAATCCGCGCCTCTCTTACTTGGCTAAAAATTTTTTTTAATGTAAAAAAATTTTGAGTGTAAAAAATAAAATGTGCAAAAGAACTAGGTACGTTACTAAACAATTTTATTCAAAAAATTCGATTTCTTTTTGGAAAAAGCTATTTTTTAAAAAAAAATTTTTTTTTGCAAAGGCGGGCATAGGTTTTAATTTTCAAGTCGAGAGGCGCGGATTAGGATTTTATTTTAGACCCATGGTTTCTTCGGAGAATTTTATGTAGATTACGTTTTTGCTATACGATTTAAAAAAAAAAATCGACCCGCCCTAGTATACATATATCAAACGAATTTAAAAATAAAAAGAGAGTTTGTTTCTTACTATGTATTTACTATGAGTATTTATTGATTTTACGTATGAGCTCTTTACAAGTTTAATGGTTTAAAATTTTAACTTTTTCAGTACTTGATAATTTGTATTTGTAAGTTTCCCATGTGGAATGCTTCCGTAATAATAATAAGAACTAGTAAATTAAGCATCTCCATCCTGTGTTTATAACATACGTCATTCTCCTCAAACCAAAAAGAATAAATTGAATTTTTGGTACAACTCACGCATTGCTCAACAATAAATTTTTTTATGCCTTTCATTTCTTTATTTTGTAAAAATATTTTTTCAAAGACCTTTATGTATATGAATTTTACAAACTTCAAAAAATAAAACAGAGGGGGCAAACAAACCTCCAAAGTGGGATTCTTTTTGATAATTTTTTGCATGAATAAACTTTTCTGAAGGATATGACAAAATTTGCGCTGGTTTTATTATATCCATATGACATTTAACGCATGATATTCGTTGTGCTAAGTAACCAACAAAATATCGACTCGATGTTAATTCTATTGGCACATTGTTGGATGTAAAAGAATCACCATCTTCATTAAAATAATCTTCATTTTCATTGTATATACATATATGCGATTTCTATTTCAGGGGTGTGAGTACTCTCTGATGTACTGCCAGTACTTTGAGTATCATCTAAAAAAACTCGATAGCTACTTTGACTGTTTTAATAGTAAAAATTTCAATGATCTCAACCCGCTGAAGCGTGGGTTAAGGCTTAATAATAAAACTTGGGAAGTATTGCAAGAGCTAGTTTCGTACATACGGCAAGTTGAATATTTCGGTAACAAAATATTCTGCATCAGTGGACTAATCGAAACCACCAGTGGTACACAGAGGGAAAAATCCGGTACAAAAATACCAAAATTGACACCATCCGTTGTCAAAAGTGAGCCAACTACGTTTGTGTTCAATTTGATAACGGATGGTGTCAATGTTTTTTAACCACCTCGTTGTCATTTTGTCACCATTTGTTCTCAATATGACATCAAATTGGTTATATATTATCACCATAATGGTACCATACCGACAACATGGTGTTGTCATTTTTGACAACACACTGTTAATATATTGACAACATTCGGTTGTCCTTTCAATAACACATTGTTCTAATTGTAGTATGTACTTAATAACCCATTCTGAACCCAAGTAATAAAATGGAATAATGTAAATTTATTAATTTATTTCACATTTTTTAAATAAAATACTTATAAAAAAATACATTAAAAATTCACATTTTTAATTTTAAATAATAATTAAAGTTTACAATAAAAATTAAAAAAAACAGGT
Organism: Pollenia angustigena; assembly: GCA_930367215.1. NCBI lineage: Eukaryota > Metazoa > Arthropoda > Insecta > Diptera > Polleniidae > Pollenia > Pollenia angustigena. The sequence goes on along the minus strand of OV884061.1, from coordinate 8,469,332 downwards.
ACTTCATTGTTATATAGATTTAGTATAAATCAAATTTATTCCTTGTCATCTACGCCATCATAATTATTTTCCAATTGGATATTTCCGCTGTTGCTTAGATTTTCATCAAGAAGAAAGTCATAATCTAGGAATACAAGGCTTTCCTCACAATTTAAATTGTTTTCTTCACTTACTTTTAAACTTTTAATCTTAATTTTATTCTTTTAATTTTATTTAACTTTTCACTTTTTACTTTTTACTTTTTACTTGCGAATACAAAAGTTGTTTGTGGGATAACTTGTATACGCTGTTAATAATGACAACAGGGCGATACCTATTTGACAACAGTGTGTTATCAATTTGACAACAATAGTACGTTTTTTATCTAACAGCCCAATTTGACAACATTTTGTTGAAAATTTAACAACAAATGTTGTCGAAATATTGACAACAGTTTGTTATCAATTTATTACCATTGGTTGACAGTTTTTTAACGTTTTTTTTCGCTCTGTGTATATTATCGTTAACTGAGGAAATGTTACAAGAAAATTCTAATTTACTTACCATTTTAACCAGCCATTTTAACCAAGACCCATTAGAAAACGTATTTTCATATTTACGCGCCAAAGGTGGCCATTGTAAAAACCCTTCTGTTCACGAATTCAACATCGCAATGGCCAAGCTTTTATCTTTAAAAATAATGCAATTTAGTTCCTCAAAAAATTGTGCAGAAGACGACGCAATATTTTTTCCACTTGACTTTCAAAACATTTTAGAAGTTAATGACAGTGTATAGCCTAATAATACAACCCCCTTAATAGATATCGCAGATATATACCAGGAAAATGAAGCATATTTTGATGAAAGTGCCGACAGCTTTAACTTTGTGAATGTGTCAATAGAACTTACTTCTAGTCGATATTTCATTGGCTACATAGCGCAACGAGTATCCTGCACTAAATGCCGAATGGATATGATTAAACCATCTCAAATTTTAACATACCCATCAGAAATGTATATCCATACGAAAAACTATGAAAATTAATCTGATTTTTGAAGTTTATGTTCACCCTCTGATTTGTTTTTCGAAATATGCAAAATTAACACAAAAGTTTTCGAAAATTTATTTTTAAAGAACAGAGCAATGAAACACAAAAAAAAAGTTATTATGGAGCAGTGCGTAGAATGTACTAATACTACCATTTATTCGATTTGGTTTGACGAGCAAAATGATTGTTACAACCATCGATTGGAATTTTTAAATTTGCTTATACTGGTTTTACTAAGAAAGCATTCCTCTTGGGAGACATATAAATACGAAACTTCGAATGCTGAAAAAGCTAAAATTTTAAAACATTAATAGGTATGTACTTGTCGTATTACTCGTCATTATAATCCTATCGTTAATAACTTTGTAGAACTAATTATGCTTTTGCTGATCCGTGTACGAGGCTATATCATCAATATAATTATTTGTCTGAATTTATTGATTATTATTTAAGTTGTTTAAGTTGCTGTAAAATATAACACTTTTTACATAAATAAATAAAAATAAAAGTATAATATGCGAACAATTTTAATAATATGGCTTTGATTTTATTGGGTTTCATTCTATATATTGTATGTAGCGAAATCCACATATTTTTTTGTCCTATCCTAATCCCGCGAAGCTCTTCGCTTGTCTGCAGGAAAGAAACCAGAGTATCTAACGGGAATCGAACCCGAACACCAGCGCTGATCGACTAGCTCACTACCCCGGTAGGCTAGTTTGTAAAAACATTTTTGCAGACCTTTAAAAGAATTTTACAAACTTCAAAAAGTAAGACGGAAGGAGCACACAAATTCCAAAGCCTGAATCTGTTGCATAATTTGTGATAATAATTTGTTGTAATAATAAATAAAATTGGATTTTTCGGCGGAAACGATTTAATAATTTTTCAAATAATACAATTTTATAAAAATAAAATTGAAAGAAATTACGTTCATACACATCAAACTGGTGGCAAATTTTTATGAAAATTAAAAGTATTTTGATTACACTACGTGACAATTTTTTGACCAAATGAATTTGACACCCAATCTTTGTGTAAAATTCCGCTGAATCCGAATATGAAATCAGAATTGTCAAAAGTAGAACAGTTTTTGAGATATTCCAAAATAAGTGTTTTTTGTGTTATTAAAAAAGATGATGTGAGTGATATGCAAATATCCAAAACACAAAATTTTAGCCTATTTCAATACGAACATTTTGGATCCACATCGGTGCAAAAATGACAAAGTTACAGAAGATTAATTGAATTAACCCACGACAAATAAATATACAAAGCTAAATTTTTAGTAACAATAAATATTAAAAATTGCTTAAAACTATTGAATTTCTATGTGGGTTAATTTACTAAATCTTCTGTAGCTTTGTCATTTTTGTACCAATTTATGTCTTGTTGGGCTCATAATGTTCATAGTAAAATAATCTAATGTCGCATGCAATAAAATATTAGGGTTTTTAAATCATTGGTTTAAAAAAAATAACTTAAATAGAGCAAAATTTAACAAACTCATAAAATTTTCAATGAAGCTTGAAATTTTGTCCACTGTAACTCTGTCATTTTTTGACCAATATTCACAAGCAATCCATGGTTATTTTAGAAATTTTATTACCTTTCACTAAAAATAAAGAAAAACATAATCCGTTTAAAAATTTTGAAGATATTTGCATTTTAGTCACATCATCTTTTTTAAAAACGCAAATAACGGTTATTTTGGAATATCTCAAAACTGTTCTACTTTTGACAATTCTGACTTCATATTTGGATTCAGCGGAAAATTTTACATAAAGATTAAGTGTCAAATTCATTTGGTCACGACTTTGTTGAAATTTTGTCACGTAGTGTTATCATCAAATTCACATTGAACCATACTTGTGAGTTTTTTATTACTAACTCAATTACAAAATTGTGAGTTTGATGAGGCATGTTAATGTGTGGCCATGTCGCTTTAGTAAATATAAAATATCTTTTATGAACAAAGCAGTTTATTCTTTCAGAAAAAATATTTTTTATATGCCTACAATTGTTTAAATTTAGACAATAACAGCATTTGAACTTCGGTGCGAATCGATAAAATTTCATCTGTACAACAATAAAACACATATTATTGCCCTACAATTAAAATCTGTCACATTTGGTTTAACGTAGGTTATTTGCACAGAAATGGAATGCAAACAAAACATCTTTTATTATTTAAATGTGTTTTCAACGAGAAAACCAGACTTCTTTTTAGTTTGTTTTTATTTTTAAAATGCAATTTATATACATACAAACACACACAATCGTGTGCACATACATATACGCTGATAAGTGAGAAAAGTTCTCTGAGAGTAATAATAAAGACTGTAATTTACTCTCACAAGTGGATTTAGCGGCTAAATCCACCAGAAAAATTAATATAGAGAGAAAAATGTATGAACTTTGTATGGTCGTGCAATATCTTTATAAATCTATAGTCTTTGGTTACACGATCAAGTTTTGGCTATCAAGTTTTAATACACTCACACTTTTTTACCAATACACTCATACTTTTAAAAATTGATACGAACTTGCCTCTAAAATTCTCTTGCCAGTGAGTGTATCAATTTTCGTTCAAGAAAACAGCTTATTACAAATCTTTTGAAGTTGTTTTGGTTTTTTTTCACAAATATTTAGCCGGCAAAAGCTGAAGTTCTTTTTTTTTTACAAATTGTTGCGGGAATTTTAAAATTTTAACTAAAAACCTAAAAAAATAGTGAAATATGTTTATTAATAAAATTAATAAGCAAAATGATGTTCTGCGATTCATAGAGCTGTACAGAAGCCATGAAATTTTATGGAACATGAATCTTTCATCATATAGGCGAAATGATTTGAAAACAAGTTAGAGTGCTATATTCGGCTGTGCCGAATCTTTGATACCCTCCACCGACACTTCGAATGTTTTAGGAGTAATATCTGTATGATGTCTATTTATTATTATAATCTTTGTAAAAACAGACATCTGCATTAAAATTTGTTGCGGTTTAGACCTATATAAAATTATTGATCGACAATCAGAATCAATTTTAAAAAGTTTGAGTAGAATATCAGTTTAAGATGAACTTAAATGATTTTCAAGAGAACAAATTATATAAAAGCCATGGTAAGCTATGAACCAATCATCCCAAATTCTGCAGAACGATTTCTGGTATTAAAAAACATAAATTTCAATACAGCGATGCAATTAGTTTAAGCGTTTGCAGTAAATTTCAGGGAGTAAGGTTTATATGGGGCCTAGGGTAAATTATGAACTGATCTTCACGAAATTTCACAGTCTTATTTCTAGTCCTGTAAAACTTTTATGTTCCAAATTTTGTTATGATAGCATTATTTTTTACGGATTTAGGTTTACTAAGCTGTTTTCCGGGAGTAAGGTTTATATGGGGCCTATGGTAAATGATGGACCGTTCTTTACAAAATTTTAAAGTCTTATTTCTCGTTCAATAAAACTGTGATGTACCAAATTTTGTTATGTAGCATTCTTTTTTACGTTTTTAGGCATACTAAGCTGTTTTCCGGGAGTAAGGTTTATATGGGGCCTATGGTAAATTATGGACCGATCTTCACGAAATTTCACAATCTTATTTTTAGTTCCAAAAAATTTTGATGTAGCAAATTTTGTTATGATAGCATTATTTTTTACGGATTTAGGCGTACTTAACTGTTTTCCGGAAGTAGGTTTTATATGGGGCCTATGGTAAATTATGGACCGATCTTCACGAAACTTAATAGTTTCATTTCTAGTCCTATTTAACTGTGACGTGCCAAAATTTGTTATGATAGCATTGTTAGTTAGGGTTTTAGGCTTACTATACTGTTTTCCGGGAGTAGGGCTTATATGGGGCCTAGGGTAAATCATGGACGGATCTTCAAGAAATTTTACAGCGTGATTTGAATAAAACGAACTGTTGCGAAATCTTACATCATTCTGTGCATTTTTCCACCATTTATGTTAGTTTTTGTAACAAAATTATCAATTTTTTTTAGGTGGTGGTTCCACATTTTGATTCACAGCTCTGATCCTACCGAACCGATTTTGCTGGATTTCAATCCCAAACTGCTTAGGATAACTACAAGCAATTTGACACCAAGTTTGTTTATTTCTTTTGAGTTTTTCGAAAGTGAGCGTGTTTTCAACAGACGGACAGACGGACAGACAGACGGACATGGCTAAATCGACTTAAAATTAATCAAGAACCCAGAATATATATACTTTATAGGGTCTGAGATGAATAATAAAAAAGTTTCACACGGAATGACAAACTTAATATACCCTCTTCACAACTAATTGTGGTGGAAAGTATAATAAAAGCCTACGAGGGTATAGCTTCTGAAACAAAAATGCCAGTGGAAGAAGTAAAGAAAAAAATAAAGTCCCTTCGAACAGCCTACAGTGCAGAAAAATCAAAAGTGGAAAATAGCAAAAGTAAGCGTGTTTTCAACAGACGGACAGACAGACGGACATGGCTAAATCGGCTTAGAATTACTCAAGGACCCAGAATATATATACTTTATGGGGTCTGAGATGAATAATAAAAAAGTTTCACACGGAATGACAAACTTAATATGGAGGGTATAAAAACAAGTAAGAGTGCTTTCACCATTGTGCGAGCAGAATACAGATCAACTAGACAAAACTAAATAATTTTTACATTCCTATACATACATGTTAACAATACTTAAAACTTCATTATAAATAAAATTTAAAAAGCGAAAACTGGAAATAAAAATATTAAAAAAAAAAATTTTCTTTTTAAAGAACCAAGATTCGAACCAGGGAACTCTTAGTTTCTAACTTAACACACCCCCTAGACAACTGAACCATGAAGGAACGTTAATTGAATGTCATTAAAATGAACCGAAATAGGGAAATATATTAACCAAAATATTTTGTGCCATGTATGTGTGTTTGTTTGTTTTCTTTTTTGGCGAGTTTTTAAGTAGCAAAAAACACAAAAATTTCTTGTTTCTATTTGTTAAAATTATTTCGTTAAATAGATGAAATAATAAAGAAGGGTGATAATGAAAATCATATTGGGCATTATGCTAGTATATGTAAACAGCGCCATCACATGGTTAAATCAAGTTCTTTCCTCATAAGGACCTAGAATATATATACTTTATAGCAGTGTTCGAAGATAAACACTAAATATCGTTCTTTAATGTTCGGTTCGGTAGATTTGTGGAAAACACAAACGCTAATAGTGTTTGTGTAGAAATTCATTAAAAAAAAAATAACGTTTCCCTGTTTGTCATCCAACAAAAGATGAGAACATTAAATTCCGTTCGGTTTTTTTTTTTAAAAACCACAAACTTCATTGTGTTCGGTTCGGCTCATTAATGTTCGTTCGTTTCAGATGTGCTTAACGTTGCCAGATGAACAAAAAAATAAATCTTGTTTATTGCTGCTTTTTGAGATTTTAAATAAAATACATTTTGTGATAGAAAATTAAAAAAAAAAAAATATTAAATGGAAAAGTCTTGGAAACGTTTGTACCGGCTAAATTAAAGAATTTCAACCATACAAATATGGCGGTTTTATAAAATTCTTAAATTTGGCTCCTGCTGAGCGCAGGATACCCCTAGGTGGGTCAAATGTATGTCCAACCCCACTTTATTTATCATCTAAATCAATCATTTCTTAAGGGTGCTTCCATACAAAATTTTCAATGCAGACTAGAAATATACTGAAGAAAAAGTCCCATAAATGCCCAGGAGTCGCCCCTAAGGGAATACAATGTATGACCGACCGCAATTAGTTTTTTTCCCTAACATTTTCTCAAAAAAATACTTGCCCCTTATCCCCCCTTCTTAGGGGGGCTCCCATACAAATATTGCGTTTTATGAAATTCTTAAATTAATTAAAATTTTTCGACTTTTGTGAATATGTAACTTCAAAAGTTGTTAAAAGATTTTAATCATTTATGGCTTGTTTTGTTTGCAATTTCTTTTATACGTTTATTTATACGCCTGGAAAAAATTAGGAGCCTAGCTGCATTCCTTTCAATTTTTTATAAATTTTTTAAAAACAAAAATTTCGAAATTTTGATCATGTTTCAAAAAAGACTGCGCATATTAGAAAAAAGTTTTACCATTCTTAAAGGAAATTTTATTGCGGAATGTCGGTTTTTTTTTAATTTTAATAAACTTAAGCGTTTTTGAGTTACGCAAATATATGCTGTGTAACCTCCTCCATTTTCGAATAAACGGTATATCGCGAAAACAAGAACTAACCTAAAAAACGGTTAGCACCATTGGATTCAGCGTACCCGAATTAATATAATGTCTAATATAAAAAGTGTCAATTTCTAGCACAGTGTTATTATTTGTTTAGTTTCGTACGCTATAATTGTTATTTTAATTTCGTAATGCCGCGTCCAAAAAATATATTGTTGCAAAGAGTGTATTCCATAAGCAATAATTATGAAATTTATGCGATTAGAATAATTGCGAAAATAGAGTGTTAAATTCCCACAGCGGTAATTTGGAAAGGCATCTGAAAGACAACATAATAAAGTTTGGGAAAATAAATACTGGGCTATTGGTAAGTACTTATGATGCATCGAAGTATTAAATAAATGACGGATACATATGTATATGTATTTTAAATAATTAGTATTGTGGTTATTTTGTTGAACTATTTATGGTTTTTAATCCAAACTTTTAATATTTTTTTTTTTTATCAAAAAGTAATTTCAATTTTTGGGAATACAAAATTTTAATTTCAAAAGATTTTGTTATTCGTGCTTAATTCCCAGTTTTTATTATTGATAAAAACACTTGAAATTTATTGTTGATGGGATAAGCTATTCCTATGCATTTCACTGGTTGCTTAGGCCAGATCATCAGGAAACTTCATCCATAAAGGTTTTAGACAAACTAAAGATATTAAACCAAATAAAACTGTTAAACGTATAAGAATTATAGCAACAGTTCTACTTTTAACAATATCAAAGTTTAAACAAAACACATCAACAATAAACAACAGTGGGTTCATCTCATCTTACATTTCCCCACTACAATTAGTTGAAATTCTCTCAACATTAATTGTAGTTGTAAGTAGGTTAAGAAAAACAAAATGAAAAAAAAAAAACAACAACTTACAAAAGATGTTGTCAATTAAGTGTTTTTTAGGCCGTGCACTGCCTGTTTATTATCAAAAAGTAATTTCAATTTTTGGGAATACAAAATTTTAATTTCAAAAGATTTTGTTATTCGTGCTTAATTCCCAGTTTTTATTATTGATAAAAACACTTGAAATTTATTGTTGATGGGATAAGCTATTCCTATGCATTTCACTGGTTGCTTAGGCCAGATCATCAGGAAACTTCATCCATAAAGGTTTTAGACAAACTAAAGATATTAAACCAAATAAAACTGTTAAACGTATAAGAATTATAGCAACAGTTCTACTTTTAACAATATCAAAGTTTAAACAAAACACATCAACAATAAACAACAGTGGGTTCATCTCATCTTACATTTCCCCACTACAATTAGTTGAAATTCTCTCAACATTAATTGTAGTTGTAAGTAGGTTAAGAAAAACAAAATGAAAAAAAAAAACAACAACTTACAAAAGATGTTGTCAATTAAGTGTTTTTTAGGCCGTGCACTGCCTGTTTATTATCAAAAAGTAATTTCAATTTTTGGGAATACAAAATTTTAATTTCAAAAGATTTTGTTATTCGTGCTTAATTCCCAGTTTTTATTATTGATAAAAACACTTGAAATTTATTGTTGATGGGATAAGCTATTCCTATGCATTTCACTGGTTGCTTAGGCCAGATCATCAGGAAACTTCATCCATAAAGGTTTTAGACAAACTAAAGATATTAAACCAAATAAAACTGTTAAACGTATAAGAATTATAGCAACAGTTCTACTTTTAACAATATCAAAGTTTAAACAAAACACATCAACAATAAACAACAGTGGGTTCATCTCATCTTACATTTCCCCACTACAATTAGTTGAAATTCTCTCAACATTAATTGTAGTTGTAAGTAGGTTAAGAAAAACAAAATGAAAAAAAAAAACAACAACTTACAAAAGATGTTGTCAATTAAGTGTTTTTTAGGCCGTGCACTGCCTGTTTATTATCAAAAAGTAATTTCAATTTTTGGGAATACAAAATTTTAATTTCAAAAGATTTTGTTATTCGTGCTTAATTCCCAGTTTTTATTATTGATAAAAACACTTGAAATTTATTGTTGATGGGATAAGCTATTCCTATGCATTTCACTGGTTGCTTAGGCCAGATCATCAGGAAACTTCATCCATAAAGGTTTTAGACAAACTAAAGATATTAAACCAAATAAAACTGTTAAACGTATAAGAATTATAGCAACAGTTCTACTTTTAACAATATCAAAGTTTAAACAAAACACATCAACAATAAACAACAGTGGGTTCATCTCATCTTACATTTCCCCACTACAATTAGTTGAAATTCTCTCAACATTAATTGTAGTTGTAAGTAGGTTAAGAAAAACAAAATGAAAAAAAAAAACAACAACTTACAAAAGATGTTGTCAATTAAGTGTTTTTTAGGCCGTGCACTGCCTGTTTATTATCAAAAAGTAATTTCAATTTTTGGGAATACAAAATTTTAATTTCAAAAGATTTTGTTATTCGTGCTTAATTCCCAGTTTTTATTATTGATAAAAACACTTGAAATTTATTGTTGATGGGATAAGCTATTCCTATGCATTTCACTGGTTGCTTAGGCCAGATCATCAGGAAACTTCATCCATAAAGGTTTTAGACAAACTAAAGATATTAAACCAAATAAAACTGTTAAACGTATAAGAATTATAGCAACAGTTCTACTTTTAACAATATCAAAGTTTAAACAAAACACATCAACAATAAACAACAGTGGGTTCATCTCATCTTACATTTCAACAACAATAAATTTCAAGTGTTTTTATCAATAATAAAAACTGGGAATTAAGCACGAATAACAAATTCTTTTGAAATTAAAATTTTGTATTCCCAAAAATTTAAATTACTTTTTGATAATAAACAGGCAGTGCACGGCCTAAAAAACACTTAATTGACAACATCTTTTGTAAGTTGTTGATTTTTTTTCATTTTGTTTTTCTTAACCTACTTACAACTACAATTAATGTTGAGAGAATTTCAACTAATTGTAGTGGGGAAATGTAAGATGAGATGAACCCACTGTTGTTTATTGTTGATGTGTTTTGTTTAAACTTTGATATTGTTAAAAGTAGAACTGTTGCTATAATTCTTATACGTTTAACAGTTTTATTTGGTTTAATATCTTTAGTTTGTCTAAAACCTTTATGGATGAAGTTTCCTGATGATCTGGCCTAAGCAACCAGTGAAATGCATAGGAATAGCTTATCCCATCAACAATAAATTTCAAGTGTTTTTATCAATAATAAAAACTGGGAATTAAGCACGAATAACAAAATCTTATTTTTTTTTTATTTTTTATTTTTTTATTTTTTAGGGGACAAGGAAAAAAGTATGTACATAGATTGCATTCAAACAGAAAAAAATCAATTTAAAATCGTTAAAAACAAGGTTGATTTTACCGTTTTCGGTGGTGATTTTGCTTCATTGTTACTTCATGTTAACTTAATATGATTTTACAATAACTTGCGAACAACATTTTAAAATAACTAAAATTCATGTTAATTTAACATTGCAGTAAAGTTAGAGCAAAATGTCATTTATATTGAAATAACAATCCGAAACACGTTGAATGAAAGTAATTTCAAGTTGAAACAACGTGAATTTCATGTAGAATGAAATTGGTTTGAGTGTGATATAACAGTGTGAAGAAGCTTAAGAGCAGTGAAGGGCACACACATACTATCACATTTATGCTTGTGTTGACGAAATAACAACAAAGAAACAGCCGAACGTACATTGTCACAGCCACACAAAGAAGTTTATAGTGTACATTAGACCGGGTCGACCTCCATACAAAAAAAAAAAGTTGTGCCAGTCACCCCTTAGAATGAAAGATATGTCAATGAAGTTTCTAAAACAGGGAACATTTTTTTTTTGCCACGCCCCAAAATACAGCACTTTTGGTTTTTTATATGTAGCGCTGCCATTTAAAGTCCGATCTCATCATATCGCATATCGTTGTTCATGGCTTGATAGTGGCTTCATTTTTGTCTTTGGTGACTTTTCAATCCGTCCTAAAATTCTGGGCGCCACTTATGCCATCTCGGATCCTTCCCCCAAATGTCCAATTTTTTTGACGGTCCAAGAAAGTCCTTATAAAACTACGTATGTTGAGATTTTAATATGCTCACTTTTATGACACGCCTCCAAATAAAGCCCCTTTTTCTGTTTCACATACATACTACATTAAAACAAGTAGAAGTCAATACAAACCAAAAAAATTTTCCTCAGTCACGCCCTAGAATAAAAGGTATATTTATACAGTTTTAAGGACTTTAAAAAAAAATTTGCCACGCCCTAAATAACAGCCCTTTTTGTTTTAGATATATGGCAAAATAAAAATTCTGTAAAAGCCTCCATTTTTTTTTAATGGCTCCCTAAGCCATTATCAATCTCGTACAAAATTCTGTAAGTTACGCGCAATTTTTGTTTAATTATTCAATAATCCTGAAAACCACCCTCTATGGCTTGTCATTTGAATTTTTAAAAACTGTTTCTTAGCTTTTGTTTTTTTTTAACTAAGCGGTGTTTTCAAGTGGACTACTCATATTTTAATGAAAGTGAGACGGATGAATTTATTGACAAGCTTTCTCTATCTAAACTACTAGCGTTTTTTTTTTGCCAGTTTTCATATTTTGTGCAATTTTTCGTGCCATTTTTTTTTGCTGGACTGTGAAACTCAAATTAAAAATTTAAATTAAGACATTTGTAAAAGCAAACATAATGTCATATATGAGACCATGATACAGAGTTAAAACAAGAACTAAAAAATATAAAGAAACTGCAGAATTCTAAAAATGAAAAAAAATAATCTAAATGCATAAAAATTAATGCCTCAAAACATGTATGCGAAAAATTATAAATTGGGCAGTCGGTGTATATTAATCTTAGCTAGACTCAAGGTGACTCAAAGTTTTAGAGCGACTTTCTTAGCACGTGAAAAAATTAGACATCAGAGGGAAGGATCCGAGATATCATAATTGCCATCTAGAATTTTAAGTTAGTTTAAAAAGCATTAAATACGAAAAGAAAGGCACATTCTAGCCATTAACAATGATATACGATACGATGAGATTGGACTTTAATTGACGATGCTGTATATATAAAACAAAAAGGGCAGTAATTTAGGGCATGGCAAAAACAATTTTTTTTAAGTTCTTAAAACTTAATAAATATACCTTTTATTCTAGGGCGTGACTGATGAACATTTTTTTGGTTTGTATTGGCTTCTACTTGGTTTAATGTAGTATGTGTGTGAAAAAGAAAAAAAGGCCTTAATTTGGAGGTGTGTCATAAAAGTGAACATATTAAAATCGATACATACGTAATTTTATAAGGACTTTCTTGGACCGTCAAAAAAATTGGACATTTGGGGGAAGGATCCGAGGTGGCATAAGTGGTGTCCAGAATTTCAGGTCGGATTGAAAAGTCACCAAAGACAAAAATGAAACAACGATATGCGATATGATGAGATCGGACTTATGGCAGCGCTACATATAAAAAACCAAAAGTGCTGTATTTTGGGGCGTGGCAAAAAAAATTTTTTTCCTGTTTTAGAAACTTCATTGACATATCTTTCATTCTAGGGGTTGACTGGCACAACTTTTTTTTTCGACCCACCCTAGTGTACATGTGTCGACGTCGCACAAGCAGCATTTTTATTCCTATGCACGCGTACATAGGATTTGCAAATGTGCCCGTCACTGCTTTAGAGACATCATATGCATTTATTTAAGAATAATTCAAAGCACTTATCCCTGTAACACATGTTTCACTTATTTTGTATTCTCCTTTGTAAACAAAAGCATCAGGAGAATGGCTCGATTTGGTTTTCGTCATCATCCTACTTTAAAAACTTGATGTACTATTTAACTAAATAATTTTAATTAATAGAATACGGCAATTGTCTTCTTTTTATAACATATTTAAAACATGAAAATAAAAAATTTACATACTTAAGTATCACTCAGTTTAGATGAGGGCTTTTACGACGTCGCTTTGTCGACGTCTCTTTTGGTTTGTTGGTGAGCGGTGTAGAAAAGAAAGAGGGGTTAACAAAATGACTCGTTTTGTATTTTGCATGTCGTTTTTTACATTTCTCTTTTAACTTTTTCTGTTTGCGTTTTATTCTTTTTCTTACTTTGAAGTGTGTGGTTGAAAATACAGTGAGACCTCGATTATCGATAATAGACGGGATCGGCAGAATTCTTGATTATTTATTTTTTTTGGTGTGTTTCTTATTTTATGTAAATATATAACGTTTTATTATGTAAACATGAGGAAAAAAGTAAATTTGGCAGAACATGCTTCCACACCGTTAAGATATTCTCTTTCTTCGTTTAATTAAATTTCTTTTGATTGTTCAAAATTTAACGAAAAAAAGATAATTTGTTTATAATTTCGGATAATAGAGGCAATTTAAATCAGTGCAAAAAAATGTTTGTTTTCCATTTTATTGAGCTGCCGGTTAATCGAATGACGGGTAATCAAGGCCATACTGTAAATAAAAAAAAAGACATGCAACCAAAAATCATCGTATGAACGCAAAGAGATTTTGGAAGTTGCTTTAAAAGGGAATCAAGATAAAACGACGTCGTAAAAGCCCTCATGTGAATTGAGTGTATGTGCATTGATTTTAATATAAAACAGGTTTGTATGAATTCTATATTGAACAATGTTATTTTAACAGTGAATAATATTAAATTAACGTGATTAAGGTTATTTTTATATTTTTCATTTAAAATTAATATGAAATAATGATAAATTTTAATAAAGGGCATACTTTTGCAGAAATTTACTATGATTCTCAATCAACACTTTTTTTCTGTGTGTTTATATCCTTTTTGACTTTTTGTTAAACTTCTCTAATTTTTAATAAACGCACTCAATGAATTTAATAGTTCAAAAAATAATTTTGTTTCACTTTTACTTTAAACTTCTTAATTTGTATGTATAAACATTTTTATTTGCTTTTTTTAACATAACTATTTATTTCTAAATTAAAACTAATTTAAAGTAAAGTTTCATATTTTATTTTATCTTTTTGTCCCGCGAGACATTCAAATATCTTGTTTTTTTAATGCTTTTTAAAATAAATAAATCTGGCAACCCAAACTTATATGTACTTGTAATTAAAAAAAAAAAACACTAAAGAACATTAAAATATAATGTACGTCTACAGAACCTCTACAATTGTTCTGTTTTTTTACGAAGAACAGAACATTATATAATGTTAGGTTCTTTCTTGAAAATAGTTACGAACGGTATTAAGGTTTGTGTATGTCTACACAAACACTAAAAAAATAGATATCGTTCTTCGGTGTGTGAGCCGAACGCTAAATAATGTACTGTTTATTTTCGAACACTGCTTTAAAGGGCCTTAGATCAATATTGTAGATATTACAAACGGAATGACAAACTTATATATACCCTTTTCCACCTGAGGTGAAGGGTATAAAAAGAGTAATTTTTGGGATTTCAGTATTTTGATTATAACTCAGCCATTTTTTAACCGATTTGACAGATTTATATACCGACGTGTTTAAGAAGAAAGCTACCATTTACTTTGGTGGTAAAACTTGGACTCAGAAACCCCTATGGCTCCCGTAAATGGGTATTTCTTAAAAAAAATTATATTTTGGTCATAACTTTTTTGTATCTGAACCGATTTTTCCGAGTTTTTAGAAAATATTTTTAACTAAAGATTTTCGATCTTTTGATGTATAAGGCGTAATCATGGGATGCTGTCTATGGGTAATCTTAATGTTTGTACCTAATTTGAAAACTTTGGCTCTTGCCGTTTTCAAGATATACAGAAATAAAAAAATACAACAACAACAAGGGATTTTTGGGCAAAATCAGAGGCAGTCGTGGCTTTTTGCTCATATCTCCATCATTGTTGGACCAATCTGGGTGAATTTCAATAGCTAACTTAAACGGAGTATATGTGACATAAATATACATCAACCTAGTCCACATCATTTCTGGGGTTTTCGGAAACCCCATTTCAACATACACATGGACAGACGGACAGACGGACAACTGGATTTGAACTTCGCTTTTCATAAGGACCCATAATATATATACTTTATAGGCTGTAAGATCAATATTTTAGAACATTCAAACGGAATGACAAAGTTATATATACCCTCTTACCTTCAGTGAGGGGTATAAAATTAAAACTTTCATTATGATTAACGACTTTGCGCCCGAAATGTCATTGCTAAGACCATTAACATAGTCCTTTTATTATTAAATTTATTTCCAAATGAGCAACACAAATTTAAAGCGATCAGTTTCTAAATTCGTGCGTTGGTGGATCTCCCAGAAATAAAACATTAAAAAAGGAAGATATTTCGATTTTTTGGAAAATTGTACAAAAATATAAAATCTTATACATTTAATTAAAACTAAAGATTTATTAACATCAAATGGTTCTTGTTGTTACAAATATAATATTACTAATGATCTTTTAACTATTTGAGTTAATATATTTGTTCAAATTCTAAGAAATTAAGCCTGCAGTAAAAAGAAGCGCTTGTGTTTTTTGTCAGTTAATTCGAAAAACGTTTTTTTCCTTTTTTGCCAAAATTCACTTAAATTCATTCACTTAAAACTTATTATTTACATATTTACAGTGTTGTATTTAAGTTGTAGGATGATAGGGATGCCACAGGGGCCCCCGGCCGAAACGAGTTATTTTTCCACGAACATTCGTTGGCAAAGTTGGGGTTTCGACCGCCTCTATTGATAATTTGTCAGGGTTTCAGCAGTGAAAGGGGTATCAGTATCATCCACCCGTTCATTGCCTGATGGTAAAAATTGGTTCTTTGCAGATGAAGTGTCAACCTCGTTGTCAAACCCATTAGCCGTAAAAGCCGCTTTTAAACGATCGATGGATACGTTTACTACAGGTTGGTACATTTTAATTTTAAAGCACTTATCATTCTTACTAAGAACTTCGAATGGGCCCTCATACGGGGATGCTAAAGGAGTACGAACACGGTCAACTCGGACGAAAACATAATTGCAATCTCTTAGTTGTGGTTGGATAAATACCTTGTTTCTTCCATGAATTCAAGATCTTGTTGGCTGAAGTGACTGCATATGGCTTCGTAGAATTTTGACAAATTCGGTTTCGTCTGCCCTGCCGTTGCGATACTGAAAATATTCACCTGGAATACGAAGCTGTGAGCCAAACAACATTTCAGCTGGACTACAATTTAAATCATCTTTTACAGCCGAACGTAAGCCCAGCAACACAAAAGGCAAAACAAGTGACAAATCTTCGGTAGCATGACATTTAATGACAGCCTTTAAAGTACGATGCCATCTTTCGATCATGCCATTTGACTGAGGGTGGAAGGCGGTTGTTTTAAGATGTTTAACTCCAAGCATACTCATCAATTCTTCAAAAACCGACCCATATCGCAGGTTACACGAATGGGCACTCCAAAGAATGCAATCTAACCACTGACCAAAGCAAAAGCTTTGATTTTAGCTGTTATGTCGGGCACTGGAATGGCGAATGGCCACATATAAAAACTATCAAAACAAGTTAAGCAATAACGATTGTTTTTGGACGTCGGGAGCGGGCCAATTATATCGATGTGAATATGTTCAAATCATCGATCAGTTGTGCCAAACTCTCCTAGCGCCGACTTAGTATGGCGATGAACTTTATTTTTTTGGCACTCAATAAACGTCTTTTCGAAATTCGCAATACCCTTGGACATATTTGGCCACACAAAGCGTTTGGAAATAAATTTCGCAGTCGCCTTTCTACCTGGATGTGCTAAACAGTGCAGCTTACTTATAATCTGACGTCGAAATGGAGATGGAACAAATGGCCTTAACAATCCATGACTTATGTCACAGTATACCGGTTGTGTTGATTCGGGAATCGAGAGCTTTTTCAATGTCAACGAGTGTAATTGTAGTTCAGAATCGTTACCCTCGATCGAAATCGACGTAACTATCGATAGTATTAATACGGGAAAGAAGATCAGTAACTTTATTATCGCTGCCTGATACATGTCGAATATCAGTCGAGAACTGACTTATAAAGTCCAGCTGACGAATTTTTCGAGGTTTTTTCTTTGTACTGCCGAAATGTACAAATTAATGGCTTGTGGTCCGTAAAAATTGTAGATTGCCTTCCCTCAAGTAAATGCTGGAAATGGCTCAAACCCTGATAAATAGCGAGTAATTCTCGATCGTTCGTACTATACCTCCTTTGGGTGTCCGTTAGTTTTTTTGAATAAAATCCCAATGGATGATTTACGTTATTAATGACCTGATGAACCACATCTCCGACAGCTTCATTAGATGCGTCCACAGTAAGTATAAGTGGTACGTTTTCCGCTGGGTGGCTCAATAGTGTGGCATTTGCCAACTCATTTTTACATGCATCGAAAGCTGCCAATTATTCTGGTGTCCACTGGATTGGACTTTCATCATTCTTTCGATTACCGTTAATGAGTTTTTGCAACTTAGACTGATTTACCGTAGCCTGGGGAATGAAAAATCGATAAAAGTTAATCATTCCCAAAAGTCGTTTTAGCTCGAAGGCTACGTGGGGTATTGGAAAGTTCCTTATTGATAGAATTTTCTCTTCTGTAGGTCGGATGTCGTTAGCAGAAATCGTATGCCCCAAAAAAAATTCACCTGATTCTTGCCAAATTCGCACTTTGAAAAACTAATTGTTAAATTATGCTTTCGTAAACGATCAAAAACAGTTCGCAAATGAATCTCGTCTTCACCTACCTCGTTCGAAACAACCAAAATGTCATCAATATATGTATGAAAAAACAAAACTAAAATGACAAAGAACATCATGCATATGTCTCTTAAAGGTTTGGGCTGCGTTCTGTAAGCCAAAGGTCATAAAATGAAATTCAAAAAGAAATTCAGTTGCGAACTAGCTCTTGACGAGTACGGACGTGTATCAGTGAGTAACAAAAATACAAAAAAAAAAAAAAAAAAATATAATAAAAAAAAAAAAAAAGTGAAAAAAATATTTACCGTAGGTGAAAAAAAAATATTTGTAATAGGTGAAAAAAAAAAGAACAATAACTAGTGTGCCCGAAGAGATTTGTGAATGAGCCTCACAAATACTCCCAATAAGGAGAGTAGGCCCAGCACAAATAGCAGAAATGCGTATATTGTGGTAAGCTCCCCGAGCGTGAGCAATGAAAACATTCGATACCCTGAATTAAACAAACATTTTTTAAGTGCAAAAATTGCCAGCGCAACTGGTTTTCCATACAGAAATTTAAGTTCAAGTGTGCCCAACCTGAGAAAGTGTGTTGATCCGACCGTAAATGTGGTTCAAAGTGTGAAGCCGTCTGACCAGAGGAATAATAACGAAAAACCTGGAACATCACGATTTGCATTAACAAATACAGGAGCTGTACCAAAAAGTACTAAAGTGCAAACAGGCATGGACAGATATATAACAATAACTAAGAGAAAGGCTAGCCCTAGGTCCACCCAACAGGAACGCGTGGCCAAACAATACAAAGGCTCTAACGTAGTCTCTTTGCCAACAAATGGTAACAGATTCTCTGTACTATCCATACCTGACGATGAAGAAGCAGTATTAGCTAATGGGACAGCCACTAAAGAAGTTAAACCGCCACCTATCTATCTGCGGGAGCAAACATCAAATAGCATAGTCAACATGTTGACTCAACTTGTAGGTAAGAACAATTTCTACGTCGTTTCTATACGACGCGGACAAATTCAAGAGACCAAAATTCAAGCCAGTACAGAAACGAACTTTCGTATTATACTATACATACCAATTAAAAAGTGCTAAGGGATTGATTATTGTCATAAAAGGCATAGATAGTTCCGTTCCTACAGATGAAATAAAATCTGCCGTAGAGCAAGAGGGGTACGAGGTAAAATCGGTTCATAACATTTTGAACAGGAACAAAGTTCCCCAACCACTGCACCGCATTGAGATATCGTTTGATTCATCGGTTCTCAAAACCAAAAATTCAGTTCATCCCATATACAACTTGCGCTACCTACTCAACAGAAGAATAACTGTTGAGGAGCCAATAAAACGAAAGGGTCCCTCCCAATGCACAAACTGTCAGGAATATGGGCATACAAAATCATATTGTAAATTGCCTCACGTATGTGTGGTTTGTGGCGACGCTCATAAAACCGCCGAATGTAATCGTTCTAAAGTTGACCCAAATGTCAAGAAATGCAGCAACTGTGGCGAAAATCACACGGCAAACTATAGGGGTTGTAAAGTCTTCTTGCATTTAAAAAAACCAGCTTTAGTTCAAAAATATACTCACTCCCAATATGGTCCATCACATGCGCCCAGCCAAGCCGCTGGCTCTATTGCTAGTACTACACAAACAAACAAACAAAACCAATCATATGCCCAAGTCCTAAAAGGAAACCCTAATGCGAAAAATCCCCCGAGTACTTCCAACGCAAAGCAACCTCCATACGCTAATGTTCCTAGGGAAGGTCTACAAATGCCTACCTCAATTGAAAATTTAATTCAAACTATGAATAACTTCATGGCCACTATGCAGAGCATGTTTCAGGAAATGATGCGAAACCAGAACATGCTCCTGCAAGTTCTACTCAACAAAAAATGAACCAGTTAAAAATATGTTTCTGGAATGCAAACGGGTTATCCCAACATAAACACGAAGTTGCAAACTTTCTTCATAGGCATGAAATCGACGTACTTCTTGTCTCTGAAACACACTTTACTCATAAAAACTGCTTTAGGGTAAATGGTTACCTTACGTATGACACAAAACATCCCAGCGGACGAGCTTGTGGTGGCACAGCCATAATTGTGCACAAACACATCAGACACTTACCATTGCCAGAGTTCGAAGAAGATTGTATCCAGGCCACATCTATAAATCTGACTGATTTCAAACTAACGTTAACATCCGTTTATTGTCCCCCGAGGCACAAAATTCTACACGATAAATTTCTCAACTTCTTCTCCACATTGGGCCAGAAATTCATTGCTGCTGGCGACTACAACGCTAAACATACATATTGGGGCTCCAGACTTATTAGTCCTAGAGGTAATCAGCTATATAATACCGTAACTGCAAATAACTTTGATGTGGTATCGAGTGGTGAGCCTACCTATTGGCCAACCGACTTCAACAAGCTACCAGACCTTATTGACTTTGCTGTAATCAAAAACATCAAGCGCGATCAGGTACTAGTTAGTTCCTCCTATGATCTTTCGTCTGATCATTCACCTTCAATCCTCATTTTAAAATGTAACTCTGACGCCGCAGCTGCAAACTGGTTTTCCTATCCAAACAGAAACACAAATTGGTTAAAGTATAAAATGTATGTGAGCTCTCACCTATCACAGTGCATTCCCCTAAAAAATTCATCTGACATCCAAATAGCTGTCGACCGATTTACAGAAGTCTTGGATGCTGCAGCAAGAAATGCAACCCCAATCAAGCGGACAATTAAACGTGCTCCTTACAATACATCGACGGATATAGAGACCCTTATCAGAGAAAAAAGGAAGTTAAGAAGACAATGGCAAAACAGTCGTTCCCCAACCACTGAGGCCCAACTACAATTATGCCTGACAACTCTTCGCAACAAATTGAGACAGAACCACGAGTCTGCAATAGAAGGCTATCTAAACAGCCTAGATGCCACAAAAAACTCCAATTATAGCTTATGGAAGGCTGTACGGCATATGAAATGCCCTATAACCCAAGAATCTCCATTAAGACTGGAAAACCGCACTTGGGCGAAAAACACAGATGAAAAATTAAACGCTTTCGCGGGCCATCTTGAGAAAGTTTTCACGCCACATGATACACATACTTGTTCCTGTCGTCCAACCATTCCTGATAAGGTAAACCATCCATTAAAATTTAACATTACTCAAGTAAAATCTGCAATAGAAAAAGTGAATATTAGAAAATCTCCCGGACTTGACCGTATCACAGGGTCAATGATAAGAAACTTACCTTCGTCTGCTTCCAGAATCTTGCTGTTCATTTTTAACGCTATATTAAGAGTCGGATACTTCCCATCCTCATGGAAGAAGTCTATAATTGTTATGATTCCCAAGCCAGGAAAAGATGCTAGCCAGGTTGCGTCGTACAGACCGATAAGCTTATTATCAATCCTATCAAAGCTTTTCGAAAAAATATTCATTTTAAGTATAACTCCTCATCTAAATGAACACGACATCATCCCGGATCACCAGTTCGGATTCAGAGCGAAACATGGTACAATAGAGCAAGTGCATAGAATTGTCACCCTTATTAGATCGGCGTTTGAGAAAAAGCAATACTGCTCAGCCCTGTTTATAGACATTTCTCAAGCATTTGACAAAGTTTGGCATGATGGGCTACTCATCAAAATAACACGAATGCTTCCTCAAAACACTCACAAGCTTCTGGAGAGCTATCTAACAGGCAGAACATTCATAGTAAGGTCGCAAGATAAATACTCCCCCCTCAAGAAAATTACTGCTGGTGTTCCCCAAGGCAGCATATTAGGACCGCTTCTATATATAATATACACAGCGGATATGCCAACAAACCTGAGCACGCATACCTCTACATTTGCAGACGACACAGCATTTATTAGCGTTAACCATGACCCAAAAGTCGCATCGCAAAATCTGCAGTCCCACATCAATGAACTAGAGGCATGGCTAGAAAAATGGAGAATAAAGGTTAACCCGGCTAAATGTGCTCACTTAACTTTCACGCTCAGAAGACAAACGTGCCCAGCAGTAAAAATAAATAACATCACTGTTCCGGTAGAAAACCATGTAAAGTACTTGGGAGTTCATATAGATAGACGTTTGACCTGGTCTCGTCATATCGAAGCGAAAATAACGGCTATGAAACTTAAAGCAGCTCAACTACATTGGCTTCTCGGTAGAAACTCAAACTTGTCTTTAGACAACAAAGTTCTTCTATACAAGTCCATCATAAAACCAATATGGACATATGGCATCCAATTATGGGGTACTGCATGCGCATCTAACATCCAAAAGCTTCAAAGAAGACAGTCTAGAATATTACGACAAATTGTCTGCGCCCCATGGTATATACGTAATGATATTATCCACAGAGATCTCAACGTCCCCACTATCCAGGAGGAAATTAAAAAATATTCAATAAGCTACATCGATAAACTAATGGTTCACCCTAACTACCTCGCTCGGGGTTTGCTTCAGTTCGAAGGTCACCAGAGGCTAAAAAGAACCGATACTTTGAGCCTTACTAGAAGACAGTCTTAAAAATTTGAATACAGCAGTTAGTGGTTACACAGGTAACAACTAATAAACAACAAGTAGAATTAAGATTTGAATACATATTGTAAATTTCGATAAGAAAGATTCAATAATAAAAATAAATTATTATTAAAAAAAAAAAAAAAAAAAAAAGACCAAAAGGGGTTATGATAGCCGTCTTTGGAACGTCTTCGGGTTCTATTGGGATCTGATGATACGCTCGCTTTAGATCAATAACAGAAAATATACGTCAACCATTTAAAATTGTACGGACATCTTGAATAAAAGGAATTAGGTAACGATCCGGCAAAGTTAACGTATTTAAGCCCTAAAATCGCCGCAAGGCCGCCACTCCCCGTTGGGTTTTCTCACCATATGTAGTGGGCTGGCCCAATTACTGCTTGATAGTGAACAGATGCCCTGTTCTACCATAAATTGAAATTCGTTTTTCGCCGCACGCAATTGTTCGATGACCAACTTACGTTGTCGTGCAAAAACAGGATTGCCGTTTGTAGTTCAAAAAATAATTTTGTTTCACTTTTACTTTAAACTTCTTAATTTGTATGTATAAACATTTTTATTTGCTTTTTTTAACATAACTATTTATTTCTAAATTAAAACTAATTTAAAGTAAAGTTTCATATTTTATTTTATCTTTTTGTCCCGCGAGACATTCAAATATCTTGTTTTTTTAATGCTTTTTAAAATAAATAAATCTGGCAACCCAAACTTATATGTACTTGTAATTAAAAAAAAAAAACACTAAAGAACATTAAAATATAATGTACGTCTACAGAACCTCTACAATTGTTCTGTTTTTTTACGAAGAACAGAACATTATATAATGTTAGGTTCTTTCTTGAAAATAGTTACGAACGGTATTAAGGTTTGTGTATGTCTACACAAACACTAAAAAAATAGATATCGTTCTTCGGTGTGTGAGCCGAATAATGTCCTGTTTATTTTCGAACACTGCTTTAAAGGGCCTTAGATCAATATTGTAGATATTACAAACGGAATGACAAACTTATTTATTTCCAAATGAGCAACACAAATTTAAAGCGATCAGTTTCTAAATTCGTGCGTTGGTGGATCTCCCAGAAATAAAACATTAAAAAAGGAAGATATTTCGATTTTTTGGAAAATTGTACAAAAATATAAAATCTTATACATTTAATTAAAACTAAAGATTTATTAACATCAAATGGTTCTTGTTGTTACAAATATAATATTACTAATGATCTTTTAACTATTTGAGTTAATATATTTGTTCAAATTCTAAGAAATTAAGCCTGTAGTAAAAAGAAGCGCTTGTGTTTTTTGTCAGTTAATTCGAAAAACGTTTTTTTCCTTTTTTGCCAAAATTCACTTAAATTCATTCACTTAAAACTTATTATTTACATATTTACAGTGTTGTATTTAAGTTGTAGGATGATAGGGATGCCACAGGGGCCCCCGGCCGAAACGAGTTATTTTTCCACGAACATTCGTTGGCAAAGTTGGGGTTTCGACCGCCTCTATTGATACGTTTGTCAGGGTTTCAGCAGTGAAAGGGGTATCAGTATCATCCACCCGTTCATTGCCTGATGGTAAAAATTGGTTCTTTGCAGATGAAGTGTCAACCTCGTTGTCAAACCCATTAGCCGTAAAAGCCGCTTTTAAACGATCGATGGATACGTTTACTACAGGTTGGTACATTTTAATTTTAAAGCACTTATCATTCTTACTAAGAACTTCGAATGCGCCCTCATACGGGGATGCTAAAGGAGTACGAACACGGTCAACTCGGACGAAAACATAATTGCAATCTCTTAGTTGTGGTTGGATAAATACCTTGTTTCTTCCATGAATTCAAGATCTTGTTGGCTGAAGTGACTGCATATGGCTTCGTAGAATTTTGACAAATTCGGTTTCGTCTGCCCTGCCGTTGCGATACTGAAAATATTCACCTGGAATACGAAGCTGTGAGCCAAACAACATTTCAGCTGGACTACAATTTAAATCATCTTTTACAGCCGAACGTAAGCCCAGCAACACAAAAGGCAAAACAAGTGACCAATCTTCGGTAGCATGACATTTAATGACAGCCTTTAAAGTACGATGCCATCTTTCGATCATGCCATTTGACTGAGGGTGGAAGGCGGTTGTTTTAAGATGTTTAACTCCAAGCATACTCATCAATTCTTCAAAAACCGACCCATATCGCAGGTTACACGAATGGGCACTCCAAAGAATGCAATCCAACCACTGACCAAAGCAAAAGCTTTGATTTTAGCTGTTATGTCGGGCACTGGAATGGCGAATGGCCACATATAAAAACTATCAAAACAAGTTAAGCAATAACGATTGTTTTTGGACGTCGGGAGCGGGCCAATTATATCGATGTGAATATGTTCAAATCATCGATCAGTTGTGCCAAACTCTCCTAGCGCCGACTTAGTATGGCGATGAACTTTATTTTTTTGGCACTCAATAAACGTCTTTTCGAAATTCGCAATACCCTTGGACATATTTGGCCACACAAAGCGTTTGGAAATAAATTTCGCAGTCGCCTTTCTACCTGGATGTGCTAAACAGTGCAGCTTACTTATAATCTGACGTCGAAATGGAGATGGAACAAATGGCCTTAACAATCCATGACTTATGTCACAGTATACCGGTTGTGTTGATTCGGGAATCGAGAGCTTTTTCAATGTCAACGAGTGTAATTGTAGTTCAGAATCGTTACCCTCGATCGAAATCGACGTAACTATCGATAGTATTAATACGGGAAAGAAGATCAGTAACTTTATTATCGCTGCCTGATACATGTCGAATATCAGTCGAGAACTGACTTATAAAGTCCAGCTGACGAATTTTTCGAGGTTTTTTCTTTGTACTGCCGAAATGTACAAATTAATGGCTTGTGGTCCGTAAAAATTGTAGATTGCCTTCCCTCAAGTAAATGCTGGAAATGGCTCAAACCCTGATAAATAGCGAGTAATTCTCGATCGTTCGTACTATACCTCCTTTGGGTGTCCGTTAGTTTTTTTGAATAAAATCCCAATGGATGATTTACGTTATTAATGACCTGATGAACCACATCTCCGACAGCTTCATTAGATGCGTCCACAGTAAGTATAAGTGGTACGTTTTCCGCTGGGTGGCTCAATAGTGTGGCATTTGCCAACTCATTTTTACATGCATTGAAAGCTGCCAATTATTCTGGTGTCCACTGGATTGGACTTTCATCATTCTTTCGATTACCGTTAATGAGTTTTTGCAACTTAGACTGATTTACCGTAGCCTGGGGAATGAAAAATCGATAAAAGTTAATCATTCCCAAAAGTCGTTTTAGCTCGAAGGCTACGTGGGGTATTGGAAAGTTCCTTATTGATAGAATTTTCTCTTCTGTAGGTCGGATGTCGTTAGCAGAAATCGTATGCCCCAAAAAATTCACCTGATTCTTGCCAAATTCGCACTTTGAAAAACTAATTGTTAAATTATGCTTTCGTAAACGATCAAAAACAGTTCGCAAATGAATCTCGTCTTCACCTACCTCGTTCGAAACAACCAAAATGTCATCAATATATGTATGAAAAAACAAAACTAAAATGACAAAGAACATCATGCATATGTCTCTTAAAGGTTTGGGCTACGTTCTGTAAGCCAAAGGTCAGAAAATGAAATTCAAAAAGACCAAAAGGGGTTATGATAGCCGTCTTTGGAACGTCTTCGGGTTCTATTGGGATCTGATGATACGCTCGCTTTAGATCAATAACAGAAAATATACGTCAACCATTTAAAATTGTACGGACATCTTGAATAAAAGGAATTAGGTAACGATCCGGCAACGTTAACGTATTTAAGCCCTAAAATCGCCGCAAGGCCGCCACTCCCCGTTGGGTTTTCTCACCATATGTAGTGGGCTGGCCCAATTACTGCTTGATAGTGAACAGATGCCCTGTTCTACCATAAATTGAAATTCGTTTTTCGCCGCACGCAATTGTTCGATGACCAACTTACGTTGTCGTGCAAAAACAGGATTGCCGTTTGTAATGATATGGTGGGTTACGTTAGACTTTGTCACTTAGCTATTGGAGTTGACCGATGTTAAATCTTTATATTCATAAAACAGATGGGAATATCTGCTGTTCCTATTATACGGTAAAATACAAAAAACATTAGCGTGGATTGTTTCGCATTTTGCCTCCATTAAAGTAATTTTGTCGATTAGCGATTTTCCCTTGACATCTACCAGCAAATTGTAACTTCGTAAAGAGTCGAAACCTATTTTAGGAACTGAAACATCCGCAATGACAAAAGTCCACTCAAAATTCCGACGTAAGCCCAAAGATAACCTTATACGTCTTTGACCAGAAGTCTGTATGGGCGAACCATTTGCGGCAAATAATTCCAGTGATTTTGAAGGCTTATGTTGGTCTACAGGGCGTGGCACACTGGGGATTTTTGTATGGAGGTGAGGAAAAAAGTATATTTTTCAAAAAATATAATGATTTCATTACAAATTTAGTTTTATTTATATAGTAATACACCAAAGTAATCAAAATAATGAAAGTTAGAGAAATATATATCGTTACCTACAATGTAAAAAACCCTAACTAACAAAAAAAATGTAAATGATTTTTTTAATTCATTATTTATTTTAAATCTATTTTTAATTTCATCACTAACTTAGTTTTATTTATATAGTTATATACAAAAGTAATCAAAATAAAGAAAGCTAGACAAATGTATATCGTTACCTACAATGTAAAAAGCCCTAACTAACAAAAAATTTAAATGATTTTTTTAATTTATTATTTATTTTAAATCTACTTTTTAATTTATTATTCTAAAAGAGCCTTAACTTCGTCGCTTATATCACTATGCTTTTTCTGGCTAAATGAAGGAGTCAAGTGTGAGATCATGGGATCTGATGTTACCATCATTCGGTGCATAATATCTTCGTTCGTGGCAATTCGACTGCATTTTCTGGAGTGTCTAAGGCGATATTTTTTATAGTCTTTGTTACGACTTTCCTGAGCCTCTTCGGATAATAAGCCTACAGGAAAAATACACTTTTCAGTTATATATTTTCCATGAATCAGAATTTTGTGGAGTGTTGGTGGCATATTGTACCACTCGTACAGTGCAACAAACTTTTTTGCCGTCTCCAGACAAAAATCACCAAATTTTTTCGATTTTATTCATCTTGGATGTTGTTGCTCCACAAACAAAACAAGAAGATGCTGCTGGTGTCTCTGTTACTGATTGTGCTGTCTTGCCGTCAATCATTGTAAAATATAATTCATGTTTAACTTTAAAGTTACGATTATTTACTGTTAACTCAAATTCTTTTAGTTGAGATATCTCCTCATCGACTCTTCTCTTTTCTTCTCGTATAACTTGAGGTGTCTCTTTAACGTACGCAAACTGTAGTGTTCTACAATATTGTGTGGAAGAATGTCATATATAAATGAGAGTCAGAAATTTGATCATCTGAAAACCTCTGTTGGTATTCGCTTTGACCAGATGCCCCATCACATCCCCATTTATAGTACATTGTTAGATTTCCGCTTTCAATATTATTTATTTCCTTTACTGATTTGGTCTCTAGGACTCTTTTAGCAGTATGATCCAACAGATTTTGCAGAGGTACACTGCCTGAACTTTCAGTGATAGAAATTTCTAGAGGATAACTGTTAGTTTTTTCTTTCGTGAGTTGTTTGTATGGTACGAGTATGTTATATCCTTCATTTTGTAACCAATGCATTAGATACTCGTATTTTTCGTTTGTAAGTTCAAGCTTTGTAAACATCCCCAAAGTTTTTAATGTACAAATTTTGTGGTTGGTTTTTGAAATATTAGAAGAAAAATCAATTACTTCTTGAGGAAACATAGAACGTACTTCATCCCTTTTGTATCGTTTGGCGCGATCACAGCACTCCTCAAACGATTTGCGGGGCCGACCAAGTGCAGAACTGGTAGAACATTCAGCCTCAGTAAACTTAATTGTAAATGTGCCTTCAAGCCAATTTACATTCTTTTTTTCAAATCGCGACTTCGTACGGTTAGAATCCTGCCATCTTTGTTTGAAGTTATAGTAAAAGTGTTTATATATTGTATCCAAAATTTCACATGCTCTAGTATCGTTTAAGCCAACGTGCAATTGTTGCAAAAACTGTTTTAATTTTGTTCTGTCTATGTCAAATTCCAGAAGCTTCGAGCATAAAACCCCATGAGAAATAGAAAAACTTTCCATTGCCGTAAAACTCTTGGTCCTTAGTTTCAGTTATAATTAAATAATTTCGCGTTCGCCAGCACTTGTTGAATGACAAAAATCGATCAGTGAACACCTATAAATACTACGTAAGTTTCAACTTTTTACTGAAAGGTACTTATGAATTCGCGCATCTTTTAAGGGAGTCTATATACCTGTTTCGTGTGCGTTTAAAATTTTTCGAAACGTTCTAAAACATGATTTGTGTAAAAAAATCATGCAGGTACCCAACGAAAAAAACCCAAATAATTAATAATTAATTAACTTTGCTACCGCAATCATAAAAATCAAATAACCTTTTGTTTATTGCTTTTTTTTTTTTTAATTCTGAGAATCATAAAAAAAGTCATAAATGTTTTTGCAAAGAATTTTGTGCATATCTCGAGCAAATTTTTGAAATGCATACCTTCACTTAATTGTGAATAAAAGCGAAAAGCGTTCATCGATTTTCATGATTTATGTCTCATTTTTTTCATAGGTTATGCGACTTTACGTGAAAGTAATAAAACTTGAAACTTTTTTTTACTGTTTTGGATTTTTTATGAATTAAAAATAAAAAATTAAAATTTTTTGGGCAAAAAATATTTTTTTTCTTCATACATTTATTTATAACTGCGAAACTGTTGCTTATGTAGCAAAATGTTATATAAACAGATAAAAGTAATTGTAATTCTTGATTTTTCTAAATTTTTTTCAGCAAAATCCGACTAGTGGTTCTCGAGTTATGTTAAACAAAAGAGCCTTATCAGAATTGAGTCCCGAATCAATCAGCTGAAAAATGTTGTACTGTGTAATGCAAAAACTTGAGAGGTGGCACCTGGTGGCACCTGGTGGCACTTGAAATTGATTAATAATGTTAAAACAGATATAAGACAATGTATTCGGTGTGATTTCAAACTGAGGAAAAGTAAAGAAAAAATTCCAGGTCCAAATGTTTGGAGAAAAATGGGATTTTTGTTATATGTCCATAAAAATACAAAAAAAAAAAAAAAACTTAAGTCTCTGCAGATTTTTTTTTTCAATTTTAGTATACTGAAATATACTACTTTAAATAGAAAAAAAAAGAAAAACGTTAGCTCACATAGTAAAATAATATTCGTATTTAAATTCTTAGGTTTAAATTAAGTTGGTTCGGTAAAACACACAAGTTCTGAGTTTGAGACGGATATAAAAAAAAACTGGCAGTCAGATCGGAGTAAATCTGTTTGATTTGATTGTACCATTTAGTCTAAAATTGCAACATATCACTGCATATTGCTTGAAGACTATGTTGACAATTTGACTTTTTTCCGCGAAATCCCCAGTGTGAGCCGTTCCAGAGAAAAGTGGGTTCATCCAAAATGATCAGTAAAAATCGTTGCTGATTTATGCCGCCCAAACTAGGCAGTGCCAAGGCATAAGCTCAATGGAATATGGAAAAATACCACTTAATGATTAAAATAAATCAATTTTTAAAACAATCGTCAGAGCCGTTCCAGAGAAAAGTGGGTTCATCCAAAATGGTCAGTAAAAATCGTTGCTGATTTATGCCGCCCAAACTAGGCAGTGCCAAGGCATAAGCTCAATGGAATATGGAAAAATACCACTTAATGATTAAAATAAATCAATTTTTAAAACAATCGTCAGAGCCGTTCCAGAGAAAAGTGGGTTCATCCAAAATGGTCAGTAAAAATCGTTGCTGATTTATGCCTTGATTTATTTAATTTTTGAGTGGTATTTTTCCATATTCCATTGAGCTTATGCCCTGGCACTTCTTAGTTTGGCTGGCATAAATCAGCAACGATTTTTACTGACCATTTTGGATGAACCCACTTTTCTCTGGAACGGCTCTGACGATTGTTTTAAAAATTGATTTATTTTAATCATTAAGTGGTATTTTTCCATATTCCATTGAGCTTATGCCCTGGCACTTCTTAGTTTGGCTGGCATAAATCAGCAACGATTTTACTGACCATTTTGGATGAACCCTCTTTTCTCTGGAACGGCTCTGACGATTGTTTTAAAAATTGATTTATTTTAATCATTAAGTGGTATTTTTCCATATTCCATTGAGTTTATGCCCTGGCACTTCTTCGTTTGGCTGGCATAAATCAGCAACGATTTTTACTGACCATTTTGGATGAACCCACTTTTCTCTGGAACGGCTCTGACGATTGTTTTAAAAATTGATTTATTTTAATCATTAAGTGGTATTTTTCCATATTCCATTGAGCTTATGCCTTGGCACTGCCTAGTTTGGCTGGCATAAATCAGCAACGATTTTTACTGACCATTTTGGATGAACCCACTTTTCTCTGGAACGGCTCGGGAGATTTTTTTAAAAATTCATTTATTTAATTTTTGAGTGGTATTTTTCCATATTCCATTGAGCTTATGCCTTGGCACTGCCTAGTTTGGCTGGCATAAATCAGCAACGATTTTTACTGACCATTTTGGATGAACCCACTTTTCTCTGGAACGGCTCTGACGATTGTTTTAAAAATTGATTTATTTTAATCATTAAGTGGTATTTTTCCATATTCCATTGAGCTTATGCCCTGGCACTTCTTAGTTTGGCTGGCATAAATCAGCAACGATTTTTTCTGACCATTTTGGATGAACCCACTTTTCTCTGGAACGGCTCGGGAGATTTTTTTAAAAATTGATTTGTTTAATCTTTGAGTGGTATTTTTCCATATTCCATTGAGCTTATGCCTTGGCACTGCCTAGTTTGGCCGGCATAAATCAGCAACGATTTTTGCTGACCATTTTGGATGAACCCACTTTTCTCTGGAAATCGATGATAAATTTTCTTTTCATT
The DNA here is from genome assembly GCA_930367215.1 of Pollenia angustigena. Classification (NCBI taxonomy): domain Eukaryota; kingdom Metazoa; phylum Arthropoda; class Insecta; order Diptera; family Polleniidae; genus Pollenia; species Pollenia angustigena. Next base: position 8,437,779 of record OV884061.1, on the reverse strand, counting down.
GCCACTAGATTCCCAAAATTGTTTACTTTTATGCCCTTAAATTCCCCTTGGTTTTATTTCCGGCGTTGCTATTAATCGTTGCTATCTTGGCGAACGTACATAATTTTACTTTAAAAATTCGCAAAATAATCCGTTTGAATATTTCTTTATTAGTTTCCTAGCAATTTTAAATAATATATTAATATAAAATTAAAAATGTATTAAATTTTATTCAAACTTAATGCTCTTGTTTTTTTTTTTTGTAATTGTTGTTCTGTAAACAGATTTTTACAAAGCAGGGATGGCAACATCGATACAACAGCAATGTTTTCGTTAAAGCAAATTGTTTTCTTTCATTTAACAGTACAAATGTACTATTTAACTTTTTAATACATAAATAATAGATAAAACAAATGTAATTTTGGTACAATTAAGCTCAAAAAATTAAAATTTTAGTAGCCAGTTGGTGCACTTTAAAAAAATTCGTTTTGCCATCCCTTGTATCAGCGCTGATTGGCGACTGTGATCGGCACACAAGTGGCCGATAAAAATCGGTACATATTAAACAATTTGATTGATCCACATTGTGCAAAAGAGTGTTCACATTATCGGCGCATCAAGATTAATTTTGATTGTCCACAGGCAGCACAATTTCGGCAAAGATTGTCGCAAATTAAAAAATATTGACCGTTCACACTATCGGCACATGAAATAAGACACAAATTGGTACATTGCGCCGATAGTGGGATCTTAGCTTAAGGACAGTTTACACGGTAATACAATGTATTACGACTTTGTAGAATCAAAATATTATGACATTCTCTCCGTGTTTAAAATAAAAAAATAAAAATCTTTTGTAAGTATAATTCATGTTTACACGGATGGTATAAGTAAAATCAAATTGACTCTGTACATGCGGGTCGAGCTGCAGAACAATCAATTTCGAGATGTATTTTCCAAGCAATTGCTTGACGTAGGAAACGGCATAATTCCGGTGGATATTTCAATTTCTGCCAGTTCACCGAATCAAAGTCCGAACTCATCCGAAAGGTGTTTCCAATCATTACAAAATTACTGAAATCATGATTGGGTGAGCAAAACGTTGATGTCAACGAACTGAATTTTAAGATTCAAATTGAAATCGCTGGCGGATTAAAGACGTAAAAATCGGCAGATTCCGTTACTTCTCAGAACGATGTCGTCAACTATCGAATTTTTAAACTCCCTTGAATTTCCCGGATGACCGCCTCATAATCTCCAACTAAAAGTTGGATCGGTAATCATAATGTTACGAAATATTTACCAACCACGTGTTTGTAATGGCACCCGACTTACGGTTAAAAAAAATTTTGAATAACGTCATCGAAGCAGCAATGCTCAAAGGAAAGTACAAGGAGAAAATGTTTTGATACCTCGGATCCTAATGATTCCAACTGACATGGCATTTGATTTAAACGCTTGCAGTTTCCAGTAAGGCTCGCATATGCAATGACAATCAACAAATCTTAAGGGCAGTCATTGCGTGTTTGCGACATTAACCTTGAGAATTCATGCTTCTCACATGGTCAATTATATGTCGCCTGTTCCCGCGTCGGAAGTCCATTAGCATTATTTGTTTATGCACCAGACAACCAAACAAAAAATGTCGTATATCACAAAGCATTGCAATGAACAAAATTATGATATCCTAGCAAAGCAATCGAATATTGAATATTGATCTTACCAACTAAAATGTAAATAGAACACTATAGGATTCACAGCATATATATACATACATACATACATACATATGTATTTTCAAATAAAATGTAAATCAAACATATGTATATGAACAACATTTTGATTTAAAATACTCTTTTCCTCTTTTTAACGGATTTTAAACGCAAATAGTTTTCTAATTTGGACAGGACAACGTCTGTCGGGTCAGCTAGTTTGCTAAACAATACTTTTAATAATTTAACTAAGCTTGGCCACGAAAGGTAAAATTAGAAGAAAACTGTTACAATCTCATAGCAAAAACGAGAAAACGAGATGTGTTTAAAATGTGAAAAGGAATAAAAAAGGCTCCAACATTTTTTTCACTGCAGCAATCTTAGTGCAAAATAAAGTTACTTGTTACATATTTTTATTGCAATTTTTTTATTTAAAAACACCTATTATAAAAATAGGCAGGAAGTTTTAAAAGTTTTTTTATACTGAGTTAAATATAAACTGCAGTTGTCAGTGTTGGCAGTTGGATATCGAGAAAGATACATTTAAGTTTCCAAAAAGATACACTTTCTTACAAAAAGATACATTTTGAAGAAAATTTAAAAATCCATTTTTAACGTTTAACATCTATTAACATAACATTTTTATTTCATATTTAATGAATATTGTAAAGAAAAGAATATCATATAAATTCATTGTTATATTTAGTTCATAAATATTAGCCCCCGTATTCATAACTGATTATTAAATTTAACAAACGTTTATTAAGGATAATTTTCATAGTAAATTTGTTCTTTAAACCTTTATTAAGTTTGAAAAAAATTTTATGAATACACCATTCAATTTTTAAAAATACAATACGCAAACTTTTAAATTAATGATATGTAACTATCTTTGGATGTTAACAAAACAAATTCATTTTGGTAAAAATAATACGAGTTATGGCGATTATATCAAAAAGTTCAAATCAGTGCTCGAAAATAAACACTAAATATCGTTTCTTAATGTTCGGTTCGGTAGATTTGTGGAAAACACAAGCGCTAATAGTGTTTGTGTAGAAAATCATTAAAAAAATAACGTTTCCCTGTTATTCATCTTTCGAACACAAAAATATTAATGTTTTAATCAAACTCAACAAAAGATGTGAACATTTAATTCCGTTCGGTTTTTTTTTAAAATCCACAAACTTAAATGTGTTCGGTTCGGCTCGTTAATGTTCGTCCCTTTTGGCTGGTAAAAAAAAAACCAAAAATTTTTTGCAAAAACAAAATACACACACGAAAAAAAAATTATAGAACATTAAAATATAATGTTTGTCTACAGCGAAGAACCATACATTATATAATGTTCGGTTCTTTCTTGAAAATAGTTACGAACGGTATTAAGGGTTGTGTATGTCTACACAATCATTAAAAAAATAGATATCGTTCCTGGGTGTGTGAGCCGAACGTTAAATAATGTACTGTTTATTTTCGAACACTGGTTCAAATAAATTTCCTAAAAATAAAAAATATGTTTATATTTCCCCAGAACACCTTCGCACTACTAGTAATCATCGATCTAGGTGGATCGTATGTTGAAACTTCCTTAATGTATTAATTCTATTGTATTAGTATTGAAATAGTTACGATGATCAGTCTTCATAAGTTTTAGTTGGCTAAAAATTATCTAATATATTATTTCTGTACATTTTGCGAAGATGTTGAAAATGTGAAATACGCGTTCACACTTGAAACATCTAACATCTACCATTAATAAAAAATGTCACCATTTCTGAAAAAAAACTTTTATTTTTTTTAAATACTTTTTTTCTATAAAAGTGCCAACATTTCAAAAGATAACACCAAAATAATTTTAGCAAAACTAAGCAAAATATGGCTTGCAAAAAAGGAAAAACTTGAGAAATGGCAACGCTGCTTTCAAAGCAATTTCCATTTTGTCAGTGATGCCACAATAATAACTGAATTTATTGCCACTTTTCTAGTGATTACTTTAAAAGAATCGAAAAATGTAAAAGGGAACAAAACGAGATAGTAACATTCTGTAAAAATGTTGAAAAATGTAGATTTTTAGCCCTATGTATTTCTTATGGGAAAATTCCAACATCTTCGCAAATTGATGTTAAATGTTAAATGTTGACAAGTGTGAAAAAGCTATAAGTCGTCAAAAGATACGAAAAATTTATCTTTCGTATCCTAATGGCAGCACTGGCAGTTGTATAATCAAGTTACTTTTTTGATCAAATTATGTATTTATTTTTTTTTTTTGGGTATAAAATAAACCGCAATTGAGTAATGCAGCCACTTAAGTTTTTACTTTGTAAATGTACCCAGCAAGCAACTCAATTAACTTTTAGCTAACTAAGCTAGTTGTGGTTAATGCCTGGATTATTTTTAATGGAGCCAACTGACTATTTTAACATTGGCATGTCATAGGAAGTAGTCAATTGTCCGACTCTGCATGACTTTTCAACTAACTTAAAGTAACATGCAGTCTACAACTGACATAAAATGCTTAACTTTAACACTAATATGATGTTAGTGTTAGGTATAGACTCATCATGTTAGAAGTTTTCTTATGTTATAACACGGTTGTTAATGCAAATGTTTTAACAACGCTGTTATAACTTCAAGTTATAACAGCAAATCATGTCAGTTGTAGACGGGCAGTTAGATACTTATTAGTTAGCTTAAAGTGAGTTAGTTAGTAGTGAGCTTGTTGCTAACTTTATGTTAATACAAAAAAAAGAAAAGATTTTTTATATAATTATTAAAAACTATTTTATTTTAATATTTTTCTTTTTATTTCGAATTCAGTTATGTTATGAAAGGCATTTCTAATGTCCGTATCTTCCTCATTTGAGGCAGGCGTCTCTGCGACACTAAAATTTTGCATATACAAAACAATAAACAGTTATAAAAATCAAAATTCGAAATTACAAAAGAAAACAAAGACAATAGACAAACGAAAATAAAAAAAATTTTCGCACAGAATTTACTCGCATTGATTTCGGGAAATTTCTGCATTTGTTTATAGTCAGCTTATAGTTAGTTGTTAAAAAGTTAATTATAAATGCGTAATTTTTGTAGTCGACTACCAAATTGCTTGCAGGGTAGTGATCGGTAGCAGAACTTATAGAATTTTTTTTTAAAGTGCGATAATGTCATTTGAAAATTCGGAGTTGTTTGCGTTATTAGGAAATTCAAATAATGAAAATTTATTTAAATCGGCTATTTTAGGAAAACTACAGGATTAACCAGGATACCACGAACTTGATGTTCAAAGCAAAATTCACTTCATTTACATAGCAGCCACACGATCAAGTTTTGCCTTTCATTTGCAATATACTCTAACTTTTTTCCTAGTACACTCACACTTTTTAAATTGACCACGAGATGGCTTTCAATTTAACCTTTCCATTTTTTTTGGCAATTTTACTTTCAATTTAACAGCTGATTACATGTTTGTAATTAGTTGTGAAGAGGGTATACTAAGTTTGTCATTCCGTGTGAAACTTTTTAATTTTTCATATCAGACCCCATAAAGTATATATATTCTGGGTCCTTGAGTAATTCTAAGTCGATTAAGCCATGTCCGTCTGTTGAAAACACGCTCACTTTCGAAAACTTAAAAAGAAATAAACAAACTTGTTGTCAAATTGCTTGTAGTTATCCTTGGATTGAAATCCAGCAAAATCGGTTTGATAATTTTGTTACAAAACTAACATAAATATAAATGGTGGAAAAATGCACAGAATGATATAAGATTTAGCGAAAATTCGTTTTATTTGACAGGAAATCACGCTGTAAAATTTCGTGAAGAGCGGTCCATAATTTACCCTAGGCCCCATATAAGCGCTACTCCCGGAAAACAGTATAGAATGCCTTAAACCCTAATTAACAATGCTTTCATATCATATGGTTGGTTGGTTAACGTGGTAGCACGCATAGGTCCAGGCGTGCCGCAAGTAGAGCCGACAGTGTCTCCGTTTTGACACCACACAACTCGTCAAGAAATTGGAACCCCCCGATCAAACTTGACCCAGGGGCAATGCCAAAGTGGCTAGAGCCAGCCCGTTGCGTTGAGATATTTCAGCAGGCTGTTAAGTTCCACCCGCGATATCTCCGAAAGTCCTTGTAGAAGGTAATTCCCGAATAGTGTATGTAGCGTTGAGTTAAACGCTGGACAATCACATAGAAGATTAAATACTGTCTCCTCAGTTCCAGGTTCCCTGCAGCTGCGGCAGCATTCATTGAAAGGAAGGCCGAGTCTCATAGCGTGCTTTCCAATCGTTCAGTGACCAGTAAACACGTATGTAAGTATTGACACGTCCTTCCGACTGAAGTTGAGTAGTCGCTCAGAGCGACCTATGTCATATGTGGGCCACGTTTCCCTGGTAGCCTGCAGCCATCTAGTTTCCTCCATTTATCGTCAGCCATATCCAGATAGTGCCTGAAGATTTCGCTCCTGATAGTTCCCAGGGGTGTTGCGACTGGCACCACCTGTGAAATATCAAGAGCGGCTCCAGTTTTGGCCAGCGCATCCGCCTGTTCATTGCCATAATGGTCCCTATGCGCAGGGATCCAAATTAAGGTAATGTCAGATAGGCCGCCCAGTCTGGACAGTTCTTCCCTACACTGGTTGACGAGGATGGATGTTGTTTTATGTGACTTCAGTGACATCAGAGCCGCCTGGCTATCGACGAAGATGCCAATTTTGCCGCTGATGTTCCTACCGTATAGCGTTCTGCATGCCTCTCTGATCGCCAGTATTTCAGCCTGAAATACGCTAGCCCAATCCGGCAGACGAAAAGAGAGGTTCACACGTAGTTCCTCCAAGAAGACCCCGGAGCCGACATCACAAGTCATCTTTGACCCATCTGTGTAAACCCTCGTGCGGTATTCATCGGCCAGGATTCCCCCGCTCCATTCCCGTCTTGACGGAAATATGACCTTGAATTTCCTATCAAAGTCCATGTGGGGTATCATATAGTCCGTTGGTCGTTTCAGAGATGTGGGTTGCTTCCGTAAGATCCCTGCATGACCGTACGTCCTCGCCTTTCAACATCCCGATGCAGAGAGCCTGACCGCGCTATTGACGAATATGGCCATAAGGTGTATTTCAAATGGAACAAGGTGCAGTATAGTGTTCAGAGCCTCTGAAGGACTAGTGCGTAGAGCGCCTGTTGATCCAATGCAGGCTGATCTTTGTACTCTGCCCAGCTGAACCACGATGTATTTCTTGCCCGTCGCGGTCCACCATACCAGAGATCCATATGTAATAATTGGTGCCAAACATTCTACGGCAGGCGTAATAGCCACCGTAGCCTTCCTGACCCTGTGTTGAGTATTCAATCTCCATGATAGTTTCGAGTCCAGGATAATTCCCAGATATTTCGCGTGATTCGACAGGGGAAATTCACAACCCCCCAGCTGTGGCAGTCTAAAAGCCGGAATCTTCGTCCTTCTGGTGAACAGTACCAGTTCCGTTTTGTTTGGGTTCACTCCCAGTCCGCACTCAGCGGCCCAGTTGCTGAGCGCCCCCAACGCACTGGACATAATGTCACTCATCACATCCAGAAACGCACTAGATACTAGTAACACCAAGTCATCCGTATAGGCTACCGTCTTGATGACCCTGTTATCCAGGCCAGTAAGAATCGAGTTAACAACGATGAGCCAGAGCAGAGGAGAGATCACCCCACCTTGGGGTGTACCCCTACTAACATTCTTTGACCGCACACTGTTACCAAGACATGATGTAACGATCCTTGACCTCAACATGCTCACTAACCATCTAATGATGTACTCCTGGACATCCAGATCAGTTAGAGCCTGTTCGATCGCAGTGATCGTGACGTTGTTAAAAGCGCCCTCAATATCCAGGAAGGCGGCCATGGTAAATTGTTTATATTCCAGTGATCGTTCTATGGCCCCTACTACTTCGTGTAGCGCCGTCTCCGTAGACCGACCCTTAAGGTAGGCATGTTGACTACTTGAGAGTTGTGATGTACCCTCCAGTCGATGCCTTATATGTGAGTCCAGAAGTCTCTCCAGAGTTTTGAGCAGAAAAGATGATAGACTGATTGGACAAAAGTCCCCGCCGTCTCATGACTACTCCTTCCGGTTTTGGGTATAAAAACCACCCTTACCCTCCTCCAATTAGCCGGTACATAATTGAGGGATAGGCAGAGTCTATACATTAACTTCAAACAGGGAGTGACATACTTCCGTGCGCTCTGCAGCATCCTAGGAAAAATGCCATCAGGTCCTGGGGATTTATATGGGGTAAAACTTCCGATCGCCCATTGGATTCTTTCCTCCGAAATGATATATTCGTCAATCTCGGAGAACGAATCATCGTATACTGGTTCCTCCTCAGTAGCGTCCAAGCAACCAGGGAAATGAGTGTTAAGTAGGATGTCAAGTGTTTTCTTCGATGATTCCGACCAGGTTTCATCCGTTCTCTTGACATAAGTTGGTTTCGAGCGGCCCTTGGCCAAAACTTTGCTAAGTCTGGAGGATTCTTTGGTATTATCTATTGATTCGCAGAAGTTCCTCCATGATCTTCTTTTTGCGACTGATATTGCCTTTTATATGCCCTCTGTTTTTCGCGGTATTCCTGCCACGAATTACTGGCATAACCCGTGTTGAAAGCCCTGCGGGCTGCTTTTCTTAGAGCCGAGAGTTCCGAGTTCCACCAGGGAGGGAAGCTCTTTCTGGACCCTGTAATGGGGCAGGAGATTTCAAACGCCCTTGTCAGGGCGCCACTGAAGGTCTCCTCCACCCCCTCGAGTGCAGAGATTGAATCCCGAATCATCGGCACTCTTCTGAGTCTACATTCAATAATTCCGTTAAACTTAGCCCAGTCCGTTTGTCTCGGATTTCTAAAGCTTAGTTTCCCGGAATTACCTATGTGTCCAATGTCGAAGAGTATCCAGTTGTGCTCCGTGAAGGACCTACTGCTCGATACCCCCCACCTATCAACTGATGAATTAGACCTATCGTTCATAAGCGTTAAATCTAGAACATCCTCCCAACCATTGAAATTACCTGAACTAGGAAATCTAAATGTTGGCTTTGAGCCAGAGTTACAAATGGTAATTTTATTAGTATTTCTGAAATCTAATAGGCACTCACCTCTATTGTTGATTTCACTGCTGCCCCAGATGGTGTGCCTGGCGTTGGGATCACATCCAAGGATGAAGTCCTCTTTGGCGGCTGAAGAGGATAGGAGCGCCCGTACCTCGTCCGGAGGGGCGTCTTTGTCATGCATGAGGCAATCAAAAAGCTTCTTTTATCCGCCATCTCGACCCTTGCGACTGAAAGTTCTGCTGAGCTAAGCTGTGAACAGAAGAAGATATTAATGTGTTTTTTCGCAACAAGACATGCTCTTGGCCTACCCTTGTCTTTCGCGTACAGTATATTATATGTTTTGGCCGGGAACCCTTTCACCACACCGTTTACCACCCAGGGTTCCTGAACCAGCGCTATGTCGAGGTCCTTCTCGGCTAGGAGGACCCCGAGGTTGTCGGAAGCACATCTTGAGTGCTGCAGATTAGTCTGCATGACTCTCATTGCCATCGGGTGGCTTCTTCTCCGACTCGGAGAGCTGCATACCGGTGAGCAGGTTGTGGGCGACCTCGACCTCATCCTTTTCACCACTCGCCGAGCTTGTTGGGCGGAACACCTTTACCTTAGCGTCCCGCACACCAAAGAAAAGCTTCAGGCCTGCCTTCTCGAGCTCCGATGAGCCTTCCTCCGTGATGGCAAGCGTAAGGCAAGTGCTGTTATCCCCGTGATCTTCGGCCCGGATAACAGTCCACTCTTCCATCGGGATACTGGGGTTCTGTCTCTTCAGACATCCCAGTGTTTTCTGCCCGTAAGAACCTACCTTCGGTAACCAAATCTTTGCCCGTGGTCTCATTGGAATTTCCTCGGCGGGGATTAGCTTAAGACTTAAGCCATCCCATGCATCGCTTATCTTAGCGATACACTTGCCTAAGAAGTCCTTTGAGAAGACGTCCAGACATTTGATTACCCTGTAGCCCCGGTGACTCTCACCGGAGTCAAAACGAGGCGCAGGACTATCCACATTGATGAGGACGTGCTCCATGACGAGCTCAGCCAATTTGGACTCGATCTTGCCCCATTCTGTTACCACAGGGGTAAGATGACCACTCTTGTTGTTTGCCAAGGCCATCAGTAGGTGATCCTTTACAACCTCATTAAAGGCTCTCCTAGTGGTTGCAGAGCTCGATGGTCCCGGAGTGATCGAGTTATCTCGAATCTTTCTCCGTTTTGGCGGCTTTTCACTCTCTGCATGAGAGCGAATCCGCTTGGACCCTTCTTGAGCGACATTAGATGTGCTGGGCATGTTGTCCTTAAACTTAAGGTACTCTTCTACCACAGCCTGATATTTGACACGATCTTCCCCATCGCGTTCGTGTGGGGTACCGTTCGCAGCGTTCTTGGCGATTTTTCCGAGAATAAATTGCGCCTTATTGTACTTTTGCCTGAGGATATCACCAGGACTTCTCCTCTTTTTTATGTTTGTTTTCTCACCCGGTTGACCATCAGACTTGACGGTCGGTTGGGTGAGCTTTGATTGGTTTTGCGTGGGCAGTGGCGTACTCTGGCTGTCACCCACACTGCCGGAGAGTCCGATCAAGGTCTCTTGACTAGAGGCCAGGAGATCGTCCTCAGATGAGAGATTTCTCTCATCTTTTTTTTTTTTAAATGTTTCTTTATTTGATACGGTTTTCTTCATATTTGTTCCCACCAGTAGGCACGTAAGGGGATGGACCATCCATGCAGTGACGGCATACATGGACTAGACTACAACTTACAACCGGCCCGTGTCCTAGCACCGGAGGCACGCCACAGTTTAATAGGACTAGAAATGACACTCTGAAATTTCGTGAAGATCGGTCCATAATTTACCCTATGCCCCATATAAACCCTACTTCCGGAAAACAGTTAAGTACGCCTTAAACCATAATTAATAATGCTAACATAACAAATTTTGGCACGTATAAAGCTCACTCTGGTAAAATAATTATATACGCCTAAAACCATAGCAGATACAGATATTGCGGTTAACTTTCTTCCAGCTTAGCTTCATATGGTGAACAAAAAATATTATGCAATTTTGTGATATACGGTCCATAATTTCTGAAATTCACTGCAAACGCTAAAACTAATTGCTTCGCTGTATTGAAATTTATGTTTTTTTAATACCAGAAATCACTCAGCAGAATTTTGGGATGATTGGTTCATAGCTTACCATGGCTCCAATCTAAATTGCTCTCCTGAAAATCATTTAAGTTCAGCTTAAACTGTTACGAGTCATGATATTTTACTCAAGCTTGTAAAAATTGCAAAACAAAAAGTCATAAAACTTTCTGATTGTCGGTCAATAATTTAATATATTTCTTAGCCGCAACCAATTTTAATGCAGATGTCTGTTTTTATAAAAATAAATTAATAATAAATAGACATCATATAGATATTACTCCTAAAACATTCGAACTGTCGGTGGAGGGTATCAATGATTCGGCACTGCCGAATATAGCACTCTAAAGGTGCTATCAGACGGGATGTATTTTACATATGTACTGTCAAATTTTCCATCTGTAAAAGTTGTACACATCGTGTGATACATATGAAACTTTGCATGTGTAAAATACATGTGGAAATACATATGTAACTTTTTCGATTAGAACACACTCTATTTTCCTGTGGCAAACATAAACAAAACAGCTGGTTTGTTTTGAAACGTAAACAAAAGGCAGCTTTTGTTTACATTTATATGTTATGTCATAAGGAAAAACATAAGCAGGTGTGATAGCAAAAATTATGAATCGTATGTAAAATGGAAATTTTGACATACATACGGAATTACATATGGGTAAGAAAAGTGACAGTACATATGTAAAATACATCCCGTCTGATAGCACCTTAACTTGTTTTTTAATGACATCTCGAAAGTTAATTGCTTTCAACTTGCGTGCAGCCTACGTCACAGCTGCCAATTTTTGCATATTTTGACAAACAGCAGTGATGGTAAATTGAAAAATCGAGATGGTACTGACCACCAAGCAAAAAAGTATTTTTTTCAATATTTTGGTACTTTTTTTAAACAGTTAAAACAAAAATACATAAAATTAAAAAACAAATTAATTTTAATAAAAAATATATAATATTTTGGTTAAGAAACTAAAAATTATTTCATTTTTGATATAAACATGTATATAAATGCTTATGTATGTATTTACATACATATGTATTTGCTAATGATTTAATATAAGGTACACACATTTCGATGACTAAGGCTATTAGGCACTTTGTTTAATTTACTTAATGAGATTGTGGCATCCCTTCATGCTACAACTTTAATACAACACTGTAAATATGTAAATAATAAGTAGTTTTAAGTGAATGAATTTAAGTGAATTTTGGCAGTAAGGCAAAAAATTGTTTTTCGGATTAACTGACAAAAAACACAAGCGCTTCTTTTTACTGCAGGTTTAATTTCTTAGAATTTGAACAAATATATTAACTCAAAAAGTTAAAGTGGTGACGCCGCGTTTTTAATCGAAAAATCAATCATGCCCAATGACGACGATAAAAGTTCTTGTTCTGCTTATGCCTCAGAATCGGCCATTGTGGTGAACAGAGTAGCAGTTAAGGTGCAACCGTTTTGGGCTGAACTCCCAGAAATTTGGTTTGCTCAGGTAGAGACTCAATTCGGAATAGTCGGCATAACAACGGATACCACAAAATTTAATAGCGTTGTTGCAGCGATTGAATCAAATGTACTTGCCCAAATTTCTGACGGTTTTTTTTCAGCCACCTCCAACAGAGAAGTACACCTAAAAAAGTGCATCATTGAACGATTCTGCGACAGTGAACAGAAAAAGATTTAAAAATTACTTTCTGATATTGATTTGGGTGGTCGGCGACCTATGCAACTACTAAATGAGCTAAGCGGCTTTTTTAAAATCTTTGTGGTTCCAACGATTACCACCACATGCACGAGCAATTCTACAGGCATCAGACGCTAATTTGCCTGAACTTGCTAAGCTTGCGGATAAAATTATGGAAGTAAGCGATTACAACAAACATATTTGTTCGGTCGAAGCAACGAATGTTCCAACGAATTCTACAATTGCTGAAGTGAGCCAGCGTATGGCTCGATTGGAGAAAAGTCTAAAACAATTATTAAATGAACGACCTCACCGTAGACGCTCTTCATCAAGACATGCCAACCGGAAAAGAAAAGTCACTGAAAGGTTCTGACGATGGTAAGAATTGCTGGTCCCACAGCAAATTTGGTGAAAGGGCTCAAAAATGTCGCACGCCATGCAAGTACAAACAGAACCAAAAAAACTAATAATCGCGTCTGATCTGTTGCAGGACAGGTCAGACTTTCATCCCCAATCGATAGCAAGGCTAACAATTTTGGACCACAACACAACGTACACATTTTTAATTGATACTGATGCCCATGTTTCGGTCCTGCCACCACGCACACTGGGGATTTCGCGGAAAAAAGTCAAATTGTCAACATAGTCTTCAAGCAATATGCATATCACTGCATATTGCTTGCAATTTTAGACTAAATGGTACAATCAAATCAAACAGATTTACTCCGATCTGACTGCCAGTTTTTTTTTATATCCGTCTCAAACTCAGAACTTGTGTGTTTTACCGAACCAACTTAATTTAAACCTAAGAATTTAAATACGAATATTATTTTACTATGTGAGCTAACGTTTTTCTTTTTTTTTCTATTTAAAGTAGTATATTTCAGTATACTAAAATTGAAAAAAAAAATCTGCAGAGACTTAAGTTTTTTTTTTTTTTTTTGTATTTTTATGGACATATAACAAAAATCCCATTTTTCTCCAAACATTTGGACCTGGAATTTTTTCTTTACTTTTCCTCAGTTTGAAATCACACCGAATACATTGTCTTATATCTGTTTTAACATTATTAATCAATTTCAAGTGCCACCAGGTGCCACCTCTCAAGTTTTTGCATTACACAGTACAACATTTTTCAGCTGATTGATTCGGGACTCAATTCTGATAAGGCTCTTTTGTTTAACATAACTCGAGAACCACTAGTCGGATTTTGCTGAAAAAAATTTAGAAAAATCAAGAATTACAATTACTTTTATCTGTTTATATAACATTTTGCTACATAAGCAACAGTTTCGCAGTTATAAATAAATGTATGAAGAAAAAAAATATTTTTTGCCCAAAAAATTTAAATTTTTTATTTTTAATTCATAAAAAATCCAAAACAGTAAAAAAAAGTTTCAAGTTTTATTACTTTCACGTAAAGTCGCATAACCTATGAAAAAAATGAGACATAAATCATGAAAATCGATGAACGCTTTTCGCTTTTATTCACAATTAAGTGAAGGTATGCATTTCAAAAATTTGCTCGAGATATGCACAAAATTCTTTGCAAAAACATTTATGACTTTTTTTATGATTCTCAGAATTAAAAAAAAAAAAGCAATAAACAAAAGGTTATTTGATTTTTATGATTGCGGTAGCAAAGTTAATTAATTATTAATTATTTGGGTTTTTTTCGTTGGGTACCTGCATGATTTTTTTACACAAATCATGTTTTAGAACGTTTCGAAAAATTTTAAACGCACACGAAACAGGTATATAGACTCCCTTAAAAGATGCGCGAATTCATAAGTACCTTTCAGTAAAAAGTTGAAACTTACGTAGTATTTATAGGTGTTCACTGATCGATTTTTGTCATTCAACAAGTGCTGGCGAACGCGAAATTATTTAATTATAACTGAAACTAAGGACCAAGAGTTTTACGGCAATGGAAAGTTTTTCTATTTCTCATGGGGTTTTATGCTCGAAGCTTCTGGAATTTGACATAGACAGAACAAAATTAAAACAGTTTTTGCAACAATTGCACGTTGGCTTAAACGATACTAGAGCATGTGAAATTTTGGATACAATATATAAACACTTTTACTATAACTTCAAACAAAGATGGCAGGATTCTAACCGTACGAAGTCGCGATTTGAAAAAAAGAATGTAAATTGGCTTGAAGGCACATTTACAATTAAGTTTACTGAGGCTGAATGTTCTACCAGTTCTGCACTTGGTCGGCCCCGCAAATCGTTTGAGGAGTGCTGTGATCGCGCCAAACGATACAAAAGGGATGAAGTACGTTCTATGTTTCCTCAAGAAGTAATTGATTTTTCTTCTAATATTTCAAAAACCAACCACAAAATTTGTACATTAAAAACTTTGGGGATGTTTACAAAGCTTGAACTTACAAACGAAAAATACGAGTATCTAATGCATTGGTTACAAAATGAAGGATATAACATACTCGTACCATACAAACAACTCACGAAAGAAAAAACTAACAGTTATCCTCTAGAAATTTCTATTACTGAAAGTTCAGGCAGTGTACCTCTGCAAAATCTGTTGGATCATACTGCTAAAAGAGTCCTAGAGACCAAATCAGTAAATGAAATAAATAAAATTTAAAGCGAAAACCTAACAATGTACTATAAATGGGGATGTGATGGGGCATCTGGTCAAAGCGAATACCAACAGAGGTTTTCAGATGATCAAATTTCTGACTCTCATTTATATATGACATCAGTTGTACCACTAAAATTATCATTGAGTGATGACATAAATAAATTAGTATGGAACAACAATAAACCTTCTTCCACACAGTATTGTAGAACACTACAGTTTGCATACGTTAAAGAGACACCTCAAGTTATACGAGAAGAAAAGAGAAGAGTCGATGAGGAGATATCTCAACAAAAAGAATTTGAGTTAACAGGAAATAATCGTAACTTTAAAGTAAAACATGAATTATATTTTACAATGATTGACGGCAAGACAGCACAATCAGTAAGTGCTAATTCACACAGGTCAAGTTTACTTGAAAAGTTTTATTTAAATTTTCTTTTGAACTTGCGTTCACGTTCATGCACAAAATTAATTTTTGTTTTCTTTTCCTTCAACTTTGTAGCTTTTTATAATATTACGGATGAAAAAAGAAAAGAAAAATACAAAACTGACTGGTACGGTCAAGTATGTACCCCTTTCCATTCTCTTTACCCCTCTCTCCTAAAAGCTCAAGACTTGAAGAGTCAAACTTGACCTGTGTGAACCAGCACTAACAGAGACACCAGCAGCATCTTCTTGTTTTATTTGTGGAGCAACAACATCCAAAATGAATAAAATCGAAGAAGTTCAAGCTATGCCCGTAAATGAACAAGCACTGCAATTAGGTATGTCACCACTTCATGTGCGTATTAAGCTGATGGAGTGTCTTTTGCATGAAGCTTACAATATTGAATTTAAAAGTGGAAGAGTCGACTCAAATACTCGTCCGACAAGAGAAGCCCGAAAATGTTTGATAAAGCGTGAAATTAAAGAGAAAATTGGAATACAGGTTGATACTGTTAAACAAGGCTCTGGTACGACAAATTCAGGAAATACGTCACGAAGATTCTTTGCTAATCCTGCTTTGATTTCCGAAATCACGGGTCTAGATGAAGACATAATCAAGAGGGTTTCAACAATTCTCGAAGCTATAACCATTACCGAGGCACTAGATTCGAAAAAATTTGATGATTTTTGTCTGGAGACGGCAAAAAAGTTTGTTGCACTGTACGAGTGGTACAATATGCTACCAACACTCCACAAAATTCTGATTCATGGAAAATATATAATTGAAAAGTGTATTTTTCCTGTAGGCTTATTATCCGAAGAGGCTCAGGAAAGTCGTAACAAAGACTATAAAAAATATCGCCTTAGACACTCCAGAAAATGCAGTCGAATTGCCGCGAACGAAAATATATGCACCGAATGATGGTAACATTCTGATCTCATTCCCATGATCTCACACTTGACTCCTTCATTTAGCCAGAAAAAGCATAGTGATATAAGCAACGAAGTTAAGGCTCTTTTAGAATATTAAATTAAAAAGTAGATTTAAAATAAATAATAAATTAAAAATTAAAAAATTCATTTAAATTTTTTGTTAGTTTTTGTAGGTAACGATATATATTTTTCTAGCTTTCTTTATTTTGATTACTTTTGTGTATAACTATATAAATAAAACTAAGTTTGTGATGAAATTAAAAATAGATTTAAAATAAATAATGAATTAAAAATTAAAAAAATCTTTTAAATTTTTTTGTTAGTTAGGGCTTTTTACATTGTAGGTAACGATATACATTTCTCTAACTTTCTTTATTTTGATTACTTTTGTGTATTACTATATAAATAAAACTTAATTTGTGATGAAATCATTATATTTTTTGACAAATATATTTTTTTCCTCACCTCCATACAAAAATCCCCAGTGTGCACCGCCGGCAGGAGCCAAACCAATTAATTCACAGTAATCTTCATGCAATTCATGTCCACCTGGTGCATAAAACAAATAAATGAGTATCTACAATATTGTTCACGAAACGAAACTTACCGATTTGCCTTCTGGCACAGGTTTTAGTGTTCCAAACAATTGTACCAAACATTGTAAAAATCCGTAATGTAAATAAAAAATTATACCTTTGCCATGACGTCTTAAAAGATGTGCCCAGCCATAGATTTTAACTTTTCTGTCAATTTTCGACACATAATAAACCACACAAAATGCTTGGCAAACACACACATTGTTTCCGTTTGGGGTTTGCCAATAAACAACACAAATATTGTCCGTACAAACATTAATTTTCATTTTTGTTTTGTTTTCAATGAATGAAGACGGCAATAGTGCTGCGGCAATTTTGTTGCTTTTTGCTTTAAACGGAGAAGAAATTATAAAATAAAGGCAAAACATTTAAAGTAAAAAGTGATTTAAACAACGAGCTGTTTTGTGGCACGCAATACCACTAAAAAAATTTAATTTAAGATTTAAAAGTAATTGAATTGAATACATTTAGCATTAGACGCCACAAAAAGTTTGACAAATATCCAACATGTCTGCCAAATATCAAAATTTTTTAATATTTCTGCAAACATTGCTTCAAATGTTTGTCCAAATGTTTGTCCAAACAGCCAACACCCCAATTAACAACACAAAATGTTTGTACAAACGTAAAATTTTGGCATGTTTGCCAAGCCATTTGTGAGGTTTATTATGCCCTTAAAGCGTATCTATGTATAACAAAAATAAAAAAAAAATTGGCATTTTTGTGGTGTTTTCAGTTGTTCTACTCTAACATATATATTAGAGTGGTACAACTAATGTAAAATTGTTGCAAGTGTGTTAAGCTGTTATGATACTTGCTATTTTTTGTATTTTTTCTATATTGGAGAACAGTGCAAATATATTTGCATAGGAAAACTGACTAAGTGTAAAGAGTATGATTGTATCATAAAAAATCTTGAAATGTCAAACAAATATACATGTGTTATCGATAAATAATCTAAAGCTGGGATCACACGATTGCCGCAAATGCACCAATATGGCACAATTTTGATTGTGCTTTATTGACGCACAATAAAGAAATTGCACCAATCAAATATTCTGAAATCACACGATTGCCCTGTTTTATACAAATTTAATTGCCGCTAGTTGGTACAAAGTGAAATGGGTACAATAATTGCCGCAGCACATTCACACGATTGTTATTACTTGACAACTGCGAAAACAGCTGTTGTGGTAGCTTTTTTATTTGTTTGGAAGTTCTTGTTGGTATCATCATTAAAAACGAAAAATTTGTTCATAGGTACTCTACAATTTTTTGTTGAATAGTTTTGTTTAAAATATTTTAAGAAAAATTTATGAAATTCCAAAAATTAGTTCAACAATTTCGAATGTTAATTTTATTAAATATCTTTGATAAAAATATTCGCACTTAGCAGCTACATACATAGTATGCTTGTGAACATATGTACATACATATTTGTTAATAACAAAAATTAAAAAAAAAAAATTAAAGTGCATAATAAATAAATACATATTTATCTTTATTACTTGCTAAAGGAAACACAAAAACGTAAAATTTATTAAAAAAAGGCAAATATTGGCGCGTATTGTGTTGTTTGATTGCCGCACAAGAAGGCAATAAATATTGGTGCATTTTTGTTATTTTTATTGACGCGCGGTTGCATAGCAAACAGTCACACGATTGCCGCACCAGGGGTGCATTTGATTGTTAAAAGTAAGCACAATATTGTCCTCGATTGGTACATGAGCCAATTGGTTGTGCAGTCACACGATTGGTGTATTAAAAAGTGTGAAAATTGGTGCATTGCGGCAATCGTGTGATCCCAGCTTAAGACTGTCAAAAAAAATATAAAATTTTTTAACTTAAAATTGACATTTCCAGATTAATTGTTAGCACTGCTGCCAATTTTTTTAGTTTTTGATCGAAAGAAACGGGTTTTAACTTTTTTTTTTGGGATTTTTAGCTTTTATGACGGTTTTTTGTGGGGAAAAAACGTGGGCAGTATTGTTTGTTTTGTTTACATTTTATCAAATTGTATTTCTTGTTCTTTCTCGCTTTTGTTGTTTCATTCAGTCAATCCTAAAAAAATCCAATACAAAAAATAGCAAGTATCATAACACCCTTAGTAAAATTTTTTTTTTTTTAGTTTCGGTCATCCATTTCTTGTAGGGTAGTTTACACGGCACAGTCAAATCCCGATAATTCGTACCCCGATAAATCGTAATTCCCGATAATTCGTAATAAACTGTCGGTCCCTTGAAAAAATCTCGTTAATTCGTAAAATTACCATACATTTTGGTACCCTCGATAATTCGTAATTTTTTTTTCAAATTAAATCTTCCTTACCTCTTATAAATCGTAATTGTTTGCTAACTACCACTTATAATTCGTAATAAAAACAACAAAAACATGGAAAGAATGATTTTTTGTTTACCACTATTTTATTTTTGCGTGGGTTTTTGCTTCTGTGTGGATTTATTTTCTTAAGATCAGTTTGTTACATGCATAGTTTTTATGTTTAATATTTATATATTTTATTTTTAACAATTGTTTTTTATGTTTTTTTTTTATCGTTTTAGTAAATAAATTGAAAAACCCCGTTTATTCGTATTTATTTAAATCGAAACCCCGCTTAATCGAAAACCCCTATAATTCGTAAGAAATGGACGGTCCCTTGCGATTACGAATTATCGGGATTCTACTGTAATACATTGTATTAGTCTGGGTTCACACTATGAAAGTTTTCTTTCAGAAAGTCTGAGTTTATAGGTGAGAGAGGAGAAAAGAAAAGAATGTTCTCTTCCCCTCTCACCAATAAACTCAGACTTTCGGAAAGAAAACTTTCCAAATATCTCTAAGTTATTTGCGTGTTACACACGTTACACTTTTTTTTTTATCATATAAGTAGTTGTTTTGTCACGGGATCTCATTGGTAAAATTTATGTTAAAGTCCCACTATTGTACAATATGTTCCTCTAGTAACGATCGCATAGAAAATTACATTTACATTAAAAACAATAACAAAATTTTAAAATTTGTTTTTGTTTTAAATGTAATTTTTGACGTTCGAAATCGTTAAACAGGCTGTAATAGTTTTTTTATACTTTATAGAAATGATTTTTTTTGTTTAATTAAAATTAATTAAAAGTACTACTATTTTTGTTTAATTTAAATAAGTTTTATTAAAATATTTTTTTTCTGTTAAATTAAAAGGAAATGAAATTTATAACTATTATTTACGAAAATAAAAGTTAAAAAATTTGATTTTTATTAAAACGAAATTTAGAGTTTTATTGATGAAATGATATGGACAGCTTAACCTTTAGAAACTAATTATAGATTACACGGATTTTTTCCGTGTAATTACATGAATTTTTCTTTTAGAAATTTTATTTATGGTAATACCCAAAAATCTAGTTTTTAAAGCACGGTTCTCAAATGATTGAAAACATATTTGTTTTAAATCTTATGTTTATGTTTTATTAGATGATGAAGTTAATAGAACTATCAGGTGTGTTCTAGAAATGGAAAACGCAAGAATTTGAAAGTTGTTTTTAATACACTTTTAATCTAATTTTTGTTATAAAGTTCTGTTTAACAGAGAAATATTTGTAAAATTTTTTTTTTTTTTTTTTTTTTTTTTTTTTTAACGATAAACCAACACTCAGGGGATGGCCCCTATATATGCAGTGCATTGTGTTGATCAGGAAAATAAGGTTTGGGAAGGAGGAAAGAGGGAATAGTGTTTGTGGACATTTGACTTGAATCTTAATAAATTATAAGTACCGGGAAAGACCTCTGCGGGAAGTTTATTCCACATACGGATAGTTCGACTGAAAAACGAATTTTCTCTATAATGCGTTGTGCGAAATACAGGACACGACTACAAACGGATGTGATCCACTGGATGAGCGAGTATTACGAAGAAATACTCGGGCGGGTGGAATAAGTTCACTTATCTCAGTGGAACACCTCCCATGGTAATATCGATAGAAAAGTGTCACACAACCCACATTCCGACGATGCCCCAATGAGTCAATAGAGTTGGATACCCTACTGTCATTGATGAGCTTCACCGCCCTCCTTTGTACACGGTCCAGAAGGTTCAAAATAGACTTTGAAGCCCCTGCCCATATATGGGAGTTGTATTCCATCTTCGGTCGGACATAGGTGGTATAGATAGTAAGGAGATCGGAGGAAGTGAAGTAATTCTTGCACCGTTTTAAAAAACCTAAACACTTGAATGCCTCTTTCGACACTTTGAAAACGTGTTTATTCCAGCGGACATCGCACTGTATTCTCATGCCCAGAACATCAAGAGTATCCGATTCCTTAATATCAATGCCACCCATTAATACAGATGACATAGTTGGTCCCACGGCCCGTCTGTGGGTCAACATACAACATTGGGTCTTGCGTGCATTAAATTCGACCCTATTCGCTTGACCCCACTCAGAGATTGCAGCTATGTCCTGATTAAGAGTGTCATTCATATTTTGCCTTTTGGCCCCAATCTCAACACGGCTTGGCCTATGATCGAAGGAATATGAATGACAAATGTTGCTGTCATCTGCAAAAGAGTAGATAGGATTTGAAGTATGACCAAGAAGGTCATTAAGAAATATAAGAAATAGCGTAGGAGAAAGGACAGAACCTTGCGGTACCCCTGAATTTACCTGAAACTCGTTTGATGCAATCCCATCTATAACAACACGTATAGTGCGATCACTGAGGAAACTCGATATAAATCGAGAGAAATCATTACCGACACCAAAAGCAATAAGCTTTGACACAAGCGCACCATGCCACACCCGATCAAACGCCTTGGAAATATCCAGAGCAACCACTTTGCATTCACCAAAGCGGTGAATGGACCGACTCCAACGTTCTGAAAGAAACGCTAACAGGTCTCCTGTAGATCGGCTACCACGAAAACCATACTGTCTGTCACTGAGAAGTGAATTTGTCTCCAGATACTTCACAAGATGGTAATTAACCATGCTCTCCATCACCTTCGAGAGCGAAGAGCAAATTGCGATTGGGCGGTAATTATCAGGGTTAGTAGCCTCACCCTTCTTGGGGATTGGCTGAACATTGGCCACCTTCCAGCAAGAGGGAAAGATTCCCGCACGGTACGAAGAGCTGAAAAGGTTGGCCAATGGACGAGCTAACGTCGAACAGCACTGTTTCAATACCAGTGCTGATATGCCATCCGGCCCCGGTGACTTGTTTACGTTAAGATCCGAAAGAACCCTTTTGACTGCGCGTGATCGGAAAAATATCTTGGGCATAGTACATGATACTCTTTCGACAACGGGCAGTGATTGATTGCTTTCCGGCAAGAACGAATTACTTGCAAACAGTTCAGCCAAGAGGTTAGCTTTATCAATCGGGTCAGTAAATATTTGGTCGTCCTTTAAAAGCGCTGGGATAGAAGAACTAGCACTGTCCCTTGCTCTTTTAACGAAGGACCAAAAGGTCTTACTGCCCCGAGGAGCAGCAAGGACCTTAGCACGAAGACGCTGTTCGTGTAGAAAATTTTCCCGTCTAAGTACTTTGGCACACTCAGATCTTGCCCTCTTTCGTAGCTGATCAGTAGTTGCGTTTTTATTCAAACGCCAACTACTAAACGCCTCCTCTCTGGATCTGACTGCATTTTTGCACGTCTGGTTAAACCAACACTTCAGTTTTGGTTTAACCGAAATTTGCTTCGAGGGAATAAAAAGTTTCATTCCAAGCAAAATTACATTTACGACCATTTTTGCAGCGGCATCAACATTATCGTCAAGGAAACAAAGTTTCCAGTTGAAATGCCGGTAAAATTCGTTAAGCTCGGCCCAACGAGCCTTTTCATAAATAAAAATCGAGCGTTTCGGGGCTGTTTTCGAGACGCTATGAAGTGCCGAATATGAAAAGTAAGCAGAAATGGTATTGTGATCCGAATTCCCGAGAGGATCGAGTGTTCTCACTTCGTACTTTTCAGGGTGAGAAAAAGGTCAAGAGTATTCCGAGATTGCCCTACAACACACGAATTGTGTGTTGGCTCATTTACTAGTTGCGCTAAGTGGTTATGCGCGGCGAATAACTCAACGTATTGGCCCACGGGAGTTGTATGGCTCGAATGGCGAAGCCAGGAACAGTTATGAACATTAAAATCGCCAGCAACTACAATTTCACTGTTCGGACAACTTTCCAGGATTCTAGAAATGGTATCGGAAAGGGCGTCAAAGCCATTAAGAGAAGCCACCGTTTCCATGTTTGGACTTCTATACAGAAATCCGAAATGCAACATGTGTGTCCTGATCTGGAATTTAACCCAGAGGGAACTAAATTCCGCATCACCACATGTAAGATGTTGCTGGTACTGGTACACAACATCGTTGCGAATGTACATCGCAAGGCCCCTATGAAGAGAAAAAAGGGATAGAAGTTGATACCCAGGCATGGGAAAATCCTGTGGATCAGCATCCCCACACACCTAGGTTTCACATAAGGCGAAAACATCCGGCCGATGGAAGCGAATGTGAGCATATAAAGAGAAATAATTCGCTCTCAATCCGCGTATATTGCAGAAGTCTATGCGAAATCTACCTGTCATTACAAATTAAGAAGATTCAAGGCAATACTCCCTACGATAATAAACGTGACAAAAATACCAAACCGCTGTTGAGAAAGTTACTCAATGGCCAGTGTTATACCTTTGTCATTAAGTAACCAACAGCAATCTGGCATGATGCCAATTAAACTTCGTAGAAGAATGGTATGGGAAAAGTGAACAGCAATGGCACTGTAAACGGGGACATAAAAGCCCCTCGTTTGGTCATTGCCAAAAAAATATATTGTTAATCGCGTATATCGAGGTGTAAATGTATCCTGATATTGTGTGGTTGTGTATTTGATGTGTGTTGTGGGTTATTTATGTTGATGATTGTGCACTTGTTTAGTTGTTATTGTAAATTTGATTTTTAAAAGAGTTGAAATGTGTTTTATTGTTTTTGTTGTTTGTTTTATTTTTTTTTCCAATTGAAGCAACAGTTTTTAAGTGAATGTTGTTATTGTTTTTTCTTCTTAAGTGTTGTGTTTTTTTTTTTTTTTTTTTTTTAATATTTTCAGTTATGTTTTGTGTTTATTTTGTTTCTTTTTTTTTGGAATTTGCATTTTTAGTTTAATATGTAAAATTTTTGGTCTATGAATTTTGTTGTTTTAAGTTTAAACTATTTCTTTTGTATTTGTTTAAATATTTTATTTTATTTTTTTATTTTATTTTTTTTTTTTTTTTTCTATTTAATTGACGGACGACGTAAACACCAATAATTTAATTTTAACATTAATGGACGAGAACACGGGGACAATAAAGAAAAAACGTGTTAACAGCACGACGGACAAAACACTACTATAATTACATACGTATCTATTAGAGTTGTCAACCGATTAAGAATAATTCGATTAATCGATCAAACAAATCCAAATTCTTGTTCGAATAATTTTAAACTGCCGATTTTCGAATAACGAATAGATCGATTAAATTAATTAATCGAATAATTGTTCTTATTAATAAAATAAATTAAATAAAAGCTTAGAATTTGATTTATTCTCAAACGTTTTTAGTGATTTTATATAAAATGTAGGAAAGTTAAAAAATATTGTTGTCATAGCCCTGGTTGTAATTAATCTCATCTGCCATCTCGAATTTTTAATTTTGCAACAAACGAGTTTTGCAACTCTCCTTCTCAATTGTATCAGCTGTTTTATTTTTAAATAAAAGGTTAAAAAATTTCAATATTACCATTGAAAACGATGAAGTGGAAGATAATCCAACGACATCAAGAAATGTCGAACTTTGTCCCATGGCAAAATACATTAAGAGAGACAGCGGCTGTTCTATAGAAGAAATTGTAGACAGAATTATGGGTTTTACGATGTCTTTAAGTAATACAACGGTATGGAGTTAAGATGAAAAATTTTATGCATCAAAAAAAAGTCATAGCGGATAGAATGGAAGATTTTCCATAGTAATATTTTTGTAAAAATAATTTTTTTATTCGTTATTCTCATCGATTAATCGAATAATTTTTTAAATTAAATCGTTTGATCGAACGAACAAAAACCATTATTTGAATTATTCGAACAAAGTTGAAAGGCGAATAATTGACAACTCTAGTATCTATAAACTTATATTTTTTATTATTTGTGTATTGACATGCGTAATACCCACTATTAATGTCTAAAAAGATCATATGATATTTTTGTTAGCAATTGCACCTTCGTTACAAAAATATTCCGCCAGTCGGTTTCTTAGTTGCATTGCATTTTCCGTCGATCTGCGAATGTGAGTTGTCAACGATTTTAGTGGCCGATCTCCGTTGGTTCCAATTTCTGTGCGCCAACCGCCTTCATACATACATCTACTGCTTCACGATTTATAAAATTGCTAAAACAATACCAACGTTTGTGGTCATTTAGATTTATTAAATTATGTAATACAATGCATGCTCAAATAATGACTTCACAGTTGTCAGGTGAACACTCCAACGTTGTTAGCA
Organism: Pollenia angustigena; assembly: GCA_930367215.1. Taxonomy (NCBI): domain Eukaryota; kingdom Metazoa; phylum Arthropoda; class Insecta; order Diptera; family Polleniidae; genus Pollenia; species Pollenia angustigena. Next base: position 8,412,075 of record OV884061.1, on the reverse strand, counting down.
GTATCCTCTAACGAGCTGCTAAGATTCCAAAAGAGTTTTCTATGACTCATCGTGCACGAGACAAGGGGTACTTAAAAATAGTTTTTTCTCTATTAAGGTTAATTCCTGGATGGGGTCGCATTAAATTTAGCTTCAGAAGAAAAGCAGCATTCCTTTAAATATTCAATATCAAAATAAGTAAATTTTTCTAATTTTGTACTTAAGATATGGTTAGCATAGTATGAAAAGAAACTAAGTCCAATTTACTAATTTTACAGGAGAGACAAAAACTTTCTTTTTTATTGCAAAACATAAGCAATTAAATATAATTTACTTATAAAACGTTTTATACTTATGGTATGGACTAAACATCTTTTCAACTAGATGTATTGTTTTCTTAATCAATTATTTTTATACTAATGTCTATAAGTTTATTATTTAAGTACCTCCATAACTTTTACAACCATAGCTTCCCACGCTTACAGCAGTGAAAGGGTAAAAAAAAAAACTTTTTGTAGTTATAAAACATCGATCCTGAATTTGGCGGACATTTCAAAGCTTCCGTTGATTGCTCCTACGCAATTTGGAATATTCCACATCTTTTAAAAATTTTCTTCAATATCAGCATATTGAGCAGTGGTGGGTTCGCTCACATAAAGTGGAGACAACAAACTCCACAATACATCACACGTCTCTAAAATTATATTTCTAATTGTGGTTTTTCCCAATTTGTAGCCCCAAGCAATCGACTGAATCGAACTTCCATGCGCCAAATACCTAAATTAAAACGCATGTATGTATATACATATTATGTATAAAAAATGCTTACATAAACAATATCATAATGAATTATAAAAACTTACAGGAGTGTGATTGAGAGCCTTTCCTCAGGTAATATTCGCTGCCCAGGCTTTCTTAGCGAGCTCTTAGCTTATGCCAACAAAAGCTCGTAAACATCTTCTGTCATTCTTGTGTGCAGAAAGAAATGTTCGCCATCCAGGTCTTTAATTCTTTTAAAAACTTTTCGATAGTACCCTGATGATGACCAATCCCGGTTGATTGGTCGAGCGTACCATCTTCTTCTACGACGCAGCTTTAACATTTTTATATATGTGGGATTTGATGATCTTCTAATTGATTTTTTAATAAATCACGGTTGCATTTAAATCAATAATAATTCATTGTAAGTATTTTATTTCACGATAACTTATATTTAATTAAGAATAAAGTTTATGATTTAAGCTAAATATTTTGTCCGTGTCGACTTGAAGGTCTGTTCCGCTCGATTGATTGTTTTCAACTGTTTTCCCATTTTACGACAAATCCCTAATATGCCCTTATTCGTTCTACTCTATTTCCCTATTTCTCCTGTTTCGTGTTGATCTGCGAAGACCAACGGCTGGCCCTCCTACATTCGGCCCTCCTGACGTTGCATTCGTCCCGAATGTAGTAGTCCACGGCTTCATATATTCAACAACAGTCGTGCATCTCCTGGATCCTTCACCCTCACCAATTTTTTCGACCTCATACCGCCCATGATTCAACTTCTTTGTTACTTTGTAGGGCCCTAAAAACTTAGGCTTTAGCTTCAGACCAGGACCAAATTGGGTTCGTTTGTTAGCCACTAAATCGTTGACGGCATAATTACCTCCCGGATGACGATTCTTATCAAAAGATTGCTTATTTTCTTGTTGGATTTTCAGGATATTTTCACGCACTCGTTCCCGGATGGCGTCACGCTCTTGGCGGAGCTCTCTCACCGCTACGTCTTCCAGTAACTTCTGTACGTCAGGGCATTCTTTGGTTCTCATCTTAACACCTGTCATAATTTCGAAAGGAGTATAGCCCGTGCTTGTTGAGGGCGTACTATTTAGAGTTTTCTGAACCCTTTCAACATAACGATATCAGTTTTGGGGTTGGGTTTCAAGACACAATTTCGCTAACAATGGAATGATGATTTGGTGCAATCTTTCTACTTGACCATTACCCCGCGGCACACCTGTTGCTATTGTTAAGTGTTGGATACCCTCTTCGGTACAATAGCTCTTAAATTCATTGGAAGTAAAGGCGGTGTCCCTATCCGTTATAAATCTCACTGGATTGCCGAAAATTTCTGCTTGTGTCCGCAATCGGTCTACTACCTCGCCAGTTCCCGTACTTTTCGTTGGATAAAGCCAAACAAATTTAGAAAAGGCATCCACTACGACTAAAATGTGGTTATACTGCTTCTTCGTAGACTCCATTGGGCCTACGTGGTCCAAATGGTAGGTCATTAATGGCTTATCGGCCTTATCAATGGGAGTCAACAATCCCTTCCTTTTGCCTCTCTTGGCCTCCGTCGTAATACATTCGACGCAACTTTTTACCACCCTTTCAGCCTTTGCATCCAAGTTTCGGATTAAGAAGGTACGTTCAACAAGCTCCTCGGTTCTCTTTGAAGAAAAATGGCCTTGTTTATGAGCCAACTCCACAATTTCTCGTTCCATACTGCTGGGGACGACAATAAGCTGCTTGGTTGGATTCTTGTGCACCACCCCGTACTTTAAGTAAAAATCTTCGTAGTTTTGAGTCTCCAAAATCTTGCTAACAGCTTTTACCCAGTCACCGTGTTGTTGAGCTTCTCTTATTCTATGTCGCAGGGAGTCCTCCATCATTAAACTTGATGCTCTACTTAAAGCATCGACATAGCGCATTTTCGTACCCGATCTGTGCTCAATAACATAATAGAAGTCCTGTAGGAACAGGGCCCACCTTGAGACTCGTAATGGGACTTCTTGCTTTTTCATTGTCATTGCAAAGGCATTGCAATCGGTGACAATCTTTATTTTCACCCCAAGTACAAGAACTCGCCACTTTTTTAAAGCTTCGATAATCGCCAACACCTCCAACTCGTATGAGTGGTACATTTCCTCACAAGTAGTGGTTTTGCGGCTCATATATTGAACTGGATGAAACTGACGATCTTCAGAGTCTCTTTGCAATAATACTGCCTGATACCCGTGCTTGCTGGCGTCGGTATGTAATTCAGTTTCGGCATTTGGGTTGAACAATCTTAATACACTTGCACCGACCAAAACAGCTTTCAGCTGCTTAAAAGACAGGAATTGTTCGTCATTCATTTGAAAGTCAGTGTTCTTCCTCAATAAATCTGACAGTGGTCTTGCAACTACTGCATAGTTGGGGATGAAATGTCTGAAATATGACGCAAGGCCTAAAAACCTTTGAACAGCCTTTTTATCTTGCGGCACTGGAAATTTTTCGACAGCTATAGTTTTTTCTCTTGACGGCAAAATTGTGGAATTTTCTAGCACATAGCCCAAAAACGTGATTTTCTTCATTAGGAACTGGCACTTATTCCATTTGATACGAAGCCCGTTTGCAGCAGCGACTTTCAGTAATCTTTTTAACTTGACTATCCCCTCCTCCTCATCTTTCGCTGGGATAACCATATCGTCCATGTAAATGACTATTGATTCATCTATTATTATCTCGTGAAATACAGCATTAAGGTAACGGCAAAATACAGCCGGTGAGTTAGTTATGCCAAATGGGACATACAAGAACTCGTATTGTCCTCGATGTGTCACAAACGAGGTATACCGTCGGGTATCTTCCATAAGTGGCACATGGAAAAATCCGTTTTGCAAATCAAGGGTGGTGTAAACTTTAGCCTCCTGCAACCGCTGTAACACATCATCGATAGTTGCCATTGGATAGTTGTCACGTATTATCTTGTCATTGAGACGGCGGTAATCACAGCACAACCTTTTGCTGCCATCCTTTTTAGATACCAAAACAACGGGCGACGAGCATTTAGAATAACTTTGCTTTATAATGCCTTCTTCCAGCCATTCCGTGACTTGGCGGTCTACTGTCTGCTGGTCCGCGTACGACATTCTACGGGGATGATGCCAGACCGGTGCCCCATCTTTTAGCAAGATTTTAATTTTCACCGGAAACGAGGTAGATTTAATCGGCTTATAAGCAGTGACTAGCTTTATAACATCTTCTCGAACACCGAACTTCAAATGGTTAACGTCTATATCATAAGGATTTACGGATATGCAAATCTCACCAAATTCTTTGATCACTTGTCCTACTTCCTCCCCCTTTTCCTTTTCTCTTACGATTTGCCTGACGTCCTGTTCAGTAATTACCATATTCTCATTAATTAGGGCCTGGGCAGCCTTGGCAGAGAATTGTGCTCCTTCAGCATTTATGGAAATATCAACAAATTCTAAAACATCGTTTCCCAACACGGCTGAGTACAGAATATCGCATTCTCGCGCAACATGAAATTTTATCGGTACTACTTGCCCATCCAACTCGACTTCAGCTTCGAATGAGCCAATAGTCTCAATCTCCTTTTCTCCTATACCGATTAGTTTTCTTATTTCAGCGCTTACACTCACATCCTTCATCATCATTAAGGCATCATAACGAATACAACTGATATCGCTGCCGGTATCAATGAAGGCTGACAGCTCAAAACCGAGAATTGTAACATCTTTAAAAATTCTGTTTGGTTTGGATACCACTACGCCACATGGCGTTGAATTCTGGGTTGACAGTGTATGAATAGTGTTGGTTGACGACTTTGGTGGGACTTCCTCTTTTTTGACCTGAGTACGTTTGCAATTGACGGACTGTTCAGTAATTACCATATTCTCATTAATTGGGGCCTGGGCAGCCTTGGCAGAGAATTGTGCTCCTTGTGCATTTATGGAAATATCAACAAATTCTAAAACATCGTTTCCCAACACGGCTGAGTACAGAATATCGCATTCTCGCGCAACATGAAATTTTATCGGTACTACTTGCCCATCCAACTCGACTTCAGCTTCTAATGAGCCAATAGTCTCAATCTCCTTTTCTCCTATACCGATTAGTTTTCTTCTTTCAGCGCTTACACTCACATCCTTCATCATCATTAAGGCATCATAACGAATACAACTGATATCGCTGCCGGTATCAATGAAGGCTGACAGCTCAAAACCGAGGATTGTAACATCTTTAAAAATTCTGTTTGGTTTGGATACCACTACGCCACATGGCGTTGAATTCTGGGTTGACAGTGTATGAATAGTGTTGGTTGACGACTTTGGTGGGACTTCCTCTTTTTTGACCTGAGTACGTTTGCAATTGAACGACTTGTGGCCAATCTCGTTGCACCTGAAACATTTTACTTGTGTTTGAGGACAATTCCGAACTACGTGATCGTTTTCGCCACACTTAAAACAAAACGAGAAACTCTAGACTCTTGTTTCTTACAATCACTGGGAACTTCTGGTTTCTGGCCCGCTTTGCCCTGGCTAAACGGCTGTGTTGGTTTGGCTACCCTTTCATAGACTCTAAGTTTAATTTTTAAATCCTCAATGCTTGTGGCCTGGAATAAAACTGCCTTATTTATTTTACTATCAGGTATTCCTTCAATGAAGTATTCGATAATGCTGTCTTCGTCCAAATGTATTGTAGAACCAATCTCCATAAGACAATATAAATATTCACGAAAACTTTCATTCGCGCGTTTCCTTCTATTCTTTAACAGCCGATGAACCTCTATCACTGAATGTCTGACCCCGAACTCTTTCTTAAGCGCATTTCTTAAAGACGGTCAATCGCGAATAGAATGTTGACTTCTACAGAAAATTTTCGCTGCACCTACTAGTAGCTGTCTCGCGTAAATATATTTCTGAAGGTCGTTCCAGCCAACAGTGATCGCACAATCTTCAAAATCACTTAACCATGACCCAATGTCAGGTTGCCCTTAAATTTCGTTAACGAGTCTTCAATATCTTTTAAGGTAAAAGTGGGAGGTCCATGATGTTCTGCACTAACTAGTTGTTGTATATCAGAAGCCGCTTCGCCATATTCTGAAACATTTTCCTGATTCGTCTGTCCCAACCCGAAATGTCTTCTTAACCTTTCCTGTAAAATTATCTTGGGTCCGTCTCCGTCTAAGCCTAACTCGCACAACCTTACTCTCAATTCCTCAACAGTTAACCCTAAAATCTCTAACAGTTCCATTTCAGTCCGGTCAAATAATAGAATAAATTCAAATTAAATATTAATGAACTTATTATCAATGAACAAAAATATATATACAGACATAGAATTATATATATAAAAAAAATCTTAAATAAACAAAATAAAAATAATAATTTATTCTATCTTGTTGATCTGTAGATTAACACTTGTATTTTAAAATTTTTCCTTTAATGATTCTGCCAAATTCAAATTATTCTTCAAAATTTAATTATAGGGTGTGATAAATTCCAAAATTGATATTTATAAATTAATAAAAGTTCAAAATTTTAAGCTAAACCTAATTTGGCAAAATATAGTATATATATGACGATATCAAACTAATACCTTAGTATTAAACGCACTCCTAACAACTTTATTTTGCTATGTTAGATTAACATTACAATATTTGAAACTTTACATGTATTCTCACTTCAAAATTCTGATACATTGCATTACTTTACAGTATTGTTATCCAAAATAAATTTTCCCCTGCTGTTAAGCACTTCCTAAAACATAGGTTCGTTGTAGCTTCTTTACATTTAACGCCTCACATCAATTCACACCCCTCCTACAACAATCTATTCTCTTACAATATTCAAACTCTTAAATAATTTAAATTCTACGTCACCGATAATGCGTGATCCACTCAGCCTAACACCTGCTTCTCTTCTTTAGTCGTTCAGCTTCGACTCTGCTTCCACGTTTTCCCCTTCAATTCAGCAATACTGTATAACTAGGCATTTGCTCTTCTTAACATTCCACTCTAAGCATAAGTATGTATGTTGACAAATTCTCCCTTTTCGCACTTCTTTTGGTTCACAACTTGCTGGTTTTGTTCTTTTATTTTCATCATTTAAAAATAAATTTTGTTAATCTTAGTTATGCACTTTGTTTTATATATTGTGTTTTTTTTATGTAGTATGAACTTTAATTTAACTTGTTGGTTCTATAAACTTCCAATCATTTCTCTACGCATTCTCTTTGTGTTGTTGTTTCAAAAAAAAATAATTATTTCGTTTCAATTTTGGTAGTTTCTTTTGCTTGCTCACCGCACTGGTAAAATTTCTGTTCTTTAATTCTTCATGTTGACAAAACTCTACAAAGGCTAAATGTTTATGGTGTTTTTTGTTTTTATTGCATCACTTTTTACCGTTTATACTTTAAAGTACATATGTACATCGCCAACTTTTAATTTAAGAATTTTACATTTGCCTTTACTCAACTTAGTTTACCGTTAGGCATGCGTGTATTTCTAGAAAACTCTTTTCTTCTTTTTTTTCACTTATGCTTTTTTTTACAAATCTGCCTTTACCTACATAAATTTTCTTTGGCAGCGTTTTTGTTAGCAACTTAGTTTTCAAATGGGTTTACTTTTATTAGAATTTAACACTCTTTAAGTAACTTTAGCTTTTATTTTATTTGCACAACACACACGAACTTTCTCACTTTAGCTCAATTTACTGAGGCAATCCCGGACGAGCCCCCATATGTGGGATTTGATGATCTTCTAATTGATTTTTTAATAAAACACGGTAGCATTTAAATCAATAATAATTCATTATAAGTATTTTATTTCACGATAACTTATATTTAATTAAGAATAAAGTTTATGATTTAAGCTAAATATTTTGTCCGTGTCGACTTGATGGTCTGTTCCGCTCGATTGATTGTTTTCAACTGTTTTCCCATTTTACGACAAATCCCTAATATGGCCTTATTCGTTCTACTCTATTTCCCTATTTCCCCTGTTTCGTGTTGATCTGCGAAGACCAACGGCTGGCCCTCCTACATATATATTACACAAATTTAAAAAACTTGCCACTATAAAAACATCATCAACATCCGAATCAAATTCAGAATCTGAAGCACAACTGATATTATTCATTTTTAGAAATTATTTACCCCTTTTTTGTTTAATGTATTTTTTTATTTATTTATTATTGCGGTATTTTTGTGTTGTTTTGTTTACCTAAAACAGCTGATACGTTTATACGGAAAAACTAACTACAAAAATTAAACAACAATCCAGGCCTCGAGCTCAAATATTTTATTTTTATAATTAAATTGGAAAGGTCAAATAAAAAAATAATAAAAAACAACTTTAATAAACTACAAAAATTTAATAACAGAACGGCACGGAACGGCAGAACGTAACAGTATGAGTCCTTTATGTATTTTCATCACACCAGTAGTGGAATTCTCTAACTTTTAACGATTAACGTTAACGTTAATTTTACCGACACAGTTTATTGCTTGTGGTAACAATACAGCAATTCAGTAACTCAATTTTAACAACATATTTAAACATTTTTATCAGGTGGCATCTTTGTTTAATAAAATGTCAAAATAACGAAAAAGAAATATAAAAAAACAAATTTTTAAAACAAAATTTTAAAAAACAACAAAAAGTTACAATCAATTTGTTTATTATTTTTGCAAAAGGTAAGTAAATATTGTGAATTCTTATAATGTATATTGTATGGATCGAGTACATATGTATGTATGTATGAATAGAATGGCAACCAGCCCATCTTCAAAAAGAAGCCGCGCAACCTCTGAGCAACCTCAAAAACTTGCAGATTTCTTAATAGAAAATCCTGGGTTAGCTGGAGGTAAATTTCAAAAGCTGCATGGCAAGTTGGAGCACGATAAAAAGTGGACCGAGCTATCGATTGTGCTGAACAGTCTTGGCGGAGCGGTGAAATCTGTTGAACAATGGAAAGCGGTATGTATATTCTGTAAACAAATGAACTATACATAGATACAGTCATACAGTTATTGGAAACAATTATATTGAAGGGCATGCCACCGTTTCAGAAAATGTGCCAGAAGAAGAAGTAAGTTGAAATGTAGCGATTTTTTAAAACAATTTTGACTTTGTTTTGAATATTAGGAATTTCAACTTCGTCTCGAAGATGAAGATGACAGTTTCATCCTGGAAATGCCTCCAGTACCTATTTCCACAGAAACCTCAACTCCAAAAACTCCAGTGAATAAGACACCGCGGAGACTTTTAAAAAGAAAAAGGGCAGAAGAAGATTCTGATGTGCAGCAAAAATTTTTGGATATTGCAAAACAGCAAGCTGACTCGTTAAAGGTAAATTTTCTTATCATATTAAAACTCGTTAGGTAAGTGTTGTTTATTTTAACATTTTTTTAGATGCTAGCCGAAGCAAATGCAGCCAATGTTGAAGCAAACAAGGCAATTAAAACTATGGGAGAAGGTTTAAACAATTTAGCTGAAGCTATAAATAACGCAACGAACTTACTCAAATGGTAGATTATAATATGTATGTAAATATGTGTTTATGTATTCATACAGTATGGTACTTAAGTTAATCTAAATTGCAATAATTTCACAACTCACAAGACATGTTGTAAATTTATCATTGTACCTTGTTTAATTTTCGTTTTAATTTTTTTTTATACATTACAACAACAATTGTTAGTTAGCCTAATGAAAATTTTATTTCTTCCATTTTTAAAAATATTTTTTGTTAAAATAAGGTTCATTGATATGTATTTAAAAAAATCAAGTTTAAATTTATTTCCTAAGATACAAGATTAAAAAATTTTAAGTAAAGTTTTTCTGTTGAAACAACTAGTGTTTGGCGTATTTTTTCATTACTTTTACCTTTTGGAAATCCATTTTAACTTAATTTTTTTAATATCAATATATCTTATCTTAATAAAAAATATATGTTAAAAAAGATCAAAAGCACTTTCCCATAAATTTAAGAATTGTTTAAATATAACTTATTTTTGTACAATGCTGTATATTTTTAAGTTTTTTGGTTATTCTGTATTTATTCTTACTAACATATGTGTATAGACTAAAAAATCTTTGAAAGTACAATAAAAAAAGACTGAATTTTTGAAAATATTATGTATTTATTTCAAAAACATACCAAAAGTTGTTGTCTTCTTTTTTTTCATTTTAATTTTACCTAAGTGAAGTAATTTGTTATAAGTCTGTCTTGAATGCGTTTTGCAATAGACGACGGTGTGTCTTGGACTGCCAAATTCCCAGGTTGAAACTCTACAACCCCATTTTCAACGGTACTTCGCTGCTCTGTTAAAAAAGGTTGTGTAATACTGCACATGCGTTGACTATATTTCCAGTAAAACCGGGATCATATAAAAGAACTCTTTGCCGCGATAAACAGCGCCAAGTTCCTTTCAGCACGCCAAAGAGTCTCTCAACTGGGTTTCGTGCCTTACATAAAGCCTCGTTGTAGCGAAATTTTGGACTTCCCTCTGGTTGGTTTGGAATAGGGGTCATTAACCACGGCTCTAATGGGTAACCGGAATCACCTGGACGATTGTTAAAAAAATAATAAATATATTGCATTTTTCAAATAATAATGTATGTTTAAGACCTACCGATCAGAAACATATTATGGTTTCCATTGTTGCAACTTCTTTGCATAACTCTTCGTACTGCTGAGCAGCTCCAAATATATGAGTCATGTCTTGCTCCCGGATATTTTGCATTTACATTCAAAATCTTAGGATTCGGATCACACACCTTTAAATAAGATGATGACTATGTATGTAATTGGCAAATATAGGCCAAAAATTGTATACGAAAATTTGTTTTTACCATCTGCACATTTAAAGAGTGGTAGCCATGGTGGTTAACATACGCTTCCTCATGATGTTTTGGGGCCAATATCGCAATATGCGAGCAATCTATAGCTCCTATAGTGCCTCCTACGAAAGGAGAGGAAGCTGAAGCAAACACAGTTTTGGCAGCTTGCCGATCTGCTTGCGTCATTGGGAACTTCACCTTCTGGAAAAACATTGTGCTAACAATCGCATCCGTTACATGATGGATGCAACGGCTAATTGAGGATTGGCTCATCGATATTCCCCACTGTTCTCCTACGGGTCGTTGGTAACATCCTGTTGCGAAGAAATGTAAAGCTGCGAGAACCTACAAGAATGAAAAATATATATGTTTTTGGGTTTATAGCTACAGAAACATTAAAGAAAATACCTTTTTTTCAGTCGAAATTGCGGTTATTCTTGAACCTCTTAACTTATCATCGAGCTGAAAAACCAAATCTTCAGCAATTTCTGCAGTTAAGCGGTACAGCTTCACAAATTCCGTAGATTGCAGGTGAAAGGGGTTGTCAACATCTCTTAGTAAACGACGATTTACTGTTGGGGTCATTACCGAATTATTATTTGAAATATCATACGCCAAATATTGAAAAGCCATTGCAAAATAAAACTTCACCACAAAATAATTGTTTTGTTTCTTAAAAGGTTTGTTTTTACCAAAGTGAAAAACACTGCAATTTATTTTGATGGATTTTTCTTGAATTCTATATAATAACAACTTTTTTACGTAAAAAAACCACAACACTGCAAAAATTTTCGTTTTTTCTTTACATTTCATGAAATATTTGTATTTCTTTTTGAAAAATAACCACAAATTGAAAAATAAACAATGAAAACTGTTTTGCCGTTAAGTTAACTTAAACAGCTGACGTTATGATAGAACATAATAGTAAACGTTATTGTTAAAAAAGTTACTGAATAAAATTAACGTTAACTTTGTTGTTAAATATTTTTAACAATTTAAATAACGTTAAAATTGAATAGAGAATCGCACTACAGAGGTGTAATTTAACAGAGTATATTAAAGGTGGTAGCATTTTTATACAATTACAAAAACAACTAAAATCAACTCAGGAAAATTTCATGTTGTAAAACTGTAACCATCTGTTTTTTTGTTATAATTTTTGATTTTATTTATACCATCTGTGTAAACATGAAAAATACATACAACAGACTTTTATTTTTTTCTTTTAAGCACGGAGAGAATTTCATAATATTTTGATTATACAAAGTCGTAGCACATTGTATTACCGAGTAAACTGGCCTTAAGTAAATTTAAGACATGACTGGTAGTGGTGACCGATATATTGGTTAAAGTTTCTATTAGTTTATTAAGAGCAAAATGAAAAAACTAACCAAAACTATTTTGTACATGTAATTTTGCCTCTCTCTTACTAATTAGTTCCACTCGACTACGGAACATATATCTGTACTGCTAACTATACTGCTTTTTATTAGTCCTTTAAAAAAAAAATTAATTTTTTTTAACTTTCATTTTAGAATAAATTTTTTTTATTGAAAAATTATAATCCAATTAATAGTCAGGAAATTGGACTTCAGAAAAGTAAGTAACACGTATCGTTATTTCTGTGGCTGCTTGATAACGTTCCACTTCTTGCGCGGGTCTGGAAATGGAGGTAAACGTACGTGTGACCAATTAATTTATTGTAGATCAGTGTAATCCAAATCTTAATTTTCTGTGCACAATTGTGCTACAAAAACAATAAAAAAAAAAAAACTCACACCGACGCTTATTCTCTTATTTTTCAGTTTGATTTCAGTTGTTAATTGAGTGGTAACGAGTGCACATGTGCGGATGTTTACGGCTTTTTTCAGCTTTATTGTTTTTTCAGCTTTGATTTAATTTCAAAATAAACTAGCAAACAAAATAGTATGATGGAAGACTGAAATTTTTGTTAAGTTCTTCAAATTAAAAACATATTTTGTTAATTAGAAATTGTTACAAAATCTTAAATTTGGAAAACTTAATTTATAATGCCTAAATACACTAAATTTTTTTAGTTTTAATTGTAAATTAAACTCGACTTATCAAATATGTGTGAAAAAAATATGCCTAATTCTGTAAAAACTGAAACATATTTTGTATATAATTTAATTAACTTTTTTCAAATTTCATTTCCATTTTGCTTTTTAAGTAAAATTCATTACATTTGCAATGCTTAGTTTTGTGTTTGCTGGGCAATATTATCTTATCCAATACAGACGCATTTTATTTGTTGAGAGTTTTGGTTAACTATGTTAACTAGATCTAAAAAAAAGATATATTATTTTGTTAACAGCATGTGACCAAAAAATCAAATACATACTTGAAATACCAACAATTGTTAAAGGCTACGGAACATATATCTGTTCTGCTTACTCTGCTGCCTTTAATTAGTCAATGATAACCTAAATAATGGTTAACGCTAGCTAGTTAGTCATAACGTAAATATTGGCTAGCACTAACTAGTTATTCATAACGTTAACATAGGTTAGTACTAACCTAAATAAAATACAACATTTTTTTTTTTTTTTTAAATGAAATTTATTATTAAAAAAATTATAATCCAATTAATAGTCAGAAAAGTAAGTACCACGCATAGTTATTTCTGTGGCTGCTTGTTCCACTTCTTGCGTGGGTCTGGAAATGAAGGTAAACGTACGTGTGACCAATTTATTTATTGTAGATCTTAAAAAGAAATTATATTTTGTTAAAAGCTTGTGACCAAAAAATCATATACATATTTGAAAAGTCATCAGGATCTTACATGATTTATTCCTTTATTATTTATTTATTATTTATGTTATTACAATACAACAAGAACAAGTCTTATATTAAAGTATTGCTTAGTTATTTGGCATATTTATAGATATGTAAATATTATCGTAGATTTAAACAATAATAATAATTATAAAAATAAAAAACAAAATAATAACTAACAATTTTAATTTATTTATAATTAACATAAAAAAAAAGACAAAAATTAAGGTAAAAGTGCTTATTTAGAAAGTAAAATAATTACGTAAAGTGCCTAAATATGGCAGACTTGAATTGGCTTGCATTGCTAACAATTTGGATTTGAGGGGGTAATTGGCTCCAAAGACGAATTGAATTAATGAAAAAGTGTTGCTCAGATATCGCTTTTGTATACTTAATGTTATTTATCTTGTTACCTCTATTCGACCTTGAGAATGTAATTTTTTCATAGAGATATGGTGGTTGTCGGTTGTATATTATTTTATGCAAGAAGATAAGTGTTCGGCACTTTAATAAATTATCAAAGGTGACATTATAAATTTGATATGCAAATCGTGAAATGCTTTCGTATCTTCTAACACCAAAAATATATCTTGCAATATTGTTGTATGTTATATTCAGCCTTCGTCTACATTCAGAAAACGATTGTCCTGGCCAAAACCATGACCCGCATAACCGCTACATATTGGACGACCACTCCTTTCAAAACGACTGGTTCGAACATGACCTCTTTTGTGTTCTGATAATCTACCACCACGTCCTCTGGAGCCGCCATCATAACCCTGCTTTACCTCTAGCACTCTGATTACAGCTTTTTGGCGGTGTCATTTTTTTATAGTAATTTTTTATCTCACTACTTAAGTTACAAATTATAAATTTAACTAGTCACAAAGCCTGTTCTGCCAGGCATAAAAATCTTTTAGATAATAACTAACATAGAAACGCTCATAAAAGAAATGAATCAAAAAATTATTTCAATGTTTTAATGCATTTAATAGGTATATGAAGAAAAAATATTTAAAAAATAACAATAAGTAAAATATGTAAAAAACAACAATAAGTAAGTAACTAAATTATAATACTTCTTTAAAAACAACATTTTTTGAAAATACTGAGGAGCAGCCCTTTTTTAACATACCCTATTTTCCATCTACATGCATCACTTTTGCCTTAACATCATCTTTTTTTCTCACTCTTGAGAACGCAACGTACAATTGTCCATGACTAAAAACTGGTTTGGGTAAATATGTATATCTCCACCCTCTCTAGCGTTTGACCTTGAGCTTTATTGATGGTGATGGAAAACGCCAACCTTACACGAAACTGTCTCCTACGCAAAATAAATGGTAGGTCGGGATTTATGGGAGCCAAATCAATCCTCGGAATAAATGCAGGATTGCCTTTTGCAGTGCCCGTTTATATAGTTGCGCATATAAGATTCTGTGACAATTGTGTAACTTGCAGTCTTGTGCCATTGCATATGAGTCATTCCATGTCAGACCGATCACCTTTTTTACACCACCTCTTCCGATTTTCTTTAAATTTGCCAGACGTATTAAACATAAAAAAATATTTTACACGTGTTTCGGGAAAAAAATTAAAAATTTTTTTTTAAAAAGTTATTTGCATTTGAAAATCGTCATAATCGTGAAAAATCTTCCGACATGACAACATTTAAACTAATGTTTTTATAAAACTAGTGAATGAATTTTGAAGTTCAATACCTTATTTCAAAGGTATTTGAACCTTATTTTTAAAAAAAATATTATTTTTTATAAATTAATTTTTTTTTATTATTAAAATTTGGTTTTTTTTACTTAATTTCTGTTTTCCACAATCTTCGAACAAGTCGAAAAATCTGAAAAAAATATTTTCTTAAAGGTTTATTTATTCTTAACATTCCCTCAAAAAAATTACATTTTGTATATAAACATTTTATTTTCAAGCATGTTAACGAAAATGTCAACGCATATTTGTATGTGTGTATGTATTCAAAAACACACAAAATTTGATACTTAAGCAAATATTTAATCAAAATTCATATTCATTTCACGAAGATGATTTCGCTATAAAAGCAGAGTGGCACTTCTTTGCAACTTCGCACGGAAAGGGCCCTTGCGATGGGCTTGGAGGCACAATTAAAAGATTAGCAGCCCGAGCCAGTTTGACCAATATTGACAATCCAATCAACACCCCGACTACTTTTTATCAATGGGTTAAACAAAATGTTAAAAACAAAAATTGCGAATTTTTTAGTACGGAACGGTTTACTAAAGCAAAAATAATACCAGTTACTTTAGGCTACCATGCGTTTATTCCGTACCAAGAGAGACAAATTAAAGTTCATACTACATCATTTGCAGCTGATTTTTCTATAAAAAATGTATATAAAAATTAAAATTTCTTAGTTTTTAACTTTTAGTTATGTATTAAAAAAAAATACACTTTTTTACTTTCAAACCGCTTGCTGAATTTCAATATTTTTATAAAAAATTCAGGCTTGCTTAACCCAAAAACCTTAATTTTATAATTAAAATTATAATTTTGTTAAATTTTTTAAAGAAACGAACTGAGTGTACCATACAAATATTGAAACATGTGAATTCGTTATTACTAATGGGTAGTTAGGTATTATATTACGAGTAAGTGGTTACATTTTAGTTATAAAGAAATACGAGGGTAAGGAGTTTAACTTATTACCATAATAAGTAATACCAACCTATTACCGAGTTTTTGCTGGGATTTACTTAGGTATCAAATTTTGTGTGTTTTTGAATACATACACACATACATACATGCGTTGACATTTTCGTTAACATGCTTGAAAATAAAATGTTTATATACAAAATGTAATTTTTTTGTGGTGCTGCAATGGAAAAAAAATCTTAAAAAAATAGAATCCATTCGACCTTCACTCTGAAATTTTGAGGGAATGTTAAGAATATATTAACCTTTAGGAAAATATTTTTTTCAGATTTTTCGACTTGTTCGAAGATTGTGGAAAGCAGAAATTAAATAAAAAAACCAAATTTTAATAATAAAAAAAAATTAATTTATAAAAAATAATATATTTTTTTATAAAGAAGGTTCAAATACCTTTAAAATAAGGTATTGAACTTCAAAATCCATTCACTAGTTTTATAAAAACATTAGTTTAAATGTTGTCATGTCGGAAGATTTTTCACGATTTTGACGATTTTGACTTTTTAAAAAAAAATTTTTTATTTTTTTCCCGAAACACGTGTAAAATATTTTTTAATGAAGACTTCGTTCTCAAATTTTGAAAGACATCGGAGACATCAAAGTCAATTTTTAGCAAAAATCGTACGGTTTGACATGGAATGACTCATATCCCTCTTTTAGTGTTTAAATTCCTCAGAAGCATGATAATGGCTCCCACCTTGACTTCCAACTTATGAGGAGGCATTCCAGATGGCGATAGACTGTTTAAAAACCCCACCGGATAATTTTCCCGTTCAGCTCTCCACCGTGACAACGGTGGAGAGCAAAAGATTTAGTACTTCTTCATTAATTTGGCATATTTCATCATTCTTAGGGCATAAAATGGCAAATTTACAATACTGTCCTACATCAGACGGCTGTAAATATTCACCGAAGATATTTTTAACGATTGAGCATTTCGTTTGGTAATGCAATAATGTCCTCTCCAAATTCCGATCTGAGTTCACCATTCCCCATTTTGAAAGCCAATCTCTGTAAATATTGTCCACTGCACGAATATTGACTTTAAGTTGTAAAATTTTAAAGTTGGACCAAAGATTAGAAAACTTAATACATGATTCGATAATGGCCGTCCTGTGAGCATGTGGTACCACTGGTAAACATTGGCGAAAATCTCCTCCAAGAAGCACAACTTTACCTCCAAAAGGCTTGTTATTTTTCATCAATGTTTTAAGCAACTTGTCAATAGCATTTAATGCATAGGTAGATGCCATTGTTGTCTCATCCCAAATGATTAACCTAGCCTTTCCTATCTGCTTTGTATCCACTGAATTTGCTCTCATCATTGAAGTTGATGTTTCTGTCAATGGTACTGGTAGCTTGAACTGAGAATGATATGTGCGGCCCCCTTTTAGAAGATTCGCTGCAATTCCTGTCGACGCAACTGGTAATACAATATCACCCTTTCCTCGAACTACGCATAATAAAGTTTTGTACAAATAAGTTTTCCCACTTCCACCCGGCCCATCAAGAAAGAAACAGTTAGTGCTTTGTTGACGATTGTATATTCCATCAATGATGGTTTGAAATGCATTTCTTTGCTCAACATATAGAAAAGATTGAAGCATGGATCCTTCCATTTTTTCTTGTGATGTACTAAAAATATCTTGCATGTCGTTCGGAAGATTTTCGGAAGGTTTCTTTAAACCGAAGTCTGTGCATGTCTTTCCATGCAAAATAAAAATATTTTGTACTTGTTGTAGGGAAAAATGTTCGCAAGTCTCACAATTTCGTGCTTGACATTTGTGTCGGCGAACAAAATCTTCAACAAAGTGTTGAAGGTATTTATTCCAAAGTTTTCGTGTATGTACAGGACTTCCAAATACACATATGTAAGTGAAAAGCTTTCTGAGTGCAACTGCCATGCTCATTGCTATTGCCTCTTCAATAGTCAATTCCCAAACTGAATTGTCTTCTAAGAGGCCAAAAGCCAGTGCAGCTTCTTTGAAACTGGAGTGCGTTATCCCATTTATAGTTTTTAAATCATTATAGCCCAGCCCACTGGGAATATACAACAGTAGTAACCTGAGATACTACCTCTCTCCTTCAGATACACAACAGTGTACATGCCCCCGATAATTTTACCTCCTCGTTCTTTGTTTCCAACCACTTTTCTTATTAAATACATAATGTTCCGGGATTTCGGTATAGAAAAATTTTCTAGCATTAATATATTTTTCATTGAGACAAAACCATGCAATGAGAGTTGAGTTTGAAAGGGAAATACTATTGACTGCTTTATCAACGTTGTTTGGTCTAAAATATACAATTTGGTGGTTCGGTAAATGTATTGCCAGCCGAATTATTGCATGTGACTGGTCGTGCATTGGTTTTGCCAAGATTCTCCATGCAGCCTCTGGAGCGCTTACATATCTTGTGTCTATTAATGTCCTTATTTCATCATGTATTAAAAAACCTTGCTCCGTAATTTCAACATTAGCACAGTCATAACCCTTATAGACGTACTTAAAAAGGTATTTGACGCTTTTAACAGAGGCACATACTTCTACGTTAATATGACAATTATATTTTTAAATTAAAAATGGATTATGTGGCACTATCCACTGATTAGTTATCTCAAATCCTGAAGCAGTTTTGAAAGTGACATCAGAATTTTTACGACTGTATCTGGGATACCCATCAAGATTACTTACAGTTTCCTCTTGAAATTGTTCTGGGAAACCTTTTGAGCACTTTCCATCTTCCATGCAGGGAGAATTCATATTATTGTCTCCGCAAGGCCCATGTACCATATGCTTTAGAACAATGCTATGGAGTCTAGGATAACCTTCCGGATTGGGTATCTCTGCTGAAACAATGTTATCAATAACATCCCTATCGCGAGGTTTATCGTCCTCCGACAACATTATAAGCATGTGAGCATGAGGGATACCTCTTTTTTGGAATTCAATGACATGGATTTTGGCAACAACTTTACCGAATATATGTCTTTTACAAATGTCCGTAAGCAGTTCAGTAAGTTTTATATGAAAAACACGTGCTATAAAATCAGGTCGATCTGTTTGATACGATTCCGTTATTTCTCTCCACTTAGCATTACATTTCATGGTCAAGAAAATATCCGGCTTACCACCAAACTTTCGTACGGTTGTTATTGCATCTTGATAGTTTTGCTGCCTACTTCTTGGGCTCCTTATGAAAGAGGACGGTAATATAATAGGCTTAGCAGCAACGGAACCATCCTCCGCAGCTCTTAAACGCAAAAAATCCATAAGGCCTTGATAACTTTCAGCACGGAGCTCTTTTTGGTGTTCTTTTAACCAATGAAGGCGGTTGGATTCCATTTTGACGTAAGAATCTACAATGTAGTGTTGCGTTAGTTTTCCTACGCTCAAAAATGGATTAAAATCTCCACGCACGGCAATCCGATAAATGCAGTAACCCATCTGAGAAACCCGTGTTCTTTTGGTAGTGGATGTATTTTGTTTTAACGGTATATCTGGGTGCCATCCAGACTCTCCAAATGGAAATAGTATTGGATATGTCATAGGCTCTAAACTTGGATGAAGACTACTGATACGTTTAGTACTGGTACCTTTGGGGTCTGATGGATCTGGCCTCAAATGTATAAGAAGATCTCGTTCAAATGGAGGTTCACCGTCTGTGCTCTGAAATATTGCAGCTACCTCGTGACTCTCTGTGCATTATATCTTCTGTTATCAAGAGATCTGTCGTGCTTTATTGCCATTGA
Organism: Pollenia angustigena; assembly: GCA_930367215.1. Classification (NCBI taxonomy): domain Eukaryota; kingdom Metazoa; phylum Arthropoda; class Insecta; order Diptera; family Polleniidae; genus Pollenia; species Pollenia angustigena. The sequence goes on along the minus strand of OV884061.1, from coordinate 8,392,231 downwards.
AACTAACGGTACTCGGACCCCTCTTTGTCTGGCCTCAGCTGTTACATCCTTCTCCACTTCATACAACATTTTGAGTGCCTTTGCCAATGGATTATGTTGGTTGAAGAAGTTACCTAACATTTTCATAACAGATTTACTGCATCCAGTGTTTCCCGAATTCTTCATACGCTAGCGTATTTTCTTGTGTCACCGGGTACAGGATGAAGAGTTAATGCCCTATGGTAAATGTGACCATGAATGCGGAAACAATATGGACCGTATCCTGGCGGTGCTTTAATTTGTGCACCCAATGACGCAAATGAAAATGCACTGTTAAAGGATCGAATATGTTTCAAGAAGTTTTTCGATTGCCCGTGTTTTCCGGTTATTAAATCCTTCAAAATGGCAGGATAAGGTTGAGATGATAAGGATGTAAGGTCAACTTTTCCTTTCTGACAACAGTTTGTTGTCTGGTGCCTTTTCCTTATGAAAATGTTTTGCTGCACAAATGGAACATTCAAAAGTCATACCTCCACAGTAATGCCCCTCAATAGAATCTTCTTTTCCCTTTTGTTGTCTGCCATTCTTGCAACTCTGCAAAGTATTTACATGTTGAACATGTCTTTTAGGAGGCAACACTACGTTGCATTCATCCTCGTGCAGTCGTTTATTTGCCATTCTTTTTCTGCTTTCTTCTAATCTCCTTCTTTTCGCACAAACTGGTTCAACATGTCTTTCAACTGCTTTTCGGTTTGAATCCTCCTTTAACCTTCCTCTTTTTTGCTCATCTGTTTCATTTAGTTTTTGAGCTGCCTTTCTCTTTCTGTTCTCCTCTTACCTCCGACTTCTCCGCAAACCGCATTCAGTAAGTCTTTGGGATGCGTTTCGGATTTTGTTTTCGTCCAACCTCTTTCTTTTCTGTTCATCATCTTCAAATTGCCTATCTTTCTGGATGCATCATTTTTTAATCTTTTATTTTTATCTTCTTCGGATTCTTTAAATTTTCGTAATGTTTCTCTCCTTGAACGCCTCAACTTTTCACGCGCTATTTTATCTCTAAAGTTTTCCTTATTTTTGAAATGAAATTTTTTTCTCTCCCTCTCTTTTTTAAGCTTTGTCCGATATGATCTTTTTCGTTTGGGCAATATAATTCTAGTCTTATGCGCAACATTTGACATTTATGGGGAAAGTTGGTTAGGTGATGAAATATTCTCATAGACATCAAAATGTCCATTTGAAATATTCCTTGAAAAGCGAAGTTTTTTAACAGAATGTTGTTCATTTCCAAAGCGTAAAAATATGGCCCCATTTCTCCAAACCTCAAATAAATATGGAAATATTTCAGCGGCAGCTTGAAGTTCGCATGAAGTACCATACGTTCCTCTTTTCTCATATCAATAGAATATACTTCAACATCATTATAGTTGTCATCCTCTGGGATGGTAGTAAAAAATTTGAAACGGTTCAAATTTTGGACCACATAATCCACAATAATATTACGCTCTTCCATTCCCCTTGAAGCTGTTCCCTAGACTACATGAGCAAGGGACGAAAACAAACAATTTCCGTCCCAATCAATTGGGAAGACTTTGTAACAGACACCGTCCAAAACATCCATCATTGCAAATAATTAATTAAAAAATAACTGAAAACGAAATTGTTGTAACATTTTTTTAAATTTAAATGTGTGTAAACCCCCTCATACGATTACTTCTTATTGCAATAGGTATACAACAAAAACAAAGAATATAAATCAGGGCTGTAATTATAATAAATGTAATTAAATTTAAAAACTTTTTTTTTTCATATTACAATAGGATCGAGTTTAAAACTTTAGAGTGTTTACATGAGACATGGGCAGAAGAACAACGAATTCTATATATGTATGAGGAGGATTTTTCAAAACTTGATAGATCAACTTTTTGTATTTCAGCACAATTTAAGAAAATGTTTTTTTAGTTATGTGCACTTGTATTTCTTATAAATTTTTGTTGCAGTAATGCAAACGGCAAGGTTAGTCATTGATCTATACAGGATTTAAAAATTTAGCAATGAGTTAATTCGAGAAAAATTCAATTTTTCAAGTGGATTTACCAAGTTTTGTTGCGATCGGACTGGATTTATCAAGCTTTGATGCGACCGGATTGAATTTATTAAGTTAAGTGTTCAACCATATATATAAAACATCCTTTATACCCTTAACCTTCATGTGTAGAAGGTATATTTAAATTTGTAACTGAGTTTGTAACTTCTGCAATATTGATCTAATACGCCATGAAGTTTATCTATTCTAGATCCCTATGGGTCTAAAAACCTAGAATATATCTAGACAGATATCCGTCTGTCCATTTGTCCGTCCGATTATCTTTTCAATGTTGAAAATAATGTAAGTAACCGTAGAAAGTATGTTTTGAAAAATTTGCTTATCAAAGTACTTCTTTTGGAGAAGGTACGTTTTTACAAAAAGGAATATATTTACAAAGAAACACCTTCTTGCAAAAAAGTAGCTTTCTACTAAGATGTCTCTTTTTACAAAAAAGTTCATTGTAATTTACACATTCGAGATGATCGTATTTGGCCCACTGTGCAAGCACTAAGTTTCTAATTAATCCAAAACTTAGAAGCCTAAATTGTTTTCTATTAAGTCGCTAAATTTCATCGAAATCCACCCAGTAATTAAAAATTTATTGAATTAGTATGAAAAGAATGAAGTAGATGTATCAAGTTTTATTTCATCAAAAAACATGCATATTTGTTTCTTTTTTCTGGCTTAACTTACTATAGAGTTTTGGTCCAATTTTTTTCGCTGCGTTTTCATTTCAAAGTCGACAAACCAAAAAAGAAATAAAACTTAATTCGGTTAGATATGGATTTATTAAGTTTTGATAAGATCCTCCTCATATTTTACGGGTGGTAGCAAATCAGAAGCAGCGCCCACCAATAATTTAGATTTTTGCTCTGTTTTGTAGGGTGCCTTTCGGTTGAATTTGGCCGGTTATATTTTTTACTTGATTCTTCTGTTTCATTCTTTACTCTCATGTTTTGCGCCAAAAACAAAATACATGTAAATCACACAATCTTCATTTGGGTCTATAGCTGCGATCGGCACCCTATACTATTACAGTTTGTGATTGTATGTGCTGTATGAATTTTACATATGTTGTTGTTAATGTTGGTAAATTCTCTTTATTGTGTGTGCACACGTACATACGTAAAAAAGAGTACAACAGAGAATGAAAAAGAGAAGAGAAAACGCGCCGCCCTTTTTTGCCGATCGCAGGTCTATAGCTTTAATTAGAAGTTGAAACTTTTAACATGTTGCTTTTGTGATATGTACCTATAATGTATGTTTAATAATTGAAGCACAGCCGCGAATAACGTTTTAAGTTACAAAATAATAATTTTTCAGGAGAGCAAAAAAACGTTTTTTGACAAGCAGCATTATTTGTTTTAAAAATTTTTTTTTTCTATTATTTAAAATAGTGATAATAAAAACTTTAATGCAAAAGGCTTTTAAAACATTATTCCGCACTGCAAAACCATTTCGGTTTCATCATTATGTTAGTAACTTGCAATGTTCTTCCACTGGCTGACACTTTGTACGCCATTTTGAAGGCGTTAAGGTGCATAGTTTTGGTTGATTTGATGTTTAAACTGTGTAAGAGAGTAAAGTCAACGTTTATCTGCAAAAAAACAGTTTTTGCAAAATGTGGCGTTTACAGCGTTTTTCGCGGCTGTGCTTCAATTGTATCAGACATATGAAGAGTATATTTCGAGGGAAAGAGAGCAACAGGCTTTAGATTTCTTATATGAATAGTTGACTCTTTATTTCTCTAGCAAAATAGACATATGTTTGCATGCAAATTTGTTTAAATCACTTTACTGAAAAAAGTCTTAATAAGAAATTAACTCAAATAATCTTTCTCAGTTTGCAGTCCGTTTTAGCTTATACATACGTCTTTTTTCTATTAATTCTCTCATTTGCTTTTGTATTTTTCTTCTTCTTTGCGTTTGCAGATGTAATAAATTTTTATTTTTTTCCAAATATTGAAAGATTAAAAATTACACAGGCCTACGAAAAAACTCTTTAGTAATGTAATCAATTTTTTATATTTTTTGATATGTTAATTCAGTAGATACAATGAAAAAGTCGAACATATTCTCAATTTGTTTTAATTAATTACTTTTTTATATCCTCCTACTTTGAAAGGTCTGCAGAACTTCAATTTATGTTTGAAATGTCAGTGAAAAAATCAATATTTGCAGATCATCGTGGATCGACAAAGTTGTCGTTGTTGTATTCGGTTCGATACCGGCGAGACCCAACCTTCAAAACATTTCTTAGATGCGATACACCTTATAACAAACTTGCATCTACGAATAGATTTTCTAAAGAATTCAATAATGCTATTGCATTAGCCTTTCGCTGCCGGTATTAAACTGTAGGTCCCTTCAATGAGTTTAAAAATAGAATCGGGTGCAGATCATTCACTGGGAGAGGTCTTTCCATGCCCTTAAAGGAATTTTTTTTATAGGAAAAAGTTGGAAAAAATAACGAACAATTGAATACTCTTATATATATTTACGGTCTCTGATTTAAATCCTCGGCGTTTTACATATTGCTGGTTGTAAACCATCCACCAAACCGAAGTATAGTAAAATGTAAACTTATGAAACAGTTGATACCAAACACCGAAAAAATCTCTGCTTAAAACGAAAACTGACATACATCGTACGAAATATTCGTAAAAACATGTTTCGAAATAATAGACAACGAAAGTTTTTCGTAAAATTCGCATAAAATTTTTTGGATGTACATAACAAAATATAACCCACCTTGAAGAGGACTTTGAGTAGCTTTCAAAATTATTAATGACTTAAGTTAAATAGTTGACTTTTGTAAAAAAAAAGAACTTTAACTTTATATTTATAACATAATATAAATTCACTTCAAATAGGTAGTTATAATTTCTTCCTTTAATGATAATTTAAAAAACGCGCAACGCACCGTAAATATGTAGTTCAATCCAATTCGAATGGGCACAATGAAGAATAAGTTCCAATAACTCAATATCATTATTTTTTAATTTAGATGAATGTAAATAACAGTTCCTTTCTCTTAGAATATGATTGTTCTTTAAATCACTTTACAAACAAATCTTGAAAATCAAAACAAAAACCCAATATATTTGTTAGTAATTATGTATGTGATACAATAAGATTATCTCTACTTTTCAACACCAGTATTAAAATCTGATTCCACTATGATTTCTGGCAGAGAAAGTACTTTCAGTATAACAAATTGTATATTGTTATATCGAAAATATAAAAATTATTTAAAAAATACATAATTCAAAATTGAGGGTTTTATGATGAAATAAGCCACATGTACAGCCCGGAGACCGAAAATTAGGAATCTGACAGTTCTATGATTTTCCTCAGACAGAGGGCTTTAAATATAAAAAGTGTCATTAGGAAAACGCAAAAGTTTCCTGCAAAAAATATAAGAAAAAGTGAATGGTTTATTCAATGACCACGCCCACCGCCCACAGACCGAAAATCAAAAATCGGGCTCCGTCTTGCACCAGTGGAGCAAATGAGCTTTACGTATGCTAAATTTCATCTTTCTGCGACGTCAGACGGCTTCAGAAAGCCGCGGAAAGAGAACCGGACATACATCCGGACAAACAACGAAATTATATATATAGATTTACCTAAAATTTTACATCTGAAATGTCGGATTTTAATAAATCGTTTCTTAATTGTGAATACTCACGACCATCAAACGCTTCTGGGTCCAAATTTATTCATGGTAATACTTCTAGTTATACTGTAGCTATACCAGTTTCATCGCAATCAAAAGATCTAGACAAGGCATCTGGTACAACGTTGTCGCTTCCCTTTCTATGTTCAATTGTGAAATTGAACCCTTGTAGCTTAAGAGCCCACCTCGCTACACGCCCAGACAAATCCTTCTGCCGCATTAGCCATTTAAGGCTAGCATGATCCGTTATAACCTTAAACTCATGCCCTTCAATGTAAGCTCTAAACTTTTTTATTGCAAGAACGACAGCAAAGCATTCAAGTTCCGTAACTGTATAGTTACGTTGTGCCCTATTAAGTTTTTGCGACATAAAGGCTATAGGCCTTTCATTCCCATCATTGTCAACTTGAGCTAGAACAGCGCCCACTCCATATACACTTGCGTCACATTGTAAAATAAAAGGTTTGCCAAAATTAGCATGAACCAGTACAGGTGCGGTTGTTAATTTACTCTTTAGTGTATCAAATGAATTTTGAGCCTCCAATGTCCATTTAAAAGATTTCTTCTTTGAAAGAAGTTTAGTTAAATGAAATGTTATATAGGCATAGTCATCGATAAACCGTCTGTACCAGCCGGTCATCCCTAAAAACTGTCTTAACTGACGTATAGATTTTGGTACTGGAAATTTTACTATAGCTTCAACTTTAGCAGGATCAACTTGCTTGATTGCAAAACTACTCTTTTTAATATAAATTGTTAAACCCGCCTTTTTAAGTTGTGTGGATACTATATTTAAATGGTCCAAATGTTCGTCAAAGTCCTTTGAAACGATAAGTAAGTCATCAAGGTATACAAATACATTTGATTTTAAGTCATACGGAATAACGATGTCCATGAGTCTGCACATAGTCAGAAGTGCAATGCACAATCCAAACGGCATCCTAGTAAATTGATATAATGGTCGATTAGGAATTGTGAAGGCAGCCTTTGGTTTTGAAGCTTCGTCTAGTTTTATTTGCCAAAAGGCATCTTTTAAATCTACTTTCGAAATAAAATAAACTGGAGGAACCCTGGAAATAAGTCCGTCTTATTCGGTTAACCGTCAACCGGTTAACCGATTAATTACTACCCGATTAACTGATCGGTTAATTCCAAATTGGCTTTTTCGATTAACGATTAAACCGGTTAATTTTAGTCGATTAACCGATTAACCGAGGTAAAAAAATTTTCAATATTTTGTAGTATTATAACATATTTTTTTGTGTTTTTAATTATTTGTTTCGTCGCATATACAAAATGTGTTTGTTTAGAAAATATTTTTTCATACAAACAAAGAAGGTGTTCAGTGATCTTCATTTTAACCCATTTTCCGCCGACCGATGACTAAAATTACATTGTTTTTCAATGTTTTTTATCGTCATCATCGATCAACAGGAATGTGGCGAAAAATGGGTTAAATATTTGATTGCCAACACCTTTTTTTTGTTTCACGTACTTTTTATATGTTTTTTATATCTTCAAATATCAGTCTTTTAACAAAATTAACCGAAACAATTAGAAGTGTTAAAAATTTTTAAAAACTCTAATGGCATAATGGAGTATTTTATATGTTTAGAGAAATCCCGGAAAAGTACTGAGAAATTAGATATTCATCTACGATAAGTGAAAGAATTTTTTTCCAAGTCAACTATTGTCAAAACTTAAGAAAAGAATCGCTTTAATCCAAAACATTTAAACCAAATTGCTTTTCTAAAAGATTTTTTTATAAGATGTCCTTTAACTATTGAAACTATTAATAACTAATAAAATTACCTCAGTTTATTTTTGAATAAATATGTAAATATTTTGTGGATTCACAAGGTAGTCATAAAGTCTTATGTCTTAAAATAATTACAGGAAATATATATCGTCGGCTTAATATGCAAACCGGCTAAATCCTTTTTATGTAAATTGAGATTTTGATGCCGTGTGGTAGAGAAAGATACACCTCGTCGACCAGCACGTAGTTTCTCTTCTATTTAAGTCTTGAAGTGTGTAAAACTGACTGTAATTTGACTTTTCTATCAAGCTTCCAATAGGAAAAATGAAAAGTTTTTTGTCTCTGCTGTAAAATGTGCTGAAAGTGAGTTAGCAGGTTTGCATATTAAGACAACGATATGACTGTTGTAATTGTATACAGTTATGACGAAACAATGAACACAGCATTACAATTTTTATTTTTGTTTGAAACACAACAATGTTTATTTTAAAAAATTTTAAATATTATTTAGGATATTATGACGATGTGACTTGATACCACACCTTGTGCATTAATTGAAAAATGCATATTACATATTTATGAATTGTTTTTTTTTGCTTGCTCGTTTTAGTTCAAGAATTGTTATGTATAGTATGTTATTGTTTTTCTTTTACTTATAAACTCCAAAAAATAAGCAATTAACGCATTTTTATATATTGAAATCAGTGTTCGAAAATAAACAGTACATTATTTAACGTTCGGCTCACACACCCAAGAACGATATCTATTTTTTTAGTGCACTATTAGCGTTTGTGTTTTCCAAAAATCTACCGAACCGAACATAAAGAAACGATATTTAGTGTTTATTTTCGAACACTGATTGAAATTACTTAGTTTATAAAAAACTTTATTAATCGGTTAACCGATCAAAAACAAAATTAACCGATTATTAACCGATTAAACCAAAATCTCGGTTAATTAATCGAGCGATTAACCGATTAAAGCAAAAGGTCGATTAAAGGAATACCCTAGTAATAACGTTGCTTTATTGGAATAGAATTACCGGTATTTATATTATGTTGAATATAATCCGTACATCCTAAACCATCTCTCTCAGAATTAGGAAAAGACTCAATAATCAAATCCAGTTAACGTTTCTCAATTTCTGTGAGAGAAATTCTTTCAGATTCTATGTCACAATTTTTACTAGCCAGTTCAGCAATATAATCAGTAGCAGAAAAAATTATATTAAACTTATCCCAAAAGTCTATACCGCAGATAACCTCCTGTTTTATAGATGGAATTACTAAAAACTCAATTTTTTCAGTTTTATTATGAAAAGTTACATCCAAAATTATAGTGCCAGTTATATTTTGTTTATGCCCATCCGCTGTCCTAACACAACCATGGCAACTCTTAAAAGCTAAATGATTTTGAAAGTCACCCGCAAGTTTCCCGCCAAAAACGCTCTTGTTTGCTCCACTATCTAATAATGCAAAATTTAATTTGTTATTAATATCTAAATTAACAAATGGCCTATTATCTCCTTTTTTATTAACGATTGCTGATATTTTAAATTTTCTAAAAGTTTTTAGTTTTTCCCAAAAATTTCTCATTCTAGCTAATTATGTGTATATTTTTTAGATGTTTTATTATTTTCTCCATCGTTAGTTAATAGCTGTGCAGTTGGTATATCCGGTACAGAAAAAGTTTGAATCCTTATCACATAATTTTAATTTTTCCGAGTTATATTGGGATGTCCTCTCTTCTGATAAAGGACATTCTTCTTCAAGTTTCCCTGAATTTTGCAGTTCGTACAATTGGGTTTATAGGTGTCCTTAATTCCACAGCAATAACAGAAAAGTGTTCTTTCCTTTAAACAATTTTTATACGTATGTCCTGTTTCGCTGCAATTCCAACACGTAAGTAGTTTACTTACTGCACATACGTCTACTTTAATTTCATCAACATTATCTTTTCCTGAATCGAAATCCAATTCCGCCACTTGTTTCTTTACCATAAAATTCCTCGAACTATTGTTTAACCTCATGTCATTCATAAACCGCTCATGTTTTCGAACTTCTCATCTTAATTGTGAAATTTGCGTTATATTTACATGCAATAACTCATGTGTAATTTCAGGTTTGAGATTTCGCAAAATTGTTTCACATAGTTCACTATCAGACATTGGCGTATAAAGTTTATCAGACAAATTTACCATAGCATCTAAATAATCGTCAATTACTTCATTTACCTTTTGCTTTCTTTTCCTAATATCTTCACGTGTATCAAAATCGGTATATTCCGATTTATATTGTTTCCGCAATGCATTAGTTATGGATAACCAAGTTATGTCATTGTTTTGCTCATGGTATCGCCAAAACCAATCTAAGGTCTTTCCCTCAAAAAGACTTTAGACGTGCTCACACAATAAGCGAAAATTTCCGTTCAAAGTATTTGATGCTAAAATGTTTACCCTATAAATAAATTCTTCCACGTCAATATCATCTGGACGAGCACTAAATTTTATACGCCAGTTTCTAATTATATTTAAGACCTTTTCTGAATTCGGTTTGTGCTTTGTTGTGATACAGACGTGTATTTTTAGCCCCGCATACGATTTGAACTATTAATTAATCACATTTGATTTTGTAATACATAAATATAAGCAGCGAATGGACGCTTAAGAAAAAGATAATATATTTTGTTATTTAAATTATTTAACATAATAGTGAACAATTTAAAACGATAAAATTAAATAAAATAAAACAGTAAAAATATATATGTATGTACGTATGAATGTTCATACATGTGTATTAGACTGGTCGCAATTTTTTTTTTACATGTTTGCGCTGCTTAAAATATGAGGTTTGGTGTAAGAAATCATGGCCTAATTTTTCAGGTCAATCCGACGGTGCCTAGCCGTGCCAAGTGGGGCCCAAAGTTTCCCATTTTATAAAAAAAAACATCTTTTCTATCAGATCTTTATAGTTATACTAGTTGAAAAGCCGAATATCAAAAATATGACTACGCTACGATCTTCCGCAGAGAAAGTTCTTCAAGTGTGCCAAATTTCAGCTTCCTATGTCATCAGATGGCTTCAGAAAGTTGCGGAAAGAATAGGACATACATGCAAACATCCTGACATACTAAGAAATTATATATTGTATAGATAGATTAAAGTATTTGCAGTTTAATATTTTAGTATGATACGAACGAAAGATTTTTAACTAATTTTAACTAATTCGGGGTCGCTGAATACAGTGGTGCTAGCCGTTTTTTTAGGTTAGCTTTAGTTATCGAGATATACCGTTATTTCAAAAATTAAGGATGTTGCACAACATATGTTCGCGCAACTCAAAAACGCTTTAGCTTATTGAAAAACTAAAAAAATCGAAATTCGGCAATAAAATTTACTTTAAGAAAGTTAAAACTTTTTTCTTCATATTGGCTCTGGTTTTCGAGATATACCGTTATTTCGAAAATTAGGGAGGTTGCACAACATATGTTCGCGTAACTCAAAAACGCTTTAGCTTATTGAAAAACAAAAAAAAACCGAAATTCCGCAATAAAATTTACTTTAAGAAAGTTAAAACTTTTTCTTCATATTGGCTTTGGTTTTCGAGATATACCGTTATTTCGAAAATTAAGGAGGTTGCACAACATATGTTCGCGTAACTCAAAAACGCTTTAGCTTATTGAAAAACTAAAAAAAACCGAAATTCCGCAATAAAATTTACTTTAAGAAAGGTAAAACGTTTTTCTTATATGCGCAGTCGTTTTAGAAACATAATTTTTTTTTCTGGAAAAAAAAATAATTTTTTTATTAAAATTTCGGAATTTTTGTTTTTAAAAATTCATAAAAAAATGGAGCTATGCTTCTAATTTTATAGAGTCATATAAAAAACAATATTGCAAACAAAACAAGCTATAAATGATTAAAATCTGTTCACAACTTTTGATTTTATGTATTCACAAAAAACGAAAAATTTTAATTAATTTAAGAATTTTATTAAACCGCCCTATGTGTATAATTGAAATTCTTATATTTGGCCCGTGTAGTGCCTAGGATGCCTCAAGAAGGGTCAAATGTATGACTGGAGTCATACACGGGCCAAATATAAGAATTTCAATTATACAAATATACACACATTGTGTATACATATTCTGAACAAAAACATTTAAATTTAAATTTCTTGTTTTTTTGTTGTTGTTGTAAAATACAATAAATAATAAAAATATTAAAGCAAAGCAAAACGGTGAAAAACAAAAACAACTCTTTGCATCAGTACGAACAGTGAAACAACATTTTCCTTTTATGTTGCCGCAATAAAGCGAGGTAGTATAAATGAAACTAAAATTCAAGTTAATCATGAAAATGACTTTCGGAAAGTAATTAGCAAATTTGAGGCACTCAAAAAAAGTTTTTACACATACCAACTCAAGAGCAGTAAAGGTCTCCAGGTGGTGATTAAGGGAATTGATTCATGCGTAGACCCAGAGGAAATTAAAACTTTCTTGGAAGAAAAAGGCTTCAAGATAAAACATGTGGTAAATATTAGAAATAGGGACAAAATTCCACAACCACTTTTTCGAGTAGAATTAGAGCCCGGCGACATTAAGTAAAAAAAAAAAACGAAACGCATCCCATTTATAGTGTGAAATATATTCTACACAGAAGGGTCACAATTGAGGAGCCGCACAAAAAAATGGACCTGTTCAGTGCTTAAACTGCCAAGAATTTGGCCATACCAAGGCTTACTGCTACTTACCCCCTGTCTGCGTAGTATGTGGTGAACTACACGGTACAGTTTCTTGCGATAAGTCTAAAACTGACCCCAACGTAAAAAAATGTAGCAACTGTGGCGGTAATCACACTGCCAATTATAGAGGATGCCCTGTATATAATATCGTCAAGCAGACGGTTGGACCGAAAACAAATACCCCTCAAATGCAGGTCGCAAATCAAGTAAACACAAATGCAAATCAAGCCCCCCAGCCTAGTAATAACAGAACCTCTTACGCTAACGTCCTAAAATCAAACCATCAGCCAATGCAAGGTGCCTCGCCAAGTAATGATGAAACTCCGGTTTCTAATTTAAGTCGTTTAGAAAAACCATGGAAACATTAGTGCAAACAGTAAATAATTTTACGAACACAATGGGTAATATGATGCAGGAAATGCTTAGAATGCAATCGATGTTATTGCAAGCTGTACTTAACAAACCATGAACTGTTTAAAAATTTGTTTTTGGAACGCAAACGGCATCCGCCAACATAAAAATGTATTAGAATACTTTCTTAAAAATAAACAAATTGATGTCATGATGATTTCTGAAACTTATTTGACCTCAAGAAATACGTTTAAAATCAATGGTTATATACTATATGATACCAAGGACCCTCGAGATAGAGCTTGTGGAGGTTCTGCCATCTTAATAAAAACTCGAGTCAAAAACTACATTATGTGTGATCACCGTGAAGACTATCTGCAAGCAACGACTATTTGTGTTGAGGAGCTAAATCGAAACATAGTAATTTCTTCTTTATACTCTCCACCTAGATTTTTCATATCAGAAGGCCAATATTATAAATATTATAAATCATTAGGACCCTGTTTTCTGGCCGCTGGCGATTATAACGCTAAACATACCTTCTGGGGGTCACGACTTATAACACCAAAAGGTCGTGTTTTGTTTAACACAATCTCTAAAATGGGTTTAAATGTGGTCGCGAGCGGGCAACCAACATATTGGCCTACTGATCAGCAAAAAATTCCAGATGTTATCGACTTTGGCGTGGTTAAAAACATCCCCACAGAAACGATTCATGTTGAAGCTTCCTTAGAATTATCATCCGACCACACACCTACAATTGTTACTATATCGAACCCAAATAGAATTGTATTTCCGTCAGGTTACTTAGCGACGCCAGCCACACAAATAAATTGGTTAAAATATAAAAAATTTCTCAGTGCCCATTGCACAGAAAATATTCCGCTTAGTACACCGGAGAATGTGGATCTCTCTCTTGCTAACTTTGACAGTTATCTTAAACTAGCTGTTCAACACTCCAGCGTTACCCCCAAAAAAATTAAAAATAATAAAATATGTTCTTCAGATGTCGAGCGGCTCTTGACTGAAAAAAAGGAGAGTTCGAAGAGAGTGGCAACTTAACAGATCCCCGCAACTTAAGATTTTATTAAAAGAATGCACAAAAAGGCTAAGAAAGTTACTACAGACTCAGAAAACGGCTTCTCTAGAAAAATATCTTAAGAAACTTGATGCAACTCCACAATCTGACTACTCATTATGGCGTGCAGCTAGAAATCTAAAAAGGCCAGTTATATCTAAGCCACCATTAAGAAACTTGAATGGTAGTTGGGCAAGAAACGATATTGAAAAGGGAAATCTTTTTGTTAGTCATTTGAAAAACGTATTTACACCAAATATATCTCACAATATTGCGGTCGAGTTACCACCTGTTGATGCTAGAGTAGGCCTGCCAGACGTCCTGGTTTTCCAGGATTGTCCTGGTTTTAGACTACTTGTCCTGGTGTCCTGGTCCAATATTAAATTGTCCTGGTTTTTTGTACAGGTCAAGACAAACAAATTAGTTTTTTGCTTGTTTTAGTTGTTAACAAAGTTTAAGATTTCTGTTATTACACTGCTAACATAAGGTATCTGGTTATCTGGTGAAAAGCTGGTAAAATCTTTCAATAATATTATATGATAGTCAATCCTCTTTCAAATTTTCTTTCAACTAGTTGCTGTAAAAATTTATACCGTGTAAACAACTTTTATAAGTAAACGAAAGCCGATAACAAATTGCTTTCGTTAAGGCAGCCCATACACGTTTTAATTCAATTGTCAACTGAGTCGGTTGTTGTCCAAATCAAAGCGTGTATGGCTTTGTCAATTGATTAGTTTGACAGTTGTCCAACTCGACATCAGAAAAATCAAAAGATTTAGATTTTTTTCAAGTTGAGTACTTAGTCTGCTCAATGGACTAGAGAAAGAAACTCGTTAAAGACTGAAACACTGGAGAGTATTATTCAATGTAAGTTTGATTTTAATATGACATGCTGCCTGTTTTATAACTATGTATATCAAAGACCGAAATTAAGTTCTAGAAAAAGTGCAATCTTCTGAAAATTATTTTAGTTTAGAACATCTGAAGCTCAACTTTTTATTCTTTTTCATCAGTTTTGTGTACGTGAAGTACACGTTAATTTTTTTTATATATATAGTTGGATTTTAAAATAAAAATTCTTAATTTTTCAGGAGAGCCAAAAAACTGTTTTTGTAAAAATGTTTAATATTTAATATTTAAAAAAAAGTTAGTTGCCTTATGAAAAAAGTCAAATTTGATGAAAGTTTTGCTATGCCTTTTTAAATTTTGTAGGTAGCTAGAGATGTGAAATGAGAATTAATTTATGAATAAAAGTCATTTTGAGTTGTGACCCTTTAGTATTTAGGGTGCGATATACTACATACATATGTATTAAAAAAAAACTTTTCTGTTGGTGTAATTTTTTATCCATTTCTTCCATGTGTCCTGGTTGATAGCTTCAAACATCTGGCAGCCCTATGCTAGAGCAGCTATTCCCCTCAGATTTGAGATAAGAGAAATCGAAAAGGCTATTTGTGACTTTTACACTAAGAAGGCACCTGGTATTGATAAAATCAGTAATAAAATGCTTTTGGAGCTACCTCGCATAGCAGAGAAAATTATTCTTTTTATTTTTAATGCTATTTTACGCCTTGAATACTATCCTGAAAAATGGAAGGTTTCCTTAGTTACCATGATACCAAAGCCAGGTAAAGATCATACAAAAGTTGAGTCTTTTAGACCTATTAGCTTATTATCAAATATGTCAAAGTTGTTTGAGAAATTATTAGTTTCAAAATTAACACCGATTTTAAGTGAAAATAGATGTATTCCAAACCATCAGTTCGGATTTAGAAGAAAACACCGCACAATCGAGCAGACTCATCGAATAGTAAATGTCATAAGAAAAGCATTTGAAGAAAAGAAATATTGCTCAGCACTCTTCATCGATGTTTCGCAAGCTTTTGACAAAGTCTGGCATGAAGGCTTATTACACAAATTGAAGCAAAATTTACCAGCAAACACACACAAGCTGCTAGAAAGCTACTTAATCGGTCGTCAATTTATTATTAAAGAAGGAAATTTCTTAAGTTCACCTCAGCCCATTGCCGCTGGAGTCCCACAAGGCAGCATCCTGGGCCCCCTATTATACTTAATTTATACTTCGGACATGCCAACAAGCAACTACAGACAAACTTCAACATTTGCAGACGATACAGCTTTTCTAAGCGTCCACGAAAATCGTTATGAAGCATCGCGTTACTTACAGCATCATATATTTCAACTAGAAATATGGTTAAGACAATGGAGGATAATGGTAAATGAACAAAAATGCGTACATATAACATTCACTTTGCGCCGGGAATCTTGCCCCCCTATTACAATCAATAATCAAATAATTCCTCAACATTCGCATGTTAAATATCTCGGTATACATCTGGATCGGCGATTAACGTGGAAATGCCATATAGAGGCAAAATTAACTCAAATGAAACTAAAAGCCATTCAAATTCATTGGCTTATTGGAAGAAATTCTGTCCTTATTCTCGATTGCAAGCTTCTACGGTATTCAACTATGGGGCACTGCCTCGGCCTCTAATATCGACAAAATTCAAAGGCGCCAAAATAAACTTCTTCGAATAATCACAGCCGCTCCCTGGTATGTTAAAAACTCAAACATTCATAAGGATCTCAATGTGCCATTAGTGAAATCTATGATTACAAAATATGCAATAAAATATTTAAAAAGGCTTGAACAACACCCAAATCCACTAGCTCGAAATATTTTAAATCATGGCGGCCACACTCGCTTAAGAAGAAGAGACACTGCAGCACTTACCCAATTAGATGAGAGATAAACACCTATAAAAGTGAACATAACCCGTGATGAAGAAAATTTTGTCTGGCACTGGCAGGAGATAAAATAACGTATTAGGTTAAGATTTGATTAATTATTGTTAGTTCATATTTAATATATGAAGATTCAATAAAAAATAATGTCAAAAAAAATATAAAAAAATATAAAAATTTACGAATAAAGAAAAACAATAAGAAAAATCAACGAATTGTGACATAGAATTAAATTGTCTACATAACCTCGAAAAAGGATCAGCAATAGCGTAATTTTCTCTAAAAAAATTTAACAAAAAGCAGATTATAATGACGCGTATTGCGACAAGGTATATTAAATTTAGCAGACTCTACAGAAAATCACAACAAACATTACCATTAATAAGATTAACCATAAAAGAAACATTTAACATTGTACGACGACTTTTGAGCGATGGTAATTTTATTAATGCCAGTCTTCTAGCATATGAAGGAAAGTTTGTCGAGTAACTCCAATGAAGATCACGTAAACAGAATAATAAAAATTGTTTTTGGACCGATTCAATACGAGAATTGTGAATGTTGTAAAATGGATCCCAAATGATTGACCCATATTCTAAGATTGGTCTAACGAGTGATACGTAAAGTTGCTTCGTTATGTATGGATCGGTGAATTTTTAACCCAGCGCTTAATAAAGCCAAGAACGCCTTGAGCTTTATTAACAGTTAATGTAATATGAGAAACAAAGTTTAATTTAGGATCCAGTAAGACTCCAATATCAAGAAACGAATCAACCAACTCCAGTTGATGACCACCAAAAGCATAATTAACAGCAATACAGTTATTTCTATAAAAACGCATGCTTTTGCATTTCACAAGATTCAGCTCCATCATATTATGATTACACCATAAAAAGAAGTTATTAAGATCCGATTGAAGATAAAAATGATCCGAAAAAAAATACCTAGAAAAGGGGAAATCCCCTACTGTTGGCATCACTGAATGTGGGTGTATTCTTTCAAATAACGATCGCTTAAAAAAAGTCACAAAAATTGCAGTGCAGGTTTGTGATACAATCTGCTGCATACATCCAGGCTTGAACATTTTTTTGCACTTATCAATTATAATTCCCCACAAATTTATTTTTACCGGCAAAACTGTTGATTATAAAGAAAAACGTTATATGAACGGATTAAAGAAATTGTAATTCTAAATTTTTTTGAGTTTGTTTTAGCAAAATCGGACAAGTGATTCTCTAGTTATGTTAAACAAAAAAACATCAAGATAAGGAAAAAATTTAAAATGTCATAAAAAAAACTGACACATACGAACGCCAAACCCTTTGAGGGTTTTACTATACTGACCTAGTACCATCACCCTGACTTGGAAGTTCTCACCCCCCAGACAATAATCTCAAAAATGTTCCATAGTGTTATTGATAGGCAAATTTACATTCCCTAACCTCGAACTAATTTCGCCAGTTATCTCTGTTCTAAAACTTTGCAGTGATTCTGAAATAATTTGCATTATTCTATTGTCGTCCACTGAAGAATTTCCTGCAGGTAGGCCTACTACCTGGCTCACCTTACTGAACTAAATTGATATTATTGTCCGTGTTTGTATTATTAAAATCTAGCCTATTCGCTCTAGATCTAGTTATAGGTCCAGTCATGTTAGGAAAATTTGTATTTCTCATTTCAACTACGAATGATGCATTAGTCACATCATTGGGACATTCCGCCGTTAAATCGTCTCTGCTGCGGACGAGAGGCATGGCAACCGAAATAACAATTATAATATATTGTTACGTTACTGCCTTTCAATAACGTTTTGGTTTATTTCCTTTATAATAAACCGTTTCGAGTTATTTTATTGCAATTCAAATAAAACAAATAAACACAACGCTTTTGCTACTGTTTACAATTTACACAACTTTATTTAGTACTTAGTCACTTTAACAACCGTAATTTGTAATCTTCTCAGCGTGATACGTTTTTGACAAAGTCAGAACTTAGAACGAATCATGTCATCTCTTGCGATCCTATTTATACTCTAGCCCAGACGGGCAAATAACGGCTATTTCGTTAATTAAACTTATTCAGCTATTACTATCTATATGGCTGAATTAATTGACTTATTAGGCATCATAAACTAAGGCATACTTTTAGGCGTTGCCATAAATTGAGATAACTTAATAAAGAACATTATAGTTTACAGTGGGGTTGAAGTACAATTATGCACAACAATTTTAACATTACATCTGTACATTGATTTTTACACTAGAAGTGTGCATAACTTAAGCTTCGTACAGACGATGGTCAGATCTTACAATATTGTAAGCAGGCGTTGCCAACAGCAATATTTTTCTGACCATGGTCCATTGTCAGATGCATTAATTTTGCACTTCTGCAAATACAAATGAGCTTACAATGTTCACACAGTTGTAAGACATTTTAGCCAATTTTAATGCAATTTAAGCAACGCTGCTTACCAATATTGTAAGATCTGACCATCGTCTGTACGAAGCTTTATACAATAACAATTTTAACTAATAAATTAACTAGCAAATACTTAATAACTAATCAATTCATAAATTAATCTAATTTTTAACCAATAATTACAACTAATTCTTAACTAAAGTTACTTTCGTAACACTATTTATTGATTTATTTAGTCTATGGATTACCTCCTTTCAGACAAAAATTACAAAATTAAACATACAAATTTAACATCATCTATTTAAATATAAAATTAAATTCAGTTTGATA
Organism: Pollenia angustigena; assembly: GCA_930367215.1. NCBI lineage: Eukaryota > Metazoa > Arthropoda > Insecta > Diptera > Polleniidae > Pollenia > Pollenia angustigena. The sequence goes on along the minus strand of OV884061.1, from coordinate 8,373,041 downwards.
GTATTAATATTCAAAGTCATATCAATAATACTGTACAGATCATTAAAGTTTACACATATTCGACGAAAAGGGTCGGCATTTGCATAATTTTGTTGGAAGTATTCAATTGATAACGGCTGGTAATAACGTGTAGGGCGTTGGGGAACATAAATATAAACTGTTTAAAAGGAACTCCGAGCAAATATTGCCTTTAATTAGATTGATAACAAATATGACATTTAGCATTGTTCGGCGGCTTTTTAAAGTTGGTAAATGAATCTCCAATTACCTGGTTCTATATGGAGGAATATATATAGATGGATTTGGGTAAGTGCTCCGTAATATGAATAGCAGAAATTGTTTTTGGACAGACTCAATACGATCACTATGAACGTTGTAATATGGATCCCAAATTATTGAGCCATATTCGATTATAGGTCTGACAAGTGCTATATACAACTGTTTTGTTATAGATCTGTCAGAGAATTCCTTTGACCAACGTTTAATAAATCCAAATACACCACGAGCTTTATTAGTACACATATTAATATGTTTTAAAAAAGATAACTTAGTGTCAAATAATACACCAAGATCCAAGAAAGCATTAACAACTACCAATTTGTGGTCACCAATAAAATAGCAGCCAATTGGTCTAGTTTTTCTGAAAAAAAACGTATATGTTTGCATTTTTAAAAATTTATATCCAATAAGTTTATTTGGCACCAATTAAAGAATAAATTTAAATCCTGTTGTAAGTGGTGTTGAACAATGGAGTCAGCACAACTTGAAAAAATTTTTACATCGTCAGCATACATAAGTATATTGGAAAATTTTATTGTGGTAGGTAGATCGTTGTTATATATGTAATAAGAAAAGTATTGGTCCGAGAAGACTACCTTGTGGAACACCAAAGTTGACTATAATATGTTTAGATAGTGTATTATTAAAACACACACGCTGTTCACGACGTAAAAGATAAGATTTTATCCAATTCAAACAGCAATTCGTAAATCCCATTAAATACAGCTTATGCAATAGAAGTTTATGGTTAACTCTGTCAAAAGGCTTACTAAAATCAGTGTATATAACATCGGTATAACATCCGTTTTTAAAGCCATTATTTATTATTGTTGTCAATTCTAGTAAATTAGTCGTAGTTGAACATCCTTTACGAAAACCACGTTGGAAAGGTGTGAGTATGGAAGAGACTTGTTTACTTAAATATTCAGTAAGATATTGTTCAAAAAGTTTGGGAATGACACTTAATTTGACAATACCTCTGTAGTTCACTATATTCGATTTATTCCCTGATTTAAATAGTGGAATAATTAAAGATTTTTTCCATAATTTCGGGAAGTAGCCATGCTTTATAGACATATTGAATAAAATTTTTAAAGGTATAGATATATTATGCGCACAATTTATTAGAAGGCAACTAGGAATACCATCAGGTCCACTGTAGAACGATAATTTTAGTTTTAATAATAATGTTGTCATATATGCAGTAGTGACGAATGGAAATGAAATGGGTTGTTGTTCAGGGATATAAAATGGATAACTTTTCAATGTATCATATTCCTTAATAGAGTAGGTTGAAGCAAACAAATCCGCAAACATATTACTTGCTTCCATATGATTAGAAGACTCGGTGGTGAGATATTTCATCGAAGATGGAAATCCGATGGATTTTCTTTTCGAGTTAACAAATTTATAAAATGCTTTCGGATCGCGCTTTAGATTCAGTTTCATCGTATTTAAATAACTTGTATAAAGTTTATGGTTGAGTAAATTGTATTTAGCACGGTATAAAGAATATTTGGAGTAATCAATCAGTCGTCCAGTTTGTTTATACTTCTTATAAAATTTATTGTTTATATTCTTTAATCTCAATAGAGAACTTGAATTCCATGGAGGGCCAGATATATTAATAACTGCGTATTTAGGTACACAATCATCGATGTAATGAAACAAAGTATTATAAAACGAATTAAGAGTTGCATCGATTGCTGCCGGAGTACCACTGGATAATGACAAAATTTCAAGCCAGTTTGTATTAGATAAAAAGAAATTTAAATCGCTGTAGTTAGTCTTCTTAAAACAGTAATTTTTTATATTATTGAATTTTTTATTTGTTTTCACAGAAAATGGATAATACAGATGACTTCAATAGTAGGATGATGACGATCTTCAGGCCTAGTAATAGGATGGTGACGAGTCAAAGTACAATCTTTAGGTTCATTTACAAATACCAAATCAAGTAGATTCTTAGAATCATATAATACACTATTTATTTGAAAAAGACATAAGTCCGATATGTTGTTTAAGAATTCTTCGATAAAATTGTTTATATAAGTTGGAGAATAATATAACGAATCAGGTAAAAATTTCCAAGATAAAAACGGTAAATTAAAATCACCAAAGACAAGGTCCAAATCTTCAGAGTTAATCGAAAAAAGAACGGATTTTAATGCAGTTAAATGTTGAAGATATGTTATCTGTCCCGAATTTGGAGGGATATAAGAACACGTTACGAAAATATTTTTGCAGTTTAATTTTATTTTGACTGCAATAAATTCAATATTGTCTATGGGAATGTTATCAACTTTGACGGTTTCCAAACATTGAGATACAGCAATCAAAACTCCACCACCAGTAGTATTTGTGACTCTGTCACGTCTAAAAATTAAATATTTGTTGCAGAGTATTTCAGAATCCAAAATATTGCTATTGAGCCAAGTTTCAGAAAATACAAGTATTTGATGGTTTAGATCAAAACTATCGATATACAGGTTAGATATTTTAGATTTAATACCATTTACATTTTGATATATGATGTTTAATTGATTATCGCAGTTGTTAATTAGTTTTTTGAAACATTAGTTGAGCGGGATGGTAAGCGAACAGTGTTAGTTGGTCTTTGATTGTCTCTGTAAACATATTCATGAATCAATGCATTTTCAGGCCAGAATCTAGGATCAATCAAATGGTAAAATATTTCAGATGGTGCCATAACTTTAAATGATGCAATTGTTCTCGGCTGAGAAAATTTAAACTTATGGATTACCAATTCAGCATCAAAATTTAATTTAGTTTTTATGTAATATTCAATATCTTCAGTTGAAGTGTCAAAAGCAAAACGGGATATAAAAATATTTTTTTTAGGCGGAATAACTCTTAGAGGATGAATATTATTAGTGTTCAGAGTTTGATGAATAACAACAGGTGGAATTTCAGACGTAATAGGGATAACTGATGTTTCAGTGTTAGTAGGTATCGTATTTATACTTGTAAATTCCATAGGAAAACAAGGGTAAATTTCTGATGGAAGGACATTTACATCAGCAGGAACAGAGGGATTTATGTTGAAGTTTGTATTGGTATAACCAACATTTAAATTTGTATCTACATCAGACCAGGATGTAGATCCGGCAGCTTTTGAGGAGGTTATATGTGGTGCAACAGAGCTGGAGTTTGTCTTCTTCCGTTTAGGAGACGAAACATTCGCTGAAGATGTAAATTTTTCCAAATTAGGGTATTTGGTAAATAATTCTCCAAATTTGTTGAGTTTAGTTTGCAGCAGCAGAAATTCCTTATGGATTTTACTAAATTCATCTGTAGAGTTTTTAAAAAGGTTATAAAATTTAACACTAATAGTTCTGCAATTTGGGCATGTCCAGTGCAGAGATTTTTGAGGGTCAGTAGGAGCGTCAGCATCGCGTGCTTTTAGGCCACAGCATTTCAAATGATAACACACCACGCACAGCCAGCAGGATACGATACGACCATTTTAAGTTATTTGGCAGCTTACGTTTGAACATTCCATAATAGTAAAAAAGGTTTGACAACACAGGAAGTTTATTGGTAAAAATGGTAATGCTCTATTACAGCTTATCAAATACACAAACCACAATTTAGTCAGAGTCGATAATACAGTTCAAGAATTAACAGAATAAACAGCATATAAAAACATATGATCAATAAAAAAACAATTGATTAGTAAACAAAGTTTATGCAGTATCATCGGCTTTATGATGATTTATTTTGAAAAAAACACAGATGAACGATAAATCGAAAAAAACACGGACTTTACTTAAAAGAAAAATGATTAAATATGACAAAGAAAACACGTATTTATGTAAAACATGAAATTAAACAGTAAAATTTTAATATTATTTTAAAGAACAATGCGCGACACACAAAAATAAGTCAAAACACGACGAGGTTACCAGACTTAAGCCTCACTTAAGCCTGTTCGTCCCGAATAGTCTCAAAATCACCTCTTCCATAAGGGGCTCATCGTTCCAAATGAACAACTTTCATTTTGGCTCTTGGACTTTTATATTTCTGTATTCGGTATACAACATTGTTTGGTTAGGTAACTCTTTTTCCAAACAGAAGATGTGTGTTTCCAAATAAAACACAAACAGGGTTTTTTTTTATAAAGCTTAGTAGACAAGCTTTTAGCTTAATTGAGCTCTGATTTATAACTAACTTAAACTATCGAAAACAATGGATGATGATGTTGTATATATGTATATAAAAATAATGTATGTAATTACATGAAAAAACCGCTGATTCAATGGGGGTTTACATAAGTTCATGGGGAACAAAAGAAAATAAATAAAATAATCCCTCTCCAAGAGGATAAAATAAAAGTTAATAAAGAGAGTTCACACTCACGAAAAGTCGACAATCGTTGTTGAACTGGCTTCAACATACTCCCGCACAAAGATTAGTGGCACGTACAGCCAAGCCATCGTCCGGAGATTACCCAACCAAAAATTGAGCGCTGGGCCTTTGGGAGTCCTTCCTCTAGCAGGATGGATTTCTTCGACATTATTATGGATAATGTCTTAAGACCGATAATACCATCAACTTTGCGACATACAGCAAAATTTTGATGTGCTTTTGGTACTAAGGCTCTAAAATGTGCTTCGACCTTGGGATCTGTTATTGGTGGCGGCACAATGACATCGGCATCCTTCAACAATAATCTCCAACGAGCGATAGGACCATAGTGTTTACGTGGTTCGTATGTTGGGGAAATATCAAATACTCCATACTCTTTGGCTCCTAGACGATAATCAGGGGTGAAATCCGGGAACATATTGGCCACTCTTCTTTTAAGAAATGAGTCTTCACTCTTTGAGTCCAAAAGCATACTGACCCACATAGGGTTCCCCTTATGGATCAAATTTACCCGTACGAGGGGCGGAATGATGTCTGGCCAATAAGATGAAAAGGTGGGCAATTCAGCCGGCAAAAGCGAAAGATCATGGGGATCGTCGTTTGTGCTGGTGTCTAGTTCTGTCATACCTCCTTCTATAATTATCGGCTTAATCTCTTCAGCCGGTAGATGAGGTTGAGTTTCCTCCACGAAACTGGTGTATGTGACGTCATGGGGACGCTCACGGTGAATCATGGAGTGGTGTTTAGCGCCACAAATTGCACAGCGGTTGGTTGATTCGCAGGCCGAACGTGAGTGCGTATGGGCTAGGCAATTTAGGCAGTAATTCCATCTAGTAATATAGTCTCTTCGGGATTGCAAGGACATTGCTACAAACACTTGGCAGTGTCTGACTGCGTGATTTTGAAGGCACAAATTACACCGTGGCATAGTGTTGGCTAGAGAGGAAGAAAAAAACAAAAAAAAAAAATATATATACTGTGCTATTAGCAATTTTGTTTTGCGAGTTTTCTCTTTTTAAGGCGGTTTTATACATATTAAAAATCAGGTGGATTAATTGGAAGACTTTAGAGTAATTTCATCATTTGAATGTAAATTTGGTAAAATACACAACTTGGCAATAGATCGCGTAATGGTTCCATTTTGTGTGTAACCTCTGCGACTTTCCCATATATGACTTTTGTAATGCGTCCCAGACGCCACTCCGCGGGTGGTAGCAAATCATCTTTTACTATAACAAAGTCGTTTGGCTTAATGTTGTGTTGTTCTGCTTTCCATTTGACTCTTCGTTGTAGCTCAGTTATATATTCGTTTTTCCAGCGACGTGCAAATATATGTTGTAGGACTTTCAATCGATCCCAGCGTTTCATAAAGCTCACGCTTTCTAAAGGAGGTTCTTCAGGAGCTTCAGGGGAAGCTACGATTGGTGCGCCTCTCAAGAGGTGACCTGGAGTCATGGGAAGTAGTTCGGATGGGTTTTCGGTCAATGGGGTCATTGGGCGCGAATTTAATACTGCCTCTATTCTGATTAACATTGTTGCAAATTCCTCGTACGTGAAATTGAGGTTGCTAGCTACTTTTTTAAGATGCGATTTCATGCTTTTTACAGCCGCCTTCCAGAGGCCGCCCATGTGGGATGCATAAGGTGGAATAAATGACCAGGAAAAGCCATGAGCACTATATTTTTCTACCAGTGCTTTCTCAGTGCTTTTTAAGAATTCATTATGAGTTTTCAGTAGTGACAGACTTGCTCCCAGGAAGTTTCTGCCATTATCAGAGAACATGGTTTTGGAAAGCCTCTACGTCCAACGAATACGCGAAGCAAGCTAAGAACGCGTCTGTCGAGAGATCTGAGCAAGCCTCCAAGTGTACTGCTCTCATGGAGAAGCATACAAATATTGCTGCATAACCTTTAATTAATTTGGCGTTGCGCAAAGTGGATGATTTCAGGTTAAATGGACCGGCGAAGTCAACACCGGTATAAGTAAACGGCAACGAAAACTTTACTCTTTCTGGGGGAAGTGCGGCCATTATTTGTGATTGAACTTTATGCTTATAGATGGTGCAGGTTTTACAATTTCTAATGCTTTTTCTTACCAGATTTTTGAGTCGAGGCATATAAAATCCTTGTCGTATAGCCCTAAGCATAATGTAGTGTTCCGCATGAAGCAGGATTTGATGTGTGTAGTCGACAAAAAGAGAAGCAAAGTGAGATTTTTCAGGGATAAGTACAGGATGTCGCTCTTCGAAACTGAGTCCAGAATAATTTAGTCTACCCCCAACACGTAATAAGCCGTCTTTGTCCACAAATGGACTCAGAGTCAGTAGTCTGCTCTTCTTGTTTATGGGCCTTTTATCCTGAAGACATTGATATTCTTTACAGAAATATTGCATCTGGGCTATTAGTATCAAACGGTTTCTTACAAATCGAATTTCTTTTGTTGTAATGAAATCTTTCGTGTCACAAGGACGTTTTCGTATGCGATTAATAAACCGAAAACAATAACTAATAACTCTAAGTGCTCTGGCGAAAGACGAAAATCTTTTAAGTATGGCGTCAGCATCAAATTCTTTTTGGGGAACAATATTTTGGCTGCTTGCTTTTAATGGTGTAACGTTCAGGTGAAATGTTGACACGTTTTTTGTTTCAAGGTTTGTTGGATCAAACTCTCGGGGTTTTGGCCAATATTCACAAGGATGAGTTAGCCAGGTGGGTCCATGCCACCATATTTTACTCTCAATAAGTTATTGGGGAGAGCAACCGCGCGTACCAAGATCTGCAGGGTTGTCTTCCGTCTTGACATGTTTCCAGTGATTATTACTGGCAATATTTATAATTTCTGTTACACGATTTGCAACGAAAGTTTTTAAGGTGTGTGGTGGTTTTTGTAGCCATCCTAGGACTATTGAGGAGTCCGTCCACAAATAAAGCTCATAGGGAAAATCTGCTTTTTCAATTAGCACTTTTGCTAACTTTGAGAGTAAAACCGCTCCACACAATTCAAGTTTCGGGATTGTAGTCTTTTTTATTGGGGCAACTTTGGTTTTTGCAACCAGCAAATTACAATTAATATCTCCATTAGGTGTTGAGGTTCGCATATATATTGCGCCACAATACGCTTTTTCTGATGAATTGCAGAAACCGTGAATTTGTATTTGATGAGTCGGTGTAAAATATACACATCTAGTTATTCTCAGTGAGGAGATTTTTGGTAGATTTTGTAGAAATGTGTTCCATTTTATAAGTATATGCGGTGGGACACCCTCATCCCATCCTGCCTTAAGTTCCCATAACTTTTGCATCAGCAGTTAAGCTATCACTACAATTGGACCTAGCCAACCTAGAGGGTCAAATAGCATTGCAATAACTGATAAAATTTGCCTTTTTGTAGTAGAGGGCGAAATTTGGTTTGGTTCCACTGCGCAATAAAAAAAGTCTAACTTAGCATTCCAGCGAATTCCCAAGGTTTTAATGGTGCTAGAATCATCAAATTTTAAAAAGTCTTCATCAAGAAGATCCTCCCGGGCCAAGTTATTTAGTAGAAAACTGTGATTGGCTGTCATTTTCTTCAAGGGGAAGCCTGCTGAGTTTAGAACTTGCTTGAGCTGAGCTTGTTTTGCCTTTGCTTCCTCGAGACTATGTCCCCCCGACAAGATATCATCCACATATATTTCGTTCTTCAAAATATTGGATGCTATCGGAAATGTGTGATTGCAGTCCTCACTTAACTGCTGTAGAGCTCTAATTGCCAGAAATGGCGCACAATTCAATCCAAAAGTAACGGTTTTCATTTGGAATGATTTAACAAAACTGTCCGTCTCATTACGGAATAAAATCTGCTGATACGGTCGATCAGCTGTATGCATTACGATTTGGCGGAACATTTTTTCAATATCGCCGGTGAAAACGTATTTGTTATAGCGCCAACTAAGTACTACTGCATAAAATCTGACTGAAGAGCTGGGCCTTGATAGGGTAGCCAGATTTTGAATTCGGAAAAACAGTACATTGGTTATGAAAAAACAGTACATTCAAGAAAAAAACAGTACATTTTTTTACGAAACCATAACTAAATATTTACAACTCTTGAACACCAATAATATAAAGAAATAGACTTCAAACATCAACATCAAAGGAAAGATTTACATTTAATGGTATTTCATATACAAAATCACACCATTTGCGTTTATAAAGCATACACCACAAACGAAGCATTTGGCCATTGTATCATTTTCCAATGTATAATGTTTAAATATCTTAGTTTATATTTAACTTAAAAAACTTATTCATTGATTGGGTTAGTAGAATTTTCTTAAAACATATTGGTATTTAAAGCAATTTTCACCACACACATATTGTCGAACTATCGCATAAATTTCAGAAAATAATTGTTTCTTTCTTTAATTTAAACGGCAGTCATATGCCTTAAAATAAAAACACGAAAATATATGAAGGATGTGAGCAACTCCTTATTTAATCTGTGTATTTTTGACAAAACAATAGACGCAGTACAAAAATTCTAATTGTTTTACAACTTTTTTGTTTGCAAAACAACAATTTCTTTAAACTAAATATTGTAAAATAGAGTGTGCAACAAAATTTTTTGAAAAGGCGTTTGGTATAAGACAAAATAAATATACTAAATGTACTTCTGAGCTAAAAAATAATTGTAGATGTCTTCAGTAGAATCGTATTGCGATTCTTTTCTTAGAATTTATTAACCCTCTAACTCTAATTTTAAGGGGTAATTTTTGCCCTTTTTCCCAACTCTTAAAAAAAGGATACTAAAACGGCACTTATAAGAGTTAAAATGCTCTACCAATATGTTCTGCATCAAATTTCACTAGGGGTCTTCTAAGACCAAAAATTATCCAATGCAAGTAAAAAGGGGTTTCGAAATTCCGGGCCTTGATTTTTTTTAATTTTTCGAAAACCCGTTTTACATACATTGCACTTTTTTTTGGTCTTGGAAGACCGCTAGTGAAATTTGATGCAGAAAATATTCATAGAATATTTTAACCCTCTAACGTACCGTTTTAGTGTAGAAGTTAAAAAAATTACAAAAATTACCCCTTAAAATGAGTGTTAGAGGGTTAATATACTATATGAAAAGAACTGCCATACAATTCTACTGAAGACATCAGAAATAGTCTTTTAGGTCAGAAGTACATTTAGTATATTTTTTTGACTTGTACCAAACGCCCTTTCAAGAAATTCAAAAATTTCAATGCCCGAAATTTCGAGAATTCTTTTAACCCTTGTATACTTTTGTTTAAGAGTTGGGAAAAAGGGCAAAAATTACCCCTCAAGATGAGAGTTAGAGAGTAAATAAATTCTAAGATAAGGATATTATTACAATATGGCTTGATAGCATACCGTTAAAAATTCCCAAATGTGTTTTATTTAAAAATGATTTTTCTTAATATCTTTGTTTTTTGGACACTCAACTTAAAAATCAGTACAGAAAACAGTACAAAGTGTAAAAAACAGTACATTAGCGTACTGTTTTGGGTGTTGTGCATAAAACAGTACAATTGACAAAAATCAGTACATGTACTGCTAAAAACAGTACGTCTGGCAACCCTAGGCCTTGATGAAGAACGTCGTTCAACGAGAATCCACTACTCGTTTTCTTAGAGGCGTTGAAGACTACCCTAACTTTCGTCGATTTACTTTCCGGTCTTATAACCGCATGGTGTGGTAGAAAATAGGAAGATTGTTTTTCAGAGTTAGTTTCTTGGTGAAATACTGGTTCCATATGACCCAAGTCAATATATTCTTGAAGAACTTTGCGATAATTTTCTTTCAATTCTAGTGTCTTTTCGAGTGTTTTTTCCATTCTATAATATTGACCCAAAGCACTGCTTCTTGAAAGACCTAAAAATATGTCAGTTGGAAACTCTTCCTTAAATGACAAGCGTACAACGTAGCGACCATCTGCCTGCCTAGTAGTGGACGTTTGGTAAAAGTTTTCACAAAATGAATCTGTTTCATTTATTGTGATGTCCTTTTCCACTTCTTCAAGTTCCCAAAACTTTTTGATTTCATCGTGAAGTAGATAATTCTCTGACAAGGACACCGTAGTTGCAAACGCATTTATTTCACACGTATTATCTGGTCCTGACAAGTACCAACCAAAAGGAGACTCTCTTGCTTCCAAATTGCCAGATATATTTTGTCGTACACCCTAAAGGTTAATGAAGGGCAAAAAATCGCTGCCTATTATAATATCAATAGCAGCAGGTTGATAAAAGTATGGATCTGCTAGAGTTAAATTTTTTATTTCAACATAATTTTGTAGTTTTATAGGACGGGTGGGTAAAAACTGTGCTATTTTTGGGGCCACAAGTGCCAAGATTTTTAATTTAAAGTTTGAAACTCTCGATTTTATATTGACAACACATTTTCCTTTGGAAGTTCCTACAATTGTTCCACCGAAGCCTGATATTTGACGGCGATTCTTTTCGAGTGGAATAGCAAGTTTTTGTTGGATACGAGTTGTAATAAAGCTCTTTTCCACTCTAGCGTCTAGAAGAGCTCTCACGGTAAATAGTTCTCCAGAATTATCTATGTGAATAAGTGCCGTAGGTAACACCGTAGTGCCTTCACGTCGAACAAAATACTTTACTTACTTATTCCGGACCTCTTTCTACCTTGCAGTGTAGAGGTTTTTGCAAAGACTTCTCCACTTCGTTCTATCCTGTGCCGCTGTTTTGGCAGTTCTAGGCTCGATTCCTTGTTCTGTCAGAATGTTGTTAATAAAAAATAGCTCGAGTTAATAGAAAATGAGATTTTCTTTTTTATTTAATGTTTTTGTGAATATGGATATATGAAATAAGTAAATTTTTGTTATGTTTTTATGAAAATGTATTTTTTCTTTTGTATTTCTTTTTAAAAATTAAATATATTTTAGCCTACTTGCTGAAATAAATAGAATAACACATAACCATATCATTGTATTTTTGAACCAATCAATGCAACAAAAAATTATGTTTCTAAAACTTCTGCTCATATTAAAAAAAAGTTTACTTTTCTTAAAGGAAATTTTATTTTATAATTTCGGTTTTTTTTTAGTTATTTAAATAAACTAAACCGTTTTTGAGTTGGGTGGGCACCATTGGATTCAGCGTACCCGAATTATGATAAAACCCCATGTGCCCGGCTTGTCTAATTTTGCAACTAGCACAGTGTTATTTAAGAAAGTTCTAAAATTTTTTCAATATTTTTGCTAACAATTTATTGAAAGTATGTAATTTTAGTAAAAACTACATGAATTTAAGGAACTCAATTTAATCAAAATTTAAAAAATTGGTAATATTTTAACAAATTTAGGCGGCCCGCAATACCCCTGATGTAAGCAAAATACAAATGATTTATTTCTATGCTTCGCTCTGATTTAGAAAAAAAAAATTTCAAAATTATTATTTCTCCCGCAGTTAACAGCAAAAATTTGTTTCAGATATTCGTTGGATTAAAATGAAATGCCCAAACATTTCCACAATAGAATTTTTATCTTGGTATCATATCATTTCATTCCATTTTACATTACAATGTTGTCCTTAAAAGTTAAAATTTTTAAACAAGACCTTCTTATCATACGAAATTTCTTTTTGAGTGCAACTATTTGCAGTTAAAATGTGTAATAGTTAAATAAATTTCGGTGGTTTTTGAAATATTTAATTTACGTTTTTTTATTTGGGTGTTTCCATAGAAAATTACCCCTTATAGCTCAAAAATTAAATTATTATTATTAATTCATTTTTCCGCTAATATCTATATATATAAAATTGGATGTGTGTGTGTATGTATGTAACGTATGGACTCCAAAACGGCTGGGCCGATTTTGATGAAATTTTCAGGGAATCTTCAGAATATTCAGGCGGGTGGGGGCGGAGGGGCGTGTCAAAAACCATAACTTGAGAACGGCTTAACCGATTTGAACGATTTTTTCTTTAAAATGATCGCCATGGTCCAGCTTAGGTTTTTACGGAAATAAAATTTTGCCCCGCCCACTTTTACGCCCACTTTTTTCGATTTACCTAAAATCAGAAAACGGCTCCATCGAGTTGACTAATTTTTCTTCAAATGTTCGTCTTAATCAACTTTAAGTTTTCATCGAAAGAAAAATTTACCACGCCTACTTTTACGACCACTTTTTCTATTAAGCGCATAACTGGAGAACGGCTTGACCGATTTGGACGATTTTTTTCTTTAAAATGATCGCCATGGTCTAACTTAGGTTTTGCGGAAAGAAAATGTTGCCCCGCCCACTGTTACGCCCACTTTTTTCGAATTACCTAAAATCAGAAAACGGCTCCATCGAGTTGACTAATTGTTCTTTCAATGTTCGTATTAATCAACTTTAAGTTTTCATCGAAAGAAAAATTTACCACGCCTACTTTTACGCCCACTTTTTCTATTAAGCGCATAAGTTGAGAACGGCTTGACCGATTCAAACGATTTTTTCTTCAAAATGATTGCCATGGTCCAACTTAGGTTTTTACGGAAAGAAAATTTTGCCCCGCCCACTTTTTTCGATTTACCTAAAATCAAAAAACGGCTTCATCGATTTGACTAATTTTTCTTTTAAATGTTCGTATTAATCCCTTTTACGTTTTCATCGAAAGAAAAATGTATCACGCCTACTTTTACGCCCACTTTTTCTATTAAGCGCATTACTTGAGAACGGCTTGACCGATTTGGACGATTTTCTCTTTAAAATGATCGCCATGGTCTAACTTAGGTTTTGCGGAAAGAAAATGTTGCCCCGCCCACTGTTACGCCCACTTTTTTCGAATTACCTAAAATCAGAAAACGGCTCAATCGAGTTGATCACAAATAAATTGTGATAAATCAATTTCTAGAGTCAACCAACCAGTGTTTGTTTTCAAAAATCGAAGTTTTGTTCTTTTCGATATTTGTCATTTTGAGTTTATTTGTGCGCAAATTTTTTGAGAAAAAAGTTTTATTTCTTGCAAATTAAGAGTTTGTTTTGAACCAGTACTAATATATCCTAAAATAAATTCAAATACACGCAGACATTTTTAATTTTTTTCTGCAAGCAGCCAAACATCAAAAATTTGTTGGCGCGAAATACAAGAATTCATGATCAGTTTTTGGATCGGGAATAGTGGGGGGGCAAGTTGGGGCAGATTTTTTTGGTTGATTCAGAAAGAAGACAAAATAGGTAATCTGATGCAAATAATTCGACTACTTGTGCTTGCTTGTGTATATATTTTTATGTCCAATGAAAAAAAAAATTTTCAAAATAACTTCTAAAAAGAGATATATTTAAAAACCTTTAAACTTTTATTCTGATCACGTGATTTACAATTGATTAATTCTGTTAATAAAAAATATACAAAACTACAAAATAAAAAAAAATCATAAAGATATTGCATTTTATAAAAAAGTAACAACCATTCAAAGTTGGGCTACGCGCCTTAACTTGCTTATGTCTAGCAATAGTCTGCAATTACAGTGAAGTTTAAGGTGCTGTTACTTCATAACGCTGTTAATTTTTTTAATTCCAAATGCAATTTTATGTAGTGGGGATTGTTATTAATCAATTCTAGTAAAAATTATTAAAAAAAAAAACAAACAAAAAATTGGATTTTGATAAGCTAAAATGTTAAAACCTTACAGTGTGCGTTGCTTGATCTTTCGTAAGTCCAAAATGGAGCAATCCTCGTGGCATATTTGGGTAGGTTGGAATTTTATTTAAAAAATCTCCGAAAATCGGTAACGACCGTTACTTTGGAAACACCCATTTATTTTTCTTAACTTTATTTTGCTTAACTGTGTTTCTCACAATGTTCAGTAATGGATACAAAACTGCTTAGCTTCCCACTCCTAATTATTGTAATATAAGCAGAACGAAAACCGAGTTCTTTAAAATGTTTAGTGTCAACCGACCGCAGCGAACGCATTTCTTACTTGTGTAATGGGATCGGAATAATCTTGATATTTTATAGACCCATTTCAGTTGTCGATAATTTTCGTATGATAATTAGACAATTTTTGCAAATGATAGTTTATCTAAGAATGCTTTAAATCAATTTGAGTAACTTTCATAAATTTCTTTTGTGGCGGCACAATACTTCTAATCTTTGTTTGTTTTTTACTATAAAGATTTTATTTTGCGTGAAAGACCAAAGGTTTTTTTGAATAAAAATTATTAAAAATTAATATTTTTTTTAAATTTTAAGTGTTTGTTACACTTTTGTTTTTTTTTTCTTTTGTAATGTGTTATTAAAACATTCGTTAAATATTCGCTTGAATTTGTCGAATACGAATGTTGTAAAATAGACGAATATTTGGCATTTCGAATGCGGATATTCGTAACATCACTAGCAGATATGTATGTACTTATGTATTATATGTACGAGTAATTTATTTCTAACTAGCATTTAACCCGCTACTTCGTTAGCGTCTCCTTTTTCTTCGTGGATATATTTTTATGCCAAAGTTTATTTTCAAAAAAGTACCAAGCACCTGTCCCCTTATTTTTTTTAACGAACAAGAATAAGTGTTAAATTTTTTGGATCTCTTTAATTTTGGATTTTTAAGGTTAGCGGAATCGATTTGGCGAGAGGCCAACATTCGGTCCAAAATTCAGCTTTTTAGCTTCAGGAGTTTAGGATGTGCGATGATGAATCCGTCAGTTACTTTACAAATTTATATTATATAGCGTTGGAGAAAAATGTTGAGAAAACAGTAACAAAATTAGGAATGATTTTCACACCTTAAACGTTTGAATTTCAAAAAAGGTCCAAATCTGTTTTGTATTTTTTATAAAAGATAAGCTAAAAATGTGATACAATATTTATTTACCCTTTTACACCCCAAAAAGGCCTTCCTTCAAAAAAGAATCAGACACCTGTCCGTTTATTTTTTTAATGAACAATAATTAGTATTCAATTTTTTGTATCTCTTTTTGTTTAGGAAATATACGGTTAGCGAATTTTTCTAATAAACAAGAATAAGTGCTGGTGTTTTTTTATCTCTTTTAGCTTAGGAGGTATGAGGTTCGCGGGATCGATAAACATAGGTGCAATTTTCACCCCTGAAAAGATCGAATTTCGAAAAAGTACCAAATTCGCATTTGTATTTTTTAGATAAGTAAAAAAGGTTATTTAATTTTTATTTCTATACGTATTGGCTTAAAAGCTAGATTTACTACCTAAAACGACCGAATTTCGTAAAAGTACCAGACACCAATTTGGTTCTTTATTTAATGCACAAAAATAAATTAAAAAAATGACCAGTTAATTTTAAAATATACCAGTTAGAGAACGAAAAAGTAGCAAAAAATCCGTCTTACTGATTCTCATTCACTCAGGAGCTTGCATGTTTAATTTTATGTTTCTAGATCCAATAAATACGGATATATAAAAGGTACCAGTTAAAGAACAAAATAGTACCAAAAGGCCCTCTTACAGATTTTCATTCACTCAGGACCTTGCATGTTTAATTTTATGTTTCTAGGTCCAATACTAACGGAAATTCAAAAAGTTCCATTCAAAGAATAAAAAAGTACCAAAAAGATCCCTCTTACAGATTCTCATTCACTCAGAACCTTGCATGCTTAATTTGATGTTTTTAGGTCCAATATTTAAAATAAATTAAAAAATTACCGGCCAAAGAACGAAAAAGTACCAAACAGCCATCTTACAGATTATTATTCACTGAGGACCTTGCATGTTTAATTTGATATTTTTGACAACAATAAAGTAACAATAAGCCCTGTTACAGATTTTTGACAACAAAAAAGTAACAATAAGCCCTGTTACAGATCTCATTCACTCAGGACATTGCATGTTCAATTAAATTTTTCTACGTCCAATGCTAACGGAAATTTAAAAAATATCAGTTAAATAACAAAAAAGTACCAAAATGCCCATCTTACAGATTCTCATTCACTCAGGAAATCGCATGTTTAATTTGATGTTTTTAGGTCCAATATTATCGGAAATTCAAAAAGTACTAATTTAAGAACAAACATGTACCCAAAAGCCATCTTACAGATTATAATTCTCTCATGACCTTGCAGGTCTTATTTTATGTTCATAAAGTAAAAGAACGAAAAAGTACCAAAAACAGATACCTCTAACAGATTATCATTCACCTAAGACCTTGCATGTTGAATTTTATGCTTCTAGGTCTAATAATATCGGAAATTCAAAAAGTACTATTTAAAGATCAAAAAAGTTTCTTAACGCCCTCTTACAGATTCTCATTCACTCAGGACCTTGCATGTTTAATTTTATGTTTCTAAGTCCAATACCAACGGAAATTCAAGAAGTACCAGTCAAAGAATAAAAAAGTAACGAAAAGTTCACTCTTATAGATTTTCATTCACCCAGGACATTGCATTTTGAGTTTTATGTTTCTAGGTCCAATACTAACGGAAATTGAAAAAGTACCAGTTAAAGAACAAAAAAGTACCAAAAGCCTTCTTACAGATTCTCATTCACTCAGGACCTTGCATGTTTAATTTTATCTTTATAGGGCCAATACCAATGGAAATTCAAAAAGTACCAGTCAAATAATAAAAAAGTACCAAAAAATTCACTCTTATAGATTTTCATCCTCCCAGGACATTGCATTTTTAATTTTATGTTTCTAGGTCCAATACTAACGCAAACTCAAAAAGTACAAAAAGTACCAGTTAATGAACAAAAAAGTACCAAAAAGTTCACTCTTATAGATTTTCATCCACCCAGGACATTGCATTTTGAATTTTTTGTTTCTAGGTCCAATGCTAACGGAAATTCAAAAAGTACCAGCTAAAGAACAAAAAAGTACCAAAATCCCTCTTACAGATTCTCATTCACTCAGGAGCCTGCATGTTTAATTTTATCTTTCTAGGTCCAATACCAACGGAAATTCAAAAAGTACCAGTCAAAGAATAAAAAAGTACCAAAAAGTTCACTCTTATAGATTTTCATCCACCCAGGACATTGCATTTTGAATTTTATGTTTCTAGGTCCAATACTAACGGAAATTCAAAAAGTACCAGTTAGAGAAAAAAAAGTACCAAAAGCCTTCTTACAGATTCTCATTCACTCAGGACCTTGCATGTTTAATTTTATCTTTATAGGGCCAATACCAATGGAAATTCAAAAAGTACCAGTCAAATAATAAAAAAGTACCAACAAATTCACTCTTATAGATTTTCATCCTCCCAGGACATTGCATTTTGAATTTTATGTTTCTAGGTCCAATACTAACGCAAACTCAAAAAGTACCAGTTAATGAACAAAAAAGTACCAAAAAGTTCACTCTTATAGATTTTCATCCACCCAGGACATTGCATTTTGAATTTTATGTTTCTAGGTAAAATGCTAACGGAAATTCAAAAAGTCACACTAAAGAACAAAAAAGTACCAAAATCCCTCTTACAGATTCTCGTTCACTCAGGAGCTTGCATGTTTAATTTTATCTTTCTAGTTCCAATACCAACGGAAATTCAAGAAGTACCAGTCAAAGAATAAAAAAGTAACGAAAAGTTCACTCTTATAGATTTTCATCCACCCAGGACATTGCATTTTGAATTTTATGTTTCTAGGTCCAATACTAACGCAAACTCAAAAAGTACCAGTTAATGAACAAAAAAGTACCAAAAAGTTCCCTCATAGATTCTAATCCACTCAGGACATTGCACCTTGAATTTTATGTTTCTAGGTCCAATATTAACGATAATTAAAAAATGCCAGTTGTAGAACCAAAAAGCCAATGAAAAATATAAAATTTCCCGTATTTCCTTTTTTTGGTACTATTTTTCCCCCCACAAAAGTATCAAAAAATTCAGTATTGTAGTGGGGGCTCATTATTAAGTACGAGTATGTTAATGAATGGAGACAAATTTTTTGTAAAAAAAGTACCAAAAATAGCGACGATTTTCAACCCTTAAATGTTCGAATTTCGAAAAAGTACCAAACTGATCTTCGTATTTTTTTCATAGGTTTCGAATGTGGTATAAACTTTGTTTCTATGTTTATTGGTTCAAAAGATAGATGGGGTGTCAAAAAAGTACCAAAATTCAGGTTTTACCCGTTTACTCCCTAATAGGGCCAAATTTCAAAAAAGTACCAGACACCTATCCGCTTATTTTTCTAAAGAACAATGATCAGTGTTATATTTTTTTTGTATCTCTTTTAGTTTTGGAGATATAAGGTTACCGCATTTTCCCGTTTTTACCCTTTTTTACCCCCTAAACATTTGAATTTCCAAAAATCCCGTCTTAGTGGATCGATTTGGGGACTGACCAATCTCTGGTCCAAGTTTCAAGTGTTTAGCTTCAGGCGTTTAGGCTGTGCGACGATGAATCAGTGAGTCAGTGAGTCAGTCAGTCAGTCAGTAACGTTACAATTTTATATATATAGATATACCACACAGAAACAGTGTTCCCAGTTTTGGGGATTTATCCCCAAATTGTAAATTTTGTAAAAATCCCCAGGGGATTTTTGGGGAAAAGCTCTTTTTTCGCTAGGGACTTTTGGGGATAATATATTATTATAAATTCCATTTTTGCAATGGCAAGACCGATTTGGTCAAGATGTAGGTACAAATTTTAGTATTTTTTGAGGTTCAAAACTTTTTCAAGAACTTGTTGAAATAGTTTTAAATATGCTTTTTGTACCAACTAGCGTTATTTCTGTTGAACTAGTCTTTTTCTGTAATGAATGCAACCCAAATCAATATTTTCAACAGAATGCAATAAAGGTTATTAGAATTAATAAGAATAAATACACACTTTAAATAATGCAGCTTGCTGTGACAAATTAATTCAATCATGTCAAATGCACTTTTTAAACAAACAACATGAAAAAAAAAATTGCACTGGCTGATGAATCAGAAGACTTTGATTCCCTAGTTTCTGAAATGATAAAGATTGACGCATAATTATTTTTTTTACGTTTTTCCGTTACTCTTGTATTTGATTTTTAAGAAAATGTGTGGATTTTTGGGGATAAGAAAATAGCTATTTTGGGGATTTTTGGGGATGAAAAATTGCGAATTGGGGATAAGGCTTAAAATAAAACTGGGAATCCTGCACAGAAAGAAAAACACTCGGGATAAATAAGGTTTTTTTTAACTTACTTTAAGTACGAGTCGTACTCAAAAATTAAAGTACGAATAACACTGGCACTAATGCCACTCTGAGAGGCCTTAATCACATATAACTTATTAGTCTGTTAGTTCCAAGGCGAATTGACTAGAAGGTGAGGTCAACTCTACAACTACAATGCTTCTGTGGTCGGGTTGTCAAAAATATTGCTAGTAAAAAAAACAGGTTTGTTTACATAAAAAACTAGTTTGTATACAAACTTTGACAACTCGACCACCGAAAAAAACACCACATGTTGACTTGACCCCACCTTCTAGTTAATTCGCCTTGGTTAGTTCTTTAATGTATGCATACGCGTGTGTTTGTTGTAGATTTACAGCACCACACAATTTGGAAAAAACGTTTTGCTTGTTGTGTGTAGAAACAACAAAACAAGAAAAAATACATATATTATTTTCATATTTAACCCTCCGGCTTACGCATGTTTTGATTTTCAATAAACATTGAAAAAAGTTTGGCCAAACTCATGTGTACCACGAAATATTAAAAAGTAAATTTGAACTCTTGCTTCTCATTTAGTTTATAGTTTTGGTTAAATATGTTCATAAGATTTTTAAAGTATCGGGCATGATGCTGGTGTTTTATCATTCTGTAAGGTGTAAAACGTAAATCAATCATAATAATTTCCTCTTTCGAATTTCTTTTTTGGTTTTTTTAAGCACGAATTCGGGATAAAATCAACTTTATAATACTTGAATCAAGGGCGTTTTGTGGTTGATTCAATCTTAGTTTTATTTTAATCTATCTCATTTTCGGATTATTTGAAGTACGAATTCGCGATGGAAAATTTGTACTTGAATCAATCTTTCATACTCACCGTACTATTTATACCGTGTTAGATTCATTTCTTTTGAGTGTAATTAACACTGTATTGTACTGTACTAACTAATAACTTTTAACAGAATTAAAAAAAAGAAAACCTCGAAAACAAGTATTTCTCTAAACATGTATTTGCATAGTAGGAAATATGTACAGAAAACAGGTCAAGTACAAATGGATTGTTGTATTCTTTATTATACTCAAAAGAAAAATCAATCCATCCGTACTCAAATCAATCCGAAGCGGTATTTATAGTACGGTGAGTACGGATTTTCTTGAATGAAGTACTGAAAGATTGATTCAAGTACGGATTTTCAATCGCAAAATACTTAAATTATTTATATTCAATTCCGATTTCGTACTTTAAACAATCCGAAAATGAGATTGATTTAAGTTAAACTAAGATTAAATCAATCTCGAAATGCGCTTTATTCAAGCATTATAAAGTTGATTTTATCCCGAACTCGTACTTGAAAAAAACCAAAAAAGAAATTAGAAAGAAAAAATTATTATGATTGATTTACTTAAGGCCCAACCATAATATACATAGCCGTGCTTAACATTCTGTTACTGTCAAAAATTACCAAAATGGGTCTCAAATGTATTTAAAACAGCAATAACAAAATCAGAAAACATTTGATTCCGAACGGAATGTGCGATCAGTTTCGCACTTTGCTAAAGCAAATGACAGTTTCAAAAAACTTAACAAAAAGTTTCCGTAAGTTCAATATGGCTTGCTTCATATGATTTACATGAATTGGCACATTAGCTCAATCCAATTTAAGCACATTATGGTTAGGCCTTTACCAGTTTTACAACTTACATAATAATAAAACACCAACATCATGCCCGATATGGGTTTTACTTTAAAAATCTTATGTACATAATTAACCAACAATATAAACTAAATGAGTAGCAAGAGTTCAAATTTACTTTTTAGCCCTTCGTGGTTCACATGAGTCTGGACAGACATCTTTTCAATGTGTATAGAACATGCGTAAGCCGGAGTGTTAAACATGAAATTAATATAAATGTAATATGCACGCATAAAAGAATGCAATGCTTAGAGATGAGACTGATAAGTTTTTTGAGATTAAAACCCTCATTTTGCAATTTTACTCTCACAGTGGCACTACCAACGAAAAGTTTAATCTTTTTTTCTTGATTTAAGAATTTTATACTTATTTCATGAAATTCCGGAATTGATTTTCGAAAGTAATCCCATTTAGGATTGTTTTGAGTACGTTTTAGTGTTATTCCTACTTGAATTTTTGAGAACGACTTGTACCTAAAGTAATCTTAAATATTTAAATTTATTATTTTCATCCATTTATTAATATTAGTATTTTATTTAATTTTATATTGCTTAAAAACTTCATTTAATCGCAAACTCTTGCAAGAACAAACTAACACATTGACAAACGTACATATGAACATATATACAATTTAATGTGACATAATGCACGTTAGCGACTTTCATGTATCACACTAAAAATAATTTGTCAACCCCTTACAAGCCAGCGAACAGCTGGTGACCTGGTTAGGGCACATTTAAATTATCCTAGCTGCGAGTTTTCATTCGTGGGAGTGTTGTACACGTAACACCAAAACTGATTAAATAATTATGGTTGATAGCGAGGCCAATTTAGCATACCCACCACTAACTCATATTTTCCCACCCTAAATATGAATAAGGCTATCTCACGGCATTCGTTTTAGCTCTGGTCACTCACTAGATATTTTCAGCTTTCACAATTCAACCTGCTATACTGGACATTAGTACGAAACTTTTATACGGATGTTATGGCGTGTTTTTTGAAACTGTCGGATCGATTATTTTTTAACGTGCGCACAGTTAAAGAGTTGTAATGTCTTTTAATATGCCAAAACTAAAAAAATTGCTCAAATAGTAATTGCTCAATTAAGTTATTTTCTAAAAATAAATTTAAATATACAGTAACCTAAAGTTAAAATAAATGAATTAATGAAGTTTGAAAAAAATTTATAACTATAATACGTAGTTCAACCAAAGTAAGTAAAATTCGATTATAATCTATACACCAAGTCGTATATATTTATAGTAACACATAGTGTGTATACTTTTGAGGTTATGTCACATTGACGTTTAAGAGAAAGAAGTATAGAACATTTACTTTTATATTGACTCGGGGAAAAATAATTTGTCCAAGAGCTAAATGTCAGTCAATTTATAGTCAAGCCTCGCACTTACAATATCAATATCAATTCATTCGAATTCGAATTGTTTGTCGAGTAATGCGTATCAAATGATCAGTATCAAAATTTCTATAGCGAGAAGTTTTTTTCGATTGCTTGCTACTCCCCACTAAAATACAATAGTTATTGAAGTCTTTTGTTCTAAAAAAAATGTTTATAAAATATTATCGTTAATATGTCTTTCTTTTAAAATGTTTTTTTTTTGCTTTAATATTGAAATTGATTTAAATTAGGGATGTCGCTAGAGTTTCTATTTTCCCGCACTTTTTGGATTCCCGGGAAAGCGGAAAATAAAATTTTTTATTTATTTTTTTATTTAATTTTCCAACGAAACTAACACTTCTTGCTACCAAAATGCTTTAATTAATAACAAAGTTATTTTACACTTTAGAGGTTCTTTTTGATGCCGATATGATCACGTGTTGTTAAATTCAGAGCTAATTCTGCGGAAAATATCAAAATTTTAAATAAAAGACTGAAAGAAGTCTTAGTAGATTATACTTTCTGAAAGGGCGGATAGGAAGTGAAAACTCAACATAAAAAAGTAGGAATTCTGAATCAATTTCACCGTTTAACAAAAGTTAAACTTAAACTAAAAATTTACTTTTGCAAAAAAATTTCATACCATTAGCAGTACAATTTGAATATGATGTTGAAATATTATCTAGTATTAAAGAAAATGGCGAATGATTCACGTCATGCAATATTGGTTCAACATTAGAATTTTGGACTGAAGTTAAATGTTATAAAGAAGCAGTTAATATGCGGGTATGTGCTAGAATCCGAATCCACTTGAATGCGAATTACTTCAGTATTTTTGGTGTTCTGCATTTCACATCCACATGTTTTTATTCGTTTTCAATTAGAGTAGTATGGGGTTGGTGAAAGTAAGCCGAATCGACTTTTATTCTAATATGTGATAACATTTTTAACAAAAAAATTTTGTTTTAAGTTTAAAATCTTCTTTATCCAATTTAATCAAATATATATCGTTACCTAAAACGCAAAGGGCCTAACCAACCCAAAATTATATTATAATATCGCCTTTTTTATTGCTTTTAATGCAATTATAGCTCATTTTGCAACGCTTTCTATGTTATTTTCGACAATTTGTTTTTGTAATCGATTTAGCGATCTCAAATTAGTTCTTGGGTTTGTTTAAAGTTTTACAATTTTTCGCGAATTTTAGCCTTGTTCGCGATAAAAGCGATTTGTTCCTGTAAGTTTACAGAATTTTTGCATTTCTTAAAGTTTTAGGGATTTTTAGATTTTATGGCTTGTTTGAAATATTACAAATTTTCCCATTTTCAAAATTTATTTTTTTTTTTTGTTATTGTCCGACATTTTGTTTTTTAGCCCATTTAGCTATTTCATATAAATTTTAGTGTTTGCTTTAAAGTTTCGAACACAAACTTCGAAAACACAAAAACATTCGGATTTGAGAACACCAATTTATGAATTATGCTGGTTCAGAAATTTTTTCCTTTTCAATTCAAGTCGAAACCTAGAACATACCTGATAATAACCCTTTTCATGCATTGGCAAATATCGCGTTCAAATTTTTCCGCTTCACTCAAATGCAGAGGTTGTGCGCCTTTTCAGTTCAATGAATTTGTTTAAATCAAAGATGCGTATTCGAATGCCTAAAAATCGTGTTAATGTATTACTTTAAATTTACAATGGGCTAAAACGGGAAAATTTTTGTTGTGAAACTTACCAGCTTCCGGATAGTGTTAATTGCTATATTTATAGTAAATTCTGTTAATAAAATATAAAAATTTTAAATAAAATCTGTTTAATAGCTTTATTAATTTGGAAAAATTATTATAAATTTTTGATCTCTTTCGGCCAAGCCCGACCATGTGATACCCTACACCACTGTATTTAAAAACAAATTTTCGAGAGTGCACCCTTTTCTTAACCCTTGGAAAATCATGCTTGTCCATATTAATACGGATTCATCTATGCTTATAAATTTCATTAAAATCGGTTTAAAAATTTCTGAGAGGCAGTAATTGTCCCCTACCTCCCCTTGTGGTCCTATTTTTAAAAAACCACATAGCTGATGTTTCCATATAAATATGTTTCTATTTACTTCATCTACTTCATCAAAATCTGCTAGATAGTTTCGGGGAGGCAGAAATTGCCCTCTATCTCCCTTCGTGATCCAACTTTAAAAAAATGCATAGCTTATGCGTCCATAAAATATGTACCTATCTATATAGGTTTTAAATTTCATTAAAATCAGTTTGATAGTTGCTGAGAGGAAAATCGCCCCCTTTATCTCCTCGTAGTCCTACGATTCGGCACGTTTTCAGAAGGCTTTGTCCTTGTGCCAAAAATAACCTATGTGCCTAATTTTATCAAATTATCTCCAAAATTGCGACCTGTACTTTGCGCACAAGTTTACATAGACAGCTAGCCAGCCGGACGGACATCGTTAGACTTACTCAGAAAGTGATTATCGGTATCAGATTATGAGTCGATCGGTGGGTCTTTGAGTGGATATAAAAATGCATAATCTTGTACAAAATAATGCAAACATCCCAATAAAAACTTTTATCATTTTGCGAAGCACTAATGGTACATTAAAAACAAGTAAGAAAGTATAGTCGGTCAAGCCCGACCATATGATACCCTACACCACAGTATTTAAAAACACATCATGCTTATGTGTCCATGTAAATATGGATTTATCTATGTTTATAAACTTCATGAAAATCGGTTTGAAAGTTTGTGAGAGGCAGAAATTGCCCCCTGCCTCCCCTTTGGTCCTATTTTTTAAAAACTGTATAGCTAATGTGTCCCTATAGATATGGATCTAAATATGTTTTAAATTTCATTAAAATCATTTTGAGTGGCAGAAATTGCCCCTATCTCCCCTCGTGGTCCGATTTTTTTTTAAAATTTATACATTTTGTGTCCATATAGATATGGTTCTATCTATGTTTTAAATTTCATTAAAATCGGTTTGATAGTTTCTGAGAGGAATAAATTTCCCCTATCTTCCCTCGTGGGCCCATTTTCAATAGGCTTGGTCCTTGTGCCAATAATAACCTATGACCCAAATTTTATCAAATTATCTCCAAAATTGCGACCTGTACTTTGCGCACAAGGTTACATGGACAGCAAGCCAGCCAGCCAGCCGGACGGACATCGTTAGTTACACAAATCAGCACAAATGCATAAAACCCTCTCCACTATTGTGGTGTGGGTATAAAAATAAGGGCAGAATTATGCGCTACGCAATAAGACATACAGACAAAACTCAAGAAGTTTTATAAAAAAAATCAAGTGCCACAGCATACTAACTACGAAGCAGGTTTGTAAGTGAGAATACAAAAAAATAACTGTAACAAAACATTCACAGTCTAATTCATAAACGCATCATTGCAGCTTTAAAAGTCATTAATAAGCAAACGTCGAAAAAAGAGTATTTATAAATGTTTAATAGCCTATTAAACGTTTAATAAACATTTCATAAATTTGAAATATTTATAGTAGCCTTTACTCTACTTAAATTATTATGAATTAGACCGTCACACAGTGTTCCAAATTCTCCATCTAGCCGGAAGAAAGTAATTTTTTTACTATTTCGAAACTAAATATTTTGTTTGATAATAAGTTGACAAGTGCCCACAGTGCATAACGGTACATTTTTTATTTATTTAACTTCTGTTTCAGGTTTGCTTTCTTGTTTTAAACACACGTAATTGCTGTTTTGTTTTTCTATTATAGCTCAGTTGATATTTAGTACCGAAATTAAAGTTGTCGTGAAAAAATAAGAAAAAAGTTTTTAAATTATTTTTTTGCTGAAATTAATTTAACAAAGGTAGGAACAAATTTTACTATTTTTATATTTCAAATAAAATGTTTTGTTTAGAAAAAGAATGCAGTTTTGTACGTGTGTGTCTTATATGTTAACATTTTGTTCAATGTCCAAATTCAACTAGAGTTTTAAATGGGAATTTATAAGACTTTAATTCTATTATTTGTGGTTTTGTAATCTGTATAATGGTAGCTTGTCAATGTTTTCAAATTTAGCTGCCAGTTTTTGCCTATATGCTTTTTATTTGGTTTACAGTTTAAAATGTCCATTACTAAGAGGGAACTATTTGATGCTTGATATAGTGAAAAACAACAAAATAAAAAACTTAATGCTGTTGTATCACATGTTTTTGATAAGATCGGGCTTCAGAATAATGAAACGGATAGCTATTGCAAACAAGTGAAACAATCTGCTCGAATGTTTGTATGGTTTCTGGCTAAGAAGTGGGCTCAAGCCAATCGAACAAAGCTAGTTTTCGAGACTACAAATAAACATTGGTTAGATCGGAATTTTGTAATTCCAATTAAGTCTTCTTCAGCACCTCAGGAGAACGGATTACTTGATCGGCCGTCGACATCAAACTATGGCAGACCTTCTAAAGAATTCTCAGATAAAAGTGAGAGAGCAAAGCGAAAGAAAGTTGCACCTTTATTGGAGACTTGGTCCCCAGAAGAACTGACATTTGCTGCTGGAACAAGTCTCTATAGGTCTGGAAAAAGAAATGCTGCGGGCATTGTCAAAACCGTAGACTCTTCTCCGACAAGAGCAGCAAAAATGAAAAAAAAATTGAGCTTTTCTCCAAAAGTACCAATACCATACTCAAATGAGGAGGCGCTAGTTTTGTATATCGATGGTGGATACACAAGACACACTTATAGTCTTTTGCGAGCAGGAGCTAAAAGCCATAACGCTGATATCTACCCTTCGTACCATAAACTTTTGGCTGCAAAAAGGGAATGCTATCCAAATGATGGTATCAACATTTCTGAAATATCGGCGGAAGTATCTTTGCAAAGCTTAGTAGATCACACTGCAAAAAGACTTTTAAAGCAGCAAAAAGAAGTTTTGCAACAGTGTAAACCTACAGAGCTTATTTTGTCCTATAAATGGGGATGCGATGGTAGCAGTGGGCATTCGCGGTATAAGCAAGGTTTTAATGAGAACGATGCCGATGGAACGGATGAACATTTGTTTGCAGTTTGTTTGGTACCTCTGCAGCTTAAAGAAGGTAACAAACTAATTTGGCAGAATCCACGCCCATCTTCCACAAGATTTTGTAGGCCAATTAAAATTATATTTGAAAAAGAAAGTAATTCTCTAGCTACAAAAGAAATTGATGCGATAAAAACTCAAATAGCTGCGATAGTCCCAACGCAAATGTGTGAATATGGCAAAGAAATTAATATCATCCATAATTTTTATTTGACAATGATAGATGGAAAAATCTTCTCAATGCTCGCGGATTCCTCTCCTCAACGTTGTGGTATATGTGGAGCTTCGCCTACTATAATGAATGACTTAAAGGCAGTGGAAAAGTTACAACCTAATGAAAGCCTTTTTGAGTATGGCCTATCAACGTTGCATGCATGGATACGGTTCTTTGAATGCATCCTTCATATAGCTTACAAACTTGATATAAAAAAATGGCAAGCTCGAGGGGATTTTGATAAAGCTGTGCAGAAGGAAACCAAGAAAAAAATTACTGATCGCCTAAGAAAAGAGATGGGTTTGTTAGTTGATATTCCAAAACCAGGATGTGGAACAACAAATGACGGGAATACAGCTAGAAGATTCTTCCAGCAACCAACTCTTGCTTCATCAATTACTAATGTTGACGAGGAATTAATAAAGAGATTTGGTGTAATGTTGAACACAATGGCATGGGGCTTTGCTATTAACGTGAATGCATTTCGTACGTATGGCATGGATACAGCAAAACTATATATACAATTGTATTCATGGTATTACATGCCATCCAGTGTTCACAAAGTCCTCATTCATGGTGCAGATATTATCCAATATGCAGCACTTCCTATAGGAATGTTGTCGGAAGAAGCATTGGAATCTCGAAACAAAGACTTTCGAAATATACGAGAAAGTCACACCCGAAAAATGTCCCGCGAAAAAACAATGCATGATCTTTTTCACTATCTGCTCTTGTCTTCAGATCCTCTTATTTCTTCTTTTTCAACAAAGGCTTCTATTCATTCTCGCAGTACAGAGCCCTTGGGCGAAGAAGTTATTGCGTTACTTTCAGATGCTTCTCTACCAGAGTCGTTCCTCGATTCTAAAATTGAATCAGATTAAAGAAAACATATTGTCTTTTTCGATTTGTTGTGTTTTTTCACCACAGCCCGTTGTTTTTTTTAATAATTTTCAGTTGTCTTTGTCTTGCCTTTAACATTTTGAATATTTGGATTATATATGTATATACATATTCATATTTTATTAAATTGAAAACATTATTTCTTTCTATAGCTCCTATTAATGTAGATTACAATTTGTGATACAAAAATTTTAGATAAATAAATAAATAATGTTTTACAAAAATACAGGTATATTATTTGTTTTTATTCTTTAACAAAAAATTTGCCACGCCCATTTCACCGATTGCGCCCATTTTTTTAGTGAGTGTTTTTATTGATAAAATCTATGAACGTGCAAAGTTTCATGTCAATGCGGCTTTTCAAAAGCGAGTTATGACTTTCTTCCGGCTAGGTTAAGCATTTGGACCACTGTGCGTCAGTGTGTAAAGCTGATAGCTACACACACCAATTTTTATATGCGTGGAGTAAAGACTAGGGAGATCGATTATTCGACTTTTTTGCAATAACCGGTTTTCGGATATTCCGAATAGTTGCTATTTTAAAAAAACCGGTTTTCGGTTAAGCATTTGAAAAAAAACCGGTTAACCGGTTTTAATTCGAATGCATAAAAATACAAAAATCAAATTAGTTATAATGATAAAAAGTTAATTAGAATAAAAACAAAACACTTCACTAATGTAAGGAACCAACGAAATACATAAATATGACTTACGGTATGTTCAGGCCTAACAAATGTTTGACGATTAAATAAAAAAAAGCGTGACCAGTAAATTGATTAAACTTACACCGCATTTACATCTATGCAATTAACGCCGAGTTTTTTTCTATTTTCTTTTAAAGTAGTTTCTACGAAACTCTTTTCACATTTACATTTACATTTTTTTCAAGCATTTTTTCAACTTTTTCAATCCCGTTTTCTTCCCTACACCTCTTGCTTACAAACAAAAAGTTGCATGCGAAAGTTGCAGCAAGTTGCGCCGTTAATTGCATAATGTAAATATGGTCTTAAGCATTATTTTTAACAATTTCTATTTATTTGCTAAACTTTATATCTAGATGAAAATTGTATTTATGTAAGAAACTGTTAAATAATGTTTGCTCTAGCCTAACTTTTTGCAAAAGCAAACAATTCTTTAAGAAAACTAGTGGTTACGTGTAGGACATCAAATAGTTAATAGGTGTGAACATAGCCGTAGAAATTTTGAATAACTGTGGTTTTAAAAATTATAGGAATTTAATAAATTTATTATTTGAGATATTCTCCCAAATTTATTTTAAATGAGTTTTAATTAGTTGGTTGCTAAGCATGTCTTTATGAATCAGTAGACTTCAGCCATATTTTTGAAGAGTTGCAAACAAAATCTCTTAACCAGGATTATATGTTTCAGCATTATAGAGGTCAAATCGGTTAAAAAATGGCTAAGTTATAATCAAAATACTGAAATCCCAAAAATTACTCTTTTTGTACCCTTCACCTCTGGTGGAAAAGTTTGTCATTCCATTTGTAATTTCTACAATAGTGATCAAAGACCCTATAAAGTATATATATTCTGGGTCCTTATGAGGAGAGAACTTGATTTAACCATGTGCCATATTTCATTTTAATGATATTCGAATAACGTTCCTTCATGGTTCAGTTGTCTAGGGGGTGTGTTAAGTTAGAAACTGAGAGTTCCCTTATTCGAATCTTGGTTTTTTAAAAAGAAAATTTTTTTTTTTAATATTTTTATTTTTTGTATGGTCTAAAAACGATTTAAAAAAAATATTTACCAGTTTTCGCTTTTTAAATTTTATTTATAATGAAGTTTTAACTATTATAAATATGTATGTATATGTAAAAATTATTTAGTTTTTGTCTAGCTGCTCTGTATTCTGCTCGCACAATGGCCGAATATAGCACTCTTCCTTGTTTTTATTATATCCTTCACCGCAGGTGGTGAAAAAGCGTATATAAAAGTTTGTCATTCCGTCTGTAATTTCTACAATATTGATCTTAGACCCTATATATACATATATATTCTGGGTCCTTATGAAAAGTGAAGTTGATTAAACGATGTCCGTCTGTTTGTTGAAATGGGTATTCCGAAGACCACAGGTGGTTATACATATGTATGCATATGTCAGTTATGCCCCGGATTTTTTTTCTATTGAAATTCCGCCAGATCGGTCCATAAATGGCTGAGATATGAGAAAAAAATCACGAAACCCCCGAATTTTTTCATAAAATCCCATGTTGTTATTTTTTATACCTATAAATGTTAAAATTGTGAAGTTATGAGCCCAAAAAAGGGCTTAAATCCATCAACATTAACAACTAAAACTTTAGAGCTGTAATATGACCCCTAGATACGTCTTATATATCCAAAGATTGCAAATCTTTAGAAGAATATATTTGCTGAAAAAAATCGGAGAAATCGGTTTAGAAACAAAAAGTTTATGACTAAAATTTAAATTTTTTGGTAAAAAAATAAAAATAAGTCTTATCACCAAAGTGAATGGTAAATTTCTTTCGAAAAACCTCGGCTTATGAATCCGTCAAATCGCTTAAAAAAGGCGAGTTATTTGCAAAATACTGAAACTCCAAAAATAACTCTTTTTTTTAAATTTAGTTTGTTAAAATAAATATTTAAATACATATCGAGCCTTTGCTGCAATATGTTATATTATCTTATATATATCTATAGAGTCATAACTCAAATCTGAATTTTCTAGCACCTAAAAATTTAATTCTCCTCTCTAGAGTTAAGTATTTGTATGAAATTTTTACACAATAGGAAGAAACTATATGGCGATTAACTCCACATAATTGCTTATTTTGCTTTTTAATTCCTTAATTTTTGTTTTTAATTCCTTACAAATTAGCTAAATTTTGAATTAATTCATTTTACAGCAAAAAAGAATTGAATTCAATTTGAATCAATTCAAACGAATTTAAATTCGTTTCCAATTCAAATGAATCTGAAAAATGAATTGCAATTAATTTTGACAAATTCAAATGAATCTGTAAAATAAATTGACTGACTGGAATTGCCAGTAGCTGCAGAATAGGAATTGAATTATAGGGCACTGCTACATGTTCAATAAATATCGTGATATTTCTAGTATCACGATATTTATTGATCGTGTAGCATGCAATATTGATGGATCGTGATCCATATCGCAGAAAAGCCTCATTTAATGTGATCCATCAATTTAGATCGCGATCTAACGTGCAGCAGTGCCCATTAGGTATCGTAGAAAATCCTATGAAAATGGGAAAATTTTGTTTATATGCTAAAAGAAACTTACATTTTTATACCCTCCACCACAATTAGTTGTGAAGAGGGTATATTAAGTTTGTCATTCCGTGTGAAACTTTTTTATTATTCATCTCAGACCCCATAAAGTATATATATTCTGGGTCCTTGAGTAATTCTAAGTCGATTTAGCCATGTCCGTCTGTCTGTCCGTCTGTCCGTCTGTTGAAAACACGCTCACTTTCGAACAACTTGCTTGCCAAATTGCTTGTAGTTATCCTAAGCAGTTTGGGATTGAAATCCAGCAAAATCGGTTCAGTAGGACCAGAGCTAGGAATCAAAATGTGGAACCACCACCAAAAAAAAATTGATAATTTTGTTACAAAAACTAACAAGGCACGGAATGAGATAAGATTTTGCATAAATTTGTTTTATTTGACTGAAAATCACGCTGTTAAATTTTATGAAGATCCGTCCATAATTTACCCTAAGCCTCATATAAACACTACTCCCGGAAAACAGTTTAGTACGCCTAAAACCGTAAAAAATAACGCTAGCGTAACAAAATTTGGTACGTCACAGTTTTTTAGGACTAGAATTAGCACTGTGAAATTTCGTGATGATCGGTCCATAATTTACCCTAGGCCCCATATAAACCCTATTACCGGAAAACAGTTTAGTCGCCTAAAACCATAATTAATAACAAATCGTCACAGTTTAAGATAATAATAACATCATACAGATATTACTCCTTAAACATTCGAACTGTCGGTGGAGGGTATCAAAGATTCGGCACAGCCGAATATAGCACTTTAACTTGTTATTTTTATCAAATAGTGTAAAAATATTATTAAAGGTGTGTTTAACAATAATTTTTTGTTTAAATAATCTCTTATTGGTATAATGTAGAAAATTACTTTTTTTTAAAAATCTTCAATCGATTTTGAAGATTTTAGCAACTTTGAATCTCAACATAACATTTTTTTCTGTCAAAGCTGTGATCGTTTACTCGAAATTCTTACTACTTTTATTACAATTGAAAAATTTTTTCACTTTTTGTATTCAAAATATCTAATATCTAATTTTATAATTCATTCATTTGAATTGCTAATTCTTTTTTCTAATTCATTTGAATGAATTCAAAATCAATTCAATTCAAATGAATCTTTAAAATGAATTGCAATTCACTTAAACAAATTCAATTGAATTGGAAACGAATTGCAGTTCATTTTACAGATTCATTTGAATTTGTCAAAATGAATTGCAATTCATTTTTCAGATTCATTTGAATTGGAATGGATTCAAATTTCATTCAATTAATTTTTTTGTGTTAAAAGAATTAATTCAAAATTTGCTAATTTACTGCATGAATGATTCACAAATTAATTCAAAAATGAATGATTCATTTACAGCTCTGATATATAAATAAATGCTGGAACAGTTTTTTGTGGTTGATTTTTAAGTCCACCGATTTTAATAAAACATACTTATATCGTTTTAAAGGTATTTTTGTGTAGATATGCACGAGATATGCCTTTTTAAAAATTTTCAGGATTAAAGGGTTTTAAAAGCGTTTTAAATTTGCTCGCAAACACACGCACATACATGTATAAATAGTATGTAGTTAAGTTTTTTGTTATTCTCCCAAAATGTGTTTTTCTTGCATTATACTTGCAAACACACATGTATAAACTACGGTTGTGCTCTATCCCAGCGGAAAAGCTCAGAAGACCTTCTTACTGCAGGCCTTTTAAACGGCCTGCTTAAAAAATGTTTTGATTTAATTACTATTCTTCCGTAACTGCTAAAGAATGCCTCAGAGAAGGCCTCGGCTCTTTGGTATGAGAAGCGAGAAAAGAAGCAGTAACATTTTTTGTTTTGTTTTTTTTGCACAAGCAAAAGAATTCAGATCCCTTTACAAAAACAAAGTTACATATGTGGTTAATCATTTTAGTTGAAGTTGAAAAGAGAAAAAAATAAAATTTTTTGTTTTGTTTTTTTCGTCAAAGCGAAAGAATTCAGATCCCGTTATAAAAACAAAGCAACAAAGAAGGTGCATATTAAAATACAAAATAAAAACAATAATGTAAATCATTTTAGTTGAGTTTTGTTCATTAAGGATGATAGGTAGGTACTTGTACTTTAAAATTTTTTGTTTTTATTATAGGTATACTTTTATTTACAATCTATTTTACAATATTTAGCAAATTTGATTATTTCAATAAAAAAATAGGTATCACATGTGTTATTAAACTACAATAAGTTTAATAAAATATTTATGTAAACATACGTTTGTAAAATAGGTATACATAGTACATATATAAAAAGTTAAGTGTTGTTTCATTTTCTATATTGGAGATCTAATATGTACATGAAACCTATTCAGTCTTCTAATTTCATTTGTAAGGAAATATTTCTTAATGTTTTAAGGTACGTTCAGACTGATGAAATATTTGATAGCAAACATCAAATATTTCACTAACGTAGTCTGAACACAAAATATTTTTGGGTGTCAAATAAAATAACAGCTGATTTTGAGCAAATAAAAGTATTTGCAGGCAAACAAATATTTGTCCAATGTAAACATAGTGTGAACACAAAAAATCAAATATTTTAGTTTTTGAGCAAACATTTATTTGATACTAGCATTTAACCCGCTACTTCGTTAGCGTCTCCTTTTCCTTCGTGGACATATTTGTATGCCAAAGCTTATTTTTCTAGGTTTAAATTTGTTTAAATTCTAGCATTTAACCCGCTACTTTGTAATCTAATATGTAAATAGGTTTTAGCAAAATAGTTCCAACCTTTTTCATCTCATAGGTTGATATTGACACAGGACTTTGCACCTATAATTTTGTGCTTCTAAGTTCAATATAGAAAATTCAAAAAGTACGACTCGTAGAACACAAATGAAAGAAAGTTAGTTTCCCGTATTATCCTTTTCGATACTTTTTTCTCCCCATTTATGTATTCAAAATTTCAATGTTGCAGTTGGAGCCTATATTTTAGTACGTTTTTGTCATAGGATGAAAAAAAACTTTGGTGGGCGTGAGGGACTTCGCCAATTGAGCAAAAAAAATTTTTTGGCTTAAATTAAGGTGACCATACGTACTCTTTTTTTAGAGGACAATCCTCTTTTTTAACTGGCTGTCCTCTATAAAATTTGTGTCCTCTTTTATCATCTTTTTTTCATAATCTGTCATCTTTGTCCTCTTTATTTTTAAAAGCATGACCAATATTTGCTTTTATTTTTAAAAATTAAAATTAAAAATTTTATTTCACGGTGATCAACGGTTTTTTTTGTGCAATCGTATGGAAAATGTTGTGCCATGCTTGTTCTTTACTGGACTCTCATACACTTGCAGTATAAAATTTTGAATATTTTTTGCAATGATTATTAAAGTTAAGTTGTTTTTTTTTTTTATAACTAATTTTACTTAAGTAAATGTAAATTTTTATACATCGTCAGCTTATTATGCAAACCTGCTAACTCCCTTTCAACAAATTTTACAGGAAAAACTTTATATTTTTCCTATTAACTGCTTGAGAGGAGAACTAAAAATATAGTTGATTTGACACACTTCAAGACTCAAATTGAAGAATAACTACATGCTGGTCGACGAGGCATATATTTCTCTACCACACGGCATCAAATCTCAATTTACTTAAAAAGTGGATTTCGCAGGTCTGCATATTAAGCCGACGATATGTAATTCTTTTTAAATTTTCTTTACATTTATTAATATGGGGATATAAATTTGTCTGTAAAATATGTAAAAAAAATCTTGAAGTCAAAAAATTTTTTTACTTTATTTCTTTATGTCCTCTATTTTTATTTTTAAAATCTAGTCGCCTTACTTAAGTTGAACTGAAAAATGTGTTTTAATGACACATATGTGTGCCATTGGCTTAAATCTAGTTAATGTTTCACTTCCAACCTATTTTACTAAAACTTCAAGCACCCTTCTGGATCTTTGCTTCGTTAATAACCGTTCCAAATTATTGTTGTATGAACAACTTTCGGCGTCCTTATTTTATAAACATGACTTACTTTTTATATCTTACGAGTATTGTACTGAAGATCGAAGCCAAGAAATTGTTTATAGAGATTTTAAAAACATCGAGTACGCATCACTGGAGTCAGAGATTTTTACAATTCTTGGACTCAAATTTTTTTAATGCCTAGTGTAGATGATCAATTAACTTTTTTACAAAACAATAAGATTTATCTTTACAACAAGTATGTGCCAATAAAAAAATTTAGCAAACGTAACGAACAACCTTGGTTTTCTTCAGAAATTAAAACGCTTATTGCAACGAGAAATGAGGCATATGCCAGATGGAAACGATTTAAAACTAATACATTACACGAAATTTTTAAAGCCTCTAGAAAAAATGTTAATACACAAATTAGGATTGCAAAAACTTTGTTTTATGAGGAAAATTAAATATTAGCTTTGAACTCAAAAAATAAATGGAAAGAAATTCGTAAGATGGGAATTGTTAATGGTAAGGCCAATACTGCAGATTCGGTTGATGTCAATAAACTAAACTTGAACTTTGTTAATATACCAATGCCCAATGCTACGACTGATGTATATAGAGATTTTTTCACAGCACAACACAACAATATCACCAACAATCGTACGCCAGGCAATTTTATTTCAGTCGGCAATATTGTAACAGATAATAATCATCCGCCACGTTTGTTTGATTTTATACAATTTACCCAGGAAGATATTGTTGAGTCCTTTCTTAGCATCAAATCAGATTCTGTAGGACATGATGGTATCCACCCAAAATTCATTAAGCTTCTTCTTCCTCATATCTTACCTTGTGTAACACATATTTTTAATAACATAATAACCACGTCTTCTTACCCATCTACATGGAAATTCGCTAAGATTATTCCCATACCGAAAATGGATAAGACATACCGGCCGATAGCAATTCTTCCATACCTTTCAAAGGCTTTTGAACGCCTTATTCATAATCAGATGACTAAATATTTGTACAGCAGTTCAATTCTGACTGAAAGGTAGTCTGGCTTTAGACCAGGGCATGGCTGCGTCACTGCGTTGATTGATGTCTCTGAAGAACTAAGAAAACATATAGATGCCAAAATGATTTCTCTTCTCGTGTTACTTGATCACTCCAAAGCTTTCGACTCAGTCGATCACTCTATATTGTGTCTTAAACTAAAGTATTTATGTAAGTTTTCAGAAAATGCAGTTAAATTGAAGTCATCCTATGTTAGTGGCAGATCCCAAGTGACTTACCACGGCTCAGATGTATCAACCACCTGCATAATAAGGAGGGGCGTACCACAGGGATCAATTCTTGGCCCTCTTCTTTACACGATATATTCGAAGGACCTACCATCCCAGTTAAAGTTTTGCGAAATACAAATGTACGCTGACGATGTGCAGCTTTACATAAGTTGCGAGCCAAGTAATATAATTGATTGTGTCAACAAATTAAACCATGATCTGAATAATGTTTACAATTGGGCCTCTACTAACGGTCTGTGTTTAAATGCAAAAAAATCAAAAGCCTTGATCATTGGTAAATCACTGTATATCCCCTCATTTATCCCACCGATCCAAATAAACAATGAAAAACTTGAAATAGTCAAGGCAGCAAAAAATCGATTGGTCTAATCATATCAATTATATATGTGGTGTCACTCACGCAATGTTAAGAAATCTTTGGAGGACGCAATTTTTTACCCCCCTCAAAGTTAGAATGCTAATCCCTAAAACGTGCCTCCTGCCAAAACTTTTATATGCCTGCGAACT
Source organism: Pollenia angustigena (assembly GCA_930367215.1). NCBI lineage: Eukaryota > Metazoa > Arthropoda > Insecta > Diptera > Polleniidae > Pollenia > Pollenia angustigena. The sequence continues at coordinate 8,334,997 of OV884061.1, read as the reverse complement.
CTTTGCAAACTGTGACGCAGTATGCAAATCTAGGCTTAATGTGACATTCAACAATATTGCTAGATATGTTTTTGCCCGCAGACGTCTTGATAGTATCTCTGATTACTCAAAAAGAATCTACAATTTAACACTCGAAAACCTGTTGAAAGTTCGTTCATTATTGTTTCTACAAAAGCTGATTTTTACTAAACAACCTCAATATTTATACAGAAGATTAACTCTTTCAAGATCTAACAGAGGAAAGAATATAAACTCTATTCGCTACCGTAGCCTTATATCAGTTAGACATTTTTATGTTTCTATAATTCGTCTGTGGAACCGACTACCTCACCATATTCAATTCATAAGCAATGCAAACAGTTTCAAATCTGCCATTTTTAAACATTTTTGTTAACATTTTTATTGGTAATTTATTTTAATAACTTTTTTATTTATTATTTTATTTTATTTTATTTTTTTTTTGTAATTTCTTTTCACTTTTTAAATTAAATTTTTAACCTCGTATTCATAAACGATTGTTAAGAATTTTAAATTTGATATGTCAAATTTTAAATAATTTTGTGAATACAGGCATAAATATTTAATTTAATATTCATACTAATTTTTTATATTTGTTTACTTATTTGTATTAATTATTATTTATTTATGTGTTTAATTTTCATTTTATTTTATTTTATTGTGCCACATATGTATGTATAACTTTAATTCTACAGTACTGTAATATAAGACACCGTTCTTGTTGTACTGTCTTATCTAATAAAGAATCAATCAATCAATCAATCAATCCCATATTGCCCATAAGATATAGTCCCTTGGGGCAATGATGTCTACAAAAATTGTGTCTCTAATGTACATACAGAGGTAGCGTGACAAAAAGGTTTCAAAATATGTACAGGTTTTAGGCGTTTACTCCCCAAAAGGACCAAATTTCGAAAAAGTACCAGACACCTGTCCTCTTATTTTTCTAATGAACAACATTAAGTGTTAAATATTTTGTATCTCTTTTAGTTTTGGATTTTTGAGGTTAGCGGGATCGAGTTGGTGAGAGGCCAGCCGCTGTGTTAGTCAGTAACTTTACAGTTTTATATTATATAGATTTTTCTTTGGAAATATCACATAAATAACTATTAGGATTAAGATATGGATACGTATTGAAAATCGTTAGAGAGTCAATAAGAAAAAAAATAAAAAAAATTTCCTTATTTCCCCCCCCCCCCCCTGAATCCGCGCCTGGCGAGAGGCCAGCCTCCGGTCCAAATGTCATCCTTTTAGTTTCAGACGTTTAGGCTCTGCGATGAAAGATAAATAGATGGAGAAAAAAACTTTTGAAAGAGTAACAAACACAGGTACAATTTTCATCCCTTAAACGGCCGAATTTCGTAAAAGTAACAGACAATTATTTACTTTTTTTTATTTATTGCACAAAAATAAATATTAAATTAAAAAACGTACCAGTTTAGAAAACAAAGTACCTACCAGTTAGACAACGAAAAAGTTCCAAAAAATCCCTCTTACAGATTCTTTTTTACTCAGGACCTTGCATATTTATTTTATGTTTCTAGATCCAATAAATGCGGAAATGAAAAAGGTACCAGTTAAAGAACAAAATAGTACCAAAACCCCTCTTACAGATTCTCATTCACTCAGGACCTAGCATGTTTAATTTTATCTTTCTAGGTCCAATCCTTACGGAAATTAAAAAAGTACCAGCTAAAGAACAATAAACTACCAAAAGCTTCCCTGTTATAGATTCATATCCACTCATTACATTGCATATTGAATTTTATGTGTCTAGTTCCAATAATAACAGAAATTCAAAAAATACCAGTTAAAAAACAAAGAAGTACCAAAAAGCGCTTTTACAGATTCTTATTCACTCAGGACCTTGAAGGTTAAATTTTATGTTCATAAGACCAATATTAACAAAAATTAAAAAAAAAACAGTTAATGAACAAAAAAGTACCAAAAACTTCCCTCTTATAGATTATCATTCACTCAGGACCTTGCATGTTTGATTTTATCTTTCTAGGTCCAATACCAACGGAAATTCAAAAAGTACCATTAATGAATAAAAAAGTACCAAAAAGTTCACTCTTATAGATTCTCATCCACCCAGGACATTGCAAATTGAATTTTATGGTTTTAGGTCCAATACTAACGGAAATTCAAAAAGTAGCAGTTAAAGAACAAAAAAGGACCAAAAAATTCCGCAATAGATTCTTATCCACTCAGGGCATTGCATGTTGAATCTTATGTTTTAAGGTCCAATATTAACGATAATTAAAAAAATACCAGCTAATGAAAAATATCATATTTCCCGTATTTCCTTTTTTTGGTACTATTTTTCCCCCCATTAAAGTATCAAAAATTTCAGTATTTTCAAAATACAGGTTTTACCCATTTACTACCTAAAACGGCTGAATTTCGTAAATGTGCCAGGCACCTATTTGCTTTTTTTGTTTTTGATTTAATGGACAAAAATAAATATTAAATTTAAAAAAGTACCAATTTATTTAAAAAAAGTAACAGTTAGAAAACGAAAAAGTGACGAAAAATCCCTCTTACAGATTCTCATTCACTCAGGAACTTGTATGTTAAATTTTATGTTTCTAGATCCAATAAATGCGGAAATTGAAAGGTACCAGTTAAAACACAAAATAGTATCAAACCCCCTTTTACAGATTCTAATTCACTCAGGACCTTGAATGTTTAATTTTATCTTTCTAGGTCCAATAATAACGGTAATTCAAAAAGTACCAGTTAATGAATAAAAAAGTACCAAAAAGTTCCATCTTATAGAATCACATCCACTCAGGACATTGCATTTTAAATTTTATGATTCTAGGTTCAATATTAAAGGAAATTCAAAAAACAACAGTTAATGAACAAAAAAGTACCAAAAAGATCCCTCTAACAGATTATCATTCACTCAATCCATTGCATGTTTGATTTCCTTACGGAAATTGAAAAAATACCAGTTAAAAAACAAAGAAGTAGCAAAAAGCGCTTTTACAGATTCTTATTCACTCAGGACCTTGAAGGTTAAATTTTATGTTCATAAGACCAATATTAACAAAAATAAAAAAAAACAGTTAATGAACAAAAAAGTACCAAAAACTTCCCTCTTATAGATTATCATTCACTCAGGACCTTGAATGTTTAATTTTATCTTTCTAGGTCCAATACTAACGGTAATTCAAAAAGTACCAGTTAATGAATAAAAAAGTACCAAAAAGTTCCATCTTATAGAATCACATCCACTCAGGACATTGCATTTTAAATTTTATGATTCTAGGTTCAATATTAAAGGAAATTCAAAAAACAACAGTTAATGAACAAAAAAGTACCAAATAGATCCCTCTAACAGATTATCATTCACTCAATCCATTGCATGTTTAATTTCATGTTTCTAGGTTCAATACTAATGGAAATTCAAAAAGTACCAGTTGATGAACAAAAAAGTACCAAAATGCCCTCTTACAGATTCTTATCCACTCAGGGCATTGCATCTTGAATTTTGTGTTTCTAAGTCCAATAATAACGGATATTCAAAAAGTACCAATTTAAGAACTAAAAAGTACCAATAAGCGCTTTTAGAGATTCTCATTCACTCAGGAAATTGCAGGTTTAATTTTATGTTCATAAGACCAATATAAGCGAAAATTTAAAAAAAGTACCATTTAAAAAATGAAAAAGTACCAAAAAGATCCCTCTAACAGATTGTCATTCACTCAAGACCTTGCATGTTTCTAGGTCCAACAGGGCTGTCAGACTTGGGGATTTATCCCCAAAGTTGGGGATTTTATGCGAGCAAAAAGGACAAAGAAAGTCATTTGGGGATTGGGGATTTTTTTGGGGATATAAAAAAAAAATTCGGGGATTTTTTGGGGATTTTACACTCTTTAAATATATTTTCCCTTTTATTATTTATGCTTATTTTTCTTTGTCTCGTATTAAAAATATGAAAAAAAAGTAGGAAAACTTTTATCTTACTCTTATCAACAACTTATACGGTGTAAAAGGTCCTTATTCAGATTACCATTTTAGTTAAAAGGTAGTGTTAAAGGTACTTTATAAATTAATGTTATTTTTCCTTCAGGGTACAAACAAAATAAAATAATTTTTTTTACAAAAAATTTTTATTTGGGGATTTTTGGGGATTTCTAATTAAAATTTTTCTTACTATTTTTACTTTTTAAAAAAAAAAAGTTTAAAATTTGGTCAGAAAAAAAACAAACAGAAAAATATTTACTAATTAAGTTTTTTTTCTTAATTTGGGGATTTTTGGGGATATTTTTTTAATTTTTTGGGGACAAGGAAAAAAAGTACCTGGCAGCCCTGAGGTCCAATACCAACGGAAATTCAAAAAGTACAAGTTAATGAACAAAAAAGTACCAAAAAGATCCCTCTAACAGATTATCATTCACTCAATCCATTGCATGTTTAATTTCATGTTTCTAGGTTTAATACTAATGGAAATTCAAAAAGTACCAGTTAATGAACAAAAAAGTACCAAAATGCCCTCTTACAGATTCTTATCCACTCAGGGCATTGCATCTTGAATTTTGTGTTTCTAAGTCCAATAATAACGGATATTCAAAATGTACCAATTTAAGAACTAAAAAGTACCAATAAGCGCTTTTAGAGATTCTCATTCACTCAGGAATTTGCAGGTTTAATTTTATGTTCATAAGACCAATATAAGCGAAAATTTAAAAAAAGTACCATTTAAAAAATGAAAAAGTACCAAAAAGATCCCTCTAACAGATTATCATTCACTCAAGACCTTGCATGTTTCTAGGTCCAATACCAACGGAAATTCAAAAAGTACAAGTTAATGAACAAAAAAGTACCAAAAAGCCCTCTTACAGATTCTCAGAATCCCATCCACTCAGGACATTGCATTTTAAATTTTATGTTTCTAGGTTCAATATTAAAGAAAATTCAAAAAACAACAGTTAATGAACGAAAAAGTACCAAAAAGATCCCTCTAACAGATTATCATTCACTCAATCCATTGCATGTTTAATTTCATGTTTCTAGGTTCAATAATAACGGAAATTAAAAAAGTACCAGCTAAAGAACAAAAAAGTACCAAAAACTTCCCTCTCATAGATTCCTAGCCACTAATTACATGGCATATTGAATTTAATGTTTCTAGTTCCAATAATAACGGAAATTCAAAAAGTACCAGTTAAAAAACAAAGAAGTACTAAAAAGCGCTTTTACAGATTCTTATTCACTCAAGACCTTGAAGGTTAAATTTTATGTTAATAAGACCAATATTAACGAAAATTTAAAAAAGTACCAGTGAAAGAACGCAAAAGTACCAAAAAGATTCCTCTTACAGATTCTCATCCACTCAGGACCTTGCATGTTTAATTTCATCTTTCTAGGTCCGATACTAACCAAACTTCAAAAAGTACCAGTTGATGAATAAAAAAGGACCAAAAATTTCCCTCTTATAGATTCTCATCCACTCAGGACATTGTATGTTTAATTTTATGTTTATAGGTCCAATACTAACGGATATTCAAAAAGTACCAGTTAATGAACAAAAAAGTACCAACAACTTCCCCTTATAGATTCTTATCCACTCAGGACACTGCATCTTGAATTTTATGTTTCTAGGTCCAATACTAACGGATATTCAAAAAGTACCAGTTGAAGAACAAAAAAGTACCAAAAAGTTCCCTCATAGATTCTTATCCACTTAGGACATTACATGTTGAATTTTATGTTTCTAGGTCCAATATTAACGATAATTAAAAAATACCAGTTGTAGAACCAAAAAGCTAAACAAAAATTTCAAATTTCCCGTATTTCCTTTTTTGGTACTATTTTTTCCCCCCATTAAAGTATCAAAAATTTCAGTATTGTAGTGGGAGCCCATCATTTAGTACGAATATGTCAAACAATGGAGGAAAATGTTTTTTAAAAAAAGTACCAAAAATAGTTACGATTTTCACCCCTTAAATGTTCGAATTTCGTACCAAATTTGTATTCGTGTTTTTTTGATAAGTTTCGAATGTGGTATAAACTTTGATTCTATGTTTGTTGGTTCAAAAGATAGATGGGGTGTCAAAAAAGTACCAAAATTCAGATTTTACCCGTTTACTCCATAAAAGGGCCGAATTTCAAAAAAGTACCAGACACCTGTCCGCTTATTTTTCTAAAGAATAACGATAAGTGTTACATTTTTTTTTGTATCTCTTTTAGTTTTGGAGATATAAGGCTACCGTATTTTCCCGTTTTTAGCCTTTTTTACCCCCTTAACATTTGAATTTCCAAAAATCCCGTGTTAGTGGATCGATTTGGAGGGTGACCAATCTCTGTTTTTAGTTTTTTGCTTCAGGCGATTAGGCTGTGCGATGATGAATCAGTCAGTGAGTCAGTCAGTAACGTTACAATTTTATATATATAGATAGATTTTTCTTTGGAAATATCTCATAAATAACTATTAGGATTAAGATATGGATACGTATTGAAAATCGTTAGAGATTCAAAAAGAAAAAAAATAAAAAAAATACTTATTGAAAATTTCGTTAAAGATTCCATAAAAAAAAAACAAAAAAACCTTGCTGGCATTTCCAAAAATTTTGGACATAAAAAAAAAAATATTATTATTGGGAATTCTTTTAGTATCGAAATTAACAAAACATATTTTTATAATTTACGGGGGGAAATTTCCTTATTCCACCCCCCCTGACTCCGCGCCATGCGAGAGGCCAGCCTCCGGTCCAAATGTCAACCTTTTAGCTTCAGCCGTTTAGGCTCTGCGATGAAAGATAAATAGATGGAGAAAAAATCTTTTGAAAAAGTAACAAACACAGGTACAATTTTCATCCCTTAAACGGCCGAATTTCGTAAAAGTACCAGACAATTATTTACTTTTTTTTATTTATTGCACAAAAATAAATATTAAATTAAAAAAAGTACCAGTTTAGAAAACAAAGTACCTACCAGTTAGAGAACGAAAAAGTTCCAAAAAATCCCTCTTACAGATTCTTTTTTACTCAGGACCTTGCATATTTATTTTATGTTTCTAGATCCAATAAATGCGGAAATGAAAAAGGTACCAGTTAAAGAACAAAATAGTACCAAAACCCTCTTACAGATTCTCATTCACTCAGGACCTAGCATGTTTAATTTTATCTTTCTGGGTCCAATACTAACGGAAAATCAAAAAGTACCTGTTAATGAAAAAAAGTACCAAAAAATTCCTTTTTATAGATTCTCATCCACTCAGGACATTGCATATTGAATTTTATTATTCTAGGTTCAATATTATCGAAAATTCTAAAAGTACCAGTAAAAGAACGAAAAAGTACCAAAAAGCCGTCTTACAGATTTTCATTCACTCAGCCCCTTCCATGTTTAATTTTATGTTTCTAGGTCCAATTCTTACGGAAATTAAAAAAGTACCAGCTAAAGAACAATAAAGTACCAAAAGCTTCCCTGTTATAGATTCATATCCACTCATTACATTGCATATTGAATTTTATGTGTCTAGTTCCAATAATAACGGAAATTCAAAAAATACCAGTTAAAAAACAAAGAAGTAGCAAAAAGCGCTTTTACAGATTCTTATTCACTCAGGACCTTGAAGGTTAAATTTTATGATCATAAGACCAATATTAACAAAAATAAAAAAAAAACAGTTAATGAACAAAAAAGTACCAAAAACTTCCCTCTTATTGATTATCATTCACTCAGGACCTTGAATGTTTAATTTTATCTTTCTAGGTCCAATACTAACGGTAATTCAAAAAGTACCAGTTAATGAATAAAAAAGTACCAAAAAGTTCCATCTTATAGAATCACATCCACTCAGGACATTGCATTTTAAATTTTATGATTCTAGGTTCAATATTAAAGGAAATTCAAAAAACAACAGTTAATGAACAAAAAAGTACCAAATAGATCCCTCTAACAGATTATCATTCACTCAATCCATTGCATGTTTAATTTCATGTTTCTAGGTTCAATACTAATGGAAATTCAAAAAGTACCAGTTAATGAACAAAAAAGTACCAAAATGCCCTCTTACAGATTCTTATCCACTCAGGGCATTGCATCTTGAATTTTGTGTTTCTAAGTCCAATAATAACGGATATTCAAAAAGTACCAATTTAAGAACTAAAAAGTACCAATAATCGCTTTTAGAGATTCTCATTCACTCAGGAAATTGCAGGTTTAATTTTATGTTCATAAGACCAATATAAGCGAAAATTTAAAAAAAGTACCATTTAAAAAATGAAAAAGTACCAAAAAGATCCCTCTAACAGATTGTCATTCACTCAAGACCTTGCATGTTTCTAGGTCCAATACCAACGGAAATTCAAAAAGTACAAGTTAATGAACAAAAAAGTACCAAAAAGATCCCTCTAACAGATTATCATTCACTCAATCCATTGCATGTTTAATTTCATGTTTCTAGGTTCAATACTAATGGAAATTCAAAAAGTACCAGTTAATGAACAAAAAAGTACCAAAATGCCCTCTTACAGATTCTTATCCACTCAGGGCATTGCATCTTGAATTTTGTGTTTCTAAGTCCAATAATAACGGATATTCAAAAAGTACAAATTTAAGAACTAAAAAGTACCAATAAGCGCTTTTAGAGATTCTCATTCACTCAGGAAATTGCAGGTTTAATTTTATGTTCATAAGACCAATATAAGCGAAAATTTAAAAAAAGTACCATTTAAAAAATGAAAAAGTACCAAAAAGATCCCTCTAACAGATTGTCATTCACTCAAGACCTTGCATGTTTCTAGGTCCAATACCAACGGAAATTCAAAAAGTACAAGTTAATGAACAAAAAAGTACCAAAAAGATCCCTCTAACAGATTATCATTCACTCAATCCATTGCATGTTTAATTTCATGTTTCTAGGTTCAATAATAACGGAATTTAAGAAAGTACCAGCTAAAGAACAAAAAAGTACCAAAAACTTCCCTCTAATTACATGGCATATTGAATTTTATGTTTCTAGTTCCAATAATAACGGAAATTCAAAAAGTACCAGTAAAAAAACAAAGAAGTACTAAAAAGCGCTTTTACAGATTCTTATTCACTCAGGACCTTGAAGGTTAAATTTTATGTTAATAAGACCAATATTAACGAAAATTTTAAAAAGTACCAGTGAAAGAACGCAAAAGTACCAAAAAGATTCCTCTTACAGATTCTCATCCACTCGGGACCTTGCATGTTTAATTTCATCTTTCTAGGTCCGATACTAACCAAACTTCAAAAAGTACCAGTTAATGAATAAAAAAGGACCAAAAATTTCCCTCTTATAGATTCTCATCCACTCAGGACATTGCATGTTTAATTTTATGTTTATAGGTCCAATACTAACGGATATTCAAAAAGTACCAGTTAATGAACAAAAAAGTACCAAAAACATCCCCTTATAGATTCTTATCCACTCAGGACACTGCATCTTGAATTTTATGTTTCTAGGTCCAATACTAACGGAAATTCAAAAAGTACCAGTTGAAGAACAAAAAAGTACCAAAAAGTTCCCTCATAGATTCTTATCCACTTAGGACATTAGATGTTGAATTTTATGTTTCTAGGTCCAATATTAACGATAATTAAAAAATACCAGTTGTAGAACCAAAAAGCTAAACAAAAATATCAAATTTCCCGTATTTCCTTTTTTGGTACCATTTTTTCCCCCCATTAAAGTATCAAAATTTTCAGTATTGTAGTGGGAGCCCATCATTTAGTACGAATATGTCAAAGAATGGAGGAAAATGTTTTTTAAAAAAAGTACCAAAAATAGTTACGATTTTCACCCCTTACCGAAACGACTTGTTTTTATTGCTAGTACAGAATTCAATGTAAATTCCTAGAAATATATCCGAATACCTTCAGTTTTTCTTCAACTAAATGGGCTTCTATAAGAAAGAAAATGTCAGGCTGTGTTATTTAATTAAAAAACGTTGGAAAAATAAGTTTATTTTCAATGCCATTTATATTATACGATATTATTGTTATATTTTCGACAGAAATGTTTTAGTTTTTTCAATGGGTATTACTTAGCAGTGTTTCATAATTTATATCTAATAATTTCACCTCATCCCCATATACTTTTGACAAAGTTTCTATACCATCTTCTTTGCTATTTATATATGAGATTTGTTTCAAGATTTAAGGTTATTGAGATTTCCTTTGTTACTAAAAATTATTACAAAAATTTCAGATTATCATATCAATCAAACTAAAATGTGGATTTTAATGGCTTTAACCCTAGGATTACCGTCTTGGTCTGGCCAGACCAAATTTGTGTTTTACTTGCAATATTTTTCGAATATACCAAAAAATCAAAAAAACAGGGACGTGAATTCTATAAATGATATGCGCTGAATTGATTGAAATTAATTTGGATTTGATTGGAGCACATTAGTGGGTTAAAATTCCATTTTTATGTAAGAGTCTATGAAATTACCCTCTTAGTCTGGCTAGACCAATTTATTTTTTGCTTGCAATGTCTTTCAAATAGGACAAAATATAAAAAAAAAAAACCCTAATAAACGATATGTTCTGAAACGAATGAATAAAGTTTGAATCAAATCAGGCCCATTATGCGATTAGTTCAATTCAACTACAAAAACCAAACGCAAAACTTGTTTCAGCTATGATATACATATGTGAAAAAGCAATATTCGAAATTAAAGACTACATTTTCGATGACTTGCATATGGAATAAAATAATGAAATAACAAAATTATATAACATATTCGTATCATCTAAAGTAATAACCATACGTTCAATAAAAATATATTTATTTACTTACAGCCGTATTCATAAAAACTTATTTATGATTAATTAATCGTTTTTAAGCAAAAATTGCTAAAGTTGTATTCATAAACGAAAAATAGTCTATTAAACCTTTAATAAACCGTTAATAAAGTATGAAAATTAATTGTTGGATTTGCCCTTCTTTAAACCAAAAATAAAATGACATTTTGATAAGTGTTTGCATTTAATGATATTGTTTTTGTGAAATATGTATGTTGAAAAATAATGAAAAAATGTTTTATTTATTAATATGGACATGTTAAATACATTTTACTTAATTTATTTTTTATTTATATTTATTTTAGACAACCAATTTAAAGTTATATTTTTAATTATTTAAAAAAAAAATGTATATGATTTAAATTAATATGTTCAGGGCCAGATATTCTTTTAAAGTATTTACTAGATTATTGCAACCAGTTGTTGTTTTCTTTAAAACAACAAATTATTGTTTAAAAATATTAAAAAACAAGTAAGGTGCTATATTCGGCTGTGCCGAATCTTATATGCCCTTCACCATTTTGCGAGCAGAATACAGCGCAACTAGACAAAAACAAAATAATGTTTACATTTACAATGTAAATTTTACATACATATTTACAATACTAAAAACTTCATTATTATTTAAATTTAAAAAGCGAAAACTGGTAAATATTTTTTTTTAATCGTTTTTGAACATAAAAATTAAAAAAAAAATTTGTTTTTAAAAAACCAAGATTCGAACCAGGGGACTCACAGTTTCTAACCTCAACAAACCCCCTTGACAATTGAACCATGAAGGAACGTTGTTTGAATATCATTAAAATGAAATATGGTCCGTTTTATTGTTCACAACACAACTCATTTGAGTTGTAATTATTATTGATTTTTTTTTCACCAAATATGGAAAAGTTGTGAACAATAATACAAAAATTACAAATCAAATTATTTGAGTTGTGAACCGTAATAGGGGCCTTTATTCACCAAAATGGTTTGTACCATGTATGTGTGTTTGTTTGTTTTCTTTTAGTATAGACAGTATTGTCATACCGTAGATTTATCTTTTTTGGCGAGTTTTTAAGTAGCAGAAAGAAACAAACGTTCCCAGTTTCTATTTGTTAAAATAATTTTGTTAAATAGATTAAATAATAAAGAAGAGTGATAACGGAAATCATATTGGGCATTATGCTAGTATATGTAAACAATTGACAAGAGGGGCAGGTTTTTTTAACCGATTTGACAGATTTATATACCGACGTGTTTAAGAAGAAATTTGCCAGTTAGTTGGGTTATAAATCTTGGACTCGGGAAAATTTATGGTTCCCGAAAGTTGGTGTTTTTATTATTTTTATTATTATTTTGGTCATAACTTTTTCGTTTTTCAGAAAATATTTTTTACTAAAGATTTCCGATCTTTTGATATACAAGGGATAACCATAAGTCATATAACAGTCCAAAAAATCAGGTTTTTATACAATTTTTGATATTTTTGTACGGGAGGTACCACGCTCACTTCTCCAATCCCGCCCACATTGTCGGATGCTGTGTATTGATAACCTAAATGTGTGTACCTAATTTGGAAACTTGCCGTTCTCCAGATATACAGAAAAAGTAATAAAAATACAACAACAACAATGGATTTTTGGAGAAAATTAGAGGTAGTCGTTGTTTTTTGCTCATATCTCAGCCATTTTTGGACCGATCTGGCAAAATTTCAATAGCAAGAAATGGTGGACTATATGTGACATAAACGTAAAACAATCTAGCCGCTATCATGTCTGGAGTCTCCGGAAACCACATATCAAACGTAAGAAGGACGGACAGACGGACATGGTTAAATCAACTTCTCTCCTCATAAGGACCCAGAATATATATACTTTATAGGGTCTTAGATCAATATTGTAGAAATTACAAACGGAATGACAAACTTATATAAACCCTTTTCCACCTGAGGTGAAGGGTATAATAAAAATAAAATAAGCAAATCATAATAATAGTGATGTTAATAAGAAGTAAACAAACTTTTTATTCGAATACTTTCTTGTCGTATGCTTAAAAAAGTTTAAACAAAAATTTTTATGATACCTTTTGGCAACATTTTGTTCAGAAACGAAAATAATATATACAGGGGTGTCATGGAAATCGAAAACGTAAAACGAAAGAATTTAGCAGTTCTTTTTATTATACTTTTAATCTAATTTTTACAATTTTTGTTAAACAATTCTATTTAATAGAGCATTATTTGTGTAATAATTGTCATAAAATTTTATTATTACATAAATCTTATTGAAAAATGACTCTTAAAATTCTTTCGTTTTGATAACAACAATTTTTAAGTTCTACAATTAAGAAAAAATATAAAAAAATTATGTATAGAATATCATGTGAACCGAATAGAAGTTTCATGCATCACTAGCAATAAAATGGCAGCAAAACATAAAGAAAGTTGCCATACTTAAGGTCCAATTAGACGTGACATAACCATAATGACATTGCCGTAGCGATGAATGAAGAAACCAAAATTGAATTGATTTGTATGGTATGTTTATGTCGTTTTGATAATACAGAGGTGATGGTAATACAGTTTTGTTATAGTTATGTCACGTCTAATTAGACTTTTAAACACAAAAACGCTACAGACAGTTAATAGTAAAACCGCTGTTAATGTACGTTTATGGATACAAATTTTTAAAGGAGGTTTATAAGACAAAAAGCGTTTGATAGTTATTACATACTATAAAATAAGAACTTTTATGAATATGGCTGTTATTATTTCATTGGAATTTTTAGCTGTTCTAATTGTGGTCTGGCCAGACCAAAGAGGAGAACTTAGTGGTAGAAAGTTCCCGAGAATCCTAGGGTTAAGGGCAAAATAAATGACACAAGCAGTTTGACAACAAGATGTTTGTGTGAGTATTAACATTTTATTTATTGGTATTTGTGTTTAACCACCCTGCAAATAAAATTGGACCACCTGACCCATTTTGATAAAATGGACTACTCCATGGACTAGTCCGATGTAATGCAAGCATGGACCATACCATTGTTAAAAAGTGTTTGTAGTGAGACGACATGTCTTCGTTTTTTAACGACATGCTTTCGTGTTTAAACGACTTCAAAACTAATCCTCTTGAGTATACCATGGAGTAGTTTTAAAACTACTCCTTACTGGTCCAAAGGTGGGTTATATACCATGGAGTAGTTTTAAAACTACTCCTTAGTGGTCCAAAGGTGGGTTATATGGTCCTCTCCTAGGACATCGTAATGTTAAATAGACCAGGTTTTTTCCATACGTTTGGGTTACTTGTGGACTAGTCCTGGTCCCTTGTGGACTACTCTTTACACGCGTGTTTGGACTGGTCCTATTATTTGCAGGGCATTTGTCTGGTTTTTTTGGCCCTTCAGCTACATGGGTTGGTTGTTGGCGACCAGTAAAGTGACTTTTAAAGCCGGCGATTCACTATCTTATTCATTCGTATGTTTTATCAAAAAAATCGTGTGTGTTCACAAGGTATGATAATGTGAATTTTTTTGTAGGATAGGGTGGCGTAGATTCGGATAGAATTCTTTCATCAGATTTTCAAGGGAATGGATCATACGATTGTGTAGGATAGTAATCCCGCCCATATGACATTTGAATTTTTCAAAAGTAACCTCGAAGTGTATTTTACAGACTTCAATACATATATTCAGCCTAAATGATGATCAAGACAACTAAAACTAATGATTACCTTCATATCAATACGGGGTCAAGCAATTCGCCTGAAGGATCAACCTTATTAATGGATAATAAAGTACTGCAAGACTTTAATAATGAATACGAGCAAATAACTTGTGGACAAATTAAATTTTTTAAATTTAGTGGCGAAATAGCTGAACTTGAAGAAGAGGAAGATGTTGAAAATGGCACAAGCACAGATCAAGTGGATGATATCGATGAGGATGAGGAAGATGAAGAACGAGATTTAACAAATCTAACATGGCTTACTGAGCTACGTAACCAGACAATGGGGTTTGTCCATATGGCATTAGATGAAGAATCAAAAAAAGACAGTGAACTAACAACAATTTCAGTGGAACAGATTTCAATTCAACAGCCATCGTACCATTATTGCCAACAGCCTGAGAAAGAAATCCCAGAAAAATTAAATATAAATATATTAGGACAGCAAAATCAAAGGTTAATTTTTAAAATTCCAGAACACAAATCAGATGAAATACGTGCCACTAAAACATTGAATCAACCAAAACGGCCCTTACCTGCTGAACGATACGAATTGTTTTTGAATAAAATTAAAAGGTGTTTTAAATTATCTTAAATAAATGTTCTTCAATTTCTTATAAAATTTTTTCATTTTGTTTTAAATATATAGAGATTTGGAAATTTATGAAAAATCTGCCATTAATTACCAATCCGACATTGTTGAAAAACCCCCATTTAATTATTCTCATATTATCGGAATGGCCATGTTAGAAAACGGAAGACGTATCACTTTGCAGCAAATTTGCTCGTGGATTGAACGAAAGTTTGCATTTTTTCGTGTACGAAAGAAGTGGAATGTAAGTAGCGATTTTTTTTAATATATAAATTTTTTCCTATTTCTTTTAATTGGTTTCTTAGAATTCAATACGACACAATTTGTCACTACATCCGTGTTTTCGTAAAATTGGCCGCAATAAAGAAGATAAAGGCAAAGGTGGCTATTGGGAATTAGGTGTAGATTTAAAGAAATGTGAGCGAAGGCGTATTCGTAATCGAAAATCTTCAGCACAACCCTTCAAAATGCAAAAGAAGCATTTACAAACGCACTATGTAAAACTCACAAGGAGAAAGCAACAAAATATGGGCAGCGTAAAAAAAATTAACTTAAAGCACTGCACTGAAAATTTTAAAAATATTTATACTGAGAATGAAGAGCTGTTGTTGGACGAAATGGATGTGCAACAAAACGTTGATGTTACGAGCACACACTCAAATAGCCATACCAACATAAATTCCACAGATACAAGTTACAAACATTCCGAATTACACATCGGACCACAACAAATAAATCCTATGATTAAAGATACTAACAAAACTGTAGGAGAAGCTGCGATGTTAGAAAATTTTATTAATAACGATGACACAATAAATTTACAAGAAAATTTAGACTTTAAAGAGCTAAAAAAAAACTCTCACTTGGATAAAGATATATGCAATTGCAATGAAGAGTCTTCAGACCAATCATGTCAGCATCAGCAGCATAAATTGGGTACAATTATTATAAGCGCAACAAGTGTGTGCGCAGATATGCCAAATATTCAAAATATAAATCAGCGTTCACTTAACTCGTTACTTATAAATAATTCAACAAAACAGTTATTAACAGAACAGCAGCAATGTCCAAATAGAACCGTAAGTATTTGGTTTTTAATAAAATTATTATGTGTTTACCTTTCTAAATTTTTTTTGTTTTTTCCTTTTGAAAAAAACAGTGCGTTTTTTTTGCAAATTTAAAAAACACACATTAATTCACTTTTACAGCCCTTATTCTACAATAAGATGATACAGTGTTGCCACTAGTAAAATAAAAAAATTACTCAACTGTTAGCTTAAAATTATTCTAAACGATATAAAATAACACAATAACTATTAAAAAAAAAATTTGCAGCTGTTATCCTGCTGCTGAAAGTTTTTCCAACACGAAACAAATATAGAGGATACACCTGTCACTGAATTCACAATCTTTGAATAAGTGTCACTTACATTGCAGCCACACGATCAAGATTTTCTTGATAGTCTTTTACATATACTGTTTGTCAAAATATGCAAAAATTGACAGCTGTAACGTAGGCTGCACGCAAGTTGAAAGCAATTTACTTTTAAGATGTCATCAAGAAAACAATTGATAAAGACAAACATGTAATCAGCTGTTAAATGTAAAGTAAAATTGCCAAACAAATGGAAAGGTGAAATTGAAAGCCAGCTCGTGGTCAACTTAAAAAGTGTGAGTGTGTTAGTAAAAAAGGGAGCGTGTATTGCTAATTGAAAGGCAAAACTTGATCGTGTGGCTGCTATGTTATATGATATATCGTCATTTTGACGATTTTTTGTCCAAAAATGGCCCATTGACGATTTATACCCTAAATTTGACGATTTTCGAATGACAAATTTGTACTAATTTACAAAGGTTTTTAGTGTTATTTGTTATTTTTGAATAGTTTTTTTGATATTTTCTATTATTTAGCTAATAATACAAATATATTAGTTTACACTTGAAATTTTGGTAATAGATCCATTTTCAATCTTTGGTTTTTGCTTTAATTTGTATAGTTAGAAAAGTGTTTCTTTATTGCAATTTAGAAAACGTAAACGGTAATCCTTAACAATTTGTAAACTATATTGTTTTTGTTCTTCGCTTCATGATAAAATATTTTTATAATCCTGCATTAATTTGCCTCTCCTCTCAGCGTTATCGTTCACTAGTAGTGTGACCACAATTGAAAAAAAATTTGATGCTAAATGGGGATTAAAACAATGATAAAATGCTAAAAATAAAATTTGAAAATGCTCAAAAAAATGCTAAATTTTCTTAAATAATTGTATTATTAATAAAATGAAGTTTATATAAAAATAAATTATATACATATATAGATTTATTTAATAAAAACAATTCAGTAGTTTGATAAAAGTTAGCGATTTTTTAACCAAAAAAAAAAACAAAAGTCCCTATCTACAAAATATTACATGATAAACGCTTAAAGCCCTTACCTACAGTTTGCCAAATATGCTACATTGTCAACTGTCAAACAAACTGTTAAGGCGCAACCATAATGTGCTTAAGTTGGCTTAAGCAAATTTGCCAAATATGCTACATTGTCAACTGTCAAACAAACTGTTAAGGCGCAACCATAATGTGCTTAAGTTGGCTTAAGCAAATGTGCGAATAATGTAAATCATATGAAGCAAACCATATTGAACTGAAAGAAAATTTTTGTTAAGTTGTATGAAAGTGATTCCGTACGGAATTAAATGTTTTTTGATTTTGTTTTTGCTTTTTTAAATACATTTAAGAGACTTTTTGTTAATTTTGACAGTAGGTTAAGCAAGGCTATGCATATTATGGTTGGGCCTTTATGTTTTACAAGAAAAGTAAAAGAAATTATATACAGTTTAAGGCGATTAATAAATTTATCATTTTAAATAGTTTCTTGTAAAATTTTAAAAATGTTAGATGTTAATAATAGCTTAAGTCGAAATTTCGTGTTTTGAGATATTAAGGGTTTTGCCTAAAATTAATTGTGTGTTGTATTGTGAAAGTTAAAATATAAATGCAAATAGTTTTATTAATAATAACATTAAACACTTGAAATTTAGCAGCGTGAAGAAGATAATAAGAATATGTAATAAATTAAAAATCATTATTATTTATTGCCACAGATATATATTATTAAATACAAAATTTAAGTAAAAACAAAAATTATCATTCAAAACATAAAAGGCTATTCAACAGCATTTTCAGTAAATTTAATAACAGCATTATATGAATAGTTTTCCTTTATTTCCAAAGTGTTGGCTAAAATACCATTTGAATATGATCTGTTTTCATCATATTCTAAACACCTATCCAGAATTCAATAGTTGAACTTTGGTTCATCAATTCGCATGCATTCAGCTTTTGCCATTGCTGTTCCAAAACCGTTATTTCTTCTGTAGCAAAATCGACCATTTCTTCTTTAATTTTTTTTACAGGGTTGCTATTATTATACATTTGTATAAACGAATAAATATCAAAATATGTACAATTATAGAGATTAACAGAAGTAATAAGTTATATTGTGAAATAGCAACATATAAAATGTTTAAGATTAAAAATGCTAAATAATGCTAAAAAAATGTTACAAAAATGCTGAAAATAATGCTAAATGCTATTTGAAAAATTCGCTGCTAAATCAAAATAAATAATGCTAAATTTAGCAGTGAAAATGCTAAAAGGGTCACACTGTTCACTACTTTTAAACCTGAAAGAATTTTTTTTAGCTTCGATTCAATTCGTATATCAATCTGAAACGTTGAGTTGCTGCTGGAAGTACCTGCTTTGAAGAGTGGTACTAGAAGAGCATAAGCACAAGCACTGGCTATTTTGCTATTGCGCTTTTTGAATGGGGTCTACAAGATTATGTAAAAGCTTTGGTTTTCGATACGACAGCTGTCAATACTGGACGAGTCAATGGAATTTGTTCCATAATTTATAATACACTAGAGAGGGATCTGTAGTGCGATTCTGTAATTAATTTTAACAATAGTTGTCATTGTTAAAAAAATTAACAAGCAAATTAACGATTTTGCTATTCTGTAACATTTTAAACAGCACTTGTTATCGTTAAATCAGCTGCTTGTGTTAAGTAAACGACAACTTTTTTAGTGTTGTTTATTTATTGTTAAATGTTGAAAAAATAAAAAATATTTAGTAAAAAGAATTAATATAACTTGAAAATGGCAATTAAATAATTTGTATTTAATTTAATAGTAAAATGTTTGGCTTATCTTCTTAAAAAAAACAAAAAACTAAAAAAAATTCTGTTTAGTTTTAATAATTTTATTTGTTTTTTTTATTCCTCTTTGTGTTTTTTGTTATTTTGCGTTATTTTGCCATTTTTTTGACAGTGATGCCACTTGACGTTAATTTTTATCTATGTTTTTAACAACAATTTACAGAATCACATAATCGTTAGTGCAAACAACAAAACATGTTGACAATTATAACAACTGTTGATATTGTTAAAAGTTACAGAATCCCACTACTGTTGTATTTTGCTTGTAGGCATCACATCGTTGAACTTATTCTTACAAGCGTTGATATTAAATTTTGCAAGTCAGATGGTCCTAATGTTCAACCATTTCAGAAGTGTTGGCCATTGATAATTTCAGGAATTACAACCGCGGGATAACTATAGGGAATTTAGCGAACTTGATCAAATATTTCTCGAAAAAACACCAACCCGATCAGGCATAAAATTTCGAGCTCCAGGCGCTATACATCACGCAAGATGAATGTCTAAGGCAATATACACTTTAAAAATAATACCAATAATATTAATCTAAGTGACAGCAGTTCTGATGATGAGTTGAACTAGCAGTATGGGCCCGCAAAAAATTGCATGATTTGCTGTTCTTGCCCATAACAACAATGAAAATGATATCGATGATACATCATCTGAACAACCTCAACATCCAAACCCTCCACCAATTCTAATTCCAAATGTCGGTGATGTTGCTAAACTGGTTAGCACGTTAAACTAAATAGTTGCAAGTAATGAATTTTATTATATGTAAGTAATACAGGTGATGGTCAGGTTCGTTTAAACATTAATGCCAAATTTTCAGGATAGTATTTAAATCAATATTAAGTTAATTTTCATAACAAACTTAAATCGTATTTGAAACAGATTGGTTTTTTGAGTTTTATGTGAAAAGTCTTATATTATTAAGATAAAAGTATGGTAGCACCAGGGCTGTCAGATATGGCGATTTCTCGCCAAACGTGGCGATTTTGAAAAGTGTTTGGCGATGGGATTTCCCATTTGGCGACTGGCGACTTTTATGGCGATTTCTGATATTACTGGCGATTAACTTGGCTATTTTTACCATTTATATTATTTCGGCAATTTTGTTTAACAACTTGTCATTTTTGTTATCATTACTAACATTAAAAAAAAAAAATATTAAGTGAATTTTATATTCAGTCAATATTTAATTCTAATAGTATGTATGTAATTCTAATAGTATGTAGGTCAAAACTCCAGTAATGAAATCGGTGAGGCTGAAGTGTACGATCTTATAGACTTGTGTACTAAATTTAAGTTTTAAACTGAATACATATATGATCTCCATTTTATGTTACTTCAAAAAAAATTACAGAAACAACACACAATTTACTTCGGCGACTTTTTTGTATTTTTTCTCAGTTTTTGGCGATTTTTGACTGAAAAATTATACAAGCGTTTTTTGTACGCAAAATTTAATTTAAAAAAAAGAATATTTTACAAAAACTGAACAAAATCGACGTTTGGCGATTTCTGACATCCGGTTTGGCGATGGAGCTCAAAAAAGTCTGACAACCCTGGGTAGCACTACTAAATACAAAAAAAATATAAAAAAGTGTATTTATTTACAAGGTGGTCTGAAAAAACAGCTGACTGTTAATGCTTTGCCTGTTGTTGTATTGTTGTGATATTGAGGTCACCTTGCTTAAATATTACAATGGAAACTTAAGTTGAAATTAAGTGTACCACATCGGCGAATTAAGTTTCACTTAAGTTTTTAGTGAAGAAGAGAATTTTGTATTTAAAACGATTTTAAAAATAAATGTGTTTTAATATCAATCCTGAAAATTGGCCATAAGTCAGTTGATTCGTACCGAAAAATAGTTAAGCATTTTAACGATAACAAAATAGTATATCATACGTACCTACTAAAGCAAGAACGGGCTTTCACTGTTGTTATAAAGGGTCTTCATCACACAACGCCAATTGTTGATATAAAAGCCAATTTGCTTTTATTTGTACACGAAGTTAGAAGTGTAAGCAATATAACGAGTCGTGAAACAAAGAAGCCACCAGGGTTGTCAGATTTTTTTGAGCCCCATCGCCAAACCGGATGTCAGAAATCGCCAAACGTCGATTTTGTTCAGTTTTTGGAAAATTTTCTTTTTTTTAAATTAAATTTTGCATACAAAAAACGCTAGTATAATTTTTCAGTCAAAAATCGCGAAAAAATACAAAAAAGTCGTTAAGTACACAAGTCTATAAGATAGTAAGTACACTTCAGCCTCACCGATTTCATTACTGGAGTTTTGACCTACATACTATTAGAATTAAATAGTGACTGAATATAAAATTCACTTAATATGTTTTTTTTTTTATTTTAGTAATGATAACAAAAAATGACAAGTTGTTAAACAAAATCGCCGAAATAATATGAATGGTAAAAAAAAGCCAAGTTAATCGCCAGTTATATCAAAAATCGCCATAAAAGTCGCCAGTCGCCAAATGGGAAATCCCATCGCCAAACACGTTTTAAAATCGCCACGTTTGGCGAGAAATCGCCATATCTGACAGCCCTGGAAGCCACTGCCAATGTTTTCGTTGACTTAGAACAGGGATTTCCATTTCTTTGCACAATTGTGCACACCAATACTTAGACATATTTTTATGCTCTTCAATTCAGTCGTCGATGTGACTTCGACAAGTGTACATGTCTAGCGAATGCTATATTATTTTGTTTCAGCTAACACTCAAAAAATATTGTGCGGTCAAAAATGATTTTGGTAACATCCAGTGCCTTGCGTGCAATTTTTATTTAGAGTTTAAATTTTAAGACTTAAATGTAGAATAATATAACATTTCATAAGTTTACATGCAAAGCAAAGAACTTTTTAAAATGGTAATTATTTGAGATTTAAAATCAATTTTTAATATTTTAGATAAAAATGCGTTAACCGATATATTATTAAGGAACAAATATTGTATTCTATTAATTTGTAATTTTCAAATAATATCTACATACATTGTTTTGCATTTAAGCTAACGATATGTGTTTTGTTTGTGAAAAAAATTCTTTGATGCGTGTAAAAGGGTTCCTTTTTCTTTCGTTAAAAGACGTACCTAAATGCGGAAATTATTCAGAAAAAAATAGCCACAAGAATTTGTTGGTATTTTGTGCTTGTAAAAATATTTTTGTTTCTGTACCAATCGCGTCGGTGGGTTTTTTTTTTCTTTTAAAACTCTTTTCTTAAGTAAGTAAAAACATTTAAAAAACAAGTTAAAAAAGTTTTGTTTTGCTACAATTTATGTGTAATCCTATACAGATAAAAGCAAATGTGACTGCAGGTTCTAATTTTTTCCCAAATTAAAACTGGTGATTTTTAAAATTTTCCAAAAACTTCACTTGTTTATAGAAATCTCGAAATCGACAAAAGATATGAATATGCCGAAATATTGGAAACACTTTTCAATAATTTTCAAGACAGGTTTCAAGATTTTGTAATTTTACAACTGCTATTAGATCTTTTGAAAACCCTTTTCGTTGCGAAGTAAGCAACTTCGAATTTGATATTCAATCAGAACTAATCATACTACGAAGCGAAGTAAATGCTCTAGACGAAAATAATATTGTAGAGTTCTGGAAAGATTTGGATGGCGAGTTCTATCCTGAACTGAAAAAAAATTCATTAAGGTGCGTCTCTTTATTCGGCACTACTTACCTATGCGAACAAATTTTTTCGGATTTAAAATTTATTTCTTCCAAGCAACGTAAATTAAATTAAGTTCATCCTATTTGAAAAGCATTCTGCTATTACAAAACTGCCATAAAAGTATAAATTTAGAAGATTTTATTTTATAAGTTGTATAACACAAGGGAGCAAAATTAAACATTTTTTCTGTTGCTAGAAAATGTGTTGCAGTTCTTTACCAATTCAATGTCGCTGATTTTAAAACTGAACTTTTTTTCTATCAGCTGTGATTTACGTGCAATATTTATTTTTTATGAATTTTTAAAACATAAAAATATTGAATTTTTTTACAATTGTTTGATAAGATATTTGAAACTGATTTAGAGTCAAAAAGCTTCCGAATAAAACAAGTGCAGTTTTAAAATCAGCGACATTGAATTGGTAAAGAATTGCTACAAATATTTTATCAACACAAAAAATTTTTATTTTGTACCTTTGTGTTATACAACTTATAAAATATGTTACTAACATTTTATTTCGGCTGTAAATGAATGCATTCTCTCAATTTTTTTACTGTCTGGTACTCACTAATACACAACCAAAAATTTTTTGGAAATGCCTGACTTAGAACCTAATGCTAACAACTGTGAAATTTATAATATTAGGACATTTGGTCACGCTATTGTTGTTGTAGAAGCTCCCAAAAAATTTAATGATATCGTTCAATGTCAAAGCTGTCAGCAGTCCGGACACACTAAGTCTTACTGCAAAAGACCATATTCATACGTTAAACGTGGCCTAGAGCATCAACCAATGAATGCTCTAAGTCGCCAAGTACACCACCACAATGTATCAATTGCTTAGGAAATCACACTGCGAACTATAAGGGCTGTGTAGTTTATCAGAAACTCATTATTAAACGCATAAATATCACTCGAAGAAATGTAAATGAAAATAGCAATTTCAATATAAACGCTAAAGCTTCGTACAGACGATGGTCAGATCTTACAATATTGGTAAGCAGCGTTGCTTAAATTGCATTAAAATTGGCTAAAATGTCTTACAACTGTGTGAACATTGTAAGCTCATTAGCATTTGCAGATGTGCAAAATTAATGCATCTGACAATGGACCATTGTCAGAAAAATTTTGATGTTGGCAACGCCTGCTTACAATATTGTAAGATCTGACCATCGTCTGTACGAAGCTTAACTTCGCAGCTGCTACTCAAAATAGTGGCCAGACAACCTATGCCCAGGCTGTTAAAGGCACAAATGATGGAGTAAATAATGTTCTTCAAAAAATTGAGGCGCTGCTTGCAAAACAGATTGACTTAACTAATGAATATGATGTCAATGTTTATGACAAAATTATGCAAGTAAACCTAGTAATTGCAGAATGGAATGCTAATGGCATTTTGAATCATATAAATGAAATAGAAATTTTCCTGAAAAATAATTTTATTGATATATTATTAATTTCCGAAACACACCTTACTAGTAAATACCTTTTTCGAATAAGAGGATTTGATTTAAAACCAGCTTATCAACCTTATGATGCGGCTATCGTCAACAAATCTACTATTAAGTAAGAAATATTAGAACCTATAAGTGAAGCTGCCGGAGTAAAAATAGTGTGCAATAATTGTATTGTATCGATTTACTGTGTGTTTTCCCCTTCTAGATATTGTATCAAGTGTGATCAATAAGAAAACTTTTTCAATAAACTTGGCAATAGATTCTTAGTTGGTGGCGACTTCAATGCTAGGCATACGTGGTGGGGATCACGTTTAACAAACCCAAATGGCAGATAACTTTTTAAATGTATCTTTAAAAACAATTACAGTTCGTTATCGACAGGAGCGCCCACGTACTGGCCAGCTGATAATTGCAAAATACCAGATCTTTTAGATTTTTTTGTTTTTAAAGGAGTTCCTGCTAACTGTCTTGATATTGAATCTAGTGATGACTTTAGTTCTGACCACAGTACAATTATTGTAAACTATACCATCATTTGTAAAGAACGATACAAAACTCCAAATTTAATTGCAACAAGCACTGACCTCAATTATTTCCAACAATTCATTGAAGCACCCCTTGACTTAAATATGTCGCTGAAATAGGGATACGAGATTGACATGGCTATTGAAAATTTTTCAAAACTAATACATGAAGCTGCATTTATATCAACTCCACAAGTAATTAATCGCACCTCTAGTTTCAGTTGTCCATTTATATCAACTCCACAAGTAATTAATCGCACCTCTAGTTTCAGTTGTCCATTGAAATTAGGCAACTAATCGCATTGAAAGGTAGGCTTAAAAAATTTGAAAAATAACCCAGTTACCCATAGACAAAACGAACTTCAGTCATGCAGTTAATAATTTAAAAAGAAGATTAAAGGATCTAAAGAATGAGTCCATTAGTAGATATTTGGGTATATTACGTCCGAATAACAAAAATTAGCATCATCTTTGGAAAGCTACCAATTATCTGAAACATGCTCAAAAGCGAAATGTTTCAATTAAGGACTTAAATGGCGATTGGCGTAGATCTGACGTAAGTAAAGCTGCTGCTTTTAAGTCACACCTTGAAAACAACTTTACTCCTTTTTATTTTTGCACATCACTAGAAGCCGCAGAAGTAAATAATATTTTAGTTGTTGCGTATCAAATGAGTAAACCAATCAAGCCCTTCAAGAATCATGAAATTGAAGCTGAAATTAGCAAGCTTAAACCAAAAAAATCTCCTGGTTATGACAACATTCATATATGCAAAAGTTATTAAAAATTTACCAAAAAAAGCTATGATCTTTCTCACGGTTTTGTTAAATGCTGTATTGCGTCTATCACATTTCCCAAAACAATGGAAACATGCAAAAATTATCATGATTTAAAAGCCTAACAAGCCTGAAAATTCAATTGAATCATACAGACCGATTAGTCTGCTACCAGTTCTATCAAAATTACTCGAAAGACTTTTTCAAAAAAGGTTAATGCCGATCATCAATTTGGATATCGAAACAAACATGGGACTCCTGAGCAATGTAACAGAGTTGTTAAACCATTAAGAGATTCCCTAGAAAACAAACAATACTGCTCATCGGTATTTCTCGATGTAAAACAACGTTTCGACAGAGTGTGGCATAATGGCCTTCTATTTAAGTTAAAACATTTGCTGCAAGCTCCGTTTTACCTCCTGTTTAAGTCTTATCTCAGCGATCGCAGTTTTAATGTCAACATCAACGCGGAACATTCGGAAATTGGTGATATAAAGGCTGGCGTACCACAAGGAAGCGTGTTGGCTCCAACTCTTTACACTTTATTTATTTCAGATATGCCTACAAATAACGACATAGTCATTGCGACATACGCTGATGATACTGTTATACTAGCAGTCAACGAATCTGCAACAATGGCATCTAACCTTATTCAAACGCTGCTTGACTCAGTGTATAATTGGTTAAAAAGATGGAACATTAAAGTCAATGCAGACAATTCAACCCATGCTACATTCACACTCAAAAAGGGCGATTATCCTTCTTTTAACTTAAACAATGTAGAAATACCTAAGTCAAATGAAGAAAAATATTTAGGTCTTATGATTAATCGATGCTTAACTTGGAAAACACATTTAAAAATAAAGAGAAAACAACTGAAAACTAAAACAAGTAGGATGTACTGGTTTCTTGGTCCAAGATCTGAAAAAAGCATTGATAATAAATTATTATTGTATAAAACAGTACTAAAACATATATGGACCTATGGTTTTCAATTATGGGGAACCTCTTTTTACTCCAATATCATTCAAAAATATCAGTCCAAAACACTGCGGCTTATAATAGGCGTCCCTTTGTACGTTAGAAACACTACAAATCACAATGATCTCAAAGTTCCATATGTATAGAATGAAATCAGAAAGTACAGCACAAATTACCTGAAAAGGATTAGCGAACACCAAAACATTTTTGCGATAACACTTTTAGAAGTTAGACGGTTAAAAAGGCTGCACATATTAGATCTTCCCTTTATTTCTTAAGTCGTATTAATTTTTTTTTTGCTTTATTGTATAATAGTAAAATTCTTAAAATTATAAAATTTTAACTTGGTAAATTCAATGGAATTTAACGCTGCTGTTATTTTATTGTTAACGTAGATTTGCTTATTATTTTTTTGGTAAATAGTTTGCAAATAAAATAGATTATAAAAAAAGGCGCAACCTAGCCCCTCATCCAAATTTTTAAGGGACTTAAATTAAACTTAAGTTAAACAAATTTCTTCTTTAGTTAAATGGAACCGTAATCGCTCGATTAATTAACCGAGGTTTTGGTTTAATCGGTTTATAATCGGTTAATATTGTAATTGATCGGCAAATCGATTAATAAAGTTTTTTTTATAAATTAGAAATTTCAATAAATAAAAATAAAAAATAATTAGTATTGTGGTTATTTTGTTGAACTATTTATGGTTTTTAATCCAAATTTTTTAATATTTTTAATTAGGCTTAAGTTCATGAAATTTAATTTTTATTAAATTATTTTTGTGAAGAAAGGAATTTTACAACATGAAAATCAATTAAAATTGTTATTGATAATCTTTCATTCTTGACGTGGCTCGGGCTCGAACCCTGGCCGGCAGGTTACCATGACATGTTTCGATCGCAACCACTCGATCTCCTCAGATGGATTTGCCGTCTTACACTCGCAGCCATCGACGACTGCTGACGTCACCAGTCAAACATCAATCCTTAAACCAAATTGTATTTTAACATTTGGTAGATCGAAATTTGCTTTCCTGAATGATTATCCACTTTAATTGACTCTACATGTTTTTTCCTTTACTTCAGTTTTTTCGTACTTTCGTCAAGAATTTTTCTTGAAGTCCAAGTACATTTTTTGTTTTTTCACTTTGTCTTTCTCTTTTCTGTTGACCTTTTTCAGCACAACTTGAAGGACAAATGTACACATAGAGGTCGTGCCTTAGCTTTTAACAATAATTAGTATTGTGGTTATTTTGTTGAACTATTTATGGTT
Source organism: Pollenia angustigena (assembly GCA_930367215.1). Taxonomy (NCBI): domain Eukaryota; kingdom Metazoa; phylum Arthropoda; class Insecta; order Diptera; family Polleniidae; genus Pollenia; species Pollenia angustigena. Next base: position 8,306,961 of record OV884061.1, on the reverse strand, counting down.
TTTAATCCAAATTTTTTAATATTTTTAATTAGGCTTAAGTTCATGAAATTTAATTTTTATTAAATTATTTTTGTGAAGAAAGGAATTTTACAACATGAAAATCAATTAAAATTGTTATTGATAATCTTTCATTCTTGACGTGGCTCGGGCTCGAACCCTGGCCGGCAGGTTACCATGACATGTTTCGATCGCAACCACTCGATCTCCTCAGATGGATTTGCCGTCTTACACTCGCAGCCATCGACGACTGCTGACGTCACCAGTCAAACATCAATCCTTAAACCAAATTGTATTTTAACATTTGGTAGATCGAAATTTGCTTTCCTGAATGATTATCCACTTTAATTGACTCTACATGTTTTTTCCTTTACTTCAGTTTTTTCGTACTTTCGTCAAGAATTTTTCTTGAAGTCCAAGTACATTTTTTGTATTTTCACTTTGTCTTTCTCTTTTCTGTTGACCTTTTTCAGCACAACTCAAAAGTGAATAGTAGGCAATATAATAAAAACTTAAATTGCCCGGGTTGTACCAGGAATTTTTTAATATAATTTTCTTTACAAACCATCTCCTGAAAATTGCTAATCGAATAGAAAAAAATTAGCTAAATCGCTCCAGCCGTTCTTACGTGATGCGATTAAATACATGGACCGTTTAAATCTTATATACTTATATAGATTTCAATAGCTTAAGGAGATTTAAAAAAAAAATCAATTTTTTTTATTTTAAAAGATTTTGTTATTCGTGCTTAATTCCCAATTTTTATTCTGACAAAAACACTGAAATTTATTGTTGATGGGATAAGCTATTCCTATGCGCATTTCACTGGTTGCTTAGGCCAGATCGTCAGGAAACTTAATCCAAAGATTTTAGAAAAACTAAAGATATTAAACCAAATAAAACTGTTAAGCGTTTAAGAATTAAATGCAACAGTTCTACTTGTAACAATATCAAAGTTTAAACAAAAACATCAACAATAAACATTGAGTTTATCTTTTCTTACATTCCCCACTACAATTGGTTGGAATTCTTCCAACATTAATTGTAGTTGTAAGTAGGTTAAGAAAAAAACAAAAACAACCTGCTTTAACTAATAAAGTGTTGCCAGTTTTAGTTTTTTTAAGCCGTGCACTGTTTATTATCAAAGTAATTTTTGGGAATACAAAATTTTAATTTAAAAGATTTTGTTATTCGTGCTTAATTCTTTAAGAAATAATTATATTCTGTGGTTTTGATAAATTTGGACTTGGATAAATTCTTTCACTTATCGTAGATGTTGGAGAAAACGAATGCAAACCATAATACATAAATCAAATTTCTCAGTCCTTTTCTGGGATTTCTCTAAACATATAAAATCTTCCATTATGCCGTTAGAGTCCTGTTTTAATATTTTAAAATGTTTAACACTTCTAATCGATTCGGTGTATTATTTTGTTTTATTACTATCGAGAGTTTCTTCTGTTGCCAGTACCCATGTTCTGTAACTTTAGTGAGAACTTCTCGCATCGAAAAGATACATAGTAAAATATTCCATCGTTTCTCGAAAAGTGAGAAAAAAGTGTGGCTGTAACTCAGTCGAAAACTATCAAAAGAGATTACGTCGTTACGTTATAAATGTCATTGCACTCGAAGCCGATTTGACATTGCAAACGTTGAGGACGCCAGTCACACATATAGTTGACGGCGACCAAAATTTACTTAAATTGAAAAATTGTCAACGACGACGGCGAAATTTCGACCGTCGGCCATTATTTTTTTTTAAGTTCGACTTTAATGTTTGTTGTTTGCAATCGAGCTTTGAAAACATTCGTATGTTTTATAAAAATGGTAAAAGCGAATAATTTAACAATAAAAAAATGTGTCAAGAACAAAATATTATTATTATTCTTTGTATTTTGCATTTTTAATTGTTTTTTAGTGTTGACATTTTTTCTCGTCCCATTTTTATTAGTGAGTTTATTTGACAGCTCAAAGCGGGAACTTTTCCGACAAAAATGTTACAGACGCACTTTTTCTGTAAATTGGCGAGTAATTTCCTTACGTGACAGCTAGTACTCGTCAAAAAAGTTACAGACTCAGTTTAGTGAGAAAAACAGATGTTTGTTTGAATATATGGCAATTTTGTTTCATTTGAGATATTTCAATCGAAAAGTTTCTAGACGCGAGAGTTACAGAACATGGGCGCAGGTCATCATCTAACTCATTCTGACAAAACTCAGCACCGAACATTCTGCAAAAAAGTTAATTTCCGAATTCCTTAATTTCTTTTTTTTTTACAGTATTTTAAGAAATAAACTTTTTTTCGGCGCTTTGGTAACTTTTTTGGTGAATTTTGGAACAGATAACATTGTAAAATTCTACATGGTTGCATTGTTGAATGCATTAAAAAAGCGAATTGCTTTGCAACTGACTTTCGGAACTCACGTATAATTAAAAACTCAAAAAAATATGGTTTAATACTACAAAAAATTAAAAATTTAGTTTTATCGGTTAATCGACTGAAGTTAACCGGTTTAATCGTTAATCGAAAGAATCCAATTTTTAATTAACCGATCAGTTAATCGGGTTGTAATTAACCGGTAAGCCGATTAACGGTTGACCAATTGAATACCCTAGTACATATGTAGTATGTACACTAGAGTTTCTAGGCGTGAAAGAATTCCCGGGTATCCCGGGAAATTTTAATAATTTGTATATACCCTTTACCATTGTGGGAGCAGAATACAGAGCAACTAGACAAAAACTAAATAATTTTTACATATGTATACATACATATTTACAATACTTTAAACTTCATTATAAATTAAATTTAAATCGTTTTTAGAACATAAGAAAAATAAAAATTTAAAAATAAAATTTTCTTTTTAAAAAAACAAGATTCGAACCAGAGAACTCACAGTTTCTAACTTAACACACCCCCTAGACAACTAAACCATGAAGGAACGTTGTTTGAATATCATTTAAATGAAATATGGCCCGTTTAATGTTCACTGTGTTGAGTTGTAATTACTTTTGATGTTTTTGTTCACCACAATAGCAAAGTTGTAAACCATAATACTTAATGGAGTTGTGAACCGAAATATGGAAATATATTCACCAAAATAGTTTGTGGCATGTAAGTATGTGTGTTTGTTTTCTTTTATCTTTTTGGGGAGTTTTAAAGTACCAAAAAACACAAAAGTTCCTAGTTTCGATTTGTGAAAATTGTTTCGTTAAATAGATGAAATAATAAAGGATGATAACGAAAATCATATTGGGCATTATGCTAGTATATGTAAACAAATATGAAGGGGGGGGAGGGGGGGAAGAAACGGACAACCGGATTTGAACTTCGCTTTTCAAAAGGACCCAGAATATATATACTTTATAGGGTGTAGGATCAATATTGTAGAAATTACAAACGGAATGACAAAGTTATATATACCCTTTTACCTTCGGTGAAGGGTATAAAAACGAGCAAGAAAAATATATTCTTTATTAATCGGACTATTTTTCCTACGCCAATAAATCAAATGATGCTGATGAGTCTAAAAAGCTTCTTTAAGTAGAAAATGTGCATGATACACCATCACCAACACCAGATAAACAATCTACTATCTTTAAAGAACACCTTAAAAGGCTATATCAAATTCTAAAAAAATAAATGTAAAAAAAATACAGAAGCCTGAAAATATGTTATAATAAGAATTTGACGTCTATGTAGTCACGGGTAACAGGCCAACAAATCTAAAATCTTTGTATACTGCGCTTCTTACTATAAAACCAAGTTGGTAGAAAGCGAGAGTACGTTGTCGGTAGCAGGCAATATACATATCAACAAGGATTAGAAATAGAATATCTGATAAGCTATTAAAGGCTTTAAAAATACTAAAATTTTAATCATTTGTGATCTCCGAAAAAAACAAATAAATATATAAATACATACATATGGGTGTTTCCACAGAAAATAACCTTTAATAGCTCAAAAAAGAAATTATTATTTTGAAAATAAATGTATGTGTCATTTTACGAAAGCTTAACTTTAATTTTCTTTATACTAACAAAAATATTTTTTTTTTTACCCATAATAAATGAATTCAGACACAAAAAACTAAACTTTTTATAATGTAACGACCGTTACTTAAAAAAAAAATTATTTTTTTTGGTAACTTATTTCTTTGGTTTGAAAATAAATTCATTCCTTAAACAAAACAATTCTAAGAATTAAATCAGATTTTTACTTGACATATTCTGTTCAAAATTTTACAATAAAGTAACGACCGTTACTTTTATAATGGTCAAAAAAGTATTGAAATTACATTTTTTATGAATTCTTTCGGTTGCTATAATATTACAGCAAAGCGGTGAAAAACAAAAATATTAAACTGTCACTAGTGACAAGTGTTGCCGAGCCTGCAAGTGTTGCCGCATCGGCAAAAACAATCTTTGTAAGAAATGATACCATGAACTCAAACACAGACGCAATGGAAAAAGTTGTCAAAAGCCTCAAGAACAAGTTGGTATGGACAGGTATATAACAGTGCTTAAACGGGGTCACAGCCCTACCTTCGGCCTCGAATGTACCATCTTTTGACAGAATAAATTCACAAATTTGTTTTGTAGTTCTGGAGGATGAATCCTCTGAAGCACTTAACGTGATAAAATCGTCCAAGCCTCCCCCGATTAATCTTCGGGAGCAAAACTCAAATGAGCTATCTCGGTGATGATAGGGGAAAATTCGTTTTGCGTAGGTGCAATCAAGCGTTGTAGTATTTATTCATTTATTATATATTCAATGCCTGTACAACAAGATTAAATCCTATTTTTTAAGTACATGAAAGCAATTTCATAAAGTACATTAAGAGATCACATTCGTATAAATATAATTAAATTAAATTTAACTATAAACTATTTATACTTATAATCTGACAACCGTTATTTACTGCGGTGCAAAGTAATTAAATAAGGAGTTCTTAAAACTACTTGCTTTGCTAATAAGTTGCTGAACTTGAGGAAAACGTGACGCATGTATAAAAAAATTATGTTCAGATACAAGAAGGCTATGCAGGGAAATTATAATCCTTTAACCTCTAAGTTATCTTGCAATCCTAATTTTATCGCTAAGATATCGTTGAGTCTTAGAATAGATAAGTTTATGTAATAATTAGAGTTCTAAAGAAGCATGTCACACATGTTCATATCTACGATATCTTACAATATTATTGTATAAGACATTTAGCTTCTTTCTACTAATGGAATCGCAATTTGCAAAAAGTTCACAACCATACATTAAACCTGACAGAAAATAAGATTTTGCAATCAGTAATCTCATATTTAAAGGAGTATTGTGTTGTCGACCACAGACTTCTTAACTTAATATAAGTTTGACCAGCAAGTGTGTTAACATCATTTGTCCAAGTAAGACTATCATTAAAAATTAGCCTAAAGTTTTAAGCTGCATTTACAATATTGATTTTCTCCCCGTTAATTAAAATATCAAGATTAATATTTTAACCAAATGATTTCTTTCGAATTATTATGAACTTCGACTTATAAGGGCTTAAACAAAGTCCATTAGCCGTTGCCCAACGATAAATTTTATCCAGACCATTACTGAGTCTCATGATGTTTTGAGAAGCAGATTGCACTGGGCTTCTTAAGAACAGCTGTACATCATCAGCGTACATATGTAAGTATATAAGAGTGGACCTTCAATGATGGGAGAACTTGTTTTGTGTAAGGTTAGCGTTAAATAAAATTTGGTAAAAGTATGAGCTCGATCGGTTGCAAATTGCCGTGCTGCACGCGCATTGAAGTCTGTGCGAATGAAATTCAGGCTAAATGGAGTGAAAAATGCCCGTAACTACTGAGGAGTCAACCCTACACAGAAAAAATTATTGCCGAATTATTTTCAAACAAACGCTTGTTTGAAAATTTTTTTAATTTCTATAAATTTTTTTACTGATTCAAACAATATTTTTGTTTGATTTTTATTTAACCAACAAAAATGTGGACAACTCTTCAAAAATAAAATAAACGCGTTATTGGTGTCAAGTTTTCATAATTTTTTATGAAATATTTAACGCTCTTTAATGTTGTCGTCTTTTTGCATTTTTTTATTTGATCGTAAGCAACACTTCTTTATGTGAAATATAAGAACAACAACAAAAAACACACACAGCCTATTTTTGGACGCTTTAAAAAAGTGCAACTATAAGAAAAACAATAGCAGAAACAACATTACAAGAAACAAAATCCCGTATTCAATTTTTTAAAACTGTTTGGTTAAATACATCAAATACAAAAATATAATGATGACGAAAAACATATCGAGTCGGTCTGCTGCCGTTTTTGGTTACATTTCTTCTTTAGCAAAGGAAAGGATACAGCAACAGAGAGAGTGATAAAGAAAAACATTGTGGTGTGGGTATAAATAAGACTTCGTTCAAAAATTATTCCAACAAAAAAAATGTGTCTCAAAGCCAGCCGGCGTCTCTGCTCTGCCGTCATCTTGTCATGCAGTGCTTACTTGTGTTCGCGTCATTGCTTGTGCAAAAACTTTTTTTTTTTATTTTGAAATTTAGTATATGAATTTCAGTAAAATTTTTGTTTGATTCAGTAAAATTATTTGTTTGAAAAAATCAGTGTTTTTTTTCAATAAACAAAATGCAAATAAATTGTTTGAATATGCAAATTTGTTTATAGGACCGATTTCAGACAAAAAATTGTTTGATTCTACAAATTTTTTGTTTGAATTGGAAAAATATTTTTTTCTGTGTAGAGATGCAAAATGTATGAGCAATCCCCATTATTTTTGCATCTTCAATATTTCTCTAGAACAAACTTATCCTCCAACGAACAGACAGCCAGACCGATATGAAGTCTATAAATATATGTACATATAATATATATGTATATGTATATTTTTTCAATTTATTTTTATGTAATATATATATATATATATATATATATATATATATATATATATATATATATATATATATATATATATATATATACATGACGAATTGATAACCTTTCTCCTTTTTTTAAAGTAGGTTAAAGTTATCCGTACAGCCGTGAAAAAGTTGAGTAAAAGGAAAAAAACACTTAAATCTTAAAACTCAATTTTTAATAACACTTTTGCGCATTTCATTCTCAATGGCAACATCTCCAACAAGAACTAGTTTGAGATCGCAACAGTCTAACATTTATTTGATTGGAAATGTTATTCCGCAGCTGTTGGGATCGAAATTGCCGTCTAATAAAGAAGTTCTTGGCGTATTATTTTTCCACACTCGTACTCTAAACTTGAAGTGCGAAAAAGTGAAATAATGGTGGTAAATGAAGTTCACGTTTTCTAGGATAAAGCTCGAATTCCGACGCGAGACAAGTCTGCAATCGTACAGCAAGTTGATTTCTTTCGAATTATTATGAACTTCGACTTATAAGGGCTTAAACAAAGTCCATTAGCCGTTGCCCAACGATAAATTTTATCCAGACCATTACTGAGTCTCATGATGTTTTGAGAAGCAGATTGCACTGGGCTTCTTAAGAACAGCTGTACATCATCAGCGTACATATGTAAGTATATAAGAGTGGACCTTCAATGATGGGAGAACTTGTTTTGTGTAAGGTTAGCGTTAAATAAAATTTGGTAAAAGTATGAGCTCGATCGGTTGCAAATTGCCGTGCTGCACGCGCATTGAAGTCTGTGCGAATGAAATTCAGGCTAAATGGAGTGAAAAATGCCCGTAACTACTGAGGAGTCAACCCTACACAGAAAAAATTATTGCCGAATTATTTTCAAACAAACGCTTGTTTGAAAATTTTTTTAATTTCTATAAATTTTTTTACTGATTCAAACAATATTTTTGTTTGATTTTTATTTAACCAACAAAAATGTGGACAACTCTTCAAAAATAAAATAAACGCGTTATTGGTGTCAAGTTTTCATAATTTTTTATGAAATATTTAACGCTCTTTAATGTTGTCGTCTTTTTGCATTTTTTTATTTGATCGTAAGCAACACTTCTTTATGTGAAATATAAGAACAACAACAAAAAACACACACAGCCTATTTTTGGACGCTTTAAAAAAGTGCAACTATAAGAAAAACAATAGCAGAAACAACATTACAAGAAACAAAATCCCGTATTCAATTTTTTAAAACTGTTTGGTTAAATACATCAAATACAAAAATATAATGATGACGAAAAACATATCGAGTCGGTCTGCTGCCGTTTTTGGTTACATTTCTTCTTTAGCAAAGGAAAGGATACAGCAACAGAGAGAGTGATAAAGAAAAACATTGTGGTGTGGGTATAAATAAGACTTCGTTCAAAAATTATTCCAACAAAAAAAATGTGTCTCAAAGCCAGCCGGCGTCTCTGCTCTGCCGTCATCTTGTCATGCAGTGCTTACTTGTGTTCGCGTCATTGCTTGTGCAAAAACTTTTTTTTTTTATTTTGAAATTTAGTATATGAATTTCAGTAAAATTTTTGTTTGATTCAGTAAAATTATTTGTTTGAAAAAATCAGTGTTTTTTTTCAATAAACAAAATGCAAATAAATTGTTTGAATATGCAAATTTGTTTATAGGACCGATTTCAGACAAAAAATTGTTTGATTCTACAAATTTTTTGTTTGAATTGGAAAAATATTTTTTTCTGTGTAGAGATGCAAAATGTATGAGCAATCCCCATTATTTTTGCATCTTCAATATTTCTCTAGAACAAACTTATCCTCCAACGAACAGACAGCCAGACCGATATGAAGTCTATAAATATATGTACATATAATATATATGTATATGTATATTTTTTCAATTTATTTTTATGTAATATATATATATATATATATATATATATATATATATATATATATATATATATATATATATATATATATATATATATATATATATATATACATGACGAATTGATAACCTTTCTCCTTTTTTTAAAGTAGGTTAAAGTTATCCGTACAGCCGTGAAAAAGTTGAGTAAAAGGAAAAAAACACTTAAATCTTAAAACTCAATTTTTAATAACACTTTTGCGCATTTCATTCTCAATGGCAACATCTCCAACAAGAACTAGTTTGAGATCGCAACAGTCTAACATTTATTTGATTGGAAATGTTATTCCGCAGCTGTTGGGATCGAAATTGCCGTCTAATAAAGAAGTTCTTGGCGTATTATTTTTCCACACTCGTACTCTAAACTTGAAGTGCGAAAAAGTGAAATAATGGTGGTAAATGAAGTTCACGTTTTCTAGGATAAAGCTCGAATTCCGACGCGAGACAAGTCTGCAATCGTACAGCAAGTTGATTTCTTTCGAATTATTATGAACTTCGACTTATAAGGGCTTAAACAAAGTCCATTAGCCGTTGCCCAACGATAAATTTTATCCAGACCATTACTGAGTCTCATGATGTTTTGAGAAGCAGATTGCACTGGGCTTCTTAAGAACAGCTGTACATCATCAGCGTACATATGTAAGTATATAAGAGTGGACCTTCAATGATGGGAGAACTTGTTTTGTGTAAGGTTAGCGTTAAATAAAATTTGGTAAAAGTATGAGCTCGATCGGTTGCAAATTGCCGTGCTGCACGCGCATTGAAGTCTGTGCGAATGAAATTCAGGCTAAATGGAGTGAAAAATGCCCGTAACTACTGAGGAGTCAACCCTACACAGAAAAAATTATTGCCGAATTATTTTCAAACAAACGTTTGTTTGAAAATTTTTTTAATTTCTATAAATTTTTTTACTGATTCAAACAATATTTTTGTTTGATTTTTATTTAACCAACAAAAATGTGGACAACTCTTCAAAAATAAAATAAACGCGTTATTGGTGTCAAGTTTTCATAATTTTTTATGAAATATTTAACGCTCTTTAATGTTGTCGTCTTTTTGCATTTTTTTATTTGATCGTAAGCAACACTTCTTTATGTGAAATATAAGAACAACAACAAAAAACACACACAGCCTATTTTTGGACGCTTTAAAAAAGTGCAACTATAAGAAAAACAATAGCAGAAACAACATTACAAGAAACAAAATCCCGTATTCAATTTTTTAAAACTGTTTGGTTAAATACATCAAATACAAAAATATAATGATGACGAAAAACATATCGAGTCGGTCTGCTGCCGTTTTTGGTTACATTTCTTCTTTAGCAAAGGAAAGGATACAGCAACAGAGAGAGTGATAAAGAAAAACATTGTGGTGTGGGTATAAATAAGACTTCGTTCAAAAATTATTCCAACAAAAAAAATGTGTCTCAAAGCCAGCCGGCGTCTCTGCTCTGCCGTCATCTTGTCATGCAGTGCTTACTTGTGTTCGCGTCATTGCTTGTGCAAAAACTTTTTTTTTTTATTTTGAAATTAAGTATATGAATTTCAGTAAAATTTTTGTTTGATTCAGTAAAATTATTTGTTTGAAAAAATCAGTGTTTTTTTCAATAAACAAAATGCAAATAAATTGTTTGAATATGCAAATTTGTTTATAGGACCGATTTCAGACAAAAAATTGTTTGATTCTACAAATTTTTTGTTTGAATTGGAAAAATATTTTTTTCTGTGTAGAGATGCAAAATGTATGAGCAATCCCCATTATTTTTGCATCTTCAATATTTATCTAGAACAAACTTATCCTCCAACGAACAGACAGCCAGACCGATATGAAGTCTATAAATATATGTACATATAATATATATGTATATGTATATTTTTTCAATTTATTTTTATGTAATATATATATATATATATATATATATATATATATATATATATATATATATATATATATATATACATGACGAATTGATAACCTTTCTCCTTTTTTTAAAGTAGGTTAAAGTTATCCGTACAGCCGTGAAAAAGTTGAGTAAAAGGAAAAAAACACTTAAATCTTAAAACTCAATTTTTAATAACACTTTTGCGCATTTCATTCTCAATGGCAACATCTCCAACAAGAACTAGTTTGAGATCGCAACAGTCTAACATTTATTTGATTGGAAATGTTATTCCGCAGCTGTTGGGATCGAAATTGCCGTCTAATAAAGAAGTTCTTGGCGTATTATTTTTCCACACTCGTACTCTAAACTTGAAGTGCGAAAAAGTGAAATAATGGTGGTAAATGAAGTTCACGTTTTCTAGGATAAAGCTCGAATTCCGACGCGAGACAAGTCTGCAATCGTACAGCAAGTTGAGAAGTTATACCAGGAGTGGAGAAATTTAAATAAGAGCGCACCAAGAGAAGGACCGACGCATAAGGCAAAAGAAGAAAAGTTTGTCGAAGAATTAGACGATCTCTTAGATATTGCTCATGTAAATGCGCTCACAATGTTCGCAATACAGAACAGAAAAATAGAGTTTGTTGCTTGCGCAGAGAAAAAAAGGCCGCCCAGGCAGTATGATTGGCATTGACAAGACTCTTGCTGACATTGAAAAAAAATTGGAACGAGCCGAGGCAGAAGAACAACGGCGAAAACGAGCGGCAACTGAAATCAATACCTCAGCAATGGGTAGATGATGCACAATTTTAGTATTTGTACTCAATGTTCATCCAACTACAGTGCAATTCACAACCTGCATCGAATCGTCAGACGAAGATGGCGATGCTTGAGTGGAATTGGAAATGGATGGCTCTGACGATGTTGAAGATGCTATCCATAGCAAGAAAAAAAATTTAAGTTAGTTTTGCAGAAGTAAAGGAGCAATTTTTCTCGAATGGCTTGAGTGCTTTCGTAACTTCGAAATCAAAAAAACTTTTTCGAACGGTTTAACTTGCCGCATGCATTTATAAGATACCCACCGGAAGCGTGGTCACAGTGAGAACATAATCAGCGTGCATTGAAAGTTGTCGTAAAAATTTAAGTTGTTAACGACACTGAAAATTATGGAGAAGTACAATGAAATATTGTGTAGGAACGAAGTGGAGAAGCAATATTTGATTCAAGTTGTCGCTGACTACCGAAAAAAAAAATCCGACTTTTGAAAAAAGCAATTTCATATGAATCATTAATAGTTAGCAATTAATAATATCAATAAGGCCATTAAAATTAATTGTAATAATTGTATATTGTTTCTCCATTTTAGTAAATTTTCGTGAAAATTAAATTTTTGTATGGGGACCATAAGAAGGGTTGGAGATGGAGAATAAGTTTGTTCTAGAGAAATATTGGGGATGTAAAAATAATGGGGTTGCTCATACATTTTACATCTCTAGGAGTTTCTCTCCATTTTTTCATTCTCACAGACTTCAATGCGCGTGCGGCACGGAAATTTTCAACCGATCGAGCTCATATTTTTAACAAATTTTATTTTACCCTAACCTAACACAAAAGGAAATTAAAAAAATAACAAATAAATAAATTTACATTTACTATTAAATATGTAAAATAAGTTTAAAAATACCGAAACTTAAAAATTCATTGCACTTACTTATTCAAAATCTTATTTTGCAATATCTATTATTATTAGCTTATTGTTTATTGTACTTTCCAGATTAGAAAATCAAATCTCAACATAGCAAAAATTATTTTTCCAATTCAAACAACAAATTTGTAGAATCAAACAATTTTTTGTCTGAGATCGGTCCTATAAACAAATTCGCATATTCAAACAATTTATTTGCATTTTGTTTATTGAAAAAACACTGATTTTTTCAAACAAATAATTTAACTGAATCAAACAAATATTTTACTGAAATTCATATAAATTTCAAACAAATAATTTTACTGAATCAAACAAAAAAGTTTTTGCACAATCAATGACGCGCACACAAGCAAGCACTGTAGGAGAAGATGAAGGCAGAGCAGAGCGGCCGGCTCACTATTCTTCGACCCATAGACAAAAATCTATGCCACCACGAGAGGGCGATAAAATCAGAGACTTTCTTGCAAAAATGACTTAACAAAAAAATGGGTTTTAGTTTCTTCACAAAAATAATTCTGAGAAATTCATTTTTTTTAAAGCCGCTCGAAGTTTGGTTTTCAAGTACTTTGATATATTTGCAGTTAAACTAAAATATAGAATTTAGTATTTATTTACAAAATAACTTTTTTTATTGCTCTGAAAAACACATTTTTTTGTTGAAAATCCAAAAATTACTTAAGTTTGATGGAGTATAAAAAAAAATTATATAAAATTAGATACAGATTTATATATTTTTTTTTTGTAAGTTTATATATACTCTTAGCTAACATCGTATTCAAAAATGAGTGCCTATTTTTACCACAACTTAAAAAAGCATACGTTTTTTGAAATTAATTTTAATTGTATGATTTTTACTCAAATATCAGTCATTTAAGAGGGTTTAAAATCATTGGGCAACAAGATTTTATATTTTGAATGGTAAAAAAAATTAATTATACCATTAGTATTTTTTATGGCCCTCTGAAGTTTTAAATTTTGTTAAAGGAGTTTTGAGTAAGTCAAAAAGAATGTTTTAAATCTAATTCTGAGCTAAATAAGGTTAATAGATGATTTTAATAAAATTTGATGACGGTTCTTTTCATAGAACTTATTAACCCTCTATCCTAAAATATGTAAAGGAATATGTAATGGTATAATAGACACGCAAATACTTGCATTTAAATTACCCAAAAGGCAAGCATTTTTCAATTTTTTATTGTTGTAAAGGTCGTCCAATAAACCCCTTTCATCCGAATTTTTCCATACAAGACGTGCGCCCCACCACCATACTTGGAATTAAGAGCCAAAAGCTTGTATTCATGGTCACAAATCTAATAAATATGAATGTCATCATTTCAATTTATTAAGCATTAAAATGTTTAAGAAACTTACCACCATGGAGCTTAAACTGTGAAAACCTTTCCTATTAAAAAACATATTTTCGCTATCGGAAGATTTTGAAGCCTGATGTGGGTGCCATCTATGCAGTCAGTAACTGAATATAGAGAAAAGTAAAATAAAAAAATATATATTCATTCTTATGCACAAACCTCCAGAGATTTTGAATTTCCTCATAAAATTTTCCATACATTCATTACATTGTCATTATTTTGCTGATCGTGCTTTGGCACATTCCAATGAGGTAGTCGTTACCAACTGCATGTTAGAAGGAGGCAGTAGCCAAAAGAGTAAGTTTTGCTGCTAACTGGAACTTTGGGGGCACTGCCTTTGACTTGTGTCCAGAAAAATTTTATTGCGATAAGACATAATTGAATGCCTCCTTCGACAATCTGGAGCGCTGCTTAAATATAAAAAAATATATAGGCAATAGTTAATTTGATTTAAAATACAAAATTTGTTGCATACACTTTTGTTGGTAAGGATAGAACGTAACTATTATCGCGCATTTGTTTCCTAATACGCACTTAACCATTTTCTTCTTCCGACTCCGAGGAAGATAGATATGAAAGCATCAATATTTGTTGATCTATTCTCTACAATGTGAACATTTTTCTTTAAAATTACCAAAATTCTAGTTTCTACTTACACTACGTTAAGGTGACCATACGTACTCTTTTTTTAGAGGACAATCCTCTTTTTTAACTGGCTGTCCTCTATAAAATTTGTGTCCTCTTTTATCATCTTTTTTTCATAATCTGTCATCTTTGTCCTCTTTATTTTTAAAAGCATGACCAATATTTGCTTTTATTTTTAAAAATTAAAATTAAAAATTTTATTTCACGGTGATCAACGGTTTTTTTTTGTGCAATCGTATGGAAAATGTCGTGCCATGCTTGTTCTGTTCGTATTCATACTGAACTCTCATACACTTGCAGTATAAAATTTTGAACAAGTAAGTGCAATGCATATTAAAGTTTCGTTATTTTTTAAAACTAATTTTACTTAAGTAAGCGTAAATTTCTATATCGTCGGCTTATTATGTAAACCTGCTAACTCCCTTTCAACAACTTTTACAGAAAAAACTTTTTATTTTCCTATTTGCTGCTTGAGAGGAAACAAAAAAAAGTAGATTTGACACACTTCAATACTCAAATTGCTGGTCCACGAGGCATAACTTCTCTACCCAACGGCATCAAAATCTAAATTTACTTAAAAAGTGGATTTAGCAGGTTTATGTACATATTAAGCCGATAATATGTTATTTTTATACCCACACCACAATAAAGGAGAGGGTATTATGCATTTATGTTGATGTGTGTAACGCCTTAAAATATTGGTCCTAGACCCACCTTAAAGTATAACGATCGACTCAGAATCACTTTTTGAGTCGAACCAACGATGTCCGTCCGGCTGGCTGGCTGTCCATGTAACCTTGTGCGCAAAGTACAGGTCGCAATTTTGGAGATAATTGGCACAAGGACCAAGCCTATTGAAAATGGGCGAAATCGTAGGACCACGAGGGAAGATAGGGGGAAACTTCTTCCTCTCAGAAACTACCAAACAGATTAGATAGAACCATATTTTTATGGAGACAAAAGAGATGATGCATTTAAAAAAAAAGGACCACGAGGGGAGATAGGGGCAATTTCTGCCTCTCAACCCGATTTTGATGAAATTTAAAACATAGATAGTTCCATATCTATATGGGCACGTAAGCTATACAGTTTTTCAAAAATAGGACCACAAGGGGAGGTAGGGAGCAATTTAAACCTCTCACAAACTTTCAAACCGATTTAATGAAAGACATAAAAGCATGATGCATACTGTGGTGTAGGGTATCATATGGTCGGGCTTGACCGACTATACTTTCTTACTTGTTTTAATTAACTATACGTATATAAATATAGGAATGTAAATTTGTCTGTAATATAAGTACAAAATCTTGATGTCAAAAATATTTTTTTCTTTATGTCCTCTATTTTTATTTTTAAAATCTGGTCGCCTTAACTACGTACATATTTTGTTGTGTATGTGTTGCCACTCTATTATAAATTAAATAAAATCTTCTCGATTCGAAAGATATCGAATGCCATCATGAGGCAACTTCATATGTATCGAGTTTTATTTTTGCTCGATAGTTCATTCGATATCGAAAGCGGTAATTACATTCCTGCTGTGGGCCCTACATATATAAGGTGCAATCAATGGTAATTTATTTTAAAAAGTGTTTTACTTTCGGTACTTGTTCAACTTTTTTTGCATAATACCCAGTATACATTATTATTGTTTAATTATTTAAAATTCAATTTCATTTGCAATAGAAATCGATTCAGTTTAATAATTTATTTTCCAAATCGGCAAAGGCAATACCGTAAAGAACACTTTTCTCCTCTGTTTGTCAACCGATTTGAACAAAATATACACCATTTGAAAGGTATTAACTGACAGAAGTAATATATATTTTATTAAAATCTGTTCAATAAATACAGAGTTATAAGCTTTCAAATTTGCTACTAACACAAAAACAAAAAATTTGTTTTTTTCAATTATCAAATAATACAAAATAGTGTGGCCGATTATTCGTCATTTTTCAGAAACCGGTTTTCGAATATTTCAACTATATACATCTTTTGTTTAAATCGGCATAGGCAAAACCGTTAAGAACGCTTTCTTCCTTTGTTTGTCAATCGAATCTCTATGTGAAATTATTAAATTTTTTATAATATTGAACTTAGAAACAAAATACTATAGGTGCAGGTTACTGACTGATTGCGAACCAATAAAACGAAAAATGTTGGTACTTCTTGTTTTTCATCCGGCACTTTTTCTTTTTGTTAATATTCGACCTACAAAGATAAAAATAAACATGCATGGTCCTGAGTGAGTAAGAATGTCTAAGAGGGAGCTTTTTGGTACTTTTTCGTAATACATCTGGTACATGTTAGACATGGAAACATAAAATTAAACATACAGTGTCCTGAGTTGATGACAATCTATAAAGGAGATTTTTGGATACTTTTTTGTTTTTCAATTGATATTTTTTACATTGAACTTACAAAATTATATTAAATCACGTGGAAGATAAAATATGAACCGGAGGTTGGTCCCTCGCCAAATCGATCCACTAAGACGGAAAAAATAAATGCACAAAGCATATAAATTCACATATACTTAGATGTACTATGTTTTCTTAATGTGTACATAAAAATTAATGGTCGAATTTTGACCATAAGGCGAACACTAGTAAATTATAAATTGACTAGTTTTTTAGTGAAGATCCGATGCTTGTTAGAAATTGATATTAACTGCTGCATACTGTGTGTATGTATTTATTTTAATATTTAAAGAATTGATAACTTCTAATAAGGACAATGTCTAAAAATCTAAGAAAGCTTAAAACTTATTGCAGATTTCTATAGCAAACATTTCTTAATGTTTTACAGATAATCTCGAGCAATCGTTTCCGATTTTAAAATTTGTTAAAAATTCAAAGAGAAATTTTACTTGTACATACACATCAAATGCTTCATATAAATAAGAAAAAAAGGTTGCCGAATATTTTTAAAATAAACTGACTTGTCGGGGATTTTATGTCAAGTGTCTGGCGATTTGGATAAAATTTCCACCAAGGTTAGTCCTGTTGGAAAGTAGTTTAGACACAAATTCAACAAGATGGCTAATGTATAAAAAAAATAATTTCTAACTCAAGACGAGGGTCTTTAAATTTTTAGCATATGCACTATTTTGAATTTTTCCTATTTGTGGTAAGTGTTTCCAAAACCTTAAAAAAACGTATGCTGAGAAACTAGACAAACTACCGAACTAGCATTTTATACCTTCGATACTGTGATACCCACAATATGTTAATCCCATGAATAAAATGACTTGTTTCTATAGAAATGTTGACAAATTAATTTTTTTTTTATTAATTTATTAATTTATTTACAAATGACAAATATTTTATATGAAGAAATTGTTTCTAGAGATTCCAATTTTAATATGACTAGAATCCTAGCTAAACGAAAACTGGGCCTTAATATCTGCCATATTAACGGTCAAAGCCTTGGCAATAAGTTGGACTAATTCCGTTATTTATTCAAAAACTCTGGAATTGATGACATATGTGTTTCCGAAACTTGTTTTTCTAATAAAACAAGCGATGAGTTTTATGGCGTCAATGGATACTGTGTTTTTCGGCCTGATAGATACAAACATGCTGGTCAAGTAGCAATATATGTAAGAAATAATATATCATATACTACGTTTATACGTAGCCTATTCGCGAATAAAAACTATTTGCGATTAACTAACTTACTGTTTATATGTCTATTTCTTTATGAAAATTCTTATTTTTAAGTGATGCCAGATGGAAAATTTATTCATTTAGTAGCACTGTATGTATATAAACTTTTTATTTTTTAAATGAAAAAGATCAAAAATTATTGTGTATTTTAATATTTTTTCCTTTAAATCTGATCTCGACAATATACTACGGAATCAAATGTATTGCCTGTCGTCAGGTGATACACAAGTCACTTTTTTAAATTCTTTTATATTACAACTTTATAACAAGCATATTCTATTGAAAACTAAGATAATTAGAAACTGTGTACGACCATGGTCTACCAATGATACAAGATTGTTAACACGACGCCATATGTACCATATGTGGAAACGATACAGGACACCAGAATATCGTGATCAGTATTGACCAGCTAGGAAAGCCGTTGTGACTAAGGTAAAACACGATAAATCTGCCTATTATTCAAATAAATTCAGCAGCGCTGTTGACACAAAAAATACGTGGAAAATAAAACGTGATATTGGTATTGGTAAGACAACAAATCAAGAAGAAGATATTGATGTAAATTTGCTTAACGAATCTTTTGTTATCATACCCTTGCCAACAGTTAACCCTGGTTTTTATACTCAAACGCCACCATAAAACCCTTACGTGGCAAAATTCAGTTTTAAGTGCCTTACTCTAACTGATGTTGCAGAAGGTTTCTATAAAGTCAAATAAAACGCCGTCGGTACCAAAACAAGCACTGAATAACGCCCAATATCAATATTACCATGTCTGTCAAAAGTTTTTGACCGAATTATATATAAACAAATAGTTGAATGTGTAAATTGGTACAGTTTATTAACTGACCGCCAATCAGGTCTTAGATCCCTGCATAACTGTTTAACCGACTTAACTGATGTAATCGAAGATATAATTGAAGATGGGAGAATATAAGTTTTAGTCTTGCTCGACCATGCAAAGGTCTTTAATACGATTACCACTCAATCTATAAAATATGTAAATGTTCAACTTCTCAACTACCGCCGTTAGATTAATTTCAACATATTTAACTGACAGATGGCAGTACGTCTTAAATAAAGGACTTCTTTCTTACCCTCTTCGCATGACAAGAGGTGTTCCGCGGGTTCTATGCTAATGATATAATAACGGCTTAATTATTCCAGGATCCAGATGTATGCTGATCATATTCAGGTCTACCTTGATAGCTCTAAAGCTTCAATCATCACTACAGATATTAACAACGATCTAAACAAAATTTTCCTATGGGCGACTGAAAATGGTTTACGAATTAATCCTAAAGATGCATGTAGACGACATGTTTTTTACATCTGACTTGTCAACTTTTCAAGTCACATGTAATTGAGCATGTTTGTCAAAATGGCTGTTTTACAGAAGGTTTATAATATTCGGTCACAAACGTACATGTAATTTGCTTCTGACATTGTCTCTGTTTTTCCCCCATAGTTGTTACAAAAACCAAAATAAAAATGCCGCCACGAAAATTTGTATTTACGCCGTTAAATAATTTAGCCATCTTAACATATTTTTCTTTTAATTCAAAGATACCAATTTAGGATATTGTAATGAAACGGTTCTTATATATATTTTTACATTAATGCTATTCAATAGTGGAATGATCATGCATATCTCGGTATTGTAAAATATTAACTTTAGCCGGCTAATGATTCCGTCAATAGTGGACGCCGCTGCCGGTTTCTTCTCGGCATAGATTTCTGATATCAGATGGTTTGTCAGAAGAAAATAGAGCACGCTCTAATTGAAATTTTGTCAGATGATGATTACAGAAGCAAAGTTTAAAAGGTAACACACGACATGTATGTATTTTGCAGTGGGAAACGTGACATGTCAGATGACAAAAACATGTCGTGTACGGTCACCTTAAGAAGTCAAAATGTATAATTATATGTAAAAATTCGGTAAAAATTGAGTCTAGAATTGATGTTTTTCTGAGTGGTATCAAAATGATATTGTAAATTCTGCAGATTGGTCAGATTATATCTACCAATCATGTGGAAGAGTGTATAGTATGCTAAGATGTTTATGGGCTGCATAGTATTGCACACCACCAAAAATAAGACTGCTCTTAGCTAAGACCTACTTACTACCAACTCTGCTGTATTCATCAGAAATCTTTTCTGGCTGTAACTCAAAAGACACGGCTTAACTCAACACAACTTTTAACAACATCGCACGTTACATATTCCGATCATGTTTCTCAGTACTCCAGTCGCATCTTTAATATAACCTTTAATAACTACTTAAAGCTTAAAAAGCAAGTCTTTCTGCATAAAAATGCAACAGTAGAACAACCAAAATATCTGCATAACGGATTAAGATTTATGAGGTCTTCAAGACGAAATGCCATCATGCAAATAAGACATCGGGATACGGCGCCCGAGATACAATTTTTATACTAACTGTCCGTCTCTGGAACCAACTTGCTTAAAACTTGCAAGCTATTAGCAAAGCAAATTAATTAAAATATTTACTTTATCAATTTTACCTCCGTAATCTGCTCTAATGTCATTCGTAACTTAATATTATTAATGTTATATTTTTTTATATTTTATATTATTTCTCTATTTAAATTCATATATGTATGTACTTTTTAAGTGACTTCAACTCATTAACTTTTATTGATATAACTTTTCTGATTCTGATCAATTATAAGATTTTATTTCTTGTTGTATTAGAAATTCGAAATTTAATAAATAAATACAAAAACAAATTATTAAATTACTGACTGTTGAGCGATTTCGAGGGTAGACGTCTGCATAGAATTTATGGAAAGTAGTTTTAAAACTGAGTGTTTTTTATATATATTTTCTATGCGAACGGTAACGTTCGAAACCGTTGAACTGGCAGTTAATATATAATTATAATAAAAATATTTAATGATAATAATAAAAATATAAATAATTTAATAAAATTTAATCTTAATAACACCTAATTTATTGTAGCATAGAAGTGTTTAAGTTTTAAAAATTTTCAAATACAAAGGCTTTCATCCTCCCTATTTATTGCCTTTATTTTCTGCTTTTGCAAATCCTTTCTTGGCGTTACTAGGTTCAGCTGTTGATTTCGCTGCTGGTTTATTTTTTGGCTTTGGAAATAAATCGGATTGAGTAGAGGCAGAAAACTTTTGAACTTTAGCCTTCCATCGAGAAGCGGTTGTTACCGCAGCTTCGAATCTGCCTTTCGGTGTTTTCAATGTTTTTTCGTGATCCTCTTTACTACTAAAAACTATTCCAGTTTCTTTATAATAATATTTTACCCAATTGAATAAAGCATCGATCTTGATGAGAGCACTGTAGGCTATACTTCGCTGCATTACTTTTTTTGCTCCAACACCATCACATGCTCCTTTAACATCACATGCTGCTTTCTTTTTCATGAGGTATAATATTTGCGAGGCTACTTCTGTTTTTAAAATGTTGACGAGCTCCGTCCGAAACGGAGTATACCTTCTCTACTGTAAATTTAGATTTTAGATAGTTTAGTATGATCTTCTATATCCAAATAAGCTGTAATGTTCAAGGTTTAAATTGCGCTAAAAATGTTACGAAAAAGGAAAAAAAATTCTGCTTCCAACGTACAAATTACGCGGATTTTAACAATCGTTTATATAATACTAATTGGCTTCAACTATTATCCATACCAAATGGTTTGACGAATTCTGTTGATAAAATGATTCAAATTTTTTATGAAACCATGTACCAATATATGGATGAATGTATTCCAAAATATTCGCCACGTTCTCAAACTGGTCCACCCTGGAACTCTAAACAACTATCTGCCTTAAAAAATCTTAAAAATAAATATTATAAAAAATACAAGAAATATGGCCACGCATTTGATTATGGAAAATACTCTGTTCTTCGTGCTGAACACAATTTGCTGAATGCTCAACTGTACAAAAACTACTTAACCAAAATGAAACATAGTTTCAATCGTAATCCGAGGTCGTTCTTTACGTTTGTTAACTCAAAAAGGAAGAATTACGGCACCCCATCATTTATGAAATATTTAAGTACAGAGTCAAGCAATGAATCAGACATTAGCAATTTATTCGCTGAATTTTTTGCCTCTACTTACTCTAACGCCGAATACGATGATGATGAACCCTATCCATTTAATGTTCACTCCATTCAAACAATATCTTTCCCATTACTTGACACTACGCACATAATAAAATGTTTAAAAAACTTCAAGTCCTCACTGTCGTGTGGTCCAGATGGCATACCAAGTTGTCTTTTGAAAAACTGTGCACCAGCTATTGCAACACCTTTATCAATTATATTTAATACTTCTTTAAAATATGGCTACTTCCCTAGAATTTGGAAAGAATCGTTTCTTATTCCTTTATTCAAATCTGGTAATAAGTCAAATATCATAAATTATCGAGGCATAGCTAAATTAAACGCTATTCCAAAACTATTTGAAAAATGTATTACTGATTCTCTCGTTCATCAAGTATCTCCCCTCCTTACGCCATATCAACACGGTTTTCGTAAAGGATCTTCAGCTATGACTAACATTCTACAATTAACTACTTTGGTTAATGAAGGATTTACTCTTGGTCAACAAACAGATGTCATTTATACTGACTTCAGTAAAGCCTTTGATAAAGTTAATCACAAGCTTCTGCTTAAAAAATTGGATAAAATGGGTTTCGATAATACTTATTTAAGCTGGTTAAAGTCATATCTGTTATGCAGAACACAGTCCGTTAAATTTAATTCTGCAAATTCAAGAAATATTTTAGTAAAATCCGGTGTTCCGCAGGGAAGTCATCTGGGCCCAATTTTATTTCTACTTTTCATCAACGATTTGCCTGAAGCAATAAATTATTCTAATATACTGATGTTCGCAGACGATGTTAAAATATTTTTAAGCCTCAAGCATTTACCAGATAATAATTATCTCCAAAAGGACTTGGATAATTTTTATAATTGGTGTAACATTAATTTAATGGAACTTAACCTCAAAAAATGCAAGCACATGACTTTTTCGAGAAGGCGTGACGCTCTTGGTCACTATTATATCAGTGGTCACAAACTGGAATCAGTAAACGTAATTATGGATCTTGGTGTTTTGTTGGATGGAAAATTAAACTTTGTACAACATATCATGATGGCTGTTAATAAAGCTCGAGGAATCTTGGCTTTCATCAAACGATGGGCAAAAGAATTTAAGGACCCCTTTATTACCAAAAAATTATTCATGTCACTTGTAAGACCGATTTTAGAGTATGGCTCAATTGTATGGGACCCCTACTATAACGTTCACATTAATCTTATCGAATCTGTTCAGAAACAGTTTTTACTTTTTTGTTTAAGAGATGCTTATAGAGGCTATTATGCGCTTCCATCTTATTCATCACGACTTGCTTTGATTCGACTGCCAACATTAAAAAGCCGAAGAATTATGCTTAACGTTTCATTTCTAGTAAATCTTTTAAACGGAAATGTTTTATCAGATTTTCTTTTAAGTAAAATATCATTGAATGTTCCTCAACGCACATTAAGATTTAATCAACCACTATATGTTAAAACTTTTAGAACAAACTACGAGATGGCAGACCCGTTTAGGAAATTATGTTGTTGTTTTAATGAAATGTTTAATTTTGTAGATTTTTCTTTAAATGTTAATGTTATTAAACGTAATATTATTTTAAGTTTAAACATGTAACTGCAGTTATATTGAGAAAAATTGTTAAATTTAATAGTTAGTCTGTAAGGATTGTATCTATAGACTTAATTTAATAAATAAATAAATAAATAAAAAATAATCTGCAACGGTATACTTTTTCAAATCGTCGGATATGATTGCAATATTTTTGTGTTCCAGTTTTTCATCTTTTATATTCACTACTGTGAATTTTAATGCTTGGTCGTTATTGAAGTGGAATGACTGTATGGCATCCTGAAGAACATATTTATAGTTATCTGCGAAATCAAACGAAATAACGAATTTACAAGAATTCAAATGTATCTTCAAATCTTGAAGAATGACCACTGCTCTTTAACTAAAAAGTCATGGGTTATCAAATTTAGGAATCCTCTACACATTTCTCCCACAAAATCATACAAAATTTAACTGATTGTTTTCAATGTGCATCTTACAGCTTGAAGCCAAGATTAAAACTCTAAACTTTATCGCTGTTTCGAAACTGATTTCCGAATGTCTTCAGACTGTCAATAAATAGTTTTTTAAGATCATATAGGTAGTACAGTTCACAAATCAATGTTACTAATAATAATAAAAATAAATTACCTGTTAATTATTACCTTTCAAACATAATGTTAAAATAAACTCCCTGTTAACTTCTAATTAATACAGCAAATTTCGAACCACCAATATCACTGTTTAAAGATTGATGTTTGACTGTTGGCTGGCAGGCACCGCAGTGGTTCAGAGGGTAGAATTGCAAAAAAAATCTGATGATGGGAATGTGGTTATTGTCGAAACATAAATTACACACGAGTTCGATCCCCAGCTCAGCCAAGAATAAAAATTATCAATAAATTTTAATTAATTTTATGTTGTAAAATTTCTTCCTTCAGAATTTCTTCAGAAGAATAATTAAATGAAAATTGAATTTGATGAACTCCAGCCTAACTAAATTTTCTATTATTATATATTTATTTAATAATTATTACAAATTAATAAAACAAATTCGATTTGTCAACCTTACTATAGAAAAAAGTGATTTTATTCCTGGAATTAACATATTGTGGGTATCACAGTATCGAAGGTATAAAATGCTAGTTCGGTATGTTACATATCGTCGGGAAGGTTAATTTGTCTTGTTTTTCAGCATAAGTTTTATTTGTAAGGTTTTAGAAACACTTAAACACAAATAGGAGAAAAAATCAAAATAGTGCATAAGCTAAAAATTGAAAAACCCTCGTATTGAGTCAAAAATTATTTTTTTTGTATACATAAGCCACTCGCAGCCCAATAAGCGACCAACCAAAACTACCTTTAAGGAAAAGACATAAGTCTAAAAAAGTTTTAAATTTAAAAGAAAGAATTTAAGATTTTTTTAAGAAAACAAGAAATTTTTTTTAATGTTTGATAAAATAATGCTATCTAAGGCTGGGTTTTTGAAATCTCAGTTAAACAGGGAAAAACTGTAATAAAATTTATGTCTTATTTACATTGAAGCTCCAGGCCTAACAACCTTAATAATAAGAAATTGATTTGGACTAGGTTTAGCAAATTTGAAAACATATTTGCGTCGCCATTACCAAGTTTGTATACAAAATTTTGACGGAAAAGCTTATATATGTTTAAAATGTTGGTCTTTACGGAAATAATAAAAAAAAATCACATTTGGCCGAAAAAAAATGGAGTATCAGACTGCATTTAACTAAGTTTAAGTTAATCCCCAACTTACAAACCCGGCCTAAGCTCTATTTGGGCAAATATTTCTAACACCAATAGGTAATAAGTTACAATGATGAGAAAGAACAGCTTTTGGGCCAAAATAACAAACTTTGACCCCCTCTAACTCAGAAACTTTTTTACCGAACTTGTTGAAAATTTGTGTCTCAACTACTATCCAAAATGGTGCAAATTACATCCAAATTGAAATACATCGATTTCAAAAGTTGGGTCCCCTGACATGAAATCCCTCATATATAAACTTCAAATTCAACGTTAAAACACAACTAATGCAGCATTTTAACATTTTTTGTTCTAAAAATTTTTAAAACTTAAAAAAATGGATATATAAAATGGCTAATGGCTTTATTTAGCCACTAAATGGCTAAATTGGCAACTTTGATTGCCACGTAGAAAAAGTTGTCAATGTTAAAAAAGCAACTCTGGGTTTTTAATGAAGGAAGCATAAAAAACAAGTAAGAAAGTATAGTCGGGCAAGCCCGACCATATGCTACCCTACACCACAATATTTAAAAACTCATCATGCTTATGTGTCCATATAAATATGGATATATCTATGTTTATAAACTTCATGACCCTTGTGGTCCTTTTTTTGAAAAACTGTATAGCTTATGTTTCCATATAGATATGGATCTATCTATGTTTTAAATTTAATTAAAATCGGTTTGGAGGGCAGAAATTGCCCCTATCTCCCCTCGTGGTCATATTTTTTAAGCAATGCATACCTTTTGTGTCCATATAGATATGGTTCTATCTATTTTTTTAATTTCATTAAAATAGGCTTAATAGTTTCTGAGAGTAAGAAATTTCCCCCTATCTTCCCTCGTGGTCCTACGCTTCGGCCCATTTTAAATAGGCTTGGTCCCTGTGCCAATAGGAACCTATGATTCAAGTTTTATCAAATTATCTCCACAATTGCGACCTGAACTTTGCGCACAAGGTTCCATGGACAGCCAGCCAGCCGGACGGACCTCGTTAGTTCGATCGGTATACTTTAAGGTGGGTCTAGGACTAATATTTTAAGGCGTTATACACATCAGCACAAATGCATAATACCCTCTCCACTATTGTGGTGAGGGTATAAAAAGAGTACAAAATCTGATGTGGGGATACCGTGGCATTTTTTTAAAGAAAAAGTACTGAAACCAGTACTGAATTTTCCATCACTAGTGTGGCTTAAGGCTAGCTTACACTATCTCACAAGTCTTACGTATTCCATAATACTTTGTAATACATGAATCTATTTACAGTTTGTAGTCACACTATCACACAGGAACATGTTTTTGTTAAAATACAACCCTAATCATATGAAAAGTATGATAGTTTAGAAAATTTTCAAAAAACGACAAAGTTGTATGGGATGCCAAATTTTTTTTCGTAATACTTGTCATTTTTATAACACATAACATTCACAATTTGACATAATACTTGAGTTTTTGACATGTATTAATACAAACTATAATAGTGTAACCTAGCATTAAGCAATTGTTTTCTGAAGTGAGTAATTACCCGAATTGGGTGTCATTAAAACTGTTGTGGGTAAAGCGTGGTAATTTAGTTCAGGCGTAGATCAGGTAAAATCTGTAAATCTTTTATTTTAAAACAAATAATATAAAGATTTAAGTTTAGTGAAAATTAATAACACAAGATTTTATTGATCAAAAAAATTAACAGTATTCTAAGTTAAAGTTACTGTTTCTGTTTAAGAAAAGTTTTCCATCGTTTAATATGGAATTGCAAAGCTTGATAATGATACCCAGCGTTTTTGAAACTACGTTTTTAATATTACAAATTTTACAAAAGTTAATAGATTTAATTTTTATTTTGCCATTTTTTTAATTATTCAGTCATGAGCACACTCAGCATGTGTTAAATTTATTTAAGAAACCGACTTCTGTCTGAAGCCGTTTCATGAATTTTATTTATTTAGGAAGGTATATATAGGAACGGCAATAGACATTTTGAACCTTCCTTAGATACATGCACCCAAATGTGAGGTATTACTAACTATAATTTTAGGTTTTTTATTTTATTATACCCTCACCACAATAATGTGGTCGGACTTGACCTTCTATCGTTTCTCATTGTTTTTTTTTAATAATTTAAGTTTTAAATGTTATTTTAAATGAATAAACACTCGTAGTATGACTAATGCTAAGTTCACACTTAGGTTTTTAAACGCGTTTAAGCAAAATGTTGATTTAGCTAATCAAAGCCGTTCACATTACATATGAGATGATTAAGATGACAGATGATTAAGAAAAAAAAACACACAAAAAAACAACAAACAAATTTATATTTCTTTAAAGTATTAAAAATGGATAAAAACACTTTTATAAAGTTATCAGAAAATTATTTGTATCATTTTAATGATGAAATTGTGAAAATTTATGAATTATTTAAGGAAAAAAATAAAAACATTAAGCAGAAATCTTGGCCGGTTGTACACGATCATGTTGACAATTCTACATTTGAGGTATGTTCAGTGGATTCTATGTGGTTTATGAAGTGATTAAGTTGTAATCATGTCAATTTGAAGTGATTAACAAATAACTTCAATGTATGGGTAATCGTCTCGATTTTGAAGTGATTAGAGTTTAATCACGTTCGAGCTGCTTAAACGCGTTTAAGAACCCAAGTGTGAACATTGTATAATATTGACTTTCTTTATATGAATTGTTTGTGTTTTCTTTTTTTTCGTAAAAGTTTTCTATAAAATAATACTCTATTTTGATATCAGGTGAAATTTTATTAAAGTCGGGTACTTTTACTATATCTCACGTGTAGTTTTTAATTTTGCTTTTGGTTAAATATGTATACTCTTGGCATAACGAACACATAAAAGATTAACCGTTTAAACTTCAAATAAAGAATTGTGTTTTAAACAAAAAATGCTCTTATCATGTTTTGTTTTTATACCCTTCACTAAAATTAACGACAATGTTCTGTATGACAATGTTGTGGCTGAGAAGTATAAGATGCTGCCTTATCCGTACGTGTTGTCTTTTTAAATCTTTAGTTCCAGATGGATCCCCATATTTTACTAATAATTTGTATTTTTATAAATATATTTATAAGTGCCTATAAGCTTCACCGCAGAAAAAAGGGAATATATAGGTTTGAAATTATAAAAACTAACCTTTTTATACCCTTAAGCACAGGTAAAAAAGCCCAATAAAAAATTTCATCATTTTGCGAAGCACTAATGGTACATTTAAAAAAACTAGTATGGGCCAGCAGTCGACACAATCGACTGCAATCTAGAAATACAGACTTTGCTTAGTGTATACCAGCCAGTCAAACGGACTTGATTGATTGGTACACTAAAGGGGGGTCCAGAATTAATATTTTTATCTGTTACATACTTTATTATAATCGCATAATATCCTCTCTATCTATGATAGTGTGGGTATTAAAACAGAATGATTGAAATAATTTTTAATTTTCTTTTTGGAAAATTGGGTTTTCTACCCACACCACCAAAGGTAGAATGTTTATTATTCGTTTGTGCTGAACAAAATTGGTGTTTATTATAAATTGTATGAATTGGTCCAAAATTACACATACCTCTCATACAAAAACCTTCCTTGAATATAAGTTTGTGCCAATTAACAATCATATTATATTGGTATTTGAATTAAATTCTACCAAAAAATATTTTATTGTAACCTTAATAATTTTATCAAATCTTATTGGAATTGATATATATTTGACCAAAGCTCCTTAGAAATGTTAGTTTTAATAAAAAATTTTGCAACGATAACTTTTGAAACAGCTACCATGTGAACTTCGTTTTGGTACATCCATTTTAACCATTGGTCCCATATACCTTCCCTAAAATCACTTTAAGACGAAAAATCTTATATAGATGTAGATACCTAGATAGGTTAGGTTAGGTTCCATTGGCAGCTATCAACAGACAGCTCATTTGGGTCCTTTATCGGTCCCTTTGTGATACCCCAGATACCTAGATAATATTGGGCATAGAGAACTTTTACATTAAACCAATTCGTGATTTCCATGATCAATAGTTTTACTTATTACACACATCAGTACAATCGAATAATTTTAAATATGTATTTAGTTTTATTTTTGGCAGAGTTGTTGTTTTTGTACCCACACTACCAATGTTGGACAGGGTGTTATGCGTTTGTGCTGAATAAAAAAAAAATAAAATTCTGCCTATTGCAAATAGTGAGAATCGGATCATAATTCCACATAGACCTCATACAAAATTCTCTCCGTTATAAAGTTTTGTACCGTCTAATAATGTTGTTATTTAGATTGAATTCGACCAACATTTATTGTATTGCAACTCTATTCATCTGACCAGATTTTCAGATTTTAATGAAGTAAAAATTTCGAAAATAAAGTGGGATTGAGTTTGAGCCACACTTAAAAGAAACGTCTAAGATGTCAGTATTAGCATTCGATTTGTTGAAGACAAATCAAATATTGTGGAAGGGTTTCTTCAAAGCCTATCAATCCCATTCGTCTAGTTAACACCCCGAGGCATTTTTTAAGAATTTTAGATTTTTGTAAATCAGCATAAAACTTTGTCACTTTTAATTTAATATTATATTATTTCATGCAATTATAAATTTAGTCAATTAATAGTTTACTTAAATCAAGTCTAAACTAATTAACAGCAAGCACTTATTAATTTAAAGTAACACCAAAACGTATTATAAAAAAAATCGCAAAGCGCCACCAAATTGTTTTAAAACAATTTAACTTGGCGTTTACATTTGCCAGTACTGGCAAGACAGTAGCAATACATGCAAACTTTTTCACTAATACATGCACACTTTTCCAACTGTCTTGTCTACTGTCTAGCAAATTTTGCAGACAGGAAAATTGGACAGTGATTTGACATTTGCTAACAGTAATCTGAAGTTTTGTTAGCAAAAGGAAAAAAAATCAATATGTAAAAAATAATTAAGTATATTTTGCTTTGGTTGTTTATATTTTATTTAAGTGTTATGTTTGTTAACACAATATAGTTATTTTAAGCTGTTTTAAATTTTGTTTAGTTCATGTAAAACACGTTTAGCGGGACTTGAACAACAACATTCACGTTTGACAAATTTTTAAAAGTGAACTATCTTAACTACTGTCTGGACGCCTACGCCACGAAGACAGTTAGTAGTGTTTTTGGAAACTAATATGCATTTTCTTACTGTCTTGCCAGTACTGTCAAATTTAAACGTACTGTAATATACCCATTTTTACATTGTTACCATACTAATAATGTAACATTGAAATTATCCATGTGCACAACATTTTAGAAATCAACGGTAACATTTAAAATTATTCCTATGCAAAAATCAACGGCAACATTTAAAAACAACAACTCTTCCAAAATGAAAACAAAACAGTTAAAATTGTCGTTCTCTTTTTTTTCTTATTTTCTACTGTTCTCCAATTAAAAGCATAGGAGAGAAATTGAATGTTGTTGTTCTTTTTACTATGTTTACACAAAAAAAAAAGAATATATGTAACTGTGTTTCTGTTGTGTTTGTTTACACTTTTTTTGCTCACACGTATGTGAGTATTTTCTATGTATTAGTAACACTTTCTAACGCCTATAACTCCTTAAATACTAAACCGATTTTAATAAAATGTAAATTGGCACAGTCTACCAAAAAATATCTTTCCAATGATGTATAATTAGTTAAATAAATAAATCCAATAAATAGTATAGCTGTAAAAGGGAGCAAAAGAAATCAACTTGCCTATTAATATATATGATAAGCGCACGATTATGCGCTACGCAATAAGACATACAGAAATGCAGTAAAGTAAGTGAAAGAACTCTCAACAACTTTTATAAAAAAAAAATAACATTTCATGTGCTACGGCATTCCCTTACTACGAAGCAGGTTTGTAAGGGAGAGTACTAAACAATAACTGTATAAAAACATTTCGTGCGTAAGGCTGATCGTTACATCCAACAATTTTTATATGCGCTGAATAAAGCGCTTTATGTGTCAAAAATGTATTGCTTCAAAGTGGGAACTCGCCATATAAAATTCATGCCTTCCGTAAGCGCAATGGTAAGCGAAACGTTTATGTTTCTCCCTTACAAACCTGCTTCGTCGGAAGCTCCATTTTTTATTGGGAGGGCATATACAAGTTTGTCCTTCCGTTTGTAATTTCTACAATTGACCTCAGACCCTGTAAAGTATTGTTACGTTACTGCCTTTTCAATGACGTTTTTGATAGATTTCCTTTATAAAAAAGCTCTTAAGTTCTTTTCTTGCAACTTTAATAAATTTAAATAAACGCAACACTTTAAATACTCTTACAGTTCAAAAACTTTTATTTCCACTTAATCACTTTAACAACCGTAATTTACAATTCCGACCACTATTTGTAATTTGTACTAATTCTGCTTTGGAAATATCATCTTCGAGAGTATTTTTACTCTAGGGCTGCCATCGGCAAAATCAGGGCGCCGCACAGTGATATTTCTTCATACATCTAACTGCAAAAAATAGAAGGAGTAATCCTACAACGATGAAATTTTGCACGCATGTTTAAATTTAAGTAGAAAAGAAAAATACAAAAAATTTTTAAAATCCGTCGACTCCTTGGGGTACCTCCCTTGGAACGCCATTTTTTTGCTTTTTTTTCTTCTCAACGTATGGGCCGCAATTCGCAACGGAATTTGATAAAATTTAGCAGATGTCCATAAGTTGATCTAAAAAAGAGCACTACAAATTTTGGTTGAAATCCGTCGACTCCTAGTGGTACCTCCCTTAGACCCCAATTTTTTTGCTTTTTTTCTTCTCAACGTTTGGGCCGCAATTCACAACGGAATTTGATAAAATTTAGCAGATGTCCATAAGTTGATCTAAAAAAGAGAACCACAAATTTTGGTTGAAATCCGACGACTCCTACAGTACCTCCCATGGTCCCCCATTATTCCACGTAATTTTCTTTTCAATGTATAGGGCGCAATTGTCAATAGAATTTGAATTAATTTGGCACACGCGTATTAATTGATAAAAGAAAAAACTTAAAATTTTGGTTGAAATGCGTCGTCTTTTATGTAACCTGAATGAAAAAATTTCGTATAAATATAATTCTCATTGAAAATACTAGTAATATTTAATTAAAGAAATGCATTTTATTCATCAAGTATCATATCTTTAACTACATCATCCAATTCTAAAATATTCTTATGAGGTTGACGTCTTAAGCTACTAATATATGGATCGGACGACTCAAGCAAACGATGAAAAAAAAATTTCATAATATTCAAAATGAATTATTTTTAATTAATTTTTTTTTTAAAGATGTATTTACTTTCTAACCAAGTCGCGCTTCTTCCCAACGATTTAAAAAATGACCAAAAACCTCTTTTGAACTGCCTTTTTCACTATTTCAATTTCATCAATAGTAAGCACCGAATTTTCCTGTTTTATAAAATTTGTTAACAAATTGTCATTGCTACCACAATCAATTAGTCCCGGGCACAATTCACTATATGACACAGAAAATAAAATCATTTTTAGAATTATATTTTAAATTTTATTACAATATCAATTATTATTTATTTGTTGACATTCACATCAACATACATTTAATTTTAATTTTAACTATGTTAATGAACTACATAAGTTCAGTGTATCGCTGACATAACATAATTTCATTTTTTTGTTTTATTTTACCTTTTGTTTATAAATAATTGTTGACATATCATTATTTTATTTTTTTTACTTGAAGTTCAATCATCCCAAACAATTTTATTGTTTACTTTTGTTCATAATTGTTAGCATAGCATTATTTTATTTTGTTACCTGAATCATAACTTTATACATTGAAATGTTAGTCAGCAATTATGCAAACAATTAATTGGGTCACTTCCGCATTGTGCAATAGTGATATTCAGTTTTTAATTAATTAAATTTTAGTATATAAGACAGAACAAAAATAAAGAAAGTGTTCAATTACTATAAGGCATTTAAAGTGTTTTATTGATTGAATCTATTAGCGTTCTACAAGTTAAAGTGCTTGGAGGACAATCAAGGCAATTAATATATCAGTTCAGATTTATGTGTTTGAACTGAAGCATATTATAGCCGCATTCCAAAATACATTTAATCAAATTCATACATTGTGAATTAAACATTGGTGACCCCGACAACGTTTTAGACACTGTTTAAGCTTCCCCCCCACCAGTGGTAAGGGGCTTTAAACAATCTAAAATCAACACACAACCTCAGTCAGCGGGACAGCAGTCCAACGCTACAACATTTCCACACCAGTGGAGGCGACAACAGACACCATAACATTGGTGAACCCAGAGTCTTTAGAACTACAAGTTTACTCTAAAGACATATCAAGCAGCATTCATCCGGCACCAAATACATTGGTGACCCAAGTTCCAGCCGTTTTGTCGAAGATTGAGGGTCCTAACAGCGTTTAGGGGCTTTTGAACACAAAAGGCACATCGGACCACGCATCATTATTTGACGGTCAACCGGGCGACCGTATTCATCGAGACATCAGTATCCAACAGCCACTAAAAACATTTGGTGACCTCTGAAGAAGCAAGCAATACCAACAGTAGTGAGAGAGCTACAAAAAAAAAAAGAAAAAAAAAAAAAAAAAAAAAAATTTTTTTTACATAACAAACAACAATAGCAAAGAGCTAGTAAACAAAATGACGACATTAAACGATCTTGTCAAGATACAAGACGGGAAGGCGGAAGAGATAAATCGGGCGATTAGCACCATAAGGAAGACACCGATAGAAAGGAGATCCGTAGAGTATTATCAAAAAAAAGCTAAGGAGCTCGAAGAATTGTGGAAAGGTTTCGAAAAAACAGACAATCGTATCAGAAGTGATTCAACAGTAAAGGAAGACCATCCATACTTCTTACAAAAACTATACGAGGAGACGAGTCAAAGGTTTAGAGAGACTGATGATTACATACAAAAACAACTACAAATTATAAGGGAGCAATCAAAGATGCAAGCAAGCTACTCAGGCATCGCTGGGAAGCAGGCATCGGAGACAACGAAAAACAATTTAATAAATATACAAAACGCCACCATATCAAAAATAATCAACACATTGGACGAAATGATATCCATTGGTGCTCAGTATACAATGCAGCAGATTGATGTGAAACTGAAGGAGGTCGAGTACAACAGGAAAACCATACAGCAATTGCAGGATAAAATATGTACTGATAATATCGAGCACGATATATACCAGTTCCTCGCAAAACAAACAGAGATAACAGAGAAGCTATTGCAAATTGAGGACCTAAAAACGAGTTTGATGCCAGAATCTGTTAATCAAGCAAGAATTATTCAAGATACCCATCCACATCATCTGCCCAAAGTAACAATACCGAAATTCAATGGTGATTATCTGAGCTGGCAACCATTCTATGACCTGTTCAACGAGATGATACACAAAAAAGCAATGCCAACCGTACAAAAAATGTGGTTTCTAAAAACAAATGTAACAGGTGAAGCCGCAAGACTAATACAAAATCTATCTCCAACAGAAACCAATTATGAGACGGCATGGAATACACTTCAACACCGTTTTAACAATCCGAGAATTTTAACAAATAATATCATAAATAAATTGTTAGGCCAGCAAAAAATACCGGAAAATCCCTCTGCTGCAGCTATAAAAGGGCTGCACGATACGACGCGCGAATCTATTGCAGCACTAAACAATTTAAACATCGATACATCGACTTGGGATCCAATACTAGTCAATATATTGATTAAAAAGCTAGACCAGGGAACCCATGTACTGTACGAGCAATCCATACAGCTTCCCAAATCTTTACCGTCATTAGAAGAGCTATTGGGTTTCCTATAAACTAGATTCCAGTCACTAGAAGCAGTCGGTCGAATTCAAAACACGCAAAAAAAAACGGTTTCAGCAGCAACCATGTCTCAAGATAACTGCTCCTGCAAATTATGCGAAAATGGAAATCATCAGTTGTATCATTGCAAACAATTCTTATCAAAGCCAGCTTCCGAGCGATTAAAATGGATTCAACAACAGCAATTATGTGTCAACTGTTTCAAGCCTGGCCACATAGCAAGACATTGCACAACAAGTTGCTGTAGAAAATGTCAGAAAAAACACAACACGCTAGTTCACCTGGACTCATATCAACACAACACAAACACTGCACCATCAACATCAAAAAAGGTGTCCACTGTGAGTGTAACACCAGCGACCAATGTACCAGCACCATCAACAGTAGCGTCGGCTCATTTGTCTGGGGCCCGGGAAGGCTACGTCCTGCTAGCAACAGCACGCGTAAAAATCACTGCCAATAATGGGCAATCTGGTATTTTTAAGGCAATATTTGATTCAGGCTCACAAATCAACATTGTGACAACCCGATTAGTAAATAAATTATCCATCAAGCCCACAGAAACATCTCTATGCATCGAAGGTATCGGCAGTCAATCACGCAGAACAAATCAACGTATTAATGTAGGACTTCATTCCACCTCAACCAACTTCAGCACAAGACTAGAAGCGTTTGTACTTCCCAACATTATTCCAATACAACCCTCCGAGGAATTCAATTGCACATCCTGGTCAATTCCAGAAAATATACAACTAGCTGATCCTGAGTTTAACAAACCCAACAACATTGATGTTCTCTTAGGCGCCGAATACTACCACGATCTGATAACTTCCGGTAAAATTAAGTTATCACCGGAACTACCAAGTCTAATAAATACGAAACTCGGTTGGGTCGTTAGCGGAAGGCTAGGACAAGGCTCCATACTATCAGCAACATGTGCAATAAATACTAAATGCAGCTCAGACACAAACGAACTCATCGAGCGCTTTTGGAAAATAGATGATTTTGAGTCAAATGACACGCTCACGGAAGGAGAAAGGCGATGCGAAGCACACTTTATTCAAACCACAAAAAGAAACTCTGAAGGTCGATTCGTAGTACGACTACCATTTCGCGAAGACCCAAGTAGTTTAGGCAGCACAAAGAAACTTGCATTTTCAAGATTTATATCCCTGGAACACCGTCTAGCAAGAAATCAAGACATCAAGGCTCAATATGTTGATTTTATGGAGCAATATGAAAGGCTAGGACACATGACTCGCATAGATACTTCTGAAGTCAATGAACCCCATTGCTACATTCCCCATCACTGTGTGCTGAAACCAGAAAGTAAGACCACGAAGCTGCGAGTTGTATTTGATGCGTCAGCAAAATCCTCGACAGGTCTCTCTCTCAACGATATACTCAGCATTGGCCCTCCAACTCAAGGAGATCTCTTTGGCATGTTGTTACGATTTCGATTGCCCAGATTTGTGTTTTGCACTGATATCGAGAAAATGTATCGGCAAATTCTGGTTGATCCGGCTGATCGAAATATGCAACTCATTTATTGGAGACGGGATCCAACTGATACAATGCAAACATACAGGCTTAATACAGTAACTTATGGAACGTCTGCAGCCCCATACTTAGCCACAAAATGCCACACAGCTCGCAGACAAAAATATGGAGAAATATCCTCTGGGCGCTAAAAGTCTAAGATACGATTTTTATGTCGACGATGGCATGAGTGGCTCAGATAGCTTAATAACAGCAGTCGATATGAAAACCCAATTAAATAGTTTGTTACAAGAGGCTGGGTTTAAACTGAGGAAATGGTGCGCAAACCATCCTCAGCTACTGTCCGGAATACACCCTGAAGACATGGAGCTAAACCTAGACTTCGACGATCAAAGCACAAAAATCTTGGGATTAACATGGAACCCCAAGGCAGACGTATTCTGCCTCAAGGCAGATATCCAAGAAACCCAAAGAATCACAAAGCGAACAGTAACATCAGATGTGGCACGGATATTTGACCCATTGGGCATCGCT
Organism: Pollenia angustigena; assembly: GCA_930367215.1. NCBI lineage: Eukaryota > Metazoa > Arthropoda > Insecta > Diptera > Polleniidae > Pollenia > Pollenia angustigena. The sequence continues at coordinate 8,269,531 of OV884061.1, read as the reverse complement.
GGTCCCGTAGTAGTTGCCGCAAAAATGTTTATCCAACAGCTATGGCAGCTAGAACTATCTTGGGATGACGGACTCCCAGAAGAGCTTTATAACTATTGGTGGTCATTCCGACAACACTTGAAACATATAAACAATTTATCTACTAAGAGACATATTTTTGATGGCCAAGTCTCAAAAGACACACAAATACACACTTTTGTAGATGCATCAGAACGAGCTTATGGAGCTGCAGTCTACATACGTTCCAAATTGAAGGATAATCGAATTATAGTCAGATTGTTATGTTCCAAGTCACGAATCGCACCCTTAAAGAAGGTGACCTTACCAAGATTAGAACTATGCACTGCTCTCCTTGGGACCGAACTTACCAGGAGAGTAAAAAAGGAAATACGAGCTGAAAACACTCCAACATACCTATGGTCGGATTCAGAAATAGTTCTTCACTGGATTACATCGTCAACATCGTCACTTCGTACATTCGTCGCCAATCGGGTAAGCAAAATTCAAGAGCAAACAACAACCAGCCAGTGGAGACATGTTGGCTCGAAACAAAATCCAGCTGACCTAATTTCTCGAGGTATAAGTCCAGAAAAACTGTCTCAATGCAACCTGTGGTTCTTCGGACCAATATTCCTACATGGCAGTGAAAAGGCGTGGCCTAAAGAATTTAATAAATCTCAACCACCTCATTCCGAAGAATTCAAACTAAATCCTGTGACGGCTCTAGCTACCACTTCACTGGATTGGAAGAGATAATCTACAAAATTAATAATCACGGCTCATTCAAGACTCTTCAAAGGGTGGTAGCATATGCACTTCGTTTCCTCCAAAATGCTAAGACATCCAAGGCCGCTCGACCAAGCAGCAAAACACTCACAACTCACGAACTCACTTCTGCAACTAACCTAATCACTAATTCAACTAATTCAAGCGTCAGAATTTAAAATTGAACTCAACAAGTTAAAGAAAGGGCATGAAATCGAAAAATCAAGTCAAATAAGTGGTTTGTCTCCCTTTCTGGACGAAAATGGCATTATAAGGGTAGGGGGAAGGCTAGAGGCCTCTTGCCTCTCATACAACGCAAAACACCCAATACTCCTTCCATACAATGACCCGATCGCAAGACTTATAATGAAGATGCTACACATCGAAAACCACCACTGCGGTCCACAAACGCTGTTAGCCATCTCAAGACAGCAGTTTTGGATAATCAAGGGTAAGTCGTTAGCCAGAAGCATCGTCCAAAACTGTGTCCGATGTACAAAATCAAGACCAATACTAATGCAGCAAGTTATGGGAGACTTGCCCGCCACTAGAGTGACTCCAACAAGGCCATTCATGATATCAGGTGTAGACTACTGTGGCCCACTCTGGGTGCACTACAAATTAAGGGGAAAGAGGCCCCACAAGGTATACCTAGCAGTCTTTGTTTGCTTTTCAACGAAAGCAATACATTTAGAGGTAGTAAGCGACCTTACAACAGAAGCATTTATTGGGGCTCTCAAAAGATTTATTGCCCGCCGAGGACGCTGCCAAACCATATACTCAGACAACGCTACAAATTTTGTAGGAGCACGAAACCAACTTAAGGAATTGAATGACGTCATCTTTTCTGAGCATTCGCAGGAAACAATCAAAAGGACTTGTAGCAACAGTGGTATTGATTTCAAGTTTATACCCCCAAGGGCACCGCATTTCGGTGGATTATGGGAAGCAGCAGTGAAATCCGCTAAACAGTTACTGGTCAGAAGCATGGCAACAGCTTCACTTACATACGAAGAACTAGAAACTGTCATTGTCGAAATTGAGGCAATACTAAACTCGCGACCACTAACACCTCTATCAAGTAATCCAAGCGATTATGCAGCCCTAACTCCCGGTCATTTTTTGATCGGAGAACCACTTACGGCACAAATAGATACAAGAACACACAACCCTACCAACCCATCACTATCAAAAAGGTGGAATCTTGTCTCCCAACTGAAACATGAATTTTGGAAACGCTGGTCATTGGAATACCTGCACCACCTCCAAGAGAAACGAAAATGGAAAACGTCATCCGAAAATGCAAGGGAAGGTAAATTAGTCATAATAAAGGAGGATAATCTACCAGTCATGCAATGGCCACTCGGCAGGATTCTTAAAACTTATGAGGGAAACGATGGCAAGGTTCGAGTAGCAGACGTAAAAACAGCATCAGGAATAAAAGACGGCCAATCCATAATTTAGCCCCACTACTTCCCGAGGAAGAATTAAAGGGAAATGAAGCATCCCACTCTACGCCACACTTGACATCTGATGAAGCAGATATTCCACCAGTCAAAAGGCCCAGGTCACTTTAGTGCGTCAAACAGTTTGCACACATCATACGTCCAACTTAAACACATCGACCATATAAGCAGACCACAGGAAATCAACCAGATTCTTAACACCACAGATAGCCAGTTTGAAACTCACCTTAACCAACTCAATAACCTGCAAAAACAACTTAATGAGTCAACAATCACACGTCTACCACAGCTAATCAAGTCTAACAGTCAACATCATCATATAGTAAGCTACTCCGCGCTTATAATTTCCTTTCTCATCGCGGTAACCATAACACTAATTAAAAGAAGCTCAACCCATCAAGAAGAAAGAGGCCACAACTCCCACCAACCAAGACCGCATCCAGTTCCATTACCCCGACCTGTCACCATTGACATCATAGACACCTAACCCACATAGGTTATCATCGGCCAGCGGTCGACGCGGGGGAGAATGTTGACATTCACATCAACATACATTTAATTTTAATTTTAACTATGTTAATGAACTACATAAGTTCAGTGTATCGCTGACATAACATAATTTCATTTTTTGTTTTATTTTACCTTTTGTTTATAAATAATTGTTGACATATCATTATTTTATTTTGTTTACTTGAAGTTCAATCATCCCAAACAATTTTATTGTTTACTTTTGTTCATAATTGTTAACATAGCATTATTTTATTTTGTTACCTGAATCATAACTTTATACATTGAAATGTTAGTCAGCAATTATGCAAACAATTAATTGGGTCACTTCCGCATTGTGCAATAGTGATATTCAGTTTTTAATTAATTAAATTTTAGTATATAAGACAGAACAAAAATAAAGAAAGTGTTCAATTACTATAAGGCATTTAAAGTGTTTTATTGATTGAATCTATTAGCGTTCTACAAGTTAAAGTGCTTGGAGGACAATCAAGGCAATTAATATATCAGTTCAGATTTATGTGTTTGAACTGAAGCATATTATAGCCGCATTCCAAAATACATTTAATCACATTTATACATTGTGAATTATACATTATTTATTTATGTTAACTATTTACTGGTTGCAAATTTTGTTTTCAATTTAAGCGGTTTTCTTCTATACATTTTATTTTATTAAAACACATCTTATTCACTTTTAAAAACATTTGTCAACAATTTATTAAGAAATTGTTGTTATAATTAATAACTCAAATTTCTTTAAGCCGTTAAGCCTAAAGGTATGCAAAACTTTTTTATTACAAATACTAGGGTGCAATATTCGTGAATTTTTTTTACTAAATTTGGATTTTTTTAAAAGATTGACAAAAGTTGGTGAATTTTTTTGACTATTTACAAAGAAGAGCCTTTTACCTTTAATTTCGTTATACTGAGAGCACGGAGGTAAACCGAGCTAACTGACTTTATCTCCAACGAAAACAGCCAATGCTGAATTATTAAGGACAATGTTGATGCACTTATATCTCCCAAACTATGTATGCAATAACTTTTTATTTTCCTTTAAATTAAAAACAAGGCTTTGGACTTAAATAAAGTCGACACACAGATTTTTCCGCTCGAAACATCTTCGATATATAAATCTCTGAATTTGAACGAAATTACCATATATTTCCCTTTCACAACATTAACCTGATTTCAACCGATCTTTTTTAAGAATATATATACATATATCTTTTTGGTTTGCCAGACTCTTCTCTTTAAAATAGCATCATTAGATTTTTTAAAAGTAATAGTCAAAAAATGCCTTTTTTGCAGCAGAAATCCCATAGTGCGCCGCGTTTTCTCTTTTATTCTCTTGTATGCTCTTTTATTACGTACATGTGCACCAGTGATATTAACCGTACGGTAATTACCCTTTTTTACGGTAATTTTGAGCCCCAAAAGGTAGCAAGGTAATTTCATTTAAAATACGGTAATATCAAGATTTGGGTTTTTTGATATTTATATACTACATACTTACATATGAAGGCTTTATGATTTTAACTTTTGAGAGGTGATTTCCAACCAGTTTTAGAAATAGATGAATGTTATACAAAAAATTAAGAATGTTATGTTTCGGCAAATGCTTAGGTTACAGTGATAAGTGTAAAATATGAAAAATTAAATAACTCATTGTAGTTAAATTATTAATTTTATTTTAAGCTTTTTGTTTGTTTCAAAATCAACAATTTTTTAAGCATTTAAAGTAGCCGTAATGTGATGCAATTAACTATAGTAAAGCTTCGTACAGGCGGTGGTCAGATCTTACAATGTAGTCCTTTTTCTCACAATGGCGCCATTGTCAGATGCATTAATTTTACACATCTGCCAAATGAAAATGAGCTTGCAATGTTAACACAGTTGCAATACTTTTTAGGCGAATTTAGTGACAACATTGTATGATCTGACCACCGTCTGTACGAAGCTTAAATATTGAAACTTTTCAGTTGAAGCTAAACTATTATGTTTTAATTGTGTATTAAAGGCATATGAAAAAGAACATTTAAACCAATCGTTTCATCATAAGATGACAAAATAGCACTATATTTTACAGCGGGTAGATATGGATATTGCGTGTAAATCCAAAACGTAAAAAAAAAATTTTTTGAGTTAGTATTCTCTTGCGATATTCGAATTTTATTTTCCTAGTTGAACGATACCAACTCCGATTCAAATTTAAACTTTTTAGCTTCAGTCGCTTAGTCTGTGCGATGATGAATAAGTCTGTTAGTAATGTTAAAATTTTTGTTATTTGATGCTTTTATTTTCGTATTGATGAAAAATACAATAATTTTGGTTTAAAATATGTTTCAAACAAAGATTTTCATTAAAATTTTTTATAAAACACATTTAAAATTTAAATACATTGTTTTTGAATACTGCTGTGAATGTTTAAATTAAAAAACCTTTGCGTACGGTAATTTCTTCTCAAAAACGGTAATTTTTAGAGGGCCGTACGGTAATGAAAAAATAAAAGTTAACATCACTGACGTGCACACACATTGCAGAGAATTTAACAACAGAGTTGCCAATTTAGCGCCTTTGGCGCTAGATTTAGCGGTTTTTAGCTGTCGAAAAGGCGCATATTTTTTCCTTTGCGCTTTTTTAACAAAGAGCGCTAAATTATCGCTTTTATTGATACCCAAAATTTTTGTACTTTTATTTGCATACATTAAAATCAAGACACATTAAACCAAAATTTATTTCCGTTTTGTTAATATTTTACTCTGAAAAGCATTCTTTACAAGGAAAGAAGTTTATTTTCTAAAGAAATCCATTTCGTTTCTTAAAACAAGAAAATCCAAAATTAAATAACTGATTTAAACAAAAAAAAAAAAAAAGTCAATCTAGAGAACTTGTATGTGATTTTAATTCACTTTAGCGTGCTGAATCCAAATAGTTCATTTAATCACGTCTAGTTAGCATTTTTTTACTGATTTCTTGTCTTATTTTATTCACAATACACCTGGATTTCTGATAAATGATAAAAATACTAATTTGCATGGAAAAATGGCCGCCACTAATTAAGAAAAAATTTTGAAAATAATTATTTGTAAAGATCAATATCGTTCTCAATTCATTATAAAATGCATGTAGCATAAATGCCTTATTTCGTTCAAAATATAAGTCTAGCCCATTAAAAAACAAGACATGATAGAAAAAACAGAAAACGGATTTGAATTTAGTGCAGTATTGGTACCTTTGTTTGTCATATATTTTTATTTAAAACGATTTTTTTTGACGGCCAGTGTAATAAATAAAACTTGGTTCTTAAACATTTCATTAAGTTTTTTATTTTAATTTTATTTAGCGCTTTTTAGCGTTTTTTGATTTGGGACACAGCGCTTTTTGATTAGAAATAGTTCACAACCCTGATTAACAACAGCATATGTAAAATTCGTACAACGCATATCATCGCAAAATGTAATAGTATAGGTTGCCGATGGCAGCTCTAGGGGATCATTAACTATTTATGTTAATGCAGCGAAAATCAACATACATAGATAACTCCCGCAAAGTTTGTCATCTCTAGCTTACCAACTTATGGTATTTTCTGACAATAATAGGTGCGTTTGAGTACTTTTACAGTAAAATGCAGTTAATAAGTAAACTGAAAAATTTGCTCTCACAATAAGCTGTTGTACAAAAAAGTACGCGAACGCAAAATTTTTAAAAATTCGTAGAATAAAGGCAACAGCTGATGGCAAATAATTGAAGTGTTGAAAAATGTTTAAACTTTTTGAGTTTTGTTTGTTTTACTTTTATTTAATAATTTGTTTTTGGCTTGAAATTTTTAGCAACAGCGACTTTAATTATTCAAATCCAGTGTTGTTAACGCTTGTTGGAATTCAAAGAAAATTTAATGTTGAAAATTCCTACAACCGTGGTGAATATCGCTTATTAGTACAAAGTTTGCATTTAATATTTAAAACGCTATATACACATTAGTGTTGAGTGTAAAACGAAGATATTATTTTGTTCCATTGTAATTTTGTAAGGGTGCGTGTAACCTGATAAATATATTACACAATTATAATGTATTAATTTTTTACAAAAGAAAACACCATTAAAAATCGTCACATGTGTTAGTGTTTTTGTAATATGTTGATGCTATTTAGTAAGTATTTAGTATTTTTAAACAATCAATATTTGTGACGCCTTAGTTAGTGAAAGAATTCTAGTATGAAAGAATACGAGAAGTAAAGAGTGGAAGAACAGGAAAAGAGGAAGTAGTGGAAGATAAAAAATCGGACTGCACAATCCAACAACATCCTACTAAACAGAAAACTGCATTACATGTGCCCAGTGCCCAGTCTTCAGCCGCGCAGCCATGTCATTCCCATTACAAATCAGATTCTAGAGCCCGCATCTCGAGACATCTCCTAATTCGCGCAGGAATCTGCTTCCCAGCCACCTCAGCCTGCTGATCTGTAGCCTAGGACAGTGGCACAGAAAGTGCTTACTGTCTCCAACTTCTCTGGGTCCTCACACAACCTACATGTATCCGACAAGTCAGATCCCATTCCCACCGCCATCCTGCCTATCATACAGTGGCTTGTGATAATAGCTATCATGGTCCTGACGCAGGCCCTACTCTTGCCCAGCAGTGCATCTGAATTTGAGCTGCTTAGAACCGGCCACAGCGTGCGCGACACCCTTCAGTCCGTTCGGGTCCGCTACGCCCGGTTAGTCCCGTTTAGCGCCCATTCCCTTATTCTTCCACAGTATAATCACATTTGAGGTCTGACCGCCTGCAAACTATCAGGACCCTCCATTTCCGAGCCTAGTTGCAGTGACCCATATTCACCAGCTCTATCATCACTAGATTCTCCATCATCACCAACTTCATCACCGACATCGCAAGCTCTTGAAAAAGATATAATGTAGCAGAACCCTTAAAAAATTAAATATCTGACAAAACTATTCTCTGGGTTGAATAAGGATCAAAAGGACGATGCAGGGTATGTCACACAGGCTTTCCAAGTTCGAAGTGCAGAAATGAAGAAATTTTGTATTATATAATACCTAAAATATAAAAATATTGCAATATATAAATTATCAAACATCTTCAACATGCGTTTAAAGTTTACACGGAGCTGCCCAATGTTGCCTATAGGCAACATCTTATATATCCTTAACCAGGATAGGTAGAACTTTAAATTTTTTTTATTTCATATCTAAGCAAAAACGAACTTAACTAACTTAAAAAAAATTTTTTTGAACCGCTCGAAAAAATTCGGGGATGAAAGGGTTAATGTTTATATATTTTTTAGTACGTGTTAATACAAGTGAAGCAGCATAATTTTTATAAAATTAAAAAGTGGTTTTTAATAATATTTTCGTGTAAAAAAACTTTGTTAATATGAGTTGTAATACTCGAGGTGAGTATTTTTACTATATACAAATATAGTTTGCTAAATGTTTGTATTTTGTACTTTTTTTGGTGGTTTTTTGTGTGTACTTTTTTGTGAAATTCCGAAGAGTTTTATCGTTTTTCGTGGAGTAAAACTAAAAATATCATGAAGTATCATTGACACTATTTCCATGTGATTGTTTGTAGAAAACTCATGTTTTATGTCATGGTAAAAGTGTATGCATTTGACTGCTAACGAACGATTTTTTACTACTTTTGTAGAAACACTCAGGTTCAAAAATTCTGAAATATTTGAGTTTTGGCGGAGAAACAACAGGAATGTTTCGAATTACATAAAAGGAAAGATTCCATACGAAATTGACAGTGAATTAAGTAAATTAATATGTACTAAAGCTCTGAACCTATCTAATTTTATTAAACTGAAATGGGATAAGCAATCCAGAAATGAGAAAGCATTTAGAAAATATAATAAGGAATGGTTAGGTCGAGAAACAATTTTTGTTATACCGAAAAAGATGAGTGCTATTGGGCGACCAAAAATTACTTATAATGATAGCTGCGAAAGAAATAAAAGGAGATTAGCTTCCGAATTAGCTTCCCAGCAAGGAGACAATGCGCAATTATTTGTTCATGCTGCCTCTATATCTGCCAAAAAATCCCACGCAACGGATTTGAAATTTGTCCTACAACAAGTTGCTATATCTCCAAATCGGCCATCCAAAATTCGAGAAGTTCTCAATACTAGCCATAAAGAAGTTACGGCAGTATCACCTGATGAAGCTCTAATGTTTTTGTTAGAAAACGGATTAACTAAAAAGCAGTACTTAAATATGCGTCAATTAAACATAAAGCACAATAGTGGTATTTATCCGACTTATGATAAAGTTTATAAAAGCAAATTGAAATGTAGACCGGATAAAATCAAAGCGAATGAAAGCTCTGTCGAAGTATCGTTACAAAATTTGGTAGACCACACAGCTAAAAGAATTCTTGCATATCAAGATGAAGTATTGTGTACAATGAATGTTGAAGAATCGATCCTAATTTTGAGCTACGGGTTTGATGGTTCGACCGGTCACAGCTTGTTTAAACAAAAATTTGTGGCAAATACTTTGGAAAGTTCCGATCAGTCCCTTTTTGTGACATCAGTTATTCCAATAAAAATAATTTCCTCAGCACGTAATAATATTTGGGTAAACCATACACCTCAGTCAGTACGCTTTTGTAGACCTTTAAAAGTGGAGTTTGTTGAAGAAACAAAAGAGCACATTTTAACTGAAAATCACAACATAAATAACCAGATTAAAAAGTTGGAACCACTACAATATACACTTAGTAATGGGAAAAAAATTAAAGTAAAATATAATTTATATATGACATTAATAGATGGGAAAGTCTTAAATGTGTTGACAGAAACTAAAAGTGCACAGCAATGCCCCATCTGTCATGCCGGTCCAAAGCAATTTCGAACTTTAAGAAACTTTGATTCTCCTAATTTTGAAGCGAAAGCCGACGCTTTGAAATATGGAATAAGCCCTTTGCATGCGTGGATTCGTAGTTTCGAGTTTGTTTTAAAACTTTCATACAAGCTAGATTTGAAAAAATGGCAAGTTCGTGGAACGGAAGAGAAGAGAGTCCTGGCAGAAAAGAAACAAAAAATTTAAAAAGAGTTTTTGCTTCAAATGGGGCTTCATGTCGATAAGCCGAAAGCAAATGGCAGCGGCAACACCAACGATGGCAACACAGCTAGAAGAGCATTTTCTCGCACGGACCTTTTAGCATCTATTACTGGTATAAATATTGATTTTTTGAAAAATTTACACTTAATCTTAATTGCTCTCTCCTCTGAATTTGAAATTGATGCTCAAAGGTTTCGTGCACATTGCATTAAAACCAGTGAAATATTTTTCCAAAACTACGAATGGTATTCGATGTCTGCTACAATACACAAATTATTAGTGCATTCGTCAGAAATAATTGAGGCTTCAGTAGTACCCGTAGGTTGCCTTGCAGAAAATGCATCTGAGGCGCGAAACAAATATTATAAAAAAGATCGAACTGGTCACGCTCGAAAGGATTCAAGAGTGCACAACATACTTGACATGTATCATAGAGCTATGGATGGCTCTGACCCATATATTTCTAGCTTATGTGTACAAGAACGTATAAAAAGTTCGAAAAAACTTCCGTTTCCTCGAGAAGTCATTGATCTTTTTAAAATGCCTAAATTACCGCCAGAACTGTTATTACCTTCAACATCTCAAGAAGCCTACAGCTGCAATTATAGTTCTGATTCTGATGTTAGCTTAGAGTCGTTAAATAATTATTCATTGGAATTAGAAGCGGATGAAAACGAAGAAACAGACCATGATTAATTAAGCCTTATATCTTTTGAGAATATGTATCCATTATTTTGTTATTTTCAGATAAATTAATAAGCATTTACAACTTCTTTAAAATAATAAATTTTTGAATTAAAAAAAAATGAATTTCTGGTAGCATTAAATATTTTTTTAATAGTGGGCGTGGACCGCCCATTTTTTCTCAAGCCGCATTTTTTGTCAGTAGAAGATCGTATAACAATTTTGGTGAAATTTGATTGCCAGGAAGTACGTTTTGCCAATACTTTGATAAAAGGGGGCGTGGCCCGCCCAATTTTTTATCATTAGAAGTCTACACACCGAATTTGGTGAAGCTAGCTTGTCGGGAAGTATTTTTTGCCGCTAAAATCGCGATTTCGGCCATAGTGCAGTGTATGAAATTGTTTATTTGTGACTATGAGTGAATAGTGAATGAATATTCGGAACTCGGATTTATTTTTTTATATTCACCCCTATCATGAATAAAAATTATTTTTCCTATTCCTATGTTAATTCAATTGTAAAAATGGGAAAAGGGAAAAACTCCCAAGGAACTTTTATTCACGATAAGGGTGATTATTGTTGTTGAAGAGTTTAAAATATTAAATAAATGATAATGCTTTCGTCAAAAAATTACAGTTTTTTTCTTGATTGTACTATTTTTTTGTAATCAATGTACTGCTTTAAAATCTGGCTACCTAAGCCGACATGTATTTCAAGATTCCCAGAATTTTTTAGGATTTTGTCTTACAAAAGGAAAGAGACGTAATAATAATAAAAAAAGAATAATTCAGAGAAAGAACATACCGCTTCTAAATGTAGCAAAGATAGCACGTGTTACAAAATTTAAAAATAAAGCACCGGGAGGAAAAAATCTTAAATAAAATTAATTATGTAATGAAAAGTGAAAGAAAATCAATAAACATTTTTCACCTCTCCTACCCCACCTTAACAGTTGTTCCCGAAAAGAAGTTACATAGAAAATAAAGTTCCTATGATAGATTATGTAACTATAATGCTATTTTAATATATAAAAAACAATTCTGCTTAAAAAATAAATTTCGAAATGTGCCTAATAATTGAAAACGTGAAGAAAATCTTTAAACTAGGGATGTAACGAATAGCGATATATCAGATTTTCCGATATATCGGTATCGGCGATACGACGATTTTTTTTTGAGTCTTTTTGATCAAACAACAAAATTTACTATAATTCTTTTTTGCATAGCAACTAAGAGGAAAAACGCATTAAAAAGCAGAGCATAAACTCAAAACAGAACAATGAAATTATTTCATATTGCATATGAATCAACGGAGATCGAGAATAGTTCCAAATTTTAGCGGCTCACTTAGCATAAGATGCACGGAAATAAGTTTATTTTCTAAAGTAATCAATTTCGGTTCTTAAATCAAGAAATCCCGAAATCCAAAAATAATTTCATGATTTTAACTATTTGTTCGTATTTATTTAAATTTTCTGAAATAAAAAACACTTTCTCATGATCAAAAATTCACGTTTTTGGTATATGATCAAAAATTTCTTAAAACAAGAAATAAAAAAAGTAACGTGTTTTTATTAAAAAAGAAAGATACATATTTCTGAGTTCAAGCTGCATTTATTTAATATTATTCTGGTTTTCTTGATTTTCAAATAGAATCGAATTTCTTGCATCAAGAAACAAATGCAGGGACTTCTTTAACTTTTCCAGAAAATGCTCAAGAATACTTTCCCAATAAAAAATTTCATCATTTTTCGAAGCACTAAAGGTACATTTAAAAAAATAAGCGCACAATTATGCTCTACGGAATAAGACATACAGAAATGCAGTAAAGTAAGTGAAAGAACTCTCAACAACTTTTATTAAAAAAAAAAAAACATTTAAAGTGCTACGGCATTCCCTTACCACGAAGCAGGTTTGTAAGGGAGAGCACTAAAAAATAACTGTATCAAAACATTCAGTGTGTAAAGCTGATCGTTACATCCAACAATTTTTATGTGCGCTGAATAATGCGCTTTATGTGTCCAAAATGTATTGCTTCAAAGTGGGAACTCGCCATATAAAATTCATGTCTTCCGTAGGCGCAATGGTAAGCGAAACTTTTATGTTTCTCCCTTACAAACCTGCTTCGTTGGAAGCTCCATTTTTTATTGGGTGGTTTAATTCCATTAATTTTTATTTGAATCGACATGTTAAGCAAATCAATTAAAAATTTCAATTTTATTTTAAGTTTTCTAAAACATACTAATGCTATACGTTTTTATGTAAAAAATTCAGGCTCTTCCTTGTATGTTGTAAAATATTAATGGCCAATTTCACAAATTTATTTATATATATATCAATTTATGTTTAAATTAGTTTTTCACGTCAAATAAAAACAAAATTATATGGAAAACAATATTTTTATATGAATTGATAATTAAATAGAATTGGTGAAATTGGTCATAAGAATTGTGCTATTTTCCTAAAAAATTAAAGAAATCTAGATCTTTGTTGAAGATTAAACGGGAAAAAGTGCTTTCGGGGTAGATTCTACATTTTTAATTGGGACACATTCGGCCTAGTTAAACCAATTTATCGAGTTAATGAGAACACTTAAACTCTTGGCGACTGCATCTTTACAAAAAACTTCCTTCGGAAACTTAATATCTATTTTTATCTCTATTTGTTAAGCCTGAATAGGAAAATATTGCGCTAGTTCTAAGGGGCGAAATAGAACTCAAGTTACGAAGTCCAAGAAATGTGTTTAGTTTTCATTAACTGTATCCATCTAATAAAAAAATGCTTAATCGGTTCATAACTGGCATCTTATTTTATTTCAAAAAGGAATTTTAAAAAAACAATTGGCCTTGAAAAACATAGTCAACGCATGTGTCCCGCCAATTGCCTAACCTACCCCGGTATACTAATTCTAAAAAGAATTACTGACACTCAGTTTTCATCAAATTTTGTAACAATATTTTATTATTTGATACCCAAGACCATATAAAGACCAGACAAAATTTTTAAATCTGTTGCATATCTTCTAAGATTCACATTATTGAGCTTTTATGCATCAATAAACTTAACCATACTTTAAGGCTTATCAATAATTCTATATCTATATCAAAAATTCGAGTAACCACAGTGGTGCTGAAGTACAATTATGTATTACAATTTCAACATTGCATTTGTACTTAAAAATTCTGTAGAGTGATTTTTACACTAGAAATATGCTTTACTAAGCCAATAACAATTAAGGCTATTAAAATAACTAACAAATACAAAATAACTAATAAAGGAAAGATAACTAATAAATTAAACCAATTCTTGACTAAGGTTACTTTCGCAACAGTATGCACATACATATTCTGGGCCCTTATGGTTGGTGAAGTTGATTTAACGATGTCCGTATGTCTGTTGACATAGGAGCTCCGAAGACGCCAGATATTATGGGGACTTGGTTGTTATTGTCACATCTGCTTCTTATCATTGCTGTTGAAATTCAGCCAGATCGGTGCATTAATGGCTGAGATATAAGCCCAAAAACACGACTCCCTCTAGTTTTACCCATCTAATCCTTTTTGTTGTTGTTTTTTCATCCTTTTCAAATTAGGTACAAGCATCTTCGTTATCAATAAACAAGCTCTCCCTCATATCCCGTACAAAGACATTATAGATTACTAAATATCTGAAGAACGGCAGAAGCCAAAGTTTCCAAATCCGTCAAAATGTGAGCGGGATTGGAGAGGTGGGCTTTGCACAAAATAGAGTTATTTATCGGGCATGTTCTGACAATCGCAAAACGCTTAACATTTGCGATTCTGACTTAAAATCGCAAATTAGGTGTTCTGTAACTCGCAATAGCAAGAAGTTTGGCGACTTAAAATTACAAAAATTAACTAGAATATTTGTAAGAAACTATAGCAGATCGCAAGCTAAACGCACGAGTTAAGGAACACTATAAAATAAATTTGGCGTTTTACGATTTCAAATCGTGCGATTGTCAGAACAAGGCCGTATATCTGAAGAACGGTATTAACACAACTTTTTGTTCTTATCGCACCATGGTGAAGGGTAGATATAAGGGTATTCATTAACCGTTAATCGGTTAACCGATTAATTACTACCCGATTAACTGATCGGTTAGTTTAAAATTGGCTTTTTCGATTAACGATTAAACCGGTTAATTTTAGTCGATTAACCGATGTAACAAAATTTTTGATTTTTTGAAGTATTAAACCATATTTTTTGTGTTTTTAATTATGGGTGAGTTTCAAAACGGCAGTTGCGCACCAACTCGCATTCTACAATGCAATCATATAGAATTTTACAATGTTATCTGTACCAAAGTTCACCAAAAAAGTTACAAAAGTGCACCAAATAAGTTGTGTTTAGAAATATGTTTTCATACAATATATTTCCTTCAAGAAGTTCATTCAAGTACACAACAACAGAATTAATCGAAACAATTAGAAGTGTTAAACTTTTTAAAAAATTAAAACAGGACTCTAATGGCATAATGAAAGATTTTATATGTTAAAGGACTGAGAAATTAGAAATGTTGTATTATGTGTTACTTTCGATTTCTCCAACATCTACGATTAATGAAAAAATTTTTTTCCATGTCAAGTTTTATCAAAACTAAAAAAAAGTGCCAAATTAACCAAAATACATAATACATATGTACAGTACTTTTCACTTATAGTCCACTACTTTAGTTGCACAACTTTTGTGGACGATAAGCGAATTTGGACTATAACCGATTTTTTTTTATAAGCCATTTTATGGATAATAAGTGAAACCTAGTATAATGCACATTTTGAACTATATAAATATTATTTTCTTCAATAAATTCACTCATTTTAAACAAAAGAAAAGTTTATTTAAAACATAACCATATTGATTTATTTTATTTTAAGTTAAAACAAAAATCTTTTTTATTAATGAATTCAAATGCTTTAAAAGATTTCAATAAAAAGAAATGCGTATGAGATTCATTTTGATTCTTTGGATGACGAAATCAAACACAACATAAATATTAATTTCGTAGGATCTTTACATGGGGTCTTCACCTGACAATTTTTTGTTATACCAAACGTCAAAGTCTATATAAAAAAACTCTAATATTTTTATATGGGTTTTTTTATGAAGTTGGACGTTTATTTAACAAAAAATTGTCAGACGAAGACACCAAGTCATGAAATATAAATTGCGAAATTTGGCATTTATAATAGTTGCCAGAAAGGTTAATTAAAACATGTTGCCAGTTGATTAAAAATATATAAAAAACATAGTGGACTATAAGCGAACATTTTTGCATGAAGAATTACATACGCATGCTAAGAAAATGTGTCTTTTAAACGAAAATGGACTACAAGCGAAATGGACCTTAGAACAAATAATTTGTATGTAATTCGAAAAAATCTGCCAATATTCAATAATTGTTATGTTATTGTGTTTTTACTAATAAACTCCAATTATTAAATCATTTTTTATTTTTATTTATTGAAATTACTAAATTTATAAAATAACTTTATTAATCGGTTAACCGATCAATAACGAAATTAACCAATTATTAACCGATTAAACCAAAAACTCGATTAATTAATCGAGCGATTAACCGATTAGAGCTAAAGCCCGATTAAATGAATGCCCTAGTAGATATACTATAAGATTCGGCATAGCCGAAATTAGCAATCTTACTTGTTTACTTAATATACCTGCAGCAAAGTCAAAAAACAGACTTCCTTGTGTTCTATATATGTATATTTAAATTTGCGTTTGCTTTTCTTTCTAGCGCTTTACTGATGTTGCCGATGTGCCACAAAATGAAAATGTTACTATTTCTTCGTACGTATCGATTTTGTCGAATGGGTTTACAAATTGTTCCCAAGAATCAAAGACGAACAAAAAAAATTACAATTATACTAGTTCTTCGAACTCAACCACTATGGATTTAAGTACTTTTCCCACTCAAGCGATTCAGCCAAGACCAAATGTTATTGTCGAACAATTAATTGAACCATCCATTAGTTATTCAACAATTGAAATCTCTTCAGACTGCATGCCTTCACTATCATCTTTTAATTCTTCTTCTACAACAATGTGTACGATTGAATCACAAAATGGAGACTATGCTAATGAACTTGTCAACGAAAACTTTCGCCCCTACATAGATGGAATTGACGAAGCTTTCCAATATTTACGTAGTATTGATAGCACAAGAAATGAAGATATTTTAGATAATTTACTTGATATTTCTGTTAATGATTACTAAAGTACAATGTAAATTTAAAATTAAAAAGAAAATAAATAAATAAATACTTTTTTTTTGAAGGTGCCTTGAATTTTAAAAAATGGATTGCAATTTTATTTATACTACTCGCACAATAAGTGGGATACATAGAAAAAGTATAATGTTGGTTTGTTCGGAACGCAACATAAAAGCCTTAAGGGCTGAAATTAACTTAAGCAAATGTATATGATATATAATATACATATATATGTATATGTTTATAATATACATAATAATCTATATATATAAAAAGAAGTGTACACTTTGATGTCACCACTAACTGCGAAAACGGTTCGACCGATTTCAACCAAAATTTCAGGGTACGTTGGGTATAGTCTGTAGATGGTTTAAGTTAAGTTTGCACGAAATCAGCTCAGGGGTTCCGTAGATATGGCATTTAGATTTTCCTACATATTCCCATACAAATATCAACATTTGTATTTTAAACTCCTCCGAAACGGATTGACTGATTTTTTGAAATTTTGTATGTGTTTTTGTTAGATATGAGAATAGGTCGTAAACCATTTTTTATATCGCTAGAAGGCGCAAAATACGGCATTAGCTCCCCTTCACTATATTTTCTTAGCTTATCATCCTGTTTTAATATAATTTGGCATGCAGGCACTGTAACATCTGAAAGAAAATAGGGAATAGGGCGTGAAATAGCGCAAGAGGGGTAAAAGTTCGCCCTCCCTATATCTGCTTAACAAATCGGCCGATTTTCTTGAAATTTTGCAGGAAAATAGTGTATCATCTGGAAAGAACTATAGCCTATAAGTTTTATTATTTAGGGCGTGAAATAGGGCAGAAGGGTAAAAGCTCCCCACTCCAAGATTCTGAGCTTATCAACAGGTTTTCTTAAAATTTTGCATGCAGACACTGTAACAACTGAAAGGAAATACGGAATAGCGCGTGAGATAGGGCAATAGTGGTAAAAGCTCCCCTTCCCTATATCTTCTTAACTATACAACTGATTTTCTTGAAATTTTGCATGCAAATGGTATTATAGCTCGAAAGAACTATAGCCCATAGTTTTTATAATTTAGGGCGTTGAATAGAGTAATATAATATAATAAAACATTGTTTTTGTTTTACATGTAAGTTAAGCGATCGAAACCTTCGTTCGCAAATAGATGAACAGGCAGTTAATGTGTACGACATGATGGAAATGCACATATATATTAATATATAATAATATATACAAATATGTGTATTCAAAAGCCAAATTTTTTTCAAATTTAATTTTAAAGCAATTAAACATAATAATGTGCGAAAAAAATCTTATAAATCTCTTTTGTAACTTATTCACTAGACTTAAGTTTAAATGATTTTCTTTTTACTGTTTTTTTATTGTTGCTCCTGTTGTTGCAAATAATTACAACATCTTGTTAATTACATTTTTCTTTTGCCTGTTTGTTTTATAGCTCCCTCTCTCTCTCTTTCTCACTCTCTGCCTTTTATTTTAATTGTGTATTTTTAACGCCAACAAAAGAAATCGATAGTTGTGTTCATTTCATTTAGCTTATTTAACAATTATTTGGAAAAGGCTGTGATAACTAAACGTGGCTGCCTAGAAGTAACATTGCTTTATTTGAAAGAAATTCCTACAATAAAGCCACAATGAAACTCTAGCGAGTTACAAGATAAAATAAAAAAAAATAGACTTGAAAAATTGGAAGTGAAAAGCACGTAATGTAATACAGTGAGGGATGTAAATAAGGGTACACTTCAAATTAGGAAATACATACATAAAATAAACTAAGAGATTTTTATAAGCTTAAGAAAATCATAATTAAAGCTTACAAGAAGTTTTTAAAAAATTTTTTTTTTTAACACAAGTGTTTTCTTTTTTACTGCTTTCTCTTTCTAATTAAAAGTATATTTTCTTGGGTTTTTAACCATAATCACAAAACTTAATTACTATCGGGTGATTTTTCAGCTATTATCTTTTTGGCAACACTGGTTTAAACAGCCGACGCACGTTTCTTGTAATATATATATGGCTCAAAATCACCAAGGTGCAGAATTGGTTTTGCTAGCAATTTAATGTATTAAATCTTGACTTTATTGAAAAAAGAAAATGTATAAATTACTACAACTAACCTGTTTTATGTGTACATCAAACAATAATTTTAATTTAAGAAGTAATTTTTAAACTAAATCAATAAACATGCGGAGAAAGTCATTTCAGGAACGCGCCCTAATTACAATCTTCAACAACAAGTTCAAGATATTAATGAAAAATTTAAAGTATTTAACACCAGTCATTACTAAATACACCGTAATTATTATACAAAATCTAGTTTTGAATAGGATCCTAAAACATTATTTATTTCTTATTATAAAAATGCAAAAATAGTTTGTCCGATAGTGCAACGTCATTTCAGTGAACGCGTCGATAATCAAAAAATAATTATTTTAAGTGAACATAGCCATCAGGTATTAAACGGCAGTAGAAGAAGAAAACAATAAAAAGCCAACTGTCAATGCATTTATCGTCAAATTAGTTATAATGGGTGGTTAAATTGTAAGGGCCGATGTTGAATGTGAACCACACCTAAACGCCAAGTTTTTTTCCGAATTTTATTTGACATTTCTCTATTTCAGACTTATTCAATTTGAACCATGGAGAGATACACAATCCAACAACGTGCTAAAGTTATCCAGACTTATTATGAAAATGGGCGATCAAATCAAAATGCATATCGTGCACTTCGTGATGCAGTGATGAGGCACATTTTCACCTCAGTGGATTCGTCAATAAGCAGAATTGCCGCATTTAGGCGAATGATAATCCAAGAGTGATTGTCTAAAAACCAATGCATTAACAAAGAGTGACTTTTTGGTGCGGTCTATGGGCTGGCAGCATCATCGGGCCGTATATTTTCCAAAGTGAGGCCGGTCAAGCAGTAGCTGTGAATGGTGTTCGCTATCGTGAGATGATAACGAACTTTTTATGGCCCGAATTGGAAGATATGGATGTGGACGATATGTGGTTTCAGCAGGACGGTGCCACTTGCCACACAGCTAACGAAACAATGGCTCTTTTGCGCAACAAATTCAATGGCCGTGTTATCTCACGTAATGGCGATGTCAATTGGCCGCCAAGATCATGTGATTTGACACCGTTGGACTTTTTTCTTTGGGGTTATTTGAAAGAAAAGGTGTACGTCGATAAGCCAGCAACAATTCAAGAGCTAAAGGATGAGATAATTCGGCATATTAACGGCATAGAACCTCCATTATGCCTCAGGGTCATCGAAAATTTGGACCATCGGATAGAGGTGTGCCGCCGTGGTCGCGGCACCCATTTGGCCGATATTTTGTTTGATACATAATTGAGTAATACCAATATATCATAATAAAATAAAATTACAATAATTTCCTAAATGGTTTGTGTTTTATTCAAAATCAACATCGGCCCTTGAAATTTAACCACCCTTTACATATTAAAGTGGGAAATAACTTTCAATTCATTATTCGTAGAGCGTACATCAATAGACTGTCATTTCGTGAACGTGTTTATTAAATGTAATTATTGATGAAATTTTTTTTACGACAAGAAATAATAAAGCAGCCCCAAATATTTTACTATTGACAAAGTCAGTTCGCATTTAAACTGGCCGCTGTATAAGCAAGTTGCACATTTATTTCAAATCGTCATTTCGTGAACGGTCATTTCGGGAACGTTTCCGTATATTATGGCACGTTCCCGAAATGACTGTTGCGTTCTCGGAATGATAATTATTGTTTCCTAGGGCGACTCCCTTACAATTTTTTATGGATAAGATGACTGAACAACAGAAGGAGCTTAAATAGCAACAACTCTTCGTCAGCAGAATAAACCAAAAATAAAAAAAAAATGGAAAATATTATTATGTTGATGATTTTTATACCCTCCCCAACAATTAGTTGTGAAGAGGGTATACTAAGTTTGTCATTCCGTGTGAAACTTTTTTATTATTGAGTAATTCTAAGTCGATTTAGCCATGTCCGTCTGTCTGTCCGTCTGTTGAGAACACGCTCACTTTCAAACTCAAAAGAAATAAACAAACTTGGTGTCAAATGCTTGTAGTTATCCTTAGCAGTTTGGCATTGAAAACCAGCAAAATCGGTTCAGTAGGATCAGAGCTATGAATCAAAATGTGGAACCACCACCTACAAAAATTGATAATTTTGTTACAAAAACTAACATAAATAGTGGAACAATGCACAGAAAGATATAAGATTTTGCAAAAATTCGTTTTATTCGACTAGAAATCACGCTGTAAGACCAATATTACTCTATCGGCTGAAAAAATCTCAAAAAGTACGCAAACAGTATCCAGTGAAATTTTGCAAGAAAACAGCTGATCGGTGTATAAACAATTGAAATGACAAAGCAAAAGAATCTTAGCATATGTGTACGCAAAATTGAATTCTCGAGGTAAATTAAAAAATTATTAATTAAAGTGAAGCTTAAAAAGTGTTGTAAATTAAAAAACTTGTTTATTACACTGTTATTAGTTTGGTAAATTCAATTTCTTTTTAGTTTTTAGTTTTATTTGTAGAGTTTTTTATAAAACTTATTTTGCTTACATTGCCCAACATAGTGCCGGCTTACAATGGAAAAAAAAGAATGAAATGCCCAATACAGTGCCCTCCAACAGCTTGACAACGGAGAACACAATTCCAAATAGTCGCCTCTTCAATTGCAAAGTTTGTCCCACAAAGTTCTGCTGGTTCTATCGGTTCTGCCATCTCCACTCCACTTACGCCACGGTCGCACTGTATATTTGGATGTTTCTAGCATGAAGTTAAATGTTTTGAACATTTTTCATTTTTCGAATTTATTCTATGAGCTTAATTTCAGTTATGTATTTTATAAAGCTTTTTTGTAATAGTTCTATTCCTTCAATTTTTCAGAAATGACTTTATACACTACCAGACTATTATATTGTATTTTCTTTTTTACATTTTACCTTAGCCTGCCTTTGGAAAGCAATGAGGTATATTAAATGTACAGAAAAATTTACAATTATTAGACACCAAATGAAAAATGTTGAATATAATATAAAGTAACCTTCGGAAGGAAATAATTCCCAGTTTCTATTTGATAAATGTTTTGTTTATTATAATTTATTATAAACGTTAAAAATCAACACAATTCTAACTACTTACCTCTGCCATTGTTTAATTTAAATTTTTATTTTCATTTCCCAAAAACTATTTCATTCAAACAGCTGTTCAAACTATTTGCAAAATCTTGCAAGCGGAAATTTCTCCAGTAACATTTTGCAAGTTCTCTAACTTCAAACTGTCAAAAAATTCTCTATTTGGCTCTCTCGCTGCAAGAGATTTGGAGTACGCAGACAACATTTCAAATATATTTTACAGTTTTTCTTATGAATTTCTTGTTTCGAACATTAAAAATTAATAAAAAATATAAGGAAATTTGAACTTTTACGACCTATAACTGCTTAACTATGAGCGTTGGCGTGAAAAACATGTTCCTATAGAACTTCTTTCAAGAATACTAAAAAATTATATAAATATCAATTTGGTGTTGAGCCGAGTTAATATTCTTGTATCAAGCCGGTTCTTTTCTGTTAAACAAAAAAAAAATTAAGCACTCATTCTTTAAATATTTTTTTTATTAGCAACACTTTTTCTGTTTTGTAGTGGACAAAAATAGAAATCTTATCTTATATATAAATACGGAAGCAATTTTTTTATCGTTGATTTTTAAGTATCTTAACGTCCACCGATTTTAATGAAACATATATCGTTTTAAAGGTATTTTTGTGTAGAAATGCACAATATACATTATTTTTTTTCAATTTTGAGGATTAAATGGTTTTAAAAGAGTTTTAAATTTGTTTGCAAACACACGCACATACATGTATAAAAAGAAGTTGTGTGTTTTTTTATTCTCCCAAAATGTGTTTTTTTCTTGCATTATACTGGCAAACACACATGTGCACACATGTATAAAAGACGGTGTGCTCTATGTTGTTATTACCCTGCAAATAAAATTGGACCACCTGACCCATTTTGATAAAATGGATTACTCCATGGACTAGTCCGATGTAATGCAAGCATGGACCATGTCATTGTTAAAAAGTGTTTGTAGTGAGACGACATGTCTTCGTTCTTTAACGACATGCTTTCGTTTTTAAACTACTTCAAAACTAATCCTCTTGAGTATACCATGGAGTAGTTTTAAAACTACTTCTTAGTGGTCCAAAGGTGGGTTATATGGTCCTCTCCTAGGACATCGTAATGTTAAATAGACCAGGTTTTTTCCATACGTTTGGGTTACTTTTGGACTAGTCCTGGTCCCTTGTGGACTACTCTTTACACGCGTGTTTGGACTGGTCCTATTATTTGCAGGGTATACTTGCAAACACACATGTACACAAATGTATAAACGACGGTTACGCTCTATGTTGATCTCCCAAAATGATTTTGTTTTCATTTTGCACTTGCAAACACACATGTATAAACGTATTAGGACAGGGTTACCTTAGACATTTTAAAAAATGAAGTCGCGCAAAAACGTCGTTTAGAAAAATAAAAGTCGGAAACTTTTTTAATGACTTTTAACGAAGATCTGTGTTTCTATTTTTTACTTTGATAACATTTCATGAAAATCTTATAAATAAATTACGGGGATATGCACAATATATTTTTTTTCTTAATTTTTGGAATAAAAGTGTTAAAAAAGCATTTTAATTTATCCTATAGACACACGTACAAAGATAGGTGAATAGTGAATTTAGCCGTTCTCTTAAAATGTGTACGATTTCATTGTACAACGCACAGGTTCTCTCAAAAGTAAATGTGAAGTGGTCGAATTTCGGCCACCGGGCGATCCTAGTTAGTTTAATTTGGCTACAACGACAAAATGAGCACAGACAACAACCTGCAGCCATGTAGCCGTGTCGTCCGGAAAATAATCATTGCCATATACACACATGTATTCTATTTTTGACATATGGTATTCGGTAGCTTGTTGTCTTGAATGTGTTTGAGGCATAATGCCAAATTTCTTACAAGTGATACATTTACGAACATTCAACTTTACTAATGCGCAACTGATGCGCAGCAACTGCATTTACGAACGTACCACCTGTTACTAACTATTGCTTAAATCTTATGTTAATGGCAAAAAAAAAACAAGGTATTGGTATTGGAAACTTAAATTTTTTGTCGAAAATAGTAAAATTTCAATATCTTGTAAACGCCCAGGGTTATGCAACGTATTACTGCTTAGATACGCAAGTTTGAAATTTAGCGTTAATATTTCTCTATGCATAACAAAGTTAGCAAATGTGAAATAACAAAATTGTAAATATTATTCCAGTGATTTCGCATATTGCAAAAATACACAAGTTGAACTTTTTATGTGGAATAAAACATTTGAGTAGTTCCGTGATGAAGAATTAAACGCTTTTATGGGGATTCTTATTCAATCTGGCGTCCACAAATCAAATAGAGAACATATAACAGAGTTGTGAAAACGTACCACGTGCCATTGTCTGCAGATTCAAAATGATGCTACAGTTCAAAAGTTTTGACAATGATGAAACCCGCATATAACGAACAGAACAGACAAAGCTATTTTTTTCGAGATTATTTGGACAATTTTTTTTTTCATTATTTATTTATTGAATCTTCATATATTAAATATGAACTAACAATAATTAATCTAATCTTAACCTAATACGTTATTTTATGTCCTGCCAGTGGCAGACAAAACTTTTCTTCATCACGAGTTCTGTTCACTTATATAGGTGCTTATCGCTCATCTAATTAGATAAGTGCTGCAGTGTCTATTCTTCTTAAGCGAGTGTGGCCGCTATCATTTAAAATATTTCGTGCTAGTGGGTTCGGATGCAATTCGAGCCTTTTTAAGTATTTTACTGCATATTTCGCAATCATAGTTTTATCTAATGGAACATTGAGATCCTTGTGAATATTTGAGTTTTTAACATACCAAGTGGCAGCTGTGATTATTCGAAGAAGTTTATTTTGGCGCCTTTGATTTTTTTCAATATTAGAGGCCGAGGCAGTGCCCCATAACTGAATACCATAGCACCAGATTGGCTTTAAGATGGAGTTGTAAAGAAGAAGTTTGCAGTCGAGACTAAGGACGGAGTTTCTTCCAATAAGCCAATGAATGTGGATGGCTTTTAGTTTCATTTGAGTTAATTTTGCCTCTACATGGCTTCTCGACGTTAAACGGCGATCTAGATGAATACCGAGGTATTTTACATGCGAATTTTGAGGTATTATTTGATTATTGATTTTAATAGGGGGATGATTCCCGACGTAATGTGAATGTCCTCTATTGCTTTGACCATAGTTCGAGTTGAAATATAGGATCCTGTGGGTATCGAGATGCTTCTTGACTGTTTTCGTACACGCTTAGAAAAGCTGTATCGTCTGTAAATGTTGAAGTTTAGGAGTAGTTGTTTGTTGGCATATCCGAGCTATATATTAAGTATAAAAGTGGGCCCAGGATGCTTCCCTGAAGGACTCCAGCGTCAATATGCTGAGGAGAGCTTAAATAATCACCTTCTTTAATATTAAACTTTCGACCGACAAAGTAGCTTTCTTACAGCTTGTGTGTGTTTACTGGTAAGTTTAGCTTTAATTTATGTAATAAGCCTTCATGCCAGACTTAATCAAAAGCTTGGGAAACATCGATGAAGAGAGCGGAACAATATTTTCTTTCTTCAAAGGCTTTTCTTATTGCGTTTACTATACGATGGGCTTGCTCAATTGTGCTGTGTTCTGTTCTAAAGCCGAATTGGTGGTTAGGAATACATATATTTTCATTTAAAATTGGGGTTAACTTTGACGCTAATAGCTTCTCAAACAGCTTTGAAATATTAGAAAGTAAGCTTAAAAGGCCGATATGACTCAACTTTTGTGTGATAATTTCCTGGTTTAGGTATCATGGTGACTAAGGAAACCTTCCACTTTTGAGGATAGTATTTAAGGCGTAAAATAGCATTAAAAATTAAAGGAATAATTTTGTTTGCTATGCTGGCTAGCTCCAAAAGCATTTTGTTGCTGATCTTATCAAAACCAGGAGCCTTCTTGGGGCTTAAGTCACAAATAGCCTTTTCGATTTCTCGTATCTCAAATCTTAGGGGAACAGCTGCTCTAGCAGCAACAGGTGGTAACTCGACCGCAATATCGTGAGATATATGGGGTAAATACGGTTTTTAAATGATTGACAAACAGATTTCCTTTTTCAACATCATTTCTTGACCCACTTCCATTCAACTTTCTTAATGGTGGTTTAGAGACAACTGGCCTATTGAGATTTCTAGCTGCACGCCATAATGAGTAGTCTGATTGTGGGGTTGCATCAAGTTCCTTAAGATATTTTTCCAGAGAAGCCGTTTTCTGAGACTGCAATAACTTTCTTAGTCTTTTTGTACACTCTTTGATTTCTTAAGTTGAGGGGATCTGTGCAATTGCCACTCTCTTCGAGCCCTCCTTTCTTCAGACATGAGACGCTTGACATCTGTGGAATATATTTTAAAAGTTTTTGTTTTTTTGGGGCAATATTGGAATGTTGAACAGCTAGTTTCAGAAAACTGTCAAAATTTTCCATAGAGCGATCTACATACTCCGGTGTACTGAGCGGAATATTTTTTGTGCAATGGGTACTGAGATATTTTTTATATTTTAACCAATTAATTTGCGTAGCTGTCGTATTAGTAACCAGTCGGAGGTACAATTCTATTGGGGTTCATTATAGTAACAATTGTAGGTGTGTGGTCGGAATATAATACTAGCGAAGCTTTAACATGAATCGTTTCTATGGGGATGTTTTTAACCACGCCGAAATCGATGACATCTGGAATTTTTTGATGATCAGTAAGTAGGCCAATATGTTGGTTGTCCGCTCGCTACCACATTTAAATTCATTTTAGAAATTGTGTTTAATAAAACACGAACCCCCGGAAGGTATGTTTTGCGTTATAATTGCCAGCGGCTAGGAAACACGGTCCTAATGATTTAAAATCTTTATAATGTTGGCTTTCTGATATTGAAAATCTAGGCATGGAGTATAACGATGCAATTACTAGGTTTCTATTTAATTCCTCAACGCAAATGTTCGTTGCTTGGAGATAATCTTCACGATGATCACACATAAGGTAGTGTTTGACTCGGGTTTTTATTAAAATGGCATAAGCTACACAAGCTCTATCTCGAGGGTCCTTGGTATCATATAGTATATAACCATTGATTTTAAACGTATTTCTTGAGGTCAAATGAGTTTCAGAAACAATCATGACATCAATTTGTTTATTTATAAGAAAGTATTCTAATTCATTTTTATGTTGGCGGATGCCGTTTGCGTTCCAAAAACAAATTTTTAAACAGTTCATGGTTTGTTAAGTACAGCTTGCAATAACATCGATTGCATTCTAAAAATTTCCTGCATCATATTACCCATGGTGTTCGTAAAATTATTTACTATTTGCACTAATGTTTCCATGGTTTTTTCCAGACGACTTAAATTAGAAACTGGAGTTTCATCATTACTTGGCGAAGCACCTTGCATTGGCACATGGTTTGATTTTAGGACGTTAGCGTAAGAGGTGCTGTTATTACTAGGTTGCGGAGCCTGAATGTCATTGTTGTTTACTTGATTTGTTACCTGCATTTGAGGGCGATTAGTTTTCGGTCCAACCGACTGCTTGACGATAGTATATACTGGGCATCCTCTATAATTGGCCGTGTGATTACAGCCATAGTTGCTACATTTGTTTACGTTGGAGTCGGTTTTAGACTTATCGCAAAAAACTGTACCGTGTAGCTCACCACATACTGCGCAAACAGCGGGTAAGTAGCAGTATGCCTTAGTATGACCATATTCCTGGCAGTTCAAACACTGAACGGGTCCATTTCTTTTGTGTGGCTCCTCTATTGTGATTTTTCTGTAAAGGATATATTTTAAACTGTAAAAAGAGTGCGTTTCGTTTTTTCTTAGCTTAGCGTCGCCGGGCTCCAACTCCACTCGATATAGTGGTTGGGGCTTTTTTTCTCCATTTTTAATATTTACCACATGTTTTATTTTGAATCCTTTTCTTCCAAGAAAGTTGTTATTTCTGCTGGGTCCACACATTAGTCAATTCCCTTAATCATTACCTGAAGACCTTAGCTGCTCTTCAGTTGGTATGTATAAAAACTTTTTTTTAGTTCTTCAAATTTTTAAATTATTTTGCTGAAATCATTCTCATGATTTACTTGTATTTTTGTCTTGTTTATACTACCACGCTTGATCGCAGCTTTGTAAAACGAATTTTCACCTTTCACCGAGACCAAACTCCTTATAAGCTTATTTAAGTTTTGCTCCCTAAGATATATCGGGAGAGGCTTGGACGATTTTATCACGTTTGGTGCTTCTGAGGATTCGTCCTCAAGAATTGCAAAACGATTTTGGGAATTTATTCTATCAAAAGATGGTACTTTTGAGGCCGAAGCAACTGCTGAAGAGGTAGGTCTTCGACCCCGTTTAAGCAATGTTATATACCTGTCCATACCAACTTGTACTGGAGGCATTTGACAACTCTTTACTAAAGGGTTCTCCATTGCGTCTGTATTTGAGTTCATGGTAAACGTTCATCAGACTGTCGATATGGCACTTAAAGCTTGAAAATCGGGTTTTTCCTCCTCCTCTATCATCCAAACTTCTTTAATTATTCATGAAGGACCAGATCGCTACAAGGCGAAACATTTGGGTATGCTATTTCCACGTTACAGTATATATATATGTATATTCTGGGCCCTTATGTGCAGCGAAGTTGATTTAGCGAAGTCCGTCTGTCCGTTTAAATAGGTTTTCTGAAGACCCCAGATATGATGTGGACTGGGTAGTTACATATTTATGTCAAATTTACTCCGGAATTGCTATTAAAATGTAGCCTGATCGGTCCACAAATGGCTGAGATATGAGCAAACTCCACGACTGCCTCTTATTTTATCCAGAAATCCCTTGCTGTTGCTGTTTTTTATTTTATTATAGCCTTCACCACAGGTGGAAAAGCGTATATAAAGTTTGTCATTTTGTTTGTAATTTCTTTAATTTTGATCTTAGACCCTATAAAGTATAAATATCGAGCCCTAACCGCGAAAATAACGTAAGCGACATGATTTTCAATTTTCGTTTTTTTTTTAATTAACGACTGAATTGGCAATTCTTTCATCATCTCCTAAAATGTCATGGTCAAATAAAGTACCGTTACGATTTTTAAGCAAGAACAATTTTATTGTAAGCGACAAATTTCATAAAAAATTTAAATTAATTAAATAAAAAAAGCTCTCTCCTGTAAAATTTGATTTTTGGCGCTTACGTTATTTTCGCGGTTAGGGATCGATATACTCTGGGTCCTTATGAGGAGAGAAGTTGATTTAACGATATCCGTCTGTCCGTCTTACGTTTGATATGTTTTATATTTCTTGCTATTGAAATTCAGCAAGATCAGTCAACAAATGGCTGAGACATGACCAAAAACACACGACTGCCTCTAGTGAATAAACAAGCCTCAATGAAGAAACAAGCTCGTAGACTCAATATATTTTAATTTAACGCTTCCTCAGTAAAAGTGTTCATAGCTGAGTTATCTAAGTTCTTGCCTGAGACTCGAGAGGTTGCCAGTTCGAATCTGGGTCCCAGTGTCTCAAAATGAATTTTTTTTTATTTTTATTAAATTTGTTTATGTCCTAAAAAACTATTTTAAAATTATAAAGCTTTTCGATATTTTCATTTTATTGGCAATAACACAGTAAGGGTAATCACGATGGTCATTGTGCAAATTTGCAATGTGTAAATTTGCAGTGCATATTATGATTGATCGTGAGCATACCACTTTTATTTTTGTGCAAATATGCATTTGTTTACAATTACGCACAAGCAAAGGTATTAAAAATTTTTTTACAAATATGAATGCCTAAAACCAGTGGAAAACAACAAATTGTAAATTTTTTGGCCAAAAATGCTCTTTATGACGTTGAGATGGCAGAATATGAAGGTAAGTTAAACAAAAGAATTAGCTAAAAAAACTATTTTATTGAAATATTTTTTTTTAATAGATTTGAAAGAGGAGTCTATCGGGAACATTTTAGACGAAGCAATAGAAAAAATCCTCATAGTTCTATCATTCCGCCGTGGATATGCAAATTGTGTTCCAAAATCAACCCAATGGTCCCTTAACATTTTAACTGTACTGGATGACAACAGATTCCTGCAAATGTTAAGAGTGAACAGAACAGATTTTGATCATCTTGTTTTACTTGTGTCCGATGATCCTGTTTTTAACAATTTGCATACGCCGAAACCGTTTCCAATCCCTTTTCAATTGTCTAAAGTCCTTTATAGACTGGGATCTTCAGGAGAAACTGCTTCATTAAAGAAAATTGCATCTCTGTTTGGAATTGGGGATGGGGGTACAATAGATAAAATAACTCGACGTGTATTTAGAGCATTTTTAAATCTTGAATCGCGCTATATATTTTGGCCAGATGAAGGTGAAAGGTCCGCTATTGTTGCAGCTACATTTCATGAACTACCATTTTGTATTGGTTACGTTGATGGTAGTGAAATAGCTCTTGCTGAAACTCCTGTTGTAAGTCCTGTGCCATTTTTTTTCGAACTCACAAATACACTGTTAAGGTCCAAGTTATATGTGACTATTTGCTGAGAATTCTGCACGTTGTAGTGGGACATCCTGGAAGTCATCATGACGCGCAAATTTTTAAAAATTGTGAAATTTACAAAAAAAATGAAAACTATTTCACAGCTGGAGACTCAGCCTACCCTCTATCTTCTACAGTTATCACTCCTTACAGAAAAAATTCTACTAAAATGAACAACTCAAAGCGAACACAATTTAATAAAAGACACAGTAAATATAGATTAAGAATTGAACACTGTTTTGGGTTGGTAAAAGAAAAGTTTAGCAGCTTAAAGAATCTTAGAATGAGAATAAATTCTGAGGAAACCAATATGTATTGCTGCCAATGGATAATGGTTTGCTGCATTTTGCACAACATTTTGATATGCGATTCAAACACATTTAAGGAAATTGAAAGTGATAATGAAGTTGGTGAAGAAAATAACGAAAATCGTGAAGAGTTAGGGCCGGAAAACAAACAATTCGAATTAAAAAGACAAGCGATAAATTCTTTAATGTTCGATTAAATCAAACAAAATTAATACAAATAATAATAAAAGTTTACATTTTTATTGTACATATGTGTGTATGTATAGATGTACGAATAAAGTTTATTTACACGGTTTGTATTTTATAACCAGGGCAAGGGACTTCATGCAAATGCATGTTTGTTGTCGGTGCTCTGAGACCCACCCAAAGTCAATATCTTTGCGAATCACAATATTTCCAGTAAAATGGCATCAATTTGTTAGTGCATATTTTTGCATATTTTGCTTTTAATGCATGTTTTTGCATATTTTGATATAAATGCATATTTTTCGTCATATTTTGTTATAAATTCACATTTTTCGTCATATTTTGTAATATTTATAAAAAAAAAATTGCTCTTTTCTTAGTTTTTTGTTTAGAAATATTTTTCTGTTCAAGGCGAATTCATTATAAGGTGTAGTCAGTGAATCAGCTGGTTATAGTTGTTTCAGCCCTGAAGCTGTCAAACAGTCAAAATAGTATGGGAAAATCTGCTAACTTCGACATTTTTAAGGAGCAAAAACAACATGTTGGTGTTTGGTACTGAATTATCTACATTTTACTATAAATTCACCTTGTTTCTTTCACTTTTAAAAAGTAGCACATACAAAAATTATACAATTTGTATAATTGTGCACATAATTGTAGAAGTAACAATAAAACAGTTTTTGACATTTCATTTTGTGCGCGGTTTTTTTTACTTGAAGAAGCAGCAAATAAAAATAATGTTCGGCGAAGAAAAAATAGAACTCAACATAATATTTTTGATTTACGGTGTTAGAAGTATGACCTAAAATATTAATAAAATAAATTGTTTTTAAGGAAAAAAATGCCAAAAAAAAAAAATATCAAAAAATAATCTTTTAAATAAGTGTGGTAGATATACCTCTATATTAGCTAATCAACCAAAATTATAGAATTTTTTTAAACAAATATAACAATGAAACCATTCCTACGGAAAAAAACCCTTATTAAAACTTATATCCCGAAGTTGTACACTATACAACTATGTGACATTGTTGAAAGAATTAAGTGACATAAATTGTGGCTGGACACTGAAGGACGTTTCTTTGTCTACGTAATTGGGATCTTGAATGCAGAAAAAGATCTTGAATGCAGAAGAAGAACAGGGTAAACACAAATTTTTGTTAAATATTGTAAAGTTGGAAAAGGTGGATCATGCTTCAATAGCTCGAATTTTCAAAGATTCAATTTCTCTTTTAGAATCCTTTAATGAAAATAAAATTTTGCTCTACTTGCCCTTTTTTTTAAGATATCTTACTCAAAAATGTTACATGTCACATGCTAAGCTCATGCCATGCATGAAAGTTTTTGAAGTCACCTTTGCGTTTCAACCATGTATAACAAGATGGGGTACCTAGTTGCAGGCAGTTGAGTATTATGCCAAAAATTTTGAAGAATTTAAAGATGTGGTAAATAATTTTAACGAAAATAATGCAGTCGCGATAAAAAAGTAAACAATATTTTAAATGTACTTAATATAAAGGCTCAATTAGAATTTATACACTCAAACAATGGGTTTCTAGTCGAGACAATTACCGAACTTCAGGGGTTTAAATCATTGAACACCTCGGTTAAACTCGTTGATGACGCTGTCATTAAAATAAGAAAAGTAGAGGGTCAAATCGGCGAAAAAATAAAAGCCAAAATTTATGCAGTTTTAAAAAAGAATGCCGGATTTAAAAAACTTAAAGAAATTGGTAATATTTTTAATTTACCTTCCAGTAAAGAAAAAATTGTAGACACTGAATATTCTACAAAGGAGTTGACCACTTTTAAATATCCACCTATTACATCCGTTGATTTCGAACGAACATTTTCAATGATTAAAACTGTTTTAAGACCAAATAGAATGAGTTTTACATTTGATAACTTAAAAAAAACTTATTTATTTATATATGTAAATATATCTTTATCTACTACTACTTTTTAAACTATGTTTTAAGTTTTTAAAACTGAATGAAATGTATTTATGTTTTTTATTTTGTTAAATATGGTTATATAAATATATTTTAAATGCATATTTTTTACTTTTATTTTTGCATATTTTACGATTTTTAGTGCATGTTTTATGCGCATATTTTGCGATTTTAAGTGCATGAACTTCCTTGCCCTGTTTATAACAATTAAAAATAAAAATGTGTGCAATTCACATTAGCTTTATGACAAATATAAGAATAATAAAAGGAACAAAACAAAAAAAAACCACAATAATTAGGACAATTTATTATGTATCATTACTATCAGGTTTGTGATGAAAATCTATCGATTTCAAATCAATCCTCTTTGAAAAGGGCGTGATTAATTTCGAACGGGCATGAGAATCATATTTGTACTGAAAATTCGTAGAACATCAAGTTCAAACACAATAAAATAATTAGGAAAAAAACAAAAGAATTATAAAAAAGTGGTAAAAACATGTTTTAAAATAATTACATATTAAAACAAGTTAGAGTGCTATATTCGGCTGTGCCGAATCTTTGATACCCTCCACCGACACTTCGAATGTTTTAGGAGTAATATCTGTATGATGTCTATTTATTATTATAATCTTTATAAAAACAGACATCTGCATTAAAATTTGTTGCGGTTTAGACCTATATAAAATTATTGACTGACAATCAGAATCAATTTTAAAAAGCTTGAGTAGAATATCAGTTTAAGCTGAACTTAAATGATTTTCAGGAGAATAAATTATATAAAAGCCATGGTAAGCTATGAACAAATCATCCCAAATTCCGAGAACGATTTCTGGTATTAAAAAACATAAATTTCAATACAGCGGTGCAATTAGTTTAAGCGTTTGCAGTAAATTTCAGAAGGCTGCTAAAATGGAATCTAAGGAAAATTATGGACCGTATATCACAAAATTGCATAACATTTTTTCTGGCCATATGAAGCTAAACTGGAAGAAAGTTTACCGCGTATTTAATTATTTTACCAGAGTGGGCTTTAGGCGTACTAAGCTGTTTTCCGGGAGTAAGGTTTATATGGGGCCTAGGGTAAACTATGAACTGATCTTCACGAAATTTAACAGTCTTATTTCTAGTCTTGTAAAACTTATATGTTCCAAATTTTGTTATGATAGCATTATTTTTTACGTATTTAGGTTTACTAAGCTGTTTTCCGGGAGTAAGGTTTATATGGGGCCTATGGTAAATGATGGACCGTTCTTCACAAAATTTTAAAGTCTTATTTCTCGTTCAAAAAAACTGTGATGTACCAAATTTTGTTATGATAGCATTATTTTTTACGTTTTTAGGCGTACTAAGCTGTTTTCCGGGAGTAAGGTTTATATGGGGCCTATGGTAAATTATGGACCGATCTTCACGAAATTTCACAGTCTTATTTTTAGTTCTAAAAAATGTTGATGTACCAAATTTTGTTATGATAGCATTATTTTTTACGGATTTAGGCGTACTAAACTGTTTTCTGGAAGTAGGTTTTATATGGGGCCTATGGTAAATTATGGACCGATGTTCACGAAACTTAATAGTTTCATTTCTAGTCCTATTTAACTGTGACGTGCCAAATAGCAGTGTTAGTTAGGGTTTTAGGCTTACTATACTGTTTTCCGGGAGTGGGGCTTATATGGGGCCTAGGGTAAATCATGGACGGATCTTCAAGAAATTTTACAGCGTGAACTGTTGCGAAATCTTATATCATTCTGTACATTTTTCCACCATTTATGTTAGTTTTTGTAACAAAATTATCAATTTTTTTTAGGTGGTGGTTCCACATTTTGATTCTTAGCTCAGATCCTATTGAACCGATTTTGCTGGATTTCAATCCCAAACTGCTTAGGTTAACAACAAGCAATTTGACACCAAGTTTGTTTATTCCTTTTGAGTTTTTCGAAAGTGAGCGTGTTTTCAACAGAAGGACAGACAGACGGACATGGCTAAATCGACTTAAAATTACTCAAGGACCCAAAATATATATACTTTATAGGGTCTGAGATGAATAATAAAAAAGTTTCACACGGAATGACAAACTTAATATACCCTCTTCACAACTAATTGTGGTGGAGGGTATAAAAACTAACGATTTGAACTTGATTATTTTCCATCCCATATGTACACACCAGAGAAACTCAAAATCAACAATTTCTGTTGATTATTCATACCCTAAAATTTACATTTATTCTAAGCTTGCAAAACAAAGTTCAACGTTGGTAATTTTTTTTTCCTTTCGTACACATTTGATATTTTCATTTATTCGTTTTTTATTGAAAGTGCTTTATTTGCATTTTTGTTGCTCACGCAATATAACACAACTGAGTAAATTCAAAAGAGCACATTCTCTATACTTTTGTTTACATTAACAACAACAATAAACAACGATGAGACGCTTTCTCAAAATTAACAACAATAACAAAAATACATTGTACCTACTACTACTACTACTGTACTTTTTGTTTCTATGGAAATTGTGTGTACCTACATAAGTATGTGTGTTTAGTTTCATTTCAATTTTTTTTTTCTTGTACCACATAGTTAATGCTGAATAAATACATGAGTAATGATCAGAGTTGCCAATTTAGCGCCTTTGGCGCTAGATTAAGCGCTTTTTAACTGTCGAAAAGGCGCATATTTTTCCTTAGCGCTTTTTTTTAAAAAGAGCGCTAAATAAGCGCTTTATTGATACCCAACATATTTGAACTTTTGTTTGCATACATTAAAATCAAGACACATTTAACCAACATTTGTTTCCGTTTTGTAAATACATACTTTACATTGAAAAGCATTCTATACAAGGAAAGAAGTTTATTTTCTAAAGAAATCCATTTCGTTTCTTAAAACAAGAAAATCCAAAAATAAATAACTGATTTTAACTTGTTTTGTTCGTATTAAGTAAAAGTTTCTTATATAAAGA
Organism: Pollenia angustigena; assembly: GCA_930367215.1. Lineage (NCBI taxonomy): Eukaryota > Metazoa > Arthropoda > Insecta > Diptera > Polleniidae > Pollenia > Pollenia angustigena. The sequence goes on along the minus strand of OV884061.1, from coordinate 8,233,641 downwards.
AACATTTTCTCATGATTAAAAAATTCACGTTTTTGGTCTATGATCAAAAATTTCAAGAAGCATTTATGATTTTTTAATAGAATCAAGAAACAAATGCTAGCGATTTCTTTAAATTTTTCAGAAAATGCTCAAGAAAACTTGGTTTGATTCAATTAGTTTTTATTTGGATCGACATGTTAACAAATCAATCAACAGGTTCTTATTTTATATTAAGTTTTTTTTTTTAACTAACTAGTGCTATACGTTTTTATGGAAAAAAATTTAGGCTTCTCTTCTGATTTTGTTAAATAAAAGGCAACGAAAACTTGATTTGAGTAACTATAGAATTAAAACAAATTTAGTTTGCTTTGAGTCATAACTTTTTGCTTAAACCAGGCAAACACATGTTTATATACAATAAGAAATTTTTGGCTTGGACGAGAATAGTGCAAAATTTTCGTGGTTCAAGACATATTTTCTGGTGATTTAGTAAATAATACGTTCCGTGTATATTTCAAATTATATTACTTTAATTTTCCTGAAGTATCAGAAAAGTCTTTTTAAAAATATTAATGTTTTATTAACACTGCTCGGCGAAAAAAAAGTCGATCTAGAGAACTTGATTATGTGATTTTAACTCACTTTAGCGTGCTGAATCCAAATAGTTTATTCAATCACGTCTAGTTAACATTTTGTTTACTGATTTCTTGTTTTATTTTATTCATAATATACCTGGATTTCTGATAAATGATAAAAATACTAATTTGCATGGAAAAAAAGAAATAATTTTGAAAATAATTATTTGTAAAAGATCAATATCGTTCTCAAGTTATGATAAAATGTATGTAGCATAAATGCCTTATTTCGGTCAAAATATAATTCTAGCCCATACAAAAACAAGACATGATAGAAAAAACTGAAAACGGATTTGAATTTGGGGCAGTAGTATCTTTGTTGTTCATATATTTTTATTTAAAACGATTTTTTTTGACGGCCAGTGTAATTAATAAAACTAGGTTCTTAAACATTTCATTAAGTTTTTTATATAAATTTTATTTAGCGCTTTTTGATTGGGGACACGGCGCTTTTTGATTAGAAATAGTTCACAACCCTGGTAATGATTGTTTGATTTCTGGCTCTTTCGTTTGTTTTTTTTTGTTTCTTTACCAAACAATCATTTGCGCTCAGAACACTTAGAATCTTTATAAAAAAAAAACGAAGGTAACGATTGTATAAATAACAAAGCACGATGTGCGTTATTTGAATGACTGCAAACCAGCAGCGAATATTTGCGGTTGCGCGAGTTTGACTGTATGACCGTAAGCGTGTGTATTTGTTGTCGTTAATTAAATGCGATTTTTTTTCAATTGCAAAAAGCTATTCTCTGGTACACACCAGGCTTTTTACTTTTGATTTTTGTATTTTATTTCTATTTCATACCTTTGTATTCTCTCATTTGCTTCTATTTCTAATCTTTTTAATTCCATTTCATCTTTTCTTTTTTGAACTTTTACTAAAAGTTTTCTTTCCTTTAAATCTAATTCTTTGGTAAATTTTTCCTTTTCAAAAACCATTTTCGATTTTAAATATTCAGTTTTTTCGGTTTGAAGTGCAGAAAGTTAATCTATAGCTGTTTTTGGCGCAGATTTTTTTAATTTCTTTGCAAAGTTTTTAACGTTTCCCTTGATTAATGAGGAAGAGTTTTTTAACATCCGATTGTGAAGAAAACTGTAAGTCCAGCTCAACTAACACCTCTGTTATTGCTTTATCACATTCAACTTCTTCCACTTCACTAAATTCAACATCACTATCTAATACCTCAAATTCTTCAAAACAGTCTTGCAAATCGTGTGACTCGTTATATATTGCAGTGCTACATAGCATATCACTTGTTGAGGACGATTCATAGGTATTAAAAGGGAAATCAATATTTTTTTGTTCGGTTTGTGCTTTGTTGTGATACAGACGTGTATTTTTAGCCCCGCATACGATTTGAACTATTAATTAATCACATTTGATTTTGACATATATCAGCAGCGAATGGACGCTTAAAAAAAAATAATATATTTTGTTATTTAAATTATTTAACATAATATTGAACAATTTAAAACGATAAAATTAAATAAAATAAAACAGTAAAAATATATATGTATGTACGTATGAATGTTCATACATGTGTATACATATTCTGAACAAAAACATTTAAATTTAAATTTCTTGTTTTTTTTGTTGTTGTAAAATACAATAAATAATAAAAATATTAAAGCAAAGCAAAACGGTGAAAAACAAAAACAACTCTTTGCATGAGTACGAACAGTGAAACAACACTAAGACAAAATGAAAGAAACGTTTACGTTTTAGTTAAGGCAAATGAAAATAATGCAGAAATAAATAAAACAAAACAAAACAATATAAACTATTTAACGGCTAAGCCAATTATTCGAACACGTTCCCTCTCACCCTCGGTATTTACACAAACGGTGGATAGTGACTCATTAAAAAAACTACAACTAGATTTGGTGACAAGTGTTGCCAGGCCAGCAAGTATTGCAGTGACGTCAAAAACAAATTAAGTGGGAAATGATACCATGAACTTAAATACAAATGCAATGGAAAACCCCCCTGTAAAAAGTTGTCAAAAGCCTCCAGTCCAAGTTGGTATGGACAGGTATATAACAGTCCTTAAACGGGGTCGCAGCCCTACTTCTTCAGCTGTTGCTTCGGCATCAAAAGTTCCATCTTTTGATAAAATAAACTCCCAAAATCGCTTTGCAATTCTGGAGGATGAACCCTCTGAAGCCCCAAACGTCATAAAATCGTCCAAGCCTCCCCCAATATATCTTGGGAGCATAACTCAAATGATCTAATAAAGAGTTTAATTTCGTTGATTGGTGAAAATTCCTTTTATGTTGCCGCAATAAAGCGAGGTAGTATAAATGAAACTAAAATTCAAGTTAATCATGAAAATGACTTTCGGAAACTAATTAGCAAATTTGAGGCACTCAAAAAAAGTTTTAACACATACCAACTCAAGAGCAGTAAAGGTCTCCAGGTGGTGATTAAGGGAATTGATTCATGCGTAGACCCAGAGGAAATTAAAACTTTCTTGGAAGAAAAAGGCTTCAAGATAAAACATGTGGTAAATATTAGAAATAGGGACAAAAATCCACAACCACTTTTTCGAGTGGAATTAGAGCCCGGCGACATTAAGTTAAAAAAAAACGAAACGCATCCCATTTATAGTGTGAAATATATTCTATACAGAAGGGTCACAATTGAGGAGCCGCACGAAAAAAATGGACCTGTTCAGTGCTTAAACTGCCAAGAATTTGGCCATACCAAGGCATACTGCTACTTACCCCCTGTCTGCGTAGTATGTGGTGAACTACACGGTACAGTTTCTTGTGATAAGTCTAAAACCGACCCCAACGTTAAAAAATGTAGCAACTGTGGCGGGAATCACACTGCCAATTATAGAGGATGCCCAGTATATAATATTGTCAAGCAGACGGTTGGACCGAAAACAAATACCCCTCAAATGCAGGTTGCAAATCAGGTAAACACAAATGCAATTCAAGCCCCCCAGCCTAGTAATAACAGAACCTCTTACGCTAACGTCCTAAAATCAAACCATCAGCCAATGCAAGGTACCTCGCCAAGTAATGATGAAACTCCGGTTTCTAATTTAAGTCGTTTAGAAAAAACCATGGAAACATTAGTGCAAACAGTAAATAATTTTACGAACACAATGGGTAATATGATGCAGGAAAGGCTTAGAATGCAATCGATGTTATTGCAAGCTGTACTTAACAAACCATGAACTGTTTAAAAATTTGTTTTTGGAACGCAAACGGCATCCGCCAACATAAAAATGAATTTGAATACTTTCTTAAAAATAAACAAATTGATGTCATGATGATTTCTGAAACTCATTTGACCTCAAGAAATACGTTTAAAATCAATGGTTATATACTATATGATACCAAGGACCCTCGAGATAGAGCTTGTGGAGGTTCTGCCATCTTAATAAAAACTCGAGTCAAAAACTACATTATGTGTGATCACCGTGAAGACTATCTGCAAGCAACGACTATTTGTGTTGAGGAGCTAAATCGAAACATAGTAATTTCTTCTTTATACTCTCCACCTAGATTTTCCATATCAGAAGGCCAATATTATAAATATTATAAATCATTAGGACCCTGTTTTCTGGCCGCTGGCGATTATAACGCTAAACATACCTTCTGGGGGTCACGACTTATAACACCAAAAGGTCGTGTTTTGTTTAACACAATCTCTAAAATGGGTTTAAATGTGGTCGCGAGCGGGCAACCAACATATTGGCCTACTGATCAGCAAAAAATTCCAGATGTTATCGACTTTGGCGTGGTTAAAAACATCCCCGATTCATGTTGAAGCTTCCTTAGAATTATCATCCGACCACACACCTACAATTGTTACTATATCGAACCCAAATAGAATTGTATTTCCGTCAGGTTACTTAGCGACGCCAGCCACACAAATAAATTGGTTAAAATATAAAAAATTTCTCAGTGCCCATTGCACAGAAAATATTTCGCTTAGTACACCGGAGAATGTGGATCTCTCTCTTGCTAACTTTGACAGTTATCTTAAACTAGCTGTTCAACACTCCAGTGTTACCCCCAAAAAAATTAAAAATAATAAAATATGTTCTTCAGATGTCGAGCGGCTCTTGACTGAAAAAAAGGAGAGTTCGAAGAGAGTGGCAACTTTACAGATCCCCGCAACTTAAGATTTTATTAAAAGAATGCACAAAAAGGCTAAGAAAGTTACTACAGACTCAGAAAACGGCTTCTCTAGAAAAATATCTTAAGGAACTTGATGCAACTCCACAATCTGACTACTCATTATGGCGTGCAGCTAGAAATCTAAAAAGGCCAGTTATATCTAAGCCACCATTAAGAAACTTGAATGGTAGTTGGGCAAGAAACGATATTGAAAAAGGAAATCTTTTTGTTAGTCATTTGAAAAACGTATTTACACCAAATATATCTCACAATATTGCGGTCGAGTTACCACCTGTTGATGCTAGAGCAGCTATTCCCCTCAGATTTGATATAAGAAATCGAAAAGGCTATTTGTGACTTAAACACTAAGAATGCACCTGGTATTGATAAAATCAGTAATAAAATGCTTTTGGAGCTACCTCGCATAGCAAAGAAAATTATTCTTTTTATTTTTAATGCTATTTTACGCCTTGAATACTATCCTGCAAAATGGAAGGTTTCCTTAGTTACCATGATACCAAAGCCAGGTAAAGATCATACAAAAGTTGAGTCTTATAGACCTATTAGCTTATTATCAAATATGTCAAAGTTGTTTGAGAAATTATTAGTTTCAAAATTAACACCGATTTTAAGTGAAAATAGATGTATTCCACACCATCAGTTCGGATTTAGAAGAAAACACCGCACAATCGAGCAGACTCATCGAATAGTAAATGTCATAAGAAAAGCATTTGAAGAAAAGAAATATTGCTCAGCACTCTTCATCGATGTTTCGCAAGCTTTTGACAAAGTCTGGCATGAAGGCTTATTACACAAATTGAAGCAAAATTTACCAGCAAACACACACAAGCTGCTAGAAAGCTACTTAATCGGTCGTCAATTTATTATTAAAGAAGGAAATTTCTTAAGTTCACCTCAGCCCATTGCCGCTGGAGTCCCACAAGGCAGCATCCTGGGCCCCCTATTATACTTAATTTATACTTCGGACATGCCAACAAGCAACTACACACAAACTTCAACATTTGCAGACGATACAGCTTTTCGAAGCGTCCACGAAAATCGTTATGAAGCATCGCGTTACTTACAGCATCATATATTTCAACTAGATATATGGTTAAGACAATGGAGGATAATGGTCAATGAGCAAAAATGCGTACATATAACATTCACTTTGCGCCGGGAATCTTGCCCCCTATTACAATCAATAATCAAATAATTCCTCAACATTCGCATGTTAAATATCTCGGTATACATCTGGATCGGCGATTAACGTGGAAATGCCATATAGAGGCAAAATTAACTCAAATGAAACTAAAAGCCATTCAAATTCATTGGCTTATTGGAAGAAATTCTGTCCTTAGTCTCGATTGCAAGCTTCTACTTTACAACTCTATCTTAAAGCCTATCTGGTGCTACGGTATTCAACTATGAGGCACTGCCTCGGCCTCTAATATCGACAAAACTCAAAGGCGCCAAAATAAACTTCTTCGAATAATCACAGCCGCTCCCTGGTATGTTAAAAACTCAAACATTCATAAGGATCTCAATGTGCCATTAGTGAAATCTATGATTACAAAATATGCAATAAAATATTTAAAAAGGCTTGAACAACACCCAAATCCACTAGCTCGAAATATTTTAAATCATGGCGGCCACACTCGCTTAAGAAGAAGAGACACTGCAGCACGTACCCAATTAGATGAGCGATAAACACCTATATAAGTGAATAAAAACCGTGATGAAGAAAATTTTGTCTGGCACTGGCAGGACATAAAATTACGTATTAGGTTAAGATTTGATTAATTATTGTTAGTTCATATTTAATATATGTAGATTTAATAAAAAATAATGACAAAAAAAAAAAAAAATATTTTTTTGACCAAAAACATCGTGTAGATCCTTGTAAAATTTACACATTTCGTGTAGTTTTTCTGAAAGTGGTAAATAGGTAAATTGGATAAATTTTACAATTTATGCAAAATTTTAAAGGTTTTATACCTTCTATACTTGAAATTCTCTCATCCGAATCAAGCAATCCTGAACCTGTGTTTAAAACTTACTTCAAAATCCTGACTAGTTCGTATATATTCCAAAATTTGTTTGATGTCTTCATCTGACCACCTTTATTTGGTTTATTTCTTTGTCTCTTCTTACTTGTAGAAGCTCCAATAATTAACTTTTCACAATTCATTTAAAGCTTTAATTTTTTGCTAAACTTTTTAATTTATTTAAAAGATTTTATTTTATTTTTGCGCTAAAGCGACCACAAACAATTTTAATAAAAATTTTCTATTTTACAAATAAAAAAAATATGGCGGTTCCATATGTCAAAAGTTGTTTACTTTTATTTGCAACTGAGCAAATATGCACTACCATTCAGTGATGCATTTTGAGTATTTTTGTTTTGGGCCAAATTGGCGATTCAAAAGGGCCAAAATACCTTTGAAAGGGCCAAACAATTTTCTTAATACATAGTAATTATTATGTTTGTATTTATGTATATAAAACTAATAGTAACACATAATAACGTGTGTTTTATATTATTAAGAACAAAAACTAAAATTCAACATGTTTTAAAGTATTTTTGTCCATGAATGTTATGAAAAATATTTTACAAAAATTTCTCTATTAAACATAATTTCATAGCAAAAATTATAAAAATTAAAAACAACTTCCAAATTCTTGTGTTTTGCGTTTTCGATTTCCAGAACACCATTGTTTATGTTTCACAAATACCATTGAATTTATGTATGAAGCATTTTTATCATTTGACAGTCTGCATTGATTTAATGATATTTACCTACTTAAAATAGTTTTAATTTAAAGCAAGAATGATTTGCAAATAAAAGTAAAGGCTCAACCATAATATGCATAGCATTGCTTAACCTACTGTCAAAAATTAACAAAAAGTCTCTCAAATGTACTTAAGAAAACAAAATAAAAAACATTTCATTCCGTACGAAATGTGCGATTAGATTAGCACCTTGCTTAAGCAAATGACAGTTTCATTAAACTTAGCAAAAAGTTTCCTTATGTTCAATATGGTTTGCCTTATATAATTAATGTACATGTATTCGCACATTTGATTAAGCCAACTTAAGTACATTACGGTTGGGCCTTAACAGTTCTTACTTTGAAGGGGCAAGTATACTCCACAATTGGTTTGACAACAACAACAGGATGTTTTTGTGAATATCTTAAATTTCAAACAAGCTTTATATGTTTTTTTTATCAAACCGCTTGTGTTTATTTGGTTATGTACAAATAAATAATAAAATTAGTACTCGAAAATAACATTATAAAATGTATTGAACTGATTTTTATCCTAAACTAATTACGGGAAGCTCTAGGATTGTCTGCGGGAGACCAGTCACTGATAGACTAGCTCATTACCAGTTAGTTTAATTTTGACCTGAAGGGCCAAAATAGATTTCCACAGGGCCATCAATCATTCAAAAGTGCCAAAAATGGCCCAATTGTGCCACGTTTTGCATCACTGCTACCATTTTTGCTCATGGTTTTTTTAGTGCAAACGAAGTAAAATGGACGTATTTGAAGTTTATACGTACATTTTGTTGTTGTGTTGTGCAAATGTGTGTATTTTTGCACGCATTTGCATCGTTTGCACACTTTGCACTACCAATCGTGATTTCCCTTAGTATTTTATTTCATTTGGGCAAGCATATACATTAGGGGGGGGGGGGGTCGATTTGTATGGATGAAAAAAAAAAATGGAAAATCATATAGCAAAAACGTAATCTACATAAAATTCTAAGAAAATTCTCCGAAGAAACCATGGGTCTAAAATAAAATCCTAATCCGCTCCTCTCGACTTGAAAACTTTTTCCTCTTTTTTCGTTAAAATTATTTTCTTTTTTTATGTACAGTATAATGTACAGATATGTCAATGAAGTTTCTAAAACAGAATTTTTTTGCCAGGCCTAAAATACAGCCGTTTTTGTTTTTAATATGTAGCGCTGCCATTTAAAGTCCGATATCATCATATCGCATATCGTTGTTCATGGATTGACAATGGCTTTATTTTTGCCTTTGGTAACTTTTTGATCCGATCCTTCCACCAAATGACAAATTTTTTTCACGTGCCAAGAAAGCCCTCCTAAAACACAGAATAATAGCAGAACTGCAAAAAGTGAAGTGTGAAAAAGGCCCAAATCAGTTCGAAGAAAGAGACAGAAAGCTTTTTTTGGTAGTGAAGTGGCAATTTGTAAAAACAGGCCGCAACAATCAACACAATGGCGTGATCAAAACAAAAATAACAAAACGCAAACCATGTTAAACAAATGCATTAGTTCAACAGACGTTGTTTTTTGTGCAAAAAAATGTATTTAGTCAAATTGTTTTGTTTTATAATGTTATATACTTACTTAAATATTATTTACTCTTGTTGTGGTGAACTTAAAAGTAAATTTTTACAACAGTTTTGCAAATAAATCTTAGCTAAATAAATTTGTGTTCATTGTATTGCGGCATAGAAGATGATGAAAGGGAAATGCAAAAGGGCAGTTCTTAGAAAGAGAAAAAAAAAACGCAAAATCTTCTGTCTTGCGACAGATCTGTTAGTATTCTGTGTTCTAAAACTTGTATGTATAGCTTTTAACATGCTCACTTTTATGACACGCCTCCAAATTAAGCCCCTTTTTTCTTTTTCACGTCTATAAAGTCACGGGTAACAGGCCACCAAATTTATAATCTTTGTATGATGAGCTTCTTACTATAAAACCAACGTCTGTAGAAAGCGAGAACACGTTTTCGGTAGCAGGCAATATAGATTTCAACAAGGATTAGAAATAGAATCTCTTATGAGCTTTTAAATGCTTCAATTTTCTTAAAAGAAAATTAATTTTACCAAGTTGCTATTAATAATAACCACTAAATTAAAATAAGTTTTGATAATTCGTGATCTCAAAAACGTTTGTATATATTGTTACGTTTTTCCTTTAATAAACGCGTTCGGTTTACTCCCTTTATAATAAACCGTTGAGTTCTTTTAATTGCAAATAAAAATAAATACACACACTTATTCAACTTAACAAACTTTATTGAAATTAATTATTTTGTTCACAATTGTTAGTTACGAACAGAACCGTTTTCCAAAACAGACTAAACTAATTTTACATGAGTCACCCCTTTTTATATTTCATAATTATTTCTAGATTTTTCCTGAACCTTCCCGTAAAAACTATTTATTATGTTCTATAACCATTTCTAGAAATTACTGGGAAATTTATATAGGAATTATTTTTAAAATAACAGTTGTGTTGAAAATTATACATGACAATTTTAAGTAACATAAAACTATAACTTACAAGATAACTTATAACTATAACTATAAATAATTCTAAGATAATTTAACTTTCGTAACACTGCCCTCCACTTAAGCCTGTTCGTCCCGAATAGGCTCAGATTCTCCTTTTCCATAATGGGCTAGTCGTTCTAGATGTACCACTTTCATTTTTGATCTTGGGCTCTTATATTTCTGGATCCGATACACCACGTCATTCAATTTCTTTATTACTTTATATGGGCCATCCCAATGAGTCTGCAGCTTTGGAGATAGTCCTTTCTTTCGTTGCGGATTAAAAAGTAAAACCAACTGGCCTTCTTTGAAGCCTTCCGAATTTGCCACTCCATTGTTTCTGGCTTTCATCTGGTCATTTGATGACTTAACACACCTTCGTCTTAACTCGTTTTTCTGCACTTGGATAGAGTCATTATTATTCGCTGGTACGGATAGTTCACCAAAGTTGTACTGCTGGACCGGATTTCTAATTTCTCCAATTAGACCGCTGTCTGCAACGCACTGTGGGCATGTAATTACGCAATCAATCACGGCTTGCTTGCAACCGATCCAATAGTAGCTTGCTTTTAACTTCTTTATGGTTTTCGTAACGCTTAGATGCCCACCACCAGTACCTTCGTGGAATTTCTTCACAACTTCACATACTTTAGAAGTCGGTACTACAATAAGGTTTTTATCAGTTTTGCCATCAGTACTTTCCCATGTACGGTATAGGCAACCATTTATCATCCGCAGACTACTCCACTGCGCCCAATACGCTTTCATTAGTGGACCGTTCAATTTAATTTCTTCACGAGTCGGCCTTTCACCTTCTTTCTTAGCCATCATAATTTGCGCTAATAAGGGGTCACTTTTCTGCGCCGTTGACCAGTCTTCGCTGGGTTCCACATCTAATAAGCGAATCTCATTTATGCGTTTCTTGTTTTTAGACTCTATACCGTGCTTGCTTTTATGGTCACTGGGCCGTCTTGAATATGTGGTCGCTTTCCCACGTTTTTCATCGTTTCTTTGGGAGGACAATTTCTTATGATCACTAGTGACTAGTTGTCTAACAAGCGCTTCACTTCCATTCCCAACGTTAAGGGGTACTTCTAGACCATGCCAATTCAAAATTTGTCGTCCCATGTCTAGACTAATGCCTTGACGAATCATAAAATCTGCTCCAATTATGACCTCGTCCATAATTTCAGCCACAATAAACTCATCAAAAACGATCATATCAGCCATTCTTATTTCCACTCTTGCTTCACCATAGACAATAACAGGCTCTCCCGTAGCTGTTCGCAAGTTTACACCACTTAGCGGCTCGACAGCTCCCTTTATCAAATCAGCTCTTATAATGGAATGCCCTGCACCAGTGTCGATAGTCAAAATGCGGATTTCACCATTTATGTAACCAAAGGTCGTAATATTTCTGTTACTCGTTTTCACTACTAAATTTATCGTGGGACCTTCAGTTTCCTCAGCACTGCCAGCTCTTCTCAACTTAAGCGGTGGCTCCCGTGATGATTGTTGACTTGCTCTTCGTTTTTTCCTTTGCGGCGAAGCAGATCTCGATCGTTGTTTGGGTGCTTTGCAGTTTCGCTGAATGTGGCCAATCTTACCACAATTATAGCATTTTGCCTTGTTTTTACCTTGTTTCTCGCTCAAAGCTCGCAAAACTGCCTCCTTCATGCTTCTCATTTCCTTTAAAATATCTCTTCCTTCTTCAGCAGCAAAATCAAGTTTCCGCACCATATACGTTTGTGGCCTTGAAATTATCCTTGCGGTTTCTTGTGCTAGGGCAAATGATACCGTTTCTGCAAATGATGGCTTCTGTGATGCACATACCGCTAGTTTTACATCAGCATCCCGTATACCGTTTACAAATGAATCTATCTTAAAATGATCCAGCAATGGATGACTTTCACCTGGATAAGTAAGCTGCACCAAGCGCTCAATCTCTAATGCAAAATCCTGTAGTGTTTCGTTTGCCTTTTGTACTCTTCCCCGTAATTGCATTCTGAATATTTCCTTTCTGTGTTCACCACCATACTTGCGCTGCAATGTTACCATAATGTCATCATAATTGTTTCTGCAACTTACTGGTACACTTTCTAGAATTTCAGCCGCAGTTCCTTTTAAAGCCAGAATCAGCTCTATGGCTTTTTCTTCATTGTTCCAAGCATTTTTATTGGCAACTGTGTCAAACTGGAACTTAAACACATTCAATGGTGAGCTGCCGTCAAAACTTGGAGCTCTTATTCTATTCGAGACTTCTGGAAAAACTCGCACCACTCCCTCTTGGCACTGAAGACTATTTACTCTTTCTTCCAGATGATGAAGTTTTCCATCAAAAACCGTGACTTGTGTTTTCACATTAGTGACTTGAGTTTTTACATCAGTGACTTGTGTTTTTACATCAGACAATTCTATTTCCATATCGTCTACTCTTTCGTTTATAACAGTAGAAATCTCTTGAAGCTTCTCAAGTTTTTCATTAGTAGCCTGAAGTTTCTCGTTTGTCACTTTAGAATTTTCTTGAATTTCGGCTAAGATGGTGCTTGCATTTTCTTTAACCATCTTCTCCATATTTTTAGAATTTTCTGCTACGATAGCTTTTGAATTTTCTTCCATTTTTCTAGAGGTTACAGCCGAATTTTCTTTTACCATTTCCTCCATTTTTCTAGAAGTTTCTGCCGACATTTTTTCCATTTTCTCCATCATAGCAGCAAACATTGTACCAAGATCCATGTTGCTTGTTACTGCACGGGTAGCAACTTCTATTTCTTCTTTTTCTTCAAATTCATAAGTTGCGATGTCAATATTGCGTCGCTTAAATTCATCGATTAATCTTTTCTGCAGCTCAGCTTTATTTCCAGCAGTAGGCAGATCCAACTTGCCCAACTCTTTCTTCAGCTGTTCAACTTTTAGCTCATCGAATTTCATTGTTGTTTGTATAGTTTTTTTTTTATTATTTTATTTTATTTTTTTTTATTGCAATTTCACTTCTGACACCAATTGTTACGTTTTTCCTTTAATAAACGCGTTCGGTTTACTCCCTTTATAATAAACCGTTGAGTTCTTTTAATTGCAAATAAAAATAAATACACACACTTATTCAACTTAACAAACTTTATTGAAATTAATTATTTTGTTCACAATTGTTAGTTACGAACAGAACCGTTTTCCAAAACAGACTAAACTAATTTTACATGAGTCACACCTTTTTATATTTCATAATTATTTCTAGATTTTTCCTGAACCTTCCCGTAAAAACTATTTATTATGTTCTATAACCATTTCTAGAAATTACTGGGAAATTTATATAGGAATTATTTTTAAAATAACAGTTGTGTTGAAAATTATACATGACAATTTTAAGTAACATAAAACTATAACTTACAAGATAACTTATAACTATAACTATAAATAATTCTAAGATAATTTAACTTTCGTAACAATATATTATATGCATGTACATACGAATGTTACAATTTATTTGGTTTTCTGTGGAATTAAAGCTAATATTTTTAAAATGTTGTATATGTGTTTATTTTTTAAATAAGTAAAAATGTTTGTCGTGATCTCTTTTAATTTTTTTTTTTTTTTCATTATTTATTTATTTAATCTACATATATTAAATATGAACTAACAATAATTAATCAAATCTTAACCTAATACGTTATTTTATGTCCTGCCAGTGCCAGACAAAATTTTCTTCATCACGGTTTTTATTCACTTATATAGGTGTTTATCGCTCATCTAATTGGGTAAGTGCTGCCGTGTCTCTTCTTCTTAAGCGAGTGTGGCCGCCATGATTTAAAATATTTCGAGCTAGTGGATTTGGGTGTTGTTCAAGCCTTTTTAAATATTTTATTGCATATTTTGTAATCATAGTTGTTTAATTTCTGGCTTATATTGGCCACAATTAAAACCAACAAGGGAAGATGATTAACGTTGATTTAATTAAATTAAAAGGTATACAATTAAGACTTAAGAATTAATTGTTTGGGCTAATGGTACCTTGCACCATTAGGTATGGACGAACCGGTACTATTCTGGTTTCTAAGAAGATGGGCAGGAGGGATTCCTGATTGGGTGGGAGATTGAGGGCAGGAGGGGGTTCCTGTGCTCTGGGGATTTTTTAAATAACAAAAAACCAAGACCATTAACTTTACTTCATTTTACTTACATTTATTTAAGTGGAGAAAAAAGAATTTGCTGATGATGTTGATGATGGGAGCCGAAGGATGCCTGGTTGGTTTGGTAGCTCAATAGGAACTGATCAGAATACAAAAAAAACGAATTAAATTTGCTCAAACACGGCGAATATTAATAAATAGGAAATAAGTCACAATAGTTTAACCCAGAGCTGGATACGTTAATACAGCCCTGTTTTGCTTTAAACATCCTGCGGCCCCTTGATCAACAAGATCAACATAATTAACTGCAGCGATACAAAAATTAGTTACAGGCTTGCTGCCAAACGTTCAAGGGCTCGTACTGCCCCCATTAAAATACGTTTCGGGTTGGTATTTGCTCCTCTCAATGAACGATGGGTAGACTGGCTGTGGTTACGTGTTGGTTGTGGTGGACGTCGGTAAGGGCCGAGGCGATCCCGGACTCGGGGTTGACGTATGCGCGATGAGGTACGCGAGTTACGGCTTGCGCTCTCCTGGCGGACTGCGGGTACTGATGCTCGTGGGACCGACGCTGTACGCTCCCTACGGCGCGCTCTCCCCGATCGGGCTGCTGGCACGGTTGCACTTGACTGCGAGGCTGGGCGAGCATTACGGCCTACTCCCTCCTGGTTGATGGTTGATGCCCCGGGAAACAGATGAAGCAGCGTGTGGTGTGCCCAACCGCACTTCTGGCACACATCGGCAGATGTACAGTCGTCGGTGGTATGAGACCTGGCCAGGCAGTTCTTACAATAACCATGAATACGAACTTGGTGCCTACGGTCCTTCCCAGTCATACCCAAAAACCTTCTGCAAAACCGCAGCGGGTGGAATCGGGAGCAGATTAGGCACTGATGGACGTCTGGATTTCTTGAAGCCCTGCGGGAGAAAAAATAGGGTTAATACAAGGATCTTGCAGGAGGAATCCTGCTTGGAAGTGTTAATGTGAGGGGTAAGAAAGTAAAAGGGGTGAGGAAGGGAGGATTTTGGGCAACAGGGTTTTTCCCTTTTCACTCATCGTCTAAGGTATGGACGGGCAAAACGCAAAGTTTGACGACTGGCCTCGTGACGACCCCTCCTTGCGTTTTTAAATCCGCAACGCGCACATAGCCGTCATTGCCAGTATAGAGTCTGGTAACTCGCCCCAACCGCCACTCATTTGGAGGGAGCAAATCATCCTTGATTACGGCGAGGTGCCCTACTGTTACGTTCTCTTCGGAGTTTTGCCACTTATATCTTTTCTGCATCTCTTTTAGATACTCGTCTTTCCATCTCTGAGCGAACTGGTGGTGCAACACTTTCAATCTTTCTCAACGTAAGCGTTTCCGTTAAGGTTTCCGGCGAGGCCACGAGGGGAGCCCCCCGGAGGAAGTGACCGGGAGTAAGCGCTAGCAGCTCATTAGGGTAGTCTGACATGGGAGATAAGGGCCGTGAGTTGAGAACCGACTCTATACGAGTTAAGAGTGTGGTGAACTCTTCAAAGGTGTATTTATTGCCTTGGGCGACCTTCTTGAAGTGCATTTTAAACGATTTCACACCGGCTTCCCATAACCCTCCCATGTGAGGGGCATTCGGGGGAATAAAGTGCCACTGAAACCCGTGGGAGGAGTACTTCTCGACTAGTTCTTTCGACGCTGTGATGACAAACTCTTCGTACTCTCGACGAAGAGCCCGCTCTGCCCCGACAAAGTTAGTGCCATTATCAGACATAACTTTTTTAGGCAGACCCCGTCGGCTTACGAATCTAGTGAAGGCGGCTCGAAAAGCGCTAGTAGTGAGATCGGAGCACAACTCTAAGTGGACAGCTCTCGTGCAGAAGCACACAAACACGCAGACATATCCCTTCCGGTAAGGGGCGTTTCTTAACATAGAGGTCTTTATCGAGAAAGGGCCGGCAAAATCCAACCCTGTATGAGTGAAAGGTAAAGAAAACGAACTTCGTTCCCGGGGTAGGGCACCCATGAGCTGAGACTTTACCTTTTGTTTGTAACGGATGCAGGTTACACATTTTCGTATGCAGAGCCGAATCGCTGATCTTAAACGTGGGACGAAATATTCTCCTCTCGCTGCTCGCAACATTAAGTTAGTTTCTGCGTGCATAAGGAGCCTATGCACGAATTCGACGAGCAGTCTACAGAAGACTGAGTTGACAGGGAGAATAATTGGGTGGCTCTCATTATAGGGTAAGGTAGAGTTAGAAATTCTACCATTGGCTCGGACTATATTATCTGGATCTAAAAACGGGTTCAAGGGGTGGAGAGAACTTTTGCTACCCACGCCCTGCTGTCTACGTAGGGATTCGAACTCTCGAGGGTAATGCTTGAGTTGAGCAGCAGAAATAAGCTTATTTTTGGTTCTCAAAAACTCTTCGTGAGTAATGTACGAACTGCGCTTAATCATGCCGGATACTGCCTCGACAGAAGATAACTCTTGGGTCTGGGAAGCGAGCTTAAGTCGAGACTTCTTATCGGTCTGTAACCGTTTTCTGATTGCCCGAATAAAGCGGAGCGCATAAGTCATGACCCTTACAGCCTTATCCCACTCTGAGAAGCGGTTAAGTATGTCTTCATCGTCAGTGACCAGATGAAGCACGTTTACCCTCTGTTTCAATTCAAGAAAACTTTCGTTAACTGTTATGGGCTTTGGCCATTCTTCGGGGGGTCTCTGTAGCCAAGGTGGCCCACTCCACCATAAGGAGCTGTTTAGTAGTTGTTCAGTGTCGCAACCACGGGAGCCCAAATCGGCGGGATTATCAGCTGACCTAACATGACGCCAAGAGGAGTTCCCTACATTTCGGATAATTTGTGCCGTGCGGTTGGCAACGTAAGTTCTCCAAGTATTCGGCGGTTTTCCCAACCAACTGAGAACAATCGACGAATCTGACCAGAGAAAGACCTCATTATTCCTACAAGGCAGTGAGTTCACAAGGTGCCTTACTAACTTTGACAATAAAAGAGCTCCACAAAGCTCCAGCCGTGGGAGACTAACCGGACTAATAGGAGCCACTTTTGTTTTTGCGGCGAACAGATGAGATCTTATTCCCGCCGCTGACTGTACCCGAAAATATACGACTGCACAATAAGCCTTCTCTGATGCATCGCAAAAGCCGTGAATTTGCGTTGGTAGGGTAGGGGAAAAATCAATCCACCGCGGAATGTTCAGATTAGAGATCAAGGGAATGTTCTGAACAAAACCGTTCCATTTCGCTAATGTGCTGGGTTTCACATTGTCATCCCAACCCGCACCCTCTAGCCAGAGCTGTTGCAGAAGGATTTTGGCTTGTATGATAATTGGCGATATCCAGCCAGCGGGGTCGAAAAGTCTGGCCACGTTAGAAAGCATTTGTCTTTTCGTAATTATGTCACTCGGACTAATGGGATCAATAGTGTAAGAAAATTTATCAGTCAAAGCATTCCATTGAATGCCAAGAGTTTTTGTGGTGCTTGCCTCTCTGAGCTTGAGAAACTCTGAATCTAAAATATCATCGTTTGGGAATGACGCCAGAACCTTTGGGCTATTAGACGTGATCTTTTTCAATGCAAACCCTGCAGATTTTAAAGAGTTAATAACCTGTGACAAAGCAGCAACCGCTGAATCTACATCATGTGCCCCAGATAAGATATCATCCACATACGCTTCATGTTTGAGAATATAGCTTGCCTTTGGGAAAATATTTTCAGAGTCGTGAGCTAACTGAATTAGGGTTCTAATAGCCAAATATGGAGCGCAATTGACTCCGAACGTAACGGTTTTCAAGGCGAAATCTTGTATGGGAGATTTTGAGTTTTGGCGAAAGAGAATTCGCTGAAACTGTATGTCATCCTCATGAACGAGAATTTGACGATACATTTTCTCAATATCACCGTTGAAGACATATTTGTATAGTCGCCAGTTCAGGACTAAGGTCATTAAGTCAGCTTGTAAGGTAGGACCTACGTGAAGTACATCATTGAGAGACAATCCTGAACTTGTTCTTTTGGAAGCATTGAACACCACTCTGACCTTAGTGCTACGGCTATCGGGCTTCAGAACTGCGTGATGCGGCAAATAAAAAGAATTATAGCCGCCTAGAGATATGTTTTCGAACGAGACCGTCGGTTCCATGTGGTTCAGGGCTATGTACTCTTTTAAAACATTGCAGTAAACGTCTCCGAGTTCACCCTTTTTCCCCAGGGATTGTTCTAAATTGCGGTATTGAGCCATTGCTGCAGGTCGGGAGGAGCCTAGACGTAGCCCTTGGGAAAACTCCGACTTAAATGGCAGCTTCACTACATACCGACCCTCGCTATTACGGAACGTGGTTTGCTTATACACGGCCTCACAAAATTCTTCTTCTTTTGAAAGAGGACGTTGACACGGGACTTCTTCCTCCTCCCAAAATTTCCTAAGTTGCTCACTAATTGGGTCCCTTGAAATTTCACTCACCTCAATTGAGAACGAACGGCATGTTTCTATGCCAACCGGACCACTAACAATCCACCCAAAGATTGTCTCCTGTGCCATTAGAGACTGGGCAACAGTTTTGAGTCCTCCGAGAAGAATTCGAGGAAGAAAATTACTTCCAATGAGCAAGTCGACGTGACTGGGCACACAAAAATCTGGGTCAGCGAGATCAAGATTCTCTAGCTCTGACAAGGGTATATCAGACTTCGATATAGAATGCTTAGGCAACATGCGTGTTATTTTTGGAACAACAATTGCATCTACAGAAACTAAACGGGTGTGCTTAACCGAATATAGGATTAATCTGCACAAAGAATTGGAATTCCCCACCACCTCGCCGCCTATTCCATGTATTTGGAAGCATTTTTTCTCTGTCGGCAGCATTAATTGCTGTTGAAGCCGTTTTGAAATAAATGTCCGTTCTGATCCTTGATCCAGAAAAGCACGAGCTTTAAAATTTTCCCCTTGGTGCCTTATTTGGACCATTGCAGTGGGAAGCAAGACATTTTCCCCACATGACCTGTCAGGGGTCTGCACGACGTGAGCGGCCGTCGATCGAGAAGTGTTCGCTCTGGTTTGTGCCGAGGTACTCGGATTAGTGTCGAGGGGTATAGAGTTTTGGTTGTTCACCAAAGGCTTAGGAAAGTGTAAAAGAGAGTGATGATTCTTTTGACATTGAGAGCATGAGTACTTGCTCGGGCAGTCTTTTCGCAGGTGACTGTATGCTAAACAGTTGATGCATATCTTGTTATTCGAAACGACCTGATTTCTGGCCTTGGGATCAAAACTTAAGAACTGGGAGCAATTTTTCAGGGGATGACCAGCCCCACAGACCTTGCATGGGAATTGGGAAGGCTCAGATCTCGTAGGGTTCGGTAAATTGTTTGTCTGTTTCTTTTGAGCGATACTGTGGGACTCTTGTTTACGGGACTCTAAACGTTCAACAACTTCACATCTATGAGAAAGGAACCTATCCATTTTTTCCCATTTGACCAACTTTCTATGTGACTCAAGCGATTGCTCCCATAAGGAAAGAGTTTCCACGGGAAGCTTGCTAGAGCATAAAACGATTATAAACGGGTCCCATTCCTCAATCGCAACGTCCTGGGCCTTTATCGCGGACAGACAGTCATTGATGGTCATTTGAAGAATTTGCAGAGATTTACTACTTTCACCCGTTATAGAGGGCAGATTAAGGAGAATCTTAATCTGATTTTCTACTAGAATCCTCTGATTCTCGTACCTGTCTCTTAATGTTTCCCACGCCAGGGAAAAATTTTCCGCACACAACTTATATTTTCTTATTAAACTTCCTGCCTGCCCTTGAACTTTCAATCTAAGGTGGTACAGTTTCTGTACCGCAGGGATTTTGGGATTATCTACATACACGGCAGTGAACATGTCGCGGAAGGACGGCCACTCCTCATAGCCTCCATAGAAGATGTCCGTATCACAGGGAGGAACTTTAACGTGTGCAAAGCTATCTTCGTTTACAAAGGGCTGAAAATTATTGTTGGGCATATTTATCACGAACGATTTCCGTATATCAAGGATCTTCGCTTTACACTTGTGAAATGCTCGTGTACAGGCGGAGTGCTTTGCCCGAACGGACTCGAAAAATTCTTTTTGTACCTATGCCTCCTTATCCGTGCAGAGCGCTCTATACGATCTTTGTAAGTTAGTCCACCGATCGTTAAGATCTTGGAGGTTAACCTCTAGAAACGAATCAGTCATATCCCCCAATGGAATATCGTCGAACTCCGAGCAAAAAGTGATCAAATCATCTGAATCAAAAATAAACTCTTCCGCCATCTTCGAAATTCTCTCAGCTCTAGTTTTCACAATTTTGAATCTTAGTAATAAATCGCTTACGGGGCACGAGTGATCGGTAAACTATCGCTAAATACGCTAAAAAACAATTGTCCCAAAGGTTCTTGTGCTAATCTCTATATAAATTTTAACGAAAACAAATATGGGTTAAATGAGACACTTCCGAGCAGTTGATTTTTCACAGATGTTTGCTGGGATGCGCGAAATTTGGTTAAAACAATTTTATCAAATAAAGGGAAAAGACAGAGATTTTATAAAGTGTTCGCTGGGATTCGCGAAATCAGATTAAAATATTTTTCAATTAAATGGAAAAAAGCAGAGATTTTTCCTTTTAAGTGTTTATTCAAAACCTTTTTGTTCGCTGGGATTCGCGAAATCAGATTTAAAAAAAATTTATCAAATAACGGTCAAAGCCGAGATTTTATTAAGGTTTTATTTAAACCTTTTTGTTCGCTGGGATTCGCGAAATCAGATTTAAAAATTGTATCAAATAATGGAAAAGCAGAGATTTTATTAAGTGTATAGTTAAACTTTTTTGTTCGCTGGGATTCGCGAAATTAGATTTAAATATTTTCCAAATAATGGAAAAAAACAGAGATTTTATTAAGTGTTTATTTAAACCTTCTTGTTTGCTGGAATTCGCGAAATTAGATTTAAATATTTTTCACATAATGGTAAAAAACAGAGATTTTTATTAAGTGTTTATTTAAACCATTTTGTTCGCTGGGATTCGCGAAATCAGATTTAAATAATTTTATAGAATAATGGGAAAGAGCAGAGATTTCTTTTATGTGTTTATTTAAACCTCTTTGTTCGCTGGGATTCGCGAAATCAGATTTAAATAATTTTATAGAATAATGGGAAAGAGCAGAGATTTCTTTTATGTGTTTATCTAACCTCGTTGTTCGCTGGGATTCGCGAACTCAGATTTAACATAATTTCTTATTAAATAAAGATTTTCCGATTATTATTTATCAATCTAAAAAAATTTCATTCAAGACCTTTTACTCTTTATTTCAATAAATTAACAAGTAAATTACATTCAATATTTTCATAGGATTTGTGTGTGTTTATTTAAAAATCTTTGTTCGCTGGGATTCGCGAAATTAGACTTAAATATTTTTATTTTAACCTTCACTAGTAAATTAAATAAAATATTCACGGGATGTGTAAGTGTTTATTTAAATCTTGTTCGCTGGGATTCGCGACATAAGATTTAAATATGTTTATTTTATAAACCTTTTACTTTATTAATTTAATTAAATATACACGGGATTCTTGAATGTTTTCTTAAATCTTTCGTTCGCTGGGATCTGCGAAATTGGACTCAACGAAAACTTTAACTAGTGAATTAAAATATTTGTATTTGTAGAAATTTTTGACTATCAAATTGCACAAAATATTCACGAGATTTAAAAAAAAAAAAAATATTTAAATTAGATTTAAATATTTCTATTTAATAACTTTTACTATAATTTCTCCAAAATATCCACGGGATTTGTGAGTGTTTTTCAAAATCTTTTGTTCGCTTGGATTAGCGAAATTAGATTTGTATACTTTTATTTTATCAACCTTCACTAGTACCCTTAATAAAATATTTAAAAATATTGTTCGCTGGGATTTGCGAAATTAGATTCAACTATTCTTATTGAGGCCATATAAATAATAATCGTGGGTATTTGTGGCTTTTTCCTAAAACTTTTGCGAAATCACATTTAAAATATTTTTATTTTATAAAACTTTTACTAGTAATTTAGTAATTTTAATTAATTATTTTAACGGGATTTGTGAATGTTTATTTTAATCTTTTGTTCGCTGGGATTTGCGAAATCAGATTTAAACCATTTGTATTTCACTAGTAAATAAAATCACGAGTATGTTTGGTTTTTTTTCCGAAATCAAATTTAAGATTTATATTTTATACAACTTTTACTAGTAATTTTTATAAACTATTTTCACGGGCTTTGTGAATGTTTATTTAAATCTTTTGTTCGCTGGGATTTGCGAAACCAGATTTAAAATATTTTAATGCGAGAAAATTTTCACTAGAACATAATTTAAATATATATATTCACTGGATTTATTTCAACTCTTTCATTCGCTGGGTTTGCGAAATTAGCTTTACAATATTTTCTAATTGCACAACTTTTACTTTAATAAAATAATCACGGGATTTGTGATTTGTGATTTAAATCTTTTTCGATTAGATTTAACTATTTTATTGGAGACAATATGTTACTATTAATTTCACTAAAATATTCACTGGATTTTTTCCAACTCTTTTAGTCGCTGGGATTTGCGAAATAAGAATTAAAATATTTTACTGGAGACAATTTTATTAGTAATTTTAATAAAAAATATAGTAATTTAAATAAAATATTCACGTGCTTATTTTACTCTCTTGTTCGCTGGGATCTGCGAAATTAGATTTAAATACTTTTATCAAATTCTTGTATTAAATGTTTTCCCATATCCAAATTTTACCGGGTTTTGACAAAAACAACTGGCAGCACTGATTCTATACTTCTTCACTTTGTATTTAGCCTTTTGTAAAAGCTTTCACAAAAGATCTTTTTCCCTTCTCTTCTTTCTTTTATTTTAAGAGTAAAATACTAAAGAACAAAAACCAATTCAAGTTTTAAAGAGCAACAAGTATTAAAGAGAAAATATTGATGAGATACGACTTTCTTGTAACAAAAGGTGGTGGTTTTCAAACAACAACAAATTACACTACGATTGCGGTAAATTTTTTGCTTGTCTTTTGTTGCTATTATTTTCCCGCAACTTCTGCTTATAAGCAACTTTATTTTTTCTCACACTGGGTTTCGTGTATTATATGTATGTATGTATGTATGTATATGGATGGATGGGTCTGTACATAATTTTAAGCAAATTTCAATGTACTCACGGTTTTTCCTTTTTTCCAAACTTATATCTTATAATCCGTTCAGCAACTTTTATTTAGGGTTAGTTAGTTCAATTTAGATTAAGCGCCTTTTTATGTTCATATGTACTTATATACATATGTACCGTATAATACCAAAAAATTGACCTTTAGCAAATTCTATTTCTCTCCGTTAGATATTTCCACAACTTAGCCACTTTCCTTTAGTTTTAAGTAGATAAATAACCACTTTCCATTAGTTTTAAGTAGATAACTATAATTAGAATTTTAGAATTTATCGAATTAGTTTTAGGCAAATTTTTTCCAATTTAGGTACATAGGTATTTTAACAACTTACATAACCACCTTTTATTAGTTTTAAGTAGATAAATAACCACTTTTTATTAGTTTTAAGTAGATAAGTACATATGTAAAATCTAATCAGAATTTTAGAAATTTCCCATTAGTTTTAGGTTTAGGCTAATTTTTCACTTTTTTTTTTTTGTAGGTAAATTTAAACTTTATTTTGTTTAATATTTTTTTTTAATTTTTCAAATTGTTTATTTTTTTCCGTAAATTACTGCTGCTTCGTAGCTATGAAAACACAACTCAAAAATGTTATTAAAAAAAAAAGATTCTTGTGTTTCAACTTGTGGAGTCTGTATGTAAAAGCTTTTCGAGCTTTTATTGAGCGAGCTTGGACTGTATATATTTTTTAGGGTTACCACTTATTTATTATTTTCAATTTTAATGGCAAGAAAGGACCATGTTTAATTTCTGGCTTATATTGGCCACAATTAAAACCAACAAGGGAAGATGATTAACGTTGATTTAATTAAATTAAAAGGTATACAATTAAGACTTAAGAATTAATTGTTTGGGCTAATGGTACCTTGCACCATTAGGTATGGACGAACCGGTACTATTCTGGTTTCTAAGAAGATGGGCAGGAGGGATTCCTGATTGGGTGGGAGATTGAGGGCAGGAGGGGGTTCCTGTGCTCTGGGGATTTTTTAAATAACAAAAAACCAAGACCATTAACTTTACTTCATTTTACTTACATTTATTTAAGTATACTTATTCTTATTTTGGGTTTTTACAATGGTGGAGAAAAAAGAATTTGCTGATGATGTTGATGATGGGAGCCGAAGGATGCCTAGTTGGTTTGGTAGCTCAATAGGAACTGATCAGAATACAAAAAAAACGAATTAAATTTGCTCAAACACGGCGAATATTAATAAATAGGAAATAAGTCACAATAGTTTAACCCAGAGCTGGATACGTTAATACAGCCCTGTTTTGCTTTAAACAATAGTTTTAACTAATGGCACATTGAGATCCTTATGAATGTTTGAGTTTTTAACATACCAGGGAGCGGCTGTGAATATTCGAAGAAGTTTATTTTGGCGCCTTTGAATTTTGTCGATATTAGAGGCCGATGCAGTGCCCCATAGTTGAATATCGTAGCACCAGATAGGCTTTAAGATAGAGTTGTAAAGTAGAAGCTTGCAATCGAGACTAAGGACAGAATTTCTTCCAATAAGCCAGTGAATTTGAATGGCTTTTAGTTTCATTTGAGTTAATTTTGCCTCTATATGGCATTTCCACGTTAATCGCCGATCCAGATGTATACCGAGATATTTTACATGCGAATGTTGAGGAATTATTTGATTATTGATTGTAATAGGGGGGCAAGATTCCCGGCGCAAAGTGAATGTTATATGTACGCATTTTGCTCATTGACCATTATCCTCCATTGTCTTAACCATATTTCTAGTTGAAATATATGATGCTGTAAGTAACGTGATGCTTCATAACGATTTTCGTGGACGCTTAGAAAAGCTGTATCGTCTGCAAATGTTGAAGTTAGTGTATAATTGCTTGTTGGCATGTCCGAAGTATAAATTAAGTATAATAGGGGTCCCAGGATGCTGCCTTGTAGGACTCCAGCGGCAATGGGCTGAGGTGAACTTAAGAAATTTCCTTCTTTAATAATAAATTGACGACCGACTAAGTAACTTTCTAGCAGCTTGTGTGTGTTTGCTGGTAAATTTTGCTTCAATTTATGTAATAAGCCTTCATGCCAGACTTTATCAAAAGCTTGCGAAACATCGATGAAGAGTGCTGAGCAATATTTTTTTTCTTCAAATGCTTTTCTTATGACATTTACTATTCGATGAGTCTGTTCGATTGTGCGGTGTTTTCTTCTAAATCCGAACTGATGGTTTGGAATACATCTATTTTCACTTAAAATCGGTGTTAATTTTGAAACTAATAATTTCTCAAACAACTTTGACATATTTGATAATAAGCTAATAGGCCTATAAGACTCAACTTTTGTATGATCTCTACCTGGCTTTGGTATCATGGTAACCAAGGAAACCTTCTATTTTTGAGGAAAGTATTCAAGGCGTAAAATAGCATTAAAAATAAAAAGAATAATTTTCTTTGCTATGCGAGGTAGCTCCAAAAGCATTTTATTACTGATTTTATCAATACCAGGTGCCTTCTTAGTGTTTAAGTCACAAATAGCCTTTTCGATTTCTCTTAACTCAAATCTGAGGGGGATAGCTGCTCTAGCAGCAACAGGTGGTAACTCGACCGCAATATTGTGAAATATATTTGGTGTAAATACGTTTTTCAAGTGACTAACAAACAGATTTCCTTTTTCAATATCGTTTCTTGCCCAATTACCATTCAAGTTTCTTAATGGTGGCTTAGATATAACTGGCCTTTTTTGATTTCTAGCTGCACGCCATAATGAGTAGTCAGATTGTGGAGTTGCATCAAGTTCCTTAAGATATTTTTCTAGAGAAGCCGTTTTCTGATTCTGCAGTAACTTTCTTAGCTTTTTTGTGCACTCTTTTAATAAAATCTTAAGTTGCGGGGATCTGTAAAGTTGCCACTCTCTTCGAACTCTCCTTTTTTCAGTCAAGAGCCGCTCGACATCTGAAGAATATATTTTAGTATATTTAATTTTTTTGGGGGTATCGCTGGAATGTTGAACAGCTAGTTTCAGAAAACTGTCAAAATTGTCAATAGAGCGATCTACATAATCCGGTGTACTGAGCGGAATAGTTTCTGTGCAGTGGGTACTGAGATATTTTTTATATTTTAACCAATTAATTGGCGCAGCTGTCGTCGCTAAGTAACCAGTCGGAGGTACAATTCTATTGGGGTTCATTATAGTAACAATTGTAGGTGTGTGGTCGGAAGATAATTCTAGGGAAGCTTCAACCTGAATCGTTTCTATGGGAATGTTTTTAACCACGCCGAAATCGATGACATCTGGAATTTTTTGATGATCAGTGGGCCAATATGTTGGTTGTCCGCTCGCTACCACATTTAAAGCAATTTTAGAAATTGTGTTAAATAAAACACGACCCTTTGGTGTTATAAGTCGCGATCCCCAGAAGGTATGTTATCGTTTTAATCGCCAGCGGCAAGGAAACACGGTCCTAATGATTTAAAATATTTATAATATTGGTCCTCCGATATTGAAAATCTAGGCGGGGAGTATAACGATGAAATTACTAGGTTTCTATTTAATTCCTCAACGCAAATGTTCGTTGCTTGGAGATAATCTTCACGATGGTCACACATTAGATAGTGTTTGACCCTCTATCTCGAGGGTCCTTGGTATCATATAGTATATAACCATTGATTTTAAACGTATTTCTTGAGGTCAAATGAGTTTCAGAAATCATCATGACATCAATTTGTTTATTTTTAAGAAAGTATTCTAATTCATTTTTATGTTGGCGGATGCCGTTTGCGTTCCAAAAACAAATTTTTAAACAGTTCATGGTTTGTTAAGTACAGCTTGCAATAACATCGATTGCATTCTAAGCATTTCCTGCATCATATTACCCATTGTGTTCGTAAAATTATTTACTGTTTGCACTAATGTTTCCATGGTTTTTTCTAAACGACTTAAATTAGAAACCGGAGTTTCATCATTACTTGGCGAGGCACCTTGTATTGGCTGATGGTTTGATTTTAGGACGTTATCGTAAGAGGTTCTGTTATTACTAAGCTGGGGGGCTTGAATTGCATTTGTGTTTACTTTATTTGCAACCTGAATTTGAGGGGTATTTGTTTTCGGTCCAACCGTCTGCTTGACGATATTATATACAGGGCATCCCCTATAATTGGCAGTGTGATTACCGCCACAGTTGCTAAATTTTTTTACGTTGGGGTCGGTTTTAGACTTATCGCAAAAAACTGTACCGTGTAGTTCACCACATACTACGCAGACAGGGGGTAAGTAGCAGTATGCCTTGGTATGGCCAAATTCTTGGCAGTTTAAGCACTGAACAGGTCCATTTTTTTTGTGCGGCTCCTCAATTGTGACCCTTCTGTATAGAATATATTTCACACTATAAATGGGATGCGTTTCGTTTTTTTTTAACTTAATGTCGCCGGGCTCTAATTCCACTCGAAAAAGTGGTTGTGGATTTTTGTCCCTATTTCTAATATTTACCACATGTTTTATCTTGAAGCCTTTTTCTTCCAAGAAAGTTATAATTTCCTCTGGGTCTACGCATGAATCAATTCCTTTAATCACCACCTGGAGACCTTTACTGCTCTTGAGTTGGTATGTGTAAAAACTTTTTTGAAGTGCCTCAAATTTGCTTATTATTTTGCGAAAGTCATTTTCATGATTTACTTGAATTTTAGTTTCATTTATACTACCTCGCTTTATTGCAGCAACATAAAAAGAATTTTCACCAATCAACGAAATTAAACTCTTTATTAGATCATTTGAGTTATGCTCCCAAAGATATATCGGGGGAGTTTGGACGATTTTATGACGTTTGGTGCTTCAGAGGATTCATCCTCCAGAATAGCAAAGCGATTTTGGGAATTTATTTTATCAAAAGATGGCACTTTTGATGCCGAAGCAACAGCTGAAGAAGTAGGGCTGCGACCCCGTTTAAGGACTGTTATATACCTGTCCATACCAACTTGGACTGGAGGCTTTTGACAACTTTTTACAGGGGGGTTTTCCATTGCATTTGTATTTAAGTTCATGGTATCATTTCCCACTTAATTTGTTTTTGACGTCACTGCAATACTTGCTGGCCTGGCAACACTTGTCACCAAATCTAGTTGTAGTTTTTTTAATGAGTCACTATCCACCGTTTGTGTAAATACCGAGGGTGAGAGGGAACGTGTTCGAATAATTGGCTTAGCCGTTAAATAGTTTATATTGTTTTGTTTTGTTTTATTTATTTCTGCATTATTTTCATTTGCATTAACTAAAACGTAAACGTTTCTTTCATTTTGTCTTAGTGTTGTTTCACTGTTCGTACTCATGCAAAGAGTTGTTTTTGTTTTTCACCGTTTTGCTTTGCTTTAAATATTTTTATTGTATTTTACAACAACAAAAAAATAAGAAATTTAAACTCAAATGTTTTAGTTCAGAATATGTAAACATACATACATGTATGAACATTCATACGTATGTATATATTTTTACTTTTTTAATTTATTTAACTTTATCGTTTTAATTGTTCACTATTATGTTAAATAATTTAAATAACAAAATATATTATTTATTTTAAGCGTCCATTCGCTGCTGATATATGTCAAAATCAAATGTGATTAATTAATAGTTCAAATCGTATGCGGGTTTAAAAATACACGTCTGTATCACAACAAAATACACGTCTGTATCACAAATTTCTTTTAATGAAATCATTGTTTTATATAAAGAACAAGACTTTTTCTGTTTTGTTTCCCGGGAATGGGAAAGTCCTGTAAGGTAATGGCCATATTGGAATTTAAAACTCCCGGGAATTTAAGATCCCTAAAGTCCTTCAGGATATAATAGACAGCTAATCAAAGAAAATATAAAAATTGATTTAGATAGCGACGCACTGTTAGCGTTTGAATTTTTAAGAAAATCTTAGCATCGGACGATGTCCTATTAGCATATCCAGACTTTAAAATCGTATTTAAATAAACAACCGACGCGGTGTCAGTGGCACGATATGTTAGAGAAACTTTTGGCATATTTAAAGGATACTGTGGACCTAACGGGTACCAATGTTGTTCAGTGTGACCTTTCTACGTTGGCAGACTTCAAGGATAGCCTTAAATTGCACTTTCCATCAACAAAATTTCTCCACACTGAAAAACTGGTGATGGATGTAATTCGAGAAGATTTTCAGTGGGATATAGTTACTACTGAACACAAAAGAGCACATAGATCGCTCCGAGATAATTTCCTGCAAATTAACGTAATATCAAACTGCAGCGTATGCAACGCAAACAAGTGTCAGAGGAAACCTCAGAATGTGGGCATAGCGGTAACACCTATTCCGTCATATCCTTTTTAAATTCTTCACATTGATTTTGCTTAAACACTAAACATTTTTGGCTAACTAATATCGCCAGGGTATCACACGGTTTGTTGGAGCCTCATCCACAAGTCCTCGATCGACCTAGACCTTCGTATAGGAAGGCGAAGAGCTTCCAGAATAAGCTCCAGAGTATATCTTGTCTCCACACTAAAACGTCTGAGTTATTTCCTTGGTACTCCACCAGTAAAACGTCTGAGCTATATATGGTTGTCCACCAGTCACATGAGTTTTTTCTTTGGTTCTCCACCAGACAACACATCAAAACATTGAGGTTAAAAACAATTGCATATAGTTAATGCAGAAACCGCAAAAACTGTAACTCGGTACAGTTATACGACGCCGAAACACTAACCAATGCGGGGTGACAACGCAACAAAAGCAGACAAACAAAAACGACCTGTTTGCCCTTAAGAAATAATGACAAAAAGCGCGAGCTTCTTCTCCACTCAGAGCAGTTTTACGAGTGAACTCTAATTGTAGTTGAAAATTAGAAAAAAAAAACAAGTAAGAGTGCTATATTCGGCTCTGCCGAATCTTATATACCCTTCATCATTGTGCAAGCAGAATACAGAGCAACTAGACAAAAACTAAATGATTTTTACATATACATACATATTTACAATACTTAAAACTTCATTATAAATTAAATTTAAAAAGCGAAAACTGGTAAATATTTTTATACCCTCCACCACAATTAGTTGTGAAGAGGGTATACTAAGTTTGTCATTCCGTGTGAAACTTTTTTATTATTCATCTTAGACCCCATAAAATATATAAATTCTGTGTCCTTGAGTAATTCTAAGTCGATTAACCCATGTCCATCTGTCTGTCCGTCTGTCCGTCTGTTGAAAACACGCTCACTTTCGAAAAACTCAAAAGAACTAAACAAACTGGGTTTCAAATTGCTTGTAGTTACCCTAAGCAGTTTGGGATTGAAGTCCAGCAAAATCGGTTTAGTAGGATCAGAGCTACGAATCAAAATGTGGGACCACCACCAAAAAAATTGCTAATTTTGTTACAAAAACTAACATAAATGGTGGAATAATGCACAGAATGATATAAGATCTTGAAAGTTTGTTTTGTTCGACTGGAAATCACGTTGTAAAATTTCGTGAAGATCCGTCCATTATTTACCCTAGGCCCCATATGGGCTTATATGGGGCCGAGGGAAACAGTATAGTACGCCTAAAACCCTAATTAACAGTGCTATCATTATAACAAAATTTGGCTCGTCACAGTTTTATAGGACTAGAAATGACACTGTGAAGTTTCGTGAAGATTGGTCCATAATTTACCCTAGGCCCCATATAAACCTTACTTCCGGAAAGCAGTTTAGTACGCCTAAATCCGTAAAAAATAATGCTATCAAACAAAATTTGGTACATCAAAGTTTGATAGAACTAAGAAAAAGACTGAAATTTCGTGAAGATCGGTCCATATAAACCTTACTCCCGGAAACAGCTTAGTACGCTTAAATACGTAAAAAATAATGCTATCATAACAAAATTAGGAACATAAAAGTTTAATGGGACTAGAAATAAGACTGTGAAATTTCGTGAAGATCAGTTCATAATTTACCCTAGGCCCCATATAAACCTAACTCCCGGAAAACGGCTTAGTACGCCTAAAAACGTAAAAAATAACGCTATCATAACAAAATTTGGTACATCACAGTTTTATAGAACTAGTAATGATACAGTGAAATTTCGTGATGATCGGTGCATAATTTACCATAGGCCTCATATAAAGCCCACTCTGGTAAAATAATTAAATACGCGCGAGACGGACAACCGGATTTGAACTTCGCTTTTCATAAGGACCCACAATATATACACTTTATAGGGTGTAGGATCAATATTGTAGAAATTACAAACGGAATGACAAAGTTATATATTCAGCCATGTCACAGAGTACAATTCCGTTCGGAAATGAAGAAAACATATTTGTTTATTGATAGAATGTGTATTTTGATAGTTTTTTGGCCTTTCAGATACAAAAAACTTCCATTCCGTGCATGAAAACAAAAATGGTTTCATTCCGAAATTTTTTACGGTCATTTTCTGAAGCACCAAAATACGTAATGAATTCCGTTTCCGAACGGAATTGTACTCTGTGACATGGCTGATAATAATAATAATTTTTGGGATTTCAGTATTTTGATTATAGCTTAGCCATTTTTTAACCGATTTGACAGATTTAAATACCGACGTGTTAAGGAAGAAATTTACCATTTACTTGAGTTATAAAGCTTAGACTCAGGAAGAAATATGGTTCCCGAAAATAGGTATTTAAAAAAAAATATTTTGGGCATAACTTTTTCGTATCTGAACCCATTTTTCCGCAATTTTCAGAAAATATTTTCTACTAAAGATCCGGTCTTTTGATATATAAGGCGTAACCATAATTCATATAACAATCCAAAAATTCAGGTTTTTATAATATTTTTGATATTTCTTGTACGGGAGGTACCACGCCCACTTCTCTAATCCCGCCCACATATTGTGGGATGGTGTGTATTGACAACCTTAATGTGTGTACCTAATTTAAAAACTTTGGCTCTTTCCGTTCTCTAGATATACAGAAAAAAGTAATAAAATTACCACAACAACAAGGGATTTTTGTAAAAAATTAGAGGTAGTCCTGGTTTTTGGCTCATATCTCAGCCATAATATCTGGGGGCTTTGAAAAACCCATTTCAACAGACAGACGGACAACCGGATTTGAATATATCGTATCAAAATTGTAGACATTACAAACGGAATGACAAAGTTATATGGAATGCAGCATATTGTAAAGCTTCATATGCAAAAAATTAAATACTCCTACTTTAATTTAGAAATGCATTAATGAAGAGTTACAATATACATAGATAATGCTTTCATTTAGAGTAGAGTTAGGTTGGAATTAAAGAAGAGTAAGAGTAGAATAAAGAGAGAGTAAGGGAATAAATAGTTTAAGAAGAGCTCGATAAAAGAAGGATAGATTAGCGTCTAAGAAGAATTAAAACAGAGTTTAGTTCGATTAAGTGTACAGTTAGAAAATAAACTAGCGTTAAAGTAGACTCAAGGCTCAATTAGCCGGGAGTAACAGTAAGTTAACCTTACCATAAAAAAGTAAGACCTATCTATTTCTTACAGATTGAGACGTTACATCTTACTGCTTACTATAATCGTTCTAATTGCATTACATACAACAATATGACATCAAACCTAATTAACTTGGCAAGCAGTCATACCACCAGAAACTTTTACAGGAAGTCCACGACATATGCAGGGGTACACACAGGATGCAATGGCATATGTGCTATTATGTGGGTGGCCACATCTATTCATTACATTTACATGTAATCCGGTATGAGTGGAAATAACATCTGAATAATCTGGATATCATACATCAGTACATCGGCACGATATTAAAGCACGCGTGCTTAAACAAAGCCGAAATCTCTTATGGATATTGTTGTACAATAAAGTGTATTTGGAGAAACACGCTGCTGGATGTATTGAACAAATCCTTATATTGTTGGTTGAACAGAGTACGCCTGATCTGATCGATAGCATTATTTCTGCGGAAATGCTGATGCAAACGTGGATTATAATTTGCATGAAATCGTTTAAAAGAATATTGTTCATGGTCCCTGTGGTGTAATTAATCAAAGTTCTCCATGCATGGTGGATGGAAAGTGTACAAAAAATATCCACGACAATTGGTTGAAGATACAGTAACTAGAACTGATGGATATCCCCTTTACCCTCGTCAATTTACGAATGATTATGGGCAATCTATTACATTGAAAGTGGTCAATAACGATGTAGAAGTTGATAATCGTTAGATAGTTATTTACTGTCCACTACTTTCGAAAACATTTAAGGCGCTCATCAGTGTGTAGTATTTCAATTCGGTAAAGTTTATAAAATATTGTTACGTTACTGCCTTTCAATAACGTTTTGGTTTATTTCCTTTATAATAAACCGTTTCGAGTTCTTTTATTGCAATTCAAATAAAACAAATAAACACAACACTTTAATATAACACTTATTTATCAAAAACTTAGTCACTTTAACAACCGTAATTTATAGCTTTTATTTACAACTCACTATTGTAATCAACACACTACAATGTTTTATAGTTTTCTCCGCGTGATGCGCTCTTTACTTGACAAAGTCTGAACTAATACTGTTTTTTGATGCTAGCCACCGCAAGTATTTATACTGTAATTCAGCCATCTAGAACACTCGAAATGTTTCTCGAAGGTTCGAGGCTTTACTTATTCACCACTCTATAGTCAATTATGATTGGTGGCGGCACTTATGTTTACATAATTTCACCCCTTATACTAAAGCTTTTTTAACGGTCATTTTTAGTTCTTTCTGCACAATATGTATGCATATACGTCACTAAGCGATCGGAGTTGGGTGTTTTTGTTACAAAATCCTAACGAAGAATTAAGAAATTATCAGATGACACGGTATATAAGTAGCAATGAAGCTGTTTGGAGAATTTAAGGATTCCCTATCCACGAACGTCATCCTACTGTTGTTTACTTATATGCTCACCTTGATAATGGACAACAAGTTTATTTCTCCTAATCAAATGCACGAGAAAGATCAGTGTCGCCTCCAGTTACAACACTTGCATCTTCCTTTGATCTATGTAGGAATGATTCGTTCGCCAAAACTTTGCTGTATGCTCAAGTTCCAACATTTTACACATGGATCCTGTCATCTAAAAAATTTCAACGACGGAAGTAAGGAAAACCAGTCGAAGGATGGCCATATTTATATTCGGCAGATGTTCTTGGTAGAGTCTATACTGTTTACCCACAAAATATCGAGTGCTTCTACTTGCGGATGTTTTTAATCACTGTCCGCGGACCAACATCAAAACTTAAGAACTGTGGATGGACAAATATGTTCAATAGGGCCATAACCAAATTATTGGCATAGTACGACGGAGTGGCCAAAAATGTTTTAGTAATGAAAACACCTGTCTCCCGTCGTTTTGCGAAAAAAAACCTCACGCAGGGAAACAAATTTCTAAAACCTTCTAAGAAATTTTGAACCGCGATGAATTGTAAACCGTAGGAAAATTTTTAAATCTAAAGCAGTGGATAAATTCCAAAAAAGCATTTAAGTAATACGTATAGGAATATATACAAATATATATAATGAACTTTCTTAACAATCCAAAAAAACTATCATATTTTTTATTAATAACTTTTATTGTTCTACACGACTATACTATGCCGTTTTTGATTTTCGCAAAAAGTGTGAAAAAGTTATGGCCCTAATGTTTAACCTTTTGAGAGGCATGCCAAAAACTGAATCTGTTGGAGAATGATTCACACTGGAAAAAAACTTTTGCGGATGCATCCATTGGTAATAATCCACGTCAGATAAGGACAGCATTTGCAATTATATTGTTTCATGCTCATATGACTGAAGATAAATTGCTTTGGGAAAGAAATATCACCAATGAAGCAACGCCGGAATTTTCGGATGCAATGCACAAAAAGGCTTTGCTACGACTAGAAGATAAATGTTTGGAGATCCAAAACAAGACACTTATCCAAGTGGGCATCGGGGCGATCGGGCGAAGATGCTTATGACCGTGATCTGCGAAGAGAAGGAAATTATGATGCACAAAATTAAACAAATCTTTCAGAAAATTTCGGTTTTTTTTTAGTTATTTTTGCAAAATCGGTTTTTTTTACTTATTTTGCCATTTAAAGATAATTTTTAAATTTTTTTTGCGAAAATAAAATCCGGGAATTTAATTCCCATGGTGAGAAATATACAAACAAACAAAATTCTGATAGTGCATAGAAACATATTCCTGAACAATATCGATTAAATTGGCCTATTAAAGTATGAAGGCTTTATGGATTGTAATTTGACTTAGAATACACATTCGAATTAATATGGGGACTTATTTTTTATTAAAAATGTAAAAAATTCAACCATTTTTGTGCTGTAACGTTTTTTTTATTTTTTAATATAGTTGTAGCTATTATGAATTTTTCTGTATATATTGGAATAAAAGTAATTTGCGGAACCAAATGTTGTTCATTACTGCAAATTTTGGGATTTTACACGAAGTTGTAACAAAATTTAAAAAAAAGAGTTGGCAACCCTTGAGTTAAAGACGTCAAAAAATTAAGCTTTGTGAAGTGAATTTTAATTTTATTTAAAACCCAAAGTTTTACTTAATTATAAATAGCAAAAGTGTGAAATTTGTATTAAGTTATCATTATTATACAAAAAAACATTAGCCCAATTCACAATCTTGTGCAAATGGTCTTGCATCGTAGCATTTGCAAAATGGTATAGTAAATACTGTAGTATATTTTTGATTGGCTTGGTTCACAGAGTGTTAGCTGTCGATTTACAACCAAGTGTTGCAAAAGTCGAGTAAATATAAACTATTGGTTTTAGGCGTTGCATATTTGCAAAAGAGTAGCAAGTGCATTGCAGTATATTTTGTTGGTGTAGAGTAAAAATATACTATACCATTTTGCAAATGCTCCCAAAAGTATGCTACAGTATTTACTATACCATTTTGCAAATGCTACGATGCAAGATCATTTGCACAAGATTGTGAATTGAGCTATTAAAATATGGCTACAAAAAGCCGTCGTAGCATTGCAATTTCAAAAACAATCTGTCCACAATGCAAAATAGAAGTAATAGAAGAAAAACAAGAAAATATTCAGTGCGACAAGTGTCACAAAGTGTTTCACTCAGTGTGTACTAAACTGGATAAGCGCCAATATGAATTTCTTCTCGATAATGAAAATGAAGAGTATATTTGCCATCTATGTGATGACAAAAACAATGAATCATTGAAAACAGAGTTAAGAGAAATAAAACATGAACTTAAAAAGCTTGACCAGCTGAGCGCAATTACAGAGTCGATTGATTTCATGTCGAAACAATACGATAAATTAATAAAAGATATTGTTGAAAATAAAAAGAAATTGGAGTCTGTACAACAAGAGAATAAAAAATTGAAAAAAGAGATTGAAACATTAAAAACATATGTTAGGGCACTGATACTAGAAATATCACGATATTTATTGAACGTGTAGCATGCAATATTGATGGATCGCGATCCATATCGCAGAATGGCCTAAAATATGAAATCCAGAAATCCAGTTCGCGTGATAAATATTGAACGTGTAGCATTTTCATGATTTTAAATAATATTAATAAAAAATAATACGTCAGTAAAAAGTGTCAAAATAAAAGAAATAAAATACGCAGTGGAAAAAATTAAACAAATAAAAAGTAAAATAATTGACATGATACGCCAGTAAAAAGTGTCAAAAGAAAAAAATACGCAGTGGAAAAAATTAAACAAATGAAAAGTAAAACAATTGACAAAATTTGTGTATTTTTTCCGATCCTGCAACCAATTTTTGCTCCAAATGTTTCTTTCCACCTTTTCTTTTGGGTTTATCGCGACGACCCGCACAGCACAAAAATAACATAAATACTGACGCGATAAATATTGAACATGTAGCATACGCTCGTGATCCATCAATATTTTAAAATGGATCGCGATCCAAATATCACGATATATATATTGAACGTGTAGCAGTGCCCTTAAGATACTTAATGACCAGCGGCTCAGAAATGATTGCATTATTAGAGGAGTCGATGTTAAAGAAAATTAAAATGCTGTTCAAACTGTTTTAGATTTGACAGAAACAGCTGGAATTCAAATGAATAAAGAAAACATTGAAGATGCTTATTTTTTTAAAGACCTGGCTTTAATTGTGTTCACTCATGTAGAGCGGATGGCTTTGGAGGAACTTCTATTTATATACGTAAAGGTATTCAATATAATATTGAAGTATGTATTAGTTATCGCTTTTGTGAAAGAATTGTTTTATCTTTGGGAAATATACAAATTAATGGTAGACCGATAAAACTTATATCTTTTTATAGGTCACAAAAATGTTGTATAAATGCTTTTGCTTGTATTATGGAAAATTTGCTTGACAAGTATGGTAGGGACTCTTGTATTATTACTGGTGATTCGAATGTAGATTGTTTGAATAATACATCAACGTGCTAAATTTACTTCAAAGTTATGATTTCAGAAACTGTCACAAGCTAGTAACGCGTCCTATTTCATTGTCATCGATTGATAATGTTTTTACAAATCTTCCGAATATGCTTTATATAGATTCTATTGAATGTAATTTATCTGACCATAACCTTATTGTATGCAAAATCAAAAAAGAATTCGAAGCTCAAATTGCTCTGTAGTTACAAACAAGTATTGTGATATTGAAAAGTTTAAGGAGTATTTATTTAATAATTCGATTCGTCAAACTGGAAATCCATTAGTTGATACTACAAACTTAATAGAAAACTTATCAAATGCCAATACTTACTCTACTGTTGTAACAAGGAGAAGAAAATTACTTAAATATGAAATAGCTCCATGGATAAATGAGAATTTAGAGCAGTTGATTTTATTGAAGAAAAATATTCTAAATAAAAGAAGAAATCCTAACAATCTAGGTATTCATGATAGACTTAAGAGAATTAGCAAAATTATTAGGATGGCATATCTATCGTCAATCAATAAATAACTTTTATCATATAAATATATTAAATATTCAACACGATCCAAAAAAGTGTTGGAGATTTTTGAATTCTAATTTGGGAAGGGATGTTAAAAGTCAAATTACGCTAATAAATTCTAATAATAAACTCATCGTGGAAGATATAATAAAGTGTGAACCTTTTAATCAATATTATTTACACATTCCAGAAACATTAAGGGAACGGATACAGTATTCATCAACAGATTCCTGGAATGGACTTCGGTCACTTTCATACCATAGCAATAGTTTTCATATGAATTATGTAACTGATCACGAGGTATTGCAATCAATATCAAATCTCTCTATTAATAAAGGTGCAGGGCATGATAATCTTTTTCCAAAAATATTTGTTCAGTGCAAGGATGAATTGGCACCAAAGCTGACAAATATTGTAAATAGTATAATATCTACTTCGGAATATCCGAATATTTTAAAAATTTCGAAGGTAGTACCAATACCGAAAAAGATAAATGCAGATCGGGAAAATATGTATAGGCCCATTGCTTTATAATCAGTGATAGATAAAATCATTGAAAAGATTATTCATAAACAACTTCTGACATATCTGGAAATTAATAAATTACTTTATGATTATCAGTATGGTTTTAGAAAGGGTAGTGGTACAGAGAACGCAGTTGTAAATGTTATAAATTATATTTGTAATGGGCTGGATCAGGGATTTAGTGGTGTCGCGGGTGTTTGTTATGATCTATCTAATGCATTTTATCTTGTAGACCATGAAATATTGTTGGAGAAACTTCGATATTACGGAATAATGGGCAGGGAATTAAACCTTTTTAGTAACTACTTGAAGAATAGAAGACAATTTGTGCAAATTTATAATTGTAAGAGTGATCTGGGAAATGTGGAACATGGTGTTCCTCAAGGTAGTGTGCTGGGGCCTCTAGTATTTACAATTTATGTAAATGACATAATGAATATTGAGCTTACTGGAAAGATATTTATGTATGCGGATGATATTTCTTTGTTTTATCCCTTTAAAAACACAGCGGTGGTAAAAGCATATATGGAAAGGGATTCTGCATTAATTTTTGAATATGCTAGGTTGAACAAATTGGTCATTAATTCAACAAAAACCAAATTAATGAGATTTCTCCATCCATTAAGTATTTGGGAATTTTTCTGCAGAGCAATTTGTCTTGGAGCTTACATATACAGAGATTGAAGGCTAGAGTAAGTGCTGTAATAGGAATATTATATAAATTTAGATATAAGTTTAATGAAAGAACAAAACTATTACTTTATCAAGCTTTAATCAAGTTCGGTTTGTGCTTTGTTGTGATACAGACGAGTATTTTTAACCCCGCATACGATTTTAACTATTAATTAATCACATTTGATTTTGACATATATCAGCAGCGAATGGACGCTTAAAATAAATAATATAATTTGTTATTTAAATTATTTAACATAATAGTGAACAATTAAAACGATAAAATTAAATAAAATAAAAAAGTAAAAATATATACACATGTACGTATGAATGTTCATACATGTATGTATGTAAGTTAACACCTTAATAAATGGGTTAAGAACACTTGTTGCGAAACCATATTGCAACTCATCATATTTTATGTCTGCGCGTGTTGTAACATGATCCGCTTTTACTAACACCTAATTTAAGTTCAATAATAATTGTTGTGAAATCACATTGCAACTCGGCATAATTAAAGTCTGCGTGTGTTGCAATGCGACCGCACGAATAAGCATTTTCCCACAGAAATAAAATTGTAATAATAAATTAAGTTAAGAATAAAGTTTAAT
This sequence comes from Pollenia angustigena, assembly GCA_930367215.1. Lineage (NCBI taxonomy): Eukaryota > Metazoa > Arthropoda > Insecta > Diptera > Polleniidae > Pollenia > Pollenia angustigena. Next base: position 8,193,483 of record OV884061.1, on the reverse strand, counting down.
TCAATTCTAGACGTGGTCAAATAAAGTTCATTTAAATAACTTAAAACTTCTTTTTTATTTTTTGGTCGTGTGAGTACACATCCGGTCAGGCCCCTTGGGCGGCCTGACCGTACTTTTTTTACAACAAGGAACGATCCTTGCTTAACTGGCGCCCGAGCAGGGACCGGCCAGTCGCGTAAAAGGATGTGCCGGATCTTTAAGAAAACTTGGCTCGCGATAATGAAAAAGTGTTTAAGTTAGAATTAAAATTAAAGCAAAAAAATTAATCTATATATATAAAATTGTAACGTTACTGACTCACTGACTGACTCACTGATTCATCATCGCACAGCCTAAACGCCTGAAGCTAGACACTTGAAATTTGGACCAGAGATTGGTCACTCCCCAAATCGATCCACTAAGACGGGATTTTTGGAAATTCGAATGTTTAGGGGGTAAAAAAGGGTAAAAACGGGAAAATTCGGTAACCTTATATCTCCAAAACTAAAAGAGATACAAAAAAAATTTAATACCTATCGTTGTTCTTTAGAAAAATAAGCGGACAGGTGTCTGGTACTTTTTTGAAATTCGGCCCTATTTGGGAGTAAACGGGTAATATCTGAATTTTAGTACTTTTTTGACACCCCATCTATCTTTTGAACCAATAAACATAGAAACAAAGTTAATACCACATTCGAAACCTAACAAAAATATACGAATTTAAATTTGGTACTTTTTCGAAATTCGAACATTTAAGGGGTAAAAATCGTAACTATTTTTGGTACTTTTTTTAAAAAAACATTTTTCTCCATTTATTGAAATATTCGTACTAAATTATGGGCTGCCACTATTATACTGAAATTTTTTATACTTTAATGGGGGGAAAATAGTACCAAAAAGGGGAAATACGAGAAATTTGATATTTTACTTAACTTTTTGGTTCTACAACTGGTATTTTTTAAATTATCGTTTATGTTGGACCTAAAAACATAAGATTCATCATGCAATGTCCGGAATGGATAAGAATCCATAAGGGGCAGTTTTTGGTACTTTTCTGTTAATTAACTGGTACTTTTTGAATTTCCGTTAGTATTGGACCTATAAAAATAAAATTAAACATGCAATGTCCCGAATGGATGAGAATCTATAAGAGGGAACTTTTTGGTACTTTTTTGTTCATTAACTGGTACTTTTTGAATTTACGTTAATATTGGACTTAGAAACATAAAATTCAAAATGAAATGTCCTGAGTGGTTAAGAATCCATAAGGGGATGTTTTTGGTACTTTTCTGTTAATTAACTGGTACTTTTTGAATTTCCGTTAGTATTGGACCTATAAAAATAAAATTAAACATGCAATGTCCTGAATGGATGAAAATCTATAAGAGGGAACTTTTTGGTACTTTTTTGTTCATTAACTGGTACTTTTTGAATTTCTGTTAGTATTGGACCTAGAAACATACAATTCAATATGCAATGCCCTGGATAGATGAGAATCTATAAGAGTGAACTTTTTGGTACTTTTTTAATCTTGGACTGGTACTTTTTGAATTTCCGTTGGTATTTTACATAGACAGATAAAATTAAACATGCAAGGTCCTGGGTGGATAAGAATCTAAGAGGAAAGTTTTTGGTACTTTTTTGTTCATTTACTGGTACTTTTTGAATTTCCGTCAGTATTGGACCTAGAAACATAAAATTAAACATGCACGATACTGTGTAAATGAGAATCTTTAAGTGGGATCTTTTTGGTACTTTTTTATTCGTTAGCTGGTACTTTTTGAATTTCCGTTAGTATTGGACCCAGAAACATGCAATTAAACATGGAAGGTCTTGAGTGAATGACAATCTGTTAGAGAGATCTTTTTGGTGCTTTTTCGTTTTTTAACTGGTCCTTTTTTTAAATTTTCGCTAATGTTGGTCTAATGAAAATAAAATTAAACGTGCATGGTCCTGAGTGAATGAGAATCTCTAAAAGCGCTTATAGGTACTTTTTAGTTATTAAACTGGTACTTTTTGAATATCCGTTATTATTGGACTTAGAAACATAAAATTCAAGATGCAATGCCCTAAGTGGATAAGAATATATAAGAGGGAAGTTTTTGGTACTTCTTTGTTCTTTAACTGGTACTTTTTGAATTTCCGTTAGTATTGGACCTAGAAACATAAAATTAAACATGCAAGGTCCTGAGTGAATAAAAACCTGTAAGAGGGCTTTTGGTACTATTTTGTTCTTTAACTGGTACCTTTTATATATCCGTATTTATTGGATCTAGAAACATAAAATTAAACATGTAAGCTCCTGAGTGAATGAGAATCTGTAAGAGGGATTTTTTTTTAAATAAACTGGTAATTTTTTTAATTTAATATTTATTTTTGTGCATTAAATAAAAAAAAAAATTGGTGTCTGGTACTTTAACGAAATTCGGTCGTTTTAGGTAGTAAATCTAGCTTTTAAGCCAATACGTATAGAAATAAAAATTAAATAACATTTGTTACTTATCTAAAAAATACAAATGCGAATTTGGTACTTTTTCGAAATTCGAACGTTTCAGGGGTGAAAATTGTACCTATGTATATCGATCCCGCGAACCTCATACCTCCTAAACTAAAAGAGATAAAAAACATCAGCAATTCGCTAACCGTATATTTCCTAAACAAAAAGAGATACAAAAAATTTATTACTAATTATTGTTCATTAAAAAAAATAAACGGAGAGGTGTCTGGTACTTTTTTGAAGGAAGACCTTTTTGGGGTGTAAAAGGGTAAATAAATATTGTATCACATTTTTAGCTTATCTAAAAAATACAAAACAGGTTTGCCCCTTTTTTGAAATTCAAACGTTTAAGGTGTTTTCTCAACATTTTTCTCCATCTCTATATAATATAAATTTGTAAAGTAACTGACGGATTCATCATCGCACATCCTAAACTCTTGAAGCTAAAAAGCTGACTTTTGGACCGAAGGTTGTCCTCTCGCCAAATCGATTCCGCTAACCAAAAAAATCCAAAATTAAAGAGATCCAAAAAATTTAACACTTATTGTTGTTCGTTAAAAAAAATAAGGGGACAGGTGCCTGGTACTTTTTTGAAAATAAACTTTGGCATAAAAATATGTCCACGAAGAAAAAGGAGACGCTAACGAAGTAGCGGGTTAAATGCTAGTTAAATTAATAAAACAAAAATATAAGAGAAAATGTATTAATGTGAATAATTTTAATAAATGTGAAATATATGGAAAGAAGGATGAAATTGATGTGAATAATTGTAGTAAATGTGAATTTTGAGAAATGGAATTTAGAAATGAAAATAGTATTCTGATTAAAGAAAAAAGAATATGTCTTTTTTAAAAAAGAGCTCAGAAAATTGTGCTTATTGTTTTTTTTTTTTATAAAATGTGCTATAACCAATTAAAGTGACCAATATGAAGCCCATGGCTTCAGCGTGCTGCGATCCTGAACTCCAGGCCCTCCAGTGCGTAAAAAATTTTTTTCTTATGTCACTATATAAAGAAATAAAAGAGTCCTCTGGTAAAACATGTAACCATCCTTCAAACGCTTTTCGCTTAATTGCGAGATTACAGAGGGTTAAAGAACGCTCACATATCCTCGCAAGTTGCAGTTAACATTAGAACCCGCACTACTGAGTGGGGATGAGCTAAATCTTTTTCCTGGTAATAAAGCAAAGGTTGGCAAGGTTCACCGGGTGAGACCAATCGTGCCTTAGTACGACTTAGCGTTAGCTCTGTTCGAAAAAGGATAACACGATCCTCCCTCCATGGCTATAACCGAACAATAATTAAATAATATAAAAATTTTGTTTTGGTTACAAGATAATAAAGTAACTTGTTAATCCTTTTGGAAAAATGTACAACACTCCTTCGCGACACTGTTTCATTACAGAAGGCTAACTAGGGGCTCTCCTGTAAGTTGTAGTCAACATAAGAACCTACACTACTTAATGGGAAATAAGTCTTACTTTGGCCTGGTAATGAAGGGTCACATTGGGAAGGTTTGCAGGGTGAGAAACATCGTGCCTTCGTACGGTGGCAGTAGCCTCCGAAAAAGGACTACACGATCCTCCATCCAAAGGATTCCTTAGAAGAAAATAATAGATAATTTTTTTTAGAGCACAATAACTTAAATAAAGTAAAAAAAAATAAGAAAAGATAAAATAAACTAAATAAATTTTATTTTATTGAGAAAGAAATGAAATATGCTAAATAAATTTAAATAAAAGAAGAAATTAAGTATAAATAATTAATAAAGTTTAAAGATAAAAGAAAGGATAAATAAATTCTATTTTAAAATAAGAATGAAATAGAAATAAAATATGGTAAATAAATTTAATTTTAAGAGCATTAAATAAAAAATTAAAAATTAAAAATAAATAATAAATAAAATTTAAAAATATAAAAAGGAAAAGAAATGATAAATAAATTTTATAAGAATGAAATAGAAATAATAAATGATAAATACAATTCCAATAGCGCAATTTTTTAAATAAAATAAAGATGATGTATTAATTAAATAAAATTCATGGTAGCACAAAAGCTAACTAAAATATAAATGAAGGTTTGAAAAATTAAGTGGAAAGTGTAAAATATTTTGAAACAAATTGAAGAAGTACAAAGTATTTATATAAAATAATTTATTAGGATTTATGTGCAAAATACAGTGTTTCACTTTTATTAAAATGTTACGAGCATCGCGAGCCAAGTTAAAATAAAAGTAAAAGTAAAAAACGAAATTCTAATTAAATTTGTTTCCATTTTAGGAACAATTAACAGATGTACATCGCGGGAATCGTGTACGTGAATTAAATTTAAATATTGAATTGTTAAACCGAAAATATTTTTTTTGTTGTAAACCTAGAATTGGATTGACCAGGTAAGTGCTCGGATACCCTTCCTCCCTTACTATTAAAAGACATAATTAACAAAAAAAAGAGAAGAATTACCTTTTTCCAATTGTATCACTATCGCGGAACCATTGTGCGTTGAACGCCGTTAATTTAGTTAGTCAGTTTTTAGTAATTGAAAATCTCATTTTATTTAGAAAGCAGAAGAATGGAGGCGCAACAGAAACAAGTGCTAGAAATGACTGGAGCCCTTAACTCGGCGCTAAGCCAGGTAAAGGTTCTAGAAAATAGGATTAGGAGTATTGAGAGTCCAACACCCTCACTCGAATCTCTTCAAATACCACCTCGCGCCCCTCGGACTGAAATGGAGTTGAAAGAGATATCTCAACTCCCAGACCGTGCGAAAGAACTTCAACCATTCGATGGTAACCCAACATAATACGTGTCCTGGCTGCACAGTGTAGAGTTTATTTTGGACGACTATGAAATAGTTCGTTCAAAACCGAAATACAGGGCAATATTACAGAGCATCAGACAAAAAGTAAGAGGAAGCGTTGATGCAGCTCTCGTCTCTTACAACGTATTCGATCCGGATTGGGTCAAAATTAAGGAATGTCTCTCGCTGCATTATGCTTATAAAAGGAACGTTAGGACTTTAGAGCACCAATTAAGCCAACTAATGCAAAGAAATCTAAAAGTTGATGAGTTTTACGCATCTGTAAATAAAATAAAAACTGAAAACTATTCTAAAGAAACTATTGATGCCTTGGTAGAAACTTATAGGAATAGGGCTTTGGACGTCTTTATACGTGGTTTAAATGGTGAACTCTCCAAACTTTTAATTGTCAAAAGACCCAAAACTCTGCCGGAAGCTTATGCTATGTGCCTAGAGATTCAAAACCTAACTCTAAGGAACACAAACATTCACCCGGTTGTCCCAAATCAAATTACTGTCCCTTCAAATGTAATGTCGCGTATTGACCCTCGGTTACCACCTCATCCGTTTACCAGTATCCCAAGAAGATTAAACACCTTCAATTCCAATCGTCATCCCACCGGTTATAAACCATTGCCGCCAAGAATCACAACGCAAAATTGAAAAGGTTTAAAGCCAGGATCGAGGAGTATAACTACGAACTCGTGTACAAACCTGGTAAGTCAAACGTCGAAGTAGCTGACGCATTGTCCCGACTTGAATCGAACCTTAACCGAACATTTACCCTTAGTGATGTTGAGACAGACACAGCTTCGGAAGGAAATTCTGAAACCATAACTGCTGATGAAGCAGAAGAGCAGTGCGCAGAAACAGTCCATAGCGCTCAGCAAGACTCTAGTGATTTAATCGCCCATGTAGAAGCCCCATTAAATGTTTTCAAAAATCAGATAATTATACGACAGGGTAAGGAATTACACAGTAGTATACAACCTCACCCAGGGGTTACTAGACATCATGCTACTCTCAACCAAATTACCTTAGAATCCTTAACGGAAACTTTGAAAAGATGTCTCAATCCTAATTGTATTAACGGTATTAAAATTCCCGAAAATTTTATTCAAGTACTAAATGACGTATACTTAGCTCACTTTTTCTCATATTAAATAAGAATCACCTAAAGAGTAGTTGAAGATATTACTAATCCAGAAAGAACTTGTGAAATTATAGAAAGCGAGCATAGGCGCGCTCATCGGAACGATAAGGAAAATAGCATGCAAATATTAGAAAACTGTTATTTTCCCCGCATGAGAAGTCTTATTCGGACTAACACTAAAAACGGCGAAGTATGCAAACTAAATAAATACGAAAGACATCCCACTAAGCCCAAGATACAGCCAACACCTGTCCCTACGTACCCCTGTGAAATTCTGCATATCGATATTTTCGAGATTCAGAGGTTCAAGTTCATAAGCTGTATCGATAAGTTTTCAAAGTTTGCCAAACTGTTTTGCATTAAGAACCGCTATCCACCTGAGGAGCAAATTAGCCAAAGTTCTGCATTATTTTTCGGTACCACGTATAATTGTATCGGATAACGAAAGAGGCTTCTTGACACCTACTATATTGAACTTTATTAGATCTCTAAATATAGAAATTTATTTTACTCCCACTCAGAAAAGTGAAGTTAACGGCCAGGTCGAAAGATGTCACTCAACGTTAATAGAAATATATCGTTGCGTATCTAGGAAAATAAAAAATCTCAGCCCTAAGGACTTGATTAACCTCGCTGTAGATCGCTACAATAACTCAGTACACTCGGTTATAAAAAAGAAACCATCTGACATATTTTTTAATAGAGCCGAAAGATTTAATTATCAGCAGTTAGCTAATTTCCGTGACCAGGTAAATCAAGATATTCGTGGGCTCATTGAGAGTAATCAAAGATCCACTAATGATAGGCAGAACAAAAGCAGGTCAGTTCCAACAAGGTTGAAAGAAAACCAGGAAGTATTTGTTAGGGACAACCAAATTAAACCAAAGCATAAACCAGTATACAAACAGCACAAAGTTTCCGTTGATAATCGTGTAACATTTTATACAAATAAGGGGAGGAAGTATTATAAATCTCATATGAAGAAAACCGGGTAATCCCTGCACTTACAGGTCACCATATGTGTTCACATCCGTGAACAAAATGCTACAACCCCAACCCTGGCGATATCATCAACGCCCCCACTAACAGCTGCTTGTACAACTGCAGCTACAAAGTTAAAAAAACAACACTCTCGAATCAATTACCGAGGAGAAAACTGTGTGATCGTGTGAGCTTTTTTAAAGTGAAAATTAAGTAAAAAAAAAAGGACAGTGAATTTTTGTTAATACATATATAAATAAATGAATAAGAAATAAACTAAATTAAATTAAAGAGAATAAATAAACTCATAAATTCAAAGTGTTTAATTTACTACTTAACACCTAAAACATTGTGTAAAAATCCTTAGCTTAAAAAGTGATTAATTACCTTTTGTTTATATACCCTTTACTACTTAAACATACCTACCTTTTACACTATGTGCTCAATAATACTAAAAAACTTGAAATACTTACACTAAATTTACCAGTGCTTATTAAAACCCTGAAACTAACCTAAACCTTATTGAAATTAAATACATATAACCCTAACCTAAAACCTTTATATGCACTTATATCTATACACCTATAAGTCTAATGAGGAATGTTCAATAAACACATAATTTTATACTGTTGTTTTGACATACATTGTCGAAGTGTTTAATTTACATGGTTCCCGCCAGTAAGTAGTTGCTATCCCATTCTAACTCGTTAAAACAATATGTATAAAACATATGTAAAAATTATAAGGTAACTTTAACACCAAATTTGTAAAATTTAAATAATTTACCTTTTTTTTAAGGAATAACCTTAAAATGTGAACCCCTTTATAATACTTGAGATATGAAGGGGTAATAATACAAAAAATTTTATAAGAATCAAAAAAATTAATTTTTTTATATTTTTCTTTATATAATAACTTACTTTGGCTATATTATATTAGTGGGAGAATGGCTTAATTAATAATATAACTTATACTTACAGAATTATAACTTAATTCACATTAAATATTGTACTAACTAACATTTAATTACTTAAGGTCTTGTTTACTACCCCACGTTGCTGGCGCTTATCATGTCTTCAAGTACAATTCCCCAATAGTAACAGTCAAAACTGGTGACGGATGGATCATAAATGGTTACCTCAATGTGCTACAAGTGATAAACTTAGAAAGATTGGAAGAGATGCTTCGCACCACAGCAGATGGGTTTTCAATAATTAAAAGCAGTGAGTTGAACAAAAAAACATTCGAGTTTTATCTGCAAAAAGTCCACGACCGAATAAATTCAATCAAGGGAATTACAAGAAGTAAAAGATCCATAGATTGGATTGGTTCAGCATGGAAATGGATTGCAGGAAATCCAGATGCAGCAGATTGGAGTCAAGTTTTGGAAAGTCAAGAAAAGCTCATCTCCAATAACGACCATCAATACGTCATAAATAACAAGCTGTTCGAAACAACAAACGAAGTAGTGAAGCAAATGAATAATTTGATTGATAGTTTCACTAATAAAATTTCCAAATACGAGTTGGAGGAAGTTACAAAGGAGTCCTTGAACCAACTACTAATAATTATAAACGATATTGAAGATATAGTACGGGCCTGTCAACTAGCAAAAAGTGGCGTTATTAACACTAATCTTTTGGATATGGAAGAAATTCACCGTATAGTTTCTGAAGTGGACTCACTACCATACAACAACGCAATCGAAGCTGTCGAATATGGGAAACCCAGTATATTTTCAAGCGGTACATCATTGCTATACATTCTATCAATACCTAAAGTAAACCCAAAAAAATTCGAAAAAATAATAACAAGGGCAGCCATAACTGAAAACCGTCAACTTGACCTTAGATATAGCGCAGTACTCCTCAATCATGAGGATGCGTATGGTATCAAGGATAGCTGCACATAAATGGGTAACATAACTGTTTGCAGTCCTAACCAATTGAAGAAACTCGGCGAAGACGAATGCCTGTTAAAAATCCTAAAGGGCATTACGCGAATTGCACATTTTTGACCAACAAGGAAACTGTAATTGAACAGCTAGGAGACGATTTAATTTTTGTAACAAATTTCAAGGGTGTAATTTCTTCGCAACAAAACAAATGAAGTCTAATGGCAATTTTCTCATTAGGCAATTATCTTTTTTCCCAACGAAAAACTGCACATTAAAGAAATTTGGTTTTCTCAATGTCTCATTTGCTTCGATTTTATCGCAAAGCTAACCGGCACTCATCTGCCAGTTATTTATTTTCCTTTTATTTGCCGTACATATAAATTCAATCAGCTGACTCCCAACTTTTACACGTATTTTGAGTGGCGTTGCTAGCTGAAAACAATGTTTTTTGTCGGTATATTGAGAAACCCAAAATCGTTAACGGACAGTTTATCGGTCCAATAAATTTATGTTGACATTAAGTAACAGGCAGTTTGTCGATACATTGAGAAAATGGCCATAAATGGTACATATTTAATTAAATCTTTTAATGAAACCATAAGAGTCGCGAACAGGAAATTCATAAATGAAAGAATGACGAACATACAAGACCTTCCCCCTTTATTATCCAATATTTACGAAAAGGAGCGAAAACTTGACTTTTTCTTCATGAACTTCAGGAAAAAAACATAGGACACATTGAACACCTGAAATACCACCTGAACCTCTCCCTTTGGTCTCAACTAATGGGTTATCTTTTAGTAGCAAAAAAAAAAATATTTGGACCATCAAGGTTACCAACCCTAAATTCACCTGTAAATGACATTAAATAAATGGGTTAAGAACACTTGTTGCGAAACCATATTGCAACTCATAATATTTTATGTCTGCGCGTGTTGTAACATGATCCGCTTTTACTAACACCTAATTTAAGTTCAATAATAATTGTTGTGAAATTACATTGCAACTCAGCATAATTAAAGTCTGCGCGTGTTGCAATGCGACCGCACGAATAAGCATTTTCCCACAGAAATAAAATTGTTATAATAAATTAAGTTAAGAATAAAATTTAATTCAATTCTAGACGTGGCCAAATAAAGTTCATTTAAATAACTTAAAACTTCTTTTTTATTTTTTGTTCGTGTGAGTACACATCCGGTCAGGCCCCTTGGGCGGCCTGACCGTACTTTTTTTACAACAAGGAACGGTCCTTGTTTAACTTGTATACATATTCTAAACAAAAACATTTAAGTTAAAATTTCTTGTTTTTTTTTGTGTTGTTGTAATACAATAAATAATAAAAATATTAAAAGCAAAGCAAAACGGTGAAAAACAAAAACAACTCTTTGGCTGAGTACGAACAGTGAAACAACACTAAGACAAAATGAAAGAAACGTTTACGTTTTAGTTAATGCAAATGAAAATAATGCAGAAATAAATAAAACAAAACAAAACAATATTAACTACCTAACGGCTAAGCCAATTATTCGAACACGTTCCCTCTCACCATCGGTATTTACACAAACGGTGGATAGTGACTCATTAAAAAAACTACAACTAGATTTGTTGACAAGTGTTGCCAGGCCAGCAAGTATTGCCGTGACGTCAAAAACAAATTTAGTGGGAAATGATACCATGAACTTAAACACAAATGCAATCGAAAACCCCCCTGTAAAAAGTTGTCAAAAGCCTCAAGTCCAAGTTGGTATGGACAGGTATATAACAGTCCTTAAACGGGGTCGCAGCCCTACTTCTTCAGCTGTTGCTTCGGCATCAAAAGCGCCATCTTTTGATAAAATAAATTCCCAAAATCTCTTTGCAATTCTGGAGGATGAATCCTCTGAAGCACCAAACGCATAAAATCGTCCAAGCCTCCCCCGATATATCTTAGGGACCATAACTCAAATGATCAAATAAAGAGTTTAATTTCGTTGATTGGTGAAAATTCTTTTTATGTTGCTGCAATAAAGCGAGGAAGTATAAATGAAACTAAGATTCAAGTAAATCATGAAAATGACTTTCGCAAAATTATAAGCAAATTTGAGGCACTTCAAAAAAGTTTTTACACATACCAACTCAAGAGCAGTAAAGGGGTCCAGGTGGTGATTAAAGGAATTGATTCATGCGTAGACCCAGAGGAAATTAAAACTTTCTTGGAAGAAAAAGGCTTCAAGATAAAACATGTGGTAAATATTAGAAATAGGGACAAAAATCCACAACCACTTTTTCGAGTGGAATTAGAGCCCGGCGACATTAAGTTAAAAAAAAAAAAACGAAACGCATCCCATTTATAGTCTGAACTATATTCTATACAGAAAAATCACAATTGAGCAGCCGCACAAAACAAAAATGGACCTGTTCAGTGCTTAAACTGCCAAGAATTTGGTCATACCAAGGCATACTGCTACTTACTCCCTGTCTGCGTAGTATGTGGTGAACTACACGGTACAGTTTCTTGCGATAAGTCTAAAACCGACCCCAACGTAAAAAAATGTAGCAACTGTGGCGGTAATCACACTGCCAATTATAGAGGATGCCCTGTATATAATATCGTCAAGCAGACGGTTGGACCGAAAGCAAATACCCCTCAAATGCAGGTCGCAAATCAAGTAAACACCAATGCAGTTCAAGCCCCCCAGCCTAGTAATAACAGAACCTCTTACGCTAACGTCCTAAAATCAAACCATCAGCCTATGCAAGGTGCCTCGCCAAGTAATGATGAAACTCCGGTTTCTAATTTAAGTCGTTTAGAAAAACCATGGAAACATTAGTGCAAACAGTAAATAATTTTACGAACACAATGGGCAATATAATGCAGGAAATGCTTAGAATGCAATCGATGTTATTGCAAGCTGTACTTAACAAACCATGAACTGTTTAAAAATTTGTTTTTGGAACGCAAACGGCATCCGCCAACATAAAAATGAATTATAATACTTTCTTAAAAATAAAGAAATTGATGTCATGATGATTTCTGAAACTCATTTGACCTCAAGAAATACGTTTAAAATCAATAGTTATGTACTATATGATACCAAGGACCCTCGAGATAAAGCTTGTGGAGGTTCTGCCATTTTAATAAAAACCCGAGTCAAACACTTCCTAATGTGTGATCATCGTGAAGATTATCTCCAAGCAACGAACATTTGCGTTGAGGAATTATATAGAAACCTAGTAATTTCATCGTTATACTCCCCGCCTAGATTTTCAATATCGGAGGATCAATATTATAAATATTTTAAATCATTAGGACCGTGTTTCCTAGCCGCTGGCGATTATAACGCTAAGCATACCTTCTGGGGGTCGCGACTTATAACACCAAAGGGTCGTGTTTTATTTAACACAATTTCCCACTGATCATCAAAAAATTCCAGATGTCATCGATTTCGGCGTGGTTAAAAACATTTCCATAGAAACGATTCATGTTGAAGCTTCCCTTGAATTATCTTCCGACCACACACCTACAATTGTTACTATAATGAACCCCAATATAATTGTACTTCCGACTGGTTACTTAGCGACGACAGCTACGCAAATTAATTGGTTAAAATATAAAAAATATCTCAGTACCCATTGCACAGAAAATATTCCGCTCAGTACACCGGATTATGTAGATCGCTCTATTGACAATTTTGACAGTTTTCTGAAACTAGCTGTTCAACATTCCTATATTGCCTCCAAAAAAACAAAAACTATTAAAATATATTCCACAGATGTCGAGCATCTTTTGTCTGAAAAAAGGAGGGCTCGAAGAGAGTGGCAATTGCACAGATCCCCTCAACTTAAGAACTTACTTAAAGAGTGTACAAAAAGACTAAGAAAGTTACTGCAGACTCAGAAAACGGCTTCTCTGGAAAAATATCTTAAGGAACTTGATGCAACCCCACAATCAGACTACTCATTATGTAAGGTGACCATACGTACTCTTTTTTAGAGGGCAATCCTCTATTTTAACTGGCTGTCCTCTATAAAAATTGTGTCCTCTTTTATCATCTTTTTTCATAATCTGTCATCTTTATTTGCTTTTATTTTTATAAATTAAAATAAAAATTTTATTTCACGGTGATCACCGGTTTTTTCTGTCCAATCGTATGGAAAATGTCATGACATGCTTGTTCTGTTCCTACTCCTACTGGAATCTCATACACTTGCAGTATAAAATTTTGAATAAGTTTGTGCAATGATTATTAAAGTTTCGTTGTTTTTTTTAACTAATTTTACTTAAGTAAATGTAAATTTTTATACATTGTCGGCTTAATATGCAAACCTGCTAACTTTTTATTTTTCCTATTTGCTGCGTGAGAGGAAAACCAAAACTCAAACTGAAGAAAAACTACATGCTGGTCGACGAGGCATATCTTTCTCCACCACACGGCATCAAATCTCAATTTACTTAAAAAGTGGATTTAGCATGTTTGCATTTTAAGCTGAAGATATGCAATTTTTTTTAAATTTTCTTTATATGTATTAATATGGGAATGTAAATTTGTCTGTAAAATATGTAAAAAAAATGTTGAAGTCAAATAAATTTTTTACTTTTTTCTTTATATCCTCTATTTTTATTTTCAAAATCTGGTCGCCTTGCATTATGGCGTGCAGCTAGAAATCTCAAAAGGCCAGTTGTCTCTAAACCACCATTAAGAAACTTGAATTGAAATTGGGCAAGAAATGATGTTGAAAAAGGAAATATGTTTGTCAATCATTTAAAAAACGTATTTACCCCAAATATATCTCACGATATTGCGGTCGAGTTACCACCTGTTGCTGCTAGAGCAGCTGTTCCGCTAAGATTTGAGATAAGAGAAATCGAAAAATCTATTTGTGATTTTAACCCCAAGAAGGCTCCTGGTTTTAATAAGATCAGCAACAAAATGCTTTTGGAGCTACCCAGCATAGCAAACAAAATTATTCTTTTAATTTTTAATGCTATTTTACGCCTTGAATACTATCCTCAAAAGTGGAAGGTCTCCTTAGTCACCATGATACCTAAACCTGGAAAGGATCACACAAAAGTTGAGTCATATAGGCCTATAAGCTTACTTTCTAATATATCAAAGCTGTTTGAGAAGCTGTTAGCGTCAAAATTAACCCCAATTTTAAATGAAAACAGACGTATTCCTAACCACCAATTCGGCTTTAGAAGAGAACACAGCACAATTGAGCAAACCCATCGTATAGTAAACGCAATAAGAAAAGCCTTTGAAGAAAAAAAAAATATTGTTCGGCTCTCTTCATCGATGTTTCTCAAGCTTAAAGAATGAAGATTCAATAAATAAATAATGAAAAAAAAACTTTAATCCAAAGTCAACTAAACTACTTGGTGATAATTTACGGCTGTAAAAACAGTTCGGAGTTAAAAGCTTTACAAAGGTTGCAAAACCGAGCACTTAAAATTGTTTTTAATTTGCCTATGAGGTTTTCCACCTTGTCTTTGTATAAAGATAACGGTAAAAATATTTTACCAAAAAATGGATTATATAAATTGAAATTACTTCTCTTTGTATTTAAATCACTGCATAACATTGGACATACTACAATAAAATTTCAGCGAAATCAATTTTTGTTTAATACAAGAAATAGCTCAAATTTAAGAACAACAAGATGCAGACTAGAAACCACAAAACAAAGAGTTGAATATATCGGCAGTTTAATGTTCAATAATTTGCCTGAAAATTTAAAAAATATTAATGTTATTTCAAATTTTAAATCATCTTTAAAAGAATTTTTACTGAGCAATCTTGAAATGCTTTTGATTTAATTTATTTTTTTAATTTAAATTGCAACTTTGTACTTCTTTTTGTAAATAGTAAATTTATTACATACTCGTCTCAAAAATGTCCCAAGGACGCTGAGACAATTGAATCTATGAATTTTAAATAAGTAATAAATAAAAAAAAAAAAAAAAAAAAAATTGGAAACAAAAAATCTTTCATTGGTTTTCCAAACTATATTTATGGACACCGTAAGCAAAATGTCCGGTGTTCCAGTGGACATAGGAGACAAAGTAAATAAAAAATTTAAATCAGTTTAATTAAAAAATTAAGGATTTTCGGTAATAAAAGATATTGGTGATATTTTTGGAGGCGAGCGGAATTGTGGGTCCAATCGTATAAAGTATATTTCAAGTACTCAATTTTATATATGCTCGCTTAACATCTGTTGACGTAGAAATAACTTTTTCTCTGAACAAGAACGTGCTGACTTCAAATAGACAGAGTTTTCTTTTCGAAAATTTATCGCATCAATATATATTTTGCTGTAACAACGTATTAACAAAATTAAGTGCAAAATAATCAATAAATTTTAATTGGGGTTTTTTAATTTTAACGCCTTATTTCATGTTTTTCAACGCTTTTTTCAAGAGCTTACAACTGTTTTTTGTGCTTATTTTGTTGCCCTAATTATGAGTAATATGTGCCACTTGGAAAACTTATTTGATTCGTCAAACGGCGGTGCGCAAAATGACCCCAGGAAATATGGCCCCAAAAGTAAAATTAAAAACGGCCCCAAAATTTTACATTTAATTTTTTCGTTAGGGTGTTTTTGCATTTTAAGTGGAATAAAAAATTACCCCAATATCAAGGAATGAAAAATGGCCCCAAATAAAATCACAGTTTTTACTTTGGTGCTATTTTTCGTCTACTAATAAAGGCTGTAGGAAAAATCGCCCAAAGAAATGGCAAAACAAAAAAAAAAATGAAAAATCGCCCAAAAGAACATGAAAAATTACCCAAAAAGGTAAATATGAAATTTTGCCCAAATAAAACGAAAAAGGGCCCAAAAAAAAATAAATTAAAAATATCCCAAAAAGTAAAAACTAATTTTTTCCCAAAAAAAAAAAAGAAAAAAAATTAAAAATTACCCAATTTGCAAAAAAGTGTTTAGTTTTATCTTCAACAGCTGCTCGGCAGTATGGACAGTAATACTTATTTGAGCCCTCCGCCAAAATTTGTGCACTCTTCAATTGTTAAATATTTTTTAATTACTGCATAGTTATAATCAGAGCTGTTAAATTTGGATTATGATTAGAAATCAATTAGATTAAATTTTAAAAAGAAAGGTATTGATTACATAATTCCCTTTTTCACAATTCCTGATTATTAAATAATTATGATTACAAATAATCCAAAAATAATTAAGATTAGTTAGGATTACGAGAAAATAATCAAATGTAATCAAAAAAATAGTTGACTACTTTCAAGGATTATTTTTGATTATTTTTAAAAAAATTCAGAATGCTCATCATTTTACACTCACGTTTTATTTTGAAAAAATTTGCATTTAAAACGTAAAAAAATAGATAGTGTTTGTAAGGTGGGTCGAAAAAAAAAGTTGTGTCAGTCACCCCCTAGAATGAAAGATATGTCAATGAAGTTTCTAAAACAGGAAAAATTTTTTTTGCCACGCCCCAAAATACAGCACTTTTAGTTTTTTATATGTAGCGCTGCCATTTAAAGTCCGATCTCGATGCTACATATAGATAGCAAAACAAGCTGTAATTTAGGGCGTGACAAAACCGATTTTTTTAAAGTGCGTCAAACTTAATAAATATACCTTTTATTCTAGGGCGTGACTGATGAAAATTTTTTGGGTTGTATTGGCTTCTACCTGGTTTTATGTAATATGTATGTGAAAAAGAAAAAAAGGGGCTTAATTTGGAGGCGTGTTATAAAAGTGAGCATATTAAAAGCTATACATACTAAGTTTTAGAAAGGCTTTCTTGGCACGTGAAAAAATTTGGCATTTGGGGGAAGGATCCGAGATGGCATAAGTGGCGCCCAGAGTTTGAGCTCGGATTAAAAAGTCATCAAACGCAAAACTGAAGCCACTGTCAAGCCATGAACAACAATATGCGATATGACGAGATCGGACTTTTAATGGCAGCGGTACATATAAAAAACCAAAAGTGCTGTATTTTGGGGCGTGGCAAAAAAAAATTTTTCCTGTTTTAGAAACTTCATTGACATATCTTTCATTCTAGGGGGTGACTGCTCAACTTTTTTTTTTGTATGGCGGTCGACCCGGTCTATAGTGTTTGTATTAGTGCTGGGAAAATATCGATAGGAAAAATATATATATATCGATATTTTTATTATTTAAAATACATCTATGAAGACATCTAACAGCAGCTATACACACACAGTTTTTTGCCGCAAATTTTTACTTGATATTATTAATTCGCGCTAAATTTTAGCTCATTACAAACAACAAGAATGGTGTTCAAACCTTCACAAAGAATTTCTTTCACATATTCGTAAATATGTTTGTACAAATCTACAAACATACTTACGTACATGTGCCTGCACGAAATTATGTGAACAACCTTAAATTGTCAGTCTCATGTTTTTCTTTTATTTTTTGTAATGTTTTAATTTTTATTTAACTTGAATTTCTTTCACACGTTTGTATCAATCTACAAAATTACTTACGTACATGTGCCTGTCCGAAATTATGTGAACAATCTTAAATTAATATTCTCATATTTCTCACTTTTAATGGCAGCGGTACATATAAAAAACCAAAAGTGCTGTATTTTGGGGCGTGGCAAAAAAAAATTTTTCCTGTTTTAGAAACTTCATTGACATATCTTTCATTCTAGGGGGTGACTGCTCAACTTTTTTTTTTGTATGGCGGTCGACCCGGTCTATAGTGTTTGTATTAGTGCTGGGAAAATATCGATAGGAAAAATATATATATATCGATATTTTTATTATTTAAAATACATCTATGAAGACATCTAACAGCAGCTATACACACACAGTTTTTTGCCGCAAATTTTTACTTGATATTATTAATTCGCGCTAAATTTTAGCTCATTACAAACAACAAGAATGGTGTTCAAACCTTCACAAAGAATTTCTTTCACATATTCGTAAATATGTTTGTACAAATCTACAAACATACTTACGTACATGTGCCTGCACGAAATTATGTGAACAACCTTAAATTGTCAGTCTCATGTTTTTCTTTTATTTTTTGTAATGTTTTAATTTTTATTTAACTTGAATTTCTTTCACACGTTTGTATCAATCTACAAAATTACTTACGTACATGTGCCTGTCCGAAATTATGTGAACAATCTTAAATTAATATTCTCATATTTTTCTTGTATTTTTTGCAAAGTTTTAATTTTAATTTACATCGTGCCTTGAACTTCTGTATTTTTACTTTTTACCAAGTTTAAGGAACTCCAATTTCATTTAAATATTTTAATTTAGTAAACTTGAACTACTGTTTGAGTTTATTTTATTTTACTTTTTTTTGTTTGTTTTGGCATCGTTGACATTTTTTCTGGAATTTCTTTAATTTACAATTTTATAAGCTTTGTTGTTATTTGTATTTAGTAATTAATTAGTATATAAGAATCAATTTTATTTTAATAAAATCAGAAATAATAAATCAATTCGATATGTTGTTTCTCTGCTTTAACTCCGCTGTAATCAAGTTTCAAGTGCTTGCGTTACTCTTTAGAATTGTCTTGGTGACACTGCCTAGACAATATTTTTAACGTTACTTGGCTAATAGCCTTGTAAACAAATCAATTCAAAGGTTAAACAAATCAGTTCAACCCAATTCATTTATTGAATTAAACATCTGGTGACCCCGACGTGATCCCTTTCAAATTCAAGATTCCCCCCACCAGTGGTAAGGGTCCTGAAAGTCAATAGGATACAACACGTGCTCCTGTTAAGGAAACAATCCACAGGACATATCTAGAAGACGTGATTAATGTGATTAATCTTCAGCTGCTTTCACTAGAAACAAATTCCTAAGAGGGCGCAGTTATCACGGGTATGCAGCATAATGGCTACAGGCGAGATCACCCCAATGGAACAGCTAACAACTTCCCAGCGATCAACAGGAGAGCTTATAGAATCCATTATTCGGAATTTTAAAAAGGATTCAGCGTCCAGAAAGACAGTCCACTATTTTGAAGAAAGGATTTAAAGGCTAGACGCTGCTTGGACCGAATTCGAGCTCACTGATAACAAAATACGATGTCTGGAGAAGCCCCAGTTAGACCATAACTATTTTACCGAAAATTACTACCAAAAAATTGAGGAACTCGTCATCAAATACCGGGAATAATTTGAATTAGCCATGGATGCAACATTGAGAACGCCAACACTGGATCCCTTTCAATAAAACACCAATAGGGAGCCCACAGTTCCTATTAAAAAACCTGTTACTCTCACTTCAACAAATTCTACAATGAGAAGGCAAAATGTCATGACGTCCCTCAAACGGCTACTCACCTCGGACCCCACAGCAACCAACATGAAGCTAAAAGAAAAACTGTGCGACGAAATCCAGGAACTTCATTTGTTAATTTGGGAATCCAGCACTGATCCACTAAATGAGGGATATGACATGAATTCCTATGAAGATCTGGAGAAGATGGTCATTGAAAATTTCAAGCTATCTTCACGCACTCCAGAGCAAGGTTTTGAACCTATGCAACACAACGTTTTGCCACTGCCAAAAGTCACAATCCCAAAATTCAATAGGGATTATTTAAAATGGAGGGCCTTTTACGACTTGTTTACACAACTAGTAGGAAACCAACATGTTCCTGCGGCACAAAAGATGTGGTACCTGAAATCAAACTTGGGGGGCGAAGCTGAAAGGTTAATAAGCCATCTTTCAGCTACTGCCGAAAACTACAGAACCGCCTGGAATCTATTGCAAGACCGATACAATAATCAACGGGTACTTGCAACCACGCTTATTCAACAGCTTTTAGATCAACCGAATGCTGGCCCGTCAGCTGCTGCTATCAAGACTTTGCATGATACGACACAAGAATGTCTACATGCACTTAACAACATCGGGATCGATACAACCTCGTGGGACCCCATGCTGTTTCACATACTGGTCAAAAAATTGGATCGTGGCACTCTTGTCCTGTATGAGAGGACCATCAGTAATCCAAAAGATTTACAAAAAATCAAAGACCTTTTAAACTTTCTGGAAAACCGCTTCCAGTCCTTGGAAGCTATAACCCAGAAGGAAAAATCATCAAAGGTGTACGTTTCTGATACATCAGCAAAGCAAACAGAGATCGCGTGCCCACTTTGCAAAAGCGGCTCTCACCTACTGTATCGGTGTCAGAAGTTTCAACAACTATCAACACCCAACCGCCTGAG
Organism: Pollenia angustigena; assembly: GCA_930367215.1. Taxonomy (NCBI): domain Eukaryota; kingdom Metazoa; phylum Arthropoda; class Insecta; order Diptera; family Polleniidae; genus Pollenia; species Pollenia angustigena. The sequence goes on along the minus strand of OV884061.1, from coordinate 8,172,992 downwards.
TTTCGTTCGGAACCAGAACCTTTGCGTCAATTGCTTAAAATCAGGACACACAGCAAAAACTTGCAAATCGGGACTGTGCTTAACGTGCAAGAAAAAGCACAACTCGCTACTTCATCTGGAGAACAACAATCAATCACCAAAACAAGGATCACCTAGTGAAAGGACATCACAGATGACATCATCAGCCGTGACTACTCCACCTGAAATAATTAAAGCCAACATCAGTGAAGAACCAACCAGCTCTCCAGAAGCATCGTCACTGGCGGCAGCAAACGGTCAACTATCCAACTCATACGTTCTTCTCAGCACAGCTCTAGTAAAAATCAAAACTGAGACAATGGAGATGGAATGTCGCGCCTTACTTGACTCTGGGTCACAAGTAAATTTGATCACCGAACGCCTGGTAAAACGACTTAACATCGCTAAGCAGACGTCATCAGTAAACATCAACGGAATTGGCGATTCCAACACCAAAACACAACATCGAGTCAATGTTGCCTTGCAGTCTCGAATTAATGGGTTTTCAACGCGCCTGGAGGCATTCGTCTTGCCTCGAATCATCGCACCACAACCATCACAATTTATCGACATTAATGAATGGCCGCTAATAAAAAAACCTGATGTTAGCTGACCCAGCGTTCAATCGATCAAATAAAATCGACATATTGCTAGGTGCAGAGCATTACCACCAACTGCTCGCAATTGGGCAAATAAAACTATCCCCACAACTTCCGACTTTACAGAACACAGTTTTTGGTTGGGTTGTAGCTGGAAAAATAAATAGCGAACATTCACCAAATGCATCTTGTGGAATATGCACTGAAGATGAAGCGCTTGAAGCTTCCATCGCTCGACTCTGGGAACTAGATGAAGTCAAAACTAATAAAAGGCCACTGTCAATAGCCGACAGACAATGCGAAGAACACTTTGCCTAAAACACAACTAGAAACCATCAAGACTGTTTCGCAGTCAGGATCCCATTTCATGCAAACCCCAATACCCTTGGCGATTCACACGCAATCGCTCTCAACTGATTTTTTGGTCTTGAACGTCGTCTTCAAAAGAGTCCGGAATTAAAAACTAAATACAATGAGTTCATGGACGAGTATGCGTATTGCGGCCCGAAAGTTCAACCACCAAGCTCAGGGTAGTATTTGATGCATCGGCCAAAACCTCATCAGGATACTCCTTAAATGATCTGATGTTCACGGGACCAACTTTACAAAGCGAGCTTTTCTCTATACTCCTAAGGTTTCGAATGCCAAGATTTGTGTTTACCACTGGCGTTGAAAAGATGTATAGACAGGTATTGATTGCCCCTGAAGATCGTCAATTTCAGCTCATCATTTGGAGAAAGGATCCAGCAAGGCCCATTTCCTACTACCAACTCAATACCGTCACATATGGCACAAGAGCTGCTCCATATTTAGCAACGAAATGTCTAGAACAACTGGCTGAAGAAAACAACATACATTATCCCCTTGCTTCCCAATTTCTTAAAGAAAATTTCTACGTGGACGATGGTTTGGGCGGTTCAAATAGCTTAGCAACCGCAATACAATTGCAAGAGCAACTCGTGCAGATTATGAAGAAAGGCGGCTTCACTTTACGTAAATGGTGTGCAAACCACCCACAGTTACTCCATAATATTCAACAAAGCGACTTGGAGGTAAACTTAGATTTTGAAAGTTGGGACTTGTTTGGCTACCGAAATCCGACAAACTGGGGATTAAGGAAAATCCTGGCAACATCAAGAGGATCACCAAGCGAACAGTAACGTCAGACCTTGCAAAGTTATTCGACCCTTTGGGGATTCTATCTCCCATCATAGTAACGGCGAAAATGTTATTCAAGAATTGTGGGAGTTAAAATTAGGTTGGGATCAATCTTTGCCAGAATCACTGCACACTAAATGGATCAGATTTCACACAGATTTTAACGTATTAAAAATTCTTCAAATATCAAGACACATCTTCAAGCGAAAAGTTCCAGAATCCCAACAATAACACATTTTTACGGACGCATCCGAAAAGGCTTATGGAGCTGCGGCTTATATTCGATCACTTTTCAAAGATGGCACCATTATGGTACACTTACTCTGTGCTAAATCCCGCATAGCTCCCCTCAAGCGGCAATCAATACCACGATTGGAACTATGTGCAGCTACACTTGGAGCCCAACTAGCCACCAGAATCAGGTCTGATCTACGATTTACAAGTGCAGTATGGCTCTGGACTGACTCTGAAATTGTGCTCTCATAGATAAATTCATCGTCAGCATCATTTAACACATTCGTAGCCAATCGGATTTCAGCAATCCAAGAGGAAACCAAGGCAGAACAATGGCGTCATGTTAACTCCAAGTGCAACCCAGCAGATCTGTTATCTCGTGGAATATCTCCAACAGCCCTTAAGGAATGCACTCTTTGGTTTTATGGTCCAACGTTTCTTCATGGCGTGGAGAAAGTGTGGCCACCAAGGTTCAACTTAAGTTCCAACAGTCCACCAAACCTCGAGTCACGAGCAATGACCACAACTGAAGCTGACTTCGTTTACAAAATTAACCACAAAAATTCATTCCAGCGTCTTCGACGGATTGTTGGATATGTTCTGCGCTTCATTATCCACACCAGATGCACAAGGCAGATGCGAAAAACATCAAAGGTGATAACAACAATGGAACTCAGTCGACCACTGGTCTCAATCGTGGCGCAAATGCAAGCCTCAGAATTCAAACAAGAAATTCAACAACTCACCAAATACAAGGAGTTAAGAGGAACCAGCAACCTAAGCAATCTGTCACCGTTTTTAGACACAGATGGTCTAATCCGTGTTGGAGGTCGACTAGAAGCTTCACCGCTTCAATTTGACTCCAAACACCAGCTCTTGATTCCATATAACGACCCGATTACAAAGCTAATCTTTGAAATGACCCACAATGACAACAAACATTGTGGTGCGCAAACACTCCTGGGGATAGTCAGATTAAGATTTTAGCCAATAAAAGGCAAAATAATGGCAAGAGCCACAGTGCATCGATGCACGACATGCAGCAGAGCCAAGCCTGAGCTATTCCACCAAATAATGGGCAACCTGCCATCAACACGTGTCACAGCAGCCCGTGCCTTCATTAATACTGGAGTCGATTACTGTGGCCCAATCACCGTTCATTATAAACTTCGGGGAAAACGACCACACAAGGCCTACAGTGCTGTCTTTTGCTGCTTTGCTACAAAGGCAGCTCACTTGGAGCTGGTGAGCGACCTCACGACTGAGGCATTTATAGGTGCACTCAAACGGTTCATATCCCGGCGTGGACATTGTCAAAATTTTTTTTTTTTTTATTTTTTTTTAATTTATTTTTATTATTGAATCTTTCTTATCGAAATTTACAATATGTATTCAAATCTTAATTCTACTTGTTGTCTATTAGTTGTTACCAGTGTAACCACTAACTGCTGTATTCAAATTTTAAAAATGTCTTCTAGTTAGGCTCAAAGTATCGGTTCTTTTTAGCCTCTGGTGACCTTCGAACTGAAGCAGACCCCGAGCGAGGTAGTTAGGGTGGGTCATTAGTTTATCGATGTAACTTAATGAATATTTTTTAATTTCCTCCTGGATAGTGGGGACGTTGAGATCTCTGTGGATAATATCATTACGTATATACCATGGGGCGCAGACAATTTGTCGTAATATTCTAGACTGTCTTCTTTGAAGCGTTTGGATGTTAGATGCACATGCAGTACCCCATAATTGGATGCCATATGTCCATATTGGTTTTATGATAGACTTGTATAAAGACAAGTTTGAGTTTCCACCGAGAAGCCAATGTAGTTGAGCTTCTTTAAGTTTCATTGCCGTTATTTTCGCTTCAATATGACGAGACCAGGTCAAGCGTCTATCTATATGAATTCCCAAGTACTTAACATGGTTTTCTATCGGAACAGTGATGTTTTTTATTTTTACAGCTGGGCACGTTTGTTTTCTGAGCGTGAAAGTTAAGTGAGCACATTTAGCCGGGTTAACCTTTATTCTCCATTTTTCTAGCCAGGCCTCTAGTTTATTTATGTGGGACTGCAGATTTTGCGATGCGACTTTTGGGTCATGGTTAACGCTAATAAATGCTGTGTCGTCCGCAAATGTAGAGGTATGCGTGCTCAGGTTTGTTGGCATATCCGCTGTGTATATTATATATAGAAGCGGTCCTAATATGCCGCCTTGGGGGACACCAGCAGTAATTTTCTTGAGGGGGGAGTATTTATCTTGCGACTTTACTATGAATGTTCTGCCTGTTGGATAGCTCTCCAGAAGCTTGTGAGTGTTTTGAGGAAGCATTCGTGTTATTTTAATGAGTAGCCCATCATGCCAAACTTTGTCAAATGCTTGGGAAATGTCTATAAACAGGGCTGAGCAATATTGCTTTTTCTCAAACGCTGATCTTATAAGGGTGACAATTCTATGCACTCGTTCTATTGTACCATGTTTCGCTCTGAATCCGAACTGGTGATCCGGGATGATGTCGTGTTCATTTAGATGAGGAGTTATACTTAAAACAAAGATTTTTTCGAAAAGCTTCGATAGGATTGACAATAAGCTTATCGGTCTGTACGACGCAACCTGGCTAGCATATTTTCCTGGCTTGGGAATCATAACAATTATTGACCTCTTCCATGAGGATGGGAAGTATCCGACTCTTAATATAGCGTTAAAAATTGAGCAGCAAGATTCTGGAGGCAGACGATGGTCCGGGAGATTTTCTTATATTCACTTTTTCTATTGCAGATTTTACTTGAATTATGTTAAATTTTAATGGATGGTTTACCTTATCAGGAATGATTGGACGACAGGAACAAGTATGTGCATCATGTGGCGTAAAAACTTTCTCAAGGTGGCCCGCGAAAGCATTTAATTTTTCATGTGTGTTTTTGGCCCAAGTGCGGTTTTCCAGTCTTAATGGAGATTCTTGGGTTATAGGGCATTTCATATGCCGTACAGCCGTACAGCTTTCCATAAGCTATAATTGGAGTTTTTTGTGGCGTCTAGGCTGTTTAGATAGCCTTCTATTGCAGACTCGTGGTTCTGTCTCAATTTGTTGCGAAGAGTAGTCAGGCATAATTGTAATTGGGCCTTAGTGGTTGGGGAACGACTGTTTTGCCATTGTCTTCTTAACTTCCTTTTTTCTCTGATAAGGGTCTCTATATCCGTCGATGTATTGTAAGGAGCACGTTTAATTGTCCGCTTGATTGGGGTTGCATTTCTTGCTGCAGTATCCAAGACTTCTGTAAATCGGTCGACAGCTATTTGGATGTCAGATGAATTCTTTAGGGGAATGCACTCTGATAGGTGAGAGCTCACATACATTTTACACTTTAACCAATTTGCGTTTCTGCTTGGATAGGAAATAAAGTTTGCAGCTGCGGCGTCAGAGTTACCTTTTAAAATGAGGATTGAAGGTGATTGATCAGACGAAAGATCATAGCAGGAACTAACTAGTACCTGATCGCGCTTGATGTTTTTAATAACAGCAAAGTCGATAAGGTCTGGTAGCTTATTGAAGTCGGTTGGCCAATAGGTAGGCTCACCACTCGATACCACATCAAAATTATTTGCAGTTACGGTATTGTAGAGCTGATTACCTCCAGTACTAATAAGTCTGGAGCCCCAATATGTATGTTTAGCGTTGTAGTCGCCAGCAGCAATACATTTCTGGCCCAATGTGGAGAAGAATTTATCGTGTCAAAATTTATATTGCGACAATGCAACAAACTTCGTCGGAGCGAAAAACAAATTGCCTGAACTTTCCACAATAATACATTCTTCAGAAGCACAAGCAACTATTATGAATGCTTGCAGCAACAAGGGTATCCAATTCAATTTTATTCCACCAAGAGCACCACACTTTGGCGGCCTCTGGGACGCAGCTGTTAAATCAGCAAAATATCTTCTGGTAAGGACATTGGGGAATGCATCCTTAACTTACGAAGAGCTTGAAACCATAGTTGTGGAAATCGAAGCAATACTGAATTCCAGACCGATTTCACCAATGTCAAATGACGCAAACGACGTAGGCGCACTTACTCCGGGACATTTTCTGATTGGCGAACCACTTACTGCCCAAATTGATGCTCAAGCGAAGCCCCCAAACGTTAAATTGGAAACACGATGGAAATTAGTTTCTCATCTCAAGCATGAATTTTGGAAGAGATGGTCACGAGACTACCTAAATGAACTGCAATACCGAAACAAATGGCGAGAAAAGTCAAAAAATGTGGAGGCAGGGGCAACCGTCCTCATTAAAGAAGATAATGTTCCAGTTATGAAATGGCCCATGGGGCGTGTTGTAAAAACATATAAAGGAAACGACGGTGTGGTAAGAGTAGCAGATGTTCAGACCGGTTCAGGCATCCTTAAACGAGCAATTCAATATTTAGTTCCACTCCCTAGGCTCAATGATGAACCCGAAGAAGAAGGACAACTACCTCCTCCACAAATCCCAGAATCCGAATTGTCAGCAGAAAATCAAGTACCAAAACCATCATCGGATGGAAGGCCACTCGCCAAAAAACCGCGAACTTTGGCAAACTCAATAATGACTATACTACTCGCAATCTTGGTATTACTCCCGCTCGTTTCCACAGATAAAATTGAAATAACGCAATTTGAACCCAACATCGGCTTGTACTTTGAAGGTATCAGCAACATCCGAGTATCGCGATCAGAATGGAACATAATTTCCTATTTTAATTTAAGCCCTTATTGGCAAGAAATATCTAGCTTCATGAATGAATCAGCAGCATTGCACCACTTATGCGACCTGCTAATTCAAAGAACAACTTGCTCGAGTGTGCTCCAAGCAGTTGACTTTAGCCTAGCAAGTCTTAATAACAACAATCTCTTGCTAAAGAAAAGAGTTAAACGTGGCGCTATAAACGTTGTTGGTAACATTGCAAATTCACTGTTCGGAATCTTAGACTCTGATTATGCTGAAGAAATGTCAAACACCATCAACGCAGTAAATGCAATTGAAAACCACCTGAAACAACTTCTCAGCAATCAAACATCAATTGTCGACGCAACTCTAAACGTACTTAAAGAAGATGAAAAGAATATAAAAGAAAGGTTCAACAACGTCGAAAACCAATTAACAGAAATTACATCCAGTAGCTCGTTTCTGTATTTCTCGCATCGTAAAATTTCTTACATGAAGTGTGAAACAAAAAATTCCATCGTTTCTCGATTTATGAGATTAAAGTGTTTCTGTATTTAAATGCGAAAACAGACACAACAAATTCTGTTTATACTGGAATATTTCCAGTAATTAAGTGTCACATAAAAGCGAAACGACAACAAAAGAAATAAATATAATAAAAACAGGGCTGCCAGATTTGACGAGTTATCGTCATCTTGACTATTTTTTGTTCCGATATTAAAAAAGTGACGTTTTGATCATTTTTTCTAAAAAGTGACGAAAGCAAAAGCAAAAACAAAATCAAAAATATTTTATAATATTGTTATTACTTTCTATAGAAATTCATCTTGAATTTTTAAATTTCAAACACTTCTAATTTGTGGCGTTGAAAATTGAAAAAAAAAAATAATATGAATGTATGTAGAAAGCAGCAACTAATTTATAAAATATTTTTGATTTTGCTTTTGCTTTTGCTTTTAATAAAATTGTTGGCGTTGCGTTTTACACTATAAGCCCCTTAGTCTTCGAAATAAGATAATTGTAAATATTTTTATATGTTTGTTTATTAGAAAAAAAAATATCTTTAGAAGCAAGGGTTAAATTTTTATATTTATTCCTATTGTGAAAATTGTCCTCGAAATTGTTTGTCTTTTCCCTAAAAAATGTATCGGCAAAAGCAAAATTTCGAGGGGAAGTAATGGAACGACTTGGCTTATTTTGAACATTTGAGTCGTTTATTTGGAAAGTGGTTAAAGTCCATTTTTTCTTATATAGAGATATTTAAGGGTTTGTGTTTGATTTGTTTCAAAAATGTTGTTAAGTGGTATTAATTTTTTTTTATGGCTTTGTGACCTTAAACATGTTAGAATATATAACGTAATACATTTTGTGAACTTTACTAGAAAAATAAGCTGTGTTTCAGAACCTAAAATGGACTTAGACCACTTTCAAAATTAATAAAATAATTTTTTTGTTTGTAAAAAGGAATAAGTCCACTTATTTTAAAGAAATCAAGCAAAAGAAATTGTAAATATTTTATGTTAAATGTAGATGAATGTAATAGCTTTAAAATAAATAGGGAAGCTTTTTATTTAAATACAGATTTTTATTTATGTAATTAAAAAAATGTTTTTAAAAATAAACATGAATTCATTTATTAAAAAATTAAATTTACATTTATTTATTAAGGATAATATTAAAGATTTTGCCATATTATTTCTCCTCATTTCGGTTATGTGTGAGGTTTTGATAAAATATTTATGGTGCATAGGTGGTATATACCTTAGTAACTCCATCATATCCTTATACTTAGGAGTTGAAATGGGACGTACATTTTTCATTTTTGTATAATGGTGTTAATTTTATTTTGTTGAAGTTCCTTGGTCTTCCCCGACAGGGTTACAAGTCAAGTATTTTGAACTCTTTATCCACTTCCATAGATTCTTTATAAAACATTTTATAGGGTTCACTTTTTATAAATAGCATCCAACTTATCCTTAGCCAATTTACAGGTTCGCCACTAGTGTTTTTAATCTCTTATGAATTGCTTCTTCCAGAGGTTTTGTATAAAAAAATCTTTACGTTTCGTTTTAGTTAATAAAAATTTGTGGACTTAAACCGGCTTCAAAATATTTTTTTTTGGATTTCGTTAGCTAACTAATTTTCAAGTGCCCAAAATCATAGCGATTTTAATGATACTAGACTTAAATTGTTTATAAAAAAAAAAGGATTATATAGGATTGCGATTGTTGTTATCATTAACTACTTTTTTTAACAAAATAGACTTAAACCACTTTTAAAATAAACGACTCATTTAATACTTCTTATATACATATACAAAATATGATTGATATTTGTTATTCTTATCTTATATGTACACTTTTGTGCCAAAACCGTTATTCCGGCAAGAAAGAAATTTGTTTGTCTCCCAGTAAAATTTTTTTCAAAATGGATAGCTTCTTTCACTCGTTATTTAGTAGCTTTCTTCCATAAGAACTTCGATAACTACTTTTTTCTGGATGTATTTAGATAAAAAAAATGACTTACTTTTGAATTTGTTCATTTTGGCACAACCCTTGTAAAATTCATTAGTTTTTCAGTAGAATTGTATGTACAGTATTCCACGGATAATTACCTCGACAAAAATGCCAATATTTTTCGGTAATTATGCGGGGTAAGCATTTAAACGAATACGCTTAACTACCTCGTTGAGGTAATTATAAGAATACGTTTAACTACCTCATTGAGGTAATTAAGCGAATTCGTTTAAATACCTCATTGAGGTAATTAGACGTATTTATTTACAAGATAACTTAACTTTGATGTATGAAAAAATTTAAGACAGGAAATTTTACTTTTATTTTATTTTTATATTTATGCGTTTAGAGCTTTTAATGAATTTTGGTATCGATTTGTTTGTAAATAATTCACATGTTTTAGCCATTGCTGTATTTTTATTGCACACATATTTTAAGTTATTAAAACATATTTTAATACATGCTCAGCAAATAAAAAAATTGCTTAAAATTCTGGTTAACAGATGAATTTTCTGTTGCTTTAATTTCGCCACCTACATTAAATTTTCACTGTACAATTTTAAGCCAAAGAAAGTTTTTGTTGAAGATAAATGTTTTTCGCAACTCATAACATAGAAACCTAGACGCATCGTTTAGTAAACGATCGAATCAGAAACACTTTTTTAAGTAATCTTTTCGTGTCCGTCCCTCCATCTTGCTGGTTGTCCATGTAAACCTTGTGCGAAAAGTAAAGGTAGCAGTTTTTAGATAATTTGATAAAATTGGGTAAATATGTTTAATTGTGATAAGCGAAACCTATGTAAATTGTAAGAATCGGTCTATAATATCACACAGTACCCATGCAAACTTCAAACCTTAATCTCTTTGCGAAAAATATCTCATAAATTTTGTGTATCTAGATAATTTATAACTCTTATGAGAATCTTGACCTCATAACATAACTTTTAATGCAATAATTAATTTGTTGAATATTTTGCTTTTAATCAAGCAATATTTTGTTTTTAGGCATATTTTTAAAAAACAAATTTAGTGCATATTTTTAAATTGTTAACATGTAAAACTTGGTTGCATTACTTGCTGTGTTTTTGTCAAATAGTACTGAGGCAATTAAACGAATGAAATTTAGGTATAATTTTGTTTTGGGAGTTAAATTTTTAAGGCAATTATCCGAATCGGGTAATTAAGCGTATGGCAATTAAACGTGGATTTTTGTTTAAAAAATGGAAGAAATAAAACGGGCATTTAAAACTCGAGGTAAATAAGCGTGAAAGGCATTTAAGCGTGGGGTAATTAACCGGGTTATACTGTAGTGCTTTTATGTGTTTCTGATTACTTAACATATTATTTTGTAGGCGAAGATTTTACTGGGTCTTTAACCCGTTTATTTATGAACCGATATTTTTAATTTTAACTACCAGGTATTCTACTTAGTCTATTTCAGGTAAAAAAGAAAAAGATTATAGGAATAGGTTAATTAAAGATTTATATCTCAGCCATTTGTAAACCGATATAGTTAAATATAAAACATCGTTGTCACTATCAATTCCATAAAAACCCAGAATATTTATAAATTATAATACTGTTATCAAAGCTGATTTAATTTAAAAATTTTCCATTTTGATCTCTGTTTTTGTAAATATGTATATATCTATTTTAAAAAAGGATGTATGTTTATTTTATTAAGCTTGGTTTCTTTTTGCTTTTGTAAAAATATTTATTTTATTTTTAATCAGTATTGTGGTTATTTTGTTGAACTATTTATGGGCTTTTAATCCAAATTTTTTAATATTTTTAATAAGGCTAAAGTTCATCAAAGTTCGACCTATTCTCATACCTAACAAATACACCAAAAAACGGCTTTGTGCAATTGTAAAAAAATCGCATTAAATGAACAGCAACAAATACACTCACTTGCGTTATACAATCAAACTTGCGCAACCGCTAATATTCGCTGCTGGTTTGCAGTCATTCAAATAATGCACATCGTGCTTTGTTATTTAAACAATCGTTAGCTTCGTTTTTTAATAAAGATGTTTGTGTGTTCGGTGCGACAATGAATGAGAAACAAATACAAACAAAAAAGCCAGAAATCAAGCAATCATTACTCATGTATTCATTTAGCATTAACTATGTAGTACAAGAAAAAAAAATTGAAATGAAACTAAACGCACTACATATGTAGGTACACACAATTTCCATAGAAACAGACTTTTTTTCATTTTAAAAAGTACAGTAGTTCTGTATGTAGGTACAATGTGTTCTTGTTATTGTTGTTTTTATTGTTGTTAATTTTGACAAAGCGTCTCATCGAGTGGTTTATTGTTGTTAATGTAACAAAAGCGTCTCATCGAGTGGACAATGACTACTTGAATGCAAAAGTATAAGAATGTGTTCTTTTGAATTTACTCAGTTGTGTTATTGCGTGAGCAACAAAAATGCAAATAAAGCGCTTTCAATAAAAAAACGAATAAATGCAAAAATCAAATGTGTACGAAAGGATGTAAAAATTACCAACGTTGAACTTTGTTTTGCAAGCAAAGAGTGAATGTAAATTTTAGCGTATGAATAAATCAAGAATAATTGTGATTTTGCAGTTCTTTGATATGTATATAGATAGAAGATAACTCAAAAATATTTAAACAAAACAAGAATGCACAAAAACTTTCTACTATGTATTATATTTAATACTTGCCGTATCAGCGGAGTCGCCCGCTTACTGTTTTCATTTTCACACAGTTTATACGAAACAAACCTTTAGAATGCGAATTTAATTTGATTTGATAGATCGCTTGGTCGTTTTATTTTATTGAATAGAATTTTCATGTTTAAAAAAACGCTTGCCGCTCTTGTTTAGGTAGCTAGAGTTAATTTTTGACTAGCTATAGAGTCGGAGAAGCAGAAATTACTTTTCTGTCTCCTATTAGTCCAAGGTTAATAAAAATATATAAAGCCTGTGTGTTTTATTGTATGTGGATCAATCTATTTGTTTTAAATTTTATCAAAATGGGTAAAAATGTTTTGTCTTGGCAGAAACTGTTCATCTGTCCCTTCATATTCCTAGCTTTAAAAAAATATAAGCCCTCTGTGTTTTATTTATGTGTGTGTTTTCTATATATGTGGTACCTATCAGGTAAATACCGGGTATATTCCTTTTTGGGGAATTTAAAAAACGCAAATGCATATGACAATCATTAACTATCGATAAACTTAATTTAATTTTAAATTATTTTTCATTTTTTAAAAACGTCTATAAATATTTAAACGCTGGTTAAATTGCACTAAAACTACAATAACATGTTGTACAAAACGTTTATACCAGGGTACCCAATTTTCCCTATTTACCTGGTATTTACCAATTAGACATTTCTCCTTTTCCCATCTATACTTATGTCGCTTAAGAGGTTCCATTCTTAATTTTTTGAAAAACATTTTAAATCGGCCCGGCAGATTCGGAGATAACATCTAACAAACATATACAAATAAAAACATACAAACTTTTCAGCTTAAGAACATAAGTATAGATTAAATTAAATACATATCTATAAGGAATTCATTTTATTTATTAATTTACAAAAAAAAAAAAAAAAAAATATGGATGCAATTAAAAACAGTTATAATAATGGCAAATAAACAAAAAACTATTAAATAATAGCGGTTTTCACTCTTTTGTAAAAAAGTAGCCTTGTAGACCTTTTTAATCTTGTGAAATTAGTTAACGTACTAACATTTACAACACACAAACAACAAAATGTATTAAACTTTTATTTACTGCGCTGCGGTTAAAAATCGCACAAAAAGCTGTAGGAAACACGTGTGTTAAATTAAATTTACAATACAAACCAAAAAATATACTCAAGTATTAAATAAAACAGAGTTGTACACTTAACTCAAAGGGTGAAAACCGCTAATAACAGTTTATTTATTTTTTTGTACTAAATGTTGTTTACAATATTCCCACATAAATAAAGCTCCAGTCACATGAACATTTAGGGAACGTACTTGACCAGATTGAGGTATTTCAACAGCGAAATCTAAAAGTCCAAGTAGTGGTGCTGGTATGCCATCTTTTTCATGACTAAAATAAAAAAAGTTTATATTTTATTATCTTTTTGTACGTTGTACAATTACTTATGTATTTATGTACATTAAGATGGTCCCTAAAAATTTATTTTCGATTTTCCAAAAACGAGGCTAAGATAAAAAAACTTTACAAAAATTTGTCACCGCGTGCCGTATGAGGGTTAAAGGATCGTAATTTTTCAGGAGTCGCCCCTACTGAGGTAAAATGTATGAGAAACCCCCATTAAATAAAAAAACGAATTTTCACGAAAATTTATCAAAATAAAAAACAATTACACTTAGTATAACAGCTTTGAATGTGAATCGGATCGTATAATCAAAGTATTTTTTACGCTTCAGGCACTGCAGTCCTTAAATGCATTGCATTTCTTTCTGATATCATGCATTCATCTAAAGCAGAAACGATTCGTTCATTGATGAATGATTGTGTCTCTCTTTTATAACTTTCGAAGTCGACGATAGAGAGTCCTATTCTAGTTCAATTCCACCAGCGTCACCATTCGGTAGATGATGGGAATTGCGCTAGAATTGAATACAAATATTAAAGTTATTTATCTTCTACAATAAACATTTCTCATCCGTTGCTTAGATATTCGGCCTGATTACGGTTGGCGTTGTTGTTAACGCCTATGTGGTTTTTTGTAACCTGTGTTCTTTAATCTACTACAAAAAACGAAAACGAAATTACGTAGAAATCAAGCATTTTCACACAAAATTCTAGTTAAAACGTCGTAAATTATATATGGGATTGGTAACAAATACCTGCTTAAATACTTATTTAGATGGCACTACAACCTGCTGTTGGGCTTGGCCTGTTCCATGCGAATTTTTGGGTATTCTTAACTCTTAGCATTGGAGTCTTGATCTTTCCCGTTAACGTTTTCCTTCATATAGATTCTCGAGTGTCTTTCGTGCCGAAGTATCCGCATGTGTGCCAGCGCAATCGTTGTACTTAATGCTTCTCATTTTGTTCAAGTCGCTAACACTCAAAGTTCATCAAATTTAATTTTCATTAAATTATTTTTATGAAGAAAGGAATTTTACAACATGAAATTAATTAAAATTTATTGATAATTTTTCATTCTTGACTGAAGCTGGGCTCGAACCCAGACGTTTTTACGGACAGGTACATTTTTTGTTTACAATGATATGCCTTTGTGTAACTTCTCCATGGAAAAATAACAATTTTAAATTGTTATCGAATTAAAGAAAATAAATAATTTTTTAAAAATAATCCTCCAGCATAACAAAATAAATATAAATTTAATGAAATTATTAAATACCCATGAACTTTAACTATGTTTTTGTTTGATTATTTTATAATAAAAGTCGAAACAAATTTGTTTAAAATTGATTTTAAATTGCACGATTTATAAAACAAAAAAGACGATCTTTATCTGGCAGCACTGATTAAAACCAAAACAAGAAAAGGCTAAAAAAAATTTAAAATAACAAAATATAACAATTGTTTTTGTTTATTTTCATCATATAAATTATGCATTCATCATTTATATTCCTTCCATTTCTTTATTTATTTTAAAAAAATAGTATATAAACATATTTTAAATTCAAAATATCTACATTTTATTTTTCTCGCCACCAATTTCAAATGTGACTTATTTTGACAGTTCTTGAAAGAAACTTTTCGCAAAATATGGTTATAGAAACACTTTTTCTCGCATCCTTCCAATAATTGCTGGAAAATTATTTAAATGACAGATAATTCTCGCAAAAAAAAGATACAGAAACACTTGGGTGAGAAAAACCATTTTTTGTTTCATTTCACTCTATTTTTGTTGCAATTCACACGTTTCATGCTAAAAGTTTTACGATGCGAGAAATACAAAAACGGGCTACAGACTACACGAAAATGAAAAGGAGCAGTATCAAGCAAAACAGATTCACACCATGGAAAAATCAGCCCAAAACTTCTATCACCATCCCAACTTCAAGCCGAGCTTATGCAAGTGAGGAATCATCTTCCAACGTCTCTAGAACTACCAGTAGGCGGATATAATATTCTACAACTGTACAAAATCATGAGTGTTAGGGGAGGCGTAACAAAAGACCACGTCATCTTTCATATATATATATATTCCGTTAGTTGATCCTGAACCATTCGAACTTCTGAAACCACACCCAATTCCGGTTCTGGTAAATGGCACAATGCTCGCTATAAAGCCATGCGGCAACTTCATAGCTCTTAATTCTCACAGGGATCAGTACTTCATCTTGAAGGAAAAACAGTGGGTCACATGTGCAATAATTAGAGAAAATTAATTTTTGTGCCAACACATGCAATCAACATTTAACGCAAACTCTGACAAATGCCTATGCGAACTCTCACTTATCAACTACAACATGCAAAGAGGTTGTAACATTGTTCCTGTTGCTGAAAACACGTCACTTACCCAGTTGGAATATAGCAATCAATGGCTATACACAATGCAGCAGCCATCCCAAATAAGCCCCGTATGCGGGCAAGAAAAATCTCAGCGAACCTTAAAAGGATCTGGTGTCCTAAAAATATCACCAGATTGCACACTCAAGTTCAATTCAATCATCATCAAAGGTCATCAAACTGTCTCCACATCTCTTCAGACATCCTACACTGTAATGAGCAATAGCACTGACATCAGCTACCCAGATGAGGTACAATTTGAAAGGATCCATACCAAAGCCTATGCTGACCAAATTAAAAACATCTCCCAAATACAGAGCAAATTACATCAAATGATATCTGCCGAGCTTCCGTCACAAATCAAAAGCATACAATACCACCACGGGACTATTGCCTATGTCGCCCTAGTTATCGCAATTATAATCAGCATGAAGGTTGCCTGGAAAAAGGCACGTTGTAAAGGACTTAACCCAGCTCAACAACCCCCAAGTCCAGCAGTACGCCAACATATTCCAACTCAAGAATTTGAAGTATCAATAACTTAAGCGTATAATTCTAATAAAAACAATGTAAGGTTGTCGCATTTGCAATTTTGTTGATCAATGCTCAACGGCGGGGTGTATGTTCAAACCATCACAAAGAATTTCTTTCACATATCTACAAATCTACAAACATACTTACGTACATGTGCCTGCACGAAATTATGTGAACAACCTTAAATTGTCAGTCTCATGTTTTTCTTTATTTTTTGTAATGTTTTAATTTTTATTTAACTTGAATTTCTTTCACACGTTTGTATCAATCTACAAACTTACTTACATATGTACGTACATGTGCCTGTCCGAAATTATGTGAACAATCTTAAATTAATATTCTCATATTTTTCTTGTATTTTTTGCAGTTTTAATTTTAATTTAACTCGTGCCTTGAACTTCTAGTTGAATTGCAATTTTACTGTATTTTTACTTTTTACCAAGTTTGAGGAACTCCAATTTCATTTAAATATTTTAATTTAGTAACCTTGAACTACTGTTTGAGTTTATTTTATTTTACTTTTTTTTGTTTGTTTTGGCATCGTTGACATTTTTTCTGGAATTTCTTTAATTTACAATTTTATAAGCTTTGTTGTTATTTGTATTTAGTAATTAATTAGCATATAAGAATCAATTTTATTTTAATAAAATCAGAAATAATAAATCAATTCGATAAGTTGTTTCTCTGCTTAAACTCCGCTGTAACCAAGTTTCAAGTGCTTGCGTTACTCTTACGAATTGTCTTGGTGACACTGCCTAGACAATATTATTAACGTTACTTGGCTAATAGCCTTGTAAACAAATCAATTCAAAGGTTAAACAAATCAGTTTAACCCAATTCATTTATTGAATTAAACAAATGGCAAGTGGTTATGGTATGCTTTTTACTGCTAATTAAAGTCCTTTAAGTCGAAATTTGTACTTGTTTATAAAGGGACTAAAGTGTCAAATATTTTTATAATGTTGTAAAAAAAAATGCTAATCCAAATGCAATTGCAAGCATAGGACAAAACAATGAACGACCGACCATTAGAGGATAAGTCCGCTAGATTGATTACCTTTTTGGGTTTAGAATTTAGAAAATTTTTAAAGTTGCAATGGTATATCTTATAGTCCCTGTTACTTCGGTTCCTTCAGAAAGGTACTTATCAATTTTTAAGAAACTGTCATCTTAAATAACGTGCGTATATACATACAAACGTCTCATACATTCAATAAAGTGATAAAAACAACGGACTGTAGCCTAATAAAAAAATACTTAAAGTTTTCCTGCGCAAGTACAAACATTCAGTCGATAGTAATATCGATAGTGAAATCTGAACTATCGAGAGTGAAATCTGAACTATCGATAAATATCGATAGTAGAAAATATCGATAGTATCCCAGCACTAGTTTGTATACAAAATATAGGTATATTCACTTTAATAACAAAACAACCAATAACAATTTTAGTACTTCCTAAATCAACAAAAAAGGGACAAATAATAAAGAAAACATTAAGAATACATTCAATTCCATTTGATTTTAATGCTTTGAGTTTGCACTGTTGCTGCAATTGCAATATTTGCCTCAGTCTTCAACAAGAAATATGGTTGGAACCTTTCTCTTAACCTCTGTTCCATTTTTAAAATAAGAGATCATAACTGTTGTCATTCCTGGGATCTGCTTAGCTCAAAATATTTTCATATAAAACATCGAAGTTAGCTGCACACATAAAAAATATAGTATACACGTTTTCACATAAATATCTAATTTAAGCTGTTTATAAAAACAAAAATCGCAAACAAGTCAAGTTGACATCATTATAATTCTTTTATTTTGTTTGCATTTACCTTCATTTATGCATATGGCTTGTGGTTACAGCAACTTCACCGCGATTATATGAAAGGAAATCTTGGCCTGGAACAGAATAAAGTAGTTGTAGTATTTAAAGCTGTCGAATGCTCTGTAGCGCAACAAAGTTCAAAATCTCGAATTTTGCGCTTCAACCGCAACGACTACTACATCTACGTATTCTGTTGACTATACTTTGAAACTGCCGGTTTTAAATTTGACAGCTTGCAGCGCTATTGTTAACGTTGTACTACAGCGACTATTATTTTCCCCAATTTATTTACCAATTTGGCTACCTCGTTCATTATAAAAATGCATAAAAAATGACTAGAGGTTTTTTGAACGTCTTTGTTATTATCAATTTATTAATAAAAACGTTGTTACTTCTCTTTCAAACACTTTTTTTAGCTGCACTTTTATGCAGGTAACCACAATTGCGTACCTGCATTAGGGCAGCTAAATACATTTAAGATATGTAGCTGCATTTTTGATTAACCTGCACAAAAAAATCGTGCAAAGGAGATTGTGCAGCTAAGTAAAAATTACTGTAATAACAAAAAATGAAAAAAAAACAACTTACATTAAACAGTATTGCACTAATTTCGCAAAATAAAAAAAAATAATCAAAAGTAATCTTCGAAAGTAGTAAAATTATTTTCCGATTACTTTTTATTATTTTTTCGTAATTTTTATTAATCTTGATTATTTTTTGATTATCTGTAATCGTAATCAATTAGTAATCGTGCGAATCTGAAAATAATCGTAATATAATCATTACTTCACCTTTAAAAGAAAAAATAATCTAATTACTAATTATTATGATTATTAATCATTACTTAACAGCAGGGTTGTGAACTATTTCTAATCAAAAAGCGCCTTGTCCCCAATCAAAAAGCGCTAAATAAAATTTAAATAAAAAACTTAATGAAATGTTTAAGAACCAAGTTTTATTAATTACACTGGCTGTCAAAAAAATCGTTTTAAATAAAAATATATGAAAAACAAAAATACTACTGCGCTTAATTCAAATCCGTTTTCAGTTTTTTCTATCATGTCTAGACTTTGTCTTTTACAAATAATTATTTTCTAAATTATTTCTTAAATAGTGGTGACCATTTTTCCATGCAAATTAGTTTTTTTTATCATTTATTAGAAATCCAGGTATATTGTGAATAAAATAACACAAGAAATCAGTAAACAAAATGTTAACTAGACTTGATTGAATAAACTATTTGGATTCAGCACTCTAAAGTGAATTAAAATCACATAATCAAGTTCTCTAGATCGACTTTTTTTTTTTTGTCTTTTGCCGAGCAGTGTTAATAAAACATTAATATTTTTAAAAAGCTTTTTCTGATATTTCAGGAAAATTAAAGAAATATAATTTCAAATATACACAGAAAGAATTATTTACTAAATCACCAGAAAATATGTCTTGAACCACGAAAATTTGGCACTTTTCTCGTCCAAGCCAAAAATTTCTTATTCTATATTAACCTGTGTTTGCCTGGTTTAAGCAAAAAGTTATGACTCAAAGCGAAAATTTTCTAAAATACAGCTAAAAAAAATTTATTTTAAATAAAGTTTTCGCTGCTTTTTATATTACAAAATCAGAAGAAAAGCCAAAATTTTTTCCATAAAAACGTATAGCACTAGTTACTTTAAAAAAAAACCTTAATATAAAGAAATAAGAACATTTTGATTGATTTGTTAACATGTCGATCCAAATAAAAACTAATTAAATCAAACCAAGTTTTCTTGAGCATTTTCTGGAAAAATTTAAAGAAATCGCTAGCATTTGTTTCTTGATTCTATTTTAAAATCAGACTAATATTAAATAAATGATTCTTGAAATTTTTGATCATATACCAAAAACGTGAATTTTTTAATCATGAGAAAATGTTTCTTTATTTAAGAAACTTTTACTTAATACGAACAAAATAAGTTAAAATCAGTTATTTAGTTTTGAATTTTCTTGTTTTAAGAAACGAAATGGATTTCTTTAGAAAATAAACTTCTTTCCTTGTATAGAATGCTTTTCAGAGTAAAGTATTTTCAAAACGGAAACAAATTTTGGCTTAATGTGTCTTGATTTTAATGTATGCAAATAAAAGTGAAAAAATGTTGGTACCTATCAATAAAAGCGCTATTTTAGCGCTCTTTTTAAAAAAAGCGCTAAGGAAAAAATATGCGCCTTTTCGACAGTTAAAAAGGGCTAAATCTAGCGCCAAAGGCGCTAAATTGGCAATTCTGCTTAACAGCTATGGTTATAATCAATTACTTAAAACGGAATATAGCTTTTTGCAAGGTGGCATGTCATTACATCCAGTGTCTTAGTGTCCATGGACACTGTGACACTTTTGAAAATGTCATAATGTCCGTGGGCATTAAGACACTTTGCAAATGGACCCTATGTCATTTTTAAAAATGTCATAAGGTCCATAATTACTAAAGATGTTAAATAAAAAAAAGATCTACATACACGCAGAGAAAAACATGTTTTATTATGGTCACAACCAACAAAACTATTTTTAAAGAAACTTATTTTACCATAATATGGTTGTCGGTGACAATGATTTGTTTAAATGAAACATAATATGGTTATAATTTTTTTTAAATGGTTTTGTTGTTTTTTCTCTGGGTGCATATATTAAATATATATGTAACAGAAACACTTTTGGGCGCAAGGATTTTCTCCCTTTTGGTGCAACAAATACCGGCAGCGCTTACTAAAGCGTCTCGGCATAGCCGGCCTTTGGCCGAGCGCAAGGATTTTCTCCTCTATGGTATAAAAAGACCGGCTTCGCTAACTAAAGCTTCTCTGCGCAGATGGCCCGAAAAAATGGGCTTTTTTCATAAAATATTTTCATTATGAAAAATCACCAAATTTTAAAAACGAAAAATCACCCAATAATAACGAAAAATAGCCCAAAAATGTTGGGTCACTTTTCATATGAATTCAGGCCCAATGGAATTTTTTTGGGCGAGTTTTCATTTTTTTTGGGCGATTTTTCCTACAGCCACTAATAAAAAATGCAAATTTTAAGAAATGAAAAATCACCCCAAACATTTTTACACAAATTTTATAAAATTTTATGTAAAAGTTTCTAGGGATAGTATAAAAAACCCGAATTCTTATACCAAAGTAGAGAAAATCCTTGCCGGCTATGCAGTTAGCGAAGCCGGTGTTTGTTATACCATAGAGGAAAAAATCATTGAGCCCGAAGACCGGCAATTAAGAGAAGCTTTACTGAAAGAAGCCAGAGTTCGTTATACCATAGAAAAGAAAATCCTTGCGCCCGGCCGGAGGCCGGCTATGTAGTGAAGCTTTAGTGAGCGAAGCCAGTGTTCGTTATGCCAAAGAGAAGAAAATCCTTTCGCCCGGCCGAAGGCCGGCTATATAGAGAAGCTTTAGTTAGCGAAGCCAGTATTCGTTATACCATAAAAGAGAAAATCCTTGCGCCAGGCCGCGGGGCATCTATAACGTGAAGCTTTAGTAAGCAAAGCCAGTTTTCGTTATACCATTGAGAAAAAAATCCTTGCGCATGGCCGAAAGCCCAACCATGCTATCAATCGTACGATTTTTAAAACCAAAACTATATAATTATCCGGATTTTGAAATCGGGATTCTAAATTTGTGATTTTTAGTTTCGGGCATATGAACTCCTTCGAAAATGTTTAATGAAAGTTTCTTTGTGTTCTTTTTTGGGGTTCAAATTCATTATAAATTTATAGGTGATTTTTCATAATAAAGAATAACCCCAAATTTAGAGTCATATTTCATTTTGTTTTTAGGGTTATTTTTCATTTTTTTGGGGTAATTTTTCATTAAAAAAATGGGGCCACATTGCATTATGAAAAATAGCCCCTATTTTTATAGTAGTGTAATATCGAGTGTACTCTTTATGAGGGGAAGATAAAAAATTTCCCTATTAACTGTAAGTATATTATAAGTAATTGAGTGAACGTTAGAGAGTTGGTCCTAGGGGAAATTAATACTTCTTATAAGTTTTAGTATATAAGAGGTTACAATTTGTAAATAAAGTAGCAGTTGATTTTGGTAAACTAAAAAGAATAGAACTCATATTATTTCAGTCTGTTGGATTATAGGCTCTTGTGCTTCTGAACTGATTTTGCTGAAACTTTCACAGTGACATCATGTGAGCCCCGAAAATAAAATAGGCTACTTATTTTCTCGATATTGGCAGAGGAATTGGTAACCTTCATATAAAGCCAATATAAATTATCCCTATATTATCTTATATCTAAAAAGCCGCTGCACCCATTTTCTTGAACTGTAACAGTGAGAATGTTCAAACTTGGTAGGATTCACTCTTATGGTAAACTTCATCTTTGAAAATAAAAATAAAAGGGGTAGGCGCAAGGGGAACAACATCCCCCATAGGAATCAGACCTGAAGTCCTGAAAACTTTTGTGTTCAGATATGCGGAATTTAATATTTTTCTTCTATGGGAGCATTGCTCCTCCTCCGTCTACCTGACCCATTTTTATTTTGAAATTTTTAGTTTACCATAATAATAGTGGATTTTAGCATGTTTGAAGACTCTCGCTATAATAGTACTTCAGTTACGCGATATTAATGAGATGCCTGCAGCCAAATTAGGCAACGCCGCTTATGGTAAAATATAAAAATTTTTTTATTTTATAGAAGGAAAATTTTCAATTCCGCACATCTGAACACAAAAATTTTCAGGCTTTGTAGCTCCCCCTCTTATGGTAAACTACACCTTTCAAGATAAAAACAAAGCTGAAGTTAGATACTTTAATTTTGGACAGTGAATAAGACCCCTTTCACACTAGGCAAGTTACTTGCTCAAGTCTCTTGCGCATCTCTTGGTTTGTAGACGTTAGCGGTAAGGTGGGGGTAAAGAAACAAATTTTTGTACAGACTTTCTTGTTCTCGGCAAGTAACTTGCGCAACTAACTTGCCGAGTCTGAAAGGGGTATAAGTCTCCCAACGAATAGAATAAAAAGAGATTTTTGGAAATATTTTTATTTAGAGCAAAAAGTATTAGAATCGGTGGTCGTATATCTACAAAACTACTATAGGTAGAAAAATAAGCTAAGCTTAGTTTCAAAGAACGCAAAAATAAGCGGATAGGTGTCTGTTACTTTTTCTATTTTTTACTTTTTTGTGTCCCCACATAACTTTTACAGTCATTCAAATAGAATCAAACTTTAAAGGGATACATATAGCAAAAAAAAAAAAAAAAAAATAAGATCTCCTTTTTGTACTCTAAAAAAAACTATATTTTGGAAGTTAGTAATGAAATTAAAAATGGCAAGAACGGTTTAAATCGGTAATCATTTAGCAATTGAAGTAAAAGAAATATATATAAAACTTAAAATGCGGTTCTTCCTTAAAAAAAAAAAATGAAGGGACAAGTTCTTGTTACTTTTTCTTACATGTAATTATATCTTTTCGTTTTGAAATCCCTAATATTAACAAAAAGTAACATATTTATTTTATTTTAAAAATTCAGCGAAGCGCACCGGGTTAAGCTAGTAGTATATATAGGGTATACACTATTATATGTTTTTGTTAATTTAAAAAATTATATCAATTATATTAATTGGTTTTAATTCAACACGACACCTACATACATACATATATGTAAATAAATGCAAATGAACCATTTCAACGTTCTTTAAATTATTGAATGCTTTTTTAAATTAAGAACTTAAGGTGGCAACATTGATTAATCTGATTTAATACAATTAATGAAGAGCAGGAACATTGTGTGATGAAAAGTACATGAGGAATGTCGATAAAGAATTTATTTTATACATTAATATTCACACATTTGCGTTTAAAATTAGAGATAAAGTCAAATTAAACATACGTTTGTATGTATTTCAAAAATAAAGACAAACCTTATCTGTATTTAAATCTTAAAAACATCTAATTGTGCTTGGATTTTTGCAAGGAATTGCTTCATTAAAGTAAGTAGAATTATTAATAAAAAATGTAATGGCTCTACATATGAATATAAACTTAAGTTTATCTCTGTGTTTTTTTAAATATGAAATTAATCCAGCGCACTTGTTAGTTAACTAGTCTTAATTAAAAGATTTAAGAATAAATATTTTTTATATGTACATATGTAGTTGCGATATTTAATCAATTATTATGCATTCTAGGTCTACTGTTTTAAGCCATCATGAATCGAAATTGGATCAATTTGATTATTTATATGTTTTATATAAGAAAAAAAAGCTGCGATGAGCCTGTGAGACCTGGGCACAGGAAAAACATTATTGTAGAAAATAAATGGAAGAATTTATGCCAAACCATTAAAACTAGTAAATGCGTTTTAAATGACTTTGCAAACTTGTTTATTTATTTTCTTGAGCTTATGAAGTCAATTATGCTGCTAATTATATCAAATAACGGATTTATTTTGATCAGCTTCTTAATGATCTCGACATCTGCAGTAGAAACAAACACAATGCCCAATTTCGCAGGCAACATGCAGGAAAAAGTTCGTAGTCATCACATCACAAATAACACTGCAAGCATATTAAACATCACAAGCGTTACCTTTGCTTTTACAAAAAATGGAAGAAAGTTATTCGTGCCAAATATATTTCCTTCGTCATTTATATTTTACACTGACGAAAGTAGCTTCAACATAATAAATCATGAGGAGATTCTTCAAAGACATTTTATTTTTAAAGCACAGCTGACTGCAAATAGTACTACGGCTAAGTTAAGACATAACAAGAAAAAGCAACACCCCAAATCAGACGAAATATCGTCATCAGAGGAAGAATATTTTCAGGAGTACGATGATGTTTTTGCAACCAACTCTAGAAAGTATATATCGAATTTTACAGCAAGTACTAGTTGCTCAACCTGCCAACACCATGAAAAAGCTAAAAAGGCCAGTTTGGAATCAATAAAAAAACACATATTGATGCGTTTGCAGTTATCTCAGCCACCCAATATTACAGTTCCGTTGCCCATAGTGCCCCGTAAAATTCTCGACTATTTCTACAAAAATTTCAATTATTCGAAAACAATGATACCACTCTACAAGCACCATTACAATAATAAAATTAACAAACGAAAACGAAAAGTTGACACCGCAGAAGACGAAATGAAGGTCGTAGAGAATGGACAAAGTGAAACACTAAGAGAAGAACAGGATGAAGATATCATGATAAGTGACAACACTCACGATTACAGTGATGAGGATTTCTTAAATCCATCAATGCAGGGAGATGAATTCTACTCGCGTCTTCACAGTATTTATGTTTTTCCAACAAGTAAGTATGGTTCAAAAATAATGCAATATGTAACTGGGGTTATTTTTAATCCACCCCATTTTGACTGATTAAACTATCGACAGGGACATAGATTTACGCAATTTTTACTTAAGGTGCGTTTCCGCATACGCTTACGGCGCTGAAAACGAAAGTCCATACATTTGCGCCGAAAACTAGTTCGTTCCAAAAATTGGCTACAAGCATTTTGGCGATGGAAAAACAACATACAAAGTGCAATCCAAAATTCCGTTACACTGAAGGAAAAATTAGCTTGTGGTTAAAATTGGCAGATGAATTGAATGCAAAAGGTATGTTTATTTTATTTCAATATTTTCTTAAAATAATGCATGGTAAAAGAGTTATACAGAATGGGGAAAATTGTTAAATAGATCGGTCCTGCCATTCTAACGCTTCAATTCCATTGAAATGTTTGTATATCACATGGATATTTTTTCTTTTTTTTTTGTCGCTTGCAGTCATAACAGCAATAACACATATTCTTTATATTGCTGCAGCGCCATGTTATAGGCTGTAATTCGACGATTTTCCACGTTAATTTCATCGACAGTGTGATTTTCCAAATTTTTTAGTATTTAATCAATATTTTTATTTGATGCAGAATATTCCACTTGACAATTACAAACTTAACAAAATGGGAACAATAATTTTGTTTCAGTTTGTGTTTTATGCGCCCACGCTCCTAACTGAAACGCAATGTTTTTCAGCTTTCGTTTTCAGCGATTACGGCGTATGCGGAAATCCAGCTTTAAAAAGGTAAAATAGGGGAAAAATTCGTACTCTTGGTTCTTTTTCATAACACGTTTTTTTTTTCAAAATAATTTTGCGCAAATTTTAAACTTTACACCTATGTGCTTTAACAAATCATGTGGCTAAAAAGAGAATTTTATTATTTGGTGTAACAAACATGTTGAACAATTAAATATTTTATATATAATTCTTAATGAATAACCTTTATAAACCACTTAAAATATATATTTTTCAAATTTAAAGGGGAAAAAGGAGTAAAAAGTGTATTATTGGTTCTTTCCCAGAAAACACGCTTTTCTCTTAAACATTTTATGGAAATTCAAAAATATAACAATCATTACAATCCGAATTAAATGCAATTATATTGTTTAATAACATTAGTTAATTTTTACTAAAAAATACCATATAAATCTTCAAAATGTAGATTGTAGAGACAAAAGGGTAAAATTTTGTACTCTTGGTACTTTTTGTAAAAATAACTGGGTTTCAAATTGATTTAAGGGAAAATATAAAATGGTGATGTAAGCTCAAGATATAATTGATGTACTTTGTATCGCAGGTTTCATACAGAAAGGCTTAAACATACATAATTACAGCTTCACAGGTGAAGATAAAAACATAGGCTCATATTCATAAATTATCACTAGGGCCATTACACACTATCCCACAAAGTCTTAAGTATTTTTCAAAAATGCTTCCCTGATCTAATTATTCCTTGAACCTTTTCAAAAAACAAGAACATGTTATCATGACAGGGTTGCATTTTCGTAAATTAATATAGACTTTGTGGAATGGAAAGTAAGTGAAAGAACTCTCAACAACTTTTATAAAAAAAATAACATTTCAAGTGCTACGGCATTCCCTTACTACGAAGCAGGTTTGTAAGGGAGAATGCTTAAAAATAACTGTATCAAAACATTCAGTGTGTAAAGATGACCGTTGCATCCAACAATATTTATGTGCGCTGAGTAATGCGCTTTATGTGTCAAAAATGTATTGCTTCAAAGTGGGAACTCGCCATATAAAATTCATGTCTTCCGTAAGCGCAATGGTAAGCGAAACCCTTATGTTTCTCCCTTACAAACCTGCTTCGTTGGAAGCTCCATTTTTTATTGGGTATTTAATGGTGTTTTCTTTTCTGACAATAATGTTCCATGTATGCTACCATTCTCGCGGGTTTTTGTTCTATATTAAAAAAATATGCAACAATGTGAGAAGTTGACATCAGCTGACTTTAATTATTGAAAATCAGTGTTGTTAACGCTTATTGGAATTCAAAGAAAATTTAATGTTGATTTAATGGGGAATATCGCTTAAGGCCAGTTTACACGGTAATACAATGTATTACGTCTTTGTAAAATCAAAATAATATGAAATTCTCTCCGTGTTTAAAAGAAAAAAATAAAAGTCTGTTGTGAGTATACTTTATGTTTACACGGATTTTATAAGTAAAATCAAAAATAATAACAAAAAAGCAGATGGTTGCAGTTTAACAATTTTTATAAAAACAACATGAAAATTTCCTGAGTTGATTTTAGTTGTTTTTGTAATTGTATAAAAATGCTACCACCTTCAATATACTCCGTCAAAATGTACCTCTGGTGTGATGAAAATACATAAGTTCCTAAAATGGTTTAGAAAAAAAAAACCATTTACCGACCGCTTGTCAGATTTTGTATTCGTATTCTCTTTTACCCAATGCATTTTGCTTTCACATGATATGATTTCTCTCATTCTATATTATGTCGTAATACAATGTATTACCGTGTAAACTGGCATTTATAAGTACAAACTGCATTCAATCTTTAACACGCTAAATACACATTAGTAAAACGTAGCTATTATTTTTTAGAGAAGAAAACACCATAAGTTATTCACAGTTGGTTACATTCAGCAAGAAAAGTTTACACTTAACTGTGGGTAAAGCTGCAACTAAGTGCCAACTAACTAACACATACAAAGAACAGCTGATTAATATTATCTTATAATTTATTTGAAAAGCGACCAATTTGTGTCACTCTAAAATGCCGAAAGCAATAAATACTCTTACAATTTCGTATATAATAAACTTGCATTATTACATTTGCTACTTGCGTCCATTTATACTGCGTTCAAAAACATCCAGTCACCAAATTTTATTGAAAAATTATATTTTTACAGGCCCCTATTTTAATTGATTTATATAAAAACTATAACCAAAATATTACTTTTTTAGAAATTGTATACATTTTTTAAGAACAATAATAGTTTTTTAATAGCTTAAGTTTTTAGATTAACTACACTATATATAGCGTACAAAATATTATCGACATTTTATTTTCTCTACATGCCAATATGCATGGTTGCATTTCTTCAATCAGCTGAAAGCAGTTGCTAATAGTACATTTACACCTACGCCATAAACATGTTATAAGTTATTTATGATGATAAACTCGTTTGAGAAACTTGTTTATCCATACAAATTATAAACACGTTTATAGCTAGCTTTTGAGTTACAAACAACCAGTTTTTGTTAATGCAACTCTGTTTTTTCAAATTTTGTTTTGGCAATGCTAGTGATATTTGACATTTCATCAAGAATAAAGGCCCAACCAGAACATGCATGTATTAGCTTAAGCAACTGTCAAAAATTAACGAAAAGTCTGTCAAATGCATAAGCAAATAAAAAAAGATTTAGGTGGCCATAATGTACTTAATATCTTTTTAACCATTGTTGCATATTTGTGCAATATTTTGTTTTTTGCGAGTATTTCAAACTAAAAAGTACCATAAACTCCAACCGTGTATTTGTTTATTTTATGCTATTTTATTTGTAAATAATTTTAAAATAGATAATTTGTGAGTGTCTTAAACAAAAATGGAAAATAAATTAAAATATGTAAAGGTAATGAAACATGCTCTAGAAGCACTGTATTTAATAGAAACAATGAATGAAATTAAAGTGAAAAAAAGCGATCGTGTGCAGTAAGAGAAGTTAATCGGGACATGAAGAAGAATGGATTTTTCGTGCTGACATTTTTAAGAATAAAAGATGTTGATCATCAGCAATTTTTCATATACACGAGAACGACACCTCGTGTATATGAACTTTTATTAAACCTGATAAAGCCGTTCCTACAAAAAGTCATTAAGAGAACCTGTGCAACCAGAATGCCGGCTGGCGGTAACCTTGCTGTAAGTGTTTTTCTTTTTGTTATATTTTATAAATATTAATATGTAAATTGTTTTCCTGTTTCATTATAAAAAAGATATTTAGCACAAGGAACTTCATTTCAATCGCCCGCTTGGTGTTTCAAATTAGGTAAAGAGACGGTACGGTGCATAATTTTGGAGACGACTGAGGTAATTTGGAGCAAATTAAGCAATATTTATGTGGCGGAACCTAACGAACAAGACTACAAACAAATTGCTGAAGATTTCTGGAATATGTGGGATATGCCTAACTGTATTGGATCAATTGATGGCAAACACATTGCCATACAATGCCCAGCTAATAGCGGCAGTCAGTTTTTTTGTTACAAACATTTTTTTCCATTGTGTTGTTAGCAGCATGCGATGCACGATATCGCTTCACCCATATAGATATTGGAGCGTATGGAAGCCAGAGTGATGGCGGTAAGTACCAATTTTTAAAATACATATGTTTTTGTTTAAATTATTTTTAATATAAATTACATACATATGTATATATTTAGGTATCTTTCAATTGAGTCGATTCGGAAAAACGCTGCTAAATAACAAACTTCCCATTCCATCGCCCAGAAACTTGCCAAACACGGACTTAAACATTCCACACTTTTTTGTTGGTGCCTTCCCTTTAGGAAAAAATCTAATGCGCCCTTACTCCGGCACGCTTTTGCCGAGCGACAAAGAAATTTTTAATAAAAGGCTATCAAGAGCTCGTCGCACAATAGAAAACGCTTTCGGTATTTTAGTGTCTCGCTGGCGAGTACTCCTAACAACCTTGCATTAATTTCCCAATAATGCAGAAAAAATCGTACTGTCATGTGTTGTTTTGCACAATTTCATAATGTTGAATGATATTGATGCATCATATGTTCCGAGCAATTACGTTGATTGGCAGGATGCGAATGGTGATTTTCAGTCTGGGTCGTGGCGAGGTGATTTTGGAAACAATATCAAGTCGATTTCACCGTCTTCAAATATCCATCATTACGGTGGAAAAACGTCAACGGAAATTAGAAATAATTTATGCAGTTTTGTTAATAGTCCTTAAAATATTTTTTTCACCTTAGCAGTTATTCCTTTTTCATAAAAGTTAGATGGTAACAGTTAGCTTTTGATTTTTATTTTTTCAATCAAAAATAACAGTTATTATTTGATTTTGATTTTTTTGAGCAACAACAATAATAGTTATTTTTTTATTTTTAATTTGTTAAACAAAAAAATTAGTTATTCTATAAAGAAATGTACATGTTATAAAAATTTAGTTGACTTTAACTATTTATTTTAATCAGTGGGATTTTTTATGCGCATTAAAATAAATAGTTAAAGTCAACTAAATTGTTATAACATGTACATTTCTTTATAGAATAACTAATTTTTTTTTTTTGGATGAAGTTTCCTGATGATCTGGCCTAAGCAACCAGTGAAATGCATAGGAATAGCTTATCCCATCAACAATAAATTTCAAGTGTTTTTATCAAGAATAAAAACTGGGAATTAAGCACGAATAACAAAATCTTTTGAAATTAAAATTTTGTATTCCCAAAAATTGAAATTACTTTTTGATAACTATTATTTTTGTTGTTCAAAAAATCAAAAAATAACGGTTATTTTTAATTGGAAAAATAAAAATCAAAAAATAACTGTTACCATCTAAATTTTTTGCTAAAAAAAATAAAAATCTAAATTTTATTATCATAGAAAAGTCCATAAGGATCAACATGGAATACTTGAATTTTTTTTTTCGACATTTACTTCTGTATGCTTTTTTGTTTTAAAATTTGAAAATACCTGTTATTTTCTGTTTTTGTATTTTAAATATATGTACAATAATTAATCGTTTTTATTTCTTTCCTTTTTATTTTATTATTTATTCCCAAAATTTAATTTATAACAAAATAAATAAAAGTTTTTTTAAATGAATTAATTTCATTGGCGATTGTTTATTTTATAACAGTATTTATTTATAAAAGTAAGTATATAGGTACATAGTATATTTTTAAGTCTTTTAAGTTTAAATAAAATGTCTTCATTGACTACTTAGAAACTATAGGTTAAACAAAAATTAATTCGTATTATATTTACTTCAAAAACGTCATAACTCAAGAAATTATATATTGGAGTTAGTGATGCAGAATTGTTCACTATGTTTTTCTTTATATTGTTTATAAAAATTCATCTTTATATTATTTATATTTTCCCTGTTTGAGCAAATGAAAAACTTTAAACACGTTTATCTCGAAATGGATTTTTTTGAGATTTGACGATGTTGAAGTAAATGAGCGATATATATTAAATGAAGACAAGTTAAAATATCACTAGTTGTCTTTATTGAGAACAAGTTTTTTCGTTGCGAAAATGCTTATTGACACAATTCAAATATAATGCCAACAAGACCTCAGGTACATTTCTCACACTACATACATATATGTTTCAAATCTACAAGTAAACTATCTACAAACAAAAACAATTTTACAAATTTATTTTTGTTTTGTCGTTATATTACACTGTGTGTAATTTTTTAAGTCATGAAAAAATAACCATATACGGACAAAAAATAACCATAAAGGACAAAAAAAAAAAAAGATCCGTGTCGCCCAGTTTAGCCAAAAGTCATGCACTTTATTTATGGGGTCTTAAAGATTTGGGGCCTCGGTGTAATTTTTGCAAAAAAGTGATAATTTTCTCAGGCTGATATCTTGCAAATCGTTCGGAATTTTGATTTACACTTTGAGACAAAATTGTAGCTCTTGCAATAAAGAACAAAAGTTCTGAACATATAAAACCTAAAAAACTTCATCTTCTAGATCAAAATCGCAAAAAACTTTTCAAAAAATTAGATTTTTTTACCTTTTTCCCCTGTTCAGGTCCACATGTAGCAAACCGTTCAAAGTTCAAGAAAACAAGCAACTACAAAAATATACCTAAGATCTCAATAAATAACTTTCTAGAGCATTTGAACTTCCTAGAAATGATTCTTAACACCGTTTAGGTAGCATAGTATCTCAATGTTGAAGTAAAGAAAAAACCAATGAAATTAAAAAATTTTCGGGAAATTTTTCACTTTTGCGGCTACCTTAACGGTGTTAGGAATCATTCCTAGGAAGTTCAAATGCTCTAGAAATGCTCAAAAAGTAAATCAAAATTCCGAACGGTTTGCAAGATATCAGCCTGAGAAAATTATCACTTTTTTGCAAAAATGATACCGAGGCCCCAAATCTTTAAGACCCCAAAAAGAAAGTGCATGACTTTTGGCTAATCTGGGAGACACGGGTCTTTTTTTTTTGTCCTTTATGGTTATTTTTCGTCCGTATATGGTTATTTTTTTTTCGTGTTGCACTGTGTTACTTGTAGATTTAAAATTTTTTTATTTTAGATTATTAAAGTAATACAGATAATCATTATCTGCCTGTCCCTTTATATGCAAATAGTTGCTGCCTGTCCCTCGATTTCGAACGAAAATTTCGATCGCTGAACTTATGTAAATTTAAGAAAAAAATCATTTTTGAAATTTTGTTTTTGTTTTAAATGTAAGTTTGTCGGGCGAAATTTTCATTCGAAATCGAGGGACAGGCAGCAACTTTTATAGATATATGTAAGTATATGAAATTAATGAATATGTACATAAATGAAATTAAATAAAATGAAAATGAGAGATATAACACTATGGAACATTTTTGGGATTATTGTCTGGGGGGTGAGAAATTCCAAGTCAGGGTGATGGTACTAGGTCAGTATAGTAAAACCCTCAAAGGGTTTGGCGTTCGTATGTGTCAGTTTTTTTTATGACATTTTAAATTTTTTCCTTATCTTGATGTTTTTTTGTTTAACATAACTCGAGAACCACTTGTCCGATTTTGCTAAAACAAACTCAAAAAAATTAAGAATTACAATTTCTTTAATCCGTTCATATAACGTTTTTCTTTATAATCAATAGTTTTGCCGGTAAAAATAAATTTGTGGAGAATTATAATTGATAAGTGCAAAAAAATGTTCAAGCCTGGATGTATGCAGCAGATTTTATCACAAGCCTGCACTGCAATTTTTGTGACTTTTTTTTAACACAGCGTTTACATTTGACAGTACTGGCAAGACAGTAAGAAAATACATATTAGTTTCCAAAAACACTACTAACTGTCTTCGTGACGTAGGCGTCCAGACATTAGTTAAGACAGTTCACTTTTTAAAATATGTGAAACGTGAATGTTGCAGCGCAAGTCCAGCTTAACATATTTTGTATAAACTAAACAAATTTAAAAAAAGCTTAAAATAACTTTATTGTGTGAACAAATATAAAACTCAACTAAAATATAAAAAATCGAACCAAAATATGTTTAATTTTTTTTTACAATTTGATTTTTTTCTCTTTTGCTAACAAAACTTTAGATTACTGTTAGCAAATGTCAAATCACTGTCCAATTTAACTGTCTGCAAAATTTGCTAGACAGTAGACAAGACAGTTGGAAAAGTCTGCATGTATTAGTGAAAATGTTTACATGTATTGCTACTGTCTTGCCAGTACTGGCAAATGTAAACGCCAGGTAAGCGATCGGTGAAAATCGTCGGACTTTTGTTTGTTATTTGAAAGGATATACCCACATTCAGTGATGCCAACAGTAGGGGATTTCCCCTTTTCTAGGGATTTTTTTTTTCGGAAAATTTCAACCGTAGGGAAAAGAGGACACAATTTTTTATTTTAGGGCATATTTATTTATTTATTTATTTAATCAATGGATATTATCCTTACTGACTAATAACAATATTGACTAAAAATTAATGAATAACAATATGCATTTTAAAATATACTACAAATTTACAGAATATATGTAGTACATAAAAATTTACGAATAAAGAAAAACAATAAGAAAAATCAACAAATTGTGACATAGAATTTAATTGTCTACATAACCTCGAAAAAGGATCAGCAATAGCGTAATTTTCTCTAAAAAAATTTAACAAAAAGCAGTTTATAATGACGCGTATTGCGACAAGGTATATTAAATTTAGCAGACTCTACAGAAAATCACAACAAACATTACCATTAATAAGATTAACTATAAAAGAAACATTGTACGACGACTTTTGAGCGATAGTAATTTTATTAATGCCAGTCTACCAGCATAGGAAGGAAAGTTTGTCGAGTAACTCCAATGAAGATCACGTAAACAGAATAATAAAAATTGTTTTTGGACCGATTCAATACGAGAATTGTGAATGTTGTAAAATGATTGACCCATATTCTAAGATTGGTCTAACGAGTGATACGTAAAGTTGCTTCGTTATGTATGGATCGGTGAATTTTTAACCCAGCGCTTAAAGCCAACAACGCCTCGAGCTTTATTAACAGTTAATGTAATATGAGAAACAAAGTTTAATTTAGGATCCAGTAAGACTCCAATATCAAGAAACGAATCAACCAACTCCAGTTGATGACCACCAAAAGCATAATTAACAGCAATACAGTTATTTCTATAAAAACGCATGCTTTTGCATTTCACAAGATTCAGCCCCATCATATTATGATTACACCATAAAAAGAAGTTATTAAAAAAAAATCCCTAGAAAAGGGGAAATCCCCTACTGTTGGCATCACTGAATGTGGGTGTATCCTTTCAAATAACAAACAAAAGTCCGACGATTTTCACCGATCGCTTAAAAAAAGTCACAAAAATTGCAGTGCAGGTTTGTGATAAAATCTGCTGCATACATCCAGGCTTGAACATTTTTTTGCACTTATCAATTATAATTCTCCAAAAATTTATTTTTACCGGCAAAACTGTTGATTATAAAGAAAAACGTTATATGAACGGATTAAAGAAATTGTAATTCTAAATTTTTTTGAGTTTGTTTTAGCAAAATCGGACAAGTGGTTCTCGAGTTATGTTAAACAAAAAAACATCAAGATAAGGAAAAAATTTAAAATGTCATAAAAAAAACTGACACATACGAACGCCAAACCCTTTGAGGGTTTTACTATACTGACCTAGTACCATCACCCTGACTTGGAATTTCTCACCCCCCAGATTGGCTGTTGTACTGTGTAATTAAAGGAAATAATTAAAAAAATAAAATAAAACTTAAAATGAGTAAAAAAATGTCTCCATTGACTTAAAAAATATCATAAAAGTTGCTCACATATTTACATTTCTGCAAGTCTTGCGTTAGTTGTAAACCTCCTGCATGATACTCGCTTGAAAATCGTCTTTTATATTTACTGGCAGGTCTTTCATTAAACTTAGCAACGTTTTCGTGAACATCTCATCTGATGTCTCTGGTTTTGCTCAAGCGGAGCTGCTAAGCTCATTTCAATATTTTGTAAAGTCTCACCAAATTGTTTATATGTACTATTCATAGTGGGTTTAGACTTTTTGAGAGGGGGTGGAGACGGCTTTTGAGGTTCCAGTAAACTGTGTCCACTTAATATGGACTGCTCAAAGACGGGCTCTGTTTCCTGTTCCTCAACGTTATCACGAGTTCTACAAAAAAATGCGTTTTGAAAATAAGACACAAAATGTATGTAAGTAAGAATGTATGAACATACCGGCGCGATGCGAGAGAATCTTTCAAAAACAACATTGGCTGCAGGAATCTCCATTCTTCTAGGTAGCACATCCCACTACCTGATGGAGCTTCCATCCTTTTGAGCTCTTTACAAAAGCGTTCACGGAGTAATTTCCATCTGTGTTTGCAGTCCGTTTCTTTTAATTCATGAAAATATAAAAACCAATAAACGAACAAACAATTGCTATGTATTGCATATGTACGTACCACTTTTGCTGCAGATTGCTCGTATTTCCTTCCAAGCCCTTTCCTTAACATTTCTGTTAAAGTAAAACGGATTTCTTTTGTCATACAGGCACTGTTTCTTTCCACATTTGCAATTAAATTCAAAATAAATGTAAATTCGTCGTCTTTGTCCACTTTAATTTATTTTATTTTTTATTGTTATAC
Organism: Pollenia angustigena; assembly: GCA_930367215.1. Taxonomy (NCBI): domain Eukaryota; kingdom Metazoa; phylum Arthropoda; class Insecta; order Diptera; family Polleniidae; genus Pollenia; species Pollenia angustigena. Next base: position 8,136,726 of record OV884061.1, on the reverse strand, counting down.
ATACACAGCTGTTTTCGTACGGAATGTGCGTTCAGTTTGGCACTTTGCTTAAGCAAATGACATTTGACGAAACTTAACGAAAAGCATCATTAAGTACATTGTAGCTTGCCATATATGTTTTATATGTACTCGCACAGCTACTTAAGTTGACTTAAGCGACCTCATTCATGTTCTGGTTGGGCCTTAAAAATTAAAGTTTTTTTTTTTATTAAATATGAACTAGCAATAATTAATCAAATCTTAACCTAATACGTTATTTTATGTCCTGCCAGTGCCAGACAAAATTTTCTTCATCACGGGTTCTGTTCACTTATATATAAAACTTATGTTTATCGCTCATCTAATTGGGTAAGTGCTGCAGTGTCTCTTCTTCTTAAGCGAGTGTGGCCGCCATGATTTAAAATATTTCGAGCTAGTGGATTTGGGTGTCGTTCAAGCCTTTTTAAATATTTTATTGCATATTTTGTAATCATAGTTTTACCTAATGGCACATTGAGATCCTTATGAACGTTTGAGTTTTTAACATACCAGGGAGCTGCTGTGATTATTCGAAGAAGTTTGAATACCGTAGCACCAGATAGGCTTTAAGATAGAGTTGTAAAGTAGAAGCTTGCAATCGAGACTAAGGACAGAATTTCTTCCAATATGCCAGTGAATTTGAATGGCTTTTAGTTTCATTTGAGTTAATTTTGCCTCTATATGGCATTTCCACGTTAATCGCCGATCCAGATGTATACCGAGATATTTTACATGCGAATGTTGAGGAATTATTTGATTATTGATTGTAATAGGGGGGCAAGATTCCCGGCGCAAAGTGAATGTTATACGTACGCATTTTTGCTCATTGACCATTATCCTCCATTGTCTTAACCATATTTCTAGTTGAAATATATGATGCTGTAAGTAACGTGATGCTTCATAACGATTTTCGTGGACGCTTAGAAAAGCTGTATCGTCTGCAAATGTTGAAGTTTGTGTGTAGTTGCTTGTTGGCATGTCCGAAGTATAAATTAAGTATAATAGGGGGCCCAGGATACTGCCTTGTGGGACTCCAGCGGCAATGGGCTGAGGTGAACTTAAGAAATTTCCTTCTTTAATAATAAATTGACGACCGATTAAGTAGCTTTCTAGCAGCTTGTGTGTGTTTGCTGGTAAATTTTGCTTCAATTTGTGTAATAAGCCTTCATGCCAGACTTTGTCAAAAGCTTGCGAAACATCGATGAAGAGTGCTGAGCAATATTTCTTTTCTTCAAATGCTTTTCTTATGACATTTACTATTCGATGAGTCTGCTCGATTGTGCGGTGTTTTCTTCTAAATCCGAACTGATGGTGTGGAATACATCTATTTTCACTTAAAATCGGTGTTAATTTTGAAACTAATAATTTCTCAAACAACTTTGACATATTTGATAATAAGCTAATAGGTCTATAAGACTCAACTTTTGTATGATCTTTACCTGGCTTTGGTATCATGGTAACTAAGGAAACCTTCCATTTTGCAGGATAGTATTCAAGGCGTAAAATAGCATTAAAAATAAAAAGAATAATTTTCTTTGCTATGCGAGGTAGCTCCAAAAGCATTTTATTACTGATTTTATCAATACCAGGTGCATTCTTAGTGTTTAAGTCACAAATAGCCTTTTCGATTTCTCTTATCTCAAATCTGAGGGGAATAGCTGCTCTAGCATCAACAGGTGGTAACTCGACCGCAATATTGTGAGATATATTTGGTGTAAATACGTTTTTCAAATGACTAACAAAAAGATTTCCTTTTTCAATATCGTTTCTTGCCCAACTACCATTCAAGTTTCTTAATGGTGGCTTAGATATAACTGGCCTTTTTAGATTTCTAGCTGCACGCCATAATGAGTAGTCAGATTGTGGAGTTGCATCAAGTTCCTTAAGATATTTTTCTAGAGAAGCCGTTTTCTGATTCTGCAGTAACTTTCTTAGCCTTTTTGTACACTCTTTTAATAAAATCTTAAGTTGCGGGGATCTGTAAAGTTGCCACTCTCTTCGAACTCTCCTTTTTTCAGTCAAGAGCCGCTCGACATCTGAAGAACATATTTTATTATTTTTAATTTTTTTAGGGGTAACGCTGGAGTGTTGAACAGCTAGTTTAAGATAACTGTCAAAGTTAACAAGAGAGAGATCCACATTCTCCGGTGTACTAAGCGGAATATTTTCTGTGCAATGGGCACTGAGAACTTTTTCATATTTTAACCAATTTATTTGTGTGGCTGGCGTCGCTAAGTAACCTGACGGAAATACAATTCTATTAGGGTTCGATATAGTAACAATTGTAGGTGTGTGGTCGGACGATAATTCTAAGGAAGCTTCAACATGAATCGTTTCTGTGGGGATGGTTTTAACCACGCCGAAATCGATGACATCTGGAATTTTTTAATGATCATTGGGCCAATATATTGGTTGTCCGCTCGCTGCCACATTTAAATCCATTTTAGAGATTGTGTTAAATAAAACACGACCCTTTGGTGTTATAAGTCGCGAGGCCAAGAAGGTATGTTTAGCGTTATAATCGCCAGCGGCTAGGAAACACGGTCCTAATGATTTAAAATATTTATAATATTGGTCCTCCGATATTGAAAATCTAGGCGGGGAGTATAACGAAGAAATTACTAGGTTTCTATTTAATTCCTCAACGCAAATGTTCGTTGCTTGGAGGTAATCTTCACGATGATCACACATTAGGTAGTGTTTGACTCGGGTTTTTATTAAAATGGCAGAACCTCCACAAGCTCTATCTCGAGGGTCCTTGGTATCATATAGTATATAACCATTTATTTTAAACGTATTTCTTGAGGTCAAATGAGTTTCAGAAATCATCATGACATCAATTTGTTTATTTTTAAGAAAGTATTCTAGTTCATTTTTATGTTGGCGGATGCCGTTTGCGTTCCAAAAACAAATTTTTTAAACAGTTCATGGTTTGTTAAGTACAGCTTGCAATAACATCGATTGCATTCTAAGCATTTCCTGCATCATATTACCCATTGTGTTCGTAAAATTATTTACTGTTTGCACTAATGTTTCCATGGTTTTTTCTAAACGACTTAAATTAGAAACCGGAGTTTCATCATTACTTGGCGAGGCACCTTGTATTGGCTGATGGTTTGATTTTAGGACGTTTGCGTAAGAGGTTCTGTTATTACTAGGCTGGGGGGCTTGAATTGCATTTGTGTTTACTTTATTTGCAACCTGAATTTGAGGGGTATTTGTTTTCGGTCCAACCGTCTGCTTGACGATATTATATACAGGGCATCCTCTATAATTGGCAGTGTGATAACCGCCACAGTTGCTACATTTTTTTACGTTGGGGTCGGTTTTAGACTTATCGCAAAAAACTGTACCGTGTAGTTCACCACATACTACGCAGACAGGGGGTAAGTAGCAGTATGCCTTGGTATGGCCAAATTCTTGGCAGTTTAAGCACTGAACAGGTCCATTTTTTTTTGTGCGGCTCTTCTATAGTTATTCTTCTGAAGAGAATATATTTTAAATTGTAAATAGGATGTGTTTCGTTTTTTTTAAGTTTTACGTCGCCGGGTTCAAACTCCACTCGAAAAAGTGGTTGGGGAATTTTTTTCTCTATTTTTAATATTTACTACATGTTTTACCTTGAAGCCTTTTCCTTCTAGGAATGTTTTAACCTCTTCTGGGTCCACACATGAGTCAATACCCTTAATCACTACCTGTAGACCTTTACTGCTTTTCAGTTGGTAGGTATAAAAGTTTTTTTTAAGTGTTTCAAAGTTGTTTACTATTTTGCGAAAATCATTCTCATGATTGACTTGTATTTTTGTCTCGTTTATACTTCCACGCTTGATAGCCGCTACATAAAACGAATTTTCACCTATCACCGATATCAAACTCTTTATGAGCTCATTTGAATTTTGCTCCCTAAAATATATCGGGGGAGGCTTGGATGATTTAATGACGTTTGGGGCGTCAGAGGATTCATCCTCCAGAATTGCAAAACGATTTTGAAGTTTATTTTATCAAAAGATGGTACTTTTGAGGCCGAAGCAACTGCTGCAGAGTTAGGGCTGCGTCCCCGTTTAAGCACTGTTATGTACCTGTCCATACCAACTTGTACTGTAGGCTTTTGACAACTTTTTACAGGAGGGTTTTCCATTGCATTTGTGTTTGAGTTCATGGTATCATTTCCCACTAAATTTGTTTTTGACGTCACGGCAATACTTGCTGGCCTGGCAACACTTGTCACCAAATCTAGTTGTACTTTTTTTAATGAGTCACTATCCACTGATTTTGTAAACACCGAGGGTGATAGAGAACGTGTTCGAGTAATTGGCTTAGCCGTTAAATAGTTTATATTGTTTTGTTTTGTTTTATTTATTTCCGCTATATTTTCATTTGCATTAACTAAAACGTAAACGTTTCTTTCATTTTGTCTTAGTGTTGTTTCACTGTTCGTACTTATGCAGAGTTGTTTTTGTTTTTCACCGTTTTGCTTTGCTTTTAATATTTTTATTATTTATTGTATTACAACAACACGAAAAATAAGAAATTTAAACTTAAATGTTTTTGTTCAGAATATGTATACATACATACATACATGTATGAACATTCATACGTATGTATATATTTTTACTTTTTTATTTTATTTAATTTTATCGTTTTAATTGTTCACTATTATGTTAAATAATTTAAATAACAAAATATATTATTTGTTTTAAGCGTCCATTTGCTGCTGATATATGTCAAAATCAATATGACTTATTAATAGTTCTAATAGTGTGCGGGGTTAAAAATACACGTCTGTATCACAACAAAGCACAAACCGAACGTCGAAAAAAAAATTACTTTAATCTGTGAAATTTAGAAAAATAAAATAAACAATGAAAATTCCAAATTTATAAGAAATTTTAGTTATTTTAAATAGTTTTTTTAATAAGGACAACGGAGAAAAGGTATGTTTATATGTCCATATGTACGTGCATCAACGTTTTTTTTAAATTATTGGGGCTAAAAATATTTTGACTTGTCAAAGATAAACAACTTAACTGTCTAAAATGCTGATGTAAATGGTAAAGTGTATGAAAGTAGCTTACAATCATAAACTTGTTTGAAAACTACAAGTGTAATTGTACTACTATAAGCTGGTTATGAATTATGAATAAGATCTATAACTGTCTTTGAACTATTTTTTAGTTTCTGTTTTGTTAGTTGCGACTTTAGTTATAATTTCTGAATATGCGACAGTGCATATGTATCCAAAGGTAAAATTGCTTGTAAGCCTGTTAATTTTGATACTATTGCATTAATTTGTTGTGACGAGGTGTGCGAAATGTATTTGAATTAGTAAATTAGAAACTCAATTTCCAAAAAAACCGAGTTACGGCCTTTCTACATAAGACTAACAAAATACGAGTTACGTTATTGATAAGGGTTAAAAAGGTTAAAAATTAAAAATGTTTTTTTTTTATCAAACTGAATCAAGAACAAAAAATTAACAAATAAGATTGATATATTTGGCTATGCCGAATCTTACATACCCTTCACCATGGTTGGGAAAGGACAGAAATTTATATATATATATAAATATATATACATATCGCACCTGTTCATCAAAAGTAACACAACTCAAAAAATTCTATTTCCACTTTTTTGAAGGAAACAGTGTATGATTACCATATCTAGCGACTGTAAAATTTTTGGTATTCTATTTGTAATATTTCATGAGAGAAATGCCTTTATGTCTTTCTTTGCGTACTCATATTGTTTGTTTTGATTCAATTAAAGAGTTGTAATTTTAGTTGCGTTGAAGTGTTCAAGGGTTATGGTGCTCAAATGAATCAGCGAAACTGTATTAATTCGAGTTGTGATTGTTTTCATGTTAAAAATCTGTTTATCAATAGCTGTTGATTTTGGGTTGTGATAAGCATAACTTGAAATAATATTGACATGTAGATCAAAAAATTTCATGAAAACTGTATTAAATCAAAAATCCGTAATAATTTCGGAAAAAGGAAGAAGAGAAATAAATTTTGTGATTTTATTGAAATATTAGTGAGTTTCCTTTATAACATTATATTTGTTTATAACAATAATTCCATCATATTGGCGGAATTAGTTTTTTGCCTCTACTGAAAACTTGTAAATTTTGAGTTGTGTTACTTTTGATGAACAGGTGCGATATATATTAAGGGTGTTCTTATTTGTATGGCCAAATTTAAAAGTGTTTTGAGTCCAGTTCGCCGGGCAGATTTGTGTTCCTTTATATTAAAAAAGTAAAGAAGTAAAATTTGGAGCGAATCCGATAACGTTTAGTGGGGCCGGAAACGACTTCAATATACCTCTATACGAATAAATAGATTAAAAACAATAACATTGAAAAAATAATTGGTTTTTGAATCTTTATTTCTTAATATTATCGATACATATAATGTACGATCAGATTTTTTTTACGATGGATATTTTTGTCGATAAACCTCAACAACCTGAAGCAACAATTGTTTCCCCTCTTCATCATTAGTTAAAATTCTGTTAAAGTCTGGAATAAATTTAACACCTCTCTCAGCAATATCATTAACAACAAATAAGTCCTTGAAGAATGGCCAACTTTCCTCAAATTCAAACAGTTGAATTCAAAGGATCAAACTCTAGAAATTCTAGGGATAAACGAAACCGACTGAAAATATACTTTGTTTTTTTTTTTTGAAACAAAGTCACACAAGTCTGTTAAATTTGAATAGTTTCGGCCATTTTTAAATTTGACAATTGGTTCTTTTAAATTAAGTTATTCAACCATTTTACGTTTCTCTTCAAAACTTATATTTGAATAAAAGTCAAATCTTGAAGCGGTGCGTCTAGACATAAATATATCTGAACGACTAGAAATGCAAATATCACGTAATCCATTTGATTAATTTTTCATAAGTGAGACTTATATGTAATGCCATGTTTCCACGACGATTTGAATCACCTGCTTCGCTCTCTGAATCATGTTAATGAATCATGGTGTTTAAACGACGTATCTACTTGCTTCGATTTGACAGTTGTCTTTAATAAACAAATCAGTGTTGTCAACTTTGCATTTTCAAAACCCCACCAAAATGAAGAAAAAACGCAGCAAGTTTAGATTTTTTTTTTATTTAAAACTAGCTTAACCCGTTGCGCTTCGCTACAATGCTTTAGCCAACTTTGAAGACTCTCCCTTTAATAGTTCTTCAGTTTAAACAAAGTTTGATCATTCTCACTACAACAGTTCTTAAGATATGCGATATTGAACATTGGCGTCCTATGGTGGGTACCACTTCCCCCGCTGCTATTTTGTTTAAATTTTGGGGCTCAGAAGATCATACTACCAAAGGTCCAACAAAATGTGTGCAGTGGCTCTTATTAATATTTCTATCTATGAGGGATACTGCTCCTCCCCTGTCTACCCCGCCTATTTTTTTATTGAAATTTATAGTTTACCCTAATAGTAGCTCTTACCACATTTGAAGACTTTCTCTTTAATAGTTCTTCAGTTGAGCGATATTTAATATATGCATACTATGGGAGGTGTTTCCCCCATGCGCCTACCCGCTTTATTTTTATTTTCAAAAGTGTAGTATACCATAAGAGTGACTTCCACAAAGTTTGAACATTCTCACTACAACAGTTCTTAAGATATGCGATATTAAACATTAGTGTCCTATGGTGGGTACCACTTCCCCCGCTTTTTTTTTATTTCAACTTTGGGGCTCAGGAGATCCTACTACTAAAAGTTCAACAACATGCGTGCAGTGGCTCTTATAAATATTTCTATCTATGAGTGGTACTGCTCCTCCCCTGTCTACCCCGCCCATTTTTATATTGAAATTTATAGTTTACCCTAATAGCAGCTCTAACCACGTTTGAAGACTCTCCCTTTAATAGTTCTTCAGTTGAGCGATATTTAATATATGCATCCTATGGGAGGTATTTCGACCCCTGCGCCTACCCGCTTTATTTTTATTTTCAAAAGTGTAGTATACCATAAGAGTGACTTCTAGACTTCTAAAGATATGCGATGTTAAACATTGGCGTCCTATGGGGAAAACCACTTCCCCCGCTGTTACTTTATTTCAATTTCGGGGCTCAGAAGATCGTACTACCAAAAGTTCAACAAAATGCGTACAGTGGCTCTTATTAATATTTCTATCTATGAGGGGCACTGTTCCTCCCCTGTTTCTCCCGCCCATTTTTATATTGAAATTTATAGTTTACTATAATAGTAGCTTTAACCACGTTTTAAGACTCTCCCTTTAAAAGTTCTTCAGTTGAGCGATATTTAATTTATGCATCCTCTGGGAGGTATTTCCCCCCTGCGCCTACCCGCTTTATTTTTATTTTCAAAAGTGTAGTATACCATAATAGTGACTTCTAGAAAGTTTGAACATTCTCACTATTACAGTTCTTAAGATATGCGATGTTAAACACTGGCGTCCTATGGGGGATTCCAATACCCCCGCTGCTATTTTATTTCAATATCGGGGCTCAGAAGATCCTACTACAAAAAGTTCAGCAACATGCGTCCAGCGGCTCTTAAGATATGCGATAATTAATATTGGCATCCTATGGGGGTTACCAATTCCCCTGCCCCTATCGAAAAATAAGTAGCCTATTTTATTTTTAGGGCTCACGTGATGTTACTGTAAAAATTTCAGGAAAATCGGTTTGGTAGTTTCGGAGTCTATAAGGCGACAAACAAACATACAAAAATTTTTCATTTTTATATATATAGAAGAAGAAGATAGATAGATAGATAGATAGATAGATAGATAGATATAGATATTGAATTAATTTTGCATAACATGTTTATATTAAAAATACATTAGCATCGTAAATTGTACTTTAAGAGGAGTTGTGCTATTTAAACCAGCCGGTGCAAATGAAATCTAAGTTAATTTATTAAAAATAAGTAATTTAAATAAATTGAGTGTGTTATTTTCGAAAAATTTGCTTTATTGCATTTTTTTTCAATTAAATACCGCTTAGGGCCATTATTACAACTTGAAGTTAGCTAAAGTTAATATTAAATTGACAGATAATAATGTGTTATCTGTCAAAAAGCGTCTGTTAACTGTCGGATAACAGCTAACGCCAAGTCATAATAATAATGGCCCTTAGACTATTTAATATTTCGAAAGAGTAAACAACCCTTGGAATATTTCGGTTTACTTTTTTGCGATTCTACTGTATAACAATAAAAAAGTCTTTACAGTTCAGAGTTTTTAGAAAAAAAAAAAAATAAAACTTATCAAACATAAAAAAACTACACAAATTTGTTTGCATTCATTTAAGGCAAATTCAACCAGGTAAACTCTTTAGAGCAATGTTGAGAAAAAACTCATTTTATTTAAATTGATTACAAAAGAATATACTTCAATATATACTTCAATTGTTTTTATTAGAGTTGTAATTGTTGTAGCGACGAGTTTACCTTGTTGAATTCGACTCGGCATTCATATATACTAGGTAAATTTTTTTTTAATTGCATAAAATATATCTAATTTTTTTTTTATAAAGAATTAGACACTAAATATCTAGAAAGAATTTTAAATTAGCAACAGTTCAGTATTTATCGTGTTATTAAAATATTTTTAAAAATATAATATTTTTTAAGAAATTTAATTTTTATTAAATTATTTTTTATGAAGAAAGGAATTTTACAACATGAAAATCAATTAAAATTGTTATTGATAATCTTTCATTCTTGACGTGGCTCGGGCTCGAACCCTGGCCGGCAGGTTACCATGACATGTTTCGATCGCAACCACTCGATCTCCTCAGATGGATTTGCCGTCTTACACTCGCAGCCATCGACGACTGCTGACGTCACTAGTCAAACATCAATCCTTAAACCAAATTGTATTTCAACATTTGGTAGATCGAAATTTGCTTTCCTGAATGATTATCCATTTTAATTGATTTACATGTTTTTTCTTTTACTTCTGTTTTTTCGTACTTTCGTCAAGAATTTTTCTTGAAGTCCAAGTACATTTTTTGGTTTTTTCACTTTGTCTTTCTCTTTTCTGTTGACCTTTTTCAGCACAACTTGAAGGACAAATGTACACATAGAGCTCGTGCCTTAGCTTTAACAATAATTAGTATTGTGGTTATTTTGTTGAACTATTTATGGTTTTCAATCCAAATTTTTAATATTTTAAATTAGGCTTAAGTTCATGAAATTTAATTTTTATTAAATTATTTTTTATGAAGAAAGGAATTTTACAACACGAGCACGGGCACGGGCTCTATGTGTACATTTGTCCTTCAAGTTGTGCTGAAAAAGGTCAACAGAAAAGAGAAAGACAAAGTGAAAAAACCAAAAAATGTACTTGGACTTCAAGAAAAATTCTTGACGAAAGTACGAAAAAACAGAAGTAAAAGAAAAAACATGTAAATCAATTAAAATGGATAATCATTCAGGAAAGCAAATTTCGATCTACCAAATGTTAAAATACAATTTGGTTTAAGGATTGATGTTTGACTAGTGACGTCAGCAGTCGTCGATGGCTGCGAGTGTAAGACGGCAAATCCATCTGAGGAGATCGAGTGGTTGCGATCGAAACATGTCATGGTAACCTGCCGGCCAGGGTTCGAGCCCGAGCCACGTCAAGAATGAAAGATTATCAATAACAATTTTAATTGATTTTCATGTTGTAAAATTCCTTTCTTCATAAAAAATAATTTAATAAAAATTAAATTTCATGAACTTAAGCCTAATTTAAAATATTAAAAATTTGGATTGAAAACCATAAATAGTTCAACAAAATAACCACAATACTAATTATTGTTAAAGCTAAGGCACGAGCTCTATGTGTACATTTGTCCTTCAAGTTGTGCTGAAAAAGGTCAACAGAAAAGAGAAAGACAAACTGAAAAAACCAAAAAATGTACTTGGACTTCAAGAAAAATTCTTGACGAAAGTACGAAAAAACAGAAGTAAAAGAAAAAACATGTAAATCAATTAAAATGGATAATCATTCAGGAAAGCAAATTTCGATCTACCAAATGTTAAAATACAATTTGGTTTAAGGATTGATGTTTGACTAGTGACGTCAGCAGTCGTCGATGGCTGCGAGTGTAAGACGGCAAATCCATCTGAGGAGATCGAGTGGTTGCGATCGAAACATGTCATGGTAACCTGCCGGCCAGGGTTCGAGCCCGAGCCACGTCAAGAATGAAAGATTATCAATAACAATTTTAATTGATTTTCATGTTGTAAAATTCCTTTCTTCATAAAAAATAATTTAATAAAAATTAAATTTCATGAACTTAAGCCTAATTTAAAATATTAAAAATTTGGATTGAAAACCATAAATAGTTCAACAAAATAACCACAATACTAATTATTTTTTAAGAAGTTTAATATTTTCATATAAAAAATATAACAATAAAACAGCCTAGTTAAAAAATAAAAACCAAAAACTTTATAAAAAAATTAAACAAATTTCTACATAAATACATACCTCCAATTAATAAAAAATAGTTTGGGTTTATGACAGGTTTATTAAACAAATTTTCATAAAAAATTCGGTTTTTAATGAATATAAGGGATAGTATTTATGTTTGCATTCATTCGTACAAGATGATATATTTTCGTAAATTGATTTAATAAATTCTGTTTAAAACTTTTGAAAAGGTGATCAAAAATTTATTTTAATTATTCCAAATTAATAAAGTTAATATTTTCATCATTATTGTTATAGCAGAACAAAATTTAAAAAGCGCCAAAATGGAAACGCACCGAGTTGACAACTCTGAAACAATCGATTTTTACAGCTAGTTCAGATAACCTTGCGATAAAAATTAAAGAAGAGAGTAATTTTTCGTGCTTCGCAAGTAGATTCAATATGATGCTATGTTCATACGACTATATAAACCACTGGTTTCGCTTTCTGAAACTAGATTGCCAAACATGCTGTTCATACGATTCATTCTTGTTTCATTTTGACATTTTTCTTGTGTTGTTAGTGTGATTTTTTTTTTAAAGATAAAAAAGTAAATAAAACTTAAAAATATATTATTTAATACTTTTATTAATATTATAATGTTAATTTTATCACTTTATTTTATTTAACATCAATTTTTTTTGTTTGTTTTTTTCTTCGTTTTGAGAGTTAGTTCAGATAAAATAACGATAAGTGTTATCGAAATTGGAGATGATAGTACATTTTTCCTGTTTCGCAGCCTGTTTCAAAATGAAACGACCCGTTTCGCTCTCAAAATTTTGTATGGGGAAACAAGTCGGTTCAATCATGTTTGGGGCGCGAAACAGGAATAAGAGAGCGAAACACGAATATTGCTGTCCGTGTGAACATGGTATGAATCTACTTCAGAAGTGGGCACAACTAAAACTGTGCTTGTATTGATGCTTATTAGTGCGATGGCAGAAGTACCCACCAAACACAAAGCCAAGCATTTGAAATAAATGGTGCATTATATTTCCTTATTTTATATTTTACGCATTTGAAGTAATATAAAACATTTTTTAATAGTTTAAATTGTAGAGATTTACTGTTCACAGAAAAAAGTAACAGTAAAAAAAGTACAGTAAATTATTTTTCGCATAACATCATTTATTTAAAATGAAACACGTGTGTTTGCTGGGTAAATTCTCTTGAAAAAAATACAACAAATATAAGAAAATGTGTCTCATCAAAAACTTAATTAAAGAGGCTAAGAATACGTGTGAAATCCTTCAGCACAATTGTGCTATGGAGCGCCCACCATTGATCTACTTGCTTCGCTCTCAAAATTTTGTATGGCGAAGCAGTTGCTTCGTTCATGATTGGGATGTGAAGCATGAATAGAGAGCGAAGCACGTACCGTGGAAACATGGTATAAAGAAACAGTTGCATCTTCATTGCCACTTCCAAAGTATATTTATAACAAGTACATGCAAGTGATCAGTTGTTTATATTCTCGATAGTGTTAAAATTTGGTTACATTTTTAGTGCGCCATGATTTTTTTTGTTTATGTTTGGCTGTTTGACAGTATCAAGAGTTTTTACACAAAGAAAATGAATGTTGTTTTTTTTTATTGTTGATTTGTTGTAGACTTGAAAGTACTTGGTATAAATATACTTTGGCCACTTCTAAATAATTCTTTGCTAAAGTTGGCCATGATTAAGCAAATATTTCAAATATTGAAACTTTTGGAGCAGATGTTGAATATAACATAGTTACGAAAACGCTGCGCAATAAAATTTTGTACTAATGGTAGATTGATTTACATAAAGAACTTTAGGCCGTATCAGCTGAAATTTAATATAATTTAATTGACAAGCCGTTTACTTGGTCCACAATATTCCATTTAACTTATCTTTCATAAACTGCATCCGCAATATTTTTGACATCTTACATTAACAATTAAGATGTTATATAACTTTAGAACACTTAACACTTGAATCACAAATACTTTAATTTCACTGTTAAGACCTTCACTCAGATCAATACTTGATAACATAATTACTAAGCAACACCTAAAAATGTTTTCTTTTCCTAAAAATGTAAAAAAACGTGGTCAAAAATTGGAGTGTCCCACTTTACCCCATGTCCCACTCTTCCCTAGATAATATTGAATAATGTAAAGAAGAAGAAGAAAATTAAAATAGACTTTTTCTTCCACTATTTATTGAAGAAAATAATGAATAGACGCGATTGAAAAGTGAAATATGTATAAAAATTAATGTTTTACCCATATTCACTTTCTAAATATTTGTAGTCGTTTCCGGGTCCGTAAAACGTTATCGGATTCGGTCCAAACTTTACATATTTACATTTTTAATACAAAGGAACGAGAAACTGCCCGGCAGTTTACAAAAATCTGACATTTGAAAATAAGAACACCCTTAATATATATATACAAAGCATTTTTCGCTTAATTATAGTTAATTTTTGGCACATGGTTGCGTGCTTTTATTTATTTTATTTTTTTATTTGTATGTTCAAATCCTGTACAACAAGAGTTAATCTTATAATTAGAGTACAGGAAAGTATGGCAAAAGTGCATAATTAAAATTTTTTTTTTAAATCGAACATAAAACATTAAAAAATACAAAATATTTACAATCGTGAGCAAACTACCTTTAATTTGAGTACCTACACATAGATGTGAGTGGATGAGGGCACTTTTTTTTACCCAGAGGGCTCTAGAGGGCCCCAAAAGTCCCGCCCGCCCTAAATTTTATTATTTTCGTTTTTCTTGTACAATTACATTTAATTTGAGTACCCACACATATCACAAAGTGGGCGGGGCAGTTTTTTGGGTCCAGAGGGCACCACGGGCCTCAGCCCCCTTAAATTTTAATTATGGTTTTTTTCTTTTTTTATTCTGAATCGGGTAGCATATTTTTTTTATTTTTTTTTCGTACGCCCCGTAAAGTGCACTTCAGCCGAAAGTATTATTGATAAGTTAAATTGAGATGGCAAATACAAGTATACATATTTAGAAAAATTAACTAAAAATTTGTTTAAGAACATAATAATATTTGTGATTTTCTAATGTCTAAAATGTTTATATAAATAAGACTTTAAGCTAGTTGCGTTGCTATTAAGTTGTTGTGTTCGAGGAAGATTATTCCAGAGACGCGCCGAATGTATGAAAAATTGCCATTCGGATACAAGAGAACGGTGGAATGGAATTATGATCTTTTTTCCCCTAACTGATCTGGCAAACCTAATCTTATCAATGAGATATTGTGGCGTATCCGAATAAATGATTTTATGCAGAAATAAAAGCACACGTATGTTAAGAAGGTTGTTAAACGAAACTCCATATAGTTTCAAAGAAAAGTGGGATACATGATCATATCTTCTCACTCCATATACATACATATCTAATAACATTGTTGTATAAAACATTAAGCTTACCTTTGCTTATTGAGTCACAGCTGGCAAAAAGTTCACAACCGTAGATTAAATTGGGAACAATATAAGATTTTGCAAGAAGTAGTCATACATTTAATGGAGTATAATGCTGTGAGGACCAAAGACATCTTTGCTTTGTGTACGTCTGCGTTAATATGGTTATTCCAAGTAAGATTATTATTAAAAACTAATCCAAGGTTTTTGGCAGCATTAACTATAGTGACTTTTTCACCATCTATCAAAATATCAACGTCGGCAATATGTTTCATTGTTTTCCTACGAATAATGATACACTTTGATTTGCGAGGGTTTAAACAAAGCCAATTTGCAGTTGCCCAGATATATTTCTTACCCAGTAAATAAAATTTGGGTTTTCTGAAGCACTACAGAGAAAAAGCGCATAATCAAGCACTTCAATTAGAGAGCTCTTATAAAGCAGTAAATGATAAAGAATAAAACATACAAAAAAGCTGATATTTTAGTGCGGAAAACGAAGAAGGTTTTAAAGCGAAAAAACAAAAATATATTATGGCTAACGAAAATGATTGAAAAAAGGCATTTAAACAAGTAAAAGCAAAACATTAATGAATATGTTAATATAGTTAGTCCCTAAAAATGCACTTTAGGAGCGCGTTGTTCGCATGTTAAAGAAGTGCTTATTGTCAGCAGAAAACAGTCCTCCAAACCGGGAACACCCCATACAAAAATCAGGCATCCTATCAGCAAGTTTGAAGCGATTTGAGGTATGAATTCATACAAAACACCTGCTCCTTTTGGAGCACATTTTTTATATTTACAGCGATGGAAATGACTGGACTGCTTAAATACAACTGCACATCATCTGCGTACATATGCATTTTGCAGCGCGAAAGCGAATCATTTACATGTATAGAGAAAAGGAGTGGTCCAAGGATTGACCCTTGGGGCACACCCCTAGATAAATTTAATACCGACGATTGAAGTTTGTCCGAAAACACAAATTGCCGGCGTCTTGAGAGGTATTACGACAACAGACGCGTGGAGGTTAAGGAAAAGTTAAAAAAATGTCGGAGTTTCGAGCAAAGCGTGCCGTGGTCCACTGTGTCAAAGGCCTTAGAGTGATCCAGAAGAACCAAGAAGTTTACTTTTCCTGTATCTAGGTCACGTCGTATGTTTTCAGTCACGTCCAGTAAAGCAGAAACACAACTATGGTTTTGACGAAACCCCGACTGTTTATCAGACAACAAGTTATTAGATTTGATTTATGACGACATTTGATTATAAAGTAGTTTTTCAAGAACCTTAGATAGAAAGCACAGGATGGCATTTGGCCTGAATTCTGAGTAATTTTTCGGTATTGGAATTATTTTAGCGGATTTCCATTTCGACGGAAAAGTGCTCGTCATTATAATAGTGTTGAACAAATGTGATATATATATTTAAAGTTAAATTAATATTTGGCAAGTTTAGTTTTGATTGAAGTTCAGTTTTTTGGTCAGATTTGTTGACCGACTTTAAGAGATAAAACGTTGACTCAGGAAGATCTATGGTTCCCGAAAATTGTTTTTAAAAAAAAATTTATATTTTAGTCGTTACTTTTTTGTATCTGAACCGATATTTTCGAGTTTTTCAACAAATATGATCTTTTAAAGCTTAACGATATTTTTATATATTAGGCGTATGAAAAGGTCATATTTCAGCTCTAAAATTTTAGGGTATATACACTTTTAACGTTTTTTCAGCCCATTTTTAGAGTATTTTGATCATTACTTAAAGATTTTTGAACCGATTTGGCAGATTTATTTGATATACTGACGTCTTCAAGAAGAAGCTTAAATGGTAAGCTTGGTAATAAAACTTGGACTCGGAAAGATGTATGGTTCTTGAAAATGGGAATTTTTGAAAAAATGTTTATATTTTGTTTGGTCCTAACTTTCTTCTATCTGAACCGATTTGCCCGAGTTCTTTATAAAGTAAATTCTACTAAATATTTCCGTTCTTTTGATATCTTAAATTTAAGTTTTATACAAAATGTGTGATGTTTTCTGTACGGGAGGTCCACGCCCACTTCTCTACTTCCGCTCACATTTTGTGGGATGCTGTGTATTAATAACCGAAATGTTTGTACCTAATTTGAATCTTAAGCTTGTTTCCAGGTATCGGAAATTTAAAATGTATTTGTAAAAGCCTTAACTAACAAAAAATTTTAAATGGAGTTTTTCATTAATTTTGATATATCGCATCAACACAAATGTCCACAAAAAATGTTGGAATCATACGACCACCATTAGCGAATTTGTTGACAAAATACAAAAGGCCCTATCTAAAAAAAGACTATATGGTAAAAGCTAAAAGGCCTAACTCACTGTTTGCATAATATGAAACAATGTCAATCATAAAAACAACTAGAATATTTTACACGAAAAATAAATTATGATCCATTTAAAGCGATTTATCATTTTAAATGTTCTTTGCTTCTGCTGTAAAATTTTCGAATATTTGTTAGATAGGGACTTTTGCGTTTTCGGTTTCGTTGAAAGGTATAAGAAAATATATATAGGTATTTTAAAAGACTTACATGTAAGAAAGTATAGTCGGTCAAACCGGACCGCTTGATAACCTGCACCACACTATATAAGAACACATTTTTGCAAGTGTACCCGATCAGGACCCATGGGCAACCATGCACCCTCCAGAACTGAATCATGCTATTGTGGCTAAGTTTAATAAAAAAGTTCTTTGTTTCGAATTTTAATGGTTAATTTTGGACCCACCAACACAACATTTTGTCATGACATAGTAGCTATCGCAAAAGTCATTGTCGTCAATTTGTATGTACATTTATAATGAAGTTATGACGTTTAAAGCTATTTTTGGGTGTAGTATTTGTATGAAAGTTATGGTCAAATATGGACCGATTCCAATAAAATTTGGCAAGTTTATTTAAATTGCAATAAAAAAGGTTTGGAGTAAATTTAATCTAAATACCAACATAATAAGATGGTTTATGGGCACAAATACCCTATTGCGGAATTCCTGTTCCTATTCTTATATGAGGTATGATGACCGACCAGCGTACTCTTTTTTAGAGGACAATCATCTACCGTAACTGGCTGTCATCTATAAAATTTGTGTCCTCTTGTTGGCATCTTTTTTCATAAAATGTCATCTTAATTTTTAACAGCATGATCAATATTTGTTTTTATTTTAATAAACTAAAATAAATTTTATTTCACGGACGTCACCGGTATTTTCTTTAAAATCGTATGGAAAATGTCGTGAAAAAAAAAGTTAAATGAATTTTTATGTTTCGTTGTTCTCTTTAACTTATTTATAAGTAAATGTTCTTCAGTTGAGTGATATTTAATATATGCATCCTATAGAAGGGGTTTCCTCCCTGCGCCTTCCCGCTTTATTTTTATTTTCAGTAGTGTAGTATACCATAAGAGTGACTTCTGCAAAGTTTGAACATTCTCACTATAACAGTTCTCAAGATATGCGATATTTAACATTGGCATCCTATGGGGGAACCACTTCCCCCGCTGCTATTTTGTTTCAATTTTGGGGCTCAGAAGATCCTACTACCAAAAGTTGAACAAATTGCTTGCAGCGGCTCTTATTAATATTGCTATCTATGAGGGGTACTGCTCCTCCTCTGTCTACCCCGCCCATTTTTATATTGAAATTTATAGTTTACCATAGTCGTAGCTGTAACCACGTTTGAAGACTCTCGCTTTAATAGTTCTTCTGTTGAGCGATATTTAATTTATGCATCCTTTGGAAGGTATTTCCCCCCTTGCACCTACCCGCTTTATTTTTATTTTCAAAAGTGTAGTATACCATAAGAGAGACTTCTGCAAAGTTTGAACATTCTCACTATAAAAGTTCTTAAGATATGCGATATTAACCATTGGCGTCCTATGGTGGGTACCACTTACCCCGCTGCTATTTTATTTAAATTTTGGGGCTCTGAAGAGCCTACTACCAAAAGTTCAACAAAATGCGTGCAGCGGCTCTTAATTATATTTCCATCTATGAGGGGTACTGCTTCTCCCCTGTCAACCCCGCTCATTTTTATATTGAAATTTATATTTTACCATAATAGTAGCTTTAACCACGTTTGAAGACTGTCCCTTTAATAGTTCTTCAGTTGAGCGATATTTAATATATGCATCCTATGGGAGGTATTTCGCCCCCTGCGCCTACCCGCTTTATTTTTATTTTCAAAAGTGCAGTATACCATAAGAGTGACTTCTACAAAGTTTGAACATTCTCACTATTACAGTTCTTAAGATATGCGATGTTAAACATTGGCGTCCTATGGGGGATTCCACTTCCCCCGCTGCTATTTTATTTCAATTTTGGGGCTCAGAAGATCCTACTACCACAAGTTCAACAAATTGCTTGCAGCGGCTCTTATTAATATGTCTTCTATGAGGGGTACTGCTCCTCCCCTGTCTACCCCGCACATTTTTATATTGAAATTTATAGTTTACTATAATAGTAGCTTTTACCACGTTTTAAGACTCTCACTTTAAAAGATTTTCAGTTGAGCGATATTTAATGTATGCATCTTCTGGGTGGTATTTCCCCCCTGAGCCTGCCCGCTTTATTTTTATTTTCAAAAGTGTAGTATACCATAAGAGTGACTTCTAGAAAGTTTGAACATTCTCACTATTATAGTTCTTAAGATATGCGATGTTAAACATTGGCGTCCTATGGGGAAAACCACTTCACCCGCTGCTACTTTATTTCAATTTCGGGGCTCAGAAGATCGTACTACCAAAAGTGCAACAAAATGCGTTCAGTGGCTCTTATTAATATTTCTATCTATGAGGGGCACTGCTCCTCCCCTGTCTCTCCCGCCCATTTTTATGTTGAAATTTATAGTTTACTATAATAGTAGCTTTAACCACGTTTTAAGACTCTCCCTTTGAAAGTTCTTCAGTTGAGCGATATTTAATTTATGCATCCTCTGGGAGGCATTTCCCCCCTGCGCCTACCCGCTTTATTTTTATTTTCAAAAGTGTAGTATACCATAAGAGTGACTTCCATAAAGTTTGAACATCCTCACTACAACAGTTCTTAAGATATGCGATATAAAACATTGGCGTCCTATGGTGGGTACCACTTACCCCGCTGCTCTTTTATTTAAATTTCGGGGCTCAGAAGATCCTACTACAAAAAGTTCAGCAACATGCGTCCAGCGGCTCTTAAGATATGCGATAATTAATATTCGCATCCTATGGGGGATACCAATTCCCCTGCCCCTATCGAAAAAATAAGTAGCCTATTTTATTTTTAGGGCTCACATGAGTTACCGTAAAAATTTCAGGAAAATCGGTTCAGTAGTTTAGGAGTCTATAAGGCGACAAACAAACAAACATACAAACATTTTTCATTTTTATATATAGACTAGCTTAACCCGGTGCGCTTCGCTACACTGCTTAAACCACTTCTTCAGTTGAGAGATATTTAATATATGCTTTATTTTTATTTTCAAAAGTGTAGTATACCATAGGAGTGACTCTACTAAGTTTGAATATTCTTACTATAACAGTTCTTAAGATATGTGATATTAAACATTGGCGTCCTATGGGGGTAACATTTCCCCGCTGCTATTTTATTTCAATTTTGGGGTTCAGAAGATCATACTACAAAAAGTTTAATAAAATGAGTGCAGCGGCTCTAAATTATATTTCTCTCTATGAGGGGTACTGCTCCTCCTCTGTCTACGCCGCCCATTTCTATATTGAAATTTTAAGTTTGCCATAATAGTAGCTTTAACCACGTTTGAAGACTCTCCCTTTAAAAGTTCTTAAGTTGAGCGATATTTAATATATGCATCCTATGGGAGGTGTTTCCCCTATGCACCTACTCGCTTTATTTTTATTTTCAAAAGTGAAGTATACCATAAGAGTGACTTCCACAAAGTTTGAACATTCTCACTATAACAGTTCTTAAGATATGCGATATTAAACATTGGCGTCCTATGGTGGGTACCACTACCCCCGCCGCTATTTTGTTTTAATTTTAGGGCTCAGAAGATCCTACTACCAAAAGTTCAACAAAATGCGTGCAGTGGCTCTTATTAATATTTCTATATATGAGGGGTACTGCTCCTCCCCCGTCTACCCCGCCCATTTGTATATTGAAATTTATAGTTTACTATAATAATAGCTTTAACCCATTTTGAAGACTCTCCCTTTAATAATTCTTCAGTTGAGCGATATTTAATATATGCATCCTATTGGAGGTATTTCCCCCCCTGCGCCTACCCGCTTTATTGTTATTTTCAAAAGTGTTGTATACCATAAGAGAGACTTCTAGAAAGTTTGAACATTCTCACTATTACAGTTCTTTAGATATGCGATGTTAAACATTGGCGTCCTATGGGGGATTCCACTTCCCCCGCTGCTATTTTATTTTAATTTTGGGGCTCAGAAGATCTTACTACCAAAAGTTCTGCATAATGCGTGCAGCGGATCTTAATATATGCGATAATTAATATTGGCATCCTATGGGGGATACCAATTCCCCTGCCCCTATCGAAAAAATAAGTAGCCTATTTTATTTTTAGGGCTCACGTGATGTATCTGTAAAAATTTCAGGAAAATCGGTGCAGTAGTTTAGGAGTCTATAAGCCAACAAACAAACACACAAACAAACATTTTTCATTTTTATATATATAGATATAGATTTTTTTGATTTACCTTACATATATAAATATGTGAAAGCAAATTTGTCTTAGGTATGTAAAAAATAGGTATGAAATAGATTTTTTACTTATTTTCTCTCTTTTTGTCCTCTACTTTTATTTTCAAAATCTGGTCGCCTAATTTGAGGGCTATGGGAAATTATGTGCCTTGGTCTTGGTTTGAGCCTATGAACCAAACTTTGACTGAAAAATTTAATTCGTTAATTCGGCTGAGAAATAATTCATTAACAATTTTTTACAATGATATTGTAAATTGAGATCAATTTGATACATAAAAATTAACGAAAACTGAATATTTGAGCATATAAAAATTTTAATTATCGATAAATTCGATGAACTATTCTTTCAGCGATGTCAGACATAATGACTCATTATAAATGAGCGTTCCTGTCATGGAGTACAAAAGCCCAACACCAAACAAGTAGAACATTGCCTCTTATTAGATATCTCTTAGGAATCACTTGTGCATATTAGTTTTAGATATTTTGAAGGTAAATCATCTATATATATAAAATTGTAACGTTACTGACTGACTCACTGACTGATTCATCATCGCACAGCCTAATCGCCTGAAGCTAAAAACTTGAAATTTGGACCAGAGATTGGTCACCCTCCAAATCGATCCACTAAGACGGGATTTTTGGAAATTCAAATGTTAAGGGGGTAAAAAAGGGTAAAAACGGGAAAATACGGTAACCTTATATCCTATGTTAATAAATAAGCTCGAGGCCACAATTGATTTTTAATAAATTGTATTCTTTATTATTTTCAATATTTCCCCTCATGCACATGTAAAAGTGCAATTTTACATGTGAACGCAATTAGTCGTTGTGTGGTTTAATATTGTTACTCGTTTTTATTATTCCTGAAGATGCCATCCAAAGGATGGGGAAATATTGAAAATAATAAAGAATACAATTTATTAAAAATCAATTCTGGCCTCGAGCTTATTTATTAACATAGGATTGGAAATTTAAAGGCCGAATAAAGATAATATAATTGTAACCTTATATCTCCAAAACTAAAAGAGATACAAAAAAAATGTAACACTTATCGTTGTTCTTTAGAAAAATAAGCGGACAGGTGTCTGGTACTTTTTGGAAATTCGGCCCTTTTATGGAGTAAACGGGTAAAATCTGAATTTTGGTACTATTTTGACACCCCATCTATCTTTTGAACCAACAAACATAGAATCAAAGTTTATACCACATTCGAAACTTATCAAAAAACACGAATAAAAATTTTGTACTTTTTCGAAATTCGAACATTTAGGGGGTGAAAATCGTAACTATTTTTGGTACTTTTTTTAAAAAACATTTTCCTCCATTCTTTGACATATTCGTACTAAATAATGGGCTCCCACTACAATACTGAAATTTTTGATACTTTAATGGGGGGAAAAAATAGTACCGAAAAAGGAATTACGGGAAATTTGATATTTTTGTTTAGCTTTTTGGTTCTACAACTGGTATTTTTTAATTATCGTTAATATTGGACCTAGAAACATAAAATTCAACATGTAATGTCCTAAGTGGATAAGAATCTATGAGGGAACTTTTTGGTACTTTTTTGTTCTTCAACTGGTACTTTTTGAATTTCCGTTAGTATTGGACCTAGAAACATAAAATTCAAGATGCAGTGTCCTGAGTGGATAATAATCTATAAGGGGAAGTTTTTGGTACTTTTTTGTTCATTAACTGGTACTTTTTGAATATCCGTTAGTATTGGACCTATAAACATAAAATTAAATAAATTTTTGGTCCTTTTTTTGTTCATTAACTGGTACTTTTTGAAGTTTGGTTAGTATCGGACCTAGAAAGATGAAATTAAACATGCAAGGTCCTGAGTGGATGAGAATCTGTAAGAGGAATCTTTTTGGTACTTTTGCGTTCTTTCACTGGTACTTTTTTAAATTTTCGTTAATATTGGTCTTATTAACATAAAATTTAACCTTCAAGGTCCTGAGTGAATAAGAATCTGTAAAAGCGTTTTTAGTACTTCTTTGTTTTTTAACTGGTACTTTTTGAATTTCCGTTATTATTAGAGCTAGAAACATAAAATTCAATATGCCATGTAATTAGTGGCTAGGAATCTATAAGAGGGAAGTTTTTGGTACTTTTTTGTTCTTTAGCTGGTACCTTTTTAGTTTCCGTTATTATTGAACCTAGAAACATGAAATTAAACATGCAATGGATTGAGTGAATGATAATCTGTTAGAGGGATCTTTTTGGTACTTTTTCGTTCATTAACTGTTGTTTTTTGAATTTCCTTTAATATTGAACCTAGAATCATAAAATTTAAAATGCAATGTCCTGAGTGGATGGGATTCTGAGAATCTGTAAGAGGGCTTTTTGGTACTTTTTTGTTCATTAACTTGTACTTTTTGAATTTCCGTTGGTATTGGACCTAGAAACATGCAAGGTCTTGAGTGAATGACAATCTGTTAGAGGGATCTTTTTGGAACTTTTTCATTTTTTAAATGGTACTTTTTTTAAATTTTCGCTTATATTGGTCTTATGAACATAAAATTAAACCTGCAAATTCCTGAGTGAATGAGAATCTCTAAAAGCGCTTATTGGTACTTTTTAGTTCTTAAATTGGTACTTTTTGAATATCCGTTATTATTGGACTTAGAAACACAAAATTCAAGATGCAATGCCCTGAGTGGATAAGAATCTGTAAGAGGGCATTTTGGTACTTTTTTGTTCATCAACTGGTACTTTTTGAATTTCCATTAGTATTGAACCTAGAAACATGAAATTAAACATGCAATGGATTGAGTGAATGATAATCTGTTAGAGGGATCTTTTTGGTACTTTTTTGTTCATTAACTGTTGTTTTTTGACTTTCCTTTAATATTATTTAAAATGCAATGTCCTAAGTGGATGTGATTCTATAAGATGGAACTTTTTGGTACTTTTTTATTCATTAACTGGTACTTTTTGAATTACCGTTAGTATTGGACCTAGAAAGATAAAATTAAACATTCAAGGTCCTGAGTGAATGATAATCAATAAGAGGGAAGTTTTTGGTACTTTTTTGTTCATTAACTGTTTTTTTTTTATTTTTATTAATATTGGTCTTATGATCATAAAATTTAACCTTCAAGGTCCTGAGTGAATAAGAATCTGTAAAAGCGCTTTTTGCTACTTCTTTGTTTTTTAACTGGTATTTTTTGAATTTCCGTTATTATTGGAACTAGACACATAAAATTCAATATGCAATGTAATGAGTGGATATGAATCTATAACAGGGAAGCTTTTGGTACTTTATTGTTCTTTAGCTGGTACTTTTTTAATTTCCGTAAGGATTGGACCTAGAAACATAAAATTAAACATGGAAGGGGCTGAGTGAATGAAAATCTGTAAGACGGCTTTTTGGTACTTTTTCGTTCTTTTACTGGTACTTTTAGAATTTTCGATAATATTGAACCTAGAATAATAAAATTCAATATGCAATGTCCTGAGTGGATGAGAATCGATAAAAAGGAATTTTTTGGTACTTTTTTTCATTAACAGGTACTTTTTGATTTTCCGTTAGTATTGGACCCAGAAAGATAAAATTAAACATGCTAGGTCCTGAGTGAATGAGAATCTGTAAGAGGGGTTTTGGTACTATTTTGTTCTTTAACTGGTACCTTTTTCATTTCCGCATTTATTGGATCTAGAAACATAAAATAAATTTGCAAGGTCCTGAGTAAAAAAGAATCTGTAAGAGGGATTTTTTGGAACTTTTTCGTTCTCTAACTGGTAGGTACTTTGTTTTCTAAACTGGTACTTTTTTTAATTTAATATTTATTTTTGTGCAATAAATAAAAAAAAGTAAATAATTGTCTGGTACTTTTACGAAATTCGGCCGTTTAAGGGATGAAAATTGTACCTGTGTTTGTTACTTTTTCAAAAGATTTTTTCTCCATCTATTTATCTTTCATCGCAGAGCCTAAACGTCTGAAGCTAAAAGGTTGACATTTGGACCGGAGGCTGGCCTCTCGCAAGGCGCGGAGTCAGGGGGGGGGGGGAATAAGGAAATTTCCCCCCGTAAATTATAAAAATATGTTTTGTTAATTTCGATACTAAAAGAATTCCCAATAATAATATTTTTTTTTTTATGTCCAAAATTTTTGGAAATGCCAGCAAGGTTTTTTTGTTTTTTTTTTATGGAATCTCTAACGAAATTTTCAATAAGTATTTTTTTTATTTTTTTTCTTTTTGAATCTCTAACGATTTTCAATACGTATCCATATCTTAATCCTAATAGTTATTTATGAGATATTTCCAAAGAAAAATCTATCTATATATATAAAATTGTAACGTTACTGACTGACTCACTGACTGATTCATCATCGCACAGCCTAACCGCCTGAAGCTAAAAACTAAAAACAGAGATTGGTCACCCTCCAAATCGATCCACTAACACGGGATTTTTGGAAATTCAAATGTTAAGGGGGTAAAAAAGGGTAAAAACGGGAAAATACGGTAGCCTTATATCTCCAAAACTAAAAGAGATACAAAAAACAAGTAAGAGTGCTATATTCGGCTATGCCGAATCTTATATACCCTTCACCATGGTTTGGAAAGAACAGAAGTTTATATATATATTTAAATACATGTATATATACATGTATATTTATAAAATATATATCGTTTAGTTTTATTTAATTATTTGCACATGATTGCGTGCTATTAAATATATTAAAAGTTTAATTAATATATAGCACGTTAAGTTTTGATCGAATTTCAGTATTTGGTCATGCCGACATCTTAAAGTATAAAATTACCATTTACTTTGGTGATAAAACTTGTAGTCGGGAAGTTCTATGGTTCACGAAAATAGGTATTAAAAAAAAACTATATTTTTGACATTACTTTTTTTTTTATTGATATTCCGAGTTTTTCTAAAGATTTCCGATATTTTGATATCTAAAACGTATGAATAGGTCATAATACAGCTCTAAAATTTTAGTTTTTATAAAAATGTTAATGTTTTTAGTCCTTTTTTGGAGTATTTTGAACATAACTTAACCATTTTTAACCGATTTGGCAGATTTATATACCAATGTGCTTAAAAATAATATTTCCATTAAATTGGCTTATAGGCATATATATATATACCTACATATTTGTACATATATTTAAGCAAACTTAATTATAAAAAAAACAAACTTAATTATAAAATAAAAAACAAACTTAATTATAAAAAAGAGTAACTTTTGGGATTTCAGTATTTTGATTATAACTCAGCCATTTTTTAACCGATTTGACAGATTTATATACCGACGTGTTTAGCAAGAAATTTACCATTTATTTGTGTTATAAAACTTGGACTCGGGAAGATCCATGGCTACCGAAAATGGGTATTTAAAAAAAACCGGTTTTCCCGAGTTCTTTATAAAATATGTTCTACTTAAAATTTCCGATATTTTGGTATATAAGTCATTTCCATAGGACATATGACAGCCCTAAAATTTAGGTTTTTATACAATTTTTAAAACGTATGAATAGGTCATAATACAGCTGTAAAATTTTAGTTTTTATAAAAATGTTAATGTTTTTAGTCCTTTTTTGGAGTATTTTGCACATAACTTAACCATTTTTAACCGATTTGGCAGATTTATATACCAACGTGCTTAAAAATAACATTTCCATTAAATTGGCTTTTAGGCATATATATATATACCTACATATGTGTACATATATTTAAGCAAACTTAATTATAAAAAAAACAAACTTAATTATAAAAAAGAGTAACTTTTGGGATTTCAGTATTTTGATTATAACTCAGCCATTTTTTAACCGATTTGACAGATTTATATACCGACGTGTTGAGCAAGAAATTTACCATTTACTTGTGTTATAAAACTTGGACTCGGGAAGATCCATGGTTACCGAAAATGGGTATTTAAAAAAAAAAAAAATAATTTTGGTCATAACTTTTTTGTATCTGAACCGATTTTCCCGAGTTCTTTATAAAATATGTTCTACTAAAAATTTCCGATATTTTGGTATATAAGTCATATCCATAGGACATATGACAGCCCTAAAATTAAGGTTTTTATACAATTTTTACTTTTTTTTGTACGGGAGGTACCACGCCCACTTCTCCCATCCCGCCCACATTTTGTAGGGTGGTGTGTATTGACAACCAAAATGTGTGTACCCAATTTGGAAACTTTGGCTCTTACCGTTCTCCAGATATACAGAAAAAAGCAATAAAAATACAACAACAACAAGGGATTTTTGGAAAAAATTAGAGGCAGTCGTGGTTTTTTGATCATATCTCAGTCATTTGTGGACCGATCTTGCTGAATTTCAATAGCACGAAATGGTGGACTACATGTGACATAAATGTAAAACAACCTAGCCGCTATCTTGTCTGGTTTTCCCGGAAAACACATATCAAGCGTAAGACGGACAGACGGACAGACGGACATTGTTAAATCAACTTCTCTTCTCATATGGACCCAGAATATATATACTTTATGGGGTCTAAAATCAATATTGTGGAAATTACAAACGTAATGACAAACTTATATATACCCTTTTACACCTCTGGTGAAGGGTATAAAAATGTAACACTTATCGTTGTTCTTTAGAAAAATAAGCGGACAGGTGTCTGGTACTTTTTTGAAATTCGGCCCTTTTATGGAGTAAACGGGTAAAATCTGAATTTTGGTACTTTTTTGACACCCCATCTATCTTTTGAACCAACAAACATAGAATCAAAGTTTATACCACATTCGAAACTTATCAAAAAAACACGAATACAAATTTGGTACTTTTTCGAAATTCGAACATTTAAGGGGTGAAAATCGTAACTATTTTTGGTACTTTTTTTAAAAAACATTTTCCTCCATTGTTTGACATATTCGTACTAAATGATGGGCTCCCACTACAATACTGAAATTTTTGATACTTTAATGGGGGGAAAAAATAGTACCAAAAAAGGAAATACGGGAAATTTGACATTTTTGTTTAGCTTTTTGGTTCTACAACTGGTATTTTTTAATTATCGTTAATATTGGACCTAGAAACATAAAATTCAACATGTAATGTCCTAAGTGGATAAGAATCTATGAGGGAACTTTTTGGTACTTTTTTGTTCTTCAACTGGTACTTTTTGAATTTCCGTTAGTATTGGACCTAGAAACATAAAATTCAAGATGCAGTGTCCTGAGTGGATAAGAATCTATAAGGGGAAGTTTTTGGTACTTTTTTGTTCATTAACTGGTACTTTTTGAATATCCGTTAGTATTGGACCTATAAACATAAAATTAAACATACAATGTCCTGAGTGGATGATAATCTATAAGAGGGAAATTTTTGGTCCTTTTTTATTCATTAACTGGTACTTTTTGAAGTTTGGTTAGTATCGGACCTAGAAAGATGAAATTAAACATGCAAGGTCCTGAGTGGATGAGAATCTGTAAGAGGAATCTTTTTGTTACTTTTGCGTTCTTTCACTGGTACTTTTTTAAATTTTCGTTAATATTGGTCTTATTAACATAAAATTTAACCTTCAAGGTCTTGAGTGAATAAGAATCTGTAAAAGCGCTTTTTAGTACTTCTTTGTTTTTTAACTGGTACTTTTTGAATTTCCGTTATTATTGGAACTAGAAACATAAAATTCAATATGCCATGTAATTAGTGGCTAGGAATCTATGAGAGGGAAGTTTTTGGTACTTTTTTGTTCTTTAGCTGGTACTTTTTTAATTTCCGTTATTATTGAACCTAGAAACATGAAATTAAACATGCAATGGATTGAGTGAATGATAATCTGTTAGAGGGATCTTTTTGGTACTTTTTCGTTCATTAACTGTTGTTTTTTGAATTTCCTTTAATATTGAACCTAGAATCATAAAATTTAAAATGCAATGTCCTGAGTGGATGGGATTCTGAGAATCTGTAAGAGGGCTTTTTGGTACTTTTTTGTTCATTAACTTGTACTTTTTGAATTTCCGTTGGTATTGGACCTAGAAACATGCAAGGTCTTGAGTGAATGATAATCTGTTAGAGGGATCTTTTTGGTACTTTTTCATTTTTTAAATGGTACTTTTTTTAAATTTTCGCTTATATTGGTCTTATGAACATAAAATTAAACCTGCAAATTCCTGAGTGAATGAGAATCTCTAAAAGCGCTTATTGGTACTTTTTAGTTCTTAAATTGGTACTTTTTGAATATCCGTTATTATTGGACTTAGAAACACAAAATTCAAGATGCAATGCCCTGAGTGGATAAGAATCTGTAAGAGGGCATTTTGGTACTTTTTTGTTCATTAACTGGTACTTTTTGAATTTCCATTAGTATTAAACCTAGAAACATGAAATTAAACATGCAATGGATTGAGTGAATGATAATCTGTTAGAGGGATCTTTTTGGTACTTTTTTGTTCATTAACTGTTGTTTTTTGAATTTCCTTTAATATTAAACCTAGAATCATAAAATTTAAAATGCAATGTCCTGAGTGGATGGGATTCTGAGAATCTGTAAGAGGGCATTTTGGTACTTTTTTGTTCATTAACTGGTACTTTTTGAATTTCCATTAGTATTAAACCTAGAAACATGAAATTAAACATGCAATGGATTGAGTGAATGATAATCTGTTAGAGGGATCTTTTTGGTACTTTTTCGTTCATTAACTGTTGTTTTTTGAATTTCCTTTAATATTGAACCTAGAATCATAAAATTTAAAATGCAATGTCCTGAGTGGATGGGATTCTGAGAATCTGTAAGAGGGCTTTTTGGTACTTTTTTGTTCATTAACTTGTACTTTTTGAATTTCCGTTGGTATTGGACCTAGAAACATGCAAGGTCTTGAGTGAATGATAATCTGTTAGAGGGATCTTTTTGGTACTTTTTCATTTTTTAAATGGTACTTTTTTTAAATTTTCGCTTATATTGGTCTTATGAACATAAAATTAAACCTGCAAATTCCTGAGTGAATGAGAATCTCTAAAAGCGCTTATTGGTACTTTTTAGTTCTTAAATTGGTACTTTTTGAATATCCGTTATTATTGGACTTAGAAACACAAAATTCAAGATGCAATGCCCTGAGTGGATAAGAATCTGTAAGAGGGCATTTTGGTACTTTTTTGTTCATTAACTGGTACTTTTTGAATTTCCATTAGTATTAAACCTAGAAACATGAAATTAAACATGCAATGGATTGAGTGAATGATAATCTGTTAGAGGGATCTTTTTGGTACTTTTTTGTTCATTAACTGTTGTTTTTTGAATTTCCTTTAATATTAAACCTAGAATCATAAAATTTAAAATGCAATGTCCTGAGTGGATGTGATTCTATAAGATGGAACTTTTTGGTACTTTTTTATTCATTAACTGGTACTTTTTGAATTACCGTTAGTATTGGACCTAGAAAGATAAAATTAAACATTCAAGGTCCTGAGTGAATTAGAATCTGTAAGAGGGGGTTTGATACTATTTTGTGTTTTAACTGGTACCTTTCAATTTCCGCATTTATTGGATCTAGAAACATAAAATTTAACATACAAGTTCCTGAGTGAATGAGAATCTGTAAGAGGGATTTTTTGTCACTTTTTCGTTTTCTAACTGTTACTTTTTTTAAATAAACTGGTACTTTTTTTAATTTAATATTTATTTTTGTCCATTAAATCAAAAAAAAAAAAAAAAGCAAATAGGTGTCTGGCACATTTACGAAATTCATCCGTTTTAGGTAGTAAATGGGTAAAACCTGTATTTTGGAACTGAAAATACTGAAATTTTTGATACTTTAATGGGGGAAAAAATAGTAAAAAAAAGGAAATACGGGAAATTTGATATTTTTCATTAGCTGTTTGGCTCTACAACTGGTATTTTTTTAATTATCGTTAATATTGGACCTTAAAACATAAGATTCAACATGCAATGCCCTGAGTGGATAAGAATCTATTGCGGAATTGTTTGGTCCTTTTTTGTTCTTTAACTGGTACTTTTTGAAATTCCGTTAGTATTGGACCTAAAAACATAAAATTCAATATGCAATGTCCTGGGTGGATGAGAATCTATAAGAGTGAACTTTTTGGTACTTTTTTATTCATTAATGGTACTTTTTGAATTCCCGTTGGTATTGGACCTAGAAAGATAAAATCAAACATGCAAGGTCCTGAGTGAATGATAATCTATAGGAGGGAAGTTTTTGGTACTTTTTTGTTCATTAACTGTTTTTTTTTTTTATTTTTGTTAATATTGGTCTTATGAACATAAAATTTAACCTTCAAGGTCCTGAGTGAATAAGAATCTGTAAAAGCGCTTTTTAACTGGTATTTTTTGAATTTCCGTTATTATTGGAACTAGACATATAAAATTCAATATGCAATGTAATTAGTGGATAGGAATCTATAACAGGGAAGCTTTTGGTACTTTATTGTTTTTTAGCTGGTACTTTTTTATTTCCGTAAGGATTGGACCTAGAAACATAAAATTAAACATGCAAGGGGCTGAGTGAATTAAAATCTGTAAGACGGCTTTTTGGTTCTTTTTCGTTCTTTGACTGGTACGTATCCATATCTTTATCCTAATAGTTATTTATGAGGTATTTCCAAAGAAAAATCTATATAATATAAAACTAGAGTTACTGACTGACACATCCTAAGATCCTGAAGCTAAAAAGCTGCCATTTGGACCAGAGGCTGGCCTCTCACCAACTCGATCCCACTAACCTCAAAAATCCAAAACTAAAAGAGATACAAAAAATTTAACACTTAATGTTGTTCATTAGAAAAATAAGAGGACAGGTGCCTGGTACTTTTTCGAAATTTGGTCCTTTTGGGGAGTAAACGCCTAAAACCTGTACATATTTTGAAACCTTCTTGTCACGCTACCTCTGTATGTACATTAGAGACACAATTTTTGTGGACATCATTGCCCCAAGGGACTATATCTTATGGGCAATATGGGATAATAAAACACATTTTTCAATTCAATTTAAGTAAGGCGACTAGATTTTGAAAATAAAAATAGATGACATAAAGAAATAAAGTAAAAAAATTTTTTTTTGAATTTTTTGAGATTTTTTTACATATTTTACAGACAAATTTACTTCCCCATATTAATAAATGTAAAGAAAATTTAAAAAGAATTACATATCGTCGGCTTAATATGCAGACCTGCGATGCCGTGTGGTAGAGAAATATATGCCTCGTCGACCAGCATGTAGTTATTCTTCAATTTGAGTCTTGAAGTGTGTCAAATCAACTATATTTTTGGTTCTCCTCTCAAGCAGTTAATAGGAAGAATATAAAGTTTTTCCTGTAAAATTTGTTGAAAGGGAGTTAGCAGGTTTGCATATTAAGCTGACGATGTATAAAAATTTACATTTTCTTAAGTAAAATTAGTTATAAAAAAAACAACTAAACTTTAATAATCATTGCAAAAAATATTCAAAATTTTATACTGCAAGTGTATGAGAATCCAGTAGGAGTATGAACAGAACAAGCATGGCACAACATTTTCCATACGATTGCACAGAAAAAACCGTTGATCACCGTGAAATAAAACTTTTAATTTTAATTTATAAAAATAAAAGCAAATATTGGTCATGCTTTTAAAAATAAAGAGGACAAAGATGACAGATTATGAAAAAAAGATGATAAAAGAGGACACAAATTTTATAGAGGACAGCCAGTTAAAAAAGAGGATTGTCCTCTAAAAAAAGAGTACGTATGGTCACCTTAATTTAAGCCAAAAAAATTTTTTTGCTCAATTGGCGAAGTCCCTCACGCCCACCAAAGTTTTTTTTCATCCTATGACAAAAACGTACTAAACTATAGGCTCCAACTGCAACATTGAAATTTTTAAAACATAAATGGGGAGAAAAAAGTATCGAAAAGGATAATACGGGAAACTAACTTTCTTTCATTTGTGTTCTACGAGTCGTACTTTTTGAATTTTCTATATTGAACTTAGAAGCACAAAATTATAGGTGCAAGGTCCTGTGTCAATATCAACCTATGAGATGAAAAAGATTGGAACTATTTTGTTAAAACCTATTTACATATTAGATTACAAAGTAGCGGGTTAAATGCTAGAATTTAAACAAATTTAAACCTAGAAAAATAAGCTTTGGCATACAAATATGTCCACGAAGGAAAAGGAGACGCTAACGAAGTAGCGGGTTAAATGCTAGTACGCTATAAACACATTCGAGATAGCAGGCTACCGACTTCAATATGTCAGTAGTAGGGAAATGGGGAGGCAGCATTTTTGCTTTTTTCGTTCTTTCCCCATATACCACAGAGGGAGCATTTTGCTTTTCATTGAAAGCAGCAAAAATTCTGCTTCCCCATTCGTTTTTTCCCATATACCACAGAGGGAGCATTTTGCTTTTTTTTTCATTCAAAGCAGCAAAAATTCTGCCTGTTTTTGCTCCCGATGTATTTTCGATAAGGAGGAATTTTAAATATAAACAAAAATAAAGAATTTTTTGTTTGAGTATTTTTCAATAAAAAAGAGAGTAATATTAAGTTGATCACCTTATATTTTCTTCAATAAAGAGATATTTAAAAAATATGCATGAATAAAATTGTTTGAGTATTTAAAAATAAGATAAATATTCAACATAGAAATTACAAGTTAATAAACTTTAAGTTAGACTAACAATAAAAGAAAAAATGCAATCGTATGCATTTTTTTTTTTTAAGTTAAAATCCAAAGCTGGGGTTATATGGTCCTGCCATAGCACATCGTAATGTTAAATAGACCATGTTTTTACATACGTTTGGGTTACAAAGGAGAAGTCTTAAAACTACTCCATGGTATACTCAAGAGGATTAGTTTTAAAGTCGTTTAAAAACGAAAACATGTCGTTAAAAAACGAAGACATTTCGTCACACTACAAACACTTTGCATTACATTGGAACCAGTCCAGGGAGAAGTCCATTTGATCGAAATGGATCAGGTAGTGTAATATTATTTGCAAGGAAACCGCAATCCACAACACGATAAAGCCATAACAATATACACACATACACGGCTCAGTGTAGCGTACCAATTGATGAACTTATTAAGTTAACCAACCGACTGTATGGTGAAAATAAAATCTTGATCGCGAATGCTCACTATGATATCGCCTCCAATATAAGAAGGGGATACATAGGGATAGATAGGGGATAGTTTGTACATGAAATTGTCTGCTGGGTTATACCATGCTCCCAAATTTGTATGGAAAAAGTGGATTAGAACGGGCAATAACATACTACTTATGTCAAAAATAGAATACATGTGTGTTTATGAAAATGATTATTTTCACGACGACACGGACACATGGCTGCGGGTTGTTGTCTGTGCTTAGTTTGTCGTTGGAGTCAAATTAAACTAATTTCTTTTTTTGTCCACTACAAAACCGAAAAAGTGTTGCTAATAGTAAAAAATGTTTAAGGGATGAGTAATTAAAAAAATTTTTTTTTTGTTTAATAGTAATGAATCGGTTGAAACAAGAATATAAACTAGGCTCAATAGCAAATTGATATTCATATAACTTTTAAGTTCTATATGAAGATGTTTTTCGTGCCAGTTTAGGAGTTTTAGGTCGTAGAAGTTGCATAATACTTTATCCATATCTCTTTAGGTATAAAATGAAAGTGTGTTTTACATGACGTTTAAAACATGCCGATTAGCCAATTTCATATATTCATAATCCGTGGCTGACTTTTTTTTCACAAAATTGGCTTTATCTTTAATTATGTCGCTATAACAATAATTATTTAACCCTTAGATGTTTGCTTAATAAAGTTTTTCTGTATTGCGTGGTTTCGGCCTTGCGGAACACTTACAAATTATGTACATATTACAATAATTTAATATGTAACAAGTACATTAGTTATTAACACGTACATATTTAAGCTTAAACTTATAAATAAATTGAGTAATTTCCAACATATAATTTTTTAAACCTTAAAAAATTCTAAATTTTATATGATGGAGTCACTAAAACTATGGCTTGAAGTGATCTTCCCTAAACATATTATGTTTAAATAAATATATTGACAAAATTTTGAGTTTTGTGAAAAAATTTTAATTCAAAATTTTTGATTTTTCGAATTTATTCCATGAGCTAAATTTCAGTTGTGTATTTGATAAAAATTTTTTGTAATAGTTCTATTCCTTTAATTTTTCAGAAATAATAGTCTGGTAGTGTATAAAGTCATTTCTGAAAAATTAAAGGAATAGAACTATTACAAAAAAGCTTTAAAAGCTAAATTCGAGAAATGAAAAATGTTGAATATAATATAAAGTAACCTTAGTAGTGTGTTTGAAAGAGTTCTAGCGCAACTACGCCATACAAAGTTGGGAGCATGTCGTAACCCAGTAAACAATTTCATGTGAAAACTATCGCCTATATATCGCCTATCTATCGCCTTCTTATTGCCTCCAATTTAGGAGCATGCAAGCAAACAATTGTTTTCTGGGTTATGCTATACATTTACTTCTGAGAAATAGAGGCAAAAGGGACATGACGTGTAAAAAAAAGTTGTTTATTTATGATTTTTAAAATTTTGTGAGGGATGATAATTTTACTTGTGCATAAGAATTTGTGGGAAAATTTTTTTTTTATTTATTATGTAGCAGATGTTAAATTTCTTCGTGTACGTGTCAGTCTTAAAGATTTTAAAAATTTTGTGAGGGATGATAATTTTACTTGTGCGTTTTCGTATTAACGATAAAACTGATCGTGGAATAATTATTTTTAGTTTTTCAGTTATTGTGTGTGTGTTTAGAATAGTTAATGACTTTGTTGCATAGGTTTTCTAGTGACTTTTTATATACATACCTCGGTAGGCTTGTGGGATAGTGAGCTAATCTCAGTATAAGGGTTGCATATTTGATTATCACCAGAGACTCTGGTCTGTTTTTCTATAGCAGACTAAGGATATAAGTAACTATTGATCGGTTGTGTATGTGTATGTGTGTGTGTGTGTGTGTGTGTGTGTGTGGGTATGATTGATAACGATTATTCATGTGAAAAGTAGGATTCCATCCACTTTTTTTTATATCAACAGCAACTAATATTTCAATTCTATTTTATAGTTTACAAGAATTTTCTTAAATCGTGGGAGGAATATGGAAATATTGTTGATGAACCTTTTTTGGACAGTATTTATAAAAATATTTAACCATATTAAAATATCCCTACAGTAACAAATACGAACATGAGTGTAAAAGGGAAATGACGTGTAAAGAAAGTTGAATATTTATCAGGTGTGACATTTTTATTAGTTGTAAAATTTCTTCTTGTACGTGTCTTGAAGATTTTAAATTTTGTGAGGGATGATAATTTTACTTGTGCGTATTCATATTGATGATTTACAAGTTGTTTATTTTAGTGGAAGGTGTGAAATTTCTTCGTGTACGTGTCTTGAAGATTTTAAAATTTTGTGAGGGATGATAATTTTACTTGTGCGTTTTCGTATTAAAGATAAAACTGATCGTGGAATAAGTATTTTTTTAGTTTTTTTTCAGTTATTGTGTATGTGCTTAGAATAGTTAATGACTTTGTTGCATAGGTTTTCTAGTGACTTTTTGCATTGAATGCCTCGGTAGGCTTGTGGGATCAACCACTTTTTTTATATCAACAGCAACCGGCTGCACATCACTTTTAATTACATTTAACAAATAGAAGGAGTTGCCATTTTTGGGTTTTGTTAATCTTAAATAGAATTATATATAAATATTTTTTTTTGCGCAGATTTAATTATCACAAGAGACTCTGGTCTGTTTCACTACAACGGACTAAAGGTCAAAGTAACTATTAATCGGTTAATTAAGTTAGCATATAATTTTTGTTGATAACACTTAATAAGCATTTTCTAAAAACATTTGCAGATAGTTTCACTATTACTCAATGTTTATAACCTTTTATTTATTTTTTTCTAGTTTGATACTCTATAATATAAGTTTAATGAAGAATTTTTCTATGGTTTGATACTCTACAATGACAGTATAGTTAAGAATTTAGTTCAATCCATGGATACACTTTATACAGTTAATAATTATACATTATACATACAAATACAATAAAATTTCCATTTTATTAACCATAGTACATGGTTTATTAATTGTTTTGATAATATTTAGTAAAAGTTTATATATAGTATAAACTTGAAGTCGATTATACCAATAGAATATTAAATGTTAATGAAAAAAGGAAATCATATTACAAAATCAATTAAGATGATCTAAAAAAGAGTATTACATAGGAGTTTTGAATATTTAATAAGGAAATATCTATTATATCTGCTTATAATTATCAGTTAGAAATTTAAAGATAACAATTTGTTTTATAATTAGTACAGCTTTATATGTTTTTTTTTGTTTCTAGTTTATTAACCATACATTATCATACCATACCATTATAATCCATAGAATATAAAACAATTTAAAATAGTTAAATCCGCAAAAGAAAATCACAAACTTTATTTATTTATTTATGTAAAACCTTACTCCATTAATCATTTATTTATACTTTATATATTCTAATACCATGAAATGAATAGTTCAATAACCATATTATATGGTTTATTTAATGTTTTGTATACCGTTTTGTAATTCCTATAATTTGTTTTCCTATTATTTCCCT
Organism: Pollenia angustigena; assembly: GCA_930367215.1. Taxonomy (NCBI): domain Eukaryota; kingdom Metazoa; phylum Arthropoda; class Insecta; order Diptera; family Polleniidae; genus Pollenia; species Pollenia angustigena. The sequence continues at coordinate 8,098,552 of OV884061.1, read as the reverse complement.
TATATATTTAATATTTATACACTTCCATACATCCTTAAATATACATTCTGTTTTAAGCATTTCTACTATACATATATAAAATTTTTTTTTCTTATACTAACATTCTATATTTAATCTTAGTATTATAATCTTACTCTTGATTTTAATCTTAGTCTTAGTGTTAATCTTAGTAGTAGTCTTTTGATCTTGGTTTTATAGTTTCGGATTTCGATCTTATTTTTTTTTTTTTGTTTATAGACTTGCAACATTACTCTTGTATTACTCTTGCGTGCTGCTTTGTTTACGTTTTCTTAGACTGAATACATATCTGGAAATTTAAAATTTCTTTAATTACATATAAAATATCTATCTACTGTTATACGAATGCTTTGAACTTAGTGTTTTCAATTGAAATATTAAACTTCGATTTTAAACAGACATATACATATTTTATTTTATATAGGAAATTAATACTCGGTACTAGCGACAACCTCGAAGCTTGCACCGACCCCAGTTTTCATTACGTGCAAGAATCGAGTTTCTACTATACTTCATTCTCATCAAACTAATCACACAAGGCGATTTTAAGAAAATCCATACTAATCCTTTCCATTTTATCAAATCTATCCATTATATTATTATTTTAATTAAAACAATTCTTATAAATTCTATTCAGTTCTCACATAATTTAATTCATTCTATATACAACCTTAACGAGTAACTCATATTTATGTATACAGTTTTTTCAAACCACTTTTAAAAACATATTTTATAATCTATAAACTTAAATGAAAATTTAGGTTTATATTAAGTAATTTAATTATACGCTGAGATACGCTGATGGGTTTTCTACCTTAAATTTATATATTGGATAGAAAGTTAAATCTGAATGTAGTGTTTCGGTAAGAATGTCTCTATATTACTTTAAATCAGGTTTCTTATAATATAAAGTTTTTGAATGAAATATTAACAATCCTAATGTTAGTTTCAATCTAATTTCATTTAAATCATATATATATACATATATATATTAATTTGTTAGAATCAAACCATCAATTACCATCATGATCTTATTAATGTCATATATTTTTTTTTTTTCATTATTTTTATTATTCGTTAAAAACTTTATATTCTTATATATAGGAGATGCATATGATTTTGGATTTCTCCTTCATTTTAAAATTGTTTGATTTTACAATTTTCATATTAGTTATTTCAGCCTTTTCATTATCATTATGATCATTATCATAATCATCATAATTGAGATTAGTTATATTCTTTGCTCATTAAAAACAACAATTCTATTATCTTATGTTTTTTTTCTAGTTTGCTACTCTATAATATTAGTTTAATGAAAAGTTTTTCTTTACCACGAAATGAATAGTTTAATAACCATATTATATGGTTTATTTAATGTTTTTGCATACAGTTTTGTAATTCCTATAATTTGTTTTCCTTTTATTTCCCCTTCTATACTTAATATTTATATACCTCCATACATCCTTAAATATACATTCTGTTTTAAGCATTTCTATACTATATATATATATACATTTTTTCCTTTACTAAAATTCCTATATTTAGTCTTAATCTTATGATCTTAGTCTTGATTTTAATCTTAATCTTAGTGTTAATCTTGATAGTAGCCTTTTGGTCTTGGTTTTATAGTTTCGGATCTCAATCTTAGTTTTTGTATAGACATCTCATTTACAAACCTATAACTTCAATCTCATCAAACCTATCACACAAGACGATTGTCTTCTGTTTTTCAAGAAAATCCATACTAATCCTTTCCATTTTATCAACTCTATCCATTATATTATTATTTTAATTTTAACAAATCTTATAAATTCTATTCAGTTCTCACATAAAGTTATTCATTGTATATACAACCTTAACCATTATCTCATATTTATATATACAGTTTTTCAAACCACTTTTAAAAACATAGTTTGATCTTTACTTGTCTACTATATTAAAAAATAATCCATAAACTTAAATGAAAATTTAGATTAATATAAAGTAATTTGATTATACACTGAGATACGCTGATAGTTTTTCTACCTTAAATTTATATATTGGATAGAAAGTTACATCTGAATGTAGTGTTTCGGTAAGAATGTCTCTATATTACTTTAAATCAGGTTTCTTATAATACAGAGTTTTTAAATGAAATATTAACAATCCTAATGTTAATTTCAATCTAATTTCATTTAATTTGTTAGAATCAAACCATCAATTACCATCATGATCTAATTAATGCCATATATATTTTTTTTTTTATTATTTTTATTATTCGCTAAAAACTTTATATTCTTATATGTAGGAGATACATATGATTTAGGATTTCTCCTTCATTTTAAACTTGTTTGATTTGAAAATTTTCATATTAGTTATTTCAACCTTTTCATTATCATTATACTCATTATCATAATCATCATAATTGAGATTAGTTATATTCTTTTCTCATTAAAACCAACAATTCTATTATCATAATCATCAAAATTGGGTTTAAATATATTTTGTTTTTATTTTTTCGTTGAAACCAACAAATCATAATCATTATTATCAAAATCAGATTTTTATATGTTTTTTTTTTTTTTTTTAGTCAAGATACTTTAACATCATCATAATCAGAAATATTGTTTTTACAAATGTTGATATTGTGATTTTAATTAAACTGGTTATAATCACCTAAGGTTGAAGTGATAGAGATGTTATCCGTTTAATTCTGTTGACTAATTCACATTTATTAAGACATATAGATAATAACAGAATTGATAGAGGATTCATAATTGAATAACTTTGAATAAGAATTGAGCTTATAGTTGGATGTAAGTACGATTTAAACAATAATAACCGACATCGAATGAGTAATTCATCATTTTATTTAATTGAAAACATACCACTTTACATCAAGATACCTGATTTTTAATCTAGTAGCATAAAGCAGTTACCTATTTTTGATCTGGTAATGTAGAAACAGAGAGAATTAATATCAGATTTAAATAACAAACCAAATATAAGATACATTATATAATCCAACAACAACAATATATTCAACATGAATTGATTCGAAATAAAATACACACATTTCTTAAATACATTCAATTAGTTTGTCTTATAATTATATTTTAGCTGAGAGAGATTCATACCATATACATATTTACACGTTATGCACTAACAACATACAATTCAAAGTTTATTAACCATAATATATGGTTTTATATAATGTTTTAACAGCAATCATTAAAAATTTTTATATAATATAAACTTATAGTTGACTGTACCATCAGAATTTTGACTGATAATATCACAATAGAATCATATTACACAAACAATATATAGAATATTATAAAGAGAAAGGTACAAATTCATATGTCTATAGGTAACAGTTAAGAATTTTACAATATATTGGTTTAAGATATGTTATTTCTAATTAAGAGTTTAGTTTGATGGTTTTTGCAAGTTTATTTTCAATATAAATACATACATACATATTTGCTGATTTATTTCTATTTGATAATTTTTGATTTAATTGTTTTTTTTTCTTCTTTTTTACCTACAACACATTAATGAAATGGATATAAGACATACGTTCATGATGATGTTTTTTAACTCTTTTAAATATTTGTTAAATATAGCTACATCAACTTCTTAATACATCGAATCAACTTACTTAGGATTAATTTTTAAATTAATATTTTGATATCCGTTTACCCAGCTGATAGGCTGGTTGTGTATAGGTTTACGTGATAATCACAAATTTCTTTAAAATAATAAAGTTTCATTGAATTAACTCTCAAATTGCAACCATACCCATAAAGTATAGATAGTACATCCCATATAAATTTATACTTTTTATATTAATATTTTGATATCCGTATACCCAGCTGATAGGCGGGTTGTGTATAAGTTTACGTGATAATCACAAATTTCTTTAAAATAATAAAATTTCATTGAATTAACTCTCAAATTGCAACCATACCCATAAAGTATAGATAGTACATCCCATATAAATTTATACTTTTTATATTAATATTTTGATATCCGTATACCCAGCTGATAGGCTGGTTGTGTATAGGTTTACGTGATAATCACAAATTTCTTTAAAATAATAAAATTTCATTGAATTAACTCTCAAATTGCAACCATACCCATAAAGTATAGATAGTACATCCCATATAAATTTATACTTTTACATTAAATTATATAGTTTCACTATGTTCTCATCATGATTAATATAGAAAATCATATTTTCATATACCCACACCACAAAAGTAAAGAGTATATTAGATATACGTTAATACTGATCCTAGTTACCTTTTGATATACTAAATCAACTTATTTACTTAGAATTACTTTTTAAATCAATTTAAACATGAACCAATCCGACTGGTTGGTGGGCTGTTCATATAAAACTAAAAATAAAATTTGATTTTTTGGTTTACATACACAGCTAGCTATCTATTGGGTGATTTATAGAACACAAACGCTAAACTCATCAGTTCAACTTACATTTAAAACTGAAACAAATTTTGTTTTAAATGAAAGTTGAACTGATGAGTTTAGCGTTTGTGTTCTATAAATCACCCAATAGACAGCTAGCTGTGTATCTAAACCTAAAAATCAAATTTTATTTTTAGTTTTATATGAACAGCCCACCAACCAGTCGGATTGGTTCATGTTTAAATTAATTTAAAAAGTAATTCTAAGTAAATAAGTTGATTTAGTATATCAAAAGGTAACTAGGATCAGTATTAACGTATATCTAATATACTCTTTACTTTTGTGGTGTGGGTATATGAAAATATGATTTTCTATATTAATCATGATGAGAACATAGTGAAACTATATAATTTAATGTAAAAGTATAAATTTATATGGGATGTACTATCTATACTTTATGGGTATGGTTGCAATTTGAGAGTTAATTCAATGAAATTTTATTATTTTAAAGAAATTTGTGATTATCACGTAAACCTATACACAACCAGCCTATCAGCTGGGTATACGGATATCAAAATATTAATATAAAAAGTATAAATTTATATGGGATGTACTATCTATACTTTATGGGTATGGTTGCAATTTGAGAGTTAATTCAATGAAACTTTATTATTTTAAAGAAATTTGTAATTATCACGTAAACCTATACACAACCAGCCTATCAGCTGGGTATACGGATATCAAAATATTAATTTAAAAAGTATAAATTTATATGGGATGTACTATCTATACTTTATGGGTATGGTTGCAATTTGAGAGTTAATTCAATGAAACTTTATTATTTTAAAGAAATTTGTGATTATCACGTAAACCTATACACAACCAGCCTATCAGCTGGGTATACGGATATCAAAATATTAATTTAAAAATTAATTCTAAGTAAGTTGATTCGATGTATTAAGAAGTTGATGTAGCTATATTTAACAAATATTTAAAAGAGTTAAAAAACATCATCATGAACGTATGTCTTATATCCATTTCATTAATGTGTTGTAGGTAAAAAAGAAGAAAAAAAACAATTAAATCAAAAATTATCAAATAGAAATAAATCAGCAAATATGTATGTATGTATTTATATTGAAAATAAACTTGCAAAAACCATCAAACTAAACTCTTAATTAGAAATAACATATCTTAAACCAATATATTGTAAAATTCTTAACTGTTACCTATAGACATATGAATTTGTACCTTTCTCTTTATAATATTCTATATATTGTTTGTGTAATATGATTCTATTGTGATATTATCAGTCAAAATTCTGATGGTACAGTCAACTATAAGTTTATATTATATAAAAATTTTTAATGATTGCTGTTAAAACATTATATAAAACCATATATTATGGTTAATAAACTTTGAATTTTATGTTGTAAGTGCATAACGTGTAAATATGTATATGGTATGAATCTCTCTCAGCTAAAGTATAATTATAAGACAAACTAATTGAATGTATTTAAGAAATGTGTGTATTTTATTTCGAATCAATTCATGTTGAATATATTGTTGTTGTTTTTGTTGTTGGATTATATAATGTATCTTATATTTGGTTTGTTATTTAAATCTGATATTAATTCTCTCTGTTTCTACATTACCAGATCAAAAATAGGTAACTGCTTTATGCTACTAGATTAAAAATCAGGTATCTTGATGTAAAGTGGTATGTTTTCAATTAAATAAAATGATGAATTACTCATTCGATGTCGGTTATTATTGTTTAAATCGTACTTACATCCAACTATAAGCTCAATTCTTATTCAAAGTTATTCAATTATGAATCCTCTATCAATTCTGTTATTATCTATATGTCTTAATAAATGTGAATTAGTCAACAGAATTAAACGGATAACATCTCTATCACTTCAACCTTAGGTGATTATAACCAGTTTAATTAAAATCACAATATCAACATTTGTAAAAACAATATTTCTGATTATGATGATGTTAAAGTATCTTGACTAAAAAAAAAAAAAAAACATATAAAAATCTGATTTTGATAATAATGATTATGATTTGTTGGTTTCAACGAAAAAATAAAAACAAAATATATTTAAACCCAATTTTGATGATTATGATTATAGAATTGTTGGTTTTAATGAAAAACTCTTCATTAAACTAATATTATAGAGTAGCAAACTAGAAAAAAAACATAAGATAATAGAATTGTTGTTTTTAATGAGCAAAGAATATAACTAATCTCAATTATGATGATTATGATAATGATCATAATGATAATGAAAAGGCTGAAATAACTAATATGAAAATTGTAAAATCAAACAATTTTAAAATGAACGAGAAATCCAAAATCATATGCATCTCCTATATATAAGAATATAAAGTTTTTAACGAATAATAAAAATAATGAAAAAAAAAATATATGACATTAATAAGATCATGATGGTAATTGATGGTTGGATTCTAACAAATTAATATATATATGTATATATATATGATTTAAATGAAATTAGATTGAAACTAACATTAGGATTGTTAATATTTCATTCAAAAACTTTATATTATAAGAAACCTGATTTAAAGTAATATAGAGACATTCTTACCGAAACACTACATTCAGATTTAACTTTCTATCCAATATATAAATTTAAGGTAGAAAACCCATCAGCGTATCTCAGCGTATAATTAAATTACTTAATATAAACCTAAATTTTCATTTAAGTTTATAGATTATTTTTTAATATAGTAGACAAGTAAAAATCAAAATATGTTTTTAAAAGTGGTTTGAAAAAACTGTATACATAAATATGAGTTACTCGTTAAGGTTGTATATAGAATGAATTAAATTATGTGAGAACTGAATAGAATTTATAAGAATTGTTTTAATTAAAATAATAATATAATGGATAGATTTGATAAAATGGAAAGGATTAGTATGGATTTTCTTAAAATCGCCTTGTGTGATTAGTTTGATGAGAATGAAGTATAGTAGAAACTCGATTCTTGCACGTAATGAAAACTGGGGTCGGTGCAAGCTTCGAGGTTGTCGCTAGTACCGAGTATTAATTTCCTATATAAAATAAAATATGTATATGTCTGTTTAAAATCGAAGTTTAATATTTCAATTGAAAACACTAAGTTCAAAGCATTCGTATAACAGTAGATAGATATTTTATATGTAATTAAAGAAATTTTAAATTTCCAGATATGTATTCAGTCTAAGAAAACGTAAACAAAGCAGCACGCAAGAGTAATACAAGAGTAATGTTGCAAGTCTATAAACAAAAAAAAAAAAAATAAGATCGAAATCCGAAACTATAAAACCAAGATCAAAAGACTACTACTAAGATTAACACTAAGACTAAGATTAAAATCAAGAGTAAGATTATAATACTAAGATTAAATATAGAATGTTAGTATAAGAAAAAAAAATTTTATATATGTATAGTAGAAATGCTTAAAATAGAATGTATATTTAAGGATGTATGGAAGTGTATAAATATTAAATATATAAGGGAAATAATAGGAAAACAAATTATAGGAATTACAAAACGGTATACAAAACATTAAATAAACCATATAATATGGTTATTGAACTATTCATTTCATGGTATTAGAATATATAAAGTATAAATAAATGATTAATGGAGTAAGGTTTTACATAAATAAATAAATAAAGTTTGTGATTTTCTTTTGCGGATTTAACTATTTTAAATTGTTTTATATTCTATGGATTATAATGGTATGGTATGATAATGTATGGTTAATAAACTAGAAACAAAAAAAAACAAATAAAGCTGTACTAATTATAAAACAAATTGTTATCTTTAAATTTCTAACTGATAATTATAAGCAGATATAATAGATATTTCCTTATTAAATATTCAAAACTCCTATGTAATACTCTTTTTTAGATCATCTTAATTGATTTTGTAATATGATTTCCTTTTTTCATTAACATTTAATATTCTATTGGTATAATCGACTTCAAGTTTATACTATATATAAACTTTTACTAAATATTATCAAAACAATTAATAAACCATGTACTATGGTTAATAAAATGGAAATTTTATTGTATTTGTATGTATAATGTATAATTATTAACTGTATAAAGTGTATCCATGGATTGAACTAAATTCTTAACTATACTGACATTGTAGAGTATCAAACCATAGAAAAATTCTTCATTAAACTTATATTATAGAGTATCAAACTAGAAAAAAATAAATAAAAGGTTATAAACATTGAGTAATAGTGAAACTATCTGCAAATGTTTTTAGAAAATGCTTATTAAGTGTTATCAACAAAAATTATATGCTAACATAATTAACCGATTAATAGTTACTTTGACCTTTAGTCCGTTGTAGTGAAACAGACCAGAGTCTCTTGTGATAATTAAATCTGCGCAAAAAAAAAATATTTATATATAATTCTATTTAAGATTAACAAAACCCAAAAATGACAACTCCTTCTATTTGTTAAATGTAATTAAAAGTGATGTGCAGCCGGTTGCTGTTGATATAAAAAAAGTGGTTGATCCCACAAGCCTACCGAGGCATTCAATGCAAAAAGTCACTAGAAAACCTATGCAACAAAGTCATTAACTATTCTAAACACATACACAATAACTGAAAAAAAACTAAAAAAATACTTATTCCACGATCAGTTTTATCTTTAATACGAAAACGCACAAGTAAAATTATCATCCCTCACAAAATTTTAAAATCTTCAAGACACGTACACGAAGAAATTTCCCACCTTCCACTAAAATAAACAACTTGTAAATCATCAATATGAATACGCATAAGTAAAAGTATCATCCCTCACAAAATTTAAAATCTTCAAGACACGTACAAGAAGAAATTTTACAACTAATAAAAATGTCACACCTGATAAATATTCAACTTTCTTTACACGTCATTTCCCTTTTACACTCATGTTCGTATTTGTTACTGTAGGGATATTTTAATATGGTTAAATATTTTTATAAATACTGTCCAAAAAAGGTTCATCAACAATATTTCCATATTCCTCCCACGATTTAAGAAAATTCTTGTAAACTATAAAATAGAATTGAAATATTAGTTGCTGTTGATATAAAAAAAAGTGGATGGAATCCTACTTTTCACATGAATAATCGTTATCAATCATACCCACACACACACACACACACACACACACACACACACATACACATACACAACCGACCAATAGTTACTTAGATCCTTAGTCTGCTATAGTAAAACAGACCAGAGTCTCTGGTGATAATCAAATATGCAACCCTTATACTGAGATTAGCTCACTATCCCACAAGCCTACCGAGGTATGTATATAAAAAGTCACTAGAAAACCTATGCAACAAAGTCATTAACTATTCTAAACACACACACAATAACTGAAAAACTAAAAATAATTATTCCACGATCAGTTTTATCGTTAATACGAAAACGCACAAGTAAAATTATCATCCCTCACAAAATTTTTAAAATCTTTAAGACTGACACGTACACGAAGAAATTTAACATCTGCTACATAATAAATAAAAAAAAAATTTTCCCACAAATTCTTATGCACAAGTAAAATTATCATCCCTCACAAAATTTTAAAAATCATAAAAAAACAACTTTTTTTTACACGTCATGTCCCTTTTGCCTCTATTTCTCAGAAGTAAATGTATAGCATAACCCAGCAAACAATTGTTTGCTTGCATGCTCCTAAATTGGAGGCAATAAGAAGGCGATATATAGGCGATAGTTTTCACATGAAATTGTTTACTGGGTTACGACATGCTCCCAACTTTGTATGGCGTAGTTGCGCTAGAAGTCTTTCAAACACACTACTAACCTTCGGAAGGAAATAATTCCCAGTTTCTATTTGGAAAAATTTTAAGAAATTGTTTTTTAAATTGGCTTTTAACAGGCTAATAAATCAGAATTTTTAAAACATACATCATGTGAAAGATATTTCGAAGTACCCTGCCGTCAAATGAGTAGCTAACTACAAAAAAGCCAACTTTAAGCAGGGCTGCCAGGTACTTTTTTTCCTTGTCCCCAAAAAATTAAAAAAATATCCCCAAAAATCCCCAAATTAAGAAAAAAAACCTTAATAAGTAAATATTTTTCTGTTTGTTTTTTTTTCTGACCAAATTTAAAATTTTTTTTTTTAAAAAGTAAAAATAGTAAGAAAAATTTTAATTAGAAATCCCCAAAAATCCCCAAATAAAAATTTTTTGTAAAAAAAATTATTTTATTTTGTTTGTACCCTGAAGGAAAAATAACATCAATTTATAAAGTACCTTTAACACTACCTTTTAACTAAAATGATAATCTTAATAAGGACCTTTTACACCGTATAAGTTGTTGATAAGAGTAAGATAAAAGTTTTGCTACTTTTTTTCATATTTTTAATACGAGACAAAGAAAAATAAGCATAAATAATAAAAGGGAAAATATATTAAAAGAGTGTAAAATCCCCAAAAAATCCCCGAATTTTTTTTTTAAATCCCCAAAAAAATCCCCAATCCCCAAATGACTTTCTTTGTCCTTTTTGCTCGCATAAAATCCCCAACTTTGGGGATAAATCCCCAAGTCTGACAGCCCTGACTTTAAGTTAGCTTGTATAGACTAACTTAAAGCCAACAACTAAGCAATGGAAAATTTACATTAACCAAAGTGTATACAAACACTGTATATTAATACTTAAAATTTTAAGTAGAGGGAGCCAAGTCGATTAACAAACAAACGTCATTATAGTCATTATAGTCAAAAAACATAGTTTTTTAATACAAAAACTACATTGCCCCGGTAGACTAGCTGGTAGCGAGCTAGTCTATCAGCACCGAGGTTGCGGGATCGAATCACACCAAAGACAGAAAAACAAATAAAAAATAAAATAAAGTAAAATAAAATAAGAAAAAAAAAAAATAATTAAAAAAAATAATAAAAAAAAATTTTAAAAAAATTTACTTTATTGACTTTGTGTAACTATATATATTTATAAAGTTTTTGCTGGGTAGCTACAAAAAGTTAACTTTTAAGTTAACTGAAAGTAATGCAGAGTCGGACAATTGACTACTTCCTAGGACATCGCAATGTTAAAATGGTTAGTTAATTTCATATAAAAGCAATGCAAGTGTCAACCATCACTACTTGAGAAATAGTTAGCTTTCAGTTAATTTAAAATTAACTGAATTTCCGACAGGGTAGTTTCTAATAAAACCACTACAGACACAGTTTTTACCTAAAAAGTTATAGATAAAGGGTACGTTGGTAAATGCAGTTGCTGGGTGTCACTTGTAACAAACTTGGCATTACTCTCATATCTTAATTTCCTGATGCAATAACTTCAGAAATCGTTTCATTTTTCGTTTGTGATGCTTTTTATAGTAATATATAAGAATATTGTGACTTTTTGACTTAATATTTTCAATAAAATTGATCATAGTTATTGTTGATAACATTTTTATTATTATTTTATGTTCGCTTATTAAACTTTTGAAATTTAGATCGTTTGCACAGCTTTTGTTCAGTAAAAAATCATCAGCATTACTACTGCAACTGGTAATCACGCATCAGCAACAACATATTGCACTACTGCAGCAGTGATTAACAGTTTTTATGCATTTACGTACGTACCTAAAGTGTTCTGAGACTTTTGCGACCTGTGAAAGTGGTATTCGTTGGTGGAAAAAGTTTTTTTTGTTTGTTAGTTACAAAAACAACAAAATTCAAATATTTTTAATGTGTTTTAATAAATTTATTTGTTTTAACGTTATAAAATGTATATAAATATATATTTATAGGCTTGAATTAAGTTTGTGTACGACTCTGCAACTATTCATGTTTTTCCATTTAATAAAAGTAAAAAAATTAGAAACGGTAGTAGCACCACTGAAACATAAATACATAATAAAGAAAAACAGCTGCTTATATTTTTTCAATTGTAGCTGCCGTCTTCAAAATGTGTAGTCGTGTGTTCGTGTAGCCTGCTGTGGTTAATGTGTTTAATGCAATAATCATGATTACATTTACCCAACCTTTTGAGTCCAAAATTAAATAAAAATTAAGAAAGGATAAAAACAAGTAAGAACGTATAGTCGGTTAAGCTTCACTATATTATACCCCACACCACAATATATAAAAACAATTTCTGCTAGTGTACCCTATTTGGGACAAATTGTTAATCATGGACCCGCTTTAAAAAAAAACAGCAACAATTGACATGACATAGTTGCTAACGTTGAAGTTATTATCGCCAAGTTTTATGCTAATACCAATATTTTCAACATGCTTGATCCTTATGCCAATTAGAACTTAAACACAAAAAAAAGACTGTAATGCCAAGAAATTTTGATTTTGATTCAAATAGAATTTACATTTGGATTGTGCACAACAACATTTTGCATTTGTAGCAACAAGTCTGTTTCTGTTGTCCCAAATTGTAAATTCATTGTTAAGGCAGTGTTATATAAATTCTTCAGCTATCATTTTTCTTTACTTTGAAGCGTTTTCGACATAGTTATAAATCCTACTCCACCCATTGGGTATTTTACTATTTAAAATGATGATAAGTTCAATTTCATTAAGATATGGCTTTTCAAAGAATCTGTTTCGGAATTCCCTAAATATTGGGCATTTTGACATGAAGTGTTGCAAGTTGTCATCTCCTCTTGTGTAACATTCACCCCTATCGCGAATGTTATGAAAATATGTTATATGGGATCAAACCTAAATTCCCATCCCCAACAAATCGGTATCGCAAAAATTTTGGGAGTAAAAATTTATATTGTGAATTATTTGTCAGTGCTTCGTAAACAAAAGTCTCTATTGTGAGTAACTTGTCAGTGCTTGTATTGTGAAAGAAAAATATACAATATAAAATACTAATAAAAATATAATAAAATAAATAAAGAATAGTGTTTATCTTCATTTTCTTTATGTACACACCTTCAATAAAAGGAAAAAGTAATTTAATTTAGTCCTACTTTAGAATACAAATTAAAATTTTCATGTTCCCTTCTCGTTCACATCAACACTTGTTGGGAATTTATTTATTAAAAAATTTCGCGGGAGTTAACATTGGCGATGCCAAATTTTTTAAGTTTGGGAATTCATTCCCAAAAAATTTGTTATGGGAATCATTCACAATACGAAATGAAAATATATGGGAATATTTTCATGGGAGTAGTTGTTTGCGATAGGGGTGATTGTGTGCACGATCTTTTTTCAGCTGTATTAAATATTTATGCGTTTAATGGTTACAAATCCGATCTTGTTTTAAAAATTATTTTAAGTTGCCTTTGGTTTTTTATGCTATCGATATAATCTACCGACAAGTTATGGCCCAAGTTTTTATATAAATGCGATATACTGCTTGAAGCTTGTTGTTTCATATTTTCCAGTGTTTTTTATTTTAATTCTTTTAGCAATAAAGTTCCGTTTTGTGCCCATTCGTGCGCAAAAGTATCTTCAAACCCAAAACTTACACCAAATTCCCTGCCCATTTCATTTGTTTCCTGTGCCCAAAATAAATTATTTTGTTACATCGTCAAAGACAATTTATGTGGTAATCGATTTTGTCTGTATTGAAATAGTGTTTTGTATATATAATTCATATGCAAATCTAGCGTGTAAAAATAGCTACATTCTACTTATGCCAAGTGCCAATGCATAGTTTGGTGTAAATTCCGGTAGTTTTAAAATTCTTTTTAAAAAATACCGTTGAAGTTTATCTACTTCATCATACAAACAATAATCCCAGACTTGAGTAGCGTATGCTTGTACCGAACGACATACAGCTGGGAAGAGTTTCCATTTCACTTTAAGTGTTACGTTAGGCTTATTCATAAAGCTGCTACACGTTGCATTAATGCTCTTTTTAGCTGAAATGTTTCTCTTTTCAACATGTTTTGGTGTCAGGATTACACTTAGATAATTGTATTCATTCACTTCTCTTACTCCTTGATTTTTGTAAATAATTTTTTGGCTAGCTGCAAGTCCTCCAGATGTCCTGAACACCATCATTTCTGACTTTATCATGTTTACTTCCATGTTCCATTGATCACAGTAGCTTTTCAAGTCTTTTACCTTATTTTGCATAACTAAAGAAGCAAACGCACATTTACATCGTTCAATATTAAACTGCCCCCTAAGTGATCGTGAAGATCATTTAGGTAAAGTGTAAAAAGCAATGGTGACAGTTAGCACCCTTGTTTAACTCCAGTATACGTTTCAAAGTATTCTGATAAATCATTACCAGTCCAAACGGCCGACTTGGTATCATTCTATTCTATAATATTTTATTTTAGATTAACAACTTTTGTTGGCATACCAATCCTATGTAATTTATATATGAGAGGCTTTTTAAGTACTTTGAATAATTTGGTCTGAATCCTGCTTGAAATTCATTTTAAATATTATTTTGTTCAATCCAATTTGTAAGCCAGGAGTTTATGATTCCCATCAAAAGCTTGGCACAGCAATTCATAAAAGAAATTCCCCGGTAGTTATTTGTACAATTAAGATGACCTTTTTTATGAATTGGGAATATAATACTACTTTCGAACGATTTGTCTGCTTTTCCAGTTTCAAAAATTATGTTAAAAGCATTAGCCAGTTGGTTTAAAAATTGACCTGTTGCATATTTTATCATATCGTATGGAACTCTATCTTCGCCTGGTGCTTTTTTTGGTTTAATTTTATTTAAAACCGTTTTTATTTCCTGGATTGTTATTGCCTTATCCACGTCATAATCAGTACCACATTGGTGCATATTGGATGTCTTTCGACAACTGTGGTTGATCCAAAATCAGACTGTTGACATCACTGGTTAAACGAAAGTACAAAATTTTTTTCGCTCTGTAAAAATATTTAAAAATTATATAAAACATACAAAATAGCATACAAAATAATAAAAAAAACCAATAAAAATATAAATCTAAAACAAACAAAATTATTGCAAACAGTGATTGCAAATTAAAAGCCACAGGGAAAAGTAAATTAAATATTAAAAATCCTAATAACCTTATATTGTTGTTGTTGGTTAACATAATTAAATATCAAAATTTAATTGTACACAAAAATCTTTAAGCTGGATTTTGTAGATCCCAAGTTATATGTATGTATGTACTTAAGCTTTCGGTAAGCTTTATGGTTGTTGTCTTCACTAAATCTAAAAACTTAAAAATCTCAAACTGTAATCATAATTGTTTTTATTTAACCCTTTTAGATACAATATAAAAGTAATGTTTTTGTAGAAGATATCTTTTCGTTACATGAAATTTAATTGATTGCACAGAAGCAATAAATTATATGTGTATATGGGGATTCTACGTTAAAAGGTACTATCGACGGCTACATTAAAAAATCATATATAAATTGAAAATTTGTGGAAATATCAAACGTGTTTAATAATAAATAAAGTATACGTTTTGACAATAAATTGCAATACCTAAATTACCTTAGTTTATTCATAATTTTATGTTTACCTAGAAAAAAGTATCTACCCTGGCCTGTCCCTTTACTTTTCTGTAACAAAATCTTTGAAATTTAACACATTACTAATTCATTAATCATCTAATCGTTATTTATAACATAAAGTAGTATAAATAACAATGATAGTCATTTGCATTAACTTTCAAATTACTTTCATATTCTATTAAAAAAAATTACACAAGTTTTGTCCCTCGTATTTTAAGTCTCCTCCCCTGCACATTTTTCGACCGTTTAAAAATGCCGCTAAAATGCATTGATGCTGCAAATTTAAATAGCAAAACATTTGTTTCGAAGTGGATTTAACAATAAAAACCGCGCGAGCCACTAGCGGCTCTTATTGGGCCGATAATTCGACCACACCACTCGGATCGCTCGCACGTGTCAGTGATTGATGTATCTCCCCTGGTGAGTTTTATTCGCATGTAATTTGTGGTTTTAGTTTGTTTGTAATGTTTTTTTATTTGAATATCAGTATAATTAACTGTGTTAGTTTGCTTTTTCGTTACAATACATATGTTGCTGATTGTGCTAGTTTTTTATGAAAAATCTCTCCCCTGCCGTATTTCCCCTGCTTCATCTGATGCCAGGGTAGAGATTTTGCGTCCAGGGTAAATAAAGGAAGTGCGATATTACTTCTTTCTTAGTATTTCACGTATATCATTTTATGTTAAAACAACACATATCCGTGTTTTAACGCTTTAAAAATTTAAGTATGTGTGCCTTATTTTATATGAGCAGGGTGTAAGAGTTACATTGATGCATTGATGCTCTATATGTTTTTGTCGCCTTAAATTGCAAAATATGTGCAATTAAATAATTTACTTTTTTTGGCCACGTTTATGTAAGTAAAGTAAGTATTTTTGTTGTCTAAGTTACATAAAAGAAGACTGTATGGAAATTTTAGTCTAATTTTTTTTTTTTTTGTTTTAAGCTATCACCAAATATTGAGTAAATAAAGTTGATTCTTAAGAAAATAAGGTTTGTTTTATTTAATTTATCTTTCCCCTGTAAAGTAAGGTATCCTGTCCTGGCCTTCATGTCTTTACCCTGTGTAGAGTATCTCCCCTGGTCACTTAAAATACCGGTAAAATTAGATTACTTGACTGGCCATTATTAAACACGCATTCATACTACCTGATTAAATACGATTATATTGAAAAAAGTTATTATTTTTTTAAATATTTTTATCATGCCGCCATTCCTAATATCAGATAACCTCTTAACGTAGAATGACCCATATATATGTACAGTCAAAGCCCGGTATAACGAATACGCAGTTTAACGAATATCCGATATAACGAATGGCCAAATTTTTACATTAACTACCTTATATAGCGAATGGCAAAAAAAAAAATAATCCCGATTTAACGAATGACAAAGCAAAATAAAAAAAATCGTTACAGAACCGTTAGATTTTTGTGTATGTTTTTTGCTTTGTTTTGAAAGAACACGTGTGATGCGTTGCTTTTTTCGGTAAAGTTTAAGTAGTTTTGTTTGGTTCATTGTGAAAACGAGATGTCAAATCGAAAAAGAATCTCTTTTGATAAAAAATTTAAGATTTTAGAAGAGTGTAAGAAAGGTGTAAATCTCTTAGTAATATCCCAAAAGTATGGAATACCAAAATCTTCAATATGTACCTTAAAAAAGAACGAACAAAAAATTGTGGAAAATTTAAAAATTACAAACAATGGGACAAAAAATCGGCGATCTCTTAAAAAAGGTGAATTTCCAAGAATGGAAAAGGCCCTCTTCGAATGGTTTTTAAGCCAAAGAAACAAGCATATACCCGTCAATGGAATGATTTTAAAAGCAAAGGCATTAGAAATCCATAATCAAATGTACGGCTCCGATTTCCACGCAAGTGATGGCTGGCTATCACGTTTTAAGAAAAGATATGGAATCAGGTTGCTCAAGCAAACTAGCGACAAACTTTCAGCTCGACAAGATTTAGTGGAGCCTTTTAAAAATCATTTCCACAACTTAGTAAGCGAACAAAATTTAACAAGAGATGCAATTTTTAATGCAGATGAGACCGGTTTATGTTGGAAATTGCTGCCTGATAAGACACTTGTCCATGCAGGAGAATCCAGTGCTTCTGGTAGGAAGCTATCCAAGGAAAGGGTAAATGTGCAAATGCATCCGGTTCAAAACAATTAAAACCGCTATTAATTGGTAAAGCAAAAAAACCTCGTTCATTTAAAAACAGGGTTATTCCAACGAATTACACCCATTCAAAAAATGCGTGGACGAATTCAGCAATTTTTAAAATGTGGTTCTTTGAAATGTTTGTTTCAGAGGTAGGTTTTATGCTCAGATATATTTTTTCGTGACAGTGTTTTATTTTTGTTTTTAATTTTTTTAAGGTTGAACAATTTTTAAAAAGCAACAATCTACCCATAAAAGCACTACTTATCCTTGATAATGCACCAAGTCATCTGCCCGCAGAGGAACTGGTCAAAACAACCAAAGACGGAAAAATATGGACGCTTTATCTACCACCTAACGTAACACCTTTAATACAACCGATGGACCAAAATGCCATCCGAATTTTAAAAATGAATTACAGAAATCATTTACTCAGTAAATTTGTTTCATCAAAAACAGAAATTGTCGTTGATTTCTTAAAAAATCTTAATTTGTACGATGCAGCTTACATGATCGATCTGGCTTGGAAAAGGATAAAGAAAGAGTGCTTAGAAAATTGTTGGAAAAAATTATGTCATCAGATAGCGACAATTTTGACGAAGAAGACGAAATTCCTTTGTACCGACTAGGTCAACTGGAAGATGTCGAGTGTATGAGACGTAGTGTGCGTTTACTAAGCGCCATTTTTCCAAACGTATGTTCTATGTGGTTAATTTAAATTTTTTTTCATCCATATCTATCGTAATTTCAGATAACCTTTAATGTAGAAGATGTAAGCAATTGGAATGAGGATAATATTCAAGATGCAGATATCGAAGATGAAGAAAATGAATGTGTCGTTAGTCCTGTCGAGTCAGAGGAACTAAAAATTAAACACTCAGATGCAATCAAAGGGTTTGAAACCTGTATAATGTGGTGTGACCAGAATATAATAGATGTTTCAAATTCGCTTGGATTAAGGGAGTTGCAAGAAGAAGCAACACAAAGAGGACTTCAAAGTACGTTAAAGCAATCATTCATAACAGATTTCTTAAGAAATTAATAATATAATTGAAATGTAATAATAAACCTAAAAAAAACTCTTAAATAAACGTGAAAATATCAATTAAAGTTTTATTTCTACACTTAATTATAAATACAATTAAATTTTGATGTTTTTCAATTTGTAGACCACCGTTTTTTATAAAATTTTAAGGTAAAAAATTACTGTTCGATATAACGAATATCTCGGTAAAACGAAAGGCCTGAACATTGTATCATTCGTTAAACCGGGCTTTGATGTATATAAAATTTAAAAAAAAAAAAAATTTAATATCTTAAGTATACTAAAGAGCTCGACTATGGGACTGTGTATAATAATATTGTATAAATACTATTTGTTTTTTTGTAGTTTAAGTAGATGAATTTAACTTAAATAAACATTAATTAAAATTATATATAATTGTTGCATATCCTAGGGAAGCAACATTAACTTCTTCGCATTTTTTTAACTTAATTATTTTATTTAAAATCAGTTTTCATTGACCTTTTTCAATAATATTTTGAATGTTTTTAATTTAAAGCTCCAGGTCTTTTTTTTTATATAAAAAATTTTGTTTATTCAACTTTTTTTCCTGAGGATGCGAAATATCGAGTTAATAATTAAATATATAAATATTTTCTTTTAATCAACATTTTTAATTTTTCGAATTTATTCTATGAGCTAAATTTCAGTTATGTATTTTATAAAGCTTTTTGTAATAGTCCTATTCCTTCAATTTTTCAGAAATGACTTTATACACTACCAGACTATTATATTGTATTTTCTTGTTACATATTACCTTAGCTTTCCTTTGAACAGCAATGAGGTATATTGAAAAAATTACAATTATTAGAGACCAGCAGAATGTAATGCATTTTCTGGCCCGCTACGGCCTTCGTCAGCATTCTTTGTGTCACACTTTATAAATTGAATGTAAATACATACTCAACAATTTTAACAAATACATAGAAACAGGGAATTATTTCCTTCCGAAGGTTACTTTATATTATAATCAACATTTTTTATTTTTCGAATTTAGAATTTATTTTTCGAATTTAGAATTTAGAATAAATTCGAAAAATAAAAAATGTTGGTTATAATATAAAGTAACCTTCGGAAGGAAATAATTCCCAGATTCCAATTTTTTTTATTTAAAAAAAGACCTGGAGCTTAAAATTAAAAACATTCAAAATATTAATAATTTTATTTTTAAAAAACATAATGTGGATAACATCAGTGAAAAAGAAGTCTCTCCTACTCATCTAAGAACTTCTCAATTAATAAGCACTCGAGCACCTAAACGAGGGCGAGCTGATTTACAAAAATCGATCTAAGATAACGCCTGTAAAACACCTCGTATATCTAAAGCTTAGTCTAGACGATATGTTGAGTCAGCAAATGTATGCTTACACTCATATGTTTAAAAATAATAACAAATGCCTCTATCAGCATATTTAATATGTTAGGTGTCTAGACGATATGCTGAAAATACCAAATTTTCCAATTTCAACATATGCCAGCAAATGATTTTTCAACATATAGTTTAACATACAATTTTTGTGTCTACACGATATGTTGAATTTCGTTTGTTGATATGTATGTTGAGTATTGACAACATTTATTTAAAAATTCAAATTCGACAATTCTCTTTTCTTATTATTTTATTTAAAATGTTTATAAATTATTTCTTTTGGTGCAAAAATTAATATATTTAGTACGTTATTATACTGAATCAGTAAGAATGTTATATTTGGCTGGGCCAAATCCACAGAGTTAGAATACTTCAGGAGTGGATCTTAAAATTATAAATTAAACCTTCCAGTTTTATTGTATGTTGCAGTTGTTGCAGGGACGGCCAGCAGAATATTTTATGGTTTCGGTTTGATACCTACACCACCATAGTGTTTGTGACACCTACGAATATTGGTCCTATTACCAACTTTTAGTGTACCGATCGACTCAATAATTTTCAGAGTCGATATAACGATGTCCATCCATCCAGCTGGATGACTGTTCACATAAACCTTTTGCGCAAAGTAAAAATCGCAATTATTTGATGAAATTTGGTACATTGGTTATAATTATTTATTGTAATTGAAAATGGTG
This sequence comes from Pollenia angustigena, assembly GCA_930367215.1. Taxonomy (NCBI): domain Eukaryota; kingdom Metazoa; phylum Arthropoda; class Insecta; order Diptera; family Polleniidae; genus Pollenia; species Pollenia angustigena. The sequence goes on along the minus strand of OV884061.1, from coordinate 8,077,342 downwards.
AGGAGCGGTCCATAATACCTCAAAGATCCAATACAAACTTCTTTCCGGCTTAGAGTCTTTGAATAAACTATTATGATTTGTATTTGCTTAGCCGTATCAAAAAGAATTTTTGGGTCGATCATCACAAATTCGGTTGCGTAATTTTTAGTATTAAAAAACATAAATTCAACCAAATTTCAATACAGTTATACAATTTTTCAACCGTTTTAAAGTCCCGCTTTTTCTAGTCATTTAAAGCTAAATTGGACTAAATGTCACCACAATATCGATATTTGTTACGGTTTTAGGCGTAGTTAAATGATTTCCCAGAATGGGTTTTATATGGAGATTATAGTCCTATTTCTTCGACCTTTTTTTTTATTAAATACTTTAATAAATTCTTCAAGCTTAAGGTCACTTATTTATAAAATTAATTAAAATATTTTTATTTTCAATATTTCGATTTCCGTTGGAAATCTTCTTCAGGAAATTTTTTTTTTTTTTTTTTTTTTTTTAAATAAAATAAAATTAATTAATAAATATTAATAAATTAATAATTAATTTTATAAATAAGTGACCTTAAGCTTGAAGAATTTATTAAAGTGTTTTATATGGAGCCTATGGTAAATTGTGGGCCGATCTTCTCCAAATTTAGTTTTGTGTTTTCTAGTTTTATATAACTAGTATAACTATGATAGACCAAAATTTACTGTCATAGCGTAATTCGGACATATTAGGCATACTAAGGAATTTTCCGAGAATTAGTTTTATATGGGACCAATGGTAAATTATGGATCGATTAGCACGAAATTTTATAGTTAAATATTTATTCATAGAAAACGAGTTCTTGCAAAATTAAATATCAATCAAATCAAATATCCAATCTCACCAATTTGTGTTAGGAGTTTTAACAGACATATTAATTTTGCGTTGGAGGGGCTCTGGTTTTAATAAGGAAAATTAACTCAGCTGCGCGAAACAGGTATATTTTAATTAATCCTTTGCCCATTTAAAGATCGGTGTTTGCCATACCATACAGTAAAATAATACCCATATTGCAACCATTACATAATTAATAATAATTAATTATTATTAATTAATTAATAGTTCGGCAAGTTTTACATACCATGTGAAAGGTATTTGAAAACACCCTTCAGCGACACCCATGTTTTTGAGATCCAATTTATACTTCAAGAGATATTGGTAAAAATGTATCAAATTTTATGTTCTATAACTCTAAAAAAGTTCGTTGGCAAACATTTTTATTTTCAAAGCACTTCTAAATGCTATTTTTTGTTTCTTGTTTGCCAATGAGCGTAAAATCTTGATATGTTCCGGGGTTATTTACAAAATTAAACAAGTAATTGAAAGAATACCTATTTTTATATAGTTAATATGCTACCAAACTTTCCGTATGCTGAAAAGCTTGACTACGCCTTTCAACAAATAACATATTTGTCAACATACGTAGCAAATTTGTTGAAAAGTAAAATATATGGTGTCTAGACGATATGCTATAATTGTGAAAAAACGTTTGCTGACATCGTTAACAAATGCCTGTTATATGTTGGTAAGCATACGTTTGTTGAAAAAAATTTGGTGTCTACACGATATGTTAGCTCTGTAAGCAAATTTTTTAACATAAATTTGCTGATTCAACAGATCGTGTAGACTTAGCTTAACATTGACTCTCCATTTCGCCTCCTTCAAGTCTTGGACTCTCGCTTTGAAAAACAGACAGATGCTTCAACAGGGCATTTTAGGACGCGAAAGCGAAAACCGCATTTTAGGACGCGAAAGCGAAAACCGCATTTTAAATAAAATTGAAGCAACTGAAAATAATATGAAGGAAATGAGCCGATATCTGATCGAAGTTACAGCCAGGGTATCAAAACTTGAAACGGTATCAAATGAAATATCAATGCTAAAATCAGATATTAAGGAGCTCAAACTACAAAATCTTCGCCAAGAAAATTCGCTAGTAGCATGTCACTAGCGTATAAATGGAATCCCGTTTTTTGATAACGAAAACTTAGAAAATATTTTTGATGATATCTGTACACAAAAATATTGAAAATTAAGCACAAATATATTTTTAACAACTACCTTCTAAAACCTATTCACAGCTTGTATTGATTTTTACAAAAACTGTGGACTATGTTTAATAATTGTATAATTTTATATATCCCAAATTTTGCACTGGTACCAGGAAAATGTTAAATTTGATATTGTTAGTAACCCTACGACTGTTGTTTATAAACAGCTATGGGCAAATGCAAAATGAAAATGCAAAAAGAGCGAACGATGTGTATACATACCAGGGTTGTCAGATTTTTTTGAGATCTATCGCCAAACCGGATGTCAGAAATCGCCAAAAATCGCCAAACGTCGATTTTGTTCAGTTTTTGTAAAATTTTCTTTTTTTTTTTAATTAAATTTTGCATACAAAAAACCTAGTATAATTTTTCAGTCAAAAATCGCCAAAAACTAAGAAAAAATACAAAAAAGTCGCCGAAGTAAATTTTGTTTTGTTTCTGTAATTTTTTTTTTAAATTAAATAAAATGGAGATTATATTCACATGTATTCAGCTAAAAACTTAAATTAAATACACAAGTCTATAATATCGTACACTTCAGCCTCACCGATTTCATTACTGGAGTTTTGACCTTACATACTTATAGAATTAAATAGTGACTGAATATAAAATTCACTTAATATGTTTTTTTATATTAGTAATGATAACAAAAAATGACAAGTTGTTAAACAAAATCGCCGAAATAATATAAATGCTAAAAATAGCCAAGTTAATCGCCGGTTATATCAGAAATCGCCATAAAAGTCGCCAGTCGCCAAATGGGAAATCCCATCGCCAAACACGTTTCAAAATCGCCACGTTTGGCGAGAAATCGCCATATCTGACAGCCCTGATACATACACAAAAAACAAAGAGCAAAAGAGCATAAAACCAACAAATGCAAACGTAAACAAACCAATACAATGCCACACATGCAAAGCTTTCAATGTAGTGGTGCCCATACTTGCCCCAGTGGTATGGCGTACTAGCTCTGGACGTGTATATTCGCTAGCTCATTAAAAACTACCGCTAGTCCCACTACAATCTACCACACATGCTTCTTAAATAAACGTGAAAATATCAATTAAAGTTTTATTTCTACACTTAATTATAAATACAATTAAATTTTGATGTTTTTCAATTTGTAGACCACCGTTTTTTATAAAATTTTAAGGTAAAAAATTACTGTTCGATATAACGAATATCTCGGTAAAACGAAAGGCCTGAACATTGTATCATTCGTTAAACCGGGCTTTGATGTATATAAAATTTAAAAAAAAAAAAAATTTAATATCTTAAGTATACTAAAGAGCTCGACTATGGGACTGTGTATAATAATATTGTATAAATACTATTTGTTTTTTTGTAGTTTAAGTAGATGAATTTAACTTAAATAAACATTAATTAAAATTATATATAATTGTTGCATATCCTAGGGAAGCAACATTAACTTCTTCGCATTTTTTTAACTTAATTATTTTATTTAAAATCAGTTTTCATTGACCTTTTTCAATAATATTTTGAATGTTTTTAATTTAAAGCTCCAGGTCTTTTTTTTTATATAAAAAATTTTGTTTATTCAACTTTTTTTCCTGAGGATGCGAAATATCGAGTTAATAATTAAATATATAAATATTTTCTTTTAATCAACATTTTTAATTTTTCGAATTTATTCTATGAGCTAAATTTCAGTTATGTATTTTATAAAGCTTTTTGTAATAGTCCTATTCCTTCAATTTTTCAGAAATGACTTTATACACTACCAGACTATTATATTGTATTTTCTTGTTACATATTACCTTAGCTTTCCTTTGAACAGCAATGAGGTATATTGAAAAAATTACAATTATTAGAGACCAGCAGAATGTAATGCATTTTCTGGCCCGCTACGGCCTTCGTCAGCATTCTTTGTGTCACACTTTATAAATTGAATGTAAATACATACTCAACAATTTTAACAAATACATAGAAACAGGGAATTATTTCCTTCCGAAGGTTACTTTATATTATAATCAACATTTTTTATTTTTCGAATTTAGAATTTATTTTTCGAATTTAGAATTTAGAATAAATTCGAAAAATAAAAAATGTTGGTTATAATATAAAGTAACCTTCGGAAGGAAATAATTCCCAGATTCCAATTTTTTTTATTTAAAAAAAGACCTGGAGCTTAAAATTAAAAACATTCAAAATATTAATAATTTTATTTTTAAAAAACATAATGTGGATAACATCAGTGAAAAAGAAGTCTCTCCTACTCATCTAAGAACTTCTCAATTAATAAGCACTCGAGCACCTAAACGAGGGCGAGCTGATTTACAAAAATCGATCTAAGATAACGCCTGTAAAACACCTCGTATATCTAAAGCTTAGTCTAGACGATATGTTGAGTCAGCAAATGTATGCTTACACTCATATGTTTAAAAATAATAACAAATGCCTCTATCAGCATATTCAATATGTTAGGTGTCTAGACGATATGCTGAAAATACCAAATTTTCCAATTTCAACATATGCCAGCAAATGATTTTTCAACATATAGTTTAACATACAATTTTTGTGTCTACACGATATGTTGAATTTCGTTTGTTGATATGTATGTTGAGTATTGACAACATTTATTTAAAAATTCAAATTCGACAATTCTCTTTTCTTATTATTTTATTTAAAATGTTTATAAATTATTTCTTTTGGTGCAAAAATTAATATATTTAGTACGTTATTATACTGAATCAGTAAGAATGTTATATTTGGCTGGGCCAAATCCACAGAGTTAGAATACTTCAGGAGTGGATCTTAAAATTATAAATTAAACCTTCCAGTTTTATTGTATGTTGCAGTTGTTGCAGGGACGGCCAGCAGAATATTTTATGGTTTCGGTTTGATACCTACACCACCATAGTGTTTGTGACACCTACGAATATTGGTCCTATTACCAACTTTTAGTGTACCGATCGACTCAATAATTTTCAGAGTCGATATAACGATGTCCATCCATCCAGCTGGATGACTGTTCACATAAACCTTTTGCGCAAAGTAAAAATCGCAATTATTTGATGAAATTTGGTACATTGGTTATAATTATTTATTGTAATTGAAAATGGTGAGGAGCGGTCCATAATACCTCAAAGATCCAATACAAACTTCTTTCCGGCTTAGAGTCTTTGAATAAACTATTATGATTTGTATTTGCTTAGCCGTATCAAAAAGAATTTTTGGGTCGATCATCACAAATTCGGTTGCGTAATTTTTAGTATTAAAAAACATAAATTCAACCAAATTTCAATACAGTTATACAATTTTTCAACCGTTTTAAAGTCCCGCTTTTTCTAGTCATTTAAAGCTAAATTGGACTAAATGTCACCACAATATCGATATTTGTTACGGTTTTAGGCGTAGTTAAATGATTTCCCAGAATGGGTTTTATATGGAGATTATAGTCCTATTTCTTCGACCTTTTTTTTTATTAAATACTTTAATAAATTCTTCAAGCTTAAGGTCACTTATTTATAAAATTAATTAAAATATTTTTATTTTCAATATTTCGATTTCCGTTGGAAATCTTCTTCAGGAAATTTTTTTTTTTTTTTTTTTTTTTTAAATAAAATAAAATTAATTAATAAATATTAATAAATTAATAATTAATTTTATAAATAAGTGACCTTAAGCTTGAAGAATTTATTAAAGTGTTTTATATGGAGCCTATGGTAAATTGTGGGCCGATCTTCTCCAAATTTAGTTGTGTGTTTTCTAGTTTTATATAACTAGTATAACTATGATAGACCAAAATTTACTGTCATAGCGTAATTCGGACATATTAGGCATACTAAGGAATTTTCCGAGAATTAGTTTTATATGGGACCAATGGTAAATTATGGATCGATTAGCACGAAATTTTATAGTTAAATATTTATTCATAGAAAACGAGTTCTTGCAAAATTAAATATCAATCAAATCAAATATCCAATCTCGCCAATTTGTGTTAGGAGTTTTAACAGACATATTAATTTTGCGTTGGAGGGGCTCTGGTTTTAATAAGGAAAATTAACTCAGCTGCGCGAAACAGGTATATTTTAATTAATCCTTTGCCCATTTAAAGATCGGTGTTTGCCATACCATACAGTAAAATAATACCCATATTGCAACCATTACATAATTAATAATAATTAATTATTATTAATTAATTAATAGTTCGGCAAGTTTTACATACCATGTGAAAGGTATTTGAAAACACCCTTCAGCGACACCCATGTTTTTGAGATCCAATTTATACTTCAAGAGATATTGGTAAAAATGTATCAAATTTTATGTTCTATAACTCTAAAAAAGTTCGTTGGCAAACATTTTTATTTTCAAAGCACTTCTAAATGCTATTTTTTGTTTCTTGTTTGCCAATGAGCGTAAAATCTTGATATGTTCCGGGGTTATTTACAAAATTAAACAAGTAATTGAAAGAATACCTATTTTTATATAGTTAATATGCTACCAAACTTTCCGTATGCTGAAAAGCTTGACTACGCCTTTCAACAAATAACATATTTGTCAACATACGTAGCAAATTTGTTGAAAAGTAAAATATATGGTGTCTAGACGATATGCTATAATTGTGAAAAAACGTTTGCTGACATCGTTAACAAATGCCTGTTATATGTTGGTAAGCATACGTTTGTTGAAAAAAATTTGGTGTCTACACGATATGTTAGCTCTGTAAGCAAATTTTTTAACATAAATTTGCTGATTCAACAGATCGTGCTTAACATTGACTCTCCATTTCGCCTCCTTCAAGTCTTGGACTCTCGCTTTGAAAAACAGACAGATGCTTCAACAGGGCATTTTAGGACGCGAAAGCGAAAACCGCATTTTAGGACGCGAAAGCGAAAACCGCATTTTAAATAAAATTGAAGCAACTGAAAATAATATGAAGGAAATGAGCCGATATCTGATCGAAGTTACAGCCAGGGTATCAAAACTTGAAACGGTATCAAATGAAATATCAATGCTAAAATCAGATATTAAGGAGCTCAAACTACAAAATCTTCGCCAAGAAAATTCGCTAGTAGCATGTCACTAGCGTATAAATGGAATCCCGTTTTTTGATAACGAAAACTTAGAAAATATTTTTGATGATATCTGTACACAAAAATATTGAAAATTAAGCACAAATATATTTTTAACAACTACCTTCTAAAACCTATTCACAGCTTGTATTGATTTTTACAAAAACTGTGGACTATGTTTAATAATTGTATAATTTTATATATCCCAAATTTTGCACTGGTACCAGGAAAATGTTAAATTTGATATTGTTAGTAACCCTACGACTGTTGTTTATAAACAGCTATGGGCAAATGCAAAATGAAAATGCAAAAAGAGCGAACGATGTGTATACATACACAAAAAACAAAGAGCAAAAGAGCATAAAACCAACAAATGCAAACGTAAACAAACCAATACAATGCCACACATGCAAAGCTTTCAATGTAGTGGTGCCCATACTTGCCCCAGTGGTATGGCGTACTAGCTCTGGACGTGTATATTCGCTAGCTCATTAAAAACTACCGCTAGTCCCACTACAATCTACCACACATGCTTTTGAGTGGCGAATTTAACACGGGGATGTCCTACGAGGTGGCGATGGATCCCTCTCTTCATAATCTCTACCTACCATAAGGGTTAACTACTTATGTATATCTTCAAAGCGTGCTAGCAAAAAGCATGCGATTTTGTTGTTGTTCTAATAACGGGATCTATTTCGGATTACTGCATTACTTGGAGCTATAGAATTAGCTAGCGAAAAGTGGGTACCTATTTTCAAATGTTAACACTAGATATTGGTGTCTAGGGAAAGATTTAGGTTTGATTTGAATGCCACATCAGTAGACCCTGGTACAAATTGTGTGAAAGTGCTAACTATTTCGCCTGTCATTGGTGGCGATTTCTACTTTTTATACCACTGGGTGCTTATAAACAAAGATACTTTGTTTTGTATTTCTTTGGTATCGAGTAGGCTTTTGCAAAAGTACAAAAAACAAATACTTAAACACATTCTCTTTTTTCCGTGTATTTGTTTTATTGTACCTTCTCTTTACAGAGAAAATTGCTGTTCTCTTTTATAAGAAACAAACACAATAAATATTGTTCCTGTAAAACATAAATAAAATAAGTCTTAAGCATCGTAAGAAGTAAGCAAAATAAAAACCAGTACCTCGTTTCTGTATTTCTCGCATCGTAAAATTTCTTACATGAAGTGTGAAACAAAAAATTCCATCGTTTCTCGATTTATGAGATAAAAGTGTTTCTGTATTTGAATGCGAAAACAGACACAACAAATTCTGTTTATACTGGAATATTTCCAGTAATTAAGTGTCAAATAAAAGCGAAACGTCAACAAAAGAAATAAATATAATAAAAACGGGGCTGCCAGATTTGACGAGTTATTGTCATTTTGACAACTTTTTGTTCCGAAATTAGCAAAGTGACGATTTAATGATTTTTCTAAAAAAGTGACGAAAGCCAAAACAAAATCAAAAATATTTTATAATTTTGTTGTTACTTTCTATAGAAATTCACATTGAATTTTTAAATTGCAAACACTTCATATTTTGTGGCGTTGAAAATTGAAAAAACAAAATGAATTTCTGTAGAAAGTAACAACAAATTTATAAAATACTTTTGATTTTTTTTTTTGCTTTCAATGAAATTGTTGGCGTTGCCCCTTAGTCTTCTAAATAAGATAGTTTTAAATATTTTAATATGTTTGTTTATTAGTAAAAAAAATATCTTTAAAAACAAGACAGCTTAAATTTTTTTATTTATCCCTTTTATGAAAATTGTCCTCGAAGTTGTTTGCCTCTTCCCTGAAAAATGTATCGGCAAAAGCAAAATTTCGAGGGAAAGAAATGGACCGATTTGGCTTATTTTGAACATATAATACTTATATACATTAACAAAATATGATTGATATTTGGGTGTATCCAAAGTAACGGCCGTTACTTTATAAATGTGCTGTTTTTAAATGTCTGAAACAAACATCATGTTTTGTAAAATTTTGCACAGGATATGTCAAGTTAAATATCTGATTTAATTCTTTGAAATGTTTTGTTTAAATAATACATTATAAAAATTACAAGTTTTTTGCGTGTGAATTCATTTATTCATATATATATTATATATTATACATACGATATAAATATAAAGCAACGTTGTCACTATGAATTCTAGGTTTTTCACAAAGCTGATTTAATTAAAAAATGTATCTATTTATCTATATTTATCTATTTTAAATAAGGATGTATGTTTATTTTATTAAGCTTGGCTTCTTTTTGCTTTTGTAAAAATATTGGCCCATAATCATAGTCAAACGCTAAAGTCGGTTCTATTTAAAAACAACTTTAAAATAAAAACATTCTTTTAAATATTTTGCTACTATAGTCGAAACTAAAGTATGTTTTAAATTGAACCGACTTTAACAGAGTGCCACCTCAAAAGTAGCAAATTTTTCATACAACATACAACAAAATATAAGCAAGTGGCAACTTTAAGCAGCCGACATTGAAAATTAAAATATAAATAAAACACTGCATATCTTGTACGGTTGAAACACGCAATATGATTTTATGTAGAAAGCAACAACAAAATTACAAAACTTTGTGTAAAACGCTATGCAATTTTGGCCTAGCGTTTTACACAATTAATGCCTATACATATATATTTTGTGTTTCTTTCCATAAAAGTTTTCCTGCAAATCATTAATAATTGCAAAATATCAGCCAACATCTTTAACTTTTTTATTTGGCGAAAAACAGCTGATGCTGTTGTTAAATGAGTTAAACACAACTTCAGCTGGTTTTAAAATTAACATCGGGTTTAACGTGTAAAGTATGCTTTTGCTTGCCTATAGTAGATCAAAAGCCTATTTTTAATAAAAGTTTACTTTAGAACTCTTAAAGTATGGTTTGTTTATGACTATAGTTATGGGACATTTAACTTATTTTTTGTTTAATATGATATTTGCTCATGCCTTTGTGTGACTTCTTCAGGGAAAAACAATTTTTAATTGTTATCGGATTAAAGAAAATAAATAGTTTTATAAAAAATTATCCTTCAGCTTAACAAAAGAAATATAAATTTAAAGAAATTATTAAATACCCATGAACTTTAACTTTGTTTTTGTTTGATTATGTTTTAATAAATGTCAAAACAAATTTGTTTAAAATTTATTTTAAATTACACGATTTTTAAAACAAAAAAGGAGGATCTTTTAAATTTTTTTCTCAGAAAATTGACGATTTTTACACAAATTTATCTGGCAGCACCTAATAAAACCAAAACAAGGAAAGGCTGAAAAAAATTTTAAATGTTACATACAGTCCACCATTTCTTGCTATTGAAATTCAGCAAGATCGGTCCACAAATGGCTTAGATATGACCAAAAAACCACGACTGCCTCTAGTTTTTCCAAAAAAATCCCTTGTGGCTGTTGTTTTTTTTTTGTTTTTTTATTTGAACGAGTTGAATGTTAAGCATAAGAAACACATGCTTGTACATGATTGTTCGCTTTAATTGGAAAATACATACCTACATATTAAACTAATAATATGACGGAGTATATTATACTATAATTCTTTATTTTTAACAACGTTAATAGCTCAATGGTCTGGGCGGTTGCCCAAGAAGGTTTGTTTGTTATATTGCCGGGGTTCAAATCTCGGCATCTCCACATTTTCCAAACAAAAAATTTTTTAACTTTTTTTATAAATATTTCTATAAACGATTTTAAAATTATTCAGCGATTTTTGATTTTTTCATTTTATTGACAATATAAATATGAATCGTTCGCCTTACATGTGAAACAAAAACCATATTTTACAATTTGTTTTTGGCTTAAATGTAAATACCTAAGTATGTTGTATGTACGAATATGCAAAAGTTATTTATGTGTATTGGTAGGCATTGTTTTCATGATTGTTGTTTTTTTTTCAGTTTTAGAGACGGATTGTTGCTATGTTTTGATCATCTCTTCTTACATTTCAATTCAAAAATCTTACACGTGTTGCCATACTATTTTTAAAAAATCTTATTATTTCTAAAAAAAATCCCATTTGTTATTTGAAAACAAAACATTCAACAATAAGTATTTGCGTACGTAAATGTTTAATTTAATCAAAAAGCTAGAAACATTTAAGTTTGGATAATTTTATTGACGAAACCAATGACATAGAAACAGATCTTAAAATTTGTTCACACCTTACTCTGACATTAGGCAAGGCAAAGAAATGCTAAAAATTATTTTGAAAACGCTACAAATAATTCTTAAAGTTGTTCATTATATTGTTTTAAATCCTTATACATTTAAGTGACTCATTTTAAACAAAATTAAAATAAATGGTAATATTTAAACAAGTATTTAGGTAGATTTGATATAGCATCAGATATAAATACCACAATTGGTTAACCTTGAAATTGGAAGGCCCTCTAATAAAAACAAAATACAAACGGTTTAATAGCTATTTCGATTTAAAAGAATTTACAAACATATTTAGACCAGATTATTTTTTTTATATTTTAAAAAAACAGTCAGCATTAATTGCGTAAAAGTTAGTTTATAACAATTTATTTTAGTTTTAATCGCTAAGACTTTTCCATCCAACTTTAAAAATTAATCAAAAGAAGCTTAAAACATTTTTCTAAAAAGCTAATAAAATGCCAAATGGAAATTTTACAGCTAAATCTAAGTTTTTGGTGCTGAATTTACTTTCAAAAATAAAAAATTCCCACACTACTTAAAAGTCTTCATTAAAAATCGCCCAAACATGCAGGGTTATCGTCTTGTAAAAAAATAAAATTAAATTTTTTTTACAATAAAATAAGAATTATCCATTTCCATACGAAATTTCATTTTGACTACAACTATTTTTTTTAGTCAAAATCAAATATATTCTTCAATTTTTAAAATAATTCTAAAAAAGCTAGAAACATTTAATTAAAATGCTTAAAAAATTCGAAGCGCTTAATGAAAGTATTTTAGCTAAATTAAAATTTTTAATCTAAGTTAAGCTGCGAAATTGCCAAAATGGTCACACTGCTTAAAAACCATACAAACAAGCAGGGTTATCCACTTTTAAAAAAAATTGTATTTAGGGAATATTAGAAATGCCCTCATCATCTAATTTTACGACTACAAAAAACCGCTAACATAACGAACAGTGATCTAGTGTCGTCAAAATATTAAAAGCAATCTTTGCCTTTTTATTGTTGACATTGATAACATATTAGTCACTTTTTTAGACAATTTATACAAAAATATATTCATATATACCTATATACGGGCCTGTTCTGAAATCACACCTGTGACTTTGTGGTGTTTTGAAAGTCATACCGTTGTTGTGTTTCTTGGTGTGCTTTCTGCAATTGAAGATTACACAAAAACGGGACGCTAAAATATCACACGTGTGATTTTAGTAGGCACATGTGATTTCAAATCACGTGATTTGAGTTAAAGTGATTTTCAGAATAGGCCTGATAATATCTTCTGCACAAAAGCGATTTAAAAGCATACACAATTTAAGCAATTTCTTGGTATGTTTATGTTGTATTATTGATAAATAAAAAACATTTAAATTGGTTTGCGACTTTTATTAACCAAAACGACAGTTTACGTTTCAAAACGGTTAATGGTAACCCTGTAAAATAGTTGTGTGTTGTTTTTTTTTGTGGTTTTTTTCATTTAAAATACTTGCGGTAAACTTCTTTTTTTTATTTAATATTACCCTCTGTATTATACACAAACAACAAACACATACATACTTTAATTTACTATTAATAATTATTGATATCACATACTCAAATCAACAACGGCTTAACATGCGGTTCGATGGTCGAACGGTCTAAACAGTCTGCCTCCTAACAATTTCTTATTGGTTTACTGGTTCGAATCCCATTCATTCCATTTTTTTTTAGTTTTTTATAAATTCTTTTTATCTAAAAAGAAATTGGTCAGTTTTTCACTTTTTAAAATTTTTAAAATATATTTATGAACTTCATATACGTATATTTTATACATATTTACGCCTTTTAATTTACCCTTTTTATACCCTTATATTTATTGATTTAATTTTTTTTTTTTACTTATTTTATTTTTTTATAATTATTTTTTTATTTTATAGGTAATTCGTTTACATACATAAGTTTGTCATTCTATTTGTTATTTCTACAATATTGATCTCAGATCATATAAAGTGTATGTATATATATGTAGGAGAGGCTTTTATTGTTTGGACTGTTTTTAATGAATTTGTCCAGGCATCCCCTTTCAAAATGTTAAGTTTTAAAGTTGTTACACATCACACTACTCACACTTTGCTTGCAGTAACCGATTAAATTCCAACACAACACGTTTAAGTTAAATTCAGTATTTTATTAATTATTGTATGCTTATGAACTAGACTTATTATTAACTATTTACATGACGATTTTAAAATACACGTCTTTTCAGTCCGGCGTTTACTTTTACACTGTCCGTTTTATGTCCGTCTGTTTCGCACTACAAAGCGTTTCTTTTCCCAAATTCCTTCTAGAACAGTCGGGGAACCAATTGCCAAAATAGATAACGGACAAACACTACAAGTCCTTTCGTAAATATTGGTCGACATTGGATGATACCCTACAATCGGCCTTCCTGAACGCAATACGACCCGGATTGCCACCTCTTCATAAATTCCGCCACAGTTTTAGTGCGGTTAGGACCCTCGTGGGCTCCCACCTTCTCAACTTCATATCTACCGTGAGGTAACTTCTCCACAATTTTGTAAGGACCAACAAATTTCCCCTTGAGCTTTAGCCCAGTCCCAAATTGGGTTCGCTTAATGGCGACTAACTCATTCACGCCATACTCCTCTTCCAGTTTACGTTTGTGATTAAACGTCTTAATGTTTTCCTTTTGTATTCTAAGGATATTTTCCCTAGCTTCCTCTCTCACTTCGTCCCTGTCCCTAAAGAAGGAATCATAAGCTTCCTCATTCAATATCTCCCTTAAGTCTGGTTGATCTGGCAACCTCATCTCTACACCTGTCAATAGTTTAATTGGTGAGAACTGAGTGCTTCTTGAAGATGTGGAGTTCATAATCATCTGAACCTTACGCAAATGCCTATACCAATTAATTGGTTCGTCAGCACACAACTTAGACAATATAGACACAATAGTTTTGTGCATTCGTTCCACCTGCCCATTTCCGCGTGGAACACCCGTTGCAATAAGCAAATGCTGTATGTTCCCATCTTTACAGTAACTCTCAAATGCTTTTGACGTAAAAGCTGCCCCTCTATCTGAGATCAATCTCATTGGGTTACCGAACACTGACGCTTGCTTCTCTAAACACTCAATAACTTCTTTAGCGTCTGTCGATTTTGTCGGATGAAGCCAAACAAACTTCGAGAACCCGTCAACTACAACAAAAACATAATTATAGGCCTTCTTTGTGGTCTCCATGGGACCAACATGATCCACATGATATGTTTTCAGGGGTACGTCCTCTTTATCGATAGGGTTTAAATAACCCTCCTTCCTACCCATCTTAGCGTCCGTGATAATGCACTCTACGCAACTCTCTATAACTTTCCTCACCTTCGACTGTATTTTAGGAATAAAATACTGCGTCTCTACCAACTGTTTCGTTTTCACAACACCGTAATGCCCTTGCTTATGAGCAATCCTAATAATTTCGTCTTCCATCAGTTCCGGAACCACTATCAACTCTTTATTATGATCCTTAAACAAAATCCCATTGCTCATATAATAATCTTCGTATTCGCATCTTTCTAACAGCGATTTAATAACTTTCAAGCGTTCATCATTTGCCTGCGCTTCTTTCATTCTATGGGTCAAGCTACTTTCAGTAATCAAACATGAGATACGACTCAACGCGTCTACGTGTTTCATTCTAGTGCCGGCTCTATGTTCTATCTCGTAATTAAAATCCTGCATGAACATTGCCCATCTTGATATTCGAGGCGGAACATCTTTTTTGTTCATGGTCATTTTGAAAGCATTGCAGTCCGTCACAATTTTAAAAGGTATTCCCAACAAATAAACACGCCACTTCTTTAAAGCCTCAATGATTGCTAAAACTTCTAACTCATACGAGTGTTACCTTTCTTCGTAATCTTTAGTCCTACGACTCATATACTGAACTGGATGTAATTGCAAATCATCCAAACTTTTCTGTAGAAGAACAGCTCCATATCCGACCTTACTTGCATCCGCATGAAGTTCGGTGATCGCATCAGGATCATACAACTTTAGCACTGGAGCGCTTATTAGTGCTTCCTTGAGTTGCTGGCAAGATACTAGAATGTCATCATCTATCACGAAAGGTGCATCTTTTCTCAACAAATCACTCAACGGCTTCGCGGTAACGGCATAGTTTTCAATAAACTTCCTAAAATAGGAGGTTAGACCCAAAAACCTTTGTACCGCCTTCCTATCAGTCGGAATTGGAAAATTCTTCACTGCCCTAATCTTTTCCTCTGACGGCTTTATAGACCCATTACACACCACGTAACCTAAAAAGTTTACTTCTCTTTGCAAAATCTGACATTTGCTCCACTTTATTTGTAGCCCACTCGCAGCTGCTCTATTCAACACAACTCTAAACTTCTCTAGGCCCTCCATTTCATCCTTAGCGGGTATGATAATGTCGTCCATATACACGATAATAGTCCCGTCCTGTATTAAATCTCGCAACACAGCTGCTATGTACCTTGTAAATACTGCAGGGGAATTGCTAATTCCGAAAGGTACGTAAAGAAATTCAAATTGGCCATTATAAGTGACAAATGAGGTATACTGCCTAGAAGACTCTTCCATCGGAACATAAAAGTATCCCTTCTTTAAATCCAAAGTCGTGTAAACACTAGCACTCTGTAATTTATCAAGTACCTCATCGATCAACGGTATAGGGAAATGGTCTCTAATAATTTTCTCATTTAACTTCCTATAGTCGCAACAAAGTCTCTTCGACCCATCTTTTTTAGCTACCAACACTACAGGCGATGCGTATTCGGAAGTACTTGGTTCAATAATCTTCTCCTTTAACCACTCAGAAATCTGTGCGTCAACTATGGCACGGTCAGCAAAAGGTATTCTTCTTGGTTGTTGATAAACTGGTCTATCATCTTTTAAAACTATTTTCATCTCTTTAGGACTTTTCACATTTTTCTCAGGTTTGTACTCCTCTATTTCTTTTACAACACTATCTGCAACATCTTTCTTTAAACGACTCAACTCGACTATTGGGATATCTAATTTCAACTCTTCTGCATTTAAGCAAATACTACTAAACTCCTCTAACAAGTTCTTCTCAACCAATTCCTTAAAAAATGCTTCTCCATTTTTAATAACTACTTCTGCATTCCTTAACAAACTGTTACCGATCATAATGGAGTGATTGATGTCTCGCTCCTTTACGACATAAAACGTTGCTTTAAATTCACAATCATCTATTTTAACTTCTATGTCAAAACGTCCCATCGTAACTATCTCACTGTCGCCTATTCCGTACAACTTTATCTTTTCAGCTACAAAATTAACCTCACCTAAAAGAAAAAGAGTATCGTAACGCATCAGACATACGTCACATCCCGTATCGACCAACGCTGTTACCAACTTTCCACCTATCTCAATATCTTTAAATATTAGACCTGGTCCCTTGCGTACCATGTTAGCCTGATCGCGTTCCATCTTAACTGTCTGTTCAGCACTTCTGCCTGGACATTCGAATGAGCGATGCCCGAATTTCTGACATTTAAAACATTTATTCTGTTTCTCTGGGCAATCTTTTGCCAAATGCGTCTTGTCACCGCACTTAAAACATTTTTTCTCATATTTGGACGCCTCCACTGCAGCTGTCTTGGGCTTTTCCATTGTTGACACTACCTCTTTACCTCTGTTTGACGACTGTGGTCTATATCTGATTTTCTCGTAGACACCTATTTGCTTCTTTAACCCCTCAATGTTGTCCGCCTGATAAAGTACAGTCTTGTTTATTTTCGAGTCCGGTATTTCATCAATAAAGTATTCTACAATGCTCCTTTCATCTAACTTTTTACCTAACTCCATCATGGAATACAGATATTCTATCAGTGTCTCACCTTTGTTAAGTCGCCGATTGCGTAATCGGCGATGAACTTCCGCTGAAGAACATGAAGCTCCAAACTCGTCATTTAAACTCTTCTTCAAAGAAGCCCAATCTCTAATGCCACTCTGGCTCCTAACATATGATTTGGCAGCTCCCGTTAATAATTGTCTACCATAGACAAACATTTGCAATTGAGTCCATTTTACAACAGAACCCATGTCCTCAAACTCCGCAACCCATGTCCTCAAACTCCGCAACCCATTCACTAACGTCAGGTGCATTGGTCCCTGAAAATGTGGACAAGCTATCCTCAACATCTTTCAAAGTGTACATGCTCTTTTGTACAGGCCACTCAATACTATCCGAATCATTATTGCCTTCAGTATGATCGACTACGGTAACGACATCATCTGTCTCTTCCTCAACAATCTAACTGTCAAGTCCGTAATGTTCTAAAAGTCGTTTTTGCATGTCCACTTTAACCCCCTGTGTCGTCAACTTAAACCCTTTCAATGCGTCTGTCAAAGAATTTACGTTCATTCCCAAAATTGTATCTCTGTCCATTTTTACTTGAATATTCAATTAAATAATAAAAATTATATTTAATACAAATTTCGAAACTACAACTCTAATTTAATTTTCCAAAAATGTCGATTAAATTATATCCCAAAAAAAAAAAACAAAGTTTAATTATCATTCACAAATTCAATTCAAATTAATCCGAAAATTTACACATCCACTTTTAATTGTGAAAAAGTATTCAATTATCTAAATATTTTTAAAATATATCAAGAAATAATTTCCCTCTACTATAAGCTTAAATATGATGATTTGATTACTTATCTTCTCTGCAACCCGTCTTCTTTTCTGCGCAACTCCCTTCTCTTAGCAACTTTTCCAGCAACTTCTTCTTTTGGCAACTTTTTTTTTCTTCTCTAGCTACACGTGACGTACTTCTTTTGTTGTTTAACGATCTTTACTACACACCCTTTCTTATTTGATTTAGTTCGTAACGACTTTATTGCATGTTCATGCAAAATACTCAAAATTTTCAACTCAACTTCTTAACATTGTCTAAGCAACCACAATGTTCAACACAAAGTTCTCTCTTTTTTTCAGCTTTCGCTTAGTAACAACATTACTTCTTATTTTGGGTTTTACTGTCCCAACAGTTTTTTCATTGACAAAGCAAACACAATTTCCAACTCAATCTTCTTTAGTTAATAGGAATTTCAAATTCCAATTGTTTTCTTTGCCGAAGCCAACACCAGTTTTTCAACACAATTTTTTTTTTTTTTATTAATTTTTTTTTTTTATTTTAATGGGATTTCACTTTCCCAATCGTTCTCATTGCCGAAGCAAACGCAGTTTTTTCAACACAGACTTCTTAATGGGATTTAACTCTCCCAAATGTTTTTTCATTGCCGAAGCAAACACTATCTTTTCAACACAAACTTCTTTTTCTACTCAGAGGGTGGGGCTGTTCAATCTCGATCGTTTACACCTTATTGCCTTTGTTTTAACGAACTTTTTAAACAATGTTTCATACACAATATTTTCTCAATAGTTATTTCTTCTTACAGTTTAGTCTTCTGATCGTTTCACTATTCCCCCCCGTTTTTGTAACGACTGCTGTTTTTTATAAGCATACACTCAACGTTTCATTTCAACTCATTGCTCAGTTACTGCATGGTTTTTCAACTCTTTATATTTTGTCTATTGTGTGTGTATAATTTTGTTTAACTTATTGTTGTTGTTGTACATTCAACACTTCTTGTTTTTCATGGACTTTCTTGTCTTTATGAATTACAGTTATTTAATTACTTCTTTATATATACGACAATTAAACTTCTTCACATTTCAACACTTTTTACTAGATTTTGGCTCAATATTTTAACAAATATTCTGGTTGTGCCCCCATATGTAGGAGAGGCTTTTATTGTTTGGACTGTTTTTAATGAATTTGTCCAGGCATCCCCTTTCAACATGTTAAGTTTTAAAGTTGTTACACATCACACTACTCACACTTTGCTTGCAGTAACCGACTAAATTCCAACCCAACACGTTTAAGTTAAATTCAGTATTTTATTAATTATTGTATGCTTATGAACTAAACTTATTATTAACTATTTACATGACGATTTTAAAATACACGTCTTTTCAGTCCGGCGTTTACTTTTACACTGTCCGTTTTATGTCCGTCTGTTTCGCACTACAAAGCGTTTCTTTTCCCAAATTCCTTCTAGAACAGTCGGGGAACCAATTGCCAAAATAGATAACGGACAAACACTACAAGTCCTTTTGTAAATATTGGTCGACATTGGATGATACCCTACATATATTGGGTGCTTAAGAGGAGAAAAGTGGATTTAACGATGTCCGTCTGTCAGTCCGTTTGTCAATTTTTATAGAAACTTAATTTTTAGGCCTGCCATATATATGACCTATGGATACGCCTTATTTATTAAAACATCGGAAATCTTTAGTAAAACATATTCTCTGCAAAACTCGGAAAAATCGATTCAGCTACAAAAAACTTATGACCTAAATAGGTAACCTACATTTTTTTAAAATCACCATTTGCGGGATCCATAGGTCTTTCCGAGTCCGAATTTTATAAACCAAGTAAATCACAAAAGTGATTTCAAAGCATACACAATTTAAGCAATTGTTTGTTTTGTTTATGTTGCATTATTGATAAATAAAAATCATTAAAATATGTTTGCGACTTTTATTAACCAAAACGACCGTTTTTGTGCCTTTACGTTTAAAAATATGTGATGGTAGCCCTGTAAAATAGTTGTGTGTTTTTTTTTTGTTTGTTAGTGGTTTTTTTTCATTGAAAATATTCGTGGTGAATTTCTTTCCTTAACATTACATACCTCCTGCATTATACAAAAACAACAAACACATACTTCATTTTACGATTAATTTAATTGATATCAAGTACTCATATCAACAACAGATGTTTATATGGCTCGATGGCCGAATGGTCTAGCCGCCAGTCTGGTTTTAACAATTTTGTGTTAGCTTTGAGGGTTCGAGTCCCACTCATTACTATTTTTTTTTTTGGTTCTTAAAATTTTTTTTTAAACTAAAAAGAAATTGAACGGTTTTTGACTTTTTAAAATTTGTTAATATATTTATAAATTTTATGTACCTACATATATTTTATACATATTTACGCCTTTTAATTTACCCTCTTTTTTATTTTATTTTTATACCCTTTTTTTTTAATTAATTTTGTTTATAAGTAGGTATTTTTCTCTTTTTATAGGTAATTAATTTTGTTTAAATAGTTCCGTTTCATATCTTAAAGATCGGAGCAAATTTTCTTTAATTCTTATTTAAATATTCAATTACCTATTCAAAGAACTGAATTTTTGAATTTTGAATTTTTTTTTACTTATTTAGCACGCCAATGCTACAAGACCATTGCATATGTAACCATTTACCTATATAAAAGATGTTTTCATCGTTTGCTTTGGGTTTCTTCTTTTTTATTCAAAAGATGTCATCACGAAAACATTTTAAAAAGGCAAATCGTCGTGCCAAAATTATCTTGACGTAGGTTTATCATAAGAAAAATATTTTGGGAATTTGAATACCTATGTACCTATTTACAATAGCGGTTTTTACCCTTGTGTTAAGTGTAAATGTCCGTTTTACTTAATTCAATTTTATACTACATAGTGAGTGTCTTTTTGGTATTTATTGTAAAGTAATGAAATTGCTAAAAAAAAAAAGAGAGAGAGAGATTTTTATTTATTTATTACCAATACTGAATACTGAATACCGCTTATTTATATAAAACGTCTGCAAGGGAAGACGATTTGAAGACTTAAACTTTGGAAAAACTGGAAACAGACTTATCTCAATTTTTTGAAACTGTGAAAAACTACAGCACGACGAAATTAAATGTGGGGATAGCTCAAAATAGATTTATTTACATCCAAAGAACGCTATTTATATAACTTTCTGTTCTTATCGCACCATGGTGAAGGGAATTTAAGATTCGGCATAGCCGAATATAGCACTCTTACTTGTTTTTTATTATTGTTCTTAATAATAAAGAGTGGGCCAATTTATTGTTAACTTTCTTTGTTTTTGTAAGACGATTCTGAGTAAAATAAAAAACAACTGAGATGAAACTTTTACAAATAATTAAAAATCTACAGTACAATAACAATTGTTATGGCCAATTTCACCAATTCTTTTTATATATAAATTCATTTTTAAATATACATAGTTTTTCATATAATTTTGTTTAATTTGATTTGAAAAACATATTTTAACATAAATTGGTATGTAAAAAATTACTCTGCCAATTGCTTGGAGGGATTGTATTGGTTTGTTTACGTTTGCATTTGTTGGTTTTATGCTCTTTGTTTTTTGTGTATGTATCAAGGTATATTTACACAAGGTAGACTCATTTGGGAGTGTTTACATGCTGCTCAATAAAAGGAACCGAGTTGTCAAAATTGTCTTCATATAAAACAAAAACAATTTAACGCACACATGCACAAATTTTGGCTCATATACACGAAATTTGACGTTTCGGTTCCAACAAGGGGTAATCAGCTGACAAACATATGGGCCAACGAGTTTACCTTGTGTAAATATACCTTGGTATGTATACAGACAGTTAAAAATGTGTATGTAGTGGTGAGTGCATACCCTGCAAATAAAATTGGACCACCTGGTCCCATTTGATAAAATGGACTACTCCATGGACTGGTCCGATGTAATGCAAGCATGGACTATGTCAATGTTAAAAAGTGTTTGTAGTGAGACGACATGTCTTCGTTTTTTAACGACATGCTTTCGTTTTTAAACGACTTCAAAACTGATCCTCTTGAGTATACCATGGAGTAGTTTTAAAACTACTCCTTA
This sequence comes from Pollenia angustigena, assembly GCA_930367215.1. Taxonomy (NCBI): domain Eukaryota; kingdom Metazoa; phylum Arthropoda; class Insecta; order Diptera; family Polleniidae; genus Pollenia; species Pollenia angustigena. The sequence continues at coordinate 8,055,261 of OV884061.1, read as the reverse complement.
GTTGTCCAAAGGCGGGTTATATGGTCCTCTCCTAGGACATCGTAATGTTAAATAGACAAGGTTTTTTCCATACGTTTGGGTTACTTTTGGACTAGTCCTGGTCCTTTGTGGACTACTCTTTACACGCGTGTTTGGACTGGTCCTATTATTTGCAGGGTATTGTGTGCAATGAAACACCAATTCTGGAAAAGAGAGGAAAATAAATTTACTCGTTTGCAGTGTTGCCACTTTGTGGGTAATTACCCGAATTTGGTATAATTTTTACGGTCGTGGGTAGAGCGTGGGTAATTTCTCTTAGATGTAATTCAGGTGTTATTTGAAATTTTTACTTCAGATGCACAAATTCAATCAAGATTCGATTTCAGTGATGCCATTTATTTCTTTTTAAATATTTTTGCTAAGAAATGCACAGCCTTCTGAACCAAAGTCTCGGTTTCTTTTTAAGAAACTACTTCAATCATAAAACATACATATGAGGGGTGTTCTGGAAATCGAAAACGCAAAACGCAAGAATTTGAAAGTTGTTTTTAATACACTTTTAATCTAATTTTTATAATCTTTGTTATAAAATTCCGTTTAATAGAGAAAACTTTGTATAATATTTGTCATAAAATTCTTTTATTACAGAAATCTTATTCAAAAACGAAGTTCAAAATTCTTGCGTTTGTGTTTTGCGATTTCGATTTCCAGAACACCCCTGTATATTTGTAAATGTTTGGTAATGAATGTCGCAAGATGGACCCTTAGATTTGGATAAAGATGCCTATCATAGTGATTTAGAACCTAAGTCTATTGAAAAAAATTATTTAAACTAAAAACTTTCCTGGGGAAAGATGTTTCCAATATTGCAAAATATAATTAATTTTATTCCTATCTTGCTACTTTTTAATGCTTTAGTTTAAAGAATAGGTATTTAACGCCCTTTACAGTTGTAAAACTGAATTACGAAAAGGACAGTTGTATAAAACTCTGCAGGCATTTTGTTTACTAAATAAGGTATAAAGGGTATTTTTTAAGACCATGAAACTTAAAATGGTAGACAACACAAAAAAAATTAATTTTAATCGCAGATTGATACACGGCATTACGATTTGAAACTGATTTAAAACAAATAGACACCGCGCATGTCCTTGACGAAACGCATTGCAGACGTCCAATTTTGCTTCTCTTTTTCGAATAAAATGAACAATGTTGACCTCCAAGACACCGATTGTTGCTGGTTTATCAGCACTAACCACTGACTTCACAGCCCTACGGAAAACAATCAATAAGTGTCGCATCGCACGGCCTTGAAGTCTAATTGACAGTTTATTTTCTCTAAATCAACACATTGCCTTCATTTTTGAAAAAAAAGTTCCGTCATTTAAATCATGAAGTCACCTTTAAGTTGCGAAATCGATGGCTGATTTTCAAAGTATACCTATTTGGATAATTTGGTGGCGTTGTTCAAGCATGAATCTATTCATGATGATGTGCCTGATCAAAAAGTGAAAATAGTATGCCAGTTCCTTTGACAGCTAACCTTTCGTAAGCTCTATGGGGCTAAAAAGAATCCATTATAAAGCTATGACAAGGAACATTTTAAACCTTCCCAAGATATATCAACAAAATGTGGAAGTTAAACTCATTATTTTAGCAGTTTTATTTTATGTTATTTTTGTTAATTTAAATAAATAAATTGATCTTGTTTTAATGAGTTTGTTGTGTTTTTGCTTCTTTGTAAATGTCTTTTTATTTAATAAAACTTAAATTTTATATCAGGTATAATTTCATTTAAATCGGGTAATTTTGCTTCATCTCAAGTGTAATTTTGAATCTTGCTGGTGGTAACACTGCTCGTTTGAGACATTAACTATGTGTGTTGTTCCTGTTTTTTAACAACAAAAGCGACGACGACCTGCTTGTTTGAAAGCTAGCATACAAGTAATGAAATTATGGCTTTTTACAATTGTTTCGTTAACCTTCTTGCTGTAGGTGTGAAATTCACGAAAAGTGCTCGGCCCCCGGGGGCATAGCGTGATGATCGTTGATGTATACCAGAGCCCGGCAACATATACATGCAGACTTTTTGTTTTTTGTGAGAGAATAATAACTCTCTCTCTCTAAGAAGCACTTAAAGAAATTTTTGTGTTATTTTCTTGTTTTTAAAATCACTCTGGCTGTTAATGTAAAAACTCAAAACATAAGTGTATGTTTTATATAAAATAAAAAAAAATTAGTAAAATTAAAAAAATCACATTCTTCAAGAAAAATAAAAAAAAAACTATAATATCATTTAAACGTGTTAATCTATTGAAACAAAACAAAATTCAGAAATTAATTACTTGCGTTCATTAAACTTAACTTAAACTTAAACGATTCTTCAAGAAAAATAAAAAAAAAATATAATTTTATTAACATTCGGGCTTGCCAAAAAAAATTTCGGCAAACAAGAAATTAAATTTCCATTCTTCTTTAAACATTTCTCGCAGTGGAATTCTAAAGCAAGCGTCAACAGAACCTTCTTGTTTCAATGTTTGTTTGTTTTTTAAAAAGTGAGAGCGAATGTTAATGTGAAAAAAAAGCACGGTGTAGTACTTTTGCCGGTCTCTGAAATTACACATCGTTCGCTCTTTTTTAATTTGCCCATAGCTGAAAATGTTATATCGTTAGCTGAAATGCAAAAGGACGTAACTAACAAAAATATAATTTTACAGGAGAAGCAAAAAACTTTATTAAATGAAAACTATAAACATGTCAGAAAACATGCGTTAATGGGTCATCCATGGAATTCTTTAAACAGTTTTCAAAGGAAACCATTTCATTATATTTTGTTGAAAAAAAAAATTAGTAATTACGTAGTTTTTCATTTATAAAATGAACACACTTGTTTTTTGTAAATAAAAGCGCAATTTTTGATCCCAGAAGTGTAAAATTTTGAGTAGACATGTAGTTCAATGGCATTTATAATAACACGGTGGGACACTCCAAAAAACCTGGGACCGGATATCATTTTTCTTGTAGGGCTTGTCGAGTAAAACAAGATTCCAATAGTGAAATATGCCGGACACCTCCAAAATCCGGATTTACGGGTAAAAAACCGGTTTTTGTACCTTTGCGCAGTTATAAGCTTGTAATTTTGTTGATAATGATCCGATTTTCAATTGCATACTAGATTTGGAAAGAAGAAACTGAGATCTTTCGAACGATATATAATTTGATTAAGAAGACTGGAGAAATTTGGGTGTAATTGTCGAGCAAACACAAATTTTGTAGATTTTTCAAAAAAATTTCAAATTTGGTGACGTTTTTATACATTATTTTCTTAAGAAACTATAATACTATTGAGTTTATTCAAAAAGTACGTTTATTAACAATTACAACGCATATTTGGGTTTAAAAATAGATAAGTTATTGACTGAGTTATTTAACTTTTCATGAAAATAAACTTTTAAACATTTTATAAAAATTTTATTAATCAATTAATCAATGTTATCCTAAACACAAAAAAAAATTTGTAATGAGAGTTTAAGTCATTCAAAAATATTGTTTTTTTTCGTGTTCTTTTTACGCACTTTCTTTAAAATTACAAATCACTGTTAGCCTAAACACAACTTAGATTTACAACAAATATTTGTAATGAGAGCTTTACTCATGTAAAATTATTGTTTTTTTTTTAATATGACGTTTTGTTAATGTCTTCTTTTTCACTTTGAATCTGTGTATTTAAAAAAACGTTTGCAATTTAATAAAAATCGTGTGCAATTTAAATTAAAATTATGACAAAGATGACAAAAAGCATCGCCGTTTACATCTAATTTTTTACAAATTGTTTCATGTATCCCAGTTTAAGATGCAGTGGTGCCAGAATAACGTCCTTAACTTTAACTAAATGGTAATTTAAAATGTTTTTGCTGCCTTTTCTATGTGACTCGCGAGATGGCCATAGCTTGCGATCATAACGATTCGGCGCACGACATATTACATTACAAATCTTAAATTAATAAAAATAAAGTCATAAATTTTTATAAGAAAATTTACTTTTAAATGAACCATCAATAAAAAGTCGCCATTCATCTGCATTATAATTGTGATTTAATGCCGAAAATAGTTTCGGTACACCAACGCAATACACGAGATCACTGTCATTGGAAATAGTCTTAAATCTTTCTTCAAGTAACCAAGTCCGGTAACTTGTTCTACCAGATGTTATAACGAATCCCTTTTCCAGAAAATTCTACTGTTTTAATCGCGACCAAAGGACTTCAGATTGCCGCTTTGACAAGTGTAATTCGCGAACAAGATCGTAGAAATCAGCATTTGACAAAATATGCCGCTCCGTTGTTGTAGACCTGGATGGAAGGAACTTTCTTTGTTCAAAATCTTTTTCTGTTATATCGACAGATTTGCTCGTTGTCGGTAGATCATTACTTACAGGTATCGGTTTTGTTACAGTTACAACATTTGCGTACTTAATGTTTTTGCGTGTTTTAAAACTGTATTGTTTTTAAAATCACGCAGGTGAGTGATATCAGTAAATGAGCCAAAAATTTTTTACAATTGTCACACATTTTGTATATAATTTTAATTTAAATTGCACACGATTTTTATTAAATTGCAAACGTTTTTTTTTAATACACAGATTCAAAGTGAAAAAGAAGACATTAACAAAACGTCATATTAAAAAAAAAACAATAATTTTACATGAGTAAAGCTCTCATTACAAATATTTGTTGTAAATCTAAGTTGTGTTTAGGCTAACAGTGATTTGTAATTTTAAAGAAAGTGCGTAAAAAGAACTCGAAAAAAAACAAAATTTTTGAATGACTTAAACTCTCATTACAAATTTTTTTTGTGTTTAGGATAACATTGATTAATTGATTAATAAAATTTTTATAAAATGTTTAAAAGTTTTTTTTTCATGAAAAGTTAAATAACTCAGTCAACTACTTATCTATGTTTAAACCCAAATATGCGTTGTAATCGTTAATAAACGTACTTTTTGAATAAACTCAATAGTATTATAGTTTCTTAAGAAAATAATGTATAAAAACGTCACTAAATTTGAAATTTTTTTGAAAAATCTACAAAATTTGTGTTTGCTCGACAATAACACCCAAGTTTCTCCAGTTTTCTTAAATAAATTATACACTGTTCGAAAGATCTCAGTTTCTTCTTTCCAAATCTAGTAAGAAATTAAAAATCGGATCATTATCAACAAAATTACAGGCTTATAAGTGCGCAAAGGTACAAAAACCGGTTTTTTACCCGTAAATCCGGATTTTGGAGGTGTCCGGTATATTTCACTATTGGAATCTTGTTTTGGTCGACAAGCCCTACAAGAAAAATAATATCCGGTGCCAGGTTTTTCTATTTCATTCAATTTTGTAACACTGTGTAATCAATCAAAAAGATGATTTTGAATTTTTTGTCAGTTACGTCTTTTTGGATTTTAGCTAACGATATATAACTATATAGTAAAATGATATTAATTGAGAGAATATATTACAATATCCTGGAATAAGGACAAAATTAAGAATTTCAACACTGGCTGGTAATCATTGATTCCCAAAATTAAATTTTGCATTGTTCCTGCGAATTCTAAAGGGTTTTTTTTTCTATACTAGGTCTATCCACGTTTGACTAAATGATAGAAAGCCATTAAATTTTAATTAAAACTTATTTTTTTCGTTTAATAAAGTACTGCATTTGTTTCCACTAAACCAGGTTTACATAACCTTACAACTTAAATTATCACTTGTAAGGAAATCTCCAAGCGAGTCAAAATTACAAATTCTACCTTCAGTCAGGTTTTCACCTGCTAATAAATATCAATTATTCACCTATCGTTAGATCACTTAAGTGAAGAATTACTTAATTAGCTTTAATAAATTTAAAAATTGTTTAAAGTTTAAATTAAACTCCAATATTGTACATTAATGTAGGAATAGGATACTTATAATAATGAATTATCACCCATTTAGCACTAAAATTTCCTTAACCTAGTTTACAACACAGTTTAGAATTCATTTTAAATTCTTAAGGGACACTTTTAACCTCACTTTTAATTCTTTTTTGTTTACTATAAATACTATGTATTAACTAGATGACCCGTGCGAATATTTCGCACCGTAATTTTTATCAATAAAAATATTAATTTTTCCAATTCTAATATATTTTTAGAAATAAGCTTTAAAATGAGATATCATTCATTAAATTTGATGCGGTGGTATGGGAGATATTTGCAACCGACAAAAAAAAAGTGCTTTAGAAATAATACATACTAGATGACCCGTGCGAATATTTCGCACCGTTAGTTGTCATTTTGGTAACATAAAATGAAAATAATTAATAGAAATTTTAGTAACTTCAATACATTTTATTAAAAGTATAAATATATATATATATATATATATATATATATATATATATATATATATATATAATATAAAAAATCATAATATATATCATACATATTTACATACATACATACATATGTTTAAATGCTTTTATAATACTTCTTTGAATACAATGTTAGAGGTAATGACATGATCGTCGTTAACTTTTTGCCCGTACGAATCCTTAATACAAACAAAAATATATTTTTTATTATTTTTCGTCATTAGTGTTAGAAATAAGCTTTAAAATGAGATATCATTGATTAAATTTGATGCGGTGGTATGGGAGATATTTGCAACCGACAAAAAAAAGTGCTTTAGAAATAATATATACTAGATGACCCGTGCGACTATTTCGCACCGTAATTTTTATCAATGAAAATATTAATTTTTCAATTTCTAATTATTTTTCGTCATTAGTGTTAGAAATAAGCTTTAAAATGAGATATCATTCATTAAATTTGATGCGGTGGTATGGGAGATATTTGCAACCGACAAAAAAAAGTGCTTTAGAAATAATATATATGATGATGATTACTACGTACTCTATTTTTATACCCTTCACCACAATTAGTTGTGAAGAGGGTATACTAAGTTTTTCATTGCATGTGAAACTTTTTTATTATTCATCTCAGACCCCTTAAAGTATATATTCTGGGTCCTTGAATAATTCTAAGTCGATTAAGCCATGTCCATCTGCCTGTCCGTCTGTTGAAAACACGCTCACTTTCGAAAAACTCAAAAGAAATAAACAAGCTTGATGTCAAATTGCTTGTAGTTATCCTAAGCAGTTTGGGATTTAAATCCAGCAAAATCGGTTTAGTATGATCAGAGCTATGAATCAAAATGTGGAACCACCACCTCACAAAGATTGATAATTTTGTTACAAAAACTAACATAAATGGTGGAAAAATGCACAGCATGATATAAGATTTTGCAAAAATTCGTTTTATATGACTGAAAATCACGCTGTAAAATTTCGTGAAGATCCGTCTATTATTTATCCTAGGCCCCATATAAGCCCTACTCCAGTATAGAACGCCTAAAACCCTAATTAAGAATGCTATCATATAAACCCTACAACCGGAAAACAGTTTAGTACGCAAAAAAAACGACAAAAATAAGGCTATCATAACCAAATATAGTACGTCAAAGTTGTATAGGACTAGAAATGATCTGAAATTTCGTGATGATCGATCCATAATTTACCCTAGGCCCCATATCAACACTACTGGCGGAAAACAGTTTAGAACGCCTAAAACCATAATTAATACTGCTATCATAACAAATTTTGGCACGTCCCAGTTTTAAGGGCTAGAAATGACACTGTGAAATTTCGTGAAGATCGGTCCATAATTTACCCTAGCCCCATATAAAGCCCACTCTGGTAAAATAATTAAATACGCCTAAAACCGTAGCAGATATAGATATTGCGGTTAACTTTCTTCCAGCTTAGCTTCATATGGCCAATAAAAAATGTTATGCAATTTTGTGATATACGTTCCATAATTTACATTAGATCCCATTATAGCAGCCTTCTTAAATTCACTGCAAACGCCGAAACTAATTGCTCCGTTGTATTGAAAGTTAAGTTAATCTGCAGCATTATGGGATGATTGGTTCATAGCTTACCATGGCTCCAATATAAATTGCTCTCCTGAAAATCATTTAAGTTCAGCTTTAACTGTTACGAATCATGATATTTTACTCAAGCTAGTAAAAATTGCAAAACAAAAAGTCAAAAAACTTTCTGATTGTCGGTCAATAATTTAATATATTTCTTAGCCGCAACCAATTTTAATGCTGATGTCTGTTTTTATAAAAATAAATTAATAATAAATAGACATCATATAGATATTACTCCTAAAACATTCGAACTGTCGGTGGAGGGTATCAAAGATTCGGCACAGCCGAATATAGCACTCTAACTTGTTATTATGTATAAGTATATGCAAGAACTTGGATATCATTCTACTGTCATTTAGTCAAAGAAAAATTCATTGATAAATTAACCGATCCAGAGGCCTCAGCGACTTACAATGGTGAGTGAAATAAAACCTTTTTAATTAACTCTTGTTTTTTTCTTGCATATATTAATTACTTTGAAAAAAAAAACAAAATACAAAGAGTTAAGAATAAATGGTTAAGCAAAAGGAACATTAATATTGTAAAATTTAAGAGATTCTCAATATTAGTAATTTTCGTTTTGTTTTGCTTAGCCTTTATTTTTGTTGTTGCTTAATAAAGTAATAAAGTTTGCTTAATAAAGTAACCTTTATTAAATAAATAGAGCGTCATTGCTATATACATACATACATAGTATATTTTATGTATTACGTAAACTAATACATAATTTAGCTTAGGTATAAAATATTTAAATTAATAATTAGTATTGTGGTTATTTTGTTGAACTATTTATGGTTTTTAATCCAAATTTTTAATATTTTTAATTAGGCTTAAGTTCATGAAATTTAATTTATATTAAATTATTTTTGTGAAGAAAGGAATTTTACAACATGAAAATTAATTAAAATTGTTATTGATAATCTTTCATTCTTGACGTGGCTCGGGCTCAAACCCTGGCCGGCAGGTTACCATGACATGTTTCGATCGCAAGCACTCGATCTCCTCATTTTGGACATCGACGACTGCTGACGTCACTAGTCAAACATCAATCCTTAAACCAAATTGTATTTTAACATTTGGTAGATCGAAATTTGCTTTCCTGAATGATTATCCACTTTAATTGATTTTACATGTTTTTTTCCTTACCTCCGTTCCCCTTCGTACTTTCGTCAAGAATTTTTCTTGAAGTCCAAGTACATTCTTTGTCTTCCCACTTTGTCTTTCTCTTTTCTGTTGACCTTTTTCAGCACAACTTGAAGGACAAATGTACACATAGAGCTCTTAACAATAATTAGTATTGTGGTTATTTTGTTGAACTATTTATGGTTTTTAATCCAAATTTTTAATATTTTTAATTAGGCTTAAGTTCATGAAATTTAATTTATATTAAATTATTTTTGTGAAGAAAGGAATTTTACAACATGAAAATTAATTAAAATTGTTATTTTTTTTTTTTTTTTTTTTATTTTTAATTCCCTATGCTAATCCCCGCGAAGCTTGACGCTTGTCTGCAGGAAAGGAACCAGAGTCTCTGGCGGGAATCGAACCCGCAACCCCGGGGTTGATAGACTAGCTCACTACTACCTAGCCTACCGGGGGGGGGGGGGGGGGGGGGGACGTCGTAGTGACGTCAGCAGTCGTCGATGGCTGCGAGTGTAAGACGGCAAATCCATCTGAGGAGATCGAGTGGTTGCGATCGAAACATGTCATGGTAACCTGCCGGCCAGGGTTCGAGCCCGAGCCACGTCAAGAATGAAAGATTATCAATAACAATTTTAATTAATTTTCATGTTGTAAAATTCCTTTCTTCACAAAAATAATTTAATATAAATTAAATTTCATGAACTTAAGCCTAATTAAAAATATTAAAAATTTAAATTAATATTTCATTTGTTTTCTTTATTCAATATTTGTTATGTATCAACCCTAAACTTTGAATTGAATTACATTATCTGCCGAGTTACATTCATTTTGTTGCTAAAACTGAATAAGTTACTAAGTGCCAATTCACACGTTGCAAGTCTTATTGATCAGCTTGCTACCTTATAGGCGAGAGAGAGTGAGAGAGAAACGTTTATTTTCCTCTCTTCACTCTCGTAATAAAGTAGCAAGCTGATCAATAAGACTTGCAGCGTGTGAATTGGGACTAAATATGTACTTATTTTTCTAAAAGTAAAAGATACATTTTCTTAAAACTAGTTAAATAGTGACTAATCATTAATGGAATAAATAAATAGTGATTTTATTCATAACGAATTGTTAAGTTTCAAACTGTTTTCTTTCATGGTGTAATAAGTTAGATTGATCTAATTTTTTTTGGGATCTTACTAAAACATGTTAGGCGCCAGTAGGATCATGAATTGGGTGGGTAAAGAGGCACACGATTCCAAATAACAACAGGAATCGTACATAGGTATAATCAATACTTTGATCTTGCTTTTTTTTATCAATTAAAACCATAGTTCTGCGGCTAGTTTTTATTTGTATTATACTATGGTTAGCTTCATTAATTTTAGAGTTGTTCCATTTCTTAAACTAGGGAGTCTTTAATAAATTGTTTTTATGTGAACCAGGACTAAGTATAGAAAAGACGCGAACCCCACCAAACCCGACTGAAGCTAACTTAAAATGGCTCCCGCATTATTTCTATTACTTAGATCTAAACAAAGTTTTATAGCCTGTCTTTTTTTCTGAAAGAAGAGAACCTTATAGCGAAATGGCTTTTAGCTATTTTGCAAAAATAATAATAGGGAAATATTACAGTTTCACGCTAAAGATAAATACACCGTCTGTTAAAGCTATATATCGCCTGCAAAACAGAAGCAATAAAAATAAAAACTTTTCTCCTGATGCAGTGATTACCGTAAAATTAATATCACCAAAAATGTTATACTTTAATCTATTGTTAGCTTCAGGAGAACTAATCGTTGCTCTTTAATGCTTCGTCATATTGGTTATCAATCGGTAAACACGGATCGTTTTAATTCTAATAATTCCCAGGATTTATATGGGGCCTAGGGTAAATTATTTACCGATCTTCACGAAATTTCGCAGTGTCATTTCAAATCCTATAAAAATGTGACGTACACAATTTTGTTCTGATAGTGTTATTTTTTACGGTTTTATGCGTACTAAACTCTTTTCCGGAAGTAGGTTTTATATGGGGCCTAGGGTAAATTATAGACCGATCTTCATGAAACTTTACCAGTGATGCCAACTTTTTGAGAGCAAAAAGCACTTTAAATTTAAAGCACTAAAAAGCACTATTTTGAACAAAAAAATGGTAAAAAAGCACTAAGCCATTTTTTAAATTTAATTTAACACAAAACTCGTTGCCGAATATTATATACCTCCAAAATTTAAAAAAAGGCGATGGCGTTGATGGGGACCATTTTCTTTTAAGATTAAATAATAAATATATTTACCTTTGTATATAAACATTTTTAAATTTATTATTACTAGTGTTCGCCTTATGGTCAAAATTCGACCATAACTTTTTTTTGTAAATATGAAGAAAACATAATTCATCTAAGTATATCGTCACCTAAAAGACGAAATAACCTATCTGCAGTTTTCAAAAGTTTACAGGAGAGGGAAAAAACGTAATAAAATTGGAACTATTAACGATATTGAAACGAAAATTACACATTTTGATTAAAATGAAACCAGTAATATATGTCGGTTGAGAAAATTTTGTTTTTCTAATCACAGCTTATGTATTGACACTTAGGTTTTTTGGAATTGTAAAAATCTGAAACCAAATAACCTATCTGCAGTACTAATTAGTATGAACAAATAAAAATTTCATTATACACATGAATATTATATACATTAAATAATTACAGTTGTAGTTTCTTTTACTGGTTTAAGCAAAAACAAGGACTTAATGTTTGTTTAAATTACACTATGCAACAAAATTAAACTTTTATCGTGATTTTGTATGACTTATTTTTCTCTTTTTTTGTGCGTAACGGTCCTCTAGGTACAAAAACTTTGTCATTTGTAATATTACGTGTTCAAAATTTTGCACACATATGCGTTATGATATAGGGAATAAAAATCCATAAAAAACTCAATTTTGAAATTTTTGCAGATAGGTTATTAGGCCTTTGATGACGATATATGAATTTATTTGTTTCGAGCATTTATTTTTTCCTTCAAAGTGGATCGATTTGGCGAGGGACCAACCTCCGGTTCATATATTATCTTCTACGTGAGTTGATTTAATTTTGTAAGTTCCGTATAAAAAATGCTTATTGAAAAACAAAAAAGTATCAAATAGTCTCGATTATATATATTGTCATCCACTCAGGACGTTGCACGTTTAATTTTATGTTTCTATGACCATATTTACATTATGCAATTAACGCCGCAACTTGCCGCAACTTTCGCATGCAACTTTTTGTTTGTTAGCAAGAGGTCTAGGGAAGAAAAGGGGGTTGAAAAAGTTGAAAAAATGCTTGAATAATATGTAAATGTAAATGTGAAAAAAGTTTCGTAGGAACTACTTTAAAAGAAAATAGAAAAAAAAAACTCGGCGTTAATTGCATAGATGTAAATGCGGTCTATGTCTAATATTAACGAAAATTAATCAAAGTATCAGTTGTACAACGAAAAGTACCAAAAAGCTCCCCTAACATGTTCTTATTCATCCAGATTAATTTATAATTTTATCTTTATAGGTCGAATGTTAACGAAAATTCAAAAAGTTCCAGATGAAAAACAAAAAATACCAGCATTTTTTATCTTATAGGTTATCACTCACTTAGGATCTACACCTATAATATTATGTTTCTAAGTTCTATATTACAGAAAATTTAACAATTATCAAATGAAGCACAAAAAAGTAAAAAAAAAAAGAAATTTAGTTTCCCATTTTTCCCCTTTTTTTGCCTGGTTTGATTTTTATAGTCGAAATATTCGAAAACCGGTTTCTGAAAAATGTCGAATAATCGATCACGCTAATTTTTTATTATTTGATAATTGAAAATAAATTTGTTACAATTTTGAACGCTTATAACTCTGAAATTATTAAACAGATTTTAATAAAATATACATTGTGCACTTCTACCTCTTAAATGGTGTATATTTTGTTCAAATCGGTTGACATACGGAGGAGAAAGTGTTCTTAACTGTTTTGCCTTAGCCGATTTATATATACATAGATTACCTTCAATAAAAATTATATCAACCAAATCATTTGGATCATCATCAGCTGGGTTTGAATTGGTCGTAAAACAGTAATAAAGTGCGAGCTAGATTTTCGTAGTTAGAAAAAATCTGGCCTGTTGCAATTACCGAAAATTTGCAGTGACCGACCATTCCTTATAAAACTTAATGACAGCCCAAATTTTAATAAAAAAAATATGTTGTCAACGCAAAAAAGTAAACGTTTTGTAAAATTTCCAAATTGCTAGGAAGCCTAGCTCTAACCTCGTAAATAAAGTTTTTGGTAAAACGAATGCAACTTTCTTTTATCAGTTTTTTTTATCATTTGAAACCTTAAAATCTTTACAGGCCTTCCCAAAATTGTACCCCAAATAGCAAATCTCATCTTAATCATCCTCAATATAATCGAAGTTTTAAAAAATGGTACAAAAAAAAATAAATATTGTAAAAGGCACTAAAAAGCACTGTGAGAAATTGTTAAAAGCACTATAAATAACGGCTTTTCAAAAACGGGTGTTTAACAAAATTTCGGGTATTGCATGAGCAAAAAAGCACCAAAAAATACCCGAAAGTCACCAAAATGGCAACGCTGAACTTTACAGTGTCATTTCTAGTCCTATAAAACTTTTACGTACCAAATTTTGTTATGGTAACATTATTTTTTAACGGTTTTAGGCGTACTTAACTGTTTTCCGGAAGTAGTGTTTATATTGGGCCTAGGGTAAATTATGGACCGATCTTCATGAATCTTTACAGTGTCATTTCTAGTCCTATTAAACAACGTTGCGTACTATACGCGATATTGTAATCGGTAATCATACCAAAAATATTGACATGAATTTATCAGCCGACGACCCAACGTTATTTTTTCGTCAATACGCTCATCAAATGATGATTCATACACAAATGACTATATAAACTTATAGGAAGATAGTATAATAAATATCCAATTTAATTTTCGATGTGTCTATAATGATAAAGTCTTAACTTGCTTAAAGTCTGTAAAATCAAATGCAATCGGATATGACAATTTATACCCTCGATTTGTAAGAATATTGTTTCCAAGATTACTACCTTATTTTACCCACATTTTTAATACAATATTTACTACTAATATCTTTCCAAGTAGCTGGAAATATGCTAAGATTATTCCGGTCCCTTAAAATAGCTCGGAGTTTAGGCCAATTGCAATTCTGCCTTATCTTTCCAAAATAATTCCACCTTATGCTGGGGTAGAGCATAAGGGTTCGTTACAAAAATTAATTTAATGACCAGAGAAATGAAACACCGGACTCGCTCTTTTCTTCAAACGTTATAAACCGTACGCTCAGTTTATTTATTCTTCTTAATTTTAAAATACTTCTACAATTATTGACAAATTAAATATAACGTAGAACACAAATGACGGACACGACACTCTCGGGACGGAACCGACAACACACACGAGGATAGCGACGCGACACCCACGACGGCTTTGACAGAAAGGCAAAAGTAGCAAAGAAAAAGGCAGACGACAAACAACGAGAATTTAGTCTACACCGCTGTTGTCTTGCTTTGCAGTCGTCACCGTGCGAGCTACTACACGTCGAGAGAATTTAGTCAACACCGCTGTTCTCTCGAGATGCAGTATCACCCTGCTCTCTAGCGCGGTCTCACGATAGTCAGGAAAAGGTCGGAAAACAAACCAAGAGAATTTAGTCGACACCGCTCTTCTCTTGCAATCTGTACCAGCAACGAGTGTAACCTCTCTTCAACGAACACTACATATTAGTTGGCTGTAGCGGTATAACCTCTCCCAGCTAACTAAGACCTTACCCGTTTGCCAGCTGCAAACTGACTGCCTTGCTTAATGGTGCGTACTCCGCTTTTATACTGTTTGCTGGTGTACATTTACACACACATCCTAATATAATTATTTATCATGGTTGCTCATAGGTATATGTTGTCGTGTCCCATTATTTCCTACTCGGCACCAGATGGCGGAAGCCATCGGTCCGTTAATTTTAAAATTAGTACATCAATTCATTCTTATTTAATACAAATAATAATTAAAGGACGAAGATAATATAAATTATACAATTAAGTTCAACATAATATGAATTCATTCACCCTTGTTGTGGGTAAAAATAAAACTAAAGGATAATAAAAGCTTTGAAATACGGTGTAATACATAATATAATAATAAATTCAAATAATTATGATTCATCTGGGGCCAGGTTGTTCTGGTGCAGTTGTGGAGTCTAGGGCATGTGACTCAAAAACGAGGGCTACGACTTTTGCTCGTCACAGTATACACAAATAAATGAATTTATTGATTGGCATAATTTGATCACGCCACACAGTGAAATTTGGTACACTAGCATAAAATAGCTTAGTTAAGAAAAATATGAATTTTTGGAGAAATCGGTCCAAGGACACGCCTACCTCCCATGTGTCCTGAAATGGAAAAATGTAATTTTAGCTTCAATAATGCCCACAAAACTACAAAAAATGTTCATGCTAATACACACACAACTAGCAACGTGTGTGCAAATTTTTATTTAAATCTGAACAAGGACTCAAGGCCCTGCCATATATCCTTTTTCTTAAAAATGCTATAACACTTACAAAAACTGTCCAATCGTATTAAAATTTGTTATGAAAATTGATATTTGTTAGATATATATGTATTCCAAATTTTGGTAGAATCGGATTATTAATGTGAAAAATACAAAAACATCATTTAATGAAAAATGGGTTAAAAACGCTTAAAATGCTCTTGCAAAAATAACAAGTAAGAAAGTATAAACAGCATAGTATTCAAAAACAAATTTCCTAGAGTGTAATCAAATTTCCTAGAGTGTAATCTATTTGGGCAATCATGGACCCGCTAGAACAAAATTATGTTATGAGGTTAAGATTCGTTTCTGCCAAATATTATTTAGATATCTTCAATTACATATATGAGTTTTTTGGATGAGGGTTTATATTTTGGAACTACCTGGACAACATTTTGTCATGATATAGTAGCTATAGTAAAAGTCATTGTCGCCAATTTGTATGTAAATACTAATAATTTTAAGGAAGCTGGCATTAAAAGCTATTTTCGGGAGAATGATTTGTATGGGAGCTATGCTCAAAAATAGCAAGATTCCAAAAAAATTTGATAAGTTTATTTTGATTGCAATAAAATTAGTTTGGTTTGGACCAAATTTAATCTTGCCGATGTAATAAGATAGTTTTTGTAAAATAAGTAACGTTTCATTATAATTACATAAAGCTACTTTAATACCTTAATATTTCTTATTATGTTCCTAGTTTATTTTTTTTAAACTAATTCAATCTATGAAAATTTGAGCAAAAATCACGAAAATAGGATTTTTTTTAAAATACATTTTTTTCAAGTTGTGGTAAAATTTTTTCAGTTTTTTTTCTTGTAGTCATTAGAAACAGTCTAAATATTCGAAATCAGAAAAAAACCCATAGACGATATTTTTCTTTTTTTTAAGTTAGCTGTTACAGAAAAAAATTTGAATCTCGTAATCCAAAAAATAAATTTTTTACAATTATTTTCTTGAAACAATAAAAAACCAAGGGCATTTGTGATTTCAGCGCCCTCTTATGCCGTAAAATGCAGACAACTACAAACAATTTTTTATACATATATTGATTTTTGTTGTTTTTTATTGAACGGTATTAGTTTGAATTTATATTTCACAGTATTTTTAGTTTATTGTCTTTTAAACTCCAAAAAACTATTAAAATTTGAGCAAAAATCATGAAAATAGCCATTTAAAAAAAAAATTTTTTTCAAGTTGTGGTAAATTTTTTTTTTCTTGTAGTTATTAGAAAACCGTCTAAATGTTCGAAATCAGAAAAAACCCATAGACGATATTTTTCTTTTATTTTTAATATTCCATCAAAGTTAAGAAATTTTAACAGCTTAACTAAATAATAAGCATTTTTCAAACCAATAAAAAAAACACTTATAAGAAAATAATTCAATAAAATTTTTTTACAGTTAGTTCTAAATAGAGTAAACTACTACAGAAAAAAATTTCAATCTCGTGCTTTAAAAAACAACAGTTTTACAACAGTTTTCCTGAAGCATGTAAAACTCAAGTAGTTGTTTAGCCATTTTTACTTTAAATTCTCAAACTTTGGCGCCCTTTAGCTCCGCCAAAAAGAGTTAAATCTTAAAAAATTCTTAAAAATTAATTTTAATTATTTTGTTATCTATCGATCTGTACTTTTTTAAGTACAATATAAGACTTGTTTTTTTTTATTTATGTCTATGGGCCACAGCACTGTGCGCCACACCAATCTGGCTTTCGAGCTTAGCATAGCTGTGTTACAGCATTAATAACTCTGAGATACGATATGATATGGTTAATATACTAGTGCTTTTGGATCACTCCAAAGGTTTCGATGCAATTGACCAATCTATGCTTTACCTCAAACTTAAAATGCTATTTGGTCTATCAGGGACCTCAAATTATCTTCTTAAATCATATCTTCGTAATCGTTCCTCGAACTTTATCATATTCAAAGTTACACTTATATGCCGATGATGTACAAATTTACATTGGCAGTTCTGTAGCAGATATTGCAGACAACGTACATAAATTAAATAAGGACTCAGATAATGTTTATAGATGGGCAATCGCTAATAGACTCCTAATAAATCCCAACAAATCCAAATGCATTATCATTCACCGTAAAACGATCCGTGTTAATATTAATATTGACATTATACTTAATAATGAAAAAACTTTATGTGTACGCTCGGCAAGAAATCTTGATGTTATGTTCAATAATAATTTAGATTGGTCTGACCATATTAATAACACTGCATCAAACATTTGCCTAAGGTTACGTGAACTTTGGCCTACCCAATACTTTACGCCTTTAAAAATTAAAATACTAATCGCCAAAACATACTTAATGCCACGACTTTTATATGGTTGCGAGTTTTTCTCAAGTTGCGACTTTCGTAGCAATAATGTGCTACCGAAAACTTATACTTACATAGCAATATAATCAGATATGTTTTTGGTTTAGGAAATACGATAGTATACCCCAGTTCACAAATAAACTTTATGGCATGCTACATAAAATAATATATACGAAGGATCCTCTATATATGTACAACCGATTAAACTTTGCAAGATCTGACAGGGAAAATAAGATAATTCCCTTTACACACCGCAGCCTGATATCTGAATACCAATTGTTTATTCCTTCTGTCGGTCTTTGGAACCTCATGCCCAATCAGGTCCAAACAAACAACAATGAGAACAATTTTAGAAATCAATTAGTCAATTATTTCATAAGCAAAAACCCATAAAACTAATCCAATTCATTTTTTCCATCAAAGCTATTTATTTAGTTTAGTTTATTTTTAATTTATAATTTACATATATATATGTATGTTACACTCAGTCAATTTAAAATTTAATCTTTCTTTAATTTAAATGTATAATTCCTTTAAAATTTTAAACTATCTCCTCTTTTTTCTCTTGCTAGCTTCCACCATTGTTTTGTATCATTTTATATTATTAATTTTATTATTACTTTCTTCAAAATATTCTTCGTTTCTTTTTGTACACTGTAGCTCGTTTCTGTATTTCTCGCATCGTAAAATTTCTTACATGAAGTGTGAAACAAAAAATTCCATCGTTTCTCGATTTATGCGATAAAAGTGTTTCTGTATTTGAATACGAAAAAAGACACAACAAATTCTGTTTACACTGGAATATTTCTAGTCAAATAAAAGCGAAACGTCAACAAAAGAAATAAATATAATAAAAACAGGGCTGCCAGATTTGACGAGTTATCGTCATCTTGACGATTTTTTGTTCCGATATTAACAAAGTGACGTTTTGATGATTTTTGCTAAAAAAGCGACGAAAGCAAAAACATAATCAAAAATATTTTATAATTTTGTTGTTACTTTCTATAGAAATTCATCTTAAATTTTTTAATTTCAAACTCTTCTATTTTGTGGCGTTGAAAATTGAAAAAAAAAACTGATATGAATGTCTGTAGAAAGCAACAACAAATTTATAAAATATTTTTGATTTTGTTTTTGCTTTTTAATGAAATTGTTGGCGTTGCGTTTTACACTATAAGCCCCTTAGTCTTCGAAATAAGATAATTGTAAATATTTTTATATGTTTGTTTATTAGCAAAAAAGATATCTTTAGAAACAAGTGTTTAATTTTTATATTTATCCCTATTGTGAAAATTGTCCTCGAAATTGTTTGTCTCTTCCCTAAAAAATGTATCGGCAATAGCAAAATTTCGAAGGAAAGTAATGGAACGACTTGGCTTATTTTGAACATTTAATAATTCTTATATAAATAACCAAAATATGATTGATATTTGATATTCCTATCTTATATGGACACTTTTGTGCCAAAACCATTATTCCGGCAAGAAAGAAATTTTTTTGTCTCCCAGTAAAAACTTTTTCAAAATGGATAGCTTTTTTCACTCGTTATTTAGTAGCTTTCTTCCATAAGAACTTCGATAACTACTTTTTTCTGGATGTATTTAGATAAAAAAAAGTGACTTACTTTTGAATTTGTTCATTTTGGCACATGGTGATAATAAGCAGGTGGCATCGTTACGCAACAAATACAACATTACAACAAAAATGGAAAGTACATCACCGTTTACATCAAAAAATACTTTAAACAAAAATCAAAGCGTGCCGCTGAACGTGATTTTTAGCCAATCTTTATTAAATTATGGTCAATATCTTATTTATTTTAATTTTAAATTATCAAAAACTTTAATAAAACACAATAATCAAAGCAAAAAACCGTGCACTTTTTGTAAACAAAAACAAAATTTTGACATAAACCTAGACAAACAATGCAAGAGCAAAAAATCGTCATCTGGCGTAGTGCTGCCACCTGTTTATTTCACCATGGCACAACCCTTGTAAAATTCATTAGTTTTTCAGTAGAATTGTATGTAGTGCTTTTATGTGTTTCTGATTACTTAACATATTATTTTGTAGGCGAAGATTTTACTGGGTCTTTAACCCGTTTATTTATGAACCGATTTTTTTAATTTTAACTACCAGGTATTATACTAAGTCTTTTTTAGGTAAAAAAGAAAAAGATTATAGGAATAGGTAAATTAAGGTTTAAATCTCAGCCATTTGTAAACCGATATAGCTAAATTTCAATAATATACTATTTCGGACTACATACGATGTAAATATAAAATAACGTTGTCACTATCAATTCCATAAAAAC
Organism: Pollenia angustigena; assembly: GCA_930367215.1. Lineage (NCBI taxonomy): Eukaryota > Metazoa > Arthropoda > Insecta > Diptera > Polleniidae > Pollenia > Pollenia angustigena. The sequence goes on along the minus strand of OV884061.1, from coordinate 8,034,842 downwards.
CCAGAATATTTATAATACTGTTATCAAAGCCGATTTTTAAATTTTAAATTTTTATCGGATTAATGAAAATAAATAATTTTTTAAAAAATAATCCTCCAGCTTAGCCAAATTAAAAACATATTTTTAATGACATTATTAAATACCCATGAACTTTAACTATGTTTTTGTTTAATTATTTTGTAATAAAAGTCGAAACTAATTTGTTTAAAATTGATTTTAAATTGCACGATTTTTAAAACAAAAAAGACGATCTTTTTTATTTTTTTTCTCAGGAAATTGACGATTTTGACACAAATTTATCTGGCAGCACTGATTAAAACCAAAACAAAAAAAGGCTAAAAAAAATTTTAAATAACAAAATATAACAATTGTTTTTTGTTTATTTTCATCATATAAATTATGCTTCATCATTTATATATTCTTCTATTTTTTTATTTATTTTAAAAAAATAGCATATAAACATATTTTAAATTCAAAATATCTACATTTTGTTTTTCTCGCCACCAATTTCAAATGTGACTTATTTTGACAGTTCTTGAAAGAAACTTTTCGCAAAATATTGTTATAGAAACACTTTTTCTCGCATCCTTCCAATAATTGCTGGAAAATTATTTAAATGACAGATAATTCTCGCAAAAAAAGATACAGAAACACTTGTGTGAGAAAACCCATTTTATGTTTCATTTCACACTATTTTTGTTGCAATTCACACGTTTCAAGCGAAAAGTTTACGATGTGAGAAATACAGAAACGGGCTACAGAACAGCATTAAATCTTAACAAAAAGTGTAATTTTTGTTACATAGAGTTATTAGTTTGGTGGAGTGGCTTGCTTATGTCCTCAACACATGGCTTTGATTAAAGAAAATTGATTGTGATTGAAAGTCAATATTTTGTTTAAAGTTTCTTGTGAGTGATCAAACAAATCAAATTTGTTTTGTTTATCGATTAAAAATGTCTTCAGCAAGTGATTTCTCAAATGATGATGATTCGATGGATCCGACATATTCTGTTTCACAAATAACGCGAAAACGATTGTTTAATTCTGATCATTCTAATGAAGACGGACCATCTTCCTCTAAAATCTCGCGCGTTGCTCTTGCAGTTCTGACGAATAGCAGCACTTTATTGGAATCAACATCGTCAGAATCTACTATATGCTCACCTAGGAGTTTGCTTTTTAAACATTTTTTTTTTTCAATTAAAACAATTAAAACAAAATTAAAATTTGCTTGTAAAATTATAAATATGCAATTAATTTTAACATTTTTTCTCCAGATCAACGAGACTATAAGAAAACATAATAAAGGAAAAGTCATTGCATAGTGCAACAACTGCGATCAGGTATTATCAGGCACATTGCATGTGACAAGAAAGTAACGAAAACGAGGACAATATTTTGGATGAAGAATTAACAGATTCATCAAATCGTGTTTTGGAACTGGTTTTACCAAATCATATTCGTTGCGCAACCCACGCGCTAAGTTAAGTCGCGACAACTGATTTCAAACTTATTATTAAATCACAGAACTTTATTTATGAAAAGCATAAGCAAGTAAGTCAAATAAAGGTTGGAAGTCTTTATTTTGCCAAAATACTTTACCGGTTTTTTATGTTCAATCTCAATTTTAAAATTGCTTTTGTGTTAGGTTTTGAGAAAGTGCAGCTCGCTGTGGGCGAAAGTTAATAGACTTAAGTCATCGGAACAGATAGTGCGATCTTTGAGGTCTCAGTTAAATTACCCTGTAGCAATAAGATGGACCTCTTTATACGATAATATAAAAGACTTTAGTGTCCCATAAGTACAAGCTCTACGATCAATGCCAAAAGTTAAATATAGAAACTTTCCTAGACAGTGAATTTGAATATTTAGAAGAATACTTACAGCTTCCGCAGCTGTAAGTATTCAGTCTACAGCAGATGCTATAGACTTTCTCCAAAAAGACGACGACATGCTATTTGGTTATCTGTTGCCAGCCTTAGCCACAATTCGAACAAAATTTGGCAAAATACAATTGAAAGATGGAAGTGGATATCTGAAAACTATAACTACAAAGTTAATGGAGGCGACGAAAAAAAGATTTAACATTTTCTATAACTTAGATGCAACTGTCAAAACAACAAATGTGGCATCACTTCTTTGTCCGCCAATTAAGTGTTTGTGGTTTAAAGCTTTGAACCCAAATTTTGATATTGGCACTGAAGCACACGTTATTCAAATGGCAAAGGGTGCTGTTTAACAAATGTCTGATAAGGACATCACAACGTCACCCAATTCAGAGAGTAACGTGTTTAGTGACATCGATTTTTCTATTTGTGGTAATTATCTAATCGCTTTGCAGAATAATTTTAAAAAACATTGACCATAATATTTTTAACATTTATTACAGAAACTCCAGAGAATACATTGTTCCTCAATATTCACTCCGAATCGGAATTTACAGCATATTTGGCAGATTCTTCAAAATCATTTAGTATGCTGCATAATTATCCAACGGTTAAAAACCCTTTTTTTAATTTAATGCGCCGTTACCATCGTCAGCTGCTGTTGAAAGATTATTTTTGTACGCCTCTATTCTGAACTTCCCTGTTTATACAAAACTGTAAAAATATGAGAATAATGGTTCTTTAGTATTTATCAGCCCAAACGCATGAATTTGGGATGTACTAAATTTTGGTTGTTGGGTAGTTTTCAAGCAATTGGAACTTGAAAACTGGTGTGTGGTTAGTAAATCTTCAAGCACTTGGAACTTGAAAATGAACTGAATTGAATAATAAAAACCAATAAAGTAATTTAATTTTACTATTACCTTTATTATATTTATTGTGAAATGTATACTAATACTAAATATAAATTATGTTGACTTAACATAATAATGAATTTAAATTTATGCTGTTTTGGCCAATCAATAAAAGTGTAATTAAATATAGCAAAGACAAAAATTTACGTTAATTAGGGTGTGTGTAAAACGGTAGCAAAGTACTCATGGTAGAAAAATTTTGACACTATTGAGGTGAATAAAATTTCACTAGCCCTGGGGGCTAGTATACATTTTGACATTAGTGTAGACATTTTTGACAACCACAAAATTATTTTTTTTTCATCAAATTTGTTTAAACAAAACAAAAATAATATGTAAGCAGGACCAGTGGCAAAAAATATTAAAAAGAATTATACAAGATGTAAATATTTAAATATGGTAAGATTTTTTGCCTACACTTTTTGTAAAAATTGTTAATATATCAGAACGAATTCATCAAATAATTGGGACGATCTCATTTCCAACATAATTGAAATGATTATTGGTAAACGTTTGTTTAATTTATTCATTTCCACAAAACTATTAGAAATTGTTTTTTTCTTTATGTCAAAATTTTACGTTGTCAAAAATGTTACAATTTCACACAGCACAAATATGAAAATTTTCTACCACAAATAAATTTCATTTCACCATAGAACTTTGCTACCGTTTCACACACACCCTTAGTCAATCAAATTAAAGGAAATATGATACAATATATAGGGTATTCAATTAATGTTGGTTACAATTAAGGGTATTCAATATGTAGTAAATTCTCCGCCGCGTTGAACCACTGTTCAAAAGAGTTGAAGTTGGGGCTGATAATAGCTGAGTTAGACATCTAGGATGAATCTATGCACTTGCTGTCGTGGCATTGGTGTTGGTGTTTGAGTGTTACCTTGTAGTTCGATGTTTTCATGGATGATCTCGGTGGGTGTGGGTTTAATTGCCTTACATCTGCCCTTACATCGACCCAGTAATATGACAAGGGTTAACAAACTGAGTGAAGTATCCAACTGCGTGATTGTGTTGTTGGTGGGACTTCAATCTATTTGGTAAGTCCAACAATTGCTGTTCCTTTATTGACTTTTGCATGGTGGATAGCTCCCTTATATTTTTGGCATACTAATTATCCAGGCTTACTATCAGAAGTTACTGGCGTGTGATACAGACGTAACATTTTTTCTCGTTCCGCAAAAAAAACCCAAAAAAATAGTTAACATTATAAATCGTATCATTTTAAAACCCAAAAATCAAAGGCTAAATTCTTCAATTATTTAATAACTAATAATTTTCAATTCAAACAAAATTTGAATTTATTCAACTAAAAAAAATCAAAAATATATTTAAACAAAAATAAAATAAAAACTGCAGAAAATAATACACCAACAAAACAATAGAACATTTACACAAAAACAGCTGCCTAAAATAATAAAAACAAAAAATAATAAAAACATTAAAATGAGTAAAGTTAACGAAAGTACAAACACTAACATCTCAGAATTTAACCACACTACAACAACAATAGAGTCATCCGAGACAACAATACAACCTAAAACTCCCGCGCAAAAACGTGTAAGAGATTTACAAAACTTTTTCTGTGGTAATGCATGTAAAACCCCGCGCCTTACCAACGCTGAATCACCTCTTAAATTCATAACGATTATGGACAAGTATGGGCACCACTACATTGAAAGCTTTGCATGTGTGGCATTGTATTGGTTTGTTTACGTTTGCATTTGTTGGTTTTATGCTCTTTTGCTCTTTGTTTTTTGTGTATGTATACCAGTGATGCCAACTTTTTGAGAGCAAAAAGCACTTTAAAATTTAAAAAAAGCACTAAAAAGCACTGTTTTTAACAAAACAAATCCTAAAAAAGCACTAAGCCATTTTTACAATTTAATTAAACACAAAACAAGTTTCATTCGGCTGTGGCGAATATTATATACATACCTTCAAAATTTAACAAAAGGTGACGGCTTTGATGGGTGACCATTTTTATTTAAAATTAAAAAATAAATATATTTACATTTGTATATAAACATTTTTAAATGTATTGCTAAAAGGGCCAATGTCAATATTTTTCTGTTTTGAGTTAATCGTTGCATTAGGTGTTTTCTCTTAACATTTTTTTTTTTTTTTTTTTGATGCAACAGCCAATGTTTTTAGCCACGAACAGATTCATAAGGATTTTGCTAGCAAATTTCAGTAAGAACTCTTCTCTAAAAAAAATTTTATTTAAATTTTCTCAAAAGTAAATATTTTGACATTGGCCCTTTTAGCACCAAGCCACAGATATTCAATAAAAATAATATCATCCAAATCATTTGGATCACCATCAGCTGAGTTTGAACTGGCCATAAAACAGTTTTAAAGTTATACAGTGCGAGCTCGATTTTAGTAGCTCGAAAAAATCTGTCCTGTTGCAATTACCGAACATTTGCAATGATAGGAAGCCTTGCTCTAGCCTCGTAAATAATTTTTTTAGTAAAACGAATCCAACTTTATTTTATCACTTTTTTTATCATTTGAAATCTTAAAATCTTTAGAGGCCTTCTCAAAATTGTACCCCAAATAGCAAATCTCATCTTAATCATCCTCTATATCAGTGACGGGCACATTTGCAAATCCTATGTACGCGTGCATAGGAACAAAAATGCTGCTTGTGCGACGTCGACACATGTACACTATAAACTTCTTTGTGTTTCTGTGACAATGTACGTTCGGCTGTTGCTTTGTTGTTATTTCGTCAACACAAGCATAAATGTGATAGTATGTGTGTGCCCTTCACTGCTTTATATAGTCGAAGTTTTCAAAAATGGTAAAATAAATAAAAATTGTAAAAAGCACTAAAGGCACTAACGAAAAATTGAAAAAGCACCAAGTTAGTGCTTTTTCTTAGTTTGGCACTATAGATAAAATTTTAGCGTTTTGAGGCATCAAAAAGCACCATAAATAGTGCCAAAAGCACTAAGTTGGCATCACTGATGTATACACATCGTTCGCTCTTTTTGCATTTTCATTTTGCATTTGCCCATAGCTGATTATGGACAAACGGTTTGATAAGCTCACTGAGCAATTACTTAGTATGATGCATAAGAAATTTACAGAATACAAAGATGAACTCTTAAGTGAAATTGATAAGAGATTGGAAGTTATTCATAATTATATTAAAGCTGTAAATGAAAAAGTGTCGTTCTTAGAAACTGTTACAATTCGTGAGATAAAGGAGAACCTTGTCAAATTAGAGAAAGAGAGCTATGATGTAAAAAAATAAATAACTGAGCTTAGGAAAAATCAATTAAAACAAGAAAATTCTGTCGTTGCCGGTAGTATACGAATACATGGTATACCCTATTATAACAATGAGAACTTAAACCACATTTTTAGTGACATCTGTACTAGCTTAAATATTTCTACGCCTGAAATTAAAAACATATATAGACTTCAAAAAATATATAAAGAAAATAAAACGTACTCTCCCACTGATGAGGTTGTAGTTGTTGATTTATGTTCACCATATGAAAATAATTTTGTTTTAAAAACAATTGCGAAGTATAGACGTGATACTAAAAGTGCATTATGTTTAAAACATGCCGGTTTTGATAGCGACTCACCCATTTATATAAATGAAAACCTTACACCACACAACCATAAAATTCTTCGAGCGGCTTTAAAACTGAAAACCGAAAGGAAAATTAAAACAGCTTATTCACATCGAGGCTGGGTATATGTTAAAAAACATGGTTCTGATGACCCAATACTTATTGAACTGTACGGTGAGCTGCACCAGCTTTCTCATGAATCTTACAACTAGAACACCAATTGAAATTTCGTTTTTATGCCTATATAGACACTCTTTATTTTTATACCTATATAAATACTCTATAAGTTATGCACTTTATTTATGTCTAATATCAAATACTTGTTTTAATGAAAGATTTATTTCAAATATGTATTGCTTGAGCGTTGCTGGTAGGGTATTAAGCACTATTTATCTAAAGTTTGAGTTCAATAAGGGATAATAGTACATTTTCTAGAGACGTAACGGCTTCCATGGTAAAAATTTTTGCCAGGCAGAGAAGGGGCTTAAAAGTTTGTCACATTAACGCTCAAAGTTTATTTAACAAAATCGACGAATTTAGATTTATGTTTGAAAATTCAGGTGTTCATATAATATGTGTCTCTGAGACGTGGTTTGGCAGACATATTACTGATACCCTGGTCTCACTTTCGGGTTACAATCTATTTAGAAATGATAGATCGGATGGCTATGGTGGAGTAGCGATCTATGTAAAAAAAGGAGTAAACTGTACGGTGAAGAAGAAAAGTAATGATACAATAGACAATAACAACAAAGTTGAATATCTTTTTATTGAGGCAGCTAGTATGGGAAGGAAATTTCTTGTTGGTTGCGTCTACCGACCCAGGAATAACATCGGTTTTACCAATTTCTACGAAACTTTAGCTGATGTTACACCACTTTATAGTGATGTCGTTATCGCAGGCGATTTCAACTCTAATCTGCTTGTTGAATCAAACTTATCACAGAATATGAAATTATTCAATCTCATTTCCGCAAATACTAGCAGCGCTACACACTTCACATCATCTAGTAACACTTTGATCGATTTATTTTTTGTCTCCGATAAGGAAAAAATTTTAAAATATGACCAGTTATCTGCCTCCTGCTTTTCTAGGCATGATCTCATTTTCGTGATATTTGACATTCCTTTGCAAACCTGTATTAACACAATTCAATTTCGTAATTTCAAACGTATAAATTATGTCACCTTAGAAGAAGAGTTTCTAAATATTAATTGGGAGTGCATTTACTACATGCATTCAGTAGATGATCAGATTGGCTTCTTGGAGGAAAACATATTATCTCTGTATAACGCAACAGTACCTATTCAATCGAAAAAAAATTAATAACCGCAATAGACCATGGTTTAATGAGGAAATAAAACGTCTGATAACAGCTCGAGACTATGCATTCTCTATGTGGAAGCGCTTTAAAACATCTGATCTGCATAATACATATCGTGGAGCTAGAAAATCTGTAACAAGAGCAATACGAATAGCAAAATCCAATTATTATGCTGAAAAATTCACAAATTCAGTCTCTACAAAGACTACTTGGAGTGCAATTAGGGAAATTGGCATTGTGAATACTAAAAGCAACCAACATAACGCTAGCATGCTTGATCCAAATCAAATAAATCAAAATTCTGTTAATATACCTATGAGACAAGCAAATCATTCATATTATGTCAACCATCATAATGAAGATATGCCACAAATAAAGTTTAATTTCGAGTGCGTAAACCAGTTCGACGTTTTTAAAAGCTGTAGTTCTATCAAGTCGAATGCAACAGGCATTGATGGCATTCATCCAAACTTCATAAAAATTATTCTTCAACCACTATTACCATTTATAACGTACATTTTCAACACAATAATAATAAAAAGCTGTTATCCGCTAAGATGGAAGAAAGCATTTGAAAAACTTTTACGTAAGCAGATAGTTCAATATATAAATAATAACAATCTACTTACTGAAAAACAATCTGGGTTCCGAGCTAACCATAGCTGCATTACTGCTCTGACTGATGTTTCCGAAGATATAAGAAAGGAAGTGGATGATGGCTGTTTAGTAATGCTTATATTGTTAGACCATTCAAAGGCATTTGATACAGTGGACCATACAATATTAGCTCAAAAACTTGAAAAAATTATGAATTTTTCTATAACTTCGGTTAAATTGATATCGTCTTACCTTGAAGGTCGTATGCAGTATGTTGAAACTAAAAGTTTGACATCTTCACAGTTTCTGCCAATTATTAGGGGCGTTCCCCAAGGTTTCATTCTCGGACCGTTACTGTTCTCAATTTATGCAAATGATTTACCTGATAAATTACACCATTGCCGTATTAGATTGTATGCTGACGACATCCAATTATATATAAGCACAAAAAAACAAAACATGGAGGCATGTACTGCCAAGTTGAATGAAGACCTCAAACGTGTTGCTCATTGGGCAGATATAAATGGTTTAAGTTTAAATCCTTCTAAATCGAAATGTATTATAATACGAAGGAGAACCCAGAAAATAGATCAACATCCTAATATTTGTATCAACGACCAACAAATTGAAATAGTTGAAAAAGCAAAAAATCTCATTTTTAACAACACACTCATCACTTGGTCAGATCATGTAACATTTGCTTGTGGTAGAACTTACTCAATACTAAGAACACTATGGCAAACACAATGTGTAACTCCAATGAGGATTCGTGTACTAATTGCGAAAAAATTTCTAATACCAGTCCTTACCTATGGATGTGAGATCTTTGCAAGTTGTGATTCAAATAGCAAACATAAGTTGAAGGTAGCTTTTAACAACATTACGAGATATGTTTATGGCATAAAAAATTATGTCAGTGATGGCAGTTATATTAATATTACCCCGTATTCAAAAAAAATAAACGGGGTGCTATTTGAAGACTTGTTGAAAATACGAACTCTTGTTTATCTGCATAAAATTATAACCACTCGTGAACCAAATTATCTCTATAATCGTTTAAATTTTAGTCGCCTCGGAAGAAACAAGAACTTAATTCAATATAGACGCCACACGCTAGTTTCGGAATGGCAATTTTTTATAACTGCAATACGTCTCTGGAACAATCTTCCCCCAACAATTAAAGAAACCAGCAGCGCCCTGCATTTCAAGCAACAGTTATTTAGATTTTATTCATAAATAACTAACGTTATTATTATCGTTTTAAATATTGTTTTCGTATATAAATATGTATTTCATGTTATTATTTTGTATATTTCTTAATGTTATTGAGAAATACTTTTGATCATAACTTCATTAGATTTCTACTCACTAAAACCAATGTTTTGTTGTAGAAGTTCCAAATAAATGAAATAAATAAATAAATAAAAGTATTTCTACTAAAGATGATTGATTATTGCTCAACGATTGTGGGTGATACTCTTTTACTGACAAGTCAGAGAGTTTGCTGAGACTTGTGAATGAGGATCTTATTGTAGATGATATTGTTTGTTGTCCACTCATAGTGACAAACTCATGCTTAAGGAAACATTCTGGATGGAGCGTAACTAAGCCGGATTCCTTTAACCAAAGGTTGAAGATGTCTCTGTTGCCAACAGCTTTGGCCCGTGATGAAGATGAGGTGGCATATATCCATTGATTTCTTCTGTGAAGTGCGGTCCACTTGGAGGTGGAATTTTCTATTTTACAAGTCGGTGTTGTTTTGTTATGGTTCAAGTTTATTTCACACTCACACATCTGGGAACGGTAACTGTACCGGATTTAAGCGTTGGAGCTTATGAAACAATTTCGTTTGATTATGTCACACGAGTTCAACTCTGATAGTGTAAAAAGTATGTATTGGTTATGAGATGTCATAATACCCAAATAGGTGGAGCAAAGTTTGATGGCCACCATGTTGTTATTTATCATGTTAGGTACAGAAGTTAGATGCAAAAATTTAAACTCCTCATGTTCAACTAACGGTAGAGTTACCTTGAATACTGCTTGCTTATGAGTGAATGTATGGAATGTAGTCTGGCGTTAGTAGCAATGGACTGATTTTTCCATGATGCTTATCAATGAGAAAGTTTAGGATGGATGATTGCATTGCTCTTAGGAATGGGCAAAAAATATCGATATATCAAAATATCGATATTTAAAAAAAAATATTCAATATATATCGCCGATATTTAAAATACCGATACATCGATATTGAAATACGACTATCGAATTCGATATTTTTTAAAGTCAGTCTTCATTAAAAACTCAAAATTTTAGCCGTTTTTCAAACAATATGTTTTTTAAAGAATTGCCATCACTGCATGCATCATATCGAGCCCTAACCGCGAAAATAACGTAAGCGACATGATTTTCAATTTTCGTTTTTTTTTAATAAATGACTTAATTGGCAACACTTGCATCATCTCCTAAAATGTCATGGTCACAAAAGGTACCGTTACGATTTTATACCAAAAACAGTTTTATTGTAAGCGACAAAATTCATACAAAATTAATATGAAATAAAATAAAAAAGCTCTGTCCTGTAAAATTTGATTTTTGTCGCTTACATTATTTTCGCGGTTAGGGGTCGATATGTTCTTTTAAATTAATATGAAGATCTAAAATGATTGGCATTTATAAGAAGAAGAATTAAGAAAAAAGCGGGGTTTCACATTGCATATTTTTTATTAAAACAGTAAAGTCAAACCAACTTAAAAAGATTTATTTTATGCGGTTTTGTAACAATATATGGAATAATAATAAGACTTGTGCATATGGGCATTTCTATTTTGACGTGTCGTGATATTTGCTTAAAAAAATTAAATGAAGAAGTCAAATTTGTAAAAAGGGGTTTTATATATACAAAGTAATGAAGTAGAAAAAAAATTACAGCAATCGGCTCTAAGGATTTGCAGATATAAGCAAAAATTTGCGCTGGCGTGACGTTAAAAAAAGAAGTGGATTTTGACTTACATTACAAAACTGAATAAGATAGCGAATTGAGCAAGATGTTTTGTATAAAACCTTTTTTAGTAAACTTTGGACTTATATAGTTTTATTTTCCAAGTTATAAAATTTAAAAATCTTTGCTCTTTGAAGGAACATATGTGCATTTTCAGCGAAAAGTCTACTTTTTTTAATGCAACGCCAGAATTCAATTAAGGTTGTATTTTAGGACCATGTTTTTCAACCGTTATCCCTTTTGTTACTAAATGTAGAGCTTGTTGCGCTTTACACCAAAATATAAAAAAGTAAACTATACATATAAAATTTCTTGGGAAACAATTAAAATTACTTCTGGCGTTACGTTACAAAAAGTAGACTTTTCGCTGGAACTACCCATATATGTATGTATATCGTCACCTAAAAGGCGAAATAACCTATCTGCGGTTTTAAAAGTTTACAGGAGGGGGAAAAAACGTTATAAAATTGGAACTATTAACGATATTGAAACGAAAATTACACATTTTGATTTAAATGAAACCAGTAATATATGTCGGTTGAGAAAATTTTGTTTTTCTAATCACAGCTTATGTATTGACACTTAGGTTTTTTGGAATTGTAAAAATCTGAAACCAAATAACATATCTGCAGTACTAATTAGTATGAATAAATAAAAATTAATTTTTACACATGAATATTATATACATTAAATAATTACAGTAGTAGTTTCTTTTACTGGTTTAAGCAAAAACAAGTACTTTGTATAAATTACACTATGCTACAAAATTAAACTTTTATCGTGATTTTTGATGATATATTTTTCTCTTTTTTTGTGCGTAACGGTCCTCTGGGTACAAAAACTTTGTCATTTTTAATATTACATGTTCAAAATTTTGCACACATATGCGTTATGATATAGGGAATAAATATCCATAAAAAACTCAATTTTGAAATTGTTCCAGATAGGTTATTAGGTCTTTTAGATGACGATATATATATATATATATATATATAAAATTTTTTAATTTGGTAATAGTTCCAGCAAAATACGTTCGATATATCGATATTTTTTAAATAATATATATCGATACTCTTAAAAAATATCGATTCGATATATATCGATATATTTTTTCAACTTGCCCATCCCTAATTGCGCTTACATTGTTTGCAATTAGCGTTAGCTCCAACACTCCAGAATAAAATAGTTGTGTAAGTTGTATTTGAACTAACACGTTATTTTTACCTGTGCTAAATAATTTTCCATTTCTTGTGTTATTTGTTCAAATCTTAGCTGCCCTTTGGTTTTGTCGCATGATGTTAAGCGTTGAGTCAACAATTGAAGTTTGATTTTTAAGCAATTTTAGTAGAAATCCTTCATTTTCTTTCACTTGTTAAATTGTATCAGATATTTGGTCAGCATACTCTGAGTCCAATATTCCTTGTAACGAGTGGGCAATATTACCAACGATGTTCAGTACTTCTCTCTTGCTTCATAACAGTCCATTTTCTAGTTGTAGTTCACTTTCTTGCTGTTCTAAGTGGTTAAGAATATTACGACATGATTTGTTTTGTTTGGTCATATAACAAAGTCCTTGTAACAATTTTGTGCCATTGGTCAACATTTATATTTCTGACCAGTAGGTGCTCAAATCATAATATATGAATAGATTCCACTCTGTAGTTAACACTAATGGTAGCAGGAGCATTATTGTGACTAGTGTTTAGTCCACTTACAACGTTGCTGGTTCAGTAGACCATCGATGCCAACACTCTTTTTTGATATGAGAAACAAGTTTCCAATGGGATAGTCCTGATGTCTTAACTGTAGGTGCACTGCTGTCTATCTGAGAAGTGAGTGCATTGTCAATGAGAAAGTTACCAGGAGTTAGCGCCTCATAATCGTTTGGATCATTTGACACAGGTGTTAGTGTTTAGTATCGCCTCAATTTCTACTATGACTGTTTCTAGTTCTTCCTGCGTTTAAGATGCCGATGCAACGCTGCGCAACAGAAGACGTTTCGCTGACTTTACTGTAGCTTTCCATAGGCCACCAAAGTGTGGTGCTCAAATTGTCGGATTAGTTGTGGCCGTGCCCTGGTTCATCTGATGCATTTTTGCACTGTAGATCGTGCCATTATGTTGGCTTTTATTGGCCAAAATCGTTGCCGTATGAAACATAGCAATGCTTGTGGTCCGCAATGTTTGTTGTCTACGTGAACCATGGTAAATAGAAGTTATACGACAGGATCATTATAAGGGACTAGCATTTGATGTTTTGCATCGTACGATATTGGTGATGCTTCTAATCGTCCCCCTTCTCTCAGTATTTTTCTTTCATCGAGAAATGGAGACAGAGTACTAATTGTGCTCTTTTTATTCACCTCATTGTGTTTCTGCAGTTGTTCAATTTCTTGTGAGAAGTCGGAACTCTGAATTTTTTGTATGATGCAGAAAAGTGAATTTTCTAATTCCTTTGAAGTCAATAGTGCCCTTGGCGGCATTAGATTGGGTATGAATCTATTTACAAAGGCTACAACTCTATGCAGAGTTTTGAATGAATTTTTGTGATTGATTCTATATATAAAATTACCATCAGCTGATACTTTAATTGCTGAAATGGGGTTATCCTTTTTTTGCTCCATGCTGTTATAGATGGCTAATTGCGGTACGGTCCTTGGAGGCCATGACTCTTCCCTTCAATGGAGGAAAAGTGGTCCATAAAGCCAAAGATTGCATGTTGGTAGTTCCGAAGCTTGAAGTCCTCTTGATAATTAATCAGCGGGATTATCATTTGACCTGACATGTTGCCATTGATCTGCTAATGCGTTTATTCAGGACAACATAATCTCAAAATCAGTCCATAGATATATTGGCAGATCTTGTAACGTGAGGTCGGCCTTTATTCGAACTGCAAGTTGAGCCGCCAACAATGCTGCACAGAGTTCCAGTCTAGGTACTGTCTGTTGTTTTAATGGAGCCACTCGTGATTTTGCACATAGCAGTCGTACGATCACACGTCCATCCTTGAGTATTGTGCAAATGTAAGATACTGCACCATATGCCTTCTGTGATGCGTCTGTAAATACATGCAGCTGCGTTTTTAATAGAATATCTCCACTGAAAGATGACGTGGTATTAAAACACTATTTAGATTGCTTAAATCCTTTCTGAACGCCTTCCAGACTGCGCAAAGATTATCGGGTAGCGGCTCATCCCAATCTAGGGTTTGTTGCCACAATTGTTGAATAAAAATCTTTGCTTTGACCACCACAGGAGCAAGAAGACCAAGAGGGTCAAATAGTTTTGCTATATCAGAAGTTGTAGTACGCTTCAAAATCAACTGAAGGTGGGTGAGTTTCACCTTGGCGCCAAATTGATTGTCCAAGAGTTTTAATGGTATTTGTGTTGCTGCTGATGAAGTCCAATATCGATATTTTTAAGCAATGGTGAATGGTTAGCGCACCATTTTTTTAAACTGAAGCCATGTTACTTTAAAATAGTGATGAGCTCCTTTTGCACGTGGATTGCTGCATTGAGGCTGTCATACCCTCCAAGGCCGTCATCTACATAAAAATTGTCCCTAAGCATCTGACAGCCATATGGTAATTTGACAGCATTTTCATAAACTATTTTTTTTTAGTCATCTCGTGGTCAGGTAAAGTGCTGAACGTGTTCAATATGTAACCGTGGTCAATTTGTAATAGTTGATGGGTGCGTTTGGATTTTCTCTCCAGATAATCAATTGGAGTTGATGGCTGCTTGGATCGAGTAAAATTTGGCGGTACATCTTTTCAATATCTGTTGTAAATACAAATTTTGGCAATCGGAATCGGAGGAGGATTGAGAGTACAATAAATCATTCAATGAGTGGCCAGAAGAGCTTTTGCTGATGCATCAAATACCATTCTGAGCTTTTTGGTCGAGTTGTCTGTTATAATATGCTGTGGGGGGAAATTAAATATTTTGGCACACACAAGGTTTTGATGTCAACTCTATATACTGTGTCCGGAAGGCTTCGTTCTTTAAAAGTTTCCGCTCCAGGCTCATAAATCTGTTAAATGACGTGGCGTGCGATTCTCCTAATGCTTCTTGGTTCTCTCGGACAGGAAGCCTTACTATAAATCGGCCTTCTTGGTTAGTATGCACATGCGGATTAAAATCTAACTCGTATAACATGTCGGAAGGTGAAAGTGGCCATTCGCTAACCTGAAGCTCATCAATCTTCAAGAACTGTTCTACGGTTTCTTCTAATGACGTAGCGGAGTCAAACATCGCACATGTGAGTGCACCTTGTAGATTTCCTGATGGGCTTTCTGTAATTGACCCACCTATAATCCAGCCGAGAGCAGAATTCTGGAGGACAGGTAATTCGTCATTGAGCCGTATAGTTCCACTCTAGATAAGTCTATAGTAGAACTCTGCGCCAAGGAGAATGTCTATCTTCCCTTGTACATTAAATTGGGGATCTGCTAATCGGATATTGCTTGGAATGTTCCATGTTGTAATATCAATAAGTTGACTTGGCTGTGGTGGTATAATGCTTGGTAACACTTACGCCCCTAAATTTGCAGAGAAACTGAGATCCCTTGACTTCATCTCTAAGTTTACACGATGGTTGGATCTTTTCTGGGTGTTGCCAACACCATCGATGCAAAGTGATGTTTCCGTTGGAAACTTAGACAATCTCTGTATTACACGTTTTGATTCGAGATTCACATGTGATCCAGAGTCCAGTATTGCCTTAAATTGGCTTGAAACTCCATTCGGAGCAGAAACAATCACCTTTGCTGTTGCTAATAACACATAGCCCTGGCGCTTTCCTGCGATATTTGTAGCGGCTGAGGTTACTGACACAGCGTTGCTTGATGATGTGATTGGTTGAGCATCTGCAATCGGACTTGTGTTTTTCATTTCTGAGTATCCCGAGTTTGGTTTTAAGGGTTGTTCAGAAGCCAGTTGTAGATGAAGAAGTGTATCGTTTTTTTCATACATTTTTTGCAGCTTCTTGCACTGCAAGTTTTAGAAGTATGGCCTGATTTAAAGCAATTTGCACACAGCCTTTGTTTTCAGCCCATTGAAGCCGAGCTGCTGGTGCTAGTTGTAAAAACTTGGGACAATGATAAAGGTTGTGGGATCCATTGTGGCTGCTATAGAAGAAGTAGCTAATGCTGATATAGAAGAAGTAGCCTTGTTTGTTGGCTTGTCCCTTTGTCCAAAGGCTTCCATTGATTGAAACTAGATTTTCAAAAATGATAAAAAGTTTACAATCGTTGGGACTTCCCTCGGTTCCTTGAGTGATTGGATGAAATTATGTGAGTAGTATTATCAAGTTTATTTATTAGGAGCTGTAACAGTAATGCACCCCAAGAAGTTGTTTCAATTCCAAGGTTGTTTAGTGCTAATAGACATTCCTTGCTGATGTCATGAAGATTCTGAATGGCCGATGCATTCGATGTACCTGACGCCTGGTTGATTATTTTGTCAACCAAGTTTGCTACCAAGAGTCGTTTGCTGTTAAACCGTTCTTGTAGCGTTTTCCAAGCGTTAACATAGTTTGCGTCTGATAGGGAAAGCTGACTTATTAGGTTCGCTGCTTCTCCAGATGCGTTGCTTTTCAAAAACCATTTTTCGGACAGCGTGTATTGATAGCTTATGCACCATTTCAGAGAATAGCTCATAAAATTGTCGCCATTTTAAGTAATCACCATCAAACTGTGGTATAGCGACCCTTGGTTGATACAGCTCAACAGCCGCCAGGTCCTTGTCGGCCATTACAGACAGGTACGTTTCCCTTTCATGAACTAGGTCGCTCAGTGTATAGAATTCTTCGACATCAAAACCAGAGGCGGATGGGTTCTCAACGGTTTTACAGATAGCTTTATATAAATCTTGGATTTGGTTCCAATGTTTATTGATGGTGTCTAGCTTTACCTTATAATATGCGCGAGGTTGAGGTCTTCGTCAATCTTCAAACCATTGAGTAGTCTGCTTAAGGCTGTCACCCAGGATGTTGCCTTGCGGATGGTTACATCTTGGATAGTACTTGCTTGGTCAGTAGCTGCTTGGGCCATGGCTACATGGGCAGTTACTGCATGGCTTGGAGGTTTATTATGGTCAGCAGATTGTGTTCTGAGACGCCTGGCTTCACCTTCAAATATGTCCGAGTATGATTTAGCCAGGTCGCTAATATTCGCGTAGTACTCCCCAGTAAAGTACACGTGACTGGTAGCTCAGTCTGCGGCAATATCGAGTGATCGTAACTTAGTATCAGGATCTTCAAATCGGCTCCATAGTTCATCAATTCGTCGTGCACGTTCAAAGAAATAATCAGCAGTTGATTTCCGATCGGCCGAGTCCTTTTTAGAGTTGCGAATGATCGCTTGAATAGCTTCACCCGTCTTCAACACTGAATCGAGCAATTGTTCTGATGTCACCATATATTATCTTCCGCACGATTTTTTTTTTTTATATTATTGAATCTTGTCGAACATTACAATATGTATTCAAAGCTTAATCCTAATTCTTATTTGTATTTGTTAGCCATTACCAATGTAACCGCTAATTTATTGCATTAAGTTTCAAAAAAGCCTGCTAGGCTCAAAGTGTCGGATCTTTTCAGCCTCCGGTGACCTTCGAACTTTATTAGATCCCGAGCGAGGTAGTTGGGTTTGAGAATTAGTTTACCTATGTATTTGACTGAATACTTTTTAATTTCTTCCTGGATAGTAGCGATGTTATGATCTCTGTGGATAATGTCATTACGTATATATGTACCATGGGGCGCAGACAATTTGCCGTTATATCCTTGACTGTCTTCTTTGTAGATTCTGGATGTTAGATGCGCATTCAGTACCCCATAATTGGATGCCATATGTCCATATTGGTTTTATAATAGACTTGTATAAGAGGACTTTGCTGTCTAAGGATCAGTTTGAGTTTCGACCGATTAGCCAATGTAGTTGAGCTGCTTTAAGTTTCATAGCCGTTATTTTCGCTTCAATGTGACGAGACCAGGTCAAGCGTCTATCTATATGAATTCCCAAGTACTTAACATGGTTTTCTACCGGAGCAGTGATGTTATTTTTACAGCTGGGCACGTTTGTCTTCTGAGCGTTAAAGTAAAGTGAGCACAATTAGCCGGGTAAACCTTTATTTTCCATTTTTCTAGCCAGGTCTTTAGTTCATTGATGTAGGAATGTAAATGCTGCGATGCAACTTTTCGGTCCTGATTAACACTAATA
Organism: Pollenia angustigena; assembly: GCA_930367215.1. Lineage (NCBI taxonomy): Eukaryota > Metazoa > Arthropoda > Insecta > Diptera > Polleniidae > Pollenia > Pollenia angustigena. Next base: position 8,016,292 of record OV884061.1, on the reverse strand, counting down.
AATGCTGTGTCGTCTGCAAACGTAGAAGTATGTGTGCTCGGGCTTGTTGGCATATCAGCTGTATATATTACATACAGTAATGGTCATAATATGCTGTCTTGAGGGACACCAGCAGATTTTTTCTTAGTGGGGGAGTATTTATTTTTTGATCTTACCCTGAATGTTCTGCCAGCTTAATAGCTCTCAAGGAGTTTGTGAGTGTTTTGTGGAAGCATTCGTGTTATTTTAATGAGCAGCCCATCATGCCAAACTTTGTCGAATGCTTGGGAAATGTCTATAAACTGTACTGAGCAATATTCCTTTCTGTCAAACGCTCATCTAATTTGGGTAACAATTCTATGCACTTGTTCGATCGTACCATGCCTTGCTCGGAATTCGAACTGATGATCCGGAATGATAGCGTGTTCATTAAGATAGGGAGTTATACTTAAAAGGAATATTTTTTCGAATAGCTTTGATAATATTGATAGTAGGCTGATGGGTCTGTACGACGTAATTTGACTAGCGTCTTTTCCTGACTAAGGAATCAAAACAATTGTAGAGTTCTTCCAAGAAGACGGGAAGTAGCCAACTCGTAATATCGCATTAAAGATGAGCAGCAAGATTCTTGAAGCAGACGTACGTAAGTTTCTTATTATTGAGCCTGTGATGCGGTCAGTACCGGGAGATTTTTTTAATGTTGACACCTCTATCGCTGATTTTACTTGAGTTAATTTAAATTTTATTGGATCGTTAACTGTATCAGGAATAATTGGACGACAGGAACAAGTATGAGCATAATAGGGCGTGAACACTTTCTCCAAGTGGCTTGCAAAGGCGTTATTTTTTCATTTGTGTTTTTGGCCCAGGTACGCTTTTCCAGTCTTAGTGGAGACTCGTGGGTTATAGGGCATTGCATAAGTCTTACAGCCTTCCATAAGCTGTAATTAGAGTTTTTTGTGGCATCTAGGCTATTTAGATAGCCATTGCAGAGTCGTGTTTCTGTCTCAGTTTGTTGCGTAGAGTTACCTGGCATAACCGCAGTTGGGCTTTGATGATTGGGGAACGATTATTTTGCCATTGTCTTCTCAACTTCCTTTTTTCCCTAAAAAGGGTCTCTATATCCACAGATGTGAATTGCGGACCATTTCTTGCAGCAGAATCCAAGACATCTGTAAGTCGGTCGACAGCTGTTTGGATGTCAGATGAATATTTTAGGGAAATACTCTGAGATAGATGAGAGCTCACATACATTTTATACTTCAACCAATTTGTGTTTTTGTTTGGATAGGAAATAAAGTTTTCAGCTGCGTTATCAAAGTTGCCTTTTAGAATAAGGATTGATGGTGAATGATCAGACCATAAATCGTGTGAGGAACTAATTAGTAATTGATCGCGCTTGATGTTTTTAATTACTGCAAAGTCGATAAGATCTTGTAGCTTGTTGAAGTCAGTGGGCCGACCGAATGAATGAGGATTTGAGAATGAAAATGTAGACGTGTCCTTAAGGCAAACACTTCAGAAAGTGTGTATCTATTCTAGTAAGTGTTATTAGCTCCTTAACACTGGTGGGGGAAACGAAAACTTCAGAATATCAAGAGATCACGTCGGGGTCACCAAAAATGTTTATAGAAAACTGTATAAATATGAGAATAATGGTTCTTTAGTATTTATCAGCCCAAACGCATGAATTTGGACTGTACTAAATTTTAGTTGTTGGGTAGTTTTCAAGCACTTGGACCTGGAAACTGGTGTGTGGTTAGTAAATCTTCAAGCATTGGAACTTGAAAATGAACTGAATTGAATAACTAAACAATTTAAGTAATTTTATTTAACTACTACCTATATTGAATTTATTGTGAAATGTATACTAATACTAAATACAAATTATGCTGACTTAACTAAAAAATTAATTAAAATTTATGCTGTTTTGGCCAATCAATAAAAGTGTAATTTAATATAGCAAAGACAAAAATTTACGTTAATTAGTCAATCAAATTAAAGGAAATATGATACAATATATAGGGTATTCAATCAATGTTGCTTACAATTTAGGGAATTCACTATGTAGTAACTTCTAAAAAATAATTTATGAAATTCTTGGGTATAGGTGACTATGAACAATGCCTAAACTTTGATCTCTTTCAGACGATAATTTTGAAAAGTTATTGTTGTTGAAGGTGATGCATTCTAATTAAATCTAATCAGCCTTATTTTGTTACTAAAATAATAGAATAATTAGTTGAAGCAATTAATTCCTATTATATATCGCTCATTTACTTAAAGAATGTTATAACTCTAAAAACACCATTTTTGAATCCGTAATGCAGAATTATTCTTTATATTCTGTCAAAATTTCAGAATAATATCTTGCATACTCTCCGAGTAAGAAGATAATATGTGCTATAAGCTTCTTTCTTTTCAGTGTAAATTGGATGTCAGTTGAAAATTTAAAATGCGTTTGTCTAAAATCATGTTTTTTGTTCTTTTAGTAAATGAGCGATATGTATATATGTTTAGCATATTTATGAAACACAATTGTGTTTTGAACTACATACATTGTAATTTTTCTGATTTTTGTTTAGTTGTGAAAGATAGTTTTATTTTTGTAAAATAAATAACTATAGCATTACAAAAAATTTTGTCTTTGGGTTTTTTATTTTACTTTTTAAATTATTGATTGCTTCTTGAAAATGTGTTTAATCGTTCAGCGTATTTCAAAATAAAAATAATTTCTTCTTGAAGAAATAAACTCCAAACACTGAATATTTTCGATTTTGTAGGAGAAATTGTCATTCCTTATTCTCCCTACATCTGCTCTTGAATTTGATTGATTGCAACTCATTTTATATTTCATTTGAATTGTTAATTTTATTTGTCTAATTCATTTAAGTTAATTCAAAATCAATTCAATTCAAATTAATCTGTAAAATGAACTGCAATTCACTTTAACAAATTCATTTGAATTGGAAACGAATTGCAATTAATTTTACAGATTCATATGAATTTGTCAAAATGAATTGCAATTAATTTTTTAGATTCATTTGAATTTAAAACGAATTGAAATTCATTCCTGCCTAATTCGCTTGAATTGATTCAAATTGAATTCAATTCTTTTTTGCTGTAAAATGAATTAATTCAAGATTTAACTAATTCATAAGGAATTAAAATCAAAAATTAATGATTCATTTACGGCTCTGTCCCGTAGCGCTTCATTATATCAACCCATCGCAGGCTGTTGAGAGCAAGTGTAGCTAAGACGAGTATACGCTTTGGGTAGTATCGTGCTCGCTGTGCACTTTCGAAGCTTCTTACTACATCCTCAATGGCGCGAAGAGTAGATTTGCCTGGTCGAAAGCCATGCTGTCTCTGCAATAATCCTCCAGCCATCTCGACGGAGTCTGTTAATCGGCGTTGCAATAATTTCTCCAGTAACTTGCCGGCACTATCCGGCTAATAAAACTTCACACCAGCCAGAAGCCGGCAAATATAAATTGTAAAATTAAAATAAATTGTAAATAAAATAAAAGTTAAAAGAATTAAATTGTAAACTAAAACAAAAGAGAAACGTGTGAAAATAAAAAAAGTAAATAGACTGAATGTTGTCTTTACTGAGCCAATAAAGGGAAGCCCTTGCGCCTTAATAAGGGTGGTTTTATTAACTTGTTTCGGAGCCACGACCTACCGCAACAAGTTATTGCTTGAGATCCCAGACAACGCTCGATGGTGCCACAGTTTACCCAGTGCATCCATCTAGAACCAGGTAACCGCCATTTGTACCCCAACATTTGGTCCTTCGGCCGGGAAGTGAATAATAAGGTACGTACTGTTGAATTTAAAATTACATACATATATATTGGGTTTTTTAACTCGCCGGTTTTAACCCGTAACTCGTCAAATTGTTGGTGTTTTTTTTTGTAGCCCAATAAAAAATTTTAGTCAATTTGTTCTAATTTATAAATAAAAAGAAAAGCCCAACAGAAAATTTGTTTTATTTTATAAATAAAAGAAAGTGTTGCCAGCGCGTGATTTTTTCAATTAATTTTTGCTGGGAATTTTTATTTTGTTGCTCTTAAAACTAATCAAATATGGTGTTGTGTACACGAAAAGAAAAAACATGGTTGTGGTAAGCATATTCTAAGAGCAACATATTAAGATAAGAATTATGATTGTAGTCAACATATTAAGTTATTATTGAATGATATTATGACTAAATATACTCTTACTATTACATCATAATATTTGTCCCTTAATCATATTATTATTCTGTTAATCATACTAAGTTAAGAAGTAATCAAATTATTGTCATGTTAATCATAATAAATTAAGAAGCAATCACATTATGATACAGCACCCTTCATAGCTGTCATAAAAATACAAAATAAATTTAAAAATTTTTACAATTTTTCTTAATGTTAATCAAATAGCGGAGTTCAATATTAGGCTTGCAAAAGAGCAAATGTAAAATCTGTGGTTTTCATGGGCAACCGCGTGTGTCCATTTTTTCGATTTTAAGATGTTGATGCCATATTGCCTAATTTTGAACGCTCTTTACATTTTTTTAAAAAAGATGGATCACTTCCGATTTTTTAACGTAATGACAAAGTTTAAAAACTGCACTACCTAGCCCATAGTTTGATCTAGAATGGTTTTTCGGCTTTTCTTAAAAATTTGTTTTAAGACATACGCGGTTGCCAATGAAAACCACAGAAATATAGTAGCACTTTTATAAAATATAAAAATTCCTTTCTTCATAAAAATAATTTAATGAAAATTAAATTTGATGAACTTAAGCCTAATTAAAACTATTAAAAATTTGGATTAAAAACCATAAATAGTTCAACAAAAATAACCACAATACTAATTATTGTTAAAGCTAAGGCACGAGCTCTATGTTTGCATTTGTCCTTCAAGTTGTGCTGAAAAGGTCAGCAAGAAAAAGAAAGACAAAAAAAATGAAAAAAACAAAACAAAATATGTACTTTGAACTTCAAGAAGAATTCTTGACAAAAGTACGAAAAAACAGAAGTAAAGGAAGAACATGTAAAATGAATTAAAATAGATAATCATTCAAAGCAAATTTCGATCTACCAAAGGTTAAATACAATTTGGTTTAAGGATTGATGTTTGACTAATGACGTCAGCAGTCGTCGATGGCTGCGAGTGTTAAACGGCAAGCCCTCTGAGGAGATTGTGTGGTTGCAATCGAAACATGTCAGGGTAACCTGTCCGTAAAAACGCCTGGGTTCGAGCCCAGATTGAGTCAAGAATGAAAAATTATCAGTAAATTTTAATTAATTTTCATGTTGTAAAAATTCCTTTCTTCATAAAAATAATTTAATGAAAATTAAATTTGATGAACTTAAGCCTAATTAAAAATATTAAAAATTTGGACTAATATAACGAAATCTCTGTGTGTTTTGTTGTTGGATTTTACAAAAAAAACTATGATATTTTGCATTTGCACTATACATCACTTATACTTGAATGAACTCCGCAAATTTTTTAATTTCTTTAAACTCATTTTTTATGGAAATTTATCTTTTAATTGTTTAACCGCTCACAAATAAAAAAAAAACGACACAACTGCTTCAAAATTATTTTACAAATGGCGCTAACATAATGTGATTAGAGTAAAAATAGTTTGATTGCATCTTTAACATAATATGATAAATGTATAGAAAGTTATCATGTTATGGCTATTAAATATCACGATATGGTTGTGAGAAATATAATATGTTTAGAAAGTTATCATAATTTAGTTAGAAAAATAATTATTTTTCGGTCAACAATACTCAAATTCATAATTGCGATAAACATTGATATGTTTACAGTAACTATAATATTGTTGATATTAAATTAAAATAACAATTATTTGTGTACGACAACAATATATTGTAACATTAAACATAGAGTTGTTGCCGTAAACATGCCCAACCATATTTTTTCTCTGCGTGTAGTTCGCGTAAACAACTAAAAAAAATGTCTACGTTTGAAAAATTTATGAGGGCGGCAGATAAGCTAACAAATTTCGAGGTTATGTTGAAAATAGAAGAGATAATCCTGCCAATCTAGCAACCCGGGGGCTGATCCCTGCGGCTTTGAAAGATAATAGGGTCTAGTGGCACGGACCTGAGTGGCTCAACTTGGAGCAGTCTTCGTGGCCCGTAGGAGCGGCGGAGTTCGAGACGGCAGAAGAGTCGAAAGGAGCTCAAGTTTTTTTTTGGTAGATCGACTGATCAAGAAGATATTCTAGACAGGTTTTCGAGTAAATCTAGGGCATATCACGTTATCGCCTACATGTTTCGATTTGTTGCTCTGGCAAGTAATAAAAGACGCGAAAAGGTCAATTATGATTCGTTGAAGATTTCGGCTAATGAGTTGAAGTTCGTTAGAAATCGCTTATTTCATCTCTCTCAACAAATTTACTTCTTAGGGGAGTTCAGCTGCCTTAAAGCGAGTAAGAAAACTGCTTCACGTAGCCCCCTGTTGACACTTACCCCGTTTGTTGATAAAGACAATATTATTCGATCTAATAGTCGTCTTAGCTCTAGTACTTGTCTGTCCTACAACGAAAGGCACCCTATCATCTTGGCGTATGGCAGTAGATTGGCTCGGCTGTATGTAGAATTCGTTCACACCTTAGTCATGCACGGAGACCCTCGTTTATTCCTTAATGTAGTTTGGCAGGAGTGCTGGATCATTCGGGCGAAAAATGTGTTAAAGACCTTGGTTCGTAATTGCAAGGTCTGTGTTCTTTATCGAAAAAAGCTGCAAAATCAAATAATGGCTGGTTTGCCAGAAGAAAGAACTACCCTTTGTCGCCTATAAACGACTACTGTAGTTGATTTCGCTGGCCCGTTCGAGATTAAGAGCTTCACTGGCAGATTCTGTAGAATCTCAAAAGACTACGTGTGTCTCTTTGTTTGTTCCGCGACGAAGGCGATTCACCTTGAAGCTGTTAGCGATCTGTCTACCCCTGCCTTTCTAGCAGCCTTGGCCCGCCTCGTCGCCCGTCGTGGTTACCCAAGCTGCATCTATTCTGACAACGGCAGAAACTTCTTTGGCGCCGCTCGAGAAATCGACGCAGACTTCGCCAAGCACGTGTAATTTATAATAGTCTGGTAGTGTATAAAGTCATTCCTGAAAATTGAAGGAATAGGGCTATTACATAAAGGCTTTATAAAATACATAGCTGAAAGCTAGTTCATAAAATAAATTCAAAAAAAAAAAAAAAAAATATTTGCATATAATATAAAGTAACCTACGAAAGGAAATAATTCCCAGTTTCTATAATTATTATTATTATTATTTACATTATTATAATTATTTTTATTATTATTATCATTATTATTATTATATTTATTATTATTATTGTTATCATTATTATTATTATTATAGAAAATCTAGCATATCACAACTACTTATACCGTGTGAGAATAACAATAAAAGCCAACCCCCAAGCGTTCTACAATTTAATGAACGGTAAGCGTCGAGCAAGTGCTTATCTAATTATTTGAAATTTAGATCTCGGAATGCTGATGATGATGTTCCTATTAGACCATTTCAGACTCGGTAAGTCAATTGCGCAAGTCACTTGGGTAACTCTTGGCACGGAGCATACAGATTATGAAAAATTTCCCATTAATTTGTATATTAAGTGAAAACAGACCGCTACAATCAACACTAATTGGGTGATCAAAACAAAAATGTAAAAAGACAGCTTTCGAAGAAAAAAACAAAAAAATTACAATATTTTCTGTCTCGTGACACCTCTGTGTACTCTGTGCTCTTGGTTTGTAGATGTCAGTACAGACTTGGTTGTACCCGACAAGTTTTGTTCTTTTTTTTTTTTTTGCCTGATGACGAATTATAATTTTGTTTTTTACGTTTTCTTTCACTCAAATTTTGTGATCATATTTCATTTACTTAAGCTAATGGAGTTCTTGGTTTTATGAAACATTGGTCGCAAGAATTCACTCATAAATGAATCACTAAAAACCTATATACGTCTCTATACAGACTTGGTTGTACCCGACAAGTTGTTTTGTTCTTTCTTCTTTTTTTTTTGCCTGATGACGAATTATAATTTTGTGTTTTATGTTTTCTTTCAAACTCAAATTTTGTGATCACATTTCATTAATAATTACTAAAGGTAATGGAGTTCTTGGTTTTATGAAACATTTACACATATATTAACAGCATTGAATCTGTACAGAAACAGCACCTTTTATTTTGTTTAAGCGGTCTTAAATGAATTTCGCTTGTGCTACCTTCATACGAAAGTAGAGTTGGTCTAATTAGTTGTCACTGTGTTTGTTATTTCTACAAAATTGATCCTAAGCCCTATCAAGTATGTATGTACATATATACATTTGGGATCCTTATCGTGTATGTATATTGTGTGCAACCACGTGAAAAACCAAGTGTGATTTGATTTTAAAATTGATTTGTGCTTGTCTCTAGTACCAAGGATGAAATTGAAGGTTATTTCCTCAAATCTAATATGTTGCAAGCAAACCTTAACGTTGAGCTACAATAATTCAAAAACTACGTAACACAATAGGGTAATATTTCAAATTTTAAGCATGGACCTCAACCATTTTTGACAAAGCTCGTGACAGTGTGCATCGATACTTAATACAAGCAGCGTTACCGTTGTGATACTAAAGTATCAATTTGACCCTTTTTCGACGATGTTGATACCTTTTATGACCCTTTTTTTTAATTATACTTTTGTATCATTATCACCTATTTTGTGACACTTTTTGACCCTTTTATGGAAATATGTAGCTCTCACATTTTGTTTTTTGTCAACACTGCGGAACAGAAGTGCTAAACAAATGTTTTCGAAATAAGCATTGCTTGATATGAACAGACTCAAAGTATAAACTAACAATTCCATGCTATATTCTCCTTGATTTTTGATAGTAAAGTACAATTTCCCTAAAAGCAAACATAACCCATATAAATATTTGTTATTTTTTACGGTCGTTTCTTTTTAAAACAAAAATTTGAAATTTTTTTAAAAAAAATGCAATTTGGTGTTTTGCTCTCTTAAACAGTAGCATGTTTTATTCAAAAAAATTCGCCCTTAATAATGGCAAAATGTATTGAACTTTTCGCCCCCTTTTGAAACAGTGTTGAGAGTGCCCTAACAGGAATGAAAACAAGAGGTAAAAATTGTTCAATAAGCTGAAATTCCCAAATATTTGGTAAAAGCTGTATGAAAGCAAAGTCTTGTATTTATTAAAAATCGTAAAAGCTTTAAAAAATCTGACACTTACAGGAAAAAATCGCTTTAATCGAGAAAATGGTTACAATTCGCGAACGATAGCAAAATTTAAAACAAACACTCAAATTTATTTGACATCGCTTAATCGGAAAATGACATAAAAAGTATGAAAAAATTAATTATAATGATAAAGAATAAACTTTTTGTCAGGTGTTTAAAACGGGACAGAGCATTCCATAAAAAATTAAGTTTTTTGAGCTCTTCCTACCTGAAATATTACTTTTTTGTTTGCTTAAAAAAAAACTTGGTCTTTTTGTCAGGTGTTTAAAACAGGACAGAGCATTCCATAAAAAAATTAAGTTCTTTGAGCTCTTCCTACCTGAAATATTATTTTTTTGTTTGCTTATAAAAAAACTTGGTTAATTAAAATGGGAAATACTGCTTATAAAAAACTTGACCCTTTTTTTATTGAAATACCCTTTTTTTGACCCCTTTTTCTGGAAAATCCCCTTTTTGTGACCCTTTTCGAAAATTTCCAACGGTAACCCTGAATACAAGGAGCATAGGGCTCATTTTTATTGATGTTCTCATAACTTATAAAAGCCAAATGTAAAACCATTTTTTTTTTTAATTTTAGAATCTCGCCTTCGCTACAATCGTAAGCCTGAAATTTTTAATTTTAAGTTCAACAGTGATCCATCACGTATATCGAGTACAATATTGCACGTGTATATAAAAGGACAAACTTGGATATCTGAATGTCAATCTGATTTGATGGAGACACAAAATATGGAGGTTTCAATTAAAAAGAAACAAGAAATAATGATTATCATTTATAGAGCACTGCGACGTCCAAACACGATGCATTTTACACACACTGTTAAATTAGTTCAAAGTCGTCAAAAAATACCTCCCGGTAAAGGACAGTGGGTTGAAATTGAAATAAGAGAACTTTCTTCATATTGGACAAAAACACCAAATTCTACACAAAGCATCTTAATTCGCGGAATGGAGTCGTGGATGCGTAAATTTATTGTAACTGAAGATCAAAACAATGATAAGTCTTTTGTAAGTAATTTTAATATTTTTTAATAAATAACTGTGGCAAACTCGTTGAAATGTTTTAGAGTAACGTCAGGGTTAGGCAAAACACATGCATTAATGTATTTGAATAATAAAATTACTTGTTTAATTTGTTTTACAAATACGTATATTAAATACAAGTATTTGAAATGTGCCCAACCCTGATAACTGCATCGATTCTTAATGCCGTTCTTTTTTAGTTTGATGTAAAGTTATATGTCACCAAATAGAACGTCTTTAATTTATACGTTATTTTCTACACGAACTCGTTTTCACTTTTTATTATTTTAAATATTTTTGACACTTCATTGAGTTATGAAAAAAAAAATGGCTTCAACCTTTGCTTTGCAATAGAGTATTTTTCCCGGAAAATTTAGTTTTGTCCGTATTTAAATGCGGGCATCTTGGAAAAGTTTTCTAGGTTTAAATAAGCAGATAACCGTTTATCTGTTTGTTTGTTTGTTTAGCGCATATACACTTGCACACATACATAAAAAATGCTGCTATCAAGTTGAAAACGCAAATGCAACTTTAAAGAAGAAATTAAAAAATTGCATAATTGCAAATCACGCAATGTTCACGGGCAGTTACATATACATATGGAGGGCTCAGAGCTGAACCGAACCGAACCAAGTCATAAAATATAATACGTTATTTATTTCAAAACTGGTTCGAAATTCCCCGTAAAGTTCAACTCTATCCAGTTCTGTAACGGAGTAAATCTAGAAGTGTTTAGTTCCTAAGGTAACAGTAATATGGACGGAATGTATTTAGACAAAAGCTAAGTACTAGAGTTGTCAGAATAATTCGATTAATCGATCAAAAAAAACCAAACTTTTGTTCGATTAATTTAAAAATGGCGCTTTTCGAATAACGAATAAATCGATTTATTAATGTCGATTAATCGAACAATTTTTTTTATTAAAAAATAAATAAAAGCTTAGAATTTGATTTATTCTGATACGTTTTTAATGATTTTATAAAGGGTGCTCCAACCAAAACGCACGATGTTAATTTTAAATAAAACATAAAGTTTACAGAGAATATTTTTTATTGTTATAGAAAGATCTATGACAACTATGTTTCAAAACAAAATATCGGCCAAATTCTCGCTACGGCTACAGTGGCATCCCTCTTTCCGATGGCCCATATTTTCAATGATTCTGAGATAAAATGAAGGTTCTATATCGTTAATGTGCTGAATTATCTTATCCTTTAGCTCTTGAACTGTTCTTGGCTTATTGACGTACAATTTTTCTTTCAACACGACCATTAAATTTCTCGCGCAAAAGAGCGCAAAAGAGTTGGAACCACATATCTTCCATGTTCATATTCTCAATTTCTGGCTACAAGAAGTAAGCAAAAAGCGTGTTAAGTACTCATAGTATTTCAAAAATTTTTTATGTTCTTATTAAACAAATATTTGACAAGCAATCATATATATTATTTCTAAAGCACTTTTTTTTTGTCGGTTGCAAATATCTCCCATTTAATGAATGATATCTTATTTTAAAGCTTATTTCTACCACTAATGACGAAAAATAATTAGAAATTGAAAAATTAATATTTTCGTTGATAAAAATTATATTTTAAAATGTATTGAAGTTACTAAAATTTCTATTTATTATTTTCATTTTATGTTACAAAAATGACAACTAACGGTGCGAAATATTCGCACGGGTCATCTAGTAATACAAATAAAGAAAAAATTTTGTTTTTTTTTTACAAGTTTGAGTTTCCACCGGGAAGCCAATGTAGTTGAGCTGCTTTAAGTTTCATAGCCGTTATTTTCGCTTCAATATGACGAGACCAGGTCAAGCGTCTATCTATATGAATTCCCAAGTACTTAACATGGTTTTCTATCGGAACAGTGATGTTATTTATTTTTACAGCTGGGCACGTTTGTCTTCTGAGCGTGAAAGTTAAGTGAGCACATTTAGCCGGGTTAACCTTTATTCTCCATTTTTCTAGCCAGGCCTCTAGTTCATTGATGTGGGACTGCAGATTTTGCGATGCGACTTTTGGGTCATTGTTAACGCTAATAAATGCTGTGTCGTCTGCAAATGTAGAGGTATGCGTGATCAGGTTTGTTGGCATATCCGCTGTGTATATTTTATATAGAAGCGGTCCTAATATGCTGCCTTGGGGGACACCAGCAGTAATTTTCTTGAGGGGGGAGTATTTATCTTGCGACCTTACTATGAATGTTCTGCCTGTTAGATAGCTCTCCAGAAGCTTGTGAGTGTTTTGAGGAAGCATTCGTGTTATTTTGATGAGTAGCCCATCATGCCAAACTTTGTCAAAAGCTTGGGAAATGTCTATAAACAGTGCTGAGCAGTATTGCTTTTTCTCAAACGCCGATCTAATAAGGGTGACAATTCTATGCACTTGTTCTATTGTACCATGTTTCGCTCTGAATCCGAACTGGTGATCCGGGATGATGTCGTGTTCATTTAGATGAGGAGTTATACATAAAACGAATATTTTTTCGAAGAGCTTCGATAGGATTGACAATAAGCTTATCGGTCTGTACGACGCAACCTGGCTAGCATCTTTTCCTGGCTTGGGAATCATCACAATTATAGACCTCTTCCATGAGGATGGGAAGTATCCGACTCTTAATATAGCGTTAAAAATGAGCAGCAAGGTTCTGGAAGCAGACGATGGTAGGTTTCTTATCATTGACAATGTTGATTTACTTGAGTTATGTTAAATTTTAATGGATGGTTTACCTTATCAGGAATGATTGGACGACAGGAACAAGTATGTGCATCATGTGGCGTGAAAACTTTCTCAAGGTGGCCCGCGAAAGCGTTTAATTTTTCATGTGTGTTTTTGGCCCAAGTGCAGTTTTCCAGTCTTAATGGAGATTCTTGGGTTATAGGGCATTTCATATGCCGTACAGCCTTCCATAAGCTATAATTGGAGTTTTTTGTGGCGTCTAAGCTGTTTAGATAGCCTTCTATTGCAGACTCGTGGTTCTGTCTCAATTTGTTGCGAAGAGTGGTCACGCATAATTGTAGTTGGGCCTTAGGGGTTGGGGAAAGACTGTTTTGCCATTGTCTTCTTAACTTCCTTTTTTCTCTGATAAGGGTCTCTATATCCGTCGATGTATTGTAAGGAGCACGTTTAATTGTCCGCTTGATTGGGGTTGCATTTCTTGCTGCAGTATCCAAGACTTCTGTAAATCGGTCGACAGCTATTTGGATGTCAGATGAATTTTTTAGGGGAATGCACTGTGATAGGTGAGAGCTCACATACATTTTATACTTTAACCAATTTGTGTTTCTGTTTGGATAGGAAATAAAGTTTGCAGCTGCGGCGTCAGAGTTACTTTTTAAAATGAGGATTGAAGGTGAATGATCAGACGAAAGATCATAGGAGGAGCTAACTAGTACCTGATCGCGCTTGAGGTTTTTAATTACAGCAAAGTCAATAAGGTCTGGTAGCTTATTGAAGTCGGTTGGCCAATAGGTAGGCTCACCACTCGATACCACATCAAAATTATTTGCAGTTACGGTATTGTATAGCTGATTACCTCTAGGATAGGCCTGCCATACGTCCTGGTTTTCCAGGATTGTCCTGGTTTTTGACTACTTGTCCTGGTGTCCTGGTCCACTATGAAATTGTCCTGGTTTTTTTACAGGTCAAGATAGAAAATTTGCTTTTTGCTGGTTTTAGATGTTAGCAAAGGTTACGATTTCCGTTATAACACTGCTAACATAAGGCAATTGTATAAACAACTTTAATTTAATTCAACTGTTATCTGGTGTTAACGTCGTTTAACTAAAAGCTTTGAATAAAATTAGATGAGAGTCAATTCTCTTCCAAATTTTGTTTCAACTAGTTGCTTTAAAAAGTTATACCGTGTTAACAACTTTTATAAGTAATCGAAAACCGATAACAAATTACTTTCTTTAAAATAGCCAATACACGTCCAAATCAAAGCGTGTATGGCTTTGTCAATTGGTTGAAGAAAAATCAAAAGATTTTGATTTTGCAAGTCTGCTCCATGGACTAAAGAAAGAAACTCGTTGAAGACTGAGACACTGGAGAGTAATATTCAATGTAAGTAACTATATCAAAGGCTAAAATGAAGTTCTAGAAAAAGTGTAATCTTCTGAAAAGAATTATAGTTTAGAACATTTTAATCTCAACTTTTCATTATTTTTCATCGTTTTTATGTAAATGAAGTACAAGTTAATTTTTTTTATATATGAGAAGTGGTGTAACCCCAGACTTATTTTGAGATTATGAGGAGTTAACACTACTCTTGCACTATAGTACTTGGTTGCAACTGCCCATCCAAAAACTATGTTTTTAGCGCCATCTGTTTTGGATACAAACAGTTGACTTACTCGACTATCGCACTGTTAAGAACAGTGCAAAGAACATATCTTTCACCAGAACCGTAACAAAGTAACCACTTCAGCGCTGATAGCCTCATATATTGTTGGATTTAAAAATAAAAACTGGATGATTTTTACATATACATACATACATGTGCATTAAAAAAAATTTTTTTGATGGCGTAATTTTTTATCCATTTTTTCTATGTGTCCTGGTTGATAGGTTCAAACTTCTGGCAGCCCTACTCTAGGACTAATAAGTCTGGAGCCCCAATATGTATGTTTAGCGTTGTAGTCGCCAGCAGCAATGAATTTCTGGCCCAATGTGGAGAAGAAGTTGAGAAATTTATCGTGTACAATTTTGTGCCTCGGGGGACAATAAACGGAGGATGACGTTAGATTGAAATCAGCAAGATTTATAGATGTGGCCGGGATACAATCTTCTTCGAACTCTGGCAATGGTAAGTGTCTGATGTGTTTGTGCACAATTATGGCTGTGCCACCACAAGCTCGTCCGCTGGGATGTTTTGTGTCATACGTAAGGTATCCATTTACCCTAAAGCAGTTTTTATGAGTAAAGTGTGTTTCAGAGACAAGAAGTACGTCGATTTCATGCCTATGAAGAAAGTTTGCAACTTCGTGTTTATGTTGGGATAACCCGTTTGCATTCCAGAAACATATTTTTAACTGGTTCATTTTTTGTTGAGTAGAACTTGCAGGAGCATGTTCTGGTTTCGCATCATTTCCTGAAACATGTTCTGCATAGTGGCCATGAAGTTATTCATAGTTTGAATTAAATTTTCAATTGAGGTAGGCATATTTCCAGAAGGCATTTGTAGACCTTCCCTAGGAACATTAGCGTTTGGAGGTTGCTTTGCGTTGGAAGTACTCGGGGGATTTTTCGCATTAGGGTTTCCTTTTAAGACTTGGGCATATGATTGGTTTTGATTGTGAAGTACTAGCAATAGAGCCAGCGGCTTGGCTGGGCGCATGTGACGGACCATATTGGGAGTGAGAATATCTTTGAACTAAAGCAGGTTTTTTTAAATGCAAGAAGACTCTAAAACCCCTATAGTTTGCCGTTTGATTTTCGCCACAGTTGCTGCATTTCTTAACATTCGGGTCAGCTTTAGAACGATTACATTCGGCGGTTTTATGAGCGTCGCCACAAACCACACATGCGTGAGGCAATTTAAAATATGATTTTGTATGCCCATATTCCTGACATTTTGTGCATTGGGAGGGACCCTTTCGTTTTAATGGCTCCTCAACAGTTATTCTTCTGTTAAATAGGTAGCGCAAATTGTATATGGGATGAACTGAATTTTTGGTTTTGAGAACCGATGAATCAAACGATATTTCAACGCGGTGCATTGGTTGAGGAACTTTATTCCTGTTCAAAATGTTATGAACAGATTTTACCTCATACCCCTCTAGCTCTATGGCAGATTTTATTTCCTCTGTAGGAACAGAACTATCTATGCCCTTTATGACAATAATCAGTCCCTTAGCACTTTTTAATTGATATGTATAGTAACTTTTATTTTCTGCGTCCAGGTGTCTTGATATAATACGAAAGTTCGTTTCTGTACTGGCTTGAATTTTGGTTTCTTGAATTTGCCCGCGTCGTATAGAAACGACGTAGAAATTATTCTTACCTACCAGTTGAATCAACATGTTGACTATGCTATTTGATGTTTGCTCTCGCAGATAGATAGGTGGCGGTTTAACTTCTTTAGTGCCTGTCCCATTAGCTGATTCTGCTTCTTCATCGTCAGGTATGGATAGTACAGAGAATCTGTTACCATTTGTTGGCAAAGATACTACGTTAGAGCCTTTGTATTCTTTGGCCATGCGTTCCTGTTCGTTGGACCTAGGGCTAGCCTTTCTCTTAGTTATTGTTATATATCTGTCCATGCCCGTTTGCACTTTAGTAGTTTTTGGCACAGCTCCTGTATTTATTAATGCAAATCGTGATGTTCCAGGTTTTTCGTTATTATTCCTCTGGTCAGACGACTTCACACTTTGAACCACATTTACGGTCGGATCAACACACTTGCTCAGGTTGGGCACACTTGAACTCAAATTGCTGTATGGAAAACCTGTTGCGCTGGCAATTTTTGCACTTAAATAATTTTTGTTTAATTCTGGGTATCGAATCTTTTCATTGCTCACGCAAATCATTCACAAATCTCTTCGGGCACCTTAGTTATTGTTTTTTTTTTCAGCTATTACAAATATTTTATTTTTTTTCACCTATTACAAATATTTTTTTCACTTCGAATTTTTTTTTATTTTTCTTACTCACTGATACACGCCCGTACTCGTCAAGAGCTGGTTCGAAACTGCTGGCGAACAAAGTTGAAAGGTGAATAAATGACAACTCTACTAAGTACCCATTTTAATAAAATTTTCAACATTTTCAAGATCATTAAATGTGCATTTCATTTTGATTCCGGTTTCATTAATATTTTAACTAAAAGTTGATTTTGAACATTTTTTAAAGAAAGCGGTACATTTTTCACGGCTATAACCCGTAAGCCGATTGGAATTAAGTTTTCCATCTTGAGTATTATTGTAGTATGGAAGGAATAAGATTCGAGAGAACTGCAGCTAGTGCTTCAAAATCGCAAATATACAATTTTTGGCGAAAAAACTGTAGCCAGTGTTTCAAAATCGCAAAAAAATACAATTTTTAAATATTTTTCTGCTAATTTCGGCTCAAAAAATGCAGATTCGATTAGCAGTTGCAGAAACTGAAATACAAATGGAGTGTAGATTTTATATATTGCACTATATTATACCTCTTCTCTTGCAATCAAGGTTGGATACCGAAACGAATTTCGGTATCGGTATTTAACTTTTTTTATTTCGATATCGGTATTTTAATTATATCGGTATACCGGTATAGCAACTTTTATAACGGTATATATCGGTATTACAATTAAATAATCCAAACAAAACAACAGATATTTATATATATATATATATATATATAAGTAAGTTTATATATAAGTACACATACAGTCTTTTTATGGATGCTTTCAAAAAGTACAACAATAAGAAAGATGATAAAATAGCGTGACGAGGTTTGTAGTAAAAAAAACAAAAACAATAGCAGGAAAAAAAAAAACATTTCACTCTTTAAACAACAGAAACAACAACAAAATTATAAGAAACAAAGTAAATTTGCGGGTGGTTTCAAAGTTGGTAAAAAGAGAATGAAAAACAAAATTCCGTATTCAATGTTTTAAAACTGTTTAGTTAAATACATCAAATAAAAAACTAGAATGATGACGAAAAACATGTCGAGTCGGTCTGCCACCGTTTTTGGTTACATTTCTTCTTCTTTAGCAAAGGAAAGGATGCAGCAACAGTGAGTGATAAAGAAAAACATTGTGTGCATAAATAAGACTTCATTAAAAAATTATTCCAACAAAAAAATGTGTTTCAAAGCCAGCCGGCCGCTCTGCTTTCATCTTCTCTCTCCTAAAGTGCTTGCTTGTGTGCGCGCAAAAATTTTTTTTTTTGATTAAGCAAAATTATTTGTTTGAAATTCAGTAAACTTTTTGTTTGATTCAGTTAAATTATTTGTTTGAAAAAATCCGTGTATTTTTCAATACACAAAATGCAAATAAATTGTTTGAATATGCAAATTTGTTTGTAGGACCGATTTCAGACAAAAAATTGTTTGATTCTACAAATTTTTTTTTGAATTGGAAAAATAATTTTTTCTGTGTAGTAAGTAAGAAAACAATAACAGCGTTGCACCCATAGAGCGTCAAGTTAACAAACATATTTTTCTTTAGCACAAGTGTTGAAACTTTCAATTTTCTTCCAATTAACACATTATATTATTTTTTAAAACCAAAACGATTGTACCGGTATTAAGGGAAACAGTATTGGTATACCGGTATTTTATGCAAAAAACTTATTTCGGTATCGGTATAAATTTAGACGGCATTGGTATCGGTTGCCAGCCTTGGTTGCATAAATACTTTTTTTAAATTACGTCTTTTATAATGTTTCAATATATATTTAAATTGAATTTTGAAGAAACATGTTTTTGCAATAAAATTGGATCAATGACACATATTTTATATTATCAGTAAATTAAAAATCTATACTATATTGTACTATATTTGGCCGTGCCGAATCTTATAGACCCTTCACCATGGTGCGGCAATAACAGAAAGTTATATAAATACCGTTCTTTAAAATAATTAAACTTTGGGCCACGCATACATTTCCAAACCCCCACACAGAAAAAATGATTGCCGAATTATTTTCAAACAAACGCTTGTTTGAAAATTTTTTTGATTTCTACAAATTTTTTTACTGATTCAATCAATATTTTTGTTTGATTTTTATTTAACCAACAAAAATGTGGACAACTCTTCAAAAATTTAATAAGCGCGCTATTGGTTCGAAGTTTTCATAATTTTGTATGAAATATTTAACGCTCTTTAATGTTGTCGTCTTTTTGCATTTTTTTATTGATTGTAAGCAACACTTCTTTATGTGATATATAAGAACTACAACAAAAAACACATGCAGTCTATTTTTGGACGCTTTAAAAAAGTACAGCAATAAGAAAAATGATAAAATAGCGTGACGAGGTTTTTAGTAAAAAAAACGATTCATTTCTTTTAAACAACAGAAAAAACACATTATAAGAAACAAAATAAATTTTTGGTTGGTTTCAAAGTTGCTAAAAAAAAAAACAAAATCCCTTATTCAATTTTTTCAAATAGTTTGTTTAAATACATCAAATACAAAAATAGAATGATGGCGGAAAACATATCGAGTCGGTCTGCCGCCGCTTTTGGTTACATTTCTTCTTCATTAGCAAAGGAAAGGATAAAGCAACAGTGAGTGATGAAGAAAAACACTGTGGTATAAATATGACTTCGTTCAAAAATTATTCCAACAAAAAATGTGTATCAAAGCCAGCCGGCCGCTCTGCTCTGCTTCATCTTCGCCAACAGTGCTTGCTTGTGTGCGCGTCATTGCTTGTGCCAAAACTTTTTTGTTTGATTCAGCAAAATTATTTGTTTGAAATTTATATGAATTTCAGTAAACTTTTTGTTTGATTCTGTAAAATTATTTGTTTGAAAAAATCTGCGTTTTTTTTCAATAAACAAAATGCAAATAAATTGTTTGAATATGCGAATTTGTTTGTAGGACCGATTTTAAACAAAAAATTGTTTGATTCTACAAATTTTTTGTTTGAATTGGAAAAATAATTTTTTCTGTGCACATTTTGTCGGATGTTGTGAATTGATAACAAAGATGCTTGTACTTTATTTGAAAACTTTGGATCCTGACGCTATCCATATAACAGACATCTTTAATGACTTTGTTTAGAAAGTATTGATGACACAAAACGCTAATACCTAATTTGGAAACATTATGTACATAAAAATAAAATGGCTGAGATAAAATAAAAAAACAACAACAAGGGATTTTTGGGCTTAATTAGAGGCAGTCGTTGTTTTTGGCTCATCTCTCAGCCATTTGAAAGCCAATCTGGCTAAATTTCAATAGCAAACAATTCCGGACTATAATTGACATAAATACATAATTACAATTATCTTAGGAAACCACATTTCAATGGACTGACAGACGGACATCATAAAATCAACTTCGCTACTTACAAGTACCCAGAATATAAATACTTTATAGTGCCTAACATCAATATTGTAGAAATTACAACCGGAATGACCAACTTATATACATCCCTTTTGCCTTCGGTGAAGGTTATAAAAACAACAACAAGGGATTTTTCGGTAAAAAAAAGAGGCTGTCATGGTTTTTTTATCATACCTCAACCGTTTGCGGACCGATAAGGCTATATAACAAATGCAAGCAATTCCGGACTATATGTGACATAAATATATAACTACCAAGTACCCATCATATCCGAGGTCTTGGGACACGCATTTCAACGGACAGATGGCAATTGATAAATCAACATACTTTTTAGGGTCTAAGATCAATACTGTAGAAATTACAAACGGAATGACAAACTTATATATACCCATTTTCACCACCTGTGGTGAAGGTTATAAAAAAGTATTTTGTTTATATTTTTTAAAGCGGAATTTGTGTAGCTCGTTTCTGTATTTCTCGCATCGTAAATTTTTTAACATGAAGTGTGAAACAAAAAATTCCGTCGTTCTCGGTTTATGAGAAAAAATTGTTTCTGTATTTAAAAAAAAGACAACACAGATTCTGTTTTAACTGGAATATTTCCAGTAATTACCTGTCACAGATTGGACGGTTTATCGTCATTTTGACGATTTTTTCCCCGAAATTAGCAAATTGCCGATTTGCTTATTTTTTCTAAAAAAGTGACGACACCGCCAACAATTTTATTGAAAGCAAAAATACAATCAAAACTATTTTATAATTTTTAATATTCAAACACTTCATATTTTGTGGCGTTGAAAATTTTAAAAAACAATATGAATTTCTGTAAAAATCAACAAAAAAAATTACAAAATATTTTAGATTTTTTTTTTTTGCTTTCAATGAAATTGTTGGCGTTGCGTTTTACACAATAAGGCCCTTAGTCTTCGAAATAAGACAATTTGTATATGTGTGTCTATTAGGCACCACAGAAAAAAAAATATCTTTTGAATCAAGGCATCTTAAATTTTTATATTTATCGCATTTTTAGTCAATATAGAGAGAATTTCGAGTCAATTTGATTTAAATAAAACAATATAAAGTGCTATAATCGGCTGCGGTGAATATAATATACCCTTCACCATAGCATTTAAATTCGCACCAAAACCCTAATTTCGAGAGTACACTTGCTTGTATGAGGATCAGGTGAAATATTGGACCGACGTTTCTCATTTTGAACATTTAATACTCCTTATATATACAAAATATGATTTTTATTTGATCTTATTAACTTATATGGACACTATTGTGTCAAGACCATTATTTCGGCAAGAAAAATTACTTATTTGTCTATAACCCGCATATTATGAACAGTGGTGCTAATTTAGCATTTTTCATGCTAGATATAGCATTTTTTAAAGGCATTTGGCGTGAAAAAAATGATTTAGCAAATTTTCTAGCATTATTTAAAAATTTCTAGCATTTTTTAGTTGTTGTGGTATTTTTAATATTTTCCATTAATGTTCAATACAAATATTAAAAAAAAGAAAGATTCTACATATAGCTGAAAAAATGCAACAATCATTTATGTGGATATTTTGAACTGAAATTAAAACAGGAAAAACATTTCAAAAATTAGCACTTAAAGTTGAAAGAATGGGTACAAGAAACATATGAAAAATCCTTTCAAAATAACTGGAAATGATATATTGTTTCTAAATTTAGTGGCCTGGAGCAACATGTAGAGACAAGAAAGCATAAAAATGCTACCGACATAACTTAAAACCATCCTTTTAAAAGAACTAGTGTTCGCCTAATGCTCAAAATTCGACCATACATTTGTTTGTAAATATGAAGAAAACAAACAAACTTAGATGAAGTACATATGAATTTATTTGTTTCGAGCATTTATTTCATCCTTCAAAGTGGATCGATTTGGCGAGGGACCAACCTCCGGTTCATATTTTATCTTCTACGTGAGTTAATTTAATTTTGTAAGTTCAATATACAAAATACCATTTGAAAAACAAAAAAGTATCAAAAAGTCTCCTTTATATATTGTCATCCACTCATGACGTTGCACGTTTAATTTTATGTTTCTATTTCTAATATTAACGAAAATTACTCAAAGTACCAGCTGTTGAACGAAAAATTACCAAAAAGCTCCTCTTACATGTTCTTGTTCACCCAGTTTAATGTATAATTTTATCTTTATAGGTCGAATATTAACGAAAATTCAAAAAAGTTCCAGATGAAAAACAAAAAATACCAGCATTTTTTATCTTATAGGTTATCACTCACTCCGGACCCTACACCTATAATATTATGTTTCTGAGTTCAATATTATAGAAAAATCTTTTAAATTAAAATTTTGTGTTCCCAAAAATTACTTTGATAATAAGAAGGCAAGTGCACGACATAAAAAAACTAAAACTGGCAACCCTTTATTATTTAAAGCAGGTTGTTTTTGTACAACTACAATTAATGTTGGAAGAATTTCAACCAATTGTAGTGGGGAATGTAAGAAAAGATAAACTCACTGTTTTTTGTTGATGTTTTTGTTTAAACTTTGATATTGTTACACATGGAACTGTTGCATTTAATTCTTAAACGCTTAACAGTTTTATTTGGTTTAATATCTTTAGTTTTTCTAAAATCTTTGGATGAAGTTTCCTGACGATCTGGCCTAAGCAACCAGTGAAATGGGCCTAATAATAGCTTATCCCATCAACAATAAATTTCAGTGTTTTTATAAAGAATAAAAATTGGGAGTTAAGCACTAATGACAATAGAAAATTTAAAAAATTATCACATGAATCACAGAAAAGTAAAAGAAAGAAATTTAGTTTCCCATATTTCCCCTTTTTTCTCCCCATAGAGGTTCGGATTACAAGCAAAGGAAGAAAGCGTTCTTAACTGTTTTGCCTGGCCTGATATATACATACAATTTATATAGTCGAAATATTCGAAAACCGGTTTCTGAAAAATGTCGAATAATCGATCACCCTAATTTTTTGTTATTTGATAATTGAAAAAACATTTTTTAGTAGCAATTTTAAACGCTTATAACTCTGAAATTATTGAACGGATTTTAATAAAATATACATTGTGCACTTCTTTGAGTGAATACCTCTCAAATGGTGTATATTTTGTGCAAATCGGTTGGCATACAGAGGAGGAAAGTGTTCTTAACTGTTTTGCCTTAGCCGATTTATATATAGATTTGTTACAATGTTCAGCAGAGGCGCTATTAAGTTTATGTGCTTTGCTCAGTTCAGTAGCACTTGTCGATCATCTGACAAACTTTTGTTGAAGGCAATTTGACACCTCGTCGCGAAAGCTGAAGGACAAAATGCAACATATTATAAACAATGTGATTGGCCCTTACTTTGATGAAGATTTGTCTATTTTTTTTTAGCATTTTTTTTAACCAACATTTTTTATTTTTTCGAATTTATTAAAGTAATAGGACTATTACAAAAAAGCTTTATAAAATGGAATTTAGTTCATAGAATAAATTCGAAAAAATAAAAAATGTTGAATATAATAAAGAAACTTATGAAATGATCCCAGATTCCATTTTTTAAAAAAAATCTAGCATTTTTTCCTCAATAAGTTTTGGCAACACTGATAACACTATGCAACAAAAAAAAAAAAAAAACCAGCCTCAGCACTTGCAACGCGAAATCAAAGTAGACTTCTAGTAGCAAATTTGCCAACGGGTTTTGAAAAGTTAGCTCGGGTTCCCGAAATATGGGTCCCTAAAGTTTTTGAATTTTAATTTAAAAGATTGATAATAACACTGAAATGTATTGTTGATGCGCTAGCTATTCCTATGCGCGTTTTACGATATTAAACCAACATCTGAAATAGTCTTTAGCTCAGAAGTACATTAAGTATATTTTTTTTGAATTGTGCCAAACGCCTTTTTAAGAAATTCAAAAATTTCAGTGCCCGAAATTTCGAAAATCCATTTTGGTCTTAGAAGACCCCTAGTAAAATTTGATGCGGAAAATATTCGTAGAACATTTTAACCCTTAAAAGGGCCGCTTAAGTATACTTTTGTGTAAGAGTTAGGAAGAAGGACTAAAATGACCCCTTAAAATGAGAGCTAGAGGGTTTATAAATTCTACGAAAAGAATCGCCATACGATTCTACTGAAGACATCTGATATTTTTTTTTAGCTCAGATGTACATTTAGTATATGTTTTTGACTTATACCAAACGCCTTTTAAACAAATTCAAAAACTTTCTGGGCCCTTATTTCGGGAACCTGATCTAACTTTTCAAAACCCTTTGGCAGATTTGCTCTACTAGTAGACTTCTTTCATTTCGCGTTGCAAGTGTTGAGGTTGGAGGCGATGAAACGAATTTAGTTGCACTGTGTTTTGAACCAATTTTGTAAACTTTAACTACCAGTTTTCTACTAATTTTATGTCAGGTGATAAAGAAAAAATAAAGTTAATAATTGGTGATAAATAGGGAAACAAATATTAGATATATGGATAAAAATAAGAGGCAAACGTGTTTTTGCTCATATCTCAGCCATTTGTTAATTGATATAGTTAAATTCCAATACTATACTATTCCAGACTACATATAATATAAAAATAACGGAAAAATAAAAACCTTAAATATTTATAATACTGTTGTGAAAGCTGATTTTTTTTAAAAAAATTTTAATTTGATCTCGATATTTGTATATATCGTTCATTTGCTGCAAGACCGGCATAACTCAAAAAAATCAATTTCGAGATAAACGCATTTAAAGTTTTTGATTTGCTCTAACTACCTAGAAAAAAAGAAGACACATTCTCCTCAAACTGGGAGAGTATGAAAGATATAAAGATGAATTTAATACACAGTTTCGAGCCAGCTCTTGACGAGTACGGACGTGTATCAGTGAGTAAGAAAAATAAAAAAATTCGAAGTGAAAAAAAAATATTTGTAATAGCTGAAAAAAAGAACAGTAACTAAGGTGCCCGAAGAGATTTGTGAATGTGCCTCACAAATACTCCCAATAAGGAGAGTAGGCCCAGCACAAAAAGCAGAAATGCGTATATTGTGGTAAGCTCCCCGAGCGTGAGCAATGAAAACATTCGATACCCAGAATTAAATAAAAATTATTTAAGTGCAAAAATTGCCAGCGCAACTGGTTTTCCATACAGCAATTTAAGTGCAAGTGTGCCCAACCTGAGCAAGTCTGTTGATCCGACCGTAAATGTGGTTCAAAGTGTGAAGTCGTCTGACCAGAGGAATAATAACGAAAAACCTGGAACATCACGATTTGCATTAATAAATACAGGAGCTGTGCCAAAAACTACTAAAGTGCAAACGGGCATGGACAGATATATAACAATAACTAAGAGAAAGGCTAGCCCTAGGTCCAACCAACAGGAACGCATGTCCAAACAATACAAAGGCTCTAACGTAGTCTCTTTGCCAACAAATGGTAACAGATTCTCTGTACTATCCATACCTGACGATGAAGAAGCAGAATCAGCTAATGGGACAGCCACTAAAGAAGTTAAACCGCCACCTATCTATCTGCGAGAGCAAACATCAAATAGCATAGTCAACATGTTGATTCAACTGGTAGGTAAGAATAATTTCTACGTCGTTTCTATACGACGCGGGCAAATTCAAGAAACCAAAATTCAAGCCAGTACAGAAACGAACTTTCGTATTATATCAAGACACCTGGACGCAGAAAATAAAAGTTACTATACATATCAATTAAAAAGTGCTAAGGGATTGATTATTGTCATAAAAGGCATAGATAGTTCTGTTCCTACAGAGGAAATAAAATCTGCCATAGAGCTAGAGGGGTATGAGGTAAAATCTGTTCATAACATTTTGAACAGGAATAAAGTTCCTCAACCAATGCACCGCGTTGAAATATCGGTTGATTCATCGGTTCTCAAAACCAAAAATTCAGTTCATCCCATATACAACTTGCGCTACCTACTCAACAAAAGAATAATTGTTGAGGAGCCATTAAAACGAAAGGGTCCCTCCCAATGAACAAACTGTCAGGAATATGGGCATACAAAATCATATTGTAAATTGCCTCACGTATGTGTGGTTTGTGGCGACGCTCATAAAACCGCCGAATGTAATCGTTCTAAAGCTGACCCGAATGTTAAGAAATGCAGCAACTGTGGCGAAAATCACATGGCAAACTAAAGGGGTTGTAGAGTCTTCTTGCATTTAAAAAAACCTGCTTTAGTTCAAAAATATACTCACTCCCAATATGGTCCGTCACATGCGCCCAGCCAAGCCGCTGGCTCTATTGCTAGTACTTCACAAACAAACAATCAAAACCAATCATATGCCCAAGTCTTAAAAGGAAACCCTAATGCGAAAAATCCCCCGAGTACTTTTAACGCAAAGCAACCTCCAAACGCTAATGTTCCTAGGGAAGGTCTACAAATGCCTTCTGGAAATATGCCTACCTCAATTGAAAATTTAATTCAAACTATGAATAACTTCATGGCCACTATGCAGAACATGTTTCAGGAAATGATGCGAAACCAGAACATGCTCCTGCAAGTTCTACTCAACAAAAAATGAACCAGTTAAAAATATGTTTCTGGAATGCAAACGGGTTATCCCAACATAAACACGAAGTTGCAAAATTTCTTCATAGGCATGAAATCGACGTACTTCTTGTCTCTGAAACACACTTTACTCATAAAAACTGCTTTAGGGTAAATGGATACCTTACGTATGACACAAAACATCCCAGCGGACGAGCTTGTGGTGGCACAGCCATAATTGTGCACAAACACATCAGACACTTACCATTGCCAGAGTACGAAGAAGATTGTATCCAGGCCACATCTATAAATCTTACTGATTTCAATCTAACGTTAACATCCGTTTATTGTCCCCCAAGGCACAAAATTGTAAACGATAAATTTCTCAACTTCTTCTCCACATTGGGCCAGAAATTCATTGCTGCTGGCGACTACAACGCTAAACATACATATTGGGGCTCCAGACTTATTAGTCCTAGAGGTAATCAGCTATACAATACCGTAACTGCAAATAATTTTGATGTGGTATCGAGTGGTGAGCCTACCTATTGGCCAACCGACTTCAATAAGCTACCAGACCTTATTGACTTTGCTGTAATTAAAAACATCAAGCGCGATTAGGTACTAGTTAGTTCCTCCTATGATCTTTCGTCTGATCATTCACCTTCAATCCTCATTTTAAAAGGTAACTCTGACGCTGCAGCTGCAAACTTTATTTCCTATCCAAACAGAAATACAAATTGGTTAAAGTATAAAATGTATGTGAGCTCTCACCTATCACAGTGCATTCCCCTAAAAAATTCATCTGACATCCAAATAGCTGTCGACCGATTTACGGAAGTCTTGGATACTGCAGCAAGAAATGCAACCCCAATCAATCGGACAATTAAACGTGCTCCTTACAATACATCGACGGATATAGAGACCCTTATCAGAGAAAAAAGGAAGTTAAGAAGACAATGGCAAAACAGTCGTTCCCCAAACACTAAGGCCCAACTACAATTATGCCTGACCACACTTCGCAACAAATTGAGACAGAACCACGAGTCCGCAATAGAAGGCTATCTAAACAGCCTAGATGCCACAAAAAACTCCAATTATAGCTTATGGAAGGCTGTACGGCATATGAAATGCCCTATAACCCAAGAATCTCCATTAAGACTGGAAAACCGCACTTGGGCCAAAAACACACATGAAAAATTAAACGCTTTCGCGGGCCACCTTGAGAAAGTTTTCACGCCACATACTGATGCACATACTTGTTCCTGTCGTCCAATCATTCCTGATAAGGTAAACCATCCATTAAAATTTAACATAACTCAAGTAAATACTGCAATAGAAAAAGTGAATATAAGAAAATCTCCCGGACCTGACCGCATCACAGGGTCAATGATAAGAAACCTACCATCGTCTGCTTCCAGAATCTTGCTGCTCATTTTTAACGCTATATTAAGAGTCGGATACTTCCCATCCTCATGGAAGAGGTCTATAATTGTTATGATTCCCAAGCCAGGAAAAGATGCTAGCCAGGTTGCGTCGTACAGACCGATAAGCATATTGTCAATCCTATCGAAGCTTTTCGAAAAAATATTCGTTTTAAGTATAACTCCTCATCTAAATGAACACGACATCATCCCGGATCACCAGTTCGGATTCAGAGCGAAACATGGTACAATAGAACAAGTGCATAGAATTATCACCCTTATTAGATCGGCGTTTGAGAAAAAGCAATACTGCTCAGCACTGTTTATAGACATTTCCTAAGCTTTTGACAAAGTTTGGCATGATGGGCTACTCATCAAAATAACACGAATGCTTCCTCAAAACACTCACAAGCTTCTGGAGAGCTATCTAACAGGTAGAACATTCATAGTAAGGTCGCAAGATAAATACTCCCCCCTCAAGAAAATTACTGCTGGTGTCCCCCAAGGCAGCATATTAGGACCGCTTCTATATATAATATACACAGCGGATATGCCAACAAACCTGAGCACGCATACCTCTACATTTGCAGACGACACAGCATTTATAAGCGTTAACCATGACCCAAAAGTCGCATCGCAAAATCTGCAGTCTCACATCAATGAACTAGAGGCCTGTCTAGAAAAATGGAGAATAAAGGTTAACCCGGCTAAATGTGCTCACTTAACTTTCACGCTCAGAAGACAAACGTGCCCAGCTGTAAAAATAAATAACATCACTGTTCCGGTAGAAAACCATGTTAAGTACTTGGGAATTCATACAGATAGACGCTTGACCTGGTCGCGTCATATTGAAGCGAAAATAACGGCTATGAAACTTAAAGCAGCTCAACTACATTGGCTTCTCGGCCGAAACTCAAACTTGTCCTTAGACAACAAAATTCTCTTATACAAGTCCATCATAAAACCAATATGGACATATGGCATCCAATTATGGGGTACTGCATGCGCATCTAACATCCAAAAGCTTCAAAGAAGACAGTCTAGAATATTACGACAAATTGTCTGCGCCCCATGGTATATACGTAATGATATTATCCACAGAGATCTCAACGTCCCCACTATCCAGGAGTAAATTAAAAAATATTCAATCAGTTACATCGATAAACTAATGGCCCACCCTAACTACCTCGCTCGGGGTCTGCTTCAGTTCGAAGGTCACCAGAGGCTAAAAAGAACCGATACTTTGAGCCTAACTGGAAGACATTTTTAAAATTTGAATACAGCAGTTAGTGGTTACACTGGTAACAACTAATAAACAACAAGTAGAAATAAGATTTGAATACATATTGTAAATTTCGATAAGAAAGATTCAGTAATAAAAATAAATTTAAAAAAAAAAATATAAAGAAAAACAAAGCGAACAATTCTAGATCTCTAACTCCAAAATTTCATTTTTTGAGTTATGCCGGTCTTGCAGCAAATGAGCGATATGTACTTTCAACAAGTATGTATGTTTATTGTATTAAGCTTGACTTCTTTTTGTTTTTGTAAAAATATTTATTATATTGTTACAAAATTAGATTTATCTAAGAATTATTTGTAGGTTTAGTCATAAGTTATCTTGTGTTATGACAATTAATGTCATATAAGTTTGAATTATTATTTGCTACACTGTATTTTAGAACTTTTTTAATTATAGAATCTCGAATTCGAACAGAATGTTCTGGAATCCACTAGAAGGTTCTTGAATCTGCTAGTTGTAGAATTTCGGATTCGAACAGAATGGTCTGGATTGGTGGCATGTCATAATGTTTGCAAATGGACATTATGTCATTTTTAAAAATGTCATAAGATCCATAATTACTAAAGACGTTAAATACAAAAAAAGACCTTCATACACGCAGAGAAAAACATGTTTTATTATGGTCACAACCAACAAAACTATTTTTAAAGAAACTTATTTAACCATAATATGGTTGTCGGTGACAATGATTTAGTTAAAATAAACATAATATGGTTTAAAAAAATTTTTTAAATGGTTTTGTTGTTCTTCCTCTGGGTGCATATATTAAATAAATATGTAACAGAAACACTTTTGGGCGCAAGGATTTTCTCCCCTATGGTGTAACAAATACCGGCATAGCCGGTCCATGGACACTATGACACTGGAAGTAATGACATGCCACCGTCTCGATTCTAATAGAAAATTCTTGAATCTACTAGTCTACAACTACTACCTGTGGTGACTATAAATACGGGCTGGTTTGTAAATGTGAGTTTAGTTTGCTTTGAGACATTAAACGGTTCTGTTCGTAAATAATAATTTTGGATAAAATTTTGTGAACAAAATAATTATTTTCAATAAAGTTTGTTAAGTTGAATAAGTAAGTGTATTTATTTGGATTTGCAATTAAAGGAACTCAAACGCGTTTATTAAAGGAAAAATGTAACAACAAAGGAAAAACGTAACCAATTAATTGGTGTCAGAAGTGGGATTGCAATAAAAAATAAATAAAATTAGTGAACAAATAAAACAAGTTAGAGTGCTATATTCGGCTGTACCGAATATTTGATAGCCTCCACAAAATGGGATCTAAGGTAAATTATGGACCGTATGTTACAAAATTCCATAACATTTTTTGTTGACCATATGAAGCTAAGATGAAAGTTTACAGCAATATTTTATAATTTGTTTTTGTTTTAAATGTAATTGAAACGAACGAAGTCTTGGTTCGTTATTGACGAACCGGCCCTTAATTATTTTACCAGAGTGAGCTTTATATGGGGCCTAGGGTAAATTATGGACCGATCTTCACGAAATTTCACAGTGTCATTTATTTGTTATGATAGCATTATTATTTTATATATTTATTTATAAATTTATTTTAATTAAAATTACAATAAATCTTAAAAACTAAAGGCACTAGCAGCAAAGCAAAGAAAATGTGTACGGATTGTTCAAATATTTAAGATGCAAGAAAAAGGATTAATGTTATATTTTATTATGTAAGTTAATGTGTTGTAAAAATAATATACTCTGTTTATGTTATCGTCAGAAGGACATTTCAATAGGTCTATTAAATTGTTTGAGTTGCATATGCCTAAACGAATATTGCCGTTAGTGTTGAGTTATTGCAGAAAGTACATACTGCTTGGGACTCTGAAGACAGCAGATATTGATGATTAAGTCTAGAGTGTGTCAGACGAAGTCTCGTAAAGCAGCGATTTTTATGGAAATTGGTGGAATTAGATAGCGAAATGGGTTTTTTCCGGATTTATTTCTTTGTACAGATTAACCATAATTGTTCCATTTACAAAGTAATGAAGCATTTAAATTTGCTAATAAACTTCTAGCGAGAAAGTTTTCGGATTTAGTAATAGAAAGATAAGTGGGATGACAATGAACTGTTTTGCTTTTTGCTTTGTCTGCAGCTTCGTTACCAATAATACCAATATGACTAGGTATCCATAACAATTTCACTTTCTTTCTTAATTGTATTAAAAGCTGTTGGATTGAAATTATTGTTCCATGTTTGTTCTTCGGGTTGTAAGCTGCATCGAATACCGAACGGCTATCCATGCAAACGATATAATTTTTTGGTGAGCTTTTACATAGCTTTAACGCTTCAAATATGGCTTCAGCTTCGGCTTCGAAAATTGTTGCATTTTGCGGGAGAAGTCCAGTAATTTTTGGAAGTCCATTTCCATCAGCGACAGCAAAAGAAACATACGTTGGGGTTTTAGAACCATCGGTGTAAACAAAGTGCCAATTATCATTGTTATATTTAGTAAACATTTCGCTAAATAGTGTTTTAAAGATTTCAGGAGATGTGGAACTCCTGAAATCTTTGTACTTGAAATTTCTTTACTAATTTTGATGTACATATGTGCTAGGGTTGAGGGAAATTTCCGTTCAGTTTTCCTTTTGTTCAACAATGTAGTATGTTTGTGTATTGGTGAAGATTTTGTACAGAAAAATTTATGAATTCGACGAGATTTTAATATAGTGGCATGTATTTGAAGTGGCTCAAACCCACCTTCAGCTTGTAAGTTTTTTATTGGTGAGGTTCTAAAAGCTCTGAGGCTTGCTCTAACTGCAGCATTTAGTATGCTTTCAACATTCTTGAGAACAGATTTAGCAGCTTTACATTATATAACAAGTCCATAATCGATTTTCGCCAGTATTACAGATTTGACCAATCTTAAAAGACTGTTCGTGTGCATATGACTCTTTTTCCAAAAAAGCGAAATTTCGCGAAAATTTTTAATATTTAAGTCCCTAAAACAATAACGAATGGCAAAAATTCGTTAAAAATTACTAAATGAGCAAAGTATACTTTTAAATATTAATCGTTTAAGCTGTAAAGAATTAGAAAACTTACAGGAACAAATCGCGTTTATCGCGAACTTAAGCAAAATTTAAAACAAACTCAAAAACTAGTTTAAGATCGCTTAATCGATTAAAAAAACAACTTGTCGGAAAAAAACTTATATAGTGTTAAAAAAATGAGCTATAATTACATCAAAATCAATTAAAAAGTCAATTTTAAATTTTGGGTTAGTTTTTTTTTTTAATTCCCTATGCTAATACCCGTGAAGCTTGTCTGCAGGAAAGAAACCAGAGTCTCTGGCGGGAATCGAACCCGCACCCCGGGGTTGATAGAGTTAGGGCCTTTTGCGATTTATGTAACGAAAATACCCGGATACCATATAAATTAATTTTTATAATTATTTAAGTCATAAATATTATGTGTGTTTTTACTAATGCGATTATATAAAAAAGTTCATAAAAATTTCCTGAAAATAAAAAAGATGTTCATATTTCTTCAGAACAACTTCGCACTACTAGTAATCATCGATTTAGGTGGATCGTATGTTTAAACATCCTTTATGCTTTCTTTGTTCATTATTTAAGCTTCTACTGTCTACATAAGTATTGAGTCGGCAACGATGGTCAGTCTTCTAATATTTTATTTCTGTACATTTTGCGTACAGATCCAAAAGATAGAAAGAGAGAAATGTCAGGAATATACATGGTACTTGAAGCCATCAAAAGATACGAAAATTTTATCTTTCGTATCCTAATGGCAACACTGATAGAAACCAAAGTGTCAATGAAATCTTTTTTAATTTACTCGTTTTCTTGTTCTCTAGCAATAATGTATAAATCATCAGCGTATATGCAATGATCTACCTTTTTATTTTAGGCCACATTAGGCGTCTAGATATCATTTTCTCGAGAATTTTCGTGATGCAAGGAAGAAGGGATATTAGGCGATAGGAAGCAATATTTTCTATAAGCTTAATATTTTTATGTATAGCGACTACTGATGCAATTTTGAAAGATTGTGGAATTATTCTAGATTCTAAAATATTATTGTAAAGTTTTAAAATACGAATTTTAAAAAAATTTGGGACATTCTTAATCATTGGGTAGGAAATCTTGTCCAACCCTGGAGTTTTTCCCTTGGAGGTGCTTAGGCAGTACATAATTTCCTGCATATTGAAAGGAAGTTCCAATACGCTGGCCATTGGCGAGCAGTTGGTAATTCTTAAAGATGAAAGTGGTAGGGCTTTGGCATTCTAGAAATTTTGTGGGAAATTACTATCTTTAGAATTTAATGACCAGTACTTAGCAAAAGATTCAGATATTTCGAATGGGTTCGTGATAACGCTATTATTTATGGATATAGATCTGATAATACTAGTTCTATAGTTCCCTGTAATCTTTCTGATGTTCTGCCACAGTGTAGAAGAATTTGTAGAAGGATTTAATTGATCAGTAAAATCGTTGAACGATTTGGTTTTTGCTAGTCTCTTTGCCCTATTAAAAACTGCATTTTTTTTCTTATATGTAATGAGATTTTCCGTTGACATGTTACGTTTAAAGACCTTCCAAGAGTGTTGTTTATCGTCTCTAAGACGTTGGAGTTAAGAAGACCACCAGGGAACAGTGTTTTTAATTTTTCTGTTAGTAGTTTGTGGGATGCTTTCATTTGCAGCAGTTCTTAAAATTTTTCTAATAGAGGCTGCTTCTTTATTTACATTATCAGAGATGCAAATTCTATCATAGTACTGGATTATTCTAGTATGTATGATATGTATCCCAATTAGCCTTTTTGGTGTTAAATTTAGAAAGTGTGGTATAATTAGTATTATTATTGAGGAGAAGCTCTGTAATAATAGGATAATGGTCACTATTGTTTAGATCGTCAATTACACAAGTGCGATGGAGACTATTGAGTGATCTATGTTTAAAAATGTGTTGTGTGTACTATTTTAGTCGCAGTTTGTGTTTGAAAGCGTACGGTCAAAGCACAAATGATATGTCTGTGGGTCAAAGTTATTTAAAGTAAACAGGTATTAAATAATGTATTCCAAACGGCATTGGAGAAGACTTATATTATAAGACTTTTGAATAATATAATTTATTCCAAAGAATGAATTATTTAATTCATTCGCAGGATACATTAAAATAATTTATTACAATCCTAGGACATGGTCTGTGTTAAGAATAATGAATTCTGGAATCAAATATCATACAAGATATGTATTACTTTCTCGATTCCTATTAATTCCATTTTCCCGCTGGGCATTTAATGTAAAGAGATTGTTAGTCATTAGGAATCCCAGCGGGAAAATAAGGAATTGATTACATAAATAACTAAAAAAATAATGTATTTTTTTCGAAAGAATAATAATGCATTCATGGGAATCGAGAAGGTAATTTTATTGACACAATAATTATGATTTGATTACCACGTATATTCTCACATTTGCAGAACAAGGAATGTATTGTTTCTATTCGTAAAAATGTTTCGTGCTTTTTCTTCTCTTCGTGACAATTATCTTTTTTTTTTAGAATTATTTAAGTCATTCCCAGTATACATTAAAATAATTTATTACAATCCTAGGACATGGTCTGTGTTAAGAATAATGATATCTGGAATCAAATATTATACAAGATATGTATTACTTTCTCGATTCCTATTAATTCCATTTTCCCGCTGGGATGTTTCGATTAATGAGCCTTTGTTATTTGTGGAAGTAGATCCCCATATAGGAATCCAATCATTAAAATCCCCAACCAAAAATAGAGGTGTATTAATGTTTGCTACAAGACTATTTAAGTCAACTTATCGAATTGGATCACTTGGTGCAAAATAAATTGATAGAGTTGAAAATATAAGCGTTGTGTTTATATCCAGACCAACTTCATTGAGTGACTGGTTTGTGTGTATAATTTTATAGGCAATATTTCTTTCAATTAGTATAGCTGAACCTTGTTTTGATGATGTATTTGGATTAAAGAAATATCCAATATATTGTTTGGGGTAACCGGGGTAAAATTGCTTTTGCACTTGGTTTCTTGAAGACAAATAATGTCGGGATTTTTAGAATTAATAAGCAGTTGTAAGTTAGTGTAATTGTTCTGATATCCACTAATATTCCACTGAAGAATATTGAGGACCATCTCAAAATTAAAGAGAGTAGACTAAATTACTTAAATTTTGTATAAATAAATACAAACATTTAAGAGACTGAATCTGATTTTTCGTCATCAGTTGCCATAAATTCAATTCCGTTCGTATCATTATCAGAACTGGATTCTGAGAGGATAACTTTGGAAACAGAGGGGTAAGAAAATAAATTAAAAGAACTTTGGGAAGTTGAACGATTCTTGGGATTTGTTTTTGTAGGAAGCGGTGAATATTGTTTTCTGTGCTTATAGATTTTGTTGTTGATAGAGTTTGATTTTTGTTATTCGTAACGGTATTCGTGATTGGTGTGAGCGAAAGAGAATTTTGATCATCCTCTTTCCTATTATTTTTTAAGTTTTGATTAATTGCTTGTGATGGGTTTGCAAGAATTGCAGAGAGTTTCTCTTTTATTACATTTGCTCTTCTGATGTCTGAGTTAGGTGATGATGATGTGTTTGCTGTTGTTTTATCAGAGGTACTAATGGTACCTTGATTTTTGGCAGTAATTGCCGAAAAGGAAGATAATGAAATCTTGTTTTTGTTTTGTTCTCTATGAATTGTTATTGCTTCACGCATTGAGCACGTACGTTTTGTCTTAATTGTTAAAATCTCTTTTTGTTGTATATATTTGATGCATTTATTGGAAGAGGATGGGTGTTCCTCTGTACAGTTTGCACAAAATGTTCTAGTGCATTCAGTTTTGTCATGGAGGGGGAGGTTGCAGTTTACACATGCTTCGGTACCTTGACAACGATTTTTTGTATTTCCCAAGAGTTGGCATTTTTTGCATCTCATAGGGTTAGGTATATACTCGCGTACTTTCACCTTGTAACATGAAATGTCAATAGATTCAGGAAGATTGTATAAATCGAAAGTTAATAGGAAAACGCCCGATGGAGAGCTTTGACCGTTTATTTGTTTTACGTATTTATAAACGTCCACAACTCCTTGGGAGCTGAGTTCGTTTATGATTTCCTTCTCAGGGATGTTGTTAAGGCATGGAGCAAAAACGGTCCTGTTAATATAATTAAGATGTTCATGTAGTATATGTAGTGTAATTTTTTTAGATTCTAGGAATTTTTTAACTGTTAAATTGTCTTTTACCAATAGAAGCAGCTTACCGTCCCTGAGCTGGGAGATAGAGATAATTTCTTTGCTTATAAGATTCAGAGCTCTATGAATTGCAAAACATGAGAATTGGGACAAAGGTTTATCATTATCAGCAGAGGCAACAACAATGTACCTAAGGTTGGCAGACTTATTTTGCGTTGGTAGCAAGGGAAAATCAACAAATGATTATTCTCTATTACGTTTTTTTTCTTTTAATTTGGGACTCCGCTCAGCTAAAAGAGCAAACCGGTTATCCCCTATAGGGGGGCGCCCAGGGGGCATTTTAAAACGCTAAACTACGATTGATCGTTAACGATGTATTGACTAAGCAATGAAGGTATAAAACTAAGCAAAAGAGAATATTATTTTTTTTATTTTTTAATTTTCTTTTCTTGTATTTTCTTTTACTAAGTACGCGATGCGCGAATAACAATTCAAAGAAGAAGGTAAGACCGTACACTTTGGGTGCTTGTCGAAGACTGACCATTATTAATTATGGTTTTAGGCGAACTAAACTCTTTTCCGCGAGTAGGGTTGATATGGGGCCTAGGGTAAATTATGGACCGATCTGTACGAAATTTCACAGTGTCATTTAAAATCCTATAAAACTGTGACGTATTTTTTTTAATTCTCTTTGCTAATCCCCGCGAAGCCTGACGCTTGTCTGCAGGAAAGAAACCAGAGTCTCTGGCGGAAATCGAACCCGCAACCCCGGGGTTGATAGACTAGCTCACTACTAGCTAGCCTACCGGGGCACTATGCGTACTAAACTCTTTTCCGGAAGTAGGTTTTGTATAGGGCCTAGGGTAAATTATAGACCGATTTCACGAAATTTCACAATGTAATTTTAAGTCCTATAAAACTGGGACGTGCCAAAGTGAAAATACCTGGGACCTTATACGATTTAGGTACTGTCGAGTACATCATTAGTCTGTTTTTGGAATTTTCAAAACACATTTAGAAAGAAGCTTAGACCTTTTGAACGGTGTATATTTTCTTTAAGTAAATTTCAGATTGAAGAAAATATAATATAATCAACTTTATTTAACTCTCTTTTTTTTATTTAAAATTATTCAAAATTTTTTTATTTTGCTTATAAATAATCAGTATTGTGGTTATTTTGTTTAACTATTTATGGTTTTTAATCCAAATTTTAAGTATTTTTATAATTAGGCTTAAGTTCATCAAATTTAATTTTCATTAAATTATTTTTTATGAAGAAAGGAATTTTACAACACGAAAATTAGTTAAAATTGTTATTGATAATTTTTCATTCTTGACGTGGCTGGGGCTCGAACCCCGGCCGGCAGGTTACCATGACATGTTTCGATCGCAACCACTCCATCTCCTCAGATTGATTTGCCGTCTTACACTTGCAGCCATCGACGACTGCTGACGTCAATAGTCAAACATCAATCCTTAAACCAAATTGTATTTTAACCTTTGGTAGATCGAAATTTGCTTTTCTGAATAATTATTCATTTTTAATTGATTTTACGTGTTTTTTCCTTACTTCTGCTTTCTCGTACTTTTGTCAAGAATTCTTCTTGAAGTCGAAAGTACATTTTTTGTTTGTTTTTTCATTTTTGTCGTTCTTTTTTGTTGACCTTTTTTTAGCACAACTTGAAGGACAAATGAACACATAGAGCTCGTGCCTTAGCTTTAACAATAATCAGTATTGTCGTTATTTTGTTGAACTATTTATGGTTTTTAATCAATATTTTAAGTATTTTTATAATTAGGCTTAAGTTCATCAAATTTAATTTTCATTAAATTATTTTTTATGAAGAAAGGAATTTTACAACACGAAAATTAGTTAAAATTGTTATTGATAATTTTTCATTCTTGACGTGGCTGGGGCTCGAACCCCGACCGGCAGGTTACCATGACATGTTTCGATCGCAACCACTCGATCTCCTCAGATGGATTTGCCGTCTTAAACTCGCAGCCATCGACGACTACTGACGTCAATAGTCAAACATCAATCCTTAAACCAAATTGTATTTTAACCTTTGGTAGATCGAAATTTGCTTTTCTGAATAATTATCCATTTTTAATGATGTTTGACTATTGACGTCAGCAGTCGTCGATGGCTGCGAGTGTAAGACGGCAAATCCATCTGAGGAGATCGAGTGGTTGCGATCGAAACATGTCATGGTAACCTGCCGGTCGGGGTTCGAGCCCCAGCCACGTCAAGAATGAAAAATTATCAATAACAATTTTAACTAATTTTTGTGTTGTAAAATTCCTTTCTTCATAAAAAATAATTTAATGAAAATTAAATTTGATGAACTTAAGCCTAATTATAAAAATACTTAATATTTTGTTTATATTTAAAATTCCTCCTTAAAAAAAAAATATTGGGGGCAAAAAATTTACAATGAACAAAAATCAAGTTTAAAGCAACATTTCAATTTAAAAATTCTTCCCTATGGGAGGAAATAATTCCTCCTTATGTTAAAACACGTAGGGAGGAAATTGAAATTTAAAAATTCCTCCTTATGGGAATCACGAAGAGAGGAAAAAATTTATGCAGAGGTTCCATAAATATACTACTATTAGTCTAGATATGAGACGATAAATTATGAATTGGTATGGTCTAGAAATACCCCTTAACGTTGGGAATGTGAGTGAAGCTCTTGTGAGACAGCTAGTCACTGGTGATCATAAGAAATTGTCATCCTAAAGAGACGATAAAAAACGTGTGAAGGCGAGCACATATTCAAGACGGCCCAGTAAACATAAAAGCAAGCAACGTATGGAGTCTGAAAACAAGAAACGCATCAATGAGATTCGATTATTACATGTGAAACCCAGCAAACACTGGTCAAACCATAAAGAAGTTAAAAGCAAGCTACTATTGGGTCGGGTGCAAGCAATCCGTGATTGATTGCATAATTAAATGCCCTTAGTGCGTTGCAGACAGCGGTCTAATTGGAGAAAGTAGAAATCCGGGCCAGCAGTACAACTTTGGTTACCTATCCGAACCAACGACTAATTAGGACTCTACTCAAGAGCAGAAAAACGAGCTAAGACGAAGGCGTGTTAATTTATCTAGTGACAAGAAGATAGCCAGATACGATCGAGTGGCAAATTCGGAAGGCTTCAAAGAAGGCCAGTTGGTTTTACTTTTTAATCCGCAACGGAAGAAAGGGCTATCTCCAAAGCTGCAGACTTATTGGGATGGCCCATATAAAGTAATACCGTGTTCAGATATGCACCTTAATTGAGTTTTACGCAATAAATGCCATTATTGAGCTCAATTATCCATACAAAATTGCAATTTAGTTATTGCTCAATTAATACGAATTTGTTATAAATATTGAATAAAATTAAAATGCGACACTGTAACAAGTGTGTTTATTAAACAAAACGCAACTAACTAAACAGTGTTTTGACATTTGGCAATTGAAATTACAACAAAAAAAAGGCCAATCCATATGGTAAAAACCAGATGTTTATTCCTTAAAGATATCAAAGGTTGGTTACATTTTCTTATACATGTACATTTTGGTTTACGTTGAATGTTGTATGTAGTAGTAATATAAATTGAGTTAGCTAAATTGTGTATATCTGAACAGGAAGATAATTATGTCAATCAACCGAATATTGACTCAATAAAAAAAGTATATCTGAACACGGTATAATTAAGAAATAAAATGACGTGGTGTATCGAATCCAGAAATATAAGAGTCCAAAGTCAAAAATGAAAGTGGTACATCTAGAACGACTAGCCCAATATGGAAACGGAGAATCTGAGACTATTCGGGACGAACAGGCTAAAGTGGAGGGCTGTGTTACAAAATTAGATTTATCTAAGAATTATTTGTAGGTTTAGCTATAAGTTATCTTGTATTATTATAATTTATGTCGTATTAGTTTGAATTATTATTTGCTACACTGTATTTTAGAACTTTGATATAATTAGAGAATCTCGAATTCGAACAGAATGTTCTGAAATCCACTAGAAGGTTCTTGAATCTGCTAGCTGTAGAATTTCGAATTCGAACATAATGGTCTGGATTCGAATAGAACATTCTTGAATCTACTAGTCTACAACAACTACCTGTGGTGTGTATAAATACAGGCTGGTTTGTAAATGTGAGTTTAGTTCGTTTTGAGACATTAAACGGTTCTGTTCGTAAATAACAATATTGGATACAATTTTGTGAAAAAAATTGTTTATTAAAGGAAAAACGTTCAATATTTTTTGTTCAATGTGATATTTTGTCATTCCTTTATGTGACTTCTTCTGGGAAAAATAATAA
Organism: Pollenia angustigena; assembly: GCA_930367215.1. Taxonomy (NCBI): domain Eukaryota; kingdom Metazoa; phylum Arthropoda; class Insecta; order Diptera; family Polleniidae; genus Pollenia; species Pollenia angustigena. Next base: position 7,975,193 of record OV884061.1, on the reverse strand, counting down.
TTTGTTATTGTGTTCGGGTTAAAGAAAAAAATACTATTATAAAAAATAGACCTCAAGTTAAAAAAAAAATTAAGGTCGAACAATACACAATTTATATGTATGTATGAACATCAACTATGTTTTTTTGGTTTTGTGTTAATACAAATTATACTAAATTTGTTATTAATACGATTTCCGTATGACGTGCTAAATTCAAAATTTTTCAAATTTGATAAATACACTGAAATTTATTTTTGAGGGAATGCTAGCTTCTATGCGCAAGCCACTGGTAGCTTAGGTCAGCTCATCAGGAAACCTTTTCCAAAGATTTTAGAAAAGCCAAAAATGTTAAACAAATAAAACGCTAAAGCGAATAAGAATTATAAACACTCTAAGTCTTACTTGTAACAATTTCAAAGCTTAAACAAAACACCAACAATAAACAGTGAGCTTATCTTTTCTTACATCCCCCTACAATTGGTTGGATTCTTTCCGACTCGAATTGTAGTTGTAAGTGGGTAAAAAGAAAAACAGAATTAAAAAATTCTATTGTCTTCGTAAGAAAACAAACAAAAAAACCAATTTGCCAATTCAGTTTTTTGCACGGGCGCATGCAAGTATATTATTAAAGTTATTTTCGGGAATACCAAGTTTATTATTAAAACGGTTTCCGTATGACGTGCTTCATTCCCAATTTTTCTTATTTGATAAATACACTGAAATTAATTGTTGAGGGAATGCTAGCTTCTATGCGCAAGACTCTGGTAGCTTAGGCCAGCTCATCAGGAAACCTTTTCCAAAGATTTTAGAAAAGCCAAAAATTATACACAAATAAAATTTTTTAAAAATTTTTTAAAACAAAAAAGACGATAAGTATTTTTTCTCAGGAAATTGACGATTTTTGCAAAAAAATTTTTGGCAGTCCTGAAAAAAACCAAAACAAGGAAAGTCTGATAAAATTTAAAATAACAAAATACAGTAGTTTTGACTTAACTGCCTTTTGTTTACGTGCACTTTTGACTTATCTGCACAAAATTGATATTTTTAAAATTATTCTTTATAATTCCGTCCAAATTCTATACCTGCACATTTATAATAAATAAACAAAATTTTTAGCATTTAAAAATAATTTTCATACAAATAATTTAACTTGGCTGCACTTTGACTTAACTGCCCAACAAAATACATATTTTCTGGAATAATTCTTCAAAATCCTTGTTTAAGTGCATTTTGTATACCTAAATTTTTTTCATATTTTTTGGCAGCTTTAAAATATTTTCATACAAAACATCAAAGGTAGCTGCACACATAAAAATATATGGTGGCCACTTCTTCACATAAATATCCAATTAAGGCTGTTTAAAAAAATATAAATTGCAATTATTTTGTTTTTTTTTTCATAAATTTTTATGTTCTTTGTGAATTCTCATAGTTTTTGTTAATGTTTCTTGCATATTTAATAAACATACATACATGAAAATGATCTGTTATTTCCCAGCTAACATAGGCTGTTTGTTAGACGATTATGTTTAATATAGAACTCCTAAAAGAATCTTCTGATGTTTATCTGGCGATTAACTAAAACATCTAAATCTTTTTTTTAATTCATTATTTTTTTATTTATTTTTTGACACGCTCGTCTTTAAATCTTGGAATGAACCTTTTGGGAATCTCTGTAAGAGTCATATAACAATTACTGAGCTACCTAAATAAGATCGTTTTTGAAGTATGAAAACAAACCGGCCTAAGGATCTGTAAAAAAGGATTTTCCGACAGGATGGTGTTGATTTCGCGACCTTAAGGTTTGTTTTATAGAAATTGTATGAAAATGAGAAATTTTGGCATGATAAATACGCTTGATGCCCTTATTTAGGTAGCTCAGTCATACGGCTGAGCATTTCACGAGTTGTAAAATAATACCTACATGAGTTTCACGAGTCTTGGTATGGGTTTTGAAAGACTCGTTAGATAATCTCTACATACAACATAAACGATTCCCTTTACGATTAATATAAAGGAAGAATCTCTAATACGAATCAGCACGTGTAGCAGTTTCTCCCGTGCGAGGAATTGTCTACAATTAAAAAATGAGCTCGTCGACGATCAAAAACACTCTTTGTGAGATTCCCAGTAGACTCCTAGACGATTGAAAATGCTAGCTGGGTTGAAATAACATTTTAATAAAATATAAATTGATGTGTTAATAAAATAATTTTTTTATTCTACTTTTATTTAAATCAAACACTTAACTTTAGCTGCACTTTTGTGCAGGTAACCACTATTGGCAGGTAAATAAATTTAAGATAACTGACAAGGCAGAAATTACGACTCTTTTAAATATTATGTACCGCCACAACCCTGTAAATACAAAATTGTGACTCTACCAAAAATATGGTACCATCTCAACACTGTAGATACAAAATTACAACCTTAGTTTTTTAATACCGTTTTTAAATAAGATTCAACACCGGTACAACACCCTAAATACAAATATACGACTTTAGTTTTTTAAAGTCGTAGGTATTTACAATAAAACTATACCGCTATAACACTGTATTAAACCTTTATTTCCTAATACCGTGTATATAATAATTCTATAATTACGCTGCAACGCTGTATATACAAAAATGTAGTCTTATTAATTAAATAGTTTCGTATTAAAATAAAAATACATAAACTATTTTAGGTTAGAAAATATACAAATTTTTGCTTGTTTATTTAGCGAATTTATATTTGTAACAATATTGAAAATTAGAGTCGGAAGACGGTTGTGACTACGTTGTAATTCGTGAATCCAACATTGTAAATTTAAATTCACAGTGCTGTGACAACACCAAAAAGAAGAGTCGGAAGTTAACAGTACGTTGTATTGATGTTGATAGTACCCCCTGCAACATCGGCACAACGTCGTGGTGATTGTCTTTTTCTGCCTGGGTGCCTTTTTGATTTACCTGCACAAAAAATCGTGCAAAGGAGATTGTGCAGCTAAGTCAAAAATACTGTATAACAATTAAGTCTTATTTATTTTCATAATTTAAATTTTTTTTCTGCTCAAATTAAAGAAAAACAAGAAAGAGTGCTATATTCGGCCATGCCGAATCTTATATACCCTTCACCATTTTACGAGCAGAACACAGAGCAACTAGACAAAAACTGAATAATTCTTACATATACATACATATTTACAATACTAAAAACTTCATTATAAATTAAATTTAAAAAGCGAAAACTGGTAAATATTTTTTTTAAATCGTTTTTGAACATTAAAATTAAAAAAATATTTTGCTTTTAAAAAACCAAGATTCGAACCAGGGGACTCACAGCCTGTAACCTTAACAAATCCATGAAGGAACGTCGCACAGTGTTGTGAGCGTGGCCATAAATAGAAAAATCCAATTATGGAAATTAAAAAAATGGCTAATGGCATTTAATAAAAGACACTTTTACTAATAAGCGTAAAAAAAATTAGATTGAAATAGTAATTTTTTCTAAAGATATGGCTCTTCAAAATTGTGGTTTGAAATAACTGCAATTTTGTATAAAAAAGGAATAAAAATGAGCATGTACTTCATAGGGTTAAATAATTGAATTTAGTTGGCAAATAAAAAAAATTTGTACTAGATTAGTTGTTGTATTATGTTTTAAGTATATAAACGGTATTTTTAATTACATATGTCGATAACAGTGTATGCATCATTATTAGAATGATATTAATAAAACAAAACAAAACTTGTTGTGATAAGCAAACATATAATAGTGAATAAAAAATAATTTTCAAGTATTACCGGGATAAATTTTGTTTCATTTTATAACAAAAAGTATGTTAATTTATAAAAATAAAAATTTAGCTGCGCTTAAGTGCGCCAATTTAAATAATTCTTATTTTTTTAGTGTCGATTCAAATGAAAATGCGAGACTTTTTTAATTCTTGGATTGAGTTAAAGGAAAACAAAAATGTAGTTAAAAATTATTAGGAATTGTGGGAGCTCGAATAGGGAAATCTTTGGAAGCGAAAGACGTTCGAAAAATATATATCGTCGGTCTCATGTAGAAAGGCCCTAACTCGATTTTTTTCGAAATTGAGTTTTTTAGTGATTCCAATACATTTCCCACAAATACACCTCGTCACAAAAATTTAATTCAATAGCATCAAAAATATCAGTTTAACAAGCAATTGAAGAAGCCATTTTACATTAAGATACATACAATTTCTATTATTTTTTGCCTTCTACTGTAAAGTTGCATTTATGTGAGTTAGGGCCTTTCTATATGAGACCAACGATATGTAATTTAAATTCAAAATTAAAGCGGATGTGGTCCGATTGCAACCGAAAAAGGGACCGGTTCGAGTGTGAGTTCGGTGACTGACTAAATACCGATTTGCCAATACACGGAGTAAATTTGAGTGATGTTTGTATTTTTTTAAATTAGTTACTGTATTGTGAATGCTGCGAGTAGGTCAAAAAGAAGAAAGGTACAAAAATTAATTTCAGCCAACTCTGCGGAGGCAATTAAGAAAGCAGCAACGAAGGTTGATCCCTGTATAGAAAAAACAATTTCTGTAGAAAAAGCTTTGGCTTTATACATTGATATGAACCTTTCATATCGACAATATAAAATGATGAGGTCTGTTGTAAATTCCGTTCATAAAAATTGTTTTCCGTCATATTACTGTATTGCTAATGCAAAGAAAAATTTTATACCTGATGATATTGTTGCTACAGAAAAATCCGCAGAAGTTCCCCTCCAAAGCATTTTAAATATAACTGCAAAAAGTATTTTGGATTTACATAATTTTGATTTAAAAAATGATATACTATTAGAGTGCAAATGGGGATTTGTTTACGCTTATTAGTAAAAGTGTCTTTTATTAAATGCCATTAGCCATTTTTTTTAATTTCCATAATTGGATTTTTCTATATATGAAAATAATATTTTTTATAATTTTAGAATTTGATTGATGCAGTTTTATTAAATAGATTTCAAATAACAATAATCAAAAATAAGTTTTAAAATATGTTAATATATACTAAAGTTAGAGCTAATCAAATTTGAATGTTTTAGGTGAATGTGCAGCATGCAAAGAAAAATTTAAAATAGTGCGAATATGCTAAAGGGTTAATATGATATAAATTGTCGATAAAGCCGGCAATATTTGCATTTATATTATAGTGTGATATTACTAAAATATGGTAAGGCACTTTTTTATCCATTTAGCTATCATATGTATGTGTTTTACCGTTGTTCTGAATGTGAACAAAAGAAAGTAATAATTATTTACAACTTGCAAGTTAACCTGGCAATTAAAAGAAAACTATAAAAACTCCTTTTTTTATAATTTAGTATAATATTAATTCAAGTATTTATATTATAAAAAAGTATGTGACATTTGCGAAGCGTTGCGAAAATTTAACTTTTTTCATTTTTTCAGTGTCATCAAAGGTACAAATTAGAGAATTTTCAATATTTGACAAACAAACATAATTCTTACAGAGCAGCCCATACTGAAATAATTAATTTTTGGAAAAGAAATTTAAGACTAAAGTGGAAAAAGAAACAAATACATTTTTATTTTATTACTGTTTTGAATTTTATGAAAAAGGACATTTTTCAGCTAGGCGTGTCCATGTTCCGATTTGGATAAAATTTGATCAATCAAATTTGGTGTATCAAGTCCAATAACTATAAGAAATTTCATGAAGTTTGAACTCTTTGTCTATCTTTTATGACATTTTTTATTTTCAGGATATATGGGAAGGACATGAATCCTTGCTCCGAAAATTTAGAAATTTTAAATTTTGTTATCTTTTATCAATTAAAACATTTGTGCCAAATTTCAACTCTTTACAATAACGTCTTCTATTTATGGCCGCTCGTTATATGAAAACACGACACTGTGCGTCGTTTGAATATCATTAAAATTAAATATGGCCCGTTTTATTGTTCACAACTCAACTCATTTGAGTTGTAATTATTTTTGATGTTTTTGTTCACCACAATATAGCAAAGTTGTGAACACGTAATAGGGGCCTATATTCACCAAAATGGTTTGTACCATGTATGTGTGTTTGTTTGTTTTCTTTTAGTATAGGCAGTGTTGTCATACCGTAGAGGGATATCGTTAAATCCAATTTGCTTTTCATAAAGAACCAGAATATATACAAATGAATGACAAACTTATATGTTTAATAATACACATTCTTGTGTACATACATGTGTGCCTATCTATATGAGTAGGTGAGTTGCGAAAATCGTTCGTTGATGACAATTGATTCTAACAGTTCATGCGGCGCTTTATGAGAAGAAATATACTGTTTGCATTTATGTATGTCCTTGAAAAACATGGAAGAGGACATACATACGTTGATAACGAGTGAGTTTTGCAACTCACCTACTCATATGTATATAATTATTCTTTTCGTATAATTTGGATCCATTTTTTTAAATTTTTTTTTTCTATCACCAATTAAATGTGACTTATTTTGACAGTTCTTGATAGAAACTTTTCGCAAAGTTTTGTTACAGAAACACTTTTTCTCACATCTTTCCAATAATTGCTGGAAACTTATTAAAATGACAGATAATTCTCTCAAAGTAATGATACAGAAAAAATTTTTGTGAGAAAAACCTTTTTTTTTTTTTTACTTTGCACCGTTTTTGTCGCAATTCAGTTGTTTCATGCGGAAAATTTTACGATGCGAGAAATACAGAAGCAGGCTACTGGCAGCCCGCAAAAAATCGAAAGTGTTTCGCTTTTGCATGGAAAGTAAAAAAAGTAAGGGAAAAATCCTTTATTGCAATGCAATATATAGAGTATGCTTACATCATTTGCGTATATAAACCCGTAATGTATTTATTTATTTCTCTTTTTAGACTATGCACATAGAAATAGTTACAAAATTAAAAAATCGTTACAAGCGTAATGCGGCGTTAGATTGTCGTGAGAGCGATAATGAAGTACGATGTTGTCGCTATCCACTAAAGGTAAATTTCACGAATTTTGGCTGGAATTTTATTGTCGCTCCGCAGCATTTTGATGCATATTTTTGTAATGGAGAGTGCAATGTTGGCTATTTGGAAAAATATACTCATACCCACATAACCTCCCTATCAACATCGGCAAAGCCATGCTGTTCGCCTCAAAAATTGAGTCCACTTGCGCTATTGTATTTCGATAACAATAACAAGCTAATGTACAGTACCATACCAAATATGTCTGTCGAAAAATGTAGTTGTTCGTAAGAAATAATAATTACAATTTCTTTGTTAAATGTGTGTATAATAAGACGTCTTAAATAATGCTTTCTAACAGAGACCGAAAATAACAGTTATATTGGAATTATAAAACAAATAGCATATAGAAGAAAATGTCGAAAAACTGATTCAAGTATACCATATTGATCCTTATGAACTTTTCTATGATTAAATATATTGATTTGTAAAATTTTGATTCTTATTTTTTCGATCAAAATTAACAGTTATTTTTGATTTTAATTTTTTGTAAGAAAAATAAAAGTAATTTCATGATTTTTATTTTTTTGAAAAAGAATAACTGTCATTTTTTGATTTTAATGTTTTCGATCGAAAAACTGAAACAACGAGTAAGTAATTATAATTATACATATATGAAAACTAGTTTTCCGTCTGGATGGCTGGCTTGAAAATAAAATAATTTGTGTTTGCTTCGTTAAAAATTTATTTTGTATGTAATGCTGCGGTTTTTGATTATCTGTCAAGATATCAACCCCTTTGCGCGCAATTATCGTTTATGCCAATATTTTTTGAAATTTAGTTTTTGATGCAATCTTGTTTTACATTCAAAGAGACGTCACCTGACAAAATATTGTAGGCGAATTCCACTTCGTTGCTCCAAAAATTGAATGTATATTTTAATTTTTATATTGCAAGCGAAAGCAGAGAAAAGTAGAAAAATGGTTGTCCTGCAAAATTAGGTTTTTGTAACATACGATAATTTCGCGCAAAGGGGTCGATATATAAGAATGAAAAATATTTGTCTGTTTGTTTGTTCGCTTATAGACTCCTTAACTATTAAACCGAGTTTCCTTTATTTTTTTATATTAACATCATGTGAGCCCCGAAAAAATGGGCCACTTATTTTTTTGATAGGGGCAGGGGAAGTGGTACCTTCCATAGGATGCCAATAATAAGTATCGCATATCTTAAGAGCCGCTGCACCAATTTTCTTGAAAGTTTTGCAGTAGGATCTTCCGAGTCCCGAAATTAAAATATCGCGTAACTGTTGAACTATTATAGCGAGAGTCTTCAAGCGTGGTTAAAGCCACTATTATGGTACTCTCTAAATTACAAAATGAGCGGGATAGACAAAGGAGGAGCAGTACCCCCCATAGAACGAAAATGTAAAATGCAGAATATCTGAAGTCAGAATTCTTCAAGCTATTTATGACCCACACTTAAGATAAACTGCACTTTTCAAAATATATAAAAATCGCGTTACTTGAGTACTATTATAGCGAGTGAGCTTAAACGTGGTTAAGGCCACTATTATGGTTAACCATAAATTTCAAAATAGAAATGGGCGGGGTAGACGGAGGAGGTGTACCATTAATAGAACGAAAACATTCAATGCCGCATATCTGAACACAAAAGCCTTCAAGCTTTGAAGGTCGCACTCTTATTGCAAACTTCACCTTTCAAAATAAAAATAAAGCGGGTAGAAGCAGGGGGAGCAATACATTTCTACAAAATCATCCTGTGAGCCCCAAAAATAAAATAAATACTTATTTTGTCGATAGGGGCAGGGGATCAGTACCCCCATAGGACTGTTGACTCAAAATTAGGACTAAGTAAAGTTCAGCCCAAACGGCTGAAGTTAGAGACATGAAATTTTAACAGTGAATAAAACTCCCAACGAATAGATCAACAGACAAGAGATTTTTTGATATTTTAATAGAGTGCAAAATAGGCTTAATATATGCTATAAATGTTTGTAAATTTGCAAGAGGGCTTGGCACCTTTCAAACAAAGATAGTATGAACAAGTAAAAAAGAATAGTCGGTCAAACCCGACCATATGATACACTACACCACAGTATTTAAACACACACTATGCTTATGTGACCATATAAGTAAGGATTTATCTATGTTTATAAACTTCATTAAAATCTGTTTTAAAGTTTGTGAGATACAGAAATTGCCCCCTACCTTTCCTTGTGGTCCTATTTTTAAAGACTGCATAGCTTATGTGTCCATATAAATATGTTTCTATTTATGATTTTTAATAGGCTTGGTCCTTGTGCTAATAATAATCTGTGTACCAAATTTTATAAAATTATCTCCAAAATTGCGACCTGTACTTTGCGCACAAGGTTACATGGACAGCCAGCCAATCGGACGGACATCGTTAGTTCGACTCAGAAAGTGATTCTGAGTCGATCGGTATACTTTAATGTAGGTCTAGGACCAATATTTTAAGGTGTTACACACATCATTACAAATGCATAATACCTTCTCAACTATTGTGGTGTGGGTATTATAACTCCATATCTGTGGGGTAATTCTGTAACTTTTTAACGACAAAAATTTGTCGTTAGGTAGAACATTTTTACTTAAAAATACTTAAAATTTACTACTTAACGAAAAAATTTTGTCGTTAAAAAGTTACAGAATTACCCCACTGAAGAACAGTTACATAAATGTTTTCAAATTTAAAACAAATAAATTTGTTAACAATACACAACATCTGCTAAAAAGTGGACTGGATTGGAGAAGTGGGAGTGAGCAGGAGAACGGTCTTGTTAAAATATTAAGCTTGGTTATAAATACAGAATATTTCTCAAAAAGTGAGCTAGATAGGAGAAGTAGGCGTGGTACCTTCCATATAAAGACAATTTAGATTTCTTTATATCTGGAGAATGGTCCAAGTATGGAAAACTTAAATTTGCAACAAATAGTTGGCTTATCTTTACAAAATATCTGTCAAAAAGAAGGCTGGATTGGAGAAATGATCATGACACCTTCAATATAAGCACAATATTGGTTTCTGTATACCAGTAGAACGTAAATAGAAAAGTATCTAAATTTGGTACTATTTGCTTCGTTATCGATACTCAAGACCTGTTTTAAAATTTTTGACTAATTTTATTTCAATTTGGGTAGCGAAGAACATCAGTTAAAGCTAGTCTATATATATAAAAATAAGTTGCATTGTGTTAGTAATTGATGTTCTCTGAAATGCGTGAACCGATTTTGGTTCTGCAAAGTTCACGTGGAAGGTGACGTCAATACCAAGGTTTTTATGTATCAACGGTCTTCAAATGTGTATTGGTTCATGAGTTATATGTAGTTCCGAAACATGTATTTTTTTTGCATGGACATTTTTCGAATTTTACTCAATATTTTGAAAAACTCAAATTCAATTAGTTTTTAGATTCATTGCAGTTCGATTTTAGTCAAACCATTACTTTAATTTAGCTACTTAGGTATTGTAAATCACATCTTCATGAGTTATAGCCATTTAAGTGAGCACTGCTTTCATTTCGAAACATGTATTTTTTCGTGCATGAACATTTTCCTGCCGAATTGGTTTCGTACAAGTCTATGGATACTGTTACCAATGTAGAAGATATTGTGAATTATCCAACAGAATTTTTTAATTCGTTGAATTTACCCCGTTTAAACTGGAAAATTCAAAGGCGAAGATGTATTCATTCCTGTTCGGCTTGGGTTTGCGGTTACTATTAATAAGGCGCAAAGCCAATCATTAGGAATTTGTGAAGTGAATTTTTAATATCCAGTTTTCTTACATGGACAGTTGTATGTAGCCTGTTCGCGCGTTGGCAAACCATCGGTTTTATATACTTACACCGAAACTGGAAAAACAAGAAATGTTGTCTACCACAGAGAATTACAATAAAAACAATCTATCACTGAATTAAATGAATTCGAATTGATTTCTTAGTGTTTTTTTTGCACTACGAAGTGTGCAGGGGTTCACTAGTACATATATAAAAATGAAAAATGTTTGTCAGTTTGTATGTTTGTTTGTTGGCTTATAGACTCCTAAACTACTGAGCCGATTTTCCTTACAGTAATATCACGTGAGCCTCGAAAATAAAATAGTCTACTTACTTTTTCGATAAGAGCAGGGGAAGTGGTCTCCCCATAAGACGCCAATGCTAAATATCGCATATCTTAAGAACTGTTTTAGTGAGAATGCTCAAACTTGATAGGAAACACTGTTATGGTAAACCACACCTTTAAAAACCGTTGAAGCATTATCCCCCATCGGGTGCATATAATAAATATTGCGTAACTGAAGAACTATTATAGCGAGGGTCTTCAAACGTAGTTAAAGGCACTACTATGGCAAACTATAAATTAAAAAATATAAAATTGGGCTTGGTGGACGGAGGAGGATTAATACCCCACATAGAACGAAAATATTAAATACAACTATACCTTTCAAAATAAAAATAAAGGGGGAAGGTGCAGCGGGAGCAATGAATAATATATATGTAGATAAAAAAAGCGTATGTAACTTTGTTCCCTATAGACTCCGAAACTACTGAAACTATTTTCCTGAAATTTTCACAGTAATTTTCTGATTACCCGACACAGACTATTTTGAATTTTTAGGTGGGCGTGGTACCCATACAATCCAATCAAATATTTCTACATTTTCCGAGTATTGTAACAGTAAAAGTATTCCAATTTTATACAAATTGCTTAGATAATAATACACAACATCTTTCCAAAAGAAGGTTCAATGGGAAAAATACGAAAGTCACCACTCATACGAATACACTAGAAATTTCTGTATATCTGTAGAACGGTTACTGTAAAAGCAATTAAAGTTAGTACAAGATGCTTGATCTCAATACACGAGATCTGTTTTAAAAAATAATTTTCTAATTTTATTTCGATTGGGGCATGGTGGAATAAGCAGGTGGCATCGTTACGGCAACAAATACAACATTACAACAAAAATGGAAATTATATCACCGTTTACGTCAAAAATAGTTTAAACAAAAATCAAAGCGTGCCGCTAAACGAGATGAAATAAATATATTTTTAGCTAACTTTTATTTAATTATGGTCAATATCTTATTTATTTTAATTTAAAATTATCAAAAACAATTATTAGTATTGTGGTTATTTTGTTGAACTATCTATGGTTTTTAATCCAAATTTTCAATATTTCTAATTAGGCTTAAGTTCATCAAATTTAATTTTCATTAAATTATTTTATGAAGAAAGGAATTTTACAACATGAAAATCAATTAAAATTGTTATTGATAATCCCTCATTCTTGACGTGGCCAGGGGTTGAACCCTGGCCGGCAGGTTACTATGACATGTTTCGATCGCAACCACTCGATCTCCTCAGATAGTTTTGCCGTCTTACACTCGCAGCCATCGAAGGCTGCTGACGTCAATAGTCAAATATCAATCCTTAAACCAAATTTGTATTTTTAACATTTGGTAGATCGAAATTTGCTTTTCCTGAATGATTATCCATTTTAATTGATTTTACATGTTTTTTCCTTACTTCTGTTTTTTCGTACTTTGTCAAGGATTTTTCTTGAAGTCCAAGTACATTTTTTGTTTTTTCATTTTGTCTTTCTCTTTTCTGTTGACCTTTTTCAGCACAACTTGAAGGACAAATGTACACATAGAGCTCGTGCCCTAGCTTTAACAATAATTAGTATTGTGGTTATTTTGTTGAACTATCTATGGTTTTTAATCCAAATTTTCAATATTTCTAATTAGGCTTAAGTTCATCAAATTTAATTTTCATTAAATTATTTTATGAAGAAAGGAATTTTACAACATGAAAATCAATTAAAATTGTTATTGATAATCCCTCATACTTGACGTGGCCAGGGGTTGAACCCTGGCCGGCAGGTTACTATGACATGTTTCGATCGCAACCACTCGATCTCCTCAGATAGTTTTGCCGTCTTACACTCGCAGCCATCGAAGGCTGCTGACGTCAATAGTCAAATATCAATCCTTAAACCAAATTTGTATTTTTAACATTTGGTAGATCGAAATTTGCTTTTCCTGAATGATTATCCATTTTAATTGATTTTACATGTTTTTTCCTTACTTCTGTTTTTTCGTACTTTGTCAAGAATTTTTCTTGAAGTCCAAGTACATTTTTTGTTTTTTCATTTTGTCTTTCTCTTTTCTGTTGACCTTTTTCAGCACAACTTGAAGGACAAATGTACACATAGAGCTCGTGCCCTAGCTTTAACAATAATTAGTATTGTGGTTATTTTGTTGAACTATCTATGGTTTTTAATCCAAATTTTCAATATTTCTAATTAGGCTTAAGTTCATCAAATTTAATTTTCATTAAATTATTTTATGAAGAAAGGAATTTTACAACATGAAAATCAATTAAAATTGTTATTGATAATCCCTCATTCTTGACGTGGCCAGGGGTTGAACCCTGGCCGGCAGGTTACTATGACATGTTTCGATCGCAACCACTCGATCTCCTCAGATAGTTTTGCCGTCTTACACTCGCAGCCATCGAAGGCTGCTGACGTCAATAGTCAAATATCAATCCTTAAACCAAATTTGTATTTTTAACATTTGGTAGATCGAAATTTGCTTTTCCTGAATGATTATCCATTTTAATTGATTTTACATGTTTTTTCCTTACTTCTGTTTTTTCGTACTTTGTCAAGAATTTTTCTTGAAGTCCAAGCACATTTTTTGTTTTTTCATTTTGTCTTTCTCTTTTCTGTTGACCTTTTTCAGCACAACTTGAAGGACAAATGTACACATAGAGCTCGTGCCCTAGCTTTAACAATAATTAGTATTGTGGTTATTTTGTTGAACTATCTATGGTTTTTAATCCAAATTTTCAATATTTCTAATTAGGCTTAAGTTGATATAGAGCTCGTGCCCTAGCTTTAACAATAATTAGTATTGTGGTTATTTTGTTGAACTATCTATGGTTTTTAATCCAAATTTTCAATATATCTAATTAGGCTTAAGTTCATCAAATTTAATTTTCATTAAATTATTTTATGAAGATAGGAATTTTACACCATGAAAATCAATTAAAATTGTTATTGATAATCCCTCATTCTTGACGTGGCCAGGGGTTGAACCCTGGCCGGCAGGTTACTATGCCTTCGATGGCTGCGAGTGTAAGACGGCAAAACTATCTGAGGAGATCGAGTGGTTGCGATCGAAACATGTCATAGTAACCTGCCGGCCAGGGTTCAACCCCTGGCCACGTCAAGAATGAGGGATTATCAATAACAATTTTAATTGATTTTCATGTTGTAAAATTCCTTTCTTCATAAAATAATTTAATGAAAATTAAATTTGATGAACTTAAGCCTAATTAGAAATATTGAAAATTTGGATTAAAAATTATCAAAAACTTTAATAAAATACAATAATTAAACATAAACAAAACTTTGACATAAACCTAGACAAACAATGCAAGAGCAAAAAATCGTCATCTGGCGTAGTGCTGCCACCTGTTTATTCCACCATGGATTGGGGTACCAAAGCGCACCGGACTAAGCTAGTATGCAATAAAATAATGTAAGAATTTAAAGTAAGAAAAAATAAATAAATATTTTATATAATCTGCTAATTGTTCCTTTTCATAAGTTAATTTTTTTGTAATATTAAACATTTTTATTTTTCGAATACATTCTACATACGTGATAAATAAATTTCAATTTCATAAAGACGAAGGGATTTAAGAAAATAAAGGGTGTCATGATATCATTTTTTTTTATCATTAAATAGTTGTGGTTCTTGTTTAAATAAACATAGAATTCCTACAAAATCTATGCAAATTAAGAATTCGTGAAAAAAAAACTATGAGGCATGCATGTGGAGGTGTTAAGAATTCTTGGAAAAACAAAGAAATGTGAGTTATGTAAAGTTGAGCAGATGCTGAGATTTTTAATTACAAAAGATTTTGTTATTCGTGCTTAATTCCCAGTTTTTATTATTGATAAAAACACTTGAAATTTATTGTTGATGGGATAAGCTATTCCTATGCATTTCACTGGTTGCTTAGGCCAGATCATCAGGAAACTGCATCCATAAAGGTTTTAGACAAACTAAAGATATTAAACCAAATAAAACTGTTAAACGTATAAGAATTATAGCAACAGTTCTACTTGTAACAATATCAAAGTTTAAACAAAACACATCAACAATAAACAACAGTGGGTTCATCTCATCTTACATTTCCCCACTACAATTAGTTGAAATTCTCTCAACATTAATTGTAGTTGTAAGTAGGTTAAGAAAAACAAAATGAAAAAAACAACAACTTACAAAAGATGTTGTCAATTAAGTGTTTTTTAGGCCGTGCACTGCCTGTTTATTATCAAAAAGTAATTTCAATTTTTGGGAATACAAAATTTTTTTCAAAAGATTTTGTTATTCGTGCTTAATTCCCAGTTTTTATTATTGATAAAAACACTTGAAATTTATTGTTGATGGGATAAGCTATTCCTATGCATTTCACTGGTTGCTTAGGCCAGATCATCAGGAAACTTCATCCATAAAGGTTTTAGACAAACTAAAGATATTAAACCAAATAAAACTGTTAAACGTATAAGAATTATAGCAACAGTTCTACTTGTAACAATATCAAAGTTTAAACAAAACACATCAACAATAAACAACAGTGGGTTCATCTCAATAGCTTATCCCATCAACAATAAATTTCAAGTGTTTTTATCAATAATAAAAACTGGGAGTTAAGCACGAATAACAAAATCTTTTGAAATTAAAATTTTGTATTCCCAAAAATTGAAATTACTTTTTGATAATAAACAGGCAGTGCACGGCCTAAAAAACACTTAATTGACAACATCTTTTGTAAGTTGTTGTTTTTTTCATTTTGTTTTTCTTAACCTACTTACAACTACAATTAATGTTGAGAGAATTTCAACTAATTGTAGTGGGGAAATGTAAGATGAGATGAACCCACTGTTGTTTATTGTTGATGTGTTTTGTTCAAACTTTGATATTGTTACAAGTAGAACTGTTGCTATAATTCTTATACGTTTAACAGTTTTATTTGGTTTAATATCTTTAGTTTGTCTAAAACCTTTATGGATGAAGTTTCCTGATGATCTGGCCTAAGCAACCAGTGAAATGCATAGGAATAGCTTATCCCATCAACAATAAATTTCAAGTGTTTTTATTAATAATAAAAACTGGGAATTAAGCACGAATAACAAAATCTTTTGAAATTAAAATTTTGTATTCCCAAAAATTGAAATTACTTTTTGATTTTTAATTACATTAAATAAAATAATGTAAGAATTTAAACTAAGAAAAAAAAATTTATAGAATCTGCTAATTGTTCCTTTTCATAAGTTACTTTTTTTTAATATTAAACATTTTTATCTTTCGAATGTTTTCTACATATCGAAATATGGCTTTATTATCAGAAATTCTTAAAGAATAGATTTTATGTTTGTATGGGAATTAGTGCTGGGATACTATATATATTTTCTACTATCGATAGTTCAAATTTCACTATCGATATTACTATCGACTGAATGTTTATACTTGTGCAGGAAAACTTTAATTATTTTTTATACCCTCCGCCACAATTAGTTGTGAAGAGGGCATACTAAGTTTGTCATTCCATGTGAAACTTTTTTATTACTCATCTCAGACCCCATAAAGTGTATATATTCTGGGTCCTTGAGTGATTCTAAGTCGATTTAGCCATGTCCATCTGTCTGTCTGAACAAACTTGGTACCAAATTGCTTGTAGCTGGATTGAAATCCAGCAAAATCGGTTCAGTATAACCAGAGCTATGAATCAAAATGTGGAACCACCACCTAAAAAAATTGATAATTTTGTTACAAAATATAACATGAATGATGGAACAAGGCACGGAATGAGATAAGCTTTTGCAAAAATTTGTTTTATTTGACTGGAAATCACGCTGTTAAATTTCGTGAGGATCCGTCCATAATTTGCCCTAAGCCCCATATAAACACTACTCCCGGAAAACAGTTTAGTACGCCTAAAAACGTAAAAAATAACGCTATCGTAACAAAATTTGGTACGTCACAGTTTTTTGGGACAAGAAATAACACTGTTTTGGCTCGTCCCAGTTTTATAGGACTATAAATGATACTGTGAAATTTCGAGAAGATCGGTACATAATTTACCCTAGGCCCCATAGAAACCCTACTCCCGGAAAACAGTTTAGTACACCTAAAACCATAACTACTAATGCTAGCATAACAGAAATTGGTACGTCACAGTTTTAAAGGACTAGAAATGACGCTGTGAAATTTCGTGATGATCGGTCCATAATTTACCCTAGGCCCCATAGAAACCCTACTACAGGAAATCAGTTTAGTACACCTAAAACCATAATTAATAATGATATCATAACAGAAATTGGTACGTTCAGTTTTAAAGGACTAGAAATGACGCTGTAAAATTTCGCGATGATCGGTCCATAATTTACCCTAGGCCCCATATAAACCCTACTACCGGAAAACAGTTTAGTCGCCTAAAACCATAATTAATAACAAATCGTCACAGTTTAAGATAATAATAATAAATAGACATCATACAGATATTACTCCTTAAACATTCGAACTGTCGGGGGAGGGTATCAAAGATTCGGCACAGCCGAATATATCACTCTAACTTGCTTATAAGGCTACAGTCCGTTGTTTTTATCACTTTATTGAATGTATGAGACGTATGTATATACGCACATTATTTTAGATGACAGTGTTTTAAAAATGGTTAAATACTTTTCTGAAGGAACCAAAGTAACAGGGACTATAAGATATTCCATTGCAACTTTAAAAAATTTTCTAAATTCTAAACGCAAAAACGTAATCAATCTAGCGGACTTATCCTCTAATGGTCGTTCATTGTTTTGTCCTATGCTTGCAATTGCATTCGGATTTGCATTTTTTTTACAACATTACAAAAATATTTGACATTTCAGTCCCTATATAAACATGTAAAAATTTCGACATAAAGGCCTTTAATTAACAGTAAAAAGCACTGCTAAGCAATCCATACCACTTGCCATTCTTGTTGTTTCTATTCATTGCTGTATTTCAGCGCGAATTATTAATAGTAAGTAAAAATTTGCGGCAAAAAAACTGTGTGTGTATAGCTGCTGTTAGATGTGTTCATAGCTGTATTTTAAATAACGAAAATATCGATATTTATATTTTCCCTATCGATATTTTAAGACTATCGATATCGTATCGATAGTTTCCCAGCACTAATGGGAATATGATTTTATAAAAGTTTAGTATAAATAGAGTAGCTAGGTTTCCAATACAAATTCTTAAAAAAATGTCTAATCAAGATCTTTTTAACTTCTCTATTATTAACGATGAGGAAACACAGTTGTTTCCTGTTCAAGGTGGGCTTGTAATACCAGCAACATCAGTAACTCCACCGTCACCATCCTTACTGCTTTCTTCGTGATCAAATACATCTCATCTGCCATCTGAATACAGAGAAGGAAAAGAAGAAAAAAAAAAATAGAGGTGGAAGAAGAAGAGGATGACGGAGAAGTGTATATACAAATAAAAAAATATATTTCAAATCGGGAAAAAGATGGGCAAATAGTAAGGAAAAAATGGGAAATGTATAAGAGGCAACTGTATAAAAATAAAATTTAAAAAGATGCTAAGAAAGCAATAAAACAAGCTAGGGTAAGAAATAATCAATTAAGAAGAAATATTAGAAGTTTCCTATTAAGAAAAATATATTATATGATGCCCCATTAAATTCATTTAAAACAAGTAAGAGTGCTATATTCGGCTGTGCCATATCTTTGATACCCTCCACCGACAGTTCAAATGTTTTAGGAGTAATATCTATATGATGTCTCTTTATTATAAATTTATCTGCATAAAAACAGACATCTGCATTAAAATTGGTTGCGGTTTAGACATACATATATTAAATTATTGACCGACAATAAGAAAGTTTATGACTTTCTTTTTTAGCCATTTTGACTAGCTTGAGTAAAATATCATGATTCGTAATAGTTTAAGCCGAACTTAAATGATTTTCAGGAGGGGAATTTATATTGGAGCCATGGTAAGCTATGAACTAATTCTGACATTAAAAAACATAAATTTCAATAAATCGGAGAAAGTAGTTTTAGCGTTTGCAGTGAATTTCAGAAGGTTTATTATGGACCGTATATCACAAAATTGCATAACATTTTTTCTGGCCATATGAAGTTAAGTTGGAAGAAAGTTTACCGCAATATCTATATTTGCTACGATCTTAGGCGTATTTAATTATTTTACCAGAGTGGGCTTTATATGAGGCATATAGTAAATTATGGACCAATCATCACATTTATTAGTGTGATTTCTAGTTATATAAAACTGTGAAATATTAAATTTTAATCTGATAGCATTATCTTGTACGGTTTTAGGCATACTAAATTGTTTTCCGGGAGAAGGGTTTATATGGAGCCTAAGCTAATTATGGACCGATCTTCACGAAATTTGACAGCATCATTTCTAGTCCTATAAAACTGTGACACACCAATTTCTATTATGATAGCATTGTTAATTACGGTTTTAGGCGTACTAAATTGTTTTCCCGGAGTAGGGTTTATAAGGGGCCTAGGGTAAATTATGGACCGATCTTCACGAAATTTCACAGCGTGATTTCCAGTCGAATAAGATACATTTTTGCAAAATTTTTCCAGCATTTATGTTAGCTTTTGTAGCAAAATTATCAATTTCTTAAAGGTGGTGGTTCCACATTTTGATTCATAGCTCTGATCCTACTAAACCGATTTTGCTGGATTTCAATCCCAAACTGCTTAGGATAACTACAAGCAATTTGGCACCAATTTTTTTCATTTCTTTTGAGTTTTTCGAAAGTGAGCGTGTTTTTAACTGACGGACAGACGGACATAGCTAAATCGACTTAGAATTACTCAAGGACCCAGAATATATGTATATACTTTATGGGGTTTGAAATGAATAATAAAAAAGTTTCACACGGAATGAAAAAATTAGTATACT
This sequence comes from Pollenia angustigena, assembly GCA_930367215.1. Classification (NCBI taxonomy): domain Eukaryota; kingdom Metazoa; phylum Arthropoda; class Insecta; order Diptera; family Polleniidae; genus Pollenia; species Pollenia angustigena. The sequence goes on along the minus strand of OV884061.1, from coordinate 7,955,191 downwards.
AATTGTGGTGGAGGGTATAAAAAGGATAAATGTGATGTATGTTCTGTTTATAAAATAGTAATCATTATATATGCAACACATGTTTGAAAGATTATAATAAGTTCATCTGTGTTAACAAATGTTAAAAGATTGCAAATAAAAATAATTTTCACAATAATATTTATGTATGATATTGGTTGGGGGTTGATCTTTTAATTTTTCAATTCCTCAAACTTAACACGGTTCACTATATTTTTGATTTAAAAAAACACTTTGTTTTATTTTTTGTATTTTAGTTTTGTTTAATACTAGCTTAACCCGGTGCGTTTCGCTACACTGCTTTAACCACTTCTTCAGTTGAGAGATATTTAATATATGCATCCTATGGGAGGTATTTTTCCCCTGCGCCTACCCGCTTTATTTTTATTTTCAAAAGTGTAGTATACCATAAGAATGACTTCTACAAAGTTTGAACATTCTCACTATAACAGTTCTTTAAATATGCGATATTAAACATTGGCGTCTTATGGTGGGTACCACTTCCCCCGCTGCTTTTTATTTCAATTTTGGGGCTCAGATGATCTTACTACCAACAGTTCAACAAAATGCGTGCAGCGGCTCTTAATTATATTCCTATCTATCAGGGGTACTGCTCCTCCACTGTCAACCCTACCCATTTTTATATTGAAATTTTTAGTTTACAATAATAGTAGCTTTAACCACGTTTGAAGACTCTCCCTTTAATAGTTCTTCTGTTGATCGATATTTAATATATACATACATCCTATGGGAGGCATTTCCCCCCCTGCGCCTACCAGCTTTAATTTTATTTTCAATAGTATAGTATGCCATAAGAGTGACTTCTACAAAATTTGAACATTCTCACTATAACAGTTCTTAAGATATGCGATATTAAACATTGGCGTCCTATGGGGGGAACCACTTCCCCCGCTGCTATTTTATTTACATTTTGGGGCTCAGAAGATCCTAATACCAAAAGTTCAACAAAATGCGTGCAGCAGCTCTTCAGATATGCGATATTAATTATTCGCATCCAATGGGGGGTACCGATTCCCCTGCCCCTATCGAAAAAATAAGTAGCCTATTTTATTTTTAGGGCTCACGTGATGTTACTGTAAAACTTTCAGTAAAATCGGTTTAGTAGTTTAGGAGCCTCTAAGCCAACAAACAAACAAACATACAAACATTTTTCATTTTTCATTTTTATATATATAGATAGATAGATAGAAGATTAGGGTTTTAATTATATGTATTTGTTTTGTTCATAATTTTGATTTAAATTTATGTATGTACTAGCATTCGACCCGCTGCTTCGCTAGCGGCAGGAAGTAAGTAGCACCAAAATTAATTTAATGTTAGAACGACAATGACAGTTAAGGCCTCGTTACTCTTACATAAACGTATACGTTGCGGATCAGCTGTTCAGTTTTCCTTACCATGCTTATGTGTAAATAGATACTCACACGTAAACGTAACGTTGCGGATGAACCCGATAAAATTAAAATTTCTCTCCGTTTTAACACTGTTAAGAATTTTATTTTTGTTCTCAAGCAGTGTTGTCAACAAAACATATTAACCAGCGGCTTAATTTAAAATTTTATTCATGAGATTCTCATCAAAACATTTATTTAAATTTGGTGTCATGAAAAACTATGGGTTTTTTGTTCGAACTGAAATTAGCGTCAGCTTTGGGTGTCACAGAAACCAATGTTATGGCGATTTTATTAAAAATAAACCTAGCACCTTACAGCTCTTGTTTTTTTATTGAAAAAATTATTGTTGTTAAAAGCATAATTTTTTATTTTATTTTATTCAACAGTTAGATTATTTCAATAGATGGAAGTAAATTAAATTGATGAATAGTTAAAATAGTATTTTTTGCAAGTTTCCGGCAGTCTTCGGCAGCGGGCAGTAGTGTGTTATGGGGCTTCAGCGGCACTTTCGCCATACAAAAAGTTGGAGCATCCCAAAATGTGTTGGGGATTGAACCCACCACAAGCTTTTTTCCATATGTTTTAGAGGTATACTTGATTGTAATCTGGCAGTTCTGTTTATCTAAGTCATAAGCCACAAACTTTTTCCATATGTTTTAGAGGTATACTTGATTGTAATCTGGCAGCTCTGTTTATCTAAGTCATAAGCCACAAACTTTTTCCATATGTTTTAGAGGTATATTTGAATGTAATCTGACAGTTTTGTTTATCTAAGCCATAAGCCAAAACTTCTATTTCATAAGTTTTCTGATCTGACAGCACTGATTAAAATTTAAACCTTTCCTCTGGCAGCTCTGTTTGTCTAAGTCATAAACCACAAACTTTTTCCATATGTTTTAGAGGTATATTTGAATGTAATCTGACAGTTTTGTTTATCTAAGCCATAAGCCAAAACTTCTATTTCATAGGTTTTCTGATCTGACAGCTCTTATTAAAATTTAAACCTTTCAATCTGGCAGCTCTGTTTATCTAAGTCATAAGCCACAAACTTTTCCCATATGTTTTAAAAGTATATTTGAATGTAATCTGACAGTTTTGTTTATCTAAGCCATAAGCCAAAACTTATATTTCATAGGTTTTCTGATCCGACAGCACTGATTAAAATTTAAACTGTTCAATCTGGTAACTATGTTTATCTTATTCATAAGCCATAAAATGTTGCCCAAATCTAACACTACTATAACTAAACAGTTGAAACTTTTCAATGTGATTGATAATTCTGTTTTTATTTATATATTCGTCTGTTTATCGAAGTCATAGTCCGCGAGCTGTGCTTCAAATGTATTTATTTATGAATTTTTGTAATGAAAATATTTTATAAATGTTAGAAATAAAACCTTATAGTAACTTTTAAGTTTGAAAAAGTATAAAGTGCAAATGATAATCTGATTAGCTTAGTTATGAAATAAAAAGTTCAATCTGAAATTCAGATTACAAACTGTTGGTAGTTTTTTCTAAGATTTCATCGCTAACATGTATATGTGTTTGTGTGTGTGTGTGTATCGGTTATGAATTTATGGTTCTTTGAGTTGATTAGAATATAATGTTTATTTAATTGTTTATACTTATTAAATAAAAAATAATTCAAAATTAAAAAAGTTTTTACTATACAATGTTAATATGTTTATTCTTAGTGATGGATAATAAGTCCATAATTTTTCTCCCTAAACTATAAAAAGTTCTCCCCCTGTAACCATCTCATCCTTGGTTAAATATATTAATTCTTTGAATGCTCTATAAATGTTATCAGTCTTGTTTTAAACATTCAACTATTCAGTTAATTGTGCTCTGTGAAAAAAAAAAATATATAAAAAAGAAAAATGCCAAATTTTTATTGTGAAACTTGTGGAAAGGTTTATACTAAAAATTCTAATTTAAATCGTCAGATTAGATTGCATCATGGTAGACCATCCACATCTACAAAGTGTACAACTTGTAATTTACAAGTCGTAAAGAACTCCTTACACATACCCATTCAAGAAAGCATAAAGAGAATGGGGGGGAATCTCATAATTATTGCAGTACATGTAAGGAGTACATCTCAAAAACAAATTGGCATTATCATCTGAGAACTAATAATCACAAAATAAAGAACGCTACTCAAATTGAAAATAATTTATTCTGTATAAACTCATCATTTAACAACTGTATGAAAACTTAAATTTTGCAAAATACAGATGAAGAAAATCTTGTTCCTGAAATTTTTTTAAAGGAAAATAAATCACAGATAATTACATTAATTAAAGATTCAACACAAAAAATTCTTAATATAAAATTAGATTTTGAACTATTTTGTGAGTATATGCTAGTCAAAGACAAAGATGACTCATGTACTGTAGACCTTAAATCCCATCAAACAAAAATGATTATTTTTAATTCATCGCTCACAATAGAGGACATTGAACAATGTTATAAAGATCAATGTGATATTCTTATAATGAAAATGAGTGAGTTTCAGGAACGTGATAGTGGATGGACATTAATAAAAATTAAATTCCTTGAAATTAATATTAACAAATATAAATGCATAAAAGGCTCTCAATATATTCCTCTTCCACAACAAATTAAAATAAAACACGCTTGTATTAACGTACAGAATCACGATGAATACTGTTTTAAATGGGCTATTATTTCAGCACTATATCCAGTCGCTCGTGATTGTACAAAGAGATGTTCAGCATATAAAATAAATAATATTGAAGATGATGTTATAATAATGAATAATGGAATTTTTTTAAACTTTAAGAATCTTAGTTTCCCTTTAGCTGTTAATAAAATTAGCGAGTTTGAAATTAATAATCCGCAAATAAGTATAAATGTGTTTGGATTGGAGGATAATAATATAGTTGGCCCATATTACTTCACTCAAGAAGAAAAGTAAAACCATATTAACTTGTTGCTTCTAGAGGATGATAACAGATTCCATTACGTATGGATCAAAAATATTTCAAGGTATATTGATTTTGAATAAAAAAAGGCATATTTTATTAAAAAAATATATTTTTTATTTATTTAATTACAGAATGATACGTAATCAACTAACTTAGCATAAAGATCAAATATATATATATATGTAATACCTGTCTAATACATTTCCATACTGGGTCATCTTTACAAAAACATAAAATGGAATGTAACAAAATGGTTACTAAAATGCCTGATTTAAATAACAATTTAGTTAGCTTTAACAATTTTAAAAAGCAAATGGATGTACTTTTTGTAGTGTATGCTGATTTTGAATGTATTTTAGAATCAGTTAATATACAGAATTCAAACAAAGTAAAATCTATACAAAAACACATTCTATTTGCTTATAGCTATTTTATTAAATGCTCGTTTGACGCTAGTTTAGATATATTTAAAGTTTATAGTGGCGATAACTCACCTAATCATTTTTTTAATAGTTTAGTTAAGGATATTTTAACTATTTATAGGAATTATTTAAGTATAGTTAATCCTATGAATTCCTTAACAGAACTTGAAGAGAAGAGACAGAAAGACACACAATCTGTCATATTTGTAATAAATTTTTATCTATTGAAAATCGAGTAGCTGATCATTGTCATTTAACAGTCATAATTCATAATCTTTCGGCATATGATTGTCATTTGTTTATCCGAGAGCTATCATCTATTGAAGGTGATATAAATAAAATTCCTTTAAATAAGGAATTATATATATCCATTTCAAAAAGAATTGCGGTTAATGAAAAAGATACTATTGAATTGCGTTTTCTCGACTCAATTCGATTCATGCCGTCTAGTTTAGAGAAACTAGCAAGTTATTTATGCGATGATGATTTAAATATTGTAAAATCAATTTATATGAGTGATCAGGAATTTAGTTTAATGAAGCGTAAAGGTGTTTTTCCATATGACTATCTAGATTCTGTTAATCGTCTTCAGGAGACACAACACAAATAGACATGCTGAACAAGTTTGGAATACGTTTAAATGTAAAACACTAATGGATTATTTACTTTTATATCTAAAAGTAGACGTTCTTTTACTATGTGACATTTTTGAAAATTTTAGAAAAGTTTGTAAACACATTTATAATTTAGATCCCTGTCAATACTATACCACCCCTGGTCTATCTTGGGATACAATTAGGGTTCCCAACTTTTTTTGTTGCAAATTAAGTACATTGATTATTTAAGGTTAAGAAAAAAAAGTACACAGTAAAAATATAAAGTACAATTAATTTATTTTTATTGGTTTATTTAAAAACGTTTTTTACTGCTTTTCGCGAGTTTTATCAAACAATTACACTGTGCTAGTACTTGACACTTTTATTTGAGACAAGCCGGGCAACTGGCGCTTAAACCCAATTCGGGTACGCTGAATCCAATACCGGTTCAATTTATTGAAATAACTAAAGAAAAAACGAAAATCGGCAATACAATTTCCTTAAATTTTTTTCTAACTTGCGCAGTCGTTTTAGAAACATCATTTTTTTTTTGGCAACAAAAATAATTTTTTGCAACATTTCGAAATTTTTGTTTGTTAAAAATGTATAAAAAATTCCAGACATACGAAATAAAGTATTTTCGCGTACTTTATTATTCTCATAAAATACAGAGTACATTTACTCGAAATAACGTACAATACTTTATTATAAAGTACGGTTGGCAAGCCTAGAAGCAATGTTGAAAACAACAAAAATTGAGTTGGAATTGTTAACCGACATTAATATGTATAATTTTGTTGTACGGGGTATTAGGGGAGGTATTGTACAATGCAGTAAACGACATTCAATAGCTAATAATAAATATATAAGTGATTATGACTCCACCAAGGAATCAAATTATCTAATGAATTTTGATGTTAATAATTTATATGGCTATGCAATGTCTCAATACCTTCCCTATAAAAATTTTAAATGGATGGAAAATATTAATAATTTTAATGTCACTAATATAAAAGACGACTCACCATTAGGTTATATACTAGAAGTAGATTTGGAATATCCATCCGCATTACACAACTTTCATAATGATTTGCCATTTTGTGTGGAAAATAAAAAAATTGAAATAATGAAACAGACAAAACTTATAGCAGATTTAAATAATAAAACTAACTATATAATACACTACCGTACATTGCAGCAATGTATTCAGCATGGATTAATTCTTAAAAAAAATTTATAGAGTTCTTGAATTTAATCAATCAGATTGGCTAAAGATATATATTGATTTGAATAATCATCATCTAACTTTAGCTAAAAACTCATTTGAACAAAATATTTTTAAACTTTTAAATAATGCTGTCTATGGAAAGACTATGGAAAATGTTGACAAGAGAAAGGATATTAAAAATAGTATGCGAATGGGAGAACAAACGTAAACGGTTAGGAGCTAGAGCTTTTATAGCTAAACATAATTTCCATAGCGCACTTAAAATTCATGACAATATGATGGCTATTGAATTGAGAAGAGTGAGTACTATATATAACAAACCAATTTATGTTGGGTTTTCTGTTTTAGAGCTATCAAAATGGAAAATGTATAACTTTCATTATGATTACATGAAACCCAAATATCTTGATAATATTCATTTAAACTATATGGATACGGATTCCTTCATATATGATATAAAAACAAATGATTTGTATGATGATATTCGAAATGATATAAACACTCATTTCGATACATCTGCATATCCGAAAGATAATATCTTTAATTTTCCATTACTAAATAAAAAAGTATTGGGTATGATGAAGGATGAATGCAATGGTAAGTTCATAAAGGAATTCATTGGTTTAAGAGCAAAAATTGATAGATTTGATGATGAAATCAAGAAGATAAAAGGTGTTAAACATTGTATAACATCAAAGCTTACAGTTAATGACTTCAGAAAAGGTTTATTTGAAAAAAAATTATGTTATGATAATATGTATATATTTAGATCTAAGGTTCATCAAATCTATACTCAACATATAAATAAGTTAACTTTAAGCTATTCAGATGATAAGAGATATATAAGAGAAGATGATGTTGATACATATGCATGGGGTCATTATAAAATAAATTGCATATCTTCGTCAACAACACCCTCATCATCATCAGAATCAAACATGGAAACCTTCAATTTTATTTATTATAGAGACTATATGGAGGAAGATGATGAAATTCTCCTAAATGAAAGTAGAGATTAAGAAGATAAGAATGTAAATATAGAATAAGTAGTTTTAAGGAGTCAAATGAACATTTAATATAAATCAAATGGTAATTTATACTATAAGTATGTAAATGTATATTAAATAGTTTATATGAATCCATCATTGTTATTTAGATTATAAGATTGTTATATGAAAAAACAAAAAAAAAAAGATAATAGTAAATAAAATAAAAATTTTAAAATATAAAAATTAAAACAACCGTTTTTTTTTTTCGTTTCTTTTATTTATTATATATATATATAAAAAAAGGTAAACACAATTGACCACAATTAAATACGTATATTAAACTGTTTGTTGTACCGCCCATAAACTGATATGTACCCCAATACAGAAATCAATAATAGAAATTTATCATCTTAAGTTCTTGGAACAGCTCTTAATATACCTTTAACAAAAACTGTTATTTAGAACAGCTTAAGCTTTATAAATGAAAAAAAAACCCAACAACCGTATTGTGATAAAATGTCAGTTTAAACTCACGTCATGAGTTGTTTTAAATATGATTGCGAACATTATGTAACTGGCTATAAAAGTATTAAATTAGCTTTTTAAATGTGTCTGTCTGTTTTGGATGATATTTATTCGCCACATCACAATAGTGGAAAGGGTATTATGCATTTGTGCTGATGTGTGTAACACCGTAAATATGTGTCCTGTACTCATCTTTAAGTATACTGACCGACATAGAACAACTTTCTGAGTCGATCTAACGATGTCCGTCCGGCTGGTTGGCATGGTGGCTGGCAGGCTATATCTATGTTTACCTCGTGTAAAAAGTACAGGTCGTAATTTCTGAAAAAATTTCAAGAAGTTTGATATATAGGTTAAAATTCTCCCAAGGACCAAACCTATTTAAAATGGTCCGAATCGTAGGACCACGAGGGAAGATAGGGGCAACTTCTGCCTCTCAAAAACTATCAAACCGATTTTAATGAAATTTAAAACATAGATAGATCTATATTTATATGGATACATAAGCATGATTCTCCATGAGTCCCGAATATGGTGCACTAAATATGTTTTAAAATACTGTGGTGTAGGGTATCATTTAGTCGGGCTTGACCGACTGTACTTTCTTACTTGTTTTTTCTCTTAGATCATTTTTTTATAATTTACTGGCTTTCTTTACTTGAACAAAAAAAACCAAAACATTTTGTTTGATTGATTTACTGTATACAAAAATTATTGGATTGATAGGCAGACTGTCTGTCTGTAGAAGAAATAGAAAAATAAAAATATTACTGATAAGCCTTTCTTTTTTTGTTTTTAAGACTTTCTTTTGTTTTGAATAAGCTGATAAAAAGTTTTTGTTAGGAGAAAATACACATTGTTGATAACCCCCATTTTTTTTATCTTGTGTTTATGGAGAGTCAGATGATAGAATGTTATTGTTGTTGTTTTGTTTGTTGGAGTGATCGAATGTATACGAAAAAATTATTGAATGGATAGCCAGACAGGCAGATAGATCTTATAGAAGAAATTGAAAATTGAAAATATTGCTGATAAGTCTTTCTTTAGTGTTTGTTCCGAATTAGGTATTGAAAAATTAATTGAGCGATTGGCATATGTGAAAAGGCTAGTAAATGTAGGTCAACATTTTTCTATCTATAAATTATGAATTTATTGAATTATTAATATTTTTATAGATGCAATTGATGTTGCAATTTTTTATAGAGGATAAGGAAATATAAAACCATTGTTGATAATGATTTATTTTAAAAATATTCGTTGGGAGAATATATTTTATGATAAGTCTTTCTTTTGGTTTTGAATTAGGTGATGAAAAATTATTGGTTGGATAGACATAAAGACAGTTTTTAGAGCAATTGATGTTTTAGAATCTAAAATTGAGATGTATTTACTTCTGATTAAGAATTCATATTAGACCCATGATTATAATTATAAACTTATACCAGCACCAACTTTAGATCGTGGCATATCTCGTTGTATACTTTTAATGAAATAGATTCCTAAATCAGTCGGTTAAACCCGACTTTATGATACTCTACACCACATTAGAACCTTTGTACCAAATTTTATCAAGTAGTCTCTAAATTGCGACCTGTACAGCCAGCCAGCCGAACAAACATCGTTAATTCGACGCAGAAAGTGATTCTGAGTTAATCGGTATACGTAAAGGTGGGCTAAGGACCAATATTTTAAGGTGTTACAGACATCCACTATTGTGGTGGTTGTATAAATATTGTATTGTTATGGTAAAAATATTTACCTAATTGATGAAGTCGAATTAACGGTTGCTTAATGTAACATATTTCTCAAATTACTTTTAACGATGTTTACTTGGCTAAACACCCTCTCTACTTAAGCATTAGACCATGGAAATGAGAGCAACTTTATAGTCAATTCTGAAATTTCTGAAACAATTCTGTTACCGCTCGCATCCCTTTATTGAAATAGTTCCAACCAGAAAGAAACAGCGATGTTTGTTTTGATCGATTTTATAAATTTAATAGTGGAATACTGTTCCTTTATTTTGAAAGATGTTTCAGCATCATAGTTTATAGCGATTTTCAACATTTGTAAAAGTTGTGATTTAAATTAAAGGCGTTTTAATTGTTCAAAATGTTTATTTTACTTTTATAAATTTTTATAATAAAATAAAAATTATTCTTTTGAAAAAAAAAACGGCAAAAAAATTTTATGGCTAAACAAGTTGAAAAATGGCTTAAAAAAAAAAATAGCTAATGGCTAAACTTATTTTTTAATGGCTGAACAGGGTGAAAAATGGCTAAATCTAGCCATTAAATGGCTAAATTGGCAACACTGTGCGCAAGAGACTTGCGCAAGTAACTTGCCGAATGTGAAAGGGGTCTAAGTAATAATTAAATAAAAATTTAAGGATTGTAAATAACAATAATTTTTACAATAATATGTATGTATGATATTATTTCTAAATATAAATGGACTATTTACATACATACATAATTATAAATTTATCAAAGAAATTTTTGGGAATACAAAATTTTAATTTAAAAGATTTCGTTATTCGTGCTCAATTCCCCATTTTTATTCCCGATAAAAACACTGAAATTCATTGTTGATGGGATAAGCTATTCCCATGCGAATTTCACTGGTCGCTTAGCCCAGATCGTCAGGAAACTTCGTCCATAAAGATTTTGGAAAAACTAAAGATAGGTATCAAACCAAATAAAACTGTTAAACGTATAAGAATTATCAGGAACAATTCTACTTGTAACAATATTAAAGTTTAAACAAAAACATCAACAATAAACAGTGAGTTTATCATTTCTTACATTCTCAACTACAATTGACTGGAATTCTTCCAAAATTAAATGTAATTGTAAGTAGGTTAAAAAAAACAAAATGAAAACAAAAACAACTTGCAAAAGCATGTTGCCAGTTAAAGTGCATTTGCCTGTTTATTATCAAAGAAATTTTCGGGAATACTAAATTTTTATCTCAATTTATAATTAAAAAAAAAGTGGGGAATTTAAGAAGAGATAAACTCACTGTTTATGGTTGATGTTTTTGTATAAACTTTGATATTGTTACAAGTAGAACTGTTGCTTCTAATTCTTATACGTTTAACAGTTTTGTTTGGTTTAATGGCCCATATTCATAGTCAAAAATAAAGTGGACTTTTACAGTACTTAAGTCAATTTCTTAAAAAAGTCTACTCTAACTCATTCATAGACAACTTAAAGTTGGTTTTTGACGTTAGAGTCGACTCTAAATTTATAGCCAGCTGAACCTGTTGTTAACTCAATTTACAATAACATCAGCTGTTCATTGTAAAGTTAAAAGATGTATTGAAAATTACAAAAATGTTAAGATTTCAAGATATTGAAAGAGATTTTACAATAATTGGTGATTGTGAGGATGATTTTCGACCTAAACGATGAGGATTTTTGTTCCCGCTACAGATTTGACAAAATTACAACCCGTTTTTTGGTTAACTTGTTGAATATTGTTGAACCAAAAAACAATCGAGGTCTTCCCATTTCAACAACCTAACAGGTGTTAACAACTTTGCGGTTTCTGGGAAGAAATGTCCACCAAAGTGATATCGGTGAGTATTGTACTACAAAATGTTACAAAAATATTTTTAAAATAATTTTTTAGGAGATCTTCATGGCTTGTCTCAACCCACAGTCAGCAAAATAATAAAAAATATCTGCAGAAAAATTGCTTTGTTGCTCCAGGAGTTTATTAAATTCCACAGCAATTCTGAACATAGAGATGTAAAAAGAAAATTCTACCAGTTGGCTCAATTTCCAAATGTAATTGGAGCTATTGATTGTACGCACGTGCGTATTAAATGTCCTGCAAAAATAGTTGGACGAGAAAAAGGATTTATTCCTTGAATGTGCAGGTAGGTTATTGTCGTCTCATCTGTAGCTTTTGCTAAAACTTTACATTCTAGATTGTATGTGATGCAGATTGCAAAATAGTAGATATTGTTGCAAGATCTCGTGCACTGAAAGCAAAGTTGGAGTTGCGCAAAAGTGTAGAAAATGGAGTGTTACTTGGAGATGCGGGTTACCCATTATCACCAATTCTATTAACTCCTGTGAGATGCCCTTCTTCAACTAAGGAAGAAAGGTAAAATTTTCAACAAAAAAAGTCCTACAGGTTTTATTAAAGTAAAAAATTATCAATTATTGCTTTATAGATACAATAAGTCATATTGCAACACGCAGTAAAGTAGAGTGTTTAAACGGTCAGTTAAAATCCAAATTCCGCTCTATATTCCAAAGACTTCGCGTTGATCTAGATACTGCAAAAATCATAGTGGTAGCAGTTGCCGTGCTTCACAATATCGCAAAGGAACCCAAATCTTCATGTTTGTACGTACATACATATTTACATATATTTATCTCTTAATATTTCATAAATTTACCAAAAAATTTTGAATAAAAAACTATACAAAAAAATTGTTTTCAAATAAAAAATTAAGGAAACTTTTTTGTTTTTAGTTTTGGATGTCCCTTTCCATTCTACCGTGCGACAAGAGTCACACACATTGGATTTGGACACAAACCTAGCTACCAACGGAATAAATTCCAGAAAAGTATATCGAACTGCTTTTATTAATGCTCACTTTTAAACAAAACAATTATATACATACATACATAGTTATATTAAAAATTTAATTTTTTTATTCATTAAAACTAAATAGTTTTTTTTTCAAACATTAAGAAAAATTATCAGCCAGGCCCACGATGTCTAACGTGTGACTGAAATATACAGCCAGACCCACGATGTCACACGTTAACGTTCGCATAAAAAATTACATTTAAAACAAATTTTAGAAATTGTTTTTGTTTTAAATATAATTTTCTATGCGAACGTTAACGTGTGACATCGTGGGCCTGGCTGTATATTTCAGTTTAAATTAACAATAATAGAACTTTTTAAACTAAATGCTAATCTGGTTAAATTTAATACTTTTGCAGTCAATTAAATATAAAAATAAATATAATAAACAATAAACATAAAATATTAAATTCGTTTTATATTCAAGTTAAAGGATCTCCACTTGGAAAGAATAAAAAAAAACACTAAGGCGCAACCAACAGCGCCTGGTAGAAATTAAACTCACTTTTTTATATATTAAAATATTTAATTAGACAATAACTTTTTATTTACTTTTCACTTTGACAATTTAAAATATAACTTTTAATTTATTTATTAACCGGATCGATTCAGCTCGCAACCAAGACTAACTATTTTCTCTGCTGCCTGTTGCCTACCAACCTCCGCTTCACACATCAATCACGTTGAGCCATCATGTTCAGGTGCCGAAATGCAGTTCCAGCGCAATTGCCTTTACCGTGTGAATTGGCTGATCGAGCAAAAATAAATTGTGGTAATTTGACTCCTGAGTAGACCGGACGCGCGTGTGTAAGTTGGTAAACAAAATTAATAGCTGATTAGGCTAAATTAATTTTGTTGGCACTGTTGGCCGCATCGTTAACTCCTCCCTCCTCAAATATCTGCGTCCCGCAGATGACGTGAGCGGCTTGGTAGGTAGAGCTATTTGTGTCTGGGATCTTCACATTTGGTAAGTTCAATCTTCTTCCTACCTTGTACCATAAAATTCCGATACAGACTCCTAATGCCAATATGATGGTTGTATGCATGCTGAGTGATAAATTCAATTTCGTTCCCAAGTGTTGGAGTTGATCCACGTTCTGTAGACTTATATCGTGAACCTGGTCAATGTTTACCATCAGTTTCTCGTTAAATACGCTTGACAGGACTGGAGGCAGTGGCTGCATTTTTGAGATGGACGTGCTTGAAAATGCCTCATTGTCTAGGAAGATAGTTTCATTAGACAGACGTATCAGATAAGTACGATTTAAAGTTTCAATATGTTCTCGACTGTTCAAGACACCTTCAAAATTCGTTAGGAAGACCATGTCTTGTATTGTTCATTGTTGTTACTGATGATAGCATTTTGGCTTCTTAAGACGGTATTCCAATCCATTGCATCAGGATTGCCAGCAACCCACTTCCAGGCGGAGCCAATCCAATTAATTGATCTTAGCTCAAATAGTCTGTCCTTTATTTGGTCAAGGTGATAAAAAATTATGTCCTTTTTATCACTGGGTGGCATACTTTCCTGAACTAACGCGGTTACGTTATCGGCAACAGCTTTGTAATTATAGAGGTTTATGACGTGGACCAACTTAAAATTTCCGTTGATAATCCAGCCGTTTCCATCTCGTATGGATATTATAGGTACATCGTAGCGGAGGATTTCCATTGCATGTAGAGTGATTGTACTTATGTTGACGAAGCTCAATATGGCTATGAGGAGAATCATTCTTCTGGGAAATAGTGAAATTTTTAATTAAGTAATGTGAGTGGTTAGTTGTTTATTCTAGGAAGTTTTACTAGGTTAGTTGATTACTTATTAGTTGATTATTCTTGTTAGTAAATTAGTTGATTATTATCAATAAAAGTTATTATAGTTATAATTAGATTTCTACGGTTTAAACATAATCTTAGGAATAAATTGTGGTTACAAAAAAAAATTTTATCTGTTAGTTTCTATGTTTTAATTTCATATTCTCTTCCCCCTTTTTTTAAAAAAAATTTTTCTTTTTTTTATAATGCTTAAGTTTTAGCATGAAATCTTGTGAAAAGAAGTAGAAGTTTGTTAAGGATTTATTTTTAAATTTTTAATATGGGTTTTGTGGATCCTTTTACCACTTACTGTGTGTACTGAGACCCTATTGTCTTTTGCTACTATTTTTCTTCTATACACCGGCTTATTTTTAGCCGTAATATTCTTTATTCTAACAAATATTGTCTCACCTTTCTTAAATTTTTTTTGGAGATGACCGTTTCTTATCCATACGTTTATTTCTTTCCTTTACATTTCTTTTAATAATCCTCCTTAAATCTTTATTAATCTTAGAACGTGCTTCTAGCAGTTTATCGTAGTCGTATGTTTTCGTTCTGTTAAAAACACATCAGCCGGTCTTTTTCCAATTATGGAGTGTATGGTATTATTATATCTGTCAACGGCTACGTACATTAACTCCTGAACGCTTAGTTCTGAATTTTCTGCTCTTAGACACCTATAAATTTCGATAAGAGTTGAATGCAGGCGTTCTACTTGGCCATTTACTTCACTACGCTGCGATGGCGTCAAGTAAATTTTTATCTCTAATCTTTCCAAGAAATCTCTTATCAAGGGGCTGAGGAAACTAGTCTCATTATCAGTTACCAACATCTTTGGTGCTGTAAAGTAATGTAGGATCTTAACAAGTTTTTCCCTAACGTTTAAAACAGATCTATCACTGATATGAAATAGTTTAGCAAATGTGGAAAATTTGTCCAGTACAGAAATAAATTTTTAGTCTTGTATTTCGATTATGTCCATGTGCAGGATTTCACATGGCATGGTTGGCGTGGGGGTGGCCTGCAGTAAAGGCCTGGGCGGGTTCCTATCATACTTATTGCTACTACAAATGTTTATTAGAGACTGCATACGGGGAAAACAATATTTGTCTAGTATTTGCCTTTTATTTTCTCTGGCATTTCTATGCGCTCTACGATGTTCCTTTTCAATAATTTCAAATTGAAGATTTTCTTACCTTATATCAGATACTTCTTTCTGTGCAATTCTAATCTTGTATTTGGAATAATGTTGTAAGTAGAGGTTGTGCAAAAGTGGTAAATATAATTCTGGAATTTGAATACCGTTTATAAGATTTGGGTTAAGAGTTCTCTTAAAGACGTCTGATAGTTTTCCCGCATCCCATTCGGGAGAAGAGACATAATGCCGCAAAAAATTCCGATGGGGTATTTCATTATATTGTAGCTCTGGACCTATTTTAATGATCATTTGATTTCTAAAAACGTTAATGGGAACCTCCATGTGGGGAATAAGGTCTGATGCATCTTGGCTTGCACTGTGGACGGTTGATCCCATTGATGAAGTGTCATCATCCCCAATTTCTGATGCCGTTTTTGTAATTTCGCAATCAATAACGTTTATTTCTGAGGCTGTTCTTGTAATCTGCGAGTCGCCTTCGCTGGCTCTATCGGTGGAAGATTTATTAATGTGGTAAACGTTAGTTTTTAGTCTAGAGAGAGCATCTGCAACAAAGTTCGATCCACCCGGTTTGTAGATTAACTCGTGGTTGTACTCTTCTATACGTGCCTTCCATCGCTTCAATTTGGCATTGAAGTTCCGGTTACCTAAGGCGTAGGTAAGAGGTTGATGGTCAGTATAGATCTTTATTTTTTTGGCACCGTATAGGTAATTTCTTAGATTGTCCAACGCCCACACTATGGCCAACATCTCTTTCTCATTGGTAGCGTACCATTCTTCTGTCTTGTTTAGAGAGCGCGATATGAACGCGATTGGTTTGTCTTTGCCAATTTCTCCTTGCGATAGAACGGCACCTATTGCGTAGTTCGAGGCGCCCGTAGTGAGATTAAAAGGTTTGTCAAACTCAGGGAACGCAAGAATTTCTGCCGAGGTCAGAAGAGTTTTTAACATTTGAAAAGAGTCTAAGGTCTCTTCATTCAATTCTTTCCGCACTTGTCTCGACTGGTTAGCTTTTACTTGAGCATTTTTACCCCTCGTCAGGTTTTGCCACCTTTGGATAATCCCTAATAAAGCGCCTATAGTACGATGTCATCCCCAAAAATCCCTTGAGCTCCTTAAGGTTAGTAGGAGGTAGTAGATTTTTAAATGCCGTTACCTTTTCAGGATCAGGTTTTATACCCACGGAACTCACTATGTAGCCTAGAAACTCTACTTCCGTTTGCATGAAATGTGTTTTGTCAATATTGACCTTCAAATTCGCCTCTTCCAATCTTCCGAAAACAATGTCGACATTATTAAGGGTTTCTTCCTCGCTACGACCAAACACAATTATGTCGTCGATGTAAACGTAACATATTTTCCCTATGAATTCTTTTAGGACGTCGTCGATCATTCTTTGGAAGATAGCTGGAGCATTTTTCAGCCCAAAGGGAAGACGAAGGAATTCAAATTTTCCGTTCATTGTTGAAAACGCGGTTTTAGGAATGTCTGACGGTTTCATTGCAATTTGATGAAATCCGGACGTTAAGTCAATCGTAGTAAAAAATTTAGCATTTCCCAGACTTGCTAATGTAGCGTTAATGTCTGGTATGTGGTATGCGTCAGGCACAGGGACGGCGTTCAGCCGTTTATAGTCTACAACTAGCCGATCTTGTTTTTCCCCGTTTGGTTTTGGCTTTTTTGACACTACCCAAATGGGAGAATTGTAAGGACTCTTCGAGGGTCAAATTATCCCTTCAGACAACAATTCACTAATTTGTCTTTCTACCTCTGCTCTCATTGCTGCAGGGTAGGGGTAGCTTTTTGAGTAAATCGGTTCTGATGTAGTTGTCCTGATTTCAACTTGCACATTCGTATTGACAGCTTGACTGTCATTGCGTGGTCCAAATAAGTTTCTATGTTTGTCTATTATTTTGTTAATTTTGTCCCCTATTCCTATGGGGAGGGGTTTACTTAGTATGTAGGTTAAACAGCTAGAAATTTTTGATTTAAGAGGTATCCTGATAGTATCCCTAATTAGAAGAACGTTTTCCTTTCTATCGACTACTGCTCCTAATTCTTTAAAGGTATCATCACCTATGATTCCGTCGAAGGTGGTTAAACCTGGTAGTATATAAAATGTAATGGGATCTGAAACGCCATGTCTTGCGAAAAATTTACCTATTATTTTTTTATTTATTTCAATGTTTCCACCCGCGGTGTTAACTGTAAGGGGCCTAGACATGGATAAACTTCCGGCGGAGAGTTCGGGTATGCAAAAATGTTTGTTCGAGCCGGTGTCGACCAAAAACTTATATGCCTTGCTATTGGATGTCACGTATTCTATGTAAGGTAGGCTTGAGGGCCTTCCTCCATAAAATTTTGTTCGTTTGCCGCGTCGTCAAAACTACCAACTACTTCTTCATCTCGAGGATAGTCCTCGACATTGTCATGACTAGCGTTTAAATGAAACAATTTTTTGTTGCTTATTTCTGTTATACATTTCAGATGCACTCCTTTTCTCAGGATGCTTAGGCCGATTCATATAGTTTAATTTCCGAGATTGAGCCGAGGTCTACTTCCATTGGCTCTTGTTTACGATCTAGGATAGTGGGTCTGTCTATAATTTTGGTTGAAACTATTATGAGGAAAGTTATTGTTTCTTTGTTGCCAGTCCCCAGGTTTAAAGTTGTTCGATGGATAGTTGCTAACGGGAGGCCTGGGAGGTCTGGGTGCAGTTGTTGTACCCTGCTGGTTGTTAAATGATTATACATTGGTTCGATTCGGTGCTCTTGAATGCAAAATGTTATTTCTCATGGTTAAATTTTGGAGTTCGAGGCATGCAGAGTATGCCTCTGGCAGTGTCGTTGGATAATGACCATTCGGGATAATTCAGGAGTGAGGCCGCGAATGAATATATCCAACGCTCGATTTCTATGCGTTGTGAACAGGGCATTCACGGCCTCCTCACTATATGATTCTGTTTTTAGCTTGTTAATAATCAGGGACAAATGATGATTTACCGTCGAGTAAAATTCATCTATTTTTAATGAGCCTTGCGAGAGTTGGTTGAGCTGATGCTCCAGCGTCTGAACGTCTCTTTTGTTGGCGTAATGGAGTGATAAAATTTTCTTCACATCCTTCCAGTCACTATCAAATGTACTGTAGGAGACTAAGGCTGCGTCCACTCGCCAACCACCTTTTGTCGAATACTTTGCATAATCGAACGATATATCGGTTTGTTTCTCACAATTTCGAAATCCTTGAGCACCATTTCTACCGCGTGCACCCAAGAAACGTAATGCAAGGGGTTGCCGTCAAAAGTACGCAGCTCTTTTACACTATCGGGGAGTCTACTAATTGATTTTAAGTCTTCCTCAGTCTGCGGCACTTGCAGGATCATGTTACGCGCTGCTTCGATCTTCAAAATTTGTTTACAAAAAATAAAATCTCTATTTAAATTTAAGTTAGGAGGCATAAAAGATGTTAAATTCCCAGCTAGCTATAAGAAACATGGTCGAGTAGTTCTTAACCCAATTTAAAACGCGTATACATATAATTATACTTTATATGCCACAAATCAACCAAAAAGTATAACTGATTCAAATATTTAAAAAAAAACGTTTAGCAAGGTGTTAGCTAAAGGGGGTGCACTTTTCCCTCCCTCACGATATATTATCATACTCCTATGACATTCTACACACCCTTTTATATTTCAGGAATGTCCCTTATACAAAGCCTAGTACATATCACTAACAATAATTAAAATTGCTCGTCATTCCCTTTAATAATAAAATTTAGCAATTCATTTTTTTATTTAAATTTTCATTAAAGTAAAGAAATTAAATCTAATATTAATAAATACATTTGTAGAAAGCAATATGTTATTCAACATTTAATAACAAGAAAATTTTCAATTTAATAAATTAAAAGAATTCATTATCTTAAATGTATGGCTATTTTAAACTGATCAATCAATAAAGAAGAACTGACAAAAGTAAAAAAAAATACAATATGATTAACAAAAAAAAAAAAAACATTTACATTGCACTCTCACTGGGGTGAAATGGAATGAAATTCATTAACTTATTAATTTTACGCAAAAATTAAGAGTAATTAAAAATGACTTTACTCACTAGTAATTATGTTTTTGTTGTTTTTTTTAAAATACCTGTTTCTTGTGTTTTACTTTACTGATGTTCCATTGGTGAGCTCAACAAGGAATGACTAGAAACGGGCTGTATGGGAAAAAATAAGCTTATAGATTAATAAATCAAAACCCAATTACTCTCAATAAGATACGAAATAAAATTAACAAGAAAAAAAAAATGCGTAAAATAAAGAACTCAAATGAAATGTAGGGTTAGCCATACAAATAAAATTCAAATTAAATGGATAATAAAATTATGTTATAGGAATTCATTAATAATGTTATTTACTTTTATACAAATTAGATTTAATAGTTTAATAGAGAATTTTATATTGACAGTTTATTTAATTTAGGCATATTTTCATTTAATTTTTTTTTTTTTTTTTTTTTTTTTTTTATTTAAAAAACATAATTAAGTCATGTTTTAAAATTAAAGTTATTTATATTTTAAGGTTTAAGATGTATTTTAAAATAATTATTTAATCATGTAAGTAGTTATTTAGTTTTTGTTAGCTGTTAGTTTTATATATTCTAAGGTATAAAATAAGGGTTTGAATTAATAGAGTTTTAAATTCATTTAAATAATTCGTATGAATTAACGATTAGTAATGTAGGATCAATCCTTATTTTGTTTTAATGAATGTTATATATTTTGTAGGTTAAAAAAAATTTTTAGAAAAATTATTAGGGAAATGAATTTATATTATTTAAATGACTTTATAGGAGCATGTTTTCTATAGTAAAATTTTGAATACTTGAAATATTAGAATATTGTATTGTTTTACAAATTTATTTTAGGAGTTACATTTTTTTAAGTTTAATACTTAGGGTTCTCTTCCATAAAAACGTAAGTGAGTTCTCAAGTCACGGTAAGAGCACGTGTCCTTCTAGATTTTGTGTCAAACTGGAATACACACCATACTCTGCATACAATGTTGCTAAGGAGCCTTTTGTAATAGGAACCCTCGCAACGTTTTAGGAAAATTCCAGAAAAATTAGAAAAAGTTGTGGCAAAGGTCAGTTGAATGTCACCTATCCCTGTGACCTTTAACAATAAAATACCACCTGTCCTTGTGGGTCTATTTAGAATTATTTCCTTTTGATAAATTAATATTTTGATTGGTTTAAGTCTAGTAAATTTCACTTAATTAAAATTTTATATGTTTGCACATGGAATAAAGTAAAGAATTCTTAGTTTCTCACACTATTTTCAAGACACTTTTTAATCACAACTTTATTGTTTGAAAAATTAACTGCAAATGAAACATCTAGACTTAAAAATGAATGCATAAAGCCTAATAAGAAATACATTAAATACATTATATGGCTAGGTAAAAAAAAATTAAACGGTATTACTTATTAAAACATCTCTTTCTTACGCTAAAACTCAATGCATTTACAAATGCGTAATTAATGTTATAGGATTAAGAGTATACAAAAAAAATATTCACCACGCCAGAAAAAAAAAAATATCCCAAATAATCGTCAGGGTTTTCGCCACCAATTCAAATAATTATGATTTTACCAAATCCTTAATTTTGAAAATAAAACAAAAAAAAATCGTTACAAACCTGCTTCGCTCATAGATTTTACATCGAATGACGAACAGGAATTTTTTTATAATCAAGTCAAATTACCAAATTTTGAAGAAAGACAAACGTGGGGCTCGACCTACAAAAGCCGGGCAAGGTTTATGATTTAAGATCCGATGTCTGGTATCGGCCTACATAATTACCCCTCAAATCTTCGACATCGTAAAGATTGTTACCAATCTTATTTCTTATCCTGCATTTAACGTATTTTGAGAAAAACTTTATATTAACAGCCTTGGACGCATTGCTCAAAACGTGATTTTTCCTAAAAACTAGTTGTCCCCTTTCAAACTAAATCGGCCTAGTTCTCAGATTATATGATTTGCTTGCTCTTTCATGAGCCAATTTTAAGTTTTGTCTAATATTTATTCTGATTTTCTGCAGTCTATCTACATTTTCCATAACTTGACAATCCTCTCCAGACATACAACCTAATTTATCTAAAATCTGGTAAGTGGAACCATGTTGTACCATATTTTGACCGAAAGTGGCATAGTAAGGGGAACATTTTATGGCTGAATGATAATCACTACGCAAAATAGATAAAATTTGTGGGATAAACTTATCCCAATCAGTGTGATCCTTATGGTCATCCAAAAAGTATCTGATTTTGGTAATGATCTCTCTATTAGCCCGTTCAGAGGCATTAGATTGTGGTGCATAGAATCCCGTTCGTATATGCTCTATATTATAAAGTTTGAAAAACTCACTTATTTCTTTGGAAACGAACTGCTTTCATTTATCGCTATGCACAAACCTAGGTACGCCGAATGTAGGAAAAATATAATTTTGGAAGTAAGAGATGACGTTGGCAGATGTTGCTGCTTTAAGTGCCTTCAAAAATACAAATTTTGTTAAATGGTCTAAACATATAAAAATTATCGAATTTTTGACTTTTGTATATGGATAAGGCCCCAAAAAATCGCAGTAAAGTCTCTCGAAGGGACGATTTGTAACAAACTGTTCACCCATGGGTGGTTTTGAGATTTTGTTTGGTGATTTTATCATTTTACATTTCTGACAATTGCTTATAAATGATTGCACGTCTTTGACCATTGTTGGCCAGAAATATTTTTGTCTAATTCTTGCAATTGTTTTTGCAATTCCTCCATGGCAGGAAGTATTTGAATCGTGAGCTTTTATTACCTTCTGGGACAATGCCCTAGGAATCCATAAGCGCCACAAACTACTTTCTTCTTCACTGCTTTGTCTAAAGTGTGTACGTTTATAAATTAGATTGTCATCTGATAAAACTAGATCAGGTAAAGAATTTTTTTTATCTTTTATTAAATCCACAAGCTTTTTATACTCTTCATTACAAAAATCAGATGCTGCTAAGTCAACCTCAACTGGTATATCAAATGGGGCAATTTCATCAACATCCATTCGCGAAAGACAATCGGGAACGACGTTTAAAGAACCCTTACGGTGTTCGATACGAAAGTCATAGCGTTGTAATTTTAGGCTCCACCTAGCCAACCGACCACTTAAGTCTTTTTGAGACATAAGCCATTTAAGCGAAGAATGGTCTGTAATTATTTTGAATGGAAGCCCTTCAATGTATGGTCTAAACCGGTTGACGCAAACAACTGCTGCCATACACTCCAGCTCTGTTACAGTGTAATTTCGCTGGGAATTGTTAAGCTTTTGCGAAACAAAAGCTATAGGGTGTTCTTTACCCAAATCATCAATTTGAAATAATACGCCTCCAACGCCAATTTTCGATGCGTCACATTGAATTATAAACTCACGATCAAAATTTGGTTGGGCCAGAACAGGAGCCGATGAAAGGGCATCTTTTAGTTTTTCGAAAGACACTTTAGCTTCGTTTGTTAGTGCAAATGGCTTGAAACTTTTTTTAAGACAATCAGTCAGAGGTCCGGCTAAATCTGCGAAATTAGAGATAAAAGTTCGGTACCAATTGGCCATGCCAATAAACCTCCGAACCTGTCTAGGTGTTTTTGGTAAAGGGAAGTCTCTTATTGAAGATACCTTTTCGGGATCTACCCTCAAGCTACCATTACCGACAATGTACCCTAAGTAGCGGATTTCAGTCTGACAAAATTTGCTTTTGCCTATATTTATTGTTAATTTTGCAGACTTAAGGCAATTAGCAACTTCTTTAAGGACGTTTATGTGAGATATGAAATCAGGACTGCATACCAGCAAATCATCTAGGTAAATGAAGACATTTTCCCGTAACCGTGATGGTATAACCTTGTCCATAAGTCTGCTCATGGTCTGAGGACCATTACACAGTCCAAAAGGCATGTACTTATATTGGTACAAAGGTTTCCCTGGGACTACAAAAGCAGTCTTTTCTTTTGATAATTCCGTCAACCGAATTTGAAGGAATGCATCCTTTAGGTCAATGCCTGTAATAAAAAAGGTATCCTTTAATCTGCTTAGTAATCCGTTTATATGCGGAAGCGGATATGAGTCCTTTTTGGTTATAGCATTGAGCTGGCGTGAATCAATACAGAGTCGAACTTTCCCCGGTTTCCTTACTAAAACAACTGGGGAACACCAGGGCGAATTAGATTCTTCAATTACACCCATACTCAAAAGTCGGTCTATTTCTTGGTATGCTTCTTCTTGACGGGGTGGCGATAAGGGGTAATGTTTACATTTAATGGGAACTGCATCACCCGTATCAATATTATGCTCAAGGAGGTCTGTACAACCCAACCCGAGCTTTTCAAATGATGGAAACTCCAAAATGGTTTTTTCTAATATTATCTGCTGTTCAGGACTAAGCTTGTGAAATTTCGAAGATGCATCGCCATTTTCTAAGAAGTTCGCTTCGACGGAAGATACAGAAGGAACAATTTCTGGAGCAAGAGCGAAATCTCTCCAAAAATTTATTCCAAAATAAGCCGCTTGGCTAAGAGAAGGAACCAAATAGAAAATGATATCTTTTGTAACATTTTTGAAAAAGATTGGTAGTTTACAGTACCCTATTACTGTTTGTTTAGAAACATTGGCGGTAGATATTTCAGATTTAACTGGCTTAAAATGTATGTCGTTCTTTTTTAAAAATTCTAAGCAGTTTTTACCAAGTACTGAAACATTGGCACCTGAGTCCAACAAGCCTATCAAAGAATCATCGAAAACTTTTACTTTGGCGAAGGGACGGTCATCAGACCCGTGTAATATAGTGGATGATATTAATTTTCGAAAATACTTTCGCTTAGCGAAACGTTCTCTACATTTTATTAACTTCTTGTTAGGGTTTCTGCTTAGGGAACATATTTTATCATAGATTTTATACCGAATATTATCTTGTGGTTTATTTGTTTGAGAATGTTTTTCTTCAGTTGCATTAATAGTTAAAGGAAATACTAAGGAGTGATGCTTTTGATTCTTAAATACATTATTTTCTAAATCAGTTCCTAATTTTGACTCGGGGACTGATCGGGTGGACGAGTGTCCCCGGTAACCACTTCGCCCGTCTGCTGGTTTCCCTGGAAATTATGCCTATTAGGGCACGAAGGTGTCAACACCCCCTTTTGCCCACATTTGAAGCAAAAAGGTTTATTTATTTCCTTCCCACAATAAATATACGAATGTCCATACGCAAGACAGTTCCAGCATTTTATATTTGAAAAATCGATTTTAACATTGTTCCTTTGAAATTTAAAAGCCTCAAGCTGAGGATCAATTATTTCGGGACGACTCATTTCATTATCAAGTAAATTAACTTCACTTACGTTTCGGATTTGACCAGCACCTGGTACAAACGGTTTATTGTCCCTAAGGACCTTTTCGGCTTTACGAGCAAGGTCTCTAAAATCATTTAATGATTTTGAATCCGAGCTAAATAATAGAAACCGCAAGTTTGGTTGAATATTCCTTTTTATTATATCCAACAACGTAAAATCTGGTAAGGGATTTTGCAACCTGAGATTCATGGAAATAATTAAACTATGAAAATCGTCATAAGATTCCTTATACTGTTGTTTTCGTAGAGAAATTTTTAAAATAATGTCATGTTCTGACTCTAAATAATCGAACTCTTTGGTCAAAGCAAATTTTAGGATTGGGTAAGACACTTCGCGGTTTTGTCTCATAAACATCCAGTACCACTGTTCTGCTTTTCCCTCAAGAAGCACATGGAAATTCGATAAAAGATGTTCGTCTGAGCATCTTGTGCGAGTAGTGAGAGTTTCGACTTTAAACAAAAAATCAGACACGGAACCTGTACCATCGTAGCCTATTTTCCATTTTTCAAGTTTTATATTTAGGTCAGTATTAAGGGAGAGTCTGTTTAAATCAGAAGAATGATTAATATTAGAATTCGGGGTATCAGAATACCCTGTATGTGTTTGTATAAATGGTCTTCTTTGAGAAGTTGTGTCGCTGGCGTTTCCTATTTGGGATATACTATCCCTTATAGACGAAAGTTCTTTTCTAAATTCCTCCCTTGTATTTCTCATGGTTTGTTCCATTATTGTAATAAGATTGTCAAAGGGATTTGTGTTGTTGGAATTACTTACATTGCTAGTTGTTATAGGCGGATTATTTGCCATCTCTATATTTGAAAAACTACTACTTTGTTCTTCCAAAGCAAAAAAATTTTGTGGCAAAGAATTTGGGTTGTTTTCCATTATAACAACGTTAGTTTTATCAGAATTTGTTGGTAAGTTTGTAAAACTTTGCGCACGTGTAACTTGTGGTGGTGGTTGAGGTATGTTTTTTTCGACAGGAGAATGTACGATGAGGGGTTTTGAGGCTTTAGGACCCTCTATAGAAATGTTGTGTCGAGAAGCACTTGAGCTTCTATTACGACCGCGAGAAAATGAAGTATTATTTTGTGAGCCGCGATTTCTAGTATTCATACCGAAAAAGTTACTTTTGTACTGAGTAGTATTTTCTTGTGTGTAATAATATTAATAAAAAAAAAAGATAATAAAAAAAATGTGTATATTGTTAATATATATAAATTATAAGTTGCTTTCCTTCTTGATCAATCTTATAGGGAATGACAAAGACAATCATTAAATATTTTCAGAAAATTTGTAGTCTAGGCATTGTGAAGACTTTTATCAAAAATAAAGAAAATGTTTCTATCCTTTCGGCAGCATTTAGAAACAATTCAAAGTTTCAAAAATGGACTAAAAAAAAATAAGTTCTATCAATTCACAAAAACTTGCTGCATCAAATTTTACTCCGTTCAAAATTTGGACTCTAAGTCAAATATAAATTGAATGCCATGGTCAGGTAAAATACAACATTTATGTCTTATCGCTACTAGATTCAGAATATAACCTATCCAAATGACTAGGACTTTTGAAACAATATATGTATTTGATGTTTTTAAAAGGATTTATATATACGTTTGATACACATATAAAATTTTTATTTGACCATTCACGAAAAAAAAGTTATAATCTAACTAGTTCTTCTTCCATTTTCTATAAATCTCTAAAAGCTTTACATTGGCCTGTTAAGGCATTTACATTGCGCTGACCAAAACATGGGCAGCTTTTCGTTGGGCGCCATATATGTTACGCGCTGCTTCGATCTTCAAAATTTGTTTACAAAAAATAAAATCTCTATTTAAATTTAAGTTAGGAGGCATAAAAGATGTTAAATTCCCAGCTAGCTATAAGAAACATGGTCGAGTAGTTCTTAACCCAATTTAAAACGCGTATACATATACCAAAAAGTATAACTGATTCAAATATTTAAAAAAAAACGTTTAGCAAGGTGTTAGCTAAAGGGGGTGCACTTTTCCCTCCCTCACGATATATTATCATACTCCTATGACATTCTACACACCCTTTTATATTTCAGGAATGTCCCTTATACAAAGCCTAGTACATATCACTAACAATAATTAAAATTGCTCGTCATTCCCTTTAATAATAAAATTTAGCAATTCATTTTTTTATTTAAATTTTCATTAAAGTAAAGAAATTAAATCTAATATTAATAAATACATTTGTAGAAAGCAATATGTTATTCAACATTTAATAACAAGAAAATTTTCAATTTAATAAATTAAAAGAATTCATTATCTTAAATGTATGGCTATTTTAAACTGATCAATCAATAAAGAAGAACTGACAAAAGTAAAAAAAAATACAATATGATTAACAAAAAAAAAAAAAACATTTACATTGCACTCTCACTGGGGTGAAATGGAATGAAATTCATTAACTTATTAATTTTACGCAAAAATTAAGAGTAATTAAAAATGACTTTACTCACTAGTAATTATGTTTTTGTTGTTTTTTTTAAAATACCTGTTTCTTGTGTTTTACTTTACTGATGTTCCATTGGTGAGCTCAACAAGGAATGACTAGAAACGGGCTGTATGGGAAAAAATAAGCTTATAGATTAATAAATCAAAACCCAATTACTCTCAATAAGATACGAAATAAAATTAACAAGAAAAAAAAAATGCGTAAAATAAAGAACTCAAATGAAATGTAGGGTTAGCCATACAAATAAAATTCAAATTAAATGGATAATAAAATTATGTTATAGGAATTCATTAATAATGTTATTTACTTTTATACAAATTAGATTTAATAGTTTAATAGAGAATTTTATATTGACAGTTTATTTAATTTAGGCATATTTTCATTTAATTTTTTTTTTTTTTTTTTTTTTTTTTTATTTAAAAAACATAATTAAGTCATGTTTTAAAATTAAAGTTATTTATATTTTAAGGTTTAAGATGTATTTTAAAATAATTATTTAATCATGTAAGTAGTTATTTAGTTTTTGTTAGCTGTTAGTTTTATATATTCTAAGGTATAAAATAAGGGTTTGAATTAATAGAGTTTTAAATTCATTTAAATAATTCGTATGAATTAACGATTAGTAATGTAGGATCAATCCTTATTTTGTTTTAATGAATGTTATATATTTTGTAGGTTAAAAAAAATTTTTAGAAAAATTATTAGGGAAATGAATTTATATTATTTAAATGACTTTATAGGAGCATGTTTTCTATAGTAAAATTTTGAATACTTGAAATATTAGAATATTGTATTGTTTTACAAATTTATTTTAGGAGTTACATTTTTTTAAGTTTAATACTTAGGGTTCTCTTCCATAAAAACGTAAGTGAGTTCTCAAGTCACGGTAAGAGCACGTGTCCTTCTAGATTTTGTGTCAAACTGGAATACACACCATACTCTGCATACAATGTTGCTAAGGAGCCTTTTGTAATAGGAACCCTCGCAACGTTTTAGGAAAATTCCAGAAAAATTAGAAAAAGTTGTGGCAAAGGTCAGTTGAATGTCACCTATCCCTGTGACCTTTAACAATAAAATACCACCTGTCCTTGTGGGTCTATTTAGAATTATTTCCTTTTGATAAATTAATATTTTGATTGGTTTAAGTCTAGTAAATTTCACTTAATTAAAATTTTATATGTTTGCACATGGAATAAAGTAAAGAATTCTTAGTTTCTCACACTATTTTCAAGACACTTTTTAATCACAACTTTATTGTTTGAAAAATTAACTGCAAATGAAACATCTAGACTTAAAAATGAATGCATAAAGCCTAATAAGAAATACATTAAATACATTATATGGCTAGGTAAAAAAAAATTAAACGGTATTACTTATTAAAACATCTCTTTCTTACGCTAAAACTCAATGCATTTACAAATGCGTAATTAATGTTATAGGATTAAGAGTATACAAAAAAAATATTCACCACGCCAGAAAAAAAAAAATATCCCAAATAATCGTCAGGGTTTTCGCCACCAATTCAAATAATTATGATTTTACCAAATCCTTAATTTTGAAAATAAAACAAAAAAAAATCGTTACAATCACAACAGCCTCGTCCGTGATTGGTAAGTCATTTCGCCCTAGGTTTTCTAATTGATCTAATCTTCTACCTAATTCAGCTACATCATTACCTTTTTCAATCCTACCTAACCTTCCCTCCAACGCTTTCATTTCCTCCAGGAGCCGGTTGACAGCTCTCGTAAGCACAGTTAAGCTCGTCCTCATTTCTTCCATGGTCACAAGTATAGGTAATGGTAAAAGGACTCACCTGAATATATTAGAGATTTCTCCTTTTTCTTCCGGATTTATAAAGAACTTTTCACTTGCACTCCCGCTTCTTGCACTTTTAGATTTATTTTGTGGTTATTCTTTTCAAAACAAATATTTTCATAGATTTTTTTGCAATTTTTTCTATAAAACAGTTTTTATATTTTTGCAATTTTTATAGCTTTTGTATTATTTCAACAGATATCTTGTATAAATTTTTATTTTTTCAAAATTTTAAACAGATTCTTCTTCTATTTCTTTGCAGATATATTTTTTAAATTTTTTGTATAAATCTTAATTGTATTTTTGCAATTATTTTATGGCTTTTTATTTTTAATGATTCTGTTAAATTTTCTGTATAATTTTTCTCTTACAATTTTTTCATATAAATTTCCTTAAAAAAAATTTTATTTTTTCACTTTGTTACTTTTATATCTTTTTTATTGAGCGAGCCTTGGTTACGTGCCGCGACGCGCTCAAGTGGAGAACCCTTTTATTTCCTCGTGGAAGCTTCGTAGGATTCCTTTTTGGAAATCCACTTTTATAGTCGTGGATACCTACTAAGGTACGAGTAACTTCACTTTCGCTCGAATAACCTTTTGTGATTAAAATAGTTTGGAATCACCGGGTTAATTCGGTTGGCGAAGGCGAATTTTTATACGTCTTGGAATGCTCCGTGGAGATCGCAGGGGTGTTATTATTTTATTTTATTTCTGGAGTGCTCCGTAGAGATCGCAGAAATTTTAATTTGTTATTAAGAGACCTTTACTCAGGGTCCCTGCTCGGGCGCCAGCTAAAGGAAAGAATAAAAAACACTAAGGCGCAACCAACAGCGCCTGGTAGAAATTAAACTCACTTTTTTATATATTAAAATATTTAATTAGACAATAACTTTTTATTTACTTTTCACTTGACAATTTAAAATATAACTTTTAATTAATTAATAAACCGGATCGATTCAGCTCGCAACCAAGACTAACTATTTTCTCTGCTGCCTGTTGCCTACCAACCTCCGCTTCACACATCAATCACGTTGAGCCATCATGTTCAGGTGCCGAAGTGCTGTTCCAGCACAATTGCCTTTACCGTGTGAATTGGCTGATCGAGCAAAAATACATTGTGGTAATTTGACTCCTGAGTAGACCGGACGCGCGTGTGGAAGTTGGTAAACAAAATTAATAGCTGAGGCTAAATTAATTTTGTTGGCACTGTTGGCCGCATCGTTAGCTTTCATAAGAGTTAGTTATTTAATTCAAATCACATTTGTTTACTTTAACTGCAAAATTTTTCCTATATTTCTCTATTTTAAGCATTTTAAAACAAAAATTTAAAATGTGTTAATACATTTTTAAAGCTTATTATTAAAAAAGGGAGATCAAATACTTTCATTGAGATACATTTTTCAAATACATACAATACATACATAACAAATATACTTTCTATATATGTACAAAATTTTTATGAAATTAACATTAATACAAACATACATACATACGTGTGTATGTATATACATACATACATGTATGTATGCACTTATGTACAAATTCTGAAACCTACACATTCTATATGCCTAATGACAAAACATTTTCAACAAAAACAAATACGTATTTCAAATTTTGATTTTGCTTCAAACAACTACAAGTTATCTAAATTTAAGGCATGCAATTCCTCTTTATGTTCGATTTCCCTTTGAATTTGAAAAATCTTAAGGGAAATCAGTTCCTCCTCCTTTTTGTGTATACGCGCTTGGTGTTCAATGTGCGCCTTTAGTTGCTTCATTTGCAATTTAAAAATTTCATCGGCATTTTTTATTTCTTTAGAAATTTGGCGTTGTCGATCAATAAGAACAACGTTTTTGGACGATGCATTGCGAAGACTTCTTAATTCCTTGATTTTTTATCTTCTTTTATTCCCTTAGCGGTATTTTTGGTGGGGTGTTAAAGGATGCCAAATCTTCTTCTTCAATTAAATCAATATGTAAAATTTCTTCATGTGAAATTTCATTAAAGCAGGAGTTGCTGTCAATTAAAATTGTGTCCTCCTGCGTTCGGGAATCGTGACAGAATTACCCGTCGCAATAGTAGCTCTTTTAATGTTAGCAACAGATTTTTTGGTACTTACTTTCATCCGTACCCATTGAGCCTTTAGCTTACAAATCTCGCGGTCATAACCTGATGAAAGCATCGTTTCCCTTATAACTTTCCACGCATTCTTTTTTTCTGTATTAATGAAATATCATTTCCTCTGTTTTCCACCACATCCAAGTGTGCGTTTACACACTCCCGGAGGCATTCTTTCTCAGATGCACTCCAATTTCCCTCTCTTGGCTTCTTCAGTTTCTGAAAGCAAAACATTTATTAAATGCAAAACTAAAAATATATCACACATAAGTATGTACATACATATATACATAAATATTTTCTTGAAACTTACCATTTCTGCTTTTTCCATTATTTTTAGTAATTTTGATTTAATGGACGCAAAAAGTTTTACAAATTTTTATTTTTTTTTTATTGTTTGTTTCAACAAAAGTAAACAACAGAAAAGCAGCTGATCAAGTTGCCACTTTTTATTTTTTAAATAGAAATTGTATGTCAGAGTTAAGCAAATAAGAGTTGACACCCATTTAAAGCCAGCTCAACTTAAAGTATACTTTTTTTTTGACTATGAATACCAAAAAGATAAGAGCTTTTAACTTAAAGATTAACTTTAGTAAGAGTCGACTTTAGTGTGCGACTATAAATACAAGCCAATATCTTTAGTTTTTCTAAAATCTTTATTGATGAAGTTTCCTGACGATCTGGCCTTAGCTTATCGCATCAACAATAAATTTCAGTGTTTTTATCAAGAATAAAAATTGGGAACTAAGCACGATTAACAAATTAATTATTAATTAAATTAATTATAAATTCTTAATTCATCCATAAGTTTCATAAATAAATCCATATGTTCTTATCAGTCTGGTTACTATGTTTTGTCAATAATTCTACCAATTTAGCTGATAATATAGTAAAAACTAAGAATCAATTAAAAATAAAATTATCAAATGTTTTATTGATTATTTATATAAATTAACATAATTTCTTAATAAAATTAAATATTTTTCAGCACATATATATTTCTCCCCCAAGTAGTTCCTTTAACCATCTAACATTTCCTAAACCTTTATCATATAAAACAGGGTATTCTTCTTCTTTTGTTCATAGTTAGTATTAAGTATTCTATTAACTCTTTCTGTGTGGACTCTCCAGTATCCCAATATAATCCATGCAAGGGATTATATAACCATTTACATATTTGTTTTTCTATCGTTATTAGTTAGTTCGGATTAATTTATTGTTGAGTCAATGTGAAAAGTTTGTTTTTCGAAATCACTGATTGAAACACAGACTTCTTTGGCATACAATTTATTATTAATGAAAAATCCCTGTACATCGACAACTATAAAATTATCTTGTTGTTCAATTGTCACCCCGTACAAAACTAATACTAATATGAAGATAAATAGAACATATTCTATTTATAGGTTTAAATTATTTTTTTTCAAAAATTTATTTATAATAAACTCCATTCACAGCTATTCTGAAATAAAAATTTCCGGATGATAAATCGTAAATAACTTCCCCTGTACCTCAATTCTGTAACTTTTTGAATTTAACTACCGATATTGTTAAGTAACAAAAAATCTAGTTTACTTTAACGAATTTGTTTTTCTCTATTTTAAATAAACAAATATTTTTGTTTAGAAATATTAACGAAAAATATAACAACGTCAAACTTAAAATTTTTTTAAATTAATAAAAAAATCTATATAATAAAAATGAAATGTTGTGTGTTTCTGATCGCATAACTTGAGAACGGCTTGACCGATTTGGACGATTTATTCTTTAAAATGATCGCCATGGTCCAACTTAGGTTTATTTATTTATATTGCCCCGCCCACTTTTACTCCCACTTTTTTCGATTTACCTAAAATAAAAAAACGGCTCCATCGATTTTACTAAGTTTTCTTTTAAATGTTCGTATTAATCCATTTTACGTTTTCATCGGAAGAAAAATGTACCACGCCTACTTTTACGTCCATTTTTTCTATTTATATAAAATCGGAAAACAGTTACACCGATTTTGCGAAGCCCTAAGGGAATCAGTTCGAACAAATTTTCCACTGTTGAATCGACAACAAAAATATGCATATGACACCCTAACGAAAGCTGTGAAAGATGAAGCTGGAGGAATTTTTTTTCTAAACGCTCCGGGTGGAACTGTATACTTTTTTAATCGTGTTTATTTTGGCAACGATACGCTCGCAGAATGATATTGTACTTGCACTCGCATCCTCAGGAATTGCATCTACATTGTTGGAAGGCGGTCGATTTGCTCATTCAGCACTTAAGTTGCCATTTAATGTGCTAACCAAAGAAAATGTAACATATCGAAGAACAGTGCGAGGGCCAAAGTTTTGCAGCAAAGCTAAATGATCGTTTGGGATGAATGTACAATGGCGCATAAAAAATCTTTGCAGGCATTAGGCAAAACGTTGCAAGATTTACGAAACAATCAAAGCCGATTTGGAGTTTGTTGTTGTCAGGTGATTTTCGGCAAACACTACCAGTGATACCACGATCAACGCCCGCCGATGAATTAAATGCAAATTTGAAGTCGTCTGCTGTGTGGACACATGTTAGGAAGCTCAAATTGACTCTGAACATGCTGGTCGAGCTGCAGAACAGTCAATCTCGAGACGTATTTTCCAAGCAATTGCTGGACGTAGGAAACGGCAAAATCCCGGTGGATATTTCAAATTCTGCCAGTTCACCTAATCAAAGTCCGAACTCATCCGAAAGGTGTTTCCAAACATTACAAAAAAACTGAAATCACGATTGGTTGAGCAAACGTGCTATAAGCTGCGAAAAACGTTGATGTCGACGAACTGAATTTTAAGATTCAAGATGGCGAACTAAAGACGTACAAATCGGTAGATTACGTTACTTCTCAGAACGATGTCGCCAACTATCCAATCGAATTTTTAAACTCCCTGGAAATTCCCGGATGACCGCCTCATAATCTCCAACTAAAAGTTGGATCGGTAATCATAATTTTACGAAATATAAACCAACCACGTCTTTGTAATGACCCGACTTACGGTAAAAAAAAATTATGAATAACGTCATCGAAGCAACAATGCTCAAAGGTAAGTACAAAGGAGAAAATGTTTTGATACCTCGGATCCTACTGATTCCAACTGACATGGCATTCGATTTAAGCGCTTGCAGTTTCCAGTAAGGCTCGCATATGCAATGACAATCAACAAATCTCAAGGTTAGTCATTGCGTGTATGCGGCATTAACCTTGAGAATTCATGCTTCTCGCATGGTCAATTATATGTCGCCTGTTCTCGCGTCGGAATTCCATTAGCATTATTTGGTTATGCACCAGACAACCAAACAAAAAAATGTCGTATATCACAAAGCATTGCAATGAACAAAGCAATCTAATAAGTTTTACTTTTTTTTACTGGTTACCTTGATCTTACCAACTAAAATGTAAATAGAACACTATAAGATTCAAGAATATATATATGTACATTAGAGCGACTCACCAAAAAAAATGCTCGATGTACCCTCCTAAAAATGAACCTTGGACTTTTTTAAGATGACATTTTGAATATTTCGGCTCCAGCTTTGACCTCTCGTGAGCTGGACCCGTTTGAAAAAGGGTCTATTTTTGCATGTTTTGTTAATTTAAGAATCTGTTTCCTTACCAACATATACAAGTTGGGTATCGTAAGAAAGGTTTTTTTAAGGCGTGTCCAACTGTATATAAAATTTCCTCAAGGACGATCATCCATGTCCTTTTTTTAAGGATTTTCTGTAAAAAAAAACGGTTTTTGAATTTTTTGTTCGGGGTTGTTTGTAATAAAAGTGCCAAATTAACATATTTTAATCTTTAGTCGATTTAATTAAATACGTGTCTCAGCTTTTTTTGAAATTCGAGCTAGTTCGCGTTTTGACAAAAAAGCAATGGGGTGGTAACCCTGCGTTTTAAATAGGGCAATATGGGTATCAAATTTTATCTTTTGCCAAGTATATCATCTTTGTATGTAAATAATTTAGATTTGTGCAAATTATATGAATTTTACACGGGGCTCTGGAATATATATAAATGCAATTTTGTAATAACTCTAATATGATAGCGGATTTTGTTTCTAGATCATGTATGGATGGAAACAGGACTAAAGAAAGAAAAAAAGAAATGATCAACGACCTGAATTTTTTTTTAATTTGCGGAAAAAATATGCCGCCAAAAAGTCGTGGATCATTTCTTTTTTCTTTCTGTAGTCCTATTTTCATCCATACATGATCAAATGCAAACCAAACGTATGCATATAAAAATTATTTTAATTTAAAATACTATTTTCCTCTTTTCAACGGATTTCAAAAATTGAACGCAAACATTTTTTCTAATTTGGACAGGACAACGTTTGTCGGGTCAGTTAGTATAAAATAAATTTTCTTGTAAAAAATTTATTTTAACAAAATATGAATGAAAACGTGTTAATATTGATTATATTTCTAAACAAATGTGTTAGTTTTAAATCTTTTTATACATAGGAAAGAAGTTCGAGATGCCTGAGCCACTCTAGAAAAATATTCTGATCTTACTTTTTTTACCCACACTACTGTATGTGAAGAGGATATTATGTGTTTGTGCAAATGTGTGTTACCGATTTATATATATGTTCTGAACCCATCTTTAGTATAACGATTGCCTTAGAATCAATTTCAGAATCGATCTAACGAAGTCCATCCTTCTATCAGGCTGGCTGGTTGGCCGTCCAAGATAACCTTGTGCGCAAATTACAGGTCTCAATTTTGG
The DNA here is from genome assembly GCA_930367215.1 of Pollenia angustigena. NCBI lineage: Eukaryota > Metazoa > Arthropoda > Insecta > Diptera > Polleniidae > Pollenia > Pollenia angustigena. The sequence goes on along the minus strand of OV884061.1, from coordinate 7,918,850 downwards.
AAATAGTTTTATCAAATTTGGCACGTATGCGTTTGTTGTCACAAGGTCGAAGCTTTTCAAAAGCGAAGAAGCTGTTATTTTTTCATAGCCCACATGCAAACTTCTTTCCGGAATAGGGTTTTGTGCCCATCAACCATCTTGTTTTGTTGGGTTTAATTATGTCAAAAAATATTTTGTTGAAACCTACATAAATCAGCAGAAAAGAAATTTATTAGAAGCGATCCATATTTGGCAAAAAAAATCTCATATGTGAATCTTAACCTCACAACATACTCTTTTGGCGGAAACATGGAGCAAGCATCTTGTTCAAACTTTAATTGCTTTTACAGTAACCGTTCAACAGATATACAGAAATTTCAAGTGTATTCGTATGAGTGGTGTCTTTCGTATTTTTCCCATTGAACCTTCTTTGGGAAAGATGTTGTGTATTTTTATCTAAGCAATTTGTATAAAATTGGAATACTTTTACTGTTACAATATTCCAAAAATGTAGAAATATTTAATTGGATTGTATTGATACCACGCCCACCTAAAAATTAATAATAGTCTGTGTCGGGTAATCAGAAAATTACTGTGAAAATTTCAGGAAAATAGTTTCAGTAGCTTAGGAGCCTATAGGGAACAAAATTACATACGCTTTTTTATTTATATATTATTCATTGGTCCCCCTGCACCTTCCCCCTTTATTTTTATTTTGAAAGGTGTAGTTTATCATAAGAGTGGGTGCTACAAAGCTTGCAGACTTTTATCTTTAGACATTCGGTATTTAATATTTTCGTTCTATGTGGGGTACAGATCCTCCTCCGTCTTCCAAGCACATTTTTATATTTAAATTTATAGTTTACCATAGTAGTGGATTTAACTACGTTTGAAGACTCTCGCTATAATAGTTCTTCAGTTACGCAATATTTATTATATGCACCCCATGGGGGATATTGCTCCAACGGTTTAAAGGTGTAGTTTACCATAAGAGTGACTCCTACCAAGTTTGAACATTCTCACTATGTATAACAGTACTTAAGATATGCGATATTTAAAATTGGCATCCAACGGGGGGACACTTCCCCTGCTCTTTTCGAAAAAATAAGTAGATTTTTTTATCTTCGAGGCTCACGTGATTTTACTGTAAAATTTCAGGAAAATCGGCTCAGTAGGTTAGGAGTCTATATGCCAACACACAAACAGACGACCAGTTTTCATTTTTATATATGTACTAGCTTAACCCGGTGCGGTTCGCTACACTGCTTTAACCACTTCTTCAGTTGAGAGATATTTAATATATGCATCTTATAGAGGTATTTTACCCCTGCGCCTACCCGCTTTATTTTTATTTTCAAAAGTGTAGTATACCATAAGAGTGACTTTTACAAAGTTTGAACATTCTCACTATAACAGTTCTTAAGATATGCGATATTAAACATTGGCGTCCTATGGTGGGTACCACTTCCCCCGCTGCTATTTTATTTAAATTTTGGGGCTCAGAAGATCCTACTACCAAAAGTTCAACAAAATGCGTGCAGCGGCTCTTATTAATATTTCTATCTATGAGGGGAACTGCTCCTCCTCTGTCGACCCCGCCCATTACTATATTGAAATTTAAAGTTTGCTATAATAGTAGCTTTAACCACGTTTGAAGACTCTCCCTTTAATAGTTCATCAGTTGAGCGATATTTAATATGTGCATCCTATGAGAGGTATTTCCCCCCCTGCGCCTACCCGCTTTATTTTTATTTTCAATAGTGTAGTATACCATAAGAGTGACTTTTACAAAGTTTGAAAATTTTCACTGTAACAGTTCTTAAGAATTGCGATATTAAACATTGGCGTCCTATGGTGGGTACCACTTCCCCCGCTGCTATTTTATTTCAATTTTGGGGCTCAGAAGATCCTACTACCAAAAGTTCAACAAAATGCGTGCAGCGGCTCTTATTAATATTTCTATCTATGAGGGGAACTGCTCCTCCTCTGTCGACCCCGCCCATTACTATATTGAAATTTAAAGTTTGCTATAATAGTAGCTTTAACCACGTTTGAAGGCTCTCCCTTTAATAGTTCTTCAGTTGAGCGATATTTAATATGTGCATCCTATGAGAGGTATTTCCCCCCCTGCGCCTACCCGCTTTATTTTTATTTTCAATAGTGTAGTATACCATAAGAGTGACTTTTACAAAGTTTGAAAATTTTCACTGTAACAGTTCTTAAGAATTGCGATATTAAACATTGGCGTCCTATGGGGGACCTACTTCCCCCGCTGCTACTTTATTTAAATTTTGGGGCTCAGAATATTTTACTACCAAAAGTTCAACAAAATGCGTGAAGCGGCTCTTAAGATATGCGATATTTAATATTGGCATCCAATGGGGGGTACCAATTCCCCTGCCCCTATCGAAAAAATAATTAGCCTATATTTTTTGTAGGGCTCACGTAATGCTACTGTAAATATTTCAGGAAAATCGGTTCAGTAGTCTATAAGCCAACATACAAACAAACATACAAACATTTTTCATTTTTATATTCATATATAGATAGATGTTCTAGCTTAACCCGGTTCGCTTCGCTACACTGTTAAAAAATAAATTTGAATAAAATTACAGTATTTATTTCATGATATAATTTATTTATTTACATACGTATTTAATACTTTTAACAAAAAAAATTAATTTTATTATATGTGTCAGTTTCAATTGAAAGGTACCTATGGGCAAAAAATGAGTTTTGGAGAAAAACGATTTTGAAGTTAACAAGTTAATTTTTTTTTCTTATCAAAGAGTATTTTAAAGCTTACTTATGGCAAAAGTAATGCGGTTAGAAAACTGTGGTTTGCTGCATTAGAAATAACGTATTGTCCATTTTAAGAATCACCATAAACGTAAAAATCTATTTTTTTATCCATAGGTCCCTTTTAACTGAAACTGACACATTTATTAATTTATATTATCAATAGCAACTAACTTAATTTAATAATTCTTAAAATGCTTTATGATATACAATATTTTTGGTCTTTCTTTCAGGGGTGTAAACAAATAAATTTTTAGGTCTTCCCGTGATAATAGTCGATTCGATTAAATTGTTCAGCAGTTTTTTTTTCACTTTTAGCCTGGTTCCATTGCAAAGGCGAGGTGGGTCAATGTTTCTTAATAAAATAATAGGAACGCCAACTTTCAATAACAACTCATGTAAAGCCAGCTAGGTGCAAAGAGTTCAAAAATTCGACTGGATAATTAACAACGTCCTCCTCATTTGTCACAGTATCAACAGATTTATATGTTTTTGCATTTCCTTGTATTTTGTTTAGTATATTACACAGTACAACACATGATTTGCCAACTCAATTCTGTGAACTGTATGTGAAATTAGACCCAAAAAGAAGAATTTCTGCATCATTCGTTTTGTCTTCTTACCTGCGATTTGAAGTTAGTATCGATTTGAAGTTAGTACTATCGTATAGGGGAATTTATCACGTTTTAGGCCCTGTTGTTTGACATAGCTCGACAACCACTAGCCCAATTTAGTTGAAATAAATTTTAAAAAATTAAGAATTACAATTCCCTTAATCTGTTCATATATTGTTTTCCTATACAAGTAACACTTTCGAAGTTAAAAATGAATGTATGAAGGGAAAAAATTATTTTTTGCCTAAAAATTAAAATTTTTTTTTTTAAAAATACATAAAAAATCCAAAATGGAAAAAAGTTTCAAGTCTAGTTATTTTTTCGCAAAGTCACATAACCTATGAGCAAAATGAGACAAAGATCATAAAAATCGATGCACGCGTTTGTCATTTATTCACAATTAAGTAAATGTATGAATTTCAAAAATTTGCTCGAGATATGCACAACATTATTTGGAGAAAACATTGACACCTTTTTCATGATTCTGAGAATTAAAAAAAAAAGGAATAAACAAAAGGTTATTTGATTTTTATGATTGCGGTAATAAATGTACGTGGACAATTAAACGGAAAGTGGACCTTTTTATTATTTGGGTTTTTCCGGTGGCTACCTATATGATTTGTTTACAGAAATTGCACCCACATTTAAGGGTGGTCATTATTTGGAAAGTTTTGCACAGTTTGAAACGTACAAGTGCTGAATCAGGTATATAGCCAGCCGCCCTTAAAATATGCGCCCATTTATAAGTACCTGGCAGTAAAATATTCAAAAATACGTAGTATATATAGGTGTGCATTGATCGATTTTTGGCATTCAGCCAGTGCCGACGAACGCGAACAGTAAAAGTGATTTTTCTCCAGTTTTTTAAAAGTGAATAACAACAAAACATAAAATATATCAATATGGAAAACAACAAGTGCCCATATTTGGATGAATATTGTTACGTTTGTGGTCATATCGTCCGAAAAATACAGAAAAAAGATCTAAAAAATTTGTTTACTGAGCAATTCAAAACCGCGTATTGTAATTATTTCGATGAAGCAGATTTAAGTGGTGCAAATTTTACGCCGAACACAGTGTGCAACAGTTGTTATACTACCCTTCTAAAATGGATTCACGGAAAAAGTAGAAAGTTATCTTTTATGAAGCCAGTAATTTGGGTGGAAGACACAACTGGACATGATGAATCCAGGTGCTATGCATGCATAAATTTTCGTCCTGGATTAAACAGACAACAATTGAAAACAAAAGTATACACTGCTGCATTTACTGCCACACTTCCAGTGCAACGCCCCGCTGATACCGATGCACCTAAACCTCCGAGTGCGGATACTGTGTCCCTGCTAGCCGAAACCGTTTTCACCAATCCGACCGATTTGGATGATGCTGATTGGATACCCGATATTGAAAATAGTACACCACAACCGCTACCACAAATCGAAATGGATTACATTGTGGCCAAGCTGGGACTATCACAACACGACTCCGAATGGCTGACATCATTTTTGAAGAGAAGAAAACTCACACAGCAAAATGTCAGCGCAACATCATACCGACAACGCCAAGCTGATTTTCAGAAATTTTATTCCGTTGACGAAGCAAATACGTTCACGTACTGCTGGCGACTGGCGTTTATTCATCGATGGTTCAGTTACTAGTTTGAAGGCTGTGCTGCTGCACAAAAAAAATAAAAAACCATGCATTCCATTGGGATTCAGCACAACTATGAAGGAAACGTATGAAGCATTGGGCGAAATTTTGAAGAAAATCAAATACGATGAACACAAATGGAACATTTGTTGCGATCTGAAGGTGGTCAACATACTACAAGGGATTATAGAAAAGGGCGGATATCCAAAATACTTCTGCTTCCTTTGTAATTGGGATTCACGATACAAAGGAAATCAATATCAATGTAAAGATTGGAAAGCAACTCCCGAGCTCGAGAAACAACCTAAATTACGGAATCAACCTTTGATAAAGGACCTGGATGATATTTTGTTGCCACCGCTCCACATTAAACTGGGAATAGCTGGGAAATTCGTTGAAGTGGTGGCCAAAAAAGTTAACGGCGCCGTTGACTGTTTGAAATCCATCTTTCCGAAACTCAGTGATGAGAAAATTAAAAACGGTACGTATCGTACTCTGTATTTCAATATTGTCATATCTAAATTTGTTAATTTCTATACATTCGCATTACCAATAATTTTTTCGTTTTTCTTATGTATTTAAAACAGGTATTCTCAATGGACCTGATATTCGGAAATTGATCAAAAGTGATTCTTTCACACATTTGCTTTCAGAGCATCACGACCACCAACATGCATGGAACGCATTGAAAGAAGTAATAGAAGGCGTTCTAGGAAAGAACCGTGTCCAGCGAGAAGAGATACAGCAACGAGTGGACAGGTTGCTGTTTTATTTCGAAAAAATCGGTGCATCCATGACGCTGAAATTGCATTTCTTGCACCACCACCTCGATACTTTTTTGGCACAATTACCTCAGGAATCAGACGAACAAGGAGAGAGGTTCCACCAGGTGACCATGCCATTTGAAAAGCGGTTCAAAAGCAAAAAATTGGATGCATTGCTTGCGGAGGTTCGTTGGTGGAGTTCCACAATTATGCAGTTTGAAGAAAGCACCGAAGATGAAGACATTGAAATTGGTGGACACAGTGAAAGAAACACGCCCATGAATAGTATGTGTATCTCGGATGACGATACAGACTCAGACCATGAATATGAACAACCTACGAAGAAAACAAGATCATCAGAACCACAAGCGTCAACTTCTACAAGGATGGATATTGCCAATAATTGAAAAAATGTTCTAAATTTTGTTTTTATGCATATTATAATTGCGTATTAATTGCATATTATTTTATTTTCATTAAGTTTTTATAAATAAAGTTTTTTTTTGCATGATAATTTTTTAATTTATATTTTTATTTTTATTTTAAGGGTGGTGGCTATAACTGATTTTTGAAATTCATACCTTTACTCAATTGCGAATAAAAGCGAAACGCGTGCATCGATTTTTATGATATTTGTCTCATTTTGCTCATAGGTTATGTGACTTTGCGAAAAAATAACTAGACTTGAAACTTTTTTCCATTTTGGATTTTTTATGTATTTTAAAAAAAAAAAATTTAAATTTTTAGGCAAAAAATAATTTTTTCCCTTCATACATTCATTTTTAACTTCGAAAGTGTTACTTGTATAGGAAAACAATATATGAACAGATTAAGGGAATTGTAATTCTTAATTTTTTAAAACTTATTTCAACTAAATTGGGCTAGTGGTTGTCGAGTTATGTCAAACAACAGGGCCTAAAACGTGATAAATTCCCCTATACGATAGTACTAACTTCAAATCGATACTAACTTCAAATCGCAGGTAAGAAGACAAAACGAATGATGCAGAAATTCTTCTTTTTGGGTCTAATTTCACATACAGTTCACAGAATTGAGTTGGCAATCAATTAACTGAAAAATGTTGTACTGTGTTATTGTTAACAGAGCTAACGTCAATATTTTGGCAGCAAGTAATGCACGTTCACATTACCATTGACTGTTATTGAAGTTGTTTTCGATATTTGGAAACACACAGTCGATTAATTCTTTGATTGACATTTTTCCATTTCCTAGATCAATTAGTTGTTTAGGAAATTGGGTAGTTGTTCAATCACTTTAATGTTGTACACGCATGTTTTTAGTTAATTTCAATGTGCGAACATGGCGCCATAGGAACGATGATTTAGGTCATGCGTTCAACTCGTCTGCTGGTGTTGAACCGGGAGTGTTTGTCGAAAATCTCCGGCTAATTAAACCAAAGTTCCTCCAAAAAACCTTGTGCTGTTTCTCAAATCCTGCAAAGTACGATCGAGAGCTTCCAAAGATTTTTTTGTGGGCCATTGTGCACTCATCCCAACAATAATCTTACATAATTGCAGTACTTTGCCCATTTCTTAATGTTGCCAGTGAAATCTTCTAAAAATTATTCCATTAAAATGACTGTAAAAGTTATGTGGGACACAATATGTACAGGTTTTAAACGATTTTACTTCAAAAAAAAGTCAAAACAGTAAAAGTAACGGACACCTTTCCGCTTTTTTGCGCACAGTCTTCAGCCGTTTTGGCTGCGCAATGATGAATCAGTCAATTGACTAAATTATAATATGATTTAATATTTGTGTCCTATGGCGGTTCCCTGCCTTTATCGACAAAATAAGTGGTTTATTTTATTTTTGGGGCTCACAGGATGCTTTTGTAAAAATGTATTGCTCCCCCTGCACCTACCCCCTTTATTTTTGTTTTGAAAGGTGTCCTGTAAAGGTTGATGACTTTTTTGTTCAGATATGTGGTATTTAATATTTCTATCTATGAGGGGTACTGCTCCTCCTCCGTCTACCCCGCCCATTTTTATATTAAAATTTTTAGTTTACCATAATAGTAGCTTTAACCACGTTTGAAGACTCCCCTTTAATAGTTCTTCAGTTGAGCGATATTTAATGTATGCATCCAATGGGAGGTATTTCCCCCCTGCGCATACCCGCTTTATTTTTATTTCCAATAGTGTAGTATACCATAAGAGTGACTTCTACAAAGTTTGAACATTCTCACTATAACAGTTCTTAAAATATTTAAAATAGGCTTTGACCGTTAATATGGCAGATATTAAAGCCCAGTTTTCGCTTAGCTAGGATTTTAATCATATTAAAATTGGAATCTCTAGAAACAATTTCTTCATATAAAATATTTGTCATTTGTAAAAAAATTAATAAAAAAAATTAATTTGTCAACATTTCTATAGAAACAAGTGATTTTATTCCTGGGATTTACATATTGTGGGTATCCCAGTATAGAAGGTATAAAACGCTAGTTCGGTATGTTACATAGCGTCGAAAAGGTTAATTTGTCTAGTTTCTCAGCATAAGTTTTTTTAAGGTTTAAGAAACACTTGCCACAAATAGGAAAAATTAAAAATAGTGCATATACTAAAAATTTAAAAACCCTCGTCTTGAGTTAGAAATAATTTTTTTTTACACATTAGCCATCTTGTTGAATTTGTGTCTAAACTACTCTCTAATAGGACTAACCTTGGTGCAAATTTTATCCAAATCGCAAGACACTTGACATAAAATCCCCCACATGTCAGTTTATTTTAAAAATATTCGGTAACCTTTTTTTCTTATTTATATGAAGCATTTTATGTGTACAAGTAAAATTTTTCTTTGCATTTTTAACAAGTTGCTCTAGATTATCTGTAAAACATTAAGAAATTTTTGCTATAGAAATCTGCAATAAGTTTTAAGCTTTCTTATATTTTTAGATATTGTCCTTATTAGAAGTTATCAATTCTTTAAATATTAAAATAAAAACATACACACAATATGCAGCAGTTAATATCAATTTCTAACAAGCATCGGATCTTCAATAAAAAACTAGTCAATTTATAATTTACTAGTGTTCGCCTTATGGTCAAAATTCGACCATTAATTTTTATGTACACATGAAGAAAACATAGTACATCTAAGTATATGTGAATTTATATGCTTTGTGCATTCATTTTTTCCGTCTTAGTGGATCGATTTGGCGAGGGACCAACCTCCGGTTTATATTTTATCTTCCACGTGATTTAATATAATTTTGTAAGTTCAATGTAAAAAATATCAATTGAAAAACAAAAAAGTATCCAAAAATCTCCTTTATAGATTGTCATCAACTCAGGACACTGTATGTTTAATTTTATGTTTCTATGTCTAACATGTACCAGATGTATTACGAAAAAGTACCAAAAAGCTTATTCTTAGACATTCTTACTCACTCTGGACCATGCATGTTTATTTTTATCTTTGTAGGTCGAATATTAACAAAAATGAAAAAGTACCGGATGAAAAACAAGAAGTACCAACATTTTTCGTCTTATTGGTTCGCAATCAGTCAGTAACCTATAGTATTTTGTTTCTAAGTTCAATATTATAAAAAAATTTAAAAATTATCACATAGTAAAAGAAAGAAATTTAATTTCACATAGAGGTTCGATTGACAAACAAAGGAAGAAAGCGTTCTTAACGGTTTTGCCTATGCCAAATTAATCATAATTTATATAATTCGAAAACCGGTTTCTGAAAAATGACGAATAATCGACCACCCTATTCTTTATTATTTGATAATTGAAGCACAGCTGCGAATAACGTTGTAAACGCCACATTTTGCAAAAACTGTTTTTTAGCAGATAACCGTTAACCTTACAAAATGGCATACAAAGTGTCAGCCAGTGGAAGAACATTGCAAGTTACTAACAAAATGATGAAACCGAAATGTTTTTGCATTGCGGAATATTGTTTTAAGAGCCTTTTGCATTAAAGTTTTTGTTATCATAATTTTTAATAATAGAAAAAAAAAAAAATTTAAAACAAATAAAAAATAATGGGTTTTTTTTTACAAAATGTATATATATTAAAAAAAAAAAAAATTGTCGAGGTACGGCTTGAGTTGCGCCCTGCTTAAGGAAGGCTGGGGAATAGCCCGTCGTCTCTGACACACTGGTGTTGATTGCCAACATAATTTCTGGCAGGAGATCGTCCCATTTGTTGTGCCGATTGTCCGTAAATTGCGCGATCATTGTTTTGATTGTCCGGTTAGCCCTCTCTGCGGGGTTTTCTTGTGGCGTCTATGGCGTGCATTGTTGTGTGACCCGGTACTCAGTCAGACACTTCCGGAATATGTGGGAGATGAATTGTGTGCCATTGTCGATGATGATCATCTTTGGCACTCCATAACTGGCGACGGTCTGTTCTCTGAACGCTTTTACGAACCCCTCAGCGTTAGCCTTCCTCAATGGCACTAGCTCACACCATTTGGAGAATCTGTCGAAGAACACCAGTAACATGGTGCACCCGTGCTTGGATCTTGGCAATGGCCCCACAAAATCTGCGCAAATTGTCGCCTTCTTACCTCCTTAATGTTTCCGGGTGGTTTCATTCCTTTTATTGCGGCAATCTTGTCGGGGTCCGGTTTCACCCCCTCACCACTAACTATATGACCCAGGTACTTCGTCTCCCGTTTGAAAATTGCAAACTTCTCGATGTTGATCCGTAGGTTGGCCGTTCGCAAGCGGCAGAAAACTTCTCTCAAATTATGCAAATGCTCTTCCAAGGTCTGCCCGATGACTATGATGTCGTTCGTAAGCGAACGCGTACGGCTCTAGTTCCGGTCCAATGACGCTATTTAGGGCACGTTGGAAGGTGGCTGGGGCCGAATGCAGTCCGAACGGCATCATACGCCATTGGTACACCCCGCGGCCTGCGACTCATATAATGTGCACTTTTAAACCTGTTCGAAATATAATCTATTCTGGGCAAGGGGTGTGCATCTGGTACTGAACTTAAATTTAACTGGCGGAAATCCATACATACTCTCCAACTGCCATTCTTCTTCTTTGCTTACGGTATCGGAAAACTGTTGGGGCTAGCAGACGGCTCGGTGCATCCCTTTTCAATCAGCTAATTGACTTCGGCATCGATCATGGCCTGCATTGCTGGATTCCTTGGCGAATTCCTGATTTTTACGGGCCGGTCGTCCTTCATCACGATTTTTTGTGTGGCAATATGGGACAATCCCTTCAGGGCATTATAATTCGGGAGTTCCGTGCTATGCGGGATTGTTCGTATTCTAATGCTGTCTAGTTTACTGAGGTCTGCTTACCTGGAGGGACGCAACGCCTCAGTTCCGTCGCCCTACGTAGCTGTTTCCCGGATTCTGGATATCATTTCGGTTTTCACCGCTGCGGTGGCCAATGGGTGTATACGTGTTCCGGTCATGTCCAATTGATCGACCCCGTATACTTTCCAGATCCTCAGCCAAAGTCACCAGTTCAGCTAGAGAGGCGAAGTCTTTTCTCTTTCTATACCGCTGGTAATCTAGGTGGCAGTTCTGGAAAATCCTCTCCAGCTTTTGTAATTCACTCAACTTTGAATGTCTCATCAGAATCTTAATCACCAGAAGGTAGGCCTTGAACCCCTCATTTCTGCGTTGGATTCGACTGTGTATTGCGTCTTCTAATTGTTAATACTATCGTGGAGGGAAAAAGAACCTCCCAATGTCTTTAAAACCATTCCAAGCCGGCCAATGTTGATTGTTATTGCGAAACCAGAACAGGACGCGATCGCGCAATAGCTCGGGCATCAGCGGGGGTATCTGATCCAGATCAACTTCATACATGTACGCAAGCTCCTCAGTTCTTTAGATGAACTCCAAAGGGTCGCTCATTCCATTGAATTGAAGACTCCACCTTCTTAGTTTATCCATTATGTCCATTTTGGTCTCAGTGGCTTTAGCTGCCGCTGTAATCTGGGCCGTCTTGGCGCTATCCTCTTTCACTGGTGATTTGGGCATCGGGCTTGGGTCGGCAGGTACCAAGAGGTTGACTGAGGGTGAGCAGAAAGCTTGGCCAGTCGCTTTCTTAACTCATCCACATTGCCGGTCTGGTCCAGTTGGAAATCCTTCAGACAGGACAGCAATTCTTTCCTATTAAGGGAGTACAACCATGATGTCCGTAACATTCCACTGTGGTTGATTAATCTGTAGAGAAACCTGTAACTTACTATCATAGCCTCTTTTTATACCCTTCACCTCAGGTGAAAAAGGGTATATATATAATTGTCATTCCGTTTGTAATTTCTAAAATATTGATCTAAGACCCTATAAAGTATATATATTCTGGGTCCTTATGGGGAGAGAACTTGATTTAACCATGTGCTGTCGCTCTAGCCCCCCCCCCCCTTTCACTTACTTACATATACTAGTATAATGCCCAATATGATTTTCGTTATCACCCTTCTTTATTATTTCATCTATTTAACGAAATAATTTTAACAAATAGAAACTAGGAAACACACATACATGGTACAAACTATTTTGGTGAATATATTTCCCTATTTCGGTTCACAACTCAAATAAGTTGATTTGTAATTTTTGTCTTATGGTTTACAACTTTGCTATTGCGGTGAACAAAAACATCAAAAGTAATTACAGTAAACGGGCAATATTTCATTTTAATGATATTCAATTAACGTTCCTTCATGGTTCAGTTGTCTAGGGGGTGTGTAAAGTTAGAAACTGTGAGTTCTCTGTTTCGAATCTTGTTTTTTAAAAAAGAAATAATAAATGCCCCATATTTAAAATTCTCGTGTCCCGGTATTTGTAATTGAACTCCTCGAAAACAGCGTGAACGATTTTGATGAAATTTGGTATGTATTTGTTATATATGCGAATAGGTCGTTAAGTATGTTTTATGTTACTAGAGGGCGTAAAAAAGGCAAAAGGGGTACAAGTGCCGCCCTATATATCGGCTTAATTAATCAACCGATTTTCTGGAAATCGGCAAGCAATTAGTGTAACATCTGGAAGGAACTATAGCCTTAATTTTCATAATTTAGGGTGTGAAATAAAGAAAGAGGGGTAAAAGCTCCCCTTCCTTATATCTTCTTAGCTAATCAACCGGTTTTCTTAAAATTTTGCATGCAGCCACTGTAACATCTGAAAGGAACTCAAAGATATAAATTTTTTGAAAATTCCAATCTCTTAAAGCCTTGAAAAGAACACTGAAAGATATAAAAAAACGACCAACTATTCGGTGGCACTCCGTAATTCCCTTCAGGTGATTTTAGACAAATACTTCCCGTCATTCCATGTCAATTGCCGAGCCTGCAACTATTGATGCACCTGCAAGTGTTGCCGCGACGGCAAAAACAAACTTAGTAAGAAATGATACAATTAACTCAAACACAGACTTAATGGAAAAACCACTAGTAAAAAGTTGTCTAAAGCCTCAAGTACAAGTAGGTATGGACAGGTATATAACAGTGCTTAAGCGGGGTCGCAGCCCTACCTCTTCAGCTTTTGCTTCTGCTTCAAAAGTACCTTCTTTAGATAGAGTACATTCACAAAATCGTTTTGCAATTCTCAAGGATGAATCCTCTGAAGCACCAAACGTGATAAAATCGTTTGATTTCGTTGATTGGTGAAAATTCTTTTTATGTGGCTGCAATAAAGCGAGGTAGTATTCACGAGACTAAAATACAAGTAAAACAAAAATGATTTTCGAAAAGTAATAACAAGATTTGAAGCTCTTGATAAAAACTTTTATACATATAAACTGAAGAGCAGCAAAGGTCTTCAAGTATTGATCAAGGGCATAGACTCCTGCGTGCATCCAGAGGAAATTAAAACTTTTTTTTGGAAGAGAAGGGCTCTAAGATAAAAAACGTTACGAATATTAAAAATAGGGAAAAAAATCCCCAACCATTATTTCGAGTGGAGTTAGAACCTGGCGACGTTAGGCTTAAAAAAAATAAAACGCATCCAATATATAATTTAAAATATATTCTGTACAGAAGAATAACTATTGAGGAGCCGTATAGAAGAAATGGTCCCGTTCAATATCTTAACTGCCAAGAATTTGGCCATTCTAAGGCATACTGCTATTTACCACCTGTTTGCGTAGCATGTGGTTAATTACATTGTACTGTTCTTTGCGATAACTCTAAAACCGCGCCCATCGTAAAAAAATGCAGTAACTGTGGCGGTAATCACACTGCCAATTATAGAGGATGCCTTGTATATACTATCGTCAAGCAGTCGGTTGGACCGAGAGCTAATCTCCCTCAAATGCAGGTAACAAATCAAGTTATTACTAGGCGGGCTCCGAATTAGATCACTTTCTTAAAAATAAACAAATTGATATCATGATGGTTTCTGAAACTCATTTGACCTCAAGAAAAACGTTTAAAATCAATGCTTATACACTATATAATACCAAGGACCCTCGAGATATAGCTTGTGGAGGTTCTGCCATTTTGATTAAAACCAGAGTCAAACACTACCTAGTATGTGATCACTGTGAAGATAATCTCCAAGCAACGAACATTTGGGTTGCGCAATTAAATAGAAACTTAGTAATTTCATCGTTATACTTCCCACCTATATATTCAATATCAGAAAGCCAATATTTTAAATATTTTAAATCATTAGGACCCTGTTTCTTGGCTGCTGGCGACTATAACGCTAAACATACTTTCTGGGGGTCACGTCTTATAACACCAAAGGGTCGTGTTTTATTTCATACAATTCCTAAAATGGATTTTAATGTGGTAGCGAGCGGACAACCAACATATTGGCCTACTGATCAGCAAAAATTCTAGATGTCATTGATTTCGGCGTGGTTAAAAGCATCCCCATAGAAACGATTCAAGTTGAAGCTTCCTTAGAATTATCTTTTGACCACACACCTACAGTTGTTACTATAATGAACCCAAATTCAAATTTATTCCACAGATGTCGAGCGTCTCCTGGCTGCAAAAAGAAGAGATCGAAGAGAGTGGCAATTGCACAGATCTCTTCAACTTAAGAACTTACTAAAAGAGTGTACAAAAAGGCTAAGAAAGTTACTGCAGACTCAGAAAACGGCTTCTCTGGAAAAATATCTTAAGGAAGTTGATGCAACCCAACAATCAGACTACTCATTATGGTGTGCAGCTAGAAATCTCGTAAGGCCAGTTGTCTCTAAGCCGCCACTACGAACCCTCAATGGAAGTTGGACAAGAAATGATAATGAAAAAGGAAATCTGTTTGTTAATCATTTAAAAAACGTATTTACTCTAAATATATCTTACGATATTGCGGTCGAGTTATCACCTGTTGCTGCTAGAGCAGCTGTTTCTCTAAGATTTGAAATAAGAGAAATCGAAAAGGCTATTAGTGATTTAAGCCCCAAGAAGGCTCCTGGTTTTGATAATATCAGCAACAACATGCTTTTGGAGCTACCCAGCATAGCAAAGAAAAAAATTCTTTTAATTTGTACTGCTATGTTACTCCTTGATACCTAAACCAGGAAAGGATCACACAAAAGTTGAGTCATATAGGACTATTAGCTTACTTTCTAATATATCAAAGCTGTTTGAGAAGCTGTTAAAAAGGGTTAAGTGGCATGAAAAAGATTTTCTTCGGCTAGACAATAATACTACAGAGCATGAAAAGAAAAAAATACTAAAAGAAACAATTCTGCTAAAATCTTATATACTTGTAGTAGACAAAACTTGGCAAGATGTTATGCCAGTAGGGTACAATTTTCCCACCCGATTGTTAACCCATTTCTTACCGTCGTGTGTTTGAACACACGTTTATTATTTCTTAACTTTGAGGAATTATAAATCACAGATAAGTATAAAAAACTTAATGTGTGTGGCGTGTATATATTAAAGTTTAGTGTCTTTCACAAGAGGGGGTTTAAAAAGTGTCCAAAAATAGGCTCTTTTTAAATCAATTATATTATATATATAAAATAATCTGAATTATTATATATGTATTGCCGTGTGTTACGATATCTCCAAAAAGCAACCTAAGGCCATTTGCCCATCAAACTGGTTAATATATGTGCCGCTAGGCGGCAGTAAATACCAGCGTGTGTTTCACCACACGTTGTACTGAAAGTGAGATTGATTCGACAGAGATTTTCTTATATTTTCTTTGTGTGACTGCATTTTATGTTGTTTTTTTTTTCCAATTGTGCTAATACTTATTCTTCTAATTTGAAATTGAAGGGAACAAAATATTGTAATTAAAAATTGAATTTTATTTACATTGAGGAAATTTAGGCCTTATTAGCTTGACAAAAATAACATTCATAAATTCATCACTCTGGCCAAAGAAACAACTACAGCAATTGAAATTATTTAATTGGCTAAAATGTCACGCGAAGAGTTCCCTACTGGAGCGATGATAAACATGAACATCAAGGTGAAAGAGCGTTCGCGTTTGAAACTGCTATTTATTTTTCCCCCGATAATACTGTCGGTGATTCGGATACGTGAAAAACAATCCGTTTCGGATATAAACTGTGGGCGATTTGCTTGAACATTGGCTACATGTTTCCTTTTGTTCCATACTGGTGTATCCGTTTTTTTCAAAAAAAGTTTTAGACTCGATGCATCCGCCATAATAGAACTATTTTCACATTGTGAACATAAAATGCAAAGCAATTCTAGTTTGTCATTTTTTGTTTACCTCCCATTACTTGCTGTACTTGTTGAAAGGGAGAGGATTCTGCGCAAGCGGCACTGTTCGACCCAACCAGGGTACGGGTGCCCCTTTAAAATTGGTAAAAAAAAATGCCTTGAAAAAGTACAATTCCCGACTTTGCATTCGATATACGAAATAACGTTCTGGTAATTCGTTGGATGGACAATTCTAAAGCTACACTCGCAAATAATTATTACGCAATCGATCCAGTAGTAGCAGTTCGTGTTCGTGTTTAACAGCCCCTCGCTATCAAAAATTACAACGGGCATATGGGTGGCGCGGATTTACATGGCAATGCGGTTGCCAATTACTCTATCGTCATTCGTAGCAAAAAGTGATAGTAGCCGTTCTAAGTCTTATGCATGGGTAGCGCTGTGGTCAATTCGTGGAAACTGCATTTCTTCATAGCAGCTTCGCAAAACGTAGTCTCTGCTGCTTTCGTCGGAGGATGCAATAGACGGAATGGAACCTTCGCCTACAGAGGATTCATCCACTAATTGTTAGAAAAACTTTTCGATGGTAGACAGCTTGCTCGTTCCTTTCAAAAGCACCAGTCGTCGCCGTTGCGTTATGTGTACAGCAAAAGTCATCATATTTTAGTGTGAGAAGTGCAACGTCCACATACACCTATACAATTGTTCCACAAAGTCAAACAATTTTATTAACAACACCGTTCCACACGTTCAAGGAATACGTACCATAAAAAACATAAATAACTAAACAAATTTGTACACAACAAAAGATTGCCAAACACTTAACAGTACCAGCGTGTGGTCAAACACACGGCAATTTTCGGAAAAACTACTCGTCGAAAAAAAAAATTTTTTTTTCAGAAAATGTTTAAAATGGTATTATAAGACGTTCCTGATATTTTCAACAAAAAATTTCAACGTTTAAATTTTTGGTAATTAACCGGTTAAACGCCATGACGGAATGTTTTAGTTTTCATTCCCATTCAGAAAAATTTATAGTTTTATTTTAAAAGTAATTAACAATATTATTAATTTATTAAAGAAAAATAAATTCATAGTTAAGCAATATAATATAATAGGTATAATAAGAACATAGGAACAAAATAAAAATAAAAAAAAACAAAAATTACTCAGAGAGCAATATCATAGTGAAAAAATATTAGTTTCTTATTATAGAAAGGAACAAAATGGAAACGGACCGACAGAACAAATTGTAATACTGATAATTTATAAAGATGAATGAAATTCAATTCGCTTTTGTTTTTTATATTATATTATTACTAACATACTATTCACACTTGATGTATTCCAAATTCATATTGTCTCATTGATGATGGGCCCAGCAATCAGGAGTACATGAAGAAGTTTTTGTTTAGTTAAAAAAGAATGTAGACAATAAGTAAAGCATAAATCACAAGCAAAAAAAAATTTTAAAAAAATTAGTAGAGAAGATATTTTTACACCTAAGAGAAATAATTAGTAATTATATATAGTTTTTTTTTCTTTCATATGGTTAATCAAACTAAAAATTTACATTCTTACAAATAATATAACACGTTTTTTTTTGTTACAATACTAGAATTCATTGGCGTAGCCATGATGAAATCTAGGGGGTCAGAATTTTTTTTTTGTAAAATGCTTTTAACCGCCTTTTACTTAATGGAGTATGAATGCCTGCAAAGTTTCATCCATTTGTGTTGAGTAAAAGGCGGTTAAAAAAAGCATTTTACAAAAAAAATTCTGCCTCCCCCTAGATTTCATCCTGGCTAAAAATAAAAAAAATTTTAAAAATTTTCTAATGAATTCCTTCCTTACTTTAGTTTTGACCCCTAAATACTAAAAATATTTTGTTTTAAATTTAAACTTCTATAAGGAAATATAGTACTCGCCGAAACCTATACAATTGTTACGACCGAGCAACAAATAAAGAAACTACGATAAAAAACAACGATTTTGGCTGTTTTTCACGGGTTCCGTTCGCAAAAAAAAATTTTTTTTTTCTTAAATGTCTGAAGGTGATCTTTAATATTTGCGTTAAGGCGCCCGTACACGACATGTATTTGTCATCTGACATGTCAAATTTTCAAGTCACATGTAATTGTTCATGTCTGTCAAAATTGCTGTTTTACATAAGGTTTATAATATTCGGTCACAAACGTACATGTAATTTGCTTCTGACATTGTCTCTGTTTTTTTTTCGCATTGTTATTGCAGAAACCAAAGTAGTTCTCGGTTTCAAAATAGCTTGCTGCCGCCACGAAAATATTTATTTGCGCCGTAAAATAATTTAGCCATCTTAACATTTTTTCTTTTATTTTAAAGATACCAATTTAGAATTTTATAATTAAACGGTTTTTATGTATAAATTTACATAAATTCTATTCAATGGTGAGATGAGCATACAAATCTTGGTATTGTAAAATATTAACTTCAGCCGGCTAATGATTCCGTCAATAGTTGACGTCGCTGCCAGTTTCTTCCCGGCATAGATTTCTGATGTCAGAAGAAAATAGAGCACGCTCTAATTGAAATTTTGTCAGATGACTTTGCGTCTGACTTTTACAGAAGCAAAGTTAAAAAGGTAACACACGACATGTATGTGTTTTGCAGTGGGAAATTTGACATGTCAGATGGCAAAAACAAGTCGTATATATGCTCCTTTAGACTTTGGGAATTTTTTTTTTTTGACATTTGCTGAAAAAGCGCAAAGAAGATCAATGGATAAACAATTAAAACCCAACACTTTTTAGGTTCTGGAAAGGTAACATGGACATTCAGCCGTGCGGTAGTAACGAAGCAATTGCATATTATATAGCAAAGTATGTATCAAAAACAGAACCTACTGGAGTCGAACCAACAGTTGCCAGAGCCATTTGAGAAATCAACAGAGACGATTCTACTACTTCCACTTGCCACTGCGTGACAGCTCTCGAATATGTGTTTTTCTAAACACTCGCAAACCGGAGCAAAGATATAAAGTCATCAAGTTCAATGAACACGGAACAGCAGTTGGATACTTTACCAATATATTTTAAAGATATGAGAAACGTCCACTTGTACATCCGGACTACGATTTCGAGAGCATGTCTCTGATGGAATTCGCCATGCTGTTTGAAGCCGATTATCCGAAGAAAAAGGTTCCTGACGATGAAAATGTGGACAATGAGTTTCACATTGAAGAAGACGCTAATCCAAGATTGATAATTTGACTGATAAAACAAAAATGCACAAGCAAAGTTGACCAGCAACCGTGCGAGTTCCTTACTTCAAAGCAGCGACGGACCCAGAAAACTTTTACTACAGATTACTCGTTCAATATTTACCATATCGAAAGGAAGATGAAATTCTACAAGACTTCGATTCAGCAAAATATGCTTTCCTTGCAAAAGAAGAAAACTTGAAGACCACTAGTGCTCACATGGATCTCTACAGACAACGAGACAAGCAATTGGAAAACGCGTTCCAAGTATTAGAGTCATACGAACCGGCTGAAGATTTTGACGAAGTGGATGTTCCTGCACACATCAAATGGAAGATGATGAATTCATGAAACTTCGGAATGCTATGAACGTTGGGCAGAAAAATCTGTAAAATCGCATAACGCCAAGTATCGAACAACAGTTGCAGGGATCAAAGGACCGTAAATATATATTCATTACTGGTGGAGCTGGAACTGGGAAAACCTTACTGTATTCAAAAATCAAATCAATCGTTGTTACGGTAAAGTTCATATTATGTATTATCTTACAAATAAATAAATAATCATTGATTACAGCTTGTTCTAACTAATATTAATAATTGTTTTATTTATAGGTAACAATCATTCCGTGATGGTTTGCGCACTGACTGGTGTGGCTGCCCGGTTGGTTGGTGGAACTACTTTGCACAGTGCCTTCAAACTGCTAGTTCAGAAAGACGGACGGATAGTGCAAATGCCGCAATTATCTTCGAATTATGCGTCAACAGTGAAAATGCATTGAGTTTCTTTTTATAGATGAAATTTCAATGGTCCCCTATAAGATGCTATGTATGATCGAGACAACCTTCAGACAACTCAAAAATCCAGAAGAACTGTTCGGAGTAATCAACGTTATCGTGTTCGGTGATCTTTTCCAGTTGCCTCCAGTCCCAGGACATCAAGTTTTTGAACAACCAGAATCCATGGTACCAGCTTTACATCTTTGGAGATGTTTCTCCTTGTGCGAACTGACGGAAAACGTGCGCCAAAAAAGAGATAACACATTTATTGATATTCTCAACGCGTTGAGCGTGGGTGAAATTAAAGCAAATCATTTGAGTGTCCTACTTCAAAAAGTTTAATCGGAGTTTTCGATTAACCAAGCGTTGGGAATCTATCCAACAAATCAACAAGTGCATGATCACAATGACTTGGTGTTACAAAATTATGAAAAAAGGAACACCGAAATGTTTTTAATAAAGGCACAAGATCAAATTGCGAACTTAGGAAGGAACATCGACAACGTTACTTTACAAAGTATCATCTCAGCGGATATGAATAAAACTGGTGGTCTTCCAAAGGAATTGAAAATTTTTGTAGGTGCAAAAGTCATGCTCCGCTCAAACGTTGACGTGTCAAAAGGATTAGTAAATGGTGCCATTGGATTCATTGAAGAAATTATATGGCCCCATTTTCTACGAGCACAGATGTACGAAGAATACATTCCGTCTGTAAAAGTCAAATTCGATCAAATTGGCGTACACTAGATACCGCCGATTTCAGTTCAGTTTCCAGCAAAACGGAGTTTTGGAACGGCAGAAAGACGGATGCTACCCTTAGTTTTGTCATGGGCTTCAACTATACACAAAATGCAAGGTTTTCTGTCGATCATGCTGTTATTGATTTGGAACCAAAAATATTTGCAGAAGGACAGCCTTACGTTGCATTGAGCCGTGTACGATCATTGGACGACTTACGAGTCGAAGCACTACAATGCGAAAAATTAACAGGGTCTAAGCCGTGCAATATTAAAGCATTGGAAGAGATGGAGAGACTGCGAAATTTATCATAACAATTAATACTAATCCACAAGTGTTAAGTTTTATTATATGAATATAATTTTTTTTTTTGATTATATGAATATAAAATACAAAGCATGTAAAAAAATGTTCTTATTTAGCATGGAAATTGTAATGTATCGGGTGTTTTTTTAGCGGTTATATTTTTGCCAACATTGATTTAACCAGCTGACGTACGTTTCGTGTTTTGTTTCACTGTCAATCATCTTAAATTTGGTCTATAATTTAACCATGAATCGTCTTACAAACGAACAACGCTTGCAAATTATTGAATTGTATTATCAAAATACGTGCTCTGTTAAGAAAGTTCATCGCGCTCTTCTTCCATTTTATGGTCAGGTTAATCGACCCACTGAAGCGGCTATTCGGTACGTTAATAAGCAGAATTGTCGATTTTGGAGTGAAAATCAGCCAGAAGCGTTGCAAGAGCTACCAATGCATCCAGAAAAAGTTACAGTTTGGTGCGGTTTATGGGCTGGTGGCATCATTGGACCGTACTTCTTCAAAGATAATGCGAATCGTAAGGTAACTGTGAATGGTTAGCGCTACCGTGAGATGATATCCAACTTTTTTTGCCCAATGTGCAAGAGCTTGACTTGCATGAAATGTGGTTTCAACAACACGGTGCCACATGTCACAACGCTTAACAATGGACTTATTGAGAGGCGAGTTCGGTGAATATTTTATTTCAGGTTCGGGACCGGTCAATTGGCCGCCTGGATCGTGCGATTTAACGCCTTTAGATTTTTTTGGGGCTATGTTAAAGCTCATTTCTATACACACATGCCCGCTTCAACTGACGCATTGGAAGACAATATTGAAGCATTTATTCATGAGATACCGGCCGAAATGTTGGAAAGAGTATGCTAAGATTGGACTATGCGGGTGGACCATTTGAGGCGCAGTCACGGTCAACATTTGCATGAAATAATCTTCAAACATTAAATTATATGGACCGTACTATCGATTCAAATAAAGATTTCATGAATTTTTCTGAATTTTATGTGTTTTTTTTTAACATTCCTATAGCTCGTAAAAATCACTCATTATTAATTAAAGCTATTCGTTACTAAATAAAATAAATATAAAACATAAATTTTTAAGAAACGCTTTTCTTTACCTTAATAAATTGATCAGTTGTGAGCACAAAATGAATATGAATACTAAAAAAATCGACTAAAAGTCAAAAAATAAGAACATTTCAAACATAAACTTTTAAATCAAAATGGAAAAAACTCACACATCCCTTTAATAAATTAGTGGACATAGAAAGAAATTCATGAATTTTCAAATATTCCTTGATTATGAACGTCCTGCGGACTTATGTGGACCCACACTTGGCCTTGTTTTTGAAAATGCGGAGATTTCAGGAAATAAATTTCAAATTCCCCAAAAATTTATCATGTGCAATTAATTTTGCGATTTATTGTGAAAAACCACATGTAAACTTATGCAAAATTGTTCTATTATTATACCCTTCACCTCAGGTGGAAAAGGGTATATATAAGTTTGCCATTCCGTTTGTAATTTCTACAATATTGATCTAAGATCCTTCATATTCTGGGTCCTTATGAGGAGAGAACTTGATTTAACGATGTCCGTCCGTCTGTTCATCTTACGTTTGATATGTGTTTTCCGGAGACTCCAGACATGATAGCGGCTAGGTTGTTTTACATTTATGTCACATATAGTCCACCGTTTCGTGCTATTAAAATTCAGCAAGATCGGTCCACAAATGGCTGAGATATGACCAAAAAACCACGACTGGCTCTAATTTTTTCCAAAAATCCCTTGTTGTTGTATTTTTATTGCTTTTTTCTGTTGTAACGACACGATTTCCGCTGGTTGCTGGGGTAGACTTAGCGGCGTCCATGGTCGCTCAGTTCGTTGCTCTCAGTAGAAACACTCTTAGTTTAACACGTTATAAAAATCCTTTATTTCGGCTTTCTTTATGTTTTGTCGGCTTTGTGGTGATGGTGCTGGCCCCTGGTTCGGCAGCAGAGAAAATGGTAGACAACGGTAGCGCTGCGCGCGTGTGTGTGTGGGTGAGCGTGTCTTGACGCGCTTTCTCCCGTACTGGCGAGCGTACGCTCTGATGGTAGCCAATACTAATATCGTGAGGTTCACCACTCCCGATAGTACTATACGGACTGCCCTCAGAGGTAAAGGGAAGGTCGCAACTAATATTGACGTGAGTATAGCTAACTAACGTATAGCTAACTAATGCAG
Source organism: Pollenia angustigena (assembly GCA_930367215.1). NCBI lineage: Eukaryota > Metazoa > Arthropoda > Insecta > Diptera > Polleniidae > Pollenia > Pollenia angustigena. The sequence goes on along the minus strand of OV884061.1, from coordinate 7,895,138 downwards.
TCCACAATATTATTGTGAGGTTCACCTCTCACCCCAAGTCTGTCAACTGACTGACCTCTTACCCATCGATGTGCGGTCTTTGATACTCGTGGCGTCGTACACACACAAGCAACACACACACATGCCAGCTGACAACACAGCTGTTCTGTGACAGAACAGCTGTCGCTATTCAGTGTTGTATATAGGGTTCCCAACTTTTTTTGTTGCAATTAAAGTACATTGATTATTAAAGTTTAAGAAAAAAAAGTACACAGTATAAATATAAAGTACAATTAATTTCTTTTTATTGGTTTATTTAAAAACGTTTTTTACTGCTTCTCGCGAGTTTTATCAAACAATTACACTGTGCTAGAATTTTACACTTTTTTCTTGAGACAAGCCGGGCAACTGGCGCTTTAACCCAATTCGGGTACGCTGAATCCAATACCGGTTCAAAAACGGTTCAGTTTATCGATATAACTTAAGATAAAACGAAAATCTGCAATAACATTTCCTTAAAACGTTAAATTTTTGCTAATTTGCGCAGTCGTTTTAGAAACATAATTTTTTTTTGGCAACAAAAATAATTTTTTTGCAACATTTCGAAATTTTTGTTTGTTAAAAATGTATAAAAAATTCCAGACATATAAAAAACAAAGCTTCAAACAAAACAAGCTATAAATGATTAAAATCTGTTAACAACTTTTGATTTTATACACAAAAATCTAAAAATTTTAATTAATTCACAAATTTCATAAAACGCAATATTTGTATGGGAGCCCCCTTAAGAAGTGGTGATAAGGGGCAATTATGTCTCCAGAAATTGTTAAGGAAACTACTTGGCTTTTATGGCACGTTTTCTTCGATGTATTTCTAGTCTGTATGAAACATTTTGTATGGGACCCCCTTAAGGAATGGCAGCAGTAACTTGAAAGAGTTTTGAACTCGTGTTTTAAAAATAGGCAGCTATTGTACTCAAACAAGTGAAATAGTGCTGTCAGATTATTTTTTTTCGAAAAATCGTCCTGCCAATATAAAAAACATCAACAAATGGCCCTGACTAATATTAATAAGTTGTTCTTTAGTTTTTCTAAAAAAAAAACTTGTACAATAAGTATTATATTTTTATAACTAATAAAACCTGACTAATATAACCTCAATCTATTTGAATTCTAGATAAATCTAATCATGTGAAATAAAGTATTTTCGCGTACTTTATTATTCTCATAAAATATAGAGTACAATTACTCGAAATAACGAATAATACTTTATTATTAAGTACGGTTGGCAAGCCTAGTTGTATACCCGCGGTGTATACCTCCGACTATGACAACCCGGTGGCGCCAGCCCCCTCACTACATACCCGTTAATTTCAAACTGATCTACAAATAATACTAACTACCAAATAACTAACTCAAACAAAATCCAACTTAATACAAAACAAATGACTAAATAATAAATAAACTTACTACCAACAAATAAATACATTAAATTCAGTATCATACATAAAACTAAGAAGTGTTGGCGCGACCAAAACGAGCCCTGGTGACTTTGGTCGTCACACTGTATATCTGGAGAACGGCAAGAGCCAAAGTTTCCAAATTAGGTGCAAACATTCAAGTTATAAATACACACTAATCCACAAAATGTGGGCGGGATTGGAGAAGTGGGCGTGGTACCTCCCATACAAAAAATTTCAAAAATTGTATAATAACCTGAATTTTTTGAATGTAATATGACCTATGGTTACGCCTTATACCTCAAAAGATCGGAAATGTTTAGTAGAAAATATTTTCTGAAAAACTCGAGAAAATCGGTTCAGATACGAAAAAGTTATGATCAAAATATTTTTTTTTCAATCCAAATTTTTAATATTTTTAATTAGGCTTAAGTTCATGAAATTTAATTTTTATTAAATTATTTTTATGAAGAAAGGAATTTTACAACATGAAAATCAATCAAAATTGTTATTGATAATCTTTCATTCTTGACGTGGCTCGGGCTCGAACCCTGGCCGGCAGGTTACCATGACATGTTTCTATCGCAACCACTCGATCTCCTCAGATGAATTTGCCGTCTTACACTCGCAGCCATCGACGACTGCTGACGTCACTAGTCAAACATCAATCCTTAAACCAAATTGTATTTTAACATTTGGTAGATCGAAATTTGCTTTCCTGAATGATTATCCATTTTAATTGACTTTACATGTTTTTTCCTTTACTTCTTCATAAAAATAATTTAATAAAAATTAAATTTCATGAACTTAAGCCTAATTAAAAATATTAAAAATTTGGATTGAAAACCATAAATAGTTCAACAAAGTAACCACAATACTAATTATTGTTAAAGCTAAGGCACGAGCTCTATGTGTACATTTGTCCTTCAAGTTGTGCTGAAAAAGGTCAACAGAAAAGAGAAAGACAAAGTGAAAAAACAAAAAAATGTACTTGGACTTCAAGAAAAATTCTTGACGAAAGTACGAAAAAACAGAAGTAAAGGAAAAAACATGTAAAGTCAATTAAAATGGATAATCATTCAGGAAAGCAAATTTCGATCTACCAAATGTTAAAATACAATTTGGTTTAAGGATTGATGTTTGACTAGTGACGTCAGCAGTCGTCGATGGCTGCGAGTGTAAGACGTCAAATCCATCTGAGGAGATCGAGTGGTTGCGATCGAAACATGTCATGGTAACCTGCCGGCCAGGGTTCGAGCCCGAGCCACGTCAAGAATGAAAGATTATCAATAACAATTTTGATTGATTTTCATGTTGTAAAATTCCTTTCTTCATAAAAATAATTTAATAAAAATTAAATTTCATGAACTTAAGCCTAATTAAAAATATTAAAAATTTGGATTGAAAACCATAAATAGTTCAACAAAAAAACCACAATACTAATTATTGTTAAAGCTAAGGCACGAGCTCTATGTGTACATTTGTCCTTCAAGTTGTGCTGAAAAACGTCAACAGAAAAGAGAAAGACAAAGTGAAAAAACAAAAAAATGTACTTGGACTTCAAGAAAAATTCTTGACGAAAGTACGAAAAAACAGAAGTAAAGGAAAAAAGAAAAAACATGTAAAGTCAATTAAAATGGATAATCATTCAGGAAAGCAAATTTCGATCTACCAAATGTTAAAATACAATTTGGTTTAAGGATTGATGTTTGACTAGTGACGTCAGCAGTCGTCGATGGCTGCGAGTGTAAGACGGCAAATCCATCTGAGGAGATCGAGTGGTTACGATCGAAACATGTCATGGTAACCTGCCGGCCAGGGTTCGAGCCCGAGCCACGTCAAGAATGAAAGATTATCAATAACAATTTTGATTGATTTTCATGTTGTAAAATTCCTTTCTTCATAAAAATAATTTAATAAAAATTAAATTTCATGAACTTAAGCCTAATTAAAAATATTAAAAATTTGGATTGAAAACCATAAATAGTTCAACAAAATAACCACAATACTAATATTTTTTTTTTTTTTTTTTTGAAAAATACCCATTTTCGGGAACCATAGATCTTGCCGAGTCCAAGTTTTATAACCCAACTAACTGGCAAATTTCTTCTTAACCACGTCGGTATATAAATATGTCAAATCGGTTAAAAAATGGCTGAGTTATAATCAAAATACTGAAATCCCAAAAATTACTCTTTTTAAACCCTTCATCTCAGGTGGAAAAGGGTATATATAAAGTATATATATTCTGGGTCCTATGAGGAGAGAACTTGATTTACACATATTTTGCGCAAAATGTTGCAAAATCTTGCAAAATGTTGCCTGCGTACTCCAAATCTCCTGCAGCGAGAGAGCCAAAAAGAGAATTTTTTGACTGTTGGAAGTTAGAGAACTCTCAATATGTTACTGGAGAAATTTCCGCTTGCAAGATTTTGCAAATAGTTTGAAAATAAAAATTGAAATTTAACAATGGCAGAGGTAAGTAGTTAGAATTGTGTTGATTTTTAACGTTTATAATAAATATCAAAAGATTTTGTTATTCGTGCTTAATTCCCAGTTTTTATTCTTGACAAAAACACTTGAAATTTATTGTTGATGGGATAAGCTATTCCTATGCATTTCACTGGTTGGTTAGGCCAGATCATCAGGAAACTTCATCCATAAAGATTTTAGAAAAACTAGAGATATTAAACCAAATAAAACTGTTAAACATATAAGACTTATAGCGACAGTTCTACTTGTAATAATATCAAAGTTTAAACAAAACACATAAACCCACTGTTTATTGTTGATGTGTTTTGTTCAAACTTTGATATTATTACAAGTAGAACTGTTGCTATAAGTTTTATACGTTTAACAGTTTTATTGGGTTTAATATCTTTAGTTTTTCTAAAATCTTTATGGATGAAGCTTCCTGATGATCTGGCCTAAGCAACCAGTGAAATGCGCGTAGGAATAGCTTATCCCATCAACAATGAATTTCCAGTGATTTTATCAAGAATAAAAGCTGGGAATTAAGCACGAATAACAAAATCTTTTGAAATTAAAATTTTGTATTCCCAAAAATTGAAATTACTTTTTGTTTACAATAAATTATAATAAACAAAACATTTTACTTCATGCTAGAAACGTCCAGTATACAGTGCGACCGTGGCGTAAGTGGAGCGGAGATGGCAGAACCGATAAAACCAGCAGAACTTTGTGGGACAAAACTTTGCAATTGAAGAGGCGAGTATTTGGAATTGTGTTCTTGGCGAGCACTTCACATCCAAATTATTTTTCTCCGTTGCCACGCTGTTGGAGGGCACTGTATTGGGCATTTCATTATTTTTTTCCATTGTTAGCCGGCACTATGTTGGGCAATGTAAGCAAAAGAAGTTTTATAAAAAACCCGACAAATAGAACTAAAAACTAAGAAGAATTAATAACAGTGTTATAAACAAGTTTTTTTTAATTAACAACACTTTTTAAGCTTCACTTTAATTAATAATTTTTTACTTTACCTCGAGAATTCAATTATGCGTACACATATGTATGCTAAAATTCTTATGCTTTGTTATTTCAATTGTTTCCACACCGATCAGCTGTTTTCTTGCAAGATTTCACTGGATACTGTCTGCGTACTTTTTGAGATTTTTTCAGCCGATAGAGTAATATTGGTCTTACTCTCCCAAAAAATTTTACTGAGTACCCAGACAGACCTAATATATGCGGAGTTTAATATCTGGGTCCAATAATCTTGCGAAAATGCAAAATGTCGTAGCTTTTTTTATGAAATCTAAGGGAAACTCTATTTTTTGTTGTTGGATTTAACAAAACAGCTTTGATATTTTACATTTGCTCCTTTGCAAGACCATTTGCACCAAACACTTAACACTGAAATTCCTTAAAGATATAGGAAACCACTTCTGCAAACGTTCTACATAGTAGAAAATACGACTTCCTCTCAATTTAAGATTATTTTGGAACGATTATGAATTTTCAAATATCTGTCCACAAGATGGTTGGCACCAGCGTTTAAAAAACTGCAGCCAAAGTAGAAAAACTGCCATTTCTTCCACTTTTTCATTTGTCATTGGCCAAAAAAAACGGTTTCTTTTACTTCAGATGCAGTAAATGTAAACAGTCGCTGTCAAAAGTTTTGCAAAATTTTCGTTTTTTTTCGGCAGTTTTTGGTTTCGGCTACAGTTTTTTAAACCCTGGTTGTCACGTCAAGAAGTGATCAACAGAATTTTGGAACAGTGGGAGCCCACTCCATTATTATTTTACTCCGAATTATTTTGAAATTTTGAATTAAATTTTTTTATATTCGGACTTTATACTCCTTTCCTGTTTCTGCAGTGCATATTGAAAATTGTAAACACAATAAATTTGGAAATGCAATCCGGTTCATATGAGCAAAAAACCACGACTACCTCTAATTTTTACCAAAAATCCCTTATGGTTGTTGTATTTTTATTACTTTTTGCTGTATATCTGGGGAACGGAAAAAGCAAAAGTTTCCAAATTAGGTACACACATTTAGTTTGCCAATACACATTATCCTACAAAATGTGGGCGTAATTGGAGAAGTGGGCGTGGTACCTCCCGTACAAAAAAAAATTAAAAATTGTATAAAACCCTAAATTTTACGGCTGCCATATGTCCTATGGATATTACTTATATACCAAAATATCGGAAATTTTTAGAAGAACATATTTTATAAAAAACTCGGGAAATCGGTTCAGATACAAAAAAGTTATGACCAAAATTAACTTTGTAACTCAGGTAAATGGTATATTTTTTCTTGAACACGTCGGTATATTAATCTGTCAAATCGGTTAAAAAATGGCTGAGTTATAACCGAAATACTGAATCCCCAAAAATTACTCTTTTTATACCCTTCACCGAAGGTAAAAGGGTATATATAACTTTGTCATTCCGTTTGTAATTTCTACAATATTGATCCTACACCCTATAAAGTATATATATTCTGGGTCCTTATGAGGAGCGAAGTTGATTTAACCATGTCCGTCTGTCCGTTTAAATGGGTTTTCCGAAGACCCCATATATGATGGGGGCCAGGCTATTATACATTTATGTTACATGCAGTCCGGAATTGTTTGCTATTGAAATTCAGCAAGATCGGTCCACAAATGGCTGAGATATGAGCAAAAAATTACGACTACCTCTAATTTTTCCCAAAAATCCCTTGTGGTTGTTTTATTTTTATTACTTTTTGGGGAACGGCAAAATCCAAAGTTTCCAAATTAGGTACACACATTTAGGTTACCAATACACACCATCCTACAAAATGTGGGCGGGATTGGAGAAGTGGTACCTCCCGTACAAAAAAAAATTAAAAATTGTGTAAAAACCTAAATTTTAGGGCTGCCATATGTGCTATGGATATGACTTATATAAAAAAATATCGGAAATTTTAAGTAGAGCATATTTTATAAAAAACTCGGGAAAATCGGTTCAGATACAAAAAGGTTATGACCAAAATTAAATTTTTTTTTTTTAAATACCCTTTTTCGGGAACCATTGATCTCCCCGAGTCCAAACTTTATAACTCAAGTTAATGGTAAATTTCTTCCTAAGCACGTCGGTATATAAATCGGTTAAGATATGGCTGAGTTATACCCGAAATACTGAATCCCCAAAATTATTCTTTTTTATAATTAACTTTGTTAAAACATATGTATACAAGTATATATAAATGTTTATATATAAATATAAATTATGTAAATGGTAAAATTCTTCCTAAACACGTCGGTATATAAAACTATAAAATTGGTTAGACAATGAGTAATTTATGAGCAAAATACTTAAAAAATGGGCAAAAAAACATCAAAACTTTTATAAAAACCTAAATTTTAGGGCTGCCATACGTCCTATGGATATGATACGAAAATATTGGATTTTTTTTAGTAGAACATATTTTATGACCAGATTTAATTTTTTTTTTTTTTTAAATAACCACTTTCGGGAACCATAGATCTCCTCGAATTCAAACTTTATAACTCAAGTAAATGGAAAATTTCTTCTTAAACACGTCGGTATATAAATCTGTCAAATCGGTTAAAAAATGCCTGAGTTATAACCGAATTACTGAATTTCCAAAAATTACTCTTCTTATACCCTTCACCGAAGGTAAAAAGGGTATATATAACTTTGTCATTCCGTTTGTAATTTCTAGAATATTGATCCTACACCCTATAAAGTATATATATTCTGGGTCCTTGTGAAAAGCGAAGTTCAAAACCGGTTGTCTCTTATTCGGGCCATATTTCATTTTAATGATATTCAAACAACGTTCGTTTATGGTTCAGTCGTCTAGGGGGTTGAGTTTAGAAACTGTTAGTCCTCTGGTTCAATTTTTCAAAAATAATTTTTCTTTTAATTTGTATGTTCTAAAAACGATGCTCTGTATTCTGCTCGCACAATGGTGAAGGGTATATAAGATTCGGCACAGCCGAATAAAGCACTCTAAATGGTTTTTTATTAGACACTTCTGGTACTGACAACTTTACCTTTTGAAATGATTTTATTTTGACTAAAATATGTGTAACCAAGTAAGAGTACCAGGTGCATAACTAATAAAGTGCGTAGTTGCTTTCCAATAAGAATTTTGTGCAATACTCAAATTAATTAAAAGACCATCTGTAAAAAAAAGACAGGATTACTCCGCTTTAAAAACGGAAATTGGGATTTAATCCAGTGCTTACTGAATGTACAACGATAGTTACATGCATATTAACATGTGAGAGCAAGGCTCGTAAAGAAAACATCGCAAGTTGTTTATTAGGGAAGGAAACCACATGGAGGCTTATTACAAAATTTTACTTGTGGGGAAAATATATGTTTATTATACCATGGAAAAATAAATTAGGTAAATTTAAATGCCATTTCAAAATAAAATCTTCTTCGTTCTTCTCAAAAAAATCGCAACAGTTTCTCAGCTTACATCTCCTATATCTTGCGAAACAGCCGCCATAAAAACAGTTGATGCCACCGACCCATTTGCTGACATTTTTAAAGATTTCACCGATATAATCCGACTTTCACCTTACGGCTCGACAACCAAATCCTCAATTTGTCATAAGATTGATACTACCGGGCAACCTGTATTTTGTCGACCACGCCGTCTTTCGCAAAAAACTGGTAGCTGCGAGTAAGGAGTTTGAATTCCTTATGAAAACCGGGATTTGCCAGCCATCAAAAAGCAACTAGTCCAGTCCGTTGCACTTGGTTAAAAAAAGTGATGGCACGTGGAGGCCATGCGGGGACTACCGTGCACAAAATGCCGTAGATTTTGTCTTTCCATATATTGACGACATTTGTGTGGCATCCGTTAATATCGAACAAGATCGCCGCGACCATGCTGTAGTTTTTAGCCGCCTTCGGGAAAATCATCTGGCTATAAACTTAAAGAAATGCGAATTTGGGTAAAGCGAAATTAAATTTCTGGATCACCTCGTTAGCGCTGAAGGTATAAGACCATTGTCAGAGAAAGTGGCAGCAATACGCGACTTTCCTAAGCCAAAAGTGGCTCAGGAGCTTAGGAGGTTCATAGCAATGGGTAATTTTTCCCGGAAATTTCTACCAAGCGCGATATCATATCAAATGAAGCTACAACAACTTATCACAGGAAACAAAAAGGACGACCGCGCGCCATTAGCTTGGGACTCAGTCACAGAAGCTGCTTTTTTATTTTATTTATTTTTTTTTATTTATTTATTTCCAATTCTATACACAATACTTAAAGCCTCTTATTGCAGTGTAGAACATTGTTTTAGCAGAAACATTTATAATTATAATTTGTAAACGATAAAATTTAAAACAAAAGAAAAAATTTAAAAGAGAGAAAGAAAAATTATTAAATTAATAAATTAAATTGAAAATTACCAAAATAATACATTAGTTTTGACTTAGCTGCACAATCTCCTTTGCACGATTTTTTGTGCAGCTAAATCAAAAATGCAGTTATCTTAAATGCATATACATGCCTTAATGTGCAGGTACACAATTGTGGTTACCTGCACAAAAGTGCAGCTAAAGTAAAGTGTTTGATTTTAAAGTAGATTTAAAAAAATATTTTATTAATACATAAATTTATATTTTATTATAATCACCCCTATCGTGAATAGCAAGTGGAATTTTTGTTCCCATGAAATTTTCATTTCCCTCGAAGGGAAAAAAGCAATCGTGAATCTCGTGTGAAAAATATTTTACGCTATCAGTTCCAGTGAATGTAAAAAAAGAATAAAGATTAAAAAAATTAAAAATCAATGAAATTTTTGTTAAAAAATATTCAAGTATATATTTTAAAGAAAAGTTAAAATAATAAAGCAAAATAATTAGTATTGGAGGGATAGTTTGATTACAACGTTAGTTTTTTGCACTTTTTAAATTTAATGTAGTAAAATATTTTCCAAAATTCTGCTATCAAGTCAATCGAAAGTTTCACAAATCCGCAGGCAATCTACCTGTTGCTTTGCATTTTGTTGAGCAATATATCGGTTTGTGCTTTTTTAACGTTATTAACCCTTAATATTCGATTTATAGGAGGACCTACTCACATACATGTTCTGTCCCTAGCAAAAATAAAGTGAGAAAATTCACGATAAGGGCAATTTTTTTCCCGTGAACATTTTTTCACGTCATTATTCTCCTTTGAATTACATTTTTTCATGGGAGCTGTTCATGATCGCAAATATGTGAAAGGAGGAAACATTTTTCACGATAGGGGTGAATGTTATTTCGACCCAGCTAGCATTTTCAATCATCAAGGAGTCTACTGGGAATCTCACAAAGAGTGGTTTTGATAGTCGACGAGCTCATTTTTTAATTGAAGACAATTCTTTGCACGGGAGAAACTGCTGATACCTATGAGAGATTCTTCCATAACGCAGCGAAAACGCTTATATTAATCGTAAAGGGAATCGTTTTTAATGTATGTAGAGATTGTCTTTCAAAAAGCATGCCAAGAGTCGTATGAAACTCATGTAGGTATTATTTTACAACTCGTGAAACGCTCATGAATACGCGGCATGAAGCGTATTTTTCATGCCAAAACTTCTAATTTTCATACAATTTCTATAAAACATACCTTACGGTCGCGAAATCAACACCATCCTGTCGGAAAATCCTTTTTTACAGATCCTTAGGCCGGTTTGTTTTATTAAAATTGTATTGGCAATAGCATTTTCATACTTCAAAAACGATGTTATTTAGGTAGCTCAGTAATTGTTATACGAGTTTTACAGTGAGTCTCAAAAGGTTCATTCCAAACAAACAGCATATGCTAGCTGGGAAATAACAGATCATTTTATACATGTATGTATGTTTATTTATTATAACTGAAACATTAACAAAAACAATGAGAATTCACAGAGAACATACAAATTTATGGAAAAAAAAACCAAATAATTGCGATTTATACTTTTATAAACAGCTTAAATTGGATATTTATGTGAAAAAGTGGTCACCATATGTTTTTATGTGTGCAGCTATCTTTGATGTTTTGTATGAAAATATTTTAAAGCTGCGCAAAAATATGGAAAATGTGCAGGTAAACAAAATGCACGTAAAAAAGGATTTTGAAGAATAATTCCAGAAAATATGTATGTATGTATTTTGGATAGTTAAGTCAAAGTGCAGCTAACTTTGATTTTTTGTATGAAAATAATTTTAAAATGCCAAAAATTTTGTGCATTTATCTTAAATGTGCAGGTATAGAAAGTGCACTTAAAAAAGGAATTTGTATGGAATTATAAAGAATAATTCCAAAAATTATCAATTTTGTGCAGTTAAGTCAAAAGTGCACGTAAACAAAAGGCAGTTAAGTCAAAACTACAGTAATATTTAAAATTCATAAATATATGAAAAAAAAAATTAACATGCAAAAAAATTTAAAATGCTTTTTTTAAAGCTCAGTGCGTTACTAGTTATTTGTATATTATGCGGGAGTAGATTTCAAAGACGGATTGCATTAAGGAAAAATTGCCATTCGGAAGTTAAACTTTGGTGTCTAAACAATAAAAATCTTGTACCTCTATTAGACCTACATAGATATGGTTAAGCGGTTATACAGATGTTGTGGTTGTTGAGTAAACACGATTTTGTGCATAAATATCAGTACTCTTGTTTTGAGAAGGTCATCAAACTGAATACCATATAATTTTACCGTAAAAGGAGAAACAGAATTAAACCTTTTCACGCCATATATGTATCGTACACAGTGATGTCAGATGAAATTTTAATAGTTCCCTACGTTTGCATAACAAAATCCCCACATTTCCCTACAACAGCAATATTTGTCCCCTACAATTTTCCCTACTTTATATAAGGTATTAGTAAAACTCAAATATTATGTATTAATAATCCAAAATCGTAAATTTTATTTACTTTAAATAAAAAACAATAACATACATTAAATAAATACATATTTTTGTATAGTTTGTGCTTTGTTGTGATACAGACGTGTATTTTTAACCCCGCATACGTTTTGAACTATTAATTAATCATATTTGATTTTGTAATATACGCAGCGAATGGACGCTTAAAAATAAATTATATATTTTGTTATTTAAATTATTAAACATAATAGTGAACAATTTATACGATAAAATTAAATAAAGAAAAATCGTAAAAATATATTCATACGTATGAATGTTCATACATGTGTATGCATACATACTCTCAACAAAAACATTTTTTTGTGTTGTTGTAAAAACAATAAATAATACAAATATTTAAAGCACAGCAAACGGTAAAAAACAAAAACAACTCTTTGCATGAGTAAGAACAATGAAATAACGCTAAGGCAAAATGAAAGAAATGTTTATGTGGCAAACGAAAATAATGCTGAAATAAATAAAACAAAACAATATTAACTATCTAACGGCTAAGCCTATTAATCGAACACGTTCCCTTTCACCCTCGGTGTTCACAAAAACGGTGGATAGTGATACATTAAAAAATTTTAATCTGTCTTTGGGGACAAGAGTTGTAGCGTCCGCAAGTATTACCGCGGCGGAAAAAACAATCTTAGTAAGAAATGATACCATAAACTCAAATTCAGACGCAATGGAGAACCCTTTAGTGAAAAATTGTCAAAAGCCTCAAATGCAAGTTGGTATGGACAGGTATATAACAGTGCTTAAACGGGGTCGCAGCCCTACCTCTTCAGCAGTTGCTTCGGCCTCAAAAGTAACATCTTTTGATAGAATAAATTCACAAAACCGTTTTGCAATTCTTGAGGACGAATCCCCAGAGGCACCAAACGTCATAAAATCTTCTAAGCCACCCCCAATATATCTTAGGGAGCAAAACTCAAGTGTGTTAATAAAGAGCGTGATCTCGGTAATAGGTGAAAATTCTTTTTACGTAGCGGCAATCAAGCGTGGTAATATAAACGAGACAAAAATACAGGTTAATCATGAGAATGATTTTCGCAAACTAACAAACCAATTCGAATCCCTTCAAAAAAGCTTTTATACATATCAGCTGAAGAGCAGCAAAGGCCTTCAGGTAGTGATCAAGGGCATAGACTCGTGCGTGGACCCTGAAGAAATTAAAACCTTTTTGGAAGAGAAAGGCTTTAAAATAAAAAAACGTTACATAGGGAAAAAATCCCCAACCACTATTTCGAGTGGAGCTAGAACATGGCGACGTTAAGCTTAAAAAAAATGAAACGCATCCTTTTTACAATTTAAAATATATGCTCTACAGAAGAATAACTATAGAGGAGCCGCACAAAAGAAATGGTCCCGCTCAATGTCTCAACTGCCAAGAATTTGGCCATACTAAGGCCTACTGCTATTTACCCCCTGTTTGCGTAGTATGTGGTGAATAACATGGTACAGTCCAGTGCGATAAGTCTAAAATGACCCCAATGTAAAAAAATGTAGCAACTGTGGCGGCAATCACACTGCCAATTATAGAGGATGTCCTGTAAATACTATCGTCAAGCAGTCGGCTTGACCGAAAACTAATCCCCCTCAAATGCAGGTACCAAATCAAGTAAACACTAATGACATTCAGGCTCCGCAGCCTAGTAATAACAGAACCTCTTATGCTAACGTCCTAAAATCAAACCATGTGCCAATGCAAGGTGCTTCGCCAAGTAATGATGAAACTCCAGTTTATAATTTAAGTCGTCTAGAAAAAACCATGGAAACTTTAGTGCAAACAGTAAATAATTTTACAAACACAATGGGTAATATGATGCAGGAGATCCTTAGAATGCAATCGATGTTATTGCAAGCTGTGCTTAACAAACCATGAACTGTTTAAAAATTTGTTTTGGAACGCAAACGGCATCCGCCAACATAAAAATGAATTAGAATACTTTCTTAAAAATAAACAAATTGATGTCATGATGGTTTCTGAAACTCATTTGACTTCAAGAAATACGTTTAAAATCAATGGTTATACACTATATGATACCAAGGACCCTCGAGATAGAGCTTGTGGAGGTTCTGCCATTTTGATAAAAACCCGAATCAAACACTACCTGATGTGTGATCATCGTGAAGATTATCTCCAAGCAACGAACATTTGTGTTAAAGAGCTGAATCGAAACATAGTAATCTCATCCTTATACTCACCACCTAGATTTGCAATATCAGAAAGCCAATATTATAAATATTATAAGTCATTGGGGCCCTGTTTCCTGGCTGCTGGCGATTATAACGCTAAACATACCTTCTGGGGTTCACGACTTATAACACCAAAGGGTCGTGTTTTGTATAATGCAATATCTAAAATGAATTTAAATGTCGTCGCGAGCGGACAACCAACATACTGGCCTGCTGATCCGCAAAAAATTCCAGATGTCATCGATTTCGGAGTGGTTAAAAACATCCCCACAGAAACGATTCAAGTTGAAGCTTCGTTAGAATTATCCTCTGATCACACACCTACAATAGTTACTATAACAAACACCAATAGAATCGTATCTCCCTCTGGTTACATAGCGACAACAGCTACACAAATAAATTGGTTAAAATATAAAAAATATCTCAGTACCCATTGCACAGAAAATATTCCGCTTAGCACACCGGAAAATGTGGAGATCTCTATTGCCAATTTTGACAGTTATCTTAAACTAGCTGTTCAACATTCCAGCAAAACCCTCAAAAAAACCAATTATAACAAAATATATTTTGCAGATGTCGAGCGCATGTTGAATGAAAAAAGGAGAGTGCGAAGAGAATGGCAATTGCAAAGATCCCCTCAACTTAAATATGAATTAAAAGAGTGTACAAAAAGGCTAAGAAAATTACCGCAGACTCAGAAAACGGCTTCCGTAGAAAAATATCTTAAGGACTTGGATGCAACTCCACAATCAGGCTACTCATTATGGCGTGCAGCTAGAAAACTCAAAAGACCAGTTATCTCGAAACCACCATTAAGAAACCCAAATGGAAGTTGGGCAAGAAATGATAATGAAAAAGGAAACCTGTTTGTAAATCATTTGAAAAACGTTTTTACCCAAAATATACCTGACGATATAGCGGACGAGTTGCCGCCTGTTAATGTTAGATCAGCTATCCACCTAAGATTTGAGATAAGGGAAATTGAAAGGGCTATTTGTGAATTAAACACCAAGAAGGCACCTGGTATTGATAAAATCAGTAACAAAATGCTTTTGGAACTACCTCGCATTATTCTTTATATTTTTAATGCTATTTTACGCCTTGAATACTATCCTCAAGAATGGAAGGTCTCCTTAATAACGATGATACCAAAGCCAGGAAAAGATCACACAAAAGTTGAGTCATATAGGCCTATTAGCTTATTATCTAATATATCAAAGCTGTTTGAGAAGCTCTTAGCGTCAAAATTAACCACAATTTTAAATGACAATGGTTGTATACCCAATCATCAATTCGGCTTCAGAAGAGAGCATAGCACAATTGAACAAACCCATCGAATAGTAAACGCCATAAGAAAAGCCTTTGAAGAAAGAAAATATTGCTCCGCTCTTTTCATAGATGTTTCTCAAGCTTTTGACAAAGTCTGGCATGTAGGCTTGTTACATAAATTGAAGCTAAACCTACCGGTTAATACACACAAGCTGTTAGAAAGCTACCTGGTCGGTCGAAAATTTATTATTAAAGAAGGCGATTTTGTAAGTTCTCCTCAGCCAATTGAAGCTGGAGTTCCTCAGGGAAGCATCCTGGGCCCACTTTTTTACCTTATATATACCTCGGACATGCCAACAAACAATCACACCCTAACCTCAACTTTTGCTGATGATACAGCTTTTCTAAGCGTACACGAGAACAGTTGTGAAGCATCTCGATACCTGCAGAATCATATATTTCAACTAGAAATGTGGTTTAAACAATCCACAAGGATCTCAATGTGCCACTGGTAAGGACTATTATTACGAAGTATGCGGTAAAATATTTGAAAAGGCTAGAGTTGCACCCAAATCCACTAGCACGAAATATTTTAAATGATAGCGGCCACTCTCGCTTAAGAAGAAGAGACACTGCAGCACTTACCCATTAAGATAAGCGATAAACACCTACATATGTGAACAGAACCCGTGATGAAGAAAATTTTTGTCTGGCACTGGCAGGACATAAAATAAAGCATTAGGTTAAGATTTGATTAAGTATTGTTAGTTCATATTTAATATATGAAGATTCAATAAATAAATAATGAAAAAAAAAAAAAAAATATATTTTTGTATACGTATAAAAAATCAGTTTAAAGCACTTGCAAATTCATTTTCTTAAAATGACTTTCTGTACAACGGAAGCTTGTACTGTTTAATATTTTTGATTGTAAGTATGATCTAAGAATACATATGAAATTTAAAACCTCGTGACTCAGTTTATTTTTTTTTTTTTTTTTTTTGTACGGACGTCAGTAACAATTGAAAATATTCTCTCAGCATTTGTATTGGCATGCGGTAAACTCAATAGAATTTTGGATGATTTTGAGAGGTAAAGGAATACTAAATTATCATTGAAGTTCTTGTACTTTGATATATGTATATATAACCAATATGGTTCCAAATCCATCTTTGAAAGATAATTAATTTCTTCTTCTAAAAAACTGTATTCTAATGGAGTCCTTTTTCAAAGTCAATCTCTTGTATTTCTTCTAGTGAGGTAATGTTAAACTTTCAGCAATCAGACTTAATCTGTTTTGAATTTTAAAGAGGTTTTCTAATAAGTCAGTTAGATTATATTTTAATTAACATGCAAGGGAAAAATTCCCTTCATTTTGACGAAAATAAAAAAACTGTCTTTTTTCCCTACAGTCTGATTTTTGGAGAAAAATTCCCCCCAAGTAGGGAATTTTCCCTACATCTGACATCACTGATTGTACAATGCTTTTAAAGACTGAGTGTAATTTTCTTGTACTTGCCGCACCACATTTGGAAAATAATTCGCATCCATACATCAGAATTGGCAATAAATAGGTTTTGGCAATGCAAAGACGAGCTAGGTAATGCTGCCCTTTTAGCTCATTCTGCCGCTAATGCACAGCTGGTAATCTACGTAGATGCATCCGATACAGCAGTAGGCGCGGCCGAAGTCGCCAATTGCCTTTAAGCATTAGCATTTTACTCAAACGTATGACTCAACATATGACCGAGAGCTGACGGCAATGTAGAAAGCTGTATGCTACTTTCGGTATATGATAGAAGGACGAAATCGACCGCTCATTTTTGCGTTTCATCAAAAACTTGAGAAAGCTGCATCGCGCAGACTCCGTCAACCTGCACTGAAAAAATTTTCTTCACAGATCCAATGAAATTTACATTAAAGTTCAACCTATGTAACCTTTCATTGGATTAATGAAGGATTAATAAAATCAATGACAAAATTTTCATTGGTTTTTTTAATCCTCATTGAAAAAATGGATAAAATAAACGTTTGTCATTAAACTAATGCAAAATTTTCATTGATTTTATGAAACATTTCATTAATCCAATGAAAGGTTACATAGGTTGAATTTTAATGTAAATTTCATTGGAGCTGTGAAGAAAATTTTTTCAGTGTGATTTCATCAGTCAATTTAGTACCGACATCCGCCATACAACTGGTATAACAAACACTACAGCTGACGCACTTTCGCGCGTATACTCAGTCAGTCAGACTGTAGACTACTCCTGTATAGCAGTGTCCCAGAAAAAGGATGAGGAGCTTCAGCGGTTGCTTAGCAATTCGGGTACTGAAGTGATTTCATTGAAACTGAAACCTTTTCCAATCACAGGTTGTAACAGTCAGCAAATATGTGACACTGCAACGTGTCATTTTCGCCCTTTTATTCCGAAGGAAATTTGGCAGCAAATTTTGGCGACGGTTCACGGATTGTCACACCCAGATGCCCGGCCCACCATCAAGTTGGCAACCGCCAGATTTTGTTGGCCTGGCATTCGGAAAGATTGTTCAGTGTTTGTTCGGAACTCCTTGCAATGCCAACGATCGAAGGCCCAAAGACACACCCGCTCAACTCCCACTAGATTTGAGCCGACTGACAGCGTTTCACCCATATCAACATTGATATCGTTGGTCCGTTCCCATATTGCGAAGGAAAACGGTATTGTTTAACAATAGTTGACCGTTTTACTCGGTGGCCTGAAGCAATCCCGATATGACTGAAGAATCGGTAGTTAAAGCTCTCCTATTCCACTGGGTTGCAAGATTTGGTGTTCCAATGTGTATAGCATCGGTGTTCCAATGCGTATAACATCGGACCGTGGCCGCCAATTTGAGTCAGCAATCTTTGCCGAAATAGTTAAAACAATTGGTGCTTCCCATCTCCGTACCACGCCTTACCATCCGCAAGCCAATGGAATGATTGAGAGGTTTTTTTTTTTTTTTTTTAATAATTTATTTTTATTATTGAATCTTTCTTATCGAAATTTACAATATGTATTCAAATCTTAATTCTACTTGTTGTTTATTAGTTGTTACCTGTGTAACCACTAACTGCTGTATTCAAATTTTTAAGACTGTCTTCTAGTAAGGCTCAAAGTATCGGTTCTTTTTAGCCTCTGGTGACCTTCGAACTGAAGCAAACCCCGAGCGAGGTAGTTAGGGTGAACCATTAGTTTATCGATGTAGCTTATTGAATATTTTTTAATTTCCTCCTGGATAGTGGGGACGTTGAGATCTCTGTGGATAATATCATTACGTATATACCATGGGGCGCAGACAATTTGTCGTAATATTCTAGACTGTCTTCTTTGAAGCTTTTGGATGTTAGATGCGCATGCAGTACCCCATAATTGAGATTGAGATTGAGATTGAGAGGTGGCATCGAACTTTAAAAGCTGCCATCCTCTGCCATAATCCGGCCAAATGGCTTTTTCATTTACTCATGATTTTGCTCGGCTTACGGGTCGCCTTTAAGCCGGATATAAATGCCTCGCCAGCAGCTCAACCCTCACGATTCCAGGAGAATTTTTTCTTTAAGCAAAGGAAACGAGTTTTGACAGCGACTTCGATAATGAGTTTCGAACAGCTATGCAAAAGCTTAGACCGACTGATTCAGCCCACCACTTAACACCGCCAACATTCATCTCGAAAAGCCTTTGGTCCGTTTCTCCATGTTTGTTTGCAAAAAACCCATATGCGGAGAACACAAAGTTGAGCTTCGTGACTCTTGCTCAAAGTGTTATTAAAGAAAAAAATTATTTTTTAAAGCTAAAAATGTATTTTTTTAGTTTTTACTCTTTTTAAGTTTTTTTGTTGTACTTACAATTTTTTTAGGTCCATTTTAACGATTCCAAAAATATGTGCAATATAAAATGAATAAGTACAAAATTAAATATTTCGTTTATCTATAGGAATTAATATTTAATTATTTTTTTTTAAATAGACTTATAAGGTGCCCCAATGATCAATAACATTTATTGAAAAAGTATATTTGGTTTTAAGACAAAGTTATAGGCAGTTAAATAAAATACATCGTCGAATCGACGATCATTAGTTACAACGTAAGTAAAATATGGTTAGTTCTCTAGCGTTATGAACACAAATTTAAAATATGCATGAATTTGTAAATATCTTAAAAATATATCGAATGTAAATGTCTTAAAGCATAATTTTTTTTACATTTGTGAATAGAAATATAGTGAGAAATGGATTAAATTAATTCCGAATATGTACCAATATGAGAACTAAATTCATTTCATTTCCAAGCAACATGATTTAATAAAAACCAAACAAAATTTATTAAGAAGAAATAATAATATGTTTAATTTTGTTTAAGCCATAATAGTGCATTTACACCTACACCATAAACAGGTTATACGTTGTTTATGATGATAAACTAGTTTAAGAAACTTGTTTATCCGTACAAATTATAAACACGTTTGTAACTAGCTTTTGAGATAAACTCGTTGCAAACAACCAGTTTTTGTTAATGCAACTCTGTTCTTTTCAAATTTTGCTCTGGCAACGCTAGTGATATTTGACATTTCATCAAAAAAAAAAAAAAAAAAAACAAATTAAGTTAAAAAAGTTCAAAAAAATTAATTGAAAAGTTTTTTATATAAAATGGATAACGAAAATAAAAGGTATGTTTATTGTATGTATAAATGTACGTGCACCAACGTTTTTTTTTAATACAGCCTAAAATTGTTTGTTATGAAAAAATGCATAAGTAATGAATTTCTATTTAATTTTTAATAACATTTTTTTAGGAAACGTAAGAAAAAAACAAAGTGGTGCCACAATGCAGAATCCCTTTTCATAACGCTTTGGGGGGACCATACAGAGGAGTTCAGAGGCTGCAAAAGAAACAGCCATATTTTGGAAACAATAAAATCAGAAATGGAAGCTAATGGTTTCCAATTTAACAATGATGAGCTTAAATCCAAGCTTCATAATTGTACTACTAAGTATAGGTAGGATTCATAACCAATTATATGTGACTATGTGAAATTATAACTTCTATCGTTGCTTTATTTATAATAAAGGTTTGAAACAAAAAACAAATTGGTCCATCTGGAGGGTCTGCGTCAACGTGGGAGTTTTATGATAGAGTGCATGCCATATTGGGTCCATTCAAGTCATATTCAATAGAGGCACTAATGGATGAAAGTTTGGGTAACATTAAATACAAATTACATTTTAATTTTGTATAAGTAAAAACAGTTTATTACATACATACATAATTTTTGTGTGCTACAGATAGTACATATTTGTGGTTGTTTTTTTAGAATTATTGAATTACAATTAAGTTTCAATTTGTTACGTGCTTTTGAAATTTTTTAAACTTCCTTCTTACAGAAGATTATCCTTCAACAAGTTCGAATTCACTTACTCATATTGTTGAAGTCTTAAATGAATATAATGAATTCGAACCAACATTAGAGTCATCATCTCAAAGTGCTCTCGATGAAATAACACCCAACAAAAGAAAGCGAAGAAGCAATCAAGAAAAAATATTAAATATCGATGCCTTACTTTTTCAACCTCGTATCTTAAAAAAATACAACTTTTTAGGAGAGAACAAAAAAAAAAACGTTTTATCTTTGTATACTTCGGTGTTTGGGTTAAAGTTAAAATGGAATTATTAAAGAATTCATTACATCTATGTAAATTGTATTGAAATATTAAGTTGTTGCATTGTTAGAACTAGTGCTGGGAAACTATCGATAGACTATCGATATTATCGATAGTCTTAAAAAATCGATAGGAAAAATATAAATATCGATATTTTTATTATTTAAAATACAGCTATGAAGACATCTAACAGCAGCTATACACACTAGAGTGGGTCAATATTTTTGCCCACCAAGCGTATAGCAAAATCGGCTGTAGGAAATATCGCCCAAAAAAAAATGGCCCAAAAAAAAATGAAAAATCGCCCAAATGAAGAATCGCCCAAAAGAACATGAAAAATGACCCAAAAAGTTATATATGAAATTTTGCCCAACAAAAACGAAAAAGGGCCCAAAAAAAAATGAAAAATGACCCAAAAAGCAAAAACGAATTTTTCCGAAAAAAAATTAAAAATAACCCAATTTGCAAAAAAGTGGTTATTATTCATATAAATTTAGTTCCATACAAGTGTAAGTTTTATGTTAAAAAATTGCATTCTATCTTCAACAGCTGCTCGGCAGTAAGGACAGTAATACCGGCTGCGCAAACTTCGCTAAGCTAAGGCCATATACGCAGAGAAGCTTTAGTTAGCGAAGCCGGTGTTTGTTATACCATAGAGGGGAAATCCTTGCGCCCGGGCGAAGGCCGGCTATAGAGAAGCTTTAGTTAGCGAAGCCGGTGTTTGTTATACCATAGAGGAGAAAATCCATGCGCCCGGCCGAAGGTCGGCTTTGCAGAGAAGCTTTAGTTAGCGCAGCCGGTATATATCATATCCTTGAGGAGAAAATCCTTGCGCCCAAAAGTGTTTTCGTTATATATTTAATATAAACACCCAGAGAAAAAACAACAAACTTATTTTTAAATAAATTACAATTATATTAAATAAAGATGGCCCGAAAAAATGGGCTATTTTTCATATAATATTTTCGTTTTGAAAAATCACCCAATTTAAAAAACGAAAAATCACCCAATAATAACGAAAAAAAGGCCAAAAATTGTGGGTCACTTTTCATATGAATTAAGGCCCAATTTTACATGGAATTTTTTTGGGTGATTTTTAATTTTTTTTTTTTGGGCCATTTTTCTTTGGGCGATATTTCCTACAGCCACGCAAAATAACCCCAGGAAATATGGCCCCAAAAGTAAAATGAAAAACGGCCCCAAAATTTTACATGAGACACAACAACACGCAATTTTGGCGCATTTTTTTTTTTTGGGTTATTTTTCATTTTTTCGTTAGGGTGTTTTTGCATTTTAAGTGGAATGACCCCAATATCAAGGAATGAAAAATGGCCGCAAATAAAATCGGCTGTAGGAAATATCGCCCAAAGAAAAATGGCAAAAAAAAATATCAAAAATATCAAAGCTTACCCAAAAACAACAACAATAAACCGTGAGTTTATGTTCTTATATTCCCCACTACAATGGGTTGGAATTCTTCCAATTAAAGGCCCAACCATAATGTGCTTAAGTTGGCTTAAGCAAATGTGCGAAAACATGTAAATTATGTAAGACAAACCATTTTGAAGTTAAGGAAACTTTTTGCTTAGTTTAATGAAACTGTCATTTGCTAAAGCCAGGTGCGAATCTAATCGCACATTCCGTACGGAATCAAATGTTTTTTTATTTTGTTTTTGATTTCTTAAGTACATTTGAGAGACTTTTTTTTTAATTTTTGACAGTAAGTTAAGCAAGGCTATGCATATTATGGTTGAGCCTTAACTGTAGTTGTAAGTAGGTTAAGAAAAACAAAAACAACTTGCTTTATTGTTTCCGCAAAAAATTAAGCATGTTGACAGTTTAGTTGTATAATATATGTACTATGTATTGGAGAGATCGAACGCTTATTGTTCGACCGGTTATTTTATCGAATAAACCGGGTATAAGAAACCGGTTTTTTTTGGAAGAAAATTTATATAAACACGTTTTTCTCACTTTTGTTGTAAATGTTCCCGTAATTTAAGTATTTTTCTTACTGTTATATTTGGAAAACTTAAATTTTTTATGAAGAATGTTCAAAAACAAAAAGTAACAAAAGTCAAAAAGCATTATGAATGATATTTTTTTTTTAATTCCCTATGCTAATCCCCGCGGAGCTTGACGCTTGTCTGCAGGAAAGAAACCAGAGTCTCTAGCGGGAATCGAACCCGCAACGCCGGGGTTGATAGACTTGCTCACTACTAGCTAGCCTACCGGGGCACTCCAAATATACAAATCGCTTGTAGAAGCGTTTGTTCCTTAAAACAAGTTAGAGTGCTATATTCGGCTGTGCCGAATCTTTGATACCCTCCACCGACAGTTCAAATGTTTAAAGAGTAATATCTGTATGATGTTATTATTATCTTAAACTGTGACGATTTGTTATTAATTATGGTTTTAGGCGACTCAACTGTTTTCCGGTAGTAGGGTTTATATGGGGCCTAGGGTAAATTATGGACCGATCATCACGAAATTTCACAGCGTCATTTCTAGTCCTTTAAAACTGTGACGTACCAATTTCTGTTATGCTAGCATTAGTAGTTATGGTTTTAGGTGTACTAAACTGTTTTCCGGGAGTAGGGTTTCTATGGGGCCTAGGGTAAATTATGTACCGATCTTCTCGAAATTTCACAGTATCATTTATAGTACTATTAAACTGTGACGAGCCAAAATTTGTTATGATTGCATTATTTTTTACGGTTTTAGGCGTACTAAACTGTTTTCCGGTAGTAGGGTTTATATGGGGCCTAAGGTAAATTATGGACCGATCGTCACGAAATTTCACAGTGTTATTTCTAGTTCTAAAAAACTGTGGCGTCCCAAATTTTGTTACGCTAGCGTTATTTTTTACGGTTTTAGGCGTACTAAACTGTTTTCCGGGAGTATTGTTTATATGGGGCTTAGGGTAAATTACGGACGGATCCTCACGAAATTCAACAGCGTGATTTCCAGTCAAATAAAACAAATTTTTGCAAAAGCTTATCTCATTCCGTGCCTTGTTCCATCATTCATGTTATATTTTTCATATTATATTATTTATCAATTTTTTTAGGTGGTGGTTCCACATTTTGATTCATAGCTCTGGTCCCACTGAACCGATTTTGCTGGATTTCAATCCCAAACTGCTTAGGATAACAACAAGCAATTTGGCACCAGGTTTGTTCATTTCTTTTGAGTTGTTCGAAAGTGAGCGTATTTTCAACAGACGGACAGACAGACGGACATGGCTAAATTGACTTAGAATTACTCAAGGACCCAGAATATATATACTTAATGGGGTCTGAGATGAATAATAAGAAAGTTTCACACGGAATGACAAACTTAATATACCCTCTTCACAACTAATTGTGGTGGAGGGTATACAAACTAAAAGCAAGTCAAAATATTCCTACAATAAAATGTTCAGCTAAAAAGGCAAATAGAAATTTGTAAATATAATTTTAAAAATATGTCGTCTCCACAGATATTTCGAACGGGATTTTTAGGACAAAGGTGCTTGAAGTGCCTTTAAATGATAAGATGCAAATGTTTACCTTTATTTACTCCACCAGCTTGACATCAATGTGCGCCAAATAAAACTTTACTCCATTTCAAGTAGTTCTTAAGAGACGGTAATGAATCTTTGGGTAAAATATAATCCCGCTTTGTTGCCGAAGACGGAATTGCCGTTGAGGCACTAAGAAATCTTAAGTAGTTCTAGCTAAAAACTACAACATTCCATCGGAATCAACGATGTGGGCAAAATTCGCCAGTTTAATTTATTTAAACACTAGAACTGAAGAAATCAAACAATGTCATGGAATGCACAGATATTTCATAGAAAGGGCATGTGTTAAACGGTAGCAAAGTAAAATTACAACACCGGTGAGATGATTAAAATTTCACTAGCCCTGACATTTTTGATATCCACACAACTATTATACGCACTTCCGGTTCGTGCAGCTCAAAGTCGCCTCCAAAAATTTTTAGTTGAAGTCGCAGCCGGTTTAAACGGCATATTTACACAGATGTATTTAGTTAAACTCTCTTTTAGCCGTGTTGCATATTTATTTCAGCTGATTAAAAGATCAGAAATAGTTACATTATACTATAATTAATTTTATTAATAACGTGTTTTGTGCATTGTGACATCAGTGTCTAATAAAAGGAAAATACTTAAAAAAATAAAAATTTTAAATTCAACAACACTACGCCCTCTGAAGAAGCGCTTCCGAGGTATTCGCTAAAATCGTGTTTGTAATATTAGATATTTCCAAAAATCTCGAGAACTTTTCATCTGAATTGTAAAAAATTTTAACTGTTGAATATGTTTTTCCTCTTTTAGCACATGTTTTTAGTGTGCAGATCGATTTCAAATTCCAATTTTGGAAATCGGTTCACAAATGACGAAGCTATGCGACAACAAACATTAAATAAAAGCAACATAAATTAAACCGGTGTTAAAACCTTCTTCTTTTTTGAAGTCGGCTTAAAATATATTTATAATAAAATCAAATATATTCAAAATAATAAGAAAATGTAATAGATAATTTTTTTCATATTGAATAATCAATGCTTTTGTCAGGTGATCCACTCACTACCTTCTCCTTTTTGCAGAATCGGTGCCGCCAAAAAATTTTCCGACTTAAACTTAATTTTCACAAAACAGCAAAGAATTGTTATTTTCTTAGTGTCAAAATTTTACGCTGTCAAAACGGGGGTGCTTTAAGACCATGTGAGATAAGGCCATGATGGCTTTATTGCACAATTGAATGGGAGATAAAGCCATAATGGCCTTATTACCCAATCATTGAGAGTTAAGGTCATATTTAAAATTTTGCGAAATGAAAGATATAGCCATATTGTTTTTCACAAATGAGAGATAAGCCCATATTTTTTCAGAATATTCTTATGCATGGTGTAAACATTCTGTAAAAGGGAAAATCCTTAGTAATCATTGAAAAACTTTTTTTTATTCTTGTGGCGCACGCAGGAAAACTTTATTCAGCGTAGCCACCTGCCGCGTCCTGTTGGAGGAAAAACCCCTAAGCACGTCCGCAGGCCCCCACGCAGGAAGATTTCAATACTTAACTTGAGTTTCTCCGGAAATGAAATGAGAGATAAAGCCATTTTCTAATATTGCTAATGTGAGCTAAGGCCATGATGGCTTTATCTCCTATTCAAATGAAAAAAGGCTTAATATCCCTATTGAATGAGAGAAAAAGCCATCATGGCCTTATCTCGCATGATATTAAAGCACCCCCCGTCAAAACACAACACCCACATGCAATTTTTCTACCACAAAAAAATTTTATTTCACCATAAAACTTTGCTACCGTTCCACTTACATATTCCGGACCTTTTTTACCTTGCAGTGTAGAGGTCTTTGCAAAGACTTCTCCACTTCGGTGTATCCTGCTCTGCTTCTCGTACCCCTCGGTCTTGCTTCTGACACTCGTTTCGGCAGGCAGGACTCTGGCATTTTGGCTACATGTCCGAACCACCTTAGCTTTTTGCGTTCGATTTTGTTGTTTAGCGGTTCTGTATTTAAGCTGGCTCGTATAGTGTCGTTTCGTATTCTGTCTCGTCTTGTTTTACCAGCCGCACGTCTTAAGTACTTCATTTCTAACGCCTGAATTCTGCTCCGATTTTTTGTGGTAAGCGCACATGGTTCGCAGCCATACCGTTTCATACACACCCAAAAAACATGTTCATATTAGTATGCGTTTCTATAATGCTGAACCAAATTCATATTTTATATATGGGGGATTTCATGTCAAGTGACCTAATTTTTAAATCGATGTCTTCCGATTTGGGTGAAATTAGTACCAAGCCTTAGTCCTATTAAATAGTAGTTTAGACACAAATTTTCAACAAGATCGGAAACAAAAATTTTTTTTTAAAAAGATTGATCAAATAGCTATCGAAGCTACTTGGGACAAATTTTGCTAACTCCAATAGGTAATAAGTAACATGGCTGAGAAAGAGCACTGCATATGCTAAAAATTTAAAATTAATTTTTTTATACAGAAGCCACTCGTATCCCAAAAAGCGACCAAAACTACCTTAAAGGAAAAGACATAAGCTTTCTTTTGAGCAAAAAAAAACATTCCCGCTAATAAAAATAAAAAAAAGTTTTAAATTAAAAAAAAAAAAATAATTTCAAAAAATTAAAAAAAAAAATTATTTTTTTTAAAAAGATTGATCAAATAGCTATCTAAGCTACTTGGAACAAATTTGTCTAACACCAATAGGTAATAAGTTACATGGATGAGAAACAACACCTGTATGGACAAAATGCCAAGCTTTGGCCCCCTCTAACTCAGAAACTTTTAGACCGATCTTGTTTTAAAATTTGTGTCTAAACTACTATTTAATAGGACTAAGCTTGGTGCTAATTTCACCCAAATCGGTAGACATCGATTTAAAAATTGGGTCACTTGACATGAAATCCCCCATATGTAAAATCCTTGCTAAGAGGTTTTACTTGCAAGTTTTCAAAAATATGATTGAAGTCTACTGATTCACATAGACATGGTTTACGACAACAAACTAAAACTTTTCTTAAATGAAATTGCGAAAATATCTCAACTAATAAATTTATTAAATTCCTATAATTTTCTTCAAAAACTCTAATGCCCAATTTTCTGAATAATAATTAATTGTATATTAAGTAAATTTCATATAAACTTAAATCGTATTTAAATGCAGATGGATTTTTTGAGTTTGGTTAAAAAGTCTTATTTAATTACGATAAAAGTATGGCAGCACTACTAATTACAAGAAAATATCATAAAAAAGTTTAATTATTTACAAGGTGGCCTCAAAAACCAGTCGTCGCTGTTGCTTTGCCTGTTGTTGTTGTATTGGTTTAATATTGAGACCACCTTGCTAATTTTTTCCAATGGAAACTTAAAATTATATGTACCACATCGGTGAATTAAGTAACATTTAACTGTTTAGTGAAGAAAAGAATTTTGTATTTTAAACGATTTAAAACATAAATGTGTTTTAATATCAATCCTAAATATTGGGCATAAGTAATATCTATGAATTTTGTTGGTTCCTTACCTTTGTGAATTGTTTTGTTTTTATTCAAATTTACTTTTTATTTCAAAAACAAATTTGAGTATTGTGCTTTTAATAATTCGAATTAAAACCAGCTAATCGGTTATTTTTTAATTCTTAACCGAAACCCTCGTTTTTAAAACAGCAACTATTCAGAATATTCGAAAAACGAATAATCGATCTCTGCAGTATGTTTGTATGTATATTTGGTAGCTGTATTGTTTGTTGACTAATAACACATTTTTATGCTCTCATGTACATTAGGGCAATAACTTTTTTTAAATTTTTTGCGAATATCAAAATGGCTCTAGCATAGTCGGATAGACCACTGAAAATTATTTAAAACAATGGTATTACTTTTTCGCGGTTGTCAAAAAGGTTTACCCGCAGAATGCGGTAAAGTTTGGAAATCAGATTTTTTATTTATTTATTTAATTGGGGTATTTCAAGGTGTGCTATCATGTTATATTGGCATAATGTGCTAACATTTTACAATGGCTTAAAAATATTGTTGTTGCTTTGTAAACGAAAAGTGTCTTAAATTAAAAGAACTTTGCTTGCTATGTTTATTGTGCTATCGTAATTAATCAGAAGAGACCTGTGCTGAGCGGCTGAGCCGATCCGCATAAGTTCTTGTAGCGGTCGCCGTTGATGGTATAGTTTTTCCGGCTAATATCCTAATTTAATCTGCGGCTAGCAATTTAAGCTACAAAACACTTGTGGCGTCAAATTATAACAGCTTAGGATTCTGATGTTGGGCAAACAAACAAAATAAGTTTTTTTTTAGTGATTTGCGTCTAAAAAATGGAAAATAGTCAGGTAAGATCTAATTTAATTTATTTATTCATGGATTTGAGTAAAAAATATTTTGATGTTAGGTAAATATCTATTTTTTTTTATATGTTTAAAATCAGCTGATTTAAATTCAAAATAGCACACTAAATTATGAGGGGTTGTTCACAACAGTCGTATTTTTTCATGTTATTATTTTAAGACTTACCTACAACTTTATGACACCTTGTGAATCCCACAAATATGTTATAATTTAACAACATCTTTCACTTCACTATTTTAGTTATCAATATATAATATACACAGCGTATATGCCAACAAACCTGAGCACGCATACCTCTACATTTGCAGACGACACAGCATTTATTAGCGTTAACCATTACCCAAAAGTCGCATCGCAAAATCTGCAGTCCCACATCAATGAACTAGAGGCCTGGCTAGAAAAATGGGGAATAAAGGTTTACCCGGCTAAATGTGCTCACTTTCACGCTCAGAAGACAAACGTGCCCACCTGTAAAAATAAATAGCATCACTGTTCCGGTAGAAAACCATGTTAAGTACTTGGGAATTTATATAGATAGCCGCTTGACCTGTACCAATGTTCTGTAACTTTAGTGAGAACTTCTTGCATCGAAAAGATGTGAAACAAAATATTCCATCGTTTCTCGAAAAGTGAAAAAAATGTGTGTCTGTAACTCATGTCGAAAACTATCAAAAGATATTTCGTCGTTACGTTATAAATGTCATAATATTGCACTCGAAGCCGAAGTGACATTGCAGACGTTCAGAACCCCAGTAACACATATCGTTGACGGCGACCAAAATTTACTTAAATTGAGAATTTTTCAACGACGGCAGCGAAAACACAAACGTCGGCTATACCAAAAAAGCGACTTTAATGTTTGTTGTTTGCAAACGAGCTTTGAAGACATTCGTATATTTTATAAAAATGTAAAAAGCAAAATAATAAAATAATGAAAAATGTGCCAAGAATAAAATATTATTATTATTATTCTTTGCATTTTTAATTGTTTTTTAGTGGTTAAATTTTCTCTCGCCTCATTTTTATTCGTGGGTTTATTTGAGAGTTCAAAGCGGGAACCTTTCTCACCAAAATGTTACAGACACACTTTTTCTGTAAATTGGCTAGTAATTTCCTTACGTGACAGCTTGTACTCGCCGAAAAAAGTTACAGACACAGTTAAGTGAGAAAAACAGCTTTTTGTTTCAATTTATGGCATTTTTGTTTCATTTCACACTTTTCAATCGAAAACTTTCTCGACGCGAGAGTTACAGAACATTGGCACTGGTCTCGTCATATTGAAGCAAAAATAACGGCTATGAAACTTAAAGCAGCTCAACTACATTGGCTTCTCGGTCGAAACTCAAACTTGTCTTTAAGCAACACCATTTTTTTATACAAGTCCATCATAAAACCAATATGGACATGTGGCATCCAATTATGGGGTGCTGCATGCGCATCTAACATCCAAAAGCTTCGAAGAAGACCGTCTAGAATATTACGACAAATTGTCTGCGCCCCATGGTATATACGTAATGATATTATCCACAGAGATCTCAACGTCCCCACTATCCAGGAGGAAATTAAAAAATATTCATTTAGCTACATCGATAAACTAATGGCCCACCCTAACTACCTCGCTCGGGGTCTGCCTTAGTTCGAAGGTCACCAGAGGC
Source organism: Pollenia angustigena (assembly GCA_930367215.1). Taxonomy (NCBI): domain Eukaryota; kingdom Metazoa; phylum Arthropoda; class Insecta; order Diptera; family Polleniidae; genus Pollenia; species Pollenia angustigena. Next base: position 7,864,616 of record OV884061.1, on the reverse strand, counting down.
TAAAAAGAACCGATACTTTGAGCCTAACTATAAGACATTTTTAAAATTTGAATACAGCAGTAAGTGGTGTCATTGGTAACAACTAATAAACAACAAGTAGAATTAAGATTTGAATACATTTTGTAAATTTCGATAAGAAAGATTCAAAAATAAAAAAAAATATGTAATAATTATTAATTAAACAACATTTTTCACTATACTACGATTTTAGTTATTAATAATATTTTTTAAATTTTTTTTATCAAATTAATGTACTTTTTTTTGGAAGATATTATAAAATCGTTTTTGTGGGTGAGGTTTTTATTCCAAAATGACCCGAACATTTTTTTTTTCACAAAAAGCACAACATTCGCAATCGTGTGGTACTGGGGGTACTTTGGTTATAGCCCTAATATACATATGTTTGTCTGTAAATTTACCGCAGTTGCTGTTATAAACTTTGCATTATATTTAAAGACATCGAGAATGTGCGGAAGTTTGTTTGTTGGCCTATCAATTGTTCATTCTCTTTTTCTATAATATTCAAACACTCATGAAAGTCCACCCAACTTGGCACTTTAGCGGTGTGTACTAAATTGTATGTATCTGTCAGCAGTTTGTTGTGTGGGGTTGTGTCAGCATCATTATTTGATGTGGGGTAATATTATTGTGCTTTTATTTCGATCTGAAAATAATTTCAAAACGAGCGAAAATAATTTTTTTATTATTTTAAGCATACTCGGTAGGCACTGTTCATGTGTCGATACGTATATTTTTTTTCAGAAATAAGGAAGAAACGGATTAAATACGCGAAAAGAAAAAATAATAATATCAAATGCTAGTGAAACAATAAAAAATAAATAAAAATCTAATGGAGTACCAACTGATTAAAAATTTAAGATAAGCATAAAAGAAAAATATGATGAAAAGCACAAGTACACCTAGTTTAAATGCATCAAATGAAAACAATGCTGACATTATGAGCGGCGTCCAAAAATCGCATACAACTTCCAACTGTGTCGTGGAGAAAAAGCGTGGTTTCAAACCCAGTGATCGCCATGATCCCACAAAAAAACAGTTTTTGACCCATCTCAGTCAACAAATTTGGCAGAAAAGAAATGTAAGTCTTGGGAGCAAATGGTATTATAAGTATTCGTGTGATTTTACATACTTTTTTCATAATTCCAAACTAAAAACTCGGACAATTAAAAATATAAAATTACAGCAAATTAGTTGCGTTACCAATGCCGACAATCAACTAATTTATAACAACTAAACGTTTTTTTTAGATCTCAAAACAATTTAGGAGGATATGACAATCAAGTCATATGATGATGTCTTTAAGTTTTGAAAACTACGAATTTTATTCTTATTTTTTTCTACTTGCATATGTCACAAACCCATGTATATATGAGGAGTTCTATTACAAAACGATATAATTTCATATATATACTATATGCATATATTTGTATATATAGTATACATTGTATACTTATGTACATATTTTCAAATGTTTATTGTGTATATTTAGAAATCCTTCTATGTATAAATTTTTGCAAATCTTGAACAAGATCATTTATCGGTTGGTCAGGATTTATATTATTTATTAAGCAAAATTGAAAATATTTGGTTTCAATCCAACACATTTAAACTTTAATTCCCTGGATGACCGTTCTGAGTTGCCATGAAAATCAATCGTTTTAAATTTTTTAAGTAAACAAGTAAAAATGCTTCCCTCCACCAAGAGGATTGTGCTTTATATCTAAAAAATTATAAACAAATATTAATAAAATAATAGTCTATTTTGGTATTTGGTAAATTGTACGAAGTTTGGCAGCATGATTTCTGTCGTATAAAATTATGACAGTCCAGTTTTTTCTACAATAACATTATTAGCCACGATTTTCGGCGTACTAAAGTATTTACCGAGAGTGGGATTTACATGGGGCCTATGGTATATAATGGAGCGATCTTCATGAAACTAAGCAGTGTGTTTTCTAGCCTTACAAAACTATGATACACTAAATTTTTCTATAACAGTATTAATGGTTACGTTTTAAGGCGTACTAAAGTGATTTTCAGGAGGTGGATTTTATATCTGACCTATTGTAATTTTATGAAACCATTGCAGACCATATATTACTACAAACGCGTTATTCATTAAGGTTTTAGGCGCACTAAATTTTACTACAACAGACGTAGAGTGTTTTTCGAGAGTGAACTTTATATAGGGGTTTGCTGTGATTTAAAGTCTTATAAACTTCGACCGACCAAATATAACTACAATAGCATTATTCTTCACTGTCTTAGGCATACTAAAGTGCGTTCAGACAGTAAACTTTATATGAGGAGTATGGTAAATTATATAACAAGTTAGAGTGCTATATTTGGCTGTGCCGAATCTTTGATACCCTACACCGACAGTTCGAATATTTCAGAGGTGGGATCTATATGATATCTATTTTTTAAAATAAATTTTCATAAATATGTGTATTCTAAGTGAAATTACAATTTTCGTTTGTATAATCTGATAGTGCATAGAAAATATTCCTGGTAATTATTGACGGAATAAGACTATTAAAATATAAATAAAAAGCTTTTAAAAATTGTATATTATTCGTATACACATTCGAAGATAATGAAAATTTATATAATAAATGTTACTCACTATGAGAAATAAATTCCGAGATTTTATTTTTTATTAATTTATCTTTTTTGAAACAGACGTCAGCATTAATACTGGTCGCAGTTTAGACCTATATTAAATTATTGACCATGGTAAGCTATAGACCAATCATCCCAAAATTCTGCAGAGTGATTTCTGGTATTAAAAAACACAAAAATGTCAATAAATTTCAACACAGCGATGAAATTAATTTAAACGTTTACAGTGAATTTTAAAAAGCTACTTTGTGGCCATATGAAGCTAAATTGGAAGAAATTTAACCGCAATATCAATATCTGCTACGGTTTAAGGCGTATTTATTTAATTTACCAGAGTGGGCTTTATATGGGGTCTATAGTAAATTATGGACCGATCATCAAAAAATTTAATTGTGTGACTTCTATATTTATTACGGTTTGAGGCGTAATTAACTGTCCATAATCTTACCGTAACGTACCAAATTTAATTATAATAGCATTATTAATTTTGGTCTTAGGCGTACTAAACTGTTTTCCGGGAGTAAATGCAGGAATGCAGGCAGCTCATCAAATATTATTTTTTTTATAAAATTAATATAAAAGAAGAAACCTTAATGAAAAATAAGAAGATTTGTGATCTTGGTACCTATGTTAAGTTGGTAACGTGCGATATCGAAATGTGAAAAATAAAAATGGGAAAATTATTTTATTTATATAACTGATTTATTTATGTAATACACCTACATGTACATTAGGGTGGCAGCTAAATTTCAACTTTGGATTTTCAACATCTCCCGGGCGGAATATTGTGCCACATGGTCTAAAACCGATGTGGAAAAAATTTCAGCCAAATCGGATAACTTTTACCCCTGCCCCTTTGAGGTCAAAGTTCAAATGATCAAAAAAAAATTTCCATACAAGCACACATTAAAGATTTTTTGTTGCTCTTAATACCAGGTTTTTTAAATTTTTTTTAAAAAATTTTTTTCGACATCGCATTTTTGTTCTAAATTGGGGTAAAAAACTGGAAAAATGCAGTTTTTGGCCCTATTTAAGAGCATGATTACTAGGGTGGCAGCTAAATTTCAACTTTGGATTTTCAACATCTCCCGGGCGGAATATTGTGCCACATGGTCTAAAACTGATGTGGAAAAAATTTCAGCCAAATCGGATAACTTTTACCCCTGCCCCTTTGAGGTCAAAGTTCAAATGATAAAAAAAAAAATTCCATACAATCAAAAAATTTTTTTTTCGAATATTTTTTTTTTTTATCATTCAAAGTTGAAATTTAGCTGCCACCCTAGTAATCATGCTCTTAAATAGGGCCAAAAACTGCATTTTTCCAGTTTTTTACCCCAATTTAGAACAAAAATGCGATGTCTAAAAAAATTTTTTCAAAAAAATTTAAAAAACCCAATTTAGAACAAAAATGCGATGTCGAAAAAAATTTTTTAAAAAAAATTTAAAAAACCTGGTATTAAGAGCAACAAAAAATCTTTAATGTGTGCTTATCAAAACTAAAAAAAAATTTTTTTGAAAATTTTTTAGAGTAAGCCCCTAACAAGCCTCAAATATTTTTTTCAGAGTCACTTTTGAAACTGAAAATCTTGTCCGATCGAAATGAAATTTTTTGTTGTTAATAAGCTTATAAAGCTTACTAATATTAAAAAAAAAAAAAAAAAAAATGGAAAAAAAATTTTTGGCTTGTATCGAAATTTTTTTTTTTATCATTTGAACTTTGACCGCAAAGGGGCAGGGGTAAAAGTTATCCGATTTGGCTGAAATTTTTTCCACATCAGTTTTAGACCATGTGGCACAATATTCCGCCCGGGAGACATCAATATTAACACAAAAAAATTGCTCCATACATTTAGCTGCAACCCTAACATGTATAACACTGTGCAACAAAAAAAGAAACCAGCCTCAATACTTGCAACGATAAATTGAACTTGACTAGATTAAAGGCGTTTGGTATAAGTAAAAAAAAAATATACTAAATGTACTTCTGAGCTAAAAGACTATTTCAGATGTCTTCAGTAGAATTGCATGCCGATTCTTTTCTTAGGATAAATTAACCCTCTAAAGGCCAGTTTACACGGTAATACAATGTATTACGACATGTCGAAAAATAATGTAGAATGAGAAAAATCTTATCATGTAAAAGCAAAATGTATTGAGTAAGAGAGAATACTGATACAAAATCTGACAAGCGGTCGGTAAATGGGTTTTTTCTAAACCATTTTAGAAACTTATGTATTCTCATCACACCAGAGGTGTATTTTAACAGAGTATATTGAAGGTGATAGCATTTTTATACGATTACAAAACAACTTAAATCAACTCAGGAAATTTTTATGTTGTTTTTGTAAATATTTAAAGCTTCAACCATCTGATTTTTTGTTATTATTTTGGATTTTACTTATACCATCCGTGTAAACATGAACTATACTTACAAAAGATTTTTATTTTTTTCTTTTAAACACGGAGAGAATTTCATAATATTTTGTTTCTACAAAGTCGTAATACATTGAATAACCGTGTAAACTGGCCTTAACACTCATTTTAAGGCGTATTTTTTTTTGCTTTTTTTAAACTTCTACACAAAAGTATACTAGAGTTCGACGAATATATTCTGCATCAAATTTCACTATGGGTCTTTTAAGACCAACAACTAGTGCAAAGTTTGTATGTAAAATGATTTTTCGAAAAATTCAAATATTGCAAGGCCCGGAATTTTGAAAATCCGTTTAACATACATTTGGGCTCTTGTCGTTCTCCAGATATACAGAAATCTTTAATTTCTTTGTATGTAAAGTGCTTATCAAATCCCGCCCAAATTTTGTCAGATGTTGTGTATTAATAACCAAGATGCTTCTACCTAATTGGGAAACTTTGGCTCTTGACGTTCTCCAGATATACAGAAATCTATAATGTCTTTGTAAAGGGATTGCCACGCCCACTTGTCCAATACCGCCCAAATTTCGTCGTATATCTCCAGATATACACAAAAATAAAATAAATAAACAACAACAATGAGGCATTTTTTGGAAAAATTAGAGGCAGTCGTGGTATTTTGCCCATATTAAAGCCATTTGTAAGCCGGTCTTGCTAAATTTCAATAGCAAAGAGTACCGGACAATATGTGACATAAATGTAAAACAACCTAGCCACCATCATATCTGCAGTGTTCGGAAAGCCCAGACAGACATCGCACATAGGGGTTTTTTGCCAATCTAGCCGGACATTAAGCAAAAAATTAAATTTAAGAAATGGAAAAATTTAAGTACGCAGCTCGACAGACAACAAAGTTCGGCATCGTATAGTGAATTTTCAAGTCTTTTGCTTGAGATTTGGACACTGTTAAAACCAGGAAAGTTGATTAAACTGCATGCGTGTACATTGACTTTTTACGGTTTTGGGAGGTTTACAATATATTTTTTTGTAGATATACGAATAAAGATTTTACATTGATTTTTTTTTTTCTGTGAAAGACTTTATAAACAGCTAATTATGAAAATTTTTAAAAAAATTTTATTAGAAGTTTTTATGATAAAAAATTTAGTTCGAAATAAAAAAAAACGATTCTTTTGTTCACTTTTTTGTAAAATTTAAAAGGTTTTTGAAGGTGAAGCCCGCTGAGTTCTTAAAAATGTTATACATCACGATAAATTTTGAAATCTCTACTTTTAAATTAAAAAAAAAACGTTGCGCGTTGTTGCGCCATTTTTTTATGATTTTTTGAAAATTTCACCTTTTTTCTGTTTTTGCTCATCTTGCATAGGTACATATGATAGAAACCCTTTCGTTTGTCATAAAATGTTTTGGTTGTACGTAGATGCTTTTTATTTAAATTATTACATCTAAGACTAATATTACCTGTGTAAAAAAGGAATGTGCGAAACAGTAAGTAACGGGTTTTAACCACCTGTGCGGCCGCTAAATGACGTTATTTTATGGAGCAAAATAAATGTACCTGTTTTGCATAACTTTTAAAATCATTAACAACAAAAACAGTATATAATAAAAAAGCAAATCTGGGCTCTAGTTTTTAGTTTTTTTTTTAATATATATTGTGGTTATAGCATAAAATTTTGAAGCTTTGAGAGTAAAATGGAAAAAGTGTATAATACATGGCGCAACTGTAATAAGTGAGGCATTGTTGCCTATCGGGCTATTATCAGAAGAAAGTTTTCGAAGGTTCAGTGTAACAAAGATATTATAAATAGACTTTTGCTCAGTTCTGACCCACTGATTACTAGTATAAGACCAACTCCAAAAAAAGTCATTACCCTTTACGAAAGAAGCAATTTCTGTTATGCTTCCAACTGTACTTGGCTCTGAAGATAATTCAGATTAAGAAGAGGATTTTGAAGAAGCAGACGAAGAAGAACCATGGCACTCATCATCGTCTTAGTGCAAAAGAGAAGTTATTTTAAATAAAATTTGCTGTTACTATTATAAATAAGTTATAATTACGAATATATTAATTATTTTCAGATAAATTAAATTCTATAAAATACATAAAATCTTAAAAATTAATATGTTTTGGAAATTAGCAAAAAAAAATTTTTTTACAGGATCGTTCCTGGGGAGGGGGGGGGGTTTGGAGGTATACCTCCCCCTACCCATAAAAGTTCAAAAATTTAATTTTTATAGTATTAAGGCGTTAGTAATCTATTTCTTTTAATATTTAAATTTTTTTTTAAATATTATTTTATGTAACCGCCCTCAAAAGGGGGCGGGGGCGAAAAGTGTAATTTTACGATCTCATGGGTGTAATTTTAGGTTTTTTAACTTTTGCCGTTTGCGTTCCAAAAACAAATATTTAAACAGTCCATGGCTTGTTAAGTACAGCTTGAAATAACATCGATTGCATTCTTAGAGTTTCCTGCATCATATTACCCATTGTGTTCGTAAAATTAATTACTGTTTGCACTAATGTTTCCATGATTTTTTCTAGACAACTTAAATTAGAAACTGGAGTTTCATCATTACTTGGTGAAGCACCTTGCATTGACACATGGTATGATTTTAGGACGTTAGCATAAGAGGTTCTGTTATTACTAGGCTGCGGAGCCTGAATGTCACCAGTGCTTACTTGATTTGTTACCTGCATTTAAGGGGGATTAGTTTTCGGTCCAACCGACTGCTTGCCGATAGTATATACAATGCATTCTCTATAATTGGCAGTGTGATTACCGCCACAGTTACTACATTTCTTTAGGTTGGAGTCGGTTTTAGATTTATCGCAAAGAACAGTACCATGTAATTCACCACATACTACGCAAACAGGGGGTAAATAGCTGAATGCCTTAGTATGGCTAAATTCTTGGCAGTTAAGACATTGAACGGGACCATTTCTTTTGTGCGGCTCCTCAATAGTTATTCTTCTGTACAGAATATATTTTAAATTATATATTGGATGCGTTTCATTTTTTAAGCCTAACGTCACCAGGTTCCAACTCCACTCGAAATAATGGTTGGGGATTTTTTTCCTTATTTTTTATATTCGTAACGTTTTTTATCTTAAAACCCTTTTCTTCCAAAAAAGATTTAATTTCCTCTGGATCCACGCAAGAGTTTATGCCCTTGATCACCTTTGCTGCTCTTCAGTTGATATGTATAAAAGTTTTTATCAAGAGCTTCAAATCTTGTTATTACTTTTCGAAAATCATTCTCGCGATTAACCTGTATTTTAGTCTCGTGAATACTACCTCGCTTTCTTGCAGCTACATAAACAGAATTTTCACCAATCAACGAAATCAAACTTTTTATTAACTCATTTGATTTTTCTTTATGTTTAAATTCCATAAAGCATAAAATTATTGTTTTTCTTAATTCGTAAATTTGTATGTACATATATTCTGTAAAGTGTAGTATATTTTAAAATGCTTATTGTTATTCATTATTTTAAGTCAATATTGTTATTCGTCAGTAAGGATAATATCCATTGATTAAATAAATAAATAAATTTGTGTTTTGCTCTCTAAGATATATCGGGGGAGGCTTGGACGATTTGATCACGTTTGGTGCTTCAGAGGATGCAACCATGAGAATTGCAAAACGATTTTGTGAATGTACTCTATCTAAAGATGGTATATACTTTTGAAGCAGAAGCAACAGCTGAAGAGGTAGGGCTGCGACCCCGCTTAAGCACTGTTATATACCTAGGGCAGCCAGATTTTGAATTCGGAAAAACAGTACATTGGTTATGAAAAAACAGTACAATCAAAAAAAAAACAGTACATTTTTTTACGAAACCATAACTAAATATTTACAACTCTTGAACACCAATAATGTAAAGAAATAGACTTCAAACATCAACATCAAAGGAAAGATTTACATTTAATGGTATTTCATATACAAAATCACACCATTTGCGTTTATAAAGCATACACCACAAACGAAGCATTTGGCCATTGTATCATTTTTCAATGTATAATGTTTAAATATCTTAGTTTATATTTAACTTAAAAAACTTATTCATTGATTGGGTTAGTAGAATTTTCTTAAAACATATTGGTATTTAAAGCAATTTTCACCACACACATATTGTCGAACAATCGCATAAATTTCAGAAAATATTTGTTTCTTTCTTTAATTTAAACGGTAGTCATATGTCTTAAATAAAAACACGAAAATATATGAAGGATGTGAGCAACTCCTTATTTAATCTGTGTATTTTCGACAAAACAATAGACGCAGTACAAAAATTCTAATTATTTTACAACTTTTTTGTTTGCAAAACAACAATTTCTTTAAACTAAATATTGTAAAATAGAGTGTGCAACAAAATTAGGGTCATCGCCACAAGCCTCAACACTTTCACCGCGAAATGAAAGTAGACTACTAGTAGAGCAAATCTGCCAAAAGGTTTTGAAAAATTAGTTCGGGCTCCCGAAATATGGGCCCCTAAAGTTTTTAAATTTTTTGAAAAGGCGTTTGGTATAAGTCAAAATAAATATACTAAATGTACTTCTGAGCTAAAAAATAATTGTAGATGTCTTCAGTAGAATCGTATTGCGATTCTTTTCTTAGAATTTATTAACCCTCTAACTCTCATTTTAAGGGGTAATTTTTGCCCTTTTTCCCAACTCTTAAAAAAAGGATACTAAAACGGCACTTATAAGAGTTAAAATGCTCTACCAATATTTTCTGCATCAAATTTCACTAGGGGTCTTCTAATACCAAAAATGATCAAATGCAAGTAAAACGGGTTTTCGAAATTCCGGGCCTTGATTTTTCTTAATTTTTCGAAAACCCGTTTTACATACATTGCACGCTTTTTTGGTCTTGGAAGACCGCTAGTGAAATTTGAAGCAGAAAATATTTATAGAATATTTTAACCCTCTAACTTACCGTTTTAGTGTAGAAGTTAAAAAATTTACAAAAATTACCCCTTAAAATGAGTGTTAGAGGGTTAATATATTCTATGAAAAGAACTGCCATACAATTCTACTGAAGACATCTGAAATAGTCTTTTAGGTCAGAAGTACATTTAGTATATTTTTTTGACTTGTAACAAACGCCCTTTCAATAAATTCAAAAATTTCAATGCCCGAAATTTCGAGAATTCTTTTAACCCTAATAAGTGCCGTCTTGTATTCTTTTGTTTAAGAGTTGGGAAAAAGGGCAAAAATTACACCTCAAAATGAGAGTTAGAGAGTAAATAAATTCTAAGATAAGGATATTATGACAATATGGCTTGATAGCATACCGTTAAAAATTCCCAAATGTGTTTTATTTAAAAACGATTTTTCTTAATATCTTTGTTTTTCGGACACTAAACTTAAAAATCAGTACAGAATACAGTACAAAGTGTAAAAAACAGTACATTTACGTACTGTTTTGGGTGTTGTGCATAAAACAGTACAATTGACAAAAATCAGTACATGTACTGCTAAAAACAGTACGTCTGGCAACCCTATATATACCTGTCCATACCTACTTGTACTTGAGGCTTTTGACAACTTTTTACTAGTGGTTTTTCCATTGAGTCTGTGTTTGAGTTTATTGTTTAATTTCTTACTAAGATTGTTTTTGCCGTCGCGGCAACACCTGCAGGTTCAGCAATATTTGCAGGCTTGGCAGTTGACAGAGACAGTTGAATATTTTTTAATGTATCACTATCCACCGTTTTTGCAAAAACCGACAGTGAAAGGGAACGTGTTCGAAAAATGGGCCAAGCCGTTAGGTAGTTATTATTGTTTTCTTTTGTTTTATTTATTTCAGCATTGCATTCTTTAGCATTAACTGTTACATATGCATTCCTTTCATATGTTTTTGTTGTTGTTTCATTGATTTTATTCATACAACGAATTGTTTTTGTTTTTAAATTTTTTTATTTTTTCTTAGCTTTTAATATTTTTGCTTTATGATATTTACAATAACAAAAATATAAGAATTTTATGGCCTGTTCAACGAGTTCGAAAGAAAGACTTCGATCGCATTCTAAGCGATCGAAAACTGTTTTGGGTTCAACTAACTTTATTCTACACGAACATTCGTTTAAACTACAACTCGAAAGAAAACGTAAGTACTTTTATACAAAAAGCGGTTTATTAATATCGAAGGTATTGTCAGCATTACAAAAACAAATGTCAATACCACTCAATTGTTGTTTTGTTGTCAAATCATGCAATTTATGAAAAACAAGAAATATTTAAGAATAATTTAATTCTATATATCGTCGGTTGATTACTTAATTGTCGTATGTAATTTGTATCCACATACGACAATTAAATAATCAACCGATGATATATAAAAATAAGTTGTCCTATGTTCGTCATTTTATAACTCGAGAACCGCTCAACCGATTTTCAAACGAGTACATGCGTTGGAAAGGTCTACTTTCACTAATGTTTTATATAAAAAAAACATCAAAAAATTTCTACGAATATGCGTTATACGTGCACTTTTATGATGGTGTGTTTTCCCTATATAAAATGTTTTTTTTCCTTATGAGAATTACATTTTGTAGGTATAAGGCTCTGCTTGCTCGCGTCATTTGACTTATTTTGTCCAGCAACGCGGGCTGGGTTACTCTAGTAAGTTATGAATAAAAATGGAGAGCAAATGGTAATTATATAAAATAAAAACATTTTATTGATTACAATATGCCAGAAAATATTATCCCTAAAAATGAGATTTTGTTTAAGCTTAATTTGGGCGGCTAAACACGAATTTGGCACTCATTTATTTCTCTCAATAAGTGTTTCCGACATATTCGCGAAATTCGTGTTTTTCTGGAGTTAAATTATATATTCCCAAAAATTTCAAATATATATGTTTATCCTCCATTCTTTATAGTGTGTTGATCGGATAACAATTCACTGATGATTACGTTGAATATTGAAAAACATAAAAAAACAAGTTAGAGTGCTATATTCGGCTGTGCCGAATCTTTGATACCCTCCACCGACAGTTCGAATGTTTAAGGAGTAATATCTGTATGATGTTATTATATTTTAAACTGTGACGATTTGTTATTAATAATGGTTTTAGGCGACAAAACTGTTTTCCGGTAGTAGGGTTTTTAAGGGGGCTAGGGTAAATTATGGACCGATCATCACGAAATTTCACAGCGTCATTTTTAGTCCTTTAAAACTGTGACGTACCAATTTCTGCTATGATAGCATTATTAATTATGGTTTTAGGTGTACTAAACTGTTTTCCGGGAGTAGGCTTTCTATGGGACCTAGGGTAAATTATGTACCGATCTTCACGAAATTTCGCAGTATCATTTATAGTTCCATAAAACTGTGACGAGCCAAAATTTGTTATGATTGCATTATTTTTTACGGTTTTAGGCGTACTAAACTGTTTTCCGGTAGTATGGTTTATATGGGGCCTAAGGTAAATTATGGACCGATTATAACGAAATATAATACCGTGATTTCCAGTCAAATAAAACAAATTTCTGCAAAATCTTATATCATTCTGTGCATTTTTACACCATTTATGTTAGTTTTTGTAACAAAATTATCAATTTTTGTTAGGTGGTGGTTCCACATTTTGATTCATAGCTCTGATCATACTGAACCGATTTTGCTGGATTTAAATCCCAAACTGCTTAGGATAACTACAAGCAATTTGGCACCAAGTTTGTTAATTTTTTTGAGTTGTTCAAAAGTGAGCGTGTTTTCAACAAACGGACAGACAGACGGACATGGCTAAATCGACTAAGAATTACTCAAGGACCCAGAATATATATGCTTTATGGGGTCTGAGATGAATAATAAAAAAGTTTCACACGGAATGACAAACTTAATATACCCTCTTCACAACTAATTGTGGTGGAGGGTATAATAATTTTTTTTAAATCTAGAGGCCTGTAACACAGTAAATTTTTATCCGATCAACACATTATAAATATGTGCTGAAAGAGGAGATATTTATTCAATATCTCGAAACGCTACTTGAGAGAAGTAAATGGGTGCCATATACCGCTTATATTAGACGAATATATGGAGAAAAATCCTCCAAATAAATTTTTGATGGACGAGTAATGAAAAATAATAGGCCTAAAACTAAACGTCATTGAGCCATTCACGCGTTCTATTGCAAAGTGGGAAAATGTAAACCACATTATAATTAAAGGAAGAAAACACCCATAGCTTGGATTGATTTTGAAAATATTACATATATTTACAGACATGGGCAAATTTGAAATGTAGGACAAAAAAATATTCAGAAAACAACAAAAGCCTTGTTACGACGTGTTTTCACCCTATGCTGGGGTAGAGCTCGCGGCTCCCAGGGTTCACTACAAAAATTTATTTAATGACCAGAGAAATGAAACACCGGACTCGATTCTTTTCTTAAAACGTTACAAACCGTAGGCGCACTTTATTTGTAGTGTTTCTTACTCAAATTCTCTACAATTATTGACAAATTACATACGATAAATACAATGGAAGACACGAATGACGGACAGACACTCTCGGGACGAACCGACAACACACACTCGGTACGGTGCAATAACACGTGAGTAGTGACGCGACTCACACTACAGATTCCACAAAACCGCCACAATACACGCGCGGTGAGGGACACCCCGAGCCGAACAGCGATGTCGTGGTGTAACCTCGCACCAGCTGTTCAACCGGCGATGTGTGATACTACACGTCGGGAGAATTTAGTCTACACCGCTGTTCTCTCGAGAAGCAGTATCACCTTACTCTCTACCGCTGTCTCGAGAAGAGAAAACAAACCAAGAGAATTTAGTCTACACCGCCGTTCTCTTGCCTTGCGATCTTTGCCGACAACAAGTTGTATCACACGAAAGAGGTATAACCTCTCTTCTATAATAGCTAGATATTATTTAGCTGTAGTTAGGGTAGCCAGATTTTTAATTCGGAAAAACAGTACATTGAATACATAAAAACAGTACAATCAAGAAAAAAACAGTACATTTTTTTTGACGACAACATTACCATTTGTTTTAATAAGTAACCCCCAATTTCACCAAGTTCAGCTGTCAAAACATATTGTAAGCTGGAAGTTAAAGTAATAGTTAGTTTTAACTGAACTTGGTGAAATTGGGGTAAATATTTTAAACTTTTGATTGAATATGCAACAACAATTATATAAAGAAAGAAATACACTTAAAATGTGTAACGTCAAAGGAATTATTTCCAGTTAATGGCATTTCATAAATATGTATACATATGAAATTACTCCATTTGCGTTTAAAAAGCAAACACCACAAACGAAGCATTTGGCCAGGAAAACCATAACATTGCTGTAAGCCATATAAGAAAGGAGAAAAGCCTTACTTAGCTCAAAACAATCAATTCATTGATTTTGTAAGTACGATTTTCTTTAAATATATTCGTATTTAAATCAATTTTCACTACACACATAGTTGCACAAATCATATAGAATTTGAGAACATGTTTGTTTCCTAAATTAATTTTCCAATTTTAAATAATTTTTAAATTATTTACGGCTAATTTTACCAAGTTCAGCTATAATTAACTATTACTAAAACAATAAGTTTTTTGACTTTTATAATGAAAGTTAATTAAACCTGGGGGCAAATTATGGCAGTCGTTATCGAATACTTTTTAGATTTGAAGGCAATGTTATTTCAGTTGATACCAGTGATGTTAACTTTTATTTTTTCATTACCTTGCGGACCTCTTAAAATTACCTTTTTTGAGAAGAAATTACCGTACGAAAATATGTTTTTATCAAAACATTAATATGCTGTTTCCAAATGACAGGCGGTTGATTGTGTAGTAAAATTTATATTAAAAGCAATAGGTCCATCTCCTGTTAAATGTGTTTTTAGATAAATTTCAATGGAAAGTTTTGTGTTAAAATACATTTTCAACAAGAATTTTATTTTTATACCCACACCACAATAGTGGAGAGGGTATTATGCATTTGTGCTGATGTGTGTAACGCCTTAAAATATTGGTCCTAGACCCACCTTAAAGTATACCGATCGTCTTAGGATCACTTTCTGAGTTAAACTAACGATGTCCGTCCGGCTGGCTGGCTGGCAGGCTGGCTGGCTGGCTGGCAGGCTGGCTGGCTGGCTTGTGCGCAAAGTACAGGTCGCAATTTTGGAGATAATTTGATAAAATTTGGGTCATAGGTTCTTATTGGCACAAGGAACAAGCCTATTGAAAATGGGCCGAATCGTAGGACCACGAGGGAAGATAGGGGGAAATTTCTTCCTCTCAGAAACTATCAAACCGATTTCAATGAAATTTAAAACATAGATAGAACCATATCTATATAGACACAACATGTATGCATTTTTTAAAAAATAGGACCAAGAGGGGAGATAGGGGCAATTTCTGCCTCTCAAACCGATTTTAATGAAATTTAAAACATAGATAGATCCATATCTATATGGACACATTAGCTATACAGTTTTTCAAAAATAGGACCACAAGGGGAGGTAGGGGGCAATTTCTGCCTCTCACAAACTTTCAACCCGATTTTCATGAAGTTTATAAGCATAGATAAATCTATATTTATATGGACACATAAGCATGATGTGTTTTTAAATACTGTGGTGTAGGGTATCATATGGTCGGGCTTGACCGACTACACTTTCTTACTTGTTTATGAATAAGGAAGTTAAATAATTTCGAATAAATTAGGTTCATATATGGGTAAATCCAAATGACAGCCTTACGCATCATAAATGCAATAACATTTTAAACAACAAATATTTTTACGTTCTCTAAACCCTTAAATTATAGCACTAAGAAAGTACTGTTATCTATGCTAAAGTTTATGGAGGGCGCGATTTTAGGTCAAAGATAATGACAAAAGAATTAGCGGTTCGAACGTGAAAAAAATAGAAGTAGTTTTTGTGGCCATGTATAAAAAAGCGTAATTCAGCGAAACCTGGCACAATTTTTTAGTCAAACTACTTTGAGAATTTTACGTAGCAATGTAACATTAAAATATCTTTGGTTTGATTCAAAAATCTTCTGTATTATCTGACATTTGAACGTGAAATTCTATAATAATTGAACTGAATAATGATTAAAACAAAATAAAAATTTACCGTTAATCCGAATAGCATATTGCTCTTTGAACTCTTCCTTAGTAATTTTTTTTGGAATAATTTTTATCAAATATCACCTCTTTTCAGGAAGATAATAGTAAAAAAAACATACAAAAAAACATTCTCAAAAATAAGAAATTACGTTTGCACAACTTTGCAGTCTGATTGTTCATCTAATGGTGTTTTCTTTTCTGACAATAATGTTCCATATATGCTACCATTCGTGCGAGTTTTTGTTCCATTCTAAAAATATATGCAAAAATGTGAGAAGTTGTCGTTTTCCTTTCATAACATGTTGCAACAATAAATGGCAAATTTGTTCCATTTCTTACCCGCAGTTATAACTGAGTGTGAGATAATACCCTTTTTTGCATCTGCGTAAAGTACTTTTTTATGCAAGCAAGTATTTTTTTATTAATTTTTTCTTGTGTTTGCGGTCAATTTGCGTTATATTGTGATTTTTAGTTATATTGTGATGGATATAAAAACTTTTTGTTTTTCGTTTGTTTTACTTTTATTATATTTTTTGTCACAAAATTTTTAACAACAGCTGACATTAATTATTGAAAATCAGTGCTGTTAACGCTTATTGGAATTGTAAGAAAATTAAATGTTGAAAATTGCTAAAAGCGTGGTGAATATCGCTTTTAGTACAAACTTTGCATTCAATATTTAACACGCTAAATACACATTAGTGTTGAGTGTAAAACGTAGCTATTATTTTGTTCTATTGTAATTTAGAAAAATGACTCACTTTGTAAGGGTTCGTGTAACCTAATAAATATATTACACAACTATAATGCATCATTATTTTTTAGAAAAGAAAACACCATAAGTGAAAAAATGTGTGGGTAAATTTATAAAATTAGTAAAATCTAAATATTTCTCTATAATAATATCGTAAAATAATCAGCTTTTAATAACTTTTAAATTTTCGGACACGGTGGACCTTTTGACGGATATTCCCATATGTATATTCATTCAACTCAAAATATTTTTATTTAATACGCTAAGCGTACATATCGCACTTGTTGCTCTAAAGAGAGTAAGCTGTTGTTGATTTTTAATACATATAAAATTAATAATAAACAAGAGTAATTTCATTTCTCTTATATTGCACTTATCGGTTTTACGAAAAAATTTGCAGAAACATAATTAAAGTTCTTAATTTTTTGTTATAAAATTTATCTATTTTTAAACTGAAAATTACCTCGTAAAAGCTAAAATTATAAAACCTACTTATGTTAGTATATGTATACCAAAAATCCAAATTTCTTTAAATTACCGTATTTTAAAAAAAATTACCTTGCTACCTTTTGCGGCCCAAAATTACCCTAAAAAAGGGTAATTACCGTACGGTTAACATCACTGGTTGATACTGAACAAATCGTTATTATTTTTTCAGTGTTGTGAAAACTAAAATAAATGCTTTACAATACTAAAAAAATAATTTCGATCCGTTCAGTATAGACAGAGAGAATTAGAAATAAAATTGCTTTCGAATTGAAAAAGTATTCGATCACGACTGCCATAATTTGCCCCCTGAACTTGGTGAAATTGGCCATTAATCTATAAAATCAAAAAAAAAAAATAGTTTGGTTTATTTTTATTTCACAAATTCTGAAAATATTTAAAATCAAGTGCAATTGAAAACGATGAATATTTTCAAAAAAAATTTTTGTAAAAATTTACTTATCTTTTTCTTATTTCAGTAGTTTAGGCAAAGAAAAGTGGTCCTCAAAGGTATTAGGTATTTTTATAAATTTTGATCACGGAAAATTTTCCAAATTTGTTTGTTTTCAATTTTACGTGATTTCGATTTCCAGAACATGCCCGAAAATTAAAAAAGTTCTAAAAATTAACGATAACTGTTTTGGAATAAGTATTTTTTAGTACTTAAAAAAATTTAGATTTTATTTTTGTCTTTCTCAGGTGTGGAAAGGGAAAGACTATTGGAAGAGGTAGCCATAAAATCATAACAACACGAAAATATACCACTGCTACGAGTCACCCATTATAATTTAGATTTCTACTGTGTATTTATGAGAAAACAATGACCACAGCGTAAAAACTCTTATTATTTTAGAACTTTTTTTTTAACACAACATAATTTTTTGTAAGCCAGTTCTGTTAAATATAGACTGAGCAAAAAAAACAGTACATTTGCGTACTGTTTTAGGAGTTGTGCATAAAACAGTACAATTGCAAAAAATCAGTACATGTACTGCTTAAAACAGTACGTATGGCAACAATAGCTGTAGTGGTATAAACTCTCCTAGCTAAATAAGATCTTACCTGATTGCCGGCTGCCGACTGTCTCACTTCTTGTTGATGCGAACTCCGCTTTTATACTGTTTGCCGGTGTACATTTACACACACATACTAAAGTAATTATAAATCATGGTTGCTCATAAGTGTATGTTGTCGTGTCCTACTCTTTCCTACTTGCCAACAGATGGCGTAAGCCATCAGTCCGTTAAATTCAAAACCATCACTAGTACATAAATTCATTCTGGTTTAATAATAGTAATAATAATAATAGGGATAACTCATAACGATATTCATATAAATGGTAATAATAAAAATTTTGAAATGCAGAAAAACAAACTATCTAGTTCATACTGATTCAATGATAACCTAGGGTATAATAATTCATGACGGAAAATAAATAGTTCAGGGTATAATAATTCTCAAAAAAAAAAATAAGTGGTGCAGCCTAGGGCATGTGGGCCAAAAACGATGCTCCGACTTTTGGTCGTCACAGCCTGCAAGAAACTTGTGGCGGTACCTATAAACAAAACTATTTTACTTCCCTAGACGCTGCTTTGGTCCTCGGCTGCATCACCTAGTTGTAGTGTTGGCGGGTAAAGTTAAAAGTGCTAAAACTCAGTCAGCAGATATCAGAATCACCACCAAGAGTTTTTAAAGCTGCGACGGTGGTTGCACAAGAAAGACAAATTGAAGAGACAGGTCGCTTTATATTATTTGAAACACAAAAAATTTTGGAGGAAAACAGCAAAAATTGTAAAACTTTATCCAAACAAAGAAGGATAGAAGTCGATAGTGAGGAATAAAATACAAACTGCTCTTCAAAGAGGAAGACGGTTGTTAAGGAACAACTGTCGTTAATTTGTCATCAAAATATTGACTTGGTTCTTATTCAACTTTCTTTGACGTTTTGTTTGATTGGCTTATTTATTTATTTGCTTGTATTATTTATTTTTTACTTGAATATTTTGTTTTGAATAAAATTTAACTTTTGTTAACACTTTTCTTAAGTTTTGGTTTCAACAAAAAAGGTTTTTTTATGTTTTGACATTTTTAAACAGCTGCTAAAATTTCATGCGCGGTTGTATTTGTTATCAAGCAAATTAGTTTTAATTTTGATACTTTTGAACAAAAAAGCAACAAAATATAGAACTATTTTATATGGCAATACTTTATTTTTTTAATACGTAAGTAACAAATGTTTACACTCGTAAAAGCAAGCGATCGAAAGCTGTCGAAATGGTTGATCCCAATCGAAACGAAATCAAGCGAATTAATGGCTATCGCTTCGATTTGCTGTCGAGATTGTTGAACAGGCCATTAAACTCAAATGTTTGTGCTCGGTATATGTATACATACATATGGGCATTTCCATCATGTCGAACGTGACCATCGTACACATTTAAAGTAAAAAAAAGTCAAAATAAAACTTTTTTTCATTTTGGCAATTGATTGAAGTTATAGCTATTAATTAGCCCTATAATTGGTGCTATTGTTCATTTTGATAAATTTTTTCGTTTTCAAGGAAATTGCAAAAAAACAAGGCATTTGCACGTGACGAAAACGGAAGTGGTTTTTGTGGCCATTAATTCGAATGGCGATTTCAGCGAAACCTGAGGCAATATTTGAATGAAAAAAATTGTAGAATGTTATGCACACATGCCTCTTAAATATGGCTGTAATTTTAAATAAAAAGAATGTATACATTTTTTTTATTTAGCTTTAATCGCTGTCGCACGTGATCTGTCGCCCATGACATTTTTTTCCATCATGATATTTATGTTGATTCTGTTAAATTAAAATGTTTTTAAATGAACAGAAGTTTTCAATGTGTTTATTTTCATATAAAAACAACAAACTTAAAAAAAAAATATGTACATAGTATGAATAATAGTAATAGTTACAGTAATAGTAATAGTAAAAGAATTAAATATTATGAGGAATATAAAATACAGTTGTTTTAGAATAGGCAGTCCTAGCAGATTTTAATTCTTGACCATTGCAACAAAAGAAGTGCGACTGGGCTATTCCTGGAATGCTTTTTACTTCTTTCCATTTTTCGTCTAACTTATATAATATGCAATGCTCTTCAATTTGCTAAGAGGGCATTATATACATTTGAACCCCATTTACATTATTTTGTGCACATTGATAAAATGAAAATGCATCGGGTATAGCAATGTTTTGGGATTTCGTTATCTGCCATACTTTTCTTTGTATAACAGCTCCGATTCCATCAACGGCTCCCTTACCGTGTGAGCTTGCAAAAAAATTCCATTCCACTAAGCAACATCTAAATTTTTTAATTAACTCACCTAGGCTTGATAGTATAAATTGGTTTTTAAACTGAGAGCGGCTCCCATCAGAAAAAATAAATATTTTTGAAAAACCTCCATAAGATTTCATAATTTCAATTAAGAGATTGTTCAAAAAAATAAAGACGTCGTGTTTGTTATGCGTTAGCTTATCACTTATGACAGCAAACGACTTTGTAGCTCCTGCAAACCAAGCTACACAAGTAAAAATGGATACCTGGCGATAGCTAAAATGAGCACTCTGGATCTCATTTTGGCTTGTTAGCCTATAATTTTCAGCAAAATATTTTTGAATGGCTAGTTCAGTAGGCTTTAACTTACTTTTGGTTTCCTCAAAATACTTTTGCTGAGCTCTTTTCACAAAAAAATGTGTTTTAAATGGGGGTAATTTTTTTTCCAAAACAACTATTAAGCTTGAAAAAGTTGCAACGGTGCTGGTAAGAGCTATATGATTATCTATTTTTCGCCAATGGTACCACTTTATTTCATCTTCCATATTTGCTAAATATGCTAGAGGAATAAATTGATATTTTAAATCCGTAAAGCACTTCTTGCAATTGCTTGTCATGCAATTTTCATCACGAATGTTGCAGCAAACAGATTTAAGGAAGCTTTCAAAATTGCTTGGAAATGAAGGTATAGTTTTAGCGCAGCTTTCCAGCAAATAGCCGAAATTGGCATGGTACATGCAAACACACATATTGTGTGGCATTTTATTTATAAATTGCACATGGCGTGGCCGCATACTAAAAAAAATTGATTTACCTACTTCTTCGTTTGGGTAATCTTTTTTATACAGCTCATATGCTTCAGCCACTGTCATTAGCATAAAGAGTTTAGCAATTAACTCTCCTTCTAACAAAATTGTGTCCTTCTTCCCCGAAGCTTGCACACTTACATTATCGTTCATATAAAATTGTTTAATGGAATGAACTACACTTTCTGGAACTGCATTACTGGATTTGTTGTGTTTTGTATGTATGGGCTGATTATATTTTTTAAACAAAGCATCAAGTACTTTAAATTTTTTAGGCATGTCTTTTGGCAACGCATCCTCCACTTTTTTTACCGCTTTTGCAAACGTTTGCTTGCATTTGTAAGGCTCGTTTTGTGTTTGTTTTGCATTTCTGCGAAATTCTCTCGAATTAGTTTCTTACGTATTCGATCATTCCGCCTTTTATCTTCAATCATTTTTTTTATTTCCATCAGCCTTTGCCTAGCATTCCGCATTCGTTCCTTGTTTTTCAACTTATTGATTTGTAATTTTATTGGATCATCCTTCAACTTTTCTCTCCACCGTTTGCAACGCTCTTTATTTTTTTCGCATCCGTTTTTGCTCATCTTGATTTAAATTATTGAAATGTATGTTTTAACATAAATTAATCATTTACATATATATCGTCGGTTGATTATTTAATTGTCGTATGTCATATGTAATTTGTATCCACATACGACAATTACACATTCAACCGACGATATGTATGTATATAAAAAAATAATTTTCAAATTTTTAATTTTCACACTTACCATGTCGCACGTGAACAACTTTATATAAGTACCAAGATCACAAGTCTTGCTATTTTACCGTAATGTTTTTTTTTATTTTAATTTTATAAAAAATCTCTGTTTGGTGTGGTAATTTGATGACGTTTCTACTTTTACTTTCGACGCACCGATAGAAAATGATGTTTTTCAATGTCGCACATGACATCGAAATATGAGATAATACAAAGAAACAAATTACAGTTATTTGCAATCGCATAGTTTCTTGTGCATTCTATTTTGACTCTTTGGACCTTCCAAAAGGTTTTAGAGAGAAAAAGTCAATGCATAATGTATCTCTTAGGGCAGTGCTACACGTTCAATAAATATCGTGATATTTCTAGTATCACGATATTTATTGAACGTGTAGCATGCAATATTGATGGATCGCGATCCATATCGCAGAATGGCCTAAAATATGAAATCCAGAAATCCAGATCGCGGATCGTGGATCGCGTGATAAATATTGAATGTGTAGCATTTTCATGATATTAAATAATATTAATAAAAATTAATACCTCAGTAAAAAGTGTCAAAATAAAAGAAATAAAATACGCAGTGGAAAAAATTAAACAAATAAAAAGTAAAACAATTGACAAAATTTGTGAAAAGTTTATTGAAATAAAGGGTAATGGCAGAAGACAGTGAAATCGAGCAAAATAGCTAAACAGGCTTTCTTTTGGTTTTCTCGCGACATTGATAAACGACCCGCACAGCGCAAAAATAACATAAATACTGACGCGATAAATATTGAACATGTAGCATACGCTCGTGATCCATCAATATTTTAAAATGGATCGTGATCCAAATATCACGATATTTATTGAACGTGTAGCAGTGCCCTTAAAGAGCTGTTATCATAGCAAAACGTACAATAGAAATATCCAAATAAGAAAAGTTGCACTTGTTCCACTTTGCATTCATAAATCTTGAAATGGGTTATAAATAAATATAACATTTTTTACTTTTATTAAATTTGATTGTTTTCCTGTTAAAATATGATAAAACAAAGACTTTTCAAGAACTTATAATTTTTTTGTTGCGGTGGACCTTTCGGTGGAAATGCCCATATGTATGTACATTAGACCGGGTCGACCTCCATACAAAAAAAAAAGAAGTTGTGCCAGTCACCCCTTAAAATGAAAGATATGACAATGAAGTTTCTAAAACAGGAAAAAAAAAATTTTTTGTCACGCCCCAAAATGAAGCACTTTTTGTTTTTTATATGTAGCGCTGCCATTTAAAGTCCGATCTCATCATATCGCATATCGTTGTTCATGGCTTGATAGTGGCTTCATTTTTGTCTTTGGTTACTTTTCAATCCGACCTGAAATTCTGGGCGCCACTTATCACTTATGTACAGATTTTTAAGTTTAGTGTCCAAAAAACAAAGATATTAAGAAAAATCGTTTTTAAATAAAACACATTTGGGAATTTTTAACGGTATGCTATCAAGCCATACTGTCATAATATCCTTATCTTAGAATTTATTTACTCTCTAACTCTCATTTTGAGGGGTAATTTTTGCCCTTTTTCCCAACTCTTAAACAAAAGTATACAAGACGGCACTTATTAGGGTTAAAAGAATTCTCGAAATTTCGGGCATTGAAATTTTTGAATTTCTTGAAAGGGCGTTTGGTACAAGTCAAAAAAATATACTAAATGTACTTCTGACCTAAAAGACTATTTCAGATGTCTTCAGTAGAATTGCATGGAAATTCTTTTCATAGAATATATTAACCCTCTAACAGTCATTTAAAGGGGTAATTTTTTTAACTTCTACACTAAAATGGTACGTTAGAGGGTTAAAATGTTCTATGAATATTTTCTGCATCAAATTTCACTAGCGGTATTCCAAGAGCAAAAAAAGGTGCAATGTATGTAAAACGGGTTTTCGAAAAATTAAAAAAAATCAATGCCCGGAATTTCGAAAACCCGTTTTACTTGCATTGGATAATTTTTGGTCTTAGAAGACCCCTAGTGAAATTTGAGGCAGAAAATATTGGTAGAGCATTTTAACTCTTATAAGTGCCGTTTTAGTATCCTTTTTTTTAAGAGTTGGGAAAAAGGGCAAAAATTGCCCCTTAAAATGAGAGTTAGAGGGGTAATAAATTCTAAGAAAAGAATCGCAATACGATTCTACTGAAGACATCTAAAATTATTTTTTAGCTCAGAAGTACATTTAGTATATTTATTTTGACTTATACCAAACGCCTTTTCAAAAAATTAAAAAACTTTAGGGGCCCATATTTCGGGAGCCCGAGCTAATTTTTTAAAACCTTTTGAAAGATTTGCTCTACTAGTAGTCTACTTTCATTTCGCGGTGAAAGTGTTGAGGCTGGTGGCGATGACCCTAATTTTGTTGCTCACTCTATTTTACAATATTTAGTTTAAAGAAATTGTTGTTTTGCAAACAAAAAAGTTGTAAAATAATTAGAATTTTTGTACTGCGTCTATTGTCTTATCAAAAATACACAGATTAAATAAGGAGTTGCTCACATCCTTCATATATTTTTGTGTTATTATTTTAAGACATATGACTACCGTTTAAATTAAAGAAAGAAACAAATATTTTCTGAAATTTATGCGATAGTTCCACAATATGTGTGTGGTGAAAATTGATTTAAATACCAATATGTTTTAAGAAAATTCTACTAACCCAATCAATGAATAAGTTTTTTAAGTTAAATATAAACTAAGATATTTAAACATTATACATTGGAAAATGATACAATGGCCAAATGCTTCGTTTGTGGTGTATGCTTTATAAACGCAAATGGTGTGATTTTGTATATGAAATACCATTAAATGTAAATCTTTCCTTTGATGTTGATGTTTGAAGTCTATTTCTTTATATTATTGTTGTTCAAGAGTTGTAAATATTTAGTTATGGTTTCCTTAAAAAAATGTACTGTTTTTTCTTGATAGTACTGTTTTTTCATAACCAATGTACTGTTTTTCCGAATTCAAAATCTGGCTACCCTACCTCCAAATTAAAGAAAAGAGGCTTTTCCATATACATACTATATTAACCCAAGTAGAAGCCAATACAAACCAAAAAAATTTTTAGCAGTCACGCCCTAGAATAAAAGGTATATATATTAAGTTTGAAAAACTTTAAACAAATTGTTTTGCCACGCCATAAATTACTGCCCTTTTTAAAGTCCAATCATCGTATCGTATCGTATATCATTGTTAATGGCTAGAATGTGCCTTTATTTTCGTATTTAATGCTTTTTTAAACTAACTTAAAATTCTAGATGGCAATTATGATATCTCGGATCCTTCCCCTCTGATGTCTAATTTTTTCACGTGCTAAGAAAGTCCCTCTAAAGCTTAGTATATCTAGCTTTTAATATACTCGCCATGCTCCTTGAGTCTAGCTAAGATTTATATACACCGACTGCCCAATTTATAATTTGTCGCTTATATGTTTTGAGGCATTAAGTTTTATGCATTTAAATTATTTTGTATTTTTTCATTTTTAGAATTCTGCAGTTTCTTTATATTTTTTTAGTTCTTGTTTTAACTCTGTATCATGGTCTCATATTTAACATTATGTTTGCTTTTACAAATGTCTTAATTAAAATTTTTAATTTGTAGTATTTAAATAAATAAAAAAATACGGAAAAACAGTGCCAGAAGAATTTCACAGTCCAGTAAAAAAATGGCACAAAATATCAAAACTGGCAAAAAAAAACGCTAGTAGTTCAGATGGAGAAAGCTTGTCAACAAATTCATCCGTCTCACTTTCATTAAAATATGAGTAGTCCACTTGCAAACACCGCTAAGTAAAAAAAAACAAAGGCCAAGAAACAATTTTAAAAATTGAAATGCCAAGCCATAGAGAGTGGTTTTCATGATTATTGAATAATTAAACAAAAATTGCGCGTAACTTACAGAGTATTGTACGAGATTGATAATGGTTTATGGAGCCATTTAAAAAAAATAAAATGGAGGCTTTTACAGAATTTTTATATTGCTATATGTCTAAAACAAAAAGGGGTGTAATTTAGGGCGTGGCACGCCCTAATTTGGTTTAATATCTTTGGTTTTTCTAAAATCTTTATGGATGAAGTTTCCTGATGATCTGGCCTAAGCAACCAGTGAAATGCGCATAGGAATAGCTTATCCCATCAACAATAAATTTCAAGTGTTTTTGTCAAGAATAAAAACTGGGAATTAAGCACGAATAACAAAATCTTTTGAAATTAAAATTTTGTATTCCCAAAAATTGAAATTACTTTTTGATAATAAACAGGCAAGTGCTCGGCCTAAAAAACACTTAATTGACAACATCTTTTGTAAGTTGTTGTTGTTTTTATTTTGTTTTTCTTAACCTACTTACAACTACAATTAATGTTGAGAGAATTTCAACTAATTGTAGTGGGGAATGTAAGATGAGATAAACCCACTGTTGTTTATTGTTGATGTGTTTTGTTTAAACTTTGATATTATTACAAGTAGAACTGTTGCTATAATTCTTATACGTTTAACAGTTTTATTTGGTTTAATATCTTTAGTTATTCTAAAATCTTTATGGATGAAGTTTCCTGATGATCTGGCCTAAGCAACCAGTGAAATACGCATAGGAATAGCTTATCCCATCAACAATAAATTTCAAGTGTTTTTGTCAAGAATACAAACTGGGAATTAAGCACGAATAACAAAATCTTTTGAAATTAAAAAAAAAAAAAAATTTTGTATTCCCAAAAATTGAAACTACTTTTTGATTTTTAAGTTTCTTAATAACCATACTTGAATTAGCCGCGTCAAAAGTCGCTAATATTAAAAAGCATTTGAATTCACAACATTTAAATTTAGTACTTATTGGAAAAAGTGGTTCGAATATTAAACTTACTGTTTCAATTCTATAAATGCGAAGTGTAATGAAATTGGAAATTAAATCGAAGCGAACACTTATCTTTTTGGACTCTTGTCAACCACATATTCTATTATAAATAGAACATTTAAATTTGGAAAAAAAGGAAACCCATCCCTTTCTTTTAATAAGATAATCCAGGTGAGCATCTCAGTTCCCTACATTTTACGAGTAAGATAAAATCGACCCCTAACCGTGAAAATAACGTAAGCGCCAAAAATAAAATTTTACAGGAGAGAGCTTTTTTATTTTATTTCATATAAATTTTGTATGAAATCTGTCGCTTACAATAAAATTGTTCTTGCTATAAAATCGTAGCGGTACCTTATGTGACCATGACATCTTAGGAGATGAAGCAAGTGTTGCCAATAAAGTCATTTATTAAAAAAAAAACAAAAATTGAAAATGTTGTCGCTTACATTATTTTCGCGGTTAGGGCTCGAAATAATCTAACCATATTTTCTTTTATCTCCCCACACATTTTAAATTATAATAACTTCCATGGAGTTGTTGTAATTAAAATTATTTTAAAAGATTGGCCGCTGCAGACGTAACAGTCCCACATCCGTACGTGCCATATTAAAGAGACCCAAGCAATAATACAATGGACTTAAGACAGAACAATCTTTGATTTTTAAATATAGCACTTTTTAGCTCTTTTTTACTGCTTTTTTTTACTGGTCGGCACGATTTGCCAATGAATAGTAGGCATCTCTGCCTAGTTGTATACTATGTTTGTGGTGGACAAGTTGCTACCCTGCAAATAATAGGAACAGTCCAAGCACTCGTGTAAAGAGTAGCCCACAAGGGACCAGGACTAGTCAAACAGTAACCCAAACGTATGGAAAAAACATGGTCTATTTAACATTACGATGTCCTATGGCAGGACAATATAACCCACATTTGGACCACTAAGGAGTAGTTTTAAAACTACTCCATGGTATACTCAAGGGGATTAGTTTTAAAGTCGTTTAAAAACGAAAGCATGTCGTTAAAAAAAGAGGACATGTCGTCTCACTACAAACACTTTTTATCAATGACATGGTCCATGCTTGCATTACATCGGACCAGTCCATGGAGTAGTCCATTTTATCAAAATGGATCTGGTGGTCTAATTTTATTTGCAGGGTATATTTTAAATTAAAAAAAAACAACAACAATTACGAAAGCAATGCCAATGTTTTACATCTTTGCAGGGTAGCCGCTAAAAATTATTAAAAAGAGACAAAAAGGGTAATTTTTTAAACGTTAAGTCGCAAAAAACTGTTGATGGGAGAATAAAAGTCGCAAACCTATTTAAATGATTTTTATTTATCAATAATACAATATAAACATATCAAACAATTGGTTAAATTGTTTATGCTTTTAAATAACATTTGTGCCAAAATATTATATGTATTTAAATTTATTTTTGTATAAATTGTCTAAAAAGCTGTCTAATATGATATCTAAGAAAAAAAAAAATTTTTTTGGTCCAATTTGAATCACTGGAAAAAAATAGGAAAAATAGAAAAATGGAAAAAAATAAAATTTATGTTTTTTTATTTAGACTTATTTATTATAAGAAATTTAGCTTAGCATTTAGGATGCAACCCAACATGGCATTTTTTACATGTAAAAATTGTCGGACTTTTACATTTGGCACAACGACGACGTTTGTTAGCGCGAATGATTTCGTGATCCACTCGGTCCATACGAATACAGGAACGTGCTGATTTGACACCCAGATTGTATGAAATTGTAGAAGCATTTTCCTTCCGCAACAAGCAATCAATAACAAAGGCTCGGAAATCGCATTGATGCATAATTTTTTTGTGTGCTACTTTGGAACAAATACAATGAATTTTCCAAGCATTGACCATTGCTACCACTTTTTACCTCGCATTCGGATGCGATAATTGTTGACTCCATTATCAAATAAATCCACACCACCCATTGTTTTATTGTAATATTTAATTGCATTAGGCATTGGCACATTTATCATCTTCTTCTTTTTTCGGTCATAACGTTTTGTTTGCTGCATAGGGATCGCCAACGTACAATTAGATAGTACTGAAACGACCGAATTGTCATTCCAACGCACTGCAGCAGTTTCATTTTGTGTGTCAAAACAGAAGTCACTTTCACCACGATCTTTTTTTTCATTTGTTTACATTCTTCCAATTTTCACCACCAGTTCGACTTTCTCCGACTGTGCCTTCAAATATAGAAAAAATCATTTACATATAGAAAGAATAAACCAATTATGAATTAAATTACCTGTAGCAAAATATCCTAAACTCGAAAGACGCACTCATAATTATACCGTTAATTTCTATAAACTCTGATGTTCTACAACAATGTAGAAAACAAAACGTGGACATCAATATGCACATACATATCGTCACCTAAAACACAAACTGGCACAACAGTTTACTGATGTACATCATAATCAATTAAATTTTTTTTTAATTTTTACAGTAAAACCAAATTGTTTTGGACAACAACAAGGCTAATATTTTGTATGTAAAATCCTTATTTTTGAACCTAGAAGACTAAAATTGTGTTAAGATATGTATGTACTTAGTTTAATGCAATGAAATGAACATTTGATTTAGATTTTTTTTCTTATTGGGACGGTTTGCGTTTTAGCTAACTATATTCACATTAAGTGTTTACCGTTATATTTTTACTGCTAATTTTTTTAATATTATAAACTCAAGTAAACTAGCACAAAATATGTAAAAGTAAACAAACTGGCAGCCAAAAATATACTAAAGGTTTATTCAATGAAAACACACTACAATGCAAAATATCTGAAAATTTATACTGTTTAGGACTAGCGTTGCGTTTTCGCAACACCCACATTATCCTGTACCAGGACAATAGGCGTTGTGTTTTTTGGTTCCAAATCTTATATAAATGCATAGATATATGTATAATCTTCATACTATCACAGCTGTCCGTCGATATATTAAATATTATTACTAATTTTATAACAATTCATAAAAAATCGAAAAAAGTTGGAAAAATCCTTTTTTTGTGATCTGATTTCAATATGAAAAAATCATTTCTGAGGAAAATCTCAATTCATGTTGCTTAGATATTTAACCAAATTTACATATTGCATATCGGGTTTAAGAAAAAGATTGCCAAACTGAGAATCACACATCCCTAAAGTGAGTGTTGCGTTTTCGCAACCATAGTTTGATATGGGTTAAAAAACATTTGGAAATAAAATATTTAGTAAATCTTAGGAAAGCCCTAATAATATTGATTGTTGAAATTATTTGTTATTAAATTACATATAAAAGTACGAAGAATGTATATACTTACAAAGTTACATTTAAAAAAAGTTTATTTTTGATCAAAAGGAAAAAATTCTATAACATAAATTTTTGAAAATTTTCTTATAAATTAAAAGAAATAAACTGGTCCGTTTGTAAATTCTACAATATTGATCTAAGACTTTATAAAGTACATATATTCTGGGTCCTTATGAGGAGAGAACTTGATTTAACCATGTGATGTCCCTCTCCCCCCCCCCCCCCCCCCCCCCTTCTTCAATTGCTTACATATACTAGCATAATGCCCAATATGATTTTCGTTATCACCCTTCTTTATTATTTCATCTATTTAACGAAAATATTTTTACAAATAGAAACTATGAATTTTTGTGTTTTTTGCTACTTAGAAACTCGCCAAAAAAGATAAAAGAAAACAAACAAACACATATATTTCCCAACTTTGCTATTGTGGTGAACAAAAACATCAGAAGTAATTACAACTCAACTTTTAATGATATTCGATTAACGTTCCATCATGGTTCAGTTGTCTGGGGAGTGTGTTAGAAACTGAGAGTTCCCGGTTCGATTCTTGGTGTTTTAAAAATAAATTTTTTTTTTTATTTTTTAATATTTTTATTTTTTTTTATGTTCTTAAAAAGATTTAAAAAAAATATTTACCAGTTTTCGCTTTTTAAATTTTATTTATAATGAAGTTTGAGGTATTGCAAATATGTATGTATATGTAAAAACTATTTAGTTTTTGTCTAGTTGCTCTGTTTTCTGCTCGCACAATGGTGAAGGGTATATAAGATTCGGCACAGCCGAATATAGCACTCTTACTTGTTATTAATTATTTTTAAATTTGAGCAAAAAATAGAAATAAAACCATTTGTGTTTTATTGTTTTGGAGGGCCAACTAAATTTAAACTCAACTACCTATGCTATTTATGTCTGATGGTATATCAAAATCTCCCTTATACTTTTGTTAAAAATTAGTCACAAAATTTTTTTTTAGATTTAATAACAAAAATGATGAAAAATTTTTTGCATTATATCAATCATTTTCAAAATCACAAATGTTAAGATCTGCTCACACTGTGTCTTTTTCATTGTTTTCGTCAATAAAATTAAAAGAACTTATGTGCTTTTTCGCTTGCTTATCATATTATACAGTAACATACACAAATACGTATTATTAAATTGTTGAATGTTTTGTTTTGAAATTAGCGAAATAAACATATGCGATTTTTTCATACATTATATGAAAACTATTATGGCAGCACTGGAATGGTGAACAAAAATTGCCATAAGAGATCAAAAAAGAAACACGCTCCATTTCTAAAACGAAGCACAACAATAATAATAACCCCGGGTCTCCACGTAGCAATATTTATTGCGGCAAATGTCAAATTTGATTGCTCCATAAAATTTGCGACGTATAGACCGCAAATTGCCATGACTGGCAATCCATTGCTCAATGATTGCTCTTCTGATTGCTTGAGCAATTTTTGCTTAGCAATTTGCTGTCAAATCAGATGTAATTAATCTGACATATCATTTCTCTGTACGGTTGTTTATTTATTAGTGCGTTTATTTATTAAAAAAGCAATCAAGAAAAAGCCGCCAAGTGAAAAAATACAGAAAAAGTTTTTATATATTATATTTTTAAATAAACGTCAGTATCAACAAAAGCAAACGACGAACTCGTTTTTTTTTTTTTTTTTGTATATTTTTATTTTTTCAATAGAACAATACAAGTTTTAGGTTTTTTTTTCATACGTAAATGAACAAAAAAGTAATACAAAACACAGCTACGACAACTACAATTCATTATTTTATTAATTTAAAGAAGAAAATTTAACAATCACTTCAAAACACAACATAAAACATTTGTTATAAATACAGCCACAAAACTTTATACAACTACTCGCGGTGAAAATTGCAAATTTATGGCAAAGCAATTTCAAGTGTTCTCCAGCAATATAATCAGCAATTACACAGCCCGACAAAATTAAAAAAGATTTTTGCTTATTTGTATTTATCAACTGCTTCTAGTTAATTTGGGTGCGCTGAATTCAAAACTGTAATCAGTTTGTCTCTATCAGCTCTAGTTTTCATGATATAGCTTCTTTATACCCTCCAATTATGACCCCAATTACCAATTACCCAAATTTTTTTTTTCCAAAATTTTTTTTTTATCAAAATTTTTTATTTACTGTTATAGTTATTGCCAAAAAAGAAAAAATTCCCAAATTTTTTTAAGTATTTTTTTATTTTAATAAATCTGTATTAAACAGTTTTACTTCTTTTTATTTTTTTTAAATTCCTATGGAAAAGTTTTACTTTTTAAATACTTAAAAAAATTTGGGAATTTTTTCTTTTTTGGCAATAACTATAACAGTAAATAAAAAATTTTGATAAAAAAAAAAAATTTTGGGTAACACTACGTGACAATTTTTTGACCAAATGAATTTGACACCTAGTCTTTGTGTAAAATTTTCCGCTGAAACCGAATATGAATTGTCAAAAGTAGAACAGTTTTTGAGATATTCCAAAATAACTGTTATTTGTGTTTTGAAAAAGATGCTGTGACTGAATTGCAAATATCCAAAAAATAAAATTTTAGCCTATTTTAATACGAACATTTTGTGCCCAGTAGGATCCAGATCGGTGCAAAAATGACAAAGTTACAGAAGATTAATTAAATTAACCCACAACAAATAAATATCCATAGCTAAATTTTTATTAACAAAAATTGCTTGAAATTATTGCATTTCTATGTGTGTTAATTTACTAAATCTTATGTAGCTTTGTCACTTTTTTACCAATCTATGTCTTGTTGGGCTCAAAATGTTCATATTAAAATAATCTAATGTCGCCTGCAATAAAACATTAGGATATTTAAATCATTGGTTAAAAAAAATAACTTGAAAAGAGCAAAATTGAACAAAATCATAAAATGTTCAATGAAGCTTAAAATTTTGTCCCCTGTAACTCTGTCATTTCTTGACTAATCTTCACAAGCAATCCATGGTTATTTTCGAAATTTTATTACCTTTCACTTAAAATAAAGAAATACATAATCCGTTTAAAATTTTTGAAGATATTTGCATTTCAGTCACATCATCTTTTTTAAAAACACAAATAACGGTTATTTTGGAATATCTCAAAAACTGTTCTACTTTTGACAATTCTGACTTCATATTCGGATTCAGATTTGGTCACGACTTTGTTGAAATTTTGTCACGTAGTGTAATTGGTAATTGGAGGTCATAAGTGGAGGGTATAAAAAAGCTATATCATGAAAACTAGAGCTGATAGAGACAAACATATAACAGTTTTGAATTCAGCGCACCCAAATTAACTAGAATCAGTTGATAAATTCAAAGAAGCAAATTGAGTGTTGGCCTGTGTTATTGCTCCATTGTTCTGCCGACGTAATTGCTTGTATTTAGCAATAAAAATTGCTACGTGGAGTTTTAAAACTACTCCATGGTATAATCAAGAGGATTCGTTTTGAAGTCGTTTAAAAACGAAAGCATGTCGTTAAAAAACGAACCCATGTCGTCTCACTACAAACCCTTTTTAACAATGACATGGTTCTTGCTTGCATTACATCGGACCAGTCCATGCAGTAGTCCATTTTATCAAAATGGATCAGGTTGTCCAATTTTATTTGCAGGGTATGGGCACGCGAACACGTTTTCTGATTGATATATAAACATGTTTTGGTCTTTCAAAAGAGATAGCTTCAACTTGTATACATATATGTAGTACTTAAGGCCGTTACACACTATACCAAAAAGTCTTTCGTATTTTATGAAAATGCTTCCCTGATCTAATTATTGTTTATACATTTTCAAAAAACAATAACAAGTTATCATGACAGGGTTACATTTTCATAAAATACGTAAGACTTTGTGGGATAGTGTGTAACGACCTTAAGTGACATTAATATGTACTTACGAATGGCATATATCATAATTTCTTAGCCGGTGTTTGTTGCGAATTAATTGATCACAAAGTTATTTATTCATTTTTTATAACTATATAATAATAAAATTCTTATACAGTTGAATTGTAAGAGCATCTTAGGCTGTGTTGCCGTTTGAAAAATTTTTATCCGACCAGAATTGTCTGCGATACCTACCAAAATCCTTTGAAACCGACCCAATTTTTGAAATATTTAAAAACAATTATATCGTCATAAAATGCAAAAGAGCCTATCATAATTTTTAAAAAATTTCAGTAGCGATACGACTGAGATTACAAAAACAGTTTTTCAGGATAGTGTCAATCGTGTGCAGTAGGGTATTCATTTAATCGACCTTTTACTTTAATCGGTTAATAATCGGTTAATTTTGTTTTTGATCGGTTAACCGATTAATAAAGTTTTTTATAAATTAAGTAATTTCAATATATAAAAATGCATTAATTGCTTATTATTTGGAGTGTATAAGTAAAAAAAAACAATAACATACCAAACATAACAATTCTTGAACTAAAACGAGCAAGCAAAAAAAAGACAATTCATAAATATGTAATATGCATTTTTCAATTAATGCGCAAGGTGTGGTATCAAGTCATATCGTCATAATATCCTAAAAAATAAACTGAAAAATATTTAAATTTGTTTAAAATAAATATTGTTGTGTTTCAAACAAAATAAAAATTGTAATGCTGTGTTCATTGATTCTTCATAACTGTATAGTAGAAATCTATATTATAAGCGGTAGCTTACAACAGTCATATCGTTGGCTAAATATGCAAACCTGCTAACTCACTTTCAGCACATTTTACAGGAGAGACAAAAAACTGTTTATTTTTCCTATTTGAAGCTTGATAGAAAATAAAAATTACAGTCAGTTTTACACATTTCAAGACTTTAATAGAAGAAAAACTACATGCTGGTTAACGAGGCGTATCTTTCTCTACCACACGGCATCAAAATCTCAATTTAAATAAAAAGTGGTTTGCATATTAAGCCGACGATATATATTTCCTGTAATTATTTTAAGACATAAGACTTTATGACTACCTTGTGAATCCAGAAAATATTTACGTATTTATTCAAAAATAAACTGAGATAATTTTATTAGTTATTTCAATAGTTAAAGGACATTTTATACAATAATCATTTAGAAAAATAATTTGGTTTAAATCAGTGATAACCACTCCATAGACTCGCGAGCCAGTCAATAATCGTATTTTTCACACAGACACGGTCGGCAATTCTCATGTATATTACAACTTTGTTCGTTTCAAAACATCAGACTATCATCAGTCTCTGCGACCGCACACAAGCACATAATATATTTGTGTGCGTGCGTTCGGGGCTTTTTTTAGTTTGGGGCTTGGTTATCACTGGTTTAAATGTTTAGGATTAAAGCGATTCTTTTCTTTAGTTTTGACAAAAGTTGACTTGGAAACAATTCTTTCACTTATCGTAGATGAATATCTAATATCTCAGTACTTTTCCACGATTTTTCTTAACATATAAAATACTCCGTTATGCCATTAGAGTTTTTAAAAATTTTTAACACTACTAATTGTTTCGGTTAATTTTGTTAAAAGACTTTTATGAGAAGATATGATAAAAACAAATAACTAAACACAAATATATAAAAAGTACGTGAAACAAAAAAAAGGTATTGGCAATCATATATTTAACCCATTTTTCGCCACATTCCTGTTGATCGATGAAGAAGATAAAAAAACATTGAAAAACAATGTAATTTAAGTCATTGGTCGGCGGAAAATGGGTTAAAATGAAAATCACTGAACACCTTCTTTGTTTGTATGAAAAAATATTTTCTAAACAAATACATTTTGTATCTGAGATAAAACAAATAATTAAAAACACACAAAAAAATATGTTATAATACTACAAAATATTGTAAATTTTGTTACTTCGGTTAATCGGTTAATCGACTGAAATTAACCGGTTTAATCGTTAATCGAAAAAAGCCAATTTGAAATTAACCGATCAGTTAATCGGGTAGTAATTAATCGGTTAACCGGTTGACGGTTAACCGAATGAATACCCTAGTGTGCAGTGTTGCCAAAACTTGGTGACCAAAAATGGCTAAATTTACGGCAAAAAATGGCTAAAAAATGGGCTAAAAAATGGGTAAAAGCTTTTTTAAATAAAAACACATTTAAATTCAATAACAAAACAGAAATAATTCATTTAAAGTTGTTTACGATGAAATTGTGAGTTAAGATCAGTTTGTTAAATAAAAATAAACGTAAATTAATATTAAAATCTCTTCGAACAAATTTTGGATTCTAACTTCTGGCCCGATAACGCATTAGTTCGTAAGTATGAACTTAAAGAAAACCCTCGTAGAACTAGAAATAATATTGTTCAATTACCGCTAAATAATCCAACAAATTCAAAAAACTAAGTAATTTACCTGATAACCAACTGTATATCATATATCAAAATGTTCGAGGTTTAAACACCAAACTATCCAAATTATATAAAGAAAGCTTCGATTTTAACTATCATATTATAGTATTTACCGAAACATGGTTAACAGACAACGTTTTTAACATGGAAATACTATGTAACAAATATCAAATCTATAGGCGCAACAGATCTGCTTTAAGTACTGAAGATGATGCTGGGGTTTCTACTGAAGGTACTATTCGTAAGGGCGGTGGGGTACTCATTGCGGTATCCAATCGTTTGCATTCAGAACTATTATTGTCTGATTCTACACCAGATTTGGAGTTTATCAGTGTTTTAATAAATCTAAAAAATAAAAACGTCTTTATAACATGCTCATACATTCCACCTAAATCTATACAATCTGTCTATGATGATCACTTACTTGATATAAAAAATGTTGTACTTGCAGCCAATCATACTGATTCTTTTTTTGTTTTTGGTGATTTTAACTTACCATCAGTCTCTTGGAATCATTTACCTGACATACCAAACTTGGTTCCAATTTATACAAATTTACATAGTGATAATTTCCTAAATGAGTTATCGGATCTCTGTCTTTTTCAAATGAATTATATACAAAACAATAAAGGCAAAATATTAGACTTAGTATTTGTCAATGATCCAACTGACTGTTCAATAAAAAGATCTAGCCCTGTAACAACACCTGAAGATCCTTACCACCCGACTTTCGATATAAGATGTTCTATACAGCTGGGCCCGGAGCCACAAAGTGACAATGATAAAGAGAGAATATTTTGTTTCAAAAAGTCAAACTACAATATGCTTTACAATCTTATTATTAATACAAACTGGCAAGACCTGCTATATTTGTCTAATACCAGCCATTTGGCTATTGATTTAATGATCGATACTTTTTATAAAACTCTTTTTGATATTATGGATAAATGTGTGCCAAAAAAATTTGACTCACAAACAATCTGTTTCCCCTTGGAGCTCCAAACAACTATCAAAACTTAAAAATAAGAAGAACAAACTCTATAAAAAGCACAAACAATCTAATTCACTTATTGATTTTGGAAATTACTCAATCTGCCGTGCGGAATATAATTTGCTGAACACATCGCTGTACAACAACTATATAAATAATCTAAAAAACGATTTCAAACTTAATCCTAAATCATTTTATAATTTTGTGAATTCCAAAAGAAGATGCCAATAATTTCCACCTGCTATGAAATGTGAAGGTCAAGAATCTGATGATGCTGCTACCATAAGCAACATGTTTGCTGATTTTTTTGCTAAAACCTATACTGATGTCAAATATAACCTATCTGATAATTATCCATATCCTCTGCGTTCAACAAATCAAATATGTTTTCCCTCCATTGAACATTCACTGATTTCCCAAAACTTAAAACATTTAAAAATATCTTTTAATCATGGACCTGATGGAGTTCCAAGTTGCATATTAAATAAATGTGCCGAAAGTCTTACCACCCATTTATCGTACATATTTAACATTTCAATCAAGCACGGTTATTTTCCTAAGCTTTGGAGATAATCGTATATAATACCATTATTTAAACTCATTTTTTAATGGCTAAACAGGGTGAAAAATGGCTAAATCTAGCCACTAAATGGCTAAATTGGCAACACTGATCGTGTGTAATGTGTTAACGATATTAACCATATAACCCCGTTGTTATAATCACAATAGCTGCCTTTTTATTAAGTTTTTATTTCTCTTTTTCTTAAAATGAACATAGGCCCTTTTACATTTTATATGACGATATGTATGTATATGTATTTTTGATAAAAAGTATAATTTTTTTTGGATAAAGCTATAAGTCTACATATTATTTTTTTTTTTTTTGTAATAGCAAAAACAAAAAAGTAAGCCTATGTTCACACCTTTAAATGTTTAACGTCCTACACGTAGCCCCTAGTTTTATTAAAAGTTTATTTGCTGGTAACGTTTAACTTTAACAAAATGTATATTGGCATTTTCTGGGGTCACGAACGTACGTTCGTACGTACGCTTTAGATGTACAAATAATATAGAAAACAAAACTTTTCCAAGCATTTTTTATTCGATTCGATAGCATTTGGGTAGCTCTATATTTAGTGCAAAAGATGGATTTCATCGAGTTTAAGTTTTCATAATAAGAGTTATAAACGTGTGGTCAGGAACGTACGCAAAATAGAAGTCAACTGTGGCTGACAGTAGTGAAATGTAATAATCTGCTCAATGGAACGGAATATTCAAAAGTGATAAATTTATGTTAAAAGTGGATTAATGTAGGTCTCCATCCAGCATTTACAAAATAAAATATCTCTCTTGGTTTTTGTTTAATTGGCTTATGTATCGGTCGCAAACGTACGATTTTTCCATATGCTTTTTTTATTATTATCACCACGCATTTTCCCATAAATGTCTTTAAATTTCGTTAACAAAAAATCTTACTGCCTGTTATTTTCTATGCGAACGATGACGTTCGAAATCCATGAACAGGCTGTTAATACTCCTTTTACAATTGATTGTAATGGAGAGATTATGAAGAAATAGTGTAAACATAACATATTTCTTGAATGTAAAATAAGTATATAGAAATGTCTTTAGAAGAAGAAAATACAGAAAAAATATAAAATTTTCCAGTTTCCAGCCCAATTTCCTCAAGTAAAACAGCTGAGATATGCTATGAAACCATCCTTTTATAAGAACAAAGACTTTTTTATAATAATAAACATTAAACGACGATGATAATCAACATTTTATTTTTTCATCCTGGTAGACCATTCCGGGGAAATGCCCATATACAAATTCATTTAATAACGCTTTTAAACTAGAATAACTCATTAATCGTTTCCAATAACACTAACTAATAAAATATGAATCAAAATTTATTAACTTAAGTTTGTACAACTTAAAAAAAAAGTATTAAACTTTATCAGACATAGGCTGAGCTCCAATACATCCTAATACCTTGCAGACAACGTAAAAAATGTATCAAAGAGTTTAACAATGCATAGTTGGCTCATTGAATACGCGTTGATAACTTGCTCTGTTCTTTATGTTCTTGCTTATCCATACTTTCTGCAAGTTCTGCGGCTCTTATACCATTGCCTTTATAAAACTTTGTTTTCAAATACAGTATCAAAGCATCCCACTGTTCTACGATTCTTACAACATCTTCCTTTAAGAAGTTCATTTTGTATAGGAAACACCTCATACAGAACAGAATTCCGTGAAATTCCTTTATTTATGTTCTTCTTTTAGGACCATGTGAAAAAAACTTTAAATATTACCACAAAGAACCTTAATATTTATTGCATTGCTAAAGGTGTTATGATACTTGCTATTTTTTGTATTGGATTTTTTTAGGATTGACTGAATGAAACAACAAATGCGAGAAAGAACAAGAAATACAATTTGATAAAATGTAAACAAAACAAACAATACAATACTGCCCACGTTTTTTCCCCACAAAAAACCGTCATAAAAGCTAAGAATCGCAAAAAAAAGTTAAAACCCGTTTCTTTCGATCAAAAACTAAAAAAATTGGCAACAGTGCTAACAATTAATCTGGAAATGTCAACTTTAAGTTAAAAAATTTTATATTTTTTTTGACAGTCTTAGATTATTTATCGATAACACATGTATATTTGTTTGACAATTCAAGATTTTTTATGATATAATCATACTCTTTACACTTAGTCAGTTTTCCTATGCAAATATATTTGCACTGTTCTCCAATATAGAAAAAATACAAAAAATAGCAAGTTTCATAACAGCTTAAGTAAGATTAATTGCCTGTTCATCTATTTCTGAACGAAGACTTCGTTCGCTTAACTTACATTTAAAACGAAAACAAATTATACAATATTGTCTTTGTTGAACATGAATTTAAGCGAGCGAAGTCTACGTTCGACATCGATGAATAGGCTTTAAGCTTACCAACAGCTCTTGTCATGGCGTGAGCGCCGTTTGTTGCCAATCCCATCAAATTTTGTATAGGCATATTGTTTGTTGATAAAAAGTTTTTTATAAGAAGACAAATTTAAACGGCATCTGACTTATTAAGCTCGAATAAGATGACAAAACTATCCTTTATATAACACCTTCAAAGGAACTTGCTCCTAACGTAACATCAATACCATATCCATAGTTTCATCAACAATCAAAAAAATGTTTGTGTTTGGTAAAAAAAGCTATTAGATTTGTAATTGTCTGTTATCCGTCCAATTTTCTAAAACCGACCAAATTTAGGTTTGGGCTACCATCCGACGAAACCAAAA
The DNA here is from genome assembly GCA_930367215.1 of Pollenia angustigena. Taxonomy (NCBI): domain Eukaryota; kingdom Metazoa; phylum Arthropoda; class Insecta; order Diptera; family Polleniidae; genus Pollenia; species Pollenia angustigena. The sequence continues at coordinate 7,823,479 of OV884061.1, read as the reverse complement.
TTATCCGACCCAATTTGGTCGCAAAAGACCATGTTTGGCAACCCTGATCTTAGGCCATCAGCTTGATCACAACGTTTTGTGACGCACGCCACATAAAGTGGAAGTAACTTTAAAAGTTGAAGTGTGTTTTTCTAATTTTTAGCGATTTTGCATCATAACACAGAAAAAATTATTGCCGAATTATTTTCAAACAAACGCTTGTTTGAAAATTTTTTTGATTTCTACAAATTTTTTTACTGATTCAATTAATATTTTTGTTTGATTTTTATTAAACCAACAAAAATGTTGACAACTATTCAAAAATATAATATACGCGTTATTGGTTAGAAGTTTTCATAATTTTGTATGAAATTTTAACGCTCCTTTAAGCTGTTATGATACTTGCTATTTTTTGTATTTTTTCTATATTGGAGAACAGTGCAAATATATTTGCATAGGAAAACTGACTAAGTGTAAAGAGTATGATTATATCATAAAAAATCTTGAAAAGTCAAACAAATATACATGTGTTATCGATAAATAATCTAAGACTGTCAAAAAAAAATATAAAATTTTTTAACTTAAAATTGACATTTCCAGATTAATTGTTAGCACTGTTGCCAATTTTTTTAGTTTTTTATCGAAAGAAACGATTTTTAACTTTTTTTTTTGCGATTTTTAGCTTTTATGACGGTTTTTTGTGGGGAAAAAACGTGGGCAGTATTGTTTGTTTTGTTTACATTTTATCAAATTGTATTTCTTGTTCTTTCTCGCATTTGTTGTTTCATTCAGTCAATCCTAAAAAAATCCAATACAAAAAATAGCAAGTATCATAACACCTTAATGTTGTTTTTTGCATTTTTTTTATTTGATCGTAAGCAAAACTTCTTTATGTGAAATATAAGAACTACAACAAAAAACACATGCAGTCTATTTTTGGACGCTTTAAAAAAGTACAGCAATAAGAAAAATGGTAAATAGCGTGACGAGGTTTGTAGTAAAAAAACAACAAAAACAATAGCAGGTAAAAATAAAGTAAGAGTGCTATATTCGGCTGTTTCGAGCCAGCTCTTGACGAGTACGGACGTGTATCAGTGAGTAAGAAAAATAAAAAAATTCGAAGTGAAAAAAAAATATTTGTAATAGGTGAAAAAAAAAAAAATATTTGTTATAGCTGAAAAAAAAAGAACAGTAACTAAGGTGCCCGAAGAGATTTGTGAATGAGCCTCACAAATACTCCCAATAAGGAGAGTAGGCCCAGCACAAATAGCAGAAATGCGTATATTGTGGTAAGCTCCCCGAGCGTGAGCAATGAAAACATTCGATACCCAGAATTAAATAAAAATTATTTAAGTGCAAAAATTGCCAGCGCAACTGGTTTTCCATACAGCAATTTAAGTGCAAGTGTGCCCAACCTGAGCAAGTGTGTTGATCCGACCGTAAATGTGGTTCAAAGTGTGAAGTCGTCTGACCAGAGGAATAATAACGAAAAACCTGGAACATCACGATTTGCATTAATAAATACAGGAGCTGTGCCAAAAAGTACTAAAGTGCAAACAGGCATGGACAGATATATAACAATAACTAAGAGAAAGGCTAGCCCTAGGTCCACCCAACAGGAACGCATGGCCAAACAATACAAAGGCTCTAACGTAGTCTCTTTGCCAACAAATGGTAACAGATTCTCTGTACTATCCATACCTGACGATGAAGAAGCAGAATCAGCACATGGAACAGCCACTAAAGAAGTTAAACCGCCACCTATCTATCTGCGGGAGCAAACATCAAATAGCATAGTCAACATGTTGACTCAACTGGTAGGTAAGAATAATTTCTACGTCGTTTCTATACGACGCGGGCAAATTCAAGAAATCAAAATTCAAGCCAGTACAGAAACGAACTTTCGTATTATATCAAGACACCTGGACGCAGAAAATAAAAGTTACTATACATATCAATTAAAAAGTGCTAAGGGATTGATTATTGTCATAAAAGGCATAGATCTGCCATAGAGCTAGAGGGGTATGAGGTAAAATCTGTTCATAACATTTTGAACAGGAATAAAGTTCCTCAACCAATGCACCGCGTTGAAATATCGGTTGATTCATCGGTTCTCAAAACCAAAAATTCAGTTCATCCCATATACAACAAGCAAGCGCTACCTACTCAACAGAAGAATAACTGTTGAGGAGCTATTAAAACGAAAGGGTCCCTCCCAATGCACAAACTGTCAGGAATATGGGCATACAAAATCATATTGTAAATTGCCTCACGTATGTGTGGTTTGTGGCGACGCTCATAAAACTGCCGAATGTAATCGTTCTAAAGCTGACCCGAATGTTAAGAAATGCAGCAACTGTGGCGAAAATCACACGGCAAACTATAGGGGTTGTAGAGTGTTCTTGCATTTAAAAAAACCTGCTTTAGTTCAAAAATATACTCACTCCCAATATGGTCCGTCACATGCGCCCAGCCAAGCCGCTGGCTCTATTGCTAGTACTTCACAAACAAACAATCAAAACCAATCATATGCCCAAGTCTTAAAAGGAAACCCTAATGCGAAAAATCCCCCGAGTACTTCAAACGCAAAGCAACCTCCAAACGCTAATGTTCCTAGGGAAGGTCTACAAATGCCTTCGGGAAATATGCCTACCTCAATTGAAAATTTAATTCAAACTATGAATAACTTCATGGCCACTATGCAGAACATGTTTCAGGAAATCATGCGAAACCAGAACATGCTCCTGCAAGTTCTACTCAACAAAAAATGAACCAGTTAAAAATATGTTTCTGGAATGCAAACGGGTTATCCCAACATAAACCCGAAGTTGCAAACTTTCTTCATAGGCATGAAATCGACGTACTTCTTGTCTCTGAAACACACTTTACTCATAAAAACTGCTTTAGGGTAAATGGATACCTTACGTATGACACAAAACATCCCAGCGGACGAGCTTGTGGTGGCACAGCCATAATTGTGCACAAAAACATCAGTCACTTACCATTGCCAGAGTTCGAAGAAGATTGTATCCAGGCCACATCTATAAATCTTACTGATTTCAATCTAACGTTAACATCCGTTTATTGTCCCCCGAGGCACAAAATTGTAAACCATAAATTTCTCAACTTCTTCTCCACATTGGGCCAGAAATTCATTGCTGCTGGCGACTACAACGCTAAACATACATATTGGGGCTCCAGACTTATTAGTCCTAGAGGTAATCAGCTATACAATACCGTAACTGCAAATAATTTTGATGTGGTATCGAGTGGTGAGCCTACCTATTGGCCAACCGACTTCAATAAGCTACCAGACCTTATTGACTTTGCTGTAATTAAAAACATCAAGCGCGATCAGGTACTAGTTAGTTCCTCCTATGATCTTTCGTCTGATCATTCACCTTCAATCCTCATTTTAAAAGGTAACTCTGACGCTGCAGCTGCAAACTTTATTTCCTATCCAAACAGAAACACAAATTGGTTAAAGTATAAAATGTATGTGAGCTCTCACCTATCACAGTGCATTCCCCTAAAAAATTCATCTGACATCAAAATAGCTGTCGACCGATTTACAGAAGTCTTGGATACTGCAGCAAGAAATGCAACCCCAATCAAGCGGACAATTAAACGTGCTCCTTACAATACATCGACGGATATAAAGACCCTTATCAGAGAGAAAAGGAAGTTAAGAAGACAATGGCAAAACAGTCGTTCCCCAACCACTAAGGCCCAACTACAATTATGCCTGACCACTCTTCGCAACAAATTGAGACAGAACCACGAGTCTGCAATAGAAGGCTATCTAAACAGCCTAGACGCCACAAAAAAACTCCAATTATAGCTTATGGAAGGCTGTACGGCATATGAAATGCCCGATAACCCAAGAATCTCCATTAAGACTGGAAAACCGCACTTGGGCCAAAAACATACATGAAAAATTAAACGCTTTCGCGGGCCACCTTGAGAAACTTTTCACGCCACATGATGCACATACTTGCTCCTGTCGTCCAATCCTTCCTGATAAGGTAAACCATCCATTAAAATTTAACATAACTCAAGTAAAATCTGCAATAGAAAAAGTGAATATTAGAAAATCTCCCGGACCTGACCGCATCACAGGGTCAATGATAAGAAACCTACCATCGTCTGCTTCCAGAATCTTGCTGCTCATTTTTAACGCTATATTAAGAGTCGGATACTTCCCATCCTCATGGAAGAGGTCTATAATTGTGATGATTCCCAAGCCAGGAAAAGATGCTAGCCAGGTTGCGTCGTACAGACCGATAAGCTTATTGTCAATCCTATCGAAGCTTTTCGAAAAAATATTCGTTTTAAGTATAACTCCTCATCTAAATGAACACGACATCATCCCGGATCACCAGTTCGGATTCAGAGCGAAACATGGTACAATAGAACAAGTGCATAGAATTGTCACCCTTATTATATCGGCGTTTGAGAAAAAGCAATACTGCTCAGCACTGTTTATAGACATTTCCCTAGCTTTTGACAAAGTTTGGCATGATGGGCTACTCATCAAAATAACACGAATGCTTCCTCAAAACACTCACAAGCTTCTGGAGAGCTATCTAACAGGCAGAACATTCATAGTAAGGTCGCAAGATAAATACTCCCCCCTCAAGAAAATTACTGCTGGTGTTCCCCAAGGCAGCATATTAGGACCGCTTCTATATATAATATACACAGCGGATATGCCAACAAACCTGAGCACGCATACCTCTACATTTGCAGACGACAAAGCATTTATTAGCGTTAACCATGACCCAAAAGTCGCATCGCAAAATCTGCAGTCCTACATCAATGAACTAGAGGCATGGCTAGAAAAATGGAGAATAAAGGTTAACCTGGCTAAATGTGCTCACTTAACTTTCACGCTCAGAAGACAAACGTGCCCAGCTGTAAAAATAAATAACATCACTGTTCCGGTAGAAATCCATGTTAAGTACTTGGGAATTCATATAGATATACGCTTGACCTGGTCGCGTCATATTGAAGCGAAAATAAGGGCTATGAAACTTAAAGCAGCTCAACTACATTGGCTTCTCGGTCGAAACTCAAACTTGTCCTTAGACAACAAAATTCTCTTATACAAGTCCATCATAAAACCAATATGGACATATGGCATCCAATTATGGGGTACTGCATGCGCATCTAACATCCAAAAGCTTCAAAGAAGACAGTCTAGAATATTACGACAAATTGTCTGCGCCCCATGGTATATACGTAATGATATTATCCACAGAGATCTCAACGTCCCCACTATCCAGGAGGAAATTAAAAAATATTCAATAAGCTACATCGATAAACTAATGGTCCACCCTAACTACCTCGCTCGGGGTTTGCTTCAGTTCGAAGGTCACCAGAGGCTAAAAAGAACCGATACTTTGAGCCTAACTAGAAGACAGTCTTAAAATTTGAATACAGCAGTTAGTGGTTACACTGGTAACAACTAATAAACAACAAGTAGAATTAAGATTTGAATACATATTGTAAATTTCGATAAGAAAGATTCAATAATAAAAATAAATTAAAAAAAAAAAAAAAAAAAAAATATTCGGCTGTGCCGAATCTTATATACCCTTCACAATTGTGCGAGCAGAATACGGAGCAACTAGACAAAAACTAAATAATTTTTACATACCTATACATACATATTTACAATACTTAAAACTTCATTATAAATAAAATTAAAAAGCGAAAACTGGTAAATATTTTTTTTAAATCGTTTTTAGAACATAAAAAAATAAAAATATAAAAAAAAAATTTTTCTTTTTAAAAAACCAATATTCGAACCAGGGAACTCTCAGTTTCTAAGTTAACACACCCCCTATTATTTCGTTAAATAGATGAAATAGTAAAGAGGGTGATAACGAAAATCATATTGGGCATTATGCTAGTATTGTAAACAATTGAAAGAGGGGGGGGGGGGGGGGGGCAGAGGGACAGCACATGGTTAAATCAAGTTCTCTTCTCATAAGGACCCTGAATATATATACTTTATAGGGTCTTAGATCAATATTGTAGAAATTACAAGCGGAATGACAAACTTATAAATACCCTTTTCCACCTGAGGTGAAGGGTATAAAAAGAGCAATTTTTGGGATTTCAGTATTTTGATTATAACTCAGTCATATTTTAACAGATTTGACAGATTTATATACCGATGTATTTAAGAAGAAATTTGCCAGTTAGTTGGGTTTTAAATCTTGGACTCAGGAAGATCTTTGGTTCCCGAAAGTAGGTATTTAAAAAAAAAATATTATTTTGGCCATAACTTTTTCGTATCTGAACCGATTTTTCCGAGTTTTTCAGAAAATATTTTTCACTTAAGATTTCCGATCTTTTGATATGGCAGGGATATCCATAGGTCATATAACAGTCCAAAAAAACAGGTTTTTATACAATTTTTGATATTCTTTGTACGGGAGATACCACGCCCACTTCTCCGATCCCGCCCACATTTTGTGGGATGCTGTGTATTGATAACTTAAATGTGTGTACCTAATTTGAAAGCTTTGGCTCTTGCCGTTCTCAAGATATGCAGAAAAAAGTAATAAAAATACTACAAAAACAAGGGATTTTTGGGAAAAATTAAAAAAATTAAAAAAACAAAATCCCGTATTCAATTCTTTAAAACTCTTTTGTTAAACACATCAAATACAAAAATAGAATGATGACGAAAAACATATCGAGTCGGCCTGCCGCCGTTTTAGGTTACATTTCTTCTTCATTAGCAAAGGAAAGGATGCAGCAACAGTGAGTGATGAAGAAAAACATTGTGTTTATAAATAAGACTTCGTTCAAAATGGTTTCCAACAAAAAATGTGTCTCAAAGCCAGCCGGCCGCTGTGCTCTGCTTCATCTTCTCCAACAGTGCTTGCTTGTGTGCGCGTTATTGCTTGCGTAAAAACTTTTTTGTTTGATTCAGAAAAATTATTTGTTTAAAATTGATATGAATTTCAGCAAACTTTTTGTTTGATTTAATTAAACAAAATGCAAATAAATTGTTTGAATATGCGAATTTGTTTATAGGACAGATTTCAGACAAAAAACTGTTTGATTCAATAAACAAAATGCAAATAAATTGTTTGAATATGCGAATTTGTTAATAGGACCGATTTCAGACAAAAAATTGTTTGATTCTACAAATTTTTTGTTTGAATTGGAAAAATAATTTTTTGTGTGTAAGGTATACAAAATCTTATTCCTAAAAGAAAAAAATAATGGTGTGATTTTTTGACAAAAGCCGTGAACTAGGGATGCCAATCGGGATTGATTTAAGAAAATCCCGGAATTCGGGGATTACTTATGAATTTTCAAAAGATATATATTAGACTGGTCGCATCTTGTATGGGATTTTTTTTTAAATTTAATTGTTTGCGCTGCTTAAAATATGAGGTTTGGTGTAAGAAATCATGATCTAATTTTTCAGGTCAATCCGACGGTGCCTAGCCGTGCCGAGTGGGGCCCAAAGTTCCCCATATTATAACTTTAAAGATCTGATAGAAAAGATGTTTTTTTTTTATAATATGGGGAACTTTGGGCCCCACTCGGCACAGCTAGGCACCTGAAAAATAAGATCATGATTTCTTACACCTCATATTTTAAGCAGCGCAAACAATTAAATTTAAAAAAAAATTGCGACCAGTCTAATATATATATATATATATATATATATATATATATATATATATATATATATATATATATAAAACATATATTCTTTAGTTTCTGAATATTACTTAAATTGGATTGTAAATAATTTTTATTTGCTGGTTGACAAATAACGATTTTAAATGATTTTTGTTTTTTGCTTGATATGTAACAATTATTACTTGATTTCTATATTTTGCATAAAAATAATCGTTATTATTTTGGTATAAAGTCTTAAGTAAATATAATTGGAAAAAAGGCTTGAAATGTGAATCTGCAAATTTGTGATCCTTAAGCAAAATATCAAAATCATGAAATATTCGTCATATATCAAGCAAAAAATATAAATTTTAAATAATCTTTGGCATCCCTACCTTGAACCCTTTGTGACGCACGCCACACAACGCCCGCTACAATTTTTCCAGTAGAAACGGGTCCACCAAATAACTTTTTTTTTGATACTGAATATTTTCTCAAATTTCTTTTTTTATTTGAAAGTACAATCCTTCCGGTTAATAATGGAAAATAATTTCATTCAAATTGCTGCCTCGGCCATGCAGTAGCGTACACAATCGGTCCAATTTTTAAGCAAATTATCGATTGTGTGCAGCTGTATTTCACCAATGGCTTCACGAATATTGTCCTTTGAAGCGGCAATTGTCTCTGGCTTGTCGGCGTAACACTTATCTTTGACGGCACCCACAAATAATAGTCCAACGGTGTCAAATCGCAGCTCAGAGGTGGCCAAACGACATCAGCTCTGCGGCTGATAATGCGACCTTCAAAAACAGGGCGCAAAACATCGAGTGTAGCTTCGGCTGTGTGGCACGTAGCGCCGTTATGTTGAAACCAAATGTTGCCAATATCCTCTTCTTCAATTTTTGTGAACAAAAATTCGTTCAACATGGCCCGATAACGATCGCCATTGACTGTAACGGCCACTCCTTGCTCATTTTCGAAGAAAAATGGCCCGATTATGCCTCCGGACCCAAATCCGCACCATACAGCGACTCGTTTTGGGTGCATCGGCATTTCAATGTATGCGTGCGGGGTTTCTGTGCCCCAAATGCGACAATTTTGCTTGTTTACAGACCCGCCAAGATCAAAATGAGCTTCATTTGAAGATGATTTTTTTTCTTAAGTCGGCATCTTCTGTAAGTCGATCGCAGGCCCACTTAGCGAAGCGAAAACGCATTGGATGGTCAGTTGGCTTTAACTCCTGAACCAATTGGACTTTGTATGGCGTCATACCAAGGTCTTTATGCAAAATTCGTCTCAATGACGTCTCCGAAATGTTCAATTGTTGAGAACGACGGTCAATTGATGTTGATGGCGCTTCATGCACACTTTCTGCCACAGCAGAAATATTCTCGGGTGTACGTACTGTTTTTGGCTTTCACGCTTTGGTTTACCGAAGAGGATGCCAGTTTCTTTAATTTTTTTCACAAGATAACGAACATACGGAGCTAACGGTGCTTCTCTTCTTCCAAAATCCGTACGCAATTTTCGCACACATTCTGCAACATGATTTTCAAAGTAATTTCGCAATATTTCCCTGCGTTGTTCAAGCGTATACACAACCATATTCAATCAGCGGAAGGATAAAACCAATTATCTGTCAAATCAGACATGAGCTAAGTGTTACCATTCACGAAATAATCACTAGTTGAAAAAAAACGTTAGTTGCGGACCCGTTATATAATAAACCAGTGTTGTCAAAAATGTAAATTGTAGTTGTATTCAGCGTTACCGTTGGTGCCACTAAAGTGTCAATTTACTTTTTGGCCACTTTTACAAAACGCACCCAAATGTGGTACTTTTTGTGATTCTTGCCACTTTTTTGATACTTTTTACGTTAGGAGAAGATACTTTTTTTCTTTCTGTTTTATTATAACTCCCAGCTTAAATATAATAAAAATTTGTTTCTTGTCATGCGTGGTTACCTGCAAATCGGTTGAGTAAACTTTCTATTAACCAGTTTACTTTATTATGAATAAGGGGGTAAAGATATCTCGCATATATATATATATATATATATATATATTGGTCGTGAAGCAGAAACGGAACTGTTGTGTACCAAAAACTTTTCTAAAATTTGTGTAATTGACATAATAAGTAAAATCTAAGTATTTACCAAAAATAGTGTAAAGAATTTATAACAAGAATTGATATAAAAAACAAAAAGCTCATTATTTATAGTGTCTAATGAAGATATAAATTTTTTCGAATTAGTTTCAGAGTTTTAAGGTATTATAAGTGACCCAGGTGCATTTATACATGAATTTAAACTTCTAGAGAGTAAAGTAAATGACACGAAATATGAACACTAGAGCAACTCAAGTTGTATGGAAGCAAAATTCGTGCTCGATGTACCCTCCTAAAAATGAACCTTGGACTTTTTAAGATGACATTTTCAATATTGCGGCTCCAGGGTTCACCTCTCGTGAGCTGGGCCAGTTTGAAAAAGGGTATATTTTTGCATGTTTTGTTACTTTAAGAAACTGTTTCCTTACCAACATATACAAGTTGGGTAACGTAAGAAAGGTTTTTTTAAGGCGCGTCCTGTATATAAAATTTGTCCAAGGGCGATCATCCATGTCCTTTTTTTAAGGATTTTTTGTAAAAAAACGGGTTTGAATTTTTTGTTCGGGGTTGTTTGTAATAAAAGTGCCAAATTAACATATTTTAATCTTTATTCGATTTAATTAAATACGTGTCTCAGCTTTTTTTGGGGTGGTAACCCTTCGTTTTAAATAGGGCAATATGGGTATCAAATTTTATCTTTTGCCAAGTATATCATCTTTGTATGTAAATAATTTAGATTTGTGCAAATTAGATGCATTTTACACGGTGCTCTGGAACATATATAAATTCAATTTTGTAGTAACTCTAATATGATAGCGGATTTAGTTTTTAGAACATGTATGGATGAAAATAGGACTAAAGAAAGAAAAAAAGAAATGATCCTCCTTTCTTACTATACCCAACTTGTATATGTTGGTAAGGAAACAGATTCTTAAAGTAACAAAACATGCTAAAATATACCCTTTTTCAAACTGGTCCAGCTAACGAGAGGTGGACCCTGGAGCCAAAATATTTAAAATGTCATCTTAAAAAAGTCCAAGGTTCATTTTTAGGAGGGTACATCGAGCACTTTTTTTGGTGAGTCGCTCTAATGAACACATATTTTAATTTTCAAACGTTTTTGAATACCCAAAACATTAAAGAAATATTTTATAAAAATTACTTCTCGAGAGAAATATTTACAAAATATTTATTTTAGTTTTTACAACAAATGAGCCATTTTTAAGTAAGTATGTATGTCTATTGTAATACGATCAATTGTTTTTTAGTGTACAGTATTTATCGTATATAAGAAACTTAAAAAATCCACGAAAAAAGTTTCTTATAAGCGTTTCTTTCTAATATATAATTATTTTATATAAGAAACTTATTTCTTATATAAGTAGCTATGGCCATAAGACTTTCATATTTTGGGTTTCTGTCTCTTTTCTTGTTAACATTTCTAACTTTTAAATAATTATTTTCTATGTCTTTTGAGTTTTTCACTATTTCAGATGTTTTTGCAATTTCGCTTCTTTTAATACCGTTTTGTATTTCTGTAAAAGTTGTAACTTTTGTTTTTATTGGCAAAAAACACAAAGCTTCTCATGAGTATCAGCTCGCTCATCTAAAACTGAAAGTAAAAAAAAACTTTGTTCTTGTTGTAAAACTGTCAGAAAACAGCGTTGTCCATGCAAACTACATAAATTCTGTGTTGCCGTTGGAAGTTTCTTATATAAATTCTTTTTCTATACATTTTGTATATTGGTGTTTAAGAAAAATTTTCTTTAATCAGTTTTTTTTTCTTATAAGCGTTTTTCTTATATGAAACCTTTTTTGTTAGAAAAATCACTAAAAAGACATGGTGTTCTTGAAAATGTTTCTTAAAAGCGTTTTGTTCTTATATGAGATGTTCTTATATCCGATAAATACTGTATATAATTACTATACAATGTTTTTTGTTATGTTTTTATACCATTTAAAATTATAATAAATAGAAAAAAACGTAAAAAATATGTATATAATGGTGTACCCATTATGCCCATTTTTTTTTAAATCGTCTTTTTGGTGCCACTTTTTTGTAGATATCCCCTTTTTTTGGTACTTTTTAAAAATATCCGACGGTAACACTGGTTGTATTGCTTTCTATTCAAGGCGAATTGACTAGAAGGTGAGGTCAACTCCACAACTACAATGCTTCTGTGGTCGGGTTGCCAAAAATATTGCTAGTAAAAAAAAACAGGTTTGTTTACATAAAAAACTAGTTTGTATACAAACTTTGACAACTCGACCACCGAAAAAACACCACATGTTGACTTGACCCCACCTTCTAGTCAATTCGCCTTGTTTCTATTAGTATATGTGAATAAAGACACAAGTATTTTTAATAAAAAGAAAAAAAAATACGTAAGCAAGGCGAATTTATGACAGATAAGTGCAACTCTACAACTACAAAACAAGGCGAAATTACTCCATGTATTTTGTTTATGCAATTTTCTGACTTGTTGTCAAATTTCAGTATAGAAACAAAACAATATTTTGACGTTTCACCATTTTTTTAATTCGCCGGGGATACAGCTGATGAACGGCTGACGAGTTGAGCTTACCTGGAGTTAATTCGCCTTGTACGTAAGCAACCGCTGCATGTGCACTCGTCGCTTGATAATCGACGACTGAATTGTGTACTCTCGTGGACAGGGCTGCCAGATTTGACGATTTATCGTCATTTCAACGATTTTTTGTTCCGAATATAGCAAAGTGCTGATTTGCTGATTTTTTTCTAAAAAGTGACGATTTATTTAGTCTTCAAAGTCTGAATAAAACATAAAATTTTTACGTTCGTTTTTTAATCATGGAAGTTTAACAGCCGTAACTTAACAACAGCGGAAGGCTTTTCTTTCACTTAGCTTTTACGTTAATATGCCATACCTTAGAAGAAGCGTCAAACAAAAATAGATATAAAAACGCTAGATTAACCGAAAAATAGCTAAAATGCCTTTATTAATTAACAAAAGCGGCAAACTTCACTACTCAAGCCTAGATTACACTATCTCACAAGTCTTACGTATTCGATAATACTTTGTGAGATAGAAATCTAATGAGTTTTGTTGCGACTGTCAAAAAATGTAATGTAACATGACAGTTTGTGTTCACACCATCACACAAAGTATAAACACTTACACATGAAATAAAATGCAACCCTGATCCAATAAAAAGTATTATTGTTTAGAAATTTTTCAAAAAACGATGAAGTCGTATGGAATGTCAAACTTTTTTCTTAATACTTGTCATTTTCGTGACACATTGCATTCACACTATCACACTGTCATATTACTTGAGTTTTTGACATGTATTAATACAAAGTATAATAGTGTAATCTAGCCTTAAACGAGTTGTCAAAATAGGTTTTTCCAATTGCAAAGCGTTGAGGCAGCTCTATTCAAAAAATATAAAACGCGTACAGCTTTTGTTTAGGTACGGCTGTAATGTGCGAATCTTAAGAAAATCTTTAAATGAATATTTTAAGAGTACAAAAACTACAATGTTAAACTTAATTGTTTATCTTTCGTCCAACCATCATCGAATAAACCTTTTACGACTCTCTGTATAAATCATATTTTCGACAATAATACGGCGAACATTTCACGAGTTGTAAGAAAATATCTACATGAGTTTCATACGATTCTTGACATAAAAGTCTCGTTAGATAATCTTTACATATGTCTTAAACGATTCCCACAACGATTGAAGGAGCGTCTTTCATTGTGCTATGGAAGAATCTCAGTCGCGTTACAGTTTTTAAACTAAACTTTTAGTTGTCTGATTTTGTTGACGATTTTTCGAAACGTCAAAGACAATTTTTTTATTTTTTCTCAGGAAATTGACGATTTCCTCACAAATTTATCTGGCAGCCCTGCTCGTGGACTTAATGAAAGAGTGTAAGAATGTGTGTGATTTTTGAGCTAGCACAATTGTGCTATGAAATTGAATGAATTTGACATCAATGTAATAAACTCAATTTTAGTTATTTTAACAAAACAAATTATGTACGAATATGTATATATAACTAGCTGACCTGGTCCGCGTTGCTGGCCCTAAGCAAACATTAGTGTTGTATTACCAGACGATTTAAATTGAGCTTTAAACGAAATTTACGGTCTTTAAATAAAAATCCATAAATCGAAAAAAGTGGGCGCTAAAGTGGGCGGGGCAAAATTTTCTTTCCGTAAAAACCTAAGTTGGACCATGGCGATGATTTTAAAGAAAAAATCGGTCAAGCCGTTCCCAAGTTATGCGCCTAATAGGAAAAGTGGGCGTAAAAGTAGGCGTTATACATTTTTCTTTCGATGAAAATTAGTCAAATCGATGGAGCCTTTTTTTTTGATTTTAGGTAAATCGAAAAAAGTGGGCGGGGCAAAATTTTCTTTCCGTAAAAACCTAAGTTGGACCATAGCAATCATTTTAAATAAAAAATCGTCCAAATTATTTAGAAGTCATTGGTGGTGCAACATGAAATTTGGATTTTGCCACGCCCCTCCGCCCGCAGACCGAAAATCAAAAATCAGACTTCACAGTGTCACCCACCTGAGTATTTTGAAGATTCCCTGAAAATTTCATCAAAATCGGCCCAGCCGTTTTGGAGTCCATACGTTACATACATACATACACACTTACATACATACATCCTATTTTATATATCGATACCTTCCCGTAAGAATGTATTAAGCGACATTTCTAAAATTGTGTAGGAAACGAAAAAAAAGTTTCATTTAGTTATTTATTTTTCGGATTTTATTGAAAGAAACATATTTGGAAAGCGATTTTCAGAATACAAAACATATTTAAAAATGTGGCTTAGCATAGTTTCTTTGGTGGATAATACAAATTACAGGGTGCCACATTATTCCAGTGAGAAAACTTGACGGTTGATACAATTTTATTTTCACCCTAGTTTCCTTTGCATCCATGATAGGGCAGCGAAACCCAGGCCAAAATGTGTCGCTTAATTTCTAGTATAGTTCCACATCAAAAAGTCATTTTCGAAAAAAGTGTCGCTTAATACATTCTTACGGGAAAGTATCGATATATACTAGATAGATTTTTTTTTTTAATTTATATTTTGATGAGTCTGCTGTAATTGCTATTATAAGCACTTGAAGCACCTAAAACAATGTACATGTACAGTAGAATCCCGATAATTCGTAATCGCAAGAGACCGGCCATTTCTTACGAATTATAGGGGGGTTTCGTTTTAACGGGTTTAAAATAAAATAAATATGTACGAATTAACAGGGTTTTTCAATTTATATACTTAAACAATAAAAAAAAAACATAAAACACAATTGTTAAAAATAGAATATACATATAAAAATTATGCATATATAAAAATTATTCATGTAACAAACTGATCTTAAGGAAATAAACACAGACACACACACAAGCAAAAGCAAAAACCCACGCAAAAAAATAGCGGTAAACAAAAAATCATTCTTTCTTTGTTTCTGTGGTTTTTATTACGAATTATAAGTGGTAGGTAGTTAGCAAACAATTAGGTACGATTTACAAGAGGTAAAGAAGATTTTATATGAAAACAAGTTAGAGTGCTATATTCGGCTGTGCCGAATCTTTGATACCCTCCACCGACACTTCGAATGTTTTAGGAGTAATATCTGTATGATGTCTATTTATTATTATAATCTTTGTAAAAACAGACATCTGCATTAAAATTTGTTGCGGTTTAGACCTATATAAAATTATTGATCGACAATCAGAATCAATTTTAAAAAGCTTGAGTAGAATATTAGTTTAAGCTGAACTTAAATGATTTTCAGGAGAACAAATTATATAAAAGCCATGGTAAACTATGAACCAATCATCCCAAATTCTGCAGAACGATTTCTGATATTAAAAAACATAAATTTCAATACAGCGGTGCAATTAGTTTAAGCGTTTGCAGTAAATTTAAGAAGGCTGCTAAAATGGAATCTAAGGAAAATTATGGACCGTATATCACAAAATTGCATAACATTTTTTCTGGCCATATGAAGCTAAACTAGAAGAAAGTTTACCGCGTATTTAATTATTTTACCAGAGTGGGCTTTATATGAGGCCAATGGTAAGTTATGCACAGATCTTCACCAAATTTCACAGTGTCATTTCTAGTTCTATAAAACTGTGATGTATCAAATTTTGTTATGACAGCGTTATTTTTTACGTTTTTAGGCGTACTAAGCTGTTTTCCGGGAGTTAGGTTTATATAGGGCCTAGGGTAAATTATGAACTGATCTGCACGAAATTTCACAGTCTTATTTCTAGTCCTGTAAAACTTATATGTTCCAAATTTTGTTATGAAAGCATTATTTTTTACGGATTTAGGCGTACTAAACTGTTTTCTGGAAGTAGGTTTTATATGGGGCCTATGGTAAATTATGGATCGATCTTCACGAAACTTAATAGTTTCATTTCTAGTCCTATTTAACTGTGACGTGCCAAAATTTGTTATGATAGCATTGTTAGTTAGGGTTTTAGGCTTACTATACTGTTTTCCGGGAGTAGGGCTTATACGGGGCCTATGGTAAATCATGGACGGATCTTCAAGAAATTTTACAGCGTGATTTCCAGTTAAATATAACGAACTGTAGCGAAATCGTATATCATTCTGTGCACTTTTCCACCATTTATGTTAGTTTTTGTAACAAAATTATCAATTTTTTTTAGGTGGTGGTTCCACATTTTGATACATAGCTCAGATCCTATTGGACCGATTTTGCTGGATTTCAATCCCAAACTGCTTAGGATAACTACAAGCAATTTGACACCAAGTTTGTTTATTTCCTTTGAGTTTTTCGAAAGTGAGCGTGTTTTCAACAGACGGACAGACAGACGGACATGGCTAAATCGACTTAAAATTACTCAAGGTCCCAGAATATATATACTTTATAGGGTCTGAGATGAATAATAAAAAAGTTTCACACGGAATGACAAACTTAATATACCCTCTTCACAACTAATTGTGGTGGAGGGTATAAAAAAAAAATTACGAATTAGCGAGGGGACCAAAATGTATGGACATTTTACGAATTAAGGAGATTTTTTTACTTTTGAGAGAACCTGTGCGTTGTACAATAAAATCGTACACATTTTAAGAGAACGGCTAAATTCACTATTCACCTATCTTTGTACGTGTGTCTATAGGATAAATTAAAATGCTTTTTAAACACTTTTATTCCAAAAATTTAGAAAAAAAATATATTGTGCATATCCCCGTAATTTATTTATAAGATTTTCATGAAATGTTATCAAAGTAAAAAATAGAAACACAGATCTTCGTTAAAAGTCATTAAAAAAGTGTCCGACTTTTATTTTTCTAAACGACGTTTTTGCGCGACTTCATTTTTTAAAATGTCTAAGGTAACCCTGTCCTAATACGTTTATACATGTGTGTTTGCAAATGCAAAATGAAAACAAAAACATTTTGGGAGAACAACATAGAGCATAACCGTCGTTTATACATTTGTGTACATGTGTGTTTGCAAGTATAATAATCCCAGCAAAAACTTACATTGCAAAGTAATGAGTTAAAAAGCTAATATAACGACTCTTCACTACTTATACATTGGCATTTTAACTCATTATTTTAACACGGTGATGTCATTGGAGGCAAGTACTTACTACCCTCGCTAACAAATAGGGAGTTAAATAAGTCATTACCACATTCGCTTACAAATAGGGACATAAATAAGTTATTACTCCGATGTCACCAAAATTACAACTAACATGTCATGACTTTAAAAAATTTTTTTTTTATTTTTTTTTTTTAATTATTTTTTTTTTATTTTTTCTTATTTTATTTTACTTTACTTTATGTTTTTTTTTTCTATTTTTTCTTATTTTATTTTACTTTGTTTTATTTTTTATTTTTTTCTGTCTCTGGCGGGATTCGATCGCGCAACCTCGGTGCTGATATACTAGCTCACTACCAGCTAGTCTACCGGGGCAGTGTAGTTTTTGTATAAAAAAACGATGTTTTTTACTCAATTAAGAGCGTAAATATGAGATTTAATTATCGGAGGCAACTACTTACCACCCTCGCTTACAAATAGGGAGTTAAATAAGTCATTACCACATTCGCTTACAAATAGGGACTTAAATAACTTATAACTCCGATGCCACCAAAATTACAACTAACATGTCATGACTATAAAATTTCAGTACAGCATAATTTTTCATATTCAAATTTATTACAAATTGTTTTTTATTTATAATAAAAAAAAAAAAATTGTAAGAACAAATATTTTAAATCAATTTGTATTAGATTTGAAAAAACTTCAACCGTAGATGCATTTTATTACGAATGAATTATATAAATTTCGTTAATCAACTCATACACAAGTACTTAGGTATCAGATTATATGTCAGCCATTACCAAACTTCTTCTATGTAATGCAGATGGTATGAAGTAGTCATTGAAAAGTAAGTTCTTTAGTAATGGCAAGTCATTACCAAGTTTTTGCTGGGAACAACATAGAGCACACCGTCTTTTATACATGTGTGCACATCAGGCCTGCCATTTTTGCCGATTTATCGGCATTTTGCCGATTTTTTGCCCCTAAATTATCAAAGTGCCGATTTGCCGATTTTTGCTCCAAAAATGCCGATTTTTTGACTAACACGTAAAAGGCGATTACTTTTTGTTTGTTTGATGATAATACACCAACTTTAAGCGATACTGAAACAGTTGTAACATTGAAAAGAGACAACTGTTATTAAGTCAGCGCTTCTACTAAAGAAAAAGGGGTTAGTTTTATTCAAAATTAAATGCAGTGTTTATAATGTGTGTTGAGTTAATACATTTTTATTTGAAAAATATTCCACTATGAAGAATTAAAGGCCAAAGTTAAAAAAGAAATAATTTTTAAACGTAAAATAATTCAGTTAAAATTTTTTTTTCTATTAGGAAAATATAAAACACTTTATATTTGTGTTTGAAAATGGATATATAAATACTTACAAAAGAATAAAGCTAAGATAAATTTATATTCACTATCAATGAATATAATTTAAATAATAATTGCTTTGAAAATTAAATAATTTTTTTTTTTTTAAATTATAACGCAATTGAGGACGATGTTAGTACATAAATTAAATAGCCAATTCTTATGTAAGGAAAATTAAATAAATTTGCAAACTTTTTGGCAAAAAATTTCAGATTAATAACGTGAACATTTTATGGCAGCATTTGGTACAATTTTTGGTCCTTTCACATTCTTCCGCAAATGTGGAAAGAATTTTTTAATGTAAAAATTTTATATTTAACTACAATTTCTTTGTAAAACGTTTATTTTGATTGATTCTTTTGAAATTTCATAAGTTATAAACATTAGATAATTCTGAATTGTTCTTATTTGTAAGTAAGAATAGTTTTTATTGTATTTAAAATAGGTATTTTTAATTTGCCGATTTTTTTTATATTAAAGTGCCGATAATGCCGATTTTTTTTTTAAATATGCCGATTTTTTATCAAAATTATCTGGCACCCCTGGTGCACATGTGTGTTTGCCAGTATAATGCAAGAAAAAAACACATTTTGGGAGAATAACAAAACACACAACTTCTTTTTATACATGTATGTGCGTGTGTTTGCAAACAAATTTAAAACGCTTTTAAAACCATTTAATCCTCAAAATTTAGAAAAAAAAATGTATGTTGTGCATTTCTACACAAAAATACCTTTAAAACGATATATGTTTCATTAAAATCGGTGGACGTTAAGATACTTAAAAATCAACGATAAAAAAATTGCTTCCGTATTTATGTATACTAGGATCGCCCAGTGGCCGAAATTCGACCACTTCACATTTACTTTTGAGAGAACCTGTGCGTTGTACAATAAAATCGTACACATTTTAAGAGAACGGCTAAATTCACTATTCACCTATCTTTGTACGTGTGTCTATAGGATAAATTAAAATGCTTTTTAAACACTTTTATTCCAAAAATTTAGAAAAAAAATATATTGTGCATATCCCCGTAATTTATTTATAAGATTTTCATGAAATGTTATCAAAGTAAAAAATAGAAACACAGATCTTCGTTAAAAGTCATTAAAAAAGTTTCCGACTTTTATTTTTCTAAACGACGTTTTTGCGCGACTTCATTTCTTAAAATGTCTAAGGTAACCCTGTCCTAATACGTTTATACATGTGTGTTTGCAAGTGCAAAATGAAAACAAAAACATTTTGGGAGAACAACATAGAGCACATGTGCACTATGTTGTGCACCGTCTTTTATACATGTGTGCACATGTGTGTTTGCCAGTATAATGCAAGAAAAAAACACATTTTGGGAGAATAACAAAACACACAACTTCTTTTTATACATGTATGTGCGTGTGTTTGCAAACAAATTTAAAACGCTTTTAAAACCATTTAATCCTGAAAATTTAGAAAAAAAATGTATATTGTGCATTTCTACAGAAAAATACCTTTAAAACGATATATGTTTCATTAAAATCGGTGGACGGTAAGATACTTAAAAATCAACGATAAAAAAATTGCTTCCGTATTTATATATGTATATAAGATACATATATATATATATACTTATGCACAGGGCATATTATGCGAACACAAAAAATCTTTACTTTTTTTTGATGAAATATTATAAATTGCAATATTTTCGAAATACAAATTCAATATTTTTCTTCTAAAAGTCTTAAAAGTCTTTTAAAAATCGTTTTTTGTGGGCAGAGCATATTTGACGAACAGGTGCATACGTTGCGTTTAATTGCCGAAACTGTCTGGAAAATATGCTCCTTGTATATGAAATTTTTTGTTGCCATGTTTCCACATTATTATTTGCGAATAATAATGTGGAAACATTAAATTTCCTATACAAGGGGTTCGTCAAATATGCGCTGTATTTGCCGACTTTGATGCTGCAGGTTGTTGTCTGTGCTTATTTTGCCGTTGTAGTCAAATTAAACTAATTTCTTTTTTTGTGCACTATAAAACAGAAAAAGTGTTGATAATAAAAAAAATTTTTTTAAAGAATGAGTGCTTAAATTTTTTTTTTTTTTTTTTTTTCTGTTAGAATATTAACTCGGCTCAGCACTTAATTGATATTTATATAATTTTTTAGTATTCTTGAAAGAAGTTTTATAGGAACATGTTGTTCGCGCCAACGCTCCTAGTTAAGGAGTTATAGGTCGTAAAAATTGCAAAATACTTTATCCATATCTATTTAGGTAAAAAATGAATTTATAAAATATGGGAATCATTGGAAAATGCTTCAAAATGTGTTTTACATGGAGTTTAAAGCATCCAGATTTACCAATTTTGAGGTAATATTATATATTCATACTCCGTGGCTGACATTTTTTTTAACAAAATTGGCTTTATCTTTTAATTATGTCGATATTTATTTATTTAACTCTAGATATTTGCTTAATAAACTTTCTTTATTGCGGGTTTTCGGCCTTGCGTAACACCTAACTAATTATGTACATATAACAATAATTAAATATGTAACAAGTACATAAATTGTTACTAAATACATACATATTTTTACTCAAACTTATAAATAAATTGAGAAATTTTCCAAAATAAAATATGTTTATCTTTATAAATATAAAATTCTATATGATGGAGTTACTAAAAATATGGTTTATAAAAGCTTGAAGTATTCTTCCCTATTCATAGTCTTTTGAGTTGTATTTTAGGAAAAAATTTTATGGAAATTTTGCATCAAAACACATTTCAAACTTATTTTATTTTTTATGAATACGGCAGATTATGTTTAATAAATATACTAACAAAATTTTAAGTTTCGTAGAAAAATCTTTCTAGAAATATTTAATTTGGGAATTTGCTCTTAACGGAATTTTTAACCAACATGTAAAAGATATTTCGAAGTAGTTTCTAATAATACCAGTACTTCTTTGAACCTGTTTTTACCTAAAATGCAGTTGTTGGGTATCACGTGCGCAGAAGTAAAGTTTACTGTTCGAAAAACATCACTTTTAAGAAACTTGGCATGACTTTTATGTGTCAAAAGTTTTTATTATGTTTATTATGCAGCAAATTTTCGCAATTATTGTTTCCGTTGATTTCCTGAAGCAATAGCTTTTGACATAAAAGAAATCGTTTTATTTTTTTTGTGATGCTTTTCCTTGTCATTTATAAGAAAACGGTCAGTTGTTCGCTCAATATTTTTAATAAACTTTGACATCGTTATTGTTGATAACGTTTTGATTATTATTTTATGTTGTTAGTTAAACTTTGCAATTCAAACTTTGCACAGCTGTTGTGCAATAAAAAAGTATCAGCATCACAACTGCAACTGGTAATTACGCATCAGCAATATCATTTTGCATCACTGCAGCATTGATGAATAGTTTTCATGCATTAACGTACGTACCCAAAGTGTTCTGAAACTTTTAAGACCTATACCACGCTCGTTGACGGAAATTTGTATGCTGTTTATATGTATTTATTTAATCTGCCGTTAAGATTATATTGTTTTTTGCTTCCAAAAACAACAAAATTATAATATTTATTATATTTTATAACAAATTCAATTGTTTTTACGTTATAAAATTTATTATAAATAAGTATTTATATATTTATAATTATAAATTAAGTTTGTATAAAAGTCTGCAATTATGCATGTTTTTCATTTTATAAAAGTAAAAAAGTGATAGGGCACCATTTTTGTAGCTGCCGTCTTCAACATAATTCAGTAGCTGACTACACGACTATAATTGCACCGAGCAGCATTTGTAGTCTTGTGTTCGTGTATCCTGCTGTGGTGAATGTGTTTAATACCATGTTCACACGGACAGCAATATTCGTGTTTCGCTCTCTTATTCCTGTTTCGCGCCCCAAACATGATTGAAACGACTTGTTTCCCTATACAAAATTTTGTGAGCGAAACAGGTCGTTTCATTTTGAAACAGGCTGCGAAACAGGAAAAATGTGCTATCATCTCCAATTTTGATAACATTTATCGTTAGTTTATCTGAACTAGCTCTAAAAAAAATCAAAATAAAGAAAAAAACAAAATAAAAATTGATGTCTAATAAAATAAAGTGATAATTATAACATAATAATATCAATAAAAGTGTTAAATAATATATGTTTAAGTTTTATTTACTTTTTTTATCTATTTAAAAAAAATCACACTAACAACACAAAAAAAATGTCAAAATGAAACAGGAATGAATCGTATGAACAGCATGTTTGACAAACTAGTTTCAAAGAGCGAAACGAGTGGTTTATAACGTCGTATGAACATAGCATAATGCATTATACATTAATTTTAATTAGTGTTGTCAAAACAGTAAAACGTTTTTTTCAAAGCCGATTTTCAGAAATGAAGCGTTTTTTTTTTGAAAAAAAACCCGCAAAAAAATTTACACAAATGAATTTTTATGCGCTAAAATTGTTTTATTAAATAAGTGTTTGTGAATGTCAAAATATTTGTTAAAAATATAAAAAAGGAACATTTTTTGTTTATTTTAAATTTATTGTAAAATATAATAGTTTTGGTGCTATAGTTGTACGTGATAATAAACGAGAAAATGATAACTGTATTTAAATTGTAGTTTTATGCGGGGCTTAAACAACAATTTTTATCATTACAAAATGGTAAATTTTGTTTGTTTTTTAATAGAAATTAAACAATTAAGTTAATTTAATTTTTAAAAGGTTATTCTGAACTAGGACATTGCACACCAGAGGCTCCTCAAGCTATGTATGTATGTATGCATATTGTTTTGGCAGGTAGGTTTTACTATATTTTATTGTTGTTAATTATACAAACCAATTTTAATGATTTTGTTAATTTTTGATTCTCTTTTTTAATTTGTTACGGGCTCTTTGCGTGTTTCTTAACAAGGTTTCCGTGCTTTATAGAGTTCAATAGATGCTGTAGAGCCACGACTCTACCATAAACTTAACCAAGATGTGCCCAAACAAAATTTACACAAAGCTCATACATGTTTCAATGTATTGATTTGGCGTTCTAAGACAGCTATCAACTGCTTTATGTCAAACTTACACAATCAGTGAGAGAAACTTGTGGATTTGCTGTGCGATAATAAAACCAACATGCATGAAATATATGTATAAGAAAATAAACCGTTTATAAAAAATCTGAAAAACTTTGAAAAAGCAAAATTTGTTTCAATAAAACTAGTGGTTTCGCGTGAGACGGAAAATTAGAGAGATGTTAAGGTTTAAATGGGGCTTATCATAAATTATGTACTGATCTTCACGAAATTTGACAGTGTGATTTCAAATCGTATAAAACAAGGCTTGTGTGGGGCCTATTATAAATTATATACCAATCTATAAAAAGTTGACAGAATATTTTCTATTCATATAAAACTGACCACCAAAAGTTCATAATAATAGGATTTGTCGTTACGGTTTAATGCTTCTATAGTATTTCCGACTGTGGGCTTTATATGGGCCTATGGTAAATTATTGACAGATTTTCACTTAATTTTATAATAATTCAAGTTATACAAAACGAATATGTGCAAAATCTTATACCAATAATTGCATTCCGCTACTAATTATGTTAGTTTATAACAAAATTATAAATTTTTAGGTTGGTTGTTAGACATTTTGATTCATAACTATTATCCTGCTATACCGATCTTGTTGGATTTCGACCCCAAACTGCTTAAGAAAGCTAGAAACAATTTGACATCAATATTGTTATTTTCTTTTAGATTTTCTAAAAAGAGTTTTTTACAGACGGACATGGATAAATCGACGAAGGTTAGTTCACATATATCAAATATTTCACTATACACGCAAAGAAAAAACATGGTTGTGGTAAACATATTCTAAGAGCAACATACTATGATAAAATGCATGATTGAAGTCACCATATTAAGATTATTATTGAATCATAGTATGACTAAATATACTCGTAATATTACAACATAATATTTTTCCCTTAATCATATTATTATTCTGTTATCATACTAAGTAAAGATGTAATCAAATTATTGTCATGCTAATCATAATTAGTTAAGAAGTAATCATATTATTGTCATGTTAATCATAATAAATTTAGAAGCAATCATATTATCATAAAGCCCCTCTCATAGATGCCATAAAAATACAAAATAAATTAAAATTTTTTGCAACGATTTTTTTATTTTGTGGCTTTTTTTAAATTTTTCTTAATGTAAATCAAATAGCGGAGTTCAAATAAGGCTTGCAAAAGAGCAAATGCAAAATCTTTGGTTTTCATGGGCAACCACGTATGTCCATTTTGCCCATTTTAAGATGTTGATGCCATATTGCCTATTTTAAAACGCTCTTTACATGTTTCAGAACATTTTTGGAAAAATATGAATCAATTCCGATTTTTTACTTAATGCCAAAGTATAAAAAGTGAAATACCTAGCGCATTAGATATCGAATGGTTTTTCGGCTTTCCTGAAACATTTGTTTTAAGACATACGCCGTTGCCCATGAAAACCACAAAAATATCGTAACACTTTTATCAAATATAACGAAATCTCTGTGTGTTTTGTTGTTTAATTTTACAAAAAAACTTCGATATTTTGCATTTGCCCTATTAAGCGGCTCATACACTTGTAATTAAATTGTTCAATTTTACGTATAGTACAATTATATTGCCAATGTGCATGTGATATTCGAAGGTGGAACAATATATTGGCAACAATCAAAAGACTTTTGATTTTTATTGCAAAACGAAATTAAAAAGAAGTGTGATTGCATCATTGTACAATGCTATTTATGTTATTCCTATAGGTTATGTTCACCTTTTTATTAAATGAATGAAAACATTGTGCGACTTATAGCATAATATAGGATAAAATGGAAAAATTATGGCGAGTATCATACACAATAATATTGCAAGTGTATGGGCCGCTTTACATCACTAATACTGAATGAACACCGCTAAAATTTTAAATTTTTTAATTTCTTTAAACTTTTTTTTTTATGGGAATTTATCTTTAAATTGTTTAACCGCTCACATATAAAATAAACGACACAACTGATTCAATATTATTAGAGTAAAAATAGTTTAATTGCATCTTCAACATAATATGATAAATGTATAGAAAGTTATCATGTCATGGCTATTAAATATCATGATATGGTTGTGAGTAATATAATATATTTTGAAAGTTATCGTAATTTAGTTGTTAGAAAAATAATTATTTTTCGGTCAACAATACTCAAATTTATAATTGCGATAAACATTAATATGTTTACAGTAACTATAATATTGTTGATATTAAATAAAAATAAAATTTTTTTGTGTACGACAACAATATATTGTTACAATAAACATAGTATTGTTGCTGTAACCATGCCCAACAATATTTTTTCTCTGCGTGTAGAATCCGAAAAAAGCTTTCCCACAAATTTCATCCACTATTTACTTTGCCACAGTTTTTATGGATTTACTTAACAATATTTCTTAAATTGTTATTAATAAAGTCTGAAATGCTTTTTGATCTAGTAAACGTTGTGTAAAATCATTAATTTTATGTTTTAGGCCAAATACTAACGCAAATTCGAAAAGAACCAGTTAAAGACCAAAAATTTCCAAAAAGCCCCTTTTACATGTTCTCATTCACTCATGGCATCTAATTTAATGTTTTTAGGTCCAATAATAATAAAAATTGAAAAAAGTTCAAGTTAAGGAACGAAAGAGTACCAAATAGATCCCTTAAAAGATTCTCATTCATTCAGGGCCTTGCATGTTTAATTTTATGTTTTAAGTCCAATACCAACGAATATTCAAAAACTACCTGTTAAAGACCCAAAAAGTACCAAAATGCCCCTCTTAAAGATTCTAATCTACCCAGGACATTGCATATTTGATTTTATGAAAATTAAAAAAAGGACCAGTTAAAGAACGAAAACGTACCAAATAGATCCCTTTAAAGATTCACATTTACTCAGGATCTTGCATGTTTAATTTTGAGTTTTAAGTCCAATACCAACGCAAATTCAAAAAAAAAGTAACAGTTAAAGACGTACCAAAAAGTTCCGCATTGAGTCTTATCACTCTGGATATTGCATGTTGAGTTTAATGTTTCTAGGTCCAATATTAACGGTAATTAAGTACACGACCTTCACCCATAATCGTTAGAATTTCAAAAAAGTACCAAGTTTGTATTTGTATTTTTTTAAATAAGTTTCTTATATATAAAAATTTTTTGGTATTTTATGTGTCTCGGAAAAAAAGCTTTGAAGAATGAAATCGGAAAAAGGCAACAATTGCAAATTCTGAAATTGAAAACATTTATAATGGAATATAAAATTTTTTCAAATTTATGGGACATAAAACGTGTTTGGTAGAAAAGTTAAAAGTTCATAAATTGACATTTTTTGTATGTGGTCTTTCAACGACAATCAACAAATTTCTTCAGCTCATTATTGGTTTAACCCGCCGACCATATAAGAACAATTAGTAAGGTATGGGTTTATTTATTTTGATTACCCGCTTTCTGAATATTAAGCATTAATTTTGCTCCATACCAACTCTTTTGAAGTGTATTAAATATTGTTTGGCATAACGAGCCAGTGCTTGGCAAATGCTGTAGAAGTAAAAGCAAGATAATTTGACAAGAAAATACATTTAATCTTGCTTCGCTTCATTGCCGTAAAAAAGGAGTAGAAGTTAGATAAACTGTCAACATCACAATATACAGCATTAAATATATGTTTGCGGAACAAAAAGCTTATTTTGTAGAAATAAATTTTGAAAAGTGGCGTGTGCGGCACAAAATAATAATTTTCACTCTCAATAAAATACCTTTTTTGCAATTATAAGTGGATTTAGCTATAAATCGCTAAAAACCACACTTTTTGAAATAAAATTAATGAATTATTATAAAACAAACACAATAAATTATAGCTAAATTTTTTTAATAATAAGTGCATTTAGCTATAAATCGCTAAAAATAACTCCTTTTGAACTAAAATTATTAAATTATTATAAAACAAACGCAATAAATAATAGCTACATTTTTAATTATGAGTGAATTTACCTATAAATCGCTAAAAATCACCCTTTTTAAATAAAATTTAAAGTTAAAAAGTTTGTCCTATAAATTTTATTAAAAATCGCTGGATTTGATAAGAAAATAGCTAAATTGACAGCAGTGTGGAAAGAAACACACAGAGTTGCATATTACCAGCGCTACCATTTGTCATGTAATCTCTATTTTATAAGTATTTTTAGACGTAAAAATGATTAAAATTTTTATAAAGATTTTCATAAATAATAATAAACTACAATTTGCAGTATATTAAATGAAAGGATGCAGTGAAGTTTTTATGAAACAAACCATCTTAGACTCTATGTGTGCTTTATTACTGTAACGTTGTATAATTCTGTTTACTCCTTTAATACTTCATACCTTAACGATCCCAAATATATTCTTTTAGGTGCTAAAGTATCTAAAGATGATGAAATCGACTGTTATAGTCCTAAACATAACTGAAATTAAGCTCAAAGAATAAATTCGAAAAATAAAAAATGTTGAAAATATAAAATTTTTATAAATATTTCACAATTTTTGGCCCACAGTCCAAAAATTGTATCTATATTATTTTTGTTGTTTCGCCAATGTAGTTGTTTATAAAAATATATGCAATTAAAATGCATTTAATCCATATTTTCCCAACGTTTCGTGAATGTTATGTTCACTTTATCAAGGGATTCGTAAAAAGAGAAATTAATTTTTTATTACATTGAACAATAATTTGTTGTAGACAAACATAAAAACATTAAACATGAAATATTAAATTAAACACAAACTTAAAAATTATATCACAGGTTAGTTTTGCACTATTTTTGGCTCGTAGCTGCCAAACGGTAATCTTCAGAAAAAATATTTCTCTAATTCATAATTCCTCGTATGCACATATACATACTTACCGGAAAATGCATTTTCCAGATGTATGTTTGAAAGAAAATTCGTGATATTTATGAAATGCATACAATGTTGCAAAAAGTAAAAAAAAAGTTAATTAAGCTGTTATGATACTTGCTATTTTTTTTATTTTTTCTATATTGGAGAACAGTGCAAATATATTTGCATAGGAAAACTGACTAAGTGTAAAGAGTATGATTATATCATAAAAAATCTTGAAATGTCAAACAAATATACATGTGTTATCGATAAATAATCTAAGACTGTCAAAAAAAATATAAAATTTTTTAACTTGAAATTGACATTTCCAGATTAATTGTTAGCACTGTTGCCAATTTTTTTAGTTTTTGATCGAAAGAAACGGTTTTAAACTTTTTTTTTTTGCGATTTTTAGCTTTTATGACGGTTTTTTGTGGGGAAAAAACGTGGGCAGTATTGTTTGTTTTGTTTACATTTTATCAAATTGTATTTCTTGTTCTTTCTCGCATTTGTTGTTTCATTCAGTCAATCCTAAAAAAATCCAATACAAAAAATAGCAAGTATCATAACACCTTTATTCAATTGTAATTTTGACACATACATATTTCAAATTTTTGATAATAACACAGCTGAAAAAGGTTAAATAAGAATTATGATGTTCTAAAGAATTCTGAATTATATTTAAGAATTAATTTTTTTCTGAATATTACCACAGAATACACAGAACTGTTAAAAGTGACGTGTGAAAAAGGCCCAAAACAGTTGCGTGGGCAGCTTGGCCACGGTTTAGAGAAGAAAGAGGGGTAAACAAAAATACTTGGTAAGTGTTTTTTATGTCTTTTTCTCATATTTCTCTTTCAACTTATTTTCTTCTTGTTACGTTTTATTCTTTGATGACTAACTTTGAAATATCAGTTTGAAAATACAGTAAGACCTCGGTTATCAATAGCAACAATTTTTAGTAGTTTTTTGTGTGTTTCTAGTTAAAATTATTAAGAGATTTTATATACAGATTTACGTATGTACATTAGGGATATAACTTTTTAACAATTTTTTAATAGATAGACAATAAAAAACTATAAGGGAACGTATATTTATTTTTTCGCTAAGGTCAAAAAAGTTCACACTCCAACCGCGATGAAGTTTTGAAAATTTTTGATTTTCTTTTTTGCTAAGAAAAATTAATAATATATTTATTTAAAACAAAAAATAGCTCAAGTATGAAATGTCATTAATATTTAGAGATGGTAAGAGATTTTTCCGCAAACGAAAACGTATTTTTCACCTTTAATAACAAAAGAAAAAATAAAAAAGAAAACAAAACACCGTATAAAATTATGAATATTCAATATAGCATTGGTTTAGAAAAACCAATTGGTGCGTGAAATTTTTTGAGAAAAATTACAAAAGATTATGATTTTCGTGGTTACTAGGACATGGTTGGCCTCATGGTAATACGCCAAAAAATTGGTTGTACCCCTAATGTACATGTTTAAATAATATGAGTAAAAATGTAATTTTTGCAGAACATGCTTCCCAGTAATTTGCAAGAGAATTCGCCTTTTATTCACATTTTTATGATTGTTCAAAAGTATTTTAAGTTGATTAAAGACTTTTGTGTATTTACTATATAATTGATGTTGCTGGTTAATCGAATGACTGATAATCGAGGCCCTTTCTCAAATAAAAAAAGATGTTACTAAAAAGCGCGTCGTGTTACAGCAAATTCAGACGGGGATTTTTACGACGTCGCTTTTTTGACGTGTCTTTTGTTTTGACTTTCAATGAAATATTTGGCGTTGCGTTGCGGTTTAGACAATAAAGTCCTAAGAAAACAGAAGCCGCAAAAGCGCTCGTATGAATTGTGTGTTAGATATAATTCTACTTCGTACACCGGATGCGCCCGCATTGCCATAGAAAAGAAAAATCTAAATTAAATTATTTTAATGTTTTAAAATTGAATATTTGAAAAAAAAACATAAACGAAGTACAAAATAAACAACCATTTCAATAAATTTTTCCACCTGTTTTGTCGACTTTTCTCTTTCCCTAAACCTTTGCGTACCAATTATAAACAAACACGAAGAGGAAAGTATACAATTTAGCCTTGGCGTTTTTAAGTTTTAAGCAGTTGAACAACCAAATAAAACATATAAGAAAATTAAATTAAAAAATATATTTTTCTTTAAAAAAGGAGGATACGATAAACTATTTATTAAAAAAAAACATAAAATAAATCAGCAGATCTTTAAAATGACACATGTCGCTCTTGATCAACAATAGTGTACTAATCCAAAATTTCAGTTTAAATTAATATTTGCTATAGATTTGGTTACGACAAAATTGTTTAACTTATTTTTTTTTAATTATGGAAAAACTTCAGAAAAAAAAACTTCAGAAAAACTTCATCGCAACATCTTTATTTTGCTCTGTCCATTAAAAATTTAAGCGTTGTAGGTAAATCCACTCTAGAGAGAATTTTGAAATCAAATTCGGTTAAAGTTCAAAAAACTTGAAAGGCAAAACTTTATCGTGCAACCCTTAATTAAGGTATGTTGGACAGATAAAATAAGATCGGTCAGTAGCCAAAAATCATCATTAGATATTTTCATCATTATATCAGCCGTATTCAAAATATAAAATAAGCTTGAAACGTGTTTTAAGGCAAAATGTTCATGCACTGTAATTCTTTATGAATACGGCAGGATATTTTTAAAAACCTTCATTAACTTTAAAACATCGTAAATTAACCTGTAAAACACAAGGGAAAATTGTTTACAATGGCAACGCTGAAAAATGTAACGGTTTGTCCTCGAAGTCACATGTATATATTTTTCCCTTTGTGTCCTCGAAGTCACATGTTTATATTTTTTCTCTGTGTCCTCGAAATCACTTGTATATATTTTTTGCGAAGAAAAAAAATGGGAAAATAT
Organism: Pollenia angustigena; assembly: GCA_930367215.1. NCBI lineage: Eukaryota > Metazoa > Arthropoda > Insecta > Diptera > Polleniidae > Pollenia > Pollenia angustigena. The sequence goes on along the minus strand of OV884061.1, from coordinate 7,791,916 downwards.
ATGAGAGTACTTGGCAATACTACGCAACAAAATTTGTTAAAAAAATACAAAATTAAGGCATTTAAACCGTATATATAGAAGTTTTAATAGTAATTGATTGATATATAACCACAGTGCAATCAAATAAACTAAAAAAAAAGAATAAACCAAAAAAATTAAAATTTGTGGGGAAAAATTGACGTGTCCGGTAAATATGCTCTAGGCATGTAATCATTTGGCGGACTGTTCGCTAAGTATGCAACTGTCCGCCGTTTATGCGCTAGCTTCAAAAACTGTTCGCTAAATAAACGCTGTGCATATATATATATATATATATATATATATATATATATATATATATGTACATATATATATATATGTATAAGATTTGACTGTATAACATTAAGAGATCAGGGTTGGGGTAGAATTTGGTAAAAATTAGTGTATTAATAACACTGTACTGTTTAACAAATTCATCGCGATCCCGTTTCACAACAAGGTTAAAATTATTCCTACCCGTACCCTGTGTTGCTCAGCTGGCAGATGGCCAGACTGACTAAACGACGGACATGTTAGCTTCACTATTACTACCACACTGACAACTTAGGCAAAGATGCACGGCTATGGCTCGTCGGGCCTGGGCGGTGGTACGTTGGAGTAATAGTGAAAGCGACACAATACAACTTTTGTGCCAGTGTATACAAATAATCTGCCGTTTCTTCCTCGTAGGACAAGGTGTTATTGCCTACGATTAAATATACCCTCCCCTAAACCATGGTAACCGTTGACATTCCAAAGGCTACCCCTTTTATGCATCACCACTCGATACCTACCCTTACAGCCGCATCAAATTCCTAGTAAAACATTTTTATGTTCATTCCAAAACAAATTCACAATATATTTGATATTATTATTTCAATTATTTCAAGTAATATAGTTTTATAAGTTAATCGACTTATGCCATCGGGCTACCCTAAACTATTCCCTAAGTTCGAACTTTGTATTACAATCTAAATTGATCTTGGCAGATAAGTTCACTTATGTCTATTTACAGTTGTATTGTAAGATTCTTATATTATAATTGTACATTTGTTGAATTTGATTTTATTTAGGTGGTATTCCTAAAACCTTAATTTTGCAACGATTTTGTTTTTTTTTTTCTTTTTGTTTTTCCCTTTTTAATTGCTAATAACTATTTGGCAGATATTAATACTTGGAATTAATTTGTTTACTTTTTTTTTTCTTAATGACTACAATGATATACGACGTTAAATTTTAATTTGTTTTATTATTTTTCGTTTTACAATTACAATATGACCATTGAAATTCAGATGTACATTCAATTTGTTGCTCTTATTTGTCCTAGCTGACTGGGTAAACCTCAAAATTCAAGTTTAAAATGAGTTTGGAAGTTCTTCCCATTCAATCATTAACGATATTTTGTTATTTCAATATTCAATAGGACTTTGACCTAATTCTTTTCGAACTTGGTTAAACTTAAAGTGCATTTTGGTTCTTTCCCGATCGTTACCAAACGGTTTCGAATTTACATTTATTCGGCCGTACTCTTACGGTATATCAACTATCTTTACATTTAAACTTAAATCGATTTTTTTTGTTCTTATGGTTTAACAGCGGTTTGAACTTAGCTTGTAATTTATTTGGTTTTCTTTTTTTTTTTTCCTTTTCTCAGTTGATAACAAAGTTCTTTTAAATTTAATTAATTCTTATTGCTAACAAACGAGTTAAACCCAAAATTATCTTGTTCCTTTATTCCATTTCTAACAAGATGATTTCAAATTTAGCCTATTTGTTTTCTTCTTTTATGGTTTATTAAATCGCTCCAAATTTTAATCCGATTTGAGTTTTGTTATTAGTTTAAATAAAATAAATTTTGTTTTCAAATTTGCTTTATACTTCCTATTGTTTGTAAGAGTTCATCTTTTTATTTATTCTACCTTCTTACCCAACTGGCAACACTGTTTCTATTGTTCATTTGTTTTGGTTCTTAATGTAAACAAAACAAAATATTTTCCATCATCAAACAATACAAATTAGAAAGAAAACATTTCCTGCGAATAAATTTAAATTTGTTACCCCTCTCAATAAGGAATACGTGTATCAAAACTCAACTGGTCATTGGACGTTAGCTTTGTTGGGGCTAAGTATTTGTAGTTTTGGTAAAACTTTAAATTTATTCAACTTTTTCTTTAACTTTTTTTTTCAGGAAATTTAACGAGACAACTTTGGCGACTCTTGGGAAAATATTTTGCTATTTGCGAACCGGTTACAGTGAATTGATCTTTTTCTTTTATATTGTCGCAAGAAAGCCGAATAAATAAAATGTAAACTTACAAAAAGGAAAAATTATGCTCCAAATTGAGCTGATGATTTACTGCCGAATTTAAAAAAAAGGTGTATGCCCAAAACATACGTGATCAAATATAGGTGGCCGTTTCTTTTTCTTTAGGCAAAAGAAGCCGGTCAAAAGAAAACTAAAAAAAATGTGTTCAAACGAATTTGAAAACGAAATTTATGCTCCAAATTGAGCTGAGTATTCACTGCCGCAAAAATATATTGCATGCCCAAAACATGCATGGTCAAATATAGGTGGCCGTTTCTTTTTTGATTAGGCAAAAGAAGCCGGTCAAAAGAAAACTAAAAAAAATGGTGAACGTTAAATCTGAAATTGGTTTATAGTGAGCTTATTTTTAAATTTTATTGGCTTATTGAACTTGGCCGTAGCACCGACAATGATATACGAGTAATGAAAAATTTCCAAAAGATGCTCGACCTCGAAAGCGTTTCATCAAATTAAATAAACAATTATTTTCTCCTACACAATTAGTGGCAGTGTCAATTACATGCCAGGTGTAGACATAGCTTTAGCCCTACTTGCAACACAACCAAAAATTTGTGAACGTATTATTTATTTATTTTAATGAAGCATTAATAAAATCGATAGAAATATTTATAGGTACTTATCTGTGCCCCTGGACTGATGATTGGGGAGGTAGGTGATGTTCAGTAGGTCCCTGTTGTGATGATAGTTGTACCTTAGTTTTGTGCGACACAAGGATCTGTCGTTGTCTGCTTCGAGTTTAAATGATCCAGTTGTTACGATGGTCGACTTTTGTATACCGAAGTGACACTGTTGTTGGCCATTACCCTGGATGTTGTAGCCGAGTAATGGGTGAACTTTCCTGTATACTCTGAGCTTATTGTCGTTTGAGGTAGGTTAGGCGATGTAACTTCAGAATTTCCTCTGTGATATATCTGCGCCGTCCTTGTTTTTACGTGACCACCGTTTTCCCACTTAGGCGAAGTTGTCACGGTAGAATTAATGCTGGCGTTGATTTTGACTAATCGCAGCACGGTTCTATACGAAGTTGTTACTGTAAACTTGGGTTTTCTTTCACCCCTTTTGTTGTTATTATCATTTCACTGGTGTTGTAAACCTCTTTGAGGGACAGAATTGTTATAGCGTTTCTGTTGAACTGCAATTTGGACTATATAATTTTCAATGTGCGAACTGTTGAGTAGTTTGCCACAATGACATTATAGTGATATTTAAAAATTTTCTATTGTAGCTGGTGTTACTTTTCGGTATGTACATTTGCAATATTATATGGGTTTCATGACGGTTGCAACTTTTTACTATTGTAGATGTGAATAATTTTTGGTATAAAACTTTTGCTATACTATAGCTGGTTATAACTTTGATGTCGGTGGAAACTTTTAAATAATGTCAATGGGGATGATTTTAGGTATACGATTCCCCGTGATGGAGGTTGCACATTCTGCAGTGGTGGACGATTTTGCTGTTCGGGTCGTGTGGATGTCGTGTTGGTTATTTCCGAGTGGAATCTTTGAATGGGATGGCAAATATTGGATACGTTGCGACTCCTGCTGTCGTTGCTGATCGACCAGCGCTTGCCGTAGGCGGACGTGGTGTTTCCGTCCCTTTGCTGGCTACTGCCCTTACTTCCAAGGCTATGGCGAGAAATTCCGGCACAACCGTTGGCGTGTCTCAGAGTCCTTCCACCAGTTACGATATCCAACCGCTATCAAAAGAAAATCACATTTTTAAAAACTCCTTTACGTTTACTTTCTTCACCATCGTCACTGCTTTACACATTCCGTAACTTACCAAGTTATTTTTTTTTGCTGCAATTCAACTGCTAACTCCCTTCAATCTTCAGATTTCTTCGGAACACAATTTTTCTTTGCAGAACTTCACTTCACGACATTCCAATCATAAAGGACGGATGTCGCGCCATTCTCCCATCACTAGGACGGCCATCGCCGATTTTGCAACTGCAGCCCACTTCACATCTACCCGTTGATAAAATTAGTAGTAACGTTTGGCGAGACTGGTAGGTTTATGTACCTTGGACCATCTGGCAACATGTCAAAACCTTCGCCAACCAGGGCTGTAACTGACTAGCCAGTGTGGTCAACACGGCACACATCCTCGCAGGTGGTGGAAGATTTTTATCATATTAGCAAACTCAATTTGCTAATATGATAAATTTCAAACTATTGCTCAAAAGTTATCATATCAGGCTTTTAAATCTTTTGCGTGGTAAACACCCTGGAATTTTCCTTGTAGATTTTCGACTTCGTAAAGATTATTTCCAACTGGCTTTAAAATTCTACATTTTACAAACTTTTTACAAAGCTTCGCTGAGATTTGTTTGGAAAAGTCTGAAAGTTGAAAATTGCGTCGGAACACCTCCTGACCGGGTCTGAATTTTGTCTCCCGACATCTCGCATTATAGCGTTTTGCATTGACTGTATAGCTTTTGTGTAATTGTTGTTTCACATTCTCTCGAACTATTTCCAAAAATTCACTTCGGTTCTCCAAACGGTTTTCTGGCTCTTCTAACAGATCGAGCTTCCTAGCCAATTTGTAAGCTGATGCATGAGTTATCATGTTGGTTCCGAACAGTAGAAAGTAAGGTGTCACGCCTGTAGCTGAATGTACGGCCGATCTTAATGCGCATTCTATCTCACAAAGATGTAAATCCCAGTCACTTTGATTCGATTCCAAATACGAACGTTTGGCTGCTAAAACTGTCTGATTCACTCTTTCAGAAGCGTTGGTCTGTGGCGCGTAATTCGCTGTACGTATATGTTCTATTCCAAAACTTTCCATTAGCTCTGCAAAATCTTTACTGACAAACTGTTGTCCGTTATCGGAAATAAGAGTTTCCGGACATCCAAATTTGTAGAAAACCTCCTGTATTAAAAAGTTGATAACATTCTTCGATGTAGCTTTAGACATCGCTTTCAGTAACACATACTTTGAAAAATAATCAAGAACGATAAATATGAAACAATTGCCCCTTTTTGAGCGGACATAAGGACCTAAGAAGTCAATGTATACACGCTGAAACGGTCTACATGCATTGGGTTCTTTCCCCATAGGTGGTTTCAAAACGCTATTTGCAGGCTTACATTCCTTGCATGTATCGCAACGATTGATATATTCCCTCACTTGGACGTTTAAATGTGGCCAGTAAAAATATTCTCTTATCCGATGTATGGTTTTTCCTATGCCTCCATGAGCAACATTTGGTGGTTCGTGTGCTTTGGATATGATTTTCTCAGTTAGTCCTGACGGAATCCATAGTTTCCATGCGTGGTTTTCTCTATCAATATCCCCGTCATACCTAATTGTTCGCTTATACACGAAATTATCGACAACTTTGATATCGGGAAGACTGGTCTGATTATTCTTAACGGTTTGTATTAGATCCTTATAATCTGAGCTACTAAATTCTGGTGAAGTTAAGTCTATCAGACTGTTGTCAAATAATTCGATTTCATCCATCGAATATCTTGACAAAGTATCTGGTACTATATTCTGTGCTCCTTTACGATGACGAATCTCAAATGAGAAAGTTTGAAGTTGTAAACTCCATCGAGCAAGACGACCACTTAAATCACGTTGTGACATCAGCCATTTTAAAGACGAATGATCGGTGATCACTACAAAGTTCATAAGCTCCACATAAGGTCGAAAACGTTTAACGGCAGTGATCAGTGCTAAACATTCACGCTCAGTCACCGAATAGTTCTTCTGAGCCGGCGTAAACTTTTTTGAAAAATATGCTATCGGGTGTTCTCCACTCTCAGAATCTTCCTGAAACAATACTGCTCCCATACCCACATCAGATGCATCACATTGTATATAAAACGTTTTGTTGAAATCCGGATGTGTCAAAACTGGGCTTGCAGTCAGACATTCTTTCAACTTATCAAAAGCTTCTTTGGCTTCGTCGGGAAACGAAAATTTCTTGCCCTTTTTCAAAGTATCGCTTATGGGTGATGTAAGAGTAGCGAAATCCGCGATAAATCGGCGATACCAACCTGTAGTACCTAAGAAACTGCGTACCTGTTTCGGTGTTTTGGGATACTGAAAATTAATAATTGCCTGAATCTTTTCCGGGTCGGGTTTTAATTGTCCTCCTCCCACGATATAACCTAAATATTTTAATTCCGCACATCCAAACTTAGATTTGCTAACATTGATGGTTAATCCAGCCTTCTCTAGACAATTGGCCACTTCTGCCAAAATCCGAACATGTTCCTCAAAGTCTGGAGATACCACCAGCAGATCATCCAAATAGACAAAAACTTTCTCCCTAAGTCGCGCTGGAATCACCTTGTCCATTAAACGGCATAACCTTTGGGCAGCATTGCACAACCCAAAAGGCATGACCGTGAAATGGTACAAGGGTCTTCCAGGCACTGTGAAAGCAGTTTTCTCTCGGCTCTGTTCTGCCAGGGGTATCTGCCAGAACGCATCCTTTAGATCAATGCTGGATATAAAATGGGTATCACCCAGCCGACTTAAGAGTCCCTCTATGTGTGGGAGTGGATATGCATCCTTAACTGTTAAGTCATTGAGCCGCCGTGCATCCAAGCAAATTCTTACTTTATCTCCTTTCTGCACCAATGTCACCCGATTGTTCCATGGGCTTTCACTCGACTCAATTACTCCTAATGACAACATCCTATCCAGCTCTCCATACATTAATTTCTGCACCGCTGGTGACACTGGGTAATGTTTCTCCTTGATTGGAACAGCCGCTCCTGTATCGATGTGATGGGTTTCCAGTGAAGTCTTACCTAGGCCTTTGCGCGTAAAACAAGGGAACGAATCTATAACAGTTTCTAATACTCCCCGCTGTTGTGCACTTAAAACATGCATCCTTGGAAACGAATCATTCTCGACCCCTATTGAGCAGGTATCCATACTATCTACATTCAATCGTATCAAGTTAAATGCCTTCATAAAATCTAGACCTAAATAAAGTGGTAACTTGAGAGACGGAACTAAAAAGAAATCTATCGGCTTACTAATTTTACCAAACAAAATATCCGCCCTAACACGACCAATTATAGGATTCAATCGCCCATCTGCTGTTCTTATTTCAGATTCAAATGGATAAATAACAAGGTTAGCTTTTTCGATGAAATCCAAACAGTTCTTTCCGAGTACAGTCACTGATGCTCCGCTGTCTAATAATCCTTGTATTGGTTGTCCGTTTATATTGATGGTTGAGTAGATCCTTGTATCTGATCCTTCGTAAATACTTGCTGCCGAAATTTCAAATCTGACTCGTTTTCTTTCTTTATACCTGTTTCTTGCTCTTATAATTTTCTTAGTTGGTCCAAAAATTCTTTCCTTGGCTTTCTCATATTCTTCCATCCTTACGTGTAATGGTTTTAGTGGTTCAATCCGGTTTAAATGTTCTTGCTGGGTAACTTTTTGTAAAATCTTCGTGTGAGATTCTTCATGACTTATATCGGGTTCAAAATTTTTTATTGCTGCTTGGGATACGGTGCCCTGGAACGTGTCTCCATCCCAACACGAGACAAGTTCGCCTTTGGGTTTCCCTGGCATACTGAACATCGTGGCGTAACGGTATTTTCAAGTCCGCATTTGTAGCAAAACAAGTTTCTCTTTTCCTCAGAACAATCCATAAACGTGTGACCTTCAACCTTACAATTTCAACAGATTAATTTTTTCGGAACTGTGGATAATGCCTCTACCTCCGGAGTATCATCCGTTGTGGCTACTTCACACTCTATCTCATTAACTGCTCTAGCAGGGAATCTATTGTTGAAATTGCGATGACTACCTAACAGATTTTCAGCACGACGACATTCCTTGGCGAAATGTGCCAAACTGACAACTTGAACTGAAAACAATAATTGAGCCATAGGTGCTCTGAGATTTCCTTTCATTATGCTAACTAAATCTTTTTCACTAATTGGAATTCGAAGCTGGTTACGTAAACGAATTACCGCGTTATAAAAATCATCAAAAGTTTCTTGATTTTGTTGCCTCCTATCTAGTATTTTCCTCTGTATGTCAAAATCGCTGTCAAAACGATGAAACTGCGTAATTAATGCTGCTTTGAATTCTCTCCATCTAGACACATTATTGAATCTCCGGTGGTCCCAGAACCACTCAAGTGCTGGTCCACTTAACAAATGATGAAAAGATTTCAAAACATCTTTCCATTCACATCCATAATCAGCCTGGGTTTCTACTCGAAAAACAAAATCTTCAATGCTGGTTGTACGTGTAGTACCATCAAAAACAATACCCCATTTGTCAATACGTAGACTTGAACTATGTGATGTCTGTCGCTGACTAGTTGGTAACGACGTAGTTGGAACTTCTAGTTGAGTAGGAAACTCACTAGGGAAATTTGTATTTGGATTATACGATACGTTGGGCCATTGCTGAACTTGCAATTGCCTTTGAGATGGATTAGAGAATGATGGGGGTGGTTGACTTAAGTCCGGAAAATTATTACTATCTCTTGGTTGTGAATGATTTGCTTGTGGCTGTTGAGAAGTGCCATGTAAGCTTTGCTGAATAATCTTGGGTACTAAGTCTAACAATCTGTCCTCAAAGTTTCTAAGATCCTCATGGGTTATACTTCTTTCAGATCGAATACGCTCTGGACGACTGACGTAATTTAGCGGTGGTCTTAAAGGAACATTTTGTTGTCTAAATGCTTTCCTTACTCCTTGCGCACTGATACTACTAAACGGTGGGGTTGTAATAGAGCTATTGGCGGAAAAACTTCCTACACTTGCGTCTAAATCTTCAGCTCTGTGGGCTTCCATAACAGTTGCGTTCAAATCCTGTCTTCTAGGAATTGCTCCAGCAGTATTTACCGATGTAGTATTGGTTGTAGTCATCATGCCGGTAGTAGTAACGATTGGATCGTCGTTTTTACTAGTAGACCGTGTCCCTACTATTGTTGACCATAAACCAAAACAACTTCTATAAAAATAACTCCGAAAACTGTTCAACCAAATTATCTTAAAGTTCTCAAAACAATTTAATAGCAATCTTGGTAAAATTCCCCAAGTCGTAAATGTAAATCAGGTCAAAGTAATATAGTTTATCATCAACTATGATGCTAATCAGGTAAAGAAAAATATTGCCGAAAATAAAAATTCAAAAATCCGCACTTAGAAAATAAATTCCTACCAAATTAAGGCAATTAGCATAAACCCTAAAAATCAAATTTGCTAAAATCGAATCCGGTAAAAATAATTAAACGACAATTCAAGTAAAAAGAAAGGCCGCTAGGCATAGACCTAAGTATAGATTAATTCCTTGAAAACTCCGCAAGACAAAATAAGATTGTAAAATCCAATGTTTAAAACCAATCCGGTGAATATAACTATAATCCGCGTAAATAACCGTATACGTAGCTATACAAATAAATTTCACGAAAGATATACAGAACGACTTAACTCGGAAAATCAAATTTCCAAGTCAACTCAGGTAAACGCAATCTAATTTCTCACCGACTGTTTCTCAAAGCACTGAATCTAAATACGATCAAAGAAAGTTAAAGTCTACTCAAAAGTATCAAAAGAAATAATTATGACGGGTGTAACAAAGATAAATTCTATGAGGCTGCCTTCAAGTCAAATCGGACAAATGTCAATGTGACGTTAAGCAGGCAAAACAAATTCCATGAAAATAAAATTATTATATATATTGTAAGCTATAAAAACTTTCAAAAGGTATGCTGAAATAAAATAAATTTAGATAATCCGATGCTCACTTCGAGTCGGGTAAAATAAAATTCTCAATATATAAAAAAAATATAAGATAAAAGTATATAAAAATTATCAATGGAAAAGCAGAAGATATATGTTCGCAATTGAATTTCAAACGGTAAACAAAAACCAAACAAATTTCAAAAATTGGATTTCAAAGTCAAATCCAGTAAACATTCAGTAATATCAGTAAGTAAATTGTACTGATAGGTTACTTAGTTAATTAAAAAAAATATAAATGTGTTCAAAAATTTCATAATGGCTAAGATGGTATCGAGATGGTGATTAAAAAAAATTAGGAAGAAACGCAGAACGAGCTAGGTTAAACTATTGGTTATATCGAGTATCTATTGGAATTTAAGCAGTAAAAACGAAGTGGCAAACAAACTCTAATTTAAAATTATATAAGCTAGGCCTCACCTCAATTTACTCCTAAACTTTTGCCAAAGAATCGTTGCTATTAAAGAATCCCTAGAATAAATCTGTAAGACTAACGAAATCTCAGCTAAAGTCTCTTTGCTAATAAAGCCCCGGTGGCATACTAATTGTTACATTGGTGACTAATCGGACTCACCAAAGCTTTTTGAATTCACGTAAAATTTCAACCCCATAAATACCGAATGATAACCTTAAATTTGTTCCTACATGTGGATAATCTTGACTAAATATACTAGTAAACTATACAAATACTCAAGGTTGTGCCCAAAGTTGGCCAATCCTGAATACCCATACTAGTAAACTATCTACCTAATCAAGGTCGAGCCCCACGTTTGGCGCCATTTATTCTGTACTGTTTAACAAATTCATCGCGATCCCGTTTCACAACAAGGTTAAAATTATTCCTACCCGTACCCTGTGTTGCTCAGCTGGCAGATGGCCAGACTGACTAAACGACGGACATGTTAGCTTCACTATTACTACCACACTGACAACTTAGGCAAAGATGCACGGCTATGGCTCGTCGGGCCTGGGCGGTGGTACGTTGGAGTAATAGTGAAAGCGACACAATACAACTTTTGTGCCAGTGCACTGTGGTCGGAAATTTCATTTCGTTGGCCAAAAGTCAAAATTTTTACACTCAGGAAATATGTTTTTGTTTTTGAAATCTAGTAGTCAACACTTCAAATCAACTAAAAATTGATTTTGTTGTTGTAATATGTAATTCACCGTTATTCGGTGAGTCATCGAAGTTGAATTTGTTTGCTTCATTTGTAAACAGAATTGCGTTTGGTTTTTTATAGTGCTTACTTCAATTGTTTGTAAAAGCTGAAAACAAAGCGTGTTAAATAAAAGTTTTAATGGAAAACGAAGGTGATGGTAAGTTTATTAATTTTATAAAATATAATACTCAAAAATTGGATACTCTTAAAAAATAATATAACTTTTTCCAAACGTCTTTAACATTTTGGAATTTATTTTATTTTTTAAGTTTGAGTAGGCTTAACACATTTTGTTTAGGAGTGTTTAGCATAAGATAAAAAACGAAATTACCTTGAAGTGTTTAGTTTTTGAAAATGTTTATCTCGATTTGCGTTTTTTTGCGGTTTTTGAGTATTTTTTTTTTTTCAGTCAACATTTGCTTACAGAATTCAGCAGTTTTTGATATTTGGTTGACCCAGCAGAAGAAAGGAAAACATAAGGACGCACTAATAAATTATTTTATACAAAAATGTGGAGCCGATAAAATTTCAGATCAATGCTATAAATATTTAACAGAAAAAGCACGCATGCTTAACAATAATTTGTCTGCAAAGTGGGAAAAGTGTCATAGAAGATTGGATGATTTTAAAATTAAACATTCTGGCTGGTTTTGTTCAGAAACTGTAATAAACAGGCAAATGAATTTAGAAATTGCTTACACAGAGACTCAATGCACAGTAGACTAAGCCCAGATGAAAAAATTGTATCACTACCTGGACGCCCGCAACTTAATTACTCTGAGAAATCTGAACGAAGTAGGAGGAGACAAAAATTAATTATTTTATACAAAACACCTAAAATATACTGCAAATTCAAATTCCAGTTAAAAATTCCGTTATTTTAAGTTTTAATAGTTTTGGCCAAGAAAAGTGATGTTTCCGACCATAGTGCAGTGTATACAAATAATCTGCCGTTTCTTCCTCGTAGGACAAGGTGTTATTGCCTACGATTAAATATACCCTCCCCTAAACCATGGTAACCGTTGACATTCCAAAGGCTACCCCTTTTATGCATCACCACTCGATACCTACCCTTACAGCCGCATCAAATTCCTAGTAAAACATTTTTATGTTCATTCCAAAACAAATTCACAATATATTTGATATTATTATTTCAATTATTTCAAGTAATATAGTTTTATAAGTTAATCGACTTATGCCATCGGGCTACCCTAAACTATTCCCTAAGTTCGAACTTTGTATTACAATCTAAATTGATCTTGGCAGATAAGTTCACTTATGTCTATTTACAGTTGTATTGTAAGATTCTTATATTATAATTGTACATTTGTTGAATTTGATTTTATTTAGGTGGTATTCCTAAAACCTTAATTTTGCAACGATTTTTTTTTTTTTTTCTTTTTGTTTTTCCCTTTTTAATTGCTAATAACTATTTGGCAGATATTAATACTTGGAATTAATTTGTTTACTTTTTTTTTTCTTAATGACTACAATGATATACGACGTTAAATTTTAATTTGTTTTATTATTTTTCGTTTTACAATTACAATATGACCATTGAAATTCAGATGTACATTCAATTTGTTGCTCTTATTTGTCCTAGCTGACTGGGTAAACCTCAAAATTCAAGTTTAAAATGAGTTTGGAAGTTCTTCCCATTCAATCATTAACGATATTTTGTTATTTCAATATTCAATAGGACTTTGACCTAATTCTTTTCGAACTTGGTTAAACTTAAAGTGCATTTTGGTTCTTTCCCGATCGTTACCAAACGGTTTCGAATTTACATTTATTCGGCCGTACTCTTACGGTATATCAACTATCTTTACATTTAAACTTAAATCGATTTTTTTTTTGTTCTTATGGTTTAACAGCGGTTTGAACTTAGCTTGTAATTTATTTGGTTATTTTGGTTTATTAAATCGCTCAAAATTTTAATCCGATTTGAGTTTTGTTATTAGTTTAAATAAAATAAATTTTGTTTTCAAATTTGCTTTATACTTCCTATTGTTTGTAAGAGTTCATCTTTTTCTTTATTCTACCTTCTTACCCAACTGGCAACACTGTTTCTATTGTTCATTTGTTTTGGTTCTTAATGTAAACAAAACAAAATATTTTCCATCATCAAACAATACAAATTAGAAAGAAAACATTTCCTGCGAATAAATTTAAATTTGTTACCCCTCTCAATAAGGAATACGTGTATCAAAACTCAACTGGTCATTGGACGTTAGCTTTGTTGGGGCTAAGTATTTGTAGTTTTGGTAAAACTTTAAATTTATTCAACTTTTTCTTTAACTTTTTTTTTCAGGAAATTTAACGAGACAACTTTGGCGACTCTTGGGAAAATATTTTGCTATTTGCGAACCGGTTACAGTGAATTGATCTTTTTCTTTTATATTGTCGCAAGAAAGCCGAATAAATAAAATGTAAACTTACAAAAAGGAAAAATTATGCTCCAAATTGAGCTGATGATTTACTGCCGAATTTAAAAAAAAGGTGTATGCCCAAAACATACGTGATCAAATATAGGTGGCCGTTTCTTTTTCTTTAGGCAAAAGAAGCCGGTCAAAAGAAAACTAAAAAAAATGTGTTCAAACGAATTTGAAAACGAAATTTATGCTCCAAATTGAGCTGAGTATTCACTGCCGCAAAAATATATTGCATGCCCAAAACATGCATGGTCAAATATAGGTGGCCGTTTCTTTTTTGATTAGGCAAAAGAAGCCGGTCAAAAGAAAACTAAAAAAAATGGTGAACGTTAAATCTGAAATTTGTTTATAGTGAGCTTATTTTTGAATTTTATTGGCTTATTGAACTTGGCCGTAGCACCGACAATGATATACGAGTAATGAAAAATTTCCAAAAGATGCTCGACCTCGAAAGCGTTTCATCAAATTAAATAAACAATTATTTTCTCCTACACAATTAGTGGCAGTGTCAATTACATGCCAGGTGTAGACATAGCTTTAGCCCTACTTGCAACACAACCAAAAATTTGTGAACGTATTATTTATTTATTTTAATGAAGCATTAATAAAATCGATAGAAATATTTATAGGTACTTATCTGTGCCCCTGGACTGATGATTGGGGAGGTAGGTGATGTTCAGTAGGTCCCTGTTGTGATGATAGTTGTACCTTAGTTTTGTGCGACACAAGGATCTGTCGTTGTCTGCTTCGAGTTTAAATGATCCAGTTGTTACGATGGTCGACTTTTGTATACCGAAGTGACACTGTTGTTGGCCATTACCCTGGATGTTGTAGCCGAGTAATGGGTGAACTTTCCTGTATACTCTGAGCTTATTGTCGTTTGAGGTAGGTTAGGCGATGTAACTTCAGAATTTCCTCTGTGATATATCTGCGCCGTCCTTGTTTTTACGTGACCACCGTTTTCCCACTTAGGCGAAGTTGTCACGGTAGAATTAATGCTGGCGTTGATTTTGACTAATCGCAGCACGGTTCTATACGAAGTTGTTACTGTAAACTTGGGTTTTCTTTCACCCCTTTTGTTGTTATTATCATTTCACTGGTGTTGTAAACCTCTTTGAGGGACAGAATTGTTATAGCGTTTCTGTTGAACTGCAATTTGGACTATATAATTTTCAATGTGCGAACTGTTGAGTAGTTTGCCACAATGACATTATAGTGATATTTAAAAATTTTCTATTGTAGCTGGTGTTACTTTTCGGTATGTACATTTGCAATATTATATGGGTTTCATGACGGTTGCAACTTTTTACTATTGTAGATGTGAATAATTTTTGGTATAAAACTTTTGCTATACTATAGCTGGTTATAACTTTGATGTCGGTGGAAACTTTTTAATAATGTCAATGGGGATGATTTTAGGTATACGATTCCCCGTGATGGAGGTTGCACATTCTGCAGTGGTGGACGATTTTGCTGTTCGGGTCGTGTGGATGTCGTGTTGGTTATTTCCGAGTGGAATCTTTGAATGGGATGGCAAATATTGGATACGTTGCGACTCCTGCTGTCGTTGCTGATCGACCAGCGCTTGCCGTAGGCGGACGTGGTGTTTCCGTCCCTTTGCTGGCAACTGCCCTTACTTCCAAGGCTATGGCGAGAAATTCCGGCACAACCGTTGGCGTGTCTCAGAGTCCTTCCACCAGTTACGATATCCAACCGCTATCAAAAGAAAATCACATTTTTAAAAACTCCTTTACGTTTACTTTCTTCACCATCGTCACTGCTTTACACATTCCGTAACTTACCAAGTTATTTTTTTTGCTGCAATTCAACTGCTAACTCCCTTCAATCTTCAGATTTCTTCGGAACACAATTTTTCTTTGCAGAACTTCACTTCACGACATTCCAATCAGAAAGGACGGATGTCGCGCCATTCTCCTATCACTAGGACGGCCATCGCCGATTTTGCAACTGCAGCCCACTTCACATCTACCCGTTGATAAAATTAGTAGTAACGTTTGGCGAGACTGGTAGGTTTATGTACCTTCGACCATCTGGCAACATGTCAAAACCTTCGCCAACCAGGGCTGTAACTGACTAGCCAGTGTGGTCAACACGGCACAACACTGTGCTAGTTGAAAAAACAGACAAGCCGGGCACATGGCGTTTTAACATAATTCGGGGACGCTGAATCCAGTGGTGCCCGCGGTTTTTTCAGATTGGTTCTGGTTTTCGAGATATACTGTTATTTCGAAAATTTTTTAAAAATTCACAAAAAATTAAAAAATGCAGCTAGGCTTCTAATTTTTTGCAGACTTATAAAAAACGAAGCTACAAACAAAACAAGCCATAAATGGTTAAAATCTGTTTGCAACTTTTGATTTTATTCACAAAAGTCGACAAATTTTAATTAATTTAAGAATTTCATAAGCCGCAATATTTGTATGGGAGCCCCCTAAGGGATGGTGATAAAGGGAAAGTATAATTTGAGAAAATGTTAAGAACAAAAAACTAATGGAGGCCAGTCATACATTTTATCATCCTAGGGGCAACTCCTGGGCATTTATGGGACTTTTTCTTCAATGTATTTCTAGTCTGCATTGAACATTTTGTATAGAAGCCCCCTTAAGGAATGGAGATAGCGGGTGGGTATGTTAGAAATAAATGATTGAGATGAAAAATAAAGTGGGGTTGGTCATACATTTGACCCATCTAGGGGCATCCTAGGCGCTGCAGGGGCCAAAGTTAAGGCTAGGGTTCTACGCATATAAAAAACAAAGTTCCAAATAAAATAAGCTATAAGTGATTAAAGTCTGTCTACAACTTTTATTTTTTTCATAATAGATGAAATTTTTTTTATTTTTTAAATTAACCAAACTTAAAAATTTTAAAACATTTATTTTTGTTGTTAATAAGTTAAAGTTAAAGTTTTTATTTGGACATTTATTCTTCTTCCTCCTGCAGATTCCAACAAATATCCCCTAACAGCGAATCAAGCTGTTTGCCGCTTTACCAGTGTTCGAGCCTGGCTGTTACTTGGTGAAATCTCTCGCCATGTTCATCAGACTCGGCTGGTGATTGTTCATTAAATTTTTCGGCATGGTAATGCAAAACATGTATTTTCAATGACATTCTAACGTTTAAGTTTTTAAATGCGGTTAGCATATTTTTGATTAAAATTCGCCAGTTTTCAGACCGATGATTTCCTAATACATTTTCTATTACTGATTTCACACAATTCCAGGCCAATAGCTCGATATCATTCAATGCAACCTCATATTGATGGTCCTTCATAAGACGACGAATGTCCGGTCCATTAAGAATTCCTTTAAAATAAAAACATTATGATATGAAATATAAATCTAATTTAATAAAGTAGTTACAGTTTATACCTTCTTTAACTTTCATGCCGCTTAATCGTGGAAAAATTCGGCGCAATTCGGTAAAAGCAACACCTTCTGGGCTCAATGCTTTTATAAAATTTTTTACAATACCCAGTTTGATGTGGAGTGGAGGGAGCAAAATCTTTTCCATCGGCACAAGTGGTAATTCAATAACATTATTTCTATGCAATCTGCTTTCCTCACGTAAAGCCCAATCCCGTGTATTGTACTGGTCGCCATCGAAACGCGTATTCCATAAGCACATGAAGCACATATTTTTAGTATAGCCCAATTGCATGCCTCTTAAAAGAGCTACCACTTTTAAATCTGCGCATATTTTCCACTTATGGTCTTCATATTTAATTAACTGTATTATTTTTTTCATTGATGCGTATGTCTCTTTAGTATTTGTGCTTAGTGCTATCGGAATAGGACTTTTTAAATTAGTGGCATGTAGCAAAACTGCTTTTAAGCTACTTTTGGAAGAATCAATGAATAAGCGCCAATCTCCAGGATTATATTCATTTTGCATGGTTAAAACCAAGCCACGGATGTCAGTACAATACGCGATAGAATTATTCTCAATTGATTTAAAAAAAGTCGTAAATCGTCTATGGCGATTGATATCCCCGTATAATTGTACACCTGGTGCTAAAATATTAGCTCGTTTTAGCTCTTTTGTTAAGAGAATGCTCTGTCTTTGAGATAATTTTAGACGCCGTACCATTATATCCAGACGATATTGCGTGATTTCATTGTGACTGCATGGAACCGTGATGCATGACGGTTCATACATTGAAGTAACTGGCCCACCCGCTTCAACAGAATGAATTATTGAGGGAATATGTTCTGTTAGTATTTGGCTATCCGGAACAGGAATTTCATCAGAATGTGGCAGCGGAAATCGAGCATATGTTGTTGCAGTATAAGATATATAAGTCATTTTTCTTCTGTTCATACCCGCTGTATAATTTATGCACGCATAACACTCATCTTCAACATGAACTATGGGATCTCTCCAAATCATTGGAACACCCACTTGTTTAAATGGTAAATGCAGTGTGTACACACTATTGATGGTGTCCAACTCTTACCATATATAACACTTAAAGAAAAATATGATTCATACAAGGTACTTGTTTCATTAGTGATTTTACGGCGACTTGGCATATTTTTATATTTCCCACACACATAACAAAAGTAATTAAACTTTTTACACGCCTCCATCTTAGATATTTCAATATAACTGATTAGATACAAGACTGTCAAAGGCTTTTAACTTCACTAATCACTTTCGCAAGCACTTTCCATATGACAGTGAAGGGGTTGAGGAACTCTTATTTATACTGTAATTGTTTTAATCAAAGTACCTGTCGAGACCTTCATGACCATGTTTTGTAAAAAAAAAACAAAGCCAGAACGATTAATATTTCTACCTGTTCCAGGTATAACAATAGAATATGTTATTTAAGTTTTTTACAAGACCGATTAGTGCGGTTTCGACTGCACAATAAAATACCGTTTTGTGCGGTTTTGTAAGCACAATAAAATACAAAGATGTAAGCATTTATGACTTTATTTCTTAATTCTAAGAATTTTTTAATCGGTAACTGTGGATTTTCCAAAATTCCTACCGCAAAGTGAAAGTGTGGTAATAATGCATGCATATTTCTTTGGAATAGCATACATTTGAATATTTGTTTTTTATTGTAAATGGCACAAAAACCGCATTTAAAAAATTTTACGTCAAAATGTCATTGAAAATAAATTTTCTGCATTGGCACATTCTTCATATATATGTACATAATTTTGAATAAAGAATTTAAAAATTCAAAAAAAAACCTGTGAAATGCTCCATATAAATTATATTCTTCATATATGTATGTATATTGAAGAAAAGGTTCCACAACTGCTTAGGAGTCACTCCTAGTGGGATAAAATGTATGGCTGACCTCCATTAGTTTTTTGTTCTTAACATTTTCTCAAATTATACTTTCCCTTTATCACCATCCCTTAGGGGGCTCCCATACAAATATTGCGCTTTATGAAATTCTTAAATTAATTAAAATTTGTGGACTTTTGTGAATAAAATCAAAAGTTGCAAACAGATTTTAACCATTTATGGCTTGTTTGTTTGTTTGTAGCTTCGTTTTTTATAAGTCTGCAAAAAATTAGAAGCCTAGCTGCATTTTTTAATTTTTTATGAATTTTTAAAAAACAAAAATTTCGAAATTTTGATAAAAAAATTAATTTTTTTTTCAAAAAAAAAATTATGTTTCAATAACGACTACTCATATTAGAAAAAGAGTTTTACTTTTCTGAAATGAAATTTTTTTGCGGAATTTCGATTTTTTTAGTAATTTCAATAAACTAAACCGTTTTTGAGTTACGCGAATATATGTTGTGCAACCTCCTCCATTTTCGAAATAACGGTATATCTCGAAAACCAGAGCCAATCTGAAAAAACCACGGGCACCACTGGATTCAGCGTCCCCGAATTATGTTAAAACGACATGTGCCCGGCTTGTCACGAAAAAAAAGTGTCAATTTCATGCACAGTGTAATCATAGATATTTAATGTACATATGTACATATGTATTTACAATAAGTACTAATTAAATTAAATCGCATAGGATTATTTTATGTATTTATGTGAATAAAAAGAAAATATCAAAAAACTAAATAATTTTAAAATCATTTTTATGACATAAAAAAATAAAATAAAACAAAAAATTTTTTTATTCAACTTGTTTGCTGCTCTATTTAAGTATGTCATCATGAACATTTTTTGCCCACCAAGCGTTTAGCAGAATCGCCATTCACGAAAAATTCTAAGAACTTTTCTTTTATGTTTTGAATGTTTTTAATTCCAGGTCTTTTTTTATAAAAAATATTTATTTATTTAATTATTAACTCGACATTTCGCTAACCTTGGGTTAGCATCCCCAGGAAAAATTAACAATATTAAAAATTTTTTTAATAGTGTTATTAAAATTATTGTTAATACAAATATTCACTTTTTCGACGCGTTTTCAAAAATACCCACCAATATTTAAAAATGTACAAAAACTCGTATTAAGCTGATAAGTTAATAAGTGCTGTTTTGGTTAAGTGGTTATGTTGTCACCGAGGTTGGCCAGGGTTTAATTCCCGGTTTGGCTTGACTATTATTATTTTTACAAAAACCTCTAAGCCAATTATTTATGTACAGAATTTTCAACAAATAAGCACAGATAGAGAAAGGTTAACTATTCAACAATTGGAATAAATATTTCCAAAAAGTGGCATTTTTTTGGGATTTCCTAAGCACCAAATGTTCAAGTCAAAAACCGGAAGCTCGGTTTTAATATTAGAAGCAGGGTTTCTTAAGGAAAAGTTCTTATAATTTTCCGAAGATAACGATTTTGCTATACGTTTTGTTACTTTTTTTAGGCCCGAACAAAATGACCCGCCCTAAAGAACATACATGTGTATGTGTGCCATACGTTCTTCTATTCAACACGTTGAAATAATAATAAAACAAAAAACAACAACCACAACCACAAGGGATTTAAAGGGAAAAATGTATAACAACCTAGCCCCCATCATATATGGGGTCTTCGGAAAACCCACGGACAGACAAACATCGTTAAATAAACTTCGCTCCTCATGAGGAATATATATACTTTTTAGCGTCTATCAACGATATTGTAGAAATTACAAATGGAATGACAAAGTTACAGTATCGGCCAAAACCTAAGCACCCCCTCAGTATTTTTTTTAACTGATAATTTTAATATAATTTTTAGTGTTCTTTTATTTAAGGAGTCTTCATGTCGCGCAGTTTTACGTGGCCTTTCTCCAGAATGAGTAGGAGATGTGCGACCAGTCTGCAAAAACTTTTTCATTAGCCTAGAAATAATTGATCTGTTGATCGAATATTTTGCACTCAATTCATGTCTTGATAATTTCACTTGATCTTAACCCGATCGGGAACTTGTGGGAGATCGTTAACTTAAATTTAAAATTGCAAAACCTAAGAAAATTTATTTGAAGCTGCAAAAATTTATAATTTAATATCCTCTATGCCTAAAAGGTGTGCGTGTGTCATCCAGAATAAAGGATTCTCAACGAAATATTAATTTCAATAGTTTTTTTTTTTGAATTTTAACTTTCTTTATTAAATTCTGAATTCCTTAAGTTTGTGTTTTTCAATAATAAGGATATAAATAAATAAAAAAATAGAAAAAAATTTTAATAACTTTGTTTTCTTAAAAAAAATTATCATTTAAAAAAAATGTACTGAGGGGGTGCCTAGGTTTTTGCCGATACCGTATAAATACCTTTTTTCACCACCAGTGGTGAATGGTATAATTAAATATTAAAAAGTCCTTTTTAAGGATTTTAGTGTTTTGGTCATAAGAAGTTAAAATAACGAAAACAAAACAAGTAGAGTGCTTAATTCGGCTGTGCCGAATCTTATATACCCTTCACCATTGTGCGAGCAGAATACAGATGAACTAGACAAAAACTAAATAATTTTTACATATAAATTAAATTTAAAAACCGAAAACTGGTAAAAATTTTTTAAATCGTTTTTAGAACATAAAGTAAAATTATTAAAACAAAAAATTTCTTTTTAAAAAACCAAGATTCGAACCAGGAAACTTACAGTTTCTAACTTAACACACCCCCTAGACAACTCAACCATGAAGGAACGCTGTTTGAATATAATTAAAATGAAATATGGCCCGTTTACTGTTCACAACTCAACACAGTTGAGTTGTAATTACTTTGCTGTTTTTGTTCACCGCAATATAGCAAAGTTGTAAACCATAATATAAAAATTACAAATCAACTTATTTGAGTTGTGAACCGTAATAGGGACCTATATTCACCAAAATAGTTTGTGGCATGTATGTGTGTTTGTATTCTTTTTGTAAAGGCACTGTTGTCATACCATAGATTTATCTTTTTTGGCGAGTTTTTAAGTAGCAAAAAACCAAAAATATTCCTAGCTTCTATTTGTTAAAATTATTTCGTTAAATAGCTGAAATAAAAAATAAGGGTAATAACGAAAATCATATTGGGCATATTATATCATATCATATTTCATTTCAAGTGACCAAATTTTGAAATCGATGTCTTTCGATTTAGATGTAATTAGTCCTATTGAATAGAATTTTAAACAAAAAGCTTCTGAGTTAGAGGGGTTCAAAGTTTGACATTTTTGCCATACAGGTGTTCTTTCTCATCCGTGTTACTTATTACCAGGGAAACCAGAAATATGTTCTAAAGAACACTTTTTATGCGCATTAAATATGCAGTGAAAACTGGAAAATATGCCCTGAAAAATGTTAAACATATGCCCTAAAAATTGCTCATTTGAAGACACAATATTCAACAATTTAATAACAAAATTTAAAAAACAAAAAACCTAAAAATATTATCGCTTAAGCCCATATTAGGTTAAAATTCATATTAGAGATGCTTGCGCCGTATATTATCTAGATATTAACATCCATATGGTTTTTTGTCTTAAAGGGATTTTAGGTACGGTCGCTAAATTGTTAACAAATGTTAAAATTTAAAAGGAATTTAAAGCTAGTTAAGGACTGGAGCTTTGAGTAAATGTGAACCGATTCGAAAATAATTTAATTTGAAGTAAGCTTGCGAACACAAAGAGTCTAATTTGGATGTGAAATTATAGACCGATTCTCACCATTTGCATAGACTTCGTCCATATTTGATCAAATTATATACAAAATTGGAACTTGTATTCTGCGCACAAGGCTAACATGGACAGACAACCAGCCAGGCGGATGGATGGACATCGTTAGATCACTTAAAAAAGTGATTCTGAGTCAATCGGAATACTAAAGGATTGGTCGAAATTAAAGTAACAGATTTTCAAAAAAAAAATTTTTATTCACTGCAAAAGCTATTATTGTCATCTAAAAAAATTTAATATGTATCAAAATATGCATTAAAAAGGCAAAATATGCGCTATAAACCTAAAACATGCTGCAAAAAGGCTCTTTTAACTAAAATATGCTGCAATAACAAATCGATGCCAAAATTCATAAAAAGCTCTAAAACGGATAAATATATTGTTTCTGCCTTCATTAGTCGCACAAGGAAAAGCATGCAAATGCATATTTCTGGTTTCCCTGCTAATTACTTATTGGTGTTAGCAAAATTTGTCCCAAGTAGCTATTTGATCAATCTTTTGAGTCTTTTTTGTTTTTTTAACTTTTTTTTTAAATTAAAAACTTTTTTAGCGAGAATGTTTTTTTCACACATAAAATTAAAGTAAGCTGCACTTTGATTTATCTGCCCAAAATGCATATTTTCTGTAAGTATTCTTCAAAATACAATTTTACGTCCATTTTGTTTACCTGCATACTTATCCTTTTAAATCAGCTTTAAAATATTTTCATATAAAACATCAAAGTTAGCTGCACACTAGGCTTTTGCAAAAGTACAAAAAACAAATACTTAAGCACATTCTTTTTTTTCGTTTATTTGTTTTATTATACCTTCTCTTTACAAAGCAAATTGCTGTTCTCTTTTATAAGAAACAAACACAATAAATATTGTTTTTGTACCAAATAAATAAAGCAAGTTTTCAAGCATGCTAGAAGTAAGCAAAATAAAAATCATTACATGCACATGTGTGGAGTTAAGACAAGCAGTTCTTAGGCCATGTGCTAAAATACTTAAGTATCATTTCCATTATTATTTACAGTATTTATCGGATATAAGAAACTTAAGAAATCCAGGAAAAAAGTTTCTTATAAGCGTTTCTTTCTTATATACAACTATTTTATATACGAAACTTATTTCTTATATAAGTAGCTTTGGCCATAAGACTTTCATATTTTGGTTTTCTGTCTCTTTTTTTGTTACATAGTGTCATCACCTGACAATTTTTTGTTATAATAAACGTCAAACTTCATATAAAAAAAAAACACTGACAAAAATTTGAAAGTTTTTTTTAAATGGCCTTTGACGTTTGGTATAACAAAAAATTGTCAGGTGTAGACCCATGTTAACGTTTCTAACTTTTAAATAATTATTGTCTATGTCTTTTGAGTTTTTTACTATTTTAGATAACGTTGAAAGTCCAATATTATATTTGTTTGCAATTTCTCTTCTTTTTATACCGTTTTGTATTTCTTTTAAAATTTCAACTTTTGTTTTTATTGACAAAAAACACAAAGCTTCATATGAGTACCAGTACACAAAGCTTCATATGAGTACCAGCTCGCTCATCTTAAACTAAAGCTAGAGGTCCAAACACGCGTTTTCGCCTCCACGCAGCGCATGCTTTTATAACCTTACTTGCGTTCTACGTTTCAAGATACATGCAACGCTTTTTATGCAGCAGCAGCAACAAGTAAAAATAAAATTTAATTTGTCAAAATCAGCTGATTTGTTCGAACGCTGCTTGTGACGCTTACAAAAGTAGAAAGTAAACTTTTCGCCTCAAGACATCTACGCTTTTGTGCATGTAACTTACTACGTATAACTACACAGATTCTACTTTTTTGACAGCTGCGTATGCTGCGAAAAAGCGAGTAACGCGTGGTGTGCACCTCCAGCTTAAAAGTAAAAAAAAAAAACTTTGTTGTTGTTGTAAAACTGTCAGAAAACAGAGTTGTCCATGCAAACTACATAAATTTTGTGTTGCCGTTGGAAGGTTCTTATATAAATTCTTTTTCTATACATTTTGTGATTTTGGTGTTTAAGAAAAATGTTCTTTTATCAGTTTTTTTCTTATAAGCGTTTTTCTTATATGAAACCTTTTTTGTTAGAAAAATCGCAAAAAAGACATGGTGTTTTTGAAAATGTTTCTTATAAGCGTTTTGTTCTTATATGAGATGTTCTTACATACATACATACATAATAGGCTATTCACAACCTGGGTAGGTCTTAAGCCGAGTTAAGAATTGATCGCCTTGCGCATCGATTTTCTGCGCTTTTTCTCCAATTTCGGATATTCAGATCAGAAAGTTGTTGTTGAACCTGATCTTTCCAGCAAAGCTTCGGCCGTCCCCTCTTGCGCATACCTTCGGGATCGTATTCAAAAATCTTCTTAGCCGGAGCATCTGCTTCCATTCGCACAACATGTCCTAGCCAGCGCAGTCTTTGTATCTTATGAGATGTACTTATATCCGAATAATACTGTATTATTTAAATTTAAGTTTCGTATATTTCAACTTCTAAACTCTTCTCTGATCTTAACAATACAATTGTTTTAACTATACTGTATTCAAACTATGATAATTACCAAAAGAGACAAAATATTAATAGCGGTTAAACAAAGTAATAGTTTTTATTTTAATAATTAGTAGTAATCTGCAAATAAGACAAATTAAAAAGCAATTACCATTACTTAAAATACCCACATTATAAAATAAGAATCTTGGAAAACACTTACAGAATATTAGCAAAAAAAAATGTTTACTTTGATTTGCTTTTAGTCAAAGTATATTTATAACAAGTTCAGTTGTTTTCGGTTAATTGAGCCCCTCTTAATTGAGTTTCCCGTTTTATTGCACTAAAAATCATGGAACGAAATCATTCAGTATAACTGTCAATGTAGAAATACCCGCTTAGTTGAGTTCCGTTTAATTGCGTTACCCGCTTAATTATTTCGAAAAATAAGACCGCATTGCGAAAAACAAGTGCAAATGTTTTGGTTAATTGTTTCCGTCTACTTAATGTCTTTTTGCTCCACAAACGTAAAAAAAGGATTTTGCGGCAGGAAAATCATGTTTCTATTATATAAATAAATGTTATATGAAAATATAAAGAAATGAGTTTTATTTTCTATCTACACATGGGTGTATCGCTTTATTGCACATCTTGCTCAATTCAATTAACCGAGTACTGCATGTACAGTTAGTTCCGTGCACTTTAGAAAGCGGAACTAACTGTACATGCAAGTGATCAGCTGTTCAGTTGTTTATATTACATAATAAAATAAGAATCTTGCAAAACACTTACAGAATATTAGCAGAAAAAAATGTTTACTTTGATTTGTTTATAGTAAAAGTATATTTATAACAAGTACTTGCAAGTGATCAGCTGTTCAGTTGTTTATATTCTTGATAGTGTCAAATTTGCTTACATTTTTAGT
The DNA here is from genome assembly GCA_930367215.1 of Pollenia angustigena. Taxonomy (NCBI): domain Eukaryota; kingdom Metazoa; phylum Arthropoda; class Insecta; order Diptera; family Polleniidae; genus Pollenia; species Pollenia angustigena. Next base: position 7,765,737 of record OV884061.1, on the reverse strand, counting down.
GCGCCATGATTTTTTTCTTGTTTTGTTTATGTTTGGCTGTTTGACAGTATCAAGAGTTTTTACACAAACAAAATGAATGTTGATTTTTTATTGTTGATTTGTTGTAGACTTGCATGTACTTGATATAAATATACTTTGTTTATAGTGAGTAAGAATGAGTAAATATAAAAACTCTGAACGTATAAAGAGAATAATTTTTTTTTTTGTGTTTTTTTGTATTTAATTTGTTTTCTTTGATCCCCTTTTGTACTTAGCATTAATCTGAGAATTTTACAAAAAGCAAATGTTTTGAATTTAAATGTGCTTAGTGCCTACTGCACACATATAAGATATGATGGCCACTTTTTACACGAATATCCAATTTAAGCTGTTTATAAAAACAAGAATCGCAAGCACGTCAAGTTGGCATCATTGTAATTAATTTATTTTGTTTGCACGTAGCTACATTCATGCATATGGTGTGTGGTTACCACAGAGCACACAGAGGCGTCACGAGACAGAATATATTGTGTTTTTTCTATGTTTTTCTGGGAACCTGCCCTTTTTGCGTTTTTGTTTTCATTACGCAATTCGTGTTGATAGAAGCGGCCTGTTTTTACACTTTGCCACTTCACTACCAAAAACGTTTTCTTTTTCTTTCTTCGAAAGCTGCCCTCTCAAATGATTGGGGCATTTTTCATACGTCACTTTTTCATCTCTGTATGAAAACTTTAACACGATTACATAAAAGGAATAGCAAATCTTAGGCCTGGAACATAATAAAGTAGTTGTAGTATTATCTGAAGCAGACGAATGTTCTGTAGTACAACAGAGTTAAAAATTTCGGATTTTGTGCTTGACTGCAACGACTACTACAACAACGTATTCTGTTGACACTACTTTGAAACTGCCCTTGTAGCGTTGTACTACAGCGACTTTTCTGTTCCCCACTTTATTGTTACCAATTTGGCTATCTCGCTCATCATAAAAATGCATACCAAATGACTATAGGTTGTTTGAACGGCATTTGTATTATCAATTTATTTATAAAAACGTTTTTATTTTTCTTTTAAACATTTTACTTTAGCTGCACTTTTTTGCAGGAAACCACAATTGCGTACCTGCACATTAAGACAGATAAATACATTAAAGATAACTGCATTTTTTATTTATCTGCACAAAAAATCGTGCAAAGGAGATTGTGCAGTTAATTCAAAATTACTGTAAAAATTTTTTAATTTGTTTGTTTGTACCTTATAGCCGCCTAAACCGTTAGCCGATCTTTATGAAACTTTTACAGTATATTACTGATGGTCTGGAAGGATATACATATGTATAGGCTTAATATTTTTTCGAAATTTTAAGTGGGCTTGGCAACTCTCATATAAAGACAATATAAATTTCTGTATATCTATGGAACGGAAGGAGCTAAATTTGGTACAAGCACATGGTTATCAAAATACAATATCTGAAAAAATTTGGGCGGGATTGGCTAAGTGGGCGTGAAACAAAATATATTTGTGTATATCTAAAGAACGGTAAGAGAAACATTGTCCAAATTTGGAACACATATCTGGGTTATGTATATAAAATTTCTCCAAAGCAGACGGGATTAGAGAAGTGGGTGTGGCACCTCCCATAAAAAGACATTATAGATTTCTTTGTATCAGAAAAACGGCAATAGCCAAAGTTCCCAAAATAAGTGCACGCATCTTGGTTATTACTACACAACCTCTTACCGTTCTTTATATATCAATTAATCTAATTTATGTAACGCCCAATTCCCCAACTCCGCCCAAATCTTTTTGAATTTTGTGTATTGTGATGTCGATTTCATTGCATCTGTTGTAATTTCTTTTGTTTAATTTTTTTGAGTGCATAAATTTTAAATAGAATTAACTGCTTTATTTTATAATTAATTTAGGCAAGTTGGTTTTGAGTTTTGGGTTTCAAATATATTTTCATTTTCTGTTGAAATTGTACAAGAGAGAAGTTTTTTTTTTATAAAGACGGAGAATTAATTACGTATATTGTAATAGCTTACTTAACATACTTTATCCAATATAGGGAATTTTGCTTGTTAAAGTTTATTATTTGGTGCTCGTTTTTAGTTTTTCTGGAGAAACTACAACAGTTTCGTATAACTGGCGAAAATTTCAGATAAAAAATATAAAAATTTATTTCTCCTAAGCGGAGAAGAAGAAAGAAAGGGAAAACAAAACCACCTAACGTAATTGACGTGCGATAGTTAACAGGAAGTATGTATGTTACTCAAGAAGGAAGGATATACTTCATCCACCTCTTTCGGGGGATAAATAATTTTCTCCCCTCCTGCCGTATTTTGCAATTTGTTTTTTTTTATTATTGAAATTGTTAAATTCGTTTATTAAAGTTAATATCAATTAATATTTTCTTAACGTTAACGTCAAGTCATCTTTTAATATCTTTAATTACCTAAAAGATAGTTAACTTTTTTATTGTTACTGTTCTTAGAGCCAAATCTTAAATTTAATTTTTGCCAACTAATAGATTTATTAAATTTAAATAATATGTTTAATTCATTTTTTTTTTAATTATTCAAGTTCTATTTACACACAATATTTAATTTATTTTTTCTTGAGCACTTGATTGTTAAAAATTATACAAAACAAGTTTAAAATATGGTCACCTTAGCTTAACTTATTTTTATTTAACATCTCTTTTCTATTTGTATTAACATAGATTTAGGAAAACCAAAACTTTACTGACACCCCTTTTAACACTTCATTTTTAATCGAACATCACTTTAAAGTCCTAACTAACAGCAAATTTCTCAGCCGTCTACGAGCGCTTGCAGACTTCGTGGGAAGTAATAACGTAATTTTTTTTTTTAATTATTTGATTTAAATAATTTTGTTACATTTCTATTTTTCATTTTACAAGCATAAATATATTTTATTCAATTCTATTTAACAACTTAAACTTTTACCGACTTCAATTATTTTTATTTTAAGGGAACCCCTTAAAATGCATCCTAAAAGATATTCATAAAGGCTAGATTACACTATTATACTTTGTATTAATACATGTCAAAATCTCAAGTAAAATGACAAAGTGTGATAGTCTGAATGCAATGTGTCACGAAAATGACAAGTATTATGAAAAAAGATTGACATACCATACGACTTCATCGTTTTTTGAAAAATTTCTAAACAATAATACTTTTCATTGCATTAGGGTTGCATTTTTTTTCATGTGTGAGTGTTTATACTTTGTGTGATGGTGTGAACACAAACTGTCATGTTACATTACATTTTTTGACAGTCGCAACAAAACTCATTAGATTTCTATCTCACAAAGTATTATGGAATACGTAAGACTTGTGAGATAGTGTAATCTAGGCCTAAGTTGCGTTCGGGAACACAAAAGTTTTTACTATTTTTTACTTAACTTTACTGCAGTAAAATTTAGTAAATCGAAAAAACATATGTTTCAAAAGGTAAACAAATAAAAAGCATACAAATTGTAAAAAAATTGTTTAATAACAGAAAAGTTGAAATAAAAATTAAACCAAAACAAAAAGTGAATAAATATTAATTAATTAAACTTGTTTGTGAGGCATTTATTTGGCTAAATACAAACTTTTGAAATTTTTTTTGTTATGTTAATTTTTTAGAGTTGTAAAAGTGTGAAGTATTTGGGTACTTAAGTTATCAAAAGCAAAAAAATTATTCATGTTTTTTTAAATAATTTAACCCGCTACAAATAAGTAAAATCAAATAAAATATAAAACAAACAAATATGAAAGATTACATAAAATAGTTTGTTTGTATTTTCCAAAAATGTTCGTGTTATAAAAAGTATTTAATCGAGTACCGATTAGAAAACGAGCTAAGTAGTCAAAAGTGTCAATATTTTTCAACACTTCAATTATTTGCCATCAGCTGTTGCCTTTATTTTACGAATTTTTACAAATTTTGCGTTCGCGTACTTTTTTGGACAACAGCTTTTTGTGAGAGAAAAATTTTTAGTTTACTCATTTACTGCATTTTACTGTAAAAGTACTCAAACGCACCTATATTTATAAAATTATTATTTTTTTTATATGTATTTGGTTTTCCTATTAAGATTTTTATTTTGTTTTATGTGAAAAATAAAAAATTTAAAATATTTTCAAAATAAGAAAAATTACCATATTTCATTTAAAATATTATATTAGAAGTTATTTGTCTTGAATCAAAAATGGTTATTTAAATGAGTCAATTTTAATAAAATGATTTTAGCTTTATTAGATTGTTTTGAAATGGAGTTTTAAGCTTTTAATTATTATAAGTTTATGAAAGGTGAGTCATAAAGATAAGTTAGTAAGTATTTTAGGGCTGACACTCGTCATTATTAGATAGACCAGTACGGTGGGTGGGTTGAGAAGGGAATAGGAATTTCGGCTCCGTGCAATAAGTCCCAAGAAAAAAATTAAATGCGACCCAGCAATTTTTCATACAATTGTGGGAGTAATTTCTATATGAATAGCTCCCAGCACTCTCAGTTTTATTTCATTTTTTTGGAAGTTATTTCAGTTTTTGCCTGGGAGTTATTTCATAATGAAATAAAATCCAAATGAAATAAGTCCCCTAAAAAATAAACGTAAGAGTTATTTCATTTTATTTTGGTTTTCGGTGTTATTTCATTTGCTGTGGGACTTATTTAATTTTCAATTATTTGCAATTTCTTATAATTGTTTAACATTTTAAACGGTATTTAGATATAACGGGATGGTTTAAACAGTTGTTACTGATACATTTAGAATATTTTGAAAAGGTAAAGGATGTATGTTAAAAACGTGAAAAGTGGGAGAGTGAAGAAGAAAATCCTTGCAACCGGCTCAAACTGGTTCATATTTTGAGAAGGCGGCCAAAATTTTTTTTTTATGTTCTCCGATTTTAAAATTTTTTTATTCATGTGAAAGTAAATACTAGTGAACCTCGGGAGCCAAAAAATTTCAACCCTATTTCATTGAGAACAGGGTGGTCCGAAATGGACTTTCTCAATATTTGGTTATAGTTTTGAATTTCTGTTTTTTTAGATTTTTTGACAGAATAAGTTTTGTGAATTAGTTTATTTTATTAGCTACACGTGGTTTAAAGCATTAAACTCTGCGATTTCTTGAACTATTTAATTTTTTTTTTTTTTATGTCAAAATTTCCCGGAAATTTCCTATTTTATATAGCATAAGTCCTGCCCGTCAAAACGAGTCAAAAAAAATCTATACTCTCTTGTAGTCCAGAATCTAACCTACATTTCTATACCCCATTGTACACACGTCTGGATACGGCCTTGCGAACTACACCAATTTCTGTTACCCAAGGTAAGATATTCGGTTCAAAAAATAAGTCCTGCAAGGAAACATTACTGAAATTAAAGAAGATGAGTCTTAAAGAATTTTCGACAAATAAAGCAGTTCAGGCCACATAAATTATCTAGCACGTCAGGTTATCAATTAATTTGGAAAAGGTAAAGGTATTGCCATTGTTATGAACTTATTGTGGGTGAACGGATGCAGCAAAACGAATAGGCGACATAAATAGACTAACACGTTAGATTTCTGAGTAAGTTAAAAGGTTAAACATTTGTAAATAGCCGCAACATAAACTACATAGTTTAATTACCTGAAAATTGCAACTTAATTTAAAAAAATGGAAGAACAGGTAAATGGTAAAAAAACCAGCACGCAGTTATATTTTACGTGAAAATTACCTACATGTTACCTGTTAATTTATTGCCGGTATGTTATCTTTTTAAAAAGTGTGAAAACAGGGGTTTTGTATGTTTCAAAGAAATGCTAATAAAAGATTAAATTTGTATTTAAAAAAGGGTTTTTATGTTTCAAAGAAGTGGTACCAAAAGATCATTTAAAAAAACTTCTATCAAGAGTATAAAAATGCATGCATTCATAATTTTACCTTCATTATTGTTTAAACAATGGTTAAGTTCAGTTATAAAGTTCTCGCAGATATATATTTTCAACAGACAGATGAAAAAGATTTGGTGTTACACATAATGAATAATCCATTCTTTAAAGTATGCAACGAACAAGAAATCAAAATACATAAGATAAAAATTTTTCATTTACATTAAGAAAACGGTACCTTAAATGTTCTAGAAACAAGAAAAAGTTTTACTTACGCAACGAAAATGGCTAACAAATGATCTGATTTTTAAGAAGCTGTCAATAACCGCTAAGGAAACTGGAAAAGTGGGTCGGCCCGCAAAACAAATTGACAATTGCAGTGAAAGATCACGAAGACGCAAGCTTGCAAATATCAATGAAGAAATTTCTCATAGTATGATAAGGGATTCATTTCTGCATCAAATTCAACCAACGCAAAATAAGAAAACAAAAATTGCAATAATTGAAAAAATAGTGGAAGCGAGCCCTAAACGCACAAAGAGGATTTTAAAAAGTATGCCTACACTAACTGAAGAAATGAAATTTACTCCAGAAGAAGCATTTGCACTATTTTTGGATTTAAAACTGACAAACAATCAGTATACAGAACTGCGAAAGCGAACCAATGAAAAAAATTGTGGAATCTTTCCAGCATATCGAGATTTAGTTTCTGTCAAAAAAGAGTGCATACCTTAACAAACGGCTATTAGTGTAACTTCAAGTTCAGCAGAAGTAAAATTGCAGGCTCTTCTCGAACACACTGCAGAACGATTATTAAATACACTTGATGCTGACGGTTAAAAAAACTTCAAAATTGCAGAATCACTTTATTTTCTAAATGGGGATGTGATGGAAGCTCTGTACCCATGTTCTGTAACTTTAGTGAGAACTTCTTGCATCGAAAAGTTGTGAAACAAAATATTCCATCATTTCTCAAAAAGTGAGAAAAATGTGTGTCTGTAACTCTTGTCGAAAACTATCAAAAGAGATTACGTTGTTACGTTATAAATGTCATAATATTGCACTCGAAGCCGATGTGACATTGCAGACGTTCAGAACGCCAGTAACACATATCGTTGACGGCGACCAAAATTTACTTAAATTGAAAATTTTTCAACGACGGCGGCGAAAACACAACCGTCGGCTATGCCAAATTGTGTAAAGAGCGACTTTAATGTTTGTTGTTTGCAAACGAGCTTTGAAGACATTCGTATATTTTATGAAAATGTTAAAAGCAAAATAACAAAACAATGAAAAATGTGCCAAGAATAAAATATTATTATTATTATTCTTTGCATTTTGCATTTTTAATTGTTTTTTAGTGCTAAAATTTTTTCTCGCCCCATTTTTATTCGTGAGTTTATTTGACAGTTCAAAGCGGGAACTTTTCTCACCAAAATGTTACAGACACACTTTTTCTGTAAATTGGCGAGTAATTTCCTTACGTGATAGCTTGTACTCGCCAAAAAATGTTACAGGCACAGTTAAGTGAGAAAAACAGCTGTTTGTTTTAATTTATGGCATTTTTGTTTCATTTCACACATTTCAATCGAAAACTTTCTCGACGCGAGAGTTACAGAACATGGGCACTGGTCAGAAACAATACAAGCAATGTAATTCAGAAAACTCATCTGATGCTAACTTATTCATGGTATCTTTATTTCCATTACGCATAAGAAAAACTTATATTGGCTTAGAGCCGTCAACCAGTGAAGTAACAGAAATGGATGTATGGAAAAATGAAATTCCCTCTTCAACAAAGTATTGCAGACCAATAAAGTTTGTTTACAAAAAGGAAACTAAAGATGTCATAACTGAAGAAGTTCGAAAAATAAAAGATCAAATTAAAGAACTTCAACCGGCAATATTTAAATTTGATGACCGATGCATTGAAATTAATTTTCAAATGTTCCTTACAATGATCGATGGAAAAGTTGCACAAGCATTAACCGAAACAAAGTCTTCGTCAAGCTGTACCATATGCCAAAAAAAAAAATCAAGTCAATTAAGCCAACCCCCATCACAAGACAGTAGTTCAATGAAGCATACGAATTTGGAATGTCCCCTCTTCATACCAGAATTCGCTTTATGGAGCATATTCTTATATTGGGCTATGATTTGGAATTTGGCCCGTTAGGCGAAACAGTGAGAAACAACAAAGAAAATGTGGAAAAAGGAAACAAACAAAAAAACAAATTCAAGAAAAATACCTTCACCTAGGCCTTATAATTGATCAGCCAAAACAAGGAGAAGGAAATTCAAATGATGGAATCACTGCAAGGAGATTCTTTTCCGATCCAGAAGCTGCAGCATCTATCACAGGAGTACATTTTGAATTAATAAGACGATTCCAGATCATTTTACAAGTTATATCATGTAGCAGAAAGATAAATGCAAAAAAATTTGGCCAGTATGCAAATGAAACAGCAATTCTTTATAACAAAAAATACTCTTGGAGACATATGCCAACCACAGTTCATACAATTTTATACCATGGAGAACAAATAGTTCAACACAATATGCTACCAATTGGAGATCTATCTGAAGAAGCGCAAGAAAAAAGGAACAAAGACTACAGATTATTCCGCGAGCATAACACAAGAGTATGTCCAGATGTTGTACTAATGAAAATCTTATTACTATTTTGTTGTGCACATCAGATCCATATATGTCCAGTATTCGACAAAAATGGAAATCAACCTAAATCGAATTAGAGGAAGAAGCTAAACAACTTCTGAAAAATGAACCCCAAAGCTATTTAGAAGAAATTTTTACTAATATTGTTTAATTTAAAATTGTTTATACATTATAATTTGTTTTTGATTTAAGTATATATTCGTATTAATATATAAAAATAAAATACACATACATCTCAAACCAAAAATAAAAGTTGAATTACCTAAAATGTTATCGATAGCCAAGAATGCTATTTGGGCATTTTTCAAAATATTCCTTTTCAGTTTTATCCTTATAACAACTCGTCTCGTCCCAAAAAAGCCAACCTTTGGCCCCTGTGAATATTGGGACTAAAAAATTTACAGGGGCCAAATATTGGCATTTTCTGACAGGATCTAAGTTCGACAATAAAAAATAAGTATCTGTTGTAAAATACAAGAGAAATAATGATAAATTATAAAAAAATCATATTTGAAATATTCAACTTTTACACCGAAACTCAACAAAAAAATGAAAATGCATTTTGAACTCCCCATAACTTTTGCTCCTATGAGTCGAATTTTACGTTTAAAGCAAATTAAAGCCTAACATCGCACCTATCGAGCAAAAAAAAATCGCATAAAAAAATACCGATCTAGTCAAAAGTTATGGAATTTTGACCGCCTTCTCGTAAAATTTCCCACTGTGCGGCTGAAGAATGGATATACAAAGAAGCTTTAATCAGCGAAGCCGGTGTTTGTTATACCATAGAGGAGATAATCCTTGTATAAACGATTGTGCCATATGTATGGGTAGTGAATTAAATACTCTCTTTTTGCCATGCAAGCCCCTAAAAACAACTTGCAATAGCTGCGTGCTTAACATAGCGTTTACATTTGCCAGTTCTGGCAAGACAGTAGCAATTCATTCAAACTTTTTCACTAATACATAAACACTTTTACAGCTATTTTGTTTTTGCATTGTTTTGCCAACTTATATGTATATGCTTACTGTCTTGCCAGTACTGGCAAATGTAAACGCTGTGTAAACTGCAGGCAGCTGTCATTACAAGAGGTCAGCTGCCGTATTCTGTAAATCGCTTAGCTAAAGGTAAATCTCGATCGCTAAAATTCCTTAGAGAAAACAAAATTAAAAATTTTTAGCGATAACACCAAAAGCTAAAATTACGGCAAATTAAATTTGTATTGCATTGCCAAATTTAGCAATGCACGTTACTGAATTACATTTGTAGCCAAAAATTGCTTAATCAACTTTATAGATTTTTAGCGATAGAGATTTATGGCCTGTTTAAGAATTTCGAAAGAATGAGCACGTTCGCATTCTAATCGAATGAAAATTGTTTTGGGTTCATCAACTGCACTTCTGTACGAACGTTGATGCGAACGACAGCTCGAAAGAAAACGTAAGTGCTTTCATACAAAATCCGGTTCAACAATGTCGAAGGTGTTGTCAACATTGCGAATGCAAATGTCAAAAACCCTCACTTGTTGTTTTGTTTTCGAGTAAAAAAAAATATTGTGCTTAAAGTTAAAAAAATTAAAAAATAAATTATTTACTAACGTAAAAGTAAAAAATGGACACCAAATGGTAAGTTTGAACTAATTATACTGGCTAGAATCAGCTACCATTGTAGTTTGTTCGTGACTTCCTATTTAGTTTAAAAAAGTCAACAATGCAGCAGCTTCAGAGATTAGTGGACTATATGGAAGAAAATCCTGACCTAGCCAGAGGAACGCCTGCGTTTGGGACAAATAAATTGTCAGCAGAGAAGCAGTGGAAGAATCTCTGTGAAAGCATAAACGCCCTTGGGCCACCTTCACGTACAATTGCAGAGTGGAAAAAGGTAAGTAGCGTATTTTTATAAATTTAATTACATATGTACATAGCTCGGAAAGTAGAACTGGGTTTAATTTGCTATTTTAAATATTTATAAATTGTCTTACCTGATCCACCAGTTGGTTGTAATAACTAATGATTTAACATTCTTTTTACAGACTTGGGCAGATTTAAAATCTAGAACAAAAAAAAAAATCTCTGAAAATACCAAAAGCCTGCAGGAAACTGGTGGCGGTCTCTACCGCTACAGTTATTTGACAGCGTTGGAGCAGGTAATCGACCGGACTTTGTTGATGTCGTCAGCTGGAGCACCCGGTGGTCGAGTTTTCGGCGATGAAGTCAATTATAGGGCATCCGAATCGATTGAAGATTGTTTTCAATCGTTAGTGAAGACACCACCAAAACTTGGTAAGGCTGTGGCGGTAGTTACACCAACCGGAATGAGAAGTCAGGAGCATATAGTAGAAGTTGTTTGTCACTCAGTACCAGCTGACAAAAATTTCCAGCAAAGTGAAACACAAACCACAACCACAAACGTTCCCGCGGCAATTGGGTCTACGTACCGGAACGACACGGAGCATCAATTGCACCGACCAAAGATTGTCAACCCAGCAACACAACAACAACAACAACAACAACAACAAACCAAAAGTGCTTCTAAGCGTCGTCCATACCTCAGCGGTAGCGATGATGACGAGCCAGCTTGCTCTTCAACAAAAAAAAAGAAGAAAACTGTTGATGAACAGTTGTCTCTAATTCGTCGGCAACTACGAGTGGCAGAGACAAATGCAGCAACAGCTAAGGAGCAGACTGATGTGATGAAAAGGCTAGCGAATGCTGCAGAAACACAAGCTGAAGCCGCAAAAAGAAGAGCGGATGCAGCTGAAGTGCAAGCGACATGCATGAATGCAATTTTAGAAAGCATCCAGCGGTTAGAAAAAAATTTTGAAATATTAATTGATAAGAAATAGAATTAAAAGTAATTGAATCAAAAGTTTATTTATTTATGTATATACAGTCAAATCCCGATAATTCGTACCCCGATAAATCGTAATTCCCGATAATTCGTAATAAACTGTCGGTCCCTTGAACAAATCTCGTTAATTCGTAAAATCTCCATACATTTGGTCCCCTCGCTAATTCGTCATAAAATCTTTTTACCTCTTATAAATCCGTAATTGCTTGCTAACTTCCACTTATAATTCGTAATAAAAACAGAAACATGGAATGAATTTTTGATCACCGCTATTTTTTGCGTGGGTTTTTACTTTGTCTTGTGTGTTAGTTTATTTTCTTAAGATCAGTTTGATACATGAATAATTTTTGTATATAATTTTTATATATTTTATTTTTAACAATAGTTTTTTTATTTGTTTTTTTATCGTTTTAGTAAATAAATTGAAAAACCCCGTTAATTCGTATTTATTTTATTTAAACCCCGTTAAAGCGAAACCCCGCTAAATCGAAAATCCCTACAATTTCCTTGCGATTACGAATTATTGGGATTTATTTATAAATTTCTTCTTTTAAGCTTTTATGTGGTAATTTTGTTGTTTGTTTATCTTTTATTTCATTTTTGTTTGTTTTTAAATCTTAACTTTAACTCTTTTTTTAATTTAACTAAATAATAAAGAATTGAATTTTTAAAATTATTAACAAATTAAAATGGCTATATTCGGTTATGCAGAATCTTATATACCATTCACCGTGGTTGGAATAGAAAGGAAGGTTATATGTATATATGAACAGTCTGTCAAGAAAATTTTTTGACATTGCGAAAAAAGACAAGATGTCTTTTTGTTGTTTTGTTAATAATTAAAATGAATATATGGTTAAAAAAAAACATGGTAAAAACATGTAATAAAGTATAGTCGGTCAAGCCTGACTTTTTCACAATACTGTACTAACTCAAAATTTCACAATTTTCAGAAGAAGTAAAACACTTTTAATTTAATACAAAAGGCATCTGAAAAATTATTTTTTTATTAACCGTTTCATTACGGAAAAGTATACAAAATGGTACTATATTATTACAGCGATTAGTTATAAATATTACGTGTCGATGTTTTCCAAAAAGTAAACAAATTCAAGTTTTGAGTTATACACTACTTTTGACAAGTGCAATATATTTAAAAACAAAACCTTACAAAACAATTCTTTGTATATAAGTTAAGAAAACATTAAAGTGTAAGTTTCATTGATCCAAATGATGATCACACATAGAAATAAATATTAATTGCTTGGCCCACAATGTCGAAAAGAAAATATCTTTTCTATATTTACATTAACAACAAATAAAAATATAAGCGTGGCAGTTATTTTTTTTTATTTCTTATATTCTCTCCCCCCAAATCGGTTCAGGTTTATTTAAAAAAAATTCAAAAAAATTTCATAGCGATAAGTTGGGTTTTTTTTATTCAATTGAAATTTGTGTGCATATGACTATCTCTTTAAAAAAACATTTTACAAGAATATGATATATGGCAATATTTAAGCACGTCTAGTCAACAACATTAGCCTCAAAGAAAGTTTTTTGTTAAAATTAATATTTAAGAAAATATTGAATATTGAAAATATTTGAATATAAAAACCCAACTTATTGCTATGAAATTTTTTTGTATTTTTTTTAAATTTTCTATTTTCTTCAATATTTTCTAAAATATTAATTTTAACAAAAAACTTTCTGTGAGGCTAATGTTGTTGACTAGACGTGCTAAAATATTGCCATATATCATATTCTTGTAAAATGTTTTTTTAAAGAGATAGTCATATGCAAACAAATTTCATTTGAATAAAAAAATACAACTTATTGCTTTGAAATTTTTTTGTATTTTTTTTAAATTTTCTATTTTCTTCAATATTTTCTTAAATATTAATTTTAACAAAAAACTTTCTTTGAGGCTAATGTTGTTGACTAGACGTGCTAAAATATTGCCATATATCATATTCTTGTAAAATGTTTTTTTAAAGAGATAGTCATATGCAAACAAATTTCATTTGAATAAAAAAACCCAACTTATTGCTATGAAATTTTTTTGTATTTTTTTTTAATTAAACTGAACCGATTTGGGGGGAAAGAATATAAGAAATAAAAAAAAATTTTCCATACAACTAACGGCCACGATAATAAATATACGAAAAAATTGTTGTCGACATTTTTGGGCAAGCAGTTAAATTTAACTTAATTATAAATCATATACATAAGTATATACATACATCAATTTTAAATTATTCAAATTATTAAACAGTTAATCATAATTTTAACTAATCAAAATAACAATTAACAACAATTTGACTAACCAAATTTCTGATTAATTGATTAATAATATTTTATTATAAATTTAATGCAATGTTCCGACGTATTGCCATTGCTCCCACGTCCTCTTCTGCATCTTCTATGGTATCGTTTGTAGTATCATTTTGTAGATCTACTGTTGGCTCCTCGCATCCGAAAAATAAACACATGTTGTGAAGTGCACAACACGCATTTACAACTTGTGTTACCTTTTTGGGTTCATAGTGAAGCCCTCGAGATCCTATAATGCATCGGAACCTATTTTTTAAAATTCCAAAACAACGCTCAACAACATTACGTGTAGATGTATGTTTGTTGTTATACCGTCTTTCTTCTACATTTCTCGGTTTTCTAAAAGGTGTCATAAGGTAGGGCTTTAGTTTATAACCACCATCACCTATTAAAAAAGTATTTTGTATGTATATGATGTACAAACATTCAAACAGTATAATCTTACCAAGAATCCATGTGTTTTTTTTGCCACCTTCGAAATTAGTTCTTAGTTTTTGGTCAATGGTACTATGCTCCCAAACAAATGCGTCATGGTTGGCACCAGGATGCCTAGCATCGACGTACATTATTTTAGTTTTGTTGTCACATATCTAAAATGTACAAAAATTGCTGAATAAAATCCGTTTGCATAAAATATTTGCATATGTTTAAACATATGTTATATGTATCGGCTATGTTAAACTTACCACCATTGCATTTATACTATAATATCCTTTACGGTTGTAATATAGATGCTTCAGATTATGGCCCGGAGATTTTATTCTTATATGCGTGCCATCAACGCATCCGATGATTCCAGGAAAGCCCGTAGAAATAAAAAACTCTTGTTTAATGATTATTTCATTTTCTGGGTTAGGCATTTTTATCCACTGCCCACATACGTACTCCTCAAAAAAATTGAGACATTCTGCAATGATTCCGCAGACAGTAGCTTTGCATGTGGATGAGAGGACTTCATTTCCTACGCTTTGCTGATAGCTCCCTGTAGCTAAAAAGCGTAAAAATGTCGCTAACCTTATATCTCCACGTATATAAGTGCTTCTAAACGACGAGGCGCAATTTGCCTCGAATTTCTCCAAAAGAGCACGAAAAATTTCTTTTGAAACTCGAAAATTCGCAACAAACCTAATTCCAAAGAAGATTTTGGTAAGAAATTAATTACATACATATGTTCATAATTGTACAAATGTCTAATGTGTACACTTACTGACTCGTAGGCTGTTCCAGGACATTATACTTATCTCGCAGTTCTCTTCGAAACAGTACACTTTCCTCATCTTCCTCCGCATTATCCAAGAAATGTACGGCGACCGTCAACATATCCATTGTTGTTTTTTTTTTTTCTCTAAAACACACTTAGCACTTTTGTTTGCTTTTTTAATTACTTTTTTTATTTGTTTTAATAAAACTATGGCAGACACAACAATTTATTTTTTTGTTTTTAAACTGGTATGTTATTATTTTCCTTTTTACAATATGACATTTGTATACAGCTGATCACTCTTAAGAACAGTTGTATTTGTTCTCATACAAAAAGTAGTATTTTTGGGACTTTTAGAGGAAATCGCTATAAATTCTGTAAATAGATGAATTGGCACTACTTTGAATTGTTAATACGTAAGTTACAACAATTGACGTACGCAAGTGCATAAGAACGAAAGTGAGTGATATCCATGAACGCAAATTTATTCGAATTCTAGTGACTTCTTTTCTTTCGCTTTAGTTTTCTTTCGAGATTGTTAAACAGGCTATTAGCTTTAGCGAATTACGGAATACGGCTGCAGGGTACAATTAAATGCCCCATTTGTTGCCAAAATGTCGAGGACTCAATGTTAGGTTTTTGGTAACCTGATATGTAAATATTCAAGTAAACGAATATATAATAAATTTCTTTAAGAGTTCTTTAGTTTTTTTTTTTTTTTTTTTTTGCCTTATTTCATTTCTTTTCGATGGACTGTTTTTGGAAGTTATTTCATTAATGTCTTTTGGAGTTATGTCATAATGAAACAACTCCTAGAAGTTGGGGTTTGTTTCATTTTAGACTTGGAAATTATTTAATTTTTTTTGGGATTTCTTTCTTTTTTCCAGTTTGGGACTTATTTCATTTATTTTGGGATTTATTTCATTGGAAGTTATTGCGCTGGGACTAATTGCACTTATTCCAAACGCTAATCAACAATATTCATTTATACTTTTTCTATACTTCTATCTACATTCCGTTGAAATAAGCTACCTAAATTTAAGGTTCATTGTAGCGAGATTAGCACATATCTTATAGAGGACAAGAACACAACCCAACGACAAGCACGACCAGTTATTTATAGGTAGCACTGTCCCATATAGGTATGATACGGCAAAAGGGAAATCGCTGCAGTTTTGCTAATCAATATGCTTGTAAATATCTCTATAACATCGTTGTATGGTAGGTGCCTATCCCGCCCGGATTTTGTCGTATCTTGTGTATTGCTAACCAAGATATTTGTACCTAATTTGAAAACTTTTGCGCTTGCCGTTCTCCAAATACACAGATGTCAATTGGTTGATATGGTAGGTGCCACGCCCGCTTGTCCAATGCCACCCATATTTTGTCGCATGTTGTGAATTGATAACCAAGATGCATGTACCTAATTTTGAAACTTTGGCTCTTTCCGTTCTCCAGATATAAAGAAACCTTTAAAGACTTTGTATGGGAAGTGCCACGCCCACTTGATGGTGTGTTTTGATAATTTAGATGCTTGTACCAAATATGGAAACTTTGGCTCCTGCCGTTCTTCAGATATACAGAAAAAAACAACAAGAAAGGATTTAAGGAAAAAATTAGAGGTAGTCGTGGTTTTTTGCTCATATCTCAGCCATTTGTAGACCGATCTAGCTGGATTTTATTACAATGGACATATCTGACGTAAATAAATACCAACCAATTTCCCATAATGTTTGGGGTCTTCGGAAACCACGTTTTAACAATCAGACGCATACGTACAGCCGGATTGGAACTTCCCTTCTCATTAGGATCCAGAATATATTAGAATCCAATATTGTACAAATTACGAACGGATTGACAAAGTTAAATAAACCCATTTACCTTCGGTGTAGGGTAACAAAATATGGCAAGTGGGACTGTTGGGTTTGCTATGGAACTATTCATACACATACATACATTTTCATTTTATTCATTATAAATGAGACTCCTAAATGATACCTACCCTTCATTTAGGCAGTAAATTCTATAAGTTTTCATTTAAATATTTTGTATATGACATCAGGTAAGACTTAAATTTGCATAAAAAGACTTTAGCTCGTTGTAGAAAAAATAAACCAATTAATTTTTTTAATTTAAAATCTTTTCAATAAATACACCATGATAAAAACAAATTTTATTTATAAATTTTAGGAATATACCAATGCATCGAAGAATGTTGATTTGCATAAAATCTTTACGCCAGCCACTGATGCTGAGGAAATTTTGCCTAAAAATCGTAAGTACGTCCTTAACGAATTGTCGAAATTGTTGCAGTGGTTTAATCGTAATTTTTTTTTCTTACAAAACTATTATTACGATTATGAAAAAAAGATCCAATACTAGCAAAGGCATTTCGGCATTTCTTCTCTGAAAGCAAAATTGAAACAACTTTTAAAGCTCTTAATTTTTCCATTGCTGTGAAGAACAAATAGAGCATATCAGTTTTCAAGAAAAGTTTTTATAAATTCTTTATTATTCACTCCTTCTTTTACAATTCTACTACTCCAACATAAAACGAAGAAAATCGAATAAAATTAAAAAAAAAACGTTTAGCAAAAATTGCATTTTTTTCAAATTAAAGAATATAAAATTCGGATAAGACATCGGAAAAGACATCGTCGTTTAACTTTTTTCTCTGTTCCCTAGTTTCAAGAAAAATATCATACAGATCAAAATCAGTGCTCATTTAAATTAAATAAGTTAATAAGCAGTATTTATTCCAAAATAATGTAAAATAGATACGTAAATAAAGAAGTTCCTTTAAAATAACAAAGTTATACAAATAATTATTAATATTCCGCCTTATTATGGATGTCTTTGTCGATAACACTGTGCAAGAAATTGACACTTTTTTGAGTCAAGCTAGTCACCTGACGTTTTAAACTAATTCGGGTACGCTGAATCCAGCGGTGCTCTGATTTTCGAGATTTAGATACATACATATGTTCGCGTAACTAAAAAACTGTAAAAAACTAAAAAAAAACGAAATTCCGCAATAAAATTTCCTTTAACATTGACGTTAACATTGACGTTCAATATTAACGAAAATTAAAAAAGTACAAGCCAAGGAAAGAAATTTAATTTCACGTATTTTCCCTTTTTGGTACATTTTTATTCACTCTGAATTATCAAAAATTTCAATATTTTAGTGAGAGCCCATACTTAAATACGTATATGCGAATGAATGGAGAAAAATGTTTTATAAAATAAGTACCAAAACTAGTTAAGATTTTTGCCCCTTAAACGTTCGAATTTCGAAAAAGTGCCAAACTCATATCTGTATTTTTTTAGATAAATTTCGAATGTGATATTGCCTTTATTTCATTAATTGGTTTAAAAGATAGATTGGATGGAAAAAAGTGCCAAAATACAGGTTTTATCCGTTTACACCCTAAAAGGGCCGAATTTCAAAAAAGAACCAGACACCTATTCGCTTATTTTTCTAAGCAAAATGGATAGGTGTTAATTTTTTTTACGCTTTAGGCGTTTAGTTTGTACGATGATGAATCAGTCAGTCAGCCGATCAGTAACGTTGCAAGTTTATACATACAGATTGTTATCAGTTTGTTCGGAACAAGAAATTAAATTAAGCCAATTCAAGAAAACACTTGCCGAACAAAATCATTGTTCTCTCTCTCTTAAAAGTAAGACGTCAAACTCAAAACAAACAAAATTTTGTCCGGACTAAAATATTGTTGGGAACGCATGAGTGAATCGGGCTTAAGATTCACAACTGAATTAATAGTTTAACTGTAGTTAAAAATTCTTATTATGGGTTGCAGTTCAACTCAACTAAGTTGTCTGCGTTAATTTTTTACCCATATTGTGATTTATTTATTTCAGTCTATGGAAAACAAAGTTCCTTAGTGCCAATTCACACGTTGCAAGTCTTATTGATCTGCTTGCTACCTTATAGGCGAGAGAGAGTGAGAAAGAAACGTTTCTTTTCCTCTCGTCACTCTCGTTATAAAGTAGCAAGCTGATCAATAAGACTTGCAACGTGTGAATTGGGACTTACAGACTATGCAACTAAACCTAAACTTACATAGACAATATATTACAAAGTTAAAAAAAAAAAAAAATACTAATAATTGGAAAATAAAATTTATAATATACTCAAAAGAAATGACTTAAAAATATCTTTTGATGTGCAAAATTCAATATGCGACTTAGATTCTTTTTGAAGGCATATATTTAATTTATTAATGTTATGAAATAGTCTCGTTAGAGTACCATTAAGATCATAATAATTACGATGAACTAGAACTTTAAATGTGCCAATTTTATAGCTGGTATATTGATTCAGGACAATCATAATGAGTAGGATAGACTGTAATTTCCTACGGTATTCCAAAGTTCTCAAACCAATAAGGAGACATTTAAGGCCCAGTTAGCCGGGAGTAACAGTAAATTAAACTTACCGTAAAAAAGGAAGACCAATCTATTTCTTAGAGATTGATACGCAACATCTTACTGCTAACTATAATCGTTCTAATTGATTTACATACAACAAAATGAAGCAGCTGATTTGCAACGTTACAGTAACTCCCGGCTAACTGAGCCTTTAGCAACATAAGAAGTAAAATTGAATTGAGTATGTGAGCGTTAGGCATATTTAATAAACACCCGTTGTACTCTCTCCCCACGAGAAATGTGAATAGAAATATATGGACTCTAGATAACTGAAGTATATTGTAACTTTGATCTAACAAAAGATGTATAAATATAATTAAATGAGTATGGGTAATGGAATTCAGAACAATTCCTTTTTAACCCTGCGGCCACACGATCAAGTTGTTCTTGATAGTCTTTTACATATACTGCTTGTCAAAATTTACAAAAATTGAGAGCTGTGACGTAGGTGGCACTCAATTTACTTTCAAGATGCCATAAAAAAAACAATTTATAAAGACAAACATGTACTCAGCTGTTAAATTGAAAGTAAATTGTCAAACAAATGGAAAGGTGAAATTGAAAGCCATTTCGTGGTCAATTTAAAAAGTGTGAGTGTGTTAGTAAAAAAATGAGAGAGTTGAGTGAATTGAATGGAATTGAAAGGCAAAACTTGATCGTGTGGCCACCAAGTTAAAAAGCTAACGTTTTATTTAGAAGCAATCAAAGTTCAGTTGTATAAGTGCGACGCACAGTGGCTGAAAATTTTATTTCATTGGCCAAAAATCCAATTTTTGTTTGTCACCGATTTCAAAAATTTTAATTTGATTTAATAGTAAACATATTAAAACTAAGGTAGCCAAAAAATTTGGTCAAAATATTGGTAATTGTGGGTGTGACATGTTGTTAAACACAACTTTTTTTTTTAATTCAGAAAAAAGTATTTTTTTAAATATTTAATCCGAAAGAAATTATCATTGCACAAAAACTATAAGCGATAATGACCTGCTTGCTTTTCTGCTAGGTTGGTAGTCTTGTTATCTTTAAAAAGGTAATATTTGCGACCGTTGTGTTGTTTATATTTGAGATGCTAGGACATATTTTCTAAACTACTATATTTTTGTCAAATTTCAACTTTAGTAGAATAGAACTTTTGCGGCCCAAAAGGGACCAAGAAGGTGAAACCACTGATAGAAAGGTGAAAGTGTTTTCTTTTACCCTGTATATACTCTTGTACCCGTTTGGACCCGTCTGTTTAACACTTTCTTAATTTTAATGAAATTACTAAAAAAAAAATTTCTAAACTACTTTATTTTTGTCATATTTCAACTTTAAAAGAATAGAACTTTTGCGGCCCAAAAGGGATTAAGAAGGTAAAACCACTGATAGAAAGGTAATTTTAATGAAATTACTCAGAAAAAAAAATTTTTTTAAATTAGTATTGTGGTTATTTTGTTGAACTATTTATGGTTTTTAATCCAAATTTTTAATATTTTTAATTAGGCTTAAGTTCATTTAATTTTAATTTTTCATTAAATTATTTTTATGAAGAAAGGAATTTTACAACATGAAAATTAATTAAAATTGTTATTGATAATCTTTCATTCTTGACGTGGCTGGGGCTGGAACCCCGGCCGGCAGGTTACCATGACATGTTTCGATCGCAACCACTCGATCTCCTCAGATGGATTTGCCGTCTTACACTCGCAGCCATCGACGACTGCTGACGTCAATAGTCAAACATCAATCCTTAAACCAAATTGTATTCTAACATTTGGTAGATCGAAATTTGCTTTCCTGAATGATTATCCATTTCAATTGATTTTACATGTTTTTTCCCTTACTTCTGTTTTTTCGTACTTTTGTCAAGAATTTTTCTTGGAGTCCAAGTACATTTTTTGTTTTTTCATTTTGTCTTTTTCTTTTCTGTTGACCTTTTTCAGCACAACTTGAAGGACAAATGTACACATAGAGCTCGTGCCTTAGCTTTAACAATAATTAGTATTGTGGTTATTTTGTTGAACTATTTATGGTTTTTAATCCAAATTTTTAATATTTTTAATTAGGCTTAAGTTCATTAAATTTTAATTTTTCATTAAATTATTTTTATGAAGAAAGGAATTTTACAACATGAAAATTAATTAAATGGTTTTTTAAATGGTTTTTTACAATTTTTTTTAATTCCGCAAAAATGTTTGCAGAAGTAACAGAAATCATGTGCTATTGTCTTCAAAAAATATTTATGATATAGGGAAAATTGATCGTGATCGAACATAATACATAATACAAAATTTTATTAATGTTACACAATCAGAAAAACGTATAGCTACCCTGATTCATCCTTATCCGTTACACTACGTTCACACTATCGTATTTTATAGTAGAATAAAGAACTTATACACGCGTTTACGCTAAACAGGTATATTGTGACTCCCACCTTAGAAGGGCTTTTTTAATTTTGTTTGGTCTTTTTATTTTATCTGTTTTTATGACTCTAATAATAGTCCATGACCCTATAGCTATGCAATGCGTTGTTAAATTTGTGTCAGATATTTTATAGCATATAAATAAAAGGATTTTAAGTTTTTTAATCCTTTTTATTCTACCTGTACTTGGTATGAAAAAAAGTATGAAAAGGTTTAAAAGCAAGTGACATTCGGATGCAAACTCAGTGGATATAATATATCTGAGCAATAACAACGTTTTTCATAAACATGGAGAGCTTCAGCTATAAAGAATTGGCCGGAGAGTATTTTAGAAACAAAAACGAGGAAGATGTTAAAAATTACATTCGAAAAAAAGGAAACTTAATTTCCTATAGCACTGAAATACAATCGGACTTAGAAAATAAATTATATGTTTTCATCAAACATTTAAAACAGCGATACAGGAAAGTTGATTACAGCAAAGATAGATTTTATAAGAGCTTTGCAAACTGGTTAGAGAACGAACTTTCTGTCCAGATCGCTTCAGAAACTTCAAATCAAAACACAGACCACAAAAATCGCTGGACAACTGTAGCGATAGATCCAAGAGGCGGAAGCTTAAGGATATAAATGAAGAAATCGAATATGAAAATATTCAAGATACTTTCCTACATCAATTGCGATCACAGAAACAATTGAAAAAAGTGGATATCATTGAAAAAGTTGTTAAAGCTAGTCCATTGAAAACAAAACGGATTCTTAAAAGTATACCAACTCCAAGCGATGCAAAACAATTCACAAATGAGGAGGCATTAGCATTATTTCTGGATTTGAAATTAACAAAACAGCAATATATACAGCTCAGATTGCGTGCGATTGAAAAAGGCTCAAATCTGTATCCAGCATATCATCACATAACATCTGCTAAAATGGACTGTTTGCCATTAAAGGACACTATTACAATCACATCAATTTCGGCAGAGGTACAACTACAATCTCTACTTGATCACACATCCGAACGCTTGCTACAATCAATAAAAGGAATCAATAAAAGGAAAATCAATAAAAGGAAAAGTTAAAGAAATATGGAAACACAAAGTTAATTCTTTTTTGTAAATGGGGATGTGATGGTTCTTCCGGACAAAAACAATACAAACAAGTAGTATGTGAAAATATTTCGGACTCAGATATGTTCATGGTATCATTTGTACCATTGCGATTAAAAAAGATTTTGGAAGATTCAGAGCCTTCGACAAGTACAACGCAAACAAAGGATATTTGGAAAAATGAAACACCATCTTCTACGAAATATTGCAGACCTATAAAATTTGAATTCAAAAAAGAAACTCATGATGCCATTAATAAAGAAGTTAGTGATATCAAGGCCCAAATTGCAATGCTACAGCCATTACAGTTGGATTTAGATGGGCAGCAAATTGAAGTTAGCTACCAATTAGTGCTAACAGTGATATATGGAAAAGTAGGCCAGGCTTTGACTAACACGAAGGCTGCATCCAGCTGCATCATATGCCATGGAACATCAAGCCAATTAAACCAAGTCCCGACAAAATCATTAGATAATACTGATGCATATGAATTTGGATTATCACCACTACATGCAAGAATACGACTTATGGAACACATACTTAAAATCAGTTATGATTTGGATTTCGGATCTTCAGGATCAATAAGAAACAAGGAACCAACAAGGAGTTAAGAAGTTCAAAAAGGAAACATGTTCAAGATGAATATCGCAAATTTGGGTTGATTATAGATCAGCCGAAACAAGGGTCAGGCAATACAAATGAAGGCAATACCGCAAGAAGATTCTTTTCAGATCCAGAAACAGCATCTGAAATAACAGGTGTTGATTTTAACCTAATTTTTAGATTTAAAATAATCCTAGAAGTACTTGCGTGCAATGAAGAAATTGACTCTAGAAAATTTGGAGATTTTGCTAAGGAAACTGCAAAAATATATACAACCAAGTACCCATGGAGAAATATGTCTGCTACAGTTCACAAAATCCTTTATCATGGAGAAGATGTCATTAAATATCAGTTGGTGCCACTTGGAGATTTATCAGAGGAAGCTCAGGAAAAAAGGAATAAGGATTACAGATTTTATAGAGAGCACAATACTAGAAAAATTTCACGAAATTCCACTAATGAAGATCTATTTAATATATTATTGGCAACGTCAGATCCGTTTATCTCCAGTATTCGAAATCAATGGAAAGTGGAACATCGGGATTTAGATGAAGAAGTCAAAAAACTACTAAAGAACAGAAATAACACAGAACAAAATATGGAATATTTGCAATCAATCTTTCAATTAAATGAACAATAATTATAATTCATTAGATCAAAGACAGACATTGTATTAGTAAAAAATAATAATAAATAGAAGCTCACGTTGTTACAAAAGCTATTAAAATCTATTGCTGCTATTATTCATACATTATCCACATATGTATGAAATGTTTTAATAAATAAGAATAAATAAGTGTAAACAAATTTGAAAGCAAAAAATTGTTTATTTTTCAGCAATAATAGCAAAATTTCCAGTGGATTTTACTATTTTTTTTATGTTAAAATTTTTTTTATAGTAAGCATTTAATTTTTTGAGTGTCCCATTATTACAAAAAATGTTAATGATTATTATTTAAATCAAAAAATTAAATTTTTAAATAATTAAAAGAATTAAAAAAAACCATATTGCACGCTAAATTAAAAAAAAAATTAAAGTTCCACTTTGACCTTAAATTCCTCAATAACTACTCAACCAATTTTAATGAAATTTAAGAATCTAACTGTCGATTAAAAAAAATTTCACTAAAATATCTCCTTCGGTTCAAAAGTTACAGATTTTTGGCCAATGAAAAACGATTTTCAGCCACTGTGTGACGTCGTGAAAATAATCATTGCCATATACACACATGTATTCTATTTTTGAAATATTGAAGTCGGTAGCTTGCTGTCTCGGATGTGTTTAAAGCATTAGGGACATTACATATTAATTTTTTTTATTCAGGCGACAAGTAATATCACGGTTGACATTAACCTGTCATACGGGGTAGGCAGCCTGACCGAGACCATTGCACCTTGTCCAGAGGATTCGAGACCGGCCAAACAAATGTGTGAAAGTTTCTGTCATCGAAATGTTCCCCCGTTTATTGAAAGGTATTCACCCCTTTCATTAGGTATTTCGTACATCGTTGCTCGTTTTTTTTTTTGCTTCTTTTTTAATATATTTTCCATATTGGCACGAAAGAGTAAAGTTAATAATTGTGCAACCCTAGATGGACCCATTTCCGGCGAGCTAAAGCCGAGAACACCAGCGTGCCAAAGTCCATCGTAGAGCGATAGGTTTTGGGAAAACCTTTTTAATTTTTTCCGCTTCACAATTAGTACATAAGCTGTCAAAAGTTAGACAACAATTTTTTTATGCCAGCATTAGAAATGGAGAAACCAATGAAAGTGACAGTGGTGGCAAGTAAATGTTAAGAAATTACCCCAAATCAAAAAAATACTCATTAAATTTGCACTGAGAAAACATAAAAAAAACCCCAAGACAAAAAAAATAATTTTTAAATATTTTTTAAACATACACACTAGACTGGTCGCAATTTTTTTTTTAAATTTAATTGTTTGCGCTGCTTAAAATATGAGGTTTGGTGTAAGAAATCATGATCTAATTTTTCAGGTCAATCCGACGGTGCCTAGCCGTGCCGGGTGGGGCCCAAAGTTTCCCATATTATAAAAAAAAAAACATCTTTTCTATCAGATCTTTATAGTTATACTAGTTGAAAAGCCGAAAATTTAAAATATGGCTTCGTTACGATCTTCCGCAGAGAAAGTACTTCAAGTGTGCCAAATTTCAGCTTCCTATGTCATCAGATGGCTTCAGAAAGTTGCGGAAAGAATAGGACATACATGCAAACATCCTGACATACTAAGAAATTATATATTGTATAGATTGATTAAAGTATTTGCTGTTTAATATTTTAGTATGATACGAACGAAAGATTTTTAACCTAGTTCAGGGTCGCTGAATCCTTTGGTGCTAGCCGTTTTTTTAGGTTAGCTTTGGTTTTCGAGATATACCGTTATTTCGAAAATTAAGGATGTTGCACAACATATGTTAAATCATTAAAAATATCTAGTACATTTTCGTCCCTCTCTTCCACGTACATGTTTCCTTAATTAAATAATTTAAGCATTGCAGAAGACGGAATAAAGTTTTGGCATCCATTGCTTTGTAGTGTGTTTGACAAGTCGCTGTTATCATACCTTCTGTATGTAACACGAGCTGCACACTTTGTTGTAGCAACAATGTCCACACACACCAAACTCATTGTTGGGAATATGCTGACAAGCACATTCCCAATCAGGGCTGTCAGATATGGCGATTTCTCGCCAAACGTGGCGATTTTGAAACGTGTTTGGCGATGGGATTTCCCATTTGGCGACTGGCGACTTTTATGGCGATTTCTGATATAACTGGCGATTAACTTGGCTATTTTTACCTTTTATATTATTTCGGCGACTTTGTTTAACAACTTGTCATTTTTTGTTATCATTACTAATATAAAAAAAAACATATTAAGGGCCATTATTATACTTGGCGTTAGCTGTTATCCGACAGTTAACAGACGCTTTTTGACAGATAACACATTATTATCTGTCAATTTAATCTAAACTTTAGCTAACTTCAAGTTGTAATAATGGCCCTAAGTGAATTTTATATTCAGTCACTATTTAATTCTAATAGTATGTAGGTCAAAACTCCAGTAATGAAATTGGTGAGGCTGAATGTACGGTCTTATAGACTCGTGTACTTAATTTAAGTTTTTAACTGAATAAATATGTATATGATCTCCATTTTATATTATTTAAAAAAAAATTACAGAAACAAAACTTACTTCGGCGACTTTTTTGGATTTTTTCTCAGTTTCTGGCGATTTTTGACTGAAAAATTATACTGGCGTTTTTTGTATGCAAAATTTAATTTAAAAAAAAAAGAAAATTTTACAAAAACTGAACAAAATCGACGTTTGGCGTTTTTTGGCGATTTCTGACATCCGGTTTGGCGATGGAGCTCAAAAAAATCTGACAACCCTGTTCCCAATAATGCATTGTTAAAATAAATGCCTTAGTATTAGTATATTTTTAGGTACTTAGATTTAAGTTATTTTAAGAAACAATTATTATAAAGAAGCCATAGCCAAAGAACAGTCGCACAAGCGGCTGTTCGAAATAAAGAAATAAAACTAAATTTAAATCAAAGTGAATTTTTATTATTTAAAATTTTTACAGCTTAAAGAATATCTAAAGGCCCAACCACAATGTGCTTAAGTTGGCTTAATCAAATGTGCGAATACATGTTTATTATATGAGGCAAACCATATTGAACTTAAGGAAACTTTTTGCTAAGTTTAATGAAACTGTCATTTGCTTAAGCAAGGTGCGAATCTAATCGCACATTCCGTACGGAATCAAATGTTTTTTTATTTTGTTTTTGATTTTTTAAATACATTTGAGAGACTTTTTGTTAATTTTTGACAGTAGGTTAAGCAAGGCTATGCATATTATGGTTAGGCCTTAACTCTTAAAATAGATTCAACTGTTGAAGTTGTCAGTTGATTTCTTATTTTATTTTTTATAAGACTAAACATTGAGAATGCTCGCTCGACAGTTGCATTCGAAAATGGAAGTGCCAGTAACGCAGATGCTAGCCCACTAATATTTGGGAATTTTTGTAGGTCGCACGCATCCTTTTTCCTACTCACTTCGTGCCAGCTTACATTGTGTACAATTTTCCACTCCTCTAAAGTTGAATCGATATCTTTAATACTATTTTTAAAATAACCTGCAATGTCTGTAATATCAGGTTTTTTAGCATTTTGTGTATTTTCTGGAGAAAAGATTGTTATTTTCCATTATATGTATGTATTTATGGAAGTCTCTGCTTCAGTTGCTTACATAGTTCTGCAATAAAATTTCTACAATTATCTTTTATTTCAATCTTATTAGAAATTTCAGTAAAAACTTGAGTTAAACTGTAACCAAAATGAAAACATTCTAATGGAATGAAGAAACTTTCAAAATTTAGACTTCTTAATGTAGAACTTTGATCGTTTGTCAAGACGTCTGCATGTAATTTTTTTTGTAAATGAAACAAATAGCAATCTTTTAAATCATCATAAAATTTTAATTGATCCATATTTTCAGCTTGAAACATCTTATTTAATTAAATTACTGGTTTTAAAATATGTTTGAGAAAAAGAAAATAGAATTTGTTTTCTTTATTATTCATTTTTGATAAAAGAAGTGATGTATGTCACTTTTCGTTTGTAGCAGCTAACTCAAAATGGAGATGTAGCGCTTCCCACTGTTCAGTAATTTTTCCAATGGCTCCATATCTTGCAAGCCAACGAGTTTCGCTCAATTTGTCATTTTATTTTTCTTGTTTCCATTATTAAGTTGTGTGTGGTAGCATACTCAATTTGCCGTTTACTACTATGAAAACCAACCACTAGTTTCCCGTATTATGAATTCAATTTCAGATGGCAAAACTTTCATAGCTTTTTCTGCAGCTAAGTGCAATGAATGACAAATGCATTTTACTGTAACTAAATGTGGGACGAATTCTTTTAATCTGCTACTAACGGAATTATTTTTTCCTGTCATTGCATTTGCTCCATCCACACCTATTTCCAGCAAATTTTTAATATCTAGGCTATCCGATTTCAATGAGCTAATAATCAATTTGGCAATCACTTCGGAAGACCAACTTGGAATCTCAAATAACTTATATAATGTTGTACTAAAATATTTTCGTCATGCATAGCATTTTTATATTATCTATAGAAGTACTCTCGTCAATTATTAAGGAATAGGGGCTGTCTCCAATTTCGTTTAAAGATTGTTTAAAAGAAAGGGGAGCCATTAAATTTTTTATAATCGCCGTGCATTTAGTTCTATGAAGCCGATTTTCCCGCAAAGAATCTGAATCTTCTCCTAATTTTTTGATCAATTCCCCAAGATGATCAACACAGTTAACGGAACAGTGTTCTGCAAGTTTTATTTTAGCAATTTTTCTTGCATCTGTATACGTAGGTTTTAAGAAATTATTTACTGACACATGAGGATCATTATTTAAAGATGTGCAATATATATGCTTTTTGGTATTCTTATTTGCGCTGAAACCTTTTCTGTGTGCAATAACAATACATTTACAATACTTACACACGGCTTTTTCTTCGTCGTCTAAGCATGGAGCAAGCCAACCTTATTTAAATACTTTTGAAAATATTTCTTTTCCTTTTTCTACGCTTTTTTTACTTTCCTTAGAATTTTTGCTGTTACTGAGAAATTTTAGCAATAATAAGGCAAAAAATATACTACTAAATAATAACAAACCTAAAATATCCCCAAATGCTATTTTTACACACTAAATTTCCCCCGAACTAAGTTTTAGAACCTAAACGCAAAAGAAAACCCCAAATTTTGAGTGAAAATCCCTAACTTGACAACACTGGTAAGTGTGCATAATCAATTAGTACATAAAATACTGGATATTTTTTTATAAAGAAGTCCATTTCAATTAACAGCGAATTGACCGCTTAATGGATTAATTAGAACAGAATCCTGACATTGGAAGAGAAAGACAGGATCTAAGAAAGCCTTTCAAGCAATTGCCTTGGCCCACTCTCAAGAATGGCAAAATAATTTTTTTTTTTAGAAACAAGTAGTGCTTTATTTGGCTATGCCGAATCTTATATGCCCCTTACCATTGTGGGATAGAAACAGAAAGTTACATACTTATGTAAATATTGTTCTGTAGATATAAATAAGTATTATTTTGAGTCATGCCCACCAAAATATGTTAAACTCTTATTTACAAAGCTGCTGTTGAAAAATCACATAAAAAGCTGTAGTTAACGCGTGTTAAACCAACTAGAATAGAACAGTTGACGAATGCCTCTCTTTCCCTATCTCTCACAGCAGATTCACTACTTTATAATAAATACCAGAAGACACTCACGCTTTGAAATATAACATCGTGTTAAAAATAACATAGTTGTACACTAAGGTGGTTCGAAAAAAAAGTTGAGCCAGTCACCCCTAGGATTAAAGATTAGTTGAAAGTTAGTTAGTCAAGTCGCAAAAACAGTGGTTTTGGGGAGTAGAAGTCGTTAACCTATTTTAAAGATATTAATTTATCACAACACAAGATAAAACATGCCAACCCGTTGCTTATATTGTTGATGCTTTTAAATCAATTTTGTGAAAAGATATTTTATTTTTATACATTTTTTTTATAATACATTTTTATCTACAATCTATCCATTTAAGGATACTAAGCAAATTTGATACAATAAAGAATTTCATTAGTTGTTAGACTCCAGTGAGAACAACAACTCATTAAGAACATAATTGTATGTTTTTATACTATTATTTACAAATTAATTAGGAATGTATTTAAGAAAAGAGGAAAATAATAAATAGCAATATATGTGTATGTATTTGCAGTATTAGCGATATGAGTATTTGTAGTATTAAAGAAACAAAAATAATAAATAATTAAGACACATTTTGAAAGCATTTAATTTATAAACGAAATGGAGAGTCGAGGATGTGGTGCCATTTTAGTCTTTTAACTTCTTCAGTATCATCGAGCAGAGAGATGGCCAACGGATTGCAGTCAGAGTTGCCAATTTAGCGCCTTTGGCGCTAGATTAAGCGCTTTTTAACTGTCGAAAAGGCGCATATTTTTTCCTTAGCGCTTTTTTTAAAAAGAGCGCTAAATTAGCGCTTTTATTGATACCCAACATTTTTGCACTTTTATTTGCATACATTAAAATCAAGACACATTAAACCAAAATTTGTTTCCGTTTTGAAAATACTTTACTCTGAAAAGCATTCTATACAAGGAAAGAAGTTTATTTTCTAAAGAAATCCATTTCGTTTCTTAAAACAAGAAAATTCAAAACTAAATAACTGATTTTAACTTATTTTGTTCGTATTAAGTAAAAGTTTCTTAAATAAAGAAACATTTTCTCATGATTAAAAAATTCACGTTTTTGGTATATGATCAAAAATTTCAAGAAGCATTTATTTAATATTAGTCTGATTTTAAAATAGAATCAAGAAACAAAGTTTTTTTTATAAACTTACTAGTGCTATACGTTTTTATGGAAAAATTTTAGGCTTTTCTTCTGATTTTGTAAAATAAAAAGCAAAGAAAACTTGATTTAAGCAACTATAGAATTAAAATTAATTTTTTAGCTGTATTTTAGTAAATTTTAGTTCGCTTTGAGTCACAACTTTTTGCTTATGCTTATATACAATAAGAAATTTTTGGCTTGGACGAGAATAGTGCAAAATTTTCGTGGTTCAAGACATATTTTCTGGTGAATTAGTAAATAATTCTTTCCGTGTATAGTTGAAATTATATTACTTTAAGCTTCCTTAAATATCAGAAAAGCCTTTTTAAAAATATTAAAGTGTTATTAACACTGCTCGGCAAAAAACTAACAAAAAGTCGATCTAGAGAACTTGGTTATGTGATTTTAATTCACTTTAGCGTGCTAAATGCAAATAGTTTATTCAATCACGTCTAGTTAACATTTTGTTTACTGATTTCTTGCTTTTTTTTATTCATAATATATGTTCAAACCTTCACAATGAATTTCTTTCACATATTCGTAACTATGTTTGTACAAGTCTACAAACATACTTGCGTACATGTGCCTGCACGAAATTATGTGAACAACCTTAAATTGTCAGTCTCATGTTTTTCTTTTATTTTTTGTAATGTTTTAATTTTTATTTAACTTGAATTTCTTTCACACGTTTGTAAGTACGTTTGTACCAATCTACAAACTTACTTACGTACATGTGCCTGTCCGAAATTATGTGAACAATCTTAAATTAATATTCTCATATTTTTCTTTTATTTTTTGCAAAGTTTCAATTTTAATTTAACTCGTGCCTTGAACTTCTAGTTTAATTGCAATTTGCCTGTATTTTTACTTTTTACCAAGTTTGAGGAACTCCAATTTCATTTAAATATTTTCATTTAGTAACCTTGAACTACTGTTTGAGTTTATTTTATTTTTGCATCGTCGGCGGTTTCACATTTTTTCTGGAATTTCTTTAATTTACAATTTTATAAGCTTTGTTGTTATTTGTATTTAGTAATTAATTAGTATATAAGAATCAATTTTATTTTAATAAAATCAGAAATAATAAATCAATTTATTTGACAAGTTGTTTCTCTACTATAACTCCGCTGTAACCAAGTTTCAAGTGCTTGTGTTACTCTGTAGAATTGTCTTGGTGATACTGCCTAGACAATATTATTAACGTTACTTGGCTCATAGCCTTGTAAATAAAACCCAATTCAAAGGTTAAACAAATCAGTTTAACCCAATTCATTTATTGAATTAAACATCTGGTGACCCCGACGTGATTCCTTTGAAATTCAAGATTCCCCCCACCAGTGGTAAGGGTCCTGAAAGTCAATAGGATACAAGACGTGCTCCTGTCAAGGAAAAAATCCGCAGGACAGCTCAAGAAGACGTGCTCCTGTCAAGGAAAAAATCCGCAGGACAGCTCAAGAAGACGTGCTCCTGTCAAGGAAAAAATCCGCAGGACAGCTCAAGAGGACGTGCTCCTGTCAAGGAAAAAATCCGCAGGACAGCTCAAGAAGACGTGCTCCTGTCAAGGAAAAAATCCGCAGGACAGCTCAAGAAGACGTGCTCCTGTCAAGAAAAAAAAATCCGCAGGACAGGTCAAGAAGACGTGCTCCTGTCAAGGAAAAAATCCGCAGGACAGGTCAAGAAGACGTGCTCCTGTCAAGGAAAAAATCCGCAGGACAGGTCAAGAAGACGTGCTCCTGTCAAGGAAAAAATCCGCAGGACAGCTCAAGAAGACGTGCTCCTGTCAAGGAAAAAATCCGCAGGACAGCTCAAGAAGACGTGCTCCTGTCAAGGAAACAAGCCGCAGGACATCTCCAGAAGACGTGATTAATAATCAGCTGCTTCACTAGAAACAAATTCCTCAAGGGGCGCAAACACTCCTGGGGATAGTCAGACAAAAATTTTGGCCAATAAAAGGCAAAATTATGGCAAGAGCCACAGTGCATCGATGCACGACATGCAGCAGAGCCAAGCCTGAGCTATTCCAACAAATAATGGGCAACCTGCCATCAACACGTGTCACACCCGCCCGGGCCTTCATTAATACTGGAGTCGATTACTGTGGCCCAATCACCGTTCATTATAAACTTCGGGGAAAACGACCACACAAGGCCTACATTGCTGTCTTTTGCTGCTTTGCTACAAAGGCAGTACACTTGGAACTTGTGAGCGACCTCACGACTGAGGCATTTATAGGTGCACTCAAACGGTTCATATCTCGTCGTGGACATTGTCAAAATTTATATTGCGACAATGCAACAAACTTCGTCGGCGCGAAAAACAAATTGCCTGAACTTTCCACAATAATACATTCTTCAGAAGCACAAGCTACCATTATGAATGCTTGCAGCAACAAGGGTATTCAATTCAATTTTATTCCACCAAGAGCACCACACTTTGGCGGCCTTTGGGAAGCAGCTGTTAAATCCGCAAAATATCTTCTGGTAAGGACATTGGGGAATGCATCCTTAACTTACGAAGAACTTGAAACCATAGTTGTGGAAATTGAAGCAATACTTAATTCCAGACCGATTTCACCAATGTCAAATGACGCAAACGACATAGGCGCACTTACCCCGGGCCATTTTCTGATTGGCGAACCACTAACTGCCCAAATTGATGCTCAAGCGAAGCCCACAAATCTTAAATTGGAAACACGATGGAAATTAGTTTCTCATCTCAAGCATGAATTTTGGAAGAGATGGTCACGAGACTACCTAAATGAACTGCAATATCGAAACAAATGGCGAGAACAGTCAAAAAATCTGAAGCCAGGGGCAACCGTCCTCATTAAAGAAGATAATGTTCCAGTAATGAAATGGCCCTTGGGGCGTGTTATACAAACATATAAAGGACACGACGGTGTGGTAAGAGTAGCAGATGTTCAGACCGCTTCAGGCATCCTTAAAAGAGCAATTCAATATTTAGCTCCACTCCCTAAACTCACCGATGAACCCGAAGAAGAAGGACAACTATCTCCTCCACAAATCCCAGAATCCGAATTGTCAGCAGAAAATCAATCACCAAAACCATCATCGGACGGAAGGCCACTCGCCAAAAAACAGCGAACCTTGGCAAACTCAATCATGACTACACTACTCGCAATCTTGCTATTACTCCCACTCGTGTCCACAGATAAAATTGAAATAACCCAATTTGAACCCAACATCGGCTTGTACTTTGAAGGTATCAGCAACATCCGAGTATCGCGATCAGAATGGAACATTATTTCCTACTATAACTTACGCCCATATTGGCAGGAAATATCCAGCTTCATGAACGAATCAACGGCATTGCACCACTTATGCGACCTGCTAGTTCAAAGGACAACTTGCTCGAGCGTTCTCCAAGCAGTAGACTTCAGCATAGCAAGTCTTAATAACAATAATCTTTTGCTAAAAAGAAGAGTTAAACGTGGCGCTATAAACGCTGTTGGTAACATTGCTAATTCACTGTTCGGAATTTTAGATTCAGATTATGCTGAACAAATGTCAAACACCATCAGCGCAGTAAACGCAAATGAAAACCATCTGAAACAACTCCTCAGCAATCAAACATCAATTGTCGACGCAACTCTAAACGTACTTAAACAAGATGAAGAGAATATAAAACAAAGGTTCAACAGCGTAGAAAACCAATTAACAGAAATTACATCCAGACTACACGACAATGAAAAAGAACAGTATCAAGCAAGACTTTTTCGGATTTTTATGTCGCGATCTGTTCAACTTTCTCTAACATCAGCAAGGTTACATCGAATCCAGTCAGAAATCTTATCAGCACTAACAGATTCACACCATGGAAAAATCAGCCCAACACTTCTATCACCGTCCCAACTTCAAGCCGAGCTTATGCAAGTGAGGAATCATCTTCCAACGTCTCTAGAACTACCAGTAGGCGGAGATAATATTCTACAACTGTATAAAATTATGAGTGTAAGAGGAGGCGTAACAAAAGACCACGTCATCTTTCATATATCTATTCCGTTAGCTGATCCTGAACCATTCGAGCTTCTGAAACCACACCCAATTCCGGTTCTGACAAATGGCACAATGCTCGCTATAAGGCCATGCGGCAACTTCCTAGCTATAAATTCCCACAGGGATCAGTACTTCATCATGACAGAAAAACAGCGGGACACATGTGCAATAATTAGAGAAGATGAACTTTTGTGCCAACACATGCAATCAACATTCAACGCAAACGCTGACAAATGCCTATGCGAACTTTCACTTCTCAACTACAACACGCAAAGAGGTTGTTACATTGTTCCTGTTACTGACAATACGTCACTTACACAGTTGGAATATAACAATCAATGGCTATACACAATGCAGCAGCCTTCCCGAATAAGCGCCGTATGTGGGCAAGAAAAATCACAGCTCACCTTAAAAGGATCTGGTGTCCTAAAAATATCACCAGACTGCACCTCAAATTCAACTCAATCATCATCAAAGGTCATCAAACTGTTTTCACATCTCTTCATACATCTTACACTGTAATGAGCAATAGCACTGACATCAGCTACCCAGATGAGGTACAATTTGAAAGAATTCACACCAAAGCCTATGCTGACCAAATTAAAAACATCTCCGACATACAGAGCAAATTACATCGAATGGTATCTGCCGAGTTTCCATCACAAATCAAAAGCATACAATACCACCACGGGACCATTGCCTATGTCGCCCTCGTCATCGCAATCATAATCAGTGTGAAGGTTGCCTGGAAAAAGGCACGTTGTAAAGGAATTAAAGCAGCTCAACAACCCCCAAGTCCAGCAGTACGCCAACATATTCCAACTCAAGAATTTGAAGTATCAATAACTTAAGCGTATAATTCTAATAAAAACAATGTAAGGTTGTCGCATTTGCAATTTTGTTGATCAATGCTCAACGGCGGGGTGTATGTTCAAACCTTCACAATGAATTTCTTTCACATATTCGTAACTATGTTTGTACAAGTCTACAAACATACTTGCGTACATGTGCCTGCACGAAATTATGTGAACAACCTTAAATTGTCAGTCTCATGTTTTTCTTTTATTTTTTGTAATGTTTTAATTTTTATTTAACTTGAATTTCTTTCACACGTTTGTAAGTACGTTTGTACCAATCTACAAACTTACTTACGTACATGTGCCTGTCCGAAATTATGTGAACAATCTTAAATTAATATTCTCATATTTTTCTTTTATTTTTTGCAAAGTTTCAATTTTAATTTAACTCGTGCCTTGAACTTCTAGTTTAATTGCAATTTGCCTGTATTTTTACTTTTTACCAAGTTTGAGGAACTCCAATTTCATTTAAATATTTTCATTTAGTAACCTTGAACTACTGTTTGAGTTTATTTTATTTTTGCATCGTCGGCGGTTTCACATTTTTTCTGGAATTTCTTTAATTTACAATTTTATAAGCTTTGTTGTTATTTGTATTTAGTAATTAATTAGTATATAAGAATCAATTTTATTTTAATAAAATCAGAAATAATAAATCAATTTATTTGACAAGTTGTTTCTCTACTATAACTCCGCTGTAACCAAGTTTCAAGTGCTTGTGTTACTCTGTAGAATTGTCTTGGTGATACTGCCTAGACAATATTATTAACGTTACTTGGCTCATAGCCTTGTAAATAAAACCCAATTCAAAGGTTAAACAAATCAGTTTAACCCAATTCATTTATTGAATTAAACAATATACCTGGATTTCTGATAAATGATAAAAATACTAATTTGCATGGAAAAATATAATATAAAATAATTATTTGTAAAATATCAATATCGTTCTCAAGTTATGATAAAATATATGTAGCACATAAATGCCTTATTTCAAAATATAAGACTAGCCCATAAAAGAACAAGACATGATAGAAACAACTGAAAACGGATTTGAATTTAGCGCAGTAGTATCTTTGTTTTTCATAAATTTTTATTTAAAACGATTTTTTTTGACGGCCAGTGTTACTTATAAAACTTCGATCTTAAACATGTCATTAAGTTTTTTATTTAAATTTTATTTAAGGCTAGATTACACTATTATACTTTGTATTAATACATGTCAAAAACTCAAGTAATATGACAAAGTGTGATAGTGTGAATGCAATGTGTCACGAAAATGACAAGTATTAAGAAAAAAGTTTGACATCCCATACGACTTCATCGTTTTTTGAAAAATTTCAAAACAATAATACTTTTCATTGGATCAGGGTTGCATTTTATTTCATGTGTGAGTGTTTATACTTTGTGAGATGGTGTGAACACAAACTGTCATGTTACATTAGATTTTTTGACAGTCGCAACAAAACTCATTAGATTTCTATCTCACAAAGTATTATGGAATACGTAAGGCTTATGAGATAGTGTAATCTAGGCTTTAGCGCTTTTTAGCGCTTTTTGATTGGAGACACGGCGCTTTTTGATTAGAAATAGTTCACAACCCTGATTGCAGTGGTTACTAAATCTTTCAAGATAACTTGAGCCGAATCTATTGATTTCATCTTTAACCTTTGGAATAGATAAATCATTATGTATAGTAGAGTGGGTCAATTTTTTTGCCCACCAAGCGAATAGCAAAATCGTAATCTACGCAAAATTCTAAGAACTTTTCCTAAAGAAACCATGGTTCTAAAATCAAAATCGAGCTTCCGGTTTTTGACTTGAAAATTTGGTGCTCAGGAAATCTGAAAAAAATAATACTTTTTTTTGGAAATATTTATTGAAATTGGTGAATAGTTGGCCTGCATCGCTGAAAGAGGGCTTGTTTAAAAGAAAATTATCTCAGCTTTCTATATCTGTGCTCATTTTTAGAAAAATCTGTACATCAATAATTGGTTAAGAGGTTTTTGTCAAAATAATCATAGTCAAGCTGATAAGAAACCTAAAACTGTTACAATTTTGATACACAAAAGTTAAATCAAATAATTTAACTAAATTTTAATTCAAAGTTAATTAAAATAAAATAATTCTGCGGCATTTTGACAAAACATCTTAAGTGGAGATAAGAGAGCAAAAAAGATTTTAAAAAAACTCGGTGAAAAAAGCATTTTTGTTAAAAAATAAAATAAACCGAAATTAAAGAAAAATTTTGTTCATAATACAAAATTTAAAAAACGTAAGCAAAAATGTTTTTTAATGAAAATTCGTACGATTAACAGCATTTTTTTCAACTTTTTAATTTTGACTTAAGATGTTTTGTCAAAATGCCATAGAATTGATTAATCAAAACTTAATTAAACGAAAATTTCTTTAAATAAAATTTAAGCAAAAACTGAAAATAAAAAAATTAAAAAGTAAATATTTTTATTATTATTCTATTTTTTATTAAAACGCAATTTTTTGGAAAATTCACAACTTAAAAAAAGGAACCGATTAAAATAAAAATAAAAAATTTATAAAAAAATACTGGCCAAGCCGGGGGTGAATAAATTTAGTTTCGGCCTATATCTGTAATTTACATACAATATCTTTTTTGCTATCCATTCGTGGTATACTGTTGTGGCTTTTAATAGTAACCCAGCAAAAAATTTTAAGGTTTTCGGAAGCAAGAAAAGTACAAGAGCGCTGATATATGCGCTGGCTATTACATACTACTTAAGCCTAGATTACACTATCTCACAAGTCTTACGTATTCCATAATACTTTGTGTGATAGAATACTAATGAGTTTTGATGCGACTGTCAAAAAATCTAATGTAAAATGACAGTTTGTGTTCACACCATCACACAAAGTATAAACACTCATACATGAAATAAAATGCAACCCTGATCCAATGAAAAGTATTATTGTTTAGAAATTTTTCAAAAAACGATGAAGTCGTATGGGATGTCAAACTTTTTTCATAATACTTGTCATTTTCGTGACACATTGCATTCACACTATAACACTTTGTCATATTACTTGAGTTTTTGACATGTATTAATACAAAGTATAATAGTGTAATCTAGCCTTTAGAAGCAACAGGGAAGCGAAAACCATTGAAGTAAATTTTTAATATAAGTAAATGAAAATTATTTAATAGCTTCGCATAATCCCTTATAAGTAAGCAGGTTGTAAGGGAGTAGTTGAAATGATTATTTAAAAGAAAAAAATTACGACCAAAGTTCAAAGTGCTTCTGTTAATCCCTTACATGGAAGCACGCTGTATTCAGTGTTGCCACTTTGTGGGTAATTACCCGAATTTGGTATAATTTTTAAGGTCGTGGGTAGAGCGTGGGTAATTTCTCTTAGGTGTAATTTGAAATTTTTACTTCAGAGGCCCTAATAAAATCAAGATTCGATTTCAGTGATGACATTTATTTTATTTTAAATATTGTTGCTAAGAAATGCACAGCCTTCTGAACCAAAGTCTCGGTTTCTTTTTAAGAAACGACTTCAATCATTAAACATACATATATTTTCAAATGTTTGGTAATGAATGTTGCAAGATGGACCCTAAGATTTCGATAAAGATCCCTATCATAGTGAAGTTTATTGAAAAAAGTTATTTAAACTAAAAACTTGCCAAGGGGAAATTATGTTTCCAATATTGAAAAATATAATTAATTTTATTTCTATCTTGCTACTTTTTAATGCTTTAGTTTAAAGAATATTTAACGCCCTTTACAGTTGCAAAACTGAGTTACGAAAGGGACAGTTGTATAAAACTCTGCAGGCATTTTGTTTACTTAATAAGGTATAAAGGGTATTTTTTAAGACCATGAAACTTAAAATGGTAGACAACACAAAAAAAAAAAATTAATTTTAATCGCAGATTGATACACGGCATTACAAATTGAAACTGATCTAAAACAAATAGACACCGCGCATGTCCTAGACGAAACGCATTGCAGACGTCCAATTTTGTTTCTCTTTTTCGAATAAAATGAACAATGTTGACCTCCAAGACACCGATTGTTGCTGGTTTATCAGCATTAACCACTGACTTCACAGCCCTACGGAAAACAATCAATAAGTGTCACATCGCACGGCCTTGAAGTCTAATTGACAGTTTATTTTCTCTAAATCAACACATCGTCTTCATTTCACATTTAAGTTGCGAAATTCGATGGCTGATTTTCAAAATATATTTGGATAATTTGGTGGCGTTGTTCAAGCATGAATCTGTTCATGATAATGTGCCTGATCAAAAAGTGAAAACAGTATGGCAGTTCGTTTGACAGCTAACCTTTCGTAAGCTCTATGGGGCAAAAAAGCATCCATTATAAAGCAATAACAAGGAACATTTTAAACCTTCCCAAGATATATCAACCAAATGTGGAAGTTAAACTCATTATTTTAGCAGTTTTGTTTTAATTTTGTTTAAGTATTTAATGTTATTTTTGTTAATTTAAATAAAATTAACAGCTTGACTAAAGGCCTAACCATAATATGCATAGCCTTGCTTAACCTACTGTCAAAAATTAACAAAAAGTCTCTCAAATGTATTTAAAAAAACAAAAACAAAATAAAAAAACATTTGATTCCGTACGGAATGTGCGATTAGATTCGCACCTTGCTTAAGCAAATGACAGTTTCATTAAACTTAGCAAAAAGTTTCCTTAAGTTCAATATGGTTTGCCTCATATAATAAACATGTATTCGCACATTTGATTAAGCCAACTTAAGCACATTGTGGTTGGGCCTTAATATTGATCTGGTTTTAATGAGTTTGTTGTGTTTTTGCTTCCTTATTAATGTCTTTTTATTAAATAAAACTTAAATTTTATATCAGGTGTAATTTCGGGTAATTTTGCTTTATCTCAAGTGTAATTTTAAATCTTGCTGGTGGTAACACTGGTTGTATTGCAATGATTTCGAAATGTGTTTACGATTATTCCCGACATGTAATCGAAAACAACAGATGCTTAAAATTACTTCTTTTTTATTACGCAATCAGTCGGCAAATTGTTTTTGAGCAGAGAGGACGCAAGCAAATTTTTGTGTGGTCAATTACAAGATTTGTTGTTGTTTTCTTTTTAATTTGCGTACATTTTCGTTCTATTTTAAAAATTACATATTAACTGTGTTGTGTGTTTGTTTTGCTTTTTGTTCTTTTGCATAAGTTTTTGCTTCTATACTGTTGTATACAGTATAGAAGCAATTAATCAAAGGTATGAAAGCTGCGGTTTTTGGAAGCTCTTCCTTCACGGAATAATGTAAGCCATGAAAAACGCAGTGATTTTACAAAAAAGTAGTGCTTCCAAGTGGGAATTCGCCATATAAAAATCATGCCTCTTGTAAGCAGGTTTGTAAGGGGGAATTGTGCTTCTCTCCCTTACAAACCTGCTTACCAGTAAGTACCTTTTTTTACTGGGAACTGCCAAAATATCATCTCGATTACATTCTATGGCACATGGGAAATATTGGTAAGCAATTATGCAAATCGCTCAGTTCCCTGAATATGTTTTGGTAACCCTAGATCAGAAAACGGTAGATGCTTGTAGTAAATGGCAGGTCAGACATTGCTATCGTCCATTTCCAATTCAAAAAATTGTATTAGCTATAAAAACAGAAATTTCTGAAATACAATTGGACTTTTTCAGAAGTTACAATTGGAAATTTTTTAATTTAAATTGGAAATTTCTTAAATACAATTGGAAATGGTGTAGTAAGAAACATAGGCCCTATTATATAATTCGCAACGTTACGCCAAAGAATTACATTGAAAGCAAAAACAAATTCATAAATATTTTGTAATTTTGTTGTTGCTTTCTACATAAATTCTTTGCGTTTTAAAATTTCAAACGCCTCATTACTTGTGGCGTTGAAAATTTGAAAACGGTACATGAATTTTTGTAGAAAGCAACAACAAAATTACAAAATATTTATGAATTTGTTTTGCTTTCAATGCTTTGGGGTTGCGTTTTACATAATAAGGGCCATAATTTAAAAACAAAAAATAAATAGGTAATGAGAAACTGAAAAGTTTGTGATTCCATCGTTCACACAATTTAAAGTAAAAATGCTCACGTTTATTCCATTTTAGAAATGTATGGAAAACAAAAATAATTTTTTTTAATAAAAATTTTCACTTTTTTGACGCGTTTTCAAGAATAGCCAGCAATATTTAAAAAATGTACAAAAACTCGTATTAAGCGCATAAGTTATTACGTGCTGCGATGGTTTAAAGGTTATGTTGGGCTTTGTGACCCAGGATGTAATGGTTTAATTTCTGGTTTGGCCCGTAGTTTTTCTTTTAAATACAATTTTATTGAAGTCGTAACCCAATAAAAAATGGAGCTTCGAACGAAGCAGGTTGGTAAGGAAGACATGAATTTTATATGGCGAGTTCCCACTTTGAAGCAATACATTTATGACACATAAAGCATTTAAAAATTGTTAGATGTAACGATCAGCTTTACACACTGATACAGTTATTTTTTAGTATTCTCCCTTAAAAACCTGCTTCTTAGTAAGGGAATGCCGTAGCACTTGAAATGTGATATTTTTAAGTTGTTGAGAGCTCTTTCACTAACATACTTTACAGCATTTCTGTATGTCTTATTGCGTAGGGCATAACATTGCGCTTATTTTTTTAAATGTACCTACCATTAGTGCTTTGCAATTTTTCATTATTTACTTTTACATAAAATTTTCGTTCGCTCAAATAGGTCTTTAGTAGCAAGTAGAATGGAGTTGGAAGTAGTTTTTTTAAGTTTAAAAAGTAAGCCCGTGTGCCAAACTTTGTCAAATGCTTGTTGAACATCTAAGAATACTCCAGAGCAATATTTTTTCTTTTCCAATGTATCTCTTATAAATGCTACAATACGATGGCATTGCTCAGGAGTTCCATGATTGTGCCTGAAACCAAATTGATATTCAGGAATGATGTTGAATTTTTCTAAAATTGGTAACAATCTATTCATAAATATTCTCTCAAATATTTTGGAGAATGTGACCAATAAACTAATAGGTCTATAAGATGTCACAACATTCTCTGGCTTATTTGGTTTAGTTACCATTATAATTTCTGCGAGCTTCCATTGTGACGGAAAAAAGCTTAGTCGCAAAATAGAATTAAAAATCAGCGTTAGAAGCATAACACCTTTTTTGTGTAGAGAGTTAGTTACAAATCCATTTATGCTGTCGTATCCAGGAGTTTTTTTACAATTCAGCTTTTTTACTTCTTCTTGGACTTCATAAGGAGATATGGAATATCTATAAATTTTAATATTTCTCCAATATGACTGGTATTGCTTAAAGCATGTGACTGAAATGTATTTTGTAGATGTAAAGCAAATGCTACTGCTTTCCACTTATCAGTTTTGCACCGTACGTCATTTTCGTCCTTTATGGGAGCATTTCTTTTAGTTGGACGTTTTAAATATTTGGTAGCTTTCCATAAACTAAATTCATCGTTCTTGGAAACACCAAGATTTCTATGAAA
Source organism: Pollenia angustigena (assembly GCA_930367215.1). NCBI lineage: Eukaryota > Metazoa > Arthropoda > Insecta > Diptera > Polleniidae > Pollenia > Pollenia angustigena. The sequence goes on along the minus strand of OV884061.1, from coordinate 7,722,385 downwards.
ATAGCAGAGTTGCTCATTTTTTATTTCTTTGAGTTTATTTTTCAGGTCCTTGACAGCTTTGTTAAATCGTCGTTTGTCATTATGATTTCTACTGATTTGCCAGATTTTTCTTAAGCGTCTTTTATTTTGTATCATTTCTCTAACTTCTGGGGTAATAACAATTTTATCTTGACTATTTAAATTTTGTTCTGTTGGTGTTGCTGGTAGACCAGCGTCATGGATAAGGTTTTTGAAACTTTCAACCACGTCATCTCGTGGTGATTTAAATTAACGTTTTCCTCAATCCAATTTCCAAAAGTGTTTAAATCTTTTTTACAGTAGACTACTTGATATTTTTTTGACTTGGAATGTAGAAATGTATTAAAATTTAATAGTAAAGGAGAGTGATCGGAATTAAGTTCATCATTTAATTCATTGGATATTTGTAGGAATTGGCTTGAAATACCAGAGTAAACGACAAAATCCATAAGGTCTGGCTTCTTTCTTGGATCTGTCGGCCAATACGTGGACTTCCCGTAGATAAGACAGAATAGTGATTATTTATTATTCAATTATGAAGCTCTATCCCTTTTGGATTATGCACTCTAGACCCCCACCATGGATGTTTGGCATTAAAATCGGCTCCCACTAGGAATCTTGGCCCCAATCGCTCAAAGAAATCTTTAAAATTTTCTGAAGTTACCTTAAAGCGTGGTGGAAAATAAATTGAACATATGGATACTTCACTCATATCACATTTAACTTTAATGCAAACAGCCTGAAGAAAGGGTTCAGTAATTATGTTTGAGATTTCATATTTAATTGAGGATTTTATTACAATTGCAGATCCAGCATGAGCTTTATCGTGTGGTTGGTTGGCTACTATTAAATCAAAACCTTTTATTTTAAAAAAGGTTTTGCTTGTAAAATGTGTCTCTGACACTAAAAGTATATCTATGAAATTTGTTTTAAGGAAAAGTTCAAGTTCTTGTGTATGGTTAGAAAGCCCATTAGCATTCCATATTGCAACACGAAGACTTAAACGCATAATTTTAAAATTAACATCATTGTTAAAAGCTTGTTTGTCAGCTCGATTTGGTTTTGCAGTAAAACTTCGATTTTTTCAGAAGGGTTATTACTTGTACCTTGTTGTAGGTTTCTTGGCGCATCGGCATAAGAGAATTGATTATTATTTTCATTAAAATAGTTATTATTATTGTTGGTTGTTGATGGAAATTCATTATTGTTATATGCATATCGTGTATTTCTAGATCTGTTAAAATAATTAATACTTTGGAGTTTTCTTCTTAATAACTGTTTGTATATTTCACAACCTTTATAACTCGCTGGATGATTTTGTAAGCAGTTCACACATCGAGCTGGAGTATCATTCACCGTAGTTAGATGACCTAAACCACATTTAGCACAGTTTACTTGCTTTTTGCAATACGTTTTTGTGTGACCAAACTCTTGACATCGGTGGCATTGAATAAGATCATTCCATTTTTTTGGGTGGTACAATAGTAACAATTGCATTATTAATATGTTTTATGTCGTAAATGTTCTTATTTTTTGGATGAGGCTCCAGATCAATATAAAACATGGGAAGAGGTATTCTTGTTATTCTACTGCGAATGTTGGTAATATTTCTTACTTGATATCCAAGGCTCTCAATAGCTAACTTAATAACTTGAGTCGGTGTAGTAGGGTGTAAATTTTTTGCAACCACCCTATATGCTCTTTCTTGCTTTACTTGATAAGTATGAAAGTTTATTTTTTTTATCATCTAAGTAACGTACAAGCATCCTATAAGTTTGAATATTTTTTACCATTATCCTAATCTGACTATCTTATAATGTTTTGTAATTAAATTCAGTAGGGCAAATTACATTGGAAAATGTTTTTATCATAGCGCTGATACTTGAAACATCTGGTATAATTATTGGTGGAGGTTTAGGTAAATTATTTTCTGTTGTTTCATCACATTCTTCAACAATATCATTGTCATCTTCCTCTTCATCACTGCTTAATGTAGAAAACCTGTTTTGACTTACTTGTTTGTTAGTTGAAGCAGGGATTTCCATTTCTTTGCACAATTGTGCAAAACAAAACTTACACATATTTTTATGCTCTTCAATTTAGTCGTCGATGTGACTTCGACAAGTGTACATGTCTAGCGGATGCTATATTATTTTGTTTCAGCAAACACTCAAAAAATATTGTGCGGACAAAAATGCTTTTGGTAACATCCAATGCCTTGCGTGCAATTTTTATTTAGAGTTCAAATTTTAAGACTTAAATGTAGCATAATTTAACATTTCATTAGTTTACATGCAAAGCAAAGAACTTTGTAAAATGGTAATTATTTGAGATTTAAAATCAATTTTTAAAATTTCAGATAAAAATGCGTCAACAGATATTATTAAGGAAAAAATATTGTATTCTAATAATTTGTAATTTTCAAATAATATCTACATTGTTTTGCATTTAAGCTAACGATATGTGTTTTGTTTGTGAAAAAAATTATTTGATGCCTGTAAAAGGGTCCCTTTTTCTTTCGTTAAAAAGACGTTCCTAAATGCAGAAATTATTAAAAAAAAATAGCCACAAGAGTTTGTTGGTATTTTGTAAAAATATTTTTGTTTCTGTACCAATCGCGTCGGTGGGTTTTTTTTTCTTTGAAAACACTTTTCTTAGGTAAGTAAAAATATTTAAAAAACAAATTAAAAAAGTTTTGTTTTGCTTCAATTTATGTGTAATCCTATACAGATAAAAGCAAATGTGACAGCAGGTTCTAATTTTTCCCCAAGTTAAAACTGGTGATTTTTCCAATTTTCCAAAAACTTGACTTGTTTATAGAAATCTCGAAATCGACAAAAGATATGAATATGCACAGAAAAAATTATTGCCGAATTATTTTCAAACAAACGCTTGTTTGAAATTTTTTTTGATTTCTACAAATTTTTTTACTGATTCAATCAATATTTTTGTTTTATTTTTATTTAACCAACAAAAATGTGGACAACTCTTCAAAAATGTAATAAGCGCGCTATTGGTTTGAAGTTTTCATAATTTTGTATGAAATATTTAACGCTCTTTAATGTTGTCGTCTTTTTGCATTTTTTTTTTTTTTTTATTGTAAGCAACACTTCTTTATGTGAAATATAAGAACTACAACAAAAAACACATGCAGTCTACTTTTGGACGCTTTAAAAAAGTACAGCAATAAAAATGATAAAATAGCGTGACGAGGTTTGTAGTAAAAAAAACAACAAAAACAATAGCAGGTAAAAAAAACGTTTCATTTTTTTTAAACAACAGAAAAAAACACATTATAAGAAACAAAATAAATTTTGTGTTGGTTTCAAAGTTGGTAAAAAAAAAAAACAAAATCCCGTATTCAATTTTTTCAAATAGTTTGTTTAAATACATCAAATACAAAAATAGAATGATGGCGGAAAACATATCGAGTCGGTCTGCCGCCGTTTTTGGTTACATTTCTTCTTCATTAGCAAAGGAAAGGATAAAGCAACAGTGAATGATGAAGAAAAACACTGTGAGTATAAATATGACTTCGTTCAAAAATTATTCCAACAAAAAAATGTGTCTCAAAGCCAGCCGGCCGCTCTGCTCTGCTTCATCTTCGCCAACAGTGCTTGCTTGTGTGCGCGTCATTGCTTGTGCCAAAACTTTTTTGTTTGATTCAGCAAAACTATTTGTTTGAAATTTATATGAATTTCAGTAAACTTTTTGTTTGATTCTGTAAAATTATTTGTTTGAAAAAATCGGCGTTTTTTCAATAAACAAAATGCAAACAAATTGTTTGAATATGCGAATTTGTTTGTAGGACCGATTTTAGACAAAAAATTGTTTGATTCTACAAATTTTTTGTTTGAATTCAATAATTTCAATAATTTTCAAGACAGGTTTCAAGATTTTGTAATTTTACAACCGCTATTAGATCTTTTCGAAAACCCTTTTCGTAAAGTATAAATTTAGAAGATTTTTTTTTTATAAGTTGTATAACACAAGGGAACAAAATTAAACATTTTTTGTGTTGCTAGAAAATGTGTAGCAGTTCTTTACCAATTGAATGACGCTGATTTTAAAACTGCACTTTTTTTTATCAGCTCTGATTTGCGTGCAGTATTTATTTTTTATGAATTTTTAAAACATAAAAATCTTTAATTTTTTTACAATTGTTTGATAAGATATTTGAAACTGATTTACAGTCAAAAAGCTTCCGAATAAAAAAAAGTGCAGTTTTAAAATCAGCGACATTGAATTGGTAAAGAATTGCTACAAATATTTTATCAACACAAAAAATGTTTATTTTGTTCCTTTGCGTTATACAACTTATAAAATATATTACTAACATTTTATTTCGGCTGTATTCTCTCAATTTTTTACTCTCTGGTACTCACTAATACACAACCAAAAAATTTTTGGAAATGCCTGGTTGAAGGATTAGTTGTTGTTTTATTAGCAATGCATGCTTGTTCAGAAGTACTGGCTTCGTTGTTGATGTTGTTATTATTTTTATTTGTTGTTTTAGCATTGTTGTTATTTGTTAAAGTAGAAGAAATATTAACAGATTGTAAACTATTTAAATTATTAATATTGGGTTTTTTATATTTATAAATTTTTGGAGATTCATTTAAATGACGTTTTGACAATTTGGCAGGAGGAACTATCTGCCAGCTTAGATCATTCCCATCACTTTCACTGCCATCATCCATGATGATTAGCAATGAAAATTAAATTTAATTCTTAATACAAGACAATTGAATTTCTTTTTTTTTTCTTTTTTTTTATATATAAATTTACACTCAAAGCTTAAACGAATTTTTGTACGTGCGTACGAGATCGTAGTCAAACACAGACTCATTTTTATACATATTTGAATTTATTTTTGTATAAATTGTCAAAAAAGCCGTCTAATATGTTATCCATGTCAATGTTTTAAAACAATAAAAAGAGGCAATGTTATCAAATGAAGAATCAGTTGATGTATTATGACGACGATGGGAGACTAGATCGCTGTTTGTTATTTTAAGGGTTTTTTTGTTTAAAAAAAGTCGCAAAATCAGATGTTTTTTTGTCATTATTTTTTATTGAATCTTCATATATTAAATATGAACTAACAATAATTAATGAAATCTTAACCTAATACGTTATTTTATGTCCTGCCAGTGCCAGACAAAATTTTCTTCATCACGGGTTCTGTTCACTTATATAGGTGTTTATCGCTCATCTAATTGGGTAAGTGCTGCAGTGTCTCTTCTTCTTAAGCGAGTGTGGCCGCCATGATTTAAAATATTTCGAGCTAGTGGATTTGGGTGTTGTTCAAGCCTTTTTAAATATTTTTTTGCATATTTTGTAATCATAGTTTTAACTAATGGCACATTGAGATCCTTATGAATGTTTGAGTTTTTAACATACCAGGGAGCGGCTGTGATTAGTCGAAGAAGTTTATTTTGGCGCCTTTGAATTTTGTCGATATTAGGGGCCGAGGCAGTGCCCCATAGTTGAATACCGTAGCACCAGATAGGCTTTAAGATAGAGTTGTAAAGTAGAAGCTTGCAATCGAGACTAAAATTTTAGGCTTTTCTTCTGATTTTGTAAAATAAAAAGCAAAGAAAACTTGATTTAAGCAACTATAGAATTAAAATTAATTTTTTAGCTGTATTTTAGTAAATTTTAGTTCGCTTTGAGTCACAACTTTTTGCTTATGCTTATATACAATAAGAAATTTTTGGCTTGGACGAGAATAGTGCAAAATTTTCGTGGTTCAAGACATATTTTCTGGTGAATTAGTAAATAATTCTTTCCGTGTATAGTTGAAATTATATTACTTTAAGCTTCCTTAAATATCAGAAAAGGCTTTTTAAAAATATTAAAGTGTTATTAACACTGCTCGGCAAAAAACTAACAAAAAGTCGATCTAGAGAACTTGGTTATGTGATTTTAATTCACTTTAGCGTGCTAAATGCAAATAGTTTATTCAATCACGTCTAGTTAACATTTTGTTTACTGATTTCTTGCTTTTTTTATTCATAATATACCTGGATTTCTGATAAATGATAAAAATACTAATTTGCATGGAAAAATATAATATAAAATAATTATTTGTAAAATATCAATATCGTTCTCAAGTTATGATAAAATATATGTAGCACATAAATGCCTTATTTCGGTCAAAATATAAGACTAGCCCATAAAAGAACAAGACATGATAGAAACAACTGAAAACGGATTTGAATTTAGCGCAGTAGTATCTTTGTTTTTCATAAATTTTTATTTAAAACGATTTTTTTTTGACGGCCAGTGTTACTTATAAAACTTCGATCTTAAACATGTCATTAAGTTTTTTATTTAAATTTTATTTAAGGCTAGATTACACTATTATACTTTGTATTAATACATGTCAAAAACTCAAGTAATATGACAAAGTGTGATAGTGTGAATGCAATGTGTCACGAAAATGACAAGTATTAAGAAAAAAGTTTGACATCCCATACGACTTCATCGTTTTTTGAAAAATTTCAAAACAATAATACTTTTCATTGGATCAGGGTTGCATTTTATTTCATGTGTGAGTGTTTATACTTTGTGAGATGGTGTGAACACAAACTGTCATGTTACATTAGATTTTTTGACAGTCGCAACAAAACTCATTAGATTTCTATCTCACAAAGTATTATGGAATGCGTAAGGCTTATGAGATAGTGTAATCTAGGCTTTAGCGCTTTTTAGCGCTTTTTGATTGGAGACACGGCGCTTTTTGATTAGAAATAGTTCACAACCCTGATTGCAGTGGTTACTAAATCTTTCAAGATAACTTGAGCCGAATCTATTGATTTCATCTTTAACCTTTGGAATAGATAAATCATTATGTATAGTAGAGTGGGTCAATTTTTTTGCCCACCAAGCGAATAGCAAAATCGTAATCTACGCAAAATTCTAAGAACTTTTCCTAAAGAAACCATGGTTCTAAAATCAAAATCTAGCTTCCGGTTTTTGACTTGAAAATTTGGTGCTCAGGAAATCTGAAAAAAATAATACTTTTTTTTGGAAATATTTATTGAAATTGGTGAATAGTTGGCCTGCATCGCTGAAAGAGGGCTTGTTTAAAAGAAAATTATCTCAGCTTTCTATATCTGTGCTCATTTTTAGAAAAATCTGTACATCAATAATTGGTTAAGAGGTTTTTGTCAAAATAATCATAGTCAAGCTGATAAGAAACCTAAAACTGTTACAATTTTGATACACAAAAGTTAAATCAAATAATTTAACTAAATTTTAATTCAAAGTTAATTAAAATAAAATAATTCTGCGGCATTTTGACAAAACATCTTAAGTGGAGATAAGAGAGCAAAAAAGATTTTAAAAAAACTCGGTGAAAAAAGCATTTTTGTTAAAAAATAAAATAAACCGAAATTAAAGAAAAATTTTGTTCATAATACAAAATTTAAAAAACGTAAGCAAAAATGTTTTTTAATGAAAATTCGTACGATTAACAGCATTTTTTTCAACTTTTTAATTTTGACTTAAATGTTTTGTCAAAATGCCATAGAATTGATTAATCAAAACTTAATTAAACGAAAATTTCTTTAAATAAAATTTAAGCAAAAACTGAAAATAAAAAAATTAAAAAGTAAATATTTTTATTATTATTCTATTTTTTATTAAAACGCAATTTTTTGGAAAATTCACAACTTAAAAAAAGGAACCGATTAAAATAAAAATAAAAAATTTATAAAAAAATACTGGCCAAGCCGGGGGTGAATAAATTTAGTTTCGGCCTATATCTGTAATTTACATACAATATCTTTTTTGCTATCCATTCGTGGTATACTGTTGTGGCTTTTAATAGTAACCCAGCAAAAAATTTTAAGGTTTTCGGAAGCAAGAAAAGTACAAGAGCGCTGATATATGCGCTGGCTATTACATACTACTTAAGCCTAGATTACACTATCTCACAAGTCTTACGTATTCCATAATACTTTGTGTGATAGAATACTAATGAGTTTTGATGCGACTGTCAAAAAATCTAATGTAAAATGACAGTTTGTGTTCACACCATCACACAAAGTATAAACACTCATACATGAAATAAAATGCAACCCTGATCCAATGAAAAGTATTATTGTTTAGAAATTTTTCAAAAAACGATGAAGTCGTATGGGATGTCAAACTTTTTTCATAATACTTGTCATTTTCGTGACACATTGCATTCACACTATAACACTTTGTCATATTACTTGAGTTTTTGACATGTATTAATACAAAGTATAATAGTGTAATCTAGCCTTTAGAAGCAACAGGGAAGCGAAAACCATTGAAGTAAATTTTTAATATAAGTAAATGAAAATTATTTAATAGCTTCGCATAATCCCTTATAAGTAAGCAGGTTGTAAGGGAGTAGTTGAAATGATTATTTAAAAGAAAAAAATTACGACCAAAGTTCAAAGTGCTTCTGTTAATCCCTTACATGGAAGCACGCTGTATTCAGTGTTGCCACTTTGTGGGTAATTACCCGAATTTGGTATAATTTTTAAGGTCGTGGGTAGAGCGTGGGTAATTTCTCTTAGGTGTAATTTGAAATTTTTACTTCAGAGGCCCTAATAAAATCAAGATTCGATTTCAGTGATGACATTTATTTTATTTTAAATATTGTTGCTAAGAAATGCACAGCCTTCTGAACCAAAGTCTCGGTTTCTTTTTAAGAAACGACTTCAATCATTAAACATACATATATTTTCAAATGTTTGGTAATGAATGTTGCAAGATGGACCCTAAGATTTCGATAAAGATCCCTATCATAGTGAAGTTTATTGAAAAAAGTTATTTAAACTAAAAACTTGCCAAGGGGAAATTATGTTTCCAATATTGAAAAATATAATTAATTTTATTTCTATCTTGCTACTTTTTAATGCTTTAGTTTAAAGAATATTTAACGCCCTTTACAGTTGCAAAACTGAGTTACGAAAGGGACAGTTGTATAAAACTCTGCAGGAATTTTGTTTACTTAATAAGGTATAAAGGGTATTTTTTAAGACCATGAAACTTAAAATGGTAGACAACACAAAAAAAAAAATTAATTTTAATCGCAGATTGATACACGGCATTACAAATTGAAACTGATCTAAAACAAATAGACACCGCGCATGTCCTTGACGAAACGCATTGCAGACGTCCAATTTTGTTTCTCTTTTTCGAATAAAATGAACAATGTTGACCTCCAAGACACCGATTGTTGCTGGTTTATCAGCATTAACCACTGACTTCACAGCCCTACGGAAAACAATCAATAAGTGTCACATCGCACGGCCTTGAAGTCTAATTGACAGTTTATTTTCTCTAAATCAACACATCGTCTTCATTTCACATTTAAGTTGCGAAATTCGATGGCTGATTTTCAAAATATATTTGGATAATTTGGTGGCGTTGTTCAAGCATGAATCTGTTCATGATAATGTGCCTGATCAAAAAGTGAAAACAGTATGGCAGTTCGTTTGACAGATAACCTTTCGTAAGCTCTATGGGGCTAAAAAGCATCCATTATAAAGCAATAACAAGGAACATTTTAAACCTTCCCAAGATATATCAACCAAATGTGGAAGTTAAACTCATTATTTTAGCAGTTTTGTTTTAATTTTGTTTAAGTATTTAATGTTATTTTTGTTAATTTAAATAAAATTAACAGCTTGACTAAAGGCCTAACCATAATATGCATAGCCTTGCTTAACCTACTGTCAAAAATTAACAAAAAGTCTCTCAAATGTATTTAAAAAAACAAAAACAAAATAAAAAAACATTTGATTCCGTACGGAATGTGCGATTAGATTCGCACCTTGCTTAAGCAAATGACAGTTTCATTAAACTTAGCAAAAAGTTTCCTTAAGTTCAATATGGTTTGCCTCATATAATAAACATGTATTCGCACATTTGATTAAGCCAACTTAAGCACATTGTGGTTGGGCCTTAATATTGATCTGGTTTTAATGAGTTTGTTGTGTTTTTGCTTCCTTATTAATGTCTTTTTATTAAATAAAACTTAAATTTTATATCAGGTGTAATTTCGGGTAATTTTGCTTTATCTCAAGTGTAATTTTAAATCTTGCTGGTGGTAACACTGGTTGTATTGCAATGATTTCGAAATGTGTTTACGATTATTCCCGACATGTAATCGAAAACAACAGATGCTTAAAATTACTTCTTTTTTATTACGCAATCAGTCGGCAAATTGTTTTTGAGCAGAGAGGACGCAAGCAAATTTTTGTGTGGTCAATTACAAGATTTGTTGTTGTTTTCTTTTTAATTTGCGTACATTTTCGTTCTATTTTAAAAATTACATATTAACTGTGTTGTGTGTTTGTTTTGCTTTTTGTTCTTTTGCATAAGTTTTTGCTTCTATACTGTTGTATACAGTATAGAAGCAATTAATCAAAGGTATGAAAGCTGCGGTTTTTGGAAGCTCTTCCTTCACGGAATAATGTAAGCCATGAAAAACGCAGTGATTTTACAAAAAAGTAGTGCTTCCAAGTGGGAATTCGCCATATAAAAATCATGCCTCTTGTAAGCAGGTTTGTAAGGGGGAATTGTGCTTCTCTCCCTTACAAACCTGCTTACCAGTAAGTACCTTTTTTTACTGGGAACTGCCAAAATATCATCTCGATTACATTCTATGGCACATGGGAAATATTGGTAAGCAATTATGCAAATCGCTCAGTTCCCTGAATATGTTTTGGTAACCCTAGATCAGAAAACGGTAGATGCTTGTAGTAAATGGCAGGTCAGACATTGCTATCGTCCATTTCCAATTCAAAAAATTGTATTAGCTATAAAAACAGAAATTTCTGAAATACAATTGGACTTTTTCAGAAGTTACAATTGGAAATTTTTTAATTTAAATTGGAAATTTCTTAAATACAATTGGAAATGGTGTAGTAAGAAACATAGGCCCTATTATATAATTCGCAACGTTACGCCAAAGAATTACATTGAAAGCAAAAACAAATTCATAAATATTTTGTAATTTTGTTGTTGCTTTCTACATAAATTCTTTTTGCGTTTTAAAATTTCAAACGCCTCATTACTTGTGGCGTTGAAAATTTGAAAACGGTACATGAATTTTTGTAGAAAGCAACAACAAAATTACAAAATATTTATGAATTTGTTTTGCTTTCAATGCTTTGGGGTTGCGTTTTACATAATAAGGGCCATAATTTAAAAACAAAAAATAAATAGGTAATGAGAAACTGAAAAGTTTGTGATTCCATCGTTCACACAATTTAAAGTAAAAATGCTCACGTTTATTCCATTTTAGAAATGTATGGTAAACAAAAATAATTTTTTTTAATAAAAATTTTCACTTTTTTGACGCGTTTTCAAGAATAGCCAGCAATATTTAAAAAATGTACAAAAACTCGTATTAAGCGCATAAGTTATTACGTGCTGCGATGGTTTAAAGGTTATGTTGGGCTTTGTGACCCAGGATGTAATGGTTTAATTTCTGGCTTGGCCCGTAGTTTTTCTTTTAAATACAATTTTATTGAAGTCGTAACCCAATAAAAAATGGAGCTTCGAACGAAGCAGGTTGGTAAGGAAGACATGAATTTTATATGGCGAGTTCCCACTTTGAAGCAATACATTTATGACACATAAAGCATTTAAAAATTGTTAGATGTAACGATCAGCTTTACACACTGATACAGTTATTTTTTAGTATTCTCCCTTAAAAACCTGCTTCTTAGTAAGGGAATGCCGTAGCACTTGAAATGTGATATTTTTAAGTTGTTGAGAGCTCTTTCACTAACATACTTTACAGCATTTCTGTATGTCTTATTGCGTAGGGCATAACATTGCGCTTATTTTTTTAAATGTACCTACCATTAGTGCTTTGCAATTTTTCATTATTTACTTTTACATAAAATTTTCGTTCGCTCAAATAGGTCTTTAGTAGCAAGTAGAATGGAGTTGGAAGTAGTTTTTTTAAGTTTAAAAAGTAAGCCCGTGTGCCAAACTTTGTCAAATGCTTGTTGAACATCTAAGAATACTCCAGAGCAATATTTTTTCTTTTCCAATGTATCTCTTATAAATGCTACAATACGATGGCATTGCTCAGGAGTTCCATGATTGTGCCTGAAACCAAATTGATATTCAGGAATGATGTTGAATTTTTCTAAAATTGGTAACAATCTATTCATAAATATTCTCTCAAATATTTTGGAGAATGTGACCAATAAACTAATAGGTCTATAAGATGTCACAACATTCTCTGGCTTATTTGGTTTAGTTACCATTATAATTTCTGCGAGCTTCCATTGTGACGGAAAAAAGCTTAGTCGCAAAATAGAATTAAAAATCAGCGTTAGAAGCATAACACCTTTTTTGTGTAGAGAGTTAGTTACAAATCCATTTATGCTGTCGTATCCAGGAGTTTTTTTACAATTCAGCTTTTTTACTTCTTCTTGGACTTCATAAGGAGATATGGAATATCTATAAATTTTAATATTTCTCCAATATGACTGGTATTGCTTAAAGCATGTGACTGAAATGTATTTTGTAGATGTAAAGCAAATGCTTCTGCTTTCCACTTATCAGTTTTGCACCGTACGTCATTTTCGTCCTTTATGGGAGCATTTCTTTTAGTTGGACGTTTTAAATATTTGGTAGCTTTCCATAAACTAAATTCATCGTTCTTGGAAACACCAAGATTTCTATGAAAATAGCAGAGTTGCTCATTTTTTATTTCTTTGAGTTTATTTTTCAGGTCCTTGACAGCTTTGTTAAATCGTCGTTTGTCATTATGATTTCTACTGATTTGCCAGATTTTTCTTAAGCGTCTTTTATTTTGTATCATTTCTCTAACTTCTGGGGTAATAACAATTTTATCTTGACTATTTAAATTTTGTTCTGTTGGTGTTGCTGGTAGACCAGCGTCATGGATAAGGTTTTTGAAACTTTCAACCACGTCATCTCGTGGTGATTTAAATTAACGTTTTCCTCAATCCAATTTCCAAAAGTGTTTAAATCTTTTTTACAGTAGACTACTTGATATTTTTTTGACTTGGAATGTAGAAATGTATTAAAATTTAATAGTAAAGGAGAGTGATCGGAATTAAGTTCATCATTTAATTCATTGGATATTTGTAGGAATTGGCTTGAAATACCAGAGTAAACGACAAAATCCATAAGGTCTGGCTTCTTTCTTGGATCTGTCGGCCAATACGTGGACTTCCCGTAGATAAGACAGAATAGTGATTATTTATTATTCAATTATGAAGCTCTATCCCTTTTGGATTATGCACTCTAGACCCCCACCATGGATGTTTGGCATTAAAATCGGCTCCCACTAGGAATCTTGGCCCCAATCGCTCAAAGAAATCTTTAAAATTTTCTGAAGTTACCTTAAAGCGTGGTGGAAAATAAATTGAACATATGGATACTTCACTCATATCACATTTAACTTTAATGCAAACAGCCTGAAGAAAGGGTTCAGTAGTTATGTTTGAGATTTCATATTTAATTGAGGATTTTATTACAATTGCAGATCCAGCATGAGCTTTATCGTGTGGTTGGTTGGCTACTATTAAATCAAAACCTTTTATTTTAAAAAAGGTTTTGCTTGTAAAATGTGTCTCTGACACTAAAAGTATATCTATGAAATTTGTTTTAAGGAAAAGTTCAAGTTCTTGTGTATGGTTAGAAAGCCCATTAGCATTCCATATTGCAACACGAAGACTTAAACGCATAATTTTAAAATTAACATCATTGTTAAAAGCTTGTTTGTCAGCTCGATTTGGTTTTGCAGTAAAACTTCGATTTTTTCAGAAGGGTTATTACTTGTACCTTGTTGTAGGTTTCTTGGCGCATCGGCATAAGAGAATTGATTATTATTTTCATTAAAATAGTTATTATTATTGTTGGTTGTTGATGGAAATTCATTATTGTTATATGCATATCGTGTATTTCTAGATCTGTTAAAATAATTAATACTTTGGAGTTTTCTTCTTAATAACTGTTTGTATATTTCACAACCTTTATAACTCGCTGGATGATTTTGTAAGCAGTTCACACATCGAGCTGGAGTATCATTCACCGTAGTTAGATGACCTAAACCACATTTAGCACAGTTTACTTGCTTTTTGCAATACGTTTTTGTGTGACCAAACTCTTGACATCGGTGGCATTGAATAAGATCATTCCATTTTTTTGGGTGGTACAATAGTAACAATTGCATTATTAATATGTTTTATGTCGTAAATGTTCTTATTTTTTGGATGAGGCTCCAGATCAATATAAAACATGGGAAGAGGTATTCTTGTTATTCTACTGCGAATGTTGGTAATATTTCTTACTTGATATCCAAGGCTCTCAATAGCTAACTTAATAACTTGAGTCGGTGTAGTAGGGTGTAAATTTTTTGCAACCACCCTATATGCTCTTTCTTGCTTTACTTGATAAGTATGAAAGTTTATTTTTTTTATCATCTAAGTAACGTACAAGCATCCTATAAGTTTGAATATTTTTTACCATTATCCTAATCTGACTATCTTATAATGTTTTGTAATTAAATTCAGTAGGGCAAATTACATTGGAAAATGTTTTTATCATAGCGCTGATACTTGAAACATTTGGTATAATTATTGGTGGAGGTTTAGGTAAATTATTTTCTGTTGTTTCATCACATTCTTCAACAATATCATTGTCATCTTCCTCTTCATCACTGCTTAATGTAGAAAACCTGTTTTGACTTACTTGTTTGTTAGTTGAAGCAGGGATTTCCATTTCTTTGCACAATTGTGCAAAACAAAACTTACACATATTTTTATGCTCTTCAATTTAGTCGTCGATGTGACTTCGACAAGTGTACATGTCTAGCGGATGCTATATTATTTTGTTTCAGCAAACACTCAAAAAATATTGTGCGGACAAAAATGCTTTTGGTAACATCCAATGCCTTGCGTGCAATTTTTTAGCATAATTTAACATTTCATTAGTTTACATGCAAAGCAAAGAACTTTGTAAAATGGTAATTATTTGAGATTTAAAATCAATTTTTAAAATTTCAGATAAAAATGCGTCAACAGATATTATTAAGGAAAAAATATTGTATTCTAATAATTTGTAATTTTCAAATAATATCTACATTGTTTTGCATTTAAGCTAACGATATGTGTTTTGTTTGTGAAAAAAATTATTTGATGCCTGTAAAAGGGTCCCTTTTTCTTTCGTTAAAAAGACGTTCCTAAATGCAGAAATTATTAAAAAAAATAGCCACAAGAGTTTGTTGGTATTTTGTAAAAATATTTTTGTTTCTGTACCAATCGCGTCGGTGGGTTTTTTTTTCTTTGAAAACACTTTTCTTAGGTAAGTAAAAATATTTAAAAAACAAATTAAAAAAGTTTTGTTTTGCTTCAATTTATGTGTAATCCTATACAGATAAAAGCAAATGTGACAGCAGGTTCTAATTTTTCCCCAAGTTAAAACTGGTGATTTTTCCAATTTTCCAAAAACTTGACTTGTTTATAGAAATCTCGAAATCGACAAAAGATATGAATATGCACAGAAAAAATTATTGCCGAATTATTTTCAAACAAACGCTTGTTTGAAATTTTTTTTGATTTCTACAAATTTTTTTACTGATTCAATCAATATTTTTGTTTTATTTTTATTTAACCAACAAAAATGTGGACAACTCTTCAAAAATGTAATAAGCGCGCTATTGGTTTGAAGTTTTCATAATTTTGTATGAAATATTTAACGCTCTTTAATGTTGTCGTCTTTTTGCATTTTTTTTTTTTTTTTTTTTATTGTAAGCAACACTTCTTTATGTGAAATATAAGAACTACAACAAAAAACACATGCAGTCTACTTTTGGACGCTTTAAAAAAGTACAGCAATAAAAATGATAAAATAGCGTGACGAGGTTTGTAGTAAAAAAAACAACAAAAACAATAGCAGGTAAAAAAAACGTTTCATTTTTTTTAAACAACAGAAAAAAACACATTATAAGAAACAAAATAAATTTTGTGTTGGTTTCAAAGTTGGTAAAAAAAAAAACAAAATCCCGTATTCAATTTTTTCAAATAGTTTGTTTAAATACATCAAATACAAAAATAGAATGATGGCGGAAAACATATCGAGTCGGTCTGCCGCCGTTTTTGGTTACATTTCTTCTTCATTAGCAAAGGAAAGGATAAAGCAACAGTGAATGATGAAGAAAAACACTGTGAGTATAAATATGACTTCGTTCAAAAATTATTCCAACAAAAAAATGTGTCTCAAAGCCAGCCGGCCGCTCTGCTCTGCTTCATCTTCGCCAACAGTGCTTGCTTGTGTGCGCGTCATTGCTTGTGCCAAAACTTTTTTGTTTGATTCAGCAAAATTATTTGTTTGAAATTTATATGAATTTCAGTAAACTTTTTGTTTGATTCTGTAAAATTATTTGTTTGAAAAAATCGGCGTTTTTTCAATAAACAAAATGCAAACAAATTGTTTGAATATGCGAATTTGTTTGTAGGACCGATTTTAGACAAAAAATTGTTTGATTCTACAAATTTTTTGTTTGAATTCAATAATTTCAATAATTTTCAAGACAGGTTTCAAGATTTTGTAATTTTACAACCGCTATTAGATCTTTTCGAAAACCCTTTTCGTAAAGTATAAATTTAGAAGATTTTTTTTTTATAAGTTGTATAACACAAGGGAACAAAATTAAACATTTTTTGTGTTGCTAGAAAATGTGTAGCAGTTCTTTACCAATTGAATGACGCTGATTTTAAAACTGCACTTTTTTTTATCAGCTCTGATTTGCGTGCAGTATTTATTTTTTATGAATTTTTAAAACATAAAAATCTTTAATTTTTTTACAATTGTTTGATAAGATATTTGAAACTGATTTACAGTCAAAAAGCTTCCGAATAAAAAAAAGTGCAGTTTTAAAATCAGCGACATTGAATTGGTAAAGAATTGCTACAAATATTTTATCAACACAAAAAATGTTTATTTTGTTCCTTTGCGTTATACAACTTATAAAATATATTACTAACATTTTATTTCGGCTGTATTCTCTCAATTTTTTACTCTCTGGTACTCACTAATACACAACCAAAAAATTTTTGGAAATGCCTGGTTGAAGGATTAGTTGTTGTTTTATTAGCAATGCATGCTTGTTCAGAAGTACTGGCTTCGTTGTTGATGTTGTTATTATTTTTATTTGTTGTTTTAGCATTGTTGTTATTTGTTAAAGTAGAAGAAATATTAACAGATTGTAAACTATTTAAATTATTAATATTGGGTTTTTTATATTTATAAATTTTTGGAGATTCATTTAAATGACGTTTTGACAATTTGGCAGGAGGAACTATCTGCCAGCTTAGATCATTCCCATCACTTTCACTGCCATCATCCATGATGATTAGCAATGAAAATTAAATTTAATTCTTAATACAAGACAATTGAATTTCTTTTTTTTTTCTTTTTTTTTATATATAAATTTACACTCAAAGCTTAAACGAATTTTTGTACGTGCGTACGAGATCGTAGTCAAACACAGACTCATTTTTATACATATTTGAATTTATTTTTGTATAAATTGTCAAAAAAGCCGTCTAATATGTTATCCATGTCAATGTTTTAAAACAATAAAAAGAGGCAATGTTATCAAATGAAGAATCAGTTGATGTATTATGACGACGATGGGAGACTAGATCGCTGTTTGTTATTTTAAGGGTTTTTTTGTTTAAAAAAAGTCGCAAAATCAGATGTTTTTTTGTCATTATTTTTTATTGAATCTTCATATATTAAATATGAACTAACAATAATTAATGAAATCTTAACCTAATACGTTATTTTATGTCCTGCCAGTGCCAGACAAAATTTTCTTCATCACGGGTTCTGTTCACTTATATAGGTGTTTATCGCTCATCTAATTGGGTAAGTGCTGCAGTGTCTCTTCTTCTTAAGCGAGTGTGGCCGCCATGATTTAAAATATTTCGAGCTAGTGGATTTGGGTGTTGTTCAAGCCTTTTTAAATATTTTTTTGCATATTTTGTAATCATAGTTTTAACTAATGGCACATTGAGATCCTTATGAATGTTTGAGTTTTTAACATACCAGGGAGCGGCTGTGATTAGTCGAAGAAGTTTATTTTGGCGCCTTTGAATTTTGTCGATATTAGGGGCCGAGGCAGTGCCCCATAGTTGAATACCGTAGCACCAGATAGGCTTTAAGATAGAGTTGTAAAGTAGAAGCTTGCAATCGAGACTAAGGACAGAATTTCTTCCAATAAGCCAATGAATTTGAATGGCTTTTAGTTTCATTTGAGTTAATTTTGCCTCTATATTAGGCCTGCCATACGTCCTGGTTTACCAGGATTGTCCTGGTTTTAGACGACTTGTCCTGGTGTCCTGGTCCACTATTAAATTGTCCTGGTTTTTTGTACAGGTCAAGACAAACAAATTTTTTTTTTGCTTGTTTTAGTTGTAAACAAAGGTAAAGATTTCTGTTATAACACTACCAACATGAGGCAATTGTATAAAAAACTTTAATTAAATTCAACTGTTATCTTGTGTAAACGTCGTTTAAACAAAAGCTTTCAATAATATTAGATGAGAGTGAATCCTCTCTCAAATATTGTTTCAACTAGTTGATGTAAAAAGTTATACCGTGTTAACAACTTTTATAAGTAATCGAAAACCGATAATAAATTACTTTCTCTAACATGTTGAACATCTGGTTTAAATTATGCATTGCTGTTTGCTCGTTAAGCTTGATTTCAATATCAGGTAAGATTACTTTTTTATTTGAATTTTGTTCATTTAAAATCTTACTTTGTTTCAGCAAATGCCGAAAAGAAAGTGCAAATTCCTGGACAGGTACACGACAGAGTGGTCATATATACGAAGAGGTAAAAATGATTATGAAGCGCATTGTACGGTATGTGGAATTGATATTTGCGTTGCCAATGGTGGTAAGGCAAGCATTCAAGACCACGTTAAGAGCGCTAAACATTTATCAAAGTTATCTTATGCATCACAGTCAAAAGATATTTGTTCTTTTATAATTAAAAAAAATACAAAACTTGAGCGATTGATACATGTTGCAGAACTAACAAGCGCCTTCAGGGTAATTAATCATCATCAATCATTCAATCAGAACCAAAACTACTGCACTTATAAGGTATGTTTTGGCACCACATTCAGTTACAGCATTTATCGACGTGCTTAAATGTGTTCCATTCTATGGAATATCTACCGATTCTAGTAACCACAAAGCTGAGAAAATCTTCCCTCTTCTTATCCATTACTTCAGCGAAACGAATGGCTTAAACATTAAACTTCTAAAAATCGTCTCATTGCCTAATGAAACATCACAAACAATTGTCACATATTGCATCGATTCCTTAAAAGCAGCTAGCATTCCACTCAAAAATCTAACGGCATTCGGAGCGGATAATACGAATACTAATTTTGGGGGAAGGCAAAGGTATGGCGTAAATAACATTTTTTACAAGTTAAAGGACATATTAGGTAGAGAAATATAGGGCATTGGTTGCTCGGCTCACATACTTCATAATATGCTTTCAAATGCTGCAGATGTGCTTTCCATAGACATTGAATCAGTTGTCCTAAAGATTTTTAAATATTTTTGTATATTTACGGTAAGAAATGAACGACTAAAAGAGTTCTGTGAAAATGCACAAATTACATTTAACACAATCCTTTCACATACAATAAGTCGTTGGTTGTCATTACTGCCCGCAATTGAACGTATATTGCAACTTTGGAAACCTCTTAAAGAATTTTTTGAAGTTGAAAAGGCAGCACCTAAATTAATAACGGACTTTTTTCAAATCCGTTAGCAGAAATATACTTTACATTTGTACATATTCAAGCATTCCTTATTGAAAAACAAATTAAAAAAATTGAAAAAAAAATATAACGGTAATGGAAGTTCAATTAATTTTAAATGCAACTCTTAGTGATTTCAAAGATAGATTTAAAAACAATTTTATTGGAATTCAAATACAACTTGCTTTGAATGTTTAGAAAAAAAGTTTTTTGGATTTAAGCAAAATTTTGGCTTTTGAAGAGGACGTTAAAAACTTCTTTACAATTGCAATTAATTATTTAGAAGATTGGCTACCCCCATTAAAAAAATATGAAATTTTTAATTGGATGACTCTGCGTAGTATTCCAGAATGGACGGAAGTTCAAAAAACTATTATTTTTTTATCTGAAAAAAATTTTTTAATTACTGATGAATGTTTCGAAGAAGTTTTATATCTTAAATCATTTTTAACAAAAAATCAAGAAGATTTAAAAGAAAAAGACACGTTGGAAAAGTGGTTATATTTTTTTGAAAAAACATCTGAAAGAGAAAAAAAAATTTATTAATTATGGTACAATATTTATACGCAATGCCGAGTCTCAATGGACTAAAGAAAGAAACTCATTAAAGACTGAAACACTGGAGAGTATTATCCAATGTAAGTTTAATTTTAATATGACATGCTGCCAGCTTTATAACTATATCAAAGACCGAAATGAAGTTATAGATGAAGTGCAATCTTCCGAAAAGTATATAGTTTAGAACATTTTTAGCTCAACTTTTTATTTTTCATCCTTTTTATGTACATGAAATACACGTTAATTTTTTTTTTTTATTAATATATTTTATTATTTTTCATCGTTTTTATGTACATGAAGTACACGTTAATTTTGTTTATATGTATATATTGTTATAATTAAAAATAAAAAATGTGTGGTTTTTACATAAACATACATACATATGTATTAAAAAAAAAACTTTTTTGTTGGTTTTATTTTTTATCCATTTTTGCTGTGTCCTGGTCGATAGGTTCAAACTTCTGGCAGCCCTACTCTATATGGCATTTTACATGCGAATCTTGAGGAATTATTTGATTATTGATTGTAATAGGGGGGCAAGATTCCCGGCGCAAAGTGAATGTTATATGTACGCATTTTTGCTCATTGACCATTATCCTCCATTGTCTTAACCATATTTCTAGTTGAAATATATGATGCTGTAAGTAACGCGATGCTTCATAACGATTTTCGTGGACGCTTAGAAAAGCTGTATCGTCTGCAAATGTTGAAGTTTGTGTGTAGTTGCTTGTTGGCATGTCCGAAGTATAAATTAAGTATAATAGGGGGCCCAGGATGCTGCCTTGTGGGACTCCAGCGGCAATGGGCTGAGGTGAACTTAAGAAATTTCCTTGTTTAATAATAAATTGACGACCGACTAAGTAGCTTTCTAGCAGCTTGTGTGTGTTTGCTGGTAAATTTTGCTTAAATTTATGTAATAAGCCTTCATGCCAGACTTTATCAAAAGCTTTCGAAACATCGATGAAGAGTGCTGAGCAATATTTCTTTTCTTCAAATGCTTTTCTTATGACATTTACTATTCGATGAGTCTGTTCGATTGTGCTGTTTTTTGATGGTTTGGAATACATCTATTTTCACTTCAAATCGGTGTTAATTTTGAAACTAATAATTTCTCAAACAGCTTTGACATATTTGATAATAAGCTAATAGGCCCATAAGACTCAACTTTTGTATGATCTTTACCTGGCTTTGGTATCATGGTAACTAAGAAAACCTTCCATTTTTGAGGATAGTATTCAAGGCGTAAAATAGCATTTAAAATAACAAGTAAGAGTGCTATATTCGGCAGTGCCGAATCTTATATACCCTTCACCATTGTGCGAGCAGAATACAGAGCAACCAGACAAAAACTAAATAATTGTTACATATACAAACATATTTACAATACTTAAAACTTCATTATAAATAAAATTTAAAAAGCGAAAACTGGTAAATATTTTTTTTAAATCCTTTTTAGAACATAAAAAAAATTTTCTTTTGAAAAAACCAAGCTTCGAACCAGGGAACTCTCAGTTTCTAACTTAACATACCCCCTAGACAACTGAACCATGAAGGAACGTTAATCGTTAAATCAAGTTCTCTCCTCATAAGGACCCAGAATATATGAACTTTATAGAGTCTTAGATCAATATTGTAGAAATTACAAACGGAATGACAAACTTATATGTACCCTTTTTCATCTGAGGTAAAGGGTATAGAAATAAATTTTTGGGATTTCAGTATTTTGACTATAACTCAGCCATTTTTTAACCGATTTGACAGATTTATATACCGACGTGTTTAATATTTTGGTCATAACTTTTTCGTATTTGAACCGATTTTCTCGAGTTTTTCAGAAAATATTTTCTACTAAAATTTTCCGATCTTTGGATATATAAGGCGTAACCATAGGTCATATTACAGTCCAAAAGTTCAGGTTATTATACAATTTTTTAAATTGTTTGTATGGGGGGTATCACGCCCACTTCTCCAACCCCGTCCACATTTTGTGTGTTGATGTGTATTTATAGCTTGAATGAAACTTTGGCACTTGCCGTTCTCCAGATATACAGAAAAAAGCAATAAAAATAAAACAACAACAAAAGATTTTTGGAAAAAATTATAGGCTGTCGTGGTTTTTTGGTCATATCTCAGCCATTTGTGGAGCGATCTTGCTGAATTTCAATAGCACGAAATGGTGCACTATATGTGACATAAATGTAAAACAACCTTACCGCTATCATGTCTGGAGTCTCCGGAAAACACCTATCAAACGTAAGACGGACAGACGGACGGACATAGTTAAATCAAGTTCTCTCCTCATAAGGTCCCAGAATATATATACTTTATAGGGTCTTAGATCAATATTCACCCTTATTGTGTTTGGCGTATTTAAGATACGCCTACGACAGTTTGGTAATAGATTAAAGAAAAAAAGTTCACGTTCCCTTTAATCTATTACCAAACAGTCGTAGGCGTATTTCAAATACGCCAAACACAATAAGGGTGAATATTTTTCACCTGAGGTGAAGGGTATAAAAAGAATAATCTTCTTTGCTATGCGTGGTAGCTCCAAAAGCATTTTATTATTGATTTCATCAATATCAGGTGCCTTCTTAGTGTTTAAGTCACAAATAGCCTTTTCGATTTCTTTTATCTCAAATCTGAGGGGAATAGCTGCTCCATCAGCAACAGGTGGTAACTCGACCGCAATATTGTGAGATATATTTGGTGTAAATATGTTTTTCAAGTGACTACCAAACAGATTTCCTTTTTCAATATCGATTCTTGCCCAGCTACCATTCAAGTTTCTTAATGGTGGCTTAGATATAACTGGCCATTTTCGATTTCTAGCTGCACGCCATAATGAGTAGTCAGATTCTGGAGTTGCATCAAGTTCCTTAAGATATTTTTCTAGAGAAGCCGTTTTCTGATTCTGCAGTTACTTTCTTAGCCTTTTTGTGCACTCTTTTAATAAAATCTTAAGTTGCGGGGATCTGTAAAGTTGCCACTCTCTTCGAACTCTCCTTTTTTAAGTCAAGAGCCGCTCGACATCTGAAGAATATATTTTATTATTTTTAATTTTTTGGGGGTAACGCTGGAATGTTGAACAGCTAGTTAAAGATAACTGTCAAAGTTAACAATAGAGAGATCCACATTCTCCGGTGTGTAACGACACGTTTACCGCTGGTTGCTGGGGTAGGCTCAACGGAGTCCAGGTTCGGTGAATAACCAAATAAAACACACCACGGTTTCTCAAAACGTTACAAATTATATTTGTGATCTTTAACAATTAGTTACTAACTTAAAAATCAATACTGTATATACAAGTCGGTAGATTAAGCCGGCAGTGGGAGCACAGAATCAAGCTAGTACACGGTTTGCCCACACACGTACTCTCTCGCCTCTACCCTCGCGCTAAGAATTGAAAGCACTTGCCCAGGTACCCCACAGGTAATGCTCTCATTTCCTCTCTACACTAGCCTAGCAACGCCAATAGCAGTTCTACTTAAAATGTGTATCCACCTTCTTAAGTAGTTCTTACCCTTAGGCTGGTCAGATCTGATGGTCCAAGCTCTACTTAAAACGTGTAGCCAACTGTCTTAAGTACGTCTTCTCCCATGTCGATCTCGACACCGACTGTCTCGCATCAGTTGATGTTCGCCGTTTTATACCATTGTGCTTTGTACACAGGCATACACACACACACCTACAGCCACGTCAGCAATACAGCTGGTATTGCTCAGTGTTGTATTGTTGTGTATTATACCTGTATACAGACAACCAGATGGCGTTACTTCCCTACAATGTCCGTTAAATTCAAACTTATCTACCATCTAATACGCTTTACTATACATATATAAAACAAATAATAATAAAATACAAATAGATACAAATAAATACAAATAAATACAAATACAATTCAGTTGTATTATACAAAATGTATGATTCTGTGGTGAGCAAAACAAGGCCAGCGACTTTGCTCGCTACAGGTGTACTAAGCGGAATATTTTCTGTGCAATGGGCCCTGAGAAATTTTTTATATTTATACCAATTTATTTGTGTGGCTGGCGTCGCTAAGTAACCTGACGGAAATACAATTCTATTTGGGTTCGATATAGTAACAATTGTAGGTGTGTGGTCGGATGATAATTCTAAGGAAGCTTCAACATGAGTCGATAACATCTGGAATTTTTTGCTGATCAGTAGGCCAATTGTGGTATGTTTTCATCTTCTTTTTCAATTTAGACTTAAACTCCTTTTCAAGTTTATCTTGGTGACAAGATTATAACTTGGAAATAAAAAAACGATTTTTGTTTTGTCTTGTCAAAACTATAATCATTTATTAATTAATCTTATTCTAAATTTACATTTCTTATATATTAATTTTTTAGAGTTATTTTGAGTGAATAAAAATCACTCAATGCTTATTACTACTCAATTTTAAAAATATTGGAATAACTTACTTCTTATGTTTGTGTGAAATCCAAGTGCAAAAATATGCTGACTATTTTTATTAAACAAAAAAAATGGTCTTCACACAACACATACATGAATAATAAAAAAAATGCAGTTATTAACAAAGTATGTTGTAGAATCATATTTCTTTATTGCAGTTCAATACACTGCATTAAAGAAAACAATTTAATTTTGTGTGTAAACAATTTTATGCGTGTAAACAATTTTATGCGCCCTACTTAATTATGGTAGGTATACTACACAATATGTTGGTTGCCCGCTCGTGACCACATTTAAACCCATTTTAGAGATTGTGTTAAACAAAACACGACCTTTTGGTGTTATAAGTCGTGACCCCCAGAAGGTATATTTAGCGCTATAATCGCCAGCGGCCCGGAAACAGGGTCCTATTGATTTATAATATTTATAATATTGGCCTTCTGATATGGAAAATCTAGGTGGAGAGTATAAAGAAGAAATAACTATGTTTCGATTAAGATCTTCAACACAAATAGTCGTTGCTTGCAGATAGTCTTCACGGTGATCACACATAAGGTAGTGTTTGACTCGGGTTTTTATCAAAATGGCAGAACCTCCACAAGCTCTATCTCGAGGGTCCTTGGTTTCATATAGTTAGGGTTTTTTCCCGGGATTTCCCGTCCCGGGAATTCCCGGGAATTTCACTTATTATATTTCCCGTTTTCCCGGGATTTTTGTTGCGGGATCCCGGGAAATAAAAAGTTCTTCATAGTTTCAGAAAACAGCTATTTTTACTCTGAAATTTAGTTTTCTTTTCTCTAAAAATTAGCATCTGTGGATGGGTTGTCGATTTGATTAATTATAAGAAATGTGTACAAACGTTAATCAATGTCTCCTGCGGCAATAAATCTATTAAAAGCAGAATGGGCAGTGCAACAGTTGATAATTAATAAATTTAGTGAAGTGATGAATTGATAAAGAACATAAATTCAAAATAAGATGCAGGCAGTAAATTCTCATTGACCATGGACAAGTCTTAAAAATAGGATATACATAAACATATCGCTCCGTTATTGTAACATAGTCGTATCTACAAAAAAAAAAAAAATCGAGCTTGGTAATATATCCGGGAAGTGCGGGGAAACCGAAATAAAAAAATAATGAAACTCGTGTAAGTTACTAAAACATACAATTTGAAAAACACATTGTCCTAAAGATTACAGATGGACCTAATGAAAAGAAATAGTTTGTAAGAAGTAGTCCGGATGATGCTATTTTTTGCATCAACCTTAACATTAGAAGCATGCAACAACGGTGCACTTTTAATTATTTGTCCAACCTCGGTAAAAAAGTAAACGAAATTTTTCGGAAACATGGTAATCAGTAAACAAAATCAGAAATATACTCTTTGGCGACTCACTAAACGCTTTGAGTGTGTCAGAAAGTAATTTCCTACGCCGTTAAAACATGTTAATATATTTATTAAAATATTTTATATATTTTATGATTTTACTTTTTGATCTCATATCTTGAGTACCTCAATTGTTATGTTTATTTTATCTTGAACTAGATCATCATAATACGGAATTTACTTATAATAGCTAAAGGTAATAATAATTCAAGTTCCGCTTTCAATCTTCAATTAATTTTTGTAGTATTTAAGCATTTATTTTACTTACTTTGTAAACAAGTTCCCTCACGTTTGTTTATAAAAGTTTTTTTCATTAATAAAACCAAGTTTACTTTGTATTATTTGTATGGAGCGGGATCCCGGGATCCCGGGAAATTTAAAAATTTTTCCCGCTTTCCCGGGAATCGAAAAACTCCGGGAAAAAAAAACTCTACATATAGTATGTAACCATTAATTTTAAATGTGTTTCTTGAGGTCAGATGAGTTTCAGAAACCATCATAACATCAATTTGTTTATTTTTAAGAAAGTATTCTAGTTCATTTTTATGTTGGCGGACGCCGTTTGCGTTCCAAAAACAAATTTTTAAACAGTTCATGGTTTGTTAAGTACAGCTTGCAATAACATCGATTGCATTCTAAGAATATCCTGCATCATATTACCCATTGTGTTCGTAAAATTAGTTACTGTTTGTACTAATGTTTCCATGGTTTTTTCTAGACGACTTAAATTCGAAACTGGAGTTTCATCATTACTTGGCGCAACACCTTGCATAGGCATATGGTTTGATTTTAGGACGTTAGCGTAAGAGGTTCTGTTATTACTAGGCTGCGGAACCTGAATGCCATTAGTGTTTACTTGATTTGTTACCTGCATTTGAGGGGGATTAGTTTTCGGTCCAGATGACTGCTTGACTATAGTGTATACAAGGCATCCTCTATAATTGGCAGTGTGATTACTGCCACAGTTGCTACACTTTTACGTTGGGGTCGGTTTTAGACTTATCGCAAAGAACTGTGCCATGTAATTCACCACATACTACGCAAACAGGGGGTAAATAGCAGTATGCCTTAGTATGACCATACTCTTGACAGTTTAAACATTGAACGGGACCATTTCTTTTGTGCGGCTCTTCTATAGTTATTCTTCTGTAGAGAATATATTTTAAATTGTAAATAGCATGTGTTTCGTTTTTTTTTAAGTTTTACGTCGCCGGGTTCAAACTCCACTCGAAAAAATGGTTGGGGAATTTTTTCTCTATTTTTAATATTTACTACATGTTTTACCTTGAAGCCTTTTTCTTCTAGGAATGTTTTTACATCTTCTGGGTCCACACATGAGTCAATACCCTTAATCACTACCTGTAGACTTTTACTGCTTTTCAGTTGATAGGTATAAAAGCTTTTTTTAAGTGTTTCAAAGTTGTTTATTATTTTGCGAAAATCATTCTCATGATTGACTTGTATTTTTGTCTCGTTTATACTTCCACGCTTGATAGCCGCTACGTAAAACGAATTTTCACCTATCACCGATATCAAACTCTTTATGAGCTCATTTGAATTTTGCTCCCTAAGATATATCGGGGGAGGCTTGGACGATTTTATGCAAAATCAGATTAGTTTAAAATGTCTCACAAAAAATCGCGGACTTACAAAAAATGGTTGAATTAAAATTTCAGACGACGGGCGATAACCCTGCATGTTTGCGCAAAATTTAATAAACACTTTTTAGCAGTGTGGCCATTTTGGAATTTTTGCATCTATATCTGCGATCGGCAACCTATACTATTACATTTTGCGATTGTTTGCGTTGTATGAATTTTAGTCTGAGTTCATACGGCTCATGTCTTATTGACAAGATTCTTGCTTTTTCTTTTTGAACATGAATTGGCGTTCAAATGAATCATGTCATGTTGACGTCATGTTTTTTATTTTGTTTTATTTGATATTGAAAACAAAAACAAAATTAAACAAGTTAGAGTGCTATATTCGGCTGTGCCGAATCTTTGATACCCTCCACCGATACTTCGAATGTTTTAGGAGTAATATCTGTATGATGTCTATTTATTATTATAATCTTTGTAAAAACAGACATCTGCATTAAACTTTGTTGCGGTTTAGACCTATATAAAATTATTGATCGACAATCAGAATCAATTATAAAAAGTTTGAGTAGAATATCAGTTTAACCTGAAATTAAATGATTTTCAAGAGAACAAATTATATAAAAGCCATGGTAAGCTATGAACCAATCATCCCAAATTCTGCAGAACGATTTCTGGTATTAAAATAAAAAACATAAATTTCAATACAGCGATGCAATTAGTTTAAGCGTTTGCAGTAAATTTCAGAAGGCTGCTAAAATGGAATCTAAGGAAAATTATGGACCGTATATCACAAAATTGCATAACATTTTTTCTGGCCATATGAAGCTAAACTGGAAAAAAGTTTACCGCGTATTTAATTATTTTACCAGAGTGGGCTTTATATGAGGCCTATGGTAAGCTATGCACCGATCTTCACCAAATTTCACAGTGTCATTTCTAGTTCTATAAAACTGTGATGTACCAAATTTTGTTATGATAGCATTCTTTTTTACGCTTTAAGGCGTACTAGGCTGTTTTCCGGGAGTAAGGTTTATATGGGGCCTATGGTAAATTATGGACCGATCTTCACGAAATTGCACAGTCTTATTTTTAGTTCTTAAAAATTTTGATGTACCAAATTTTGTTATGATAGCATTATTTTTTACGGATTTAGGCGTACTAAACTGTTTTCCGGAAGTAGGTTTTATATGGGGCCTATGGTAAATTATGAACCGATCTTCAAGAAATTTTACAGCGTGATTTCCAGTTAAACAAAACGAACTGTTGCGAAATCTTATATCATTCTGTGCATTTTTCCACCATTTATGTCAGTTTTTGTAACAGAATTATCAATTTTTTTTAGGTGGTGGTTCCACATTTTGATTCATAGCTCAGATCCTATTGAACCGATTTTGCTGGATTTCAATCCCAAACTGCTTAGGATAACTATAAGCAATTTGACACCAAGTTTGTTTATTTTTTTTTGAGTTTCTCGAAAGTGAGCGTGTTTTTAACAGACGGACAGACAGACGGACATGGCTAAATCGACTTAAAATTACTCAAGAACCCAGAATATATATACTTTATAGGGTCTGAGATGAATAATAAAAAAGTTTCACACGGAATGAAAAACTTAATTTACCCTCTTCACAACTAATTGTGGTGGAGGGTATAACAACGAATAAGAAAGCAAAACATAAAGACAGTACATCCATCTGTGTACTCGTTTCTTTTCCCCTCGTCCCTTTCGCCTATAAAGTAGCAATCTTGTCAATAAGACATGAGCCGTATGAACACAGACTTATTTTGTTGTAAATGTTGTAAAATTTTCTTCAATGTGTGTGCACACGTACGTAATAAAAAAGTAAACAAGAAAATAATGGAGAAAATAGAAAACGCGGCGCCCTGATTTTGACGATCGCAGCTTGTTTGCGTTGTATGAATTTTACATATTTTGTTGTTAATGTTGTAAAATTCTCTTCAATCTGTGTGCACACCAGGGATGATAAATGACATTTTCTACATTCTACTTAATTATGTAAAAAATTTTACTTTTCTGACCCTATTTGTACTAAAAATATTTTTTATTAGTTTAATTATTAAAATAACCGAAAGTGTACGAATATATGTACATTAAAATTCACTTGAACTATACTTTTATTCATACGCGTTTGAAATACATTAAGTTAATACGTAATAAGAAATTAAGACGATGCTTTCTTATCTGGCTTTTTTGGAGTTGATAGTGGAACAGGGTATTTTTTTATTTCTCTTGCACCCACTGGATCATAGGGCGCCAAAGTGGAACGGGGTTTTAATACGTTTAACCCAGTAATAAGCCCAAAAGATATTGTCTAAGGGCCCTTATGTGGCCCCTACACGTTGTAATTGGTCGTACAATTGAGTTGAATAGAAAAATTTTAACCCAATTATTTTAATAGCACTTTTTTAGCACTAGTGGCGATAAATGAAGTGGAGTTAGAAGAGGAACAAGAAAAGAAAATAAATAATAGTTCCGGTGGTTTTTATCTGAAATATTGTTTACTTCGCACCCTGATGCTTTCAAAACTTCACAATGAAAATAAGAAACGAAAGAAGAAATCGCCATCACACGTACCAATTTGAAAGCTCAAATCAAATTGATTTTTTGTTCAACTGATGACCAACCACACCTTTAACGTAGCAAATGGCTGTACAACTTGATCGAATTGTACAACAAGTCTCAACATGTAGGGCCGCATTATACCCCGTGTCACCATACTTTAAGAAATCAAGCTTACAAGTTTTCGTTTATTTATAGCAACAAGATTCATTAGACTCTTGTCTGAATTCAATTCGATGCAATAATCACAAAAAGGCGGTTTCTTCGCTTCGTTCTTTTCATATTTTGCTACGAAAAAATCCTTTCCATTTAGACAATATGTCTTTGGCAATTCTTCTGATATATGGACATTTTGAAATTGTACTAAATATGTCATTGGACTGCTTCAGTTCTTTTGCAATGCAAATTGTACTGAAAAAAGTACAATTGTACTAACTTTATCATCCCTGGTGCACACGTACGTAATAAAAGAGTAAAAAAGAAAATAATAGAGAAAAGATAAAACGCGGCGCCCTGATTTTGCCGATCGCAGATCTAAATTCAGTATTAAAAATTTTTATTTAGCTGCAAAACTGTATGGGCCATATGTATCATCCAAATCCACTAAGTATCTTTCTCGTCATTGAGCCGCAAGCACACATCCAAACTTTAACTTTTATAATATTAGTGGGATTAAGACCTAAAATAGTTGCACTCAAAGAGAAATTATGTTTTTTTTTCGTAAACAACATTTGGAAATAATGTAGTTAGTAAAGCCTAGATTACACTATCTCACAAGTCTTACGTATTCCATAATACTTTGTGAGATAGAAATCTAATGAGTTTTGATGCGACTGTCAAAAAATCTAATGTAACATGACAGTTTGTGTTCACACCATCACACAAAGTATAAACACTCACGCATGAAAGAAAATGCAACCCTGATCCAATGAAAAGTATTATTATTTAGAAATTTTTCAAAAAACGATGAAGTCGTATGGGATGTCAAACTTTTTTCATAATACTTGTCATTTTCGTGACACATTTCATTCACACTATCACACTTTGTCATATTACTTGAGTTTTTGACATGTATTAATACAAAGTATAATAGTGTAATCTAGCCTTAAGCAAAGAATATAAATCATATAGAATGCGCATCTCAAGGAAAACTAAAATATTTTTGAAAAAAAATGCATGATGCGGGCGGGAAGACAAAAGGGAAAGAAGCAAAAACAAAGAGCGTAACAATGCATCGTTCTCTCGTTGTTTATGAGAACTTTTAATTCTCATTTATCAGCGTATATGTATGTGCGTGCTCGAGTGTGTATGTACATTGCCAAGTCAAGAAAAAAAAAACACATTAAGTAAAAAATAAAACAAAAACCTAACAAAAGAATTTTTGTTTCTTGCAATTTTTGTACAAATAACCTTCGTAAAAGCAAATGTGACCGATTGTGTAATTGTAGGGTAAGAGTATGTGTTTTATTGTTGTACAGATAAAACTATATCGGTTCGCACCGAAATTCAGATGCAGTTTTTCTGTAAAATTAAAGATTTTTAGGAATTTTTTTTTTTTTAATATTTTTTTTAATTAGGCTTAAGTTCATGAAATTTAATTTTTATTAAATTATTTTTGTGAAGAAAGGAATTTTACAACATGAAAATTAATTAAAATTGTTATTGATAATCTTTCATTCTTGACGTGGCTCGGGCTTGAACCCTGGCCGGCAGGTTACCATGACATGTTTCGATCGCAACCACTCGATCTCCTCAGATGGATTTGCCGTCTTACACTCGCAGCCATCGACGACTGCTGACGTCACTAGTCAAACATCAATCCTTAAACCAAATTGTATTTTAACATTTGGTAGATCGAAATTAGCTTTCCTGAATGATTATCCATTTTAATTGATTTTACATGTTTTTTCCTTTACTTCTGTTTTTTCGTACTTTCGTTAAGAATTTTTCTTGAAGTCCAAGTACATTTTTTGTTTTTAATGAACTTAAGCCTAATTAAAAAAAAATATTAAAAATTTGGATTAAAAACCATAAATAGTTCAACAAAATAACCACAATACTAATTATTGTTAAAGCTAAGGCACGAGCTCTATGTGTACATTTGTCCTTCAAGTTGTGCTGAAAAAGGTCAACAGAAAAGAGAAAGACAAAGTGAAAAAACAAAAAAATGTACTTGGACTTCAAGAAAAATTCTTGACAAAAATTATGATTTATAGGAATATAAAAATACGTAAAAACTTAAACTGCCTTGTTCATAAAAAATATTTTATGTTTATTAAAGCGGCATGGTCACACAATGCTTTTGGGGTCTTTTGTCAAACCATGCTATATATTTATTTCATAGCTGTGCAGTTTTAATATTCTTATTAAAGATATTTAAAAATAGATTAAAATAAAACATATTATTATTCCTTCTTAAGGAATTTTGTTTGGTTTTTATTTAATCATGTTGCTTGGAAATTAAAAAAATTTAGTTCTCATATATTCGGAATAAATTTAATTTATTTCTAACTTTATGTCTATTCACAAATGTAAAAAAATTATATTTACAAAAATAAAATTATTTCCAATTAAATTTTCAATCAACCAAAGCGATACAAATACATACATACATATTTAAAAAGAATTTAATGAGGATATCAACCACCCTAATATTTTAATAAATTAAATCATTCGTTTGATACAACTTGTATTTTTCTTTTCTTGGAACTTCCTTTTTCTAAAGACCAAGAGCAATGTTTTCGGAGGAGTACTAATTTAATAAATGTTCACAAACTGAGCAATATGAAATTTATTTAACAAACAATCAAGGAGAAATACCTATTTATAATTATGCCACTCCTTTATTTATAAATTCCATTAATATACATACACACATGGTAAGTACATAATTAAATAATCTAAAAAATGGAATTATAATTCGGTGCAAATCGATATAGTTTCGTTTTTACAAAAATAAAACACATACTGTTGCCCTACAACTTCGCAATTGGTCGCATTCGCTCTTACGTAGGTTATTTGCACATAAATTGTTTTAAAACAGTGATGTCAATTATGAATGTGTTGGTGAGATTACTCTTATCTCTTACATGCCCAGCGGGCGAAATATGCGGTTGCGAGGCCTTATTAAATACCTTTTCTAAGGGTCATCTATGTTCGATTAAATTGTTGGGAATCAGGTAAGGTATTAAAACTTACAAAACATTTTCATGAAAGGGCGATGCAAACACCAGGGCCAGCATTATGCGAGGAAATATAGTTCATGCTTTCCATTCATTTTTCATCAGACCATTTAAAGTTAACTTACATTTATTACTATGAAGACTTAAAAGCAATAAATAATAATACAATTATCGAAAAATGTTGAGTTATGGACAGACACAATCAGTTATTATTTAAATAAATTTAATTTGGAACCTCAGAAACTTTGCTTATTTTTTGGAAAAATTGCGCAGTTCACAATATTTGAAGTCTTTTTACAACCTAATACAATTCTTTCCAATATTTTTCGTTTTTTGCTCAACATACCTTTGCGAATTCTAACAATGAAAATTCATTTGCTCATACTAATGCAAATATTAAGTTTAAAAATATTCTGTAAGTATTTACCACCATTATAAAAAGAGAAGATTTTACTAGCCTATAATAAATACTTTTATTTACCAATAATATCTTCTAAATTTATATTGCAGTTTCGTAACAACAAAACATTTTTTAGGTTTGCGGACGTTAATTTATTGCGTTGTTTTGAGAAAATGTATTTCAAATCGGAAAATATTTGTTCGCAAAGATATGTTGAGGAGAAAAGCGACAAACATTTGAAGGAATTTTTTTTATTTTATAGGATATAGCGCCCCGTCTAAATTTTTCCAGAACTCACTAATATTTTCCCTGTCTGGAGGATTAATTTCGCTCCTAAGTATGATTAGTTCCGACTGGATGCTGAATTCATAACTCGCAATGTCGCACTTAAAGGGATTTTGGAATATGTTAAAACGCAACACCTCTTTTCTAAGATCGAATAACCTGTTTAGACAATCACCCCGACTAAGCCAACGAACTTCCGTAAACATTTTTAAGTCGTGGTGATTGGCGTTTACGTTTTTAAGAAAACTTACAAATTTTCTGTGCGTTAATGAATGATGACCCTCCCGTATTCTATTGATTATCCGCTCTGCAGTCTTAATAGCGGCATGATCACTTATAAATTTTGAGGCAAGCATGGACTGATGAATTATGCAATGGAAAGCATGTACATCAATTCCATTTTGCTTAAGCTGTCCTACGAAACCTTCATACTTCCCGGCCATAACGTTTGCACCATCCGTGCAAACTCCTGCTAATTTTGAAGCTTGTGTAACAGATATCAGGTTTTCAAAGACTACGTCGTATAATACCTTACCTGTTACATTACCGTAAAACGTTTGAAGTGAGTACATAGTTTCAAAAACATTGTACTCACTATCTATGCATCGAACCAGAGTTGCCAATTTAGCGCCTTTGGCGCTAGATTTAGCGCTTTTTAATTGTCGCAAAGGCGCATATTTTTTACTTAGCGCTTTTTTTAAAAAGAGCGCTAAAATAGCGCTTTTATTGATACCAACATTTTTTCACTTTTATTTGCATACATTAAAATCAAGACACATTAAACCAAAATTTGTTTCCGTTTTGTAAATATTTTACTCTGAAAAGCATTCTAAACAAGGAAAGAAGTTTATTTTCTAAAGAAATACATTTCGTTTCTTAAAACAAGAAAATCCAAAAATAAATAACTGGGGTCTAATCACCGCATTCGATACTATCGTATCGAATAAACTATCGAATGTTTTTGCATACGATAGACACTGACGTATCGAATAAAAACTCGATAAGTGTAATGTCGAGTTACTCGATAACGAATGCTATTATTTCAAATTCAATATATTTCATTCGATATCGAGTTTCATGATACCAAAATAAGTAATTTCGATCAATTTTGCTCGATATCGTATGCGGTGATTAGACCCCTGATTTTAACTTGTTTTGTTCGTATTAAGTAAAAGTTTCTTAAATAAAGAAACATTTTCTCATGATTAAAAAATTCACGTTTTTGGTATATGATCAAAAATTTCAAGAAGCATTTATTAAATATTAGTCTGATTTTAAAATAGAATCAAGAAACAAATGCTAGCGATTTCTTTAAATTTTTCCAGAAAATGCTCAAGAATGGTTTGATTCAATTAGTTTTTTTTTAGATCGACATGTTAACAAATCAATCAAAAGGTTCTTATTTTTTTATATTAAGTTTTTTTTTTTAACTAACTAGTGCTATACGTTTTTATGGAAAAAATTTTGGCTTTTCTTCTGATTTTGTAAAATAAAAAGCAGCAAAAACTTGATTTAAAATAAATTTTTTTTTAGCTGTATTTTAGAAAATTTTCGCTTTGAGTCATAACTTTTTGCTTAAACCAGGCAAACACAGGTTAATATAGAATAAGAAATGTTTGGCTTGGACGAGAAAAGTGCAAAATTTTCGTGGTGCAAAACATATTTTCTGGTGATTTAGTAAATAATTCTTTCTGTGTATATTTGAAATTATATTTCTTTAATTTTCCTGAAATATCAGAAAAAGCTTTTTAAAAATATTAATGTTTTATTAACACTGCTCGGCAAAAGACAAAAAAAAAAGTCGATCTTTATGATTATGTAATTTTAATTCACTTTAGAGTGCTGAATCCAAAAAGTTTATTCAATCAAGTCTAGTTAACATTTTGTTTACTGATTTATTGTCTTATTTTATTCACACTATACCTGGATTTCTAATAAATGATAAAAAAAACTAATTTGCATGGAAAAATGGTCACCACTATTTAAGAAATAATTTAGAAAATAATTATTTGTAAAAGACAAAGTCTAGACATGATAGAAAAAACTGAAAACGGATTTGAATTTAGCGCAGTAGTATTTTTGTTTTTCATATATTTTTATTTAAAACGATTTTTTTTGAAAGCCAGTGTAATTAAAAAAACTTGGTTCTTAAACATTTCATTAAGTTTTTTATTTAAATTTAATTTCGCGCTTTTTAGCGCTTTTTGATTGGGGACAAGGCGCTTTTTGATTAGAAATAGTTCACAACCCTGCATCGAACACAAATGACCAATTGGCAAAGATCATTAATGTCGGTGCTTTCGTCGAGGCAAAAAGAAAAATATTCACAATTTTTTAACTTTTCCCTAATCACAGATTGTATATGTGCAGCTAAAATTGATGTGCGCTTGACGACACTATTTCGGCTCATGGGAAGCGTTTTTATTACGCTGCAATCGATTTTCAGTTTAATGAAATTCTAATTTGA
Organism: Pollenia angustigena; assembly: GCA_930367215.1. Lineage (NCBI taxonomy): Eukaryota > Metazoa > Arthropoda > Insecta > Diptera > Polleniidae > Pollenia > Pollenia angustigena. The sequence continues at coordinate 7,685,640 of OV884061.1, read as the reverse complement.
AGTTTACAGGTATACACAATTGTACATAGAAATGGATTTCCCTGGTCTATTTATTCAAAAATAAAATGAATTACATGAGAATTATAACGTGAAAAAGTTATTTTAGTAAAAAGTTAGGGTATTCATAGTGGCAAGTAAAATAGAAAGGGTATTCACGGTGTTTGGTTACTCATACTTCAAACATCTGTGCATACATTTTAATTCTAGCTAATGGTATATCATAACTTTTTACAAAATACCAAATGCGCACCTGAGTTTGCCTGCAAAAATGTATAAAGTCATTATAACAGGTCAAAGTTACGTTAAATAAAAACCATAAAGTAGTAAGCTTTACTCTTTAGACTCGGTCATATAATTGTAGCATAAAAAAGTAAGCAATAAAAATAGTGCGAAACAATAAAGTTTCATTAATACATCAATAAAACACATCTTCTTACCCAAAAATTTTACCTGCTGTCACATTTGCTTTTATGTGTATAGGTTTACACATAAATTGTAGCAAAACAAGACTTTTTTAACTTGTTTTTTAAATATTTTTACCTACTTAAGAAAAGAGTTTTCAAAAAAAAAAAACCCACCGACGCGATTGGTACAGAAACAAAAATATTTTTACAATCACAAAATACCATCAAATTCTTGTGGCTTTTTCTTTTCTTAATAATTTCTGCATTTAGGTACGTCTTTTTAACGAAAGAAAAAGGGACCCTGTTACAGGCAACAACGAATTTTTTTCACGAACAAAACACATATCGTTAGCTTAAATGCAAAACAATAATTTTGAAAATTGGAAAATTTTGTTGATTAGGATTCACTTTACATATATATTTTTATAAAATTTTAAAATTCTATCTTAAAAAATAACCACAATTGCACAATTGTGCAAAGAAATGGAAATCCCTGTTTTAAAATCATTGTACAATGTCAAAAACAGAAATAAAACAAAAACATAGATTATAAATAAAATAAAAAAGATAATAAAACAAAAAAAAAGATGTACCTACATACAGTTATTGTATATTTATTTATATACATAAATATATTTAGAGGCCTCAAAACAGGCCTTGCAATATTTGCGATATTTCCCGCTGAATGAGAGTGTTTCTCAGTAAACAATTATATTTTACGCTCGCAAAATAAAAGAGCGTAAGCGTACATGTGAATTAATTTGCACAATTGTGCAAGGCGCTGACATCCCTGTTTTAAAACAAAACGAAATCAATTGGTATTCTGTTAGACTTTCGCAATCGCATTCGCAATTTATTTTCAAATCGTGGCAACGCTGCTCAAATACGTCAGTGTCAATAAACGTCAAATTAAAAATAAATAAATTGTTTGTGTTTGGCTGTGAAAATTGTTTAGAAAGTTTATTAATGACATTCTGTAATAAAAAATATAATAAAAATGGATTTTGTGGCACTGTGTTTCGACTAAGAAGAAAATGAAAATGTTTTGTGTGTACTTTAAAATCGTCCCAAACCTATTAAAATTAAAGTTGAAGTCAAATATTTTCATACTTTTTTCATCCTGCAGCTTCTCTTATAGGTGGTCCATTGGTATTTAGTTCTTCAGTTAACGTTTGCCACAAAGTATTTGCCGACTGACGTGCATTTGGTATTTTCAAATGGCCTCTTGCCAATTGGCTGTGCTTATTAATAAATTCCATCATTATTTCAAATTGACGCGGTTTGGTGGTCTTATTTCTTGCTTCCCTGAATTAAATAATAAATATATGAATGAATAAATAAATAAAATATTATCTTTCACTACCAAGTTTGTACTTTGGGAATGCTATTTTGTTGTCGAATAAATTTTGCGAATTTGACATTTGTTTTCGCAATGTAGAATACCGACTCGTCACCTTTTCGCATTTGAAATGCGATTAAAAAAAAACTTTGCGAATATCGCAATACAGAATAGCAACTGTTCGCATTTATGCATTTTCGCATCGCATTGATTTTCGCATCGCAATTCAGAATAAGCCTCCTGGTACCTTTCAATTTCCGCATTTATTGGATCCAGAAACATAAAATTTAACATACAAGTTCCTGAGTGAATGAGAATCTGTAAGAGGGATTTTTTGTCACTTTTTCTTTCTCTAACTGTTACTTTTTTTAATTAAACTGGTAATTTTTTTTATTTAATATTTATTTTTGTCCATTAAATCAAAAAAAAAAGCAAATAGGTGTCTGGCACATTTACGAAATTCATCCGTTTTAGGTAGTAAATGGGTAAAACCTGTATTTTGGAACTGAAAATACTGAAATTTTTGATACTTTAATGGGGGGAAAAAGTAGTACCAAAAAAAGGAAATACGGGAAATTTGATATTTTTCATTAGCTGTTTGGTTCTACAACTGGTATTTTTTTAATTATCGTTAATATTGGCCCTTAAAACATAAGATTCAACATGCAATGCCCTGAGTGGAAAAGAGTCTTTTGCGGAACTTTTTGGTCCTTTTTTGTTCTTTAACTGGTACTTTTTGAATTTCCGTTAGTATTGGACCTAAAAACATAAAATTCAATATGCAATGTCCTGGGTGGATGAGAATCTATAAGAGTGAACTTTTTGGTACTTTTTTATTCATTAATGGTACTTTTTGAATTTCCGTTGGTATTGGACCTAGAAAGACAAACATGCAAGGTCCTGAGTGAATGATAATCTATAAGAGGGAAGTTTTTGGTACTTTTTTGTTCATTGACTGGTTTTAATTTAAATTTTGTTAATATTGGTCTTATGAACATCAAATTAAACTTTCAAGGTCCTGAGTGAAGAAGAATCTGTAAAAGCGCTTTTTGGTACTTCTTTGTTTTTTAACTGGTACTTTTTGAATTTCCGTTATAAATGGAACTAGAAACATAAAATTCAATATGCAATGTAATGAGTGGATAGGAATCTATAACAGGGAAGCTTTTGGTACTTTATTGTTATTTAGCTGGTACTTTTTTAATTTCCGTAAGGATTGGACCTAGAAACATAAAATTAAACATGCAAGGGGCTGAATGAATGAAAATATGTAAGACGGCTTTTTGGTACTTTTTCGTTCCTTGACTGGTACTTTTTGAATTTTCGATAATATTGAACCTAGAATAATAAAACTCAATATGCAATGTCCTGAGTGGATGAGAATCTATAAAAGAGAATTTTTTGGTACTTTTTTTCAGTAACAGGTACTTTTTGATTTTCCGTTAGTATTGGACCCAGAATGATAAAATTAAACATGCTAGGTCCTGAGTGAATGAGAATCTTTAAGAGGGTTTTTGGTACTATTTTGTTCTTTAAGTGGTACCTTTTTCATTTCCGCATTTATTGGATCTAGAAACGTAAAATAAATATGCAAGGTCCTGAGTGAAAAAGAATCTGTAAGAGGGATTTTTTGGAACTTTTTCGTTCTCTAACTGGTAGGTACTTTGTTTTCTAAACTGGTACTTTTTTTTATTTAATATTTATTTTTGTGCAATAAATAAAAAAAAGTTTTTGTTATTCGTGCTTAATTCCCAGTTTTTATTCTTGATAAAAACACTTGAAATTTATTGTTGATGGGATAAGCTATTCCTATGCATTTCACTGGTTGCTTAGGCCAGATCATCAGGAAACTTCATCCATAAAGATTTTAGAAAAACTAAAGATATTAAACCAAATAAAACTGTTAAACGTATAAGACTTATAGCAACAGTTTTACTTGTAACAATATCAAAGCTTTAACAAAACACATCAACAATAAAAAAGTGGGTTTATCTCATCTTACATTCCCCACTACAATTAGTTGAAATTCTCTCAACATTAATTGTAGTTGTAAGTAGGTTAAGAAAAACAAAATAAAAAAACAAACAACAACTTACAAAAGATGTTGTCAATTAAGTGTTTTTTTAGGCCGTGCACTTGCCTGTTTATTATCAAAAAGTAATTTCAATTTTTGGGAATACAAAATTTTAATTTCAAAAGATTTTGTTATTCGTGCTTAATTCCCAGTTTTTATTCTTGATAAAAACACTTGAAATTTATTGTTGATGGGATAAGCTATTCCTATGCATTTCACTGGTTGCTTAGGCCAGATCATCAGGAAACTTCATCCATAAAGATTTTAGAAAAACTAAAGATATTAAACCAAATAAAACTGTTAAACGTATAAGACTTATAGCAACAGTTTTACTTGTAACAATATCAAAGCTTTAACAAAACACATCAACAATAAAAATGTGGGTTTATCTCATCTTACATTCCCCACTACAATTAGTTGAAATTCTCTCAACATTAATTGTAGTTGTAAGTAGGTTAAGAAAAACAAAATAAAAAAACAAACAACAACTTACAAAAGATGTTGTCAATTAAGTGTTTTTTTAGGCCGTGCACTTGCCTGTTTATTATCAAAAAGTAATTTCAATTTTTGGGAATACAAAATTTTAATTTCAAAAGATTTTGTTATTCGTGCTTAATTCCCAGTTTTTATTCTTGATAAAAACACTTGAAATTTATTGTTGATGGGATAAGCTATTCCGATGCATTTCACTGGTTGCTTAGGCCAGATCATCAGGAAACTTCATCCATTAAGCAACCAGTGAAATGCATAGGAATAGCTTATCCCATCAACAATAAATTTCAAGTGTTTTTATCAAGAATAAAAACTGGGAATTAAGCACGAATAACAAAATCTTTTGAAATTAAAATTTTGTATTCCCAAAAATTGAAATTACTTTTTGATAATAAATAATAAACAGGCAAGTGCACGGCCTAAAAAAACACTTAATTGACAACATCTTTTGTAAGTTGTTGTTTGTTTTTTTATTTTGTTTTTCTTAACCTACTTACAACTACAATTAATGTTGAGAGAATTTCAACTAATTGTAGTGGGGAATGTAAGATGAGATAAACCCACTTTTTTATTGTTGATGTGTTTTGTTAAAGCTTTGATATTGTTACAAGTAAAACTGTTGCTATAAGTCTTATACGTTTAACAGTTTTATTTGGTTTAATATCTTTAGTTTTTCTAAAATCTTTATTTATGAAGTTTCCTGATGATCTGGCCTAAGCAACCAGTGAAATGCATAGGAATAGCTTATCCCATCAACAATAAATTTCAAGTGTTTTTATCAAGAATAAAAACTGGGAATTAAGCACGAATAACAAAATCTTTTGAAATTAAAATTTTGTATTCCCAAAAATTGAAATTACTTTTTGATAAAAAAAAGTAAATAATTGTCTGGTACTTTTACGAAATTCGGCCGTTTAAGGGATGAAAATTGTACCTGTGTTTGTTACTTTTTTCAAAAGATTTTTTCTCCATCTATTTATCTTTCATCGCAGAGCCTTAACGTCTGAAGCTTAAAGGTTGAAATTTGGACCGGAGGCTGGCCTCTCGCCAACTCGATCCCCAAAACTAAAAGGGATTCAAAAAATTTAACACTTAATGTTGTTCATTAAAAAAAATAAGAGGACAGGTGTCTGTTACTTTTTCGAAATTTGGTCCTTTTGGGGAGTAAGCGCGTAGAACCTGTTCATATTTTGAAACCTTTTTCTAGCGCCATCTAACTTTTAAACCAAAACATTTTTTTCCTCCTATGACAAAAACGTACTTAATTATAGGCTCCCACTACAACATTGAAATTTTTGATACATAAATGGGGAGAAAAAAGTATCAAAAAGGATAATACGCGAAATTAATTTTCTTTCATTTGCTTTTGTGTTCTACGAGTCGCACTTTTTGAATTTTCCATAATATTTAACTTGGAAGCAGGGTTACCGTTGAAAATTTTCGAAAAGGGTCACAAAAAGGGGTCAAAAAAGGGTATTTCAATAAAAAAAAGGGTCAACATTTTTAAAAGCAGTATTTCCCATTTAAATATATATAAAAAGACCAAGTTTTTTTTATAAACAAACAAAAAATATTTATTTCAGGTAGGCAGTGCTTAAAAAACTTAATTTGTTTATGGAATGCCCTTTCCTGTTTTTAACACTTGACAAAAAGTTTGTTCTTCATCATTATAGCTCATTTTTTTTAATACTTTTTATGTTATATTCCGAAATTTTTTTTTTACCTATTTAGCGATTTCAAATTAGTTTTTGGTTTTGTTTCCAATTTTGCAATCGTTGGCGAATTTTTTCCTGCAAGTTTTGTGATTCTTTAAAGCTTACCGCTGTTACCAAATATTTGTGAATTTCAGCAATTTTTAATGAACTTTTTTCATTCCTGTTAGTTTTAGGGACTTTTAATCAATTTGATGGCGCTATTTTTGCAAAATTTTTCGAGTTTCTAAATTTTTGCGAAGTTTTCTTGCTCTTTGAGGCAATCCTCGCCGTTTTAAAAATGGTCCCATACAGAAACCGATGTCACCTTTTTTACAGGGCACTCTTAATATTGTCGATTTTAAAGGGGGCAAATAGTTCAATGCCTTATGACATTATTAAGGATGAAGTTTTTAGCATAAAACTTGCTACTCTTTAAGAGAGCAAAACATTTATAAGAAACGAACACCTAATTGCATTTTTTTTAAAAAATGTCACATTGTTTTTAAAAAGAAATCACCATAAGTTATTCAATAAATAAAACATGACAAATATGTATATGAGTTATTTTTGCTATAAGGGAAAACGTACTTTAATTTGTACTTTACTATCGAAAATCTAATTTAGAAGTCGTACAAAATCTCTTAACACAAATCTTTTTACGAATACTAACTGGTTTTTAGGAATTTGCGTTCTATATTTTGGTATTAAATCTTCACTTGAAGTCCATTTCTCCATCTCCGCTTATTTCGAAAACATTTTTAACACTAACGTCCAGCATTGTTGACAAAAAACAAAATGTGAGTGCTATTTTCAAAAAAGGGTCAAAAAGTGTCGCAAAATAGGTGAAAATTATACAAAAGTATAATTTAAAAAAGGGTCTTAAATAATATCAAGACCGTCGAAAAAGGGTCAAATTGATACTTTAGTATCACAACGGTAACGCTGCTTGGAAGTACAAAATTATAGGTGCAAAGTTCTGTGTCAATATAAAACCTATTTACATATACTTTGGCATATAAATATGTACATGAAAGAAAAGGCGGGATTACAAAGTAGCGGGTTAAGTGCTTAAATTTTAACAAGTATGTCCATGAAGGAAAATAAGGCGCTAACGAAGTAGCGGGTTAAGTGCTAGTATTAATATAAATATGGTTGCAAATAGCTAGAGGCAATAAAGCCATTTTTAGCTGTTAAATCTAAACAGTTAGAGATATAACCATAATCTTTTTTTCTTTAGATAGATATTTTCCCAAAGATCATTTCTGCATACCCAGCTCAAAAAATTCAAATTTTGAGTTATACGATCTTGCACCAAAGGCTCGATATGTTGTTTACTTGTCAAGCTGCATTGTATTTAATTTAAGTAATTTTTGAGCTATTCGCACACAATAGTGTTAATTGAAATTCGGTTTATTTGGACGCTCAATATATAGTTTTTCGCAAGTCAAAAGCAATACTTTTACTATGGAATCTTCAACCTCAGGTATTTTAGCGTTGTTCTAAAAATAATTGTGTTAACAAAAGTTGTGTAGAAGTATTTTTAAACATTTTGTTAAAATATGTCTCAATTTTGGCTATTTTCCAAATATTCGTGAATATTAAAATATGAATGGTGTTTGTTGGCGTTAGAATATTAATTTGTTAAGAAACTACAGTTGCTAGGCTTTAATATTCAGAAATAACATGTTGCGCGTTTTTGCGCGAATTTTTTTTATTAAATTAATTGTGAAAATAGTCACTCAAGCAAAGAACACCAGTTCTTGTCTTTTTTGTATATATTTGGCAACTGTGTGTTACAAAAATTTTGTTAGAAAATTTAGAGTATTTGCTCAGAATACAGCTCGACTTTTTGTTAAAAAGTATCAGTGGCTTAACATGCCTCCAACCTTGCATAAGTTTTTAATACATGGCCCAGAAATCATTTCGCACGCGCTATCACCGATCGGTGAACTGTCTGAGGAAGCTCAGGAAGCCCGAAACAAAGATTTTAAAAACTACAGAGAACATTGTTCTCACAAATGTAGTCAGGAGGATTGCAATCGAGACATATTAAATAGGTTCCTACTAAGTTCAGATCCAATCCTATCTGGTAAAACAAAATTGCCCAAAAAAAATTCCACCAACTTCCAAAATCAGTAAAAGATCTACTAGTTTCGCCTTCAGTTTTGACGAACGTGGCACCAGATGGCACAAATCATGATACAGATGACGACGGGCATATTTTTTAAAATAGCAGGTCAGAAACACATGTCTTATAATAAATATATACAAGATAATTATATTTTTGAACAAAAGGCTCACCAGACATATCCGTACACGATCGAACAATTTTAATATCTGCTTTGAGTCCCGAATTTAGTTACATATATGATACCATAATCCCCCTTTCGTGTACGTAATTATATTTAAAAAAAATTGATTACTATGTAAAAATTTTATTAATTTTTTCCAAAAAAAAAAAAAATCCGACTGAGCCAAAGCTATTTTTTAAAAGGGGGCGTGCCACCGCCCTATTCCACCTTGGATGTAATTCCTACTGTACGATCAACATATATACCAAATCTCATCTTCATACCTCTGATAGTTCATAAGATATATCCGTTCTAAGTTTCAGGTGATATGGGCGGTGCCACGCCCCTTTATCCAATCATAACCAAGTATATCCAAGGACTATTAGCAGGTCAACAGTACAACATTGGGAAAGTTTCATTACAATCGGTCTATTACTATGGCCGCTATAGCGATTTTTAATTCTAAAAAGATTAGCAAATGTAACTTTCAAATGCTGCGATATGTTGTGCAAAGCTCAACATGCATTTACTGTTTTTACTGCTTTATCCGTAGCATAGTGCAAGCCTTAAGCGAAAACTAAACTCCTAAGCTTTTTACCACTACAGTGCTTTTCTCAACAGACTTCCTTGCTTAAGTATGAATTTTGGTATACTTCTTTTGCGATGAACCTTCAGTAGTATTACAAAAAGGTGTCATAAGGGCTTTTCCAAGCGGATATGCTGCATCACCTACAACAAATAGCTTTAAGCAAATTAAAAGTTTTTTTTTTGATTCGATATTTAGAAGTATTCCTTTCTCTGGCGGCCCATAAAATTTTTGTCACGCACGATCACGTGCGAAAATTTAAAAAAACACTTCTATTTAAACTATTACCTACTTTTGTTATTCCCTCATAAAAGAAACTTTTGTTTTAAATAAATTTCCAATGCAAAATTTAGCTTTCTGTGTTTAAATGATCAATTAAATTAAAAAAAAAAGGAATTTAAAAAAACATAACTAAATTTCGTTATCTTCGCTCTCAAAATATTTCGACGACTCTTACGCCATCTGTTACAGACATTTTAACAAAACACTCGCGACTGCTCTTTAAAATATTGTTAAAATGTTTCGAATTCCTGTCTTTAGTAAAGATTATACAAACTGGCCAAAAACAGCTGCTCGCTTGTCAGTTTCGTTACGTTTTTCGCCATAAATTAAATAACTCTGAATTTAGCACACTTAAGTTACCTAGAAAAATACGTTTTTTAAGAGATTTGCAAATATTTGCAGCTCCAGTTTGTTATGATGGAAGATATTTGATTGCCCTAAGCAAAAAATCAATGGTTTTCTTGGGAGTAAAAAATTTTATTAATAAGATTTAGTTTTAATGTGCTAAATTCCCAACAATTACTATTGATAAACTGAAAATTTTTGTTGGTGGGACAAGCTATTCCTATGCGTATTTCACTGGTTGCTTAGGCCAGATCATCAGGAAACTTCGTCCAAAGATTTAAGAAAAGCTAAAGATATTATTTAAATAAAACTGTTAAGCGAATAGGAATTATAAGCACTCAAAAGTCTTACCCGTAATAATATCAAAGCTTAAACAAAACACCAACAGCAAACAGTGAGTGTTTCTTTTCTTACAATCCCGACTAAATATGGTTGATTTTTTTCAATTCTAATTGTAGCTGTAGGTTAGGTTAGGTTAGGTTAGGAAGGGTTATGCGCCCAAGGGAACACTTCCACTCGGAGACCAGTACGGTCCATTGTGAATCCCTTCAATAAAAAGAAAAAAGTAGAGAAAGTAAAGAAAAGAAGTATGAGATGGATAGAAACAAGAAAGTTAGTAGATGTCGCGTAGAACTATTGCCCTCTCTACAGTCCCCTCAACAGAAACAGCCGCGTTATTTTCCTGACAAGCCCCAGTAGATCAGCCGGATTACATCCAGCGATGCACCCCAGTTAGTCGTGAAACCTATCTCCACTTCTGCCTGAAACCCTGCATCCTGGGACAATGGCACAATACATGCTCGATCGTCTCCAGCTCCTCTGAATCATCGCACAATCTGCAGATCCATGAGCCCACCAAGAACATTCCTACACCTAGCGACCAGGCACGATCGCACCGTATAATTTGGCAATGCCCTAAGCGCCGCCTGGCTAACGACGGAAATTGTCACCACAGATGCACCCACGATGTGTTCCAGTATCACCTCCGTTGCCCTCCAGATCGCTAGGATCTCAGCCTGGAAGACACTGCACTCATCAGGGAGTCTGAATGATCTTTTTACCAATGTGTCCGCGATATATACACCGGCACCAGTGCCAGTTTCCATCTTTGATCCATCCGTAAATACTGCCCACCCCTCAAAAAATCCATTGGATCCACGCCAGATTTCCCTATCCGGGAACTCCACCACACTATGGGAAAAAAGCGATATTTTTGGCATTAATTGTAGTTTTAAAGCTAGACACTTAAAATTTTGCACGAATTTAACTAACACCAAAATGGAATTTTGGTTTTTTTTTTATTTGGACCACGCCCACTTTCGCCTCCCAATTACAACATTAGGTCAGGTTTTGACATAAATTCGTTATTTTATTTTCGTTCTTTGAAATATATGTCACTAGAAAGCTATTTCAAGAATCTGTAAGTTTGCATCTAAAAATATTTTATTTTATTAACCCATTAGGGACCAGAATTAAAAAAAACAATTTCTTAACCGCACTTTTTGGATAAAACCACTTAAGTTCAATGTGTTTATATTTTTTTGGTAGACTCAGATGATAGACAAGGCCTCATTCAGCCTTTTTGTTAACATATAAAACTGCTCATGATCCCTGAACAAAAAATCATATGAGACAAATTCTAATATGCCTTTGTCATTTTACAAATCATTTATGAATATAGACTTCTAACTTAATCGTCTTCATTTTCTTCTCCCAACTCAATATTCTCCAGTCCAAAACTGTAAATTTCGTCGGCTCCATTGTCTTCTGCTTCATTTTCATTTCCATCAGCTTCTAATGTGTCTGAAAAGTCAATACCAGGTGTTTCGAAAAGGGCAATGACTTCTCTGGGCAGGCTCTTCTTTTGTTGATATTTTTTCGTTTTGTTAAACTTATGGTGGACATTAATGGGTCTGAACAATCCATTGCTCTATTAAAAACGTCTGTCATGTTATCCAGTCGGCTACATTATCTTGCATGCGACCTCCTGTCGCTTTTATACACCTTGTTTTTTGCTTCTGATGCATTTTCTCCTAGAACTCCAACAGGAAGTATGCAAGCATCAATTATTTGGTGCCCATGTACCAAAACTTTGCGCACAGTTGGAGACATTCGATACCAAGAATACTTTTCAAAATAAATATTGAATGTTTGGCCACAAAAGTTTTTAAATTTTTTTGTATCAATCTTATATTCACAAGAAATGGCAATCAATATAATGTAAAAGTGTTTGAGAATACTTAAATCGAAATTTAAAATGGAAGATAAGAGCTCAACATTTCTAAATGCTCTTCTTGCAGTATTTCCATCGTTGGTATTTCCACTGCCATTTTGTTTGGGTTTGTCTACATTGAGACCCATTTCCGTACACAATCTTTCCTGAAGGTACTGCTTTCGCAAAGAGACTTTGACTTTGTCATAATTTTTAACACGCCATATCTCTAATTCCATTCTATACGAGGTTTTTAACACAAATTAAAAAAATCTTATCCATGCATGTAAAGGGCTTACGCAATATTTAAGATTATTTGGTTTAACGCCAAAGATTTTCGAGTTGTAGTCATGGGTTTTTAACAGTTGATTTGGCTTAGCACCACATAGTGGGCAGGATTGATATGAGTTGGTACCAGTTAAAATATTCAGAACTTTACCATCTATAAGAGTCATATGCGCTTCGTATTTAACAGGAATGTTTTTGCCCTTGTGTACATAGATGTGTTCTTGGATGTTTTTAATTTGAATATCTAACTTACTATTTTCACTTAAAATAAGTTCAGTTGTTTTTTTTTTTTTAAATTATATTTTTAGAGGCCGACAGAATCTGACAGACTGTGGAGATTTATTTAGCCAAATAACTCTATTTATCTCATCTATTAATTTCAATGGAACTATGGTTGTCACAAAGAGTGAATGGTCTAGTCCAATAAGTTCATCCAATTCAAAACATTGTTTATATGAACTGTGTCCTGTCGAACCATCGAACCCATAACTTACAATTAATTTGCAATATGTTGGTGCAGCAACTTCAAGGATGTCCTTTTGCATTTCAAGTATGCGATCAGCTGTATGGTCCAATAAATTTTGCATTGTTACTTCTGTTTTAGTATCACAATAGCTGATTTCCTTAGGTTTACATTTTAATTTTGATTTTACAATCTCGGAGTAAGAGGGATAAATGTCACATCCGTGCTGCTTTGATGTTAATGTATTGCTGCTTTGTAAAGCCATTTTCAATTAAAAAAGCTAATGCCTCATCAGCACTTATTGGCAGCGGATCACTCCTTTCCAGTTTCTTTATAATTCCTGTTAAGTTCTCGTTGCTTACAGCTTTTTTCAAAACAAATGCAGTTTGTTTTTCGTTTGATTTTTAAGCTGAAACGGAAGAAGCGTGCAATAAAAGAGGTGTTGAGGTCGTATGAAACTACAAAATGAAGTTTTTTCCGAAAAGGAACAAAAAGGAGCAAAAAGTTTCATTGATGTTTGATTTATACAGTTTGATTAATAACTTTTTTCAAAAATATTGCAAATACCTTTCTATACACAGAAGTTATATTCCACACAACACACGTATGTTTGTTAGTTTTGACCTATAATAACACACCAACAACACACTGAATTACTAGACAATAACACACAACTATTGTTTAAACTATATCGCAAATTGTTTTACATACCTTGTCTAACTTCTTCCATATTTAAACTTTTTCACAGTGTTTAAAATTAATGTTTTACTCACGATCAAAGTTAGTAAAAATTTCGCGCGCATTTTCTCTTCATAATGTAACCTGAAACAGCTGACTTTTTCCTTTCATAAAATAACAGGGTGCAACATAAAAATTATAAAAAAAACGTTTATATAACCGTTAGAGTATACGAATTCAAAAAACGACAGCAGATTTTAAATTTTAAACAACAAAAAAAATTGAATTTATGCCAAAAATAGCAACGTTTTATCCTTAGTGCACCGGTGGTGTTATACCGAAGTCCAGGGTCATAGTTCTATGATCCGAAATTCCCTCGAGAATATTGCCCTGATCAAGCAGACCCACCTCGTACAAATTCCTCGTGTGATCATCCCGCCTAGGTCTAACTAAGAAAGACTCGTAAAGTCTAAGTAAGCTCCTAGCAGCCACACTCCTCACATAAAGCTCAATAGGGGACAGATATAGTAGGATGTCCAGCGCTGCCTGTGGAGTGCTTCTCCTTACGCCTGTGATGCCAAGAGATGCACTCCATTGAACCTTGCTGAGCATCTTCCTATAGCTATCCACTCTCAACGCCCCCCACCAAACAGTGCATCAATCAATAAGTATAGGCCTTACCACCGATGTGTAAATCCAGTTTACCTCCTTGGCAAATATCTTTCTTCTCATAAAGCGCCAAAAGAACTGTTAGAATCAATTGTCATCTCGTATTTTTAATTTTGTAACGAGCGAATTTTGCAACTCATCTACTTATATGTATGCACTTTATTTATTTATGTCTTAAATTTTTTTTTTTTTATTATGTTTAAAAAAATAAAGGGGTTTAAAGCTGGGATGAGACGATTGCCGCAAATGCACCAATATGACACAATTTTTATTGTGTTTATTGACGCACAATAATGAAATTGTACCAATCAAATATTCTGAAATCACACGATTGTCCTGTTTTAAGCAAATTTTATTGCCGCTAGTTGGTACATTGCGAAATGGTTACAACAATTGCCGCAGCACAGTCACACGATTGTTCTTACTAGTGTTAACTGTGAAAACAGCTGTTGTGGTAGCTGTTTTGTTTGTTTGAAAGTTCTTGTTGTTTTGTTCATTAAAAAGAAAATCAATTTGCAACATATACTTAAACAAATTTGTGTTGAATAGTTTTATTTAAACTTTTTAAGAAATTCCAAACATTAACAGTTTGGTCAACAATTTCGAATGTTAAGGCTCGCATAAAAATATTCGCACTGAACAGCAAAATATGCTTGTAAAGCTGGGATCACTCGATTGCCGCAAATGCACCAATATGGGACAATTTTGATTGTGCTTTATTGATGCACAATAAAGAAATTGCACCAATCAAATATTCTGAAATCACACGATTGCCCTGTTTTATACAAATTTAATTGCCGCTAGTTGGTACAAAGCGAAATGGGTACAATAATTGCCGCAGCACAGTCACACGATTGTTCTTACTTGACAACTATGAAAACAGCTGTTGTGGTACTTTTATACAATTTTTTGTTGAATAGTTTTATTTGAAATATTTTAAGGAAAATGTATGAAATTCCAAAAATTAACAGTCTGTTTAACAATTTCGAATGTTAACGTAATAGAAAATTTGTATAAAATAATAAAATTTAAATAATATTATTTAAATATCGGTAACTAAATTCTGTAACTTTATAAATTTAACTACCGATATCGTTTAGTAAAGAGAATTCTCGGCTACTTAACTTGAGGGTTACACGATCAAGTTTTGGCTATCAAGTTTTAATACACTCACACTTTTTTACCAATACACTCATACTTTTAAAAATTGATACGAACTTGCCTCTAAAATTCTCTTGCCAGTGAGTGTATCAATTTTCGTTCAAGAAAACATCTTATTACAAATCTTTTGAAGTTGTTTTTGTTTTTTTTCACAAATATTTTGCCGGCAAAAGCTGAAGTTCTTTTTTTTTACAAATTGTTGCGGGAATTTTAAAATTTTAACTAAAAACCTAAAAAAATAGTGAAATATGTTTATTAATAAAATTTATTTATAAAATTAATAAGCAAAATGATGTTCTGCGATTCATAGAGCTGTACAGAAGCCATGAAATTTTATGAATCTTTCATCATATAGGCGAAATGATTTGAAAATAAAAGCCTACGAGTCTATAGCTTCTGAAACAAAAATGCCAGTGGAAGAAGTAAAGAAAAAAATAAAGTCTCTTCGAACAGCCTACAGTGCAAAAAAATCAAAAGTGGAAAATAGCAAAACATTTTGAGTTGTTTTCACGGCGACGACACACATAGGGGTTTTTTGCCAATCTAGCCGGACATTACTTTTTGTTTTAGCTTATATTGCTTCTTAAAAGTTATTGAGTGCCCCTAGATCGATGAAACTTGGCAGAAATATGTGATATTGTCATAGGCAGGTAAACCTAAAAAATAAATAAAATCGGACCAAGGAGGAAAATGTTCCCCCTAGAAGAACTAATCCAACCTCTGAAAAATGCAATTTTTTTTAAACTTTTCCCATACTTTTGTTTGGCAAATGCAACTTTTAACGTCGGCGAAAGTTAAAAAACCTAAAATAAGACCCATGAGATCGTAAAATTACACTTTTCGCCCCCCGCCCCCTTTTGAGGGCGGTTACATAAAATAATATTTAAAAAAAATGTAAATATTAAAAGAAATAGATTACTAACGCCTTAATACTATAAAAATTAAATTTTTGAACTTTAATGGGTAGGGGGAGATATCCCTCCAAACACCCCCCCCCCGGAACGACCCTATAAAATTTTTTTTTTTTTTTGCTAATTTCCAAAACATATTAATTTTTAAGATTTTATGTGACTTTTATATATTTTATAGTATTTAATTTATCTGAAAATAATTAATATATTCGTAATAATAACTTATTTATAATAGTAACAGCAAATTTTATTTAAAATAATAACAACTAATTTATTTAAAATAACTTCTCTTTTGCACTAAGATGATGATGAGTGCCATGGTTCTTCTTCGTCTGCTTCTTCAAAATCCTCTTCTGAATCTGAATTCTCTTCAGAGCCAAGTACAGGTGGAAGCATAAAAGAAATTGCTTCTTTCGTAAAGGGTAGTGACTTTTTTTTTGGAGTTGGTCTTATACTAGTAATCAGTGGGTCAGAACTGAGCAAAAGTCTATTTATAACATCTTTGTTACACTGAACCCTCGAAAACTTTCTAGCAAAATTCTGCCTGTAAAGCCGAAAATGTTTATTTCGTGCCTCAGACGCTTCTTCTGATAATAGCCCGATAGGCAACAATGCCTCACTCATTACAGTTGCGCCATGTACTAAAATCTTGTGCATTGTAGGTGTCATAGGATGCCAGGGATATAGAGTAACGTAAAATTTTGCAGTGTCTAAGCAATAATTGGCAAACTCGTGCAAATGGATTTTGTGACCACTTGTAATTACTTCAATAATAACTTTGATCCGGTAGATGAAATCCAATGCAATTCCAGTTATTTCTGCAGCTAATTCAGGATTGGAAAAAAATCGTCTGCTGGTGTTACCATCGTTGCTGTTTCCAAATCCAGTCTTCGGTACATCCACTATTAGCCCTAATTCACTTCTAAATTTTTCTTGGATAGTTTTTTTCCTCTCATTAACAATAGTTTTGTCCTCATCCGATCTTAATTGCCACTTTTTTACTGTGAGTTTATACGATAGGTGTAATATGCTCTCAAATAGACGAATTCTGGCGTGCAAAGTAGATAATCCGAAAGAAAGTGCATCTACGTCTATATCCCTTTTGATTTTCAAATTGTTAAATTCTTTTGAAGTAGCCCCACAAATATAGCACTTCATTGTGGACGTAGTTTGTGTTGCGGCATTACATACTTTTGCATCTATCATTGTAAATACCATTGTATGTTTTATGGAATATAACTTTCCTTCCATTAAAAAATTAGTGTTTTGTAATGTAGTAATGGCATCTTGTACATAATTAATTTCTTCTTGGATTACATCTACAGTTTCTTTAACAAATCTGATGCGAATAGGTCTACAATATCGCGGTGATGAAGGAGTTGGATTTTGCCATAATATTTTCTCCTTTTTTGCACCATATATTAGTCGAAGCGGTACGAAACTACTCTGAAAAATATGAGAATCAGAAGCATCATTTTTCATCTTTTGCTTAAATTGTGCCTGGTGTGATCCATCGCAGCCCCATTTGCTTATTAGTTCGAGGGAGTTGCATTCTTCTATTTGTGAATCACATAAAACATCTTTTAAATATGTAAGTAATCTACTTGCAGTATGATTAAGCAAATCCTGAAGATTTATTTGAGCACATGTTTCCGTTACTTCAAATGATTCTTTTGGAGGATAGCATTCACTTTTCTCTCTCTGCAGAATTTTGTAGCTAGGATAAACCTTCTTAGCGGCACTTCGGATTATTTCATATTGTTTTCGAGAAAGATCAGCTTCTACAAATATAGAAAGAGCCTTTAGAG
This sequence comes from Pollenia angustigena, assembly GCA_930367215.1. Classification (NCBI taxonomy): domain Eukaryota; kingdom Metazoa; phylum Arthropoda; class Insecta; order Diptera; family Polleniidae; genus Pollenia; species Pollenia angustigena. The sequence goes on along the minus strand of OV884061.1, from coordinate 7,667,943 downwards.
GGGTTAGCTGTTTTACTTTATCCTCTTGTGCAGCTTTGTATGCTTTTTTTATTTTTGTAGCTCTTGCCGGAGAAGACACAATTTCTTTAAGCAGACCTGAGGCATCTTTTTTTCCAGACGTTTGTAGTTGTGTTTGGGTAGCGTGCATCAATAAATCAGCATCGGTTTGAGTTCGCAAGATTTCAGTTTTTCTTCTCTTACTTCTTTCGGTCAATTCAACAAACGGCTTTTGTAGTCGTTTTGAAGACGAACTCCCAAAAAAAGGTATTGTCACTGTTCCTTCCAGCCATTTGGCATGCATGCTTACAAATCGATCCTTTTTTCTTTGTGCTGAATGCCAAAATATTTTAAAAAAATATTTGAATTTCTTTAAGCATTGATTTACTACTGATATGTCACTATCTCCCTGACATTTTGAAATTTCGCACAATTTTCTAACTAAAAATTGTAATTTCTCTTCAACGAGTTTAGAACTACATTCTTGTATAATTTGGAATAACTCTAAATTCGTATACACTTTTTCCATTTTACTCTCGAAGCTTCAAAATGGTTCTGATAACAATGCAAAAACCACAATATATATTTAAAAAAACTAAGTACCTAGAGCCCAGATTTGATTTTTTATTATATATTATTTTTGTTGTTAATGATTTTAAAAGTTATGCAAAACAGGTACATTTATTTTGCTCTATTAAATAACGTCCTTTAGCGGCCGCACAGGTGGTTAAAACCCGTTACTTACTGTTTCGCACATCCCTTTTTTTACACAGGTAATATTAGGCTTATATGTAATAATTTAAATAAAAACCATCTACGTACAACCAAAACATTTTATGACTGACGAAAGGGTTTCTATCATATGTACCTATGCAAGATGAGCAAAAACAGAAAAAAGGTGAAATTTTCAAAAAATCATAAAAAAAATGGCGCAACAACGCGCAACGTTTTTTTTTTTGAATTTAAAAGTAGAGATTTCAAATTTTATCGTGATGTATAAAATTTTTAAGAACTCAGCGGAACTCACCTTCAAAAACCTTTTAAATTTTTTTTTTTACAAAAAAGTGAACAAAAAAATCGTTTTTTTTAATTTCGTACTAATTTTTTTATCATAAAAAATTCAAATAAAATTTTTCTAAAAATTTTCATAATTAGCTGTTTATATAGTCTTTCACAGAAAAAAAAATTCAATGTAAAATCTTTATTCGTTTATCTACAAAAAAATATATTGCAAACCTCCCAAAACCGTAAAAAGTCAATGAACACGCATGCAATTTAATCAACTTTCCTGGTTTTAACAGTGTCCCAAAACCACAAATCTCAAGCAAAAGACTTGAAAATTCACTATACGATGCAGAACTTTGTTGTCTGTCGAGCTGCGTACTTAAATTTTTCCATTTCTTAAAAAAAATTTTTTGCTTAATGTCCGGCTAGATTGGCAAAAAACCCCTATGTGCGACATCTTGAAAAAGTAAATTGCTTTCAACTTGCGTGCAGCCTACGTCACAGCTGTCAACTTTTGCATATTTTGACAATCAGTATATGTAAAAGACTTTCAAGAAAATCTTGATCGTGTGGCTGCACTGTTAACAAATTTTTTGTTTTCGTTTTCAAGATAAAAAATTATTTCTTTAAGAAATATCAACGACAAATATCCGTAAGAGAGTAAAAGAAAAGTTTTATTAAATATCTTTAATAAAACTATTCGCACTTACCAGCTACATAGTATGCTTGCGAACATATGTATTTGTTAATAGCAAAAATTAAAATACATAACATATATATAAATATATACCTACATTATTTACTAAAGAAAACACAAAAACGTAAAATTTATTTAAAAAAAAGACAAATATTGGCGCGTATTGTGTTGTTTAATTGCCGCACAAGAAGCCAATAAATATTGGTGCATTTTTGTTATTTTTATTGACGCGCGGTTGCATAGCAAATAGTCGCACGATTGCCGAACCAGGGTTGCATTTGATTGGTAAAAGTAAGCACAATATTGTCCTCGATTGGTACAAGAGCCAATTGATTGTGCAGTCACACGATTGGTGTATTAAAAAGTGTGAAAATTGGTGCATTGCGGCAATCGTGTGATCCCAGCTTAAACATATCTTGTTAAAAGCAATAATTAAAAAAAAAAATTTTAATTACCTATTAAAAGAACACAAAAAAGTAAATTTATTAAAATAAAAGTTATATATTGGCACGTATTGTGTTGTTTGATTGCCGCTCAAGAACACAATAAATATTGGTGCATTTTTGTTATTTTTATTGACGCGCGGTTGCAAAGCAAACAGTCACACGATTGCCGAACCAGGGTTGCATTTGATTGGTAAAAGTAAGCACAATATTGTCCTCGATTGGTACATGAGCCATTTGGTTGTGCAGTAGGGCGGGTCGATTTTTTTTTAAAAAATCGTATAGCAAAAACGTAATCCACATAAAATTGCAAGAAAATTCTCCGAAGAAACCATGTGTCTAAAATAAAATCCTAATCCGCGCCTCTCGACTTGAAAATTTTTTTCCTCTTATTTCGTTAAAATTATTTCCTTTTTTTTGATATACAGTTTAAGGTGGGTCGAAAAAAAAAGTTTTGCCAGTCACCACCTGGAATGAAAGATATGTCAATGAAGATTCTAAAACATGAACATTTTTTTTGCCACGCCCCAAAATACAGCCCTTTTGGTTTTTACTCTTGGGCGTGACTGATGAATATTTTTTTGATTTGTATAGGCTTCTTTCTACCTGGTTAAATGTAATACACATGTATGTGAAAAAGAAAAAAGGGGCTTAATTTGGAGGCGTGTCATAAAAGTGAGCATGTTAAAAGCTATACATACTTTTAATTGGCACGTGAAAAAAATTCGACATTTTGGGGAAGAGATGGCATAAGTGGCGCCCAGAATTTGAGCTCGGATTAAAAAGTCACCAGAGCCAAAAATTAAGCCATTGTCAAGCCATGAACAACGATATGATGATATCGGACTTTAAATGGCAGCGCTACATATTAAAAACGAAAAGGGCTGTATTTTTGGGCGTGGCAAAAAAATTTTTTCCTGTTTTAGAAACTTCATTGACATATCTTTCATTCTAGGGGGTGACTGGCAGAACTTTTTTTTCGACCCACCTTAAACTGTATATCAAAAAAAGAAAATAATTTTAACGAAAGAAGAGGAAATACATTTTTAATTCGAGAGGTGCGGATTAGGATTTTATTTTAGACCCATGGTTTCTTCGGAGAATTTTCTTAGAATTTTATGTAGATTACGTTTTTGCTATACGATTTTTCATTTTTTCTTCATCCATACAAATCGACCCGCCCTATTGTGCAGTCACACGATTGGGGTATTAAAAAGTGTGAAAATTGGTGAATTGCGTCAATCGTGTGATCCTAGCTTAAGCGACCCTCAGGCAATTAAGGGTTATAAGTTCACGTATGCAGTAAAGCTAATGCAGCTTGGTAATTAATATTATAAGTTACATTTATTATTATGACCAACACAATTCTTTACAAAACTGATTTGCAAATTAATTTGCCTTAACATGAAAATATTATTTTTAGGAAAACTTTATGCTTCGTCCGCGTTTTATTCCCCAACATTACATCCAACTGTTGAAGATCAAGTTGAGCTTGCACGCAGAATATCGCATTCCTTGAGTGACATTAGCAACCAGCAATCGAAGGGACAATCCATGTATATGAATCGGAAAAAACGTTCGGTAAAATGGGTACATGAGGGCAGTGGTCAAGGTAAACTTTTAAGACTACTAATACAATTAATTATTTAAATTCACAGCGGGACAAGCGTTACTTTCAAACAGCTCAAAATAAAAGGCACAAGTGTCAAACCACATTATTTGCATGTTTAAAAACACATACACCTACTTACTATAAACGTTTAACTAGTGTTTAAAAATTAGTAAATATTTTTTTTTCTTCATATTTTTGCACTCAAATTACAAAACTCGTCTATCAATCATATTATGCCTTTTTTCAATAAATAAATAAACCATTTAACAATTAAATGTTCTTCTACCAACACATCCATACAATGAATTTCTTATTTTAAATCTTTCCACTTTTAAAGCTTTTTTGTATGTACACACAAACATATTTTGTTCTTCGTATTGTTACTATTATTTGTTTATTTTTCGACTTATAATATGTTTACTATTAACACTGAAATATTTAAATATCGCATATTTTGGCAGCCGATGATCAACAAGACGGCATATATTGATATGCTATTTATATTCGAACATTTCCCATTTACTTCGGCACACGAAAAAATAAAAATTGATTTCAATTAAATAGTTTGTAACATTAATTAAAAAATTAATTAAATTTGAACTAGTTAACAAATTAATAGTATCAATTAAACGTTTAATTCCGCTGATTAAACATTCGATTAAACGTTTAATTCACCTGATTAAATTATTGATTAAAACGGATTTTTTTTGATTAATGCTTTAATTGGTAAAAAATGTAAGAGAATTTTTTCTGTGCAGTTTGTAATGTGCGTTAGTAATATAAACACAATAGCCCATAATCAAAGTCAAACGCTTAAGTCGGTTCTTTTTAAAAACAACTTAAAAAAAAACAGTCTGTTAATTCTTTTGCTACTATAGTAAAAATCAAAGTATGTTTTAAATTAAACTGACTTTAACTGGGTGCCACCTCAAATGTAGAAATTTTTTTTAAACAACATACAAGTAATATAAGCAAGTGGCAACTCTAAGCAGCTGAGATTGAAAACTAAAATATAAATAAAACACTGCATACCTTGTGCATACGTTGAAAATTTTATAAAGGCAATGTGAATTTATGTTTTTGCTTGCATTGTAATTTTTGGAATTGCGTTTTACACAATTAGGGCCTATACATATCGTCAGCTCAGAATTGGTTTGACCTACCGACCATTTTTAAAAAAATTGAGTTAGGTATGAGGTGTATATATTTTGAATACCCGCTTTTTGAATCCAAAATCTGTTTCGCGAAATTTTTTGTGGTTTCTGAGATATAAAGCATTCATTTTGCTGCATATCAGGTGTTTAAAAATTTTTGAAGTCTAGTTTTGCTCTACAAGCCACTGTTTGGCGATTGCAGCAAATTCTTCTTACAAAAACGTACAAAATAAATTTTACTGTTGCTTTGCTGCATTGCCGTAGGAAAAAAAGTAGTTTAAGCAAAAGCAAAATAAAATGACAACAAGAAAATAAATTTGTGAAAAATAGTTTTATAAAATAATGGATCCAATCAAGTGTACGGTTTGTTTGTGTTTTTAACCTACCCAAGGGAAATGCTTTAACAGTTTACTTCAAACGAAAATTACATATGTATAATCTTACAGCTCATAGTGGTCGGAGTGGTTACAATAGTGTTACAATAGTGGTCGGAGTGGTTACAATATTTCTAGTGCTTAAATTTAAATTTTAAATGAATTAATAAAAGATTATCCACTTATTAAAACTTTGACATTATGGAGCGATTCTTGCGTACCTCAAAATAAAAATCGAATTAAAGCAACCGCAATCAAAATGTTCTTTAAACCAAATAATATTGATGCCGTAATACAAAAGTCTTCAGAACCAGAACATTATTTACTACCCGTCTCCACCATCCATCAACTTGGTAAGAACAGCATGTCGCACATGAATTATACTCGTGTAGACTGTTCATGTTAATGTTTCGTCCATGTGCTGCCATCGGTGCCTAAACATTCGTCTTAGCATCCATGTGCGCCATGATGTTGGCCATACACTGTATTTTCTGTATAAAACCAAACGAACAACAACAAAAATTGTGGTCAATCAGAACATGGACGTCAACACGTATTCGCCACATACAAGAACATGAACAAATTAATACCGTTGCTCTGCCGGCGTTATAGTCATGTCATGTTCTAATCGAAGGTTAATTCAAGAAGTGAACTGTGTCCATGGCGTTATTGACCGGTACTTAAAAAATATTGAAATTCATAGTCCTCTTCATTATCTAAATTTGCCTAAAACAATGCCAAATAATAAAACAAAACTTAAAGTTATGGAAATGCTTCCGGAAGATTTTCGCACATACTCGTTGGAAGCAAATAAAATGGACTTTCGAAAAGTCCCTTTTGCTAAAATTAAAGAACTTCTATACAAAAGATTTTTTTATTCGTGCTTAATTCCCAGTTTTTATTCTTGACAAAAACACTTGAAATTTATTGTTGATGGGATAAGCTATTCCTATGCGCATTTCACTGGTTGCTTATGGCCAGATCATCAGGAAACTTCATCCATAAAGATTTTAGAAAAACTAAAGATATTAAACCAAATAAAACTGTTAAACGTATAATACTTCTATACAGTTAAAATAATAATTTATGTATATAATCAGTATTGTGGTTATTTTGTTGAACTATTTATGGCTGCGAGTGTAAGACGGCAAATCCATCTTAAGAGATCGAGTGGTTTCGATCGAAACATGTCATGGTAACCTGCCGGCCGGGGTTCGAGCCCCAGCCACGTCAAGAATGAAAGATTATCAATAACAATTTTAATTAATTTTCATGTTTGTAAAATTCCTTTCTTCATAAAAATAATTTAATGAAAATTAAATTTGATGAACTTAAGCCTAATTATAAAAAAATTTGGATTAAAAATTTATGTATATATTATAAAACTTCTACTAGAGAGAAAAAATATAAAAATGCAATTTTGGATAAGTCTGCATCAAAAAATTGTTTGAAAACTCCTGAGAATTAGTTGACGAATGTTTCGAAAAGATCGAAACCATCAATTATTTCCAGCGATAAAAAGAGAGACATAAAAGACTTGCTTATATTTCTTCCACATGTTGATAAAAGTTATTATAAAAATTTACTCAATATTAAGTTTTAAATTTTCTTTTTACTTTTGCATTATTTAAGTTGTTAAATTTGTGGCTTTTTATGTACCTTTTCATAACATTAGAACAGTTTTTTCTGTTTTTGTAAAATAAAATCAAATAAGAAAATTTTTAATATAATAAAAATAAAAAAAATTCATCTCAACAACAAGTTACTCAATACGTAGCAATAAGTATACGTATGCAGCAAAAAAAGCCATTTTTTTATTTTTTTTAGGAAAGTGGCGCAATCCGCACAAAACACTATTTTTCATTTTCAAAAAAATACTATTAAATTCTAACTTTATTCATGAAAGTGCGCAAAAATTTACATTTTCCTTCAAAACATATACCGGAAGCAGTGGTAAAAATATAAAAAAATTCTATCGGGTACATTTTGAGAAATCTTCATGTAAGTCTTCTTTTTCGTTTTTTTCACTCCGACTTTTTGGCATATGCGCCAAACCAATTCTGAGCTGACGATATGTATTTTGTGTTAAAAGATAAAAGATATCCTCCAAATCAATAATAATTGCAAAATATCGACCAATTTCTTGTAACATAAACATTTTTAACTTTTTGCAAGAACTTTTTTATTTGGCCAAAACAGCTAATGCTGTTGTTAAATGAGTTAAAAACAACTTCAGCTAGTTTTAAAATTAACACCGGCTTTAACGTGTAAAGTATGCTTTTGCTTGTCTATAGTAGATCAAAAACATACTTTTTATAAAAGTTTACTTTAGAACTCTTAAAGTATGCTTTGTTTATGACTATAGTTATGGGCCAATATTTAATATTTATGGTGACTAAATATTTCAATATTTCGATAAAAAATATATTCATACGGCGAAACATTTAATGCGCATTGTTTTATTAAAATTTGCTACTGGTTAAATATGTTTGAGTATTACTAGAAATTATATTAATACAGCAATGCATTTAAATATATTATGTTGGTTGATTATTTAATATTTATGGGGGTAATTTTGTTGTTCACTTCACCTTGCGTTGAGAAAATTACCCCCTTAGATTTTCTGTCAGCTTGTGTTTAAAGTTATGCATATATGTATGTATATGATTAATATATTTGTATTTTTAAACCCTGCATTTAACTAAAAAAAACTAATCATAGTTATCAAAAAAAATTTCATAAAAAGCTGACAAAACAAACAAATATCCTTTGAAATATGCACAAAAGCCTAATTTAAAAACCAAAAAGACATTTTATTCAAATTTTCCGTAAACATTTTTTTCCCAGATCAGTAAATATATATCGAAAATATTATTACAATTTTATAACCTGTTCCCGTACGTAAAACAAGTCACTCTCAAGTAAGCAATCGATACACAAACAAGTACCGAAGAAAATCAGGTAAAAGGGGTCAAACAAATAAGGTACAATCAGAAAGGTTGAAAGTGTCCTCTTAAAGCATATACATACTATTTATTATTTTTACACCAGACTGGACCCGCCTGTAAGACACTTTTAAAACGCCTCTATCAGTTCAAAAGTTACAGACTTCTAGCTGATAAGAAACGATTCTGGGCCAATGTGCGTCTTACCATTTGTATTGTCAAGTTATATTATTGTCATTCACGAGTATACCATGGTATTTTGTTGGAGTTTCTTCATAAAAAAATCAATTTTTTCAATATAAATACAAAAACAGATGTTTATTTTTCTAATTAAAAATTAGCTCAAATTTTATTTATTTGATTTGAAAAACAAAGTTGTTTTTACTATTGATGTATTTGTTGGTACTGATTAAAGTGAGATAGTTATGTAATTTATTTTAATTTCATTTAAGTTAAAAAAGCGCTTTTGTCTAAATCTAATTTGCGAAAACAAGTATTCACTGTTTAAAACGCACATTTTTAATTGACAAAAGTCACTGTTAGTTAAAGATATGTTTAATTAATAAGACATTATTTTAGTATGAAGTATGTTTGCCATGGTTTTGTATGACATCTTGCAAATGCTTCTGCATCGACACACGCACAAGTCTTACGTATTCCATAATGCCTTGTGAGATAGAAATCTAATGAATTTTGTTGCTACTGTCAAAAAATCTTATGTAACATTACATTTTGTATTCACACTATTATCTTAATTTCAAAAACGAAGAAGTCGTATGGGATGTCAATTTTTTTTTGTAATACTTCTCATTTTCATGACACATTGCATCCACACTATCACATTTTTACACATAACTTGAGGATTTGACATGTATTAATACAAAGTATAATAGTGTTAACTACCTAAAAAAAATTAAAATTGATTTCAATTAAAAAATTTGTAATATTGATTAAAAAATTAATTCAATTTGCACCAGTAAACAAATTTATAGCATCAATAAAATATTTATACTACATACATTTTGATTAAATAATAATAACAACTTAATATTTAATTGATATATAACTATTATTTTAATTAAATATTTAATTGAACTGATTAACTATTTTGCTAAAAATTTAAAATCAATTTTTTATTTGTGCAAATTAAGAAAAGTATAAGGAAACTGGGAATTATTTCCTTTCGAAGGTTACTTTATATTATATTTAACATTTTTTATATTTTCGAATTTATTCTATGAGCTAAATTTCAGTTATGTACTTTATAAAGCTTTTTTGTAATAGTTATATTCCTTCAATTTTTCAGAAATGACTTTATACACTACCAGACTATAAAATAAATAAATTCGAAAAAATAAAAAATGTTGAAAAGTATAAGGATTTAACAAAATGCTAATTAAATTATTAATCAAGCCAATAAAGTTTTTAAATGGATCTTGTTAATTTTTAATTAATCTTTTAATTACAACAATTAAACTTTTAATTAAATTTCAAAAGATTTTCCTATTCGCAGTTTTTATTCTTGACAAAAACACTTGAAATTTATTGTTGATGGGATAAGCTATTCCTATGCGCATTTCACTGGTTGCTTAGGCCAGATCATCAGGAAACTTCATCCATAAAGATTTTAGACAAACTAAAGATATTAAACCAAATAAAACTGTTAAACGTATAAGAATTATAGCAACAGTTCTACTTGTAACAATATCAAAGCTTGAACAAAATACATCAACAATAAACAACAGTGGGTTTATCTCATCTTACATTCCCCACTACAATTAGTTGAAATTCTCTCAACATTAATTGTAGTTGTAAGTAGGCTAAGAAAAACAAAATAAAAACAACAACAACTTACAAAAGATGTTGTCAATTAAGTGTTTTTTAGGCCGTGCACTTGCCTGTTTATTATCAAAAAGTAATTTCAATTTTTGGGAATACAAAATTTTAATTTCAAAAGATTTTGTTATTCGTGCTTAATTCCCAGTTTTTATTCTTGATAAAAACACTTGAAATTTATTGTTGATGGGATAAGCTATTCCTATGCATTTCACTGGTTGCTTAGGCCAGATCATCAGGAAACTTCATCCATAAAGATTTTAGAAAAACTAAAGATATTAAACCAAATAAAACTGTTAAACGTATAAGAATTATAGCAACAGTTCTACTTGTAACAATATCAAAGCTTGAACAAAATACATCAACAATAAACAACAGTGGGTTTATCTCATCTTACATTCCCCACTACAATTAGTTGAAATTCTCTCAACATTAATTGTAGTTGTAAGTAGGCTAAGAAAAACAAAATAAAAACAACAACAACTTACAAAAGATGTTGTCAATTAAGTGTTTTTTAGGCCGTGCACTTGCCTGTTTATTATCAAAAAGTAATTTCAATTTTTGGGAATACAAAATTTTAATTTCAAAAGATTTTGCTATTCGTGCTTAATTCCCAGTTTTTATTCTTGACAAAAACACTTGAAATTTACAGCCTGTTCGTCGATTTCGAACGTTGACGTTCCCATAGAAAATTACATTTAAAACAAAAACAAAATTCGACAATTTGTTTTTGTTTTAAATGTAATTTTCTATGCGAACGTCAACGTTCGAAATCGACGAACAGGCTGTTATTGTTGATGGGATAAGCTATTCCTATGCATTTCACTGGTTGCTTAGGCCAGATCATCAGGAAACTTCATCCATAAAGATTTTAGACAAACTAAAGATATTAAACCAAATAAAACTGTTAAACGTATAAGAATTATAGCAACAGTTCTACTTGTAACAATGTCAAAGCTTGAACAAAATACATCAACAATAAACAACAGTGGGTTTATCTCATCTTACATTCCCCACTTTTAATTAAATTTAATTTTAAGAATTAGTGAAACAAAGAAAAATTTAGTTTTAAGAATAGTATCATTTGTATTTTATTACTTACTAGCATTTAACCCGCGCTACTTCTTTAGCGTCTTCGTGTCCTTCGTGGACATATTTGTATGCCAAAGTTTATTTTTCTAGGTTTAAACTTGTTAAAATTCTAGAATTAACCCGCTACTTTCTAATCAGGGCTTTTCTTTCATGAACATATTTATATGCCAAAGTAAATGTATCTAGGTCTTAGCAAAAAAATCCAATATATTTTATCTCATAGATTGATATTCACACAGGACTTTGCACCTATAGTTTTGTGTTTTAATATTATAGAAAATTCAAAAAGTACCACTCATAGAACACAAAAGCAAATCAAAGAAAGATAATAGCCCGTATCATCCTTCCTGATACTTATTTCTCCCCATTTATGTATCAAAAATTTCAATGTTGTAGTGGTAGCCTATAATTTAGTACGTTGTTGTCATAGAATGAAGAAAATGTTTTGGTTTAAAAGATAGATGGCGTGACAAAAATGTTCCAAAATACAGGTTTTACCCGTTTACTTCCTAAAAAGGCCGAATTACCAGACACCTATTTCCTTTTTGTATTTAATACACAAAAATAAATATCAAATTAAAAAAAAATCCTTCTTACAGATTCTTTTTCACTCAGGAACTTGCATGTTTAATTTAATGTTTCTAGATCCAATTGAGTAGAAGGTTGTTTTTTGAGTAGAAGGTTGTAACCGACTAAGGCCATAAGGCTAGGTTATCGAAAATAAAGAAATAAAATAAAATAAATAACTGCGGAAATTGAAAAGGTACCAGTTAAAGAGCAAAAAGTACCAAAAACCATCTTACAGATTCTCATTCACTCAAGACCTTGCATACTTAATTTTATCTTTCTAGGTCCAATACTAAAGGAAATTCAAAAAGTACCAGTTAACAAATAAAAAAGTACCAATAAGATCCCTCTAACAAATTCTCATTTACACAGGACTTTGCATGTTAAACTTCATGTTTCTAATTCCAATACGAATGGAAATTCAAAAAGTACCAGTTAATGAACAAAAAAGTACCAAAAACTTCCCTCTTATGTATTCTAATCCACGCAGGACATTGCATGTTAAATTTAATGATTCTAGGTTCAATATTAGCGGAAATTCAAAAAGTGCCAGTTTAAGAACAACAAGTAAGAGTGCTATATTCGGCTGTGCCGAATCTTATATACCCTTCACCATTGTGGGAGCAGAATACAGAGCAACTAGACAAAAACTAAATAATTTTTACATATGTATACATACATATTTATAACACTTTAAACTTCATTATAAATTAAATTTAAAAAGCGAAAACTGGTAAATATTTTTTTTTAAATCGTTTTTAGAACATAAAAAAAATAAAAATTTAAAAAAACAAGATTCGAACCAGAGAACGCACAGTTTCTAACTTAACACACCCCCTAGACAACTAAACCATTAAGGAACGTTGTTTGAATATCATTAAAATGAAATATGGCCCGTTTAATGTTCACTGTGTTGAGTTGATCTATGATTCCCGATAATGGGTATTTTAATAAAAAAAATTTTATTTTGGTCATAACTTTTTTGTATCTGAACCGATTTTCCCGAGTTTTTTATAAATTATGTTCTACTAAAAATTTCCGATATTTTATAAATCATATCCATAGGACATATGGCAGCCTTAAAATTTAGGTTTTTATACAATTTTTTATTGTACGGGTGGTACCACGCCCACTTCTCCAATCCCGCCCACATTTTGTAGGATGGTGTGTATTGGCAACCTAAATGTGTGTACCTAATTTGGAAACTTTGGCTTTTGCCGTTCCCCAGATATACAGCAAAAAGTAATACAAATACAACAACCACAACGGATTTTTGGAAAAAATTAGAGGTATTCGTGGTTTTTTGCTCATATCTCAGCCATTTGTGGACGGATCTGGCTGAATTTCAATAGCAAAACTATAATAAGAATACCTGACAGAAACATACCCAAACCAAGCCCCCATCATATCTGGGGGCTTTGGAAAAACCGATTTCAACAGACAGACGGACAACCGGATTTGAACTTCGCTTTTCATAAGGACCCAGAATATATATACTTTATAGGGTGTAGGATCAATATTGTAGAAATTATAAACGGAATGACAAAGTTATATATACCCTTTTACCTTCGGTGAAGGGTATAAAAACATACCAAAAAGCACTTTTACAGATTCTAATTCACTCAGGACCTTGCATGTTCAATTTTATATTTCTAGGTCCATTACTAACGGAAATTCAAAAAGTACCAACTAACGAATAAAAAATTACCAATAAGATCTCGCTAACAGATTTTCATTCACTCAGAAGCTTGCATGTTAAATTTCATGTTTCTTATTCCAATACGAATGGAAATTCAAAAAGTACCAGTTAATGAACAAAAAAGTACCAAAAACTTCCCTCTTACAAATTCTTATCTCCTCAGGACATTGCATATTAAATAATAATGGAACTTCAAAAAGTACCAGTTAAAGAACAAAAAAGTACCAAAAAGCCTTCTTACAGATTCTCATTCACTCAGGACCTTGGTTGTTTAATTTAATCTTCCTAGGTCCAATACCAAAAAATTCAAAAAGCACTAGTCAAAGAATAAAAAAGGACCAAAGGTTCCTTCTCATCCATTCAGCACATTGCATTTTATGTTTCTAGGTTCAATACAAACGGAAATTCAAAAAGTACCTGTTAAAGAACAAAAAAGTCCCGCAATAGATTATTATCCACTCAGAATATTGCATGTTGAAGCTTATGTTTTAAGATCCAATTTAAAGATAATTAAAAAAATACCATTTGTAAAACCAAAAAGCTGAAGAAAAATATCAAATTTACCATTTTTCCTTTTTTTGGTACTATTTTCCCCCCATTAAAGTATCAAAAATTTCAATATTGTAGTGAGAGCCAAAATTTTGTACGAATATGTCAATGAATGGAGAAAAATGTTTTGTAAAAAAGTACCAAAAATAGTAACGATTAAATTTTTTTTGTATCGCTTTAAGTTTTGGAGATATAAGGTTTTCCCGATTTTACCCTTGTTTACCCCTTAAACATTTGAATTTCCGAAAATCCCGTCTTAGTGGATCGATTTGGGGAGTCACCAATCTCTGATCAAAATTTTAAGTTTTTAGCTTCAGGCGCTTAGGCTGTGCGAAGATGAATCAGTGATTCAGACAGTAACGTTCAATTTTATATATGTATATGTATAGATTACTTATAAATATGTACATTAGAGTGGGTCAATTTGTATTTACTAAAAAAATGTCAATAAGCGGTTGCCAGAATCGTAATCTACGACGAATTCAAAAAAGTTTGCTCAAGAAACCATGGGTCTGAAATCAAAATCGAGCTTCCCATTTTTAAATGCAAACTTTTCTTTTCGTATTTTATAAATATTTTTTTAATGTGTTAAGATTAAGATTAAAAAAAAAATTAGATGCAAATGTATTCGAAATCATCCAATAATTGGAATGTTTTTTGTGTTGATTTCTGTTACTTGTCCGCCCGTAAAAATTAAAACAAACAATTTTACGATGTTTTCAAAATATCAAAGTTTTTTTCCTTGCATCTACCGCAAAAGCATATTTGGGTTGTTCAGTGAGGGCTGGTTATCAGGTTATATGGCTATTTTTTGAATTTTGTTTAAATATATTGTGTTGCTAATATAACTTCATAACCAAATAACCTGATAATCCACCTTTCGTGAACAATCTAATTGTCGTTAACAAAATTATTTTATATCTAAAGGGAACAAATTAATACTCTTTTTATTTCAAAATTATTTATTTTAAAGGTCTTGCTTGCTGTTTATCGTAGGTGTTGCGTTTCGACTTTCAACCGTGACTGCCATAACACAATCTCGATTTTTTTGTATTGTTCGACGTGAAACGCTAGTCAGTAGTTGCACAAGTTGCTCGGTTCCTTGAATGTGTGGAGGAATTTGTGAATCCGTAAGTGGTGGATCGTCAAATTGTATGTATTTGAGCAAATGGTCAAAGGGTATGTTTGCAGTGAATGGCGGCTCCGATAAAATGCTATCGTTATCTAAGTTTATCATGTCGACGTAATTGGTGCAGTTAAAATTTATAGTGGGCTTTTTGTAAGCTCTTCATTTTGTTGGGTCGTAAAGTTTTTCACGATAATATAAAATTTTTTTTACTTCCTTTCTCTCGTCAAAAAGCCTGGTTAGAAGCACATTTTCCGAGTGAGCAAAATTTCCGGTATTTTGAACAACATTATTTACAATTTCGCGCAGATTTTGGGGCAAATATTGCGCTGAACAAATAAATTTACATAAGAATGCGCTGCCATGTATAACAGAGTCGTAATACTTAACATTGAAGTACAGAGGTACGTAAGCTTTCATGACAAATGTTGCTAAAATTTTTGCATGGTGAATTTGTAGTTATATACAATCTCAAAAGTCTATTAGCTTTGGTTAACCAACGATAATGAACGATAGGCCCAGGTTTTATGTTGCCTAAACTTTCTGGACAGTTATCGTTATGAACCGCATTAGCTATCTGGTACAAGTATTGAACGTCTGTTGAAAGATTTTTTTCCTGTTCTGACGAAAATGCGGGGCCATGTTCCCCAGCGAAAAACGGTCAAAGTCGGATTTCAAGAAGAACAAGTTTCTTTTTTTAAGTACCAAAAATAGAGAAATGTTTTAAATGACCAATTGATAGCTTACCTGAATCTGTTCGCAGGTTTCCATTAATTTCGTGAGAGCTCGAGTATTCGTTCGCGGTCTACTTGTGTTCGATTTTTCCAGAGCAGCAAATAAGTGACGAAAAGGTAACTCATTAAAATGTAACAAGAAATTTGGTGTTCTGAATATAAAATCTTCATCAACGCCCATGTCCGATGTCTCAGGCCGGTAAGACGAATCTCCAGTAGCAGTCGGATCCGATTCCAAATCAACAATACCCATCAGGACTTCTGGAATTGTAAGCTTTCTTACGGTATGCTGATCAGTCAGAAATTCGTGTAAGTGATCAGGCGTCAAACCACATGAACAACGATTACTTTGTAAATTGCACTTGGAATTTCCGATAAAGAACAACCTATTCATGGCCTCGACAAATGCGGTGATTTGTGAGATTTAGACTTGACTTTTGTTTCTTTGGTATATTTATTAAGCAAGGTTTTGAGTTTACTTTTTACGGTTTTCTTCGTCATCATGGCGATATTCAACTTATTTCAAATTTCAATCAATTTATCCGCTACTTGTGGAGTAAATGATTGGTGTGAAAATATTTTATTTTCATTTTACACCGATCACTCAAATTTAATTCGTGTAAGCCACTTGGCAAACCAAATGCACTAAAATTCGGACCTGGCATATGCAGTTACTTTGATTGCGTGTAAATTGATAATGTGATATAATTAGCAGAAGAAGAACCAATTGATATATCAGACTCCATAATGAATTATATTACAAAAAAACAAAACAAACTTAAATGTGGTGAATAAACAATCGATTGCATGTGTAAAAGAAGCTGTGTTGCTTTTTTATTAGGCATTTTTAATTAGTTAAAGGTCACTATGTTAATTTCAACATTAAATTTTTCCTGTACCATTAATTGATATGCTTTGCTTTTTCCCATGATTCAATGTAAATTTTCATTAAAAAATTTTCGTTTTTATCAAGTTTCTTAGAAGAGTCCACACAATTAATAAGATTTCTGTATGACGTGCTAAACTTCCAATTTTTCATATTTGATAAATACACTGAAATTTACTGTTGAGGGAAAGCTAGCTTCTATGCGCATTTCATCAGGAAACCTTTTACAAAGATTTTAGAAAAGCTTAAAATATTATACAAATAAAACCGTAAAGCGAATAAGAATTTTAGACACTCAAAATTCTACTTGTAACAATATCAAAGCTTAAACAAAACACCAACAACAAACAGTGAGTTTATCTTTTCTTACGTTCCCCTACAATTGGTCGTCTTTTTTCCGACTCGAATTGTAGTTGTAAGTGGGTAAAAAGAAAAAATAAAATTAAAAAACAAGTGGCTTCATTTTATTGTCTTCGTAAGGAAACAACAACAAAAAAATTGCCAGTTCAGTTTTTTACACAGGCACATCCAAGTATATTATCACAGTTATTTTTTGGAATACAATAAATTTCAGTGTATTTATCAAATATGAAAAATTGGAAGTATAGCACGTCATACATAAATCGTATTAATAATAAATTTTGTATTCCCAAAAATAACTTTGACTCCATAATATGTTAGCATATTTTAACAAAAAAAAAAAATACGAAAAGAAAATTTTGTCGTTAAAAATGGGAAGCTCGATTTTGATTTTACACC
The DNA here is from genome assembly GCA_930367215.1 of Pollenia angustigena. Taxonomy (NCBI): domain Eukaryota; kingdom Metazoa; phylum Arthropoda; class Insecta; order Diptera; family Polleniidae; genus Pollenia; species Pollenia angustigena. The sequence goes on along the minus strand of OV884061.1, from coordinate 7,650,468 downwards.
CATGGGCAAACCTTCTTAGAATTCGTCGTAGATTGCGATTTTGACAACCGCTTGGTCGAGAAAAAAATTGACCCACTACTGTATATATTCTATTTAAATTAATACCAAAATTTTTTTAGAAAGTAATGTGTTTATTGCTTTACAACACAGTGTTTTAAAACTAAACTAGGATAAGCTTCCTGTCAATAAACAAACACATTTATTAAATATTTTTAACAAATATCTATGTTTTCACCTTTATTTTCAGATTTGTACATGCCAAAAGAAATATCAATGAAGTGCTATGCACCACCTTCAGTTGCTGATGTTTCTGCGCAAAACTCAGCTAACGAAAAAAGTCAGTGTAGTACTTATAAGCCTTTAAATGCATCGCCTGCGGCATATTCATTGCCTGAATACTCACCAGGTACGGCTATGCAATTGGGGGGAGGCAGCACTTTCCCAGTCAGAAATCCACATCAACAGGGATTCTCATCAATGTTCTATAATAATACACCACCAAAGCAACAGCACTTACCACCACAAAGCTATCATGAAATACCCCAAAACACCAGTCAAAACGAATGCCAATTTTACTTAAATCCCTCTCCATTACCGTACAATAAATTAGCTAAGTTTGAAATTCAGCCAACTGATGAATGTCGCGATTTCTACAGTCCCCCCTCCCATGATTCTTGTTTGAAAATCCGGAGCACCAAAGTACGCAATACATCACCAGCACCTTTTAGCGGATCATATAATAGACCTTATACACCATCTTACGACAACAACTGTGACGGTGGCACGCCCAGTCCATCATTTATCCCACTATCTATAAAGCAACATAATACACCCAATCTATTACACGCTCCCTCTTACAACAGCTCAGCTCGCGGGTGGGGCAGCGGTGGTTGTGCTGCTGAAGGATCGAAAATTTTACAGAGTTTTACAAATCCAACGAAACTTAAAGTTGCAAATGCTTTATGTATACCATACACCGACTTTTAATTATAAAAATAAATAATGCTTACAACGTTGTAATTTCTCTCTCTCTCTCTCTCTAACACAGACGAATTATTTCACTCTCTTGCTCTCTCTATCTCAGCGAAAAATATCTTCATGAATAAAATTGTGTTTTGTAAAAATGATTAATAAAATTATTATGTGCAAATTACTCTGAAATTAATTGTTTATTTTTATGTCATAAATTTGTTATTAATACTAATCTTTATTTATTTTATAATTTTTAAAAATAAAATTATTTTATTGTCGTAGATAATGTTGTGAACATTTGTATTATATAATTTTTGTTTAAAAATCGAATAATAACAATCTAACCCGTAATCAAAATTCATTAAACGTGTCTTTAAATCGGTTATTTTAAATTATAATCGTAAAGTTGTTGTAAATACTTATTGCCAAATTGTGGAAATTGGTACTTTAATAAATTTATAATTAAACCCCTAAAAACAAATACAAATTCGATTTTGTTTGTATGATTTTAAATTATTATTAAAATATAAAAGTATCTTGTTTATAGAAATTATAATTTCTTTTTATTTGTCTTTGTATGCATAACTAACGGTAAGAAAATTAATTTTGCATTATACAAGTACATAAGATCGACTCAACTTGTATGGAGCTGAAAAAAGTGATTTTGTTACCCCTCTAAATATGAAGCTTGATATGTTTTTTGATGATATTTCGGTTCTAGCGTTGATTATCCGTGCGCTGGACCATTTTAAAAAAATGTATTTTTTCAGTTTTTCGAATTTTTTTGTACTTTACTCCAAGACGATATAGATAAAATTTGGTATCATCGAAAATAGTTTTTGAAACAGCGTCCAATGGCATATAAAACTTGACCACTTGCGTCCTACTAATTGAGATATAGAACTAAATACATATTTTCGTTTCGGGTTTTCATACAAATTCCACATATGTGGAAATAATGGGCACATTGAGATCCTTATGAATGTTTGAGTTTTTAACATACCAGGGACCGGCTGTAATTATTCGAAGAAGTTTATTTTGGCGCCTTTGAATTTTTTCGATATTAGAGGCCGAGGCAGTGCCCCATAGCTGAATACCGTAGCACCAGATAGGCTTTAAGATAGAGTTGTAAAGCAGAAGCTTGCAATCGAGACTAAGGACAGAATTTCTTCAAATAAGCTAATGAATTTGGTTGGCTTTTATTTTTATTTGAGTTAATTTTGCCTCTATATGGCTTTTCCACGTTAAAAGGCGATCTAGGTATTTTACATGCGAATTTTGAGGTATATTTGATTATTGATTTTAATAGGGGGCATGATTCCCGACGCAAGGTGAATGTTATATGTACGCATTTTTGCTTATTGACTTTTATCCTATGATAATGTAAGTATCGAGATGCTTCTTGACTGTTTTCGTGCACGCTTAGAAAAGCTGTTTAATCAGCAAATGTTGAAGTTTGGGCATGTTGTTGGCATGTCCGAAGTATAAATTAAGTATAATAGAGGGCCCAGGATGCTGCCTTGTAGGACTCCTGCACCAATTGGTTGAAGAGCCCTTAAGAAATTTCCTTCTTTTATAATAAATTGATGACCGACTAAGTAGCTTTCTAAAAGCTTGTGTGTGTTTGCTGGTAAGTTTTGCTTCAATTTATGTAATGACTTTATCAAAAACTTTCGAAACATCGATGAAGAGTGCTGAACAATATTATTTTTCTTCAAAGGCTTTTCTTATGACATTAACTATTCTTTTGTTCAGTTGTGCTGTGTTTTCTTCTAAATCCGAATTGATGGTTTGGAATACAACTAGTTTCATTTAAAATCGGTGTTTATTTTGACACAAATAATTTCTCAAGTAGCTTTGATGAATTTTATAAAAGCAATAGGCCCAGATGACTCAACTTTTGTATGACCTTTACCTGGCTTTTGTATCATGGTAGCTCAGGAAATCTTCCACTTTTGAGGATAGTTTTCCAGTTTTGCTATGCGAGGTAACTCCAACAACATTTTATTACTGATCTTATCAATTCCAGGTGCCTTATGAGTGTTTACTTTACAAATAGCCTTTTCTATTTCTCCTACCTCGAATCTTAGGGGAATAGCTGCTCCAACATTAACAGGCGCTAACTCGACTGCTATATCGAGAGATATATTTGTGGTATGTACGATTTTCAAATGATTAACAAACAGATTTTTCAATATCGTTTCTTGCCCAACTACCATTCAAGTTTCTTAATGGTGGCTTAGAGATAACTGGCCATTTTAGATTCCTAGCCGCACGCCATAATGAGTAGTCTGATTGTGGAGTTGCATCAAGTTCTCTTAGATATTTTTCCAAGGAAGCCGTTTTCCGAGTCTGCAGTAATTTTTTAAGCCTTTTTTTGCACTCTCTTAATAAATTCTTAAGTTGAGGGGATCTGAACAATTGCCACTCTTTAGAACTCTACTTTTTTTAGTCAAGAGCCGCTCGACTTCTGTAGAATATATTTTATTATTGGAAAATCTAGGTGGATAAAGAAGTATAAAGAAGAAATTATGTTTCGATTTAGCTCTTCAACACAAATATTCGTTGCTTGCAGATAATCCTCAGAATGATCACACATTAGGTAGTGTTTGATACAGGCTTTTATCAAAATGGCAGAGCCTCCACAAGCTCTATCTCGAGGGTCCATAGTATCATATAGTATATAACCATTGATTTTAAATGTATTTCTTGATGTCAAATGAGTTTCAGAAACCATCATGACATCAATTTGTTTATTTTTTAGAAAGTATTCTAATTCATTTTTATGTTGGCGGATGCCGTTTATGTTCCAAAAACAGATTTTTAAACAGTTCATGGCTTGTTAAGAACAGCTGGCAATAGCATCGATTGAATTTTAAGAATTTTCTGCATCCTTGCATTGACACATGGTTTGATTTTTGAACGTTAGCTTAAGAGGTTCTGTTATTACTAGGCTGCGGAGCTACAGCTACATTAAATGAGTTTTCGCCTATCAACAAAATCCAACTCCTTTTTAGCTTATTTGTGTATTGCTCTCTAAGATATATCGGAGGTGGCTTAGACGATTTGATGACGTTTGGTGCTTTCGAAGATTCCTCATCCAGAATTGAGAAACGATTTTGGGAATTTGTTCTGTCAGTTGTACCATATTTTAACTTTCGGTGCCTAAGCAACTGCTGAGGAGGTAGGGCTACGACCCCGTTTAAACACTGTTATATATCTATCAAGGCCTAATTTTACTGGAGACTTTTGAGACATTTTAACTTGAGTTAATGAGTTTTCTATAGTGGCTGTTTTGGGGTTAACCGTATTATCACACATTAAAGTTGTTTTTGGCACTGCGGCAACACTTGCAGTTACGATCGACCATATTTCTAAACAAAGAGTGTGAGAAAGAACGTCCCTGCAAATAAAATTGGACCACCTGATCCATTTTCATAAAATGGACTACTCCATGGACTGGTCCGATGTAATGCAAGCATGGACCATGTCATTGTTAAAAAGTGTTTGTAGTGTGACGACATGTCTTCGTTTTTTAACGACATGCTTTCGTTTTTAAACGACATCAAAACTAATCCTCTTGTGTACACCATGGAGTAGTTTTAAAACTACTCCTTAGTGGTCCAAAGGTGGGTTATATGGTCCTCTCCTAGGACATCGTAATGTTAAATAGACCAGGTTTTTTCCATACGTTTGGGTTAGTTTTGGACTAGTCCTGGTCCCTTGTGGACTACTCTTTACACGCGTGTTTGGACTGGTCCTATTATTTGCAGGGGTGTTCGAGTTGGTTTAACCGTTAAATATTTGCTGTCATCGATTCTTGTTTCGTCAACACTCACTGTAATTAAATTATAAGCACTTCTTTAATTATGTTTTATTTTTTTGCATTATACGCCAGTGATGTTAACTTATATTTTTTCATTACCTTACGGCCCTCTAAAAATTACCGTTTTTGAGAAGAAATTACCGTACGTAAAGTTTTTTTAATCAAAATATTACTGTGCTGTTTCCAAATGACTGGCGATTGATTGTGTAGTAAAATTTGTATGAAAAGCACTCAGTCTATCGCCTGTCATTTGGAAATAGCACATAAGAGCAGTATTCATAAACCATTCACATATTTAAATTTAAAATAATTTAATGAAAATTAAATTTGATGAACTTTAGCCTAATTAAAAATATTAAAAATTTGGATTAAAAACCATAAATAGTTCAACAAAATAACCACAATACTGATTATACAAGAGAAATTTCATTTTTCTTATTTTGCACTTATAGGTGTTACGAAAACCTTTGGAGAAACTTAATGTTCTTTAATTTTTGTTTAACATTTATCTATTTTTAAATCGAAAATCGTCTTTCAAAAGTTAAAATTATAAAACCTACAAAAATTCAAATTTCTTTAAATTACCGTATTTTAAATTAAATTACCTTGCTACCTTTTGCGGCCCAAAATTACCCTAAAAAAGGGTAATTACCGTACGGTTAACATCACTGTTATACGCATTCATAAGAGTTTTTTTTTTATTTTACTAATTGTTGAATTGTGCTCTTTTTTTATTTGTTGTTTAAAAACCCCGAGAATAAAAAAAAGAATAAATAAAAACAAGAAATGGTTTTGCTTAAAATGTATATATGTATATGTATGTGTGTGCATACATATATTTTTGTTAATTGTAGTTTTTAACATTTTTATTATTGATGTTTATGTTCACTAATTAAAAAAGTAGTATGTATTGAACAGTTCTAATGCACTTTTTCCATACAAATTTGGGATCATCCCTAGATGGGAGTATGTATACATTTCTAATAAGAGGAGGTATAAATATGTTGTATTTGGCTCTCTAGAAAATATGATTCATGCCTGGATTTGAGTAAGTAATTATAATTGTATAAGAAAAATAGTATTTATTTATCCGTCTGTCTGTCTAAATGGCTGGTTTTGAAAATAAAATAATTTGTGTTTGCATCGTTTAAAAATTTTTTTTGTATGTAATAAATGAGAATAAGTTAAAACCGTGTTTCCATCCCTGGGATGAAACTTTTTTTTGTAATATTAAAGCTTTTTTTATTTTCGAATGTGGGATGATGCCTACCACCGTAGCGGTTTGAGTCGGCATATATGATTAGTCGGTCGGTTTGCTACATTTGAGTTAATTAAGGTTTATGTTTATGCAACATTAAAATGTTTAAGTCAATTCTTATTGGGGTCATCCCGCACTACATTATATCGTAACTTTAATATAGAAAAGCCCTAACTAATGTTGTTCCTAATTTACAGGAGAAGGAAAAAACTTAATAAAAATGAAAGTCTTGTAGCCGCGATATTTTTTAAACCCACTTCTTTTATTAAATTCTCTAAGCAATTTATTAAAAAACTGCCTTTAAAAAAAATCTGGACTTCAAGACTATAGTTTTTATTAAGTTTTTTCCTTCTCCTGTAAATTAAGAACAACATTAGTTATGGCTTTTCTATATTAAGGTAACGATATGTTTTATGAGATGGGTGAGCCGTAAATGTGTGTATATTAGACTACCTGATCCATTTTAATTAAATGGACTACTCCCTCGACGGGCTCCAATGTAATGCAAGCATGGACCATATCATTGTTAAAAATTGTTTGTAGTGAGACGACATGTCTTCGTTTTTTAACGACTTGTTTTCGTTTTTAAACGACTCCAAAACTAATCCTCTTGAGTATACCATGGAGTAGTATTGAGACTACTCCTTTGGAATCCAAAGCTAGGGTTATATTTTCCTGCCATTGGACATCGTAATGTTAAATAGACCATGTTTTTACCTACGTTGGGGTTACTTTTGGACTAGTCCTAGTCCCTTGTGACGCTTTATTTTACACGCGTGTTTGAACTAGTCCTATCATTTGCAGGGTTGCAATTTGCTTGCACCTCCACTTTTATTGTCTGTGTGTGTGTGTGTGTGTGAAAATATGATTGTCGTAGTTGTGTGTAAATGCGACTGTCGTGGTTGAGGTGCTGGTCTTTGTTAGATGTTCGTAAAGAGTAGGGTGTGTGTAGATACAACCATGTAGGATGGTTTATTTTTTTGTTATAGTCCTAATCTAATAATTCTTGGAAAAACAAAGAAATTTGAGTATTAGTTGAGCAGATGTTGCGGTGTTTAAATACATTAACCTATTAACACTCGCTGTGCCAATTTGGGAACACTTCATTTTTTGAGTCATACGACAAAGTTTTTACCATTATTCAATAGGTATACCTATGATTTTTTCGCATTTTTTTGGTTGTTTGTTTATATGTAATGAATTTAATAATAAAAAAAATATTTTATTTTTTTCCGGTAGTTTTTGTATGGGCTTAAATGGGTTAAATAATAATAATAATGTAAGAACTTAAACTAAGAAAACAAATAAATATTTTATAAAATCTGCTAGTTGTTCCTTTTTATAATTGTCTTTTTTTGTAATATGAAACCTTTTTATTTTTTGAATGAATTCTACATACATACATAAGTATGTATTAGGCTTTTGCACTAAGTACATTTAAATTCAAAAACATTTGCTTTTTTAAAAATTCTCAGATTAAAGCTAAGTCCAAAAGGGAATCAAAGCAAATAAATTAAAAACAAACAAACACAACGAAAAAAATTATTCTCTTTATACGCTCAGAGTTCTTATATTTACTTATTCTTACTCACTATAAATAAGCCAAAGTAAACATTTTTTTTGCTAATGTTCTGTAAGTACATATTTTGCAAGATTCTTATTTTACCATGTGGGTATTATTTGCAATAAATGTAAACAGTGGTTATTGCTTTTTAATTTGTCTTATTTCCAGATTATTACTGATTATTAAAATAAAAACTATAACCAAAGACTATAGATTTATAAAGATATTGCACGACCATACAAAGTTCATGCATTTTTCTCTCTATATTAATTTTTCTGGTGGATTTAGCCGCTAAATCCACTTGTGAGAGTAAATTACAGTCTTTATTATTAATCTCAGAGAATTTTTCTCACTTATCAGCGTATATATATGTGCACACGAGTGTGTGTGTTTGTATGTGTATACATTGCATTAAAAAAATAAAAACAAACTAAAAGAAGTCTGGTTTTCTCGTTGAAAACACATTTAAATAATAAAAGATGTTTTGTTTGCATTCCATTTCTGTGCAAATAACCTACGTTAAACCAAATGTGACAGATTTTAATTGTAGGGCAATAATATGTGTTTTATTGTTGTACAGATGAAATTGTATCGATTCGCACCGAAGTTCAAATGCTGTTATTGTCTAAATTTAAACAATTGTAGGCATATAGAAAATAATTTTTCTGAAAGAATAAACTGCTTTGTTTATAAAAGATATTTTATATTTACTAAAGCGACATGGCCACACATTAACATGCCTCATCAAACTCACAATTTTGTAATAAAAAACTCACAAGTATGGTTCAATGTGAATTTGATGATAATCAAAATACTTTTAATTTTCATAAAAATTTGCCACCAGTTTGATGTGTATGAACGTAATTTCTTTCAATTTTATTGTTATTAAAATTGTATTATTTGAAAAATTATTAAATCGTTTCCGCCGAAAAATCCAATTTTATTTATTATTACAACAAATTATTATCACAAATTATGCAACAGATTCAGGCTTTGGAAGTTTGTGTGCTCCCTCCGTCTTACTTTTTGAAGTTTGGAAAATTCTTTTAAAGGTCTGCAAAAATGTTTTTACAAGATAAAGCAAGAAGCACTACCAACTAGCCCCGAATATTGCGTAGTCTTCTGCACAATTTGAGGAACTAAATTGCATTATTTTTAAAGATAAAAGCTTGGCCATTGCGATGTTGAATTCGTGAACAGAAGGGTTTTTGCAATGGCCACCTTTGGCGCGTACATATGAAAATACGTTTTCTAACGGGTCTTGGTTAAAACGGCTGTTTAAAATGGTAAGTAAATTAGAATTTTCTTGTAACATTTCCTCGGTTAACGATAATATACCACTGGTGGTTTCGATTAGTCGACTGATGCAGACTATTTTGTTACCGAGATATTCAACTTGCCGTATGTACGAAACTAGCTCTTGCAGTACTTCCCAAGTTTTATTATTAAGCCTTAACCCACGCTTCAGCGGGTTGGGATCATTGAAATTTTTACTATTAAAACAGTCAAAGTAGTTATCGAGTTTTTTTTAGAAGATACTCAAAGTACTGGCAGTACATCAGAGAGTACTTACACCCCTGAAATAGAAATCGCAGATATGTATATACAATGAAAATGAAGAATATTTTAATGAAGATGCTGATTCTTTTACATCCAACAATGTGCCAATAGAATTAACATCAAGTCGATATTTTGTTGGTTACTTAGTACAACGAATATCATGCGTTAAATGTCGTATGGATATAATAAAACCAGCGCAAATTTTGTCATATCCTTCAGAAAAGTTTATTCATGCAAAAAATTATCAAGAAGAATCCGACTTTGGAGGTTTGTGTGACCCCTCTGACTTATTTTTTGAAGTTTGTAAAATGCATATACATACATAAAGGTCTTTGAAAAAATATTTTTACAAAATAAAGAAATGAAAGGCATAAAAAAATTTATTGCTGAGCAATGCGTGAGTTGTACCAAAAATTCAATTTATTCTTTTTGGTTTGAGGAGAATGACGTATGTTATAAATACAGGATGGAGATGCTTAATTTACTAGTTCTAATTATTATTACGGAAGCATTAGTTCTAATTATTATTACAAATACAAATTATTTAGTACTGACAAAGTTAAAATTTTAAACCATTAAACTTGTAAAGAGCTCATACGTAAAATTAATAAATACTCATAGTAAATAGTAATAAAAAAAACCCTCTTTTTATTTTTAAATTCGTTTGATATATGGGCAAATCCCAGAAACAGTCCACCAACCAAAAATTTTTCAAATGAATTTTTTTTAATGGAATATAAGACTAGATGTATAATTTCATTTTTATATTAAAAAAAATGTATTTCAATGATCATTAATGCAATAATTTTTACCAAATCCTACCCCACTGCTGACTTCTTAATGTTATACGTGAATTTAGCATTATTTTAGGTGATTTTTGTGCTTAGAATAGCACTTACAGCAGACTTATCAAAATATAAATTTCGTTAAAAAAAAGTTGACATTCATTAGTTAAGAAATTAGTTTAAGAAATGCAATTCATAAAAATATAATTTGTTTTGTTAAAATAAATAAAATACTACTGGAAAAACTGTAGCGTGCGTTACGTAGCGTGCGTCACAAAGGGTTCACGGCTTTTGTCAAAAAATCTCAACTTTTTTGGCTGCGAATAAGTGCGTTTAGAATTCTTTTTTAGTCATCTTTCTTTTAGGAATTAGATTTTGTATACCTTATCATGCCAAATTCGCTAAAAATTAGGAAAACGCACGTCAACCTTTGAAGTTACTTCCACTTTTTGTAGCGTGCGTCACAAAACTTTGTGATCAATTATTTCGCAACAAATACTTGCTAAGAAATTTTAATATATGCCATTCGTAAGTACATATTAATGTCACTAAATACTATATAAAAGTTGAAGCTATCTTTTTTGAAAGACCAAAAAATTGTAATATTTCAATCAGAAAACGCGTGCGAATGTAGCGTTCGTCACGCAGGATTTGCCCATATGTATACTAGGGCTGGTCGATTTTTTTTAAATCGTATAGCAAACACGTAATCTACATAAAATTTTAAGAAAATTCTCCGAAGAAACCATGGGTCTAAAATAAAATCCTAATCCGCGCCTCTTGACTTGAAAATTTATATGCCCGGCTCTGCAAAAAAAATTTTTTTTTTAAAAATAGTTTTTTCCAAAAAGAAATCGAATTTTTTGAATAAAATTGTTTAGTAACGTAGTTCTTTTGCACTTTTTATTTTTTTACACTAAAAATTTTTTTTACATTAAAAAAAATTTTCAGCCAAGTAAAAAAATGTTCAAGTCGAGAGGCGCGGATTAGGATTTTATTTTAGACCCATGGTTTCTTCGGAGAATTTTCTTAGAATTTTATGTATATAACGTTTTTGCTATACGATTTTTAATTTTTTTTTCATCCATACAAATCAACTCGTCCTAATGTATACATACACACATGGTAAGTACGTAATTAAATAATCTAAAAAATGGAATTATAATTCGGTGCAAATCGATATAGTATAATTTTTACAAAAATAAAACACATACTGCTGCCCTACAATTACGCAATTGGTCGCATTCCCTCTTACGTAGGTTATTTGCACATAAATTGTTTGAAAACAAAACGAAATCAATTAAAAACAAGTTAGAGTGCTATATTCGGCTGTGCCGAATCTTTGATACCCTCCACCGACAGTTCGAATGTTTAAAGAGTAATATCTGTATGATATTATTATTATCTTAAACTGTGATGATTTGTTATTAATTATGGATTTAGGCGACTAAACTGTTTTCCGGTAGTAGGGTTTATATGGGGCCTAGGGTAAATTATGGACCGATCTTCACGAAATTTCACAGTCTTTTTCCCAGTTTTATAAAACTTTGATGTACCAAATTTTGTTATGATAGCATTATTTTTAACGGATTTAGGCGTACTAAACTGTTTTCCGGGAGTAGGGTTTATATGGGGCCCAGGGTAAATTATGGACCGATCTTCACGTAATTACACAGTTTTATTTCTTGTCCTATAAAACTTTGATGTTCCAAATTTTGTTATGATAGCATTATTTTTTACGTTTTTAGGCGTACTAAGTTGTTTTCCGGAAGTAGGTTTTATATGGGGCCTATGGTAAATTATGAACCGATCTTCACGAAACTTAACAGTTTAATTTCTAGTCCTATGTAACTGTGACTTGCCAAAATTTGTAATGAAAGCATTGTTAGTTAGGGTTTTAGGCTTAATATACTGTTTTCCGGGAGTAGGGCTTATATGGGGCCTAGGGTAAATTATTGACGGATCTTCACGAAATTTCACAGCGTGATTTCCAGTTGAATAAAACGAATTTTTGCGAAATCTTATATCATTCTGTGCATTTTTCCACCATTTATGTTAGTTTTTGTAACAAAATTATCAATTTTTTTTAGGTGGTGGTTCCACATTTTGATTCATAGCTCAGATCCTATTAAACCGATTTTGCTGAATTTCAATCCCAAACTGCTTAGGATAGCTACAAGCAATTTGACACCAAGTTTGTTGATTTCTTTTGAGTTTTTCGAAAGTGAGCGTGTTTTCAACAGACGGACATACGGACAGACGGACAGACAGACGGACATGGCTAAATCGACTTAAAATTACTCAAGGACCCAGAATAAATATACTTTATATGGTCTGAGATGAATAGTAAAAAAGTTTCACACGGAATGACAAACTGAATATACCCTCTTCACAACTAATTGTGGTGGAGGGTATAAAAATACCAAAAACCGGTTTCAACGAAAAAAAAAAAAAAAAACAAACACACACACTTTGGCTGGCAAAAACAGCAAACATGTGTATGTATTAATGCATGTGGTTTCTTGCTCTCTTTAGTTCTCTGAATGTGTGCACGAAGTTTTTGCTTTCTTGTTACTTCCCCCCCTCATCATTAAGAAGCACAAAATTTTTTAAAATTTCAAATGTACTAAGTGCAACATCTTTATATATTTATAGTCTTTGCTATAACTTTGTTTAGCCGCTATTTATATTTTGTCTCTTTTGGTGAATTTTATAGTTTTAACACAGTACATATTTTACAGAAATTCTGTTGGTTTCTATTTTTAGCATTAATTTTGCAGTTCATTTTATGGAATATACATACATATGTATGTACATTAGGGTGACCGTTAAAATCAAAAGTTGGATTTATTTAGGTCTCACTCGCCAATTTGGTGGGTATTGATTTTTTAGGTCGATCGGCGAAGGCCAAGCCGTCCCTCAAGCCCGCCAAAGTTTGAGAAAAATCGTAAAGTCCGACTTGTATGACTTATATTTAGGAAAATGTTAACTTTACATAAAAATCGTTTTCTAAGAAGTTGTTGTTAGTAAAGTTTCCAACAACTTTTGCCTTAACAAGTTTTCTCTAAAACTCATATTGTACAAACCCTAATTGAAATAAAAAGTAAACAGCAGTATTGATGCGAATTTTTTCTTTAGAACTGTTTTTTCTTACACACGTCAATTCAGCTTTAATATTTGTGTTTGTGTGCGCTTGCTTAAAAAAAAAAAATTTCAAACGCATATCATTTGCTTCTAACGTACCACGGTTGATAAAGTTAGTGCAATTGTACTTTTTTGATACAATTCAAAGCCAAAAAGTACGGTGGTACCCCCGTGACTCATTTGGTACTATTTCCAAATTTTTCAAACCTAAATATTTATAATTGATATAAAATGGCAACTCGTATCTACTGTCCAATGAATATAAACTGATTTCAGTCTTTGGTGCAAATGGTTTTGCCAAAGTGCAAATGCAGAATTTCGTAACGTTTTTATGAAATCTGAAATAAACTCTGTGTATGTTGTTGTTGGATTAAACAAAACAGTTATGATATTTTGCATTTGCTCTTTGCAAGACCATTTGCACCAACCACTAAACTTCGCTATTGTGAATAGATTTTTGCACTTGATCATTGGACGATTGCATATGCCACATTCTAAATCAAGTATCAGCGGCAGCATATAAGGCTTCATGGCAAAATATTATAAAAACAAAGGAACGAAATAGACCGTATGTACCAATGGTTTCAGGTGTAACCGAAACAAAAGTCTTTTTCTTTTATAAAAAAAAATATTTATTACTATTGGGGTCGAAAAAGTACGATTGTAGAAGTTGGTAGGTACGATATTGGTTTTCTCATTTATCATCCCTGTAACATACCCGCATGCTTTCTTTATTCTTTAAGGGGGCTCTCAAATAAAATTGTCAACACAGACTAGAAATATCGTCGTGCGGGAGTTTATGTGCTCTATATGCCAAAAGTGTATTTTGAGAAAATCGATCTTGAAGTTTTAACATAATTCAGGTTTGAAGGATATAGAACAAAACAGACACTATTTATCTCAGAAACTAGATGAGATAGCCGAAAACGGATTACATATTTGAAAAATTTGGGGTCGAAAACCTAAAGTGGCATAATTAACTCGAAATGTGTAAAATGGCGGATAGAGCACATAAACTCCCGCACGACGATATATTGAAGAAAAAGCCCCAGAACTGCCAAGGAATCGCCCCAAGGGGGATTAAATATATGTCGGACCTTCATTAGTTTTTTGTGCTTAACATTTTCTTAAAACATAATTGCCTTGCATCTCCACCCTTTAGGGGGCTCCCATACAAATATGCCGGTTTAATATAATTCTTAAATTTGGCCACTACAGCGTCAAGATTGCCCTCAGTTGGGTCAAAAGTATGACCAACCTCACATAATTTGTTTTATCCCCATTGCCAAACAAATTTGGTTTCTAAAACGACTACGCATGTTAGAAAAACCATTAACAATGGTTAAAGGTAATATTATTGTGGAATTTCGTTTTTTTAGTTTATTTTATAAACTAAACCGTTTTTGAGTTACGCTGTGCAACCTCCTCCGTTTTCGAAATTTTGAAAACAAGAGCTAACCTAAAAAACGGTTAGCACCACTGAATTCAGCGTACCCGAATTAGGGTAAAACGCCAGGTGCCCGGCTGGTCGGTTTTTTTAAATAAATAATAAAAATGTTTTTCAACAAAACTAATTCATAGAAAATGCGTTTCTTTAATGAATTAAAAATTAGATTTTTTAGTGGCTTATTCGATATTTTCAGTTTATTTTGTTTAATAAGAGATAAAGAAAAACTTGTGAACAAATTTTCTACAAAATTAATATTTTCTAAGTTATTAAACATAAAAGTCAGATTTCATGTAAAATTATAATTTTTCTCAAACTTTGGTGGGCCGTCCCCTTAGCCTTCGCCGATCGTCCTAAAAATTTTTGAGTAGTTTTTTTTATTAATACCCACCAAATTGGCTAGTGAGACCTAAATAAATCCAACTTTTGATTTTAACGGGCACCCTAGGGTACCACCGTACTTTTTGGCTTTGAATTGTATCAAAAAAGTACAATTGCACCAACTTTATCAACCGTGGTACGTTAGAAACAAATGATATGCGTTGACTATTTTTTTTTTTTTAAGCAAACGCGCACAAACACAAATATTAAAGCTGAATTGACGTGTGTAAGAAAAAACAATTCTAAAGAAACAATTCGCATCAATGCTGCTGTTTACTTTTTATTTTAACACAGCGTTTACATTTGACAGTACTGGCAAGACAGTAAGAATATACATATTAGTTGTCAAAAATACTATTAACTGTCTTCGTGACGTAGGCGTCCAGACAGTAGTTAAGACAGTTCACTTTTTAAAATATGTCGAACGTTGAAGTGCAAGTTGCTGCTATACGTGTTTTGTATAAACTACACAAATTAAAGAATATGCAGAAAAAGAAGAAAAGAAGCAT
This sequence comes from Pollenia angustigena, assembly GCA_930367215.1. Taxonomy (NCBI): domain Eukaryota; kingdom Metazoa; phylum Arthropoda; class Insecta; order Diptera; family Polleniidae; genus Pollenia; species Pollenia angustigena. The sequence continues at coordinate 7,635,022 of OV884061.1, read as the reverse complement.
AAAGCGAATATATTATTAATGAATAGAAATGAGCACAGCCTTGAAGCTCATTTATTTAAAGATATTTATTGGGAAGACGACGAAAGAGACTTCCGGAATTTTACTCGTCTTTCGGTAGACCAATTTGAAAAAATATTGGGTTTGGTATGTATGCACGCGATTGCACTTAATTATATGTACATATACACTAATATTGTAAATAATAGGTAGTTGTATGTATTTCAAAGCAAAATACTGTACTTCGGGATGCAATATCAGCTCGGACGAAACTTGCCATAACGCTTAGATACCTAGCGACTGGAAACTCACATAAGTCGATGGAATTCTTATCCAGGGTTTCGAAGAGTACCATAAGCATCTTCATACCCCATGTTTAACGTGCAATATACGACAGTCTGCGTGTGGATTATTTAAAAGTATGTAAAAACAAGATACTATATTCGGCTGTGCCAAATATTAAATACGCTCCACCTACAGTTAGAGTATTTCTGGAGTGGACTCTATATGGGATATAAAATGTAACCTAGAAACAATTTGAGTGTATTTTTCAACAGACGGACATTTCTCAGTCTACTTTAATTAACTTAAGGACCCGGAACATAAAACTTTATGGGGTCTGCAATAAATATTAAAAAAGTTTCCCAAAGAATCTCTACTAGTGGTGGAGGGTATAAAATATGCACATACTCATGTGTATAGAAAATTCTTTTCCTTACAACTTTAAGTTGCATACGTATTTTGGAATATATCACTAATGAGTCAAATTGTACATATTTAAATGAATTGTTTAGACATCCAAATCTTGCATTCTGCCTCCTAGTTATATGTATATGGGCATTTCTTTCTAAAGGTCCACCGTGATCGAAAATTTAAGTTATTAAAAGCATATTCTTTTATGATTTTGTCAAATATAAATATTTAGATTTTACTAATTTTATAAACTGCCCCATAAATTCGTTCACTAAGCCGAACAAGCAGACTGCAAAGTTGTACAAACGTAATTTCTTATTTGTGAGAATGTTTTATTGTATGTTTTCGTTAATATTATATTCCTTAGAAGAGTTGATATTTGATAAAAATTATTCCAAAAAAATTTCCGTTTCCACATGCTAGTACAAGTTCGAAAAACTCAATACACTCACACTTTGACTAACATTCGCACAATATTTGAACTTTCAACCAATCTGCTATATCCTCGATTTTTCGTTGATAGTACGTATACACTACTTGCAAGTAATTACTTGCATGTGGAAACGTAGGGTAAGGAAGAGTTCGAAGAGAAATATGTTATTTGGATCAACGGTTAATTTTTTTTTTGTTTTAATTATTATTCAGGTTAATTATTATGGAAAAAATTTCGCGCTCGAAATGTCACGTTAGACACAGATTTTGGCTTAAAAAAATACAGAAGGTTTTGGAATCAAACCAAAGACATTTTAATGTTATATTCCTATAAAACTACTTCCATACATGACCACAAAAACTACTTCTATTTATTTCACGTTCGAACCGCTACTATTTTGCCATTATCTTTGACACAGAATCGCGCCCTCCATAAACTTTAGCATAGATAACAGTGCTTTCTTAGTGCTTTAATTTAAGGGTTAAAAGAACGTTAAAATATTTGTTGTTTAAAATGTTATTGCAGTTTTGATGCGTACGACTGTCACGTTCAACACTATTAAATTACCCATATAGGAATGCTTAAATTTTCCTATTTATTGTAGTGTAAGCAATAAATTAAAAATTTTAAGTTTATTTTTAGAAAAACTTTTTTATTTATCAAATAAAAATATTACAATTCATTTCAATGGTACAAAGGATTTTTTCTTATCATTATTCGCTCGAAAAAATAATAAATTATTTCTATTTCTGATCAACAAAATATATATAAATAAACAAATCTCACATATATGAAAAAAGAAAAAACTATTACTGTCTTTGATTTAAAATATCGGCCTCAGTCATTGCTGTTAATAAAATATCTGAAGCCCGTGATTCAAGGGACATAGTAAATAATGTGTCTGAATCGTGTGCTTCTGGCGATGAAGTTCTTGTATTAAGAAATGTATTAGTTGAATTTGGTCGACTTGGAAATTTCCTCTTAAATAGTAAGTTTTGCATGTCAGTCATCGTCCTATATGCAACGTCTTCAGGCATTGTTCGCAACTGTATAACCAAGAAATCAGCAAAGGCGCTGTAAGCATCATTGGCTGGTTTTGTTAAACTTACTAGCTTATCTAATGCCTCGTCAAATTTTGTTGTTTCTTCATCTTCTCGCTTGCGTTTTCCCTTAGAAGTCGATTGTGTATAGCTTAACAGCGATTCATTTGATTCACTTGTCGTTTCATCGATATTTATAGACTCAAGTGATTGGCTCTGCAAAAAGGAAAATAATAATTAATTATATATTAATGTATGTTAAGCTCAATAAAATTATTATTAATAAATCAATATATGTATTTAATTTATGTGCTTAGGTCCCATCAACCGAAAGAGAGTGGTTGCAAATAGCTTCAGACTTCAACAATATTTGGCAGTTTCCACACACGCTTGGTGCTTTAGATGGAAAGCATATACGAATTAAAGCTCCAGCACACTCCGGCTCTCAATTCTACAATTTTAAGGGCTTTTATAGTATAATATTATTTGCTTTGGTAGACGCAAACGGTAAATTTTTATTTACTGATGTTGGATGTAACGGAAGGTATCAGATAGCACTATTTATAAAGATGGGTTCTTGTACAAAAGCTTACAGAACTCTTCGTTAAATATTCCATCTGCAAAAGAGTTAGTTTCTGGATGTGGCATCAAAACTCCATATTTTTTTATTGGAGACGATGCATTTTGTCTTGACAAAAATGTAATGAAGCCATACAACCGAAATATTAAATTATCTGTGCCCCAGGAGATATTCAACTATAGGCTATGTCGCGCACGTATGGTGGTTGAATGTGCATTTGGAAGACTTGCTAAAAGGTTCAACATTTTTCATAGGCCAATTGAGGTTCTGCCAAGTACAGTTGATTTGATTGTTTTAGCATGCTGCACCCTACACAACTTCTTAACCAAAACCAAACTAACAATGCCTCAAGACTTGGAATCTGTAGCTACGCAACCTGAAACGTTTTCCTCTATAGGACCGCAGCAGTATAGCTCCTATAGGTATGCAAACAGAATAAGGGATGCGATTTCTCGCTATTGTATATCTGAGGGTGATGTTGATTTCCAGTGGTGGCAAAAAATTGATACGCACAATGGCTAGACTTACGACTAGACTTACGATGAAGTCATAAAAAATTCGATTGCCGTAAGGAAAGAATGTTTTAAGTCAAAAAATAGCATTTTGAGTTTTTGATTTCCTTTAATTCTCTGTTTTGTGTAACATGCAACGCCAAAAATGTCATTGTAAGAAAAAAAAAATTCAAAAATAGTTTATCATTTTGTTGTTGCTTTCTATTGAATTTTTAAATCTGAAAGAACTCATATTTTGTGGCGTTGGAAATTAAAAAAAAAACAATAGCGGTGTTGCTTATTATCAAGGCGAATTTACACCAGGTGAACTTATCTTGCTACGTAAGCAACAGCTGATTACTAACCTTGTGCCAAAATGGTATACCGTCCTGTTGGTTCTGGGGAATCTTAACTAAATTCTTTAATTTTCGATTAGAATTGTGAAATTTAAAACTTTTTGAAGTTATAAAATTTCAAACAAACACAATTTAATATAAAAACAAAATCAAATATTTCTTTGAATTTTTGACACAACGTTAAAATGTTTAACAGTGTTGTAAAACGTTTTCAAAATAAGACCACCTTGTATGAATTCGCCTTGCTTATTATTATTGTTGCAAAAGAGTAAATACAAAATATGAAGTCTTTCCAATTTAAAAATTAAATAGAAAGCAACCACAAAATTATAAACTATTTTTGAATTTGTTTTTGCTTACAATGACATTTTTGGCGTTGCATGTTACACAATTAGTCTAGCATACTTGCTTCTAATCGTAATAATCTGCTCTTTAGGAAAAAAATACACCAAATAAATAATTTTTAATTTAACATTACTATCTAAAAACTGCTAAGTCTAGCAAAAAAATATGCCAAAATGGTAACACTGCATTCTTGAATTTATTATATTTTTGTTATTTTATATATCTGTGGCTTTTTGACAAAACATCTTAAGTTAAATTTAAAAACTTGAAAAAAATGTATATCATACGAATTTTCATTCGAAAAGCATTTTTGTTAACGTTTTTAAAATTTTGTATTATAAACGAAATTTTTCTTTAATTTTTTTATTTGATAAAAAGGATTTTTTTCACCAAGATTTTTTTAAAAACTTTTTTAATATCTTATCTCGACTTAAGATGTTTTGTCAAAATGCCACAGATATATATTGCACTTGTTCAACAATACTGTATTAACTCAGAATTTTAAAATTTTCAGTAGAAGCAAAAAAATTTTTAATTTACAGCTTGTTCGTCGATCTCGAACGTCAACGTTCGCATAGAAAACTACATTTTAAACAAAAACAAATTTTCGAATTTTGTTTTTGTTTAAAATATAATTTTCTTTGCGAACGTTAACGTTCGAAATCAACGAACAGGCTGTTTATATGAGAGGCATAGGAAAAAATATTTTTAAACCAACCATTTCTTTACATAAAAGTGGACAAAATAGCTCGATATTTTTACAGTGGGTAGATATGAATAATACCTGTCGACTATTTCCAAAAAGTGAAAAACTAAAAATTTGTAGTTAATACAGTATTGTTGAATAGGTGCGATATGTATATATATATATATTTTTTTTAGCAATTTTTATTTAGAAGTGAATAATTACATAAACATAAATTGTAAACACTTTATACATGTAATATTTGTAATACAATTGTAAACATCTTTTTTGTATAAATGTTATATACACAAACATGTACATATGTACATACATATGTTTTTTAGTAAATAAATGTAAACATTTTTAAGTTTAAGTCCAAGTTTAAATATATTGCTTTTATTTATTTGCTAGAGGTTAATATCTGGTGCTAAAGGGAGTTTTTATACAAGGAAAGAGTTATTTACTAAATCACCAGAATATATGTTTTGAACCAAGAACATTTTGGGTGATTCTCGTCGAAGCCAAAAATTTCTTATTCTAAATATACACACATATGTATATATGTGTTGCTTGATTTAAGTAAAATTTTTTTTGAAAAGCTTAAGAAATTATAACTCGACTTTTTGTCATGTCTCTTTTATACATTCTCTTTTGAACATGCTACCAAAAACTTTTTGCATTTTTACGATGTCCTTCCAAACAGGCCTGTTTTCATGTATAATTGTCTAATATACATACATATTAAACAAGTAAAAAATTTAGTTGGTCAAGCCAGACCATATGATACCATACACCACAGTACATAAGAACAAATTTTTGCAAGTATACCTACTAGGGAATGGTAAATGGATGCCCAAATCGATTTTCGATTTTTCGATCGACTTTTTTTATTTACCATTCCCTAATACCTACCTAATTGGAACCTTGTTTTGAATGGTGGGCACACAGATCCTATTCCGGAAGGCAGATTGTATGGGGGCTTGGTCAAAATAAAGACCGATTCAGTCCATTTTCAATAGGCTTAGTTCTTGTGTCAATTATAACCTTTACAAATTTCATCAAATTATCTTCAAAATTGCGACCTGGGGGCTAATTCTCACATTCGATTGCGAGTAAGTTCTTGCTCGAACGTATGAGTAAATGCAATTTTGGAATTCTCTTATTCGATATCTAACAAATTTTATCGAAATTTCTAATGACGGCATTCGATAGTGATCGATGATTCGAATGCAACTATGTGTGTTTTTACTCGTAAACAAAAAAGCATTCGAAACAACGTTTGATGTTAAAAAGCAAAAGAACAAACTGAAAATGTAAGTTTAAATCAAAGTACATAGGTATAATATTTAAATGTTTAGGTAGTTAATAATAAATTGTAAATTATTGTATTAATTTAGGTCAAAAATTAACTATACCCAAAAAGAAATTCTCGCCAACTTTATGTCGGAGCACACGGATTTTGCTAAAAATATTTTGCCAAACAGTTCCCAAGGAAAAGCAAAATCCCACCAACTTTGGGAGCACCTTACAAGAAAACTTAACGCTTCTGGCCCACCAATAAAAGATGCCAAAGTATGGCGCAAGGTAATAAAAACAAAAAAACATTTTCTATTAGATTTTTAATGATTTTTTTTGTAAAGGTTTACGCCGATCAAAAACAAAATGTTAGAAAGAAACTTTCGTTTAATAATTCTTCAAAAAAACGAACAGGTGGTGGCCCTTATGAAGAGAAAGTTCTTTCCCATGTAGAATAACAATTAATGGTTGCTGCAGGTATGGATGTCGCTGTAAAGGGTCTAAGTAATATTCGATGCTTTGGATCTGAAAATAATTGCACACCTACCAACGAAAATTTTGTGTCAATAGCAACATCACAACAAAATAATGAAATGACCAGTCCATTACCATGTTTAATTTCAGACAGTGAAGAGCAGGTACAACGTAACTTTTCCTCTTTAATGGAAATTGAGTTTGATGTAGAAGAAGAAAAGTTAGAGCCTTCAAAAACCAACAAAAAATTTAAAGAACTGCCAAAAATAAAGGTTAGAGAAAATAAAACAAATTTGTTAAAAAAAAACATTATGTCTGTTGAACTGTACCAGCAGGAAATGTTGAAAAGGCTGGATAAGCTTATTGAAATAAGCCATAAAAGAGTGGAATTAAAGGTGACAGAAGTCGAACTTGCTAATCAATTGTAAGAAATAAACAAGAAAAAACTCAAAATGAGTGAAATGGAACACGAAATGACCACACAAATAAAAGCAATGGAGTTAGAAATACGTAGAAAGGAATTGGCAACAATAAAATTTTCTTCAAATCCCTATCTACAGTCGTCATCTTAAATAACAATTTGTGTACATATCCATATAACGCTGTGCAACAAAAAAAAACCAGCCTCAATACTTGCAACGCGTAATGAAAGTAGACTACTAGTAGAGCAAATCTGCCAAAGGGTTTTGAAAAGTTAGCTCCAGTTCCCGAAATTATAGCCCCTTAAGTTTTTGAATTTTTTGAAAAGGCGTTTGGTATAAGTTACAAAAAAATTGTATGGCGATCCTTTTCTTAGAATATATTAACACTCTAACACTCATTTTAAGGGGTAATTTTTGTCCTTTTTCCCAACTCTTGCACACAAGTATACTAAATCGGGTTAAAATGTTCTACGAATATTTTCTGCTTCAAATTTCACTAGAGATATTTTAAGACCAAAAGTTCGTGCAATGTATGTAAAACGGGTTTTTGAAATTTTGGGCATTGGAATTTTTGAATTTCTTTGAAGTTAAAAATCGACAAAAATTGCCCCTTAAAATGAGTGTCAGAGGGTTGATATATTCTAAGAAAAGAATCGCCATACAATTCTACTGAAGACATCTAAAATAATCTTTTAGCTCAGAAGTACATTTAATATATTTTGGCAGATTTGCTCTACTAGTAGTCTACTTTCATTACGCGTTGCAAGTATTGATGACCCGAATTTTGTTGCACTGTGTAAGTAAACATACTTAATGTTATATTTTTGATCTCACCTTTGTGCCTAAAATTGAATTGTTTTATGTTAAAACTTGTTTTTCTATACACACATAAGTACATATCGTTATCAAAAATGCAAAATAACGCTTTTTATCTGAAATATTTTTCTGTTAACAATTATGTAACGTTTTCATTTTTTATAACGATATGTATGTATGTATGTACATAAATTCATATTTATTTTTTTTAAGTTTGTTTTTTTTAATAATATATTAAATGAATTTTATTTATTTTATGTTTTTTAACTTAAATACATCTACATATTAAATATTGCATAAACTTAGTTTTATTTGATCACGAATTTTATTCCCTATTTTAGTAATATTGGTTTCAATCCCATCATCAAATACAACCACAGGGTTATTATCAGGCGTATGATGCACTTCTTCGTAGTTTGGTACTTTGAAATGAATGCACATATTATGTAGTGCAGCACACACGTTGGAAAACTGTGCAACTTTTTCCGGACTGTACCGACTTCTTTTGTCGTGACACAAAATCTTCCACCTCGCCTTTAAAATGCCAATTGTCCTTTCGACCACGCACCTTGACTTAGAGTGAACTTCATTAAACCGAGACTCCATGGAGTATTCTTTTGGAGCTCGATAGGGCGTAAGCAGCCAAGGTTCAGAGGGATATCCCGAGTCACCTGTAGAAATAAAATTTGAACTACAAATTTTAATAAACATTACAATTATTTTTTTTACCCAAGAGCCAAAAATTTCTTAAATTGTTGTTGAATGCTTCCTCTAGCATAACTCTTTCTGCTGATTCTTTCCAAACAAAAGAGTCGTGGGCGGCACCTCCATATTTGGAATTAATAGCCAAAATTTTGTGCCTGTGGTCACATACCTTTAAATGTAAAAAATGGACATGTATGAATGTGCATACACAATTAAATTGATATTGTTCGTTATGGTTACTTACGATCATTGAGTTAAGGCTGTGAAAGCCCTTCCTGTTAAAAAACATGTGCTCCTGTGAAGGCTTTTGTAAACCAAAATGGGTTCTATCCACACAGCCAATAACTGCAGAAAAAAGATAATAAATAATAAATCAAATTGCCATACAATATTTACTTACCTCCGGGAATTTGGTATTTTGACATGAAATACTCTTTGCATTCATCATTTCCCCTGGCATCAAAACGAATAAATTGACCACAAAATTTGTGCTCTATTGAGTCCACCACTCGCTTCGTGATCTTTGATATGGCACTCTGACTGACGCCAATTAAAAAATCGTTTCCAACACAATGTTGAAAACCTCCCGATGCCAAAAGTGATAGGGTTGATGCCAATTGAATTTTTGGCGGGACCGTTGTGAAGAGCACCCCCTCAAATTCTAACTCTTCAAGAGCATAATTAAAGGCTTCTTTTGTGAGTCTAAAACGTTTTCTAAATCTGAAAAAATATATTCTTTTGTTTAATTTAAAAAAAATATGTATAAGTATGTATGTTCTTACTCGTTGTTTGGCAAACTTAAAGGATCAGCGCTTTCTCTTATCTTTTTCCTTGTAATGTTTAGATTTTCATCACCATCAGAATCTGAAGCAGATGAATATAAAAACAACACAGGATCCATATTATATTTTATTTAATTTCATATGTATACAAACGGTTTTTAGACTATTTTACGAAGAAACTATTTTTGATGTTGTGTTTTTTTTTATACACATGTTTTTTGTTTACATTTTATTCAGTGTTGTAAAATACATTTATAGAAAACTTTTTAACACTTAAAGAAAAACTCGATTCGTTTCATATCGAGTAACGTCATTAGAAAATTTTGTTGTATCGAAATTAATTTTCATTCGAATGTGATTTCGATCACGAATGCGAGAATTAGGCCCCTGTACTTTGCGCACAAGGTTACGTGGGCAGGCTGTCAGCCAGCCGTACGGACATTGTTAGATATACTCAGAAAGTGATCCCTAGTCAATCGGTATACTTTAAGGAGGGTCTAGGACTAATATTTTAAGGTATTACACACATCAGTACAAATGCATAATACCCTCTCCACTTGTGGTGTGGGTATTAAAAAATGGAAACTCATATTAACAAACTTGAAAACTCGATTCGTGTCTGTTTGGCAACCACTCTTTCTTCTTTAGCCCGATCGCCAACAAACTAAGCCAAACTGTGGTCTAACAATAATACTGTGTACAACTAATAAAAGTACTTACTCTTTGAATATTGTCTATCGGTTTCCTGACTACAATTGAGCTATCAAGAAATGACATTTCCTTATACCAATATAAGGAGCTTTTATAGACACTTTCAGCTTCACATCCAGACTTTTTACTTGATTCAACTTTTCTCTTTTCCTGAACGTATGTGCTCCTCAGGGATTTAATTCTTTTTTTAACAGCATCCGTTGTCATATTGCACTCTTCAGCAATTTCTTCCAGCGCCTTAAATTAAATATAAAAAGTTGAAAATTTGAATGGTCAAAGAATTTATCATAATGTTTAAAATGTTAACATTTTTTAATGTAAAAAATTTATGTAAGAAAACATGAATACATTTTCAAGTTTGTGACAATTAGAATGTTTGCGCATAAGGTTTGCATAGATAGCTGGAGGGAATTCGTTGGATAGATTCAAAAAGTGATTCTGAGTCTATCGGTACACTAAAAGGTGGGTCTAGGACTAATATTGTATGGTTACAAGCATCTGCACAACCCCTTTACACTATTGTAGTGAGGGTATAAAAATTATCAGGAAGAATTCAATATTTGACTTGATTACCTTTTTTTTTAGATCGTTTCTTCTGTATGAAAAGCAGTTCATGTTCCACAAAACTTCACGTTCCCGGAAAAGTTCAATTAGCCTCAGTGTTTCTTCTGGTCTTTTATTGTTTTCCATTTTTTAAAGTCTTCACACAAACGTATCTGCATGTATTAAAAAAAGATTTTCATGTAAATAAATTTAATTATAAATAATAAAACATATATAACACTTACCTTAAACATAAAAAATCAAACCAGAATACAATTTTTTAAATTTTTTTCAATTGCGCTTTTGATTTTTTTCTCTTTTGCTAACAAAACTTCAGATTACTGTTAGCAAATGTCAAATCACTGTCCAATTTTACTGTCTGCAAAATTTGCTAGACAGTTGACAAGACAGTCGGAAAAGTGTGCATGTATTAGTAAAAAAGTTTGCATGTATTGCTACTCTCTTGCCAGTACTGTCAAATGTAAACGCTGTGTAATTAGGTTTTGTCCAATATGAGTTTTAGAGAAAACTTGTTAAGGCAAAAGTTGTTGGAAACTTTACTAACAACAACTTCTTAGAAAACGGTTTTTATGTTAAACTAATATTTTCCTAACAGTGCAGCCACACGATCAAGATTTTCTTGATAGTCTTTTACATATACTGATTGTCAAAATATGCAAAAGTTGACAGCTGTGACGTAGGCTGCACGCAAGTTGAAAGCAATTTACTTTTTCAAGATGTCGTCGCCGAGAAAACAACTCAAAATGTTTTGCTATTTTCCACTTTTGATTTTTCTGCACTGTAGGCTGTTCGAAGGGACTTTATTTTTTTCTTTACTTCTTCCACTGGCATTTTTGTTCCAGCAGCTATAGACTCGTAGGCTTTTATTTTCAAATCATTTCGCCTATATGATGAAAGATTCATAAAATTTCATGGCTTCTGTACAGCTCTATGAATCGCAGAACATCATTTTGCTTATTAATTTTATAAATAAATTTTATTAATAAACATATTTCACTATTTTTTTAGGTTTTTAGTTAAAATTTTAAAATTACCGCAACAATTTGTAAAATAAAAAGAACTTCAGCTTTTGCCGGCAAAATATTTGTGAAAAAAACAAAAACAACTTCAAAAGATTTGTAATAAGATGTTTTCTTGAACGAAAATTGATACACTCACTGGCAAGAGAATTTTAGAGGCAAGTTCGTATCAATTTTTAAAAGTATGAGTGTATTGGTAAAAAAGTGTGAGTGTATTAAAACTTGATAGCCAAAACTTGATCGTGTAACCCTCAAGTAAATATAAATCATACAAGTCGGACTTTACGATTTTTCTCAAACTTTGGCAGGCTTGAGGGACGGCTTAGCCTTCGCCGATCGTCCTAAAAAAATTTTTGAGTTGTTTTTTTATCAATACCCACCGAATTGGGGGGTTAGAGCATGGAAAAATAGAAAAAAATTTGATCCATACAGTTAACGACCACCCTAATGTACATACCTATCTAAGTATATATAACTATTGATATGTTGATAATTTGATCATAACATCAAATTAAACAAAAGCAAAATTTCATACAAACGAAATAAAACTTACAAAAATACTCAAGTGTTTTAGTAAATGTTTTAAGAACTTCTTGTCTTAAGTCCAAACATGTGCATGTACTGGTTTTTATTTTGCTTACTTCTTACCATGGTGGAATAAACAGGTGGCAGCACTACGCCAGATGACGATTTTTGCTCTTGCATTGTTTGTCTAGGTTTATGTCAAAGTTTTGTTTATGTTTACAAAAAGTCCACGTTTTATGCTGTGATTATTGTATTTTATTAAAGTTTTTCATAATTTTAAATTAAAATAAATAAGATATTGACCATAATTAAACAAAAATTGGCTAAAAATTTATTTATTTCATCACGTTCAGCGGTACGCTTTGATTTTTGTTTAAAGTATTTTATGACTTAAACGGTGATGTAATTTCCATTTTTGTTGTTATGTTGTATTTGTTGCCGTAACGATGCCACCTGCTTATTCCACCATGCTTCTTACCACGCTTAACATAGCGTTTACATTTGCCAGTACTGGCAAGACAGTAGCAATTCATTCAAACTTTTTCACTAATACATAAACACTTTTACAGCTATTTTGTTTTTGCATTGTTTTGCCAACTAATATGTATATGCTTACTGTATTGCCAGTGCTGGCAAATGTAAACGCTGTGTTAGACTTGCTTTATTAATTTTTTACAGGAACAATATTTATTGTGTTTGTTTCTTATAAAAGAGAACAGCAATTTTCTCTGAAAAGAGAAGGTACAATAAAACAAATACACGAAAAAAAGAGAATGTGTTTAAGTATTTGTTTGTTGTACCTTTGCAAAAGCCTAATATGTATGTACCTACATACGTGACAAATTTCAATTTCATAAAGCTTTTTTTTTTTGCAAAAGTCCTAATCCAAAAATTCTTGGAAAAAACAAAGAAATTTGAGTAATACATATGTTGATGTGTAGATGTTTAGAATTATTAGATTTTTCTATGACAGATTCTATTGTTTTCTTAAAGCGAGGTACAGGAACAAGTATCTGGATCACACGTATTATTTTCATCTGTCCAAGAATAATTATTGTAATGTTCACCATATCGATTAGTTATTGTTTGCAATTTATTTCTATCCTCCAGATATTATTTTTTATGCATATCAAAAATTTTGAATCGTTAAATTTTTACTTAGGTGTTATGCTTTATCCAAATTTATTTATAAAACTCATGTTTTTAATAAATTATATTAGCCTCTCTAAGTTCCTCAATAATTGAAATAATCTCGTTTTTATGATTATTATGAAGCACCTTGCGATGAAAGGAGTAAACGTAATCTGTCGCCTAATATATTAGGATCATCCCAATAAATATAGTTTGGTTTACGTTTTTCTACTAATTTTAAGGATAATCCACTACCTTTAGGAAGAATATTACCCTTTGTATTGAATAATTTTTTATAATGCGTTAATATTTAAATGCTTTAGTTCCTTTAATTTGTTTATTTGACTGATAGTTACGTCTGTATACATTTGTATTAATAAGAATATCTTTGTATTTTTTTAAATCTATTTTACTAAAATGTAAAGGTTTTATGTGGAACTATAGTTCAAATAATCCTGGTGTCAATTTCAATTGTTTATTCCCTATATATAAACTGTTATCGTTATTAAATTTTAGTTTGTTTGTTCCATATCGCCAATTTCCAGCATGGTCTATATTAAATCCATAGATTCTATCAATCATTTTAGTATTTATTAACAACATAATATTCTCATATAGTGGTGATTCATTTGATTTAGAATTACTTAATTTAATTCGTTTCTTATCGGTATTTAATTGTGTTTTACTTTTACGTTTGGAAAATAAATGTGTGATTTTGTTGCGTTATCTATCACCATCTTCATCGAAATTTGAAAGCAATGAATAATTCTTTCGTTTTAGATTTTTTTGGTTTTTATCATTTTATGATTGTGCTGTGGATGTTGTTGATGTTGTTGTTTTTAGTGAAATATGTTTTTTAGTATTGTTAGGTTTTAATAATGTCGATTTTTTTGTTGATTGTAAAATGTTCATATTATTTTTCTTTCTCTTTATATTAGGTTGAGTAGATGTGTTGTTGCTTAATGTTCTTATTCGTTTTAATTTGTTTTTATTGGACTTTGTTATCATTATTACCTTCATTGTAATGGTCATCATCATCAATATCCATATCATAATTAGATTTATTTTCTTCATTGAACCTCATCAAACTAGATACATTATCAATATCAATATCATCATCATAATCCATATTGGAATTAGATCTATTTTCTTCATTATAACCTGCAAAACCAGCTTCGTTATTATCAATATCATCATCATTATCACCATAATCCATATCATTATTAGACTTATTTTCTTCATTTAACCTCACCATACTAGATACTAGGGTATTCATTTAATCGACCTTTTGCTTTAATCGGTTAATCGCTCGATTAATTAACCGAGGTTTTGGTTTAACCGGTTAATAGTCGGTTAATTTAGTTTTTGATCGGTTAGCCGATTAATAAAGTTTTTTTTTATCAATTAAGTAATTTCAATATATAAAAATGCAATAATTGCTTATTATTTGGAGTTTATAAGTGAAAAAAAAAACAATAAAATACCAAACATAATAATTCTTGAACTAAAACGAGCAAGCAAAAAAAAACAATTCATATATATGTAATATGCATTTTCCAATTAATGCACAAGGTGTGGTATCAAGTCATATCGTCATAATATCCTAAATAAAATTTAAAATTTTTTAAAGTAAATATTTCAAACAAAATGAAAATTGTAATGCTGTGTTCATTGATTCGTCACAACTGTATATTTTAATTCAAAATATAAGCAGTAGCTTACAGAAGTCATATCGTTGGCTTAATATGCAAACCTGTTAACTCACTTTCAGCACATTTTACAGGAGAGAAAAAAACTTTTTATTTTTCCTATTTGAAGCTTGATAGAAAATTAAAATTACAGTCAGTTTTACACACTTCAAGACTTAAATAGAAGAAAAACTACATGCTGGTCGACGAGGCGTATCTTTCTCTACCACACGGCATCAAAATCTCAATTTACATAAAAAAGGGATTTAATCTGAATCCCCCAAATATTTACATATTTATACAAAAATAAACTGAGATAATTTTATTAGTTATTTCAATAGTTGTAGGAGATCTTATAAAATAATCTTAAAAAAAAGTTATTTATTTTAAATGTTTAGGATTAAAGCGACTATTTTCTTTCGTTTAACAAAATTTGACTTGGAAAATAATATTTCACTTATCGTAGATGAATGTCTTATTTCTCAGTCCTTTTCCAGGATTTCTCTAAACATATAAAATACTCCATTATGCCATTAAAGTTGTTTTAAATTTTTAACACTTCTAATTGTTTCGGTTAATTCTGTTAAAAGACTGATATGAGAAGAAACAAATAACTAAACACATCCACATAAAAAGTACGTAAAACAAAAAAGGTGTTGGCAATCAAATATTTAACCCATTTTTCGCCACATTCATGTTGATCGATGAGGAAGATTAAAAAACATTGAAAAATATTGTAATTTTAGTCATCGGTCGGCGGAAAATAGCTGAAAATGAAGATAACTGAACACCTTCTTTGTTTGTATTAAAAATTATTTTCTAAACAAATACATTTTGTAAATGAGACGAAACAAATAATTAAAAACACAAAAAAAATATGTTATAATACTACAACATATTGAAAATTTTGTTACTTCGGTTAATCGGTTAATCGAATGAAATTAACCGGTTTAATCGTTAATAGAAAAAAGCCAATTTGAAATTAACCGATCAGTTAATCGGGTAGTTATTAATCGGTTAACCGGTTGATGGTTAACCGAATGAATACCCTACTAGATACATTATCAATATCATCATCATCCTAAGCCATATTGGAATTAGATCTATTTTCTTCATTAAAACCAGCTTCGTTATTATTATCATCATCACCATAATCTATATAAGAAAGATTCTGATTTAAATTAGATCTACACAGAAAAAATTATTGGCAGTTATTTTTCAATTAATAGTGATTTTTTAATTTTAAAATATATTTGATTACGTTCTTAATTGATTGAATTAAAAAAAATATTTTTTTTCAATTAAAATTTTACTTGATTTTAAGCTTAATTTTAATTATAAGTTTAATTGAATCAATCAACTCGGTTGTTTGAATTGAACACTTTGTTGCTTTCTCCTTGTTGCTTTCCTCCCTCATCCACAGTTTGCGAAAAATGTTACAAGTGCAACCAACATCTTTATAAATTTATTGTCTCTGCCCTTAAATGTACATACACACATGTTTTTGTCATCAAAAAGAGCAGTAAGCGTCGCGTGCAAAAAAAAACTATCAACAAGTAAAAAATGAAATGAAATTTGTTATAGACGAATTACAATTATGACCACCAACAATGTCAATAATGAGCCTACATACATTTGTATATTATGCGTAAAATAAAAAATCGCCTTGTGGCTGACCACATTGTTGACGGTGGTTATGGTCGCAATCGAAATTTGGTGTTTATTTTCCTTGTTTGTTAATTCTTGAATTATTTTGGCGTCATTTCATGTTGTGCGTTTAAAGTGAATAGGTGAAAAAAGTACAGCCAGATTACACAACAATTGAATACCCTGAAGAATCAGAGTTATTCTACAATTTTATACAAAGTTGTATGTATGAAATTCCTTTGTCAAAAAATCTTCCAAAATTTGTACAATTAAGCATGAGCTATTACAATTAAACAAATAAAACAAGTTACTTTTAAACCATATTTAAATAAAACATATACATATTTTAAATATTATCAAAAAGTAATTTCAATTTTTGGGAATACAAAATTTTAATTTCAAAAGATTTTGTTATTCGTGCTTAATTCCCAGTTTTTATTCTTGATAAAAACACTTGAAATTTATTGTTGATGGGATAAGCTATTCCTATGCATTTCACTGGTTGCTTAGGCCAGATCATCAGGAAACTTCATCCATAAAGATTTTAGAAAAACTAAAGATATTAAACCAAATAAAACTGTTAAACGTATAAGACTTATAGCAACAGTTTTACTTGTAACAATATCAAAGCTTTAACAAAACACATCAACAATAAAAAAGTGGGTTTATCTCATCTTACATTCCCCCCTACA
Organism: Pollenia angustigena; assembly: GCA_930367215.1. NCBI lineage: Eukaryota > Metazoa > Arthropoda > Insecta > Diptera > Polleniidae > Pollenia > Pollenia angustigena. The sequence continues at coordinate 7,617,930 of OV884061.1, read as the reverse complement.
ATTAGTTGAAATTCTCTCAACATTAATTGTAGTTGTAAGTAGGTTAAGAAAAACAAAATAAAAAACAAACAACAACTTACAAAAGATGTTGTCAATTAAGTGTTTTTTTAGGCCGTGCACCTGCCTGTTTATTATCAAAAAGTAATTTCAATTTTTGGGAATACAAAATTTTAATTTCAAAAGATTTTGTTATTCGTGCTTAATTCCCAGTTTTTATTCTTGATAAAAACACTTAAAATTTATTGTTGATGGGATAAGCTATTCCTATGCATTTCACTGGTTGCTTAGGCCAGATCATCAGGAAACTTCATCCATAAAGATTTTAGAAAAACTAAAGATATTAAACCAAATAAAACTGTTAAACGTATAAGACTTATAGCAACAGTTTTACTTGTAACAATATCAAAGCTTTAACAAAACACATCAACAATAAAAAAGTGGGTTTATCTCATCTTACATTCCCCCCTACAATTAGTTGAAATTCTCTCAACATTAATTGTAGTTGTAAGTAGGTTAAGAAAAACAAAATAAAAAACAAACAACAACTTACAAAAGATGTTGTCAATTAAGTGTTTTTTTAGGCCGTGCACCTGCCTGTTTATTATCAAAAAGTAATTTCAATTTTTGGGAATACAAAATTTTAATCCACTTTTTTATTGTTGATGTGTTTTGTTAAAGCTTTGATATTGTTACAAGTAAAACTGTTGCTATAAGTCTTATACGTTTAACAGTTTTATTTGGTTTAATATCTTTAGTTGTTCTAAAATCTTTATGGATGAAGTTTCCTGATGATCTGGCCTAAGCAACCAGTGAAATGCATAGGAATAGCTTATCCCATCAACAATAAATTTCAAGTGTTTTTATCAAGAATAAAAACTGGGAATTAAGCACGAATAACAAAATCTTTTGAAATTAAAATTTTGTATTCCCAAAAATTGAAATTACTTTTTGATAATATTTAAAATATGTACATGTTTTATTTAAATATGGTTTAAAAGTAACTTGTTTTATTTGTTTAATTGTAATAGCTCATGCTTAATTGTACAAATTTTGGAAGATTTTTTGACAAAGGAATTTCATACATACAACTTTGTATAAAATTGTAGAATAACTCTGATTCTTCAGGGTATTCAATTGTTGTGTAATCTGGCTGTACTTTTTTCACCTATTCACTTTAAACGCACAACATGAAATGACGCCAAAATAATTCAAGAATTAACAAACAAGGAAAATAAACACCAAATTTCGATTGCGACCATAACCACCGTCAACAATGTGGTCAGCCACAAGGCGATTTTTTATTTTACGCATAATATACAAATGTATGTAGGCTCATTATTGACATTGTTGGTGGTCATAATTGTAATTCGTCTATAACAAATTTCATTTCATTTTTTACTTGTTGATAGTTTTTTTTTGCACGCGACACTTACTGCTCTTTTTGATGACAAAAACATGTGTGTATGTACATTTAAGGGCAAAGACAATAAATTTATAAAGATGTTGGTTGCACTTGTAACATTTTTCGCAAACTGTGGATGAGGGAGGAAAGCAACAAGGAGAAAGCAACAAAGTGTTCAATTCAAACAACCGAGTTGATTGATTCAATTAAACTTATAATTAAAATTAAGCTTAAAATCAAGTAACATTTTAATTGAAAAAAAATATTTTTTTTAATTCAATCAATTAAGAACGTAATCAAATATATTTTAAAATTCAAAAATCACTATTAATTGAAAAATAACTGCCAATAATTTTTTCTGTGTAGATCTAATTTAAATCAGAATCTTTCTTATATAGATTATGGTGATGATGATAATAATAACGAAGCTGGTTTTAATGAAGAAAATAGATCTAATTCCAATATGGCTTAGGATGATGATGATATTGATAATGTATCTAGTAGGGTATTCATTCGGTTAACCATCAACCGGTTAACCGATTAATAACTACCCGATTAACTGATCGGTTAATTTCAAATTGGCTTTTTTCTATTAACGATTAAACCGGTTAATTTCATTCGATTAACCGATTAACCGAAGTAACAAAATTTCCAATATGTTGTAGTATTATAACATATTTTTTTTTGTGTTTTTAATTATTTGTTTCATCTCATTTACAAAATGTATTTGTTTAGAAAATAATTTTTAATACAAACAAAGAAGGTGTTCAGTTATCTTCATTTTCAGCTATTTTCCGCCGACCGATGACTAAAATTACAATATTTTTCAATGTTTTTTAATCTTCATCATCGATCAACATGAATGTGGCGAAAAATGGGTTAAATATTTGATTGCCAACACCTTTTTTTGTTTTACGTACTTTTTATGTGGATGTGTTTAGTTATTTGTTTCTTCTCATATCAGTCTTTTAACAGAATTAACCGAAACAATTAGAAGTGTTAAAAATTTAAAACAACTTTAATGGCATAATGGAGTATTTTATATGTTTAGAGAAATCCTGGAAAAGGACTGAGAAATTAGACATTCATCTACGATAAGTGAAATATTATTTTCCAAGTCAAATTTTGTTAAACGAAAGAAAATAGTCGCTTTAATCCTAAACATTTAAAATAAATAACTTTTTTTTAAGATTATTTTATAAGATCTCCTACAACTATTGAAATAACTAATAAAATTATCTCAGTTTATTTTTGTATAAATATGTAAATATTTGGGGGATTCAGATTAAATCCCTTTTTTATGTAAATTGAGATTTTGATGCCGTGTGGTAGAGAAAGATACGCCTCGTCGACCAGCATGTAGTTTTTCTTCTATTTAAGTCTTGAAGTGTGTAAAACTGACTGTAATTTTAATTTTCTATCAAGCTTCAAATAGGAAAAATAAAAAGTTTTTTTCTCTCCTGTAAAATGTGCTGAAAGTGAGTTAGCAGGTTTGCATATTAAGCCAACGATATGACTTCTGTAAGCTACTGCTTATATTTTGAATTAAAACATACAGTTGTGACGAATCAATGAACACAGCATTACAATTTTAATTTTGTTTGAAATATTTACTTTAAAAAATTTTAAATTTTATTTAGGATATTATGACGATATGACTTGATACCACACCTTGTGCATTAATTGGAAAATGCATATTACATATTTATGAATTGTTTCTTTTTGCTTGCTCGTTTTAGTTCAAGAATTATTATGTTTGGTATTTTATTGTTTTTTTCACTTATAAACTCCAAATAATAAGCAATTAATGCATTTTTATATATTGAAATTACTTAATTGATAAAAAAAACTTTATTAATCGGTTAACCGATCAAAAACTAAATTAACCGACTATTAACAGGTTAAACCAAAACCTCGGTAATTTGGTTAATTAATTGAGCGATTAACCGATTAAAGCAAAAGGTCGATTAAATGAATACCCTAGTACCTAGTATGGTGAGGTTAAATGAAGAAAATAAGTCTAATAATGATATGGATTATGGTGATAATGATGATGATATTGATAATAACGAAGCTGGTTTTGCAGGTTATAATGAAGAAAATAGATCTAATTCCAATATGGATTATGATGATAATATTGATATTGATAATGTATCTAGTTTGATGAGGTTCAATGAAGAAAACAAATCTAATTATGATATGGATATTGATGATGATGACCATTACAATGAAGGTAATAATGATAACAAAGTCCAATAAAAACAAATTAAAACGAATAAGAACATTAAGCAACAACACATCTACTCAACCTAATATAAAGAGAAAGAAAAATAATATGAACATTTTACAATCAACAAAAAAATCGACATTATTAAAACCTAACAATACTAAAAAACATATTTCACTAAAAACAACAACATCCACAGCAAAATCAAAAAATGATATAAACCAAAAAAATCTAAAAGGAAAGAATTATTCATTGCTTTCAAATTTCGATGAAGATGGTGATAGAAAACGCAACAAAATCACACATTTATTTTCCAAACGTAAAAGTAAAACACAATTAAATACCGATAAGAAACGAATTAAATTAAGTAATTCTAAATCAAATGAATCACCACTATATGAGAATATTATGTTGTTAATAAATACTAAAATGATTGATAGAATCTATGGATTTAATATAGACCATGCTGGAAATTGGCGATATGGAACAAACAAACTAAAATTAATAACGATAACACTTTATATATAGGAAATAAAAAATTGAAATTGACACCAGTACCTCGTTTCTGTATTTCTCGCTTCGTAAAATTTTCCGCATGAAACGTGTGAATTGCAACAAAAATAGTGTGAAATGAAACAAAAAATGGTTTTTCTCACGCAAGTGTTTCTGTATCTTTTCTTGGCGAGAATTATCTGTCATTTTAATAATTTTCCAGCAATTATTGGAAGGATGCGAGAAAAAGTGTTTCTATAACAATGTTTTGCAAAAGTTTCTTTCAAGAACTGTCAAAATAAGTCGCATTTGAAATTGGTGGCGAGAAAAACAAAATGTAGATATTTTGAATTTAAAATATGTTTATATACTATTTTTTTTTTCAATAAATAAAAAAATAGAAGGAATATAAATGATGAATGCATAATTTATATGATGAAAATAAACAAAAAACCATTGTTATATTTTGTTATTTTAATTTTTTTTTAGCCTTTTCTTGTTTTGGTTTTAATCAGCGCTGCCAGATAAATTTGTGCCAAAATCGTCAATTTTCTGAGAAAAAAATATAAAAGATCCTCCTTTTTTGTTTTAAAAATCGTGTAATTTAAAATAAATTTTTAACAAATTTGTTTCGACTTTTATTTAAACATAATCAAACAAAAACAAAGTTAAAGTTCATGGGTATTTAATAATATCTTTAAATTTATATTGCTTTTGTTAAGCTGAAGGATAATTTTTTATAAATCTATTTATTTTCTTTAATCCGATAACAATTAAAAATTGTTTTTCCCTGAAGAAGTCACACAAAGGCATGAGAAAATATCATATTAAACAAAAAATAAAATAAATGGCCCATAACTATAGTCATAAACAAAGCATACTTTAAGGGAAGAGGCAAACAACTTCGAGGACAATTTTCATAAAAGGGATATATAAAAATATTTAAGCTGTCTTGTTTTTAAAGATATTTTTTTACTAATAAACAAACATATTAAAATATTTAAAACTTTCTTATTTCGAAGACTAAGGGGCAACGCCAACAATTTCATTGAAAGCAAAAAAAAAAAATGAAAAGTATTTTATAAATTTGTTGTTACTTTCTACAGAAATTCATTTTGTTTTTTCAATTTTCAACGCCACAAAATATGAAGTGTTTGAAATTTAAAAATTCAATATGAATTTCTATAGAAAGTAACAACAAAATTATAAAATATTTTTGATTTTGTTTTGGCTTTCGTCACTTTTTTAGAAAAATCATTAAATCGTCACTTTGCTAATTTCGGAACAAAAAGTTGTAAAAATGACAATAACTCGTCAAATCTGGCAGCCCCGTTTTATTATATTTATTTCTTTTGTTGACGTTTCGCTTTTATTTGACACTTAATTACTGGAAATATTCCAGTATAAACAGAATTTGTTGTGTCTGTTTTCGCATTCCAATACAGAAACACTTTTATCTCATAAATCGAGAAACGATGGAATTTTTTGTTTCACACTTCATGTAAGAGATTTTACGATGCGAGAAATACAGAAACGAGGTACAGGGCCCTATTCCACAAAACAACTTATCAACTTTTCACTTATCAAATTGCATTTTTTGGCAAAGTGATAAGTGTTTCTGTTCCACAACATTATTTGCAAATCTCACTTTGCACTAAGCTAGTTTTTGCAAAGACTTTGCTCTCTTTGCAAAAATTTTGCTATCTCTGCAAAGTCTTTGCGCTTTCTTGCAAAGTCTTTGCGCTCTCTTGCAAAGTGAATGTGCAAAGTGTTCCACAAAGGATTTAATCATCTTTGCATTTCTGTCTTATCACTTTTCACTTTGCATTGCTTAATATAAATTATTAAAATGAGCTAAAAAGGAAAAATGGAAAATATACTTGCAGTGTTACATGTTATTTAAGTAAAAAAAGATATTTTATTTTATAGTAAGTTTTTTTTATAAAATTATTGTAAATAGCATATGAGAATTATTTCTTTTTAAAAATTATTTTTCTTATATAAACTAATTTTATTTTCGAATATGTTCAATGAATCAAATTTCAATTTATAAAGCTTTCTTCACGCAGAGAAAAAACATGATTACTGAGTGGTCACTACGACCATTTTTATTCATATTTGCCTTATATGTTTACCCTAATAATTTTATTATAGTCCTAAAATAATTTGAAAAAATATTTTTTGTCCTTAACATTTTTAAAATCACTATAATCATATTGTTGCCGCCGCTCATAACAGGTTAATGCAATTATGTTAACGTACCATTAACATAAATTTATGGAATTCTCCTTAAATGTAAACTACAATGTCATGTATTAGTAAAAATATGTATCTACATTAGTACACGTATGTATTATTATTTATTTGCACATAAGTACATAATTTCTTTGCCACTCAAAACTAACGGTCAGCCTTTTTCACATACATACATATGTGCTTTAAATACAATATCACGAAATAAATAAGAAATGGAAAAATCTCGATCACACAGTTGAGACTTAGACATTGAACGAGAAGGCAAAAAACTAATAAATTTTAAAGCTCTTTTAAACACTTTGAATTCTTTATATTTGTAATTTATTGTTAATAAATGAAATTATAATCAAAAAAAAAGAAAAAAGGAAAGTGCTCTTAAAATATTTATTTTGCTTTCGTAACTCAACACATATTATATGGTGTTTTACACCAAAAAAGTTACTCTGATCTAGCTAAACATATTAAATTATGGGAAATGTTTGCTGCTATAATAAATATATTTTCAACTATACATTTAAAATCATAATACTAGTTGCACACAAAAGGTATGTTTAATACCATAATTTTTGTTTCTAAATGAACAAACATTTATTGTTAGAACCAACAGTGTGTGTTTATAAAGAAACAAAATTTCTTCCGTCCGCGAGCATCAGTTAATCGGCAAACATGGATGATTACAGAATAATTAAGAAGTTTTTCGGGAGAAAAAGGCCATGCTGCGATGCAAAACTTACAAAATAAATTTGTTTATTGAAACAGGTAAGTTATTAATATAAAATTATAATCAAGTATAATTATGCAATAACGTTGCCTTTCTAACAGCCAAATCTTGGAAATTATTTCAATTGCTGTTTCAGAGAGTATTAAAATAGTGGATTTTTTAATAGAAAAAAAGTAAGTTTGTCTTTACTTTATTTTTACAAGTGCTAAATTTATGTATTTAATGTTATTTTTTAATATATGTATATACTTTATATGTATTTGAATTATATATGTGTTTTTAATAAAAAATATATTCTTGATATTAAACATTTTATTGGTTTTATTGTGACAACCATATAACATGTTAAAATAGACATGTTGCATGGTGGTAGGAAATATAGAAACATGGTTTGAATAATCGTTTGCGTTTTTCTTCTGAACATAATAATATGTTTGAGACAATAATTAGCTATAACATTATTCTGAACATATATTGTTACTTAAGACGTGTTTGACACAATCATAACCACAAACATTAATGATAGTTTGCGATTCTGATTGTATCAACCATGTTTTTTCTTTGCGTGTTGTAATAGTCTTAATCCTTCATTTGTTCACATATTTTTGCTTATGCAAACCTTTGCTAAACATTAAAGCTATAGATATGTACATATGCATATAAATTGAAAACATTGAACACATTCGAAAAATTAAAATGGTTTATATAATAGAAATAACTTATAAAAAGAAATAATACATAAAATGTATTAAGTATATCTATACACATTCTGCTGGTGTCTTATAATTGTAAAAATGTATACACACAATTTACTTCATTGCTAAATAAAGGGTAGTTTAAAAAAATATGTAACATGAAGGTACAATAAATTCTAGTAGTGTATAGATTTCCTATTTCCTAATAATATGTATATATCTATAGCTTCAATTTTTACCAAAGGATGGCTTAAGCATAAAGTATGTGAATTATTAAGGGAATACAACTATTGCAAGAAAGCTTTAACATTTCATTTTAGAGGTTAATAAATTATAAAAACAGGCTTCCTGGGAGGAAGTTTTGAAAAAAGTCCAATCTTTGCAACTGGCATTTGTCCAAAAAACATGGACATATGCGTCTACTATAACATCGACAACTCTATGGATGGTTCTGCAAACTGCTGATTTTGCAACACCATGCATAGCTGCAACTCTATGGTACTGGCAACCATTTCCGAGCAGAAGCACACAGTAGCAGTTGATTTTCAGCTTACAAACTGCGCTTTTAATTGTGCTCTTATTCTTCTTTAATTTTATTTAAAAAAAATCAACTTAAATCAATTAAAATTTTGTAGCCCCGAAAAATTAATTCGGGCCCTATAATTTCTTATTATGCCCACGTCTCCACTATTGTAGAACAAAAACTCTCGTCTTAACATTTTGAAAGCTTCACTAGCTATAACAATATGAGTTTGCAAAGAGATCGTTTACCTTGCAAATTTTTGACAAACTTATCAAAATTTGCTTTGCAAAAATAGAATTTACAGTTTTTGTGGAACGAAACAGCATAATTATTTGCAAAGTCTTTGCAAATTACACTTTGCAATAATAACTTTGCACTTTGCACAAGAGAACGTACGTGAAACAGAAATTAAAAAGAGAATATAAAAATTGCAGAGACTTTGCAAATTTCACTTATCAATTTCAACTTATCACTTATCAAATTAAATAGTTCTGTGGAACATAAAGTTTTGCAAATTGACGAAAAATTTTAAAAGAGCAAAGTGAAAAGTTGATAAGTTGGTTGGTGGAATAGGGCTCCGGATTATTTGAACTATAATTCCACATAAAACCGTTACATTTTAATAAAATAGATTTAAAAAAATACAAAGATATTCTTATTAATACAAATGTATACAGACGTAACTATCAGTCAAATAAACAAATTAGAGGAACTAAAGCAGAGACCTGCGCCGAAGCGGCTTAGCCGGCTGTTAGCCAGCCGCCGATGAAAATATTTGTAGCCACCGCCGCCGAAAATTTTTCGGCTAAGAATCGGCTGCAGCTTAGCCACCGATTACTTTGTTAATAAATTTTATTCTCTTTTTTAAACACCTTAATACATTCTTTTTTATTTGTCTATCCTTAAAAAGTGCAACTTTTAGTTTCTTGTTTATAATGCACCAAAATTTCATCATCAACATTTTTAAAATAACGACATACCTATAGGAAAATGAGTGAACACTGGTGCAATCGTTGATTACACAGTACAACAGCCAATCTGGGGGGTGAGAAATTCCAAGTCAGGGTGATGGTACTACGTCAGTATAGTAAAACCCTCAAAGGGTTTGGCGTTCGTATGTGTCAGTTTTTTTTTATGACATTTTAAATTTTTTCCTTATCTTGATGTTTTTTTGTTTAACATAACTCGAGAACCACTTGTCCGATTTTGCTAAAACAAACTCAAAAATTTAGAATTACAATTTCTTTAATCCGTTCATATAACGTTTTTCTTTATAATCAACAGTTTTGCCGGTAAAAATAAATTTGTGGAGATTTATAATTGATAGGTGCAAAAAAATTTTCAAGCCTGGATGTATGCAGCAGATTTTATCACAAACCTGCACTGCAATTTTTGTGACTTTTTAAGCGATCGGTGAAAATCGTCGGACTTTTGTTTGTTATTTGAAAGAATACACCCACATTCAGTGATGCCAACAGTAGGGGATTTCCCCTTTTCTTAAAAAAAAGTTACTATACTGACCTAGTACCATCACCCTGACTTGGAATTTCTCACCCCCCAGACAATAATCCCAAAAATGTTCCATAGTGTTATTTTTTGTGATAACTATTCTCTTTATTTTCCCGCCGAAAAGTTTTAACTCTGTAAAAATTTGACCAAATCACTTTTGTTAAACAGCCTTAAGTGTTGATTGTTTTTAAAACTATATATTTGGCGGCAATTGAAAATTAAATAAATATGTGTGAGAATTAAGTAGTAACAATCGAAACATGTAAGGGTAACCTGTCCTGGGTTCGAGCCCAGATTCAGTCAAGAATGAAAAATTATCAATAAATTTGAATTAATTTCATATTGTAAAATTCAATTTAATGAATTTTAGCCTAATTAAAATATTAAAATTTGGATTAAAACCATAAATAGTTCAACAAAACAACCACAATACTAATTATTTTTTAAAATATCAAAAGTAATGGAGGATGAAACTGATTCCAGCGATACGGTTGCCGAGTTCAATTCAGATTTCGTACATTACGAAAGTATGCTTAACAAGAAAAGTGAATTTAAAGTAAAACGAAAATATGTTTGTTTGTGTCACTACTGAGGTAGTCGTGTACGCGGTCAACACACCAAGACGTGATCGAAATTTTGGTGTGTCAGTGTACCACATTTTGTCCTTTTCTAAAAGACCGTTTTCAAGCCGAACAAAGATAAATAGAAGTTCTTAAAAAAAGATGGTGTGTTTTATTATAATTGTTTTATATGTAAAAATGTTAAATTTTGTACCTCTGGAATAGCTAATTATTCAATTAATGTTTGATTTCCTGTGTCATTGAAAACATGTGATTCTTGTTTAAACAAAAACCTATTTTTATGCCATGAGTAGTGAATTATAGTATGAAAAATGGCTTAAATTGTTTGTTATAATATAAACACATACAAATATGTTTACACAAATGTACATACATATAATATTAATATACATATCCCATCGGCTGACAGCCACAGCGAGCCGCCGCGAGCATTTTTTTGCTTCAGCCGCCGCCGCCGATGAAATTCCACCGCGCAGGTCTCTGAACTAAAGCATTTAAATATGAACGCATTATAAAAAATTATTCAATACACTGAAGACTGAGAGAGAAATGGCACGTGAATAGACGTATTTTTTACCGCTTGTAAAAAACTATTATTTATTAAAAACAAAAGCCTATTAAAAACTCGCTTTTTTGAAAAGAATATTTAAGGAGAACATTGTGAAATAAAAATATTTGTCAAGTAATGAATATTATGTGAGAAAATAATAAAAGAAATTTTTGAAAGATTTTTTAATGTGAATTGTATTAAAAACACAAACAAAAAAGATTTATGGCCATTTTCTCATTAGGCGATTATCTTTTTCCCAACGAAAAACTAAACATTAAAGAAATTTGGTTTTCTCAATGTCTCATTTGCTTCGATTTTATCGCAAAGATAACCGGCACTCATCTGCCAATTATTTATTTTCCTTTAATTTTCCGTACAGATAAATTCCATCAGCTGACTCCCAACTTCTACATGTGTTTTGAGTGGCGTTGCCAGCTGAAACCAATGTTTTTTGTCGGTATATTGAGAAAACCAAAATCGTTAACGGACAGTTTATCGGTCCAATAAATTTATGTTGACATTAGGTAACAGATAGTTTGTCCATACATTGAGAAAATGGCCATTAATCCATAAAACTGAAACATGCCAATTATAATCCAATAAAAAAAAACAGCATTTTATGCATACACACTCGTACTATGCAAATATATTATAAATCATTTAAAGGGATTGAGCTTGGTGTCAAGATTTAAATTAAAATAATGAACTAATATATAATTTATTAAAAGAAGAAAAGAAAAGGATTAAAAAAAACTACAAGTTAAATGATTTGAAAATTAAATAAATAAGAAAACGTGCTAAGTAAGAGATTTTTTGCTTAAACTCTCTTAATTTAAAACTCTTAAAAAAAAAAAAAAAAAAAAAAAAAAAAAAATTGATTAAGTAATCGGTTTTGATAGAATAAAAGAACTGCAAGAATTTTTTGACGTTTTCTTAATCACAAAAATACATACTAAACATTTCTCCCATCAGAAAAATAGTCAGCCATAAAATGGATTGTTTGATGTGTGGACAAAATTGTTCTCGAGGTTATATAGAATGTTCGGTATGTGGGAAAAAATTTCATGCCAAATGTGTAGCAGATAGTTTACCAAAAACTGCAGTTTCATTATCGGACTCAATTAAGAAAAGCAATGGTCACCTGGCCTACAGATGCTCACAGTGTATTAAACTACCAGTTGGAGATATTCATGGTGTAAATCAAGTAAATGAACAACAGTTTAATACCAAAATGGATAAGCTAGAAGAAAAGCTCCAAGAAATAACAAACATTCTTTCTAATAATGTTATGAGTGATTTGACGTCAATAAAATCCGATCTTAAAAATTGTATGGCTAGACAAGATAATTTTGAAGAATCAACTAATTCAAAAATAGAGAAGCTTCAAATGGAAAACAACTTTCTGCATAATCAAATAAATCGTGGTAATATAACAATTAGAGGGCTTCCAGAGAAAGTAACGAATGATGAGTTATATACAACTATGGAAGAGATCGCTAAAGTTTTAGATGTAAAGTTGCAGCCGTATGATATCAGGTTTTGCACGTGGACGAGGAACAAAAAAGTAGCCCTTGTTGTATTTAATTCTATTAGTAAACGTGATGAAATAATGAAAATGTATTTTAAAAAGCAAAACCTTACCATAAACCAAATCTTTGCCGATTTACATGATATTGAGTCTAGGGTGTATATAAATGATCAGTTAACTCCAATGTCAGCGAACTTACCTAGGGTTTACACTTGCAAGTGCAAGTTCGAAAAACTCAATACACTCACACATTTTTACTAACACCATCACATTTTTCGAACTTGCAGCCCAACTTGCAAGAGAATTTGCTTGCAAGTAAATTTTTGACACTTGCAGCAAGTAAAATGACAAATGAAGAAACAGTGTTACCATGGATGACTTTTGTATCAATTTACTAGTACTTAGTAATATAAAAGTTATGTTTATAGCGGATTTTCTGTGTATTTATGTATAAAAAATAACACGTAAAAAAGAGAACAACTATACAACAACCCATCTCAATGGTAATTTTATCATAAATTTCAAGCATTTTGAAAAAAAAAAATTGTTAATGAAAATATTTTCTCAGTAATATTATGAAATCGCCACTACGGCAATACTGGAGTCAGAAATTTTATAAAATAAACATAATTTTTTCATCAAGATGGACCAAAAATTAAATAAAGAAGGAATTATTTAATTTATTTTGTTAAAACTTGTTAATATTTTTAACATGGTAATGTTGTTAAACCAAAAAAACAAAGTTTTTTTATAGGATGTTTTCGCTTCGAGAACATTTGAAAAATGAACTTACAACTGACTGTGTAAACACTCAAGCTACTTCCAAGACTTTCGGCTTTTTCTTCGACTTTTTCGTTGATAATACGTATATACTACTTGCGAGTAATTACTTGCATGTGTAAAGGCAGGGTTATAGAAATGCATGAAACCTAAATATGAGAAAAAAATCATCAAGTTCCAAATAAAAAACAAGATAGTGCCAGAGGTAAAAATATTCTTTCCTGACGGCAATGTTAGGGCACTGCTACACGTTTAATAAATATCGTGATATTTCTAGTATCACGATATTTATTGAACGTGTAGCATGCAATATTGATGGATCGCGATCCATATCGCAGAATGGCCTAAAATATGAAATCCAGAAATCCAGATCGCGGATCGTGGATCGCGTGATAAATATTGAGCGTGTAGCATTTTCATGATATTAAATAAAAAAAAAATTAATACGTCTGTAAAAAGTGTCAAAATAAAAGAAATAAAATACGCAGTGGAAAAAATTAAACAAATGAAAAGTAAAACAATTGACAAAATTTGTGTATTTTTCCGATCCTGCAACCACTTGTTGCTCCAAATGTTTCTTTCCACTTTTTCTTTTGGGTTTATCGCGACGACCCGTACAGCACAAAAATAACATAAATACTGACGCGATAAATATTGAACATGTAGCATACGCTCGTGATCCATCAATATTTTAAAATGGATCGCGATCCAAATATCACGATATATATTGAACGTGTAGCAGTGCCCTTTAAGTTATCAATGCTTCTGAGCTCCAAAAGATGACTTTTTAATACAATTAATTTTTATTTTTTCTTTTCTTTCTTGTATACCTACACGTATTTACTATTATTATTATTGCTATAACATTTTCTAAATTTGCTTGAAGTTTGGTTTTCATAAAAAAAAAAACATTAATTTACCTACTTATGTGATTATTATATATTACTACGTTTATACGCACCACTTATTCGCAAAAAAAGATATTGCAAGTTGAGAATATTGCCGCATAAACAGTGAATTAAATTTTTATTTGCGAATAGCTAACTCATGAAAACAATTCCTGATTAACGACATTATTTGCAAATAAGATTTTAAGCATTGCCACACTTTTAACCGTTTTACGTTTTTATTTCGATGTGGCACATTCATATGACAACAAAAGTAAAATTAAATAAAAAATGTGCAAATATAGTTAAAAATACACAATAATTGTTGATATTTTTCATTTAAAAAACAAAAAGTTTATACATATATATACAGTGCTACTAAATGAATAAATTTTCCGTCTGGCATCACTTAAAAATAAGAATTTTCATTAAGAAAATTGATATATAAACAGTAAGTTAGTTATCCGCAAATAATTTTTATTCGCGAATAGGCTACGTATAAACGTAGTATATATCATTTACATTCTTCTCTTTTTGTATTTATTTTAATCCAGATTTTGTTTGTATTTTTTGATTTTATAGCAAAACTTAGTTACGAGTGATAAGTAAAAATAGTTGAAATAAAAGATAATTTATATTCAAAAAGTATCGATAAATTTTATTTTAAAATGCTCTTAAAAGCCACAAAATTGTTTTTTTTTCTTTTTTATACCCTTCACCACAGGTGTAAAAGGGTATATATAAGTTTGTCATAACGTTTGTAATTTCCACAATATTGATTTTAGACCCCATAAAGTATATATATTCTGGGTCCATATGAGAAGAGAAGTTGATTTAACGATGTCCGTCTGTCCGTCTTACGTTTGATATGTGTTTTCCGGATAATCCAGACATGATAGCGGCTAGGTTGTTTTACATTTATGTCACATATAGTCCACCATTTCTGGCTATTGAAATTCAGCAAGATCGGTCCACAAATGGCTGAGATATGATCAAAAAACCACGACTGCCTCTAATTTTTTCCAAAAATCCCTTGTTGTTGTTGTATTTTTATTGCTTTTTTCTGTATATCTGGAGAACGGCAAGAGCCAAAGTTTCCAAATTAGGTACAAACATTAAGGTTGTCAATACACACCACCCTACAAAATGTGGGTGGGATTGGAGAAGTGGGCGTGGTATATATGTGGTTATATACCAAAATATCGGAAATTTTTAGTAGAACATATTTTATAAAAAACTCGGGAAAATCGGTTCAGATACGAAAAATTTATGACCAAAATATTAATTTTTTTTTGAAAAATACCCATTCTCAGGAACCATAGATCTTCCCGAGTCCAAGTTTTATAGCCAAAATAACTCATATAGTCCACCATTTCTTGCTATTGAATTTCAGCAAGATCGGTCCACAAATGGCTGAGATATGATCAAAAAACCACGACTGCCTCTAATTTTTCCAAAAAAAACCCTTGTGGTTGTTGTTTTTTTGTTTTTTTATTTGAAACATGTACACATGCTTGTACATGATTGTTCGCTTTAATTGAAAAATACATACCTACAAATTAAACTAATAATATGACGAAGTATATTCTATTATAATGCTTTATTATTAACAAGGTTAATAGCTCAATGGTCTGGGCGGTTGCCCAAGAAGGTTTGTTTGTTATATTGCCGGGGTTCAAATCTCGGCATCTCCACCTTTACCAAACAAAAATTTTTTAACTTTTTCCATAAATATTTCTATAAACGATTTTAAAATTATTCAGCGATTTTTGATTTTTTCATTTTATTGACAATATAAATATGCATCGTTCGCCTTACATGTGAAACAAAAAACATATTTTACAATTTGTTTTTGGCTTAAATTTAAATACCTAAGTATGTACGAATATGCAAAAGTTATTTATGTGTATTGGTAGGCATTGTTTTCATGATTGTTGCTTTTTTTTCAGTTATAGAGACGGATTGTCTCTTCTTACATTTCAATTCAAAAATCTTACACGTGTTGCCATATTATTTTTAAAAAATATTATTATTTCTAAAAAAAATCCCATTTGTTATTTGAAAACAAAACATTCAACAATAAGTATTTGCGTACGTAAATGTTTAATTTAATCAAAAAGCTAGAAACATTTAAGTTAGGATAATTTTATTGACGAACCCAATGACATAGAAACAGATCTTAAAATTTGTTCACAGCTTACTCTGACATTAGGCAAGGCAAAGAAATGCTAAAAATTATTTTGAAAACGCTACAAATAATTCTTAAAGTTGTTCATTATATTGTTTTAAATCCTTATACATTTAAGTGACTCATTTTAAACAAAATTAAAATAAATGGTAATATTTAAACAAGTATTTAGGTAGATTTGATAAAGCATCAGATATAAATACCACAATTGGTTAACCTTGAAATTGGAAGGCCCTCTAATAAAAACAAAATACAAACGGTTTTATAGCTATTTTGATTTAAAAGAATTTACAGACATATTTAGACCAGATTATTTTTTTTATATTTTAAAAAAACAGTCATCATTAATTGCGTAAAAGTTAGTTTATAACAATTTATTTTAGTTTTAATCGCTAAAGCGGATCATACACTTGCAATAAAATTGTTCAATTTTACGTATTGTACAATTATATCGCCAATGTGTATATAATTATTATTCGATGGTAGCACAATATATTGGCAACAATCAAAAGACTTTTGATTTTTATTGCACAACGAAAAGAAAGTGAAATGTGTTGGCAACATTGTATAATGCTGTTTATGCTATTCCTATAGTTTATGTTCACCTTTTTATTGAATGAATGAAACCATTGTGCGACTTATTGCATAATATAGGACAAAATTTAAATAATATGGCGAATATCATATACAGTAATATTGCAAGTGTATGGGCCGCTTAAGACTATTTCATCCAACTTTAAAAATTAATCAAAAGAAGCTTAAAACATTTTTCTAAAAAGCTAATAAAATGCCAAATGGAAATTTTACAGCTAAATCTAAGTTTTTTGTGCTGAATTTACTTTCAAAAATAAAACATTCCCACACTACTTAAAAGTCTTCATTAAAAATCGCCCTGTAAAAAAATCGTCTTGTAAAAAAATAAAATGAAAATTGTTTTACAATAAAATAAGAATTATCCATTTCCATACGAAATTTCATTTTGACTACAACTATTTTTTTAGTCAAAATTTATTATAATTTATTATAATACATAAAAAACTTAAGTTATATCAATACCTATTCTTCAATTTTTAAAATAATTCTAAAAAAGCTAGAAACATTCAATTAAAATGCTTAAAAAATGCGAAGCGCTTAATGAAATTATTTTAGCTAAATTAACATTTTTAATCTAATGGCGATTTCTTTTCTGAGAAATATGTTGCATAAATGTAACATGCTCTATCTCTTTTGTGTAGAGCATGTAACATTTATGCAACATATTTCTCAGAAAAGAAATCGCCATAAGTAAAGCTGCACTGCACTGCTTAAAAACCATACAAACAAGCAGGGTTTTACGACTACAAAAAACCGCTAACATAACGAACAGTCATCTAGTGTCGTCAAAATATTAAAAGCAATCTTTGCCTTTTTATTGCTGACATTGATAACATATTAGTCACTTTTTTAGACAATTTATACAAAAATATATTCATATATACCTATATACGGGCCTGTTCTGAAATCACACCTGTGACTTTGTGGTGTTTTGAAAGTCATACCGTTGTTGTGTTTCTTGGTGTGCTTTCTGCAATTGAAGATCACACAAAAACGGGACGCTAAAATATCACACGTGTGATTTCAGTAGGCACATGTGATTTCAAATCACGTGATTTGAGTTAAAGTGATTTTCAGAACAGGCCTGATAATATCTTCTGCACAAAAGCGATTTAAAAGCATACACAATTTAAGCAATTTCTTGGTATGTTTATGTTGTATTATTGATAAATAAAAAACATTTAAATTGGTTTGCGACTTTTATTAACCAAAACGAAAGTTTACGTTTCAAAACGGTTAATGGTAACCCTGTAAAATAGTTGTTTTTTTGTGGTTTTTTTTCATTTAAAATACTTGCGGTAAACTTCTTTTTTTTTTTATTTAATATTACCTTCTGTATTACACACAAACAACAAACACATACATACTTTAATTTAATATAAATAATTATGGATATCACATACTCAAATCAACAACGACTTCTCATGCGGTTCGATGGTCGAACGGTCTAAACGGTCTGCCTCTTAACAATGTCTTATTGGTTTACTGGTTCGAATCCCATTCATTCCATTCTTTTTTTTGTTTTTTATTTTTTGTTTTTTTATTTTATAAATCTTTTTATCTAAAAAGAAATTGGTCAGTTTTTCACTTTTTAAAATTTTTTAAATATATTTATGAACTTCATATACGTATATTTTATACATATTTACGCCTTTTAATTTACCCTTTTTATACCCTTATTTTTTTTTATTGATTTCATTTTTATACCCTTCACCTCAGGTGGAAAAGGGTATATATAAGTTTGTCATAACGTTTGTAATTTCCACAATATTGATTTTAGACCCCAAAAAGTATATATATTCTGGGACCTTATGAGGAGAGAACTTGATTTAACCATGTCCGTCTGTCCGTCTGACCGTCTGTCTGTCTTACGTTTGATATGTGTTTTCCGGATAATCCAGACATGATAGCGGCTAGGTTGTTTTACATTTATGTTTCATACAGTCCACCATTTCTTGCTATTGAAATTCAGCCAGATCGGTCCAAAAATTACGTAGATATGAGCAAAAAACCACGACTACCTCAAAATTTTTCCAAAAATCCCTTGTTGTTGTTGTATTTTTTTAATTTCTGTATATCTTGAGAACGGCAAGAGCCAAAGTTTCCAAATTAGGTACACACATTTAGGTTGCCAATACACACCATCCTACAAAATGTGGGCGGGATTGGAGAAGTGGGCGTGGTACCTCCCGTACAAAAAAAAATAAAAATTTTATAAAAACCTAAATTTAAGGGCTGCCATATGTCCTATGGATATGACTTATATATCAAAATTTTTAGTAGAACATATTTTATAAAAAACTCGGGAAAATCGGTTCAGATACAAAAAAGTTATGACCAAAATTAAATTTTTTTTTTTTAAATACCCAACTTTCGGGAACCATAGATCTCCCCGAGTCCAAGTTTTATAACCCAGCTAACTGGCAAATTTCTTCTTAAACACGTCGGTATATAAATCTGTCAAATCGGTTAAAAAATGGCTGAGTTATAATCAAAATACTGAAATCCCAAAAGTTACTCTTTTTATAATTAAGTTTGTTTTTTTTTGTAATTAAGTTTGCTTAAATATATGTACACATATGTAGGTATATATATATATGCCTAAAAGCCAATTTAATGGAAATATTATTTTTAAGCACGTTGGTATATAAATCTGCCAAATCGGTTAAAAATGGTTAAGTTATGTGCAAAATACTCCAAAAAAGGACTAAAAACATTAACATTTTTATAAAAGCTAAAATTTTGGAGCTGTATTATAACCTATTCATACGTTTTAGATATCAAAATATCGGAAATCTTTAGAAAAACTCGGAAACTTAGAAAAAAAGTAATGTCAAAAATATAGTTTTTTTTTTTTAATACCTATTTTCGTGAACCATAGAACTTCCCGACTACAAGTTTTATCACCAAAGTAAATGGTAATTTTATACTTTAAGATGTCGGTATGACCAAATACTGAAATTCGATCAAAACTTAACGTGCTATATATTAATTAAACTTTTAATATATTTAATAGCACGCAATCATGTGCAAATAATTAAATAAAACTAAACTATATATATTTTATAAATATACATATATATATACATATATTTAAATATATATATAAACTTCTGTTCTTTCCAAACCATGGTGAAGGGTATATAAGATTCGGCATAGCCGAATATAGCACTCTTACTTGTTTTAATATTAATACAACATTTTATTAGATAGATAGCTCTTTATGTGTGAAGATGTGGTCATACTTGGGAAATATTTGACGCAAATCCCTATTATTAACTGAATACTATAATAAAATTTTTTTTTTTTTAAATTAAAATGTAATTAATATGTTTTTCACTTGGACGTGCCAAATATTTTCAATGCTTGACCATAGCTTAACAAACAGAACAACAAAATAATTTTAACAAAAAGCATGAAAAGCAGAAGATAGTAGCACTAACAAATTTGTTGCTAATTATAAAAACTGTATATAGTCAAACAAAAGAAGAAAATGAAAAAATCAAAACAAATTAAAATAATGATGTTGATAATGAATCCTGGTGGAATAACCTGGTCTATTTTGAGATGAATATAATAGTAAAAGCAAGAAGAAATTGTGGAATATAAGAGTAACGATAAACTTTTTTGTGAAGTATATGATAAAAATAGAAATTTTTATTGTATCGATCTTTTGTTTCAAGTTTGTACTACGAAATATATATGCATACATATACACGTATATATATATTTTTTTATTTTTTTCTTAAAATCCCTTTAAGATATTTTAAATATAATTTTTCGAACAAATTCTCATAATATCATGCCATATAAAGAATTTTTCAATTCTTTTTTGGAACAAAATCTTGTAACAAATTAATATCTCAAATAATAAAATAAATTACTTTTATATTGAAGACTAAATAAGCTTTAACATACAAATTTTTGAAAAATTACTTTATTAATAATAGTTTTTGTGAAGCGAAAGTTATTTTATCTTTTTATGGTGAAAATCGAAAATAAATGTTTTCATATTAGCTTTAAGTTTAATAATGTTACATACAGTTAGGGACAAAATTGTTCACGAAATTATAAAACATTTATGTTTATCATGAAAACCAGAGTACCGAAACGCTCGCTCATTTTTCAGTCATGAGCGAGCGTGAAAAATTTTAAATTGAACTACTTCTTCACATTCATGAGGGTGAGGAAAAAAAATATTTTTAATTTCCTCATTCATGAAAAATGAGCAAACAAAAAAATTCATATATGAATTTTTCAGATATGAAAAATTTAAAAAAATTCACATTCAAATTCCTCATAATGAAAAAAATGCGATTTGCCTGACCATTAACAGCGGGAAAATGAAGTTGTAAAGAGGCCTTAAAGAAGGCCTTTTTACCAATATTAAGTTTTCCAGTCGCATTCCAACTGTATTAGAACAACAAGGTTCTATCTTACACGTTGTTTAGGTGCATATAGATCCTTGTTGTCCTAAGGTCGCAAATTGTTGTTGCTAATAACGCGAAGTTAGTAAATTAATAACTAAACTTGCTACACATTCCAACATTACTGCTAATAAAACTATTTCGACAGGCCTTATCTCAGAAAAGTTAATTTGAATTTGTAAAATATTTCATAAAACCCATTCTAAAACCCCTTTTCGAAGAAGGCAGAGCGGAATAAGTAAAAGTTTATTGAAAATCTAGTTGTAAACCTTCTTTAAGGCCTGAAAAGTCAAAGCCCTCGCAATTTTTCCCGCTAGGCAGCACGATAGCCTGTTTGTGTCTTGTAAAATTATTTGTTGGCTGGTAAACTAAAATGTATTTTTTTATTTTGTGATGCCTCTAAAAGGGTCTGTTTTTTTTCGTTTAAAAGACATAAAGGCAAAAAAATATTGAAAAAAAAATTACTACCTGCAAGAACTGAAGACATGTATTTGGTCTCGTGAAAAAAATTTTGTTTGTGGTCCAAGCGCAACGGTATTGAAAACACTACATTGAATTTACAATAACTGGCATAATTTGGCGCGAAACAATAAAATTGCATTAATGCAACAATAAAACAAATTTTCTTACTCATCAACCATACTTACTGTCGCTTTGCTTGTGGCGAAACAAGACTTTGTTAGTGTTTTCCTTATAACTTTACCTACGTAAGAAAACTGTTTTCAGCAATAAAAACCCATCGTCGCGATTGGAACAGAAACCAAAATATTTTTACAAACACAAAATACCAACAACTTCTTGTGTCTATTTTTTTCTCAATAATTTCTGCATAAAGGTACGTCTTTTTAACGAAAGAAATAGTGACCCTTTTTAAAGTAACCAAAGAATTGTTTACACAAACAAAAAACATATCGTTAGGTTAAAAATTATTAGAAAATTTTAAATTGAATTTTTGTGTTGATTACGATTCACATCAAATATTTTTATAAAATTTTAAACTGCTACCTAAAAAAATATCCAAGTTAATTACAAAATTAAAAATTAGGTTTCATAAAAACATAATTTTTTTTAACAACATAATGTATAATCACACTCAAGAAAAAAATTAGCAAAGTTTTTAATTCTTTTTATAAGAACACATTAATATCTTTAAAAGTCAAAACTGGGTAATTTGTTTTATAACTGTTACCAGGGTGTTAGTGGAATTAGTGATCAGACTAAAAATTATTGCAGAAGAAAAAGTAATAAAAGTGCTGTAAAATGATAAAAGCCGTCTCCATATAAGACTGTCAGAAATTTTGAAATTTTGCAGCCTACCCCATTGCACTTCCAAACGCTTAAAATTTCTAAGAATAAATGGCAACATCTGCAGGTCCTCAGATTTTTGTTTCCATCAGACTGTCATCATTATTATGATAGTATCCCTATGAGTTAAAATTGTTATTGATAATTTTCATGTTGTAAAATTCCTTTCTTTATAATAATAATTTAATGAAAAATTAAATTTGATGAACTTAAGCCTGATTAAAAATATTAAAATTTGGAAACCACAATACTAATTATTCAAAAGAAATATTTTTATTAGTTTATTTAAAATAATCTGTTTTTTATTAGAATTGCATTCTTCCAAGTGGCCCTTCATCAATATCCTGAAAAAGACAGTTATTCTTAACTTTTGGAATAATTGCCTTTTTTATTTTTTTTATAAAGTAGTGGAATATAGACTGTTTAGCTTTATTTTGTGTTAATCCTTTAGAATTATTAAATTGTAATCATATCTTTCTTTGGAGAAGTACTACTTTGTCCAACATTTAATATGCTATCAACACTACGCTTTCCTTCTTCTTATTATTTTTCAGAAATCACCTAATTAAAATTTACTTTTTGCAACGTACATAGCGTTGTTAGAATGCGATACGGAGTTCTTTTGAAATAATTCGATATATACATGTTATGTTATATGAGTCAAATTTTTATTTGCTAAATTTGTTCATTGTAAAAAAATAATTTTACTTTTTAATTAGAATGAAAAATATGGCTTTTTAAAATCAAATCATAGCTAAATTAAATTAAGATACATTTTCTAATTTAAACCACTACTTATTAGTAAAAAAATCAATAAAAAATTATCATAGGTATGTATGTATATATCCTATTTTTCCGGTAATTTAACACAAATATTTAATTATTTAATATTTTAAATGTTTGTTTTACTTAATACTAATATGTATACTTTCGTTGATGATACGTCTTTTTGTTTCTGAAAATTGCAAATTTATATAACGCAACACACACAACTTAAAAAATAATAATAATCGCATTTTAAGCTGAAATATTTAAAATTGTAGCTGGGAGCTAATTTATGTTTTTATTATTTTATTATTTTATGAGTTTTTGATTATAGTCTGGCTCTGAAGAGACACTTAGGTCAGCTTCGGTTCCTAGACTTATCCAACGTCCACAAGGGCCTTTAGTCCACAAGGGTTAGTTGGGGTTTTTAATATTTATATTTTATGTAAGTTTTAAAAGAAAAACCGAGGAGGTCTTTACTGCTCGAAAGCTAAATTCAGAGTGATTTTTATTTAACAAAATTCTTACATCTAAGTTTAATAAGAATACAGCATAAAACAAAATAAGCGATTATACAAACTACAATTGACTCTCAAACTATAAACATATGTCACTCACAACACAGGGTTGTATTTAAACAAAAGTAAATGTCTTTTATTACAGACCGTTAAATTCAAATTCAAATTAATTAGGTAAATCCATAAGTAAATAAATAAAATCATAGTAAGTCAATATTGTATTGTAATTCGAATAAGTGTAAATTAGTATATAATAATTAAATACATTAATATAGCGGCGCTACAATCTCCCCCTCTGTTGCATACAATCGTCCCGATTATGTAACAGCATTATACGCCTTAGCCTCCTTCAGGGTTACATTGGAATGTTGGTTTAACAACCGTGTTGATCTCCTTTGTTGTAATGATGATTGTTGCTCTGCATCTTCATTGTTATGTTGATCACATTCATTGTTGTTGTTGTTGTTGTTGGTAGTGCGTTGGTTGGAACATGAGGGCTTTTCATCAGTTCTGGGACGTCCTCGTTTTCGTATTGGGTATATCGGCTTTGTTGTGAAACCCTTATATGGAGTTAGTTCGGATACGTGGTGTGTAGCTAATGGTACATTTAAGTCTTCCTCACTTGCTATTGTAAAACAAGATGTTCCCTTTTTGGCTATTACAACGTATGGCCCATCTCGGCGTGGTGTAAACTTGGATGTTAGGCCTTGGCTCGCTTTGCTTAGAATATGTGTGGCCACTAGGACTCTGTCACCAATATCAATTTTTGTTTGCGGTCTTCTCTTTCGATCTAAGCTGCTTTTATTTTTATCTTGCATTTGCTCTTGTGCTTCGTTTGCTATCTCTAACGTGTTTGCCAGTCGTAACAAATGGGGAGTTATTTGTGGGATGAAGTTTTCAGCGTTCACAATTGCCTTAAAATCATAGTGTACTTCTGTTGGTGTCCTTAACTCTCTTCCAAATGTGAGGTAAGCTGCGGAATAACCAGTGCTATTGCCCTTCGCTGTGTTCATTGCAAAACGTATCGATGGAAGCATTAAATTCCATTGTTTGTGTTCCTTTTTCACACAAATTGACAATTGAGTTTTTAAATCTCTATTTTTCCTTTCAACAGGATTTGCTTCTGGATGATAAATGGGAGTGAAGGTTTGTTTTATATTTAAACAAAATGTTAATTTCTGCATCAATGATGATATAAACTGCGTTCCGTTGTCAGTATGGATTCTCCGCGGAACTCCATATCTTAATATAACTTCGTTTAATAACGTAAGGGCACAATTTTCTGCCGAACCTTCTTTAAGTGCGAACAATTCTACCCAGCGACTACAAATGTCTTCTACAATTAAAATCCACTGGTGACCATCTTTGGTTTTTGGCAAGGGCCCAAATAAATCAACAGCAATTGCCTCAAAACGTTTATTACTGCTTACAGTTTGTAATAATCCCATGGGCTTCATGTTGGCTGGTTTATATTTTTTACAATCATCACATGACTTTACGTGCTTTTCGATGTCACCTGTTATGCCAGGCCAGTAGAACAATTTTGTGATACGAGCAATCGTTTTGTCAATACCATAGTGACCAGCTTTTTCATCGTTATGATATTTAAGCAATATCTCCCTACGAAGCGATTTTGGTATGACCACTTGACCATTTTCTGAGTCTTGTTCTGAACAATATCTGTAGAGAATGCCATCGACCATCATATATCCTCGACTGGTATGCCGAGTTGTGTTTTCATCATTATTGTCGAATGAGGTTACAATTTTCCTTATTTCCTCATCTTCAAGCTGTGCACTTCTAAATTCTTCTGCACTTTTCCTAGGGAAATCAACTTCAATGTGATTACATTCACATATTTCGATGCACTCATTATTTGCACACGGTGGTCTAGATAACGTGTCAGCTATCAGGTTTTGTTTACCAGGAGTGTATGAGAAACTTAAATTGTAGCTTTGGATTAATAGGGACCAACGGGCTAGTCTTCCTGTGGGCGACTTTAGCGTAAAGAGCCATTTTAGCGGCTGATGATCAGTAAGAACTATTATTTCAGCACCCTCAATATAACCTCTAAATTTTTGTATTGCCCACACAACAGCTAAAGCCTCTCTTTCAGTAGTGGAATAATTTCGCTCAGCAGGAAGTAACAATCTACTGGCGTATTCGATTGGTTTTTCATAATACTTCTCCCCCTGCATTAAAACAGCTCCTAAAGCATAATTGCTGGCATCAGTATACAAATAAAACTTTTCGTTTTCTTTCACCTGTTGAAGAATAGGCGGTGAGGCTAAAAGATTTTTCAACTTTTCAAAAGCAGCTTGTTCTTCTGCTGTCCATTTCCAAACTACTTTCTTTTTCGTGAGGTTTGACAACGGCTTTGAAACTTCTGCAAAATTCGGGATGAAACGACGAAACCAGGAACAGCTTTGAAGAAAAGATATCAGTTGTTTTAAGTTTTTGGGTTCTGTTCGCTTGAGAATTGCCACTGTTTTCTCCGGATCGACCATAAGACCATTTGCTGTCAAAATGTGGCCTAAATACTTCACCTCTGGTTTGCAAAAAAAACATTTTCCCCTATTTAGATGAAACCCCATCATTCTTAACTTTTCAAATGTAAGTCTCAAATCATTTATATGTGAGCCAAAATCCTTGGAGCAAATAATTATATCGTCCAGGTATGCTAATATTAGAATATTAGGTAGGCTTAAACGAAATTTGTCGATAACCCGCTGAAACGTCGCAGGTGCATTTTTCAGACCAAAAGGCATCCGGTTGAAAACAAAAATGCCATAAGGCGTAGTAAATGCCGTTTTTGGTTTATCTTTGGTGGCAACCTGGATCTGCCAATATCCCGATTTTAGATCTAAAGTTGTCATAAAAGGTGTAGTTTTCGCCGCGTGTAATACATCGTCTATCCTTGGCAGTGGGTAAGTGTCCGTCACTGTTATGGCATTAAGACGTCTGTAGTCTACACAAAGTCGTGTGCTACCATCCTTTTTTGGTATAAGTACCACTGGAAAAGCCCATGGAGACTCAGATTCTTCAATTATCTCCTTTTCTAACATATCATCAAGTTCTTGACGTAGTTTTATTTTCATTGCAGGAGAAAGACGGTAAGGTGCAGTAGAAATTGGATCATGATCTCCAGTGTTAATACGATGTTCAACGCAATGTATTGGTTCGGCTATGTTTTCGAAAATTTCTTTTTTTTCGTTTAAAAGTTTTTCGATGTTTACCTTTTGTGATTCTGATAGGTTTGGAGCCTCATCAGTTCTTAAACGAATGTCAATAGCATTTAACTGAATGTATTGATTTACTGGTGATCCTTCATTAAGTTTAACCTTTTTCAGGGGAGGAAATAAATCAGATACTTTTGGAGTTTCATACGTTTCTGGCAAACAATTGGCAAATATTTTGTCGATACCATTTGGTGAATATTCGGTTTTCATGGGAGAAGTTCTGTTCGGAGTTTTATTTATTTCAACGAACCATGTCAAAAAATCATCTATGGCCTTTTTCGGTTTTGGTGTTTTCATTTGCTCATTTATCATTGTTTGGCTTATAGAAACATTTTCACCTGACCTGGCTGGCTTATTCTTGAACTCAAAGACGTTTTGCGGCTCATCTTTAAAGTGCCAAGTTCTTTGTGCCAAATCCATCACGATTCCAATTTGCTCTAAAAAATCTATACCTAGCAGTGTTCTGTTGTCTTGGGCCTTCGGCAAACAAATAAATCTTATACGTTTTAACCGCTTACCAATTGTAATATTTACTATGGTAGACAATACTGTGTCCTTGCTTGCACTACCGTCGGCTAACGTTATTTCTGCTAAAACTTTTTGGAAAACGGCTCCCTTTTCCTTTAATTTACGAAACAGATAATAACCGGCAACACTTGTTCTTGCGGCTGTGTCCATATAGGCCTCTCCGTTTAAACCATTTACGTTTATGTTGACAGTAGGGACATTTCTTCCGACTATTGTCGTGTGGATACTATTAAAATCCAGTTCTTTTGGACTTTCCATAGCTTTTGTAGTTTTATTATTACAAGTTGGACAATTTGATCTATAGTAGCCTGTAGCACCGCAACCATAACAGCTCAATTTAACCTCTTCTTGTTTGCCTTTTCTTTCCTGTTCCATTCTTTTATAGCAAGCGTCTGCCGAATGATTTTTCTTCCTACAATAGGTGCAACGTACGATTGATTTTTCCTTTGGTTCTACGCTTTTATGAGCAGTTTCACCATTTTCAAGGAAAAGTAGCTCAATTTCCCGGGCTTTGATCGATAGTTCTTGGAAAGACTCAACACTTTCACGATTGATTTTTTCTCGAATCTGCACACTTATCTGAGAGAATATCATATTTATAATGGTCTTTTCAGGCAGTCTATCCTTAAGTTGCGCAAACAAACGCCTCTTTCTACAAATAAAACTGTCTGTCGGTTCATTCAGTTTTTGTTTATCCTGAAATATTTCAGAAAAAATTCTCCAGTCGGGCTTTGGAGGGGAAAAAGCATTTCTCAGTAAACTAATAGCTTCCTCAAACGTTCGTGCTTCGTGTTTAACACCTTGCCACCATGTAGATGCATATCCTTCTAGAAGAAGGGGTAGGCTTAAAAGAGCAAACGCGTCTGAGATATTTTCAGCTTCTTTAAAAACTAAAATAGTGGCAATAAAATCCTCGACCTTTGTTGTACTGCGACCGCCATTAAACCTTGCACTACAGGCACTAAATGTTGACTTATTTTCTCGTCTAACACTAAAGCTCCCTAATAGATCCGAAAATTGACGTTGAGTAAGGCTTATCAATTGAGGATTAATTCCAGCACTATTTTGAGACATATTTGTGTCATTAGACAGTGGATTTTGAGTGGAATTATTTGGTATAGCACTTGTTGCTGATATAGTGGATGCAGCAGAACCAATACCCGTAACAGGATCACTAAAATATTGATTTGTGGCAGCCATTTCAGCGTTTTGGGAATTCATCGTGGTTCTAGGCATTTTCCACTTATAAATTTTTTATATATATGGCAACACTGTTATATAATTATATAAGCAGGCAATTAAGAGCAAACAGTTTATATTTTAACGCCGCGGCAGCGTATAGGAAAACACCACCAACGTATATAAAATACACCAAATTATTTGTGTCGCAGCGAAAAAGCAGCAGTAGCAGACACGTTACCAAATGTACGTATGTATGTACGTATATGTGATACAGAAAACAATACGCACAATCTAAGTAGTTAAATTGCAGCGAAACAGCAGCAGCAGCAGACACGTTACCAAATGTACGTATGTATGTATATGTGACACATAAACAATACGCACACTCTAAGCAGTTAAATTGCAGCGAAACAGCAGCAGCAGCAGCAGACACGTTACCAAATGTACGTATGTATGTATATGTGATACAGAAAACAATACGCACAATCTTAGTAGTTAAATAAATTATTTGTATCGCAGCGAAACAGTAGCAGCAGCCGAAACGTTACCAAACGTAAGTATGTATGTGTGTGTGACACAGAAAACAATACGCACAACAACAACAGAAGCCAACCCGTATGTAGAAAATTAGCCGTTAAATTGCAGCGAAAAAATAATGTGCACAACAACAACAAACGAATGACGAAGCAACCTGTTTAGCAGCGAACAAAATGTAACAACAACTGCAGAAGAAGAAAAAAATTCCACAAAAACGATCTCCAATGGTTGAGTGTAATTGCCAATAAATTAATGCATGTGGAAATATTTGGTATTCTTTGCCAAAAATGTAGTTGAAGTTAACAAAAACTTTTTTTTTTTTTTAAGAAAACTTTTCTTTACGTTGGGCGCCAATGTAGCTGGGAGCTAATTTATGTTTTTATTATTTTATTATTTTATGAGTTTTTGATTATAGTCTGGCTCTGAAGAGACACTTAGGTCAGCTTCGGTTCCTAGACTTATCCAACGTCCACAAGGGCCTTTAGTCCACAAGGGTTAGTTGGGGTTTTTAATATTTATATTTTATGTAAGTTTTAAAAGAAAAGCCGAGGAGGTCTTTACTGCTCGAAAGCTAAATTCAGAGTGATTTTTATTTAACAAAATTCTTACATCTAAGTTTAATAAGAATACAGCATAAAACAAAATAAGCGATTATACAAACTACAATTGACTCTCAAACTATAAACATATGTCACTCACAACACAGGGTTGTATTTAAACAAAAGTAAATGTCTTTTATTACAGACCGTTAAATTCAAATTCAAATTAATTAGGTAAATCCATAAGTAAATAAATAAAATCATAGTAAGTCAATATTGTATTGTAATTCGAATAAGTGTAAATTAGTATATAATAATTAAATACATTAATATAGCGGCGCTACAAAATTGCTTATAAATCTCATAAACATTTTACAAAGTTGTCTGCTTTGCATGTAAAATTATGAAATGTGATGTTACATTATTCTGCATTCAAGATGACGGACGATATGTGCAGTTCTTTTAATTTTTTTTCAATAATGTTTTCTTACAAAAAATCCAACAGACACTTCGGCTGGTTGCCTATGCCAAAAATATTTTACACAAACAAATACACACAGTCATTTCGAGCTGTGGTTATGCAAACTGTCAAGCAACAACAACATTACTAGTGAGGATCGTTTCTAAAACTTTTTTTTTTCCTCATTTTTCATGACTGAAGAAAGGCAAAATTGGATTTTTCCTCAAAAACATGAATGAATTTGGCGAAATATTAACAATTCATTCATGACTGTGAAAAAAAGTTACATATTTTACATTTTTCATTTATGAAAAAATTCAAGAATGGTTGAATATGAGCGTTCACATTTGAATTTCTCTGAACTCTGATGAAAACTATTAAAGTTTCAACTTGGAAACTTTCAAAAACTATTGTATGGGTTTCTACATTTTAAAATAATACTATGTAAACTTATTTTCAAAAGTACCGTTTGTTTTTATATTAATACTAAGCTAACATCCAAACCATATGTGTGAACAATATTGACCCTGTGTGAATCTGTCATAAAAATTCCAACAAAATTTCAAGTTTAATCTGTGGGATTTGCTTTTAAAGTGAGTCAATTAATTCATTAATATTAAATATTTTTAAAATTTGAAAAAAATTCGAGCAGTTAAATTTTGCCTAGTTTCTTCAAGAACTGTAAGTCAGAAGCGGCAATTTTAAAACAAAGCATTGTGAAAAATTTATAAAAAGAAGTCTCACATCTCAAGATCACACAAAATACAACAATTCAGAGAGATTTGAATGTTAAATAAAAAAAAGTGTAGTTTGGATACTAAAAGCATCAAAGCTGGTCGCCCAAAAAAAACTTTAGCCAAATGATTTTCGCGAACCAAAGCGACTTATTGTTATTGGTGTTGTCAGTATAGCTATTAAGGTACGGCAAATACTGAGCATAGAGTACAATTTAGATGTAAGCGCTAAAATCATACGAATTTGCTTAAGTTCTAGTAGGTTAGTAGCTAGAATAAAGAGCGACAACCCATCTTTTAGCAAAAATAAAAGCTGAAAACGGCTGAAGTTTGCAAAAAAAGAAAAAGTCAGTTTTAAAGATTTAATTCGTGTAACATGCTTAGATCGGACAAAAATTATGGGATTGCAGGCAGGCGGACCGGAGTTAACATGGCTGGCCTAAAAGTGTTAGCGTAAAAGAGTGAAATAATTCCAAATGTTAAAATTTTGATGATCTCATAAATGACATGAGATTGTTTTCGCGGAAACCAGCTTCGAACACTCCGCTAATTCAGAAGTAAAATGTGTGCCAAGCACTACATAATCATCATTAAAGACCCGTTGATTCTAAGATAAGCCATATTCGGCTAAGAATCACGACAGGGTGATATCATTATGCAGGACAACAATATTAAGCATACTTCAGAAATATCTAAAAGTTAGTTTGAAAAAAATAAAAACTCGAAAATAATTTTACCTAATTAGTCGCCAGAGTAGTAGCCACTTGAGTACCTTTGGTCCTTTCCAAAACACCACTTTTTTTTTTTGTTCAGAGGAACCCGCCTAACACTGGATATAAGCTTAGCGAGCTTGCCGTTTAAGCTTGGAAAAAAAGAGCAAAACTGCTAAGAACTCTTGTAAAAGAATGGAAAAAAAGATTAAGGCAGCTTAAAAGAGCAAATGGACAACATACCAAACGCTAGGACCCAAATACAACAATAATCTCTAACTAGGGTCATAATTGTTCACATCCAGATGTCAATACTGATACCGTGTAAAATATTATGAACATATATTTTTTGGAAAAGTTTTTATTTTTGAGTTCTTGAAATGTTCTACTTTTCATATAGTTAAAAAAATTTAAATAGTTATAAATAAAACAAAAATTTATAGCCTATTTTGCCAATAACGCTAAATTTGTGAACAATTTTGTCCCTAACTGTATATAGATATCTCTTTAAAATCATGGTTATGGGTACTTTCTTTAAATGACAATGAATGATAACATTGGACCAGTGACGTCCAAAATTTAAATTGTGGTTGTATTGCTTTTTATTAGTATTAGTGAATAAAGAGACAAATATTCTTAATAAAAATACAAAAAATATGTAAGCATCCGCCGCATGTGCACTCGTCGCTTGGTAATCGACGACTGAATTGTGTACTCTCGTGGACTAAATGAAAGAGCGTAAGAATGCGTGTGAAGAATGTGTGTGAATTGATTTCCACAATTGTGGTATGGGCTGGACACCAATGCATTGGACCCATCATCACCAATAATGGGATTCAAAGTTTGAATTTAAATAAGCATAATCTTAATATCATACATTTCAATGCTCAGAGTTTATCTCCAAGGGAAAATTCTAAAAAATTGGATGAAATAAGAAATATTTTTTGCAACAAAACTTTTGATGTAATTGGAGTATCGGATTCTTGGTTATCTGAAAATATATCAGATAGAATGGTTTCTATAGAGGGTTACAATTTATATAGAAGCGACAGATCTTTTAGAAGGGGAGGGGGCACTTGTTTATATATTAATAAAAAGTTCAGGACTTAAACAGTGCCGAAGATCATGGAGGAGGGTTCAGTAGAGGGTATTTTGATAGAGATAAACTTAATTAATGGAGAAAAGATTTTAGTTGGTGTGATCTACTTGCCGCACGGGACAATCTCTAGTTGTGAAGATACAGTTGCTGATTATACTAGTCGATATAATAATGTTATCCTAATGGGAGATTTTAATGTTGACTTGTTTGAGAATAGTATCAGAATGAGAAATTTATGTCAGAGAGTAGGGTTGAATATTGTGCACAATAGCCTTCCAACACATTTCAGCATAGGTTCTACTAGAACCACATTATTAGACTATTTCCTAATATCGAATTACATTCAGGTTGAAAAAAATGGTCGATTTGATTTCCCAGCACTAAACTCTCATCATGCTATTATATTTTTATCAACAAAAGTAAGACCTGCAATAGCTAATGATTTAAAGATGATAAGAGCTTATGGTCAATTTAATATAGAGGCATTTCAATTAGATTTAGATTGCACTGATTTGAGTAATATATATAATAATGCGTATGTTAATTGCCAAGCCGAGTTCTTGAGTGAAACCATATTACAAATATACAACAAACATGTTCCGTTAGTAAAATTAAAAACCCTTAAAAATGTTGATTGGATGAAAAATCCAGGTATTATTAGTGCAAGACAAAAGAGAGACCTAGCATATAAAGCGTATTTGGAATCTAGATCTATTGGAAGATGGAAAATTTATTACAAATATAGAAACAAAACAAAGACAGTCATTAGAAAAATAAGAAACCTTTATTTTGAAAACGTATTTTCACAAAGCTCACAGAAACAATTATGGAGAGAAATGAGGAATCTGGGAGTTATAGAGTATAATGAAGAAAACAATGGTTATATTGATGTTGAGGGTTGCAACGATTTCTTTATAATGCCCGCTATCGGAAATGTTGTGCGAGGGCTATATCCGGAAAATGTTAGTCAGGATAATATGGAAAGATTCTCCTTTAATTGTGTTGACGTGGGTGGTTTATGGAATGCCATACGGAGAATAAAATCTTATGCGGTAGGGTCAGACGGCATCTCTCTTAAATTTCTAAAAATAATTTTTACCCTAATATCAAGACACTTACTTTATATTTACAATAATATTTTAACATATTCAAGCTATACAGATTGCTGGAAAGTAGCAAGAGTAATTCCTATTCCAAAAATAAAAAATCCACAATGTTCCTCTGATTTCAGACCTATTAGTATCTTGCCAGTTTTTACAAAGGTATTGGAAATTATAATGAGTAGGGATGCGATTTCCATGCAAATGCATGTTTTTTGTCGATAGTCTAAAACCAATGTCGACCAATTATCTTTCCGAATCATTAAATTTGCGTTAAAATGGCATTGATTTGTTTTTGCATATTGTTGCATATTTTGGTGAAAATGCATATTTTTGCATATTTTGGGTTTAAATGCATATTTTAACATTTTTCAGTGATATATTTTTTTAAATTTCCATATTATAAAAAAAAGTTCTTCGAAAAATTTCCAAATTGTATAAAAAACCCTTCAAAATTTTTTTTTTTTTAAATCAATTAATTATTTTTTTTGAGCTCTGCATAAAATACAAGATTTCAACAAAAGATCCTTAAATTTTTAACCGATGCAGCACCTTACATGGTTAAGGCTGCCAATTGCCCTAAAACAATTTATCGAAAACTGTTACATGCTACTTGATTGGCACATGGGTTACACCGAGTTGCAGAAGAAATCAGAAGCCAATTCGATAATATTGATTTATTGGTTTCATACAGGATTTAATTCACTTAATAGTCAACTCAAATTAATTGATATGGCGGAAATTAAAAAAAAATCCAAAAACTGTTGCAAATATAAATAGAGGATTTCAAAAAATAAAACAAATTTCAAATATTTTTGATCTAGCCTCTTAAGACCCGAGCATTGACCCATTGAATTTTTACATTTCTTATATATTGTTTACACCTTTTGGGGAGGAAATAAGAAAACTGTATATTTTTTTTTTTAATTTTATTTGAATTCTTCGAAATTAAGGGGGCACATAAGTGTACCTCAGGTCTTAATATATGAAAAATTTCAACGTAAATTCTTAATTTCTTAAGATCAGGACTGAACCGATTAAGTAAAGGGCTTATTAACTTTTTGTTTTATCTTATAAGGTGTAATTTAAATTTCGGTTTTTATTATTTTTTTAATTTTTTTATTTAAACTGGTAGAAAAAGAGGTGCACATCAGAGAATAGCTTTTTGCAATTCAAAAAAAATCGCATTTAATTAACGACAACAAATACACACGCTTACGGTCATACAGTCAAACTCGCGCAACCGCAAATATTCGCTGCTGGTTTGCAGTCATTAGGTCTGTCTGCGTACACATATTTTGCGCAAAATGTTGCAAAATGTTGTCTGCGTACTCCAAATCTCTTGCAGCGAGAGAGCCGAAAAGAGAATTTGTTGACAGTTGGAAGTTAGAGAACTTGCAAAATGTTACTGGAGAAATTTCCGCTTGCAATATTTTGCAAATAGTTTGAACAGCTGTTTGAATGAAATAGTTTTTGTGAAATGAAAATAAAAATTTAAATTTAACAATGGCAGAGGTAAGTAGTTAGAATTGTGTTGATTTTTAACGTTTATAATAAATTATAATAAACAAAACATTTTACGTCATGCTAGAAACGTCCAAATATACAGTGCGACCGTGGCATTAGTGAAGTGGAGATGGCAGAACCGATAGAACCAGCAGAACTTTGTGGGACAAACTTTGCAATTGAAGAGGCGAGTATTTGGAATTGTGTTCCTGGCGAGCACTTCACATCCAAATTATTTTTCTCCGTTGTCAAGCTGTTGGAGGGCACTGTATTGGGCATTTCATTCTTTTTTTCCATTGTAAGCCGGCACTATGTTGGGCAATGTAAGCAAAAGAAGTTTTATACAAAACCCGACAAATAAAACTAAAAGCTAAGAAGAAATTGAATTTACCAAATTAATAACAGTGTAATAAACAAGTTTTTTAATTTGCAACACTTTTTAAGCTTCATTTTAATTAATAATTTTTTAATTTATCTCGAGAATTCAATTTTGCGTACACATATGCTAAAATTCTTTTGCTTTTTTATTTCAATTGTTTACACACCGATCAGCTGTTTTCTTGCAAAATTTCACTGGATACTGTCTGCGTACTTTTTGAGATTTTTTCAGCCGATAGAGTAATATTGGTGTTACTCTCCCAAAAAAATTTACTGAGTATTTGCTACTGGAAAAGTACCCAGACAGACCTATTCAAATAACGCACATCGTGCTTTGTTATTTATACAATCGTTACCTTCGTTTTTTTTATAAAGATTCTAAGTGTTCTGAGCGCAAATGATTGTTTGGTAAAAAAACAAAATATGCAAACAAAAAAGCCAGAAATGAAGCAATCATTTCTCATGTATTTATTCAGCATTAACTATGTAGTACAAGAAAAAAAAATTGAAATGAAACTAAAGTTTAGTTACTAAACACTAGGGTTTTTTCCCGGGATTTCCCGCTTTCCCGGGATTTTTCATGCTGGATCCCGGGAAATAAAAAATTCCTCATAGTTTAAGAAAACAACTATTTATACTTTGAAATTTAGTTTTCTATTCTCTTAAAATAAGCATCTGTGGATGGGTTGTCGATTAGATCAATTACAAGAAGTGAGTACATACGTTAATCAATGTCTCCTGATGCAATAAATCTACTTAAAGCAGAATAGGCAGTGCAACAGTTGATAATTAATAAATTTAGTGAAGTGAAAAGTTAATAAAGAACATTAATTCAAAATAAGATGCAGGTAGTAAAGTTTAATTGTCCAAGTCTTAAAAATAGCAGATACCTAAACATATGGCTCCTTTATTGCAACATAGTCATATCTACAAAAACAAATGAACTTGGCAAAATGCGATTAAAGTTTTCAAAATGTACCGATTTAAAGATATATTTTGCTATAACATCGGTTCAATTTGAGATAAAATACGAGAAGGCATGAAGGAACTCTTTGCTTAAATAACTTACAATTTTTGAGATATGACTATGTTTCAATGAAGGAGCGATATTTTTATTAGGTGATAAACACAAATTTTTTTCAATTTGTGTTGGTTTATATACCCTTGAAGTGCGGGGATACCGAAATTAAAAAAAATTTTGAAACTCGTGTAAGATACTACAACATACAATTTGAAAAACACATTGTCCTAAAGATTACAGATAGACCTAATGAAATGAAAAGGTTTGTAAGCAGCGTTACCGTTCAAAATTTTCAAAAAGGGGCACAAAAAGGGGATTTTAAAAATAAAAGTGTCACAAAAAGGGGAATTCTGAGAAAAAAAAAGGGGCAACTTTAAAAACAGGAACATTAAAAAAAAAAAAAATACATATATCGTGAAAATCCATGTATTGTTTGCAAGTAAACGTTTATACAAAAACAGTTACTAATTACTTGTAAATAGAACGAGCAGCGTTGTCAGAAGATTAGGAAGGAAAGTCTTCATTTAGCGAAAAAATCTTATTTTGAGGAGAGAAATCTTAAAATTGTGTATAACCATAAATATTTAGCACTTGAATTATTTTACTTTTTTACTAAAAAAATTAAGTTACGAAAAAACCTCGACGAAAAAGCATATACAAGTATTGAAAGGTTAAGGTCCAAGTTATTTTGATACAAATTTAAAGCGGATAACATAGACTGACAGGAACCTACTTTCAGTCTATTTGACCATTTATTATACCCTTCACCTCAGGTGGAAAAGGGTATATATAAGTTTGTCATTCCGTTTGTAATTTCTGCAATATTGATCTAAGACCCTATAAAGTATATATATTCGGGGTCCTTATGAGGAGAGAACTTGATTTAACCATGTCCGTCCGTCTGTCCGTCCGTCCGTCTGTCCGTCTTACGTTTGATATGTGTTTTCCGGAGACTCCAGACATGATAGCGGCTAGGTTGTTTTACATTTATGTCACGTATAGTCCACCATTTTTTCTGTATATCTGGAGAACGGCAAAAGCCAAAGTTTCCAAATTAGGTACACACATTTAGGTTGTCAATACACACCACCCTACAAAATGTGGGCGGGATTGGAGTAGTGGGCGTGGTACCTCCCGTACAAAAAAAATTAAAAATTGTATAAAA
Source organism: Pollenia angustigena (assembly GCA_930367215.1). NCBI lineage: Eukaryota > Metazoa > Arthropoda > Insecta > Diptera > Polleniidae > Pollenia > Pollenia angustigena. The sequence goes on along the minus strand of OV884061.1, from coordinate 7,579,784 downwards.
CCCTAAATTTTAGGGCTGTCATATGTCCTATGGATATGACTTATATACCAAAATATCGGAACATATTTTATAAAAAACTCGGGAAAATCGTTTCAGATACAAAAAAATTATGACCAAAATTAAATTTTTTTTTTAAAACTTACTTTCGGGAACCATAGGTCTCCTCGAGTCCAAGCTTTATAACTCAAGTAAATGGTAAATTTCTTCTTAAACACGTCGGTATATAAATCTGTCAAATCGGTTAAAAAATGGCTGAGTTATAATCAAAATACTGAAATCCCAAAAATTACTCTTTTTATACCCTTCACCTCAGGTGGAAAAGGGCATATATAAGTTTGTCATTCCGTTTGTAATTTCTGCAATATTGATCTAAGACCCTATAAAGTATATATATTTGGGGTCCTTATGAGGAGAGAACTTGATTTAACCATATGATGTCCCTCTCGCACAATGAAGAAGGGTATATAAGATTCGGCACAGCCGAATATAGCACTCTTACTTGTTTTTTAATAATGCTAACTTAGAAACATTCCGCTCAGCGGATGCACCACTTTATGGTAAAGTAAAAACATAAGAAGCAAATTTAAACAAGTTTGAATATAAATTGTCACCCAGTTTTGCCAATTTCGTACCAAAATGTTTCAGGCTAAGATATTTTAAAAATTGCTTCATAGCTTTTATCTTTTGGTCTGTTTTCTAAAAGTTTAAACTCTTTTGCAAAATCCTCTGGGTTAGTAATTATATCAATAAAAACGGAAACAATTTTCAAGTAATTTATGTCTTCAGCTGAATTAATAAATACTGGATCTAAAACCTTTAATGAACTCAGACTCCTATCGCTAATATTAAAAGGGGCAAAAGGGGCACAAAAAACTAAAAAATGATACAAAAGGGGATTTTAAACAAAGGGGCCAAAAAAGTGGCACGGCAGTCAAAAAGGGGCAAAAAGGCGACTTTAGTCACATAACGGTAACGCTGTTTGTAAGAGGTTGATGCTATTTTTTGCATGAACTTTGACATACATTTGACTGATATAGACGTTGTTTATAAAAAAAAATGCTTCTTATTGTGAATCAAAAGCCTTCTACAACGGTGCACTTTTAACTATTTATCCAACCTCGGTAAAAAAATTAACGAAATTTTTCGGAAACATGGTAATAAGTAAATAAAATAATCAATATACTTTTTGACGACTTACTAAGCGCTTTGAGTGTGTCAGAAAGTTATTTCCTAAGCCGTTAAAAAATGTTAACATATTTATTTAAAATATTTTATCTATTTTATGAATTAACTTTTTGATCTCATATCTTGAGTACCTCAATTTGTGTTTGTTTTTATTATTGTTTTATGAATTAAATTGTTATGTTTATATTAGTTTTTATCTTGTATCTAGAGCATAATAATAATACGGAATTTACATATAAAACCGTAAGGTAATAATGATTCAAGTTCCTCTTTTAATCTTCATTTAATTTTGTAGTATTTAAGGATTTCTTTTACTTACTTTGTAAACAAGTTACCTTACGTTTTTTTATAAAAGTTTTTTTCATTATTTAAAAACAAATTTACTGTGTATTATTTATATGGAGCGGGATCCCGGGATCCCGGGAAATTCAAAAAAATTTCCCGCTTTCCCGGGAATCGAAAAACTCCGGTAGGTACACACCAGAGAATAGCTTTTTGCAATTGAAAAAAAATCGCATTTAATTAACGACAACAAATACACACGCTTACGGTCATACAGTCAAACTCGCGCAACCGCAAATATTCGCTGCTGGTTTGCAGTCATTCAAATAACGCACATCGTGCTTTGTTATTTATACAATCGTTGCCTTCGTTTTTTTTCATAAAAATTCTAAGTGTTCTGAGCGCAAATGATTGTTTGGTAAAGAAACAAAAAATACAAACGAAAGAGCCAGAAATCAAACAATCATTACTCATGTATTTATTCAGCATTAACTATAGTATATGTATATATGTAGTACAAGAAAAAAAAAATTTAAATGAAACTAAACACACATACTTATGTAGGTACACACAATTTCCATAGAAACAAAAAGTACAGTAGTAGTAGTAGTAGGTACAATGTATTTTTGTTATTGTTGTTTTTATTGTTGTTAATTTTGAAAAAGCGTCTCATCGTTGTTTATTGTTGTTGTTGTTAATGTAAACAAAAGTATAGAGAAAGTGCTCTTTTGAATTTACTCAGTTGTGTTATATTGCGTGAGCAACAAAAATGCAAATAAAGCACTTTCAATAAAAAACGAATAAATGAAAATATCAAATGTGTACGAAAGGAAAAAAAATTACCAACGTTGAACTTTGTTTTGCATGTATAGAGTTATTGTAAATTTTAGCGTATGAATAAATGCACAAAAATAGTGAGTTTTGAGGTTCTCTGGTACACACAATTTCCATAGAAACAAAAAGTACAGTAGTAGTAGTAGTAGGTACAATGTATTTTTGTTATTGTTGTTTTTATTGTTGTTAATTTTGAAAAAGCGTCTCATCGTTGTTTATTGTTGTTGTTGTTAATGTAAACAAAAGTATAGAGAAAGTGCTCTTTTGAATTTACTCAGTTGTGTTATATTGCGTGAGCAACAAAAATGCAAATAAAGCACTTTCAATAAAAAACGAATAAATGAAAATATCAAATGTGTACGAAAGGAAAAAAAATTACCAACGTTGAACTTTGTTTTGCATGTATAGAGTTATTGTAAATTTTAGCGTATGAATAAATGCACAAAAATAGTGAGTTTTGAGGTTCTCTGGTACACACAATTTCCATAGAAACAAAAAGTACAGTAGTAGTAGTAGTAGGTACAATGTATTTTTGTTATTGTTGTTTTTATTGTTGTTAATTTTGAAAAAGCGTCTCATCGTTGTTTATTGTTGTTGTTGTTAATGTAAACAAAAGTATAGAGAAAGTGCTCTTTTGAATTTACTCAGTTGTGTTATATTGCGTGAGCAACAAAAATGCAAATAAAGCACTTTCAATAAAAAACGAATAAATGAAAATATCAAATGTGTACGAAAGGAAAAAAAATTACCAACGTTGAACTTTGTTTTGCATGTATAGAGTTATTGTAAATTTTAGCGTATGAATAAATGCACAAAAATAGTGAGTTTTGAGGTTCTCTGGTACACACAATTTCCATAGAAACAAAAAGTACAGTAGTAGTAGTAGTAGGTACAATGTATTTTTGTTATTGTTGTTAATTTTGAAAAAGCGTCTCATCGTTGTTTATTGTTGTTGTTGTTAATGTAAACAAAAGTATAGAGAATGCGCTCTTTTTGAATTTACTCATTTGTGTTATATTGCGTGAGCAACAATAATGCAAATAAAGCACTTTCAATAAAAAACGAATAAATGAATATATCAAATGTGTACGAAAGGAAAAAAAAATTACCAACGTTGAACTTTGTTTTGCAAGCTTAGAATAAATGTAAATTTTAGGGCATTGATGTCCATTCAAGCAAACAATTGTTTAGAAGCCCCACCCCTTTGTTTTTTACGCTCATTTATTTAGTTGCACACGTACGGTAGATGAGTTGATCTTATTTCAAATACAGTGTGTAAGATAAGTAATAAAATTAAAAAAATATTTGAATGTTTTTACGAAATTGTCATAAAAGCATAAATGTCGAAGAATTTAGTGGAGTTTTTTTTAGATATAATTATTAATTTTAATTTCTAAACATGCTCGCACTTCACATTAAATTTTTTTTTAATGTAAATATTTAAAAATTTCCAATTCTTACTGTTTGTAAAAAATTTTTAAAAGTTAAAATTTTAAAAGTCAATTTAAAAAATAGAAAATTTAGTTGGACGGTATTATTATAAATATTTTACAATCAAAACAATTTATTTCTATTAAATTTAAATAAAATTTGTGCGATTAGTTTTGCGTATCTCTGTATTTTGAAACTCTCTCATAATACATATGCAAAACATTTTTGAACATCAATGTTTTAGGGTATGAATAATCAACAGAAATTGTGCGTATTGAGTTTCTCTGGTGCACATATGTGTACTTCAGGTCTTAGCGATTAGTTATTGAGGAAAAATATCCCAACAGTATGGTTTTTTCAAACAGTTAAATTCAGATGTAAAAATAATGGCTAAAACTTCTAAACCCTGCCATCTTTTGATATTGTTTTGAAGCGCAGTAGCTTAAAGCAAGTAATTAAACTGTTTCTATTGGTCACACGATGTCGCTAGTCTTTACAACTTGTAATATTTTTAGGTGCACATATGTGTACCCATGGTCTGAAGAGGCTAGAATCAAATGTGGGATCTGAATTAGAAAATTAATATTCTTCAAATGTATTGGCATCCTTGAAGTATGCTCAAACTTCGGTTGACGTTGAGAGATCATTTTCCATGTACAAAAGCTTTTTAACAGACAAAGGCTTACTTTTGATAATATAAAAAAGTATTTATTTGACTACGCAATTTAAATGATGTAGTTATTTAAATTAACTGCCTGTTCATCTATTTCCGAACGACGATTTCGTTCGCATAACTTAGATTTAAAACAAAAACAAATTATAAAACATTGTTTTTGTTTTACATTAAAGTTAATCGAACGAAATCTTCGTTCGAAATCGATGAACAGGGGGTAAGTTCTAAAAAATATTATACCTTTGAATAACAATACAATAAAAACAACAAAGGAATTTTTTATTGAAAATGGTCAAGTTTTTTGTGCATATTTTTAATTTTTTTAATGCATATTTTGGAATTTTTAGTGCATGTTTTATGCGCATATTTTCGATTTTTTAGTGCATGAAAATCTCATCCCTAATAATGGGTGACCAAATACTTGAATCCACGGGTTTTCAATCGTGTATTTCAGATTATCAATCAGGCTTTAGAAAACACCATAATACAACAACCCTTCTAACAAATTTGATAGATGAAATAAGACAGAATGTGGAAAGGAAAAATGTTTCAGTTTTAATCAGCTTAGACTTGAGCAGAGCTTTTAAGTCAATATGCCATGATATGTTGCTAAATAAACTTAATTCTTTGTTTTCATTTTCTCGTAGTGCTTGCTCATTAGTTAAATCTTTTTTACTTAAAAGGAGACCATTTGTTTAATATAGGTCAATAATTTCAGTGATAAGGGATGTTGTGCGTGGTGTACCACAAGGGTCAATTTTAGGTCCCTTGTTTTTTAAAATATACATTAATGATATATTTACTTACTTATCTAACTGCAATAACCACTTATATGCGGATGATCTCCAGGTACTTTTGTCTTGTCAACATAATAATATTAGCTCCTTGATGTCGAATATAAGGCATAATTTAAATATCATACAAAACGGGTGCAATGAAAACTATATTGAACTTAATGTAAAGAAGTCTAAAGCTATTACGTTCAATGCGTGTGGAATTAATATGCAACGGATTCTTGTAAATAATGAAGAAATAGAATACCATTGTTTCCTTAAAACACTTGGCATTGGGATTGATCAAAACCTGACATTTGATTTTCATTTAAACCATATATTTTCAAGATTATCATTTGGATTGCGTATATATTGCATTAATTGTTCACTGCCGTTATATATTCGAAAACAATTGGCTCATGCTACACTTATGCCAATTATAATCTATGGAATTGAAATTTATTCCGGCACAACGGATTTCAATTTGAATAAATTACGGAAATATTTCAACCGAATAATAAGATTTGTTTATAAGCTAAGGGTACATGACCACGTAACTTCCTATGTAACAGATTTGTTGGGTTGCTCATTTGAAAATTTTGTGAAAGTTAGAATAATGATGTTATTTTATAAAGCGTTGAAATATAATTCACCTACGCTGATATGTCCTCGTTTCAATACGCTAATAATGCAACGTTCTTTTCTTGTAAGAGTTTGTAGAATTTGGAATAATATCTTACCCTATCCTGATAGAAACTTTGCTTATTCATTTAAAGAATTTAAAAAGAAACTTTTTTCAGTTCTCTAATTTGGTGGTGGTGAAATAAATTTTTAAATTTTTATTTTTTTTAGAAGGAATTCATACCCATGATTGAGAGAGATTTAGTTTATAAGTATTAATATACATTTTAAAAATATTTTTTGAAAATGTCAATAATTATAGTGCCATAAACAATTATACTGTAATCAATTTGGCCTTTTTAGGGCTTAAAGAATTTAAATAAAGAAAATTGAAATTGAAATTAATATTCTTACTAAAGGTAGTGGATTATCCTTAAAATTAGTAGAAAAACGTAAACCAAACTATATTTATTGGGATGATCCTAATGAATTAGTCGACAGATTACGTTTACTCCTTTCATCGCAAGGTGCTTCATAATAATCATAAAAACGAGATTATTTCAATTATTGAGGAACTTAGAGAGGCTAATATAATTTATTAAAAACATGAGTTTTATAAATAAATTTGGAGAAAGCATAACACCTAAGTAAAAATTTAACGATTCAAAATTAAGATCAATTCTATTGATCTTGGTGTAAGCAATCATGTTTTTGATATGCATAAAAAAATAATATCTGGAGGATAGAAATAAATTGCAAACAATAACTAATCGATATGGTGAACATTACAATTATTATTCTTGGACAGATGAAAATAATACGTGTGATCCAGATACTTGTTCCTGTACCCCGCTTTAAGAAAACAAAAGAATCTGTAATAGAAAAATCTTAAGAAATAATGGAATATTATAATAATAATGTATATAATTTTACTAAATGTAAAAATTGTACTTTTAATAAAATAAAAACAAATACATCTATCAAACTATTTGTTTTATTTTCTAATTCATAAACATAGTTTCTTTTCTTATAAAATCATATTTTCATACAAACATAAAATAAATTCATTTATTTATTTTTTGGTTTTGCTTTTTAATAATTCTAAACACCTACACATCAACATATGTATTACTCAAATTTCTTTGTTTTTTCCAAGAATTTTTTGGATTAAGACTTTTGCAAAAAAAAAGCTTTATGAAATTGAAATTTGTCACGTAGGTACATACATATGTAGAATTCATTCAAAAAATAAAAAGGTACTCCAATAAGAATTGACTTATGGCGATTTATTTTCTGAGAAAAATATGTTACAGTACATACATGTAACATTTTCTAATGTTACCTAAAATCACTCGAAGTGTTACATGTTGTGCAATTTCAATAGAACACAATTAGTGCTTTTATTTACAACTATTACACTTTCATCATTAATGTACTTAATAAGCGATTTTCAAAGCTATTTAAGCAGTTTCTGCATGCTATTACGGGTTGGAAACAAATATTAACATCACTAATGGCTTATAAAAATTAAAACGATTATAATATAAATAGACTTTTTTTGATTTTAATTTGTAAATATTTTTATATTTTGTTATAAAATCAATTTTTAACAAAATTATGAGCGGTATGAATTATGACGAACAAAATAAAACATTTGTTGTACAAACAAAGAAGTAAGCACCAACGTTTTAGAACAGGGCAGTTGAACACCTTAAGTTAAAGTAAGGGTAAAACATGCAACATGTTTTGCATGTTTTTCATCAACATATTCACAAAAGAACTTGCAAATTTTTCCCACAGTTGTATTTTTTGTACAAACGAACACAAAAATGTAGAACATGTAACATTAATGCAACATTTTTCTCAGAAAAGAAATCGCCATTAAACATTTTAATGTTGCATAAACATTCACACACATAGTAAAAGATGAATTAATGACCTTAATTAACTCAACTGTAGCAAACCGACCGACTAATCATATATGCCGACTCAAACCACAGTAGCGTAGGCATCATCCGCATTCGAAAATTCAAAAAGGTTTAATATTACAAAAAAAAGTTTCATCCCAGGGATGGAAACACGGTTTTAACTTATTCTCATTTATTACATATAAAAAAAATTTTTAACGATGCAAACACAAATTATTTTATTTTCAAAACCAGCCATTTAGACGGACAGACGGATAAATAAAAACTATTTTTCTTATACAATTATTATTACTTACTCAAATCCAGGCATGAATCATATTTTCTAGAGAGCCAAATACAACATATTTCTACCTCCTCTTATTAGAAATGTATACATACTCCAATCTAGGGATGATCCCAAATTTGTATGGAAAAAGTGCATTAGAACTGTCCAGTACATACTACTTAAAAAAATTATTACAAAGCGTCCATTCTCTGATATTATATTATTTTTTAAAACAATAATATAATGATATTATAAATTTACACTTATTAATGTTTAAAGAAAAAAAAAATCGTATGCCAAGTTAAAAAAACACGTCTGCTTTCAAAGAACACCACTCACATGACTTTTATTTCTCTCAGAGTTTTCGCATTGCTAAAGCCCATACTTTATCTTTAAATATAACCTCCTGTCCTCTTAAGGTAATGATAATGGAACAACCCATTACTAAACAAGAACTAACTTTCGCTATTAGTTCATCAAAGGGTAACACCCTCTGGCTTGATAAAATATCCTAGACAAAGCTTAATCATCTTCCCGGTTAATGTAAAGTTCGTATATTGAATATATTTAAATTTATATTCAATACGGTTATAATACCACAATTCTTTGAAACTGCTCTTGTAGTAACTATTTACAAGAAAAATAAAGCATTAGATGATATGGAATCATATTGACCCATTTCTCTTCTTTTATTGTAGCAAATCATGAAATAAATCGCAAATTAAATTGCTGAGTTCGACGTTTAGATAGCATACATTTAAATTCCGGCTCCTTGCTCGTCGCAAATGGGGTAGGTTCTTTTATATAAACATATTTATAGCTTACCGACTAGCTAAGTCGACCAATGCATGTATAGATGGCAACATGCAAGTTCCCCTTCCCACCATGGCATGATCCCTGAAAAATATATATTTAACCTACCGAATGGATTGAGTAGAAATCAGAACGCTTCAAAATTTAGAATTTCATTTAAAATAACAACAATTTATTTAATTCGTTAAAAAAATAATTCAAAAAAAAATTCATGCACCTTATTCCATTAACTTACTAAGCGATAATTTAATTTGAATCTATGAACTGACTCTAACATTTTACCAAAACAAAAATTAATGAAAAGTGGGCAAATTTAAAAAAAAAAAAAATATGCTGGAAAAGAAATTTATAATTTAATCCAATTCGGAATTAAAAATTAGGCTAATATGTATGATTAAGATTTTAATTAATTATCAAGTGCAAAAAAAATAGAATTACTGTTGTATACATAATTAAAAAAAAAAACAAGTTAGAGTGCTATGTATATTCGGCTGTGCCAAATCTTTGATACCCTCCACCGACAGTTCGAATGTTTAAGGAGTAATATCTGTATGATGTTATTATTATCTTAAACTGTGACGATTTGTTATTAATTATGGTTTTAGGCGACTAAACTGTTTTCCGGTAGTAGGGTTTATATGGGCTTAAGGTAAATTATGGACCGATCGTCACGAAATTTCACAGTGTTATTTCTAGTTCTAAAAAACTGTGACATACCAAATTTTGTTACGCTAGCGTTTTTTTTACGGTTTTAGGCGTACTAAACTGTTTTCCGGGAGTATTGTTTATATGGGGCACAGCGTCATTTCTAGTCCTTTAAAACTGTGACTGTTATGATAGCATTATTAATTATGGTTTTAGGTGTACTAAACTGTTTTCCGGGAGCAGGGTTTCTATGGGGCCTAGGGTAAATTATGAACCGATCTTCTCGAAATTTCACAGTATCATTTATAGTCCTATAAAACTGTGACAAGCCAAAATTTATTAAGATTGCATTATTTTTTACGGTTTTAGGCGTACTAAACTGTTTTCCGGTAGTAGGGTTTATATGGGGCTTCTTAAGGTAAATTATGGACCGATCGTCACGAAATTTCACAGTGTTATTTCTAATTCTAAAAAACTGACGTACCAAATTATGTTATGGTAGCGTTATTTTTTACGGTTTTAGGCGTACTAAACTGTTTTCCGGGAGTATTGTTTATATGGGGCTAAGGGTAAATTATGAACGGATCTTCACGAAATTTAACAGCGTGATTTCCAGTTAAATAAAACAAATTTTTGCAAAATCTTATATCATTGCGTGCCTTGTTCCAGCATTTATGTTATTTTTTGTAACAAAATTATCAATTTTTTTAGGTGGTGGTTCCACATTTTGATTCATAGCTCTGGTCCTACTGAGTCGATTTTGCTGGACTTCAATCCCAAACTGCTTAGGATAACTACAAGCAATTCGGCACCAAGTCTGTTCATTTCTTTTGAGTTGTTCGAAAGTGAGCGTGTTTTCAACAAACGGACAGACAGACGGACATGGCTAAACTCGACTTAGAATTACTCAAGGACCCAGAATATATATACTTTATGGGGTCTGAGATGAATAATAAAAAAGTTTCACACGAAATGACAAACTTAATATACCCTCTTCACAACTAATTGTGGTGGAGGGTATAAAAATAAATAAACAATAGGACAAAAAATATCGTTTTGATCGGAGTAGAATTCAAACTCACGAATAATTGACTAGAAACAGTACAATAGAAAAAAATTAAAATTCCATAAAAATTGGAAAAAACTAGCTGATTGTTGGCGGTAGTCGAATCCGAAAATCTTATTTGTTTTTTTCTATTATTTTAACACAAAAAAAGACTTAAAATTTTCCTTTTTTCCCAAAACGAAATTGGGCTCGGCCAGGATGCGAACCATCAACTCACAACGTTCACGTCAACGCGCTTTTTCGCTGGACTTCGCGGTCATATGCAGAGATTGATTAAAAATGTTAACTAAGCTCCCATTTATTTTTTAATATTTCGCTATGTCAATTTAAGATCAAAGATAATTTAACACGATTGATCATTATCAAGTTATTTAATTTAAAAAGATTCAGTAATTTTAAGTTTAATAGTCTAATTCATAAACGCATCACTGCAGCTTTATAAGCCATTAATCAGCAAATGTCGAAAAAAGAGTATTTATAAATGTTTAATATCCTATTAAACGTTTAATACATATTTCATAAATTTGAAATATTTATAGTAGCCTTTATCCTACTTTAAGAGTTTAATAAAGTGATATTTCAATGATAGTTAAAATAAAATTTTAATAATTACACGAAAAACATTTTTGTCTTCTTATTTATTATCAAAGTAATTTTTGGGAATACAAAATTATTTTAATAAAAAAGTTTAATACACATTAAAATTTTTTTCTAGAAAAACAATAAGTAATGTTTGAATTAATTTTAAATATAAACTGCTCGATAGTGTGTTTTGTTAAAAAATAACGTGGGACGCGAGATATGTTTTCTGTTGAAACTTAAAGCCGTTATTACTTTTTGCATAAAATATAAAAAGTTATTAATATTTATTTCAAATAATTAAATATATAAAAAGCTATTAATATTATTTCAAATAATGCAAACCTTATTTAACCATTCATTACACTTATATTTTAAAAATGTCTTTCAAATAGGTAAAGTATTTGTTAAAGCAAACACGAAGTATAAACCATATAGTGTATCGTCTGTTGGTTACTGGTTTGCCGCACGGAACAAAAATGTTTGGTTTTACATGCTTTGAATATCTTAACTTTTGCATTGAAAATTTTATTCATAGCACAAAAAGTGACGATTGAAGCAAAACACTGCTTAGAGGACTGTAAAATTAAGGATATTAGGTAATGCTAAAACTTGATATCTATTAATATATTTGAGATCTCAAAACAGGTATAACATCTTAAAATTAAAAAATGATGCGGCCGATCTTAATGGGTTCTTTCAAGCAACAGTGTGTAGAATTTCAGCCAGAGTGGCTTGCTGGGGCAATAGAAAAATTAAAATCCCTTCATCTCTTATAGAGGAAGCAATCCCAATGAGAGAATTTAAGACATTTAAAAATTTCCCAGACGTTATTGGTACGCACATACGTAACAAAAAACCGGCGGGAAAATAGCCCAATATTATATAAACAGAAAGGGTAACTATACCCTGAATTTTCAGGTAAATTATATTTCAGAAATATATAATAAATAAATCTTTTACCACTCATGACTGCCGTGTTTTAAATGAGTCAACTACCAAACTTAAAAGCGGAGAGTTCAAAGGTATTTTGTTGGGAGACTAAGGATATAAGCTGCAGAATTATTTATTCACCCCACTATCCAAACCTCAGAATGAAAAGGAGAAAAGGGACTCGAAACTCTGTTAAACGTTGCTACGGGGTTTGGAAGCAACGATTTCGCTGCTTGTTAGATGGACTGATGGTTTATCTGGTAAAAGGAAAAACATTGATTATCGCATTAGCAGTACTTCACAACAATGCTATTGAAGAAAATGATAAAGTTCCAGGTAAAAACATTTGAACTTAAAATATTTTGGCAGTTATATGTGGCTAAAAATGTATTGTTAAAACCTAGGAGGGTTTATTTTCAAAAAATCTGTGTAATGTATAATAAAAATTGATTAAATTATTCTGTAAACATAAAGACGTGTAATCCATTTTGGAACCTACAGAGTTTAATATGCTAATAAATGATTTACATATTTCGCTCCTATTTCAATAGTATGTATTTTATTGACAAAAAAATCTATACAATTATTTAAAATATTACGTTTTAAAAAACAGAAATTCATTTTAAATTAAAAACAAAACCGAAATTTACTTAAAATTCGTTCGTTGTATGATACTTGTATGCACTCGTATCGTTTCATCCCTAGTTGTATGCATCACTATTACAAAAATTACTATGAAAAAAACATGTTGCTGCCAACATAAAAATACAAAAGTAATATAAACGTTTAATTGTTAATCTACTCCTATTAAGCGTTTATAAATTAGACTTTTTATTAATGGTTTATAAAACAAAAAGTGTTTGATAACAATTGTATGCATTTAAGGTGAAACAAGAAATTTTTATGAATTAGACCGTAAAGGAATTTATTATTGTTTTTATATTTTTTCCTCATTGTAAAACTGCTCTAAGTGGAGAAGCAGCTCGCGCTTTTTGTCATTATTTCTTAAGGGAAAACAGGTCGATTTTGTTTGTCTGCTTTTGTTGCGTTTTGCGGTGTCACCCCGCATTGGTTAGTGTTTCGGCGTCGTATAACTGTACCGAGTTCCAGTTTTTGCGGTATCTGCATTAACTATATGCAATCGTTTTTAAACTCAATTTGAGGTTTTGTTCTGGTGGAGAACAATTTATAACCCAATGTGACTGGTGGAGAACCAAAATAACTAAGACGTTTTACTGGTGGAGTACCAAGGAAATAACTCGGAAGATTACTGGTGGAGACCAATATACTCTGGAGCGGATTGTGAAAGCTCTCGCCTTCCTATACGAAGGTTTAGGTCGAACGAGGACTTTGCGGTTGAGGCTCCTAAAATTTGTGTGATAACCTGGCAATATAACTATAATTAGTTCGCCAAAAAATTTTTAGTTTTAAGAAACGAAAAAAAAAATATTTTTCCTTTTTTTTTGTAATTTATGTATTTCTTTAAATTTTAATGCACTTCAATTAACTTTTTTTGTTGAAATTTCTTTTTATCAGGGGTATTATAAAAACCAATCTTATCGGTATCAGAGAACTGCAAAATCACTATTTTTCTTGATTTATTCATACGCTAAAATTTGCATTCAATCTTCGCTTGCAAAACAAAGTTCAACCAAAGACTATAAATATATAAAGATGTTGCACTTAGTACATTTGAAATTTTCAAAAATTGTGCTTCTTATGGATGAGGGGGGGAAGTAACAAGAAAGCAAAAACTTCGTGCTCACATTCAGAGAACTAAAGAGAGCAAGAAACCACCCAGCGGGAAAAAGAAGAAGTACGGAGGCCTTCTAGAATTTAATATGCATCTACTTTGTTACTTTGTTTTTATAACGGGATCTGAATTCTTTCGCTTTGTCGAAAAAAAACAAAAAATTTTACTCTTTCTCTTTTCAACTTCAACTAAAATGATTTACAACATATGTTACTTTGTTGTTGTAGAGGGATCTGAATTCTTTCGCTTTTGCTTGCGCAAAAAAATAAAACAAAAAATGTTACTCATAGAAGCGAGTGTGGAGGCCTTCTTTTGCAGTTACGTAAGAATAGTAATTAAATCAAAAATTTTTTTAACAGGCCTTTAAAAAGGCCTGAAGTAAGAAGGTCTTCTGAGTTTTCCCGCTGGGCACATGCATTAATACATACACATGTTTGCTGTTTTTGCCAGCCAAAGTATGTGTGTGTTTGTGTTTTTTATTTCGTTGAAACTGGTTTTTGGTATTTCTTTTAATTGATTTCGTTTTGTTTTCAAACAATTTATGTGCAAATAACCTACGTAAGAGCGAATACGACCAATTGCGTAATTGTAGGGCAGCAGTATGTGTTTTATTTTTGTAAAAATTAAACTATATCGATTTGCACCGAACTATAATTCCATTTTTTAGATTATTTAATTATGTACTAACCATGTGTGTATGTATACACATATCAAACGAATTTAAAACTATTTACTATGAGTATTTATTAATTTTACTTATGAGCTCTTTACAAGTTTAATGGTTTAAAGTTTTAACTTTTTCAGTACTTGATAAATTGTATTTGTAAGTTTCCCATGTGGAATGCTTCCGTAATAATATAAGAACTAGTAAATTAAGCATCTCCATCCTGTGTTTATAACATACATATTTCATTCTCCTCAAACCAAAAAGAATAAATTGAATTTTTGGTACAACTCACGCATTGCTCAACAATAAATTTTTTTATGCCTTTCATTTCTTTATTTTGTAAAAATATTTTTTCAAAGACCTTTATATGAATTTTACAAACTTCAAAAAATAAGTCAGAGGGGGCACACAAACCTCCAAAGTCGGATTCTTTTTGAATATTTTTTGCATGAACAAACTTTTCTGAAGGATATGACAAAATTTGCGCTGGTTTTATTATATCCATACGACATTTAACGTATTTCATTGGCTACATAGCGCAAGGAGTATCCTGCACTAAACGCCAAATGGATATGATTAAACCATCTCAAATTTTAACATACCCATCAGAAATGTATATCCATACGAAAAACTATGAAAATTAATCTGATTTTGGAAGTTTATGTTCACCCTCTGATTTGTTTTTCGAAATATGCAAAATTAACATAAAAGTTTTCAAAAATGTATCTTTAAAGAACAGAGCAATGAAACACATAAAAAAAGTTATTATGGAGCAGTGCGTATAATGTACTAATAATACCATTTATTCGTTTTGGTTTGACGAGAAAAATGATTGTTACAACCCTATATTTGAAATTTTAAATTTGCTTATACTGGTATTACTAAGAAAGTTTTCCTCTTGGGAGACATATAAATACAAAACTTCGAATGCTGAAAAAGCTAAAATTTTAAAACATTAATAGGTATGTATGTACTTGTCGTATTACTCGTCATTATAATCCTATCGTTAATAATTTTGTAGATCTAATTATGCTTTTGCTGATCCGAGTACGAGGCTATGTCATCAATATAATTATTTGTCTGAATTTGTTGATTGTTATTTAAGTTGCTGTAAAATGTAAGGCTTCGTACAGACGATGGTCAGATCTTACAATGTTGTCATTAAAATTGCCTAAAAATGTCTTGTACCAGTCTGAACATTGTAAGCTCATTTTCATTTGGCAGATGTGTAAAATTAATGCATCTGACAATGGCACCATTGTCAGAAAAATTACAATATTGTAATATCTGACCATCGTCTCACAGTAGCGCCCGTAGAGCAAACGAGGTTGCAAAAATCAAAATTTTCATGAGCACCGACGAAGTTTTGAATAAACTCATGTTATAGGAAACTTTTCAACGATTTCAAATCTGCCACTCTTAATAATATCACATTTTTAGTTTAGAAGATATAGCCGTTCAAAGTTGACCGACTTTCGGTTTTCAAAAAAACACACAATTTTTAGTAAATTTGTTGCGATTTCAGGTGTAATATCACGAAAAATAGGTAACGAATCGCCTTATTTTTTGTTTGTATTGATTGATGCATTTATTAAATGTGTAATGATAAAAAAAAAATGAACTGTTTGCTTTGTGTTTCTCCTGGTAAATCACTATTTAAAAACTATCCGTTTTTTCACTATTTTTCAACTTTGACGGAAAATAACAAAAATCTATATTTTTCTATATTTGCCATATTTGCAAAATCTGTTCTTTGATTATTTCTTTACATAATTCAAAAATTTTATCTGCCCGTACGTGCCCGTTTGGCTTCTAGAGGTAAAAAAGGTTAAAAAGACATGGTTGCAGAAATTGTATGACAGTAGTTTGATCTAAAATCTAAAAAAACTACTCATTGAAATTAGCAGGTACGTACCTCACTTAAACAATACTTTGGCGTACAAATGGTCAAGAACAATAAGCATAATGCCTGGATTAGTCTACGACTGAAAGTTGGCGCAACAATTACTGAAACCATTAAACAATTTAAGTACTGAAAACATGGCGTTGAACAATTTTAAATTATTTGAACTGTTTAGAAAGTCAACCACACCAAATTTTTTCACGGAAGCTGCTTTAGAAGAACTTGATAGCTTATACGGAAATATTGAGAGAAGCGAAATTATAAAAAATAATTTTTATCTGATATATGCAAATATTAAGGCAAAATGGGTGAAATCTAATCGAACCATTCAGAACTTCAACTCCAAATACGAGGACTGGCTTAATGAAGATACCATCCTGGATATATTGGCAGTAGATAAACCCACCACATCAACCAGAGGAGCAAAAGGAAGGCCAAAAAAAAGTATTGAGGAGTGTTCAATTTTCACAAGAAAGAGGAAACTTGCCGATGCCACCAATGACTTGACCACGAAGCAATTATCGGAAGCGCTGTCTATTAAATTTACAAAGGATAGTGAAAGAGTTAGGTCGCACATAACCAAATCTGTTGCTGATGCAAGCCCACTGCGACTAAAAAGGATTAAGGAAAGCATTCCCACGCCCACAAACGCACACATTAAAAAGTATGGTTCCGAAGAAGCCTTGGCCTTGTTTATGGACTTAGAACTTTCCAAAGAGAAATATGAGAAACTACGGGCATCTTTAACGCGACACGGCGCTGACGTTTTACCCGGATACAAGCATATTACGCAAGCCAAAATAAATTCACGACCACTGCATACGGAATTTACGGAAGTCTCTGCGAAAGCCAATCTGCAGGATCTCATGGGCCATACAGCAAAACGGTTGTTGGAGAGTCTTCCTGAAAATGAGGTGAAAATTCTTCCTGAGAAGTTGACATTGATCAGCAAATGGGGCTGCGATGGATCATCCGGACAAAGCGTTTATAAGCAAAGGATATCTTCCGATGACGCTACAATATCGGACGGAAATATGTTTATGGCATCTGTTGTTCCTTTGCGGCTTAAATCGGATGTTTCCCTTCACTGGAAAAATCCACGTCCGTCATCAGTGCATTATTGCCGACCAATAATGTTTCAGTTTGCAAGGGAATCGGCAGAACTCATAAGGACCACGGTGAAGGACATTGAAGAACAAATAAGCAAGATTAAGCCTACAAAGCTGCAAATTGGAGAAGGAAAATATATTGAATGCAATTACGAGTTCCATCTGACCATGGTTGACGGAAAAGTCGTAAACGAACTGACAGGAACAACCTCAACAATGTCATGCCCGATTTGCAAAAAGAGTCAGAAGAACTTTGGTAATTTAAACGATTCTACAAATGAGGAGAATTACGAATATGGAATGTCACCATTGCACGCAAGGATAAGGTGTATGGAATTCTTGCTAAAACTGGCGTATACCCTACCACAAGAGGAGGAAAACTTCGATGAAAATACATCAATAAAGGATAAGGAAAAGATCAGAAAGAAGCAAATACAGGATGCTTTTTTTAAACAAGTTGGACTAAAAGTAGACTGTCCCAAGCACGGATACGGTAACTCAAACGATGGAAACACTTCTAGGAGATTTTTTGAAAATGATGAGGCAGTAACTAGAATCACTGGAATTGACAATCAAATCGTGAAAAGATTGGGAACGATCTTGGATGTTTTAAACTGCAAAGAAAATGTCAATTCTACAAAATATGGAGAATATGCGTCGAAAACTGCATCTCTTTTAGCAGAAATGTATCCACAGAAGAAGTTGACCCCGACCGTCCATAAAATATTGGCGCATGGCAAAGATATAATTGAGTACCAGTCTTTGCCAATTGGAGAGCTTTCTGAAGAAGCACAGGAGTCTCTTAACAAATTTTATAAAAAATATAGATTGCAGAACACATTCAAAGCATCAAGGGTAAGGCAAAATGAGGACCTCTTCAACATGTTGGCAGCATCTTCCGATCCACTTATATCTTCCCTGCGGCATGTGAAGTCACGAATAGAGTTAGAAAATAATTATAGTTTAGAAATGGTTAGTCTTTTAGATATACCTTCTCTTACGAACTGTGATGAATATTTTACAGAAAATTGAAAAAATAAATTTAAAAAAAAATAATTTTTTTTTTAATTTGTTGGGTAATAATTTAAAACATAAAAACCTAAAGAAAAAAAATAAAAACAATCTAAAAATGTAAAAATAATTTTTTTTAGTTACCATAAAATTGATTTTTCTACTAATTTTAACTTTGATAACCCATAATTAGGCCCCTACAGAGCGTAGCACCCTTTCCAAACGCTCATTTCATAGGCTGAACAGTTATCTATCATATGCTGTTTAAACTGTTCAATTATCTTATTCGGTTCAAAAGATATGATTTTTGCAACGAAAAAACTCAAATGGCGCCACTGTGCGTCTGTACGAAGCTTAACACTTTTTTAATAAATAAATAAAAATAAAAGTATAATATGCGAACAATTTTAATAATATGGCTTTGATTTTATTGGATTTCATTCTATATATTGTAAGTAGCGAAATCCACATATTTTTTTGTCCTATGCTAATCCCGCGAAGCTCTTCGCTTGTCTGCAGGAAAGAAACCAGAGTCTCTAACGGGAATCGAACACGCAACCCCGGCGTTGATAGACTAGCTTATTGCTTTATCTTGTAAAAACATTTTTGCAGACCTTTAAAAGAATTTTACAAACTTCAAAAAGTAAGACGGAAGGAGCACACAAACTTCCAAAGCCTGAATCTAATGCATAATTTGTGATAATAATTTATTGTAATAATAAATAAAATTGGATTTTTCGGCGGAAACGATTTTATAATTTTTCAAATAATACAATTTTAATAAAAATAAAATTGAAAGAAATTACGTTTATACACACCAAACTGGTGGCAAATTTCTATGAAAATTAAAAGTATTTTGATTATCATCAAATTCACATTGAAACATACTTGTGAGTTTTTCATTACTAACACAATTACACAATTGTGAGTTTGATGAGGCATGTTAATGTGTGGCCATGTCGCTTAAGAAAACATAAAATATCTTTTATGAACAAAGCTGTTTGTTCTTTCAGAAAAATTATTTTTTATATGCCTACAATTGTTTAAATTTAAACAATAACAGCATTTGAACTTCGGTGCGAATCGATATAATTTCATCTGTACAACAATAAAACACATATTATTGTCCTACAATTAAAATATGTCACATTTGGTTTAACGTAGGTTATTTGCACATAAATCGGATGCAAACAAAACATCTTTTATTATTTAAATGTGTTTTCAACAAGAAAACGAGACTTTTTTTAGTTTGTTTTTATTTTTTTAAATGCAATGTATACCCTGCAAATAATAGGACCAGTCCAAACACGCGTGTAAAGAGTAGTCCACAAGGGACCAGGACTAGTCCAAAACTAACCCAAACGTATGGAAAAAACCTGGTCTATTTAACATTACGATGTTCTAGGAGAGGACCATATAACCCACCTTTGGACCACTAAGGAGTAGTTTTAAAACTACTCCATGGTATACTCAAGAGGATTAGTTTTGAAGTCGTTTAAAAACGAAAGCATGTCGTATTTAGCGGCTAAATCCACCAGAAAAATTAATATAGACAGAAAAATTTATGAGCTTTGTATGGTCGTGCAATATCTTTATAAATCTATAGTCTTTGGTTCAACGTTGGTATTTTTTACATCATTTCGTTCACATTTGATTTTTTTATGTATTCATTTTTTGCGCACACAATATAACACAAATGTGTAAATTCAAAGGAACACATTCTTATACTTTTGCATTCAAGTAGTCATTGTCCACTCGATGAGACACGCTTTGTTACCATTTTAATATCATTAAAATTAAATGTGGCCCGTTTACTGTTTTTCAATTACTTTTGATGTTTTTGTTCACCGCAATAGCAAAGTTGTAAACCATAAGACAAAAATTACAAATCAACTTATTTGAGTTGTGAACCGAAATAGGGAAATATATTCACCAAAATAGTTTGTACCATGTATGTGTGTTTGTTTGTTTTCTTTTATCTTTTTTGGCGACTTTTTAAGTAGCAAAAAACACAAAAATTCCTATTTTCTATTTGTTAAAATTATTTCGTTAAATAGATGAAATAATACAGAAGGGTGATAACGAAAATCATATTGGGCATTATGCTAGTATATGTAAACAATTGAAAGGGGGGGTCCTCATAAGGACCCAGAATATATATGTGACCAGGTCTATTTTTCACTTTTTTTTGGTTCGGATAGATTTTGAGACGCTCTTTAACATAGTGAAAAGCAGAAAGCCCTTACTTGATTAGAAGTGTACTAAAGATGTAGAGAAAGAAGAACACAAATGAAAGAAAAACAGAATTTTATTGAAAATCGAGCTGATTTTTCGAAATTTTGTTTTTGAGTCATAAGCCACCTTTTCATAGACCGGGTCACATATACTTTATAGCGTCTTAGATCAATATTGTAGAAATTAAAAACGGAATGACAAACTTATATGTCCCTTTTCCACCTGAGGTGAAGGGTATAAAAAGAATAATTTTTGGGTTTTCAGTATTTTGATTATAACTCAGCCATTTTTTAACCGATTTGACAGATTTATATACCGCCGGGTTTTTTTTTTTTTTGTCATTATTTTTTATTGAATCTTCATCTTTAAATATGAACTAACAATAATTAATCAAATCTTAACCTAATACGTTATTTTATGTCCTGCCAATGCCAGACAAAATTTTCTTCATCACGGGTTCTGTTTAGTGCTGGGATACTATCGATATTTTCTACTATCGACATTTATTGATAGTTCAGATTTCACTATCGATATTACTATCGACTGAATGCTTGTACTTGTGCAGGAAAACTTGAATTATTTTTTATAAGGCTACAGTCCGTTGTTTTTATCACTTTGTTGAATGTATGAGACGTATGTATATACGCACGTTATTTTAGATGGCAGTTTTTTAAAAACTGATAAGAACCTTTCTGAAGGAACCGAAGTAACAGGTACTATAAGATATTCCATTGCAGCTTAAAAAAATTTTCTAAATTCTAAACCCAAAAAGGTAATCAATCTAGCGGACTTATCCTCTAATGGTCGTTCATTGTTTTGTCGTATGCTTGCAATTGCATTTGGATTTGCATTTTTTTACAACATTACAAAAATATTTGACATTTCAGTCCCTATATGAACATATATAAATTGCCACATAAATGCCTATAACACAGTACTACACATGATTTCAGGACTCAATTCTGATAATTGGTTATGAAAGTAGACCCAAAAAGAAGATCTTCTGCATTATTAGTTTGGTCATGGTACATCAAATAATAACTTAAAAATTAAATTGAAGTTAGTAAGTATCGTATAGGGGAATTTATCACGTTTTAAGCCCTTTCGTTTGTCATAACACGAGAACCACCAGCCAGAATAAGCTGAAACAAATTGAAAAAAATTAAGAATTACAGTTTCGCAGTTATAAATAAATGTATGAAGAAAAAAAATATTTTTTACCCAAAAAATTGAAATTTTTTATTTTTAATTCATAAAAAAACCAAAACGGTAAAAAAGTGTCAAGTCCTATTACTTTCACGTAATAGGACCTAAAATTTGGTTTTATGAACAAAATTTTTCTTTAATTTCGGTTTATTTTATTTTTTAACAAAAATGCTTTTTTCACCGAGTTTTTTTTTTCTTTTTTGCTCTCTTATCTCCACTTAAGATGTTTTGTCAAAATGCCGCAGAATTATTTTAATCAACTTTGAATTAAAATTTAGTTAAGTTATTTTTTTTAACTTTTGTGTATCAAAATTGTAACAGTTTTAGGTTTCTTATCAGCTTGACTATGATTATTTTGACAAAAACCTCTTAACCAATTATTGATGTACAGATTTTTCTAAAAATGAGCACAGATATAGAAAGCTGAGACAATTTTCTTTTAAACAAGCCCTCTTTCAGCGATACAGGCCAACTTTTCACCAATTTCAATAAATATTTCCAAAAAAGTATTTTTTTTTCAGATTTCCTGAGCACCAAATTTTCAAGTCAAAAACCGGCAGCTCGATTTTGATTTTAGAACCATGGTTTCTTTAGGAAAAGTTCGTAAAATTTTCCGTAGATCACGATTTTGCTATACGCTTGGTGGGCAAAAAAATTGACCCACTCTAATAACAGATCTCACCTCATACCCTTCCAACTCTAAGGCAGACCTTATTTCCTCTGTGGGAACGGAACTATCCATACATTTCATGACGACAGTCAAACCCTACGCACTTTTTAGTTTATACGTCTAGTAAATTTTCTTTGCTGCATCGAGGTGTTTTGAGGTGTATTGGGGTGTATTGAAACGACATAAAAATTGTTTTTGCCCACAAGTTCGGACAACATGTTTACTATAGTATTAGATGTTTGTTCTCGCAGGTAGATGGGTGGAGGTTTGGCTTCTTTAATTACTGCTACATTAGCTGATTCTGTTTCTTCATCGTCAGGAATGGAGAATACAGCAAATCTATTTTGGCTTGTTGGCAAGGAGCTTACGTTAGAACTTTTGTATTGTTAAGGCTTGCGATCCTGTTGCGTGGACCTAGAATTAGCCTTTCTCCTGGTTATAGTGGTATATCTATCCATACCTGTTTGCACTTTTGTATTTTTTGGCACAGCTCCAGTGCTTATTAATGCAAAACGGGGTGTAGAAGGTTCTTCGATGGTATTTTTCTAATCAAACGATTTCTTGCTCTGAACTGTATTTGCGGCTTTTTCAGCACACTTGTTCAGGTTGGGCACACTTGGGCTTAACTTTATGTATGGGAGATCAGATGCTCTGTCCGGTTTTTTCCACTTAGATAAAGGGTGGTTAAATTGTAAGGGCCGATGTTGAATGTCAACCACACCTAAACGCCAAGTTTGTTTCCGAATTTTATTTGACATTTCTCTATTTCAGACTTACTCAATTTCAACCATGGAGAGATACAGAATCCAACAACGTGTTAAAGTTATCCAGATTTATTTTGAAAATGGGCGTTCAAATCAAAATGCATATCGTGCACTTCGTGATTCAGTGTGAGGCACATTTTCCCCTCAGTGTGTTCGTCAATAAGCAGAATTGCCGCATTTGGGCGAATGAGAATCCAAGAGTGATTGTCGAAAAACCAATGCACCCACAAAGAGTGACTGTTTGGTGCGGTTTATGGGCTGGCGGCATCATCGGGCCGTATTTTTTCCAAAATGAGGCCGGTCAGGCAGTTACTGTGAATGGTGTTCGCTATCGTGAGATGATAACGAACTTTTTATGGCCCGAATTGGAAGATATGGATGTGGACGATATGTGGTTTCAGCAGGACGGTGCCACTTGCCACACAGCTAACGAAACAATGGCTCTTTTGCGCAACCGATTCAATGGCCGTGTTATCTCACGTAATGGCGATGTCAATTGGCCGCCAAGATCATGTGATTTGACACCGTTGGACTTTTTTCTTTGGGGTTATTTGAAAGAAAAGGTGTACGTCGATAAGCCAGCAACAATTCAAGAGCTAAAGGATGAGATAATTCGGCACATTAACGGCATAGAACCTCCATTATGCCTCAGGGTCATCGAAAATTTGGACCATCGGATGGAGGTGTGCCGTCGTGGTCGCGGCGCCCATTTGGCCGATATTTTGTTCCATACATAATTGAGTAATACCAATATATCATAATAAAATTACAATAATTTCCTAAATAGTTTGTGTTTTATTCAAAATCAACATCGGCCCTTGAAATTTAACCACCCTTTAGTTCCCATTATACTCTGGGTCACGAGTGTTTTCATTGCTGACGATTGGAGAGTTAATAACTATGTACGCATTTCTATTGGTTGAGCTGGGCCTTCCCTCTTTGTTGGGAGTATTTGTGAGGCTCATTCACGAAATTGGTAGAGCCCCCCTTTTTGTTGATATTTATTTATTTTCTGTGCCTATAATTTAATAACACTTTTTTTTGTGACTATTTAAAACAAGATTATTCTCCGCACCTATTACGAATAATAACACTTGGTTCGGCTATAATTTGTTTTGTTTGTTTTTTTTTTCACAAAAGATATCACTTAAAAACATCCGCAATCAAGAGCTGATGGCAGAACTTATTCTTCTTTGTTTTTTTCAGTTTGTTCCATACTCGTGCATCCGGTATTTTCAATAAGAGTTTGGGACTCGATGCATCCGCCATAATAGAACTATTTTCACATTGTGAGCATTAAATGCAACGCACATTCTACTTTGGCAACTTTTAGAATACGAGGTGGATTAGTTCAATGCTCAAAAGATATTAGAAGGCAAATCATAAGTATATGGAAAACTTTGATGAGAAAAAAGCATGAGAGTATTTAGATGCAAACAATTAATATGTTGCAATGTCAGAATATCTACCTTATGGGGAATTTGATTGGATGAACACTAAAGATATTGCACATTTTAAAGTTCGAAATATCTCTGAATATGGTTATATTTTAAAAGTTGATCTTGAATATCATGACTCTTTATATGACATTCATAATGATCTACCGTTTTGTCCACAAAATAAAGCACCTGTAGTGGGATTCTGTAACTTTTAACAATAACAACAGTTGTTATAATTGTCAACCTGTACCCATGTTCTGTAACTTTAGTAAGAAATTCTTGCATCGAAAAGATGTAAAACAAATTATCCCATCGTTTCTCGAAAAGTGAGAAAAATGTGTGTCTGTAACTCATGTCGAAAACTATCAAAAGAGATTACGTCGTAACGTAATAAATGTCATAATATTGTACTCGAAGCCGATGTGACATTACAGACGTTAAGAACGCCAGTAACACATATCGTTGACGGCGACCAAAATTTACTTAAATTGAAAATTTTTCAACGACGGCGGCGAAAACACAACCGTCGGCTATGCCAAATTGTGTAAAGAGCGACTTTAATGTTTTTTGTTTGCAAACGAGCTTTGAAGGCATTCGTATATTTTATGAAAATGTTAAAAGCAAAATAATAAAGCAATGAAAAATGTGCCAAGAATAAAATATTATTATTCTTTGCATTTTGCATTTATAATTGTTTTCTAGTGTTAAAATTTTTTCTCGCCCCATTTTTATTCGTGAGTTTATTTGACAGTTCATAGCGGGAACTTTTCTCACCAAAATGTTATAGACACACTTTTCCTGTAAATTGGCGAGTAATTTCCTTTCGTGACAGCATGTACTCGCCAAAAAAGTTATAGACACAGTTAAGTGAGAAAAACAGCTGTTTGTTTCAATTTATGGCATTTTTGTTTCATTTCACACATTTCAATCGAAAACTTTCTCGACGCGAGAGTTACAGAACATGGGCACTGTTTTGTTGTTTGCACTAACGATTATGTGATTCTGTAAATTGTTGGAAACAACATCGATAAAAATTAACGTCAAGTGGCATCACTGCCAAAAAAAATGGCAAAATAACGAAAAACACAAAGAGGATTAAAAAAAAACAAATAAAATTTTTAAAACTAAACAGAATTTTTTTTAGTTTTTTGTTTTTTTTTTTTTAAGATGATAAGCCAAGCATTTTACTATTAAATTAAATGCAATTTATTTAATTGCCATTTTTAAGTTATATTATTTCTTTTAACTAAATATTTTTTATTTTTTCGACATTTAACAATAAATAAACAACACTAAAAAATTTGTCGTTTTCTTAACACAAACAGCTGACTTAACGATAACAAGTGCTGTTTAAAATGTTACAGAATAGCAAAATCGTTAATTTGCTTGTTAATTTTTTTTAACAATGACAACTATTGTTAAAATTAATAACAGAATCGCATTACTGGACAGTCTAAATAGATTTGACGCCCAAAGAAAATTACACTATCCATTATAGAGTTTTAAAACAATTTATAAACAGTGGAATTGTTTTGAAAAAAGTGCAGAGAATTTTAAAATTTAAGCAGTCTTCATGGTTAAAAAATATATCGATGATATATTGATTGATAAAAAAACCTGACTGACTCACTGATTCGTCATCGCACAGTCTAAAGCCCTTATGACACTACATTTTTAATGCATTGTTAAAGTTTTGGTGAACAGTACAAATATAAATACCATGTTCACACGGACAGCAATATTCGTGTTTCGCTCTCTTATTCCTGTTTCGCGCCCCAAACATGACTGAAACGACTTGTTTCCCCATACAAAATTTTGTGAGCGAAACAGGTCGTTTCATTTTGAAACAGGCTGCGAAACAGGAAAAATGTACTATCATCTCTAATTTTGATAACAATTATCGTTAGTTTATCTGAACTAGCTCTCAAAAAAATCAAAACAAAATAAAATACAAAATAAAAATTGATGTTTAATAAAATAAAGTGATAATTATCAAATAATAGTATTAATAAAAGTATTAAATAATATATTTTTAACATTTAATTACCTTTTTTCACTGCCAAAAAAATGGCAAAATAACGAAAAACACAAAGAGGAATAAAAAAAAACAAATAAAATTATTAAAACTAAACAGAATTTTTTTTAGTTTTTTGTTTTTTTTTTAAGATGATAAGCCAAGCATTTTACTATTAAATTAAATGCAATTTATTTAATTGCCATTTTTAAGTTATATTATTTCTTTTAACTAAATATTTTTTATTTTTTCGACATTTAACAATAAATAAACAACACTAAAAAATTTGTCGTTTTCTTAACACAAACAGCTGACTTAACGATAACAAGTGCTGTTTAAAATGTTACAGAATAGCAAAATCGTTAATTTGCTTGTTAATTTTTTTTAACAATGACAACTATTGTTAAAATTAATAACAGAATCGCATTACTGGACAGTCTAAATAGATTTGACGCCCAAAGAAAATTACACTATCCATTATAGAGTTTTAAAACAATTTATAAACAGTGGAATTGTTTTGAAAAAAGTGCAGAGAATTTTAAAATTTAAGCAGTCTTCATGGTTAAAAAATATATCGATGATATATTGATTGATAAAAAAACCTGACTGACTCACCGATTCGTCATCGCACAGTCTAAAGCCCTTATGACACTACATTTTTAATGCATTGTTAAAGTTTTGGTGAACAGTACAAATATAATACCATGTTCACACGGACAGCAATATTCGTGTTTCGCTCTCTTATTCCTGTTTCGCGCCCCAAACATGACTGAAACGACTTGTTTCCCCATACAAAATTTTGTGAGCGAAACAGGTCGTTTCATTTTGAAACAGGCTGCGAAACAGGAAAAATGTACTATCATCTCTTATTTTGATAACAATTATCGTTAGTTTATCTGAACTAGCTCTCAAAAAAATCAAAACAAAATAAAATACAAAATAAAAATTGATGTTTAATAAAATAAAGTGATAATTATCAAATAATAATATTAATAAAAGTATTAAATAATATATTTTTAACATTTAATTACTTTTTTATCTGTTTTAAATAAAATCACACTAACAACACAAAAAAAAATGTCAAAATGAAACCAGAATGAATCGTATGAACAGCATGTTTGACAATCTAGTTTCAGAGAGCGAAACGAGTGGTTTTAGTCGTCGTATGAACATAGCATAAATTAATAGAAAAATTTACCAAGAGCGAAGGGTTCAGCTGTATTAACATAAATGCCAAACTGTCAAAAATTTTACTGAAGTTATCGATAAAAAATGAAGTTATGTCAAAAAAAATGTAAAATTGTTCAACTTAAAATTGACATTTCAAGCTTGAAATATTAAAAGTGTTGCTGAATCAGCGGTTAATGGGCAAATTAAGCGATTTACCGCTTTTTGTTTTTAGGTTTCTCATAAACAAAAAGTTGGCAACATTTAATAAAATTAACAGAACAGGGATGGCTAAGTTGTTTTAATTGTACTTTTTTGTTGATACTTTTTAAACTTGGATTTACAATACCTTTTTGTGGTGTTTTTTAAGAACATAAATAAAATTAATTTCAACTTAAAACATCTTTTAGTACAATTAGGGCAAAAAAGTACAATTCTTAAAGGTTGTTGGTACAACTTTAAAAATTCTCAACGCCATCCACAGAGTTTTAAAACAATTTATTAACAGTGGAATTGTTTTGAAAAAAGTGCATAGAATTTTAAAATTTAAGCAGTCTTCATGGTTAAAAAATATATCGATGATATATTGATTGATAGTTAAAAAAACCAATTAGGTTTACGATCATTAGTCTCTAAACCAAATTTTCTAAGTTTGACAAAGTTTAGTGATGATTTGTATGCAGTCGAGCTGCAGAAAATGGAAACATACTACAACAAGCCCATATATACGGATTTTCTGTGTTGGAATTATCCAAATGGAAGATGTATGACTTCCATTACAGATATATGATTCCAAAATTTAGAGAAAATCTGGAGCCTGATTCTGGCAGGCGTGACTGCTTTCTCGATTCGAAAGCAATTTAATATCTAATTATTTCAGTCAATACTGAACGAATCGGAATCATTTCTTCAGTGTTGTAAATCATTAATTTTAGTTTCATAATACTGAAAAAATTATTTCGAATCGTTTAGTATCGCCTGAAAGAATCTATATATGTATATATACAATTGTAACGTTACTGACTGACTGACTGATTCATCATCGCACAGCCTAAAGCCCTTATGACACTACATTTTTAATGCATTGTTCAAGTTTTGGTGAACAGTACAAATATAAATTAATAGAAAAAATTTACCAAGTGCGAAGGGTTCACCTGTATTAAGATAAATGCCAAACTGTCAAAAATTTTATTAAAGTTATCGATAAAAAATTAAGTTATGTCAAAAAAAAATGTAAAATTGTTCAACTTAAAATTGACATTTCAAGCTTGAAACATTAAAAGTGTTGCTGAATCAGCGGTTAATGGGCAAATTAAGCGATTTACCGCTTTTTGTTTTTAGGTTTCTCATAAACAAAAAGTTGGCAAGATTTAATAAAATTAACAGAACAGGGATGGCTAAGTTGTTTTAATTGTACTTTTTTGTTGATAGTTTTAAAACTAAGATTTATAATACCTTTTTGTGGTGTTTTTTAAGAACATAAATAAAATTAATTTCAACTAAAAAAATCTTTTAGTACAATTAGGGTAAAAAAGTAAAATTTTTAAAGGTTGTTGGTACAACTTTAAAAATTCTCAACGCTATTTCTGAAACAAAACCATAACAAGAGAAAAAAAACTAAAAAACTTTGCATTTACTGTTTCTTTCTATCAATTCTATATCAAATAATGAATAAAAAATGTAGTGTCATAATGGCTTAAACGCCTGAAGCTAAAAACTTTAAATTTGGACCAGAGATTGGTCACTTTCCAAATCGATCCACTAAGACGGGATTTTTGGAAATTCAAATGTTTCGGGGGTAAAAAGGGGTAAAACCGGGAAAAATACGGTAACCTTTTATCTCCAAAACAAAAAGAGATACAAAAAAAAATTTATACTTAAGGGGTAAAACCGGGAAATATACGGTAACCTTTTATCTCCAAAACTAAAAGAGATAAAAAAAAATGTATACTTATCGTTGTTCTTTAGAAAAATAAGCGGACAGGTGTCTGGAACTTTTTTGAAATCCGGCCCTTTTAGGGAGTAAACGGGTAAAACCCGAATTTTGGTACTTTTTGGAACCCCATCTATCTTTTGAACCAATAAAGTTTACCAAAGTTTAAGCCACATTCGAAACTTATCAAAAAAATACACGTACAATTTTGGTACTTTTTCGAAATTTGGTACTTTTTTTACAAAACATTTTCGTGCATTCTTTGACATATTTGTACTAAATTATGGGATAAGAATCTATGAGGGAACTTTTTGGTATTTATTTATTCATTAACTGGTACTTTTTGAATTACCGTTAGTATTGGACCTAGAAAGATTAAATTAAAAATTCAAGGTCCTGAGTGAATGAGAATCTGTAAGAGGTGGTTTGGTACTATTTTGCGTTTTAGCTGGTACCTTTTCAATTTCCGCATTTATTGGATCTAGAAACATAAAATTTAGAATCTGCAAGAGGGATTTTTTGGTACCTTTTCGTTCTTCAACTGTTACTTTTTTAAATAAACTGGTACTTTTTTTAATTTTATATTTACTTTTGTGCATTAAATAAAAAACAAGTAAGAGTGCTACATTCGGCTGTGCCGACTCTTACATACCCTTCACCATTGTGCGAGCAGAATACAGAGCAACTAGACAAAAACTAAATAAAACTGGTAAATATTTTTTTTTTAAATAAGAGACAACCGGTTTTGAACTTCGCTTTTCATAAGGGCCCAGAATAGAAATTTCCGATATTTTGGTATATAAGTCATATCCATAGGACGTACAGCGGCCCTAAAATTTACTTGTATACATATATTTTAAAAAAGTTAATTATAAAAAAGAGTAATTTTTGGGGATTCAGTATTTCGGTTGTAACTCTGCCATTTTTTAACCGATTTGGCAGATTTATATACCGACGTGTTGAAGAAGAAATTTACCATTTACGTTATACAATTTTAAATTTTTTTTGTACGGGAGGTACCACGCCCACTTCTCCAATCCCGCCCACATTTTGTTGGATGGTGTGTATTGGCAACCTAAATGTGTGTACCTAATTTGGAAACTTTGGCTTTTGCCGTTCTCAAGATATACAGAAATAAAAAAACTACAACAACAACAAGGGATTTTTGGAAAAATTTTGAGGTAGTCGTGGTTTTTTGCTCATATTTCCGTCATTTTTGGACCGATCTGGCTGAATTTCAATAGCAAACGGAATGACAAAGCTATATATACCTTCTCACCTTCGGTGAAGGGTATAAAAAAGTAAATCGGTGTCTGGTACATTTACGAAATTCGGCCGTTTAGGTAGTAAACGGGTAAAACTTGTATTTTGAAACTGAAAATACTGAAAGTTTTGATACTTCAATGGGGGGAAAAATTGTACCAAAAAAAGGAAATAGGGGAAACTTGATATATTTCAATAGCTGTTTGGCTCTACAACTGGTATTTTTTTTTTAATTATCGTTAATATTGGACCTTAAAACATAAGATTCAACATGCAATGTCCTGAGTGGATAAGAATCTATTGCGGAACTTTTTGGTCCTTTTTTGTTCTTTATCTGGTACTTTTTGAATTTCCGTCAGTATTGGACCTAGAAACATAAAATTCAATATGCAATCTCCTGGGTGGATGAGTATCTGTAAGAGTTTACTTTTTGGTACTTTTTTATTCATTAACTGGTAATTTTTGAATTTCCGTTGGTATTGGACCTAGAAAGATAAAATCAAACAAGCAAGGTCCTGAGTGAATGGTAATCTATAAGAGGGA
This sequence comes from Pollenia angustigena, assembly GCA_930367215.1. Taxonomy (NCBI): domain Eukaryota; kingdom Metazoa; phylum Arthropoda; class Insecta; order Diptera; family Polleniidae; genus Pollenia; species Pollenia angustigena. The sequence goes on along the minus strand of OV884061.1, from coordinate 7,548,079 downwards.
AGTTTGTGGTACTTTTTTCATCATTAACTGGTACTTTTTTTAATTTTCGTTAATTTTGGTCTTATGAACATAAAATTTAACTTTCAACGTCCTGAGTGAAGAATAATCTGTTAAAGCCCTCTTTGGTACTTCTTTGTTTTTTAACTGGTACTTTTTGAATTTCCGTTATTATTGGAACTAGAAATATAAAATTCAACATGCAATGTAATGAGTGGATAGGAATCTATAAGAGTGAAGTTCTTGGTACTTTTTTGTTCTTTAGTTGGTACTTTTTTAATTTCCGTTAGTATTGGAAATCAAAACAAAATAAAATACAAAATAAAAATTGATGTTTAATAAAATAAAGTGATAATTATCAAATAATAATATTAATAAAAGTATTAAATAATATATTTTTAACATTTAATTACTTTTTTTCACTGCCAAAAAAATGGCAAAATAACGAAAAACACAAAGAGGAATAAAAAAAAACAAATAAAATTATTAAAACTAAACAGAATTTTTTTTAGTTTTTTTTTTTTTTTTTTAAGATGATAAGCCAAGCATTTTACTATTAAATTAAATGCAATTTATTTAATTGCCATTTTTAAGTTATATTATTTCTTTTAACTAAATATTTTTTATTTTTTCGACATTTAATAATAAATAAACAACACTAAAAAATTTGTCGTTTTCTTAACACAAACAGCTGACTTAACGATAACAAGTGCTGTTTAAAATGTTGCAGAAAAGCAAAATCGTTAATTTGCTTGTTAATTTTTTTTAACAATGACAACTATTGTTAAAATTAATAACAGAATCGCATTACTGGACAGTCTAAATAGATTTGACGCCCAAAGAAAATTACACTATCCATTATAGAGTTTTAAAACAATTTATAAACAGTGGAATTGTTTTGAAAAAAGTGCAGAGAATTTTAAAATTTAAGCAGTCTTCATGGTTAAAAAATATATCGATGATATATTGATTGATAAAAAAACCTGACTGACTCACTGATTCGTCATCGCACAGTCTAAAGCCCTTATGACACTACATTTTTAATGCATTGTTAAAGTTTTGGTGAACAGTACAAATATAAATACCATGTTCACACGGACAGCAATATTCGTGTTTCGCTCTCTTATTCCTGTTTCGCGCCCCAAACATGACTGAAACGACTTGTTTCCCCATACAAAATTTTGTGAGCGAAACAGGTCGTTTCATTTTGAAACAGGCTGCGAAACAGGAAAAATGTACTATCATCTCTAATTTTGATAACAATTATCGTTAGTTTATCTGAACTAGCTCTCAAAAAAATCAAAACAAAATAAAATACAAAATAAAAATTGATGTTTAATAAAATAAAGTGATAATTATCAAATAATAATATTAATAAAAGTATTAAATAATATATTTTTAACATTTAATTACTTTTTTTCACTGCCAAAAAAATGGCAAAATAACGAAAAACACAAAGAGGAATAAAAAAAAACAAATAAAATTATTAAAACTAAACAGAATTTTTTTTAGTTTTTTTTTTTTTTTTTTTAAGATGATAAGCCAAGCATTTTACTATTAAATTAAATGCAATTTATTTAATTGCCATTTTTAAGTTATATTATTTCTTTTAACTAAATATTTTTTATTTTTTCGACATTTAATAATAAATAAACAACACTAAAAAATTTGTCGTTTTCTTAACACAAACAGCTGACTTAACGATAACAAGTGCTGTTTAAAATGTTGCAGAATAGCAAAATCGTTAATTTGCTTGTTAATTTTTTTTAACAATGACAACTATTGTTAAAATTAATAACAGAATCGCATTACTGGACAGTCTAAATAGATTTGACGCCCAAAGAAAATTACACTATCCATTATAGAGTTTTAAAACAATTTATAAACAGTGGAATTGTTTTGAAAAAAGTGCAGAGAATTTTAAAATTTAAGCAGTCTTCATGGTTAAAAAATATATCGATGATATAATGATTGATAAAAAAACCTGACTGACTCACTGATTCGTCATCGCACAGTCTAAAGCCCTTATGACACTACATTTTTAATGCATTGTTAAAGTTTTGGTGAACAGTACAAATATAATACCATGTTCACACGGACAGCAATATTCGTGTTTCGCTCTCTTATTCCTGTTTCGCGCCCCAAACATGACTGAAACGACTTGTTTCCCCATACAAAATTTTGTGAGCGAAACAGGTCGTTTCATTTTGAAACAGGCTGCGAAACAGGAAAAATGTACTATCATCTCTTATTTTGATAACAATTATCGTTAGTTTATCTGAACTAGCTCTCAAAAAAATCAAAACAAAATAAAATACAAAATAAAAATTGATGTTTAATAAAATAAAGTGATAATTATCAAATAATAATATAAATAAAAGTATTAAATAATATATTTTTAACATTTAATTACTTTTTTATCTGTTTTAAATAAAATCACACTAACAACACAAAAAAAAAATGGCAAAATGAAACCAGAATGAATCGTATGAACAGCATGTTTGACAATCTAGTTTCAGAGAGCGAAACGAGTGGTTTTTGTCGTCGTATGAACATAGCATAAATTAATAGAAAAATTTACCAAGAGCGAAGGGTTCAGCTGTATTAACATAAATGCCAAACTGTCAAAAATTTTACTGAAGTTATCGATAAAAAATGAAGTTATGTCAAAAAAAATGTAAAATTGTTCAACTTAAAATTGACATTTCAAGCTTGAAATATTAAAAGTGTTGCTGAATCAGCGGTTAATGGGCAAATTAAGCGATTTACCGCTTTTTGTTTTTAGGTTTCTCATAAACAAAAAGTTGGCAACATTTAATAAAATTAACAGAACAGGGATGGCTAAGTTGTTTTAATTGTACTTTTTTGTTGATACTTTTTAAACTTGGATTTACAATACCTTTTTGTGGTGTTTTTTAAGAACATAAATAAAATTAATTTCAACTTAAAACATCTTTTAGTACAATTAGGGCAAAAAAGTACAATTCTTAAAGGTTGTTGGTACAACTTTAAAAATTCTCAACGCCATCCACAGAGTTTTAAAACAATTTATTAACAGTGGAATTGTTTTGAAAAAAGTGCATAGAATTTTAAAATTTAAGCAGTCTTCATGGTTAAAAAATATATCGATGATATATTGATTGATAGTTAAAAAAACCAATTAGGTTTACGATCATTAGTCTCTAAACCAAATTTTCTAAGTTTGACAAAGTTTAGTGATGATTTGTATGCAGTCGAGCTGCAGAAAATGGAAACATACTACAACAAGCCCATATATACGGATTTTCTGTGTTGGAATTATCCAAATGGAAGATGTATGACTTCCATTACAGATATATGATTCCAAAATTTAGAGAAAATCTGGAGCCTGATTCTGGCAGGCGTGACTGCTTTCTCGATTCGAAAGCAATTTAATATCTAATTATTTCAGTCAATACTGAACGAATCGGAATCATTTCTTCAGTGTTGTAAATCATTAATTTTAGTTTCATAATACTGAAAAAATTATTTCGAATCGTTTAGTATCGCCTGAAAGAATCTATATATGTATATATACAATTGTAACGTTACTGACTGACTGACTGATTCATCATCGCACAGCCAAAAGCCCTTATGACACTACATTTTTAATGCATTGTTCAAGTTTTGGTGAACAGTACAAATATAAATTAATAGAAAAATTTACCAAGTGCGAAGGGTTCACCTGTATTAAGATAAATGCCAAACTGTCAAAAATTTTATTAAAGTTATCGATAAAAAATTAAGTTATGTCAAAAAAAAATGTAAAATTGTTCAACTTAAAATTGACATTTCAAGCTTGAAACATTAAAAGTGTTGCTGAATCAGCGGTTAATGGGCAAATTAAGCGATTTACCGCTTTTTGTTTTTAGGTTTCTCATAAACAAAAAGTTGGCAAGATTTAATAAAATTAACAGAACAGGGATGGCTAAGTTGTTTTAATTGTACTTTTTTGTTGATAGTTTTAAAACTAAGATTTATAATACCTTTTTGTGGTGTTTTTTAAGAACATAAATAAAATTAATTTCAACTAAAAAAATCTTTTAGTACAATTAGGGTAAAAAAGTACAATTTTTAAAGGTTGTTGGTACAACTTTAAAAATTCTCAACGCTATTCCTGAAACAAAACCATAACAAGAGAAAAAAAACTAAAAAACTTTGCATTTACTGTTTCTTTCTATCAATTCTATATCAAATAATGAATAAAAAATGTAGTGTCATAATGGCTTAAACGCCTGAAGCTAAAAACTTTAAATTTGGACCAGAGATTGGTCACTTTCCAAATCGATCTACTAAGACGGGATTTTTGGAAATTCAAATGTTTCGGGGGTAAAAAGGGGTAAAACCGGGAAAAATACGGTAACCTTTTATCTCCAAAACTAAAAGAGATACAAAAAAAATTTATACTTAAGGGGTAAAACCGGGAAATATACGGTAACCTTTTATCTCCAAAACTAAAAGAGATAAAAAAAAAATGTATACTTATCGTTGTTCTTTAGAAAAATAAGCGGACAGGTGTCTGGAACTTTTTTGAAATCCGGCCCTTTTAGGGAGTAAACGGGTAAAACCCGAATTTTGGTACTTTTTGGAACCCCATCTATCTTTTGAACCAATAAAGTTTACCAAAGTTTAAGCCACATTCGAAACTTATCAAAAAAATACACGTACAATTTTGGTACTTTTTCGAAATTTGGTACTTTTTTTACAAAACATTTTCGTGCATTCTTTGACATATTTGTACTAAATTATGGGATAAGAATCTATGAGGGAACTTTTTGGTATTTATTTATTCATTAACTGGTACTTTTTGAATTACCGTTAGTATTGGACCTAGAAAGATAAAATTAAAAATTCAAGGTCCTGAGTGAATGAGAATCTGTAAGAGGTGGTTTGGTACTATTTTGCGTTTTAGCTGGTACCTTTTCAATTTCCGCATTTATTGGATCTAGAAACATAAAATTTAGAATCTGCAAGAGGGATTTTTTGGTACCTTTTCGTTCTTCAACTGTTACTTTTTTAAATAAACTGGTACTTTTTTTAATTTTATATTTACTTTTGTGCATTAAATAAAAAACAAGTAAGAGTGCTACATTCGGCTGTGCCGACTCTTACATACCCTTCACCATTGTGCGAGCAGAATACAGAGCAACTAGACAAAAACTAAATAAAACTGGTAAATATTTTATTTTTAAATAAGAGACAACCGGTTTTGAACTTCGCTTTTCATAAGGGCCCAGAATAGAAATTTCCGATATTTTGGTATATAAGTCATATCCATAGGACGTATAGCGGCCCTAAAATTTACTTGTATACATATATTTTAAAAAAGTTAATTATAAAAAAGAGTAATTTTTGGGGATTCAGTATTTCGGTTGTAACTCGGCCATTTTTTAACCGATTTGGCAGATTTATATACCGACGTGTTGAAGAAGAAATTTACCATTTACGTTATACAATTTTAAATTTTTTTTGTACGGGAGGTACCACGCCCACTTCTCCAATCCCGCCTACATTTTGTTGGATGGTGTGTATTGGCAACCTAAATGTGTGTACCTAATTTGGAAACTTTGGCTTTTGCCGTTCTCAAGATATACAGAAATAAAAAAACTACAACAACAACAAGGGATTTTTGGAAAAATTTTGAGGTAGTCGTGGTTTTTTGCTCATATTTCCGTCATTTTTGGACCGATCTGGCTGAATTTCAATAGCAAACGGAATGACAAAGCTATATATACCTTCTCACCTTCGGTGAAGGGTATAAAAAAGTAAATCGGTGTCTGGTACATTTACGAAATTCGGCCGTTTAGGTAGTAAACGGGTAAAACTTGTATTTTGAAACTGAAAATACTGAAAGTTTTGATACTTCAATGGGGGGAAAAATTGTACCAAAAAAAGGAAATAGGGGAAACTTGATATATTTCAATAGCTGTTTGGCTCTACAACTGGTATTTTTTTTTTTAATTATCGTTAATATTGGACCTTAAAACATAAGATTCAACATGCAATGTCCTGAGTGGATAAGAATCTATTGCGGAACTTTTTGGTCCTTTTTTGTTCTTTATCTGGTACTTTTTGAATTTCCGTCAGTATTGGACCTAGAAACATAAAATTCAATATGCAATCTCCTGGGTGGATGAGTATCTGTAAGAGTTAACTTTTTGGTACTTTTTTATTCATTAACTGGTAATTTTTGAATTTCCGTTGGTATTGGACCTAGAAAGATAAAATCAAACAAGCAAGGTCCTGAGTGAATGGTAATCTATAAGAGGGAAGTTTGTGGTACTTTTTTCATCATTAACTGGTACTTTTTTTAATTTTCGTTAATTTTGGTCTTATGAACATAAAATTTAACTTTCAACGTCCTGAGTGAAGAATAATCTGTTAAAGCCCTCTTTGGTACTTCTTTGTTTTTTAACTGGTACTTTTTGAATTTCCGTTATTATTGGAACTAGAAATATAAAATTCAACATGCAATGTAATGAGTGGATAGGAATCTATAAGAGTGAAGTTCTTGGTACTTTTTTGTTCTTTAGTTGGTACTTTTTTAATTTCCGTTAGTATTGGACCTAAAAACATTAAAGTAAACATGCAAGGTCTTGAGTGGAAGATAATCTGTTAGAGGGATCGTTTTGGTACTTGTTTGTTCACTAACTCTTATTTTTTGAATTTCCATTAGTATTGGACCTAGACACATGAAATTAAACATTCAAGGGGTTGAGTGAATGACAATCTGTTAGAGGAATCTTTTTGGTTCTTTTTCGATTTTAACTGGTACTTTTGCTAAATTTTCGTTAACATTGGGCTTACGAACATAAAATTTAAACTGCAAGGTCCTGAACGAATGAGATTTCCTAAAAGAGCTTATTGGTACTTTTTGGTTTTTAAACTGGTACTTTTTGAATATCCGTTATTATTTAACTTAGAAACGTAAAATTTAAAATGCAATGCCCTGAGTGGATAAGAATCTATAAGAGAGAAGTTTGTGGTACTTTTTGTTCTTTAACTGGTACTTTTTGAATTTCCGTTAGTATTGGACCTCCAAACATAAAATTAAACATGCACGGTCCTGAGTGAATCAGACTCTGTAAGAGCGCTGTTTAGTACATTTTTGTTCTTTGACTGGTACTTTTTGAATTTCCATTAATATTGAACCTAGAATCATAAAATTTAACATGCAATGTCCTGAGTGGAGGAGATTCTATAAGAGGGAACTTTTTGGTACTTTTTTTCATTAACTGGTACTTTTTGAATTACCGTTAGTATTGGACCTAGAAAGATAAAATTAAACATTCAAGGTCCTGAGTGAATGAGAATCTGTAAGAGGTGGTTTGGTACTATTTTGCGTCTAACTGGTACCTTTTTAATTTCCGCATTTATTGGATCAAGAAACAAAAAATTTAACATGCAAGTTCCTTATTGAATGAGAATCTGTAAGAAGAGTTTTTTTGGTACTTTTTCGTTCTCTAACTGTTACTTTTTTTAAATAAACTGGAACTTTTTATATATACTAATTAGCTGTTTGGTTGCACAACTGGTACTTTTTATTATCGTTAATATTGGACCTTAAAACATAAGATTCAACATGCAATGTCCGGAGTGGATAAGAATCTTTTGCGGAACTTTTTGGTCTTTTTTTTGAATTTCCGTCAGTATTGGACCTAGAAACATAAAATTCAATATGCAATCTCCTGGGTGGATGAGAATCTATAAGAGTGAACTTTTTGGTACTTTTTTATTCATTAACTGGTAATTTTTGAATTTCCGTTGGATAAAATCAAACATGCAAGGTCCTGAGTGAATGATAATCTATAAGAGGGAAGTTTTTGGTACTTTTTTGTTCTTTAGCTGGTACTTTTATAACTCCGTTAGTGTTGGACCCAGAAACATAAAATTAAACATGCAGGGCCCTGAGTAAATGAGAATCTGTAAGAGGGCTTTTTGGTACTTTTTTGTTCATTAACTGGTACTTTTTGAATTTCCGTCAGTATTGGACCTAAAAACATAAAATTCAACATGCAATGTCCTGAGTGGATTCTCTATATATATATATATATATATATATATATATATATAATTGTAACGTTACTAACTGATTCATCTTCGCACAGCCTAAACGCCTGAAGCTAATCACCTGGAATTTGGACCAGCGATTGGTCACTCCCCAAATCGATCCACTAAGGCGGGATTTTTGGAAATTCGAATGTTTAGGGGGTAAAAACGGGAAAATTCGGTAACCTTTAATCTCCAAAACTAAAAGAGATACAAAAAAATTTAATACCTATCGTTTTGCTTTAGAAAAATAAGCGAACAGGTGTCTGGTACTTTTTTGAAATTCGGCCTTATTAGGTAGTAAACGGGTAAATCTGAATTTGACTACATTTTTGACACCCCATCTATCATTTGAACCAATAAACATAGAAACAAAGTTAATACCACATTCGAAATTTATCAAAAAAATACGAATATTAATTTGGTACTTTTTCGAAATTCGAACATTAAAGGGGTGAAAATCGTAACTATTTTTGGTACTTGTTTTAAAAAACATTTTTCTCCATTCATTGAAATATTCGTACTAAATTATGGGCTGCCACTAATGGGGGAAAAAATAGTACCAAAAGGGGAAATACGGGAAATTTGTTATTTTACTTAACTTTTTGGTTCTACAACTGGTAGTTTTCAATTTTCGTTTATGTTGGACCTAAAAAGATAAGATTTAACATGCAATGCCCTGAGTGGGTAAGAATCTATGACGGAACTTTTTGGTACTTTTTTGTTATTTAACTAGTACTTTTTGAATTTCCGTTAGTATAGGACCTAGAAACATAAAATTCCATATGCAATGCCCTGGGTGGATGAGAATCTATAAGAGTGAACTTTTTGGTACTTTTTTATTCTTTGACTGGTACTTTTTGAATATCGGTTGGTATTGGACCTAGAAAGATAAAATTAAACATGCAAGTTTCTGAGTGGATAAAAATCTATAAGAGGGAAGTTTTTGGTACTTTTTTGTTCATTTTGAATTTCCGTCAGTATTGGACCTAGAAACATAAAATTAAACATGCACGATCCTGTGTAAATGAGAGTCTTTTAGTGGGATCTTATTGGTACTTTTTTATTCGTTAGCTGGTACTTTTTGAATTTCCGTTAGTATTGGACCTAGAAACATAAAATTATACATGGAAGGTCTTGAGTGAATGACAATCTGTTAGAGAGATATTTTTGGTACGGTTTTTAACTGGTGCTTTTTTTAAATTTTCGCTAATGTTGGTCAAATGAACATAAAATTAAACCTGCATGGTCCTGAGTGAATGAGAATCTCGAAAAGCGCTTATTGGTACTTTTTAGTTATTAAACTGGTACTTTTTGAATATCCGTTATTATTTGATTTAGAAACATAAAATTCAAGATGCAATGCCCTAAGTGGATAAGAATCTATAAGAGGGAAGTTTATGGTACTTAATTGTTCTTTAATTGGTACTTTTTGAATTTCCGTTAGTATTGGACCTAGAAACATAAAATTAAGCATGCAAGGTCCCAAGTGAGTGAAAATCAGTAAGAGGGCTTTTTGGTACTATTTTGTTCTTTAACTGGTACCTTTTATATTTCCGTATTTATTGGATCTAGATACATAAAATTAAACATGCAAGTTCCTGAGTGAATGAGAATCTGTTAGAGGGATTTTTTGCTACTTTTTCGATCTCTAACTGGTATTTTTTTTTTGAAAATAAGCTGGTACTTTTTTTAATTTAATATTCATTTTTGTGCTTTAAATAAAAAAGCAAATTGTTGTCTGGTACTTTTACGATATTCGATCGTTTTAGGTATTAAACGGATAAAACCTGTAGTTTGGAACTTTTTTCCACCATCTAGCTTTTAAACCAATACGTATAGAAATAAAAATTATATAGCATTTGTAACTTATCTAAAAAATACAAATGCGTATTTGGTACTTTTTCGAAATTCTAAACGTTCGAATTTCGAAAAAGTGAAAGGGGTGAAAATTGTACCTATGTATATCGATCCTGCGAACCTCATACCTCCTAAACTAAAAGAGATACAAAACATTAACACTTATTATTGTTCATTAGAAAAATTCGCTAACCTTATATCTCCTAAACAAAAAGAGATACAAAAAAATGAATACTAATTATTGTTCATTACAAAAATAAACGGACAGGTGTCTAGTACTTTTTTGAGGTACGGCCTTTTTGGGGTACAAAAGGGTAAACAAATGTTGTATCACATTTTTAGCTTATCTTAAAAATACAAAACAGATTTGGACCTTTTTTGAAATTCAAACGTTTAAGGTGTGAAAATCGTTCCTAATTGTGTTACTTTTTTAACAGCATTTTTCTCCATCTCTATGTAATATAAATTTGTAAAGTAACTGACTGATTCATTATCGCACATCATAAACTCCTGAAGCTAAATAGCTGACTTTTGGACCGGAGGTTGGCCTCTGGCCAAATCGATCCCGCTAACCTCAAAAATCCAAAATTAAGGAGATCCAACAAATTTAACAGTTATTGTTGTTCATTAAAAAAATAAGGGGACACATGCCTGGTACGTTTCTGAAATTTGATACTTTTGTTGAGTAAACGCGTACGACCTGTACATATTTTGGAACCTTTTTGTCATGCCATCTATCCTTTAAACCAAAAAATTTTCTTCATTCTATGACATAAATTTTTGATACATAGATGGAGAGAAAAAAAGTATCAAAAAGGATAATATTGGAAATTAACTTTCTTTCATTTGCTTTTGTGTCCTACGAGTGGTACTTTTTGAACTTTCTATTGCCTTCGTTAGCATGCACTGTCACATAAAGATATCTTTTATTTAGTTTTATTGTTATTTCATTGTTTTTATACCCTCCACCACAATTAGTTGTGAAGAGGGTATATTAAGTTTGTCATTCCGTGTGAAACTTTTTTATTATTTATCTCAGACCACATAAGGTATATATATTCTGGGTCCTTGAGTAATTCTAAGTCGATTTAGCCATGTCCGTCTGTCTGTCCGTCTGTTGAAAACACGGTCACTTTCGAACAACTCAAAAGAAATGAACAAACTTGGTGCCAAATTGCTTGTAGTTATCCTAAGCAGTTTGGGATTGAAATCCAGCAAAATCGGTTCAGCAGGACCAGAGCTATGAATCAAAATGTAGAACCACCACCTAAAAAAATTGATAATTTTGTTACAAAAAATAACATAAATGCTGGAATAAGGCACCGAATGTGATAAGATTTTGCAAAAATTTGTTTTATTTGACTGGAAATCACGCTCTTAAATTTCGTGAAGATCCGTCCATAATTTACGCTAAGCCCCATATAAACAATACTCCGTCACAGTTTTAAAGGACTAGAAATGACGCTGTGGAATTTCGTGATGATCGGTCCATAATTTACCCTAGGCCCCATATAAACCCTACTACCGGAAAACAGTTTAGTCGCCTAAAACCATAATTAATAACAAATCGTCACAGTTTAATATAATAATAACATCATACAGATATTACTCCTTAAAAATTCGAACTGTCGGTGGAGGGTATCAAAGATTCGGCACAGCCGAATATAGCACTCTAACTTGTTATTCATGCAATAAATTGTTTTTGTTTTTCACCGTTTAACTGTGCTTTTAATGTTTGTTATTTATTGGATTTTACAACAACAACAAAAAAAATAAGAAATTTAAACTAAAATGTTTTTGCTCAGAATATTTATGTATACATACACATGTATAAACATTAGTACGTATATATTTTTACTATTTTTATACCCTCCACCACAATAAGTTGTGAAGAGGGTATACTAAGTTTGTCATTCCGTGTGAAACTTTTTTATTATTCATCTCAGATCCCATAAAGTATATTTATTCTGGGTCCTTGAGTAATTTTAAGTCGATTTAGCTATGTCCGTCTGTCTGTACGTCTGTCCGTCTGTTGAAAACATGCTCACTTTCGAAAAACTCAAAAGAAATAAAAAAACTTGGTGCCAAATTACTTGTAGTTATCCTAAGCAGTTTGGGATTAAAATCCAGCAAAATCCGTGCGGTAGGATCAGAGCTACTTATCAAAATGTGGAACCACCACCTTAAAAAAATTGATAATTTTGTTACAAAAAGTTGCATAAATGGTGGAAAAATGCACGGAATGATATGAGATTTGGGAAAAATTTGGTAAAATTTCGCGAAGATCGGTTCATAATTGACCCTAGGCCTCATATAAGCCCTTTTCCCGGAAAACAGTGTAGAACGCCTAAAACCCTAATTAATAACGCTATCATTACAAATTTTGGCATTTCACAGTTTAAAAGGACTAGAAATAAAATACTAAATTTTCGTGAAGATCAGTCCATAATTTACCCTAGGCCTCTTATAAACCCTACTACCCGAAATCAGCTTAGTACTCCTAAAATCATAATTAATAATGCTAGTATAACAAAATTTGGTAAATCACAGTTTTATATTACTCAAAATCACAATAATTAATTTCGTGGTGATCGGTCCATAATTTACTATAGACCTCATATAAGCCCACTCTTGTAAAATATTTAAATACGCCTAAAACCGTTGCGGATATAGATATTGCGGTTAACTTTCTTCCAACTTAGCTTCATACGGCCAGAAAAAATGTTATGCAATTTTGTGATATACGGTCCATAATAACCTTAAGATCCATTTAAAGCAGCCTTCTGAAATTCACTGCAAACGCTAAAACTTATTTCTCCGCTGTATTGAAATTTATTTCTTTTAATACCAGAAATCACTCTGCAGAATTTTGGGATGATTGGTTTATAGCTTACCATGGCTCCAATATAAATCCCCCTCCTGAAAATCATTTAAGTACGGCTTAAACTGTTACGAATCATTATTTTTGCTCAAGCTATTAAAAATTGCTAAAAAAAGCATACAACTTTCTGATTGTCAGTCAATTATTAAATATATGTCTAAACCTCAACCAATTTTAATGCAGATGTCTGTTTTTATACCCACACCACAGTAGTGGTCCTAGACCCTTAAAGTATACCGATCGACTCAGAATCACTTTCTGAGTCGAACTAACGATGTCCGTCTGGCTGTCCATGTAACCTTGTGCGCAAAGTACAGGTCGCAATTTTGGTAATAATTTGATAAAATTAAGGACATAGGTTATTATTGTCACAAGGACCAAACCTATTGAAATCAAATGTGATTAATTTGAAATTCAAATCGTATGCGGGGTTAAGAATACACCAGCATTTACATATAGGACCCCAAGGTTTACTAGCCATACCCCGACAGCAATTTTGGCCACATAGAGGACACCAATTAGTTAAAACAATAGTCAACAAATGTTAGGGGAGACCGGGGCAGCTTCGGCACTTTTTTTTTGAAGCCCTGAATCTAAGAATGTATTCAACAGATTTAAAAATTTTATCGCTTGTTGTTGTCCTTGGATATTGAATAATAATATATTGGTACAAAATTTTATGAATACTGTGTATTTGTTATTTTTTTTTTAAGAATAAGTAAAAAAAGTCATTTTCGCTGAATGTGCCCCACGCCGGGGTAGCTTCGGCATTTGACGGGGCACATTCGTCGACTATATTCTTAAAGGCAGTTGTTCATTAAAAACTCTATAAAAAATAAAATTAGATTCCAGCTATAAACGGATTAAGCATTTTTTATAAGATGGATACAGTTAAACTTAAGTTTTATTTCGGCTCATAGAACTAGCGAAATATTTTCATTTTCAGGCTTAAAAAATAGAGATCAAAAAGATATCAAGCATGCGAAGGAAGTTTGTTATTGAAATGAAGTCGTCAAGAGTTTAAGCAATCTTAGTAACTTGATAAATTAGCTTATTGCTATATCGACCAAGTTTTACTTGGACGAATGTGCCCCAATTGAAAATGCCGAATCTACCCCGAAAGCACTATTTACACTATTTTATTTTTTTTCTATTATTCTTCAACAAAGATTTAGATTCAACTTATATTTTAGGAAACTAGCACAATTAATTAAGTTGGTTTGTAATTTTTATTTTAAATATTGATAATTTTCAAATACAAAATACTTACTAAAACGAATCAAAATATCACAAAAACACTTGGAAAAAAACTTAAACACGGTAGCTTTTTCAGTTGGTAAGCTAGAGATTACCAACTTTGCGGGAGTTATTTATTTTGATTTTCGGTAAATTTAAATAAATAGTTAGTGATGAAAAATAAGTGCATCATATCGAAAACGTCATTGACGAATGTACCCCAGTGCCGAAGGTGCCCGGTCTCCCCTATAGATGTTTTAGGTTGCAATTCCGACAATAACATCAGTTAATGGGTAACTTAGCTGAAGATCGGGTGATGAAAACACGGCCATTTTTGAATGTAGGAATAGAGTTTCTTGGTCCAGTAACAATCCATTATAAGATCAGAGGAAACAAAACTGATAAATCTTATGTATTTGTTTTTGTTTGTTTTGCAACAAAAGCAGTACATTTGGAAGTTTTATCAGATTTATGTATTTATTTATTTATTTCATTCATTTATGCAATATCAAGCCTTAGAGGCCAAAATAACAATATTACATGTTTATATATCCTGAGAAATTACCAACAAATTATATATTTGTACACTAATAATCTAATAATAATAATAATAATAATAATAATAATAATAAAAAATAATTAAGCTATTATCAAAAAACAACATATCATAGTTAATGGCTCCCCTGCCGCAAAAAAAAATAACAATGAGAAAAAAAAGAAATGAAAAATATCCTAAAAAAGGTCCAGACAGTAACAAACTAAGAGGGAAATAGCACAACCAAATAAGCTAAAATGGAAATACAATTTACAAAGTGCTTAAATAAATTTAGTTGAGATATAGAAAATCATTAAAAAGTAGAATTAGCGAAGAATTCCAATAGTTTTAAACGAAATACATTATTTGAATGCGAAAATATCCGTAATGAATATGGTAAAAAGTTCCAAACCCTAGCAATCCTAACTATAAAAGACCTACTAAAAAAAGATGAGGAAATTCTGGGAATCATAATCTGGGGGTTTCTAACAGATCTTGTAAATACAAACGAACTAGACAGGTCAATGGGTCTGCGATGTCGAATTACTCCATAGAACAAAATACCCAATCGATATTTCACATAATTTTCAAACGTACACAAAAGAAAACGCCGGACAGAAATAGATATATGCTCACGACGCTTAATGTTGTAGACAAATCTTACAATACTATTAACTATACGCTTAACTCTGCTTAAGCGAGTGGAACATGTACCGGAATAAACTTCGAGACCATATAATACCGATGACATCAACATTGCATGAGCCATATTATACCTAACACGTAATGGGAAATACAAATTAGATGAATACATTTTACGAAGAATACCAAAAATTTTACCATTAAGGAGATTAATATGGGGGTCAAAGGAAAGTTGATTATCTAAAAGCACACCAAGACATTTAATATGATCAACTAACTGTATCCGCACATTGTCCAGAACAATATCCAAGCTAGGAAAAAACTGATTTCTATACCCAAACATGATGCCTTTGGACTTATAAGGGTTAAGAGCTAAGGAGTTAAGTGAAGTCCAATCATGAATTTGATTCAGTCAGTAGTTAATATTGTATTGCAAAACATCATGTGATATATAGCTCACATAATGATAAATTAATGTATGAAGAAAGGTCATTCATAACAGGGCGCATAACAGAGCCCTGAGGAATACCGGAAAATAACGGACTAACGGACGAAATCAAGCTATTATATTCAACAAATTGCGACCTCCCAACAAGATATGCGAATATAAGTTTACAGGCGGATTTTGAAAAATTAAATTCATTTCTAAGTTTCATTATTAAAGTATGAACCAAAAGCATTAGAAAGACCAAGGGAATTTAGGGTGGTAAGTTTATTCTCATTTTAGTGTTTACGAATTCTATCTTTAAGAGATAGAAGCATCGAAGTAGAATTATAACCGCTACGAAATGCATACTGTCCTTTGTACAAACGAGATGATATCGAATTAAGCATTTGATCTCTCATAATATGTTCCAAAACTTTCGATAATGTTGGAAGTATAGAGATAGGCCTTAAATCACCTGGTTCATTAACTACTTTAGATTTCGGTAAAGGGATCACTTTAGCAGTTTTCCAAGAAGAAGGAAAACTAGATGTCGTTAAGATAGCAATCAAAAGATCCAGAATTAAGTTAGATACCACAGGATAGACCAACTTTATCAGACGTATTCCAATATTATCAACACCAACAGAATTCGATTTAACTTTGAGTAACGCATCTGCAACTTCCGGTTCCGAAACACAGTGAAAAGAAAAAGAGTTAGGAAAATCAATGGTGTCGAAACTAATATCATCCGAAAAAATAAAATTGTCAATAGCATTATCAGCATTTCCAGTAAAGAATGTATTCAAAGTATCAACGTCACCCTCATAGACATTGGATTGATCGTCTAGGCAGCCATTAGATTTTAAGACTTTCCAGATATACCTAGTATCTTTATTATAAAAAAATTTAAAAAAAATATCTTCTTTTTACATTTCTGATAACAGTTTTCGATCTATTTCTGTATTTGCAAAATATTTTCCAATTAGTTACCGAACGATGACAACGATGAGCAAGCTGACTAAGTGATTTCGCATATAAAATTTCCCTAGAATTCATCCACATAGACCTCTCATTAGAGAGATTTCTTCTAACTAAGGGAACCAAAGTAAGAATTGAATCAAAAAAAGATGATAAGCAAAAGCACTTATCATCAACATCACCCAAATAAAATCGAGAAAAATCAAAAGTAGACAACAAAAGATAGACATCCTCTAAACTCAGCGTATTAAAATTGCGGTATTCTATAAACTCTATATTTTTGTTAATATTTATATTAAAGGAAGCAAACAATAAGGCGTGATGAGAAATTAACGGGCATTGAAACTGACTAGAGGAACAAACCATAGAACTATTGCTAACAAGCCAAAAATCAATTAGCGATTCAGAGCAGTGGGCTATATCATAATGTGAAGGTTTAGAGTTATGGAAAATAGACAAGTTATTCCTTTGACATATAGTACGGCCATTAAAAGATTTTGAACTATCAAACAAGTTATAGTTAAAATCTCCAACTACAATAATATTGGAATATTTCACAAAAAGTTCATTATGGAAATTTTCAAAGGACACAAAGTTGCCATGAGGTAGGTAGACAACTCCAACTAAGGTTGTAGTACCTTCAGAGCACAACTCAATAAAAAGTGATTCACATACACCTAAATCAGAAACCTTAAAAACAGTCTTGTATTTAAGCCCAGTAGAAACATAAAGGCCAACACCACCACCTCTCGAGTTCAAACGATCATTACGAATAAAATTATATCCAGATATCTCAACTGCTCGATTAGATATATATGGTTTTAGCCAAGATTCAGAGATCGCAAATATATCAAAAAACGACCCAACTAATATAGACCTTAACTCATCAAGCTTAGAGAAATTACTAGAAGGCTTGATGCTCTGACAATTTAAGTGCCCAACATTTAGCTTAAGCTCACTAGGACACAAGGCAGTATTAACCTCATAGGAGTTACTGAACATAGGACCAATATTAGGACTAAGAGAAGTCATAATTATTAAATATCATTAAGATGGGGAACCAATAACAAAAAATTATTAAATACTCGTTTAAAAACATTGGATTTTTATTCATATTCAAAAAAAATATTCTCATACTAACAGCTGATCAATAAAATAAAATCAAAAGCGAATAATAAGAAGTACCCAAAAGTATAACTAAATTTAACAAAATTATAAGCTTAATAAATTCAATTGTAACAGGTAAAGGTAAATTGTATTATACAAAAGTAACAAAATACACAAAAAAAAGAGATCAAAGAAAATAATTATAACGATAATCATGACAGAAATAAATGTATTAGATAACTAATTATCATAATTATTAACAGTACCAAATAAAGCTTCATTCACAATGATAGCAACAATTCCGTTCATAACGCTTATACCACAACAACAATTTATATGAGATTGTGAAAAACACTAATGCAAAGTTATATTAAGTATTGAAAAATGCATTACTAAAAAATGGCCATAAATGCTTTATGTTATTATAGGCAAAATTTGCACATATTTAGCAGCTAAAAAAAATGTGTGTGATAGTAAAAAAAAAAAAAAAGAAAACTGTTGCTTAATTGTAAACAAAAAGTACAAATATTTCTGTCAAATGAATACGGTTATAAAAAAATAAACTAAAAACTATTGAACAGAAGTATTATCCAGAAATGAGGCACATTCAGAAAAATTACAAGTCATTATCCTCCCATCACTCATAGTTAATGAGGCTTTAACTTTATCCGTATTCAAAACTTTATATTTGGTAATAATTTTCTTCTGCAAGAGTTTTCTACACAAGGTGTGCAATCTTCCAGCCGCTGGTGAATAGTGGTAATTAAGGTACAGGCGTGAATTAATGTCACCGCCAATTACATCACATAATTTTAACGATCTGGATTTAAAATATTCTCTCATGAGGTTATCCCATAAAAACACATTATTAAATTTGTACAGCACAGACTTACGATTATTGAAATAACAAGCATAATTAATATAATGCATCGAAATATCCAGGTTATATATTTCACCAATGTCCCTTATAATTACCATAAAGTCACTCAGACCATCTGGCAGCCCATTAACGACAATATCGGCTCTATTCAATCTCTTGTGGAGCATATTGTTTTCATCTTCAAGATCAGCAATTTTTTTCGTTGTGGAGGCATCAATATGATTAATAAGTTTATTACAGTCAATAATCTCAGATTTCATTTCCTTAAAACAAGCAGCCATCTCCGATTTAAAACTGGCAACAGTATCAGACAATACTTTAGAGATCGAAAGGTGATCACTTACGGATTTCTCAATGAAAGAATCAAGCTTGGAATTGAGTGCACCCATCTCTTTACGAAAAATATTCAAGCCGGTAGCATTTGAACTGCAGGGTTTGCACGAATAGTTCAACTGCTTGCAATACTTTAGAAGAACAAGGGCTCATTCAGACCAGCACAAGGAACATGGTGCCACTGCTCACAGCCTTTGCATTGAACACAAGGTTGCGTTCTACTAATGTTTTCATGGCAACTACCACAACTATATCCCTTATTGGAAGGCATATTCATCAAAATAAATTTATTGTTAAAATATTAGCAGTAAAGCCAAAATGGCGACAAGCAAACCACGCACAAAAGCAGCAACAACAGCAGGAACAGATTTCTTCACTTAAAAAGTTAATGACAGTATTATTTGTTTGTAATACTTTATTTTGTACAATTTTCTATATTTAATTTTTTAATAATTATTAATTTGAATTTAGGGTATTAAGCAATCTTTAAAGTTGAAAAAAATTTTATTAAAATGATCAGCCATTAAAAAACACAACTACTCATGCATAGCGTTGCCACAGATTTAACCTGTGGAGCTTTTATAGAAGCTTTAAAGCGATTTGTAGCAAGAAGGGGATGTCCGCTAAAAATATTCGCTGGCAATGCTACCAATTTTGTTGGAGATGCCAACAGCTTAAATGAAATATACAAATTGTTCTCAGTGGCAGAACATATTAAGAGCGTAAGTCAGTTCTGTGGCGTTAAAGGTATAGAGTGGGTAAACATACCAGCAAAATCTCCACATGTTTTTAAAAATATTGTAAAAATAAGCGAATCAATGAAATTGATGGCAGAAAATGTTCACGACAAAAAAGATGAGTCAGAGAGAATTAGTGCTATAACAAATATTCTAATATCAGTAGAAGTATTACAAATGCAAGAAGACGTAATTGGAATTATGCTCAATTCAAAGGGAAACTTCATGCACCTCATTTAGGGAGTTGAAAAATTTAAGCAGCAAATTGATGTAATCAAAGAAATATTCCTCAACGGTTACGTCTGCCAACTGAAAATCAAATTGTATTGGCAAATATATCGCCAATAACAACAAGAACGACAACCGAATTCATCTTATTTAACATCCTTATCCCTTTAATAAACAATGAGATTCTACAAGCGTACGAAGTTAATACATATCCAGTTGTTCATGATCGGTTATCAGTAAAATTAAATAGACAACATCGGTACTTCCTTATTGATTAGCGGAAAACGTTATTTTATAATTTGCATGAAGAAGATTTTGAACGGGCTTGTGCAATAAAGCCATAGGAAATAAAGCCATATGACTTTATTACCACCGTCCAAGTGCAATAGCACCATAATCGCTTAGTAACCAAAGTGGAAAAAACCCCATAACAGTGTTATTGTTATGGTTACAATTTGCCAAAAGAATGAGTTGCCATTGTAAAGTGTTGAAAAACTACGGTACAGTAGGTGAAATGGAGGGGAGTGCATTCGGCGGGCGATCGCGCGCGCGTCGGGCCCGCCACAACATATTAACAAACTTAAAAGCTGTAATGTGAAAATGAGGTTATTAAAATTTTTTGAAATTTTATTTCCCAGTACAATTACATTGATACTGAGAATTTTAGAAAGGTGGAGGTCGGCGGGACCCATCTACTGCACTAGCTCTCCTCGGCCGGGGTTGGTTCTTGACCACGCCAATCTAACTCACACTACGAAATTTATTTTAGAGTCCCTTTATAAATTTCCATACACATTAAAATCAAACCCCCGAAAACCACGTTAACTAGCCTATGGAAATAACAAAATTTAAAAAAAAAAAAACAAAAGTATGCTGAAATAGAAATATGTTTCCAACGGGCTGATGTTCACCCGCGAGCGCTTAACCCACCCAACCATGTTCCACCTAGCACAACAAGATTCTCGTGGAACCCTTTCTTCAAGGTTATCCTGACATTACCCTAAGAAAAACCGTAAACTTTTTAGATTGCCATAATAAAATTTATTACTTTCACTTTTCACTGATTTCTATACATTTTTAATCACAAGATTAAAATTAATTTAGTATTTTGTGCTTTCCAATTAATTCACCCTATATTTAATTATTAAATAATTATCATCTATAACCAAATTAAACATTTTCTTTCCTTTTTCAAGTTAATCCATATTATTCTTATTATATTTATAACAGAGAAATTTTAAAACATTGCAAAATGGCACATAGCAACTGTAGCGTTATCTATGGTTATTTATATATGGTGTTGTTTTTTCTGTTCAAAATTTGTAATATTGTTTACTTTTATTACGATTTTTTTTTTCCAAAAATTATAACTATTAAAACTATATCAAAAAAATTGGTCAAAGGTGTTAATTTTTTTTTTTTTTTAAATGGACTATTGAGTTTTGAATTTTATATTTTTTAGGGTGTACAACAAAATAATATTGCCTATTTACTGATTTTATCTCGTCTTACAGTGGCTGATAATTCAATAAAGGTTTTTATTCAATTTAATTTTGTTTTTACTACGGGTTTTCCGAATTATTAACCACTGCTAGCAGAGAAAATACTAATAAAACATGAAGATCAAAAAGAAGATCAAACTTACGTGTACACTGCGTGATGAAAGGCCTTCCAACGATGCGGGTGTAGACGAACTCCTGTAGAGCTTACAATGTATTTTTAATTTCTCTGAACTGTTGTTTTGAAGGTTGTTCTCTCTTACTTATTTATACCTTAATATTCGATTTTACAAACTTTTTAGTTTTTTTTTTTTTTTTTTTTACCGTATTTCGAGACTTAAATTTTTTTTTTTTTTGTTTTCTTTATTTCATAAATTAATTTGTTTTGGTTTTCACCTTGCTTTACTTTTATTTTCGTTAATCATTTTAATATATAGAATTTTATTGCAAACCTAACCGCCATATGGGCAAATCCTGCGTGACAAACGCTTCATTCGCACGCGTTTTCTGATTGAAATATACACAGTTTTTGGTCTTTCAAAAGAGATAGCTTCAACTTATATATAGTATTTACTGACATTAATATGTACTTATGAATGGCATATATCATAATTTCTTAGCAAGTATTTGTTGCGAAATAATTGATCACAAAGTCTTGTGACGCACGCTACAAAAAGTGGAAGTAACTTCAAAGGTTGAAGTGCGTTTTCCTAATTTTTAGCGAATTTTGCATGATAAGGTGTACAAAATCTGATTCCTAAATGAAAGATGAGTATAAGAGAATTCTTAACGCACTTATTTGCAGCCAAAAAATGTTGTGATTTTTTGACAAAAGCCGTGAACCCTTTGTGACGCACGCTACGTAACGCACGCTACAGTTTTTCCAGTAGTATTTTATTATTATATTTTATTTATTTTAACAAAACAAATTATATTTTTATGAATTGCATTTCTTAAACTAATTTGTTAACTAATGAATATCAACTTTTATTTTAACGAAATTTATATTTTGATAAGTTTGCTCTAAGTGCTATTTTAAGCACAAAAATCACCTAAAATAATGCTAAATTCACGTATTTTATTAAAAAATCAGCAGTGGGGTATGATTTGGTAAAAATTATTGCATTGATGATCATTGAAATACATATTTTTTAATATAAAAATGAAATTAAACATCTATTCTTATATTGCGTTAAAAAAAATTCATTTGAAAAATTTTTGGTTGGTGGACTGTTTCTGGGATTTGCCCATATTTTAACTTGCTATTTTTTCTTTTTCGTTTTAATTAAGTATTACTAGAAATTATATTTAAACACATAATACAGAAATTTTTACTATTTTTATATATTTTTTTGCGATTCTGTTGGTTTTTTTCTTTGTTTACATATAAACATATATACAATATATTTATACATATATGTATATCGAGCCATAACCGCCGAAAAAATGTATCCCACAAACTCGAAATTTTACAGGGGAAGGTTTTTTTTAAATAAAATCAGTTTGAATAAAGCCATTACTTTAAAATTTATAATGTAAATATTTGTTTGTGTAATACATTTATTTTTAATAATTTTTTTTGCTTTCCTTCTGGCAACCTATTATTAAAAAAGTGTGTGGGTTACACAAAAATTTATTTTAAGGAAGTGACTTCCCGTTTTTTTTAGTTAATTTTTTTAATTACTCCTTAAAATTAAATTAAATTTCATTTAAAAAAAAAAATAAATGTATGCATTTCTTAGTATATTGGATAAAACAAAAATAAAGTAATGTAATTCATATATTTAAAGTTTTGTATTAACGAAGTAATGTTATTCATATTAAAATCTTGTAAACTTGAATAACGATAGATAAAAATATATAAAGAACGCTAAATACTATCTTCCTGGTCGGTTTCAGGTAGCAAATCTTTAACAGATCCATCCCATTTTAAATTTAAATACTCGTGTTGGAATTTTACGGGTATAGTTTTTCTATCGCAAAGCGTTTTCAAATCCTTATATTTAGCAGAAGAAATGTTTAATATATCATCATATAATTGAGTAGGTCCCTTAGAAACTATTTCGGAGTTTCGTCTGGATCGCGGAATTGAATTTAGATCATAATTTATGGTTTCAGATTCATCAAAGTAGCCATATTTAAGAGTAATATTTGGAACATTTTTGTCCAATGTAACAGAGCGTAATTTTGTAAATTGAATTTTCACTGATTTTGGAAATAACGCCTGTGAAAATGTCTTCCAGTCTTTAAAATCACTGTTAGTTAATTCAAAACAATTATATTTTCTTGGGTTAGTTCTTGCATTTGATATTATGGTGTACCACTCACTTGGAGCCCAAATGGTTCTATTCCGAATAAACGATTCAATTGTACTATGTATCGAATCAACAGGCATCACGGTGTGTCCAGGCAACATGATGTGATTTTTATATTTTTTCTTTCCTCAACTAATTTAAGGTATTGGAAAATAGTTGTGCAAATTTCATTACACCCTCGTTTACCATCCTTTTCTCCCCATAAAAAACAAAACCCATCTCTTGTACCACTCTCATAAAAACTTTCATTGTAGAATGAATATTTTCTAGAATAGAAAAAAGTTACACTTTTTCCATAGGGAGTATTTAAGACCTTTTGCAAGTCGAAACTTGTATATAAATAAGCCGGATTCTCTTTGCATAGCTTTTGGTCCTCCTGTTAGATTTCTCTTTGTCCTTTAGACACGCAGAGAAAAAACATGATTACTGAATGTTCACTACGATCATTTTTATTTATATTTGCCTAATATGTTTACCCTAATAATTTTATTATAGTCCTAATATAACTTGAAAAAATATTTTTTGTCCTTAACATTTTTAAAATCACTATAATAATATTATATGGTGTTTTACACCTAAAAAGTTACTCTGATCGAGCTAAACATATTAAATTATGTGAAATGTTTGCTACTATAATAAATATATTTTCAAGTAAACATTTAAAATCATAAATTTAGTTGCACACAAAAGGTATGTTTAATAACATAATTTTTGTTTGCTTTAAAATACATTATCTAAATATGCAAACATTTATTGTTAAAACCGTGTGTGTTTATAAAGAATAAAAATTTCTTCCGTCCGCGAGCATCAGTTAATCGGCAAACGTGAATGATTACAAAATAATTAAGAAGTTTTTCGGGGAAAAAAGGCTATACTGCGATGCAAAACTTACAAAATAAATTAGTGTATTGAAACAGGTATGTTATTTGTTTAAAATTATAATCAAGTATAAATATGCAATAACGTTGCCTTTCTTACAGCCAAGAAAACCTACAACGTTGAAGCCGTCTTGGAAATTATTTCAATTGCTGCTCCAGAGTGTATTAAAATAGTGGATTTTATGATAGAAAAAAAGTAAGTTTGTCTTTATTTTTGCAAGTGCTAAATTTATGTATTTATTGTTATTTTTTAATATATGTATATACTTTGTATGTATTTGAATTATATATGTGTTTTTAATAAAAAATATATTCTTGATATTAAATGTTTTATTGGTTTAATTGTGACAACCATATAACATGTTTAAATAGACATGTTGCATGGTGCTAGGAAATAAAGAAACATGGTTTGAATAATCGTTTGCGTTTTTCTTCTGAGCATTATAATATGTTTGAGACAATAATTAGCTATAACATTATGTCTGAACATATATTGTTACTTAAGACGTGTTTGCCACAATCATTAATGATAGTTTGCGATTCTGATCGTATAAACCATGTTTTTTCTTTACGTGGATGCATTTGATACTCTTCTGATGAATCCAATTGCTTTTTGGATTCTGTGTCTTAATTATTGTAATTCTCGCATAAGATACATTTATCTTTTTTAGGTAAATGAAAGCCTAAATTGAAACTGTTTCTAAAAATATTACGGAATACTCTTAACGATAACTGACTATTTACTTTATTAATAGTTTTCAAATGCTCTACATAATGCTGATATACAGTTTTTATGTTTCGAAATTCTTGAGGTAGATATAATTTTTTACTTTTATTCCGGCAATAATGTGAAGGAACCGCTGGTAATTGTTCTATAAAGGATTTTACTAGCGATATGCTTGCTTCCTCAGATTTGTTGTCTGCAGTTGGCTTTTTTATATTTTCAAGGCAAGTTTTATATGAACTTGTTTTTTCTATTACGGATATTAAAATCGTTTGTGAAATGTTCAACGTTTTCAATAAAAATTTTTGACAAACTTTAAAACTGGTATTATTGATATTGATAAAATAATTAAAGCTGCACTTTTTTCTGTCACTTTCTCCATATCGCCTTTTAATATCGACTTGTTTAACACAAGAAGACAGCCAATCTTTCTGTCTAATTTTGTTGCCTATTCCCCAAAAATGTTAATTTATTCTTACCCTTTCATCTTCAGAAATTTTATCATGACACGAAATTGGAATTTATTTTTTAAGCACGGGTTGGGCAAACCACTCGTATTTTTTTTTCTTAACTTTTTGCAGCCTTTTAGGTATTCTCTTTTGCTTTCTGTAGCCCCTTTTCCCAACACACGTTTCCTCCTCGACTTCTTATAAACTTTCCAAGCCATTTAAATCAACGAAAGATTCATCTGAATCGCTATACGGTACCAGGGAGAGCTGTAAAAATATCCAATAATTGAAAACAAAAACATATTTTGCAAAATAAAAAAAATTCATGGGATACCTTCGACATATTGTTCTAAAGCTTCCAAAAATACAAATCCTTATCTTTATCTTTAATTAAAGTCTCAAAAAATTGTGTTTTTTTTATTTTTTTTCCCTTGTGTTTCATTTATTTTAAAAGAGAATTTAATTGTATCCCACACAAGCGTTCAAAGAAAATGTAAACAACTCACCATATGCATTTACATTAACATTGTTTTTGTTATAAAATCATAACGGTTTAATCTACAGCCATGAAATTTTGACAGATGATGCAAATGATGTTGAACTATCGATTTCGATAAAAAAACAAAAATCGATTATGGTGTGGGATACATTATTTTGGCGGTAATGGTTCGATATATTCTTCACCTCTTTTCAAAATTTACGCCAAGCCACTGTGCAATGTTGAACAAAAAAAATTTGTATGTACTTCTTTTCTTCAAATCTTTAGTCTCTTATATTAAACACATTCTTCACATACCGAGCTTTAAATTCTTTATAATTTTGATTTCTTTTAATTTTTTTTTTTTTTTTTACGAATAATTTGTTTCTTTCCTGGGCTTAATTTCTTTGTTTTTACTTTAAACTAAACTTAAATTTTGCTAATAAAATCCTCTTGCGTTGTCGAACACATTTACCATATTAATGAGGAGTTATTAAAATGAGATCGCTAATTTACTTAAAACGATTTGTTACTTCCAAGTTTCCATTGATTCCAATGCAATAAATCCTAACAAAAAGAACGTTTTTCGATTTTCCTTTTTAAACAAATGAGACAAAAAATTTTTTTAATTCCAGACTTACCTCTCCTAGGAAATATCATAGGGAGAAAATGTGACAAGACGATACTAGTTCCCGTTTTTTTCCAAGCAGTTCTGCTCCCACCAAACTTTCCTAAGACTTTTGAGATTTGTTTTATATATTTTTTTTCCAGCCCTCGACGTGATTGTAGATTTATAGGATTCAAAAATTTTTAAGTTTTTTTTCTCCAGAATTAGATAATGTTGGATGAAAGAAATGTATGGGAGTCTTTCCGTATAGGAAGGTAGTTTGCAGAAAATAAAAAAGACTTTACTCTTTTTTCATTGGTGAAAAAAATACCTAAATGAATAAAACTTATTAAAATTGGGATGACTGGGATAATAGAAATTATTTTCTTTTTGTATATATTTTATCAGAAAATTTATTCTTGAGCCGAAATTATTAAAAGCAAATTTGTTACCCCTCTATTTCTTCCTATAAACTTGATGCATGCCAATTACTCGGCCTGAAGTCTGGAGATAAACAAAACGGAAAGAACGAGGTACTTTCTTTTTTTGAGGTACTTGATTTCATGAGAATCACGAGTAGGAATTTTTGGAACACTACTGTCAAAAAAGAACTACTTATTTCAGCTGTAGGTACATTATCATCTCATCATAGAAACAGAGTCGTCAAATTAAAAGTACTATTATCAACTACTATTTAGAACATGACTATTCAGGATACTTATGCACAAAAAAACATCTCAATGATTACGTTAAATTTAAAAAAACTGTATTGATAATAACTGTACGTTACAAAGCATAGCCTATGGTATAACCAAGACCGGCTTCGCTAACTAAAGCTTCTCTGCATAGTCGGGTTTCGTTCGAAAACAAGGCAGATTTTAGAAGCTTTTCTTAGCGCAACCGGTACTTGCTATACCATAAAGGAGAAAATTCTTGAGCCCGCCTAAAGGCTGGCTATACAGAGAAGCTTAAGTTAGCGAAGCCGTTCTATGTTATACCATAGAGGAGAAAATCCTAGCGCCCGGCCGAAGGGCGGCTATGCAGAGAAGCTTTAGTAAGCGAAGCCGGTGTTTGTTATACCATAGAGTAGGGCTGCCAGATGTTTGAACCTATCAACCAGGACACATGGAAAAAATGGATAAAAAATTACACCAACAGAAACGTTTTTTTTTAAATACATATGGGCATTTCCTGGGGTCACG
Organism: Pollenia angustigena; assembly: GCA_930367215.1. Taxonomy (NCBI): domain Eukaryota; kingdom Metazoa; phylum Arthropoda; class Insecta; order Diptera; family Polleniidae; genus Pollenia; species Pollenia angustigena. Next base: position 7,520,019 of record OV884061.1, on the reverse strand, counting down.
AACGTACGTTCGTACGCTATTGATGTACAAATAATATAGAATACAAAACTTTTTCCTAGCATTTTTTCGATTCGATAGCATTTGGGTAGCTATATGTTTAGTGCAAAAGATGGATTTCATCGAGTTTAAGTTTTCATAATAAGAGTTATAAACGTGTGGTCACGAACGTACGCAAAATAGAATTCAACTTTGGCTGACAGTAGTGAAATGTAAAAATCTGCGCAATGGAACGGAATATACAAAAGTGATTAATTTATTTTAAAAGTGTATTAATGTAGGTCTCCATTCAGCATTTACAAAATAAAATATCTCTGTTGGTTTTTGTTTAATTGGCTTATTTACCGGTCGCAAACGTATGATTTTTCCATATGTTTTTTGATTATTATCACCACGCATTTTCCCATAAATGTCTTCAAATTTCCTAAACAAAAAAACTTAATACTCCTCTTACAATTGATTGTAATGGAGAGATTATGAAGAAAGAGTGTAAACATAACATATTTCTTGCATGTAAAATAAGTATAAAAAAATGTCTTTAGAAGTAGAAAATACAGAAAAATATAAAATTTTCCAGTTTCCAGCCCAATTTCCTCAAGTAAAACAACTGAGATATGCTATCAAACAAAGACTTTTTTTATAATAAAAAGCAATAAAAGACGATGATAATCAACATTTTATTTTTTTTTCTGGTAGACCATTCTGGGGAAATGCCCATATACACATATATGTGTGTAGTATATCGGCACCCTAAATAAAAAAATTCTCAAAAGGCATAGCAAAACTTTCTTCAAATTGGACTTTTTTAATAAGGGAACTAATTTTTTTTTTTTTAATTTTATCACCATTTTTACATAAACTGTTTTTGGCTCTCCTGAAAATTTAAGAATTTTGAGTTGTTACAGTTTAATATTTAGGGTGCGATATGTAAAAACCATCCAGTATTTATTTTTAAATCCAACAATATATAGAAAAAAAAAATTAACGTCCCAGTAAAAACTTCGCATACAAAATAATGTAGTGCTCTTATGTTTTTCTGATTACTTAACACATTATTTTGTAGGCTAAGTTTTTACTGGGATGTACTTCATGTACATAAAAACGGTGAAAAATAATAAAAAGTTGAGCTTAAAATGTTCTTAACTAAAATAATTTTCAGAAGATTGCACTTTTTCTAGAACTTCGTTATGGTCTTTGATATAGTTATAAAACAGGCAGCATGTCATATTAAAGTCAAACTTACATTGAATAATAATTAGTATTGTGGTTATTTTGTTGAACTATTTATGGTTTTTAATCCAAATTTTTAATATTTTTAATTAGGCTTAAGTTCATGAAATTTAATTTTTATTAAATTATTTTTATGAAGAAAGGAATTTTACAACATGAAAATTAATTAAAATTGTTATTGATAATCTTTCATTCTTGACGTGGCTCGGGCTCGAACCCTGGCCGGCAGGTTACCATGACATGTTTCGATCGCAACCACTCGATCTCCTCAGATGGATTTGCCGTCTTACACTCGCAGCCATCGACGACTGCTGACGCCACTAGTCAAACATCAATCCTTAAACCAAATTGTATTTTAACATTTGGTAGATCGAAATTTGCTTTCCTGAATGATTATCCATTTTTAATTGATTTTACATGTTTTTTCCTTTACTTCTGTTTTTTCGTACTTTCGTCAAGAATTTTTCTTGAAGTCCAAGTACATTTTTTGTTTTTTTTTTTTTTTTTTTTTTTCACTTTGTCTTTCTCTTTTCCGTTGACCTTTTTCAGCACAACTTGAAGGACAAATGTACACATAGAGCTCGTGCCTTAGCTTTAACAATAATTAGTATTGTGGTTATTTTGTTGAACTATTTATGGTTTTTAATCCAAATTTTTAATATTTTTAATTAGGCTTAAGTTCATGAAATTTAATTTTTATTAAATTATTTTTATGAAGAAAGGAATTTTACAACATGAAAATTAATTAAAATTGTTATTGATAATCTTTCATTCTTGACGTGGCTCGGGCTCGAACCCTGGCAGGCAGGCTACCATGACATGTTTCGATCGCAACCACTCGATCTCCTCAGATGGATTTGCCGTCTTACACTCGCAGCCATCGACGACTGCTGACGCCACTAGTCAAACATCAATCCTTAAACCAAATTGTATTTTAACATTTGGTAGATCGAAATTTGCTTTCCTGAATGATTATCCATTTTTAATTGATTGTACATGTTTTTTCCTTTACTTCTGTTTTTTCGTACTTTCGTCAAGAATTTTTCTTGAAGTCCAAGTACATTTTTTGTTTTTTTTTTTTTTTTTTTTTTTTTTCACTTTGTCTTTCTCTTTTCCGTTGACCTTTTTCAGCACAACTTGAAGGACAAATGTACACATAGAGCTCGTGCGTTAGCTTTAACAATAATTAGTATTGTGGTTATTTTGTTGAACTATTTATGGTTTTTAATCCAAATTTTTAATATTTTTAATTAGGCTTAAGTTCATGAAATTTAATTTTTATTAAATTATTTTTATGAAGAAAGGAATTTTACAACATGAAAATTAATTAAAATTATTATTGATAATCTTTCATTCTTGACGTGGCTCGGGCTCGAACCCTAGCCGGCAGGTTACCATGACATGTTTCGATCGCAACCACTCGATCTCCTCAGATGGATTTGCCGTCTTACACTCGCAGCCATCGACGACTGCTGACGCCACTAGTCAAACATCAATCCTTAAACCAAATTGTATTTTAACATTTGGTAGATCGAAATTTGCTTTCCTGAATGATTATCCATTTTTAATTGATTTTACATGTTTTTTTCCTTTACTTCTGTTTTTTTCGTACTTTCGTCAAGAATTTTTCTTGAAGTCCAAGTAAATTTTTTTTTTTTTTTTTCACTTTGTCTTTCTCTTTTCCGTTGACCTTTTTCAGCACAACTTGAAGGACAAATGTACACATAGAGCTCGTGCCTTAGCTTTAACAATAATTAGTATTGTGGTTATTTTGTTGAACTATTTATGGATTTTAATCCAAATTTTTAATATTTTTAATTAGGCTTAAGTTCATGAAATTTAATTTTTATTAAATTATTTTTATGAAGAAAGGAATTTTACAACATGAAAATTAATTAATATTGTTATTGATAATCTTTCATTCTTGACGTGGCTCGGGCTCGAACCCTGGCCGGCAGGTTACCATGACATGTTTCGATCGCAACCACTCGATCTCCTCAGATGGATTTGCCGTGTTTCCAGTCTTTAATAAAGGGCTGCGCAAAATATTCTTAATGTTCTATGTTCTACTTCACACAACTATCAATTATATTATTTCACTGTTAACATACATAGCAAAACAAACATAACAACACATTACTTCCACCAAAACAAAACAAGCATAACTTGAAAAGTTTTTCTCTTCTGCTTTGTTAGTGCTTGTATTATCAAAACAAACAGAATATCAACACAAAAACAGACAATGAAATAAAGAAACGGTAAATAATAGTAAAAGCATCGAGTGCACTAGAACATTAAAAAAAATAAAAAATTGATATTTTTGAATTATTTCCTAAATGTACATATATTTTATTTTAGTCGACCTTTATTATTATATTATGTATAACTAAATTATCAAGCTTGAGGTCTTGTTTTATTTTTATATAAAACTTTAAACGTTTATTAAACCAATATTTCTAATTCTAGTTAAATAATTATTAATATTTTGTTGCTATCAATTTTCCCAAAAAATTGTGAAACACACCATTAGATTTTATTTTTTATATCTATGAAAATAATGAATTCTTCTTAATTTTATTTAAATATTAGACTTAAGTACCTTTAAACAATAAATTTTTGCAAATAAAAATTAATATTACATATAAACTTTTTTAAGCTTTTTCTTATTCATTACAAATGAAAATGTTTCTCACTTTGCAATTCTCTTTGGTTTCTGTTTTAATGTTCTACTTCATCTTTGTTCTAATTCAGCTTTATTTTAGTTCAGCATTGTTCTAGTGCAGTTTTGTTCTATTCTTCTATATTTTGATCGTAAAACAAAACAATTGTTTTTGGAAGTAAGTGTTTTGTAATGAGAGAGTAATAAACACACACTATCTAAATTCAATGAAATTGCTTGTAAGCAATATTTCTTGTGCTTGTGCATCTCTTTAGTCTTTAACGAGTTTCTTTCTTTAGTCCATGAGCAGACTAAGTACTCAACTTGAAAAAAATCAAACTCTTGATTATTCTTCAACCAACTCAACAACTGTCAAACTAATCAATTGACTAAGCCATACACGCTTTGATATGGACAACGACCGACTCAGTTGACAATTGAATTAAAACGTGTATGGGCTGCCTTAGAGAAAGCAATTTGTTATCGGTTTTCGATTTCTTATAAAAGTTGTTCACAGGGTATAACTTTTTACAGCCTCTTTACAGCTTTACACCAGATAACAGTTGAATTTAATTAAAGTTCTTTATACAATTACCTTATGTTAGCAGTGTTATAACAGAAATCTTAACCTTTGTATACAACAGCAAAAAACAAATTTGTTTGTCTTGACCTGTACAAAAAACCAGGACAATTTAATAGTGGACCAGGACACCAGGACAAGTAGTCTAAAACCAGGACAACCCTAAAACCAGGACGTTTGGCAGGCCTACCATAGAGGAAAAAATCCATGCAACCGGCCGAAGGCCGGCTATGCAGAGAAAGACGGTCTTTGTTATACCATAGAGGAGAAAATCCTTGCGCTCAAAAGTGCTTTCGTTTTATTTTTAATATATACACCCAGAGAAAAAAACAACAAAACAATTTTTAAATAAATTAGAATTATATTAAAAGAAACAAATTTAAATGGGAAATAAGGCAATGCATGGCTTTATTGCACGGTGTCATTTAGAACATTGTATCATAATTAAAGAGTTGAAAATTTGTCATCAAATCGAGCCGATGTACAGCACGAGAACTGCGAGAATTTGCGAAGGTCAACTGTTTCTTAAAAGAACAGATACTCCAACCAACTGTGAAATAGAAATAAAAAAGTTTCACAACTATTGGTGCCAGACGCGTGCATTAGTTGCGTTCGAGAACACAAAAGTTTTTACTATTTTTTACTAAACTTTACTGCATTTTACGAAATTGCGTTCGAGTACACAAAATGCAGTAAATGAGAACATAAATTGAGAGCTAAAAGTGACAGTTCTTGTCCGAGTATTTACAAATTTTTACTGCAGAAATTTTTGCAGTAAAATTTAGTAAATCAAAAAAACATATGTTTCAAAAGGTAAACAAACAAAAGTAACAAATAAAAAGCATACAAATTGTGAAAAAATTGTTAAATAAAAGAAAAGTTGCAATAAAAATTAAACCAAAACAAAAAGTGAATAAATATTAAGTAATTAAACTTGTTTGTGAAGCATTAATTTGGCTAAATACAAACTTTTGAAATTTTTTTTGTTATGTTAATTTTTTAGAGTTGTAAAAGTGTGAAGTATTTGGATACTTAAGTAATCAATAGCAAAAAAATTATTCACGTTCTTTTAAATAATTTAACCCGCTACAAATTAGTAAAATCAAATAAAATAAAAAACAAACAAATATGAAAGATTACATAAAATAGTTTGTTTGTATTTTCCAAAAATGTTCGTGTTATTAAAAGTGTTTAATCGAGTACCGATAAGAAAACGAGTTAAGTAGTCATAAGTGTCAATATTTTCCAACACTTCAATTATTTGCCATCAGTTGTTGCCTTTATTTTACGAATTTTTACAAATTTTGCGTTCGCGTACTTTTTTGGACAACAGCTTTTTGTGAGAGAAAATTTTTTAGTTTACTCATTTACTGCATTTTACTGTAAAAGTACTCAAACGCACCTATTAATGGAAGATACATTAGCTGACGTAACCTGTCGTCAAGCATCATATAAAAAATCAATAACAATTCGTGATTCCGGTATTTTAAAATTCCAACCTGACTGTCATTTAAAAACAGCGGAGGTCGTCCTGTGGGCATATAATACGTATTCGTCTGCAGTCGCCTATATTTTTCCAATGATAAATATAACAACCTCATTGCCATCCATAAGTCACCTAAAGATAAATGGTAAAATAGAAATGTATAAAATCCCAGATATTCCTACTGCTTAATTGGATTCTAAACTTCTTAAGATCTTCAACACCTTACACACTACAGTATAGTACCCATAGTTCTTTGCATTATGAAGAAGTTATGTCAAATATCATCTTACTACCTACCTGTTACTGTTGGGCTACCTCATTTAGAATAAGGCATTTCGAGTTATAATTATTATGTATGTGCATTTTTTATTGTCAGTCTTAGCATAATTTTACATTTTTGTTGTTTTATAAGCTGTACTTAAATTTACGAGAAATTTCCGTCTTAAGGACGAATATACATACATACATATTTATGTCTTGTGTGTATCTTGAAATGGATAAACCCAAATTGCATACTAATGGTGTTTTCTTTTCTACAAAAAAGTGTGACATTTTATTTAAAAAAATGCAATTTGGTGTCATAAAAATTTTGCTTCCAAAAAAGGGTGAGTTTTTTTAGATTAAAACAAGCCACCCTTTTCGGGAGCAAAATGTGTAAGAACTAGACTCCAAATTGCATTTTTTTTAAATAAAATGTCACATTTTTTGTAGAAAAGAAAACACCATAACTAACGTAGGTACACAAGTACTATATTACAAGATGTGGGTTCTTCCAATTTATGTAAGCAAGGATTCGAATAAGTAAATAGAGTTTCAAATTTCTTCACACATGTGGTGTGTCTAATTGTGCAAATAAATATGTGTAAAGGGAGTAAGTAGATAAGAAAGTAATTGTTAGCATGTAAGAAAATATTTTAAATAAAGCTTAGAAACCCAAAGAGGTCAGTTCATATTTTTAATTCAATCTAGGTCTACCTCTTCCACTCACAAAACAGCAAAATGTATGCTTGTTATACGTGTTTATACTATACACATGATGAAGAAATATCTAAAAAACATAAAAATTTGTGTGGAAAAAAGATATCAAAGATCCCCAATCCCAAAGATGCATTAATATCTTTTAACAACCACCAGAAGCAAGTTGATGTTCCTTTTGTGATGTATGCCGATTTTGAATCAGTTTTGGAAAAAATAAAGGATAGTGTAAGTAATAAGACAACAAATATTCAAAAGCACATTCCATGTGCTTTTGGTGATTATACTTAATGTAGTTTAAAGGATTTGTACGATAACCATATTTATTATTTTGGGAAAGAAGATATTTATAATCAGTACCTGTCTAAAGAAGAAAAAATAATAATGGCAATAGATGATATAGAGCTTAAGATGATAAAGCTGTAGACTACTGCCATCACACTGGTAATTTTCGAAAAGCTGCTCATAATGAAAGTTATTTCAAATACAAAAATTCCAATCTTATACCAGTGATCTTCCATAATCTTTCTGCTTATGACATGCATCTTTTCTTTAAAGAGCTGTCAATAATAAAAAATGCAACAATAAAAGTTATTCCATTAAATAGAGCGTTATATTTCACTATCCGTTTATATTAAAATAGATAAAAATCGTGGATTTGAAATAAGGTTTTTAGATTGAATTAGGTTAATGTCTTCTAGTTTAGATTCTTTAGCTAAAAATCTTAACAGTTCGAGACCTTTTTTCCAGTGATAACCAATTTAATGTTATCAGGAGGAAGGGTGTATTCCCATACTCCTGCATGGAATCAATGAAAAGGTTTAATGAAAATCAACTACCAAGTAGAGAGAATTTTTTCAATATTTTAAGTAGTGAGGAATGCAGTGTAGTCGATTACGAATATGCTCAAAAATTATGGAGTTAATTCAAGTGCAAGAACTTTCTTGACTATACAGAACTCTACCTTAGATCGGAAAATTCAGAAAAATATGTAAGAATATTTATAATTTATATCTTTTTTAGTACTACACTGCGCCTGGTCTCTCTTTTTTTTTTTTTTTTTTTTTATTTTTAAAATTCATTTTTATTAAATTATTTGATTATATTCATATTTACATTTTTCGAGATTTTATCTATAGATAGTACAGCGAATTATATTTTTAATCACAGATATTGAGTATGTATGTAATTTTATCTACTAAAATTGTTAAAGGAAAAATAGGAAAACCTTTATATGACAAAAGAAAGGTATTCAAATATAGGTTGTAAAATATATATGTATACAATTGCATTATCTAAAGTAACAATGCATTACATACATATCATTTTCAGTTTGGTGATTTTTGTTTTAAAGCTGCCATCGGCAAAATCAGGGCGCCGCGTTTTCTCTTATCTCTTTTAGTCTCTTGTATGCTCTTTTATTACGTACATGTGCACCAGTGTTGCAAAATTGAAATTTTGAAATAGTACTGAACTTCAACTTAAAGAGTATTTTTCCCACCAAATGGTACTTTTTGTTAAAAAAAAACAATAATTTATGAAAATAAGAGGAACAAAAAATATTTTATTAAAATTCATTTATCTAAGTAAATAATAATTCTGTTATACATAAGCGTCAAGCGCCCCATCCATTTCCAATATTATTGTATATGTTATTCGCCATATTATTTATATATGACCCCATATTATTCAATAACTGGCACAATGGTTTCCATTAAAATATGGCGCGACCCTATTAAAAAAAACACAAACTATAAAGCAAAACAACATAGTACATTGTTGCAAACTCATTTCACAGTATATTGCACTTCTTTGCTGATTTCGATTCTTGCCTGTTTGTAAAACGCGAGCGCAAAAGTGACTCGTTCAAAATTTCAAAATTTGTTTTTGTTTTAAATGTAAGTTAAGCGAGTCACTTTTGTGCTCGCGTTCTACAAACAGGCAGTTATTTTGCAAGTGTATGAGCCGCTTAAGGTACGTTTTTTCAGTATTTTCTAAAAAAATATTTGAAATAGTTCATATATTTATGAATAAGTAAATAAGTTAAAGATTTTATTTCTGCCAACATATTGTAACTACAACAGCAACTACCAGTTGATTTTAATAGATATTTAGTTTTAATCAAACTTGAAACAGTTTCTACATGTAATCGATTTCATCATTTGCTTTTTACATCATTTTGCATTTGAAAATGTGCGTTCAATTGATACTCAGAAATGTGGTATCGATAAAATACCAAAAGAAATATATGAAATGTCAGCAAACATTAGCTTCGTTCTTAACACTAGATACACTTTCTTATTTTTAATACACTACACACTTTCTTCGTCGAATCGACGAAGTCCGTTTATGATCTATCCTCAAACCCACCAAATACATATAAGGAAACCCGAAAATTTTTGTTTAGTTTATAAAATACTTAACCCTTCTGCACTCCTTGGGTCAATTTGACCTAATTTTGGTTTTCAAACGCAAAATTTGTCCCTTTTAATATATGATATCGACGTGAAACTTTAATTTATCCATTACAGGGACGAAAATTATAAATTTAAATGAATATAATAAAATTTAAATTTTTTCTCCCCCCCTCCAAAAAACACGGTTTACACACATTTAATATCCTTAGGGTCAATATGACCCAACAAGCGATATTGCAATTTTAATTCCACTTTAAATTTTTTTTTTCTATTGAATTGAGTTCATCTTCATTCAATATCATCGATCAATCATTTTTTCAGTCAAATAATCAATAGAATCGCTTTTATTTTTTATTACACTTAAATATGAAATGTTGTTTACATTTTATTGTTGGGTCATATTGACCCAAAGGATCATAGGAAGGGCACATATCCAAGGGATGCAGAAGGGTTAAGTTTTGATTCATTCTAAATAGTATATTACAGTTAACTTCAAAACTTAATACTAAAAACACAACAAAAGCAAGCCAAGGTTTTTTTCGTCAATACGACGAAGAAAGCGTATCTAGGGTAAAAAAAGATTGAAAAATATACTAAAAGGCAAAATTTCTCACACTTCCATCGTCAGAGCGACGAAAACAGTCAACGAAAAATCAGACTTACACACAACCTATAAGCACGTACTTCCACACACTTCAGCAGATCAGCAATATCTACAGCTACATGAAATTTGGAAGTGTTTCAGTGAAAAACTGCGGAGTTAAATAAGTTCTTTTTAACGGTATTCGTCAATACGATGAAGAAAGTGTATCTAGGGTTAATATTGGATATATTTTTCCAAGAAATTTAAATATTTTCAGTTCTGAAATGCTTTATTTTTGAAAGAGCCGCTAGAACACGGAATTGAGAATTGATATTATTTTAGTTTTCGTTTGTAAATAACACATTTTCGGAAACAATAATATTTTTGGATTGAAGCTGATTATCACTTTTAAAGTTTTATGTTCAAAACAAAATTTAGTTTCGCACATTGTCGAATAAAATGATTTACCAGTTTCTTTTAATACATAAACCATTTCCTGTATATTGCATGTTTCTATAAATATGGTTTTCATTTAAATTTTCCAACATATTATCCAATGCATCCGTTTTTAAATATTTTCTTGCCACTTGTAAGAACAAATGTCGTATTCTGGAAAGCAAAATATGAATCCTGACGTCCACGCTTTGCATTTCAATATAAACGTCGTTAATCATTTTTAAAATGCAACATTATAAATTTTGCAACAAACATGTGATAACCTAAGCCTGCTATCGAAATGATCACATCACAGTTAAAAAGCTCTCGGGATAAAAAGTACTAAAAACTACGCGGGGGTACTGCGGTATTTTTAATATGAAAAAGTACGGAAAAAAGTACCAAAGTACTGAATTTTTCAACACTGATGTGCACACACATTGCAGAGAATTTAACAACATTAACAACAACATATGTAAAATTCGTACAACGCATATAATCGCAAAATGTAATAGTATAGGTTGCCGATGGCAGTTTTAAAGCTACCCTTAGGCCTACTCTCTACATTCTCTTATCAGTTGATAAGACGAATTTTCTACTTTTTCGTTATATTTGTTATTCAGTCTTTTTATGAAGTCGTCTATTCGTTCATATCCAGTTTCGTTGTGAAGAAGTTGCGTAGAGTGTCTACAGTGTTTGTTATGTATGATCTTAAGACATTTGTTTTGGATAATCTGAAGTTTTTTAGATGAGTTTTTGCCGCTTTATACCAAATGGGACACGCATAAGTCAAAGTTGGTCTTATTACACATTTGAATATAAAATTTTTGTTTTCTATGCTAAGCGATGAGCGTTTGTTTAATATAGGCCACAGGGCTCGGACAGTTTTTAATGTTTTCTTGCAAGTTTCGTCAATGTGCCTTAAAAAATTAAGTTTCTTGTCTAGTCGCATACCTAGATATTTGACATCATTTTGAATAGTTGGGTTCTCGTTTTCGCAACTTAGCTGACGACTTGGTAATCGCTTGGGAGAGTTGTTGTAGGGAAATATGATGGATTGAGTTTTGTTAGGGCTAATTTTAATTTTCCACTTGTTAAAATACTTTCTGCAGGCAGCAAAACCCTTTTCCATTTTCTTTAACACTGCCTTTGTGAGTTCGCTTGATGTAATTAAAGCAGTATCATCTGCGTAGTATGCAACCTTCATGTAAGAGGGTGGAGAAAAGTCCGAGGTATAAATGGAGTACAGTAAAGGTGATAAAATTGAACCTTGTGGTAAGCCAGTTGAAATTGTTTTTGGAGAAGACAATGTACCATTAACTGCAACAACAAATGTTCTTTCGTGTAGAAAATCTGCAATAAGCATACACAGATATCGTGGTAAATCAGTTTGAAGCAATTTGTATACCAGGCCGTTGTTCCAAACGGTGTCAAATGCCTTTTCAATGTCAAGAACTATAAGACCTGTGGATTGTTTTACTCGTTTATTAGCTTTGATAAAATTTGTAATACGATTTATTTCGTGTACTGGCTATGTTGTTTTTTGAAGCCAAATTGTTCGTAAGCTATTATTGGGGTATTTTCAACGACATCACATATGCGATTATGGATTAGTTTTTCATACAGTTTTCCTAAATTGCTTAACAGGCTTATGGGCTAATTGGTTTAAGAATGGCAATAACTTTTGCTCTTTTGAAATGAGTAGGAAAATAGTTGATTTTTAAGCAGCTCACAGAGGAGTATTTGGCCTGAAAAGCTGGCCAAAATTATTAAACGTGTTTTTTGAATTAAAAGTTTTAGTTTTTTGATAGTTTTAGGTGTAGTATGATATAAAAAGTCTAGTGGCAGATTTTGAAAAAATTACACTGCGCAACAAAAAAATTTTTCTCTACCCTAGAAATAAAAGTATGTGGATTATATGGATTTTGATGCCCTTAATTCAAATCTGTTTTCCGTTTTTCTCTAGTACGTAAGGATTTTCTTTTAAAGGCGTGGCATACTTCACCCCCTAAATCGTTGGGTTGCCTTATATATTTTTCCATAACTTAAATACGTGTTCTCCGATTTTAATAGTAGGAGGATCAGATGATGCACCAGAATTCTTCTTAAACTAACCATACACATTTATTTTATATCTATTACTATTTTGGAGTTATTAAAAATTTAATGGCGAAAAAAAAATTTACATGCAAAATGCGTCAAATTTTTTGTTTTCAACATGCAATAAAAAAATTTAAGAACCAAAAAGTTTAAATTTTTAAGATTTTTCTAAAAGCCACATTCCTAAAGCTTCGTACAGACGATGCACACTGGTTCATATTTTGAGAAGGCGGCCAAAATTATTTTTTTTTATTATCAAAGTTATTTTCGGGAATACAAAGTTTATTATTAATACGATCTTCGTATGACGTGCTAAATTCCCAGTTTTTCATATTTGATAAATACACTGAAATTTATTGTTGAGGGAAAGCAAGCCGGTTGCTTACACCAGCTCATCAGGAAACCTTTTCCAAAGATTTTAGAAAAGCCAAAAATATTAAACAAATAAAACCTTAAGCGAATAAGAGTTTTAAACACTCTAAGTCTTACCTGTAACAATATCAAAGCTTAAACAAAACACCAACAATAAACAGTGAGTTTATCTTTTCTTACATCCCCCTACAATTGGTTGGGTTCTTTCCGACTCGAATTGTAGTTGTAAGTGGGATAAAAGAAAAAACAAAATTAAAAATCTCCGATCTTAAAATTTTTTTATTCATGTGAAAGTAAATACTAGTGAACCTCGGGAGCCAAAAAATTTCAACCCTAGTTCAACTATTTCATTGAGAACAGGGTGGTCCGAAATGGACTTTCTCAATATTTGGTTATAGTTTTGAATTTCTGAGTAAATTTTTGAAGTTGAAATGCTCATAACTTTTTTGTTTTTTAAGATTTTTTGACAGAATAAGTTTTGTGAATTAGTTTATTTTATTAGCTACACGTGGTTTAAAGCATTAAACTCTGCGACCTCTAGAACTATTTAATTTCTCGGAAATTTCCTACTTTATAGAGCATAAGTCCTGCCCGTCAAAACGCGTCAAAAAAAAATCTTTACTGTCTTGTAGTCCAGAATCTAACCTACATTTCTATACCCCATTGTACACACGTCTGGGCACGACCTTGCGAACTACAGCAATTTCTGTGACCCAAAGTAAGATATTCGGTTAAAAAAATAAGTCCTGCAAGGACACATTACTGAAATTAAAGAAGATGAGTCTTAAAGAATTTTCGACAAATTAAGCAGTTCAGGCCACATAAATTATCACAGGAGTACATTTTAAATTAATAAGACGATTCCAGATCATTTTACAAGTTATATCATGTAGCAGAAAGATAAATGCAAAAAAATTTGGCCAGTATGCAAATGAAACAGCAATTCTTTATAACAAAAAATACTCTTGGAGACATATGCCAACCACAGTTCATAAAATTTTATACCATGGAGAACAAATATTTCAACACAATATGCTACCAGTTGGAGATCTATCTGAAGAAGCGCAAGAAAAAAGGAACAAAGACTACAGATTCTTCCGCGAGCATCTATATATATATAAAAATGAAAAATGTTTGTATGTTTGTTTGTTTGTTTGTTTGTTGGCTTATAGACTCCGAAACTACTGAACCGATTTTCCTGAAATTTTTAAAGTAACATCACCTGAGCCCTAAAAATAAAATAGGCTACTTATTTTTTTGATAGGGACAGGGGAATTGGTACCCCCCATAGGATGCCAATATTAATTATCGCATATCTTAAGAGCCGCTGGACGCATTTTGCTGAACTTTTTGTAGTAGGATCTTCTGAGCCCCAAAATTGAAATAAAATTGCAGCGGGGGAAGTGTCACCCCCATAGGACGCCAATGTTTAATATCGCATATCTTAAGAATTGTTATAGTTAGAATGTTCAAACTTTGTAGAAGTCACTCTTATGGTATACCACACTTTTGAGAAAAAAAATAAAGCGGGTAGGCGCAGGGGGGAAATACCTCCCATAGGATGTATATATTAAATATCTCTCATTTCAAGAAGTGGTTAAAGAAGTGTAGCGAAGCTCACCGGGTTAAGCTAGTTAATATATAAAAATAAAATACACATACATCTCAAACCAAAAATAAAATTTGAATTACCTAAAATGTTATTGATAGCCAAGAATGCTATTTGGGCATTTTTCAAAATATTCCTTTTCAGTTGTATCCTTATAACAACTCGTCTCGTCCCAAAAAAGCCAACCTTTGGCCCCTGTGAATATTGGGACTAAAAAATTTACAGGGGCCAAATATTGGCATTTTCTGACAGGATCTAAGTTCGACAATAAAAAAATAAGTGTCAGTTGTAAAATACAAGAGAAATAATGATAAATTATAAAAAAATCATATTTGAAATATTCAACTTTTACATCGAAACTCAACAAAAAAATGAAATTTTTTTTACGTTTTATAGTGCAAATTAAAGCCTAACATCGCACCTATCGAGCAAAAAAAAAATCGCATAAAAAAATACCGATCCAGTCAAAAGTTATGGAATTTTGACCGCCTTCTCGTAAAATTTCCCACTGTGCGATGGTCAGATCTTACAATATTGTAAGCAGGCGTTGCCAACAGCAAAATTTTTCTGACAATGGTCACTTGTCAGATGCATTAATTTTGCACATCTGCAAATACAAATGAGCTTACAATGTTCACACAGTTGTAAGACATTTTAGCCAATTTTAATGCAATTTAAGCAACGCTGCTTACCAATATTGTAAGATCTGACCATCGTCTGTACGAAGCTTAAGGAATAAAAGTTGGTATAAATAGCAAAACTCAATTAACAAATGCTGATTTTAAAGGTTTAAACACATTCTTGACAGACTGTATGTACATTAGGGCGGGTCGATTTGTATGGATGAAAAAAAAATTAAAAATCGTATAGCAAAAATGTAATCTTCATAAAATTCTAAGAAAAATAAAATAAAATCCTAATCCGCGCCTCTCGACTTGAAAATTTTTTACTTGGGTGAAAATTTTTTTTAATGTAAATTGCATTTTTTTAAATAAAATGTCACACTTTTTTGTAGAAAAGAAAATACCATAAGAATTTTTGCAATTTATAATTACATATAGGCAGGTATTAATATTGTGAAGTGTTAAAAGTGATGTGAATAACAGTTGAAATAAATAACTCAAAATACATAAAAGTTTATGACGATATAAAGGTATAAGAAAAAGTGCCCGATGAGCAAAAATAGAAGATATGTGAAAATTTAAAAAAATCGTCAAAAATAATGGCGCAAACTTGCGCACACTTTTTTTTTGGTTTCTAAAATTAGAGATTCCAAATTTTATTGTGGTATCAAACATGATTCGTAGACATGCTAACCTCACTTTTAAAAACCTCTTCTTTTCCTTTTTTTTTGCAAAAAAAGTGTATAATTTGTTTTTTTTTTTAGCTTTTGAACGAATTGTTTCAACATGAATATTCAACATATTTTAAATTTTTTTTCTTTTTTAAATAACTTTTGATCAAACCTTTCAGCGAAAAAAAATCTTTGTTAAACCTTTATTCGTTTAGCCGCAAAAAAAAAATCATATAAACATCCAGAAACCGAAAAAAACATTTAAATCTCATATAATTTTCTTCACTTTCCTGACTTTAGCAGGGTCTCAGAGCTACAAATCGCAACTAAAAGTCTTAAAAATGTACAATATAATGTAAAATATTGTTGTCTGTCGAGCTGCGTACTTAGTTCTTAAGATTTCTTAAAATTCAGTTTTGCCTTGTTGGCCAGCTTTTCAGGCCAAATACTCCTCTGTGCAGCTGTTAAAAATTATCATTAGTAACTGCACAGCCTTGGGGGGTAAGTTTTTAATAAGTAAGTTCGATACATCATCAAGACCAGGCTTTTCATATAAATTAAAATTTTGATTAAAAATCTTTGCGTACGGTAATTTTTTCTCAAAAACGGTAATTTTTAGAGGGCCGTACGGCAATTAAAAAATAAAAGTTAACATCACTGATCTGTACGTTCTTTACCATGCTTTTTACAATTAAAACAACAAAATACTGCTGGTATTTTGTCTTTGTTCCTGAGTGGGCAATCATTAGTGTGGTGTGCCTTAGTGCACATCATACATGCAGGAAGACGATTACAGTGATGACCTCCATGGCCATAATTAGGCATTTCCAACATTGGGTTGGATTGTCGTTTTTCCTTGGTTTGTACTTTTTCCATGAAACAATTACATTGCATATGGCAGTTATATTATTTAGTGATTTCGGATTAAAGTTTTTCCGAACAAATTGTACTTTATATACCGCATTATCTACGGAACTGAATCTTGTATTGACTTCAGTCATACTTGAAGGTGTCAAGTTATAACCTATGATGTCCTGTTTTATATCATCAGTACTGATCTTAGGAAGTCCGTATAGAAGTACTGTGTACAGACGGTTTTCTTTGGAGTTAAAAGAATGAAATTCTATTTCATTTTGTAATGGAGCATTTTTGCATTTTTCAGAAGTCTCAGTGTTTTGCGGAAAAACTTTTGTTTCGATGGATGTACGTTTATAAAATGAGTCTTTACCTAATAGATCTTGAAGATATTTTAGGGAAGTGTTTTGATCGACAACAAGTGGTGGCGGTTTAACTATTTTTACATCGGTTATATTGGATACTGGGTTCAGATCCATATTATTGTGATCGGCTAGGGCACTAAACCGATTTCTCGTAGTTGACGGTAAGTCTGATAACATATTTATAGGCACGGTTCGAGACCATTTTTGTCTCTTCGTGTTAGTCTTTTTTACAATGGCCCCCGGGGCCATATCAGTATTGCTATCCCAGCCGTTGAAATGTAATTGACACACGAGAGAGTTCAATGAGAACAACCAACGACAATTACAAAAAAAATAATTGCACTTCTTTTTAACTTTAATTCGCTTTGATAACACTATCCGCTACTTATTAAGAGACGTCTGTTCTCTACGAAATTTAGTATCGAACTCGCCTGGTCTCTCTTGGGATGCAATGCTTAACCCATTTCTTGCCTCCAAGTGTTTGAACCCACGTTTATCATATATTAATTTTGAGTGAATAAAAATCACAGATAAATATAAAAAACTAAAAAAAAACAAGTAAGAGTGCTATATTCGGCTATGCCGAATCTTATATACCCTTCACCATGGTTTGGAAAGAACAGAAGTTTATATATATATTTAAATACATGTATATATACATGTATATTTATAAAATATATATCGTTTAGTTTTATTTAATTATTTGCACATGATTGCGTGCTATTAAATATATTAAAAGTTTAATTAATATATAGCACGTTAAGTTTTGATCGAATTTCAGTATTTGGTCATGCCGACATCTTAAAGTATAAAATTACCATTTACTTTGGTGATAAAACTTGTAGTCGGGAAGTTCTATGGTTCACGAAAATAGGTATTAAAAAAAAACTATATTTTTGACATTACTTTTTTTTTTACTGATATTCCGAGTTTTTCTAAAGATTTCCGATATTTTGATATCTAAAACGTATGAATAGGTCATAATACAGCTCTAAAATTTTAGTTTTTATAAAAATGTTAATGTTTTTAGTCCTTTTTTTGTAGTATTTTGCACATAACTTAACCATTTTTAACCGATTTGGCAGATTTATATACCAATGTGCTTAAAAATAATATTTCCATTAAATTGGCTTATAGGCATATATATATATATATACCTACATATTTGCACATATATTTAAGCAAACTTAATTATAAAAAAAACAAACTTAATTATAAAATAAAAAACAAACTTAATTATAAAAAAGAGTAACTTTTGGGATTTCAGTATTTTGATTATAACTCAGCCATTTTTTAACCGATTTGACAGATTTATATACCGACGTGTTTAGCAAGAAATTTACCATTTATTTGTGTTATAAAACTTGGACTCGGGAAGATCCATGGCTACCGAAAATGGGTATTTAAAAAAAAACCGGTTTTCCCGAGTTCTTTATAAAATATGTTCTACTAAAAATTTCCGATATCTTAGTATATAAGTCATTTCCATAGGACATATGACAGCCCTAAAATTTAGGTTTTTATACAATTTTTACTTTTTTTTGTACGGGAGGTACCACGCCCACTTCTCCCATCCCGCCCACATTTTGTAGGGTGGTGTGTATTGACAACCAAAATGTGTGTACCCAATTTGGAAACTTTGGCTCTTACCGTTCTCCAGATATACAGAAAAAAGCAATAAAAATACAACAACAACAAGGGATTTTTGGAAAAAATTAGAGGCAGTCGTGGTTTTTTGATCATATCTCAGTCATTTGTGAACCGATCTTGCTGAATTTTAATAGCACGAAATGGTGGACTATATGTGACATAAATGTAAAACAACCTAGCCGCTATCATGTCTGGTTTTCCCGGAAAACACATATCAAGCGTAAGACGGACAGACGGACAGACGGACATTGTTAAATCAACTTCTCTTCTCATATGGACCCGGAATATATATACTTTATGGGGTCTAAAATCAGTATTGTGGAAATTACAAACGTAATGACAAACTTATATATACCCTTTTACACCTCTGGTGAAGGGTATAAAAATAAGGGTATAAAAAGGGTAAATTAAAAGGCGTAAATATGTATAAAATATACGTATATGAAGTTCATAAATATATTTAAAAAATTTTAAAAAGTGAAAAACTGACCAATTTCTTTTTAGATAAAAAGATTTATAAAATAAAAAAACAAAAAATAAAAAACAAAAAAAAGAATGGAATGAATGGGATTCGAACCAGTAAACCAATAAGACATTGTTAAGAGGCAGACCGTTTAGACCGTTCGACCATCGAACCGCATGAGAAGTCGTTGTTGATTTGAGTATGTGATATCCATAATTATTTATATTAAATTAAAGTATGTATGTGTTTGTTGTTTGTGTGTAATACAGAAGGTAATATTAAATAAAAAAAAAAAAGAAGTTTACCGCAAGTATTTTAAATGAAAAAAAACCACAAAAAAACAACTATTTTACAGGGTTACCATTAACCGTTTTGAAACGTAAACTTTCGTTTTGGTTAATAAAAGTCGCAAACCAATTTAAATGTTTTTTATTTATCAATAATACAACAGAAACATACCAAGAAATTGCTTAAATTGTGTATGCTTTTAAATCGCTTTTGTGCAGAAGATATTATCAGGCCTGTTCTGAAAATCACTTTAACTCAAATCACGTGATTTGAAATCACATGTGCCTACTGAAATCACACGTGTGATATTTTAGCGTCCCGTTTTTGTGTGATCTTCAATTGCAGAAAGCACACCAAGAAACACAACAACGGTATGACTTTCAAAACACCACAAAGTCACAGGTGTGATTTCAGAACAGGCCCGTATATAGGTATATATGAATATATTTTTGTATAAATTGTCTAAAAAAGTGACTAATATGTTATCAATGTCAGCAATAAAAAGGCAAAGATTGCTTTTAATATTTTGACGACACTAGATGACTGTTCGTTATGTTAGCGGTTTTTTGTAGTCGTAAAACCCTGCTTGTTTGTATGGTTTTTAAGCAGTGCAGTGCAGCTTTACTTAGATTAAAAATTTTAATTTAGCTAAAATAATTTCATTAAGCGCTTCGCATTTTTTTAAGCATTTTAATTGAATGTTTCTAGCTTTTTTAGAATTATTTTAAAAATTGAAGAATAGGTATTGATATAACTTAATTTTTTTATGTATTATAATAAATTATAATAAATTTTGACTAAAAAAAATAGTTGTAGTCAAAATGAAATTTCGTATGGAAATGGATAATTCTTATTTTATTGTAAAACAATTTTCATTTTATTTTTTTACAAGACGATTTTTTTACAGGGCGATTTTTAATGAAGACTTTTAAGTAGTGTGGGAATTTTTTATTTTTGAAAGTAAATTCAGCACAAAAAACTTAGATTTAGCTGTAAAATTTCCATTTGGCATTTTATTAGCTTTTTAGAAAAATGTTTTAAGCTTCTTTTGATTAATTTTTAAAGTTGGATGAAATAGTCTTAAGCGGCCCATACACTTGCAATATTACTGTATATGATATTCGCCATATTATTTAAATTTTGTCCTATATTATGCAATAAGTCGCACAATGGTTTCATTCATTCAATAAAAAGGTGAACATAAACTATAGGAATAGCATAAACAGCATTATACAATGTTGCCAACACATTTCACTTTCTTTTCGTTGTGCAATAAAAATCAAAAGTCTTTTGATTGTTGCCAATATATTGTGCTACCATCGAATATCGCATACACATTGGCGATATAATTGTACAATACGTAAAATTGAACAATTTTATTGCAAGTGTATGATCCGCTTTAGCGATTAAAACTAAAATAAATTGTTATAAACTAACTTTTACGCAATTAATGATGACTGTTTTTTTAAAATATAAAAAAAATAATCTGGTCTAAATATGTCTGTAAATTCTTTTAAATCAAAATAGCTATAAAACCGTTTGTATTTTGTTTTTATTAGAGGGCCTTCCAATTTCAAGGTTAACCAATTGTGGTATTTATATCTGATGCTTTATCAAATCTACCTAAATACTTGTTTAAATATTACCATTTATTTTAATTTTGTTTAAAATGAGTCACTTAAATGTATAAGGATTTAAAACAATATAATGAACAACTTTAAGAATTATTTGTAGCGTTTTCAAAATAATTTTTAGCATTTCTTTGCCTTGCCTAATGTCAGAGTAAGCTGTGAACAAATTTTAAGATCTGTTTCTATGTCATTGCGTTCGTCAATAAAATTATCCTAACTTAAATGTTTCTAGCTTTTTGATTAAATTAAACATTTACGTACGCAAATACTTATTGTTGAATGTTTTGTTTTCAAATAACAAATGGGATTTTTTTTAGAAATAATAATATTTTTTAAAAATAATATGGCAACACGTGTAAGATTTTTGAATTGAAATGTAAGAAGAGACAATCCGTCTCTATAACTGAAAAAAAAGCAACAATCATGAAAACAATGCCTACCAATACACATAAATAACTTTTGCATATTCGTACATACTTAGGTATTTAAATTTAAGCCAAAAACAAATTGTAAAATATGTTTTTTGTTTCACATGTAAGGCGAACGATGCATATTTATATTGTCAATAAAATGAAAAAATCAAAAATCGCTGAATAATTTTAAAATCGTTTATAGAAATATTTATGGAAAAAGTTAAAAAATTTTTGTTTGGTAAAGGTGGAGATGCCGAGATTTGAACCCCGGCAATATAACAAACAAACCTTCTTGGGCAACCGCCCAGACCATTGAGCTATTAACCTTGTTAATAATAAAGCATTATAATAGAATATACTTCGTCATATTATTAGTTTAATTTGTAGGTATGTATTTTTCAATTAAAGCGAACAATCATGTACAAGCATGTGTACATGTTTCAAATAAAAAAACAAAAAAACAACAACCACAAGGGTTTTTTTTGGAAAAATTAGAGGCAGTCGTGGTTTTTTGATCATATCTCAGCCATTTGTGGACCGATCTTGCTGAAATTCAATAGCAAGAAATGGTGGACTATATGAGTTATTTTGGCTATAAAACTTGGACTCGGGAAGATCTATGGTTCCTGAGAATGGGTATTTTTCAAAAAAAAATTAATATTTTGGTCATAAATTTTTCGTATCTGAACCGATTTTCCCGAGTTTTTTATAAAATATGTTCTACTAAAAATTTCCGATATTTTGGTATATAACCACATATATACCACGCCCACTTCTCCAATCCCACCCACATTTTGTAGGGTGGTGTGTATTGACAACCTTAATGTTTGTACCTAATTTGGAAACTTTGGCTCTTGCCGTTCTCCAGATATACAGAAAAAAGCAATAAAAATACAACAACAAGGGATTTTTGGAAAAAATTAGAGGCAGTCGTGGTTTTTTGATCATATCTCAGCCATTTGTGGACCGATCTTGCTGAATTTCAATAGCCAGAAATGGTGGACTATATGTGACATAAATGTAAAACAACCTAGCCGCTATCATGTCTGGATTATCCGGAAAACACATATCAAACGTAAGACGGACAGACGGACATCGTTAAATCAACTTCTCTTCTCATATGGACCCAGAATATATATACTTTATGGGGTCTAAAATCAATATTGTGGAAATGATATTATTTCTTTTAACTAAATATTTTTTATTTTTTCGACATTTAACAATAAATAAACAACACTAAAAAATTTGTCGTTTTCTTAACACAAACAGCTGACTTAACGATAACAAGTGCTGTTTAAAATGTTACAGAATAGCAAAATCGTTAATTTGCTTGTTAATTTTTTTTAACAATGACAACTATTGTTAAAATTAATAACAGAATCGCATTACTGGACAGTCTAAATAGATTTGACGCCCAAAGAAAATTACACTATCCATTATAGAGTTTTAAAACAATTTATAAACAGTGGAATTGTTTTGAAAAAAGTGCAGAGAATTTTAAAATTTAAGCAGTCTTCATGGTTAAAAAATATATCGATGATATATTGATTGATAAAAAAACCTGACTGACTCACTGATTCGTCATCGCACAGTCTAAAGCCCTTATGACACTACATTTTTAATGCATTGTTAAAGTTTTGGTGAACAGTACAAATATAATACCATGTTCACACGGACAGCAATATTCGTGTTTCGCTCTCTTATTCCTGTTTCGCGCCCCAAACATGACTGAAACGACTTGTTTCCCCATACAAAATTTTGTGAGCGAAACAGGTCGTTTCATTTTGAAACAGGCTGCGAAACAGGAAAAATGTACTATCATCTCTAATTTTGATAACAATTATCGTTAGTTTATCTGAACTAGCTCTCAAAAAAATCAAAACAAAATAAAATACAAAATAAAAATTGATGTTTAATAAAATAAAGTGATAATTATCAAATAATAATATTAATAAAAGTATTAAATAATATATTTTTAACATTTAATTACTTTTTTTCACTGCCAAAAAAATGGCAAAATAACGAAAAACACAAAGAGGAATAAAAAAAAAACAAATAAAATTATTAAAACTAAACAGAATTTTTTTTAGTTTTTTTTTTTTTTTTTTTTTAAGATGATAAGCCAAGCATTTTACTATTAAATTAAATGCAATTTATTTAATTGCCATTTTTAAGTTATATTATTTCTTTTAACTAAATATTTTTTATTTTTTCGACATTTAACAATAAATAAACAACACTAAAAAATTTGTCGTTTTCTTAACACAAACAGCTGACTTAACGATAACAAGTGCTGTTTAAAATGTTACAGAATAGCAAAATCGTTAATTTGCTTGTTAATTTTTTTTAACAATGACAACTATTGTTAAAATTAATAACAGAATCGCATTACTGGACAGTCTAAATAGATTTGACGCCCAAAGAAAATTACACTATCCATTATAGAGTTTTAAAACAATTTATAAACAGTGGAATTGTTTTGAAAAAAGTGCAGAGAATTTTAAAATTTAAGAAGTCTTCATGGTTAAAAAATATATCGATGATATAATGATTGATAAAAAAACCTGACTGACTCACTGATTCGTCATCGCACAGTCTAAAGCCCTTATGACACTACATTTTTAATGCATTGTTAAAGTTTTGGTGAACAGTACAAATATAATACCATGTTCACACGGACAGCAATATTCGTGTTTCGCTCTCTTATTCCTGTTTCGCGCCCCAAACATGACTGAAACGACTTGTTTCCCCATACAAAATTTTGTGAGCGAAACAGGTCGTTTCATTTTGAAACAGGCTGCGAAACAGGAAAAATGTACTATCATCTCTTATTTTGATAACAATTATCGTTAGTTTATCTGAACTAGCTCTCAAAAAAATCAAAACAAAATAAAATACAAAATAAAAATTGATGTTTAATAAAATAAAGTGATAATTATCAAATAATAATATTAATAAAAGTATTAAATTTCAAAAGATTTTGTTATTCGTGCTTAATTCCCAGTTTTTATTATTGATAAAAACACTTGAAATTTATTGTTGATGGGATAAGCTATTCCTATGCATTTCACTGGTTGCTTAGGCCAGATCATCAGGAAACTTCATCCATAAAGGTTTTAGACAAACTAAAGATATTAAACCAAATAAAACTGTTAAACGTATAAGAATTATAGCAACAGTTCTACTTGTAACAATATCAAAGTTTGAACAAAACACATCAACAATAAACAACAGTGGGTTCATCTCATCTTACATTTCCCCACTACAATTAGTTGAAATTCTCTCAACATTAATTGTAGTTGTAAGTAGGTTAAGAAAAACAAAATGAAAAAAACAACAACTTACAAAAGATGTTGTCAATTAAGTGTTTTTTAGGCCGTGCACTGCCTGTTTATTATCAAAAAGTAATTTCAATTTTTGGGAATACAAAATTTTAATTTCAAAAGATTTTGTTATTCGTGCTTAATTCCCAGTTTTTATTATTGATAAAAACACTTGAAATTTATTGTTGATGGGATAAGCTATTCCTATGCATTTCACTGGTTGCTTAGGCCAGATCATCAGGAAACTTCATCCATAAAGGTTTTAGACAAACTAAAGATATTAAACCAAATAAAACTGTTAAACGTATAAGAATTATAGCAACAGTTCTACTTGTAACAATATCAAAGTTTGAACAAAACACATCAACAATAAACAACAGTGGGTTCATCTCATCTTACATTTCCCCACTACAATTAGTTGAAATTCTCTCAACATTAATTGTAGTTGTAAGTAGGTTAAGACAAACAAAATGAAAAAAACAACAACTTACAAAAGATGTTGTCAATTAAGTGTTTTTTAGGCCGTGCACTGCCTGTTTATTATCAAAAAGTAATTTCAATTTTTGGGAATACAAAATTTTAATTTCAAAAGATTTTGTTATTCGTGCTTAATTCCCAGTTTTTATTATTGATAAAAACACTTGAAATTTATTGTTGATGGGATAAGCTATTCCTATGCATTTCACTGGTTGCTTAGGCCAGATCATCAGGAAACTTCATCCATAAAGGTTTTAGACAAACTAAAGATATTAAACCAAATAAAACTGTTAAACGTATAAGAATTATAGCAACAGTTCTACTTGTAACAATATCAAAGTTTGAACAAAACACATCAACAATTAACAACAGTGGGTTCATCTCATCTTACATTTCCCCACTACAATTAGTTGAAATTCTCTCAACATTAATTGTAGTTGTAAGTAGGTTAAGAAAAACAAAATGAAAAAAACAACAACTTACAAAAGATGTTGTCAATTAAGTGTTTTTTAGGCCGTGCACTGCCTGTTTATTATCAAAAAGTAATTTCAATTTTTGGGAATACAAAATTTTAATTTCAAAAGATTTTGTTATTCGTTCTTAATTCCCAGTTTTTATTATTGATAAAAACACTTGAAATTTATTGTTGATGGGATAAGCTATTCCTATGCATTTCACTGGTTGCTTAGGCCAGATCATCAGGAAACTTCATCCATAAAGGTTTTAGACAAACTAAAGATATTAAACCAAATAAAACTGTTAAACGTATAAGAATTATAGCAACAGTTCTACTTGTAACAATATCAAAGTTTGAACAAAACACATCAACAATAAACAACAGTGGGTTCATCTCATCTTACATTTCCCCATAATTCTTATACGTTTAACAGTTTTATTTGGTTTAATATCTTTAGTTTGTCTAAAACCTTTATGGATGAAGTTTCCTGATGATCTGGCCTAAGCAACCAGTGAAATGCATAGGAATAGCTTATCCCATCAACAATAAATTTCAAGTGTTTTTATCAATAATAAAAACTGGGAATTAAGCACGAATAACAAAATCTTTTGAAATTAAAATTTTGTATTCCCAAAAATTGAAATTACTTTTTGATAATAAACAGGCAGTGCACGGCCTAAAAAACACTTAATTGACAACATCTTTTGTAAGTTGTTGTTTTTTTCATTTTGTTTTTCTTAACCTACTTACAACTACAATTAATGTTGAGAGAATTTCAACTAATTGTAGTGGGGAAATGTAAGATGAGATGAACCCACTGTTGTTTATTGTTGATGTGTTTTGTTCAAACTTTGATATTGTTACAAGTAGAACTGTTGCTATAATTCTTATACGTTTAACAGTTTTATTTGGTTTAATATCTTTAGTTTGTCTAAAACCTTTATGGATGAAGTTTCCTGATGATCTGGCCTAAGCAACCAGTGAAATGCATAGGAATAGCTTATCCCATCAACAATAAATTTCAAGTGTTTTTATCAATAATAAAAACTGGGAATTAAGCACGAATAACAAAATCTTTTGAAATTAAAATTTTGTATTCCCAAAAATTGAAATTACTTTTTGATAATAAACAGGCAGTGCACGGCCTAAAAAACACTTAATTGACAACATCTTTTGTAAGTTGTTGTTTTTTTCATTTTGTTTTTCTTAACCTACTTACAACTACAATTAATGTTGAGAGAATTTCAACTAATTGTAGTGGGGAAATGTAAGATGAGATGAACCCACTGTTGTTTATTGTTGATGTGTTTTGTTCAAACTTTGATATTGTTACAAGTAGAACTGTTGCTATAATTCTTATACGTTTAACAGTTTTATTTGGTTTAATATCTTTAGTTTGTCTAAAACCTTTATGGATGAAGTTTCCTGATGATCTGGCCTAAGCAACCAGTGAAATGCATAGGAATAGCTTATCCCATCAACAATAAATTTCAAGTGTTTTTATCAATAATAAAAACTGGGAATTAAGCACGAATAACAAAATCTTTTGAAATTAAAATTTTGTATTCCCAAAAATTGAAATTACTTTTTGATAATAAAAGTATTAAATAATATATTTTTAACATTTAATTACTTTTTTATCTGTTTTAAATAAAATCACACTAACAACACAAAAAAAAAAATGTCAAAATGAAACCAGAATGAATCGTATGAACAGCATGTTTGACAATCTAGTTTCAGAGAGCGAAACGAGTGGTTTTTGTCGTCGTATGAACATAGCATAAATTAATAGAAAAATTTACCAAGAGCGAAGGGTTCAGCTGTATTAACATAAATGCCAAACTGTCAAAAATTTTACTGAAGTTATCGATAAAAAATGAAGTTATGTCAAAAAAAATGTAAAATTGTTCAACTTAAAATTGACATTTCAAGCTTGAAATATTAAAAGTGTTGCTGAATCAGCGGCTAATGGGCAAATTAAGCGATTTACCGCTTTTTGTTTTTAGGTTTCTCATAAACAAAAAGTTGGCAACATTTAATTAAATTAACAGAACAGGGATGGCTAAGTTGTTTTAATTGTACTTTTTTGTTGATACTTTTTAAACTTGGATTTACAATACCTTTTTGTGGTGTTTTTTAAGAACATAAATAAAATTAATTTCAACTTAAAACATCTTTTAGTACAATTAGGGCAAAAAAGTAAAATTTTTAAAGGTTGTTGGTACAACTTTAAAAATTCTCAACGCCATCCACAGAGTTTTAAAACAATTTATTAACAGTGGAATTGTTTTGAAAAAAGTGCATAGAATTTTAAAATTTAAGCAGTCTTCATGGTTAAAAAATATATCGATGATATATTGATTGATAGTTAAAAAAACCAATTAGGTTTACGATCATTAGTCTCTAAACCAAATTTTCTAAGTTTGACAAAGTTTAGTGATGATTTGTATGCAGTCGAGCTGCAGAAAATGGAAACATACTACAACAAGCCCATATATACGGATTTTTTGTGTTGGAATTATCCAAATGGAAGATGTATGACTTCCATTACAGATATATGATTCCAAAATTTAGAGAAAATCTGGAGCCTGATTCTGGCAGGCGTGACTGCTTTCTCGATTCGAAAGCAATTTAATATCTAATTATTTCAGTCAATACTGAACGAATCGGAATCATTTCTTCAGTGTTGTAAATCATTAATTTTAGTTTCATAATACTGAAAAAATTATTTCGAATCGTTTAGTATCGCCTGAAAGAATCTATATATGTATATATACAATTGTAACGTTACTGACTGACTGACTGATTCATCATCGCACAGCCAAAAGCCCTTATGACACTACATTTTTAATGCATTGTTCAAGTTTTGGTGAACAGTACAAATATAAATTAATAGAAAAATTTACCAAGTGCGAAGGGTTCACCTGTATTAAGATAAATGCCAAACTGTCAAAAATTTTATTAAAGTTATCGATAAAAAATTAAGTTATGTCAAAAAAAAATGTAAAATTGTTCAACTTAAAATTGACATTTCAAGCTTGAAACATTAAAAGTGTTGCTGAATCAGCGGTTAATGGGCAAATTAAGCGATTTACCGCTTTTTGTTTTTAGGTTTCTCATAAACAAAAAGTTGGCAAGATTTAATAAAATTAACAGAACAGGGATGGCTAAGTTGTTTTAATTGTACTTTTTTGTTGATAGTTTTAAAACTAAGATTTATAATACATTTTTGTGGTGTTTTTTAAGAACATAAATAAAATTAATTTCAACTAAAAAAATCTTTTAGTACAATTAGGGTAAAAAAGTACAATTTTTAAAGGTTGTTGGTACAACTTTAAAAATTCTCAACGCTATTCCTGAAACAAAACCATAACAAGAGAAAAAAAACTAAAAAACTTTGCATTTACTGTTTCTTTCTATCAATTCTATATCAAATAATGAATAAAAAATGTAGTGTCATAATGGCTTAAACGCCTGAAGCTAAAAACTTTAAATTTGGACCAGAGATTGGTCACTTTCCAAATCGATCCACTAAGACGGGATTTTTGGAAATTCAAATGTTTCGGGGGTAAAAAGGGGTAAAACCGGGAAAAATACGGTAACCTTTTATCTCCAAAACTAAAAGAGATACAAAAAAAAATTTATACTTAAGGGGTAAAACCGGGAAATATACGGTAACCTTTTATCTCCAAAACTAAAAGAGATAAAAAAAAATGTATACTTATCGTTGTTCTTTAGAAAAATAAGCGGAGAGGTGTCTGGAACTTTTTTGAAATCCGGCCCTTTTAGGGAGTAAACGGGTAAAACCCGAATTTTGGTACTTTTTGGAACCCCATCTATCTTTTGAACCAATAAAGTTTACCAATGTTTAAGCCACATTCGAAACTTATCAAAAAAATACACGTACAATTTTGGTACTTTTTCGAAATTTGGTACTTTTTTTACAAAACATTTTCGTGCATTCTTTGACATATTTGTACTAAATTATGGGATAAGAATCTATGAGGGAACTTTTTGGTATTTATTTATTCATTAACTGGTACTTTTTGAATTACCGTTAGTATTGGACCTAGAAAGATAAAATTAAAAATTCAAGGTCCTGAGTGAATGAGAATCTGTAAGAGGTGGTTTGGTACTATTTTGCGTTTTAGCTGGTACCTTTTCAATTTCCGCATTTATTGGATCTAGAAACATAAAATTTAGAATCTGCAAGAGGGATTTTTTGGTACCTTTTCGTTCTCCAACTGTTACTTTTTTAAATAAACTGGTACTTTTTTTAATTTTATATTTACTTTTGTGCATTAAATAAAAAACAAGTAAGAGTGCTACATTCGGCTGTGCCGACTCTTACATACCCTTCACCATTGTGCGAGCAGAATACAGAGCAACTAGACAAAAACTAAATAAAACTGGTAAATATTTTTTTTTTAAATAAGAGACAACCGGTTTTGAACTTCGCTTTTCATAAGGGCCCAGAATAGAAATTTCCGATATTTTGGTATATAAGTCATATCTATAGGACGTATAGCGGCCCTAAAATTTACTTGTATACATATATTTTAAAAAAGTTAGTTATAAAAAAAGAGTAATTTTTGGGGATTCAGTATTTCGGTTGTAACTCTGCCATTTTTTAACCGATTTGGCAGATTTATATACCGACGTGTTGAAGAAGAAATTTACCATTTACGTTATACAATTTAAAATTTTTTTTGTACGGGAGGTACCACGCCCACTTATCCAATCCCGCCCACATTTTGTTGGATGGTGTGTATTGGCAACCTAAATGTGTGTACCTAATTTGGAAACTTTGGCTTTTGCCGTTCTCAAGATATACAGAAATAAAAAAACTACAACAACAACAAGGGATTTTTGGAAAAATTTTGAGGTAGTCGTGGTTTTTTGCTCATATTTCCGTCATTTTTGGACCGATCTGGCTGAATTTCAATAGCAAACGGAATGACAAAGCTATATATACCTTCTCACCTTCGGTGAAGGGTATAAAAAAGTAAATCGGTGTCTGGTACATTTACGAAATTCGGCCGTTTAGGTAGTAAACGGGTAAAACTTGTATTTTGAAACTGAAAATACTGAAAGTTTTGATACTTCAATGGGGGGAAAAATTGTACCAAAAAAAGGAAATAGGGGAAACTTGATATATTTCAATAGCTGTTTGGCTCTACAACTGGTATTTTTTTTTTAATTATCGTTAATATTGGACCTTAAAACATAAGATTCAACATGCAATGTCCTGAGTGGATAAGAATCTATTGCGGAACTTTTTGGTCCTTTTTTGTTCTTTATCTGGTACTTTTTGAATTTCCGTCAGTATTGGACCTAGAAACATAAAATTCAATATGCAATCTCCTGGGTGGATGAGTATCTGTAAGAGTTAACTTTTTGGTACTTTTTTATTCATTAACTGGTAATTTTTGAATTTCCGTTGGTATTGGACCTAGAAAGATAAAATCAAACAAGCAAGGTCCTGAGTGAATGGTAATCTATAAGAGGGAAGTTTGTGGTACTTTTTTCATCATTAACTGGTACTTTTTTTAATTTTCGTTAATTTTGGTCTTATGAACATAAAATTTAACTTTCAACGTCCTGAGTGAAGAATAATCTGTTAAAGCCCTCTTTGGTACTTCTTTGTTTTTTAACTGGTACTTTTTGAATTTCCGTTATTATTGGAACTAGAAATATAAAATTCAACATGCAATGTAATGAGTGGATAGGAATCTATAAGAGTGAAGTTTTTGGTACTTTTTTGTTCTTTAGTTGGTACTTTTTTAATTTCCGTTAGTATTGGACCTAAAAACATTAAAGTAAACATGCAAGGTCTTGAGTGGAAGATAATCTGTAAGAGGGATCGTTTTGGTACTTGTTTGTTCACTACCTCTTATTTTTTGAATTTCCATTAGTATTGGACCTAGACACATGAAATTAAACATTCAAGGGGTTGAGTGAATGACAATCTGTTAGAGGAATCTTTTTGGTTCTTTTTCGATTTTAACTGGTACTTTTGCTAAATTTTCGTTAACATTGGGCTTACGAACATAAAATTTAAACTGCAAGGTCCTGAACGAATGAGATTTCCTAAAAGAGCTTATTGGATGGTATATAAGTCATATCCATAGGACGTATAGCGGCCCTAAAATTTACTTGTATACATATATTTTAAAAAAGTTAATTATAAAAAAGAGTAATTTTTGGGGATTCAGTATTTCGGTTGTAACTCTGCAATTTTTTAACCGATTTGGCAGATTTATATACCGACGTGTTGAAGAAGAAATTTACCATTTACTTTATACAATTTTTGATTTTTTTTTGTGCGGGAGGTACCACGCCCACTTCTCCAATCCCGCCCACATTTTGTAGGATAGTGTGTATTGGCAACCTAAATGTGTGTACCTAATTTGGAAACTTTGGCTTTTGCCGTTCCCCAGATATACAGCAAAAAGTAATAAAAATACAACAACCACAAGGGTTTTTTCGAAAAAATTTGAGGTAGTCGTGGTTTTTTTGCTCATAACTCAGTTTTTTTTTTAACCGATTTGACAGATTTATATACCGACGTGTTTAAGAAGAAATTTACCATTTACTTTAGCTATAAAGCTTGGACTCGGGGAGATCTATGGTTCCCGAAATTAGGTATTTTAAAAAAAAATTTAATTTTGGTCATAACTTTTTTGTATCTGAACCGATTTTCCCGAGTTTTTTATAAAATATGTCCTACTAAAAATTTCCGATATTTTGATATATAAGGCCTTAAATTTAGGTTTTTATACAATTTTTAATTTTTTTTGTAGGGGAGGTACCACGCCCACTTCTCCAATCCCGCCCACATTTTGTTGGATGGTGTGTATTGGCAACCTAAATGTGTGTACCTAATTTGGAAACTTTGGCTTTTGCCGTTCTCAAGATATACAGAAATAAAAAAACTACAACAACAACAAGGGATTTTTGGAAAAATTTTGAGGTAGTCGTGGTTTTTTGCTCATATTTCCGTCATTTTTGGACCGATCTGGCTGAATTTCAATAGCAAACGGAATGACAAAGCTATATATACCTTCTCACCTTCGGTGAAGGGTATAAAAAAGTAAATCGGTGTCTGGTACATTTACGAAATTCGGCCGTTTAGGTAGTAAACGGGTAAAACTTGTATTTTGAAACTGAAAATACTGAAAGTTTTGATACTTCAAAAATTGTACCAAAAAAAGGAAATAGGGGAAACTTGATATATTTCAATAGCTGTTTGGATCTACAACTGGTATTTTTTTTTTAATTATCGTTAATATTGGACCTTAAAACATAAGATTCAACATGCAATGTCCTGAGTGGATAAGAATCTATTGCGGAACTTTTTGGTCCTTTTTTGTTCTTTATCTGGTACTTTTTGAATTTCCGTCAGTATTGGACCTAGAAACATAAAATTCAATATGCAATCTCCTGGGTGGATGAGTATCTGTAAGAGTTAACTTTTTGGTACTTTTTTATTCATTAACTGGTAATTTTTGAATTTCCGTTGGTATTGGACCTAGAAAGATAAAATCAAACAAGCAAGGTCCTGAGTGAATGGTAATCTATAAGAGGGAAGTTTGTGGTACTTTTTTCATCATTAACTGGTACTTTTTTTAATTTTCGTTAATTTTGGTCTTATGAACATAAAATTTAACTTTCAACGTCCTGAGTGAAGAATAATCTGTTAAAGCCCTCTTTGGTACTTCTTTGTTTTTTAACTGGTACTTTTTGAATTTCCGTTATTATTGGAACTAGAAATATAAAATTCAACATGCAATGTAATGAGTGGATAGGAATCTATAAGAGTGAAGTTTTTGGTACTTTTTTGTTCTTTAGTTGCGCTCTCTTCTCCCACCGCCCTTCCCAATTAAATTGATCAAGGAGCTCATCCGTCATTAAAGAAAGTATAACTTCGCTGGCGTCTTCTGCCATCCCTTTTGATTTAATCATAAACGTCTTCTGTAAAATGAGTTAAGCTTAAATTTTTTACATCTTTAATTTTAAATTTGAATTGCTTACTACTGCCATTGCGAAGTCCGGCGTTTGAAGTTTTTCTTCAATACTAACCACTTCTTCCAACGTTTTTAAAGGAAGTATAGAGGCGACTTCGTTCAGCACATTATCAATTGTCTCTCCGGTCATGCGGCACACCGACTGCTCTACCTTCCTTATGGACACTTTACATTCCATAAGGATTTTATTGTGAGCAACAAACTCAGCTTTAGATAAAAGCTGAAAAAAGTTTAGAAATAAGTTAAAAATGTCAAAATTATACATATGTTTGTATATGTACTTACATTTACCTCGCAACGTTCTAATTTGAGAGCAATGCTTTCCTGGTTTGTAACCAGAGCGGCCTGCCCGTTGCTCAGGTATCCTGATTGGCCGGCATATTGGTTTGCTTTAAGGTAAGAAAATGTGATTAGCACTAAAAAAGAAAGATATTGCATTGAAAAGGCATTACTTTATACTTACATTCACTTCGACTTTTTTGAGCCGGTCTTTAATATCTTTCTGGGCTTCTAAAATGGCCTCCTGCCCCTTTAATATTTGTTGCAAAGTTGCAAGTATTTCTGAAAAAAAAAACAATGTTTGGTCAAGTACGGCTTATTAATTTAGTTAATTAATTTCATTTTCCTTCGTTTTTTTCTGGCTCCTTCGAGAAGGCATACATCGTTCTAGGCAATACACACTGGTTGGCTTAAAATAGACGCAATTAATATAGGTTTACAATAACAATGAATAAAAATTTTAAAATGTATATTTTCCTTACCTTCGATACGCTGAGAAAGCTCAATTGCTTCTTCAAAAATATTATCTGAAACATCCATGTGTAATTTATTTTTTTATTATATACCAATTACGGAAATTAATATATAGTAGTAATAACATCATTATTATATTATTATACAGTGATATTATTATTACTATTGTTATTATTTGTTATTATTATTATTATTGTTATTATTATTACTATTATTATTATTATTGTTATTATTATTATTGTTATTATTATTATTGTTATTATTATTATTATTGTTATTATTATTATTATTGTTATTATTATTATTATTGTTATTATTATTATTATTGTTATTATTATTATTATTGTTATTATTATTATTATTGCTATTATTATTATTGTTATTATTATTATTGCTATTATTATTATTGTTATTATTATTATTGTTATTATTGTTATTATTATATTTTTTTTTTTGATGTGGGAGGTAGGGTTTAAAATGCCTTCGCACTTACAGCGACCGTCGTCAACTGCATCGAGTGGTGTTTCCACTAATACATTCCCTCCTCATTTTCTCGTGAAGGACTTCTCTTTTTACCCACGTCTGGGTCCATCATGTTCTAAGCAAGCATGATCCTGCTGCTCATCTTCTGTTCGTTGGGACTCGCGTTGCCTCAAAGTATCGCAGTCTTTTTTGCATTCCATTTGTCTCCGCATTCGAGCATTTTTTATTATAATTTTAATTTTTATTATTATTATTAGAATTATTATT
The DNA here is from genome assembly GCA_930367215.1 of Pollenia angustigena. Classification (NCBI taxonomy): domain Eukaryota; kingdom Metazoa; phylum Arthropoda; class Insecta; order Diptera; family Polleniidae; genus Pollenia; species Pollenia angustigena. Next base: position 7,484,830 of record OV884061.1, on the reverse strand, counting down.
ACAATTACTAATATTTTATTATTATTTTTATTATTTAAATTGTTATTATTATTGTTGTTATTATTATTATTATTGTTATTATTATTATTATCGAGTTTAGTTTGAGTGAGTTAGAAATTAAAGTCGTGAAAAAGATTGTGCAGAAGAGGTATGAGAAGAAATTTGCTACCGTTTGGAATACAAAAATACTTAATGAGTATATCTTCCCGTCTAACGCTTATCATTTCAGTACCTAAATCGCTAGCAACGACAATGCCAAGATCCGTTAAGGATTGAAAGGGTTGTTCGAAGTAATTTTCACGTACTTGAAAAACTTAACAAACGAATTCTTCTGATCCTAAAGTATTTGGTGCGCTACAAATTTTAATGGGTCCTATTTTTTCGCAATAACAAAAACAATCTTTCTCTTTCTTCGGATTTAAAGTAAACTTGGCTAATTAAGAAACGTTCCTTGCGCCTTCATTGAGCCCCTGTTTTTCTTCGAGCAACAACTGTTGCAAAATCTTGTTCGGCTTCTTAACAATTTTCTTCATGTGCTGCATATAATTTTGAAACCTGTATGCTGAAAAAGAATCCAATGGCCCATAGTGCTTAACGCAATCCGCTAAATGCAACAGCCCATGTACATTAAAACTCACTAGCTCATCGCCGTATAAAATACCGAAATAACGAACGAAGTCCTCCAACACTTTTTGTGAAATAAAAACCTCCTCTCTGCGCAACCTATCACTCGATAAGAGTCTAATACCACAATGCAGCAACAAAAAATGATAAAACTGGTCTTCGGTTATATTCTCCTTTAGAATAAAAATGCCAGTATAGAGCAAAAAATGGCTAAATTCCGTCGACTTCCAATTATGTAATTCATCTAGAATTCTTGGGGTACGGCAAAACTCCGATGGAACGTATTCAGCGACAAAACTTAGCTTTTTATAAATGCTTTTAATATTCCCTTTATGAATTATAAGCTTCAACAACTTCTTAGTAACTCCCAAGTCGAATAAGTGCATACAATCTAAAGGAAACTGTGAAACCATTCCAAAACCCGTTTCCTCCAAAGTGCTTCTTTTGGCCTTAAATTCTTCTATATGATGAGAAGGACTTAATCTGAAACCAAATGCTGAATCAATTCTTAGAACACCGACTTCTTTAGAAAAACAAACCCTTCTCTCCTTATATGTTCCTACTTGACAACATTTTGGGCAACCATTTTTACTATTATGGGAGACAACACCTGTGACAAAAGCCCTTTAACACCACTTTCTTGTAGAACCTTCTCTTCAGCGCAAAACTCACTCATAAAACTATTTAAACATTTTGGCTTCTTAAATCCGGAGAAACATGCGATTAAAAAGGGATCTACCTGAGGAAAACCTACAACTACTCCAAGAATGGGCCACAAAACTCTATTCGAACTCTTAAAAAGTTTAAGTCCATCGACGCCGACATCAATTGAAACTTCTTGTTCTCCATCCAAGTAATCAAAGGAATGTGAAGAAAAATATTTCTGAATACCTAGGTATAAAAACTCTCCTACAGGAATATTACCAATATTTATCTTCTCCCTACTCGTACTCAAAACAGTTTTAGCTGACAGTGGTAAATCTTCAACTCCTATTCTTTTTAAAGTACGTAGTAAATCTTCTAACGCATTTTGTGAAATTTTATTCCTAACTGCGCACGACTTTAGCTCCTCACATTTCTTTTTCGAACCAATATTGCCTGTAAAGCAATCACTTTCTTTTTTAAAAACAGTTCCTGCTTCCGCTTCAACACTATCACTTCCTAAAACCGAAACTTCTGGGTTGAATGAATCACCTGACGCAGCTTCGGAGCTATCGCTTTCAAACTCACTCAGCAAAAATTCACTCCCTACAAAACCTGCTGATGTAGATGGTACTGCATCAGAAACTTTCACTTCCTTTACGTTCTGCAAATTATTTTCAACACTTTCACTCTTCACTAGACTTTTAAATTTTTTAACTTCGGCCTCAAAAGCCCTTTTTTCTTTTGAAAGACAATTTTGAAGATGTCTTTTCTTCATACTTATCTTTTTTTTAATTTGTTTTTTTGTTTAAATTTGTTTTTTTTAAGTTTTTTAAACTTGTTTTTTTGTATGGTTTTTTGTTTTAAATTTTTTTTTTTTGTATGGTTTTTTGTTTTAATTTGTTTTTTTTTTTAAGTTTTTAAAACTTGTTTTTTGTATGGTTTTTTGTTTTAATTTGTTTTTTTTTTAGTTTTTAAACTTGTTTTCTATGGATTTTGCTTTTTTTTTAATTTTTTTGGCACTTATTATTTGTTTTAACTTGAACACATGAAATTTTACATTAAAACTACCACCACGAATAAAAAATTTTCAATTTGACAATTTTATTTCAGTACGCAGGGATTTACAAAAATAAAAATGACTTTTGCATGTTAAACGGCTAAAACTGCAACTCTGCATTATACAAGTTAACATGCGGTTGTCTCTCTCATACTTATTAATTTTTTGACTTTTTTAAACAGCGTTGCCATTGCGTAATATTTTTGATTAACACACTTTTAGTTAAAAAATCCCCACAATTCCATTATATAAAAAATCAAAATAAAATATTTGCATGAAATTTAATTAAAAAAAGTACAATAACACTAAAACCATAAAAAAACATACTTTGAAGATCAAATACTAATATAAAAATTATGCCGAAGCAAAATTATGTATAATAGAAAATTTACCAAAATATTTGTACGAAAACCCCCACTATGGCAACGCCGAAATCAACAATTTAATATAAAATTGCTGCAAGTGTGTTAGTTTATAACTTTTGTATGTGTAAGTTTACATCAGCCATTTCTTGTAGGGTTATGGTTTTGGATTGAGTATGTCATAAAATTTTTTTTTTTTGCTTACAAAGATCTGTTTTCGCCATTAGTATTTCTACAATATCTGTGGTTATCTGTGCCCATGTTCTGTAACTCTCGCGTCGAGAAAGTTTTCGATTGAAATGTGTGAAATGAAACAAAAATGCAATCAATTGAAACAAACAGCTGTTTTTCTCACTTAACTGTGTCTGTAACTTTTTTTGGCGAGTACAAGCTGTCACGTAAGGAAATTACTAGCCAATTTACAGAAAAAGTGTGTCTGTAACATTTTTGGTGAGAAAAGTTTCCGCTTTGAACTGTCAAATAAACTCACGAATAAAAATGGGGCGAGAAAAAATTTGAACACTAAAAAACAATTAAAAATGCAAAATGCTAAGAATAATAACAATAATATTTTATTCTTGGCACATTTTTCATGGTTTTATTATTTTGCTTTTAACATTTTTATAAAATATACGAATGTCTTCAAAGCTCGTTTGCAAACAACAAACATTAAAGTCGCTCTTTACACAATTTGGCATAGCCGACGGTTGTGTTTTCGCCGCCGTCGTTGAAAAATTTTCAATTTAAGTAAATTTTGGTCGCTGTCAACGATATGTGTTACTGGCGTTCTGAACGTCTGCAATGTCACATCGGCTTCGAGTGCAATATTTTGACATTTATAACGTAACGACGTAATCTCTTTTGATAGTTTTCGACATGAGTTACAGAGACACATTTTTCTCACTTTTCGAGAAACGATGGAATATTTTGTTTCACATCTTTTCGATGCAAGAAGTTCTCACTAAAGTTACAGAACATGGGTACTGTTGTATGTTAAAATATTGTTGGCGAGTTGATGAAAATAAGAGAGTTTATAAAAACTTGGGTGCCAGATGGTTTAAGTAAAAAATTGGCGTATTGTCAAAAACAAATCGGAAATCAAATTATAAAAAAACCGCAAATTAAAGTTTTAAACACATATTTTTAATTACAAAAATAACAAAGAAAAAAAATTAACCATTACCTAATTCTGTAAAAAAATAAATAAAAATAAATGTTTTATAAATAAATTTTATTTAATTAAAAAAATACGGGGTATCTGGTAGCAGATTTATATGTTCAAACTTAAATAAAAAATTTAATAATTGACACAATTATTAAGAGCATTGAACGATAGAATGGAAATGCGGATTTTATTTATTAAAGAGTATGTCAACCACATGTCTTCCGCCGACTTGAACACACTGTTCAAAACGGAGCCTTGTTTTTCGAGAATTTAAAAAAAATTACCCAATTTTCTCATTTTTTATTTATTTTTTTGATTAAATCTATGGATATGAATCCTTACAGACTACTATATATTACAAAGTTTTTTATAAAGGTATTATTAACGAAAAAATTTTGTTAAGACATATTAAGTATTTAAAAACACGATAATATTGATTTAATTACATTTATATTAATTGAAAAATCGATTAAGCTATACAATTCATTGAAATTTTTGCATATTTACCTCAAAGGATCAGCATCAGCATAATTTGTTCGAACAACAGGAAGGTGCAGAGGTATTAGGTGTCGGGTAAAACGTCGTGGAATATTAAAATTTATGTTACGAAGAAGGAAGTCGGAGAGGACATCGCCATTAATCAAATTAATTAGAAATGCCACATTTAGCACAGTCCTTCAACTTTTTAAAGTAGGTAGTTTAATTATTGATAGCCCCGCAGTATACGAAGGAATTCCCAGCATAACGACCAAATGAGCTCCTCAGGCAGAATAAGATTCAATTCGGTCTATGTGCATGTTAACTTCAGGATCCCGGACAATACACCCATACTCCAAAATTGGCCTTACAAGGGATGTGTATAGTTGTTTCGTTACATTAGGACCTGTAAACTCTTTAGACCATCGTTTTATATAAGCAAGCACACCACGAGCTTTATTAATCTTCATTGTAATATGTTTGCAGAAATCTAGCTTAGGATCAAGTAGAATACCAAGATCCAGAAATTCTCCAACTAACTCTTGTTGATACCCGTCCAGGAAATAGTGTAGCATTGATGTGCAATTTCTAGAAAATCGCATGTGCTTGCATTTTTTTAAATTAAGCTCCATTTGGTTATATTTACACCATGCGTAAAAACTATTTAAATCCTGCTGCAAATACGCCCCATCTGAAGATAATTTGTAGCTGAGAAACATCTTAACATCGGCAGCGTACATTAAAACATTACAATGTTTCATTACAAGCGGCAAGTCGTTTATGAAAATCGAAAACAGCAAAGGACCTAGGTGACTTCCTTGGGGGACACCGGAGCGAACAGAAATTTCTTTGGATGTGGTATTATCAAAAAGAACACACTGTGTCCTACAGGTTAGGTACGACCGTAACCAGTACAAAGCGTTACTAGTAAACCCTAATAAATTCAGCTTAGTGAGAAGTAGGCTATGGTTGATTTTATCAAAAGCTTTGCTGAAGTCAGTGTAAATAACGTCCATAAATTGGCCATCCTTAAAAGTGTGGTTTGTTAGAGTTGTTAGTTGTAAAATATTTGTTACTGCAGAACAACCTTTCCTGAAACCATGCTGGTATGGTGATATGATTGAGGATACACTGTGGCAGAGAGAGTCTGTTAAGCATTTTTCAAAAAGTTTGGGAATTGCACTCAATTTTGCAATGCCTCTATAATTCGTTATGTCCGACTTGTTTCCTGATTTAAATATCGGTATGATAAAGGATTTCCTCCAAAATTGGGGGAAATATCCGTATTTTAATGACACATTAAACATGATAGCCAACGGAGTAGCCAAAGCATGAGCACAAGTTTTTAAAACGCAAGCAGGGATGCCATCAGGTCCACTACACAATGACGATTTATTGTTTTCAAAGATAAAAGAACCTGAGAAGTATCAATAGATGAAAATGATATTGCCTGATGTTCCAACAGACAAAACGGGTATTCAGTTGATGTATCGTACTGTTGCTTAGAATATGTTGTTGCAAAAAAATCGGCAAACATATTGCTTTTAATCAAATAAATATTAGACTCATTAATTAAATACTTCATAACTCTTGGATAGCCAGTAGATTTTCTTTTCGAATTTACAAAGTTATAACATGATTTTGGGTCACGTTTAAAGTTCCTTTTAATTTTCTCGAGGTAATTTATATATAGTCTCCTGTTGAGAAGATTATATTCTGCTCGAGATACACAGTATTTGCTATAATCATAAACTGTTCGATATTTCTTATATTTTTTATAGCATTTGTTTTTAAAATTTTTTAATCTTGATAGATGAGGAGAATTCCACGGTGGACCTGAATGTTTAATCACTAGAAGTTTCGGCACACACTCCTCAAAAAAATTATGCATAGTAGTATAAAATGTATTAATCATAGAGTCAATTGAAGCTGGGGTACCATTAGGAATAGATAACAGTTCAAGCCAATTAGTGTTGGTCAACAAATAGTTCAGGTCATCGTAATTTGTTTTCTTAAAATATAATTTCTTATCGTTTGTATCATCCTGATTACAAAAGGCATCAGACAAAATATTGTGACTAACTTCAAGAGTAGGGTGGTAGCGATCCTCTGGTCTAGTAACTGGTAATGTTCGAGTAATGGTGCAGTTGGTGGGTTCGTTCACAAAAACCAAATCTACAGTGTTTCCATAATCATTACAAATACCATTTTTTTGAAAAAGACATAAATGAGAAACTCTTCAATAAAGGCATCAGATTTTATTGGTGCATAACTGTATGAGTCTGGTAAAAATTTCCAAATTACTGCTGACAAGTTAAAATCACCAAAAACGTAAACGAAGTCCTCTGGCTGAGCTTTAGACACAACAGATTTTATGGATTCAAAATGTTTCATGTAAGTTAGTTGATCAGATTTTGGGGGAATGTAGGAACATGTTAAAAATATATGTGAGCTATTTAGTTTTATCCGAACACAGATAAACTCAATATCGGAATAATGTTCAAATTTTAACTCATCAGATTGGAAAATATTTAAAACAGCAATTAAAAAGCCTCCACCAGTAGTTAAAGTTTCTCTGTCACGTCTAAATATATTAAAATCATTGCAAAGAATTTCGGTATTTAAAGTGTTTCTATTTAGCCAAATTTCAGTGAGAACAACTATATGGTGATTTAAATTAAAACTTTCAATATAGAGGTTAGCCAGTTTAGTGTTTATACCACGAACATTTTGATAAATAATATTTAAGTGTTTTTCAGTTTTCATGCAAAATTTTTTTGGTTTGTAGACTCATGTGATGAAAGTCGTGCAGCGTTGTTTGTTCTACGATTTTCTCTATATAAAAATTCGCGAACGAGTGCATTATTTGGCCAGAAGCAGGGATCAACAACTCGATCAAAAATGTCATTCGGTACTGTAATTTTAAAGGACGCAATACTTCTGGGTTCGGAATAAGAAAACTTGTGAATTATAATACCAGTACTTGTGGGCAATTTTGATTTTAAGTAATATTCCATATCATCACTGGTTGTGTTAGAGGCGAATCGGGATACAAATACGGACTTCTTTGGAGGTATAACGCGCAATTCTCTACGCATAGATTGAGATTCAACGTTATTTTTGACTTCGGACATTTGGTTGTTTGGATATATGGAGGTTTCTAACGTTTGGTTGTTTTGTTCCATTTGTGTAGTTTTGTTAGAGACATTTACAGACACAGACGATGCATATGTCGGAAAGGGAGTTACTGTTGCATTATTTATATTAGTATTATTAGATGCCGAGGGAGCTATACGCTGAACATTTAGTGCCTTATTATTGTTTCTAGCAGACTTCCGACGTTTCGGTGAAGATTGTGCCGGAGATTTATAGTTGTCCAGGGAAGAGAAATCATCAAACAATTTTTCATAGTTAGAAAGACGGTCAGATAAATTTAAAATTCCTTTTTTTATATTCAGAAAAGTTGATTTTCTTGCATGGAAAAACTTATACAAATCAACTCCAATTTTTCTACAGTTTATGCAGCACCAATTAACCCCTTTAGATTTAAAAATTGCTTCAGCAGCTAAAACAGGAATTCCACCACAGTTGAAATGGATTAACCCATTACACAGCCAACAGGCTAGCATCCTTTCATCATCATTAACAATAGAACATTTTTTATTCATACACTCCATTGTATAAAATATAGCAATAATATTTATGTATTAAAAGTTTTAAAATAACTGCAAAACTAATTGGCAATTTTAATTTGGCAGCACTGACAGTAACCATGTACAATAGCTTGGCAGCACTTTTTTAAAACAACCCGTATTTGGCAGAGCGAAACAGCTGGTTTTGTTTATAATTTTAATGCGTGTGTGTGTATTACCTTTGCAAAGATTTATCTCTCTCTCTCTCTTTTATTTATTCCAGTGAATTGAGATATTTTTTTTATTAATTTTATCAAAAATGTAAATTTAAAAACAATTAAATGACAAAGGCCGTTTATAAATAACAAAAACCGCAAACGATACAATGAAACCAGGACAAACGGCTAATTAACACCACAAGACGATAATAAATAAGCCTTATTACAGGTTAAAATTGGATTAAACAGCAACGGGTAGAAAACACGTCCGTTTTGATCAACTTTTGCTAGCTTGCGTGGATAAGGCACACCAAACAGTTACCCTTGGGCAATGTTAAGGTATTTGATGTTTCAGTCGAGGGTTGCAGGTACTTGGGACCAGTAACGGCAGTTTTTTTTTTTGTTGACGTGGCTATTTAAGTGACCTAACCTAACCTTATTACCTATGAACTTTATAATAAATTTACTTATAGCAGCAAAATAAACAGATAAAATGAATTATATCGCTAAAATGACTATAAGCGGTAGTGACTATAAACAAAAAGAACTGTATATATTTTGGTTGTGGTGACCAATTAAAGTAAAATTTATTTATTTTTGGTTATTAATAACCTAAGTAATTTTTTGTTTACAAATATCTATTGGAAAAAATTATTTATTTTTCTGGTTACAAATATCCATTTTAAATAAACAATTTAATTTGTTGGTTACAAATATCCAATTTAAACAAAAAATAATGTATAGTCCGTCAATCTCGAAAAAAATTGCGACTTTGCGCACAAAGTTTAAATGGACATCCAGCCGGACAAGTGGATATCTTAAGATCGATTCCCCTTGTGCTTTAAGTCCCTCATATGAAGTAGTTTATTTTTCAAAATGTGTTCGTTGGGTTAGACCAGCGTTGCCAAAACTTGGCGACCAAAACTGGCTAAATTTACGGAAAAAATGGCTAAAAATGTGCTAAAAAATGGCTAAAAGCTTTTTTAAATAAAAACATATTAAATTTCAATAACAAAACAGAAATTATTCATTTAAAGTTGTTTACGATGATATTGTGAGTTAAGATCAATTTGTTAAATCAGAATAAACGTAAATTAATATTAAAATAAATTGATATTTAAATATTACACCATTGAACAATTCGATGTCGTTATTGCTCATCTCATAGGAATCACTCATTAGTTTCAAATAATCATAAGTTTAAAATAATTTGAAGGTAAATCATAATCACGACAACATTTACCCAACCTTTTGAGTCCAGTAGCTCGTTTCTGTATTTCCCGCATCGTAAAATTTCTGACAAGAAGTGGGAAACAAAAAATTCCATCGTTTCTCGATTTGTGAGAAAAAAGTGTTTCTGTATTTGAATGCGAAAACAGACAACACAGATTCTGTTTTAACTGGAATATTTCCAGTAATTAAGTGTCAAATAAAAGCGAAACGTCAACAAAAGAAATAAATATAATAAAAACAGGGCTGCCAGATTTGACGATTTTCTTGTTCCGAAAGTGCCGGTTTGCTGTATTTTTCTAAAAAAGGGACGATATTATTTAGTCTTTAAAATAAGACAATTTTAAATCTTTTTATATGTTTGGTTACTAGGCATTACAAAAAAAGATATCTTTAGAAACAAGGCAGCCTTATTTTTCATATTTATCCTTATTGTGAAAATGAAAAAAATATATTGGCAAAAGCAACATTTCGAGGGAAATGTGTTTACTTTTTATTCCCGTGATTATTGAATAAAATTGTTTGTGTTCAAAACATTAAACCATTACCCCATTTTTCCGTCAATATAGAAAAAAGTTTGAGTCAAGATGATTTAAATAAAACAATTTAAAGTGCTATATTCGGCTACGGTAAATCTTATATACCCTTCACCATAGCATTAAAAATCGCACCAAAACCTTAATTTCCAGAGGATATTTGCTTGTATGAGGACCAGGTGAAGTAATAAACCGACTTGGTTTTTTTTTTTAAATATTTATTTTATTTTTTGTCACGCCTTTGTGTGACTTCTTCAGGGAAAAATAACAACTTAAAATTGTTACCGGATTAAAGAAAATAAATAATTTTATAAAAAATAGACCACAAGCTTAATAAAATATATATAATATGTATTTTTATTCGACCTTTATTATTTAAATATGCAAATTAAATATTCGAGCTTAAGGTCTTATTGTTTTATATAAAAAACTTTTTTTTATAAATTTATTTTCACCAATATTTCGGCACTTCCTTTGAGTGCCTTCTTCAGGGTTTTTTTCTTTATAACAAAATTAACAATTTTTAAAAACAAAATTAACAATAAAATGACAAAATTAAAAAATTTTTATAATTGAATATAAAAATAATTTTCAATACAAACTAGATCTATTACAATATACATAAATTTTTAACTTCCGTTTCTATTTTTATAAATTAAATGTCTATAATTTTGTGCTACATTTTCAGTATCTGACTTAAAATTAATTCTCGACACTGTCGGTACTCTTATAATTTGTAAAATTTCCAACATAAATATATGTTTGTAATTATTTTCCGTGTTTAAAACTTTTCTATTATCAAAATCTGGATAATGGTTTAGATTAGCACAATGAATTGATAAAGCTGTTTTTTGTGAAATATTTCTATACCTCTGATCTGACTTATGTCCTGCTACCCTAGTTTTCAATTTATTCTTTGTCGTACCTTTATATACCATATTACACTGTCCACTATTATTACCCTTACAAGGTATCTGATAAACAATATTAGAAATTTCCATCTTCTTAATTTTGTCTTTCGTTTTAGTAAATAGTAGGTAGTGTTGAAAGATTTATAAGCTATTTTGTATATTTTGTTATCATATATATCTGATTTTGCTAATCTTTCTGAAAATTTTGGAATATATGTTACTGATTTATAAATCCTTGGTTCCGTAATACTGTCCTGGTTGTTTAATCTGTAATTACTATGTTGTATTAATAAATCTGTTATTAATTGCTTAGGAAAACTATTCTTTATAAGAATGTTTGAAATCTTTCTTTTATTATCCCTATGAAACTCTTAATCACTTATTTTAAGAACTCTTTTTATAAAATTTTTAGCAGTATTAATTATTATTCTCCTTCGAGCCCAGACTGAGTCAAGAATGAAAAATTATCAGTAAAGTTTAATTAATTTTCATGTTGTAAAATTCCTTTCTTTATAAAAATAATTTAATGAAAATTAAATTTGATGAACTTAAGCCTAATTAAAAATATTAAAAATTTGGATTAAAAACCATAAATAGTTCAACAAAATAACCACAATACTAATTATTGTTAAAGCTAAGGCACGAGCTCTATGTTTGCATTTGTCCTGCAAGTTGTGCTGAAAAGGTCAACAGGAAAAAGAAAGACAAAAAAATTAAAAAATAGAAAAACAAAAATATGTACTTTGAACTTCAAGAAGAATTCTTGACAAAAGTACGAAAAAACGGAAGTAAAGGAAGAACATGTAAAATGAATTAAAATAGATAATCAATCAAAGCAAATTTCGATCTACCAAAGGTTAAATACAATTTGGTTTAAGGATTGATGTTTGACTTTTGACGTCAGCAGTCGTCGATGGCTGCGAGTGTTAAACGGCAAGCCCTCTGAGGAGATTGAGTGGTTGCAATCGAAACATGTCAGGGTAACCTGTCCGTAAAAACGCCTGGGTTCGAGCCCAGACTGAGTCAAGAATGAAAAATTATCAGTAAATTTTAATTAATTTTCATGTTGTAAAATTCCTTTCTTCATAAAAATAATTTAATGAAAATTAAATTGATGAACTTAAGCCTAATTAAAAATATTAAAAATTTGGATTAAAAACCATAAATAGTTCATCAAAATAACCACAATACTAATTTTTCTCGTTGGATGTTTTGAAAAATAATTGATAATTCTACCAGAAGATGTTGGTTTCTGATACCAATCTATTGATACTCAATTTCCATTTCTAATTATCAAGGTGTCTCAATATGATAGTCTTGAATTAACTTCCCTATCAATTTAATGTCCGAATCAAATGAGTTAAAAACCTCCAACATTTGTTCCATTCCCGATTCCGGAAACAAAATAAATCGTCAACATATTTTGTCAAGATTTTCGGTTTTATACCTTACTATCCTACACATACATCTAATAATTTTTGCATAACTATATCTGCTACAATTGGAGAAGCTGGCGAGCCCATAGGAAGTCCTTTCATTTGAATATATACGTGATTATCTAATTGAAAATATCTATTATACAAAATCTATATTCGTATGTTCCTTTATTGTATTCCATTTTTCTTCTATTATATTTATAGCTAAATCTATTGGTATGCTTGGAAATTAACTTTTAATTATTAGTCAATTTAATATTTCTAATTCTATCCTTAAATTGAAGAGAACCCTTAATATTGTATTTGGAATTTTCTTAAGAATTCTTGTTATACATATATTTGCAGAGTTCATATGACGGAGAATTTATCATTGAACATATGGGTCTCAATGGAAAATCTATTTTATGAATCTTTGGAACACCGTATAACCTAGGTGCTATTAGTTAAACTCGACTTTATGATACCCTACACCACATTAGAACCTTTGTACCCAATGTAAACAAATAATCTCTAAATTGTGACCTGTACTTTGCGCACAAGGTTTACATGGACAGCCAGCCAGCCAGACAAACATCGTTAAATCGACTCAGAAAATGATTCTAAGTCAATCGGTATACGTAAAGGTGGGCTAAGGACCAATATATTAAGGTGTTACAGACATCAGCACAAACGCATAGTACCATCTCCACTATTGTGGTGGTGGTATAAATATTGTATTGTTCTGGTAAAAATATATGCCTAATTGTTAAAATCGAATTTACGGATGCTTAATGTAACCTATTTCTCAAATTACTTTTAACGATGTTTACTTGGCTAAACACCATCTCTACTTCAGTATTAGACCATGAAAGTGAGAGCAACTTTATAGTCAATTCTGAAATTTCTAAAACAATTGTTACCGCCTGCATCATTTTATTGAAATACTTGCAACCAGAAAGAAACAGCGATATTTGTGTTGATCCATTTTATAAATTAAATAGTGGAATACTGTTCCTTTATTTTGAAAGATGTTTCAGCGTCATAGTTTATAGCGATTTTCAACATTTGTAAAAGTTATGATTTAAATAAGAGGCGTTTTAATTGTTCAAAATGTTTATTTTACTTTTATAAATTTTTATAATAAAACAAAAATTATTCTTTTAAAAGAAAAAAAAGGCAAAAAAAAAATTATGGCTATATAAATTGAAAAATGGCTAATTGCTAAACTATTTTTTAATGGCTAAACAGGGTGAAAATGGCTAAATCTAGCCACTAAATAGCTAAATTGACATCACTGGGTTAGACATACAATACAAACACTGCATATATAAAATAAATATGTATAGCCATTGTTTTCTTAAGTATAAGCGCTGAATTAATAAAAGTTGTCTCTTTTTGTAACAAGTTACCAAAAATTAATCATTTTTATAACACAAACCAAAAATTACCGTGTTGTAAGTGTTTATCAAAAAATAGGCACTTTGATAATTTAGAGGCAAAAATTCGTCAAAATGCCGAATTAATCGGTAAATATGGCAGGCCTGATGACAACGTTTGATGCTAGTTTTTTTTTTACCAACACAAAGTATGTACACTAGACCTGGCGTTAAAAACTTTTTTTTGATTCTTGAATGTGGGTAGCGATGAAAATATGCGATTTGATACCAAAATTGATGTAGCAAATTTTCAGGCTGATCGGATGGTGCCAACCCGTGCCATGATGAGGTCAAAGGTCAAAACTTTGAAAAACCACCAAAATACTCTTTTTTTAACTTTATAAATTTTTTTTAATAATAAATACTAATTTAATAAAGTTTTTTTCTTTAATTTTTGTTTATTATTCTTATTATTTTTATTTTAAATTAATGAAGATTTTGTATAGGATGGGAAGTCCTTACGGTAGCCCTCTACAATGTGTAGCAAGTACTGTTTATCGTCTTCGTTGTGTGTTAAGCATCTGTTAAAGTCAGTTATTAGTTTGATTTTTCTTTCGGCGGGATCATTCACAACAGTAATGCATTTCACGATCTGTTCCCCTTTACAAAATGATTCGCTCTTAGGCCAATTTTCTGGATTATTGCGTAAGAAATCCATAGAAATTTCCAAACGAGAAAAAAAATTTTTTGTTTTGGTAGTCACAAAAGAGCTTAAATCCTTGGATGTGAATAATTGTAATTCATCGACGCTTGCACACAATTTTTTTGAAGAAAAAATATCAACATCCTCACCGATGTGATTGTCTTCATCTAAATGCAACGCGAATACCATATTTTCCTTTATTTCTGATTCCACATGTGGATCAAAAAAGGCAAGTGCAACTGCTTCCTCTGATAAATACCACAGATGGTTTCGAATTTTTTCCAATAGCAGTTTAGATATTGTTTTATCAAAGTAGCCAATAATCCCCTTTATTAGTTGCATATCTCTATTTGGCGCTTCAACTGCATTTGCGGTACTGAACCAGTATGGAATATAGAGACTTACTAAGAAAATGCAAATATTACGAAGTCCATTCAACTGACTTGCTGAAATTTTAAAATGAGCGTGAAAAATATACATTTTCAAACAATAGATGGCCTTGGACATGAATCTTGCATGAGACGTCGCTCCTGGTGCACGAAATGTGAAATTGGGAATGCTACCACCAAGAAAAATTAATGCAAGTTGTAGTAGTTCTCTATAATCATGCCGAATGTGGACTTTCGCTAAATAATCAAGGCAAAACTGCTTGTTTGTTTCGCGTTCCTCGACAGATATGACACGCAAAACTTGTTCATCCTGCATACAATTGATGTATGCCTTTGAATTAAGTGTGCTCCATTCCCGTGCAAAACGTTCAAAAATTGCTACCTCTGGGCCACTTGATTTTCCGAAATTTATCTCAAAAACAGCTCTTAAGAGAATTTCTGCAATATGGTGGCGACATGGTAACCACAATAAGCTGCGTTCCAGCTTGCGTTCCAATAAAGTTCCAGCTCCACTAAAAGGTCCAGTATTTGCAGCAGTTGTATCAAAACATATCATTTCTAATGAATGCAGCATATTCATTTGCACCAAATAGTCGTAGACTGATTGCGCGACTGCAGCACCAGTTCCATCATCAATGATGGGGATAGCTATCAACTTTTCACCGTTCTCCGACGTGAGCACAATAGCCAAGCGATCAACTTTATCTTTCCCAGCAATAGCAGGAAGTAGCTTTCCGTCCCAATGCAAAACAAATGTTTCAGGGATCTAAAAAACTTAAGCTCAAAGAAAAATTCATAACTTGGCAAAATAAAAAAATTTACCTTAAAATTTTCAATAATATCTTTGCCATGACGCCGACGATATTTTTTACGTTGTTCACGCAAACTTGTGCAATTCAGAACAAGATCCCAATATTGTGACCCAAAGCTTTGGCAGTTGCACTGATGAAATGTATAGCTAGTGGAGTTGACATATTGCCAGCATCCATACAAGCTAGCATTCTGTCGTCTATAAAATTCTTCTTTCCACGTTTTCGAATTGGCTTGTTGGAGCAACTTGGAATGTTATCAGTCAGTTTTACATTTATCTCCTGAACATCCTCACCTGATTCGTTACTCTCAAATTCAACATGTTCCAACGTCAAGTCTGTACATGAAATTAAGTGCACCAAAAAATAGCCACTGTGCGTCAAAATACTACATAATATTAACATACCTAAAGTGCCCTTTTTCTCTTCATAATTTTCTTTTCGACGTTTTTCATCTTCCAATCTTTGTGCCTTTCTTTTTTCTTTATTTGTGGCATTTTGATCGACACAAGTCATGCTACCAACACGCCCATTTTCTCGCTGCTTCGTTAAGAAGTCTCTATCTTCCTGTATATTTATCAGCTTGAGAGCGTCAACGTGCGCAATGTCAAATAAATTATTTAAATTTTCCTTAAACTTATTTTCTTTTTTGCGATGGCTTGCTAACGGGGACTTACATACTTTTTGGACTGTTCTCCACTCTTCATATAGTTTAATGACTTTTGCAGCACATGTTCTTCGATCTGGCGTTGGGATTCTAGCTTTTTCCCAAAAAGGCAGTATTTCATCCAACACTAATCTTCCACTTTCTCTAACTGTTTTATTTTCACAACGTACATTATAAAAAAAACACTGAAGAACTTGCTGTTTGGATGGCAATTTTACACCGACTATTTTCGGTTCACATTTACCAATCAAGTACACATTTGTGTCAGCAGATCGAAGCCGTTTCAACGATGAATTTGTCTTATTAGCCATTGTATTACAAAAATTAACAAGTATTTTATTTTACAATAAGTTAAACCTTTCTCAACAATATTAAAATTTGCAATGACAAAACTTTCCATATGCATGTCAAGACCAGTGCTATGTGCTTAGTAGCAGAGATAGAAAAACGGTACTTTTAGACAAATATGCAGTTGTCAACAGCTCAAAGCGAAGAAATTTTGATGCAATTTAAAAACAGCGACGAACAAAAAATTTTACCGTTTTTCTAACAAATTTTGCTAGCATTTACTATAATAGCAGAAGCACCATACATTTTTTTTACTTAGAGCTCAATTAAATATTATACTATACCTAAATGTCTTTGATTCTGGTGGCATTGTAAACTACAGCGTTAATACAACTTATAATAAATGATGTTCTAATTTATAGTAGTTTTATTTATAGTATTTTTAATTAAAAAATTTATAAAATAGGTACAAAATAAGAGTATTTCGGTGGTTTCTCAAAATTTTGACCTTTGACCTCATCATGGCACGGGTTGGCATCATCCGATCAACCTGAAAACTTGTTACATCAATTTTGGCATCAAATCGCATATTTTTGTCGCTACCCACATTCAAGATTCCAAAAAATAAAAAACCCCATATTAGCTACGCCAGGTCTAATGTACACGTATTCAGTTCTTTCAGAATTTTTTTTCAATAATTATTGTCTACATGGCACTTGAATGAAGAAAACGAACGCTTTTAATTTCATCAAAGAATTTTTTTCACAAACAAAATACACATCGTTACCGAAAATTTCAAACATGTTTGCCTTCCAAAAAAAAAAAAAAACCAGCAAGCACATTTTTACGACCAGTTTGGTTCTTGTAAAGTTTTTTTGTGCTCGAAACACATCACGCAAAAATTATTGAAAAAAATAACTGTTCATGTGTAAATATTTTGCTTTTTTAAAAAATTATTATTTTACCAGCCAAAGGGTCGGCTCTTTTGCGTTGAAAAATAATTGAAAATAACGGCATCGTACAATAAGTAACTTATTGTATTCCATCAGTATCCACTAGTATCTGCTTTTGCGAAACAGATATTAACAGATATGATACTTTCTTTCGCTTTTTTATCAACTTACATCCACTCTTTTACAAATCATGTCAATATCAACTTATATCAGAAACACAAGAGCACTCTTCCATACGCATCCACTTTAGAACACACACAGAAACAGATATAAACAGATATATCTGTGCGACCTGCACAGATTGATTTGACAAATATTTTCTTTTTGTTAAGGCAATTTATGTTGTTTTTTCAATCTTTCATAAAATTTATTCTTATTCTTATTCTTCTTTTTTTTATTGAATCTTTCTTGTCGAAAATTACAATATGTATTCAAAGCTTAATCCTAATTCTTATTTGTATTTGTTAGCCGTTACCAATGTAACCGCTAATTCAAGAGTCAAAAAAGCCTGCTAGGCTAGGGCTGCCAGATGTTTGAACCTATCAACCAGGACACATGGAAAAAATGGATAAAAAATTATACCAACAAAAAAGTTTTTTCTTAATACATATGAGCCGTTTATTTTGAAAGTGGCATAAGTCATTTCGGTTTTTAAGTCGAGATATTTAAGGGTTTGCGTTTAAACACGTTTAAAAATATGGATGCTAACTTTCGAGAAGATTCACTTGTATTTGATACATCATGATAATGATATTTTTCTCAGTATTATTATTATTATTTATTATTATTATTTATTATTAACTCGATTTTTTTTGAAAAAGTGACTAATGCCACTTTCAAAATAAACGGCTCATATGTATGTAGTATATCCCACCCTAAATACTAAAGGGTCACTGCTCAAAATTTTTCAAAAATTACTTTTTTTCATAAATTAATTCTCATTTCACATCTCTAGCTACTTACAAAATTGAAAAAGGCATAGCAAAACTTTCTTCTAATTGGACTTTTTTTAAAAGGGAACTAATTTTTTTTTTAAATATTATCACCAGTTTTACATAAACAGTTTTTTGGCTCTCCTGAAAATTTAAGAATTTTGAGTTGTTACCTTTTAGTATTTAGGGTGCGATATGTAAAAACCATCCAGTTTTTATTTTTAAATCCAACAATATATAGAAAAAAAAAATTAACGTGTACTTCATGTACATAAAAACGATGAAAAATAATAAAAAGTTGAGCTTAAAATGTTCTAAACTAAAATAATTTTCAGAAGATTGCACTTTTTCTAGAACTTCAATTCGGTCTTTGATATAGTTATAAAACAGGTAGCATGTCATATTAAAATCAAACTTACATTGAATAAAACTCTCCAGTGTTTCAGTCTTTAACAAGTTTCTTTCCTGTGTCCATTGAGCAGGCTAAGTACTCAACTTGAAAAAAATAAAATTCTTTTGATTTTTCTTCAACCAACTGTACTAATCAATTGACCAAGCCATACACGCTTTGATTTGGACCACGACCGACTTAGTTGACAATTGAATTGAAACGTGTATGGGCTGCCTTAGAGAAAGCAATTTGTTATCGGTTTACGATTACTTATAAAAGTTGTTTACACGGTATTGCTATGTTCATAGGACGATATAAACCACTGGTTTCGCTCTCTGAAACTAGATTGCCAAACATGCTGTTCATACGATTCATTCTTGTTTCATTTTGACATTTTTTTTTGTGTTGTTAGTGTGATTTTTTGTTAAAAAGATAAAAAAGTAAATAAAACTTAAAAATAAATTATTTAATACTTTTATTAATATTATAATGTTAATTTTATCACTTTATTTTATTAAACATCAATTTTTATTTTGTTTTGATTTTTTTGAGAGCTAGTTCAGATAAAATAATGATAAATGTTATCGAAATTGGAGATGATAGTACATTCTTCCTGTTTCGCAGCCTGTTTCAAAATGAAACGACCTGTTTCGCTCTTAAAATTTTGTATGGGGAAACAAGTCGTTTCAATCATGTTTGGGGCTCGAAACAGAAATAAGAGAGCGAAGCACGAATATTGCTGTCCGTGAACATGGTATATAACTTTTTACAGCCACTAGTTGAAACAAAATTTGAAAGAGGATTGACTATCATCTAATATTAATGAAAGCTTTTACCAGCTTTACACCAGATAACAGTTTCAGTGTTATTACAGAAATCTTAACCTTTGTTATCAATTTAAACCAGCAAAAAACTAATTTGTTTGTCTTGACCTGTACAAAAAACCAGGACAATTTAATAGTGGACCAGGACAAGCAGTCTAAAATCAGGACAATCCTGGAAAACAAGGACGTATGGCAGCCCTATGCTAGGCCCAAAGTGTCGGATATTTTCAGCCTCCGGTGACCTCCTACCTTTATTAGATCCCGAGCGAGGTAGTTGGGATGGACCATTAGTTTATCTATGTATTTGACTGAATACTTATTAATTTCTTCCTGGATGGTAGCGATGTAAAGATCTCTGTGGATAATGTCATTGCGTATATACCATGGGGCGCAGACAATTTGCCGTAATATCCTAGACTGTCTTCTTTGTAGCTTCTGGATGTTTAATGCGCATGATGTACCCCATAATTGGATACCATATGTCCATATTGGTTTTATGATAGACTTGTATAAGAGAACTTTGTTGTCTAAGGATAAGTTTGCGTTTCGACCGATTAGCCAATGTAGTTGAGCTGCTTTAAGTTTCATAGCCGTTATTGTCGCTTCAATATGACGAGACCAGGTCAGGCGTCTATCTATATGAACTCCCAAGTATTTAACATAGCTTTCTACCGGAACAGTGATGTTATTTATTTTTACGTGCCGTTTGTCTTCTGAGCGTGAAAGTAAGGCGAGCACATTTAGTCGGGTTAACCTTTATTATCCATTTTTCTAGCCAGGCTTCTAGTTCATTGATGTGGGACTGTAAATAATGCGATGCAACTTTTGGATCCTGATTAACACTAATAAATGCTGTGTCGTCTGCAAACGTAGAAGTATGTGTGCTCGGGCTTGTTGGAATATCAGCTGTATATATTATATACAGTAACGGCCCTAATATGCTGCCTTGAGGGACACCAGCAGATATTTTCTTGGTGGGGGAGTATTGGTTTCTTGATCTAACCATGAATTTTCTGCCAGTTAAATAGCTCTCCAGGAGTTTGTGAGTGTTTTGTGGTAGCATTCGTGTTATTTTAATGATCAGCCCATCGTGCCAAACTTTGTCGAATGCTTGGGAAATGTCTATTAACAGTGCTGAGCAATATTCCTTTCTCTCAAACGCTTATCTAATTTGGGTAAAAATTCTATGCACTTGGTCGATTGTACCATGCCTTGCTCGGAATCCGAACTGATGATCCGGAATGATTGCGTGTTCAGTAAGATAGGGAGTTATACTTAAAAGGAATATTTTTTCGAATAGCTTTGATAATATGGATAGCTGGCTGATTTGTCTTTACGACGTAATTTGACTAGCGTCTTTTCCTGTCTTAGGAATCAAAACAATTGTAGAGGTCTTCAAGAGGATGGGAAGTAACCAACTTGTAATATCGCATTAAAGATGAGCAGCAAGATTCTTGAAGCAGACGTAGGTAAGTTTCTTATCATTGTGTGATGCGGTCAGGACCGGGAGATTTTTTAATGTTGACATTTTCTATCGCTGATTTTACTTGGGTTAATTTAAATTTTACTGGATCGTTAACTGTATCAGCAATAATTGGACGACAGGAACAAGTACAAGGCATTTATTTTTTCATTTGTGTTTTTGGCCCAGGTACGGTTTTCCAGTCTTAGTGGAGATTCGTCGGTTATAGGGCATTGCATATGTCTTACAGCCTTCCATTAGCTGTAATTGGAGTTTTTTTGTGGCATCTAGGATGTTTAGATAGCCTTCTACTGCCCAATTTGTGCTTTTGTTTGAATAGGAAATAAAATTTTCAGCTGCGTTATCAAAGTTGCCTTTTAGAATAAGGATTGAAGGTGAATGATCAGACGATAAATCGTGTGAGGAACTAATTAGTAATTGATCGCGCTTGATGTTTTTAATTACGGCAAAGTCGATAAGGTCTGGTAGCTTCTTGAAGTCAGTGGGCCAATAGGTAGGTTCTCCACTCGATACGACATCAAGATTTTTTTCAGTGATGGTGTTATATAGCTGGTTACCTCTAGGACTTATAAGGCTGAACCCCAATACGTATGCTTAGCGTTGTAGTCGCCTGCTGCAATGAATTTTTGTCCCTATGTGGAGAAGAAGTTTAGAAATTTAACCTGTGCAACTTTATGTCTAGGGGGGCAATATACGGATGATAACGTGATTTTAAAATCTGTAAGATTTAAAGATGTAGCCTGGATACAACCTTCCTTGAACTCCGGCTTTGGAAAGTGTCTGACTTGCTTGTGCACAATTATGGCTGTGCCACCACAAGCCCGTCCGCTCAGATGTTTTGTGTCGTAAGTGTGGTAGCCATTTACCCTAAAGCAGTTTTTTAGAGTAAAGTGGGTTTCAGAGACGAAAAGCATGTCGATTTCGTGCATTTGAAGAAAATGTGCTTCTTCGTGTTTATGTTGGGAGAGCCCGTTTGCGCTCCAAAAACATATTTTTAACTGGTTAATTTTTTATTGAGTAGAACTTGCAGGAGCATGTTTTGGTTTCGCATCATTTCCTGAAACGTGTTCTGCAAGGTGGCCATGAAGTTATTCATAATTTGAACTAGATTTTCAATTGAGCCCGATATGTCTGCAGAAGGTATTTGTGGAGATTCCTTAAGAACATTAGCGTATGAAGGTTGGTTTTCGTTAGCTACTTTCGCAGGATTATGTCCGTGGGAGTTTTCTTTCAGAACTTGGGCAAATGAGTAGTTTTGTTTGTTGGTTTGTATAGAGTTAGCATAAGAGCCCGCGGGAAAGCTGAACGCATAAGGTGGACGATATTGGGAGTGCGCATATTTTTGGATTTGCTCAGGTTCTTCTAAGTGCAAGAATACTCTACAAACCCTATAGTTAGCTGTATGATTTTCGCCACACATTTCCTGCATTTCCTTACCTTTGGGTCAACTTTGGAGTGATTGCATTCCTTAGTTTTAGGAGCGTCACCACAAACCACACATACGTGAGGTAGCTTGCAATACGATTTTGTATGCCCGTATTCCTGACAATTGGTGCACTGAATGGGACCCTTGCGTTTTAATGGCTCCTCTACTGTTTTTCTCCTACTTAGGAGGCATCTCAAGTTGTAAATAGGATGAACCGATGTTTTGAGTTTAGGAGCGATGAATCGAAAGCTATCTCTATACGGTGCATTGGTTGAGGAACTTTGTTCCTGTTCAAAATATTGTGAACAGATCTCACCTCATACCCTTCCAACTCTAAGGCAGATCTTATTTCCTCTGTGGGAACGGAACTATCCATACATTTCATGACGACAGTCAAACCCTTAGTACTTTTTAGTTTATACGTCTAGTAACTTTTCTTTGCTGCATCGAGGTGTTTTGAGGTGTATTGGGGTGCATTGAAACGACATAAAAATTGTTTTTGCCCACAAGTTCGGACAACATGTTTACTATAGTATTAGATGTTTGTACTCGCAGGTAGATGGGTGGAGGTTTGGCTTCTTTAATTACTGCTACATTAGCTGATTCTGCTTCTTCATCGTCAGGAATGGAGAATACAGCAAATCTATTTTGGCTTGTTGGCAAGGAGCTTACGTTAGAACTTTTGTATTGTTTAGGCATGCGATCCTGTTGCGTGGACCTAGAATTAGCCTTTCTCCTGGTTATAGTGATATATCTATCCATACCTGTTTGCACTTTTGTATTTTTTGGCACAGCTCCAGTGCTTATTAATGCAAAACGGGGTGTAGAAGGTTCTTCGATGGTATTTTTCTAATCAAACGATTTCATGCTCTGAACTGTATTTGCGGCTTTTTCAGCACACTTGTTCAGGTTGGGCACACTTGGGCTTAACTTTATGTATGGGAGATCAGATGCTCTGTCCGGTTTTTTCCACTTAGATAGTTCCCATTATACTCTGGGTCACGAGTGTTTTCATTGCTGACGATTGGAAAGTTAATAACTATGTACGCATTTCTATTGGTTGAGCTGGGCCTGCCCTCTTTGTTGGGAGTATTTGTGAGGCTCATTCACGAAATTGGTAGAGCCCCCCTTTTTGTTGATATTTATTTATTTTCTGTGCCTATAATTTAATAACACTTTTTTTTTGTGACTATTTAAAATAAGATTATTCTCCGCACCTATTACGAATAATAACACTTGGTTCGGCTATAATTTGTTTTGTTTGTTTTTTTTTTCACAAAAGATATCACTTAAAAAGATCCGCACTCATCCAGAGCTGATGGCAGAACTTATTCTTCTAATTTGAAATTATTTAATTTGTATTGTAACTAAGACTACTTATTGGAGCGATGATGAACATGAACATCAAGGTGAATGAGCGTCCGCAATTGAAACTGCTTCTTATTTGCCCCCGGTAAAACTATTGGTGTTCGGATACGTGGAAAACAATCCGTTTCGGATATTAACTGTGGGCGCATTTTGTTTTTTTCAGTTTGTTCCATACTCGTGCATCCGGTATTTTCAATAAGAGTTTGGGACTCGATGCATCCGCCAAAACAGAACTATTTTCACATTGTGAGCATTAAATGCAACGCACATTCTACTTTGGCAACTTTTAGAATACGAGGTGGATTAGTTCAATGCTCAAAAAGATATTATAAGGCAAACCATAAGTAAATGGAAAACTGTGATGGGAAAAAAGCATCAGAGTATTTGATGTATTTAGATGCTAACATGTAATATGTGTGGGCAATGTCAGAATAACTTCCTTATGGGGAATTTGATTGGATGAACACTTAAGATATTGAACATTTTAAAGTTGAAAATATCTCTGAATATGGTTATATTTTAAAAGTTGATCTTGAATATCATGACTCTTTATATGACATTCATAATGATTTACCGTTTTGTCCACAAAATAAAACACCTGTAGTGGGATTCTGTAACTTTTAACAATAGCAACAGTTGTTATAATTGTCAACCTGTTTTGTTGTTTGCACTAACGATTATGTGATTCTGTAAATTGTTGGAAACAACATCAATAAAAATTAACGTCAAGTGGCATCACTGCCAAAAAAATGGCAAAATAACGAAAAACACAAAGAGGAATAAAAAAACCAAATAAAATTATTAAAACTAAACAGAATTTTTTTTAGTTTTTTGTTTTTTTAAGATGAGAAGCCAAGCATTTTACTATTAAATTAAATGCAATTTATTTAATTGCCATTTTTAAGTTATATTATTTCTTTTAACTAAATATTTTTTATTTTTTCGACATTTAACAATAAATAAACAACACTAAAAAATTTGTCGTTTACTTAACATAAACAGCTGACTTAACGATAACAAGTGCTGTTTAAAATGTTACAGAATAGCAAAGTCATTAATTTGCTTGTTAATTTTTTTTTAACAATGACAACTATTGTTAAAATTAATAACAGAATCGCATTACTGGACAGTCTAAATAGATTTGACGCCCAAAGAAAATTACACTATCCATTATAGAGTTTTAAAACAATTTATAAACAGTGGAATTGTTTTGAAAAAAGTGCAGAGAATTTTAAAAATTAAGCAGTCTTCATGGTTAAAAAATATATCGATGATATATTGATTGATAGTAAAAAAACCTGACTGACTCACTGATTCGTCATCGCACAGCCTAAAGCCCTTATGCCACTACATTTTTAATGCATTGTTCAAGTTTTGGTGAACAGTACAAATATAAATTAATAGAAAAATTTACCAAGTGCGAAGGGTTCAGCTGTATTAAGATAAATGCCAAACTGTTAAAAATTTTACTAAAGTTATCGATAAAAAATGAAGTTATGTCAAAAAAATGTAAAATTGTTCAACTTAAAATTGACATTTCAAGCTTGAAATATTAAAAGTGTTGCTGAATCAGCGGTTAATGGGCAAATTAAGCGATTTACCGCTTTTTGTTTTTAGGTTTCTCATAAACAAAAAGTTGGCAACATTTAATAACATTAACAGAACAGGGATGGCTAAGTTGTTTTAATTGTACCTTTTTGTTGATACTTTTTAAACTTAGATTTATAATACCTTTTTGTGGTGTTTTTTAAGAACATAAATAAAATTAATTTCAACTTAAAACATCTTTTAGTACAATTAGGGCAAAAAAGTACAATTTTAAAGGTTGTTGGTACAACTTTAAAAATTCTCAACGCCATCCACAGAGTTTTAAAACAATTTATTAACAGTGGAATTGTTTTGAAAAAAGTGCATAGAATTTTAAAATTTAAGCAGTCTTCATGGTTAAAAAATATATCGATGATATATTGATTAATATTAAAAAAACCTGACTGACTCACTGATTCGTCATCGCACAGCCTAAAGCCCTTATGACACTACATTTTTAATGCATTGTTCAAGTTTTGGTGAACAGTACAAATATAAATTAATAGAAAAATTTACCAAGTGCGAAGGGTTCACCTGTATTAAGATAAATGCCAAACTGTCAAAAATTTTATTAAAGTTATCGATAAAAAATGAAGTTATGTCAAAAAAAAATGTAAAATTGTTCAACTTAAAATTGACATTTCAAGCTTGAAACATTAAAAGTGTTGCTGAATCAGCGGTTAATGGGCAAATTAAGCGATTTACCAATTTTTGTTTTTAGGTTTCTCATAAACAAAAAGTTGGCAACATTTAATAAAATTAACAGAACAGGGATGGCTAAGTTTTTTTAATTGTACTTTTTTGTTGATACTTTTTAAACTTGGATTTATAATACCTTTTTGTGGTGTTTTTTAAGAACATAAATAAAATTAATTTCAACTTAAAACATCTTTTAGTACAATTAGGGCAAAAAAGTAAAATTTTTAAAGGTTGTTGGTACAACTTTAAAAATTCTCAACGCCATCCAGAGAGTTTTAAAACAATTTATTAACAGTGGAATTGTTTTGAAAAAAGTGCATAGAATTTTAAAATTTAAGCAGTCTTCATGGTTAAAAAATATATCGATGATATATTGATTAATATTAAAAAAACCTGACTGACTCACTGATTCGTCATCGCACAGCCTAAAGCCCTTATGACACTACATTTTTAATGCATTGTTCAAGTTTTGGTGAACAGTACAAATATAAATTAATAGAAAAATTTACCAAGTGCGAAGGGTTCAGCTGTATTAAGATAAATGCCAAACTGTCAAAAATTTTACTAAAGTTATCGATAAAAAATGAAGTTATGTCAAAAAAATGTAAAATTGTTCAACTTAAAATTAACATTTCAAGCTTGAAATATTAAAAGTGTTGCTGAATCAGCGGTTAATGGGCAAATTAAGCGATTTACCGCTTTTTGTTTTTAGGTTTCTCATAAACAAAAAGTTGGCAACATTTAATAACATTAACAGAACAGGGATGGCTAAGTTGTTTTAATTGTACTTTTTTGTTGATACTTTTTAAACTTAGATTTATAATACCTTTTTGTGGTGTTTTTTAAGAACATAAATAAAATTAATTTCAACTTAAAACATCTTTTAGTACAATTAGGGCAAAAAAGTACAATTTTTAAAGGTTGTTGGTACAACTTTAAAAATTCTCAACGCCATCCACAGAGTTTTAAAACAATTTATTAACAGTGGAATTGTTTTGAAAAAAGTGCATAGAATTTTAAAATTTAAGCAGTCTTCATGGTTAAAAAATATATCGATGATATATTGATTGATAGTCAAAAAAACCATTTAGGTTTACGATCATTAGTCTCTAAACCAAATTTTCTAAGTTTGACAAAGTTTAGTGATGATTTGTAAGCAGTCGAGCTGCAGAAAATGGAAACATACTACAACAAGCCCATATATACGGATTTTCTGTGTTGGAATTATCCAAATGGAAGATGTATGACTTCCATTACAGATATATGATTCCAAAATTTAGAGAAAATCTGGAGCCTGATTCTGGCAGGCGTGACTGCTTTCTCGATTCGAAAGCAATTTAATATCTAATTATTTCAGTCAATACTGAACGAATCGGAATCATTTCTTCAGTGTTGTAAATCATTAATTTTAGTTTCATAATACTGAAAAAATTATTTCGATTCGTTTAGTATCGCCTGAAAGAATCTATATATGTATATATAAAATTGTAACGTTACTGACTGACTGACTGACTGATTCATCATCGCACAGCCTAAAGCCCTTATGACACTAAATTTTTAATGCATTGTTCAAGTTTTGGTGAACAGTACAAATATAAATTAATAGACAAATTTACCAAGTGCGAAGGGTTCACCTGTATTAAGATAAATGCCAAACTGTCAAAAATTTTATTAAAGTTATCGGTAAAAAATGAAGTTATGTAAAAAAAAAAAATGTAAAATTGTTCAACTTAAAATTGAAATTTCAAGCTTGAAACATTAAAAGTGTTGCTGAATCAGCGGTTAATGGGCAAATTAAGCGATTTACCGCTTTTTGTTTTTAGGTTTCTCATAAACAAAAAGTTGGCAAGATTAAATAAAATTAACAGAACAGGGATGGCTAAGTTGTTTTAATTGTACTTTTTTGTTGATACTTTTAAAACTAAGATTTATAATACCTTTTTGTGGTGTTTTTTAAGAACATAAATAAAATTAATTTCAACTAAAAAAATCTTTTAGTACAATTAGGGTAAAAAAGTACAATTTTTAAAGGTTGTTGGTACAACTTTAAAAATTCTCAACGCTATTCCTGAAACAAAACCATAACAAGAGAAAAAAAAAACTAAAAAACTTTGCATTTACTGTTTCTTTCTATCAATTCTATATCAAATAATGAATAAAAAATGTAGTGTCATAATGGCTTAAACGCCTGAAGCTAAAAACTTTAAGTTTGGACCAGAGATTGGTCACTCTCCAAATCGATCCACTAAGACGGGATTTTTGGAAATTCAAATGTTCCGGGGGTAAAAAGGGGTAAAACCGGGAAAAATACGGTAACCTTTTATCTCCAAAACAGAAATGGGCACAACTAAAACTGTGCTTGTATTGATGCTTATTAGTATTAGTGAGATGGCAGAAGTACCCACCAAACACAAAGCCAAGCATTTGAAATAAATGGTGCATTATATTTCCTTATTTTATATTTTACGCATTTGAAATATAAAACATTTTTTAATAGTTTAAATTATAGAGATTTACTGTTCACAGAAAAAAATAACAGTAAAAACAGTACAGTAAATTATTTTTCGCATTACATCATTTATTTGAAATGAAACACGTGTGTTTGCTGGGTAAATTCTCTTGAAAAAAATACAAAAAATATAAAAAAATGTGTCTCATCAAAAACTAAATTAAAGAGGCTAAGAATACGTGTAAAATCTCTCAGCACAATTTTGCTATGAAGCGCCCACCATTGCTCCAAAACTAAAAGAGATACAAAAAAATGTATACTTATCGTTGTTCTTTAGAAAAATAAGCGGACAGGTGTCTGGTACTTTTTTGAAATCCGGCCCTTTTAGGGAGTAAACGGGTAAAACCTGAATTTTGGTAATTTTTTTGACACCCCATCTATCTTTTGAACCAATAAACATAGAGCCAAAGTTTAAGCCACATTCGAAACTTATCAAAAAAATACACATACAATTTTGGTGCTTTTTCGAAATTTGGTACTTTTTTACAAAACATTTTCGTGCATTCTTTGACATATTTGTACTAAATTATGGGATAAGAATCTATGAGGGACCTTTTTGGTATTTATTTATTCATTAACTGGTACTTTTTGAATTACCGTTAGTATTGGACCTAGAAAGATAAAATTAAACAAGCAAGGTCCTGAGTGAATGAGAATCCGTAAGAGGTGGTTTGGTACTATTTTGCGTTTTAACTGGTACCTTTTCAATTTCCGCATTTATTGGATCTAGAAACATAAAATTTAGAATCTGTAAGAGGGATTTTTTGGTACTTTTTCGTTCTCCAACTGTTACTTTTTTAAATAAACTGGTACTTTTTTTAATTTTATATTTACTTTTATACATTAAATAACAAACAAGTAAGAGTGCTACATTCGGCTGTGCCGAATCTTATATACCCTTCACCATTGTGCGAGCAGAATACAGAGCAACTAGACAAAAACTAAATAAAACTGGTAAATATTTTTTTTTTTTAAATAAGAGACAACCGGTTTTGAACTTCGCTTTTCATAAGGGCCCAGAATATATATACTTTATAGGGTGTAGGATCAATATTGTAGAAATTACAGTTAATTACAGTTTTTGCATATGATAGACACTGGCGTATCGAATGAAAACTCGATAAATGTAATGTCGAGTTACTCGATGTCGAATGCTATTATTTCAAATTCAATACATTTCATTCGATATCAAGTTTCAAGCTACCAAAATAAATAATTTCGATGAATTTTGCTCGATATCGTATGCCGTGATTAGACCCCAGTATTTCGGTTATAACTCATACAAATTTCCGACATTTTGGTATATAAGTCCTATACATAGGACATATGGCAGCCCTAAAATGTAGGTTTTTATAAAAATTTTGATGTTTTTTAGCCCATTTTTGGAGTATTTTGCTCATAAATTACCCATTGTCTAGCCGATTTGATATTTTTGACAGATTTATATACCGACGTGTTTAAGAAGAAATTTACCATTTACTTGAGTAATAAAGCTTGGACTCTGGGAGATCTATGGTGCCCGAAAGAGGGTATTTAAAAAAAAAATTTAATATGTTCTACTAGAAATTTCCGATATTTTAAAATTTACTTGTATACATATATTTTAAAAAAGTTAATTATAAAAAAGAGTAATTTTTGGGGATTCAGTATTTCGGTTTTTTGAAGAAGAAATTTACCATTTATTTTATACAATTTTTGATTTTTTTTTGTGCGGGAGGTACCACGCCCACTTCTCCTATCCCGCCCACATTTTGTAGGATAGTGTGTATTGGCAACCTAAATGTGTGTACCTAATTTGGAAACTTTGGCTTTTGCCGTTCCCCAGATATACAGCAAAAAGTAATAAAAATACAACAACCACAAGGGATTTTTCGAAAAAATTTGAGGTATTCGTGGTTTTTTGCTCATAACTTAGCCATTTTTTAACCGATTTGACAGATTTATATACCGACGTATTTAAGAAGAAATTTATCATTTACTTTAGTTATTAAGCTTGGACTCGGGGAGATCTATGGTTCCCGAAAGTGGGTATTTAAAAAAAAAATTAATTTTGGTCATAACTTTTTTGTATCTGAACCGATTTTCCAGAGTTTTTTATAAAATATGTTCTACTAAAAATTTCCGATATTTTGATATATAAGTCATATCCATAGAACATATGGCAGCCCTAAAATTTAGGTTTTTATACAATTTTTAATTTTTTTTGTATGGGAGGTACCACGCCCACTTCTCCAATCCCGCCCACATTTTGTAGGATGGTGTGTTTTGGCAACCTAAATGTGTGTACCTTATTTGGAAACTTGGTCTTTTGCCGTTCCCCAGATATACAGCAAAAAGTAATAAAAATAAAACAACCACAAGGGATTTTTGGAAAAAATTAGTGGTGGTCGTGGTTTTTTGCTCATATCTCAGCCATTTGTGGACCGATCTTGCTGAATTTCAGTAGCAAACAGTTCCGGACCATATGTGACATAAATGTATAATAACCTGACTATAATAACCATCATATATGGGGTCTTCGGAAGATCCATTTCAACGGTCAGACGGACATGGTTAAATCAACTTCGCTCCTCATAAGGACCCAGAATATATATACTTTATAGGGTCTTAGATCAATATTGTAGAAATTACAAACGGAATGACAAACTTATATATACCCTTTTTACCTTCGGTGAAGGGTATAAAAAAGCAAAGTGAAAAATAGTTTAAAATCAGCAAATAAATAAAAATATAGCCACACAAAACAAACTTACTTTTTAAAAAATAAATAAAACGGAAGGAAAAAAGCAGTGCAAAAATTCAGCACAAAACAAACAATATCCAAATTAATACTCTGTCCAATCATGAAATCTGCCAAAATAAATACGTTATGGGCGCTTGTATTAGCCATACTTAATTGCACTTTTACTTTTCCATAGACAGTGGCAGACTCGCCCGTAGGCGTTCGCAGACTTACCCCGCTTAGTGTTTCGATTGATTTTTGTATTAAATCGGGCCTTATAATAGAATGTAATGTAATAAAATGTAACTATAATAGAATGTAATGTAATAAAATGTAACTACAACCAGTAAGATTCCTGTTACTTTGCTGCACTACTGATATAGAGATTGTGCAGCCCTCAGATGTGGAAGCTTGCCCATGCCCCGCAGTGCTAGCTATTTTTAGTTTAAAAGTTAATCCTGTGCTGTATGGTGATTAGCACGCTGGTTGTTCCCTGTTGGCGAAGAAGATATTGTTCGTCTTCTAGGTGCTTTGCAATTTCGCTGAATATGGCCTAACTTACCGAAATTATAGCATTTTGCTTTGTTTTTTCTGCATTTCTCGCTCAAAGCTTGCATCACCGCCTCCTTTAGGTCCTTTACAATATCTCTTTCTTCTTCAGCAGCAAAATCTAGTTTTCGCACCTTATACACTTGCTGCCTTGAAATGATCCTTGCGGTTTCTTGTGCTAGGGCAAATGATACAGTTTCTGCAAACGATGACTTCTGTGATGCACATACCGTGACTTTAACATCAGCATCTCGTA
Organism: Pollenia angustigena; assembly: GCA_930367215.1. Classification (NCBI taxonomy): domain Eukaryota; kingdom Metazoa; phylum Arthropoda; class Insecta; order Diptera; family Polleniidae; genus Pollenia; species Pollenia angustigena. The sequence goes on along the minus strand of OV884061.1, from coordinate 7,452,627 downwards.
TACCATTTACAAATGCTTCGGTCTTAAAGTGATCTAGCTACGGATGACTTTTACCTGGATAAGTAATCTGCACCAAACGCTCAATCTCTAGTGCGAAATCCTGTAGCGTCTCGCTTGCCTTTTGCACTCGGCCCCGTAATTCCATCCTGTATATGTCTTTTCTTTGCTCACCACCATATTAACGTTGACCATAATGTCATCATAATTGTTTCTGCAACTTACTGGTACACTTTCTAGAATTTCAGCTGCTTTTTCTTCATTGTTCCAAGCATTTTTGTTGGAATAATAAAAAAGCTTTTTCATCAGAAACCATCACACTTCTTCTTCCTGACACCGATGATGCAGCTAATGAGGATACACATACGACATAATAATTAGTAAGGAATTTTTTTTAGTTTAACTTTTCGTTTATAAAGTATTAAATAATATAAAATAAATATAATAAAACCTTTTTTCAAAAAAAAATACTGTTTTATAAGAGCCTTACAATTTTCAAATTTTTTTTTTTAATTAGACTGTAAATCATATGGGCATTTCCATCATGTCGAACGTGACCATCGTACACATTTAAAGTTAAAAAAAATTCAAAATAAAACGTATATTTATTTTGGCAATAGATTCAAGTTATAGCTATTAATTAGCCCTTTAATTGGTGCTATTGTACATTTTGATAAATTGTTTCGTTTTCAAGAAAATTGCAATAAAACAAGGCATTTGCACGTGACGAAAACAGAAGTGCTTTTTGTGGCCATTAATTCGAATGCCGATTTCAGCGAAACCTGAGGCTGTCATTTTAAATAAAAATAATGTATACTTTTTTTTTTATTTACCTTTAATCGCTGTCGCACGTGATCTGTCGCACATGACATTATTTTCCATCATGATATATATGTTGATTAGACCGGGTCGACCTCCATACAAAAAAAAGTGGTGCCAGTCACTCCCTAGAACGAAAGATATGTCAATGAAGTTTCTAAGACAGGAAACATTTTTTTTTGCCACGCCCCAAAATACAGCCATTTTGGTTTTTTATATTTAGCGCTGCCATTTAAAGTCCGATCGCATAATATTGCATATCTTTGTTCACGGTTTGATAGTGGCTTCATTTTTGTCTTTGCTGACTTTTTAATCCGACCTCAAATTCTGGGCGCCACTTATGCCATCTTGGATCCTTCCCCCAAATGTCCATTTTTTTACGTGCCAAGAAAGTCCTTCTAAAACTACGTATGTATAGATTTTAATATGCCCACTTTTATGACACGCCTACAAATTAAGCCCTATTTTCTTTTACACGCACATACTACATTAAATCAGGTAGAAGCCAATACAACAATAATATTTTCATCAGTCACGCCCTAGAATAAAAGGTATATTTATTAAGTTTGAAAAACTTTTAAAAAATTGTTTTTGCCACGCGCTAAATTACAGCCCTTTTTGTTTTATATGCATATATAGCATCGTCATTTAAAGCCTAATCTCATCATTTTCGCATATGATTGTTATTTTCAAATTATTAATTTTCACACCTACGATGTCGCACGTGAACAACTTTATATAAATACCAAGATCACAAATCTTGCTATTTTACAGTTAGGTTTTTTTTATTTTAATTTTATAAAAAATCTCTGTTTGTTCTGATAATTTGATGAGCTTTCTACATTTACTTTCGACACACTGACAGAAAATGATGTTTTCCAATGTCGCACATGACATCGAAATATGAGCTAATACAAAGAAACAAATTACAGTTATTTGCAATCGCATAGTTTCTTGTGCATTCTATTTTGACTCTTTGGACCTTCCAAAAGGTTTTAGAGAGATAAAGTCAATGCATAATGTCTCTCTTTAAGAACTTTTATCATAGCAAAACGTACAATAGAAATATCCAAATAAAAAAAGTTGCACTTGTTCGACTTTGCATTCATAAATCTCGAAATGGGCTATAAATAATTATAAAATTTTTTTAATTTTATTAAATTTGATTGTTTTCCTGTTAAAATATGATAAAACAAAGTCTTTTCAAGAACTAATAATTTTTTTGTTGCGGTGGACCTTTCGGTGGAAATGCCCATATGTATGTATGTAATACAGTCTGTCAAGAATGAGTTTAAACTTTTAAAATCAACATTTGTTATTGAGTTTTGCGATTTATACCAACTTTTATTCCTTAGGAATGTGGCTTTTAGAAAAATCTTAAAAATTTAAACTTTCTGGTTCTTAAATTTTTTTATTGCAATTTGAAAACAAAAAATTTTACGCATTTTGCATGTAAATTTTTTTTTCGCCATTAAATTTTTAATAACTCCAAAATAGTAATAGATATAAAATAAATGTGTATGGTTAGTTTAAGCAGAATTTTCCGGTGCATCTTCTGATCCTCCTGCTTTTAAAATCGGAGAACACGTTTTCAAGTTATGGCAAAATAAATAAGGCAACCCAACGATTTAGGGGGTGAAGTATGACACGCCTTTAAAAGAAAATCCTTACGTACTAGAGAAAAACGGAAAACAGATTTGAATTAAGGGCATCAAAATCCATATAGTCCACATACTTTTATTTCTAGGGTAGAGAAAAATTTTTTTGCTACGCAGTGTACCTACTTTTCTTGCGCAGTGTAATTTTTTCAAAATCTGCCACTAGACTTTTTATATCATACTACACCTAAAACTATCCAAAAACTAAAACTTTTAATTCAAAAAACACGTTTAATAATTTTGGCCAGCTTTTCAGGCCAAATACTCCTCTGTGCGTCTGTTAGTTTTTTCAAAAATTCAAAGTTTCATATTTGCAGTTATGGTAGTTGCCAAAAAAAAAACATTTTTTCCGTAAAATTTAATGCTTTGTGAGAAAATTTTTTTTATTTTAATAAATCTGTATGAAACAGTTTTTTATTTATTTATTTTTTTTTATTTATTTATTCACATATAATCGTAAGCCTATATAGGCCAAATTGATTAAGTTACATTGTTTTGCTTCTTTTTATTTTTTTTAAATTCCTATGGAAAAGTTTAACTTTTTAAATACTTAAAAAAATTTGGGCATTTGTATTTTTGGCAATAACTATAACAGTAAATAAAAAATTTTGGGTAATTGGTAATTGGAGGTCATAAGTGGAGGGTATAAAAAAGCCATATCATGAAAACTAGAGCTGATAGAGACAAACTGATTACAGCGCACCCAAAGTAACTAGAATCAGTTGATAAATTCACAGAAGCAAATTGAGTGTTGGCCTATGTAATTTAATGAAAAATTTAATTTGATGAACTTAACCCTGATTAAAAATATTAAAATTTGGATTAAAAATCCATAAATAGTTCGACAAAAATAACCACAATACTAATTATTCAAAAGAAATATTTTTATTAGTTTATTTAAAATAATCTGCTTTTTATTAGGATTGCATTCTTCCAAGTGGCCCTGCATCAATATCCTGAAAAATACAGTTATTCTTAATTTTTGGAACAATTGCCTTTTTTTATACCCTTCACCTCAGGTGGAAAAGGGTATATATAAGTTTGTCATTCCGTTTGTAATTTCTGCAATATTGATCTAAGACCCTATAAAGTACATATATTCTGGGTCCTTATGAGGAGAGAACTTGATTTAACCATGTCCGTCCGTCTTACGTTTGATATGTGTTTTCCGGAGACTCCATACATAATAGCGGCTAGGTTGTTTTACATTTATGTCACGTATAGTCCACCATTTCGTGCTATTGAAATTCAGCAAGATCGGTCCACAAATGGCTGAGATATGATTAAAAAACCACGACTGCCTCTAATTTTTTCCAAAAATCCCTTGTTATTGTTGTATTTTTATTGCTTTTTTTCTGTATATCTGGAGAACGGCAAGAGCCAAAGTTTCCAAATTAGGTACACACATTTAGGTTGTCAATACACACCACTCTACAAAATTATGGCGGGATTGGAGAAGTGGGCGTGGTACCGCCCGTGCAAAAAAAAATTAAAAATTGTATAAAAACCTAAATTTTAGGGCTGTCATATGTCCTATGGATATGACTTATATACCAAAATATCGGAAATTTTTAGTTGAACATATTTTATAAAAATTTCGGGAAAATCGGTTCAGATACAAAAAAATTATGACCAAAATTATTTTTTTTTTTTAATACCCACTTTCGGGAACCATAGGTCTCCTCGAGTCCAAGCTTTATAACTCAGGTAAATGGTAAATTTCTTCTTAAACACGTCGATATATAAATCTGTCAAATCGGTTAAAAAATGGCTGAGTTATAATCAAAATACTGAAATCCCAAAAATTACTCTTTTTATACCCTTCACCTCAGGTGGAAAAGGGTATATATAAGTTTGTCATTCCGTTTGTAATTTCTGCAATATTGATCTAAGACGCTATAAAGTACATATATTCTGGGTCCTTATGAGGAGAGAACTTGATTTAACCATGTCCGTCCGTCCGTCTGTCCGTCTTACGTTTGATATGTGTTTTCCGGAGACTCCATACATGATAGCAGCTAGGTTGTTTTACATTTATGTCACGTATAGTCCACCATTTCGTGCTATTGAAATTCATTTTCATCTGTTTAACGAAAATATTTTTACAAATAGAAACTAGGAATTTTTGTGTTTTTTTGCTACTTCAAAACTCGCCAAAAAAGATAAAAGAAAACAAACAAACAAACACACATACATGGCATAAACTATTTTGGTGAATATATTTCCCAACTTTGCTGTTGTGGTGAACAAAAACATCAGATGTTATTACAACTCAACTTTGTTGAATTTTTTGAACAGTAAACGTGCCATATTTCATTTTAATGATATTCGATTAACGTTCCTTCATGGTTCAGTTGTCTAGAGGGTGTGTTAGAAACTGAGAGTTCCCTGGTTTGAATCTTGGTTTTTTTAAGAAGAAAATTTTTTTTTTAATATTTTTATTTTTTTTATGTTCTAAAAACGATTTAAAAGAATATTTATCAGTTTTCGCTTTTTAAATTTGATTTATAATGAAGTTTTAAGTATTGTAAATATGTATGTATAGGTATGTAAAATTTATTTAGTTTTCGTCTAGTTGATCTGTATTCTGCTCGCACAATGGTGAAGGGTATATAAGATTCGGCACAGCCGAATATAGCACTCTTACTTGTTTTTTTTTATAAAGTAGTGGAATATATACTGTTTAGCTTTATTTTGTGTTAATCCTTCAGAATTATTAAATTGTAATAAAATCTTTCTTTGGAGAAGTACTACTTTGTCCAACATTTATGTTAACTTAATATGGGAGCTGCTATCAACACTACGCTTTCCTTCTTCTAGTTATTTTTCAGAAATTACCTAACTAAAATGTACTTTTTGCAACGTATATAGCGTTGTAAGAATGCGATACGGAGTTCTTTTGAAATAATTCGATATATACATGTTATGTTATATGAGTTAAATTTTTATTTGCTAAATATGTTCATTGTAAAAAAAATCATTTTAAGGAGATCAAAATAATTTTTTATTAGAATGAAAAATATGGCTTTTTTAAATCAATTCATAGCTAAATTAAATTAAGTTACATTTTCTAATTTAAACCACTACTTATTAGTAATAAAATCAATAAAAAATTATCATATATATATATCCTATTTTTCCGGTAATTTAACACAAATATTTAATTATTTAATATTTTAAATGTTTGTTTTACTTCATAATAATGTTTACTAACGTTGATGATACGTCTTTTTGTTTCTGAAAACTACAAATTTATATAACGCAACATACACAACCAGTATTTCCAGTTTTATTTTAAGCCTTATCCCCAATTTGTGGTTTTTCATCCCCAAAAATCCCCACATTTTCTTAAAAATAAAATACATAATATTATGTCAATGGAATAATACTCATACATCGATTTATTTAAATAAGTCCATTTGTGTAATTTAATTAAAACTAATGTTATTTATTCTTTTAGTTACAGTAGACGCTCAGAAATTCGAACTCTCATAAATTCGAATTTCCCGAAATTCGAATCAGTAATTTCATTACATTAGACACTCTAAAATTAGAAACCATAATTCGAATTTCCGAGTGGTTTTTTTCTTTTTATTGTAAACACTAAAATTTTGACAATTTAGTTTAACCAAATACAAAGTAAAAAGGGGAATCCCATGTTAAAAGATGATTTACAGATCTTGTTGATGTTGTTAGAGTTTAAAAGTCGGTTTTTTGGTGTTTGTATTACACATAATAAAGTCAAATGAACTGAATTGTTATATTTCGTTAAGTTTTCTTATAGTTTTTATGTTCAATAAACTAAAATTAAAAAAGCATAGTATATGTTTATGGTCAAATTTGCCTAAATTTTTGTATAAAAAACCCGTCCAGAAATTCGAATAATTCGGAAATTCGAATCGTCCTAAAAACAAAGTGGTTCGATTATCCGAGCGTGTACTGTATACGTATCTATGTTCACATGTATAGTATGTATAGGGTTGCCAGACGTACTGTTTTTAGCAGTACATGTACTGATTTTTGTCAATTGTACTGTTTTATGCACAACACCCAAAACAGTACGTAAATGTACTGTTTTTTTACACTTTGTACTGTTTTTGTACTGATTTTTTGGTTTAGTATCCAAAAAACAATGATATTAAGAAAACCCGTGTTTATGTAATACACATTTGGGTATTTTTAACGGTATGCTATCAAGCTTTATTGTCATAATATTTAAGAAATGGTTGTTGTGTTGCAAACAAAAAAAGTTGTAAAATAATTAGAATTTTTTTACTACGTCTATTGTTTTGTCAAAAAATACACAGATTAAATTACGGGTTGCTCAAATCATTCATATTTTTTCGTGGTATTATTTTAAGACATATTATAACCTTTAAATCCCTCATTAGTATTTCCCGTTATCAGGATATTAACAGTGCATAAAATTAACACACCTGAAAAAAAAAATTCTTTTATATTGATAAAATATTTTCAGATTTTGTGAAAAAAAAAAATAAACCAAACAATTTTTTTGAGCTTATAGATTAACGGCCAATTTCACTAAGTTCAGTTATACTTAACTATAACTATTAATGTGAATAGTACAAAATACAGTTATAGAAATATAGCTGAAATTGGCCGTAATTAAATAAAAATTTGTTTGATATCGGAAAATTAATTGAAGAAAGAAACAAATATTTTCTGAAATTTATACGATAGTTCGACACTCTGTGTGTGGTGAAGATTGCTTTAAATACCAACATGCTTTAAGAAAATTCTACTAACTTAATCAATGAGTAGCTTCGAAATACAACGATAATACACTTTCAAATAGTAATGCACGAAACACGTATGCTCTTATTGATTTCGAATAATAAATTTATAAAATCAAACAAACAATCAGCGCAAAAAACGTTTTGTTCAACACACACACGTACATACAATGATAAAAAAAAAAAAAATATTTAGATTGTTTTAAGGTGCGTTTTTTCCATTTCAACCCACAGGCAAACATACTTGTTAAACATATTTGGGGTAAATCTGGGCAGGTTGAAATTTACACATACATACTTCCCCCATATATATTTTAAAAGGTAAGAGGCGACTCCAAAATATACCCGAGTTTTAGCCAGGTGTGCCCTTCGCTCTTCCACAGCACCCCCTGAAATAAAGCGACTTTTTGGCCAAATTTGAGGTATCCTAGCGGGCAAATGGGGCTATGTAGGGCCCTACCACCTTCTACATTTTTGTTGCCGCAACCCTCCGCTACAAATCCGTTTTAAACATATTTACTCTATCTCTTACGTGAACAATTATATGATGCAAAATCCCCTGGGCAAGTATGTTTGCCTATGGTCGTAAAATCTCAATCAGTGAGTAGCTTTTTTAAGTTAAATACAAACTTAGATATTTAAACGTTTTACATTGGAACATAATACTATGGCTAAATGCTTTGTTTGTGATGTATGATTTATAAACGCAAATGGTGTCATTTTGTATATGAAATACATACCATTAAATGTCAATCTTTCCTTTGATATAAAATGCATTTTATTCGACCTTTGATGTTATACTTTTAAAGTGTATTTCTTTATGTTATTGGTTTTCAAGAGTTGTAAATATTAAATAAATAGTTATGCTTTCGTAAAAAAATGTACTGTTTTTTTCTTGATTGTACTGTTTTTTCATAACCAATGTACTGTTTTTCTGAATTCAAAATCTGGCTACCCTAAGTATGTAACAAGGGCAACGTAAAAACGCCAAAGAAAAATAATTATGCGTCAATACATATTTATTATTTGCAAAACTAGGGAATCCATAATCTTCTAATTCATAAGCCAATGCAATTTTGTTTCACATGTTGTTTGTTTAAAAAGTGCATTTAAGATTATTGAATAAATTTGTCACAGCAAGCTGCATTATTTTAAAGTGTGTATTTATTCTAAGAAGAACTTCTAATAACTATTGATTTTGGTTGTATTGATTACGAAAAAGCTAGTTCAACAGAAGAAACGCTAGTTGGTACAAAAATCATATTTAAAACTATTTCTACAAGTTCTTGAAATAGTTTAAAACCGCAAAAAAGATTAAAACTAGTACCCACATCTTAACCAAATCGGTCTTGCAATTGCATAAATAAATTAAGATGACGGACGATATGTGCAGTTCTTTTAATTTTTTTTCAATAATGTTTTCTTACAAAAAATCAAACAGCCACTTTGGCTGGTTGTCAAGCAGCAACAACATTACTAGTGAGGATCGTTTCTAAAACTTTTTTTTCCTCATTCTTCATGACCTCATTCTTCATTGCCCTACCTCTGCAGCAGTTGCTTCGGCCTCAAAAGTACCATCTTTTGATAAAATAAATACTCAAAATCGTTTTGCAATTCTGGAGGATGAATCCTCTGAAGCACCAAACGTCATTAAACCATCCAAGCCTCCCCCGATATATCTTAGGGAGCAAAATTCAAATGAGCTCATAAAGAGTGTGATATCGGTGATAGGTGAAAATTCGTTTTACGTAGCGGATATCAAGCGTGGAAGTATAAACCAGACAAAAATACAAGCCAATCATGAGAATGATTTTCGCAAAATAGTAAAAAACTTTGAAACACTTAAAAAAAACTTTTATACCTACCAACTGAAAAGAAGTAAAGGTCTACAGGTAGTGATTAAGGGTATTGACTCATGTGTGGACCCAGAAGAGGTTAAATCATTCCTAGAAGAAAAAGGCTTCAAGGTTAAACATGTAGTAAATATTAAAAATAAAGAAAAAATTCCCCAACCACTTTTTCGAGTGGATTTCGAACCCGGCGACGTAAAACTTAAAAAAAACGAAACACATCCTATTTACAATTTAAAATATATTCTCAACAGAAAAATAACTATACAAGAGCCGCACAAAAAAAATGGACCTGTTCAGTGCTTAAACTGCCAAGAATTTGGCCATACCAAGGCATACTGCTACTTACCCCCTGTCTGCGTAGTATGTGGTGAACTACACGGTTCAGTTTCTTGCGATAAGTCTAAAACCGACCCCAACGTAAAAAAATGTAGCAACTGTGGCGGTAATCACACTGCCAATTATAGGGGATGCCCTGTATATAATATCGCCAAGCAGACGGTTGGACCGCAAACAAATACCCCTCAAATGCAGGTTGCAAACCAAGTAAACACAACTGAAATTCAAGCCCCCCAGCCTAGTAATAACAGAACCTCTTAGGCTAACGTCCTAAAATCAAACCATCAGCCAATGCAAGGTGCCTCGCCAAGTAATGATGAAACTCCGGTTTCTAATTTTAGTCGTTTAGAAAAAACCATGGAAACATTAGTGCAAACAGTAACTAATTTTACGAACACAATGGGTAATATGATGCAGGAAATGCTTAGAATGCAATCGATGTTATTGCAAGCTGTACTTAACAAACCATGAACTGTTTAAAAATTTGTTTTTGGAACGCAAACGGCATCCGCCAACATAAAAATGAATTAGAATACTTTCTTAAAAATAAACAAATTGATGTCATGATGATTTCTGAAACTCATTTTACCTCAAGAAAGACGTTTAAAATAAATGGTTATATACTATATGATACCAAGGACCCACGAGATAGAGCTTATGGAGGTTCTGCCATTTTAATAAAAACCCGAGTCAAACACTACCTAATGTGTGATCATCGTGAAGATTATCTCCAAGCAACGAACATTTGCGTTGAGGAATTAAATAGAAACCTAGTAATTTCATCGTTATACTCCCCGCCTAGATTTTCAATATCGGAGGACCAATATTATAAATATTTTAAATCATTAGGACCGTGTTTCCTAGCCGCTGGCGATTATAACGCTAAACATACCTTCTGGGGGTCGCGACTTATAACACCAAAGGGTCGTGTTTTATTTAACACAATTTCTAAAATGGCTTTAAATGTGGTAGCGAGCGGACAACCAACGTATTGGCCCACTGATCATCAAAAAATACCAGATGTCATAGATTTCGGCGTGGGTAAAAACATTCCTATAGAAACGATTCATGTTGAAGCCTCCCTACACAGAAAAAATTATTTTTCCAATTCAAACAAAAAATTTGTAGAATCAAAAATTTTTTTGTCTGAAATCGGTCCTACAAACAAATTCGCATATTCAAACAATTTATTTGCATTTTGTTTATTAAAAAAAAACGGCGATTTTTTCAAACAAATAATTTTACAGAATCAAACGTTTACTGAAATTCATATAAATTTCAAACAAATAATTTTGCTGAATCAAACAAAAAAGTTTTGGCACAAGCAATGACGCGCACACAAGCAAGCACTGTTGGTAAAGATGAAGCAGAGCAGAGCGGCCGGCTGGCTTTAAGACACATTTTTTTGTTGGAATAATTTTTGAACGAAGTCTTATTTATACTCACAGTGTTTTTCTTCATCACTCACTGTTGCTAAATCCTTTTCTTTGCTAATGAAGAAGAAATGTAACCAAAAACGGCGGCAGACCGACTCAATATGTTTTTCGTCATCATTCTATTTTTGTATTTGATGTATTTAAACAAATTGTTTGAAAAAATTGAATACGGGATTTTGTTTTTTTTTTTACCAACTTTGAAACCAACCTAAAATTTATTTTGTTTCTTATAATGTTGTTGTTTCTGTTGTTTAAAAAAAATGAAACGTTTTTTTTACCTGCTATTGTTTTTGTTGTTTTTTTTCTACAAACCTCGTCACGCTATTTTATCATTTTTCTTGTTGCTGTACTTTTTTAAAGCGTCCAAAAATAGACTGCATGTGTTTTTTGTTATAGTTCTTATATTTTTCATAAAGTAAGTAAGTAAGTAAAAATATTTATTGAGACTTTTTTTCTTTCAATAACAAAGAATGTGATAGGTACAATGCAAAAAAAACTTAGAACTATGTTGTGTTGTTCTAATGCACATTGAATGAATAAGCGGCTTGCAGAAGAGGAAAGGATAAAGTATAGCGTACAATATTAACATAGATCAACAACAATGCTTGCTCCCGGCATTTACAGTGACGTTCAGAGTTGTATCTGTTAACTACTTAAAATTACATAACAATCGAGACCAAAGGTAATAAATAAATTAACAACTAACTAACCAAATAATAATACAAATCTTATATTACATTATCTTATATCTTATATCACGAATTATAAAAAAGATGTTTGGAGCAATTATGAACAGTAAACAATAAAACGAGCGTTCCAAAAAAAAAAAAATAGAACAGTCTGTAGGAGAAAACCGAATCATTGCGTTAAAAGAACAACTATGTATAAATAATTAATTAATTAAATGTATATATTTATATATATTAATAAATTAATTAATTAAATTAAATTAAGTTAAGTTAAGCGAATAGTACAAGAAAAGCACTAAAAAAAATTACAAAAAACAGTACAGTACATGGGTTTAAGTAATTCAAATTCCCTTGGGAATAAAATATAAGGGATAAGTATAAAACAAACTATCCTCTATGATATCCGGGATGCGTTCCCTGGTAAAAGTTCGGTAGGGTATATGCATCCCTTTCATTTCCCATGTCCTCACATAAAACGCCCACTGGTGAGAGATAAGGAAATGTTGACCAATTAACATTCCTTTCAGATTCATAAATCTCGTTCATGAAGATGTTGTCGTGATGTTCAAGTTTTTCCACAAACTTTCTCTGTAACAGGAGTGCATATTTACATAGGGGCACTATGTCTGACTTCTTGTAGATGTATGTGTTGGAGAATTTTTTTGTAAAATTTTCAAAATTTTTATTGATGCATTTTCTCAGTATCCTTCTTTCGAAGATTTCCAATTCCTTAGCCACTATTGGTGAAATAGTGAACCAGATCGGAAAAGCATACACCAGGGTTGATCTTATAGTGACTTTGTATAATAGAAGTTTAGTGTTCTGGGGGAGGTAACTGCTGTTCATCAAACTGGAGAGCATACCCGATATGCGTTTGGCTTTTTCAAGGAGAAGTCTGCCATGGACATTAAACTTTAACAGATTATTAAAATTTACCCCAAGGTACTTGATCTTAGACTTAAAGGGAATCTCGATACCATCGAGGGACAAGTGCAGGAGGTTACTCTGGGGCACCACGAATCTTGCGCATTTACCGGAAGCATTTCTAATACATATAGCCTCAGATTTTTCAGCGTTTATCCTAATTCCCCACCTTTTGTAAAAAACATTAATGTAACCCAGATGAAAAGCAACATTGTGCAACGCTTGGATTGGGGATTCATCGTGTGAGTAGATCATGCAGTCATCTGCGTACAGTATGGCTTGTGAGTTAACAGCTGTATGGGGGAAATCGTGTAAAAACATGTTAAATAATAATGGTGCCAGCACGCTTCCTTGGGGAACTCCACTTTCCACTGTGCCAAAATTAGATGTTGATTCATTAATCTCAACGTTGAATTTGCGGCCGGAAAAGTAACTCTGGAGAATTTTTACTATGAACGGGTCAGTTCCAAGATTGATAAGTTTGAATAGGATTCCTTTTTGATAAGCGGAATCAAAAGCCTTTTCGATGTCCAATGAAATAGCCACGGTACATGTTCTATTTCTCAAATTATTAACAATGTCACTGTGAAATTTCAAAAGTGCGTGTTGTGTGGAGTGGAAACGTTTGAAACCAAATTGTGATTCAGATACTGGGTCGAATACAAATTCATTTTCAAGTTTTACTTTCAATACTTGTTCGAATATTTTCCCGATATTAGATAGCAATGATATTGGGCGGAAATCTTCTATTTTACAGCTGTTATCTTTCTTTTTAAGGGGTATTATTTTGGCCGACTTCCATATTGTGGGAAAGTATCCATTATTTAGACAATTGTTAAAGATTATAGTAAAAAAATTAATAGTTGTGTCAGGGAACTTTCTAATTATGAAATTTGATATTCCATCAAAACCGCAGGATTTTTTGTTGTTAATTTTCCTTATAATATTCTTTATCGTTTTAGAAGAGGTGAAGTGGTATGCATCATTATTTTCCAAAGAATTGAATGAGTTTTCAAAGGTATAAATGTGAGGGGGTAAAACATTGAGGCATGATGAAACACGGTCTTCCAAGCCGTCGACTGCTCGTTCAGGAATATTTTCAGTATAAACAGATGCGTAATATTCAAGGAATCTGTTGGCGATTTCTGTGTCATCAGTTATGATGGTATTGTTAAAAGAAATTTGATTGCAAAATGGTGATTTTTTGTTTCCCAACATTTGATAAATTTCTTTAAAAGCTGAAGGACCGGGTTTTATATTCTTCAACCTTACTTTTAGTTTTTTTGCATGTTCTACGTTTACAAGTTCTTTTATTATAGTTTTTAAAAGTTGTATTTGTTTAGAAAGAATGTTATATTCACAGCTGAGTCTGTTTCCTGTGCGATGGTAAATTTTTTTTAGCTGCTTCTGCCACCTGTGTTTTATGGTAAAGTATTTTTTCACGTTTTCTGATAATTGAATTTTATTATTCTTCAATTCAATTCTTTCCGAATGAACATTGTGGATTGATTGAAAGCTGGAGTTGAATTCATTTATCAAGGCATCAATTTCCACATTCTGTAAATTTATATTTTCAGCTGGCATTATCCTCAAGGAGGCTCTTTCAATGTCATGTCGAAAATGGTTCCAGTTAGTATTTTTATATGAAGTAAAAATACGAGGGGACCGCAATAAGAGTTCAGATGGGTCCAGTTGTAGTTCTAGCTTGATTGGGAAATGATCTGAAAACGTGGGCAGGCTTGATGTTTTGAAGTTTGGAGTACCGTTTAAAAGATGTGTACTAACAAGAAAATGGTCGAGGAACGAGGACCCATTTGGGAAAGATGGACTACTATCGCAAAGGCGTGAGATATTAACAGCGTGGTCTTGAAGCCATTTACGAAAAACTCTACCATTTGAATTATCGGTGTGATCGCCCCACGCCGGGTTCTTGGCATTAAAGTCTCCGCCCAGAATAAGCCCATCAAAATTGCCAGCTGCATCTAAAATTGTAGTTAGACCATTGTACATTTCGGTGACAGGAAAATTGCAGGGAATGTAAACAGACCCAATCAAAAAGTTCTTTCGCAGATTATTTGATTTAGCAACGATTTTAATGAAAGTACAAAAAAAACCAGTCCCTTCTATGTTAATACGATTAAAAGATATTGATTCTTTAATTACGATGGCGACCCCGATAGAGGAGTTATCGTACAAAAAATTGTAACCTTTAAGCATAATTTTTCCGTTTTTCTTAAGATGACATTCCTGGATGAAGCCAATGTCAATTTTGTTATGAAAAAGTGTATTATTCAGGTCAACTCGACGACTTGTATCCACAAGTGAACGAACATTGAAGGACAAAAAGTTTAATAATCTAAGGCCCATAGGTGCTTTTAACTTTATTAAACAGGCGTAAAAATTCAGCTTTAGCCTCGATCTTTGGCATGTTTCTGTATACACTAAGAAACTTGTTAATCTCCTGCTCTAGAGTAAGTTCTGGTTCCATAAAAAAATTAGCCAGTTTCAAAAACTCATCTATGACTGGGGGTTTATTTTGGGAATTTTGTTGAGAATATGAATTTTGATCAGGGTAGAGAACCCTTGCAAATGATGTACCCGGTGTTACTGTTAATGAGGGTATGGCCCTGTTGACGTTTGCTGAAACGATTAATTTAGCTTCACGATCCTTTCTCATACGCTCTTTTTTATTTTCTAGATATTTTTTAAAAAACGGACATCCTCTCCAGTTTGCGGGATGACCAGTTTCACCACAGTTTACACAACATGGATCGGTATCTTTTAGCACATTACGAGGACATTCACCTGGCAGATGTGGTTGTTTGCATTTGACACATTTGTACTCGGCACTACAATTTTTTGCAATGTGGCCCCATATTTGACATCTACGGCATTGGATTTCTTTTTCCTTCTTCTTTGGCATTTCCCAATTTACACATTGATTTAACAAATACTTGATGTGAGCAACATCATTTAATTTCTTGGCAGGAAGCAAAGTGACAAGAAAAAGACCGGTGTCTATGTTGTTTTTCGTTGAAAAGGCTGTGGTAAATTTAGATACTTTTGAGATCACACCAGGAACCATATTGTCTAAAACCGTCTTAATTTCGACAGTTTCAGTGCCATAATATAAGCCCCGTAAGACCAACGATACCTGTTTATATTCTTTAGGTGTAAATGAATATGATTTGATTTTTTTTTCTCTTAAAAGAGTCATCATTTCGGTGTGTACAGCGGCATCAGACAAGTACAATTTACTTTTATGTTGGTTGACGTTTTTAATTTTGAAAGAAATTTTTGGTGTTTTTGCTTCCAGTTGTTGCGCAAGTAGTTTTATATTGACATTATATAAAAAAATTGGTGGGCAAAACGATTTGCTGCTAGGTGTTGTGGGAGCTTTAGACCCAGATGATGTAGAATTTGTATTGTTGTTGTTTTTGTTGCTGGCGACATTACTGTCATTCACAATATCTAAATCTGCCAGAATAGCATATCTGTTGTGTCTGCTTGGGTCGGGGACCCCTACATTCAGTTCAGATACGTTAACGATGACTGGCGAATTAGCACCATTGGGCCTTCTCCTCTTATTTGAGTTGTCGTCTACAAAATTTTCATCCTCGCCAACGGCTGGATGCTGATTGTCAGCAGACCTGCCGTCCACATCACCCATCACAAAAGATAGATGACAATAACACAATTAAAGCTAACACGGCTTTGCATTTGTTTAACTGTGTTCGTTTTCAAGTAAAACTTTTTTTCCTTTTTCTTAATTATCAGTATAAAAAAATGTTACTGCCGAAACAAAAGCAAATGGAAGATTTTTCATAAAAAGAAGTGTTGCTTACAATCAATAAAAAAATGCAAAAAGACGACAACATTAAAGAGCGTTAAATATTTCATACAAAATTATGAAAACTTCCAATAGCGCGTTTATTATATTTTTGAAGAGTTGTCCACATTTTTGTTGGTTAAATAAAAATCAAACAAAAATATTGATTGGATCAGTAAAAAAATTTGTAGAAATCAAAAAAAAAATTTAAACAAGCGTTTGTTTGAAAATAATTCGGCAATCATTTTTTCTGTGTAGAATTATCTTCCGACCATACACCTACAATTGTTACTATAATGAACCCCAATAGAATTGTACCTCCGACTGGTTACATAGCGACGACAGCTACGCAAATGAATTGGTTAAAATATAAAAAGTATCTCAGTACCCATTGCACAGAAAATATTCCGCTCAGTACACCGGATTATGTAGATCGCTCTATTGACAATTTTGACAGTTTTCTGAAACTAGCTGTTCAACATTCCAATATTGCCCCAAAAAAACAAAAACTATTAAAATATATTCCACAGATGTCGAGCATCTTTTGTCTGAAAAAAGGAGGGCTCGAAGAGAGTGGCAATTGCTGCACAGATCCCCTCAACTTAAGAACTTACTTAAAGAGTGTACAAAAAGACTAAGAAAGTTACTGCAGACTAAGAAAATGGCTTCTCTGAAAAAATATCTTGAGGAACTTGATGCAACCCCACAATCAAACTACTCATTATGGCGTGCAGCTAGAAATCTCAAAAGGCCAGTTGTCTCTAAACCACCATTAAGAAACATGAATGGAAGTTGGGCAAGAAATGATGTTGAAAAACGAAATCTGTTTGTCAATCATTTAAAAAACGTATTTACCCCAAATATATCTCACAATATTGCGGTCGAGTTACCACCTGTTGCTGCTAGAGCAGCTGTTCCGCTAAGATTTGAGATAAGAGAAATCGAAAAGGCTATTTGTGATTTAAACCCCAAGAAGGCTCCTGGTTTTAATAAGATCAGCAACAAAATGCTTTTGGAGCTACCCAGCATAGCAAAGAAAATTATTCTTTTAATTTTTAATGCTATTTTACGCCTTGAATACTATCCTAAAAAGTGGAAGGTCTCCTTAGTCACCATGATACCTAAACCTGGAAAGGATCACACAAAAGTTGAGTCATATAGGCCTATAAGCTTACTTTCTAATATATCAAAGCTGTTTGAGAAGCTGTTAGCGTCAAAATTAACCCCAATTTTAAATGAAAATAGATGTATTCCTAACCACCAATTCGGCTTTAGAAGAGAACACAGCACAATTGAGCGAACTCATCGTATAGTAAACGCAATAAGAAAAGCCTTTGAAGAAAAAAAATATTGTTCCGCTCTCTTCATCGATGTTTCTCAAGCTTTTGATAAAGTCTGGCATGAAGGCTTATTACATAAATTGAAGCTCAACTTACCAGTAAACGCACACAAGCTGCTAGAAAGCTACTTAGTCGGTTGTCAATTTATTATTAAAGAAGGAAATTTCTTAAGTTCACCTCAGCCCATTGCCGCTGGAGTCCCACAAGGCAGCATCCTGGGCCCCCTATTATACTTAATTTATACTTCGGACATGCCAACAAGCAACTATACACAAACTTCAACATTTGCAGACGATACAGCTTTTCTAAGCGTCCACGAAAATCGTTATGAAGCATCGCGTTACTTACAGCATCATATATTTCAACTAGAAATATGGTTAAGATAATGGAGGATAATGGTCAATGAGCAAAAATGCGTACATATAACATTCACTTTGCGCCGGGAATCTTGCCCCCCCCTATTACAATCAATAATCAAATAATTCCTCAATATTCGCATGTAAAATATCTCGGTATACATCTGGATCGGCGATTAACGTGGAAATCTCATATAGAGGCAAAATTACCTCAAATGAAACTAAAAGCCATTCAAATTCATTGACTTATTGGAAGAAATTCTGTCCTTAGTCGCGATTGCAAGCTTCTACTTTACAACTCTATCTTAAAGCCTATCTGGTGCTACGGTATTCAACTATGGGGCACTGCCTCGGCCTCTAATATCGACAAAATTCAAAGGCGCCAAAATAAACTTCTTCGAATAATCACAGCAGCTCCCTGGTATGTTAAAAACTCACACATTCATAAGGATCTCAATGTGCCATTAGTGAAAACTATGATTACAAAATATGCAATAAAATATTTAAAAAGGCTTGAACAACACCCAAATCCACTAGCTCGAAATATTTTAAATCATGGCGGCCACACTCGCTTATGAAGAAGAGACACTGCAGCACTTACCCAATTAGATGAGCGATAAACACCTATATAAGTGAACAGAACCCGTGATGAAGAAAATTTTGTCTGGCACTGGCAGGACATAAAATAACGTATTAGGTTAAGATTTGATTAATTATTGTTAGTTCATATTTAATATATGACGATTCAATAAAAAAAATAATGAGAAAAAAAAAATTCTTCATGACTGAAGAAAGGCAAAATTGGATTTTTCCTCAAAAACATGAATGAATTTGGAGAAATATTAACAATTCATTTATGACTGTGAAAAAAAGTTACATATTTTACATTTTTCATTTATGAAAAAATTCAAGAATGGTTGAATATGAGCGATCACATTTGAATTTCTCTGAACTCTGGTTTAAACCACTACCGTTGGCCGCTTAAGCTAGCAAAAAAAGTTAAAACAATACAACTCAAAAAGTAAATACGGAGATTTAAGTTAATTTAATCGCTAATCTCTATCCCAAAAAGTGGCTCTTAGTGTAACCAGTTTACATAACCAACCTCCTAGAATCAAAATCAGTTCGATATGCGCATTCACAAATTTGCACAGCTTTTTAACTTATGGAGAACACATAATAAAATTTAAAAAAATAGGAAAAGTTAGAAAAATTTTAATTTATACTCGTCATTTCTTGTCTTTTACGGTACAACATTGCAATAACCACATGTACGAGTGTAAAGAAATTTGCATAACGTTTAAATTAATTAAGAGCACATAGTTAAACTTTTACAATATAGTTAGAACACTATAAGCTTATTTCGGTTAAAATATAAAAAAAAACAAGTTAGGGCGCTATATTCGGCCGTGCCGAATCTTTAATACCCTCCACCGGCAGTTCGAATGTTTTAAGAGTAATATCTATATGATGTCTATTTATTATTAGTTTATCTTTAGACATTTATTAAATAATATTTTTAATTAGGCTTAAGTTCATGAAATTTAATTTTCATTAAATTATTTTTATGAAGAAAGGAATTTTACAACATGAAAATCAATTAAAATTGTTATTGATAATCTTTCATTCTTGACGTGGCTCGGGCTCGAACCCTGGCCGGCAGGTTACCATGACATGTTTCGATCGCAACCACTCGATCTCCTCAGATGGATTTGCCGTCTTACACTCGCAGCCATCGACGACTGCTGACGTCAACAGTCAAACATCAATCCTTAAACCAAATTGTATTTTAACATTTGGTAGATCGAAATTTGCTTTCCTGAATGATTATCAATTTTAATTGATTTTACATGTTTTTTCCTTACTTCTGTTTTTTCGTACTTTTGTCAAGAATTTTTCTTGAAGTCCAAGTACATATTTTGTTTTTTCATTTTGTCTTTCTCTTTTCTGTTGACCTTTTTCAGCACAACTTGAAGGACAAATGTACACATAGAGCTCGTGCCTTAGCTTTTAACAATAATTAGTATTGTGGTTATTTTGTTGAACTATTTATGGTTTTTAATCCAAATTTTTAATATTTTTAATTAGGCTTAAGTTCATGAAATTTAATTTTCATTAAATTATTTTTATGAAGAAAGGAATTTTACAACATGAAAATCAATTAAAATTGTTATTGATAATCTTTCATTCTTGACGTGGCTCGGGCTCGAACCCTGGCCGGCAGGTTACCATGACATGTTTCGATCGCAACCACTCGATCTCCTCAGATGGATTTGCCGTCTTACACTCGCAGCCATCGACGACTGCTGACGTCAACAGTCAAACATCAATCCTTAAACCAAATTGTATTTTAACATTTGGTAGATCGAAATTTGCTTTCCTGAATGATTATCAATTTTAATTGATTTTACATGTTTTTTCCTTACTTCTGTTTTTTCGTACTTTTGTCAAGAATTTTTCTTGAAGTCCAAGTACATATTTTGTTTTTTCATTTTGTCTTTCTCTTTTCTGTTGACCTTTTTCAGCACAACTTGAAGGACAAATGTACACATAGAGCTCGTGCCTTAGCTTTTAACCAATTAATATTGTGGTTATTTTGTTGAACTATTTATGGTTTTTAATCCAAATTTTTAATATTTTTAATTAGGCTTAAGTTCATGAAATTTAATTTTCATTAAATTATTTTTATGAAGAAAGGAATTTTACAACATGAAAATCAATTAAAATTGTTATTGATAATCTTTCATTATTGACGTGGCTCGGGCTCGAACCCTGGCCGGCAGGTTACCATGACATGTTTCGATCGCAACCACTCGATCTCCTCAGATGGATTTGCCGTCTTACACTCGCAGCCATCGACGACTGCTGACGTCAACAGTCAAACATCAATCCTTAAACCAAATTGTATTTTAACATTTGGTAGATCGAAATTTGCTTTCCTGAATGATTATCAATTTTAATTGATTTTACATGTTTTTTCCTTACTTCTGTTTTTTCGTACTTTTGTCAAGAATTTTTCTTGAAGTCCAAGTACATATTTTGTTTTTTCATTTTGTCTTTCTCTTTTCTGTTGACCTTTTTCAGCACAACTTGAAGGACAAATGTACACATAGAGCTCGTGCCTTAGCTTTTAACAATAATTAGTATTGTGGTTATTTTGTTGAACTATTTATGGTTTTTAATCCAAGTAAGGAAAAAACATGTAAAATCAATTAAAATTGATAATCATTCAGGAAAGCAAATTTCGATCTACCAAATGTAAAAATACAATTTGGTTTAAGGATTGATGTTTGACTGTTGACGTCAGCAGTCGTCGATGGCTGCGAGTGTAAGACGGCAAATCCATCTGAGGAGATCGAGTGGTTGCGATCGAAACATGTCATGGTAACCTGCCGGCCAGGGTTCGAGCCCGAGCCACGTCAAGAATGAAAGATTATCAATAACAATTTTAATTGATTTTCATGTTGTAAAATTCCTTTCTTCATAAAAATAATTTAATGAAAATTAAATTTCATGAACTTAAGCCTCATTAAAAATATTAAAAATTTGGATTAAAAACCATAAATAGTTCAACAAAATAACCACAATACTAATTATTGTTAAAAGCTAAGGCACGAGCTCTATGTGTACATTTGTCCTTCAAGTTGTGCTGAAAAAGGTCAACAGAAAAGAGAAAGACAAAATGAAAAAACAAAATATGTACTTGGACTTCAAGAAAAATTCTTGACAAAAGTACGAAAAAACAGAAGTAAGGAAAAAACATGTAAAATCAATTAAAATTGATAATCATTCAGGAAAGCAAATTTCGATCTACCAAATGTTAAAATACAATTTGGTTTAAGGATTGATGTTTGACTGTTGACGTCAGCAGTCGTCGATGGCTGCGAGTGTAAGACGGCAAATCCATCTGAGGAGATCGAGTGGTTGCGATCGAAACATGTCATGGTAACCTGCCGGCCAGGGTTCGAGCCCGAGCCACGTCAAGAATGAAAGATTATCAATAACAATTTTAATTGATTTTCATGTTGTAAAATTCCTTTCTTCATAAAAATAATTTAATGAAAATTAAATTTCATGAACTTAAGCCTAATTAAAAATATTAAAAATTTGGATTAAAAACCATAAATAGTTCAACAAAATAACCACAATACTAATTATTGTTAAAAGCTAAGGCACGAGCTCTATGTGTACATTTGTCCTTCAAGTTGTGCTGAAAAAGGTCAACAGAAAAGAGAAAGACAAAATGAAAAAACAAAATATGTACTTGGACTTCAAGAAAAATTCTTGACAAAAGTACGAAAAAACAGAAGTAAGGAAAAAACATGTAAAATCAATTAAAATTGATAATCATTCAGGAAAGCAAATTTCGATCTACCAAATGTTAAAATACAATTTGGTTTAAGGATTGATGTTTGACTGTTGACGTCAGCAGTCGTCGATGGCTGCGAGTGTAAGACGGCAAATCCATCTGAGGAGATCGAGTGGTTGCGATCGAAACATGTCATGGTAACCTGCCGGCCAGGGTTCGAGCCCGAGCCACGTCAAGAATGAAAGATTATCAATAACAATTTTAATTGATTTTCATGTTGTAAAATTCCTTTCTTCATAAAAATAATTTAATGAAAATTAAATTTCATGAACTTAAGCCTAATTAAAAATATTAAAAATTTGGATTAAAAACCATAAATAGTTCAACAAAATAACCACAATACTAATTATTGTTAAAAGCTAAGACACGAGCTCTATGTGTACATTTGTCCTTCAAGTTGTGCTGAAAAAGGTCAACAGAAAAGAGAAAGACAAAATGAAAAAACAAAATATGTACTTGGACTTCAAGAAAAATTCTTGACAAAAGTACGAAAAAACAGAAGTAAGGAAAAAACATGTAAAATCAATTAAAATTGATAATCATTCAGGAAAGCAAATTTCGATCTACCAAATGTTAAAATACAATTTGGTTTAAGGATTGATGTTTGACTGTTGACGTCAGCAGTCGTCGATGGCTGCGAGTGTAAGACGGCAAATCCATCTGAGGAGATCGAGTGGTTGCGATCGAAACATGTCATGGTAACCTGCCGGCCAGGGTTCGAGCCCGAGCCACGTCAAGAATGAAAGATTATCAATAACAATTTAAATTGATTTTCATGTTGTAAAATTCCTTTCTTCATAAAAATAATTTAATGAAAATTAAATTTCATGAACTTAAGCCTAATTAAAAATATTAAAAATTTGGATTAAAAACCATAAATAGTTCAACAAAATAACCACAATACTAATTATTGTTAAAAGCTAAGGCACGAGCTCTATGTGTACATTTGTCCTTCAAGTTGTGCTGAAAAAGGTCAACAGAAAAGAGAAAGACAAAATGAAAAAACAAAATATGTACTTGGACTTCAAGAAAAATTCTTGACAAAAGTACGAAAAAACAGAAGTAAGGAAAAAACATGTAAAATCAATTAAAATTGATAATCATTCAGGAAAGCAAATTTCGATCTACCAAATGTTAAAATACAATTTGGTTTAAGGATTGATGTTTGACTGTTGACGTCAGCAGTCGTCGATGGCTGCGAGTGTAAGACGGCAAATCCATCTGAGGAGATCGAGTGGTTGCGATCGAAACATGTCATGGTAACCTGCCGGCCAGGGTTCGAGCCCGAGCCACGTCAAAAATGAAAGATTATCAATAACAATTTTAATTGATTTTCATGTTGTAAAATTCCTTTCTTCATAAAAATAATTTAATGAAAATTAAATTTCATGAACTTAAGCCTAATTAAAAATATTAAAAATTTGGATTAAAAACCATAAATAGTTCAACAAAATAACCACAATACTAATTATCATTTATTAAATAATTGGCTGACAATCAGAAAGTTTTATGACTTTTTTTTTTAGCAATTTTTACTAGCTTGAGTAAAATATCATGATTCGTAACAGTTTAAGCCGAATTTAAATGATTTTCAGGAAAAGAATTTATATTGGAGCCATGGTAAGCTATGAACAAATCATCCCAAAATTCTCCAGAGTGATTTCTGGTATTAAAAGACATACATTTCAATACAGCGGAGAAATTAGTTTTAGCGTTTGCAGTGAATTTCAAAAGGCTGCTTTAAATGGATCTAAGGGTTATTATGGACCGTATATTACAAAATTGCATAACATTTTTTCTAGCCATATGAAGCTAAGTTGGAAGAAAGTGTATCGCAATATCTATATCTGCTACGGTTTTAGGCGTTTTTAATTATTTTACCAGAGTGGGCTTTATATGAGTTCTATAGTAAATTATGGACCGATCATGACGAAATTTATTAGTGTGATTTTTAGTAATATAAAACTGTGAAGTATTCGACATCAAGTAGCTGATATAATTATATTGATTAAAGTAACTGTAGATAGGGATGAAACGATACCTCTAAGATATCGATACTTTTACTCGATCTAGTATCGGTCGTAAAGTATCGACACCTACTCAGTATCGAAAACATTATCGATACTTACTTGTATCGAAACTTGTAACTTTTTTATGATAAAAGAAAACAAAGCAGCATTTATAAACGTTCTTACTTGTGTTTTAGTACTATACAATACAATAAGAACTACGACCCATTAGAATTTTTGTGCAAAACGAAAAGGGGAAAAATTGAGACCACTTTTATGGTGTTTTCTTTTCTAAAAAATAATGATGCATTATAGTTGTGTAATATATTTATTAGGTTACACGAAGCCTTAGAAAGTGATACATTTTTCTAAATTACAATGGAACAAAATAAGAGCTACGTTTTACACTCAACACTAATGTGTATTTAACGTGTTAAATATTGAATGCAAAGTTTGTACTAAAAGCGATATTCACCACGCTTGTAGCAATTTTAAACATTACATTTTCTTACAATTCCAATAAGCGTTAACAGCACTGATTTTCAATAATTAAAGTCAGCTGTTGTTAAAAATTTTGCGAGAAAAAAAATATAATTATTTAATTAAAGTAAAACAAACGTAAAACAAAAAGTTTTTATATCCATCACAATATACATAACTAAAAATCACAATATAACGCAAATTGTCCGCAAACACAAGAAGAAAAAAATACTTGCTCGCATAAAAAAGTACTTTACGCAGATGCAAAAAAGGGTATTATCCCACACTCAGTTAAAACTGCGGGTAAGAAATGGAACAAATTTGCCATTTATTTATTTATTTATTTATTTAATATATATAATTAGGTCTATGGATAAATCCTTACAGCCTAATACAAATGAGTATTTAACTTAAGTATAATATTACGTTTAACAATATTGTTGCAACATGTTTAGAAAGGAAAACGACAACTTCTCACATTTTTGTATATATTTTTAGAATGGAACAAAAACTCGCACGAATGGTAGCATATATGGAACATTATTGTCAGAAAAGAAAACACCATTAGTTTTCACCAGTGTTGCCAATAAAGAATTTGGTAACCACACAAAAGTGTAACCCAAACTACACATTTGAAACAAAATTATACATCGCACAACCTTTTAGCTATTCATTGTTTACAATGAAATAGTTAAGTTTACAAAAAAACAAAGCGCGATATTGATTTCCGAACATAATAAATAACGGCAGAACTACAGTACAAACATTTTTATGTACAAGCTTCAGCAACATAAATTTGTAAAATTTGCGGAGAAGTGTTGTCTTTGATGAAAACAAATTTATTGTAAAAGTTACCTTCTAATCTATAATTTTTTATTTTCACCTTAAATAGATTACTAGTATTCAAAACTAACATAATCGGGTTATAAATGGCCGAGCTATGGACAAATATGTAACTTTTTTTCTCTTCCCAAAATAATGGTTTTGTCACAACAGCTAGGAAGACAGAATTTGACACAGATATTGTTAAAATATAAACAGTATTAATTATTAAAAATTAGCCAACTCGATTTATTATTTCATCCGGCTCCGAATTAAAAATGCTAATCAAATTGAGCATCTCAAATATTTTCTATATACAAATATATTAGATTTGTTTGGTTTAAAAAGTTCCCGAAGGCGACTTATTATTTCAAACAGCGCCAATACAATCAGGATTTTGACATACATACCATAAAAGCTTGGGAACAAAATGAATCAGTACAACCGAATAGGTATAGCACTATTACTAGTTTTTAAATAAAACAGAAACTTACCTCTTAAATTCTTAAATCTTTAGAATGCACGTATTTTTTATGTTATGCTTTCTATATGTTTGCTTTAGAAAGGGAAAAGAAAGGAAAAAAGCTTGGGTTTTAAAAACAAGTTTGACTGTGATGGAAATTTATCAGGGAAACCAGAAATATGCACTTAAGATCACGTTTTATGCGCATTTAATATGCAGAACAAATTTGAAAATATTCCCTGAAAATTGTTAAAAATATGAACAAAAAAAAAATAAAACAAAGTTATGTCAACAGGTTAAAGTTCATATAAGAGTTATCTGTGCCGAATATTATCTAGATATTAACATCCATATGAGATTTTTGTCTTTAAGGGATTTAAGGGACGGTCGCTAAATTTCACATTCACAAGGAAGTTAATGCTATTTATAATGGGTGATTTTTTAAGAGCTATAGGAAAGTTTAAAAGAACACACATATGTAAAATTCAGAAAAATGCATGAAATATTTATTTGAATCGATAGTACGGTTCATATAATTTAATGTTTGAAGATTATTTCATGCAAATGTTGACCGTGACTGCGCCTAAAATCGTCCATCCGCTAAGTCCAATTTTGGCATACTCTTTCCAACATTTCGGCCGGTATCTCATGAATAAATGCTTCAATGTTGTCTTCCAATGCGTCAATTGAAGCGGGCATGTGTGTATAGACATGAGCTTTAACATAGCCCCACAAAAAATAGTCCAAATGCGTTAAATCGCACGGTCTAGGCGGCCAATTGACCGGTCCCATTGTTAAGCGTGCTGTGTGGCATGTGGCACCGTCTCGTTGAAACCACATGTCATGCAAGTCAAGCTCTTGCATTTTGGGCAAAAAAAAGTTGGATATCATCTCACGGTAGCGCTCACCATTCACAGTTACGTTACGATTCGCATCATCTTTGAAGAAGTACGGTCCAATGATGCCACCAACCCATAAACCGCACCCAACTGTGACTTTTTCTGGATGCATTGGTAGCTCTTGCAATGCTTCTGGCTGATTTTCAATCCAAAATCTACAATTCTGCTTATTAACGTACCGAATAGCCGCTTCAGTGGGTCGATTAAACTGACCATAAAATGAAAGAAGCGCGCGATGAACTTTCTTAACAGAGCACGCATTTTGATAATAAAATTCAAAATTTGCAAGCGTTGTTCGTTTGTAAGACGATTCATGGTTAAATTATAGACCAAACTAAAGATGTTTGACAGTGCAACAATACACGAAACGTGCGTCAGCTGTGTAAACCAGTGTTGCCAAAAAGATAATAGCTAAAAAATCACCCAATAGATTCGTAAATAATTAAATTTTCATATAAAAAATATTTTTGGGGCGAATTTAATTTCGCAAAAACATTTTTATTTTATTTGCTGCGAAAGCTCCTGTAGGCATTTAAAAAAAGTTAACATGTATCAAAATGTGCCTCAAAAGGGCGAAATATGCGCTAAAAGCTTAAAAAATGCTGCAAAAGGCTCAAAATTGTCCAAAAAAAATTTTGCAAACGGTAAAACATGCAAAAATATTCACTAACAAATCGATGCCAAAATTCATAATTAACTCTAAAACGGATAAATATATTATTTCTGCGATCATTGTCGCACAAGGAAAAACATGCAGTTGCATATTTCTGGTTTCCCTGCTTATTACACATGGTCTACACATGCAAGTTAACATTACACACAATATGGATTTATGGATTATGTTTCACAAAATGGCTAGCCTTTAACTTCATCTTTCTCTTTATTATTATTTTCTTTTTATTAATATTATTATTTTTCCCCCTTTTTCTCTTTTTAATAACTGCTTGGTCCAATAATATAGTTGCCAATTTATTAGTATGTACCATTTATTTTTGCTCTAATTTTTATTTTCTTTTTGTTTAATTACTAATTGTTTTGTTCAAAACTTGATTTTATAATGATATTATTATTAGAATTGTTATTATTATTGTTATTATTACTATTGGTGTTCATTATGTTATCCTCTGGACTATAAAAGAATTTAATTCTTAAGGTCCTTATAGCTGAAATAAGTAAATAAATAAAAAATAAAAGATGTGTAATAACTCATGGATTGGCAACACTGATTTCCACCTAGTACCAATTTCCTCTTTGCATAATCTTTTTTAACTAAGGAAACATTATTTTATGGATCGTTCAGAATAACAAACTTCATTAACCTTTTATTGCAAAAATCAACAATGTCACTATGTATTTATTTTAAATCTAACTGCCTGTTTAACGATATCGAACGTCATCGTTCGCATAGAAAATTACATTTAAAACAAAAACAAAATTCGAACATTGTTCGATGTTTGTTTTTGTTTTTAATGTAATTTTCTATGCGAACGATGACGTTCGAAATCCATGAACAGGCTGTAAGTATGTATTTTATTTTTAAATCTATCTATAAATATAAAACAGGATGTGTGTATGTATTAGGGTATTTATTTAATCGGGTTTTCACTTTATTCCGTTAATCGCTCGATTAATTAACCGCGGTTTTGGTTTAATCGGTTAATTTTGTTATTGATCGGTTAACCGATTAATAAAGTTTTTTTTATAAATTAAGTAATTTCAATATATAACATAGAAAATTTTTAATTCTTTGGAGTTAATTAGTAAAAAAAACAACATAAATTTTTTGAACTAAACGAGCAAAAAAAGAAAATAATTCTTAAATATGTAAAACATATTTTTTAATTAATACATAATTATGCCCCGGTAGGCTAGCTGGTAGCGAGCCAGTCTATAAGCGCCGAGGCTGCGGGTTCGATTCCCGCCAGAGACTCTGGTTTCTTTCCTGCAGACAAGCAAAGAGCTTCGCGGGATTAGCTTAGGAAATTTAAAAAAAAAAAAAAAAAATTATGTATTTATTAAAGAAAACTGTAAGATCATTTTAATAGTAATTTAAGGAGATCTTATTAAATAATCTTTAAGAAAAAAAATCTGGTTTAAATGTTTACTGCCGTATTCATAAAAAATAAAATAAGTTTGAAATGTGTTTTAGGGCAAAATTTTCCTAAAATTTTTATGAATACGGCAGTTAGGATTTAAGCTATTCTTTTCTTTAGTTTAGCTTGAGATGGAAAAAATGCTTTCACTTATCGTAGAGGTTGGAGAAATCGAAAACAACCCATAATACAGAATATCTAAATTCTCAGTCCTTTTCCTGGATTTTTCTTAATATATAAAATCTTCCATTAGAGTCCTGTTTTAATTTTTAAAGTTTTAATTGTTTCGGTATACTCTGTTGTCAGGCCATCATCTAACTCATCCTGGCAAAGCTCAGCACTGAACATTCTGCAAAAAAGTGCATATCCGAATTTCTTAATTTCTGTATTTCTAAACACAACTTTTTTTGGTGCACTTTGGTCAATTTTTTGGTGAACTTTGGTACAGACAACGTTGTAAAATTGCACAAGGTTGCATTGTAGAATACATTTAAAAAACCGAGTTGCTTTGCAACTGATGTTTTGGAACTCACCCACAATTAAAACCACAAAAAAATATGGTTTAAATAAAATTAAAAATTTTGTTACTTCGGTTAATCGACTGAAACTTATCGGTTTAATCGTTAATCGAAAAAAGCAAATTTTAAATTAACCGATCAGTTAATCGGGTAGTAATTAATCGGTTAACCGTAAATCGGAATACCCTTGTATGTAACGTATGGACTCCAAAACGGCTGGGCCGATTTTTTTGAAATTTTCAGGGAATCTTCAGAATATTCAAGCGGGTGACACTGTAAAGTCTGATATTTGATTTTCGGTCTGCGGGCGGAGGGGCGTGGCAAAATCCAATTTTCATATTGCACCACCAATAACATCTATATACAGT
The DNA here is from genome assembly GCA_930367215.1 of Pollenia angustigena. NCBI lineage: Eukaryota > Metazoa > Arthropoda > Insecta > Diptera > Polleniidae > Pollenia > Pollenia angustigena. Next base: position 7,422,615 of record OV884061.1, on the reverse strand, counting down.
AATTTTCGCTTCTAGTCACATCCTTTAGTTGCAACCATAACGTGGACTATATCGCTAATGTGACTATAAGGCTAATTTACATACATATATGCCACTATGGCGCATATAACCGAATTCGAATATAATCAAGTTGTGTGAATAAAGGAAATACAAAATTCATATAAATTACACCGACATTAGGCTTATGGTTTTACAACAGAGTTGCATACTGTATAAAAAATAGTTGAAATAATAACAAAAAATTTCATAGCTGATACCAACGGCAAAAACTAATTTTTTATGAGCAGAGAGTTGATGACAAAAGTTAAATGATTTAATTCATTCTTTCTTTGGATGGATTTTTGATTCGAAAAAAAAGAATTTAGTAAATTTTGCTAATGTGACTACAACGCCATTAATTTGCTTTACATTTCCCTTTGATGACTTTTGATAGATGGCAAATGTGCTTATATCGCTTAATGGACTATAAAGTTAATATTTTATATTAAATAAGTTTATAGCGGCAAAATAAACTGATAAAATGGACTATATCGCTTATGTGACTATAAGCGTAGGGACTATAAACGAAAAGTACTGTAATAAAAATTAAATGTTGTGTGTTGCTTATCGCATAACTTGAGAACGGCTTGACCGATTTGGGCGATTTTATTTTAAAATGATCGCCATTTTGCCACGCCCCCTTTTTTCGAATTACCTAAAATCAGAAAACTTCTCCACCGATTTGACAAATTTTTCTTTCAAATGTTCGTATTAATCCATTTTAAGTTTTCATCGAAAGAAAAATTTACCACGCCTGCTTTTTCTATTAAGCACATAACTTGAGAACGGCTTGAACTATTTTTCTTTGAAATGATCGCCATGGTCCAACTTAGGTTTTTACGGAAACAAAATTTTTACCGCCCACTTTTTTCGATTTACCTAAAATCAAAAAACGGCTCTATCGATTTGACTAATTTTTCTTTTAAATGTTCGTATTAATCCATTTTAAGTGTTTATCGAAAGAAAAATTTACCACGCCTTATCTTACGCCCACTTTTTCTATTTATCTAAAATCGGAAAACAGTTGCACCGATTTTGCGAAGCCCTAAGGAAATCAGTTCGAACAAATTTTCCACTGTTGAATCGACAACAAAAATATGCATACGACACCCTCATGAAAGATGTGAAAGATGAAGCTGGAGTGATTTTTTTTTCTAAACGCTCCCGATGGAACTGGGAAAACTTTTTTAATTGCGTTAATTTTGGCAACGATACGCTCGCAGAATGATATTGTGCTTGCACTCGCATTGTCAGGAATTTCATCTACATTATTGGAAGGCGGTCGAACTGCTCATTCAGCACTTAAGTTGCCATTAAATGTGCTAACCAATGAAAATCCAACATACGAGGGCCAAAGTTTTGCAGCAAAGCAAACTGTTCGTTTGGAATGAATGTACAATGGCGCATAAAAAATCTTTGGAGGCACTAGACAAAACGTTGCAAGATTTACGAAAAAAAATCAAAGCCGATTTGGAGGTACGATGATTTGTTGTCAGGTGATTTTTGGCAAACACTGCCAGTGATACCACGATCAACGCCCGCCGATGAATTTAAGTCGACTGCTGTGTGGTAAGGACGTCCACGTCTTTGTAATGGTAAAAAAATTATGAATAACGTCATCGAAGCAACAATGCTCAAAGGAAAGTACAAAGGAGAAAATGTTTTGATACCTCGGATCCTAATGATTCCAACTGACATGGCATACGATTTAAGTGCTTGGAGTTACCAGTAAGGCTCGCATATGCAATGGCAATCAACAAATCTCAAGGGCAGTCATTGCGTGTTTGCGGCATTAACCTTGAGAATTCATGCTTCTCGCATGGTCAATTATATGTCGCATGTTCCCACGTCGGAAGTCCATTAGCATTATTGGTTTATGCACCAGACAACCAAACAAAAAATGTCGTATATCACAAAGCATTTCAATGAACAAAATTATGATATCCTAGCAAAGCAATCGAATAAATTTTACTTTTTTTTACTGGTTACCTGAATATTGATCTTACCAACTAAAATGTAAATAGTACACTATAAGATTCACAGCATATATATACATACATACATACATACATACATACATACATACATACATACATATGTATTTTCAAATCAAATGTAAATCAAACATATGAACAACATTTTTAATTTAAAATAATTTTTTCCACTTTTTAAAGGATTTTAAAAATCGTACGCAAACATTTTTTCTAATTTGGACAGGACAACGTCTGTCGGGTCAGCTAGTTGATAAATATATAATAAAGGGTGGTAAAACCATCACCTACGATGTTAATTGCGAGTCACACTTTACGTCAAGTTTTTTTGCGCAACTTAGTCTGGGTTCACACTACGAAACCTTTTTTTTCAGAAAATCTGAGTTTATGGGTAAGAGAGGGGATAATAAAAACATGTTCTCTTCCGCTCTCACCAATAAACTCAGACTTTTTGAAAGAAAACTTTCATAGTGTGATCCCAGACTTAATTTCACATTTCTTTGTTTCGGTGTTTGGCAAATTCAACTATGGAGAGGTAAACAATTGATCAGTGCATTTTGTGCACATCGTGATTTTTTTGGTCAACATAATCGACAAAATAATTCCACAATTGGAAGAATTCTGCGCATCTCACAATGCGAAATGATAACGGACTTCTTATAGCTATAAATTGAGGAAATGGAACAATACGATATGTTAAAGCTGTTATGATACTTGCTATTTTTTGTATTTTTTCTATATTGGAGAACAGTGCAAATATATTTGCATAGGAAAACTGACTAAGTGTAAAGAGTATGATTATATCATAAAACATCTTCAAATGTCAAACAAATATACATGTGTTATCGATAAATAATCTAAGACTGTCAAAAAAAATATAAAATTTTTTAACTTAGTCTGGGTTCACACTATGAAAGTTTTCTTTCAGAAATTCTGAGTTTATTGGTGAGATGGGAGAGAATAATAGCATGTTCTCTTCCCCTCTCACCAATAAACTCAGACTTTCTGAAAGAAAACTTTCATAGTGTGATCCCAGACTTAAAATGGACATTTCCAGATTAATTGTTAGCACTGTTGCCAATTTTTTTAGTTTTTGATCGGTTTGACGGTTTTTAACTTTTTTTTTTTGCGATTTTTAGCTTTTATGCCGGTTTTTTGTGGGGAAAAAACGTGGGCAGTATTGTTTGTTTTGTTTACATTTTATCAAATTGTATTTCTTGTTCTTTCTCGCATTTGTTGTTTCATTCAGTCAATCCTAAAAAATTCCAATACAAAAAATAGCAAGTATCATAACACCTTAACGTGGCCATACTTTTTTATAGGACAATCATCTATTTTACATGGCTTTCATCTATAAAATTTTTGTCCTCTTTTTGTCCACCTTTTTCGTAATCTATCATTTTTGTCATCTTTATTTTTAAAGCATGATCAATATTTGTTTTTTTTTTTTTATAAATTAAAATAAAAACATCAACAATAAACAGTGAGTTTATCTCTCCTTACATTCCCTACTACAATTGATTGAAATTTGCCAACATTAATTGTAGTTGAATTAAAAACAACAGTTCTATAGTGTTTTTACCAGGAGTAAAAATTGGGAATTAAACACGAATAACAAAACCTTTTAAATTAAAATTTTGTTTTCCCAAAAATTATTTTGATAATAAACTGGCAGTGCACGAAGAGAGAGAGATCGACTTAAAACTACTCAGTTGTGATCTTATAAGGTGTAGTGGTAACGCAACTGATCACAGTGTTTTTCTTCGTAGTGTGACGTTTGAAAAAATTTCAACATATTCAAGTCATTGCGTGCAAACACTAAGAAAGAGAATTGTTGCTTGCAAACGCATAGCAGCGAATGAATTGAAAAGAATTCAATGAATTAAAATGACTTGTAAGTTATCGTCCAGACAAGCAATTTTTGTTGCTGCAATTTTTTAAAATGCTGCTTTGAAATTGCATTAGTGTCCGGATTATGAAGTTCTAATTTTTGTATTTTCATCTTTTCTTTCCTCTTCTCCTTTTTAAATTTTATATATAAACTAGCTGCCCCGACAGACGTTGTCCTGTCCAAATTAGGAAAAATGTTTGCGTTAGATTTTTAAAATCCGTTAAAAAGATACGAACATTTAAAAGAAAAATTAGTCAAATCGAAAAAAGTGGGCCTTAAAGTGGGTGGGGCAAAATGTTCTTTCCGTAGAAACCTTAGTTGGACCATGGCGATAAGTTTTAAGAAAAAATCGTCCATATCGGTCAAGCCATTCTCAAGTTATGCGCTTAATAGAAAAAGTGGGCGTAAAAGTAGGCGAGGTACAATTTTCTTTCGATGAAAACGTAAAATGGAGTAATACGAACATTTAAAATAAAAATTTGTCAAATCGATGGAGCCGTTATCTGATTTTAGGTAATTCTAAAAAAGTGGGCGGGGCAAAATTTTCTTTTCGTATAAATCTAAGTTGGGCCATGGCGATCATTTTAAAGAAAAAATCGTGTGTGTTACCCGCCTGAATATTCTGAAGATTCCCTGAAAATTTCATCAAAATCGGCCTAGCCGTTTTGGAGTCCATACGTTACATACAGACACACATACATACACACATCCTATTTTATATATATAGAAGATACAAACACACTTACAGCGAACTTCAAGTTAAAAAGTGTGAGAATTACAAAACAAAACAGAATTGCAAAGTAGTACTTGAACCTGAGTATCTCTTTCCAATCTTTTAACCCCTCTCACCAATAAACTCAAGAATTGCTGGTAAAGGCTAGATTACACTATTATACTTTGTTTTAATACATGTCAAAAGATAAAGTACATAATATGACAAAATGTGATAGTGTGAATGCAAGTCACGAAAATGACAAGTATTATGAAAAAAGTTGACATCCCATACGACTTCATAATTTTTTGAAAAATTTCTAAACAATAATACTTTTCATTGGATCATGGTTGCATTTTATTTCATGTGTGAGTGTTTATAGTTTATGTGATGGTGTGAACACAAACTGTCATGTTAAATTAGATTTTTTGACAGTCGCAATAAAAGTCATTAGATTTCTATCTCACAAAGTATTATGGAATACGTAGGACTTGTGAGATAGTGTTATCTAGCCTTAAGAAAGAAAACGTAAAGACAGTAAGGGCTGTCAGATATGGCGATTTCTCGCCAAACGTGGCGATTTTGAAACGTGTTTGGCGATGAGATTTTCCATTTGGCGCCTTTTGTGGCGATTTTTGATATTACTGGCGATTTACTTGGCATTTTGAAATAAAAAATTTGCATTTTTATTTACAAAAGCGGAGTTAGGCCTCTCCAGTTAAATATATATAAATATATACATACTTATAGATTTTTTTTAATAGTTTGTCACTTTTTGTTATTATTACTAATTTAAGAAAAATCTGGCTAATTTTTTTACATGATTTTTGTTTTATTATCATTTTAAGTGAATTTAATATTCAGTCACTCTTTAGTTCCAGGGTTTAAAAAACTGCAGTCGAAACCAAAACCTGTCGAACAAAAAACGAGAATTTGTCTACAATTTTTTGCTTTTTGATTTTGTTTGACAGCGACTTTTTACATTTAATGAATAAGAAGTAAAAGCAAAAGGTTTTTTTTGCCCAATGACAAATGAAGAAGTGGAAGGAATGGCAGTTTTTCAACTTCGAATGCAGTTTTTTAAACATTGGGCCATGTCACAGAGTACAGTTCCGTTATGAATGATTCCGTTCTGAATTGAAGAAAACATATTTGTTTGTTGATGGAAAGTGTATTTGGATAGTTTTATGGCCTTTCAGATACAGACAACTCCCATACCGTTCATGAAAACAAAAATGGTTTCATTCCGAAACATTTTTTCGTCATTTTCTGAAGCACCAAAATACGGAATGAATTCCGTTTCCGAACGGAATTGTACTCTGGGACATGGCTGATTGTTTCATTCAGTTTTTTTGGCGATTTTTTACTGTAATATTATATCAGTTTTTTTGAAAAATTTAATTTAAAAAAAAAAGTTTTCGAAAACTAAACAAAATTGACGTTTGACGATTTGTGACATCCGGTTTGGCGATGGAGCTCAAAAAAATCTGACAGCCCTGAAGACAGTTCATGCATTTGTGTACTCATTTATTTTCCCCTCGTCCCTCTCGCCAATAAAGTAGCAATCTTGTCAATAAGACACGAGCCGTATGAACACAGACTAACTGCTGCTCCAGCTTTGGAAAATAATCAAAACTGCCTCATTTTAATGCTGCGATCGGCAAAATCAGGGCGCCGCGTTTTCTCTTTTATTCTCTTGTATGCTCTTTTATTACGTACATGTGCACCAGGGATGATAATGACATTTTCTAAATTGTACTTAATTAAGTAAAAAATTGTACTTTTTTGACCCTAATTGTACTAAAAATATTTTTTACTAGTTTTATTATTAAAAACCAGAAAATGTACGAACATATGTACATCAAAATTCACTTGTACTACACCTTTATACATACGTATTTGAAATACCCCTTTGGCAATTAAAAAAAAACATTAAATTAATACGTAATAAGAATTTAGACGATGCTTTTTTATTCCACTTTTTAGAGTTGATAGTGGAACAGGGTATTTTTTTATATTCCTCTAGCTCCCACTGGATCATAGGGCGCCAAAGTGGAACGGGGTCTTAGTACATTTAACCCAGTAATAAGCCCAAAAGATATTGTCCAAGGGTCCTTATGCCGACCCTACACGTTGTAACTGGTCGTACAATTGAGTTGAATAGACCAAGACGTTCGCAGCACATGCTTTAATTTTTTAGCCAACATTTCATTAATTATTTTATTGGCAATTTTTTAACACTAGTGGCGATAAATGAAGTGGAAATAAGAAGAGGAACAAGAAAGGAAAATAAATAATAGTTCCCATGGTGGAATAAGCAGGTGGCATTGTTACGGCAACAAATACAACAAATACAACATTACAACAAAAATGGAAATTATATCACCGTTTACGTCAAAAAATTGTTTAAACAAAAATCCAAGCGTGCCGCAAAACGTGATGAAATAAATACATTTTTAGCCAATTTTTATTTAATTATGGTCTATATATTATTTATTTTAATTTAAAATGATCAAAAACTTAAATAAAATGCAATAATCACAGCACAAAATGTGGACTTTTTGTAAACATAAACAAAACTTTGACATAAACTTATGGCGATTTCTTTTCTGAGAAAAATATGTTGCAGTATATACATGTAACATTTTCTAATGTTACCTATAATCACTGGAAGTGTTACATGATGTGCAATTTCAATAGAACACAATTAGCTGCTTTTATTAACAACCATTACACCTTCATCATTAATGTACTTCATGAGCGATTTTTAAAGCTATTTGAGCGGTTTCTGCACGCTATTATGGCTTGGCAAAATTAAAACGATTATAAAATAAATTTAATTTTTTTGATTTTAATGTGTAAATTTATTTCTATTTTGTTTTAAAGCTATTTTTTTTACAAAATTATACGCGGTATGAATTATGACAAACAAAATAAAACATTGATTGTACAAATAAAGAATTAAGTACCAAAGTTGTAAAACAGGGCAGTTTGAACACCTTAAGTTAAAGTAAGGGTAACATATGCAACATATCTTGAATGTTTTTCATCAACATATTCACAAAAGAACTTGAAAATTTTTCACACAGTTGTATTTTTTGTACAAACGTACACAAAATTGTAGAACATGTAACATTAATGCAACATATTTCTCAGAAAAGAAATCGCCATTAGACAAACAATGCAAGAGCAAAAAATCGTCATCTGGCGTAGTGCTGCCACCTGTTTATTCCACCATGATAGTTCCGTTAGTTTTAATACTCTTTACTAAAATTATGCACTGGAATTTCGTATTGGTTTTTCACGCTGTTGCTTTCAAAACATCAAAATGAAAAAAGAAAGAAAAAACCGCCATCACACGTACCGATTTTAAAGCTCAAATTAAATTGATTTTTTATTCATCTGATAAAAAAACCACACCTTTAACGTAACAAATGGTTGTACAACTTGATCGAATTGTACAACAACTCGCAACATGTAGGGCCGTATTATACCCAGTTTCACCATACTTTAAGAAATCAACCTTTAAAGTTTCATTAGACTGTAGTAAATCTTTTGTCTGAATTTAATTCGATGCAATTTTCACAAAAATGCGGTTTCTTCGCTTCGTTTTTATCAAATTTTGCTTCGAAAAAATCCTTTCCATACTCGCCGACGAATTTTGTATAGACAATATGCCTTAGGCAATTCTTCTGGTATATGGAAATTTTTAAATTGTTCTAAATATGTCATTGGAGTACTTCAGTACTTTTGCAATGCAAATAGTACTGAAAAAAGTACAATTGTGCTAACTTTATCATCCCTGATGTGCACACACATTGCAGAGAATTTAACAACATTAACAACAACATATGTAAAATTCATACAACGCCAGGGCTGCCGTTTGAAAAATTTTTACCTGACCAAAATTGTCTGCAAAACCTACGAAAATCTTTGAAACCGACCAAATTTTTGAAATATTTCGAAACAATTATATCGTCATAAAAACGCAAAAGGGCTTATCATAATTTTCAAAAAATTGTCAGTAGCGATACGACTGATATTACAAAAACAGTTTTTAAGGATAGTGTCAATCATGCGTAGTGTGCTAACGATATTAACCAGAAAACCCCGTTGTTATAATCACAATAGCTGCCTTTTTATTAAGTTTGTATCTCTCTTTTTCTTAAAATGAACATACCCCTTTTGCATTTTATATGACGATTGTATGTATATGTATTTTTGATAAAAAGTATAATTTTTATTGGATAAAGCTACACAGAAAGAATATCACTGGGGATAAATTAATCTTTTTATATTTACTTCAATCACGAAATTTTTAAGTACGAATAACACTAAAACGTACTCAAAACAATCCTAAATGGGATTACTTTAAAAAATCAATCCCGATGTTTCTTGAAATAAGTATAAAATGCTTAAATCAAGTACAAAAAAGATTAAACTTTTCGTTGATAGTGCCACTCTGAGAGTAAAATTACAAAATGAGGGTTTTAATCAAGGCGAATTGACTAGAAGGTGGGGTCAAGTCAACATATGGTGTTTTTTTTTCGGTGGTCGACTTGTCAAAGTTTGTATACAAACTAGTTTTTTATGTAAACAAACCTATCTTTTTTACTAGCAATATTTTTGACAACCCGACCACAGAAACATTGTAGTTGTAGAGTTGACCTCACCTTCTAGTCAATTCGCCTTGGTTTTAATCTCACAAAACTTATTAGTCTCATCTCTCAGCATTGCATTCTTTTATGCGTGCGTACGTGTGTGTGTTTTCAAAATTTATTATACAATTACAACAACACAACACAAGTTCGAACAAAACGATTTGCTTTTTGCTTAGTAACAACAAAAACAACAGAACAAGAAGAAAAACATATACAAATATATATATGTATGTGTTATTTTCATGTTTAACCCTCCGGCTTACACATTTTTTGATTATCTATACACATTTAACAAAGGGGTGGCCAGACTCATGTGTATCACGAAGGGTTAAAAAGTAAATTTGAAATTGGCTTCTCATTTAGTTTATATTTTTAGTTAAAAATGTACAAAGATTTTTAAAGTTAAAACCATATCGGGCATGATGTTGGTGTTTTATCATTCTTTAAGGTGTAAAACGGGTAAGTAATTAATCATAATAATTGTTTCCTTCTTATTTCTTTTTTGGTTTTTTTTCAAGAACAAATTGGAGATGAAATCAACTTAGTTTTACTTAAATCAATCTCATTTTCGGATTATTTTAAGTACGAGTTCGGATTAAAACCATTTTATAATTCTTGAATCAAGCGTATTTTGAGATTGATTGAATCTTAGTTTTACTTAAATCAATCTCATTTTCGGATTACTTCAAGTACGAAATCGGGATTGAATATGGATAATTTAAGTATTTTGGAATTGAAAATCCGTACTTGAATCCATCTTTCTGTACTTGATTCAAGAAAATCCGTACTCACCGTACTATCAATCCCGCTTCGGATTGATTTGAGTACGTTTGGATTGATTTTTCTTTTGAGTGTATAAATCTACATATTATTTTTTTTTTGTAGTATGCAATTATAGTAACAACAAAAAAGTAACCCTATGTCACAGAGCACACAGCGGCGTCACGAGACAGAAAATATTGTGTTTTTGTTTCGATTATGCAATTTGTGTTGATAGTAGCGGCCTGTTTTTACACATTGCCACTTCACTAACAAAAATCGTTTTCTTTCTCTTTCTTCGAAAGCTGCCCTCGCAAATGATTTTGGCATTTTTCATACGTCACTTTTTTCATCTCTGTATGCTTTGTGCCTATGTTCACACCTATTAAATATTTAACGTCCTACACGTAACCCCTAGTTTTATTTAAAGTTTATTTGTTGGTAACGTTTAACTTTAACAAAATGTATATGGGCATTTTCTGGGTTCACGAACCGTACGTTCGTACGCTTTTGATGTACTAATAATATATAAAAAAAAAACATTTTTTCGATTCAATAGCATTTGGGTAGCTCTATGTTTAGTACAAAAGATGAATTTCATAGTGTTTAAGTTTTCATAATAAGAGTTATAAACGTGTGGTCATGAACGTACGCAAAATATAAGTCAAATTCGGCCGACAGTGGTGAAATGTTAAAATCTGCGTAATGAAACGGAATTTTCAAAAGTGATTAATTTATTTTAAAAGTGTATTATTGTAGGTCTCCATCTAGTATTTACAAAATAAAATATTTCTCTTGGTTTTTGTTTAATTGGCTTATTTACCGGTCGCGAACGTACGATTTTTCCATATGTTTTTTTATTATTATCACCACGCATTTTCCCACAAATGTCTTCAAAAAAACTTAATACTCCTTTTACAATTGATTGTAATGAAGAGATTATGAAGAAAGAGTGTAAACATAACATATTTCTTGCATGTAAAATAAGTATATAAAAATGTTTTTAGAAGTAGAAAATACAGAAAATTATAAAATTTTCCAGTTTCCAGCCAAATTTCCTCAAGTAAAACAGCTGAGATATGCTATGAAACCATTCTTTTATAAGAACAAAGACTTTTTTATAATAATAAACAATAAAAGACAATGAAAATTAACATTTTATTTTTTCATCCTGGTAGACCATTCTGGGGAAATGCCAATATACATTTAATAACGCTTATAAACTAAAATAATTCATTGATTTTCTGATTGCAACTATACTAGAGTGCTCGAACACGGGACAGTGTATACTATGTTATATTAACTACTATTTGTTTATTTATGGTCTACATTAAAAGAAATTTCTTGTCAAATAAACGTAAAAAAAAAAAATCATTGATCGTATGCAATAACACATATAGACCACTAATAAAATATGAATCAAAATTTATTAATTTAAGTTTGTACAATTTAAAAAAAAAAGTATTAAACTTTATAAGACATAGGCTGAGCTCCAATACATCCTTATACCTTGCAGACAGCATAAAAAATTTGTCAAAGAGTTTTACAATGCATAGTTGGCTTATTGTATACGCGTTGATAACTTGCTCTGTTTTGGAACTCATCCATACTTTCTGCAAGTTCTGCGGCTCTTATATCATTGCCTTTATAAAACTATGTTTCTAAATGCAGGATCAAAGCATCCCACTGTTCTACGATTCTTAAAACATCTTCCTTTAATAAGTCCATCTCGTATAAGAAACACCTAATACAGAACAGAATTTCTGAAATTCTGTTATTTATGTTATTCTTTTAGGACTATGTGAAAAAACTTTAAATATTACCACAAAGAACCTTAATATTTTTTGCAGTGCGAAGTAAGATTAACTGCCTGTTCATCTATTTCTGAACGAAGACTTCGTTCGCTTAACTTACATTTAAAACGAAAACAAATTATACAATATTGTCTTTGTTTTACATGTAATTTAAGCGAACGAACTCTACGTTCGACATCGATGAATAGGCAATAAGCCATATCCATAGTTTCATCAACAATCAAAAAAAATGTTTGTGTTTGGTAAAAAAGCTATGAGATTTGTTATTGTCTGCTATCCGTCCAATTTTCTAAAACCGACCAAAATAAGGTTTGGCCTACCATCCGACCAAACCAAAAATATCCGACAAAATTTGGTCGAAAAAGACCATTTTCGGCAACCCTGTACAACGCATATAATCGCAAAATGTAATAGTATAGGTTGCCGATGGCAGTTTTAATGCTATGTTCATACGACGATATAAAACACTCGTTTCGCTCTCTGATGCCATGTTTCCACGACGATTTGAATCACCTGCTTCGCTCCCTGAATCATGTTAATGAATCATGGTGTTTACACGACGTATCTACTTGCTTCGATTTGACAGTTGTCTTTAATAAATAAATCAGTGTTGTCAACTTTGCATTTTCAAAACGCACCAAAATGGAGAAAAAACGCAGCAAGTTTAGAATTTCATTTTTATCTAAAATATTGAATTAATTTTGCATAACATTTTTATATTAAAAATACAGTAGAATCGTAAATTGTGGTTCAAGAGGAGTTGTGCACTTTAAACCAGCCGGTGCAAATTAAATTTAAGTTATTAAGATTTTTGTATGTCGTGCTAAATTCCCAATTTTTTTATATTTGATAAATACACTGAAATTTATTGTTGAGGGAAAGCTAGCTTCTATGCGCACTTTAATTTATTAAAAATAAGTAATTTAAATAAATTTAGTGTGTTATTTTCGAAAAATTTGCTTATTATTGCATTTTTTACAATTAAATGCCGCTTAGAAAATTGAATAGTTCGAAAAAGTTAGCAACCCTTGGAATATTTTGGTTTACTTTTTCGCGATTCTACTGTATAACATGTTTTATTGTTATACAGTAGAATCTTTCCAGTTCAGAGTTTTTAGAAAAAAAAAAAAATAAAACTTATCAAACATTAAAAAACTACACAAATTTGTTAGCATTAGAGTTAACCTTGTGGAATTCGATTCGGTATTCATATGTGCTAGATAAAATTTTTTAATTGCATAAAATATATACAAATTTTTTTTTTATAAAGAGATCAACACTAAATATCTAGTAAGGATTCAAAATTAACAATAGTTCAGTATTTGACGTTTTATTAACATATTTTAAAAAATACATATACATACTCATATATATTTTTTTTTAAGAAGTTTAGTATTTTCATATTAAAAATATAACAATAAAACAGCCTTTTACATTTTACATAGTTAAAAAAGAAAAAATCTTTAAAAAAAAAGTTAAACAAATTTCTACATAAATACATACCCCTATATTCATAAAAAATATTTTGGGTTTATGACAGGTTTATTAAACAAATTTTCATAAAAAATTCGTTTTATAATGAATATAAGGGATAGTATTTATGTTTGCATTCATTTGTACAAGATGATTTATTTTCGTAAATTAATTTAAAAAATTCCGTTTAAAACTTTTTAAAAAGTGATCAAAAATTTATTATAATTATTCCAAATTAATAAAGTTAATATTTTCATCATTGTTGTTATCGCAGAAAAAATTTAAAAAAGCACCAAAAATGGTGCGAAACGCACCGAGTTGACAACTCTGAAACAATCGATGTTTACAGCTAGTTCAGATAAACTTGCGATAAAAATTGGAGAAGAGAGTAATTTTTCGTGCTTCGCAAGTAGATTCAATATGAATCTACTTGCTTCGCTCTCAAAATTTTGTATGGCGAAGCAGTTGCTTCGTTCATGATTGGGATGTGAAGCATGAATAGAGAGCGAAGCACGTACCGTGGAAACATGGCATTAAACTAGTTTGCCAAGCACGCTGTTCAGACGAATCATTCTTGTTATTTTTCAACATTTTTTTGTGTTGTTGGTGTTATTTTATTAAAAATAGAGAAAAAAATTAAAAATATATTACTTAACACTTTTATTATTATAATTAATTTAAATAATCACTTTATTTTATTTAACATTAATTTTTATCAAAATTAATTTTGGGAATACAAAATTTTAATTTTAAAAGATTTTGTTATTCGTGCTTAATTCCCAATTCCCATCAACAATAAATTTCAGTGTTTTTATCAATAATAAAAATTGGGAATTAAGCACGAATAACAAAATCTTTTAAAATTAATTTTTAATTTGTTTTTTTCCTTGTTTTGATTTTTTTTAAGATCGTTCAGATAAACTAACGATATGGGGGGGGTGTGCTGGAAATCGCAAACGCAAAACGCAAGAACTTGGAGGCTGTTTATAATACACTTTTTATCAAATTTTTATAATTTTTGTTATAAAATTCAGTTCAATAGGGAAATGTTTGTATAATAATTGTCATAAAATTCTTTTTTTACAGAAATCTTACTAAAAAACGACTTTTAAAATTCTTGCGTTTTGCGTTTGCGATTTCCAGCACACCCCTGATGGTTATCAAAATTGGAGATGATAGTACATTTTTCCTGTTTCGCCCTCAATATTTTGTATGGCAAAACATGTTGCTTAAATCATGTTTGTGCGCGAAACAGGAATGGGAGAGATAAACACGAATATTGCTGTCCGTGTGAACATGGTATAAGATTTATTTCAATACCAAAGTGAAACGATTACTTTTGACCGATAACGATTATTTTTTACCGATACTTTTTGGTACTCGGTTGCTATATATCGATTACAAAAATACTTGGTACTTATATAAAAGTATCGAATATGTACTTGTATTTACTTGTATCGTTTCATCCCTAACTGTAGATCATTTGTATATAAGTGGTTATAATACATAGCTAGATAATACAAAGAGCTGCATGAACAATGTCATTCATAAACATACCTAAATGTTTTTTCACTGAAGTTCATGTTCAAAGAAAATTTAGCTTACCGAAAAAACTGTTGTTTTATTCATGCTACTAACAAACACATTTCGGTTCATGTGGCAAATACAATGAATTTGTACAATGAAATGACTTTTGTTTAACAGTTTTTACTCTATTTCAGTGATGCTCATTCAAGCAAACAATTGTTTAAAAGCCCCACCCCTTTGTTTTTTACGCTCATTAATTTAGTTGCACATGTACGGAAGATGAGTTGATCTTGTTTCAAATACAGTGTGTGGATAAGTAATAAAATTTAAAAATATGTTTGAATGCTTTTAAGAAACCGTCATAAAGGCATAAATGTACAAGATTTTAGTGCAGTTTTTTTTAGATATAATACTTACTTTTAATGTACAAACATGCTCGCAGATCACACTGAATTTTTTTTTATAGTAAAATTGGAAAATTTTTAAAAAGTCCTTTAAAAGCCAAAAAAAAATTTAGTTTTGACTGTATTAATATAAATGTTTTTCAACCAAAACAATTTCTTTCTATTAAATTTAAATAAAACTGGTGCGCATAGTCTTGCGTATCTCTTTATTTTAAAATTCTCTCTCAATACATTTGCAAAACATTTTTGAGCACCAATGCTCTATTTCATTGTTTTATAAAAACTCATAAGCAATGTTGCCACTTAAGTAAAATCAAGTTTTTTTTTTTTTTTTTTTTTGTAAAGCATTTTGAATATTTTTGCTAAATATTTTCTTTATGTATTACCAAGCAAAACATATTGCTGAAAAATGTTTTTGAAGTTAGTGAATGTTGTTGAAAATAAAATAAAATAAAATTTTTTTGATATTTTTAAATTAACATTAAAAACAACCAATTTACATTGAAAACAAAGTCAAATTGATTTTAAAAAATTATAATAAAAAAAGGTCAAGTTATACTTTTACTCTTCATGGTTATTTTTGTTTTTTTATATTTCCTAATGATTTTTTTCCTTCAACTGGCAATACTGACTTTCAAAACAATGTATTTTTCCGTGAACTTATTCGGCATTAATTTAGTGGTTGTTTTGTTTCAGAGTTGTTCATATTCTCTTGTATAAGTAATAGGGTATTCATTTAATCGGTCAATTAAAGCAATTTAATCGGTTAATCGCTCGATTAATTAACCGAGGTTTTGGTTTAATCGGTTATTTTTGTTATTGATCGGTTAACCGATTAATAAAGTTTTGTTATAAATTAAGTTGTAACTTCAATTTATAAAAATGCAAAAATTATTTTTTATTGGAGTCTATTAGTAAAAAAAAACAATAACAAAAAAAAAAACAAAACAATTCTTGAACTAAAACGAGCAAACAAAAATGTAATTCATAAATATGAAAAGCATATTTTATAATTTCTACATAAAACTGTGAGATTTTTTAGTTAATTATTTCAATAGGTTAAGATCTTACAAAATACAGTAGTATTCGGGTACGTTCGTAAATGCATCACTGCGCTGCATCAGAAAAGCAAACTATTTTTAATGGCGATACAAGAATAATTATAACTTTTATTATTGTGTGGCTATTATTTTTGTGGAGTATTTCACAATTTTTTGGTCCAAATTTACTTCACTGATAAATGGGCCGATGTTGATTTTGAATAAAACACAAACTATTTAGGAAATTATTGTAATTTTATTTTATAATGATATATTGGTATTACTCAATTATGTATGGAACAAAATATCGGCCAAATGGGCGCCGCGACCACGGCGGCACACCTCCACCCGATGGTCCAAATTTTCGATGACCCTGAGGCATAATGGAGGTTCTATGCCGTTAATGTGCCGAAATATCTCATCCTTTAGCTCTTGAATTGTTGCTGGCTTATCGACGTACACCTTTTCTTTCAAATAACCCCAAAGAAAAAAGTCCAACGGTGTCAAATCACATGATCTTGGCGGCCAATTGACATCGCCATTACGTGAGATAAGAAGGCCATTGAATTTGTTGCGCAAAAGAGCCATTGTTTCGTTAGCTGTGTGGCAAGTGGCACCGTCCTGCTGAAACCACATATCGTCCACATCCATATCTTCCAATTCGGGCCATAAAAAGTTCGTTATCATCTCACGATAGCGAACACCATTCACAGTAACTGCCTGACCGGCCTCATTTTGGAAAAAATACGGCCCGATGATGCCGCCAGCCCATAAACCGCACCAAACAGTCACTCTTTGTGGTTGCATTGGTTTTTCGACAATCACTCTTGGATTCTCATTCGCCCAAATGCGGCAATTCTGTTTATTGACGAATCCACTGAGGTGAAAATGTGCCTCATCACTGAAGATGATTTTCTTCGAAAATTGATCATCCACTGTTGCCATTTCTTGCCACCATTCTGTCCATTGTTGGATTGTGTATCTCTCCATGGTTCAAATTGAGTAAGTCTGAAATAGAGAAATGTCAAATAAAATTCGGAAAAAAACTTGGCGTTTAGGTGTGGTTCACATTTAACATCGGCCCTTACAATTTAACCACCCTTTATACAACCACTTGAAATCACTGATGCAGCGCAGTGATGCATTTACGCACGCACAATTCCTGCTTAACGAACCTTCGATTCTGCGAACATCGCATTTAACGAACACACAAGTTTGCTCCATTGAGTACCTTATATAGCGAACACAAAATATTTTTATACCCTCCACCACAATTAGTTGTGAAGAGGGTATATTAAGTTTGTCATTCCGTGTGAAACTTTTTTATTATTAATCTCAGACCCCATAAAGTATATATATTCTGGGTCCTTGAGTAATTTTAAGTCGATTTAGCCATGTCCGTCTGTCGGTCCGTCTGTCCGTCTGTTGAAAACACGCTCACTTTCGAACAACTCAAAAGAAATAAACAAACTTGATGGCAAATTCCTTGTAGTTATCCTAAGCAGTTTGGGATTGAAATCGGTTCAGTAGGACCAGAGATATGAATCAAAATGTGGAACCACCACCTAAAAAAATTGATAATTTTGTTACAAAAAATAACATAAATGCTGGAACAAGGCACGGAATGAGATAAGATTTTGAAAAAATTTGTTTTATTTGACTGGAAATCACGCTGTTAAATTTCGTGAAGATCCGTCCATAATTTACCCAACGCCCCATATAAACACTACTCCCGGAAAACAGTTTAGTACGCCTAAAACCGTAAAAAATAATGCAATCATAACAAATTTTGGCTCGTCACAGTTTTATAGGACTATAAATGATACTGTGAAATTTCGTGAAGTTCGGTACATAATTTACCGTAGGCCCTATAGAAACCCTACTCCCGGAAAACAGTTTAGTACACCTAAAACCATCATTAATAATGCTATATAACAGAAATTGGTACGTCACAGTTTTAAAGGACTAGAAATGACGCTGTGAAATTTCGTGATGATCGGTCCATTATTTACCCTAGGCTCCATATAAACCCTACTACCGGAAAACAGTTTAGTCGCCTAAAACCATAATTAATAACAAATCGTCACAGTTTAAGATAATAGTAACATCATACAGATATTACTCCATAAACATTCGAACTGTCGGTGGAGGGTATCAAAGATTCGGCACAGCCGAATATAGCACTCTAACTTGTTTTGTGCTCAATTTAGCGAACAAATAAGATTCATAATTTAAGTTTAAAAAAGCATAATGTGAATTAATTTCTTACTAAAAACAAACTTAGTAGCAAAAAGTACCGCTATTTTAAGTGTTGTTTTTGTACAGGCCTGCCATTTTTGCCGATTTATCGGACAAATTTCCCCGCGTGTCTTGCTAACTCCAAACAAAATAACCAGTAGAGCGAGATTTAGTACAACCCGAAGAATCCCGTAGTGACAACCCCATAAGTGTTTTCTTCTCCAAAGTCCCCGTAACAAGCGGCACAACAAAGCTTCAAACACTGGAATTTATACCAGCTTAAGCAACCAAGTGTCAACAGCAACGAGGCAAGAGAGGACATAACACGGAAGGAGTGCTAAGGCGACATAAGCGGAACACAACGCAACTTAATTATTTTCATAACTTGTAAATTATAATCCTAATAATACTAATAAAATTATTGAATTTATTGAAAATAAAATAAAACTCAACACGTGTCATATTTTCTTGTAACGGACCTGGACAAGGCTGAGTATACCCCAAAATAAAGTCGTTACAAGTGCCTTCCTTTACTCTTGTGCGCGATGCGTCGGCTAAAGAAACACAAGTGGCGCCCGAGCAGGGACTTCAACAAGAAAATAACACAGAAAGTAACAAAGAGGCAAGATGGTAAAGATGAACTGGGTGTACAGTCTGAGAAAAGAAGAGCTGGTAGCCTATGCCGAAGAATTCGGGTTAGACTCGAGCGGCACAGAGGAAGAAATACGACGACGTTTTTCGGAATTTATCAAAGGCAGTGATCACCAACCCGATGAATTGTTGCGGCTTGAGCAATTGGAGCGGACACACGAGAAAGCAGCATCGCCAGCTAAGCAGGAAACAACTGAAAAAAAAATATTTATATGGTGTTGCTTAATAGTTTTTTTCCGGAAGAAAGGGAGGAGTGTGACGACAAGTTTTGTGGGACAAAACTCGGTCACACCCTGTTGGGCTTCTTAGGGTTTTTTTTTCTTTGAATCAACTACACTTTGCCTCACACTGTGATCACTACCGTTGGTCGTAAAACTTTTGTAACACACTGTATCTAACGGGCAGGAATGCGAATGGTAAAATAACAACCAACAACAAACATACAAGCGCGACAACAAGTAAACAAATAACACTAACAACAGACACAAGCAAACAAGTAACAATAACAAAGCAAGCAGTTTTAAACATGTAAACAACAAGCAACAAAATATACATAGGACAAGTAAAGAGACATAACAACAAATACAGGCTGATTGTTATTAGTGTAAAATATTAGTCCGAATTTAGTATAAAAAGGGCAACATAAACTTTGAACTATGACTTGTTATCCAGCCGAGCTCGAGAACACATCAGGTAAGAAATGGCAAAGTAGAATCCTAGTAAAACAAACCCAGTAGACAATTTCACCGAGTGGTTCTCTAACACGGAGTGAAATTCTAGTAAAACAGCCCAGTATACAATTTCACCGAGTGGTTTTCTAACACGGAGTGAAATTCTAGTAAAACAACCCAGTAGACAATTTCACCGAGTGGTTCTCTAACACGGAGTGAATTTCTAGTAAAACAACCCAGTAGACAATTTCACCGAGTGGTTTTCTAACACGGAGTGAAATTCTATTAAAACAACCCAGTAGACAATTTCACCGAGTGGTTCTCTAACACGGAGTGAAATTCTAGTAAAACAACCCAGTAGACAATTTCACCGAGTGGTTCTCTAACACGGAGTGAAATTCTAGTAAAACAACCCAGTAGACAATTTCACCGAGTGGTTTTCTAACACGGAGTGAAATTCTAGTAAAACAACCCAGTAGACAATTTCACCGAGTGGTTCCTAAATTATCAAAGTGCCGATTTGCCGATTTTTGCTCCAAAAATGCCGATTTTTTGACTAACACGTAAAAGGCGATTAATTTTTTTGTTTGTTTGATATTAATACACTGACTTTAAGCGATACTGAAACAGTTGTAACATTGAAAAGAGACAACTGTTATTAAGTCAGCGCTTCTACTAAAGAAAAAGGGGTTAGTTTTATTAAATATTAAATGCAGTGTTTGTAATGTGTGTTGGGTTAATACATTTTTATTTGAAAAATATTCCACTATGAAGAATTAAAGGCCAAAGTTAAAAAAAAAATAATTTTTAAACCTAAAATAATTCAGTTAAAATTTCTTTTTCTATTAGGAAAATATAAAACACTTTATATTTGTGTTTGAAAATTGATAGATAAATACTTACAAAAGAATAAAGGTAAAATAAATTTATATTCACTATCAATAAATATAATTTAAATAATAATTACTTTGATAATTAAATAATTTTTTTTTTTTTTAAGATTATAACGCAATTGAGGACGATGTTAGTACATAAATTAAATAGCCAATTCTTATGTTAGGAAAATTAAATAAATTTGCAAACTTTTTGGCAAAAAAATTTCAGCTTTATAACGTGAACATTTTATGGCAGCATTTGGTTAAATTTTTGGTCCTTCCACATTCTTCCGCAAATGTGGAAAGAATTTTTTAATGCAACAGAGTTTTGATGTTCACTGGAAAATTTATCTTTGCAAGTTAATCGTTTTTTAAAGATTATTTAAAAATTAATAATTTAAACTGTTTTGATATTAATATTAAAACGGATTTAATAAAAATATCAAACTCAAATATTTGTATATGGAATATACTTAATTATAAGAAAGTTAAAAAAAAACTTTATAGGTATTTAACTACAATTTCTTTGTAAAACGTTTATTTTGATTGATTCTTTTGAAATTTCATAAGTTATAAACATTAGATAATTCTGAATTGTTCTTATTTGTAAGTAAGAATATGTTTTATTGTATTTGAAATAGGTATTTTTAATTTGCCGATTTTTTGCCGATTTTTTTATATTAAAATGCCGATAATGCCGATTTTTTTTTATAATATGCCGATTTTTTATCAAAATTATCTGACACCCCTGTTTTTGTAGCATTTTTGTTTGATTATGTTGCAATGATCAGTAAAATGAGAACAAGAAAGAGACTTTTTTGAAAAGAAAAACTAAAAATTGTGGATGATTACCAAAATGGATTGCAAGTTGGGGATTTCTGCAAAAAGTAACAAGAAGTACAAACTTTGGATTTAAAAATAGGAAAGCCATGAAACAAGTTGAATTTCCAAGAATGAAGAAACAATTTTTTTCTTGGTTTTTACGACAACGACATTCATACACACATGCATTGTTCTAAAAAAAACAAATATTACTCGACAAATTTTTATGTAAACTTTTCATGGAAATTGAAAATGAATTTGAACTTATTTTTCATTAAAATAATTTTAGGTTTTATGCTATTAGAGTAATGGATTGTACCTTTTTTATATTTTTTTTAATATCTCAACAAATTAAAAAAAAAAACCACAAATAAAACAGTTCTAGTTATTTATTTATTCATAACATGGGTACTAGACATAAGTATGGCATATAACGAACTTTTCAGTTTAACGAACAGGTCTGACAAAGTACTGGTTCGTTAAACCGGAAAACTACTGTAATCTTTTGGAAAATTAATTTGGTTTTAATGTTGAGGATTTAAGCGATTCTTTTCTTAAGTTTTGATAAAACTTGACTTGGAAAAAACTCTTTTACTTATCGAAACAACATTACACAGAAAAAATTATTGCCGAATTATTTTCAAACAAACGCTTGTTTGAAATTTTTTTTAATTTCTACAAATTTTTTTACTGATTCAATTAAAATTTTTGTTTGATTTTTATTTAACCAACAAAAATGTGAACAACTCTTAAAAAATATAATAAACGCGTTATTTGTGTCAAATTTTCATAATTTTGTATGAAATATTTAACGCTCTGTAATGTTGTCGTCTTTCTGCATTTTTTTATTTGATCGTAAGCAACACTTCTTTATGTGAAATATCAGAACAACAACAAAAAACACACACAGTCTATTCTTGGACGCTTTAAAAAAAGTGCAACTATAAGAAAAACAATAGCAGAAACAACATTACAAGAAACAAAATCCCGTATTCAATTTTTTCAAACTGTTTACTTAAATACATCAAATACAAAAATAGAATGATGGCGAAAAACATATCGAGTCGGTCTGCTGCCGTTTTTGGTTACATTTCTTCTTTAGCAAAGGAAAGATTACAGCAACAGAGAGAGATAAAGAAAAACATTGTGTTGTGTGTATAAATAAGACTTCGTTCAAAAATTATTCCAACAAAAAAAATGTGTCTCAAAGCCAGCCGGCGGCTCGGCTCTGCTCTGCCGTCATCTTCTCATACAGTGCTTACTTGTGTGCGCGTCATTTTTTATTTTTTATTTTGAAATTTAGTATATGAATTTCAGTAAACTTTTTGTTTGATTCAGTTAAATTATTTGTTTGAAAAAATCAGTGTTTTTTTTCAATAAACGAAATGCAAATAAATTGTTTGAATATGCAAATTTGTTTATAGGACCGATTTCAGACAAAAAATTGTTTAATTCTACAAATTTTTTGTTTGAATTGGAAAAATAATTTTTTCTGTGTACGCATTGCACATGTTTACAAAATTCAACTGTTTAATATGACATCACTTTAGCATATTTTACACATGTTTGTTTGCTTGTGTTTCTGTATTTTAGCTGTAGTTATACGCTGATGTGACGTAGTTGAGCAGAAACATTTCATTTTTGAAAGCAGAAGTCATTATCTTGGTTTCTTTGTTTCATGACACAGATTATCTAATTTCTCAGTTATTTTCCAGGATATCTCTCAACATATAAAATCTTCCATTATGCCGTTATTTCGGCTAATTTTTTTTATCTTGGCGCACGTTAACATGCCAGTATTAAATAAAATATTTATGAAAGCCTAAAAATATGCTTTACAATTTGTTAACAAATCTGATTAATGTTGCTGGCTGGTTTTATCTACTCTTCATCTTTTACTCTTCATCTGCCAAAGGCTCGAATTGCAACCGAACCCACTAGCTCGAAATATTTTATATGATAGCGGCCACACTGTCGGTGGAGGGTATCAAAGATTCGGCACAGCCGAATATAGCACTCTAACTTGTTTTGTGCTCAATTTAGCGAACAAATAAGATTCATAATTTAAGTTTAAAAAAGCATAATGTGAATTAATTTCTTACTAAAAACAAACTTAGTAGCAAAAAGTACCGCTATTTTAAGTGTTGTTTTTGTACAGGCCTGCCATTTTTGCCGATTTATCGGACAAATTTCCCCGCGTGTCTTGCTAACTCCAAACAAAATAACCAGTAGAGCGAGATTTAGTACAACCCGAAGAATCCCGTAGTGACAACCCCATAAGTGTTTTCTTCTCCAAAGTCCCCGTAACAAGCGGCACAACAAAGCTTCAAACACTGGAATTTATACCAGCTTAAGCAACCAAGTGTCAACAGCAACGAGGCAAGAGAGGACATAACACGGAAGGAGTGCTAAGGCGACATAAGCGGAACACAACGCAACTTAATTATTTTCATAACTTGTAAATTATAATCCTAATAATACTAATAAAATTATTGAATTTATTGAAAATAAAATAAAACTCAACACGTGTCATATTTTCTTGTAACGGACCTGGACAAGGCTGAGTATACCCCAAAATAAAGTCGTTACAAGTGCCTTCCTTTACTCTTGTGCGCGATGCGTCGGCTAAAGAAACACAAGTGGCGCCCGAGCAGGGACTTCAACAAGAAAATAACACAGAAAGTAACAAAGAGGCAAGATGGTAAAGATGAACTGGGTGTACAGTCTGAGAAAAGAAGAGCTGGTAGCCTATGCCGAAGAATTCGGGTTAGACTCGAGCGGCACAGAGGAAGAAATACGACGACGTTTTTCGGAATTTATCAAAGGCAGTGATCACCAACCCGATGAATTGTTGCGGCTTGAGCAATTGGAGCGGACACACGAGAAAGCAGCATCGCCAGCTAAGCAGGAAACAACTGAAAAAAAAATATTTATATGGTGTTGCTTAATAGTTTTTTTCCGGAAGAAAGGGAGGAGTGTGACGACAAGTTTTGTGGGACAAAACTCGGTCACACCCTGTTGGGCTTCTTAGGGTTTTTTTTTCTTTGAATCAACTACACTTTGCCTCACACTGTGATCACTACCGTTGGTCGTAAAACTTTTGTAACACACTGTATCTAACGGGCAGGAATGCGAATGGTAAAATAACAACCAACAACAAACATACAAGCGCGACAACAAGTAAACAAATAACACTAACAACAGACACAAGCAAACAAGTAACAATAACAAAGCAAGCAGTTTTAAACATGTAAACAACAAGCAACAAAATATACATAGGACAAGTAAAGAGACATAACAACAAATACAGGCTGATTGTTATTAGTGTAAAATATTAGTCCGAATTTAGTATAAAAAGGGCAACATAAACTTTGAACTATGACTTGTTATCCAGCCGAGCTCGAGAACACATCAGGTAAGAAATGGCAAAGTAGAATCCTAGTAAAACAAACCCAGTAGACAATTTCACCGAGTGGTTCTCTAACACGGAGTGAAATTCTAGTAAAACAGCCCAGTATACAATTTCACCGAGTGGTTTTCTAACACGGAGTGAAATTCTAGTAAAACAACCCAGTAGACAATTTCACCGAGTGGTTCTCTAACACGGAGTGAATTTCTAGTAAAACAACCCAGTAGACAATTTCACCGAGTGGTTTTCTAACACGGAGTGAAATTCTATTAAAACAACCCAGTAGACAATTTCACCGAGTGGTTCTCTAACACGGAGTGAAATTCTAGTAAAACAACCCAGTAGACAATTTCACCGAGTGGTTCTCTAACACGGAGTGAAATTCTAGTAAAACAACCCAGTAGACAATTTCACCGAGTGGTTTTCTAACACGGAGTGAAATTCTAGTAAAACAACCCAGTAGACAATTTCACCGAGTGGTTCCTAAATTATCAAAGTGCCGATTTGCCGATTTTTGCTCCAAAAATGCCGATTTTTTGACTAACACGTAAAAGGCGATTAATTTTTTTGTTTGTTTGATATTAATACACTGACTTTAAGCGATACTGAAACAGTTGTAACATTGAAAAGAGACAACTGTTATTAAGTCAGCGCTTCTACTAAAGAAAAAGGGGTTAGTTTTATTAAATATTAAATGCAGTGTTTGTAATGTGTGTTGGGTTAATACATTTTTATTTGAAAAATATTCCACTATGAAGAATTAAAGGCCAAAGTTAAAAAAAAAATAATTTTTAAACCTAAAATAATTCAGTTAAAATTTCTTTTTCTATTAGGAAAATATAAAACACTTTATATTTGTGTTTGAAAATTGATAGATAAATACTTACAAAAGAATAAAGGTAAAATAAATTTATATTCACTATCAATAAATATAATTTAAATAATAATTACTTTGATAATTAAATAATTTTTTTTTTTTTTAAGATTATAACGCAATTGAGGACGATGTTAGTACATAAATTAAATAGCCAATTCTTATGTTAGGAAAATTAAATAAATTTGCAAAATTTTTTGGCAAAAAAATTTCAGCTTTATAACGTGAACATTTTATGGCAGCATTTGGTTAAATTTTTGGTCCTTCCACATTCTTCCGCAAATGTGGAAAGAATTTTTTAATGCAACAGAGTTTTGATGTTCACTGGAAAATTTATCTTTGCAAGTTAATCGTTTTTTAAAGATTATTTAAAAATTAATAATTTAAACTGTTTTGATATTAATATTAAAACGGATTTAATAAAAATATCAAACTCAAATATTTGTATATGGAATATACTTAATTATAAGAAAGTTAAAAAAAAACTTTATAGGTATTTAACTACAATTTCTTTGTAAAACGTTTATTTTGATTGATTCTTTTGAAATTTCATAAGTTATAAACATTAGATAATTCTGAATTGTTCTTATTTGTAAGTAAGAATATGTTTTATTGTATTTGAAATAGGTATTTTTAATTTGCCGATTTTTTGCCGATTTTTTTATATTAAAATGCCGATAATGCCGATTTTTTTTTATAATATGCCGATTTTTTATCAAAATTATCTGACACCCCTGTTTTTGTAGCATTTTTGTTTGATTATGTTGCAATGATCAGTAAAATGAGAACAAGAAAGAGACTTTTTTGAAAAGAAAAACTAAAAATTGTGGATGATTACCAAAATGGATTGCAAGTTGGGGATTTCTGCAAAAAGTAACAAGAAGTACAAACTTTGGATTTAAAAATAGGAAAGCCATGAAACAAGTTGAATTTCCAAGAATGAAGAAACAACTTTTTTCTTGGTTTTTACGACAACGACATTCATACACACATGCATTGTTCTAAAAAAAACAAATATTACTCGACAAATTTTTATGTAAACTTTTCATGGAAATTGAAAATGAATTTGAACTTATTTTTCATTAAAATAATTTTAGGTTTTATGCTATTAGAGTAATGGATTGTACCTTTTTTATATTTTTTTTAATATCTCAACAAATTAAAAAAAAAAACCACAAATAAAACAGTTCTAGTTATTTATTTATTCATAACATGGGTACTAGACATAAGTATGGCATATAACGAACTTTTCAGTTTAACGAACAGGTCTGACAAAGTACTGGTTCGTTAAACCGGAAAACTACTGTAATCTTTTGGAAAATTAATTTGGTTTTAATGTTGAGGATTTAAGCGATTCTTTTCTTAAGTTTTGATAAAACTTGACTTGGAAAAAACTCTTTTACTTATCGAAACAACATTACACAGAAAAAATTATTGCCGAATTATTTTCAAACAAACGCTTGTTTGAAATTTTTTTTAATTTCTACAAATTTTTTTACTGATTCAATTAAAATTTTTGTTTGATTTTTATTTAACCAACAAAAATGTGAACAACTCTTAAAAAATATAATAAACGCGTTATTTGTGTCAAATTTTCATAATTTTGTATGAAATATTTAACGCTCTGTAATGTTGTCGTCTTTCTGCATTTTTTTATTTGATCGTAAGCAACACTTCTTTATGTGAAATATCAGAACAACAACAAAAAACACACACAGTCTATTCTTGGACGCTTTAAAAAAAGTGCAACTATAAGAAAAACAATAGCAGAAACAACATTACAAGAAACAAAATCCCGTATTCAATTTTTTCAAACTGTTTACTTAAATACATCAAATACAAAAATAGAATGATGGCGAAAAACATATCGAGTCGGTCTGCTGCCGTTTTTGGTTACATTTCTTCTTTAGCAAAGGAAAGATTACAGCAACAGAGAGAGATAAAGAAAAACATTGTGTTGTGTGTATAAATAAGACTTCGTTCAAAAATTATTCCAACAAAAAAAATGTGTCTCAAAGCCAGCCGGCGGCTCGGCTCTGCTCTGCCGTCATCTTCTCATACAGTGCTTACTTGTGTGCGCGTCATTTTTTATTTTGAAATTTAGTATATGAATTTCAGTAAACTTTTTGTTTGATTCAGTTAAATTATTTGTTTGAAAAAATCAGTGTTTTTTTTTCAATAAACGAAATGCAAATAAATTGTTTGAATATGCAAATTTGTTTATAGGACCGATTTCAAACAAAAAATTGTTTAATTCTACAAATTTTTTGTTTGAATTGGAAAAATAATTTTTTCTGTGTACGCATTGCACATGTTTACAAAATTCAACTGTTTAATATGACATCACTTTAGCATATTTTACACATGTTTGTTTGCTTGTGTTTCTGTATTTTAGCTGTAGTTATACGCTGATGTGACGTAGTTGAGCAGAAACATTTCATTTTTGAAAGCAGAAGTCATTATCTTGGTTTCTTTGTTTCATGACACAGATTATCTAATTTCTCAGTTATTTTCCAGGATATCTCTCAACATATAAAATCTTCCATTATGCCGTTATTTCGGCTAATTTTTTTTATCTTGGCGCACGTTAACATGCCAGTATTAAATAA
This sequence comes from Pollenia angustigena, assembly GCA_930367215.1. NCBI lineage: Eukaryota > Metazoa > Arthropoda > Insecta > Diptera > Polleniidae > Pollenia > Pollenia angustigena. Next base: position 7,394,155 of record OV884061.1, on the reverse strand, counting down.
AATATTTATGAAAGCCTAAAAATATGCTTTACAATTTGTTAACAAATCTGATTAATGTTGCTGGCTGGTTTTATCTACTCTTCATCTTTTACTCTTCATCTGCCAAAGGCTCGAATTGCAACCGAACCCACTAGCTCGAAATATTTTATATGATAGCGGCCACACTCGCTTAAGAAGAAGAGACACTGCAGCACTTATCCAATTAGATGAGCGATAAACACCTAGACAAGTGAATAGAACCCGTGATGAAGAAAATTTTTGTCTGGCACTGGCAGGACATAAAATAAAGTATTAGGTTAAGATTTGATTAACTATTGTTAGTTCATATTAAAGGTATGAAGATTCAATAAATAATATTGCAAAAAAAAAATAAAAAATCTGTCTTTAGCATCGCCTGAACATCTTTAAAATAATAATAGCAAGAAACAACAAACAAAACACATTATATATAATCAAGCAACTTCCCCTGAAGTATTTTCCTGGGATAAACTTTGTGATATATTGGATGTAAAATTAAAGGATGTTGCTCGAAAAGATGATATCTTACCAATTAAATCTGAAATTGAAGAGCTTAAAGAAGAAAAGACAAAATTTAGAAAAGGAATTAATGATCTTACTTGTCGGCTAGAACAAAAAATTAAAGAAGCTAATGCATCTACAAAAAACAAGTTTGGAAAAACGATTTCTACTGACCATTTTGGATGAACCCACTTTTCTCTGGAACGGCTCTGACGATTTTTTTATAAATTGACTTTTTTTAATATTTAAGTGGTATTTTTCCATATTCCATTGAGGGTATGCCCTGACACTGCCTAGTTTGGCTGTCATAAATCCGCAACGATTTCTACTGACCATTTTGGATGAACCCACTTTTCACTGGAACGGCTCTGACGATTTTTTTAAAAATTGTTTTTTTTTTTAATATTTAAGTGGTATTTTCCATATTCCATTAAGCTTATGCCCTGATACTGCCTAGTTTGGCTGTCATAAATCAGCAACGATTTCTACTGACCATTTTGGATGAATCCATTTTTCTCTGGATTTTTGCACCGTTGATGATTTTTAACTTATATGTATCTATATAAATATTTCTAAAATCATATCCAAAAGATTCCTCCATTTTCATTTCCGGCGTTGCCACTAAATCCCTTGATTTTTAATTTCCGCCGTTGCCAACTTTCGTTGCTATCTTGGAGTACGTTAACATTCCAGTACCTCGTTTCTGTATTTCTCGCATCGTAAAATTTCTTACATGAAGTGTGAAACAAAAAATTCCATCGTTTCTCGATTTATGAGATAAAAGTGTTTCTGTATTTGAATGCGAAAACAGACAAAACAAATTCTGTTTATACTGGAATATTTCCAGTCATCAAATGTCAAATGCAAACGAAACGTCAACAAAGTAAATAAATAATAACAAAACCAAAAAGTGAACGAATAAATTTATTAATAAAATAAAAATATAACAATTATAAAGTAAAGGGTAACAAAAATTTAATAAAACAAATTACAACAAATGTGTTTTATTTATTTTAGCAAGTGAAAAAGAAAAATGTATAGTGCGGCACTAATAACTGCTGAACAGTTAGATCGGCGAAATATGTTGCGTCTTTATCGCCAACAACTAAGGGATGCAACGGACCCATTCAGCATTCCGGAGCAGCGATTCAGGGATCTTTATCGTTTGAGCAGAGACGCAGCTCTTGTCCTCTTCAATGAGTTAAGTCCCCACATGTCGAAGGGTGTCAAAAAAACTTTTATACCACAACCCATTCGAATGTGCACAGCGTTACATTTCTTTGCGACTGGTTCCTACTACAGAGACATTGGACAGGATTATACAGCTTCTGTAAGCAAAAGTGTTGTTTGCCGGGCTGTTCACGAGGTAGCAGATATTTTGGAACAGAAATTAATGGCGAAATGGATAAAGTTTCCAGCAATTTCTGAATATGAACCTATAAAACAAAAGTAAGTATTTTCGGCTTTAATAGAGTAGTTTATAGACGCAGCTCCAAATAAAAGAGAGTACATATGGTGATATGTATATTCATATGTATGTAAAAGGTATGCACAATTTAGATTTTGGTAACCATTTCCAGATTCTATGAAGAGACTGGTTTTCCTGGAGTAATAGGGGCCATTGACTGCACGCATGTCCGTATCAAAAAACCAAAACAAGAAGTTGAGGCATGCTATTTAAACAGAAAAGGCTACCACTCGAAAAATGTACAGCTAGTAAGAATTTCGCTCATTACGATTTTTCTAACAGTTATAGCAATAAAACAACCAACATACATTTTCAGATATGCGACTATAATTTGAAAATTTTTGGAGGTTTTGCAAGGTTTGGAGGATCAGCGCACGATTCTTATATTTGGGAAGCTTCGCGCGTTAGCGGTTTATTGCAACAGCGGTACGAAAGAGACAGAAACAATGATTCTTGGTTGTTAGGTATGTATATATGAAGATTTTAGAGACATTTTTTTATTCAATATTTTTTGTGTGCGCCTGTGTGGATATTAATTTATGTATTAAACAATAATTATTTTTTTCATGAATACTTTTAACTGCAATTAAAATGTATCTTTTATTTATTTAACATTCATTTCTAATTTTGTGTCGATTTGTCCAGGTGACTCTGGCTATCCCTTGCGGCCATGGCTAATAACACCATACCGTTCATCAACTGAGGATGAAAAACAGTTTAATACAGTACATGCTAAGGCCAGAAATTGTGTTGAACGCTTAAATGGTGTTTTAAAAAGTGTTTTTAGGTGTTTGCATGTTGGACTGCACACCAACCCGCAAATGGCAGGAAAAATTATAAACGCGTGCACGGTTCTTCACAATTTCAGAAGAGAACATGGCTTAATGCGCGAAGACAATGAAATAGTTCTACAAGATGAAGAAGCTATTTCAACTAACGATGACGAAATAGAAGAACCACTACGTGAAGCTTGTCGTATTCGCGAAAGACTGAAAACAAGAATTTGTAGCCGTAGATAATTTTAATTCAAATATTTTGATATTTATTGAAAACAAAATAAAAAATTCATTTCATATGCATATAACAAAACAAAAAAATTCAACTTAATGCTAATTAAGGCTAGTTTACATAGTGTATTATTTTAATATATTAATATAATTAATATATTAATTTATATTAATACATATCAAAAACTCAAGTAATATGTAAAAGTCTGATAGTGTGAATGCATGTGTGATGAAATTGACAAGTATTAAGAAAAAAAAATTTACATCCCATACACTTCATCGTTTTTTGAAAATTTTCCACGATTAATTATCATTAATTCTGTGGCCGTATGAACTAACTAGGTAACTCGACTTTTTGCGAAAGTGTGTTTCATTTACTATCACTCTGTTAAAAAGCAAAATTTTGATATAGTTTATCATTTAAAAGTTATTTGAAAAACAAAATTTTTTTGAAAAAACTAGGTAACACCATTTTTCGAAAAAACTTTCTTTGATACTCGGTTTGAATGTCCAAAAATGAGTTCAAAGGAACCAGAAATCTTTAAAATTATGTTTAACTGCTATTATGTTTTGTTTAATGCGAATGCATTATAACATAAACTTATATTAAATAATTAGTGAAATATGTGCAAAACTTAAACGGTGTTTTTCTCGTGTTTTCAAAAAATGGAGTTACCTAGTTTTTCCATGCGGACACAGAATTAAAACATGTGCTTAAAAAAAGCTTTCTAAAAATATTAAAACATTGAAGTAGATGCAGAGCTCGTATCCAAAATTCTTTGTATTTTTTCTAAAATTTCAGAATTTTGTAATTGTATTGTGGAATTTTGTTGTTCAATTATATTTAACTGCTTTATCACATCGTTTTGCATTGATTTTGCTTCACCTAAAGCATCGGCGTACTTTGATGCTAATTTAGTTGTAGGTACACATTTTTTGACCAAAACTTTTGCTGAACTTGATGGTGGTGATTGTGGTTCAATTTTTGTTTTCTTAGTTGGCGGGATATATAGCTCATCGCATTCTAAAAACTCAATGCAATTCAAATCCTAGAAAAATAAGTATTATATTAATAAAATTACAAATAAATAAATAAAACATATTTACGTACTTCTGATTCTTCTAATACGATACCGGATTCGGGAGTACATGAGTCGCCGTCAACGGCATCAACCGTTATAATCTGGAGTATTTGTTCTTCTAAGCTATTTAAATCACGGGGCACGTCTGCCCAGCTACCACCACCGGTTCTGTTCATGAATTTTCTTCTTGTGTTTATGGTCTTCTTAACGCCTGCCTTGAGGTCTGTCCAACACTAAGAACAATAAACCAAGTTAAATCGATTATTATAAAATAATATGTAGAAAAATGCGTCCATATTAATAAAAATTTTTCAAAACCATTTATGGCCAAAGTTGTCTGAAAATAGTTTTATTCAACAATTTAAATGTATGTAAGTCAGTCGTATTAATGTATTTAACTAACATCAAACGCTTGTTGTTCTTTTTCAATTACTAATTTTTTTAAAGAGCTGCTTCGAAACAAAGGCCAATCTCAAAAAAAGAACCTATGACCCAAATTTTATCAAATTATCTCTAAAATTGCGACTTATAACTTATTGCGCTTATAACTCTGAAATTTTTGAACAGATTTTAATAAAATATACATTGTGCACTACTTTGGGTAAATACCTCTTAAATGGTGTATATTTTGTTCAAATCAGTTGACATACAGAGGAGGAAAGTATTCTTAACTGTTTTGCCTTAGCCGATTTATATTTAAATAAATTATACACTTAGTAAGCTGTCCAAAACCGAGGTCAAAAGTCCTAGACTTTGTAATTTTTTCTGATCTTGCGAAAGTGTGGCAGAGAAAAGCAATTTGTGTGGTTTTGAATCATAACATTGTTCTACTTGATTGTATCAAATGGCCTGGTGTTGTAACTATAATATCTACTTTTGAATAGTTCTTTCCCTTATATTGTTCTACCAACTTGTTTTGTGCCAAGTGAAATGGAACTTGCGTTGAAAATAAACAATCTTTTAAATCGGTTTTGTCACAACGCTTTGAAAACTCAGCGACTGGCGGAATAACCAAAGCACGTATTTTGCGTTCAACACGCTGGAACAATAATTGTACTAAGGGTATGGCAAAAGCTAAAGTTTTTCCACTGCCGGTGCGGAAGCATAGACGCAAATATCCCGGGGATGAAACGGTGCCGGTTTAGAATGTGGTTCTTAAATCTAAGGTACCACAGCTTACTGTATGGGAAAGATTTTGTAAAGTTTCATCTTCATTGGTTGCCTTGTGGTTCGATTCATTATCAACATATCTGAAGAATGTTAGTTAATGATAAATAAGGAAATATGTATTCATTAATAATATTAAATTTGTTACCGATTTACTGCAAACAACTCCATAACCACAGACATAATAATTTTTGTCCATAACACAGACATAATTTGTGCTCCGTAATATGTAATTAAAAAAATACTAATTCAGTAAAATAATAAATAACTTTTGAAGTAGCACGTGTAGTTGCCAGAAAGTTATTTCAAAAACATTTCCCTACATGTGGGAAAAGATTTTTGGAACAAGTCCAGTTCACCAACGCAGCTCCAAATAAAAAAAAAGTACATAGGGTAATAGAAAATCTAAAAATAAGAAGAAAAACTTAAATGGCAAAATTCTCGGAAACGCATAGTTTCCGAGTTATGGACCTCTGAAGTTTTCATATAAATTTGCGTTTTCCCTCTACATTTCTGAACGTTTATGGCCAATATTGGTACTATTTGAAAGCATTTGAACAGATCTTTTTGGAAATGCAAAATTTATTTAAAACTTTTTAACTCTGTGCTCCTAATACAGTTTTTACAAAATTTATATCAAAATGTTACGGAAGTGCACTAGGTAATAAAAATAGATTCAAATAAACCCCAGCTTCTCTAAATAAAGCTTCTCTGCATGGCCGGCCTTTGGCCGGGCGCAAGGATTTTATCCTCTATGGTATAACAAACACCGGCTTCGCTAAATAAAGCCTCTCCGCATAGCCGGCCTTTGGCCGGGCGCATGGATTTTCTCCTCTATGGTATAACAAACACCGGCTTTTCTATAACCCTATGTACTTTTTTTTTTTTTTTTTGAGCTGCGTTGGTAAACAAGACTTAAGCCAGATTTTTCTTGCACGAATCCCTTAAAAATTTTGTACTTAATGTTAATGAATACATTAAACCCATACAGTTTTGCTGGGCTTAATGTATTCGGCCGAGCGCAAGGATTCTTCTCTACGGTATAACAAACACCTATTCCCCTATGTACTTTTTTATTTATTTGGAGCTGCGTTGGAAAACTAGATTTAAGCCAAAGAAATTGATAAATTCGTTAGTATTTTTTGCATTTTTCCGGCAGTCTCCGGCAACGGGCTGCTGCCATACAATTTCAATAAAACCAACCGACCTAGTGATCTATCAAGAAAGATTTAAACTGGGAGGTGTTCATTTCGCGTTATAAAGGTTTGTTTTGTATAAATTGTATGAAAATAAGCTCTTATTTAGATAGGATAGAAAATGCTAGCTGGGTACATGTGGACATATACATACATACATTAATAAAAAAAATCTTACCTTTTTCCATTGCTCTACACTCTTTTCACTGCCACCCAAAGAGTTAAGAGAAACTTTTAGAGACTCCCATTGCTCCTTAATGTTTGCATTGGCATTTAGTTTGTCAAACTGACCTCTAGCAAACTCTAAATTGGATGACATGTGGTCCACTAGCTTCTGCTTCTGCTGTTTAGAAATTCTTTCTTTTTTCTATTAAAATTAAGAAGCATTAATTAATTCTGTACATGTACATACATACATTATTATTTTAAAAAAATTTTTGCTACTTACTTTTTCGGCAGATTTGGTCTCCATTTTTATTTTACGTACATATGTATGTACATACAACTTACTAATTTTTTTATCCGGTTAAAATAAAAACACTTGTAAGATTTTTTTTTGTTTCTTTTTACTTTTGATAAAATGTTTTATTGTTTATTTTACTTATATTTAGATGAGCTTGTCTTCATACGAAGACCTGTTAAAAACTGATTTTAATATTGTTAGCTATGACGGAGGAAACCACACCCAAGAATTAAACAAATAAATGCAGACGCATAGTCAGCATTTATTTGGTTCTTTTTAAAATAATTAAGAAGCAAGCAAAAATTGTAAAATGCATTTTAAGCTGAATTAAAAATGTAACAGCAAACTCATTTCATTATTTTTCGGTCGCAATTCTAAGAATTGCAACCGTCCAATATTAATATAAAAAATCAAAATTATAATTAAGAGTTTGTTAACTCTTCCCCCCTTAGATGCAAACGTCCTCGTTTGTAAGGGGAATTGGTTGACCGATTTCTACACTATTGTATTCTAATGTGTTAGCCCTTTTTTGTATTTCTGAATAAATCGGAGAAATGCCAGGTTGGGTGGATTTAAATTCGTATCTTCCGTTTGTTGCGCATTTGAAAACAATGACAATTACAATTATCACGCATATTAATAGAGCAAATGAACTTTCCCACAGATTAATAGTATTTTTCCTATCGATCAATTGAATCGTATGACTATTATTTAAATGCAATTGTTTGATAAGTTGGAGGGACAAAGTTTCTTCAAAATAGTGTGTTGAATTTAATGAGCTTAGGATAGCAGGTAGTGGTCTATATGTCTCCTTTTCATAGTGGGAGAACGAAACATTACCGACAGTAATAGTGGCATTTTGATATTGGACTACGAATGTCCCATGCATATCGACATGGTTGCCATTCACTAGTATTGTACCATTATATTGGTTAAATAATAGAATACCATCTTGAATGACTTCCAAGGAAGAGACGTCAAGATTATTGCTTTTTTTACACGTGGAGGGGCTACTTTTAAGCAGATTGGGTATGCAACTTGTGTTAGTTATTTCTTCTATATTTTCTTTTTGGCATAGATTTAGTTCGTCATAGCTTTGACATGGGTTTCTTATTTCAAATATTTGATTTTGACAAGACATTATAGTTTCATATTCTAATTTTATAATGGTGTTTCCTGTTTTAATAGGTTTAATTAGCATAGTTTCACAATGAAGTTTTTTTACTTTAGGCAAGGTTATTACATATAATAAAATGGAATTATTTGAGGCTACTTTAATATTCGCAAATTTTAAGCATTGTTCTAAATTATTATAAGGAAAATTTTGTTCTACAATTAATTCGCTTAAGATTTCCATTTCGTTATGAGAGAATAGGAAAGAATTTATAATACCTGCTTTAGACCATAATAATGCCTGTTCAATGTTAGATACTTCTTCTTTAAGTATTTGTAATTCAAATTTAAATTTAAGTGCGGAGTTGTTTTCTATATCGTTAGTTTGAATGTTCCTGGTTATCTGGTTCGTCAAGTTTGTCAGTTCGTTAAGTTTCCGTTCAAAGAGTCTGTTTATAATAATTTGGTTCTCCGTTTGTCGTAAGTTATCATTTATTTTATCTGCCAAAATGCTAAAATCTGTCCGATCCGGTGAGCCCGCTATCCACTTCCATACGGTGCCAATTTCGTTAATTGATCTTTTATACTTTTTGAGGGGCTTGATTCGACTTATCAAGTTGTTCAGCTCCTCTATTTCGAGTTGGAGGAATGGCATGAGGGGGTTGGATTTCTTTATTTTGAAATTGATATGCTCACTCATAAGTTTTAGTTCTCGTTCATACGTTCCGATGTCGATTATGTGTATTAAGTTGAATGTTCCGTTTTGTATTAACGCTCGACCCGTTTGAAATGTCACTATTTCAGAGTTAGTGTAGTCGAGAATCTGTATGTCGGCTTTTATGATTTGCAAAAGGAACCTGTAAATGAAAAGAATATTATGTTCTTATCAAGCTTTTGTGGACTATTCGACCGGCTACAGTTTTAATTGTGCTATTGAGATTTTCTGCTACTTTTTCTTGCTTATATCTAGGTGATAGTTTAGTCCCTATTCTTTTATTGGTTTTTACATAGACTATGTCTCCAGGGGAGTATTGCTTAGGAGGTGTTCTATTTTTGTTGTGAAAGGCTAAATCTGTTTCCTGTTTTTCCTTTAGTTTTTGTATGTTGTTCTTCCTTTCTTCCATGAGTTTGTCTGGCTTTACTCTTCCAAAAAACGTATCCACTGGTCTTTTCCCGGTGGTAGAATGGATTGAATAGTTGTACCTGCTAATAGAAATTTCGAGCAGTTCCTTAAAAGAATCATGTATTTTTTCTGCCCTCACGCACCGCATTATTTCGGAAAGTGTCGAATGGAATCTTTCAATTTGTCCATTAACAGTACTAGTGTAAGGCGGAGCTTTAAATATTTTGATTCCAAATTTATCTTCCAGCATATGCTTTATCGGTGCAGATCCGAGTGATTTTTCGTTGTCTATAATTATCCATTCGGGAGGTCCTAAGTTTACTAAGATTTCACGCAGAGGTTCCTTAATATCTTGTGTTGATCTGGATTTGATGATCTTCGCCGTTACATACTTAGAAAACTTATCTATGGCTGTTAAGACTGCGGTTTGGTTAGTAAGATAGATGTCAAGGTGAACTATCTGTCCAGGGTATTCGGGAATAGGCGTTTCACTAAGTAATGGTTTCTGTGGATGTCGTTCATATTTTTGCTCTTTACAAATTTTACATTGATTGACTATTTTTCTGATTTTAGCGGCCATTTTTGGGAAATAAACTCTTTCGATTAATTGGTTCTTGTTTTCGGTAGCATTACGGTGTGCGCGTTGATGTTCGTTCAGTATTTCCTTTTCCTGGTCTCCTTCATCTGTTACGTCTGTTACAATTTTCCTAGTGAATCTGGTACGGTAATTATAAAAATGTTCGGGGTATATTTCCTGTATCTTTCCAAGGATGGATTCAGTGGTGTTCAGCCCATTTATGACTGAGGGATTAAGGTATTTTTTAAGAATGGTTATTAATTTCTGTTCTGTGTAATCCGTTTCATAGATTATGTGCCGGTGATAAGTGGGAAATATTATCTGAAATTTATATGAGGGATTCTGTCCCAGTCCCAAAAAAATTTGATTTTTAAAAACGTTAATTGGTTCGTCAGCTATTGGTATAAGGTGATGTGACGAAGTATTATCGCTATGGACTGTAGTAGTCATCGAGTTTATTTGAGGAGGTCGCGATAAAGCGTCAGCAACAAGGTTTGTCCGTCCAGGTTTATAGTGCAGTTCGTAGTTATGCTCTTCCAAAATAGCTTTCCAGCGCTTCATTTTGTTGTTATTATTTTTGCTGCTTAGCGCGTACGTTAGAGGTTGATGGTCCGTAACTATTTTAACCTTTGCTGAACCATAGAGATAGCTTCTTAATGAGTTGAGTGCCCAGATGATTGCCAGCATCTCCTTCTCATTGGTGGCATAATGCTCTTCTGCTTTACTAAGAGTCCTGGATATGAACGTTATCGGTCGATCGTTTTGAGACAGTACAGCTCCTATGGCGTACTCCGATGCGTCCGTTGCCAACTGGAATTCCTTAGTGAAATCAGGGTAATGAAGTATCACTTCTTCAGTGAGTGCTGCTTTTATTTTATCCAAAGCCTCCTTTGCGTCATTATTGAGTTTTATTGGCGTTTTCTTCGAGATGTTTTTGGACGCTTGTCCCCCTTCCCCCCTTAAAAGGGTTGTCAAGGGTTTCGCTAATTTGGCGTAATCCTTGACAAAACGTCTATAATACCCTGAAAGTCCAAGAAAGGATCTTAAGTCCTTTAATGTTTTTGGTGCAGGGAAATTTGTGATGGTCTCTACTTTTGCTGGATTGGTTTTTATACCGTTTTCAGACACGATAAAGCCAAGGAATTCTACATGGTTTTTTAAAAATTCGCATTTATCGACTTGCACTTTCATGTTAGCATCGCGAAGAGTTTTGAAAATAGTTTCTATGTCCTGTAGGTGACTCCGTTTGTCTTTGCTAAAAATGATGATATCATCTATGTAGACGAAGCATCGCCTGCCGATATGGTCCCTTAAAATATCATCCAATGTTCGTTGGAAGATAGAAGGTGCGTTTTTGAGTCCGAATGGTAAACGAGTAAACTCGTATTTACCATTGTTGACTGAGAAAGCAGTCTTTTCAATGTCAGATTCCTTCAGAGGAATCTGATGAAAACCGCTTTTCAGGTCTAAGATTGAAAAGTATTTATTCTTCCCTAATTGTGACAAGACCTCATTGATTTCAGGTATTGGGTATGTATCCGCGATGGTTACTGAATTTAGTTTGCGGTAATCTATTACCATTCTGAATTTCCTTTCATTTGATTGATCTATTTTTTTTGGGACGACCCATACAGGGGAGTTGTATGGAGATCGTGAAGGTCTTATAATACCATCAGTAAGTAATTTTTCTATTTGTGAATTTATTTCGTCTTTGAGGTGCATAGGGTAAGGGTATGACTTACTGTAAACCGGCGTATCGGAGGCCGTACGGATTTCTCCTATTACTTTAGATGTATAGGTTAATTTTTCATTTGGTTCTGTGAAGAGGTCTTTAAATTGCCTTATTATATTTGACAATTCTTGTGTAGTTTGTAAATCAAGGTGCTGTGTTTGAATACTTATTTTATTTATGTCTTGAGACTGAAATTGTTTTAACCGAAATTTGAGGTTTTTGATCCTCAAAATATTGTTTTCTGTGTCTATTACGGCCGATAGCTCTTTAAGCGTATCGTTACCTAGAATCGCATCGAAAGATGAGAGTGACGGGAGAATGTAAAATATAATTGTTTTATTAAGACCGAAAAGGTTAGCATTTGTATGGTGTGTAATTTCGATATCGCCCGCGACGGAGTTAGCGGTGAATGAGTTTTTATTTTCTATTGGTTTTGCTATAATTCCAGTTTTTATGTAATTCTTATTGGACCCTGTATCTATTAGTATTTTTAATAACTTCCCGTTCCTCATTCGGCACTCTAGATATGGCAATGAGGAACTCCTCATTCTAAAAAATGAATATCGCTAAGGTTTGTTACTACGTCGTCTTCGGAATCTATTGTTGCCATGTTGCTTCCGCATTCTTCAGGGAATTGGTAGTTGTCCTCCGTTGATGTGTCCTCTTCTACCTGGTAGTTACCCGAATTTTCGTTCGTGTCTTGTTGTGGTGTATAATCCATGGGTTGTGTTCTGATGTGGTAGTTACGTTGCATTTTATTTGGTGGTCCGTATTGGTTTGGTTGTTGTTGCTGTTGGGGTATTCTCCATTTCCTATTTTCGACAGGCCTATTCATGTAGTTAACCTGTCTTGTTCTCAAGCTCTCGTCTACTTCCATGGGTTCCGGTCGTGGTGCAGGTTTTGGTGGTCGTGGAGGCAATACATGACCATGTTGCTGGTAGTTCCCTTGGTGTGAGTTCATTTGCTGTCTTTGCATATAATTAGGTGTAAATTGAGGTTTTTGGGAATATTGAGGGTAGTATGTTAAATAAGACGCAAGGTGTTTTGGTGTTTGCTGAATTGTATTTCTTCTGGGTAGTGACATCGGCTGTCCCTGATTTCTTATGTAATTTCCTGCTAAACTATTTCTGTTTGTCTGGTTGTCCAATTTCTGGCAAAGGTACAATGCGTGAGGGAGATCCTTGGGTTCTCGGACACCCAGTAGTCTTGGTAGATCCCCTTTAAGCCCCCTGATAAATGTGTCTAGGGCTTTCTCTCTGTACGTTTGTGTCAGCAATTTGATTGACTCATTGCTTGCCTCCATGCATGAAATTTTATTAAGGATTAAGGTGAGGTGAGCATAAACTGCTTGATAAAAGTCATTGACCGATGAGTTGCCCTGTACTAATGACAGTAATTGATACTCTAATGTCTTTAGGTCACGCTGGTCACCGTAGTGATGGGTTAAGCATGCTGCTATTGAACGCCATTCGAGTGGCGTGTTGTATGCCTCTAAAGCTGCGTCAGCCTCTCCTATTATCTTATTCCTAATTGTCATAATAATGGCGTAATATTTGGGAGTGCCTCTGGAACTATCGTATATTGATAGTACCCTCTCCACACTCTTTTTCCAAGAACTAAATTCTGTATGTTTTCCTGAAAATTCCCTTAAACTTTTCACTATGTCGGGTACTTTTTCTAAATCTTCTAAATTATTATTGTACCTTTCATCTATTGCTTGGTCGGGTAAGTTAGCGAATTCTTCCGTCGGATTGATAACGTTATTAACTAATGTCCTACCCTCGGTTAAAAATAATTGTTTTAAAGACCCTAATAAATTACTTTGTAATTGGTCAAATTGAGCCTGGCTTATTCCTGCTGATGCAGGTAGCTGGTTTAAGACAGCAGGTCGGACTAAATTGTTTTGGTTTGCCATCTTTCCTTTCTCTCTTACAATTTTTCTTTTTTAATAAAATTTTGTAAAGAATCTAAAGATTTATGAATACTATGAAAAAAATTTTATTGTTCTTTTTCTCTTTTCTGATTTTATTTACTAATTAATACTTTATTAAATAGATTATAAGTAATTGCAATATCTTAAAATAATTGTTGGCTTACAGGTAGATAAACGTCTTCATTGTCGTCCTTCAGATGGATGCTCCTCAAGGCTTAAAAGTTGAATCTTCCACTGTTCTTACTAAGCTTGTTTTTCTCACACACAGTTTATTCGTTTTTCTTTGCACAGTTTTTCTTTTAAAGTTTTTGGTTTATCATTTCTTTTAAACCAATTTTTAAATAAATTTCAGTGTTAATGTAAAAACAAATTTATAAAAATTTTGCAGCACAATATTTTAGTTTTTCTTTTCTTTTAAACAAATTTTTACATAAATTTTAGTAATTATGTAAACAAATTTATGAAATTTTTACAGCACAATATTTTAGTTTTTCTTTTCGTTTAACACATTTTTACATAAATTTTAGTAATTATGTAAACAAATTTATGAAATTTTTACAGCACAATATTTTAGTTTTTGTTTTCTGTATGTAACCAAATTTATAAAATTTCTACAGCATAATATTTTAGTTTTCTCTTATTTTAAACAAATTTTTAACAAATTTTCATAGATTTTAGTAATTATGTAAATAAGTTTATAAAAAAATTTTTTTAAAAGCACAGTATTTTAGTTTTCCTTTTTTTTCAAAAAACAAAGTATTTATAAACTTTCCTTTATATTTTTTATCATTAATTTATTCTTAATACACTTTTAGTTTTTAAATACGTTTTTCTTAATCCTTATTATTAGGATATTTTAATTATGTTTTTTTATGTTGGGCAAATAATTTTATCCTCGTTATAAGGATTTTTTTTATTATTAATTTGTCCTTTTTCGTTGGGCAATTAATTTTATCCTCTCTATAAGGATTTTTTTTTATAATTAATTTGTCCTTTTTTGTTGGGCAATTAATTTGATCCTCACTATAAGGATTTTTTTTATAATTAATTTGTCCTTTTACGTTGGGCGCCACTTACTAAATTTTTTATCCGGTTAAAATAAAAACACTTGTAAGATTTTTTTTTGTTTCTTTTTACTTTTGATAAAATGTTTTATTGTTTATTTTACTTATATTTAGATGAGCTTGTCTTCATACGAAGACCTGTTAAAAACTGATTTTAATATTGTTAGCTATGACGGAGGAAACCACACCCAAGAATTAAACAAATAAATGCAGACGCATAGTCAGCATTTATTTGGTTCTTTTTAAAATAATTAAGAAGCAAGCAAAAATTGTAAAATGCATTTTAAGCTGAATTAAAAATGTAACAGCAAACTCATTTCATTATTTTTCGGTCGCAATTCTAAGAATTGCAACCGTCCAATATTAATATAAAAAATCAAAATTATAATTAAGAGTTTGTTAACTTACATATATTCTAAATATATTTAATTTTAAAAATCTATATATTTTTTTTATATATTTATTAAATATATTGAATTTAAAAAATCTAAATGTATTTTTTCCACTAATTCCGCTTTTCTCGACACCAATTTTAAATGTAGCTTATTTTGACAGGTGCTGCCAGAAATTTCCCGCAAAATATTGTTACAGAAACACTTTTTCTTACATCTTTCCAAAAATTGCTGGAAAATTATTAAAATGACAGATAATTCTCGCCAAGAAAAGATACAGAAACACTTGTGTGGTAAAAACCATTTTTTGTTTCATTTCACACTATTTTTGTTTCAATTCACACGTTTCATGCGGAAAATTTTACGAAGCGAGAAATACAGAAAGAGGTACAGTATTGAAATAAATATTTATGAAAGCCTAAAAATATGCTTTACAATTCGTTAACAAATCTGATTACTGTTGCTGGCCAGGGTTGTCAGATGTGGCGATTTCTCGCCAAACGTGGCGATTTTCTAACTGGTTTGGCGACCTAATTTTTGATTTGGCGACATGGCGATTTACAAAATAGTTAAAATCGCCAACTGGCTATTTTTGATGACCTTTGAATTTGTTTTGAAATTCATAAAATTCAATACTTAGAAATAATATTATTTTAATTTTCGTATTTTTATGAATGAAATTTCAGGCAATCATATGTATGATAGGTATTTGGCTGATGAAGTTAATGAAAATCTTCTAGAAAAGTGTTTTTTATATTTAAATTGCTCTTGAAACAAACAAAAAATAGAATTCTTTAAAACACTAATATATTTTAATCTATAAACATTTTCACATTATACTTATATGTATGTGGCAATTTAATATCACAGATAAAATATGTCGTTGTTAGTGATATTTTAAAGATTTTTATGAATTCTATCATACCTTTGTACGTTTATGAAACGGGTCTATGAAATAACTCCCACGAAATAAGTCCCACTTTTAAAAACGAAATAAGTCCCACCAAAAATTGCTTAAAAAAATGAAATAACTCCCACGAAATAAGTCCCACTTTTGAAAGCGAAATAAGTCCCACCAAAATGAAATGATTTAAAAATTTACTTGAAATGAAATAACTCCCACTCAAACTGAAAAAACTCCCCCTTGTATAATATATTTCTTAAATGAATTAAGTCCAACTTTCATAAACGAAATAAGTCCCACTTTTTCACTGTTTAATGCGATTTCAAATAAGAAGTATTTGGCTCTTCGAAAAAAACACGTCGAATAATATGAATAATCAAAGCAGAGGAATAATAAAGAAAAATCGTATGCAAGCTTGCAGAAGGCTTCTTAATGGAATGGATATTACGAATTTTGATAGAGTTCCAGAATTTATTATTAATTCTTTTTTCGGTCAAGGAACGTATAGAGAACGCCTACTAGTAACAACGTTTGGATTCGTAAATGGATTAAGTACAGATCAATTGTTCTTATTATTAAGATGGAAACCGTTTCGGAAGGACCATCAGATTAAAATTATCGACCTTTATAAATGGCTTGAAGATCCTGTGCATGGTAGACGGTATTATAGTTTTAACGTGGCATTGGGATTAGTTGTATTTTGTAATGGTGATATTAGAAAACATGGAACACGAATTCCAATTTCCTACTAAAAATATAATAAAACACATACATACGTAATTACGTCAACAATTTTTTTTAATATTGTTTTTCCAGTAGTTAAGTTCGGTACCTATTTGTACACATTTCTTTAAAGTTTTCTTATTATAGTAAGTATAAAGTAATTAATAACAAAAAAAGGAGAGCCATGAGAGATAAGGACAAAAAATTATAGTTGTCCCTTTTACGAAATGTCCAATATATAACTTTTTGCATAAGAAAAAAATGAGAAATAACGCCATAATGGCCTTATATTTCTATCGCACTCCTCCATAAAAAAATCATTTATTTATCAGATAAATATTTGAAGGGTTTCATGAACTTCTGCACGACAGAATGGACATACTAGTTTACTGGTTTGATCAATTTTGTGAGTTTGCATTGTAAGACAGCATTCACTGCAAATTTTCAAGTGCTTACAAATATAAATTTAGGGGTATGAAATAACTCCCACTTTACAAAACGAATTTATTCCCACTCAAAACGAAATAAGTCCCACTTAAAATAAAAACGCGTAATGAAATAAGTCCCATCAATTGACGAAATAAGTCCCACTTTTAAAAACGAAATAACTCCCACTTTCAAAACAGCAATTTTTTGTGGGACTTATTTCGTTTTTAAAAGTGGGACTTATTTCGTGGGAGTTATTTCATAGACCCTTATGAAACACAATGGAAAAAATAAGCGTTGGTTAATTGGAAACATAACTAAGTAAGTTTAGGCCAACATTTTAAGGACTTTACTCTGGCTGTCCTTAATATGTGGTTATTACAACTAGTAATGCCTGTGAAACTATGAACTCCACTAAAACTCGCCTTCGAATTAGAATGCAATACGAACTTCTAGACGTGTTATTAGTAGTTATACAGGCATGCTCTGTAAATCACAAAATTTCAAATCACAATTGTGATTAATGGGTATTTTGAAAACCACAAAAGTTTTTACTTAGTTAAAAATGGTGGAAACAAATAAGCAAGTAAAAAAAATCGGGGGTCACTTAGCTAACTGGTTTAAAATCACAATTATTATGTTCTGGACAAAAAGCTGTCCAGAACACCTTTTTTGTGATTTCAAATCATTTTCACAAAAAGTGATTTTCAGAACATGCCTGATAAGTTATATGAATGGGACTAGTACATGTTGCACTTCTTTTGTACTTTCGTTGAACAAATGTAATACCCTCACAAAGTATTCCAAATAATAAGACAAATAGCGAGTCTTGCCGGTGAAGCGTTTAGATATATAATAAAAGTGCAACTATTGTATCTCTAATATTTGTTTAGTACTTACCGCAAAAATTCGTTATTTGTTGCTTTAAGTAGACTACTATAAATTATTTTAAAGTAAACATCGTACCTTTTTTGTGTTTACTAACTATTTTTATTTCGCTCTATATAAAAATTAAACAAAATATATATTATGGCGACTTTTTTTGAAGTTTTGGCGTATTTTAGCGATACGGAACTAATTTATTTTTTAGGATTTATAAAAAATAGTTTTAGTAATTATTAAAAAATATGTATTTTATTGTCAAAAACTTGTAAACAAAGGCTTTGGCGATTTCGGCGATTTTTGACATTGAATTTGGCGAAAAAGGTCAAAATCAATCTGACAACCCTGTTGCTGGCTGGTTTTATTTAATCTTCATCTGTCTTCAGTATTATATTATTCTTACGGCCCTTTTCACAATGTACAATTATTTTGTTTTTAACGTAAAATTAACTAATTGGCGGTTTGATTAACGGGGACCAATTAACCGGTTACCGATTTACGTTTCACCATCATCCGATTACTTAACAAAAGAATTCAGTAGAAAGTATGGCAATCAATAAAAAAAGAAGCTACGCTTTATAAATTAAAAAAAAAGAAAAATATTAAGGTAAGTATAAAAATTATAGCCAGAAACAAAAGAAATAACAATTTATACATTCCTTTGTTGTTTGGTTTGTACTTTATACTGGAATGCAATAACCGGGTGTTATCCGGACAAAAATTAATTGTTTTTACTTATCTAGAGACGTAAAATGGAAGACTATAATTTCGAATCGGTATCACCGCTTGAAAATCTTGAGAACGTGGATACTTCAAAAGCAAAACGAGTAAGGTAAGTTATTGTGGCCTAGTTATACAACATACATATGTACATTAATCTTCTTAAATTTGTCAAATAACGTATTTGTAGAGCTTGCAACTTCACGTCTCAGGAAGAAGATATTTTAACATCTCTGGCGGAGAAGTATTCCAATGTGTTGGAAAATAAAAAAACAAATGCAGTCACCTGGCAAGAGAAAAAAGATGTTTAGAAAAAAATAGCAACCGAATTTTGATCTCAAAGCCACCCAATTCGATCATCCCAACATTTAAGAGACAAATACGAGAATATGAAGAGAAAGGCAAAAACAGCTATATCGGTCCACCGAAATCAACTTTACAAGACCGGTGGAGGCACGTATGTTAGTAAGATAACTAATAATGAGGAAAGAATCGCCTCTTTATTAGGAAAATCTGCAACAGGTCTGCTTAATGATTTCGATTCTGATATGTGTAAGATTTTGTTTTGCATTTTAGAATTTTATATTATGCATTCAGATATTTACCTTTAGATTTTTAGGCCAACAACAAAATTACAGTATCATCGAAATTGATATTTTGGATGACGAGTGTGAGGATGCGCTAAAACCTCTAGAAGCAGAAATTGATGCACCAAGGTTAGTTCTATTGGATAGTGGCTCAGACACACATTTTCAACAAGATCGGTCTAAAAGTTTCTGAGTTAGTGGGGGTCAAAATTTGAAATTTTGGCCATACAGGTGTTCTTTCTTATCCATGTAACTTATTACCTATTGGTGTTAGCAAAATTTGTCCCAAGTAGCTTCGATAGCTATTTGATCCATCTTTTGAAAAAATTTTTTTTTTATTTTTTTTTTAAATTTAAAACTTTTTTTTATTTTTTTTTTAGCGGGAATGTTTTTTTTTTTTTTTGTTCAAAAGAAAGCTGATGTCTTTTCCTTTAAGGTAGTTTTGGTCCCTTTTTGGGATGCATGCGGCTTATGTATAAAAAAAAATAATTTCTAACTCTAGACAAGGGTTTTTCAATTTTTAGCATATGCAGTGTTCTTTCTCATCCATGTAACTTATTACCTATTGGTGTTAGCAAAATTTGTCCCAAGTAGCTTCGATTGCTATTTGATCAATATTTTGAAAAACAAATTTTTTGTATTTTTAAAAATTTTTTTTAAAATTTTTTTTTAAATTTAAAAATTTTTTTTAAATGTAAAATTTTTTTTTATCCGGAATGTTTTTTTTTTTTGCTCAAAAGAAAGCTTACGTCTTTTCCTTTAAGGTAGTTTTGGTCGCTTTTTGGGATGCGAGTGGCTTATGTATAAAAAAACAAATAATTTCTAACTCTAGACGAGGGTTTTTCAATTTATGAAACGAATTTTGTATGAAAATTTATTTAATAAAGTTTTAATAAACCTGTTCTAATTTTTTATGAATTAGGGGGTTATTATTTAACTACATACAGTGTTGGACAAAATGAATGCATTTATGTATTTAAAATACAAAAGACATTCGTATATTTAATACTATATACTGTTATGTCTTGTATTTAAAATACAAAGTTTTAATAAGTGGCGTGTTGTCAATGTACAGTACATGTGCATACTTATGTAACAAAGTATGTATTTCCTATCATGAACACTAGATTTATTGAAACGCTAAGGGTTTTTTAAAGCCTGATTAATGATAAATAAATGATGCGGTTTTAATACTGTTTCGATACAAAGTAACGTGATGTTTTGTTTACTTTGTAAAAAAAAAATGTCTACAAAGCATCAATAAAACAACTTTATATATACCTACATATCTATTTTAATATTATATATATAACTATCATTTTCAGCCCAACTCATGGAGTAAATGGAACCCTTCCAAATTAAAGAATAAGAAGGCTGAAAAGCTTAACTTAAAGAAATATGCTGTTACTGATAAAACTGATGAACTGCTAGAAAAGCAAATTTCTTTTTTTGAAAATGAAGACAGAAGAGCTGAAGAGAGGCATAACCTGCAAATTAATAAACTTCGTTTGAAAGAAGATTTATTAAAATTAGAAATAAACCTAAAAAGATTAGAAATTCAGAAACTTCAACAAAAAGATAAATATTGAAATATTCAATAGTATAGTCGTATGTAAGTGTTATTGGTTTTTATTCTTAAATGCGCTTATGAATTTTTGTTCGTTAATTTTTTTGGTATATAATATATATATATATATATATATATATATATATATATATAGTCACCTAAAATGCAAAAGGGTGGAAGAACACTTTTTATTTTTACAGAAGAAGCAAAATAGCATGTAATTTAGTCTAGTCCATCATAACCAATCAAAAACTTTATTTTTAATTTTTTTTGTTGTTACTCCCTTTTGCATTTAAGGTGACGATATACATATACATATGTACATACATACATAAATTGTTTTCTGTGAATTTTATTATTATTTTTTTTGTTAATTTTTACACTTATTTTTTAGATATTTAAAATATCTATTTAGCGGGTAGTCCTTATTTAATAACGTACGAAATGTTAGATTTTTTGGTTTTATTATTTTTTATTATTATTTGTTTAAAACTGTTAATTTTTATATTTTATATAAGACTGAATATTTTATTGAATTATTTTTACTTTTTTGTTTGCGTTAATTAAATCAGGGATCGAAAAAAGGTTATTTTGACATTTTAAAACAAAAAAGCATATCTGACATGTAACATTTTTCTTAATTTGAGACATAAAACTTGATAAAAGAATACATAAAACAGCGAATGGATAATTTTAGAACTATAAGAAATGTAGGAGCTTTTTTCATTTCTTATAGTTCTAAAACTATACATAAGCTCTTTTATATATTATGTTTTATCAAATTTTATGTCGCAAACTTAAAAAAATGTTACATGTTAGAAACGCCTTTTCTAAATAAAAGTAAAGATATAGAACTAATTGCCGGAAACACATACAAGTTTTCTGCATATATCCTTATGAACTAGTCTATGATGATATATATTGCCTTTTAAAATTTTAGTTGACTTTAACTATTTATTTTATTGTGATCATCATAGGGACTTCTTATGCTCAGTAAAGTATATATTTAAAGTCAACTTAATTATTATAAGACGTTGCTCTTATTAGGAAGAACTATTACGGTCCCTGAATTAAATACTTTGCCTTTCAATGCTGTGAGTTAAATTTTAAGAAAAATAAAAAATAAATGCCTGAAACAAATACCAAATCTTGATTATTAAATTTTTAATTCATATTATAAATTTTTCTGTTTTTTTTTAACAAAATTGTTAGATACTTTTTCAAACATGGAAATTATCTAAGTTTATAGTATAGAAACATTGATACTACGATGGTGCCATTGCGCTTAGTTAATTTTACCTATGAATATTTTGTGTATACTTTTTAATTAATTTAAAATTAAATTTTCGTGATTCAGATGGAAAATGAAAAGATATAAGACACTGATATTGCGGATTAGTACAAAAACTTTATTTAACGGGTTTTTTTAACCAAAACAAATTTCATAATATAGAAAAAATCAGGCTTTTTCGTGTCCTCGATATGCCGTCTGCAATAATTTCTTCTTCATCGCTTGATATTGAAAAGTTATCAAAGTCATAAACATCTTTTAAAAGTCGACACAAGTTATGCAAAATAGTGCAGGATACTATTATTGACATAGTAGAGTCAAGGGATACTCTAATTCCCAGAGACAATACTGCAAAACGGCGCTTCAAAACACCGTTCAATTACGTTTCGTGTTCGAATTTAAGACTCGTTGTATAATTTTTCTCCTTCAGTCTGTGGGTTGGCCAATGGTGTCATCAAATATGGTTTCGCACCGTAGCCTCCGTCGCCTAAAAGTCAGTAGGATCCAAACTCTCCATGTTCAAATCTAGCCTTTATACGACTATTATTAAAAATATAACTGTCGTGGGCCGATCCAGGCCATCTGACTACTATATCCATTATTTCGAGGTTAGAGTTGCAAATAGTCTTTAAATAATTTACATACATAAGTATGTATATTAAAAATGAATCAAAAATTTAGTAATTTTAAAACCTTACCTGAACATTCAATGAAAAATAACCTTTACGACACCTAAAAATTTCGGCAACATTTCCTCCAGGAGATTGCAACTTAACGTGTGTACAATCTATAGCTCCTATTACTTTGGGAAACTTTGCAATGTCATAAAAATATGAAGCTGTCTTCCTCATGTCCTCTTGAGATTCTGGCATTGATATAAATTTCATTGATAGTTTTGCAATTGCTTTGGATACTTTTTTTACAACGCGGCTAGCTGTTGTAATATATCCTCCACAGTAATCACTTATTACGATCAGGAAGCTGCCTGTAGAATAAAACCTTAAGGTCAACAACAGCATTTGGATAGGTGATAGTGCACAATTTCTCTAAAGAAAATTGAGAAGAAAAAATTATTTTTTATTTTAGAAGAACATTCTGGTTGTTGGTGATTTTATGTTGCTGCTTATAAGCTTAGCAACGTGTTTTGCTGTGGACTTTGTTATTCTGAATCTTCGTCTGAATTCTTCATCACTTAAAGAAAAGTGATCACGCCGTGCAAAACTTTTTTTTTATGCTTTACATTTTTAAAATTAAAAATATTGCAAAAATATAAATGTTGCTTTTCCATTTTCTCCTGTTATTTGTTCTTCTTACAATTAACATGCTAACCGGCGTAATTGGTTCGGTTAGATTAAACGGCAACTTGTTTGTTAAATAGTGTCGGTTAGGAGTTAATCGTACTTTGTGAAATTCAGACTTGCCTAATTTGCGGTTAAAGTTCGCGTTAACTTTTAATCGTACATTGTGAAAAGGGCCGTTAAGGAGTAAACACCCTGCAAGCAATTTGGTAGTCGACTCGAAAAAACAATGCATTTATAATTAACTTTTTAACAACTAACTATAAGCTAACTATAAATAAATGCAGAAATTCCCCGAAATCAATGCGAGTGTTTGTTTTCTTTTGTTATTTCGAAATTTGATTTTTTTAACTGTTTATTGTTTTGTTTATGCAAAATTTTAGTGTCGCAGTGACGCCTGCCGATCATTTAAGTTTATAAAAAAACGAAAAGTCCATGCAGAACGAATAAAAAATAGAATAAAAATACTTAAAATATTAACATAACTGAATTCAAAATAAAAAGATAAATATTAGAAATACTAAAATAAAATAGTTTTTAATAATTAAAAATAAAATCTTTTCCTTATTAAGCTTATGGTGTATTAACATAAAGTTAGCTAAAAGCTAACTACTACCTTACCAGCTTTTAGCTTACTACTACCAAACTCACTTTAAGCTAACTAATAAGTAGCTAACTTTAAGTTAGTTGAAAAGTCATGCAGAGTCGGAAAATTGACTACTTCCTATGACATGCCAATGTTAAAATAGTCAGTTGGCTCCATTAAAAATAATCCAGGCATCAACCACAACTAGCTTAAAAGTTAACTGAGTTGCTTGCAGTGAAGTGAGTGGCATCACCTAAACATCTTTAAAATAATAATAGCAAGATGCAAATAACAAAACACATTATGAATAATCAAGCAACTTCCCCTGATGTATTTTCCTGGGATAGACTGTTTGATTTATTGGATGTAAAATTAAAGGATGTTGCTCGAAAAGATGATATCTTATCAATTAAATCTGAAATTGAAGAGCTTAAAGAAGAAAACACAAAATTTAGAAAAGAAATAAATGATCTTACTTGTCGCCTAGAACAAGAAATTAAAGAAGCTAATGCATCTACAAAAAACAAGTTTGGATTTGAACCAAAACAAAAATGGTTCAACTGGAAATCTGCCCGATTCCGTAAATATATGTTAAAAGCTCTAAACAAATATATAATTCTGCAAGGTCTAAGTATCTTAACATTTGTTGAAATAGAAAACTTGAGTTCTATAATGAAAATCTGAAACAACTTAATTTGGTCAGCTGCAGTAAAGCGTGGTGGAATCTCGCCAATAATATGAAATCAAGAAAACAAATAAAAAAGTCTCCTGGAATCGACGGTATAAGCTATGAATTCTATAAATTTGCCGCCGCCTGATTTGTTACGGAAATACTTTAAGTTCTACATTACATATTTTAACATGAAAATTTTCTAACAAGCTTTAAAACCGCCATATTAATACCACTTTTAAAAAAGGTGATCCCAATTGCGCTTCAAATTACCGTGGCTTATCACTAATTGATACCCTGTGCAACATCTTAAACAACATAATTTTAAATCGTAAAACAAATTTAATCGAAAAATATTCCATATTAAACGAATATCAAGCTGGAAAATTACTGTACAGTTGATAACGTCTTCAATCTGAGAAATATTGTACACTTTAACAAAATAAATACCCCAGACTAAATTTTATCATTTTGCAAAGCACTAATGGTACATTTAAAAAAATAAGCGCATAATTTTGCGCTACGCAATAAGACATACAGAAATGCAGTAAAGTAAGTTAAATAACTCTCAACTACTTTTATACAAAAAATAACATTTCAAGTGCTACAAAAAATAACATTTCAAGTGCTTCCCTACTACGAAGGAGGTTTGTAAGGGAGAGTACTAAAAAATAACTGTATCAAAACATTCAGTGTGTAAGGCTGATCGTTACATCCAACAATTTTTATATGCGCTCAAAAATGCGCTTTATGTGTTAAACATGTACTGCTTCAAAGTGGGAACTCGCCATATTAAATTCAGGCCTTCCGTAAGCGCAATGGTAAGCGAAACGTTTATGTTTCTCCCCTACAAATCTGCTTCGTTGGAAGCTACATTTTATATTGGGTAGTCAGAATACATACGCATTTTTTGTGGACTTTTCCTTTGCTTTTGATTTGGTTCCCAGAAATTTGCTTTTTTATAAATTATCAAGTATGGGATTATCATCAAAAACTGTTCGTATTCTGCAGCTTACATACGAAAACACGTCTAGTCAAGTCCTGTATGGAAATGCGTTTTCTGAACCTTTTAATGTTGGCGTTAAACAAGGATGCATACTAAGTTCAATTTTGTTTGCATTGTATCTTAATGACAGCTGACTTCCTTTCTGGCGGAGTTATAGTTGCAGACATTGCTGTTAAAATTCTTCTTTACGCAGATGACATTGTCATTTTGGCCGATTTCGGCTTGATGTGGTGTCTAAAGGTAAATTTGGAAAAATCAAAGATAGTTGTTTTACGTAGTGGTGTAAGAATATCCAATAATATTAAGTGGAATTTTGAAAAATGGATATCAATTTTAACTTATATATAACGAAGCACTTAGGAAACAAATTAACAACAGCGAAAATGGCGATTCTATTAATCATCCTACGACATCGAACAACAATAAACTTAAAATGTTCGTCGCTGCTTCCCGATCTATAATGTTTTAAAAATTTGATCAAGTGGAAAAATTCTTTAGATACTTCATGAAGAACATTTTACTTTTACAATACAATACGCCAAACTACATGCCTTATTTAAAAACTGGTCTAAACTCCCTTTTTATTGATACGTTAAGGCTACATTTTTCTTACATTAATAGAGTCCCAATAAAAAATTGAGCTTCGAGCGAAGCAGGTTTGTAAGGGAGAAATGTAAGAGTTTCGCTTACCATTGCGCTTACGGAAGACATGAATTTTATATGGCGAGTTCCCACTTTGAAGCAATACATTTTTGAAACATAAAGCGCATTATTCAGCGCATAAAAAAATTGTTAGATGTAACGAACAGCTTCACACACTGAATGTTTTTTTACAGTTATTTTTTAGTATTCTCCCTTACAAACCTGCTTCGTAGTAAGGGAATGCCGTAGCACTTGAAATTTTATTTATTTTTTATAAAAATTGTTGAGAGTTATTTCACTTACTTTACTGCATTTCTGTATGTCTTACTGCGTAGCGCATAATTGTGCGCTTATTTTATTAAATGTACCTTTAGTGCTTCGCAAAATGATAAAATTTTTTATTGGGGTTCTACAACTGCCTGAACGTAGATTACCACGAATGTTAGCTGACAAAATTATTACAATGAAAACCTTTTGGGCTGAGAAGTGGGTTAATATACATACATGTTAAAAAGTTCAATATGTTCCTGAAAATGCTACTTAACCCCTGTCTGAATACTGGAAACCAATACTTTAACTTTTAAAAACAACGGAAAGAGAATATCTTATGTCTAATGCAAGAGGCTCACAGCTTAATTATTTGTATCCGCAATTGACTTTTAGCACAAATCCTATTTTTACTTCAGAATGTTCGTCGCGTCCTACAAGTCTAATAATCAGAGTACGTGGAGGTCCTCTTTTATTTAAATAGTAGAGCATTTACACTGAAAGAAAAATGCTTCATATATTTAATGAATCATTTTCATCAAAAAGTTTTCCTTGGGTAAATGAAAATTTTCATTGTCTAAATGGAATTTCATAGGTTTGATGAAGTATTTTCGTTAAAATCGCTTCATTAGATTTCGTAATTACGTTAAAAATTTTCATTGGATATATGAAAACTTAAGTTTGTCCAAGTTAAACAAAAAATTTTAATTGGGAACTTAAAAAAACAATATACAAACATAACTATATTCATAAATTAATAAAAAATTATAGTTTCCTTAAAAAAATGTTTAATTGTTAATTAAAAAATGTAAGATTCAATAATTTCATGCATCGAATGTTACATGTATGCCATTAAATTTATGAAATCAAAAAATTTTTTTATAAAAGCAACATATTTCAATAATTGCCTTCATAAATTTAAATTTTCATTATGACAATAAAAATGTCATTATAGTAATGAAACAAAAACTTTCAATCCACTTTCAATCAACGTTGTTATTGTTATTATGGACAATTTAATCTCATATTTACGGTCTTAATTGAGAAAAAAACATAGTTTTTTTATGCAAAAACTACACTGCCCCGATAGACTAGCTGGTAGTGAGCTAGTCTATCAGCACCGAGGTTACATGTTCGAATCCCACCAGAGACAGAAAAAAAATAAAAATAAAATAAAGTAAAATAAAATAAAATAAGAAAAAAGAAAAATAAAAAAAAAAAAAAATTTTACTTTATTGAAAGTATTCATCCAATGAATAATATTCATGGATCTAATGTAATGTTTCATTAAGTCCTTTTAATGAAACAGGTTTCATTGATCCAACGAAGCGCTGCATAGGTTCCTTTATAATGCAATTTTTCATGGGATTAATGTCAAAATTCGTTAGTATTGCGAAGAAAATTCTTTCAGTGTAGACGTACTTCTGTTAGCCTATGTACCCTCTGTAATCTGGATGAATCCGAAAATACATTTCACTTCTTAGGATTTTGTCCTATTTTTAATGAGTTACGTGTTCAATATTTTAGTAAAACATTTTTGGATATGAACGAAGTACATAGTAACCTTACTTAATGCTATTATCAATGAAGTAATTTTTAAAAATTTGTGTATTCGCTTATTAAGTCTTTGGTATAAAAGTAATTTATTTTTTTATTTGAGATTTTAATTCGATTAAAGATTTTAGTCCAAAAAAGATTAGCAAAATTCATTATATTATATGATGTTATGAGCATTTTTTCGAAAAATTCAATTTAAATTGTGTTTAAAGGGATTTTGAGAAAAAAAAAAAAATATATATTTTATGTAGTACTCTTAAACACAACGATACAATATAAATTTCTGTTTTTATCATATAGGTTTACACAAAAATTAATTGTTACTCTTACATTCGACAATTTCTTTTTGCTTTTGTTATTATATTCATCGCAAAATAGACCAGGTAGATGCATTCATTATCAAAATCATTAGCGGTATTCAGTGTTTGGTGCGTTTTAGGTTGCAACGGTTTGGTAGTGCAATAATTTTATCCTTGACAGTGAGCGGTATTTCAAACAAATTGGATAACAGCTGTTACGTAATTATTGGTCGTGAAAATTTACAAAAATGTGTTTGATTATTTTGTGAAATAGTTTTAAAATGCGACGAAGCAGTGCAAAAGAAAATATTATCGCAGCATTAGTAGAAGAAGTTGCCCAGGAAATAGTTCTGAACGAAGGTATATTCATAAATATCGAGCGGTAATATACACTGAAAATATTTCAAAGGTAAAATAAGCGAAAATTGTGGTACATTTTAGGAATATATTCGTTATTTATACGCTACAAAATGCTTTGTAGATAAAATAAAAGATATTTGTTTAGGTTACGAAATGATTTTTTGTCTGAAATAAACAAAATTTTGTACACTTACAAATTCTATTTCGTAAATTTACAAAAAACATTGTTCGTATCACGAAAGAATTTTGTAAATGACGAAAAGCAATTTTGTGTTAAATACGAATATTCGTATAAATACAAAATATACTGTGGTAAAAATACGAAAAAAATCTGCAAAAAATGTTTTTTTGTGTATTTTACAAAAAGTTTTGTAAAAAATATCTGCAAAGAAATATGTAAATCAAAATATTTGGTAACGCCACAAAGTTTCGTAACAGTACAAAATATTTTTTTTGTAAAATAAAATTTAAAAATTTTGTTAATATAACGAAAATTCTTAGCGGTACGAATTTTACATTAAGTTAAAAATTTTCTATTTAGTTAAAAAAAAAAATAATTCATATTTAAAAGTAAAATATACACAATCACCCCTATCGTGAATAATTTTTCCCCTTTTCACATATTTGCGAGCATGAGCAACTCCCATGAAAAATTGTAATTCAAAGGAGAATAATAACGTGAAAAATTGTTCACCGGAAAAAATTCCCCTTATCGTGAAAAATTTTTTCCCTCGTAATTTGTTCACATTTCCTTTAGATTTTCTCACTTTATTTTTGATAGGGAACAGATCATGTATGTAAGTAGCTCCTCCTATAAATCGAATATTAAGGGTTAATAAGTTAATAAGGTACAAACCGATATATTGCTTAACAAAATGGAAAACAACAGGTCGATTGCCTACGGATTTGTGAAGCTTTCGATTAGATTAGTGGCAGAATTTTGGAAAATATTTTACTACATAAAATTTAAAATGTGCAAAAAACTAACGTTGTAATCAAACTATCCCTCCAAAACTATATATTTTGTTTTATTATTTTAACTTTTCTTTAAAAAATATACCTACGGGTATATTTTTGAACAAAAATTTCATGGATTTTTAATGTTTTTTAATCATTCTTCTTTTTTTTACATTCACTGGAACTGATAGCGTGAACAATTTTTCACACGAGATTTACGATTGCTTTTTTCCCTTCGAGGGGAATGAAAATTTCATGGGAACAAAAATTCCACTTGTTATTCACGATAGGGGTGATTATTTCAGTTCAAAAATTTTCATTATACATATCAATAAAAAAGGTAAAAATGGGTTTCATAACATGGTATCAGATTTAATGTAAATTTGTATTATTTTTGTTTTCTGAAAAGAACAAAACGGTTAAAATAAGTATTTTAGAAAAAAGTAAGAAATCTAACCTTGTATTGTTTTGCATAACATTTGAAAACATTATAAAACTGATGGTCCAAAAAATCCAAATAATGCTAGCTGCTCTAGCATATTCTATCGAAGATACATGATATGCCTTAAAGCATATGTAGCTTTTGTATTTTATATTATCAAAGTCACAAAAAAAGGACTCGGGCTTATATCTATCTCAAATTACTGAAATAAAAGGAGCTACTGAACCTTCTGCTACCACTTTTTTGACCAGCTGTTCCTTATAGGACTGTTCAGTCGCCGAAAAAGATATGAAGGATCGCTTTGATTCCACTTTTCTATAGAATTTATTTCCCTTTTGATTTCTTGACTTAATTCTTGGTGATGGAAGCAATGCATGTAAAAGTTTTAACACATTGAGAAATTTGCTATCTTAAAATAAGGAATTCAATTAAAATATTAAAACAATTAAAACTTATTTTACTTACTGTAATCAAGACAATTATTTTCGACTATAAAGTTCCAAGCCTTTTGGTCATCCTCATTTTGAAATTTCGTTGTATATTTTGGAAATATATTTTGAATCATCAACATACAGATATCATCAAAATGATCACGAAACTCGTTCCGCTGCCCATAAATGCGTTCGAAATCTTTATGAATCTATGTAAATAACATTTGGACTTATGGAAAAGGCAGAAACTTTAAAAAATCATTATTACTTTCTAAGCGAAATCCCTTTGGATCATTGTACATTGGCCATAAATAAACAATTTGTTGTTCAGAATTGGGGTCGCCAAGACCTTTGAAAGATATTTGGCGGTATTCGAAACAACTTGAGTTGCTATGACACCATAAAGCAAATATTGCTCCATTATTTCTTGGAAACGTTAATGAGGATTGCAATGAGCCTGAAGAAAGAGATGTTCTATTATTATTTGTGGCCTCTGAAATTAGGGTTTCATGGCTTCCGAATCTTTAATAACACATGTGGAACTTTGCAGCATTGATGAAGAAGTAGACAGATGCTTTTGAAAATGATTTTTAAAATGATAAATGCGTTTTATAGATTTGTTGCAATTTTCATATGTACACTTAAATGAGCAATTTTCTCCACGGTTATGCGCAAGTTTAAAATGCTGGGAAACAAATGTTTCGCCAGGCAAATAAATTTCACACAAATAATTTATTTTTGTCAATATTTTAAAATAAAATTATATTTTTATTTGTTTAACGCACGTTTTACAATGCAATAATTTTACATACGTATTTCCACTCACACTCACGAATTAAACTGACGCTAAAAGCGAAACTGATTTTTAAATTACAGCTATATTTAATAAAAACAAGTTAGAGTGCTACACTGAAAGAATTTTCTTCGCAATACCAACGAATTTTGACGTT
Organism: Pollenia angustigena; assembly: GCA_930367215.1. Classification (NCBI taxonomy): domain Eukaryota; kingdom Metazoa; phylum Arthropoda; class Insecta; order Diptera; family Polleniidae; genus Pollenia; species Pollenia angustigena. The sequence continues at coordinate 7,362,754 of OV884061.1, read as the reverse complement.
AATCCCATGAAAAATTGCAATAAAAAGGAACCTAAGCAGCGCTTCGTTGGATCAATGAAACCTGTTTCATTAAAAGGATTTAATGAAACATTACATTAGATCTATGAATATTATTCATTGGATGAATACTCTCAATAAAGCAAAAAAAATTTTTTTTCCTGTCTCTGGCGGGATTCGATCGCGCAACCTCGGTGCTAATAGACTAGCTCACTACCAGCTAGTCTACCGGGGCATTGTAGTTTTTGGATAAAAAAACTATGTTTTTTACTCAATTAAGATCGTAAATATGAGATTAAATTGTCCATAATAACAACTTTGATTGAAAGTGGATTGAAAGTTTTTGTTTCATTAATATAATGACATTTTTATTGTCATAATGAAAATTTAAATTTATGAAGGCAATTATTGAAATATGTTGATTTATAAAAAAATTTTTTGATTTCATAAAGTTAATGGCTACATGTAACATTAGATGTATGAAATTATTAAATCTTAAATTTTTTAATTAAAAATTAGTCATTTTTTTAAGGAAACTATAATTTTGTATTAATTAATGAATATAGTTATGTTTGTATATTGTTTTATTATGTTCCCAATTAAAATTTTTTGTTTAACTTGGACAAACTTAAGTTTTCATTTATCCAATGAAAATTTTTAACGTAATTACGAAATCTAATGAACCGATTTCAACGAAAATACTTCATTATAACTATGAAATTCCATTTAAAGAATGAACATTTTCATTTACCCAAGGAACAGTTTTTTATGAAAATGATTCATTAAATATATGAAGCATTTTTCTTTCAGTGTATATTCGGCTGTGCCGAGTCTTTGACACCCTCCACCGACAGTTCGAATGTTTAAAGAGTAGAATCTATATGATGTCTATTTATTATTAGTTTATCTTTATAAAAACAGACATCTGCATTAAAATTGGTTGCGGTTTAGACAATTATTTAATAATTGACTGACATTCAGAAATTTTTATTATTTTTTTTTTTTACTAGCTTGAGTAAAATATCGTGATTCGTAACAGTTTAAGCCGAATTTAAATGATTTTCAGGCGAAGAATTTATATTGGAGCCATGGTAAGCTATGAACCAATCATTCCAAAATTCTGCAGAGTGATTTCTGGTATTAAAAGACATAAATTTCAATACAGCGGAGAAATTAGTTTTAGCGATTGCAGTGAATTTCAGAAGGCAGCTTTACATTGATCTAAGGGTTATTATAGACCGTATATCACAAAATTGCATAACGTTTTTTCTGGCCATATGAAGCTAAGTTGGAAGAAAGTTTTAATTTTTAAGTCAATATTTTATAATTAACGACAAATTTTTGTCGTTAAAAAGTTACATAATTACCCGACTGCTACGGTTTAAGGCGTATTTAATTATTTTACCAGAGTGGGCTTTATAATTGGTCTATAGTAAATTATGGATTGATCATGACAAAATTTATTAGTGTGTTATTTAGTTATATAAAACTGTGAAGTATTAAATTTTAATCTGTTAGCATTATTTTGTATAGTTTTAGGCGTAATAAACTGTTTTCCGGGAGTAGGGTTTATATAGGGCCTATGGTAAATAATGGACCGATATCCACAAAATTTTACAGCCTTGTTTCTAGTCCTATAAAACTGTGATGTACCAAATATTATTATGATAGCATTATTGATTATGATTTTAGGCGTACTAAACTGTTTTCCGGTAGTAGGGTTTATATGGGGCCTACGGTAAACTATTAACTGATTTTCACGAAATTTAACAGTCTTGTTTGTAGTCCTATAAAACTGTGACGGGCCAAAATTTGTAATGATAGCATTATTAGTAAGTGTTTTAGGCGTTCTATACTGTTTTCCGGGAGTAGGGCTTATATCGGGCCTAGGGTAAATTATTGACGGATCTTCGCAGGTTGATTACAGGGTGATTTCCAGGCGAATGAAAAGAATTTTTGCAAAATCTTATATCATTCCGTGCATTTCTCCACCATTTATGTTACTTTCTGTAACAAAATTATCAATTTTTTTGATGGGAGAAATGTTAAGTAAGTATGTATTTTTGTGTTAAAGAAAACGTCGAATAATTCTTGCAGTTTTTTTATTCTACCAAAACCGATAACCGATTACTTAAACAGGTTTTATTTTGTTTTTTTTAAAAAGTTTAAGCAAAAAATCTCTTACTTAGCACGTTTTTTTTTTATTTCATTTTCAAATAATTAAATTCGTAGTTTTTTTAATTCTTTCCTTTTCTTCTTTTAATAAATTGTATATTAGTTCATTGTTTTGGTAAAAATCTATACACAAAGTTCAATCCCTTTAAATGATTTATAATATGCATACATTAATATGTATATGTGTACATACATAGCACGAGTATGTACGGATATGTGCATGCTCTGTTTTTTGTTGGATTACATCTTTTTTGTTTGTGTTTTTAATACAATTCACATTAAAAAATATTTCAAAAATTTCTTTTATTATTTTCTCACATAATATTCATTATTTGATAAATATTTTTATTTCACAATGTTCTTTTTAAATATCCTTCTCGAAATAATACAAAAGCGAATTATTAATAAGCTTTTGTTTTTAAGAAATAATAGTTTTTTTTTTTTAAATACATACGTCTTTTCACGCGCCCTGACACGTAAAAGCCAAATGACTGAGATATTAGATATTCTGTATTATGGATTGCTTTCGATTTCAGAGTCTATTTTTTAATAAATATATATTATAATTAATTATAATGTACATATTACATATTTGTAAATTATTTTTTTGTTTTTCCGAGGATTGTTATGTTTGGTATGTTTTTTGGTTTTTTTTTTTTACTAATAAACTCCAAATAATAAATTATTTATGCATTTTTAATTGTAAAGGTGACAATGCCAACATATGCCAGAAGGCATACGTAGGCACAACTAAAACAAAATTAAAAACCACTATTTTATCACATAAATCTGATATAAAAGCAATTGGCATTCCACTGGAGCAAAAAACAGTAATAGCGACCCACTGTGCTATTACTTTACATCATCCTAATTTCGATGGTGTTAAAAAATTAGTCAAGGATTCTAATTATGCTAGGAGATTTAAGCCATCCTTTAAATACTTGATTTAGATAAAAAAAAAAACAGAGATTAAACTAAAGTACAAACTCAGCAAACATCTGAGCTCACACATACAAACCAGAGAACCTCAAATCTCACTATTTTTGTGCATTTATTCATACGCTAAAATTTACAATAACTCTATACATGCAAAACAAAGTTCAACGTTGGTAATTTTTTTTTCCTTTCGTACACATTTGATATTTTCATTTATTCGTTTTTTATTGAAAGTGCTTTATTTGCATTTTTGTTGCTCACGCAATATAACACAACTGAGTAAATTCAAAAGAGCACATTCTCTATTCTTTTGTTTACATTAACAACAACAACAATAAACAACGATGAGACGCTTTTTCAAAATTAACAACAATAAAAACAACAATAACAAAAATACATTGTACCTACTACTACTACTACTGTACTTTTTGTTTCTATGGAAATTGTGTGTACCTACATAAGTATGTGTGTTTAGTTTCATTTAATTTTTTTTTTCTTGTACTACATAGTTAATGCTGCATAAATACATGAGTAATGATTGTTTGATTTCTGGCTCTTTCGTTTGTATTTTTTGTTTCTTTACCAAACAATCATTTGCGCTCAGAACACTTAGAATCTTTATAAAAAAAAACGAAGGCAACGATTGTATAGATAACAAAGCACGATGTGCGTTATTTGAATGACTGCAAACCAGCAGCGAATATTTGCGGTTGCGCTAGTTTGACTGTATGACCCGTAAACGAGTGTATTTGTTGTCATGTATTAAATGCGATTTTTTTTCAAATGTACAAAGCCATTCTCTGATACAAACACACGATACACAAAAACAGAAAGAGAAAAAAATAAACTATAAAAAAGACATTAGCTTCCCTGCAAATAATAGGACCAGTCCAAACACGCGTGTAAAGAGTAGTCCACAAGGGACCAGGACTAGTCCACAAGTAACCCAAACGTATGGAAAAAACCTGGTCTATTTAACATTACGATGTCCTAGGAGAGGACCATATAACCCACCTTTGGACCACTAAGGAGTAGTTTTAAAACTACTCCATGGTATATAACCCACCTTTGGACCAGTAAGGAGTAGTTTTAAAACTACTCCATGGTATACTCAAGAGGATTAGTTTTGAAGTCGTTTAAACACGAAAGCATGTCGTTAAAAAACGAAGACATGTCGTCTCACTACAAACACTTTTTAACAATGGCATGGTCCATGCTTGCATTACATCGGACTAGTCCATGGAGTAGTCCATTTTATCAAAATGGGTCAGGTGGTCCAATTTTATTTGCAGGGTTACTAAAGCTTACAACAGCTCCAAACAAGCGACTTATTGTTTTTTATTTTTGTTTATTTTATTTTAATTAAATGTTATTATATTTTTCGTGTCTTGTGTAGTTTATTTAATAATTGGTATAATATTTCTGAATTTTAATATAGCACCCCTTTAGATGGTCAACAATGTTGAATGAAATATTGGGTAAATAAAAGAAAATTTGTAAAAAAAATATTTTTATATTTTAATTTTTAAACTTATGCCGAACAAAATCAACAAACTACGAATCTAAAGGGAAACTATTCACAACTTTAAACAGGATAAAAGTTTTTTATAACTTTATTTGTGTCGTTTATTTACAAACGAAAAGTGATGATTTTTTAGCCCTTTTCTTAAACAATACGCCAATTACAATTTAAACCATATTAGATGGCTATTATTAATACGATCTTCGTATGACGTGCTAAATTCCCAGTTTTCCATATTTGATAAATACACTGAAATTTATTGTTGAGGGAAAGCAAGCCTCTATGCGCATTTCGCCGGTTGCTTACACCAGCTCATCAGGAAACCTTTTCCAAAGATTTTAGAAAAGCCAAAAATATTAAACAAATAAAACCTTAAGCGAATAAGAGTTATAAACACTCTAAGTCTTACCTGTAACAATATCAAAGCTTAAACAAAACAACAACAATAAACAGTGAGTTTATCTTTTCTTACATCCCCCTACAATTGGTTGGGTTCTTTCCGACTCGAATTGTAGTTGTAAGTGGGTTAAAAGAAAAAACAAAATTAAAAAACAAACCGCTTCATTCTATTGTCTTCGTAAGAAAACAACGAACTAAACCAATTTGCCAATTCAGTTTTATGCACGGGCTTTTAACCAAAACTTAAAATTAATTTTCGTAACAGTATTTTTGTTTTCGTTATTGCGTTAGCAAATAATAAGCTTTCGCGAAGCGTTTCGACCATATAAAATTAGGCGAATGCCAACATTCCTTACATCCCTAGTTAAAAGTCGATGAGGTAGAACAGGATTTTCAATGAAAATTAATTTGATTGAAAAATATTAGCTCAACTTAAAATTTAATATAAAAAACGAATTTACCCCAATAAAAATTATTTATCTGGACAAGGGTTTAATATTGTATTGATCGATGACACACAAGCGTTTGTATTTATACGTATTTTATTAGTTTTTCTCCATCCACCGATTTCGTAAAGAATTTTTTAAAAAGGAAAACTTAAATTAATAAAAATTTATTAATAAAAGCATTTTTAAAGCAGTCGTAGTTTTGTTCTAATCGGATCTAAAACATACCTTATTTCTACACCAACAATAGACAAAGAAGTAACAACATGTGCCACGTGTCATCGCTTGTCTTAATGTTTCTGCTTTAGAAAAGTGTTACACATTCACGCACATTATACATACATACCTTTATACATCACTGCCCACCCTTTTCTTATCTGCTGCTGACGGTTTTTAGGCAAAAATAAAACTAGATCTTTCCCGCCAGCGCGCACACACACGCCATCTCATTGACACTTTATTTGAAGATTCTATGGCATTGTAGGCGGCGATACCGGAAACATTGCCGGAAAAGTATGCTCTTATGCTTGAAAGCCTGTTAACACTCATCAAACAGGCTTCTATGCCGTGTGGAAAGATAACGTCCAATAAACATGTGAAATAAAAGAGTATCTGATAAGCATAGAAGCAAAGAAAAGCTATATTAAAGAGTTTTCAGCATATTTAAAGTATTGGCACAGTATGGTGACATACGAGCAATAAATATTTAACAAGCATTGAATTATTAATATACAAATACATAAGTATATACCAGTGTTGCAAAATTAAAATTTTGATATGGTACTGAACTTCAACTAAAAGAGAATTTTTCCACCAAATGGTACTTTTTGTTAAAAAAAAAACAATAATTTAGGAAAATAAAAGGAACAAAAAATATTTAATTGGAATTCATTTATCAAAGAATTTAATAGCAAACAGTATTTATATTTGAGGTACACATGTAAATAATATTTCTGTTATTTATATGTTATTTGCCATATTATTTCTATATTGCCCTATATTATTCAATATGGCGCAACTCTTATTAAAAAACATAAACTTTAAAGCAAAACAACAAAGTACATTGTTGCCAACATATTTCACGGTATATTGCACTTCTTTTCGGATTTCGATTCCTGCCAATATATTGTGTGACCTTTGAAAATCACAAACATATTGGCAATAAAATTGATTCTTTATATTACAAGTGAATGAGCCGTTTAAGGTACGTTTTTTCAGTATTTTCTAAAAAAAAAATATTTGAAATAGTTTATATATTTATGAGTAACTAAATAAATTAAAAATTTTATTTTTGTCAACATAAATTTATACAGAATTTACATTTATATTTTAACTTTTGCAAAGTTACATTATTCAGACTTTTACATATGTTACATACTTAGAACTAAGTTCTAAAAAAAGTTTAAAACATTAATGTTTAAAAATAAAGATTTTAATTAAATGTTATAAGATAAAGCAAACAGCAACTACGAGTTGATTTTAAACGATATTTAGTTTTTATCAAACTTGAAACAGTTTCTACGTGTAAACGATTTCTTCCTTTGCTTTTAACATAATTTTGATGCTCAGAAAAGTGGTATCAATAAAATACCAAAAGCAAATATGGGCTATATTTTTCCAAGAAATTTAAATATATTCAGTTCTGAAATGCTTTATTTCTGAAAGATCCGCTAGAACACGGAATTGAGAATTAATATTATTATAGTTTTCTTTATCGTTAGTAAATAACATTGGTTTTTCCGGAAACAATATTTTCTGGCGTGAAGCTGATTACCTATCACTTTTAAGGATTTATGTTCAAAACAAAATTTAGTTCTTAATGTTTCGCAAATTGTCGAATAAAACGATTTCGCAGTTTCTTTTAGTTTATAAACCATTTACTTAACATTGCATGTTTCTATAAATATGGTTTTCATTTAAATTTTCCACTTACATATTATCCAATGCATCCCTTTTTATAAATTTTCTTGCCACTTGTAAGAACAAATATCCCATTCTGGAAAACAAAATATGAATCCTGGCGTCCACACTTTGCATTTCAATATTAACGTCGTTAGTTATTTTTAAAATACAACAATATAAATTTTGCATCAAACACATGATAATCTAAGCCTGCTATCGAAATGATCACATCACAGTTAAAAAAATAAGAGTTAAAAAGCTCAAAGGATAAAAAAGTACTGAAAACAACGCGGGGGTACTTCGGTATTTTTAATATGAAAAAGTACTGAAAAAAGTACCAAAGTACTGAATTTTTCAACACTGGTATATACATATCTAAAAGATATGTATTTTATTTGGCCATTATTATTTTAATGTATAACTAAATTTTTAAATTTTAAATGAGTCTAATTTTTTTATAAAGGGTGGTTAAATTGTAAGGGCCGATGTTGAATGTGAACCACACCTAAACGCCAAGTTTTTTTCCGAATTTTATTTGACATTTCTCTATTTCAACTTAGACTTACTCAATTTGAACCATGGAGAGATACACAATCCAACAACGTGTTAAAGTTATCCAGACTTATTATGAAAATGGGCGTTCAAATCAAAATGCATATCGTGCACTTCGTGATTTTTTTGGTCAATTTGATCGTCCAAATGTGCGTACAATCGCAAAAATCGTGGAAAAATTCGAGCAAACCGGGTCTGTAGAAGATGTGAGAACACCAGTGCATGCTCGTACAGCTCGTACTGCAGGAAATATTGCTGCTGTTCGCGATAGTGTGGCTGAAGAGCCGTCCACCTCAACTCGTCGTCGTGCCCAACAATTGCACCTCTCACGCTCGTCGTTGATGAACATTATGCATAAAGACTTGCATTTACACGCTTACAAGGTGCAATTGGCTCAAGAACTAAAGCCTCTTGACCATTCCAAACGTCGTGAATGGGCAGAATGGTGGCAAGAAATGGCAACAGTGGATGATCAATTTTCGAAGAAAATCATCTTCAGTGATGAGGCACATTTTCACCTCAGTGGATTCGTCAATAAACAGAATTGCCGCATTTGGGCGAATGAGAATCCAAGAGTGATTGTCGAAAAACCAATGCACCCACAAAGAGTGACTGTTTGGTGCGGTTTATGGGCTGGCGGCATCATCGGGCCGTATTTTTTCCAAAATGAGGCCGGTCAGGCAGTTACTGTGAATGGTGTTCGCTATCGTGAGATGATAACGAACTTTTTATGGCCCGAATTGGAAGATATGGATGTGGAAGATATGTGGTTTCAGCAGGACGGTGCCATTTGCCACACAGCTAACGAAACAATGGCTCTTTTGCGCAACAAATTCAATGGCCGTGTTATCTCACGTAATGGCGATGTCAATTGGCCGCCAAGATCATGTGATTTGACACCGTTGGACTTTTTTCTTTGGGGTTATTTGAAAGAAAAGGTGTACGTCGATAAGCCAGCAACAATTCAAGAGCTAAAGGATGAGATAATTCGGCATATTAACGGCATAGAACCTCCATTATGCCTCAGGTTCATCGAAAATTTGGACCAACGGATGGAGGTGTGCCGCCGTGGTCGCGGCGCCCATTTGGCCGATATTTTGTTCCATACATAATTGAGTAATACCAATATATCATAATAAAATAAAATTACAATAATTTCCTAAATAGTTTGTGTTTTATTCAAAATCAACATCGGCCCTTGAAATTTAACCACCCTTTATAAAAATTTAAAGTTATGCCATTTTTGCATTTTTCTTCAATTATTTCGGGAAAATAACTTTTTTTGCAACCTAGAAGAAATTTTTAAATAAGCCTAGATAGGCAGAATCTATTCGAAATGCCAAATGCATATTGCAAAAATCGGACGTAAAAACTGACTAAAAGAACAAAAAAGAGCACTTTCAAGTCTCTTGAAATGACAAACGAAAGGACTGATGAAAGCTTAGACTTGTGTAATTGACAGCGCTAAGGAAAATATTAAAAATGTCAGTAAAAAAGAATTTTTTGAAAAGTTTAAAAAAAGCTTTGGATCGTATAATTATCAATAATTCCTTATGACAGCAGAAATTTTTCACTTTTAAATGCCCAATTTAAAAGATTAATTTCATCCCTTGTAGATAACTGTTAGCTTAAATCATTCAAATTTCAGTGACACTTACTAAGTTTATACGCAAATAAATTTATTGCAAGTAGAGAAAATTGCCGCATAAACAGTGAATTAAATTTTTGTTTGCGAATAACTAACTCACGAAAACAATTCCTGATTAGCGACACTATTTGCAAATAAGATTAAAAGCATTGCCACACTTTTAACTGTTTTATGTTTTATTTCGATGTGACACATTCATACGACAACAAAAGTAAAATTAATTCAAAATTGCGGAAATAAAATTCACAAATACACAACAATTTTTAATTTTTTCATTATTCATTAAAAAAATAAAAAGTTTATAAACATGCAGTGCTAGTTAAGGCATACATATTCGTGATAGGGGGAAAAATGGGTATAAACTGATTAAAATTTATTAATTATGCATTTGTACATGGATATAAAAACTATTAATTATAATACACTTTATTAAATACTAGCTGTCCCGGCAAACGTTGTTTTGCAATATAACATATTTCTAGTGAAAGAAAAAGGAATAAAGAGCTTTATACCGTGATCGGCGATTAAAAAAACAATAGGCATTTATTTCTTTATTTATGTTCATTACATATTCAATAGTTTAACATATAAAAGTCATGTATTTTTTATCCTGAAGTATCGGTATTAATTAAACAGAGATAATCAATTTTGAATACGAAGAGCAATTGCGCGTACGATATTTTTTGTTAGTCCGTCTTTAGCCAAGGGGGATGCTTTTACCCTTTTTGCTTAATTTTACGCCGTAAGTGTTTAAATTTATAGCCTTTAACTCCTTCAAGACTTGAACCTATCATCGGACAATTAATTAAGAAGACATGGGTAGAGGGACCTTAAGCCCTTTTGCCCTATTTTATGTCCTAAATGTTAAAAAAAAAAAATTATGTCTTAAAGTTCCCTTAGATCTTACAGTGTCTGCATGCCAAATTTTAAGAAAGCCGGTTGATAAGTTAAGAAGATATAGGAAGGGGGAGCGTTTACCCCTCTCACTGAATAATAAGAATTATAGGCTATAGTTCCTAATTTTAAGAAATCGGTTGATTAGTTAAGAAGATATTGGAAGGGGCAGCTTTTACACGTTTTGCCCTAACGCCCTCTAGCGATATGAAATATACATTAAGATCTATTCCGAATGTCATTGTACACATAATGCATTACGATACATGGTTTGGTAGCTTTTCAAGCATTTTGTTGATATTTGTTTGGGAATATATAGGAAAATCTAAATGCCATATATCCGGAACCACTGGGCCGATTTCGTGCAAACTTCACATAAACCATCTAGAGACTTTCCCCAAACTACACTTATATTTTGGTTTAAATCGGTCGACCCGTTTTTGCAGTTAATGGTGACATCAAAGTGTACACTTCTTTTTATATATACACTCACAACATTCTGTACGTAAAATTAACTGAAATTCTAATATAAAATAAATGAAAATTCAATTAAAAACCGGTCTACTTATTTTTCATTTATTTTTAACAAAAAGTCAATTTAATTTTTACTGTCAAAAATTCAACACCATATTCCGTAAAATCAATTATATATTCAGTTATTTTATTATATTCAGTAATTTTCGTTTACTCCACTAAAGAGCCGAATTTCTAAAAAATACCAGACAGACACCTGTCTGCTTGTTTTTCTTATAAGCGAGATAGGGAGAATATTATTATTTACTTACCCTGCTACACACGTTTGTTTTACTTTTGTTGTACTGACCACGTTGTTTACAGAAGAACTCTCAATTATAAGACACCAGCAGCATGACCGATATGGCTTCGCAATTATTTTACTTTTAAAATTTGATGTATTTAACTAAATTATATTAACAAATAGAAAAGGGGAATTCCTTACACAAAACAAGCAATTCATTTTTTATAGATAAAAGTAAAAATTAATTTTTGGTAGTTAAATTATATAAAATAACTGAATATTTAATTGTTTTTACTGACTATGGTGTTGAATTTTTAACAGTAAAAATTAAATTAACTTTTCGTTGCTTTAAATTACATTTTTATTTTATTTAACATAAAGAAGAATTTAACTCAATCAACGGACAATATTAACTGCAACTGAAAATCCGTAATAATATGCACTTAGTTTTTTGAATAACTGTTAGAATCAGTTGAAAATAAATTTGCTTGGAATTTTAAATGTTTATTTATTTAAAAATGACTGAACGGAATATTTCTTAAATAAACTACAGTCAGTTACTGTAATAATATTGTGAGTGTATAGATAATATACTAGCTGACCCGCTCCGCGTTGCTGGCCCTAAGCAAACATTAGTGTTATATTACCACACGATTTAAATTGAGCATTTAACGAAATTTACGGCCTTTAAATAAAAATCCATGGAATACCTATCATTAAGTTTTTTTACAGAATAACTTACATATCGTCATATTAAATGCAAACGGACGTAACTACACTTTTTAATTTTTTACAGGAGAAGCAAAAAACTTTACAAAATCAATAACAACAAGGTGTAATTGGCGTTTAAATTTCGTTAATAAAATCGCCATTTTTGAACGTAGGATTCTAAAATTTTGCTTGAATATATATTTTGATAAAACGAACCATAATCGATAAAAAACTCAATTTCGAAATTTTGTGTAGTTACGTCCGTTTGCATTTAATATGACGATATGGTGTAGATATGGGCTCAATCAAAAAAGAAAAGCATGTAATTAAGGCAAATTGGAAATTATATTTTTTATTACTTCATCTTAAGGCCAGCGGATAGACAATGTTTTTTGATTTTTTATTTGGTGTAAAAAAATTAAGCCAGCAATAGTCAATGATTGGACTTGTGCTTTGTTGATGGTTATAGCAAAGGCAAGACGCAAAGGGAATTGGAGCAGCTTCAATTGGAATGGTAAATCGTTGGAAATCATCGGAATCCGTGGAATAAGTACCTCTTCGCCTTTGAATCTGTCACCGATGATTGTTGCCTCGATTAAATTTGGTGAACAGTTTATGATGGTCAATCTGCTTCCGTTGCATAACTTATTGTACAATGTTGCATCTCTTAGTAAGCGCGGAATATCTTGTGTTATCGAATGATGTACATAAATATTTTCTAAATAAACCGAAAACTCGGATTTTTGAATGTAACATTTCGAAAGTTGAAAAATTTTGATATTGGATCATAATTAACAAAGGTTTGTTATAAATATCTTCGAAACTACATAAACGATTTAAGAGTTTGATATCTCGTTTTGAAACACATGACGGCTTTCAAAAAAAAAAATAAAAATAAAAAAAAAAAAAATAAATATATGTGTATGTCATTGGTGGTGCAATATAAAAATTGGATTTTGCCACGCCCCTCCGCCCGCAGACTGAAAATCAAAAATCAGACTTCACAGTTTCACCCGCCTGAAGATTCCCTGAAAATTTCATCAAATCGGCCCAGCCGTTTTGGAGTCCATACGTTAGATACATACATGCACACATCCTGATATTTGATCAAAATTATTCCACAAAAGTTTTTTTACATGGTCTGTAATCTAAAAAAGAGTTCAAAGAGAAATATGTTATTCGGAATGCCACGTACCGACCCAGATTTTGGATTAAAAAAAATACAGAAGATTTTTAATGTTTTATTAATGTTTCATTGCTACGCAAAATTCTGAAAGTAGTTTGACTAAAATATTGTGCCAGGTTTCCCTGAAAAATACATGGCCACAAAAACTACTTAAATTTTTTTCACGTTCGAGCCGCAACTTTTTTGCCATTATCTTTGACCTAGAATCGCACCCTCAATAAACTTAAGCATACCTAGATAACAGTGCTTTCTTAGTGCTATAATTTAAGAGTTTAGAGAACGTAAAAATATTTGTTTTTGAAAATGTTATTGCATTTTTGATGCGTACGACTGTCACGTTCAACACTTTGGATTTACCCATATGTGCTATTTTGAATTTTAACCTTATGTATTAAAGTGTTTCTAAAACTTTAAAAATAAAACTTATGCTGAGAAGCAAGACAAATTAACCTTTCCGTCGGTATGTTACATACCCAACTAGCATTTTATACCATCGACACTGTTATACCCACAATATGTTAATCCTAGGAATAAAATCATTTTTTTTCTATAGAAAGAAATCGCATTGAGTAGAGGCAGAAAACTTTTTCAACCTGAGTCTTCTTCAATCCAAAAGCGGTATAAAATCATGGTATTGAACAGTGCAATCAATTGTTACCGCAGCATCGAATCTGCTCTTCAGTGTTTTCAATGTTTCCTCATGATCCTCTTTGTTACTAAAAACTATTTCTGTTCATTTTCAATAATTCTTTTCCAAATTAAACAAAGAATTCGCATCTAAGATGCGATCTTGATGAGAGCACTGAACGCTTAACTGCGCTGCATTTCTTTTAAGATTTGCTCCAATACCATCACAAGCTCGTTTACCATGTAGTAAGAAGAAAAAGCCACTCAGCTGGCATTCCAAAATCATTTGCATGAGCTATAAGATTTGCGAAGCTACTTTTGTTGATAAGCTCCGTCCGAAACGTAGTATACCTTCTCTACTGTAAATTTACATTTTAATAATATTATCTTCTGGTATTAATAAACTGAAACGGTATCATGTTTTAAATCATCGGATACGATAGCCAAAGTTTTGTACTCCAGTTTTTCATGTAGTAAATAACTTCTGTGAATAAAGTTGTTTAGTCGTTATTGAAGTGCATGACATATTTATAGTTCTGTGCGAAATCAAACGAAATAACAAATTCATGGGTTCTCAAATTTAGCAAACCTCTACACATTTCTCAAAACTACTTATAGGATTGACAAAAAGACGCAATGAAAAGCAGATAAAAGACTTAAGGTAGAAGTACATAACACATGTTGGAGCGCGCGCGCTCTGTCGTCTTTTGTTAAGCAAGTGTATTTTCATAGAACAGGCTACATGCAAAATATTTTGACGCGCTTGCGCCAGAAAGTTGGTAATTTTGAACTTTTTAACGCGTTGTGTATTTTTCACAAGTAATCAGCTGACAATAAAAAGAATAATTTAGCAAATTTGTGAATCATGAAAGAAAAACTTATTCAAGAGCTTAAAAAACATACAATATTTATATAAAAATAATAAATTCAATAAAATAACAAAATCTTGATATACTTTCGAACCCGTTTTTAATGCACAAATAAAAAACAGCTGACAGGAATGGCTTTTATAACGCTTGTTGTGTAACTTGCAATTCTTACGGCCTAAAGTTTTTAAACGCACGATACTCGTCGACGAACTAACGCGTGTTATGTACTTCTACCTTTAGGAAAAAAGTTGGCGCTGGAAAATTAATGGCGTTCTGCCTCACATTGTACCCTTCCAAAAACCAGCAGCAAAATCAACAGCTGAACCTAGTAATGCCAAGAAAGGATTGGCAAAAAAGCAGAAAATAAGGGCGAAACGTAGGAAAGATGAAAGACTGTGTATTTGAACATTTGCAAAACTTTAACACTTCATCAGCTAACACAATTTAAATTAAATGTAAAAAAATAAGATATAAAGTAAGCAAATGTGATAAAGATTAAATTGTATTAAGTTATTTATCTTTTAATTATTATATATTAATTAATTTATTATTACAAATAAATTAAAATATATTTTATTTGTCAACATTTCTATAGAAAAAGTGATTTTATTCCTGGGATTAACATATTGTGGGTATTACAGTATCGAAGGTATGAAATGCTGGTTGGGTATGCTACATACCGTCGGAAAGGTTAATTTATCTTGTTTTGCAGCATAAGTTTTATTTTTTAGGTTTTAGAAACATTTAAACACAAATACGAAAAATTTAAATAGTGCATATACTAAAAAAACCCTCGTCTAGAGTTAGATATTATTTTTTTTTATACATAATCCAACCGCGGCCCAAAAAGCTACCTTAAAGGAAAATGCATAAGATTTCTTTTGAGCAAAAAAAAAAAACATTCCCTCTAAAAAAAATAAAGCCAAAAAAAAATTTTTAAGAAACAAAAAAATTTTTTCAAAAGATTGATCGAATAGCTATCTAAGCTACTTGGAGCAAATTTTGCTAACACCAATAGGTAATAAATTATTTGTTGAAATAATTTGGTATCACCACGATATGTTGGCACTGACATTTATGTTGAAAAATTAGATGATTCACCATTTCGTGTAGACTTAGCTTTACAAAAAACTCCCGTATCCACCATGACCCCGGGATATGTCGGATTCCGTCCGACTAAAAAACACCTCCTGCTTCATTCAGCCCCCTGCAAAACTGTCCCTAGAGATAGCAGAAAGGAACTGCGTCAAGTAGTAGCTTATCTCTCCATGTCTTCTGTTTAACTAATTATGTATTCGAGGAATAAGTTTGAAAGTCCATCTCCTCTTGCGGTGGGAAGCCACACCTATTCTGCCATTGCCAAATAGATTTGTCCCTCGCAAGTTTACGTAAGCTATTGCCAAGTTGTGTTCAGGTTCTCCTTATCACAGATTACTAAACAGATATGTCACGAGACGGAAGATTTTGCGTTATTTTTTGTCTCTTCGAAAGCTGCCCTTTTTGCATTTCTCTTTGCATCATCTTTCATGTCGTAATTAAGTTTAGATTTATTTGCAAAACTGCTGTAAAAATTCACTTTTAAGTTTACCACAACACGAGTTAAAAATATTAAAGTAAGTAAATAACTTTATAAAACGAAACAATATTCCTAGGTAAATTTTTTTGCACAAAACACAACGTTTGTTAAACTAATGCATTTGTTTAACGTGGTTTGTGTTTTGTTATTTTTGTTTTGATCACACCATTTGTGTTGATTGTTGCGGCCTGTTTATACACTTTGCCACTTCACTATCAAAAAAAAGCTTTTTGTCTTTATCTTCGAAAGCTGCCTTCGCAACTGATTTAAGCCTTTTTCACACGTTACTTTTTACATATCTGTTTAGTAATCTGTGCTCCTATATTATACAATCGCTTATCTGCAAAAATATATATGGGTATCATTCCCGATATCACTTAGGCCGCTTTATCAAAGTTGGATCGATAGGAGCAGCATATTCGTAGGGCAGATAGTCTGTATACCGATTTCAGTTTCTTCGCTATGCTTTTTACTTTCAAAGCTCATGTCCATATGGAGGCGGCGCACAGAGGGATTTGTCCATACAATGTTTGGCAAAAAATATAAGAATGTTGAAATTTTGCTCTGAGCCTTTGGTTAACTCAGTTAAGAAAAATATAAAGTTTCATCAAAATTCGCCACGCCCTCCACCCACCGCCCATAGAACCCAAAAAATTTTTTTTTTGGACCAAAGTTTTTGAAATTTTGATCTGAGCCTTTATTTAGCTCAATTAAATAAAAAATAAAGTTTCATCAAAATTGGCCACGCCCTCCACACACCACCCATAGAACCCAAAATTTTTTTTGGCCCAAAGTTTTTGAAATTTTGCTCTGAGCCTTCATTTAGCTCAATTAAGAAAAATATAAAGTTTAATCAAAATTGGCCACGCCCTCCACCCACCGCCCATAGAACCCAAAATGAAATCAGTTAATAAATCCACATTATTATTGCAATTTATAAGTTCCTTGCACAATTCACTATATGAAACACAAAAGGAACCCATTTTAAAAATTAGTTAGATTTAATAGTTTTCTTATACTTTTTTTTGGCATATATTATTATTTCAAATAATCATATGGTTTTGTTTTTCTTTTTTTGTTATGCACTTTTTCGATATTGCTGTCAATCACTTATTAAAAAGTAAAAGTAAAAGCCTAAAAGTATACAAAACCTTTTACTGTAAATATGCATTGCAATTTATTGTAAATATTCACAAAAAATACGTGAGTTTTATCACAAAATTTATAAGTTTGTTCAGCGATCGCAAAAAGTCGCAGAATTTTTTTTACATAAAATGAAAGAAAACATTCCAAACCTTAATTTAGTAGTAGTACTAACACGGAGGTAGACCGAGCTAACTTATTTTTTTTCTAATGAAAACTGCAAATGCTAAATTTTTTGGAGTCATTTTGATTTGCTCAGATCTCTTAAACTATATATGTAATTTAAATAATTTTTCTTTCCTATTAAATTTAAAATACTATATTTTAATAAGAATGCTCTAAAACTATTCGTAGTTAAACCATATTTATTGTATAAACAACTGAAATGTAGTAAAATTTTCATCAGTTTTCCTTGTATAATATTTAGATAACTTTACCACACTCTTTTTTATACAAAATTTTATTTTTTTCGAAAACAAATCATGGTTTTCTACTAATGAAACACTTCTCTACAGAATTGCATCATAAGATTTCTAAAAAATAACTGTAAAAAATAGACTTTTTGCCAAAAAATTACCACTGTGCGGCGTAGAGTATAACTGAGTTAACCACTGTGGATTTAATTCTCCTTGTACATTGCCTTGTACATTGCATCATTATTTTCAGTGCTGCTCTGACTTATGCCTCCTTGTTAGCAATGTACTCGACATGTGTTCTGAAGTTTATTCTCGCATCAATAAAAACTCCCAGATTTTTCAAACGCGGTTTCGAGGTAATTTGATGTTCACCCACCAAGATTCTTATATTTATAGTTTTTGCCTACTTGAAACAAGTACGACCTCGGTCTTATGTCCGAGAGCTCAAGAGAGCACTTTCCATCCAATTTTGGATAGTCCAGACAACCTCGTTGGAGATTAGCTCAACTTCGTCTACGAATCTTGCCGCGACAGTAACAGCTATGTCGTCGGCGAAGCCTACAATGTTTGCTTCTACCGAAATATCTAGCTCGACATACATCGTTGTACATTATGTTCCACAGTAGTGGGTTGAGCACCAAGCATTGCGGAACTCCTGCAGTGACTTGATGTGTTACGACGCCTTCATCGGTGTTGTAGCACAGCTTCCTGTCTGTGAAGTAGCTTTCTATTAGCTTGGATAGACATGCCGGTATGCCAATTCAATTAAGCTTTTGAATTATGTTTGCCCAATTTGCAGAGTTCAACGCGTTTTTTAAGTCCAGCGTTATGAAAGCACAGTATTTTTTATTTGCTCCCTTGCCTTCTAATGCAGTTCGAGCATTTTCTATCACCATACGCATCGCATCGATTTTCGATATAGCTTTCCGGAATCTGTATTCTCGGCTCGAAAGCCCGCCCTTTGCCTCTACAATCGGCAGCAATCTATTACGTGTCGAGTTGGTAGGCCAAAACGAATTTTGGTCGGTTTAAAAAAAATTTATAACACTGGTCGCAAAGCAGATCAGTGCAAATCTAATATCTTTTTTACCAATCACAAAAATTTTTTTGTCTGTGGATAATAAAATGGCAATGAAATTTATATGAGTTACTTTGACGGTATTATTGCTAATAAATCCATAAATGTTTAAACGTTGGTTTAGTTAAACTAAACTAAAATGTATATGTAGTTTAATCTTAACAGCTGTAAATTAGTGCCCCATATATTATATGTAGTGTAAAAAATAATAATGTGGCAGCACTACGATAAATTTCGTCATATTCATATGGTCTGTATTGGTAGTTTATGTGTTTAGACATGGTTTAAATGTTTACTGAATTATAGATTTGCTGGTTTAAATACATAAACCAAAAAGAGAGTTTAACTTGCACCGATTTATAATCCCTCAGTATTATAATGTATAGTTTTGTCAACTGATTTGAGCTTAGTCCCCTTTGAGACAGGCAAAGTTTACTTTGACAAAGTTTGTTGAGTTCTCTTTTAAACTTTGTTTCGTAATTAACAAAGTTTTGTTTTCTTTTGTTTGAATATAATATATAAACAGCGTTACCAGACTGATAGTTTATCATATATTTTGACAAAAATACAATTTAAAGATTTTTTCTCAAATTATGATTTTTTACTTTTAGAAATTATGATTTACTTTAAGTTTGCTTGTACAAAATACACAATTTTATTTAAACAGTAAATTTTTAAAACAATTAAGTTTTGCATCAGCTTGTTGTTTATTGGTTTTGCACATTTTGTATACAGTGTCTAGAATACACAAAATTGCATCATTATTTCTGGACATACAACATATTAAAAAAATCATCTTAAGCGGTCGTTCAGGAATATTGATGAAAAAATTATTTGTAAAAAGAAAAACCGTATTGTTACAAAGTTTCATATATTAAAGAACAGAAAAATCAATTTAGTACCAACAAGTAAAACTGATGGAACTTAAGAAGCTTTTAGTTTGAAAATTCCACCTTCCATATGTATAATCATTTTTAAACAAAGTATACATAAGTGCTTAAGAATATCTTTTAAAAGCTGTTCCAACATCATTTTAAGAATTAATTTAGAAAAATTCATATTTTTTCAATGAGGTTTTCAAATAGAATTTTCTCAAAATATCTTCTATATAACATCGATATCAAAAAATAAAATATTTAATTAAGAACCCTTAAGATTTCATAGCTCCCAAAATAAAATCTTCATGGCCAAAATTTATAAATCACTAATATAAGAATTTAATTACTTTCAATGAAACTTCTTAATTTAGATGGTTTTTTTACATTCTTATGTATAAGAAATTAAATGGATTTATTATGCATTTTTAGAAAAATTTGGACTGAAAATATATCTGAAAACAATAAAAACCTATTTAATTTTGTACAAACATGGCAATTCATTGGCGAGAATGGGTTCGCATTAGTTAACAGCTTGTCATTAAAAGTTCAGGGATGAATTAGGATTTTCATTGATCTGAAATATTCATTTGAATGAGTGCGAATTAAAACCAATGAAGTTCAATGATTCTAATACGTATTTTCATTGGTGCTTAATATTAATTTTAATATGCATTTTCAATCTATCTTTCTCTTTTTTCTGTCTATATATTTAAAACAGGATGTGTGTATGTATGTAACGTATGGACTCCAAAACAGCTGGGCCGATTTTGATGAAATTTTCGGGGAATCTTCAGAATATTCAGGCGGGTGACACTGTGTAGTCTGGTTTTTCAATTTCGGTCTGCGGGCGGAGGGGCGTGGCAAAATCCAATTTTCATATTGCACCACCAAAGACATACATATATTTTTTTTTTGTTTTTTTTTTTTTTTTTTTTGAAAGCCGTCATGTGTTTCAAAACGAGATATCAAAATCTTAAATCGGTTATGTAGTTCCGTAGATATTTACAACAAACCTTTGTTAATAATGATCCAATATCAAAATTTTCAAACTTTCGAAATGTTGCATTCAAAAATCCGAGTTTTCGGTTTATTTACCAAATATTTACATCATTCGATAACACAAGATATTCCGCGCTTACTAAGGTGCATCATTGTACAATAAGTGTTATAAGCTCAATGTAAATCGTGTAGTAATACAACACTAATGTTTGATTAGGGCCTGCAACGCGGACCGGGTCAGCTAGTTGTATTATAAATTAATTTAAAAAATACTGAAAAAATAAGTTGAATTTTTTCAAAGTTTAAAACTTTCCATTTTTAAAAAATTTAAAAACCAAAATATTTATCCTAATGTTATTTTTTTATTAAACAAACAGCTCCAAGTATTAAAAGATATTGAAAATAATTTTTAAATGTGATATTGATACAAAATTATACATAATAAACAAATAAAAAGTTGATTATTTATACAGGGTTTTTTTCGCAATTTTTTTAAAAACCATTTTTCGCCATTTTTTTTAAGAAACTATTAAGTATTAAATGTATAAATAAAATAAATCTAGCTCAACAATTCATTTTAATTACATAAAATATTCGATTCTTTTAAATCCTAAAAGAATACATACCAAATTATGGAGAAAAGTTGAATGGGAATATTGCCCGTAATTTAACATGCGTTCAGTTATGAAAAATTTATTACAAGGTATGTGTGTCTTTTAAATTCATTTAGATAAATAAATACTAAAGAAAAAATTAAAATATTCCCTCTTCTTGAACAACTTTAAAGTTTTTTTTTGCTGGGAAAAGTATTTTTTAAATTAAATTAAATTTATTTTTTTTCTCTTGTTATAAACAATTTGATAAAAAAAAAAATTTGTAGATATTTCTCTTTAAGATATGATTAACCAAACATTCTGGCAACGCTGTATATAAATATAAAGTTGAAGCCAACTTCAGGTATAAACTACGAACGAAAAACAAAACGAATTTGCGAGTACAGCAAGGAATGTACTCCCCGCTGATCTCTTTTCCCCTCTCTGCTATAAACTCAAGACTTTACAAAGTAAACTTTGCCAGTCTAAAAGGGGACTTACCAAGATGCCTTTTCAATTTTTCTTCTTATAAAAAAATTAATCATTCAAAAGTTTTTATTAACAAAAAAAATTCCTTTAAAAAATTTGACCGGTAATGACTTTGCAATGCCATACGTATTGAAGTTCGTATTGCTAACACTAAGGGCCATTATTACAACTTGAAGTTAGCTAAAGTTAAGATTAAATTGACTGATAATAATGTGTTATCTGTCAAAAAGCGTCCGTTAACTGTCGGATAACAGCTAACGCCAAGTTATAATAATGGCCCTTAAAGTTTTTCGTAAAGTCCTAAAAGAATAACATAAATAAGAGAATTCCAGAACACTGTTCTCAACTGCCACAAAATATGTTAGGTGTTTCTTTTATAGGGATGGACTTCTTTGTAAAAATTCAAGAACAGTGGGAATCTTTGATATGAACTGTATTTTGTATCATGTTTTTGTAAGTAAATGGTGAGTTTCACAACGTCAGTTGCATAGCAACTCGCTTTTTTAAGCACTCTACAATGCAACCGTGTAGAATTTTACAATGTTATCCGTCCCAAAGTGTACCAAAAAAGTTATCAACGCGTAAATAATAAACAATCTAAGCATTGTTAAACTCTTTGATACATTTTTAACGTTGTCTGCAAGGTATTAGAATGTTTTATAAAGTATAATATTATTTTTCAAAAATTGTACAAAATTAAGTAAAAACTTTGTGATTACTTTTTTTTTATTTTTTTTTATATGTATAATTATACATATCGAGCCCTAACTGCGAAAATAACGTAAGCAACATGATTTTCAATTTTCGTTTTTTTTAATAAATGAATTTATTGGCAACACTTGCATCATCTCCTAAAATGTCATTGTCACATAAGGTACCGTTACGATTTTATAGCAAAAATAATTTTAATGTAAGCGACAAATTTCATACAAAATTTATATAAAATAAAATAAAAAGCTCTCTCCTGTAAAATTTGATTTTTGGTGCTTACGTTATTTTCGCGGTTAGGGGACGATATGTTCAATGAATACTTCTAGTGAATAAACCTTATGATATAAATTTTTATATACTTTTTGTTTTTGTTACTTTTTTGTTTTTATTAGATTAATTTGCAGATTACACAAAAAAAAAGAAATAAAAAAAAATATTTTGATTAATAGATTTATCAAATAAAAATTATACTTTATATCAAAAATAGCTGTCGTAAAAAAAATGCAAAAAGGGCTATATTATTTAAAAAAAAATTTCAGACGAGATACAAAATTTAATAAAAGGCAAGTTATGTAACAACGGTTTTTGCTGGTTAATAGTTACGATAACACCTAATAAAATCATAATATGAATTCTATATTATAATATAATATATATTCCATATATATAATTTTATACATTTTACTTTTATTTATTGTTATTTCGCAATACATTTTATTCTGACATAGTTAAATTTCCCAAGAATTAGTGATTGCACTTTTCAATGATTTTTTAACGTATTGATTGTCATATTTAAATACTTATTTTATTTAACATTATTATTTCACAATACATTTTATTTTGACATAGTTAAATTTCCCAATAATTAGTGATTGCACTTTTCAATGATTTTTTAACGTATTGATTGTCATATTTAAATACTTATTTTATTTAACATTATTATTTCACAATACATTTTATTTTGACATAGTTAAATTTCCCAATAATTAGTGATTGCACTTTTTAATGATTTTTATTTAATTTATTGATTGACATATTTAATACATTTTGTTTTAACTTGTTAAATTTCCCAATAATTAATAATTGCACTTTTTAATTTAAATTCATTTTATTGATTGCGAAATAGCAACGTTTAATATTTTTGTTTATTTTACCTTTACCATAAAAATACTATAAATATAAGTGAATTGTAATATTTTAGTTAGTCTAAATTTTGATTCAATAAAAAGTAATAAAAAAAAAACCGATACTAGTTTTTTTTTAAGGTATTATTACCAAGGAACTTAACTGGCGACGAGGATAAACGGGATATAACTCGTTAACATATTGTCATATACTTTGGCAGCATCGGTTGAAAAAAAAAAATATAAATTTTTTTTTTAAGGAAACAAATTTACTACTTTCCCTTTTTTACAAACAAGTGAACTTAAAAAACTTCTTAATACATATTAGTATAACAAGAAACTCTGTTTCAATTAAAAGTGAACACAACGGTGATTTTTTTTTTTTTTTTAATTTTAAAACGCTGTTACATACTTAGTTATCACAAAATAAACAATCTAAAAGTGTATATAACGAAAAAATATAACTTTTGAAAAACGTACTTATAAAATAAAGAACATTAACCGGAAATAAAATAAACACAAAATAAACAATCTAAAGTACATATGAAAAAAAAGTAGAACTTTTGAAGTACGAAGTGAAATTTAAAGAATACCCTTTGGAACTAATTGCTTTAAGGAACAGTGTAAAAAGCCATCCACAAGTGTCCTAGAACTTATTCTACAGCATCAAGTGAAGAAAATACATTCTACAACATCCTGGAAAACGCAGAAATACATCAAGATTATCGTAAGCAATAATATAAGTTATTTTTTTATATATTTTTTTTATTATTTTAAGTCTTTAAAAAGAAAATTTAAACAGTGCGGTTAATTTTTTTTATTTTTGTGAATAATTTTCTGTTTTTGCGGAAAATTGGGAATATTCTTTTACAAATTCGAACGCTTCCTTTCTTTTCTTCTTTTCATTTGCGATTTTCTTCTAACAAAAAAAATTTTTTAGTTCAATATGGCAAACCCCCCACAAATTCAGTTAGACCCTCTTAAATATCTGAATAGCCTTCCCCAATTTAGTGGGAATATTAACGATTTACCAACCTTCACAAGATTAATAGATAGAATTTACCCGATACTTGCGTCTTATGACGAACTGTCACAATTACTTTTTTCCGATATAATCAAAAGTCGAATTGTTGGAAAAGCAAAGGAAGTATTGGAGATAAACACACAGGTTCAATCTTGGGAGGATATAAAGCGAACACTCAATAATAATTTCGGTGAGAGAAGAAGTTGTGATGAACTTTACGATGATCTGAGGGCAGTAACCTTCCAAACGAATACCACAGATTTTTACAATGATATTAAATACAGATTGAGGCGTTTAAATAATAAAACAGTATTAATATTGGGAGAGGGCGAAGCTGCCAATCAGGTTGCAATAAATAACCAAAGATCAGCTCTTCATGTTTTTAAGAATAAAATGCCGGAGCCAATAAAAACCATTTTGGCATGCAGGAATCCGGAGTCGCTGGAAAAAGCAATGGATATCCTTTATGAAAACAATTACGATAGAATGGGTAAAGATGGTCGTATACACCCCGGCCGAGCCAAACAAACAAATAACCAGAAGTATGGAAACCATTTGCAAAACTCAGTGAAACCCAAAGAACAAGATCATCATCAATTAAACCAAAATTTCTTCAAAAATAATACACAGGAAAAATGGAGGAACAAACAAAACCATCAGCAACAACAACAAGCACCCGAAGTGGAAGCAATGGAAGTGAACAGTAATGAAAATTTTCAGCAAGTAGCCTCCACGGAGAACTACCATATATAGTCATAAAAACAAAATTAGGATTCCTGAAATTTATAATCGATACCGGAGCAGCGCACTCCATAATCAACCCGGGAATCTGTCACTCAAAATAGAAATTAGATTTCAAGCCCATTAATGTAAAAACACTACAACATATAGTTAAAATAGAAGAAAAAGTATCCATCCCGCTATTTGAAGAATTAGGTAATACTGAGAACAAAATTGAATTTCTAGTCTGTAAATTTCATACAAAATACGACGGACTAATTGGCAATAATATTTTAAAAAAATTAAAAGCAATCGTAAACCTAGAAGAGGATATATTACAAATTGGAGACAAAAGTGTTCCTTTAAATTATACCCTAGGAAACTTGGAATATTTTTTTGAAGCAGACGGTATATACCAAATAGAATTAAATGTTAATCAAAAGGAAGGATTAATCTACACACCCAAAACAATTTTGGATAATCAAAATATCGAAATAATGGAGGGAATATACGAAGCCGAAAACTTTAAAGTCAACGCTTTTGTTAACGTAACTGGTAATACACCAAGGAAAATAAAATTCGATACTCAGGAAACTACAGCAGTTACAAACGAGAATTTTTTTGTTTATACAATTGAAGAAGATGACGAGAATACAAAAGTTCCCCTCCTGGAACAATTACGAACCAATCACTTAAACAATGAGGAAAAGGAAAAACTTTCACAAGTTGTAAACAATTTCCGAAAAATATTCTACGCAGAGAATAGCGACTTAACATTCACTAATGCTATCAAACACGAAATACGAACGATAAATAACATTCCAATCGCTGCGAAAACCTATCGTTACCCATACATCCATAAACTCGAGGTGAATAAACAAATTAGGGAAATGCTAGATAGTAAAATAATCAGACATAGTCATTCCCCATATTCAGCCCCCGTTTGGATCGTTCCAAAAAAATTGGACGCCAGCGGTAGAAAAAAATGGAGATTGGTAGTCGACTATCGAAAACTAAATGAAGTTACGATTGATGATAAATATCCAATTCCAAATATAGACGAAATCTTGGAAAAACTTGGAAGATGTCAATATTTTACGACTCTAGATCTCGCGAAAGGTTTTCATCAAATAGAAATACACGAGAAAGATATACCAAAAACAGCATTTAACGTAGAAGGTGGACACTATGAATTCCTTCGTATGCCGTTTGGGCTAAAAACGGCTCCTGCCACATTCCAGCGGCTGATGAACAACGTTTTATTATCTTCTCTACTTCATTACAGGAACACCTGGAATCATTAACCAAAGTATTTCAACGATTAAAAGATGTAAATCTAAAAGTTCAACTCGATAAGAGCGAACTTTTGAAAAAAGAAACCAATTTTCTCGGGCATATTGTGACTGAAAACGGCATTAAGCCAAATCCGGATAAAATAATATGCGTACAAAAATTCCCGTTGCCTACTACACCAAAGGAAATCAAGCAATTTCTTGGTTTAGCAGGTTATTATAGGAAATTCATTAGGGATTACTCCAAGATTGCAAGACCCATGACTAAATATCTGAAAAAGGATACTAATATTGATACGAATGATCCCGAATATAAGGAAAGTTTCGAAAGGTTGAAGACATTATTAGTCAACTCTCCCGTTCTAGCATACCCTAATTTCAATGAAAAATTTACTCTGCAAACTGATGCAAGTAATTTTGCAATAGGAGCAGTACTTTCCCAGAATGGGCATCCTATTTGTTATGCGAGTCTAACGCTGAACGATCATGAACAAAATTACAGCACTATTGAAAAAGAATTATTAGCAATAGTGTGGGCCACACAACAGCTACGACCATATCTATTTGGCAGACGCTTCTTAATTGAAACCGATCACAGGCCACTCACTTGGCTATTCTCCATAAAAGAACCTAATTCAAAATTAGTAAGATGGAGATTACGGTTACAAGAATACGATTACGAGATAAAGTATAAAAAAGGAGTTCTAAATGGAAATGCTGACGCTCTTTCTAGAGTTGAGATACATTTAAATGATGAAGACAACTCTACAACACTGACTAATAATAACGTAGTTGTAGAAACAACCAATCCCTTAAATTTTTATCGAAGACAAATCGTTGTCAATAAGACAACCTCCGGTTCACTAAAAATAAAAAACGAAAAAATCTTTAAAAACAAGAGGAAAACAATATCGGCCAAAGAATTTGACGAATCAACTATTATAACAATATTGAAAAATCATTTTGATTCAGATAAAACCAATGCAATCCTGATTCGCGATGAATCCGTTTCAGAAAAATTTAAAGAAGTCATAAATAGATATTTTGAAGCCAGCAATGGATTCAAAGTTCTGATATGTAAGAAAATATTAGAAGATATCTTAGACGAGAATGTGCTTACCGATCTAATAGAAAAAGAACATAAAAAGAATAACCACAGAGGTATAAACGAAAATTTTGCAGAATTAAGAGCGGAAATCTACCACCCACAATTAAAAACACGAATAACTCAATTTATAAATAATTGCGACATTTGTAACAAGGAAAAATACGAGAGAAGACCAATCAAACAAGAATTCAAAATAACGGAAACTCCAGAAAAACCTGGGGATGTAATACATGCAGATGTATTTTATAGTTTAGGAAAAACTCTATTTTTAACATTCATCGATAAATTCTCCAAATATGCCCAGGCTATAAGGATAAAAAACAGATCCTGGATTGAATTTAAAATAGGTTTAACACAATATTTATCAATTGCGGGAAAAATAAAAAAATTGGTTATAGATAACGAATTGGGCTTCAAGGCCTTACCACTTTTAGAATTTCTTAGAGAACAGGAAATCGAAATACACTATACTTCGAACAATAATCACTCTTCAAACTCTGATGTAGAAAGGCTTCATAACACGATAAACGAACATATTAGAATACTTAAACATGATCCCAACAGAGAAACAGAAACAGTCGAGGAAAAAATTTACAAGATAATAATGTATTATAATAATACTATTCATTCGACAACTAAAAGAAAACCGGTTGATTTTAGAAACGGTACCATTAACCAAGAGGAGTACCCCTCAATCAGGAACTCTATTATCAAAATGAAGGAAAATACTATTAACAAACTCAACGAAACCCGAGAAAATGTAGATATTCAGACAGGAAACATTTACATTAAAGACGAAAGAGGCGGAAAAAACCATTCTAAGTTTAGGAAAATAGTTGTTTCTGAATTGGATACTGATCATGTCATAACAGATAACGGATACAAATACTATAAATCACACATCAAAAGAAAGAAGAAATTCCAAAACACCGAAACCCCAAATATAACAGAATCAATGTAAAACTTAAATTTTTATTTTTCAGATGAATCCACTTCACATAATTCTAACATTGATGACACTTCCCGAAATGATAAAACCACAAAGCATGTACATCCAGAATTTAAATGATAACAAAGGTTACATCCCGATAAAAGAAGATGACACAAAAATCATCGACCATTATAATAGAATATTCCATTTCATCAATCTAACCAACTATCATCATTCCATCGAAATAATAGAGAAAAACATAAATCTGTTAAACGGAACTATTTCTAATTTGAGACCACTAGTAGATACCATCGAAAATAATTTCATCTTACTAAAAGCCAAAGTAAATAATTTATCACCACATTTTAGAAACAAACGCGGCCTTGTTAATGCACTTGGAAAAGGTCTAAAATTCATAACCGGAAATATGGACAGCGATGATGAAAAGGAAATCAAGAATGCTCTCGATGCCCTCGCAACAAACATGAAGGATAGATCAATAGAAATAAGTTCTTTCATTCAAATAAGCAAAACAATATCTTCACAGATCCAGAATATTACAACACATATTAACACACAACAAAATAGAGTTAGGAAATATATAAACAATTTCCGGAACGAAATTCAAAACAAAATATCCAACCTAGAAGATGAGGTAATGTTTCTGAGACATATATATCAAATTGATAATGATATTACCTTACTTAGAAATCACGTGGATGATATTGGTCAGGTCATATTCACAGGTAAAATGGGTATTATTCCTACAGATATATTAGACAACCAGGAACTGCAACTCATTGACAATTTTAATACCTACACTAATATTAAAGTTGGAGTTGCATACCTTTCGGAAACTATTGTAATAATATTATCCATTCCAAAATATTCCCCTAATTCACTTTCCAAAATAACATTTGAACCAATCCCAAATAAAGAAAATAAATCCTTATATTTAGAAGAAAATCAAATACTAATTGACAAAGAAAACAACATATTTCACGCAAATTTAAGTTCCAATTCCATTAAAACTCTAAGAAAATTTAACGATCATTGTATCGAAAACATTATAAAGAACAAAAAACCGGAATGCATTTTTAGAAAATTTTAACTGTATGAGGTAAAAGAAATAAAGCAAGGTTTCATATTATTTAAAAACTATTTCGGAAACATAACACACGACTGTACACACGAAAATAATGAAAAATTATCCGGCACATTCATTCTAAAATTTGAAAATTGTAAAATTACAGTAGAGAATATAACATATTACAATGATAAAATAAACTTCAAAGAAAATTTTATTTTAAGCCACTTAATCACAGATATTAAAGAAAATAAAACATTGCATGTTGACTTAAAACTTGAAGATTTATATTTAAAGCAAATAAATTACGAAAACGACTTTAAGAAAATTGATTTTAAACATAATAAAATATTTAATATAACAAGTAATGGAATAAACATCATTATATTCATTATCATTATTGTACTCACATCATTAATATATAAGAGAAAAATTAATGTATATCATATTTCGTCGGAGCCTCATACTAACGGTGGGGGAGTTACGATAACACCTAATAAAATCATAATATGAATTCTATATTATAATATAATATATATTCCATATATATAATTTTATACATTTTACTTTTATTTATTGTTATTTCGCAATACATTTTATTCTGACATAGTTAAATTTCCCAAGAATTAGTGATTGCACTTTTCAATGATTTTTTAACGTATTGATTGTCATATTTAAATACTTATTTTATTTAACATTATTATTTCACAATACATTTTATTTTGACATAGTTAAATTTCCCAATAATTAGTGATTGCACTTTTTAATGATTTTTATTTAATTTATTGATTGACATATTTAATACATTTTGTTTTAACTTGTTAAATTTCCCAATAATTAATAATTGCACTTTTTAATTTAAATTCATTTTATTGATTGCGAAATAGCAACGTTTAATATTTTTGTTTATTTTACCTTTACCATAAAAATACTATAAATATAAGTGAATTGTAATATTTTAGTTAGTCTAAATTTTGATTCAATAAAAAGTAATAAAAAAAAACCGATACTAGTTTTTTTTTTAAGGTATTATTACCAAGGAACTTAACTGTTAATATCGTTAACAAATTTTGAATTAGTGATACTTTCCTGAAAAAAAACAGTTTTTGTAATCACAATAGTTTGCTTTTTATTATGTTTCTTATCGCCCTTTTGAATTTTATATGACGATATATGTTTTTAAACATTTTTTTTTTGCTGACAATTATGGTCGAATAAAAATTGTTTGTACGGCAACCCTGCAATCCTTAAATCTCATATCGATGAAGATAGCTTAATAATATTCGGCACAAAGAATTTTTACATAAATATTAACATCATAATATTTTTTAATTAGGCTCAAGTTCATGAAATTTAATTTTCATTAAATTATTCTTATGAAGAAAGGAATTTTACAACATGAAAATTAATTAAAATTGTTATTGATAATCTTTCATTCTTGACGTGGCTCGGGCTCGAACCCTAATAATATAATTTTGTTTGCGCGGCTCCATGGATCCCATAGAGGGTACAATAGCAAAAATGGTTTTTATATCCTGTGGTGTAGGGTATCATTAGATGGGGTTTGACCGACTATATTTTCTTACATGTTCATTTCTTTCACTAAGTCTGAGTTCATACGGCTCTTGTCTTATTGACAAGATTCTTCCTTTTCCTTCTTTCAACATGAACTGGCGTTCAAATGAATCATGTCATGTTGACGACATGTTTTTTATTTTGTTTTATTTGATATTGAAAACAAAAACAAAGTTAAACAACGAATAAGAGAGCAAAACGTAAAGACAGTACATGCATCTGTGTAGTCGTTTGTTTTCCCCTGGTCCCTCTCGCCTATAAAGTAGCAATATCGTCAATAAGACATGAGCCGTATGAACACAGACTAACTTATCAGCCCAATTATAAATATTCCGGGGAAATAAGCTCCCGGGGAATCAGATTTTCCCGGGAATAAAGTTCCCCTATTCTAAACAGACGGGGAGAGTAGTATTATGGGAAAGGGAATTTCGAATTTTCGCTTTCAGCTGTTTTCCTTTCAGCTGTGTTGTGTTGTGTTGACTAAAAACTTGTAAAAATTTTGCAAAAAACAAGCGAATAAGTGAAAAATATGTTGTGATCAGCGTTGCCACGACCAAAAAAAATTTGTAGCCAAAATGTAAAAATAAAGTAACCAAAAGCAGAAAAAGTAACCAAAATTTAACCGATGGATGGAACAATAGGCTATCAGCCATGTCACAGAGTACAATTCCGTTCGGAAACGGAATTCATTCCGTATTTTGGTGCTTCAGAAAATGACGAAAAAAAAAAATTCGGAATGAAACCATTTTTGTTTTCATGCACGGAATGGGAGTTTACTGTATCTGAAAGGCCAAAAAACTATCAAAATACACTTTCTATCAATAAACAAATATGTTTTCTTCAATTCCGAACGGAATCAGTCCGAACGGAACTGTACTCTGTGACATGGCTGTATATAATGTTTTGAAATTTTTGGTGAAAGTGGCACCTCCTATACTAAGTTTACACTTATTTTCGTAAATTTTAAAACCTTTATCAACCTTTGGTGGAATACAATCATATTAAACGGGATGGGATCGGAAGGCCTTTGACCTTATCGTTTATCTAGAAAAGTGTTTTAGTTAGCCCTATGAAGCATGAAGAGTAGCTGTTAATGGTCATCTACACTTTAAAGTACCTTTTATGGTTAACTTGATAGTCTGTTAAAGTTAAAGCTTCTAAAAAACAATTTTTAAGTACATAGGGTGTGTGTGAAACGGTAGCAAAGTACTCATGGAAGTAAAATTTTGAAACTATTGAGGTGAATAAAATTTCACTAGCCCTAGGGGTTAGTATAAATTTTGACGTTAGTGTAGACATTTTTGACAACCACAAAATTATTTTTTTTCATCAAATTTGTTTAAACAAAATAAAAAATAATATGGAAGCAGGACCAGCGGCAAAAAAAATTAAAAAGGATTATACAAGATGTAAGTATTTAAATATGTACAAGTTTTTTTGCCCACACTTTTTGTAAAAATTGTGTATATATCAGAACGAATTCATCAAATTCTTGGAAAACGTTTGTTTAATTTATTCATTTTCACAAAACTATTAGTAATTGTTTTTTTCTTTATGTCAAAGTTTTACGTTGTCAAAAATTTTACCATTTCACACAGCACAAATATGAAAATTTTCTACCACAAACAAATTTCATTTCAGCATAGAACTTTGCTACCGTTTCACACACACCCATAGATGAAAAAAAGTATTGGTTTTAGTCGCACAAATACCAAATTTTGTAAGAGTCAAAAATGCGAGTAGTTATTGTTTCAAAATAAAACTTTGGTTGTTTTTGGGTTGAAAAAAAGTAACCAAAATTGAAAAAAAGTACACAAGTTCACATTCAAGAAAAAAAGTAACCAATTTTGGTTAAAAGTAACCAAAACGGCAACGCTGGTTGTGATGACTTAAAAAAATAAAAAAAAGTAATTTTTAATAAAAAACAAAAGAAAATGTTTAGTGTAGATTTCGGATGGTAGCTGAAGAAGCAGAAAATCAGCAACATTAAAAAAACGAGCAAAGGGTTGCTAGGAGAGAGTTACGTGATAACGCAAGCCCCCTTGGGTTATGGCAAACGTTGTAAGTATATAAATATATTATTATACATAGGCGACGCAGGATACCCCTGGCCTCTCACAGAACTCTTGAAGAGGGGTTGACCGAAATGAAATTCATTTGAAGTGCCCCAAAGCCATTATAAGAACCAATGGTAGCTGTAGGAAATATCGCCCAAAGAAAAATGGCCAAAAAAAAAATGAAAAACCGCCCAAATGAAGAATCGCCCAAAAGAACATGAAAAATGACCCAAAAAGTTATATATGAAATTTTGCCCAACAAAAACGAAAAAGGGCCCAAAAAAAAAAATGAAAAATTACCCAAAAAGCAAAAACGAATTTTTCCGAAAAAAAATTAAAAATTACCCAATTTGCAAAAAAGTGGTTATTATTCATATAAATTTAGTTCCATACAAGTGTAAGTTTTATGTAAAAAATTGCATTCTATCTTCAACAGCTGCTCGGCAGTAAGGACAGTAATACCGGCTGCGCAAACTTCGCTAAGCTTCTCTGCATAGCCAGCCTTCGGCCGGGCGCAAGGATTTTCTCCTCTATGGTATAGCAAACACCGGCTTCGCTAACTAAAGCTTCTCTGTATAGCCGGCCTTCGGCCGGGCGCAAGGATTTTCTCCTTTATGGTAGGACAAGTACCGGTTTCGCTAAGTAAAGCTTCTAAAATCTGCCTTGTTTTCGAACGAAGGCCATATACGCAGAGAAGCTTTAGTTAGCGAAGCCGGTGTTTTCTTTGTGAAATATAAAAAGTGAACTTATGTTTTTTTTTGACGTGAGAGTGAGTGAAAACTAAAATACATGGTTTTCATGCGTAAGGGTGTTCAAAAGTGCAACATTTGAGTAGTTGCGCGTAATCATGCGAGAGTAAATATGTTCTCACCGAAACATTGCGTAAAGGATAGTTAAAAAAAATGTCAGGCGCACATGAGAGTGTAAATATATTTTCTTCGTAAGTGTGCGTGACCGTAAGTCAAAAGCAGACACGCGGACTTCTGTGTCATTAGATTTTTATACATATGCCAAATTTCATTAAATTCGGAAATTTTTTTTAAAATTAACACTTGAAAGGGAGGTATGAAAGTTTTTTCACAATTACGGTAAAAACTAACTCACAAAGTGCGATTATAATGTTTTTAACAAATGTAGGTTTATACAATTTATATTAAATAATACAGCAAATACAAAAAGTTATATTTTTTGGAATATGGGCGGTAGGCGTGACCGTGAACAACGAACTGTGGACCGGGTTTTAACAGTTAGTAAAATATAACATTTTACAAGTTTTATTCAAATAAACGAAAACGACTTTTTAGTTTTCTAATATTTTAGATGCACAATAATAGTGTCAGTGAAAACAGAGCACAATAAAACAACAGAACTTGTATTTTTTTCGCGAGTGAGTGTGTATACCAGCCAGCAAGTCAGTTAGACATACAGGCAGGACTTTAAAGTTTAATGCCGTGTTCGTCGATTTCGAACGAAGACTTGTTCGCTTAACTAACATTTAAAACAAAAACAAATTACCTATAAAATATTGTTTATGTTTTACATGTTAGTTAAGCGAACGAAGTCTTCGTTCGAAATCGATGAACATGCCATAAACGTTACAGCAGCCCAAGGCATTCGTGTCTGTCAATTTATTTTATTATGAAATAATCGTGGTTGTTTATCAAATAAACATACCTTCTATGTTCTACTAAGTACACATCCACACATTATGAAGGGTGCATACACATTGTTGTTGTTGTGAATATTTTGGCAAAATGTAACTGGTTTTTGGAAATTTACATTAATATACTTGATGCTCAAATAAACAAGAGGAGATTTGATTCGTTTTTGCGTTTAGCCAATCAGGAAATTGTTATGAGTCTTGATGAAAAATTGTTAATGGTGGTTGTTGTTTTGGTTGTATGATTACGAACGCTTGGTTGGTTAGTTGGTCGGGTTCTCGTTCGTTCGTTTGTTTAATGTGTGCGTGTATATGTATATTTATATGAGTTTTAATAAAAAAAAAGTATAGAAAATTGTAAATGTAAACAAAGCGCCAGCCAGCCAGGATACTTAGCGATACAAATAAACAGATGGAAGGTCGCAAAATTTGTTGAACGTAAAGACGACAGTAGCGTGCTGCGTTTAAGTAAATACGTTTGGAAAATACGTAATGGTTAAATTTGTAAACAAAGTTTTGAAAACACGTGTGCATAAGCTCAATCAATTGCTGCTCGTAAATAAACAGTATAATTTGTACCTACATACTTATACATGTTTCGTGTCGCAACGTGCCGTTAAGTGCTGTATTTAATCACTTGTAAATTTTGTGTCAAATTCGCGTCGCCCGTAAACGATTTTCCGATACAAGTATTTAATTGTTTTCAAACGCGCGCTATTT
The DNA here is from genome assembly GCA_930367215.1 of Pollenia angustigena. Taxonomy (NCBI): domain Eukaryota; kingdom Metazoa; phylum Arthropoda; class Insecta; order Diptera; family Polleniidae; genus Pollenia; species Pollenia angustigena. Next base: position 7,326,952 of record OV884061.1, on the reverse strand, counting down.
TGAAAGAAATATGTTATATCTACGAATTTAAATATATGTGTATTCTAATTGTTTTTATTAATATTTGTGATAAATAAGTTAATAGGATAACTATTTATGTAATTTCAATAATCTAGCATTAATAATAAAATCTTATATAAATTACCAAAAAGTGCAAGTTAGAAAAAAAAATATAAGTTGTAAAGAAAAAAAAAATTATTCCACACCTTTGAAATGAGTACAGGGCATATTTCGTAATTAAAATATTAAAAATATATAAAAGTAAAGTTAAAGCTAATGCCCATTTAGTGTTTTTTGTTTTTTTTTGTATCATCGACGTGCTAGTCTGCCACCTGTGGCGTATGGAGCTCTTATTAAAAATATTAATTTGAACACAGTCTCTTATTTTAATTGCCAGTGTAATACCGTGCATTCAGCATAGAAATTTTGTTTAAGGAAAGTGGTTAAAAAAAATATAAATACACAAGTACATGCATTAATATATGTATGCACACTCACAACAATATAACGCAACGCCACGGGTAGCACCATGATGTTTAATTGTTATGTCAAACAAAAAGCGTTGTCAGCTTGACAAGCTTTGTGCATTCAATATATTTAATTGAAAACAACGGTAGTTATTGATAAATTAATACTTAAATTTAAACATTTCCTTATTCTTAAATAAAACCGTCGATCCTATAATTTTGTATGATAATATTATATAATGGCACAGATTTAAAGATTGTTCGATTTACAATTATTTTTTATATTTACATGGTGAATTGCAAAATGACCCTCTCCGGCCACGTAATTAAGCTTAAATTCCATTTTGAAAATGCTAGACGGTCAGAAGAGCAATTCAAAATCAATAAATTTTTACAAATCATAAAGGGTGTTTTTTTTAGAGTGTCACAGCTTTGAGTTGGCATCACCGCTTAATTTGAGCACCCATTTAACAGCTGATAGTGTCGTTTAGTTTAGTTTGCTTTGAAATTTCCTTATGAATCGACTTACACCAGAGCAACGCGTGGAAATGGTTGAAATTTTTAATCAAAATAATTCGGCGAATGGGCTGAAGCACAAATTGAAATTGATTTTGAATTTATATTCAAAATATTATTTTCTGATGAAGCCAATTTCTGGTTGAAAGGGTACGTAAAAAAGCAGAATTGTCGCATTTGGACTGAGGAGAATCTACAAGCTTCTGCCGTTACATCCACCGAAAATTACTGTTTGGTGTGCTTTACGGACTGGTGCTGTCATTGGCCCATATTTCTTCAAAACGGGGATGGTCAGAATGCGAAAAGTTGTTGAAAATTGGTGTTTCAGATTGCGCCTTCTACGCGCACATGGCGGAAATCAGGTTTAAACATTAATTCCATAAAATTTTCTTACCAATAAAGTCTGTTTCATTGAAATTAAAAATATATTTCCTTGTTTTATTATGATTTAAGCTTGTGTCACTCTACGAAAAACACCCTTTTCAAAGCTTAAGATACAAAAAACTAAATTCTTAATATCGCTACAGGGACCATATTTTTAAATCCAAAATACAGAACACATAGATATTATGTTATGCACGTAGATCATATCGATACACATTGGGGTTGCTGTAATGCGTCAACCGCAAGTTTATTTTTCAAACTAACCTGATTTTATAACCAAAATTACTTCATACAACTTTAAAAAATTGCAAACTAATTTGTTGACTTTAAATATGTCGGATTTCAAAAAAACTAATAAGTATTTATGACTGCTATATTCGACTATGCCGAAACTTTTTACCCTTCACCTAACCTAATGCAGCGTCTCGGACCACTTACCCCTCATTATCAAACAGAATTAAAAAAAAATATTTTTTTAGGAGTGAATTTAATGACAGAAATTGGAGGCAATCGTGGTTTTTTTCTCGCTCCGTATATGTGACAAAAATATGTAACACCTTTTTCTGGGTTCTATGAAAATCCCATGGTAACAAACGGGCAGACGGACATCGTTAAGTAAACTTAGCTTCTCATAAGGACCCAAGATATATTCACTTTATATAATATATGTATATAAAATATATACTTTATAGGGTCTTAGAACAATATTGTAGAAAAGGAAATGACAAACTTATATGTACCGTTTCCACCTGTGGTGAAGGGTATAAAAAATATGAACTTAAAGTTAGAAAGGGAGGGATTCGGTAATCGAAAAAGCATATAGCAGATCTTAAAACAAAATATTTGAAAGAAAAAAATTAGCAATATGTTCAATAAGTGTAATTGCGAAATTCTGCTTTAGAACTTTTTTGGGAACAAAAATTTCAGTATATTTATATATTGTTAACGCCGGAAAAAGTGTTTATGGGCCTATATTTCTTAGTAAGTTAGGCATTAAGTAAGATTTTGTACACTTTTAAAATTGGTTAAAAAAATAAAAGCGATAAAACAAAATGTTTATTAAAACCTTTTCTTTAGCTTCACTTCAGAAAATCAAATCTTGTAACATTAATTTAACCGCCTTATACTCAATGCAAATGGATGAAACTTTGCAGGCATACATATTCCCGATGACAATACACGAATACATGGTCGTAGCCAGGATAAAATCTAGGGGGGCAAAAAATTTTTTTTATGGAAAAATGCTTTTTTGACCGCCTTTTACTCAATGCAAATGGATGAAACTTTGCAGGCATACATATTCCCGATGAAAGTACGCGAATACATGGGCGTAGCCAGGATCAAATCTAGGGGGGCGGGCAAAATTTTTTTAAATGTTCTTTTTTTAGAAAAGCGTTTTTAAAAAAAAATTTTTTAAAAAAATTTTCTTATTTTTAAGTAGACTTTTTTTTGGATATCAAAAGTTATTAGTAATCCTTTTTGGTCTGAGTGTTGTTAACTCAAAATCTATTTATTCACTAAATTATCTTAATCAACGAAATCGGAATATATTTCTTTTTAAATTTAATGTTGAAATTTGTGAAAAATTAATCAATAATTATATAGAATAGATTTTGACTAGCAGAAATCCCGTAAAAGTGGTTGGAATCGTGAAAACTTTGCACGAAGAAGAACTACTAAGAACCACTCTTGAAAATCGAGTTAGGCCTAATAAAAAGGGTTATCAAGATAAGAATAAATTTTATGCAAACATAAATTACTTGGCCATTTTCTGGTTCCTTTCCCGGACATCCCTGCCAGCCGACTAAATCATTTTAATCTGATAAAATATTCACAAAAAGTTAAAAAAAAATATATCTGATTACAGTACCAGAATTTAAAATCACAAAAAGTATAAAAAGTGAGTTCAGTGCAAATGGTCTTGCGAAAGAACAAATGCCCACTATCATAGCCCTTTTTTGAAATTTAACGGAAACTCGGTGAATTTGGTTGTTGTATTTAACAAAAGAGCAACAATATTTTGCAATTGCCTTTTCACAAGGCCATTTGTGCTAAATACTCCACTTTTCTATACGGAAAGAATTATTTCTAAATCACCAACAATTTTTCTAAACCAACAATTTCTTATTCTGAATATATGTATGTGTGGCTTGGTTTAAGCAAAAATGTATTACGCAAATCGAACAAAAATTCAGTCAAATGCAGCAAAAAATAAATTTTAATTTAAGAAGCGAAATTAATTACTATTTATACTACTAATAAACGTTTTTTTAATACTTTTTAAATAGCAATGCATCTTGAAAAAAATCGCTTATTTGAGCATACTTTCGCAAACAAAAACTCGCTCAGTTTTAAAGCAAAAAAAATATTTTCGTAATTCGTGGTAATTTTTTTAGGGTTGTGTTGATATTTTAATAGAAATAAAAAATTGAAATACAGTAGGTATTTATTTAAATTCATACTGGTACGCTTGTATTAGGGATGCCAATCCCGAAATCCCAGGGATTTTCAGGATTTAGCGAATTCCGAAATTGTTTGCTAATTTTTTGGCATCAAATGCAAATTTTAATTTTAAGAGAAATGTGTTTTTTTTTTAAAGGATTTTAATGATAAATGTATTTGTTATTTAATTTTTAATTCATATTAAGAAAATATCACAATTTTAAATGTTTGCATATTTAAGTAATCAATATAAACATGTTGGTGATAGGTGCACGATCAACAAAATGTTTGCTTGATTCAACAAATTTAGTGGTGAATATTAATTTTTAACTTTTTCTGTGTACTTAATAATTTCTGTTATATTCCAATTTAAAAACATTCGCTTGTGCATAAAATATACAAGTTAATTTTATATAACCTTGTTATATTAAATGAATGATAAAACTTTCTTGGTAAACCTCTTTTAAAGACTTTTTTTAATAACAACAAAAAACATTTGCCTCTCAATTTAAAATAAGCCCCGAATTCGGAAAATCCTGATATCACGAAAAATTCCGAGATTCCAGACCCCATTGGTATCCCTAGCTGTAATGTATTTCTACAATTATAATTTGGTATTAATAGATGCCGGAATTGTCTTTAATCTTACTTCACTTAATAACAAAAAAAATTCGCGCTTTGAAACTAAGCGAGTTTTTGTTAGGCACTGTATGCGTAAATAAGCAGGTTTTCGAAGATGCATTTCTCATTTAGAAGTACCAAATAAACAAGCAAATTATGAAATGCTTATAAGCGATAAATATTATAATTTAAATGACTAAATTTGGAACTTGGATTCGTTTGTTATATTTGGTTATACAAAAATAAATCATAAAGAATACAGTTTTTAAGTTTTTTCTAACACACAAGAAGCCTTAAGTTGCGTCATACAATCGCCAGTCGAATTAAGATCGTGCGATTAATCCTGTTAAATCAATTATAAAATCTAACACAAAAAGTCACATTCGGCGCCTCAAATAACAACATTGGATTAATAATGCGTATAATAATAATATTTATACATACGTAGAGTTCTTGACATCAGCGATGAAGAAAACCACAACAAAACTTAACTGATAATCACTAAAGTACTTGAAGATAATGATTTTCCTACAAATGCTATTAAAAATTTAATTACTTCCTACAAACCTATAGAAATAAACAAAAATGGTAACATTAACAAGGAGGAAAAATATTTTTACAGTGTAAAATACACACCGGGCCTCACGGACAATAAGGACATAAAAAGTGCAATAGATAAAATGACATGAACTTTGCTTACAAACCAAACAAAACATTTAGTGCAATATTAACAAATATAAAAACACCAATAAACAATCTACAACAAAATGATGTAGTGTGTGAAATACCATGCAAGGGACACAAGAACAACAGCTGTGACTAAGTTGGCATTGGTACAAGCAAAAGGAATTTTAAGACAAGAATGGGAGAATATAATACAGACATACATAAGTAAAAATAAAGAAAGCACTGCATTATCACAATACATATTATTTACAAAACACAATCCTTATTTTGAAAACATAAGCATAATAGACAAGAAAATAACGAGAGAGAAAGAAATACAACAGAAAACTGAAGATTTCAACATAAAAAATAAACAGAACAATGATTAAAAAGAAGATACTGACAATTTAAGCGCCTGTTATAGAGTGATTTTGAAAAACAGCTTCAGCTTTTAATATCTAAAATAAATTAATGTAATACAAATTTGTTTCTTTGCTGCAACTTCGTTTAATAATTATTAATTGTATTATGTTGATGTTTTTATTTTATATATGTATGTAAATTAGACTGGTCGCAATTTTTTTTTAAATTTAATTGTTTGCGCTGCTTAAAATATGAGGTTTGGTGTAAGAAATCATGATCTAATTTTTTGTGCCGGGTGGGGCCCAAAGTTCCCCATATTATAAAAAAAACATAGTTTCTATCAGATCTTTATAGTTATACTAGTTGAAAAGCCGAAAATCAAAAATATGTCTTCGTTACGATCTTCTGCAGAGAAATAACTTCAAGTGTGCCAAATTTCAGCTTCCTATGTCATCAGATGGCTTCAGAGAGTTGCGGAAAGAATAGGACATACATGCAAACATCCTGACATACTAAAAATTATATATTATATAGATAGATTAAAGTATTTGCTGTTTAATATTTTAGTATGATACGAACGAAAGATTTTTAACCTAATTCGGGGTCGCTGAATCCAGTGGCGGTTTAATAAAATTCTTAAATTAATTAAAATTTTTTGTCTTTTGTGAATACATAAAATCAAAAGTTGTTAACAGATTTAAATCATTTATAGCTTGTTTTCTTTGCAATGTTGTTTTTTATATGACTGTATAAAATTAGAAGCATAGCTGCATTTTTAAATTTTTTATGAATTTTTAAAAACAAAAATTCCGAAATTTTAATAAAACAATTATTTTTTTTCCAGAAAAAAAAGTATGTTTCTAAAACGACTGCGCATATAAGAAAAACGTTTTACTTTTCTTAAAGTAAATTTTATTGCGGAATTTCGGTTTTTTTTAGTATTTCAATAAGCTAAAGCGTTTTTAAGTTACGCGAACATATGTTGTGCAGCCTTCTTAATTTTCGAAATAACGGTATATATCTCGAAAACCAAAGCCAACATAAAGAAAAAAGTTTAACTTTCTTAGAGTAAATTTTATTGCGGAATTTCGGTTTTTTTTAGTTTTTCAATTAACTAAAGCGTTTTTGAGTTACGCGAACATATGTTGTGCACCATCCTTAACTTTCGAAATAACGGTATATCTCGAAAACCAAAGCTAACCTAAAAAAAATGGCTAGCACCACTGGATTCAGCGACCCCGAATAAGGTTAAAAATTTTTCGTTCGTATCATACTAAAATATTAAACAGCAAATACTTTAATCTATCTATTAGGGTATTCATTCGGTTAAATGTCAACCGGTTAACTGATTAAATACTACCCGATTAACTGATCGGTTAATTTCAAATTGGCTTTTACAATTAACGATTAAACCGGTTAATTTCAGTCGATTAACCGATTAACCGAAGTAACAAAATTTACAATATTTTGTAGTACATTGAACATTTTCAATAAAAAACTTTTTTTGTTCAATTTTATTAAAAAAAAAAAAAAATTGTATTGTTGTTCAAAGATTAAAAAACGGAACCAATTAGGACCAATTGCGTTTTTTTAATCTTGGACGTCATGTCCGTCTGGCTGTCCGTCCGTCTGTTCTAGAGTCGGTTTTCGAGAAAATTTTTCGTATGGGGACCATATGAAGGGTTGGAGATGGAGTATAAGTTTGTTCTAGAGAATTGGGGATATAAAAAAATGGGGGTTGCTCAAACATTTTACATCTCTAGGGTTGACTCCTCAGTAGTTACGGGCGTTTTTCTCTCCGTTTAGCTCGAATTTTAATTTTCACCCGATCGAGCTCATATTTTTACCTTTACCAAATTTTTTTTTACCCTAACCTAACACAAGACTGGTCTACTTTTTTGGAAAATAGAAAAACAATTTTGGACCACCCTTATCATCAAAAATTGCAACTCGTGAAATTTGCAAAAAATTGCTAACAGCTACATGATAGCAAAGTCTAATATATATTAAAAATCGTTAAAGCTGCAAAGAATCAGAAAACTTTTAGGAAAAAGTCGCTGCTATCGCGAGCATGGGTAAAATAAGCAAAAATTGCAAACTTTGAAACAAATCCTTAAATTGGTTTGAAATCGCTAAATCGGCGAAAAAACAAAATGTCGGGAAGTTATAAAAAAATTATGCAAAAACAGCGAAAATTCGCGAAAATTTTTAATATATCAAACAAGCCATAAAATTGATTAAAAGTCCCTTAAACTGAAAGGAATGGCAAAAATTCGGTGAAAATTGCTAAATTAACGAAAATTCGCAAAAATTTGCTAACAGCGGCATGAAAGAAAAGTCTTATATGTATTTATTAATAAACGTTAAAGATATAAAGATTCAGAAAACTTCCAGTAAAAATATCTTTTATCAAAAACATGCCAAAAATTCGCGAAAAAAATTCAAAATTGGAAACAAACTCTACACTTTATTTTAAAAAGCTTAATCTGTTAAAAAAAATATGTCGAAATGCTGGGTACACACTATGCAACGCGTTTACGCAATCTAGTGAATTAAATTCATTTTCATTCATTCTAGATTGCATCAACATCAAAACGCTTTGATATTTTGAGGTTGCATTGAAACAGATTGCATGTAGGTTGCATTGTGTGTACCCAGCATAAAATAGCATAAATAGCGTTAAAAAGTGAGTGAAGAACAAAAAAAAAAAAAACAATTGGAGATGGGATTTTTGTTGTCAAATTTTCGATAACTAGTCGACGTCGACACAACATTCTTATAAAATACCAAATTAACGTCGAAGTGATGTAGCCGTCGCCTTGATGTGACAACAATTAAAAATTAATGTCGACGTCGACAACGCCTTACATAATAGGGGTGAATATAAGATGGTTTATCGGCACAAAGACCCTATTCTGGAAGCTTGTATGGGGGCAATGTAAAATTTCGTATTGTCCTTGTACTAATCAGAATCTTTGTGCCAAATTTTATCAAATTATCTTCAAAATTGCGACCTGTACGCACAATGTTACATGGACAAACAACCAGCCGGCCTGCCAGGGTATAACAAGTAAGAAAGTATAGTCGGCCAAGTTCGGCCATATGATACCCTCGATTACAGTATACATATAAGAACAAATTCAATATCACTATTTGGATTTGTTTCTAATTATATTCCTAGTTTATTTTCTTTTAAACCAATTCAAGGTATGGAAATTTAAGCAAAAATCGAGAAAATAGCAGTTTTTTAAATTCATTTTTTTCAAGTTGTGGTAAAATTTTGTTGGTTTTTTCCTAGTTATTAGAAAACAGTACATACATACATACGTATTTACAAAAACAGAAAAAGCCCATTGACCATATTTTTCTTTTTTTCTTAATTTTCCATGAAAGATAACAGTTTTTTATATGGGAAAATAATTGACCTAGTTTTTTTACAGTTGGTTTAAAATATATTAAGCTGTTTCATAAAAAATATTTTAAACTTCTAATCCAAAAATTAAGTATTTTCTTGAAACCAAGGTCATTTGTGATCTAAGCGCCCTCTTAAACCGTAAAATACAGGCAAACACAAAAACATTTTTATTCATATTTTGATTTTTGTTGTTTTTTATGAAACAGTATTAATTTGAATTGATATTTCACAGTGTTTGTAGTTCATTTACTTTTAAACTCCTGAAAACTATTGGAGCAAACATTTTTTTATATTGTAGTAAAATTATTTCAATGGTTTTTTTCTTGTAGTTATTAGAAAACAGTATAAATGTTCGAAAACAGAAAAAAACCCATAGAAAATATTTATCTTTATTTTTAATATTCCATCAAAGTTAAGTAATTTTTAGAGCTAAAGTGAAAAATAAAATTTTTCAAACCATTAAAAAATACTTATAAACTTACTTCAAAACGATATTTTTTTACAATAGTTTTACTTAAGCATGTAAAACTCAAGTTGTTGTTTAGCCATTTTAACTTCAAATTCTCTAACTTTGGCGCTCTGGAGCACAGCCAAAAAGAGTTAAATCTAAGAAAAAAATGTTTGAATTTTGTTTTCGACCTATACATTTTTATGTACGATATAAGACTTGTTTTTATTTATGGGACAAAACACTGTGCGACGTAATCTCTTTTGATAGTTTTCGATATGAGTAATGCTGGGTACACACTATGCAACACATTTACGCAATCTAGTGAATTAAATTCATTTTCATTTATTCCAGGTTGCATCAACATCTAAACGCTTTGATATTTTGAGGTTGCATTGAAACAGATTGCATGTAGCTTGCACTGTGTGTACCCAGCATAACAGACACTTTTTTTCTCATTTTTCGTGAAACGATGGAATATTTTGTTTCACATCTTGGGTACATGGTACGTGGGTACAGTTCTAATATGTGAGTTTATTTTTTGCGAATCGTATGCACATGTGTTATATAGAATTTTATTTTTTTAAAAAAATTTATTGGAGTAATGACTTAATAAATTCACTACAGTCGAACTCTGTGAAGCGAAAATGAAAAAATGCAGGAACTTTGTTCCGTTTAAACGAGATTTTGAATTAAACTAAATCCGGGTGAGTGGAAACGCGATTCGTCTAAATGCTAATATATTTCATTATAAATTAAACAAATACATACAAAGTTATATTTGGATTTAGCACATTGAGTCTTTAATAGACCAGTGTCGCTTATTTCACTTTTTAAAATGTGTTAAATATAAAATGAAAACATGTAACTCACTTCCCAACAAACCAAAAAGATTTAGAAATAACTTGTAGCAAGTTTACTAGCATAAGCCTTAAGCTTAGAAAAGTGTTGTGATTACTATTATAAAAGGCTTATAAACAATTATTTAATAATGAAAACTGTTCCCTTGCACTAATATTACTTGTATATAATATAATGTAAGCTAAGAACCCTACAATAAATGAATGAGCGAGTAGTCACATTTTTCATTTTGTTGTTAAGAAAATGATAGAAAGAAATGCCCGAAATAAAGTTTTCGGTCACATTCGGTCATTTCTTTCTATTATTTTCTTAACACCAAAATGAAAAATGTGACAAATCGCTTATTCATTTCTTGTAGGGGAAGTCTAATATTAGAACAAGCTTACAGAAAAATACTTTTCTAAACTTTAATAAAATTGAATATATACGAGCAATCTTTTTAAATTTATATGGCATATTTACAAAAAGTTTTTTACTTATATAAAATTTAATCACTTTTTTATAATTGTGCACTGCTTAAAACAATTTAAAACACTTCACTCTTCGAACCAAACACAAAGACTGAAAACTTTAACAAATAATACAAAATTAAGGCACGCGTCATATAACGGGACATCATTCTCAAAAACACTTACAAAACTATAGCGAGAATAAGTCATTTGCAATCATATTTGTTGTCATGTTGTTAAAAATCTCTTGTGATAAGCTTGTTCTACAACTCATTTACATTTTTATCTGTTTTGGTCCGTTGGGTTCATTATAAGTAAAATCACCACATGTTTATTAATTTTCGTCGAATATAAAAAAGTTCATTTAAGGTATACGTAGCTTCCTGACCCAATAAAAAAATTATTAACTTTTGCTATCTATTATTTGCAAGCCGCTTGGAGAAAGTTTTCATGCCACATGGTGCACATACTTGTTCCTGTCGTCCAATTAAACTTAAACTTACCAACGTTTGCTTCAAGAATCTTCTCATCTTTAATGCGATATTACGAGTTGGCTATATCCCATCCTCTTGGAAGAGCACTACAATTATTATGAGTCCTTAGTCAGGAAAAGACGCTAGTCAAATGACGTCGTACAGACCAATCAGCTTACGTTCAATCTTATCAAAGCTTGATACTATTTCTCATTTTTACTACATTTCGAAATGTCCTTTTTTTCGTTTGAAAAATATGGTCACCGTAGCTATGTCACAAATAATTTTCGTTACTTAATTTCTTATTTAGTTATTCAAAGAAGCAATTGCATACTTATGTAAGGTTATTAAAGATGTTGTTTACAATCGTAAATTAACGTATTGTGAAATACTTCGGCACGACGAAATTAAATGTGGGAATGGCTCAAAAAAGATTTAGTTATATCTAAAGAACGCTATGTATGTAACCTTCTGTTCTTACCGCGCCATGGTGAAGGGTATTTAAGATTCGACATAGCCGAATATAGCACTCTTACTGGTTTTTTAACTGATTCTTTTCTGTTCTTTATTTTTAATACTACAAACAAAAAAAAGAGCAAATTCAGTGAAAAAGACACAAAAATATTGCAAAAACTTACATGTACTGCAGCTTGTTAGTGGCAAATAACCCACAACACTACGTTTATCTCTTTTTTTGGAAACTCTTGACGATAAACGATAATGCTGTTATTGATGACGTGCGTTGGTTTCTTTGTAACTTTACAAATCATTTCGCATACGTAATTAACATGGTAAGTTTAAGTGTTAAAAGATACCAGCATAGCCATTATAGTACGAAATAATTCAACTGATTTTTTACAACCGCCAATTGGGGGCAAGTACTCAGGAGTTATCAGAAAGGTTTTTGGTATCAAGAAGAACCATTTGTTATGTGCTTTGCCGTGCTGAAAAACAGGGTTAGCTAGAACTAAAGCATGGAGGCCTCATACTTAAATAAATAAGCGCACAGAGCGCTTAATTCGAAGAAAAGTGAACCAGAACCCAAAGAAAAGCGTTTTTCCTTTGCGATAAGAAACATTTCGCAAGTTGTGGGCTATTGGGACGATGTGATTTTCTGCGACGAGACCAAAATAATGTTGTCCTACATCGATGGATCAACAAGAGTGTGTAGAAAGCCTCTAACATCGTTGAAAATTCGCAACATTATGCCAACAATAAAATATGGAGAAATGTCGAGGATGATTTGGGGCTGCATTTCGAGTAAAGAAAGAGACAACAAAGGATGAGCAACAATATTTAAGCATTCTGCAGAATAATTTGATAAGCAGTGCAAACAAATTTGAATTCATACGAGATAATAAGCCGCACTACAAATTTTATCAAGATAACGACTCCAAACACAAGTCCGACGTAGCAAGAATGCGTCTACTATTTAATTTGTCGTAAAGTTAAAGAAATAACTGCCCAAAGCCCGGACTTAAATCCGATTGAAAATTTGTGGGTTTATTTGAAAAAAAAAGGTAACTAAACGACAACCGACAAACAAGACAGTACCAAAATATGCCAGCCAACTATGACTTAAGGCAGTTAATTCACCCGATGAAAAAGAGAGTCCAATGAGTAGCAGATGCTTAGGGTGGTCACACCATTTTTGGATTATTTTATTTTAATGGAGGACTTCGGTCATAGAAACTGAGGCACTATATAAGTATATAATGACAAAAGGGAATCAAAATGTTTCAGTGTTGCTAATTAAGGCAGAATTATTTACCAGTGCCCATGTTCTGTAACTCACGCGTCGAGAAAGTTTTCGATTGAAATGTGTGAAATGAAACAAAAATGCCATAAATTGAAACAAACAGCTGTTTATCTCACTTAACTGTGTCTGTAAATTTTTTTGGCGAGTACAAGCTGTCACGTAAGGAAATTACTCGCCAATTTACAGAAAAAGTGTGTGTAACATTTTGGTGAGAAAAGTTCCCGCTTTAAACTGTCAAATAAACTCACGAATAAAAATGGGCGAGAAAAAATTTTAACACTAAAAAACAATTAAAAATGCAAAGAATAATAATAATAATATTTTATTCTTGGCACACTTTTCATTGTTTTATTATTTTGCTTTTAACATTTTTATAAAATATACGAATGTCTTCAAAGCTCGTTTGCAAACAACAAACATTAAAGTCGCTCTTTACACAATTTGGTATAGCCGACGGTTGTGTTTTCGCCGCCTTCGTTGAAAAATTATCAATTTAAGTAAATTTTGGTCGCCGTCAACGATATGTGTTACTGGCGTTCTGAACGTCTGCAATGTCACATCGGCTTCGAGTGCAATTTTATGACATTTATAACGTAACGACGTAATTTCTTTTGATAGTTTTCGACATGAGTTACAGACATACATTTTTCGAGAAACGATGGAATATTTTGTTTCACATCTTTTCGATGCAAGAAGTTCTCACTAAAGTTACAGAACATGGGTACAGGTAGTCGCAGTTCCTTGAAGATGTTAAATTATTAAAAGCAAGGCGAATTCTCTTCACATGTTCTCGCCTTTTTCATACACAATATAACTAGTGTATTGTGATACAAAGTTGACAGCTACAAATAAAAAAAAATAATCTGCTGTGGAATCAAGAGTATCTAGATATATCTGCTTTGGTTGGTAACACAGAGCACACAGAGGCGTCACGAGGCAGAAAATATTGTGTTTTTCTGTCTTTTTCTTCGAAAGCTGCCCTTTTTGCATTTTTTGTTTTGATCACCCAATTTGTGTTGATAGTAGTGGCCTGTTTTAACACATTGCCACTTTAACACATTGCCACTTCACTACCAAAAAACGTTTTCTTTCTCTTTCTTCGAAAGTTGCCCTCGCAAATGATTTAGCCATTATTCATACGTCAATTTTTTCATATCTGTATGCTTTGTGGTTGATAATGTATAAAAAAAAATCCAGTTCTGCCAAAAAAAAAAAAAATTTGTAGTACTGAAATATGTGCTAAAGCTCTCGATTTGTTATGGCAGGTGATAAAAAAGTTTGTTAAAGAAAAACTGGACAAATAGCGTCCCGTTCAGAGTATCGACGGTTCATTCCACTCTAAAATTGGACTGTCCCGGCGAAAACTGGCCAGTTGGCAAGTATAAATTCGACTGGAAATCACGCTGTAAAATTTCGTGAAGATCGCCCCATAATTTACGCTAGGCCCTATATAAACAGTTTAATAAGCCTAAAACCGTAAAAACTAATGCTATCATAACAAAATTTGGTACGTCACAGTTTTAAAGATCGGTCTATAATTTACCCTAGGCCGCATATAAGCCCTACTCCCGGAAAACAGTTTAGTACGCCTAAAACCGAAATTAATAATGCTAAAAGAATAAACATTAATACTTCAGTTTTATAGAACTAGAAATAACCTTGTTAAATTTCGTGAAAAAAGGTTCATAGTTTACCCTAGGCTCCATATAAACCCTATTGCCGGAAAACAGTTAAATACGCCATAAACCATAACTTATAATGCTATCATAACAAAATTTGATACGTCACAGTTTTATCGGACTAGAAATTTCACTGTGAAATTTCGTGAAGATCGGTCCATAATTTACCCTAGGCCCCATATAAATCACACTCTTGAAAATTAACCCTAGAGTACTAATGATCGACGTTTCGACGAGCATCGCTCCCTTTTAATTAATTTACTGTTAAATGGGTGTGCCTTACAATCTAAAAGTTTGTATGCTGTAAGTAGATGATTTATTTTTGCTGTGTGTAATAGTCTTTTTTAAACCGCGTTGCTGGAACAATGCTTTTATTGGTTTTGTACTCGTCGAATCGTTGAAGGTTAGTATTAACTTGACTTATTTTCAACTTTGTGAGCAAATATTGCAAATGTTGTTACTCCAAGCAATAGTGATAACCATGAACAGCTAAGGAGAAAATACAAAAAAAGACACAAATGAAGTACGTGTAACTCATGCCCATACGAAAATGCCGAATGTCAAAATAAAAATGTGATATATGGGCAAATCCCAGAAACAGTCCACCAACCAAAAATTTTTCAAATGATTTTTTTTTAACGGAATATAAGACTAGATGTTTAATTTCATTTTTATATTAAAAAATATGTATTTCAATGATCATCAATGCAATAATTTTTACCAAATCCTACCCCACTGCTGATTTTTTAATAAAATACGTGAATTTAGCATTATTTTAGGTTATTTTTGTGCTTAAAATAGCACTTAGAGCAAACTTATCAAAATATAAATTTCGTTAAAATAAAAGTTGGTATTCATTAGTTAACAAATTAGTTAAAGAAATGCAATTCATAATAATATAATTTGTTTTGTAAAAAAATAAATAAAATATAATAATAAAATACTACTGGAAAAACTGTAGTGTGCGTTACGTAGCGTGCGTCACAAAGGGTTCACGGCTTTTGTCAAGAAATCACAACATTTTTTGGCTGCAAATAAGTGCGTTTAGAATTCTCTTATACTCATCTTTCATTTAGGAATCAGATTTTGTATACCTTATCATGCAAAATTCGCTAAAATTAGGAAAACGCACTTCAACCTTTGAAGTTACTTCCACTTTTTGTAGCATGCGTCACAAAACTTTGTGATCAATTATTTCGCACCAAATACTTGCTAAGAAACTATGATATATGCCATTCGTAAGTATATATTAATGTCAGTAAACACTATATATAAGTTGCAGCTATCTTGTTTGAAAGACCAAAAAATGTGTATATTTCAATCAGAAAACGCGTGCGAGTGTAGCGTTCGTCACGCAGGATTTGCTCATATGCGAAAAACATATATATGACAGTGCATAGAGAAAGGGACCAGTAAGGTTAAGGGAACAGTAAAAACCAACTACACAAAACAAGGGGTTGGGACGACCTACGCGCGTTTTCAATATTGAGATATGTCGCTTTCAAATGAGACCAATACCAACACGCTCAGTGATGGTACACCAAAGATACACGTATTTAAATCTTTAAAATGGCAAAACCCTTAGATCCCTTTCTATTTTTCGCGTCACATTTGCGGAAACCGCAAAGTTGGGCTTTGTGACTCTTGCTCGTGTTATTTAAAAAAATTTTTTTATATTTTTTAAAGCTTAAAATGTCTTTTTTAAGTTTTTACTCTTCTTAAATTTTTTAGTTAGGCTTACAATATTTCTAGGTCCTTTTTAATGTTCCGAAAAATATGTGCAATATAAAATGATTTAGTACAAAAATTAAATATTTCGTTTATCTATAGGAATTAAAATTTAATTATTTTTTTTTATAGAGACTTATAAGGTGCCCCAATGATCAATAACAATTATTGAAAAAGTATATTTGGTTTTAAGCCAAAGTTACAGGCAGGTAAAAAATACATTGTCGAATCGACGATCATTAGTTACAACGTACGTTAAATGTGGTTAGTACTCTAGGGTTAATTAAATGCGCCTTAAACCGTAGCAGATATAGATATTGCGGTAAAATTTCTTCTAACTTAGCTTCATATGGCCTGAAAAAATGTCATGTAATTTTGTGATACGCGATCCATAATTTACTTTACATCCCATATTTAGCAGCCTTCTAAAATTCACTGTAAACGCTTAAACTAATTTCACTGTATTGAAATTTATGTTTTTGAATACCAGAAATCACTCTGCGGAATTTTGAGATGATTGGTTCATAGCTTATCATGGCTCCAATATAAGTTCCCCTCCTGAAAATTCAAGTTCGGCTTAAACTGTTACGAATTATGATATTTTACTCAAGATTGTCGGTCAATAATTTATTTAGGTCTAAACCGCAACCAATTTTAATGCTATTGTCTATTTTTATAAAAATTAATTAATAATAAATAGACATCATATAGATATCACTCCTGAAATATTCGAACTGTTGGTGGAGGGTATCAGAGATTCACAGGCACTCTTAATTGCTTTGTAATAATGTTAATGAATAATATAGATCGCAGTGTTTGTGAAAAAAATTACTTGAAACAGAAAAAAATAGAGTTGTAACTTTTTAGTTAAATATTTTGCTTTAATTTAATAAAATTTGTTTTTTTTTTATATCATTGTAAACAATGTTAATAATAACAATGAATAAAAAAAATTTGTTTTAAATAAAAAGTACTTTTATTTAATGTAAAAAGTAATTCTTGACAGACTGTATGTTCAGTAAATATCGGTGGACGATAAGATACTTCAAAATCAACTTCAAAATGTTGTTCCCGTATTTAATTTATTTATTTATTTATTATGTCTATAGAACATTGTTCCTTACAGACTATTTGAAGAGCTTAAGTTAGTTTATTCAAAATATAACTTAAAATTAATATGTAAGTCTTATTACAAGATTTAAATACTATTTACAATTTTAAAAATTATATTTAAATATGATTAGTTCTCATATTATAAAAAAGAAAAGAATTAAAATTATGAAATAATTTATGGAATAGAGTTAAGGCTCTAATAAATGGACTATTAAGTACATAATTAGAACGATGTAGTTGAATATAAAATATATTATGGTGACGGAGATTCCTACAGGAAACTTTAAATGAAATTTTAGTCAGAATATCGGGGCAATCAATATTTCCATTTAATAAATCAAAAATAAACGACAATGAAAAAATTTTACGACGCAACGACAAAGTATCAAGTCCAAAAAGCAAACTACGTTCAGCATAAGGTGGCAAGGGATACGACAATTTAATATTTCTTAAAGCAAAAGACACGAATTTTCTTTACATTTTTTCAAACCGATCTATGTGCAATCTAGTAAAAGGGCTCCAAACTATTGCACCATATTCAAGTTTTGACCTAATTAGAGAAGTGAACAAAATCTTTAAGGTACAAGGATCAGAAAAGTCAACCAAATATCTCTTAACAAAGGCCCATGCTGACTGAGTGTGTATGTATGTTTTGGGAATTAATGAATCCAAATGGGGAACAAAAGTTAATTTCGTATTAAATAGTATGCCCAAATCATTTACCTCGTTAACCGTTTTCAATAAATTGCAAACAATTCTAATGGCCAGTTTACACGGTAATACAATGTATTACGACTTTGTAGAATCAAAATATTATGAAATTCTCTCCGTGTTTAAAAGAAAAAAATAAAAATCTTGTAAGTATAATTCATGTTTACACGGATGGTATAAGTAAAATCAAAAATAATAACAAAAAAGCAGATGGTTGCAGTTTTAAATATTTACAAAAACAACATGAAAATTTCCTGAGTTGATTTTTGTTGTTTTTGTAATTGTATAAAAATCTATCACCTTCAATATACTCTGTTAAAATACACCCCTGATGTGATGAGACTACATAAGTTTCTAAAATGGTTTAGAAAAAAAGCATTTACCGACCGCTTGTCAGATTTTGTTTTACATGATAAGATTTTTCTCATTCCACATAATTTTTCGACATGTCGTAATACATTGTATTACCGTGTAAACAGGCCTTTAATGACATTTTGAGAGCATTGCGCAAATGTGTACACGATATTTGAATGCATTTATCAAAATTTACTTTTACTTTATTATCAACGCACCAAGTTGATAAATGTTCTAATCCTGATTGTAATTTGAGCTTATCACTTACACTATGTATTTTTGAGAACATTTTTAAATCATCAACATACAGGTATAATAATAAATAATTTTTATACTTAAAACACAAATATATATCATTAATGAAAATATTAAACAATAAAGGGCCCAGAATACCACTCTGAGGATTGCCCGATGTTTGTTCATATTGTGCAGATTTGTAATCAACAACCCTAACAACACAAATTCTGTACTGTGAATATCTGTGAATTTAAGGCTAACCAAGAAAGACAATTTTAATGAATTCCAATTCTTAAAAGTTTTTTGAGTAAAATTTTATGTGATAATTTATCAAAAGCTTTACTCAAGTCAGTGTATATCGATTCCACTTGAAACCCAGATTCCATTGCTTGGAAGCAATAATATGTAAATGCTACTTAGCCCATCGATTTCGACCAGTACCTTTATCAGCGTATATCTTGAATGTTAACTATAATTTTTTAATCTATTTTCACAAAAATAAAATCTGAAATAATATATTAGTAGTAAATTTAAGGACTGTATAAAATATTTTGGTAAAAGGATTAAAAAAGGCACATTTTTGGCACATATTTCCATTAACAAAAATATAAAATAAAATTTTTTGTTTTTCATAATTTTTAAGCATAAATAAAATATTGTAAGAAGCGGCAAAATCAATTTGATGTTGATAAGTTTTCTGACTGGCCGGAAGCAGAGCTGTAAATGAATCATTCATTTTTGATTTTAATTCATTAATGAATTAGAAAATTTTGAATTAATTCTTTTTACACAAATTAATGAATTGAATGAAAATTGAGTCAATTCAAATGAATTTGAAAGAAATGAATTTCAATTCGTTTTCCAATTCAAATGAATTTGTAACATGAATTGCAATTCGTTTCTAATTCAAACGAATTTCTTAAAGTGAATTGCAATTCATTTTACAGATTCATTTGAATTGAATTGATTTTGAATTTAATTAAATGAATTAGAAAAATGAATTGCAATTCAAATGAATGAAATCAAAAATGAGTTGCAATCAATCAAATTCAAGAGCAGATCTAGGGTGAATTACTAAAATGAACTATTTTTTATTGCAGTTTGAAGTTTTTAAAACATAAAGTAAACAAATTTTCCAATTGTAGGAAAAGTAGTAAGAATTTCGAGTAAACGAACATAGCTTTGACAGCAAAAAAATGTTGTTGAGATTCAAAATTGCTAAAATCTTTAAAATTCGATTGAATTTAAAAAAAATTAATTCTCCACAATACACAAATATGAGATTATTTAAACAAAAAAATTATTGTTAAACACACTTTTAATAATATTTTACACTATTTAATAAAAATAAAAATTTAAGTTTCTTTTAGCAAATCAACAAAATTTTTCCATTTTGATAGGATTTTCGCCTATACCTAATAATTAAATTCCTATTTTGCCGCTACCTGACAATTCCATTCCAATGCAAAATAAATTCAAAATTCAATCAATTCAGTTCAAATGAGTTGGAAATGAATTGCTAATTCTTTTTTCTAATTCAGTTTGAATTAATTCAAAATCAATTCAATTCAAATGAATCTGTAAAATGAATTGCAATTCACTTTAAGAAATTCGTTTGCATTGGAAACGAATTGCGATTCATTTTACAAATTCATTTGAATTGGAAAACGAATTGTAATTCATTTCTGTCTAATTCATTTGAATTGACTCAAAATTCATTCATTTCATTTAATTGTGTGAAAAGAATTAATTCAAAATTTGTTAATTCATTGCATGAATGATTCACGAATTAATTCAAAAATGAATGATTCATTTACAGCTCTGGCCGGAAGTACTACAACAGCATAATCACTTAATGGCAATCGGTTCAGAACATCTAAAAGGTATTATCATATATCAGATAATAGTCGCTAAGGAACAACATATTGTTTTGTCAAAGTTCGTCAACTGGTTGATGTTCCCAATTATAATCGAATGCAGCTTATGCAAATTCGTTAAGAGAAAACCAATCCGAATTGGATTTAAAAAATTTT
The DNA here is from genome assembly GCA_930367215.1 of Pollenia angustigena. Taxonomy (NCBI): domain Eukaryota; kingdom Metazoa; phylum Arthropoda; class Insecta; order Diptera; family Polleniidae; genus Pollenia; species Pollenia angustigena. The sequence continues at coordinate 7,306,233 of OV884061.1, read as the reverse complement.
GATATGCTGCGAAAGTGAAGAATTATTCTTCAGTATTTTATATGGTGGCTCAAACTGTTCTGTATTTACTGGATAATCAGCGTCCCTGATCCCGATTTTCATATACAGGACAGCGCTGTATCCAATGTTATTTATAATAACTCCTCAGTCAAACCAATGGCTAATGTTAAGCTGTATTTCACAGCCGAAAGCAATTCAGACGTATTATCATGATATGGATGGTGTCAGCTTTCATGACAATGGCGCTCTTTCACAAATTGGTTTTCGACCTGAAGTCACAATACAGTGGGTTTGACATTTTTTTAAATGCTCCTAAATCTCCCAAGGGTATCTGAAAACATTTAAAGGATATGCCATCTTGTTGTGTTACCTCCTCTGGGCAAATCAGGTAGTCGGCATAGTTAAAAATTTACATATTTCTTCAGATTGCGGCTGACCAGAGACCTATCTGGTACCATGGTATTCATTAGCCGCTGGAATCAAGACTCCGGTCTGACAATTGGTTTATAGTCAAAGTCACGGGAAGGGAGATCTTAAAAAGTTGGCTTCAAAGGCTGGTAAACGCACTTTTTGTCACATAGTGGTGCTTATGTAAATCGTTTTTACTCATACTCCTTAATCCACCATAATAAACTCAATTATTAGACACATGCTTTGTATATTTACATGCAAAAATACATATGGGGGATTTCATGTCAAGTGACCCAATTTTGAAATCGATGTCTTCCGATTTGGATGAAAGGTTAGTCCTATTGGATAGTAGTTAAGACACAAATTTTCAACAAGATCGGTCTAAAAGTTTCTGAGTTAGTGGGGGTCAAGCTTTGACATTTTGGCCATACAGGTTCTCTTTTATCCATGTAACTTATTACCTATTGGTGTTAGCAAAATTTGTCCCAAGTAGCTTCGATAGCTATTTGATCAATATTTTGAAAAATTTTTTTAATTTCTAACTCCAGGCGAGGGTTTTTCAATTTTTATCATACGAACTATTTTGAATTTTTTCCTTTTTGTGTTTAAGTGTTTCTAAAGCCTTAAAAATAAAATGTGTGCAAAGAAACTAGACAAATTAACCTTTCCGACGGAATGTTACAAACCCAATTTATATTTTATACCTTCGATACTGTAATGCCCACAATATGTTAATACAAGGAATAAAATCACTTTTTTTCTGTAGAAATGTTGACAGATTAAATTCTTTTTATTAATTTGTAATAATAATTAAATTTATATATAATTATAATAATAATAATTTCTAATAATAATAATAAAAAGATAAATAATTTAATAGAATTTTATCTTAATCACATTAGATCCTTTTATATCCTAATTTGTTTACATTTAATTTGTTGTAGCTGATGAAGTGTTTAAGTTTGCAAATTTTCAAACACCCAATCTTTCACCCTCCCTATGTATCGCACTCATTTTTCTGCTTTTTTTTTTGCCAATCCTTTGTTTGCGTTACTTCGTTTAGCTGTTGATTTCGCTGCTGGTTTTGGAAAGAAATCGCATTGAGTAGCGGCAGAAAAATTGTTCAACTTGAGTCTTCTATCGTCAAGCGGAATAAAAGCATGGTATTGAGCGGTGCCATCGATTGTTCCAGCAGCATCGAATCTGCTCTTCAGTGTTTCCGCATGATCCTCTTTGCTACTAAAAACTATTTCAGTTTCTTTACAACAATTCTTTGCCCAATGGAATAAAGCAGTCGCATCTAAGATGCGATCTAGATGAGAGCACTGGAGACTATACTTCGCTGCATTTCTTTTGAGGTTTGCTCCAACACCATCACATGCTCCTTTACCATGAGCAGTAAGATGAAAATGCCACTCAGCTGGCATTCCAAAATCTTTTTCATGAGCTAAAAGATTTGCGAAGCTACTTTTGTTTTTAAAATGTCGACGAGCTCCGTCCGAATTGTAGTATACCTGCTCTACTGTAAAATTACATTTAAGATAATTAAGTATTATCTTCTGGTATTCATAAACTGAAACGGTATCATCAGTTTTCCATCTTTCATGTAGTAAATGACTACTGTGAATATAGTTGCTTGGTCGTTATTGAAGTGGAATGACTGTATGGCATCCTGAAGAACATTTTTATAGTTTTCTGCGAAATCAAACGAAATACCGAATTCACCAGACTTCAAATGTATCTTCAAATCTTTTAAGAATGACCACTGCTCTTTGATTAAAAAGTCATGGGTTCTCAAATTTAGCAATCCTCTACACATGTCTTCCACAAAATCATCTACATTTGAAATAATGGTTTTCAATGTGCATCTTTCAGTCCGAAGCCAAGATTCAAATTTTATCTCCTCAATACATTCTCGCTCAAAAGAGCTAATAAAATTCTCTTTGATGATTGTCGTTTCCGGGCAATTTTAACATTCGCCTAAGTGGCAAGAAGTTGTTGCATTAGGACACATAGTCAATTTAAGGCAATCGCGGTAATCGTGCAATTCTTCTGGTGAATCATCTGTTAAATACCTTAAGTTAATTTCCTTTAACATCAGTTTAACATTTTCATGGTAAATGCAAACGCATACTGTGTGAGTTCCGCTGCTTCCTGCCAAAACGCAGTGTTTTGGCCTCAGTTGGGTAAATATTGTGAAGCCAATTTTGACATCATCGTGTTCTGTTTGAAATGTTGCGAATAACTCATTCAGGTTGCAGAGAACCATCCTCTTTTTCATTTGAACTTTCTTGCCATCGATTCGTACGGACATCCAGTCTTTCATCCCTGGCATCAAGCGACTCATATCATCTCGCTGATAAAACTGAGTTACTAGAGCTTCAGTTTCGCACTCTAAAGTTCAATTCTTTTTGTTTGAGAGTGTGAGAATGCCATGCTCAGCAACCAATTTTTTAGCAGTTCTTGCTTTTCGTTGAGACGTTCCAAACTCAGCCATTATTTTTGCACAACTCCATGTGGATGCAGCAAGCGTAAGAAGTTGAATTCTTTCAGCTCTGCTCTGTGACGTCTTGTATTTCTCTTTTATTTGTTCCAGAACTTCTACTGCATCCTTATGATATTTGTTTTGACACTCATTCTTTGAACGTTTACCTTCTACTGAAAAGTTAGAATAACCATCATCATCAACAGTTCTGTAATCATTCTCAGAATTACTTTTGTCTTCATATGAAATAACTTCAACGCAAGGCTCATTACTAATTCGTTAAACTTTCCCAGCTCTTTCCTGCATGACCCACAAATTTTCCACCGTTTTGACAACGTAGGGATTTTTTTTTAATAGGCCGTCGAAAATATTTCGCATATCCGATGATCTGTGAACTTTTTTGTTAAAGGGATTAAAACAAAAAGAAGCAAATATATCACTTTGAAGCTTTGCCTTTTTCGGAGCTGTATACATTGTAAAAATTAATTATGTAAATAACAGACGTCTAATCTGTAACGCTGTTTCAAAAAAACTGAATACCGAAAGTCTTCAGAATGACAATAGATAGTTTTTTTAAGATTATGTAGGTAGTGTATTTTAATGAAGGTGTCTAATTATTTTTATAAGGGTGAAGAAGGGCTTAGTGTGGGTTAATCGCATGTTTCATAATAAAAATAATAAAGTACCATTTTTAACCAATTATTACTAACCTGTAAATTTTCACCTTCTAAACATAATATTAAAAAACTACCTTTTAACTTCTATCTCTCCACCCACATTTTAAAGGCAAGTGTCATAAAATAATAAATTAACTGGTATTTCGGAGAATGGCCATAAAATATTTCCACCTGATTTAAAAACTTGTCTCTGGGGCACCTAATATTTTGACAACAAAAATCACATTTAGTATTACGTGCGCTCAAATCTGTATGTTTTTTTATGTAGGAAAAATTAAAAAAAGAATTATTTGTCAACATTTCTACAGAAAAAAAGTGATTTTATTCCTGGGATTAACATATTGTGGGCATTACAGTATCGAAGGCATAAAATATAAGTTGGGTTTGTAACATACCGTCGGAAAGGTTAATTTGTCTAGTTTCTTTGCATACGTTTTATTTTTAAGGCTTTAGAAACACTTAAACACAAATAGGAAAAACTTCAAAATAGAGTTAGAAATTATTTTTTTTTAAACATAAGCCACTCTCATCCCAAAAAGCGACCAAAACTACCTTTGAGCCAAAAAAAAAAAAAAAACATTCCGGATACGAAAAAAATTTTTTAATTTAAAAAAAATGTTTCAAAATATTGATCATATAGCTATCGAAGGTACTTGGGAAACATTTTGCTAACACCAATAGGTAATAAGTTACATGGATGAGAAAGAACACCTGTATGGCCAAAATGTCAAACTTTGACCCCACTAACTCAGAAACTTTTAGACCGATCTTGTTGAAAATTTGTGTCAAAGCTACTATCCAATGCAAATTTCATCCAAATCCGAAGACATCGATTTCAAAATTGGGTCACTTGATATGAAATCCCCCATATGTATCTACTTGTTAAAAGTACATATTACATATACCGACATCAAAATGAAAAATTTTTAAATTAAATTAGGTTTAATTACAGTATTATAAATATTAAAGGTTTAAACGTATAGAGCATATATATATATATATATATATATATATATATATATATATATATATATATATATATATATATATACTAGCTTAACCCGGTGCGCTTCGCTACACTGCTTTAACCACGTTTGAAGACACTCCCTTTAATAGTTTTTCAGTTGGAAGATATTTAATATATGCATTCTATTGGAGCTATTTCCCCCCCCCCCCCCCCTGCACCTACCCGCGTTATTTTTTTTCAAAAGTTTTGTATACCATAAGTGTGACTTCCACAAAGTTTCAACATTCTCACTATAACAGTTCTTAATTTATGCGATATTAAACATTGGCGTCCAATGGGGGATTCCACTTCCCCCGCTGCTTTTTTATTTCAATTTTGGGACTCAGAAGATCCTACTACCAAAAGTTCAACAAAATGCGTTCAGCGGCTCTTAAGATATGCAATATTTTATATTGGCATCCAATGGGGGGTACCTTTTCCTCTGCCCCTATCGAAAAAATAAGTAGCCTATTTTATTATTTTAAATTTCAGGAAAATCGGTTCAGTAGTTAAGGAGTCTATAAGCCACCCAACAAACAAACATACAAACATTTTTCATTTATATAGACATATAAGTAAATATATATATATCAGTAGCGGAATTCATTCAACAACATTCGTATGTCATATGTATTTAATAATACCTAAGTATTGAAATTTAAATATTTCAGTCCCCAAATGGCTGAGATATAGGAAAACACGACTACCCTTAATTTTTACCCATAAATCTCTAATTTTTACCTATTCTTACAGTCTATAAAATTTGTTTTGTCTATTTCACCTGAAATAAGCTTAGTAGAATAGTATTGGTGGAAATCAACAAAATCGGTTCAAAAATGAACACGTTATATAATAATCATCTTGGCACAATAGCGTCCATATAAGCTAGGAAGATCAAATTTCAAACCTATTTTTTATATTTTTTAAGAGTATCAAATGTTCAAAATGAGCGAAGTCGGTCCATTACTTCACCTGGGCCCTATTCCACAAAACAACTTATCAACTTTTCACTTTGCACTTATCAAATTGCATTTTTTGGCAAAGTGAAAAGTGTTTCTGTTCCACAACATTCTTTGCAAATCTCACTTTGCACTAAGCTAGTTTTTGCAAAGACTTTGCTTTCTTTGCAAAAACTTTGCTCTCTTTGCAAAGTCTTTGCGCTCTTTTGCAAAGTGAATGTGCAAAGTGTTCCACAAAGGATTTAATCATCTTTGCATTTCTGTCTTAATATAAATTATTAAAATGAGCTAAAAAGTAAAAATGGAATATGTACTTGCAGTGTTACATGTTATTTAAGAAAAAAAAAGATATTTTATCTCCTAGTAAGTTTTTTTTTATAGAATTATTGTAAATAGCATATGAGAATTATTTCTTTTTAAAAGTTATTTTTATTATATAAACCAACTTTATTTTCGAATGTGTTCAATGAATCAAGTTTCAATTTATAAAGCTTCCTTGCAATAGTCTTATTCCTTCATTTGTTCACATATTTTTGCTTATGCAAACCTTTGCTTAACATTGAAGCTATAGATATGTACATATGCATATAAATTATAAATTGAAATCATTGAACCCATTCGAAAAATTAAAATGGTTTATATAATAGAAAATATCTTATAAAAAGAAATAATACATAAAATGTATTAAGTATATAAATAAACATTCTGCAGGCGTCTTATAATTGAAGCACAGCCGCGAATAACGTTTTAAGTTACAAAATAATAATTTTTCAGGAGAGCAAAAAAACGTTTTTTGACCAGGCAGCATTATTTGTTTTAAACATTTTTTTTTCTATTATTAAAAATAATGATAATAAAACCTTTAATGCAAAAGGCTTTTAAAACATTATTCCGCACTGCAAAGCCATTTCGGTTTCATCATTTTGTTAGTAACTTGCAATGTTCTTCCACTGGCTGACACTTTGTGCTCCATTTTGAAGGCGTTAAGGTGCATAGTTTTTGTTGATTTGATGTTTAAACTGTGTAAGAAGTGAATGTAAAAAGTCATCTGCAAAAAAACAGTTTTTGCAAAATATGTCGTTTACAACGTTATTCGCGGCTGTGCTTCAATTGTAAAAACTTATGCACAAAATTTACTTCATTTAGTAGTTTAAAAAAAAATATGGAACATTTCCTAATTCCTAATAATATGTATATATCTATAGCATAAATTTTTACCAAAGGATATCTTAAGCATAAAATATGTGAATTATTAAAGGAATAGGACTATTGCAAGAAAGCTTTAACATTTTAAAGGTTAATAAATTATAAAAACAGGCTTCCTGGGAGCAAGTTTTGAAAAAAACCCAATCTTTGCAACTGGCGTTTGTCCAATAAAAATGTGGGCATATGCGTCTACTATAACATCGACAACTCTATGGATGGCTCTGTAAACTGCTGATTTTGCAACACCGTGCATAGCTGCAACTCAATGGTACTGGCAACCATTTCCGAGCAGATGAACACAGTAGCAGTTGATTTTCAGCTTACAAACTGCGCTTTTAATTGTGCTCTAATTCTTCTTTAATTATTAAAATTTTGTAGTCCCGAAAAATTAATTCGGGCCCTATAATTTCTTAGTATGCCCACGTTTCTACTATTGTAGACCAAAAACTCGCGTCTTAACATTTTGAAAGCTTTACTAGCTATAACAACTAAACAGCATAATTATTTGCAAAGTCTTTGCAAATTACACTTTGCAATAATAACTTTGCACTTTGCACAAGAGAACGTACGTGGAACAGAAATTGAAAGGAGAATAAAAAAATTGCAAAGACTTTGCAAATTTCACTTATCAATTTCAACTTATCACTTAGCAAATTAAATGGTTCTGTGGAACATAAAGTTTTGCAAATTGACGAAAAATTTGAAAAGTGCAAAGTGAAAAGTTGGTTTGTGGAATAGGGCCCAGGTCAGCCAAGTGTTCTCTCGTCATTAAGATTTGCAGCGATTTAAAGTACTATGGTGTTAGCTATGATAAATTCACCACAGCCAAATATAGTATTTAACTTGTTTTATTTTAATTGACTCAAAATTCTCTCTACATTAAGTGAAGAATGGGGTAATGATTTAATTTCATAAACAAATCTATTAAATAATCAAGTGAATAAAAAGTAAACGACTTGCCCTCGAAATTTCGCTTTTGTCCCATACATTTTTAAGGGAAAGAATAACAACAAATTTTTCACAATAGGGATGACAATTTAAGCTGCCTCGTTTCCAAAATGCCTTTTTTTGGGGTGAGGAATAAATAAAATCGTCACTTTTAAGATATTCGTCACTTTGCTAATTTCGAAGCGAAAAATCGTCAAAATGACAATCAATTATCAAATCTGGCAGCGGTGTCATGCACACATGTTCAAGTTCAGAAGATGAAGCAAATTGTTGCATTGGCTTTCGTCACATATTTATTATATTTATTTTGTCACATTCATTTAAAACCGCGACAATTGTTATTTTTTTTTAAGAATTGGGTTTGAAATCTTTAGTGAATCAAAATAGCTCGTTAAAAGTATTTTTTTACGTTTCTATATGATTTGAAATAACTCATTGAATTATATATTTTTTTTGATTTTGGTTAAAACTAAAAGTTTTTGGCGAACTCGTTCGACCTTAACCTTCGTATAGGAAGGCGAGAGTTTCCAGAATCCGCTCCAGAGTATTTTGATCTCCACCCGTAAACGTCTGAGTTATTTCCTTGGTACTCCACCAGTAAAACGTCTGAGTTATATATCGTCATATTAAATGCAAACGGACGTAACTACACAAAATTTCGAAATGGAGTTTTTTATCGATTATGGTTCGTGTTATCAAAATACATATTCAAGCAAAATTTTAGAATCTTACGATCAAAAATGGCGATTTTATTAACGAAATTTAAACGCCAATTACACTTTGTTGTTATTGATTTTGTAAAGTTTTTTGCTTCTCCTGTAAAAAATTAAAAAGTTTAGTTACGTCCGTTTGCATTTAATATGACGATATGGTTTTCCACCAGTCACATTGAGTTTTTTCCTTGGTTCTCTACCAGACAACACATTAAAACATTGAGGTTAAAAACGATTGCGTATAGTTAATGTAGAAACCGCAAAATCTGCAACTCGTTACAGTTATACGACGCCGAAACACTAACCAATGCGGGGTGACAACGCAACAGAAGCAGACAAACAAAAACGACCTGTTTGCCCTTAAGAAATAATGACAAAAAGCGCGAGCTGTTTCTCCATTCAGAGCAGTTTTACGAGTGATTGTACCACATGAAGTACACATAATCTTTTTAGTCAGGGGTGCCAGCTGGTTTTAATAAGAAATCGGCATTTTAAAAAGAGCCATTTCTCGGCTCTTCATTTAAAAAAAATCAACAAAAAACCGTCAAATTAAAAATACTCTTTTTTTTAAATAATTAGTATTGTGGTTATTTTGTTGAACTATTTATGGTTTTTAATCCAAATTTTAATATTTTAATTAGGCTTAAGTTCATCAAATTAAATTTTCATTAAATTATGTTTATGAAGAAAGGAATTTTACAACATGAAAATTAATTTAAATTCTTTTGAAATTAAATTGTTATTGATAATTTTTCATTCTTGACTGCAGCTGCGGCTTGAACCCAGGCTTTTACGGACAGGTTACCCTTGCATGTTTCGATTGCAGCCACTCAATCTCTTCAGAGGGGTTTGCCGTTTAACACTCACAGCCATCGACGACTGCTGGTAGTCAATCGTCAAACATCAATCTTTAAACAAAATTGTATTAAACCTTTGGTAGATCGAAATTTGCTTTGAATGATTATCTATTTCTAATTGATTTTACATCTTTTTTCCTTACTTATGTTTTTCCGTACTTTTGTCAAGAATTCTTCTTGAAGTCCAAAGTACATTTTTTGCTTTGTTTTCATTGTTTTTGTCTATCTTTTTCTTGTTGACCTTTTTCAGCACAACTTGACAAACTGTTAACATAGAGCTCGTGCCTAAGCTTTAACAATAATTAGTATTGTGGTTTTTTTTCCCGGTATAAAATAATCTTTGACAATAACATTATCATTTGTTTCAAATTTAGATATTTTAAAACCTTTATAATAGCGGAATTCACACCGAGCTTATTAGTTTTTTAGTCGTTAATCGTTACTTTTTAACACGCATTTTGTTGTTGTATATTTAACGCGCTACCGTATTAACATTTAACAAATTAACGACACGGCACCCCTGATAAAATAGTTGTAAGTTGGTAACTCACTACTAACCGTCAGCAAACGTTATTTGTGTCAAAGCATGAGCAATTAGATGGTTGACAATTGTTTTTTTTACACTTTCTCGTGGCATGTTTTATTTTTTCCAGAATAATAAATTATGTCAGAACATAAAATCAGTTGTTTTACTACGAAAGTTACAAGACTCACAAAGTTTTAAAAAAGGAGTCGTTCACAGCTGGTAACTTAAACAAGTTAACAAACTACCGAGTAACAAATTAACAAGTTCGGTGTGAATACCACTAATATTTTGTTTGTTTTTAACAAATTTTTTGACATTTTTCAAATTTTTAGTTTCTACATTTCTTTTCGGATTAACAAGATCAAGTCTTGGTCTTACTTTGCTTTTATCGAACATTAAATAAACTGGGAAAACGCATGTACTATTATGTACCGTGTTTCGATAGTCAAACAAAAATCTGCATAATACAATGTTGAATTCAGATAATGATGTTTTACTTAAACTATGTTTTAACGCGTTTTTAATTGTTTTAACTGCGTTTTCCGCCTGGCCGTTTGCAGCGGGGTGCCCCACTGGCGATGTTATTTGCTCAATACCATTCATTTTTAAGAATATTTTAAATTAAATTGATACAAGCGACGTTCCGTTGTCTGAAACAACACATTTTGGCAAACCAAAACGAGCGAAAAGCTAGTAACACAACAATAACCGCACGACTGGTTGTGTTAGTACCCATGTCTATACACTCAACCCATTTGATGGTACTATCCACCACTACTAAACACCAGCGTTTTTAGAACGGACCAAAAAAAAATCAAAATGTATTCTCGACCAAACTGCATCAGTTCTTGGCCAAGGAATCAATTCCTGTTGAGGTGGATTTGGACGGGTCATAAGACTTTCCCTGCTTTGGCCACCAACAACTCCCACTCGCCAAATTTTTCTTTTTAATAATACATAACCATATGGGAAAAAGTTAACAACATCGGCTGTTTATTGTTTTGGTATTACGACTCGATATCCCCAAAAAAAAACAATTTGACTCTTCTGATAACTCATGTTTCTTTAAAAAACAAATGGTAACAATTCAGATTCGGTACACTTTTCAGGCCACCCAATTTGAATAAATTTTTTAACTTTTAGCAGCACCTCATCTTTTAACGTTTCCTAGGCCTATTGTTGCAAAATCCAAAAATTTATTCGCATCATTAAGTGTTTGTAAATAATGTACATAGAAATTGTCTGGAAAATCACCTAAAGAAAAGTAAGATTCTTTAGAGTATCTAGAAAAGTAAAACGCAATATTACTTTTTGATTTTATGTGACAGATGTCAAATTGGTAACCTGATAAAGTTAAAGCAATACGTTGTAATCGGCTTGAATCCATTAATGGTATTTCTCTTTTAGGATTGGAGATATGTTGTAACGGTATATTGTCCGTCACTAATGTGAAATGACGACCATATAAATAATGGTGAAATTTTTTCACACCAAAAAAAAATAGCTGCTGCTTCTCGATCTAACTGTGAATATTTTTTTCCGTATCTGTTAAAGATCTTGAAGCAAACTCTATTGGCCGCTCCAAACCACTTTCATCGGTTTGAGACAACATGGTGGGGCCTTATGGGCTGGCATCTACCGTTAATTTTGTCTTCGACCTTCCATTAAAACGAGCTAAATCATTGTTCCAAACAAATTCTGTATCTGCTCTTAAAAGCATGTGTAACGCGTGCAACAGTGTTGACACATCTGGTAAAAATCGTCTATAAAAGTTTACGACACCTAAAAAGGGTGGAAGTTCCTTTACATTAGTTGGATAATGAATGTTAGTAATTTCACTAACTTTCTATGGGTTCAAATGTTAACCGTTTCTGTCAATCACATGACCGTAATATCTAATTCTTAATTAACCTTTAATATATATTTCAAAAAATTTTGCTATGATTCAAAATGTTAAGAACTCTTTCGAGTCTCTCAAAATGCACTTTTTCATTCGGAGCACTTATCAAAATCACTTATCAAAAAGACATAATTCTCTGGAAGATTGCAGGCGCCGATGCCAACCCATAAATTAACCTTGTATATTGAAATAGACCTTTTGATGTTGAAATAGTAGTGTACTTACGAGATTCTTTATCCAATTCAATTTGTTAGTAAGCCATACTAAAATCTAATTTAGAGAATTTTCCCCACCATGTAACTTTGCAAAAATATCCTCAATTCGAGTTAGAGGATATTTTTCAACGTATAAATGTGGATTTAGAGTGACCTTTAAATCGCCACAAATTCGATTTCTTCAATTTTTCTTCACGATCGGAAGGATAGGTGGTGAAAAAGATATATATAAGTTTGTCATTCCGTTTGTAATTTCTATAACATTGATGTTAGACCCTATAAAGTATATATATTCTGGGTCCTTATGAGGAGCGAAGTTGATTTAACGATGTCCATTTGTCCGTTGAAATGGATTTTCCGAATATATGATGGGTGCCAGGTTATTATACATTTATATCACATATGGTCCGGAATTGTTTGCTATTGAGAGTCAGCAAGATCGGTCCACAAATGGCTGAGATATGAGTAAAAAACCACGACTGCCACAGGTGGAAAAGGAAAAGGGTATATATAAGTTTGTGATTCCGTTTGTAATTTCTACAATTTTGAATCTTAGACCCTATAAAGTATATATATTCTGGGTCCTTATGAGGAGAGAAGTTGATTTAACGATATCCGTCCGTCTGTCCGTTTTACGTTTGATATGTGTTTTCCGGAGACTCCAGACATGATAGCGGCTAGGTTGTTTCACATTTATGTCATATATAGTCCATAATTTCTTGCTATTGAAATTCAGCTAGATCGGTCGAACAATGGCTGAGATATGACCAAAAAACTACGACTGCCTCTAATTTTTCCAAAAAATCCCTTGTGGTTGTTGTATTTTTATTACTTTTTTCTGTATATCTGGAGAACGGCAAAAGCCAAAGTTTTCAAATTAGGTACAAATACACACCATCCCACAAAATGTGGGCGGGATTGGAGAAGTGGGCGTGGTACCTCCCATACAAATAGTATTAAAAATTGTATAAAAACCTGAATTTTTGACCTATGGTTTCGCCTTATATATCAAAATTCGGAAATTTTTAATAGAAAATATTTTCTGAAAAACTCGGGAAAATCGGTTCAGATACGAAAAAGTTATGTCCAAAATATTAACTTTTCTTTTGAAAAAATATCCATTTTCGGGAACCATAGATCTTCCCGAGTCCAAGTTTTATAACCAAAATAACTGGCAAATTTTGTCTTTAACACGTCGGTATATAAATCTGTCAAATCGGTTAAGAAATAGCAGAGTTATGACCAAAATACTGAAATCCCAAAAATTACTCTTCACCGAAGGTCCTACACCCTATAAAGTATATATATTCTGGGTCTTTACGAAAAGCGAAGTTCAAATCCGTTTGGCGTTTGCCCCGCCCCCCTTCGCATTTGTTTACATATACTAGCATAATGCCCAATATGATTTTCTTTATCACCCTTCTTTATTATATTAACGAAATAATTTTAACAAATAGAGACTAGGAATTTTTGTGTTTTTTTGCTACTTAAAAACTCGCCAAAAGAGATAAATCTACGGTATGACAACAGTGCCTTTACAAAAAGAAAACAAACAAAAAACTGTGTTGAGTTGTAAACAGTAAACGGTCCATATTTAATTTTAATGATATTTAAACAGCGTTCCTTCATGGTTCAGTTGTCTAGGGGGTGTGTTAAGTTAGAAACTGTGAGTTCCCTGGTTCGAATCTTAGTTTTTAAAAAAAAATTTTTTTTAATATTTTTATGTTCTAAAAACGGTTAAAAAAAATATTAACCAGTTTTCGCTTTTTAAATTTCATTTATAATGAAGTTTTAAGTATTGTAAATATGTATGTATATGTAAAAATTATTTAGCCGCTCTGTATTCTGCTCGCACAATGGTGAAGGGTATATAAGATTCAGCACAGCCGAATATAGCACTCTTACTTGTTTTTTTATACCCTTCACTACAAGTGGTGGATTTTATTTGTAATGTGTTTAATTTTACGCATACACATACACATTAATGCATGTATATGATATCCCGCTCAAATAAAGAAACAAACTTATAGACGTGCCAGTTCGAATCCCAAAAAGAATTTTTTTTCATTTTTTTAATTTAATTTTTTTATGTTCTAAAAAACGATTTCAAGATTATAAAACGAATTTCAAACGTCAATTTTGGCAAAAGAGGAAACGGACTTAGGTACATGTATAAATTTTTTGTTTTTTTATATTCTTCGGCATGACGAAATGAAAAGTTGGCGTGGCTCAATTAATATTTTTTATACCTATCTAAAGAACATTATTTATGTATTCATAAAACTTTTTGTCCTTATCTCATCATGGTGAAGGGTATATACTAGAGTTGTCAATTATTCGCCTTTCAACTTTGTTCGAATAATTGAAATAATTGTTTTTGTTCGTTCGATCAAACGATTAAATCTAAAATATTATTCGATTAATCGATGAGAATAACGAATAAAAAATTTATTTTAACAAACAAATTACTATGGAAAATCTTCCATTCCATCCGCTATGACTTCTTTTTTTGATGCATAAAATTTTTCATCTTAACTCCACATCGTTGTATTACTTTAAGGCCTCGTAAAACCCTTAATTCCTTAATAATTCGATATTAATCTGGATTTTCGAAAGGCGTTGGAAGACCTAACATCTTCAGCTATACTTCTGTCTACAATTTCTTCTATCGACAGCCGCTGTCTTAATGTATTTTTCCATTAGATCAAGTTCGGTATTTCTTGAGGTCGTTGCATTATCTTCCACTACATCGTTTTCAATGGTAGTATTGTGGCACTTACAAATTGTAAAGATATGCATATATAATTTAAAAAAACTGTATTATAATACAATAACAACAATTTTTACTTTCAATATATGATTTATATAAATCAATTCTTTATTTTTAAGCTTTTTGTTTATTTCTAAATTTTCCACCCGAAATTAAAAAAATTCCCTTCCGTCAAAGTTTTTTAACGTTTGACTTAAAAGCAGCTGATACAATTGAGAAGATGAGATACAAAACTCGTTCGTTGCAAAATTAAAAATACGAGATGGCAAATGATACTTAAAGTTCTTTTGGCGCTTTATTAGACGAAATATTCTGATTGCATGTCCATGCTAAAAACATGGAAGAGGACATGCATTGATACAATTAGTATATCATTTCATTTCGTATTTTAAATTTTGTAACGAACGAGTTTTGCAACTCACCTACTCAATTGTTTGATAAGATTTGTTAAATAAAAACATAAAATAAATTTTTGATATACAATGATTACTCAACACGGGTTTTGCTTACTAAAAATTGAGATTAATTACAACCAGGGCTATGGCAACAATATTTTTTAACTTTCTTACATTTTGTATAATATCACTTAAAACTTATGAGAATATATCAAATTCTAAGCTTTTATTTAATTTATTTTTTAATAAAAAAAAGTTGTTCGATTAATCGACATTAATTAATCGATTTATTCGTTATTCGAAAATCGTCGTTTTGAAGTTATTCGAACAAGAGTTTGGTTTTGTTTGATCGATTAATCGAATTATTCTTAATCGGTTGACAACTCTAGTATATACGGTCCGGCATATCCGAATATAGCACTCTTACTTGTTTTATTTTGCTTTCAACTTTTTCCCCTAACTGCTAAAGGCAATGGCCTCGTTCGGAAAAATTTCGGTACGAATTCCCCTTTAACTTTAAACGCCGCTTGAATTTTTCTAAAAAGTCCTAAGCCCCATCAAAAATATTCTTAAATTTTTCCACTATTTTCTGCGAATTTTCCTTTGGTACTTGTTATGCATAATTTAGTTTAAAAATTTGAATTTCAAACGTTTTAAAAAAATTCCTACCTCGCGGGCTACCATCCCTAATGACCACTATCGATGTCACTCTCACTTTTTTTTTTACCATATTTGACCTTCACGTTACACGTTCCAATCGGAGTTATGTAAACACCATTTTAGGCTTTCAACAACATATCAATCTTCTTAAGTTTATAGTTCATAAAGAAAGATTTATAAATTATATCAGAAATTACGTTATTTTCCGACACCATATCCAATTCCATTTTTAAAGGTTTATTTTTTACAAAAATTTAAATTTTAATAGGACCATCGTTTTAACTAGTAATAGAAAATAAGCTTACATCGCTATTTTCAATAAAATTAAGATTTTTAGACTTACATAGTTTATTTAAATGACCTACTTGTTTGCATTGGTTACACTTATAATTTTAAAGTTTACAACTTTCACTTTTGTGATTTTTGTATCCACATACCCCACACTGCTGTTCTGTAGTTTTTTCTTTATACTGATGTGGCAAGTTTTTTGTAAACTCTTTTGTGTTGTTACCTTTGTGTTTTTTTTTTTATAAAATTAAAATTTTCTTTCTTCACGTCTTGGGCTTAACATATTCCGCGTTGTTGGAAATTTCAACAACCTTTTGAACTTGAAAGTCACCGACTCCAAAAATCTTTTATCGCAGGCCGGACTCTTTTCCAACCCCATCACAAATTTGTCTTGCATTATCTAAAGATGATCCAAACTCACAATACACAGCCAAAGATCTCACACGCACTGCCCATTCATTTATTGTCTCTGTGGGTGACTTTGCTGCGATATAAAATTTGTAACGTTCTGCAAAATCAGAAGCCGCAGGTTTAAAATGCGTGCTCATCACTGCCAGCCATCTTTGAAATGTAGTTACAGCATCTTCAACTTTTGCTGGATACACCAACATTTTTAAGTAACATAAACGACGTTTCACATAATGAATTAAGTAAGATGACTCTCTTTTTCGGCTCATTTTGTAAGTCATTAGCCAGAAAAAATTGCTCTAATTGGTTCTGAAACACTGACAAATTTTTTGAGTGTGATCAAAGTATTGCATTTATTATTCTTTTTAATTTGTTTATCTTCGTCACTACTATAATAAACTCTTCTTTTTATTAAACAAACGTTTAAATGGTTTTAATATGTATTTAATTAATAATTCATTATTTTAACTTATTTTAATGTGTAAACGTCAGAGTACAATTTGTGAGTGAGTTTGAAACTACATAAGAAGAAGTAAAATACATAATAACTAACGGTATAATTCCAATGGTTGTTGCTTGAAATACTAAATAAGTGAGAGCAACCAAAACAGTAGTTTTAAAGAATGCAATCACTTTTAAACATACTAACTTTAAAGAATGTAATCATCCTGCAATAATACTATGTACATCATTAATAAGATTTTGTTTGTTGTGCTTAATTCCTCATTTTCATTCTTGATAAATACTGAGGTGTACTGAGGCTCGAAAACTTTTTTAAACATGAAAATAATAAAGATCAAAAATTATTACATAAAAATTTTAGCATTTACCTACGAAGGTTTTCTGCTTAGTGTACTTTGGAGCAAATAGAAACCAAATATGGGAAAAGCAAACCATCAACCTTTCCCAGCTAGATTAAGCCCTGAAACGTGAAAAGAAACTTTAAGTCTAAACAAAAAAACCCGCATTGTCGACCCTTTTTGTAATAACAATTTAGCCGTTTTCTAACGTTTTTTTTTCTTTGGTTTAGTTAAATTGTTTGGTTTTTTTTTGCTGTATTGAGTTGTGAAAACTGTCTTATAACTTTCAAACTATCGAGAGAACTGCCAAGTTTTGGACAAGTATACACTGGTAACAATCTATTCATTAAACTGCATACGCTAAAGATTAATTAATTTATTAAGAAATAAAATAAGAAATAAAATGTGGTTGAAAACATGCAATTCATATTACAGTCTAAAACTAGATAATCGTTGTTCTTCTAAATCAGGGAGTTCCATTTCTTTGCACTAACACATATTTTTATGCTCTTCAATTCAGTCATCGATGTGACTTCGACAAGTGTACATGTCTAGCGGTTGCTATATATTGTTTCAGCTTACACTCAAAAAATATTGTGCGGTCAAAAATGCTTTTGGTAACATCCAATGCCTTGCGTGCAATTTGTATGTAAAGTTTAAATTTTTAGACTTAAAGGCCCAGTTAGGCAAACGTTGCTGTACCGTAATGTAACGCACCGTACTGTTGCAACGTGCAACTACGGT
The DNA here is from genome assembly GCA_930367215.1 of Pollenia angustigena. Classification (NCBI taxonomy): domain Eukaryota; kingdom Metazoa; phylum Arthropoda; class Insecta; order Diptera; family Polleniidae; genus Pollenia; species Pollenia angustigena. The sequence continues at coordinate 7,288,265 of OV884061.1, read as the reverse complement.
ACATTGCATTTCGGTAAGCTTTTGTATTGGTTTTCATATAACAAAAAGCGAACAGCTGATTGATACATTACAGATACGGTACAGCAACGTTCGCCTAACTGAGCCTTTAAATGTAAAAAAATTTAACATTTCATAAGTTTACATGCAAAGCAAAGAACTTTGTAAAACATGGTAATTATTTGTGATTTAAAAGCAATTTTTAATTTTCCAGGTAAAAATTGTGTGTGTTACGTTATATAAGTTTGTAATTTTCTGAAACAAAAAGACGTATCATCAACGAAAGTATATTAGTATTAAGTGAAACAAACATTTAAAATATTAAATAATTATATATTTATATTAAATTACCGGAAAAATAGAATATATGTATATGATAATCACACGATTAATATGAAGCATCATTAGGTTTGCGTCGACATGGTAAAATTAGTTTGCTTTTCTGATGCAGCGCACAGGCAGTAATGTACTTCATTAAATTTAGCTATGAATCCTGCAGATGTTGCCATTTATTTTGGAAATTCTTAGTGTTTGGGAGTGCAATGGGGTAGGCTGCAAAATTTAAAAATGTCTAACAGTCCTATGTGGTAGAAGCTGATAGTCACACTTATTATAGGTTTTATTTTACATAGGTATATGGATTAGGTTCTTAAAATTTTGCTGAACTTTTTTATTTTTTCTTATGCAATTTATATTATAAATTATTATCTGATCGCTAATTCCACTAACACCGTGGTAATAGTTATAAAACAGATTACCCAGTTTTGGTGTTTAAAAATATTAATGTCTTCTTATAAAAAGAATTAAAAACTCTGCTAATTTTTTTCTTATTGTTAAAAAAATTATATATGTATATATTTGATGATACTTTATTTTTAATTTTGTAAATAACTTGGCTATTTTTTACGATAGAAGTTTAAAATTTAAAAAAAAAAAAAAAATATATATGTAACGTGAATTCTAATCAAGAAAAATTTCAAATTTTCAAATAATATCTAGATTGTTTTGCATTTAAGATAACGATATGTGTTTTGTTTGTGAAAAATTCTTTGACGCCTTTAAAAAAAACGTACCTAATTGCATAACTTATTAAGAAAAAAAGATAGCCACAAGAATTTGTTGGTATTTTGTGCTTTTAAAAATATTTTTGTTTCTGTACCAATCGCGTCGGTGGGTTTTTTTTTTCTTTAAAAACACTTTTCTTAAGTAAGTAAAAATATTTGTTTTCCTACAATTTATGTGTAAACCTATACACATGAAAACAAATGGGACAGCAGGTAAAATTTTTGGGTAAGAAGATGTGTTTTATTGATGTATTAATGAAACTTTTTTGTTTCGCACTATTTTTATTGCTTCAATTATATGACCTAGTCCAAAGAGTTAACCTAACTAGTTTATGGTATTTATTTAACGTTACTTTGAGCTGTTATAATGGCTTTATACATTTTTGCAGGCAAACTCAGGTTCGCATTTGGTATTTTGTAAAAAGTTATGATATACGATTAGCTAGAATCAAAATGTATGCACAGGTGTTTGAAGTATGAGTAACCCAACACCGTGAATACCCTTTCTATTTTACTTACCACTATGAATACCATAACTTTACTAAAAAAACTCTTTTGAATAAATAGACCAGGGAAATCCATTTCTATGCACAATTGTGTATACCACTACTAATACATATTTTTGTTTCAGGTTAACAGAAAAAACTTTATGATGACAATCAAAAAAAATATTGTGCGGTCAAAAACGCTTATGGTAAAATCCAATGCGTTATATGCTATGGAACATTTAAGGAAGGAACGGAATATGTTATTAAACGGCATTGCGATCGTTTTCAAAATAACATAAATAATTTAAATGATAAGGAAAGAGAAGACCAGCTTTATAAAAATAAAACCATGTTTTTAGAAAAATTACAAAAAAATGGTTATTAGAAGAGGAAATTAATGAACCAAAATCAGTTCCCAAATTTAAAAAGGAGATTTCAAGTTTAGTAATATTGGAAATTGTTAAGAAAGGAAGACCATTGTGGGATGGATGGTGGTTTTATCAAGCAATTGCTGAAAAAAATTTGGGAAAGGCTTAATTATAATACTAAATTTATAGAGTCTCTTCCCCTGCCCAGTCAAACTGTAGGCCGTCGCACTGTGGCTGAAAATTGAATTTCATCGGCCAAAAGTCGAATTTTTTGTCATCGCCGATTTCAAAAATTTTAATGCCATTCGATAGCAAACATATTAGAACTAAGGTATCCAAAAAAATAGATTTAAATATTGGTAGTTGTGGCAGTGGCTTGCTGCTGGAAACAAATATTTTATGTTGTTTTAGAAATTAAGAGCAGTTTTAAAATCAGCGACATTGAATTGGTAAAGAATTGCTAAACATTTTTTATCAACACAAAAAATGTTTAATTTTGTTCCCTTGTGTTATACAACTTATAAAATAAAATCTTCTAAATTTATTATTGTGCTTTTTATGAACGGCTGAACATATTTGAATGAAATTTTAAACTGTCATGACCGGGTGGTAGCTTTTGAGTTGAATTGATTGGATAAAACGGATTTTTAGGCTTGATGTTATAACGATTTTTCTAGTTTTTTTAATCGGGTGAATTATGTTTTGTGTCAAACTGTTATCAATAGTGGGTTCAACATTTTTTATATTGGTAGTAATGCCGTCTTTAAACAATGTTATGTTGTATTACTGTACCGATTATACCTGCTGGGTTATTAAATATTTTTCCAGGTTCTATATTTTAGTCAAGTTGAAGTTCAGAAGAATAGAATTAGGAAGGTGAAAGTATCCACTTTAAGCCCAAATGCACTTTTGTACCTGTTTGGACCAGCCTATAGAACACTTTTTTAGTTTGTGTAAAATTATTCGCAACATTTCTTTGCTCTTTTTATTTTACCTATTCATATGACTGAAATATAAGTGTACCAAGCCAAGTTGTGCTAGGTATTTTACATTATATAATTACCAATACCTATGGGATTTTAAGCGTATGCTACTTTAGCCCATTTTAGTTTTTTATTCTATCTTATTATGCTACAGTATAACGCAAGCTATGTATAAAAGCCAGTGGTATTCGAATAAAATCTCAGTTGTTAAAATATATCTAAGCAATAACAATCTATTTTAAATATCTATAAAAATGGAGAGCTTCAGCTATAAAGAAATATCCGAAGAGTATTTTAAAAATAAAAAGGAGGAAGATGTTTTAAGTTACATTGAAGGAAAACTCAATTTATATTCTTGCAGCACTGAAATACGATCGGAACTGCAAAATAATATAACCGATTTCGTCAAAAACACTTTTCAGTAATTTTCAAGACAGGTTTCAAGATTTTGTAATTTTACAACCGCTATAAGATCTTTTCGAAAACTCTTTTCGTTGCGATGTAAGCAACTACGAATTTGATATTCAATCAGAACTAATCATACTACGAAGCGAAGTAAATGCTCCAGGCGAATATAATATTGTAGAGTTCTGGAAAGATTTGGATGGCGAGTTCTATCCTGAACTAAAAAAAATTCATTTTAGTGCCTCTCTTTATTCGGCACTACTTACCTATGCGAACAAATGTTTTCGGATTTAAAATTTATTTGTTCCAAGCAACGTAAATTAAATTAAGTTCATCCCATTTGAAAAGCATTCTACTATTACGAAACTGCCGTAAAAGTATAAATTTAGAAGATTTTATTTTATAAGTTGTAAAACACAAGGGAACAAAATTAAACATTTTTTGTGTTGCTAGAAAATTTGTAGCAGTTCTTTACCAATTCAATGTCGCTGATTTTAAAACTGCACTTTTTTTTCTATCAATTGTTAGATAAGATATTTGAAACTGATTTAGAGTCAAAAAGCTTCCGAATAAAAAAAAGTGCAGTTTTAAAATCAGCGACATTGAACTGGTAAAGAATTGCTAAAAAAATTTTATCAACACAAAAAATTTTTAATTTTGTACCTTTGTGTTATACAACTTATAAAATATATTACTAACATTTTATTTCGGCTGTAAATAAATGCATTCTCTCAATTGTTTTGCTCTCTGGTACTCACTAATACACAACCAAAAAATTTTTGGAAATCCCTGTTCTAAATTAATTCTAACGAAATATACGAAATATCATATAGATAGTGATTTATGGATTATAGGCAAAAATTACAAAAAACTGCAAATCTTATTTAACAATGTCCAATTTTAAAAGAGTGTTAATGAAAGCATTTAAAAAAGCGAGTTGCTTTGCAACTGATGTTTTGGAACTCACCCATACTTAAAGCTTAAGTTGTACGAAACCCTTAATTAAATTGAATGTTAAATTATCCTTTCTCAAAACTTTTTGGTAACAAATTGTTTTGCTTTAAATTTTTGGTGTTTACCAGAGAATGACAACAAGTACCCATAAGAAAAATATACAGAGGTATTTACTCACGCTTCTCGTTATTGCGTATACACATACTTATAACACAAATAATAAAAATAGCTATGGTTGTGCGTAGCAAAAAGTATGGGTATTACTTACATATGTATACCTATGTACGGTAATATTTCACGCAACCACATTCAGTAAACATTAATACATGAATATTATATTATGCAGATATTATTCAATACCAATGAATGTGTTTTGGTTACTGCCATTCAAGTAAAATATCTATCAAGGCGAATTTAAAAGGGTAAACTCAACTCGTCAGCCGTTCATCAGCTGCCTCCACGGCGAAATAAAAAAAAATACGTAATTGTCAAAATATAATTTTGTTTTGAGAAGAAGTTGATTGAAAAGTGCTAAAAATATTATTTTTATAATAAACAAATTTCAAAACTGCGAATAATTAAAGTTAATTTAATAATTTCTTTTATGGGTTAGGTTAGGTTAGGTCGAAAGGAGGATGAAGCATCGAAATGCCTCCTCATATCTTACGATATACACCTAGGCCTCTGCTGGGCCTGTTGTGCGCTCCTTAAGAACATGGAGATCCAATTGTCAGTTGTCAATGTCCGGTATTCAGAAACCTGGTTTCTCGGACGTAACTCCTCAAAGTTCTCCAGTTGACGTTCCTCAGGGATTCCAGGTCCGATAAGATATCGCTCCCGAGGTGCCTGGACCTTAATTCGGCAAAGGCCTGACAGTGGCAGAGAAAGTGCTCCAACGTCTCGCTTTCCTCGCCGCACGCTCTACACTCATCGGAATCTGCCCGTCCAATTCGATACAGTTGTGCCCGTAGTGCTGCATGACCAGTCAGGATACGTACCATCATACTGACTTCGGACTTGCTCCCATATAGGAGGCCCTTAGTCCTCCTTTTATCTGGGTTGCCCCATAAAATTCTAGTGGTCCTAGCCACCGTCCCGTTGTTCCAACAGGCCGTGTGGGTTTCTCTAGCCCACGCCTTTAACTCCGCTTTCGTTGCCTCAAACGGTTTTGCGTTCGCCAAGTTAACTGCCCCGAGTTCCCTTCCCCGAATTGCCAGTATATTGGCCCTTTCGTTCCCGGCTATCCCCGAGTGGCCCGGCACCCATATGATATGGATCCTGCCCCCGTAGGAAAACTCGGTAATGGCCCTTCTACAGTCCAGCAAGGTTTTGGACTTAACCCTGCTAGCTGATATCGCCCTAATTGCCCTTTGGCTATCCGTGAAAATGTTAGCGTCCACTCGCCCCATATTCGATCCAATCCATTCCACACACTCCGTAATAGCACGGACTTCCGCTTGGAAGCTTGTGTTGTGATCAGGAAGACGGTAGAATATACCCGTTCTATTCCTCAACTTAGATCCGTCCGTGTAGCAACAGATCCCCGCGGGCATCTGCACTAGAGTTCCGCCCGACCATTCTCCCCTTTCAGGGATCATAATACCGCAGTTTCCGACAATTTCCGTCTCCGGTATGCGGTCGGGGATGTCTGATGAGTGTGTGTATCCGGGCAACGTTCCCAGTATACACTGATGACCTGCTCTGAAGTCACCTATATATAGTTCGCCAAGAGATAGGAGGCGTTCGGCCGCAAGTGCCGCCTCGTGTCTCACTTGCGTTTCGATTGGTGGTATATCCAGCAGTGTCTCCAGAGCCCTGGTTGACGTGGTGCACATTGCCCCACTTATACCCAAGCAACACGTACGCTGGACCCCCTGAAGTGGTCTTATGTTGCACCCTTTGTCCAAAGAAGTCCACCAGATTACAGAGGCGTAAGTTAAGATCGGTCTTATTACGCTCTTGTAAAGCCAGTGTATCATATTCGGTCGCAGGCCCCATTTCGGGCCAATGGTCCTCCTACATAGCGCCCAACACCGGCTCGCCCTGTTGGTTCTGTCCTCTATGTGGTGATTCCATTTCAGTTTCCGATCAAGGGTAACGCCCAAGTGCTTAACCCTGTCGGTCACTGGTATTGTCCTGCCCGAGAAACGTGGTTCCTCATAGGCAGGAATTTTTGTTCTCCCCGTGAACAGACATATCTCCGTCTTCTCCGGGTTTACATTTAGGCCCTTAGGCCGGTCCCAGTTAAAGGCCGTGTTTAGGGCCGTCTCGGCCCTTCTGCACAAATAGTTTGGATCCCTTCCCCTTAGGAGTATTACAACATCGTCTGCGTAGCATACCGGTTGGAACCCCGCTTCGGTTAAGGTCCTTAGGAGACTGTTTATCGTGGTTACCCATAGCAGGGGAGATAAGATCCCCCCCTGCGGCGTTCCACGAAATACCCTTCTCCTAGTGGTAACACCGTACATTTCGCAACTTATCCATCTATTCCTTAGCATGTGGGTGATCCAGTCGCTGAGCGCCCGGTCAACCAGAAACTGGTCCAAGGATCGGATAAGAGTATCGGTTAATACGTTATTAAAAGCTCCCTCGATGTCAATGCACACCGCCAATGTGTACAGTTTGTCATCGAAGGATTTCCGTATATAGTGTACTACCTCATTTAATGCGGTCTCCACTGATCTGCCCTTAACATAAGCATGCTGCTTATATTTCAGGCCACTGTCCTGTATTCCACTTTTAACCATGGCATCGACTATCCGCTCCATAGTTTTGAGTAGAAAGGACGTTAGGCTTATTGGGCGATAAGCCTTTGGTGTCGCATAGGTCGGCTTCCCAGGTTTGGGTATAAATACTACCCTAGCAACCTGCCATCTAACCGGAGTGTATGCGAATTTTAAGCACGCAGTGAATATCACTGACAGATGAGTTGACACTAGGTCCACCTCCCTCTGTAAGAGTGCCGGAAATATACCATCCAGCCCTGCGGCCTTATATGGTGCGAAACTTCTGATCGCCTTCTTGATCATCTCAATCGTTATGACCATCCCTCCATTTTGGTCTCCCCGCTCCCATAACGGTTCCTCCGTGGCGCCCGTTACGGTCGGCGGAAAATGTGAGTCCATTAGAAGTTCCATGATCTCCTCTATATCTTCCAATCTTCTCCCAGTCTCATCGACCATTGATCCTGGTTGTAGATGGGTTTTAGATAAGAATTTCTTAATCCTCGAAACGTCATTAACGCTATCTACCTGTTCACAGAAAAGTTTCCAGGAGTCTCGTTTGGCCTTTCTAGTGATTTTCCTATATTCTTTTAGCCTACTGTGATATTCATCCCAGTATACTGCAGTCTTCTTACGCTTTGCCCGGTTGAAGAGTTTGCGCAGATTCCTCCCCAGATCCCGAATCTCCCCCGTTACCCACGGCTTCTCATGTGGGGATCTCCGCTCTCGTAGGGGGCAGCTCTCCTCAAACGATTCAACCAAGGCGTTTGTGAGCGTTTCCACTTTGGCGTCTATTTCCTCCTTATTTCGGCATTGACTTGTGCTCAACCCCAATCGGTTCCTCAATCCGGTCCCGAATCGTACCCATTTCTTTTATAAGAAAGTGATATTTTTAATTTGCAATAAAAATTTTTTACAGCTATCTATTAAATTGAAAAAGCAAAATACATGGGGTTTTTTGTAGTTGTAGAGTTGCACTTACCTTTTTAAATTCGCCTTGATATCCATGTTTAAAAAAAAACATTCAGTATTTTTGTCACTTCTGTGTAAAAATGATAATCACTAGGCAGGTATGGGACTTTATACATATTTGTTATGATCAGGCGCGGATTCAGGGGGGGGGGGAATAAGGAAATTTCCCCCCCGTAAATTATAAAAATATGTTTTGTTAATTTCGTTAATACAAGAATTCCCAATAATAATATTTTTTTTAAAGTACAAAATTTTTAGAAATCCCAGCAAGGTTTTTTTTGTTTTTTTTTTAATGGAATCTCTAACAAAATTTTCAATAAGTATTTTTTTGTTTTTTTTTTTATTGAATCTCTAACGAAATTTTCAATAAGCATCCAAATCTTAATCCTAACGGTTATTAATTAGATATTTTCAATGAAACATCTAGTTTACCTAAACGTCTGACCTGATAATGCGTGCTGTTGAATTATTAATAAGCCTTAGTATATGCAATATTTATGTATATATGTGTTATATGAATCAAAATTCTATTCGATAATTTTTGACGAAAGCACGGATTTGTCGGGGAAAAGCCATATTTCCTTATCTTTAAGATATTTCAACATACAACAATAAATTTTTAAGGAAGAATTTATTGGCTTTATTGTAAACGCATTTGAAGAGGCATCAAAAGATATTGATAACGTTGATGTGTCACTTGAGGCACTATCATCAATAGTTCTTAAAGCTTTGACAAATTTTGGTATTGACCTTAAACATTGTGTAGGAGATGAAACAGATGGGTGTCCTCTGATGTCAGCAGAAAATTGAGCTGTTCAAAATTTCTGGAAAAGCGACAAATGCGAAACAAAAGCCTTGCTATTCTATTGCCATTTATACAAAAAGTGCCATTAATACAGAAAGTTGTATAATTTGTTAAATAAACGACAAAATTTTTATAATCATCCCAAGCGAAAAACAGTTTTAACAAAGTATTTGGGAGCCAAACTCTCTTCATTATGCGCCTTTGCACCAAGTGTACATCATATAGTAGAATCTTTGGAAAAAATATGTCAGTGGAATCTCTACCTTTATATTAAGGAACTCACTTAGTAATTTTAAATTTATTTGCGGAATATTCATATTAAGTGTGATACCTATTGTAACACAGCCACTTAGTATCATTTTAAAAAGCAAGAAATAGTTCTTCAAAAAAGATCAAGCCTTATCAAAATTTAAATCATGTGCCTTGAAGAAAAAAGAAATAAAGCCGAAGAACAATTTAAAGCGATTTTTGAAAAAGTAAAAGTTATTTGCGTTCAAATCGAGGTTCCAATCGAAAAGACAAGATTTGAACGAAATAATCACATCCAAAATGTTGAATATTACTACCGAGTTGTAGTTACATTCCTCTTATTGAATTTATTTTAGAAGATCTCATAACAACTTTCCCAATAGATATCCCAAATGTATTGAACATACCTAACTTTCTACCTCAAAGTGTACTCAAGTCATATACAGATACAAAACTGTTTAAATCACAACTAGCTGATGAGCTGATTATATTTGATAAAAGAGATAAACACTTACTAACATCTAAACTTGAGCCTGATCTATCAGATAGCGTTGTAGATGCTTTAATAAACTGTGAAATCTAAGAAAAATATTAAAAATTTTCGTTTCAATGCTCGTCAGTAAAGCTTCGAGAGGAAGTTGATTCCCTACCCTTCGAATAAAAACATGGCTCAGATCAACAATGACAGAAGATAGACTGTACTGTCTAAATTTGCCTTACAAGGAAATCATAAATTGCTTATTTAAAAAGATTAATGTATATTGAACTGATCCTTATACTTTATTTAACCTTTTTTTTTGAGTTTTTTTAATTAGGGTAATGACTTTTTTGGACAAAAATTCTTCATCCCACCACGGGCAATTTAGTATTTATAATGAAAATAATTTTTTTGGGCCATTTTCGCCAAAAAAGTTTCCGCACCAAATGCTATTTCTAAAGCTCCTCAAAAAAAATTTTACAACTCGTGCAATGCTCAGCCGTATGACTAAGCTACCTAAATAGGGGCATCAGGCGTATTTTTCATGCCAAAACTACTAATTTTCATACAATTTCTATAACACAAACCTTAAGGTCGCGAAATCAACACCATCCTGCAGGAAAATCCTTTTTTACAGATCCTTAAGCTGGTTTGTTTTATTAAAATTGTATTGGAAATAGCATTTATACACTTCAAAAACGATCTTATTTAGGTAGCTCAGTAATTGTTATACGACTCTTACAGAGAGTCCCAAAAGGTTCATTCCAACCAAGATTTAAGGACGAGCGTGTCAAAAAATAAATTAAATAAGTTAAAAAAAGATTTAGATGTTTTTGTTACTCGTCAGATAATCATCACAAGATTCTTTTAGGAGTTGTATATTAAACATAATCGTCTAACAAACAGCCTATGCTAGCTGGGAAATTACAGATCATTTTATATGTACATGTATGTATGTTTATTTAATATAAAAGAAACATTAACAAAAACAATGAGAATTCACAAAGAATATAAAAATTTATGGAAAAAAACAAAATAATTGCGATTTTTACTTTTATTAACAGCTTAAATTGGATATTTATGTGAAAAAGTGGCCACCATATATTTTTATGTGTGCAGCTAACTTTGATGTTTTGTATGAAAATATTTTAAAGCTGCCCAAAAATATGAAAAATGTGCAGGTATACAAAATGCACGTAAACAAGGATTTTGAAGAATAATTCCAGAAAATATTTATTTTGGGCAGTTAAGTCAAAGTGCAGCTAACTTTGATTTTTTGTATGAAAATAATTTTAAAATGCCCAAAATGTTGTGCATTTATCTTAAATGTGCAGGTATAGAAAGTGCACTTAAAAAAGGAATTTGTATGGAATTAGAAAGAATAATTCCAAAAATGATCAATTTTGTGCAGTTAAGTCCAAAGTGCACGTAAACAAAAGGCAGTTACGTCAAAACTACTGTCAGATATGATCATATAAATTAAGCAATTGAAATTAATCAAGATTGGTTCACAAATGACAGAAATGAGCAAAAAAAAACACTACTGGCTCTAATTTTACCCATAAGCCCTTGTTGTTGCTGTTTTTTATTTGTTTTTTCTGTATATCTGGAGAACGGAAATAGCCAAAGTTTTCAAATTACATACTTAGGTACAATCATTTTAGTTATCAATCAGAGTTTTCTTTTCCCGGACTTTTATTTCCCGAGAAAGCGGGATTTATTTTCCAATTTCCCGGAATCCAGGGAAATACCGCTCAATACAAAGCGATGCAAAATATGATTCAATTTAATTTCAACTTTCTCAAATTTTTGTGGCAAAAAAGAAAAAGTTCTTAATGACACCTTAAGATCTTTACGGGCAAAATTTCAATTATTTTGTAGGATAAGTAGTGTTTAGGAATAAAAACTTAAAAAACTATAACCGCAGAGAACAGATGATTATATTAAATTCGGATAAAATTTCCAAAAGTCAACTTTAAAGTTTAAAACTAAACAAAAAGACTTAAGCATTTATTGCTGCAAAAAAAAAGTTAAAGTATTTAAACAATTATTTCTTTTAAAACAGGATTTAAGTTCACAATAAGCATTTACAGAATCGTTTGAAAGCCTATTTCTAATTTTTATCAAAAAGATTTCAATGAGGAAACACGTTTCCTTTCTACTGATGTTTGCCTTTATAGTCGAAGGAACATGTTATAACCTCTAGACACTTTTGTTTTCTAAGCACTTTCTTCAAAACTTGTAATTCTTTTTTTAAAAAAATTGTTTTGTTCGAATCGAATAAGCGTTTTCTTAATTAATAACTTTTGTCATAATTTTTTACAGAATCTAATCCGAAAAATCTTTTATGTAGATGCAATTGTTAAAACATTTTTTCGTTTTTATAAAATAAATCTGGGTCTTTAAACCAATAAAATATTCTGTACATTTTAATTCTTCTTCTTTCAAAATATCAGAGCATTAAACATTGCCTAACTTATCGGTTATGAATTGACATCTCTTTGTCTTAGTTTTCGTTATGTTATATTGAAAAATATTTATTTGGTGTATTTCATTACTTTTTTCCTAAGAGCAGATGATAACGATTAGAAGGAGTTGTGATGGACTAAAGTGGTTTAAACCAAACAAAAGAGAAAATTTTTGACCTTAGACCTTTTGGCCTATCGTCTAAAATTTGCCATAAATATATTAAAAATCCCGGGAATTCCCGCACAAGTTTCCCGGAATTTATTTCCCGAAAAATGTGCGGGATTCCATGATTTTTGTCCCGAGATTTCTCGTATGAAAAACACTATTATCAATATAAAACATCCCACAAAACGTAGGCAGGATTGGGGAAGTAGTCGTGGCACAAACTAGTTTTTTTATATCTAAAGAACAGTTATATTGTCCAAATTTGTTACATATAGCTGGGTTATTAATGCACAACCTCTTTAAAAATATAGGCGGGATTGAAGAAGTGGGCGTATCACCTCCTATAAAAATACATTATTGATTTATGTTTATCTTAAGAAAGGCGAGAGCCATGTTATTAAATAAGACACAAGAATCTTGGTTATCAATACACAACAACCGACAAAATATAGGCGGGAACAGCACCTAAACGGGCAGCCCTACTTCTTCATTAGTTGCTTCGGTCCCAAAAGTATTAAAAGATGGTGAAACTGATAGAATACCTGTTTTAGATTTCGTATATTGTTTTGTTTTTTATTTGGACTAAGTTTTTTTATTTGACTGTATTTATTTTTTAATTTCATTCAATAATTTGTCAAAATAAGGAACAATTTTTATTCAATAATAAAACATTTTTCAATTAATGCAGCCGTGAAACTTTGATTTTTTAGTGAATGAATTTTTATTGAGATGGTACACAGATTTCAATTACAAATTGGTGAGAATATTCCTAAATAGATTACTCCCATAAATCGGGTGATGAAGATTATAATACTATTTCTTACATAATTTTTAATTTTGGCTAAAAATGACCGTTATATTCAATTTTAGTGCAGAATTTCACAGAAGTTATTCTCAATTTGTCTTGTAAAGGATAAAGAAACTGAACAAGACCTTGGGGCGGTTCTGGAAGCCTTAGAAATTAAGAGAAAAAGGAAAAATAATGGCGGAAACGAATAGAGATATTATAATTTATCGTAATTTATCTTACAGTTGAGCTTAAATACCATCCTTATTGGAACCTTTGCAAGGCGGTGCGCAAAATGACCCCAGGAAATATGGCCCCAAAAGGAAAATGAAAAACGGCCCCAAAATTTTACATGAGACACAACAACACGCAATTTTGGCGCAATTTTTTTGTTTTTTTTGGGGTTATTTTTCATTTTTTCGTTAGGGTGTTTTTGCATTTTAAGTGGAATGAAAAATGACCCCAATATCAAGGAATGAAAAATGGCCCCAAATAAAATCACAATTTTTACTTTAAGGCTATTTTTCATCTACTAATAAAAAATGCAAGTTTAAAGAAATGAACAATCACCCCAAACATTTTTACACAAATTTTATAAAATTCTATGTAAAAGTTTCTAGGGATAACATAAAAAACCCGAATTCTTATACCAAAGTAGAGAAAATCCTTGCCGGTTATGCAGAGATGCTTTAGTTAGCGAAGCCGGTGTTTGTTATACCATAGAGGAAAAAATCCTAAAGCCCGGCCGAAGGCCGGCTATGACAAGAAGAGTTCGTTATACCATAGAGAAAAAAAATCCTTATGCATGGCCGAAAGCCCAACCGTGCTATCAATCGTACGATTTTTAAAACCAAAACTGTATTATTATCCGGATTTTGAAATCGGGATTCTAAATTTGGGATTTTTAGTTTTGGGCATATGAACTCCACCGAAAATGTTTAATGTCACTTTCTTTGTGTTCTTTTTTGGGGTTAAAATTCATTATAAATTTTGAGGTGATTTTTCATAATGAAGAATAACCCCAAATTTAGGGTCATATTTCATTTTATGTTTAGGGTTATTTTTCATTTTTTTGGGGTAATTTTTCATTAAAAAAATGGGGCCATATTGCATTATGAAAAATAGCCCCAAATTTGGGGTCAATTTTCATTTATTTTTTGGGGCCATATTTCCTGGGGCCATATTTCGCAGCGCCCCTTTGCAACCATACCATGGTACATAGTTTGCGTGTATGTGAACCCATGCCAAATCATTCATGCAAAAACAGCCAATATTAATTTCGTTAATTTTGAATTCGTCACGCTAACATTTAAACCCAGTCTTGGAAATTTAGTGTTCGGATTTTTTTTTTTATCCAAATTTATCTAAACGTAATTTTATATTTTTAAAATCTAATTTTGTAAATTCCTTTATTTTATCATTTGGTAAACTTTAAAAATAATAAGTTTGATTTGGTCACCTAATTTACTTTTCTTTTATTATTTTGGAAAGAAAAGAATGCTAATGTGACTACAACGCCATTAATTTGCTTTACTTTTCCCTTTGATGACTGTTGATAGATGGCATATATGGCAAATGTGCTTATATCGCTAAATGGACTATAAAGTTAATATTTTATATTAAATTAGTTTATAGCGGCAAAATAAACAGATAAAATGGACTATATCGCTAATGTGTAGAGTTGTCAACCGATTAAGAATAATTCGATTAATCGATCAACCAAAATCAAACTCTTGCTCAAATAATTTTAAAATGGCGATTTTCGAATAACGAATAAATCGATTAAATTATGTCGATTAATCGAAGAATTTTTTTTTTTTAAATAAATTAATAAAAGACTAATAAGAAATAAAAGCTTAGAATTTGATTTATTCTCATACGTTTTTAGCGATTTTATACAAAATGTAGAAAAAGTAAAAAATATTGTTGCTATAGCCCTCATTGTAGTTAATCTCAATGTTTAGTAGGCAAATACCGTGATAAGTATTCATTGTATTTCAAAAATGTATCTTATGTTCGTATTAAACAAATCTTTTTTAAACAATTGTAACAGCTGTTTAATTTTTAAATCAAACGTTAAACAATTTTCATGAAATTTTGATTACATTTGAGATGATTTAGATGACAGATGATAAAGAAAGAAAAAATGCAACAAACAAATTTAAATTTCTTTAAATTATTAAAAATGGATAAAAATACTTTAATTAATTTACGAATTATTTAAAGTCGAATAAAAACATTAAGAAGAAATAATGGGCGGTTGTACACGCGAGGGGTACTGACATAGTGACCGATTCAATATTATACTCAGTTTGAGGTATGTTCAGAGGATTCGATGTGGTTAATGAAGTGATTTAGTTGTAATCATGTCAATTTGCAGTGATTAACAAATAACTTCAATAAATGATGAATCATCTCGATTTTGATGTGATTAGAGCTTAATCACGCTCGAGTTGCTTAAACGCGCTTAAAGTGTGAACATAGCATAAGTGTCACAACATTACAATAGAAAACGATGTAATAGAAGATAATCCAACGACATCAAAATATGCCGAACTTCTTCCAATAGAAAAATACATACAGAGAGACAGCGGTTGTTTTATAGAAGAAGTTGTACGCAGAAGTTTGGCTGAAGATGGAAGGTCTGCAAAAGCCTTTCGAAAATCCAAAGTTGTATCGGATTATTTGATTATTTAAGAATTTACGATTCCTTTAAGTAATACAACGATATGGAGCTTAGATGAAAAGTTGTACGCATTAAAAAAAGAAGTCATCGTGGATTTGAGAAAAAATAAAGAAGAAAATGGAAGATTTTCCATAGTTGTAAATTAACGGACGGATGTATCTTATTTAAAACATGTAATTTTTTTTTATTCGTTATTCTCCTCGATTAATCGAATAATTTTTCAGATTTAATCGTTAGATCGAATGAACAAAAGCAATTATTTGAATTATTCGAACAAAGCTGAAAGGCGAATAATTGACAACTCTACTAATGTGACTATAAGCGTAGTGACTATAAACGAAAAGTACTGTATGTTATCTTCTTTTATTTTGCTAAAGCGCATATTTGTCGGTTACCAACAGGATTTTTTTTGTAAAACGAATACTTACTGACATAATTTATGGTTTCTAACGGTTTTATAACGAAATATAACTGTTTTTTTAATTTGACTTCGGTGACTTCTTGCTTAGATTTTTATTGTTTTTTTATTTTATTTTATTAATCGGTGTTGTAAATAGAATCGATTAGTTTTAAAATGCCGATATGTAGTACGTAGTGTGGGTGATATACCGTCTCAAGTGGAATACATGGATGGGAATATTACATTTCCACTCGAACAGGGAGCTGGTGGGGATTCCGATAATCCTAGGAATCTAGTGGAAAGGCCACGTACACGTCAACAAGTTCATATGGAACCTATAGTATAATATATAAGTTACAGGTAGTATGGATGACAATAGAGTGCGGCAAATTGTGGATGATTCTTTAAGAGGGTTAAAGAACGAGGTTATCAATATGATAGCAGACGGATTTCGGGAGTTGTCGTTTGCAAATCCAAGACCTGCTCTATCGGACAAATCTCCTATCCACAGGGAACATTGGGATGGACAGGACGGAGAGGATGATAGAAATACTAATTCTCGGAATGGACAATATTTTGAAAGGGATCGCAATAGGGTGTATGCTTATAGGGATATTGATCTTAATTCGGAAAGAGTACTGAATATTATACGAAATTGGCGAATAAGATTCACCGGTGAAATATCGGAAGTCACTGTCGATGGTTGCAAACTTACACAGTAATTTCAATGTTTTCTGTGAACATGTTCACATTCTTTTCGAGGGAAAGGCATTGAAATGGTTTTGGCGTTATTATCGGATCTGTGGTAAAATACGATGGCACGGACTTTGATATCAAGGATGAGATTTTACGAAGAAAACAACGCAGTAATGAAACTTTTGACGAATATCATGACGCGATTATGGTATTGTCTGACAGGCCACCAGTACCTTTATCGGAGTACGAGCTATGTGAGTCCATGCAAAGTCATTTGAAACCTGAGGTGAGGCATGAAATGTTGCATCTAGAAATTACTGTCGTTGCTAAACTTCGACGAGCTGTACGTAGACATGAGAAATTTGTGAAGGAAATGTCTGGGTCAAGTTTAAATAAACGCTAGTGTCAGAAGCGACATGTGTCAGCAGTTGTTGACAATGATGCTGATGTTCTGTTTGAGAACAATATAGAATATGTCGTTTCTAAGGTGTGTTTGATAGTTCGAAATGGACAATGTTGGAATTGTGATAAAGTTGGTCACAGTTTTATGGGCTGCCTTGAGCCACGGCCTGTATTCTGCTATGGCTGTGGAGCTAAGAATACAATAAACCTAAATGCCCAATTTGTATCTGGATACAGGGAATCGTATTTAAGGATATCCGGCCGAAGATAGACGGGCATCCCAAACAAAATTAGATAATTTTGATAAAATTTTACCTTAAATTTCCCTTTGGGTGACGAAGATTCACCCTCTACAGCGACCTTACCATATCCGACTTGAAGAGTATAACCGTGCCAGGAAAAGGATTTTTAATCTTGACTCTTTAACTAAGCTAAATCCGTCCTCAAGGACAATTCGTGAATAATACAATCGTAGAAAAATTATGAGAAAGTGTGTGATATCATCTATGGTTGAAGAAAGTAATGACAACAGACCGTATGTTTTGTTGAAAATTCATGGTAAAGACGATTGTGCACTAGTGTCATTTCTAGTCCTAAAAAACTGTGACATGCCAAATTTTGCTACGATAGCACTACTTAGTATGGCTTAAAGCGTACTAAACTGTTTTCCGAGAGTAGGGTGCACATTATTAATTAATTAAAATTTTGAAAATTTAATTTTATATGCAATCGAAAATAAATTGAAAAATTACAACTTTTTTAATAAAGATCCGAAGATTGTTTGAAAATTATATAAACCCGAATTATTGCATACTGTAGCCCGTTTCTGTATTTCTCACATCGTAAAACTTTTGGCATGAAACGTGTGAACTGCAACAAAAGTAGTGTGAAATTAAACAAAAAATTTAAATTTATATAAACTTCCAGCAATTATTGGAAGGATGTGAGAAAAAGTGTTTGTGTTACAATATTTTGCGAAAAGGTTCTTACAAGAACTGTCAAAATTATTCACATTTGAAATTGGTGCGAGAAAAACAAAATGTAGATATTTTAAATATAAAATATGTTTATATACTATTTTTTTACAATAAATAAAAAATAGAAGGAATTTAAATGATGAATGCATAATTTATATGATGAAAATAAACAAAACACAATTGTTATATTTTGTTATTTTAATTTTTTTAGCCTTTCCTTGTTTTGGTTTTATTCAGTGCTGCCAGATAAATTTGTGTAAAAATCGTCAAATTTCTGAAAAAAAAATAATAAGATCGTCTTTTTTTTTTAAATAATTAAAATTACTGCCTATTTCACGATGTCACTCGAACGTTATCGTTCGCACAAATAACATAGAAAACAAAATTAAAATATTTGTTTTTGGCTTGTTTTCGAGTGACATTGTGAAATAGACAGTTAATTTTAAACAAATTTTGTTCGATTTTTTTTAAAACATAATCAATCAAAAGCATAGTTAATGTTCATGCCCAGCTAGCATTTTGTATCATAATCTAATCATTTTGGAATCAGCTTCACAAGCAAAATACCCGTATATGAGCTCATTTTTCAATCATAAATGATACTCTCGTTGTGAGAAAATGGTACCCTACAGATGAATCACCTGAAAGAATCATTTGTGATACAATTTTGATTATTTTAATGTTAGTTTTTATAATCATTTCTGAATCGTTTTCTTCTCATTTTTGCAATCGTAAATTTAGCAATATGCCAAAATCGACTTTTTGCGAAAAAAAAACTTTTTTATTGTTGAAAATGGTTCTTTAGGGTATCAGAAGCAACTTTTGTTTCGCGACTTTTATATAATTCCGTTATTTACAAAATTACCGTTATTTTTAGGTGCTTGAAGAAAATCAAAATTTTGACCGCTAAATTTCCAGAATTCGACCAAATGTTGTTTGGCAACTTTGTACAAAATCGTATGGCGAGTAGTTTTGTGGAACATATAATTTCAAAATATTTGCAAATACAGGGTGTTTTGATGCATTTTTCCAAAAAAAATGAATTTTACGCCATCTAGCGGCAATCATTTTTACTAACTATATTCTACATTTAGAAAGGTAATTTAAATACCTTTCCAACAAAATCGGATGAAAAATAACCGAATGAGTAAGAAAAGATCTATAAGAAAATGAAATAGCATCAAATTTATATTAAAATATGTATGTATGCAACTTTTATTAAATCGATCATTAAAGTTTACATTTTTAGTTTTGTGAAAAAAAAATTTAGTTATTTTACTGGAAATGTATTAAACAGAAATCTTTATTATTTATACTTCTAAAAACATCAAGTTATTTTATTTTTTAAATTTTTAGAGATCTACATAATAGTGCAAATTCTTTAGCTTTTCTTTGAGTTGGGACTCTAAATCCAAATTTGTTGTTTGCCAAACTTTTCACCGTGATATTTATAATTTAAGCCTCTCAACATGTTTATTTGCTTTTTAAGAATTTTTATCCGATTACTCTGTACATCGACATCAGATAGTTTATTTTATAAATTAAATAATTCCATAGGCTCATTCACATAAAGCAAATTTAGAAATAGGACTTTTCTCTCCGTACGTCGTTTTTTTACTTGTTGTTTGCTCCATCTCTTCCAATCTCTTTATTCGTTCCTTAGCATTCCATTTTTTATTTTCCTGAAAAACCTTTTCATTATTTTCACACCATTTTCCATATCTTGCTTCGTTGGATAGAACTGAAAAATATCGAAAAGGAAGTGAATGCATTTGTTTGGCCGGGCCTTTATTTGCTGACACATGGTGTATATTTCTTTATGAGGTTCCATATCCTCGTTCCTCTTCGCCATCGCAAACACTCTCTCCACATTAATATTACTGTGGTATGAGTATACATCATCTACAGGTCTATCGATATATCTTTTTAACATTGAATCTTTCGCATCCGCTAAAACCGTTTGGAAAATGTTAACATCTTTTTCAAATTTGCAGTAAGCAAATTAAGCTTGTCTGTGTTAAAAGCAAATTGAAATTTGTGGGGAATTGAATTCAAGAACGATCTTTTATTTATTTCTTCGAACTCTAAATATTCAAATATTTGATACAGCACGTTCTTGAAAGTAAGATGATCACAAGCAGCAATTGATTTACAAGTGCTAATATGTTTTAGTGGTTCAATGCAAGCTGCTACAGAAAATTTGATACAGAAAATTTGTGTCTGTAATATAATCATGAATCATTTTCGCATCTGTGTACGCTTCAGGATATTTTTGCACAAACTGAAATAGCAAATCGGTTTCTTTGTAAATTTGACTTATTGTTAGTTAAGATTTTTTAAAATTGTATTTCTTTATGTAAGATCAAATCTGTCAAAAATTTTAAAAGTTACATGCATTTAAACAAACACTTTTTAACATGGTCAAATTTACAAATTAGGTAAGATCACTTTGCGGATTTTCCTTGTAAATAACATGAAAACCCAACGATAGAATTCAAATCTTATGGCGGCATTGCATTCAGGAGGTAATAATACATAAGGATTGGTGGGTCTGGTTTCTGGGTCAGAACCTTTTTATATTTTTGTAAGGCTGTGTAATTTATAAGCACGCAAAGGTGACGGCTAAAATATCTACTGCCGCTTTATTACCATAGTAAATGAAATATAAGTATATTTACTTATCACATGGAAAGAAATTTTGTTTCCCAAAGTTAAAACAGTGTCTATGTTCTTAATTACTAATGTAAAACTAATTTTAGCAGCGTAAATTTACGTTTTTTTTTTTTTAAATTCACCCTGTTTTTTTAATCAATTAATAAAATTTGTCGAAAATAGGCTGTACTGTTTGTACTACGGCACAAATTCGGCTGAATATTATGCTTTGGGAGACAACAGAGATGTTGATGACTAAAATATCTAAAATTCTGCGGTGGTGCTTGAAGATAACACTCCTACTTCAAAAGTTATAAGTGAATGAAGGTCAAAAAACCCAATTTTTTTCATTTTTTTTGCCTTTTTTTACATTTTCCTAATTTTCTTGTAAACGAAAAATGCGATCGCCACGCATCACCGCAGAATTTTAGATTTTGATGTCATTAACAACTGTGTTGCATGGCAAGCCATAATATTCAGCCCAGTTTGTGCCGTGCTAAATGTTAGAAGTCGTATTTTCTTACATTCAAGTTTTGTTTTTGCCACTTTGTTTTTTTCAGTGTATTATTCCAAAAAAACCCAAAAATGAAAGATTGCTACCCAAACTAACTATTCAAAACATAAAAACATTGATTTTGTAGCTAACAACATAAATAATGCGTTAAATTCATAAAAAGTCAAAAAATCCAAGTTTTAAGGGCCACCCTAAATATCCGTTTTAGAGCAAGTGAGGGGCACTCTAATAAGCAAGTAGGGTACTTGACTCTACCCCCAAGTATTAAAAATCATTCGGCATTAATAGCTTGAAAACGAAAAAGTTAATTTTTTTTGGCATATTGCTACGTAAATTATATAATTTTTGATTATATTTCATATAACTTTTTCATTGCCATGTTTTTTTAATTTTTCTTGGATAAAGTCAGCACCATTATGGCTTTTGATTATTCAAACCAGCTTTATTTTAAAACCAAAAAAAGAAGAAAAGGAACAATTTGCACTAACATTTATGCTCATAAATTGTCAATAATTTTTGGGCTTCTTTTTTATCCAAGCTTTTTTTTATTTTTTTGATTTGGCAAAAACAAAAATTCAAAATATTTAAAAATCATTATTTACACATATAAATAAATCATAATATAATATATATTATATAAATCCATTTTCTATCTATATTTTATACATACATCTTATATATAAATACGGGAACAATTTTTTGTGGTTGATTTTTAAGTGTCTTATCGTCCACCAATTTTAATAAAACATGTATCGTTTTAAAGGTATTTTTGTGTAAATATGTTTAGAAATGTTCAGGATTAAACCCTGCAAATAATAGGACCAGTCCAAACACGCGTGTAAAGAGTAGTCCACAAGGGACCAGGACTAGTCCAAAACTAACCCAAACGTATGGAAAAAACCTGGTCTATTTAACATTACGATGTCCTAGGAGAGGACCATATAACCCACCTTTGGACCACTTAGGAGTAGTTTTAAAACTACTCCATGGTATACTCAAGAGGATTAGTTTTGAAGTCGTTTAAAAACGAAAGCATGTCGTTAAAAAACGAAGACATGTCGTCTCACTGCAAACCCTTTTCAACAATGACATGGTCCATGCTTGCATTACATCGGACCAGTTTTAAAAGCATTTTAAATTTGCTCGCAAACACACGCACATTCATGTATAAATAGTATGTAGTTAAGTTTTTTTTTATTCTCCCAAAATGTGTTTTTTCTTGCATTATACATTATACACATGTATAAACGACGGTTGTGTTCTATGTTGCTCTCCCACAATGTTTTTGTTTTCATTTTGAACTTGCAAACACACATGTACATATAAACGTATTAGATATTTTGAAAAAACGCAAAAACGTCGTTTAAGAAAATAAAAGTCGGAAACCTATTTTATTGGCGTTTAATGAAGATAAGTATGTGTTTCTATTTTTTACTTTGATATGCACAATTCATTTTTTTGGAATTAAAGTGTTTGAAAAGCGTTTAATTTATCTTGCAGACACACGTACAAAGATGGGTGAATAGTGCATTTTGCCGTTCTCTTAACCCATTAGCGCCCAGTTTATATATGTAGATAGATTGTTAGCTATTTTCGAAAAATTTTATTTATTCAATTTTTTCAATTATTATTTAATTAATTATTTATCGAATTTACCGAAAGTAAATGTCAAGTAGTCGAATTTCGGCCACCGGGCGATCCTAGTACATATAAATTGTCTATTGTTCGACCTTAATTTTTTTAGATTTATATCAATTTTATTAAGCCTGAGGTCTATTTTTTATAAAATTAATTATTTTTTTTAATCCGATAACAATTTTAAGTTGTTATTTTCCATGAAGAAGTCACACAAAGGCGTGACAAAATATCATATTGAACAAAAATAAAATAAATATTTTTATAAAAAAAAGCCAAGTCTGTTCATTTGTTCACCTGGTCCTCATACAAGCAAGTATCCTCTCGAAATTTTTTGGTTTTTGGTGCGATGTTTAATGCTATAGTGAAGGGTATATAAGATTTACTATAGCCGAATATAACACTTTAAATTGTTTTATTTAAATCATCTTGAATCAAACTTTTTTCTATATTGACTGAAAAATGGGGTAATGTTTTAATGTTTTGAACACAAACAATTGAATTAAATAAGCACGGGAATAAAAAATTTAACACTTTTCTCTCGAAATTTTGCTTTGGCCAACATATTTTTTAGGGGAGAGACAAACAATTTCGAGGACAATTTTCACAATAGGGATAAATATGAAAATTAAGGCTGCCTTGTTTCTAAAGATATCTATTTTGTAATGCCTAGTAACCAAACATATAAAAAGATTTAAAATTGTCTTATTTTAAAGACTAAATAATATCGTCCCTTTTTTAGAAAAATACAGCAAACCGGCACTTTCGGAACAAGAAAATCGTCAAATCTGGCAGCCCTGTTTTTATTATATTTATTTCTTTTGTTGACGTTTCGCTTTTATTTGACACTTAATTACTGGAAATATTCCAGTTAAAACAGAATCTGTGTTGTCTGTTTTCGCATTCAAATACAGAAACACTTTTTTCTCACATATCGAGAAACGATGGAATTTTTTATTTCACACTTCATGTGCGAAATTTTACGATGCGAGAAATACAGAAACGAACTACTGTATGTATATTTTAATGCATATTTGAAAAGTTTTTAGCTTGTAATTAGGAAAATGGCTGAAAATCTTAGAAAGATTAAACTTTATGTCAAATTTGGAAAATTGTATTTCTTTAAATTTCTACATTGAAACGCACGGTAATTATTACTAAATTAAATTAAGGAATCCTAAAAAGAATTCGATACTATTGACAGTTTGTCAACAAACTATCCTAAATTTTCGAATGTTGCGACCAGCGAGAGTTTCGCAGCTCTAAGCAACACAGCTCATGGTGGTATAGCCAAGACGATTAATCGAATTCATCAATATTTCTATTGGCCAGGTCTATTCACTAATGTTAAGACATACGCCATGGATTCGGTTTCTTACAAGATATCCAAAGTTCCAACATCATGCCTTTAACCACCTATGGGTGAAATGGTGAACACGGAAAGACCATTTCAATGTCTTTATATAGACCTTATTGGTTCTTTTCCGGGAAGCTGAAATGGAAATACAAGCATATTTATTATATAAGACCACTTAAGTAAATTACCTTCTTGAAGCCTTTTTTTATTAAATTTATTTATTTATTTGATTTCCAATACAACAAGATTTAAAATCTTTTAATAATAGTAATGGATTTTTAAATTGTATAGGAACATATGTACAATATCTAGTATTCATTTAAATTTGTTACATTAAACAGAAATACAAAAAATTATTCTTTTCCAAAATTAATTAATAAAAGCACACAATATTAATATTTAATTTGACAGAGCGAATCATCTATAATGCTTAAGCAATTCTTTTTATACCCTTCACCGAAGGTCAAAGCGTATATATAACCTTGTTATCCCGTTTGTTATTTCTACAATATTGATCCTATTCTGGGTCCTTATGAAACGCGAAGTTCAAATCCGGTTGTCCGTCTGTTCATCTGTCTTTTGAAATGAGTTTTCCGAAGCCCCCAGATATAATAGGGGCTTGGTTAGGGTATCTTTATGTCAGGTATTTTTATTATAATTTTGCTATTGAAATTCAGCCAGATCGGTCCAAAAATTGCTGAGATATGAGCAAAAAACCACGACTACCTCTAATTTTTTCCAAAAATCCCTTGTTGTTGTTGTAATTTTATTACTTTTTTCTGTATATCTAGAGAACGGCAATAGCCAAAGTTTCCAAATTAGGTACAAACATTGAGGTTGTCAATACACACCATCCCACAAAATGTGGGCGGGATTGGAGAAGTGAGCGTGGTACCTACCAAAAAAAAAATATCAAAAATTTAATAAAAACCTTGTTAGTTTTTTACGGCTGGCAGCATCACAACCTGCATATATTTCACAGCCATATAACAATGATGGCATAAGATATTTTTTTGCCAGCAAAATACGTATATTAAATGGGGTTATATGTTGAGTGTTCCATAGAGTCCTTAGCTTTGCGTATGTCTTCCTAGCTGCAAAATGTATGTGATCTGACCACGTTAGTGTGTTATTGAATATAATACCAAGGTTTTTTAGCAGATATTACAATATCAATTTTTTGAGTGTCAAGCATTATTCTCGGTTCAAAAGGCAAGTTTATTGTTTCTGTGGGTTAAGACACGAACCATTTGCATTTGATCAAACCTGAACACGTTTAACTCAATATTTAACTTTTCAACACATTCACCTATGCTACTAAGGCTACTACTAACATAAAGTTGGACATCATACGGATACAAATGGACATTGCAATATTGTAATTGAGTAGGTAGATCATTGATGTAAAGAGCAAACAATAGGGGACCGAGGATTAATTCTTTGGGTACACCCTTTGGGACTGGCAGCATTTGTGAGGCTTTGTAGTTTAAAAATACTCACTGCTTACGATTTGTCAAATATGAGGACATTAAACCAACAGAAGCCGCGAAAAAATTAAACATTCTATGTAACTCCCAGAAAACTTCATGGTCTACCACATCAAATGCCTTTAAGTGATCTAGAAGAACAAGAAACGAGACTTTGCCATCATCAATATTTCCACGCATTTCTTAAGATACATCAATCCATATTTCGGGAACCCGAGCTAACTTTTCAAAACCCTGTGGCAGATTTGCTCTATTTGCAGTATACTTTAGTTTCGCGTTGTAAGTGTTGAGGCTGTTTTTTTTTGCACAACGTAATTTGTCAAGTTAAGGAAACATTTTTATTCAATCATTTTTCAGTTGATACAGTCGTGAAATTTAGATTTTTTTTTGTGTAAAAATTTTTATTGAGGTTGTACACAGATTTGAATTACAAATTGGGAAGAATATTCCTTAATATATTACTCCCATAAATCGGGTGATGAAGATTATTGTATATTTAAGGCGGGAGTCGAATACTATTTCTTGCATAATTTTTCCATCGTCATTCATCTTACAGTTCGGTTTAAAGATCACCCTTATTGGAAAGGGGAACAAAGGGTGAACCATAACATGGTACATAGTTTGCGTGTGTGTGAACCCATGCCAAATCATTCAATCAAAAACAGCCAATATTAATTTCGTAAATTTTGAATTCGTCACGCCAACATTTAAGCCCAGTTTTGGATTTTTTTTATCCAAATTTATCTGAACGTAATTTTATAATTTTAAAATCTAATTTTGTAAATTCTTTTTTTTTATCATTTGGTAGGTTAGGTTAGGTTAAATGGGTAGCCGTCACGAAGACGACTCACTTGGGTCCTTATAGCGGTCCCTTTGTGATACCCCTAGCCAGTGACAAGGTCAGCCAGTATCCAGCAGACTATTCCCCAGAAGTCACCGCAGTCTCAAACCACCCCGATTCCCTGCAGAACAGGGAGATCGATTTCAGTCCCGCATTGGACAAATCGTTCAGACATGGCAATGCCGGTCTCCCAAAATGCCTCACCCTAACGCCCGCCAGACCTGGGCATTGGCAGAGGAAGTGAAACACCGTCTCCTCCTCCTCCTCATCATGACAACTCCTGCAGTAGTCATTATACGCAAGACCCATCCTCCTAGCATGAGTCCCTATCACCCAGTGACCCGTGAAAACCGATATCACTGTCCTTATCCGGTCCCTGCCGAGACCGAGTAGTACGCGCGTTCTCGCCGCGTCGTAGCCAGGCCATGGAGTCCTGGCCATCAAACAGGTATGCTCGCCCTGCCATCTCCCCTGAGCCCTTCTGTACGACTCCCGTCTGATGAGAGTCCAGCAGCGGGCCATTGAAGTGCCAATCAGGCCGTCGACGAACATGTCGTCCAAGAGACAGCCTTGTTTGGCTAGACTGTCCGCAGTTGCCCAGGAGCCCACTGTGTCCTGGTACCCATGTCAGCGTCACACCGGAATGTTTCGCGATCTCATTTAGAGACATCCGGCATTCCACTGTTTACATAGATGTCGTAAAGACACCAGCCAGAGCCACAATGGCAGCCTTGCTGTCCGTAAAAATACATATATCCCTCGATATACGATAGTACTTCAGCCAGTTTGCCGCCCGCTTTATGGCAGAGATTTCCGCCTGAAGCACACTACTGCCATCTGGCAGCCTAAAAGAGACCCTGATGTCCAATTCCTCGATGAAGAAACCTCCACCCACTCTGTCGCCCATCCTGGAACCATCGGTGTAGACCCGCAGGGTCGGCTCCAGAGATCGCGTATTATCGAGCAACTCATCATAGTTACCATGATGAACCGTGAACAAAGCACCGAAAAAGGGTTCCGGAGTGCAATAGTCCAGCCCCGCCAGGTCTTATGACGCGTGAAGCGTGACCCTGGCATGACCATAGTTCCGCGTAGACCATAGGCCCACCGCCCCCAGTCTCATAGCGGAAGTCAAGGCCTGTTGTTCGGCCATGATATCAATCGGCAAACAGTCTAGCATAGTAAACAGTGCCTTCGTCGGTGTCGAGCGGAGTGATCCCGTGATCATCAGCGCAGCCAACCTATATACTTTCTCAAGCATCCTGCAGTACCGTCCCCTTTCCATGGCAGGCCACCACACTATGACCCCAAAGAAGAGAATCGGTTTTACCACCGCTTCAAAGATCCATTCGACACCCCTGGGGCCCAGGCCCCAGCTCCTGCCCAAGGATATCTTGCAGGTGTATAAGGCCACAATAGCCCTATCAACCCTCGTCAGAACGTTGAGTTCCCATGATAGTTTGCTATCGAGAATTACGCCCAAATATTTGGCACTGTTCGAGAGCCTCAGCTCCGTGCCGTTTAGCCTAGGAAGCCTAAAGTTGCCAACCTTGTACTTCCTGGTAAAGAGTACCAACTCAGTTTTCTGTGGATTGACACCAAGTCCACAGGAAATGCTCCAAGAGCTTAGAATCTGCAATGCAGATTCCATACAATGGGACAATGTGTCCATGTGTTTACCCGCGACCGCCACCGCCACGTCATCCGCATACGCGACGGTTCTTATCCCTAATCTGTCGAACCGGCCCAGCAAAGTGTTCACCGTCAGGTTCCATAGTAGAGGGGACAGAACCCCACCTTGCGGGGTGCCCCTGTGCACAAATCTGCAAACATTAGTAGCACCCATCGTGGATTCAATGATCCTATTATCGAGTAGATTATCAACAAATCTACAAATTACATCGTCAACCCCAACCTCCTCATCGACTCCAAGATGGAGTTGGGTTTGACATTATTGAAAGCTTCCTCAATGTCCAGAAAGGTCACAAGTGAGTATTCCCGAAATTCAAGGGATCTCTCAATGTAGCCGACCAGTGAGTGGAGCGCCGTCTCTACAGACTTGCCCTTGGTGTATGCATGCTGCGATGAAGAGAGCAAATGTCTAGGAATAGACATCCTCAGATGAATATCAATGACCCTTTCAAGGGTCTTGAGAAGAAATGACGACATTTCATTTGGTAAACTTAAAAAAAAAAAAATTTAGTTTGCTTTGGTCACCTAATTTACTTTTCTTTTATTATTTTGAAAATAAAAGAAATTATCTAACCCAGCCAAAGATTTAGTTAAGCGGCCCATACACTTGCCATATTATTGTATATGATATTCGCCATATTATTTCCATTTTGTTCTTTATTATGCCATAAGTCGCACAATAGTTTCATTCATTCAATAAAAAGGTGAACATAACCTATAGGAATAACATAAACGGCATTATACAATCCTGCCAACATTTCACTTTGTTTTCGGTGTGCAATAAAAATCAAGTCTTTTGATTGTTGCCAATATAATGGGCCACCTTCGAATATCACATACACATTGGCGATATAATTGTACAATACGTAAAATTGAACAATTTTATTGCAAGTGTATGAGCCGCTTTACACTAATTGATTCGTCAAACATAACCCACATACACACACACACACCTCTACATTAAATTTTCATAAAACTTCATCGTCCTTCGTAACCGTCTACTGTCAACCAGCGCCTGCTGACATCGTTGGACCACAACATTGTGTAAGTTTTTGAGTTTTCTTTGATTTCCATCTTAATTTAAAACCTCCATAAAAACTCCCACAATAAAATACATCCTTTTTCTATTATTTATTTTTAATTTTATTTCGTGGATTGCATAAACGCAACATCAATGTTTCTAATTCAATCCGTTATTGTTACTTAATGTTAAACGAAACAGAAAAGCCTTCGTTACTGTAACGTATATGTTGCGGATACGTAAATGTTGTGGTCGACTTCAATAGTTGGTATTTACTTCAAATAAGTAAACGAGTCATATGGTGTTGAAATGAGTTAAAAAAAATTTGTTTTGTTTTGATTTTCCACCCAGTGTTGCTTTAAAGCATGTTGTTAATGCTCTTTTTTGAAAACGCCAATACATTACGATATTGACGCTTTTGCAAAAAATAGAATATATTATAATTTATGTATTTTATTTATGTATATCATTGAAGAATGCTTTGGAAATAACAATTTTTAAGTCTTTGTAAATCTTTTTTTATTACAAACTTGATCTTACTATAATAGGTATCATTAAAAAGTGATACTTACTACATATTCATATATTTTAGGGTGGGTCAAAATTTTAAGAACTTTTCGTAAAGAAAATATGGAATAAAATTCTACTTTTTTAGAAATATTTATTGACCTGTAACGCTGAAAGAGGGTTTGTTTAAAAGGAACTTTTCTCAGCTTTCTATAATTGTACTCATTTTTATAAAATTCAGTACATAAATAATTGGTTTTGAGGTTTTTGTCAAAATAACACTGCTTTACAAATTTTTAATTTGGAAAAATACCAAGAACGCCACATTCCTAGATAAGTGTATTGGGACCTCCTGAACACGAAAAACGCTGTAATTTTTTTTCTAAGTGCTGTTTAGATTACGGTACTTTTGTGCTTTTCTTTTTATGGTCCCACTCGAACCATTGTGGAGCCCAAGCAAAAAGTCCGATCGAAATAAATGTCATATTGTCGTTCCACAAAATCCATAATAAAAACTTTATTTTTCATCCGATATTTTTCAAAGTATTTAAATAAACTATTAGGTTAAAATAAAACATTCAAGATCTTTACTAGAACGTAGGAAAAAAACGAAATAAAAATGAAAATTAACTTTGAGGTGCCATAACTCAGCCATTTCTTATCAGATAGAAATTTTCAGCATATCGACGGAAAAGACATTCAATTACCTTTCCAACGATATGCCATCGATCGGACTTTTTGGTTGGGCACAAGAGTTTAAGTGGGACCATACAAAAGTACCGTTATCTAAAAAACGGTACTTAGAAAAAATTACAGCGTTTTTCGTGTTCAGGAGGTCCCAATTAACTTATCTAGGCATGTGGCGTTCTTGGTATTTTTTGGCTGTAAACCAGTGTAATTTACCGTAGATCCACTTTTAAGCAGCCATTTGAAATTCACTGAAACGCTAAGACTAATTTCACCACTGTATTGAAATTATGTTTTTTAATACCAGAAATCACTCTGCAGAGTTTTGGGATAATAGGTACAACATTTAAAATGGCTCCAATATAAATATCCTTCCAGAAAATCATTTAAGATTGTTGGTCAATAATTTAATATATGTAAGTCAGAATCACAACCAATTTATATGCTGATGTCTGTTTTTATAAAGATACATTAATAAAAAATAGATATTATATAGATCCTACTCCTAACATATTCGAAATATCGGTGGAGGGTATCAAAGATTCGACACAGCCGAATATAGCACTCTAACTTGT
Source organism: Pollenia angustigena (assembly GCA_930367215.1). NCBI lineage: Eukaryota > Metazoa > Arthropoda > Insecta > Diptera > Polleniidae > Pollenia > Pollenia angustigena. Next base: position 7,257,229 of record OV884061.1, on the reverse strand, counting down.
TTTTCATTTGTTTTAAACGAAAAGTTCATTTGACTTTTACTGGATGCATTGGTTGCTCTTGCAATGCTTCTGGCTGATTTTTACTCCAAAATCGACAATTCTGCTTGTTAACGTGCACAGAGCACGCATTTTGATAATAAAATTCAATAATTTGCAAGCGTTGTTCGTTTGTAAGACGATTCATGGTTAAATTATAGACCAAACTGAAGATGTTTGACAGTGCAAGAAAACACGAAACGTGCGTCAGCTGTTTAAACCATTGTTGCCAAAAAGATAATAGTTAAAAAATCACCCGATATATAATTTTAACAAATAGGATATGAAATTTTTTAACACAAAACAAGAAAAGCGTTTTTTAAAGATAACTAAAAATTTATTATATAATTATATAAAAAAACTGAAAATTCATTTGTTTTACGGAAGATGTAGTCAATTTTGTGATAGTTAAATTATATAAAATAACTGAAAATTCATTTGTTTTTACGGAAAATGAGGTTGATTTTTAACAGTAAAAATTTAATTAACTTTTCGTTATTTTAAATTACATATTCATTTAATTTTACATACAGAAGACTTGAACTTAATCAACGGACAATATTAACTGCTACTGAAAATGCACTTAGCTGTTTGAATACATGTTAGAATCGGTTAAAAATAAATTTGCTTGGAATTTTAATACATATTTATCTAAAAACGACTGAACGGAATACCTTTTAAATAAACTACAGTCCGTTACTGCAATAATATTGTGAGTGAATCATTTATGCATTTTTATTGCAGGTCTACAATCTATAAAACCCAACAAATAATAAGGAAACATCAATATTGGGGCGTTGCTGTGAACAGATATTCAATTTGGTAAACTGCATTTTAATGTTTGCGTTACAGTCGACTACGGCCTTAGGAGCTGTGGTTTCACCCTGGTCGGGATCAATGATTGATCGACTTCCATCACTGGAGGATTTGCCGCATAAAGGTAATTTGTTTATTTAACAAACTATTGATCTCTTTTATACTGGGTTGCCTGACCACTTGGTTGGTGTATCATAATTACGGTGGGCATCCATTCTGTATTACCCAGAACCGTTCTGTATTTTATGGCGTGGTTCTGTGGAAATTATTTTCTAATGATAAGCCTTTAATTGTTCTGTTATTAATTAAATAAATAAATTACTTATTTTAAATAGGGGCTAGGTTGTTATACATTTATGTCACGTATGGTCCGGAATTGTTTGGTATTGAAGTTAAGCCAGATCATAGATAAATGGCTGAGATATGAGAAAAACCCAAGACTGCCTCCTACTTTTCCATAATATCCCTTGTAGTTTTTAAATATCAATCGATCAAAATAACAGATTATGTTTGTTTAGACTTTTTTGCGTTTTGTTACACATAACAAATATGTACATTGGACCGTACCTCAAAAAAAAGTTTTCCCGTACCACCTCTAATATAATGATTTTTGCAAGGAGGTTTTTTGCCGAATGTAGTGGTCGACCTTTTAGTTTTTTCGTTACATTTTAGGCATTTTAGTCCGATCTTAAAGTATATATCAATGTTTTTGTCTCGAGAAGACCAATGTTTTGCCCTTAGGGGTCATTGGCCTCAAGTATCTCGTTCCAGTATTGATCTACCAGATCTCTGCTCGTACAACCCTAATGTCAGAAAGTTAAAGCTCGCAGGAAAATAATAAACTTCTGCTTAAAAAGTAGTTCGATTATTCCAGCAGAAACATTTTTAAATTTAATTAGAAAATTAAAGCTCGCTTAAAATCATTACTGTTTTGCCAAGGAAGAATTACTACAATTTCTGCAGGACAGTCAGCATTTACAGTCGGGTCTTTACATATTATGTAACGAAATCGTGTCTTTTTGTCTACCCCCTTGCTTCTCCCACCCGTTCGTTCCAAACAAAAGCATATGTCATGCTTTTCCGTTGGGGAATTTACATTGAAACGACAATAAAAAACCAAAACTTGTTTTTGTTTTCAATATACATAAGTTCTGAAAAGAAAATTTTTTATTTTCATTTTCAAAATCAGGCAGTTAAATTATTGTGCATCGGTCTTTTGAAAATTTAAGGTTTTTCCTACATTGTATGGCATTTTATAAGTACTGTCTAATAAGCGTGTGTGTTGCTTACAGGTAGCAAAACGTGTGTAACCCCATCATAAACAAAGTTTTTTTAAACAATTGCCCATGAGAATAAATTTTTTAAAAATTTCTACAGACATTGATATATTTTTATGCAGTTTTTGGAGTGGGTTTTAAGAAAACCAAATTCATAATGAATTTTGTAAATAACACTTAAAGATGAATTTCAATTAATCAAATCATTATATAAAATAAAGTGCTACTGAAAACAACTATATAAAATTAACTGTTGGAATTTAATCTATATTTTGTTATACCTTTCACCTCAGGTGGAAAAGGTTATATATAAGTTTATCATTCCGTTTGTAATTTCTACAATATTGATCTAAGACCCTATAAAGTATATAAATTCTGGGTCCGTATGAGGAGAGAAGTTGATTTAACCATGTCCGTCCGTCTTACGTTTGATACTGTCACATATAGTCCACCATTTCTTACTACTGAAATTCAGCCAGATCGGTACAAAAATGGTTGCGATATGAGCAAAAAACCACGACTACCTCTAATTTTTCCAAAAATCCCTTGTTGTTGTATTTTTATTACTTTTTTCTGTATATCTGGAGAACGGCAAGAGCCAAAGTTTCCAAATTAGGTACATACATTAAGGTTATCAATACACAGCATCCGGCAAAATGTGGGCGGTATTGGAGAAGTGGGCGTGGTACCTCCCGTACAAAAAATATGAAAAATTGTATAAAAACCTGATTTTTTGGACTGTTATATGACCTATGGTTATCCCTTGTATATTGGTATTTCCACAGAAATGTCTACTTTTGGTCACCAACCATTTTTAATTGTTTCTCAAAGAATAATAAAAATATTATTTACTTTTTGCATTTGGGTGTAGAGCGCAACTAGGTTTTCATTTAGTGAAAGAGAGGAAAAATTCTAACAACGTGGTTCTATAATACTAGAATAATTGCTAGGTGACGTGACGTGACAAAAACAGAGCTTTTCTGTGGAAGTGCCCATATCAAAAGATCGGAAATTTTAAGTAAAAAATATTTTCTGAAAAACTCGGAAAAATCGGTTCAAATACGAAAAAGTTATGACCAAAATAATATTTTTTTTTAATACCCACTTTCGGGAACCATAAATCTTCCCGAGTCCAAGATTTATAACCCAACTAACTGGCAAATTTCTTGTTAAACACGTCGGTATATAAATCTGTCAAATCGGGAATGTTGAGGCTACCAGCAATAGAAAACTTCAATTGCTACAATCTCACTCACTGGCGTTTCGCCTTGCCCTATCCTATTCAATTGTAGTAATTGATTTATTTAGTGGAGGCGTAAATCGTAAACGAAACTTGTCTCCAATACTAAAATTCGGAGGATTAAGTTCTCAATCATAACCTAAATAAAACGTGTTTAACTACCATGAACCTTTTTGTTGCTACTGGGGAAGAATTACCAACAACAACATCAGAGTACACGAAAGCTGTAACTATTAAATTGTGTTTTTCTGCTTGGAGCTTTGTGCCTTTATTGTAAAATACTTTGTCGCTCTTATAATTTTTTATAAAAATTTAGAATACAACGCAATACGATTTCTCGTAAGGTTACAAAAAAATAATGCCGAGAACAACAAATAATTCGCAAAATTCTAAAATAGCAACGGAAGTGGGTGTTACACAGCCTTCCGCGGCTTACATGCAACCTTTAAATGAAGGTAGTAATACACAATATAAGGGTATGGGTAATGAAACTGGAAACATAAGTAGCCAAAGACTACCCGTAAATATAAGCATAACAGAAAGTCAGTTTTCGGATCTGATAGGTAGTTTTAGAGCACGTCAAGAAACAAAAGCTACATTTATCACATGTAGCGCTCGCTTCAATGCTAAGTTGGGGATTTTATTGCTACTATTCTTGTCTACAAACACGCTGAAGGTATCTCAGATGCGTTTGCGCTTATTAGCTTTCAACTTTAGTTGGAAGGGTATGCGGCTTCTTGGTGGCAAGGAGTAAAGCAGGAAGCAAAAACATTTTCTGAAGCCATTGAGTTACTTCGTAATGCGTTTGCTCCACCTAAACCCGACTGCAGGATAAATAGTGAAATATTTCAAGATAAACAAAAGGTTTTCGAAACCACAGATAGCTTTGTTTGCAGAAAGAGGCGGCTATTTGCTCAACTTAAAGATAGGCTACCTGAAAGCACCGTCATAAATATGTTTTTTTTTTTCTAATTTATAATAAAATTCGTGAAAAGATACCGAGGGAAAGTGTAACAACCTTTCAAGAACTCCTTTACAAGGCTCGAGAGATCGAATTACTCCAAAATGAAAACAAGGACGAAACGTTTCTCAAACCAGAAGTTAGGGGCAAAAATCAAGTTCGTTTCACTTTCTGCAGGAAGAAAAACCACACTGCAGACATCTGTTACAAACGTGTCGAGTTAGAAAAAAAGAAAAAAAAGGAAGTCAATTAAATTGCTATGGCTGTGGCGCTGTAGGATTCTACAGGTCAAATTGCCCCACATGCAATTATAAAACCGTCCTAGAAAGTTCAAAGCAAATGGATTTTAATAGTTTTAAAACCACAATCGTATTAACGTCGCAGGGTTACACGGTGAAGCATATTTGAATACCGCTGCTAGAACAAATATCGCAGGTCAACAACTTTATAAAAAATTAAAAGAAAATGGAGCACAATTTCAAGCCGTGTCTGCAGAAATCACCCTTGCTGATGGCATTAAAAAAGAGGAATCGTATATGAAACAATAGCAAATATCATCATAGGAAAAATATTGAAAAGAATTCGTTTTATTTGTCACCCAGATGCTGTTGATAACCAAACCTTGCTCGGAATTGATTTCTTAGAACAAGCTGGCATGGTATTGGACCTAGCCCACGTGGTATTTTAAGGCCCGATGTCATTATAATCAATCTAATGTGGCTAGTGAAAATATTCTTACAATTGGATCTAAGGTACCTGAAAAATATGATTACTCACCTAAAGGTATATTAAGAATATTTGAAGATGCTTTGCCTAGAGACTTTCAAATGCCGAAAGATGACAACTTATGTCCACCAATGAAAAAATCAAAACAAGCAATCAGGTATCCACATCATTCGAGTTCAACTTAATAGACTTTAATATATGTCACAATGAAGATTCACAACTCAGTTGTAATCAAAAAACGGAACTTTTAACTCTTTTAAAAGCCCATGAGGACATTTTTTAAAATATTTCTGTTCCTATTAAGGACATCAAACACAGCATTAATACTAGTAATCATGCGCCAATCTCTAATCCACCATATCGAATTTCACCCGCAATGAAGCAAAAGTTGAAATGCGAACTAGATGGCATGCTCGCAAAAGCCATTATTGATAAAAAAAAACAATCCCCATGGTCATTTCCAGTGGTTCTGATACCCAAAAAAGACAACGCCGAGCGTTTATGTGTAGATTACAGGAAACTAAACGCTATCACGGTTACAGACACGTACCCCTTGCCAAGAATTGAAGACCTTCCACATGCGGCAAAGACCACACCTTATATGTTAATAATGGATCTCAAGTCAGGATATTGGCAAGTAGAGGTAAACGATAATGACATTTCAGAGAATAATTGACAAATTTAGACTGGGCCTACCATCAGTTCTCATTTTGGCTTACATAGACGATATTATTATATGTTCTAAAGATTTTGCAACTCATATAAATGATTTAAATAAAACGTTTAAAAAACTAAAAGAAATGGGTTTTCATTTAAATAAGGAAAAATGTTTTTTTTTTGCAAACCGGAGGTTAAATACCTTGGTCACATTCTAACTAAAAATGGAATAAAAGTTGACATGGAGATAGGGTTGCCATCCGTCCTCTTTTCCCCGGACACCGTCCTCTTTTTTTGAGCATCCGGGGCTGTCCTACTTCTTTTTCAGCAAGTGTCCGGGGTTGTCCGGCTTTTTACACCTTCATTGAAATAGTTTTCTTTATAAAACTATAGTAAGGTGCTAGTACAATTAGCTTTGAAAAAGTACAAATTCAAATTCTCTCTTTGTACATCATTAGTTTTACTTTCCCTGATAGTCGGCTTGTCTCTAATTTAAAAAAAAAGCCGCCGGTTAAAATGGTCGGCAAAGGTCTTTGCTTGTCAGGTGTGTGTTTTTCATAAATTTTGTTTTCCAAAATAGAAGTAAGTTTTGAACACAAATGATAGTATAAAAATTGATTAATCTTCTAATTTTAGAATTCCAAAACGCAAGTGCACTTTTAACGAGAAGCTAAAAAAGAAGTTTTCTTTATGAAAAGAGTAAATGAAGACTGGATAGTGAATTGCACACTTTGCAATTCTACAATTTCGATTGCAAATTATGGAGAACAAGACATCTATAATCATTTGGAGACACAGAAACATAAAAAGGGATTTTCCAGCCAAGATTGTTCCACGAAAATCGACAAAGTTTTTCCGAAAATTATGGTCGGCAATGAACTTCGAGCCATTGAGGGTTGCATAGCCTATCACACCATTGTTCATTACATGGCTTCACTATCGCCAATATTATTAGAGTTAAATATAATTTTAATATGAATTGCCAAAAGTTTTACAAATATTTGAAGAGATGCGACGGTAATATATTGGCTCAAATTGGAAGTGTTGAAAAATATACGTGAAACTTTTGAAACTTATACCTATTTAAAATTTTTAAAAATGTACATTAAATCAGAATGATTTTTTGTTTTTTTGTTAAGATTTTATTTTTGTAAATAAAGTTTTTTTGTAAAATCAAATTTTGGTTGTTAATTTTTATAGCGTCGTTAATTTTATTTAAATTAGGATGTTTAAAAGTGTCCTCTTTTTTCGAGAAAATGTCCTACATTTTTTATGTTCGCGTCCTCTTTTTCTCAAATAAGAAATGGCAAACCTACATGGAGAAAACTTCGGCGATCCTAAATCGCCCATGTCCTCAAAATCTAAAGCTACTGTCCTTTTTGCAAACGTGCTCTTGATTTAGGCGTTTTGTACCGAACTTCCCTAAAATTTCTAAACCCTTATCAAATCTAACCATAAAAGGCGTTACATCACACAGAAAAAAATACCCATGTAAAATTAACATGGAAAAATGTTGATTGAGAATCATGTTAAATTTCAGAAAAATTTTGCCCTTTACTTAAATTTATCATTATTTCATATTAATTTTTAATAAAAAATATCAAAATAACCTTAAATTACGTTTATTTAATATTATTCACTGTTAAAAAAATAAAAAAAAAAATATTAAAATATAAATAAATCTGGATTCAATATTGAACCCATAAAAACCTGTTTTGTATTAAAATCAAAAGTTTATCTTGTTAAATTAACATGCATACCTACTTAATTATGTACAGTTTTTATTTTCACTTTTAAAATATGTTATAAAAAGAAGACAATTCCCGTATTCTTTTAATTAAAATTGTTTATTTAAATAGTACATCAAGTTTTCAAAGTAGAATGATGACCATATCGGGCGATTCTGCTGATGCTTCTGTTAACAAAGGAGAATACAAAATAAGTGAAACATGTGTTACAGGGCTTTGAATTATTCTTACATAAATGCAAATGTTGTCTGAAGCTTCTTCACACTGTTAAAATACACTCAAACCCATTTGATTCTACATGAAATTCACGTTGTTTCAACTGGAAATAACTTTCATTCAACGTGATTCCGATTGTTATTTCAATATAAATTACATTTTGCTCTAACTTTACTGCAATGTTAAATTAACATGAATTATAGTTATATCAAAAGAAAAAAATGTTGTACGCAGCTATTGTAAAATCAGGTTGAATTAACATGAAACCCGTATGAAGCAAAATCACCACCGAAAAAATTTAAATCAACCTTGTTTTCGACGTTTTTAACTTGATTTTTTTCTGTGTGATGGAAATGGTCCAAAGAAGAAGAAAATTCGTTTATTAAGCTAAAATATAATGTTGACATCACCACCAATCTTACAGCAAGTAAACGAAGACGATCCATTTTTGCTACAAACAGACGCAAGCAACTAAGTGATAGGGGCTGTGTTACTGCAGGGGGAGAATGACATCGAACATCCAATTGAGTATGTCAGCAGGCTTTAAAATGACGCAGAAAGAAATTAGTCTACAACAGAGCGAGAAGCCTTGGCTGTGGTATGGGCAGTTCAAAAATTCAGAGGATATATCGAAGGTTCTCGAGATACAATTCGTACTGATCACCAACACTTGAAATGGTTATTTTCGTTGAAAACACCGACTGGCAGACTGGCTAGATGGTCATTATTGTTACAAAGCTACAACTTAACATTTAGTTACACTCCAGGAAAGCAAAACGTTGTGGCCGGCACATTATCACGCCCACCTTGCGGAAATGAGTTTTGTACTGAATTATGTGCCTGTCTTGCTGTTGAAATAGATTTTCCCCGCAAGGGCCTGAAAGAATTTAGAAAAGCTCAACTAGAGGACAAAAATTTATAAAAAGTCATTTCATCTTTTGAAAATAACGATGAAGATACTACACGTTACATACAGCGAGGCTTTATTATGCTACTTAGATGGTATACTTTATAGATATTCTTCTGACCAAGAATCCGGAAATGATCAACTAGTAGTGTCAGAATCGCTGCGAAATGAAATTTTAACTAAGTATCATAACGACCCGACCGCTGGCCACTACGGAATTGATAAAACAATAAACCGAATTACACCTTTAATTTACTGGACTGTAATAAGAACCGATATAGCAAATTATGTTAAATCTTGCGAGGACTTTTAAACCTACATATTTGAAACCTACCCATTGTGTTTGTTAAATTATTTACTGTTTGCACCAATGTTTCCATGGTTTTTTCTCAACGACATTAATTTGAAACTAGAGGTTAATCATTACTTGGCGAATAGGTTCTGTTACTACTAGGCTGCGGAGCCTGAGTGTCATTAGTGTTTACTTGATTTGTTACCTGCATTTGAGGGGAAGAGTTTTCGGTCCAACCGACTGCTTGACTATAATATATACAGGGCATCCTCTATAACTGGCAGTGTGATTACCATCACAGTTGCAAAATTTTACGTTGGGGTCGGTTTTAGACTTATCGCAAAGAACTGTACCATGTAAATCACCACATACTACGCAAACAGGGGGTAAGTAGTAGTATGCCTTAGTATGACCAAATTCTTGACAGTCTAAACACTGAACGGGTCCATTTCTTTTGTGCGGCTCCTCTATCGTGATTTTTCTGTACATGATATATTTCAAACTGTAAATAGGATGCGTTTCGTTTTTTTTAGCTTAACGTCGACGGACTCGAACTCCACTCGAAATAGTGGTTGGGGATTTTTTCCCCTATTTTTTATATTTACTACATTTTTTTTTTGAAGCCTTTCTCTTCTAGGAATAATTTTATTTTTTCTGGGTCCACACATGAGTCGATTCCCTTTATCGCTACCTGTATACTTCAGTTGGTACATATAAAAGTTTATTTTAAGTGCTTCAAATTTGTTAATAATTTTAAACATTTTAAATATTTCTTTCTTTATTTAATAAGAGTCACAAGTAAAATTATAAAATATATTTTAACTAAATTAACCGAGCAATAGTAACGAAGATCTTCCGCCCGTTGTAATAAAACAGACCAGAGTTTTTGGCGGGAATCTAACCAGCAACCCTCGCACTGATAGACTAGCTCACTACCAACTAGCCTACGAAAATCATTCTCATGATTAACTTGTATTTGTCTCTCGTTTAAACTTCCACGCTTGATTGCAGCTACGTAAAACAAATTTTCACCTATCACTGAGATCAAACTCTTTATCAGTTCATTTGAGTTTTGCTCCCTAAGATATATCGAAGGAGGCTTGGACGATTTTATCACGTCTGGTGCAAAATGATTTTGTGAATGTATTCTATCAAAAGATGGTGCCGAAGCAACAGCTAAAGAGGTAGGGCTGCGACCCCGCTTAAGCAATGTTATATACCTGTCCATATCAACTTGTACTTGAGGCTTTTAAAAACTTTTTATTATTATTACTATTTATTTATTTGCCTATGCAATATAATCCTTGCAGAGTTCTTAATTAAATACAAATAAATTTTACAAAATATATACAAATGTGAAACAAAAAATTACAAAAATTATGTGTTTAAAAAGATTAATAATTTAGTTTTAATATCAGTGGGACTAGAAGAATAGTTAATAAATTTATAAAACTTGTTGAACTCAATACACATCCTTCTTAAAGGATCACTTTAAGCATAATTAGCTCTTAAAAACTGAGCTGATAACAGAACCAAATGACGTGATGGGCGTTGAGGAACATTAAATGTTATAATGTTGATTAGGCATCCAGACAATACGTCACCAACAATGATGTTAAAAATAAACGAGATGATCAGCACAGTTCTCCGGCTCTTAAGATTTGGCAGCTTGATGAGGGCTAGTTTTGCAGAATAAGACGGTATATTCCATTGGTTAAAGTTCAACCCAAAAAAGTCAGAAACTGTTTTTGGACTGATTCAATTTGGTCGGAATATTTATTATATATAGGGTCCCATATTACAGATCCATACTCCAATACAAGTCTTACATAGAAAGTATACAGACTTTTCGTAACATATGGATAGTTGAACTCTTTAGCCCATCGTTTTTCAAAACCGATTATACCTCTGCCTTTATTAGTCATTGTTATATGTGCGATGAAATTTAGTTTCGAGTCAAGCAGAACTCAAAAATGTCGCATGTAGGTATTGGACTCTTTCTAACAAAACGCATGTATGTATTTACATTTTTTAGATTAAATTGCATATAATTTACATTGCACAACGTTTTGAAAAAGCTGTTGCTCAGATATTTGACGATAGCTAAGAAAAACTTCGCATAGACTAAGAAAAACTCCGCATAGACTTGCCAACTGGCCAGCTTTGCCCGAGACAGTCCAGTTTTAGAGTGGAATGCCCCGTGTCTCGTCGGTACTCTGAACTGGACGCCATTTGTCCTTTTTTGAAAAACTTTTTTATTACCTGGCACAACAAATCAAAAAAATGGAGAACTTTAGCACTTATTTTAGTACTAAATTTTTTTTTTTCAACAGAACTGGATTTTTTTAATTCATAACCTAAAAAATCGGCTAGCACCACTGGGTTCAACGTATCCGAATTAGGTAAAAACTACAAGTTCTCAGCTTGTCAAAAAAAAGTGTCAATTTCTAGCACAGTGTAATTTTACATAAATGGAATTGTATGAATTTGTCTCTGGTTTTTTAGTGGTGTCCCGTTTTCGCAATTTAAAAAGGTGGTAAGCCTACGTCCGCATACATCAGAATATTGGATGAATGAATCACCTCAGGTAGGTCAATAATAAACAATGTAAAAAGAAGTGGCCCAAGGTGGCTTCCCTGAGGTACACCAGACAGAACTTCTTTCTTCTAGAAATTGTTTTATTAAAGCAAATCGTTTGCGGTCTGCTGCTTAGGTATAAATATATCCATTTTATCCTTATATCAGTAAAACCGAGTAAATTAGGTTTAACTGTCAAAAGTCTATAGCTAACTTATCAGTTGGCTGTTGTTGTGCAAATCCTCGATATATTACATTTTTATGATGAAGGAGTTTACTTGTAGTAGAACATCTTTTCTGAAACCCATGCTGGTAAGGTGAAATCAAATTAGATACTTGGTAACAAAGGATTTCGGTGATAATTTTTTAGAATAGTTTAGTTGTAGATAGTTTAGGTTGTAGAGAAATAATCGGCAAACCAATTACTTATTGTGCCATTATCACTGGATTCCGTATGTTGGAACTTCATGGATCAAGGGAAGCCAGTTTTACTAATGGGTTTTCCATTGCGTCTGAGTTTGAGTTCTTGGTATAATTTTTTACTAAGATTGCTATTGCCGTCGCAACAACACTTACAGGCGCGTCAACACTTGCAGGCGCGGCAATACTTGTCACTAATGACAGTTTAATATTTTTTAATGTATTATCCGCTTTTGTAAACACTGTAGTGAAAGAGAACGTGTTCAAATAATTGGCTTAGCAGTAAAGTAGTTATTGTTGTTTGCTTTTGTTTTATTTATTGCAGCATTGCATTCTATAGTTTTATTGTTGTTTCATTGTGTTTACCCAAACATAAAGTTGTTTTTGTTTTTCACTTTTGCTGTGCTTTTAATATTTTTATTATTTACTAGTCACAAAGCCTGTCCCTGCCAGGCATAAAAATCTTTTAGATAATAACTAACATAGTAACGCTCATAAAAGAAATTAAACAAAAAATTATTATTCTATGTTTTAATACTTTTAGTAGGTATATGAAGAAAAAATATGTAAAAAATTGCAATAAGTAAGTAACAAAATTATAATACATACTTCTTTAAAAACGAAATTTTTTGAAAATACTGAGGAGCAACCCTGTTTTAACATACCCTGTTTTCCATCTTCATGCATCACTTTTACCTTAAAATCATATTTGTTTTTCACTCTTGAGAAAGCAACGTACAATTGTCCATGACTAAAAACTGGTTTGGGTAAATATATCCCCCCTCTCTAAAGTTTGACCTTGAGCTTTATTGATGGTGATGGAAAACGCCAACCTTATAGACAACTGTCTCCCTCGCAAAGTAAATAGTAGGTCGGGATTTATGGGAGCCAAATCAATCCTCGGAATAAATGCAGGATTGCCTTTTTCAGTGCCGGTTAATATAGTTGCGCATATTAGATTCTGTGACAATTGTGTAACTTGCAGTCTTGTACCATTGCATAGCCCTCTTTTAGTGTTTAAATTCCTAAGAAGCATGATAATGGCTCCCACCTTGACTTGCAACTTATGAGGAAGCATTCATTAAAAACTCCACCGGATAATTTTCCCGTTCAGATATGTTATTGCTCTACACCGTGTCAACGCTCAAAAATGTAAAACATTCACCCTCTAAAAGACTTAGTACTTCTTCATTAATTTGGCATACTTCATCATTCTAAGGGCATAAAATGGCAAATTTACAATACTGTTCTACACCAGACGGCTTTAAACATTCAACGAAGATATTTTTAACGATTGAGTTTTCAGCCAGCATTTCGTTTGGTAATGCAATAATGTCCTCTCCAAATTTCGAACTGAGTTCACCATTCCCCATTTTTAAAAGCCAATCTCTGTAAATATTATCCACTGCACGAATATTGACTTTAAGTTGTAAAATTTTAAAGTTGGACAAAAGATTAGAAAACTCAATACATGATTCGATAATGGCCGTCCTGTGAGCATGTGGTACCACTGGTAAACATTGGCGAAAATCTCCTCCAAGAAGCACAACTTTACCTCCAAAAGGCTTGTTATTTTTCATCAATGTTTAAAGCAACTTTTCAATAGCATTAAATGAATAGTTAGGTGCCATTGTTGTCTCATCCCAAATGATTAACCTAGCCTTTCTTATTTGCTTTGCATCCACTGAATTTGCTCTCATACTTGAAGTTGATGTTTCTGTCAATGGTACTGGTAGCTTGAACTGAGAATGATATGTGCGGCCCCCTCTAAATAATTCAATAATGCTTTTACATTAGCCTTTCGCTGCCGGCGGGGTGCAATCGGGTGCAGATCATTCACTGGGAGAGGTCTTTCTAGCCCTTAACGGAATTTGTTTTTTATAGGAAAAAACGTTGAAAAAAATAACGAACAATTGAATACTCTTATATATATTTAGGGCCTCTGATTTAAATCCTCGGCGTTTTACATATTGCTGGTTGTAAACCATCCACCAAACCGAAGTATAGTAAAATGTAAACGTATGAAACAGTTGATACCAAACACCGAAAAATCTCTGCTTATTTATACGAAAACTGACATACATCGTACGAAATATTCGTAAAAACGTGTTTCGAAATAATAGACAACGAAAGTTTTTCGTAAAATTTCGCATAAATTTTTTTTGGATGTACATAACAAAATATAACCTACCTTGAAGAGTACTTTGAGCAGCTTTCAAAATTATTAATGACTTAAGTTAATTAGTTGATTTTTGTAAAAAAAGAACTTTAACTTTATATTTATAACATTATATAAATTCACTTCAAATAGGTAGTTATTATTTCTTCCTTTAATGATAATTTAAAAAACGCGCAGCGCACCGTAAATATGTAGTTCAATCTAATTCAAATGGGCACAATGAAGAATAAATTCCAATAACTCAATATTATTATTTTTTAATTTAGATGAATGTAAATAACAGTTACTTTCTCTTGGAATATGATTGTTCTTAAAATCACTTTACAAACAAATCTTGAAAATCAAAATAAAAACCCAATATTTTTGTTAGTATGATTTTTTAGTATGACTATGATTTCTGACAGAGAAAGTTCTTTCAGTATAACAAATTTTATGTTGTAATATCGAAAATATAAAAAATTCTTTAAAAAAATACATAATGCAATATTGAGGGTTTTATTTTAAAAAAAGCCACATGTACAGCCCGGAGACCGAAAATTAGGAATCTGACGATGCTATGATCTTCCTCAGACAGAGGTCTTTAAATATAAAAAGTGTCATTAGGAAAACGCAAAAGTTTCCTGCAAAAAATATAAGAAAAAGTGAACGGTTTATTCAATGACCACGCCCACCGCCCACAGACCGAAAATCGGGCTCCGTCTTGCACCAGTGGAGCAAATGAGCTTTACGTATGCCAAATTTCATCTTTCTGCGACGTCAGACGGCTTCAGAAAGCCGCGGAAAGAGAACCGGACATACATCCGGACAAACAACGAAATTATATATATAGATTATACCCACACCACAATAGTGGAGAGGGTATTATGCATTTGTGCTGATGTGTGTAACGCCTTAAAACATTGGTCCTAGACCCATCTTAAAGTATACCAATCGTCTTAGAATCACTTTCTGAGTGGAACTAACGATGTCCGTCCGGCTGGCTGGCTGTCCATGTAACCTTGTGCGCAAAGTACAGGTCGCAATTTTGGAGATAATTTGATGAAATTTGGGTCATAGGTTTTTAATGGCACAAGGACCAAGCCTATTGAAAATGGGCCGAATCTTAGGACCACCAGGGAAGATAGGGTGAAATTTCTTCCTCTCAAGAACTATCAAACCGATTTCAATGAAATTTAAAACATAGATAGAACCACAAAATGTATGCATTTTTTAAAAAATAGGACCACGAGGGGAGATAGGGGCAATTTCTGCCTCTCAAACCGATTTTAATGAAATTTCAAACATAGATAGATCCATACCTATATGGACACATTGGCTATACATTTTTTCAAAAATAGGACCACAAGGGGAGGCAGGGGGCAATTTCTGCCTCTCACAAACTTTCAAACTTATTTTCATGAAGTTTATAAACATAGATAAATCCATATTTATATGGACACATAAGTATGATGTGTTTTTAAATACTGTGGTGTAGGGTATCATATGGTCGGGCTTGACCGACTATACTTTCTTACTTGTTATATTTACAATAACACCAAGATTAAGAATTTTAAGCTAAAATGTTTTTGCTCAGTATATAATACATATATGCATATGTACATTCATACATATGGGGGATTTCATGTCAAGTGACCCAATTTTGAAATCGATGTCTTCCGATTTGGATGAAATTTGCACCAAGGTTAGTCCTATTGGATAGTAGTTTAGACACAAATTTTCAACAAGATCGGTCTAAAAGTTTCTGAGTTAGTGGGGGTCAAAATTTGACATTTTGGCCATACAGGTGTTCTTTCTTATCCATGTAACTTATTACCTATTGGTGTTAGCAAAATTTGTCCCAAGTAGCTTCGATAGCTATTTGATCAATATTTTGAAAAATTTTTTTAATTTCTAACTCCAGGCGAGGGTTTTTCAATTTTTAGCATATGCAGTGTTCTTTCTCATCCATGTAACTTATTACCTATTGGTGTTAGCAAAATTTGACCCAAGTAGCTTCGATAGCTATTTGATCAATATTTTGAAAAAAAAAATTTTATTTTTTTAAAAAATTTATTTTTTTTAATTTAAAATTTTTTAATGTAAAATTTTTTTTATATTTTTTTTTATCCGGAATTTTTTTTTTGCTCAAGAGAAAGCTTATGTCTTTTCCTTTAAGGTAGTTTTGGTCGCTTTTTGGGATGCGAGTGGCTTATGTATAAAAAAAAATAATTTCTAACTCTAGACGAGGGTTTTTCAATTTTTAGCATATGCAGTGTTCTTTCTCATCCATGTAACTTATTACCTATTGGTGTTAGCAAAATTTGTCCCAAGTAGCTTCGATAGCTATTTGATCAATATTTTGAAAAAAAAATTTTATTTTTTTAAAAAATTTTTTAAAACTTTTTTTTTAATTTAAAATTTTTTTTTTAATGTAAAATTTTTTTTATATTTTTTTTTTATCCGGAATTTTTTTTTGCTCAAAAGAAAGCTTATGTCTTTTCCTTTAAGGTAGTTTTGGTCGCTTTTTGGGATGCGAGTGGGTTATGTATAAAAAAAAAATAATTTTCAATTTTTAGCATATGCAGTGTTATTTCTCAGCCATGTACCTTATTACCTAAAACATTGTTTTTAAAAAGATTGATCAAATAGCTATCGAAGCTACTTGGGACAAATTTGTCTAACACCAATAGGTAATAAGTTACATGGATGAGAAAGAACACCAGTGTAGACAAAATGTCAAACTTTGACCCCCTTTATCTCAGAAACTTTTTGACCGATCTTGTTGAAAAATCGGAAGACATCGATTTCAAAATTGGGTCACTTGACATGAAATCCCCCATATGTTAATTTTTTTTTATGTATAAAGCCTAGAACTCTGTTTAAATAAGTACATACATATATGCAAGAATTCGACATTGTTTTGCATATGTAAACAAACCCCCAAAACCTCAAAATAATTTTTTTAATAAACAAATTAAATAAAAAAGAAAGTAACTATAGATGAGAGCTGTTACCGGTTGTGTTTTTTAAATTTTTATTTTTTATTAAGTTAATACTTTTTTTTATTTAAAATTTCATGCGAAATAAGTGCCACTTATATTATTTGGCAGTTTTAAAAAAATGGTGCGAGGAACATTTCGGAACTTTTTCACAAAAGGAACAGAATACCACTCTATCAAAATTATTTCTGAATGACCAATCATAATGTGCATAAGTAAGCTTAAGGTACTGTCAAAAATTAACGAAAGGTGCGTTAATAGCATTAGCAAATTAAGAAAGACTTTTAGGTGGCTATAATGTTCTTACAAGAACTTCAGATCCATGTTGTATATTTGTGCCAATTTTTTTTTTCTTGCGAGTATTTCAAATTAATAAGTACCGAAAATTACAAACCTGTATTTGTTTTTTTTTAATTTGCAAGCAACGTTTAAAAAAGACAGAAATGGCTGATTGTTGTTCATACTAATTGGATACACAATAAATGTACGTAAAGTTCCTTTTTTATTTATTCTTATTTTTCTTTATCCATTTCAATTTATTTTATGTTTTTATACCCACACCACAATAGTGGAGAGGGTATTATGCATTTGTGCTGATGTGTGTAACACCTTAAAATATTGGTCATAGACCCAAATTAAAGCATACCCCTCGACTCAGAATCACTTTCAAAGTCGAACTACGGTGTCCGTCCGGCTGGCTGTCCATTTAACATTGTGCGCAAAGTACAGGTCGCAATTTTTGAGATAATTTGATCAAATTTGGGAGAAAAGTTTTTATTAACACAAGGACCAAGCCTGTTGACAATCGTTGGACCACGAGGTATGATAGGGGGAAATTACTGCCTCTCAGAAACTATCAAACCGATTTTAATGAAATTTAAATCATAGATAGAAACATATTTATATGGACACATAAGGTCAGCAGTTTTTCAAAAAAAAAAAACCACAAGGGGAGTTAGGGGCAATTTCTGCCTCTCGCAAACTTTCACACCTATTTTAATAAAGTTTATAAACATAGATAAATCTATATTCACATGGACAAATAAGCATGATGTGTTTTTAAATACGAAGTGTATCATATGGTTGGTCTTGACCGACTATACTTTCTTACTTGTTTAATAATGCACAAACAGCTCTTTCGGTACGGAAAGTGCGTTCCGTTTAGCACTTTGCTTAAGCAAATGACATTTGACGAAACTTGACATATTGGCGAAATATGTTCTATCAGGGGTGTCATAGAAACCAATATTACCGGTATTGGATTTGAAACCGACAAAAAAAAATACGTTGGTGTCATGAAATCCAATGTTGTCGGTTTTTTATTCGAACTAAAATAAAAGTCGGTTTTAGGTGTCACAGAAACTAATGTTATCGGGTTTTTATTGAAAATAAACCAAGCAGCTTACAGATCTTGTTTTTTTAATTGGAAATAAATAAAGTTGTTAAAAGCTTAACTTTTAATTTTATTTTTTCCACAGATAGAAGCAAAACAATTGATTAATTGGTAAAATAGTATTTTTTGCATGTTTCCGGTAGTCTCCGGCAGCGGGCTGCTGCAAATTCGCAAGTCTTCTTCTCACTTTCTCTGCAAAAAGCAAATATGTATGCAACAACAGCAGTGGTCATTCTATTTATTTATACAGTTAAACAACAAATTTGTTTAGATTTTTAATAAATTTCATTTAATTTTTACAAAACAATAAAATTACACAATACCAATGTAATGCAAGTAATAACATCCTGGCAATTATTTAATGTTTACTGTATTACCACTTCTTATTTTCTTTGCTATAATTTTTCTTTAATTAAAAACACAGGTTTTAACAATATTTAAGCACAAAAATCATAATTTACAAAATTGCCAAACAAAAATTGCACTTAAAGCTGTTAACACATGAGCCAAAACATTAAACAGCTGATTCGACTATCGGTTTTGTTTGTATTCGAAAATAGCAGATCCGACTTGTTTTCATGACACCAAATGAAATCAATATTGGTTTGCAAAACCGACAATTAGCAAAACCGACTTGGATTCTATGACACCCCTGTATATGTATTCGCACAGCTGATAGTTGACTAAAGCGACATCATGCATATGTATTATAGTTGGGATATTCCACACTAGTTTTTATACCTTCCACCACCACTAGTGGTATGAAACTTTTTTACTATTCATATCAGACCAATATATGTATGTTTATATTTTGGCTCCTTTAGGAATTCAAAGTCAATTTACGTATGTACATCTGTCCGTCTGTTGAAAACACGCTCACTTTCGAGAAAAGATCAAAGTTGGTCTCAAAAAGCTTCTAGTTATCCTCAGCAGCATCGATTTAGTAGGATGGGATTTATGAGTCAAAATGTGGAACCACTACCCTAAAAAATGATAATTTTGATACTAAAACTAAAATAAATGGTGGTGTAATGCACGGCTTGATAAAAGATTTGGCAAAAATTCATTCTATATAACATGAAATCATATTGCTAAATTTTGTGAAGATCGGTTCAAATTTACCATAGGCCCCATCAAGAGCATTCTCTCGGAAAAGAGTTCAGTGCGCCTTAAGCCGTAACAAATGAACTTGGTGCGCCACAGATTTGTAGTACTAGAAATCATACTGTGAAATTTCATGAAGAACATTCCATAATTTTCCATAGGACCCATATAAAGCCAGCTCTCGGGGAAGAGTCTAGTGTACCTAAGACCGTAAGAAATAATGCGACTATAATAAAATTTGGTAAGTCAAGCCATTATTGGAAAATAAAGCACATTGTTAAATTGCGTGGACATCTGTCCATTATTAACCATATAACGCATACTCTCAAAAGACAGTTTGATACGCTAAAAGCCGCAACGAGTAATGTTTTTGTAGGCTGTAGGAAATATCGCCCAAAGAAAAATGGCCCAAAAAAAAAAAAAATGAAAAATCGCCCAAATGAAGAATCGCCCAAGCGAACATGAAAAATGACCCAAAAAGGTAAATATGAAATTTTGCCCAAAAAAAACGAAAAAGGGCCCAAAAAGAAAATGAAAAATGACCCAAAAAGCATAAACGAATTTTTTCCCAAAAAATAAAAAAAAAAATTACTAAATTTGCAAAAAGTGTTTATTATTCATATAAATTTAGGTGACATGTCATAACGTCCAGTGTCGTAGTGTCCTTGGACACTTTTAAAGTGTCATAATGTCCATCGAAGACGAGGACGTTATGATACTTTGCAACGTCCGCAACTTAACTTATAATCAAAAATGTGTAAATTTTTTTTTAAAATACCGTTAAAATTTCAAGTGATTTTTTTAAAGATACTTATTTAACCATAATATGGTTGTCGGTGACAATGATTTGGTTAAATTAAACATAATATGGATAAAATATTTTTATAGCTTTTACTCCGGGTGTATATATTAAATATATATATATCCAAAATAAGGATTTCATCTTCTATGGTATAACAAATACTGGCTTCGCTAACTAAAGCTTCTCTGTATAGCCGGCCTTCGGCCGGGCGCAAGGATTTTCTCCTCTATGGTATAACAAAGACCGGCTTCGCTAACTAAAGCTTCTCTGTATAGCCGGCCTTCGGCCGGGCGCAAGAATTTTCTCCTTTATGGTCTAACAAAAACCGTTTTCGCTAAGTAAAGCTTCGAAAAACTGCCTTGTTTCCGAACAAGGCCGACTACGCAGAGAAGCTTTAGTTAGCGAAGCCGGTGTTTGTTATACCATAGAGGAGAAAATCCTTGCGCCCGGCCGAAGGCCGGCTATACAGAGAAGCTTTAGTTAGCGAAGCCGGTCTTTGTTATACCATAGAGGAGAAAATCCTTGCGCCCGGCCGAAGGCCGGCGATACAGAGAAGCTTTAGTTAGCGAAGCCAGTATTTGTTATACCATAGAAGAGAAAATCCTTATTTTCGATATATATGTATATATTTAATATATACACCCAGAGAAAAAAGCTACAAAACCATTTTTAAAAAAATTCTACCGATATTATGTTTAATTTAACCAAATCATTGTCGCCGACAACCATATAATGGTTAAATTAGTTTCTTGAAAAATAGTTTTGTTGTTTGCAACCATAATAAAACATGGTTTTCTCTGCTATGTAAGATTATGTTAGAATTTTAAAAATAGCCCATTTTTTTTGGGCCATTTTTCATACAACATTTTTGGGTGATTTTTCATTATGAAAAATCACCCAAATTTAAAAAACGAAAAATCACCCAACAATAACGATAAATAGCCCAAAAATTTTGGGCCATTTTTCATATGAAATCAGGCCCAATTTTACATGCAATTTTTTTGGGCGATTTTTCATTTTTTTTTTTTTGGGCGATATTTCCTACAGCCGTTTTTGTAGCATAATTTGGTATTTTGTAGTTTGATATGATAAGGCTTCAAAAAACAGTAGAAAATGTCGTGAAAATCGGTCAAAAATTTACCATATTCCCCATATAATGCCCAATCTGGAAAATTATTTGAATACGCCTAAAACCTTATCAGATACAGATGTTGTGGTAAAATTTGGCAAAATTTAGCTTAAAATGGCCAGAAATTAATAACCCAATAAAAAATTGTGCTTCGAGCGAAGCAGGTTTGTAAGGGAGAAATGTAAGAGTTTCGCTTACCATTGCGCTTACGGAAGACATGAATTTTATATGGCGAGTTCCCACTTTGAAGCAATACATTTTTGACACATAAAGCGCATTATTCAGCGCATAAAAAAATTGTTGGATGTAACGAACAGCTTAACACACTGAATGTTTTTTTACAGTTATATTTTAGTATTCTTCCTTACAAACCTGCTTCGTAGTAAGGGAATGCCGTAGCACTTAAAATTTTAATTTTTTTTTATAAAAATTGTTAAGAGTTCTTTCACTTACTTTACTGCATTTCTGTATGTCTTATTGCGTAGCGCATAATTGTGCGCTTATTTTTTTAAATGTACCTTTAGTGCTTCGCAAAATGATAAAATTTTTTATTGGGAATCGATCATAACACTGCTTTACAAATTTTTAATTTGTACCAAGAATGCCACATGCCTAGGTAAGTTAATTGGGACCTCCTGTAGTGCGATTCTCTATTCAATTTTAACATAATTTAAATTGTTAAAAATATTTAATAGCAAAGTTAACGTAAATTTTATTCAGTAACTTTTTTAACAATAACGTTTACTGCTAAGTTCTATCTTAACGTCAGGTATTTAAGTTATCTTAACGGCAATATATTTTTCATTGTTTATTTTTAAATTCGTAGTTATTAAAAAAAAAAACAAACAAACAAAAAATTTGGCGAATAAAAGCCTCATTAATATTTTTAAAATTCACGTTATTTACATAAATTTTGCAAAAATAATATTAAACAATTTGGTTTTTTTGCGAATTTACCAAAAAGCATTAAAAATATTACATTTTAGATGCAGCTTATGGAAATCACTAAAAGTGTTTTCTTTTCTACACAAAAAATAAGTGGTAGACTTTCCAATCATGTTAGCTAATTTTTGCAAATTTCCACTAATTTAGCAATTTTTACCGAATTTTTGCTATTCCTTATAGTTTAAGTGACTTCAAATCAATTTTATGGTTTGGTTGAAGTATTAAAAAATTTCGCGAATTTTCGCTGTTTTTTTTTTTTTTTTTTTTTTTGTTATTTTCCGACATTTTGTTTTTTTAACCGATTTAATGATTTCAAATAAATTTTTTTGCTTCTCTCTAAGTTTGCAATTATTCGCGAATTATAGCCACGTTCGCGGTAGAAGCTTTTTATTCCTGTAAGTTTTCTGATTCTTTACATCTTGAACGATTTTTAATAAATAGTAGACTTTGCCATCATTTCGCTGTTAACAAATATTTGCGAATTTACCCTAATTTAGCAATTTTTACCGGATTTTTGCCATTCCTTATAGTTTAAGTGAATTTAAATAAATTTTATGGTTTGTTCGAAATATTAAAATATTTCGCGAATTTTCGCTATTTTTGCAAAAAAATTTTATATATTCCGACAACTTGTTTTTTAAGCGATTTCAAATAAATTTTAAGGTTTTTTTCCAAGTTTGCAATTTTTCGCGAATTTTATCCACGTTCGCGTTATAAGCGATTTTTTCCTGTGGTTCTTTAGAGCTTTAACGATTTTTAATAAATACCCGCTGTTTGCAAATTTTTGCGAATTTCCGCTAGTTTAACAATTTTTACCGAATTTTTGCAATTCCTTATAGTTTTAGCGACTTTTAATCAATTTTATGGCTTTTTTGAAATGTTAAAAATTTTCGCTATTTTTGCAAATTTTCCGATTTTTTGCAATTTTCGCCAGACTATCAAATCCTAAATGGGGTTTTGTTAGTTTCGAAAGTACTTTAAGTCGTTCCACACGAGAAGTAGTTTGCAGTGTTCGTTAAATATACTAATTAATTAACAAAGATGCCACTTGATTGATATTTTTAGCTATGTTGTTTAAATTGAGTTACTGGATTGCTGTATTGTTACCGTAAGCAATAAACTGTGCCGGTAAAATTAACGTTAACGTTAGTTGTTAAAAGTTAGAGAATTCCACTACTGAACACGAAAAACGCTGTAATTTTTTTCCTAAGTACCGTTTTTTAGATAACGGTACTTTTGTGTTTTTCGGTGTATGGTCCCACTCAAACCCTTGTGGAGCCCAACCAAAAAGTCCGATCGAAATAAATGGTATTTCGTTGGAAAGGTAATTAATATTGTTTTGAACCGAACCGTTTAATGTCTCCAAACAAACTCAACTCAACTTTACTAGTCAGCCTGTATTTATAGTTCACCACTGGTAGTAGTTGTAAAGTAGTAGACTATAAGGTTAGTCGATTCCAGAATACTCTGTTTGAAATTCTACAATTAAATCTAAAGTTTACAATACAGTGTAGCAAACAACAATTTAAGCTAATACGCCATAAATTATAATTTACAAGATAACTTACAGCTAAAACTATAAATAACTCTTAGAAAAATCTTATTTCGTAACACTGCCCTCCACTGAAGCCTTTTCGTCCCGAATAGGCTCATATTCTCCTTTTCCATAATGGGCTAGTCGTTCTAGATGTAACATTTTCATTTTTGATCTTGGGCTATTATATTTTTGGATTCGATACACGACGTCATTCTTTTTCTTTATTACTTTATATGGTCCATCCCAATGAGTTTGCAGCTTGGGAGATAAATCTTTCTTCCATTGTGGATTAAAAAGTAGAACCAACTGGCCTTTAAAGCCTTCCGAATTTTCCGCTCGATCGTATGTGGCTTTCATCTTGTCACTGGACAGCTTAATCCGGCTTCGTATGAACTCATGAAGTTCATTAAGGTCACTTGTTCCTGCGAGGTAGAGCCTTCATTGTTTTCATCTGTTGGTCCAGGCTTAACGCCAAATTTTAGATCTCCAGGTAATCTGAGCTCCGTTCCAAAGACAATTTGGCAGGTCTACGAGAGGTGGAGTTGTGATGTCTGATCTATATGCCAACAAAAACTTTGAAATGTGTTCATCCCAGTCCTTCTGATGAGTGCTTACTACTTTGCGCAAGTGTTCCTCTAATGTGCGGTTAAATCTTTCAACCATGCCATCGGATTGTGGATGTAAAGGAGTTGTTCTTCTGTTCCTTATTCCGTACAATTCGCAAATTTCTCAATGCATTGAGTGCAATTCGATATCCAATCATCACAGCTTGTTGACACCCAACCCAGTAGAAACGTTGTTTTAAATTTTCTAGTGTTTTTGTAACGCCAAGATGGCCACCACTAGGGCGGTTATGGAATTCAGTTAAAACTTTATGTACTTTTGACGGCGGCACTACAATGAGGTTCCGAACTGATTTTCCATCGGTACTATCCCATGTACGGTAAGGCCAGCCTTTAATCAACTGCAGGCTGTTCCACAGAGGACTTTCAGAGGATATTTCGTTTCGATTCGGCCTTCTTCTTTGACCGTCATAATTTGTTTTAATATAGGGTCAGCTTTCTGTGCCATTAACCAGTCTTCATTGGACTGCAGAAGGCGGACTTAATAGTTGTATTTCTTTCCTTCCACCTTTACACAATGCTTGCATTCCAGTTTGCAGGGTCGTCTTTATAGGGCATCCGCATTTCCATGTTTCCCGCTATTCCTGTGCTTAATGTAAAAAAAACCACCTGAGTGCAGTATGGTCTATTATTTACTAAAAATGTTGACCGTATAAATACTTATGAAAATGTTTTATGCACGCTAGCTCAGGAGCTGCCTTCGGGTCACACAGTAGTTTCTATAGCCTTCGAAAGTATTCGGCTGTAATAGCCCACGACACGCTCTACGCCAGTGACTACTTGGGAAAGCACACCTCCAATTCCGCTTGCATCGGTATCAAGCATTAATTTCCTACAGCAATGGGGTAAGCCAACATTGTTGCTGAGCACAATAATTCCTTAAGTTTCTGAAATGCTGCTTCCTGTGCTTCACCCCAGATGAATTTTTGCGCCTGTTTAGTCAATTCGTGTATACTTGCAGCAATATTTCCAAAGTCGGTACACAGCGCCTGTACGATGTACATCAACCTAGAAAACTTCGTAATTCATGTAGATTTTCCGGTCGAGACCAATCCATTACAGCGTTTATTTTATCATCATCCGTTGAAATTTAGTTTGAGTCCTGCCATTGATACACGTTTCATTACCTCGTCTAGGTTTTTCAGGTGCTCATCAAATGTTTTCCCCATGGCAATAATATCGTCAAGGTACACTAAATATGTCTTTTGGTGAAGACCTTTTAACACCTGCTCCATTAACGCTCGAATGTAGCCGGAGCATTGAAGAGATGGCATCACATAAAGCTGTCACATGCCATCACATGCGCCAAACGCAGTTTTATACTTATCATTGTCTGAAATTTCCACTTTCCAATAACCGCTCTGCAAATCTAATGTAGAGAATCATTCCGTTCCGGCTAACGTATCCAAGGCATCATAAATTCTAGGTAATGGATAACTGTCTTTTTTCGTGACGTCATTCAGTTTTCTGTAAGCTACGCAGAATCTGGTACTTTCTTTTTCACCAAAACCACTGATGAGCTCCAAGGACTTGATGACGGCTCAATAGCCCAGGTTTTTTCATCACACTAACTAGTGCTCTTACTTCATTTCGCTTTGCCAGAGTAATGCTTCTTGGCGCCTGTTATATTGGCTTAGCTTCGCCGGTGTTGATTTCGTGTTTAACGATTGACGTTATGCCTTGGTTTAGACCTTTCAAAGCAAATGCAGAGGCATATTTTCTAAGTAGTTGCTCGGCCTCATTTTTACTAGGCGGCGCTCGTTCTTTGGTACATTTCCGCACATGTTCTTCTAGTGATTCGTGGTCCTTTCAACTCTTCCTGCCTGCGCTTTGATGCTGCTCACGTTGAGGGGCGATTAACTGTCTTACATGGGCCTTGATTTCGTATTCAACTTCAAGCGGTATTTCGATATCACGCCAATACATAATTTGCTGACCTATATCCAAATGAATACCATGTCCAATAATGAAATCTGCACCAATACATCTGCAATAAATACGTGATGGGCGAATGCATTGGCCATTCTTAATTGTGCTTTTACATTCCATAGACAGTGGCAGACTCGCCCGTAGCAGTAAGAAGACTTACCCCGATTAGTGATTCGATTGATTTTTGTTAAAATTATTTAATGAAAATTAAATTTTATGAGCCTAACTAAAATTATCAAAAATTAGTTATTATGTTCACAAAATGTATCCAATATTGTTAGTTTCGAACCATACCTTTTAATGTCTCAAAACAAACTAAACTCAATTTTAAGAGTCAGTCTGTATTTATAGTTCACCACTGGTAGTAGTTGTAGAGTAGTAGATTCAAGAACCTCCTAGTCGATTCCAGAATTAAATCTAAAGTCTACATAACAGTGAAGCAAATAACAATTTTAACTAATACGACATAAATTATAATTTACAAGATAACTTATAACTAAAACTAAACTGTATAAATAATTCTTAGATAAATCTTATTTCGTAACAATATTCTTTTTGTAATAAAAACATAGTAATAATATAAACCGTTTTCGTAATCGGGTTTTTACTCTAGAACTTAAATAAATTTTTATTTTTTAATTATTTTAATGATATTTATTCATACATAAAGACTGAAAAAAGCTTTATGACATTTTTTCCGTTTCTATTCCTTTTTCTTGTAGACAATTTCATTGCCATGAGAAATCTCCCATGTTTGGGTGTTACAAGCGGTGAGGGTGGTGTCGGTAGAATAGACTGCTCTACGTCGGATATTGCAGCAGAAAAGCCTACTGCTGTCATGGATCCATCTACCTTGGAAGCAACTTCAACACCTCACGCCTCATCTTATTTTGCAACCACCTACTACCACATTACTGATGATGAATGTATGTTATACGACGATAGAATTTAATATTTGTCTATTTTTAAAAATCCAACACTAATTTATTTGTCACTGCCTGCATTTATTTAATTTGATATTCAAAATCTTACGTAGTGGTACATGGTGTTATATACTCTTATACATATATATAAATATATATATGGTATGATTTCATGTCAAGTGACGCTTTTGAAATCGATGTCTTCCGATTTAGGTGAAATTTGCACCAAGGTTAGTCCTATTGGATAGTAGTTTCTGAGTTATTTGTTTGTCCCAATCAAATATGATAGCTATTTATTTAATCTTTCAAAAAATTTTTTTTTTAAATTAGATAAATTTTTTTTATTTTAAAACTTCTTTTTATAAATGTATTCGGCTTGTGCTTTTTTTGTGATACAGACGTGTATTCTTAACCCCGCATACGATTTGAATTATTACAATTGATTTTTTAAAATAAACATTTGGCGAATGAATGCAAAATAAATGATTTTTAAATAAATTATTTAACATAAAAGTGAACAATTATCAAAAACTAAAAATTTAAAAAAGAAAAATACAAAAATATATATGTATGAATGTACGTACATATTCTGAGCAAAAACATTTTAGCTTAAAATTCTTATTCTTAGTGTTATTGTTATGCATATGTAACAGTTAATGCGAAAGAATGCAATGCTAAAATAAATAAAACAAAAGAAAACAATAATAACTTCCTAACGGCTAAGCCAATTATTTGCACACGTTCTCTTTCGCCTTCGTTGTTTACAAAAGCAGTTGATTGTGATACATTAAAAATATTAAACTGTCATTAGTGACAAGTGTTGCCGACCCTGTAAGTATAACCGCGCCTGCAAGTGTTGCCGCGATGGCAAAAAATCTTAGTAAGAAAAATCTTAGTAAGAAAAAAATTATTTTTCCAATTCAAACAAAAAATTTGTAGAATCAAACAATTTTTTGTCTGAAATGGGTCCTATAAACAAATTTGCATATTCAAACAATTTATTTGCATTTTGTTTATTGAAAAAAAACACTGATTTTTTCAAACAAATGATTTAACTGAATCAAACAAAAAGTTTAATGAAATTCATACACTAAATTTCAAAATAAAAAAAAAAAAAGTTTTTGCACAAGCAATGACGCGCACACAAGTAAGCACTGTATGAGAAGATGACGGCAGAGCAGAGCCGCCGGCTGGCTTTGAGACACATTTTTTTGTTGGAATAATTTTTGAACGAAGTCTTATTTATACACCAAAGATGCCCAAGGTAGTAGTATTGGTGAGAGTGCCGAAATAACACTGGAAGAAAACAATTTGCTATTTTATTTAGTCGTCAACGAGATTAAAAGTATATTTCTCAAACTAGAATTCTGCTTATTGCGTTTTTTTGAGCAAATCTAATTCAAATCTGAAAATATTTGTTCGCAAAGATATGTTGAGGGAAATAAAGATAAACACTTCAATGAAATTTTCTTATAAATTTTAAATTGTTTTTCTTTTTCTTCCCCCTGCAAATAATTCATGTCTTTGTGAACATCTTCAAATGTTTTTTAAAATTATATTTCTTAGTTGTTTTAAATGTCTTATGACAAATAAGACATTGCATGTCATCAAAAGCATTTTTAAACATAAAATACTTTTCGGCTGACATCATTAATATATCGCACTAATTTCAATTTATGTGTTCACTGACAGCAGTCTCGATGACGATTAAAATGTAAAATAAGACACAGAAGTTCTGCAAGTGTAGTTTGTCTCTCCCACTCAACATGCTGATTTCCTATTGGCTGATTGACGATCAAACAAAAGAGCGTAAGTATACGTGTGAGTTAAATTAGCTGATATCAGCCACTACTGGGCATCTTTGTTATACACACAACACAATGTTTTTCTTTATCTATCTCTGTTGCTGTATTCTTTCCTTTGCTAAAGAAGAAATGTAACCAAAAACGGCAGCAGACCGACTCGATATGTTTTTCGTCATCATTCTATTTTTGTATTTGATGTATTTAACTAAACAGTTTTAAAAAATTGAATACGGGATTTTGTTTCTTGTAATGTTGTTTCTGCTATTGTTTTTCTTATTGTTACACTTTTTTAAAGCATCCAAAAATAGACTGTGTGTGTTTTTTGTTGTTGTTCTTATATTTCACATAAAGAAGTGTTGCTTACTTACGATCAAATAAAAAAATGCAAAAAGACGACAACATTAAAGAGCGTTAAATATTTCATACAAAATTATAAAAACTTGACACCAATAACGCGTTTATTATGTTTTTGAAAAGTTGTCCACATTTTTGTTGGTTTAATAAAAATCAAACAAAAATATTTATTGAATCAGTAAAAAAATTTATAGAAATTAAAAAAATTTTTAAACAAGCGTTTGTTTGAAAATAAATCGGCAATAATTTTTTCTGTGTCTAAAACCAACCCAACGTAAAAAAATTTAGCAACTGTTGCGGTAATCCTACTGCCAATTATAGATGATGGCTTGTATATACTTTCGTCAAGCAGTCGGTTGAACCGAAAACTAAACTAAACTAGGCTCCGTAGTCTAGTAATAACATAACCTTTAAACCATGTGGCAATGCAAGGTGCTTCGCCAAGTAATGATAAAACTCCAGTTTATAATCTAAATAGTCTCAAAAAAAAAAAACATGGAAACATAAGTGCAAACAGTAAATAATTTTACGAACACAATAATAAGAATCGAGTATAACGATGAAAATATTAGGTTTCTATTTAATTCCTCAACGCAAATGTTCGTTGCTTGGAAAATTTCTTCACGATGATCACTCTATCTTGAAATAGAGCTTGTGGAGGTTGTGCCATTTTATTAAAAACCCGAGTCAAACACTACCTAATGAGTGATCATCGTGAAGAATATTTCCAAGCAACGAACATTTGCGTTGAGGAATTAAATAGAAACCTAGTACTTTCATCGTTATACTCCCCACCTAGATTAATATAACAAAGCCAATATTATAAATATTTTAAATCATTAGGACCCTACATATTTCCTGGTCGCTGGTGATTAAAACGCTAAAACACCTTCTGGGGGTCACGACTAATAAAACCAAGAGAACGTTCTTTATTTAATACAATTTCTAAAATGGATTTAAATGAGTTAGCGAGCGGACAGCCAACATATTGGCCTACTGCTCAGCAAAAAATTCCCGATGTCATCGATTTTGGCGTGGTTAAAAACATCCCCACAGAAACGATTCATGTTGAAGCTTCCTTAGAATTATCTTACGAGCACACACCTACAATTGTTACTATAACGAACTCCAATAGAATTGTATCTCCGACATCAGCAACACAAATTAATTGGTTAAAGTATATAAAATATCTCAGTACCCATTACACAGAAAATATTCCGCCCAGTACACCGAAGAATGCGGATGTCTCTGTTGTTAATTTCGACTGTTATCTGAAACTAGCTGTTCAACATTCTAGTATTGCCCCAAAAAGAAAAAAAAACAAAATATATTAAAGTATATTGCACAGATGTCGAGGGTCTCTTGTCTGAAAAAAGAAGAGCTCGATGAGAGTTCACTTGCACAGAACCCCTCAACTTAAGAATTTTTTTAAAAGAGAGTAAAAAAAAGGCTAAGAAAGTTACAGCAGACTCAGAAAACGGCTTCTCTGGAAAAATATCTTAAGGAACTTGATGCAACTCCACAATCAGACTACCCATTATAGCGGCCAGTTGTCTATAAACCACCATTAAGAAACTTGAATGGAAGTTGGGCAAGAAATGATATTAAAAAAGGAAATCTCTTTGTTAATCATTTGAAAAACGTATTAACCCCAAATATATCCTAGCGAAGCTGTTCCCTTAAAATTTGAGATAGGAGAGATTAAAAAGGCTTTTTTTGATTTAAACCCCAAGAATGCCCCTGGTTTTGATAAGATCAGCCACAAAAGGCATTTCGAACTAACCAGCATAGCAAAGAAAATTATTCTTTTTTTTTTAATGCTATTTTACGCCTTGAATACCATCCTTAAACGTGGAAGGTTTCCTTAGTTACCATGATACCGAAGCCAGGAAAGAATCTTACAAGAGTTGAGTCATATAGGCCTATAGCTAACTTTCTAATAATCATGCCCCCTATTAAAATCAATAATCAAAAAATACCTCAAAATTCGCATGTAAAATACCTCGGTTAACATCTAGCTCGCCGTTTTACGTGGAACATCCATATGGAGGCAAAATTAACTCAAATGAAACTAAAAGCCCTTCATATTCATTGGCTTATTAGAAGAAAATCTGTCCTCAGTCTCAACTGCTAACTTCTACTTTACAACTCTATCTTAAAGTCAATCTGGTGATATGGTCTTCAGTTATAGGGCACTGCCTCGACCTTTAATATCGAAAAAATTCAAAGGCGCTAAAATAAACTTTTTCGAATAATCGCAGCTGCCCCTTGGTATGTTAAAAACTCAAATATTCTCAAGGATCTCAATGTGCCATTAGATAAAAGTATAATAACGAAATATGCAGTAAAATACTTAAAAAGGCTCGAAATGCATCCGAACCAACTAGCTCGAAATATTTTAAATGATGGCGGCCACAGTCGTTTAAGAAGAAGAGACACTGCAGCACTTACCCATTTAGATGAGCGATAAATACCTATATATGTTAACAAAACCCGTTTAAGAAGAAGAGACACTGCAGCACTTACCCATTAAGATGAGCGATAAACACATATATAAATGTGAACAGAACCAGTGATGAAGAAAATTTTTGTCTGACACTGGCAGGACATACAAAAAGTATTAGGATAAGATTTGATCAATTATTGTTAGTTCATTTTTAATATATGAAGATTCAATAAATAAATAATGAAAAAATAAATTCTTTAAGAAACAATTAAAAATGCTTTCCGATTTTACGTGACTAAAGTAGACTTTCTGTGGAAATGCCGTAGTTTGCATGGCGTTAGGTGAAAGAATAACTTGATTTCGCGGATTTTGAAAACCAAAAAAATTTCATACACTGAGAATATTTGAGTTCAATTTTCTTAAGCTTTGCACTCTATTGCACAAAAGCCCTTAGCTCGGTAGGACACGTGTATGACAGGAAGTTGAAATAGGGGAACGATACGCAGATTTGCAATTTTTATAATTTATAAATATCGTGCTAAAACCGTAAGTGCGGGGAAAAAGGTAGTTATTTGCATGTAATAAAGCCATTTATGGCCCAGATTTTCTTAAATATCACTTTCAGTATTTTACTAAGCTTGTTTAAGATGAGGGGACTTCGAAAAGTTAAGGTTAATGGGTAAAAATTGGAGGCATTCGTGGTATTTTGATCATATCTCAGTTATTTTTGTCTAACCTCAAAGGTATACTTTATAGGTTCTATGCTTAATATTCTAGAAATTACAACGAATGACAAACTTATAACTCAACAAGTTGCAGTGCTATATTCGGCTATGTCTTATATTATATAAGTTATGTACCCTTCGCCATGGTTGTGAAGAATAGAAGTTTATATATACATATATCGCTTAATTGTATTTAAATTTTTGCAAATGTTTGCGTGTTATTTAATATATTAAAAGACAATTTTAATTTTCATTAAATTATTTTTATGAAGAAAAGAATTTTACAACATGAAATTAATTAAAATTTATTGATAATTTTATGTTTGCATTTGTCCCTTCAAGTTGTACTGAAAAAGGTCAACGGGAAAATGGACAAAAAAATGAAAAACAAAAACAAATAATGTACTTTGAACTTCAAGAAGAATTCTTGACAAAAGTACGAAAAAGCAGAAGTAAGGAAAAAACATGTAAAAATTAATTAAAATAGATAATCATTCAAAAAAGCAAATTTCGATCTACCAAAAGATTAAATACAATTTGGTTTAAGGATTGATGTTTGACTATTGACGTCAGCAGACGTCGATGGTTGCGAGTGTTAAACGGCAAGCCCTCTGAGGAGATTGAGTGGTTGCAATCGAAACATGTAAGGGTAACCTGTCTGTAAAAACGCCTGGGTTCGAGCCCAGATTCAGTCAAGAATGAAACATTATCAATAAATTTTAATTAATTTCATGTTGTAAAATTCCTTTATTCATAAAAATAATTTAATGAAAATTAAATTTGATGAATTTGGATTAAAAACCATAAATAGTTCAACAAAATAACCACAATACTGATTACACTTTGGAACATTTTTGGGATTATTGTCTGGGGGGTGAGAAATTCTAAGTCAGGGTGATGGTACTAGGTCAGTATAGTAAAACCCTCAAAGGGCTTGGCGTTCGTATGTGTCAGTTTTTTTTATGACATTTTAAATTTTTTCCTTATCTTGATGTTTTTTTGTTAAACATAACTCGAGAACCACTTGTCCGATTTTGCTAAAACAAACTCAAAAAAATTTACAATTTCTTTAATCCGTTCATATAACGTTTTTCTTTATAATCAACAGTTTTGCCGGTAAAAATAAATTTGTGGAGAAAAAAAAATATTTTTTTGCCTAAAAATTAAAATTTTTTTTTTAAATTCATAAAAAATCCAAAACGGAAAAAAGGATCAAGTGTTATTAATTTCATGTAAAGTCACATAACCTATAAACAAAATGCGACATAGATCATAGAAATCGATAAACGCGTTCTGCTTTTATTTACAATTAAGTGAAGGTATCCCATTTTGACAAGAATATTGATATTTGTTTTTATTCAAAAAAGTTTCATTTATCGCCTTTTTTATAAATTTTCCCCAATAACTCCAGACTTCTGGCCATAAACTACTAAAAATTTTTATATTTTTATTTATTTTAATAAATATTGCCTAGACTTTTTCGATGGTGGTTGTTCGGGACTAGTGGCATCGCATTCATCGCTATCATCAGTTTCTGAACCACACATAATGTCAATGTGTGACTCCACTGTTGGCCCTCCTGCATCTCCTGAAAATTCTTTATCATCAAGATCATCCTTGTCTTGCCACACAAGCTTACTCCACCATCAAATTTCCGCAATTATTGCACTTGGCGACTTTTTGCCTCTATATCTGTAAGTTTTTGTTTTATTAAAATGAGTTTGAAAAAATAAAAAATCAGTATTACCTCATTTCAAATGGCATAGCAACTTGATGATAGCGTTCACCTTGTTCAGCAGATTCGGTAGCCAATTGTTTGCTGAAGTAGTCCAGATGATGATGTAAATAATAGATTTTCAAGGACATGTGGACACCAATTTCCGAGAATGCTCTTAACATCCATGCGACAGAAACATCGTAGTTGTTAGAACGATGCTTTCCCAACAAGCCTTCTATTACTTCTTTGATTGCCTGCCATGCATTCAATTCAGCGTCAATCAAAATATTGTTGAATGCGTCACTTTTAATCAGCTTTCGTATATCTGGACCATTTAGTACGCCTGATTGGAAAAAATTAATTTGTGAAGATGGAAAATCATGGGAAATCAATGTGATATTATAACTTACCTTCTTTAATTTTACTTTCGCTGAGTCTCGGGTAACTTAGTTTCAAACACAAGAAAACTTCATCTCTTTTGGCGACAGTTTTAATAAAATTCTTAACAATTCAAAGTTTAATATGCAGTGGAGGCAGCAATATCTTCTCCTTCGGCACTAGAGGCTCACGGATAATATTGGCCGTTTGTAACCTGCTGTGCTCTCTGAGTTTCCATCCGTGGCATGCATATTGGTCACCGGAAAATCGTGTGTCCCAATCGCACAAAAAGCACATATATTTTATATGTGTTGAGACATATTGACCACAGCAGTAGGAAAAGCTATTTATATCTGCCTTGCACAGTTCCATATTCTGTTCTCTTTTGTTCACTTTTAAAAAACTGGAGAAAAATCACTTTTACTGTTCGCGTTCGTCGGCACTTGTTGAATGACAAAAATCACAGAACCAGTGTGAGAAAGAGAAGAAGTATAATGACAATGCATGTTTTATGTGTACATTACAGAACCAGTGTTGCCACATCAATATTTCTCTTTTAGTACAGTAGAAAAATATGAGAGAGTTCGGCTTGTGAGTGTCAATGTTTTCTCCAATGTTGTGCATATCTGGAGCAAATTTTTGAAATTCATACATTTACCTAATTGTGAATAAATGAGAAACGCGTGCATCGATTTTCATGATCTATGCCTTTTTTTGCTCATGAGTTATGTGACTTTACGCGAAAGTAATTAGTTTTGGCACTTTTTTCCATTTTGGATTTTTTATGAATTAAAAAAAAAAAAATATTTAAATTTTTAGGAAAAAAGTACTTTTTTCCCTTCATACATTCATTTTTAACTTCGAAAGTGTTGCACATATAGGAAAACGGTATAGAAACAGATTAGAGAAATTGTAATTTTTAATTTTTCTAAATTTGTTTCATCAAAATCGGAGAACTGGTTCTCGAGTTATGTTAAACTACGTTTTTGCCAAAATGTTACAACTAAGCGAAAAAGCATCAAGAAAAGGAAAAAATTTTAAATGTCATAAAAAAAAAACTGACACATGCGAACGCCAAACCCTTTGAGGATTTAACTATACTGACCTAGTACCATCACCCTGACTTGGAATTTCTCACCCCCCAGATTGGCGGTTGTACTGTGTTATAGACAATTTTAATTATAAAAAATAATAATTTTTGTGATTTCAGTATGGTTATAATTAAGACATTTT
This sequence comes from Pollenia angustigena, assembly GCA_930367215.1. NCBI lineage: Eukaryota > Metazoa > Arthropoda > Insecta > Diptera > Polleniidae > Pollenia > Pollenia angustigena. The sequence continues at coordinate 7,221,156 of OV884061.1, read as the reverse complement.
TTAACCGATTTGACAGATTTATGTATCGACGTTTTTTAATTTACTATGGTTCCCGAAAATCGGTATTTAAAAAAAAATTGGATTTTGTTTATAACTTTTTGTATCCGAACCGATTTTTTGAGTTTGTCTGAAAAAATGTTCTACTAAAGATTTCCCATACATACCAGCCGTATCCATTGGTCACTCTACAGCCCTTAAATTTAAGTTTTATAAAAAAATGTATGTTCTTTATCCCATTTTTTCGAGTATTTCTCTCATAACCGATTTGATAGTTTTATATACCGACGTGTTAAAGAAGAATTTTAACGTAAACTATAGTTTTATAAATATTTTAACAAATTTATTAATAACAAGTTAGAGTGTTATAATCGGCTGTGCCGAATCTTTTATACCCTCCACCGACAGTGTTTTACCGAATGTTTTAGGAGTAATATCTATATGATGTCTATTTATTATAATTGACCGACAATCCAGAAGTTTTATGATTTTTTTTAGCAATTTTTACTAGCTTGAGTAAAATATCATGATTCGTAACAGTTTAAGCAGAACTTAAATGATTTTCAGGAGGGGAATTTATATTGGAGCCATGGTAAGCTATGAACCAATCATCCCAAAATTCTGCAGAGTGAATTCTGGTATTAAAAAACATAAATTTTAATACAGCCGAGCAATTAGTCTAAGGTAAATTGTGGACCGTATATCACAAAATTGCATAACATTTTTTGCTGGCCATATGAAGCTAAGCTGAAAGAAAGTTTCCCGCAATATCTATATCTGCTACGGTTTTAGGCGTACTTAATTATTTTTCCAGAGTGGGCTTTAAATGGGGCCTGGGGTAAATAATGGACCAATCTTCACGAAATTTCACAGTGTCATTTTTAGTCCTATTAAACTGTGACGTTTAACGTTTAGCAACTTTGGTATTTTGTGCCCATGTTCTGTAACTCCCGCGTTGAGAAACTTTTCGATTGAAATATGAGAAATGAAACAAAAATATCATAAATTGAGACAAACAGGTTTTTCTCACTAAACTGTTATAGAACGTTTCCACTTACATGTTTTGGGCCACAAAACTAGTTTTGCAGCAAAACAGTGTTTTGCTACTTGTTTTCCTATACATTTTTCATATTCGAAAACTCAAACAAAAACTAGTTTTGCTCCAAAACATGTCGAAAATCATGAATACAACTCTGGGTTATCCATTATTGGTGATTGACAATTTCGAAAAAAGTGACATATTTACCAAAATATCAAGACTTATTAAATAGGTTTATGCAACTCTCCAGCTGATTTATTTGTTTGCAGCGTAAAAATAATAAAATAATATAATAAGAGGTAGTAAATTATGTGCTTTTAAATACATACGTACATATATGTATATCTGTGTATTAAAAAACAAACAAGAAAATTTCATGTTAAAGAAAAATATTTTGTTTTCAACACATATTTTTTTGGCTTTCATATTTGTTTACAACATATATGTCAAATTGATTTCGAAAATTCGAAAACCAAAACCAGTTTTACATAATGGAAACACTTTGACACGTTTTGCTCAAAACAAGTTGTTTTGCTCATAGTGGAAACATAGTATTACTGTAACATTTTTGGTGTGTAATAGCTGTAACGTAAGGAAATTACTCGCCAAAAATGTTACAGTAACAGTTAAGTGAGAAAAACATGTTTGTTTCAATTTATGATATTTTTCTTTCATTTCTCACATTTCAATCGAAAAGTTTCTCAACGCGGGAGTTACAGAACATGGCACAAAATACCAAAGTTGCTAAAAGCGGAGAAAATTTCGATCCGAATCGAAACGCAGAATCGGGGTGATTATAGTTTAAGAGTGTTTCACTCATAACTTGCTTTATTTTTAACCGATTTAACAGATTTATATACCGATTTTTTTAAAAACAAATTTTCCATTTACTTGGGCTATAAAACTTGGAATCAGAAAGATCTTTGGTTCTCGATAATGGGTATTTATAAAAACTTTTTCGTACCTGATTTTTTTTAGAAAACATGTTCTACTTAGCATTTCCGATCTTTTGATATATAAGGCGTATCCATAGGTGATATGAAAGCCCAAAAATTAAGGTTTTTATACAATTTTTCATGTTTTCTGTAGGGAAGGTACCACGCCCACTATTTCAATCCCGCCTTCATTTTGCGGGATGTTGTGTATTGATAACCTAAATGTTTGTACCTAATGTGGAAACTTTGGCTCTTGCCGTTCTCGATATACAGAAAAAAGAAATAAAAAAAACAAAAACAACAGGGGTTTTTGGAAAAATTAGAGATATCCGTGGTTTTTTGACAAAAACTTTTTTTGTTACAATATTGTACTTTCATGAGTTATACTCTTCACAATATATTATCTTTTAAAGTATATAAGATAATTATAACTCATAAGCTAACTGTGATTTATTTTTTTTAGTTATGTCTGCGTGTATGTCTTCAACCCCTTTTTCAAAATATTTTTAGTAGTCAAAGAGCTTCATCCACTGCATTAAAAGGTATTCAAGGGATTCAGAGGTATGAGCTCTGCTGACGTATATTTTTGTTATTTCTGCAGAACGTTACCATCAATTATGCGACACAAGAGAATGGTATGAACTGTTTCAGTGTAAAGCCAGTGGATGATTATTGTCTCCTCCGGCTCTTCACAATATTAAGTCTAAATCACAGTAATTTGTTGAACATTATCCCAATATAGTACGATCTCAATGAGAGTAATTTAATTTTATTAAAGTCTCGTTCGGCACAAAAATCTTGCTCTTATTGTACCAAATTAGTGCACCATTTAAAAATCGAGTGCTTTCAAAAAAGGACATTAAAAAAAGTTTTAATTCAAATTTCTTTTTAAAGTCAAGTTTTTGGTTTTTGACGACAAGTTACGTAATCCCACTTAAATTTTAAAGTCAATATAAACTTTTTTTAAGAATACATTGAATTTGATCATTTTTGTACATTTAATTTGTAAATTTCCAATAAAGAGCTGGGTTATTTTAATTGAGCTAACGTACAAAAAGATGCTGAAACAGAAAACCAATAAATGCTTTTTTTTTGCATGCTAATAACAAAAGCTAAAATTTTGTACCCTTTTGCTCATCAACACATGCGAATGTCATTGAGATGACTTGAAATGTCAATTTGATAGATAAGAATTGTTGATCTTTATTTTATGTATGTTAATAAATACAATGGAACAACACACACACTGATATACTTACATAATAGCTCTTAGTATCAATGCAAAAATAACAATAAAGAAAAGAATAATATATCAAAACTAATAATGACATAACGCTATTACAGATACATATTTGAGCATAAGACAAGTACTATACAATAAAATCCCATCAAAGTGTGTCATACACGGTTGTTATCGCCTCTAAGTATCTTACATGAGAGATTTAAGTGCGAGGGTATCTGTGTACAAAAAAAAAATCAAAACGAAAATAGTCGTATATAATTTATGATCACTTTAGTGTGAACAATCTAATAACATGGTACTGTGTGTCCTTTTGTCTTTGCTTTGTTATTAAGTATTTCATATATTTTATTGTTCATGTAGTTGTAAATTTGTTTTGTTGTATTTTTGCTAGTCTTAAATTAATGAACAATGATGAAAAAAGAAATGAATGCGTATCTATGCCAAGCAAGAACTAAGTCAACACCAAGCAGTTCATAAAACTACTATGTATTAAATTCCATTGTCTGTAGGACCTAGCTTTCAGTCGTTAGATTATGTTTTTGAATATGCCTACTTTTAAATACTATTTTTTTAAACGAATATATCACACTATCCGATAATAACATGCAAAAATATGTTATTATAGGCAGTAAGGCTTTTAAGGCCAAGCTTTATTGCACATTTTAAGGATTTAATTTTTGTGAGTAATTGAGACTTAGATCAGAGCCTAATGCGGCCATACACTGCAAAAGTTCAGTGCTCAAGTCTACCATTGCGCAAATGAAACTTGTGACACACACTATACAAGTAAACTGAGAAACTTTTTATTTTAAATTTGTAAGCGAAGAAGACAACATGTGCGAATAAAAAACAAACAGTTCTTCCTTTTTTTAGTTTTCCATTAACATTTTCATTAATCTTTCGTAGGAATCGACTTTTATGAGTCTATTGCTGCTTTAAATGCGCAATAATTCCAGCGATTCTTTGCATAATTCTAGGAACCCTGTCCAAAATATTTTTTCCGCATTCATTTTTGTTGTCAACTCTTAAAAAAACGCGACAGAACAAAGCGGTTTAAACATATACGAGTTTACTATAGAGTTTTACAAACTTGAGGAAATATCACACTCGTATTGAAAAAGGTGTGATTGCAGACCCATGTGTCCTCAGTGACAGACTTGAGAACTGAACTTGTGTAGTGTATGGCCACTATAGTAAAGTTACATGTACTGCTGGGTACTTGATTGTTACCACAATACAAACAACAACTCTCCTTTACTAGGACTTTTTGTGTTAAACAGTATCTTTTCTAAAATGCTGAGGGATGGACGGATGATTTGTGGAAGGATGGTTGAAGGAATGGCTATTATTTGTTTTATTAACCGTGTTATCGTTCCAATTTTTAAATGTGTTTTGTCACTGCAGTCGTGTTAAAATGTGTTATGGATGGTTATGTGTGAGTGTGTCTTGTACAGTGCATGCCAAATAAAAACTAACAGACAACATCATGTATCTACAAAACTTCGAAAACAGCTGATAAGCAAAATTATAATAATTATTTTTTAATTATTCCAGTATTTTTTTTTTTTTTTGTTAGAATACAAAATTTGTTCATCTCTACAAAGAAGTTATAACAAAAAGTTATCTTAATTGTACAATTTGTAGAAATCATGTCAACTACAATATTCTAGTTGTCGTATAGGAAATTGTTAATAATCAATATTTATCATTTTCAAGAAGTCCAAGCAGATCGTTCCAAATCATTCATTGAATTTAGGAAACTGGAATCTTTAAATAATATTTTTATTTGTAGAGCATCCAAAACTCCCGCTTTTATCTTCTCTAACCTAAGTCCTGGAAATTGCGTCGTTTTTTCATAAGACCTAGTTTAATGTGCAAGGGAGGAAATATAATATTTTCTTTTGGAACTAAAGTTGGATTTATGATGTTATGATTTCCAACCTCCAACGCCTCACGTACTGGCAAATTTCGTTTTTCCCAGTGGAACTGAACCATATGTTTTGCCATTGTGTAAAAGTACACACTTCAGGCTTCATTTGCAGTTATTTATAAAGAGGCGCCAATCATATATCTGGTATTCCGAAATACCCATTGCCATAATAAGGCCTTGCCCTCAGAAAAGAATACAATATCGTCTTCCGAATGAAAAACTGTAGTAAGTCTTGCTCTATTTTGCAGTATTATGTATGTCACTTTTTTATGTGATACCAATTCGTTTCTTTCTTTTAGTCTAGAAGTCAAAACCTCTGCAGATTCACTAGGTAATTCAAGATCTCTTACCATATCTTTTAATTCTTCTTGTTTAAATGGTTTGGGGTTTGTAGACGGTATTTCTTCAAAACCACTATCGCTACTAATTTTGTCAAGAATTTCTTCAAACAAGGGTTCATTTTTAGAACATAATTTTGGAACAGGTACTTCCTAGGAATGTGGTAGAGGTCTTCTGGTTGGTTCTACGACTGGCAAAGGTAGCAGTCATCTAAGTGATTTTTTGTTCCTTCCACTGCATAGGCGCTCCGAAGACGTCTTTGACCAGTCATACACTGTCTTAAAGCTCACAGCATATTTTACAAACCATTTGAGGAAATCACGGCTTATTTTTATCCTCAATTTCCAAATTAAAATAAGAAAAATAAACACTTTTTGTAAAATCCGTTATAGATTTTCTAAACTTTTTAAATTTCATTGAGACAATTTCTTCGCGACGACGACATGTTATTTAAATAAATCTATTAAACAAAATTTTTAGTATTACCAGTGTCGGCATGTTACAGAACCACTTACGGTTTCTCGGCACCATTTAACTTTTTTTAATTTGTTGACTTGTGTTTACTTTTAAACCAAACAATTATAAGTGGTTAGCAAATCAATCACACTGTGTCCCAAATTTTCAACAAAGTCGTGACCAAATGAATCTGACACCAAATCTATTTGTAAAATTGTTCGCTGAATTCGAATATGAAGTCAGAATTGTCAAAAGTATAACAGTTTCGATATTCCAAAATAACCGTTATTTGTGTTTTAAAAAAGATGATGTGACTTAAATGCAAATATCTTCAAAAATATTAAACTGATTATGTATTTCTTTCTTTTAAGTGAAACGAAATAAAATTTGAAGATAAGCCAAGAAATGACAGAGTTACAGTGGACAAAATTTCAAACATCATGGAAAATTATATGTGTTTTTGCAATTTTGCTATTTTCAAGTTATTTTTTTTTAAACCAAGAATTTTAGATTGCTTTAATACGAACATTTTGCGCCCAACAAGACATATATTGGAGCAAAAATGACAAAGCTACAGAAGATTAAGTGAATTAACCCACATTGCAATTCAATAGTTTTAAGCTTCTTTTTTTATACCCTCCACCACAATTAGTTGTGAAGAGGGTATACTAAGTTTGGCATTCCGTGTGAAACTTTTTTATTATTCATCTCAGACCCCATAAAGTATATATATTCTGGGTCCTTGAGTAATTCTAAGTCGATTTCGAAAAACTCAAAAGAAATAAACAAACTTGGTGCTTGATATAAGATTTTGCAAAAACTCGTTTTGTTTGACTGGAAATTACGCTTTAATTTCGCGAAGATCCGTCTATAATTTACCCTAGGCCTCATATAAGCCCTTCTCCCTGAAAACAGTATAGTACGCCTAAAACCCTTATTAATATTGCCATCACTACAAATTTTTGCACGTCACAATTTAATAGGACTACTCCAGTTTAATAAGCCTAAAACCATAATTAATAATGCTATCATAACAAATTTTGGCTCGTCACAGTTTCATAGAACTTATGGAAGGCTGTACGGCATATGAAATGCCCTAAAACCCAAGAATCTCCATTAAGACTGGAAAACCGCACTTGGGCCAAAAACACACATGAAAAATTAAACGCTTTCGCGGGCCACCTTGAGAAAGTTTTCACGCCACATGATGCACATACTTGTTCCTGTCGTCCAATCATTCCTGATAAGGTAAACCATCCATTAAAATTTAACATAACTCAAGTAAAATCTGCAATAGAAAAAGTGAATATTAGAAAATCTCCCGGACCTGACCGCATCACAGGGTCAATGATAAGAAACCTACCATCGTCTGCTTCCAGAATCTTGCTGCTCATTTTTAACGCTATATTAAGAGTCGGATACTTCCCATCCTCATGGAAGAGGTCTATAATTGTTATGATTCCCAAGCCAGGAAAAGATGCTAGCCAGGTTGCGTCGACAGACCGATAAGCTTATTGTCAATCCTATCGAAGCTTTTCGAACAAATATTCGTTTTAAGTATAACTCCTCATCTAAATAAACACGACATCATCCCGGACCACCAGTTCGGATTCAGAGCGAAACATGGTACAATAGAACAAGTGCATAGAATTGTCACCCTTATTAGATCGGCGTTTGAGAAAAAGCAATACTGCTCAGCACTGTTTATAGACATTTCCCAAGCTTTTGACAAAGTTTGGCATGATGGGCTACTCATCAAAATAAAACGAATGCTTCCTCGAAACACTCACAAGCTTCTGGAGAGCTATCTAACAGGCAGAACATTCATAGTAAGGTCGCAAGATAAATACTCCCCCCTCAAGAAAATTTCTGCTGGTGTTCCCCAAGGCAGCATATTAGGACCGCTTCTATATATAATATACACAGCGGATATGCCAACAAACCTGAGCACGCATACCTCTACATTTGCAGACGACACAGCATTTATTAGCGTTAACCATGACCCAAAAGTCGCATCGCAAAATCTGCAGTCCCACATCAATGAACTAGAGGCCTGGCTAGAAAAATGGAGAATAAAGGTTAACCCGGCTAAATGTGCTCACTTAACTTTCACGCTCAGAAGACAAACGTGCCCAGCTGTAAAAATAAATAACATCACTGTTCCGGTAGAAAACCATGTTAAGTACTTGGGAATTCATATAGATAGACGCTTGACCTGGTCGCGTCATATTGAAGCGAAAATAACGGCTATGAAACTTAAAGCAGCTCAACTACATTGGCTTCTCGGTCGAAACTCAAAATTGTCCTTAGACAACAAAATTCTCTTATACAAGTCCATCATAAAACCAATATGGACATATGGCATCCAATTATGGGGTACTGCATGCGCATCTAACATCCAAAAGCTTCAAAGAAGACAGTCTAGAATATTACGACAAATTGTCTGCGCCCCATGGTATATACGTAATGAAATTATCCACAGAGATCTCAACGTCCCCACTATCCAGGAGGAAATTAAAAAATATTCAATAAGCTACATCGATAAACTAATGGTCCACCCTAACTACCTCGCTCGGGGTTTGCTTCAGTTCGAAGGTCACCAGAGGCTAAAAAGAACCGATACTTTGAGCCTAACTAGAAGACATTTTTAAAATTTGAATACAGCAGTTAGTGGTTACACTGGTAACAACTAATAAACAACAAGTAGAATTAAGATTTGAATACATATTGTAAATTTCGATAAGAAAGATTCAATAATAAAAATAAATTAAAAAAAAAAAAAAAAAAAAAAAAAAACAGTTTCATAGAACTAAAAATGACACTGAAATTTCGTGAAGATCGGTTCATAATTTACCCTAGGTCGCATATAAACCATACTCCCGAAAAACAGTTTAGTACGCAAAAAACCGTACAAAATAATGCTATCAGAATAAAATTTTATACTTCACAGTTTTGTATGACTAGAAATCACACTAATAAATTTCGTGATCCATTTTAAGCAGCCCTCTAAAATTCACTGCAAACGCTAAAACTAATTTCTCCGCTGTATTGAAATTTATGTTTTTTAATACTAGAAATCACTCTGCAGAATTTTGGGATATATAATATAAGTCCCCCTCCTGAAAATCATTTAAGTTTGGCGTAAACTGTTACGAATCATGATATTTAACTCAAGATTGTCGGTCAATAATTTAATAACTCTATTTCTTATCTTTCTAAATGACCTCCTTTGTCAAACTTCCAACCCTATCTACGCTTTTGCAGATGGCAGCAACCTTTGCCATTCGTACTCATTCGAGTGCAGACCAAGCGTATCCGATGTCGTTGCTATGAGGCAGAATATGAATGATACGCTTGGCCGAGACCTTGACATAGTCTCGGAATGGGGTCGTGCAAATAGGGTCGATTTTAATGCCCGAAAAACCCAATGTTGCGTGCTGACGCATAAACGCGCGACAAACCAAGGTGCCTCATCTGTATATATGGGTGGTATAATTATTAAGGAATCAGAATCTCTTGATGTTCTGGGCATGAGGATACAATGTGACGTCCGATGGACTGAACATATATTCAAAGTGTCGAAAGAAGCATTCAAGTGCCTCGGTTTTCTAAGACGGTGTAGGATATACTTCACTCCATCTGATCTCCTTACTATTTATACCACATATATCCGACCGCGTATGGAATACAACTTTCATGTGTGGGCCGGTGCTTCAAAATCTATTTTGGAGCTTCTCGACCGCGTGCAGGAGAGGGCGAGGGTTCTCATTGGTGACAGCAGGGTAACCAATTCTATTGACTCCCTTGAGCACCGTCGCAATGTGGGTTGTATTTGCCTGTTTTATCGTTACTACAATGGGATGTGTTCCGACGAAATCAGGGATCTGGTTCCCGAAACCCGTACAATTGTTCGTAATACACTTTTTCCTCAACAGCCCATCCTTATGGGGTCGATTGGCAGGTGAATCGTACAACGCATTACAGAGAGAATTCGTTTTTTTCCCGGACTGTTCGTATGTGGAATAACCTTCCTGCAGAAGTCTTCCCTCTCACTTACAACATGATTAAGTTCAAATCGAATGTTCACAAACACTACTCCCTCTATCCTACTTCCCATAACCTATTTTCCTAGTTCCAACACAATGCAATGCATTAGTAGGGGTCATTCCCTGAGTGCTGGTCCTAACAGTAAAAAAAAAAAAAAAAAAAATAATTTAATAAAGGTCTGAACCGCAACCATTTTTAGTGCAGATGTCTGTTTTTATAGAGATAAATTAATAATAAATAGACATCATATAGATATTACTCCTACAACATTCGAACTGTCGGTGATTTGATACAATTTGAAAAGTGGCTTAATTTAACTAATCTTCTTTTACTTTGTCATTTTTGCACCGATCTGGATCCTATTGGCCACAAAATGTTCGAATTGAAATAGGCTTACTTATCGTTTGGTTTAAAAAATAATATGTTGGAAAGACCAAAATTGTCAAAAATCATCTGTCATTTGTTGACTTATCTTTAGACGGTCACTTTCTAAAATAATATAAAGCTAAATCATGTTTAAAATAGAGCTAAAGAAGAAAACTTAGAACCAAAAAATAGAGCTCATTTTTTTAGTTTTCTAATCGTAAAATTTAACAATCTCAATATTTTTTATATATCAAATAGTGTTTATGTATTTTTATGTATATTATATAAAAATATATTTTTGTAGCTGTGTAGCGAATAATAAAATTCGGTGGGGTGTCACAAAGCCATAGGACATAAATCCATATGGCGTCAAGTCCCATTCCATTGAGACATAAGGGCATATGCCATTAAGTCTCAAAATAATGGGACTTAACGCCATAAATTTTTTCCGTAAAATGAGACATAAAGCCATATTTTTGATAATGATTGTATTTCCCCCTATTTCATGTAGAAAATGCTTTGTTGTTTCATGTCGCCCTGTTTTATGTCAAAAATGGCGGTATGAACTAAGTCCCCAATGAGTTAACTCGCCAAACCCAAAATGAACTAAGCCCCTAAATTTGGGGACGTCGTTCATTTATGGAAAAAACCCGAAAAAGCTACGCTAACTAGAGCTTCTCTGCATAGCAGGCCTTCGGCCGGACGCAATGATTTTCTCCTCTATGGTATAACAAACACCGGCTTCGCTAACTAAAGCTTCTCTGCGTAAACGGCCTTCGTTGGGAAACAAGACAAATTTTAGAAGCTTTACTTAGCGAAATCGGTACTTGTTATACCATAAAGGAGAAAATTCTTGCGTCCGCCAAAAGGCCGGCTATACAGAGAAGCTTTAGTAAGCGAAGCCGGTGTTTGTTATACTATGGAGGAGAAAATCCTTGCGTCCGGCCAAAGGCCGGCTATACAGCGAAGCTTTAGTTAGCGAAGCAGGTCTTTGTTATACCATATAAGCATTTGTAACGCAACACATCAAATGGGACATAACAACATAATGGCTTTATGTCCCATTCCACTAAAATTGATATGAGACTTAAGGCCATATCAAAATTATGGCTTTATGTCCTATGGCTTTGTGACACCCCACCTAAAATTCAATTTTGGTGAATGCGTATACTAACAATATATTCAAAAGTCATATGGACATTTCCTTGGGTCGATTTTGATGTACAAATAATATAGAACAAAACTTTTCCTAGCATTTTTTCGCTTCGTTAGCATTTGGGTAGCTCTGTGTTTAGTGCAAAATATGGATTTCATCGAATTTTAGTTTTCATAATAAGAGTTACAAACGTGTGGTCACGAACGTAAAAATAGAAGTCAACTTTGGCTGACAGTAGTGAAATGTAAAAATCTGCGCAATGGAACGGAATATTCAAAAGTGATTAATATATTTTAAAAGTGTATTAATGTAGGTCTCCATCCAGTATTTACAAAAAAAATATCTCTCATGGTTTTTGTTTAATTGGCTTATTTACCGGCGCGAAGGTACGGATCACGAACGTACTATTTTTCCATATGTTTTTTTTATTATTTTCACCACGCATTTTCCCTTAAATGTCTTAAAATTTCCTTAACAAAAAAACTTAATACTCCTTTTACAATTGATTGTAATGGAGAGATTATGAAGAAAGAGCGTAAACACAACATATTTCTTGCATGAAAAATAAGTATATAAAAATGTCTTTAGAAGTAGAAAATACAGAAAAATATAAAATTTTCCAGTTTCCAGCCCAATTTCCTCAAGTAAAACAGCTGAGATATGCTATAAAACCATTCTTTTATAAGAGCAAAGACTTTTTTATAATAATAAACAATAAAAGACGATGATAATCAACATTTTATTTTTTCATCCTGGTAGACCATTCTGGGGAAATGCCCATATGCAAATAAATATGTTATTTATGATCAAAGTAATTTTTGGGAATACAAAATTTTAATTCAAAAGATTTTGTTATTCGTGCTTAATTCCCAATTTTTATTCTTGATAAAAACACTGAAATTTATTGTTGATGGGATAAGCTATTCCTATGCGCATTTCACTGGTTGCTTAGGCCAGATCGTCAGGAAACTTCATCCAAAGATTTTAGAAAAATTTAAGATATTAAACCAAATAAAACTGTTAAGCGTTTAAGAATTAAATTCTTACATTTATTATATGTTATGTTTATTATAATACAAATACATATGTACCATATATGTATATATTGTATATGTATATATAAAGGATATATTAAATATGGACATAATTTACATACATTTGTACTAGAGTTGTCAACCGATTAAGAATAATTCGATTAATCGATCAAACAAAACCAAACTCTTGTTCGAATAATTTTAAAATGGCGATTTTCGAATAACGAATAAATCGATTATTTAATGTCGATTAATCGAACAATTTTGTTTTTTTTTTTTAAATAAATTAAATAAAAGCATAGAAATTGATTTCTTCTCATACGTTTTTAGTGATTTTATACAAAATGTACGAGAGCTAAAAAACATTGTAGCCATAGCCCGGACTGTAATTAATCTTAATGTTTATTAAGCAAAAATCCTGTTGAGTACTCATAGTGTTTCAAAAATGTATTTTATGTTCTTATTGAACATATCTTTGACAAAAATTTGTATCAACTGTTTTCTTTTTAAATCAAACGTTAAAAAATTTCATGAAAGGAAGTTTTTCAATTTTGGGTGAAAAACTTAGAAATATACAAAAAGATAAAAAATAAAGAATTGATTTACATAAACAAATCATATCATGAAAGTAGAAAAGGTTGTTATTGTATTATTCTTTTTTTAAATTATATATATTTTTACAATTTGCGTAAGTGTCACAATATTACATTGAAAATGATGTAGTCGAAGACAATCCAACGACATCAAAAAATTTCGAACTTGGTCCAATTGAAAAATACATAAAGAAAGACAGCGGTTGCTTTATGGAAGAAACTGTATGCAAAAGTTTAGCTGAAGATGGCAGGTCTGCAAACGCCAAACTAATATCGGATTATAATGGAATTTATTGTTTTACAATGCCTTTAAGTAATACAACCATATGGAGTTAAGATGAAAAGTTGTACGTTTAAAAAAAAGAATAATTCATAGCAGATTTTAATAAAAATAAAGAAGAAAATGGAAGACTTTCTATATTTATAGATGAATAGTACATTCGTCCATTCTTAAAAATACTTTATTTTTTTGTAAAACTAATTTTTAATATTTTTTTATTCGTTATTCTCATCGATTAATCGAATAATTTGATAGATTTAATCGTTTGATCGTACGAACAAAAACAATTATTTGAATTATTCGAACAAAGTTGAAATGCGAATAATTGACAACTCTAATTTGTACATATCACTCATTTTCTGCAAAAATATATCTCGAAATAAACGTGTTCAAGTTTTTGATTTACTAGCGCCACTTAGAAAAAGCACAGCAAAATAAAGATGCTTTTAATACACAATATAAAAAACATAGCAAACAATTCTGCAACCCTAACTCCAAAGTTAAATATTTTTACAATATTACCATAGAACGACTACTTAGGGTACTTACATCTTGCGAACTGCGCTACCAAAATATCCGGCCGTGCTCAGGGAAAATGGTGTGGTTCTTGCCCCCAGAAAGCCAGGTTCTAATCATTACCATACAATTTTAAAATTAAGGTGGCTTCTAATTAAAGTCGAGATCAACTCAAAAAAACAACAAATAACAAATTAAAAGGAATCGCGATGTTAAATTAACCTGATAGAGAACTGATGTAACTGTTCTCTCCATTATCTTCATACATATGAATGAATTTTAACAATTTTTTTTCGAACAAATTTTATGAGGTGAATTTCAACTTTATAATGCTGTTTTGCTGTTCCTTCAATATAAAAAGTAACTACTAAAAAAAATGCTTTTCAGATTCTATTAATTAATTTTACTTAAACGAATGTTTTCACATATTATGTTTTTTTCAAGTTTTCAAATTGAAATGATCTTCGGTTGCCACACGCATACTTTAAAAATACTAGCTTATATAGAGATAGTGTGTTAATACATTCATCGGATTCGTCAAGTTTTTCAATAGATATTTTATTCTTAACATTTTGAGCTTTTTTACGACTTCTATGACGGATAAAATTTCATTTAAGGCACACAAAACAGAACGGAACTTTAAACTCTGTAAATTCCTAGCTTATTTATCACCATACAAGCATTAAAGTCTTCTTTAGTTTCTTTTTGGGATTTTTAAATAAATCACCCAATAAAAAATGGAGCTTCCAACGAAGCAGGTTTGTAAGGGAGAAACATAAGGGTTTCGCTTACCATTGCGCTTACGGAAGACATGAATGTTATATGACGAGTTTTTTGATACATAAAGCGCATTATTCAGCGTACATAAACATTGTTGGATCAAACGATCATATTTACACACTGAATGTTTTGATACAGTTTTTTTTTAGTATTCTCCCTTACAAACCTGCTTCGTAGTAAGGGAATGCCGTAGCACTTGAAATGTTATTTTTTTTTTCTAAAAGTTGTTGAGAGTTCTTTCACTTACTTTACTGCATTTCTGTATGTCTTATTGCGTAGCGCATAATTGTGCGCTTATTTTTTAAAATGTACCTTTAGTGCTTCGCAAAATGATAAAATTTTTAATAGTGCACTATTAAAAATTAAGCATCCAAAATTGTTCAGTGGCCGTTTATTTAACCCGATATTGTTACTGTAGCGGTGAGATCTAAAGAACAAGTGTTGCTGTGTTGACCACAGTGTGACCCTTTAACAATTTTCACTGCTTAATTTAGCATTATTTATTTTGATTTAGCAGCGAATTTTTCAAATTGCATTTAGCATAATTTTCAGCATTTTTTTAATATTTTATTAGCATTCTTTAGCAGTTTTTACCTTATAAATTTTATATATTGCTATTTCACATTATAACTTAACATTTCTGTCAAGCTCTATCATTGTATTTTGTCATTTATACGTTCATACAAATTTATAATAATACCGACCCTGTAAACACCAAAAAAAAATTTAAAGAAGAATTGGTAGATTTTACTACAGAAGAAATAACGCTTTCGAACAACAAGGGCGGTATGAACCTTATAAAAACCAAGATTAGAAATAGGATGGTATTGAATTCATTGATTTACGTTAGATGTGGACTTAAAAGGTTAAATAAATGTTGCACAGATTTTATCATCACTGTTGATCTTATGAAAATGTGTGATGAAAACAGATCATATTCTAATGGTATTTAGACCAACACTTTGGAAATTAAGGAAAACTATTCATATAATGATGTTTTAATGTGTAATTAAATTTACTGAAAATGCTGTTGAATAGGCTTTTATGTTTTCAATGACAACTTTTGTTTTAACTTATATTTTGTGTTTATTTTAAAACGCAAAAAGCCCTAACTCACATTTTGAAAATTTAACTGGAGAAGCAACAGTCTATTTAAAATGATTAATTTATTAATCGCCCCAAATTATTTATAATTTACTAGCGGACCCGGCGAACTTTGCCTCGCCCCATTTCGCATTTTCCATGATTTACACTAAGAACTTTCTTACTTATATGTTGCAAATTGTAGGTTAGGGCATTAAGCGTTTGTTATGTAATATTTTGTAGATATGGCCTTTTCTTTTTTTTGGTTAAAAAATCGCTAACTTTTGCCAAACTATTCCAACATTTTTGGTGAACATTTGTGTTGATGCAATGCATAAGAATCAATGAAAAAGTCGATTTTTAATTTTTGGTAAGTTGAGGATTCTTAGGGATATTGAATTTTATAATAATTTTTTTTTTAAATATTTAATGTACCATAAATTTTCATATTAATTAGAATCATCATATATATTATTTCTAAAGCACTTTTTTTTGTCGGTTGCAAATATCTCCCATACCACCGCATCAAATTTAATGAATGACATCTCATTTTAAAGCTTATTTCTAACACTAATGACGAAAAATAATTAGAAATTGAAAAATTAATATTTTCATTGATAAAAATTATATTTTAAAATGTATTGAAGTTACTAAAATTTCTATTAATTATTTTCATTTTATGTTACAAAAATGACAACTAACGGTGCGTAATATTCGCACGGGTCATCTAGTATATATTATTTCTAAAGCACTTTTTTTTGTCGGTTGCAAATATCTCCCATACCACCGCATCAAATTTAATGAATGATATCTCATTTTAATGCTTAATTCTAACACTAATGACGAAAAATAATTAGAAATTGAAAAATTAATATTTTCATTGATAAAAATTACGGTGCGAAATATTCGCACGGGTCATCTAGTGTGTATTATAAGTCAAATTACAATTTATTAAGCTTTCATACTTAAATAGTCTTATTCCTTCCATATTTTTCAGGAATATGTTCAATGCACTATCAGAATTATTTTATGTACCTTTACATTTGTATAAAAGGCTGAAAGAAATATTTGCACATTTAATGCAAATACATAAATCTACATGTTTGTAAATATGTATTTAATTTATTTTGTTTATGTTCCTGAATTGTTTTTAGTAAATAAATATATGTGTGTATATAAATTTTTTTATATCAACTTCGTTTTATTTAAAAGAAATATAATATTTTCAGGTAAATTAATATACAATTCTTTCATTATAATGATACAATTATTAAAGAAAATTTAGCATTTTCAAATTTTTTTGTTGGCATTATTAGCATTCTTTTAAGCCCCATTTAGCATCCAATTTTTTTTAGTTGTGGTCACACTGGTTGACCAACTTTGTTCGTTGAACTCCGGTGCATAGAACCGATCACAGAGGTAAAAAAGTGACGTCTGAAAAAGGTCCGAGTCAGTTGCTAAGGCTGAAAGGAAAACAAAAATAACAAAACACAAACCACGCTAAAAAGAAGGATGAGTTCAACAAACGCTTTGTTTTCTGCAAAAAAATTTGTTTAGTAATGATATTTACTTGTGGTAAACTTATGCCCAATTTTCAGGATAGTATTTAACTCAATATTAATTTAATTTTCATAACAAACTAAAATCGTATTTAAAACAGATTGGTTTTTTGAGTTTTATTTGAAAAGTCTTATTTAATTATGATTAAATTATGGTAGCATACTAAATACAAAAAAAAAAAATATAGAAAAGTGTATTTATTTACAAGGTGGTCTGAAAAAACAGCTGACTGTTAATGCTTTGCCAGTTGTTGTTGTATTGTTGTGATATTAAGGCCACCTTGCTAAAATATTACAATGGAAACTTAAGTTGAAATTAATGGCGATTTCTCAGAAAAGAAATCGCCATAAGTGTACCACATCGGTGACTTAAAGCTCGATTCACCCATGCGTTCCGAAAAAAATTTTTGTCCGGACAAAATTTTTTTTATATTGAGTTTGACGTTTTACTTTTGAGAGAGAGAGCAATGAATTTGTTCGGAACGTTTTTTCTTGAATTGGTTTAATTTTAATTCTTGTGCCGAACAAAATGAACTGAGATGCCACTTTTTTCAATTTGTACATAAAAGTTGAATTGAGCTGCCACATATTAAATTTTTCGTTTTGTGCTGAATAATTAAAAAAAAATTAAATAAAAATGGATGTTAAAGAAAATATTGCCCTGAAACTTATTGAGGAAATAAAAAATCCAGGAAGAGAATGTATTTATGATATGGGAAATCGTTAAATTATGTAATTTCAATTAATAAAAATGAAAAATTATTTATTATTTGCAGTTTAGTAGCAAAAAAACAATAACATAACAATACGTGAACTAAAACGAGCAAAAAAAAAAATAATTCATAACTCTATAGTACATATTTTTTAATTAATACATATTCGGCCACTTTCTGTAAATCGAAATCATGTGAAATTGAAATCGATGGAGATTTTAAGTTAAATTTTTTTAAATGAACGTTTTGGAACTCACCCATTGTTTAAAACACAAAAAAATATGGTTTAATACTAAATACAAAAAATTATAATTTTTGTTACAACGGTTAATCAACTGAAATTAACCGATCAGTTAATCGAATAGTAATTAATCGGTTAACCGATTTACGGTTAACCGAATGAATACCCTAGTTTTATGCAATTCAATTAAAAATAATAAAATTAATTTTCTTCTTTCTACCATTTTCACACACTTTTATAAAAAAAAACTAATAGTTTGCTAACTGTGCTGCCACTTTGTATAATCGTTTACATCTGTAAACCATATGGTAGCTTTGTTTGTCCGGACAAATTTTCCGAGATGGGTGAATCGTTCTCTCTTTAAAAAAATAATTGTCCGGTCAAAAATATTGTTCGGAACGCATGGGTGAATCGAGCTTAAGTTTCACTGAAGTTTTTAGTGAAGAAGAGAATTTTGTATTTAAAACGATTTTAAAAAAAAATGTGTTTAATATCAATCCTGAAAATTGGCCATTTAAAGTTAATTTTTACAAGAGTTTTGCAAGTAAATTCCAATGAAAGAAATCCGATTAAAGAAAAGATGGTGCAGAAAGAAATGCAAAAAGGGCAGCTTTTTAAGAGATAGAAAAAACGCAATATCTTCCGTTTTACGTCACCTCTGTGTATACTCTGTGGAACCGATAGTCGTGGGAGCCCTTTGTAATTTCTTTTAGTTCTTGTTAAAAATTTCGATATGAAAAATAAATATGAAAGAAAAGAACCGATATATTTTAATTTCGTGGTTGCAAAAGATTGACTCAAATGCAATTCTTTTGTTTTCATGCAAATAGCAAAACACATTTTAAAATGGAAAATAAATCAGCATTTTTAAGGCCGTCATAATAGCGCTAACAAAGTGCAGACTATTGTATTGTCTGGTAGTGTATAAAGTCATTTCTGAAAAATTGAAGGAACAGAACTATTACAAAAAAGCTTTATAAAATACATAACTGAAATTTAGCTCATAGAATAAATTCGAAAAATTAAAAATATTGAATATAATATAAAGTAACCATCGGAAGGAAATAATTCCCAGTTTTTATTTGTTATAATAATAAAATATTTCATCCCTTATACCAAGACAAAACTAATATTTTTTTCGAGTGGAGAGTTGTTGACAACAATTAAACGATTTAATTATAATTTCCTTTATATGCTTTGTGACTTAAACAACTAAAAAAAACTTGACACATGGTGCTAAGAATTGCTTTACATAGATGACACTCAAAAGCTGTTTTAAATTTAAAAATGTTTGACATTAGTGATATGATTTGATTGGAAATAATTGAAATAACCGGTCCTTGCCTGCACTTTGGGATGTAAAGGGCCAAATACACTTGTCAAACGCTTGTCCAGCCGGCGAATTCACTCGTGTACGAGTGGACAGTTTTAACTTTGTCTGTTTTAAGACATTCTTCAATTCAAAATAATGTTTCCTTTTATTATTGTATTACTTTATTTCAACACTCTTGCATTATTAGTATTTCAAATTCATCCGCTTAGATATCTGTTTTTAACGATATCGACAGCCCAAATAAATGCTGGACCAGCACACGTACACAAATTTGACAGGATGCATTTAGATTGTTTCTTACAAGGGATGCAGAACGTTTCCATTTGACACTCACTGTACTTCTACATATAAGCAAAATTCATGTAACTTACATTCATATAAATAATGGTTATATGCACAGGAAAAGATTTAAGTAGTCATTGATTTAGAGGTATTATAACACACAAAAAATATCATGAGTAGGGAGGGGGTAAAAAAACGTTGCTGTTGTCAATGGAAAGAGTCGTACCATAGAGAGAGTGTTTTATTATTTTAAATGAATGTAGCGGTTACTTTTCTAGATGATTAAGAAAAATAAAACACAATAGTAAACATTTTCATACACTATTTGTTTTGTTTTTTTTTTTTTTTTTTATATATAAAATAAAAATTTGTACAGTCATTCAACATTTCTATTAACATACATTTTCTCTCCATCTTTTGTGATTATGCGTGTGTGTTGTGATAAAATTGACATGGGTATTTGTTCCTCTTCTTATGAAATTATTCATACCGTCCTGTCCTGTTCCGTCCTGTCAATATAAAAGGTGGAAAATTATTTGTATTTTTTTTAAAACAAAAGGATCTTAAGTAACAATACTTAAATTCACAGCATGCATAGATGGAAAAACAGATTTGTAATTTATTTATTGTCGCTTTTTATAAAACAAAAAACTATTAAATGCAAGTAGGGGATTTTGTGGTAAATCTGATTTTACATGTATGATACATATGTATGTGCATACATACACATTTTGCTGCGGTTTGCAACAATTTATTTTTCTTGTTTAACTTATTAAGAGTGCGATAATATATTGTAAGTAGTATGTATAAACATAAAAGCATAAGAAAATTATGTTTTCATTTCTTTTGTTTTCATATTATTACAACTAATTAAATAATAAAGAATAACAAAAGAGAAGAAAGCTAAATTAAAGGTGTTCATATGTGCTCATCTGTTAGATGTACAAACAACAAATTAGCATGTCTAATTGGTTTAAATCATATTAATGATGTTATTGCAAAACTGCTGTAAGCATAAAATGGTATTGGAATACATACTTACATACTTTTTTCCTGATTTAAAGCCCAATATGGGAAATGACCACATTTAGCACACTCTCAAATCGTGGCTGTTTTAACGACTATTATGAAAATGATTTCTTCGAAGTAAAAATTCATTAAAACTAAACCAAGTTCAACTTTGTATTTAATTAGTATGTAAATCAGTACCATAAAAACGTTGCCAAAGCAGATTTTTTGAACTTACATTTTATAGAAATCTTTATAAATGCATATGCGGGATTTCATGTCAAGTAACCAACTTTTGAAATAGATGTTTAAATGAAATTTGCACCAAAAACAGAAAATTTTTTAAATATTTTTGTAATATAAAATTTTGTTTTGGTTTAAATGGGTTCTTCTTTTGGCTCAACAGAAAGTTTAGATCTTTTGCGTTAAGGTAGTTGTGGTTGCTTAGTGGGATGCAAGTGGGATATGTTAATTAAAAATAATTTCTAACATAAGATGGGGGTTTTTCAATTTTTAGCATTTGCAATATTGCTGTTATCTTTGCTGCTTTTGAAGTAGCATATTCGATCTGCCTTGTGTAAGTCAGCTTCGAATCCAGTCATATTCCAAGGTATTTGATCGATGGCTAAGTGGGAATGACAAGGTCACCCACGTGCATATCCACCACGGTTGGAATGTGTCTTCTGGTAAGTAACAACAGTTCCGTTTTGTGCATGGCCAATTGCAGGCCATGGGAATCCAGCCAGCTCTTTGTTCGGATCATAACTTGTCGTAATTTCTTTTCGTTGGGCCTGCTCCGTGTACCTCGCTTTGATGACCGCTGCAATGTCGTCCGCGTATCCCACAAAAAATGTGTTGTCTGGCATCTCTATCTTTAGAATCTCGTCATATGTTGCGTTCCAGAGGTCTGGCACCAGAATAGATCCTTGCGCGGCCCCTTTTGTGATTTGCATTCTCCTAGTTCCTTGGGTGGTGTCATATATATAAACTCGGTTCCTAAGATAGTCCTTGATAATTTTTGCTAAATATTCTGGGATATTAAAATTTCTCTCTAAAGCGTGTATCACATCCGTCCACCTTAGGCTGTTAAAGGCGTTTTTGATGTCTAGGGTTGCTAAGCGTATAACAGGTCTCGAAAAATGGTTTCCATGTTGGGCAGCATCTACGGTATTTATAACATCACTATATTTAAATAAAAGTTAAATGTTTTTTATAAAAAAAGACCTAAAGCTCGAAAATTTATTCATATTTGAAATAATAAAGGTCGAATAAAATACGTATTATATACAAATAAAAATAAGAATAATAATAATAATAATAAAAATAATAATAATATTAATAATAATAAAAATAAGAATAATAATTATAATAAAATTAATAATAATAACAATAATAATTATAAAAATAATAACAATATAATATTAATATTAATATTAAAATACTTTAATAAATATTTCAATTATGAATTTTGTGTCACTGTTTGCCAACAATGCAAATTCTAGTATTTGAAATACTGACCAACCCTGACGGAGGTGTAGGACGTTTTGAAAGTTCTTGAGGAACCCTTTTTTCTGCGGGATACCCAGACCACTGCCGATTTTATTTGAATAAAAAATACTAATATTAAATTTTAATTTTCGGAATAAATATATTGTAAGCAATTAAACATTTTGAGTTACAAATTCCTTCCTGCTTTTAAGGGGCAAATTGCTGTCGTTGGCTGTCAAATACTAGCACGTATCTTCCAGTTTACAGAAAAATTTTTTAAAAAAATTTTTTGTTTGATTTGGGTAAAACAAAGAGGTCACTTAAGTTATTAAATGAGCTGTCATTTTCTGTGAAAAGGGTCATTTGATATTTTCTATGCAAGCATTATCGATTTGATAATCATTTCCACTTGATTGATTATTAGTTGATATATACATACATACATGCATAAATAAATAAGTGTATAATTTAAAAAAAAAGATTAGTATGAAGGTTTACTATAAAAAAAAAAACTGAAGGATGTTTTCTAACTTAAAAAAAAAATATTGAAAATCCATATCTTCTTTTAGAGATCGATGCTTTTTAAACTATCTACCAGAGTACCGTAACGTTCACTAATTTTTCAGTCATGAGCGAGCGTGAAAAATTTTAAATTTTACTGCTTTTTCATCCTCATAAGGGTGAGGAAGAAAATATTTTGAATTTCCTCACTCATGAGGAGTGAACAAACAAAAAAATTCATACGTGAATTTGTCAGATATGAAAATTTGAAAAAATTCCCATTCAAATTCCTCATAAGGAAAAAAACACGATTTGCCTGGCCATAAGCAGCGGGAAATGAAAGTAGTTAAGAGGCGTTACAGAAGGCATTTTGGCGATATAAAGTTTTCCACCAAAGCCTTGCCTTGCATCTGGAAGGCCTTCTTAAAATAATTAAGAATAAAGCTTTATCCTAGTGCAAGTGCCGGTTCACACACGTCAAGTTTAACTCGTCAAGTCTTGAGTTTTTAGGAGAGAGGGGAAAAGATATGGCATCCTCTTTTCCCTTCTCTCCTTAAAGCTTAAAGGCCTAGTTAGGCGAACGTTG
This sequence comes from Pollenia angustigena, assembly GCA_930367215.1. NCBI lineage: Eukaryota > Metazoa > Arthropoda > Insecta > Diptera > Polleniidae > Pollenia > Pollenia angustigena. The sequence continues at coordinate 7,197,651 of OV884061.1, read as the reverse complement.
CTGTACCCGTAATGTACCGCACCGTACTGTAAGCACGTTGGTGCACTTATAGAACATTTAAAAACGTGGTTTATGTTTTTTCTATACATAAACAAAAAACAATAGTATACAAAAGGCAAATCACACAGTGATGGGAATCAAAAATGTTTTAAAAACTACCAAGTGATTGAAATGGTATTAAAAAAGTATTTTGTGTATGTAAAAAACGTTAATAGTTTAATGTTTATATTATAGATTTTCAATAAACAAATTTGTAGTTTAGCATATATATTATAACAATAGATATATTGTATTGTGGTGTATGCACCAAACAAGGTTTTGCTACCATTTAAAGCCTTTTATTCTTTTCACATTTCCATTGTATGTGTATATGCATTTTTTTATATGTATTGTACATCTAAACATAAATATATTTGTTTATATGGAAATATGTTGTATATTAAGTTGTTTTGTCTCAATTCCATAGCTTAACTGAAAAAAGTACCAAAAACGAGCAAAAATACCCGCATTCAATTTAACATACAAGCAGCCCATCACTGCTTTACAACTGTCACGTAACAACGGCATACAAATCTGTTTAATACAGATCGAGACGTTCCGTCTACGTGACATTTAAATTCAGTAAGCATTTGCATTGTTTGCAAATGACAAAACGAACCAGACGTTCCATTAAGGGACGTGAACGTTCGGCTAACTCTGCCTTAAGACTTGACGAGTCAAACTTGCCGTGTTTGAACCGGCACTAATTGTTGTTGCTAATAATGCAAAGTGAGTAAATTTATAAAAGCATTCCCATAAATTTTTTACCCTTGCAACTGTGCAAAAAAGCAGAGTTGCACTTATTTGGCGTGAGCAACCCAATTTGTATGCAAATTCAATTTCGAGCATTTCTGAAACCATTTTTTAATCAACGCACCTTCCATTTGACAATATTCAAAGATGAATGCTCTTTCGATTATTTTAAAACATTTTTTTAATAAATTTCAATCGTAAGTTTCTTGAAAAATACACAAAATTATAAATTTTATTAATTTACAAGTCGAATTAATAACTGATCTACCTAAAAAAAATTTCAGATAAGTATTCCAGTATTTTTATTATTTCTGCTTCTTCCATTTTCTTACGCTTTTTTTTACAAAGTTCATCTTTAAACACTACAATTTATAATATTTTTCATTTCAAAGAAAAAAATTTACGTCAAAATGGTATTTTTAAGCATTTTTTCATTTTGGCAATTCCATAAAAAGTTGCAAAAATTTTATGCTTTTACTCTGATAATCTTGCACTTACTTAGACCCTGACCATTTTGCATCGTTTGTGCGAACTATTGTTGTCTATGTGGTTGTTGTTATGTTTTTGCACTTTTGCTTTTTCGCAAGGGTGCATTTTTTTACGTGAATATCTTTTATAACTAAACTTGCTACAAAACTACTAAGAAAACGATTTCGACAGGCCTTATCTCAGAAAAAAAATTTGAAATTAAAAATTTTGATAATTTGAAAAATATTTAATAAACACCATTCTAAAACACTTGTTAAAATAAGGAAGATTGGAATTAGTAAATACAGTTGTAAACCTTCTTTAAGGCCTGAAAAGTAAAAGCGCTGGCACTTTTTCCCGATAGGCATTACGATACTCTGTGTGTTTTGTTATTGTAAAATTATTTGTTGGCTGGTGAACTAAAATGTGTTTTGCTTTTGTAAAAGATATTTTTTGATGCCTCTAAAAGGGTAATTTTTTTCGTTTGAAAGATATAAAGGCAAAAAATTATTCAAATGAAATTATTACCTGCAAGAACTGAAGACATCTATTTTTTTTTGTGAAAAAATTTAGCTTTCTGTACCAACAGCAACGGTATGTTTTTGGTTAAAGACGCCACATTGAATTAACAAAAACTGGCATTATACCTTGGCGGGAAACAATAAAGTTTCATTCATACTACAACAATAAAACAAATCTTCTTACCCATTAACTATACATACATATTGTCGCATTTGCTTATATGTATATAGTTTATTTACATATTGTTACGTTACTGCCTTTCAATAACGTTTTGGTTTATTTTCTTTATAATAAACCGTTTCGAGTTCGTTGATTGCAATTCAAATAAAACACATCAATTTAAACACTGTTTACAATTTACACAACTTTATTAAGAACTAAGTCACTGCAATAATTGCAATTTATTAATGCGACCTCTATTAACAATCTGCACACTTAAACGTTTAAGATAAAACTCATTTGGCAACGGCACACAGTGGTATTTTTTTTGGCAAAAAGTCTATTTTTTACAGTTATTTTTTAGAAATCTTATGATGCAATTCTGTAGAGAAGTGTTTCATTAGTAGAAAACCATGATTTGTTTTCGAAAAAAATAAAATTTTGTATAAAAAAGAGTGTGGTAAAGTTATCTAAATATTATACAACGAAAACTGATAAAAATTTTACTACATTTCAGTTGTTTATACAATAAATATGGTTTAACTACGAATAGTTTTAGAGCATTCTTATTAAAATATAGTATTTTAAATTTAATAGGAAAGAAAACTTATTTAAAGTACATATATAGTTAAGAGATCTGAGCAAATCAAAATGACTCCAAAAAATTTAGCATTTGCAGTTTTCATTAGAAAAAAAATAAGTTAGCTCGGTCTACCTCCGTGTTAGTACTACTACTAAATTAAGGTTTGGAATGTTTTCTTTCATTTTATGTAAAAAAAATTCTGCGACTTTTTGCGATCGCTGAACAAACTTATAAATTTTGTGATAAAACTCACGTATTTTTTGTGAATATTTACAATAAATTGCAATGCATATTTACAGTAAAAGGTTTTGTATACTTTTAGGCTTTTACTTTTACTTTTTAATAAGTGATTGACAGCAATATCGAAAAAGTGCATAGCAAAAAAAGAAAAACAAAACCATATGATTATTTGAAATAATAATATATGCCAAAAAAAGTTTAAGAAAACTATTAAATCTAACTAATTTTTAAAATAGGTTCCTTTTGTGTTTCATATAGTGAATTTAGCAAGGAACTTATAAATTGCAATAATAATGTGGATTTATTAACTGATTTCATTTTGGGTTCTATGGGCGGTGGGTGGAGGGCGTGGCCAATTTTGATTAAACTTTATATTTTTCCTAATTGAGCTAAATGAAGGCTCAGAGCAAAATTTCAAAAACTTTGGGCCAAAAAAAATTTTGGGTTCTATTGGTGGTGTGTGGAGGGCGTGGCCAATTTGATGAAACTTTATTTTTTATTTAATTGAGCTAAATAAAGGCTCAGAGCACAATTTCAAAAACTTTGGGCCAAAAAAAAATTTTGGGTTCTATGGGCGGTGGGTGGAGGGCGTGGCGAATTTTGATGAAACTTTATATTTTTCTTAACTGAGTTAACCAAAGGCTCAGAGCAAAATTTCAACATTCTACGAGCACTGCTTATATTTTTTGCCAAACATTGTATGGACAAATCCCTCTGTGCGGCATTTCGCAAGTATTTATACTCAATAATAGTTGCGTTCGAGAACACAAAAGTTTTTACTAAACTTTACTGCATTTTACGAAATTGCGTTCGAGTACACAAAATGCAGTAAATGAGAACATAAATATTGTCTGAGTAGTTACAAATTTTTACTGCAGAAATTTTTGCAGTAAAAATTTGTAAATCAAAAAATATATGTTTCAAAAGGTAAACAAACAAAAGTAACAAATAAAATTGTGAAAAAATTGTTAAATAATTAATTAAACTTATTTGTGAAGCATTTATTTGGCTAAATACAAACTTTTGAAATTTTTTTTGTTATGTTAATTTTTTAGAGTTGTAAAAGTGTGAAGTATTTGGGTACTTAAGAAATCAATAGCAAAAAAATTATTCATGTTCTTTTAAATAAATTAGCCCGCAACAAATTAGTAAAATCAAATAAAATAAAAAACAAACAAATATGAAAGATTACATGAAATAGTTTGTTTGTATTTTCCAAAAATGTTCGTGTTATAAAAATTATTTAATCGAGTACCGATAAGAAAACGAGTTAAGTAGTCAAAAGTGTCAATATTTTTCAACACTTCAATTATTTGCCACCAGCTGTTGCCTTTATTTTACGAATTTTTTGCAAATTTTGCGTTCGCGTACTTTTTTGGACAACAGCTTTTTGTGAGAGAAAAATTTTTTAGTTTACTCATTTACTGCATTTTACTGTAAAAGTACTCAAACGCACCTAATATATATCTAAAGACAGGCGCGGATGCAGCTTGAGGGTTGGGGGGGGGGGGGGAATTTTGTATGATACAAAAAAGTCAAAAATTTGTTTTTAAAAGTTTATTAAAAACAATATGTGTATTAGGGTAAGTACCTTTTGCAATTTTTGCGAATATCATATTCTTCATCGCTTAGCCGTATAGACGGTGAAAAAAGATTAAAAAATGATGTATTACTTTTTCGCGATCGTGAAGAAAGTTTCCGCACCAAAAGCGATACAGTTTTGAATTTCAATTTTTCTCCTTACTATACAATATTAACATTTAATTACAAAATTTTAAGATTTTCTAATAATTTAATGAATATAACAAGATCTTACCATTTGAACGAAAGAAGGAGCTTTAGAAATTGCATTTGGGCGGAATCTTTTTTTGGCCAAAATGGCATAAAAAAAATATTTTCATTATCAATACTAAATTCCCCATCGCGTGGTGGGATGAAGAAATTTTGTCCAAAAAAAGTCATTACCCTAATTTAAAAAACTTAACAAAAAGGTTAAATAAAATATAAGATTAGTTCAATATACGTTAATCTTTTTAAATAAGCAATTTATGATTTCCTTGTGAGGCAAATTTAGGCAGTACAGTCTATCTTCTGTCATTGTTGATCAGAGCCATGTTTTTATTCGACTAAGGGTAGGAAATGACCTCCCGCTCGTAGCTTTACTGACGAGCATTGAAACGAAAATTTGAAATATTTTTCTTAGATTTGGGTAGATATCACAGTTTATTAAAGCATCTACAACGTTATCTGATAGATCAGGCTCAAGTTTAGATCTTAGTAGGTGTTTATCTCTTTTATCAAATATAATCAGCTCATAAGCTAGTTGTGGTTTTAACAGTTTTGTATCTGTTTATGACTTGATTACACTTTGAGGTAGAAGCTTAGGTATGTTCAATACATTTGGGATATCCCTTGGGAAAGTTGTTATGAGATCTTCTAAATAAAATTCAATAAGAGGAATGTAACTACAACTCGGTAGTAATATTCAACATTTTGGATGTGATTATTTCGTTCAAATCTTGTCTTTTCGATTGGAACCTCGATTTGAACGCAAATAACTTTTACTTTTTCAAAAATCGCTTTAAATTGTTCTTCGGCTTTATTTCTTTTTTCTTCAAGGCACATGATTTAAATTTTGATAAGGCTTGATCTTTTTTGAAGAACTATTTCTTGCTTTTTAAAATGATACTAAGTGGCTGTGTTACAATAGGTATCACACTTAATATGAATATTCCGCAAATAAATTTAAAATTACTAAGTGAGTTCCTTAATATAAAGGTAGAGATTCCACTAGGGTTGCCATACGTACTGTTTTAAGCAGTACATGTACTGATTTTTTGCAATTGTACTGTTTTATGCACAACTCCTAAAACAGTACGCAAATGTACTGTTTTTTACACTTTGTACAAAAAACTGCACTTTTTTTTTTTGTTCAGTGTACAAAAAACCAAGATATTAAGAAAAACCCTACTAAAAACACATTTTTATGATATCCTAATATTTAACAGTACATAGCTTAAATAATTTTTTTTGTGTTCCAAACAAAAAGTTCTAAAATAATACGAGTTTTTACGCTGTGGTCAGTCATTGTTTTCTCATAAATACACAGTAGAAATCTAAATTATAATGAGTGGCTCGTAGCAGTAGTATATTTTCATATTGTTATTTTTAAGACATATGTACTACATATGTATGATTTTATGGCTACCTCTTCCAACAGTACTTATTTCCCTTTCCACACCTGAGAAAAACAAAATCAAAAAAAAAAAATTTTAAATACTAACCTCGTTCATTCATTCATAAACGATTATTAAATTTAACAAACGTTTATTAAGGATAATTTTCATAGTAAATTTGTTCTTAAACCTTTATTAAATTTAAAAATTTTTTATGAATACAGGCATAAATAAATACATACTTATTCCAACACATTTATATTGAATTTTTAGAACTTTTTTAATTTTCGGCCATGTTCTGGATATGGAACTCACGTGAAATTGAAAACGAACAAATTTGGAAAATTCTCCGTGTTCAAAATTTATTAAAATACCTAATACCTTTGAGGACCACTTTTCTTTACCTAAACTACTGAAATAAGAAAAAGATAAATAAATTTTTACAAAAATTTTGTTGAAAATATTCATCGTTTTCAATTGCACTTGATTGTTTTACAGACAAAAATTTTTGTTTTAAATTTTATTGAAACTTGTATTTACTATTTTAATATTTTCAGATTTTGTAATAGATTAATGGCCAATTTCACCAAGTTCAGGTATAATTAACTATCATTATAAATGTCAAAAAATCTATTGTTTTAGTAATAGTTAATTTTAGCCGAACTTGGTAAAATTGGCCGTAAATAATAAAAAAATATTTTGAAATTGGAAAATTAATTTAGGAAACAAATATTTTCTCAAATTCTATATGATTTGGGCAACTATGTGTGTGGTGAAAATTGCTTTAAATACGAATATGTTTAAAGGAAATCGTACTAAGTATCACAATCAATGCGTTAATTGTTTCAAGCTAAGTTCGGAATTTCTCATTTCTTAAATGGCTCACAGCAATGTTATGGTTTGCCTGGCCAAATGCTTCGTTTGTGGTGTTTGCTTTTTAAACGCAAATGGAGTAATTTTTTTCGTCAAAAAAATGTACTGTTTTTTTCTTGATTGTACTGTTTTTTTGTGTTCAATGTACTGTTTTTCCGAGTTTAAAATCTGGCTACCCTAGATTCCACTCACATATTTTTTCCAAAGATTCTACTATATGATGTACACTTGTTGCAAAGACGCATAATGAAGAGAGTTTGGCTCCCAAATACTTTGCTAAATTTGTTTTTCGCTTGGGATGATTATATATAAAAAAATTTGTCGTTTCTTTAACAAATAATTTTTTTTTTTTTTAATTTATTTTTATTATTGAATCTTTCTTATCGAAATTTACAATATGTATTCAAATCTTAATTCTACTTGTTATTTATTAGTTGTTACCAGTGTAACCACTAACTGCTGTATTCAAATTTTAAAAATGTCTTCTAGTTAGGCTCAAAGTATCGGTTCTTTTTAGCCTCTGGTGACCTTCGAACTGAAGCAAACCCCGAGCGAGGTAGTTAGGGTGGACCATTAGTTTATCGATGTAGCTTATTGAATATTTTTTAATTTCCTCCTGGATAGTGGGGACGTTGAGATCTCTGTGGATAATTTCATTACGTATATACCATGGGGCGCAGACAATTTGTCGTAATATTCTAGACTGTCTTCTTTGAAGCTTTTGGATGTTTGATGCGCATGCAGTACCCCATAATTGGATGCCATATGTCCATATTGGTTTTATGATGGACTTGTATAGGAGAATTTTGTTGTCTAAGGACAAGTTTGAGTTTCGACCGAGAAGCCAATGTAGTTGAGCTGCTTTAAGTTTCATAGCCGTTATTTTCGCTTCAATATGACGCGACCAGGTCAAGCGTCTATCTATATGAATTCCCAAGTACTTAACATGGTTTTCTACCGGAACAGTGATGTTATTTATTTTTACAGCTGGGCACGTTTGTCTTCTGAGCGTGAAAGTTAAGTAGGCACATTTAGCCGGGTTAACCTTTATTCTCCATTTTTCTAGCCAGGCCTCCAGTTCATTGATGTGGGACTGCAGATTTTGCGATGCTACTTTTGGGTCATGGTTAAGGCTAATAAATGCTGTGTCGTCTGCAAATGTAGAGGTATGCGTGCTCAGGTTTGTTGGCATATCCGCTGTGTATATTATATATAGAAGCGGTCCTAATATGCTGCCTTGGGGAACACTAGCAGTAATTTTCTTGAGGGGGGAGTATTTATCTTGCGAGTACTTATCTGCCTGTTAGATAGCGCTCGAGAAGCTTGTGAGTGTTTTGAGGAAGCATTCGTGTTATTTTGATGAGTAGCCCATCATGCCAAACTTTGTCAAATGCTTGGGAAATGTCTATAAACAGGGCTGAGCAGTATTGCTTTTTCTCAAACGCCGATCTAATAAGGGTGACAATTCTATGCACTTGTTCTATTGTACCATGTTTCGCTCTGAATCTGGTGATCCGGGATGATGTCGTGTTCATTTAGATGAGGAGTTATACTTAAAACGAATATTTTTTCGAAAAGCTTCGATAGGATTGACAATAAGCTTATCGGTCTGTACGACGCAACCTGGCTAGCATATTTTCCTGGCTTGGGAATCATAACAATTATAGACCTCTTCCATGACGATGGGAAGTATCCGACTCTTAATATAGCGTTAAAAATGAGCAGCAAGATTCTGGAAGCAGACGATGGTAGGTTTCTTATCATTGACCCTGTGATGCGGTCAGGTCCGGGAGATTTTCTAATATTCACTTTTTCTATTGCAGATTTTACTCGAGTTATGTTAAATTTTAATGCATGGTTTGCCTTATCAGGAATGATTGGACGACAGGAACAAGTATGTGCATCATGTAGCGTGAAAACTTTCTCAAGGTGGCCCGCGAAAGAGTTTAATTTTTCATGTGTGTTTTTGGCCCAAGTGCGGGTTTCCAGTCTTAATGGAGATTCTTGGGTTATAGGGCATTTCATATGCCGTACAGCCTTCCATAAGCTAAAATTGGAGTTTTTTGTGGCGTATAGGCTGTTTAGATAGCCTTCTATTGCAGACTCGTGGTTCTGTCTCAATTTGTTGCGAAGAGTGGTCAGGCATAATTGTAGTTGGGCCTTAGTGGTTGGGGAACGACTGTTTTGCCATTGTCTTCTTAACTTCCTTTTTTCTCTGATAAGGGTCTTTATATCCGTCGATGTATTGTAAGGAGCACGTTTAATTGTCCGCTTGATTGGGGTTGCATTTCTTGCTGCAGTATCCAAGACTTCTGTAAATCGGTCGACAGCTATTTGGATGTCAGATGAATTTTTTAGGGGAATGCACTGTGATAGGTGAGAGCTCACATACATTTTATACTTTAACCAATTTGTGTTTCTGTTTGGATAGGAAATAAAGTTTGCAGCTGCAGCGTCAGAGTTACCTTTTAAAATGAGGATTGAAGGTGAATGATCAGACGAAAGATCATAGGAGGAACTAACTAGTACCTGATCGCGCTTGATGTTTTTAATTACAGCAAAGTCAATAAGGTCTGGTAGCTTATTGAAGTCGGTTGGCCAATAGGTAGGCTCACCACTCGATACCACATCAAAATTATTTGCAGTTACGGTATTGTATAGCTGATTACCTCTAGGACTAATAAGTCTGGAGCCCCAATATGTATGTTTAGCGTTGTAGTCGCCAGCAGCAATGAATTTCTGGCCCAATGTGGAGGAGAAGTTGAGAAATTTATCGTGTACAATTTTGTGCCTCGGGGGACTATAAACGGATGTTAACGTTAGATTGAAATCAGTAAGATTTATAGATGTGGCCTGGATACAATCTTCTTCGTACTCTGGCAATGGCAAGTGTCTGATGTGTTTGTGCACAATTATGGCTGTGCCACCATAGGCTCGTCCGCTGGGATGTTTTGTGTCATACGTAAGGTATCCATTTACCCTAAAGCAGTTTTTATGAGTAAAGTGTGTTTCAGAGACAAGAAGTACGTCGATTTCATGCCTATGAAGAAAGTTTGCAACTTCGTGTTTATGTTGGGATAACCCGTTTGCATTCCAGAAACATATTTTTAACTGGTTTATTTTTTGTTGAGTAGAACTTGCAGGAGCATGTTGTGGTTTCGCATCATTTCCTGAAACATGTTCTGCATAGTGACCATGAAGTTATTCATAGTTTGAATTAAATTTTCAATTGAGGTAGGCATATTTCCAGAAGGCATTTGTAGACCTTCCCTAGGAACATTAGCGTTTGGAGGTTGCTTTGCGTTGGAAGTACTCGGGGGATTTTTCGCATTAGGGTTTCCTTTTAAGACTTGGGCATATGATTGGTTTTGATTGTTTGATTGTAAAGTACTAGCAATAGAGCCAGCGGCTTGGCTGGGCGCATGTGACGGACCATATTGGGAGCGAGTATATTCTTGAACTAAATCAGGTTTTTTTAAATGCAAGAAGACTCTACAACCCCTATAGTTTGAAGTGTGATTTTCGCCACAGTTGCTGCATTTCTTAACATTCGGGTCAGCTTTAGAACGATTACATTCGGCGGTTTTATGAGCGTCGCCACAAACCACACATACGTGAGGCAATTTACAATATGATTTTGTATGCCCATATTCCTGACAGTTTGTGCATTGGGAGGGACCCTTTCGTTTTAATGGCTCCTCAACAGTTATTCTTCTGTTGAGTAGGTAGCGCAAGTTGTATATGGGATGAACTGAATTTTTGGTTTTGAGAACCGATGAATCAAACGATATTTCAACGCGGTGCATTGGTTGAGGAACTTTATTCCTGTTCAAAATGTTATGAACAGATTTTACCTCATACCCCTCTAGCTCTATGGCAGATTTTATTTCCTCTGTAGGAACAGAACTATCTATGCCTTTTATGACAATAATCAATCCCTTAGCACTTTTTAATTGATATGTATAGTAACTTTTATTTTCTGCGTCCAGGTGTCTTGATATAATACGAAAGTTCGTTTCTGTACTGGCTTGAATTTTGGTTTCTTGAATTTGCCCGCGTCGTATAGAAACGACGTAGAAATTATTCTTACCTACCAGTTGAATCAACATGTTGACTATGCTATTTGATGTTTGCTCCCGCAGATAGATAGGTGGCGGTTTAACTTCTTTAGTGGCTGTTCCATTAGCTGATTCTGCTTCTTCATCGTCAGGTATGGATAGTACAGAGAATCTGTTACCATTTGTTGGCAAAGATACTACGTTAGCCTTTGTAGTGTTTGGCCATGCGTTCCTGTTGGGTGGACCTAGGGCTAGCCTTTCTCTTAGTTATTGTAATATATCTGTCCATGCCTGTTTGCACTTTAGTACTTTTTGGCACAACTGCTGTATTTATTAATGCAAATCGTGATGTTCCAGGTTTTTCGTTATTATTCCTCTGGTCAGACGACTTCACACTTTTACCACCACATTTACCACATTTACGGTCGGATCAACACACTTGCTCAGGTTGGGCACACTTGCACTTAAATTGCTGTATGGAAAACCAGTTGCGCTGGCAATTTTTGCACTTAAATAATTTTTATTTAATTCTGGGTATCGAATGTTTTCATTGCTCACGCTCGGGGAGCTTACCACAATATACGCATTTCTGCTATTTGTGCTGGGCCTACTCTCCTTATTGGGAGTATTTGTGAGGCTCATTCACAAATCTCTTCGGGCACCTTAGTTACTGTTCTTTATTTCAGCTATTACAAATATTTTTTTTTTCACTTCGAATTTTTTTTATTTTTCTTACTCACTGATACACGTCCGTACTCGTCAAGAACTGGCTCGAAACTGTTGAACAAATTATACAACTTTTTGTATTAATGGCACTTTAATGCTTTTAGAAATTGAGTTGTTCGATTTATGGGAATAGCAAGGCGTTTGTTTCGCATTTGTCGCTTTATTTAGGTCAAGATCAAAATTTGTCAAAACGTTAAGAACTATTGATGATAGTGCCTTCGCATCAATTGACACATCAACGTCATCCATATCTTTTGAAGCCTCTTAAAATGCGTTTACAACAAAGCCAATAAATTCTTTCCTAAAAACTTTTTGTTGTATGTTGAAATATCTTAAAGATAAGGTAATCCGGCTTTTCCCCGACAAATCCGTGCTTTCCTCAAAAATTATCGAATAGAATTTTGATTCATATAACACATAAATATATATGTACATAAATATTTCAAATGCGTAGGCTTTTTAATAATTCAACCGCACGCATTATCAAGTCAAGCGTTTAATCTTTGGATATGTATGGCACCTGCTGGGATTGAATGTAGAATAATAAGTAATTGAATACGGTAAATTAGATGTTTCTTTGGAAATATCTAATAAATAACTATTAGGATTAAGATATGGATACTTATTGAAAATCGTTAGAGATTCAATAAAAACAAGTAAGAAAGTATAGTCGGTCAAGCCCGACCATATGATACCCTTCACCACAGTTTTAAAAAACACATCATGCTTATGTGTCCATGTAAATATGGATTTATCTATATAAACTATTATAAACTTCATGAAAATCGGTTTGAAAATTTGTGAGAGGCATAAATTGCCCCCTACTTCAACTCGTGGTCCTATTTTTTAAAAAAATTATACCTTTTGTGTCCCTATAGATATGGATCTATCTATGTTTTAAATTTCATTAAAATCGGTTTAATAGTTTCTGAGAGGAAGAAATTTCCCCTTAACTTCCCTCGTGGTCCCACGATTCGGCCCATTTTCAACAGGCTTGGTCCTTGTGCCAATAAGAACCTATGACCCAAATTTTATCAAATTATCTCCAAAATTGCGACCTGTACTTTGCGCACAAGGTTACATGGACAGCCAGCCAGCCGGCAGCCGGACGGACATTGTTAGTTCGACTCAGAAAGTGATTCTGAGTAGATTGGTATACTTTAAGGTGGGTCTAGGACCACTATTTTAAGGCGTCACACACATCAGCACAAATGCATAATACCCTCTCCACTATTGTGGTGTGGGTATAAAAATAAAAAAATACTTATTGAAAATTTCGTTAGAGATTCCATTAAAAAAAAAAAAAACAAAAGAAACCTTGCAGGGATTTCAAAAAATTTTGTACATTAAAAAAAATATTATTATTGGGAATTCTTTTATTATCAAAATTGAAAAACATCTTTTTATAATTTCCTTAGTTCCCCCCCCCCCCCCCCCCCCCCTGAATCCGCGCCTGTCTAGAGAGCTCCAGACTGTTTCCGGTATGTTTGAGCTTTTACAATTTGATGTCGACGACTAATACATCGGTTATGTTATGAATTTTAAACTTAACGTCTACTATGTTATTACTTACGCCATTTATGGTTAGATAGACGCATCTCTTAGCTTTTTTAACGGACTTTTTAACATTAAATTACTTTTATACTAGAGCATTCTGCACATTGGGGATGAAGTATAATAATGTATGACAATTTTTTTTTAATAACAAAGTATACTAATAAAATTACTTATAAATACAAGAAAACTAATAAATACAAGATAACTTATTAATACAAGATAACTAATAAATACACTGTGCAACAAAATTCGGGCCAGCCTCAACACTTGCAACGCGAAATTAAAGTAGACTACTAGTAGAGCAAATCTGCCAATAGGTTTTAAAAAGTTAGCTCGTGTTCCCGAAATATAGGCCCCGAACATTTTTGAATTTTTTAAAAAGGCGTTTGGTATATATCAAAAAAAAATAAACTAAATGTACTTAGAATATATTAACTAGAGTTTGCTAAAAACCGTAAAAATGTGAAACCGCGGTTTCGGTTTTAAAATGATTAAAACCGGTCGGTTTCGGTTCGGTTTTCGGTTTTGAAAATATCAAAGTTAAATTCACATAAAAATATTTTTTTGCATGTAATATAATTTTTTTTATTTGTTTCAATTCAGGTACTTTTATTCACCCTTAAGTGTATACCTGGGCCTTGTCAGGCAATTTTTTTTTTTTGACTTTTTCCATTTTTTTTTATATAATTATTAAGTATATAGAAAGAAACTTTATGTACCTGGGCCTGGGTAGGCCCTTCCCTATAATATATGTACTGCAGTAAATAAAATCAAAATGAAACGTTTCAAAAAGCATACACAACACATAAGAATTCTTTCTTCTCTGTTTTTTCGAAAAATTATTATATTTCCCAACAAAATGCTCCTGCTATAGTCATAAAACTCCATACATATAAAGTAGTCCCAGCCTTGCCCAGGTGCTCATTAGTGTGAGTTTTTTCTATAGCCACAAGAAACTCCATACAAAATTCAAGTGGCCCAGGTGGCAGTTTATGCCTCACAAATAAGGTGTGTACTTAAGAGTTATAAAGATAACATTTGTTCTTCTTAGTACTTATTTTGAATTTAAAGAATTTTGAAATACCTTGTCATTGTTGAAGGCTGTTATGTATAAAGTTTTTGTATATGAAGTACGAGTATGATGTTTAATTTGCAATTTCTTCAAGCATAAATACATTGTTAAAGTTAAAGCTAAAACCGGGTTTTTTTGTCGGTTTACGGTTACGGTTTTTAGGCAATTAAAACCGCGGTTTCGGTTAAAACCGAACAGCAATCCCTTATATTAACCGTCTAACACTCATTTTAAGGGGTAATTTTTTAACTTCTACACAAAAATATACTACAACGGCACTTTAGAGGGTTAAAATGTTCTACGAATATTTTCTGCATCAAATTTCACCAAGGGTCTTCTAATACCAAGAAATGTGCAATGTATGTAAAACGGGTTTTCGAAAAATTTCAAGGCCCGTTATTTTGAAAATCCGTTTAACATACATTGCATGATTTTTGTGGAATATAGACTTTTTAGCTATATTTTGTGTTAATCCTTCCGATTTATTAAATTCTTATAATATCTTTGTTTGTCCAACATTTACTTTTACTTAACACTGAAGCTGCTATCAACACTACTCTTAGTTGGACTACTCTTTCCTTCTTCTTATTATTTTTCAGAAATTACCTAATTAAATGTACTTTTGCTCCGTACATAGCGTTGTAAGTATGCGATTCAGAGTTATCTTGAAATAATTCGTTAAATGGAGACAAATATGTACGTATGTATATGAGTAAATGTTTTATTTGCAAAATTTATTCATTGTAAAGAAAAATTCATTAAGATTATTAATTTTAAGGAGATCAAAATTCTCTGAAATTATAATGAAATCAATTCATAGCTAAATTTATTGAAGTATATTTTTTAGTTTAAGTCATAAAAATATGCCCTAAAAAATCAAAAATTGCAAATTTGAGGACAAAATATGTAACAATTTAATAACAAAGTTTGAAAATAAAACCTAAAAATATTATCGCTTAATCCCATATTATGTTAAAGTTCATATATATTGATTTTTTCTCTTTTGCTCACAAACCTTTAGATCAATGGTGGGCGCTCTATAGCACAATTGTGCTGAGAGATTTCATACATATTCTTAGCCTCTTTAATTTTTTTATATTTTTTTCAAGAAAATTTACCCAGCAAACACACATGTTTTTTTTAACTAGTTCATTTTGAATTGAACCTTCGTTTTACATAAATTAA
The DNA here is from genome assembly GCA_930367215.1 of Pollenia angustigena. Classification (NCBI taxonomy): domain Eukaryota; kingdom Metazoa; phylum Arthropoda; class Insecta; order Diptera; family Polleniidae; genus Pollenia; species Pollenia angustigena. The sequence goes on along the minus strand of OV884061.1, from coordinate 7,182,240 downwards.
TCTGGTATTTTACTTTTTTCTCTGCAATTTTAACTATTAAAAAAATGTTTTATTTTATTTTATTTCAAATGCGTAAAATATTAAATAAGGAAATATAATGCACCATTATATTTCAAACGCTTGGCTTTGTGTTTGGTGGGTACTTCTGCCATCTCACTAATACTCATAAAGGCTAGATTACACTGTTATACTTTGTATTAATACATGTCAAAAACTCAAGTAATATGACAAAGTGTGATAGTGTGAATGCAATTTGTCACGAAATTGACAAGTATTTGAAAAATGTCTAAACAATAATACTTTTCATTGGATCAGGGTTGCATTTTGTTTCATGTGTGAGTTCTTATACTTTGTGTGATGGTCTGAACATACACTGTCATGTTACGTTAGATTTTTTGACAGTCGCAACAAAACTCATTAGATTTCTATCTCACAAAGTATTATGGAATACGTAAGACTTGTGAGATAGTGTAATCTAGGCATAAGCAGGGAAACTAGAAATATGCAATTGCATGTTTTTCCTTGTGCGACTAATGAAGGCAGAAACAATATATTTATCCGTTTTAGAGCTTTTTATGAATTTTGGCATCGATTTGTTAGTGCATATTTGACCATTTGCAGCATATTTTAGTTAAAAGGGCCTTTTTGCAGCATTTTTTAGGTTTATAGCGCATGTTTTACCTTTTTAATGCATATTTTGAAACATATTAAATTTTTTTAGATGCCTACAATAGCTTTCGCAGTAAAAAAAAAAAATTTTTTTCTTTTGAAAATTTGTTACTTTAATTTCGACATTTACATTTAATTTTTACTCCTAAATTGTAAGACAAAGCAGGTTGTCATTAAGAATAAATGCTATGCGATTTGTATCTATACCAATCTTTTAGTATTCCGATTGGCTCAGAATCACTTTTTAAAGTGTTTTAACGATGTCCATCCATCCGCCTGGCTGGTTGTCTGTCCATGTTAGTCGCAATTTACACTATGGACATTTCTTGCCGGACAGAAAAAGTTTGTTGGCGAGAGAGGCAAGAAGTAAAGAGTGTCAAGCATATAGCGTCGCCCCCTTACCAACAAACTTTTTCTGTCCGGCAAGAAATGTCCATAGTGTAAGTTGCGACTAAGCCTTGTGCGCAGCGTACAATTTCCAATTTTGTGGATAATTTGATCAAATATGGACGAAGTCTATGCAAAAGGTGAGAATCGGTCTGTAATTTCACATTCAAATTAGACTCTTTGTGTCCACAAGCTATCTAATTACGATGGTATTTAAGTTAAATTCGTGGCAAAAGTATTTTACTTCAAATTAAATTATTTTCGAATCGGTTCACATTTGCTCAAAGCTCCCATCCTTAACTAGCCTTAAATTCCTTTTAAATGTTAACATTTGTTAGCAATTTATCGACCGTACCTAAAATCCCTTTAAGGCAAAAACCCATATGGATGTTAATATCTAGATAATATTCGGCGCTAACATCTCTAATATGAATTTTAACCTTTTTTAGGTTTTTCTTTTAGATTTTGTTATTAAATTGTTGAATATTGTGTCTTCAAAAAAAATTTTTCAGGGCATATTTTCCAGTTTTTACTGCATATTTAATGCGCATAAAACGTGATTTTTAGAGCATATTTCTGGTTTCCCTGCTCATAAGCACAGCTTTAGTTGAACCCACTTCTGCTTTACATAGCGTTTACATTTGCCAGTACTGGCAAGACAGTATCAATTCATTCAAACTTTTTCACTAATACATAAACACTTTTACAGCTATTTTGTTTTTGCATTGTTTTGCCAACTAATATGTATATGCTTACTGTCTTGCCAGTACTGGCAAATGTAAACGCTGTATTAGATCATTGGTGTCCAGCCCATACCACAATTGTGGAAATTAATTCACACGCATTCTTACCCTCTTTCATTTAGTCCACGAGAGTACACAATTCAGTCGTCGATTACCAAGCGACGAGTGCACATGCGGCGGATGCTTACATACTTTTTGTATTTTTATACCCTTCACCTCAGGTGGAAAGTTTGTCATTCCGTTTGTAATTTCTACAATTTTGATCTAAGACCCTATAAAGTATATATATTCTGGGTCCTTATGAGGAGGGAACTTGATTTAACCATGTGATGTCCCTCTACCCCTCCCCCTTTCAATTGTTTACATATACTAGCATAATGCCCAATATGATTTTCGTTATCACCCTTCTTTATTATTTGATCATTCGATTAAACGAATTCGATTAAACGAATAAAATTTTAAAATAAATCGATTAATCGAATTATTGCAAATCATGAAATTTTATAAATTACGAGATTTTGTTTCAATAATTTTAGAAAAAATTGGTACTTAAGTAAATAAACATTGTTAATTACAAGTATTTTAACATTTTATTAACAAAAAAAAAAAAAAAAACAAACATAACAATTCACACTAATTCATTTAACGTTTAAAAAATTGTATATGTACAAGCAATTAAAATAATCTTTTAAAAATAGAATGTTGTTTAAATGTTTTGCTTTAAGACGATTTTTTTCTTTTGTTTTTATAAAGGCAGCCTTTGAGAAAACTCTCTCGCTTATTGTAGAAGTTGGAGATATCGAAAGTAGTGGATTAAAAAGCATGTTTAGTTTTTCAGACCTCTTCTTTGTTTTTGGACGCTTTTAATAGTTTTGTTTAACTCTGCTATCAGAATGTCTTGACTTGAATCATCAACTGTTTCATCTATAATAGTATTATCTTATACATTCGATACGTACAAATTAACTTCATTAGATTCAATGACAAAGAGTCTGGCAAACAATTTATTCCCGAATTCTTTAGTGTCAGATTTTGAACAATATTTTAAAAAACTATCACCAGTAGGAATTGATCCCAAATTAAGGTACGAAATGAGTGTATTCATCACTTTTGTTCTTCGATCATTTAAACGATACTTAAGTCTTTAAATCAAATCATTTGCAAAATAATTATTTGTAATACCAAACTGTTGATGAAGAATTTAATAATGCCTTCAAATTCAATAATTGTTGCCGAATCCCCACTTAGCTCTTTAATAGCCACATCCAGAAGCTCTAAAGTATTGCCTAAGTTTGTTAATATTTCAATTTCGTTTTCTGTGAAACAAGCCAAGTTGAAATCAGATAAAGCGTGATTCACATAATTATATATTCGAAGAAAATTTTGAATCATATAAGATAAAGATGACCAACGATGTTTTTCGTCATAAATAAGTTTAATGTCTTTTTTTTCTTGCAATACAACATTGCACAGTGGGTTCGATGACACCGAAAGTGGCGATTAATTCATGGGAGCCGTAATTTAAATTTTTTTGAAATTTTTTTTTTCAAATCGTTAAATATAAATAAAAAGGCATATTCTGAAAAAAGATACACGAAAAACATTTTTTTTACGATTTTATAGACATTTTTATTTTTCGGAAAATTATAGTTTGTTTCAGAATTTTCGCCGTAATTTTAAAATGGAAAGTGATTTTTTTAAAAAATGAGAAGCAAACGAAAGCTTATATTGTCTTCTTTCTAAAAATAAAAAAATAAATATATATTTTGCATAAATATGAACATAAGTTTAATTTAAAGTCTCAATTTGGGTTTTGAAGGATTTCTAGAATTTTACAAATTTTTTAAAAAAGTAACGAAATAAATTTTTATAATTTTTTTTGTTTATCAATAATTGTCATACACTTAAAAAGAAACCATATTAAACAAAAAAAAGTAAGAAAAAAAATTTGTTTGGCTGTTTGGGAACGTTTTTTCAATTTTGTGGAAAATGGGCTTAATTTACAAATTTTATTGTAAATTTAAAATAAAAAGCAGTAAATGATTAAATAAAATTTAAAATTAAAATATATTAAATATATTATTAAAAAATTTCTACATAATTGATTTAAACTCCTATTTGTCCTTACGACAAAATTTCATGAATTCTAAAATTTGTATAAAATGTTAATAAAAAACAATATTTTAATTTTTTTATGCATTTTGTTTGTATTTAAGAAAAAAAATTATATATTATACACTAATTGTTTTAACAATCTGCATCATAATCTTCCTCATCTGTATCATTTTGTTCATCCTCACCTTCATCATCATAATCTTCACTATCATTACTCTCACTATCATGTATTTCTTGAGAAATAATAGGCGATAGCAAAAGCTGTAGTTCCGAATTTGATAATTGTTGCTTTTCTTTCCGCTCATTTTGTTTATTTATACTAGATATGAATGGATCTGAACTGAGAAAAAAATCTATTTAGAATATCTTCATTCGACTTTTCTCGGCTGCATTTGCGAGCAAAGTGTTCCCTATAATTTTTAAAATCCTTATTTCTGGCTTCCTGAGCTTCTTCTGAAAGTTCTCCAATCGGTAAAAGGGCATATTTTATGATTTCGGGACCATGAATTAAAAATTTATGTATTGTAGGAGTCATACAAACCATGGATATTTTTCAACAAAGTACTTTGCAGTGTTATGAGCAAAATTTCGAAAATTCTCTAGATGGATTTCGTGACCACAGGAATTAACAACTAATATTGTGCGCATTTTTTTTTTATTAAGGCCAAATCAACTTTCGTTATTTCTGCTGATATTTCTGCATTTTTAAAAAAACGTCTTGCTGTATTTCCGTCGTTAAAATTTCCGGAACCTGGCTTTGGCTGATCCACAATTAATCCAGTTCTTTCCCGAAACCCTTTTTGAATTCGTGATTTTGTTTCAGCAACTATTTTCTTATCCTCATCCGACCTTGCTTGCCACTTTTTTATTGGTATTTTATAGGATAAGTGGAGGAGACACTCAAAAAATCGTATCCACCCGTGAAGTATTGAAAGCCCAAACTCCAAAGTATCACTGTGTACTTCCCTAACAATCATTGTGTCAATTGAGTTGAACATCTTACTCGTAGCGCCACACAAATAGCACTTCTGTGTAGAGCGCGTGTCTGTAATCGCGTTACACACTTTTCCATCTATCATTACTAAAGATAATTCATGGTGAACTTTTATAGAATTTTCTCCGACCGAAAGTAATGAGTCTTTCAGATTTTTTTTTTCATCCTCAACCCTTTTCTTTTCTAATTTTGAAACACTTGTTGTTACCTTAATATACTCAATTTTTAAAGATCGGCAAAATCTCGTTGATGAAGGACGAGGATTTTTCCAAATTGTTATATTATTATTAGCCAGTTTGAGAGGTACAATGGACGTTATAAAAACTGCAGAGTCGCTTGAACTTGAATATAAAAAAGCCTGTTTATAGGAACTATGTCCAGAACTTCTATCAAAACCCCACTTTGAATGCAATGTTACATCAGATAGTTTTTCTTTTCTTTAAATATCAACGCATTTTGGAATTTTAAATATTCGTTCAACCGTGTGATTTAAAAGTCCCTGAAGAGTAACTTGTGCGGAAGTTTCACATATTTTTACTTCTTCTCGGTTGGGATAGCACTTTTGTTTTGCTTCTTGCACTTTCGTATACGAAGGAAATCTTTCCGGAGCAACTCTTCTTATAACATTATAGCTATGTCGAGAAAGTTTCGCTTCTATTAATACACATAAAGCTTCTTCCGGGCTTAATTGATGTGGCTTGTATTTCTTAAATGTTCTGTATATTTTGCAGCTCTTGTAGGTGTTGATGTTGTGATTTCCTTAAGTAATTTTGATTCTTCAATTTTCCAGAATCTCTTAAAGCCATTTGTGTAGCATAAGTCAAAACAGATAAAGAAGTACTTTCTCTAATGCTTCTACTTTTCTTCGCTTTTGATTTTTCACAACTCTCTTCAAATGAAACTTCCTTACGACCTCGTTTATTTGTTGGTGGGACAAAAGATATAGAAGTATCTAGCCATTCCTTATTTAAGTTCAAAAAACGTTCATTGTTCCTTTGACTTTTGCTATAACGGATCTTGAAGTCGGAAGCAAAGTTTTTAAATCTTTGTTCAAAATCAGTCATATTGGTGGGGTTTATTTGTTTAATTATTTTCGTTTTTAATATGCTGATTTTACCTTTCCAGTCATGTACTTCAATATTTTTCATAAAATTATAAAGCTCACGGCGAGGAATAAAAGAAGTATTGGGGCTTGTCCCTAAAATAGATTAAATTATTTTTTAAAATAATTTAAACGTTTTATTTGTTTAGGCTTTTACCCAATACCGATTACTTTATTTTAAGTAAATAATATTTAATTTTATTAATATTAAAACACAACATAATAACAATTCTAATAGAGATGAGCTCGTGAACCGGAATTTATTTTTGTGAATTCTTAACCATGATATTTTTAGCATGGCTATTTAATCTATAATACTGATTTTAATGCAAAACAATCAGTTTCATTTGTTAAAATTATTAGCAAGCCATTTTTTGTTATAAATTTTCGTTATAATGTTTTTTTTTTTAATTTAACACTCTCGTGAATGAAGATGACTGAAACTTGTTCACGCACCTATCTCTATTGAAATTAAAATTCTTCGACAACAATAGTAAACATTGAACAAATGACTATAGCAAAACAAAATACACGTTAGTTTTGTTAAATATATGACTTTGAAAAAACACGACTTCAAACAGAAAAATGTTAATAGCAAAAAATGGAGCAACAATACCGCAAATTTTCTTTCTTGTATTATCAAGCTAAGATTCCATACTTTTAGAAAATATATGATTCAAAACCCAACCTTAACTAACTTAGAAGTTATGACTCACGAAACAGAAAAAATAGGCCAATTTTAGACCTCTTTTAAAAAAATCGTCAAAAATTTTTTCAAAAACACTACATCACGGACTCGTTTAGTGCAAAATTTTACTTTTTTCGCTTTTTAAAAAAATTGCAAAAAATTTTTAACTTTGACACCTCACTACGGATGCTTGAAAATTTACATAGTGATATAGAATTGTATCTAGTTTTATCCGATACCAAATATTAATACAAAAACTTAATTTTAAAAATTCAATTAAGCGTCACTTTCGACCCATTTCAACCCACAGTGCATTGGTTTGAAGTTTTTGTTGCTTTTCATTAGATTTATTAAACAATTTACAACACTTACGTACACGATTAATAACTGCACTTATTTCAATTTTGAGCTCAAATTCATCTGGTATTTCTAATTCATCAGCTTCTTAACCCTGGCAGTCACTTTCATCATCATTATCATCTACCTTTTCATCTATAGTTGTTTTATACGTTTTAGTATAGATTGTGTCAACAATCGCAAGGTAAATACCATGATTAATGCAAAGTTGAGACTCTACTGGCATATCATTACCATACTTTTGTATTGCGGCTGCACCACCGTGTGAAGAGCCGACAATGTGTTTTTCAAAATCTAGTCCAAAATCTTCCAGTTTATTTTTAATGGAACAATAAATATTTGAAGCAGTGCCCTTTTTCATTTGTTCTAAGCCCAAATTATAAATATTAAAAGCTTTTATGTATTTGATGTGGGATATGTCTGTCCACTCGTCCACTGTAATTGAAAAGCGTCCATTTCTTTCTATTATACGATGTATCTCCTTTACAATTTCATCCTTCTTTTATAAATAAAACTGTTAATGTAGCTCCAAATTTTTGCTTCCCTTTCGGGCATATTTAAGCCCTTCGATTTCAAAAGAGTCAATATGACTTTGGATTTTTGAAACCTTTTACGGACATTTTATCTTGTGATATGCTTCTGCAAATTATTTCCTCAAGAGAATCGATCGAAGTATCTTGCTTAAAATATTTATTCATTGGAGCACTTTCAGCTTCCTTTGATGTGAATGTTATTTTTGTCAAGCTAATAGGGCCTAAATTTCTTCAATGTAAATAAAATTCCATTTTTTATTACAATATTTTGTTCCCGACGTTTCGTCGATTGTTTGTCGACTTTTTAAAGGGATTGTAATATGAAATTTAATCACATTAAAAAGTTTAAGATGTACTCTGGAGCATACAAATATAAAACATAATTTAAATATTTAAATACATATTATTTTAAATATAATATATCAGTAATGGCAATAATATGATGTTGTTGGTGGAGCATATTCTTCAAGTATTATGTTATGGTCACCGCTTTAGTGGTAAAGTAGTGAAGATGTTGGAGACCCTTTACGTTTATACATTTTTGGACACCAGTTACATTAGGCATTATTATTTGTATCCTTCGTAAAATATTTCCAAACCAAACTCATTCTAAAGAGAGAAACGCATAAACTATTTCGTTAAAAAATGTATTATTATAAATCTTTGAGTTAACATACCTTTGTTTTTTTTCTTTTGTGAAATTAATTACTAAATTGTGTTGATTTAATTGTATATAAGACAATAACTGTCAGCTGTTTTTTAGACCACCTTGTAAATAAATTAATTTTTAATGGCAATTTTTTTTATTTAAAAGTGATACAATACTTTTTATCTTGATCAAATAACCCTTTTCAAATAAAACTAAAAAAAAATGTTCCTGTTTTTAAATACGATTTAAGTTTTTATGAAAATTAACATAATATTGCTTTAAATTCTATTCTGAAATTTGGACATTAAAAAAATTATACATTTAACAGAAAAACCATATATTATTATTATTATAATTATTCGATTAATTGGCATAAATTCTTCGATTAATCCTTTAATCGAAATAAGCAATTTTAAATAAATCGAACAATCTTAGACGATTAATCGAACGGTTGAACACCCTAATATCTACATATGTGACAGCGCATAGAGAAAGGGACACAAGGATAAAAAAAAAATCAATTTTCACTTCTTTTTTTTATGTGGACAACATCTGAGCGTCGAATGAGGCCGATCCCACGCCCCAAAAAACAAAACCGCTTTTTACCCTTAGGTTCCTTTCTAATGGGTGATTTTTTAAGAGCTTTAGGAAAGTTTAAAAAAAAACACATAAAATTCAGAAAAATGCATGAAATCTTTATTTGAATCGATAGTACGGTCTATATAATTTAATGTTTGAAGATTATTTCATGCAAATGTTGACCGTGATTGCGCCTCAAATGGTCCATCCGCTTAGTCCAATTTTGGCATACTCTTTCCAACATTTCGGCTGGTATCTCATGAATAAATGCTTCAGTGTTGTCTTCCAATGCGTCAATTGAAGCGGGCATGTGTGTATAGACATGAGCTTTAACATAGCCCCACAAAAAATAGTCTGAAGGCGTTAAATCGCACGATCTAGGCGGCCAATTGACAGGTCCCGAACGTGAAATAAAATGTTCACCGAACTCGCCTCTCATGCCATTGTGTGGCATGTGGCACCATCTTGTTGAAACCACATGTCCTGCAAGTCAAGCTCTTGCATTTTGGGCAAAAAAAAAGTTGGATATCATCTCACGGTAGCGCTCACCATTCATAGTTACGTTACGATTCGCATCATCTTTGAAGAAGTACGGTCCAATGATGCCACCAGCCCATAAATCGCACCAAACTGTGACTTTTTCTGGATGCTTTGGTACCTCTTACAATGCTTCTGGCTGATCTTCTCTCCAAAATCGACAATTTTGCTTATTAACGTACCGAATAGGCGCTTCAGTGGGTCGATTAAACTGACCATGCAGTGGAAGAAGCGCGCGATGAACTTTCTTAACAGAGCACGCATTTTGATAATAAAATTCAATAATTTGCAAGCGTTGTTCGTTTGTAAGACGATTCATGGTTAAACTGAAGATGTTTGACAGTGAAACAAAACACGAAACGTGCGTCAGCTGTTTAAACCAGTGTTGCCAAAAAGATAATAGCTAAACAATCACCTGATATTTTGCGCGTCACATATACATACTATTATATAGAAATAATTATTTAAGAAAATGTTGCATCAAATTGCTTTAAATGATGATGTATAATAGTGCTGAAATAAATACGCTACATAATTACTAGTACATAAACAGATTTGTATTGCTTAAATTTGTATTTTTTTTGCCTCTATGGAAAATAGTTAATTTTTTGTTAGTGACTATTTTATTTACTACAGGGTAGTTAGACGCTTGGAATGTACTTACTAGGGCATTAACTGTACTGCAGTTTCTGAAAACTTACGCAAATATTTTAGCTTAAGACATAAAAAGGAGTGGTCAACTGAGTCGAAACTTTGCATTGGTCAAGTAACACGAAAAACTAAATTATTTTGTCATCTATGTATGTATATGTCTTCTAAGAAAATTAAATTTTTGTACAAAAATTTAGTCATCTGTTTATGCACAAGATGCTAAAAAACCTTTAAAAAGTACGAAACAATTGGTATTTCGGTGTAGAAAGGTAAGAAAACTTGGTGATTATGTTGTTGAAAGTATGTATAATACAAGGTAAAATTTGAGAAAAACTAAGCTTAATATATTTTGGATGGATAATATCATGTCTTACAGAATCTGAATGGAGAAAGAGCTCAACAATATATTCGTAAGTAAATTGTATAAAATCAAACAAACGCGGCGGATGTTTATTATCTGTGCCAATATTGGCTGCGGAAATTTTGTTGCTTGGCGTATGGCTGTTGTTGATATTGTTGTTTAGTGCCGTGAAAAATTCACTATATACATATGTACATTATAGCCTTTTCACACTTGTCAACATTTAACATCAATTTGCGAAAATGTTGGAATTTTCCCATAAGAAATACATAGGGCTAAAAATCAACATTTTTACAGAATGTTACTATCTCATTTTGTTCCCTTTTACATTTTTCGATTCTTTTAGTGTAATCACTAGAAAAGTGGCAATAAATTCTGTTATTATTGTGGCATCACTGACAAAATGGCAGTTGCTTTGAAAGCAGCGTTACCATTTCTCAAGTTTTTCCTTTTTTGCAAGCCTTATTTTGCCAAATTTTGCATAAATTATTAAACAAAATGAATAAGAAATACATTTTGGTGTTATCTCTTAAAATGTTAGTACTTTTGTAGAAAAAAAGTATTAGAAAAAAATAAAAGTTTTTTTTTCAGAAATGGTGACATTTTTTGTTAATGGTAAATGTTAGATGTTTCAAGTGTGAAAGCGTATTTCACATTTTCAACATCTTCCATGCGTTCCTCCGAAATGTATGCAAGTGTACAAAGGGTATTAGTTTTGGCATTGACATCAAGTGAATCTGCAGTATTGTTGTTACTAGTGCTGGGAAACTATCGATAGACTATCGATATTATCGATAGTCTTAAAATATCGAAAATATCGATAGGAAAAATATCAATATCGATATTATTATTATTTAAAATACAGCTACGAAAACATGTTACAGCAGCTATACACACACAGTTTTTTGCCGCAAGTTTTTACTTGCTATTATTCTCCCCTATCGTGAATAATTTTTCCCTCGTAATTTTTCCCCTTTTTACATATTTGCGATCGTGAACAACTCCCATGAAAAAATGTAATTCAAAGGAGAATAATAACGTGAAAAGGTTTTCACAGAAAAAAATTCCCCTTATCGTGAAAAATTGTTTCCCTCGTAATTTGTTCACATTTCCCTTAGATTTTCTCACTCTATTTTTGCTAGGGAACAGATCATGTATGTAAGTAGCTCCTCCTATAAATCGAATATTAAGGGTTAATAAAGTTAATATGGCACAAACCGGTATATTGCTCAACAAAATGCAAAACAACAGGTCGATTGCCTGCGGTTTTGTGAAGCTTCCGATTGACTTGGTGGCAGAATTTTGGAAAATATTTTACTTCCTTAAATTTTCAATGTGCAAAAAACTAACGTTGTAATCAAACTATCCTTCCAATACTAAATATTTTGCTTTATTATTTTAACTTTTCTTCAAAATATATACTTGTATATTTTTAAACAAAAATTTCATTGATTTTTAATTTTTTTTAATCTTTCTTCTTTTTTACATTCACTGGAACTGATAGCGTGAAAAATTTTTCACATGAGATTCACGATTGCTTTTTTCCCTTCGAGGGGAATGAAAATTTCATGGGAACAAAAATTCCACTTGATATTCACGATAGGGGTGATTAATTCGCGCTGAATTACAGCAATGAATACAAACAACAAGAATGGCAAGTGGTATAGATTGCTAAGCAGTGCTTTTTACTGCTAATTAAAGGCCTTTAAGTCGAAATTTTTACATGTTTATATAGGGACTGAAATGTCAAATATTTTTGTAATGTTGTAAAAACAATGCAAATCCAAATGCATAGGACAAAACAATGAACGACCATTAGAGGATAAGTCCGCTAGATTATCTTTTTGGGTTTAGAAATTAGAAAATTTTTTAAAGTTGCAATGGAGTATCTTATAGTCCCTGTTACTTCGGTTCCTTCAGAAAGGTACTTATCAATTTTTAAAAAAACTGTAATCTAAAATAACGTGCGAATATACATAGTGCCCCGGTAGACTAGCTGGTAGAGTGCTTTTCTATCAGCGCCGGGGTTGCGGGTTCGATTCCCGCCAGAGACTCTGGTTTCTTTTCTGCAGACAAGCGTGGAGCTTTGCGGGATAAGCGTGGGGAATTAAAAAAAAAACGTCTCGTACATTCAATAAAGTGATAAAAACAACGGACTGTAGTAGCCTTATTAAAAAATAATTAGACTTTTCTTGCACAAGTACAAACATTTAGTCGATAGTAATATCGATATATCGATAGTGAAATCTGAACTATCGATAAATATCGATAGTATCCCAGCACTAGTTGTTACCATTTACAATTCCCATGCTATGAATTTCTCTCCGTTGCTTTTTTTTATTTTTAATCTGATTTTAATTTTTCCTTATAAATAGAGTTTATTTGCAACTCTTATTTGTGTAATAACATTTTCCCTAGAGGCTTTTGAAAAAGTGTCTTAGTTTCTAAAGAAACCAAAGGTTGTTCGGTACTTTTCCTAAATATTTTTATTTTCGTTGTAGTATTTCAATGTTTGAGTTTCTTGTCGTTCCCCACAATTGTGGGGGCTATGACCATATTAGTTATACCCTCCACCACAATTAGTTGCGAAGAGGGTATGCTAAGTTTGCCATTCCGTGTGAAACTTATTTATTATTCATCTCAGACCACATAAAGTGTATAAATTCTGGGTTCTTGAGTAATTCTAAGTCTATTTAGCCATGTCCGTCTGTCTGTCCGTCTGTTGAAAACACGTTTACTTTCGAAAACTCAGAAGAAATAAACAAACAGTTTTGGATTTCGTGAAGATCGGTCCATAATTTACCCTAGGCCCCATATAAATCCTACACCCGGAAAACAGTTTAGAACGCCTAAAACCGTTAAAAAATAACGCTATCAAAACACCACAGTTTTATAAGACAAGAAATAAGACTATAAAATTTCGTGAAGATCGGTCCATAATTAACCATAGGCTCCATATAAGCTTTACTACCGAAAAACAGTTCAATACGCCTTAAACCGATCGCTCAATTTAAGACAATGAATGAGCTCGTTAATTTCATTTAGCCGTGCATTTCAGGTCACCTGGCATTTTGGGTCAGTTGATCTTTTGTGTCAGTTGTTCTATTGTGGTTTTCGTACATTCATTCACAATTCGTTGAATAAGGCAATGTTTTAAAACTCAAAATATTATGTAGGTAAATTCCAAAAAATATTAATTTTGAATCAGGGACCGAAAATAACTGTTAAGTTATTATTTCAGAGCAAAAAGTTAAGGCAAAAATGCCCTTTAGCTGCATTTGAGAATTTTTAACCATTATCGTTACTTTTATATTATATTAAAAATTTTGGTTATAAATAACCACTATATCAAGCAAAAAATTGTTTTGGTTAAAAATAACCATTATCGAAAAAATTATTTTTTTTTTGGTTATCATGTATTAAAAAATTTCAAAGGTTTATTGTTGTCACCAAGTTTGTATATAAATTCATACATATGTACATTGTATATTATTTAGATGTCAAACTCAAATATACAATATCTTTGCCGTAGTAACCAAAAAAATTGTTTTTTATAATGGTTATTTCCAACCAAAATTTATTTTGGTTAAAATAATGGCTATTTTCGACCAAGAAATTTTTTGGTTTATATTACGATTATTTTTAACCAAAAAATATATATCTCATTTCAATTTGTTAAAATAACCAAAATAAAATACATATATTACTTTTTAATAGTTGATTATAACCATTACGTAAATGTATCAGTAATAATTGTTAAATCTGATTTTTGATCGTTTATCATATAACGTCCCTGGTTTTAATAACTGAAAATTTAATTACAAAACGGCTCATTTCATTTAAAATAAAGGAATCTTACGGTTATTTTTTATTGTTAATTTCATAACACTACGTCTTTATGCGCGATTTGAACAAGACATGAATATAACGCCGGCAGAGCAACGGTATTAATTTCTTCATGTTCTTGTATGTGGCTTGTGTTTGCTTGTTTATTTTTTCGGGGCGAACATGGTTACTCAGACATATGTAGGTACATATATTTAGGAAATATGAACATTAACCGTCTACACTAGCAGAATTCATGTGCAGCATGCTGTTCTTACCAAGTTGATGGATTGCGGAGACGGGTAGTAACGGAAAAAATCTTAAAAAATTAATTTCTCTGTTGTTTTCAATTAAAAAATACAAGCTTCAAATAATACATACAAAGGGGTTTTCAGTTAATTTTAGTTACATTTATATTACGTAGGTTCCTACGAAGACAGCGTAGACAGTATTTTTACCTTTTATTATTTTATTATTTACCAAAGAACTTATTAAAAACCCAGAAAACACGAAGTCAAACCTTTGATATGAAATGACTTTACCATTTGATATCAAACACAATTCTCAAACGTTTTTCAATTGTTTGATTTAACATTTAAATTCAAATTGATAATGATTTCAAAATAAACATTTGATATCAAATGTTTATCAAATGTTAAATTCAAATCAAAAATAGACTTGGCAACACTAAAGCGATTAAAGTTACATGTTTAACTTTGTGGTTACATGTGTTTTACTATTAAAAATAAAATTTTTTTATATAAAGTGAACAGTTTATTTCTTGTGAAAAATAAAAATCATTTGTGAGTAATAACGATGATTAATAATACGAAAAAAAGGAAAATAAAACGTAAAAGTGAAGAAAGTTTGTTAAACGATCGCGGTGCTATAATCCTCAAAATATTTCGTCTTTGCAAGAATTAGAGGACGGAAAGAACATTATTTCATCTTTTCGCTATGTTGCCGAATGTTTATCTCACAGTTTATTTAAATAAATAATTAATTTAAATTCAAAAATAAAATATTTGTATTTATGTTCCACATTGTATTATAATCCACATTTGAAAAACATTTGAGAATTACGTTTAAAAGCAAGTTGAAAATAAAGGCATTTTGCAACTTGATAATAATTTCCCCTTTTTGTTGAGAATGATATGATTTTCAATCATTATCAAGCGCTTATCGTTTGAGAAAAAGTTTGATTTCAAATCATTTTCAATTTGAAATCAAAGCTCCGTGTTTGTTGGGAAGAAACAACAATACATAGTCAGTGGAAATTTGCCACATTGTTTTAAAAATTTTAAAATACAATCAAGGCTGCCACATTAAGTGATTTCTCGCCACGCGTGGCGACTTTGCTTACATGCCGTCTTGATTAGTCATGTCTATGTAAAAACAACAAACAATTTCTTGTGCACACATGACTTTGGATAGTAAATATTGCTTTTGTCGATTGTTTCGTTCTCTTCATCGATGTTTCTCAAGCATTAAGCATTAAGGCTTATTATATAATTTGAAGCTAAACACAAGCTGCTAGAAACCTGCTAAGTCGGTTGAAAAGAAAATTATTTAAGATCTCCTCAGCCAGTTGACTCTGGAATCCCTCAGGGAAGCATCATGGACCTACTTAACTAGCTTTACCCGGTGCGCTTTGCTTCCCTCATTGAAATAAAATTAGTAAAATTTTTTAAAACAGATCTTGTGTATCGATAACGAAGAAAATTGTTCCAAATTTAGATACTTTTACTATTACCGGTCTACTTATACACAGAAACTATATTGTGCTTATATTAAAGGTGTCATGACCGTTTCTCCAATCCAGCCATCGTTTTGACAGGTATTTTTAAAGAAAAGCAAACTATTTGTCGCAAATTAAAAAAAGTTTACATACTGTGACCATTGTCCAGATATAAAGAAATAAAAATCGCCTTTGTATGCACAACGACACGCCTACTTCTTTAACCTAGCTCACTTTTTGACAAATGTTGTGTTTTGATAACCAAGCTAAATATTTGTACAAAACCGTTCCCCGGGTCACTGTTATTTACACTATCTGTTTGAAGGCACTAACTAAAATAGTACTTTAGTTACTTAATATATTCATCCTATGGGGGTAATGCTCCCTCTGCGCCTACCCCCTTTATTTTCTTTTCAAATGTTTATTTCAAAAAGAGTACCTCCTACCAAGTTTTAACATCCTCACTACAACAGCTCTTAAGATATGCGATATTTAACATAAGCGTCCTATGGGGGTACCACTTCCCCTGCTACTATCTTCTTTCAATTTCAGGGTTCAGAAGATGCTACAGCAAAAGTTTTGAGAAAATGGCTCTTAAGATATGCGATTTAATATTGGCATCCTATTAAGGGTGCCAATTCCCCTGTCCCTATCGAAAAAAGGAAGCCATCTTATTTTCGGGGCTCACTTGATGTTACAGTAAAAATTTCAGGATAGTTAAGGATTTCTATAAACCAACAAACAAACATACAAACAGACAAAAATGTTTCATATATACTATACCCAAACTTCAACATTTGCTGAAGAAACAGCTTTTCTAAGCGTACACAAAAACAGTCAAGTAGGATCCCGATACTTACAGGATCATATATTTCAACTAGAACTGGGGTTAACACAATGGAGAAAACATATTACATTAACCTTGCTTCAGGAATCATGTCCCCCTTTTAAAATCAATAATCAAATAATCACCCTTATTGTGTTTGGCGTATTTAAAATACGCCTACGACTGTTTGGTAATAGATTAAAGGAAAAAAGTTCACGTTCTCTTTAATCTATTACCAAACTGTCGTAGGCGTATTTTAAATACGCCAAACACAATAAGAATAAATACCTCAACATTCGCATGTAAATTGCTCGGTTACATCTAGATCGCCGTTTAACGTGAAAAAGCCATATAGAGGCAAAATTAACTCAAATGAAACTAAAAAGCCATCCATATTCTTTGGCTGATTGGAAGAACCTCTGCTCAAAGTCTTGATTGCAAACTTCTACTTTACAACTCCATCTTTAAGCCAATCTGGTGCTATGGTATGGAGCACTGCCTCATCCCCTTATATCGAAAAAATTACCTCCCATTTACTTATTGGTAATAAACAAAAATCCTGGTTTTCTTCTAAAATTAAAGACTATATGAATCAACGAGATTTTGCGTATGCACTTTGGAAAAGATTCAAAACTACAACATTACAAAACGGTTATCTGACTGCTAAAAGAAAAACAAATAATATGATTAAAAAGGCCAAATCTTTTTTTTATGCTGAAAAGTTTTCTTCCGCCATTGGCTCCAAAAGAACAAAGCACACGATACGCGACGTCGTTGCCGATGCAACCAATAAAAAGTGTTGAAATACCCATATTGTTGCAGATACAAATTATTATACCTATAACCATTCGAATAACAATTCTGACTCTTTTTTTTTCTTTTGCTGCAGTAGATAGGCTTGCCAACCGTACTTTATAATAAAGTACTGCACGTTATTTCGAGTAATTGTACTCTATACTTTATGAGTAAAATAAAGCACGAGGAAATACTTTATTTCGCATGATTACATTTATCTAGAATTCAAAATAGAAATGAACTGGCAAAATAAAATAAAGAAATTTGTTTTATTTTTGTTTTTTCTTTACCCACTTACAACTACATTTAGAGTTGACAAAAAATCAGCCAAATGTGGTCGGCATTGTAAGAAAAGATAAACTCACTGTTTATTGTTGTTGTTTTTGTTTAAGCTTTGATATTATTACAAGTAAAACTGGGGTTTTATTTGTATAATATCTTTAGTTTTTCTAAATCTTTGGATGAAGTTTCCTGACGATCTGCCCTTAGCAACCAGTGAAATGCGCATAGGAATAGCTTATCCCATCAACAATAAACTTCAGTTTGTCAATAGTATGAAATGGGAATTGAGCACATTATAACGAAACCTTGATAATTAATTTTTGAATCCCAAGAAAAACTTTGAGAGATTCAGGTTATATTAGTCAGGGTTTTATTAGTCATACAATTATACTACTTATTCTACAAGTTTTTTTTTAGAAAAACAAAAGAACAACTAATTGATATTAGTCAGGGCCATTTTTTGATGTTTTTTATATTGGCAGGGCGATTTTTCGAAAAAAAATAATCAGACAGCACTATTCACTTGTTTGTTTTGTTTGAGTACAATAACTGCCTGTTTTAAAAACACAAGTGCAAAACTCTTTCAAATTACTGCCTGCTTTTAAATCGCGAGCACACTTATTCACAGAAGTTAGTCAGAAGTCCTAAATTTGGCCCCAGGGTTAAATAAGTAAAATGAGTGAATTGGCTAGAAATACTTTTTTGAAAACTTTGTTCTACAAAAAACTAGCGCCCAAAATTAAATGTATGTTAAATTATAGCTAAGGTGGCCCGCTAGAACGCCCAATTCACAGAAGTTAGTCAGAAGTCCTAAATTTGGCCCCAGGGCCAAAAAAGTAAAATGAGTGAAGTTCAATAGAAATTTATGAGTGAAGTTTAATAGAAATTTATTTTTTTTTAAACTTAAAATATATATTTTAAAGGAATCCAACACAAACATTTGGAAACTAATTTAAATATATTAGTTTTTCTAATAATTTGTCGCAATATTTTAATTATTTATTATTTTATAAATAACATTTCCGGTTTTACTTTGTTATCTTTGTTAAAAGCCGAAATTCTCTCCCATACACCGAAAACAAGAAGAAGATATTATTCTCTATAAAATGGCTAAAGTTGCCATATCTATTCACAATATTTCGCTATTTTAACTTGGCCGCACCTAAGTTTAGTTCTGCTCGGTCAGAAATACTCAATTTTAATGAGGAGAAGAGATACATATTTTGTTGCTCTCTTTCTTTTGAGTGAAACAAGATTTACTTTGTTAACTACTTTGTTATGTTCACGGAGATAAAATTATTACAGTAACTGATTGTGGGTTATTAAATTCGTTTTCAGTACTGTTAAATTTGAATAAAAATATAGTTATTTTACGAATAATTTTATTTTTTAACATTTATGTTTGTTATTCAAAAAACAAACTACCAAAAAATAATGTATTTTCGTTGTTATTTTTTTATGTAGTTTGATTTTTGTCGGTTAAAATGTATTTTTTTTAAAGTAAAAACTATTCAATTTTAAGGAATATGATGTTCAATAAATAAAAAATTTAAAAATGACTGTAAAAGTCATTTGTTTTAAATGAAATGTAAATGATCCGTTTTTTAAATGAATTTTAATTTGTTTAAAATGAATTTTCGTTTGAATTTAACTACATAATATTTTGAGTGCACAAAAGTGACTCGTTTAACTAACATTTAAAACAAAATTTCAAGATTTCCATTCCTTAAGGGGGCTCCCAAACAAAATGATTAATACAGACATAATTGTCCCTTATCACCACTTCTTAAGGCGGCTTCCATGCAAATATTGCTTTTTTGAAATTTTGAAATTAATTAAAATTGTTCGACTTTTGTGAATAAAAACAAACGTTTTTAACAGATTTTAATCATTTATAGATTGTTTTGTTTGTTTTTTATATGTCTGGAAAAAATTAGCAGCATAGCTGTAATTTTTTATAGATTTTTAGCTAACAAAAATTTTGAAATGTTGCTAAAAAATTATTTTAGTTGCAAAAAAAAAGTTATGTTTCTAAAACGACTGCGCATGTTAGAATAAAATTTAACGTTTAAAGGAAATTTTGTTGCGGATTTTCGTTTTACTTTACTTATTTCAATAAACTGAACCGTTTTTGAACCGGTATTGGATTCAGCGTACCCGAATTAGGTTAAAGCGCCAGTTGTCCGGCACAGTGTAATTGTTTGATAAAACTTGCGAAAAGCAATAAAAAACCGTTTTTAAATATATCAATAAAAATAAATTAATTGTACTTTATATTTATACTGTGTACTTTTTTTTCTTAACCTTTAATAATCAATGTACTTTAATTGCAACAAAAATAGTTGGGAACCCTAGCAGTTCCAGCGAAAAGTCTACTTTTTGTAACGTAACGGCAGAAGTAATTTACATTGTTTCTTAAAAAATTTTATGTATAGTTTACTGTTTTATATTTTGGTGTAAAGCTCAACTAGCTCTTTATTTAGTAACAAAAGGGAATACGGTTGAACAACACGGTCCTAAAATACAACCTTATTTGCATTCTGGCGTTACATTAAAACAAAGTAGACTTTTCGCTGAAAATGCCCATATGTACCTATAAACGAGCAAAGATTTTTAATTTTGATAGCTTGAAAAATAAATCTATGTAAGTCCAAAGCTTACTAAAAAAGATTTTATCAAAAACGTCTTGCTTAATTCGCAGTCTTATTCAGTTTTGTAATGCAATTCAAAATATACTTCTGTTTTTCAACGTCACGCCAGCGCATATTTTTGTTTATATCTGCAAATCCTTAGCGTCCATTGTTGTAATTTATTTCTGAATATAGTGCTACTTCATTACTTTGCATACATATATAAAAAAACTATTTACAAATTTGACTTCTTCATTTAATTTTTTTACATTTTGTCGTAGAAATATCACGTCATGTCAAAATGGAAATGCCCATGTATAAAAATGAAAAATTTTTGTCTGTTTGTTTGTTGGCTAATAGACTCCTAAGCTACTGTTACATACTGAACCGATTTTCCTGAAATTTTTACAGTTACATCACGTGAGCCCCGAAAATAAAAAAGGGTACTTATTTTTTCGATAGGGGCAGGGGAAGTGGTACCCTCCATAGTAGCTGCACTCATTTTCTTGAACTTTTTTTGTAGCATATTCTGAGCCCAGAATTTGAAAGAGGATAGTAGCTGGGGAAGTAGTACCCCCCGAGGACGCTGATGTTTAATATCGCACATCTTTAGAACAGTTGAAGTGAAGATGTTTTTACTTGTTGAAATACACCAAGGATAAATATATTAAATATCGCGCAACTAAATTACTATTATAGCGAGTGTCCTCAAACGTGGTTAAGGCCACTATTCTGATGAAGTAAAGTGACTGATTTATCAGCGCGCAGCCCGAACGGCTGAAGTTGAAGACATGAAATTTGGACAGTGAATAAACCTCCCAACGACTAGATCAACAGAAAATAGATTTTTGGATATCAAAAATGTTGAGTGTAAAATAGGTAAAAAATTGATTAATAGGCTTAACATAGGCTATAAATGTTTGTAAAATTTCATGTTGGCATGGCACCTCCCAAATAAAGACAGTATGAATAACTCCATATCTGGAGAACGGTTACAAAAAAGTTTTCAAATTTAAAACAAAGTTTGAAAATTTAAGACGTATACTTTAAAGTAAACTGGATTGGAGAAGTGGGCGTGGCTCCTCCATTACAAACATAATGTAAATAACAGTGAATCGTCACAGTATGTCAAATTTTTTAAATATGCAACAAACAGTTTGCTTTTCAAAAACCTGTCAAAAAGATGACTGGCTTGCAGAAACGGTCATGACACCATTAATATAAGCCACTATTATTCTCACTGTACTCTAACGACCTCCCAGGTGTTGAGATGCAAGAATGTACGGGATGACGTCCAGTGTGTTATCTCTCTTACTCAGCAACTTCATCGTATTTATACGAGGGCATCGGCAAATGGCTTGGAAATAACTCCCAGAAAAACAAAATGCCATTTCTGAGTGACATTTCCACACATTCTCAGTATCTCTCTAGAATTCTACACCTTATAGCTTACAACTTTTTAGTTACGCACCAAAATTTAAGAAAATATTTTTAAACTGTTTTCAGCATAGCACTTTGAAACAAAATTACTTGAGATTATAACACATTTTTTATTGTAAAATATGGTTGTTTTTCGCTTTTTTAAATTATTAAATTAAATAATCAAAGTTTTTTTTTATTGTTAAAATTTAATTGTTTTTTTTTTTTTTTTGCTTTTTTATACAAAAATTGCAGATAGTTATAAAGTTGTTAATTGATTAATGCTTATTAGTTTAACATATTCTCAAACGGACATCATTAAATCAATTTTGCTCCTCATAAGGACCCAGAATATATATAAACACTTTATAAGGTCTGAGATCAATAATGTAGAAATTATAAACGGAATAACAAATTTAAATTTACCCTTTCACCTTCAGTGAAGGGTAGAAAAAACAAGGGATATCATGGGTTAAGAAAAGAGGTAGTCGTGGTGTTTTGCCGTATCTCATCCACTTATAGATTGATCTGGCGAATTTTAAAAGCAAGCAATTCCGGACTATATATGTAATATCTATGTATAACAACCTATTCCCAATTATATCTGGAGTCTTCGGAAGCCCAATTTCTACGAACAAATGGATATCGTTAAATCATCTTTCCTACTCCTAAGAATCCAGAATATATATAACTTTATAGGGTCTAACATCAAATTTGTATAAATTCTAATTTATATATTTACACCCTTCCCACCTGTGGGAACAAATGTTATTCAAATGTATTCAAAATTCTCTCCTGTCAGAAAATGAGTCGGAATCCATCGACATAATGTTTAAAAGATACATTACAGCACAAACATATTACACCCGTCCAAGCTATGAATGTTGGTGTAGATTATAAAAATATTTTGTTCACCATGATTTCCATCCCTGATCTTTCTCTATGCTGGTACAAACATTGAAGACAAATATGCATGGACGGACGTACATGCTTTAAATACGTGTGAATGTAAATCAAGTAGCGTACATATTATGCATCTGAATGTACCTTTAATCTGACGAGTATATCCAAGCGTCGAGTTCGTTCGAATACTTGTTTGGCTAAGCAATATGATTTTTTTTTTTTGTTGCTATGACTTATTGGACGATATTAACAACAAAAACTCTACAAATACCAATGTGGTTTGCGATAATCTATCCAGACAGTTTGAGAAGACTGTCATAGCTTATTATATGCTTGATTGGTTACTGTTTTAGCATAAATGAATGGGTTGAGACAATTTCTAGAAACTCTCATGTATGCATGTACATATCGTACGTATGTATGTATATTTGTTACACCGCAAAGCTAAAAAAGGAAAGAAAAGACCTGGGATATTTGTGTAAAGCAAATATTCGTTCGAGACTGTTACTGATAATATAAGTTTAAAATCATTTATTTTTGCCGCAAATATGTATCGACACACATGCACAAATACATTAAACTGGCTTAAAAGTTATGTAAAAATGGTCACAAATACAAACAAATTCTTATCCAATTTAAAGTTACAAACTGTTCTTTTAAATGTTAGTCAAATAGGGAATCCTTTTGCCTCTTTTACTTTAACTATAAAGATATATTGAAAAACTGTTTCTATGAAAAGCGTTATATTGTGAAGCTTTCTCCAATACGAAGATAAAGAGTGTATATAAGCTTATCATTCCGTTTTTAATTGCTACAATATTGATCTTTGACACTATAAAGTATATTTATTCTGGGTGCTTTTAGGTAGCGAATTCGGATTAACGATGTCCGTGTGGCCGTGTGGCCGTTCAATGGGTACTTAGCTACATATAGGTACATACATACACATATGCATACATACAAACTTACATACATCACATACATTCGTACATAGATACATACTTTACTTTACGGGCTCTTCAAGTTTTAGTGTACGCTCTCCATATGTTACGGCTAAACGTTTTCTAATTAAAATATCAGTTTTTACTATTTTTAATTAACATTTTCAAACAATTAGAAATCGTTTGTTTTACAAAACTTAAACTTTTTTTTGCAGGTCACAGCGGTGTAAATCAATTAGGCGGTGTATTTGTGGGCGGTCGTCCCCTTCCAGATTCGACAAGACAAAAAATTGTTGAACTTGCACACTCAGGAGCTAGACCATGTGATATATCTCGCATATTGCAGGTGTCAAATGGATGTGTTAGCAAAATTTTGGGCAGGTCAGTATAGACGTTGAAATCATTGGGTCGAGTGAATTAAAATGTAATTTATATTACAAAGTACTAGCAGAAGCTTATACATTTCAGTACTACCTAGCTATGCTTAAAAGTTTATACTGCAAAAAGTGTGAATAGCTCTTTGCGGGTGCTAGAAACTGGAAAACGTGACAGTTAAATCAGCTGGCACAAATCGTTTGTTTACTTTAAAAGGAAGTCTACGTTGGAGCTTAACATTTTTTTTTCAACATAAAAAATTTTTCGTTAGATTTTTGTGAAAACAAACTTATTTTAAAACATGAAAATGCGCTATACTCGGCTTTGCCTAATCTTTTATACCCTTCACATTTTTGGGAAAGAATAAAAGTTGTTATATATGTTGATCTTAGTATGTCAGTGATGCGCAGCCCATATCACAATTGTGGAAATTAATTCACACACATTCTTCACAGGCTTCATTAAGCCTTTCCATTCTGTTCACAGAGTACACATCATCTCATTAAATAGTGTGTGTACATTTCTCTCTCATTATAAAACACATACTTTCAAAATAAAATGTTTGTTTCGCTTTACGATAAAAATATTAAAGAAAAGAATAATCTTCAATAGAACAAAGTTGGAATAAAATAAAGCTAAATCAGAACAATGATGAAATAGAACAATAAAACTAATGGTGTTTCCTTTTCTGACAATAATGTCCCATGTATGCTACCATTCGCGCGGGATATTGTTCTATTTTAAAAGATAACAAAAATGGGAGAAGTTGTCGTTTTTCTTTCTAAATATGTTGCAAATTAGTTCCAAATCTTAACACCAGTTATAATTAAGAGTGAGGTAATACCATTTTTGTGCTGCTTTAAGTACTTTTTTTTTTGCAAGCAACTATTTTTCTTCTTATCTTCGTGTGTTTGGGTAAAATTGGTTAGTTATATAGTGATGGATACTAAAACTTTTTGTTTTTCTTTGTTTTTACTTTTATTTAATAATTTTTTTGGCGCAAAATTTTTTACAGCTGCTGACTACAATTGTAAAAAGTCAGTGTTAACGCTTATTGGAATTTAAAGAAAATTAATTGTGAAAAATTGCTACAACCGTTGAGATTATCGCTTATTAGTATAAACTTTGCATTCAATATTTGACACGCTTAATACACATTTGTGTTGAATGTATATCGTAGATACTATTTTGTTCCATTGTAATAAAGAAAATTGTATTACTTTGTAAGGGTGCGTGGTACCTGATAAATATGTTACACAATTATAATGCAATATTATTTTTTAGAAAAGAAATTACCACAAAATAGAACATTCAAAATATGTTTCAATTGTAGGCATAGACCAAAGAAAAACTTGCATAGAGAGAAACATTTGGCTTCTTTATGAATACCGTCATCTGAATTAATAATTACACTATGCTAGTTGGAAAAATAGACTAGCAGGGCACATGGCGCTTTAACATAATTCGGGTACGCTGAATGCAATGTTGCTAACCGTTTTTTTTAGGGTCAAATGTATGACCAATCCCACTTTATTTTTCATCTTTATTATTAATTTCTAACATACCCACCATACGACTTTTGTGAATTAAATCAAAAGTTGCTAACAGATTTTTATCATTTATGGATTGTTTTGCTTGCAGCTTTGTTTTTTATATGTTTGGAAAAAATTAGAAGTCAAAGGCGCCCGTACACGACATATTTGTCATCTGACATGTAAAATTTTCAAGTCACATGTAATTGTTCATGTCTGTCAAAATTGCTGTTTTACATAAGGTTTATAATATTCGGTCACAAACGTACATGTAATTTGCTTCTGACATTGTCTCTGTTTTTTTCGCATTGTAATTGCAGAAACCAAAGTAGTTCTCGGTTTCAAAATAACTTGCTGCCGCCAAGAAAATATTTATTTGCGCCGTAAAATAACTTAGCCATCTTAAAATTTTTTCTTTTATTTTAAAGATAATAATTTAGAATTTTATAATTAAACGGTTTTTATGTAAATATTTACATAAATTCTATTCAATGGTGAGATGAGCATACATATCTTGGTATTGTAAAATATTAACTTCTGCCGGCTAATGATTCCTTCAATAGTTGACGTCGCTGCCAGTTTCTTCCCGGCATAGATTTCTGATGTCAGATGGTTTGTCAGAAGAAAATAGAGCACGCTCTAATTGAAATTTTGTCAGATGACTTTGCGTCTGACTTTTACAGAAGCAAAGTTAAAAAGGTAACACACGACATGTATGTGTTTTGCAGTGGGATATTTGACATGTCAGATGACAAAAACATGTCTTCTATATGCTCCTTAAGCTGCATTTTCCAACTTTTTATGAATTTTTAAAAAACAAAAATTTCGAAATTTTTATTAAAAAAAATGATTGTTTTTCCAAAAAAAAAAAATATGTTTCTAAAACGACGGAAATTTTATTGTGCAATTTCGGATTTTTTTTGTCATTTTAATAAGCTTAGCCGTTTTTTTGTTCAACCTCCTCCATTTTCGAAATAACGGTATATCTCGAAAACAAGAGCTAACCTAAAAAACGGTTAGCAACATTGGATTCAGCGTACCCGAATTATGTTAAAGCGCCATGCGAACTGCTAGTCTTTTTTTTCAACTAGCATAGTGTAATTATCACTTCAGATGACGGTATTCATAAAGAAGCCAAATGTTTCTCTCTATGCAAGTTTTTCTTTGCTCTAGGCCTACAATTGAAATATATTTTGAATGTTCTATTTTGTGGTGTTTTCTTTTCTAAAAAATAATATTGCATTATAATTGTGTAACATATTTATCAGGTACCACGCACCCTTACAAAGTAATACAATTTTCTTAATTACAATGGAACAAAATAGTATCTACGATTTACATTCAACACTAATGTGTATTTAGCGTGTCAAATATTGAATGCAAAGTTTATACTAATAAGCGAGCGCGTAGTATGCTCCTAGATGGGTCAAATGTATAACCAACCCCACTTTATTTTTCATCTCCATCATTAATTTCTAACATACCCACCCGCTATCTCCATTCCTCAAGGGGGCTCCCATACAAAATGTTCAATGCAGACTAGAAAGGGGGATAAAATGTATGACCGACCTTCATTGGTTTTTTGTTCTTAAAATTTTCTTAAAACATACTTGCCATATATCTCCACCCCTTAATGGGCTCCCATAAAAATATGGCCGTTTAATTAAATTCTTAAATTTTGCCCATGCAGCGCCTAAGATACCCTAGGTGGGTCAAATGTATGACCAACCCAACTTTATTTTCATCTTACTTTTCTCAAAGGAACTTTTATTGCGGAGTTTCGGTTTTTTTAGTTTTTTTTAATAAGCTAAAGCGTTTTTGAGTTACGCGAACATATGTTATGCAGCCTCCTCCTTATTGAAATAACGTTATATCTCGAAAACAAGACCTAACCGAAAAAAACGGCTAGAGCCACTGGATTCAGCGTTCCCGAATAAGGTTAAAACGACAAGTGCCCAGCTTATATAAAAAAGTGTCAATTTCGTTCACAGTGTTATAACTAAAGATTTATACTTATAAGGAAGGGGGTTCTCTTTAAATTGCCCTAAATGCAATTATATATATTATTACTAGGGTGTTCATTTAATCGGGCGTTTGGTTTAATCGTTTAATCGCTCGATTAATTAACCGAGGTTGTTGTTTAATCGGTTAATTTTGTTATTGATCGGTAAACCGTTAAAAAAAAATTTATAAATTAGGTAATTTCAATAAATTTAAATGCATAAAATATTATTAATTAGAACTAGCTGACCCGGCAAACGTTGTTTTGCCATATAATTTCTTTCTTTCAGATGTTACAGTGTCTGCATGCCAAATTTTAGGAAAACCGGTTGATTAGTTAAGAAGATATAGGGAAGGGGAGTTTTTGCCACTCTTGCATTTTACGCGCCCTCTAGCGGTATAAAATATACTTAACGACCTATTTTCATACAAAATTTCATAAAAATCGGAGAAGATAAACTAATGGTCCATCCCAACAACGTCGCGCGGGATCTAATAAAGTTCGAAGGTCACCGGAGGCTGAAAAGAACAGACACTTTGAGCCTAGCAGGCTTTTTTGACGCTTGAATGCAATTAGTTAGCGGTAGCGTTGAAAATGGCTAATAAATAACAATTAGAATTAAGCTGTAGGTAATTTTCTACAAGAAAGATTCAATAAAAAAACAAGTAAAAGTGCTATATTTGGCTATGCCGAATCTGAAATGCCTTCACCATGGTTGGAAAAGACACAGAAGTTTATACATATGTATATAAATATATGGGCAATTAGATATGTGATTGACTCTACATTTGACACAATTTGCGTTTTGTTTTGCCTTATATTACGATTAGTAATATATTTTTAGTATCAATTTAAACATGGCTATGAAACAGTTTCAACAATTGTCCGACAGAGAAAAAATGGCAACCAATGATATTTTGAAATATTATTTATTTAGTAAAATTTAAACGTGACTGACACTACATGCAAAAGGAAGTCGTTTTCGAGAGGGTTTTTAAACTTTAATAATCTTCCTCTGCACTTTCGTAATAACTTTAATTTGTGTTTTTTTTATCGAAAGTTAAAGAAACAAACTATTATAAAATGTTGAAATTAGTAAAATAAATTGTGGCTGACACTACAGCCCAAAATGTGACCGACACAACGCTCACTTTGTGTAGTATAAAAGTCAGTATTTTTACATGAAACGTTAGAATTTAAATCATAGCGCATAAAATAGGAACTCTAAAATTATTCGAAAGATTCAAAATTATAATAAATGAACTCGTTAAAATGCTATTTTTTAATATAAACACCACCTAAACGAAATCACTAATAACACTGTACAACACAAAAGAAAATTACAAGGTTCGGCCTATAAATTTTGATAAAGGAGACAAAAAAAACATTTTATTTGAGGGGGTTTTAAAGTTT
The DNA here is from genome assembly GCA_930367215.1 of Pollenia angustigena. Classification (NCBI taxonomy): domain Eukaryota; kingdom Metazoa; phylum Arthropoda; class Insecta; order Diptera; family Polleniidae; genus Pollenia; species Pollenia angustigena. Next base: position 7,153,194 of record OV884061.1, on the reverse strand, counting down.
TCCAGCCTTGGCACATTCTTATTGTAAATCGGCATAAGAAACCATGTGACCCTTAAATTTTTGTAGAATATGTTAACTAAAGCTTCGTACAGACGATGGTCAGATCTTACAATATTGGTAAGCAGCGTTGCTTAAATTGCATTAAAATTGGCTAAAATGTCTTACAACTGTGTGAACATTGTAAGCTCATTTGTATTTGCAGATGTGTAAAATTAATGCATCTGACAATGAACCATTGTCAGAAAAATTTTGCTGTTGGCAACGCCTGCTTACAATATTGTAAGATCTGACCATCGTCTGTACGAAGCTTAACTCTAACTTTTTGTCCTTCTTTTAAAAAAGAGCAAAAAACACCATTAACACAGGGATTTAAGGGGTTAAAGTGTTCCTCAAAAATATTATCCGTTACATTACAACAATAACAATGAAAAGCAAAATCAAAAAAAAAATCAAGTGCTATATTTCTTATTGTACTGAAAACGTGTCAATTTGCGGTGCATATATTAGTGGTATTCACACCGAGCTTGTTAGTTTGTTAGTCGTTAGTCGTTAATCGTTAATTTTTTACACGCATTTTGTTTTTGTATATGTAACGCGCTACCGGATTAACATTTAACAAATAAACGACACGGCACCCCTGATAATATCTTTGTTAGTTGGTAACTCACAATCAGCTATTGCAGTTTCTAAATAAATATAATAAAATAGTCATTTGTGATACATTTCTAAAAAAATATTTGTGTTTTGGCAGTTTTCGTGTACATTGAGAGAAAGTATGTGCTGGTTCACACAGGTCAAGTTTGACTCTTCAAGTCTTGAGCTTTTAGGAGAGAGGGGTAAAGAGAATGGAAAGGGGTACATACTTGACCGTACCAGTCAGTTTTGTATTTTTCTTTTCTTTTTTCATCCGTAATATAATAAAACTAGATGACCCGTGCAAATATTTCGCACCGTAATTTTTATCAATGAAAATATTAATAATTAGTATTGTGGTTATTTTGTTGAACTATTTATGGTTTTTAATCCAAATTTTTAATATTTTTAATTAGGCTTTAGTTCATGAAATTTAATTTTTATAAAATTATTTTTATGAAGAAAGGAATTTTACAACATGAAAATTAATCAAAATTGTTATTGATAATCTTTCATTCTTGACGAGGCTCGGGCTCGAACCCTGGCCGGCAGGTTACCATGACATGTTTCGATCGCAACCACTCGATCTCCTCAGATGGATTTGCCGTCTTACACTCGCAGCCATCGACGACTTATGAACTTAAGTCATGAACTTAAGCCTAATTAAAAATATTAAAAATTTGGATTAAAAACCATAAATAGTTCAACAAAATAACCACAATACTAATTATTGTTAAAGCTAAGGCACGAGCTCTATGTGTACATTTGTCCTTCAAGTTGTGCTGAAAAAGGTCAACAGAAAGGAGAAAGACAAAGTGAAAAAAACAAAAAATGTACTTGGACTTCAAGAAAAATTCTTGACGAAAGTACGAAAAAACAGAAGTAAAGGAAAAAACATGTAAAATCAATTAAAATGGATAATCATTCAGGAAAGCAAATTTCGATCTACCAAATGTTAAAATACAATTTGGTTTAAGGATTGATGTTTGACTAGTGACGTCAGCAGTCGTCGATGGCTGCGAGTGTAAGACGGCAAATCCATCTGAGGAGATCGAGTGGTTGCGATCGAAACATGTCATGGTAACCTGCCGGCCAGGGTTCGAGCCCGAGCCACGTCAAGAATGAAAGATTATCAATAACAATTTTGATTAATTTTCATGTTGTAAAATTCCTTTCTTCATAAAAATAATTTAATAAAAATTAAATTTCATGAACTTAAGCCTAATTAAAAATATTAAAAATTTGGATTAAAAACCATAAATAGTTCAACAAAATAACCACAATACTAATTATTGTTAAAGCTAAGGCACGAGCTCTATGTGTACATTTGTCCTTCAAGTTGTGCTGAAAAAGGTCAACAGAAAGGAGAAAGACAAAGTGAAAAAAACAAAAAATGTACTTGGACTTCAAGAAAAATTCTTGACGAAAGTACGAAAAAACAGAAGTAAAGGAAAAAACATGTAAAATCAATTAAAATGGATAATCATTCAGGAAAGCAAATTTCGATCTACCAAATGTTAAAATACAATTTGGTTTAAGGATTGATGTTTGACTAGTGACGTCAGCAGTCGTCGATGGCTGCGAGTGTAAGACGGCAAATCCATCTGAGGAGATCGAGTGGTTGCGATCGAAACATGTCATGGTAACCTGCCGGCCAGGGTTCGAGCCCGAGCCACGTCAAGAATGAAAGATTATCGAAAATATTAATTTTTCAATTTCTAATTATTTTTCGTCATTAGTGTTAGAAATAAGCTTTAAAATGAGATATCATTCATTAAATTTGATGCGGTGGTATGGGAGATATTTGCAACCGACAAAAAAAAGTGCTTTAGAAATAATATAATAAAAAGCTACAAAGTTGAAGGAAAAGAAAACAAAAATTAATTTTGTGCATGAACGTGAACGCAAGTTCAAAAGAAAATTTAAATAAAACTGTTCAAGTGTTAATTACTGATTTCTTTATTTTAAAGTTACCAGACTAACAAACTTTTAAAAAGGGGGTCGTTCACAGTTGGCAACTTTAACAAATTAACAAACTACCGAGTTACAAATTAACAAGTCCGGTGTGAATACCACTATTTTGTACATAATTCGTTTTGTGATTTGATTGTTTTACTTCAAAAATAATAAAAAATTAAAGTAAACAATTAAACTTTATGTGTCAGATCTGTTTTTGCAAAAATGTCCAATTGTTTTGAAAAATGTTGCTATATCTGCGGTAAACAAACTATACCGGAATATAGAGTTAAGTTTTTCAATAGTAAAGTTGAAGACATTTATAAAAGGTATTTTTAGCTAGAAGTTTTTCCGGATGGACTGTGGACGCCAAAGCATTGCTGTCGCATTTGTTATAATGGCTTAATTTTGTGGTCCAAAGGTAATCAATTTTTTTTTGTTCTAAAACTATAGTTTTATTTTGAACTCTCGCTGAAGGTCAACGAACTTCAATGCAGTTTCCTATGTGGTGGTTAGATCCAGGTGAACATTATGACGCTACGTGCTGCGTGTGCCAAAATAGTCCTATATTAAAGCTGAATAGATGTAGATGAAAGAGTTTTCTATACAAAGCTGTACCATCAGCCATAATACCAGTTCCGTATTCTGACGAACTCCCGTACCTGTGCTAGAACTTTGAAGTCCTAGTCACTATGTTGATGAAACAAACGCTGAAACAGGAACCTTTAATTGCGCAAGTAGTGATTACACAGGAATTGAAGTTATCCCAAGGCCAATATTAATGTCGCAAGCGCATTTAAATATATTTTTGCGGATCCCCTTAAATCCCTGTTTTTATGGTGTTTTTGCTCTTTTTTAAAAGAAGGACAAAAAAGACCCATACCTGGAGGAGTTAGAGGGTTAACATTTTCTAAAAAAAATGTTCTCCGTAACATTCTACATAAATTTTCTGATCACATTTTATACCTAAAATGAGCACATGGTTTCTTATGCCGATTAACAATAACAAAGTGCCAAGACTGGGAAACCTTAAACCCCCCCCCCCCCCCCCCCTCAAATAAAATTCAGATGTAAACTTTTAAAACGCCGATACTCGTGTCTTTTTTTTTGTCTCCTCTATCAAAATTGATATGCCGGACCTTGTAATTTTGGAAAAAATTTGATTTTGTTGTACAGTGTAATAAGGTAGAAACCAACATTGAAACTAAAATAATTCAAAACAAACCCTTTTTTTATTTTTAAATCAAATTAAAAAAAAAACAAGTAAGAGTGCTATATTCGGCTGTGCCGAATCTTATGTACCCTTCACCATTGTGCGAGCAGAATACAGAGCAACTAGACAAAAACTAAGTAATTTTTACATATACATACAATACAATACTTAAAACTTCATTATAAATAAAATTTAAAAAGCGAAAACTGGTAAATATTTTTTTAAATCTTTTTTAGAACATAAAAAAAATAAAAATATAAAAAAAAGTTCTTTTTAAAAAACCAAGGGAACCAGGGAACTCTCAGTTTCTAACTTAACACACCCCCTAGATAACCATGATGGAACGTTAAAGGTGCATGTAGACGACATGTTTTTTACATCTGACTTGTCAACTTTTCAAGTCACATGTAATTGTGCATGTCTGTCAAAATGGCTGTTTTACAGAAGGTTTACAATATTCGGTCACAAACGTACATGTAATTTGCTTCTGACATTGTCTCCGTTTTTTCCCCAGAGTTGTTACAAAAACCAAAATAATAATGCCGCCACGAAAGTTTGTATTTACGCCGTTAAATAATTTAGCCATCTTAACATATTTTTCTTTTAATTCAAAGATACCAATTTAGGACATTATAGTGAAACGGTTTTTATATATATAATTACATAAATTCTATTCAATGGTGCGATGATTATATATATTTCAGTATTGTAAAATATTAACTTCAGCCGGCTAATGATTCCGTCAATAGTGGACGCCGCTGCCGGTTTCTTCGCGGCATAGATTTCTGATGTCAGATGGTTTGTCAGAGGAAAATAGAGCACGCTCTAATTGAAATTTTGTCAGATGACTTTGCATCTGACTTCTACAGAAGCAAAGTAACACACGACATGTATGTATTTTGCAGTGGGAAATTTGACATGTCAGATGACAAAAACATGTCGTGCACGGTCGCCTTAATCGAATATCATTAAAATGAAATATGGCACCCCTACAAGAAGACTACCGGTCATTTTACTAGTTATATCACCGGTAGTGTTGACCAATATATTGGTTAAAGTATCTATTAGTTTATTAAGAGCAAAATGAAAAAACTAACCGAAACTCTTGTGTACATGTGATTTTTCCTCTCTGTCTAACTAATTATCCACTCGACTACGGAACATATATCTGTACTGCTTACTCTACTGCTTTTTATTGGTCAATGATAACCAAAATAGTGGTTAATGCTAACTAGTTAGTCATAAAGTAAATATTGATTAGTACTAACTAGTTATTTATAACGTAAAAATTGGTTAATACTAACCTTTATTAAAAAATACTTTTTTTTTAGTTTTCATTTTAAATTAAATTTTTTATTAAAAAAAATATATTGGAATTTCATTAATACATTAAAGTCAGGAATCTAGATTTCAGTAAGTAAATACGTTCCATTATTTCTGTGGCTGCTCTTTAAGGTTCCACTTCTTGCATGAGTCTGGAAATGTAGGTGAACATACATTTTTCCAATCAATTAATCGTAGATCTTAAAAAAAACATTTTATTTTGTTAACAATTTGTGGCAAAAAATTATATATGTACATATTTGAAAAGCCATCAGGTTTTTTAATAATTATTTTTGTTCCTTTATTATCATCACCAAATCTTAAACGATTATCCTGGCCAAAGCCACCACCTGAATGACCACTACCTGTTAAACGAGCACTCCTCTCAAAACGACCTTTTTGCACATGACCTTTATTGTTTCCTGATAATCCAGCACCACGTTCTCTGAACCGCCATCAATACGCTCTCCTTTACCTATTTGTTTAATATTTTTGGCTTTTCTAAAATCTTTGGAAAAGGTTTCCTGATGAGCTGGTGTAAGCAACCGGCGAAATGCGCATAGAGGCTTGCTTTCCCTCAACAATAAATTTCAGTGTATTTATCAAATATGAAAAACTGGGAATATAGCACGTCATACGAAGATCGTATTAATAATGTATTTTTAACGTTTTTTTCTATTTATTATAATTTCAAATGGTATAAAAACATAACAAAAAACATTGTATAGTAATTATATACACTAAAAAACAATTGATCGTATAACAATAGACATATAAATTTACTTACAAATGACTCATTTGTTGTAAAAACTAAAATAAATATTTGTTAAATATTTCTCTGATAAGTAATTTTTATAAAATATTTATTTTAATGTTATGGTAATTCAAAAACGTTAAACTTGTCTTCTCCCAAACATGTTTTTTGGATTATGACATTGTTACAGCAAAAAAGAAGATATTTATGTTATGTGTTTTATATATAGTACATTTATTAATATATTTCTTGTATTTTCCTTCTGAATACATTTTCTTTGATTTATTAAAGACCATTGTATTAAAGACATGTCTACCTACTAGTGCTGGAATACTATCGATATTTTCTTCTATCGATATTTATCGATAGTTCAGATTTCACTATCGATATATCGATACTACTATCGACTGAATGTTTGTACTTGTGCAAGAAAAGTCTAATTATTTTTTAATAAGGCTACTACAGTCCGTTGTTTTTATCACTTTATTGAATGTACGAGACGTTTTTTTTTTTAATTCCCCACGCTAATCCCGCGAAGCTCCACGCTTGTCTGCAGAAAAGAAACCAGAGTCTCTGGCGGGAATCGAACCCGCAACCCCGGCGCTGATAGACAAGCACTCTATCAGCTAGTCTACCGGGGCACTATGTATATTCGCACGTTATTTTAGATTACAGTTTTTTTAAAAATTGATAAGTACCTTTCTGAAGGAACCGAAGTAACAGGGACTATAAGATACTCCATTGCAACTTTAGAAAATTTTCTAAATTCTAAACCCAAAAAGATAATCAATCTAGCGGACTTATCCTCTAATGGTCGTTCATTGTTTTGTCCTATGCATTTGGATTTGCATTGTTTTTACAACATTACAAAAATATTTGACATTTCAGTCCCTATATAAACATGTAAAAATTTCGACTTAAAGGCCTTTAATTAGCAGTAAAAAGCTCTGCTAAGCAATATATACCACTTGCCATTCTTGTTGTTTGTATTCATTGCTGTAATTCAGCGCGAATTAATAATAGCAAGTAAAAACTTGCGGCAAAAAACTGTGTGTGTATAGCTGCTGTAACATGTTTTCATAGCTGTATTTTAAATAATAATAATATCGATATTGATATTTTTCCTATCGATATTTTCGATATTTAAAGACTATCGATAATATCGATAGTCTATCGATAGTTTCCCAGCACTGCTACCTACATTTAAAAATTTTTTAGAAATTTATTTGCCCATTCCACCAGATTCTTATGTTTTTTGGAATGCTTTGGCCGAATATATGCACGGTTTGCTCTCATCACGTCACATTTATCAGATACACCAATTACTGTAATTTCGGAAGATGATTTGTACCACAATTAATAACAAAATCCATAGTTTTATAATTTTATTCTACAGTCAACCTAATAACAAAAGTTGTAGGCCTAGGCCCACGATGTCGACAAGAACATTTCTTTCGTATATTTGTATTGAAAACAAAAACGAATTTTAGTTTTTTATAAATATGCGAAAGAAATGTTCTTGTCGACACCGTGGGCCTGGCAGCTAAGCTATAATCGGATAATAACAAGAAATCCGATTACAAAAAAACGAAAATATAACTTTTTCAAATACTTTTATTTAATCAGTTCCGCACTTTAATACAAATAAATGCATACATGCTACTGAATTTAAGTGCTAGTGTTTTAATTTCTGTACTAAAGCATATTTAGTTTTTATCCAATTTCGGATATTATTGCTGCAAATTTTTGTAATCAGGTTTATAGACCAAAACTGGATTTTGTTATTAATTGTGGTACAAAGCATCTTCCGAAATTACAATAATTGGCGTATCTGATAAATGTGCCGTGATGGGAGAAAACTGCGCTCATATTCGTCTTAAGCATTCCATTCAATAAAAGAATCAGTTGGAATTAGGGGTCCCAAATTTTTTTGTTGCAATTAAAGTACATTGATTATTAAAGGTTAAGAAAAAAAAGTACCCAGTATGAATATAAAGTACAATTAATTTATTTTTATTGGTTTATTTAAAAACGTTTTTTACTGTTTTTCGCTAGTTTTATCAAACAATTACACTGTGCTAGAATTTGACATTTTTTTCTTGAGAGAGGCCGGGCAACTGGCGCTTTAATCCAATACCGGTTCAAAAACGGTTCAGTTCATTGAAATAACTAAAGAAAAAACGAAAATCCGCAATACAATTTCCTTTAAATGTAAAATGTTTTTCTAACTTGCGCAGTCGTTTTAGAAACATAATTTTTTTTGGCAACAAAAATAATTTTTTGCAACATTTCGAAATTTGTGTTTGTTAAAAATTTATAAAAAATTCCAGACATATAAAAAACAAAGCTTCAAACAAAACAAGCTATAAATGATTTAAATCTGTTAACAACTTTTTAATTTTCGAATTTCATAAAACGCAATATTTGTATGGGAACCCCCTTAAGAAGTGGTCTCCAGAAATTGTTAAGGCCACTCCTTGGCTGTTATGGTACGTTTTCTTCAATATATTTCTAGTCTGTATTCAACATTTTGTATGGGAGCCCCCTTAAGGAATGGCAGCCAGTAATTTGAAAGAATTTTGCACTCGTGTTTTAAAAATAGGCAGCTATTGTACTCAAACAAAACAAACAAGTGAAATAGTGCTGTCCGATTTTTTTTCCTAAAATCGTCCTGCCAATATAAAAAAAACATCAACAAATGGCCCTGACTAATATTAATTAGTTGTTCTTTAGTTTTTCTTAAAAAAAAAACTTGTACAATAAGTATTATAATTTTATGATTAATAAAATCCTGACTAATATCACCTGAAACTATTTTGAATTCTAGATAATCTAATCATGCGAAATAAAGTATTTTCGCGTACTTTATTATTCTCATAAAGTATAGAGTACAATTACTCGAAATAACGTACAATACTTTATCATAAAGTACGGTTGGCAAGCCTAGTTGGAATGGTTAAACAATTTTTTCAATGTCGTCCTGTGTTATTTATTAATGGTCAGTTTCATACAATTTTTTTTAAAATTTATTGTTCTTAAAACTACTTCTATACTTTCGTAAAATATCTTCACTTGGAACCCAATCTTCTAGACTAGTATCTAACAAATTTAAAGATAAAAGCATGGATTCGCAAGTATTTACTTTTAACCTATTTGTCACTTTATTTTTGATTAAAGCTAACTTAGTAAAAACACGCTCAGCAGAAGCACTATTGTGTGACATTGTAAAAATATGAGAGATAAATTTGTATACGTTTGAATATATGTATATAAAGGTATACTCATCAAATATATTTTCCAATGTTCCAATTTCACGCCAAAAATCTTCAGCATTCGAAATTTTAAATAGGTGTTCATAATTCGTGTCATTTACTTTACTCTCTAGAAGTTTAAATTCATGTTTAAATCCATCTGTGTCAGTTAAACTTGCTTACATATACATATATTAAAAAAATTTAACTTATATCAAAGCTGGGAGTTATAATAAAACAGAAAGAAAAAAAAGTATCTTTTACTAACGTAAAAAGTATCAAAAAAGTGGCAAGAATCACAAAAAGTAATACATTTGGGTGCATTTTGTAAAAGTGGCCAAATAGTATCCAAGCAGTCGAAAAAGTGGCAAATTGCCACTTTAGTGGCACCAACGGTAACTCTGGTTGTAATTACTTTTGATGTTTTTGTTCACCGCAATAGCAAAGTTGGGAAACATATTCATTAAAATAGTTTGTGCCATGTATGTGTGTTTGTTTGTTTTCTTTTATCTTTTTTGGCGAGTTTTTAAGCAAAAAAACACAAAAATTCCTAGTTTCTATTTGTAAAATTTATTTCGTTAAATAGATGAAATAATAAAGAAGGGTGATAACGAAAATCATATTGGACCCAGAATATATATACTTTATAGGGTCTTAGATCAATATTGTAGAAATTACAAACGGAATGACAAACTTATACATATATACCCTTTTCCACCTGAGGTGAAGGGTATAAAAAGAGTAATTTTTGGGATTTCAGTGTTTTGATTATAACTCAGCCATTTTTTAACCGATTTGACGGATTTATATACCGACGTGCTTAAGAAGAAATTTGCCAGTTAGTTGGGTTATAAATCTTGGACTCGGGAAGATCTATGGTTCCCGAAAGTGGGTATTTAAAAAAAATAATTATTATTTTGGTCATAACTTTTTCGTATCTGATATATCCATAGGTCATATAACAGTCCAAAAAATCAGGTTTTTACACAATTTTTGATATTTTTTGTACGGGAGATACCACGCCCATTTCTCCGATCCCGCCCACATTTTGTGGGATGCTGTGTATTGATAATCTAAATGTGTGTACCTAATGTGAAAGCTTTGACTCTTGCTGTTCTCAAGATATACAGAAAAAAGTAATAAAAATACCACAACAACAAGGGATTTTTGGAAAAAGTTAGAGGTAGTCGTGGTGTTTTGCTCATATCTCAGCCGTTTGTGGACCGATCTTTCTGAATTTCAATAGCAAACAATTCCGGACCATATGTGACATAAATGTATAATAACCCCCATCGTATATGGGGTGTTCGGAAAATCCATTCCAACAGACAGACGGACATGGTTAAATCAAGTTCTCTCCTCATAAGGACCCAGAATATATATATATATATATTTCAAACGGAATGACAAACTTATATATACCCTTTTCCACCTGAGGTGAAGGGGGCGATTCTATTCTAGACAACTTTTAACATCAATTTCCAAATCACACTTTTTGATACTTTTTTGATGCCAATTTTAAGTAAAATATATATACATATTTTATAATAATATAATTTTTTTAGACTTAAGCTTAAATATAAATTTGTTGTGCACTTCGAATCATTAAGATTCATAGATTTGGCGCGAACAGAAAATACATTGCTTGTTGCACCCGTCATGGCTTAAAGACCAAATTTCTTATTATTGGATTATATTTCTCTACGATGTTTGATTTGATAATCATCGTCTGATATCTCATCTTTCACAATAAAAAAGAATAATACAATAACAGTTTAAAAATTAACAGAGTTTTGTGTTTTTGTGGTATGATCTTATGAAAGTGGGCCGATTTGGTTGCACCCGTCATGCACTTTAAAGCTCACTCGTGGCTATTTGATCGTTTTATATAAATTCTTGTAAAAAGATAACAATAGTATATAAAAAAATGTTACCCTTCTAGAAATAACTTAATTGCAAATGTGTTTTTTTCTATTAGTAAAAGACGTTTAAAGCGTCTAAATGTTGCACCCGTCAGAATAGAATCGCCCAAGGGTATAATAATAATAATAAAAGTCACATAATGTTGCCACCATACTAAAGTATTTTTAATACCAAAATCAGATATTAATTTTTTCCATTTATGGTAGACTTATGCGTGGAATTGCTCATATAGGAATGAACGTATATATTTACAAAGCATTTATCGCTTAATTGCATTTAGTTATTTGCACTAGAGTTGGGAAGTTCATGAACGAACTAGTTCAATTGAACTAGTCAGTCAGATGAACGTTGAACTGTCATTCAGTCTGACAGTTCCTTTTAGTTCAACAGTTCACTTTTCGTCACTTTGTCTTTTGCGTCAGCAGTCTTTTGAGAGGGTTCATTTAGTTCAATTCATTTAGTTCACAGGTTCATTTACTTCAGTTGCTTGTCCACTTGATTTCTTATTCTTTACCGCACTGATTGAAAAGAAACAACAATAGTATTAGCGTCTCTATGTTTAACATTATATTGTTTCTTTTACTCATTGCCAGATAACTTTAAACATTTTCATAATAAAATCAAGGCTGCCATACTTAGAGATGTCTAGCTGCGATTTTTTCGGCAATATTTTGTATTATTAATAAAGGGTCACATAGACACATACTTCTCATGCTCATGCAATCAGCATGTGTTTGTAAATTTGAAATTTTTATTTATGTATGCGTCACACAGACAATGCAGTATGAAAAACCAAAATAGGTTTGATTTCAAAATGAACTCATACTGCTGATAGTTGTTCAATGAACAATAAAAAAAATTATTAATTTTATGATATATTTTTCTTTCAATTTAAATTAAAACAAATTTAAAATAGTTTCTGAGAAAAAAACGTGTGAATTTCACGAAATGACATTTATTTTAAAATGATGATTGATAGGTGTGTAGTAAAATATCAATCACACACGTATACGAAGGATTCATCGGCAGTAGGTGTCAGCAGTATGTGTCTATGGGCCTCTTAAGATTTCCGTAGGACATGCTGAAATTTATTGTTGAGGTGATTTTGTCGGCATTAACATAGCGTTTTCACCTGACAATTTTTTGTCATCGCAAATATTTTGGGAGTAAAAATTTATATTGTGCATTATTTGTCAGTGCTTTATAAACAAATGTCTCTATTGTGAATAAATTGTCAGTGCTGGTATTCTGAAAGAAAAATATACAAAATAAAACACCAATAATTATATGATAAAATAAGTAATGAATAATGTTTATCTTAATTTTTCTTATTAATACTCCTTCAATAAAAGAAAAAAGTAATTTAATTGAGCCCTACCTTAAAATACAAATTAAAACTTACATGTTCCCTACATGTTTTTAGTTTGGGAATTCGTTCCCATAAAATTTGTTATAGGAATCATTCACAATACGAAATAAAAAAAATATAGGAATATTTTCATGGGAGTAGTTGTTTGAGGTAGGGGTGCTTATTTTGAGCAAAACGTGTCAGAGTGTTTCCATTATGTAATAGTATTTCACTTAAGCGGCTCATACACTTAGAATAAAATTGTTAAATTTTACGTATAGTACAATTATATCGCCAATGTGTATGTGATATTCGAAGGTGGAACAATATATTGGCAACAATCAAAAGACTTGATTTTTATTGCACAACGAAAAGAAAGAGAAGTGTGTTGGCAACATTATACAATGCTGTTTATATTATTCCTATAGGTTATGTTCGCCTTTTTATTGAATGAATGAAACTATTGTGCGACTTATTGTAAAATATAGGACAAAATGGAAATGATATGGCGAATATCATATACAATAATATTGGAAGTGTATGGGCCGCTTTACATGTTTTGGGCCACAAAACAACATTTGCAGCAAAACAAGTGTTCTGCTACTTGTTTTCCCATACAGTTTTCATGTTCGAAAAACTCAAATAAATACTAGTTTTGCTCCAAAAAATGTCGAAAACCATGGAAAAACTCAGAGTTTTCCATTATTGGTGATTAACAATTTCGAAAAAAATTACAGATTTACCAAAATAACAAGACTTATTAAATTATATGTATAATGTGTATTAAAAAAAAAAAAAGAAAATATTTATTATTTTACAAAAATAATGTTTGCTTTCATGTTTGTAAACAACATTAACGTCAAATTGATTTCGAAAACCAAAACCAGTTTTACATAATGGAAGCACTCTGACACGTTTTGCTCAAAACAAGTTGACAACAAGCTGATAGTGGAAACATAGTATTAGAGTCTTAAAATAAATTAATAGCTTATCTAATTTCAGTGTATTTATCAAAAATAATAATTGGAAATTTAGCACGTCATACGGAAATCTTTTTAATAATAAAAAAATCGCCATATAGATATTTTATAAATCGCAGTGTAGTCAAAATGTTTGAAAATTGCCACATGTGGCGAGACATCTCTTAATATGGCAGCCCTGATTATATTATGAACATATTTTAGTAGTCTGGCAATGAGTAAAAGAAACAAGTATATTATAACATATAGAAACTAATAATATTGTTGTCTCTTTTCTATCAATTCGGTAAAGAACATGAAAAATACTATGCATTTTGTTTTTGTTAAATGAGGAATGTCAAATTTATTTGTTGAAAAACAAAGAAAAGGAAATTTTATAAAAAATTCACAATTGTGTTTTTGAACTTTATTAAAAATTTATATTTATTACATTATATTTAAATATTTATTAAAAATTTAAATAAGTTTTTTTAAGTATTTAAATTTTTATTAATTTTTTTCAAAGCTTGACACACACAAAAATAAACAACAACAGAATAAGAAATCAAAACAAGCAACTGAAGTAAATGAACCTTTAAACTACATATGTACATGAACTGACTTAAATGAACTGACTGACGAAATATACAGCTGGCTCAAAAGACTGACTGACTAAAAGTGAACTACTGAACTGGAAGAACGAACTAGTTCACTTTTTTTAAATAAACTCTATTGACAAGTCACCCAAATGAACGATTAAGCCCAAGACTAATTTGCACGTGTTTTCGTGCTTTTAAATATATTAGTTTAATTAATATTTAGAAAGTTTAGTTTTAATTGATTTTAGTATTTTGGTCATAGCTCGGCGATTTTTTAACCGATTTGACTGATTTATATAACGACGTCTTAAAAAGAAATTTAAAATGTACTTCGATTAAAGATAAATATATATATACACTTACATATATGTACATTCATATTTATTTCAACAAACTTAATTATAAACAAGTAAGAGTATATATATACCCTTTACCATTGTGCGACCACAATACAGAGCAACTAGACAAAAACTAAATAATTTTTACATATACATAAATACGTATTTACAATACTAATGGCCATTTTCTCAATGTATCGACAAACTGTCTGCTACTTAATGTCAACATAAATTTATTGGACCGATAAACTGTCCGTTAACGATTTTGGGTTTCTCAATATACCGACAAAAAATAAAGTTTTCAGCTGGCAACGCCACTCAAAATACATGTAAAAGATGGGAGTCAGCTGATTGAATTTATCTGTACGGCAAATAAAAGGAAAATAAATAATTGGCAGATGAGTGCCGGTTAGCTTTGCGATTGATTTGATTGCAAATGAGACATTGAGAAAACCAAATTTCTTTAAAGCGCAGTTTTTCGTTGGGAAAAAAGATAATCGCCTAATGAGAAAATGGCCATAAAAGCTTCATTATAAATTAAATTTTCAAAGCGAAAACTGGTCAATATTTTTCTAAAATCGTTTTTAGAACAGAAAAATTCAAAAAAAATATTTCTTTAAGAAAAACCAAGATTCGAACCAGAGGACTCACAGTTTCTAACCTTAACAAACCCCCTAGACAACTGTACCATGAAGGAACGTTGTTTGAATATCATTAAAATGAAATACCTGTGGCCCGTTTTACGGTTCACAACTCAACTCAGCTGAGTTGTAATTTTTTTGATGTTTTTGTTCACCGCAATATAGCAAAGTTGCAAACCATAATACAAAAATTACAAATCAACCTTATTTGATTTGTGAACCGTAGTAGGGGCATATATTCACCAAAATGGTGTGTACCATGTATGTGTTGTTGTTTGTTTTCTTTTAGTATAGGCAGTGTTGTCATACCGTAGATTTATCTTTTTGGCGAGCTTTTGAGTAGCAAAAAGAAAAAAGAAACAAAAATTCCCAGTTTTTATTTGTTAAAATTATTTCGTTAAATAGATTAAATAAATTATTAAGTAGAAATTTGTAAGCCGGTTATGGCCAAAAGGCTAGGTTACTGAAATTTAATAAATAAATAAATAAATAAAGAAGAGTGATAACGAAAATCATATTGGGCATTATGCTAGTATATAAAAAAGTAATAAAAATAAAAAAAAGTAATTTTTGGGGTTTCTGTATTTTGCACATAACTCGGCTATTTTTAAGCGATTTGACAGATTCATTTAAGGACGTTTTTCGAAAAAAATTACCATTTACTTTGGTGATAACTCTTGGACTCGAGAAGATCTATGGTACCCAAAAATAGGTATTTTTTTATACTTAATATATACATACGTATGCACTAGAGGTCTGCTTTGAATAACTCAGTTGTTTGCATTTACTCAAAGTGCACAACATTTATTCAAATATGACCCATTCGAAAGGATAAGAAGAGAGTAAACCATATACAAAAATAAGAGTGAATGAATTGAATAAAAAACTTGTTAACTGTAAATGAATTCGAGAGTCATTAATAAATAACAAAACATTGGAATGACCAGTTAGAGAGAACAAGTTCACAAAAAACATTCAAATATTAAATGTGCATACATTTATTTGAATACATTGATATAATATGTATGTAAGCTTGTGACTTCTTTTATTTATAAGAGTTAACCCTTCAAACATTTTTGAAATTTTTTGGCGATTGCTTGTTACGCGATCCTTCTCAGGGAATACGAATCGATAACCATCGCCTACGGCGGCCATCATCAGTGTTTTTTTATAACTTTCGATAGAATTTTTTTTCTTGTTGTTTTTTAACGGGAAAATAAATATTTGGTTTCAAGTGCAATTAGCAAAATTGTCATTCCAGTTGAGCAAGTGATTTGTGAAAGGTGTGTTATTTTAATTCATTTAAATAATATTTAATATATTCCTGAAAGCAATTTTCATCGCCGAATCATCGCCCGTGAATCGCCGGAAAATTGTCTAACATCGCAGCGATGCATCGCGTGGAAGCAAAATGCGATCCTCTGGCGATTCGCGAAAACGTTCGCATGTGTCAACGACGCGATTCGTGTACAGCGGCACACGATGCTCACGCGAATCGCGGTACGCGATGTTCACGCGAATCGCATGCGAACGTTTTCGCGGTTCGCATTTAGCTTCCACGCGTACTCTTCGCATAGATTTTCAATATCAGTAAGCAAATATTATAAATATTTTAAATCATAAGGACCGTGTTTCCTAGCCGCTGGCGGTTATAACGCTAAACATACCTTCTGGGGGTCACGACTTATAACACCAAAGGGTCGTGTTCTGTTTAATTCAATCTCTAAAATGGATTTAAATGTGGTCGCGAGCGGACAACCGACATATCTGCAAAAAATTCCAGATGTCATCGATTTCGGCGTGGTTAAAAACATCCCCATAGAAACGATTCATGTTGAAGCTTCCCCAGAATTATCTTCCGACCACACACCTACAATTGTTACTATAATGAACACCAATAGAATTGCACCTCCGACTAGTTACTTAGCGACGACAGCTACGTAAATTAATTGGTTAAAATATAAAAAAATATCTCAGTACCCATTGCACAGAAAATATTCCGCTCAGAACACCGGAGTATGTAGATCGCTCTATTGACAATTTTGACAGTATTCTGAAACTAGCTGTTCAAAATTCCAATATTGCCCCCAAAAAACAAAAACTATTTAAATATATTCCACAGATGTCAAGCATCTTTTGTCTGAAAAACGGAGGGCTCGAAGAGAGTGGCAATTGCACAGATCCCCTCAACTTAAGAACTTACTTAAAGAGTGTACAAAAAGACTAAGAAAGTTATTGCAAGCTCAGAAAACGGCTTCTCTGGAAAAATATCATAAGGAACTTGATGCAACCCCACAATAAGACTACTCATTATGGCGTGCAGCTAGAAATCTCAAAAGGGCAAGTTGTCTCTAAACCACCATTAAGAAATTTGAATGGAAGTTGGGCAAGAAATGATGTTGAAAAAGGAAATATGTATGTCAATCATTTAAAAAACGTATTTACCCCAAATATATCTTACGATATTGCAGTCGAGTTACCACCTGTTGCAGATAGAGCAGCTGTTCCCTAAGATTTGCGTTAAGAGAAATCGAAAAGGCTATTTGTGATTTAAACCCCAAGAAGGCTCCTGGTTTTGATAAGATCAGCAACAAAATGCTTTTGGAGCTACCCAGCATAGCAACGAAAATTATTCTTTTAATTTTTAATGCTATTTTACGCCTTGAATACTATCCTCAAAAGTGGAAGGTTTCCCTAGTCACCATGATACCTAAACCAGGAAAGGATCACATAAAAGTTGAGTCATATAGGCCTTTAAGCTTACTTTCTAATATATCAAAGCTGTTTGAGAAGCTGTTAACGTCAAAATTAGCCCTAATGTTAAATGAAAATAGATGTATTCCTACCCACCAATTCGGCTTTAGAAGAGAACACATCACAATTGAGCAAACCCATCGTATAGTAAACGCAATAGGAAAAGCCTTTGAAGAAAGAAAGTATTGTTCCGCTCTCTTCATCGATGTTTCTCAAGTTTTTGATAAAGTCTGGCATGAAGGCTTATTACATAAATTGAAGCTAAACTTACCAATAAACACACACAAGCTGTTAGAAAGCTACTTTGTCGGTCGAAAGTTTATTATTAAAGAAGGTGATTATTTAAGCTCTCCTCAGCAAATTGACGCTGGAGTCCCTCAGGGAAGCATCCTGGGCCCACTTTTATACCTTATATATACCTCGGATATGCCAGCAAACAACTAGACCCAAACTTCAACATTTGCTAATGATACAGCTTTTCTAAGCGTGCACGAAAACAGTCAAGAAGCATCTCGATACCTACAGGATCATATATTTCAACTCGAACTATGGTTAAAGCAATGGAGGATAAAGGTCAATGAGCAAAAATGCGTACATTTAACATTCACCTTTCGTCGGGAATCATGCCCCCCTATTAAAATCAATAATCAAATAATACCTCAAAATTCGCATGTAAAATACCTCGGTATTCATCTAGATCGCCGTTAGGATACGAAAGATAAATTTGTCGTATCTTTTGATAACTTCATGTACCATGTATAATCCTGACATTTTTCGTATCTTTTGAATCTTTACGTAAAATGTTCAGAAATAAAATATTAAATTTTAATTTAAAAAAAAATGATGTTAATGAGCCGATGTTAAAAAATTTGAAAAAAGCAGGTGGTTTAACATTTGTACTTCCATTTTCGAATACATGTGTGGAAAGAATTTTTAGCCTACTAAAACTTATTAAGACTGATCATCGTAACCGACTCAATACTAATACAATAGCAGCTTAAATTATGGTGAAAGAGAACTTTAATGATGTTTCAACATACGATCCATCTAAATCGATTAATACTAGTAGTGCGAAGTTGTTCTGAGGAAATATGAACATCTTTTTTATTTTCAGGAAATTTATACATATGAATTTTTTGATATAATCGCCCTAGTATAAACGCCTTAACTCGTATATTATATATATAAATGAATTTGTTTTGATAACATCCAAAGATAGTTACATATAATAATTTTTAAAGTTTGCTTACTGTATTTTTTAAAATTACATACCTAATATTTATGACTATTTATTTAATTTATTGATAAAAAAGAATTTATTTAATGTAATTTTCTTCACAGTATTCATTTAATATGAAATAAAAATGTTATGTTAATAAATGTTAACGTTAAAAATGGATTTTCAAATTTTTTTTTAAAATGTATCTTTTTGGAAACTAAAATGTATCTTTCGCGAAATTTCGCTGGCAACACTGATATTGAGGCAAATTTAACTCAAATGAAACTAAAAGCCATCCAAATTCATTGGCTTATTGAAAGAAACTCTGTCCTTAGTCTCGACGGCAAACTTCTTCTTTACAACTCCATCTTAAAGCCAATCTGGTGCTATGGTATTCAGTTATGGGGCAATGCCTCGGCCTCTAATATCGAAAAAATTCAAAGGCGCCAAAATAAACTTCTTCGAATAATCACGGCTGCCACTTGGTATGTTAAAAACTCAAGTATTCACAAGAATCTCAATGTTCCATTAGTTAACCGAACTGCATCCGAACCCACAAGCACGAAATATTTTAAATGATAGCGGCCACACTCGCTTAAGAAGAAGAAACACTGCAGAACTTATCCAATTAGATGAGCGATAAACACCTATTCTTCAGAACCCGTGATGAAGAAAATTTTTGTCTGTTACTAGCAAGACATAAAATAACGTATTAAGTTAAGATTTGATTAATTATTGTTAGTTCATATTAAATATATGAAGATTCAATAAATAAATAATGAAAAAAAAATATTGCATTTTTTTTTACATTGGCAATAAATAGTTTTTAGAAAAAGAGTGTTCCTTTTTCCTATGAACTATTGCCTATGTAAAATAATTTGCAATTAAGCGGTCTTGGACACGTTTCGCTATTGAGGATAGAAGGTTCTGACTTACCAAATCGCTGCTTGTATGAGTCACTGAAGTCTCAACTTTTCCGGCAAAGCCTGGATCATACAAAAAGATTCTTTGCTCAGATAGGCATCTCCAAGTACCTTCTAAGACGCTAAACAGTCTTTTAACCGGATTAAGAGCCTTACACAAGACCTCATTATAGCGAAATTTGGGACTTCCTTCTAATTGGTTTGGTAGAGGAGTCATCAACCATGGCTCCAACGGGTATCCAGAATCTCCTGTAGTTTTTAACACAGATATTTTTATTTTTTTTGTTTTTTTAATGTTAATATCTTAATTATACAAAACAATTAACACATGTTTTGGTTTCCATTTAAGAAACTTCGCTGCATCAGTCTTCGAGCTCCACAAGTAAGAATCATGTCGTTCTCCTGGGTATTTAGCATTGACATTAAACATTTTCAAATTTGGATGACATATCCGCTCGTATGTGAATAAAAACAATTTAATTCTTGTTTTTTTAAATTTGTTTAAAAGCTTTCTTACCATTCAGACATTAATTGAGTGGTAGCCATGGCGATTTACGTACGCTTCTTCATGACATATTTTAGCTAATTTTGCTAAATGTCTGCAATAGATTGCACTGATTGTACCTGCAACATAAGGTGAATAAGCTGATGCAAAAATTGCTGTCGACTCATTGATATACCCTATTGCACTCATACAGGCAGTTGGTAACATCCAGTTGCATAGAAACGTAAAAAAAATATAATATTTTTTTCTTTATTGATATTTGACTATGCATATGGGCGATTTCATGTCAAGTGACCCAATTTCGAAATCGATGTCTTCCGATTTGGATGAAATTTGCACCAAGGTTAGTCCTATTGGATTGTAGCTTAGAAACACATTTTCTGATTAAGATGGGGTCAAAATTTACATTTTGACAAAACAGGTGTTCTTTGTCATCCATGTAACTTAATTCTTATTGGTGTTAGCAAAATTTGTCCCAAGTAGCTTAGATAGCTATTTGATCAATCTTTAAAAAAAAAATTATTTTGCACTGATTTGTATTTGTATTTTTTTTAATGATTTTACAGTAACCGTTCTAGACATATGTTTGCAGAAATTTCAAGTGTATTCGTATGGCAGGTGCCATGCCTTCTTTTCTCATTGAACCTAATTTTAAGAGATGTTCTGTGTTATTATGTAAACTGATTGTACAAATTCGGAGTTCTGTTACACTGCTACAGTACTCCAAATAGAAATCTTTATCGCCATTGTATGGGAGTTGCCACGCTCACTTAAAAATAAAAAAATATCAATCGCCTATGTGCCGGTTAATCAAAAAATTACACTGAAAATTTATGGAATACAACTCTCATGTGTGGGCCGGTGCTTCAAAGTCTATTTTAGAGCTTCTCGACCGCGTGCAGGAGAGGGCGAAGGTTCTCATTGGTGACAGTAGGGTATCCAATTCTATTGACTCCCTCGAGCACCGTCGCAATGTGGGTTGTATTTGTCTGTTTTATCGTTACTACAATGGGATGTGTTCTGACGAAATTAGGGATCTGGTTCCCGAAACCCGTACGTTTGTTCGTAATACACGTTTTTCCTCAAGAGCCCATCCTTATGTGGTCGATTGGCAGGTGAATCGTACAACGCATTACAGAGAGAATTCATTTTTTTCCCGCACAGTTCGTATGTGGAATAACCTTCCTGCAGAAGTCTTCCCTCTCACTTACAACATGATTAAGTTCAAATCGAATGTTCACAAACACTACTCCCTCTATCCTCCTTCCCACAACCTATTTTCCTAGTTCCAACACAATGCAATGCATTAGTAGGGGTCATCCCCTGAGTGCTGGTCCTAACAGTAAAAAAAAAAAAAAAAAAAAAAGGAAAATCGATTCAGTAGCTTAAGAGTCTATGGGAACATAACTACATACGCTTTTTTATTTATATATTTCTTAGTGCTACCCCTGCACCTTCCCCCTTTTATTTATTTTGAAAGGTGTAGATTTTCATAAGAGTGGGTCTAACAAAGCTTGAAGACTTTTATCTTTAGGTACTCAGTGTTTAATATTTTCGTTCTATGGGAGGTACCATTGTAGTGGCTTCAACCATGTTTGAAGACTTGCTATGAAAGTACTTCAGTTACGCGTTATTTAACATATGGATCCCATGGGGTATGGCTACCCCTACGCCTACCCTCTTTATTTTTATATTAAAAGGTGTAGTTTAACATAAGACTGACTCCTACCAAGTTTGAACATTTTCACTATAACAGTTCTTTAGACATGCGATATTTAACATTGGCGTCCCCTGGTTTTTTCAATTTCGGGGCTCAGAAGATTCTACCGCAAAAAGTTCAAGAAAATTAGTATAGCGGCTCTTAAAATATGCGATACTTTACATTGGCATCCTATAGAGTGTACTTCTTCCCCTGCCCCTATAAATAATTAGCCTCTTTAATTTTTGGGGCTTAGGAGTCTATGAGCCAACAAACCAACAGACAAAAGATTTTCATTTTTATATATATAGATAGAACTTAACGTACCACGCCCCTTTTTAATTTCGGTTCTCCGTCCTGACACCAGATATCAAAAATCCAGTTCAGTGTCCACCTTCTCCTTGGTCCGTCACAGCATGCCAATTTTCATCCTCATAGTTTATTGAGGTCCTTCCAAATTAGTTAAAATTAACAAAATTTGCCACACTCCCCCCTTCCCCTTAATTCTCCGATCAAAGTGAAACAATTTTAATTTCAACTACTTTAAGGTTAGCCCAAACGTCATTACTAGGAATGAGATTTTCATGCACTAAAAAATCGAAAATATGCACTAAAAACTCCAAAATATGCATTAAAAAAATTAAAAATATGCACTTAAAACTTGAACATTTTCAATAAAAAAACCTTTTTGGGCGATTCTATTCTGACGGGTGCAACATTTAGACGCTTAAAACGTCTTTTTCTAATAGAAAGAAACTCATTTGCAATTAAGTTATTTCAGGTGGAATAGGGTATATGGGCAAATCCCAGAAACAGTCCACCAACCAAAAATTTTTCAAATGAATTTTTTTTTAACGGAATATAAGACTAGATGTTTAATTTCATTTTTATATTAAAAAATATGTATTTCAATAATCATCAATAAAATAATTTTTACCAAATCCTACCCCACTGCTGATTTTTTAATAAAATACGTGAATTTAGCATTATTTTAGGTGATTTTTGTGCTTAAAATAGCACTTTGAGCAAACTTATCAAATTATAAATTTCGTTAAAATAAAAGTTGATATTCATTAGTTAACAAATTAGTTTAAGAAATGCAATTCATAAAAATATAATTTGTTTTGTTAAAATAAATAAAATATAATAATAAAATACTACTGGAAAAACTGTAGCGTGCGTTACGTAGCGTGCGTCACAAAGGGTTTACGGCTTTTGTCAAAAAATCCCAACATTTTTTGGCTGCAAATAAGTGCGTTTAGAATTCTCTTATACTCATCTTTTATTTAGGAATCAGATTTTGTATACCTTATCTGGCAAAATTCGCTAAAAATTAGGAAAACGCACTTCAACCTTTGAAGTTACTTCCACTTTTGTAGCGTGCGTCACAAAACTTTGTGATCAATTATTTCGCAACTAATGCTTCCTAAGAAATTATGATATATGCCATTCGTAAGTACATATTAATGTCAGAAAATACTATATATAAGTTGAAGCTATCTTTTTTGAAAGACCAAAAAATGTGTATAATGTAGCGTTCGTCACGCAGGATTTGCCCATATATAAGTTTGTCATTCCGTTTGTAATTTCTACAATATTGATCTAAGACCCTATAAAGTATATATATTCTGGGTCCTTATGAGGAGAGAACTTGATTTAACCATGTCCGTCTGTCTGTCTGACCGTCTGTCCGTTGAAATAGATTTTCCGAAGACCCCATTTATGATGGGGGCCAGGTTATTATACATTTACGTCACATATGGTCCGGAATTGTTTGCTATTGAAATTCAGAAAGATCGGTCGGAAAGATGGCTGAGATATGAGCAAAAAACCACGACTACCTCTAATTTTTTCCAAAAATCCCTTGTTGTTGTGGTATTTTTATTACTTTTTTCTGTATATCTTGAGAACGACAAGAGCCAAAGCTTTCAAAAACAAAATAATTTTAACAAATAGAAACCAGGAATTTTTGTGTTTTTTGCTACTTAAAAACTCGCCAAAAAAGATAAAAGAAAACAAACAAACACACATACATACAAACATCAAAAGTAATTACAACTCAACTGTGTTGAATGTTGTGAACAGTAAACGTGCCATATTTCATTTTAATGATATTCAATTAACGTTCCTTCATGGTTCAGTTGTCTAGGGGGTGTGTTAACTTAGAAACTGAGAGTTTCCTGGTTCGAATCTTGGTTTTTAAAAATTAATTTTTTTTTTTAATATTTTTATTTTTTTATGTTCTAAAAACGATTAAAAAAAAATATTTACCAGTTTTCGCTTTTTAAATTTTATTTATAATAAAGTTTTAAGTATTGTAAAAATGTATGTATATGTAAAAATTATTTAGTTTTTGTCTAGTTGCTCTGTATTCTGCTCGCACAATGGTGGAGGGTATATAAGATTCGGCACAGCCGAATATAGCACTCTTACTTGTTTTATATATTATTGTTATCTACTTACAAGAATTTATATGAAACGATCAAATAGCCACGAGAGAGCTTTAAAGTGCATGACGGGTGCAACCAAATCGGCCCACTTTCATAAGATCATACCAAAAAAACACAAAACTCTGTTAATTTTTAAACTGTTATTGTATTATTCTTTTTTATTGTGAAAGATGAGATATCAGACGATGATTATCAAATCAAACATCGTAGAGAAATATAATCCAATAATAAGAAATTTGCTCTTCAAGCCATGACGGGTGCAACACGCAATGAACTTTCTGTTCGCGCCAAATCTATGAATCTAAATGATTCGAAGTGCGCAACAAATTTATATTTAAGCTAGCGTCTAAAAAAATTATATTATTATAAAATATAGATATTTTACTTTAAATTGGCATCAAAAAGTGTGATTTGAAAATTGATGTTAAAAGTTGTCTATTTTATTAAAAAAATAAATAAATAAAAAAAATTTTGCATAATCAAATAAATAATTTTTTAATGATCTCTCGACGGCAACCGAAGTTGAAGGATACTTGAAGGATGCCAATTCATTTGGAGAGTATTAATTTTCTAATTAAGTAGCTTGTTTCTGTATTTCCCGCATCGTAAAATTTCCCACATGAAGTGTGAAACAAAAAATTCCATCGTTTCTTGATTTGTGAGAAAAGTGTTTCTGTATTTGAATGCGAAAACAGACAACACAGATTCTGTTTTAAGTGGAATATTTCCAGTAATTAAGTGTCAAATAAAAGCGAAACGTCAACAAAAGAAATAAATTAAATAAAAACAGGGCTGCCAGATTTGACGATTTTCATGTTCCGAAATTAGCAAAGTGCCAGTTTGCTGATTTTTTTTCTAAAAAAGGGACGATATTATTAAGTCTTTGAAATAAGACATTACAAAAAAATATATCTTTAGAAACAAGGCAGCCTTAACTTTCATATTTATCCCTATTGTGAAAATTGTCCTCGAAATTGTCTCTTCCCTCAAAAATATATTGGCAAAAGCAAAATTTCGAGAGGAAAGTGTTTACATTTTATTCCCTTGCTTATTTAATACAATTTTTTGTTAAACCATTACCCCATTTTTCAGTCAATATAGAAAAAAGTTTGAGTCAAGATGATTTAAATATAACAATTTAAAGTGCAATATTCGGCTATGGTAAATCTTATATACCCTTCACCATAGCATAAAAATAGACCTCAAGCTTAGTAAAATACAAAATATAAATTTAAAAAATTAAGGTCGAACAATAGATAATTTATATGTATGTAAGTTATCGTGGTTATGTTTTTAAGTTAGAAAAACACAAGTTTTACCTTTAAGGTTGCGAATTACACTAACTTTATTTATAAAATGTTTTGTCTTTTATACAATAGTTATTACAGTTTTAATTGAATTTGCCAACAGGTAAATTTGCTTATTATTATTTTTAAATAAAATGTTTAATGTTCAATAACTTGTGACAGAAATTTTGCTTATTAACAGTTTTTTAAAACAAAGGTTTAATGTTTAATTCAAGCCAGATTATTACGTAATATGCTATGTGATAACTTTATTCATATAAAATACCCAACCAGCTAGCATTTGAGTGATTATTTTTGTACAAATCGCCTAAATTAATCTTTTTAGATCAGTTTTGATAATTAAAAACGGATTTATCACTTGAGTGATAGAAAATGGATTCATATATGATTCATTTATATGTTTAAAAAAATAAAAAAAAGCTTGGATAAAAAAGAAGCCCAAAAATTATTGACAATTTATGAGCATAAATATAAGTGCAAATTGTTTATTTTCTTCTTTTTCGGCTCAAAATAAAGCTGGTTTGAATAATCAAAAGCCATAATGGTGCAGATTTTATCGGAGAAAAAAGCTGATTCCTAAATGATTAGATTATGATACAAAATGCAAGCTGGGCATGAACATTAACTATGCTTTTGTTTGATTACACAGATTACATTTTTAAATAAAACTGATTTTATTTTTGATTAATGCGTTAACTGGTGCAAAATTTTTTTCTGTGTATGTTTTAAAAAGAAATCGAACAAAATTTGTTTAAAATTAATTTTTACACAAATTTATCTTGCAGCACTGAATAAAACCAAAACAAGGAAAGGCTAAAAAAAATTTAAAATAACAAAATATAATAATTGTGTTTTGTTTATTTTCATCATATAAATTATGCATTAATCATTAAAATTCCTTCTATTTTTTATTTATTTTATAAAAATAGTAAAAAAACATATTTTAAATTTAAAATACCTACATTTTGTTCTTCTCGCACCAATTTCAAATGTGACTTTTTGACAGTTCTTGTAAGAAACTTTTCGCAAAATATTGTTACAGAAACACTTCTTCTCACATCCTGGAAAATTATTTAAATTCTATCGCTAAAAATGTATAAAGTTGACTAAGCGATTTTTGGCTACGAATACAATACTTTAACGTGCACTGCTAGATTTAGCAATGCCATCAAAATTAATTTCGCTGCTATTTTAGCTTTAAGTGTCATCGCTAAAATTTATAAATATTGCATTCTCTAAGGCATTTTAGCGATCGAGATTTAGCTTTAGCTAAGCATGTTACAGAATACGGCTGCTGATCTGCAAAAATCCTTTTTTGAACATGTTTGTAAAACAGCTTGCCTGCCTAATGTTGACTCTCCGTTTCGATTATTGCAAATTTTGAATTCTCGCTTTGAAAAGCAAACTGAATCACTAACAAAATTGATCAGAGATTTAATATGTGAAAGTGAAAATCGCATATTACGCAAAATTGAAAAAATAGAAAACAGTGTTTCCGAGGTAAAACGAGATGTTCTAGATGTTACTTTTCGAGTTTCAAATCTTGAAATTATAGCAAATGACATGACTGTACTTAAATCTGAAATAAAAGAAGTAAAATTACAACATCTTCATCAAGAAAACTCACAAGTGGCTTGTGATCTACGAATAAATGGTATCCCTTTTTTGATAACAAAGATTTATCAGCGATCTTTGATGATATATGTTACACTTTAAATATCAAGACACCCTCTGTGAAAGCTTTTTATCGTCTGCAAAACAGAAACAATAAACAAAAAAGAAACTCCCCTGATGCTGTTATAATTCTAAAACTAGTGTGTCCATATGATAAGAATTTTATGTTGAAATCTATTGCAGGCTTTGAAAAGACTAATAGAATACCTATATCTTCTCTTCTGGCAACCCCGTCGTGCTTTGACGTATTTTTGTGAGTCTCGCATTATCCTTTAAAATAATATTACAATTTTACTGTTTAACTTTGTGTTTTACATAAATAAGTGTTTTCTTTGTGATATTTAATCATTCGTTTTTTAATTAAAATTTGTGTTTTTTCGATTTATCGTTCATCTGTGTTTTTCAAAATAAATAATCATAAAGCCGATGATACTGCATAAACGTTGTTTACATTATCTATGTATCAGAGAATGACAACAAGTACCCATAATAATAATATACAGTGGTATTTACCCACGCTTTTCGTTATTGTGTATACACATATTTATAACGCAAAAAGTATGGTTATTACTTATACTTATGCACGGCAATATCTTCACGAAACCACATTCAGTAAACAAGACTACATGAATATTATGCAGATGTTATTCAATACCCATGAATGTGTTTTGGTTATCTGCCATACAAATAAAATATCCATGTTTAAAAAAATACCTTCAGTATTTTTGGCACTTCTGAATAAAAAAAAAAAAATTTACCAAAAATGTGCTTTGTCACTAGGCAGGTATGGGACTATGTACATATTATTTATGATATTTAAAATAAATTTGTCCGTAACATCAGCAGTACCTATGTAAAACTACACATAAGCTATACATATTTATAAAAAATAGGACCACGAGTGTTGGGAAGGAGCCATTTCTGCTCTCCGAAGCTATCTGACAGATTTTAATGAAATTTAAAACACAGATAGATTCATATTTATATAGACACTTGAGCTATGTATTTATTTAAAAAAAGGATAACGAGGGGAGATAGGGAGCAATTTATTCCTCTCCAAAACTATCCAACAGATCTTAATGAAATTTAAGACATAGATAGATCCATATTTACATAGACACATAAGCTATGTATTTTTTAAAAAATATGACTAAAAGGGTTATAGGGGGCAATTTCGGCGCTACGAAATATGGCCCCAGGAAATATGGCCCCAAAAAATAAATGAAAATTGACCCCAAATTTGGGGCTATTTTTCATTATGCAATATGGCCCAATTTTTTTAATGAAAAATTACTCCAAAAAAAAATGAAAAATAACCCTAAAAATAAAATGAAATATGACCTTAAATTTGGGGTAATTCTTCATTATGAAAAATAACCTCAAAATTTATAATGAATTTTAACCCCAAAAAAGAGCATAAAAAAAGTTATATTAAAAAAGTTCATATGCCCGAAACTAAAAATCCCAAATTTAGAATCCCGATTTCAAAATCCGGAAAATTAAACAGTTTAAAAATCGTACGGTTGAAAGCATGGTTTGGCTTTCGAAAATGCGCAAGGAATTTTTTCTCTTTGGTATAAAGAACACTGGCTTCACTAACTAAAGCTTCGCTGTATATACTTTGGTATAAGAATTCGGGTTTTTTATACTATCCCTAGAAACTTTTACATAGAATTTTATAAAATTTGTGTAAAAATGTTTGCGGTGACTTTTCATTTCTTAAAATTTGCAATTTTTATTAGTAGACGAAAAATAGCCCCAAAGTAAAAATTGTGATTTTATTTGGGGCCATTTTTCATTCCATGATATTGGGGTCATTTTTCATTCCTCTTAAAATGCAAAAACGCCCTAACGAAAAAATAAAATGAAAACACCCAAAAAAAAAAACAATAAAATTGCGCCAAAATTGCGTGTTGTTGTGTCTCATGTAAAATTTTGGGGTCGTTTTTCATTTTCCTTTTGGGGCCATATATCCTGGGTTCATTTTGCGCACCGCCGGCAATTTCTGCCTCTTCGAGACTATTTAATAGATTTCATTAAAATTTAAAAAATATAAAGGTTTTTATTTATTTGGACACATTAGCTATGTAATTTTTTCAAACTATGACCACGAGGGGCAAATTACATGTACGTTTTTGATCGAATATTCACCCTTATTGTGTTTGGCGAATTTAAAATACGCCTACGACTATTTCGTTATAGATTAAAGAGAACGTGAATTTGTTTTCTTTAATCTATTACCAAACAGTCGTAGGCGTTTTTTAAATACGCCAAACACAATAACAATAATTAAAAACAAGTTAGAGTGCTATATTCGGCTGTGCCGAATCTTTGATACCCTCCACCGACACTTTGAATGTTTTAGGAGTAATATCTGTATGATGTCTATTTATTATTATAATCTTTGTAAAAGCAGACATCTGTATTAAAATTTGTTGCGGTTTAGACCTATATAAAATTATTGATCGACAATCAGAATTAATTTTAAAAAGTTTGAGTAGAATATCAGTTTAAGATGAACTTAAATGATTTTCAAGAGAACAAATTATATAAAAGCCATGGTAAGCTATGAACCAATCATCCCAAATTCTGCAGAACGATTTCTGGTATTAAAAAACATAAATTTCAATACAGCGGTGCAATTAGTTTAAGCGTTTGCAGTAAATTTCAGAAGGCTGCTAAAATGGAATCTAAGGAAAATTATGGACCGTATATCACAAAATTGCATAACATTTTTTCTGGCCATATGAAGCTGAACTGGAAGAAAGTTTACCGCGTATTTATTTATTTTACCATAGTGGGCTTTATATGAGGCCTATGGTAAGTTATGCACCGATCTTCACCAAATTTCACAGTGTCATTTCTAGTTCTATAAAACTGTGATGTATCAAATTTTGTTATGATAGCGTTATTTTTTACGTTTTTAGGCGTACTAAGCTGTTTTCCGGGAGTAAGGTTTATATGGGGCCTGGGGTAAATTATGAACTGATCTTCACGAAATTTCACAGTCTTATTTCTAGTCCTGTAAAACTTATATGTTCCAAATTTTGTTATGATAGCATTATTTTTTACGTATTTAGGTTTACTAAGCTGTTTTCCGGGAGTAAGGTTTATATGGGGCCTATGGTAAATTATGGACCGATCTTCACGAAACTTGAAAGTTTCATTTCTAGTCCTATTTAACTGTGACGTGCCAAAATTTGTTATGATAGCATTGTTAGTTACGGTTTTAGGCTAACTATACTGTTTTCCGGGAGTAGGGCTTATATGGGGCCTAGGGTAAATCATGGACGGATCTTCAAGAAATTTTACAGCGTGATTTCCAGTTAAATAAAACGAACTGTTGCGAAATCTTATATCATTCTGTGTATTTTTCCACCATTTATGTTAGTTTTCGTAACAAAATTATCAATTTTTTTTAGCTGGTGGTTCTACATTTTGATTCATAGCTCAGATCCTATTGAACCGATTTTGCTGGATTTCAATCCCAAACTGCTTAGGATAACTGCAAGCAATTTGACACCAAGTTTGTTTATTTCTTTTGAGTTTTTCGAAAGTGAGCGTGTTTTCAACAGACAGACGGACATGGCTAAATCAACTTAAAATTACTCAAGGACCCAGAATATATATACTTTATAGGGTCTGAGATGAATAATATAAAAGTTTCACACGGAATGACAAACTTAATATACCCTCTTCACAACTAATTGTGGTGGTGGGTATAAAAACTTTGTTAAACAGCAATTGTAACACACATGCACAGCAACATGGGACATGAAAAGTTGACAAGTCAGATGTAAAAAACATGTCGTGTACATGTATCTTAAGCAAACGCTATAAATAAATATGTAGTGAGTGGTTGTTTCACTCTTTCTTATTAGCACAACATACATATCAATACTTACATGCATACATAAAAAACAATATCTTCCATCTCGTGTCGTCTACCTATGCTATGTGCGTGGGACAGCAACAAGTGGCTCTACGATATTTTTATTTTTGCATGTAAAAACCCTTTACGCATCCGCACAATTCTTTTGCACTTATCGCTGTCTCACACACAAAGCATAGGTAGACGACACGAAATGGAAGATATTGTTTTTTATGTATGAATGAAAGTATTGATTTGTATGTTGTGTTAATAAGAAAGAGTGTAACCGCCACTTAATACATTTAGCGCTTGCTTAGACGCCTTTCTGTAACGTTTTAAAATTCAAACATTTCTTTTTAATAAGTTGTAAAGAAGAGTTAGTAGCATATGAAAAATTATAAATTAAAAGTATGAAAAATAATCAAGAAATTTTAGAGAAAATAAATGATTTTGGAGAGGCATAAGTCGCCCCCTATCTCCCCTCGTTATCCTAATTTTTTTTAAAATACATAGCGTATGTGTCTACACAAATATGTATCTATCTATGTTTTAAATATCATTAAAATCTGTTAGATAGGCAGAAAATACCCTCGAGCTTCCCTCGGGGTCCTATCTTAAAAAAAATATATAAAGCTTGTGTGTTCACATTAATATGGATATATCTATGTTTGAAATTTGATTAAGATCTGTTAGATAGTTTCGGAGAAGCAGAAATTGCCGCCAACCGCCCCTCGTTGTTCTAATAAAATAAGCTTACCGCCTTAGTCAAATGTTAAAAAGCTTTAAAATTATCTTGATATTTTTCTGAATAACAACACAAAAAAATTTTGCCTAGTTTCAACAATTCTAAAATTGCATTTGCCATCTCTGCTCTCTCTCGCGCTCTGTATATTTACGTTATACTTACGGTAATACACATACTTATATGGGTATTGCAGATAGCTAACAGAAATTTTATTTATATCTGCATGTACATTCAAAAAGAAGAATGAATATGCAAATACACATTGGCAGCGTATACCTATACATATTCAACTTTTGCTTGTAATCAGGGGTGTCAGATATGGCGATTTCTCGCCAAAGGTGACGATTTTGAAACGTGTTTGGCGATGGGATTTCCCATTTGGCGACTGGCGACTTTTGTGGCGATTTCTGGTATAACTGGCGATTAACTTGGCTATTTTTACCATTTATATTATTTCGGCGATTTTAACAGCTTGTTATTTTTTGTTATCATTACTAATATAAAAAAAAAATTGCAAATTTTTCCACATGATTTTTGTTTTGTTATCAGTTTAAGTGAATTTTATATTCAGTCACTATTTAAATAGTATGTATGCAGGTCAAAACTCCAGTAATGAAATCAGTGAGGCTGAATTGTACGATCTTATAAACTTGTGTACTTAATTTAAGTTTATTTTTTACAGAAACAAAACCAAATTTACTTTTGGCGACTTTTTTGTTTTTTTTTTCTCAGTTTTGGCGATTTTTGACTAAAATATTATACTAGCGTTTTTTTATGCAAAATTTAATTTAAAAAAAAAAAAATTACAAAAACTGAACAAAATTGACGTTTGGCGATTTTTGACATCTGGTTTGGCGATGGAGCTCAAAAAAATCTGACAACCCTGCTTGTAATGGATATTGGTACGTATGTGTATGGTTTTGATCTTTACCCATAAGTGTCCGTACATGTTTTCTCACTAATATTGAAAGAGTAATTAAAATGATACTTTTGTCATTCTCTGCTATGTATATGCACTATTTTAATCAAATGTTTTGTATTGATCATATGTTTAAAATTTGCTTTTTATTCTGGCAATTCTGGAACTGCATTATCAACTTTGACAATATTATGGTTTGTGTATTTGATAAGCTGTAATAGAGCATTAACATTTTTATCCATAAACTTCCTGCGCTATCTTACCTTTTTTACTAATTATGCACTCAATTTACATGATGAATTTTATGACGTCCAATTTTAGACGTCATTTTTTGTTTGGCAGCAAGCGGTGTAGAGAAGAGGAAGAGAAAACAGAAATCATGTCTATTTTTCTACCCCTCTTTCTTTTCTACACCGCTTGCTGCCAAACAAAAAAATGACGTCCAAAATTATAAGCAGCCAAATAACTGGAAATTATCGTATGGTATCCTGCTGGCTGTGCGTGGGGTGCTATCATTTGAAATGCTGCGGCCTAAAAGCACGTGATGCTGATGATCTTGCTGACCCTCAAAAATCTCTGCACTGGACATGTCCAAATGGCAAAACAATTAGTGTTGATTGAATAAAACTAATAAGGAATTTATGTTGCTGCAAGCTAAACTTAGCAAATTTGGAGTATTATTTACCAAATACCCTAATCTGGAAAAATTTACATCCTCAGCGAAGTTTGGCCCTGTTGCGCCACCTATTACCTCCTCAAAAGCTGCTAGTTCTGCATCCTCGTCTGATATCGCTACAAATTTAAC
Organism: Pollenia angustigena; assembly: GCA_930367215.1. NCBI lineage: Eukaryota > Metazoa > Arthropoda > Insecta > Diptera > Polleniidae > Pollenia > Pollenia angustigena. Next base: position 7,119,385 of record OV884061.1, on the reverse strand, counting down.
TGTCGGTAATACCAATACAAATTTTAACATTAATTCTTCTTTTCCTGCTGGTGTAAATGTCTTTCCATCAGAAATTTACCCTCGTTCTCCTATGGATTCCTCAAGCATTACTATGATGGCTGTTAATCAGGGTTCGAAAATATTCATGTATGCATACTAAAAATCCAACATACATGATAAACTGACATGAATAATGCTTGGAACATTTTTTGTTTTATTCTCGCACTGTTAAATGAATAGCTAAGATTTTTTTTTAATTTTAAGCACATGCATAAAATTGTTTTTTATTTTCCAGTTTGTACATACATATGCGTGTATGTGGATAATGATAGGCTAATCGTTGTGTTTTGTTTTTGTTTAAAAGTATTTGTATCCTTACTTTGTACACGATAAAATTGTTTTTTGTAAGCGTCGTTTATTCATGTTGCTTTTATACACAAAGAAGATAAAACAAGTAAGAAAGTATAGTCGGTCAAGCCCGACCATATGATACCCTACACCACAGTTTTTAAAAACATATCATGCTTATGTGTCCATGTAAATATGGATTTATCTATGTTTATAAACTTCATGAAAATCGGGTTGAAAGTTTGTGAGAGGCAGAAATTGCCCCCTGCCTACCCTTGTGGTCCTATTTTTTTAAAACTGTACAGCTAATGTGTCCCTATAGATATGGATCTATCTATGTTTTTAATTTCATTAAAATCGGTTTGTCCCTATCTCCCCTCGTGGTCCGATTTTTTTAAAAATTTATTCATTTTGTGTCCATATAGATATGGTTCTTTCTATGTTTTAAATTTCATTAAAATCGGTTTGATAGTTTCTGAGAGGAAGAAATTTCCCTCTATCTTCCTTCGTGGTCCTACGATTCGGCCCATTTTCAATAGGCTTGTCATTGTGCCAATATGAACCTATGTCCCAAATTTTATCAAGTTATCTCCAAAATTGCGACCTGTACTTTGCGCACAAGGTTACATGGACAGCCAGCCAGCCAGCCGGACGGACATCGTTAGTTCGACTCAGAAAGTGATTCTGAGTCGGTCGGTATACTTTAAGGTGGGTCTAGGACCAATATTTTAAGGCGTTACACACATCAGCACTAATGCATAATACCCTCTCCACTATTGTGGTGTGGGTATAAATACTTGCAACTTTATTTTAAACAATTGAAAATAGGCAATTTTGATTTTAATTTATGTACAAATTTTAATATTAAATTTAAATTTTTTTTAACGAATTATTTATTTTAAAAGTGTTGCGTTATGTTCTTTAAAAGCTTTAATAAAAAAATATAAAATAAATAACATATAATTTTTTTTTTGTTTCTTTTACGTGCAGTAGTTTTACTTAAAAAAATTGTTTTCCCCAAATTTTCCCTTAAAAAAAAAGAAATAAAAAAACACTAATTGCTTATACATAATTTGTTTTTTTTTTTCTTTTTCAATGTTAAATTCAAACATTCTTGATAAATAATCTCTCTTATTATCTCATGTTTTTAGTAGAAACAAAAAAACAATACAAATACAAGAACAAATACAGCAAGAGATTTTTTGAGTTTTTTAACACGAATAAAGCAAAACACAACAGAGATTATGATGTAAATACAAAGCGAATGTTTGGAAGTATGTGTGAGTGCAAGACGAACAAAAGAACCCAGCGGGAAAACTCAGAAGACCTTCTTACTTCAGGCTTCCTGCTTAACAATTTTTTTGATTTATTTACTATTCTTACGTAACTGCAAAAGAATGCCTCATAGAAGGTCCACGCTCGCTTCTATGAGAAGCGAGAAAAGAAGCAGTAACACTTTTTGTTTTATTTTTTTGCACAAGCAAAAGCAAAAGAACTCAGATCCCTTTACAACAACAAAGTAACATACATATGTGGTAAATCATTTTAGTTGAAGTTGAAAAGAGAAAGAGTAAAAATTTTTATTTTGTTTTTTTCGCCAAAGCGAAAGAATTCAGATCCCGTTATAAAAACAAAGTAACAAAGTAGGTGCATATTAAAATACAAAATAAAAACAATAATGTGAATCATTTTAGTTGAGTTTTTTTCATAAAGGAAGATAGGTACTTGTGCTTAAAAGTTTTGTTTTACTATAAACTTTTATTTGCAATCTATTTTACAATATTTAGCAAATTTGATTATTTCAATAAAAAAATAGGTATCACATGTTTTATTAAACTACAATAAGCTTAATAAAATATATAAACATACGTTTGTAAAATAGGTATTAATATATAAAAAGTTAAATAACAAGATAACCTTTTTGCTAAGGCCTTTTGACAGTCATTCTCTGGAAAGCCTTCAAAGAGCCATTTATTTGAAGGCCTTTAAGAAGCTCTGGGGAAGAAAGGAAAGCGGAAGGCCTTCTGCGCAATGACAACGCGTGTAAAAAAGATATGAGTATGGAATGGAGCGAGAAGGCCTTGTTTATCCAAAAGAAGGGGTACAGAGGCCTTCTGGAAGGCCTCCGTACTCCTTCTTTTTCCCGCTGAGAAGTTAAACAAAACCAATTCTCACATGTACAAATATAAAAAAAGAAAAATCTCTCTTATTATCTCATGTGTTTTGTAAAAACAAAAAACAATGAAAATACTTTTATACAAGAACGAATATAGCTAAAGTTTTTTTTTGTGTTTTTAAACACGAATAAAAAAGCACACAACAGTGTATGACATTTTTAAGTCGTGACCATGAGTGAATAGTGATTGAATATTCGGAACTCTGCTGTTAATACTGAAACATATATTGTCCCTATTACAACTGAAATTCCGCCTGCAGTTATTCATCCAACTCTGAACTCGAATAACATCCATCCTCTAAGAGTAATTCCGCCTAAAAAATACTTTTTATATCCCGTTTGGCTTTTGACACTTCAACTGAAGATATTGAATATTATATCAAAACTAAATTTAATTTTGATGCTGAAATAGTGATCTATAAGTTTCAATATTCTCAGCCGAGAACTATTGCTTCATTTAAGGTTATGGTTACTTCTGAGATATTTGTCCGTTTATCTTCAACATTTAACGGCATTAAAATCCGTTCTTTTTTCGATTAACCCTGAAGATTTGGTCCTCGTATTTGGTGATTTTAATTTACCGTATTTATCTTGGAAATTTTTGCCTGATTCGTTATGCTTTTCTCCCATAAATATAAACAATTTGATCGAAGAATAAAGATTGTACTTTGACTCGTCATCATCCTATTACTAGGCCTGAAGATCGTATAAACAAACTGGACGGCTGATCGATTACTCTAAATATTCTTTATACAGTGCTAAATACAATATACTCAACCAAAACCTTTGTAAAAATTACTTAAACATGATGAAACTGAACCTAAAGCGTGATCCGAAAGCAATTTATAAATTTGTTAACTCGAAAAAAAATTCTGTCGGATTTCCATCTTCAATGATATACCTCGCTACCTTTCAATCATATGGAAAAAGTAATATGTTTGCGGATTTTTTTTGCTTCAACCTACTCTAATGAGGAATATGATTCATAGAAAACCTATCCAATTTATATCCCTGCAAAACAACCAATTTCATTTCTATTCGTCACTACTGCCAATATGACAACACTATTATTGAAATTAAAATCGTCATTCTACATTGGACCTGATGGTATTCTTAGCTGCCTTCCTATACAGTTATTTTCGCTTAATTGAGTTATAAGCACGACTTTTGACGCAATTAAACGGGAACTCAATTAAGCAGTACTCGGTTAATTGAATCGCCGACGCAATTAAAACGAAAATCGCTTAATTGAGCAAGATGTGCAATAAAGCGAAACACCCATGTGTAGATAGAAAATAAAACTCATTTCTTTATCTAATAAGTTAAAAAATGGTTTAGGTTTTTTAAAACAAAATAAAAATCAGGAACGATTACACAGCCCGACAAAATTAAAAAAGATTTTTGCTTCTTTGAATTTATCCTGTTAATATCTCTCTATCTCTCTATCAGCTCTAGTTTTCATGATATAGCTTTTTTATACCCTCCACTTATGACCTCCAATTACCCAAATTTTTTTTTCCAAAAAATTTTTTTTTTATCAAATTTTTTTATTTACTGTTATAGTTATTGCCAAAAAAAATCCCATATTTTTTTAAGTATTTTTTTATTTTAATAAATTTGTATGAAACAGTTTTACTTCTTTTTATTTTTTTTTTAAATTCCTTGGAAAAGTTTTACTTTTTAAATACTTAAAAAAATTTGGGAATTTTTTTTTTGGCAATAACTAGAACAGTAAATAAAAAATGTTGATAAAAAAAAAATTGAGTGTTGGCCTGTGTTATCGTACAATCTTTCTTGCCGCAAAATACGTTAGTGGATAAAAACACATTAAGTAGACGGAAACAAGTAACCGAAACAATTGCTCCGGTTTTTCGCAATGCGGTCTTATTTTGCGAAATAATTAAGCGGGTGACGCAATTAAACGGAACTAAATTAAACGGGTATTTTAACATTAACTGTCTATGTTAATAAACTGAATGATTTCGTTACATGATTTTAAGTGCAATAAAACGGAAAGCTCAATTAAGCGAGGCTCAATTAACCGAAAATAACTGTAAATTGTGTGCAAATTCTAGCTATACCTTTAACAATATTATTCAATATATCCATAAAGCATGGTTACTTTCCGAAATGATGGAACAAATCTTATATTTTTCCACTGTATAAATTGGGGAATAAATCTAATATAGCGAACTACAGAGGTATTGCCAAATTAAGTGTCATTCCCAAACTTTTTGAACAATATCTTACTGAATTTTTAAGTAAACAAGTCTCTTCCATAATTCCATCCGTAAAGGATGTTCCACTACGACTAATTTACTAGAACTAACAGCAATAGTTAACAATGGCTTTAAAAATGGATGTTATACCGATGTTATAGACTAACGAACTGCTGTTTGAATTGGATAAAATCTTATCTTTTACGTCGTGAACAGCGTGTGTGTTTTAATCATACCTTATCTAATCATATTGTCGTCAACTCTGGTGTTCCACAAGGTAGCCAACTCGGACCAATACTATTTCTATTATATATCAACGACCTACCTACCACAATAAAATTTTGTAATATACTTATGTATGCTGACGATGTTAAAATGTTTTCAAGTTTTGCCGACTCCTTTGTTCAACCCCACTTACAACAGGATTTAAATTTATTCTTTAATTGGTGCTAAGTAAATTTATTGGATATAAATTTAAAAAAATGGAAACATGTTCGTTTTTCCAGAAAAACTAGACCAATTGGCTCCTATTATATTGGTGACTACAAATTGGAAGCAGTGAATGTTTTCTTGGATCTCGGTATATTATTTGACACAAAGTTATCTTTTATAGAACATATAAATATGTGTACTAATAAAGCTCGTGGTGTATTTGGTGTTATTAAACGATGGTCTATTATTAAATTTGACAGTTTTCTGAAGCTAGCTGGTCAACATTCCAGTATTGCCCTCAAGAAAACAAAAATATTAAAATTTATTCCACAGATGTCGAGCGTCTCCTGTCTGAAAAAAGAAGAGCTCAAAGAGAATGGCAATTTCAACAAAATGCGTTTGGAGTTACCCAGCAAAGCAAAGAAAATAGTTCTTTTAATCTTTAATGCTATTTGACGCCTTGAACACTATCCTCAAAAGTGGAAGGTTTCCTTAGTCACTTAGATACCTAAACCAGGAAAGGATCACACAAAAGTTGAGTCATATAGGCCTACTTACAGCATCATATATTTCAACTAGAAATATGGTTAAAACAATGCAGGATAAATTTCAATGAGCAAATATGCGTACATATAACATTCACCTTGCGTCGGGAATCATGCCCCCTATTAAAATCAATTATCAAATAATACCTCAAAATTCGCATGTAAAATACCTCGGTATTCATCTTGATCGCCGTTTAACGTGGAAAAGCCATATAGAGGCCAAATTAACTCAAATGAAACTAAAAGACATCCAAATTCATTGGCTTATTGGAAGAAACTCTGTCCTTAGTCTCGACTGCAAGCTGCTACTTTACAACTCCATCTTAAGGCCCATCTGGTGCTATGGTATTCAGTTATGGGGCACTGCCTCGAACTCTTATATCGAAAAAATTCAAAGGCGCCAAAGTAAACTTCTTCGAATAACCACAGCTGCCCCTTGGTATGTTAAAAACTCCAATATTCACAAGGATCTCAATGTTCCATTAGTTAAAACTATGATAAAGCAATATGCAGTAAAATACTTAAAAAGGCACGTATTGCATCCGAACCCACTAGCTCGAAATATTTTAAATGACAGCGGCCACACTCGCTTAAGGAAAAGAGATACTGCAGCATTTATCCATTTAGATGAGCAATAAACACCTATTTATTTATAAGAACAGAACCCGCGATGAAAAAAATTTTGTCTGGCACTGGCAGGACATAAAATAAAGTATTAGGTTAAGATTTGATTAATTATTTTTAGTTCATATTTAATATAAGAAGATTCAATAAAAAAATATGAAAAAAAATTAAACGATGGTCAAAGGAATTTCCTGACTCAATTATATCGAATATGGCTCAGTAATTTGGGACCCATATAACAACGTATATAGTGATCGTATTGAGTCTGTCCAAAAGCAATTTCTGTTATTCATATTATCCTTCTATATATCTTCGTATATAGAACCAGTTTATTGGAGATAAATTTACCAACTTTCAAAAGCCGCAGAACAATGCTTAATGTGATATTTGTTATCAATCTGATCACAGGCAATATTAGCTCGGAGTTCCTGTTAAATAGTTTTTTTTTTTAATGTTCCCCAACGCCCTATACGTTATAACCAGCCGTTATCAATAGAATACTTTCAACAAAATTATGCAAATGCCGACCCTTTTCGTCGAATATGTGTAAATTTTAATGATATATACAGCATTATTGATATAACTTTGAATATAATACTATTAAAAAGAATTTAATTTTATGTTTAAATAGATGATGTTAACTTTGGCAGTAAAATTTTGTAATTTTTGTCTGAAAGGAGGTAATCCATAAATTAAATAAAGAAAAAAATTAAAACCTTACTCCACACAACTACAGTATATTCGTTTCTGCCCTGCGCCTCAAGAAGAATAATCATTTGCAATCTGTGTTTACCATGCGAGGTCTTGTTTATGTCAAAAATAATAATACTGAGCAGCCCGCCGTATTGGTTATATTGAACAGCTAAATGAGTTTTTTCTTTCTGCAAACGTTAAACGTTATAAATGCATATGATAAGTTCAGACTTGTTTTTAAAAACTCATCAGTGGACGTCGTTTGCGTATCGGAAACCTGGCTGAAGGAAACTATTCCCAACAACTCGATTATACTACGTGGCAATACTACTTTCAGGGCCGATCGATAGTCTCATGCTGGTGAAGTAGCAATTTTTGTTAAAGATTCAATAAAATGTTTCTTAGTATGCAGAAATAAGCCCGCAAATAATGAAAATGACGCTCAAAATAACGTCAACCAAATCGAGTACCTGTTTGTGGAGATTGTATCGAATGGAAAAAAACTACTAGTTGTATGTGTATATAGACCAAATCGGCATACTGCTATTCACCATCTTATGAGCGATCTCGAGGAACTTTCGCTGTCTTATACTGATTTAATTATTGCATATTTATTTACTGATACGTCACTTATGGATGATATGTTATCAATAGGTATTAAATCTCTTAATCTACAAACACCCACACACTTCACTTCTACATCTTATACTCTGCTTGACTTGTTCTTTGTTAACAATCTTTCAAAAGTCCTTTTATACGATCAATTATCAGCACCATGTTTCTCAAAGCATGACCTTATCTTTACATCTAATGCCTTTCACTTGAGACATGAATCCCATATACTGTCTTACTATGATTTTAAACGTATTAATTACCAATTATTAGATGAAAAATTTGCTGAAATAAACTGGCACTATGTGTACTGTACACCATCTGTAAATAATCCGGTCTTGTTTTTAGGAAAACAGTATTTCATACTTATGTATATAATTTGACTGTACCCTATATTACCAAGAATATTAAACCTAGCACCAGACCGTGGTTCACCGCATCCATACAATTATTAATTAATAAAAGAGATGATGCCTACTCACGCTGGAAGCGTTTTGAAATCAATGCTCTTAGAATTGATTACTGCAGATTAAGAAGGGATGTAAGCCGTAAAATAAGAAAAGCTAAAATTCAATACTATGGTAATCGGTTTAAAAATGCTATAAATAGTAAAAAAAACCTGGCAAACAATTCGAGATATTGGAATCGGCAAAGAGGACTCAAATATAAATAGTAATTTGACAGCAGATGCATTTTTACTAACATTTATAATACAACTGACGACTCTTGTACAATGAACTATTTTAATGCCATGCAAAATACTGAAATAAACAATGAATTTAATTTTCGCTGCGTGAATGAAGCTGAGGTTTTAATGAGTTTATCTTCTTTTTTACTGTAATATGACCTATGGTTACGCCTTATATATCAGAAGATCGGAAATTTTTAATAGAAAATATTTTCTGAAAAACTCGGGAAAATCGGCTTAGATACGAAAAAGTTATGACCAAAATATTAATTTTTTTTAAAAAATACCCATTTTCAGGAACCATAGATCTTTTCAAAATAACTGGCATATTTCTTCTTTAGCACGTCGGTATATCACATCGGTTGAGAAATAGCAGAGTTATGACCAAAATGCTGAAATCCCAAAAATTACTCTTTTTATACCCTTCACCTCAGGTGGAAAAGGGTATATATAAGTTTGTCATTCCGTTTGTAATTTCTGCAATATTGATCTAAGACCCTATAAAGTATATATATTCTGTGTCCTTATGAGGAGAGAACTTGACTTAACCATTTGATGTCCCTCTACCCCCCCCCCCCCCCCCCCCCCTTTCAATTGTTTACATATACTAGCATAACGCCCAACATGATTTTCGTTATCACTCTTCTTTATTATTTCATCTATTTAACGAAAATATTTTTACAAATAGAAACTAGGAATTTTTGTGTTTTTTTTTGGTGAATATATTTCCCAACTTTGCCATTGTGGTGAACAAAAACATCAGAAGTAATTACAACTCAACTTTGTTGAATTTTGTGAACAGTAAAAGTGCCATATTTCATTTTAATGATATTCGTTCCTTCATGGTTCAGTTGTCTAGAAGGTGTGTTAGAAACTGAGAGTTCCCTGGTTCGAATCTTGGTTTTTTAAAAAGAAAATTTTTTTTTTTAATATTTTTATTTTTGTTATGTTCTATAAACGATTTAAAAAAAATATTTACCAGTTTTCGCTTTTTAAATTTTATTTATAATGAAGTTTTAAGTATTGTAAATATGTATGTATAGGTATGTAAAATTTATTTAGTTTTTGTCTAGTTGCTCCGTATTCTGCTCGCACAATGGTGAAGGGTATATAAGATTCGGCACAGCCGAATATAGCACTCTTACTTGTTTATAATTAAGTTTGTTTTTATACACTTCACCGAAGGTCCTACACCCTATAAAGTATATATATTCTGGGTCCTTATGAGGAGAGAACTTGATTTAACCATTTGATGTCCCTCTACCCCCCCCTTTCAATTGTTTACATATACTAGCATAACGCCCAACATGATTTTCGTTATCACCCTTCTTTATTATTTCATCTATTTAACGAAAATATTTTTACAAATAGAAACTAGGAATTTTTGTGTTTTTTTTTGCTACTTAAAAACTCGCCAAAAAAGATAAAAGAAAACAAACAAACACCCATACATGGCATAAACTATTTTGGTGAATATATTTCCCAACTTTGCCATTGTGGTGAACAAAAACATCAGAAGTAATTACAACTCAACTTTGTTGAATTTTGTGAACAGTAAAAGTGCCATATTTCATTTTAATGATATTCGTTCCTTCATGGTTCAGTTGTCTAGAAGGTGTGTTAGAAACTGAGAGTTCCCTGGTTCGAATCTTAGTTTTTTAAAAAAGGAAAATTTTTTTTTTAATATTTTTATTTTTTATATGTTCTATAAACGATTTAAAAAAAATATTTACCAGTTTTCGCTTTTTAAATTTTATTTATAATGAAGTTTTAAGTATTGTAAATAGGTATGTAAAATTTATTTAGTTTTTTTCTAGTTGCTCCGTATTCTGCTCGCACAATGGTGAAGGGTATATAAGATTCGGCACAGCCGAATATAGCACTCTTACTTATTTATAATTAAGTTTGTTTTTATACACTTCACCGAAGGTCCTACACCCTATAAAGTATATATATTCTGGGTCCTTATGCAAAGCGAAGTTCAAATCCGGTTGTCGTCTCTTCTTCCAATCCCCTCACCCCCCTTCGTATTTGTTTACATATACTAGCATAATGCCCAATATGATTTTCGTTATCACCCTTGTTTATTATTTCATATATTTAACGAAATAATTTTAACAAATAGAAACTAAAAACGATTTAAAAAAAAATATTTACCAGTTTTCGCTTTTTAAATTTCATTTATAATGAAGTTTTAAGTATTGTAAATATGTATGTATATGTATATGTAAAAATTATTTAGTTGTTCTCTATGCTACTCGCACAATGGTGAAGGGTATATAAGATTCGGCACAGCGGAATATGGCACTCTTACTTGTTATTGCTAAAACTTACCTTATACCCCGTCTGTTATATGGATGTGAAGTATTTGCCAGTTGTGACTCCAAGAGTATAAATAAATTAAGCAAGGCATATATCAACATATTAAGATATGTATATAGTCTGCGTAAATATGACCGAATATCACTATATTCAGATAGATTATATGGGTTATCATTGCGAAGACTTATGGATGTCAGAATACTTATTTTACTGAAAAAGAACCGATCGCTTAATGTTTGCGCGTTCAAATAGAGGCAACAAACTAATTCTAATTAGATATCGTAGTCTTGTCTCTGAACACCTTTTCTTTATATATTCTGCCCGTCTTTGAAATCTCCTTCCTAATAATCTTCAGGCAAACAACAACGCACTAGAATTCAAAAAACTTTTGATTAAACAATTTGAATAAATAAACAAATCTTTTAAATTGATTCTTTCAAAAATTACGTACATACATCCATATAAATAATTTATGCTAAACTTAATTATATTTATACTTTATTATATTTATATTTTGTTCCTTTTGTTTAATTGTACTTTTAATGTTAAATTTATTTGTTATAACTTTTTATTGTTAACTTCCTCTGATAAATAACATTTAAATTCTCTTACTGTAATTATTAGATATAAATATTGTTGTATGGGATATTCAATAAATAAATATTATTATTATTAAATATTTAAATGTTAAAATATGCAAAAAATGCATTTAAAATCAATATATGCAAAAATATGTATTTTCACCAAAATATGCAACAATATGCAAAAACAAATCGATGCCATTTTAACGCAAATTTAATGATTCGGAAAGATAATTGGTCGACATCGATCTTAGACTATCGATAAAAAACATGCATTTGCATGGAAATCGCATCCCTTGTCATTACTATATGCTGGACAACTCTCAGCCCAATTGGTCGTTAGGGGCTTTAAAATAACACTCTCCACCCGTAGTCCAAAATCTTAGGTCCGACTACTCCGGGCTATGCTTCATATGTCATCAGAGGGCTTTAATATAAGGTATAAAGGATTCGGCATAGCTTAATATAGCACTCTTACTTGTTTATTCAGGAAAAGGCTTCTAGTTAAAAAAAGGTTCTCTTTTGGGACATAAATTGTAAGAAATAATGAGTTATTGTAATATAAAAAAGTTGGTTGTGATTAAAGAAATTTTTTATTACAATATACTTATATAAGTTTTTACTGGGTGGCTTATTAAGAATAGAACAGAACCCTCATACAACTGGTTTGATTTAAAAATACGTTGTTTTCGGCATAAACAAAAAACATGAATTCGTTTTTAATTTTTGATATATTTAGTTTTTTTATGTATTTTGATGACACCTTTTTAGATACTATGAAACTGGCAGTATAAGGCCCCGGGCAATTGGTGGCTCAAAGCCTCGTGTAGCCACTGCTGAAGTTGTTGAAAAAATCTCTAATTACAAGAGGGAATGTCCAAGTATATTTGCATGGGAAATACGTGATAAATTGTTGCAGGATGGCGTTTGTACAAATGATAATATTCCAAGCGTAAGTATATTTATTTTGCCTAAACAAATCACTTGTTTCATTTTTTGGTTTCAATAAATAATCATTTCTGTGGTTTTGTATAAAGTACTATATATTTAGATAGTTCTCCACCCCCGTTGATATTTTTTTGCTTCTGTTCTTTAATTTTTTTTTTTATTTTGCTTCAATTTTTTTTGTCAATGGCAGACCACCCTTAAAAAGACCTTTAACCATAATTTCTTTACACTTCAACTAACACTCCATTAGACCTTGAGACTTGTCACATTTACTGTACGAAAATCAAGTTGCTTTTTTCTAGGAACTTTTGTGATTTAATGAAGGGAGAGAGTGTCATGCATATTAAAAGCATCATTTGATGAACAAAAAAGAAGAAAAATATTAACAAAATCCGAATATCCGAATGTGGCAGCACTACGATAAATGTTGTTAAATTCATATGGTGTGTATTGGTAGGTTAAACTCCCAATTATGCGTTTAGAGATGGCTTTAATGTTTACTAAATTATATATTTGCTGGTTTAAACAAATTTGAAACCAAAAAGAGAGTTTAACTTGCACTGATTTATTAGCCCTTACTACATATATGATGATATTTATATCAAAGTATATTTTGCCACAATTACATAATAAAAGGTATCTACAATAAAGGAAAAAAAACAGTACATTTTTTAAGAAAACAAATCGATTTACTATTTAAATCATAATATTTTATAAACTTTTAATTCAATTTGACATTCGCATTAATAATGGAATAATGGAAATCGTAACATCAGCAAAGATTTTGGTCATTACATTTAACAACACGCTCAGCTGGGTTAATCACGTTAATATAGTAGTAGGTAAAATGTACTCAATGCTTCGAACTCTGTGGGCAACACACTTTTGCACTTCAGTTAACATTAGAATTCTTATTGCTTAAACTTATTTAGTGCCGGTACTTCTTATTGAATGCGAAGTTTATTCCTATTGTGATTCCAATAGTAAGCAGAAGCTAAATACTCTTTTTAACAACATTACTAGATATGTCACACGCTGGATGGAATTGCAACCTTAAGTAAAAACTTTACAGCTTGACTTTCAATAATCTGGTCCACATACTTATGCTTCTGCACAAAATCGCGTACACAAAAGTGCCGTCATATTTATATAATCGGATAACTTTTGCAAGGTCGAATGTGGTGAACAGGGTTATACCTATTGTACACAGAAGTAAGATAACGGAATGGAAATTTTGTTATAACGCAATCCATCTATGGAACTGACTTGCGAATATAGGGAACAAACAAACAGCAACGTTAATACTTTAAAGACTGGAATAACAAAACATTTGAACAATAATGTAATGTAACTTGACACTTTAAACTAAATATTGTTTTTACTATACGAATTTTTGATAGTTTATAATTAATTTGCATTATTGGTAAATTTTGCTATATTTGTTATTTTTAATTTGATTTTAATTTTATTTTATTTTTGATCTATAAAATTTTTAAATTGTTCATGCTTCTTTTTAAATAAATTTGTATTAAGTTGTATTACCATAACTTCTTCTAGTTCCAAACTATAATTATAAGATGTGTGTCTTGTTGTATGGAAATACAGATAAATAAATAAAATAAACAAATAACCAACAATATGATGAAATACACTTACAAATTATAAGATAAGCAGCAACAAGCCTGCCTGATTCACACAACCAACAGTCAGTGTGTATTATTCACCAACAATTATAATATTAAATAAGCAGTTTAACATTTTAATTCGCGATAACATAATCATTTAAGATTTAAAAACAAACTTCACGAATAAATCATTTGAGAAAGAGAGAGAGAGAGAGAGAAAGCCCTAACTCAGCTTAAAAAAACAAAACATATGATTCGGTTTGCGGGATATTCATTAACCCTTTTGCGCACTTGTTTTATGTGTACATCAAGACTTTTTAAATCCTATTGATCATTTTTTTTTAATAATTTATTCAATAAATCTTTATATTTTTAATAATAGCTAACAATAACTAATCTAATCTTTTTCTAATTCCTAAGTCTACGTCCTGCGAATGCCTGACGAAAGTTCTCATGATCACGGTCCACGTTCACAAAAGCTTTTCACGCTCTTCTGATCGGATCAATGCTGCAGTATTTCATCTCCTTATACAAGTTACATATATTTCGAGCTAGTGGATTTGGGTGCAGTTCAAGCCTTTTAGATATTTTATTGAATGTTTTGTTATCAAAGTATTTACTGATGCTGAAGGTCTTTTTGAATTTTAAGTTTTTTACGTACCAGGAAGTGGAAGATTATTCTTTTGTCTTCTTTGGATTTTTTCTACATTGGAGGCCGAGCCAGTACCCCATAACTGACTACCAAGTCACCAGATTGGCTTTAAAATAAAGTTGTTAAGTAAATAGGAGTTTACAGCCAATCTAAGGGCAAAATTGTTTCCAAGTTATTTGAATTGTCGTAAGCTTTATTTGAATAAGTTTTGACTCTTAATGGCATTTTCATGCTAAACATCGATCAAGTTGTATACTGAGATATTTACCATTAGAATGCATGATTCTTCTCGCAAAGTAAAGGTTATATGTTCACATTTTTGTTGGTTGACCTTTATTTTCCATTATTTTAATAATTTTTTCCAATTGAAATATATGTTCCTGTAGGTATTGAAATGCTTCATTGCGGTTTTCGTAGACGCTTAAAAAGCTTTATCATCAGCAAAGGTTGATGTTTGGGTGCAGTTGTTGAAAGGCATATCTGAGTATACATATAATAGATACAGTAAATGTCCTAGATTGCTTCCCTGTGGGACTCCAGCAGTGATGGGGTTCCTTCTTTAATAACAAACTTCCGATCAATCAAGCAGCTTTCCAACATTCTATGGGTTTCTATGGATAAGCTAAACTTCAGTTTATGTGTTAAGCTATCATGCCACACTTTATTAAAAGATTGAGAAACATCAATCAAGAGCACATAACATTATTTTAGCTTCAAAAGGCCTTCTTATGACGCTTACTAGACTACGTGTTTGTTCGATTATGCTGTGTTTTTTTCTGAATCCAAATTGATGATTTGTAATTTGTCTCTTTTCTTCCAGTATTGGGGTTAATTTAGAAATAACTATTTTCTCGAAAAGATTTAAGCTGTACGACTATAAACAAATAGGCGTATATGACTCATTTTTTGTGTGATCTTACCCTGGCTTAGGTATCAAGGTAACTAGAGAGGCTTTCTATCCTGAATCATAGTATTAAATTCGTAAAAAAGCATTAAAAATTAAGAGGATTCTTTTTATTACCATACGGGTTAGCTCCATAAGCGTTTTGTTGCTTATTTCATCAATACCCGGTTTTTTTGGGATTCAATAATCCATAGCCTTTTTAACATCCCTTGCCTCAAATCATAGCGGTTAAGCTGTTCCAGAAACTACAGATAGCAACTCTATTCATATATACCAAGCTATAATATTAAGGGTAAATACATTTTTCAAATGGTCAACAAACAGGTTTCCTTTTTTAACATCAGTTCTTGCTTAACATCTATTCGAGTTTCGCAGGGGTATAAGAAATAACCGGTCATTTGAGATTTTAAGTTGCACACTGAATAATCAGATTGTGGAGTTGTATCAAGTTCTTTAGGATACTTCTACAAGGATATTGTTTTTTGAGCCTGGAGTAACTTTCTAAGATTTTTGTGTATTCTTTCAGTTAATTTTTAAGCTGAGTGGATCTGTGAAGTTGCCGTTCTCTACAAAGTTTTTAGCCAAGAGTCGTTTGACATCTACAAAATATATTTTATTATATCTGGTTTATTTGGAGGCTATGGAGAATGTTGGACAGCTAGTTTGATATTTCTTTAAATATATTTTCCGTTACCACTGTACTGATATATTATTTGTACTTTTACCAATTTATCTGTGAGCCAACTGTCGCTAGGTGATCAGTCGGGAATACAAATTATTTAGGGTTCGTTAATTGTATTTAAGGGAAGGTACAACACAAATAGTTTCCATCGGGATGTTTTCAACCACGCCAAAATCATAAAATCTGGAATTTTTCGCTGATCAGCATTTGAATTGTTCCCTCGCTATCATATTCTCCCATTTTGGAAATTGTTTAAATAAAACTCGACTATTTGGTGTTATAAGACGTGACTCGCAGCAGGTATGTTTAGCGTTGTAATCAACAGCAGTCAGAAAACAGGGGCCCATTGATTTATAATATAAATATAATGATAATGTAAATCTCTTTAATACAAATGTTTGTCGCTTGAAGATAGTCTTCGCGAAAGTCATACGTTACTTTATAAATTAAATGGTCTTAATAAGTATTTGAGTTTACGTTGCCTTTATACAAATTTTTATCTGGAAAAGTTCTGTTTCTAATATATCTAGTATTATCGATGTACAGATTAACAAGAAAATGCCCCGTAACAGATCCACTGTTTGCCTTAAACCGACTACGATAACTTAGGTAAATATAAATCTAAAGTTGCCTTTTTTTGTGAAAGTAAAAATTGAGAAATTAATCTCAGTTCTAAGTAAGATCACACAAAGGTTACGCAAAAATTCAAGGTTAAAAATTATCCAAAGTATTCGAAATCAGTACGAGTTTTAAACAATTATTCAGAAAGTGGCAGCTCTGATTCTGGTAAAAAAAACCCGACTAAAAATACTCCTGAAGCAACAGTGGAATTCCACTTAAGTTTTATTTCTCTATAATTGCAAAATGCTGACGTTGGAATTGTTCTGTATTAAGGCTCAGTTAGCCGGGAGTAACAGTAATGTTGGAAATCAGCTGCTTCATTTTGTTGTATGTAAAGCAAATAGAACGGTTATAGTTAGCAGTAAGATAAATACATATATTCATTTACAATAATTTTAGCAACTTAAAAAGACTTTGTGAATACGACATTTCCAGTTTTAATGTTCTATATTTAATTCTTTTTATTTAAAAAAAATCCATCAGTGCTTTTTTCGGCTGTAAGGGAAGGTGTTTATTTAATATTTTTATTAAATCTCACAAACGGACATTTAAATTAGTTCATGCGAAAGATTTTTTGTTTTGCTTATTAAGATATTAATCTTTTTACAGAATAAAAAAAAATTGAAGGTTGTGTATTATAAAATTATGAAGAATATGATAATAATGTTTATAATAACGATATTTTAAGGGATGTTATTTGTTTGTTATTTAGATTACATTTGTCATTTTGCTACTACCTTACGAATGTTATTTCCCATCGACTTTGGTCGACTTTATTATGCGCATTCATATTTTTGTTTAAAATTAAGTTTAACAACAACATTCTCAATTGCGATAAAATGGAGTGTCAAGATTTTCCTTTATTGAACACATTCTTTGAAACAAAAAAATAGTACCAAGGAAAAAATGTACCAAGACAGATACCATACCAAGTTTTCATAGTATTCATATTGCCTTTCCGTCTACACATTCCTCCAACCAACCCCTAGGTCGTTTTTCAAAAACAGAAAAAATATTTTAATGTGGTAAAAGAGAAAAAGTAAATCAACTGGAAAAAGGGAGGGAATTACAATGGGCTATAAAAAATGGTTGTAAACGAAAACGTTGTTAATAGTTTTTAAAATGCGATTTCGTTTTCTTCATATTATACACTTATGTATGCAAACACATGGGCATTTCCATGAGAAAGTCAACCCTGACTCAAATAATTAAAACCCTGAAAACTTTTTTCAAATATGGTAGAAAGGAAAAAACACTCAAACTTTACTATGCAGACTTATACTTATAGTTTATTGAATTTTTAGAAAGCAAAAAAAAAAAAGAAGTTTAAACTGACTTTCTCTTTGATTAATTTTAAGTAACTGCAATTAACAATTTTCACTTATCTGCCGATTAAATACAGATACTGGTAACATTGGAATTATGCTTTAAAATAATATTGCAACAAAAATTAACAAGATCCATTTAAAATTAATGTTAGAACAACAATGAACAAGATTCATGAATGTTACAAGAACAATAAACAAGATCCATGAGGAAACGCCAAATATATAGTTTGATTAGCGGCTCATTGTTTGGTTTGTTTAGGATGCTATTAAAATGTCACGTACGTGGTGCAAAAACATCATTTGTCGTTGTGATTTGTATTTCTTCAGTCTTAAGTGTTTCAAAATAAAAGTTGAAAGCAAGATATTTGTTGCAAAAAAATATTTATTGGCATTTTTTTAAATTGGTACAATAAAAATTGTATAAGCTTTAAAGGTCGTCACGTAAGAAATTGTAAGTAAATGCAACTAAATGTATCAGGGCAATTCCACGGAAAAGTCTACCATAAATGGAAAAAATTAATATGGGCATTTCCTGGGATCACGAACGTACGTTCGTACTCTTTTGATGGACAAATAATATAGAAAACAAAACTTTTCCTAGCATTTTTTTTTCGATTCGACAGCATTTGGGTAGCTCTATGTTTAGTGCAAAAGATGGATTTCATCGAGTTTAAGTTTTCATAATAAGAGTTATAAACGTTTGGCTGACAGTAGTGAAATGTAAAAATCTGCACAATGGAACGGAATATTCAAAAGTAATTTATTTTAAAAGTGTATAAATGAAGGTCTCCGTCCGGTATTTACAAAATAAAATATCTCTCTTGGTTTTCTTTTAATTGGCTTATTTACCGGTCGCGAACGTACGGATCGCTTACGTAAGATTTTTCCGTATGTTTTTTTATTATTATCACCACGCATTTTCCCATAAACGTCTTCAAATTTCCTTAACAAAAAAACTTAATACTCCTATTGCAATTGATTGTAATGGAGAGATTATGAAGAAAAAGTGGAAACATAACATTTTTTTTGCATGCAAAATAAGTATATAAAAAGTCTTTAGAAGTAGAAAATACAGAAAAATATAAAATTTTCCAGTTTCCAGTCCAATTTCCTCAAATTAAACAGCTGAGATATGCTATGAAACCATTCTTTTATAAGAACAACGATTTTTTATAATAATAAACAATAAAAGACGATGATAATCAACATTTTATTTTTTCATCCTGGTAGACCATTCTGGGGAAATGCCCATATCTGATTTTGGTAGTAAAAATACTTAAGTATGGTGGCAATATTATGTTGCTTTTAAGTTTTTAAAGTGACAACAATTTTTTGATATTTTTTTATTATAATTATTATTTTTTAAAAAAATTAGAATTTAAAATAAATAAATAATTTAAGTTTTTGAAACATTTATATTTCTTTTTTCTAAAAAGGGTTTGGTTTGAATTATTTTAGCTTCAAAGTTGGTTTCTAACTTATTATTAGTGATTTCCCTTAGGTGGTATTAAAATTCCAAAATAGCATTTTAACGAGTTCATTAATTACATTTTTTTTTCTTTCAAATAATTTTAGAGTTCCTATTTTATGCGCTGTGATTTCAATTCTAACGTTTCATGTAAAAATACTGACTTTTATACTACACAAAGTGAGTGTAGTGTCTTTTTACGAAAGTGCAGAGGAAGATTCTTGAAGTTTAAAAATACTCCCGAAAATGACTTCCTTTTGCATGTAGTGTCTAGGGTTCCCATCAATTAATCAATTAAAGTACATTGATTACTAAAGGTTAAGAAAAAAAAGTACCCAATATAAATATAAAGTACAATTAATTTCTTTTTATTGTTATATTTAAAAACGTTTTTTATTTCTTTTCGCAAGATTTATCAAAAAATTACACTGTGCTAGAATTTTACTCTTTTTTTTGAGACAAGCCGGGCAACTGGCGCACATTGGTTGAAGTTCATATAACGAGCGGCTAAAAATAGAAGAAGTTGTCGAAGGACAATGAAACTTGGCACATAGGCATTTTTTGTTTGAATCAAGAAAAAATGGAAAAATCAAAATAATCCGCCCAATTTTACGCCCACCTCACAGAAAAAATTATTGGCAGTTTTTTTTTCAATTAATAGTGATATTTGAATTTTAAAATAAATTTGATTACGTTCTTAATTGATTGAATTAAAATAAATATATTTTTTCAATTAAAATTTAACTTGATTTTAAGCTTTATTTTAATTATAAGTTTAATTGAATCAATCAACTCGGTTGTTTGAATTGAACACTTTGTTGCTTTCTCCTTGTTGCTTTCCTCCCTCATCAATAGTTTGCGAAAAATGTTACAAGTGCAACCAACATCTTTATAAATTTATTGTCTTTGCCCTTACATGTACATACACACATGTTTTTGTCGTCAAAAAGAACAGTAAGCGTCGCGTGCAAAAAAAAAACTATCAACAACTAAAAAATGAACTGAAATTTGTTATAGACGAATTACAATTATGACCACCAACAATGTTAATAATGAGCCTACATACATATGTATATTATGCGTAAAATAAAAAATCGCCTTGTGGCTGACCACATTGTTGACGGTGGTTAAGTTCGCAATCGAAATTTGATGTTTATTTTCTAAAGTGAATAGGTGAAAAAAAGTACAGCCAAATTACACAACAAAAACTGTTTTTTGTTTTCAATCTTGAATACCCTGAAGAATCAGAGTTGTTCTACAATTTTATACAAAGTTGCATGAATGAAATTCCTCTGTCAAAAAATCTTTCAAAATTTGTACAATTAAGCATGAGCTACTACAATTAAACAAATAAAACAAGTTATTTTTTAACCATATTTAAAATATTATTATTTTGCTTCATTTAACCATCAACTGAATTGATTTAACAAACTTATTCAATTAATAATTTGTTTGATTGAATAATTTGCGTAATTGAATTTAGAGTGTATTTCAAATACACTGTTTAATTTATTCAATTAAAAATTTAATCGATTTAATGCAAAAATTCAATCACTGTTTTAATCAATACAATTATTAAAATAATTAATTTTCTGTATTGTAATCAATTACTTTAGTAATTCATTCAATTAAAATATTGATTTTTTTTCAATTAATTTGTTAATTCATTCAATTAAAATATTATTTAATATTAATAATTTTTTCAATTATTTTTGTAATTAAAATGTAAAAACTTTTTAATTGGAAACAAAATCCTTGTTTTGCAATTTTGAGTAATTGGTACAATCATTTCGGTGATAGGTGCAAAATTAAACAATTTTTTGCTTGTTTCAATTATTTTGGTGATCAAAACCGTTTTTTACTTTTTTCTGTGCTCCCATACAACTTGTATTGAAAAAGTGGCATAACTCCCTTGATTTTGATTGTATCAACTCAATTTTCACTAAAAATAAATATTATAACTGTATAATGGGCTCCTTTTTGGCATTTATCTTTGGACTTTGTAAAAACGTATTTTTTCAAAAATCTAGTAAAGACTTCAACAACCTCAGCAGTCATTTCTTCATTGTTATTTGCAATGACTTCGACAGTAATATCAATATCCATTTTGGTATCAATCAATATTTCGCAAATATTTAAATAAGAAATTGTTAAATTTTCCATAATTAATAAAATAAAATTGTGATATCAATTAATAATACAACACTTATCACTGCACTTGCCAATTTAATGTAAATTAGTAAACAACAATTCAAATTCAATTAAGGCTTATGCTTTTTTCAAGAATGAAATGTATAATTAACACTATTGACTAGTATGTAAATTACATTTTGTAATAATTTTAAACAGTTAAGAATTATGGCAACAACAACAAGCATGAACGAAAATTCATGTTTTGTTACTTTATCACTTTATCACTTTATAGTTTTTACTGTTTTTTTTTGGAAAAGTGCAAATATTTTTTTGAACTATTTTTGGTGCTGATAATTCTTATTAAGCGTTCTAAAAGTTATTTTATTAAAATGGAACCATCAACTTCAGGTATTTGGCTACATAATTGCATTAATGTTTTTTAGATAAATGTTTTGCATATATTTTTAATATTTTTTTAAAAAGTGCTTCATATTTGGGGTATTTTCGATAAATACACAGAGTTTCAACAAATTTCTTGTTGCGATCCAGCAAATTTTATTAAGTGATATTTTAATATAGTATTTTAGCTTATATATTCCACACCAAACTTTTGCAGAGGCACCGCGTTTTTTTACTTATTAAAATTTTTGTGAAAGAACTCCAGTTGCTAAATACTTAATCTGAAAAAAACAAACAACAAAAAAAGATGTTTAACTTAATTGACAACATGATTGTTAGGAAAGTAAACAGTGATGCTTTGGAGTTTGGACTTTCAATACTTCACGGGTGGATACGATTTTTTGAGTGTCTCCTCCACTTATCCTATAAATTACCAATAAAAAAAGTGGCAAGAAAGGTCGAATGAGGATAAGAAAATAGTTGCAGAAACAAAATCACGAATTCAAAAAGAATTTCGGGAAAGAACTGAATTTATTGTGGATCAGCCAAAGCCAGGTTCCGGATATTTTAAAGACGGAAATACAGCAAGACTTTTTTTAAAAATGCAGAAATATCAGCAGAAATAACGAAAGTTGATTTGGTCTTAATAAAAAAATGCGACAATTAGTTGTTATTTCCTGTGGTCACGAAATCTACCTAGAGAATTTTCGCAATTTTGCTCATAACACTGCAAAGTACTTTGTTGAAAAATATCCATGGTTTTGTATGACTCCTACAATACATAAATTTTTAATTCATGGTCCCGAAATAATAAAATATGCCCTTTTACCGATTGGAGAACTTTCAGAAGATTCTCAGGAAGCCAGAAATAAGGATTTTAAAAATTATAGGGAACACTTTGCTCGCAAATGCAGCCGAGAAAAGTCGAATGATGATATTTTAAATAGATTTTTTCTCAGTTCAGATCCATTCATATCTAGTATAAATAGACAAAATGAGCGGAAAGAAAAGCAACAATTATCAAGTTCTGAACTACAGCTTTTGCTATCGCCTATTATTTCTCAAGAAATACATGATAGTGAAGATTGTGATGATGAAGGTGAGGATGAACATGATGATACAAATGAGGAAGATTATGATGCGGATTGTTAAAACAATTAGTGCATAATATATAATTTTTTTCTTAAATACAAACAAAATGCATAAAAAACTTAAAATATTGTTTTTATTAACATTTTATACAAATTTTAGAATTCATGAAATTTTGTCGTATGGACAAATAGGAGCTTAAATCAATTATGTAGAAATATTTATATATGTATATATTATTTTTAATTTATCTTTTTAATAATATATTCAATATATTTTAATTTTAAATTTTATTTAATAATTTACTGCTTTCTATTTTAAATTTACAATAAAATTTGTAAATTAAGCCAATTTTCCACAAAATTTAAAAAACGTTCCCAAACAGACAAAAAAAATTTTTTTTTAAATTTTTTTTATTTAATATGGTTTCTTTTTAAGTTTATAACAATTATTGATAAACAAAAAAAAATTATAAAAATTTATTTCGTTACTTTTTAAAAAAAAGTTGTAAAATTCTCGAAATCCTTCAAAACCCAAATTCAGACTTTAAATTAAACATATGTTCATATTTATGCAAAATATATATTTATTTTTTTTATGTTTTAGAAAGAATACAATATAAGCTTTCGTTTGCTTCTCATTTTTTTAAAAAA
This sequence comes from Pollenia angustigena, assembly GCA_930367215.1. NCBI lineage: Eukaryota > Metazoa > Arthropoda > Insecta > Diptera > Polleniidae > Pollenia > Pollenia angustigena. The sequence goes on along the minus strand of OV884061.1, from coordinate 7,095,643 downwards.
TCACTTTCCATTTTGAAATTACGGCGAAAATTCTGAAACAAACTATAATTTTCCGAAAAATAAAAATGTCTATAAAATCGTAAAAAAAATTTTTTTCCCGTGTATCTTTTTTTCAGAATATGCCTTTTAATGTATATTTAACGATTTGAAGAAAAAAAATTGAAAAAAATTTAAATTACGGCTCCCATGAATTAATCGCCACTTTCGGTGTCATCGAACCCACTGTGCGACGTTCTCTCACATATTATATCAGATATTTTCTTAGGTGAAGACCCCATGTTATTTTTGGGTTATTAACAGTTCAAAAAGAATTAACTAATCCCTTTGTTTTTTTAAAAAGTTTGTTATTTTTTCTTTTTGTTTTTTTTAATGTGTTTGTTGTTGATTTTAAAAATTTACTCTGTTTCAGCTTGATGAACCACTGTTTGCTTTCACGGCAAAAATATAGAAAAAAGTATCAAAAAATCGACCTTGAGCAAAAAAAAATAGTTGGCCATTAAATTCTTATTTAATTTATAATTAATAATTTACTTTTTGCCAACTTGACAAGTTCAGAAGTTGTTATTTTTGGGGCTACTTTCATGTGTTGTACTGTGTTATAAAACCATCCAAAGTTGTCTAGATTTTATGCGCATTCCTGAGATATTTTAACACGCTGGCTGCCACGTCGCACGTTTTCATGCGACACCCAGATGTTACCCAGACGCCACGTCGCACATTTTCGTGCGACACCCAGATGTTACCCTGAGGCCACGTCGCACACTTTCGTGCGACACCTAAATGTTACCCTTAGGCCACGTCGCACATTTTCGTACATTTTATTATGGAATTTTACATGGAATTTGGATTCTCTGGCCTGTGGTGAACATTTTGGTATATTTTCCATGGCCGCTGTGTATTTTTAATAGTATTTTTTTGGGTAATAAAAAAGTTGGAAATTTTATTTTGTATTTTTATTAATTCTTTTAAAAATCAATTCATTTATGAGCAAAAAAATGTATAACAATATACATATATGTATGTAAATTCAAATGGAGATCTGCAGAAAAACAATACACTTAAAATTAGAAATTAAATTTGGAGATCAGTAGAAAAACCATAAACTTAAAATTAAAAAATCAATTTGTTAATGGAGTGCAAAAATAGTGATATTAAAATGTAAATTTATCAAAACTAATGCTTCTTCTTCTTCTTAGTGCCTAAAAATAAGTTTTGACTACCCGCGATTTTTTTTGGTCCCTAATTTGCAGCTATAAAGGTTTTTTTGTGTCGCACATTTTCGTGCGACGTGGCCCCACAACATGTTTTATGTTCTCCCAGGCCATGTCGCACGAAAATGTGCGACACAAAAAACCGTTATAACTGCAAAATTAGGGACCAAAATAAATTCGCGAGTAGTCCAAACTTATTTTTAGGCACAAAGAAACAAAAAAGAACAAAAATAAGTTGTTGGCCTCAGGTGACCAAAATGGTTAAATTACATTGCTACTGAACGATCAAAATTCTAAAAAGGCTTTGGCAGCCAACGTGTTAATAATATATATTTATATTTGAGGCTTTGTTTATGCCAATAGAACTACTGTTGGTTTTCTTGAAAAAAAAAAAAAAACAATTGGCCAGAGTCTTATGCCATCCGACCATACTACAGGTTTAACGATTTCATCATAAAAAATTGAGGAACAGGTAATTTAAAATTAACATGTTTAAGGGTTTTTATATCGATAGCTTTGCCTATTTCTGGTTGCTTTTCAATACATTGCATTATTTGTTCGGCTGTACCTGAAGGTTCGAAATATGAAGATATTTTTTGATTGGAATAACAGCCAAATCCAGTGTTAAAAAAACTGCACTTACTTTAATTTTTTTCTGATTTGACTTCTGCTTGTGCTTCTGAAATCAAAACAGTTTCAGTCATAGCAAAATCACAAAACGATAAACAAACTGTTGAACGAATTTTTTGCCAGCAGTTGAAGCACAGCCTCGAATAACGTTTTAAGTTAAAAATTAATAATTTTTCAGGAGAGCAAAAAAACGTTTTTTAACAGGCAGCATTATTTGTTTTAAAATTTTTTTTCTATTATTAATAATAATAATAAAAACTTTAATGCAAAAGGCTTTTAAAACATTATTCCGTACTGCAAAACCATTTCGGTTTCATCATTTTGTTAGTAACTTGCAATGTGCTTCCACTGGCTGACACTTTGTATGCCATTTTGAAGGCGTTAAGGTGCATAGTTTTGGTTGATTTGATGTTTAAACTGTGTAAGAGAGTAAGGCCAACGGTTAAGGCTCAGTTAGTCTTTACTTTCTGTTTCTGTTCTGTTCCGTGCCGTTCTGTTATAAAATTGTAATAGTTACTTTTTCCGTAGTTACTTATTTTATGATTTATGATAAATTTATTAGCTTTGCACCGGCCATTGTTTTATTTTAATAACTTTAATGCACATAAATTTGAAAAAATTTTTTTTAATGAATTCTTAAAATCAAAAAACAGTTTATTTCAATGTAAATATGTATTTTTATTATTTATTTTGCTGTCACTTAGAAATACTTAACATGTTTTTGATTTTAACAAACTGAACCGCAACAGAACAGAAAAACTAATCAATTTCATAGGGTTTTTAATAACAAAAACAAGTCAGCTGATTCGTAACAGAACAGAAAGTAAGGACTAAAGGCTCAGTTAGCCAGGAGTAACAGTAACGTTGAAAATCAGCTGATTCATTTTGTTGTATGTAAAGCAATTAGAACGATTACAGTTAGCAGTAAGATGTTACGCCAGTGATGTTAACCGTACGGTAATTACCCTTTTTTAGGGTAATATTGAGCCGCAAAAGGTAGCAAGGTAATTTTATTTAAAATACGGTAATTTAAAGATATTTAAATTTTTTGTATAAATATACTTACATTTGTAGGTTTTATAATTTTAGATGTTATATCAAAACATTTAGAACATTATGTTTATTAATTTTTAATTAAACTTTTTGTTTGTTTAAAAGTCAACAATTTTTAAACATATTAAATAGTCGCAATGTTATAAATTTAACTATAGTTTTCGGATTCTTTAAGGACGGATCAGAGATTATATGTGACTAAAGTTAAGTGTTTGGCACTTGAATACCGTATTTTAATCAAGCATTATGTACTTGATTTAACAAATAGAAACTGGGAATTATTTCCTTCCGAAGGTTACTTTATATTATATTCAACATTTTTTCATTTTTCGAATTTATTCTATGAGCTAAATTTCAGTTATGTATTTTATAAAGCCTTTTTGTAATAGTTCTATTCCTTCAATTTTTCAAAAATGACTTTATACACTACCAGACTATTATATTGTATTTTCTATTTTACATTTTACCTTAGCCTTCCTTTGGAAAGCAATGAGGTATATTAATGTATAGAACAATTTACAATTATTAGACACCAGCAGAATGTAATGCATTTTCTGGCCCGCTACGGCCTTCGTCAGCATTCTTTGTGTCACACTGGGTAGTGATACTTTATAAATTGAATGTATTTAACTCAACTATTTTAACAAATAGAAACTGGGAATTATTTCCTTCCGAAGGTTACTTTATATTATATTCAACATTTTTTCATTTTTCGAAAAGAACTATTACAAAAAAGCTTTATAAAATACATAACTGAAATTTAGCTCATAGAATAAATTCGAAAAATGAAAAAATGTTGAGTACTTGATTTAAGAAAATCCGAACTTACCGTACTATTGACACCGCTTTGCCTTGGTTTAAGTACGGATAAATTGATTTTACAGTATTTTTTTTAATGTTTTTAAACGTTAACCCTGTATTACTAACCTTAAATCATGTCGTACAAATTTATTTTAAGACAAAAATGTCCATTCAAGTTTTACTTAAAACACATTTAAAATTTAAATAAATTGCTAATAAATACTGCTCTTATGTGCTATTTCCAAACGATGGACTGATGGCTTTTCATATAAATTAAAATTTTGATTAAAAATCTTTGCGTACGGTAATTTTTTCTCAAAAACGGTAATTTTTAGAGGGCCGTACGGCAATTAAAAAATAAAAGTTAACATCACTGTGTTACGCCTCAATCTGTAAGAAGTAGATTGGTCTTACTTTTTTACGGTAAGGTTACTGTTACTATTACTCCCGGCTAACTGAGGCTTAATTCTGCCTTTATCTGCAAAAAAACAGTTTTTGCAAAATGTGGCGTTAACAACGTTATTCGCGGGTGTGCTTCAGTTGTTTTAAAAATTGTGGTTTTGATTTTCTTTTCAACAGTTTCGCAAGTAAAAGTACAATCAGTCCCTTTGCTTTTGTAAGTCGCAGAAAAAAACCTTCTGTATTTGCAAGCTATAACTTATAAGCTGCTGCCCCCAGGGGCCGAGCACATTTCGTGGGTTTCGCACACACACACACACACGAATGATAGCGAAACTCACTTCAAATATTGTAAAAAACAACAATAAAAATATACATGTATTATGATCAGTGTTGCAAGATTGAAATTTCGAAATGGTACTGAACTTCAACGAGTATCTTTCCCAACATATGGTACTTTTTGTTAAAAAAATAAAACAATAATTAATGAAAATAAAAGGAACAAAAAATATTTGATTGGAATTCATTTATCTAAGTATTTAATAGAAATCGGTATTTATATTTGAGGCACACATGTAAATAATATTTCTGTTATACATAAGCGCCAAGCGCCCCATCCATTTACAATATTATTGTATATTTTATTTGAGATATTATTTCTATATTGCACTCTATTATTTAATAAGTGGCACAATGGTTTCAATTAAATTATGGCGCAACTCTTATTTAAAAAAAAACCTTTTAAGCAAAAAAACATAGTACATTATTGCCAACACATTTCACAGTATATTGCACTTCTTTTTTTATGTCAATTTTTGCCAATATATTGTGACACCTTCGAATATCACATACACATTGGCGATAAAATTGAACAGTTATATTGCAAGTGTATGAGCCGCTTAAGGTACGTTTCTTCAGTATTCTAAAAAAAATATATTTGAAATAGTTCATATATTTATGAATAATAAAATAAATTAACAACTTAATTTTTGCAACATAAATTTATACCGGTATTTATATTTTAACTTTTGCAAATTTTCATTATTCAGACTTTTACATATATTACATACTTAGAAATTAGTTCTAAAAAAAGTTTAAAACATTAATTTTTAAAAATAAAGCTTTTAATTCAGTTTTATAAGATAAACCAAATTTACTTCAAGAGATCATCAGAAATATTATAATTACAACAGCAACTACCAGTTGATTTTAATAGGTCTTTAGTTTTTATCAAACTTAAAACAATTGCTACGTGTAAACGATTTCTTCCTTTGCTTTTTACATCATTTTGCATTTGAAAATGTGCGTTCAATTGATGCTCTGAAATGTGGTATCGATAAAATACCAAAAGGAATGTGTGAAATGTCAGCAAACATTAGTTTCGTTCTTAATATTGGCTATATTTTTCCAAGAAATTTAAATATATTCAGAACACGGAATTGAGAATTGATATTATTATAGTTTTCTTTATCGTTTGTAAATAACATTAATAACAATAAAATTACGCTATTGGTAAATAATATTTTCTGGAGCGAAGCTCACTGTCACTTTTAAAAATTTATTTACAAAACAAAATTTAGTTCTTAATGTTTCGCAAATTGTCGAATATAATGATTTCGCAGTTTCACTAACATTGCATGTTTCTTTAAATATGGTTTTCATTTAAATTGAAATTTTCCAATGCACCCCATCTTATAAATTTTCTTGCCACTTGTAAGAACAAATATCCCATTTTGGAAAGCAACATATGAATCCTGGCGTCCACGCTTTGCATTTCAATGTTAACGTCGTTAATTATTTTTCAAATACAACAGCATAATTTTTGCAACAAACACATGATGACCAAAACCAAAAGTTAAGAACTAAAAAGCTCAATGGATAAAAAAGTACTGAAAACAACGCGGGGGTACTGCGGTATTTTTAAGATGATATACACTGAAAGAATTTTCTTCGCAATACCAATGAATTTTGACATTAATCCCATGAAAAATTGCATTAAAAAGGAACCTATGCAGCGCTTCGTTGGATCAATGATTCTATGAATATTATTCATTGGATGAATACTTTCCATAAAGTAAAAAAATTTTTTTTTTTATTTCTTTTAATTATTTTTATTTTTTTATTTTTTCTTATTTTATTTCACTTTATTTTATTTTTTTTTTCTGTCTCTGGCGGGATTCGATCCCCCAACCTCGGTGCTGATAGACTAGCTTACTACCAGCTAGTCTACTGGGGCAGTGTAGTTTTTGGATAAAAAAACTATGTTTTTTACTCAATTAAGAGCGCAAATATGGCATTAAATTGTTAATAATAAAAATAACAACGTTGATTGAAAGTTTTTGTTTCATTACTTTAATGACATTTTTATTGTCATAATGAAAATTTAGTTGCGAACTAGCTCTTGACGAGTACGGACGTGTATCAGTGAGTAACAAAAATACAAAAAAAAAAAAAAATAATATAATAAAAAAAAGTGAAAAAATATTTACCGTAGGTGAAAAAAAAAATATTTGTAATAGGTGAAAAAAAAAAGAACAATAACTAGTGTGCCCGAAGAGATTTGTGAATGAGCCTCACAAATACTCCCAATAAGGAGAGTAGGCCCAGCACAAATAGCAGAAATGCGTATATTGTGGTAAGCTCCCCGAGCGTGAGCAATGAAAACATTCGATACCCTGAATTAAACAAACATCTTTTAAGTGCAAAAATTGCCAGCGCAACTGGTTTTCCATACAGAAATTTAAGTTCAAGTGTGCCCAACCTGAGCAAGTGTGTTGATCCGACCGTAAATGTGGTTCAAAGTGTGAAGCCGTCTGACCAGAGGAATAATAACGAAAAACCTGGAACATCACGATTTGCATTAACAAATACAGGAGCTGTACCAAAAAGTACTAAAGTGCAAACAGGCATGGACAGATATATAACAATAACTAAGAGAAAGGCTAGCCCTAGGTCCACCCAACAGGAACGCGTGGCCAAACAATACAAAGGCTCTAACGTAGTCTCTTTGCCAACAAATGGTAACAGATTCTCTGTACTATCCATACCTGACGATGAAGAAGCAGAATTAGCTAATGGGACAGCCACTAAAGAAGTTAAACCGCCACCTATCTATCTGCGGGAGCAAACATCAAATAGCATAGTCAACATGTTGACTCAACTTGTAGGTAAGAACAATTTCTACGTCGTTTCTATACGACGCGGACAAATTCAAGAGACCAAAATTCAAGCCAGTACAGAAACGAACTTTCGTATTATATCAAGACACCTGGACGCAGAAAATAAAAGCTACTATACATACCAATTAAAAAGTGCTAAGGGATTGATTATTGTCATAAAAGGCATAGATAGTTCCGTTCCTACAGATGAAATAAAATCTGCCGTAGAGCAAGAGGGGTACGAGGTAAAATCGGTTCATAACATTTTGAACAGGAACAAAGTTCCCCAACCACTGCACCGCATTGAGATATCGTTTGATTCATCGGTTCTCAAAACCAAAAATTCAGTTCATCCCATATACAACTTGCGCTACCTACTCAACAGAAGAATAACTGTTGAGGAGCCAATAAAACGAAAGGGTCCCTCCCAATGCACAAACTGTCAGGAATATGGGCATACAAAATCATATTGTAAATTGCCTCACGTATGTGTGGTTTGTGGCGACGCTCATAAAACCGCCGAATGTAATCGTTCTAAAGTTGACCCAAATGTCAAGAAATGCAGCAACTGTGGCGAAAATCACACGGCAAACTATAGGGGTTGTAAAGTCTTCTTGCATTTAAAAAAACCAGCATTAGTTCAAAAATATACTCACTCCCAATATGGTCCATCACATGCGCCCAGCCAAGCCGCTGGCTCTATTGCTAGTACTACACAAACAAACAAACAAAACCAATCATATGCCCAAGTCCTAAAAGGAAACCCTAATGCGAAAAATCCCCCGAGTACTTCCAACGCAAAGCAACCTCCATACGCTAATGTTCCTAGGGAAGGTCTACAAATGCCTACCTCAATTGAAAATTTAATTCAAACTATGAATAACTTCATGGCCACTATGCAGAGCATGTTTCAGGAAATGATGCGAAACCAGAACATGCTCCTGCAAGTTCTACTCAACAAAAAATGAACCAGTTAAAAATATGTTTCTGGAATGCAAACGGGTTATCCCAACATAAACACGAAGTTGCAAACTTTCTTCATAGGCATGAAATCGACGTACTTCTTGTCTCTGAAACACACTTTACTCATAAAAACTGCTTTAGAGTAAATGGTTACCTTACGTATGACACAAAACATCCCAGCGGACGAGCTTGTGGTGGCACAGCCATAATTGTGCACAAACACATCAGACACTTACCATTGCCAGAGTTCGAAGAAGATTGTATCCAGGCCACATCTATAAATCTGACTGATTTCAAACTAACGTTAACATCCGTTTATTGTCCCCCGAGGCACAAAATTCTACACGATAAATTTCTCAACTTCTTCTCCACATTGGGCCAGAAATTCATTGCTGCTGGCGACTACAACGCTAAACATACATATTGGGGCTCCAGACTTATTAGTCCTAGAGGTAATCAGCTATATAATACCGTAACTGCAAATAACTTTGATGTGGTATCGAGTGGTGAGCCTACCTATTGGCCAACCGACTTCAACAAGCTACCAGACCTTATTGACTTTGCTGTAATCAAAAACATCAAGCGCGATCAGGTACTAGTTAGTTCCTCCTATGATCTTTCGTCTGATCATTCACCTTCAATCCTCATTTTAAAATGTAACTCTGACGCCGCAGCTGCAAACTGGTTTTCCTATCCAAACAGAAACACAAATTGGTTAAAGTATAAAATGTATGTGAGCTCTCACCTATCACAGTGCATTCCCCTAAAAAATTCATCTGACATCCAAATAGCTGTCGACCGATTTACAGAAGTCTTGGATGCTGCAGCAAGAAATGCAACCCCAATCAAGCGGACAATTAAACGTGCTCCTTACAATACATCGACGGATATAGAGACCCTTATCAGAGAAAAAAGGAAGTTAAGAAGACAATGGCAAAACAGTCGTTCCCCAACCACTAAGGCCCAACTACAATTATGCCTGACAACTCTTCGCAACAAATTGAGACAGAACCACGAGTCTGCAATAGAAGGCTATCTAAACAGCCTAGATGCCACAAAAAACTCCAATTATAGCTTATGGAAGGCTGTACGGCATATGAAATGCCCTATAACCCAAGAATCTCCATTAAGACTGGAAAACCGCACTTGGGCGAAAAACACAGATGAAAAATTAAACGCTTTCGCGGGCCATCTTGAGAAAGTTTTCACGCCACATGATACACATACTTGTTCCTGTCGTCCAACCATTCCTGATAAGGTAAACCATCCATTAAAATTTAACATTACTCAAGTAAAATCTGCAATAGAAAAAGTGAATATTAGAAAATCTCCCGGACTTGACCGTATCACAGGGTCAATGATAAGAAACTTACCTTCGTCTGCTTCCAGAATCTTGCTGTTCATTTTTAACGCTATATTAAGAGTCGGATACTTCCCATCCTCATGGAAGAAGTCTATAATTGTTATGATTCCCAAGCCAGGAAAAGATGCTAGCCAGGTTGCGTCGTACAGACCGATAAGCTTATTATCAATCCTATCAAAGCTTTTCGAAAAAATATTCATTTTAAGTATAACTCCTCATCTAAATGAACACGACATCATCCCGGATCACCAGTTCGGATTCAGAGCGAAACATGGTACAATAGAGCAAGTGCATAGAATTGTCACCCTTATTAGATCGGCGTTTGAGAAAAAGCAATACTGCTCAGCCCTGTTTATAGACATTTCCCAAGCATTTGACAAAGTTTGGCATGATGGGCTACTCATCAAAATAACACGAATGCTTCCTCAAAACACTCACAAGCTTCTGGAGAGCTATCTAACAGGCAGAACATTCATAGTAAGGTCGCAAGATAAATACTCGCCCCTCAAGAAAATTACTGCTGGTGTTCCCCAAGGCAGCATATTAGGACCGCTTCTATATATAATATACACAGCGGATATGCCAACAAACCTGAGCACGCATACCTCTACATTTGCAGACGACACAGCATTTATTAGCGTTAACCATGACCCAAAAGTCGCATCGCAAAATCTGCAGTCCCACATCAATGAACTAGAGGCATGGCTAGAAAAATGGAGAATAAAGGTTAACCCGGCTAAATGTGCTCACTTAACTTTCACGCTCAGAAGACAAACGTGCCCAGCAGTAAAAATAAATAACATCACTGTTCCGGTAGAAAACCATGTAAAGTACTTGGGAGTTCATATAGATAGACGTTTGACCTGGTCTCGTCATATCGAAGCGAAAATAACGGCTATGAAACTTAAAGCAGCTCAACTACATTGGCTTCTCGGTAGAAACTCAAACTTGTCTTTAGACAACAAAGTTCTTCTATACAAGTCCATCATAAAACCAATATGGACATATGGCATCCAATTATGGGGTACTGCATGCGCATCTAACATCCAAAAGCTTCAAAGAAGACAGTCTAGAATATTACGACAAATTGTCTGCGCCCCATGGTATATACGTAATGATATTATCCACAGAGATCTCAACGTCCCCACTATCCAGGAGGAAATTAAAAAATATTCAATAAGCTACGTCGATAAACTAATGGTTCACCCTAACTACCTCGCTCGGGGTTTGCTTCAGTTCGAAGGTCACCAGAGGCTAAAAAGAACCGATACTTTGAGCCTTACTAGAAGACAGTCTTAAAAATTTGAATACAGCAGTTAGTGGTTACACAGGTAACAACTAATAAACAACAAGTAGAATTAAGATTTGAATACATATTGTAAATTTCGATAAGAAAGATTCAATAATAAAAATAAATTATTAAAAAAAAAAAAAAAAAAAATAATGAAAATTTAAATTTATGAAGGCAATTATTGAAATATGTGGCTTTTATAAAAAATTTTTTGATTTCATAAATTTAATGGCATACATGTAACATTAGATGTACGAAATTAATAAATCTTACATTTTTTAATTAACAATTAAAAATTTTTTTAAGGAAACTACAATTTTGTATTAATTTATGATTTGTATATTGTTTTTTTATGTTCCCAATTAAAATTTTTTGTTTAACTTGGACAAACTTAAGTTTTCATATATCCAATGAAAATTTTTAACGTAATTACGAAATCCAATGAAGCGATTTTTACGAAAATATTTCATTATAACTATGAAATTCCATTTAGACAATGAAAATTTTCATTTACCTAAGGAAATTTTTTTTATGAAAATGATTCATTAAATATATGAAGCATTTTTCTTTCAGTGTAGTACTGAAAAAGGTACCAAAGTACTGAATTTTTCAACACTGATTATGAATAATGGAAACAAAAGTACAGAAGAGAAAAGAGAATATTTTTCTGCTTAAAATGTATAAAACTAATGGCGTTTTCTTTTCTGACAATAAGGTTCCATGTCTGCAGCGTTACCGTTGTGATACTAAAGTATCAATTTGACCCTTTTTCGACGGTGTTGATACCTTTTATGACCCTTTTTTTAAATTATACTTTTGTATCATTATCACCTATTTTGTGACACTTTTTGACCCTTTTTGGAAATAGCTCCCACATTTTGTTTTTTGTCAACACTGCGGAACAGAAGTGCTAAACAAATGTTTTCGAAATTTGCTTGATATGGAACAGACTCAAAGTATAAACTTACAATTCCATGCTTCTTCTCCTTGATTTTTGATAGTAAAGTACAATTTCCCAACAGCAAACATAACTCATATATGTACATATTTGTTATTTTTTATGATGGTTTCTTTTCAAAACAAAAATTTGACATTTTATTAAAAAAAAAGCAATTTGGTGGTTTGCTCTCATAAAGAGTAGCATGTTTTATTCAAAAAAATTCGCCCTTAATAATGGCAAAAGGTACTGAACTTTTCGCCCCCTTTTGAATCGACAGTGTTGAGAGCAGTGTTCGAAAATAAACACTAAATATCGTTTCTTAATGTTCGGTTCGGTAGATTTGTCGGAAACACACGCTAATAGTGTTTGTGTAGAAAATCATTAAAAAAATAACGTTTCCCTGTAAGGCCCAGAACAGACGGTGAAACGTAACTGCAACGAAACTGCAACTTCTAGTTATTTTCGAGTTTCATTTGAGTTTATGCCATAGACTCCTTTGAGGGACCACACACGACGTGACCATTTTGAGACCGGTTTGAAATGCATTGGAAATCAGTTGCATTGAAACCGGCGAGCAGGAAACTCGTGTTTGCGTTTCATCTGTTCTCAAAGAAAATCGAAATGATTGTGATAATTTCATTACATTCTGGTACAATTAAGGTTGCAGGGTGTATGGAAAACGATTGGAACTGGTTTCAAAACAATAATTTCTAAAGGGTTTCGTTGCAGTGACGTTTTACCGTCTGTTCTGGCCCTTAGTCATCTTTCGAACACAAAAATATTACTGTTTTTATGAAACACAACAAAAGATGTGAACATTTAATTCCGTTCGGTTTTTTTTGAAAATCCACAAACTTCAATGTGTTCGGTTCGGCTCGTTAATGTTCGTCCCTCTTGGCTGGTAAAAAAAAAATCAAACATTTTTTACAAAAACAAAATACACACACGAAAAAAACATAATAGAACATTTAAATATAATGTTTGTCTACAGTATCACTACAATTGTTCTGTTTTTTAACAAAGAATCGAACATTATATAATGTACGGTTTTAAGGGTTGTGTATGTCTACACAATCACTAAAAAAATTGATATCGTTCTTGGGTGTGTGAGCCGAACGTTAAATAATGTACTGTTTATTTTCGAACACTGGTTGAGAGTACCCTAACAGGAATGAAAACAAGAGGTAAAAATTGCTAAATTAGCGGAAATTCCCAAATATTTGGTAATACTATGTTCACACTTGAGTTCTTAAACGCGTTTAAGCAGCTCGAACGTGATTAAGCTCTAATCACTTCAAAATCGAGATGATTACCCATACATTGAAGTGATTCGTTAATCACTTCAAATCGACATGATTACAACTAAATCACTTCATAAACCACATAGAATCCACTGAACATACCTAATAATGGAGAATCGCCAACATGTCGTGTATAACCGGCCATGATTTCTGCTTAATGTTTTTATTTTTTTCCTTAAATAATTCATAAATTTTCACAATTTAATCATTAAAATGATTAAAATAATCTTCTGATAACTTTATAAAAGTGTTTTTATCCATTTTTAATACTTTAAAGAAATATAAATTTGTTTGATTTTTTTTTTGTGTGTTTGTTGTGTGTTTTTTTCTTAATCATCTGTCATCTTAATCATCTCAAATGTAATGTGAACGGCTTTGATTAGCTACATAAATCAACATTTTTCTTAAACGCGTTTAAAAACCCAAGTGTGAACTTAGCATTACAGCGGTATGATAGCAAAGTCTAATATTTATTAAAAATCGTACAAGCTTTAAAAAATCTGACACTTACAGGAAAAAAGTCGCATTAATCGAGAAAATGGTTACAATTCGCGAACGATTGCAAAATTTAAAACAAACACTAAAATTTATTTGACATCGCTAAATCGGAAAATTACATAAAGAGTATTAAAAAATTAGCTATAATGATAAAGAATAAACTTTTTGTCAGGTGTTAAAAACAGGACAGAGCATTCCATAAAAAATTAAGTTTTTTGAGCTCTTCCTACCTGAAATATTATTTTTTTGTTTGCTTATAAAAAAAACTAGGTCTTATTATGTTCATTTAAATGGGAAATACTGCTTATAAAAAACTTGACCCTGTTTTTATTGAAATACCCTTTTTCTGACCCCTATTTCTGGAAAATCCCCTTTTTGTGACCCTTTTCGAAAATTTCCAACGGTAACCCTGCATGTATGCTACCATTCGCGCGGGTTTTTAAAAAAAATATGCAAAAATGTGAGAAGTTGTCGTTTTCCTTTCTAAATATTTTGCAAAAATAAATGGCAAATTTGTTGCATTTCTCACCCCCAATTATAATTGAGTGCGAGATAATACCTTTTTTTTTGCATCTGCGTTAAGTAATTTTTTAAGCAAGCAAGTATTTTTTCAATAACTTGTTTCTTGTGTTTGCGTACAATTTGTGTTGTATTGTGATTTTTGGTTATATTATGATGGATATAAAAACTTTTTGTTTTTCGTTTGTTTTACATTTATTTAATAATTATTTTTTTCTGGCGCAAAATTTTTAACAACAGCTGACTTTAATTATTGAAAATCAGTGTTGTTAACGCTTATTGGAACTCAAAGAAAATTAAATATTAATGTTATTAGTACAAACTTTGCATTCAATATGTAACACGCTAAATTCACATTAGTGCTGAGTGTAAAACGTAGCTATTATTTAGTTCCATTGTAATTTTGAAAAATGTATGACTTTGTGAGGGTGCATGTAACCTGATAAATATATTACTCAATTATAATGCATTATTATTTTTAAGAAAAGAAAACACCATAAAAAACGCCTGATTTTACGACTGGGACTTCTAACAACTTTCAAAAGCAAAAGAAAACTTATCACACGACTGCCGATTGTTTTCATATGTAAGTTTTAACAGAGTTAATGTTTAATTTAAAAAAGCAGAGAAAAGTAAAAGCATTGAAAAGTGAAAATTTTGCGACTTTTCAACTTTTGACTTAAGTTTTTTAAACACTGGCCAAATCATTTGAGTCATTGTCACCAACACTCTCATACATGTTTGAAGCAGCAGTAGGAAAAGAAGTTACAGAAGAACAATCAACATCATCATCTGTATGATTAATGTATAAAATAATGCTACTGCATTATTATTATTTGTGTGCTTATTTAAATTATCATTCATAGTGTTTTGTTATTTATTTGAATGCAATTAACTAATTTATTTAAACATTCATCACAATTAAACCCAATATTTTTATTAATTTTAAATAAATCACAAAATTCCTCATCAATATTTGCACAGAAAACATTATATTTTGCCCAACAAATATGGCACGCAATAAAATTAGTTTTAACGACGTTAAAACACTTTGCACACAAAGTTTTCGGGGGAGTATTCATTTACACGACTTGTTCTGTAACCAATCAATGGTTTGGCTAGACCACACTCTCCGCAAGCCATTTGACGAAATATGCCACGCAACTCTACAATAGAACCCACAAGGCTCACTGACAGAAACGAATGTAGATTCGACGTAAACAACTTATGTTCTTGATGGAATACGCTAATAAATATACACTATTTTTACAAAATCTTTATCTCTCTGAAGGCGTACACATGCCACGTACGATGACATGGAAATGCCCGTATGTATATGCCGAATAAGAATAAAGGACACACACACACACACATACATATGTACATACAAAACTTAATTTTAGGCCAGTGTTATCCAAATCTTAATTTTCTGTGCACAATTGTGCTACAAAAACAATAAAAAAAAACTCACACCGACGCTTGTTCTCTTCTATTTTAGTTTGATTTCAGTTTTTAATTGGGTGTTAACGAGTGCACATGTGCGGATGCTTACTGTTTTTTTCAGCTTTATTGTTTTTTTCAGCTTTGATTTACAGTGCAGCCACACGATCAAGATTTTCTTGATAGTCTTTTACATATACTGATTGTTAAAATATGCAAAAGTTGACAGCTGTGACGTAGGCTGCACGCAAGTTGAAAGCAATTTACTTTGTCAAGATGTCGTCGGCGAGAAAACAACTCAAAATGTTTTACTATTTTCCACTTTTGATTTTTCTGCACTGTAGGCTGTTCGAAGGGACTTTATCATTTTGCTTATTAATTTTATTAATAAACATATTTCACTATTTTTTAGGTTTTTAGTTAAACTTTTAAAATTCCCGCAACAATTTGTAAAAAAAAAGAACTTCAGCTTTTGCCGGCAAAATATTTGTGAAAAAAAAAAAACAAAAACAACTTCAAAAGATTTGTAATAAGATGTTTTCTTGAACGAAAATTGATACACTCACTGGCAAGAGAATTTTAGAGGCAAGTTCGTATCAATTTTTAAAAGTATGAGTGTATTGGTAAAAAAGTGTGAGTGTATTAAAACTTGATAGCCAAAACTTGATCGTGTAACCCTCAAGTTAAATTCAACATACACCAGCAAACAATATGGTATGATAGAAGACAGAAATTTTTGTTAAGTTCTTCAAATTTAAAACATATTTTGTTAATAAGAAATTGTTACAAAATCTTAAATTTGGAAAACTTAATTTATTATGCCTAAATACACTAAATTTGTTTAGTCTTAATTGTAAATTAAACTCGACTTATCAAATATGTGTAAAAAAACTTGCCCAACTCTGTAAAAACTGAAACATATTTTGTATTTAATTTTATAAACTTTTTTTAAACTTCATTTCCATTTTGCTTTTTTAAGTAAAATTCATTACATTTGCAATGCTTAGTTTTGTGTTTGCTGGGCAAAATTATCTTATCCAATACAGACGCATTTCATTTATTGAGAGTTTTGGTTAACTATGTTTTAGGCGAGCAGTTAAGTTAAAATCCTATTTATCAAGCTGTGAAAAAGACAGTAGCCGATGACTTAATGTACGCAACCGCTCTGGTATATAAATTGCTTAATCGCAGCATGGCCATTTTCGGGAATGCTTGCAGAGATGAGAAAAATATTAAACAGATCTATGAATTCGTTGATCAATTCGGTTTGTGCTTTGTTGTGCTACAGACGTGTATTAATTAACTATTAATTAATCGCATTTGATTTTGTAATATAAGCAGCGAATGGACGCTTAAAACTAAATGATATATTTTGTTATTTAAATTTTTTAACATAATAGTGAACAATTAAAACGATAAAATTAAATAAAGAAAAATAGTAAAAATATATACATACACATGAAAGTTCATACATGTGTATGTATACATATTAGACTGGTCGCATCTTGTATGGGATTTTTTTTTGTAATTTAATTGTTTGCGCTGCTTAAAATATGAGGTTTGGTGTAAGAAATCATGATCTACTTTTTCAGGTCAATCCGACGGTGCCTAGCCGTGCCGGGCCCAAGGTTCCCCATATTATAAAAATAAACATCTTTTCTATCAGATCTTTATAGTTATACTAGTTGAAAAGCCGAAAATCAAAAATATGGCTTCGTTACGATCTTCCGCAGAGAAAGTACTTCAAGTGTGCCAAAGTTCAGCTTCCTATGTCATTAGATGGCTTCAGAAAGTTGCGGAAAGAATAGGACATACATGCAAACATCCTGACATACTAAGAAATTTTATATTGTATAGATAGATTAACATATGTTCGCGCAACTCAAAAACGCTTTAGCTTATTGAAAAACTAAAAAAAACCGAAATTACGCAATAAAATTTACTTTAAGAAAGGTAAAACGTTTTTCTTATATGCGCAGTCGTTTTAGAAACATAATTTTTTTTCTGGAAAAAAAAATTCATAAAAAATTGAAAAATGCAGCTATGCTTCTAATTTTATGCAGACATATAAAAAACAACATTGCAAACAAAACCAGCTATAAATGATTAAAATCTGTAAACAACTTTTGATTTTATGTATTCACAAAAGATGTGGCGGTTTAATAAAATTCTTAAATTAATTAACATTTTTCGTCTTTTGTGAATACATAAAATCAAAAATTTTGAAAACAGATTTTAATCATTTATAGCTTGTTTTGTTTGCAATGTTGTTTTTTATATGTCTGCATAAAATTAGAAGCATAGCTGCATTTTTCAATTTTTTATGAATTTTTAAAAACAAAAATTCCGAAATTTAATAAAAAAATTATTTTTTTTCCAGAAAAAAAAATTATGTTTCTAAAACGACTGCGCATATAAGAAAAACGTTTTACCTTTCTTAAAGTAAATTTTATTGCGGAGTTTCGGTTTTTTTTAGTTTTTCAATAAACTAAAGCTAGGATCACACGATTGCCGCAAATGCACCAATATGACACAATTTTGATTGTGCTTTATTGACGCACAATAAAGAAATTGCACCAATCAAAAATTCTGAAATCACACGATTGCCCTTTTTTATACAAATTTAATTGCCGCTAGTTGGTACAAAGTGAAATGGGTACAATAATTGCCGCAGCACAGTCACACGATTGTAATTACTTCACAACTGCGAAAACAGCTGTTGTGGTAGCTTTTTTATTTGTTTGGAAATTCTAGTTGGTATGTTCATTAAAAACAAACAATTTCTTCATATAAACTCTGCAATTTTTTGTTGAATAGTTTTATTTGAGATATTATAAGAAACATTTATGAAATTCCAAAAATTAGTTCAACAATTTCGAATGTTAACGTTTGGATAGAAAATTTTTATGAAATAATAAAATTTAAGAAATATTATTTAAATATCAGTAACTTAATTCTGTTACTTTATTAATTTAACTACCGATATCGTTTAGTAAAGAGAAATCTCGGCTACTTTAACAAATTTTTTATTCTCGTTTTCAAGGTAACAAATATTTTCTTTAAGAAATATCAACGACAAATATCTGTAAAAGAAATAATACTTAGTTTTATTAAATATCTTTAATAAAAATATTCGCACTAAACAGCTACATAGTATGCTTGTGAATATATTCACATACATATTTGTTAATAACAAAAATTAAAAAAAAAATTAAAATGCATAGTAAATAAATACATATTTATCTTCAATACTTGCTAAAGGAAACACAAAAACGTAAAATTTATTAAAAAAAAAGGCAAATATTGGCGCGTATTGGGTTGTTTGATTGCCGCACAAGAAGGCAATAAATATTGGTGCATTTTTGTTATTTTTATTGACGCGCGGTTGCTAGCAAACAGTCACACGATTGCCGCACCAGGGTTGCATTTGATTGGTAAAAGTAAGCACAATATTGTCTTCGATTGGCACATGAGCCAATTGGTTGTGCAGTCACACGATTGGTGTATTAAAAATTGTGAAAATTGGTGCATTGCGGCAATCGTGTGATCCCAGCTTAAAGCGTTTTTGAGTTGCGCGAACATATGTATCTATCTATACAATATATCATTTCTTAGTATGTCAGGATGTTTGCATGTATGTCCTATTCTTTCCGCAACTTTCTGAAGCCATCTGATGGCATAGGAAGCTGAAATTTGGCACACTTGAAGTTATTTCTCTGCAGAAGATCGTAACGAAGACATATTTTTGATTTTCGGCTTTTCAACTAGTATAACTATAAAGATCTGATAGAAAAGATGTTTTTTTTATAATATGGGGAACTTTGGGCCCCACCCGGCACGGCTAGGCAACGTCGGTTTGACCTGAAAAATTAGATCATGATTTCTTACACCAAACCTCATATTTTAAGCAGCGCAAACAATTAAATTTAAAAGAAAAAAAAATTGCGACCAGTCTTATACATATTCTGAACAAAAACATTTAAGTTTAAATTTCTTATTTTCTTTGTGTTGTTGTAAAATACAATAAATAATAAAAATATTACAAGCACAGCAAAACGGTGAAAAACAAAAACAACTCTTTGCATGAGTAAGAACAGTGAAACAACACTAAGACAAAATGAAAGAAACGTTAACATTACAGTTCATGCAAACAAAAATAATGCAGAAATAAATACAACAAAACAATATTAACTACCTAACGGCTAAGCCAATTATTCGAACACGTTCCCCATCCCCCTCGGTGTTTACAAAAACAGTGGATAGTGATACATTAAAAACGACTAAACTGTCTCTTGGGACAAGTTTTGCCGAGTCCGCAAGTATTACCGCGAATGCAAAAACAATCTTAGTAGGAAATGATGCCATGCATTTAACCACAGTCACTTTGGAAAACCCTCTAGTAAAAAGTTGTCAAATGCCTCAAGTAAATAAATGGGCGAGTATTTGCTTCCTACCCGAACATATGTGTTAAAATCCTACATTTATATTGGAACAAAGAAAAAATTAAGCTTGCTAGAAGAGAAACTTCGAAGACCTCTGCAGTGGGTTATTTGCCAATTGTATACAAATGAACTTCCATTGCGGCATTTAGTGGAAAATCTGGATGGATATACAAGCGGACCAAAAGGATTTGTTGGACCGCATGGTAAAAGTTTAGCAATTTGTGATGCAATGAAAATAGTTCAGTTTGAGCTCATGTGGTAGACAGGAGTAAAGTAAGAAGCGAGCGAATCAAATCTCGACACGAAGTTCTGCATAAGGAAACAAAGGAAGAAATACAGGCCTTATACTTTGACGGTAGAATTGACGACACCCCGCCTATTCAGAAGACAGACGATAGGAAACTGTGAAATAAGATTAGAATTTACTCATACAGGAGCGTTAATCGAGATTTAACGGTTACACAGATCCATTATCTGGGAAAGCCATTGGCATTGCTAATTCTATCGTCGATTACTTTTCTGAGCACAATCTTACAGTGTCGGAAATTGGCTGTGATGGATGCGCTACAAACACAGGCAAATATAATGGTGTAATTCGCTTGCTAGAAGAGAAACTTCGAAGACCTCTGCAGTGGGTTATTTGCCAATTGTATACAAATGAACTTCCATTGCTGCATTTAGTGGAAAATCTGGATGGATATACAAGCGGACCAAAAGGATTTGTTGGACCGCATGGTAAAAGTTTAGCAATTTGTGATGCAATGAAAATAGTTCAGTTTGAGCTCATGTGGTAGACAGGAGTAAAGTAAGAAGCGAGCGAATCAAATCTCGACACGAAGTTCTGCATAAGGAAACAAAGGAAGAAATACAGGCCTTATACTTTGACGGTAGAATTGACGACACCCCGCCTATTCAGAAGACAGACGATAGGAAACTGTGAAATAAGATTAGAATTTACTCATACAGGAGCGTTAATCGAGATTTAACGGTTACACAGATCCATTATCTGGGAAAGCCATTGGCATTGCTAATTCTATCGTCGATTACTTTTCTGAGCACAATCTTACAATGTCGGAAATTGGCTGTGATGGATGCGCTACAAACACAGGCAAATATAATGGTGTAATTCGCTTGCTAGAAGAGAAACTTCGAAGACCTCTGCAGTGGGTTATTTGCCAATTGTATACAAATGAACTTCCATTGCGGCATTTAGTGGAAAATCTGGATGGATATACAAGCGGACCAAAAGGATTTGTTGGACCGCATGGTAAAAGTTTAGCAATTTGTGATGCAATGAAAATAGTTCAGTTTGAGCTCATTGAGTTTATTAGTGATATAATCGATCGTGGTGATGAAAAGGATTTGAGTACTGACCAACAATACCTATATGATATTTGCAAAGCTGTTTCGAGTGGGAAAATATCTCAACAATTAGAAAACAGATGTTCAGGAAAGTTCTCCCACGCGAGATGGTTGACATCAGCTAATACAATTTTATGATTAAACGTAGCTACAAAAACTCCATCTCATACATTAAAAGAGTTGCCAACCTTCATCGTGAAAGTTTATACACCTAGCTGGTTCAGGATCAAGTGTAATCCAAAAGCTCATAATGGAGCTCAAAACTTGTGGGAAACCATAAACAGTTGCACTTCCCTATCCCATACTTCGCTCACCATGAAAACCTCCTCACAGCTATGTTGGTTGATAGGAGAGCTTATATAAAGAAACTGGTTTTCAGACGTATCATTCAGGCTCGAGCTAAAGAACAACCCTGTAGGAAGTCAAACACATTTATAACTAACTTCAAACTGGTTTTTTTATAACCACATCTAGTTGATTAAGTGACTTTTTTCCTTGTCGACGACTTATTATTTTAACATGGACATGTCATAGGCAGTAGTCAATTGGCCATCTTTGCATGACTTTTTAACTGACTACTAACTACTTATTTTTTAACCTATTTGTAATTAATTAAAAGTATTGTCAGTTTATAATAAATTATTTAAATTTTAAATAATTTTTGTCAAAAAAATATATGTACATATGAACCTGCATACATATGTATATCTTTATATATGTATTTTGTTATAGAAATAATTATTTATGAAAATTTTGCATTAAACTGCCCTAAATGATGATGTATAATAGTCCTGAAATGAATACGCCACATAATTGCTAGTACATAAACAGATTTGTATTGATTCATTTTTTAATTATTTTAAAATGTTTGTATATATTTTTTTCATTTGACTTCATGGCATGCTTGATTTACTTATTTTGATTTTATTTGTGTTTTACTTGTGCCTTTTTGGTTGATATCTGCATGAGATTGAAACCAATTTGTAGTCATTTAAAAAAAGTTAATTTATAGTTAGTGTTTTTTGCAACTGACTATTTTATTTACTACAGGGAAGCCAGTAAACCACTACTTAGACGGTTTTAAAATATATTTTGGAGCATCAGATTATGTCAATATGATTGTATGGAATGACTTAGAAATGACAAAACCACCTCTCAAAAGTCATTTGACATATTAGGATTTGCAAAGGTTACTGGAAACCGAGACTATAAAGCTTCTGAGTGCACACTTTTTGAACTCCTATCATATACTCAAGCTGTAGAAAAAGCCGTCAAAGAAGTAATTTCTTCCTCAAAGAGAAAACTAGAATGTTTGTTAGAAATATTCGTCCAATATATGACTCAAAGAAACAATTTACTTGTTGAAGACTTTTCTTAAAGATTTATACACATTCTCTCATGGTTGGTTGGGTGGTCGGGAGGGAATGGGTGGGTCTCGAAGTGCAAAAAAAGAGCTAGCAAAGAGTTTCACAATACAAAGTTGATTAACGAAAGCAATAAAAACCAATTTTGATAACATCATAAAAGGATATCAGAAATTATAAAACGTTAAGGAACAAAATTTACCAATATTTAGCCAAGTTGAAGCCTTACATGCAGACTAAAACTACCACATAAACATGTTTTTATTTTAGGCCTTGTTTAATTATTGAGTGATTACCCACCCGTTAGGTTTTTTTGTTTCAAGTACTTTAAAAAAAAATTGGGAAAAATTTTAAAAAATTTACTTATCCTCACACCCAGTCATTGAGGGGTACACGTTCCAATTATCTAATATATATAAATTTTATAGGGTCTAGGTTCAATATAGTGGAAGTTACAAACGAAATAACAAAGTTAAAAACGTAAAAATTCAGTCTTATAAACGTAAGAAATGCACAATAACCACAAAAGTAAAAGTTAAAGTAAAGAAAAACACAAAAATATAAAGAAAAACCAAAATTTTTTTTTGAGTATTTTTGAACAAATAATTTAATTTTGTATGATTATTTTTTGCGTAGCAATTTAGAAAAATAACACATTAAAAAGCAGATTATAAAACTAACCCCGAATAAAGAACTTGTTTCATATAATATATAAATCTACTAAAATGGAAAATAGTTCAGAGTCTCAAAATTTAGCGGCCGACTAAGCATTGGCTCTTACTTAAAGATTTGAGCCGTAAGAAAATAATGAAACCTTTTGTTTATCTACAATGTTTGACCCTCGATACAATCCTTGAATATTTTAAAATCAATTGACTTCAATCGTACCGGAAAAACGTCTAACTGAGCCACTTAACGTGTCTGCATTCCGAAAGTGTTGAAAACACGGTCGCCCCTACGATTTACAAGTTCTGAAAAGAACTTAGTTCCCCTGAGCGCAGATCCCAAGCGTCTCTGGAAATATTAGGGGAACTAAGGTGCCCCTTTTGATAAAAAACAGTAATTCATAAGTTTTCAAATGAGCTTTGTCGCATCTGATAGACTATTTTGTACTGCAGATCTGGTTCAAACGGACTTGCGAAAAAGTTTATCTCCGCAAAAGTTGAGTATCCATTGTTTATAAAAAAATGTATATATTCTGTTAATTTTATCATGAATTCTATGGTTTTCTTGTTGGAAGAGTTGTTGTTTTTAAGCGTAACCGTTGAATTCTTAAATTTACGCATTCACTTGCAATATTCCGTACGTAAAATTAACTGAAATTGTAATATAAAATAAATGAGAATTCAGTTAAAGACCGGTTAACTATTTTTAACGAAAAACTCATTTAAAAATTCAACTCCATGTTCCGTAAAAACAAATAAATTTTCAGTTATTTTATATAAATTAACTATCAAAAAAAAATTTTTTTTTCTTATATGCAAATATTATATGTAAACACTAGGGTGACCGGTAAAATCAAAAGTTGGATTTATTTAGGTCTCACTCGCTAATTTGGTGGGTATTGATAAAAAAACAACTCAAAAAAAATTTTAGGACGATCGGCGAAGGCTAAGCCGTCCCTCAAGCCCGCCAAAGTTAAGGAAAAATCGTAAAGTCCGCTTGTATGACTTATATTTAGGAAAATATTAATTTTACATAAAAATCGTTTTCTAAGAAGTTGTTGTTAGTAAAGTTTCCAACAACTTTTGCCTTACAAGATTTCTCTAAAACTCATATTGAACAAACCCTAATTAAAATAAAAAGTAAACAGCAGCATTGATGCGAATTTTTGCTTTAGAACTGTTTTTTCTTACACACGTCAATTCAGCTTTAATATTTGTGTTTGTGTGCGTTTGCTTAAAAAAAAAAAAATTCAAACGCATATCATTTGCTTCTAACGTACCACGGTTGATAAAGTTGGTGCAATTGTACTTTTTTGATACAATTCAAAGCCAAAAAGTACGGTGGTACCCCCGTGACTCATTTGGTACTATTTCCAAATTTTTCAAACCTAAATATTTATAATTGATATAAATTGGCAACTCGTATTTACTGTCCAATGAATATAAACGGATTTCAGTGTTTGGTGCAAATGGTTTTGCCAAAGTGCAAATGCAAAATTTCGTAGCGTTTTTATGAAATCTTAAGGAAACTCTGTGTATTTTGTTGTTGGACTTAACAAAACAGCTATGATATTTTGCATTTGCTCTTTGCAAGACCATTTGCACCAAACACTAAACTTCGCTATTGTGAATAGATTTTTGCACTTGATCATTGGACGATTGCATATGCCACATTCTAAATCAAGTATCAGCGGCAGCATATAAGCCTTCATGCCAAAATATTGTTACGTTACGCCTTTCAATAACGTTTTGGTTTATTTCCTTTATAATAAACCGTTTCGAGTTCTTTTATTGCAATTCAAATAAAACAAATAAACACAACACTTTTGCTACTGTTTACAATTTACACAACTTTATTTAGTACTTAGTTACTTTAACAACCGTAATTATAGCTCTTATTTACAACCAACTATAAATTTCTCAGCGTGATTCGTTAATGACAAAGTTAGAACTTAGAATGAATCATGCCATCTCTTGCGATCCTATTTATACTCGGGCAAATGACCATAGAACGTTCGAGTTCTAAAGTCTAGATGGCTCTATAAAGCTCTAATAGCGGCTATTTCGTTAATTAAACTTATTCAGCTAATACTATCTTTATGGCTGAATTAATTGAGTTATTAGGCATCATAAACTAAGGCATACTTTTAGGCGTTGCCATAGATTGAGATAACTTAATAAAGAACATTCTAGTTTACAGTGGGGTTGAAGTACAATTATGCACAACAATTTTAACATTACATCTGTACATTGATTTTTACACTCGAAGTGTGCATAACTCATACAATAACAATTTTAACTAATAAAATAACTAACAAATACTTAATAACTAATCAATACAAGATAACATAAATTAATCTATAAATAATTACAAATAATTCTTAACTAAAGTTACTTTCGTAACACTGCCCCCCACTTAAGCCTGTTCGTCCCGAATAGGCTCAAAATCACCTCTTCCATAAGGGGCTAATCGTTCCAAATGAACAACTTTCATTTTGGCTCTTGGACTTTTATATTTCTGTATTCGGTATACAACATCATTTAATTTCTTTATTACCTTATATGGACCATCCCAATGTGTCTGTAATTTGGGAGATAATCCTTTCTTTCGTTGGGGATTGAAAAGCAAAACTAACTGGCCCTCCTTAAATCCTTCCGAATTTGCCGCTCGATCGTATCTGGACAACTTTCTATGGCCACGCACGGACTTTCTATGGTCATAAGGATTTCTCCGCTCCAATGAAGATACCTGCTTATCTTCTGGTTGCCTGGCTGCCACACGCTTTGGGCAGTTTCTCTTAAAATTTTGTCTTCCACCTATACTATTGGCCCTTATAACCTTTGCCGATACAGGTTCAAATCTTTTTGCTGTTAACCAGTCTTTACTGGGCTCTACCTGCAACGAGCGACCTTCACTGACGCATACCCTTTTATCTGCCTCCGGACAGTGCCTGGCTTCCAATCTGCTAAGCTGTCTTGCATGAGCAACCGCTTTTTCCCGTTTTGCAACTTTTCTGTATAGTGACGATTCCAGACGAGAACAAGCGAGAAGCTGTCCCACACGAGCCTCACTTTCATACCCAACATTCAGGGGTATTTCATAATCAAACAAATACAAGATTTGTTTTCCCATATTCAGACTTATGTTATGACTTATCATAAAATCTGCGCCAATCAGTACTACGTCTACAATGTCGGCCACAATAAACTCATGAAAATTGACAACATTGGCAAGTCTTAACACCACACGTGTTTTGCCATAGACAGTAGCAGGCTCACCTGTAGCTGTTCGCAAGCTCACTCCGCTTAGTGGTTCGACAGCTCCCGTTACCAAGTCAGGCCTTATAATTGAAAATCCTGCACCAGTGTCGATAGTCAAAATTCGCTTTTTACCATCGATGTAGCCAAATGTCGTAATACTTTTATATCTCTTTGGCACTACTAAATTTATTACCGAGTCCTCAGATGAGAAAGGTAGCACTCCCTCCATACTTAACGGCGCCTCCTGTGATGACTGATTACCCGTTGGTTGTTTCTCGGCGGCGAAGTAGGTCTTGAAATTCTTTCTGGTGCTTTCAGTTACGTTGTATGTGACCAGTCTTACCGCAGTTATAGCATTTTATATTAGTTTTGGTTTTTTTCTCGCTTAAAGCTTCCATAACTGCCTCTTTTATATCCTGCACAATATCCCTTTCACCATTGGCGGTCACATCGAGCCTTCGCACTCTGCCTACTTGTGGTCTTGAAATAATTCTTGCGGTTTCCTGGGCTAAAGCAAATGAAACAGTTTCTTTAAAGGTTGGTTTTTGTGATGCACATACCGCAAGTTTAACTTCAGCATCACGAATGCCGTTTACAAATGCCTCAGTTTTAAAATGATCCAAAAAGGGATGATTCTCACCAGGATAAGTTAGCTGTACCAACCGCTCAATCTCCAGTCGAAGTCCTGTAAGGTTTCGTTTCCATTTTGTAGATTTCCTTTTTGTGTTCACCGCCATACTTACGTTTCAGTGCTACCATAATTTCATCATAATTGTTTCTGCTACTTACTGGTACACTTTCAAGCACTTCAGCCGCAGTCCCCTTTAAAGCAAGAATTAGCTCGATGGCTTTTTCCTCACTGTTCCATGCATTTCTCTTGGCAACTGTATCGAACTCGAGCTTAAAAACATTTAATGGCACACTACCGTCAAAGCAAGGGGCCTTTATTCTAGAAGAAACTTCTGGAATAACCCGTACTGATCCCTCCTGGCATTGTAGACTATTTACCTTGGCTTCAAGATGATTAAATTTTTCATCAAAATTCGTTACTTGTGTTTTAACTTCAGACAACTTATTGTTAAATTCTATTTCCATTGCATTTACTCTTTCATTTATTTCGGTAGAAATCTCCAGAAGTTTCTCATTTGTTATTCTAGAATTCTCTTGAATTTTAGCTAATATGGTAACTGAATTCTCCTTTACCATTTTTTCTACATTTCTAGAAGTTTCATCAATTTTTCTTGAAGTTTCAGCTAAGACATCGGTAGAATTTTCTTTTATCATCTGTACCATGCTTCTAGAATTATCATCCATTTTTCTAGAATTCTTAGAATTTTCCTCCGACAATTTTTCCATTTTTGCCATCATAGCCACAAACATTGTGTTAAAATCCATGTTGCTAGCTACTGCACGAGTACATACCTCTATTTCTTCTTTTTCCTCGAATTCGTAACTCGCAATGTCCATATTGCGTCGCTGGAATTCATCTAATAGTCTCTTCTGCAGCTCTGCTTTATTACCTGCAGTTGGCAGATCCAACTTGCCCAATTCTTTCTTGAGCTGTTCTACTTTTAGCTCTTCAAATTTCATTGCTGTCTATTTTTTTTTTCTTATTTTTATTTCACTTTTTTTATTTTATTTATTTCACTTTTTTTTATTTTATTTATGCAATCCCACTTTTGAGACCAATTGTTACGTTACGCTTTTCAATAACGTTTTGGTTTATTGCCTTTATAATAAACCGTTTCGAGTTCTTTTATTGCAATTCAAATAAAACAAATAAACACAACACTTTTGCTACTGTTTACAATTTACACAACTTTATTTAGTACTTAGTTACTTTAACAACCGTAATTATAGCTCTTATTTACAACCAACTATAAATTTCTCAGCGTGATTCGTTAATGACACAGTTAGAACTTAGAATGAATCATGCCATCTCTTGCGATTCTATTTATACTCGGGCAAATGACCATAGAACGTTCGAGTTCTAAAGTCTAGATGGCTCTATAAAGTTCTAATAACGGCTATTTCGTTAATTAAACTTATTCAGCTATTACTATCTATATGGCTGAATTAATTGAGTTATTAGGTATCATAAACTAAGGTATACTTTTAGGCGTTGCCATAGATTGAGATAACTTAATAAAGAACATTCTAGTTTACAGTGGGGTTGAAGTACAATTATGCACAACAATTTTAACATTACATCTGTACATTGATTTTTCACTCGAAGTGTGCATAACTTATACAATAACAATTTTAACTAATAAAATAACTAACAAATACTTAATAACTAATCAATACAAGATAATACATAAATTAATCTAATTCTTAACCAATAATTACAAATAATTCTTAGCTAAAGTTACTTTCGTAACAATATTATTAAAACAAAGGAACGAAATAGACCGTATGTACCAATGGTTTCAAGTGTAACCGAAACAAAAGTCTTTTTCTTTTATAAACAAAAATTATTTATTACTATTGGGGTCGAAAAAGTACGATTTTAGAAGTTCGTAAGTACGAAATTGATATTCTCATTTATCATCCCTGTAACATACCAGCACGCTTTCTGTATTCTTTAAGGGGGCTCTCATTTAAAATTGTCAACACAGACTAGAAATATATTGAAGAAAAAGAACTGCCAAGGAATCGCCCCAAGGGGGATTAAATATTTGACGGACCTTCATTAGTTTTTTGTGCTTAACATTTTCTTAAAACATACTTGCCTTCTATCTCCACCCTTTAGGGGGGCTCCCATAAAAATATGCCGGTTTAATATAATTCTTAAACTTGGCCACTGCAACGCCAAGATTGCCCTTAGTTGGATCAAATGTATGACCAACCTCACATAATTTGTTTTACCCCATTGCCAGAAAAAAATTGGTTTTTAAAACGACTACGCATATTAGAAAAACCTATAACAATTGTTAAAGGTAATATTATTGTGGAATTTCGTTTTTTTTAGTTTATTTTATAAACTTAACCGTTTTTCAGCGTACCCGAATTAGGGTAAAACGCCAGGTGCCCGGCTGGTCGGTTTTTTTTTAAATAAATAATAAAAATGTTTTTCAACAAAACTAATTCATAGAAAAGGCGTTGCTTTAATGAATTAAAAATTAGATTTTTTTGTGGCTTATTCGATATTTTTAGTTTATTTCGTTTAATAAGAGATAAAGAAAAACTTGTTAACAAATTTTCTAAAAAATTAATATTTTCTAAGTTATTAAACATAAAAGTCAGATTTCATGTAAAATTATAATTATTCTCAAACTTTGGTGGGCTTGAAGGACGGCTTAGCCTTCGCCGATCATCCTTAAAAATTTGTTTGAGTTGTTTTTTTTATCAATTCCCACCAAATTGGCGAGTGAGACCTAAATAAGTCCAACTTTTGATATTAACGGTCACCCTAGGGTACCACCGTACTTTTTGCTTTTGAATTGTATCAAAAACGTGCAATTGCACCAACTTTATCAACCGTGGTACGTTAAAAACAAATGATATGCGTTTGACTATTTTTTTTTTAAGCATACGCACCCAAGCACAAATATTAAAGCTGAATTGATGACGTGTGTAAGAAAAAACAGTTCTAAAGCAAAAATTCGCATCAATGCTGCTGTTTACTTTTTATTTTAATTAGGGTTTGTTCAATATGAGTTTTAGAGAAAACTTGTTAAGGCAAAAGTTGTTGGAAACTTTACTAACAACAACTTCTTAGAAAACGATTTTTATGTAAAATTAATATTTTCCTAAATATAAGTCATACAATTCGGACTTTACGATTTTTCTCAAACTTTGGCGGGCTTGAGGGACGGCTAAGCCTTCGCCGATAGTCCTAAAAAAAATTTTGAGTTGTTTTTTTATCAATACCCACCGAATTGGGGGGTGAGAGCATGGAAAAATAGAAAAAAAATTGATCCATACAGTTAACGACCACACATGTATACACATATATATACATATATACCCATATATTTATTAATATCGATTTTCTAATACAACAAGATAAGTATATCTTATAATTTACAGTATTAGAATCAGAGCTGTTAAATTATAATATAAAATGTCAGTAGTTTTAAAAAATTTTTGGGGAAAAAATACATTAAGTTTTGGAAAACAGAAAAAATACATAAAAAACAAGGATCAATTTATGTTGAAAAAAAAAAATTAAAAGTATATGTGTGTAGTAACAATTAACACATATATATTTAACTATTTGAAATAAAAACATTGATTACGTTAGGAAATCAATAAGAATTTTCTTAAAATTTATTGCGTTGTTTGTGTTTTGGATATGACTTGGGAGTTGATTCCAGAGACGTATGCTAAAAACAAAAAATTGGCATTCAGATGCATGGCTTCGATGCCGAAATTGGTTCTTCTGGTTCTTTTGTCATTATGATTTTATGTAGAAATATGAGACATTTCATTTTTATTTGGTTATTAAAAGATTAATCCATAAATCTACTTGAGAATTCCGAAACTCTGTCAAATCTTTTTAAACCGAAAACATACCGAACAATGTTATTATAAGTGGTGTTGAGCTTCCTCTTATCTATAGAGGAACACCCAGCAAAGATTTCAGAGCCGTATAATAGAGTAGGCAGAAGATAAGTTTTTGCTTACAAAGTTCTTATATTTATAGGGGTGAAATGTTGGGTGGCCCACAAATTACGTAACATACCGTATATTTTACCACATACCTGATTAATATCGTCTGACCAAGTTAAAGTTTTGTTGACAATTACACCTAAATTTCTTGCGGTATTTGCAAGTTCAATTCTTCATTGTCCAATTGAAACACTTAATTCATTTTCCATTCTTGTGTTATTTCTAGAAATTGCCAAGAGTATTGGCTTGCTGGGATTTATTTTCAAACCATTTGCAGAAGCCTACTCGAAAATATTGTTTAAGTCAGCATTCAGTTCATTTAACTTGGTGACGATTAAATCCTTGGTACTGCTAAGGTATAACTGAACATCATCAGCATCGAAGCCAGAAATATGCAATTGCATGCTTTTCCTTGTGCGACTAATGAAGGCAGAAACAATATATTTATCCGCTTTAGAGCTTTTTATGAATTTTGGCATCGCTTTGTTAGTGCATATTTTTGCATATTTTACCAGTTGCAGCATATTTTAGTTAAAAAAACCTTTTTGCAGCATTTTTTAGGTTTATAGCGCATATTTTGCCTTTTTAATGCATATTTTGATACATATTAAATTTTTTTAAAAGCCTACAACAGCTTTCGCAGTAAATAAAAAAAATTTTTTTTCGAAAATCGGTTACTTTAATTTCGACATTTACATTTAATTTTTACTCTTAAATTGTAAAACAAAGCAGGTTGTCATTAAGAATAAATATTATGCGATTTGTATCTAGACCAATCTTTTAGAATTCCGATTGACTCAGAATCACTTTTTAAACTGATGTAACGATGTCCATCCACCCGCCTGGCTGGTTGTCTGTCCATGTTAGCCTTGTGCGCAGAGTACAAGTTCCAATTTTGTAGAAAATTTGATCAAATATGGACGAAGTCTATGCAAATCGTGAGAATCGGTCTATAATTTCACATCCCAATTAGACTCTTTATGTCCGCAAGCTATCTTATTACGATGGTATTTAAATTAAATTCGTGGCAAAAGTATTTTACTTCAAATTAAATTATTTTCGAATCGGTTCACATTTGCTCAAAGCTCCCATCCTTAACTAGCCTTAAATTCCTTTTAAATGTTAACATTTGTTAACAATTTAGCGACCGTACCTAAAATCCCTTTAAGACAAAACCCCATATGGATGTTAATATCTAGAGAATTAATTGTTGAATATTGTGTCTTCAAATGAGCAATTTTTATTTTTAGGGCATATTTTAAACATTTTTCAGGGCATATTTTCCAGTTTTTACTGCATATTTAATGCGCATAAAACGTGTTTTTAGAGCATATTTCTGGTTTCCCGGATCATCAGCATACATCTGTATATTACAAAAACGAAGTTGTTTCGGTAGATCATTAGCATATAGACTATATATAATAGTGGACCGAGAATTGACCCCTGTGGGACACCTCTGGGAACGGGTAGAGAGCGAGAAGTAAGCCCATTATTAACAACTGACTGGCTTCTGTCTGAAAGGTAAGATTTAATCAATTTAACTGCAAGTGAAGAGAAGCCAAACTGATTCAAAAGTTCTATATAAAGGGTAGAATGATTGACGGTATCAAATGCCTTTGAATGGTATAGAAGTACCAATAACGCTAATTTGCCATCATCTAAGTGACTCCTAACTTCTTCTACTACATCAACCAAAGCTGCAATACAGCTTCCTCGTGTTCTGAAACCAGATTGACGATCCGTTAACAACTTGTTGACATTCACATACCTGTATATTCGTTTATGCATTAAGTGTTCAAAGACCTTGGAAAAGTAAAATAGAATAGCAATTGGGCGGTAATCATTTCCCTTTTTAGGGACTGGAATAACTTGGGCATGTTTCCATGTTATTGGAAAAGTGCTGGTCATGAAAATAGTATTAAATAAGTGAGTAAAGTATGGAACTACCCATGGCAGTATTATCCTTACAAATTTGGGATCTACACTATCCAAACCAATTGAGTTAGACTTGATTGCATGGAAGGCCATTATAACATCATTATCATCAACATGATGAAAATTAAACTTATCTGCAGGATTAAAAGCTATTAAGTTTTGATTATAAAAGTCATTTGTGACATTAGGATATGGTATATTAACGAAACTTTTATTGATCGAATTAACGTCGACGACTTGTTGATGCCCTTTTTACCAATATCAAATTCCTTTATACACTTCCAAGTCTTCTTGTTGCCCACTACAGTGTTAAATTTATTATGGTAATGAGAGGTCTTATTATGTCGCACCCTTGATACAACAGCCTTTCTTGCTCTACGGTAAAAAATTTACTACATATTCCGTTATATTCATTTATTTTATATAAAATGACTATCAAAAAATTAATTGAATATTTCGTTAAAACAAAGGAATATTCAGTTATTTTATTAAGTTCAATAATTTTCGTTTACTCCACAAAAGATCCACATTTCTTAATAATGCCACACAGACCAATGATACAAAGAAAACAAGATAGCGCATTCAGCTTTTAAAAATTAAATGTTTCTGCGCATCTACGTCACATTAGCTTATAAGTACAGTTAAAAGATAAAAACACAAGCAGACAAACATGTTTATAATGCGCTATTGTGACGTCATATTAAACAGTTAAATTTTGTAAACATGCGCAATGCGTAATATGTATTGTTTTTATCATTCTTGACACAGACCTGTTCGCTTGTTTTTCTAATGAGAAAAGAGAGAGAGAGAGAATATTATTATTAACTTACCCCGTTACACACGTTTGTTTTACTGTTGTTGTACTGACCACGTTGTTTACAGAACATGATACAAACAAACCAAGACAACGCATTTGACTTTTGAAAATGAAATGTTTCTGCGCATCTACGTCACATTAGCTTATAAGTACAGCTTAAATATAGAAATAGAAGCAAACAAACATGTGTAAAAAATTCTGATGTGACGTCATATTAAACAGCTATATTTTGTAAACATGCGCAATGCGTAATCTTGTTTTTATCATTCTTGTTTACAGAAGAACTCTCAATAATTAGACACCAGAAGTATTACCGATATGGCTTCCTAATTATTTTACTTTTAAAATTTGATGTTTTTTACCAAATTATTTTAACAAATAGAAACTGGGAATTGTTTTACACAAAACAAGCAAATCGTTTTTTATGGATAAGTAAAAATTTATTTTCGGTACTTAAGTAATATAAAATAACTGAATATTCCTTTGTTTTTTACGGCATATGTAATTATTTTTTCGACAGTTAATTTTAATAAAATAACTGAATATTCATTTGTTTTTACGGAATTCGTGATTGAATTTTTGACATTAAAAATTAAATGAACATTTTCATTTAATAATCTATATATATAAAAGAAAGTGGCATAAGTTACTACGTTTATAATTAAAGAACGGCTGAACCGATTTCGATGATTCGTACCAATTCAGAATGGTCTCTGATCAAGTAAGAAGAATAGCAAAAAAAAAAAATCTAAAATAGGTGGCGCCATTGAAAATTACTCAGTATGAACTAAATCGTTAACTCTGCGTTTGGCGATGCTAGGATCTTTAGCAAAGTTGTTGGGCATGAGCCGGCGAAGGTTTATAATTTGATATGACCAATTTTAGACAGGTGACGCCACTGAAAATGACTCGAAATGAGTTAAATCATAAACTGTGCATTTGATCATGCTATGATCTTCAGCACAGCTGTTGAGCATTACCATACAAAGGTTTCTAGGTTGGCATGACCAATTTCCGATAGGTCATCATTTGATCATGCTATGGTCTTTAGTAAAGTTGTTGCGCATAAGCAGGCAAAGGTTTCTATGTTTGTATGAACAATTTCCGACAAGAAGTGCCATTGAAAATGAATCAAATCGTAAGCTATGCAATTGATCATGCTTTGATCTGTTAGAAAAAAAATGTCTAAAATATTCCAGAAAAAAGAAATTATAAAGAAAATTCATTTTCTCATACATTTTGTATGGAGTGCTAAAAGGAAAGTTTAAAGGAGAGGAAGTTTTCATTCCGAGAATTCCAATGATCCTAACCGATATGCCATTCAATTTTAAACGAATCCAATTTCCAATTCGTCTCGCATTCGCCATGACAATCAACAAATCCCAAGGGCAATCATTGAGTGTTTGTGGCCTAAATTTGGAGAACGACTGTTTTTCACACGGTCAACTCTATGTCGCATGTTTCTGTGTCGGAAAGCCATCCTCTTTGTTCATTTTCGCACCTGACAACAAAACGAAAAATATTGTTTATCACAAAGTGCTTCAATGATATTCTCTTAACTTATTCAATAGTTTACTTATAATTCACATTTTCATTTTCATATTCAATTTTTTTTTTTTTTTAATAAAGATAAATTATCTGCACCGAATATTACCTGTACCTGATTCTGTATCTGTATTTTAAATATACACAAAAACAATACTTTTCTAGGCAAAACAACGTTTGCCGGGTCAGCTAGTTTTATATAAAGTTTTATATAAGATAACTTAATCAACAATATTAACTGCAACTGAAAATCCGTATTAATATGCACTTAGTTTTTTGAATAACTGTTAGAATCATATAAAAATAAATTTGCTTGGAATTTTAAATGTTTATTTATTTGAAAATGACTGAACGAAATACTTCTTAAATAAACTACAGTCCGTTACTGTAGTAATATTGTGAGTGTATTAATTGAAAATTTTATTGCAATTTTGCGCATTAAATATTTACTCATATAATAACAACATAAGTTCAGAAGTCAACAGGCATTATGTGTGTCTGTAGGTTTATATGTAGATGGGAAAAGGGTAAATATCTTATTGGTAAATACCGGGTAAACAGGGAAATTTGTTATTTTATAGAAATGTATTAATTAATTTAATAAATGTGAGCTTAACTAATAAACACTCCGGTGTATTGTAGTTGTAGTGCAATTTAACCAGCTTTTTATATTAAACGACTTTAAAAAACCGAAAACTAATTTTAAATTAAATTAAGTTTATTGACAGTTAATGATTGCCATATTCATTTGTGTTTTATAAATACCCAAATAAATTCCCAAAAATGTAATAAACCAGACATCAGGTAAATACCTGGTGGAATCTCATCTTTATTTATGTACTTGTGACATTGATCAAGCATTTGGTTTGTAAAACATATTTTTATAAGTAACGTTTTTAAATAAAAGAATGCATCTATTCATTTTGGGCTAATAATGACAAATATCGGGTGTTTTTTTCAGTGGTATAGAACTTCGAATTGAAATAAAACACAAGAAAATCGTTTTAATGACCATCAATTTGGCTTTATTGGAAGGATAATTTTATGCCATTAATGTTTAAATATGATTTCAGGCATGTGGCCGCCGCGGCTGGCTCGAATTAAGCCAATTCTACAGGTCCAATTTTCAACCACTTTTTCGAGCATATGGGGCCGTATGTCGGCAATAACGCCACGAATGTTGGCTTCCAATTCCCCTAACGTTTCTGGTTTGTTTGCGTAGTCGAGCGACTTCACATTACCCCAAAGAAAATAATCCAATGGTGTCAAATCACACGATCTTGGTGGCCAATTGACAGGTCCATTCCGCGAAATTATGCGCTCATCGAATGTTTCCTTCAATAAATCGATTGTGGCGTGCGCTGTGTGGCATGTAGCGCCGTCTTGTTGGAACCACAACTCATCCACATTCATGCCATCCAATTCGGGAACAAAATAGTCGGTTATCATGGCTCTATACCGGTCTCCATTAACGGTAACTGCCTCTCCAGCATTATTTCGGAAGAAGTATGGCCCAATGACTCCACCAGCCCATAGAGCACACCAAACAGTCAGTTTTTGTGGATGTAATGGCGTCTCAAGGGTCTCATGTGGATTCTCTTCACTCGAAATGCTGCAATTTTGCTTGTTGACGTAGCCATTCAACCAAAAATGAGCCTCATCACTGAACAAAATTTTGCGATGAAAATCAGAATCGAGATCAATCTCATTTTCGGCCCATACACCAAAATCACGACGCATTGCATGGTCTCGCGGCTTTAATTCTTGCACAAGCTGGATCTTGTAAGGTCGCAAGCCAAGATCTTTGCGCAAAATCTTCCATAAAGTTGATGGACAAAGCTCCAATTGCTGTGCACGGTGGCGAATCGATTCATTCGGGTCCTCTTCAACACTTTGCTCTACAGCGGCAATTGTTTCTTCGGTGCGCACTGTTCGACGTCTCTGCGGATGCGTATTATCACATAGAGTAAACGTAGTGCGAAAACGATCCATGGTTAACCGAATTAATTGCTCTGATGGACGATTATGTTGACCATAAAATGGACGGAGCTTGCGGTAAACTTCGCGAACTGAACCGTTATTTTCGAAATAAATTTGCACGATTTGCAAGCGTTGTTCTTTTGTCAACCTGTTCATCATGAAATGGCAAACCAAACTGAACATAAATGACATTAGAGTTGCCAGATTTGACCACAAAATGCCAGTTTCATCTCTATTCGAAAAACAAACCTGTAAAAAAAACACCCGATATTAACGAATTGAGAGATTAAAAAGTGTGTGGGTCTATTTGACCCAAAGGAGATATGAGGGTTTATTTAAAAAAAATGGTTTTACTGTTAGCTTTATTAAAATAAATAAACCAACATATCTTGATACAAATTAACAATTCTCCCAATTTGATTTCATATAAATTGTAAAATTTGCAAATATCTGACCTGATCTCGATGAGCATCAAGAAAACATTGTCCGGTTTGGCTCAAATTTCCCGCACAAAACTTTTAGACCTAATGTCAAAATATTCTGCAGAAAAAACTTTAAAATTCAAACAAGAAATTGTTTGCATACAAATGATTGTCACCCTAATGCACATGTGTCTTGGTTAGGGTTCCCAACTGTTTTTGTTGCAATTAAAGTACATTGATTATTAAAGGTTAAGAAAAAAAAGTACCCAGTATAAATATAAAGTACAATTAATTTCTTTTTATTGGTTTATTTCTTACACCAAACCTCATATTTTAAGCAGCGCAAACAATTAAATTAAAAAAAAAATCCCATACAAGATGCGACCAGTGTAACATACATACATAAATATTGCATTTACTAGGGCTTATTAATAATTAAACCGCACGCATTATCAAGTTAAACGTTTAGTCTTCGAATATAGATGGCACCTGCTGGGATTGAATGTAGAATAGTAAGTATTTGAATACGGTAAACTAGATTTTTCATTTGAAATATCTATTAAATAACTATTAGGATTATTGAAAATTTCGTTAGAACTTCCATAAAAAAAAAAAAAAAAACATTGCTGGGATTTCCAAAAATTTTTTTACATTAAAAAAAATATTATTATTGGGAATTCTTGTATTGTCAAAATTAACAAAACATATTTTTATAATTAACGGGGGGGGGGGGAATTTCCTTATTCCCCCCCCCCCCTGAATCCGCGCCTGATGGGAGCTATGGTCAAATATGGACCGAATTCAAAAAGATTTGGTAAGATTGTCAAGGTTGTTATGAAATATTTTGGGGTCTAATTTAATTTAAATGCCAAGATAATAAGATGGTTAATGGACACAAAATTATATTCCGGAAAGATATTTGTATGAGGGTTATACGAAGTTTTTGCCTGATGCTTAAAACTTATAATAAGCACCCTTTCTGTTCAGCACAATCGCATAATATCCTCTCCACCTTTTTTCTTCCTAAACGAAAATTTTGAATTATTTAAATCTTTCAGTTTTGATACCCACACTACCAAAGGTGGAGAGCCCAACCAGCATTGACATAAAAAATATCCCTGCAAATAATAGGACCAGTCCAAACACGCGTGTAAAGAGTAGTCCACAAGGGACCAGGACTAGTCCACAAGTAACCCAAACGTATGGAAAAAACCTGGTCTATTTAACATTACGATGTCCTAGGAGAGGACCATATAACCCACCTTTGAACCACTAAGGAGTAGTTTTAAAACTACTCCATGGTATATAACCCACCTTTGGACCAGTAAGGAGTAGTTTTAAAACTACTCCATGGTATACTCAAGAGGATTAGTTTTGAAGTCGTTTAAACACGAAAGCATGTCGTTAAAAAACGAAGACATGTCGTCTCACTACAAACACTTTTTAACAATGGCATGGTCCATGCTTGCATTACATCGGACTAGTCCATGGAGTAGTCCATTTTATCAAAATGGGTCAGGTGGTCCAATTTTATTTGCAGGGAAGCGTTCAAATGTAAGCAAAACACTGATTAAACGCTGCTGCCACCTTTACAAAAGACATCAAAGCAAGGGGTTTATAATCGAAAAGCACCCAACTTAATAAGCGTTAAAAGACGATTGCAAAACATGTTTTTTAAGTAACGTAATTACACGTTTTCTTAATGCTTAAGAAACACGTTTTGAAAATCCTTAAAAAACACGTATTTTTAATGAAATTAGCAAGCGTTTTAAACATTTACTTTGTTTTGGATATCGAGGGTTATTTTTCAAATAGTGCTTTTCGAAAAATCACAATTTTACAGGAGAGCGAAAAAACCAATTTTTTCGATAACTCTAGGAGTAATAACTAAACTTTATTTTACAATGTTATTAAAAATGAACGTCTAAGTCATACATATATTAATTTTGTTTTAATTCCAGATATTCGCGCTTATATGGCTGATAGCACCATTTAAGGCCAGTTTACACGGTAATATAATGTATTACGACATGTCGAAAGATTATGTAGAATGAGAAAAATCTTATCATGTAAAAGCAAAATGTATTGAGTAAGAGAGAATACGGATACAAAATCTGACAAGCGGTCGGTAAATGGTTTTTTTCTAAACCATTTAAGAAACTTATGTATTCTCATCACACCAGAGGTGTATTTTAACGGAGTACATTAAAGGTGATAGCATTTTTTTACAATTACAAAAACAACTAAAATCAACTCAGGAAATTTTCATGTTGTTTTTGTAAATATTTAAAACTGCAACCATCTGCTTTTTTGTTATTATTTTTTATTTTACTTATACCATCCGTGTAAACATGAATTATACTTACAAAAGATTTTTATTTTTTTCTTTTAAACACGGAGAGAATTTCATAATATTTTAATTCTACAAAGTCGAAATACATTAGTGGTATTCACACCGAACTTGTTAATTTGTTACTCGGTAGTTTGTTAATTTGTTAAATTTACCAACTGTGAACGACCCCCTTTTTAAAACTTTGTTAGTCTGGTAACTTTCGTAGTAAAACAACTGATTTATTGTTCTGACACAATTTATTATTCTGGAAAAAATAAAACATGCCATGAGAAAGTGTAAAAAAACAATTGTCAACCATTTAATTACTCATGCTTTGACACAAATAACGTTTACTGACGGTAAGTAGTGAGTTACCAACTAACAACTATTTTATCAGGGGTGCCGTGTCGTTAATTTGTTAAATGTTAATACGGTAGCGCGTTAAATATACAAAAACAAAATGCGTGTAAAAAAGTAACGATTAACGACTAACAAACTAACAAGCTCGGTGTGAATTCAGCTATTGTATTACCGTTTAAACTGGCCTTAACATATTAAAATTTTATCGACTTGAACATTGAAATAAGCAGATAGCACTATTTGAACAAAAATAAAGTGAGCTGTAATGATTTTTTATTAAAATAATTAGTAAAATTTAAAGAAACGCATAATCATGTTAACTGAACTCGAAATTAAGTTAAACTTTTACACTAATGTTTATTGCAAATCAATAAATAATTTTATTATCAAAAAGTAATTTCAATTTTTGGGAATACAAAATTTTAATTTCAAAAGATTTTGCTATTCGTGCTTAATTCCCAGTTTTTATTCTTGACAAAAACACTTGAAATTTATTGTTGATGGGGAATGTAAGATGAGATAAACCCACTGTTGTTTATTGTTGATGTGTTTTGTTCAAGCTTTGATATTGTTACAAGTAGAACTGTTGCTATAATTCTTATACGTTTAACAGTTTTATTTGGTTTAATATCTTTAGTTTGTCTAAAATCTTTATGGATGAAGTTTCCTGATGATCTGGCCTAAGCAACCTGTGAAATGCATAGGAATAGCTTATCCCATCAACAATAAATTTCAAGTGTTTTTGTCAAGAATAAAAACTGGGAATTAAGCACGAATAGCAAAATCTTTTGAAAATAAATAATTTTTATATTTTAAATTATCATAAAAATAATGATATTCTTGCGAAATAGCAGACTTCAATGCTTTGGAAATGCATCCGTTTGCTTAGTTGAAAAGAACGTGGGCCAGATTATAAGGGTTTCGCTGCACAGTGTGGGAAATTTGGAAAAACATGGAAATAATTCTATATTTTATAAACAGTTGGTCCGATTGGAATGCAGTTTGAGGTGAAAATTAAAAAGTTGTAGCCGAGTTTAGGTCTTGGATTTGAGGTCTATAGACTTAGCAGGAAAGGTGCTATAGGTTCCCAAATTAGGACATCTCAGGTATAACAAAAACTAAAAACGATCCTTAATTCTTAATGCTAAAAATAATTTTTTAGAGAAATGCGCTTGCCGAGTACTCCATAATTGGTCCAGTATTTTGGAAATATAAGACTCAAATTTATCATAATTTGTTTGAAATATGTTTTGTGAATTATCAACAAGATTTTGTTTGTCGTGCTTAATTCCTTATTTTTATTTTGGATAAAAAACACTGAAAATTATTGCTGATGGGAGAAGCTATTAACATACGCATTTCACTGGTTGCATAGGCCAGATCATCAGGAAACTTCATCCAAAGATTTTAGAAAATTTAAAGATATAATACAACTAAATTCGCTTAACAGTTTTATTTGTATAATTTCATGTACAAGTAAATTTTGGCCATGACTATGTCCGAGGTGGTCCATTCGGACGGTCCAATTTTGGGAGAATTGTTCGACTTTGTATGACCCGATATGTGTATATTAATTGTGCAATATGAATACTAAAGCGGCTCATACACTTGCAATAAAATTGTTCAATTTTACGTATTGTACAATTATATCGCCAATGTGTATGCGATATTCGATGGTAGCACAATATATTGGCAACAATCAAAAGACTTTTGATTTTTATTGCACAACGAAAAGAAAGTGAAATGTGTTGGCAACATTGTACAATGCTGTTTGTGTTATTCCTATAGGTTATGTTCACTTTTTTATTGAATGAATGAAACCATTGTGCGACTTATTGCATAATATAGGACAAAATTGAAATAATATGGCGAATATCATGTACAATAATATTGCAAGTGTATGGGCCGCTTAAGACCCGTGCTTGGTAGACATTATATTTCTAAAAAATACTAATTTTAGGGAATTTTCGGCTGTTTTTTGGGAATTGTGGGATTCGTTTTGTAAGATTAATAATAATTTTGAGCTGGCTTGTATTCAGCATTAAAACATGTATTTACTTGCAAAATTTCATTAAATAATATTAGCTCACAAACATTTTATTAGATAAATTAAAATTTATATTGTTTACAAAATTTTTGCAAAATGTCTACAACGAATTTAAAAATTATATTCGTTTATGAAATCTAGACACAATTCCCAACCCTTTGATGTATAATATGTCTACTTTGTAATAACACTTTTTATCATTTTATTATATGAAGTAATATTTTTTATGTAGATAGCACTTTTTTACCAAAAAAAAAAAAAAAACGTCTGTGTTAGACAACAAAAAACAACATCTATTAAAAAAAAAAAAACGTTTTGGGAAAATTTTTTTTTTTAAATTTGAATGACAGATGACGCTTCCGTCAGTGAACACGTTTCTATAAAAAAAAAAAAATTTTGAAAAATTTCAGATAGCACTATTTGAAAAATAACCCTCGATATGTTTTTTTTATTGATACATTTAAAAAATCATTTTTAATATTAAATTTCTTTTCTTAAAGAAAAATATTAAATAAAAAAATATAAAAATAGGAACTTCATTGTTGTTTCATTTAAAAAATCATTATTACTTAGTATTTTAGTTTACTTTTCTTGTTGTTTTAATATTCATACGATTTTTTGCGTACTGGAAATATGAATTAGAGGCAAACACAAAGCCCTCTTCCTTGCCTCCATTTTCAGCGAAAGTTTCTGCAATAGAATTTAAATATGAATATAAACATGTAACTAGAAACCAATTAAACGTATTTCACTTACGACGAATGGCAGTGGCGACAGTGAAGCCCCTAATGCACTTC
Organism: Pollenia angustigena; assembly: GCA_930367215.1. NCBI lineage: Eukaryota > Metazoa > Arthropoda > Insecta > Diptera > Polleniidae > Pollenia > Pollenia angustigena. The sequence continues at coordinate 7,052,133 of OV884061.1, read as the reverse complement.
TTATCTGCAGTTCCTCGCCAGGAAAAGCTCTCAGCAACATTGTCAGTCATGATCTTCTGCCACGCTTTCGTAACAAATTTTCTCGAATTGGATGTTAGATCTGCCTTCTAAAAATAGAAATAAAATCGACATCAGTATACAGTCACCGGACATTTCAAATTTAAATTCTTACCAGCAAGGAAAATTTTTCTATATCTTCCAGTATAGTTTTCTCAAAATTGATGAGGTCTTGCTTGGTATAATATTAGCGTTATTATGTTATACCGCTTTTCTAAGTTCAATGATTTGTTTGCGCATCCCCTCAACATTTTCTGCTAGGCGCAGCAATATTAGCTTATTTTTCCTCCACCTTTTCAACAGCCTTTTGACATGCGTCGCTGATTAACGATTGAATTGCTGCTGAAAAAAATATAAAACAAATATGAGAAAAGTATTGCGGTGTTAAGTTTAAAGTATCCTTTAAAAATAAATATCTTACCAGACGACGTTGCACTCTCCAAAGATGTTGTTGTTGTGCTGGAACTTGGTTGCATCACATAAATAGTTTGTGAGGATGTGATATCATCATTAATGGGGTCGGCGATGTAATAAAAATTGTTCTGCGACATGATCTTGTATGAGTGCCCCAAATATAAAATAAGACGATCTGGTGTAGAAGCATATAACTTTTGATGTTACTTCGTCAAGCGTATGGAGATCTGGTGTTTCATCAGAAATATAATTCTCGTGTTTAGAAATATTATCTTCGTTTGGCAACAAGGAATCTAAATTATTTTGTCCTTCAGGCACAACCTCGTGTTCCACAAGTTCACTCTGGGTATTTACAGAACTTGCAGCCGCACCGTTCCATAGATGCTTAAAATTTCGGTGCTGCTGCTCACAACACTTTTCTTTTTTCTTTTGCTGCAAACATTAAATAAGTAGATAATTACCTTTTTAATAGCAAATGATTATTAAAAGTTTCAAACGCACTTAATTTAACAACTTTAACAACAATTTAACACAATTAATTAGCACAACTTATTAGCACAATTTTTAACGCCGAGAATGACACGTTTTGCTTAAATTTGTAAAACACTTGCATTTGCAAGCAAATTGTCAACGACGTTCGCAAAACACTGCATTTGCAAGCAAATTACCAAAAACATTCGCAAAACACTTGCATTAGAAAGCAAATTGTCAACGACGTTCGTAAAACACTTGCATTTGCAAGCAAATTACGAAAAAACATTCGCAAAACACTTGCATTAGAAAGCAAATTGTCAACGACGTTCGTAAAACACTTGCATTTGCAAGCAAATTACCAAAAACATTCGCAAAACACTTGCATTAGTAAGCAAATTGTCAACGACATTCGCAAAACTCTTATTTATGCAAGCTTGCTGCAATCTTAATTTACAAAACGCTTGCCAATATGTTTTCTGGGAGGTTATTATGCGATTGTACTGATGTATGCAACAGATACAAATATTGATTCTGGACCCTCTTTTAGTGTATCAATCAATTTGGCTGGCTGGCATACACTAAACAAAGTCTTTATTTCTAGATTGCGTCGAGTGCTGGCCAAACTAGTATATATATGTAACTAGTGTGAAGTTGATTAAATGATGTCCGTCTTTTAAACTGGGTTTCCGAAGACCCAATATATGGGGACTTGGTTGGTATACTTATATTTATGTTACAAATGCTCAGTTATAATGTTTTTTTTCCGGCATTTATATCTTGAAATTATTTTTTCTGCTGGAATAAAGTTGTCCAGCAGCACTTAATAGCTGCACAAAAAAAAAAAAAAATAAATAAAAATTGATTTCGATTAAAAATTTTTTGATATTTATTAAAAAATTAATTAAATTTGCACCAGTTAACAAATAAATAGTATCCATTTAATATTTTTTGATATTAACAACACTTTCTGCATAAATGTTGTTGATATAAGTAAACGTTTTATTAACTTGATTTAATTTTGAATTAAAATGGCGAGATTTTTTTCTATCTCATCGTATTACTTTTTGGCTACCGCCTTAAGGGGTATAAATGGACGAAAATTACACTATTCATGTATATTTGGGTATCTAGAACTAAAAGGAGCAGGAAATTAGTTATTGCTGCTTTTCTGGGTCTACTAAATATGGAGCTGGGTGATGTTCTTTCTGGGTGTTTCCACAGAAAATGTCCCCTCAAAAATTAAATTTTTATTTTGAATGAATTTTTCCGCTATTATACAAAATAATTGTATCATTTCATTTTTCGAAAGATTATACTGACAAAAATGTATTTTTTTTTTTGTTACCCATAATAAATGAATTCAGAAACAAAAAACTTGTAATTTTTTATAATTAAACGACCGTTTTTTAAAAAATAAAATTAATTTCTTTGGTTTGAAAATAAATCCATTCCTTAAACAAAACATTTCAAAGAATTTAATTAGATATTTTACTTGACATATCCTGTGCATAATTTTACAATACATGATGTTTGTTTTTGACATTTGAAAACAGCATATTTATAAAGTAACGACTGTATTGAAATTACATTTTTTATGGATTCTTTCGGTAGCTACAGTTGCTTGAACTTTACGTTAGTCCAAAATACATTGATAACACATATTCATTTCTTTAAAACGTGAGTGTCGCGAAAAAATTTCATGTTACATATTAGAATTTAGCGGATGTATTTCAGCCACCCATATGTGGTATTTCGGAACTGAATTGTTTTTAAATAGTTTTAATATATTTTCTTCTTTTTTTTTTGTAAAAAAACTGAAGGTGTTTGTCTACTACCTCATTCGGCCTATGCAACATTTCATGAAACAGAAGATTGGGAAAAAGGGTGTAGATACCCTGGCGGTGTAAACAATTGGGAACGAAATGTAAAATCAAGCAAGAATTTTATGCTTTCCTTTAATTTTTAATGCTTTATCGTATACATTTTTAAAATTTAATATTAAAATATCACAATTAAACGTCAAATAGTAGTTTGTAATAAAAACAGAAACGTATGCAAGTTTTCTTAGAAACACCCAAAGAAAATACGAATATTTTTGTTGTTGTTTTGTTCGACCAAAAATGCATATTTAGTAGGGAATACCCGTTATAATAAAGATAATAAAACAAAAAGTATTTCCGGCCAACAACAATCATTTCTACCCATCATCATTACCACATTTTCCGTGGCTTTGATTTGTATACTCTTGTATCCAATAAAAATTGTATTTGCTTATATTCCCCGCCCTAACGGTTTCGTACATGCGTAGTGAACATTGAATTTAAAAACGACCACTGAGAGTAAACTTTTGTAGCGAATAAGAGCCTCTTTAAATTTGACCAGTTTTAGACTTACACATTATTTTCACACATGGCTCATTTGCAGCAAGACCGGCATAGTTAAAGCAAGTAAGAGTGCTATATTCGGCTATGCCGAATCTTATATACCCTTCACCATGGTTTGGAAAGAACAGAAGTTTATATATATATTTAAATATATGTATATATATATATATATATGTATATTTATAAAATATATATAGTTTAGTTTTATTTAATTATTTGCACATGATTGCGTGCTATTAAATATATTAAAAGTTTAATTAATATATAGCACGTTAAGTTTTGATCGAATTTCAGTATTTGGTCATGCCGACATCTTAAAGTATAAAATTACCATTTACTTTGGTGATAAAACTTGTAGTCGGGAAGTTCTATGGTTCACGAAAATAGGTATTAAAAAAAAAACTATATTTTTGACATTACTTTTTTTCTAAGTTTCCGAGTTTTTCTAAAGATTTCCGATATTTTGATATCTAAAACGTATGAATAGGTCATAATACAGCTCTTAAATTTTAGCTTTTATAAAAATGTTAATGTTTTTAGTCCTTTTTTGGAGTATTTTGCACATGACTTAACCATTTTTAACCGATTTGGCAGATTTATATACCAATGTGCTTAAAAATAATATTTCCATTAAATTGGCTTATAGGCATATATATATATACCTACATATGTGTACATATATTTAAGCAAACTTAATTATAAAAAAAAACAAACTTAATTCTAAAAAGAGTAACTTTTGGGATTTCAGTATTTTGATTATAACTCAGCCATTTTTTAACCGATTTGACAGATTTATATACCGACGTGTTTAGCAAGAAATTTACCATTTATTTGTGTTATAAAACTTGGACTCGGGAAGATCCATGGTTACCGAAAATGGGTTCTACTAAAAATTTCCGATATTTTGGTATATAAGTCATATCCATAGGACATATGACAGCCCTAAAATTTAGACAGACGGACAGACGGACGGATATCGTTAAATCAACTTCTCTCCTCATAAGGACCCAGAATATATATACTTTATAGGGTCTAAGATCAATATTGTAGAAATTACAAACGGAATGACAAACTTATATATACCCTTTTCCACCTGTGGTGAAGGGTATAAAAATGAAATTTTGGAGTTGGAGATGCAGAATTGTTCGCTTTGTTTTTCTTTATATTTTGTATTAAATACGTCTTTAAATTTTTTATACTTTCCCAGTTTGAAGAGAATGTGTCTTCTTTATTTTCAAGTAGTTAGAGCAAATCAAAAACTTTAAATGCGTTTATCTCGAAATGGATTTTTTTGAGTTATGCCGGTCTTGTAGCAAATGAGCGATATGACGTCAGTACCAACAGTCTTTACAAGTTGCCGGTTTCGTGTCTAATAGCTGTAGGAGAATTTGCCTAAAGTTACTAATTTTTTTTAATTTGGACTTTATTTTTGGTGTCAGAGTTGACAGCCAAAAATATTTTCTTGAATTTTAAATTTATCTGAAATAAAGTTGTGAAAGTCGTAAATTTTTGGAAAATATGTGGATTTATTTATTTTATTTTTGGAAGTTAAATTATATAAAATAACTGAATGTTCATATGTTTGTACGGAGTATGTAGTTAATTTTTGATAGTTAATTTATTTAAAACTAGCTGACCCGACAGACGTTGTCCTGTCCAAATTAGGAAAAATGTTTGCGTTCGATTTCTAAATTCCGTTAAAAAGATACGAACATTTGAAAGAAAAATTAGTCAAATCGATGGAGCCGTTTTCTGATTTTAGGTAAATCGAAAAAAGTGGGCCGGGAAAATTTTTCTTTCCGTAAAAACCTAAGTTATACCATGGCGATGATTTTAAAGAAAAAATCGTCCAAATCAGTCAAGCCGTTCTCAAGTGGACGTAAAAGTAGGCGTGGTACATTTTTCTTTCGATGAAAACGTAAAATTGATTAATACGAACATTTAAAAGAAAAACTAGTCAAATCGATGGATCCGTTTTTTGATTTTAGGTAATTCGAAAATAGTGGGCGTTAAAATGGCGGAGGGGGGGGCAAAATTTTCTACGCTGGACCATGGCGATCATTTTAAAGAATAAATCGTCCAAATTATTTAGAAGTCATTGGTGGTGCAATATGAAAATTGGATTTTGTCACGCCCCTCCGCACGCAGACAAAAAATCAGACTTCACAGTGTCATCAAAATCGGCCAAGCCGTTTTGGAGTCCATACGTTACAAGCATACATACACACATCCTGTCTTATATACATAGATAGATAGATAACTGAATATTCATTTGTTTTTACGGAATTCGAAGTTGAATTTTTGGCAGTAAAAACAAAATGATCTTTTCGTTACTTTAAATTACATTTTCATTTAATTTTTCATAAAGAAGAAATTAACTTAATCAACGGACAATATTAACTGCAACTGAAAATCCGTATTAATATGCACTTAGTTTTTTGAATAACTGTTAGAATCAGTTAAAAATTAATTTGCTTGAAATTTTAACTGTTTATTTATTTAAAAATGACTGAACGGAATACTTCTTAAATAAACTACAGTCCGTTACTGTAGTAATATTGTGAGTGTATTAATTGAAAATTTTATTGCAATTTTGCGCATTAAATATTTACTCATATAATAACAACATAAGTTCAGAAGTCAACAGGCATTATGTGTGTCTGTAGGTTTATATGTAGATGGGAAAAGGGTAAATATCTTATTGGTAAATACCGGGTAAATAGGGAAATTTGTTATTTACCAATAAAATGGTTTAAACGTTTTGTTTAACGTTTTATAGAAATGTATTAATTAATTTAATAAATGTGAGCTTAACTAATAAACACTCCGGTGTATTGTAATTGTAGTGCAATTTAACCAGCTTTTTATATTAAATGACTTTAAAAAACCGAAAACTAATTTTAAATTAAATTAAGTTTATTGACAGTTAATGATTGCCATATTCATTTGTGTTTTATAAATACCTAAATAAATTCCCAAAAATGTAATAAACCAGACATCAGGTAAATACCTGGTGGAATCTCATCTTTATTTATGTACTTGTGACATTGATCAAGCATTTGGTTTGTAAAACATATTTTTATAATTAACGTTTTTAAATAAAAGAATGCATCTATTCATTTTGGGCTAATAATGACAAATATTAACGAATTGAGAGATTAAAAAGTGTGTGGGTCTATTTGACCCAAAGGAGATATGAGGGTTTATTTAAAAAAAAATGGTTTTACTGTTAGCTTTATTAAAATAAATAAACCAACATATCTTGCTACAAATTAACAATTCTCCCAATTTGATTTCATATAAATTGTAAAATTTGCAAATATCTGACCTGATCTCGATGCGCATCAAGAAAACATTGTCCGGTTTGGCTCAAATTTTCCGCACAAAACTTTTAGACCTAATGTCAAAATATTCTGCAGAAAAAACTTTAAAATTCAAACAAAAAATTGTTTGCATACAAATGATTGTCACCCTAATGCACATGTGTCTTGGTTAGGGTTCCCAACTGTTTTTGTTGCAATTAAAGTACATTGATTGTTAAAGGTTAAGAAAAAAAAGTACCCAGTATAAATATAAAGTACAATTAATTTCTTTTTATTGGTTTATTTAAAAACGTTTTTTACTGTTTTTCGCGAGTTTTATCAAACAATTACACTGTGCTAGAATTTGACACTTTTTTCTTGAGACAATCCGGGCAACTGGCGCTTTAACCCAATTCGGGTACGCTGAATCCAATACCGGTTCAAAAACGGTTCAGTTTATTGAATTAACTAACGAAAAACGAAAATCCGCAATACAATTTCCTTAAAACGTTAAATTTTTTTCTAACTTGCGCAGTCGTTTTAGAAACATAATTTTTTTTGGCAACAAAAATCAGACATATAAAAAACAAAGCTTCAAACAAAACAAGCTATAAATGATTAAAATCTGTTAACAACTTTTGATTTTATACACAAAAATCGAAAATTTTTAATTAACTTACAAATTTCACAAAACGCAATATATGTATGGGAGCCCCCTTAAAAAGTGGTGATAAGGGGGCAATTATGTCTCCAGAAATTGTTAAGGCTACTCCTTGGCTGTTATGGTACGTTTTCTTCAATTTATTTCTAATCTGTATTAAACATTTTGTATGGGAGCCCCCTTAAGGAATGGCAGGCAGTAATTTGAAAGAATGTTGCACTCGTGTTTTAAAAATAGCCAGCTATTGTACTCAAACAAAACAAACAAGTGAAATAGTGCAGTCAGCTTATTTTTTTTTTTTTTTGGAAAAATCGTTCTGCCAATATAAAAAAACATCAACAATGGCCATGACTAATATTAATTACAGTTGAATCTCACAAATTCGAACCGTCAGAAATTCTAATCGCCCAGAAATTAGAACCGGCCATTTAAATGTATTGGACGCTCTTAAATTAGAACATGTGGTTCTAATTTCTGGAAGTTTTTTTTTTTGGTTTTAATTTCTACTATGAATTTTTTTTTTATGATTTTGAACTTAATAGGCGAAAACTCAAATTAAACGCTCTAAAATTAAAACAGGGTGTTCTAATTTCTGGAATTTTTTTATACTTTGTTTTGTATTTTCACTAAAAATTATTTTTTTCGCTCATTAAAGTAAAAATAAAACGGGGAATCACCGAGTTATTAGTGGTGTGTTCAATTCGGTCATATGCGTATGAAATTTAATATGCTTGTACAAATTTGGGTCAGTTGATAACTGAAGGTCAATTATGAATTTAATATGTTCAATTAATTAAATGTTATTAAAAAAAATTGTTTGAGTTAAAATACTATTCATTATTTTTCACTATTTCTTTATAATTTTATTATTTTCTGTGAAAAAAATGTGCAGAAATTCGAACTTTTCAGAAATTCGAACTGCCCGGTGCACAAAGTGGTTCTAATTTGTGAGATTCTACTGTAGTTTTTCTTTAGTTTTTCCTAAAAAAAAAAGCTTGTACAATAAGTATTATAATTTTATGAATAATAAAACCCTGACTTATATAACCTGAAACTATTTTAAATTCTAAATAAATCTAATCATGCGAAATAAAGTATTTTCGCGTACTTTATTATTCTCATAAAGTATAGAGTACAATTACTCGAAATAACGTACAATACTTTACTATAAAGTACGGTTGGCAAGCCTAGTCTTGGTATACCTGGATATGCAAAATGCAAAAAAAGGCGAAACGAAAACACATAACAAACAAACTCAAACAATTGCATTTAAATAACATATGACATATATAACATTTAAGCTTATTTATTTATTTTATTTGCGTAGGTAATACAGTTTTTATCGCTTATAAGGGCACTGGGGCCAATTCTTGTTTTATGAAACTGTGATATTAAAAGTTTTTCACCTTTTCATAGTACATACTTTTGATTCCTGTGCCCATGTTCTGTAACTCTCGCGTCGAGAAAGTTTCGATTGAAATGTGTCAAATGAAACAAAAATGCCATAAATTGAAACAAACAGCTGTTTTTCTCACTTAACTGTGTCTGTAACTTTTTTTGGCGAGTACAAGCTGTCACGTAAGGAAATTTCTAGCCAATTTACAGAAAAAGTGTGTCTGTAACATTTTGGTGAGAAAGGTTCCCGCTTCGAACTGTCAAATAAACTCACGAAAAAACAATTAAAAATGCAAAATGCAAAGAATAATAATTATAATATTTTATTTTTGGCACATTTTTCATTGTTTTATTATTTTGCTTTTAACATTTTTATTAAATACTAGCTTAACCCGTTGCGCTTCGCTACAATGCTTTAGCCAACTTTGAAGACTCTCCCTTTAATAGTTCTTCAGTTTGAACAAAGTTTGATCATTCTCACTACAACAGTTCTTAAGATATGCGATATTAAACATTGGCGTCCTATGGTGGGTACCACTTCCCCCGCTGCTATTTTGTTTAAATTTTGGGGCTCAGAAGATCATACTACCAAAGGTCCAACAAAATGCGTGCAGTGGCTCTTATTAATATTTCTATCTATGAGGGATACTGCTCCTCCCCAATCTACCCCGCCTATTTTTATATTGAAATTTATAGTTTACCGTAATAGTAGCTCTTACCACGTTTGAAGACTTTCTCTTTAATAGTTCTTCAGTTGGGCGATATTTAATATATGCATACTATGGGAGGTGTTTCCCCCATGCGCCTACCCGCTTTATTTTTATTTTCAAAAGTGTAGTATACCATAAGAGTGACTTCTACAAAGTTTGAACATTCTCACTATTACAGTTCTTAAGATATGCGATGTTAAACATTGGCGTCCTATGGGGGATTCCACTTCCCCCGCTGCTATTTTATTTCAATTTTGGGGCTCAGAAGATCCTACTACCACAAGTTCAACAAATTGCTTGCAGCGGCTCTTATTAATATGTCTTCTATGAGGGGTACTGCTCCTCCCCTGTCTACCCGCACATTTGTATATTGAAATTTATAGTTTACTATAATAGTAGCTTTAACCACGTTTTAAGACTCTCCCTTTAAAAGTTCTTCAGTTGAGCGATATTTAATGTATGCATCCTCTGGGAGGTAGTATACCATAAGAGTGAATTCTAGAAAGTTTGAACATTCTCACTATTACAGTTCTTAAGATATGCGATGTTAAACATTGGCGTCCTATGGGGGATTCCAATACCCCCGCTGCTATTTTATTTCAATTTCGGGGCTCAGAAGATCCTACTACAAAAAGTTCAGCAACATGCGTCCAGCGGCTCTTAAGATATGCGATAATTAATATTGGCATCCTATGGGGGTACCAATTCCCCTGCCCCTATTTTATTTTTAGGGCTCACGTGATGTTACTGTAAAAATTTCAGGAAAATCGGTTCAGTAGTTTCGGAGTCTATAATGCGACAAACAAACATACAAACATTTTTAATTTTTATATATATGTATAGATGTAAAAAAAATAGAATTACATATATCTTTAACTGAGCCGTAGTTATAGCAAAATATAATTTATTAAATATGTATATAGGGTAGGCCTGCCATACGTCCTGGTTTTCCAGGATTGTCCTTGTTTTAGACTACTTGTCCTGGTGTCCTGGTCCATTATTAAATTGTCCTGGTTTTTTGTACAGGTCAAGAAAAACAAATTAGTTTTTTGCTTTACTTGTTAACAAAGGTTAATATTTCTGTTATAACACTGCTAACATAAAGTAATTGTATAAAGAACTTTAATTAAATTCAACTGTTATCTGGTGGAAAGCTGGTTAAAGCTTTCAATAATATTAGATGATAGTCAATCATCTTTCAAATTTTGTTTCAACTAGTGGCTGTAAAAAGTAATACCGTGAAAACAACTTTTATAAGTAATCGAAAACCGACAAATTGCTTTCTCTAAGGCAGCCCACACACGTTTCAATTCAATTGCCAACTGAGTCGGTCGTTGTCCAAATCAAAGCGTGTATGGCTTTTTCAATTGATTAGTTTGACAGTTGTCGAGTTGGTTGAAGAAAAATCAAAAGAGTTAGATTTTTTTCAAGTTGAGTACTTAGTTTGCTCAATGGACAAAGGAAAGAAACTCGTTAAAGACTGAAACACTGGAGAGTATTATTCAATGTAAGTTTGATTTTAATATGACATGCTGCCTGTTTTATAACTATATCAAAGACCGAAATGCAGTTCTAGAAAAAGTGCAATCTTCTGAAAATTATTTTAGTTTAGAACATTTTAAGCTCAACTTTTTTTATTTTTCATCGTTTTTATGTACATGAAGTACACGTTAATTTTGTTTCTATATATTGTTGGATTTAAAAATAAAAACTGGATGGTTTTTACATATCGCACCCTAAATACTAAAAGCTGACAACTCAAAATTCTTAAATTTTCAGGAGAGCCAAAAAACAGTTTATGGAAAAATGGTGATAATATTTAAAAAAAAATAGTTCCCTTATTAAAAAAGTCCAATTTGAAGATAGCTTTGCTATGCCTTTTTCAATTTTGTAAGTAGCTATAAATGTGAAATGAGAATTAATTTATGAAAAAAGTAATTTTTGAAAAATTTTGAGTTGTGACCATTTAGTATTTAGGGTGCGATATACTACATACATATGTTTAAAAAAAAAATTTTCTGTTGGTATAATTTTTTATCCATTTTTTCCATGTGTCCTGGTTGAAAGGTTCAAACATCTGGCAGCCCTAATATAGGGGTACATTTTGAAAACTTTAATCGCATTTTGCCAAGTTTGATTTTTTTTTTTTTTTTTTGAGATATGACTATGTTTCAATAAAGGAGCGATATGAGTAGGTGAGTAGTACGCTCGTTCGTTTCAAAAATTAAAAAATTGAGTTAACAATTGATTTTGATAGATCTTTTAGCACTATATGAGAATAACTATATATGTAGACTAGATGACCAGTGCGAATATTTCGCACCGTTAGTTGTAATTTTTGTAACATAAAATGAAAATAATTAATAGGAATTTTAGTAACTTCAATACATTTTAAAATATAATTTTTATGAATGAAAATATTAATTTTTAAATTTCTTATTATTTTTCGTCATTAAAGTTAGAAATAAGCTTTAAAATGAGATATCATTCATTAAATTTGATGCGGTGGTATGGGAGATATTTGCAACCGACAAAAAAAAGTGCTTTAGAAATAATATATATGATTGTATCGAAGCATGTCCCTTTGGTATCAAAACTGGTTCGTTCCACCCCCCAGAAATTTTTCAAAACTATCTCATTGCATTTTCTATAAAACACTCACTGGTTTACTGTTTTAACCTTTCTGTTTGAAGTGCGCCAAGATATCGTCGAATTAGGGAACTTAAAAATTAAAATTTGTAAACAATTTCGCACTAACATATTTGTTTTTAATAAATCGTATATTGAAAAATATTTTTGTAGCGATGTTACTATATAATTTCATATGTATAAACTTTTTCGAATAATAACAGCTGCCTCTTGATGTATTAAAATCTCAAATACTCACAAAGATCTTAATGTGCTTTTAGTTAAAACTATGATTACGAAATATGCATTAAAATACTTAAAAAAGCTTGAATTGCATCCGAACCCACAAGCTTGAAATATGTTAAATTAAAGCTTAAGGAGAAGAGAAACTGCAGCACTATATGAGCGATAAACACCTTTATATGTCAACAGAAACCGTGATGAAGAAAATTTGTGTCTGGCGCTCGCAGGACATAAAATAAAGTTTAAGGATAAGATTTGATTAATTATTGTTATTTCATATTTAAGAAATGAAGAATCAATAAATAAGTAATGAAAAAAATATACGAGTGTAAATCTGCTGTAGCTCCTGTGGTAAAAACACTAAGTGAACTACATTTTAAATTCAATTCTTCAAAGTGAATGAAAATAGAAAAAAAGGAAACAAAACTCGGAAAAGTATATGACTTGTTCCAAATATAAATCCCATCAATGTGGAGGTTAATCTGAAAAATCATTTAGGATTGAGTAATTTTATATTTCGGTCTTGGACAATAATAATATTGATAATAAAACGGAAGTACACTGAAGAAAAAGATTTTAACCTAGTTGCTTAAAATATTTTTAACACTGCAGGTGGAAGATAAAGTACACCATTTTTAAAAGTTCACAGAAGACTGCAAAAACATGTATAAAACCACAAATGCTTATATATCTGTATTCAAAATTTGCCGTCGTCCGAATATTTTAAATGATTCGAATATGTTTTTCATGTCGATGATAGCCTTAAAAAAATAACGACATATAAGGTAATATACCTTTACTTATTAGATTGGACTTGGTGTTCTTTACCTCCCATGATGGTATTGGTACTCTTCAATCCATTGAGACAAACAGCACCGAGTCCAACAACAAAAGGGGTGGTATTTCTCAAAAATAATACAAGGCTGACAACAATTTTTTTACCTTACTATTCTCTTCCAACTGTGTTATACAAAAGACACAAGAAGCAAATGATCTCCTCCACAGAACTATTGTTACACTTTTTAGCACTGTTTGTATAAAACCAATATAGCTTTCAACATATACTTTAGTTAAATGATTAATTTTCCTGGTGGGCTATAGTACGTTGCAACACAAGTTCGATCTCATATAGATTGTAGCAAAACTTTTTTCCTTCGAAAATTCGTAGCAAAACTCGTTCGTTTTAAAATAAACTACCTATTTTCAGAACGCGAGCGCAAAAGTTGGTCGAGTCAAACTTACATTTAAAACAAAAACGAACGAGTCTTACATCTCACCTACTCATATGTAAAAACTATAATAAAGCTCAATACGGCACGTGCTAGAATTAAAATATGGATTTGAAATTTTTAAAGAAAAATGTTCTTGCTATATTAAACCATTTAAAAGGTACTGCATTAAGAAAGAGTTAAAAGTCAAATAAAAACCAACCTCTCAGTCTCAGTTTAAGTACTTCGGAGACGCTTCTTTAATATATTAAAATGTGATGTTTTTAGTGGTCTATTCGATATTTTTCAGTTTAATTTCTTTAATAAGAGACTAAGAAAAAAATTGTTAACAAAAAATTAATATTTTCTATGTTATAAAATATAAAAGTTAGGTTGCATGTAAAAATATAATTTTTCTCAAACTTTGGTGGGCCGAGCCTACGCCGATTGTCCTAAAATTATTAATTACTCATCTCAGACCCCATAAAGTATATAAATTAATGAAACTAAAGTTTATTTTTATTATTTTCTTTATTTAAAATTACACTTCCTGGGCTAAGCCCATACCTTTTCTTATTATTTATTTATTTAAAATTAAAATTACACTTGCTGGGCTATGCCCATAACTTTTCTTATTACTATGAGTGCTGGAACAGGACTAAAATAAATAAAATGCATTACAATATTTTATCTGAAGCATAAAGCCCTTGCATTGCTGATGCGACACATTTTGGTTGCGCGTGTAGCTTGAAACCTTATACTTTTGTTTTCGTTAATAACAGCAGACGCTGACGTAAACAAAAGTGAAAATTATTTCAAGAGAAAAAAAATAAGGAATTGAAATGTATGTGTCGCGGAAATGTTTAAGGGCAATAATTATTATTGTATTAACTTATATATTTTGAGTTTTTGAGTAATTCAATGTCACACTTAACAAATACTTGAAGTCCCACACGTAACCACAATTATTATCAAATATTTATTTGATTTTTTTTTTTTTTTGAAGTCAAATATTTAATTAATGTGAACTAGCCTTTGGTCGATTTAACCATGTCCGTCTGTTAAAAACTCTCTCACTTTCGAAAAACTTAAAAGAATAGAATAATATTGGGTCAAAACCCTAAAAAATGTATCATTTTGTTATAAACGCAAACATAATTAGTAGCTGAATGTAATTAGTGATTTAAGATTTTGCACAAATTCTTTTTATTTAACCTAAAAGTTGTAAAAAATGTTGTTAAAATCAGTCCATAATTTACCATAGGCCCATATAAAGCCCACTGTCGGAAAACACTTTAGAAATCGTGAAACAACAACGACTAAGTTTATCATAAAGCAGTTGATAACTAGCTGTCTTAGGACGCCAAATCAATACGATTGAAGCATGTAGATTTTGTTTGGGCAAATCTTGGGCTAAGTGTATGGTAGATTCGTGGCTCTACAGCACCTGTTGAACTCTGTGAAGCACGGAAAACTTGTAAAGGAACACGCAATGAGCCCGTAACAAATATCAAAAGTCCGATTAATATATTTCAGCCACCTTAACAAGATGTAATAAGAAAATTTATAATTTTTTTTCTATAACTAACAACAACAAAATATAGTAAAACCCACCTGCCAAACCCATATACATCACTTTTTGGTCCTCTGGTGTGCAATGTTCTAGTTCACAATAACCTTTTGAAAAATTAAATTAACTAAATTGTTTAATTTATATTGAAATACAAACAAATTAACCTTTTTGTAATTATAAAAATTGTTGTTTAAAACTCCGCATTAATCTACAATTTACATGCAGTTATCATATTCTCGTTGTGGCAAATATATATTCGTAGATTAGAGTTGACGCAATAAACCTGAAATGTTCCAGCTAATGTGATCAGCAGGGAAACCATAAATATGCAATTGCATGTTTTTCCTTGTGCGACTAATGAAGGCAGAAACAATATATCGAGGGCTTATATTCAATACCCGCCATACACCAATTATTGGAAAATGACTTTTTGATGGCAAATTGTTCACTGATGCCAGCGTTATCTATGACAAAAATTTCAGAAAAAAAAAATTAATATAAGTTCTTTTTTTTTTAAATATTTGTGATACCGCTATCAACCGCACGATTTTTTTTAATGCAATACCCGCCATACGCCACACATTGGTTGAAGTTCATAGAAAGAGCGGCAAAAAATAGAAGAAGTTGTTGAAGGATAATGAAACTTGGCACATAGGCATTTGTTTGAATCAAGAAAAAGATGGAAAAATCAAAATGAATCGCCCACTTTTACGCCCACCTCCCATACAAAGTGTATATTAAATTTTAACCTACGGCATTGTTTTTTGGCACATAGCATTTTTAAGCACTCGTAATCATTTGTGTGATATTTAAAAAATATCCGCCCACTTTAACGCCCACCTCCCATACAAAGTGAAAATTAAATTTTGACCTATGGCATTGTTTTTTGGCACATAGCATTTTGAAACACTCATAATCATTTGTGTGAAATTTGATTTCTGCCTTGATTTCTAATACATCAACTAAATTTTCACAAAAAATAAATATTATAATTGTAAAATGGGCTCCTGAAAATATATACCTGATCACGCCCACCTCCCATAGAAAAACAAATAGAAAAAATATGAATACGTAATTCAAGCATAGTCTTTTAATAATTTTTAACATCATTATCGGGTTGCAGAACAGTTAAATTAACAGTTAAATTATATGCATTTGCATACTGCTCAGTTACCAATCCAGGCTAGTAAATGGAAACATCTTCAAGATTTGAAGCCGGTTATACCACTATAATATCATTACTTGTATGATAATTTAGTTCAGATGGAGTCAAAGTAATAAGGAGCAATGTGACAATGTCCAATTTGAATTACCTTTTTTAATTATGATTATTTTTTTGTTAATGTTTTGTTATTGAATTCTTTTATGTTAGAAAAACATTAAACAAATGCAGAATTTAATAAAATTACATATTAGAGCAAAAAAACATATTTTTATTACTGTGCAATTACCGCTATACGCCATAAAAATATTTGAAGATTTCAGTTGCAATACCCGACATCAACCATATCGCTACGAATAGAGTTAAAAGTTCTACTTTTTTTATAAGGGTGACTTAGTAGTCATATTTAAAAAATATTATAGAAGAAAGATTAATTCATACCTTAAGAATTTTCGAAAGAAACAGTTTTTTCTCTCTCCTGAAAAATTGTATTTTGGCGGATGGCGGGTATTGAATATAAGCCGTCGATATCTATCCGTTTTAGATCTTTTTATGAATTTTGGCATCGATTTGTTAGTGCATATGCATATATTAACGTTTTAAAATTGCCTTTTTGCAGCATTATTTAGGTTTTAGGTTTATGCCTACAATTGCTTTCTCAGCAAATACTTTTTTTCTCGAAAATCTACATAAAATTTTTACTATAAAATTGTAAGCCATAGCAGGTTGTCATTAAGGATAAATGTTATGCGATTTGTATCTAGACCAATCTCTCAGTATAACGTTCGACTCAGAATCACTTTTTAAAGTGATCAAACGATGTCCGTCTGGCTGATTGTCTGTCCATGGTAGCCTTGTGCGCAAAGTACAAGTTCCAATTTTGTAGATAATTTGATTAAATATGGACGAAGTCTATGCAAATGTTGAGAATCGGTCTATAATTTCGCATCTCACTTTTCGAGAAACAATGGAATATTTTGTTTCAAATCTTTTCGATGCAAGAAGTTCTCACTAAAGTTACAGAACATGGGTACTGTTTTATAAAAAATTAAAAATATTTTAAAAATGTTTTCTCATGAAAAAAAAAGTTAAAATGAAACCAAACCAAATTTTTTTCCAAGTTACACAACTCTGTTGTGATAGAGTGAAAACCCTGCAAATAATAGGACCAGTGCGAACACGCGTGTACAGAATAGTCCACAAGGGACCAGCACTAGTCCAAAACTAACCCAAATGTATGGAAAAAACCTGGTCTATTTAACATTACGATGTCCTAGGAGAGGACCATATAACCCACCTTTGGACCACTATGGAGTAGTTTTAAAACTACTCCATGGTATACACAAGAGGATTAGTTATGAAGTCGTTTAAAAACGAAAGCACGGCGTTAAAAAACGAAGACATGTCGTCTCACTACAAACACTTTTTAACAATGACATGGTCCATGCTATGCTTGTCATGGAGTAGTCCATTTTATCAAAATGGATCAGGTGGTCCAATTTTATTTGTATGGAACTAATGCCAAGATATTTTCATATGAAAAATATGGAAAAGTTACTATGAGGAAAGTGAGCGAGTGGATTTAGAGTAAAAGTGAAAATAACCAGTGGTGGTATAAAATTTCCTTGTTAAGGGCAGGGGAAATATAACCCACATATAAAATGATTTTGAGATGTTGATGTCATATCGCCTTATTTTGAATGCTCTTAACGTGATTCTAAAAATTTCTAGAAAAAAGATGAACCAATTCCGATTATTTTAAAGTAATAACCAAGTTCAAAAAGTTCAGTACCTTGCGGTTAGTTTCATTAAGAATGGTTTTTTGGCACTCCTGAAAATAAACAAGTAAGAGTGCTATATTCGGCTTGCCCGAATATTATATACCCTTCACCATGGTACGATATGAACAAATACACGGTGACCGTCCATTCCGTATTGTACAGATCAGTACTGTTTATCAGATATTTGTTCTAGGTGAATTATTTTAAAGTAAAAAATGTATATCATTTATTGTTCTGTATCTAAACTGGAATAGCATTTAAAATTTATTTGACTTTATTCATTATTAAAAACTTGTGAACTATTTTGCTTTCTTCGGATATGCAAGTATGCGCTCAAAGCCTTACCTAAAATTTCTTTTACATTTAGTTTTTATTAAATGATTTGACTATACATAGTATGAAGCGATGCTTATATGAGAATATTTTGCCAATGACACTTATATAAAAATTTTTAGTTAAAGCAAGATATTCAAATGTTTTTATTTCCTCACTTTTTCTCAATTTGTGGAGAGTTTTACTACGACTGGATTCCGCTTGTTCTAAAAACCCCAAAAAAAAAACATTTTTAAGCGTACAATATTACCTTAATTTAAAAACGACGAATTTTTTAACATATGTACATACCAAAAAGACCTTTAAAATTAACGCAAAAATAAATTAATTTTTTATTGATATTTCTTTGAGTTGGGCTTGAGTTCATTTAATTTTCATTTTATTATTTTTACTGAAGTAAGGAATTTTTACAACATGAAATTTTATTAAAATTTATTGATTACTTTCTTGGCTGAGCTGGGGCCTGATTCTGGCAGTCGTGATCGAGTGCTTTCTCGATTCGAAAGCAATTTAATATCTAATTATTTTAAGTCAATACTGAACGAGAGTTTCGAACCAGTTCTTGAAGAGTACGGACGTGTATCAGTGAGTAAGAAAAATAAAAAAAAAAAAAACAATTCGAAGTGAAAAAAAAAAAAAAAATATTTGTAATAGCTGAAATAAAGAACAGTAACTAAGGTGCCCGAAGAGATTTGTGAATGAGCCTCACAAATACTCCCAATAAGGAGAGTAGGCCCAGCACAAATAGCAGAAATGCGTATATTGTCGTAAGCTCCCCGAGCGTGAGCAATGAAAACATTCGATACCCAGAATTAAATAAAAATTATTTAAGTGCAAAAATTGCCAGCGCAACTGGTTTTCCATACAGCAAATTAAGTGCAAGTGTGCCCAACCTGAGCAAGTGTGTTGATCCGGCCGTAAATGTGGTTCAAAGTGTGAAGTCGTCTGACCAGAGGAATAATAACGAAAAACCTGGAACATCACGATTAGCATTCATAAATACAGGAGCTGTGCCAAAAAGTACTAAAGTGCAAATAGGCATGGACAGATATATTACAATAACAAAGAGAAAGGCTAGCCCTAGGTCCACCCAACAGGAACGCATGGCCAAACAATACAAAGGCTCTAACGTAGTCTCTTTGCCAACAAGTGGTAACAGATTCTCTGTACTATCCATACCTGACGATGAAGAAGCAGAATCAGCTAATGGAACAGCCACTAAAGAAGTTAAACCGCCACCTATCTATCTGCGGGAGCAAACATCAAATAGCATAGTCAACATGTTGATTCAACTTGTAGGTAAGAATAATTTCTACGTCGTTTCTATACGACGCGGGCAAATTCAAGAGACCAAAATTCAAGCCTGCACAGAAACGAACTTTCGTATTATATCAAGACACCTAGACGCTGAAAATAAAAGTTACTATACATATCAATAAAAAAGTGCTAAGGGTTTGATTATTGTCATAAAAGGCATAGATAGTTCTATTCCTACAGAGGAAATAAAATCTGCCGTAGAGCTAGAGGGGTATGAGGTAAAATCTGTTCATAACATTGTATTAAATGTTTAATTGACAATATTTCAATTAAATGTTTAATTCTTTTGATTTAATGTTTAATTAACTTGATTAAATATTTAATTAAAACTGATTTTATTTTTTATTAATTCTTTTACTGGCGCAAAATTTTTTTTCTGTGAATATAAAATTAAATAATTTAATAAAGCAAAAAACAATCATATTTTAAAAATAATAAAATTTAAATTATTTTATGTATAATAATCCCAAATGATTATGTTTCAAAGTGCTATGCTGAAAACAGTTAAAAAATATTTTTCATTAATTTTCGTGCGTTACTTAAAAGATGAAAGCTATAATGTATATAATTCCAGAGAGACACAGAGAATTTGTAGGAATGCCACTCAGAAATTAAAATTTTGTATCAAAACGATCTTAGTTTATCGTTCAGGTGCTAAGGTTTGTGGGTATATATCATCTTTTGATTGCAACTATGTAGTATAAAGTTGAACCTCATCCAAGTACATTTTTACATTACAAGTTGTAAGCACGCCTGGGAGGTCATTAGAGTACAGTGAGAATAATAGTGGCCCAATAATGGACCCCTGAGCTAACCCTCTTGTTACAGGCAGTGCCTCGGATTTCTGGATTCCAAGTATGTTGACAATAACTGAGTAGCAGTCGAAGATAAACTAAAAAATATTTAAGTTTGTAACAAAGAATGTTATGATCCACAGTATTAAACGCTTTTGAATGATCCAAAAGTATTAAGAGTATAGTCTTGCCATCATCAAGTTTCGCTCTTATATCCTGCGTAACGTCAACAAAGGCTGTTATGCAGCTATTTTTCTTTCTGAACCCAGATTGACGTTCTGTTAGAAAGTTAATGTTATCCAATAAACAAGTCATTTTGTTATGAGAAATATGGAAGAATGGCTTTGGGCTAAAATCGGAACCAGTTTTGTGTATTGGAACGATTTTAGCTATTTTCCAAGTCGGGGGAAAGTAACTTGAAGTTAAAGAAAAATTTAATTTTAGGAAGAATTTGAGGTAAAATAATCTTTAGAACATTTGGATTATTCCCGTCCACTCCAATAGAATTGGAATTTACAGACAATAGCCTGGATGAAACGCCACATTGGTCTACTGCAGCAAAAGAAAAAAACAGTCAGAATTGTTATTCGAATGCTTACAGGTATAATAATTTTGATCAGCTTGAACAACAGGGATATATATACATTTTTTTATTGACTGCATCGGCATCGACTGGACATGGTTCTCGGTACTTAGATCTACCGATACCAACGTCGCGTATCGTGTGCCTTGATCTTTTGGATGCAATGGCGGAAGAAAACTTTTCAGCATAAAAAACCGATTTGGCCTTTTTAATCACTGTATTTGTTTTTCTTTTAGCAGTCAGATAATCCTTGTAATGTTGTAAGTAGGCTGTTTGTACCAATCCGGCGGTACTTTTTCCATATAAATTTGGGATCATCCATACAAAATATGGTTCATGTCTGGATGGCAGTAAGTAATTATAATTGAATATGAAAAATAGTTTTTATTTATCCGTCCGTTATCAGGATGGCTGGTTTGAAAATAAAATAATTTTTGATCAAAGCTTTTCTTGGGATTCAAAAAATTAATTAACAAGGTTTCGTTTAAATATGCTAAATTCCCATTTCATACTATTGATAAATTTGAGTTTGCATCGTTAAAAAAATTTTTGTATGTAAAAATTCCATCCCAGGGGTAAAACTTGTTTGAGGATAATTAAATAAAACAAATAGTTTGATATACATATGTATATATTTTAAAAGTACAATTTTTAAATTAAGTTAAAGTATATACATTACTAGCGAATCCCTGCATACTTCGGAGTGCAAAAAAGAAGATAAGAAATCAATTTGAACTCATTTAAATCAGTGATTACTTGTTTTTATTGTAATGCTTTGTGGTTCACAACATTTTTTGTTTTTACGGTGTAAATATACAAAACCTATGGTTTGCCAACGCGCGAGCAGGCTACATACAACTGTCCATGTGAGAAAACTGGATACTCTAAATTCACTCCACAAACTCCTTATGATTGGCATTGCGCCTTATTAATAGTAACCGCAACCCAAGCCGAACTGGAAACTGAGGTCGTTTGAATTCAAATGGCATATCAGACGGAGTCATTGGGATGCGTGGAATGAAAACATCTTCGCCTTTGAATTTCCAAGCCATCAACCTTTTAATAGCAAATCTTGTGCCATTAAACGAACGGGGTTGATTGATATTGCGAAGTAAAACAATAGTGACTCCAACTTTCAATTGGAGATTATGCGGAGGCAATCCTGGAGGCTTATTCTGAATTGTGATGTGAAAATCAATGCGATGCGCAAATGAAATGCGATGCGAAAGAAAATTGGTATTCTGTTAGACTTTCGCAATCGCATTCGCAATTTATTTCAAATCGTGGCAACGCTGCTCAAATATACGTCAGTGTCAATAAAGGTCAAATTAAAAATAAATAAATTGTTTGTGTTTGGCTGCGAAAATTGTTTAAATAATTTATTTAGGACATTCTGTAATAAAAAAAATAATAAAAATGTATTTTGTGGATCTGTGGTCGGCTAAGAGTGTAAACCTGCTAACTCCCTTTGAACAAATTTTAGAGGAGAGACAAAAACTTCTTATTTTTCCCATTTGTTGCTTGCGAGGAAAACCAAAAATAGCAACGCCGCGGGGCCATATCCATCTTCTCTATCGACACTGTGTAATTTTTATCCATCTGATGAAACATAAAAGTCCGTAATTTCGGAATTAAACCATGTTTCCGATACACATAATAGATAGATTGCGGGCTCTGGTCCCCCCAAAAAACCCTTTACACTCACAATATTATTACACTAACGGGCTGTAGTTTATTTAAGAAGTATTCCGTTCAGTCATTTTTAAATAAATAAACATTTAAAATTCCAAGCAAATTAATTTTTAACTGATTCTAACAGTTATTCAAAAAACTAAGTGCATATTAATACGGATTTTCAGTTGCAGTTAATATTGTTCGTTGATTAAGTTAAATTCTTCTTCATGTAAAATTAAATGAAAATGTAATTTAAAGTAACGAAAAGATCATTTTGTTTTTACTGTCAAAAATTCAACCGCGAATATTCAGTTATTTTATAAAGTTTAACTACCAAAAATAAATTTTAAAAACGATTTGATTGTTTTGTGTAAAACAATTCCCAGTTTATATTTGTTAAAATAATCAAGTTTTAAAAGTAAAATAATTGCGAAGCCATATCGGTCATGCTGGTGGTGTCTAATTATTGAGAGTTCTTCTGAAAACAACGTGGTCAGTACAACAAAAGTAAAACAAACTTGTGTAAAGCTGGAGGTCCACACCACGCGTTACTCGCTTTTTCGCAGCATACGCAGCTGTCAAAAAAGTAGAATCTGTGTAGTTATACGTAGTAAGTTACATGCACAAAAGCGTAGATGCCTTGAGGCGAAAAGTAGGTTTATTTTCTACTTTTGTAAGCGTCACAAGCAGCGTTCGAACAAATCAGCTGATTTTGACAAATTAAATTTTATTTTTACTTGTGCTACTGCTGCAAAAGAAGCGTTGCATGTAACTTGAAACGTAGAACGCAAGAAAGGTTATAAACGCGTGGTATGGACCTCCAGCTTAACGGGGTAAGTTAATAATAATATTCTCTCACTATCTCATTAGAAAAAAAGCGGACATTTTTAAAGATTTTTTGACCTAAATAAAATTTGAAGATTTTTTATTTAAGAAATAAACATTTTTAACTTTAAGTTTGTACAGCATTTGTACAATTTTGTTTACAGTTTTTTAAACAGTCAATTTTTAAAACAATGAGGTTTGGCATCAGCTTGTTCTCTATTAGTTTTGCACACTTTTCTACCCATTGTCATTTTAAATTAGCGGTTGTTCATTTTGGATATATTGATGAAAAAACTAACTTATTTGTGAAAATAAAAAACGTATTACATTAAATTTTATTCCTTCGACTTTTGTTTTTATTATACAATATTGAATGTTGAGATCGTCGTACACAAGTATTACCAATATATTTGTAACTCATTCCCTAATAATGATAACTGATGGATATCGAATTATTGGAGAAAATAAATAATACACATATTTTTTACAAATAATTGGGCCCGAGCTCGAAAATGCTTTTTATTGTTAAAAAAAAGTATTTTTATAAAGTTTAATTTATTAAAGAACAAACAAACTCATTTTAATATCAATATACCAACGGTATCAAAAAATGTAATATAAAATTGAGAACCCTTAAGATTTCATATGATGTATGAGCTTCATAGCTCCCAAGCAAAAATTTTCTTTCCCAAAATTTATATCTCTAATATTAGAATTCAATTACTTTCAATGAAACTTCTTTATTTAGATGGACTTTTTTACGTTCTTATTTATTAGATATTAAATAGATTTAAGATGTATTTTTAGAAAGAATTTTATGGAAGATATAATTAAAAAAACCAATTTAAACCTACAATCTAATTTTGTATAAATACCGCAATTAAGTATTTCAATTTAAAAAGCTTCCATAATAAGAAGTATATTTTTTTAAAAAACTAAGTTTTTATTTTTTGCCTTTGTTTTAAAAAATTTTAAGATTTTTCTCTTCAAAATAAGATTCTTTTTTGCCAAATGAAGATTTTCCTTTCAAACCTTCCGGCAACGCTGCGGACAGGTCTGTGTGGTATTTTTTTTTTTTTTTTTAAGAAATATGGATCTTTTGTGGAGTTAACGAAAATTACTGAATTAAATAAAATAACTGAATATTCCTTTGTTTGTACGGAATATTCAGTTAATTTTTTGATAGTTATTTTATGTAAAATAACTGAAAATTCATTTGTTTTTAAGGAACATGGATTAAAATTTTTGAAAGTAATTTTTCGTAGTAGTAACATTTTCGTGTATCTTTTACCTACTGTGTAGGAAATTGTCCATTTCTTATCCATTAAGTCAAAATTTAAATTTTTTTTTAGAATTTCAGAACTATGTACATTTTAATAATTCTAAGAAGCTTTTCGGAAGTGTTGAACTATTAAAACATGTTAGTTAGATATGCCATCGTGAGTTTGATTTTGCATTTCTGCATACAACGTTTGACTTAATTAAAAAAAAAAAAAAAAATGACACGTTTGTTTTCTTTTTTGTGTTATTTTTCAAATACGTTTAGATGTTTTGTTTATAGTTTCTTTTAGGTACTTGTTCTGGGTGAAATATTCTCATTTAAGACAGCCATGAATTAAGATAAAATTATTGTTTTGACCTTTTTGGTCGTTTATTTAATTCTTTACAAAAATTTTCTGTATTCTGTATTTTATATGTATCAATTTTTTAATACCTATGAATATAACTTTATAAAGATTAAAATTAAAATCTGTATGTAAATTGCAGGTATCTTCTATTAACCGCGTTTTGCGTAATTTAGCAGCTCAAAAAGAACAAAAACAGCAGCATTCAATTACTACTTCAGTAGCTTCTCCGATCGACAACAATACAACAAATTCTACAATTTCAACAAATGAACATCAGTCAGCAACACCTATAAACTCCAGCGAAAGTGCAACTGATACACCTAACCCAGTGGTTATCTCGACAGATATCGCCGTTGACATCAGCTGTTCTACTACCGATTCTATAGTTTATGAAAAACTTATGCTTTTAAATGGCCACACCGTTCATCACCACCACCAACACTTACCAAATCATCATCAATCTGGGCCCTCCCATCATCACCACGCTTGGCAACCACGTCATTACACATCGCCACCTTCGTCGTGGTATACCCCACCTTTGAATTCCAACAATAATTTGGCTGCAAATAACTTGTCTAAAACGTCTGCATCAGCACCAGCTTTTCATAGTCAGCATCTTAGTCCCAGTGCATCATCCCTTCATAACAACACGTATTCTTCTGGTGCGGAGGATATCACCCTTAAAAAAGGTAAGTTTCGCATTATCTACGTGAAATCGAACGAGAAGTTGCTTACGGATAGTCAAGTATTTAAAAAATTCCATATAAAAAAACATTAAACAGTTGTCCACTATCAGGGTATCTCATACATATATACATATATATGTATGTATGAGATATATATAAATATGGGGGATTTTATATCAAGTGACCCAACTTTTGAAACATATGTCTTCCGATATAAATGAAATTTGCACCTATTGAATAGTATGTTAGGTTAAGAAGGTTTATGTGCCCAACGGCACACTTCCACTCGGAGACCAATGCGGCACATTGCGAATCCCTTCAATGAAAAAGGTAGAAAAAGAGAAAAGTGAAGAAAAGAAATAAGTGGTGCATAGAATTAAGAAAGTTAGTAGGTACCACGTAGAACTATTACCCTCAATACAGTCCACTAAACAGAAACAACCGCACTATTTCCCTGACAAACCCCAGTAGATCAGGTGGATTACTTCCAGCGATGCATCCCAGTTCGTTGTGAAATCTATCTCTAAGCCACTTCTCGATCTTCTCTAGCTCCTCAGAATCATGGCACAATCTGCAGAAGTCAGGTATCGTATTGTCCCATTTGTCCGTAAAAGCCCTAACAGGACAATGACCCGTCAAGAACCCTGGAACCAAACTGGACCATAGTGCCCTAGACACCAGCAATCCATTCTATTCCTCCAGTGGCGCGATTCACTAACTTTTAACGATCCGAAAATCGTAATATTTGTCGACATATATGTATATTCGCTTGCAGTAACGATAGTGTGATTTTGTAATTATTTTTAACGGTAGTATACAGCTATTTTTTTGTAACATCTCTGTCTACAAAATGTTAAAAGAAAACGAAAAGCACAAAAGAGAATAAAAGAAAAACAAATGACATTGTTCTTAACCCCCTTGTAACTCATGTTTTTGCAATCAATATGCATTGAAAAAGGTCTGGCCAGACTCATGAGTAAGACGGAGGGTTAATTTGTAGTTTTTATATATTTTTTGTGTATTTTACATTTACAATTTTGTTTCTGTACTTAATTTGCTTTTTTTTGTAAATTTTAAATAAATTATTTTGTTTTTGTTCATGTATGTTCAATGTATGTAAGCCATTTTAAACATAAAAAACATTTTATCGATTAAATAAACACAACCTAAATTATTGTCGCTAAAATAACGGCAAAAAATTAGTTAAAGTAACAGCTGACTTTGAACGACAGCGAATATCGCCAAAAAATTTAGCATATTCGATAAATTTTCGTTATACTTATTTTAACGATTCGATTATCGTTATAAAAGTTAGTGAATCGCACTACAGGACCGGTTAAAGTCATCACGGAATCTTTCCCGTATAACCCCATCCCCTGTCCCTTACCCCTAAGTCCAGATTCAAACCCCCTCTCGCGATTTCGTCCGCCACCTAATTTTAATCAACTATGCAGTGTCCAGGTACCCAACACAGCCCTACATTGAATGCCTCCATGAATTCCCTAAGAGCATTCCTACACCGAGCGACCAGCACGATCGCACTATATAATTAGTCAATGCCCTAAGCGCTGCCTGACTATCGACGTAAATTGTTACCACAGATCCACCCACGATGGGATCCAGTATCTCCGTCACCCGCCAGATCGCTAGGATCTCAGCCTGGAAGACACTGCACTCATCAGGGAGTCTGAATGAGCTTTTCACGGTGTCCGCGATATTTACTCCGGCACCAGTGCCGGTTTCCATCTTGAATTCATACGTAAATACTGCCCACCCTTAAAACAGTCCATTGGATCCACGCCAAACTTCCCTATCCGGGAACTCCACTGGTGGTGTTACACCAAAGTACAGGGTCATAGTCATATGATCCGAAATTCCTTCGAGAATAATACCCCGGTCAAGCAGACCCACCTCGTACAAAATTCTCGTGTGATCATCCCGCCTATTTCTAACAAAGGAAGACTCGTAAAGCCAAAGAAAGTTCCTAACAGCCACACTCCTCACATAATGCTCAAAAGGGGACAGATATAGTAGGATGTCCAACGCTGCCTGTGGAGTGCTTCTCTTTGCACCTGTGATGCCAAAAGATACACTTCTTTAAACCTTACATAGCTATCCACTCTCAACGCATCCCACTAAACAGTGTCTCCATAGGTAAGTATATGCCTAAGCACCGATGTGTAAATCGAGTTTACCATATCCGGCCTCAGAACCCAGTTCTTACCGATGGAGTTCCTGCACGTGTAGTAGGCTTTGAGCCACCTTCTCCTCCTCTCCTGAGTATTTCTCTTCCAAGACAGTTTGCAGTCCAGAAAGTTACCCAAATAGCTCGACGCCATCTAGCACTGGCCTCCTAAATCCCTCCATCCTATAAACAGCACCAGCTCAGTCGTCACAGGGTTTACTCCCTATCCTTTGCACAGGATCACCTGCATAATTTCCCCGGTCGTGGACAGAAATTTTCCCCTGATCAGCCGAACTATGTCATCCGCATAGGCAACAACCTTCCTGCCCATGGAATCAAATGACCTGAGAATCCTGAATCCTCATGTAGCACACTCTCAACAGATTTACCCGTAAGGTAGGAATGTTGAGCGTTGCTAATAAGGCGGGCCTCAATATTACTCCTAAGATAGAAATCTATTAGTCTCTCAACAGTCAACAAAAACGTAGACAGACTAATAGGTCTAAAATTCCCTGGTTTCAAGCGGCCCGCTTTACCAGCATTGTGTATAAAAATCACCCTGTCTCCACCCCCTAGGTAGATACCTCCTACTGAGGTATTTCCTGTATATATCCATCAGCAGAAATGATGCATCGTCCGGGATGTTGCAAAGCATGGCCGAAAAAATACCGTCCCGACCCGTTGACTTATATAGGTCGAAAGTATTGACCGCCCACACTTGCTTCTCCCTTGTGACCATTTCCTCGACGCAAGCGGAAGTATAATTCGATGACATGAACATCACGACCCATTGACCATCGTCCATACCTCCGGTTTCCATAAACCCGGGAAAGTGTCTCCATAAGTAAGGTTAGGGTCTCAGAGGTAGACTCAGTCTATGAGCCGTCATTCCTTAGGACGTAGCCCAGGGCCTTAGGGTCCTTGGATAAAATCCGTCGGAATCTTGACAGCTCGTTGCCATTACGATGGATACGCAAAATTGCATCTATGATACTCGCTTTGCCCTTTTTAGATCCGCCTTATACTTGTTGAACTGCACCCTATGTTTGTTCCACTCCTCTGGGGCTGTCATAAGCTTGGCCCTGTTAAACATTCTCTTAACCGTAGACCTTTGAACATGAAGTTCCTTGGTCCACCATTGGGCTATTTTTAAGCCACTCGCAAGCAGTCGTGTGGGGGGGGGTACGGCTTACCTGTTTTTTCTTTACCACATAAATACCCTGCAACACAAATATGATTTTAGACTGCCTAGTTTTGTATTTTAGTGTACCTACATGCATCCATATTACCGAATAAATAATGTCTTCTAGATGTGACCGAAGACGAACGACTCATCATTTATTTTCTTACAATTAATCCGCGATTCGATGAAAATTTTGTAGCAAAGAAAATTTCAAATCAAAGTATGTAAAACATTAAGTTAAGAATATGAGCAACTATTTACGCAATTTTTGGGGGTTACATTTTTTGGAAGACTGTAAATTAATGTAGGTCAGTAATCCTCTTTGTGTCCATTCATGCTTTAAAACTCATTAATAAGTAATAAAAAGTTAAATTTAGTTTGCTCATATTCTTAAACAGAATAAAAAAAATGATAGTAAAAAAAAACAAACAAAATTCATTGATCAACTAAGATCAAAAGAAATACCAACAATTATATTGTAAATAAAATATCAACTTCACTCACCCTTTACATCCTGCAGCAGCACGATGAGGCCTCTCGAACTTACTCCAGGTTGTGATGTGTAGCTAAATATAGCGTTTTCAAATCTTAGTTTTGTTTGTTTTCATAAGGATTGGGAATTATTTAATCGACAGCTTATGAATTATTTATTTATAAATAAGTCTAATGGTAAATGTAAGCATCGTGAAGATTAATTATTAGAAAAATGATATTAATATATTATATTAAAATAATATTTATTCTAATTGGTTTGGTTTTTTTTTTCTTCTTGAGAACTTTAAACACTAAAGGCTTTTTAAAAAAATGAATTCAAGCATTATCAAACGACATTTCTAAAACAATTTATTAACTAAGCAACAAAAAAAAATATCTCTCTATGAATAAGGGAGTTAAACTTAAAAGATTTTGAACAAGTATTTAATTGTTTTTTTTTCTTTTGTAGAATTGCATAGTTAGGATATAATTTTGGCATTTTTTGTGAATTTACTTAGGGAAATTTTGATTTTTTCCTTCTTTTTTTAAATTTTAAATGGTAGTGAATTTGTTGTTTTAATGAACAAAATTGAACATTGAATATTAGCACTGGTTACTTTTAAAACCGAAAATTACTCTTACAGTTCTGATAGAAAAAGGTTTGACGTTAGAGTCAACATGTCAAAGTGCAGGCTTTAACGGGAAACTAAGGTTATGGCACATTAGGTTGATGTTAGAGTCGACCTCTTTTTGGTACGAATTCCACGCTTGCGCTGCTTAAAATTTGCCCTATTTTATGTATGGTTTCCTAAAAGAATTGTCGGTTATAATCATCGACTAAGATTTACTTTCATACAAGTTCTTACCAGGTTTAGTATGGGTATTTAGGAAAATGTTAAAACTAACAATGCCAGTAGTTGGTATTACGGAAAATATTAGCATGGACAAATCCAGTTCTCGTTTGAAATATTTCTTCTCCTTTTAAGTCAATCGGATTACAATTTCAATGTGCAATTATAATTTTAAAATTCAATTGTCATTAACCCTTGTGTTAATACCCAACTTTATCTACGTTGTATGTATAAATAATCAATATTTTTATGAAAAAAAATAAATTTTTAAACTTTTTATAGGCTTATTAATATTTATGTTAAAATATGATTTTTTAACTTTGTATTGCACAATGGCTTAAATCTTAAACTTTTTATACAGGACAGTATTTTTTAGTATAACAGTTGAACACTTTTGGTCATACATGATATGTAAATGAGACTTACCCGTATTATAATACTAACGCTTTGGAAACTAAACTTATGTAATTGTAATTTGGAAACTAAACTTATGTAATTGTATAATAAAGAATTTAGTTTCTTGAATTTTTTGAGCAGTTTAAACGTGTTTGTGTTATCCCATAAAGTGTATTGTAGTGTATTGGGTACCAGGGTACCCGGGTGCGCATGATGCGATGGTTAAAGTTTAAGCAAATTTTTTGGAGTATTAAAGGAGCAAAAAAATAAATCTAAAATCTGAATTCGCTTTCTTTTAAGTTAAATAACGACGATCCAGAAGCTTGTTTAAAACTGTTAATTCTTAATACATTTTTTTCATGTAAATATACCTAGGTGGGTACCCCGGTACCCGGGTATTAACACAAGGGTTAAGGTACATTAGTAGTATAAATATGGGGATTTTGTATATGATTTTTCCTCCCTACGTGATTCCCATAAGGAGGAATTTTTAAATTTCAATTTCCTCCCTACGTGTTTTCCCATAAGGAGGAATTTTTTTCTCCCCATAGGGAGGAATTTTTAAATTGAAATGTTACTTTAAACTTAGATATTCTAGATTAATTTTTCAACTTTTTTTTTTTGCTCCAATGGATTTTTCCATAAGGAGGAATTTTAAATATAAACAAAATAAAAAAATTTTGAGTAATTTTAAATAAAAAAAAGAGAATTATATAAAGTTGATTATATTTTCTTCAATGAAGAGAAATTTAAAAATGTGTACAAATAAATTGTTTGAGTATTTTAAAATAAGATAGAGTAATGTGTAATATATTAAGAATATGCAGCACATGTAAGTATAGAGATTAACTCAATTTGATAGTTGGCCATTAATATAAAAAGGCTTAGGGAGTATATTCCACATCATTATTCTAATTGCCACTTTAAAGGAAACTTAATAAAAATGGTAAGCATTTCGTACATAATAAAGGTATATTAAATTATTTATTATTTTTTTTTTGTTTGTTTTCAGATGTATAAAAAAATTGTGAATATTGCCCAAGGTATTTAGCCTGAGAATATTAGAATAGATGATATACCTTTAAACCAATCTTTGAAAATTGTGAATTTTGAATGGAAAGAAACACAATATGGTCTTAAAGTCATTGCCAATTTAGATGACAATAAATGGTTTTATCTCCCCAATAGAATGAGGAAATTTTTAAATAAGGGGGATCCATACTTAATTCAACATGGACAATTATTTACAAGGGGCGTCAATTACCAAATGGACCTGCAATATTCGATTTAAATTATACCTAAACTCTGAAAAAATCCTTACAATAAAGATTAATATAATAAAAGAAAAACAAGATTTTTTTTTAATTTTTATTACTTTTATTTAAAATAATTTTACATATTAAAATTTAATTTCCAAAAAATAAGAATCGTCCTCATCCAAAAATTGTTTTATGAAGTCGGGAATCTCCTCCTTCGCGTTGTCGGGGATCTCTTCCTTCATGTTCATCTCTGCGGGATGTTGTTTTTGAAACTTTGATTTCTTGGCACTAAAATTATGCACTCGCATAAAGTGCCTTTTTTTGTTATATTTGTTTGCAAATGTTAAATGTTTGCAAAATTCGCAACTGATTTTAACACTTTCCATTTTTTAATTAAATATTAAAAAATCTTTTGAAAATACCTCGTAAAACATATATTTATTTACTTATGAACTTATTTTATTTTGGTATATATATTTAATGTTAATCAAAGCATATTTTGAAAACTGATCTATGATTATTGAACTTTTAAGAACATTCTGGTAAAAAGTAAATATACAATTGTTATTGTCGAAATTAAAAGTCAATAAACTTTTCGTTATGCTAAAAAGTGCAATCGTAGCATTTTTTAAGTTTAAGAATTAACCTTGAATGTTGGATTTAAATTAAACTATGAATTAATGAACTTTTATTAGTAAAAAAAAAAAAAAAAAAATAACTTATGATTAAAAAAAAAAACAAATCTCTTATTTGGCAACTATCTATCAGCAAAGCCGCAATGAATAATCAGACAAATCAAATTAACCAAAAAAAACAGAACAGACAGAATTAATGTAATAGAAGTGCTTATATTTATTTCTTGAGTAAGATCAACTATTAAATAACCATGAGCCTGTTCTGTACAATGATTATATACATCTACTAAAGATTTTGAGTTTTCTGGATATACTTGACGAGCTAGATGTTGGAATTGTGTCTTATCTCTTGGATTTTTAAACATAACTATATATTTGGAGTTTAATGATATATCTCGCGAATAAGACCCTTTATAAAAAATATTTTGTGTAACTAAAATTACGCTTAAGTTTCTATGATGAGATCCTTTTGTAAATAGTTCACAAACTTTCTTATTTGATGATTCAAGCATTAAATCATCCAATATTATTAAAGTAGATTCTTCGTCATTCGTATTAAAAGACTCTGGAATTCCTTTAACAAACTCTACATTTTCTATATTTGGAAGTGCTTTTATTTCAGAATAACACCTTATGATTCGGTCTATATCTTTAGATATTATATTTTGATTTTTTATAATATTTTTAATAAAAGTAGATTTCCCACAGCCTGAGGGACCACAAACCATCATTGTAAATGGATATATAAACTGGTGAAACATGTTTGCACTCTTAAAAACCATTTGTTAATGAATTAAAAAGGAAGAATATTTTAATTAATATGAGTAAAAAAAATCTTATTGAAGAAATTCATAGTCAAGCTAGAAGAAACTTTAAGCGACGTAGGTTTATTCAAAAGGGAATTTTAGATACTTGGCAAATAGACTTGGTGGAGATGTTACCATATGCTAAATTTAATAAAGGTTTCAAGTATATGCTTACTGTAATTGATGTTTTTTCAAAGTATGCCTACGCTGTGCCACAAAAAACTAAAACAGGATTTGAGGTTTCTAAATCATTTAAAAGTATTGTAAATTTAAACAGTAACAAAGCTCCTAAAAACCTGCATTCAGACCAAGGAAAAGAATTTAATAACATATTTCAAAACTCTAATGAAAGAGCTAAATATTAATCATTATTATCAAAAAGTAATTTCAATTTTTGGGAATACAAAATTTTAATTTCAAAAGATTTTGTTATTCGTGCTTAATTCCCAGTTTCTATTCTTGACAAAAACACTTGAAATTTATTGTTGATGGGATAAGCTATTCCTATGCGCATTTCACTGGTTGCTTAGGCCAGATCATCGGGAAACTTCATCCATAAAGATTTTAGAAAAACTAAAGATATTAAACCAAATAAAACTGTTAAACGTATAAGAATTATAGCAACAGTTCTACTTGTAATAATATCAAAGTTTAAACAAAACACATCAACAATAACCAGCAGTGGGTTTATCTCATCTTACATTCCCCACTACAATTAGTTGAAATTCTCTCAACATTAATTGTAAGTAGGTTAAGAAAAACAAAATAAAAACAACAACAACTTACAAAAGATGTTGTCAATTAAGTGTTTTTTAGGCCGTGCACTTGCCTGTTTATTATCAAAAAGTAATTTCAATTTTTGGGAATACAAAATTTTAATTTCAAAAGATTTTGTTATTTGTGCTTAATTCCCAGTTTTTATTCTTGACAAAAACACTTTAAATTTATTGTTGATGGGATAAGATAAGTTGCTTAGGCCAGATCATCGGGAAACTTCATCCATAAAGATTTTAGAAAAACTAAAGATATTAAACCAAATAAAACTGTTAAACGTATAAGAATTATAGCAACAGTTCTACTTGTAATAATATCAAAGTTTAAACAAAACACATCAACAATAAACAACAGTGGGTTTATCTCATCTTACATTCCCCACTACAATTAGTTGAAATTCTCTCAACATTATGGATGAAGTTTCCTGATGATCTGGCCTAAGCAACCAGTGAAATGCGCATAGGAATAGCTTATCCCATCAACAATAAATTTCAAGTGTTTTTGTCAAGAATAAAAACTCGGAATTAAGCACGAATAACAAAATCTTTTGAAATTAAAATTTTGTATTCCCAAAAATTGAAATTACTTTTTGATAATAAACAGGCAAGTGCACGGCCTAAAAAACACTTAATTGACAACATCTTTTGTA
The DNA here is from genome assembly GCA_930367215.1 of Pollenia angustigena. Taxonomy (NCBI): domain Eukaryota; kingdom Metazoa; phylum Arthropoda; class Insecta; order Diptera; family Polleniidae; genus Pollenia; species Pollenia angustigena. Next base: position 7,017,089 of record OV884061.1, on the reverse strand, counting down.
AGTTGTTGTTGTTTTTATTAACCTACTTACAACTACAATTAATGTTGAGAGAATTTCAACTAATTGTAGTGGGGAATGTAAGATGAGATAAACCCACTGTTGTTTATTGTTGATGTGTTTTGTTTAAACTTTGATATTATTACAAGTAGAAATGTTGCTATAATTCTTATACGTTTAACAGTTTAATTTGGTTTAATATCTTTAGTTTTTCTAAAATCTTTATGGATGAAGTTTCCTGATGATCTGGCCTAAGCAACCAGTGAAATGCGCATAGGAATAGCTTATCCCATCAGCAATAAATTTCAAGTGTTTTTGTCAAGAATAAAAACTCGGAATTAAGCACGAATAACAAAATCTTTTGAAATTAAAATTTTGTATTCCCAAAAATTGAAATTACTTTTTGATAATAAACAGGCAAGTGCACGGCCTAAAAAACACTTAATTGACAACATCTTTTGTAAGTTGTTGTTGTTTTTATTAACCTACTTACAACTACAATTAATGTTGAGAGAATTTCAACTAATTGTAGTGGGGAATGTAAGATGAGATAAACCCACTGTTGTTTATTGTTGATGTGTTTTGTTTAAACTTTGATATTATTACAAGTAGAACTGTTGCTATAATTCTTATACGTTTAACAGTTTAATTTTGTTTAATATCTTTAGTTTTTCTAAAATCTTTATGGATGAAGTTTCCTGATGATCTGGCCTAAGCAACCAGTGAAATGCGCATAGGAATAGCTTATCCCATCAACAATAAATTTCAAGTGTTTTTGTCAAGAATAAAAACTGGGAATTAAGCACGAATAACAAAATCTTTTGATATTAATATTATCATACCTATTCAAATTTAAAAGCGTCAATAGTTGAACGATTTAATAGAACTTTAAAAAATAAAATGTGGAAACAATTTAGTATGCAAGGAAACTATAACTACATAGATGTATTAGATAAACTGTTGAAAGAATATAATTCATCGTATCATCGAAGTATAAAGATGAAACCTAATTCAGTTAACAAGCGAAATGAAAAAAAAATTTTAAGAACTGTGTATAATAATTTAAAAGTTTTTAAAAATGGAAAATTCAATATTAACGATTTTGTTCGCATAAGCAAATATAAAAATGTTTTTGAAAAGGGGTATTAACCAAATTGGTATACAGAAGTTTTTAAAGTTAATAAAATAAATGCAACAAACCCTGTCACATACCAGCTAAAAGATTTTAATGGAAATTTAATTAAAGGTGGATTTTATCAAGAAGAGTTATTAAAAACTAAAGTTCCTAACAACTTTTTAGTTGAAAAAGTCTTAAAACGTAGAGGCGAAAAACTATTTGTGAAATGGTTGGGTTTCGGAAAACCATACGAAACGCATACGTTTTGAACTATTAATTAATCATATTTGATTTTGTAATATACGCAGCGAATGGACGCTTAAAAATAAATTATATATTTTGTTATTTAAATTATTTAACATAATAGTGAACAATTTAAACGATAAAATTAAATAAAGAAAAATAGTAAAAATATATACATACGTATGAATGTTTATACATGTGTATGCATACATACTCTCAACAAAAACATTTTTTTTTCTTGTGTTGTTGTAAAAACAATAAATAATACAAATATTTAAAGCACAGCAAACGGTGAAAAACAAAAACAACTCTTTGCATGAGTAAGAACAGTGAAACAACGCTAAGGCAAAATGAAATGTTTATGTGACTGTTCAGGCAAACGAATATAATGCTCAAATAAATAAAACAAAACAATATTAACTATCTAACGGCTAAGCCTATTAATTGAACACGTTCCCTTTCACCCTCGATGTTCACAAAAACGGTGGATATTGATACATTAAAAAATATAAATCTGTCTTTGGGGACAAGTGTTGTAGCGTCCGCAAGTATTACCGCGGCGGAAAAAACAATCCTAGTAACAAATGATACCATAAACTCAAATACAGACGCAATGGAGAACCCTTTAGTGAAAAATTGTCAAAAGCCTCAAATACAAGTTGGTATGGACAGGTATATAACAGTGCTTAAATGGGGTCGCAGCCCTACCTCTTCAGCAGTTGCTTCGGCCTCAAAAGTAACATCTTTTGATAGAATAAATTCACAAAACCGTTTTGCAATTCTTGAGGACGAATCCCCAGAGGCACCAAACGTCATAAAATCTTCTAAGCCACCCCCAATATATCTTAGGGAGCAAACTCAAATGAGTTAATAAAGAGCGTTATCTCGGTAATAGGTGAAAATTCTTTTTACGTAGCGGCAATCAAGCGTGGTAATATAAACGAGACAAAAATACAGGTTAATCATGAGAATGATTTTCGCAAACTAACAAACCAATTCGAATCCCTTAAAAAAAGCTTTTATACATATCACCTGAAGAGCAGCAAAGGCCTTTAGGTAGTGATCAAGGGCATAGACTCGTGCGTGGACCCTGAAGAAATTAAAACCTTTTTGGAAGAGAAAGGCTTTAAAATAAAAAACGTTACAAATATCAGAAATAGGGGAAAAAATCCCCAACCACTATTTCGAGTGGAGCTAGAACCTGGCGACGTTAAAATATATTCTCTACAGAAGAATAACTATAGAGGAGCCGCACAAAAGAAATGGTCCCGTTCAATATCTCAACTGCCAAGAATTTGGTCATACTAAGGCCTACTCCTATTTACCCCCTGTTTGCGTAGTATGTGGTGAATTACATGGTACAGTCCAGTGCGATAAGTCTAAAAATTACCACAATGTAAAAAAATGTAGCAACTGTGGCGGCAATCACACTGCCAATTATAGAGGATGTCCTGTATATACTATCGTCAAGCAGTCGGCTGGACCGAAAACTAATCCCCCTCAAATGCAGGTACCAAATCAAGTAAACACTAATGACATTCAGGCTCCGCAGCCCAGTAATAACAGAACCTCGTGTGCCAACGTCCTAAAATCAAACCATGTGCCAATGCAAGGTGCTTCGCCAAGTAATGATGAAACTCCAGTTTCTAATTTAAGTCGTCTAGAAAAAACCATGGAAACTTTAGTGCAAACAGTAAATAATTTTACAAACACAATGGGTAGTATGATGCAGGAGATCCTTAGAATGCAATCGATGTTATTGCAAGCTGTGCTTAGCAAACAATGAACTGTTTAAAAATTTGTTTTTGGAACGCAAACGGCATCCGCCAACATAAAAATGAATTAGAATACTTTCTTAAAAATAAACAAATTGATGTCATGATGGTTTCTGAAACTCATTTGACCTCAAGAAATACGTTTAAAATCAATGGTTATACACTATATGATACCAAGGACCCTCGAGATAGAGCTTGTGGAGGTTCTGCCATTTTGATAAGAACCCGAATCAAACACTACCTGATGTGTGATCATCGTGAAGATTATCTCCAAGCAACGAACATTTGTGTTAAAGAGCTTAATCGAAACATAGTAATCTCATCCTTATACTAACCACCTAGATTTGCAATATCAGAGAGCCAATATTATAAATATTATAAGTCATTGGGGCCCTGTTTCCTGGCTGCTGGCGATTATAACGCAAAACATACCTTCTGGGGTTCACGACTAATAAAACCAAAGGGTCGTGTTTTGTATAATATAATCTCTAAAATGAATTTAAATGTCGTCGCGAGCGGACAACCAACATATTGGCCTGCTGATCCGCAAAAAATTCCAGATGTCATCGATTTCGGAGTGGTTAAAAACATCCCCACAGAAACGATTCAAGTTGAAGCTTCGTAAAAATTATCCTCTGATTACACACCTACAATAGTTACTATAACAAACACCAATAGAATCGTATCTCCCTCTGGTTACATAGCGACAACAGCGCCTGTTGAATGAAAAAGGGAGAGTACGAAGAGAATGGCAATTGCAAAGATCCCCTCAACTTAAAAATGAATTAAAAGAGTGTACAAAAAGGCTAAGAAAATTACTGCAGACTCAGAAAACGGCTTCCGTAGAAAAATATCTTAAGGACTTGGATGCAACTCCACAATCAGGCTACTCATTATGGCGTGCAGCTAGAAACCTCAAAATACCAGTTATCTTGAAACCACCATTAAGAAACTTGAATGGAAGTTGGGCAAGAAATGATAATGAAAAAGGAAACCTGTTTGTAAATCATTTGAAAAACGTATTTACCCAAAATATACCTGACGATATAGCGGACGAATTGCCGCCTGTTAATGTTAGAGCAGCTATCCCCCTAAGATTTGAGATAAGGGAAATAGAAAGGGCTATTTGTGAATTAAACACCAAGAAGGCACCTGGCATTGATAAAATCAGTAACAAAATGCTTTTGGAGCTACCTCGCATAGCAAATAAAATTATTCTTTATATTTTTAATGCTATTTTATGACTTGAATACTACCCTCAAGAATGGAAGGCTCCTTTATAACGATGATACCCAAGCCAGGAAAAGATCACACAAAAGTTGAGTCATATAGGCCTATTAGCTTATTATCTAATATATCAAAGCTGTTTGAGAAGCTCTTAGCGTCAAAATTACCCCAATTTTAAATGACAATGGGTGTATACCCAATCATCAATTCGGCTTCAGAAGAGAGCATAGCACAATTGAACAAACCCATCGGATAGTAAACGCCATAAGAAAAGCCTTTGAATAAAGAAAATATTGCTCCGCTCTTTTCATAGATATTTCTCAAGCTTTTGACAAAGTCTGGCATGTAGGCTTGTTACATAAATTTAAGCTAAACCTACCGGTTAATACACACAAGCTGTTAGAAAGCTACCTGTTTGGTCGAAAATTTATTATTAAAGAAGCACGAAATATTTTAAATGATAGCGGCCACTCTCGCTTAAGAAGAAGAGACACTGCAGCACTTACCCATTAAGATGAGCGATAAACACCTACATATGTGAACAGAACCCGTGATGAAGAAAATTTTTGTCTAGCACTGGCAGGACATAAAATAAAGCATTAGGTTAAGATTTGATTAATTATTGTTAGTTTATATTTAATATATGAAGATTCAATAAATAAATAATGAAAAAAAAAATATATGTATAACACACAACTAATATTATTTAACATTTCTAAAAAATATGGCATCAAGCACAGAGGAAAATAGTATTTATGTTACTTTATTAAGTACAGATTCAGTAAATTTATATAAAAACACCTCAAGTACTTTCACAAATTTATTAAAGCAATCTCTTAGCATGAGTGACCAGTGGGAAGTCGGATAATCAGATATATCCTTCTCGATAGCGAATAAACAACTACATAAGAATCAAAATATATTTAAACGTAAAAAGCGCAACATTTCAAATTTAAATAATCAATCTGTAAAAACATTGAAAATTGACTCTAATAATGAATACGATGAAATTAAAACAAAATTTAAAGAACTTATGGAAACATCTGACGCGCTGAAACTAAAAAATATAAATAAAACTTCAAAATTTTTAAAAACATTAAACATTGATAAGCCCCAATCTACTATACCTATGAGAGAAAAAGACACTCGTAACGTAAATACAAAAAGCTCAGAACCATCAAATAATGAAAAAGATCAAATTTTATCGTCAAGAGAAAAAGATACTCGTAGCGTAAATATAAAAAGTCCAGAATCATCAAATAATGAAAAAGAACCCATTTTATCATCAACAAATTATATATTGGAAAAATCTTTGAACAAATTCTCTGACAACATAAATCAGTTTATTAATAAATTTGAATCGTCTGATATAAGTGAAAACATATTTATTTATACTGATATAATAAAACCTCGGAATGTTGGTAGTACAAAAATTAAATGTTTAAAGATATTTTCAGTAGCAACATTAAAGAACTATATTCATTTCAAAAGAATTGAATATTTTCCTCTTGAAGCCTATAATATAAATGATATTTCCATAATGATTCGAAATGATGAAGGAGAAGAGATAAGCTTTAATAAATTAGTTCCCGTCTATTGTACTCTACACTTTAAAAAAAAGTGTATATAAAATAGGTGTGTAACCAAACAAAATTAATCATTTTTATTACAACCATGGATACGATTTATACAAGTTATTATAATAATCAGTCTGGAGAAAATATACAAAATATTGGTGAAATATATCACGCACCAAGAATTTTACAATACGGTCGTGGTATTGGATCCATATTTTCGGCTGTATTTTCACAGCTAAAACCCTTATTTAAAACGGGGATGAATATATTAAAGAATAAGTCATTAGATATTGGAAAGGAAATTTTAGAAGAAATTTGAACAAAGCCAATAAAAGAAATCTTACTAAACAAAGGAAAAAAGGTCATACAAAATATAAAAAAAAAGCTACTATTGATAAAATTGGAAATGTCAGGACTTATAGAATGTATGAAGAGTGAGTTGGATTTATTTGAATCTCCTCCAATTCAAACCAGCGTTGTTAAAACCGAAGAAATATGCTACAATCCAATTGCCTCACTAGATAATTCGAGCACAATTGAATTTGTATCACTAGGCAATGGTGAAACATATCGAGATCTGAATAGTATTTACATTCGAATAGTCATTGAATTAAAAGGAAACGGAGGAGTAGTTAATAACTTACTGCACTCCTTGTTTAGAAATTGTATTGTACACCTTAACAATAAAAATGTATCACAACCTGACAATAGGGCTTATATTGAAAAATTGTTAAATTATGGAAATGATGCCAGATCTACACATCCAGAATTATGTGGCTGGGCTATTGATACAAATAAAATAAATTCATTAGTCGATAAAGAAAATCCAGGTTTAGACAAAAGAAAAAAAACTATTTAAGCATGGGAAGAGAGTAGAGCTTTTTGGAAAGCTTCATGTTGATGTATTTAACCAACAAAAATACTTGCTTAATAATGTTGATCTAAAGGTAACATTAAATTTGGAAAACCCGGAATTTTACATTTTGGAAGGTGGCGATAAAAGTGAATCCTATATTAAAATACATGAAGCTAATTTATAGATAAACCATCTTACTATTAATCATAATATTCTAATGGCTCATCATAGTGTATTGCAATCAAGAAATGCTATTTATCCTTATAAAAGAGTGGAAATAAAAACGCCCTGGAAATCAATCATTCACTTTAGATAACGTTATACTAGGACAGTTACCAAATTTTTTAATTTTTGGAATGGTGTCTAATAAAGCATATACTGGAGAGAAAAAAGAAAATCCATTTAACTTTCAACATTTTAATTTACAAACATTTAATTTGGTTGTTAATGGAGTACAATTTCCTGCACAACCAATTGAACTTAACTTCAATAACCACAATACTAATTAACGGAGGAATAATAAGTACTCGTGGCTATCAAACACTATTTAAAGGAACTGGAATTCATCATTTCGATAAAGGTCATCAAATAACTAAAGAACTTTTTGATAACGGATATTTTTTACTTGCTTTCGACTTAACACCAGATCATAATAATAATTCCAATTGCGGTAACTTAATAAACCAGGGAACTATGCGTATTGAAGGGCGTTTTGGAAAACCAATTGTTGAAGCAATAACGTGCTTGGTATACTGTGAATTTGAAAGTGTTATAGAAATTGATAGAACGCGTAATATTATTCAGACACTATGAATTCAATTAATATAAAAATTCATTGAACTCCAATGATGTAACCAAATATAAATTTAAAGGTGTATTTGCATGTAATAAATTACCAACACACCCAGTTTTAAAACCGTCATTTTACGTTGCTAACACTGATCCATCACATAAGCCTGGAGAGCATTGGGTTGCTTTTTATTTTTCCTAAAAACAAACCTGCCGAGTAGATTTGTTCTGCTGGCCAATATCTCAATAAGTCTTTTAGATTATTTTTAAATAAAAATTGTAAAACTTTTACTTATAATAGTCTTCGAATTCAGAGTGAAACTTCAAGTTTATGTGGTGTTTATTATTGTGTATTTATTTATTTAAGATGTAAAAACATAAGTTTTAATAAAATTTTAAAATTGTTTAATTATTTCAATTTAAATTATAATGATATTTTAGTTTTAAGTTTATTTAAGTATTTATTTAAGAATTTTTAAAAAATATAACAAAAAAATATAATAAAAATATAGTTATTGTTTTTCTTCCACGATTCTTGTCGCCTCTAAAAGGATTTCATCCATACCATCGTACAGGTGCCATATCGGTGGCATTGATCTTAAAACATCGTCCTGCCCGTCATAAAGCGCTAGGAATATTTTTAAATCTATTGGCGGTAATATAAGCACTTCTATTACATTAATTCTGTCTGTTCTGTTTTTTTTTTTGGTTAATTTGATTTGTGTGATTATTCATTGCGGCTTTGCTGATATATAGTTGCCAAATAAGAGATTTGTTTTTTTTTTTTAATCATAAGTTCTTATTTTTTTTTTTTTTTTTTTTTATTAATAAAAGTTCATTAATTCATAGTTTAATTTAAATCCAACATTCAAGGTTAATTCTTAAACTTAAAAAATGCTACGATTGCACTTTTTAGCATAACGAAAAGTTTATTGACTTTTAATTTCGACAATAACAATTGTATATTTACTTTTTACCAGAATGTTCTTAAAAGTTTTTAGACCATATTGTGTTTCTTTCCATTCAAAATTCACAATTTTCAAAGATTGGTTTAAAGGTATATCATCTATTCTAATATACTCAGGCTAAATACCTTGGGCAATATTCACAATTTTTTTATACATCTGAAAACAAAAAAAAAAAATAATAAATAATTTAATATACCTTTATTATGTACGAAATGCTTACCATTTTTATTAAGTTTCCTTTAAAGTGGTAATTAGAATAATGATGTGGAATATACTCCCTAAGCCTTTTTATATTAATGGCAAACTATCAAATTGAGTTAATCTCTATACTTACATGTGCTGCATATTCTTAATATATTACACATTACTCTATCTTATTTTAAAATACTCAAACAATTTATTTGTACACATTTTTAAATTTCTCTTCATTGAAGAAAATATAATCAACTTTATATAATTCTCTTTTTTTTATTTAAAATTACTCAAAATTTTTTTATTTTGTTTATATTTAAAATTCCTCCTTATGAAAAAATCCATTGGAGCAAAAAAAAAAAGTTGAAAAATTAATCTAGAATATCTAAGTTTAAAGTAACATTTCAATTTAAAAATTCCTCCCTATGGAAAGAAAAAATTCCTCCTTATGGGAAAACACGTAGGGAGGAAATTGAAATTTAAAAATTCCTCCTTATGGGAATCACGTAGGGAGGAAAAATCATATACAAAATCCCATATTTATACTACTTACATTTAAAAAAATCCCAAATGATAGTCACGTTTAAATATGTAATTACTAAAATTTACTTTTTCACACTTATTTATTCAATTTTTTGTCTCCCGACTTTGTTCTTTTTACTTCAATGATCACCAAAAGAAAGAATGAATTTAATTACAACAGAATTAATAAAATTTTTGGTTAGCAGTAGTAAAGCTTTTATCAAAAAAAAAAAAAAAACTCAACTACTCAATTAAATATGACAAAACTTATGCTCAAGAATAATTAAAAATGTAAAACGCAATATCTAAGTGAGATTTCAAGCTTTACTCATACTATTAACGAATTGATAGAAATGCATTTACTAACACAGTACAACACATGATTTCGGGACTCAATTCTGATAATTGGTTATGAAAGTAGACCCAAAAAGAAGAACTTTGAAGTTAGTAATATTGTATAGGGGAATTTGTCACGTTTTAGGCTCTTTTGTTCGATAACTTTGCTCATAACTCGAGAACCACTAGTGCGAATTAGCTGAAACAAATTGAAGCAAATTAAGAATTACAATTCCTTTAATCTGTTCATACAACGTTTCGCTACATAAGCAAAAAGTCATCACTTTTTTTCCAAAGAATTTTGTGGATATCTCGAGCAAATTTTTGAAATTCATACTTTTACTTAATTGTGAATAAAAGCGAAACGCGTTCATCGATTTTCATGATTTATGTGTCATTTTGTTCAAAGGTTATGCGACTTTACGTGAAAGTAATAGGACTTGACACTTTACCGTTTTGGATTTTTTATGAATGAAAAATAAAAAATTTTAATTTTTTGGGCAAAAAATATTTTTTTTCTTCATACATTTATTTATAACTGCGAAACTGTTGCTTATGTATGACGTTGTATGAACAGATTAAAGGAATTGTAATTCTTAATTTGTTTCAATTTGCTTCAGCTAATTCGGACTAGTGGTTCTCGAGTTATGAGCAAAGTTATCGAACAAAAGAGCCTTAAAAGTGACAAATTCCCCTATACAATATTACTAACTTCAAATTAATTTTTAAACTATTATTTGATGTACCATGACCAAACTAATGATGCAGAAGTTCTTCTTTTTGGGTCTACTTTCATAACCAATTACCAGAATTGAGTCCCGAATCAATCACCTGAAAAATGTTCTACAGTGTAATACAACTACATCTTTAGCAAAGACACTATTCCGGTCACTTAGAATCTTGTTAACAACATGTATGCAGTAAACTTTTATAGTGTTAATTTAGTTTAATAATAGTGTTGGTTAAAACATGTTTGAAGCAAAATTTTACACGTTGAAATAAGCAATCAATATCTCTAGGTAAGTGGGTATTTTACAACGTTTTTTGTAATATTCTTTAACTCATTCCTTTTGCATAGACAAAAAGTTTTATTTCAATTTTTTCAGGAAATAGAAAATGTTTTGAAATATAACTTCGCACAACTTTATAATTGAAACTTATACACGCCGTGCTATATGTACTGATAATGGTCCGGAAGTGTATTCCACTACTTCCTCATTATCTTTACAAGATGAGTCGCACACTCCTTCAGTATTCTCGACATCCCGCGAAGACGTATTCATCGCATACATCATCCCAAGAGATCAGAATTGTAGCGTGCACTAAAGCTCTCGTATCTCGACAAGATTGTTACCCAGGTGATGGTAGCTTAGACACAAATTTTACACAAAATCGGTTAAAAAGTTTCTGACATAGAGGGGGTCAAAATTTGACATTTGTTCTTTCTTTTAGTGTTAGCAAAATTTGTGCCAAACAAATAAGATAGCTTTTTCTTCAATCTTTCCAAAAAAAAACTTTAATTTGTTTTTTTGTTTTAATAATGCCTTTTTATTAACAATCTATCCATTGAAGGATAATAAGCAAATTGAATACAATAAACAATTTCATTAGTTGTTAGACTCCAGTGAGAACAACAACTCATAAAAACATAATTTGATTTTTTATCGTTGTAAATGGATTAGCAATGAGTATTTAAGAAGAAAGAAATAAAAATACAATTACATATATGGGGGATTTCATGTCAAGTGACCCAATATTGAAATTGATGTCTTCCGATTTGGATGAGATTTGCACCAAGGTTAGTCCTATTGGATAGTAGTTTAGACACAAATTTTCAACAACTTCGGTCGTAAAGTTTCTGAGTTAGTGGGGGTCAAAGTTTGACATTTTGGCCATACAGGTGTTCTTTCTTATCCATGTAACTTATTACCTATTGGTGTTTACAAAATTTGTCCCAATTAGCTTCGATAGCTCCATCTTTTAAAAAAATATTTTTTTAATTTTTTTTTTAAATTTAAAACTTTTTTCTTATTTTTTTTAGCGGGAATGTTTTTTTTTTTTTTTTTTGTTCAAAAGAAAGCTTATGTCTTTTCCTTTAAGGTAGTTTTGGTCCCTTTTTGGGATGCGAGTGGCTTATGTATAAAAAAAAATAATTTCTAACTCTAGACAAGGGTTTTTAAATTTTTAGCATATGCAGTGTTCTTTCTCAGCCATGTATTTTATTACCTATTGGTGTAAGCAAAATTTGTCCCAAGTAGCTTCGATTGCTATTGGATCAATATTTTGAAAAATAATTTTTGGGATTTCAGTATTTTGATTATAACTCAGCCATTTTTGAACCGATTTGACAGATTTATATACCGACGTGTTTAAGCAGAATTTTGCCAGTAAGTTGGGTTATAAAACTTGGACTCGGCAAGATCTATGGTTCCCGAAAATGGGTATTTTTGAAAAAAAAATAAATATTTTGGTCATAACTTTTTTGTATCTGAACCGATTTTCTCGAGTTTTTCAAAAAATATTTTCTACTAAGATCTTTTGATATATAAGGCGTAACCATAGGTCATATTACAGTCAAAAAATTCAGGTTATTATACAATTTTTGAAATTTTTTGTATGGGAGGTACCACGCCCACTTCTCCTACCCCGCCCACATTTTGTGGGTTGGTGTGTACTTATAACTTGAATGTTTGCACCTAATTTGGAAACTTTGGCTCTTGCCGTAATCCAGATATACAGAAAAAAGCAATAAAAATACAACAACAGCAAGGGTTTTTGGAAAAAATTAGAGGCAGTCGTGGTTTTTTGTTCATATCTTAGCCATTTTTGGACCGATCTTGCTGAATTTCAATAGCACGGAATGGTGGACTATATGAGACATAAATGAAAAACAACCTAGCCGCTATCATGTCTGGAGTCTCCGGAGAACACATATCAAACGTAAGACGGACGGACGAACAGACGGACGGACATGGTTAAATCAAGTTCTCTCCTCATAAGGACCCAGAATATATATACTTTATAGGGTCTTAGATCAATATTGTAGAAATTACAAACGGAATGACAAACTTATATATACCCTTTTCCACCTGAGGTGAAGGGTATAAATATATACAAAATAAGAGTTCAGTTTTACTTTTTAAATATGAAAATAATATACGTTTTTCTTCTTGTTCTGTTGTTTTTGTTGTTTCTACACAAAACATGCAAATCGTTTTTTTTTTCAACTTGTGTGGTGTTGCTGTAATTTCTACAACATACTTTGCAAAACACACGCGTATGCACTCATAAAAGAATGCAATTCTGAAAGGTGAGACTAACAAGTGATATGAGATTAAAACCCTAATCTGTAATTTTATTATCAGAGTGGCACTACAACGAAAAGATCAATCTATTTTTTTCTTGATTTAGGCTTGCTTTGAGTACGTTTTAGAGTTAGTCGTACTAGATGCGATATATATAAAAATCAAACGCTGTGTCTTAGTCACACTAAAACTCGAGAACTACTTGACCGATTTGTATGATTTTTTTTGTTTGTCTAATAACGAGGAAGGTTTAGAAAAAAGAAAGTTCAGAAAAGCCCAAAAAAAGGTTAAAAAATCCAAAAAAGCGAAAATTGTGTTTTGTATGAAAATTTTACATTGCACGATTAATTGCTGTGAATTAGTCTGTTTAAACTCGATAATTGCTTGACCGATTTCAATGATTCTTTTTTTGTTTTTTTTTTTCGTCTTATCACGGTGATGGTTGCGAAAAAAGGAATAGGAAAAAAAGCCAAAAATAAAAGTCAAAAAATCAAAAAATCTAAAATGTACGTTGTGTATGCAAATTTGACTTAATACCACCAAAAAGAATTGTATTTCTTCAGGTGGTGGCGGACACAAAAAAAAAACCAAACAAAATAAAAATAAAGCGGGTAGGCGCAGGGGGGAATGCCTCCCATAGGATGCATACATTAAATATCGCTTAACTAAAATACTATTAAAGGTAGAGTATTCAAACGTGGTTAAAGCTACTATTATGGTAAACTATACATTTAAATATAAAAATGGGCGGGGTAGGCAGAGGATGTCGATGAGATGATACGTCGTTTTGTTTCAGCAAATTACAAATTAAAATAACGTAACACACATAACTAAGTAAATAACAAATAAAATAATATTTTTCAAAAATATATCGGTTATTGCATTTTTATCTTAAATATTTAAAATTCCTATCTGTTCTCAAATAGTTTTCCTATTACCAAGTTTTTTGCCTCTCATGTAAACTTGGAATTTGATGTTACATTATTCTGAGTTTTAAATGACGATTTGCGCAGTTCTTTAGTTTTTCTAATAATTTTTGGCTTCCAAAAAATCCAACACACACAACACAATTTGCTGGTAAAAGCAATCAAAAATATTTTGCAAAAACAAAATATACACTCAGGCATTTCGTGTTGTGGACATGCAAACTGCCGAGGAACAACAACAATACTAATGAGGACCGAAAAACTAACAATTCACTGTGAAAAAAGTTACACATTTTACATTTTCATATATGAAGATATTCATGAATGGTTAAATATAAGCGATCATATATGAATTTTTCTGAACTCTGTAATTGTGATCGGATCGAAAGATTCGAAACGGCAACATTGCCTATAAAACACTTCTCACCTCATTTTGGCTCATTTACAATTTTGTAGAAATATTTTTTTAGATAGATCATAGATGAGGCACTATTCGTAAAGCGAACATTAAAAAAAATATTTTGCCGAAATTCCATTATATTTGGCATAACTATGCCTCTCAGTGATGGAAAATTCAGTACTATGGTACTATTTACAGTACTTTCCACGGTACACCCACGTCCGTTTTAGTACTCTTTTCATGTTATGCTTCTTCGTTTAGAAATTTAGCGTTGATATTTTTAACACTAACAACCAGGGCTGTTGAGTCGTCAACAAAAAGAACTTACACTGACTCCAACCGCTGAAATTCCAACTCCGACTTCTAATCTAACCTTAACGCTTAATGTTTATGAGACTGGTCTTTATTTGACCTTAAATTCTATTTTTTTCATTTAGTATCTTTTAAATGGTTAAATATAGCGAGAAAAGGATTTAGTTAAAAGTTCAAAGCAATATTTTACATATGGGCAAATCCTGCGTGACGAACGCTACATTCGCACGCGTTTTCTGATTGAAATATAAACATTTTTTGGTCTTTCAAAAAAGAGAGCTTCAACTTACACAGAAAAAATTGTTGCCGAATTATTTTCAAACAAACGCTTGTTTGAAAATTTTTTTAATTTCTACAAATTTTTTTACTGATTCAATTAAAATTTTTGTTTGATTTTTATTTAACCAACAAAAATGTTCACAACCATTCAAAAATATAATACACGCGTTATTGGTTTCAAGTTTTCATAATTTTGTATGAAATATTTAACGCTTTTTAATGTTGTAGTCTTTTTGCATTTTTTTATTTGATTGTAAGCAACACTTCCTAATGTGAAATATAAGAACTACAACAAAAAACACATACAGTCTGTTTTTGGACACTTTAAAAAAGTACAACAGTAAAAAAGATGAAGAGATTTGAAGTAAAAAAAACAAAAAACAAAAAATAGCAGGTAAAAAAACGTTTCACTCTTTTTAAACAACAGAAACAACAACAACATTATAAGAAACAAAATAAATTTTTGGTTGGTTTCAAAGTTGGTTAAAAAAAAAACCAAAATCCCGTATTCAATTTTTTCAAACTGTTTGCTTAAATACATCAAATACAAAAATATAATGATGACGAAAAACATATCGAGTCGGTCGGTCGCCGTTTTTGGGTTACATTTCTTCTTCATTAGCAAAGGAAAGGATACAGCAACAGTGAGTGATGACGAAAAACATTGTGTTTATAAAAAAAGACTTTGTTCAAAAATTATTCCAACAAAAAAATGTGTCTCAAAGCCAGCCGGCCGCTCTGCTCTCTCTGCCTCCATCTTCTAATAGAGTGCCTGCTTGTGGGCGCATCATTGCTTGTGCAAAAACCTTTTTTTTTTTTTTTTTGAAACTTAAGGCCGCTTTAGCCGACCGTAAATGTAATTAAATGCAATGTAAAGTACCGTAACGTACTGTAAGCTCGTTTGTGCACTTATAGAACATGTAAGAACGTGTCAGCTGTTTTTCCCAACCAAAAACAAAAAAGCATTAGTATACATAAAACAACACACACAGTGATGAGAATTAAAAATGTTGAAATAGTGACCGCTTTGCAGAAAAAGTGCCAAGTGATTTAAATAGTATTAAAACTGTATTTCTTGCATGTATAAATAAATAAATAATTAAATTTGATATTAATATTACAGATTTACAAAAAACAAATATGTATTATATCATATTCGTACACATGTTCTTACATTTATTTCAAGATGTGCATACACCTAAACAAGGTTTTGATACCATTAAAAACCAGACTTTGTTTATTTGTGGATATGTATACATTTGTTAATTTTGTACATCTAAGCATATATTTGTATAAATGAAAATATGTATGGATTGTTACTTATTTTGTCAAAAGTCCACAGATATTATAACTGAAAAAGAACCAAACAAAAAGAGTGATTTTACCCGCATTGCATTTAAAATATAAGCAGCCCATCACTATCTACAACTGTCACGTAACCTCGTAATGAAATTCTATTTTCTACAGGTTGGCACGTTACGGTTAAGTGACATTACAGTCAGTTAAACATTTGCATTGCTTTCCATATAACAGAAACGATCAGCTGTTTACATTAAATTTACATTTCTACATTTACGGTCGGCTAATGGGACCTTTAGTATATGAAATTCAGTAAACATTTTGTTTGATTCAGTTAAATTATTTGTTTGAAAAAATCAGTGTTTTTTTTTCAATAAACAAAATGCAAATAAATTGTTTGAATATGCGAATTTGCTTATAGGACCGATTTCAGACAAAAAATTTTTTGATTCTACAAATTTTTTGTTTGAATTGGAAAAATAATTTTTTCTGTGTATATATAGAATTTAGTGAGATTAATATGTACGAATGGCATATATCATAATTTCTTAGCAAGTATTTGTTGCGAAATAATTGATCACAAAGTTTTGTGACGCACGCTACAAAAAGTGGAAGTAACTTCAAAGGTTGAAGTGCGTTTTTCCAATTTTTAGCGAATTTCGCATGATAAGGTATACAAAATCTAGTTCCTAAAAAAAAGATTACTATAAGAGAATTCTAAACGCAATTATTCGCAGCCAAAATATGTTGTGATTTTTGGACAAAAGCCGTGAACCCTTTGTGACGCACGCTACATAACGCACGCTACAGTTTTTCCAGTAGTATTTTATTTTTATATTTTATTTATTTTAACAAAACAAATAATATTTTTATGAATTGCATTTCTTAAACTAATTTCTTAACTAATAAATATAAACTTTTTTTTAACGAAATTTATATTTTGATGAGTCTGCTGTGAGTGCTATTTTAAGCACAAAAATCACCTAAAATAATGCTAAATTCACGTATAACATTAACAGCCGTATTCATAGCAAAAAGTTAACCACAGTTTGTACACTACGTACAACGAGCTGCTAACTAGAATGCCGATTAAGCTTAGCAGCTTGTTGGCACAGAGTTAATTCAGAACGAACTTTTCTCCATCTACCAAATTTTAATTAAACAACTCTGAATTTTTATGATGCCACATTGTATTACACAAAAATGCAACACGTTTTGCATAAATCATCGTTGAAGATGTCATTTTTCCTTTTTTTTTTTGTTCTTCCCTTTACATATAAAAATTTTAAAAAGTTTTTAAAATTATAATCAATTAAATAAAAGACAGTAAATTAAAAAAAAAAACAATTAATTAAAAAACGAACAAAATTGTTTAACATTAAACAGCTGTTTTTCACAAGTTGGTAAACGTTTGGCAGCTCGTTAACAAGAGTTTAGCAAAACGTTGGCCAGAGTTTGCCCAGTAAAAACTTCGCCTACTTTTTCAAAATGAATAGCTTCTTTAACTCAATATGTTGTAGCTTTCATATATAACTATCTACAACAACTTCTATAATTACTTTTTTTGGATGTATGCAGGTAAAAAAAATAATGACTTACTTTTTAATGCGTTCATTCTGGGACATCCCTTGTAAAATTCATTGGTTCTTTCAGTAGAATTGTAAGTAGTGCTCTTATGTTTTTCTGATTACTCAACACATTATTTTGTAGGCGAAGTTTTTACTGGGTTGGTTAGTGTATTATGAATAAACTTTTTGCTAACTTTATGCCAAATTGTCATTATGAATACGGCTGTTAGAAATCAGCAGTGGGGTAGGATTTGGTAAAAATTATTGCATTTATGATCATTGAAATACATATTTTTTAATATAAAAATGAAATTATACAACTAGTCTTATATTCCATTAAAAAAAATTCATTTGAAACATTTTTGGTTGGTGTACTGTTTCTGGGATTTGGCCATATTGCATCGCCTATTTCGAAGTATTTTTATTTTGGAAATTATTTGAATATTTTTTTAAATTTTTCATGCTGAAAAGTTTTGGAGTCGGTGTCGCGAATATTTTGTGGGTACTTCAGCTCCAACTCCAGTACACCGACTCTACAACTCCGACTCCACAGTAGGGTAGCCAGATTTTAAATTCGGAAAAACAGTACATTGAATACATAAAAACAGTACAATCAAGAAAAAAACAGTACATTTTTTTGACGACAACATTAACATTTGTTTTAATAAGTAACCCCCAATTTCACCAAGTTCAGCTATAATTAACTATCAGTTCAAGCTGTCAAAACATATTGTAAGCTGGAAGTTAAAGTAATAGTAATAGTTAGTTTTAACTGAACTTGGTGAAATTGGGGTAAATATTTTAAACTTTTGATTGAATATGCAACAACAATTATATAAAGAAAGAAATACACTTAAAATGTGTAACGTCAAAGGAATTACTTCCAGTTTATGGCATTTCATAAATATACATATGAAATTACTCCATTTGCGTTTAAAAAGCAAACACCACAAACGAAGCATTTGGCCAGGAAAACCATAACATTGCTGTAAGCCATATAAGAAAGGAGAAAAGCCTTACTTAGCTCAAAACAATCAACTCATTGATTTTGTAAGTACGATTTTCTTTAAACATATTCGTATTTAAAGCAATTTTCACTACACATAGTTGCACAAATCACATAGAATTTGAGAAAATGTTTGTTTCCTAAATTAATTTTCCAATTTTAAATAATTTTTAAATTATTTACGGCTAATTTTACCAAGTTCAGGGGCCTGATTCTGGCAGTCGTGATCGAGTAGTTTCTCGATTCGAAAGCAATTTAATATCTAAATATTTCAGTCAATACTGAACGAATCGGAATTATTTTTTCAGTATTGTAAAGCATTCATTTGAGTTTCACAATACTCAAATAAAATTGCCTTCGGATCGAGAAATTACTCGATCACGACTGCCATAATTAGGCCCCAGCTATAATTAACTATTACTAAAACAATAGGTTTTTTGGCTTTTATAATGAAAGTTAATTAAACCTGAACTTGCTGAAATTGGCCATTAATCTATAAAATCCAAAAAAAAATAGTTTGGTTTATTTTTATTTCACAAAATCTGAAAATATTTAAAATCAAGTGCAATTGAAAACGATGAATATTTTCAAAAAAATTTTTGTAAAAATTTACATTTATTTCAGTAGTTTAGGTAAAGAAAAGTGGTCCTCAAAGGTATTAGGTATTTTTATAAATTTTGAACACGGATTATTTTCCAAATTTGTTTGTTTTCAATTTTACGTGATTTCGATTTCCAGAACATGCCAGAAAATTAAAAAAGTTCTAAAAATTAACGATAACTGTTTAGTACTTAAAAAAATTTAGATTTTATTTTTGTCTTTCTCAGGTGTGGAAAGGGAAAGACTATTGGAAGAGGTAGCCATAAAATCATAACAACACGAAAATATACCACTGCTACGAGCCACCCATTATAATTTAGATTTCTACTGTGTATTTATGAGAAAACAATGACCACAGCGTAAAAACTCTTATTATTTTAGAACTTTTTTTTTAACACAACATAATTTTTTGTAAGCCAGTTCTGTTAAATATAGACTGAGCAAAAAAAAAAAAACAGTACAAAGTGTAAAAAACAGTACATTTGCGTACTGTTTTAGGAGTTGTGCATAAAACAGTACAATTGCAAAAAATCAGTACATGTACTGCTTAAAACAGTACGTATGGCAACCCTACTCCACAGCCATGTTAACAACATTGCATACACAAAATGCATTCTTATCAAAAGGTTATGGCAGCACTGCTTGTTTGTATATTTTAATGTCAGATATCCTCAACAGAATTTTGCTGTTGAAATTTTGCCAGCTCGGTCAATAAATGGCTGAGAATTTTTTTTTTTTTTTTTTTTGTCATTATTTTTTATTGAATCTTCATATATTAAATATGAACTAACAATAATTAATCAAATCTTAACCTAATACGTTATTTTATGTCCTGCCAGTGCCAAACAAAATTTTCTTCATCACGGGTTCTGTTCGGTAAGTGCTGCAGTGTCTCTTCATCTTAAGCGAGTGTGGCCGCCATGATTTAAAATATTTCGAGCTAGTGGATTTGGGTGTTGTTCAAGCCTTTTTAAATAATTTATTGCATATTTTGTAATCATAGTTTTAACTAATGGCACATTGAGATCCTTATGAATGTTTGAGTTTTTAACATACCAGGGAGCTGCTGTGATTATTCGAAGAAGTTTATTTTGGCGCCTTCGAATTTTGTCGATATTAGAGGCCGAGGCAGTGCCCCATAGTTGAATACCGTAGCACCAGATAGGCTTTAAGATAGAGTTGTAAAGTAGAAGCTTGCAATCGAGACTAATGACAGAATTTCTTCCAATAAGCCAATGAATTTGAATGGCTTTTAGTTTCATTTGAGTTAATTTTGCCTCTATATGGCATTTCCACGTTAATCGCCGATCCAGATGTATACCGAGATATTTTACATGCGAATGTTGAGGAATTATTTGATTATTGGTTGTAATAGGGGGGCAAGATTCCCGGCGCAAAGTGAATGTTATATGTACGCATTTTTGCTCATTGACCATTATCCTCCATTGTCGTAACCATATTTCTAGTTGAAATATATGATGCTGTAAGTAACGCGATGCTTCATAACGATTTTCGTGGACGCTTAAAAAAGCTGTATCGTCTGCAAATGTTGAAGTTTGTGTATAGTTGCTTGTTGGCATGTCCGAAGTATAAATTAAGTATAATAGGGGGCCCAGGATGCTGCCTTGTCGGACTCCAGCGGCAATGGGCTAAGGTGAACTTAAGAAATTTCCTTCTTTAATAATAAATTGACGACCGACTAAGTAGCTTTCTAGCAGCTTGTGTGTGTTTGCTGGTAAATTTTGCTTCAATTTATGTAATAAGCCTTCATACCAGACTTTATCAAAAGCTTGCGAAACATCGATGAAGAGTGCTGAGCAATATTTCTTTTCTTCAAATGCTTTTCTTATGACATTTACTATTCGATGAGTCTGTTCGATTGTGCTGTGTTTTCTTCTAAATCCGAACTGATGGTTTGGAATACATCTATTTACACTTAAAATCGGTGTTAATTTTGAAACTAATAATTTCTCAAACAGCTTTGACATATTTGATAATAAGCTAATAGGCCTATAAGACTCAACTTTTGTATGATCTTTACCTGGCTTTGGTATCATGGTAACTAAGGAAACCTTCCATTTTTGAGGATAGTATTCAAGGCGTAAAATAGCATTAAAAATAAAAAGAATAATTGTCTTTGCTATGCGAGGTAGCTCCAAAAGCATTTTCCCAGTAAAAAATGGTGCTTACTGGTAAGCAGGTTTGTAAGGGAGAGAAGCACAATTCCCCCTTACAAACCTGCTTACAAGAGGCATGATTTTTATATGGCGAATTCCCACTTGGAAGCACTACTTTTTTGTAAAATCACTGCGTTTTTCATGGCTTACATTATTCCGTGAAGGAATAGCTTCCAAAAACCGCAGCTTTCATACCTTTGATTTATTGCTTCTATACTGTATACAAGAAGTGCAACACAAAAACTTATGCAAAAGAACAAAAAGCAAAACAAACACACAACACAGTTAATATGTAATTTTTAGAAAAAAACGAAACTGTACGCAAATTAAAAAGAAAACAACAACAAATCTAGTAATTGACCACACAAAAATTTGCTTGCGTCCTCTCTGCTCAAAAACAATTTGCTGACTGATTGCGTAATAAAAAAGAAGTAATTTAAGCATCTCTTGTTCTCGATTACATGTCGGGAATAATCGTAAACACATTTTGAAATCATTGCATGTAAGGGATTAACAGAAGCATTTTGCACTTTAGTCGTAAATTTTTTCTTTTAAATAATCATTTCAACTACTCCCTTACAACCTGCTTACTTATAAGGGATTATGCGAAGCTATTAAATAATTTTCATTTACTTATATTAAAAATTGACTTCAATGGTTTTCGCTTCCCTGTTGCTTCTAAGTAGTATGTAATAGCCAGCGCATATATCAGCGCTCTTGTACTTTTCTTGCTTCCCAAAACCTTAAAATTTTTTACTGGGTTATTACTGATTTTATCAATACCAGGTGCCTTCTTAGTGTTTAAGTCAAAATAGCCTTTTCGATTTCTCTTAGCTCAAATCTGAGGGGAATAGCTGCTCTAGCAGCAACAGGTGGTAACTCGACCGCAATATTGTGAAATATATTTGGTGTAAATACGTTTTTCAAGGGACTAACAAACAGATTTCCTTTTTCAATATCGTTTCTTGCCCAGTTACCATTCAAGGTTCTTAATGGTGGCTTAGATATAACTGGCCTTTTTAGATTTCTAGCTGCACGCTATAATGAGTAGTCAGATTGTGGAGTTGCATCAAGTTCCTAAAGATATTTTTCTAGAGAAGCCGTTTTCTGATTCTGCAGTAACTTTATTAGCTTTTTTGTGCACTCTTTTAATAAAATCTTAAGTTGCGGGGATCTGTAAAGTTGCCACTCTCTTCGAACTCTCCTTTTTTCAGTCAAGAGCCGCTCGACATCTGAAGAATATATTTTATTATTTTTAATTTTTTTGGGGGTATCGCTGGAATGTTGAACAGCTAGTTTCAGAAAATTGTCGATAGAGCAATCTACATATTCCGGTGTACTGAGCGGAATATTTTCTGTGCAATGGGTACTGAGATATTTTTTATATTTTAACCAATTAATTTGAGTAGGTGTGTGGTCGGAAGATAATTCTAGTTAAAATCGCCAGCGGCTAGGACACACGGTCCTAATGATTTAAAATATTTATTATATTGGTCCTCCGATATTGAAAATCTAGGCGGGGAGTATAACGATGAAATTACTAGGTTTCTATTTAATTCCTCAACGCAAATGTTCGTTGCTTGGAGATAATCTTCACGATGATCACACATTAGGTAGTGTTTGACTCGGGTTTTTATTAAAATGGCAGAACCTCCACAAGCTCTATCTCGTGGGTCCTTGGTATCATATAGTATATAACCATTTATTTTAAACGTATTTCTTGAGGTCAAATGAGTTTCAGAAATCATCATGACATCAATTTGTTTATTTTTAAGAAAGTATTCTAATTCATTTTTATGTTGGCGGAAGCCAACAGTTCATGGTTTGTTAAGTACAGCTTGCAATAACATCGATTGCATTCTAAGCATTTCCTGCATCATATTACCCATTGTGTTAGTAATATAATTTACCGTTTGCACTAATGTTTCCATGGTTTTTTCTAACCGACTTAAATTAGAAACTGGAGTTTCATCATTACTTGGCGAGGCACCTTGCATAGGCTCATGGTTTGATTTTAGGACGTTAGCGTAAGAGGTTCTGTTATTACTAGGCTGGAGGGCTTGATTTGCATTTGTGTTTACTTGATTTGCAACCTGCATTTGAGGGGTATTTGTTTTCGGTCCAACCGTCTGCTTGACGATATTATATACAGGGCATCCTCTATAATTGGGAGTGTGATTACCGCCACAGTTGCTACATTTTTTTACGTTGGGGTCGGTTTTAGACTTATCGCAAGAAACTGTACCGTGTAGTTCACCACATACTACGCAGACAGGGGGTAAGTAGCAGTATGCCTTGGCATGGCCAAATTCTTGGCAGTTTAAGCACTGAACAGGTCCATTTTTTTTGTGCGGCTCTTCTATAGCTATTCTTCTGTAGAGAATATATTTTAAATTGTAAATAGGATGTGTTTCGTTTTTTTAAGTTTTACGTCGCCGGGTTCAAACTCCACTCGAAAAAGTGGTTGGGGAATTTTTTCTCTATTTTTAATATTTACTACATGTTTTACCTTGAAGCCTTTTTCTTCTAGGAATGTTTTAACCTCTTCTGGGTCCACACATGAGTCAATACCATTAAGCACTACCTGTAGACCTTTACTGCTTTTCAGTTGGTAGGTATAAAAGTTTTTTTTAAGTGTTTCAAAGTTGTTTACTATTTTGCGAAAATCATTCTCATGATTGACTTGTATTTTTGTCTCGTTTATACTTCCACGCTTGATAGCCGCTACGTAAAACGAATTTTCACCTATCACCGATATCACACTCTTTATGAGCTCATTTGAATTTTGCTCCCTAAGATATATCGGGGGAGGCTTGGATGGTTTAATGACGTTTGGTGCTTCAGAGGATTCATCCTCCAGAATTGCAAAACGATTTTGAGTATTTATTTTTTCAAAAGATGGTACTTTTGAGGCCGAAGCAACTGCTGCAGAGGTAGGGCTGTGTCCCCGTTTAAGCACTGTTATGTACCTATCCATACCAGCTTGTACTGTAGGCTTTTGACAACTTTTTACAGGGGCTTTTCCATTGCATTTGTGTTTGAGTTCGTGGTATCATTTCAAACTAAATTTGTTTTTGACGTCACGGCAATACTTGCTGGCCTGGCAACACTTGTCACCAAATCTAGTTGTAGTTTTTTTAAGGAGTCACTATCCACTGTTTTTGTAAACACCGAGGGTGATAGGGAACGTGTTCGAGTAAATGGCTTAGCCGTTAAATAGTTTATATTGTTTTGTTTTGTTTTATTTATTTCTGCATTATTTTCATTTGCGTTAACTAAAACGTAAACGTTTCTTTCATTTTGTCTTAGTGTTGTTTCACTGTTCGTACTCATGCAAAGAGTTGCTTTTGTTTTTCACCGGTTTGCTTTGCTTTTAATATTTTATTATTTATTGTATTACAACACACAAAAAATAAGAAATTTTAGCTTAGGCCCCTATTACGGTTTACAACTCAACTTAGTTGAGTTGTAATTAAGACAACTGGTTGTGATCAGTTGTAATTTTTATTATGTTTTTGTTCACCGCAATTTAGCAAAGTTGTACACCATAATACAAAAATTAAGAAATTACAACTCAACTGAGTTGAGTTGTAAACAGTAATAGGGGCCTTAAATGTTTTTGTTCAGAATATGTATACATACATACATGTATGAACATTCATACGTATGTATTTTTACTTTTTTATTTTATTTAATTTTATCGTTTTAATTGTTCACTATTATGTTAAATAAATCAAATAACAAAATATATTATTTATTTTAAGCGTCCGTTCGCTGCTGATATATGTCAAAATCAGATATGATTAATTAATAGTTCAAATCGTATGCGGGGTTAAAAATACACATCTGTATCACAACAAAGCACAAACTAAACTGGCTGAGAATTGAACAAAAAATATGTATTTTAGTTTTCTATTTTTAAGTTTAGATTAAAAAAAAAAATTTTTTTTTAAAGTACCAAAATATTGAAAAAAGTACTCTTTTGCTTGGTGGTCAGTACCATCAATTTTCCATCACTGATGCCTCTAGTAGATATGAATGTGTGTGCAAAATTTTTTTTTGTATGATGTATGATTGGTGTGCGAAAGTGCAGCCGTTTTTGATAAATTGTTTTTTATTAATTATTCTTCGAACTTGAAACAAATAAAACAAAACACTTTAGGTAAGTGTTTCTTAAAGGAAATCGTTAGATCCTTATAACAAAAATGTAAAGCATAATATTGTTTCATCAGGTAAGACCAGTTTTAACAGTATATGACATTTTGATACCGTTCGAAAGATAAATAGACACCGCCTCAATTTAGAAAAACATTCACTTAGATTTGGGACTCAATAGAATATGAGAAAATAAACTAAATACTTAAAGGTTTGCTTCAGTATACCAAATATAAAGGAATTTCGGTAAAATATTTTATTTTGCATGGTCTACTTCAGGAACAATGCCTCATATATTAATTTTTTTCCCCAAATATCGATTGTTACTATCAAAAAAAATTTAAAATGTTCGTTACCAAAAATATTTGTAATTGGAAGACAAACAAATTAAAGAGTTGCAGTTTTGAGATATAAAAAAATGTTTAAAATACTAAGATATTTTTATATTGTTTGGATACGTATAAGGGATGTTTGTATGGGAACAAAAACTTAAAATTTAAATGCAAACTACATGGCATAAACATTTTTTGACGTCGGATACTAAAATTTTCATTTTTTTATACATGTACCTTTATGTATACATATAATTTTTTTCATTGAAACAATCAAGTACAAAATGAGTGATATGTTACTTTTGCACGAAGTTTAACCGTGAATGGTTACGATTTTTCTTTTATCTATAATTGTATCAACATATTTGATTTTATAAAGCCCAGTAGTTCTAAAAGCACCCTTCGGCCAACTTCCTGCGCTACAACAGTTTAGCTCCTTCAAAACTTGTGCAGAAGAAGTCGGTTAAATTACTTGAAATGATGCCTTTATATTTATTCAACAGTCAACTTCTCGTAGTACCCAAAATATTTATAAATCAGGAACATGTGACGCTTACTGCTGGCTATGTCTCTTATTTGCGGTTGTGTATGTGTTTATCTGTCATTAAAACACATTTGTGTTCCTCTTGGTGCCTGCAGGATGAAAACAGCATCAGCACAATAGCAACAAAAACATCAAATAAAATAAAAGGAAACCGACAGATGGCGGATGGATAGACGAACCAATAGAAAGCATCAAATTAAATAGCGGCTTACCACAATTGGGTTATAAAGCAGTTCGTGTTAAAGAATATTTCTCAATGTAGGTATGTAAGTTTTTATGTAAAATTGTGTACAGAGATGTGTGCAAACATATGTATTTAAAGCCTTTTGTTTTTGAAAAGTGGAATTATAGGGATTAAAAATTCCATTTTAACTAATTCCGAAGCAAACTGTTGAAAGTTGTTACTGTATACTTATTATATTCTCCGGTGAACGACGAGGGGGAGGAATTCATACTCACATTACTATGAACAAAAAGTTTAGTTTGCTTCGTTTAAAAAACTTTTAAACACAAATACATAACAACAAAAATCTTGATTGTTTACAAAACAAATTTTGTCACATTAACCACAAGAACTTGAATAAAAAATGTTACTATTCCATAAACTCTTGCACCGTGTACTTTTAAATGTTTTATTGCAAAGATTGTAATCAGTTGTATTTTAAATTAATAATGTTTATCATAAAACAAATTCGTTCGAAGTAATAACCACTTATTAACAAAACGGCTTACATTCAGATAAGGTTCAATGAGAAGCAGATACATCGACGCTAACTTGAGTCCTCAACGGTCGCTTTGTGATACTCTGAGCAAGTTCCCTACTGAAAAGAACGATTGAACTTAGTCCTACCTCAGAAAAAACAGCTAAGTAGGGTTATTCCGATCTCCCAAAACACCTTATTCTAATATCCCTCAGACCCGGGCGTGCACAGAGACAGTAAAAAGTTATCTGTTTCTCCTATTCATTTTTGCAACTACCACAAAAGTCATTATGTTGCATCCCAGTCTCATTGCTTGGGCCCCTGTCGACCAGTGAGTTTTATAGCTATTGCAGTGTTGCCAGTAAAGAATTCGAAAATAACACCTGGCTGAGACACAAACTACACATTTAAAGCAAAATTAGACACACCAAACAAAAAAGTAGCTTTGATAGAATGAATTCGCCTTGAATAATCCTATTGATAATCCTTGTTTACAACAAATAGTTATGTTTATAAAAAAAAAGCAAAACCTACCTTTTGCGGGAGTTGGAAAGAAATGGATGCACACGTCTCCATGCGCAATATTTGTTTCCGAGCATAAGATTAACGTCGGCAGAAGAACAGTACTAATGTACAACCTTAAGAAACATACATCTTTAAAGTTCGCTGTCAGTAGTTTTGAGAGGTGCAAACAAATTTAATGACTACGGGGCAGAGACCTGCGCCGACAGATTTGATCGGCGGCGGCGGCTCGTATGTAAATTATCGGCGGCGGCTCAAAATCGGCTGTCAGCCGGCTTACACTTTGTTTATTCAAAACAATATCAAAGATTTTTTCATATTTATATACATACATATACAAATATGTATATATCATACTTGTTTAACAATATTTGTACTGACTCAAATTCTGTAGAACCAAAACACTTTTTAATTTATTATAAAAGGCATATGAAAAAGAATTTTTAAATCAACCGTTTCATTGCCAAAAAGTGAAATAATTAAAATTTTAAGTTGATACACCATTGTTCAACAAGTACGATATCGCACGGTTCAACAATACTGTATTAACTCCAAATTTTAAAATTTTCAGTAGAAGCAAAACAATTTTTAGTTTAATATGAAAGGCATAGGAAAAAATATTTTTAAACCAACCATTTCTTTACAAAAAAGTGGACAAAATAGCTCAATATTTTTACAGTGGGTAGATATGAATAATACCTGTCGACTATTTCCAAAAAGTGAAAAACTAAAAATTTTGAGTTAATACAGTATTGTTGAATAGGTGCGATATGTATATTTAAATAACTTAAAACCTGAAAAATAAAATTAAATAAAAAATTACACTTTAAGGGTATTTTAATTTAAAAAAAAAAAAAAAACAAAAATACATTTTTTACTTGAATTCAGAGTTTATTTTTTATAAATGTGTGTATAAACATTTATAAACAAACGTTATTTTAATGTGTTTATTCATTTAAAGTCAAATCAACCAAACTTGTATTTATATAATCTTATTTCTATATTTTAATATTGTTAAAAAAAAAATGAAAATTAAATAAATGACCAAATAGAACCTAAGGTTAATTACTTATTCTGTTAAATAATTCATAATTATCATGTATAAAAAGAACTTTGCTTATTGTCAGGGCACTCAGATTTGACCTTTTTGCGGTCACTAATGAACCAGCACTCGAAAATGCTTCCTCGGCTGATGCACTTGTCGATGGTACGTAAGTACTGATGCAGCAAGTTTAGCTACGTTAGGATAATTCTGAAAGAGTTATGATTTAAGTATCTACAGATGTATATTATCGGTCTTATTCATAAAAAATAAAACAGGTTTATAAAAGGTTTATTAAAAATTTCATAAAATTTCATAGAAAATCCGTTTCATAAATCTTTTATAAACCTGTTAAATTTTTTATGAATAAGGGGTTAAATAAACTACATATATATTTTAAAGACCACATTAATATGCTAAGTTTTTCTAAGAATTAGTTTTCTTGTTAATATATTTTACCTTCTCGTTTTTTTGCCACCAAGTAAATGTTTCGCAATTCTCATCGTAAGCTGATGCAAAATAGTTATTTATTTCTTTTTCTACTGGATTTGTTTCGACCATTGTTGAAGTAGAAGCAATAAAAGAAGCAATGCTACTTCGAATTTTATTTTGTTCTAACTTCTGAAAACAAGAAAAATATAAGTATATCATAAAAATTTCCATAATTTTTTTAACTTTACATATTACCTGTTTTTTTGTATTTTTAGACGTAGTTGCTTCTATAGCAACAAGCGTTTTAGGGCATTCATAAGAATTTTTTGAGATTTCGTCTAAAATTATATTCATTTTAGAAACTCCTCCTTCAGGGTCGTCATTTTTTAATTCTTCAAAGAAACCCATAGTATTGTGTTTTGGAACTTTTTTTAGCCACTTTTCAAGGCATTTCCAATTTTTTTGAAGGGGATCTAGTAGAGCCGCAACTAAATGAATTTTGAAAATTTTAAATCTTTTTTGAAAATTTTCAATTGCATACTGATACATTTGCAGTGTTTGCCCAAAGCTGGCCGTTTTCACATTTTGTTCCAACGTGGTCTGTATTTTTTCAAAAAATACAATGTTGGTATTTATTGTGGGGTACTTTCGTCCCTGTAAATATTTTGTGGCATCTTCAAATATTTTTAAAAATGTTAAAAACTCTTCCAACAACAGTTTCTCCATGTGATTTATTGCTAAATCTGTTTTTCCAATTTCTACCAATGCAACATTTATAACTTTTTGGTTTTTGTAAAAACTTTGAAACATTGTACAAAGTGTATTCCATCGCGTGTCATTTGAATTCTTTAATGTTCCCAGAGACTTATTATTAAATATGCTTTCCTCATCTATGATATCAGCTTCGCCAGCTATGTATTGATTTTCAGTTTCAACTTTAGAAAATATTTCAGTGGCTTCATCTAAAATGTTCAACAAATACTCTTCTTCGAAAGTGTGTTGTATTTTTAATATATTTTCTGTGTTGTAGTTCAGACATTTGTAAATTCGTTTCAATTTAATAACTGTATTTAGGAATACGTTGAACGCTGGATTTTGTAAAATGTCATGAACTATAAAACGATGTAATGAATGACTTGTACACCCCAGTCGATTCATTTTGGACAACTTCATTGCTGCCACAATGTTGCTGCCACCGTCACTCACAACAACAATATCTTTTTTATCTAGATCAAAACTTTTTAATGTGTCCAATATATTGCTAGAAATTGTAAACTTATTGTGGGGATGAGGAAATATATCTGTTTTTAATGTAATGCAAATTTCTTGAAATTCATGGCAAAATAAAATTCTAATATTTATGTAGCTGCGCCTTTTAAACGAATCTGTCCACATGTCAATGACCAGAGAAATATTTTTTGGGCAATTATTTTTTAAAAATTTTAAAATTGCATTTTTGTATGTGGCATAAACATCTTGCAAAGCAGATCGACTCAATGTCGTTGCTGAGGGCATCGATATACCTGGCTTTATACATTTAATATAATTTATAAAACCTGGTTGTTCAACTAAATTAAAAGGCCTTAAATCTCTGCAGCACATTTGGACAAGTAGACGAGAATTGGCAAACTTCTCCGTTTGTGGTCTTTCCAACATACTTGTATTTCCCGATAGAATAGATTTTGTTTTTAAGTGAGACGATTCCGTTGCCCTTGTGCTTAAATTAATCGCATGAACACTTCTCAGATGGTTGTATAAATTTGATGTTGATGTAAAAATACCAAATCTGAAATTATATTGCTATATTTCTTGAGACTTAACCTTACTACATATTTTTTTAGAAAATTTTAATATATCACTGTTTATTCGAAATTTTTTAAAACAAGTAAGAGTGTTGTTTAATTTGGAAACAAAAACCGCTATTAAAAAGAAATTTGGAAAAATGTTTTTTTTTTTTTCAATTGGCTACGATAGAAAGATTTACTTATTCTGATGCACATTGTCAATGAAAAAAACTCCGAACACTGTACTGTGTTACATTAATGTTTCTTTTCTTACCCTTTTAAATTCATAGGCGTATCTTCAAAACACATCTTACAAATGTGAAACTTTTGCAGTATTGGTTTATTTTCTATCACCATTTGTCCAAAATAATTCCACACCATTGATCCTCCTGCACTTTTCTTTATGAGCACAATTTTTGTTTTTTGTTTTATAATTTCTTTTGTTTCCAGAATTTTTTGAAATTTTAAAAAGTCACTTTCTGTTTCGCTCAATTGAAAATCAAACACATTTGTGTCAGTATCAGAGTCCGAATTTGATAATTCCCCACTAGTTTGCTGGAAGAAATCAGTAATTTTTTTATTTTCCATTATTTTCTTTTTCTCACTCACCACTTTTCTGCATTTATTATTATAAAAAGTAACTGTATTTGTAGAGTTGCCCTCCCTTTGAAAAAATTACGTTTCACTTGGTAGAGCTGCCAATCTTTCCACACTAAATTTGTTTAAAAAAAATGTGTAATATACACACAATACTAAAAAAGCAATATCGAATCTACTATGTGCATACCATTTTTTAGTTCTGTGTGTGGGCATTATGAATTCAAGAGTTAAAAATTAAAAAAATTACATTGCTAAATTTAATATATATATAAAATTAAATTAAAAAAAAAATCAAAACGGCGGCTGATTTTAAGCCGACATAAGCCGAAAATTTTTCGGCGGCGGCGGCTATTCAAAATTTTCGGCGGCTCGGCTTAGCCGGCTTTCAGCCGCTCGGCGCAGGTCTCTGCTACGGGGCATGTACGTGCGATCATCTCCTAATAAAAATGAGCTTCAAACGAAGCAGGTTTGTAAGTTAGAAATGTATGAATTTCATGAGGGTATACTAAGTTTGTCATTCCGTGTGAAACTTTTTCATTTTTTTTATTTTTATACATCCATTATTTACATGATATGTTCAATTTGGGATTTTATCATCTAGATATTGCAGCAAATAATTTAATTGGATCATAAGAAATTAATATCTTAAAAGGTAAAAACCCTTTATAGAAATAAACAAAATGTCAAATATGAGAAAATGATATACATATGTTCATAGAATTACTATTAACAAAAATATCAGCCCATAAATTTATTATTTTCCATTTGATAATTTTCAGTTGTTTTGCGTAGATACGAAGGATTTTCAATTTTACCGAAATACTTTTTATTAAGTCTGGTCACAAATTCAAATATTTTTTCATATTTAGTGTCTTGATGAAGAAGGTATGTAAGATTGTTTGTTTGTTGTTTATTATTTTTAGGCAATTATTCTGTATAATTTGCAACATTTTCCGGTGACAATAAGCAGCTGTATATCAGATAGACCACGCATAAATTAGTGTCCGTCTAATAATACTTTTATAGATAAGGTTTTCATTTTTAAAGTTTAAGTAAGAGCGTCTACTTAAAAGCGGCCAAGGGGCTTTCATGGATTTTATGGATTTTTGACACGTTTGGTCAATGTGTTTTTTGAAGAGTAACTTTTTGTCTAAGATAACGCCGAGATATTTTATATCGATGTTAACTCTTCCAAAGAATAGTTGGCGTTGTGCAAGCCTTTTGCCTTTTTTATTATTCATATCCGACCACATTAGTATATTCTGGCTCCCTGAGTAATTCTTAGTCGATTTAACCATGTCCGTATATATCGATGTTTCGATATATTTCATGTAATTCCAGTGTTTATTTATTTTGTCTATGGATGATAATCCTTACAGACATTTAAAATTTAACAATCTTAATTTAGTATACATAAACATAAAATACAATACAATTTATAAACTATTTACTTAAAAAATTATGAATTTAAAAAAATAATTATTTTGTTCTTAATAACATTAGGACTTGAAGAAAAATCAATACAATTATAGAATTTGTTAAATTCATTACACATTCTAATAAGAGGATCCGCATTAGCATAATTAGCTCTTAAACATCGAACTGATAATGGAATAAAATGACGTGTTGGGCGTTGAGGAACATTAAACAAAATATTGTGGATTACAAAACCAGAGCTTACTTCGCCAGTAATGATGTTGAAAATAAACGATATGTTTGACATAGTCCTACGACTTTTCAGGGTGGGCAGCTTTATAAGAGCAAGTCTAGCAGAATACGAAGGCAAGTTTACTGGATTAAAGTTGAGACCACGAAGACAAAAGAGCAGGAACTGCTTTTGGACGGATTCGATAGCATCGGAATGTTTTTTATAGATAGGGTCCCATATTATAGATCCATACTCTAGAATAGGTCTTACAAGCGCAGTAAACAAAGTTTTTGTAACATAAGGATCATTAAACTCTTTAGCCCAGCGTTTGATGAAACCAAGTACACCCCTAGCTTTATTTACTATCATAGTAATATGCGAAATAAAATTAAGTTTCGGATCCAGTAGAATTCCAAGGTCTAGGAAATTGACGGTAAATTCCAGCTGACTATCACCAAGATGATTTTGTGCAGGTATTGGATTCTTTCTGACAAATCGCATATATTTACATTTATTAAGATTTAACTCCATAAGATTTGTTTGGCACCATGAATAAAACGAGTTTAAGTCATTTTGGAGACGTTGTTGGTCAGATACTTTTCTTTTCATTGTTTAACAAGAAGGAAAGAATAGTCAGTCATGCCCGACCATATGACACCCTACACCAGAGTATTAAAAACAAATTTTCGAGAGTGTACCCTATTTGGTACCCAATGGCCATTCATAGACCCGCCAGAACAAAATTCTGTTATGAGGTTAATATTCATTTACAGGTAAAGAAAAAACATGGTTGATTCAATCAGAATCGCAAACTATCATTAATGCTTATGGTTATGATTGTATCAAACACGTCTTTAATAACAGTATATGTTCAGACATAATGTTATAGCTAATTACTGTCTCAAACATATTATTATGTTCAGAAAAAAAAACGATTATTCAAACCATGTTTCTATATTTCCTAACACCATGCAACTTGTCTATTTTAACATGTTATATGGTTGT
Organism: Pollenia angustigena; assembly: GCA_930367215.1. Taxonomy (NCBI): domain Eukaryota; kingdom Metazoa; phylum Arthropoda; class Insecta; order Diptera; family Polleniidae; genus Pollenia; species Pollenia angustigena. Next base: position 6,982,853 of record OV884061.1, on the reverse strand, counting down.
CACAATAAAACCAATAAAATATTTAATATCAAGAATATATTTTTTATTAAAAACACATATAATTCAAATACATAATATAATAAAATACATAAATTTAGCACTTCTAAAAATAAAGTAAAGACAAACTTACTTTTTTCTATTATAAAATCCACTATTTTTATACACTCTGGAACAGCAATTGAAATATTTTCCAAGACGGCTTCAATGTTGTAGGTTTTCTTTGCTGTTAGAAAGGCAACGTTATTGCATATTTATAATTGATTATAATTTTATATAAATAACATACATGTTTCAATAAACAAGTTTTGCATCGCAGCATGGCTAGGGATGAAACAATACGAGAAAATACAAGTACATATTCGATACTTTTATAAAAGTACCAAGTATTTTTGTAATCGATACTTAGCAGCCGAGTACCAAGTAGTATCGGTAAAAAATACTCGGTATCGGTCAAAAGTAATCGTTTCACTTTGGTATTGAATTTAATCTTAAATTTGTGGTTATTTACCAAAGCTGGAGCAGAAGTAACGTGTCGTGATTATGATTTACATTCAAATTATTTAAAACTTATGATTATTTGAAACTAACGAGTGATTCCTATGAGATGAACAATAACGACATCGAATTTTTCGGTTATTAAATTTTTTAATATTAATTTACGTTTATTCTTATTTAACAAATTGATCTTAACTCACAATTTTATCGTTAACAACTTTAAATGAATTATATCTGATTTGTTATTAAATTTCAATGTGTTTTTATTTAAAAAAGCTTTTAGCCATTTTTTAGCCCATTTTTAGCCATTTTTTAGCCATTTTTTCCGTAAATTAAGCCATTTTTGGTCACCAAGTTTTGGCAACACTGCTTTTTGGGTTTAGAATTTAGAAAATTTTTTAAAGTTGCAATGGAATATGTTATAGTCCCTGTTACTTCGGTTCCTTTAGAAAGGTACTTATCATTTTTTAAAAAACTGCCATCTAAAATAACGTGTGTATATTTATACATACGTCTCATACATTCAATAGTGATAAAAAAAATAATTAAAGTTTTCCTGCACAAGTACAAACATTCAGTCGATAGTAATATCGATATATCGATAGTGAAATCTGAACTATCGATAAATATCGATAGCATCCCAGCACTACGAGCGATACCACATCAAGTTAAAGTATCGATACCTTAGAGGTATCGTTTCATCCCTAAGCATGGCCTTTTTCTCCCCGAAAAACTTCTTAAATTTTTTTGTAATCATTCACGTTTGCCGATTCACTGATGCTCGCGGACGGAAGAATTTTTTTTTTCTTTATAAACACACACTGTGGTTTTAAGAATAAATGTTTGCTCATTTAGAAAATGTATTTTAAAGCAAACAAAAATTATGGTATTAAACACCTTTTGTGCGCAATTAGTATAATGATTTTAAATGTATAGTTGAAAATATATTTATCATAGTAGCAAACATTTCACATAATTTAATATATTTAGCTAGATCAGAGTAACTTTTTAGGTGTAAAACAACATATCGTCGGTTGATTATTTAATTGTCGTATGTAATTTGTATCTACATATGACAATTAAATAATCAACCGACGATATAACCAAAAATATTTTTTCAAGTTATATTAGGACTACAATAAAATTATTAGGGTAAACATATAAGGCAAATATGAATAAAAATGATCGTAGTGACCACTCAGTAATCATGTTTTTTTTTCTGCGTGTAAAAGTTCTTTTTGCGGAATATTATTTAGATATATTCATCTATTCACACAATATTCTGTATGTACGTAAAACTCTAACATATATAAAACAAATGAAACTTCATTTAAAACCCCGTTTACTTATTTTTCAGTTATTTTTAAGAAAACTCCATTAAAGTTTTACTGTCAAAAATTAAACCACGAATTCCTTAAAAACAAATGAATTTTCTGAATGTTATTTTTGTCAAGCTACTAGGGCCTAAATTTCTTCAATGTAAATAAAATTCAATTTTAATTATAATATTTTGTTCCCGACGTTTCGTCGATTGTTTGTCGACTTTTTCAAGGGATTGTAATATGAAATTATATTTTACAACGAAGGCTAATTTCGGTAAAAATAACCACATGTACGAGTGTAAATGTACATACCTTTTAAATTAATAGAGATTCCATTATAAAACTTTTACAATATGATTAAGACACTTAAGGCCAATTTAGATTAAAAATTTAACAGAGTTACAAAAATTTTGATTTAATTCGTCATTTCCGGTTTTGCAGATGAACATTTGTTTTTCAAATTAATTTTTTTTTATTTAAAGATCAATTGATTTGCTAAAGGAATCAACCAACGTTTTTTTCGTTTTATTAATTTTTAGTTTGAAATAATAATTTATAAAACATTTTTTTTAAAACAGCACTTTACCACCCCGTAACTCGACAAATAAACATCATAGAAAAAAATATTTCGCACGCTTATTCATACGTACTAAAATTATAGTTATGCCAAATATAAAGGAATTCCAACAAAATATTTTAATTGGGTTTTTTTTTAATTAAAATTTGAAGTTATGCGGTTTTTTAGAATTTTAGAACGAATCATTAGTTTTTATATGAAGCTAGATTATCGTTTTATGCGAATTCAATTTATGCGATTTTTTTGGAACGCATCCATCGCATAACACGAGACCTGAGTGTACTCAGGAGCATACAAATATAAAACATAATTTTAATATTTAAATATATATTACTTTAAACTTTAAAAATATCACAGCTCAAGTAATGGCAACAATATAACTCGCATTTATGTTGTTGTTTTCTGTTATTTAATGTAATTTAGTTATTTTATATAATGTAGGTTTGCAGAAACCTGTCCGTCTTTTTCTCTAATGAAAAAATACATGTTTGTTTTCTTTTTTTGTACTAACCCCTTTGTTTACAGAAGAACTCTCAATTATAAGACACCAGCAGCATGACCGATATCACTTTATTTTTTAAATTTATTTAAATAAATAATTTTAACAAACATAATATGGGAATTTTCTACACAAACCAAGCACATCGTTTTTACCTTTACTTTTTGCCACATATAAACATGTTAAAAGATAATTAACAATTAATTTTTTGATAGTTAAATCATATAAACTAGCTGAAAATTCATTTGTTTTTACGGAATTCGCAGCTGAATTTTCGACATTAAAAATTAAATGCACTTTTCGTTAAAACTAAATGGAAAATAAGTAGATCGGGGTTTAAGTAAATTTAAATTTATTTTCATTTAATTTTACATACAGAATACTTCAACTTAATCAATGGACAATATTAATGCAACCGAAAATCCGTATTAATGTGCACTAAGTTTTTGGAATGAATTTATAATCAGTTAATAAATAAGTTTGCTTGGAATTTTAAATGTTTATTTATTTAAAAACTATCTGGCCGCCCGGCTTCGCTCGGTGGCAGATTACTAATGATCAATGGAGCCGTTTTCTGATTTTGGGTAAATCGAAAAAGTGGGCGGGGCAATATTTTCTTTCCGTAAAAGCCTAAGTTTGACCATCGGCCAAATAAATAGAAAAAGTGGGCGTGAAACTTAAAAAGGATTTATACGAACATTAAAAACAAAAATAAGTCAAATCGATGGAGCCGTTTTCTGATTTTAGGTAAATCGAAAAAAGTGGGCGGGGCAAAATTTTCTTTCCGTAAAAACCTAAGCTGGACCATGGCGATTATTTAAAAAAAAAATCGTCCAAATTGATCAAATAAATAAAAAAGGTGGGCGTTAAAGTAGGCGTGGTAAATTGTTCTTTCGATGAAAACTTAAAATGGATTAATACGAACATTTGAAGGAAAAATTAGTCAAATAGATGGAGCCGTTTTCTGATTTTAGGTAAATCGAAAAAAAGGGCGTAAAAGTGGGTGGGGTGCATTTTTCTTTCCTTGCATACCTAAGTTGAACCATGGCGATCATTTTAAAGAAAAAACTTCCAAATCTGTCAAGCCGTTCTAAAGTTAAGCGATCAAAAACACACAACATTTCATTTTTGTTATATAGAATGAATGAAGAATACTTCTTAAATATACTACAGACCGTTACTGTAATTATACTTTTATGAGATTTAAGGATGTGGGCTTCTAAAGGACCTAGGGAGATAGATTATTCATCATGTTTCAATAACCGGTTTTCGAATATTCCAAATAGCTGCTATTTTAAAAAAACCGGCTTTCGGTTAAGCGTTTTAAAAATAACTAGTTAACCGGTTTCAATTCGAATACATAAAAATACAGAAATCAAATTAGTTTTTGTAATAAAGTTAAAAAAGTACATACACGCAAAGAAAACTCATTGTTGATACAATCACAATCGCAAGCTATCATTAATGTTTGTGGTTATGATTGTGTCAAACACGTCTTACGTAACAATATATGGTCAGACATAATAGGTCTGTCTGCGTACACATATTTTGCGCAAAATGTTGCAAAATGTAGCAAAATCTTGCAAAATGTTGTCTGCGTACTCCAAATCTCTTGCAGCGAGAGAGCCAAAAAGAGAATTTTTTGACAGTTGGAAGTTAGAGAACTTGCAAAATGTTACTGGAAAAATTTCCGCTTGCAAGATTTTGCAAATAGTTTGAACAGCTGTTTGAATGAAATAGTTTTTGTGAAATGAAAATAAAAATTCAAATTTAACAATGGCAGAGGTAAGTAGTTAGAATTGTGTTGATTTTTAACGTTTATAATAAATTATAATAAACAAAACATTTTACTTTATGCTAGAAACATCCAAATATACAGTGCGACCGTGGCGTAAGTGGAGTGGAGATGACAGAACCGATAGAACCAGCAAACTTTGCAATTGAAGAGGCGAGTATTTGGAATTGTGTTCCTGGCGAGCACTTCACATCCAAATTATTTTTCTCCGTTGTCAAGCTGTTGGAGGGCACTGTATTGGGCATTTCATTATTTTTTTCCATTGTTAGCCGGCACTATGTTGGGCAATGTAAGCAAAAGAAGTTTTATACAAAACCCGACAAATAAAACTAAAAACTAAGAAGAAATTGAATTTACCAAATTAATAACAGTGTAATAAACAAGTTTTTTAATTTACAACACTTTTTAAGCTTCACTTTAATTAATAATTTTTTAATTTACCCCGAGAATTCAATTTTGCGTACACATATGATCAAATTCTTTTGCTTTGTTATTTCAATTGTTAACACACCGATCAGCTGTTTTCTTGCAAAATTTCACTGGATACTGTCTGCGTACTTTTTGGGATTTTTTCAGCCGATAACGTAATATTGGTCTTACTCTCCCAAAAAAATTTACTGAGTATTTGCTACTGGAAAAGTACGCAGACAGACCTAATGTGTATAGCTAATCATTGTCTCAAACATATTAATTTGTTCTGAAGAAAAACGCAAACGATCTTTCAAACCATGTTTCTATATTCCTAACACCATGCAAATTGTCTATTTAAACATTGTAAATGATTCTCACAAATCAAACCAATACGAATTTAATTTCAAACATTTATTTTCTATTAAAAGTACATGTATATATTAAAAAATTAAATTAAATACATACATTGTAGATATAAATGTATTGGGCACGCTTAGAAAAGCTGTTTTTCAAATAATTTTACCAACTTAAGAAACCCACCGTCGCGGTTGGTACAGAAACAGAAATATTTGTGCAAGAAAAAACACTTACAAGTTTTTGTGGCTATTTTTTTTTTCTCATTAATTTTGCCTAAAGAAAAACTGACCCTTTTAAAGACATCAAAGAATTTTTTACACAAACAAAACACATATCGCTAGCTTAAATGCGAAACAATGAAGATATTATTGGAAAATTTGAAATTGACTTGTTTTGTTGATTACGATTCACGTTAAATATTTTTATTCTTCTATGTTAAAAAATAACCAAGTTATTTACAAAATAAAAAATTACGTGTCATCAAATATATAATTTTCTCTAATTAAAAATTAGCAGAGTATTTAATTCTTCAAGAAAAAATAACAAAGTTCTGTCAAATTATAAGAACCGAATTCATATACGTATGTACTACAAAACCTATAATAAGTGTGAATATCAGCTTCTTCCAAATACGGCTGTTCGACATTTCTCACGATTACTTAATACTGGAGCTGCTATCGACACTACTCTTTCCTTCTTCGTATTATTTTTCAGAAAATACCCAATCAAAATTTACTTTTTGCTCCGTACATAGCGTTGTAAGTATGCGATACAGAAGTTCTTTTGAAATAATTCCTTATATGGAGACAAATATGTATGTATATGAGTCAAATTTTAATTTGCAAAATTTGCTCATTATAATGAAAAATTCATTAAGAAAATTCATTATAAGGACATTTATATACTCTTAAATTAGAATGAAAAATTTGGCTTTTTAAAATCCGTTCATATTTAAATTTAATGAAATACATTTTTTAGTTTAAACCACTTCTGATTAGAAATTAAAAACAATAAAAAACAAGTAAGAGTGCTATATTCCGCTGTGCCGAATCTTATGTACCCTTCACCATTGTGCGAGTAGAATAGAGAGCAACCAAATAATTTTTACATATACATACATACATACATATTAACAATACTTAAAACTTCATTATAAATGAAATTTAAAAGCGAAAACTGGTAAATAGGTATTTTTTTTAAATCGTTTTTAGTTTCTATTTGTTAAAATTATTTCGTTAAATATATGAAATATTAAAGAAGGGTGATAATCATATTGGGCATTATGCAAGTATATGTAAACAAATACGAAGGGGGCATAACGACCCAGAATATATATACTTAATAGGTTGTAGGACCTTCGGTGAAGGGTATAAAAAACAAACTTAATTATAAAAAAAGAGTAATTTTTGGGATTTCAGTATTTTGGTCATAACTCTGCTATTTCTTAACCGATTTGACAGATTTATATACCGACGTGTTAAAGAAGAAATTTCCAGTTATTTTGGCTATAAAACTTGGACTCGGGAAGATGGTTCCTGAAAATGGGTATTTAAAAAAAAAAAATTAATATTTTGGTCAAACCTTTTTCGTATCTGAACCGATTTTCCCGAGTTTTTCAGAAAATATTTTCTATTAAAAATTTCCGATCTTCTGATATATAAGGCGTAACCATAGGTCATATTACATATTTTATACAATTTTTAATACTTTTTGTATGAGAGGTACCACGCCTACTTCTCCAATCCCGCATTTGTAGGATGGTGTATATTTATAACCTAAATGTTTGTACCTAATTTTAAAGCTTTGGCTCTTGCCGTTCTCTAGATATACAGAAAGAAGTAATAAAAATACAACAACCACAAGGGATTTTTTGGAAAAATGAGAGGCAGTCGTGGTTTTTTGGTCATATCTCAGCCATTGTTGGAGCGATCTGGCTGAATTTCAATAGCACGAAATGGTGGACTATATGAGACATAAATGAAAAACAACCTAGCCGCTATCATGTCTGGAGTCTTCGGAGAACACATATCAAACGCAAGACGGACGGACGAACAGACGGACGGACATCGTTAAATCAAGTTCTCTCCTCATAAGGACCCAGAATATATATACTTTATAGGGTCTAAGATCAATATTGTAGAAATTACAAACGGAATGACAAACTTATATATACCCTTTTCCACCTGTGGTGAAGGGCATACCCAGTAAAAACTTCGCCTACAAAATAATGTGTTGAGTAATCAGAAAAACATAAGAGCACTACTTACAATTCTACTGAAAAAACCAATGAAAATTACAAGGGATGTCCCAAAATGAACGCATTAAAAAGTAAGTCATTATTTTTTTTACCTGCATACATCCAGAAAAAAGTAGTTATAGAAGTTGTTATAGATGTAGTTATAGAAGAAAGCTACAAAATAATAAGTTAAAGAAGCTATTAATTTGGAAAAAGTAGGCGAAGTTTTTACTGGGTAATTATACATAATATATACCTTTTATAATTTAATTTCCCCATGTTCTTCAATGCAAACTTTTTTCACCATGTCGACGCAAACCTAATGATGCTACATATTAATTGTGTGATAATCTTGTTAATACATTAACCCCCTAATTATATAAAACGCAAGGCCAAATAAATATTTTGTAATTTTGTTGTTGCTTTCCACATAAATTAACCGCCACAAGTTATGAGGCGTTTGAAATTTTATAAGGCAATGCGAATTTCTGTAAAGTCACACGAAATTACAAAAAATAAAAAACTTTTTTTGGCTGCTTTCAACGTAATCCTTTGGCGTTGCGTTTTACATAAAAAGGGCCTTAAATTCATTGTTTAAGGACATTATTGCAATTAAAACCATGGAGGTACTTTATCGTTATAGTCTATTATGATTGTAATTTAACGAAAATATTTAATTATTTAATATTTTAGCTGTTTGTTTCACTTAATACTACAATACTTTCGTGGATGATTCGACTTTTTGTTTCTGAAAATTACAAATCAATATAACGTAACACACTCAACTTAGAAAATAATATTTTTTCCTCAAAAATGTATCGGTTATCGCATTTTTAGCTAAATTATTTAAAATTGCTTTTAAATCTCAAATAATTACCATTTTAAGATGACGATATGTTCAGTTCTTTTAATTTTTTTTTTCAATAATTTTTGCCTACAAAAAATCCAACAGACACTTTGTTTGGCTGCTTGCCTTTACCAAAAATATTTTACACAAACAGGCATTTCGTGCTGTGGTCATGCAAACTATTTCTTCATGACTGAAGAAAGGCAAAAATTTATTTTTCCTCACAAACAAAAATGATTTGGCAAAATATTAACAATTAATTTCTGACTGTGAAAAAAGTTACATATTTTAGATTTTTTCATTTATAGAAAAAAATTCATGAATGGTTAAATGTGAGCGATCACATATGAATTTTTCTGAACTCTGCTATCTACCTATGTACTTGCGTAAAACAAACACATACATTAGTGTAAACATTTTACGGCTATAGTGGTTAAATCTATCTTTATTGAGTTTAACAGTTGAAATTCTATCTTTATATCTATCAATCTGGCTCAAATAATATCACGTGTTTCAATCTTTCATTGTCAACGCATCGCACTTCTTTGGTAAGTTACAGGATATATTTTCTTGCAACTTTAAGAACACACCCTTAATGATATGTATTTATCGCTCCTTTACTGCAACATAGTCATATCTAAAAAAAAATCTAACTTTCCAAAATGCGATTACAGTTGTCAAAATGTACCTTTATGCTAATTTAATAAATTATATTGACTGTTACTGTTGGGTAATTGTACTTGAAGACATGATAAGCGCCAGCGACGTGGAGTAGTAAAAAAGATCTTAAGTAATTAAATGTTAGTTAGTACAATATTTAATGTAAATTAAGTTATAATTCTGCACTAATATTATGTAGCCAAAGTAAGTTATTATATAAAGAAAAATATAAAAAAAAATTAATTTTGTGATTCTTATAAATTTTTTTTTTTTTTTTTTTATTATTACCCCTTCAGATCTTAAGTATTATTAAGGGGTTTGCATTTTAAGATTATTCCGTAAAAAAGGTAAATTTTTTAACTTTTACAAATTTGGTGTTAAATTTTCATGATCATTTTTACATATGGTGACCTGTAAGTGCAGGGATTGCCCGGTTTTCTTCATATGAGATTTATGATACTTCCTCACCTTATTTGTATAAAATGTTACATTATGAACGGAAACTTTGTGCTGTTTGTATATTGGGCTATGCATTGGTTTAATTTGGATGTCTCTAACAAAAACTTCCTGGTTTTCTTCCAACCTTGTTGGAACTGACCTCTTTTTGTTCAGCCCATCATTAGTGGACCTTTGATTACTAGCAATGCGCCCACGAATATCTTGTTTTACCTGGTCGCGGAAATTTGCTAACTGTTGATAATTAAATCTTTCGGCACTATTAAAAAATATGTCAGATGGTTTCTTTTTTGTAACCGAGTGTACTGAGTTATTGTAACGATCTACAGCGAGGTTAATCAAGTCCTTAGAGCTGAGATTTTTTATTTCCCTAGATACGCAACGATATATTTCTATTAACGTGGGAGTAAAATAAATTTCGATATTTAGAGATCTAATAAAGTTCAATATAGTAGATGTCAAGAAGCCTCTTTCGTTATCCGATACAATTATAAGTGGTACCGTAAAATAATGCAGAACTTTGGCTAATTTGCTCCTCAGGTAGATAGCTGAGCGGTTCTTAATGCAATACAGTTTAGCGAACTTTGAAAACTTATCGATACAGCTTATAAACTTGAACCCCTGAATCTCGAAAATATCTTTTTATTTTTTTTATTGAATCTTTCTTGTCGAAAATTACAATGTGTATTCATAGCTTAATCCTAATTCTTATTTGTATTTGTTAGCCGTTACCAATGTAACCGCTAATTAATTGCATTCAAGTGTCAAAAAAGCCTGCAAGGCTTAAAGTGTCGGATCTTTTCAGCCTCCGGTGACCTTCGAACTTTATTAGATCCCGAGCGAGGTAGTTGGGATGGACCATTAGTTTATCTACACGCAGAGAAAAAACATGATTACTGAGTGGTCACTACGACCATTTTTATTCATATTTGCCTTATATGTTTACCCTAATAATTTTGTTATAGTCCTAATATAATTTGAAAAAATATTTTTTGTCCTTAACATTTTTAAAATCACTATAATCATATTATATGGTGTTTTACACCTAAAAATTTACTCTGATCTAGTTAAACATATTAAATTATGGGAAATGTTTGCTGCTATAGTAAATATATTTTCAACTATACATTTAAAATCATAATACTAGTTGCACACAAAAGGTATGTTTAATACCATAATTTTTGTTTGCTTTAAAATACATTATCTAAATGAACAAACATTTATTGTTAGAACCAACAGTGTGTGTTTATAAAGAAACAAAGTTTCTTTCGTCCGCGAGCATCAGTTAATCGGCAAACATGGATGATTACAAAATAATTAAGAAGTTTTTCGGGAGAAAAAGCCCATGCTGCGATGGATACAAAATAAATTAGTTTATTGAAACAGGTAAGTTATTAATATAAAATTATAATCAAGTATAAATATGCAATAACGTTGCCTTTCTAACAGCCAAGAAAACCTACAACATTGAAGCCGTCTTGGAAATTATTTCAATTGCTGTTCCAGAGTGTATTAAAATAGTGGATTTTTTAATAGAAAAAAAGTAAGTTTGTCTTTACTTTATTTTTTGCGATTGTGATTGTATCAACCATGTTTTTTCTTTGCGTGTATGTATTTGACTGAATACTTTTTAATTTATTCCTGGATGGTAGCGATCTTAAGATATCTGTGGATAATATCATTACACGCAAAGAAAAAACATGGTTGATACAATCACAATCGCAAACTATCATTAATGTTTGTGGTTATGATTGTGTCAAACACGTCTTAAGTAACAATATATGTTCAGAATAATGTTATAGCTAATTATTGTCTCAAACATATTATTATGTTCAGAAGAAAAACGCAAACGATTATTCAAACCATGTTTCTATATTTCCTAACACCATGCAACATGTCTATTTTAACATGTTATATGGTTGTCACAATAAAACCAATAAAATGTTTAATACCAAGAATATATTTTTTATTAAAAACACATATATAATTCAAATACATATAAAGTATATACATATATATTTAAAAATAACATTAAATACATAAATTTAGCACTTGTAAAAATAAAGTAAAGACAAACTTACTTCTTTTCTATTAAAAAATCCACTATTTTAATACACTCTGGAACAGCAATTGAAATAATTTCCAAGACGGCTTCAATGTTGTAGGTTTTCTTGGCTGTTAGAAAGGCAACGTTATTGCATATTTATACTTGATTATAATTTTATATTAATAACTTACCTGTTTCAATAAACTAATTTATTTTGTAAGTTTTGCATCGCAGCATGGCCTTTTTCTCCCGAAAAACTTCTTAATTATTTTGTAATCATCCATGTTTGCCGATTAACTGATGCTCGTGGACCGAAGAAATTTTGTTTCTTTATAAACACACACTGTTGGTTCTAACAATAAATGTTTGTTCATTTAGATAATGTATTTTAAAGCAAACAAAAATTATGGGATTAAACATACCTTTTGTGTGCAACTAGTATTATGATTTTAAATGTATAGTTGAAAATATATTTATTATAGCAGCAAACATTTCCCATAATTTAATATGTTTAGCTAGATCAGAGTAACTTTTTAGGTGTAAAACACCATATAATATGATTATAGTGATTTTAAAAATGTTAAGGACAAAAAATATTTTTTCAAATTATATTAGGACTATAATAAAATTATTAGGGTAAACATATAAGGCAAAAATGAATAAAAATGGTCGTAGTGACCACTCAGTAATCATGTTTTTTCTCTGCGTGTACGTATATAACATTGGGCACAGACAATTTGCCGTAATATCCTAGACTGTCTTCTTTGTAGCTTCTGGATGTTTGATGCGCATGATGCATGATGCGCAGTACCCCATAATTGGATGTCATATGTCTATATTGGTTTTAGATAGACTTGTATAAGAGAACTTTGTTGTCTAAGGATAAATTTGAGTTTCGACCGATTAGCCAATGAGTTGACCTGCTTTAAGTTTCATAGCCGTTATTTTCGCTTCAATATGACGAGACCAGGTCAGGCATTTATCTATATGAATTCCCAAGTATTTAACATGGCTTTCTACCGGAACTGTGATGTTATTTATTTTTACAGCAGGGCACGTTTGTCTTCTCAGCGTGAAAGTTAAGTGAGCACATTTAGCCGGGTTAACCTTTATTTTCCATTTTTCTAGCCAGGCTTCTAGTTCATTGATGTTGGACTGTTAATGCTGCTATGCAACTTTTGGGTCCTGATTAACACTAATAAATGTGTCGTCTGCAAACGTAGAAGTATGTGTGCTCGGGCTTGGTGGCATATCTGCTGTATATATTATATACAGTAACGACCCTAATATGCTGCCTTGAGGGACACCTGCAGATATTTTCTTGGTGGGGGAGTATTGGTTTTTTGATTTACCCATGAATGTTCTGCCAGTTAAATAGCTGTCAAGGAGTGTTTTGTGGATGCATCATGCCAAACTTTGTCGAATGCTTCGGAAAAGTCTATAAACAGTGCTGAGCAATATTCCTTTCTCTCAAACGCTGATCTAATTTGGGTAACAATTACATGCACTTGTTCGATTGTACCATGCATTGCTCGGAATCCGAACTGATATTCCGGAATGATTGCGTGTTCATTAAGATAGGGAGTTATACTTAAAAGGAATATTTTTTCGAATAGCTTTGATAATATAGATAGTAGGCTTATTGGTCTGTACGACGTAATTTTAATAGCGTATTTTCCTGGCTGAGGAATCATAACAATTGTAGAGGTCTTCCAAGTGGATGGGAAGTAGACAACTCGTAATATCCCATTAAAGATGAGCAGCAAGATTCTTGAAGCAGACGTAGGTAAGTTTCTAATCATTGAGCCTGTGATGCGGTCAGGACCGGGAGATTTTTTAATGTTGACGTTTTCTATCGCTGATTTTACTTGGGTTAATTTTATTGGATCGTTACCTGTATCAGGAAAAATTGGACGACAGGAACAAGTATCAGCATCATGGGGCGTGAAAACTTTCTCCAAGTGGCTTGCAAAGGCATTTATTTTTTCATTTGTGTTTTTGGCCCTGGTACGGTTTTCCAGTCTTAGTGGTGATTCGTGGGTTATAGGTCATTGCATATATCTTACAGCCTTCCATAAGCTGTAATTGGAGTTTTTTTTGTCATCTAGGCTGTTTAGATAGCCTTCTACTTCAGAGTCGTGTTTATGTCTCAGTTTGTTGCGTAGAGTTGGTTGGGGAATGATTATTTTGCCATTGTCTTCTCAACTTCCTTTTTTCCCTGACAAGGGTCTCTATATCCACAGATGTGAATTGCGGACCACGCTTTATTGTACGCTTGATTCGATATCGATATGCAGAATTTCACAGGGGTACGTAGGGACAGGTGTTGGCTGTATCCTAGGCTTAGTGGGATGTCTTTCGTATTTATTTAGTTTGCATATTTCGCAGTTTTTAGTGAAAGTCCAAATAAGACTTCTCATGCGGGGAAAATAATAGTTTTCTAATATTTGCAAGCTGTTTTCCTAATCGTTCCGATGAGCGCGCCTATGCTGGTCTCTATAATTTCACAAGTTCTTTCTGGATAAGTAATATCTTCAACTACTCTTTGGGTGATTCTTATTTTATATGAGATAAAGTGAGCTAATTATACGTCATTTAGCACTTGAATAGAATTTTCGGGAATTTTAATACCGTTAATACAATTAGGATTAAGACATCTTTTCAAATTTTCCGTTAAGGATTCTATGGTAATTTGGTCGAGAGTAGCATGATGTCTAGTAACCCCTGGGTGAGGTTGTATACTACTGTGTAATTTCTTACCCTGTGGTATTATTATCTGATTTTTTAAAACATTTAATGGGGCTTCTACATGGGCGATTAAATCACTAGAGTCTTGCTGAGCGCTATGGACTGTTTCGTCGAACTGCTCTTCTGCTTCATCAGCTGTTATGGTTTCAGAATTTCCTTCCAAAGCTGTGTCTGTAACCACAGCACTAAGGGTGAATGTTTGGTTAGGTTCGATTCAAGTCGGGACAATGCGTCAGCTACGACGTTTGACTTACCAGGTTTGTACACGAGTTCGTAGTTATACTCCTCGATCCTGGCCTTCCACCTTTTCAATTTTGCGTTGTGATTATGATTTCCTAGAGCATAGGTTAGAGGTTGGTGGTCGGTAAAAATCCTTACTTTTTTACCTCCATACAGATAAGATCGTAGGTTATTTAGGGCCCAAACGATGGCCAACATTTCCTTCTCATTGGTTGCGTAATTGTCTTTAACGATCGAGAAATAAAGGCTATGGGTTTGTCTGCTCCTTTGAAGTTATGGGACAATGCCGCTCCAATGGCATAGTTAGCAGCGTCGGTAGTCAAGTTAAAAGGTTGGTCAAAATCTGGGAACGCCAATACTTCAGATGACATCAATAACTTTATTAACTCATTTGAGTTTTGCTCTCTAAGATATAACGGGGGCGGCTTAGACGATTTTATGACGTTCGGTGCTTCCGATGATTTCTCATCCAGAATTGAGAAACGATTTTGGGAATATGTTCTGTCAGTTGTACCATCTTTAAAAACTTTCGGTGCCGAAGCAACTGCTGAGGAGGTAGGGCTACGACCCCGTTTAAGCACTGTTATATATGTATCTGTCAATGCCAACTTGTACTGGAGGCTTTTGAGAAATTTTAACTTGTTTTAGTGAGTTTTCCACAGCGGCTGTTTTGGGGTTAATTACATCATCACTTATAAACGTTGTTTTTGGCACTGCGGCAACACTTGCAGTTAACAAATTTGTTATTGTATTACGATCGACCGTATTTGTAAACAATGAGGGTGAGAGCGAGCGCGTTCGAGTAGTTGGTTTAGCCGTTAAGGCCCAAATACATTGATCAAAATACTCATCAAGCATTGTGGTAGTATTAGTGAAAACGTGTTTGTATGTGTCTCACACCGACGATGCTGGATGGAAAATCAAAAAATTTAGATATGACGGCGAATAATACGTCAAGCACACGTACACGATGAATTCGCCGGCTGGACAAGCATTTGACAAGTGTATTAGGGCCTTTAGATATTTGGTATCATCGATTCTTGTTTCGTCCACACTCACTGTAACATAAGCATTTCTTTCATTATGTTTTATTGTTTTTGCATTATACGCATTCATAAAAGTTTTTTTTTATATATTACTGTTTGTTTAATTGTGCTCTTCTTTTTATTTGTTGTTTAAAACTACGAGAATAAAAAAAAAGAATAAAGAAAAACAAGAAATTTGTTTGCTTAAAATTAATGTATGTGTGTGCATACATATATTTTTGTTAATTGTAATTTTTAATTTTTGTGTTATAAATTTTAAGTTCACTAATTCAAAATTATTTTAAAGCGTCCATTCGCTGATCTTATATTATTTTTTATTTTTATATAACGGTATTATAAATATACACTTATTCAGATTAAACAATTACACTGTGCTCGAAATCGTCACTTTTTTTTCATGCCTTCTAGCATCATTTGGGTACGCTGAATCCAATGGTGCCCACCGTTTTTTTTTTTTTTGGTTTTCCAATTTTTTATGAATTTTTAAAAAAACAAAAATTTTAATAAAAAAAATTATTTTTTTTCCCAAAAACGACTGCTCATATTAAAAAAAGTTTTACTTTTCTTAAAGGAAATTTTATTGCGGAATTTCTGTTTTTTTTTTTTTAGTAATTTCAATAAACTAAACCGTTTTTGAGTTATGCGAATATATTTTGTGCAACCTCCTCCATTTTCGATATAACGGTATATCTCGAAAACAAGAGCTAACCTAAAAAAAAACGGTGGGCACCATTGGATTCAGCGTACCCGAATTATGCTAAAACGCCATGTGCCCGGCTTGCCTAATTTTACAACTAGCACAGTGTAATATTGTAATATTAAGCTTGGTTATCAAAACACAACATTTATCAAAAAGTGAGCTAGATTAAAGAAGTAGGCGTTGTGTGGTACCTCGCATACAAAGACAATTTATATTTCTTTATATCTGGAGAATGCTCACAGTATGTAAAAGTTTTTAAATTTGCAACAAATAGTTTGCTTTTCTTTGAAAAACCTGTCAAAAAGTGGACTGGATTGCAGAAACGGTCAAGACACCTTTAATATAGGTAATAGAAAAAGTATCTTAATTTAGAACTTTTTGCTTCGTTATCGATACACAAGATCTGTTTTAAAAAATTTTATAAATTTTATTTCAATGGGGGAAGCGAAGCGCACCGGGTTCCCTGAGGCACTCCAGAGGAGATCTTAAATAATCTCCTTGTCAACCGACTTAGTAGCTTTCTAGCAGCTTGTGTGTATTAACTGTTAAATTTAGCTTCAAATATATAATAAGCCCTCATGCCAGACTTTATCAAAAGCTTGAGAAACATCGATGAAGAGAACGGAACAATCTACAAAAGCAACATTTACTATCCAAATTCATGTGTGCACAAGAAATTGTTTGTTGTTTTTACATAGACATGGCTAATCAAGACGGCATGTAAGCAAATATAAAATAAGAACACCAAACAAATTTTAAAGTCGCCACGTTTGGCGAGAAATCACTTAATGTGGCAGCCATGATTGTATTTTGAAACTTTTAAAACAATGTGGCAAATTTCCACTTACTATGTATTGTTGTTTCTTTTTAATTAGTTCTTTGGTAAATAATAAAAGATCAAGTGAATAGCTGAACAAAAATAACAACTGCAAATTTGTCCCCTTTTAGACAGGCAAAGTTTACTTTGACAAAGTTTGTTGAATTCTCTTTTAAACTTTGTTTCGTGTTTAGACACGCAAAGTTGCCAGAATTATTTTATTTTTATTTTTTAACAAAAATATAGTTTAAAAATTTTTTTTCTCAAATGATGATTTTTTATTTTTAGAAATTATGATTTACTTTAAGTTTCTTTGTACAGAATACATACAAAATTTTTAAAACAGTAAATTTTTAAAACAATTAAGTTTTGTATCAGCTTGCTGTTTATTGGTTTTGCACACTTTTGTACCCAGTGTCTAGAATACACAAAATTGCATCATTATTTCTGGGCATACAAAATATTTAAAAAAGCATTTTAGATTAGCGGTTATTAATTTTGAAATTATTTGTGAAAAAACCCCGTATTATTATAAAGTTTTATATGTGTTTTTAGAAATTTTTAATTAATATGGCAATTCGTCAGCTCATATACATATACATAATAACCGGGCAAAAAAAGACATTAAAAATAGTTAATAAATGCAAGGAAAATCAAAATATTAAACCTAATGCTATTTTTTTTACACAGATTCAAAGATAAAAAGACATTGAAAATAGTTCTAAAATGTGAATTTGATACAAAATTATACATATAAACAAGTAAAAAGTTGCTTTGTTTATGCAGGTTTTATTTAAATTTCTTTATAATTTCCAACAGGAAATGCGTTTTTTTAAATCTAAGTTGTCAAACCTTTTTTCGCTTCCATTAACTATTAACATTAAATGTATATATTAAATAAATCTAACTCAACTATTAATTTTAATTGCATAAAATATTCGTCCCTTTTCTAATCGAAAAAGAATACAAAGTGAAATATTGCAATTCTTACATTTGAGTGGGAGTATTGCATGTAATTTTTAATGCGTTCAATTATTGAGTGGGAGTATTGCATGCAATTTTTCATGCGTTCAGTTATGAAAATTTTATTCTTAGGTATATATTCTACATGAATTTAGGTAAATCATAAATAAAATATAATAATGAAAAAATTATTTCGTTTACTTGAACTACATCAAAGTTTTTTTTTGCTATATAAATTTAATAATTTTTTACTTTTAGCTCTTGATAAAAATTTGTTTGTAAATTTTTCTCTTCAAAATATGATTTTATCGCCAAATGATGATCTGGCAACGTTGCTTATAAATATAAAGTTGCAGCCAACTTCAGGTATAAACAACGAACGAAAAACAAAACGAATTTGCAAGTACAGCAAAGTGTGTGCTCCTCCCCTCCCTTTTATAAACTCAAGACTTTGCAAAGTAAACTTTGCCTGTCTAAAAGAGGACCATAGATGGGGGTAGTGCACTCATTTTGCAGTTTCAACTCACACTTAGTGATAGTGCAATAATTTTTTGATGTTGAGTGATGAGTTGAAAATTTGCAGCCTCACTAAGCAGGAGTGATAGTGATGTTAAAAAATTTTGCACTCAAAAAAAATTAGTTTGATTTAAAAAAAAGCAATCATCAGTTTATTGCAACTTTTTTGTTCTTCACTTTTAATGCAACTAAAAATTTTGCATTCAATTTCAAGTTTAAATAATCTTGAGTTTATTTTTCTGCACTACTTTAAAACTTAAACTTCATAAGAAAAAACAAAAAAGGAACAGTAATTCAAAAACAATATAGGACAAAAAACAGATATTAAAAATTGTTCGCTTAAAGCAAAACAAGCATTTCAAAATTATTATCACTTAATTTATTTCTTCGAGGAACGTCTACCATTCCGCTTAAAGCAAATAAGCGCTCTACAGGAGTAGACGAAGGCAAAGACGTTTTATATTTTAAAAAAATTTGCTTAATTTTTGGGTATTTGTTAAGACAACACAAACCAGCATCCAATAGATAAATCTCCAATTCCTTTCGTGTGACCACCTCCTGTATTAGAGCTGAAGGTCCTTATATAAAACATATTAAAAAACAAAATATTCCAACAATCTCTTTATTTACTTACTATATCTTACTAGTTCTTTTTATCGCGACTGTGTCTTCAATAATTGGGGAACATATTGAAGCA
This sequence comes from Pollenia angustigena, assembly GCA_930367215.1. Lineage (NCBI taxonomy): Eukaryota > Metazoa > Arthropoda > Insecta > Diptera > Polleniidae > Pollenia > Pollenia angustigena. The sequence continues at coordinate 6,963,424 of OV884061.1, read as the reverse complement.
CGCTCAACAAGTTAGAGGGGCATCACATCGATAAGTCAATTTCGCTTTTCATAAGGACCCAGAATATATATACTTTATAGGGTCTAAGATCAATATTGTAAAAATTACAAACGGAATGACAAACTTATATATCGTCCCCTCAATATAACAATAGCGTATAATTTTTTTGAGGTTTTGAGAAAGTCGGGCTTAAAGTTTTTTTCAAATCGGATGTCTATAAAAACCTCAATATCGCGGTAAATCAAAATTCTTCATATTGGATTTTTCGACGAATACATAATACCGTTTCTTGTCTTTAAATTGACCAATTTTTTTTATTCTACGCATCCTTTAAGACCATAATTATGTCATTCAAAGTGCAAGTCCTCCATATAGGCTATTTTATTTTTTAAGGAATTCGTATGATGCATCCGATACACTATTTTATTTTGTATGGTAAACGCTGTTTTATTCAAAAATATCAATTTGTAACATTCTAAAACAGTGATTAATTTATAGTTTTGTTAGTTCAGTGGCACATATTCATTACTTTCCAATTTGGTTATCATAAACAAAAAATTATGACAAATTAAGGTATACATTGCGTAAATCAAAAATTAATATAAGCTCTGCTACATCTGGCTCATCTAAACAATTTCGCTTCTTTCCACCTTGTAAGTTAAAAAAAAATTATTGCGAGCCACGAGGAATTACATTCTTCTTGCACAAATTTTGGAGATCATGCAGCTTTCGAGGGTCGGAATGAAACCATTTCTCAAACAATCATATATATTATTTCTAAAGCACTTTTTTTTGTCGGTTGCAAATATCTCCCATACCACCGCATCAAATTTAAAGAATGATATCTCATTTTAAAGCTTATTTCTAACACTAATGACGAAAAATAATTAGAAATTGAAAAATTAATATTTTCATTGATAAAAATTATATTTTAAAATGTATTGAAGTTACTAAAATTTCTATTAATTACTTTAATTTTATGTTACAAAAATGACAACTAACGGTGCGAAATATTCGCACGGGTCATCTAGTAGTGTATATTATTAAAAGCTATTTTATGAGTTAAAGTTTTCAAAAATTATATATTTTTCTACAGGCTTAAATGGAGTATAATGCGTATACACCATTATTCTTTTAACAACTTTGGCGTGGCAATTTCAAGTGAAATAGCGCCTATGAGTTTACACGCTTATTGAATGAAAATTTTAAACAAGAAATTAAACACTATTTTTTCCAACGACATTTTGACCAACTTTTTGGAAGCAGTATTTGACGAAATTTTGACCAGACATAAAATCAATGATGGAGATTCTAAATATGCAATAAAAAATAAAAGCGTATGAGCACATACGCCATTTTTATATTAAGGGGACGATATACCCTTTTCCACCTCTGGTGAAGGGTATAAAAATATTCCGTTACTTGAATAAATGTTTTCATTATGAAACATATGATGCAAAACATTTGAGTTTGATGATGAAAGGGGAAAGACGATAGTGAAAAAATTTGCAATATCACAAAATTTTTTTTGTGGTAGTTAAAAAATAGCTGATAAGAAAGAGTGCAAACTAATATTTTTGCGGCTTTGTTTAGTGATAGTTCACTGCTGATTTAAATCAATATTTAGTGCACTACCCCCAACTATGAAGGGGACTTCGCTATGTGCTTGGTGTTTTAGATTTTTGTGTAGACTCAAAAAAGTTTTGCAGTAATTGAATGTTATCTATTAAAATCGCTTTCAATAAAGTCAAAATTAATAAAAATAATATTCTTTTATAACTTAACTAATTTTTTAACTGTTTCTACACGTTGTTCCAAAAACAAACTACAAAAAATATTAACACACAAAAATGTGTACATAAATAAGATAAATTTAAGCAAAATTTTGGTTCATTTTGTAGGTAATAATGAAAGGTAAAAATACTGTATACGCTGTCTTGTAACTAAAATTAACTGAAAACCCCTTTGTATGTATTATTTGTAGCTTCCGTTCAAGCAATTGGCAGCGTAATTTTCGATTATCAAAGAAATTTGAACTACTTCGTCACATTTGATAGTTAAACAGTCGATTTTGCGGAATTTAGCAACAACAAAATACGTTAGAATCGAAAAATGAATTCTAAAATTATACTTTTTCGTCACTTTAAAAAGTTGTTCAGATAATTGTAACAGTTATTAAATTGCAACAACAGCAAAAATGAACATTGCCCATGTCATATTGACTTCTTCGCAACGATTTTCAGTTAAAAAGTGAATACCAAGTACAAAAGCAATTTGCCTAAGTTATGGCAGTTTTTACTTAAATTGCATTCTGACCGGTGGTGTGTGAGTGTTAACTAGTATAGAGCTGTAAAATAAAGTTAAATTTTAATTATCTAAAAATTAAATAGTTATATTGTACTCAAAGTTAAAACCCCGCTGGATCCAAAAATAAAAGCGAACTAACAAAAATGATAATTGTCTTGTTTTGTGATTTTTTTAACTGTTTGTTTATTCAATGACTTTAATATTTTTTGTTGAAAATTAGTGAAAAAAAATTTTATAAAATAATTTTTGCAAGCATTAAAAAAATATGCTAGTTATTATATGATGAAACTTTTACAGTATTTATCGGATATAAGAACATCTCATATAAGAACAAAACGCTTATAAGAAACATTTTCAAAAACACCATGTCTTTTTTGTGATGTTTCTAACAAAAAAGGTTTCATATAAGAAAAACGCTTATAAGAGAAAAACTGATAAAAGAACAGTTTTCTTAAACACCAAAATCACAAAATGTATAGAAAAAGAATTTATATAAGAAACTTCCAACGGCAACACAGAATTTATGTAGTTTGCATGGACAACTCTGTTTTCTGACAGTTGTACAACAAGAACAAAGTTTTTTTTTTACTTTTAGTTTTAGATGAGCGAACTGGTACTCATGTTAAAATTTTAAAAGAAATACAAAACGGTATAAAAAGAGGCGAAATTGCAAAAAATATAATATTGGACTTTCAACGTTATCTAAAATAGTGAAAAACTCAAAAGACATAGAAAATAATTATTTAAAAGTTAGAAACGTTAACATGGGGTCGTCACCTGACAATTTTTTGTCATACCAAACGTCAAAGTCCATATAAAAAAAACTTTAAAATTTTTGTCAGCGTTTTTTTTATATAAAGTTTGACGTTTATTATAACCAAAAATTGTCAGGTGAAGACCCTATGTAACAAAAAAAAAGATAGAAAACCAAAATATGAAAGTCTTATGGCCATAGCTACTTATATAAGAAATAAGTTTCTTATATAAAATAGTTGTATATAAGAAAGAAACGCTTATAAGAAACTTTTTTCCTGGATTTTGTACGTTTCTTATATCCGATAAATACTGTATAAGGTAAATGTTCGAACAAATTTGCGACTTTCTGTAACTTTCTTTAAGAAAATTTGTCCACTAGGGTGACCGTTATTTTTTTTTCGTATTTTCACTTGGCAAACCCCTTAGAATGATTCCAAATTAGAAAAAATATATATATATAAAATTTTAGAACTTTTGCATAGTTATTAGCCGTGCCTTGAGCCCACAAAGTTTGCTAAAATGCTATTATTCACACTATGGGTCGCTTTAATTGTTGATAACTTCCGTAATATTTATTTTAGAGAAAAACCTTATTTACAAATATTCTAGGGCTATATCTTATGAACAATGTTGCTTTATGTTAGTTTTCTTTAACATGAATATTTAATCTAGAAAAAACCAAATTAAAAAATAACACCGAAATTTTCACATATCTTCGCATTCTTTGCCTGGTGATTACACTACGTGACAAATTTTCAATAGAGTCGTGACCAAATGGTTCTGACAGCCAATCTTTATGTTAAACTTTCCCCTGAATCCGAATATGAAGTCAGAATTGTCAAAAGTATAACAGATATTCCAAAATAACCGTTATATGTGCTTTTAAAAAGATTATGTGACTTAAATGCAAATATCTTCAACAATTTTGAACGGACTATGTATTTCTTTCTTTTTATTGAGAGGTTATAAAATTTATTAAATAACCATGGGTCGTTTGAAGAGATGAGTCATTAAATGGCAGAGTTATAGTGGACAAAACTTTAAACTTCATTACACTGCTTTACAAATTTTTAATTTGGAAAAATACCTAGAACGCCACATGCCTAGATAAGTTAATTCGTACCTCCTGAACACAAAAAACGCTGTATTTTTTTTCTAAGTACCGTTTTTTAGATAACGGTACTTTTGTGTTTTTCGGTGTATGGTCCCACTCAAACCCTTGTGGAGCCCAACCAAAAAGTCCGTCGATATGCTGAAAATTTCTATCTCATAAGAAATGGCTGAGTAATGGCACCTCAATATCAAAATTTGCCTATTTTTACGTTTTTTTCAAAATTTTTAATTCTTATTTCGTTTTTTTTCTACGTTATAGTGAAGATCTGGGATGTTTTATTCCTGAACCAAATAGTTTATTTAATTATTAACATTTCAAGCGTAATTTGAAAAAAAAAATCGAATGAAAAATAAAGTTTTTATTAAGGATTTTGTGGAACGACAATCTAAAAAACGGTAATTAGAAAAAATAAATTAAAGCGTTTTTCGTGTTCAGGAGATCCCAATTAACTTATCTAGGCATGTGGAGTTCTTGGTATTTTTCCAAATTAAAAATTTGTGAAGCAGTGTAATGTAGTCCGTTCAAAATTGTTGAAGATATTTGCATTTCAGTCACATCATCTTTTTTAAAAACATAAATAACGGTTAATTTGGAATATCTCAAAAACTGTTATACTTTTGACAATTCTGACTTCATATTCGGATTAAGGGGAAAGTTTTACATAAAGAATGGCTGTCAGAAGCATTTGGTCACGACTTTATTGAAAATTTGTCACGTAGTGTAATCACCAGGCAAAGAATGCGAAGATATGTGAAAATTTCGGTGTTATTTTTTAATTTAATTTTTTCTGGATTAAATATTCGTGTTAAAGAAAACTAATACAGAGCAACATTGTTCATAAGATATAGCCCTAGAATATTTGTAAATAAGGTTTTTCTCTAAAATAAATATTACGGAAGTTATCAACAATTAAAGCGACCCATAGTGAGAAAAATAGCATTTTAGCAAACTTTGTGGGCTCAAGGCACGGCTAATAACTATGCAAACGATCTAAAATTTGTTATATATATTTTTTTTCTAATTTGGAATCATTTTAAGGGGTTTGCCAAGTGAAAATACGAAAAAAATTGCAAATATAACTTGCGGTCACACTATTGTCCACATTAGGTTTTTAACTTTAAAACATTAATTAAATTCACCAATTTATTTAAATATCAGTTTATGTTTAAAATAGGGTTTTCATGTCAAATTAAACAAAATTAAATAATTTTTTCGTATACATACATATTTACAATACTAAAAACTTTAATATAAATTAAATTTAAAAAGCGAAAACTGGTAAATATTTTTTTAAATCGTTTTACGAACAAAAAAAAATTTAAAAAAAAATTTATTTTTGAAAAACCAAGATTTGAACCAGGGGACTCACAGTTCCTAACCTAAACACAGTTGAGTTGTAATTATTTTTGATCTTTTGGTTCACCGCAAGATAGATTTTGGTCATAACTTTTTTGTATCTGAACCGCTTTTTCCGAAATTTTCAGAAAATATTTTCTACTAAAGATTTCCAATATATATTTAAGGCGTAACCTTATATATAAAAAATTATTCAATTTTATTAACTCTTACGCCCAATTTTCATGATAGTATTTAAATCTATATTAAGTTGATTTTCATATAAACATATCTATATATAATTTAAAATTTTTGGGAAACATAAATGCACGCAAAAAAACATGGTTGGGGTAAACACATTCTTAGAGCAACATATTATGACAAGAATTATGATTGTAGTCACCATATTACGATTATTATTGGATCATATTATGACCAAATATATTCGTAATATTACATCAAATTATTTTTCCCTTTATTATATTCTTATCATGTTAATCAGAATAAGATAATAAGTAGTCATATTATAGTCATGTTAATCATAATAATTAGTCATATTATTATGTTAATCATTATAAATATAGCAGTAATCAAATTATGATTCAGTGGTGCTGTCACAACAATAAAAAATAAATTATAATTTTTTTGCATCGATTTTTTATTTTGTGGCACTTTACAATTTTTTGAATGTAAATACAATTTCTATATTGTTTTTAATTTCTTTACACTTTTGTTTTAATGAGTATTTTTTTTTTTGAATTGTTTCATCACTCACTCAAAATAATTCAAATAATTCCATATGCATATTTAAAACAAACGACACAACTGATTCAAAATTATTTTACAAACGGCGCTAACATAATATTATTGGAGTACACATTTATATTGTTTGCTTCTTGAGCATACTATGACTACACGTATAGAAAGTTAACATGTTATTGGCGATTTTCTCATTAGTCGATTATCTTTTGTCCCAACGAAAAACTGCACATTAAAGAAATTTGGTTTTCTCAATGTCTTATTTGCTTCGATTTTATCGCAAAGCTAACCGGCGCTCATCTGCCAATTATTTATTTTCCTTTTATTTGCCGTACCGATAAATTCAATCAGCTGACTCCCTACTTTAACATCTATTTTGAGTGGCGTTGCCAGCTTAAAACTTTGTTTTTTGTCGGTATATTGAGAAACCCAAAATCGTTAACGGACAGTTTATCGGTCCAATAAATTTATGTCGACATTAAGTAGCAGACAGTTTGTCGATACATTGAGAAAATGGCCATAAGACTATTAAATATAATGAAATGGTTGTAAGTCATATAATATGTTCTTAAAGTTATCATTATTTAGTTGTTAGAAAAATGTATTATTTTTCAGTCAACAATATTCATATTTGTAATTGCGATAAACATTGGTATGTTTACAGTAACTATAATATTGCTGATATTAAATAAAAATAAAAATTTTTTGTATACGACAACAATAAAAAATAAACATAATGTAGTTGCCGTAACCATGTCCAACCATATTTTTTCTCTGCGTGTGGATAATATAGAAGAAGAAGTAAAACTCTTTCTGCCAACAAGCAAATAAATAAAAACATAGATTTAAATTCCCTCATAACACCATAGTGTAACCGCATTGTACTGATTATTTTCGCAACTGAGTTTTGGACAATTGTTACAATGTGCGACGATAAAAGAGCCACCCAAGGTCTATCCAATAGGTTTGCGCAAGAAGCCAGATGTTTATTTGGTTTGTTCCTTAACGATGTCAAAAGTTTTTTACATTTGGCTTATACATACATACATATATATTTTTGTATACGTTTTTGGGTTTTTGCCACACATCCAAGCACACAAAACACATTTTTCGTTTTGTTTTCCCTATGTAGTACCAAAATTTTGACAACAACGAGGAATTTTACAAAAACAGACCACACAAGAATAAATAGTGCAATGTTTTTAAATGAGCGCCGATATAGCACAATAAAAATCGTCACAGATTGTGCTTTTTGAGATAGTGGGATTTTAGCTTAAGATTACTACTGAAGAACTTACAAACGGAATGGCAAACTTTTATACATAACTTTTTACCTTCGGTGAAGTGTATAAAAACAAAAAACGTCCTTTTTAAACATAAATACACACTTGAAATTTTTTTTCTCTTGCAACAATTCAAATTCCTATTAGTATTGTTTGCTCCATTATGCGATTATGAGATACATTGACAACTATGTTAAGAATATTTGACAGGTAATGAACTGCAAAATGTCAAGTTGTAAAAAGAGCACATATATTTCATGATACATATCTTGAAAATCAACGATTCAAAGTGTCAAATGTGTGTTGAGTTGTATTGTGTTGTTAATGTGACTGAATAATAATGTTTATCCACTATTATGTAGTATATGTGCTTTCGTGTACTATAAGGGTCTTAAAAGTGGTTGTTTAGTAGATAATGGAAGAAACAAAATCACGATAAAAAATGTCAGGAAAGTGTCACAGCTCTCAATGACTTTTGCTTGAACGTTTTTATAAAATGTGAACATTTGATCTGAATATCTTAAATCGAAATATTTTAAATTAGAAATAGTAATTTTACAAATTTTTTCATGATAAAACATTTATGACACTGTTTTACTAATTTTGACATTAAAATGTAGTAGTGAATTAAAGAGTTGATGTTAATGATATACATTTCTGCCACATCACTGAATATTTTACCACACATTACTGAATTTTCAATAGATGATAAAACCTGGTCCGACCATTTCCCAATAAACTTAGAATTAAATAATAATATCAAAAAATTACCAACTACGTCGCAAATACTTTTACCTAAGCTTAGATGGAATGAAAAGAAATATATTGAAAACATACAATCTCATCTAAATCAAATCAAAGAAAATAACGCCGATATAAATTTATCTGTGTTAATAGACATAATTAAAAGCCCATGGTATAATTGGAAATGCCAAAATGCGAGACATAGATCATTTAAATTGCTTAAAAAATAAAGAAAGTGTAATAATGATGTCAATAAGAAAAATTATTTATCAGCCAATTTAAAATATAAAGAAATGCAAAAAGCCCAGTTGAAATATTACAATGGACTGGATTTTAAATTGAACGCGGTCAAAGATAGCAAAAATCTTTAAGGAGTAATATCTGTATGATGTTATTATTATCTTAAACTGTGACGATTTGTTATCATTTATGGTTTTAAGCGACTAAACTGTTTTCCGGTAGTAGGGTTTATATGGGGCCTAGGGTAAATTATGGACCGATCATCACGAAATTTCACAGCGTCATTTCTAGTCCTTTAAAACTGTGACGTACCAATTTCTGTTATGATAGCATTATTAATTATGGTTTTAAGCGACTAAACTGTTTTCCGGTAGTAGGGTTTATATGGGGCCTAGGGTAAATTATGGACCGATCATCACGAAATTTCACAGCGTCATTTCTAGTCCTTTAAAACTGTGACGTACCAATTAATGTTATGATAGCATTATTAATTATGGTTTTAGGCGACTAAACTGTTTTCCGGTAGTAGGGTTTATATGGGGCCTAGGGTAAATTATGGACCGATCATCACGAAATTTCACAGCATCATTTCTAGTCCTTTAAAACTGTGACGTACCAATTTCTGTTATGATAGCATTATTAATTATGGTTTTAGGTGTACTTAACTGTTTTCCGGAAGTAGGGTATATATGGGGCCTAGGGTAAATTATGTACCGATCTTCACGAAATTTCACAGTATCACTTATAGTCCTATACAACTGTGACGAGCCAAAATTTGTTATGATTGCATTATTTTTTACGGTTTTAGGCGTACTAAACTGTTTTCCTGTAGTAGGGTTTATATGGGGCCTAAGGTAAATTATGGACCGATCGTCACGAAATTTCACAGTGTTTTTTCTAGTCCTAAAAAACTGTGACGTACCAAATTTTGTTACGCTAGCGTTATTTTTTTACGGTTTAATGCGTACTAAACTGTTTTCCGGGAGTAGTGTTTATATGGGGCTTAGAGTAAATTATGGACGGATCTTCACGAAATTTAACAGCGTGATTTTCAGACAAATAAAACAAATTTTTGCAAAATCTTATCTCATTCCGTGCCATGTTCCAGCATTTATGTTATTTTTTGTAACAAAATTATCAATTTTTTTAGGTGGTGGTTCCACATTTGGATTCATAGCTCTGGTCCTACTGAACCGATTTTGCTGGATTTCAATCCCAAACTGCTTAGGATAACTACAAGCGATTTGGCACCAAATTTGTTCATTTCTTTTGAGTTGTTCGAAAGTGAGCGTGTTTTCAACAGACGGACACACAGACGGACATGGCTAAATCGACTTAGAATTACTCAAGGACCCAGAATATATACACTTTATGGGGTCTGAGATGAATAATAAAAAAGTTTCACACGGAATGACAAAGTTAATATACCCTCTTCACAACTAATTGTGGTGGAGGGTACAAAAATAAATAAAAGAGTAACAATAATAATAAAAATAAAAAAAATAATAAAAATGGATCAATTTGAGATAGCTAGGAAGTGTATTTGTTCGATACAACAAAGAAATGGAAGTATAATCATTAACCTCCATTATGGAACCCCTGACAGTAGATCTGAAAAGAATTTTATTGGGTTACATAGAAGACCGATTAGTAGGTAGGGCTAGAGACTCCTTATCGAGGAATGGCCAAGTCCAAACCTGGATGGAGTTACGAGCAGTGCTAATTAGGGAACATGGTGATCATACTCCGAAGGAGAGAATTTTAGACGAAATAACTCTGTGTCGATGCATAGATGGAATAAACAAATTTTATTATAAATTAAGTGAACTTCTAGTTACACTTAACAATTCTTACTTACTGGATGACACCTTAACGTCACTTCAAGCTACAAGGAATAAAAATCTGGTTTTAGAGGCATTCAAACGAAACTTACCTGAACCGGTGAAAGGAATAATCATTAGTAGAAATCCAGCTACCATGGCAGAAGCTTATACAATAATAGAAGAAAATGGTTATTTAAATTTTTCCGGACTCTCATTCAATAGCGCAAATCGCCGTAATAAGAAACAATTTCAAAGCAATAATACTGATGGCTATAAAAGAAATGATTCAGGAGTAAGAAATTTTCGTTATCCACAACGAAGTGGAAACTTTCGGCAAACGGATAGTTTTCAGCCAAATAATCAGAATCTTGGAAATAATTATAGAAATAATGCAGGGCAAGGGTCTTCGCAATCACGTAGAGAAAATTTTTCCGAACAATCTCGAAGGTTAAACATACCACAATATGTTCGAAACGAACCATATCAAGCAGTGGAACCAATGGACATTTCTAATAATTTTCAAAATTTTCGGACAAAGGGCCTTCCAGATACATGCCCTATATAGTTATCGATAACCCGATTAGGAAACTTAGATTTGTAATAGACACTGGGGCAGAATTTAGCATATTTTAATCCTAGAGTATGTAATGAAAAATGGAAATCGCCCATAAATATAACACTTATGCCCGTTTTCACGACTTATTTTTAAAGATCGAAATAGTTAATGGTACGTTTAGTACTAGTGAGGAATAAAGTTACCTTGAACTATTTTTCGTTTTCACAACTTCTGTATAAAATAAACTTAACATTTTTAAAAATGTGGCAATAATTAATTAAATACCGATTATTTTTGTTAAAATAAAAATAAGAACGTGCTTTCTTTTTCTTTTCTCATTTTAAATTTTTGTGTGCACAAATATTTTTTAACAATGGAAAATATTAATGAAATACCGCGTAAACGCGAATTTAACATTTTGTAGATTTTATTTGTCAAAATACGATTTTGTTATTAATTTACAAAATATACGTAAACTTTGAGTTGCCATATATAAAAAATATGTGAATATAATATGGCAATCTTAAATCTAAACCTTACGACAAAAGTTAAAGATAGAACGTTCCTCTCTTTACCTTATCCTTCACTTTTAGATTAAAGGGAACTTGTGATAATTAAAAACTCATTATCTGTTCGATAACTTCCTACATTTAGCTATCGTTAAGTCGTGAAAACGGGCCTTAAAGCATGTAAAAATTACATTATAATTAGGAAAAAATGTATAATACCACTTTTTAAAGAGTTTGGACTCGAAAACTTTTACGTAGACTTTTTAGAATACAATTTCGCTGATAGATTTGATGGGGTCATAGGTAATAACCTTTTAGTGAGCCTTGAAGCCAATATTTCCTACAAAGACCGAGTAATTTCGACAGAAAACAGCATAATTGAATTATTCTTCAACAAAGAGGAGGGAGAATATAACAGTCGTTTTGTTAACGAATCAGGTATTTTGTCAAGATTACCAAATTTAGAAATAAATAATGGTGAATTGGTTTCGGAGGAAGGAGACCAAAACGACACAAGTTCAAATTGTGCGACCATACATAGCGGTGAAGAGGACAACTCTTGCCATATTGATATTACGGAAAACCCGATTAATGTTTACAAAAACCAACTGTATTTCCAAAAGGGATATACAGAAAAATTCGTTATGCAAATTAGGAATAGAAAAATAAAAAAAAAATTTTTTAGAGGACAATCCTCTTTTTTAACTGGCTGTCCTCTATAAAATTTGTGTCCTCTTTTATCATCTTTTTTTCATAATCTGTCATCATTGTCCTCTTTATTTTTAAAAGCATGACCAATATTTGCTTTTATTTTTATAAATTAAAATACAAATTTTATTTCACGGTGATCAACGGATTTTTCTGTGCAATCGTATGGAAAATGTTGTGCCATGCTTGTTCTGTTCATACTCCTACTGGACTCTCATACACTTGCAGTATAAAATTTTGAGTAATTTTTTGCAATGATTATTAAAGTTTAGTTGTTTTTTTTTTGTAACTAATTTTACTTTAGTAAATGTAAATTTTTATACATCGTCGGCTTAATATGCAAACCTGCTAACTCCCTTTCAACAAATTTTACAGGAAAAACTTTTTATTTTTCCTATTTACTGCTTGAGAGGAGAACCAAAAATATAGTTGATTTGACACAATTCAAGACTCAAAATGAAGAATAACTACATGCTGGTCGACGAGGCATACTTATTTCTCTACCACACGGCATCAAATCTCAATTTACTTAAAAAGTGGATTTCGCAGGTCTGCATATTAAGCCGACGATATGTAATTCTTTTTAAATTTTCTTTACATTTATTAAAATATGTAAAAAAATCTTTAAGTCAAAAATTTTTTTTACTTTGTTTCTTTATGTCCTCTATTTTTATTTTCAAAATCTGGTCGCCTTACTTAAAGATAATAAAAGACGAACACTTGAGGAACAATCATCGTGGCATTAATGAAGTATTTGGAGAACTGAAATTTAAATATTACTTCCCTGGATTGGCGAACTTAATAACGAGACTTATAAATAATTGCAAAGTTTGTCAATTAGCTAAATTCGATAGAAGACTTAAAAAAAGTTCCATTTCAGGTGACTGAATCACCAGGCTGTTTTAACGACATTGTCCACATGGATATTTGGTTCCCATTTCGAAACGTGATTTTTTTAAGAACTTTAGATAAATTTTCAAAATACGCAACAGTACATAAACTAACCGATAGAACGCGGCTTTCTATACTAACTGCACTCAAAGAGAGAATAAGAGCTGAGATATTCCGAGAGCTTGAAGTGTAGCTTTTATATTTGACTACAAATGATCTGTCTGTCAGGTAACTTTGGAGTAACGTATGGGGGTTTTGCGGTAGGGATTGAACTATTTTATATATAAGCCAGGGATGTCAGCGCCATACACAATTGTGGAAATTAATTCACATGTACGCTTACGCTCTTTTATTTTGCGAGCGTAAAATATAATTGTTTACTGAGAAACACTCTCATTCAGCGGGAATTATCGCAAATATCGTAAGGCCTGTTTTGAGGCCTCTAAACAGAAATAATAAACATATTTATGTATATAAATAAATAAGCAATAACTGTATGTAGGTATGTACACCTTTTTTTTTTGTTTTATTATCTTTTTTATTTTGTTTGTTATCTATGTTTCTGTAATGTTTTATTTCTGATTTTTATATTGTACAATGATTTAAAAAAACAAATTGCTTGTGGTTTTTGTACTAGTTGTACTTGTTGTAGTACCGAGATGTTGTGTTTATTGAGCTCCTGTAAATTTCAAATTAGAACTTTATTTAATAGTCTTGTAGACAGCGATAACGAACGTGCTAGCGGTTTATTGAACAAAGATAAATGATGCCATATAAAAAATATTTTATGATAAAAAATGCATTTAATGATTTTCAATGTCTCTTATGTTTTAAAACATTTGAAGTTAAGAGATTGGATAGTTAGAAAAGGCATTTCGATCATTTCCATAATGATATTAAACAATATGAAGTAAAAGAAAGGGAAAACCAATATAAGATTAAAAGTTTTATTTGGATAGTTTGAAATATTGGGTATCACAAGAAGAAGAGCAAGAAGATAGGATAGAAGAAGAATTAAAAATAGAAGTATCAAATTTACTAACTTTGGAAATAGTAAAGCAGGGAAGGCCGTATTCCGATGGGGCATTTATAAAAAACCTTTTAAATGCTGTTTTGGAAAAACTGAAAATTAATTGCAGCGTAATAAAAACGCTTCCAATGAGCCGAAATAGTGTCGTCAAGCGCACATCAATTTTAGCTGCACATATACAATCTGTGATTAGGGAAAAGTTAAAAAATTGTGAATATTTTTCTTTTTGCCTCAACGAAAGCACCGACATTAATGATCTTTGCCAATTGGTAATTTGTGTTCGATGCATAGATAGTGAGTACAATGTTTTTGAAACTATGTACTCACTTGAAACGTTTTACGGTAATGTAACAGGTAAGGTATTATACGACGTAGTCTTTGAAAACCTGATATCTGTTACACAAGCTTCAAAATTAGCAGGAGTTTGCACGGATGGTGCAAACGTTATGGCCGGGAAGTATGAAGGTTTCGTAGGACAGCTTAAGCAAAATGGAACTGATGTACATGCTTTCCATTGCATAATTCGTCAGTCCATGCTTGCCTCAAAATTTATAAGTGAACATGCAGCTATGAAGACTTCAAAGCGGATAATCAATAGAATACGGGGGGGTCATCATTCATTAACGCACAGAAAATTTGTTAGTTTTCTTAAAAACGTAAACGCCAATCACCGCGACTTAAAAATGTTTACTGAAGTTCGTTGGCTTAGTCGTAGTGATTGTCGAAACAGGTTATTCGATCTTAGAAAAGAGGTGTTGCGTTTTTGGAAAACTGAAAGTTTAGACGAACGTGAACTAAAACAGTTGAATGATTATCAGTTCATTTTACACCTTGCGTTTCTGGCGGACACAAGCAGTATTTTAAATGTACTAAATTTGGAACTACAAGGAAAGGGAAAAAATTTAAGTGACATGTATACGATTGTTTTTAATTTTAAAACCAAATTATTCTTATTAACAAATGAAATATATAATGAAGATTTTTCCAACTTCCCTAAAACTTTGCTTATTTATGACAAGGAGAAATATTTTAAAAAATCTGAGTATTTGGCAATTTTTGAAAACCTTTTTTACAACTTTCAAGATCTTTTTCACGATTTTGAGGATATAAAACCACTACTTAACATATTCCAAAATCCTTTTAAGTGCGACATTGCGAATTATGAATTCAGCATCCAGTCGGAACTAATCTTAGAAGCGAATTTAATCCTCCAGATAGGGAAAATATTATCGAGTGGTGGAAAAATTTAGACGGGGCGCTATATCCTATATTAAAAATGTTTGTCGCTTTTTTCCTCAACATATCTTTGCGAACAAATATTTTCCGATTTGCAATATATTTGCTCAAAACAACGCAATAAATTAACATCCGCAAACCTAAATAATGTTTTGTTGTTACGAAACTGCAATATAAATTTAAAAGATATTATTGGTTAATAAAAGTATTTTTTATAGGCTAGTAAAATCTTCTCTTTTTATAATGGTGGTAAATACTTACAGAATATTTTTAAACTTAATGGGGTTATTATTTGCATTAGTATGAGCAAATGAATTTTCATTGTTGGAATTCGCAAAGGTATGTTGAGCAAAAAACGAAAAATATTGGAAAGAATTGTATTAGGTTGTAAAAAGACTTCAAATATTGTCAACTGCTCAATTTTTCTAAAAAAAATAAACAAAGTTACTGAGGTTCCAAATTAAATTTATTTAAATAATAAGCAGGGACCGTAACAGTTATACCATGTGTGTCCATAACTCAACATTTTTCGATAATTGTATTATTATTAATTGCTTGTAAGTCTTCATAGCAATAAATGTAAGTTAACTTTAAATGGTCCGATGAAAAATTAATGAAAAGCATGTACTATGTTTTCTCACATAATGCTGGCCCTGGTGTTTGCATCGCCCTATCATGAAAATGTTTCCTAGTGTAAGTTTCAATACCTTACCTGATTCTTAAAAATTTAATCGAACATAAATGACCCTTAGAAGTCATTAATAAGGCCTCGCAATAAGATAAAGATAAGAGTAATCTCACCAACACAACCATAACTTTTTTTTTTTTTTTTTTTAATTTCCTATGCTAACCCCCGCGAAGCTTGACGCTTGTCTGCAGGAAAGAAACCAGAGTCTCTGGCGGGAATCGAACCCGCAACCCCGGGGTTGATAGACTAGCTCACTACTAGCTAGCCTACCGGAGCACCCTGACATCACTGATATAAGCCCTTTGTGCCAGACTTTATCAAAGGCCTGTGAGATGTCAATAAATAATGAAGAGCAGTAAAGTTTTTCTTCAAATGCCTTTCTAATTTGAGTCACGATACGATGTACTTGTTCAATGGTGTTATGGTCCTTACGAAATCCGAACTGATGTGCAGGAATTAATTGTTGGTCATTGAGGTATGGCGTCTGTGCCTGCAGGAATACTTTTTCAAACAACTTTGATAGGATGGAAAGTAAGCTGATTGGTCTTTATGAGGTGACCATACTAGGATCTTTTCCCGGTTTAGGAATCATTATAATTTCTGACGATTTCCAGGACAGAGGAAAAAACCTATGCGTAGTACACCATTAAAGATGAAAAGGATAAGTCTTAGCGCACTGTATGGCAATTTGTAGATCATCTTGGATGTTATTGAGTCTATACCAGGAGATTTTTTGGTGTTGAGTTTTTTTACAATTGTTGTTATGTTAGAGAATTTAGGTTTCATGGGAGAAACTACTACAGTATTTTTCGGTTATAGTCACATCCTTTAGTTGCAACTATAACGTGGACTATATCGCTAATGTGACTATAATGCTAATTCACATATATGCAACTATGACGCATATAACCGAATTCGAATATAATCAAGTCATGTGAATAGAGGAAATAAAAAATTCATATAAATAACACCGACATCAGGCTTATGGTTTTACAACAGAGTTGCATACTGTAAAGAAAATAGTCAAAATAATAACAAGATATTTCATAACTGATACCGCCATTAATTTGCTTTACTTTTCCCTTTGACTACTGTTGATAAATGGCATATATGGCAAATGTGCTTATATGGCTAAA
Organism: Pollenia angustigena; assembly: GCA_930367215.1. NCBI lineage: Eukaryota > Metazoa > Arthropoda > Insecta > Diptera > Polleniidae > Pollenia > Pollenia angustigena. Next base: position 6,946,309 of record OV884061.1, on the reverse strand, counting down.
TGGACTATAACGTTAATACTTTTTATTAAATTAACTTATAGCGGCAAAATAAACAGATAAAATGGACTATATCGCTAATGTGACTATAAGCGTAGTGACTATTAACGAAAAGTACTGTATGTCATTTATTTGAGGAATTTGTATGTCCGACATAGTGATGTTGGTTGTGAATACCTCTTCTAAATGATCGGCAAAAGTGTTTGCTTTATCGCAGTGACTTCTCGCCCAATTACCGTCACTAAGACGTAGAGGAGATTCTTAGGGTATGGGTCTTTTCAGTTGTTGTGTTGCTTTCCAAAGACTGTAATCCGTTTTGTCTGTTGGATCTATGCCCTGTAAATAAAGATTCAGAGATGCGTTTTTATTTTCTTCGAGTGCTTTATGTAGGGCTTTTTGGCAGATTTTAAGCTTGTTTTTCAGGATTGGAGAGCGGTGAAGTTGCCATTGTCTTCTAAGATGTCGTTTTTCTTGGACTAGATTTTGTATATTTGATGGGCACATCTACCCTTTATTTTTGGTGGGCTTTGGGGGTGGAGAAGATACTTTCACTGCAGCAGTTATTGTTTCTGAGAAGAGCAATATTGCTGACTGAATTTCTGACTCAGTTTTTAGTGAGATGTTTTGAGATAAGTGTTAACTAACGTATTTCCTGTATTTTAACCAATTGGTGTTTCTGTTTGGGAGATGGTTATGGACTGAAATTGGTTCCTTATGAGACAATATCAGAATCATTGGGGAGTGGCCAGATGATAATTCAAGCGACGATGCATTGAAATTTGTTCACGTTTAATATTTTTTATTACTGCGAAGTCAATGAGTTCGGGAATCTTATTAAGGTCTGAAAGCCAATAAGTTGGCTGACCTCCAGACAATACGTCGAACTGACTGGAACTTATAGCTTTTAGCAGCTGTCGTCCTTTGGGAGAAATGAGTCGCGATCCCCTATTTTGTTACCCAGGGTTTTGTGAAATTTTATGAAATCGAGTTCCGATATTTTGTGCTTGGGTGGACAATAAATGGCGGACACTGTCATTTTGGCTCCTACAAGGTATATTGAAGAAGCTCAGTTATGTACCTGTAGGGTGTTTTGTGTCGTAGATAGAGTAGCCTTTGATTCTAAAGCAATTTCTATCTGTGAAGTAAGTTTCAGAGACTAGCAGTATATAAATACTTTGGGAATTACGGAAATTTTCTACGTTTCTTTTATGTTGGCTTAGGCCGTTTGCGTTCCAGTAGTCTATTTTTATCTGGTTTATTTATTACCAACGAGTGCTTGTAGCAGCATGCCCTGATTTCTCAGAAGTTCTTGCATTATACCTTGCATATTATGAATAATATTATTGATAGATTGGATTAGAGTCTCAATCGCTGTTTCTAGTGAGTTTTTTTGCATGCGGGTATGGGGTTCTCTTATAGCTTCAGCATATGAAGTGTGTGATTTAGGCATGTGGTGAGTATTACTATTGTGGGTATAATTGGTGGATTTCGGGCGAGTTAGGGAACTGTATTGAGCATACGAGAGGTTTTGCGATCTCAAAGGTAAGTTTGAAGAGCCGCTATTATATGGAATGGGCTCGGGGTTTGATGTAGGAACATTTGGGATGTTGGGAAGAGGTGGGAAGTTATTGGGTCGGAACTGTTGATGGAGAGTTTTTTTTTTTGTGAATTTTTTTATCCTTATAAAAACAGGGCAGCCCCTGCAGTTTGCAGTATGATTACCGCCGCAATTACTACATGTAGTAATATTCGGGTCATTTTTTGGATTTGTACATTCGGAGGATTTATAAACGTCTCCGCATCGAACACACACGGATGGGAGTTTACAATATCCTTTCGTGTGACCTGGCAGTTTAAGCATTGGGGTGGGGTTTTTCTTTTCATTGGTTCTTCGACTGATATTTTTCGGTGGAGAAGGTATCGCAAGTTAATTTTTTTTTTAATTTTTTTGGAGTCAAAGGAAATTTGAACTCTTAAAAGAGGTTGTGGAATTTTATCCTTATTAATTATATTTTGGACAGATTTTACTTTATATCCTTCACATTCGATAGCATTTTTAATATCGTTTGTAGGTGCAGTGCTTTCTATCCCTTTGATAACAACTGTGAGGCCTTTTGCTCTTTTTAATTGGTGAGTATAATAATTTTTGTTTTATGAGCGTAAATAAGCAGTAACTTGGCGATAATTAGATTCAGAATAGGTTTGAATTTTTGTTTCATAAACACTGCCTATACGCAGAGATTCTAAAAAAAAAATATTTTTCCCAACAGTTTGGGATAGAGAGTTTACTAAGGTATTGGAATTTTGTTCACGTAAATATATTGGGGGCGGTTTATATTCCTTTATAGGATCCGTGGCTTCATCATCGACTTCGTTTGTAGCTAGCAAAGAGAACCGGTTTTGACTTACCGTTTGTTCAGGATCTAAGTTTCTTGTTTGTTTTGGAGTGGGTTGTATTTTTGATGATTTCGGACTTAATTTGCGTTTGAATCTTTGAAAATATCTATCAATACCTGTTTGGATTTTTAGTTCATTTGATACGGTATTAACATTTTGTGGATTTGTCGTTTAAGGTATAGCGCCTTTTGAAGTCACTATTGCCGGCTGTTGTACCATTTGGATATTATTAAGGGGTGTGTGTCTTTGTGCATTTTTACTCTTTACACTTACGAACTGCGAAAGAGAATTGCTTGTCTCTTTAGTAGTACTATATTGGATTGCAGACCATGTGTCTCAGTTAATAAAGTGGAAATGAAATTGTTAAAATTGTTGAAAAAGTGTGAGTTTGAACAAAAAGTGAATTACCAGTTGACATGATCGGAGTAAAAGAGAATACTGATGATGTGGTGGTAGTAGTAGTTACAGATGATGGTGTTGTAATAGCTGCTGAGTTAACTACGTTGGTTAAATTAGCAGAAGTTGAATGTGTGGGTAGGCTGAGAAAATTATTATTATTATTTGTTGTTTGAGAAGGAGTAGTTGGAGTTGCACACTGAGAACTCCACGATGGAGTTGTTTTTTGCGCATGCGCGGTGAGAGAATTAGATACAGAGGGATCATTCGAATTGTTATTTGATGGGGATGCAATTTGAGCGGGAGAGACTTGATTATTTTGTGTTACATTGTTCACGAGAATATTAGTTGGGGGAGAGCGCACAACTGGCATTTTTTTTTTTTTGTTTTTTTTTGTAATGTGCTCTTTCTTCACTTCTTTATGTTATATTTATGTGTATATACATTTTTGTTTTCAGATTTCATGTTTTTCTTTTTAGATTTCATTTGACATAACAATTTTGGGAATAAAAAAAAATTTTTTTTCAATTAAAAAGATTTTGTTATTCGTGCTTAATTCCCAATTTATTGTTGATGGAAACTTCATCCAAAGATTTTAGAAAAACAAAAGAACTATTTATGGTTTTTAATCCAAATTTTTAATTAGGCTTAAGTTCATTAAATTTAATTTTCATTAAATTATTTTTATGAAGAAAGGAATTTTACAACATGAAAATTAAAATTGAAAAGGTCAACAAGAATAAGAAAGACAAAAAATGAAAAAACAAAAAAAATATGTACTTTGAACTTCAAGAAGAATTCTTGACAAAAGTACGAAAAAACAGAAGTAAAGGAATAATATGTTAAAATAAATTAAAATAGATAATCATTCATAGCAAATTTCGATCTACCAAAGGTTGAATACAATTTGGTTTAAGGATTGATGTTTGACTAATGACGTCAGCAGTCGTCGATGGCTGCGAGTGTTAAACGGCAAGCCCTCTGAGGAGATTGAGTGGTTGCAATCGAAACATGTCAGGGTAACCTGTCCGTAAACACCTGGGTACGAGCCCAGAGTGAGTCAAGAATGAAAAATTATCAATAAATTTTAATTAATTTTCATGTTGTAAAATTCCTTTCTTCATAAAAATAATTTAATGAAAATTAAATTTAATGAACTTAAGCCTAATTAAAAATTTGGATTAAAAACCATAAATAGTTCAATAAAATAACCACAATACTAATAATTGTTAAAGCTAAGGCACGAGCTCTATGTTTGCATTTGTCCTTCAAGTTGTGCTGAAAAGGTCAACAAGAATAAGAAAGACAAAAAATGAAAAAACAAAAAATATGTACTTTGAACTTCAAGAAGAATTCTTGACAAAAGTACGAAAAAACAGAAGTAAAGGAATAACATGTTAAAATAAATTAAAATAGATAATCATTCAAAGCTAATTTCGATCTACCAAAGGTTGAATACAATTTGGTTTAAGGATTGATGTTTGACTAATGACGTCAGCAGTCGTCGATGGCTGCGAGTGTTAAACGGCAAGCCCTCTGAGGAGATTGAGTGGTTGCAATCAAAACATGTCAGGGTAACCTGTCCGTAAACACCTGGGTTCGAGCCCAGATTGAGTCAAGAATGAAAAATTATCAATAAATTTTAATTAATTTTCATGTTGTAAAATTCCTTTCTTCATAAAAATAATTTAATGAAAATTAAATTTAATGAACTTAAGCCTAATTAAAAATTTGGATTAAAAAACAAAAGATATTAAACCAAATAAAACTGTTAAGCGTATAAGAATTATAAGCAACAGTTCTACTTGTAACAATATCAAAGTTTAAACAAAACCATCAACAATAAACAGTGAGTTTATCTCTTCTTACCTTCCCCACTACAATTGATTGGAATTCTTCCAACATTAATTGTAGTTGTAAGCAGGTTAAGAAAAAACAAAAAGAAAACAAAAACAACTAGCAAAAGCATATTGTCAGTTCAAGTTTTTTTAAGCCGTGCACTGCCAGTTTATTGTCAAAATAATTTTTGGGAATAAAAAAAATTTTACTAGATTATTACTTGCATATATATTTGAGATAAAATAAATTAAATATGTATATATGTAGCTATTTATTTACGATGCCACCCAGAAGTTTTGAATGCGAACATTGTACTATCGGTAATTTATCCAACTTTTTTGGCCAAAATTGATAACAGGCGGACAGAATTTTAACAAATGTGTAAATTGTGTATGTTAACATATTGACATCATTTGCGCAGTCATCGTTTTCACTGGTGCTAAGATCCTCAGTGTTTTCAGAGCTTAAGTTAAATAGAGGTTGCCTGCAAAAAAATGGGATATCTCAAAAAACGCAAAAAACGCAGCATGAAATTGATTATACAATCTCAAAATCAAATACTTATTAAGACCTTATTACTATTAGCTTTAAAACATTTTAAACTTTTTTTAAAAGCTTCTCCAAAGTTGTATAAAACTTTTATTTTTTTTTTTATTGAGATAAGATCAAAAGATTGATTTTTTTCACCAATAAACTATTTTATTTTAAACAACGATTATGTATTTATTAAGCACTTACTATTAATATTGTTTTCCATATTTAATTGTATTTTTCATTAGTTTTTTTATAAAAAACTAGTGTCAGGTATTGTAATAAAAAATAACACGAAGCGCGCCCCACTTAAACTGTTGATTGTATACATTGACCTTAAGAATCGGGCGATGAACGGGTTTTTGTTGTTTATAAAATAAAAATTCACTTCTATTTGCTTTGAAGTATTCTTTATCACATTACAACAAAAAAAAACTACTTTTTCTAAAGTGCAGATTTTGAGTTTTGGCCAAAAATATAGGCCAAATTACCTACTGTGCATTGGTTGCGTTGGCAGCATATGTATGCAATAAAATAAGGCATCGATTATCAGACGTCATTAATTTTTTTAAAAAGCTTTTTAAAATATAAGTTTTAAAACATAATTCTTCTATATTACTTTAAAAAAATATATTAAACTATTTTATTTTGTAATGAGTTCAATTTTCTTCATGAATTAATTTGTTTTAATACTTATACATAAACATTAAATTATGATTATATGAATTTTCCAAATTGGCTTTTATATATGAAATCCCGATTTGACCCGGGATCCCGTTTTTTTAAATGAAAAATCCCAAATTTCAAAAAACCTGGTCCCGTTTGGCTTCTAACTAGGGAAGTAAATAAAAAAAAAAAAAATATAAAAACACACACAAGAGGCACGCTGACTTCTTCTTCTTTTGACTGATATTGAAAATCTAGGTGGGTAGTATAACGATGGTACTAGGTTTCTATTTAATTCCTCAGCGCAAATGTTCGTTGCTTCGAGATAATCTTTACGATGATCACACATTAGGGTAGTGTTTGACTCGGGCTATCATCAAAATGGCAGAGCCTCCACAAACTCTATCTCGAGGGTCCTTAGTACCATATAGTATATAACCATTGATTTTAAACGTATTCCTTGAGGTCAAGTGAGTTTCAGAAACCAACATGACGTCAATTTGTTTATTTTTTAGAAAGTATTCTAATTCATTTTTATGTTGGCGGATGCCGTTTGCGTTCTAAAAACAAATTTTTAAACTGTTCATGGCTTGTTAAGTACAGCTTGCAATAACATCGATTGCATTCTGCATCATATTACCCATTGTGTTCGCAAAATTATTTACTGTCTGCACTAATGTTTCCATGGTTTTTTCTAGACAACTTAAATTAGAAACTGGAGTTTCATGATTAATTGGCGAAGCACCTTGCATTAGCACATGGTGTGATTTTAGGACGTTAGCGTAGGGGGTTCTGTTATTACTACTTGATTTGTTACCTGCATTTGAGGGGGATTAGTTTCGGACCAACCGACTGCTTGACGATAGTATATACAGAGCATTCTCTATAATTGGCAGTGTGATTACCGCCACAGTTGCTACATTTTTAACGTTGGGGTCGTTTGTATACTAATCGCAAAGAATGTACCATTCAATTCACCACATACTACGCAAACAGGGGATTAGTAGCAGTATGACCAAATTCTTTGCAGTTTTAAAAATTGAACGGTTCCATTGCTTTTGTGCGGCTCTTCTATAGTGATTTTTTTGTACAGTATATTAATCAAGTTCTAAATTTTTTATTTTTTTTTTTTTTTTTTTTTTATTTTTATTATTATAAATTTGAATTTAACATGTATTTTCTTACATCTATTAATTTTTGTTTTTCTTTGTAACCAAGATTTGAAAAATCCCGCTAAGCCATTCGGCTTGTCAGCAGGAAATGTTAAAGCTTAAGTGTACAATTAAAAATACGCATTCATTGCGAACCTATAAAATATGTTTTTAAAAGTTTTTTTCTTTTATATACATTCCTTTCATTTATAATATTATTTGGAATTTTGTTAAATATAGTTGGAAGTGCGGTGGCTAGAGTGCTTCTGCCGTATTCATTTTGGAATCGCTGGACTTTGCGTTTGCCTTGAGCTCTACTTCGTGTATTGTATTCATGATCAATGGTTTTCAAAAATCTGCTATCTTTATAGAACTCGTTCACTAACGTCATGTAGTAAATTTTGTTAACGTTAAGTAGATTTAGTTGTTTTGCTATATTAGGGTTTTTATGGTTTTGTTGTTTTGTACGTGGTTGCGTGTTCTGTTCAGGTTTGCTACGATTTCTTATATGAGTTCTGTTGTTTGATGTAATAAGGTAATTTGTGTTGGCGTTTCTTTGTAATGGTATTAACGAATTTTGCCCGTTGTTGTTGATTTCTAATAAATTGGTGAGTGGTGTGTTTCTCGTTGTAATGTTGATTATGTTGGTTGTTGAGTTATTGTTCATTGTATATATGTTGTTGTTGGTTGTATATTGTGTAAAATTGTTGTTGGTATTTGTAATATTGTAATTTTCGGAGAAGTGAAAGTTTTTCTGCAATATTTTCATTAACTGGTTTTGCGTGTTTTGTAGTATTCTGCAGTGCACTGAGCTTCCCCAGGCTGATATTCCATGCCTTATGTGAGACTCTACTAATGAAAAATAAACTTGTCTAATAACGCTGTATGTTGAGCAATAGCTAAGGTGGCATAACATATAAGCTGATTTTCTTAATTTCTTCTGCAAACTCTCGATATGCTCCTTCCATTTAAACTTGCTATCAATTATAACTCCCAAGTATTTATATATATCCACTGTTTCAATTAATGTGTTGCAGTTGTTGCATGCTTTGTTTGTATTATTTGTTGTTTTATGTATACATTCCGTATTATGAAAAATAAGATTTATTGGTATATGTGCAAGGTGTTTTGGTCTGATATGCATTATTTTTGTTTTTTGTGCATTAATTACTAAGCCATTATCGTGGCACCATCGGTTGGCTATATTGAGTTCCTTTTGCATATCTTCTATTGCTGACTGCAAATTTGGACTTGATACGACAATTGCTGTATCATCAGCATAAGCAAAAGCTTTGCTCTGTGTTAAGGTACTTAGTAGTTCATTGGCATAAATAATGTAGAGAATAGGACCCAATTTGGATCCCTGCGGGACTCCACAGTTTATCTTTATTTTGTCACTTAATGTATTTTGAATTTTTACTTGGTAGGACCTACATTCCAGATAACTCTGGAACCAACACAGAGTGCTTCCCCTTATTCCGATCCTCTCCAGCATTAGTAATAACTTGTCATGAGACAAAGTATCAAAAGCCTTGCCGAAGTCTATAAAAAGTGTTTAACAATGCATCCCTTTACTCAGTTTTATGTTAATATGATTTGCAAATGCTCCCAGTAATTTATTAATATTTTTTCCTTTTTGGAATCCGTATTGATTTTTGTGGATGATTTTGTATTTTTCTAAAAAGGTTGTTAAACGTTTAACTACGATTTCTTCCAATATCTTTTCAATAACTGGCAAAATGGATATGGGTCTATAGTTATTGCAATCTGTTTTACATCCTGCTTTGTATATGGGTCTGACTATAGCCGTTTTTAGGGTGGTGGGCACACTTGATTCTATAAGGCTAAATTAATTATGTACGTTATAACTTTGGTAAGTTCTTTTGCATTATTTTTGATGTCGGTTGGTCTTATGCCATCATCTCCTGCACTTTTGTTTGTATTTAACGATGCTAAAATGTTATATATTTCATCTTCGTTTGTTTGTGTCATATAGAATGAATTTGGAACAGATTTTGTATTATTTTTGAGAGTAATTATTTTACAATCATGCACTATTTTTGTGATGTTATCTCTAATGTTTATCGCAAAGTCATTCACTAATTGCGGCAAATTATATGATTCGAAATTTTTTACTATATTTTCATCAATATTATTGTTTTTTTTCCCTATGATTTCATTTTTTCCTAAAGTAAGTATTTTTTTCATATATTATTTTTTTATTCAGTAAATTTCTAAGTTTTTTATATTCAAACTCGTAAATTTTGTTATTTTTATTTTTCTTCCATTTTTTAAAAAGTTTATCCCGATATTCACAGTTTTTAATCAATTCTTCACTTATCCAGGGATTGTAAGATCTTTTTTTACCCGGTTTTATAGTTTCTGAAGAATTCTTGTATATATTAGAAAACATTTTTGATATTCTATTAAATAAATCATTTAAATCATGTGTTTCGTATATTATTTCATTCCAGTTTGTTTCTTTTATTTTCCTGCACACTGTATTTTTGTTTATTTTGATTTTAGATTCTTGCGTATGTTTGTCATTGCTGTGTGTATATTTTTGTTGTGCAACAGCGAAGAAAAGGGCATAATGGTCAGTTGTTGTTGTTGCTACTATGGCTGCGTAATAATCTGTATATGTTTGTTTATTTTTAACAAATATATGATCGATGCAAGTGGCTGTGTTTTTACTTACATCTTCGCGAGTGATTCCTTTTATCATGCATTTCATACCATTCGATATAAGCATATCAAGGTATTTTGTTGTTGTATGATTTTGTTTATAAATATCGATGTTTATGTCGCCGACCAGTATTATTTCCTTCTTTTTGTTTATTTTATTTACAATGTTCTCGAGCTCGTTGATGAAAAGGGGAACATTCTGATTGGGGGGGCGGTATATGGCAAGAAGAAAAATTGATTTGTTGTTTATTTTGATATCGAGTTGTAGGAGTTCAAATGAAGAAGTTATTGTTAAATTTTCTGTGAAGCTGATATTTTCTCTTAGGTAGATAGCTATTCCCCCTCCCCTACCCTGTCTGTTGAGAAAAACCGAGTTAAACCCATATATGTTATATAGTACGTTCTCACAATCATTTATTTTTGTTTCAACAAGAATTATGAGCTTAAGTTTGTTTATTATATTATTGATGCTTAAAAGAAATGCAGAAAAGTTGCGCCTAAGCGAGCGAATATTCATAAAAACGAATGATACGGGATAACTTAGGTAGTTTTCATTAATGTATTTGAAATTTTTAAAATTTTGATTCATTATTAAGTTATATTTATATAATTTACAGTTTATTAAAAATATTTAAAGGAAAGTTTTTTCATATTGAAATTAGTTTGTGCTGGCGATCAATTCAATGTCCGCAGCATTATTTATAAAAATTAAGGAAGAGTTTTCATTTTTGCGAGCGAATATTTTCCCATCTCTGACCCACACAAATTTCCAATTGGCCTCTTTAGCTTTAGTTTTGGCTATCCATAATAACTGCCGATTATGAAAAGTTAATTCGTCATTAATATATATATATTTTATGTTGCTTTCATCATTATTCACAGGTTGAGCGTCCACTCTGTGTCGAACAATTTTACCCATGAGTTCTCTTTTCTTGTTGAGTGAAGAGAATTCCACAATGATCTTATTATTTTGTTTTTTTATTCTGTAAGCATTACTTATGTCTGCTTCCTTTATATCGACATTTAGTGAAAAAGCAATTGATTTGACAACATCATACGGGGAAAGGTCTGGATTGTTTACATTTTTTATTTCAATGTTTCTCTCTTTTATTTTCTGCTCTAGTTTATTTACCCTAACATCCATTTCTTTTAATTGTCCCTCTCTTGTTTTGTCTCTAGCAGTAAGATCATTTACTTGATCAACCAGTTTTGTTATGTTGTTTGTTATTGTAGACAGCGCAGATTGGATTTCTTCCTTTATTTGTAGGTGTGATGTAGTTACTGTATTTAAAAATTGCTCAAATTTGTCATTCATCTCCCTCATATTAGTTTTAAGGTCATTGACATCCGTTTGAACTGAGCATAAGGTAGACTTCATCGAATCGAGAGACAGGGAATCCTTAAACATTTTTGCTCTATTTTGATCGATGGGGTTCTCATCGTCACTACTTCTCTGCTTTTTCTGCTGTTCGGGAACGGTAGCGGGGGTGATGGGTGATTTGCTTCGTGTTTTACATACAGCGCATTTCCAATTTCGGATGCGTTTCATTTTTTTAAGCTTCTAAGCTTCCGGACCATTGTCAGAAAAATATTGCTGTTGGCAACGCCTGCTTACAATATTGTAAGATCTGACCATCGTCTGTACGAAGCTTTACGATCGACCGTATTTGTTTAGTTGTGCTCTTCTTTTTATTTGTTGTTTTAAGACCCTGAGAATAAAAAAAAATAAACAAAAACAAGAAATGTTTTTGCTTAAAATGTATGTATGTATTTATATGTATGTGTGTGCATACATATGTTTTTTAATAGTTTTATTATTTACTTTTATGTTCACTAATTAAAAATTATTTTAAAACGTCCTTTCGCTGATATTATATTAATTTTTTAAAAAATAATATTATGATATTATAAATATGTACTTATTTATGTTAAAAGAAAAAAAAATGTATGCCGATTTAAAAAAACACGTCAGGGGGCAAGTCGTGATCGAATACTTTTTCGATTCGAAAGTAATTTTATTTTAGACGATACTGAACGTATCGTAATTATTTTTTTAGTGTTATGAACACTAAAATAAATGCTTTACAACACTTAAGAAATAATTTCGATCCGTTCAGTATGGACAGAAAGAATAAGAAATAAAATTGCTTTCGAATCGAAAAAGTATTCGATCACGACTGCCGTAATTTGCCTCCTGCATTCAACGAGCACGCGACACAAAATTAAACAAATTAAAAACAAGTAAGAATGCTATATTCGGCTGTGCCGAATCTTATATACCCTTCACCATTGTCCGAGCAGAATACAGAGCAACTAGAAAAAAACTAAATAAAACTGGTAAATATTTTTTTTAAATAAGAGAGAACCGGTTTTGAACTTCGCTTTTAATAAGGGCCCAAAATATATATACTTTCTAGGGTGTAGGATCAATATTGTAGAAATTACAGTTATATATACCTTTTTTTACCTTCGGTGAAGGGTATAAAAAGAGTAATTTTTGGGAATTCAGGGGTCTAATCACCGCATTCGATACTATCGTATCGAATAAACTATTGAATTCGTATGCAAAACGATAGACACTGGCGTATCGAATGAAAACTCGATAAATGTAATGTCGAGTTACTCGATGTCGAATGCTATTATTTCAAATTCAATACATTTCATTCGATATCGAGTTTCAAGATACCAAAATAAATAATTTCGATAAATTTTGCTCGATATCGTATGCAGTGATTAGACCCCAGTATTTCTGCTATTACTCATAAAAAGTTCCGATATTTTGATATATAAGTCATATCCATAGGACGTATGGCAGCCCTAAAATTTAGGTTTTTATAAAAATTTTGATGTTTTTTAGCCCATTTTTGGAGTATTTTGCTCATAAATTACCCATTGTCTAACCGATTTGATAGTTTTATATACCGACGTGTTAAGGAAGAATTTAACCATTAACTTAAGTTATATTAATATATATTCATTTATATACATATACATACTTGTATACATATATTTTAAAGAAGTTAATTATAAAAAAGAGTAATTTTTGGGGATTCAGTCTTTCGGTTATAACTCAGCCATTTTTTAACCGATTTGACAGATTTATATACCAGCGTGTTGAAGAAGGAATTTACCATTTACTTGAGTTATAAAGCTTGGACTCGGGGGGATCTATGGTTCCCGAAAGTGGGTATTTAAAAAAAAAAGAAATTTAACTTTGGTCATAACTTTTTTGTATCTGAACGGATTTTTCCGAGTTTTTCATAAAATATGTTCTACTAAAAAGATATTTTGGTATGTAAGTCATATCCATAGGACGTATGGCAGCCCTAAAATTTAGGTTTATATACAAATTTTGATGTTTTTTCGCCCATTTTTGGAGTATTTTGCTCATAAATTAGCCATTGTCTAACCGATGTGATAGTTGTATATACCGACGTGTTAAGGAAGAATTTTAGCATTCACTTAAGTTAAATTTATATATAAACATTTATATATACTTGTATACATATACAGTAGAATCCCGATAATTCGTAATCGCAAGGGACCGGCAATTTCTTACGAATTATAGGGGTTTTCGATTTAGCGGGGTTTCGATTTAACGGGGTTAAAATAAAAAAAAAATACGAACAAATGGGGTTTCAAATTTTTTTACTCAAACGATAAAAAAAACATAAAAAACAGTTGTTAAAAATAAAATATATAAAAATTATACATACAAATTATGCATGTAACAAACTGATCTTAAGCAAATAAATCCACACATAAGCAAAAACCCACGCAAAAATAAAATAGTGGTAAACAAAAATTCATTCTTTCCATGTTTTTGTTGTTTTTATTACGAATTATAAGTGGTAGTTAGCAAACAATTACGATTTATAAGAGGTAAAGAAGATTTTATTTGAAAAAAAAATTACGAATTATCGAGGGAACCAAAATGTATGGAAATTTTACGAATTAACGAGATTTTTTCAAGGGACCGACAGTTTATTACGAATTATCGGGAATTACGTTTTATCGGGGTACGAATTATCGGGATTTGACTGTATTTTAACAAAGTTAAATATAAAAAAGAGTAAATTTTGGGGATTCAGTATTTCGGGTATAACTCAGCCATTTTTTAACAGATTTGACAGATTTATGTAACGACGTGTTAAAGAAGAAATTTCCCATTTACTTGAGTTATAAAGCTTGGACTCGGGGTGATCTATGGTTTCCGAAAGTGGGTATTTAAAAAAAAAATTTAATTTTGGTCATAACTTTTTTGTATCTAAACCGATTTTTCCGAGTTTATTTTAAAATATGTTCTACTAAAACTTTAGGTTTTTATACAATTTTTAATTTTTTTGTACGGGAGGTACCACGCCCACTTCTCCAATCCCGCCCACATTTTGTAGGATAGTGTGTGTTGGCAACGTAAATGTGTGTACCTAATTTGGAAACTTTGGCTTTTGCCGTTCCCCAGATATGCAGCAAAAAGTAATAAAAATACAACAACCACAAAGGATTTTTGGAAAAAATTAGAGGTAGTCGTGGTTTTTTGCTCATATCTCAGCCATTTGTGGACCGATCTTGCTGAATTTTAATAGCAAACAATTCCGGACCATATTTGACATAAATGTATAATAACCTAGCCCCCATCATATATGGGGTCTTCGGAAAATCCATTTCAACGGACAGACGGACATGGTTAAATCAACTTCGCTCCTCATAAGGACCCAGAATATATATACTTTATAGGGTCTTAGATCAATATTGAAGAAATGACAAACGGGATGACAAACTTATATATACCCTTTTTACCTTGGGTGAAGGGTATAAAAAAAACATTAAATTAAAAAAAAATCGTATTTAAATTGCAGCGAATTACATTTTTATGGCACTACCAAATTTAGCAATGCACGTTACAGAATTGTATTCGTAGCATTTATTTTTTATTTTTTAAGTGCTATTATTTTAATGTTATTTTGTGTTTCACGATGTGAACTTGATGAAACTAAAAATACTGATGTTATTCGTTTTTATTCTTAATTCTTACTTAAATTTCACTGCAACCTATGCAGTGTAAGCATAATATTTATTATTGTTGCCCAATACCTTTTTTGGTAGATCAATTGAGGGGCGTTACTCGTACGTTAACTTACAAACATCCGGCAGTATATTGGTTTTTTTTAATTTAATTCTAGAAATTGATGGCCACAATTCAGATGAAACTGCTTCCGGGGATGGCGACAACTCGAATGGAGGTTTATCCAATATAGGCGCCAATGAAGACGATCAAGCCCGTATGATTTTAAAACGCAAATTGCAAAGAAATCGTACATCGTTTTCAAATGAACAAATTGATAGTTTGGAAAAGGGTAAGTATTAGTTCAGTAGGAGCGCCCAATGTTTCACACAGTTTAAAAATAATTTCAGTACCATTTTGAAACAACGATTTAATTAAAAAATTAAGCAAACCCTTAAAAAAATATCTCGCACCATAGATCAATCGGTTAATTTATAGTATATTAATGTTAACTAGTATCTGGAAATAAAGACTTTGTAAACTGTATGCCAGCCGGACTCAGTCGACTGGTACACTAATATTTTTTTCTGTTACACACTTCAGCACAATCGCATTATATCCTTTCCACCTATGATAGCGTGGTTATAGTTAGGTAAGGTTCCACTGGTAAGCACAGCTCTCGTGGTTGTGTTACCATTATTACACCGTCATACAGTGGTTGAGCTTCATACGATTGGAAAGTTAAAAATCATTGTAGTCACAATTTTTTGCTGATTGCAATTTTATGATAATATTAACCAATGGACTACCTAATGCCTGCCTCTTATACAAAATTACCACTTAAAATGCAATATTTTTCTTGTGAACAAAGCTACATTGCTTAAAAAAGCATCATAAGCTTAAGTTTTTAACACCAAGTTCATGGATGATATGGGGGAAAGTATCACATCTAATTTTTTTAGCATTCCACTTTAATATTTGATGCTGATGATTTGATAAACAAGCATCAATAATGCGGCTAAGTGCTTTTTCTGGACTAAATATTTTTGAAAATGTTTCTTCCATATTAATTTTTTTTGCAGCTGTTGAAATTAGTTCTACCGAATTACTATCACATAACTGCTGTACTATGCTCCTTTAAGCAAGAGATTGGCAAATTTAAAATCTTTAGAAGAGCGACCACGTTTGACTTCATGAGAACACATTGGTTCTTCATATTCTGGAAGTTGTTTACCAAAAAAAAAAAAAAAAAAATACATATTTTCCAACCAACCTTCGTTTTGTTCAACAAATCTATTTTTTATGATTTGCACTAGTGTTGAAAAATTCAGTACTTTGGTACTTTTTTCAGTACTTTTTCATATTAAAAATACCGCAGTACCCCCGCGTTGTTTTCAGTACTTTTTAATCCTTTGAGCTTTGTGAAGGTGATGTGATCATTTCGATAGCAGGCTTAGGTTATCAGGTGTTTGCTGAAAATTTATGTTATTGTATTTAAAAAAAAATAAGCGACGTAAATATTGAAATGCAAAGTGTGGACGGCAGGATTCATATTTTGCTTTCCAGAATGGGATATTTGTTCTTACAACAAAATTTGGTTTTGAACATAAAACCTTAAAAGTCATAATCAGCTTCAATCCAGAAAATATTGTTTCCGGAAAAACCAATAGCATAATACTGTTATTATTAATGTTATTTACAACACTGAGAAAATTAAAAGCTTTAAAATCAAAGAAAAAACGTCTTTGTAAAATTGTAACGAAAATAAATTTGTTAGAAGGAAAAAATCCTAGCATCAATGATTTATTCTTTAAACAAGCAAATGGTGCGTCTTCAACACAAACGACTAAAATTCTTCAAGCGACTAAGCTTCAAGCTTAATCAAAGAAATCATCTTTTCCGTAAAGGTAAAATATTTGCTACAACGATTAATTTCTTTGCTAATAAGGGATTGAAAAACGTATTTAAAATTAAAGACTTTTCTCTGTTTTTTTTAAAGCTACCCTGCAAATAATAGGACCTGTCCAAACACGCGTGTAAAGAGTAGTCCACAAGGGACCAGGACTAGTCCAAAACTAACCCCAGCGTATGGAAAAAACCTGGTCTATTTAACATTACGATGTCCTAGGAGAGGACCATATAACCCACCTTTGTACCACTTAGGAGTAGTTTTAAAACTACTCCATGGTATACTCAAGAGGATTAGTTTTGAAGTCGTTTAAAAACGAAAGCATGTCGTTAAAAAACGAAGACGTGTCGTCTCACTACAAACACTTTTTAACAATGACATGGTCCGTGCTTGCATTACATCGGACCAGTCCATCGAGTAGTCCATTTTATCAAAATGGATCAGGTGGTCCAATTTTATTTGCAGGGTAAGCATCCTTGCTACAAAGACAAAGTCTGTAACTTTAAAGAATTTTGTCTTCAATGCAAAAGTGAACACATGTTTGCTTGCAACGGTAAACAAAAGCGGTTAAAAAAAATAAAGATAAAATCTGTATCTTTAAAGAATTTATTCTTCAAAGTTAAATTTGTATACGAATGCATAACGAAACAAGTGTAGCCGATTGATTACAATATATGTAAAAAAAAAAGAATTGTTTTCGTGGTTGTCATTAATTGTAAGTCGGGCGATAGGAACGCTCAATTGTGCATGTGCGCCTTGTCTTTGTCTTTTTTTTTATTTGTAATAATGTTAAAATTACGTCTTTGTTACAATGAAAGTTGTACTTAAAATCAAAAATTCAACTCTAAAAACTAACGAATGAAAGTCTTTGTGCAAAAATACTTTTTCCTTAGTTTAAGGACTTTTTTCATGTGTTTCCAAAGACGCACCTCCTTGCCACAAGATTTTAAGTCTTTGATTTTAAGTATATATGTCATGGGAATCTAAAGATGTTTGCGCCTTTCCGGTAAAGATGTTTTATCTTTGGGCACAATCTGACCAATAAAAGTCTTTGCAACAAAGTGTATTTTCTTTGATTTTACGATTTAATTTTCTCAGTGAAACGATAAAGAAAACTATGATAATATCAATTCTCAATTCCGTGTTCTAGCGGATCTTTCATAAATAAAGCATTTCAGAACTGAATATATTTAAATTTCTTGAAAAAAATAAAGCCAATATTTAGAACGAAAATAATGTTTGCTGACCTTTCATATAAGTACAATACACATATAAGAAAGCCTAAAAATGCACCGATTTTCTTTCTTATATGCAAGCTTTCTTATAAAGAAAACACGCATATAAGAAATATACTTTCTTATATATTTAACACGCATATGAGAAAGATATTTTCTTATATCTGTAACACGCATATAAGAAAGATATTTTCTTATATACATCAGTAACAGAATTTAAAAAATTTCCTATAGAAATATATAATTGAAATAAAACTGTTTAATACTAATACATACTACACATCATTTTATACTAAATGTCGTTTATTTGTCGTACAAATATAAGTAAATATATAAGTACACAATTAAAGATAGAAACATAACAAAAACAAAACAGGTGATTGCACTTCACTTAAAATCACATTTGATAAAAAAAAGTAAGTTGGTAAAAAAATATTAATTCATCATCACTAAGAAGAATGAATACATAGTTTAAAAACATGTGTTTACTTAAAAAATACTATGAAGTAACACTGAAAAACTCATAAATTTTCTTTTGGACGAGCTCCTTTTCATGGGTTCTAAAGAGAATATCTTCTAATTTACAAATAAAATCATTGCCTTCGTCAACGTCTAGATATTCTTTGAAAAATAAAAATCTATTTTAACCGAGGTTAAAAAAAATTCAATTGTGAGAATATGTACTACTTTCTTATACACGTACCATTTTCTATGGAATGAGCATAATTTTTCTTCAGAATTTGTTTCTTATAGAAGAGTTTTTCTTATAAGCGAGTTTCTTACATGAGATTTTTTTAGCACGCAGATATATACAAATGTGCATGGTGTCTGAAGATGTCTTTCTTATAACCAAGTTTTTCTTATAAGCGAGTTTCTTATATGCGTATTGTACTGTATTGCTTTTGGTATTTTTTTGATATCACATTTCTGAGCATCCATTGAACGCACATTTTCGAATGCAAAATGATGTAAAAAGCAAAGGAAGAAATCGTATATATATAGACACTGTTTCAAGTTTGATAAAAACTAAAGATCTATTAAAATCAACTGGTAGTGGCTGTTGTAGTTATAATATTTCTTATGATTTCTTTAAGTAAATTTGCTTTATCTTAAAACACTGAAATAAAATCTTTATTTTTAAACATTATTGTTTTAAACTTTTTTTAGAACTAAGTTCTAAGTTTGTAAAAGTCTGAATTATGTAACTTTGCAAAAGTTAAAATATAAACATAAAAACCAATATTAATTTATATTGACAAAAATAAAATTTTTAATTTATTTTCTTATTCATAAATATATAAACTATTTCAAATATTTTTTTTTTAATATTGAAAAAACGTACCTTAAACGGCTCTTACACTTTCAATATGTGTAAAAATTCAATTATATCGCCAATGGGTTTGTAATATTCGAAAGTGACACAATATATTGGTAAGAATCGAAATCAGAAAAGCTATATATTGCAACACTGCACTATGTTGTTTTGCTTTAAATGTTGTGTTTTTTTAGACAAAAGTTGCGCCATATTTTAATTGAAACCATTGTGCCACTTATTGAATAATATGGGGCCATATAGAATAATAACATATAGAATAATATTGTAAATGGATGGGGCGCTTGACGCTTGTGTATAAAAGAAATATTTTTTACATGTGTACCTTAAATATAAAAACTGTTCGCCATTAAATACTTAGATAAATGAATTCCAATAAAATATTTTTGTTCCATTAATTTTCATAAATTATTGTTTTTTTTTTTTAAGTACCATTTGGTGGGAAAAATACTCTTTTAGTTGAAGTTCAGTACCATTTCAAAGTTTCAATTTTGCAACACTGATTTGCACTGGCCCACTTGATTTTTAATTTAAGTAAAAATTGTTTATTTAAATTTTTTTTAAAATTGTTAATTGAAGCACAGCCGCGAATAACGTTGTAAACGCCACATTTTGCAAAAACTTTTTTTTTGCAGATAACCGTTAATCTTACTCTCTTACACAGATTAAACATCAAATCAACCAAAACTATGCACCTTAACGACTTCAAAATGGCGTACAAAGTGTCAGCCAGTGGAAGAACATTGCAAGTTACTAACAAAATGATGAAACCGAAATGGTTTTGCAGTGCGGAATAATGTTTTAAAAGCGTTTTGCATTAAAGTTTTTATTATCATTATTTTTAATAATAGAAAAAAAAAAATTTTTAAACAAAAAATGCTGCCTGTCAAAAAACGTTTTTTTGCTCTCTTGAAAAATTATTATTTTGTAACTTAAAACGTTATTCGCGGCTGTTCTTCAATTGTTAAATTTGTTTTATTTGTTGAAATAATATCGCACTACATCAATGTTCTTATCACAATCTAATAAAAGATACAAAATTTCAAAAAAAGAAAACTGAAGATTGTCCAAATTTAAATAATTTTCTTCTATTTGCCATTTCATAAACAATAAACAAATTAGCTATAATCATTTAAACACAACTAATAATCACAGCTGATAAGAAATTCAAATCAATAAACTAAAAGGCTATAATTACAAAAACAATGCAACCAATAATCACAGCTGATAAAAATATTGCACTTACAACAACATGAGATAGTAGTCGTGGCATTCCTCACATGAATTAATACAAACAATCGTGTATCTGGAGTTGATAACAGTTCGAGTACACAAATTTTGCAAGAGCAACTTTGACATCTATATGATTATTTTTATAAAAAACCCATATTCATTAAATGCTACAATTTATATATATGGAAACTATAACATATTAAGCCATCTTGCACAGGCAACTTTGACATACATATGAACAGTTGGGAGAAAAGTGGTTGCGCTAACAAAAGTGGGCGTGGCACTTCCCTTATGAATTAAATTTCAAAAAGTGTGTATTTGGAAAACTATTAATATAAATATTTTGGACAAAAAGGAAGTAAAAATGTCAACAAGAGCTACCAAATTTTGTACGAATAACTTTAATATCAATATGAATATTTAAGGCAAAAATTGGTGGATCACTTACTATGGGGGTGGCCCCTACGGTATGAAGTAAATAACAAAATTCCTATATAATGGAAGTTTTAACAGATACAGTCTTCTTAATTTGGCAATAGATGACGTGGTATCTCCCATATGAATAAAATACTGAAATTCGTTTATCTGAAAAACCCCATTTAATTTTGCAAGGTAATTTTGATATTCATATAAATATTTGGAGAATAAATGGGTACAATACCACGTCCATACAATATGAAAAATTATCAAATTAATTTTTGTTTTAGGAATATGGTATTGTATTTTATTCAGGAAGAAACAGAGTAGTAAATTTTATAATATAAGGACAAAACTTAATAAGACACATTTCCTAAGGAGAAAAAATGGAAACTTGAGGAACTAAACATCACATATAACGAAAACTGGTTTGAAAACTTCACTAGTATTAAATTTGAACGGGAACACAAGTGGATATTGTCGCTGGGCAATTTGCGATACCAGTAGAAAGAAGGAATTTTAAACCAAATCCTCTAATAGCCGAAATCGAAAAATGGGCTCAAAACATAAAGGACAACACCGAGAAGGACATAACAAGATCGAAAATTTAAAATAGGATAGCTTATTTAAAGATGAATTTAAAAACCACGCAAAAGGAAAAGTTAAGTTAAGGTATATTTGGGGACACAAAGAAATGTACAAAAAAAAAAAAAGACAAAATAAATATAACAAATGCAGACAAACGTAACAAGACAGTGGTAATACATAAAAAAGGATTATATGAAAATAGTGTATAATTTACTTGAGGACAAAAATACATACAAAAGAATCGAAACAGACCCAACAGAAACCTTACAGAGGAAAAACAAAAATCTAATTATTCTACTTTTTAAAGAAGGTTTATAAACCAAATTTAAAAAATTCATTTTGACAACACACGCTGCAGCGGCACCTGAACTATATGGTTTACCTAAAATCCACAAGGAAAACGTACTACAGAGGCCAATATCCTTATCAATGAGATTGCCTTGCTACAATTTAGCAAAATATGCAGGAAATATTATAAAAAACACAATTTTTTTAAACTTATAATATAAAACACTCATTGGAACTAAAATAAAAACTAAAAGAAATATCATTGGAAAATAACGATGTCATAGTTTCCTTCCTCAAGGGACATACTACAATACCAAAACGAAGATTCTTAACAATTCTGTCCAACAGACAACAATTACCTCACTTTTACAACAAGTTTTATCATCAGCTATATGGTATATAGTACTGGACGCACTACTCGACGATGCAATAGACGTAGAAAATGCGGCGATGAGGAGGAGGAAGATTCAACGGAACATCTTCTCTGTAATTGCCCGGCATTCGGAGACTTAAGACTCGAAATGTTTGGTCGAAGAGCCCTTGGGGACAAAACTTGTCACTCTGATGTTGATGTTAACAGGATCCACTCCTTTATTGTATCGACGGGATGGCTGCATGGGAATATTAGCAGCCAGATTTCATAGGACCCATGGGAGACGGTGTGATGTGGTAACACAACGGGAACTAATAAATGGACCCACATGAGCTGTGCTTGATCACGGCTGCCAATGGAACCTAGCCTAACCTAAGCATTCAACCCGTAGTTAGTCGTATTTAGCCAACTGCCGGTGCTTCCGAATTTCATTCGGTAGCCGACTAAATACAAACCCGTATTTAACGTATAATAAGTCCTGTTCAGCCGACTGCCGTTGCCTCCGAATTCCATCCGGTAGCCGAATGAATACAAACCAGCAGCCAACCCGTAGTTAGTCGTATTTAGCCGACTGCCGGTGCCTCCGAATTCCATTCGGTACCCGACTTAATACAAACCCGTATTTAACGTTTTATAAGTCATGTTCAGCCGACTGCCGGTGCCTCCGAAATCCATTCGGTAGCCGACTGAATACAAACCAGTAGTCCACGTATTCTTACCAGTAGTGAATACAACCAGCACCCAACCCGTAGTTAGTCGTGTTCAGCCGACTGCCGGTGCCTCCGAATTTCACTCGGTAGCCGACTGAATACAAACCGGATTTAACCGAGCCTGATTAGCCAGAACCGTATTTAGTATGGTGCCCGAAGTACTCTACCCAGTATTTAACGAAACCGTATTTAACCGAACCTGATTAAGAAACCCGTATTTAACAGAACCTGATTAACCAGAACCGTATTTAGTATGGTGCCCGAAGTACTCTACTCGGTATTTAACCAAACCGTATTAAATTTTGAAGTAATTTCTAACCAAAACCAAAACTAACAACGACAGAAATAGCACTAATAATTATATAATGTAAAAAACAATAATCAGTAACCATACGAGTAACAACACGAGAAATCAACACCAGCAACATTTACAGAAAGAACAGCAATAACAACAAAAAATCGAAAATCGAAATTAGTAAATATACTATTAATACGACCATTTTAACAACACCAGTAACAACATTCATTACAATACCAGTAACAACAACACTAGCAACAACAACGATACATATGGGCAAATCCTGCGTGACGAACGCTACATTCGCACGCGATTTCTGATTGAAATATAAACATTTTTTGGTCTTTCAAAAAACTTATATATAATATTTAGTGACATTAATATGTACTTACGAATGGCATATATCATAATTTCTTAGCAAGTATTTGTTGCGAAATAATTGATCACAAAGTTTTGTGACGCACGCTACAAAAAGTGGAAGTAACTTCAAAGGTTGCAGTGCGTTTTCCTAATTTTAAGCGAATTTGGCATGATAAGGTATACAAAATCTAATTCCGCAAATAAAGATGACTATAAGAGAATTCTAAACGCACTTATTCGCAGCCAAAAAATGTTGTGATCTTTTGACAAATGTCGTGAACCCTTTGTGACGCACGCTACATAACGCACGCTACAGTTTTTCCAGTAGTATTTTATTATTTTATTTTATTTATTTTAACAAAACAAATTATATTTTTATGAATTGCATTTATTAAACTAATTTCTTAACTAATGAATATCACCTTTATTTTAACGAACTTTATATTCTGATAAGTCTGCTGTAAGTGCTATTTTAAGCACAAAAATCACCTTAAATAATGCTAAATTCACGCATAACATTAAGAAATCGGCAGTGCGGTAGGATTTGGTAAAAATTATTGCATTAATGATCATTGAAATACATATTTTTTAATAAAAAAATGAAATTATACATCTAGTCTCATATTCCATTAAAAAAAAATCATTTGAAAAATTTTTGGTTGGTGGACTGTTTCTGGGATTTGCCCATATGCCCAAAAACAAACAAACTAATCGCTTTAATAATAAAACGTGTCATTACCATCCAACCCAATAACATCAGAAACAATACTAGGAACAACACCAGTAACAGTACAAGAAATGATGAAAGCCATTGTTCCCTTTAATATATATTTCTTTATTGTTTATATATTTTATACTTTTAATTTTTTTATATTTCATTTAAACTTTTTTTTTATTATATTTTTATCTACAAAAATTAATTTTTGGATTAAATCTTAATGTCATACAATTTATTTATCTAATTGCATATTCATTGTACAATATACATTTATTACTCCTGCAGACAAGCTATTTAGCTTCGTGGGACTAGTTTTTCGTAATAATTGTGAATAAATTAATAAAAAAAAAAAAAAAAAAAAAAAAGAGTATTGAAGACCGTAGTTAGTCACACCATGGCTAGACGACCGTCAGCCACCGACTTATCCGAGGCCGTAGTTAGCCGGACACCCGAGGTTGCGAAATCATCCTGTGTTCGAAGCGCTCGGCCCAACAAATCGAAGTAGTTAGTCGTGTGAACAGCCAGCTACGGGGCTCACCGAAAGCGCCATGCTCGGTATAGTTTTGATCGTAGAAGTAGATGCTAACAAACCATAACCGAAACCCGTTTATTATCATCTTCTCTGGCAGATCGAATCATCAGTAACTTCACGCTGCCCCACGGATCGCCACCGTACATGCCTTATGCCAACAACATCTAGCCGTTTCATCAGCCGTCGAATTACGCTGCCTCAGCAGACGTTCCCTCAGCACACGTTCCAATCAGCTGAAGGCCGTCGTAGTTCTAAGTATTTAGCGTAGATTAAGATTTCGTAAATAAAGCTTTGTTAAAATTATTATAAGCGAACATACACGAACAAATTTCAAAGGAAGCAGACCTTCGAATTGACCCTGGACAGGCTGAGTCATACCTCAGCTGGAAAAGTAAAACCCGTGCTTGGTAGCCATTATATTTCTAAAAACAATTATTTTTGGGAATTTCCTGCGCTGTTTTTTTTGAAATTGTGGGATTCGTTTTGTAAGTTTAATAAAATTTTGAGCTGTTTTGTATTAAACATTAAAAAATGTATTTCATTAAATAATATTAGCTAACAAAGATTTTATTGCATAAATTAAAATTTATATTGTCTACAACAACTCATAAACAAATTTGTTGCAGTTCTTTTTTTGCAAAATTTCTGCAACGAATTTTAAAATTATATTAGTTTATGAAATCAAGATACAATTCCCAACCCTTTGATGTATAATATGTCTACTTTGTAAATACAATTTTTATCATTTTATTATATGAAGTAAAATTTTTTATGTAGATAGCACTTTTTTACAAAAAAAAAAAAGTGTATGTTAGAGAGCACAATACAATATTTATGGAAAAAAAACGTTTTTGGAAAGTTGTTTTTTCAAATTTAAATGACAGATGCCCCTTCAGTTAGTGAACTAGTGAACACTATTGAAATTTTAAAGAATTTTTTTTTTAAGCAGGACAAATAAGACCCCCTAAATTAAAAATATAGGGTTAATTTTTCGTAAAAAAATGCCATGAGATTTTTTTATATAAATCCTAATATACCATTTGTTTCAAATACGTGAATCTCAATAGCCATGGGCGAGCGTATTTCAGGCCGAGATTTACGCTATTGATTTGAGTTGCGATATCATTCTGGGCAAGGGAATGATTGGCGGCAATATTGTCATTTTAACTGACAGCCAAGCGGCCGTTAAAGCACTCTCTTCCTGGAAGATGTCCTCGAAGTTGGTGGCGGAGTGCCGGGGAAGGCTACGGGAACTGGGCGCAAGGAATAGGGTGATGCTCTGCTAGGTGCCGGGGCAGTCAGGGGCAATGTTGGGGCTGATGAGCTAGACAGGGCTGGTTAAAACGCCTGGATGGTGGGGCACGGGTCTTTTTGTAGGCTGAGTTGGCCTTATAGCAGACTGGGGCCATAGGAAGCATAGAGGATACTGGGTATCGCTTCCGGGAATTTGTCATGCGCGGGAATTGATTTCTCCTGGGAATATAGTGATGACAAAGGGCCTCAGCAGACGTAACCTGCGACTGTTTGCGGCATACCTGAGTGGTTACCACACAGTCAAGCCCCACCTTTATCGGATGGACCTGGCAGAAGATCAGTAATGCAGACTGTGTCTTGATGAGGACAAGTCTACGAAGCATATACGGTGTGACTGCCCGACGATGGCATGGGCCAGAAGAATACACTTGGGGCACGGCACAATAGGTGCGTCTCGAATCGGGATATATCGGCAAAAGACCTGCATAGGTTCCTTTGGGAAGCAGAGGGTCTTTTGACCAACTAAAGGGGAGTGGGTACAATAGACCTTCCTTGGTTGCGGTTCCATCTCTCTATTGAGGTTAAATCTCCCACCCTCTAAGATGCCGTTTTAGTATACTTCTGTGTGAGAGCTGAAAAAAATGACCCCTAAAATAAGTGTTAGAGGGTTAATATATTCTAAGAAAAGAATAGCCATGCAATTCTTCAAGGGCCGAAATTGCGGAAACCCAGGCTAACCTTTTAAAACCGTTTGTCAGATTTGCTCAACCAGTAGTCTAGTTTCATTTCGCAATGGAACTATTGATTTGTTTTTTTTTTTTTTGCTACACAGTGTTATCGCACCATGGTGAGGGGTATATAAGATTATTCGGGATAGCCGAATATATCACTCTTACTTGCTTTTCTAAACTTTCGTTTTCACATTGCTTAATAAAGAATATCAAACTATTTAGCTTCTCACTCTTAATAATGGTATAATAAGCAGAACGAAAAGATCTCTTCGAGTTTCTTTAAATGTGTCATGATTTTAGTCTTCTTTTCCAATTTACTCAACCCACCGTCGCACAGGGGTCCCAATTCTCCACCTAGCCGGAAGAAAGTGCCTATTTTTTTTATTATTTCGAACTAAATATTTTGTTTGATAATAAGTTTACAAGTGCCCACAGTGCATAACGGTAAATTTTTTATTTATTTAACTTCTGTTTCAGGCTTGCTTTCTTGTTTTAAACATAAGAAATTTTTGATGTCGTTGTTTCTTTGGCCAGAGTGATGAATTTATGAATTTTATTTTTGTCAAGTTAATAGGGCCTAAATTTCTTCAATGTAAATAAAATTCAATTTTTGATACCAATATTTTGTTCCCGACGTTTCGTCGACTTTTTCAAGGGATTGTCTATTTAAAAATTATAAAACAATAAAATAAGTACAATAATGTAAACCATAAACAGTTAAGACTTACAATATGAAATTTAATCACATTAACAAGTTTTAGATGTACTCAGGAGCATACACATATAAAACATAATTTTAATATTTAAATGCATATAACTTTAAAATTTAAATATATCACAGCTCAAGTAATGGCAACAACATAACTCGCATTTACATACATATGTATGTATGTTGTTCGTGTCTTCCTTCAAATTCAATGTTCTATTAATTTGTTATTGTATTCTAAAGCTGGGATCATACGATTGCCGCAAATGCACCAATATGGCACAATTTTGATTGTGCTTTATTGACGCACAATAAAGAAATTGCACCAATCAAATATTCTGAAATCACACTATTGCCCTGTTTTATACAAATTTAATTGCCGCTAGTTGGTACAAAGTGAAATGGGTACAATAATTGCCGCAGCACAGTCACACGATTATTCTTACTTCACAACTGCGAAAAAAGCTGTTGTGGTAGCTTTTTCATTTGTTTGGAGGTTCTAGTTAGTATGTTCATTAAAAACTTCTATACAATTTTTTGTTGAATAGTTTTATTTGAAATATTTTAAGAAAAATTTATGACATTCCAAAAATTAACAGTCTGTTCAACAATTTCGAATGTTAACGTTTGGATGAAAATTTTTATGATTAATAAACTAAATCTAAATCAGTAACTTAATGCTCTAACTTCATTAATTTAACTACCGATATCATTTAGTAAAGAGAAATCTCGGCTACTTTAACAAATTTTTTATTTCCGTTTTCAAGTTAACAAATATTTTATTTAAGAAATATCAACGACAAATATCCGTAAAAGAACAAAAGAAAAGTTTTATTAAATATATTTAATAAAAATATTCGCACTTAACGGCTACATAGTATGCTTGTGAACATACATATGTATTTGTTATTAGCAAAAATTAAAATGCATAATAAATAAATACATATTTATCTTCTTTACATGCTAAAGGAAACACAAAAACGTAAGGTTTATTAAAAAAAAGACAAATATTGGCGCGTATTGTGTTGTTTGATTGCCGCACAAGAAGACAATAAATATTGGTGCATTTTTCTTATTTTTATTGACGCACGGTTGCATAGCAAACAGTCACACGATTGCCGCACCAGGGTTGCATTTGATTGGTAAAAGTAAGCACAATATTGTCCTCGATTGGTGCAAGAGCCAATTGGTTGTGCAGTCACACGATTGGTGTATTAAAAAGTGTGAAAATTGGTGCATTTCGGCAATCGTGTGATCCCAGCTTAAGGCTTTCAATTGTGTACCTCTTCCTTTCTTTATTTTCTATATCTAGAATTTTAACACCATCGAGCTTACTTGTGTGACCAATATGTAGGATGTGTTGTGCTAGTGCTGTTGTCTCTTTTCTCCACATTATGTCCATCTTGTGTTCTCCCATTCCTGTCTCCAGCGTACCGTTTGTTGCTCCTATGTAAATTAGCTCGCATTGCTGTGTGTAATTTCCTTCTCTACGGTTTCGACAATGCCCACAGCATTTATCATACCTGACAACCTACTTGACGATGCAATTACAGAACTAGAATTTAAAAATATTTACATTAAATATATCGCCAAATATGTAGACGACATTTTGGCGATAACTCGCACAGAAGACAAGGACACAATTCTGTCAACTTTTAACAAACAACACCCTAAAATACAATTTACTACTGAGATTGAGAAAAACGGAGAAATTGCGTACTTAGACTCAAAAATTATACGCAAAAATAATATGATTCTGTTTGATTAGTACACTAAAGAAACATCTTCAGAAAGGTTAATGAATTACCACGCTACACAACCCAAAAATCAAATTATAAACACAGCAAAAAATGTTATTTCTAGGGTATACAACATAAGTGATACACAATTTCATAATAAAAACAAACACATTATAACAAACATTTTCAAAAACAATAGCTTCCCCACCAAACTCACGTCTTCATTGATAGACAATACGATTAAACAATTGGATAAGGACAGAAATACCCAAAAACAAATCTGCAAACATAGAAAAATAAGAGAACAAATTTTACAGGGTAAAATACATACCTGTGTTAACCGATAACAATAACATACGGTCGTCAATAAAAACAAAAACATCTGTTTTGCACACAAACCCAATTTGACATTAAGCACAATTTTTTCTAGAGTTAAGGCGCCAATTAATAAGCAACAACAAAGTAAAATTGTATACGAATTACAATGTGAAGGAAATTTCACACAGCAATGCGAGCTAATTTATATAGGAGCAACAAAACATACACTGGAGACAAGAATGGGAGAACACAAGATGGACATAATGCGGGGAAAAGAGACGACAGCACTAGCACAACACATCCTACATACTGGTCCCACAATTAAGTTCGATGATGTTAAAATTCTAGATATACTATAAAATAAAGAAAGAAAGAGGTACACAATTGAAAGCCTAAGAATTCAACAACAAATTAATAGAACAATGAATTTGAAGGAAGACACGAACAACATACATACATATGTATGTAAATGCGAGTTATATTGTTGCCATTACTTGAGCTGTGATATATTTAAAGTTTAAAGTAATATGTATTTAAATATTAAAATTATGTTTTATATGTGTATGCTCCTGAGTACATCTAAAACTTGTTAATGTGATTAAATTTCATATTGTAAGTCTTAATTATGTGTTACATTATTGTACTTATTTTATTGTTTTATAATTTTTAAATATACAATCCCTTGAAAAAGTTGACAAACAATCGACGAAACGTCGGGAACAAAATATTGGTATTAAAAATTTAATTTTATTTACATTGAAGAAATTTAGGCCCTATTAACTTGACAAAAATAACATTCATAAATTCATCACTCTGGCCAAAGAAACAACTACAACAAAAAAAACTTATGTTTAAAACAAGAAAGCAAGCCTGAAACAGAAGTTAAATAAATAAAAAATTTACTTGTCAACTTATCAAACAAAATATTTAGTTTCGAAATAATAAAAAAAAATACTTTCTTCCGGCTAGGTGGAGAATTGGGACCCCTGTGCGACGGTGGGTTGAGTAAATTGGAAAAGAAGACTAAAATCATGACACATTTAAAGAAACTCGAAGAGATCTTTTCGTTCTGCTTATTATACCATTATTAAGGGTGAGAAGCTAAATAGTTTGATATTCTTTATTAAGCAATGTGAAAACGAAAGTTTAGAAAAGCAAGTAAGAGTGATATATTCGGCTATCCCGAATAATCTTATTTACCCCTCACCATGGTGCGATAAAACTGTGTAACAAAAAAAAAAAAAACAAATCAATAGTTCCATTGCGAAATGAAAAGTTAGCATGGGTTTCAATTTCGGCCCTTGTCGTTTTTGAATTTTTGAAAAGGCGTTTAAAATAATTCAAAAAAGTTATACTAAATCTATTTCGGAGCTAAAAAATTATTCAGATGTCTTCAGTAGAATTGCATGGCTATTCTTTTATTAGAATATATTAACACTCATTTTAGGGGTCGTTTTTTCGAACTCTCACACAGAAGTATACTAAAACGGCACCTTAGGGGGTGGGAGATTTAACCTTAATAGAGAGATGGTACCGCGACCAAGCTAGGTCTAATGTTCCCACTCCCCTTTAGTTGGCCAAAAGACCCTCTGCTTCCCAAAGGAACTTATGCAGGTCTTTTGCCGATATATCCCGACTCGAGACGCACCTATTGTGCCGTGCCCCAAGTGTATTCTTCTGGCCCATGCCATCATCGGGCAGTCACACCGTATATGCTTCGTAGACTTGTCCTCATCAAGACACAGTCTGCATTACTGATCTTCTGCCAGGCCCATCCGATAAAGGTGGGGCTTGACTGTGTGGTAACCACTCAGGTATGCCGCCAACAGTCGCAGGTTACGTCTGCTGAGGCCCTTTGTCATCACTATATTCCCAGGAGAAATCAATTCCCGCACCTGACAAATTCCCGGAAGCGATACCCAGTATCCTCTATGCTTCCTATGGCCCCAGTCTGCTATAAGGCCAACTCAGCCTACCCGTGCCCCACCATCCAGGCGTTTTAACCAGCCCTGTCTAG
Source organism: Pollenia angustigena (assembly GCA_930367215.1). Lineage (NCBI taxonomy): Eukaryota > Metazoa > Arthropoda > Insecta > Diptera > Polleniidae > Pollenia > Pollenia angustigena. The sequence goes on along the minus strand of OV884061.1, from coordinate 6,914,883 downwards.
CTCATCAGCCCCAACATTGCCCCTGACTGCCCCGGCACCTAGCAGAGCATCACCCTATTCCTTGCGCCCAGTTCCCGTAGCCTTCCCCGGCACTCCGCCACCAACTTCGAGGACATCTTCCAGGAAGAGAGTGCTTTAACGGCCGCTTGGCTGTCAGTTAAAATGACAATATTGCCGCCAATCATTCCCTTGCCCAGAATGATATCGCAACTCAAATCAATAGCGTAAATCTCGGCCTGAAATACGCTCGCCCATGGCTGTTGAGATTCACGTATTTGAAACAAATGGTATATTAGGATTTATATAAAAAAATCTCATGGCATTTTTTTACTAAAAATTAACCCTATATTTTTAATTTAGGGGGTCTGATTTGTCCTGCTTAAAAAAAAATTCTTTAAAATTTCAATAGTGTTCACTAGTTCACTAACTGAAGGGGCATCTGTCATTTAAATTTGAAAAAACAACTTTCCAAAAACGTTTTTTTTCCATAAATATTGTATTGTGCTCTCTAACATACACTTTTTTTTTTTGTAAAAAAGTGCTATCTACATAAAAAATTTTACTTCATATAATAAAATGATAAAAATTGTATTTACAAAGTAGACATATTATACATCAAAGGGTTGGGAATTGTATCTTGATTTCATAAACTAATATAATTTTAAAATTCGTTGCAGAAATTTTGCAAAAAAAGAACTGCAACAAATTTGTTTATGAGTTGTTGTAGACAATATAAATTTTAATTTATGCAATAAAATCTTTGTTAGCTAATATTATTTAATGAAATACATTTTTAATATTTTTAATTAGGCTTAAGTTCATTAAATTTAATTTTCATTAAATTATTTTTATGAAGAAAGGAATTTTACAACATGAAAATTAATTAAAATTTATTGATAATTTTTCATTCTTGACTCAATCTGGGCTCGAACCAAGGTGTTTACGGACAGGTTACCCTGACATGTTTCGATTGCAACCACTCAATATCCTCAGAGGGCTTGCCGTTTAACACTCGCAGCCATCGACGACTGCTGACGTCATTAGTCAAACATTTTTTAATGTTTAATACAAAACAGCTCAAAATTTTATTAAACTTACAAAACGAATCCCACAATTTCTAAAAAACAGCGCAGGAAATTCCCAAAAATAATTGTTTTTAGAAATATAATGGCTACCAAGCACGGGTTTTACTTTTCCAGCTGAGGTATGACTCAGCCTGTCCAGGGTCAATTCGAAGGTCTGCTTCCTTTGAAATTTGTTCGTGTATGTTCGCTTATAATAATTTTAACAAAGCTTTATTTACGAAATCTTAATCTACGCTAAATACTTAGAATTACGACGGCCTTCAGCTGATTGGAACGTGTGCTGAGGGAACGTCTGCTGAGGCAGCGTAATTCGACGGCTGATGAAACGGCTAGATGTTGTTGGCATAAGGCATGTACCGTGGCGATCCGTGGTGCAGCGTGAAGTTACTGATGATTCGATCTGCCAGAGAAGATGATAATAAACGGGTTTCGGTTATGGTTTGTTAGTATCTACTTCTACGATCAAAACTATACCGAGCATGGTTCTTTCGGTGAGCCCCGTAGCTGGCTGTTCACACGACTAACTACTTCGATTTGTTGGGCCGAGCGCTTCGAACACAGGATGATTTCGCAACCTCGGGTGTCCGGCTAACTACGGCCTCGGATAAGTCGGTGGCTGACGGTCGTCTGGCCATGGTGTGACTAACTACGGTCTTCAATACTCTTTTTTTTTTTTTTTTTTTTTTTATTAATTTATTCACAATTATTACGAAAAACTAGTCCCACGAAGCTAAATAGCTTGTCTGCAGGAGTAATAAATGTATATAGTACAATGAATATGCAATTAGATAAATAAATTGTATGACATTAAGATTTAATCCAAAAATTAATTTTTGTAGATAAAAATATAATAAAAAAAAAGTTGAAATGAAATATAAAAAAATTAATGGCCATTTTCTCAATGTATCGACAAACTGTCTGTTACTTAATGTCAACTTAAATTTATTGGACCGATAAACTGTCCGTTAACGATTTTGGGTTTCTCAATATACCGACAAAAAACAAAGTTTTAAGCTGGCAACGCCACTCAAAATACATGTAAAAATTGGGAGTCAGCTGATTGAATTTATCTGTACGGTAAATAAAAGGAAAATAAATAATTGGCAGATGAGTGCCGGTTAGCTTTGCGATAAAATCGAAGCAAATGAGACATTGAGAAAACCAAATTTCTTTAATGTGCAGTTTTTCGTTGGGAAAAAAGTTAATCGCCTAATGAGAAAATGGCCATAAAAGTATAAAATATATAAACAATAAAGAGATATAGTATATTAAAGGGAACAATGGCTTCCATAATTTCTTGTACTGTGTAACGAACCTTCTTGGCTGGGGTATCACTCGCCGGATTACCAGGGTTCACTCACAATAAATTTATTATTTATTCGAGACCTCGTAAAGAAAGAAAAACACCACACCAGTCCTTTTTTAATTTTTCAAAACACACGACTTTATTTACAGGATAAAATTACAGCTCTACTACAACGGCGATTATGGTTTCACACGTTACCTCGGGCGACACGATCACGGGAGGGCGGAACGACAGGTATGCCTGATTCAGACGATAGTGGTATGTTTGTACGGTGTGCGCTAACTCTGGCCCAGTGAAGCCGCCCAACGACAACGAGTCTGCGGGACGACCACGGATTCGTTGCGCTGGGTTGCTCGTAGTCGTAAACCTGCGGGACAACCACGGGTACACTCCTACGCTCGGCTTTGATGTCGGTGTAGCACCGTATTGGAGACCTGCGGGACAACCACGGAATCTACAACCGGCCCTACACACACACCACAAACGAAGAGGCCCAGTGAAGTCACCAGACACAACCGAATCTGCGGGACAACCACGGAGACGTTGTGTCGAGTAACTCGCAGTCGTGTAGCTGCAGGACAACCACGGGCACACCACTACGCTCGGCTCTGAATGTCAGCGTAGCACCAAATTGAAAACCTGCGGGACCACCACGGAATTTCCAATTTGATCCACACAAACACTACTAAACAAACTACCAATATAATACAGCGGGACAACCACCGTATAATATGACTTACCTACCACTGCGCTTGGCACCGACTGATCACGATTTTCATTTTTGCTCTGCTTTTATACTTTTCGGCCGTCATAAGTACATGGTGGCTGCATCTGCCCATCTGTTTGGATCAGCTGTTTAGCCCATCTGTTCGGCATGTGTTGACTGCTACGCGCCGCTAGGGGGTCTCATATGCCAATTCGAGTAGCCTGGCTACCACTAGAGGTCGCCATAAAAGGCCGTTAGTAAATTCAAATTCAATTTAATTTTTGTCTTATAACTATTTACAAACAGTCATCATATTAAATAATAATAAAAAATAATAATGACACATATCAAAAGTTCATTTTAAAGAAATGTCAGCTCCACGATAATAGAATAATAATAATAAAAAAATATAATACTAAATAACCTAATCAATGCATCCATGGTGTAGATGGAAACGAGGTTCACCGACTTCCGTCGTCACACATCCCCTCTTCGTCACGGGCCGTTGACTTCGTCTCACGGCAGGACTTCTACTTGGACTCTTTCCATGGTGGAATGATTGGGCTAACTTGGCAGCAAAATTCTCTGTGGCCTTGGACGATGGATGTTGTCGCAGTAACACTGAGTCACCGATCCCCGGCTTCCATCGTCGCCGCCTAAGGTTGCAGTACGTTTTCTGATTCTGTGAATCTTGGTTTAGGTTACGGCGTACCATCTCAAAAATCTGTCGTGGGAAGTTCCGGTAGAGCTGGTTGTTAATGAGTGCGTAATCGGCGTACTTTGCCGGGTTCTCGTGCACCTTCCGAACCAGCCTGGCGAGCCATTTACATCGGATGGGGGGGATAGCCTCACACGTGGCCAGGTTGACGTTCTCACGTGGCTGGCGAGACCATGCATCCGTTGTCATTGGCTCGGTCTGTTGTTTATGGACTACAATTACCTTCCCGCATGTTGCGGGACTAAGCACGGGCTGCGAGCTGAGGATTTGTGTTCCAGCTTCATCACTAGAGCAGTTCAGCGTCAGGCCGGCAATTTGTATGCTCGTTCCGAACTTCCGAAGGAACTCAAGTCCCAAGATGACCTCTTCACTCGCATTGGGCATCACGAGGTACTGACACTTCCTCGTCTTATTTCCAAATACTGTCGATAGCTCTATGGATCTTGAGACACAGCACACGGTTCCATTGGCTAGCACTATTTCCAGATCTTCCTGGTGATACGAGGGGGATGGTGTAAGACGTCGGAGGATATTTTGGTGGATGAAATTTCGGCTAGCGCCGGTGTCCACCACAGCTTTAATGGCACTGTTGTTTATTAGAATCGTGGCCGTTACCTGCGTTTCCTCGCGTTGCAGGCCGGTCACGTTGGTGGAGGAGGTAATTTTTGTTGCGGGAAGGCCGACCATCCTCAATTGCGTTGACTCCCGTTGGCATTTCCCAGCTTCGGGCCTAGGGCAGCGATTTGCGTAGTGACCCTGTTCTTCGAAATTGTGACAACAGATTGTCTGCCCGTTCCCGGACCTTCTTGTGGGAGTGGCTATACATTCCGGGGCAGGTGGGGTTACGCCTGGTATACTCTCCAGGTCCTCTGCCATACGTATCAATTCGGCAAGGGACCCGAAATCTTTTCGCCTAATATATAATTTATATTTCGTCTGGGCGTTCTGAAAGATTCGTTGTAGCTTCTGGTCTACTGTTAATCCTGCATGCCGCATCAGGGTTTGGATGTCTAACACATAGTCCTTGAATGGCTCCTCCGGTTGTTGCACCCTGGCTCGAATCTGATCATCCAGCCGCTCAAAGTACCGGGTAGGAAGGAAGAAGGACAGAAAATCTGTTCGGAAAGAAGACCATACTTCCCAGTGCGCGTTGTTGTTTCGATACCATGCTAGAGCTCGTTCACACAAAAATTCTGGCATAACTCGGGGTAGGTGGTCCAATATGACCTCATAAATTTCTGCCAGTTCCTCCACCCGTTCAATGAAAGCCAGAGGTTCGCCGCAGCCATTGTAGGATAGGCCCCACTTTCGTATCTGGTCCATTAGACTACTCCTACTGCTCGTCAGATTCGCATTTGGGAAGGTGGTATGTCCTGCTGATTTAAGAGCTTCGAGCTCTTTTTCCCCGATAGTGTGGTTCATCATTTTTTTTACTTTTCGTTTTTTCCGTTTTGCGACTCACGCGGTTACCGAATTTGACCGATAGTGTTTCTTTAAAGAGGTCCCTGCTCGGGCGCCAACTGTAACGAACCTTCTTGGCTGGGGTATCACTCGCCGGATTACCAGGGTTCACTCACAATAAATTTATTATTTATTCGAGACCTCGTAAAGAAAGAAAAACACCACACCAGTCCTTTTTTAATTTTTCAAAACACACGACTTTATTTACAGGATAAAATTACAGCTCTACTACAACGGCGATTATGGTTTCACACGTTACCTCGGGCGACACGATCACGGGAGGGCGGAACGACAGGTATGCCTGATTCAGACGATAGTGGTATGTTTGTACGGTGTGCGCTAACTCTGGCCCAGTGAAGCCGCCCAACGACAACGAGTCTGCGGGACGACCACGGATTCGTTGCGCTGGGTTGCTCGTAGTCGTAAACCTGCGGGACAACCACGGGTACACTCCTACGCTCGGCTTTGATGTCGGTGTAGCACCGTATTGGAGACCTGCGGGACAACCACGGAATCTACAACCGGCCCTACACACACACCACAAACGAAGAGGCCCAGTGAAGTCACCAGACACAACCGAATCTGCGGGACAACCACGGAGACGTTGTGTCGAGTAACTCGCAGTCGTGTAGCTGCAGGACAACCACGGGCACACCACTACGCTCGGCTCTGAATGTCAGCGTAGCACCAAATTGAAAACCTGCGGGACCACCACGGAATTTCCAATTTGATCCACACAAACACTACTAAACAAACTACCAATATAATACAGCGGGACAACCACCGTATAATATGACTTACCTACCACTGCGCTTGGCACCGACTGATCACGATTTTCATTTTTGCTCTGCTTTTATACTTTTCGGCCGTCATAAGTACATGGTGGCTGCATCTGCCCATCTGTTTGGATCAGCTGTTTAGCCCATCTGTTCGGCATGTGTTGACTGCTACGCGCCGCTAGGGGGTCTCATATGCCAATTCGAGTAGCCTGGCTACCACTAGAGGTCGCCATAAAAGGCCGTTAGTAAATTCAAATTCAATTTAATTTTTGTCTTATAACTATTTACAAACAGTCATCATATTAAATAATAATAAAAAATAATAATGACACATATCAAAAGTTCATTTTAAAGAAATGTCAGCTCCACGATAATAGAATAATAATAATAAAAAAATATAATACTAAATAACCTAATCAATGCATCCATGGTGTAGATGGAAACGAGGTTCACCGACTTCCGTCGTCACAACTGTTATTGGTGTTGTTCCTAGTATTGTTTATGATTTTATTGGTTTGGATGGTAATGAAACGTTTTATTATTAAAGCGATTAGTTTGTTTGTTTTTGGGCATATGTATCGTTGTTGTTGCTAGTGTTGTTGTTACTGGTATTGTAATGAATGTTGTTACTGGTGTTGTTAAAATGGTCGTATTAATAGTATATTTACTAATTTCGATTTTCGATTTTTTGTTGTTATAGCTGTTCTTTCTGTAAATGTTGCTGGTGTGATTTCTCGTGTTGTTACTCGTATGGTTACTGATTATTGTTTTTTACATTATATAATTATTAGTGCTATTTCTGTCGTTGTTAGTTTTGGTTTTGGTTAGAAAATACTTCAAAATACTTCGGACACCAAGAGATTTACGAGGTCTTGGCGTTCGCCTAAATACTGTTTTGTTAATCAGGTTCGATTTAATACGGTTTGGTTAAATACCGAGTAGAGTACTTCGGGCACCATACTAAATACGGTTCTGGTTAATCAGGTTCTGTTAAATACGGGTTACTTAATCAGGTTCGGTTAAATACGGTTTCGTTAAATACTGGGTAGAGTACTTCGGGCACCATACTAAATACGGTTCTGGCTAATCAGGTTCGGTTAAATACGGTTTGTATTCAGGCGGCTACCGAGTGAAATTCGGAGGCACCGGCAGTCGGCTGAACATGACTAACTACGGGTTGGGAGCTGGTTCGTATTCACTACTGGTAAAAATACGTGGACAACTGGTTTGTATTCAGTCGGCTACCGAATGGAATTCGGAGGCACCGGCAGTAGGCTGAACATGACTAATAATACGTTTAATACGGGTTTGTATTCAGTCGCCTACCGAATGGAATTCGGAGGCACCGGCAGTCGGCAAAATACGACTAACTACGGGTTGACTGCTGGTTTGTATTCAGTCGGCTACCGAATGGAATTCGGTGGCAACGGCAGTCGGCTGAACATGACTTATAATACGTTAAATACGGGTTTGTATTTAGTCGGCTACCGAATATAATTCGGAGGCACCGGCAGTTGGCTAAATATGACTAACTACGGGTTGAATGCTTAGGTTAGGTTCTATTGGCAGTCGTGATCAAGCATAGCTCATGTGGGTCCATTAATTAGTTCCCGTTTGTTACCATATTACAATTAGTTGTGCGTAAATAATTGTCTATGTGGTTGTTGTTCTGTTTATGCACTTTTTCTTTTATGCAAGGGTGCAACTTGTGACGTGAATACCCTTATTGAAAATCTTGGTGGAGAGTATAAAGATGAAATAACTATGTTTCGATTTAGCTCTTCAACACAAATGTTCGTTGCTTGGAGATAGTCTTCACGATGATCACACATTAGGTAGTGTTTGACTCGATTTTTTATCAAAATGGCAGAACCTCCACAAGCTCTATCTCGAGGGTCCTTGGCATCATATAGTATATAACCATTGATTTTAGACGCATTTCTTGAGGTCAAGTGAGTTTCAGAAACCGTCATGACATCAATTATATGATTTTTATGTTGGCGGATGTCGTTTGCGTTCCAAAAACAAGTTTTTAGACAGTTCATGGGTTGTTAAGTACAGCTTGCAATAACATCGATTGCATTCTAAGAATTTCCTGCATCATATTACCCATTGTGTTCATAAAATTATATACTGTCTGCACTAATGTTTCCATGGTATTTTCTAAACGAATTAAATTAGAAACCGGAGTTTCGTCATTACTTGGCGCAGCAACTTGCATTGGCACATGGTTGATTTTAGGACGTTAGCGTAAGAGGTTCTGTCATTACTAGGCTGCGGAACCTGAACGTCATTAGTCTTTACTTGATTTGTTACCTGCATTTGAGGGGGATTAGTTTTCGGTCCAGATGACTGCTTGACGATAGTGTATACAGGGCATCCTCTATAATTGGCAGTGTGATTATCGCCAAAGTTGCTGCATTTTTTACATTGGGGTCGTTTTTAGACTAATCGCAAAGAACTGTACCATGTAATTCACCACATACTACGCAAACAGGGGGTAAGTAGCAGTATGCCTTAGTATGGCCAAATTCTTGGCAGTTTAGACATTGAACGGGACCATTTCTTTTGTGCGGCTCCTCTATAGTTATTCTTCTATGCAGAATATATTTTAAATCGTAAAAACCCCGTTTAAGCACTGTTATATACCTGTCCATACCAAATTGTACTTGAGGCTTTTGACACAACTTTTTACTAGTGGGTTTTCCATAGTGACTTTGTTTAAATTCATTATATCATTTCCTATTAAAATTGTTTTTGCCGTCGCGGCAATACTTGCGGACTCGGCAACACTTGTCCCAATATTTTTTAATGAATCACTATCCAATGTTTTTGTAAACAAAGAGGGTGATAGGTAGGGTTCCCAACTTTTTTTGTTGCAATTAAAGTACATTGACTATTAAAGGTTAAGAAAAAAAGTACACAGTATAAATAAAAGGTACAATTATTTATTTTTATTGTTATATTTAAAAACGTTTATTGCTTTTCGCAAGTTATATCAAACAATTACACTGTGCTAGAATTTGACACTTTTTTAGACAAGCCGAGCAACTAGCGCTTTAACCTAATTCGGGCACGCTGAATTTAATATCTGTTCAAAAACGTTTTAGTTTATTGAAATTACTAAAAAACAAGTAAGAGTGCTATATTCGGGTGTGCCGAATCTTATATACCCTTCACCATTGTCAGAGCAACTAGACAAAAACTAAATAAAACTGGTAAATATTTTTTTAAAATCGTTTTTAGAACATACAAATTAAAAGAAAAATTCTCTTTGAAAAATTGAACCAGAGGACTAACAGTTTTTAAATTCAACCCCCTAGACGACTGAACCATAAACGAACGTTGTTTGAATATCATTAAAATGAAATATGGCCCGAATAAGAGACAACCGGTTTTGAACTTCGCTTTTCACAAGGACCCAGAATATACATATGTATATACTTCATAGGGTCTTAGATCAATATTCTAGAAATTACAAACGGAATGAAAAACTTATATATACCCTTTCTATCTTCGGTGAAGGGTATAAAAACGAAAATCCGCAAAAAAAAATTCCTTTTTTTCTTACATGCGCAGTCGTTTTAGAATAGGGTAGCCAGATTTTAAATTCGGAAAAACAGTATATTGAATACATAAAAACAGTACAATCAAGAAAAAAACAGTACATTTTTTTTGACGACAACATTACCATTTGTTTTAATTAGTAACCCCCAATTTCACAAAGTTCAACTATAATTAACTATCAGTTCAAGCTGTCAAAACATATTGTAAGCTGGAAGTTAAAGTAATAGTTAGTTTTAACTGAACTTGGTGAAATTGGGGTAAATATTTTAAACTTTTGATTGAATATGCAACAACAATTATATAAAGAAAGAAATACACTTAAAATGTGTAACGTCAAAGGAACTATTTCCAGTTTATGGCATTTCATAAATATACATATGAAATTACTCCATTTGCGTTTAAAAAGCAAACACCACAAACGAAGCATTTGGCCAGGAAAACCATAACATTGCTGTAAGCCATATAAGAAAGGAGAAAAGCCTTACTTAGCTCAAAACAATCAACTCATTGATTTTGTAAGTACGATTTTCTTTAAACATATTCGTATTTAAAGCAATTTTCACTACACACATAGTTCCACAAATCATATAGAATTTGAGAAAATGTTTGTTTCCTAAATTAATTTTCCAATTTTAAATAATTTTTAAATTAATCCAAATTTTTAATATTTTTAATTAGGCTTAAGTTCATCAAATTTAATTTTCATTAAATTATTTTTATGAAGAAAGGAATTTTACAACATGAAAATTAATTAAAATTTTACTGATAATTTTTCATTCTTGACTCAATCTGGGCTCGAACCCAGGCGTTTTTACGGACAGGTTACCCTGACATGTTTCGATTGCAACCACTCAATCTCCTCAGAGGGCTTGCCGTTTAACACTCGCAGCCATCGACGACTGCTGACGTCATAAGTCACACATCAATCCTTAAACCAAATTGTATTTAACCTTTGGTAGATCGAAATTTGCTTTGAATGATTATTTTTTTCCTCTACTTCTGTTTTTTTCGTACTTTTGTCAAGAATTCTTCTTGAAGATCAAAGTACATATTTTGTTTTGATTTTTAATTTTTTTTTTTGTCTTTCTTTTTCTTGCTGACCTTTTCAGCACAACTTGAAGGACAAATGCAAATATAGAGCTCGTGCCTTAGCTTTAACAATAATTATAATAAAATGATTAAATGAAAATTAAATTTGATGAACTTAAGCCTAATTAAAAATTTGGATTAAAAACCATAAATAGTTCAACAAAATAACCACAATACTAATTATTTAATTTTTAAATTATTTACGGCTAATTTTACCAAGTTCAGCTATAATTAACTATTACTAAAACAATAGGTTTTTTGACTTTTATAATGAAAGTTAATTAAACCTGAACTTGGTGAAATTGGCCATTAATCTATAAAATCCAAAAAAAATAGTTTGGTTTACTTTTATTTCACAAAATCTGAAAATATTTAAAATCAAGTGCAATTGAAAACGATGAATATTTTCAAAAAATTTTTGTAAAAATTTACTTATCTTTTTCTTATATCAGTAGTTTAGGTAAAGAAAAGTGGTCCTCAAAGGTATTAGGTATTTTTATAAATTTGGAACACGGATAATTTTCCAAATTGGTTTGTTTTCAATTTTGCGTGATTTCGATTTCCAGAACATGCCCGAAAATTAAAAAAGTTTTAAAAATTAACGATAACTGTTTTGGAATAAGTATTTTTTAGTACTTAAAAAATTTAGATTTTATTTTTGTCTTTCTCAGGTGTGGAAAGGGAAAGACTATTGGAAAAGGTAGCCATAAAATCATAACAACACGAAAATATACCACTGCTACGAGCCACCCATTGTAATTTAGATTTCTACTGTGTATTTATGAGAAAACAATGACCACAGCGTAAAAACTCTTATTATTTTAGAACTTTTTTTTTTAACACAACATAATTTTTTGTAAGCCAGTTCTGTTAAATATAGACTGAGCAAAAAAAAAACAGTACAAAAAACAGTACAAAGTGTAAAAAACAGTACATTTGCGAACTGTTTTAGGAGTTGTGCATAAAACAGTACAATTGCAAAAAATCAGTACATGTACTGCTTAAAACAGTACGTATGGCAACCCTATTTTAGAAACATATTTTTTTGGCAACAAAAATAATTTTTTAGCATCATTTCGAAATTTTTGTTTTTTAAAAATCTATAAAAGTTATCAAAAAGTAATTTCAATTTATTGGGAATACAAAATTTTAATTTCAAAAGATTTTGTTATTCGTGCTAAATTCCCAGTTTTTATTCTTGATAAAAACACTTGAAATTTATTGTTGATGGGATAAGCTATTCCTATGCGCATTTCACTGGTTGCTTAGGCCAGATCATCGGGAAACTTCATCCATAAAGATTTTAGAAAAACTAAAGATATTAAACCAAATAAAACTGTTAAACGTATAAGACTTATAGCAACAGTTCTACTTGTAATAATATCAAAGTTTAAACAAAACACATCAACAATAAACAGTGGGTTTATCTCATCTAGGCCTAAGCAACCATTGAAATTCGCATAGGAATAGCTTATCCCATCAACAATAAATTTCAAGTGTTTTTGTCAAGAATAATAACTGGGAATTAAGCACGAATAACAAAATCTTTTGAAATTAAAATCTATAAAAAGTTACATACAGGATGTATGTATGTATGTATGTATGTACCAGAGAACTGCAAAATCCCAATTTTTCTTGATTTATTCATACGCTAAAATTTACATTCACTCTTTGCTTGCAAAACAAAGTTCAACGTTGGTAATTTTTACATCGTTTCGTACACATTTGATTTTTGCATTTATTCGTTTTTTATTGAAAGTGCTTTATTTGCATTTTTGTTGCGCACGCAATATAACACATCTGTGTAAATTCAAAAGAACACATTCTTATACTTTTGCATTCAAGTGGTCATTGTCCACTCGATGAGACGCTTGTTAACATTAACAACAATAAACCACTCTCATGCTTTGTTAAAATCAACAACAATAAAAACAACAATAACAAGAATACATTGTACCTACATACAGAACTACTGTACTTTTTAAGATAAAAAAAGTCTGTTTCTATGGAAATTGTTTGTATGTATGTACCTACATACTTATGTGCGTTTAGTTTCATTTAAATTTTTTTTTTCTTGTACTACATAGTTAATACTGAATGAATACATGAGTAACTAGCAAACCCGGCGAACTCCGTTTCGCCACCAGATGGCTTCGTTTTATGTAACATTTCGTTTGGTGATTAAAAGTTGAAGAACATTTTTTTTTTTGTTTTGTATTTGAAAAGGAAAAATTTTATCTTATTTCACAACAGTAATGAATTCATTTCGATTACAAAAATGAAGTGTTATTTAGTTGAACTTCTCTAAGTAAATGGCGATAAAATTGAATGCCATGTCGGTTGGAATCATTGGGATCCGAGGTATCAAAACATTTTCTCCCTTGTACTTTCCTTTAAGCATTGTTGCTTCGATGACGTTATTCATCAGTTTTTTTATCGTAAGTCGGGTGCCATTACAAAGACGTGGTTGGTTTATATTTCGTAACATTATGATTACCGATCCAACTTTTAGTTTGAATTTATGAGGAGGTAATCCGGGTAATCCCAGGGAGTTCGATTGGATAGTTGACGACATCGTTCTGAGAAGTAATGGAATCTAACGATTTGTACGTCTCCAATTTGCTAGCGATTTCACTTTGAATCTTAAAATTCAGTACGTCGACATCAACGTAGCTAATATATGTAGTTTGCCAAAAATCACCTGCCAACAAATCATCGTACCTCCAAATCGGCTTTGATTGTTTCATAGTAGGCGTAAAAGTAGGCGTGGTAAATTTTTCTTTCGATGAAAACTTAAAATGGAATAATACGAACATTTGAAAGAAAAATTAGTCAAATCGATGGAGCCGTTTTCTGATTAAAGGTAAATCGAAAAAAGCGGGCGTAAAAGTGGGCAGGGAACAATTTTCTTTCCGTATAAACCTAAGTTGGACCATGGCGATCACTTTAAAGAAGAAATCGTCCAAATCGGTCAATCCATCCTCAAGTTATGTGCTTAATAGAAAAAGTGGGCGTAAAAGTAGGCGTGGTAAATTTTTCTTTCGATGGAAACTTAAAATGCATTGATACGAACATTTGAAAGAACAATTAGTCAAATGGATGGAGCCGTTTTCTGATTTTAGGTAAATCGAAAAAAGTGGGCGTAAAAGTGGGCGGGGAACAATTTTCTTTCCGTATAAACCTAAGTTGGACCATGGCGATCACTTTAAAGAAAAAATCGGTCAAGCCGTCCTCAAGTTATGTGCTTAATAGAAAAAGTTTATATGCTATAAACCTCACGGAGCCCGAGACATTTCCAACGAATGCAAAACCGTGGAAATCGGTTCGTGCGTTCTGGAGTTATAGCGTCAGGAAGGAAAACCCGACTTATTTTTATATAATAGAAATAATTGCTTCATTTCTGGCTTTTTTGTTTGTATTTTTTTTCTTTACCAAAACAATCATTGTCGCAAAGAACACACAAACATCTTTATAAAAAAAACTAAGCTAACGATTGTATAAATAACAAAGCACGATGTGCAATATTTGAATGACTGCAAATCAGCAGCGAATATTTGCGGTTGCGCAAGTTTGATTGTATGACCGCAAGCGAGTGTATTTGTTGTTGTTGATTAAATGCGATTTTTTTTCAATCGCATAAAGCTGTTCTCAGGTATGTACATATGTGTGTATGTAACGTATGGACTCCAAAACGGCCGGTCCGATTTTGATGAAATTTTCAGGGAATCTTCAGAATATTCAGGCGGGTGACACTGTGAAGTCTGATTTTTGATTTTCGGTCTGCGGGCGGAGGGGCGTGGCAAAATCCAAATTTCATATTGCACCACCAATGACTTCTAAATAATTTGTACGATTTTTTCTTTAAAATGATCGCCATGGTCCAACTTAGATTTATAAAAAAAAAATTTTTGCCCCTCCCACTTTTACGTCCACTTTTTTCGATTTACCTAAAATCAGAAATCGGCTCCATCGATTTGACAAATTTTTCTTTCAAATGTTCGTATTAATCCATTTTAAGTTTTCATCGAAAGAAAAATTTACCACGCCTACTTTTACGCCCACTTTTTCTATTAAGCGCATAAGTTGAGAACGGCTTGACCGATTCAAATTATTTTTTCTTTAAACTAATTGCCATGGTCCATCATAGGTTTTTACGGAAAGAAAATTTTGTCCCGCCCAATTTTTCGATTTACCTAAAATCAAAAAAAGGCTTCGTCGATTTGACTAATTTTTCTTTCAAATGTTAGTATCCTTTTTAAAGATTTTAAAAATCTCCTTATTTGGACAGGACAACGTCTGTCGGGTCAGCTAGTTATATTATAAAAAAACAAAGCTTTAAACAAAACAAGCTATAAATGAATTAAATATGTTAACAACTTTTGATTTTATTCACAAAAGTCGAAAAATTTTAATACATTTAAAAATTTCATAAAACGCAAGAAGTGGTGATATATAGTGCTGTCAGATTATTTTTTCGAAAAATCGTCCTGCCAATATAAAAAACATCAACAAATGGCCCTGACTAATATTAATTAGTTGTTAGTTTTCTAAAAAAAACTTGTACAATAAGTATTATAATTTTATGACTAATAAAACCGTGACTGATATAACCTGAATCTATTTTGAATACTAAATAAATCTAATCATGCGAAATAAAGTATATTATTCTCATAAAGTATAGAGTACAATTACTCGAAATAACGTACAATACTTTATTATAAAGTACGGTTGGCAAGCCTAGTGATAGGGAACGTGTGCGAACAATTGGTTTAGCCGTTATGTAGTTATTATTGTTTTCTTTTGTCATATTTATTTCAGCTTTGCATTCTTTAGCATTAACTGTTACATAGTATGCGTTTCTTTCATTTATTTTTATTGTTGATTCATTGATTTTACTCATAAAAAAAATTGTTTTTGTTTTTAACTTTTTTTTCTGTGCTTTTAATATTTTTATTTTTATTATAATTACAATAACAAAAAATAAGAATTTTAAACTCAAATGTTAATGCTCAGTATACATATGTATACATACATATGTATGTACATTTGTACATACATACATATGTATATATTTTTTATTTTTCTTTTTTTTTAAATGTTAAGTTTATTTTATACAGAAGTTGTGAAAACGAAAAAAAAGTTAAAGGTAACTTTATTCCTCACTAGTGCCAAGGGTATGTACCATTAACTATTTCGATCTTTAAAGATAGGGTGAGTTCCAAAACATCAGTTGCAAAGCAACTCGCTTTTTAAGTGCTTTCTACCAAGCAACCGTGAAAAATTTTACAATGTTATCTGTACCAAAGTTCACTAAAAACAATATCGATGCGTACACAATAATCAAACTAGATATAGTTAAACTCTATGATACTTTTTTGACTTTGACTGCAAAGTATTATGATGTTTAGGAACTCAGCCGTACATACATAAGTCGTGAAAACGGGCTTTAGAGTTATCGAAAAAACCAGTTTTTTCGCTCTCCTGTAAAATTGTGATTTTGCTGATAGCACTATTTGAAAAATAACCCTCGAAATGCTACTTTTAAATTTTTCTTTATAAAACATATGTATATTGCACGAACTTTTGGTCGCAGACCTCTAGTGAAATTTGATGCAGAAAATATTTGTGGAACGTGGAAGGCTGTAGGAAAATAGCCCAAAGAAAAATGGCCCATTAAAAAAAATGAAAAATCGCCCAAAAGAACATGAAAAAATTATCCAAAAAGTTATATATGAAATTTTTCCCAAAAAGCCAAAACGAATTTTTTACAAAAAAAAAAAAAAAAAATAAAAATTACTCAATTTGCAGAAAAGTGCTTTAATTCATATAAATTTAGTTATATACAAATGTAAGTTTTATGTAAAAAATTGCATTGTATCTTCAACAGCAGTATGGACAGTAATGCTTTTTTGAGCCCTCCGCCAAACTTTGTGCACTGGCATGTCATAGCGTCCAGTGTCGTAGTGTCCATGGATACTGTGACAAAATTTGGGCTATGCTTTCGAGTTTGTAAGCATGTTGTGGACATTATGACACTCTACAAAGTGACATAACGTCCACGGACTTTATGACACTGCTCTGATGGGCATTATGACACTTTTAAAAGTATCATAAAGTCCATGGACACTGTGACACTTTTTGGACACTATGACACTGGGCGTTACGACATGCCACCTTTTTGCAATATGTCCCGTTATTTTTACAAATAACATTTTGGAATTCGATGTATAATGATAATGAATGATTTAGACAAATAGTATTTAAGATTTGGACGAAATTTTAAAAATGAAAGATGGCCC
The DNA here is from genome assembly GCA_930367215.1 of Pollenia angustigena. NCBI lineage: Eukaryota > Metazoa > Arthropoda > Insecta > Diptera > Polleniidae > Pollenia > Pollenia angustigena. The sequence continues at coordinate 6,897,873 of OV884061.1, read as the reverse complement.
GAAAAAATGGGCTATTTTTCATACAATATTTTTGGGTGATTTTTCATAATGATTATTTAAAAACGAAAAATCACCCAATAATAACGAAAAATAGCCCAAAAATTTTGGGTCACTTTTCATATGAATTCAGGCCCAATTTTTTTGGGTCGATTTTTAATTTTTTTTTTGGGCGATTTTTTCTACAGTCACGTGGAACTTATTCTAAACGCCTTTTCAAAAAATTCAAAACCTTCAAGGGTCGAAATTTAAAAACCCGAACTAACTTTTCAAAGCCCTTTGGCAGATTTGCTCTACCAGTAGCCCGTTTCTGTATTTCTCACATCGTAAAACTTTTCGCATGAACATGCGAATTGCAACAAAAATAGTGTGAAATTAAACAAAAAATGGTTTTTCTCACACAAGTGTTTCTGTATCTTTTTTTTGCGAGAATTATCTGTCATTTAAATAATTTTCCAGCAATTATTGGAAGGATGCGAGAAAAAGTGTTTCTATAACAATATTTTGCGAAAAGTTTCTTTCAACAACTGTCAAAATAAGTCACATTTAAAATTGGTGGCGAGAAAAACAAAATGTAGATATTTTGAATTTAAAATATGTTTATACTAGATGACTCGTGCAAATATTTCACACCGTTAGTTGTCATTTTTGTAACATAAAATGAAAATAATTAATAGAAATTTTAGCAACTTCAATACATTTTAAAATATAATTTTTATCAATGAAAATATTCATTTTTCAATTTCTAATTATTTTTCGTCATTAGTGTTAGAAATAAGCTTTAAAATGAGATATCATTCATTAAATTTGATGCGGTGGTATGGGAGATATTTGCAACCGACAAAAAAAAGTGCTTTAGAAATAATATATACTAGATGACCCGTGCGAATATTTCGCACCGTAATTTTTATCAATGTAAATATTAATTTTTCAATTTCTAATTATTTTTCGTCATTAGTGTTAGAAATAAGCTTTAAAATGAGATATCATTCATTAAATTTGATGCGGTGGTATGGGAGATATTCGCAACCGACAAAAAAAAGTGCTTTAGAAATAATATATATGATGATGATACTATTTTTTTTTAAATAAATAAAGAAATAGAAGGAATATAAATGATGAATGCATAATTTATATGATGAAAATAAACAAAAAACAATTGCTATATTTTGTTATATTAATTTTTTTTAGCCTTTTCTTGTTTTGGTTTTAATCAGTGTTGCCAGATAAATTTGTGTCAAAATCGTCAATTTCCTGAGAAAAAATAAAAAAGATCGTCTTTTTTGTTTTAAAAACCGTGCAATTTAAAATCAATTTTAAACAAATTTGCTTCGACTTATATTATAAGATAAAGACCCAGTAAAATCTTCGCCTACAAAATAAAATGTTAAGTAATCAGAAACCCATAAAAGTACTACATACGATTCTACTGAAAAACTAATGAATTTTACAAGGGTTGTGCCAAAATGAACAAATTCAAAAGTAAGTAATTTTTTTTATCTAAATACATCCAGAAAAAAGTAGTTATCAAAGTTCTTATGGAAGAAAGCTACTAAATAACGAGTGAAAGAAGCTATCAATTTTGAAAAAGTTTTTAATGGGAGACAAACAAATTTCTTGCCGGAATAATGGTTTTGGCACAAAAGTGTACATATAAGATAAGAATATCAAATATCAATTATATTTTGTATATGTATATAAGAAGTATTAAATGTTCAAAATAAGCCAAGTCGGTCCATTACTTTCCCTTGAAATTTTGCTTTTGCCGATACATTTTTTAGGGAAGAGACAATTTTCACAATAGGGATAAATATAAAAATTTAACCCTTGTTTCTAAAGATATCTTTTTTTCTAATAAACAAACATATAAAAATATTTACAATTATCTTATTTCGAAGACTAAGTGTAAAACGCAACGCCAACAATTTCATTAAAAGCAAAAACAAAATCAAAAATATTATATAAATTTGTTGTTGCTTTCTACAGACATTCATATTATTTTTTTTTTCAATTTTCAACGCCACAAAATAGAAGTGTTTGAAATTTAAAAATTCAAGATGAATTTCTATAGAAAGTAACAACAAAATTATAAAATATTTTTGATTTTGTTTTTGCTTTCGTTACTTTTTTAGCAAAAATCATCAAAACGTCACTTTGTTAATATCGGAACAAAAAATCGTCAAGATGACGATAACTCGTCAAATATGGCAGCCCTGTTTTTATTATATTTATTTCATTTGTTGACGTTTCGCTTTTATTTGACACTAAATTACTGGAAATATTCCAGTATAAACAGAATTTGTTGTGTCTGTTTTCGCATTCAAATACAGAAACACTTTTATCTCATAAATCGAGAAACGATGGAATTTTTTGTTTCACACTTCATGTAGGAAATTTTACGATGCGAGAAATACAGAAACGAGCTAGAGTAGTCTAGTTTTATTTCGCGTCGCAAGTGTTGAGGCTGGCAGCGATGACCCGAAGTTTGTTAGACTGTGTTATTTACTATTTTTGTTATTAAAAGAAACATTTTAGAGCTGTTATAGTAAAAACAAAAATCTCAAAATTATATATAATTTACCAAGACGATTCTCTACATACCTCTTACATAAAAACAATAAGGAAGATTTTTTAGCAAAAGTAACTAGTAAAATTACACAAAGCTTCGAACATTGTAACAGAAATTCAAACTTTAAATTAATAAAAAATTTGCAAAGTTAACATTTTTTACAACTTTAGGAATAAAGTTTATAAAAGGGTTAACGTTAGAATTTCTCATAATTTTTATTTTTATCAGTATGTAAGGTATTTTTTTCTATCTTTTTAACCTAACAAGAAATATTATCCATAATTGTATATTTCTCATAATTTATATAAAAATTCAATATTTACTGCAATACTTTTAGTAATACCGCAAACCTTGTAAATTGTGATTATTTTAATATTTTATTTTATTGTGTAATGATGATAGTTAAGAATATTTCATCTAAAGATTTAAGAAAAACTAAAGATATTATAAAACTGTTAAGCGAATAAGAATTATAAGCAATAGTTTTACTTGTAACAATATCAAAGCTTAAGCAAAAATTTAATTTTTTCTTTATTCCATTCCACTATATATCCAAAAATATAAAAAAAAATTCTCTTAAAAAAACCCTATCAATAATTTTTTTTTTTAAATTCGAAATTGTATGATTTTATATCTCTTAGTTTAGACGTGTGAATGTTTTTTTATTGGTGCAAACTAATTTTCTGTGCGGAAAATTTCATTTTTTCGATATTTTAGAGCATGTTAGTGTGAATGCAAATTCATCTCATCCCTATTTACCAGTCATATCCACTCCATAGCCTCGCAAGACAGTCAATAATCGTATTTTCACACAGACAGGGTCGGCAATTCACATGTATACTAAAGACCTGCACGAGTGTATTAGTTAGTATTGTTGAAACAGATATATAGTTAAAACAAATAAACATAAATGCATACATAATACATTTATTTTGCGTAAAGAACCATGCTCTCCTATTAACATCAGTGATCAAAGAATTCCTCAACATTCAAATGCACTGGTAGGCTAGCTGGTAGTGAGCTAGTCTATCAGCGCCCGGGTTGTGGGTTTGATTCCCGACAGAGACTGTGGTTTCTTTCCTGCAGACAAGTAAGAGTGCTATCTTCTGCTGTGCCGAATCTTTGATACCCTCCACCGACAAATCAATTATCTCAGAAGTGATTTCTGCATGAGTAGAGAGATTTCTGGTATTAAAAAACGTAAATTTCAATAAATTTAAAAACCGCGCTGAAATAAGTTGAAGCGTTTACGGTGAATTTCAGAAGGCTGCTAAATATGGGATCTAAAATAAATTATGGACCGTATATCACAAAGTTTTCATGAAATTTTTCTAGTCATATGAAACTAAGTTGGAAGAAATTTTACCACAATAAATATATCTGCTACGGTTTTAGGAGTATTTAATTAATTTAGCTGAGTGGGCCTGTAGTAAATTATGGACCGATCATCACGAAATTTATTACTGTGAAGTATTCATTTCTATTCTGATAGCATTATTTATTACGGTTTTAGGCGTACTAAACGACTTTCCGGGATTTGGGTTTATATCGGGCCAAGTGTAATTTATGGACCGATCTTCACGAAATTTCACAGTGTCATTTCTAGTCCTATAGAACTGTTACGTACCAAATTTTGTTATGATGGCATTATTAATTATGATTTAAGGCCTACTAAACTTTTTTCCGGGAACAGGGTTTATATAGGGCCTAGGGTAAATTATTAACCGATTTTCACGAAATTGTACAGTGTGATTTCCAGTCGAATAGGACGACCTTTTGCAAAATCATATAGCATTCCATGCATTGTTCCACCATTTATGTAAGTTCTTTTAACAAAATTATCTATTGTTAAGGTGGTTCCACATTTTGGTTCATAGCTCTGATCGTACTGAACCGATTTTGCTCGATTTTAATCCCAAACTGCTTAGGATAGCAATTTTACAAAAAGTTTGTTAATTTCTTTTGAGTTTTTTGAAAGTGAGCGTGCTTTCAACAGATGGACAGACAGACGGACATGGCTAAATCGACTTAGAATTACTCAAGGAGCCAGAATATATACTTTATGGGGTTTGAGATGAATAACAAAAAAGTTTCACACGGAGTGACAAACTTAGTATAACCTCTTCAAACTAATTGTGGTGGAGGGTATAAAAAAATTTATATATAAAATATCACGGTATAAATTTTGACCGCCTTTTAATATGGAAATAGCATATACAGGCAACCTAACTCAAATGTTATTTTAATCAATTCAAATAAATTTGCTCATTGGAAGAAATTCTAACCTTAGTCTGGATCTTAACACAATCTAAAAGCCAATATCGTGTTATTGTATTGTGAGTTAAGACTGAATATGTAGAGCAAAAAGGCCCCAAAACAAAATTCTTTGAATCATCACATCCGCTCCTTGGTATGAAAAAACCTCGAACATTTACAAGAATATCAATTCGTCATTAGTAAAAATAAATTGCACTAAAATCCACTAGCTTAAAATATGTTATATGCTGGCGGCGATATCCGCTTAAGCACAAGACATACCGCAGGACTTATTCGATCAGAACAGCGGTAAGCACTTATGTGAACGTAGGAAAAAAGCTTTAGAATTATTATCAAATTTAATTAATTATTGCTAGCTAATGTATAAATGTATGAATACTCAAGAAATAAATTACGAAAAAGATATTAATTAATATATATCATGTTTTGGCGCTCATTTCTTAATTATAAATACATGACATAAAACAGCTTCCACAACGCTCCTCCACGACACCCAAGTTAATCTACATTGTATACGTACAGGTTATTTCTCGTCGTTATTTTTCATTTTTGTTATTCATATTTTTTCAGAATTCGAACGTACTCACTATCCTGATGTGTTTGCTCGAGAACGTTTGGCTGGTAAAATTGGATTACCAGAAGCACGTATTCAAGTTTGGTTTTCAAATCGAAGAGCGAAATGGCGACGTGAAGAAAAATTACGAAATCAGCGCCGTACTCCTAATTCGACAGGACCAACTTCTTTGTCTACTACATCTGCTGCTTCCTTAGCTGACAGTGCAAATAGTAGTCTTGCGGGCAATTCTACCGTGACTCCTGTAATGCCTGTTTCAACTAGCAGTAAGTATTACTTTTGTAAATTATTTCATTACTGACCACCAACGTTAAGCAAAAAGCTATAAAGACTTCTAATAAATTAAAAAAAGCTCGTATGTTTTTTGACTATTTTGGCTACACTACGCACTCTACAGATTCCATAACTGATTTAGCATCACCTTCTTCAATCTCACACTCAGTTGCAGCTCCTAATGGCTCTACCCCCTCTCTAACTCCCAATAGTGGTCACATCGATTCGGTCGCAAGTGAACATTTAGATGGATCCGTTACCCCAGCTGTACATAATAACAGGAATACTACAACAACTTCCAACAGCGACATTAGTCATGGACAAAATAACAATGATCGCAGTACCAGTGACAATGACATTCCCTGCGCAACATCTTCCACTAACACTGGATTTATACATTCCCCACATCACACACCAGCGACACCCCATACTCATGGTGCAATGCATTCAGAGCCTCACCTGGGAAGCAGTATAATGCCAACCCTCTCGCCTCAACGTATCAATTTAAATAGTGGTTTCGGAACAACCATGCAAGCGATATATCCATCAATGCATCACACAGCTATGTCAATGAGCGACTCCTATAGGTAAATAGGTGCAATTTATATTACTTATTCTTTATTAACAGAGAAACCATAAATATGCAATTACAAGTTTTTCCTTGTGCAACCAATGAAGGCAGAAGCAATATTTTTTATCAGTTTTATGAATTTTGTCATCGATTTGTTAGTCCATATTTTTGCATATTTTACCACTTGCAGCATTTTTCTGCATAATTTAGTTAAAATATGATTTTTGCAGCATTTTTTTTTAGTTTATAGCGCATATTTTGCCTTTTAATATATGTTATATTTTTTTAAAAGCATACAAGAGCTTTCGCAGCAAATAATTTTTTTTTTAATTCTGAGATGGCTTTTCTGTTTTATATATTCTGTATACCCAACCTGGTGCTTCAATTTCGCCATCTACATTTAATTTTTACTCTAAAATTGTAAGATAAAGCAGGTTGTCGTTAAAGATAAATGTTATGCGATGTGTATAACATACAACCAATCTAGTCTATACCAATCTTTTGGTATACCGATCCGACTCAGAATCACTTTTTCAAGTGATCTAACGATGTCCATCCGTCCGTTTGGCTGGTTGTCTGTCCATGTTAACCTATTGCGCAAAGTTAAAGTTCCAATTTTGTAGATAATTTGATAGATAACTTTGTAGCTAATTTTATTTAATAATTTCCCATATTCCCCATAAAAACTTCCGTTCAAATCAGACTCTCTGTGTCCATTATAAGCCATCTAATTATGTTGGTATTTAAATTAAATTTGCTCCAAAAATATTTTACTGCAAACAAAATTATCTTCGAATCGGTTCACATTTGCCCAAAGCTGCCATCCTTAAACAGCTTTAACTTCCTTTTAAATGTTAAAACTAATTAAAAATTTAGCGACCGCACCTAAAATCTTTTTAAACAAAATCATGTGGATGCTAACATCTAGATAATGTTCGGCGCAAACATCTATTATATGAATTTTTACCTAATAACATAACTTTGTGTTTGTGAATCCATGCCTGCCTACCGTTTCCAAATAGGGTAAAATCTAGAAAATTCTTCGGTAAATACTATAGTGTATGGGCTTCAGCGATTATAATTATATTTTTTTTAAATTTTGTAATTAAATTTTTAAATATTTTGTTTTCAAATGAGCAATTTTTGATATTTTTGGGCATATTTTTAAAAAATGTTAGGGTATATTTTCCAGTTTTTACTGCATATTTAATGCGCAAAAAAGTCGTTTTAAGAGCATATTTCTGGTTTCCCTGGTTATTAATGTATTGTGCACAAAGTTCTGTTGTATGATACTAAACTAAATTTATTCTAAATCGTAACTATTACAAAATTTTTTCGCTTCTAGCTCTATGGCACCAATGACAAGCTTTGCCCATTCACATCCGCCTTTAGCATCAATACAAGGTTCACCAATTACACAACAAAGAGATTTAGTATCGCCTTCACTGTATCAGTGTCACGTTTCTTTAAGACCTCCAGTTCCACCGAATCATCACAATCATCATCACCACATTTTGTCAAACGGGAATTTCAGCACACCGTCCGGAAGCAGCAATACCTCAAGCCACCTACAACGCATTGGCAGTGGCTCTACAAATACAACACCCTCTATAAACGCAGGTCAAAGTAGTTACGATAGCTTAGGTGTATATTCCCATGCAGTCGGTTTGCCGCCACCACCAACAGCATTGCCAACACACCAAGGGATAAATGGTTGTGCTGAACGCCTAGCATCTTGTAGTCCCCACGCCAATATGACTAACAACGTTAGTATTAGCTCCCAGACTGGCACCATGCCGACTTCGACATCCGCGCCATACTCACAAATGGGCTACAATGGTTATACTGCAGTTGCGGCGGCAGCTACCTGCAACAACACTAGCAACAGCCCTTCCACACTTCCCCACCCAGCTACCGGCAAACAACAGCAATTCTTTGCATCATGCTTTTATTCCCCCTGGGTATAGACTAAAATGTAATAAAAAGTTCTCATATAAATATGTATTTATACCATAGTATTAGTATATAAAAATAAATACTCGTATTTTAAAAAAATGGTTTCTTGGAAAAACACAACAATAGCACACCATACAATTTTTAAATTTGTATCTATTAAGTAGATAATAAACAACAAATATGCAACAAGAACACATAAAATATAAAATATTATAAATATTTTAAAAGTAGCAATCAATAATTATAACATTCCAAATGTTATAAAAAAGTATTTTATTATCATGATGATCATACATTAACAAAAAACTACACATATCTTTAATGGTTAATGATTTTTTTCAAATGTAAAGTACGTATTTACTATATAGTACACACAACAAATATTTCCTTGAAATGTTCCATTTTTCAACAAATCGATTTTGTGATCCGATATCCAGAAAAAAAGATAATATGGAATCTTAATAAATTTTCATTTGCCCAAAATTAGTTGCATTGAAGATGGAACATACCAACTGAGAAATAAACATACATACAAGTGTTGTCAATTATTTGGGCTTTAATATCGTTCGAATAAAATTTCCTAATTTTTTTCTTGTTCGAACCGCGGAAAAACTTTAGTCCGAACGAACAAAAAATAAAAAATTTCATTCCAAAAACTTAAAAAAAAAAATTTAATTAATATCGATATAAGTTATATTTTTTTAACTATAAAAAATCAAATAAACACCCAAAGAAAAACTTATAATTTCAAAACAAACTTAAGAATGTTATAAAAACGAGATTACATTCGTTAAAAAATATATGTATCGCACTTGATCATAAAGAGACTATTAACTCACAATTTTAATTATACCACATTTTCGAAACAATCGATACGTAATGTTCATATCTATACACTGTAAAAATATAGTGTTAAGTATTTAGTGTAATTTTTGTAATGGAACAGTTGGTTTAGAAATAATTTTTCAAATGCCTTCAATATTAAATTAAAAATTTTTTTGCTTCTACCGAAAATTTTTAAATAAAGAGTTTTTTTCTGTAAGACCAGCACTCAGGGGATCACCCCTTCTAATGAATTACATTGTGTTGGAACTAGGAAAATAGAGAAGGAGGATAGAGGGAATAGTGTTTGTGAACATTTGACTTGAACTTATTCATGTTGTAAGTGAGAGGGAAGACTTCAGCAGGAAGGTAATTCAACATACGAACAGTCCGGCCAAAAAACGAATTCTCCCTGTAATGCGTTGTACGATTCACCTGCCAAACTACAACAAAAGCATGGGCTCTTGAGGAATAACGTGTATTACGAACAAACGTATGGGTTTCGGAATCCAGATCCCTAATTTCGCCAGAACAAACCCCATTGTAGAAACGATAAAACAGGTAAATACAACCCACATTGCGACTGTGCTCAAGGGAGTCTATAAAATTGGATACCCCACTGTCACCAATTAGAGCCTTCGCCCTCTCCTGCACGCGGTCGAAAAGCTCCAAAATAGACTTTGAAGCACCGCCCACACATCAAGTTGTATTCCATACGCGGTCGGATATAGGTGGTATAAATAGCCGTCATAAAAAACCAATTACTTGAATGCTTCTTTCGGCACCTTGAATTTATGTTCTGTTCATCGGACATCACATTGTATCTTCATGCACAGAACATCAATAGATTCAGATTCCTCAATAATTATACCCCCTATATATACAGATGATGCACCTTGATCGGTCGCGCGTTGATGCGCCAGCACGCAACATTGGGTTCTTCGGGTATTAAAATCATCCCTATTTGCACGACCCCATTCCGAGACTATGTCAAGGTCTCGGCCAAGCGTATTATTCATATTCTGTCTCAAAGCACCGACTTCGGATACGCTTGGTCTGCAATAAAATGAATACGAATGGCAAAGGTTGCTGTCATCTGCAAAAGATTCGATAAGGTTGGAAGTTTGACATAGAGTAGGAGAAAGGACGAAGCCTTGCAGCACCCCTGAATGAAACCCCATCTATAACAACTCGTATAGTGAGATCTCTGGGAAAGCTCGATATAAATCGAGAGATATTATCACCGACACCAAATGCAACAAGTTTTGACATTAATGCACCATGCCAGACTCTGCCTAACGCCTTGGAAATATCTAAAGCAATTACCTTACTTTTGCCAAAATGGTGCATGAAACGGCACCACTTTTCCGATAACACAGCCAGTAAGTCTCCAGTAGAGCAACCTTTACTGGCAGTCTCTTGGTAGGTAGTTTGATTCTAAATATTTGACAAGATGGCAATTTACCATACTCTCCAAACTTTGGAAAGTGTCGAACAAATCGCAACTGGGCGGTAATTTTCAGGGTTATTAGAAATTCCTTTTTTTGGGATTTGGCGTTACATAAGCAACTTTTCACCAGACTTGAAATTCCGCGGCAGGGTATCAAGCGCTAAAAAAATTTGCTTAGGGACGAGCTAGCGTCGAAGAGCACTGCTTCAAGACCATTGCAGGTAAACTTCCTGGCCCACGATAATTGTTTATATCGAGAACCCTTTTAGCAGCTCGAGCCCAAAATTAAGTTCCAGGCATAGTTGCGGATACTTTTTTGAGTTGGGTAGGGGTTGATTGCTAGCTGGTAGGTGAGCATTATTAAAAAATAATTCGGCAAAACAATTAGCCTTATCAACCGGGTTCGTGAATGTTCGGCTATCCTTAAAAAGAGTTGGTATTGAAGAACTAGCATTAACTCTTACTCTTTTAACGAATGACCAGAAGCTTTTACTGCCCCGGGAGCAGCAAGAACTTCAGTACGAAGAAGTTTTTCGTAAAGAGTTTTTCCCGTCTAAGTACTTTGACACGTTAAGACCTTGCCATATTTCGTAGCAATTCAGTACCAGCGTTTTTATTGTTACGCCAATTTCTGAATGCTTCCTCTCTGGATCTGACTGTTGATTTGCACGACTGCTAAAGCCAAGATTTAGATCGAGGGTTATTTGAAGCTTTTTTTAACTGGAATGACGACTTTCATTCCTAGCATTATAACATGTTCAACCATTTTCGCCATGACATTGACATTATTGTCCAGGAAACAAAGTTTTCAATTGAAATGCCGAGCTTAGCCCAAATGCTTTTCCGTAAACAAATATTGGTAATTTCGTAGCCCGTCCTGAAACGTTCCGAAGTTCGGAGAACGGAAAAGAGGCGGGAACGGTGCAATGATCCGAGTTTCCGAGAGTGCGAAGAGAGGATTGACCTCTTCCTGTTGGTGCCCATAAATACATGGAATATGTGTTGGTTCATTCACCAGTTGCACGAGGGACTTCTGTTAAGAAATCCGAAATGCAAATAGTGTGCATCGATTTTGAATTTAACCCAAAGACAGTTAAATTCTGCATTAAACATGCCCATTGATTGCTGGAATTGATATACAACTTCATTGCGTATGTACATAGCAAGACCCCGATGAAGATTAAAGAGGGATAGAAGGTGATACCCAAGAATCTGAATATCAAGTGGATCAGAATTTTCAGATACCTGAGTTTTACATAAGGCGCAAACATCCGGCCGGTGGAGACAGATTGAGCATATATTCTCTGCCCACGTACATATATTGAAAAAGTAGATTCGAAACCGACCTCTCATCACAACATAAAAAATTCAAATCAAACGCAAAGTACAGATATCTGTTATGCTAAATGTCGTTAACAACTGTTTGGTGAACAGTGTTTAACACAAAGACATCCGTACTATCAAAAATAGGAATGACGGTTAAAAAGGAACACAACAGACAATTCCACAAAAAGGGCCATAAATGCGCTGACCTGGTGATCGTCGAAAAAGGCCTTCACTGGCGAATTATTATTTTTATTGTTAATGTTATTGCTTGTTTTTATGCTGTTTCGGTTTGTTGCAAAACGGCTATTTGCTTATTATTTTTTCAGATATGTTGTTAATTTTGTAAGTTTGTTATTTTGGTTTTGGCTATTTTGTTTGTTGTTCAGTTTGTTTCTTTTTTCCAGTTTTAATTATTGTTTTTGTTTATTGTTGAGTTGTATTATATAATAATATATAATAATATATATTAATGTTTAATGTTGTTTATATTGATATTTTTTTCGTTTACTTGTAATTTTTGGTTGCAATTGTTTAATTTACAGCCAATCCCACAATGACACACGTTAACGATCGCATAGAAAATAACATTTAAAACAAAAATAATTTTTAAAATTTGTTTTTTTAATGTAATTGTCTGTGCGAACGTTAACGTGTGACATTGTGGGATTGGCTTTCATTTATTGTTTTGTTTTAATATTTTTTATTTTCACTTCAAAAGAACAGACACGGACGTATTCATTTTAATTTATTTTTTTCGCAATTAATACCCTCATTATCGTCAAGTGTATGTACATACATTTTAAAATATTTCATTCGTTTATTTTAAAATAATCATTTAAAAATAATAAAAATTTTATGAATGTTATTTTTGCCAAGCTAATAGGGACTCAATTTCTTCAATGTTAATAAAATAAATTTTTAAATAACAATATTTTGTTCCCAACGTTTCGTCGATTATTTGTCGACTTATTCAAAGGATTGTCAATTTAAAAATTAAAAAACAATAAAATAAGTACAATAATGTTACACATAAACAATACAGACTTAAAATATGAAATTTAATAAAAAATTTGTACATGTTCCAAGGAGCATACAAATATAAAACATAATTTTAATATTTAAACACATTTTTATTTTAACTTTAAATATATCACAGCTTAAGAAATGGCAACAATATAACTCGCATTTATATTGTTCGTGTCTTCCTTCAAATTCTTAATTTGTTGTTGTATTCTAAGGCTTTCACTTGTGTGTCTCTTCCTTTCTTTGTTTTCTATATCTAGAATTCTAACATCATCGCAATTAATTGTTGCTGTTGGCTCTTTTCTCCGCATTACCTCTATCTTGTGTTTTCCCATTCTTGCCTCCAGTGTACGTTTTGTTTTTCCTATATTAATAAGCTCATATCTCTGTTTTATTTCCTTCACATTGTTATTCGTATACAATGTTACTTTGTTGTTGTTTATTAAAAAGAAAAAATAGAAAAAATCGTGCTTAATGTCAAATTGGGTTTGTATTTAAAACCTTTTCTTTAGCTTCACTTCGGAAAATCAAATCTTGTAACGTTAATTATACCGCCTTATACTCAATGCAAATGGATGAAACTTTGTAGGCATACATAGTCCCGATGACAATACACGAATACATTAGCGTAGCCAGGATAAAATCTACGAGGGGGGTGGGGGGGTCAAAAATGTTTTTTTTTGGTAAAATGCTTTTTTTGACCGCCTTTTACTCATTGCACATGGATGAAACTTTGCAAGCATACATACATCCGATGACAATACACGAATACATGGGCGTAGCCAGGGTAAAATCTAGGGGGGGCAAAAATATTTTTTTAAATGCTTTTTTGACCGCCTTTTACTCAATACAAATGGATGAAACTTTGCAGGCATACATATTCCCGATGACAGTACACGAATACATGGGCGTAGCCAGGATAAAATCTAGGGGGGCGGGCAAAATTTTTTAAAACCTTTTCTTAAGCTTCACTTCGGAAAATCAAATCTTGTAACGTTAATTTAACCGCCTAATACTCAATGCAAATGGATGAAACTTTGCAGGCATACATATATCCGATGACAATACACGAATACATGGGCTTAGCCAGGATAAAATCTAATGGGAGTGGGCAAAATTTTTTAAATGTTCTTTTTTAAGAAAATCGTTTCTTAAAAATTTTTTTTAAATGTTCTTATTATTATTGACGACCGTATGTTATTGTTATCGGTAAATCCAGGTATGTATTTTACACTCTAAAATTTGTTCTCTTCTTTTTCTGTGTTGCAGATTTGTTGTGGTTATTTCTGTCCTTATCCAATTTTTTAATCGTATTGTCTATCAATGTAGATGTGAGTTTGGTGGGGAAGCTCTTGTTTTTTAAATTTTTTGTTATAATATGTTTGTTTTTATTATGAAATTGTGTATCACTTATGTTGAATACTCTAGCAATGAAATTTTTTGCTGTGTTGATAATTTGATTTTTGGATTTTTTGCGTGGTAATTCATTAACCTTCCAGAAGATGTTTCTTTAGTGTTCCAATCAAACAGAATGATATTATTTTTTAATCTAAGTACGCAATTTCTCTGTTTTACTCAAACTCAGCAGTAAATTGTATCTAATAGGATGTTGTTTGTTAAAAGTTTACAGAATTGTAATTTAAAAATTGAATTTTATTTACATTGAAGAAATTAAGGCCATGTAAGCTTGACAAAATAACATTCATAAATTCATCACTCTGGCCAAAGGAACAACTACAACAATAGAATTTTTAGTTTTTTAGCTTGTAGGCGACTCGATATTTTTACTGGTACACAGATAGAAAAACACTCGGGGTAAATTAAGTTTTTAATACTTACTTTCAGTACGTAATTAAGAATTTATGTACCAGTCGTACTCTAGAATTTTAGTACAAAACGTACTTAAACAATCCTAAAGTGGACTACTTTCGAAAATCAATCCAGGAATTTCTTAAACCTATAACGTTCAAACCGTATGTAGTACCTATTACATCGACTTGATCGGCGTAGGGTAATTATTGTATAAACGGAGATTATATTAATCCAATACTAAACAAATATCCCACAAAATTATTTAAAACTCAAACTTAGTAGCGAACTTATTTGATCGACGTACCTATAGTGTGTAGGGCACACGCAAGCATGATGTAATATACAAAAACCATACTGTTTGTTTACAATTTAAGTAATTTGTACTTTCTCTTTAATTTTTCTTTCTTTTGTTATAGCTCCGGAATAACGATTGAAAAAAGAGTATTTATTGTTTATTATCTAAAGCGGCCCATACACTTGCAATATTATTGTATATGATATCCGCCATATTATTTCCATTTTGTCCTATATTATGCAATAAGTAGCACAATAGTTTCATTCATTCAATAAATAAATTAACATAACCTATAGGAATAACATAAACAGCATTGTACAATGTTGCAAACACATTTCACTTTCTTTTCGTTGTGTAATAAAAATCAAAAGTCTTTTGATTTTTGCCAATATATCGTGTCACCTTCGAATATCACATACACATTGGCGATATAATTGTACAATGCGTAAAATTGAACAATTTTATTGCAAGTGTATGAGCCACTTTAGAGATCAAATGAAGAGTATACATATTTAGCAACAAAAAACCACCACCAAATTTAATACCTTTAGCAATAATGTAATTTATTTTTGTTAGTTTGTACGTATGTATGTATGTTTGTATGTGCTATGTTCAACCAATGACTATAAACATATAAAGATGTGCTACTGCCATACATTGTACGGCCAGTGCTAAATTTGTCGAATGGCAGTACTACCACTGCCACTTTTATTTTAAGAGAACTCTGAATGTAATAATTATTACTCTCAGAGAACTTTTAATTCTTATTTATCAGCGTATATGTGCGTGTACGCGTGTGTGTATGTGTGTACATGGCAAATCAAAAAATATATAAACAAACTAAAAGAATTCCTGTTTTTCTCGTTGAAACCACATTTAAGTAAAACAATAAAACAAAAACCTAATTAAATAAACTTTTTAATGCAATTTACGTGCAAATAACCTACATACGTAAAAGCTAATTTGACCGACTGTGTAATTCTAGGGTAAGAATATGTGTTTTATTGTTGTACAGATGAAACTACATAAGTATGTATGTACTTATATCGATTCCCTCCGAAATTCAAATGCTGTTATTATCTAAATTTAAAGAATTAAAGGAATGTGAAAATAAACCGTCCTATTTATAAAAACTAAGACCGGTTTATAAAAGGTTTGTTAAATAAATTTTTATTCATGTTTTATTTTTTTATAAATAAGGCCGTAGGTATACCATTAACTGACTTGTTAAAAAAAAATATTTTAAGCTTATTAAAGGGGCTCATCACTGCCTCATCAAATTCACTATTTTGTAATTGTGTTAGTAATAATATAAAAAAACTCATGGTTTTATATGACGAAAATCAAAATACATACATACATATGTACATACTATTGATTTTCATTAAAGTTTGAAGCCAGTTTGATATGTATGACGTTTACAAATGTATGAAACAATTTAATTTTTTTTTTTAATTTATTAAAAATTTTCATTATTATTTAATCATTAAAATAATTTTTTTTTTAATACAGTAGAATCTCACAAATTCGAACCGTCCAGAAATTAGAACCCGCCATTTCAATATTTTGGACGCTCTAAAATTAGAACCTGTGTTTCTAATTTCATGAAGTGTTTTTTTGGTTTTTATTGCTACTAGGAAAATTTTTTTTATGATTTTGAACTTAATAGGCTAAAAACCAAATTAAACTCTCTAAAATTAGAACAGGGTGTTCTAATTTCCGGAATTTTTTAATATATATTTTTTTTTTTGTATTTTCACTACAAATTAATTTTTTTCGATCATTAATACCGAAACAATGCAACTATGGTGCCTGTTTGTTTAAACGTTTTGAAATGTAAGTGATGCAATGCATAATATTAAAATAAATCTTTATTGCTTGCAAATTAAATGTCAAATATGCTTTGTGATATCAACTTTAAAACCGATGCTCTGATTGCTTTTTTGCTGCGTTACTAATACTTAGCATTGATGTTTTGGAAGGCTTTGCATTGCATATATATTGTACTGCGGCGTTATGAAACATTATACTTTGTTCTTATACAAAGCATTTGACGTTTTGGAAGTCAGCCGAACTCTCAACAACTTTTATAAAAAAAAAATAACATTTCAAGTGCTACGGCATTCCCTTACTACGAAGCGGGTTTGTAAGGGAGAATACTAAAAAATAGCTGTATCAAAACATTCAGTGTGTAAATATGATCGTTACATCCATGTGCGCTGAATAATGCGCTTTATGTGTCAAAAATGTATTGCTTCAAAGTGGGAACTCGCCATATAAAATTCTTGTCTTCCGTAAGCGCAATGGTAAGCGAAACCCTTATGTTTCTCCCTTACAAACCTGCTTCGTTGGAAGCTTCATTTTTTATTGGGTAAGCCCGTTTCCTCTTTTGCCAAAGTTGATGTTTGAAATTCATTTTATAATCTTAAAATCGTTTTTTAGAACATACAAAAATTAAATAAAAAAAAATTTTTTTGGGTTTAGAAGCAGGGTTGTTAGATGTGACGAGTTTTTTGTGAAAATACAGTAAAATGACGATTGACGATTTTTAAACTTAAAAAGTAATAGTGTTGTGACGATTTTCTGGCATCAGTAAAACACTTAAAAGAAATTTTCACCCCTATCGTAAATAACAAGTGGAATTTTTGTTCCCATGAAATTTGCATTCCCCTCGAAGGGAAAAAAGCAATCGTGAATCTCATGTGAAATAGATCTAAATAGAAGTTCTCTCCTGAGCAGTGTGACCACAACTAAAAAAAAATTGGATGCTAAATGGGGATTAAAACAATGCTAAAAATAAAATTTGAAAATGCAAAAAAATGCTAAATTTTCTTAAATAATTGTATAATTTTAATGAATGAATTATACATTAATTGACCTAAAAATATTATATATCTTTTAAATAAAATGAAGTTTATATAAAAAAAAGTTATATACATACATAGATTTATTTAATAAAAACAATTCAGTAGTTTGACAAAAGTTAGCGATTTTTTAACCAAAAAAACAAAAGGCCCTATCTACAAAATATTACATGATAAACGCTAAAAGCCCCAACCTACAGTTTGCAAAACATGCAACATTGTCAACTGTCAAAAAAAAAACTGTTAAGGCGCAACCATAATGTGCTTAAGTTGGCTAAAGCAAATGTGCGAATACATGTAAATCATATGAGGCAAACCATATTGAACTTAAAGAAAATTTTTTTTAGTTGTATGAAATTGTCATTTGCTTAAGCAAAGTGCGAAACTGATCGCACATTCCGTACGGAATCAAATGTTTTTTGTTTTTGTTTTTTTAAATACTTTTTGTTAATTTTTGAAAGTAGGTTAAGCAAGGCTATGCATATTATGGTTGGGCCTTAAGGTTTTACAAGAAAAGTAGAAGAAAAATCAATTATAAACAGTTTAAGGCGATTAATAAATTTATCATTTTAAATAGTTGTTTGTAAAATTTTCAAAATGTTAGATAGGGTTTTTTGCGTTTTAGGTAACGATATATCGGGTGTTTTTTTCAGTGGTATAGAACTTCGAATTGAAATAAAACACAAGAAAATCGTTTTAATGACCATCAATTTGGCTTTATTGGAAGGATAATTTTATGCCATTAATGTTTAAATATGATTTCAGGCATGTGGGCGCCGCGGCTGGCTCGAATTAAGCCAATTCTACAGGTCCAATTTTCAACCACTTTTTCGAGCATATGGGGCCGTATGTCGGCAATAACGCCACGAATGTTGGCTTCCAATTCCCCTAACGTTTCTGGTTTGTTTGCGTAGTCGAGCGACTTCACATTACCCCAAAGAAAATAATCCAATGGTGTCAAATCACACGATCTTGGTGGCCAATTGACAGGTCCATTCCGCGAAATTATGCGCTCATCGAATGTTTCCTTCAATAAATCGATTGTGGCGTGCGCTGTGTGGCATGTAGCGCCGTCTTGTTGGAACCACAACTCATCCACATTCATGCCATCCAATTCGGGAACAAAATAGTCGGTTATCATGGCTCTATACCGGTCTTCATTAACGGTAACTGCCTCTCCAGCATTATTTCGGAAGAAGTATGGCCCAATGACTCCACCAGCCCATAGAGCACACCAAACAGTCAGTTTTTGTGGATGTAATGGCGTCTCAAGGGTCTCATGTGGATTCTCTTCACTCGAAATGCTGCAATTTTGCTTGTTGACGTAGCCATTCAACCAAAAATGAGCCTCATCACTGAACAAAATTTTGCGATGAAAATCAGAATCGAGATCAATCTCATTTTCGGCCCATACACCAAAATCACGACGCATTGCATGGTCTCGCGGCTTTAATTCTTGCACAAGCTGGATCTTGTAAGGTCGCAAGCCAAGATCTTTGCGCAAAATCTTCCATAAAGTTGATGGACAAAGCTCCAATTGCTGTGCACGGTGGCGAATCGATTCATTCGGGTCCTCTTCAACACTTTGCTCTACAGCGGCAATTGTTTCTTCGGTGCGCACTGTTCGACGTCTCTGCGGATGCGTATTATCACATAGAGTAAACGTAGTGCGAAAACGATCCATGGTTAACCGAATTAATTGCTCTGATGGACGATTATGTTGACCATAAAATGGACGGAGCTTGCGGTAAACTTCGCGAGCTGAACCGTTATTTTCGAAATAAATTTGCACGATTTGCAAGCGTTGTTCTTTTGTCAACCTGTTCATCATGAAATGGCAAACCAAACTGAACATAAATCACATTAGAGTTGCCAGATTTAACCACAAAATGCCAGTTTTATCTCTATTCGAAAAACAAACCTGTAAAAAAAACACCCGATACATACATATCTGTGGCAATAAATAATAATGGCTTAAGTCGAAATTTCGTGTTTTGAGATATTAAAGGTTTTGTCTAAAATGAATTGTGTGTTGTATTGTGAAAGTTAAAATATAAATGCGTATAGTTTTATTAATAATGACATTTTATATTTGAAATTTAACTGCGTCTTAGATCTTGAAGAAGATGGTATGAATATGTAATAAAATTAAAAAGCACTTAAGGCAACTTAAGCCATTATTATTTATTGCCACAGATATATATTATTAAATACAAAATATAATTAAAGACAGAAATTATCATTAAAAACATAAAAGGCTATTCAACACCATTTTCAGTAAATTTAATTACACATTAAACACACCATTATATGAATAGTTTTCCTTCATTTCCAAAGTGTTGGTCAAAATACCATTAGAATATGATATGTTTTCATCATATTCTAAACCCCTATCCAGAATTCAATAGTTGAACTTTTCTTCATCGATTCGTATGCATTCAGCTTTTGCCATTACTGTTCAAAAACCGTTATTTCTTCTGTAGTAGTTTTTTTTGGTGTTTACAGGGTTGCTATTATTATACATTTGTATAAACGTATAAATGACAAAATACAATTATAGGGATTGACAGAAGTGATAAGTTGTATTGTGAAATAGCAATAGGTATACACAATTTTTAAGATTAAATGCTATTTGAAAAATTCGCTGCTAAATCAAAATAAATAATGCTATATTTAGCAGTGAAAATGCTAAAAGGGTCACACTGCTCCTGAGACTGATGATATTAGTCTCAGGAGAGAACTTAACAACTCGGCAACGAATGCTTTTACTGAAGCAGCGTTAAATTTAATTATATTGAGTCAATGAGTTTGTTTCTTTATTTGAGCGGCTTATCATATACATGCATTAATGTGTATGTGTATGCGTAAAATTAAACACATAGCAAATAAAATCCACCAGATTGTAGTGAAGGGTATAAAAAAACAACAACAAAAAAACCACATTACCAACACTGTATTACCACAGCCACTGTATGACCCTAGAAACCAAAATTGATTTGGTTTGTATGGGATGTTTGTGTCGTTTTGGTAATACAGTGTTGGTGTGGTAATGTCGCGTCTAATTGGACCTTTAAAGAAAAAAATTTGAGACAGTCGAGGTTTTTACTCATATCTTAGCCATTTTTGAACCGATCTTGCTGAATTTCAATAGCAAACAATTCCGGACCATATGTGACATAAATGTATAATAACCTGGCCCACATCATATATGGGTTCTACAAAAATTTTATCAATCACTATTTACAGGTAGTAAAGATATTTTTAATACTTTTAGCAGAATCCAAGTGATTAAATTTTAATTAAATCACAAACGGTTTATGCACGCTACCGATTTAATTTCGACAAACTAAAATTTTCGTTACCAAGAGCCATTATCGCCATATACTTTATGTTATATTAATTTTATTTAAAACAAGTAAGAGTGCTATATTCGGCTGTGCCGAATCTTATATACCCTTCACCATTGTGCGAGCAGAATACAGAGCAACTAGACAAAAACTAAATAATTGTTACATATATATACATATTTACAATACTTAAAACTTCATTATAAATAAAATTTAAAAAGCGAAAACTGGTAAATATTTTTTTTAAATCATTTTTAGAACATAAAAAAATAAAAATATTAAAAAAAAATTTTCTTTTGAAAAAACCAAGATTCGAACCAGGGAACTCTCAGTTTCTAACTTAACACACCCCCTAGACAAGTGAACCATGAAGGAACGTTAATCAAATATCATTAAAATGAAATCAAATGGTTAAAAAAAAATTAATATTTTGGTCATAACTTTTTCGTATCTGAACCGATTTTCTCGAGTTTTTCAGAATATATTTTCTATCTCAACGTCCCCACTATCCAGGAGGAAATTAAAAAAATATTCAATAAGCTACATCGATAAACTAATGGTCCACCCTAACTACCTCGCTCGGGGTTTGCTTCAGTTCGAAGGTCACCAGAGGCTAAAAAGAACCGATACTTTGAGCCTAACTAGAAGACATTTTTAAAATTTGAATACAGCAGTTAGTGGTTACACTGGTAACAACTAATAAACAACAAGTAGAATTAAGATTTGAATACATATTGTAAATTTCGATAAGAAAGATTCAATAATAAAAATAAATTTAAAAAAAAAAAAAAAATATTTTCTACTAAAAATTTCCGATCTTTTGATGTATAAGGCGTAACCATAGGTCATACTACAGTCAAAAAATTCAGATTATACAATTTTAAAAATTTTTTGTATGGGGGGTACCACGCCCACTTCTCCAACCCCGCCCACATTTTGTGTGTTGGTGTGTATTTATAACTTGAATGTTTGCACCGAATTTGGAAACTTTGGCACTTGCCGTTCTCCAGATATACAGAAAAAAGCAATAAAAATACAACAACAGCAAGGGATTTTTGGAAAAAATTAGAGGCAGTCGTGGTTTTTTGGTCATATCTCAGCCATTTTTGGACCGATCTTGCTGAATTTCAATAGCACGAAATGGTGGACTATATGTGACATAAATGTGAAACAACCTAGCCGTTATTATGTCTGGAGTCTCCGTAAAACACATATCAAACGTAAGACGGACGGACATCGTTAAATCAAGTTCTCTCCTCATAAGGACCCAGAATATATAAACTTTATAGGGTCTTAGATTAATATTGTGGAAATTACAAACGGAAAGACAAACTTATATGTACCCTTTTCCACCTGAGGTGAAGGGTATACAAATAATAATGATCAAAGTTACACACCTTAATTAATTAATTCTCGTCTCTACGATAACGCTTGATATCTGAAAAAATATTTCACGCGTCCATTTCTATTCGGATTTGGTTTTCGTTGTTTTGTATTTCTGTGATATTACTTGTGGTTCAAAATGTCAAGTGTTTTTAATGTATTTTGCATAAAATTAGCTATTCGGTATTTGTTAAAGGGGAAATCGAATAAAACTTTCACATTATTTTTAAGGAATCAAATCTTTTTTAGGAGCAATCCTCAAAACCATCTTTATTTCTCGCCGCGAACTTTACAATTTTATGAAAAATACCGAAGTTAATGAATAGAGAAACAAAATGAGTGCCCTTGGAATGAAAGTCATTAAACGTATAAACGCCTCTGATATAAAAGATGTTGACCAAAGATTTAAGAACTTCATTATAGATTTCAAGACTGGACATAATAAAAGTCATCATAAACATGAACGCTTTTTTAATTAAAAAAAAGGAATGGTTAGATGCTTCTAACTCGTTTGTTCCACCACCTCAAAAACGAGGTCGTAAAGAAATTTTATTTGAAGAATGTAATGAGAAATTTTTTTTAGATTAATTTTAGCATTTACTGAATTTAGTGAAAGCAAAAACTGCATACCAATTTATACTACAGTAGTTTTGACTTAACTGCCTTTTGTTTACGTGCACTTTTGACTTAACTGCACAAAATTGATAATTTTTGGAATTATTCTTTATAATTCCATACAAATTCCTTTTTTAAGTGCTCTTTCTATACCCGCACATTTAAGATAAATGCGCAAAATTTTTGGCATTTTAAAATTATTTTCATACAAAAAATCAAAGTTAGCTGCACTTTGACTTAACTGCCCAAAATACATATTTTCTGGAATTATTCTTCAAATTCCTTTTTTACGTGCATTTTGTATACCTGCACATTTTTCATATTTTTGGGCAGCTTTAAAATATTTTCATACAAAACATCAAAGTTAGCTGCACAAATAAAAATATATGGTGGCCACTTTTTTACATAAATATCCAATTTAAGCTGTTTATAAAAATATAAATTGCAATTATTTAGTTTTTTCCATAAATTTGTATGTTCTTTGTGAATTCTCATTGCGATCTCTCATTGTTTCTTGTATATTAAATAAACATACATACATGTACATATAAAATGATCTGTAGTTTCCCAGCTAGCATAGGCTGTTTGTTAGACGATTATGTTTAATATACAACTCCTAAAAGAATCTTCTGATGATTATCTGACGAGTAACAAAAACAAAAACATCTAAATCTTTTTTTAATTTATTATTTTTTATTTATTTTTTGACACGCTCGTCTTTAAATCGTGGAATGAACCTTTTGGGACTTTTTGTAAGAGTCGTATAACAATTACCGAGCTACCTAAATAAGACCGTTTTTGAAGTATGAAAATGCTATTGCCAATACAATTTTAATAAAACAAGCCGGCCTAAGGATCTGAAAAAAAAAGGATTTTCCGACAGGATGGTGTTGATTTCGCGACCTTAAGGTTTGTTGTATAGAAATTGTATACAAATTAGAAGTTTTGGCATGAAAAATACGCTTGATGCCGTTATTTTACGGCTCAGTATTTCACGAGTTGTAAAATAATACATACATGAGTCTCACACGACTCTTGGCATGCTTTTGAAAGGCTCGTTAGATAATCTCTACATACATCATAAACAATTCCCTTTACGATTAATATGACAGAATCTCTCATAGTAATCAGCACGTGTAACAGTTTCTTCCGTGCGAGGAATTGTCTACAATTAAAAAATGAGCTCGTCGACGATCAAAAACACCCTTTGTGAGATTGCCAGACTCCAAGACGAAATCTCCTAACCAATTATTTATGTACAGAATTTTCTAAAAATGAGCATAGATATATAAAGCTGAGAAAATTTCCTTTTAAACAAGCCCACTTTCAGCGATACAGGCCAACTATTCACCAATTTCAATAAATATTTCCAAAAAAGTATTATTTTTTTCAGATTTCCTGAGCACCAAATTTTCAAGTCAAAAACCGGAAGCTCGATTTTGATTTTCGAACCATGGTTTCTTTAGGAAAAGTTCTTAGAATTTTCCGTAGATTACGATTTTGCTATACGCTTTGACACTTTTTTTGGGCCCGAACAAATTGACCCACTCTAGTGTACATACATATTTACATTAAAAAAAAAAATAATAATTCAAGAAGTTTATGTACATTTATAAATTAAATAAGTATGTATACATTAAATTTTCTACTGAAAACATGAGGCAAAAAAAAAGACATTAAGCAAAAAAAGAATACAATTTCTTAAAAAGAGTCGTGTAATGTTGTTTGTCTAATATATTTCAACTGCCATCACGGATAATAGAGGTAATCACGGTTAATCCAAGCAAACTATTTGAAAACATTGCAAACAAAAAACAATAGACTGAACTTTGGCCATCACGGGTAATCGGGGTTACCGGTTAACCGGATCACGGATATTCGAGGCCCGACTGTACTTTATTTGTACATATTTGATTCCAGTATATATTTTACGGATTCGTAGATTTATTTAGGGTTCATATTGATTGTGAACACAAGCTGTCATATTAAATTAGATTTTTTGACAGTCGCAACAAAACTCATTAGATTTCTATATCACAAATTATTATGGAATACGTAAGACTTGTGAGATGGTGTAATCTAGCCTTAACTGATTACAAATTTTAGTATATCGACTGATTTTATCAAGAGGTTCGGCATTATTTTGTTCTAATTTTTGTATATTAATTGTTTGATTTTACAATTCCTCCATTATTAAACATTTCTCACTTGGATACTAGTGCCGGTAATGCATTTCATTGCATACATGGCATTGCCAACAGTGACTAATAAAGCCTAGATTACACTATCTCACAAGTCTTACGTATTTCATAATACTTTGTGAGATAGAAATCTAATAAATTTTGATGCGACTGTCAAAAAATCTAATGTAACATGGCAGTTTGTGTTCACACCATCACACAAAGTATAAACACTCACATTTGAAATAAAATGCAACCCTGATCCAATGAAAAGTATTATTGTTTAGAAATTTTTCAAAAAACGATGAAGTCGTATGGGATGTCAAACTTTTTTCATAATACTTGTCATTTTCGTGACACATTGCATTCACACTATCACACTTTGTCATATTACTTGAGTTTTTGACAAGTATTAATACAAAGTATAATAGTGTAATCTAGGCTTAAACAAATAATTTGTCAACCCTATACCACTATTTTATAACACACGATCAGATGGTGTTCGTTATTTTATTAATAAAATTTCACCAACACAAGTTATTTTTCTGTCTCTGGGTGTGCGTGAAACGGTAGCAAAGTTCTATGGTGAAATGAAATTTGTTTGTGGTAGAAAATTTACATATCTGTGCTGTGTGAAATTATAACATTTTTGACAACGTAAATTTTGACATATATACAACAAACAATTACTAGTACTTTTGTGAAAATTAAATTTTTACCAATCATCATTTCAATTCTGTTGGAAATTTAGATCGTCCCAACTATTTGAAGAATTCGTTTTGATGTTACGAAAAAGGCAAAGCCGACAGGTAAGATTCGATACATTTTAATGAAAAAATTTTTAAATTATTTTTAGGAAGTTTTATATATGTAACCTCTGTTTATTTTAAGACAGTAAATGCTTTTATGGATGGCGATGATAGACTTAGGAGGATGCATTTTAAATTGTCAGCAAATTCTTTAAGAAAGATTGTCACCTGCATTCCAAAGAAGCACCATGGTTGGTCTGTGGAATATGAAGTTATGTGTTTTCTGTACTGGATGAAAGGGAATGCAGCTATATAGTGGTTGCAGGGTTTTTGGGCTTGAGCCGATACACAGCACGAAGCTGTGTATGCCCTCCTAAAACTGTTACGAATCATGATATTTTACTCAAACTAGTTAAACATGCTAAAAAAAGCATTAGTTTTCTGATAGTCGGTCAATAATTAAATATAGGTCTTAACCGCAACCAATTTTAATGCAGATGTCTGTTTTTATAAAGATAATAATAAATAGACATCATATAGATATTACTCCTAAAATATTCGAACTGTCGGTGGAGGGCATCAAAGATTCGGCACAGCCGAATATAGCACTCCAATACAATGTTCGCACGACAGGGTTTTTTTGTAATTCACTCTCTCATTCGTAATCCACAGCCTAATTACGATCCAAATTACATCATTCGTCATACAAAATTTTGAGAGCGGATTATCTCATTTGTACGTAATTCAATTTTTATTACCCTGTGGATTACTTTAAAATCAATGTGGTCTCAAATTTTTATCGGTTTTTTTCCATCAGCAGCTGTCAAAGCAGGGATGCCAGATTTGACGACTTATCGACGATGTTTTGTTCCGAAATTAGCAAAGTGCCGATTTCCTTATTTTTTTAAAAAAAGTCACGATTTTTTCAGTCTCCAAAGTCTGAATAAAATATCAACATTTTCTGACAATTTCGTTTTTAAACCCTTCACCGAAGGTAAAAGGGTATATAGGTAATTCCAAAGTGTTGAACGTGACAGTCGTACGCATCAAAATGCAATACCATTTTAAACAAAAAATATTTTTACGTTTTCTTGAACCTTAAATTATAGCACTAAGAAAGCACTGTTATCTATGCTAAAGTTTATGGAGGGCGCGATTCTAGGTCAAAGATAATGGCAAAAGAAGTAGCGGTTCGAACGTGAAAAAAAACAGAAGAAACGAAACCTGGTACAATCTTTAAATCAAACTTCTTTCAGAATTTTACGTAGCAATATAACATTAAAATGTCTTGGTTTGATTCCAAAATCTTTTGTATTTTATTTTTTTAAGCTAAAATCTGGGTCGATACGTGACATTTCGAACGTGAAATTTTTTCCGTAATAATTTAACTGTATTGTGATTAAAATAAAATAAAAATTTACCGTTAAGCCGAATAACATTTTTCTCTTTGAACTCTTCCTTGGATTACAGACCATGTAAGAAAGTTTTTTTGGAATAATTTTTATCAAATATCGCCTCTTTTAAGAAAGATAAATATTAAAGAGAACATACAATAAAATATTCTCACATTAGAAATTACGTTTGCACAACGTTGCAGTCTGATTGTTTATCTAAGTGAACAAATGTATGGGTAAATTTATAAAATTAGTAAAATCTCAATATTTCTCTATAACAATATCGTAAAATAATCAGCTTTTAACAACTTTTAAATTTTCCGTCACGGTGGACGTTTTGACGGAAATGCCCATATATAACTTTTATCATTCCTTTGTAAATTCTACAATATTGATCCTACACCCTATAAAGTATATATATTCTGGGTCCTTATGAAAAGCGAAGTTCAAATCCGGTTGTCCGTCTGTCTGTTGAAATGGGTTTTCCGAAGCCCCCAGATATGATTGCGGCTTGGTTGGGGAATCTTTATGTCAGGTATTCTTATTATAATAGTGCTATTGAAATTCGGCCAGAGCGGTCCAAAAAACCTGAATTTTTGGAATGTCGTATGACCTACGGTTACGCCTTATATACCAAAAGATCGAAAAACCTTAAGTAGAAAATATTTTCTGAAAATATTTTCTGAAAATTTTGGAAAAATCGGTTCGGTAAAAAAAAGTTATGACCAAAATTTAATTTTTTTTTAATACCCACTTTCGGGAACCATAGATCTTCCCGAGTTCAAGATTTTTAGCTCAAGTAAATGGTAAATTTCTTCCTTAACACGTCGGTATTTAAATCTGTAAAATCGGTTTAAAAATGGTTGAGTTATAATCAAAATACTGAAATTCCAAAAATTATTTATTTAATACCCTTCACCGAAGGTAAAAGGGTATGTATAACTTTGTCATGGCGTTTGTAATTTCTACAATATTTATCCTACACCCTATAAAGTAAATATATTCTGGGTCATTATAAAAAGCGAAGTTGAAATCCGGTTGTCCATCTTTCCCCCAGGGACCAAAGTTGCATGTTCAGAAGGATGGCCCTAGTGGTATACCTTCAACATGCAACAAAAGCCTATGTATTACCTCCTCGCGGTGGTCCCTGTCAACATCTCTTTGAGATGGCTGAAATACAAGGCTCTAGCCGAGGCTGGCTAGGAAATGGCGGGGCGAATTTCCGAAAGTCTGGCGTCCTTGAATTTATTCAATGGCGTGAAGTATTAACCATAGTACTTACGGTCATATGGCATCCTCGGGCATCAGTGCCCGCAGATGTCCCTATCCACCTGTCTGATCATTGGTGAGGTATCAGCTTACCTACCACTGGCAGTGGTGACTCTTGTTAGTCAAGGGATTTTAATCAGAAAGCCAAAATTTTTGTGAAGTAACTTCAGAAGTAAGGACGTCAGCTGGGGACGTGTTGGTATGTGAGAAGAGGTGAGAAGGAATTGATGGTAGCATGAAGGATTGGAAGGATGTATGATGGATGGCAAGTTGTGTTGGAAAAGAGGTGCAGCACATCCATTGTGTGTTGATTAGTAGTTTCCTGTCGATGGTGATGATTCGGTAACCCCGAAACAATACATCGGGTTGGTCAGTCGAAAGTCTTCACACCGTGGATGTGCATCGCATGAGCAGTGGACAATCATGCAATTGGTCCGATAATGCCTATTTAGTACTCAGTTTCATTTGGTATGTCGTATGACCAATGCCTATGCTCCGTGTTGGAAAGATAGTGTGGAAAGACCTTTTACATTGAATGTTGCACGGCGCGGATGATGGATGGATGTAGATGTGTAGTGAACATCTATTATGTTTGAACCAGTAGCAGGTCTCTTGAAATTAGCTCGTTCACATGGATTCGATATGTGTTCAGGTAGAGGGTGTGAAAATTCTTACATCTTGGTTGTACTCTGCACGAGTATTGGAAACCTAATAAGATCTTGGTTTGTAGCATGTTTCCTTCACAAAAGATTAGTGTTGCTGAACAGGGACTAGGCTTTCTGGTTCAAAATGCTTTTCTTTCAATTGATGTCGGTAAGCTGATTACACCAGGTGGCTGTGGTGCTACCCAAACTAACGCGGGTAGATGTTTTCCAAATTGCAATTGGAACTAGTGGAGTGGTTTGGTTGCGAGGAGGAGACATCTGTGTCCTGTTACTATTTAACAGGAGCTGTTGCCAGAAAACACGCAGCAAGAGATTAGATAGCTCGAACTTCATAGCAAGGAGTTTGAATGCTTTCAGCACCGCCGCTGTTAACATATTGCAAGATTTACGAGACTATGTCAAACTCTGTACTATCGACATTTAGAGAAAAATGTAAAAAACTATGTGGCTAAAACCCACCATGCAATAACGTCATAGTACAGGTATGCATGTAAAACATGGACATTTGTCCATCTTTCCCCCCCTTTGTATTTGTTTACATATACTAGCATAATGCCCAATATGTTTTCACCCTTCTTTATTATTTCATCTATTTAACGAAATAATTTTTACAAATAGAAACTTGGAATTTTTGTTTCTTTTTGCTGTTTAAAAACTCGCCAAAAAAGATAAATCTACGGTATGACAACAGTGCCTATACAAAAAGAAAACAAACAAACATACATACATGATACAAACTATTTTGGTGAATATAGGCCACCTATTAGGGTTCACAACTCAAATTAGTTGATTTGTAGTTTTTGTATTATGGATTACAACTTTGCTACATGCGGTGAAAAAAAAAATCAAAAATAATTACTTAACTGTGTTGAGTTGTGTTCCGTAAACAGGCCATATTTCATTTCAGTGAAATTCAAATAACGTTCCTTCATGGTTCAGTTGCCTAGGGGGTTCAATAAGGTTAGAAACTGTGAGTGTCCTGGTTTTTCAAAAAGAAATTTTTTTTTTTAAAATTTTGTATGTTCTAAAAACGATTTAAAAAAATATTTACCAGTTTTCGCTTTTTAAATTTAATTTATAATGAAGTTTTATGTATTGTTTTTATGTATGTATATGTAAAAATTATTTAGTTTTTGTCTAGTTGCTCTGAAGGTGAAGGGTATATAAGATTCGGCACAGTCGAATATAGCACTCTTACTTGTTTAATCTAGGAATGATTAACAGCCCTAACTTAACAAGAGCGGGAGGCGGAACGTTTTCTTTCGCTTAGCTTTTACGCTGATATGTAGTAGTGATAGCTTTCTTGTTTAATAAAACCCACAAAAAAATCTAAATAAAAAAAAAGATAAAAACGCTAGATTGACCAAAATAAATAGCTAATTGCCATTATTAATTAACAATAGCGGCAAACTTCACTTTTAAACGAGCTGTCAAAATCGGGTTTTTCAATTGCAAAGTGTTCAGGCCGCTCGTTTCAACAACTAGGAAACACGCTCCGCTTTTTTAGGTACGGCTGTAATTTTCAAGTCTTAAGAAAATCTTGGATTATTTTCAGTGTACAAAAACAACAATGTTACAATTTGTTTATCTTTCATCAATCCATCTTCACGAGTTGTAGCAGAATATCTACATGGGGCTCGTACGATTCTTGACATGAAAGACTCTTTAGATAATCTTTACCCACGTCTTAAACGATTCTTTCGCTGTGCGATGGAAGAATCTCACTCGTGTTACAGTTCTTCCCGTTTGAGGTATCTTCTAGGTATTAAAAAATGCTGTCATCGACGATCAAAGACGCTCCCAGTAGCTCTTACACGATTGAAAATGCTAGCTGGGTATGAAGTAATTATGTTTTTGTTTGAATGTTTTTTTTATAAAATCCAAACAAAAATTGTTTAAAAAAACTAAATTTTAAATTAAACGATAAAAACGATTTTTTTATTTTTTCAAGAAACTGACGATTTCCTCAAAAATTTATCTTTCAGCCCTGAAAAAAGTAAAGGAAGTTATTTTATATTATAAAAATACATTGAGTCCATTTGCTATCAGCTTTTCTATTTACTGAGAAAATAAATATGTATTTTATATGTATGTTTTTCTTTGAAATAATATTTTATACTTACATACGTTTTCTTTCCATAAATTTAGCAATAAACAAAATTAATAAGAAATAAAGAAGACGAGGAAGAGGGAATTCAAATAAGTAATAAAAACAGAGAGCGAAGTAATCCAAAGCGCCGTGCGAACATGGCCTAACTTGTTTATTTATAAAACTAAAAAATTAATGCTTTCGTGGCTTAATGCAAAAACAAAACAGCATAAATAAACTAAAATGCATTCTATGCAATGTTTGAAAAAAATACAGTATGTATGTAGGTATATAAAGTCTCAAAAGTTAATTAATAAATAAATGGCATCTTCCAGAAAAGTAAAGGTAAATGCATTTTACATTTCAATTTTTTATTTTTGATTTTCTGCAAGAATAATTCACCACTATTATAAGCTCTGTTTCTTTACTTTTTGAGTAAAGTTCGTGAAAATGAGAGCAAGCATAAATTTCTCTCATAAAGAGACAATATAACACAAAAGTACGGGAACCAACCAAATTTTAAGCACAAAATAAAAATTCATCGTTTTGATAGTAGTTGCTTTCGAGAACACAAAAGTTTTTACTATTTTTTACTAAACTTTACTGCATTTTACTAAATTGCGTTCGAGTACACAAAATGCAGTAAATGAGAACATAAATTGAGAGCGAAAAGTGACAGCCCTTGTCTGAGTATTTACAAATTTTTACTGCAGAAATGTTTGCAGTAAAATTTAGTAAATCAAAGAAACATATGTTTCATAAGGCAAACAAACAAAAGTAACAAATAAAAAGCATACAAATTGTGAAAAAATTGTTAAATAAAAGAAAAGTTGAAATAAAAATTAAACCAAAACAAAAAGTGAATAAATATTAATTAATTAAACTTATTTGTGAAGCATTTATTTTCCTAAATACAAACTTTTGAATTTTTTTTGTTATGTTCCTTTTTTAGAGTTGTAAAAGTGTGAAGTATTTGGGTACTTAAGTAATCAATAGCAAAAAAATTATTCATGTTCTTTTAAATAAATTAGCCGGCTACAAATTAGTAAAATCAAATAAAATAAAAAACAAGCAAATATGAAAGATTACATAAAATAGTTTGTTTGTATTTTCCAAAAATGTTCGTGTTATAAAAAGTATTTAATCGAGTACCGATAAGAAAACGAGTTAAGTAGTCCAAAGTGCCAATATTTTTCAACACTTCAATTATTTGACATTATCTGTTGCCTTTATTTTACGAATTTTTACAAATTTTGCGTTCGCGTACTTTTTTGGAAAACAGCTTTTAGTGAGAGCATAGTTTTTACAAAACAATAAAAGTTTATGCCACTTTTGAAAAATTGTATATTGTCTGCAGAAATAAACTAATTTGATCAGAAATTAAACAAACCAAACACTTTTACAATAACTAACATTATGTTTTCCTAATATTTCAACATAAAACTTTATATTTACGTACATTATTTCACTCCACAACACTTTTTCCAAAATTTGGTTCATGATTTTTTTCCTTTGCATTTCATTGTTTTGTTTATGTTTTACAGCTGTTTGACAATTTACACAATTTGCACGAAGAAAAATTCTGGGCTGTTTCGTGCAGGAAGAAGAAGAATTTTATTCTCTCAAATCCGCTCTCATTTACACAAATTAAAAGTACGGGAACGCTTTTCGTAAAGAAACAGAGTTATTATTAATGCCTTGGTATAGAATTTGTGTTCATTACAAATATAAAAATGTAACAGCAAGCATTTGGTTTTGCAGGTAATCAAAAAAAAGTGAGAAAAGTAAACTGTATTTACTTTTCTTCACTTGCACGTGCCTACAGCCACATAAATTAAATAACTTAATTGATTGAAGGTCAGTCGTTGTTGATCAAAAATTAGTTTGAGTCAGAATCTGATGAGAGTAACAGACTTGATGGATCAATATGTGGGTAATCGGCTTGGACCATCTGACCAAACACTGATAAAAGATATGACAACTTTTTTTACATTTATTTAACGTGCGTTTTTATATGCTGCTCCAAACGTAAAAATTCATTTCTCACTTTTGAAGATCCCGTTGGAGTAGCTGATGATGATGATGAGTTCTCTTCGTGGTATTTTATTGACGATGGTTTAAGTGGTTTGTCTTTTGAACTTTTCGGCTCCATGGGCAACATACCGTCAGTACTGTCAATCAGAAACGCCGGATGGTAGTTACCTTTTTTATGGGCATACTCGTGGATTTTATCGAAATACTCCCAATCTGTTGCTTCCTCGAGCACAGCCTCTTCTCCAGTACCCTCATAAGTATGGTATTTAAAAAAGGATTTATATTTTTTATTAATGCATTCCACAGGCATTTGCATCTTTTTGGTTTGAAAATTGACATTACAGTTCTGCGGCAATCTTTCTGTAATGAAAAAATTTAATATTGTTACGTTTTTCCTTTAATAAACGCGTTTGAGTTCGTTTAATTGCAAATCCAAATAAATACGCACACTTATTCAACTTAACAAACTGTATTGAAATTAATTCTAATAAGTAGTGACGCATGTGTTATTGTGAAGTTTTGTGTTATTATATTTTTTAATTGTTTACATGTAATTATCCTTGTAATATTATGTTTTGTTTTTTGTTTAATATTAATAATAATTATTATTGTATTTATTTATCCAGACCCCTGAAGATGGTTAGCGATGCTAACCGAAATATCGGGAAAATAATAAAAATATAAAAAACAAAAACATCAAGAATTTTTATTTTATTTATTTACGTGGACCTGCAGCCAAACAAAAACAACAAATAATTTATATTAATTCTTTTGTTCACAAAATTTAATCCAATATTTTTATTTACGAACAGAACAGTTTAATGTCTCAAAACAAACTAACTTACATTTACAAACAAACATTTACAGCCTGTATTTATAGTCACCACAGGTAGAAGTTTTAGACTAGTAGATTCTAGAACCTTCTATTCGAATCCAGACCATTCTGTTCGAATCCGAAACTCCACAACTAGCAGATTCAAGAACCTTCTACTGGATTCCAGAACATTCTATAAATAAATCTAAGTTCTAAAACAGTGTGGCAAATAATAATTTAAACTAATACGACATAAATTATAATAAAACAAGACTACTTATAACTAAAACTACAAATATTTTTTAGGTAAATCTTATTTCGTAACACTGCCCTCCACTTAAGCCTGTTCGTCCCAAAAAGGCACAGGTTCTCCTTTTCCATATTGGGCTAGTCATTCTAGATGTATCACTTTCATTTATGACCTTGGACTCTTATATTTCTGGATTCGGTACACTACGTCATTCGATTTCTTTATTAATTATATGGGCCATCCCAATGAGTCTGCAGCTTTGGAGATAGTCCTTACTTTCGTTGCGGATAATAAAGTAAAACCAACTGGCCTTCTTTGAAGCCTTCCGAATTTGCCGCTCGATCGTATCTGGCTTCCATCTTGTCACTGGACAGTTTTATCCAGTGAGGTAAAGCCCTCATTGTTTTCATCTGTTGGTCCAGGCTTAACACCAAATTCAAGATGTCCAGGTAGTCTGAGCTCCGTTCCAAAGACAATTGTGGCAGGTGTACGAGAGGTGGAGTTATGAACAGCTGAAATATATGCCAACAGTAACTTTGGAATGTGTTCATCCCAATCCTTCTGATGAGTGCTTACTACTCTGCCCAAGTGTTCCTCTAATGTGCGGTTAAATCTTTCAACCATGCCATCGGATTGTGAATGCAAAGGAGTTGTTCTAGTTTTCCTTATTCCGTACAATTCGCACATTTTTTTGAACACAGCAGATTCAAAATTTCTGCCTTAGTCAGAGTGTAATTCTATTAGAACTCCGTAGCGGCCCACCCAGTTATTCAAAAATACCCCTACAACGGTTTTGGCTTCTTGATTTGGGATGGCATACACCTTCGGTCATTTACTAAAGTAATCGATAACTACTAACACATAACGGTTGCCGGCATCACTTACCGAAAAAGGTCCGGATATATCCATTGCGATTCTCTCAAAATGGGCACAAGAATTGTACTGTTGAAGCAGTCCCCAACTTCTCTTTGTTGGTCCTTTGGCGGCAATGCATTGGTCGGAATTCGATATCCAATCCACCACAGCTTGTTGGCACTCAAGTAGAATCGTTGTTTTAATTTTTCTAGTGTTTTTGTAACGTCAAGATGACCACCACTAGCTCCGTTGTGGAATTAATTTAAAACTTGATGTAGTTTTGACGGCTGCACTACGATGAGGTTTCGAACTGACTTTCCATCGGTACTTTCCCATGCACGGTACAGGCAGTCATTCATCAACTGTAGGCTGTTCCATAGCGCCCAGTATGCTTTTGATATAGGGCTTTCAGATGATGTTTCGATTCGGCCTTCTGCCTTCTTCTTTGCCCTTTATAATTTTTTTAATACAGGGTCAGCTTTCTCTGCCATTGAACACTTCATTGGTCTCAATCTGCAGTAGGCGAACTTCACAGCTATATTCCTTTCCTTCAGCCTTTACACAATGCTTGCGTTCCAGTCTGCAGGGTCGTCTTGATAGGTCATCTGCATTTCCATGTTTTCCGCCTCTCCTGTGCTCAATGCTAAAAACATAACTATGTCCGCGCTCAATCCAGCGAGCTATCTGACCTTCCGGATTCTTGATTTGCAGCAACCGACTGAGTGCAGAATGGTCTGTTCTTAACTCAAAATGTTGACCATACAAATGCGCATTTTTAGTCAATTCGTGTAAACTTTTTTTTCTCATTATTTATTTATTGCATCTTCATATATTAAATATGAACTAACAATGATTAATCAAATCTTATCCTAATTCTTTATTATATGTTCTGCCAGTGACAGATAAAAATTTTTCTTCATCACGGGTTCTGTTCACATATATGTACATATATAGGTGTTTATCGCTCATCTAATTGGGTAAGTGCTGCAGTGTCTCTTCTTCTTAAGCGAGTGTGGCCGCCATGATTTAAAATATTTCGAGCTAGTGGATTTCGGTGTTGTTCAAGCCTTTTTAAATATTGTACTGCATATTTTGTAATCATAGTTTTTACTAACGGCACATTGAGACCCTTCTGAATATTTGAGTTTTTAACATACCAGGGAGCGGCTGTGATTATTCGAAGAAGTTTATTTAGGCGCCTTTGAATTTTTTTCGATATTAGAGGCCGAGGTTGAATACCGTAGCACCAGATAGTTGAATACCGTAGCACCAGATAGGCTTTAAGATAGAGTTGTAAAGTAGAAGCTTATAATCGAGACTAAGGACAGAATTTCTTCCAATAAGCCAATGAATTTGAATAGCTTTTAGTTTCATTTCAGTTAATTTTGCCTCTATATGGCATTTTCACATTAATCGCCGATCCAGATGTATACCGAGGTATTTTACATGTGAATCAGAGAACAGCTTTATACGATTGAAAAAAAATCGTATTTAATCAACGACAACAAATACATTCGCTTACGGTCATACAGTCAAACTTAACGCAGTCATTCAAATAACGCACATCGTGCTTTGCCATTTATACAATCGTTACCTTCGTTTTTTAATAAAGATGTTTGAGTGTTCGGTACGACAATGATTTTTTTGGTAAAGAAAAAAAAAATACAAACAAAAAAGCCTGAAATGAAACAATCATTACTTATGAAGATATTCAGCAGCAACTATGTAGTAAAAGAAAAAAAAATTGAAATGAAACTAAACACACATACATATGTAGGTACAGACAATTTCCATAGAAACAGACTTTTTTTTCATTTTAAAAAGTGTAATTGTAGTTTTTATTGTTGTTAATTTGGAAAAAGCGTCTCATCGAGTGGTTTATTGTTGTTGTTAATGTAAACAAAAGTATAAGAATGTGTTCTTTTGAATTTACTCAGTTAATTACTCAGTATTGCGTGAGCAACAAAAATGCAAATAAAGCACTTTCAATAAAAAACGAATAAATGCAAAAATAAAATGTGTACGAAAGGATGTAAAAATTACCAACGTTGAACTTTGTTTTGCAAGCAAAGAATGAATGTAAATTTTAGCGTATGAATAAATCAAGAAAAAAAGTGATTTTGAGGTTCTCTGATGTGAATGTCGAGGAATTGTTTGATTATTAATAGTAATAGGGGGGCAAAATTCCCGGCGCAAGGTGAATGTTATCTGTACGAGATGCTTCATAACGGTTTTCGTGGACGCTTAGAAAAGCTGTATCGTCTGCAAATGTTGAAGTTTGGGTGTAGTTGTTTGTTGGCATGCCCGAAGTATAAATTAACTATAATAGAGGGCCCAGAATGCTGCCTTGCGGGACTCCAGCGCCATTTGGCTGAGGTGAACTTAGGATATTTCCTACTTTAATAATAAATGGACGACCGACTAAGTAGCTTTCTAACAGATTGTGTGTGTTTGCTGATAAATTTTGCTTCAATTTATGTAATAAGCCTTCATACCAGACTTTATCAAAAGCTTGCGAAACATCGATGAAGAGTGCTGAGCAATATTTCTTTTCTTCAAATGCTTTTCTTATGACATTTACTATTCGATGAGTTTGTTTAATTGTGCTGTGTTTTCTTCTAAATCCAAATTGATGGTTTGGAATACATCTATTTTCACTTAAAATCGGTGTTAATTTTGAAACTAATAGTTTCTCAAACAGCTTTGACATATTTGATAATAAGCTAATAGCTCTTTATGACTCAACTTTTGTGTGATTTTTACCTGGCTTTGGTATCATCGTTATTAAGGAGACCTTCCATTTTTGAGGATAGTATTCAAGGCGTAAAATAGCATTCAAAATAAAAAGAATAATTTTCTTTGCTATGCGAGGTAGCTCTAAAAGCATTTTATTACTGATCTTATCAATACCAGGTGCATTCTTAGTGTTTAAGTCACAAATAGCCTTTTCGATTTCTCTCATCTTAAATATGAGGGGAATAGCTGCTCTAGCAGCAACAGGTGGTAACTCGACCGCAATATCGTGAAATATGTTTGGGGTAAATACGTTTTTTAAATGATTAACAAACAGATTTCCTTTTTCAACATCATTTCTTGCCCAACGTCCATTCAAGCTTTTTAATGGTGGTTTAGAGACAACTGGCCTCTTGAGATTTAAAATTTAAAAAAAAAAAAACTAAAAAATAACAAAAAAAAATTTTTTAAAAAATATTGATGAAATAGCTATCGAAGCTACTCGGGACAAATTTTGCTAACCCCAATAGGTAATAAGTTACATGGCTGAGAAAGAACACTGCATATGCTTAAAATTGAAAATTATTTTTTTTTATACATAACCCACTCGTATCCCAAAAAGCGACCAAAACTTCCTTAAAGGAAAAGACATAAGCTTTCTTTTGAGCAAAAAAAAAAAAAAAAAAAAGTTTTAAATTTAAAAAAAACAAAAATATTTTTTTTAAAAATATTGATCAACACCAATAGGTAATAAGTTACATGGATGAGAACTTTGACCCCCTTTATCTCAGAAACTTTTTGACCGATCTTGTTGAAAATAGGAAATAGGACTAAGCTTGGTGCTAATTTCACCCGAATCGGAAGACATCGATTTAAAAATTGGGTCACTTGACATGAAATCCCCCATATATATTTTTTTTTTTAATTAATTTTTCGTTTTTGATAATTGTTCACATTTATGTTAAAAATGTATTAAAAAACCATTTATTGCGTTCATTCGCCAAAGTTTATTTTAAAAAATCAATTGTTGTGCGGTTAAGACCACAAACCGAATTCGTGCTCGTGTAAACTTGCAGCAATATTTGCAAAGTTCGGTACATAAGCATAGAAAACTCCGTAATTCATGTAGATTTTTCGGACGAGGCCAATACATTACAGCTTTTATTTTATCATCATCCGTTGAGATGCCTTTGGTGGTTACACGATGTCCCAGGTATTTTACTTCCTTTTAGAACAGTGAACATTTCTTAGCATTTAGGTGTTTTTAACGTGTTCACCAAATGTTTTCCCTATGGCAATAATGTCGTCAAGATACACCAAACATGTCTTTCGGTGAAGACCTTTTAACACCTGTGCCATTAAACGCTCAAATGTAGCCGGAGCATTGCAGAGTCCAAATGGCATCACATTAAACTGCCATAGACCATCACTTGCACTAAATGCAGTTTTCTCCTTATTATTTTCCGAAATTTCCACTTGCCAATAACCGCTCTGCAAATCTAATGCAGAAAACCATTCCGTCCCGGCTAACGTGTCCAAGTTATCATCAATGGATAACTATCTTTTTTCGTGACGTCATTCAGTTTTCTGTAGTCGACGCAGAATCTGGTACTTCCATCTTTCTTTTTAACCAAAACCACCGGTGAGCTCCAAGGACTTGATGACGCTTTAATAAATCCGTTCTTTTCCATCCCTTTCTTCATTTCGCTTTGCTAGAGGAATGCTTCTTGCCGCCTGTTTTATTGGCTTAGCTTCGCCGGCGTTGATTTCATGTTCTGCCTTTCAAAGCGAATGCATAATTTCTTAGTAGTTGTTTGGCGTTATTTTTACAAGGAGGTGTTAGCTTTTAGTCCATTTTCGCACATGTTCCTCTAGTGATTCGTGGTCCTTACTACTTCCAATACTACGCCAATACATAATTTGCTGATCCATATTCAAATGAATACCATGCTCAATTATGAAATCTGCGTCAATGATTACCTCGTCTACAATATCAGCCACAATAAATAAGTGATGGGCGATTGCATCGGCAATACTTAATTGTGCTTTTATTTTTCCATAGACAGTGGCAGACTCGCCCGTAGCAGTACGCAGACTTTCCCCGCATAGTGGTTCAATGGATTTTTGTATTAAATCGGACCTTATAATAAAATGTGATGCCCCTGTGCCCTCAGTAAGAATGCGTTTTTGACAATTAATGTAACCACAAGCAGTAAGATTCACATTACTCCTTTGCACTACTAATATAGAGATTGTGGGGCCCTCAGATGTGGAAGCTAGCCCATGCCCCGCAGTGCTAGCTATTGTGGTCTTAAAGTGATCTAACAACGGATGACTTTCACCTGGATAAGTAAGCTGCACCAAACACTCGATATCCAGTGCAAAATCTTGTAACGTATCGCTTGCCTTTTGCACTCGGCCCCGTTATTACATTCTGAATATTTCCTTTCTGTGTTCACCACCATACTTGCGTTGCAGTACTACCATAATGTCATCATAATTGCTTCT
Source organism: Pollenia angustigena (assembly GCA_930367215.1). Classification (NCBI taxonomy): domain Eukaryota; kingdom Metazoa; phylum Arthropoda; class Insecta; order Diptera; family Polleniidae; genus Pollenia; species Pollenia angustigena. The sequence continues at coordinate 6,857,179 of OV884061.1, read as the reverse complement.
ACAACTTATTGGTACACTTTCTAGAATTTCAGCCGTTGTCCCTTTTAAAGCCAGAATCAGCTCTATGGCTTTTTCTTCATTGTGCCATGCATTTTTGTTGGCAACTGTGTCAAACTGGAACTTAAAAACATTTAATGGTGAACTGCCGTCAAAATTCGGGTTTTTTATTATACTAGAGACTTCTGGTAAAACTCGAACCGCCCCCTTTTGGCACTGAAGACTATTAACTTTCACTTCCAGATGGTGTAGTTTTTCATCGAATACCGTGATTTGTGTTATTACATAAGACAATTCTATTTCCATATCGTCTACCCTTTCGTTTATTACAGTAGAAATCTCTTGAAGCTTCTCAAGGTTTTCATTAGTAGCCTGAAGTTTCTCGTTTGTTACTCTAGAATTTTCTTGAACTTCGGCCTAGATGGTGCTTGAATTTTCCTATACCATTTTCTCCATGCTTCTTGAATTTTAAGCCAAGTTCTCTTTCACCATTCTCTCCATGTTTTCCTCCATTTTTCTTAAATGTTCTTCCATTTTTCTGGAAGCTTCTGTCGACATTTTTTTCATTTTCGCATCATAACAGCAAACATTGTGCCAAGATCAATGTTGCTTGGTACTGCACGGGTAGCAACTCCCATTTCTTATTTTTCTTCAAATTCACAAGTTGCGATGTCAATGTTGCGTCGCTTGAATTCATCGATTAATTTTTTTCTGCAACTCAGCTGTATTCTTGCAGTCGGCAGATCCAACTTGCCCAACTCTTTTTTGAGCTGTTCAACTTATAGCTCATCATATTTCATTGTTTTATTTTATCTTTGTATTTTATTTATTATTTTTATTTATTTATTTCTTTTTTTATCTTTTTATTTATTATTTTTTTTATTGAAATTTCACTTCTGACACCAATTGTTACGTTTTTCCTTAAATAAACGCGTTTGATTTCTTTTAATTGCAAATCCAAATAAATACACACACTTATGTTCAACTTAACAACAAACTTTATTGAAATTAATTATTTTGTTCACAAAATTTAATCCAGTATTGTTATTTACGAACATAACCGTTTACTGTCTCGAAACAAACTAATTTACATTCACAAACAAACATTTACAGCCTGTATTTATAATCACCACAGGTAGTAGTTGTAGACTAGTAGATTCGAGAACCTTCTATTCGAATCCAGACCATTCTGTTCGAATCCGAAACTCCACAACTAGCAGATTCAAGAACCTTCTAGTGGATTCCAGAACATTCTGTTCGAATTCAAGATTCTATAATTAAATCCAAGGACTTAATAGTTATAACTTTTATTCGATAAAAATTGCGAATAATTATTACGAATAAATTTATATTTTATTTATAAAGAATAATTATTATTATAAAATTTTTATTTTGAAAAATGTATGAGAACTATTATAGGTATCAAATAAAAGTATTTCTCAAACATAACTATTACTATTCGATAGATATAATACTAATTATTTTTAATAGTTATGAATAGGAAATAACATAACAGTTATAACTAATTTTATTGTGTATGTATATATGCACGTGCATAATCTGCAAAACTAAAACAATTAATATCAAGAAAATATTCAAAATAATTATTATTGTAAATAAAAATAAATAAAAATTAAACAAGCTCGAGGCCAGTGTTTTTTTTGTAAATAAAAATTCCTTTTTATTCGCTTCCAATATTTCGATCTTCTTTAAAGATCATCATCAGGGATTTCTGTTAAAGAGACTTGGTCTTGTAGCATTGGCGTGCAAAAAAGAAAAATAAATAAATAAAATAAAATGTATAACAGGACTTAAATCCGTTCCGTCTAGTAGTAGTAGTATTAAGATTTTCTTTATTTACAATAAATTTTTGTTTACAAATTTCATCTTAATTTATAAAATAAATTCTTATTGAAAATTAGAAAATTGATAAAAAAAAAAAAAAAAGATCAGAGGTCAAACAATTTTTTTTTTTATACCGACTCTTTTTTAAATGCACCGTTATTTAAAAAATGCACCAACGGAAAAAGTATTTATTGGAACACATACATAGGAACTATAGGATAAATATTTTATCGATATTTCAAGTGGGTGGGGAGCTTCTTATAAAAACTATATATTTTTGGAATGGAGTAAGACTTAGCCCGTGAAGTAACTTCCCTTAAATAAAATATACATATAAATTAAATATTTAATATTTACGAGATCACATTTATTTCACTAAAAAACGAAAACACAAAACTTATTTTAAGAAATTTAAAAATATAATCTAGGAATTTCTTTCTCATGGTGAGTTACATTTATTTTATAAATTTTCATATTATTCGAATGTCTACTCTAAGTCAAATTACAATCCTCAAAAGCTTTTATACTTTAATAGGCTTATTCCTTCAAATTTTTCAGGAATATTTTCTATGCACTATCAGAAATATACAAACGAAAAATTCTGATAGTGCATAGAAAATATTCCTGAAAAATATAAGGAATAAGCCTATTAAAGTATAAAAGCTTTTGAGGATTGTAATTTGACTTAGAATATACATTCGAATAATATGAAAATTTATAAAATTTAAAAATATTTAGTTAATAAGTATAACAAGCTCATTAGGATGAAGCGGTAAATTATTGAGGGTTGTCATATACCAAATATGTTTTGTTGAAGAACACCGAACACGAAAATAGTTTCAGGTTTCATAGCCTTTTTAAGCCTTTTCGTACTTAACGCACTTAAAAAAACAGATTTGGTAATAGAACCCCTGAATAATTTTTTTTCCAACTTTTGTATCACAATATGGAGGGCTCAGAGCTGAAGCGAACCAAGTCAAAAAAGAAAATTCAAAAAAATATTGAGTTTGAGTAAGTAAACTGCCATTAATTACTGGAGCCACTGACTTGGGTTTATTACCGTTACTTTAGGAACAAAACTGTTTTTGATTTACCCCATTACAGAACTGGATTGAGTTAAATTTTGGGGAGAATTTCGCACCAGTTTTGAAATACATATACGTCATATATTTTATGACTTGGTTCGGTTAAGCTCTGAGCACTCCATATAATAGTTTCATTAATTTAGTCACTAAAATCAATTTCTGCATCAGCAGTTGCACGATTTAAAATATTTGAAAATGGCGTTGTTGACTGGCATACTTTTGGAATTGCTAATGGTGTTGAGCTACGTTCCATTGAAAAACTGACAATTCGTTTTTTAGGGCTACTGCATTCCGGCAAATTATCAGAACTATATGTTGAATCTTCTGCATTAAATCTGCGTTTTTGTGCATTTTTTAGTTTGCGTTCAACCAAAACATTTTGAAACATTCCCATCAATTCGTAAGCTTCTTCTTCAGGAAATTTTTGTAGCTGCAATGCTATACTCGTTCCAAATGCAGTAAACTCATTTTCTTTATTATTTACATCTATTAAATTTTGAAGAGCTTCATCAAACTTCGATAATTCTTTTCCAGCTCGTTTGATAGGCTTTTTACTGGAGAAACTATATTCGCATTCATAACTTGAACTTTCCTCAATATAGTCTTCAAAATTTTCGGAGTTCGCACCAATCTGAAAAACAATAAATAATTTTGTAAAGATATTTTTTTAATTGTTATATATATGCATATGTATGTAATATTAATTTTTTTTAAATATTTTTTAGGTACCCAACAACGTAGAAGAGTGGGAAAAAGTCGCCGAGGACTTTAATAACATATGGCAAGTTCCACATACACTCGGAGCTTTAGACGGAAAACATATTCGTATCAAGGCTCCACCAAACACAGGCTCACATTTTTACAATTTTAAGGTGTTTTTTAGCATCGTACTTTTTGCATTAGTTGATGCTCACTGCCGTTTTACTTTTATTGACGTTGGCTGCAATGGCAAAGCTTCTGATAGTACCATTTATCAAGATGGCTATCTGTACAACGCGTTAAAAAACGGAAACCTTAACATACCAGTAGAAAAAGAGCTTGTTCGGGGGCAAGGCTGCAAAATCCCCTATTTTTTTATTGGCGATGACGCATTCCAATTAGACACGCATTTAATGAAGCCATATAGCAGAGCGCTAAAACTTAATACACGACAGGAAATTTTTAACTACAGGCTATCTCGTGCTAGAATGGTAGTCGAGTGCGCCTTTGGAAGACTGGCAAAGAGATTTGCCATATTTAGTCGCCCAATTGAAGTAAATCCATCTACGGTAGACTTAATAGTAATGGTCAGTTGTCTTTTACACAACTACCTTACTAATAATATAATTGCAATCGATTCAAATGACATCGAAGTTCAGAATCTACCCGAAATACTATCTTCAATTGGTCGTCAAGAAATTAAACCATATAAGTATGCGTCTAGAGTGAGAGATGAGATTTCTCACTATTTAATTACAAATGGAAATGTCGATTTCCAGTGGAAAAAATTAATTTAACGAATAATTAGGTTTTTGATTTACCTTTAATAAAAAGATGAAAACTTTTTAAATATAGTTTGAATAAAATTTAAATGTTTTTTTTTTTTTTTGTTTTCGATGTGTACTTCTGCTAAAATTTATCATGATTTTTTTAAACTATTTGCTAGAAAATAGGTTAATATTCTACAGAAAGAACTGTGCAAATATCTCTTGTAATTAAATAGTTATATATATGCATTTATGCAATTTTATGTTAACATTAAAATAAACGATAAACAATAAATTTCAGTGTTTTTATCAAGAATAAAAATTGGGAGGTAATTATCCGTGGAATACTGCAACGTCAAACAAAAGAAAATTAAAGCAAGCTTCAAAAAGGGAATAAAATATTTTAAGTTTAACATTTTGAATAAAACTTCATGCGGTTAATAAATTTTTAACAAAAATTTTAAAAAGTTTTCAGCATTTTTTTAAATAATTTGTTGTCCCTGTCTATTGCCAGATTAAGCAGAAAAAAATTAAGATCTGGTCACGCTGAAGGCAAAAGTGTCATATAAATAATAGGTAAAACGTCAAGGTTTTGTAAACAAACACCGTGCAGAAGTATTTCCAGAAAAGTTATACATTAACATTTTTTATTTATTGTTTTTATTTAAGTTACAAAATTGTTTTCACAAAGTAAATTGTGATGGAGTAAATCAAGTATAGTCGCACTATGGTGTCATTGTCACTACATAGTCCTTATTGGAAATAATTTGGTTTTCCTTCCGGCAGTGGCAAGAATATATTAAAGCGACAAAAGATAGTTTGTTCTAAAGACTCATTTAATGTCCAAACACGTTGACATATTTCAAAAGCTTGTAACGCCAACTTATAGTACATTTTTCCAAAAACAAAATGCAATTACTAATCACGATGCAAAAGAACCAGCGTGTAATGACAAATAAAGTATTAGTATTAAGGATCAATTAAGTGTGAACGTTACCCCTTTCAATGTGGCTGATATTAAGAGACGACGCACTGTGGCTGAAAATTGAATTTCATCGGCCAAAAGTCCAATTTTTTGTCATCGCCGATTTCAAAAATTTTAATGCTATTCGATAGCAAACATATTAGAACTAAGGTATCCAAAAAACTATATTAAAATATTGATAATTGTGGCTGTGGCATGCTGCTGGAAACAAATATTTTATGTTGTTTTAGAAAAAAATTAATTTTTGTAAATTTGATCAGAACTAAATTAAGATTTCTCGCAAACCGTTATCAATAATGGGTCGAAATTTTTTTTGTTATATGAGTGGGATAGTAGTCTTTAAAAAGTGGTTCATTACATCACTGTATCATTTATACCTGATGTGTTATTAAATGTTTCCCCAGGTTCTATATTTTAGTTAAATCCGAATTTTAGAGGAGTAGAACTTGTTAGGGTCAAAATGGGTTAAAGAGATTTTAGTACCATCAGAAAGCTGAAAGTGTCCTCTTTAACCCCATATATACTTGTTCAACTGTTTGGAACTGTCTGTTGAACACTTTTTTCATTTTAATGAAATTACTCGCAAATTTTTTTTTTTTGCTATTTTTATTTAAGCTGCTCATATGACTGAAAAATAACACAAGGGTTAACGAACGTTTTGTTTTGAAAAATTATTTTGCTTCTTATGAACGGCTGAACATATTTGAATGAAATTTTAAACTGTCATAGCCGGATAGCTTTTGAGTTGAATTGAAAGAATGGAGGGTCGGGAGTATGCGGACCTCTAAAATTGGTAACCTCGGAAATTTAAACTTTTAAAAAATTCACCAAAAATATTTTATGGATTTCCAAAAAAATTAAATTTAAGGTGTGCTACAAAAAATATGCTTAAATTTTTAGGTTATCTCCTTTGCCTTTGGAGATATTCGGATAAAACGGATTTTTTGGCTTGATTTTATAACGGTTTTTCTAGTTTTTTAATCGGATGGATTATGTTTTATGTCAAACTCTTATCAATAGTGGGTTCAACATTTTTTATATTGGTAGTAAAGCAGTCTTCAAACAATGTTATGTTGTATTACTGTACCGATTATACCTGCTGTGTTATTAAATATTTTTTCAGGTTCTATATTGTAGTCAAATTGAAATTCAGAAGTTTAGAATTTATGAGGGTCAAAAGGGGTTAGAGAGATTTTATTAGCTGTAGAAAGGTGAAAGTATCTACTTTAAACCCAAATGCACTTTTGTACCTGTTTGGACCAGCCTATAGAACACATTTTTAGTTTGTGTAAAATTATTCGCAACATTTATTTTGCTCTTTTTATTTTACCTATTCATATGACTGGAATATAAATGTACCAAGCCAAGTTGTGCTAGGTATTTTATATTATATAATTACCAATACCTGTGGGATTTTAAGCGTATCCTACTTTAGCCCAATTTAGTTTTTTATTCTACCTTATTATGCTACCTAGGAACACAGTATAACGCAAGCTATGTATAAAAGCCAGTGGTATTCGACTAAAATCTCAGTTGTTAAAATATATCTAAGCAATAACAATCTAATTTTTAAATATCTATAAAGATGGAGAGCTTCAGCTATAAAGAATTATCCGAAGAGTATTTTAAAAAATAAAAAGGAGGAAGATGTTTTAAGTTACATTGAAGGAAAACTCAATTTATATTCCTGCAGCACTGAAATACGATCGGAACTGCAAAATAAAATAATCGATTTCGTCAAAAACTTAAAAAAGCGGTTCAAGCAAGTTGGATGGAGTAAACCTAGATTTTACAACAATTTTGCAAACTGGTAAGATGGCGAACTCAGTGTCCAGATATCTTCAGAAGGTACAAATGAAAAGAACCTTGGGAGGCCAAAGAAATCACTTGAGAACTGTAGCGATAGATCTAAAAGGCGCAAGCTTAAGGATATCAACGAAGAAATCGGAGATACAAGTATTCAAGAAGCTTTGCTATATCAACTGCGATCACAAAAAGAACTCACAAAAGTCGATATTATTGAAAAAGTTTTTATCGCTAGTCCCAAGAGAACAAAACGGATTCTTAAGAGTATTCCAACGCCAAGCGATGAAAAACAGTTTTCAAATGAAGAGGCATTAGCATTATTTTTAGATTTGAAGTTAACAAAAGAGCAATATATTCAGCTCAGAGTGCGTGCAATTGAAAAAGGTTCAAATCTCTATCCTGCTTATCATCACATAACTGCTGCTAAAAAGGAATGTTTGCCACCAAGGGACACTATTAAAATCACACCAATTTCGGCAGAGGTAAAACTTCAAGGTATACTTAATCATACAGCTCAGCGTTTACTACAATCACTTAAAGGAGATGATTTGAAAAAATATGGGAACTGCAAGTTAACTCTCTTTTGCAAATGGGGATGTGATGGTTCTTCTGGACAGAAACAATACAAGCAATCTATATGTGAAAATACTTTAGATACAGATATGTTCATGGTATCATTTGTTCCATTGCGATTGGTAAAGAATTTGGAACACTCGGAGCCTTCGACCAGTACGATGCAAACAAAGGATATTTGGAAAAATCTCAAAATTTACACTTATTTATTTTTTTAATCTAAAAAGTTTTCTAGTGGAACTGGTTCCAGTTGAACCTGTTGTAGAGTTGATAATGTAGAAACCTATTCACAAAATGATCATAGGTATTATTACATGCCTATACATTTTTTTTAAAGGTATAGTGGCATATACGAAGCGAATGTATATGCATATAAAGGTAATATGAATACGAATTTCTCCAGAAATATATAAAAATGTTTATATTTTTCAAAAGAAAACATTAAGTGTATGCTTGTAGAAGCAATTTATAGTCAGTTTGACATTTTTACTCCCATATGCCCTATTCCAAATCAAATTTTTCAAACAAAAAAAAAAAAATTATTTGAGTAAAAAATTCTAATAATTCAGCACACCGATTTTAATACATTTAGAACAGTAATGTTTTCTAATATGTCCATTATTTTCTAGAAAATTCTGAGCAATATCGAATGGTAAATTATATTGCCTTTATTGAACAAAAAAAAAAATTTAAAGCCGTTTTCCGGGATTGGGAATTTGGGTATTTGTTTATCAAAAATGGGGATGTTTTTCAGTCCACTGTTTTAAGAACTTTTTAATCTACATAACTGCCAAAATTCATTATAATACCTTTATTCATGCTAGATTTATAGAATGTCAAACATTAAAATTATTAAAATATAGTGTAAATGAGTAAAAGTGCTTTCAATATGAGTAAAAAATAATATTTTTAACACGTTGAGTGCCATGTGCACCGCCGGCGGTGCACACTTTTCTTTTACTAGAGTGCCATGTGTACCGCCGGCGATGCACAGCTACTTAAGTTTTCAATACAATATATTTTCTGTGGCATTATAGTAAAGCTAATAAATATTATGTGATGGCACCTAGAGAAATGCATTTTTTTTTTTAACTTCAAGAATTTTTTGTGTATCTTTTGTATTACAAGAGTTATACAGAATCAAAAATTTATAATTTTTTTTAACCTAACCCACTTCAATAAATTATAATTCAAAGAATAAAATAAGAAAATAATAATTAATTCACTTTATATATAATAAAAAAGGCACTTCATATTCAATAAAAAATAGGAACTAGTGTGTTTGGTGGAAAATATATATGTAGGATCAAAAAATTAGAATCCATTGAATTAAATAAGAAAATAACATATTATTTCACTTTTAGTTTATAATAAAAAAAGGAACTTAGTATTCAATAAATATAAAAGGAACTAATGATAATAATAACAATATATGGTGTGACTATCGGCGGCATACACGGCACCTGAATCAAATTATATTATCTGTGTGCCACGTGTACCGCCGGCTGTCACATGTATAACGGTACAAATAACACACATATACAAAAAAAGATTTTCACAAATTAATTTTTTATCACAAAAACATTAATTTAAACTTGGTTTTATAAATTGGCACTTTAGTAATATATTTTTTTTTTTGTATGATGGCACTCAACGTGTTAAGGTTTGACATTCTATAAATCTGACATGAACAAAGATATGCTAACGAAATTCGGCAGTTATGTAGATTAAAAAGTTCTTAAAACAGTGGGCTGAAAAAAATGCCACTTTTTTAATAAAAAAATACCATAGTTCTCAATCTCAATCATTATCATTTTCATACTAAATGCTAAAAACATCAAAAGTTCAACTTTGACCTTAAATTTCTCAACAACTACTGAACGGATTTTAGCAAAATTAAAACTGTAAAAAAATTCAAGAAGTCTTCTCTCCTGCAAAGAAAAAATTGCAAAATTATCTCTATCGGTTCAAAAGTTACAGATTTTTGGCCGATGAAAAACGATTTTCAGCCACTGTGCGACGCAGTGAGCACCATAGCTATCGCCATGCTGCAAATGAAGCTGTGCAAACTAAGATTAATTTAGTTAATACTTTGTTACCAATGACTGAATATAGCAATAACATAAATCCTGAAAGTATTATTCACAGACGAAATAATTCTGGTATCATGGTAAATGAAGCAGATTAAAGTAACAAAGCATAGAGTACATCGCTTTTATACCAACGAATGATATAGAACTTGAGAACAAAAACTAGCAATGAAATTCGGCCCAGTTCTATTATTGTTGATGATACAGCAAATGAAGAAGAATTTACATACGTCGATGTTGAGGTTCCTAAGGGACATAAACAGCAGTTGCACTCGATGGACATATCATTCAATCAGATTTGTTATCATTAGACATATTAGAGGAGCGAGGTTTTTGCAAATATAATCAGCAATTAACTGGTTTAACAATAGAAACACGTTTACAAACACCAACCCAATGATCACATTTCATGTAGTTAGATTATAGCAATCTCAACCCTCCTCTTTAAGTATATAAATCTAAAAGGATAATGATGGGCAGGATATCCTGAATATATAATTTAACTATTTTAACGATAACTAAATGGACTTCTGATATTTATTTTATTATTATTATTATTTAAATATACTAATACCCAATTACACAAATTTATTTAAATATTAATTTATGTTTAAAATTCGTTTTTCATGTCAACTTAAAATAAAATTATGTATATAAAAAACTATATTTAAATATGAATTGATATTTAAATGGAAATGGTGAAATTGGCCATACATATTACGGTTGGTTAAAATAAAAAAATGTATTCAAACGACAACGTTAAACCAAAATATAAATGCTCCGAAAGTAATTGATTTGCTTTTATTATATTGAATATAGATTTGTAAACAATTTCAATCGTAGAGAGATAAATAGTTATTACCATTGAAACCGGAAATATTCTTTAAAAAATGTTTTAGGCGCATTATATATGCAGTAAAAACATGAAAATATCCCCTAAAATTGTACTTACAGACAAATTTTTAAGTGTTCCCTATAAGTGACTAATGGCCAATATAAACATCTATATTTTTTTCATCCTAAAGCCTGGTACTCTGTTCAACATTTCACGTGAAATGCTGTCAAAATGCATATGAAAAAAACTTGTGCGGAATATCCATGAAATAATGTTGATGGATTTGTACTCTGTTTATTTTGTGAAAAAGTACCGAAATGTTTCTGGCAACATTTTTTTTACAACTGAGAAATAATGTAAGCTGCCTTTATTTCACGTGGAATTTTAAGCAAAAGCAAAAAAGTATGAACTTAATATTTAAAAACGAAATAAAATATTAAAATAACACAATCGGTAACAGTTTTTTATCCGTATTTACTATTTATTTATTAAATTTTTTATTAAAAAAAAATAATTTTAGTAAAATACATGTGGCGTTTGTTTACATACACGAAGCAATGTAGCATACTTTGAAGGAATAAAAACGTCAAATTGTACAAACTCGCAAGATTGTCAACATTGATAAATGCCAAAATTTTCGTGTGGAATAATCAATGTTGCTCAACATTTTTCACAAATTTGAACAGAGTACTAGGCTTAAGGTAATTTAAGTCATACGGTGTTTATATGTGTCAATTCTGGACGGAGCATTGCAAAAATTTGCCATTTTATTAGTAGTTATTGCAGCCAAATATGTATATCAACAATAACATTTATAAGAAAGGCATTGAAAGCTATTTTTGGAAGCGGCATTTGAAGAGCTAAAAAAATTAGTAAGTTGGTTTTATATAAAAAATTTTGGCCCGAATTTAATCTAAAAACATTATAACTAGAGGGTTATGAGCACTATTTCGAAAAGTTGTTTTAATTTAGACCTTCTTCTAATTATTTACTGCTTTCATTTATTTTTTGCATTATGGTTGGGGTAACCATTGCAATTGAATAAATTGTGGTTACTTTTTAATAACAGCTAGGTATAATATGTAACGACTTTTTTCGGAATTTTAACTTCAACTGCATATATAAAAAGTTATTAATTGCAAGAGATTTTTGCAAATTCTTTCTAGAGAATATAAATCTATTTGCTAATTAATCACAAAAAAAATATTTTTCAAAAAATTCATGATAAATTTGTATCTTCTATCTGCAAAATACTAGGCCAAGGTAGGTAAAAAATAGAAAGTTTTAATTTTCAAAGTCGAATATTTACTAAGCTATAAGAAATAAATTATACCTATTTTTTTGTAAAACTCGACTAGGGCATTACACTGATAAAAAAGATATTTAAAATCGGACAAAAATTAAGAATTCTTGGTCGTTCTTAATTTTTGTAATACCCGAGGTACCCTACTCTCCTGATAAGTCTATAGACCCCAAATTCAAAATTCTCGACTTTCACTCTTTAATTGCAATCTCAAATCTTATTGCAATCGGACCAACCGTTTAGAAATCCAGAATTATTTGCATTTTTTTCAAAATCTCCCACTGCGCCACGGTAGTTATTTGTAAAAATGCTGGACTAGATTCTAAATGCCCTGTAATGACTGGATGTCATTTAAATAAAAAGAAGTCCCTACTTTGTTGGGTTACAAGAATTTTGTTTGGCCGGCTTTTGAAACGCCACTGGCACTAGGGTTTTATGCCGGCACTAACAAGCGCCAAGGCAAAGCACTACTTGGAGTGCTGGTGATTTTAATAAATGAAAACAAAGAGCCGACTTTCTCGGCTAAGTTTCGTATTTTGAATCTTGCTTTATTACAAAATTTTGTCTCCTTATAAACTAAAATAACGGTACTTAAATCTAATCCTTATTCTATATATTTACATGCAATTATATGCTTACACATACGTACATAAAATATTGTTTATTTACTATTAAAAATATAAACAACACAGCTGATTCTAAAAATATATAAAACAGCTGATATAATGATAAATGATTAGAGATGTGTAATAAATGATTAGTGATATGTAATAAATACATTACAGCCCAACCATAATGTGCTTAAATTGGCTTAAGCAAATGTGCGAATACATGTTAATCACATGAGGTAAACCATATTGAACTTAGGAAAACTTTTCGTTAAATTTTATGAAACTGTCATTTGCTTAAGCGAACTGCGAAACATATCGTACATTCCGTACGGAATCAAATGTTTTCGGATTTTTTTTAATACATTTCAGACTTTTTCTTTATTTTTGACAGTAGTTGGTTAAGCACGGCTATGCATATTTTGATTGGGCCTAAAGTCTATGTACATATGTGCTAGCTTCTTATTTTTATATTTGTGTAAGCCTACTTTACATTGCCTTGAAGGGCCTCGTAGAACAAATTTCGTCCAACCACGTAATTAATAAAAGCCCACTTGGATTTTGTTTTGCAACACAGGGCGTTTTAGGCTTTGGGTAACGATATGTATGCACAATTTATGTACATGTAATGAAACCATTTAAAAATCAAACGTACATTGTTGGAATTATCACAAGAGCTTCTAACGGCGATTGAATTATCAAGGAACTTCATTTCATTGAACCAAAAAAGAGAAGACTCACATATATCTTCTGTGGATGATCCAGACTTCTTTTTCTTTTCCCCTGTGTATGTTGATCGCAGAGACCGTTTCTTCTTCTTCGCAATATGCCTCATTTCAGAGGCAATATTTTCAAACGCTTTAATTTTTAAATCGGTGCGTCTATAGAGCTTGCTCTGCATATTCCACTGAATATCATGGTTACGATATAAATTGATTAACTTTAAAATTTCTTCTTTGTTTAACCTTTTTCCCATTTTATTTTTAAAAAATACGAAATGTAATTCAAAAGAAATGGCGTTACTTCAATTGTTTACTAAGTGTTGTCAATTAGTCAATATTTAACGTTACCTGTAGACATTTAATAAGTTAATATTTTTTTTTATAAAAGAGAAAAGAGTTATATAAATGTAAAAACTTACTTTCAAAATGATCTTTGCTATTACACAATATTCTTTATATACATATATTTATTAAAAAAATTAGCTATTATATTAACCACCACTGAATCAATAACTATTGATTTGGCAAAGAACTCAGAATTTGACAACACTGTTCTTCAATTTGTCATTTTACTTGCGACAAGTGTCAAAAATTTACTTGCAAGCAAATTCTGTTGCAAGTTGAGCTGCAAGTACGAAAAATGTGATTATGTTAGTAAAAAAGTGTGAGTGTATTGTGTTTTTCGAACTTGTACTTGCATGTGGAAGCGCTAGGTTAATAAACTAATAGAAACTTTAACCAATATATTTGTCAACACTACCGGTCATATAACTAATAAAATGCCCGGTAGTCTTCTTGTATGTTTATGAATACAAATTTTTATAGGAGGTTTATAAGACAAAAAGCGTTTGATAGATATAACATACTATAAGCTTAAAATAAGAACCTTTTATCAATATGGTTGTAAATTGACAATATTTGTCCTTTGATTGGTAATTTTTAATTTTCACATATGTATGTAGTTCACAAAATTATTTCTTTTTTAATACCGAGTCACGGTCGCCATGTTAAGTTCGGAGTTCATGGCCGAACGTTTAATTTGAAAAGAAAAGTTTTCGAGGTGTCTTTTTGTTTTAAACAACGATCTTTATTTAATTGAAGTCTTTTTTTACTAACAGTAAACCCTTATTGCTAACCTTAATATATACAGTCAAAGCCCGGTTTAACGAATGATATAATGTTCAGACCTTTCGTTATACCGAGATATTCGTTATATCGATCAGTACTTTTTTTACCTTAAAATTTTATGAAAACGGTGGTACACAATTTAAAAAACATCAAAATTTAATTGTATTTATACTTTGATGTAGACATAAAACTTTAATTGATATTTTCATGTTTATTTACCCCTGCCTTTACACATGCAAGTAATTACTTGCAAGTAGTTTATACGTATTATCAACGAAAAAGTCGAAGAAAAAGCCGAAAGTCTTGCAAGTAGCTTGAGTGTTTATGGGTCAGTTGTAAGTTCATTTTTCAAATGTTCTCGAAGCGAAAACATCCAATAAAAAAAATTTGATTTTCGGTTAAACAGCATTACCATGTTAAAAATATTAACGAGTTATAACAAAATAAATTTAATAATTCCTTCTTTATTTAATTTTCGGCCCATCTTGATGCAAAAATTATATTTATTTTATAAAATATCTGAATCCAGTATTGCCGTTGTGGCGATTTCATAATATTACTGAGAAAATATTTTGTTTAACAATTTTTTTTCCAAAATTCTTGAAATTTATGATAAAATTACCATTGAGATGAGTTGTTGTATAGTTGTTCTCTTTTTTACTTGTTATTTTTTATAAATACTCAGAAAATCCGCTATAAACATAACTTTTATATTACTAAGTACTAGTAAATTGATACAAAAGTCATCCATGGTAACACTGTTTCTTCATTTGTCATTTTACTTGCTGCAAGTGTCAAAAATTTACTAGCAAGCAAATTCTCTTGCAAGTTGGGCTGCAAGTACGAAAAATGTGATGGTGTTAGTAAAAATGTGAGTGTGTTGAGTTTTTCGAACTTGCACTTGCAAGTGCAAACCCCAGGTAAGAAATTGTTTATTTCTAATATGTAATTTCATTAAAAATATAAATGTTCATAGGTGCATATACATACATACATACTTATATTTGGATGCTATGAACATATGTTTATTATTACATTTCATTTACTATTCATTTCTTAAGAAATATTTTATTTTTGTCCCATTGTTTCTAATTTTTAAATTTTCCACAATTGTATGTTCGTTCTTTTTTAAGGTACATACATATGGAACATTTTGGTATTCCACACTTTTCGGATATTACTGAAAGATTATTTTCGATTTGGCATCTCGGTTTCACAATAATCTTAACAAAATTACTGAAACTTTAGCGAAAAAGGCAACACATCACACGTGTTCTTTCAATACAAAGCAAAGAAGCCAAAAACACACACAAAAATCTAATGGTTCTGTAACGATTTTTTTTTTTTTTTTGCTTTGTCATTCGTTTAATCGGGACTATTTTTTTGCCATTTGCTATATTAGGTAGTCAATGAAAATATTTGACGACGTTGTTTAATGAATGCGCATATGTACCTAGAGTTCGTTAGCATTAATTATTGCAACTAAAAGTATGTCAGTCATTGACTTGTTACTAGTCATTTATTTTCACTACAAAACAATGACAACTATTGCTGTCGCCGTTTTGCGTTGTATTCAGGCCTGTCATATATGCCGATTTTTTGCCTCTAAATTATCAAAGTGCCGATTTGCCGTTTTTTTCTTAAAAAATGCCGATTTTTTGGTAAACATCTAAAACACGGTATCTTTTTTTTGGATTTAGTACAACTTATTTATTTTGGGTAACATTGAAATACTTGTTTCATTAAAAATAGGGGACTCTTTTGATTCGCTTCTACTTAGAAAAAAAGGTTAGATTTATTCCATATTATGTGCAGTGTTTTATGTATGTATATCTAACCCAACACACACATTTTTTTTGAAAATGTTTTAATTGTAAAAAATAAAAGAACTTGATCAAAACAAAAAAAAAAAAACATCAACAATTTTTTGACAAAAGCTAAAAAAAAAAAAAAGTTAAATAAAGCTCGGAAATATACATAAATCAAAAAATAATTTTTATAAGCGCAATTGAGGATGATGTAGGTACATCCGATAGCAGGCGCGGATCCAGCTTGAGCCTTAGGGGGGGGGGGGGGGGAAATTTTGTATGATGCAAAAAATGAAAAATTTGTTTTTAAAAGTTTATTAAAAACCATATGTGTATTAGGGTAAGTACTTTTTGCAATTTTTGAGAATATCAAAAAAATATTAAGAAATTATGTATTACTTTTTCGCGATCGTGAAGAAAGTTTCCGCACCAAACGCGATAAAGTTTTGAATTTCAATTTTTCTCCTTACTATACAAAATTAACATTTCATTACAAAATTTTAAGTATTTTTTATTAATTTCATGAATATAACAAGAAATTACCATTTGTAAGGAAGAAGGGCGCCAAAAAAATCGCGACTCTATTTCGCGGTTTTTTAATAAACTAAATTTTAATGGCAAATGATAGATGTTGTGATAGATGAGTTGTTTGGCGGATATATGAAACAGTGATAATTTTCAGCGCGGAACGCATATATTAAAGGGAGGTTAAATTGTAAGGGCCTATGTTGAATGTGAACCACACCTAAACGCCAAGTTTTTTTCCGAATTTTATTTGACATTTCTCTATTTCAGACTTACTCAATTTGAACCATGGAGAGATAAACAATCCAAAAACGTGTTAAAGTTATCCAGACTTATTATGAAAATGGGCGTTCAAATCAAAATGCATATCGTGCACTTCGTGATTTTTTTGGTCAATTTGATCGTCCAAATGTGCGTACAATCGCAAAAATCGTGGAAAAATTCGAGCAAGCCGGGTCTGTAGAAGATGTGAGAACACCAGTGCATGCTCGTACAGCTCGTACTGCAGAAAATATTGCTGCTGTTCGCGATAGTGTGGCTGAAGAGCCGTCCACCTAAACTCGTCGTCGTGCCCAACAATTGCACCTCTCACGCTCGTCGTTGATGAACATTATGCATAAAGACTTGCATTTACACGCTAACAAGGTGCAATTGGCTCAAGAACTAAAGCCTCTTGACCATTCCAAACGTCGTGAATGGGCAGAATGGTGGCAAGAAATGGCAACAGTGGATGATCAATTTTCAAAGAAAATCATCTTCAGTGATGAGGCACATTTTCACCTCAGTGGATTCGTCAATAAACAGAATTGCCGCATTTGGGCGAATGAGAATCCAAGAGTGATTGTCGAAAAACCAATGCACCCACAAAGAGTGACTGTTTGGTGCGGTTTATGGGCTGGCGGCATCATCGGGCCGTATTTTTTCCAAAATGAGGCCGGTCAGGCAGTTACTGTGAATGGTGTTCGCTATCGTGAGATGATAACGAACTTTCTATGGCCCGAATTGGAAGATATGGATGTGGACGATATGTGGTTTCAGCAGGACGGTGCCACTTGCCACTTGCCATACAGCTAACGAAACAATGGCTCTTTTGCGCAACAAATTCAATGGCCGTGTTATCTCACGTAATGGCGATGTCAATTGGCCGCCAAGATCATGTGATTTGACACCGTTGGACTTTTTTCTTTGGGGTTATTTGAAAGAAAAGGTGTACGTCGATAAGCCAGCAACAATTCAAGAGCTAAAGGATGAGATAATTCGGCACATTAACGGCATAGAACCTCCATTATGCCTCAGGGACATCGAAAATTTGGACCATCGAATGGAGGTGTGCCGCCGTGGTCGCGGCGCCCATTTGGCCGATATTTTGTTCAATACATAATTGAGTAATACCAATATATCATAATAAAATAAAATTACAATAATTTCCTAAATAGTTTGTGTTTTATTCAAAATCAACATCGGCCCTTGAAATTTAACCACCCTTTACTACGCCAAAATGGCCTAAAAAATTATTTTCATTATCGATACTAAATTGCCCATCGCGTGGTATGATGAAGAAATTTTGTCCAAAAAAAGTCATTACCCTAATTAAAAAAACTCAACAAAAAGGTTAAATAAAATATAAGATCAGTTTAATATACATTAATCTTTTTAAATAAGCAATTTATGATTGCCTTGTGAGGCAAATTTAGACAGTACAGTCTATCTTCTGTCATTGTTGATCCGAGCCATATTTTTATTCGACGAAGGGAAGGAACTGACCTCCCGCTCGTTACTTTACTGACGAGCATTGAAACGAAAATTTGAAATATTTTTCTAAGGTTTGGGTAGATATCTTCATTACAGTTTATTAAAGCATCTACAACGTTATCTGATAGATCAGGCTCAAGTTTAGATGTTAGTTGGTGTTTATCTCTTTTATCAAATATAATCAGCTCATCAGCTAGTTGTGGTTTTAACAGTTTTGTATCTGTATATGAGTTGATTACTCTTTGAGGTAGAAGTTTAGGTATGTTTAATACATTTGGGATATCTATTGGGAAAGTTGTTATGAGATCTTATAAATTAAATAAGAGGAATGTAACCTACAACTCGGTAGTAATCTTCAACATTTTGAATGTGATTATTTCGTTCAAATCTTGTCTTTTCGACAGGAACCTCGATTTGAACGCAAATAACTTTAACTTTTTCAAAAATCGCTTTAAATTGTTCTTCCTTCGGCTTTATTTATTTTTTCTTCAAGGCACATGATTAAAATTTTGATAAGGCTTGATCTTTTTTGAAGATCTTTTTCTTTCTTTTGTAAAATGATAATAATGGTGTTTTCTTTTCTACAAAAAATGTGACCATTTATTTAAAAAAAAAATGCAATTTGGTTTATGTTTCTTAAAAATTTTGCACCCGTAAAGGGTGGCTTGCTTTATTCTAAAAAACTCACCCTTTTCGGGAGTAAAATTTTTAAGAAACAGACACCAAATTGCATTTTTTTAAATAAAATGTCACATTTTTTGTAGAAAAGAAAACACCATAAGTGGCTGTGTTACGATAGGTATCACACTTAATATGTATATTCTGCAAATAAATTCAAAAGTACTAAGTGAGTTCCTTAATATAAAGGTAGAGATATCAGCTTTCCACTCAGATATTTTTTCCAAAGCTATATGATGGATACTTGTTGCAAAGTGTAAAATTGAGTCGTGACGGTCCACCCATCTTGTCTCGCATAATGTAGGGAGTTTGGCTCCCAAAAACTTTGCTAAAACTGTTTTTCACTTGGGATGATTATATTTAAAAAAATTTGGTCGTTTCTTTAACAAATGATACAACTTTTTGTATTAATGGCACTTTATTGCTTTTAGAAATTGAGTTGTTCGATTTATGGGAATAGCAAGGCGTTTTTTTGCATTTGTCGCTTTTCCAGAAATTTTGAACAGCTCCATTTTCAGCTGACATCAGAGGACACCCATCTGTTCCATCTCCTACAGAATTTTTTAGGTCAGGACCAAAATTTGTCAAAGCTTTAAGAACTATTGATGATAGTGCCTTCGCATCAATTGACATATCAACGTCATCAATATCTTTTGAAGCCTCTTCAAATGCGTTTACAACAAAGCCAATAAATTCTTCCCTAAAAACTTTTTGTTGTATGTTGAAATATCTTAAAGATAAGGAAATCTGGCTTTTCCCCGACAAATCACTGCTTTCGTCAAAAACTATCAAATAGAATTTTGATTGATATAACACATATATACATAAATATTGCAAATACTAAGGCTGTTTAATAATTAAAACGCACGCATTATCAAGTCAAACGTTTAGTCTTTGGATATAGATGGCACCTGCTGAATTGAATGTAGAATAATGAGTAATTGAATACGGTAAACTATGTTTCATTGGAAATATCTAATAAATAACTATTAGGATTATGATATGGAGACTTATTGAAAATCGTTAGAGATTCAATAAAAAAAATAAAAAAATACTTATTGAAAAAATTTTGTACCTTAAAAAAAAATATTATTATTGGGAATTCTTGTATTATCGAAATTAACAAAACATATTTGTAGAAACTGGGAATTATTTCCTTCCGAAGGTAACTTTATATTATATTCAACATTTTTCATTTTTCGAATTTATTCTATGAGCTAAATTTCAGTTATGTATTTTATAAAGCTTTTTTGTAATAGTTCTATTCCTACAATTTTTCAGAAATGACTTTATACACTACCAGACTATTATATTGTATTTTCTATTTACATTTTACCTTAGCCTTCCGTTGGAAAGCAATGAGGTATATTGAATGTACAGAAAAATTTACAATTATTAGACACCAGCAGAATGTAATGCATTTTCTGGCCCGCTACGGCCGTCTATTTCTATTTGTTAAAATAGTTGAGTTAAATACATTCAATTTATAAAGTAACACTATCCAGTGAGACACAAAGAATGCTGACGACGGCCGTAGCGGGCCAGAAAATGCTGGTGTCTAATAATTGTAAATTTTTCTGTACATTCAATATACCTCATTGCTTTCCAACGGAAGGCTAAGGTAAAATGTAAATAGAAAATACAATATAATAGTCTGGTAGTGTATAAAGTCATTTCTGAAAAATTGTAGGAATAGAACTATTACAAAAAAGCTTTATAAAATACATAACTGAAATTTAGCTCATAGAATAAATTCGAAAAATGAAAAATGTCAAAACATATTTGTATAATTTACGGGGGGAAAATTTCCTTATTTCCCCCCCCCCCCCCCCCCTCCCCTGAATCCGCGCCTGTCCGATAGCCAATCTTTTGTAAGAAAGTCAAGTAAATTAACAATCTTTTTTAGCAAAAAATTCAGATTAAAAAGTGAGAATTCTCCTGGTACATTTGCAACATATTATGACGTTTTCACATTCTTCCGCCAATGTGGAAAAATTTTTAGACAAGTCAACTTAAATAAAACAAAATTTCGATATACACTGCAAAATTAATCTTTGCAAAGAATTCTTTATTCTAAAGATTATTTAAAATTTAAAATTTTAAGGATTTAATAAAAATGTCAAGCTCATATGTATCTAAAATAATAAAAAGTATAAAACTTTAAAATAATTTACCCTAAAACAGAATATACATATATATATACATATACATTTTTTTTCTAGTTACTTACAATTTATTTGTAAAACGTTTATTTGTTGTTGAATTTTATGCTATTTTTTGTGCTATCAACATAAGGTAAAGCTAAATTGTTCCATTTTGATATATTTTGCCACTAAAAATGTTTTGCTGTATTAAAAATAGGTATTATTGGTTTGCCGGTTTTTGCTGATTTTTTTTAAATTAAAGTGCCGATAATTCCCATTTTTTTTAAATATGGCGATTTCTTACCAAAATAATCTGGCACCCCTGGTTGTATTATGTTCATTTTTGTCTGTGTTCATGCGGCTCATCCCTCATTTCTTTCTATCATTTTCTTAAGGTGCTATCAGACGGGATGTATTTTATATGTCAAATTTTCCATCTGTAAAAGTTGTACACATCGTGTGATACATATGAAACTTTGCATGTGTAAAGTACATGTTGAAATACAAATGTAACTTTTTCGATTAGAACACGCTCTATTTTCCTGTGGCAAACATAAACAAAACAGCTGGTTTGTTTTGAAACGTAAACAAAAGTCAGCTTTTGTTTACATTTATAGGTTATGTCATAAGGAAAAACATAAGCAGGTGTGATAGCAAAACTTATGAATCGTATGTAAACTGGAAATTTTGACATACATACGGAATTACATATAGGTAAGAAAAGTGACAGTACATATGTAAAATACATCCCGTCTGATAGCACCTTTAGTCTGAGTTCATACGGCTCATGTCTTATTGACAAGATTCTTCCTTTTTATACCCTCCACCACAATTAGTTGTGAAGAGGGTATATTAAGTTTGTCATTCCGTGTGAAACTTTTTTGTTATTCATCTCAGACCCCATAAAGTATATATATTCTGGGTCCTTGAGTAATTCTAAGTCGATTTAGCCATGTCCGTCTGTCCGTCTGTTGAAAACACACTCACTTTCGAACAACTCAAAAGAAATGAGCAAACTTGGTGCCAAATTGCTTATAGTTATCCTAAGCAGTTTGGGATTGAAATCCATGAATCAAAATGTGGAACCACCACCTAAAAAAATTGATAATTATGTTACAAAAAATAACATAAATGCTGGAACAAGGCACGGAATGAGATAAGATTTTGCAAAAATTTGTTTAATTTGACTGGAAATCACGCTGTGAAATTTCGTGAAGATCGGTACATAATTTACCCTAGGCCCCATAGAAACCCTATTCCCGGAAAACAGTTTAGTACACCCAAAACCATAATTAATAATGCTATCATAACAGAAGTTGGTAGGTCACAATTTTAAAGGACTAGAAATGACACTGTGAAATTTCGCGATGATCGGTCCATAATTTACCCTAGGCCCCATATAAACCCTACTACCGATAAACAGTTTAGTCGACTAAAACCATAATTAATAACAAATCGTCACAGTTTAAGATAATAATAACATCATACAGATATTACTCCTTAAACATTCGAACTGTCGGTGGAGGGTATCAAAGATTCGGCACAGCCGAATATAGCACTCTATTTTGTTCTTCTTTGAACATGAATTGGTAAATGAATCATGTCATGTTGACGTCATGTTTTTTATTTTGTTTTATTTGATATTGAAAACAAAAACAAAATTAAACAACGAATAAGAAAGCAAAACGTTAAGACAGTACATGCATCTGTGCACTCGTTTCTTTTCCCCTCGTCCCTCTCGCCAATAAAGTAGCAATCATGTCAATAAGACAAGAGCCGTATGAACACAGACTTAACATCAAAATGAAAAATGTGACTACTCGCTCATTCATTTCTTGTAGGGATGAGCCGTATGTACACCAGAGAACTGCAAAATCACTATTTTTCTTGATTTATTCACACGCTAAAATTAACATTCAATCTTTGCTTGCAAAACAAAGTTCAATGTTGGTAATTTTTACATCGTTTCGTTCACATTTGATTTTTGCATGTACAGTACTTTTCGTTTATAGTCACAACGCTTATAGTCACATTAGCAATATAGTCCATTTTATCTATTTATATATCTATTTAATATAAAGTATTAACGTTATAGTCCATTTAGCGATATAAGCACATTTGCCATATATGCCATCCATCAACAGTCATCAAAGGGATAAGTAAAGCAAATTAATGGCGTTATAGTCACATTAGCAAAATTTACTAAGTTATTTTTAGTTTTCGAATCAAAAAGCTGTCCAAAGAAAGAATGAATTAAATCATTTAATTCTTGTCATCAACTCTCTACTCGTATAAAATTAGTGTTTGCCGTTGGTATCAGTTATGAAATATCTTGTTATTATTTTAACTATTTTTTAAACAGTATGCAACTCTGTTGTAAAACCATAAGCCTGATGACGGTGTAATTTATATGAATTTTGTATATCCTTTATTTACATAACTTAATTATATTCGAATTCGGTTATATGCGTCATAGTGGCATGTATGTGAATTAGCCTTATAGTCACAGTAGCGATATAGTCCACGTTATGGTTGCAACTTAAGGATGTGACTATAAGCGAAAAGTACTGTATTCATTTTTTATTGAAAGTGCTTTATTTGCATTTTTGTTGCGCACGCAATATATCACAAATGTGTAAATTCAAAGGAACACATTCTTATACGTTTGCATTCAAGTAGTCATTGTCCACTCGATGAGACGCTCTGTTACCATTAACAACAATAACAACAATAAACCACTCGAAGAGACGCTTTGTTAAAATTAACAACAATAACAAGAATACATTGTACCTACATACAGAACTAGTGTACTTTTTAAAAGTAAAAAAAAAATTCTGTTTCTATAAAAATTGTTTGTATGTACCTACATATGTCCGTTTAGTTTCATTTCAATTTTTTTTCTTGTACTACATAGTTAATGCTGAATGAATACATGAGTAATAATTGCTTAATTTCTGGCTTTTTTGTTTGTATTTTTTTTTTCTTTACCAAAACAGTCATTGTCGCACCGAACGCACAAACATCTTTTTTAAAAAACTAAGCTAACGATTGTATAAATAACAAAGCACGATGTGCATTATTTGAATGACTGCAAACCAGCAGCGAATATTTGCGGTTGCGCAAGTTTGATTGTATGACCGCAAGTGAGTGTATGTGTTTCTGTTGATTTAATGCTGCCATCGGCAACCTATACTATTACATTTTGCGACTATATGCGTTGTATGAATTTTACATATGTTGTTGTTAATGTTGTTACCCTGCAAATAATAGGACCAGTCCAAACACGCGTGTAAAGAGTAGTCCACAAGGGACCAGGACTAGTCCAAAAGTAACCCAAACGTATGGAAAAAACCTGGTCTATTTAACATTACGATGTCCTAGGAGAGGACCATATAACCCACCTTTGGACCACTAAGGAGTAGTTTTAAAACTACTCCATGGTATATAACCCACCTTTGGACCACTAAGGAGTAGTTTTAAAACTACTCCATGGTATACTCAAGAGGATTAGTTTTGGAGTCGTTTAAAAACGAAAGCATGTCGTTAAAAAACGAAGACATGTCGTCTCACTACAAACACTTTTTAACAATGACATGGTCCATGCTTGCATTACATCGGACTAGTCCATGGAGTAGTCCATTTTATCAAAATGGGTCAGGTGGTCCAATTTTATTTGCAGGGTAAATTCTCTGCAATATGTGTGCACATGTACGTAATAAAAGAGCATACAAGAGAATAAAAGAGAAAAGAGAAAACGCGGCGCCCTGATTTTGCCGATGGCTGATTTAATGCGAATTTTTTACAATTGCACAAAGCCGTTCTCTGATGAACACAGACAAAAATCAACGTAATACAACCAGGGGTGCCAGATTATTTTGGTAAGAAATCGGCATATTTAAAAAAATGGGAATTATCGGCACTTTAATTTAAAATTTCTTGTAGGGTACTTTATAGGCAAGAGGGACGAGGGAAAACGAAACGAGTACACAGCAGAGAATGACAAAATTATCATTTTAAGTTCCCCAGCGGGAAAATGAGGAATTGATTACATAAATAATTAAAAAAATAATGCATTATTTTCGAAAGAATAATAATGCATTCATTGGAATCGAGAAGACACAAAATTTAAGCACTGATTACCACGTATATTCCCACATTTGCAGAACAAGGAATGTATTGTTTCTGTTAGTAACAATTATTCGTGTTTTTGCTTTACATACATATTTCCTTAATAAAAATCCGTTATTTTTTTGCTGCCTTTATGTCGCCTACTTATAATTTTTATTTTAGTCGCAGTTTGTGTTTGAAAGCGTACGGTCAAAGCACAAATTATATGTCTGTGGGTCAAAGTTATTTAAAGTAAACAGGTATTAAAAAATGTATTCCAAACGGCATTGGAGAAGACTTTTATTATAAGACTTTTGAATAATATAATTTATTCCAAAGAATGAATTATTTAATTCATTCGCAGGATACATTAAAATAATTTATTACAATCCTAGGACATGGTCTGTGTTAAGAATAATGAATTCTGGAATCAAATATCATACAAGATATGTATTACTTTCTCGATTCCTATTAATTCCATTTTCCCGCTGGGACTCTTTCAATATTAGTGAGAAAACATGTACGGACATGTATGGGTAAAGATCAAAATCATACACATATGTACTTACCAATACCCATTACAAGCCAATGTGTATTTGCATATTCATTCTTCTTTTTGAATGTACATGCAGATTTAAATAAAATTTCTGTTAGCTATCTGCAATACCCATAAAAGTATGTGTATTACCGTAAGTATAACGTAAATATACAGAGCGCGAGAGAGAGCAGAGATGGCAAATGCAATTTTAAATATGTTGAAACTAGGCAAAATTTTTTTGTGTTGTTATTCAGAAAAATACCAAGATAATTTTAAAGCTTTTTAACAATTGACTAAGGCGGTAAGCTTATTTTATTGGAACAACGAGGGGCCGTTGGCGGCAATTTCTGCTTCTCCGAAACTATCTAACAGATCCTAATCAAATTTCAAACATAGATATATCCATATTAATATGAACACACAAGCTTTATATATTTTTTTAAAAATGGGACCCCGAGGGTATTTTCTGCCCCTCCAAAACTATCTAACAGATTTTAATGATATTTAAAACATAGATAAATAAAAATTTGTGTAGACACATAAGCTATGTATTATGCCTCTCCAAAAATTTATTTTCTCTAAAATTTCTTGATTATTTCCCATACTTTAAATTTATAATTTTTCATATGCTACATACATACACTGGATGAAATTTTTAAAGAAAAACTCTTCTTTACAACTTATTAAAAAGAAATGTTTGAATTTTAAAACGTTACAGAAAGTCGTCTAAGCAAGCGCTAAATGTATTAAGTAGCGGTTACACTCTTTCTTATTAACACAACATACAAATCAATACTTTCATGCATACATAAAAAACAATATCCTCCATCTCGTGTCGTCTACCTATGCTTTGTGTGTGTGACAGCGATAAGAGCAAAAAAATTGTGCGGATGCGTAAAGGGTTTTTACAATGTAAAATTTACATGCAAAATAGAAATATCGTAGAGCCACTTGTTGCTGTCTCACGCACATAGCATAGGTAGACGACACGGGATGGAAGATATTGTTTTTTATGTATGCATGTAAGTATTGATTTGTATGTTGTGCTAATAAGAAACAATGAAACAACCACTCACTACATATGTATTTATAGCGTTTGCTTAAGGCTAGATTACACTATTATACTTTGTATTAATACATGTCAAAAACTCAAGTAATATGACAAAGTGTGATAGTGTGAATGCAATGTGTCACGAAAATTACAAGTATTAAGAAAAAAGTTTGACATCCCATACGACTTCATCGTTTTTTGAAAAATTTCAAAACAATAATACTTTTCATTGGATCAGGGTTGCATTTTATTTCATGTGTGAGTGTTTATACTTTGTGAGATTGTGTGAACACAAACTGTCATGTTACATTAGATTTTTTGACAGTCGCAACAAAACTCATTAGATTTCTATCTAACAAAGTATTATGGAATACGTAAGGCTTGTGAGATAGTGTAATCTAGGCTTTAAGATACATGTACACGACATGTTTTTTACATCTGACTTGTCAACTTTTCATGTCACATGTTGCTGTGCATGTGTGTTACAATTGCTGTTTAACAAAGTTTTTTTTAATTATTGTTATTGTTATTTTAAATACGCCAAAGACTCTTTGGTAATAGATTAAAGAAACCAAATTTACGTTCTCTTTAATCTATAACCAAATAGTCGTAGGCGTATTTTATATACGCCAAACACAATAAGGGTGAATATTCGATCAAAAACGTACATGTAATTTGCCCCTCGTGGTCATAGTTTGAAAAAATTACATAGCTAATGTGTCCAAATAAATAAAAACCTTTATATTTTTTAAATTTTATTGAAATCTATTAAATAGTTTCGGAGAGGCAGAAATTGCCCCCTATAACCCTTTTAGTCATATTTTTTAAAAAATACATAGCTTATGTGTCTATGTAAATATGGATCTATCTATGTTTTTAATTTCATTAAGATCTGTTGGATAGTTTTGGAGAGGAATAAATTGCTCCCTATCTCCCCTCGTTATCCTATTTTTTAAAAAAAATACATAGCTCAAGTGTCTATATAAATATTTCATTAAAATCTGTCAGATAACTTCGGAGAGCAGAAATTGCTCCTTCCAACCCCTCGTGGTCCTATTTTTTATAAAAATGTATAGCTTATGTGTAGTTTTACATAGGTACTGCTGATGTTACGGACAAATTTATTTTAAATATCATAAATAATATGTACATAGTCCCATACCTGCCTAGTGACAAAGCACATTTTTGGTAAATTTTTTTTTTTAATTTTTGCACAGAAGTGCCAACAATACTGAAGGTATTTTTTTAAACATGGATATTTTATTTGTATGGCAGATAACCAAAACACATTCATGGGTATTGAATAACATCTGCATAATATTTTTTTTTTTTTTTTTTTTTTTCAATATTTATTTATTGAATCTTCATATATTAAATATGAACTAACAATAATTAATCAAATCTTAACCTAATACGTTATTTTATGTCCTGCCAGTGCCAGACAAAATTTTCTTCATCACGGTTTTTATTCACTTATATAGGTGCTTATCGCTCATCTAATTGGGTAAGTGCTGCAGTGTCTCTTCTTCTTAAGCGAGTGTGGCCGCCATGATTTAAAATATTTCGAGCTAGTGGATTTGGGTGTTGTTCAAGCCTTTTTAAATATTTTATTGCATATTTTGTAATCATAGTTTTAACTAATGGCACATTGAGATCCTTATGAATGTTTGAGTTTTTAACATACCAGGGAGCAGCTGTGATTATTCGAAGAAGTTTATTTTGGCGCCTTTGAATTTTGTCGATATTAGAGGCCGATGCAGTGCCCCATAGTTGAATACCGTAGCACCAGATAGGCTTTAAGATAGAGCTGTAAAGTAGAAGCTTGCAATCGAGACTAAGGACAGAATTTCTTCCAAAAAGCCAGTGAATTTGAATGGCTTTTAGTTTCATTTGAGTTAATTTTGCCTCTATATGGCATTTCCACGTTAATCGCCGATCCAGATGTATACCGAGATATTTTACATGCGAATGTTGAGGAATTATTTGATTATTGATTGTAATAGGGGGGCAAGATTCCCGGCGCAAAGTGAATGTTATATGTACGCATTTTTGCTCATTGACCATTATCCTCCATTGTCTTAACCATATTTCTAGTTGAAATATATGATGCTGTAAGTAACGTGATGCTTCATAACGATTTTCGTGGACGCTTAGAAAAGCTGTATCGTCTGCAAATGTTGAAGTTTGTGTATAGTTGCTTGTTGGAAGTATAAATTAAGTATAATAGGGGTCCCAGGATGCTGCCTTGTGGGACTCCAGCGGCAATGGGCTGAGGTGAACTTAAGAAATTTCCTTCTTTAATAATAAATTGACGACCGACTAAGTAACTTTCTAGCAGCTTGTGTGTGTTTGCTGGTAAATTTTGCTTCAATTTATGTAATAAGCCTTCATGCCGGACTTTATCAAAAGCTTGCGAAACATCGATGAAGAGTGCTGAGCAATATTTCTTTTCTTCAAATGCTTTTCTTATGACATTTACTATTCGATGAGTCTGTTCGATTGTGCTGTGTTTTCTTCTAAATCCGAACTGATGGTTTGGAATACATCTATTTTCACTTAAAATCGGTGTTAATTTTGAAACTAATAATTTCTCAAACAGCTTTGACATATTTGATAATAAGCTAATAGGCCTATAAGACTCAACTTTTATCTTTACCTGGCTTTGGTATCATGGTAACTAAGGAAACCTTCCATTTTTGAGGATAGTATTCAAGGCGTAAAATAGCATTAAAAATAAAAAGAATAATTTTCTTTGCTATGCGAGGTAGCTCCAAAAGCATTTTATTACTGATTTTATCAATACCAGGTGCCTTCTTAGTGTTTTAGTCACAAATAGCCTTTTCGATTTCTCTTATCTCAAATCTGAGGGGAAAAGCTGCTCTAGCAGCAACAGGTGGTAACTCGACCGCAATATTGTGAGATATATTTGTGGTAAATACGTTTTTTAAATGATTGACAAACAGATTTCCTTTTTCAACATCATTTCTTGCCCAACTTCCATTCAAGTTTCTTAATGGTGGTTTAGAGACAACTGGCCTTTTGAGGTTTCTAGCTGCACGCCATAATGAGTAGTCTGATTGTGGGGTTGCATCAAGTTCCTTAAGATATTTTTCCAGAGAAGCCGTTTTCTGAGCCTGCAGTAACTTTCTTAGTCTTTTTGTACACTCTTTAAGTAAGTTCTTAAGTTGAGGGGATCTGTGCAATTGCCACTCTCTTCGAGCCCTCCTTTTTTCAGACAAAAGATGCTCGACATCTGCGGAATATATTTTAATAGTTTTTGTTTTTTTGGTGGCAATATTGGAATGCTGAGCAGCTAGTTTCAGAAAACTGTCAAAATTGTCAATAGAGCGATCTACATAATCCGGTGTACTGAGCGGAATATTTTCTGTGCAATGGGTACTGAGATATTTTTTATATTTTAACCAATTAATTTGCGCAGCTGTCGTCGCTAAGTAACCAGTCGGAGGTACAATTCTATTGGGGTTCATTATAGTAACAATTGTAGGTGTGTGGTCGGAAGATAATTCTAGGGAAGCTTCAACCTGAATCGTTTCTATGGGAATGTTTTTAACCACGCCGAAATCGATGACATCTGGAATTTTTTGATGATCAGTGGGCCAATATGTTGGTTGTCCGCTCGCTACCACATTTAAAGCCATTTAAGAAATTGTGTTAAATAAAACACGACCCTTTGGTGTTATAAGTCGCGATCCCCAGAAGGTATGTTTAGCGTTATAATCGCCAGCGGCAAGGAAACACGATCCTAATGATTTAAAATATTTATAATATTGGTCCTCCGATATTGAAAATCTAGGCGGGGAGTATAACGATGAAATTACTAGGTTTCTATTTAATTCCTCAACGCAAATGTTCGTTGCTTGGAGATAATCTTCACGATGATCACACATTAAATAGTGTTTGACTCGGGTTTTTATTAATATGGCAGAACCTCCACAAGCTCTATCTCGAGGGTCCTTGGTATCATATAGTATATAACCATTGATTTTAAACGTATTTCTTGAGGTCAAATGAGTTTCAGAAATCATCATGACATCAATTTGTTTATTTTTAAGAAAGTATTATAATTCATTTTTATGTTGGCGGATGCCGTTTGCGTTCCAAAAACAAATTTTTAAACAGTTCATGGTTTGTTAAGTACAGCTTGCAATAACATCGATTGCATTCTAAGCATTTCCTGCATCATATTACCCATTGTGTTCGTAAAATTATTTACTGTTTGCACTAATGTTTCCATGGTTATTTCTAAACGACTTAAATTAGAAACCGGAGTTTCATCATTACTTGGCGAGGCACCTTGCATTGGCTGATGGTTTGATTTTAGGACGTTAGCGTAAGAGGTTCTGTTATTACTAGGCTGGGGGGCTTGATTTGCATTTGTGTTTACTTGATTTGCGACCTGCATTTGAGGGATATTTGTTTTCGGTCCAACCGTCTTCTTGACGATATTATATACAGGGCAACCTCTATAATTGGCAGTGTGATTACCGCCACAGTTGCTACATTTTTTTACGTTGGGGTCAGTCTTAGACTTATCGCAAGAAACTGTGCCGTGTAGTTCACCACATACTACGCAGACAGGGGGTAAGTAGCAGTATGCCTTGGTATGACCAAATTCTTGGCAGTTTAAGCACTGAACAGGTCCATTTTTTTTGTGCGGCTCCTCAATTGTGACCCTTCTGTATAGAATATATTTCACACTATAAATGGGATGCGTTTCGTTTTTTTTCAACTTATTGGGTCGAGTGAATAAAAATGTAGCTTATACTAGCTAGTACTAAGTACTAGCACTAGCTTTTACTTTTCAGTACTAGCTATGCTGAAAAGTTTAAACTACAAAAAGTGTGAATAACTCTTTGCTAGTGCTAGATAGCTAGTGCTTAAAAGGGGAAGCAAACGCTGGAAAATGTGACTATTAAATTAAATTAAATACAAAGTGCAAAAATGTCAAAAATTAAAATTTTTTTAAACTTATTTTCAAAAATATTAATGTATAAAACAGAATATAAGTACAAAAAATTTTTATTTCTTTTTTTATGTCTTGAAGCGTTAACAAGTACTGTGTATTGATATTTTTATTTCATTTTTTCCTTTTCAAAAATTGTTTTTATTTTATTTAAAAAATGCAACACAGACTTTCTATGGCAAAAGTCTGTACCGACCTTTATCAATGATTGTTATTTATTATTGTATAACTTGTTTTAAAAAAATTTATAAAAATTAAGGCCCTAATTATAAAATTGCTTTCTACAAAAAAATTGAATCTGCAAAAAAATTGAATCTACAAAAAAGTGAATTTCTGTAGAAAGCAACAACAAAAATAAAATATATTTATGACTTTATTTTTGCTTTCAAGTAATTCTTTTGATGTGGTAAACTGCAACATCCCTGAAGGAAACCTGGGTGCAAGTGTCTCCAAGTCACCAGTTTTGTCGACTATATTGGTGACATTGTCAACGAAGTGTCTACACTACATTACATTTGCCACTATATTTGCATTTAATACGAAAAAGATTTTATCAATAACAACTGAGAAGTACAATTCCTATAAAAGCTGAAGAAATGATAAAAAAAGATTGTTATGACTTCGTATTCTTACAAAAAGTGTAAACTACTTTTACTAAAATGTACTAGCGATTCTCTGGTTTCAATGTCTACATATGTTTCCAATGGAACTACCTAGTCAGTAGTACCAACGCCAGTAGTAGATTTCCAATGCCACGCACATGTTAAATGTCTATTGTAAATAACATTGCCTGGGGTATAATATGTCACTAGTACTGGTGACTGTGTCAACAGTGAATCAGTAGAAATTCACTGGTGACATTTCCTGCAGGGATATGTACATATTTAAATGTATATGTGACATTTACAGAGATTTTACCATTTTAGATATTTTTCCGAAAAATAAATAATTTTAAATAAACTTCTGGATGAAAATCTGCTCTTAGGAGACGTTCATAAAATTAAACAAAAAAAATCAATTTTTATAAATATTGTTGTAAAATACACACTTCAAGCACCCCAATCATAAGCTTAAAAAAATTAAGCAAAAACTAGTCTTTTTAAGCATTCACTCGTTTTTATTCACACATTTTTTGAGTCAACACTAGGAAAACTAGTTTTTACTAGTCAGTATAAAGTACTAGCTTTAACTCAAATTTTTATTCACCTCAAAGCTAGTTTAAACTTCAAAATTTCAAGTATTAGCTAAAGCTACCTTTTTATTCACGCGGCCCAATGTCGCCGACTCCAATTCCACTCGAAAAAGTGGTTGTGGATTTTTGTCCCTATTACTAATATTAACCACATGTTTTATCTTGAAGCCTTTTTCTTCCAAGAAAGTTTTAATTTCCTCTGGGTCTACGCATGAATCAATTCCCTTAATCACCACCTGGAGACCTTTACTGCTCTTGAGTTGGTATGTGTAAAAACTTTTTTTAAGTGCCTCAAATTTGCTTATTATTTTGCGAAATTCATTTTCATGATTTACTTGAATTTTAGTTTCATTTATACTACCTCGCTTTATTGCAGCAACATAAAAAGAATTTTCACCAATCAACGAAATTAAACTCTTTATTAGATCATTTGAGTTATGCTCCCTAAGATATATCGGGGGAGGCTTGGACGATTTTATGACGTTTGGTGCTTCAGAGGATTCATCCTCCAGAATAGCAAAGCGATTTTGGGAATTTATTTTATCAAAAGATGGCACTTTTGATGCCGAAGCAACAGCTGAAGAAGTGCGACCCCGTTTAAGGACTGTTATATACCTGTCCATACCAACTTGGACTGGAGGCTTTTGACAACTTTTTACAGGGGGGCTTTCCATTGCATTTGTATTTAAGTTCATGGTATCATATCCCACTAAATTTGTTTTTGACGTCACTGCAATACTTGCTGGCCTGGCAACACTTGTCACCAAATCTAGTTGTAGTTTTTTTAATGAGTCACTATCCACCGTTTGTGTAAATACCGAGGGTGAGAGGGAACGTGTTCGAATAATTGGCTTAGCCGTTAAATAGTTTATATTGTTTTGTTTTATTTATTTCTGCATTATTTTCATTTGCATTAACTAAAACGTAAACGTTTCTTTCATTTTGTCTTAGTGTTGTTTCACTGTTCGTACTCATGCAAAGAGTTGTTTTTGTTTTTCACCGTTTTGCTTTGCTTCAAATATTTTTATTATTTACTAGCATTTAACCCGCTACTTCGTTAGCGTCTCCTTTTTCTTCGTGGACATATTTTTATGCCAAAGTTTATTTTCAAAAAAGTACCAGGCACCTGTCCCCTTATTTTTTTTAACGAACAACAATAAGTGTTAAATTTTTTGGATCTCTTTAATTTTGGATTTTTTTGGTTAGCGGAATCGATTTGGCGAGAGGACAACCTTCGGTCCAAAAGTCAGCTTTTTAGCTTCAAGAGTTTAGGATGTGCGATGATGAATCCGTCAGTTACTTTACAAATTTATATTATATAGAGATGGAGAAAAATGTTGAGGAAACAGTAACAAAATTAGGAACGATTTTCACACCTTAAACGTTTGAATTTCAAAAAAGGGGCAAACCTGTTTTGTATTTTTTAGATAAGCTAAAAATGTGATACAATATTTATTTACCCTTTTACACCCCAAAAAGGTCTTCCTTCAAAAAAGTACCAGACACCTCTCCGTTTATTTTTTTTAATGAACAATAATTAGTATTAAATTTTTTGTATATCTTTTTGTTTAGGAAATATACGGTTAGCGAATTGCTGATGTTTTTTATCTCTTTTAGTTTAGGAGGTATGAGGTTCGCGGGATCGATATACATAGGTACAATTTTCACCCCTGAAACGTTCGAATTTCGAAAAAGTACCAAATTCGCATTTGTATTTTTTAGATAAGTAACAAATGTTATTTAATTTTTATTTCTATACGTATTGGCTTAAAAGCTAGATTTACTACCTAAAACGACCGAATTTCGTTAAAGTACCAGACACCAATTTGCTTTTTTATTTAATGCACAAAAATAAATATTAAATTAAAAAAATTACCAGTTTATTTAAAAAAAAATCCCTCTTACAGATTCTCATTCACTCAGGAGCTTGCATGTTTAATTTTATGTTTCTAGATCCAATAAATACGGATATATAAAAGGTACCAGTTAAAGAACAAAATAGTACCAAAAGCCCTCTTACAGATTTTCATTCACTCAGGACCTTGCATGTTTAATTTTATGTTTCTAGGTCCAATACTAACGGAAATTCAAAAAGTACCAGTTAAAGAACAAAGAAGTACCAAAAACTTCCCTCTTATATATTCTTATCCACTTAGGGCATTGCATCTTGAATTTTATGTTTCTAAGTCCAATAATAACGGATATTCAAAAAGTACCAGTTTAATAACTAAAAAGTACCTATAAGCGCTTTTAGAGATTCTCATTCACTCAAGACCATGCACGTTTAATTTTATTTTCATTAGACCAACATTAGCGAAAATTTAAAAAAAGGACCAGTTAAAAAACGAAAAAGTACCAAAAAGATCTCTCTAACAGATTGTCATTCACTCAAGACCTTCCATGTTTAATTGCATGTTTCTGGGTCCAATACTAACGGAAATTCAAAAAGTACCAGCTAACGAATAAAAAAGTACCAATAAGATCCCACTTAAAGATTCTCATTTACACAGTATCGTGCATGTTTAATTTTATGTTTCTAGGTCCAATACTGACGGAAATGCAAAAAGTACCAGTAAATGAACAAAAAAGTACCAAAAACTTTCCTCTTAGATTCTTATCCACCCTGGACCTTGCATGTTTAATTTTATCTGTCTATGTCCAATACCAACGGAAATTCAAAAAGTACCAGTCCAAGATTAAAATGTACCAATAAGTTCACTCTTATAGATTCTCATCTATCCAGGGCATTGCATATTGAATTGTATGTTTCTAGGTCCAATACTAACAGAAAAAGTACCAGTTAATGAGCAAAAAAGTACCAAAAAGTTCCCTCTTATAGATTTTCATCCATTCAGGACATTGCATGTTTAATTTTATTTTTATAGGTCCAATACTAACGGAAATTCAAAAAGTACCAGTTAATTAACAGAAAAGTACCAAAAACATCCCCTTATGGATTCTTAACCACTCAGGACATTTCATTTTGAATTTTATGTTTCTAAGTCCAATATTAACGTAAATTCAAAAAGTACCAGTTAATGAACAAAAAAGTACCAAAAAGTTCCCTCTTATAGATTCTCATCCATTCGGGACATTGCATGTTTAATTTTATTTTTATAGGTCCAATACTAACGGAAATTCAAAAAGTACCAGTTAATTAACAGAAAAGTACCAAAAACTGCCCCTTATGGATTCTTATCCATTCCGGACATTGCATGATGAATCTTATGTTTTTAGGTCCAACATAAACGATAATTTAAAAAATACCAGTTGTAGAACCAAAAAGTTAAGTAAAATATCAAATTTCTCGTATTTCCCCTTTTTGGTACTATTTTCCCCCCATTAAAGTATAAAAAATTTCAGTATAATAGTGGCAGCCCATAATTTAGTACGAATATTTCAATAAATGGAGAAAAATGTTTTTTAAAAAAAGTACCAAAAATAGTTACGATTTTTACCCCTTAAATGTTCGAATTTCGAAAAAGTACCAAATTTAAAATTCGTATATTTTTGTTAGGTTTCGAATGTGGTATTAACTTTGTTTCTATGTTTATTGGTTCAAAAGATAGATGGGGTGTCAAAAAAGTACTAAAATTCAGATATTACCCGTTTACTCCCAAATAGGGCCGAATTTCAAAAAAGTACCAGACACCTGTCCGATTATTTTTCTAAAGAACAACGATAGGTATTAAATTTTTTTTGTATCTCTTTTAGTTTTGGAGATATAAGATTACCGAATTTTCCCGTTTTTACCCTTTTTTACCCCCTAAACATTCGAATTTCCAAAAATCCCGTCTTAGTGGATCGATTTGGGGAGTGACCAATCTCTGGTCCAAATTTCAAGTGTCTAGCTTCAGGCGTTTAGGCTGTGCGATGATGAATCAGTGAGTCAGTGAGTCAGTGAGTCAGTCAGTAACGTTACAATTTTATATATATAGAAGATAGAGATGGAGAAAAATGTTGTGAAAAAAGTAACAAAATTAGGAACGATTTTCACACCTTAAACGTTTGAATTTCAAAAAAGGTCCAAATCTGTTTTGTATTTTTTAGATAAGCTGAAAATGTGATACAATATTTATTTACCCTTTTACATCCCAAAAAGGCCGTACTTCAAAAAAGTACCAGACACCTGTCCGTTTATTTTTTAATGAACAATAATTAGTATTCAATTTTTTGTATCTCTTTTTGTTTAGGAGATATAAGGTTAGCGAATTTTTGATGTTTTTTAGATTTACTACCTAAAACGACCAAATTTCGTAAAAGTACCAGACACCAATTTGCTTTTTTATTTAATGCACAAAAATAAATATTAACTTAAAAAAAGTACCAGTTTATTTAAAAAAAATAAAAGTTAGAGAACGAAAAAGTAGCAAAAAATCCCTTTTACAGATTTTCATTCACTCAGGAACTTGCATGTTTAATTTTATGTTGCTAGATCCAATAAATACGGAAATATAGAAGGTACCAGTTAAAGAACAAAATAGTACCAAAAAGCCCTCTTACACTCAGGACCTTGTATGTTTAATTTTATGTTTCTAGGTCCAATACAAACGGAAATTCAAAAAGTAACAGTTAAAGAACAAAGAAGTACCAAAAACTTCCCTCTTATAGATTCTTATCCACTTAGGGCATTGTATATTTAATTTTATGTTTCTCAGTCCAATAATAACGGATATTCAAAAAGTACCAGTTTAATAACTAAGAAGTACCAATAAGCGCTTTTAGAGATTCTCATTCACTCAGGACCATGCAGGTTTAATTTTATGTTCATTAGACCAACATTAGCGAAAATTTAAAAAAAGTACCATTTAAAAAACGAAAAAGTACCAAAAACATCTCTCTTACAGATTGTCATTCACTCAAGAGGTTCCATGTTTAATTTTATGTTTCTAGGCCCAATACTAACGGAAATTCAAAAAGTATCAGCTAACGAATAAAAAGTACCAATAAGATCCCACTAAAAGATTCTCATTTACACAGGATAGTGCATGTTTAATTTTATGTTTCTAGGTCCAACTGACGGAAATTCAAAAAGTACCAGTAAATGAACAAAAAAGTACCAACAACTTCCCTCTTATGGATTCTTATCTACTCAGGACCTTGCATTTTTAATTTTATCTTTCTAGGTCCAATACCAACTGAAATTCAAAAAGTACCAATCAAAGAATAAAAAAGTACCAAAAAGTTCATTCTTATAGATTCTCATCCATCCAGGACATTGCATATTGAATTTTATGTTTCTAGGTCCAATACTAAAGGAAATTCAAAAAGTACCAGTTAAAGAACAAAAAAGTACCAAAAAGTTCCGTCATAGATTCTTATCCACTCACGACATTGCATGTTGAATCTTATGTTTTTAGGTCCAACATAACGATAATTTAAAAAATACCAAAAAGTTAAGTAAAATATCAAATTTCCTGTATTCCCCCATTTTGGTACTATTTTTAACCCCATTAAAGTATAAAAAATTTCACGTATTATAGTGGCAGCCCATAATTTAGTACGAATATTTCAAAAAATGGAGAAAAATGTTTTTTAAAAAAAGTACCAAAAATAATTACGATTTTTACCCCTTAAATGATCGAATTTCGAAAAAGTACCAAATTTATATTCGTATTTTTTTGATAAGTTTCGAATGCGGTATTGACTTTGTTTCTATGTTTATTGGTTCAAAAGATAGATGGGGTGTCAAAAAAGTACTAAAATTCAGATTTTACACGTTTACTCCCAAATAGGGCCGAATTTCAAAAAAGTACCAGACACCTGTCCGCTTATTTTTCTAAAGAACTACGATAGGTATTAAATTTTTTTTGTATCTCTTTTAGTTTTGGAGATATAAGGTTACCGAATTTTCCCGTTTTTACCCTTTTTTACCCCCTAAACATTCGAATTTCCAAAAATCCCGTCTTAGTGGATCGATTTGGGGAGTGACCAATCTCTGGTCCAAATTTCAAGTGTCTAGCTTCAGGCGTTTAGGCTGTGCGATG
Organism: Pollenia angustigena; assembly: GCA_930367215.1. Classification (NCBI taxonomy): domain Eukaryota; kingdom Metazoa; phylum Arthropoda; class Insecta; order Diptera; family Polleniidae; genus Pollenia; species Pollenia angustigena. Next base: position 6,817,970 of record OV884061.1, on the reverse strand, counting down.
ATGAATCAGTGAGTCAGTGAGTCAGTCAGTAACGTTACAATTTTATATATATAGATTGTATTTTACAACAACAACAAAAAAATAAGAAATTTAAACTGAAATGTTTTAGTTCAGAATATGTATACATACATACAGACATGTTCATACATGTATTCATACGTATGTATATATTTTAACTTTTTTAATTTATTTAACTTTATCGTTTTAATTGTTCACTATTATGTTAAATAATTTAAATAACAAAATATATTATTTATTTTAAGCGTCCATTCGCTGCTGATATACATATGTCAAAATCAAATGTGATTAATTAATAGTTCAAATCGTATGCGGGGTTAAAAATACACGTCTGTATCACAACAAAGCACAAACCGTATTCATGTATTTTTGTTTACTGAATGTGGTTGCGTAAAGATATTGCCGTGCATAAGTATAAGTAATAACCATACCCTGTCGGACATTCAGTTAACTTTAAATTAACTGAAAGCTAACTATTTCTCAAGTAGTGGTGGTTGACACTTGTATTACTTTTATATGGTATTAACTAACTATGTTAACATTGCGATGTCCTAGGAAGTAGTCAATTGTCCGACTCTGCATTACTTGCAGTTAACTTTAAAGTTAGCTACCTAGCCGTTAACTTAAAGTTAACTTTTTGTAGCTAGCTATAAACTTACTACTTTAAGTTGGTTTTTTTAAATTAACTATTTTATTAAAATTGTATTTAGTTATTTTATTTAATTTTTTAATTATGGTATAACCTGGCCATTACCGATTACCAATTTCTACTATTTATATTGTAATAATGGCCCTAAATAATCAAATCTTTTGTGGGTCTTGGAGCCGTTTGTTTGCCAATCGACTTGGCTCTCTCTACTTAAAATTCACAGTGTTTGTATACACTTTGGTTAATGTAAATTTTGCATTGCTTAGTAGTTGGCTTTAAGTTAGCTTGTATAGACTAACTTAAAGCCAACTACTAAGCTTTAAGTTAGTCTATACAAGCTAACTTAAAGTTGGCTTTTTTTGTAGTTAGCTACTCATTTGACGGCAGGGTACTTTTTGCGTTATAAATATATGTATACACTAAAGCCCTGCACGAATCCATTTGAATGCCGTTTCAAATCATTGGTTTGTTTTTCAACTAATGATTGTCGATTGCATTTTGCTAACGAATCAAACTCTGTATTGTGAAAAACACATAAAGCACGAAAATAATATAAACCAGGGATGTCAGCGTCATACACAATTGTGGAAATTAATTCACACACATTCTTCGCACGCATTCTTACGCTCTTTCATTTAGTGCACGAGAGTACACAATTCAGTCGTTGATTATCAAGCGATGAGTGCACATGCGGCGGATGCTTACGTATTTTTTTGTTTTTATTAAGAGTACTTGTCTCTTTATTCACTTATACTAATATAAATCAATACAACCACAATTACCCAACAAACACGAAGTCAAACCTTTGATATGAAATGACTTTGTCATTTGACATCAAACACAATTCTCAAACGTTTTTCAATTGTTTGATTTAACATTTAAATTCAAATTGATAATGATTTGAAAATAAACATTTGATATCAAATGTTTTATCAATTTGATGTCAAATGTTAAATCAAATCAAAAATGAACTTGGCAATACTAAAGCGAAAAATAAATGTAATCATTAAAAATGTCGATTAAAGTTATATTTTTTACTTTGCGGTTACATGTGTTTTTCTATTAAAAATAAATTTTTATATAAAGTGAACAGCTTATTTCTTGTGAAAAATAAAAATTATTTGTGAGTAATTTAAATGATTAAAAATACGAAAAAAGGAAAATTTGAGTTGAACGATTGCGGTGCTACAATCCTCAAAATAAAAGGGAGCCAAGTAGTTTGTCTTTCCAAGAATTAGAGGACATTATTTAATCTTTAAGCTATGGTGCCGAATGTTTATCTCACAGTTTATTTAAATAAATAATAAATTTATATTAAAAAAAATAAAATATTTTTATTTATGTTCCACATTGTATTATAATCCACATTTGAAAAACATTTGAGAATTACGTTTGAAAGCAAGTTGAAAATAAAGGCATTTTTCAATTTGAAAATAATTTCCCCTTTTTGTTGAGAACGCTATGATTTTCAAATGATTTTCAAATCATTATCAAACGTTTGTCGTTTGAGAAAACGTTTGATTTCAAATCATTTTCAATTTGAAATCAAACCTTCGTGTTTGTTGGGTAACATCACTGATATAAACACACAAATGCAAATGAATTTAAATTTGTGTGTTTTAAACGACCAAATAAATACGAAGTGTAAAGAGCTCGGAATATACTCCACACAACCAGTGTTACCGTCGGATATTTTAAAAAAGTACCAAAAAAAAGGGATATCTACAAAAAAAGTGGCACCAAAAAGGGGATTTTTAAAAAATAAGTACACCACGTTATGCAGTTTTTACGTTTTTTTCTATTTATTATAATATTAAATGGTATTAAAACATAACAAAAAACATTGTATAGTAATTTTATACACTAAAAAAAAATTGATCGTATTACAATAGACATACATACTTACTTACAAACGGCTCATTTGTTGTAAAAACTAAAATAAATATTTTGGAAATATTTCTCTCGAGAAGTAATTTTTATAAAATATTGACTTTAATGTTTTGGTAATTCAAAAACGTTAAACTTGCTTTCTCCAAACATGTTTTTTGATTATGACATTGTTGCTGCAAATAGAAAATATTTATGTAATGTGTTTTATATATACATTTATTAATATATTTCTTGTACTTTTCCTTCTGAATACATTTTCTTTGATTTATTAAAGGCATTGTATTGCACAGGTAGATATTTAAAAACTTTTTAGAAATTTATTTGCCCATTCCCCCAGATTCTCCCATCACGTCTAATTAGTCAGATACACCAATTACTTTAATTTCGGAAGATGATTTGTACCACAATTAATAACAAAATCCATAGTTTTATAATTTTATTCTACAGTCAACCTAATTACAAAAGTTTAGGCCCAGGCCCACGATGTCGACAAGAACATTTCTTTGGTATATTTGTATTGAAAACAAAATCTAATTTTAGTTTTTTACAAATATGCGAAAGAAATGAATGCTAGAGTGCTAATCCTATAACAAAAAAACGAAAATATGACTTTTTCAAATACTTTATATTTAATCAGTTCCGCAATTTAATACAAATAAATGCATACATGCTACTGAATTTAAGTGCGAGTGTTTAAATTTCTATACTAAAGCATATTTAGTTTTTATCCAACTTCGTCTATTATTGCTTCAAATTTTTGTAATCAGAAATCAAAACTATAAAACTGGATTTAGTTATAAATTGTGGTACAAAACATCTTCCGAAATTACAATAATTGGTGTATCTGATAAATGTGACGTGATGGGAGAAAACTGCGCTGATACTCGTCTTTAGCATTCCAAAAATATAAGAATCAGTTGGAATGGTTAAACAAACTTTTTCAATGTAGTCCTGTGTTATTTATTAATGGTCAGTTTCATACAAATTTTTTTACAATTGATTGTTCTTAAAACGACTATATACTATACTTTCGTAAAATGTCTTCACTTGGAACCCAATCTTCAAGGATAGTATCTAACAAATTTAAAGCATGGATTCGCAAGTTCTTACTTTTAACCTATTTGTTACTTTATTTTTAATTAAAGCTAACTAAGTAAAAACACGCTCAGAAGACCTACTATGAAAGATCAATTTGTAAAAGTTTGAATATATATACAGGTATACTCATCAAATCTATTTTTCAATGTTCCAATTTCACGCCAAAAATCTTCACAGTATTCGAAATTTTAAATATGTGTTCATAATTCGTGTCACTTACTTTACTCTCTAGAAGTTTAAATTCACGTATAAATGCATCTGGGTCAGTTATAATATCTTTAAACTCTGAAACTAATTCGAAATAGTTTATATCTTCATTAGGCACTATAAATAATGGGTCTAAATACTTCAATATATTGAGCTTTTGGTTTTTATATCAATTCTTTACACAATTTTTGGTAAAAACTTAGATTTTACTTTTAATATCAATTACACAAATTTTAGAAAAGTTTTCGGTGCACAACAGTTCGGTTTGTGCTTCACGACCAATATATATATATAATAAATAAAACAGGTTAATAGAAAGTTTATTCAACCGATCTTCAGCTAACCACGCATGACAAGAAAATAAATTTCATGTGAACTTGCTTACATATACATATATTAAAACAGTTTTACTTATATTAAAGCTGGGAGTTATAATAAAACAGAAAGAAAAAAAGTATCTTTTCCTAACGTAAAAAGTATCAAAAAAGTGGCAATAATCACAAAAAGTACCACATTTAGGTGCATTTTGTAAAAGTGGCCAAATAGTATCCAAGCAGTCGAAAAAGTGGCAAATTGCCACTTTAGTGGCACCAACGGTAACGCTGCACACAACAACGAATCAAACGCTGATAACACAAACTACACCAAATCAAACCAATCGCACGAATCAAACGAATCACACCAAACAACTGTAATAAAATAGGTGATATGAATTATCTTATTTTTTTTATTATTAGGTATGACTATTAAATTTGTATTGAGCAAAAAAACAAATGAAGATGCAAGATATTTTTATACAATGTTTAAGTTGTAATTTTAAATTATTTTATGAAAAAGTTACAAAAATATATTTTAAAATATTTAATTAAAAGTAAAAAAGAAATGAAAAGCTAAATTCAATTAATTGCAAAATAAAGATAAAAATAATAGGTATAATGAGCAAAATGGCTTAAAATAAAAATTAATTTGTACAGTTTAAAAATTTTAAAGAATTTTTTTTTTTTTTTTTTGTCATCATAAAGTTTTTCTTGTGGATAAAATGAAAGAGCGTAAGAATACGTGTGAACAGGGTTGCCGTTAGGAATTTTTGAAAAGACGCACAAAAGGTCGTTTTTTAAAAATATAGTCGCAGTAAAAAGTCGTATGAAAAAAGTCTTACAACTTTTTTTAAAGTATTTTATTAATAAAAGCAGTGCAAAAGAAAAAAATAATTGAAACAAAACAGTCAATTGCATTTTTTATATTTTCAGAAGCCTTTTTTATATTATTAATATGTTTTTCCATGTCGCAGAAGATGATTGTTAAGTTCACTAAAAGCTGTTTACAGACACTACAAAAGACCGCTTTGACTCCATGTCTTGGTTAAGGCATTTATACTTCAGTTCCCAGTCTTTCGAGTGATATCACCAAATATTAGGTTTTTTGGAAGGACCTGCAGCGATGTTAACGGACATAAAGCCATAATTTTGATATCGCCTTAAGTCTTATATCAATTTTAGTGGAATGGGACATAAAGGCATTATGGTTTTATGTCCCATTTCATGTTTTGCGTTACAAATGCTTTATTTCACTTAATATGCCTATTTATCTATGAAATTAATGATTTAAAAAAATCCTAAATTTCTAGGCTCCAGGAATTAAAGCTGCAAACATTTTGATAAAGGAAAAGTTAATAGTTTCCCACTAAAATTTTCACTTTAACAGAATGTTTACTTCTGTAAAATAAAATTTAAGAGCAATATACATACATAAGCTTTAAGATTATATAATATTTTTTATGATTGTTTTTGGAACTTAAGCATAATTCTTATAAATGAAATTAACAACAAAATATAAAATCGTGGACCTCCTGCAATATCGGAATTTGATTGATTGCCAACAACATTTTGACAGACAAATGCATTTTTGTCATAAAACAGGGCGACATGAAACAACAATACATTTCTTACATGAAATAGGGTGATATGCAATCATCATCAAAAATATGGCTTTGCGTCTTATTTTTGAAAAAATTTATGGCGTTAAGTCCCATTATATTGAGACTTAATGGCATATGCCCTTATGTCTTAATGGAATGGATTTGACGCTATGTGACTTTATGTCATATGACTTTATGACACCCCACCGTGGAATCGGTTAATCAAAAAAAAAAACATGAGAAATGGCATTTGACGATAGGGTAAACATGTAGGTCATTTTATATGTCAGTACAAACTGTGTACCGTAACGTATTTTAAAATATGTTTTTAATAAATTGGCTAGGTATAGAGCTGCAAATTATTTAATTACCATGCAAATAAATTAATTATATGTAACTTATTTAAAGTACAAATTCAAGGTTATATAAAATTTTAAAAAGTTACTGACTGGCTGACACTGATTAATTGACTGACTGACTGACTGATTAATCATCGAACAGCCGAAACGACTGAATCTGAAAGCATATATTTAGGCAGGAGGTTGGTCTCTCCCCAAGTTGATCCACTAAGACGGGGTTTTGGAAGTTTGAATGTTTAGGGGATAAGAACGGGTAAATTCGATAACCCTATATCTTCAAAACTAACAGTGATACAAAAGAAATGTAATACTTATCGTTGTTCTTTAGAAGAGTAAGCTGACAGGTGTCTTTTACTTTTTTGAAATTCAGCCCTTTTAGGCAGTTAACCAATAAACATTGGAAATAGGTTCTATCACATTCGAAGCTTATCTTAAAAATACAAATATGAATATGGTACTTTTTCGAAATTCGAATGCAACTGTGTGTAATTTTTTAAGTAAAAATCGCAAAAAACTTAAAAAAAATTCAATATTTTTTTACCTTTTTTCCCCTGTTCAGGTCTATAGGTAGCAAACCGTTCAAATTCAAGGAAACAATCAACTACAATAATGTACCCAAGATCTCAATAAACAACTTTATTGAACATATGAACTTCCTAGGAACGATTCTTAGCACCGTTAACGTAGCCGCAATATAAACTATAAACTTCCTTGGAATCTTTAGGTAGCCGCAAAAGTGAAAATTTTCCCGAAAATTCGGTTCGAGAAAAAACAAATGAAATTAAAAAATTTTCGGGAAATTTTTCACTTATGCGGCTACCTAATCGGTGTTAAGAATCATTCCTAGGAAGTTCATATGTTCAATAAAGTTGTTTATTGAGATCTTGGGTACATTTTTGTAGCAGATTGTTTCCTTGAATTTTGAACGGTTTGCTACCTATGGACCTGAACAGGGGAAAAAAGGTAAAAAAAAATTGAATTTCCGGGAAATTTTTCACTTTTGCGGCTACCTAAAGGAATTCCTAGGAAGTTTATATGTTCTTAAAAGTTGTTAACTGATATCTTAGGTACATTTTTTGGCTGATTGTTTACTTAAATTTTGAACGGTTTGCTACCTATGGACCAGAACAGGGAAAAGGATGAAGTTTTTCTGCTTTTATATGTTCACAATTATTGCTCTTTATGACAAGGACTATAACTTTTTCTCATAGGGTAAATCAAAATTGCGAACTGTTTGCAAGATATGAGCCTGATAAAATGATCACTTTTTTGCAAAAAAAAAGGTACATGACTTTGGGCAAAACTGGGAGACACGGGTCTATTTTTTGGGGCTTTTATCACGTAGTGGTGTCCGTATATGGTTATTTTTTTCGTGTTGTACTGTTGCTTAAGTTGTGAAAATCGTAAATTTTTTTACAAAACATTTTTCTCGATTCATTGACATATCGCTCATTTGCTGCAAGACCGGCATAACTCAAAAAATTAAATTTTGGAGCAAGGGATGCAGAATTGTTCGCTTTGTTTTTCTTATATTGTGTATTAAATTCATCTTTACATCTTTTATACTTTTACAGTTTGAAGAGAATGTGTCTTCTTTTTTTCTAAGAAGTTAGAGCAAATCAAAAACTTTAAATGCGTTTATCTCGAAATGAATTTTTTCGAGTTATGCCGGTCTTGCAGCAAATGAGCGATATATCTACTAAATTTTGGGCTCACACTACAATATTAAAATTTTTTATACTTTAATGGGGAGAAAAATACTAACAAAAAGGGGGAATGTGGGAAAATTAAAATCTTACTTTAGCTCTACAACTGATACTTTTATTTAATATCGGTAAAATTGGACCTAGAAACATAAAATTCAACATGCAATGCCCTGAGTTGTTAAGAATCTATAAGAGGAGACGTTTTGGTACTTTTTTATTCTTTAACTGGTACTTTTTGAATTGCACTTAGTATTGGACCTAAAAACATTAAATTAAACATACAAGTTCCTTAGTGAATAAGAATTAAGTAGAGGCATCTTTTAGGTACTTTTTCGATCCTTGACTGGTACTTTTTTAAATTTTCGTTAATATTGGACCAATTACCCTTAAATTAAGCATGCGAGAGGGCTTTTTTGTTCTTTTACTGGTACTTTTTGAATGATTGTTAGCATTGGACGAAGAGCCATAAAATTAAACATGCAAAGCCCCAAGTGAATGAGAATCTGTAAGAGGGATCTTTTTGGTGCCTTTTTGCCTTTTAACTTGTACATTTTTACATTCGTTAATAATTGACCTTGAAACATAAAATAAACATGAAAATTTCTGAAGGGATAAGAATAAATAAAAGTCAACTTTTTTGTTACAAGTAGTCAGTTCAGTTCGGTTTGTGCTTTGTTGTGATACAGACGTGTATTTTTAACCCCGCATACGTTTGAACTATTAATTAATCATATTTGATTTTGTAATATACGCAGCGAATGGACGCTTAAAAATAAATTATATATTTTGTTATTTAAATTATTTAACATAACAGTGAACAATTCAAACAATAAAATTAAATAAAGAAAAATAGTAAAAATATATACATTCGTATGAATGTTCATACATGTGTATGCATACATACTCTCAACAAAAACATTTTTTTGTGTTGTTGTAAAAACAATAAATAATACAAATATTTAAAGCACAGCAAACGGTGAAAAACAAAAACAACTCTTTGCATGAGTAAGAACAGTGAAACAACGCTAAGGCAAAATGAAAGAAATGGTTATGTGACTGTTCAGGCAAATGAAAGAAATGGTTATGTGACTGTTCAGGCAATCGAAAATAATGCTGAAATAAATAAAACAAAACAATATTAACTATGTAACGGCTAAGCCTATTAATCGAACACGTTCCCTTTCACCCTCGGTGTTCACAAAAACGGTGGATAGTGAAACATTAGAAAATATTAATCTGTATTTGGGGACAAGTGTTGTAGCGTCCGAAAGTATTACCGCGGCGGAAAAAACAATCTCAGTAAGAAATGATACCATAAACTCAAATACAGACGCAATGGAGAACCCTTTAGTGATTGTCAAAATCCTCAAATACAAGTTGGTATGGACAGGAATATAACAGTGCTTAAACGGGGTCGCAGTCCTACCTCTTCAGCAGTTGCTTCGGCCTCAAAAGTAACATCTTTTGATAGAATAAATTCACAAAACCGTTTTGCAATTCCTGAGGACGAATCCCCGGAGGCACCAAACGTCATAAAATCTTCTAAGCCACCCCAATATATCTTAGGGAGCAAAACTCAAGTGAGTTAATAAAGAGCGTGATCTCGGTAATAGGTGAAAATTCTTTTTACGTAGCGGCAATCAAGCGTGGTAATATAACGGGGCAAAAATACAGGTTAATCATGAGATTGATTTTCGCAAACTAACAAACCAATTCGAATCCCTTAAAAAAAGCTTTTATACATATCAGCTGAAGAGCAGCAAAGGCCTTCAGGTAGTGATCAAGGGCATAGACTCGTGCGTGGACCCTGAAGAAATTAAAACCTTTTTGGAAGAGAAAGGCTTTAAAATAAAAAACGTTACAAATATCAAAAATAGGGGAAAAAAACCCCAACCACTATTTCGAGTGGAGCTAGAACCTGGCGACGTTAAGCTTAAAAAAAACGAAACGCATCCTATTTACAATTTAAAATATATTCTCTACAGAAGAATAACTATTGAGGAGCCGCACAAAAGAAATGGTCCTGTTCAATGTCTCAACTGCCAAGAATTTGGCCATACTAAGGCCTACTGCTATTTACCCCCTGTTTGCGTAGTATGTGGTGAATTACATGGTACAGTCCAGTGCGATAAGTCTAAAAATGACCCCAATGTAAAAAAATGTAGCAACTGTGGCGGCAATCACACTGCCAATTATAGAGGATGTCCTGTATATACTATCGTCAAGCAGTCGGCTGGACCGAAAACTAATCCCCCTCAAATGCAGGTACCAAATCAAGTAAACACTAATGACACTCAGGCTCCACAGCCTAGTAATAACAGAACCTCTTATGCTAACGTCCTAAAATCAAACCATGTGCCAATGCAAAGTGCTTCGCCAAGTAATGATGAAACTCCAGTTTCTAATTTAAGTCGTCTAGAAAAAACCATGGCCACTTTAGTGCAAACAGTAAATAATTTTACAAACACAATGGGTAATATGATGCAGGAAATGCTTAGAATGCAATCGATGTTATTGCAAGCTGTACTTAACAAACCATGAACTGTTTAAAAATTTGTTTTTGGAACGCAAACGGCATCCGCCAACATAAAAATGAATTAGAATACTTTCTTAAAAATAAACAAATTGATGTCATGATGATTTCTGAAACTCATTTGACCTCAAGAAATACGTTTAATATAAATGGTTATATACTATATGATACCAAGGACCCTCGAGATAGAGCTTGTGGAGGTTCTGCCATTTTAATAAAAACCCGAGTCAAACACTACCTGATGTGTGATCATCGTGAAGATTATCTCCAAGCAACGAACATTTGTGTTAAAGAGCTGAATCGAAACATAGTAATCTCATCCTTATACTCACCACCTAGATTAGCAATATCAGAAAGCCAATATTATAAATATTATAAGTCATTGGGGCCCTGTTTCCTGGTTGCTGGCGATTATAACGCTAAACATACCTTCTGGGGTTCACGACTAATAACACCAAAGGGTCGTGTTTTGTATAATACAATCTCTAAAATGAATTTAAATGTCGTCGCGAGCGGACAACCAACATATTGGCCTGCTGATCCGCAAAAACTTCCAGATGTCATCGATTTCGGAGTGGTTAAAAACATCCCCACAGAAACGATTCAAGTTGAAGCTTTGTTAGAATTATCCTCTGATCACACACAAATTTACAATAGTTGGTATAACAAACACCAATAGAATTGTATCTCCCTCTGGCTACATAGCGACGTCAGCTTCACAAATAAATTGGGTAAAATATTAAAAATATCTCAGTACCCATTGCACAGAAAATATTCCGCTTAGCACACCGGAAAATGTGGATCTCTCTTTTGTCAATTTTGACAGTTATCTTAAACTAGCTGTTCAACATTCCAGCAAAACCCTCAAAAAAAACAATTATAACAAAATATATTTTGCAGATGTCGAGCGCCTGTTGAATGAAAAAGGGACAGTGCGAAGAGAATGGCAATTGCAAAGATCCCCTCAACTTAAAAATTAATTAAAAGAGTGTACAAAAAGGCTAAGAAAATTACTGCAGACTCAGAAAACGGCTTCCGTAGAAAAATATCTTAACGACTTGGATGCAACTCCACAATCAGGCTACTCATTATGGCGTGCAGCTAGAAACCTCAAAATACCAGTTATCTTGAAACCACCATTAAGAAACTTGAATGGAAGTTGGGCAAGAAATGATAATGAAAAAGGAAACCTGTTTGTAAATCATTTGAAAAACGTATTTACCCAAAATATACCTGACGATATAGCGGACGTGTTGCCGCCTGTTAATGTTAGAGCAGCTATCCCCCTAAGATTTGAGATAAGGGAAATAGAAAGGGCTATTTGTGAATTAAACACTAAGAAGGCACCTGGTATTGATAAAATCAGTAACAAAATGCTTTTGGAGCTACCTCGCATAGCAAAGAAAATTATTCTTTATATTTTTAATGCTATTTTACGCCTTGAATACTACCTTCAAGAATGGAAGGTCTCCTTAATAACGATGATACCAAAGCCAGGAAAAGAGCACACAAAAGTTGAGTCATATAGGCCTATTAGCTTATTATCTAATATATCAAAGCTGTTTGAGAAGCTCTTAGCGTCAAAATTAACCCCAATTTTAAATGACAATGGGTGTATACCCAATAATCTATTCGGCTTCAGAAGAGAGCATAGCACAATTAAACAAACCCATCGGATCGTAAACGCCATAAGAAAAGCCTTTGAAGAAAGAAAATATTGCTCCGCTCTTTTCATAGATGTTTCTCAAGCTTTTGACAAAGTCTGGCATGTAGGCTTGTTACATAAATTGAAGCTTAACCTACCGGTTAATACACACAAGCTGTTAGAAAGCTATGTACCTGGTCGGTCGAAAATTCATTATTAAAGAAGGCGATTTTTTAAGTTCTCCTCAGCCAATTGAAGCTGGAGTCCCTCAGGGAAGCATCCTGGGCCCACTTTTTTACCTTATATATACCTCGGACATGCCAACAAACAATCACACCCTAACCTCAACTTTCGATACCTGCAGAGTCATATATTTCAACTAGAACTGTGGTTTAAACAATGGAGAATAAAGGTCAATGAGCAAAAATGCGTACATATAACATTTACCTTGCGTCGGGAAACATGTCCCCCTATTAAAATCAATAATCATCTAGTGCCTCAACAATCGCATGTCAAATATCTCGGTATTCATCTAGATCGGCGTTTAACATGGAAATGCCATATAGAAGCAAAATTAACCCAAATGAAACTAAAAGCAATTCAAATTAACTGGCTTATTGGAAGAAATTCTGTTCTTAGTCTCGACTGCAAACTACTACTTTACAACGCTATTTAAAAGCCAATATGGTGCTACGGTATTCAACTATGGGTCACTGCCTCGGCCTCAAATATCGAAAAAATTCAAAGGCGCCAAAATAAACTTCTTCGAATAATTACAGCTGCCCCTTGGTATGTTAAAAACTCAAATATACACAAGGATCTCAATGTGCCACTGGTAAGGACTTTTATTACGAAGTATGCGGTAAAATATTTGAAAAGGCTAGAGTTGCACCCAAATCCACTAGCACGAAATATTTTAAATGATAGCGGCCACTCTCGCTTAAGAAGAAGAGACACTGCAGCACTTACCCATTAAGATGAGCGATAAACACCTACATATGTGAACAGAACCCGTGATGAAGAAAATTTTTGTCTGGCACTGGCAGGACATAAAATAAAGCATTAGGTTAAGATTTGATTAATTATTGTTAGTTCATATTTAATATATTCAATAAATAAATAATGAAATAAAAAAAAATGTAGTTTTTGAATTGTCGTTATTATTAGACCTTGGAACATAAAATTAAGCATTCAAGATCCTGAGTGAATGAGAATCTGTAAGAGGGATTATTTGCGAACTTGTGGTTCTCTAACTGGTGCCTTTTTTTATTTAATAATTATTGTTGTTCATTAAATAAAAAAAGTGATCAGGTGTGATGTACTTTTTAAAATTCGGTCCTTTTAGGGAGTATATTTTGAAACTTTTTTTTATCACGCCATCTATCTTTTATATGAATACACATACAAATAAAAATTATATAGCATTATTAACTTATCTAAAAAATTCAAATGCTGATTTGGTACTTTTTCGAAATTCTAAACGTTCGAACTTCGAAAAAATATCTTATTTTGTTACTTTTTTAACAAGATTTTTCTCCATCTATTTATTGCACATTGCAAACGCCTGAAACTAAAAGTTTTACATTTGCACCGGATGCTGGTTTCCTCCACCGATAGCTAGAATATTTCAGGCGTGAGTGCTATATAGGTCTTTATACAGTCAAATTCCGATAATACGAATGAATGATTTTTTTGTGTGGGTTTTTGCTTTTGCTTGTGTGTGTGTTTATTTTATTAAGATCAGTTTAACAATTGTCTTTTATGTTTTTTTTTATCGTTTTAGTAAACAAATTGAAAAACCCTGTTAATTCGTATTTATTTTATTTTAACCCCGTTAAATCGAAACCCTGCTAAATCAATAATTCGTAAGAAATGACCGGTCCCTTGCGATTACGAATTATCGGGATTCTACTGTATTATTTATGAATTTTTATAAAAACGGACGTCAGTATTAGAATTTGTTGCGGTTAGGACCTACAAATGTTGGTTATTGACCGGCAGTCAGAAAGCTTTATGCTTTTGTCTCAAGTCATATAAAACTTAATTTGAAGAAATTTGAGTAAAATATCAAGAGGATTATACCAATCATCACAAAATTCTGTAGAGTGATTTCTGGTACTAAAAACATATATATATTTTTTTTTTTTTTTTTTTTTTCATTATTTATTTATTGAATCTTCATATATTAAACTAACAATAATTAATCACATCTTAACCTAATACGTTATTTTATGTCCTGCCAGTGCCAGACAAAATTTTCTTCATCACGGTTATTATTCACTTATATAGGTGTTTATCGCTCATCTAATTGGGTAAGTGCTGCAGTGTCTCTTCTTCTTAAGCGAGTGTGGCCGCCATGATTTAAAATATTTCGAGCTAGTGGATTTGGGTGTTGTTCAAGCCTTTTTAAATATTTTATTGCATATTTTGTAATCATAGTTTTAACTAATGGCACATTGAGATCCTTATGAATGTTTGAGTTTTTAACATACCAGGGAGCGGCTGTGATTATTCGAAGAAGTTTATTTTGGCGCCTTTGAATTTTGTCGATATTAGAGGCCGATGCAGTGCCCCATAGTTGAATACCGTAGCACCAGATAGGCTTTAAGATAGAGTTGTAAAGTAGAAGCTTGCAATCGAGACTAAGGACAGAATTTCTTCCAATAAGCCAGTGAATTTGAATGGCTTTTAGTTCCATTTGAGTTAATTTTACCTCTATATGGCATTTCCACGTTAATCGCCGATCCAGATGTATACCGAGATATTTTACATGCGAATGTTGAGGAATTACTTGATTATTGATTGTAATAGGGGGGCAAGATTCCCGGCGCAAAGTGAATGTTATATGTACGCATTTTTGCTCATTGACCATTATCCTCTATTGTCTTAACCATATTTCTAGTTGAAATATATGATGCTGTAAGTAACGTGATGCTTCATAACGATTTTCGTGGACGCTTAGAAAAGCTGTATCGTCTGCAAATGTTGAAGTTTGTGTATAGTTGCTTGTTGGCATGTCCGAAGTATAAATTAAGTTTAATAGGGGACCCAGGATGCTGCCTTGTGGGACTCCAGCGGCAATGGACTGAGGTGAACTTAAGAAATTTCCTTCTTTAATCATAAATTGACGACCGACTAAGTAACTTTCTAGCAGCTTGTGTGTGTTTGCTGGTAAATTTTGCTTCAATTTATGTAATAAGCCTTCATGCCAGACTTTATCAAAAGCTTGCGAAACATCGATGAAGAGTGCTGAGCAATATTTCTTTTCTTCAAATGCTTTTCTTATGACATTTACTATTCGATGATTCTGTTCGATTGTGCTGTGTTTTCTTCTAAATCCGAACTGATGGTTTGGAATACATCTATTTTCACTTAAAATCGGTGTTAATTTTGAAACTAATAATTTCTCAAACAGCTTTGACATATTTGATAATAAGCTAATAGGCCTATATGACTCAACTTTTGTGTGATCTTTTCCTGGCTTTGGTATCATCGTTATTAAGGAGACCTTCCATTTTTGAGGATAGTATTCAAGGCGTAAAATAGCATTAAAAATAAAAAGAATAATTTTCTTTGCTATGCGAGGTAGCTCCAAAAGCATTTTATTACTGATTTTATCACTACCAGGTGCCTTCTTAGTGTTTAAGTCACAAATAGCCTTTTCTATTTCTCTTATCTCAAATCTGAGGGGAAAAGCTGCTCTAGCAGCAACAGGTGGTAACTCGACCGCAATATTGTGAGATATATTTGTGGTAAATACGTCTTTTAAATGATTGACAAACAGATTTCCTTTTTCAACATCATTTCTTGCCCGACTTCCATTCAAGTTTCTTAATGGTGGTTAAGAGACAACTGGCCTTTTGAGGTTTCTAGCTGCACGCCATAATGAGTAGTCTGATTGTGGGGTTGCATCAAGTTCCTTAAGATATTTTTCCAGAGAAGCCGTTTTCTGAGCCTGCAGTAACTTTCTTAGTCTTTTTGTACACTCTTCAAGTAAGTTCTTAAGTTGAGGGGATCTGTGCAATTGCCACTCTCTTCGAGCCCTCCTTTTTTCAGACAAAAGATGCTCGACATCTGTGGAATATATTTTAATAGTTTTTGTTTTTTTTGGTGGCAATATTGGATTGCTGAACAGCTAGTTTCAGAAAACTGTCAAAATTGTCAATAGAGCGATCTACATAATCCGGTGTACTGAGCGGAATATTTTCTGTGCAATGGGTACTGAGATATTTTTTATATTTTAACCAATTAATTTGCGCAGCAGTCGTCGCTAAGTAACCAGTCGGAGGTACAATTCTATTGGGGTTCATTATAGTAACAATTGTAGGTGTGTGGTCGGAAGATAATTCTAGGGAAGCTTCAACCTGAATCGTTTCTATGGGAATGTTTTTAACCACGCCGAAATCGATGACATCTGGAATTTTTTGATGATCAGTGGGCCAATATGTTGGTTGTCCGCTCGCTACCACATTTAAAGCCATTTTAGTAATTGTGTTAAATAAAACACGACCCTTTGGTGTTATAAGTCGCGATCCCCAGAAGGTATGTTTAGCGTTATAATCGCCAGCGGCAAGGAAACACGGTCCTAATGATTTAAAATATTTATAATATTGGTCCTCCGATATTGAAAATCTAGGCGGGGAGTATAACGATGAAATTACTAGGTTTCTATTTAATTCCTCAACGCAAATGTTCGTTGCTTGGAGATAATCTTCACGATGATCACACATTAGATAGTGTTTGACTCGGGTTTTTATTAATATGGTAGAACCTCCACAAGCTCTATCTCGAGGGTCCTTGGTATCATATAGTATATAACCATTGATTTTAAACGTATTTCTTGAGGTCAAATGAGTTTCAGAAATCATCATGACATCAATTTGTTTATTTTTAAGAAAGTATTCTAATTCATTTTTATGTTGGCGGATGCCCTTTGCGTTCCAAAAACAAATTTTTAAACAGTTCATGGTTTGTCAAGTACAGCTTGCAATAACATCGATTGCATTCTAAGCATTTCCTGCATCATATTACCCATTGTGTTCGTAAAATTATTTACTGTTTGTACTAATGTTTCCATGGTTTTTTCTAAACGACTTAAATTAGAAACCGGAGTTTCATCATTACTTGGCGAGGCACCTTGCATTGGCTGATGGTTTGATTTTAGGACGTTAGCGTAAGAGGTTCTGTTATTACTAGGCTGGGGGGCTTGATTTGCATTTGTGTTTACTTGATTTGCGACCTGCATTTGAGGGGTATTTGTTTTCGGTCCAACCGTCTGCTTGACGATATTATATACAGGGCATCCTCTATAATTGGCAGTGTGATTACCGCCACAGTTGCTACATTTTTTTACGTTGGGGTCAGATTTAGACTTATCGCAAGAAACTGTACCGTGTAGTTCACCACATACTACGCAGACAGGGGGTAAGTAGCAGTATGCCTTGGTATGGCCAAATTCTTGGCAGTTTAAGCACTGAACAGGTCCATTTTTTTTGTGCGGCTCCTCAATTGTGACCCTTCTGTATAGAATATATTTCACACTATAAATGGGATGCGTTTCGTTTTTTTTTAACTTAATGTCGCCGGGCTCTAATTCCACTCGAAAAAGTGGTTGTGGATTTTTGTCCCTATTTCTAATATTTACCACATGTTTTATCTTGAAGCCTTTTTCTTCCAAGAAAGTTTTAATTTTCTCTGGGTCTACGCATGAATCAATTCCCTTAATCACCACCTGGAGACCTTTACTGCTCTTGAGTTGGTATGTGTAAAAACTTTTTTTAAGTGCCTCAAATTTGCTTATTATTTTGCGAAAGTCATTTTCATGATTTACTTGAATTTTAGTTTCATTTATACTACCTCGCTTTATTGCAGCAACATAAAAAGAATTTTCACCAATCAACGAAATTAAACTCTTTATTAGATCATTTGAGTTATGCTCCTTAAGATATATCGGGGGAGGCTTGGACGATTTTATGACGTTTGGTGCTTCAGAGGATTCATCCTCCAGAATAGCAAAGCGATTTTTGGAATTTATTTTATCAAAAGATGGCACTTTTGATGCCGAAGCAACAGCTGAAGAAGTAGCGCTGCGACCCCGTTTAAGGACTGTTATATGCCTGTCCATACCAACTTGGACTGGAGGCTATTGACAACTTTTTACAGGGGGTTTTTCCATTGCATTTGTATTTAAGTTCATGGTATTATTTCCCACTAAATTTGTTTTTGACGTCACTGCAATACTTGCTGGCCTGGCAACAGTTGTCACCAAATCTAGTTGTAGTTTTTTTTTAATGAGTCACTATCCACCGTATGTGTAAATACCGAGGGTGAGAGGGAACGTGTTCGAATAATTGGCTTAGCCGTTAAATAGTTTATATTGTTTTGTTTTGTTTTATTTATTTCTGCATTATTTTCATTTGCATTAACTAAAACGTAAACGTTTCTTTCATTTTGTCTTAGTGTTGTTTCACTGTTCGTACTCATGCAAAGAGTTGTTTTTGTTTTTCACCGTTTTGCTTTGCTTTAAATATTTTTATTATTTATTGTATTTTACAACAACAAAAAAATAAGAAATTTAAACTTAAATGTTTTAGTTCAGAATATGTATACATACATACATGTATGAACATTCATACGTATGTATATATTTTTACTTTTTTAATTTATTTAACTTTATCGTTTTAATTGTTCACTATTATGTTAAATAATTTAAATAACAAAATATATTATTTATTTTAAGCGTCCATTCGCTGCTGATATATGTCAAAATCAAATGTGATTAATTAATAGTTCAAATCGTATGCGGGGTTAAAAATACACGTCTGTATCACAACAAAGCACAAACCGAACTTATATTAGAACAATTTTTATATTGAAGCTAAATTTGTTGATGCGCTCTATAGCTGCTTAATATGGGACACAAGGTAAATTAAGGACCGATTATTATAAGATAAAATGGGATTACTTCCGGCAGGCGCGGATCCAGCTTAAGTCTTAGGGGGTGGAAATTTTGTATAATACAAAAAAGTAAAAAAATTTTTTTTATAAGTTTATTAAAAACAATATGTGTATTAGGGTAAGTACTTTTTGGAACTTTTCGAATATCAAATTCTTCATCGCATAGCCGTATAGACCGTGAAATAATATTAAGAAATGATGTATTACTTTTTCGCCATCGTGAAGAAAGTTTCCGCACCAAAGGCGATAAAGTTTTGAATTTCAATTTTTCTCCTTACTATACAAAATTAACATTTAATTACAAAATTTTAAGTATTTTCTAATAATTTCATGAATATAACAAGATCTTAACATTTGTACGGAAGAAGGGCGCAAAAAAAAATAAATTTTAATGGCAAATGATAGATGTTGATGTGATCATTTTCAGCAGCGTAGTAATATATGCGCGGATCGAGCTATTAAAGTTGCACAAGATATTTTTCCATTATGTAAATCAACTCGCACTTTAAATTTAAAATTTATTTCATTAAACCCAACAAATAGCTTTACATTTTTGTTATACAGTATATATAAAATAAGCTATTTATCCCTGTATTCATTAAAATATTTAAAATTTAATAAAGGCTTGAAAACGAAATTTTCTATGAAAATTTTCCTTGTTAAACGTTTATTAAATTTTATAATCATTTATGAATATGTCGGCTAAAATATATAGCATATATGGACAATAAATGTACCATATATAATGTGTTTGGAAATTATTTTATTTTTTATTTTTTCATTATTTATTTATTGAATCTTCATATATTAAATATGAACTAACAATAATTAATCAAATCTTAACCTAATACGTTATTTTTTGTCCTGCCAGTGCCAGACAAAAATTTTCTTCATCGCGGGTTCTGTTCACTTTTATAGGTGTTATTATTATTATTTATTAATAGATTTAAGTAAAAAATTTGCATGTACAATTTCAGGTAATTTACAATATTTCATTCAGAGTATTTACAATATTTTTTACTATCTACATTTGGCATAACATTAATGTTGTGAGCCAGATTGGCACTATACTAGCGTTTATTATACAATTTACATTAGTTTCTTAATTTTATTTACATATTAACACATGTTTAAATACTATTCATATTTTTCAATTTTATTAATCAAATTCATTAATTATCAATTTTCGATATTTTATACAAACTTCTAAATAATTATACAAGTAGTTAAAGTTTGAGCCATTTAGTATACATATAACTTCATCAATATTAATTTGGGCTTTACCAAAATATTTGATTCTAAATTCATTGTATACTGGACACACTCCAATAAAGTGGAAAGTGTTTTCAATTATGTTTAGATTACACATTGTGCATGTGACATCTGAATTATTTCTAAAGGGTCTGCCATTTAAGTTAAGTAATCCACCTCTTGCTTTTATGATTAGGGTGGTTTTACGTGATGAAAAATTTGTTGTTTGTGCTGGAATATCATTGTAATTCAACTGTGCGTACAGATCATGGTGTTCTGAATTTGTAGCTTTTGTTATATAATCTTCATGTTCCTTTATTTTCAAAAGATCTAAAATTGTCTTCCCATAAGAACTTAGCGGAATGTTAGGATTATCAGGTGAAAAACCAATTTTTTGACATAAGAGAGACCACTCTTCCGCCCAGAAGATCTTTTTTTTCTATTACCTCTTGAGCTAAAATTCTCGGTAATCTGTGATGATTTAGATTCAAAACTTTGTTTATGTATTCAAAATGCAATTTTAAAGCTGAAATGTATAAGGAGTCTAGCTCAGTTTCCAAATACAGCATGTAATTTGGCGTTGACATTGGTATATAAAGCATTTTTTTTTATAAAAAATCTAAATAACTTTTCTACATCGTCATATTTCTTAAATCCCCAAACTTGTGCGGCGTAAAACGTTATAGACCTCGAAGCTGCATGAAATATTTGAAGTTTGTTGGTTTTAGATATATGTGGATGATTAATATATTTGGACCAAGTTGAATTAATTGCTAATTTTGCGGTAGCTTATTTATTATTTAAATGTTTTTAAAAAGACAAGTTATAGGTAATGTCAACACCGAGATATTTGTAACTGTTAACAATTTCTACTTCTTCTTCACCAAAGTGCCAGTTTAAATTGGAAGAAATTCTTGCGCCAGAGCGAAAAACAACAAATTTTGATTTGCTGAGGTTAGCTTTTAAGCTCCAGGTTGAGCAGTAAATATAAAGCGCATTAATCATTTTCTGTAATCCAGCCGCAGAGTCAGATAAAATAACGATATCGTCTGCATAAAGTAAAATTTTTATATTTATGTCAGCCACGACAACACCACCAGGTAACACATCAGCTAAATCATTTACAAAAAGTGAAAATAAGATGGGGCTTAATAAACATCCCTGTTTAACACCAACTTCAACTTCAAAAGGATCAGAAAATGTATTGCCGTCCCAAATTCTGCTTTCGTTTTTTCATACGCGGCTTGTAAAATTCTTATAATTTTAGTGGATAGTCCCAGACAAGACAGTTTATAAAAAAGGCAGTTTCTTGGAATTGTATCAAAAGCGCATGAGAAATCCACGAAGAAAGCATATGTATTTTTCTTATTTATTTTATTCAGATTTACAATATTTACTAGATTGAATATATTATCTATTGTTGAATAATTTTTCCTGAATCCGGCCTGGTATTCATTCATTTACAAAAAGTGAAAATAAGATGGGGCTTAATAAACATCCCTGTTTAACACCAACTTCAACTTCAAAAGGATCAGAAAATGTATTGCCGTCCCAAATTCTGCTTTCGTTTTTTTCATACGCAGCTTGTAAAATTCTTATAATTTTAGTGGATAGTCCCAGACAAGACAGTTTATAAAAAAGGCAATTTCTTGGAATTGTATCAAAAGCGCATGAGAAATCCACGGAGAAAGCATATGTATTTTTCTTATTTATTTTATTCAGATTTACAATATTTACTAGATTGAATATATTATCCATTGTTGAATAATTTTTCCTGAATCCGGCCTGGTATTCATTCAATATGCTGTGGTTGTCTATCCATTCAGTTATACGATTATATTATTGAAAATTTTACACAGGGTATCCATCAAAGATAACCCACGATAATTTGTTGAGAGATTCGGGTCACCTTTTTTAAACAGTGGTATTAAAATTGACCTTCGAAAACTTGTAGGAATTTGTTCGTGTAAAAATATTCTGTTAAAAATTGTAAGTACTTCGTTGATGAAGCAATCAGGAGCAAATTTGTAGAATTCGTAACAAATACCATCTTGACCAGGAGCTTTGTCCAGTTTCAGATTTTTTATAACTGTAATAATTTCACACAATTCTATTGGCGAGTCTAAAAAGGCATCAGTAAAGTAAGGTATCGACCAGTGGATTGAAGGGGTACTATCTGTATTTTGTAACATTGACGTAAAATGAGGTAGAAAATCAACTGAGGTTAAATCACCTGTTACCATTAGTGTATGAGTTTTCGTCGATTTTGACAACTTCCACCATTCACTGCTGGAATTCACTTTATTTAACTGTTCTAAGTTCTTATTATACAGTTCCAGCTTTTTTGTTTCACATACTCTCAAGAATTTGTGTCGAGCTGTAAAATAACGTATTTTGTTTACAGGTGTGTGCTTTTTTCTATATATTTTAAGTCTTTTCAACATGTATTTAGGATAACGAGCACACTTCCAATCGAACCACTTTTGTTTTGGTTCAAAAATTTTTTTGTTGACATTATTACCATTTGCCTGTATAATTTTGTTTGTTACTGATACAACCAATTCATCAACTGAAGCATTTCCTTGTAGATCTACATTACACGAAAGAGAGGTAAGATTTTCTATATATTTAGCAGCAGATTTACTGTTCCGCAATTTTTGAAGCTTTGATTTATTTATATTTCTATTAATATCAGAATATAGGGACTTTATTTTTAAACATAATGGCATATGATCGGAAAAGGGTTTGGATGCAATAGAGAAGTCATCTACATATTGTAGAAAGCTAAACGAACAAATAGAAAAATCTATCACAGAACTCCCCATAACACCACAAAAGCTATATTCCCCCAAAGCATCGTTACAGGCCCTTCCATTAAGTAGTATGCCACCAATATCTTCGATTAACTTCATTAGCCTTCTTCCTTTTGAATCGAGTTTTTTATCTTTCGAACACCTGAGGACGTTTATATGTGGTAGATTTTCTACTAAATTTGTATCGAGAATTTGCTCATTTGAGATGCGTGCATTTAAATCACCTAATAAGCAAAAATTTGTCGGGTTCAGTTCCTGTAAAAAGTCTTAAAATTTTTCCATATCATTTTTCCAATTTGTACTATTTAAATATCTCGGTATAAAATAAAACAAGTTTCCTTGCAGTTTAGCAGACAATACTATGTTATTAGTTATGTTTGTAAATTTAAATGCATATTTTTTTTTGCAATTCCTTCCTGAAGCCATATAAGCATCCACCACTAGCACGACCAGCACTATGAATTTTCTTAGCAGCAATCCAATATAACGAGTAATTTTTAAAATATGATGAAAATTCACACTGCTTTTCTTCTACAACATGGGTTTCAAAAAGGAAAAATATATCAAATTTATTTAAATATTTTAGAAAGTTACCAAATTTTAGAGTATTTGCAAGATTAGCTATATTATACGATACTAAATGGCATACATCAAATTGCTATTGTGATTGAAAATTATCTATATTTATAACATTATTTTTATTATTATTTCTAACATCTATAACGTAGTTGCAATCTATTAGCAGATTGTTTAGAAATTCAGCATCTGTATTTGAATATGCGACTACTTTACCTCCGGACCATGAAAACCTGTTGTCGTTAATGAAAATGCAAAATTCACCGAGTCTGACTTTTAAATTTTCGTTTTTTTCAGAAACTTTTTTGCTTAGTTGGCGTAGATTGTACCGCACATTTTGTTCTTCTTCCGTGTAGTCCTTTTGTATAAACACAGAATGGCCTTTTAGATTACCTTTAGCCACAATGACGTTACAAGCCTGCAAACTAGACCCTAAGGTAAACAAATAGGTTTTCCCATGAGCAATCATACGAGTTGACATCCCATTAACATCAACTTTAAGCACTTCAATACATAATTTGATGAATTCTAATTTTGCTGAGTGTATATTTTTACCAGCTAGACCACTGACAACAATATTTGTAGAACGCGATCTACGATCAATATATTCAAGGCGTGAAGAAAGTTTTTTAATGTAATTTTTTAACTGTGTATTTTCTTCTTTTAATTCATCAATATCAATTCTTGATAGCTACAAGATCCGCTTTTCTTGTAACATCTTTCAGTTTGTCATCTAAAAGTGCGCATAGTTTTTCCCAAGAGAAAACATCTTGTGTAGTTGTTTGATTCGAGTCTGGCATATTTTCACAATGTTTTTTATAATTATTATTTTCTGTGTGATCAGGTGTTGTAAATTGTAGGGATCGTTTATTATTCATTTATTTTTGTACCACACTGTTGTTAATAAAACCGACAACCTTTTGTTTGTAGAATATCAGCAGATTCCAGTCCTTAGTAACAGGTTGAAACAACACTTGTACTTGGCCACCACCAGTGAAAAACCATTCATTCAACAACAGTGCAAACGCCTTGCAATGAGGTACCTACTCCAACAAAATACGAACTTCAGCACCAATTAGTCTTTATTAAAATACTTTTTTAAGTTAAGCACAGTTTATTTACTTTATTAATTAAATAAAAATATAAAATTATTACTGCAACTAAAAAAATTGCACTTTTTGACACTTAGAAAACAGAGTTGCCAATCATTTTTATAGGTGTTTATCGCTCATCTAATTGGATAAGTGCTGCAGTGCCTCTTCTTAATAAGCGAGTGTGGCCGCTATCATTTAAAATATTTCGTGCTAGTGGGTTCGGGTGCAATTCGAGCCTTTTTAAGTATTTTACTGCATATTTCGTAATCATAGTTTTAACTAATGGAACATTAAGATCCTTGTGAATATTTGAGTTTTTAACATACCAAGGGGCAGCTGTGATTATTCGAAGTAGTTTATTTTGGCGCCTTTGAATTTATTCTATATTAGAGGCCGAGGCAGTGCCCCATAACTGAATACCATAGCACCAGATTGGCTTTAAGATGGAGTTGTAAAGAAGAAGTTTGCAGTCGAGACTAAGGACAGAGTTTCTTCCAATAAGCCAATGAATTTGGATGGCTTTTAGTTTCATTTGAGTTAATTTTGCCTCTATATGGCTTTTCCACGTTAAACGGCGATCTTGATGAATACCGAGGTATTTTACATGCGAATTTTGAGGTATTATTTGATTATTGATTTTAATAGGGGGGCATGATTCCCGACGCAAGGTGAATGTTATATGTACGCATTTTTGCTCATTGACCTCTATCCTCCATTGCTTTAACCATAGTTCGAGTTGAAATATATGATCCTGTAGGTATCGAGATGCTTCTTGACGGTTTTCGTGCACGCTCAAAAAAGCTGTATCATCAGCAAATGTTCAAGTTTGTGTGTAGTTGTTTGTTGGCATATCCGAGGTATATATTAAATATAAAAGTGGGCCCAGGATGCTTCCCTGAGGGACTCCAGCGTCAATTTGCTGAGGAGAGCTTAAGTAATCACCTTCTTTAATAATAAATTTTCGACCGACTAAGTAGCTTTTTAACAGCTTGTTGATTTTAAAGCCCTTCCCTTCTAAAAAAGCTTTAATTTCCCCTGGGTCTACGCATGAGTCTATGCCCTTGATTACTACCTGAAGACCTTTACTGCTCTTCAGTTGATAAGTATAAAAGTTTTTATTCAGAGTCTCAAATCTTGTAATTATTTTTCGAAAATCATCCTCGTGATTCACCTGCATTTTAGTCTCGATAATGATACCTCGCTTTATTGCAGCTACATAAAAGGAATTTTCACCTATCACCGAAATTAAACTTTTTATTAACTCATTAGAGTTTTGCTCTCTAAGGTATAGCGGGAGTGGCTTAGACGATTTAATGACGTTTGGTGCTTCAGGGGATTCATCCTCCAGAATCGCAAAAAGATTTTGTGTATTTATTTCATCAAAAGATGGTACTTTTGAGGCCGAAGCAACTGCTGCAGATGTAGGGCTGAGTCCCCGTTTAAGCACTGTTATGTACCTGTCCATACCAACTTGTACTGTAGGCTTTTGACAGTTTTTTACAAGGGGGTTTTCCATTGCATTTGTGTTTAAGTTCATGGTATCATATCCCACTAAATTTGTTTTTGACGTCACGGCAATACTTGCTGGCCTGGCAACACTTGTCACCAAATCTAGTTGTATTTTTTTAATGAGTCACTATCCACTGTTTTTGTAAACACCGAGGGGGAACATAGTTTATATTATTTTGTTTAGTTTTATTTATTTCTGCATTATTTTCGTTTGCTTGAACTAAAACGTAAACGTTTCTTTCATTTTGTCTTAGTGTTGTTTCACTGTTCGTACTCATGCAAAGAGTTGTTTTTGTTTTTCACCGTTTTGCTTTGCTTTAATATATTTATTATTTATTGTATTTTACAACAACAACAAAAAACAAGAAATTTAAATGTTTTTGTTCAGAATATGTATACACATGTATGAACATTCATACATACGTATATATTTCTACTGTTTTATTTTATTTAATTTTATCGTTTTAAATTGTTCACTATTATGTGAAATAATTTAAATATTACAAAATCAAATGTGATTAATTAATAGTTCAAATCGTATGCGGGGCTAAAATACACGTCTCTATCACAACAAAGCACAAACCGAACTCGTATGGAAATTAAAAAACAGAAATTGCATTTGGGTGCGAAAACTTTTTTGGATAAAATGGCCTAAAAAAATTATTTTCATTATCAATACTAAATTGCCCATCGCGTGGTGGGATGAAGAAATCTTGTCCAAAAAAGTCATGCCCTAATTAAAAAAAACTCAACAAAAAGGTTAAATAAAATATAAGATCAGTTCAATATACATTAATCTTTTTAAATAAGCACTTTATGATTTCCTTGTGAGGAAAATTTAGACAGTACAGTCTATCTTGTGTCATTGTTGATCAGAGCCATGTTTTTATTCGACGAAGGGTAGGAAATGACCTCCCGCTCGTAGCTTTGCTGACAAGCATTGAAACGAAAATTTGAAACATTTTTCTTAGATTTGGGTAGATATCCTCAGCACAGTTTATTAAAGCATCTAAAACGTTATTTGATAGATCAGGCTCAAATTTAGATCTTAATAGGTGTTTATCTTTTTTATCAAGTATAATCAGCTCATTCGCTAGTTTTGGTTTTAGAAGTTTTGTATCTATATATGACTTAATTGCACTTTGAGGTAGAAGTTTAGGTATGTTCAATACATTTAGGATATCTATTGAGAAAAGTGTTTCGAGATCTTAAAAAATAAATTCAATAAGAGAAATGTAACTACAACTCGGTAGTAATCTTCAACATTTGGGATGTGATTATTACGTTGAAATCTTGTCTTTTCGATTGGAACCTCGATTTGAACGCAAATAACTTTAACTTTTTCAAAAATCGCTTTAAATTGTTCTTCGGCTTTATTTTTTTCTGTTCAAGGCACATGATTAAAGTTTTCATAAGGCTTGATCCTTTTTGAAGGTCTGTATCGTGCTTTCGTAAAATGATATTAGCGTCTGTGTTACAATAGGTATCGCACTTAATATGTATATTCCGCAAATAAATTTAAAAGTACTAAGTGAGTTCCGTAATATAAAGGTAGATATACTACCTTTCCACTCAGATATTTTTTCAAAAGCTTCTACTATATGATGTACACTTGTTGCAAAGACGCATAATGAAGAAAGTTTGGCTCCCAAATACTTTACTAAAACTGTGTTTTGCCTGGGATGATTATATTTAAAAAATTTTATCGTTTCTTTAGCAAATGATACAACTTTTTGTATTAATGGCACTTTATTGCTTTTAGGAATTGAGTTGTTCGATTTATGGGAATAGCAAGGCGTTTGTTTCGCATTTGTCGCTTTTCCAGAAATTTTGAACAGCTCAATATTCTGCTGACATCAGAGGACACGCATCTGTTCCATCTCCTACACAATTTTTAAGGTCAAGACCAAAATTTGTCAAAGTTTTAAGAGCTATTGATGATAGTGCCTTCGCATCAATTGACACGTCAACGTCATCAATATCTTTTGAAACCTCTTCATATGCGTTTACAACAAAGCCAATAAATTCATCCCTAACAACTTTTTTTGTATGTTGAAATACCTTAAAGATAAGGAAATCTGGCTTTACCCCGACAAATCCGTGCTTTCGTCAAAAATTACCGAATAGAAATTTCCTTATTTCCCCCCCCCCCCCCCCCCCCTGAATCCGCACCTGACTTCCGGCCATATGAAGCTACCCTGAATAAAACTTTATATATAATTTCTATAGCAGTATTTTATAACAGTAGGATAATTTGTTTCTAGACGTATTTTAGACGTACTAAACTGTTTTCCGAGAGTAAGCTCTATAAAGAGCATATGTCAACTTATAAACCGATCTTCACAAAATTTAACAATATTATTTCTAGTCATATAAAACGAATTGATGCAAATCTTATATCAATCCGTGCATTATTTCATCATTTATTCTAGTTTTTGTAACAATATTGCCAAGTCGACTTAGAATTAATCAAGCCAGAATATATAAGTATGTACCCAATAAAAAATGGAGCTTCCAACGAAGCAGGTTTGTAAGGGAGAAACATAAAAGTTTCGCTTACCATTGCGCTTACGGAAGACATGAATTTTATATGGCGAGTTCCCACTTTGAAGCAATACATTTTTGACACATAAAGCGCATTATCCAGCGCACATAAAAATTGTTGGATGTAACGATCAGCTTTACACACTGAATGTTTTGATACTGTTATTTTTTAGTATTCTCCCTTACAAACCTGCTTCGTAGTAAGGGAATGCCGTAGCACTAGAAATGTTATTTTTTTTAATAAAAGTTGTTGAGAGTTCTTTCACTTATTTTACTGCAACTTGTGCATGTCTTATTGCGTAGCGCATAATTGTGCGCTTATTTTTTTAAATGTACCTTTAGTGCTGCGCAAAATGATCAAATTTTTTATTGGGTACATATATACTTGATGGGGTTTGAGATGAATAATAAAACAGATTCACGCGGAATGACAAACTTAGTGGAGGGTATAAATATGTAAAACACAAGTTAATAATTTTTATTTAGTTTTATTTGAACAAATGTTTATTAGAAAATATAATAATCTGGATTTTTCAAGTTTTTAAAGTGAAATGATGTTTGGTTGTTACTAGAGTGGTCAATTATTCGCCTTTCAACTTTGTTCGAATAATTCAAATAATTGTTTTGTTCGTTCGATCAAACGATTAAATCTAAAAAATTATTCGATTAATCGATGAGAATAACGAAAAAAAAATATTATTATTACAAAAAATTTACGTTTTTTAAATTGAAGCTATTCCATTCCATTCATCTACAACAATTTTCTTTATTGTCAAATATTTGTTTAATAAGAACATAGAATACATTTTTGAAATACTATGAGTACTTAACAAGCTTTTTGCTCTTACTAAACATTGAGAATAATTACAATCAGGGCTATGGCTACAATATTTTTTAACTTTTCTACATTTTGTTAAAGGGTGGTCCAACCATAATCCACGATGTTAATTGTGAGTCGCACTTTATTGTCAATTTCTTTGACAAACTGAATTTGACATTTCTCTGATTTAATGTTTGACAAATTCAACCATGGAAAGGTACACAATTGAGAAGCGCGTTCTGTTTGTTGAAGCCTTTAACGAAAATGGGCATTCAAATCCAAATGCATTTCGGGCCCTTCGTGGTTTTATTGGTCAGCATAATCGACTAAATGTGTCCACAATCGGGAGAATCATGCGGTAATTTCAGCAAACCGGGTCTGTAGGAAATGTGAAAACAGCTGTGCATGCTCGCGCAGCTCGTTGATGGGCTGGTGGCGTCATCGGGCCGCATTTCTTCGACAATGGTGTTCGATATCACGACATGATAAGGGATTTCTTGTAGCCAGAAATTGAAGATACGAACATGGAAGATATGTGGTTCCAACTCTTTTGCGCTCTTTTGCGCGAAAAATTCAATGGTCGTGTAAAAAGAAAAATTGTACGTCAATAAGCCAAGAACAATTCACGAGCTAAAGGATAAGATAATTCAGCACATTAATGATATAGAACCTTCATTTTGTCTCAGAATCATTGAAAATATGGGCCATCGGAAAGAGGTATGCCACTGTAGCGTGGCGAGCAATTGGCTGATATTTTGTTTCAAACATGGTTGTCATAGATCTTTCTATAACAATAAAAAATATTCTCTGAAAACTTTATGCTTTATTTACAATTAACATCGTGCGTTTTGGTTGGACCGCCCTTTATAAAATCATCATTAATGTGCTGAATTATCATTAAAAACGTATCAGAATAAATCAAATTCTAAGCTTTTATTTATTTTTAAATAACAAAAATTATTCGAGTAATCGACATTAATTAGTCGTTATTCGAAAATCGCCGTTTTAAAATTAATCGAACAAGAGTTTGTTTTGTTTGATCGATTAATCGAATTATTCTTAATCGGCTGACAACTCTAGTTGTTACACAAAACCATAGAACTTATTGAGAATTTACGTTCAGCATCAGTCGATAATACTAGCATATTAAAATAATATTATTATCTATCAGTTTCGCTTTTTTTTTTAAATATATATGGGTTTTTTTTAACTTGGTCAACGTTTAACGATCAAAGGCCCAACAATAATGTGCATAAATTGGCTTAAGAAACTGTACGAATACCAGTAAATCATAAGTGTCAAAATGTTGAACTTTTTCCTAAGATTTTTGAAGCTGTAATTTGCTCAATCAAAGTGCGAACTGATCGAACATCCCGTATGGATCAGATCTTTTTATACCCGTTTTATTACCAGTTCCAAGTTTTGATACCAGTTTCTCATTACGTTTGTAATTTCTACAATATTTATATAAGACCCTATAAAGTATATACTTATATTCTGGGCTCTTAGAAGTTGTGAAGCTGATTCCTTCCGTCTGTCCGTTGATATGGGTTTTCAAAAGACCTCTGATATGATCGTGACTTGGAAGTTATATATTTATGTCACATATGGTCCGGTATTGTTTGCTATGAAATTCCGCCTGAGCGGTCCACCAATGGCTGAGATATGAGCAAAAAACTTCGACTGCCGCTAATTTTACTCAAAAATCCCTTGTTGCAGTTGTATATTTTATTTTTATATATATCTGGAGAACTTTAGGCGCCAAAGCTTCCAAATTAGGTACAAGCATCTTGGTTATCAAAACAATATCGGACAAAATGTGGGCGGGATTGGACAACTGAATGTAGCAAAAAATGTTATAGATTTATGTATATCTGGAGAACGGCAAGAGCCAAAGTTTCCAAATTAGGCACAAGAATCATTATTATCAATTCACAACATCCGACATTTCGTCAATTCGACAAGTGGACGTCTCACTTCCCATACAAAGGGATCATAGATTTCTGTATACCTGGAGAATGGCAAGACCCAAAGTTTCCAAGTAAGGTACAAGCATCTTGGATATCAATACACAACATCCGACGAAATTTGGGTTAGATTGGACAAGGCAATTCCTATAAAAAGACATACAAAATTTCTGTATATCTGGAGAACGGCAAGAGCTAATGTTTCCAAATTAGGTACAAGTGTATTGGTTATCAATTCATAACATCCGACAAAATGTGGTCGGGATCGGACAAGTAGGCGTGGCCCAAAGTTGAATTATTTATATCCTATAAACGGTATTTTTATAAATTTTAATTATTTTTGCACCACGGTAAAGGGTATATAAGATTCGGCATAGCAGCATAGAATATTGCACTTCTGCTTGTTAATTTTCTTGTTGTTTTAAATGCATTTGAAGCTAGCTAATGCATATTATAGTTGGACCCTACTATTTTAAATAAAAACTTTTTTTAAGATTTTCAATAAATATTGTATTCGTTATATTTTAAATTTTTTCATTTACATCTTCTATGACGGATAAACTTTCATGTAAAACACAGAAAACAATAATTCAGGATGAAACTATTATTTTTAAAAATTTGAAAAAGAACTAAAAAGCTGAATACCACAAACCGTTTACCCGACTTCATCTGCTAGTCTTCAAAACACTTGCCGTTCAAGTTACTTCCAGCAAGTAACAAACACGTGATTCCATATAATTGCTGCAAGTAGCCGAGACTTGGGTATCCCGGTAAGCTAGCTGGTAGTGGGCTAGTCTATCAGTGCGAGAATTGCGGGTTCGCTTTCCGCCAGGAACTCTGGTCTTCTGCAGACAAGCGTGTTTGCACGACTTAAACTTCTGGAAGTGACTTCAGGAAGCAACTTCCGCAAGAAAACTTGGTGGTGGAGACACGAAAACCGACTCTAGAACAGACGGATGGACAGCCAGACGGACATGAAGTCCAAGATTAAAAAACGGACCCAATAAGGGACGATATGAAGGGTTGCATATAGAGGATTAGTTTGTTCTAGAGAAATATTGGGGATGCAAAAATAGTGGGGGTTGCTCATACATTTTAGTTTCGGGCGTTTTTCTCTCAATTTAGCACGAATTTCATTCTCACAGATTTCAATGCGCGTGCGGCACGGCAATTTTCAACCGATCGAGCTCATATTTTTACCAAATTTTTTTTACGCTAACCTAACGCAAAACTATTTTCCCGATCTGGCCTAAGCAACCAGTGAAATGCGCAAAGGACTAGCTTATCCCATCAACAATAAATTTCAGTGTTTTTATCAAGAATAAAAATTGGGAATTAAGCACGAAAACACAAAACCTTTTATATTAAAATTTTGTGTTCCCAAAAATTATTTTGAGCCTGAAAAAACTTAACTGGCAACATGCTTTTGCAAGTTGTTTTTGCTTAAATTTTGTTTTTCTTAACCTACTAACAACTAAAATTAATGTTGGGCGAATTCCAATAAATTGTAGTAGGGAATGTAAGATGACATAAACTCACTGTTTTGTGTTACAAGTAGAACTGTTGCTTATAAGTCTTATACGTTTAACAGTTTAATTTGGTTTAATGTCTTTAGTTTTTCTAAAATTTTTATGGATGAAGTTTCCTGACGATCTGGCCTTAGCAACCAGTGAAATGCGCATAGGAATAGCTTATCCCATCAATAATTAATTTCAGTGTTTTTATCATGAATAAAAATTGGGAATTAAGCACGAATAACAAAACCTTTTAAATTATTATAATAAATATATTAAAATTGTGCCTGCTTATTTGTGTTATGTGATCCAAAACAATTTGTTTTAGTGGTAATGCAATAATAGAGCATTACTCATGTTCACACTACTCTAGTTATCGTGAAATAATAATGATCAGCACTGCAAATGTAGTGCATTCATTGGCATACACTAGAGTGTATTTAAATGTTAATGCACTATTTTAATAAGAAATTAATGTAGTGCAGTTAAAGTGTTTAAGTGAGCGGCTATGCAAAATTTTGGACATTAATAAATTTTAATTAACTTAGTAGTAATGCAAATCGCTTCTAATTTTATGCAGACATATGAAAACAACATTGCAAACAAAACAAGCTATAAATGATTAAAATCTGTAAACAACTTTTGATTTTATGTATTCACAAAAGATGTGGCGGTTTAATAAAATTCTTAAATTAATTAAAATTTTTCGTCTTTTGTGAATACATAAAATCAAAAGTTGTTAACAGATTTTAATCATTTATAGCTTGTTTTGTTTGCAATGTTGTTTTTTATATGTCTGCATAAAATTAGAAGCATAGCTGCATTTTTTAATTTTTTATGAATTTTTAAAAACAAAAATTCCGAAATTTTAATAAAAAAATTATTAGTAAATAATAGTAAATTTTATTGCAAAATTTCGGGTTTTTTTTTAGTTTTTCAATAAACTAAAGCGTTTTTGAGTTACGCGAACATATGTTGTGCAACCTCATTAATTTTCGAAATAACTGTTTATCTCGAAAACCAAAGCCAACATAAAGAAAAAAGTGTCAACTTTCTTAAAGTAAATTTTATTGCGGAATTTCGGTTTTTTTTTAGTTTTTCAATAAACTAAAGCGTTTTTGAGTTACGCGAACATATGTTGTGCAACCTCCTTAATTTTCGAAATAACTGTTTATCTCGAAAACCAAAGCCAACATAAAGAAAAAAGTGTCAACTTTCTTAAAGTAAATTTTATTGCGGAATTTTGGGTTTTTTTAGTTTTTCAATAAACTAAAGCGTTTTTGAGTTACGCGAACATATGTTGTGCAACCTCCTTAATTTTCGAAATAACTGTTTATCTCGAAAAGCAAAGCCAACATAAGGAAACAAGTTTTAACTTTCTTAAAGTAAATTTTATTACGGAATTTCGGTATTTTTTAGTTTTTCAATAAGCTAAAGCGTTTTTGAGTTGCGCGAACATATGTAAATCTATCTATACAATATATAATTTCTTAGTATGTCAGGATGTTTGCATGTTTGTGCTATTCTTTCCGCAACTTTCTGAAGCCATCTGATGACATAGGAAGCTGAAATTTGGCACACTTGAAGTACTTTCTCTGCGGAAGATCGTAACGAAGCCATATTTTTGATTTTCGGCTTTTCAACTAGTATAACTATAAAGATCTGATAGAAAAGATGTTTATTTTATAATATGGGGAACTTTGGGCCCCACCCGGCACGTCTAGGCCTCGTC
This sequence comes from Pollenia angustigena, assembly GCA_930367215.1. Taxonomy (NCBI): domain Eukaryota; kingdom Metazoa; phylum Arthropoda; class Insecta; order Diptera; family Polleniidae; genus Pollenia; species Pollenia angustigena. The sequence goes on along the minus strand of OV884061.1, from coordinate 6,783,170 downwards.
GGATTGACCTGAAAAATTAGATCATGATTTCTTACACCAAACCTCATATTTTAAGCAGCGCAAACAATTAAATTTAAAAAAAAAATTGCGACCAGTCTAATATACATACATATTTACAATACTTAAAACTTCATTATAAATGAAATTTAAAAAGCGAAAACTGGTAAATATTTTTTTTAAATCGTTTTTAGTTTCTATTTGTTAAAATTATTTCGTTAAATATATGAAAAAATAAAGAAGGGTGATAACGAAAATCAAGTACGAAGGGGGGGAGGGTGAGGGGATTGAACTTCGCTTTGCATAACGACCCAGAATATATATACTTTATAGGGTGTAGGACCTTCGGTGTAGGGTATAAAAAACAAACTTAATTATAAAAAAGAGTAATTTTTGGGATTTCAGTATTTTGGTCATATCTCTGCTATTTCTTAACCGATTTGACAGATTTATATACCGACGTGTTAAAGAAGAAATTTGCCAGCTATTTTGGCTATAAAACTTGGACTCGGGAAGATCTGTGGTTCCTGAAATGGGTATTTTTCAAAAAAACTTAATATTTTGGTCATAACTTTTTCGTATCTGAACCGATTTTCCCGAGTTTTTCAGAAAATATTTTCTGTTAAAAATTTCCGATCTTCTGATATATAAGGCGTAACCATAGGTCATATTACAGTCAAAAAATTCAGGGTTTTATAAAATGTTTAATACTTTTTGTATGAGAGGTACCACGCCTACTTCTCCAATCCCGCCCACATTTTGTAGGATGGTGTATATTTATAACCTTAATGTTTGTACCTAATTTTAAAGCTTTGGCTCTTGCCGTTCTCCAGATATACAGAAAAAAGTTATATTTTTTGGAAAAATTAGAGGCAGTCGTGCTTTTTTGGTCATATCTCAGCCATTGTTGGACCGATCTAGCTGAATTTCAATAGCAAGAAATGGTGGACTATATGTGACATAAATGTAAAACAACGTAACCGCTATCATGTCTGGAGTCTCCGGAAAACACATATCAAACGTAAGACGGACAGACGGACGGATATCGTTAAATCAACTTCTCTCCTCATAAGGACCCAGAATATATATACTTTATAGGGTCTAAGATCAATATTGTAGAAATTACAAACGGAATGACAAACTTATATATACCCTTTTCCACCTGTGGTGAAGGGTATAAAAACAGACTAAAATATTAAAAAACGAAAATTTAACTATATCATACTCTTTTGCCGTTGTGTTTCCAGCCACCTATGAAAGACTTAAATTTTAAAAGCAGAGGTATGTTTTGTTATTAGTAAAAAATTTAAGTGTGTAAACTTTTTATTATGTAACCAAAAAAATAATCTGTTCATAACACCCTTAAATATTAATACATTTGTACGTTCTGCGTACGTTCACCCCTACTGCTTTTAAGCACGAGTCTGTTTGTTTAAAATCTGATTTTCATATTTGGTATAAACAATAACTGGAGGTATATTTAAATTATATTCTGTAATATTAATAATAATAATAATGAATTTACAAGATGCTAAGAACTTAAATATAATAAAATTGCGTACAGTGGAACAGACGTGAATAAGTCTTGCAATGTCTAATGACTTTTCTATATACTTATGTATATTTTGGTAATTTTACAACAAGTCTAAACTATCTAAATAGGTTTAACACTAAAAAATCAAAATCATTTCGTTTTATTTAACAGTAGAACAACGCTTACACTGAAAATGTATATTATGGGCGCTATATAATATACAGATTTGGCCATTTATTTAAGCGAGTACGCCTTGCGGCCTTACCTCCAGGTAATCTCAATATCGGGTCAATACAACGGTCAACCAGTTCCACCTACTTCTTCGCTACCAACCCGGGACACCAGAGCAAGAGTGCCGACTTCAATTCCATGCATTTGGATACATTGCAGATTCAAAAATCCTATTCCCAAGTAAACTCCCAATAAATACACGATTCAAGCAACCAGTGAAATGCGCATATGAATAGTTTATCCAATCAACAATAAATTTCAGTTTATCAATCGTATGAATTGGGAATAAAGCACATTTAAACGAAACCTTGTTAATGAGTTTTTGACTCCCAAAAACAACTTTGATGAAATCTTCAACACCATACTCCTTCATAGATTACAAGATGGAATCAGAATTAACGTTATTAAGTGCCCCGTCAATGTCCATTGGCTTAGTGTAAAATATTTTCCCTCCCTTTGGTATGGAAACCACCTTTCACGTAGCCCAGCGAGTAGGAACGTACAAAATTCGAATACATTCCATGTAGTAACGGACAGCCAAGGGATAAACAGTTCTAGAGATCTGCAGCGGTGCGATTTCCAATCAGTTTTTAACCAAATTACCAAATCTAATTTGACCTGTTCCTTTGGCATACTGAAGCTTGTAGCTCTTGAGGCTAAGTCCGCAATAACGATCCTTGTAGATCCACGGTTCTTGGACCACCACTTCATTTCGACCACCCAAGAAGCAATACAGCTAGCTTTTTGTGTGACAATGCGGTTGTAACCATGGTGAAATAAACAGGTGGCAGCACTACGCCAGATGATGAGTTTTTGCTCTTGCATTGTTTGTGTAGGTTTATGTCAAAGTTTTGTTTATGTTTACAAAAAGTCCACGTTTTGTGCTGTTATTATTGTATTTTATTAAAGTTTTTGATAATTTTAAATTAAAATAAATAAGATATTGACCACAATTAAATAAAAATTGGCTAAAAATTTATTTATTGCAACACGTTCAGCAACACGCTTTGATTTTTGTTCAAAGTATTTTTTGAGGTAAACGGTGATACAATTTCCATTTTTGTTGTAATGTTGTGTTTGTATTCCGTTTCTGTATTTCTCACATCGTAAAACTTTTCGCATGAAACCGTGGGAATTGCAACAAAAATAGTGTGAAATGATAGTGTGAAAAAAATGGTTTTTCTCACACAAGTATTTCTGTATCTTTTCTTTGCGAGAATTATCTGTCATTAAAATAATTTTCCAGCAATTATTGGAAGGATGTGAGAAAAAGGGTTTCTGTAACAATATTTTGCGAAAAGTTTCTTACAAGAACTGTCAAAAAAAGTCACATTTGAAATTGGCGCGAATTTAAATGATGAAAGCATAATTTATATGATGAAGATAAACAAAACACAATTGTTATATTTTGTTATTTTAAATTTTTTTAGCCTTTCCTTGTTTTTGTTTTATTCAGTGCTGCCAGATAAATTTGTACTAAAAACGTCAAATTCCTGAAAAAAAATAATAAGATCGTCTTTTTGTTTAAAATAATTAAAATTAATTTTAAACAAATTTTGTTCGATTTCTTTTTAAATATAATCAAACAAAAGCATAGTACCAGCATAGTACGAGCAAAATACCCGTATATGAACTCATTTTTCAATCATAAATTTTACTCTCTTTGTAAGAAAATGGTACCCTACAGATGGATCACCTGAAAGAATCATATGTGATACAATTTTTTTCAAGAATGAAAGATTATCAATAACAATTTTAATTGATTTTCATGTTGTAAAATTCCTTTCTTCATAAAAATAATTTAATAAAAATTAAATTTCATGAACTTAAGCCTAATTAAAAATATTAAAAATTTGGATTGAAAATTTTTTATCCTTTTAATGTTAGTTTTTATAGTCATTATTGAATCGTTTTCGTCTAATTTTTCAATCGTAAATTATATAGTTTTTGATTCTATTTCATATCATTTTTTCATTGCCACTTTTTTTTAATTTTACTCCGATAAAATCAGCGCCATTATGGCTTTTGATTATTTAAACCAGCTTTATTGTTAACCAAAAATAGAAGAAAAGAAACAATTTGCACTTACATTTGTGCTCATAAATTGTCAATAGTTTTTGGGTTTCTTTTTTATCCAAGCTTTTTTTATTTTTTAAACATATAAATGAATCATATATGAATCCATTTTCTATCACTCAAGTGATAAATCCGTTTTTAATTATCAAAACTGATCTAAAAAGATTAATTTAGGCGATTTGTACATAAATAATCACTCAAATGCTAGCTGGTTGGGTATTTTATATGAATAAAATTATCACATAGCATTTAAAAAACTGTTAATAAGCTAAATTTCTGTCACAAGTTATTGAACATTAAACATTTTATTTAAAAATAATAATAAGCAAATTTACCTGTTGGCAAATTCAATTAAAACTGTAATAACTATTGTATAAAAGACAAAACATTTTATAAATAAAGTTAGTGTAATTCGCAACCTAAAAGGTAAAACTTGTGTTTTTCTATCTTAAAAGCATAACCACGATAACTTACATACATATAAATTATCTATTGTTCGACCTTAATTTTTTTAAATTTATATTTATTTTACTAAGCTTGAGGTCAATTTTTTTGCTATGGTGAAGGGTATATAAGATTTACCATAGCCAAATATTGCACTTTAAATTGTTATATTTAAATCATCTTGACTCAAACTTTTTTTTATATTGACTGAAAAATGGGGTAATGGTTTAACAAAAAATTGTATTTAATAAGCACGGGAATAAAATGTAAACACTTTCCTCTCGAAATTTTGCTTTTGCCAATATATTTTTTAGGGAAGAGACAAACAATTTCGAGGGCAATTTTCACAATAGGGATAAATATGAAAATTAAGGCTGCCTTGTTTCTAAAGATAGATATCTTTTCTTGTAATGCCTAGCAACCAAACATATAAAAATATTTAAAATTGTCTTCTTTCAAAGACTAAATAATATCGTCTTTTTTTAGAAAAAATCAGCAAACCGACACTTTGCTAATTTCGAAACAAGAAAATCGTCAAATCTGGCAGCCCTGTTTTTATTATATTTATTTCTTTTGTTGACGTTTCGCTTTTATTTGACACTTAATTACTGGAAATATTCCAGTTAAAACAGAGTCTGAGTTTTCTGTTTTCGCATTCAAATACAGAAACACTTTTTTCTGATAAATCGAGAAGCGATGGAATTTTTTGTTTCACACTTGGTAAAATAAATTTTACGATGCGGGAAATACAGAAACGAGCTACAGAAAATCAAAATCAATTGATGTTTAAAGCGATGGAGATTTAAGAGTACATAGTATAAAAAGTATAAATGCGGTTATTTTTTATGAACTTTTAAAACAAGATCTTTTTATTTGTTCGATTTCAATGTCACGCGGAATTGATTCAGAACATGGCTGAACGTAAGCCCAGAAACAAAAAAGGCAAAACAAGTGACCAATCTTCGGTAGCATGACATTTAATGGCAACCTTTGAAGTACGATGCCATCTATCGATCATGCCATTTGACTGAGGGTGGTAGGCGGTTGTTTTAAGATGTTGAACTCCAAGCATACTCACTTTTTTCTGATAAATCGAGAAGCGATGGAATTTTTTGTTTCACACTTGGTAAAATAAATTTTACGATGCGGGAAATACAGAAACGAGCTACAGAAAATCAAAATCAATTGATGTTTAAAGCGATGGAGATTTAAGAGTACATAGTATAAAAAGTATAAATGCGGTTATTTTTTATGAACTTTTAAAACAAGATCTTTTTATTTGTTCGATTTCAATGTCACGCGGAATTGATTCAGAACATGGCTGAACGTAAGCCCAGCAACAAAAAAGGCAAAACAAGTGACCAATCTTCGGTAGCATGACATTTAATGGCAACCTTTGAAGTACGATTCCATCTATCGATCATGCCATTTGACTGAGGGTGGTAGGCGGTTGTTTTAAGATGTTGAACTCCAAGCATACTCATCAATTCTTCAAAAAACCGACCCATATCGCTGGTTACACGAACGGGCACTCCAAAGAATGCAATCCAACCACTAACCAAAGCAAAAGCTATGATTTCAGCGGTTATGTCGGGCACTGGACTGGCGAATGGCCACCTATAAAAACTATCAATACAAGTTAAACAGTAACAATTGTTTCTGGACGTCGGCAGCGGGCCAATTATATCGATGTGAATATGTTCAAATCGTCGATCAGTTGTGCCAAACTCTCCTAGCGCCGATGAACTTTATTTTTTTGGCACTCAATAAATGTCTTTACGAAATTCGCAATACCCTTGGACATATTTGGCCACACATAGCGTTTGGAAATAAATTTCGCAGTCCCCTTTCTACCTGGATGTGGTAAACAGTGCAGCTTACTTATAATCTGACGTCGAAATGGAGATGGAACAAATGGCCTTAGCAAACCATGACATACGTCACAGTATAATGGTTGTGCTGATTCGGGAATCGAGAGCTCTTTCAATGTCAACGAGTGTTCATTTGACTTAAGAAGTAATTGTTGTTCAGAATCTTTACCCTCGATCGAAATCGACGTAACTATCGATAGTATTAATACGGGAAAAAAAGATCAGCAACGTTATTATCGCTGTCTGATACATGTCGAATATCAGTCGAGAACTAACTTATAAAGTCCAGCTGACAAACTTTTCGAGGTTTTTTCTTTGTTCTGCCGAAATGTACAAATTAATGGCTTGTGGTCCGTAAAAATTGTAGATTGCCTTCCCTCAAGTAAATGCTGGAAATGGCTCAAACCCTGATAAATAGCGAGTAATTCTCGATCGTACGTACTATAACTCCTTTGGGTGTCCGTTAGTTTTTTTGAATAAAATCCCAATGGATGATTTACGTTATTAATGACCTGATGAACCACAGCTTCGACAGCTTCATTAGATGCGTCCACAGTAAGTGTAAGTGGTACGTTTTCCGCTGGGTGGCTCAATAGTGTGGCATTTGCCAACTCATTTTTACATGCATCGAAAGCTGCGAATGATTCTGGTGTCCACTGGAATGGACTTTTATCATTCTTTCGATTACCGTTAATGAGTTTTTGCAACTTAGACTGATTTACATTAGCCTGGGGAATGAAAGATCGATAAAAGTTAATCATTCCCAAAAATCGTTTTAGCTCGAAGGCTACGTGGGGTTTTGGAAAATTCCTTATTGATAGAATTTTCGCTTCTGTAGGCCGGATGCCGTTAGCAGAAATCGTATGCCCCAAAAAATCCACCTGATTCTTGCCAAATTCGCACTTTGAAAAATTAATTGTTAAACTATGCTTCCGTAAACGATCAAAAACAGTTCGCAAATGAATCTCGTGTTCACCTACCTCGTTCGAAACAACCAAAATGTCATCAATATATGTATGAAAAGACAAAACTACGATGACAAAGAACATCATGCATATGTCTCTAAAAGGTTTGGGCTGCGTTCTGTAAGCCAAAGGTCATTTAATGAAAGTTTAAGTGTTTCTAATGACCTAATTAAAATAAAATGTTCTTAATTTAGATTATTTCTAAATTCATTTGTCTGAGTTCATACGGCTCATGTCTTATTGACAAGATTCTTCCTTTTTCTTCTTTGAACATGAATTGACGTTCAAATGATTCATGTCATGTTGACGACATGTGCTTTTTTGATATTGAAAACGATAACAACATTAAACAACGAATGAAAAAGCAAAACGTAAAGACAGTACATGCATCTGTGTACTCGTTTCTTTTCCCCTCGTCCCTCTCGCCTATAAAGTAGCAATCAATACAAAAAAAAAATTTTATGACAAAATTTAAAATTATTAAGTGGAAATTTTTAAGGAATAAAAGAAAATTGTTTTTTTGGGTAGTTTTGGCGATAAAAATTTGGAATTTGGGGATACAATTCGAAAACCATTTGACAACCCTGGCAAAAGGCATTAAAAAATCGTCATGTTTGACGAGAAATCAATTTTCTTGACAGCCCTCCCACTGACAGTTAAAGTGTTTCTTTATTGGATTGTCCGCTTCACAAATAATGTCCTATATATCAAAAGATTTCAATTTATAAACTTTTAATAAACTGATTTGGTATGTAAATTTGACGGGTTTTACTTTTATAAAACAAAAATATTTTTTTCTAAATAAGGTTTCCCGTATTTTTTTAATTAACAAATGCATACAACCTAGACATGATTTCACGCATACGCTTGAAATTGTGTGCTAGATTTATTTGAATTTTATACAATCAGCAAAAAAAAAAACAAAAAGCTGAGAGTTTCTTTCGTATGGTGAGTTTAGAACCGAACAATATTGATATGTCAAAATGCATTGAGATTTTTAAAAACATTTAAAATTTTATTTTGGCATACATTTAGAGAAATAAAAATTTTATTCTATTAAAAATCTGGAAAATATTGAAAGAAAAATATTCAAATTATTATCTTAAAAAATTTTATGGTGTTTTACACATACAATCGTAAATAGCTGTGTAATAAATTTCTTTCTTTTGGATAATTTTATTTCTTACTATTATATAAGTATACGAAACATTATCATATTGGTTTTATGACTACTTAATAAAAGAAAATCTTATCAAACATTTATTATTTATTAAATAATTTTTAAGATACGCTTCAAATCGTTTGTGCTAATTGTTAAACTCCATGGCCCACTGTAAAATCTAGCATGATGCTTAAACGTTTTAAACCCTCGTCTTCAAATTAATAAAATTTTTTATAATAGCAAATAAAAAATTGGGAATGAAATACTACTTAGACGTTCGTTGTAAATTCAATTTAGATTTTATTTATATATGTGTATGTGTGTGTGTGTGTATATATAAGAAAATTTATGATACAAATATGTGAGTAGACCTTAAGAGCTCTTATAAATAATTGTACGTACATGAGAAGTAAACTTAAGTACCCTTTGGTAAATTTAACGTTAAATAGACCGTCCCCTTTTTATCGTATATTGAAATGATTGTTATACCCTCCTGCATAAAATTTCAATCATTTTTTTTTTCCTTTAAAAAAATCATAAGATGCTTAATTTGCCAGTACTACCATCCCATTGTTTATTAATTTTTATTTGTTTTACTTAAAAAAAAAACAAAAACATTAACAATTCCCAATAAGAATGCCTTTACATCGAAAATGTCGATGAAATGGTCGAATTTCATACAAGTTGCATGACTGTTTACACAGTCAAGTGGATGTTCCTTAGAAATCAGAGTTACCAAGTGCGAAGCAGAGCTTTATTTCTAAATACCATGGACCATGTCATTGCTATAAAGTGTTTGTAGTGAGACGACATGTCTTCGTTTTTAAACGACGTGCTTTTGTTTTTAAACGACTTCAAAACTAATCCTCTTGAGTATACCATGGAGTAGTTTTAATACTACTCCTTTGTAGTCCAAAGCTGGGTTACATTTTCCTGCCCTAGGACATCGTAATGTTAAATATACCATGTTTTTTCCATACATTTAGGTTACTTTTGGGCAAGTCCCTTCCCTTCTTGGCTACTCTTTACACACGTGTTTGGACTAGTGCTGGGATACTATCGATATTTTCTACTATCGATATTTATCGATAGTTCAGATTTCACTATCGATATATCGATATTACTATCGACTTAATGTTTGTACTTGTGCAGGAAAACTTTAGTTATTCTTTTATTTTTATCACTTTATTGAATGTATGAGACGTTTGTATATACGCACGTTATTTTAGATGACAGTTGGAATAATGATGGAAGTAACAGAGACTATAAGATATTCCATTGCAATTTTAAAAGCTTTTCTAAATTCTAAACCCAAGAAGGTAATCAATCTAGCGGACTAATCCTCTAATGGTCGTTCATTGTTTTGTCTTATGCTCGCAATTGCATTTGCATTTTTTTTTTTTTTTTTTGCAACATAACAAAAATATTAGACATTTCAGTCCCTATATTAACATGTACAAATTTCGACTTTAAGACCTTTAATTAGCAGTAAAAAGCACTGCTAAGCAGTCCATACCACTTGCCATTCTTGTTGTTTGTATTCATTGCTGTAATTCAGCGCGAATTAATAATAGCAAGTAAAAATTTACGGCAAAAGACTATGTGTGTATCAGTGTTGCCAGTGAAATTTCGAAAAAGATACATTTTAGATTCCAAAAAGATAACCTTTTTCCCAAAAAGATACATTTTAAAAAAAATACACTTTTTAAAATTTTACGTCCATTTTTAACGTTTAACATTACAGTTTTACTTCATATTAAATGAATATTGTAAAGAAAATGATATCATATAAATGAAATTTTATATTTATTTAAGTGATAAATATTTTAGGTATGTAATTTTTGAAAATACAACAAGCAAACATTAAAATTAATTATATGTAACCATCATTGGATGTTATCGAAACAAATTCATTTTTGTAAAAATTAATATACGAGTTAAGGCGTTTATACCAAGGCGATTTTATCAAAACAATTCATATAAATTTCCTGAAAATTAAAGATGTTCATATTTCCTCCGAACAACTTCGCACTACTTGTGTTCCACGATTTAGGTGAATCGTATGTTGAAACGTCCTTAATGTTTTCTTTCACCATTATGAAGTATTAAGTCGGTTACAGTCTTAATAAGTTTTAGTACATTTTGCATAAAGATTAAGAAGTTACGAAAAATGTCAGGATTACACATGGTACGTGAAGCCATCAAAAGATACGAAAAATGTATCTGTCGTATCCTTATGGCAACACTGGTGTGTATAGCTGCTGTGAGATGTCTTCATGGCTGTATTTTTAATAATAAAAATATCGATATTTATATTTTTCTTATCGATATTTTAAAACTATCGATAATATCGATAGTTTCCCAGCACTATTTTGGACTGGTCGTATTATTTGCAGGGTAGTTTTTCGAACTTGCACTGGCATGTGTAAAGGCCAGGTTAAGTGGATATAAAATCGTTACACTAATGTTGTTTTCATTTCAAAAAAATAATAATGCATTATAATTGTGTAATATATTAATCAGGTAATACGTACCCTAATTATAATTGAACAAAATAATAGCTACGTTTCACACTCAACATTAATGTGTATTTAGCGTGTTAAGTAATGAATGCAAAGTTTGTACTAAAAGCGATATTCACAACGCTTGTAGCAATTTTCAACATTAAATTTTCTTGGAATTCCATAAGCATTAACAGCACTGATTTTTAATAATTAATGTCAGGTGTTGTTAAAAATTTTGCGCCAAAAAAAAATAACTATTAAATAAAAGTAAAACAAACGAAAAACAAAAAGTTTTTATATCCATCACAATATAACCAAAAATCACAATATAACACAACGCAAACACAAGAAAAAATTAAACATGAAACTTCTCTAAAAGCTCATATGGAATATGATGCAACAATGATAACGGAGTATTTTTTTTTTTTTTTTTATTATTTATTTAATAGATATTTTTATCAATATTTACAAAGGTAAGTAATACAATTTTTTTTAGGTCTTATGTATCTATATTTGGCTTAACTATAATAGTTGTGAGCCAGATTGGCATTTTAATTAAATTAATTTATAAGCAAATTTACTTTGGTTCTACCAAATTTTAAATTGATTATGTAAAAAAGAATAAATTGTACATTAAAAATAAAAAATAAATTTTAAAGGACTTAATTGAATTCATTTAGGATAAGATTTCTGTACTTTAAAGTTTAAACAAATTTCCACATATTTGTATAAACTATAGTAATTATTATCGTTGCCATTAAGTATGTTTAATAGTTCGTTCATATCCAAAAATGTTTTACTAAAATATTTAACCCGGAACTTATTAAAAATAGGACAAACTCCTAAGAAGTGAAACGTATTTTCGGATTCATCCAGATTATAAAGGGTACATAGGCCAACAGAAGTACGCCTAAATGCTCTACTATTTAAATTAAGAAGACCTCCACGTACTCTGATTACACTATGGAACATTTTTGAGATTATTGTCTGGGGGTGAGAAATTCCAAGTCAGGATGATGGTACTAGGTCAGTATAGTAAAACCCTCAAAGGGTTTGGCGTTCGTATGTGTCAGTTTTTTTTTTATGACATTTTAAATTTTTTCCTTATCTTGATGTTTTTTCGCTTACTTGTAACATTTTGGCAAAAACGTAGTTTAACATAACTCGAGAACCACTTGTCTGATTTTGCTAAAACAAACTGAAAAAAAATTTAGAATTACAATTTCTTTAATCCGTTCATATAACGTTTTTCTTTATAATCAACAGTTTTGCCGGTAAAAATAAATTTGTGGAGAAAAAATAATATTTTTTTGCCTAAAAATTTAAATTTTTTTTTTTTAAATTCATAAAAAATTAAAAACGGAAAAAAGGATCAAGTGTTATTAATTTTATGTAAAGTCACAGTACCTATAAACAAAATGCGACATAGATCATAGAAATCGATTAACGCGTTCTGCTTTTATTTACAATTAAGTGAAGGTATCCCATTTTGGCAAGAATATTGATATTTGTTTTTATTCAAAAAAGTGTAATTTATCGCCTTTTTATAAATTTTCCCCAATAACTCCAGACTTCTGGCCATAAACTACTAAAAAAATTAAGTAAACATTTTTATAATTTTTTATTTTTATTTTATTTATTCATTTTAATAAATATTGCCTAGACTTTTTCGATGGTGGTTGTTCGGGACTAGTGGCATCGCATTCATCGCTATCATCTGTTTCTGAACCACACATAATGTCAATGTGTGACTCCACTGTTGGCCCTTCTGCATCTCCTGAAAATTCTTTATCATCAAGATCATCCTTGTCTTGCCACACAAGCTTACTCCACCAGCAAATTTCCGCAATTATTGCACTCGGCGACTTTTTGCCTCTATATCTGTAAGTTTTTGTTTTATTAAAATGAGTTTGAAAAAATAAAAAATCAGTATTACCTCATTTTAAATGGCATAGCAACTTGATGATAGCGTTCACCTTGTTCATCAGATTCGGTAGCCAATTGTTTGTTGAAGTAGTCCAGATGATGATGTAAATAATGGATTTTCAAGGACATGTGGACACCAATTTCCGAGAATGCTCTTAACATCCTTGCGACAGAAACATCGTAGTTGTTAGAACGATGCTTTCCCAACAAGCCTTCTATTACTTCTTTGATTGCCTGCCATGCATTCAATTCAGCGTCAATCAAAATATTGTTGAATGCGTCACTTTTAATCAGCTTTCGTATATCTGGACCATTTAGTACGCCTGATTGGAAAAAATTAATTTGTTAAGCAAAATCATGAGAAATGAATGTGATATTATAACTTACCTTCTTTCATTTTACTTTCGCTGAGTCTCGGGTAAATTAGTTTCAAACACAAGAAAACTTCATCTATTTTGGCGACAGTTTTGATAAAATTCTTAACAATTCCAAGTTTAATATGCAGTGGAGGCAGCAATATCTTCTCCTTCGGCACTAGGGGCTCACGAATAATATTGGCCGTTTGTAACCTGCTGTGCTCTCTGAGTTTCCATCCGTGGCATGCATATTGGTCGCCGGAAAATCGTGTGTCCCAATCGCACAAAAAGCACATATATTTTATATAGCCGCTTTGAAGACCGCAAAGCATTGCTACAACTTTTAAATCGCAGCATATGCGCCACATATGTTTGGCGTAGTTAACCATTTTTAAAATATTTTCCAGTGCATCATATGTTTCTTTCGTTTCTATACTATAGGCAATTGGAACTGAAGGTTTTTTATTGGTCTTATGCAGTAAAACCGCCTTCAAGCTGAGTTTTGAACTGTCAATAAATAATCTCCAGTCATCTGCTTCATATTTTATTTCCATTGCGTCCATAAATTTTCCTACATCCGGGCAATATGCAGAAGTTTTTTTTATCATTCACAAGGAATAAACTTTGGAGTGTTGCCTGACGACTTCGATAAGCTGTGACTTTCACACTGGGTGCCAACAAATTGTTTGATTTCAAAATGGAAGCCAGCTCTTCCGATTTATGCTGTGTTAATTCCAACTTGGCAACAATTGAATCAAGCTTATTTTGATTTATTAAAATTGGCTCATTGGATACTGATGGCTCATATGGGGGATCATCACGTGCATGATATGTCGGAGCAGTCGTAGAAGAGAAAATATCTGGGCTAGAAGCTTTTGGCACAGGAATGTGGTCCGAATGAGGCAATGGTGTTGCGGCACTTGCAACACCAACGTAATTATACGATTTTCTTATCCTTTTTGCGGCTCCTTTATTCGCACATGCATAGCAATTCAATGGATTGTGACCTTCGCCAGGATTAGTCCAAGTCATTGGGATACCGAATGGCATACTTTCACGTCTTCTATTTTTCCAATCCATTAGACACCCAATAAAAAATTTTATCATTTTGCGAAGCACTAAAGGTACATTTAAAAAAATAAGCGCACAATTATGCGCTACGCAATAAGACATACAGAAATGCAGTAAAGTAAGTGAAATAACTCTCAACAATTTTTATAAAAAATAAATAAAATTTCAAGTGCTACGGCATTCCCTTACTACGAAGCAGGTTGGTAAGGGAGAATACTAAAAAATAACTGTAAAAAAACATTCAGTGTGTGAAGCTGTTCGTTACATCAAACAATTTTTTTATGCGCTGAATAATGCGCTTTATGTGTCAAAAATGTATTGCTTCAAAGTGGGAACTCGCCATATAAAATTCATGTCTTCCGTAAGCGCAATGGTAAGCGAAACTCTTACATTTCTCCCTTACAAACCTGCTTCGCTCGAAGCTCAATTTTTTATTGGGCAGTTGTAGCAGCTTTTACACACTATATTTGGTACCCAATTTTCGTTCACTATAACATTTTGGTTGAAGTTCATCTCGTATGTTTGAACAAAATCAGTACTGAAATTTCCCCTTTTTTTATGTGTTGAGACATATTGACCACAGCAGTAGCAAAAGCTATTTATATCTGACTTGCACAGTTCCATATTCTGTTCTCTTTTGTTCACTTTTAAAAAACTGGAGAAAAATCACTTTTACTGTTCGCGTTCGTCGGCACTTGTTGAATGACAAAAATCGATAAATGAACACCTATAAATACTACTTATTTTTCAATATTTTACTGACAGGTATGTTCCAAAACATGAGCACTAATAGATGTGGGTGGAATTTCTGTAAAAAATCATACAGGTAGCCAACGGAAAACCCCAAATAATTAAAAAAGTGCACTTTCCTTTTTTCCTTTCAATTGTCCACGCACATTTATTACCGCTTATTACTGTGCTACCGCAATCATAAAAATCAAATAACCTTTTGTTTATTACCTTTTTTGGAATTCTAAGAATTATAAAAAAAGTCATAGATGTTTTTGCAAAGAATTTTGTGCATATCTCGAGCAAATTTTTGAAATGCATACCTTCACTTAATTGTTAATAAAAGCGAAACGCGTTCATCGATTTTCATGATTTATGTCTCATTTATTTCATAGGTTATGCGACTTCACGTGAAAGTAATAGGACTTGAAACTTTTTTTTACTGTTTTGGATTTTTTATGAATAAAAATAAAAAATTTAAATTTTTTGGGCAAAAAATATTTTTTTTCTTCATACATTCATTTTTAACTTCGAAAGTGTTGCACATATAGGAAAACGGTATAGAAACAGATTATAGAAATTGTAATTCTTAATTTTTTTAAATTTGTTTCATCAAAATCGGACAAGTGGTTCTCGAGTTATGTTAAACTACGTTTTTGCCAAAATGTTACAACTAAGCGAAAAAACATCAAGATAAGGAAAAAATTTAATATGTCATTAAAAAAAACTGACACATACGAACGCCAAACCCTTTGAGGGTTTTACTATACTGATCTAGTACCATCACCCTGACTTGGAATTTCTCACCCCCCAGATTGGCTGTTGTACTGTGTTATTAGACTTGTAGCACGCGACGAAAATTCTGAAGTAAAAATAGGATTTGTGCTAAAAGTTAATTGCGGATACAAATCATGAAATTGTGAGCCTCTTGCATTATATATAAGATCTTCTCTTTCCGTTGTTTTTTAAAGTTCAAGTATTGGTTTCCAGTATTCACACAGGGGTTTAGTAGCATTTTCAGGAACATATTGAATTTTTTCACATATATTTTCCCACTCATCAGCCCAAAAGGTTTTCATTGAAATAATTTTTTCAGCTAACATTCGAGGCAATCTATGCTCAGGCAGTTGTAGAACTCTATTAATGTAAGAAAAATGTAGCATTAAGGTATCAATATACAGGGAGTTTAGACCAGTTTCTAAATAAAGCATGTAGTTTGGCGTATTGTATGGGAAAACATTATAGATCGGCAAGCATCGACGAAAATTTTAAGTTTATTGTTGTTCGATGTCTTAGGATGATTTATATATTTTGACCATATTGATGCAATCGCCATTTTCGCTGTTGTTAATTTGTTTCCTAAGTGCTTTGTAAAAGATAAGTTAAAATTGATATCCATTCCTAGATATCTGTAGTTATTGACAATTTCTATATTACGTTCTTCAAAATTCCACTTAATATTATTGGATATTCTTACACCACTACGAAAAACAACTATCTTTGATTTTTCCAAATTAACCTTAAGACACCACATCAAGCAGTAAAAATGAAAAGCATCAATCATGGTTTGCAGTTCACTTGGGGAATCGGCCAAAATGACATTGTCATCTGCGTACAGAAGAATTTTAACAGCAATGTCTGCAACTTTTACTCCGCCAGGAAGGAAATCAGCTAAGTCATTAAGATACAATGCAAACAAAATTGGACGAAGTATGTTTCCTTGTTTAACGCCAACGTTAACATTAAAACGTTCAGAAAACGTATTTCCATACAGGGCTTGACTTGACGTGTTTTCGTATGAAAGCGTAGAATATGAACAATTTTTGATGATAATCCCATAGTTGATAATTTATAAAAAAGCAAATTTCTGGGAACCAAATCAAACGCACAGGAAAAGTCAACAAAAAATGCGTATGTGTTCTTACCATTTATTTTGTTAAAGTGTACAATATTTGTCAGGCTGAAGACGTTATAAACTGTAGAGTAATTTTTTCTGAATCCAGCTTGATATTCGTTTAATATGGAGTATTTTTCGGTCCAATTTGTTATGCGATTTAAAATTATGTTGTTAAAGATTTTGCACAGGGTATCAATTAGTGATAAGCCACGGTAATTTGAAGCGCAATTGGGATCACCTTTTTTTAAAAGTGGTATTAATATGGCGGTATTAAAGCTTGTTGGAAATTTTTCGTGTAAAAATATGTAGTTGAGAACTGAAAGTATTTCCGTAACAAAACAGGCGGGTGCCAATTTATACCGTCCAGGAGACTTATTTAGTTTTAACGATCTTAATAGTGATGAAAGCTCAAAAATCTCAATTGGCGAATCGAGAAAAGCATCAATATAATATGGCATACACCAGTGAATTTCATTTATTTTGGTTGTATTTTGCAATAAATTTCTAAAATGTATACGAAAATCATCTGCAGTTAGGTTGCCTATTGTTATTTGTTTTCTTGATTTCATATTATTGGAGAGTTTCCACCACGCTTTACTGCAGCTGACCAAATGAAGTTTTTTCAGATTTTCATTATAGAACTCAAGTTTTCTATTTCGACAAATGTTAAGATACTTATATCTTGCAGAATTATATCTTGCTTTTATTACATCTGTGTGCCGCTTTCTATACTCTTTTAGAGCTTTTAACATATTTTTACGGAAACGGGCACATTTCCAGTTGAAGCATTTTTGTTTTGGTTCAAAACCGAACTTGTTTTTTGTAGATACATTAGCTTCTTTAATTTTATTTTTAATAGACAATACAATGTCATCAACCGAAACGTTTGTGAATATTAACAGAATTATAAGTACTAGCGAGCAGGGTTTAAAATGCTATCGCCATATTAGCAAAAGCAGCCAAATTTTGCCTTTTTCCTATTTAAAAAAAAATCAAAAATAAAAAGCCGACAAGTTCCACTGCTAAAAAAGCCCACACTTTTCAAAAGCAGCAGCAAAATAAACACACTGTTTTTGAAAAGTAACCTTTTAATGGACACTGCTTTTTCCAACTATTGCTTTTTTAACAATAGCAAAAATTTCTTATTTGATGGAACTCAAAAAGCAACGGCAATAACTTTTCTGTTGTAGGAGAAAATATGTAGGAAAGATAATGAAACAAAAAGATTCTGTCAAACAGCCGCCAAATCAAAAACCACTGCATACTAATAGCCGCAAAATAGGAGATAAAAGCAGCGCAAAGGTAGCTGAAAGGCACATGATCGACGAAGACAAGTGATATTTTTCATGCAAAACAAATACAACAAGAATTTGTTTTTGTTTCTATACAATAAAAAATCCAACAGACACTTTGGCTGGTCGCCTTTACTAAAAATATTTAAAAAAAACCAAAAAACACACACACATTTCGTGCTATAGTCATGCAAACTGTCGAGCAACAACAACATTACTACAACATTACTGAAGAAAGGCAAACATTTATTTTTCCTCACCATCATGAAAAAAAAACATGTTGCTTGTACACTGATCAGTATTTTTTCGTTGTAATCTGCCTTTTTGCAGAGCTAATAGCTCTGCTCAGACTGCTTTTAGCACACACTTCAGCGGCTTTTTGTTATTACCAGCCAGAGAAGAATTTTTGTTCTTTGAATTTTAGATTTTTTTTTGGTTTGTCTTTTTTAACTAGCTCTTCTTTCAGGAAAAAGTAAAAAAGCAAAAGGCGAAATAATTTTTTTTAGCTTTTGCTTTTTATGTGGTTGTCCATTTTTGTCGCTGGCTGGTAAAAAAGCAGTTGTCAGAAAATAAAAATATTCAAAATAGGAGATTTGCTTTTTTGCACAAGCGAAAAGCAAAACATTGGCTATTGGAAAAAAATTAAAAATTTCAAAAGCAGTGGCAAAAGCAAAAATAAAAAAGCAGCCAGCTGATGGATGCTTTTAAACCCTGCTAGCGAGTTGATTAAGATTTTCACAATATTTGGTGACTGAATTGGCATTCCATCGAAGCCGTTGCTGGCCCGAAAAGATTCTATCATTGTTATATGTAGGACAAGTTAAATTTAGTTCAAGAGGCATATGATCAGAAAATGGCTTGTAACTACACTTTTCGCTTATAGTCCATTCCGCTTAAAGGCCAAAAACGGATATAAGCCAAAACTGTCATATTCACATGCAGATTTTTTCGAATTTCATACAAGTTATTTGTTCTAACGTCCATTTCGCTTGTAGTCCATTTTCGTTTAAAAGCCACATTTTCTAAGCATGCGTATATAAGTCTTCATGCAAAAATGTTCGCTTATAGTCCACTCTGTTTTTTATATATTTTTAATCAACTGGCAACATGTTTTAATTTACCTTTCTGGCAACTATTATAAATGGCAAATTTCGCAATTTATATTTCATGACATGGTGTCTTCGTCTGACAATTTTTTGTTAAATAAACGTCCAACTTCATAAAAAAAACGCTAATAAAAATATAAGAGTTTTTTTATATAGACTTTGACGTTTGGTATAACAAAAAATTGTCAGGTGAACCCTATGATCCTTTGAAATTGATATTTATGTTGTGTTTGATTTTTTTAAAGCATTTGAATTAATGAATAAAAAAAATTTTGTTTTAACTATTTATTAAAAATAAATCAATATTTGGTTATGTTTTAAATAAACTTTTCTTTTGTTTAAAAAGAGTGGATTTATTGAAGAAAATAATATTTATATAGTCCAAAATGTGGATTTTTTTAGGTTTCACTTATTATCCATAAAATGGCTTATAAAAAAATCGGTTATAGTCCAAATTCGCTTATAGTCCACAAAAGTTGTGCAATTATAGTAGTGGACTATAGCAAAAAATACTGTAATAGTAAAATCTTCAACATACTTAAGAAGACTATGTGAACAAATACAATTGTCTATAACTGAACTACCAGCACCTCCACAAAAACTGTATTCGCCCTGAGCATCACCTGCTGTTCTACCGTTGAGTATTATTCCCCCTATATTATTAACAAGGGACATAAGTTGCTTTCCTTTCGGACTAAACGTTATGTCTTTCGAGCATCTCGTTTCACTGATATTTGGTAGGTCTTGTAAAAACATTGGTTCCAATATATGTTCTTCAACAATACGGGCATTTAAATCACCCAATATACAAAAGCTTGTAGGGGAAAGTTCTTCCAAAAAATTTTCAAAACATTCCATATCAGTTTTCCAATTGGTGCAATTTAAATAACGTGGGATAAAATTAAACAAATTTCCGTCTATTTTTGCAGTTAAAAAACATTATTAAAATGTGTAGAAAACTTCAAATTATAAATTTTTTGGTTTTTTCTTTTTGAAGCCATACAAGCAACCCCCACTAGCACGACCAGATTTATGGACTTTTTTTTGCTTCAATACAATATAAACAGTAATTTTGAAAGTATGTTGCAAAGTGTACTTGTTTGTTTGCTATGACATGTGTCTCAAAAAGAAAAAAATTTCGAATTTATTGACATATTTTATAAAATTTCCAAAAATAAGTGCACTGGACAGATTTGCTACATTATATGCTACTAAATGACAAATACTGGGTTGCTATTGTGAGGATATGACGTCTGTACTTATAGGATTGGCTTGAGTTATGATTCCAGTTTTAACAGTTACTTCGCAGGGGTAATTAGTTTTAGATAAAATTTATTTAATATATTCAGCATCATCATTCGAGTAAGCAACAAATTTTCCCATAGACCAGGTATATTTTTTGTTGTTGATAAAAGATGAAAATTCACCAAGCCTTACTTAAGATTTTCATTGAGACCTGAAATAGCTTTGTTAATTTTTCTTAGATTATAACGCACATTTTGTTCTTCCTTAGTATAATCTTTCTGTAAATAGATTGAATCTCCTTTTAGCTTACCTTTGGCGGAAATAACATTATTAGTTTGCATGTAATTTGCATGTAAGTAAACAAAAATGTATTTTTCCTTGGTAGTGAACGAGCTGTTACTACATTAATATTGACAAAAAGAACGTCAGAACATAATTTTAAAAAATCAATTTTAGCTGCAGATACATTTTTACTTGTTAAGCCACTAACAACAATATTATTAGAGCGGGTTCTGCGATCAGTTTGTTCTAGGCGACTAGTAAGATCATTTATTTATTTTCTTAATTTTGCGTTTTCTTCTTTAAGCTCTTCAATTTCAGATTTAATTGATAAGATATCATCTTTACATTCTTTAATTTTACATTCAATAAATCACAAAGTCGATTTAGGTGAATCGTATGTTGAAACGTCCTTAATGTTTTCTTTCACCATTATGAAGTATTAAGTCGGTTACAGTCTTAATAAGTTTTAGCACATTTTGCATAAAGATTAAGAAGTTACGAAAAATGTCAGGATTACACATGGTACGTGAAGCCATCAAAAGATACGAAAAATGTATCTGTCGTATCCTTATGGCAACAATGGTGTGTATAGCTGCTGTGAGATGTCTTCATGGCTGTATTTTAAATAATAAAAATATCGATTCTATGTTAATAAATAAGCTCGAGGCCACAATTGATTTTTAATAAATTGTATTCTTTATTATTTTCAATATTTCCCCATCCTTTGGATGGCATCTTCAGGAATCTTAAAAATATAAATTAAAAACAAAAACATAAATCATTGAAACACCCTGTAACACTAATAATTATTTTACAGAAAAAAATATAAATATATAACAAACAGTAATAACAAAAAAGAAAAACTCACAATAAAAACGAGTAACAATATTAAAACACACAACGACTAATCGCGTTCACATGTAAAATTGCACTATTGATCCTTTCTCTTTTTATTTATAATATGCCTAAAGCTCTGTGCTATGTTGTCTACGTCACTCTTAAAGTTAATTCTCTTATCTTGTCTTATATTTATTATATGTAGCATCTCCAGTGTAAGTCGTTTATTATACCTCTCTTCTGTTTGTAATATTTGTACGGCGTCCAGTTTGGGTATGTGATTTCTATCCGCACAATGGGCTGCAAGTGCTGTTTTATGTGTCAGTGAACTATTTATACATTTGAAATCCGATTTGTGACCTGCAATTCTCGTCTTTAATTTATTTTTGGTAGTTCCTACATATACTTGATCTAGGGTTGCCAGACGTACTGTTTTTAGCAGTACATGTACTGATTTTTGTCAATTGTACTGTTTTATTCACAACACCCAAAACAGTACGCAAATGTACTGTTTTTTACACTTTGTACTGTTTTTTGTACTGATTTTTTTGGATTAGTCTCCAAAAAAACAAAGATATTAAGAATAACCGTGTTTATGTAATACACAAATGAAATTTTTAACGGTATGCTATCAAGCTATATTATCATAATATCCTAATATTTTACAATATTTAGTTTAAAGAAATTGTTGTTGTGTTGCAAACAAAAAAAGTTGTAAAATATTTAGAATTTTTGTACTGCGTCTATTGTTTTGTCAAAATTCCAATTTCACCAAGTTCAGTTATATTTAACTATAAATGTCTATATTACAAAATACAGTTATAGTAATAAAGCTGAAATTGGCCGTAGTTAAATTAAAATTAGTTTGATATCAGAAAATTAATTAAAGAAGGAAACAAATATTTTCTGAAATTTATACGATAGTTCCACACTATGTGTGTGGTGAAAATTGCTTTAATTACCAATATGTTTTAAGTAAATTCTACTAACTCAATCAATGAGTATGTTTTTCAAGTTAAATTTAAACTAAGATATTAAAGCTTCGTTCACAATCAAAAAAAAAAAACATTTTCATTTAGTGTTTATAATAGAGCAACAAATTCTTTTACAACCACACACAATTTGCATTAAGAAACCGTTTGCAAATTTCAGCCACAACAATATTATGTATTTATTATTATTTTTTACAAAATTATGTAAAAATGTTTTAAACGTCAGAAACAATTTCATACAAATTTTTGCTTAAGTTAAAGTAGACTCAACTTTAGTTATATTTTGAAAAAAATTGTGGTTACATTTTTGTTCTACAAATGAAAGGAAAATATATGAAATACTTTGGGAGGAAAAAAGATAGAAGAAAAAACGAAATTGTTGCGCTGATTGTGAACAAAGATTTAAACATTATAAGTACATTGAAAAATGATACTATGGCCAAATTCTTCGTTTGTGGTGTATGCTTTATTATGCAAATGGTGTCATTTTGTATATAAAAACCATTAAACGTTAATCTTTCCTTTGATATTATTGTTGTTCAAGAATTGTAAATATTAAATAAATACTTATGCTTTCGTAAAAAAATGTACTGTTTTTTCCTAATTGTACTGTTTTTTCATAACCAATGTACTGTTTTCCCGAATTTAAAATCTGGCTACCCTAACTTGATCGCATACGTTGTTTCCATCACCATTGCACTCTATTTTATAAATAACGTTTGACTTTTCCATTTTATCCACTTTTGTTTTTGTGTTAGAAAACAGATTTCGAAGTGTGTTTTCTGATCTTGGCGCTGTTTTGTATTTTACTTTATTGTAAACTCCTGACTTTTCTATTCTTTCTGATATATGTGGTATATATGTCATTGATTTATAAATTCGCGGTTCTACTTCTTCTCTTGTGATGTTTTTCTTTTTCTTATTATTTTCTAATAGACTGTTGATAATATTTTGTGGAAAAGAGTTTTTCCCTAGGATTTCCTTAATCTTTTTGATATTTTCCTTATGAAATACCCTGTCGCTAATCATTAGTACCCTGTTTATAAGATTACTAGCCGTGTTCATGATGATATTTTTGGGTTGGCATGAATAAAAATTGATAATTCTTCCAGATGAAGTCGGTTTCTGGTACCAATCTAAAATTGCACTATTGATCCTTTCTCTTTTTATTTATAATATGCCTAAAGCTCTGTGCTATGTTGTCTACGTCACTCTTAAAGTTAATTCTCTTATCTTGTCTTATATTTATTATATGTAGCATCTCCAGTGTAAGTCGTTTATTATACCTCTCTTCTGTTTGTAATATTTGTACGGCGCACACTGGGGATTTTTGTATGGAGGTGAGGAAAAAAGTATATTTTTCAAAAAATATAATGATTTCATTACAAATTTAGTTTTATTTATATAGTAATACACAAAAGTAATCAAAATAAAGAAAGTTAGAGAAATATATATCGTTACCTACAATGTAAAAAGCCCTAACTAACAAAAAAAATGTAAATGATTTTTTTAATTCATTATTTATTTTAAATATATTTTTAATTTCATCACAAACTTAGTTTTATTTATATAGTTATATACAAAAGTAATCAAAATAAAGAAAGCTAGACAAATGTATATCGTTACCTACAATGTAAAAAGCCCTAACTAACAAAAAATTTAAATGATTTTTTTAATTTTTAATTTATTATTTATTTTAAATCTACTTTTTAATTTATTATTCTAAAAGAGCCTTAACTTCGTCGCTTATATTACTATGCTTTTTCTGGCTAAATGAAGGAGTCAAGTGTGAGATCATGGGATCTGATGTTACCATCATTCGGTGCATAATATCTTCGTTCGTGGCAATTCGACTGCATTTTCTGGAGTGTCTAAGGCGATATTTTTTATAGTCTTTGTTACGACTTTCCTGAGCCTCTTCGGATAATAAGCCTACAGGAAAAATACACTTTTCAATTATATATTTTCCATGAATCAGAATTTTGTGGAGTGTTGGTGGCATATTGTACCACTCGTACAGTGCAACAAACTTTTTTGCCGTCTCCAGACAAAAATCACCAAATTTTTTCGGATCTAGTGCCTCGGTAATGGTTATAGCTTCGAGAATTGTTGAAAACCTCTTGATTATGTCTTCATCTAGACCCGTGATTTCGGAAATTAAAGCAGGATTAGCAAAGAATCTTCGTGACGTATTTCCTGAATTTGTCGTACCAGAGTCTTGTTTAACAGTATTAACCTGTATTCCAATTTTCTGAAGTGGTGACATACCAAATTGCAGTGCTTGTTCATTTACGGGCATAGCTTGAACTTCTTCGATTTTATTCATCTTGGATGTTGTTGCTCCACAAATAAAACAAGAAGATGCTGCTGGTGTCTCTGTTACTGATTGTGCTGTCTTGCCGTCAATCATTGTAAAATATAATTTATGTTTAACTTTAAAGTTACGATTATTTACTGTTAACTCAAATTCTTTTAGTTGAGATATCTCCTCATCGACTCTTCTCTTTTCTTCTCGTATAACTTGAGGTGTCTCTTTAACGTACGCAAACTGTAGTGTTCTACAATATTGTGTGGAAGAAGGTTTATTGTTGTTCCATACTAATTTATTTATGTCATCACTCAATGATAATTTTAGTGGTACAACTGATGTCATATATAAATGAGAGTCAGAAATTTGATCATCTGAAAACCTCTGTTGGTATTCGCTTTGACCAGATGCCCCATCACATCCCCATTTATAGTACATTGTTAGATTTCCGCTTTCAATATTATTTATTTCCTTTACTGATTTGGTCTCTAGGACTCTTTTAGCAGTATGATCCAACAGATTTTGCAGAGGTACACTGCCTGAACTTTCAGTGATAGAAATTTCTAGAGGATAACTGTTAGTTTTTTCTTTCGTGAGTTGTTTGTATGGTACGAGTATGTTATATCCTTCATTTTGTAACCAATGCATTAGATACTCGTATTTTTCTTTTGTAAGTTCAAGCTTTGTAAACATCCCCAAAGTTTTTAATGTACAAATTTTGTGGTTGGTTTTTGAAATATTAGAAGAAAAATCAATTACTTCTTGAGGAAACATAGAACGTTTTTCATCCCTTTTGTATCGTTTGGCGCGATCACAGCACTCCTCAAACGATTTGCGGGGCCGACCAAGTGCAGAACTGGTAGAACATTCAGCCTCAGTAAACTTAATTGTAAATGTGCCTTCAAGCCAATTTACATTCTTTTTTTCAAATCGCGACTTCGTACGGTTAGAATCCTGCCATCTTTGTTTGAAGTTATAGTAAAAGTGTTTATATATTGTATCCAAAATTTCACATGCTCTAGTATCGTTTAAGCCAACGTGCAATTGTTGCAAAAACTGTTTTAATTTTGTTCTGTCTTTGTCAAATTCCAGAAGCTTCGAGCATAAAACCCCATGAGAAATAGAAAAACTTTCCATTGCCGTAAAACTCTTGGTCCTTAGTTTCAGTTATAATTAAATAATTTCGCGTTCGCCAGCACTTGTTGAATGACAAAAATCGATCAGTGAACACCTATAAATACTACGTAAGTTTCAACATTTTACTGAAAGGTACTTATGAATTCGCGCATCTTTTAAGGGAGTCTATATACCTGTTTCGTGTGCGTTTAAAATTTTTCGAAACGTTCTAAAACATGACCACTCATAAATGTGGGTGCAATTTGTGTAAAAAAATCATGCAGGTAGCCAACGAAAAAAACCCAAATAATTAAAAAAGTGCACTTACCTTTTTTCCTTTCAATTTTCCACGCACATTTATTACCGCTTATTACTTTGCTACCGCAATCATAAAAATCAAATAACCTTTTGTTTATTGCTTTTTTTTTTGTAATTCTGAGAATCATAAAAAAAGTCATAAATGTTTTTGCAAAGAATTTTGTGCATATCTCGAGCAAATTTTTGAAATGCATACCTTCACTTAATTGTGAATAAAAGCGAAACGCGTTCATCGATTTTCATGATTTATGTCTCATTTTTTTCATAGGTTATGCGACTTTACGTGAAAGTAATAAAACTTGAAACTTTTTTTTACTGTTTTGGATTTTTTATGAATTAAAAATAAAAAATTTAAATTTTTTGGGCAAAAAATATTTTTTTTCTTCATACATTTATTTATAACTGCGAAACTGTTGCTTATGTAGCAAAATGTTATATAAACAGATGAAAGTAATTGTAATTCTTGATTTTTCTAAATTTTTTTCAGCAAAATCCGACTAGTAGTTCTCGAGTTATGTTAAACAAAAGAGCCTTATCAGAATTGAGTCCCGAATCAATCAGCTGAAAAATGTTGTACTGTGTAATGCAAAAACTTGAGAGGTGGCACCTGGTGGCACTTGAAATTGATTAATAATGTTAAAACAGATATAAGACAATGTATTCGGTGTGATTTCAAACTGAGGAAAAGTAAAGAAAAAATTCCAGGTCCAAATGTTTGGAGAAAAATTGGATTTTTGTTATATGTCCATAAAAATACAAAAAAAAAAAAAAAACTTAAGTCTCTGCAGATTTTTTTTTTCAATTTTAGTATACTGAAATATACTACTTTAAATAGAAAAAAAAAGAAAAACGTTAGCTCACATAGTAAAATAATATTCGTATTTAAATTCTTAGGTTTAAATTAAGTTGGTTCGGTAAAACACACAAGTTCTGAGTTTGAGACGGATATAAAAAAAAACTGGCAGTCAGATCGGAGTAAATCTGTTTGATTTGATTGTACCATTTAGTCTAAAATTGCAACATA
Source organism: Pollenia angustigena (assembly GCA_930367215.1). Taxonomy (NCBI): domain Eukaryota; kingdom Metazoa; phylum Arthropoda; class Insecta; order Diptera; family Polleniidae; genus Pollenia; species Pollenia angustigena. Next base: position 6,755,887 of record OV884061.1, on the reverse strand, counting down.
TCACTGCATATTGCTTGAAGACTATGTTGACAATTTGACTTTTTTCCGCGAAATCCCCAGTGTGCGGCGTCCAGTTTGGGTATGTGATTTCTATCCGCACAATGGGCTGCAAGTGCTGTTTTATGTGTCAGTGAACTATTTATACATTTGAAATCCGATAAGATAATATCGATAGTTTCCCAGCACTATTTTGGACTGGTCGTATTATTTGCAGGGTAGTTTTTCGAACTTGCACTGGCATGTGTAAAGGCCAGGTTAAGTGGATATAAAATCGTTACACTAATGTTGTTTTCATTTCAAAAAAATAATAATGCATTATAATTGTGTAATATATTAATCAGGTAATACGTACCCTAATTATAATTGAACAAAATAATAGCTACGTTTCACACTCAACATTAATGTGTATTTAGCGTGTTAAGTAATGAATGCAAAGTTTGTACTAAAAGCGATATTCACAACGCTTGTAGCAATTTTCAACATTAAATTTTCTTGGAATTCCATAAGCATTAACAGCACTGATTTTTAATAATTAATGTCAGGTGTTGTTAAAAATTTTGCGCCAAAAAAAAATAACTATTAAATAAAAGTAAAACAAACGAAAAACAAAAAGTTTTTATATCCATCACAATATAACCAAAAATCACAATATAACACAACGCAAACACAAGAAAAAATTAAACATGAAACTTCTCTAAAAGCTCATATGGAATATGATGCAACAATGATAACGGAGTATTTTTTTTTTTTTTTTTATTATTTATTTAATAGATATTTTTATCAATATTTACAAAGGTAAGTAATACAATTTTTTTTAGGTCTTATGTATCTATATTTGGCTTAACTATAATAGTTGTGAGCCAGATTGGCATTTTAATTAAATTAATTTATAAGCAAATTTACTTTGGTTCTACCAAATTTTAAATTGATTATGTAAAAAAGAATAAATTGTACATTAAAAATAAAAAATAAATTTTAAAGGACTTAATTGAATTCATTTAGGATAAGATTTCTGTACTTTAAAGTTTAAACAAATTTCCACATATTTGTATAAACTACTAGCTGACCCGGTCCGCGTTGCTGGCCCTAAGCAAATATTGTTGTATTACCAAACGATTTAAATTGAGCTTTAAACGAAATTTACGGCCTTTAAAATGTTCCTTCTGTAAAAACCTAAGTTGGACCATGGCGATGATTTTAAAGAAAAAATCGTCCAAATCGGCCCAGCCGCTCTCAAGTTATGCGCTTAATAGAAAAAGTGGGCGTAAAAGTAGGCGTGATACATTTTTCTTTCGATGAAAACGTAAAATGGATTAATACGAACATTTAAAAGAAAAATTAGTCAAATCGATGAAGCCCTTTTTTTTAGGTAAATCGAAAAAAGTGGGCGTGGCAAAATTTTCTTTCCGTAAAAACCTAAGTTGGACCATGGCAATCATTTTAAAGCAAAAATCGTTTGAATCGGTCAAGCCGTTCTCAACTTATGCGCTTAATAGAAAAAGTGGGCGTAAAAGTAGGCGTGGTAAATTTTTCTTTCGATTTAAACTTAAAATGGATAAATAGGAACATTTGAAAGAAAAATATGTCAAATCGATGGTAGCCGTTTTCTGATTTTAGGTAATTCAAAAAAAGTGGGCGTGAAAGTGGGCGGGGCAAAATGTTATTTTCGCTTAAATCTAAGTGCGACCATGGCGATCATTTTAAAGAAAAAATCGTCCAAATCGGTCAAGCCGTTCTCCAGTTATGCGCTTAATAGAAAAAGTGGGCGTAAAAGTAGGCGTGGTAAATTTTTTTTCGATGAAAACTTAAAGTTGATTAATACGAACATTTGAAAGAAAAATTAGTCAACTCGATGGAGCCGTTTTCTGATTTTAGGTAAATCGAAAAAAGTGGGCGTAAAAGTGGGCGGGGCAAAATTTTCTTTCCGTGTAGATCTTAGTTAGACCATGGCGATCATTTTAAAGAAAAAATCGTTCAAATCGGTCAAGCCGTTCTCAAGTTATGGTTTTTGCCACGCCCCTCCGCCCCCAGACCGAAAATAAAAAATCAGACTTCCCTATGTCACCCGCCTGAATATTCTGAAGATTCCCTGAAAATTTCATCAAAATCGGCCCAGCCGTTTTGGAGTCCATACGTTACATACACACATACATACACACATCCAATTTTATATATATAGAAGAGAGATAGAAGATAGATAGATAGTAATTATTATCGTTGCCATTAAGTATGTTTAATACTTCGTTCATATCCAAAAATGTTTTACTAAAATATTTAACCCGGAACTTATTAAAAATAGGACAAACTCCTAAGAAGTGAAACGTATTTTCGGATTCATCCAGATTACAAAGGGTACATAGGCCAACAGAAGTACGCCTAAATGCTCTACTATTTAAATTAAGAAGACCTCCACGTACTCTGATTACACTATGGAACATTTTTGAGATTATTGTCTGGGGGTGAGAAATTCCAAGTCAGGATGATGGTACTAGGTCAGTATAGTAAAACCCTCAAAGGGTTTGGCGTTCGTATGTGTCAGTTTTTTTTTATGATATTTTAAATTTTTTCCTTATCTTGATGTTTTTTCGCTTACTTGTAACATTTTGGCAAAAACGTAGTTTAACCTAACTCGAGAACCACTTGTCCGATTTTGCTAAAACAAACTGAAAAAAAATTTAGAATTACAATTTCTTTAATCCGTTCATATAACGTTTTTCTTTATAATCAACAGTTTTGCCGGTAAAAATAAATTTGTGGAGAAAAAAAAATATTTTTTTGCCTAAAAATTTTAATTTTTTTTTTTTAAATTCATAAAAAATTAAAAACGAAAAAAAGGATCAAGTGTTATTAATTTCATGTAAAGTCACAGTACCTATAAACAAAATGCGACATAGATCATAGAAATCGATTAACGCATTCTGCTTTTATTTACAATTAAGTGAAGGTATCCCATTTTGGCAAGAATATTGATATTTGTTTTTATTCAAAAAAGTGTCATTTATCGCCTTTTTATAAATTTTCCCCAATAACTCCAGACTTCTGGCCATGAACTACTAAAAAAATTAAGTAAACATTTTTATAATTTTTTATTTTTATTTTATTTATTCATTTTAATAAATATTGCCTAGACTTTTTCGATGGTGGTTGTTTGGGACTATTGGCATCGCATTCATCGCTATCATCAGTTTCTGAACCACACATAATGTCACTGTTGGCCCTTCTGCATCTCCTGAAAATTCTTTATCATCAAGATCATCCTTGTCTTGCCACACAAGCTTACTCCACCAGCAAATTTCCGCAATTATTGCACTCGGCGACTTTTTGCCTCTATATCTGTAAGTTTTTGTTTTATTAAAATGAGTTTGAAAAAATAAAAAATCAGTATTACCTCATTTTAAATGGCATAGCAACTTGATGATAGCGTTCACCTTGTTCATCAGATTCGGTAGCCAATTGTTTGTTGAAGTAGTCCAGATGATGATGTAACTTGCAGCAAATGAGCGATATGAAAATCACTGTTTTTTATGCTTTTCATATAAATTTCACTACACAATCAATTGCTTGTCCCCTGTTTCTTTTGATGTCGTCGCATTATTTACAAATATACCTGTCCAATTAGCAATAAAGAACATAATGAAAAACTGGAACAAAATCGAACAGCTTACAAAAATCCCTCGTGCAAAATTTCTACATATCCTGAGATTTTGCCTTAATGACAATAATTATTTTATATACGGCAATAGATTTTATAAGCAAGTGTTTGGAATGCCTATGGGTAACCCTCTATCACCGACAATAGCAAATATACTTCTTGATAGCTTACTTGACGACGCACAACTTAACGAGATCAACATTAATATCAAATACATCACAAAATATGTAGACGATTTCTTGGCAATAATTTCATCCCAAGACAAGGACATTATTCTAGAAACATTGAATGATTATCATTCTAAAATTAAATTTACAATGGAGATGGAAAATGAAGGGAGAATAGCGTTTCTGGACACAAAATTATATAGAGCACAAGATACAATAATATTTGACTGGTTTACAAAAGAGACATCATCAGGCAGGATAATGAATTATTACACTACTCAACCAATGAATCAAATAATAAATACAGCAAAAAGTTTTATTAAGAGAGTTCTAAATATAAGCGATGAAGTATTTCACGACAAAAATATTGAAAGTATCCGTAAAATTTTAAAAAACAACTGTTTTCCCAATAACTTAATCAAATGTCTGATTAAAAGTACAATAACACAATTAAAAAAAAATAACGGAACTAAATTAATTACGGAAGAACCACCAAAAGTTTTTTACAGTGTACCATATGTTCCACACCTTATTGATAATGCGAACATAAGAAACACAATTAAGACAAAAAACACTTGTTTTGCTTATAAACCAAATAGAACGATCAACACAATTTTTACAAGAACAAAAACACCCATCGACAAACAACAAATAAGTAACGTTGTATACGAAATACAATGTAAAGGTAATAATGACGAACCATGCGACCTCATATACTTACATTGGTACCACAAAACGAAGTTAACAGACGAGAATGGGAGAACACAAATCAGACATAACAAAAAACAAAGAAACAACAGCACTAGCACAACATATTTTACAACATGGTCATACTGCTGATTTTGATAACGTCAAAATATTGGATAGAGAGAATGTTGAAAAAAAGAGATATACGATTGAAAGTTTACGAATCCAACAGAAAATAGATAAGACGATGAATCTGAAAGAAGACACAGACAACATCAACATTAATTACAGGGTTGTTTTAAATTGATAAACAAATTTAAATAGCTTTTCACTGTGATACTAGAATAAGATGTGGTTGAAAATTATTATTGGTTATTGTTTTTTGTTTTTAAAAAAAATTTCCATACTAAAATAAAATATTTAAAAATGTAATATAACCAAAAAAATTTGTAAGTTATATACATGGTTTAAAAAAATATTGTATTATAATGTACGTTTTTACATATATTTAAATAGACACCCCCTGAAGAAGTAGAAAAATACTCTACGAAACGTTGTGAAAAACTGTAATAAAATTTATGTTTTATTTACATTGAAGCTCCGGGCCTAACAAGCTTAAAAATAGGAAATTGATTTAATTTAAAAAACCAACTTTTATAATTTTAAATTTAATTTAGAAAACCACTTTTATTGTTAAATTTAATTTTAAGTTTTAGTTTTGTATAATTTCAAAGCGTCACTGTAAAAAAACTAACTGTAAAAAAATACATATACATATTAACATGACGCTTCGATTTTTGTGAAACAAATTTTTTATACACCCTGTTTTTGCGAGTTACCCTGCATGATCAAGTTTTGCTTTCAATTTTTAAACAAATTGAAAGGCAAACATTTTTATTATTCTATATCGCGAAATTAATAGACAGTCAGAAATTATTGGTTTCCTTAGTGCCGGTTTTAATTTTTTCCCAAAACTTAAAATTTCATCTCAACTACCTAAAACCCAAATTAAAATTTAAGGAACCAAAAAACTGCCCCGTCCACCTAGTGATATGTGAGGGTACTCAAATTAAAGTTAATCTGCACACGATTGCAAATATGTAGTTTGTTTTTGTTTTCGCATACTATTTTCCTCTTTAGGTGCAGAAAAGTTTTAGTTAGCGAAGCCGGTATTTGTTATACCATAGAGGAGAAAATCCTTGCGCCCGGCCGAAGGCCGGCTATGCAGAGAAGCTTTAGTTAGCGAAGCCGGTATTTGTTCTACCATAGAGGAGAAAATCCTTGCGCCCGGCCGAAGGCCTCCTATGCAGAGAAGCTTTAGTTAGGGAAGCCGTTATTTGTTATACCATAGAGAAGAAAATCTCTGCGTCCGGCCGAACCTTCAAAATAATACCAATATAGTATAAAATTTACATATTTCTATGAAAACTTAAAACGTCCATAACTCGAAAACTAAGCAGTTTCGCCAATTTTTTTTTAAATTTTTTCTTCTTATTTTTCAATTTGCTATCACCCTTCGTACTTTTTTATACCCTTCACCACAGGTGGAAAAGGGTATATATAAATTTGTCATTCCGTTTGTAATTTCTACAATATTGATCTTAGACCCTGTAAAGTATATATATTCTGGGTCCTTATGAGGAGAGAAGTTGATTTAACGATATCCGTCCGTCTGTCCGTCTTACGTTTGATATGTGTTTTTCGGAGACTCCAGACATGATAGCGGCTACGTTGTTTTACATTTATGTCACATATAGTCCACCATTTCTTGCTATTGAAATTCAGCCAGATCGGTCCAACAATGTCTGAGATATGACCAAAAAACCACGACTGCCTCTAATTTTTCCAAAAAATCCCTTGTGGTTGTTGTATTTGTATTACTTTTTTCTGTATATCTGGAGAACGGCAAGAGCCAAAGCTTTAAAATTAGGTACAAACATTTAGGTTATAAATATACACCATACAGCGATTGGAGAAGTAGGCGTGGTACCTCTCATACAAAAAGTATTAAAAATTGTATAAAAACCTGAATTTTTTTACTGTTATATGACCTATGGTTACGCCTTATATACCAGAAGATCGGAAATTTTTAATAGAAAATATTTTCTGAAAAACTCGGGAAAATTGGTTCAGATACGAAAAAGTTATGACCAAAATATTAATTTTTTTTTTTTTAAATACCCATTTTCAGGAACCATGGATCTTCCCGAGTCCACGTTTTATAGCCAAAATAACTGGCAAATTTCTTCTTTAACACGTCGGTATATAAATCTGTCAAATCGGTTAAGAAATAGCAGAGTTATGACCAAAATACTGAAATCCCAAAAATTACTCTTTTTTATAATTAAGATTGTTTTTTATACCCTTCACCGAAGGTCCTACACCCTATAAAGTATATATTCTGGGTCCTTATGCAAAGCGAAGTTCAAATCCGGTTGTCGTCTCTTCTTCCTAACCCCTTGAAATTTTCATTGAAAGCTAGCTGCGTCCGCACTTACATTATACGATTTTTGTCGTTGAGATTCTTACCTTATAGGCAAGAGGGGAGAGAGGAATTTAAAGGCGTACACAAGCGAGTGTACTCTTCGATTCGTTTTGTTCGCTCATTCGTTCTCTCATTGTTCTCTCATTTAACAAATAAATGTATTAAAGTTCGGTGGCACCGAAAAAGTTGTAACGACAAAATTCGAACAATGTAAGTATCAGACCGACTTCAAAGAAGAAACGACAATAATCGCAACGACAAAAATCGTATAATGTAAATTGGGGCTGAAAGTAAAAAAAATGTAAATGTGTTAAGCCGCCCATACACTTGCAATATTATTGTTTATGATATTCGCCATATTATTACCATTTTGCCCTATATTATGCAATAACTCGCATAATGGTTTCATTCATTCAATAAAAAGGTAAACATAACCTATAGGAATAACATGAGCAGCATTGTGCAATATTGCCAACACATTTCACTTTCTTTTCGTTGTGCAATAAAAATCAAAAGTCTTTTGATTGTTGCCAATATAATGTGCAACCTTCGAATATCAAATACACATTGGCGATATAATTGTACAATACGTAAAATTGAACAATTTTATCGCAAGTGTATGAGCCGCTTTAGTGAAAAACTGTGTGTATTGCGACTTTCATGAAATTACTTTCACGTGTAAATGCTAGGTTAAATATGACCATTTATTTCAATTTCGTTGCAAAATAACCCCCGTTTTCATAAATGAATTTAAAATTTACCAAACGTTTATTAGGGATAATTTGCATAGTAAATTTGTTCTTAAGCCCTTTATTAAATTAAAAAAAAAATTGTCACAATGTCACTGTCACAATAGTTAAAATTTATTAGACACAATGTGAATCTTGAGTTGAATATTGATTTGCGCTAGCTAACATGTATTTTAATTCCATATTATGCAGCATCTACAGTTTGGGGCTTATAGGAGACAGGTTAGCAATTATCACCATTCTAAAACAACTTCATTGTTTTTGCCATAAACTAACTTTGCTCCACGTCAAAGAAAATATCATAATACGAAATTAAAAATATGGAGCGCAAAACGACAAAATGTTGTTTTGGAAAAACCATTAAAACTTTAGATTTATTGCATGTTAATTCATGAAAATGTATAGTTTTGTTAAAAACATACGTAGCAATCAATTAGGAGCGTTTAAAAAAATCTATCGAGTAGTTTTTGAGAAAATGGATTGTAAACCCTTTTTATCGTTTTTCTCAAAACCGACTTGATAGCTTATAGACTAAAACAATAATAACCTGGCGACGTACGTAGTAATGTTTCTGGTTGAAATTCGTGTTACCTTTTTGGTAACATTATACCATGTTCACACGGGCAGCAATATTCGTGTTTCGCTCTCTTATTCCTGTTTCGCGACCCAAACATGACTGAAACGACTTGTTTCCCCATACAAAATTTTGTGAGCGAAACAGGTTGTTTCATTTTGAAACAGGTTGCGAAACAGGAAAAATGTACTATCATCTCTAATTTTGATAACAATTATCGTTAGTTTATCTGAACTAGCTCTCAAAAAAAATCAAAACAAAAAAATACAAAATAAAAATTAATGTTTAATAAAAAAAAGTGATAATTATCAAATAATAATATTAATAAAAGTATTAAATAATATATTTTTAACTTTTAATTACTTTTTTTTATCTGTTTTAAATAAAATCATACTAACAACACAAAAAAAATTTCAAAATGAAACAAGAATGAATCGTATGAACAGCATGTTTGGCAATCTAGTTTCAGAGAGCGAAACGAGTGGTTTTTGTCGTCTTATGAACATAGCATTAGTCGAAATACATTATTCAACTAATGTTGCCTCGTCTTACGGCAGCATTATAAGTAATTACATTCATGTGTAAAGACAGGGTGATTACAGTCAAAATCTGGCACCACCTTGTACCGAATTTGAATATGGTTCAAATTAAATTATAAAAAAAACCAAACAAGCAAGCAAGCGTGAAAAACCAAAAATAATAAAAAAGACATTTTTACAAAATTAAACATTTTTAAAAGTTAAACAATAACACAGACATACATAAGACAATAATGAGAAGGTATGTATAATGTTTAGTTTTAAGGTGCAATCTTTAGTGTAATTTTGCTAAATAATAGTTTACCCCAGTTACCGGGCAGAATATAGCATTTTACGTTTACGATTTCCAGCACACCCCTGATAGTTTCCGAGTTATAACTTTTTAAATCTTTTTTTAATTATTTGCAATATGTATGTATAAGGAAAAAGTGTGGTAGCCAATTAAAATTTCAAATGCATTTTTGTCAGTTCACGAGTTTTTGTATTACTACGGTATTGCACCAAAGGCTCGAAATGGTTAACGTTGAAAGGCCTAATAAACACTTTGCAAAATATACAACATTTTCAATTATCAAAGAACTGTGAAATTGGTGCGAGAAAAACAAAATTTAAAATATGTTTATATATTATTTTTTTTAAATAAATAAAAAATAGAAAGAATTTAAATGATGAATACATAATTTATATGATGAAAATAAACAACACACAATTGTTATAGGTATTTTGTTTTTTTAAATTTTGTTTGGCCTTTCCTTGTTTTGGTTTTATTCAGTGCTGCCTGATAAATTTGTCTCAAAATCGTCAATTTCCTGAGAAAAAATAAAAAGATCGTGTTTTTAATTTTAATTATTTTAAACAAATTTTGTTTGATTTTTTTAAAACATAATAGAACAAAAGCATAGTTAATGTTCATGGGTATTTTATACATACATACATACATACATATAAATTGTCTATTGTTCGACCTTAATATTTTTAAATTTATATTTATTTTAATAAGCTTGAGGTCTGTTTTTTAAACTATCTGCAGTTTTCGTCTTTTATTTCGTCTTTTAGGTGACGATATGTATGTATATTATTTTCTTAGTGTGGCAACTCATTTAAAATGGCTTGGCAAATATGTCAAAATTTTACGTTTGTACAAACATTTTGTGTTGTAAATTGGGCTTTTTGCTGTTTGGACAAACATTTGTAGCAATGTTTGCAGAAATATTTACAATTTTTAATATTTGGCAGACATGTTGAATATTTGTCAAACTTTTTGTGACGTCTAATGCTAAATGTATTCAATTCAATTAATTTTTTATATAAAATTACATTTTTTTAGTAGTATTGCTTGCCACAAAATAGCTCGTTGTTTAAATTACTTTTTACTTTAAATTTGTTGCTTTATTTTATAATTTCTTCTCCGTTTTAAGCAAAAAGCAACAAAATTGCCGCAGCACTATTGGAATCTGCATTCATTGAAAACAAAACAAAAATGAAAATTAATGTCAGTACGGAGAAAATTTGTGTTGTTAATTGGCAAACCCCAAACGGAAACAATGTGTGTGTTTGCCAAGCATTTTGTGTGGTTTATTATGCCCTTTAGTATTTAAAATAAAATATTTTTTAAATTGTGCGGGAAATAAACTTCCTATTTAAACACTTGGGCTTTTGAGAAGGCAAATTAGTGCTTGGGCTACATTACAACAGGGCAATTCAGATCATGATGATGCTAGCACTACGTGAGAGGAGCAAAAAAATGGTGCTCAATAAAATACCATGGCGTGTTGGTGATTCTCTAATTCCGGGGCCTATGCTGACAATGAAGTAGGTGCAGCTGTGGTTACTGGGGATGGTGATGTAATGATGCGTTTTTAGCCATCTCTTTTAGCAGCCGAATATTTGCGTATGGACTCAACACCAGAAGTATGTCGAGAATAGTCAAGCATTATCCTCATTTTAGTGGAGGTTTAGTTGTAACAGATCGTTGGGGAAATTATTCAGCTGCCTGTGTTGGTATCGAAAGGTTATTTCTCTCTATTGCTTATGGACAAAGTGGTACTAAAGTAAAATATAAACAATGTTTAAAGGAAGTACCAAAAAGAAGAGATAAACAATGAACATTAATCCAACACAGAAATTTGTAATGTACAATTTTTTTTTTGTAAAATGCTTTTTTGACCGCCTTTTACTCAATGCAAATGGATGAAACTTTGCAGGCATACATATTCCCGATGACAGTACACGAATACATGGGCGTAGCCAGGATAAAATATAGGGGGGGCGGGCACAATTTTTTTAAATGTTCTTTTTTAAGAAAAGCGTTTCTTAAAAATTTTTTTTTTAAATGTTCTTATTTACGAGTAAGACTAATGCGTTCATTATTTGTATTGTCTTTATTACAGCTTAATGCAAGGAGCCATTAGGGAAGCTTATTTCGAAAACCCATTTGATTTACGTAACATCCCTTATAAATGAATTTTAATTGGAATGTAGGGGCAGAACCGAAACAACGTAGTGCAATTTGTGGAAAGCAAAAATTTGTGCCTTAAAATAAAAAGAAATGTGAAATACTTAAGTATTTTATGTTTTGTCATTTTTATACCCTTAACAAATAGTATTGGACCTAAAAACATGAAATTAAACAACCCTACAAGAATAGTGACGGTCATTTGACCTATCATATGACCGACATTGCTGATACAGATGTCGGTCATCGCGTAGAACAAAGTTTCTATCATTTTCTTAAGGCCAACGTGAAAAAAATTACCTGAACTTTTGTGTACGTGTGATTTTGCATCCTTCTTTAACCTATGAATTTTGTGGTAGATAAAACATATATCTGATCTGTTTACTCTTATACTCTTTACATATCAGTACTGATGTATAAACCGGACACAGCAGACTAGTCAGTACTGATGCATATACCGGTCCCAGCTGACTAGTCAGTACTGATGCATATATTCGTCACTACTGACGTATTTTTAGCTTATGGCGATTTCTTTTCTGAGAAAAATGTTGCATTAATGTTACATGTTCTACATTTTTGTGTTCGTTTGTACATAAAATACAACTGTGGGAAAAATTTTCAAGTTCTTTTGTGAATATGTTGATAAAAAACATGCAAAACATGTTGCATGTTTTACCCTTACTTTTAAGCTTCGTACAGACGATGGTCAGATCTTACAATATTGGTAAGCAGCGTTGCTTAAATTGCATTAAAATTGGCTAAAATGTCTTACAACTGTGTGAACATTGTAAGCTCATTTGTATTTGCAGATGTGCAAAATTAATGCATCTGACAATGCACCATTGTCAGAAAAATTTTGCTGTTGGCAACGCCTGCTTACAATATTGTAAGATCTGACCATCGTCTGTACGAAGCTTTACTTAAGGTGTTCATACTGCCCTGTCTTACAACTTTGGTACTTACTACTTTGTTTGTACAACCAATGTTTTATTTTGCTTGTCATAATTCATACAGCTCATAATTTTGTAAAAAAAATTATTTTAAAAGAAAATATAAATATATTTACACATTAAAATCAAAAAAAGTCTATTTATATTATAATCGTTTAAATTTTTCTAAGCCATTAGTGATGTCAATATTTGTTTTCAAGCCATAATTGCGTTCAGAAACCGCTCAAATAGCATTAAAAATCGCTCATGAAGTACATTAATTATGAAAGTGTAATAGTTGTAAATAAAAGCAGCTAATTGTGTTCTATTAAAATTGCACAACATGTAACACTTCCAGTGATTATAGGTAACATTAGAAAATGTTACATGTATATACTGTAGCATATTGTTTTCAGAAAAGAAATCGCCATTAAATAAAACACGATTAATTTTATTAAATTCTCACACATATTTTTGTTTTTTATTTTAAATAAAATTCAATATTTGTTCGTTTTACAAAATAAATTAAATAAATAAAGAATTATTTTTTGTCCTATGTGGTAATTTAAATTTTATAAAGCTTTTTTGCAATGGTCCCAACTTCAATATTTCACTTGGGTTTTGCTTAAGTCAACCTTTGGTTAACATTGATGCTATCGATAAGTAACTATACTAAGGAATGATCCTATACACTACCAGAATATCTCATAGTTTCATTAAAATCATTCCTAAGTATATGTTTACATCTATAGCATCAATGTTAACCAAAGGTTGGCTTTAGCAAAAACCTAGTAAAATATTTAAAGAATGGGAATATTGCAAAAAGGCTTAATAAAACAGGGACCGATACAGTTATTCCTCCTTTCATAAACGTCAGATGATAACAGTTTTTTTTATTAAATATTAGACGTTGCTCGTAACCAATAGTTTTATTAAAAAGTTATTGGTTTTTGCAAAACGTTTGGCTAGATCAAACACCATTTAACTGTTTTTAAATATCATTGTACAATTCTGCTACATATTGTATCCATTCGAAACGTTTGCCGTGTTTAGTTTTTACTAAAAACTTCTTAGACAATTTGTTAAACCATAAAGAGTGTCTGATTCCCCACAATTGTAAAGAGCACACACTAAAGAGGTTACTGTGCGATCAAGAAGTGCTAGATTTGTGTTTTTCGCTACAATTTGCAAAATACTGTAAAATAAAAAAAAGACGACTTAATTTTGTTTAAAAACAAATTTTCATGATAACATAGATCTGAATATCGTATAACCAACTCTGGCTCCTTATAATGCAACCAAATCAAGTTGACTGCTGTACGTATGCGTTTACACCATTCACTGCAGGTGGAAGAATTAACACGGAAAAATGTTTTCGCCTCTAATCATATGACGATTATCCAACTAAACATCGGGATGAGCCTCTTCATTGAGAATACTTTCAGCACCGCCAGCAGGAGCCAAACCAATTAATTCCCAGTAATCTACATGCAATTCGTGTCCACCTGGTGCATAAAACAAATAAATGAGTTTCTACAATATTGTTCACGAAACGAAACTTACCGATTTGCCTTCTGGCACAGGTTTTAGTGTACCAAACATTGTAAAAATCCGTAATGTAAATAAAAAATTACACCTTTGCCTTGACGTCTTAAACGATGTGTCCATCCATAGATTTTAACGTTTCTGGTTATTTTCGACACATTCAAATATGCAGCTGGCCAACTGGGATCTTCGGATATGAGTATTTTTGGCTTCATCCAAATTTTGTTTAGGCTTTTCCGCATCTTCAGCTTCGCGTTTTTCTTTTTCGCATTTTTTTAACTTACTTACCCAAATCCTTTGGATTTTCTTTATTTATTTTAATAATTTAATAATTATTAAAATATTTTGCAGTATTTAATTTAAACAATTCACAAATTTTCACAAATATTAGCCAGTATGTATAACAAAAATTAAAAAAAAATTGGCATTTTTGTGGTGTTTTCATTTGTTCTACTCTAACATATATGTTAGAGTGGTACAACTAATGTAAAATTGTTGCAAGTGTGTTAGTAAAATTTTTTTTTTTTTTTAGTTTAGGTCATCCATTTCTTGTAGGGAAGCAATGCCCTGAGTAAATCTTTTTCACAATTTTTTGTAATCTATACTAATATTATAAAGCTGAAAAGTTTGTGTTTATATGTTTGTAAGAGGTAATCTTCGGCACTACCGGCCAGATTTTAAAAATGTGTATTCAGTTCAGATTTTTTTTGATTGCAAAAATGAAAATTGCACTCATGTTGAAGGGAGCGGTTTTTATTTTAATTTGGAACAGCAAAGTTGTAAAATTTAAAGAATAATAGTTGCTTATATTATAAGAGATGTAAATTTTAGTGCTTTTTGTGAAATAATAATATTTTTAATCAGTGGCAATGAACCGTTTTTAGTAATGTATGAGAAAATCTGACTTGGAAATAATCCTTGTATTTTTTCATTGCATCATTTCATTTGGTGTTGTACTTGTTGTAGTATTGCCACCACCGTTTACATGAATTCGCCTTGGTTATATTTTTTTTTACATTAAAATTTTGAATTGATTTTGAAAATATTTCACATTTTTAAAGAAATTTTTCCTAACCTATCGTTACCTAAAACGCAAAATGCCTTATCTAACATTTTGAAAATTTTACAGGAGAAACAAATTACTATTAAAAATGTTAACTGATAAATTGCCTTAAACTATTTATTATTAATTTTTCTTCTATTTTTCTTGTAAATCCTACCAGTTGTTTTGACAATTGAATTTGAAATTGTTAGTAAGGTCTTTTAACGCGTATCATAAAATCTTTTGTAGAAAGGGCTGTTTGTTTTTTTTAATAAAATCGCTCATTTTGGTTGAAAGATTCCAAAATTAATTGTGGACATTAGTGTTGATGCAATTCATCAGGTTTATTGAAAAAGTGAATTTTTAATTTTTTGTAAGTTAGGGCCTTTTGCGTTTAAGGTAACGATATGTACTTATGTAAGTATATGGTTTGCATTATAAACAACATTATTATAACTTTTTTCAGTTTCTTACCGAAGTGTTGAAAAATGAAATTGCTGGGAACAATAAACAAAATGATAAGGTATTTTCTTACTATTTATGTATATTTATTATTTATGTATGTATACTATTTTTCCACGAATTATAATATGTATGTATATATTATTTTAAGCTTTCTTTTTCAAACATAAGGCTTTCTTTTTTTTCTGCTCTTCAAGCCAGTGAACCTACACAGGATGAAAAAGTATGTACATAGTTATTAAACATTTTGGAGTGCATGTTAAAAACTTTACCTTTTTCAATTATAAATTTTAGACTTCTCTAGAAAATTTATCGGATCAATTTATTAGCATTACCGATAGCGATAGGGATAAATTTTCTTTTGATTTTTCGGAGTTTGATAAAAGCGAGGTTTGTTTAATTTCCCAACAAGAAGCATTTTTTATTTATTTTTTATTTAGTTTGATACTACTGGTGACAAAACTAAGGAGGAAGATAGCGTTAAAGCCAAAAACACTGAGGGAGATAAGTAAGGAAATACTTTTAACTCTGTTACTAATAATAATAGTTTTATTAAGGCTGAGAATTTAATAAATAACGTCCTTAATTCTACTGAAAATACACTAAGCAATAGTTTGAAAATTCTCAACTTGTTAACGACAGTCATTTAAGTATTGATCGTTTAATTAACGAGTCAAGTATTAATGAAAAGTTTCGATCTCCTGACATCAGCTTTGCAGGCGTATCTCTGCTAAAACGTATTCGCAAAAAGTACCTGACACCTCAAATATACACACCTTTAAATAGAAATGTAAAAATGGTGGAAAGACAAAAAACGAATAGACGTTTTCAATTTAAATGTCAAATACAAGATGGAGAATAAAGGTTAACCCGCCTAAATGTGCTCACTTAACTTTCACGCTCAGAAGACAAACGTGCCCAGCTGTAAAAATAAATAACATCACTGTTCCGGTAGAAAACCATGTTAAGTACTTGGGAATTCATATAGATAGACGCTTGACCTGGTCGCGTCATATTGAAGCGAAAATAACGGCTATGAAACTTAAAGCAGCTCAACTACATTGGCTTCTCGGTCGAAACTCAAACTTGTCCTTAGACAACAAAATTCTCTTATACAAGTCCATCATAAAACCAATATGGACATATGGCTGGCTTCTCGGTCGAAACTCAAACTTGTCCTTAGACAACAAAATTCTCTTATACAAGTCCATCATAAAACCAATATGGACATATGGCATCCAATTATGGGGTACTGCATGCGCATCTAACATCCAAAAGCTTGAAAGAAGACAGTCTAGAATATTACGACAAATTGGGGGGTGTGCTGGAAATCGCAAACGCAAAACGCAAGAACTTGGAGGCTGTTTATAATACACTTTTTATCAAATTTTTATAATTTTTGTTATAAAATTCAGTTGAATAGAGAAATGTTTGTATAATAATTGTCATAAAATTCTTTTATTACAGAAATCTTACTAAAAAACGACTATTAAAATTCTTGCGTTTTGCGTTTGCGATTTCCAGCACACCCCTGATTGTCTGCGCCCCATGGTACATACGTAATGAAATTATCCACAGAGATCTCAACGTCCCCACTATCCAGGAGGAAATTAAAAAATATTCAATAAGCTACATCGATAAACTAATGGTCCACCCTAACTACCTCGCTCGGGGTTTGCTTCAGTTCGAAGGTCACCAGAGGCTAAAAAGAACCGATACTTTGAGCCTAACTGGAAGACATTTTTAAAATTTGAATACAGCAGTTAGTGGTTACACTGGTAACAACTAATAAACAACAAGTAGAATTAAGATTTGAATACATATTGTAAATTTCGATAAGAAAGATTCAATAATAAAAATAAATAAAAAAAAAAAAAAAAAAAAAAAATACAAGATGCAAAATTGCATATACCTGAAATCGGTGAGATCCTTACATACAACAATACAGAGATTCCGACAAAAAAAATTGCTAGAAGACTTCATTAGAATAGGATATTTAACGCAAAATTATGCATGTGACATTAATTTTAAACATATGTACAAGAATTAATAAAGAATTATTCATTGCCTACGGTTATTGTACAGATTTGGAATGTTATCTTTATACATTTAGCGGCAAAATGAATGGTGAAGTTCTTGTATTAGGGTCACAAGATGAGATTGTTCATTGTTTTAATAAGAAAAATACTTACCAAAGTCGATGTGCGCAATGATGTGTAGAGAAGTCAGAACTCTCTAATAACACAGCATTAAGCTACCAAAATAAAAAAGTTAACAAACAATCAGATGAATTACAAATAGTAGGTCGATCATAAATGATTAAATCATTATCTAATATTAGAAATATTAAAGCTGAATCAGCAGCTGAAGAAGATAATGATTTCGATCCATTTATAGATGCCTACATTATGTTTAAAAATAAACCTAATAAATACATTCAATATTTATATACTAATTTAGATGTTTTTATGTGGTCTAAAAAGCAAATCGAGATTTTAAGACTGCATAACGATTTCATATTGAAAAAATTAATTATACTCTTCATGTTGATGCTACTGGACATGTAGTAGAGGATATGAATTTTCCAACTAAAAGAATATTTTTGTATTCGCTAGTTGGTCATATAAAAGAAAGTAAAATTGTATTTTCTGTAGCTGATGCTATACTATGCGATCATACTAGTTATGATATCGGAAAATTTTTTAAAAGGATTCATTCATATTGTCTAACAAATAAAATAAAATGGCCAATATGTAAACGCATTGTTACAGATGTTAGTTTTGCCATAATTGGTGCAATAATAAAAGAGTTAAACGATATGAAAAGCCTTTTAGATTATTTAAATGTATGTTTTCATTTTTTAAATAAGAGCAAACGAAATATATCATTTGTTTGCGTTCAATTTTGTGTCAGCCACTATTCAAAAATTATATGCAAAGATATTGATAATGTGGTTCCGCTGACAAATGTTACATTAAGAACATTTTTAAGAGAAGGATAAGGTATAGTATTAAATTTTAATAATATATCTGAATGCTTAAAATGGTTTGAAGAACTCACAATTATTCTTTGTACAGAAAAATATGTACAAAAAGTAAATGAAGTAAATTATATCAAAGTAGAAGTGAATGATGAAGAAGAAATTTCGTTTAGCCAAAGAGACGAAAATATTGGAAATATATTCAATTTAATTCATTTCGAATTTTATTTAATAAAAGCAAAGCAGAAATTGACAACTGTTGTGAAATCGATGCACAATCAAATATCTTTTTCTGTCCTGAAATGGCGCAATTTATATTGGAAAAATATATACCTTTTATCCCCATGTGGTCAAATATTATTGGATCGCTTATTGACAGTTCTGGTAACAGAGTTAGCAATGGTCCAATTGAAACATACTTTAAAGACGTTAAACATAACGAATTAAAAGGCAGAAAACACAAACTTGGTCGTTTTATTCGAAAAATGAGAAAATCAACCAAATCACGAACAAAAAAATAAAAATTTTGTATAATGACGTGTTTTGTAAGCCAATTCAGCCTGGCACTTTAATTACGCCCTCCAAACATAAACGACCATTTAATAAAATAAATCCAATATAAAAATTTTAGAAATAGATGCAAAAAAAAACTTTCTAAAATAACAGAATCTTGGAATAAAAAAAATGAAACGACTTCCACATGGACTATTTAATAAGTCCTTTGAAATGTTCAACAAATCAATGAACGAGTTTGAAAGGAGCAACCCAATGATTAAGGACCATACAGAAATAAAAAGAGAAGATGGGGTTGTATTAAAAAATCCAGATTTAGCTAGTTGTAAACAACATCATTTACAATTTGATTATGATGGTAAATGTGTAACCTTACCACTGATCAAAACGCTGATGATAATAGTGAAAATACTATTGATGGAAAAAACGTTATTAAAAACACTATTGATCAAAAAAACATTAGTGAATGTATTGAGAAGCCAACTACAAGCTTCATAAGAAATGCTTATTCTTTAGAACAAATTGATAACAATACCCAAAAAAATGCAGATTTTAATAATGCTGAAAGACGCCATAGAAATCTTCATAAGTTTGCCCAAAGTGAAATCAACTTTTTTTGCTTAAACTTGAAAATGTTTATGAGCAAACGCATGGCAAACAATTTTCTTTAACGTCTTATATAACACTTACAGATTTAGAAACGCTGAATGGTAAAAACTGGCTATCAAACGTTATTGTTGATGCGTGTATTACATGCCTTATGTTTGAAAATAGAGCCGTTAGTTGTTCCTACATAGCTTGCCAAATGGATGACTATGGCTTTAAAAATGAAAATCTAGTTATTGAACAATTTTGGAAACAAACAAAAAGAATCAGCATTCCACATTGCTTTCAGCATAATTTCTATATAGTATTTTTAGATGTTGATAAAGGATATATAATATGTATTGATCCCAATGGTAATAAACAGAATAGTTTGAAATTTTGTGATTATTATTTAAATATCCTGACAAAAAATTTTCCAAAAACTAAATGGATTATTAAAAATGCCGAACAAGATATTCAAAATGATGCCTGGAACTGCGAAGTGTTTATTATACAATTCGCAGAACGTTTTCTACAATCTAGAAGTTATGCAAGCCTTGAGGACCAACTTCAATATAGGTTGGTTTTAAAAAACTTGCTTGACAGGTATGGGGACTCTTTAACATATATATGTCTGCATTGTGGGCATGATACAATAAAAACTTTTATACAATTTTGTTGTAAAATATGTTTAAGGTATGTTTGTATATACTGTAAGAAACATTATGGTATTAGCAGAAGTAATAAGGAAGCTTGAAATTACTTTATATGTAAACTATGTGAAGATTAAACAATTTAGTAAAATTTTAAACATTTATTCTAATTCGTTAATCAGTTAAACTGATTCAAATGGTGTATGCCTACAGGGGAAGTCAGCCATTAAAAACAAATGAAAACGCACAATGTGTAGTACCTCAGTGGTTGTGGGGAAATCTACACTTTATTTTTCTAAACATACACCCCCGTATTCCCAAACGATTATTAAATTAAATTAACGTTTATTAAGGACAATTTTCATAGTAATATTTGAAAATTTTTGTGAAAAGCGCGATCCGTAATTGACTTAAGGAGCCAGAATATACTTTCATATCGTTAGCTAAAATGCAAAAAGACGTAACTAACAAAAATATAATTTTACAGGAGAAGCAAAAAAACTTTGTAAAGTGAAAACTATAAACATGTAAGAAAAACATGCATTGATAAGTCGTCCATGGAATTCTTCAACCCATTTTCAAAGAAAACCATTTCATTATATTTTCTTAGAAAAAAATGTGTAATTACGACGTTTTGCATACATCAAACAAAAAAAATTGTAGTTACGCCCCTTTGTTTTTTGT
This sequence comes from Pollenia angustigena, assembly GCA_930367215.1. Classification (NCBI taxonomy): domain Eukaryota; kingdom Metazoa; phylum Arthropoda; class Insecta; order Diptera; family Polleniidae; genus Pollenia; species Pollenia angustigena. The sequence continues at coordinate 6,735,186 of OV884061.1, read as the reverse complement.
TAATGAAAGCGCAATTTTTGATCGCAGAAGTGTAAAATTTTGTCAAGACATGTAGTTTTATAGCATTCATAATAATCAATCAAAAACCCGATTTTGAATTTTTTGTTAGTTAGGTCTTTTTGCATTTTAGCTAACGATATATACTTTATGGGGTCTTAGATGTATAATAAAAAGGTTCACACGAAGGCTGTAGGAAATATAGCCCAAAGAAAAATGGCAAAAAAAAAAAATGAAAAATCGCCCAAATGAAGAATCGCCCAAGCGAACATGAAAAATTACCCAAAAAGGTAAATATGAAATTTTGCCCAAAAAAACGAAAAAGGGCCCAAAAAGAAAAATTACCCAAAAAGCAAAAACGAATTTTTTCCCAAAAAAAAAAAAAAAAAAATTACTCAATTTGCAAAAAAGTGTTTATTATTCATATAAATTTAGTTGACATGTCATAACGTCCAGTGTCGTAGTGTCCTTGGACTTTATGACACTTTTAAAAGTGTCATAATGTCCATCGAAGAATTGTCATAACGTCCGCAACTTAACTAATAATCAAAAATATGTAAAATTTTTTTTAAAATACCGTTAAAATTTCAAGTGATTTTTTTAAAGATACTAATTTAACCATAATATGGTTGTCGGTGACAATGATTTGGTTAAATTAAACATAATATGGATAAAATATTTTTATAGCTTTTACTCCGGGTGTATATATTATATATATTTATCCAAAATAAGGATTTCATCTTCTATGGTATAACAAATACTGGCTTCGCTAACTAAAGCTTCTCTGTATAGACGGCCTTCGGGCGGGCGCAAGGATTTTCTCCGCTATGGTATAACAAAGACCGGCTTCGCTAACTAAAGCTTCTCTGTATATCCGGCCTTTGGCCGGGCGCAAGGATTTTCTCCTTTATGGTCTTACAAAAACCGGTTTCGCTAAGTAAAGCTTCGAAAAACTTCGAAAAGGCCGACTACGCAGAGAAGCTTTAGTTAGCGAAGCCGGTCTTTGTTATACCATAGCGGAGAAAATCCTTTTTCATAATGAAAAATCACCCAAATTTAAAAAACGAAAAATCACCCAACAATAACGAAAAATAGCCCAAAAATTTTGGGCCATTTTTCATATGAAATCAGGCCCAATTTTACATGCAATTTTTTTGGGCGATTTTTCATTTTTTTTTTTGGCGATTTTTCTTTGGGCGATATTTCCTACAGCCTCACACGGAATGACAAACATAGTATACCCAATACAATAACCAAAGAGAAGTGATGATTTTATTGGCTGTAGGAAAAATCACCCAAAGAAAAATGGTCCAAAAAAATAAATGAAAAATCGCCCAAATGAAGAATCGCCCAAAAGAACATGAATTATGACCCACAAAGTTAAATATGGAATTTTGCCCAAAAGAAACGAAAAAGGGCCCAAAATAAAAATGACCCAAAAAGAAAAAACGAATTTCCCAAAAAAAAAAATTAAAAATTACCCAATTTGCAAAACAGTGTTTATTATTCATATGGGTGTTTCTCTGGTTATGCACGCGACATTTGTACGCGTTTTATTGTGTTTGAATACTAAAAAAATAGAAGTGGATTGGAATTTTAGAATGAATTCTAGAATCATTACATTGTTTGTGATGAGTTCTTTCTAAAAAGTATATATAATGGTAAATTGAGCACTGGGTACCCAAATGCCATGCAATCAAAGTTGACTTACTCACGTGACAAAAATAGAAGTGCCTTTTAGGACCGTAAGAAAAAGTGCGAAAGTAAGTGAATTGTAGGAGGTTTTTATTTCGGAAAAAATGTTTTTATAAAGGTTAGTAATGGGCATTTATAATCATGTTTTGTTCAAAAGCAACTATGCATGGGTTGGCGAAGAAAAAAATAAATTGTAAATTACGCACGTGACATTACGCACGTGACACTTTTTCCATATGTTTTTTTATTATTATCTCCACGCATTTTCCCATAAATGTCTTAAAATTTGCTTAACAAAAAAACTTAATACTCGTTTTACAATTGATTGTAATGGAGAGATTATGAAGAAAGAGTGAAAACATAACATATTTCTTGCATGTAAAATAAGTATATAAAAATGTCTTTAAAAGTAGAAAATACAGAAAACTATAAAATTTTCCAGTTTCCAGCCCAATTTCCTCAAGTAAAAAAGCTCAGATATGCTAGGAAACCATTCTTTAATAAGAACATATACTTTTTTTCTAATAATAAACAATAAAAGACGATGATAATCAACATTTTATTTTTTCATCCTGGTAGACCATTCTGGAGAAATGCCCATATAAATTTAGTAACATAAAAATTGTATGTAAAAAATTGCATTGTATCTTCAACAGCTGCGCGACAGTATGGACTGTAATTCTTATTTCAGCCCTCCGCCAAACTTTGAGCACTATTTAATAGTTAAATATTAATTAATCACTGCATAGTTATAATCAATTACTCAAAACACAATATAGCCTTTTGCAAGGTGGCATGTCATAAATTCCAGTGTCGTAATGTCCATGGACACTGTGACACTTTTGAAAATGTCATAACGTCCGTGGGCATTAAGAGACTTTGCAAATTGACATTATGTCATTTTTAACAATGTCATAAGGTCCATAATTACTAAAGATGTTAAAAACAAAAAAGATTTACATATACGCAGAGAAAAACATGTTTTATTATGGTCACAACCAACAAAACTATTTTTAAAGAAACTTATTTTACCATAATATGGTTGTCGGTGACAATGATTTGGTTAAATTAAACATAATATGGTCAACATTTTTTTAAAAATGGTTTTGTTGTTTTTTCTCTGAGTGGATATATTAAACATATAATGAAAACACTTTTGGGCGCAAGGATTTTCATCCCTATGGTGTAACAAATACAGGCAGCGCTTACTAAAGCGTCTCGGCATAGCCGGCCTTCGGCCAGGCGCAAGTATTTTCTACTCTATGGTATAACAAAAACCGGCTTCGCTGACTAAAGCTTCTCTGCATAGCCGGCTTTCGGCCGGGCGCAAGGATTTTCTCCTCTATGATATAACAAAGACCGGCTTCGCTAACTAAAGCTTCTCTGCGCAGACGGCCTTTGGGCGGAAGCAAGGATTTTTCGCTTTATGGTATAACAATTACCGGTTTCGCTAAGTAAAGCTTCTAAAATCTGCCTTGTTTCCGAACGAAGGCCGACTTTGCAGATAAGCTTTAGTTAGCGAAGCCAGTATTTGTTATACCCACTGTTGTCAACTTTTTTTGAGCATTTCCCGCCAAATCGGACGTCAAAACCGCTAAATATTTAATTTAGCGGGAATTTTTTAAAAATACCGCTAAAACCTAAACATTTTTTAAAGTTTTATATAAATCAAGATATAGGCTGCTTTTTTAAAGGTATATGACTCTCAATTACGTTACATACTATGGTTTCCAACTTCCCTAGTCATTTTATTCTTAAAAGAAAATAAGTTAGAGTTATATATTCATCTATGCGAATCTTTGATACCCTCCACCTACAGTTAGAATATTTCCGAAGTGGGTTTATATGGGACATATGTTAAATTATGGGCTGATCTTCACAAAATTTGAACAAGTAATTTATAGTCTTATAAAACTTTGACTGACCAAATGTTATTATAATAGAACATAGATTGAAAGCTTTACGGTTCTACGCGTTCTATAGCTTTTTTCGAGAGTATGCTTTATATGGGGCATATGGTAAGTTAAGGATTGATCTGCACGATAGTTGACAGTGTAAGTTCCAGTCATATAAAACTGTGACAAACCAAAATTTAAAAAATAGCATTATTTTTTAGGGCTTTAGACGTTCGGTTTTCCAAGAGAAGGTTTTAAATAGGGCCTATGGTAAAATATGGACTGATAATCACGAAAATTGACAGCGTTATTTCTAGCCATATTAAACTGTGGCGGACCAAATTTATTACAATAGCTTTAATAGATTTAATAGTATGATTTTAAGTCATATGGAACAAATTTGTGCATAATCTTATATCAATATGTGCATTCCGCCACTAGTTATGTTAGTTTTTAGAGTGGTTGTTCCACATTTTAATTTATAGCACTTTTCCTACTGAACCGATTGTGCTGGACTGCAATCCCAAACTGCTTAGGTGAATTCTAAACAATTTGATGCCAATATTTATATTCCCTTTTGAGTCGTTTGAAAGTGACAACAGACGCATAGACAGACGGAGATGCCTTAATGCGTGCTTAAAGTTGTGAATTGTTACATACAGGATTAACAAAATACTAACTAAAAATCGAAAAAAAAAAATGTCATCTACAATCTTCAGTTCACTAAAACTATCAGGGGTGTTCTGGAAATCAAAAACGCAAAATGCAAGAATTTGGTTATTTTTAATACACTTTTAATCAAATTATTATAATTTTTGTTATGAAATTCTGTTTAATAGAGAAATATTTGTAAAATATTTGTCATAAAATTCATTTATCACATAAATCTTATTTAAAAACGACGTTTTAAATTCATGCGTTTTCGATTTCAAGAACACCCCTGTATAAAAGTAATTAAAACCGTGAACATAAACCAGAAGTTTTTAGCCAGAAAAACAAAAAGAAAAAGTAAAAAATCTGTAAATTTTTAATTTGAGAAAGGTTTTTGTAGCGAAAATGAGCCGCTGAGAGTTCTTTGAAAATCGCTAGATTTCCCGCTTACCGCTAAAACGTATTTTTTCCCGCGATTGACATTTCAAAAACGCTAGATTTAGCGGTAAAATCTCTAAATTGGCAACAGTGGTTATACCAAAGAAGAGAAAATCCTTGCGCCAGGCCGAAGGCCGGCTATGCAGAGAAGCTTTAGTTAGCGAAGCCGCTATTTGTTATACCATATAGGAGAAAATTATTGCCCCCGGCCGAAGGCCGCCTATGCAGAAAAGCTTTAGTAAGCGAAGCCGGTCCTTGTTTTATCAAAGATAAGAAAATCCTTGCGCCCGGCCAAAGGCCGGCTATGCTTTCGAGTTTGTCCACGGGCACTATGACACTGGACGTTATGACATGCCACCTTTTTGCAATATGTCCCCTTATTTTTATAAATAACATTTAGGAATTCGACGTATAGTAATAATGAATGATTTAGACAAATAGTATGTATGATTTTGACGAAATTTTAAAATGCACATTTTTTCGGGTTATTTTTCATATAATATTTTTAATTTTTCATTATGAAAAATCACCAAATTTAAAAAACGAAATATCACCCAATAATAACGAAAAATATCCCAAAAATGTTGCGTGGTAGATCTGGCTCTTCTACCGCCCATTTGGTTCTGGCTTGGAGGCTGCGGACGTAATCTTTCTCCCAAGATTGCCAGAACATCCGTTTGAGAGTGGTGATAAGCCGCCATCTCTTGCAATACATCAGCTTGTACTGACCGTCTCGATGCGACCTTTGCGGCAGCGCCCGTAGGCTATCGCCTATCAGAAGATGGCCCGGAGTGAGCGCTTCGCCGTCGTTGGGATCGCTGCTGATTGGTGCAATGGGCCTGGAGTTCAGTACGGCTTCTACTTCTACAAGAACCGTTTGCAGTTCCTCCGCTGTGAGCAGCACTTTGCCCACGGTTCTGATGAGTAGCCCCTTGGCGGACTTCACTGCTGCTTCCCACATGCCGCCGAAATGTGGAGCTCGAGGAGGAATGAAGGTGAAGCTGACCCCCTTGTTGGCAGCGAACGACACCATTTCTACCGTAACTGCAAATAACTTTGATGTGGTATCGAGTGGTGAGCCTACCTATTGGCCAACCGACTTCAACAAGCTACCAGACCTTATTGACTTTGCTGTAATCAAAAACATCAAGCGAGATCAGGTACTAGTTAGTTCCTCCTATGATTTTTCGTCTGATCATTCACCTTCAATCCTCATTTTAAAAGGTAACTCTGACGCCGCAGCTGCAAACTGTATTTCCTATCCAAACAGAAACACAAATTGGTTAAAGTATAACATGGATGTGAGCTCTCACCTATCACAGTGCATTCCCCTAAAAAATTCATCTGACATCCAAATAGCTGTCGACCGATTTACAGAAGTCTTGGATGCTGCATCAAGAAATGCAACCCCAATCAAGCGGACAATTAAACGTGCTCCTTACAATACATCGACGGATATAGAGACCCTTATCAGAGAAAAAAGGAAGTTAAGAAGACAATGGCAAAACAGTCGTTCCCCAACCACTAAGGCCCAACTACAATTATGCCTGACAACTCTTCGCAACAAATTGAGACAGAACCACGAGTCTGCAATAGAAGGCTATCTAAACAGCCTAGATGCCACAAAAAACTCCAATTATAGCTTATGGAAGGCTGTACGGCATATGAAATGCCCTATAACCCAAGAATCTCCATTAAGACTGGAAAACCGCACTTGGGCCAAAAACACAGATGAAAAATTAAACGCTTTCGCGGGCCATCTTGAGAAAGTTTTCACGCCACAGGATACACATACTTGTTCCTGTCGTCCAATCATTCCTGATAAGGTAAACCATCCATTAAAATTTAACATTACTCAAGTAAAATCTGCAATAGAAAAAGTGAATATTAGAAAATCTCCCGAACTTGACCGTATCACAGGGTCAATGATAAGAAACTTACCATCGTCTGCTTCCAGAATCTTGCTACCCATTTTTAACGCTATATTAAGAGTCGGATACTTCCCATCCTCATGGAAGAGGTCTATAATTGTTATGATTCCCAAGCCAGGAAAAGATGCTAGCCAGGTTGCGTCGTACAGACCGATAAGCTTATTATCAATCCTATCGAAGCTTTTCGAAAAAATATTCATTTTAAGTAAACTCCTCATCTAAATGAACACGACTTTATCCCGGATCACCAGTTCGGATTCAGATCGAAACATGGTACAATAGAACAAGTGCATAGAATTGTCACCCTTATTAGATCGGCGTTTGAGAATAAGCAATACTGCTCAGCCCTGTTTATAGACATTTCCCAAGCATTTGACAAAGTTTGGCATGATGGGCTACTCATCAATATAACACGAATGCTTCCTCAAAACACTCACAAGCTTCTGGAGAGCTATATAACAGGCAGAACATTCATAGTAAGGTCGCAAGATAAATACTCCCCCCTCAATTACTGCTGGTGTTCCCCAAGGCAGCATATTAGGACCGCTTCTATATATAATATACACAGCGGATATGCCAACAAACCTGAGCACGCATACCTCTACATTTGCAGACGACACAGCATTTATTAGCGTTAACCATGACCCAAAAGTCGCATCGCAAAATATGCAGTCCCACATCAATGAACTAGAGGCATGGCTAGAAAAATGGAGAATAAAGGTTAACCCGGCTAAATGTGCTCCCTTAACTTTCACGCTCAGAAGACAAACGTGCCCAGCAGTAAAAATAAATAACATCACTGTTCCGGTAGAAAACCATGTAAAGTAGTTGGGAATTCATATAGATAGACGCTTGACCTGTACCTCGTTTCTGTATTTCTCGCATCGTAAAATTTCTAACATGCAGTGTGAAACAAAAAATTCCATCGTTTCTCGATTTATGAGATAAAAGTGTTTCTGTATTTGAATGCGAAAACAGACACAACAAATTCTGTTTATACTGGAATGTTTCCAGTAATTAAGTGCCAAATAAAAGCGAAACGTCAACAAAAGAAATAAATATAATAAAAACGGGGCTGCCAGATTTGAAGAGTTATTGTCATTTTGACAACTTTTTGTTCCGAAATTAGCAAAGTGACGATTTAATGATTTTTTCTAAAAACGTGACGAAAGCCAAAACAAAATCAAAAATATTTTATAATTTTGTTGTTACTTTCTATAGAAATTCATATTGAATTTTTAAATTTCAAACACTTCATATTTTGTGGCGTTGAAAATTGAAAAAACAAAATGAATTTCTGTAGAAAGTAACAACAAATTTATAAAATACTTTTAATATTTTTTTTTGCTTTCAATGAAATTGTTGGCGTCGCCCCTTAGTCTTCGAAATAAGATAGTTTTAAATATTTTAATATGTTTGTTTATTAGTAAAAAAAATATCTTTAAAAACAAGACAGCTTAAATTTTTTTATTTGTCCCTTTTGTGAAAATTGTCCTCGAAGTTGTTTGCCTCTTCCCTGAAAAATGTATCGGCAAAAGCAAAATTTCGAGGGAAAGAAATGGACCGATTTGGCTTATTTTGAACATTTATTACTTCTTATATACATTAACAAAATATGATTGATATTTGGGTGTATCCAAAGTAACGGCCGTAACTTTATAAATGTGCTGTTTTTAAATGTCTGAAACAAACATCATGTTTTTTAAAATTTTGCACAGGATGTGTCAAGTTAAATATCCGATTAAATTCTTTGAAATGTTTTGTTTAATTAATACATTATAAAAATTACAAGTTTTTTGCATGTGAATTCATTTATTATCGGTGACAAAAAAAGAATATATTTTTGTTAGTATAAATAAAATTAAAGTTAATCTTTAGGAATATGACACGATACATTTATTTTGTATAATAGCGGAAAAATTAATTCAAAATAAAAATTTAATTTTTGAGCTATAAGGGGTCAATTTCTGTGGAAACACCCTTTTGATATTCTTATCTTATATGGACATTTTTGGGCCAAAGCCATTATTTCTATTCTATTTCAGGTAAAAAAAAGAAAAACAATTTATAGGAATAGGTAAATTACAGATTTATATCTCAGCCATTTGTAAACCGATATAGTTAAATTTCAATAATATACCATTTCGGACTACATACGATATAAATATAAAACACCGTTGTCACTATGAATTCTAGGTTTTTCACAAAGCTGATTTAATTAAAAAATTTTTTATTTTGATCTCAGTATTTGTAAATATATATATATTTTAAATAAGGATGTATGTTTATTTTATTAAGCTTGGCTTCTTTTTGCTTTTGTAAAAATATTGGCCCATAATCATAGTCAAACGCTAAAGTCGGTTCTATTTAAAAACAACTTTAAATAAAAACATTCTTTTAAATATTTTGCTACTATAGTCGAAACTAAAGTATGTTTTAAATTGAACCGACTTTAACTGGGTGCCACCTCAAATGTAGCAAATTTTTCATACAACATACAACAAAATATAAGCAAGTGGCAACTTTAAGCAGCCGAAATTGAAAATTAAAATATAAATAAAACACTGCATATCTTGTACGGTTGAAACACGCAATATGATTTTATGTAGAAAGCAACAACAAAATTACAAAACTTTGTGTAAGACGCTAGGCAAATTTGGCCTAGCGTTTTACACAATTAGGGCCTATACATATATATTTTGTGTTTCTTTCCATAAAAGTTTTCCTGCAAATCATTAATAATTGCAAAATATCAGCCAACATCTTATAAAATAAACATTTTTAACTTTATGCAAGTACTTTTTTATTTGGCGAAAAACAGGTGATGCTGTTGTTAAATGAGTTAAACACAACTTCAGCTGGTTTTAAAATTAACATCGGGTTTAACGTGTAAAGTATGCTTTTGATTGTCTATAGTAGATGCTGTTGTTAAATGAGTTAAACACAACTTCAGCTGGTTTTAAAATTAACATCGGGTCTAACGTGTAAAGTATGCTTTTGCTTGTCTATAGTAGATCAAAAGCATATTTTTAATAAAACTTTACTTTAGAACTCTTAAAGTATGCTTTGTTTATGACTATAGTTATGGGCCATTTATTTTATTTTTTGTTTAATGTGATATTTTCTCATGCCTTTGTGTGACTTCTTCAGGGAAAAACAATTTTTAATTGTTATCGGATTAAAGAAAATAAATAGTTTTATAAAAAATTATCCTTCAGCTTAACAAAAGAAATATAAATTTAAAGAAATTATTAAATACCCATGAACTTTAACTTTGTTTTTGTTTGATTATGTTTTAATAAAAGTCGAAACAAATTTGTTTAAAATTTATTTTAAATTACAAGATTTTTAAAACAAAAAAGGAGGATCTTTTATATTTTTTTTCTCAGAAAATTTAAGATTTTGACACAAATTAATCTGGCAGCGCTGATTAAAACCAAAACAAGAAAAGGCTAAAAAAAATTTAAAATAACAAAATATAACAATGGTTTTTTGTTTATTTTCATCATATAAATTATGCATTCATCATTAATATTCCTTCTATTTTTTTATTTATTTAAAAAAAATAGTATATAAACATATTTTAAATTCAAAATATCTACATTTTGTTTTTCTCGCCACCAATTTCAAATGCGACTTATTTTGACAGTTCTTGAAAGAAACTTTTCGCAAAACATTGTTATAGAAACACTTTTTCTCGCATCCTTCCAATAATTGCTGGAAAATTATTAAAATGACAGATAATTCTCGCCAAGAAAAGATACAGAAACACTTGCGTGAGAAAAACCATTTTTTGTTTCATTTCACACTATTTTTGTTGCAATTCACACGTTTCATGCGGAAAATTTTACGAAGCGAGAAATACAGAAACGAGGTACTGGTCTCGTCATATCGAAGCGAAAATAACGGCTATGAAACTTAAAGCAGCTCAACTACATTGGCTTCTCGGTGGAAACTCAAACTTGTCTTTAGACAACAAAATTCTTCTATACAAGTCCATCATAAAACCAATATGGACATATGGCATCCAATTATGGGGTACTGCATGCGCATCTAACATCCAAAAGCTTCAAAGAAGACAGTCTAGAATATTACGACAAATTGTCTGCGCCCCATGGTATATACGTAATGATATTATCCACAGAGATCTAAACGTCCCCACTATTCAGGAGGAAATTAAAAAATATTCAATAAGCTACATCGATAAACTAATGGTCCACCCTAACTACCTCGCTCGGGGTTTGCTTCAGTTCGAAGGTCACCAGAGGCTAAAAAGAACCGATACTTTGAGCCTAACTAGAAGACAGTCTTAAAATTTGAATACAGCAGTTAGTGGTTACACTGGTAACAACTAATAAACAACAAGTAGAATTAAGATTTGAATAAATATTGTAAATTTCGATAAGAAAGATTCAATAATAAAAAATAAAAAAACCGACTGGCGCCGACGAAATTGGTTGCGTTGTCGCAGTAAATCTTCTCTGGGAGTCCTCTCCTGCCGACAAACCTTGAAAAACAGAGAATAAAAGAATTTGAAGACAGATCAGTTACCAATTCAATATGTACAGCCTTAGAAGTGAAACACGCAAATATCGCTATGTACATTTTTAATGGTGGACGGCCACGTAACTTTAAAGTTATATTCACTGGGCCGCAAAAGTCTACACCACATATTTTAAATGGGCGTAGAGCTCTTAACCTATCAGCGGGCAGATTTCCCATTATTTGACCCATTAGTTTAGGTTTATAACGAAAACAATGCAGACACTTCCGAACCACTTCCGAACCACTTTCGTGCACTCTTCTCTGGCATTTATAAGCCAAATTTTATCTCGCAAGAGAGCTACTAACGCCTTCGCTCCCGCATGACAGTTATTAAAGTGTAGGTGCCGCAATTACATATTCACAAAATGTGAATTTTTCGCCATCAAAAGGGGAAATTTAGCATCATATGAGATGGGTGCGTTAAGCCTATCCTAATAAGTGAAAACAAGCGATGTTCGTCTTTAAATTGGTGGACAAATGGATTCAGCCGTTGTAGGTTGGAAGGCAAAACTTGTGATTTACTTAATTTTTTAAGGTCATCCGCGTATTCTTGCTTCTGGATAAATTCAACGAATTTAAGAAACGTCCAATTCATCTCTTTTGCTGTAGGAACTCCCAAATGGAGACACTTGTATCCCCGAGCAATGTCAAGAAAACGAAAGACATAGGAAAAAACTCGTATCATCTTAGTGTACACTGAGTAATTTTCCATCAACTTCACAATATAGTTGACTTCCTTTTCCTCTACAGCGAAAAACACACAAGTTTTCCTTTTTTCCAGTGACTCTTCTTCGGCGGTTAGCCTGAAATGTTCATTAACTGGCCAGGCGTTACTCTCTTTGAGTAGAAAGGCTGGTCCATTGAACCAAATTGAGTCAACTAGCTCATCTACATTACAACCCCTCGAAACTATATCGCCTTTACCGTACCAAGCGCTTCATCTGAGAGACATGATATGAGATGATTAAACTTTTCAATATCAGTTAGAGACGTATCGGTATGAACCAAACTATTGAACATACTGATAAAGTTTTTATAATCCGAGTATTTGCCACTGAATTTAGGCAATTTCATAAGTGGGAGTCTGCTTTTGTGACCCTGAAAGGCAAATGACGTTTCACCCACGCTTGGGTTTCTCGGAGTTAAGTAATGCTGAAAAGAAAGAGCCAAACTTAAAAAATAAAATTTTATGCGTTTTCAATAAGTTTTTATTTCCTCTAGCTAAATGATCCTCAGCACAGACATTTTTATTGATACACCAATAAATAATTTTGTTTTTTTTTTATAAAACTAACTTGTAAAATTGCTATAAATGCGTCAAAAAAATTTAGTTCAGCACTTTCATTTTTATTTCCCCTCTTTCTTATATGTATAATCATTATTTTTTATACTAGTCACAATGTTTTTAAAAGCATAATTGAATTTGTTTTAGTTTTTATTACTTATTTTATTGTTATTACTCATATTTATTTGTACTTACTAACACAACACTGACAAAACATATAACAAAAGTACCTGAATTTGATCTCAATATAAGTACATATGTTAATATACATATGTATGTTTGTAAATAATAGATTTGAACACATCACAACACAAACAATTTTTTACCAAACCACGCCATACATTCACAATTCAAAAATTTGTGTAAAAAAATTGATATGTATATTATATACTTATTAATGCTTTAATATTTTTATTTATTTGTTGGGTGTAATTGGAAAATGTGAATTGAATTTGTTATAATTAATTTATTTAAATTCTGTGTTTAATATCTATTATGTACATATTCACATATTTTCTTTTATATGTTTATTATCGGTTTGTGCTTTGTTGTGATACAGACGTGTATTTTTAACCCCGCATACGTTTTGAACTATTAATTAATCATATTTGATTTTGTAATATACGCAGCGAATGGACGCTTAAAAATAAATTATATATTTTGTTATTTAAATTATTTAACATAATAGTGAACAATTCAAACGATAAAATTAAATAAAGAAAAATTGTAAAAATATATACATACGTATGAATGATCATACATGTGTATGCATACATACTCTCAACAAAAACATTTTTTTGGTGTTGTTGTAAAAACAATAAATAATACAAATATTTAAAGCACAGCAAACGGTGAAAAACAAAAACATCTCTTTGCATGAGTAAGAACAGTGAAACAACGCTAAGGCAAAATGAAAGAAATGTTTATGTGACCGTTCAGGCAAATGAAAATAATGCTGAATTAAATAAAACAAAACAATATTAACTATCTAACGGCTAAGCCTATTATTCGAACACGTTCTCTTTCACCCTCGGAGTTCACAAAAACGGTGGATAGTGATACAATTAAAAAATATAAATCTGTCTTTGGGGACAAGTGTTGTAGCGTCCGCAAGTATTACCGCGGCGAAAAAACAATCTTAGTAAGAAATGATACCATAAACTCAAATACAGACGCAATGAAGAACCCTTTAGTGAAAAATTGTCAAAAGCCTAAAAAAAAAGTTGGTATGGACAGGTATATAAAAGTGCTTAAACGGGGTCGCAGCCCTACCTCTTCAGCAGTTGCTTCGGCCTCAAAAGTAACATCTTTTGATAGAACAAATGCACAAAACCGTTTTGCAATTCTTGAGGACGAATCCCCAGAGGCACCAAACGTCATAAAATCTTCTAAGCCACCCCCAATATATCTTAGGGAGCAAAACTCAAGTGAGTTAATAAAGAGCGTGATCTCGGTAATAGGTGAAAATTCTTTTTATGTAGCGGCAATCAAGCGTGGTAATATAAACGAGACAAAAATACAGGTTAATTATGAGAATGATTTTCGCAAACTAACAAACCAATTTGAATCCCTTAAAAAAAGCTTTTATACATATCAGCTGAAGAGCAGCAAAGGCCTTCAGGTAGTGATCAAGGGCATAGACTCGAGCGTGGACCCTGAAGAAATTAAAACCTTTTTGGAAGAGAAAGGCTTTAAAATAAAAAACGTTACAAATATCAAAAATAGGGAAAAAAAATCCCCAACCACTATTTCGAGTGGAGCTAGAACCTGGCGACGTTAAGCTTAAAAAAAATGAAACGCATCCTATTTACAATTTAAAATATATTCTCTACAGAAGAATAACTATAGAGGAGCCGCACAAAAGAAATGGTCCCGTTCAATGTCTCAACTGCCAAGAATTTGGCCATACTAAGGCCTACTGCTATTTACCCCCTGTTTGCGTAGTATGTGGTGAATTACATGGTACAGTCCAGTGCGATAAGTCTAAAAATGACCCCAATGTAAAAAAATGTAGCAACTGTGGAGGCAATCACACTGCCAATTATAGAGGATGTCCTGTATATACTATCGTCAAGCAGTCGGCTGGACCGAAAACTAAGCCCCCTCAAATGCAGGTACCAAATCAAGCAAACACTAATGACACTCAGGCTCCGCAGCCTAGTAATAACAGAACCTCTTATGCTAACGTCCTAAAATCAAACCATGTGCCAATGCAAGGTGCTTCGCCAAGTAATGATGAAACTCCAGTTTCTAATTTAAGTCGTCTAGAAAAAACCATGGAAACTTTAGTGCAAACAGTAAATAATTTTACAAACACAATGGGTAATATGATGCAGGAGATCCTTAGAATGCAATCGATGTTATTGCAAGCTGTACTTAACAAACCATGAACTGTTTAAAAATTTGTTTTTGGAACGCAAACGGCATCCGCCAACATAAAAATGAATTAGAATACTTTCTTAAAAATAAACAAATTGATGTCATGATGGTTTCTGAAACTCATTTGACCTCAAGAAATACGTTTAAAATCAATGGTTATACACTATATGATACCAAGGACCCTCGAGATAGAGCTTGTGGAGGTTCTGCCATTTTGATAAAAACCCGAATCAAACACTACCTGATGTGTGATCATCGTGAAGATTATCTCCAAGCAATGAACATTTGTATTAAAGAGCTGAATCGAAACATAGTAATCTCATCCTTATACTCACCACCTAGATTTGCAATATCAGAAAGCCAATATTATAAGTCATTGGGGCCCTGTTTCCTGGCTGCTGGCGATTATAACGCAAAACATACCTTCTGGGGTTCACGACTAATAAAACCAAAGGGTCGTGTTTTGTATAATACAATCTCTAAAATGAATTTAAATGTCGTCGCGAGCGGACAACCAACATATTGGCCTGCTGATCCGCGAAAAATTCCAGATGTCATCGATTTCGGAGTGGTTAAAAACATCCCCACAGAAACGATTCAAGTTGAACCTTCGTTAGAATTATCCTCTGATCACACACCTACAATAGTTACTATAACAAACACCAATAGAATCGTATCTCCCTCTGGTAACATGGCGACAACAGCTACACAAATAAACTGGTTAAAATATAAAAAATATCTCAGTACCCATTGCACAGAAAATATTCCGCTTAGCACACCGGAAAATGTGGATCTCTCTATTGTCAATTTTGACAGCTATCTTAAACTAGCTGTTCAACATTCCAGCAAAACCCTCAAAAAAACCAATTATAACAAAATATATTTTGCAGATGTCGAGCGCCTCTTGAATGAAAAAAGGAGAGTGCGAAGAGAATGGCAATTGCAAAGATCCTCTCAACTTAAAAATGAATTAAAAGAGTGTACAAAAAGGCTAAGAAAATTACTGCAGACTCAGAAAACGGCTTCCGTAGAAAAATATCTTAAGGACTTGGATGCAACTCCACAATCAGGCTACTCATTATGGCGGGCAGCTAGAAACCTCAAAAGACCAGTTATCTCGAAACCACCATTAAGAAACTTGAATGGAAGTTGGGCAAGAAATGATAATGAAAAAGGAAACCTGTTTGTAAATCATTTGAAAAACGTATTTACCCAAAATATACCTGACGATATAGCGGACGTGTTGCCGCCTGTTAATGTTAGAGCAGCTATCCCCCTAAGATTTGAGATAAGGGAATTAGAAAGGGCTATTTGTGAATTAAACACCAAGAAGGTACCTGGTATTGATAAAATCAGTAACAAAATGCTTTTGGAGCTACCTCGCATAGCAAAGAAAATTATTCTTTATATTTTTAATGCTATTTTACGCCTTGAATACTACCCTCAAGAATGGAAGGTCTTCTTTATAACGATGATACCCAAGCCAGGAAAAGATCACACAAAAGTTGAGTCATATAGGCCTATTAGCTTATTATCTAATATATCAAAGCTGTTTGAGAAGCTCTTAGCGTCAAAATTAACCCCAATTTTAAATGACAATGGGTGTATACCCAATCATCAATTCGGCTTCAGAAGAGAGCATAGCATAATTGAACAAACCCATCGGATAGTAAACGCCATAAGAAAAGCCTTTGAAGAAAGAAAATATTGCTCCGCTCTTTTCATAGATGTTTCTCAAGCTTTTGACAAAGTCTGGCTTGTAGGCTTGTTACATAAGTTGAAGCTAAACCTACCGGTTAATACACACAAGCTGTTAGAAAGCTACCTGGTCGGTCGAAAATTTATTATTAAAGAAGGCGATTTTTTAAGTTCTCCTCAGCCAATTGAAGCTGGAGTCCCTCAGGGAAGCATCCTGGGCCCACTTTTTTACCTTATATATACCTCGGACATGCCAACAAACAATCACACCCTCACCTCAACTTTTGCTGATGATACAGATTTTCTAAGCGTACACGAGAACAGTCCTGAATCAACTCGATACCTGCAGAATCATATATTTCAACTAGAACTGTGGTTTAAACAATGGAGAATAAAGGTCAATGAGCAAAAATGCGTACATATAACATTTACCTTGCGTTGGGAAACATGTCCACCTATTAAAATCAATAATCAACTAGTGCCTCAACAATCGCATGTCAAATATCTCGGTATTCATCTAGATCGGCGTTTAACATGGAAATGCCATATAGAAGCAAAATTAACCCAAATGAAACTAAAAGCAATTCAAATTAACTGGCTTATTGGAAGAAATTCTGTTCTTAGTCTCGACTGCAAACTACTACTTTACAACGCTATTTTGAAAGCCATAATATGCATAGTCTTGCTTAACCTACTGTTAAAAATTAATAAAATGTATTTAAGAAAACAAAAACAAAATAAAAAAACATTTGATTCCGTACGGAATGTGCGATTAGATTCGCACCTTTCTTAAGCAAATGTCAGTTTCATTAAACTTAGCAAAAAGTTTCCTTAAGTTCAATATGGTTTGCCTCATATAATTTACATGTATTCGCTCATTCGCTTAAGCCAACTTAAGCACATTGTGGTTGGGCCTTTAACATTTTTCTATCTTTTCAGCTGGTACTTACCCGTTCAGCATTAAAAAATCTATTTTGTAGTAATGTTTATAATTAATTCAAATTCAAATTATTACCAAAAAACTTAAAAATAAAAAATTTTTCAACAAAATCCTCATTTAAAATTTTGTTTATTTTTTTTGTTTGTTTACATTGAAGGTAATGTATAGCTTATTCTTCTTTCGCGTTGCCTAGACGGTGATTTGTTTTTTTTCCTCTCGCTTAGAAAATCGTGATAATCACGTGTGATAACACGATTTTTATACTTCAAAGTTACCATATCATCTTACGTCTGTGCCTATGATACTCCACACCACAACTGTTTTATGATGACTCATTTTGAACAAAACACCCCGTTAATTACTAACGGTCCTTAAATTGTTATTCACTTATTACTTAAGGCTCAGTTAGGCGGAAGCAACAGTAACGTTGCAAATCAGCTGCTTCATTTTGTTGTATGTAAAGCAATTAACGGGTGATTTTTTAAGAGCTATAGGAAAGTTAAAAAAAAAACACATCAAATTCAGAAAAATGCATAAAATCTTTATTTGAATCGATAGTACGGTCCATATAATTAAATGTTTGAAGATTATTTCATGCAAATGTTGACCGTGACTGCGCCTCAAATGGTCCATCCTCTAAGTCCAATTTTGGCATACTCTTTTCAACATTTCGGCCGGTATCTCATGAATAAATGCTTCAATGTTGTCTTCCAATGCGTCAATTGAAGCGGGCATGTGTGTATAGACATGAGCTTTGACATAGCCCCACAAAAAATAATCTAAAGGCGTTAAATCCCACGATCTAGGCGGCCAATTGACCGGTCCCGAACGTGAAATAAAGTGTTCACCGAACTCGCCTCTCAATAAGTCCATTGTTAAGCGTGCTGTGTGGCATGTGGCACCGTCTTGTTGAAACCACATGTCATGCAAGTCAAGCTCTTGCATTTTGGGCAAAAAAAGTTGCATATCATCTCACGTTTTTGAGTAACAGAGGCCCAATTGCTGCGAACGGCTGCGATATTTTCTTCACTTGGCACTCTACGTAAGCGAATAGCCCGAATAGCCGCTTCAGTGGGTCGATTAAACTGACCATAAAATGGAAGAAGCGCGCGATGAACTGTTTTTTAACAGAGCACGCATTTTGATAATAAAATTCAATCATTTGCAAGCGTTGTTTGTTTGTAAGATGATTCATGATTAAATTTTAGACCAAACTGAAGATGTTTGACAGTGAAACAAAAACACGAAACGTGCGTCAGCTTTTTAAGCCAGTGCTGCCAAAAAGATAATAGCTAAAAAATCACCCGATAGAACGATTATAGTTAGCAGTAAGATGTTACGTCTCAATCTGTAAAAAATATGTAGATTGGTCTTACTTTTTTACGGTAAGGTTACTGTTACTACCGGCTAACTGAGCCTTTAGTCTTTCATTACATTATTTTTCTTTTACTAAACCTAGCTTGCTAAATAGTTTTGTAAATCAATAACATTCACTCTAGTTTCGATCGTTAAAGTGCAAACATCAAAAGAAAATAAATACAAACAAACATTGTGACTCTCTTTTGTTAAAACATAAAAACAATTTCTATTGTGACCCTAAACAAAAAAGACAAAACCTAACAAACAATTGAAAATTAAATTAACAAAACCAACTACTTTGTGAAAGTAGAATTAAATAAAAACTTTATATTAAAATTAGAAACATAAAATTCAAAGCCTTTTTATTTACAAAATTAAAGTTCGACCTCGAACAACAACATTAAGACAACCTTTCAAGAGTGTACCTTAACTGGGACCCATGGGCAATCATGGACCCAGGAAAACAAATTATATTAAAAAGTTAAGATCCGGTCAATTTTCTCACCAATTGCCATAGGCTTGATTCTTAGGACAATTAGAACCTCTGTTCCGAATTTTAGCAATTTATCTTCAAAACTGGGACTTGAACTCTGCGCACAAAGTTTTAACGGACAGCCGGCCGGACGGGTGGATGTCTTTAGATCGATTCCCCTCATATTTAGTTGTATATTTTTCAAAATGTGTTTGTTATGTAAGACACACAATACAAACACTGCATATATAGAAATAATATGTATAAACCATTTTCTCTTTAAGTAACCCAAAATTTATAATTTATTTACACAAACCAAAAATTACCATTTTGTAAGTGTTTATCAAAAATAGGCACTTTGATAACTTAGAGGCAAAAAATCGTCAAAATGCCGATATATCGGTAAATATGGCAGGCCTGATCACAAGGCTTCTCGCTAGTTTTTATTTTTTTTACAAGAACAAAGTACACGTGTTCAGTTCTTTCAAAATTTTTTTTTAATAATTTTTGTCTACGTGGCATTTAAACGAAGAAAACCCACCTTTTTAAATGAATCAAAGAATTTTTTACAAAAATAAAATACCGTTTTTTTCAAAAAGCCAACCAATTGTAGGAGGGAAATACATATAAACTCACTGTTTATTGTTGGTGTTTTGTTGAAGCTTTGATATTGTTTCAAGTAAGACTTTGAGTGTTTTTAATTCTTGTTCGCTTGTATAATATTTTTAGCTTTTCTTAAATCTTTGGAAAAGGTTTCCTAATGGTCTGGCCTAAGCAACCATTGAAATGCGCATAGAAGCTAGCTTTCCCTCAATAATAAATTTCAGTGTATTTAACAACATGAAAAATTAAGAATTTAGCACGTCATACAAAAATCTTATAATAAATTTTGTATTCCCGAAAATAATTTTGACAAAATACATATAGTTACCGAAAATTTCAAAAATTGTTGCCTTCCAAACTTCATGACTGACAACCTTTTTTCACAAATAAAGGCGATGTGTTGATTTATTGAAAATAAACTGTCAATAAGACTTTAAGGCCGTGGGATGTGACACTTCTTGATTGTTTTCCGTAAAGCTATGAAGTCACTGGTGTATGCTGATAAGCCAGCAAAAATTTACGTCTTGGATGTCAACATTGTTCATTTTATTCGTGACATACAGCTTGCAATGCTCGGAAAAGAGCAACAAAATTGGACGTCTGCAATGCGTTGCGTCAAGGACAGGCGCAGTGCTTAATTGTTAGGCCTTCAAACTGCTGCTTATAATTATTTTTCACTTAACAGTTTTATTTGTATAAATCTTTAGTTTTTCTTAAATCGTTGGATGAAGTTTCCTGATGATCTGGCCTAAGCAACCAGTGAAATAGGAATAGCTTATCCCCTAAACAATAATTTTCTGTGTTTTTATCACGGATAAAAATTGGGAATTAAGCACGACAAATAAAATCTTGTTAATTAAAAATTTTGTATTCCCAAAAATTACTTTGATAATTTTTTTTGTGTTGTCTACCGTTTTTTTAAGTTTCATGGTTTTTAAAAATACCCTTTATATCTAATTTAGGAAACAAAAGGTCTGCAAGGCATTATAATTTAGTTTTACAACTGTAAAGGGCGTTAAATATTCTTCAATCTTAAGCATTTAAAAATTGCAAGGCAAAAAAAATTAACTATATGTTGGAATATTGGAAACATGTCTTGCCCCAGGCTAGTTTTTAGTTCGAATAACTTTTTTAAATTAACTTTAGGTTCTAAATCACTATGATAGTCATCTTTATCCAAATCTATGAATCCATCTTGTATATATTTAAAAAGAAACAAATGTCATCACTGAAATTAAATCTTTATTTTATGTGAGTATCTGAAGTAAGAAATTCAAATAACACCTTAGAGATATTACCCACGCTCTACCCAAGACAGTAACAATTATACCAAATTCGGGTAATTACCCACAAAGTGGAAACACTGGTTTATAGGTACTTGTCGCGGTGGTTCAGTAGTAGGACATAGTGGTCAAATGACGATGTTCGATTTTTTCACCGTTATTTCGCCCTAATACTCACTATTAGTGGTACTACTAAAACATG
Source organism: Pollenia angustigena (assembly GCA_930367215.1). Lineage (NCBI taxonomy): Eukaryota > Metazoa > Arthropoda > Insecta > Diptera > Polleniidae > Pollenia > Pollenia angustigena. The sequence goes on along the minus strand of OV884061.1, from coordinate 6,713,813 downwards.
CAAAAAGATTTGCAATCAGTTGTTTTTTACATTTACTTTTGTGCATCGGAAGTGAACAAATCAAAACTACTTTCCTTATCTTTTTCAGCAGTGCTAATAAAGTTAATTTCTAGTGCGTGTTTTTCAAAGAAAAAAACATTTTTGACTTATTGTTTTACAATGGATATTTAAGTTGAAGGTGTTTACCGGTATTTTTATTACCGTATTTTGCAGAAAGCGGTCCCACGACAAATCAATTTTCACGTATATTTTTACGACGTTTTTTTCCCCCTTCAGGTATTAACTATGTTGCCGTCTTATGACTTTTTCAAAATACATATCAAAATTTTACTCCATATCTGTACTTTTAATTTAAAAAGAATTTATCTGCGTTTGCTTGCGAATGTGCATGGCACAGAGGGTAAAGTCTGTAGTGCTTTAAGTAACACAGCGTGTAGTAGATGCTATATTTGTGGCGGAACACCGAAAGAAATGAAGGATATTGACATGTGTTATTGATACTGCTAGATATCAGTTTGGGTTATCTCCTCTGCATTCATGGATAAGATTTTTCGAATATTTTATACATTTATCTTACCGATTAGATTTTAAAAAGTGGCAGGCTCGTTCAACAGATGAAAAGGAGCTTCTTGCACAGACAAAACTATATGTTCAGCAGCACTTTAGGACACGATTAGGTTTAATTGTCGACAAAGCTCAAAGTGGCGGAAGTGGCACATCCAATGACGGAAACACTGCAAGAACTTTTTTTTTTAATTCAGCTATATCAGCTGAAATAACTGTCTTAGATCAAGCAGTTATTGATCGGTGTCATCATCTTTTGCAATGTCTTTCCTCGGGATACAAAATTAATAGTGTAGAATTTAGAGATTACTCGTTAGGAACCGCGCGAATGCTTATTAGTACGTATCCATGGTATAATTTGCCTGCTTCAGTTCATAAAGTGTTAATTCATGGATCGGAGGTCGTTGATCACTGTCTAGTTTCCATAGGCGAGCTCTTTCCAGAAGCCGCTGAATCTTGTAATATATTATTCAAGCAATTCAGACGAGACAACACTCGAAAAATATCTCGTGTTGTCACCAATTCCCAATTTCCACAATGCAAGTCTTATTGATCAGCTTGCTACTTTGTAGGCGAGAGTGACGAGGGGAAAAGAAACGAGTACTCAGCTTGCTGTACTGTACATTCATACAAATGGAATAACAGATAAATAATGAGACTTGGCTCGTGAAAACGCCGAAGCTGATTCAAAGAAGAAAATGTGATAAGTTTATCAATAAGACTTGCTGATCTTTTGCATAGACTTCTTCTAAATTCCGACCCTTTGATTTCTTCTTTACGTAAATTACCACAAAAGAAAAAGTCTATGCTATCACCTGAGGCTTTGCGTATGTTAAGTTTTTGAAAATAATGTACAAATGTTGTATTGAATTGCCGTTATAAAATTTATAATTTTTTCTTTAATTAATAACTAATATTTTTGGTAAATAAATTATTATATTAAAAGACTTTTTTCTTTCTTATATTACCCTAATTGGCCCATAAATACCGTAAACATAAATATTCATATTAATTTTGATGAATATAGCTGAGTAAACCAGGGTTTAAAATGCTATCGCCATATTAGCAAAAGAATCCAAATTTTGACTTTTTCCTTTAAAAAAAAAATCAAAAATAAAAAGCCGACAAGTTCCACTGCTAAAAAAGCCGTAGTGAAAAGCAGCAGCAAAATAAACACATTTTTTTGAAAAGTAACCTTTTAATGGACACTGGCTTTTTCCAACTATTGCTTTTTTAACAATAGCAAAAATTTCTTATTTGATGGAACTCAAAAAGCAACGGCAATAACTTTTCTGTTGTAGGAAAAAATATGTAGTAAAGATAATGAAACAAAAAGATTCTGTCAAACGGCCTCCAAATCAAAAACCACTGCATGCTAATAGCCGCAAAATAGGAGACAAAAGCAGCGCAAAGGTTGCTGAAAGGCGCATGATCGACGACGACAAGTGATATTTTTCATTCAAAACAAATACAACAAGAATTTGTTTTTGTTTCTATACAATAAAAAATCCAACAGACACTTTGGCTGGATGCCTTTACTAAAAATATTTAAAAAAACCAAAATACACACACACATTTCGTGCTATAGTCATGCAAACTGTCGAGCAACAACAACATTACTGAAGAAAGGCAAAAATTTATTTTTCCTCACCACCATGAAAAAAAACCATGTGGCTTGTACACTGATCAGTATTGTTCTTTGAATTTTAGATTTTTTCTTTCAGGAAAAAGTAAAAAAGCAAAAGGCGAAATAATTTTTTTTTAGCTTTTGCTTTTTATGTGGTTGTCCATTTTTGTCGCTGGCTGGTAAAAAAGCAGTTGTCAGAAGACAAAAATACTCAAAATAGGAGATTTGCTTTTTTGCACCAACGAAAAACAAAACATTGGCTATTGGAAAAAAAATTAAAAATTTCAAAAGCAGTGGCAAAAGCAAAAATAAAAAGCAGCCAGCTGATGGGTGCTTTTAAACCCTAGAGTAAACTACGTATGACCGCCTTCCTTAGAAACTTGAACCACTGTGCGTGTGGAAAGTCTGATAATGGCATATGCGCTGTTTCACAATACATTATTGTAGTAGTAGTAAATAGTTTTACTGTTTGTGACCAAATATGGTAGGATCATATGCCAGTTAGTTTAGACTTTAATATACCAATCCAAAATAGTCTCACTTAACATCAACAACTACTACCTTAACTACAATGGAAAAATGATAAAAAAGTACTTAATAATTTAATGATAATGAAAGAACAAAAGGATGAGCTTAAACTGAATGACGTTATTAACATTATATACCAATCTACAAAAATTACATCAAAAAAGTCTTCATGGCAATTTACAAATGGTTCGACTGGAATTGTTTTAAATCGAGAAATCTATCATTTGAGCTACTGAAAGATTATTAAGAAAATATGGATCCCAAAACAAGTACCTGAAGGCAAATCAAATGTTTAAAAGCATATGTAGAAAAAGAAAGTAGAACTATTACAAAGAGCGGGAGATTAAACTAAATGAAGTAAAATACAGTAAATCATGGTGGAAATTAGCAAATGAAATTAAAAATAAAGATTTTCATAAACTACTTACATATGTATACCCGAATTTCAAAACTATTTTACGACATTACTTAATCCACTTCAAACATCAAATGATTACAATATGCAGCCTTGTATCAATCAGAAAACTTTTTGGATCGAAATATAGAACCAACTGAAGTCTTTTAAGCACTTTCGGGTAGTGATGATACGATAGCTCGAAGGTATCGATACTTTTACTCGATGTGGTATCGCTCGTAAAGTATCGATACCTACTCAGTATCTAATAAAAAGGATCGATATTTACTTGTATCGGTTTGTATGATAAAATAATATAAAACAGCACTTATAAACGTACTTATTAGTGCTTTAGTACTTTACCATACAATAAGAACTACGACCCATTAGAATTTTGTGCAAAACGAAAAGTGTAAAAAATGATGTAAGTGAGAGGAAAGACTTCTGCAGGAAGGTTATTCCACATACGAACAGTCCGGGAAAAAAACGAATTCTCTCTGTAATGCGTTGTACGATTCACCTGCCAATCGACCACATAAGGATGGGCTCTTGAGGAAAAACGTGTATTACGAACGAATGTACGGGTTTCGGGAACCAGATCCCTGATTTCGTCGGAACACATCCCATTGTAGTAACGATAAAACAGGCAAATACAACCCACATTGCGACGGTGCTTTTAGTTACCACATAGTACCGATTTCCTTTCGAAAAATCTTTTTTATCTTAGAGAAGAAAATTTTACGTTCAGGATAACAACCTTCATTCACCTTCTATTCCAAAAATCAAAAATGTCACTATGTATTTAATGTAAATGTAAATATGTATTTTATTTTCAAATTGATAAATAAAGGGTGGTTAAATTTTAAGGGCCGATGTTGACTTTGAATAAAACACAAATTATTAAGGAAATTATTGTCATTTCTTTATATTATGATAATACTGTCTGGCATGCTTCAATTATGTATGGAACAAAATATCAGCCAAATGGCCGTCGCAACCTCGGTGGCACCCCACCATCCTGTGGTCCAAATTTACGATGACGCTGATGCATAGTTGAGGTTCTATGCCGTTAATGTTCCGAATTATCTCATCCATTAGCTCTTGAATTGTTGCTGTATTATCGACACCCTTTCTTTCAAATAACCCCAAAGAAAAAAGTCTAAGGGTGTCAAATCACATGATCTTGGCGGCCAATTGACATCGCCACCACGTGAGTTAACACGGCCATTGAATTTGTCACATATCGTCCACATCCATAACTTCCAATTCGGTCCATAAAAAGTTCGTTATCATCTCACGATAGCGAACTCCATTCACAATAACTGCCTGACCGGCCTCATTTTGGAAAAAATGATGATGCCGCCAGCCCATAAACCGCACCAAACAGTCACTCTTTGTGGGTGCATTGGTTTTTCGACAATCACTCTTGGATTATTATTCGCCCAAATGCGTCAATTCTGCTTATTGACGAATCCACTGAGGCAAAAATGTGCCTCATCACTGAAGATGATTTTCTTCGAAATTTGATCATCCACTGTTGCCATTTCTTGCCACCATTCTAACCATTGACGACGTTTGGAATGGTCAAGATGCTTAAGCTCTTGAGTCAATTGCACATTGTAAGCGTGTAAATGCAAGTCTTTATGCATAATATTCATCAACGATGAGCGTGAGAAATGCAATTGTTGGGCACGACGAAGAGTTGAGCCACACTATCGCGAACAACAGCAATATTTTCTGCAGTACGATCTGTACGAGCATGCACTGGTGTTTTCACATCTCCTACATACCCGGTTTCCTTTCCGATTGTACGCACATTTGAAAGATTAAATTGACCGAAAAATCACGAAGTGCACGATATGCATTTTGATTTGAACGCCCATTTTCATAATAAGCCTGCATAACTTTAACGCGTGGCTCTATTGTGTGTCATTCCATGGTTCAAATTAAGTTAGTCTGAAATTGAGAAATGTCAAATGAAATGCAGAAAAAAACTTGACGTTTAGGTGTGGTTCACATTCAACATCGGCCCTTATAATTCACCATTTAATAATTAAGGGTGGTTAAACCATAATCCACGATGTTTATTGTGAGTCACACCTTAACGACAAGTTTTTTGCGCAACTTGATTTGACCTTTCTTTGTTTCAGTTTTTGACAACTTCTACCATTGAGAGGCACACAATTGAGCAGCGCGTTAGGATTGTTATAGCCTTTTACGAAAATGGGAGTTCAATCGAAATGTATTTAATGCACATCGTGATTTTTTTGGTCAGCATAATCGACCAATGTTTCCACAATCGGGATAATTGTGCGCAAATTTTGGCAAACCGGATCTGTAGGAAATGGGAAAACATATGTGCATGCTCGCCCAGTTACTTCTGCGACTGGCGGCTGGAGGCTCTATCGGGCCGTACTTCTTCTACCGTGAATGGTGTTTGCTATCGTGAGATGATAACGGATTTCCTATAGCCAGAAATTGAGGAAATGGACCTAGACGATATGTGGTTTATAGGTGTTTACTGGTCAAACGGTTTCTTGATACCGTAAGTGCTGCTCCAGCTTTGGAAAATAATCAAAAACTTGAGATTTATTTCAATACCAAACGGAAACGATTACTTTTGACCGATACCGAGTATTTTTTTACCAATACTACTTAGTACTCGGTTGCTAAGTATCGATTACAAAAATACTTGGTACTTATATAAAAGTATCGAATTTGTACTTGTATTTACTCGTATCGTTTCATCCCTACTTTCGGGAGCCAAACTCAACAAAGTCCCAGGGGAAGATAGGATCCCATGTGGTTTTTTTAAGACTGCAACACAGGAACTTATTGTAGAAATGACAAACGAATACAATACACTATTTCACAACATGAAGGTAGAAGAAACATTTAATGAAAAAATAATAAATACAAATTTATAAAGATTTTAAGCAATATAGCTCATTCTGCGCCCCCCCGTATTTCACACGACCAAAACAAGCCATTTTAATAATATTAATCGGGTTTGATTATTTTCGTTTGTTGTTCGATTGTATAGTTGTTCAAATTAATGCCCGAAGTCTTCTTCACAAAATGCTAAGAAAACAAAGAATAAATAATGACTAAAAACGTAATAAAGAATTCGAACCATTTAGCTCATTCTGCACCACCCTGTATTTAAAAAAACTTAATTATTAAAATGAGTAATTTTTGGGATTTCAAAATTTTTAACCGATTCTATTTTCCAACCCGAGTTCCCGAAAACGGGTATTTAAAAAAAAAATATATTTTACTCATAATATATGTTTTGCATCATCTTCCATTTTCAAAATAACGGCATATCTCGAAAACAAGAACCAACCTAAAAAGCGGTTAGCACCATTGGATTCAGCGAATTAGGTTAAAACACCAGGTGCCCGGTTGATATAAAAAGTTTAAAATTCTAACACAGTGCTATTACTGAATTTTTATTGATATACTTTGGCCAATTTCATCAATTCTATTTAAATATCCATTTATGTTTAAAATTTCTTTTTTATGTAAAAAAAAAACTAAATTATATGAAAAAAACTTAAATATGGATTGATATTTAAATAATTGGTGAAGTTGGCCATTATAGGTAAATTTTTTGTATATGTAAATGTATGGATTCACGTTCCTTTATTTGAAATGAGGGGTATTTGTTTTATGTAAGTGCGACAACTTCATCATTTACATCATTGCCCAAATCACCGCAAAAGGTACGGAAAAAATCATCTGGCCAATCGGCTAAAAATGAATCTTCCAACACCTGTCAACTGAAAAGATTGTAAGGTCGACGATGCTTTAGATGCCTTGATAGCCTCCTCTGCTATCGGATTTGGCCCATATTTTTCTGCTTTTAATTTCTTCAACTTCTGTGTGACATCAAACTGTATGGAATTCACATCGATGGACACAGCAACAGTAACCGGAGGTACATTTAAAGGTTGTCGTTCTTGATACAGCTTTGCTTAAGACCTGTAATGGTGGTAGCGGGTGCTGCATTAACTGCTTGTGTGGGTTCAAATGTTGGCATATACGCTGGTGGAGTAATGGGTGGTGGTTGAACTGTAAATCCAGGCGTTACGGCAGATGATGCTACCGCTTCCACTGAATTTGCTGTGGTCATAGTTGTTGATGAAAATTTTGCTGCACCTGGCTGTATGGTTGGCACAAAAAGATTGCGTATGATGGGTGCCGCTCTATGTTCTTTTGGCTTAAATATTGTTTACTGACGGAGCAGCGTAAAAAACAACTACCTAGGCTGATATAAAATTGAAAAATAAGAAAAACAATATGAAGTGAAAGCAGTGGCGCAAACGCACAGTTTTCGAGTTATGGACCTTTAAATGTTTCATTCACACCAATAAGCAAATTTCCCCTACATTTCTGAACGAAGCTTCGCGAAGGGCCAATATTAGTGTTATTTCAAATCTCTTGAACAGATCTTTCAGAATATACAAAACTATCTGTTGCCGCGTTGTTTTGCCATATAACTTATTTCTTTTATATGTTACAGTGTCTGCATGCCAAATTTTAAGAAAACCGGTTGCTAAGTTAAGAAGATAATAAGAATTATAAGCTTTAGTTCTTTCCAGATGTTACACTATTAGCGCGTCAAATGTCAAGAACATCAGTTGATTAGTAAAAAAGATATAGGGAGGGGGAGCTCTTACTCCTCTTGCCCTATTTCATGCCCTTTCTCATTCAGATGTAACAGTGTCTGCCTGCCAAATTTTAAGAAAACCGGTTGATTAGTTAAGAAGATACAGGAAAGGAAGCTTTTACTCCTCTTGCTTCACGCCCTAAATTATTAAAACTACAGGCTATAGTACTTTCCAGCTGTAACACTATTTACCTGCGAAATTTCAAGAAGATATTGGGAGGGGGAGCTTTTACCCTTCTTGCCCTATTTCACATGCTATTCCCTATTTCCTTTCAGATGTTACAATGTCTGCGTGCCAAATTTTAGGGAAACCCGTGCATTAGCTTAAAAAATATGGGGAAAGGTAACTTTTAGCTCTATTGCCCTATCTCACGCCCTAAATAATAAAAATAGTTCTTTCCAGATGTAACACTATTTTCCTGCAAAATTTCAAGAAAATAGGTTGAACAGATATAGGGAGGGGGGAGCTTTTATCCCTCTTGCCATATTTCACGCCCCTTTCCCTATTTTCTTTCAGATCTTACAGTGCCTGCATGCCAAATTTTAAGAAAACAGATTGATTAGATAAGAAGATATAGGGAGGGGGAGCTTATGCCCCATTTTGCGCCCTCAAGCGATATAAATTATACTCTACGACCTATTCTCATACCTAAGAAAAACACATACAAAATTTCAAAAAAACCAGTCAAGCCGTTTCGAAGGAGTTCAAAATGGATGGCATTTTCTTGAAATTTGTATGGGAATATGCAGAAAAATCTAAATGCCAAATCTCCGTAACCACTGGGCCGATTTCATGCAAACTTTACATAAACCATCTACAGAATATCCCCAACGGGTCTACCCGTTTTTGCAGTTAGTGGTGACATCAAAGTGTACACTTCTTTTTATATATATAGATTTATTTAAAAATTGTTATTAAGCACTAGCTTAACACGGTGCGCTTCACTACACTGCTTTAACCACTACTTCAGTTGAGAGATATTTAATTAAAATATCTTATGCCAATTTTGTTCTGGGGGAGTTGTTGGTCTCCTATCAGACGGGTCCCAGGTGACGGATAGGGAAATGCCGGTAACAGGTATTATCGAAATAAAATAGATACCCCGAACCAAAACCAACAAATCAGAGTCTGTACACCATGTAAGGTGCGGCTGAAGCGGGCGTCGGATCCAGATCCAGGATAGGATGCGGCAGACCAATCATCTGCCCATCTTAAACCTCTCTGATTAATGAAACCTCAAAAATTGAAAAACGGATGGATTATTTGTCGACAACGAAATACGGATTTCGAGTTGGAACATAAGATGTACGAACGTTATTGCAAGCATCTAAACTGTCTCAGCTGTAATGAATTTCAAAGATATAATTTGCTGATACTTGGTATTGCCGAAATGAGATGGCTCGACTCTCGAGAAATGAAGACGAAGGATGGTTTCAAATTGCTGTTTTCGGGAAAGCCAAATGGTTCAAGCCATACAAGTGGTGTGGGATTTTTACTCTCCAAAGAGGCACAAGACGCACTTATTGAATGGAAGCCACATTCTGATCGAATCATCTCTAGCAGATTACGATCGCGTGTAAGGAAAGTATCGATCATTCAATGTTATGCACCAACTGAAGTTTCAGACTCAGTTGCTAAGGAAGAATTTTACAGCAGTCTCACGAGTGTTTTGTCTACCATTAAGCGGGGGGACATCATAATTCTAATGGGTGGCTTCAACGCTTGGCTGTGATAATATTGGATATGAACGTGTAATGGGAAGGTACGGTTGTGGGAGTATGAACGAAAATGGGGATCTTTTGACAGAATTATGTGCAAACAACAATCTGGTAATAGGAGGGACATTATTTCCACATAAGAATGTACACAAAGTTACGTGGGTCTCACCTGATCATAGGACCGAAAATCAAATAGATCACATAGCCATTAGTAAGACTTGGCGCGGGTCTTTGTTGGATGTTCGAAATAAACGGGGGGCGGATATATCCAGCGATCACCATCTTGTTATCGCGGAGATCCGATTAAAAGTTACAGCAGCCCTCGATATGAAAGCAGTTCTCGGAGGCAATGCAACATTCTTACGAAGCCTTATTGGAATCCAACAATACACAGTGGACTGCAGCTAAACATATATTTCTAACAGTTGCGAAACGAAATATTGGCTTTACTGCAACTAAAAGAAAATAATGGATCTCTGACCACACGTGGAGTTTGATTCAGAGTAGAAAAGAAATCAAAGGTGAGCTTAACATGGCAAAACCAGATCTAGCAAAATAGAATTGCAGAGGAAATACTCCGAGACGGATGAAAAAGTTAAGAAAAGCGCAAGGAATGACAAGAGACGTTGGTTTAATCAATTAGCGCAAAGCGCTCAGGCGGCTGCTGACACTAATCGTACTAGAGATCTTTATGAAATCGTAAAACAGATGACAAACAAAACTGTTAATGTTACAAAGCCTTTGAAAAATGAACAGGGCATCCTTACCTCCTCAGGACAAGAACAGCTTGCAATCTGGGAAAAGCATTATGCTAGTATGCTCTCAATTCCCCCGATACCGGTATCAAAAATCTGTGGATGCCAACAACATGTAGAAAGACACGACATTAACACCCACGCCCCGAACATGGAGGAAATAATAGTGGCCATTAAAACTCTCAAAAACAACAAAGCTCCTGGTCCAGATAACATCGGTCCAGAATTATTAAAGGTAGACCCAAGAACAAGTGCCAATATTGTACACCCCAGCATCGTTAGGTTTTGGTCATCAGAAACGCTCCCAGAAGATACTAAAGAGGGCACTATAATCAATCTTCCCAAAAAAGGGGATTTGTCCAATTATAAAAACTGGCGAGGTTCAACATTATTAACAAAATTTGTGCCCATATAATTAGTAAAAGATTAGTGAATGCTCTTGACCCACATTTAAGAAAAGAACAAGCCGGTTTTCGTCCTCAACATTCGTGTATAGACCACGTAAATACCGTTCGCGTAATAGTTGAACAATCTGTAGAATGGCGTTCACCTCTCTATCTCACCTTTATTGACTTTGAAAAGGCGTTTGATAAGTTACAACGACAGGCCATATGGAATGCGCTAGAATGTAAGGGAGTGCCGTCCAAAATTATAAATTTAATCAAGGCGATGTATCGTGGTGCAAGTTGTCGTATCAAATACAATCAAAATTTAAGTGGTAGGATTTCGGTAAAGATGGGTGTTAGACAAGGATGCGTACTCTCCCCCTGCTATTCAACATCGTATTAGACAACATACTAAGTAACGCGACTCCAAGTAACACTGGAATAACATGGGGTCTTCACGGAACATTGGATGACTTAGATTATGCTGTTGACATTTGTCTTTTCGCCCATAGAAGTTCGCATATGTCATCTAAATTAGAGGAATTGTGCAAGGTCGCGACCGAGTGCGGGCTAAAGAGTAATGTCTACAAAACAAAAACTATGTGCTTCAATACGACTACGAACAGGCCTTTTACTTTGTACGGCACAGAAAGAGAATCAGTATCCTCCTTCACTTAGCTCAGGAGCATTATTTCTTGCAGTGGTGGTTCTAGTGAAGACATAAAAGCACGTCTAAATAAGGCTAAAGCTGGCTACGGTGTTCTCTCCTCGGTTTGGCATTCTACCTCTATATCCAGAGAGACTAAAATAAAAATCTTTGATGCCAACGTAAAGTCTGTGCTTCTTTACGCATGTGAAACGTGGAATCCATCCAATCGAGAATTGCAAATAATGCAGGCGTTTGTGAATCGTTGCCTCCGTAGAATTCTCCGCATATTCTGGCCTAATTCTATCACAAATAGTGATTTGTGGGTAAGAACCCGTCAGACATCGATTCATGCGGAAATAAAGCGGCGCAAATGGTCCTGGTTGGGACACACCCTACGGAAATCGCCAGATGATATCACAAGGCAAGGTATAGAATGGACACCTCAAGGAAGCCGAAGAACAGGACGCCCATCAAAAACCTGGCGCAGATTAGTGGAGGTGGCAACTGAGGAGGCTGGAGTATCCTGGAATGAAATAAAATGTATCGCTACAGACAAACCCAGATGGAAGACATTCGTTGAGGCCCAATGCTCCTAAAATGAACAACGGGACAATATATATACAAAATTAATTTTGTGTACTTTTTCAGCCATGTTCTGAAATCGATTGTTTTTGATTGTTCATAATAAAGCGTACTACTCCTAAAATCAGAAAAACCTACACTCATTAAAAAAAATTAATTGAAAATCTCTATCGATTTCAACTTCAATTCATTTTGATTTCCAGATCATGGCCTTTTCTTATATAAAAATCACATTTGGCGATTTTTTTTAACAAAAATTTTAAGTTTCTCACATAAATTAATATATACTTAGCTAAATTACATTTATAAATCCAAAGAATAACTAAAGTAAGCGTCGTGGAATATGAAAGATTTATATAATAAATGTTACTCACCATGAGAAATAAATTTCCAGATTTTATTTGTTCAAAAATATTAAGAAAATTAAATTTGGCAATTTTCGGAGTACATATAATTTCTGTTACGCATCAAACGTAATAAATACAGGTAAATCAAATTTTAAAAATTGAAAAAATGTGATTTAAAAGTTTATCAAGAAAATACAAGTATTCATAAGTATTTTTATTTAAAGGGGGCAAAAAGTAACTTAAATGAAAAAATCTCCACATTGAGAAAAAAAATTCAATTTTGCTTAGAAATAAACAAAATGGGCTGCCTACTACCTTTTCTTATACTGCTTAATTATATGACAGGTGTGTCAAAAATAAAAAGTAACTCCATATATCATTTGCTAATGCCGGTAGCCAAATGACAGTTCTTTAGTAAAGTCTGGATTTTTATGCCTTAGGCTTGGAACAGAAGTAGTAGCTGAAGCTGATGACGAAGTGAGTAGCGTAGCAAGAAAAAAGATTATTGAAGCTTTCTATATGGATGCCAAATTTGATTTGATTCATAACTCTTATCCTAATGAATCGATCTTGTTGGATTGCAATCCCAAACTGCTAGGATGACTAGAAACAATTTGACATCAATATTATTTATTTCAACTGAGTTATTAGAAAGCTTTAAAATTATACCAATAATGGCCACATACGTTCCGAAATGTAGTGGAAAATCGCATATATATATGAAAACTTTAGAGGTATATAGCTCTAAAACTATGCGTTTGCGACACTTAACTTCATATTTTCTTCTAAGCTTGCGATTTTATATCACTCTAGGTAATTTTATGTATTCCTTTTTTTATGCAAATATTTAATTGTAAGGGCTACCTAGTATTTAATGACCAGGCCAACCAAAACAAAGTAAATGCTTATTTTATGGTTTACAAGATAGAATGTTTTTGATTGAAAACAAATTCGGATAATAAAAAGCAAGAAAAATGAGCAATATTTGTTAGGACTTTTTTTTTGTTTATTTTGGCAATATTGGCTTTTTTTTAGTTATTTTGGCAATATCGGCTTATTTTTACTTATTTTGCCATTTTAAGATAATTTTTCATTTTTTCATATGAAAAAAAAACTTATTTAATACATTTTTACAAAAATCGCTATTATTTTCTTTTATGTGCAATTTTTTTTTATAAAAAAATCAACCCTTTTTGTGCTGAAAGAACTCTGGTAAAAAAATCGTTCAAAGTTATGGTAATATTTTTTGGTTCCCTTGTACAATATCATCCCAGCAAGCTATATTACCCCTATATGTTATTATACACACACCATAAGAGTGGAGAGGGTATTACGCATTTATGCATTTGTGTGTACCTTAAAATATTTTTCCTAAAGTATACCGATCGACTCAGAATCAGAATGTCCGTCCGGCTAGCTGGCTGTTCATGTAACTTTGTGCGAAAAGTACAGGGCGCAAGTTTGAAGATAATTAGTTGAAATTTGGTTCATAGGTTCAAATTGGCACAAGGGCGAAAAGTCCATAATTTCATATAACCCCCATACAAGCTACTTTCCGGAATAGGGTTTTTGTACCTACTATCAAACCAATTTGAATGAAATTTCAAACATTGATAGATCCATATTTATATGGACGCATAAGGTATGCATTTTTTTTAAATAGGACCACGAGGGGAGATAGGGGGCCTATCAGAAACTTTCAAACCGATTTTAATTATATTTAAAACATAGATAGATCCCTATTAATATAGACTAAACCAAAAAGGGTACGTGGATGCAACGAAAATATCCGTTGAGCAAACTAAAAATTTATTCATTTTCGTCCAATGAATAACTGTTCTTTAAAAGATTTTATTTAAGTAATTTAATGTACTGTTCATTAATATAACGAAAAAGTTCAAAAATATAACGAAAAACTTATTCGTTAGTTCAGTAAACCTTTTCGTTAATTAAGCGAATAATTCTGTTTTACAAATTTGTTGGCTCAACGAACACAGTACATTGTCTCAATGAGTAATTTTTTTTAAAGTAACCCCCTATAAAATCCAAAAAAACTCATAATTGAAATGTACATATCGTTACTTTATTATAGAAAAGCCCTAACTAATGTTGTTCCTAATTTACAGGAGAATTAAAAAACTTAATAAAAATTATAGTCTTGTAGCCGCGATTTTTTTTAAACGCAATTCTCTATGTTATATATATGATTATATTTATATCATTGTATAAAGATTATTTATAATTTTTATAAAGTTTTTGCAAACTAAAGCCACCTTTCGGGCTTCAAAAGCAGACAAATTCCAACTTTTGAAGCTTTATAGCATAGTAATACAATGCGGTTTCGATAATAATATTTCAAAAATATATAATAATTATGCCAAAAAATAGGTAATTCATAGTATTTTGTGACGATTAGCTTTTTATAATTATTATTATTAATTTTTTAATTTGTCAATTAAGAGTGGAACTCTGGGGAAATGATTTTTTGTTTTTAATTGATAAAAATAATTTTGAATAAAGTTCCAAAAAATGGAACTAGCAGGTGCAATTCTAAGTTAAAAAATAAAAGATTTTAAGACAAATGTCTTCTGCTCGGACAAATAAATAAAAATGTCGCAAAGTTTTAAAATGTTTGGTCCAATCACTGCTGTAAACGGTTGCACATTTACCGACCTCTTAAAAATTCTTTATGTTCTTCAAGTACTCCAATTGATGCTGCTACGTAAACAAAAAATTCCTGTGAATCCTTAATTGTAAATTTTGCAGTTGATTTTTTCCACTTAAATCTTTACGCACAAATTGTATTGTTGGAATCAGGTAACAATGCAAAACCCAAAGCATTGCCGCATCTCGATTATCTGCAAAAATAATTTAAGAATCTGACATTAATTGAATTCTTATATTTTATGTTTAATTTTTTTTTTTTGTATTATATATCTACCTACACAGTATAATTTAATAGTAAGCGATAATAGTTTGAATATTTTAGTTAAGTTTTTTGACTTACTATTACTATTATTATAATTTACCACTAGTTTAATGGTTTTTTCCTTGATATGCTTGATACACTTGAACACAAGAATCTTCAATACATCTTAATGTACTGTACGTACTTAAATAATGTTTTTTTTTAATGAACTATTAGCAAATCCACCGAAATTAATTTTATTTTGCACAGATATCAAATCTTTTTTTTTAATTCAACTCACTTTTCCCTTTTATTTAATTTGAGAACACTTAAATTGTAATTAATCTATATATATATATATATATATATATATATATATATATATATATATATATATATATATATATATAGTGAATATAAACTCTATGTTTGAAGTTTTAAACAATAATAATTCTTTATTTAACCAGAAAATATATTTTACTTAAAACTATAATGAAAAAAATGAAGTGTTTGCAAGTTTTTTAAAATAAAAAAATATTAAAGAAAGAGTGTCGCATAACAATTTATGTAGTTGCGCATGCAGTTGCAGACGCTTACGTCAGCACAATTATAGTTTGTTATGTATGTCACTCCTCCCTTCATTAGAAATTTGAATGTCCTCATTGATCCTTTTCAAATATTTGTTTCTAACAATATTGAGGAACTTGGTTTTTGTAGTATCATTAAAACTAATATTATTACAATAATAACAAATATAATATAATTACATAGTTTCCTTTACTGCATAATTTTTATGATAATTATTTCTTAACTCTATTTTGGTTATATAATCTTTAATTTTTGTAATTAAATTTTCTGATGTTTTTACAAATGGGACAATGTTTGTATGTGGATAATATATTTTGCTTTCGGATTCAAAAGATCCAATTTTAAGTTTACAATTACTAAAAGTTATTAAATTATTTCCAACAATTAATATATTTAAATCGTTACAATTTTGGCTTATGGTTGTTATTTGCAAATTTTTAGTTAACACCATATTGGGTGGTATAAAAGATATACTTGTTTCTTTATTTGTTTTAAAAGTACAATTAGATAATTCGTCATTCAATAAATTCTCCAAACATGGGTCATATAAAGTTTTAATTTTCAGGTTTTCTAACCCAAACATTTTTCCATTTTTCTTCACAAGATCTACGCTTATACTTAATACTAGCTCTTGATTATCATTATCAGTGGTGCGATTCACTAACTTTTAACGATCCGACAATCGTAATATTTGTCGACATTTATATTCGCTTGCAGTAACGATAGTGTGATTCTGTAATTTTTTTAACGATAGTACACAGCAGTTTTTTTGTAACATCTCTGTCTACAAAATGTTAAAAAAAAAACGAAAAGCACAAAAGAGAATAAAATAAAAACATATGAAATTGTTCTTAACCCCCCTTGTTACACATGTTTTTTCATTCAAAATGCATTGAAAAAGGTCTGGCGAGACTCATAAGTAAGACGACGGGTTAATTTGTGGTTTTATATTTTTTTTTGTGAATTTTACATTTAGAATTTAATTTTTGTTCTCAATTTGCTTTCTTTTTGGAAATTTTGAATTTATTATTTTGTTTTTGTTCATACATATACATATGAATATATCTTTGTATGTATGTAAGCTATTTTAAACATAAAAAACATTTTATCGATAAAATAAACACAAACTAAATTATTGTCGCTAAGATAACGACAAAAAAATTGCTTAAATTAACAGCTGACTTTAAACGACAGCGAATATCGTTAAAAATTTTACAGAATAGCATATTCGATAAATTTTCGTTATACTTATTTTAACGATTCGATTGTCGTTATAAAAGTTAGTGAATCGCACTACAGGGGTTGGTAATATCTTAAATCTAGGCTACGTTGTCAAATTTTGAGGGACAGTTAACACAAAATATACCGAATTTTCTTTAATCCAAACTGAGGTTCTAATAAGTTCAAATTGTTCTGCAGTCAAGTGTGACATAGTTTCAATATCAATAAGTTTCGGATTAATGATGCCCAATTTAGCCAATTGTATCCCCATCTGAATATCCTGAACATGTTCCAAGTAATTTTTAACGTTATCAAGAAAGGTGTCAGCAATAATTTTAGCAACAAGTGAATTTTGAAGGGTATTTGTTGAATTTCTTAGTTCATTCAAGAGTCGATTTTTTTTTTTTCGAGTAACTTTATAAAACTTGGTGGTTAATAGATAATTTCGGACTAGAAAACACGAATCTGAAATCCAATTTTTTTAGATTATTTGAGAAAAATGGTGTTCGATTAATCGAACATTGGGCACTATTAAGCATTTTTATTTTATTGCTCCTATAGATTGTAAATATGGAAAACCTTAATTTTATATAAACTGAAACTTATTAATTTAAATTTATTATAGAATAATAGAACAAGGCATTTATTAAAATTAAAAATATACAGTTGAACCTCGATTATCCGACTCGCACAGAACCGGGAAGAGCACTGATAATCAAAAAATGGTTAAAAGATAAATCGGGTGATTCATCGTGAAGTTTAAATTATAATGTAAAATAAAACACATAAATTTGAAAGTGAACTTGCAATTTTTATTATCGGTTGAAAGAATAATTAATGGCATTTAAATAACGAAAATGATATCATGGAAATGTTGGCCATGACTTCGTCTGAGGTGGTCCATTCGGAAGGTCCAATTTTGGGCGACTCATTCGAGCATAGCGACTGGTATCTCGCGATTAACACGAGTAATGTTAGCTTCCAAAGCGTCAATCGTAGCTGACTTATTCCTGAAGACAGTCATTACCCAGAGAAAATGGTCTAAGGTGTAATATCGCAATATCTAGGTGGAAAATTTAGCATAGAAAAACATATTTTCAAGGCGTTTGACAGAGTCTGGTATGGTGCATTCTTGTCAAAACTTATTGCATTTGGTGTCAGTGATAATTTCTCTCGATTTATATCGAGTTTTATCATAGGTCGCTCTATACGAGTTGTTTTAGATAGGCTTTCGTCAAACGAGTTCAAAATTTATTAAGGGGTGCTGCAAGTCTCCGTTCTTTCTCCCACTATTTCCTTTCTTATTTTTCTAAATGACCTATGTCAAACTTCCAACCCTATCTAGTCTTTTGCAAATGATAGCAACCTTTGCCATTCGTAATCATTTGATTATAGACCAAGCGTAGCCGATGTTGGTGCTATGATTCAGAACATGTATGATGCGCTTGGCCGAGACCGTTTGTTTGTTTTTTCTCACGAGCCCATCCTTTTGTGATCGATTCCGGTAAATCGTACAATGCATTACAGGGAAAATTCGTTTTTTGGCTGGACAATTCATATGTGGAATAACCTTCCTGCTGAAGTCTTCCCTCTCACTGTCAACATGAATAAGTTCAAGTCGAATGTTCACAGGTACTACTACCTCTTCTCTACTTTCCATAACCTATTTTCCTAGTTGCAACCCAATGCAATGTATTAGTAGGGGCTATCCCATGAATGCTGGTCCTTACAAAAAAAAAAAAAAAATATGGTGGAGGTTACCATTGACGGTAACATTCTGATTTTCCTCAATTTTAAAAAAAATTTGAACCAATGATTGCACTCTCAGCTACAGCTGTAGTAGGCCGATTATGCGCACCGTAAGTTCCTCGAATTGCACGAAAAACATTTCTCACAGAACGCTGATTGTTCATAAGATTTTTATTGTTCAGCAAAAACAAAATAAATTTATTTCCGTTTATTCAAATGCGTGAAAAATGGTTATAAGCGATGATTCAGTTAGCCTTTCAGAAAAAAAACAAAAGTGCTAAATAGTGCACATTTTTCGAACACTGCTTTTTAAAGTCAAATAACAAAAATATAATTGAAAAACACGAAAATTATTATGCTGTTGTTGAAAGTTTAATCGATTTACAATGGAACTACATTTTCACTTTTTTCATTTTTTTATATTTTATACAAAGTTTTCCGTTTTTAAAATTATGCTAAAATTAATGTTTTTTCTTCCCCCTTGTTATACAAGGGAGGAGTGAAGTGGGTAAGAACTTTTATTTTTATATTTGTAGCTAACCATTTACAATATATTATTGTTTAAAAATATTCGTTTTTTGGCTTACCTAAAAAGAGTAAAAAAACTACAAAAAACGCGTAAAATTTACTGTTCGAAAAATCGAACATTGGGACGATATGGGTTAAGTATGGCGGCAATATGGTAAGGTCATTTTTTTCTTAAAATTTCTAAACTAAATCTGTTTGTTTCTATTCTATACATATTCTTTCTAGTTTCGGATTCTTTGCTTAGCTTTATGCAGTCTCTTATTCTACACATATTATTGTTTAGTGTATCACAATATAGTTTTACGCTATTAACAAATTTAACATTACCTAATTCTATCAGCGTTGAAAAATCCCTCTTTTCGCCAAATTCTTCAATCAGCTCCGACCTCAGTGTTTTCCAGTCGCTGGGATTCTCCCTCCTAAGGAAATCTGCGGCAGCTCCTACCAGCTTTCTCTGGACCGCATCAAAAAACAATTGCTTAACTTCAATTTCTAGGCCACTTATAGTTGAGACGATAGAGTCCATATGGCCAATAAATATCGCCAATGCACTAATATTTCCATCGAACGGATCAACAAAATTAAGGTTTTGTAGGGAAAATTCTTTTTTCTCCTTATTGTCTGGCATATTTAAAATTTTACAGTTGTTTAAAAGTTTATTTATTTCTTCGATGGTATTATTCTCTGACATTTATTTAGTCAGTATTATTAAATTTATTGTATTTATTAAATTTAAAAAAAAATTCATTTTTGCATCACTTCACTTAACGATAAGTTTTTATTTATTTTAATTATGTAATTTATTTTTCTTAATACTTAATTTCTTAACACTAATGCAGATCCGTTAGAACCGACTGCGCCAATTGAATATAAACTCTATGTTTGAAGTTTTAAACAGAGTTCAGAGAAATTCAAATGTGAACGCTCATATTCAACCATTCTTGAATTTTTTCATACATAAATGAAAAATGTAAAATATGTAACTTTTTTTCACAGTCATGAATGAATTGTTAATATTTCGCCAAATTCATTCATGTTTTTGAGGAAAAATCCAATTTTACCTTTCTTCAGTCATGAAAAATGAGGAAAAATAAGTTTTAGAAACGATCCTCACTAGTAATGTTGTTGTTGCTTGACAGTTTGCATGACCACAGCTCGAAATGACTGTGTGTTTTTGTTTGTGTAAAATATTTTTGGTATAGGCAACCAGCCGAAGTGTCTGTTGGATTTTTTGTAAGAAAACATTATTGAAAAAAAATTAAAAGAACTGCACATACGCCCGTCATCTTGAATGCAGAATAATGTAATATCACATTTCATAATTTTACATGCAAAGCAGACAACTTTGTAAAATGTTTATGAGATTTATAAGCACTTTTAAATATTTCAGCTAAAAATGCGATTTTTATTATTTTTTAAGTTGTGTATGTTGCGTTATATAAATTTGTAATTTTCAGAAACAAAAAGTCGTGTCATCAACGAAAGTATACATATTAGTATTAAGTAAAACAAACATTTAAAATATTAAATAATTAAATATTTGTGTTAAATTACCGGAAAAATAGGATATATACATACCATTGATAATTTTTTATTGATTTTTTTACTAATAAGTAGTGGTTTAAATTAGAAAATGTAACTTAATTTAATGTAGCTATGATTTGATTTTAAAAAGCCATATTTTTCATTCGAATTAAAAAGTAAAATTATTTTTTTCCAATGAACAAATTTAGCAAATAAAAATTTGCCTCATATAACATAACATGTATATATCGAATTATTTCAAAAGAACTCCGTATCGCATTCTAACAACGCTATGTACGTTGCAAAAAGTAAATTTGAATTAGGTGATTTCTGAAAAATAATAAGAAGAAGGAAAGCGTAGTGTTGATAGCATATAAGGTTAACATAAATGTTGGACAAAGTAGTACTTCTCCAAAGAAAGATATGATTACAATTTAATAATTCTAAAGAATTAACACAAAATAAAGCTAAACAGTCTATATTCCACTACTTTATAAAAAAAATAAAAAAGGCAATTATTCCAAAAATTAAGAATAACTGTCTTTTTCAGATATTGATGAAGGGCCACTTGCAGGCGCGGATCCAGCTTGGGGAAATTTTTTATGATACAAAAAAAAATTTGTTTTTAAAAGTTTATTAAAAGCAATTTGTGTATATTATATTAAAAAAACTCAACAATAAGGTTAAATAAAATATTCAATATAAATTAAAATAAACTTATCTTTTTAAATAAGCAATTTATGATTTCCTTGTGAGGCAAATTTAGATAGTACAGTCTATGTTCAGTTTGTCATTGTTGATCTGAGCCATGTTTTTATTTGACGAAGGGTAGGAAATGACCTCTCGCTCGTAGCATTACTTACGAGCATTGAAACGAAAATTTGAAATATTTTTCTTAGATTTAGGTAGATATCTTCATCACAGTTTATTAAAGCATCTACAACGTTATCTGATAGATTTTCAGATAATTTCCATGTTTGTTGCCAATGCTACAGTGCAGGCTCAAGTTTAGATGTTAGTAGGTGTTTATCTCGAGTTGTGGTTTTAAAAGTTGTATATCTGTATATGACTTGATTACACTTTGAGTAGAAGTTTTGGTATGTTCAATACATTAAAGATATCTATTGGAAAGGTGTTTTGAGATCTTCTAAAATAAATTCAATAAGAGAATGAAACCTACGGCTCGGTAGAAATCTTCAACATTTTGGATGTGATTATTTCGTTCAAATCTTGTTTTTTAGGTTGGAACCTCGATTTGAACGCAAATAACTTTAACTTTTTTAAAAATCACTTTAAATTGTTCTTCGGCTTTATTTCTTTTTTCTTCAAGGAACATGATTAAAGTTTTGATAAGGCTTGATCCTTTTTGAAGATCTATATCGTGCTTTTGTAAAATGATACTAAGCGGCTGTGTTACAACAAGTATCACACTTAATATGTTTATTCCGCAAATAAATTCAAAAGTTCTAAGTGAGTTCCTTAATATAAGGCTCTTGATGAATTATCTCTACCTTTCCACTCAGATATTTTTTCCAAAGCTTCTACTATATGATGTACACTTGTTGCAAAGTGTAAAGCTGAGTCGTGATGGTCCACCCATCTTGTCTTGCATAATGTAGAGAGTTTGGCTCCCAAATACTTTACTAAAAACCTGTTTTGCCTGATTTACGGGAAATAGCAAGACGTTTGTTTCGCATTTGTCGCGGTTTCAAGAATTTTTTAACAGCTTCATTTTCTGCTGACATCAAACGACACCCATCAGTTCCAACTCCTATACAATTTTTTAGGTCAAGACTAAAATTTGTGAAAGTTTAAAGAACTGTTGATGATAGTGCCATCGCATCAATTGACACATCAGCGTCATTATCAATATCCTGTGAAGGCTCTTCAAATGCTTTTACAACAAAGCCAAAACAATTCTTGCCTAACAACTATTTGTTGTATGTTGAACTATTTTAAAGATAATGAAATCTGGCTTTTCACCGACAAATCCGTGCGTTCGTCAAAAATTATCGAATAGGATTTTTTTCATATAACACATACTATATTCATAAATATTGCAAATACTAAGGCTTTTTAATAATTCAACCGCACGCATATTCAAGTCAAACGTTTACTATTTGGTTATACATAGATGGCGCCTGCTGGGATTGAATGTAGAATAATAAGTATTTGAATACAGTTAACTAGATGTTTCATTGAAAATATCTAATAAATAACTATTAGGATGAAGATTTGGACACTTATTGAAAATTTGGTTAGAGATTCAATAAAAAAACAAAAATATACTTATTGAAAATTTCGTTAGAGATTCAATAAAAAAAACAAAAAAACCCTGCTGGGATTTCCAAAAATTTTGTACATTAAAAAAAGATAATATTAATGGGTATTCATGTATTATCGAAATAAACAAAACATATTTTTATAATTTACGGGGGGGAAATTTCCTTATTTCACCCCCCCCTGAATCCGCGCCTGGCCACTTGGAAGAATAAATAAACTAATAAAAATATTTCTTTTGAATAATTAGTATTGTGGTTTTTTTTGTCGAACTATTTTTGGGTTTTTAATCCAAATTTTAATATTTTTAATCAGGCTTAAGTTCATCAAATTTAATTTTTCATTAAATTATTATTATAAAGAAAGGAATTTTACAACATGAAAATTATCAATAACAATTTTAACTCATAAGGATACTATCATAATAATGATGACAGTCTGATGGAAACACAAATCTGAGGACCTGCAGATGTTGCCATTTATTCTTAGAAATTTTAAGCGTTTGGAAGCAGCGTTGCCACAACCAAAAAAAAAATTGTAACCAAAATGCAAAAATAAAGTAACCAAAAGCGAAAAAAAGTAACCAAAACAATTTTGTATCAAAAGTTATATTTTAGTCGCACTTCAGTTGAAAAATATGTCAAAAGAAATTGTGTTCGTTTGTATTTTGTAGGCTCATAAACCGCTTGACCGATTTTGATAAAGTTTTGACAGTATATTACCGGTCCAGAATGAACAATCAAAATTTTTTTAAAATTTTTAGTGGAGGTGGCACCTCCTATCAAAAGTTAAAACTTATTTTGGTCTATTTTAAGAACTTTATGAGCAAGAGCTTTCAACCTTTTTATAAAAAGAGCTCTTACAAGTAAAACTTTTTAAGTCTTGCTATGTTATTATCAGGGAAACCAGAAACATGCTCTAAAAAACGCGTTTGATGCGCATTAGATATGCAGTAAAAACTGGAATATAAACCCAGAAAATGTTAAAAATATGCCCTAAAAAATCAAAAATTGCTCATTTAAAGGCAAAAAATTTAGCAACTTAATAACAAAATGTAAAGAAAAAAACCTAAAAATATTATCGCTTAAGCCGATATTAGGTTAAAATTCATACAAGAGATGTTTGCGCCGAATATTATCTAGATATTAACATTCATATTGGTTTTTGTCTTTAAGGTTAACATTTAAAAGAGAGTTAAAAATTTTAAGGGAGGGAAGCTCTGGGGCAATGTGAACTGACTTGAAAATAATTTAATTTGCATTAACATATTTTTGGGTTGAGTTTCATTTAAAAACCAACATAATTAGATGTTTTACAGACACAGAGATATAATTCGGAAAGAAGCTTTTATGGGGAATAGTAAAATTATAGACCGATTCTCCATATACAAATCAGGCTGACGGACGGATGGACATCGTTACATCACTTTTAAAAGTGAGTCTGCGTAAATCGTTATACTAACATATTGATCTAGCTTTCTATGTTCATCCCATAACATTTATCTTTAATGACAACCTGCTTCGTCTTACAATTTTAGAGTAAAAATGAAATGTAGATGGCGAATTGAATTGGGTATACAGATATATATTTAATACAGGAAAGCCATCTGGCAACCAGAATTTCGGGAAAAAAATTTTTGCTGCAAAAGCTCTTGTAGGCATCTAAAAAATCAAACATGAATCAAAATGTGCCTTTAAAAGGCAAAAATGCTGCAAAAATGCTCGTTTAACTACATTATGCACAAAAATTTTGCAAACGCTTAAATAAGCAAAAACATGCACTAACAAATCGATGCCAAAATTCATAGCAGGCTCTAAAACGGCTTAATATATTGTTTTGGCTTCATTAGTTGCACAAGGAAAAACATGCAATTGCGTTTTTATGGTTTCCCTTGTTATTATGCTATCAAATTGTAAAACTGGGCCCGAATTACCGCATACGTGATCGAATAAAATTGGTCTTAATTTTTCTCTTTGGGATAACCGCATTCGTTATCGAACAAGCAGAATCGAAATTTGAGATGATAGCATACGATAACGAGGGCATAATCGAGTATCAGGTGTTAAAATATTACTCGTCATCTCAGTACTGATCGAAATCATAAAATGTTTAATTTGTGTGCAAAAAATATAAAAAGATGTAAGTTTATTATTATTTTAAAAGTTTTAAAAACAAGATAATAAAATGATTATTGTTTATAGGACGAATACCAACAAAATAAATGGAAAACAAAAAGATGTTATGGCGCAATACATGGTCAATCATCCTAATTTGGCCATTTCCCTTATTTCTTTTCGGATTCGTATTGTGTTAAAATCAACTTTAGAATCAGAAAACGATAAGCACAATGATAGGAATTTAGCCATTCCTTATATAATTTTATTTTTGTTTTTTTAAAATATTTAAATTCACTGAATATGTTGAAATAAGCCGCGAAAATTTGGTTTTGATTTAAATTTTTTATTAAACATGTACTTATTCTTCTTATTAGTGTCATTCAGCTGATAATAATATGCACTACACATATGTTTTTATTCTATTCCAACGTAACACAAATCTAGTACATTTTGCAAAAATTTCGTTACGTCAGCTATCGAATGCTATAATCCATCCATTCGAAACGTGACGAAATTTGATTCGATACGAAAGCTCTCTCGTTCACGTATGCGGTAATTCGGCCCCTGAGCTTAATTATTATATTATAGATGCTTTTTGCCCGGTGGAAATATAATCATATTTAACCGGATGGGAAGGAAGCAGATAATGGCCGTCTACAATTTAAAGTATATACCTTATATGGTTAATTTGTTTGTAGTCTGTTGAAATTTAAGCTTCTAAACAAATAATTTTTAAGTAGACGAAAAATGTATTGGTTTTTGATGCGCAAATACCACCCACCACTTTAAGGGTCTAATAAGCGGAGCGGGTAATTCTTGTTCCCAAAAAACTAACAATTGGTTATTTTTGTATTGCAAAAAAGTAACCAAAATGGAAAAAAAGTACACAAGTACACATTGGAAAAAAAAGTAACCAATTTTGGTTAAAAGTAACCAAAACGGCAACGCTGTTTGGAAGTGCAATGGGGTAGGCTGCAAAATTTCAAAATTTCTGACAGTCCTATATGGAGACGGCTTTTATCATTTTACAGCACTTTTATTACTTTTTCTTCTGCAATAATTTTTAGTCTGATCACTAATTCCACTAACACCCTGGTAACAGTTATAAAACAAATTACCCAGTTTTGACTTTTAAAGATATTAATGTGTTCTTATAAAAAGAATTAAAAACTTTGCTAATTTTTTTCTTGAGTGTGATTATACATTATGTTGTTAAAAAAAAATTATATTTTTATGAAACCTAATTTTTAATTTTGTAATTAACTTGGATATTTTTTTTAGGTAGCAGTTTAAAATTTTATAAAAATATTTGATGTGAATCGTAATCAACAAAAAAATTCAATTTAAAATTTTCTAATAATTTTTAACCTAACGATATGTTTTTTGTTTGTGTAAACAATTCTTTGGTGCCTTTAAAAAGGGTCACTTTTTCTTTCGTTTATGCAGAAATTATTGAGAAAAAAATAGACACAAGAAGTTGTTGGTATTTTGTGTTTGTAAAAATATTTTGGTTCCTGTTCCAATCGCGACGATGGGTTTTTATTGCTGAAAACAGTTTTCTTACGTAGGTAAAGTTATAAGAAAAATACTAACAAAGTCTTGTTTCGCCACAAGCAAAGCGACAGTAAGTATGGTTGATGAGTAAGAAAATTTGTTTTATTGTTGCATTAATGCAATTTTATTGTTTCGCGCCAAATTATGCCAGTTATTGTAAATTCAATGTAGTGTTTTCAATACCGTTGCGCTTGGACCACAAACAAAATTTTTTTCACGAGACCAAATACATGTCTTCAGTTCTTGCAGGTAGTAATTTTTTTTTCAATACTTTTTTGCCTTTATGTCTTTTAAACGAAAAAAACAGGTATGAGGGGATAGGAAGAAGAGACGACAACCGGATTTCAACTTCGCTTTGCATAAGGACCCAGAATATATATACTTTGGGTGTAGGACCTTCGGTGAAGGGTATAAAAAACAATCTTAATTATAAAAAAGAGTAATTTTTGGGATTTCAGTATTTTGGTCATAACTCTGCTATTTCTTAACCGATTTGACAGATTTATATACCGACGTGTTAAAGAAGAAATTTGCCAGTTATTTTGGCTATAAAACGTGGGCTTGGGAAGATCTATGGTTCCTGAAAATGGGTATTTTTCAAAAAAAAATTAATATTTTGGTCATAACTTTTTCGTATCTGAACCAATTTTCCCAAGTTTTTCAGAAAATATTTTCTATTAAAAATTTCCGATCTTCTGATATATAAGGCGTAACCATAGGTCATATTACAGTCAAAAAATTCAGGTTTTTATACAATTTTTAATACTTTTTGTATGAGAGGTACCACGCCTACTTCTCCAATACCGCCCACATTTTGTAGGATGGTGTATATTTATAACCTAAATGTTTGTACCTAATTTTAAAGCTTTGGCTCTTGCCCTTCTCCAGATATACAAAAAAAGTAATACAAATACAACAAACACAAGGGATTTTTTGGAAAAATTAGAGGCAGTCGTGGTTTTTTGGTCATATCTCAGCCATTGTTAGAGCGATCTGGCTGAATTTCAATAGCAAGAAATGGTGGACTATATGTGACATAAATGTAAAACAACGTAGCCGCTATAATGTCTGGAGTCTCCGGAAAACACATATCAAACGTAAGACGGACAGACGGACGGACGGATGGACGGACGGACGGATATCGTTAAATCAACTTCTCTCCTCATAAGGACCCAGAATATATATACTTTATAGGGTCTAAGATCAATATTGTAGAAATTACAAACGGAATGACAAACTTATATATACCCTTTTTCACCTGTGGTTAAGGGTATAAAAATGAAATCAATAAAAAAAATAAGGGTATAAAAAGGGTAAATTAAAAGGCGTAAATATGTATAAAATATACGTATGTATATGAAGTTCATAAATATATTTAAAAAATTTTAAAAAGTGAAAAACTGACCAATTTCTTTTTAGATAAAAAGATTTATAAAATAAAAAAACAAAAAATAAAAAACAAAAAAAAGAATGGAATGAATGGGATTCGAACCAGTAAACCAATAAGACATTGTTAAGAGGCAGACCGTTTAGACCGTTCGACCATCGAACCGCATGAGAAGTCGTTGTTGATTTGAGTATGTGATATCCATAATTATTTATATTAAATTAAAGTATGTATGTGTTTGTTGTTTGTGTGTAATACAGAAGGTAATATTAAATAAAAAAAAAAAAAGTTTACCGCAAGTATTTTAAATGAAAAAAACCACAAAAAAAACAACTATTTTACAGGGTTACCATTAACCGTTTTGAAACGTAAACTTTCGTTTTGGTTAATAAAAGCAGAGACCTGCGCCGACAGATTTGATCGGCGGCGGCGGCTCGTATGTAAATTATCGGCGGCGGCTCAAAATCGGCTGTCAGCCGGCTTACACTTTGTTTATTCAAAACAATATCAAAGATTTTTTCATATTTATATACATACATATACAAATATGTATATATCATACTTGTTTAACAATATTTGTACTGACTCAAATTCTGTAGAACCAAAACACTTTTTAATTTATTATAAAAGGCATATGAAAAAGAATTTTTAAATCAACCGTTTCATTGCCAAAAAGTGAAATAATTAAAATTTTAAGTTGATACACCATTGTTCAACAAGTACGATATCGCACGGTTCAACAATACTGTATTAACTCCAAATTTTAAAATTTTCAGTAGAAGCAAAACAATTTTTAGTTTAATATGAAAGGCATAGGAAAAATATTTTTAAACCAACCATTTCTTTACAAAAAAGTGGACAAAATAGCTCAATATTTTTACAGTGGGTAGATATGAATAATACCTGTCGACTATTTCCAAAAAGTGAAAAACTAAAAATTTTGAGTTAATACAGTATTGTTGAATAGGTGCGATATGTATATTTAAATAACTTAAAACCTGAAAAATAAAATTAAATAAAAAATTACACTTTAAGGGTATTTTAATTAAAAAAAAAAAAAAAACAAAAATACATTTTTTACTTGAATTCAGAGTTTATTTTTTATAAATGTGTGTATAAACATTTATAAACAAACGTTATTTTAATGTGTTTATTCATTTAAAGTCAAATCAACCAAACTTGTATTTATATAATCTTATTTCTATATTTTAATATTGTTAAAAAAAAAAATGAAAATTAAATAAATGACCAAATAGAACCTAAGGTTAATTACTTATTCTGTTAAATAATTCATAATTATCATGTATAAAAAGAACTTTGCTTATTGTCAGGGCACT
Source organism: Pollenia angustigena (assembly GCA_930367215.1). Classification (NCBI taxonomy): domain Eukaryota; kingdom Metazoa; phylum Arthropoda; class Insecta; order Diptera; family Polleniidae; genus Pollenia; species Pollenia angustigena. The sequence continues at coordinate 6,684,397 of OV884061.1, read as the reverse complement.
CAGATTTGACCTTTTTGCGGTCACTAATGAACCAGCACTCGAAAATGCTTCCTCGGCTGATGCACTTGTCGATGGTACGTAAGTACTGATGCAGCAAGTTTAGCTACGTTAGGATAATTCTGAAAGAGTTATGATTTAAGTATCTACAGATGTATATTATCGGTCTTATTCATAAAAAATAAAACAGGTTTATAAAAGGTTTATTAAAAATTTCATAAAATTTCATAGAAAATCCGTTTCATAAATCTTTTATAAACCTGTTAAATTTTTTATGAATAAGGGGTTAAATAAACTACATATATATTTTAAAGACCACATTAATATGCTAAGTTTTTCTAAGAATTAGTTTTCTTGTTAATATATTTTACCTTCTCGTTTTTTTGCCACCAAGTAAATGTTTCGCAATTCTCATCGTAAGCTGATGCAAAATAGTTATTTATTTCTTTTTCTACTGGATTTGTTTCGACCATTGTTGAAGTAGAAGCAATAAAAGAAGCAATGCTACTTCGAATTTTATTTTGTTCTAACTTCTGAAAACAAGAAAAATATAAGTATATCATAAAAATTTCCATAATTTTTTTAACTTTACATATTACCTGTTTTTTTGTATTTTTAGACGTAGTTGCTTCTATAGCAACAAGCGTTTTAGGGCATTCATAAGAATTTTTTGAGATTTCGTCTAAAATTATATTCATTTTAGAAACTCCTCCTTCAGGGTCGTCATTTTTTAATTCTTCAAAGAAACCCATAGTATTGTGTTTTGGAACTTTTTTTAGCCACTTTTCAAGGCATTTCCAATTTTTTTGAAGGGGATCTAGTAGAGCCGCAACTAAATGAATTTTGAAAATTTTAAATCTTTTTTGAAAATTTTCAATTGCATACTGATACATTTGCAGTGTTTGCCCAAAGCTGGCCGTTTTCACATTTTGTTCCAACGTGGTCTGTATTTTTTCAAAAAATACAATGTTGGTATTTATTGTGGGGTACTTTCGTCCCTGTAAATATTTTGTGGCATCTTCAAATATTTTTAAAAATGTTAAAAACTCTTCCAACAACAGTTTCTCCATGTGATTTATTGCTAAATCTGTTTTTCCAATTTCTACCAATGCAACATTTATAACTTTTTGGTTTTTGTAAAAACTTTGAAACATTGTACAAAGTGTATTCCATCGCGTGTCATTTGAATTCTTTAATGTTCCCAGAGACTTATTATTAAATATGCTTTCCTCATCTATGATATCAGCTTCGCCAGCTATGTATTGATTTTCAGTTTCAACTTTAGAAAATATTTCAGTGGCTTCATCTAAAATGTTCAACAAATACTCTTCTTCGAAAGTGTGTTGTATTTTTAATATATTTTCTGTGTTGTAGTTCAGACATTTGTAAATTCGTTTCAATTTAATAACTGTATTTAGGAATACGTTGAACGCTGGATTTTGTAAAATGTCATGAACTATAAAACGATGTAATGAATGACTTGTACACCCCAGTCGATTCATTTTGGACAACTTCATTGCTGCCACAATGTTGCTGCCACCGTCACTCACAACAACAATATCTTTTTTATCTAGATCAAAACTTTTTAATGTGTCCAATATATTGCTAGAAATTGTAAACTTATTGTGGGGATGAGGAAATATATCTGTTTTTAATGTAATGCAAATTTCTTGAAATTCATGGCAAAATAAAATTCTAATATTTATGTAGCTGCGCCTTTTAAACGAATCTGTCCACATGTCAATGACCAGAGAAATATTTTTTGGGCAATTATTTTTTAAAAATTTTAAAATTGCATTTTTGTATGTGGCATAAACATCTTGCAAAGCAGATCGACTCAATGTCGTTGCTGAGGGCATCGATATACCTGGCTTTATACATTTAATATAATTTATAAAACCTGGTTGTTCAACTAAATTAAAAGGCCTTAAATCTCTGCAGCACATTTGGACAAGTAGACGAGAATTGGCAAACTTCTCCGTTTGTGGTCTTTCCAACATACTTGTATTTCCCGATAGAATAGATTTTGTTTTTAAGTGAGACGATTCCGTTGCCCTTGTGCTTAAATTAATCGCATGAACACTTCTCAGATGGTTGTATAAATTTGATGTTGATGTAAAAATACCAAATCTGAAATTATATTGCTATATTTCTTGAGACTTAACCTTACTACATATTTTTTTAGAAAATTTTAATATATCACTGTTTATTCGAAATTTTTTAAAACAAGTAAGAGTGTTGTTTAATTTGGAAACAAAAACCGCTATTAAAAAGAAATTTGGAAAAATGTTTTTTTTTTTTTCAATTGGCTACGATAGAAAGATTTACTTATTCTGATGCACATTGTCAATGAAAAAAACTCCGAACACTGTACTGTGTTACATTAATGTTTCTTTTCTTACCCTTTTAAATTCATAGGCGTATCTTCAAAACACATCTTACAAATGTGAAACTTTTGCAGTATTGGTTTATTTTCTATCACCATTTGTCCAAAATAATTCCACACCATTGATCCTCCTGCACTTTTCTTTATGAGCACAATTTTTGTTTTTTGTTTTATAATTTCTTTTGTTTCCAGAATTTTTTGAAATTTTAAAAAGTCACTTTCTGTTTCGCTCAATTGAAAATCAAACACATTTGTGTCAGTATCAGAGTCCGAATTTGATAATTCCCCACTAGTTTGCTGGAAGAAATCAGTAATTTTTTTATTTTCCATTATTTTCTTTTTCTCACTCACCACTTTTCTGCATTTATTATTATAAAAAGTAACTGTATTTGTAGAGTTGCCCTCCCTTTGAAAAAATTACGTTTCACTTGGTAGAGCTGCCAATCTTTCCACACTAAATTTGTTTAAAAAAAATGTGTAATATACACACAATACTAAAAAAGCAATATCGAATCTACTATGTGCATACCATTTTTTAGTTCTGTGTGTGGGCATTATGAATTCAAGAGTTAAAAATTAAAAAAATTACATTGCTAAATTTAATATATATATAAAATTAAATTAAAAAAAAAATCAAAACGGCGGCTGATTTTAAGCCGACATAAGCCGAAAATTTTTCGGCGGCGGCGGCTATTCAAAATTTTCGGCGGCTCGGCTTAGCCGGCTTTCAGCCGCTCGGCGCAGGTCTCTGAATAAAAGTCGCAAACCAATTTAAATGTTTTTTATTTATCAATAATACAACATAAACATACCAAGAAATTGCTTAAATTGTGTATGCTTTTAAATCGCTTTTGTGCAGAAGATATTATCAGGCCTGTTCTGAAAATCACTTTAACTCAAATCACGTGATTTGAAATCACATGTGCCTACTGAAATCACACGTGTGATATTTTAGCGTCCCGTTTTTGTGTGATCTTCAATTGCAGAAAGCACACCAAGAAACACAACAACGGTATGACTTTCAAAACACCACAAAGTCACAGGTGTGATTTCAGAACAGGCCCGTATATAGGTATATATGAATATATTTTTGTATAAATTGTCTAAAAAAGTGACTAATATGTTATCAATGTCAGCAATAAAAAGGCAAAGATTGCTTTTAATATTTTGACGACACTAGATGACTGTTCGTTATGTTAGCGGTTTTTTGTAGTCGTAAAATTATATGATGAGGGCATTTCTAATATTCCCTAAATACAATTTTTTTTAGAGTGGATAACCCTGCTTGTTTGTATGGTTTTTAAGCAGTGTGACCATTTTGGCAATTTTGCAGCTTTACTTAGATTAAAAATTTTAATTTAGCTAAAATACTTTCATTAAGCGCTTCGCATTTTTTTAAGCATTTTAATTGAATGTTTCTAGCTTTTTTAGAATTATTTTAAAAATTGAAGAATAGGTATTGATATAACTTAAGTTTTTTATGTATTATAATAAATTATAATAAATTTTGACTAAAAAAAATAGTTGTAGTCAAAATGAAATTTCGTATGGAAATGGATAATTCTTATTTTATTGTAAAAAAATTTTCATTTTATTTTTTTACAAGACGATAAGCCTGCATGTTTGGGCGATTTTTAATGAAAACTTTTAAGTAGTGTGGGATTTTTTTATTTTTGAAAGTAAATTCAGCACAAAAAAATTAGATTTAGCTGTAAAATTTCCATTTGGCATTTTATTAGCTTTTTAGAAAAATGTTTTAAGCTTCTTTTGATTAATTTTTAAAGTTGGATGAAATAGTCTTAAGCGGCCCATACACTTGCAATATTACTGTATATGATATTCGCCATATTATTTAAATTTTGTCCTATATTATGCAATAAGTCGCACAATGGTTTCATTCATTCAATAAAAAGGTGAACATAAACTATAGGAATAGCATAAACAGCATTATACAATGTTGCCAACACATTTCACTTTCTTTTCGTTGTGCAATAAAAATCAAAAGTCTTTTGATTGTTGCCAATATATTGTGCTACCATCGAATATCGCATACACATTGGCGATATAATTGTACAATACGTAAAATTGAACAATTTTATTGCAAGTGTATGATCCGCTTTAGCGATTAAAACTAAAATAAATTGTTATAAACTAACTTTTACGCAATTAATGATGACTGTTTTTTTAAAATATAAAAAAAATAATCTGGTCTAAATATGTCTGTAAATTCTTTTAAATCAAAATAGCTGTAAAACCGTTTGTATTTTGTTTTTATTAGAGGGCCTTCCAATTTCAAGGTTAACCAATTGTGGTATTTATATCTGATGCTTTATCAAATCTACCTAAATACTTGTTTAAATATTACCATTTATTTTAATTTTGTTTAAAATGAGTCACTTAAATGTATAAGGATTTAAAACAATATAATGAACAACTTTAAGAATTATTTGTAGCGTTTTCAAAATAATTTTTAGCATTTCTTTGCCTTGCCTAATGTCAGAGTAAGCTGTAAACAAATTTTAAGATCTGTTTCTATGTCATTGGGTTCGTCAATAAAATTATCCTAACTTAAATGTTTCTAGCTTTTTGATTAAATTAAACATTTACGTACGCAAATACTTATTGTTGAATGTTTTGTTTTCAAATAACAAATGGGATTTTTTTTTAGAAATAATAATATTTTTTAAAAATAATATGGCAACACGTGTAAGATTTTTGAATTGAAATGTAAGAAGAGACAATCCGTCTCTATAACTGAAAAAAAAGCAACAATCATGAAAACAATGCCTACCAATACACATAAATAACTTTTGCATATTCGTACATACTTAGGTATTTAAATTTAAGCCAAAAACAAATTGTAAAATATGTTTTTTGTTTCACATGTAAGGCGAACGATGCATATTTATATTGTCAATAAAATGAAAAAATCAAAAATCGCTGAATAATTTTAAAATCGTTTATAGAAATATTTATGGAAAAAGTTAAAAAATTTTTGTTTGGTAAAGGTGGAGATGCCGAGATTTGAACCCCGGCAATATAACAAACAAACCTTCTTGGGCAACCGCCCAGACCATTGAGCTATTAACCTTGTTAATAATAAAGCATTATAATAGAATATACTTCGTCATATTATTAGTTTAATTTGTAGGTATGTATTTTTCAATTAAAGCGAACAATCATGTACAAGCATGTGTACATGTTTCAAATAAAAAAACAAAAAAACAACAACCACAAGGGTTTTTTTTGGAAAAATTAGAGGCAGTCGTGGTTTTTTGATCATATCTCAGCCATTTGTGGACCGATCTTGCTGAAATTCAATAGCAAGAAATGGTGGACTATATGAATTATTTTGGCTATAAAACTTGGACTCGGGAAGATCTATGGTTCCTGAGAATGGGTATTTTTCAAAAAAAAATTTATATTTTGGTCATAAATTTTTCGTATCTGAACCGATTTTCCCGAGTTTTTTATAAAATATGTTCTACTAAAAATTTCCGATATTTTGGTATATAAGTCATATCCATAGGACATATTACAGCCCTAAAATTTTTATACAATTTTTAATTTTTTTTGTACGGGAGGTACCACGCCCACTTCTCCAATCCCGCCCACATTTTGTAGGGTGGTGTGTATTGCCAACCTTAATGTTTGTACCTAATTTGGAAACTTTGGCTCTTGCCGTTCTCCAGATATACAGAAAAAAGCAATAAAAATACAACAACAACAAGGGATTTTTGGAAAAAATTAGAGGCAGTCGTGGTTTTTTGATCATATCTCAACCATTTGTGGACCGATCTTGCTGAATTTCAATAGCAAGAAATGGTGGACTATATGTGACATAAATGTAAAACAACCTAGCCGCTATCATGTCTGGATTATCCGGAAAACACATATCAAACGTAAGACGGACAGACGGACAGACGGACATCGTTAAATCAACTTCTCTTCTCATATGGACCCAGAATATATATACTTTATGGGGTCTAAAATCAATATTGTGGAAATTACAAACGTTATGACAAACTTATATATACCCTTTTACACCTGTGGTGAAGGGTATAAAAACACATTTTAGTTTACCAGCCAACAAATAATTTTACAAGACACAAACAGGCTATCGTGCTGCCTAGCGGGAAAAATTGCGAGGGCTTTGACTTTTCAGGCCTTAAAGAAGGTTTACAACTAGATTTTCAATAAACTTTTACTTATTCCGCTCTGCCTTCTTCGAAAAGGGGTTTTAGAATGGGTTTTATGAAATATTTTACAAATTCAAATTAACTTTTCTGAGATAAGGCCTGTCGAAATAGTTTTATTAGCAGTAATGTTGGAATGTGTAGCAAGTTTAGTTATTAATTTACTAACTTCGCGTTATTAGCAACAACAATTTGCGACCTTAGGACAACAAGGATCTATATGCACCTAAACAACGTGTAAGATAGAACCTTGTTGTTCTAATACAGTTGGAATGCGACTGGAAAACTTAATATTTGTAAAAAGGCCTTCTTTAAGGCCTCTTTACAACTTCATTTTCCCGCTGTTAATGGTCAGGCAAATCGCGTTTTTTCATTATGAGGAATTTGAATGTGAATTTTTTTGTTTGCTCATTTTTCATGAATGAGGAAATTAAAAATATTTTTTTTCCTCACCCTCATGAATGAAGCAGTTCAATTTAAAATTTTTCACGCTCGCTCATGACTGAAAAATGAGCGAGCGTTTCCCCAATAAAAAATTGTGCTTCGAGCAGGTTTGTAAGGGAGAAATGTAAAAGTTTCGCTTACCATTGCGCTTACGGAAGACATGAATTTTATATGGCGAGTTCCCACTTTGAATCAATACATTTTTGACACATAATGCGCATTATTCAGCGCATAAAAAAATTGTTGGATGTAACGATCAGCTTTACACACTGAATGTTTTTTTACAGTTATTTTTAAGTACTCTCCCTTACAATCCTGCTTCGTAGTAAGGGAATGCCGTAGCACTTGAAATGTTATTTTTTTTAATAAAAATTGTTGAGAGTTCTTTCACTTACTTTACTGCATTTCTGTATGTCTTATTGCGTAGTGCATAATTGTGCGCTTATTTTTTTAAATGTACCATTAGTGCTTCGCAAAATGATAAAATTTTTTATTGGGTCGGTACTCTGGTTTTAAACAATAATAAATCTTTATTTAACCAGAAAATATATTTTACTTAAAACTATAATGAAAAAAATGAAGTGTTTGCAAGTTTTTTAAAATAAAAAAAAATTAAAGAAAGAGTGTCACATAACAATTCATGTAGTTGCGCATGCAGACGCTTACGTCAGCAACTGAATGCGCTACACACTTATGGTATGTTATGTAGGTCACTTTAATAGAAGTGTACACTTTGATGTCACCACTAACTGCGGAAACGGGTCCACCGATTTCAAACAAAATTCAGGGTACGTTGGGGATAGTCTGTAGATGTTTTATGTTAAGTTTGCACGAAATCGGCCCAGGGGTTACGGAGATATGGCATTTAGATTTTCCGATATATTACCATACAAATATCAATAAAATGCCCTCCATTTTGAACACCTATGAAAAAGCTTGACCGATTTTTATGAAATTGTGTATTTGTTAGGTATATAATAGTTCGTAAAGTTAATTTTATATCGCTAGAGGGTGCAAAATAGGGCATTAGCTCCCCCTCCACATACATTCTCAACTATTCAACCGGGTTTCTTAAAATTTGGCATGAATACACTGTACCATCGTAAAGGAAATAGAGAATAGGGCAAGAGGGGTAAAAGCCCCCCACCCTATATTTTCTTAACTTATTAATCGATTTCTTGAAATTTTGCTGGCAAATAGTGTAACATCTTGAAAGAACTATAGCCTATAAGTTTTATTATTTAGGGCGTAAAATAGGGCAATAGCGGTAACAGCTCCCCTTCCCTATATCTTCTTTACTATACAACTGATTTTCTCGAAATTTGACAGGCAAATAGTGTTACAGCTGGAAAGAACTATAGCCTATAGTTTTTATAATTTAGGGCGTTAAGTAAATAAAGAGGGTTAAAAGCTCCGCCACCCTATATCTTCTTAACTTAAAATTTGGCATGCAGACACTGTAACATCTAAAAGAGAACAGAGTATGCAATAGGGCAAGAGAGGTAAAAGCTTCTCCTTCCTATATCTTCTTAACTAATCGACTGATCTGGAAAGAACTATAGCCTTTAGTTTAAATTATCTTCTACTAATCAACTGGTTTTCTTAAAATTTGGCATGCAGACACTGTAACATCTGAAAGATATAAGTTATATGGCAAAACAACGTTTGCCGGGTCAGCTAGTTTATTATAAAATTTAATTTTACACTGCACTTTTTTTAAATAATATCTTAAAAAGAACCAGTTCGACTAGAAGTAAAACAAGAAATGCCAAAAAATGTTGAACTAACACTGTTTTAAAAATCAACTTAACAAACGTTACGGTGCCCTCATGAAACTTGTTACGCGCCGGCAAGATAATTGAAAATAATAAAAATTGTCTTTAATTGTCTCTATGTATATACAAATATCAAGCCACTAAACAACATCTGTTAAGGGGTATGGTAAAGATGTTATCCCGCTAGCTCTACAGTAGGCAAAGTTGGTTCTCAACCCGTGTTGTAACGCGTAAACACATAACATACTCGTCATACCCTTAGAGTATGTAAACAATGAAAAGAATGAAGAAAGAAAACGAAACGAACCTTCTATGGTGGTTAGGTGGAATACCACGTAGGGTACAATGCTCCCTCCCAACTGCATAAGCAGACTCCTATGACAGACCTAATACCCTAAATTTGTATCTGTCCCTACAATAGACATGTTATTTTACTTACATTAAAGCACCTTCCATGGTTATCTTTCCCTTATAAAAAAAATTAGTTTTTCATTTTCAAAATTTACAAATAAAATTCAAAATATTTATTGATAAATGTAAAATTATTGTTAATTATAAATTTATGCATTCTTTTTTTTCTATATTTATGAGTTCTAATCTTTACATACTCATTGTAGAGATCATACTAAATTATTAACAAGTAAGAGTGCTATATTCGGCTATGCCGAATCTTATATACCCTTCACCATGGTTTGGAAAGAACAGAAGTTTATATATATATTTAAATACATGTATATATACATGTGTATTTATAAAATATATATCGTTTAGTTTTATTTAATTATTTGCACATGATTGCGTGCTATTAAATATATTAAAAGTTTAATTAATATATAGCACGTTAAGTTTTGATCGAATTTCAGTATTTGGTCATGCCGACATCTTAAAGTATAAAATTACCATTTACTTTGGTGATAAAACTTGTAGTCGGGAAGTTCTATGGTTCACGAAAATAGGTATTAAAAAAAAACTATATTTTTGACATTACTTTTTTTTTTTACCGATATTCCGAGTTTTTCTAAAGATTTCCGATATTTTGATATCTAAAACGTATGAATAGGTCATAATACAGTTCTAAAATTTTAGTTTTTATAAAAATGTTAATGTTTTTAGTCCTTTTTTGGAGTATTTTGCACATAACTTAACCATTTTTAACCGATTTGGCAGATTTATATACCAATGTGCTTAAAAATAATATTTCCATTAAATTGGCTTATAGGCATATATATATATACCTACATATTTGTACATATATTTAAGCAAACTTAATTATAAAAAAAACAAACTTAATTATAAAAAAAAAAACCATTTATTTGTGTTATAAAACTTGGACTCGGGAAGATCCATGGCTACCGAAAATGGGTATTTAAAAAAAAACCGGTTTTCCCGAGTTCTTTATAAAATATGTTCTACTTAAAATTTCCGATATTTTGGTATATAAGTCATTTCCATAGGACATATGACAGCCCTAAAATTTAGGTTTTTATACAATTTTTAAAACGTATGAATAGGTCATAATACAGCTGTAAAATTTTAGTTTTTATAAAAATGTTAATGTTTTTAGTCCTTTTTTGGAGTATTTTGCACATAACTTAACCATTTTTAACCGATTTGGCAGATTTATATACCAACGTGCTTAAAAATAACATTTCCATTAAATTGGCTTTTAGGCATATATATATATATATATACCTACATATGTGTACATATATTTAAGCAAACTTAATTATAAAAAAAACAAACTTAATTATAAAAAGAGTAACTTTTGGGATTTCAGTATTTTGATTATAACTCAGCCATTTTTTAACCGATTTGACAGATTATATACCGACGTGTTGAGCAAGAAATTTACCATTTATTTGTGTTATAAAACTTGGACTCGGGAAGATCCATGGTTACCGAAAATGGGTATTTAAAAAAAAAAAAAATAATTTTGGTCATAACTTTTTTGTATCTGAACCGATTTTCCCGAGTTCTTTATAAAATATGTTCTACTAAAAATTTCCGATATTTTGGTATATAAGTCATATCCATAGGACATATGACAGCCCTAAAATTTAGGTTTTTATACAATTTTTAATTTTTTGTACGGGAGGTACCACGCCCACTTCTCCAATCCCGCCCACATTTTGTAGGGTGGTGTGTATTGACAACCTTAATGTTTGTACCTAATTTGGAATTTTTGGCTCTTGCCGTTCTCCAGATATACAGAAAAAAGCAATAAAAATACAACAACAACAAGGGATTTTTGGAAAAAATTAGAGGCAGTCGTGGTTTTTTGATCATATCTCAGCCATTTGTGGACCGATCTTGCTGAATTTCAATAGCAAGAAATGGTGGACTATATGTGACATAAATGTAAAACAACCTAGCCGCTATCATGTCTGGATTATCCGGAAAACACATATCAAACGTAAGACGGACAGACGGACAGACGGACATCGTTAAATCAACTTCTCTTCTCATATGGACCCAGAATATATATACTTTATGGGGTCTAAAATCAATATTGTGGAAATTACAAACGTTATGACAAACTTATATATACCCTTTTACACCTGTGGTGAAGGGTATAATTATTACAATTTCTGCTTTTACTAGTGTTTTCATTTCTTTCGGACTATGGGACAAAATGGAAACGGACAGACTCTTATAAGGAAAATACAACAAAATAAAATTAAACAAAAATCATCACTTACAAAATCGATGAATGAAATTACTCCAAATCCATTGATGTGTTGGGCCCAGCAGTCAATGAGAGCAGATGTATTTTGTTGTTGTTTTACTTCTTTTTAAAACCTGCTTTGTAAATGAAGATCATGAATGGAAATAATTTTACTCGTTTTTTTTCCTTTTAATAATATTAAAATAAACTACTTTAGAAAGCAAAAGATAAAAATACGCATTAATTCTACTAAGAAAAATTTTAGTACATTCGAATCTTACTATATCATTACTATGCAATTAAAAGCATAGCTGGGAGCACTTATGCACTATATATAATTGTTTTTTTGATTAAATTAAATGTTAATTCATACACGATACATATTATATATTTATTTGGTTTTAAATAAATACCAATTTAATTTTATATTCAGGTGCGTATATAATAAATTCTTTAAATAATAATGATCCGAAGTGGTTAAAAAAAATTATTCTTTTCCCCTTTTATCTAATTTTAGTTAATAAGTAAATTGTAGTTCATTTCTTATAGATGTTTTGTTAGGTTTTAATAATAAAAAAAAATTAAACCCACTAGTCTATAACCGATTGGTTGTTATGTTATAGGATTTAGGATAGAATAAAATCACCTTTTCGTTGAGATTTATATAACAAGTAGGTAGATTTTAGTAATGTTAATTTTAGTTAAATATAGGTAATTTTTTTAAAACGTTCGAGAAAACAAATCAGACATTGCCAGTTCTAATAGGCAATGTCTGACAAATTAGCTTTTGTGTAAATGAAAGGAAAATTTACATGCCCTTTAGGAGGATAAGGTTAAGTTGATTTTGGAAAAAAAATTGATTTGATATTACGTAACTGAAGAACGTTTTAGACCACGTGTATACATTAATTTGGACCTGGTAGCCCTTTACTTTGTTCATCCACCACACACGGACGTGCCCTTATGTTGCCAAAAGAAAAATTTAATTCCAATGCGTTATTGGTTAGATCCGTCCGTGGACCACGTGATTGAATTCTTAAGGAGCAACAAAAGTTACTAAAATAATCACTTAAAAATTATTCATTCTCTTACCTTAAATCTCCAATAAAACTAATGCAAGGAACCGTTGGACTATCCCCTAGCAAAAAAAAGTCTTCCGTTCTTTCTAATGGTCACAATTTCTCAAAAAAAAATTATTCCTTTTATAGGATAACTAACACAAATCACTAATTTTCACAAAACTTATAATAAATTAGCTTTTGCTTCTAAATGCCAGGTCACTTCTTTATGTTAATGCACTCAATACAAGAATGATTTTAAAATGACAAAAATTAAGTTAAGGTAGAGGTTGAGAAAAAAAGGAATTACGCAGTTAATTAAGTCATTCGGTTAAACTGGGACAAAAGGGGACAAAATGTTTTCGCCTACATTAGGTTTTGATTGTAATTCTTAGTCATATACAATTATATACATACATCTTTACATGTAGCAGTACTTATATACTCTCTTTCAATTCTCTATCATAATGATGGGAAAAGGTACATATGTAATAAAAATATGCATTTGTTTTGACTCAAGATACAAGCGAGCAACATGAATGTTGCAGAATCATTCTGTAATGTAATAGAAGTGATAGCAGAAAATGTTGTTAATAAAAAAATTAATATTTTTTTTCAATATGTTCATAACATTATGGTTCCAGGTTAAATTTTTCCCTTCTTGTGATTGGCATTAATTCAAACTATTGTCCAAGTTCTGAGCTTACATTACAAAAATCGCAACAAAACCGCTTCGTTGGTAAATTTGCCAATTTAAGAACGAACGGGAAGGATTTTTGCTTTAGAATTAAAAAAAAAATATATAACATTTTTATAATTGATATCATTCATTATTATCCCAATTCCAACATTATTGGTTAAAGTGTGGCACGACCCACGAGCCGGGCAAAGTCCTAATTTTTCAGATCATGTGAATGATATTTTCCAACGTATTTTCCCTTAAGGTCTTCTACACCATACAGATTATTGCCAAATTTTTCCCTTATTCTGCATTTTATGAATTTTGGCATGAATTTTTTGTTAATGCGTTTGCACACGTTGCTAAGAACATGATTTTTTCTATAAACATATTGTCCAACTCGATAATCTATTGGCCTGCTTCTTAAATTGTAGATTTTTGTTGCTTTTTCGTGCGCAATGTCTAAATTTCTTCTAATTTTCTCCCGTATTTTTGTCAACTTATCCACATTATTTTCTATATTTATATCTTCGCCGTTTATACATTGAAGTTTTTCCAATATTCCATAAGATGAGCCATGTAAAATCATATTTTGACCGAATACCGCAAAATAAGGAGAACATTTAATTGATGAGTGATAATCACTTCTTAATATGGACAATATTTGGGGAATATATCTATCCCAGTCTCCGTGTTCTTTGTTGTCTTTCAAAAAACATCTTATTTTAGTGATAATTTCACGATTAGCTCGCTCAGATGCGTTTGAATGGGGGGCGTAAAACCCAGTTGTAACATGGTTTATTTCAAACAATTTAAAGAAATCGATCATTTCTTTCGAAATGAATTGTTTTCCATTATCGCTATGGATGTATCTTGGAACCCCAAAAGTTGGGAATATTTCGGTTTGAAGAAACAAAATAACATTTGCAGATGTAGCGGCTTTAAGTGGTTTAAGAAATAAAAATTTCGTCATATGATCTAAACAAATAAAAATCATAGAATTTTTTGCTTTTGTTACAGGGTAAGGACCAAGAAAGTCACAATAAAATCTTTCGAATGGTCTATTAGTCAAAACCTGATTACCCATTAGAGGCCTTGAAATCTTATTTGATGACTTGCTACATTTACAAATATAACAATTGCTTACATATGACTTTACATCCTGCACCATTGTTGGCCAAAAATACTTCTGACGGATTCTATATAACGTTTTGAGAAAACCTCCATGACAAGCTAAGTCCGAGTCATGAGCAGATTTTATTATAAAATGAGAAATAGACTTTGGTATCCAAAGTCGCCACAAATTTTCTTCATCGTCTTCGGCACTTTGTCTAAACTTTATCCGTTTATATACAAGGTTATCAGAAATACATACGTCCGGCAACAAGTCGCCCTTTTCCGCAACTATTTTCCTAAGCTCCTGGTATTCCTCTGAATTGAATTCCGGACAACATAAATCGACATCATTTGTTACTCCTGATGAAACTATTTCCTCAATGTCAAGACGAGAAAGACAGTCCGGAACCACATTTAAATGACCTTTTCTGTGTTCAATGACAAAATCAAACCTTTGTAACTGAAGACTCCATCGTGCCAGACGTCCACTAAGATCTTTTTGTGACATAAGCCACTTTAGGGAGGAATGGTCTGTTATGATGCGGAACGGGAGGCCCTCAATGTATGGTCGAAATTTTTTTACACATACTATAGCTGCGAGACATTCCAATTCAGTAACGGTATAGTTACTTTGTGATTTGTTCAGTTTCTTAGAGAGGTATGAAATAGGGTGTTCCCTTTCGTTCTCATCGAGCTGAAATAAGACACCCCCAACACCAACTTTCGATGCATCGCATTGAATGACGAACTCTTTTCGAAAGTCAGGCTGCGCGAGTACTGGCGCGGAGGTAAGAGCAAGTTTTAGTTGTTCAAAAGAGGACTTAGCAGCGTCTGTCAAATAAAATGGTCTTTGTGATTTTTTCAAACAATCCGTAAGGGGACCGGCAAGGTCTGAAAAATTTTAAATAAACGACCTATACCAGTTTGTCATGCCTATGAACCTACGAACTTGTTTTGGAGTCTTCGGTAAAGGGAATTTCCTAATAGATGTGACTTTTTCAGGATCTACCTTTAGGCAGCCGTTCCCAACTATGTAACCTAAATATTTTATTTCCCTTTGACAAAATTTGCTTTTGCCAACATTTATAGTCAATTTGGCCATTTTTAAACAAGACGCAACTTGGGACAAAAGTTTTATATGAGACTCAAAATCGGGGCTACAAACAAGTAAGTCGTCCAGATATACGAAAACATTTTCCCTCAGACGAGATGGAATAACTTTATCCATGAGGCGGCTCATCGTCTGAGGTCCATTGCAAAGTCCGAATGGCATATACTTATAGTGGTATAACGGTTTTCCCGGAATTGCAAAGGCAGTTTTTTCCTTAGAGGATTCGGTGAGTTTAACTTGCAGAAAAGCGTCCTTTAAATCTAGACCACTTATGAAATACGTGTCCTTTAGTCTACTCAACAATCCATTTATATGTGGCAAAGGGTAAGAATCATTTTTCGTAACTGAATTCAATTTTCTGCAATCTATACATAGCCTTACCTTACCAGGTTTTCTTACCAAAACGGCTGGAGAACACCAAGGCGAATTAGATTCCTCTATAACCCCCATCCCCAATAACCTTTCAATTTCCTTATAAGCTTCCTCTTGTCTAGGAGGTGATAAAGGGTAATGCCGACTCTTGATTGGAACTGCATCACCGGTATCGATGTGATGCTCTAACAGGTCCGTGCATCCCAAGCCAAGTTTTTCAAACGACGGAAATTCTTGAATGGTTTTTTCAAATATAAATTTTTCCTCAGGAGACAGTTTGTGGAGATTATTTGCTTCCCCTAAATCATGCGACAATTCAGCTATGTGATTAGAAATTGTTGGGACAATTTCAGGAGCCAATGCAAATTCACGCCAGAAGTCAATGCCGAAATAAGCCTCTTGGCCCAGAGATGGAACTAAATAAAAATTTATGTTTCTTGTAACCCCTTTGAAAAATATCGGTAAGGTCCAGTAGCCAATAACATTTTGCTTAGTATTGCTAGCTGTTTTAATAAAACTCTTAAGAGGTTTAAATGGTATGTTTAGTTTACCAAGGAAATCAAAACAAGATTTTCCCAACACGGATACGTTGGCTCCAGAATCAAGTAATCCAATCAATGGTTCATTAAGAACTTTCACCTTAGCAAAGGGTCTGTCGTCCGATCCATTGATAAGAGTGGATTCCAAAATCCTTTTAAAATATTTTCGCTTTTTATAGCGAACTCTACATTTAAAGATTTTTAAATTTGGGTTTTTACGTTTTGTCGAAAAGTTATTAAATTTCGAATAAGAAAAAAAATCAGTCTGTGTAGAAATAGTATTGGTAGCTATTATGTTACATCTATTAGGAAGATTATCATTATAATTAACACTATTTGAATTTAATTTCGACTCGGAGTTTTGTGGGATGGACGAGTGTCCCCGGTAGCCAGTTCGCCCATTTTCTTGTTTCCCTGATTGTGATTACTTGGGCATTTTGGTGTTAAAACGCCCTTATTAACACATTTGAAACAAAAGGGGTTTTTAATCTCCTCTGAGCAATATATGTATGAATGCCCATATGAAGAACAATTCCAACATTGTATATTAGAATAATCATACTTTGGTTTTCTGGTAGTATAAGATATTGCCTCAATTTGCGGATCTGAAATTTCTAAGTCGTTTGTTTCAGGCAGTGTGACCTCAATTTCATTGACAGTTCGAGATGGGGCTGTGGGATTTTGAGATTTAGTATCCCTTATCACATTTTCAGCTTTACGAGCTGTGTCACGAAATTGATTAATGTCCCTTGACTCTGCACTAAAAAGTAAAAATCGTAAATTGGGATTTAGGTTCTTCTTTATGATGTCTATCAAAGTAACGTCAGGTAGAGGGTTTTGAAGTCTAAGATTCATTGATATGATTGTTGAATGGAAATCATCGTAGGACTCCTTAAATTGTTGTTTTCTTGAGGACATTTTTAACAATATCTCATGGTCCGATTCAAGATGGCCAAACTCTTTTGTAAGCGCGTGCCGCAATAAGGGATATGTGACGTTTCTATTTTGCTTTGTAAAAAGCCAATACCAGTTCTCAGCTTTCCCCTCTAAAAGAACATGAAAGTTTGACAAAAGGTGTTCGTCAGAGCACCTAGATCTTAAGCAAAGGGTTTCCACCTTGAACAGAAAATCAGAAACTGATCCTAAACCATCAAAGGAGATTTTCCACCTCTCCAATTTAACATTATTATCAACATATGAATTAGTTTGGTTAGTAGTCGATCGATTTGCGTTTGAATTGGTTGTATTCGTATGGGCATTAGCGTGGCCGTTAGTTGTATGGAGATCTTTTTTTTTTGATTTCTTATATTCTCCCCCCCCCCCAAATCGGTTCAGTTTTATGTAAAAAAAAATACAAAAAAATTTCGTAGCGATAAGTTGTGTTTTAGGGGGGGCGTCGGCCCCTCAAAGTTTGCCATCAAGCCATTTATTCAAATGTAATTTGTTTGCATATGACTATCTCTTAAAACAACATTTTACAAGAACATGGTATATGGCAATATTTTAGCTCTTCTAGTCAACAACATTAGCCTCGAAGAAAGTTTTTTGCTAAAATTAATATTTAAGAAAATAATTAAGAAAATAACAACAAAATTCCAAACATTTTATATACGTTTTATATATATAAAAGAGGGATTTAATGTCAAGTGAACTAATTTTGAAATCGAAATCTTTCGATTTGGATGAAATTTGCACCACCGTTAGTCCCATTGAATAGTAGTTCAGACACAAATTTTCAACAAGATCGGTCAAAAAGTTTCTGAGTTTGGGAGGGTCAAAGTTTGAAATTTTGGCCATACAGGTGTTCTTTCACATCCATGTAACTTATTACCAATTGGGGTTAGCAAAATTTGTCTCAAGCAGCTTAGATAGCTATTTAATCAATCTTTTTAAAAAAAATTTTTTGGTTTTTTAAAAAAATTTTTTAACATATATCAAATAGCTATCTAAGCTGCTTGGGACAAATTTTGCTAACCCCAATTGGTAATAAGTTACATGGATGTGAAAGAACACCTATATGGCCAAAATTTCAAACTTTGACCCCCCCAAACTCAGAAACTTTTTGACCGATCTTGTTGAAAATTTGTGTCTAAACTACTATTCAATAGGACTAACGTTGGTGCAAATTTCATCCAAATCGAAAGACATCGATTTCAAAATTAGTTCACTTGACATTAAATCCCTCTTTTATATATATAAGACGTATATAAAATGTTTGGAATTTTGTTGTTATTTTCTTAATTATTTTCTTAAATATTAATTTTAGCAAAAAACTTTCTTCGAGGCTAATGTTGTTGACTAGAAGAGCTAAAATATTGCCATATATCATGTTCTTGTAAAATGTTGTTTTTAAGAGATAGTCATATGCAAACAAATTACATTTGAATAAATGGCTTGATGGCAAACTTTGAGGGGCGGACGCCCCCCCTAAAACACAACTTATCGCTACGAAATTTTTTTGTATTTTTTTTTACATAAAACTGAACCGATTTGGGGGGGGGAGAATATAAGAAATCAAAAAAAAGAAAATAACGGCCACCCTAATGGGCATAGTGATTTAGTAAATCATGGGACCTAAATGTATTAGATTGGGGTGTGGAACCAATTTGAGAAATACTATTTCTTATAGAACTGAGCTCTTTTCGGAACTCTTCCCGAGTAGTTCTCATTGATTCTTCCATAAGAGCAATTAATGAGCCGAATGGTGTGTTCGTGCCAGAGTTTAAATTGTTGTTCGAACCAGTGGGAATGCTATCAACTATATTCGTAGGAAATTTTTCCTGTGGGATTGTCAATGTATCTAAAGTGTTAGAAATTCCTCCACTAGTCGGAACGAACTTCGCCGATAGCTCTTGATTGTCCATTATATCTATATCACAAAATAGAGAGGATGTAGGTAAACTACTTGAACTAGAACTTTTATCGGCAATATTCGAGGTAATTGAAATAGTGGGTAAATTTAAACTATTTGATCTTGCAGGGTTTTCACCAGTTTTGCCCTGTTTTGAAATATTGTCCGTGGGAGAATGCACCACCCTCGCTCCCGTTTTCGTAACTTGGTTCTGAAAACTAGGTGAATTGTTTCGAGAAGTTGTTGAACTTGTCGTACCGCGCCCTCTAAAACTAGAATTTCCAATACTTCCTCGCGAAGAATTTCTAGTATTCATTGCAGAATAACAAGTGTAATGTAAGATATGTGGAAAGCCCTAAATTGAGTTTATTTATATTCTTTTATTTTTCCTTTTTTTTCCAGGTCAGATAATTTCAGAAGCAGGGGTTTGTTTATAGAAAACTCCGAGAAAAGTATGAAAGAAAATGTAAAGTACAAAAGATTGGGAACGTTTTACTTTCAAAGTGTGTCTAGAATAAGTTTATGAAATACTGGGAAAGATAAACCATAAAAAGGATAAGTTAATAAAGCAAAATATACATGCCTTGATAGAAAGTACAGCACATTTCGTTCTCTCTATTTTCCCATAATGTAAAATGTCAGTATGCTACGATAGAAGCCTCAAGTAAGCTACCCTATGGACACTACTTACATCTGCTGTATAACATACTTGTGTAATATAAATGCAACAAGACCTAAATTTCGGTTTCAGAGCTCGGGCTCTCTAAACACAAGTATACACTTGAACTGGTTAAATTTTCCAATGCCTAATGCGTATTGTTGCAGATACTTTAAGAGTTTCGTTGAACACACAAACTATGACTAACAAATAAACTAAGCATTGTAGTTGAAATTTATAATTTATATAATCGTTAACCAATACATCAAAATTTTAAAAATTATAGTTTAACTTCAAACTTTAAAGCCTTGCATTCTTAGCATGGCCTTTACGTTGGGCGCCATATATGTTACGCGCCGGCAAGATAATTGAAAATAATAAAAATTGTCTTTAATTGTCTCTATGTATATACAAATATCAAGCCACTAAACAACATCTGTTAAGGGGTATGGTAAAGATGTTATCCCGCTAGCTCTACAGTAGGCAAAGTTGGTTCTCAACCCGTGTTGTAACGCGTAAACACATAACATACTCGTCATACCCTTAGAGTATGTAAACAATGAAAAGAATGAAGAAAGAAAACGAAACGAACCTTCTATGGTGGTTAGGTGGAATACCACGTAGGGTACAATGCTCCCTCCCAACTGCATAAGCAGACTCCTATGACAGACCTAATACCCTATATTTGTATCTGTCCCTACAATAGACATGTTATTTTACTTACATTAAAGCACCTTCCATGGTTATCTTTCCCTTATAAAAAAAATTAGTTTTTCATTTTCAAAATTTACAAATAAAATTCAAAATATTTATTGATAAACGTAAAATTATTGTTAATTATAAATTTATGCATTCTTTTTTTTCTATATTTATGAGTTCTAATCTTTACATACTCATTGTAGAGATCATACTAAATTATTAATTATTACAATTTCTGCTTTTACTAGTGTTTTCATTTCTTTCGGACTATGGGACAAAATGGAAACGGACAGACTCTTATAAGGAAAATACAACAAAATAAAATTAAACAAAAATCATCACTTACAAAATCGATGAATGAAATTACTCCAAATCCATTGATGTGTTGGGCCCAGCAGTCAATGAGAGCAGATGTATTTTGTTGTTGTTTTACTTCTTTTTAAAACCTGCTTTGTAAATGAAGATCATGAATGGAAATAATTTTACTCGTTTTTTTTCCTTTTAATAATATTAAAATAAACTACTTTAGAAAGCAAAAGATAAAAATACGCATTAATTCTACTAAGAAAAATTTTAGTACATTCGAATCTTACTATATCATTACTATGCAATTAAAAGCATAGCTGGGAGCACTTATGCACTATATATAATTGTTTTTTTGATTAAATTAAATGTTAATTCATACACGATACATATTATATATTTATTTGGTTTTAAATAAATACCAATTTAATTTTATATTCAGGTGCGTATATAATAAATTCTTTAAATAATAATGATCCGAAGTGGTTAAAAAAAATTATTCTTTTCCCCTTTTATCTAATTTTAGTTAATAAGTAAATTGTAGTTCATTTCTTATAGATGTTTTGTTAGGTTTTAATAATAAAAAAAAATTAAACCCACTAGTCTATAACCGATTGGTTGTTATGTTATAGGATTTAGGATAGAATAAAATCACCTTTTCGTTGAGATTTATATAACAAGTAGGTAGATTTTAGTAATGTTAATTTTAGTTAAATATAGGTAATTTTTTTAAAACGTTCGAGAAAACAAATCAGACATTGCCAGTTCTAATAGGCAATGTCTGACAAATTAGCTTTTGTGTAAATGAAAGGAAAATTTACATGCCCTTTAGGAGGATAAGGTTAAGTTGATTTTGGAAAAAAAATTGATTTGATATTACGTAACTGAAGAACATTTTAGACCACGTGTATACTAAAGAGCTGCAAGAATACATTCATTTGTTTATTACACACAAGCATTCCAATATTCATTCAAATATTTAAATAGTTAAAGAGTGGTTTACAGAGTTTAAGAGTTAAAATATAAAAGAGAGTGTAGTCTGTGTTTTACTTTATCATAACAAAGGCACACATTCTATTCACTCTTTTTCTTTGAATATTTATTTACTCAATTTGCAAATGCAAACACACGCAAGTATATGGTAACAGTTAGACTGTGTGCAAGAAATACTACATAGTAAAATTAGTACTTATGTTTATTCTCATTACAAATATATCTCTATTAAACAGAATTTGGAACAAAAATTAAAAAAATTGGATTAAAATTATATTAAAAAGGACTTTAAAATTCTTGCGTTTTACGTTTTTGATATCCATAACAAAAGTTACTAGTAATAATATTAATGTATTCATGTTATGAGTAAAACATTCAAATAATATTATATTCGAAACTTATACACATTTTATTATGTCTGTTTTATTTGAATGTGGTAGTATTTTTTTCTGTTTAAATACAGTTGTTTTCTTTTCTCTTTCGCCTTGTGTGTTCATTCATTTGTTTTTTTTAACATAAAATGTAAAGCACTGCGTACTTAAATCGTTTGTTGTATTTAACTTTACCTACTCAAAAAACAAATGAATGTATTCATATGCCTTTTAAATGTAGTCATGCAGACCTTTAGTGTATACATTAATTTGGACCTGGTAGCCCTTTACTTTGTTCATCCACCACACACGGACGTGCCCTTATGTTGCCAAAAGAAAAATTTAATTCCAATGCGTTATTGGTTAGATCCGTCCGCCTGGACCACGTGATTGAATTCTTAAGGAGCAACAAAAGTTACTAAAATAATCACTTAAAAATTATTCATTCTCTTACCTTAAATCTCCAATAAAACTAATGCAAGGAACCGTTGGACTATCCCCTAGCAAGGATAAAAGTCTTCCGTTCTTTCTAATGGTCACAATTTCTCAAAAAAAAATTATTCCTTTTATAGGATAACTAACACAAATCACTAATTTTCACAAAACTTATAATAAATTAACTTTTGCTTCTAAATGCCAGGTCACTTCTTTATGTTAATGCACTCAATACAAGAATGATTTTAAAATGACAAAAATTAAGTTAAGGTAGAGGTTGAGAAAAAAAGGAATTACGCAGTTAATTAAGTCATTCGGTTAAACTGGGACAAAAGGGGACAAAATGTTTTCGCCTACATTAGGTTTTGATTGTAATTCTTAGTCATATACAATTATATACATACATCTTTACATGTAGCAGTACTTATATACTCTCTTTCAATTCTCTATCATAATGATGGGAAAAGGTACATATGTAATAAAAATATGCATTTGTTTTGACTCAAGATACAAGCGAGCAACATGAATGTTGCAGAATCATTCTGTAATGTAATAGAAGTGATAGCAGAAAATGTTGTTAATAAAAAAATTAATATTTTTTTCAATATGTTCATAACATTATGGTTCCAGGTTAAATTTTTCCCTTCTTGTGATTGGCATTAATTCAAACTATTGTCCAAGTTCTGAGCTTACATTACAAAAATCGCAACAAACTTTTTTGACTTCAACGTACTAATTCGTAAAGCCAACAAATCAATTATAACTTTTATGCGTGGGGATAATTTTTAATGAAGGGTTTGTTAACTGAAAGAACACTTTATTAATTTTAACGTACAAGTTTGTTACGATAGCGAACAGTTCGTAGAATTGGCTCGCGTTCATATTACAAACACTTGTTAAATCAATAAATAATAAAATTCACGCGTTTTTGTGTTAATATGACTCAACAAATGTTTTATGTATTAGTTCCACGAACATTTTATTGATATATATGTACATTTGAATTCATGCGACATATAAACTAGTTCATTTTAATAAACTATTCTTTTGCCAAATGAAACATGTATTAATTTTTAAAAACATTCATTATTATACCAAATTGTACATTCCCATAATAAACCAATGTTTTTTTTTTTAATATTTTTTTATTGAATCTTCATATACTAAATATGAACTTACAATTATTAATCAAATTTTATCCTAATACTTTGTGCCACACAAAAATTTCGTCATCACAGTTTCTGTTCACGTATGTAGGTGTTTATCGCTCTTCTGATTGGGTAAGTGTTGCAGTGTCTCTTCTTCTTAGGCGAGTGTAGCCGCCATGATTTAAAATATTTCGAGCTAGTGGATTTGGGTGTTGTTCAAACCTTTTTAAATATTTTACTGCATATTTTCTAATCATAGTTTTTACTAATCGCGCATTGAGATCTTTATGAATGTTTGAGTTTTTAACATACCAGGGAGCGGCTGTGATTATTCGAAGAAGTTTATTTTGGCGCCTTTGAATTTTTTCGATATTAGAGGGCGAGGCCGTGCCCCATAGTTGAATACCGTAGCACCAGATAGGCTTTTAGATAGAGCTGTAAAGTATAAGCTTGCAATCGAGACTAAGGACAGAATTTCTTCCAATAAGCCTATGAATTAGGATGGCTTTTAGTTTCATTTGAGTTAATTTCGCCTCTATATGGCTTTTCCACGTTAAAAGGCGATCTTGATGCATACCGAGGTATTTTACATGCGAATTTTGAGGTATTATTTAATTATTGATTTTAATAGGGGGGGCATGATTCCCGGCGCAAGCTGAATGTTATATGTACGCACTTTTGCTCATTGACCTTTATTTTCCATTGCTTAACCACAGTTTGAGTTGAAATATATGGTCCTGTAAGTATCGAGATGCTTCTTGACTGTTTTTGTGCACGCTTCGAAAAGCTGCATCATCATCAAATGTTGAAGTTTGGGTGTAGTTGTTTGTTTGCATGTCCGAAGTATAAATTAACTATAATAGAAGGCCCAGGATGCTGCCTTGTGGGACTCCAGCGCCAATTGGTTGAGGGGCACTTAAGAAATTTCCTTCTTTTATAATAAATTGACGACTGGCTAAGTAGCTATCTAAAAGCTTGTGTGTGTTTGTTGGTAAATTTTGCTTCAATTAATGTAATAAGCCCTAATGCCAGACTTTATCAAAAGCTTGCGAAACATCGATTAGAATGCTGAGCAATATTTTTTTCTTTAAAGGCTTTTCTTATGACATTAACTATTTGATGAGTTTGTTTAACTGTTCTGTGTTTTCTTCTTAATCCGAATTAATGTTTTGGTATACAACTATTTAAAACATCGATTAGAATGCTGAGCAATATTTTTTTCTTCAAAGGCTTTTCTTATGACAATAACTATTTGATGAGTTTGTTTAACTGTTCTGTGTTTTCTTCTTAATCCGAATTGATGGTTTGGTATACAACTATTTTAAATCGGTGCGACACTAATAATTTCTCAAATGGCTTTGATACATTTGATAATAAGCTAATAGGCCTATATGAATCAACTTTTGTATGATCTTTACCTGGCTTTGATATCATGGTAACTACACTTTTGAGGATAGTATTCCAGGCGTAATATAGCATTAAAGATAAAAAGAATAATTTTCTTTGCTATGCCAGGTAGCTCCAACAACATTTTATTACTGATCTTATCAATTCCAGGTGCCTTCTTAGTGTTTAACTCTCAAATAGCCTTTTTTATTTCTCTTATCTCAAATCTTAGGGGAATAGCTGCTCCAACATTAACAGGCGGTAACTTGACTGCTATATCGTGAGATATATTTGGGGAAAATACGGTTTACAAATGATAAAAAAACCGATTTCTTTTTTCAATATCATTTCTTGCCCTTTCATTCAAGTTTCTTAATGCTGATTTAGAGACAACTAGCCTTTTTAGATTCCTAGCTGCACGCCATAATGAATAGTCTGATTGTGGAGTTGCATCAACTTCCAGGGAAGCCGTTTTCCGAGTCTGCAGTAACTTTCTTAGCCTTTTTGTGAACTCTTTTCTTAAGTTGAGGGGATCTGTACAATTGCCACTCTCTACGGACTCTTCTTTTTTCAGTCAAGATAAGCTCGACATCTGTAGAATATATTGTTACGAAAGTAACTTTAGTTAAGAATTATTTGTAATTATTGGTTAAGAATTAGATTAATTTATGTGTTATCTTGTATTTGTTAGTTATTTTATTAGTTAAAATTGTTATTGTATAAGTTATGCACACTTCGAGTGTAAAAATCAATGTACAGATGTAATGTTAAAATTGTTGTGCATAATTGTACTTCAACCCCACTGTAAACTTTGTTCTTTATTAAGTTATCTCAATCTATGGCAACGCCTAAAAGTATGCCTTAGTTTATGATGCCTAATAACTCAATTAATTCAGCCATATAGATAGTAATAGCTGAATAAGTATAATTAACGAAATAGCCGTTATTAGAACTTTATAGAGCCATCTAGACTTCAGAACTCGAACGTTCTATGGTCATTTGCCCGAGTATAAATAGGATCGCAAGAGATGGCATGATTCATTTCTAAGTTCTGACTTTGTCAAAAACGTATCACGCTGAGAAGATTAAGAGCTATAAAATTACGGTTGTTAAAGTGACTAAGTACTAAATAAAGGTGTGTAAATTGTAAACAGTAGCAAAAGTGTTGTGTTTATTTGTTTTATTTGAATTGCAATAAAAGAACTCGAAACGGTTTATTATAAAGGAAATAAACCAAAACGTTATTGAAAGGCAGTAACGTAACAATATTTTATTATTTTTGATTTTTTTTGGGGTAATGCTGGAATTAGGCTTGACAACCGTACTTTATAATAAAGTATTGTACGTTATTTCGAGTAATTGTACTCTATACTTTATGAGAATAATAAAGTACGCGAAAATACTTTATTTCGCAAAATTAGATTTATCTAGAATACAAAATAGATTCTGGTTATATAAGTCAGGGTCTTATTAGTCATAAAATTATAATTATGACTTATAATCGTCGGCAGGACGATTTTTCGAAAAAAAACTAATCCGACAGCTCTATTTCACTTGTTTGTTTTGTTTGAGTACAATAACTGCTTGCTTTTAGATCGCGAGCACAAAAGTGACTCGTTTAACTAACATTTAAAACAAAATTTCCATTCCTTAAGGGGGCTCCCATACAAAATATTTAATACAGACTAGAAATATATTGAAGAAAACGTACCATAACAGCCAAGGAGTCGCCTTAACACTTTCTCGATACATACTTGCCCCTTACCACTATTCTTAGGGGGCACCCATACAAATATTGCGTTTTATGAAATTTTTAAATTAATTAAAATTTTTCGACTTTTCTGAATAAAAACAAAAGTTGTTAACAGATTTTAATTATTTATAGCTGTTATTTTTAATAGATTTTTAACAAACAAAAATTTCGAAATGTTGCTCAAAAATTATTTTTGTTGCCAAAAAAAAAAAGAAATTATGTTTTAAAAAACGACTGCGCATGTTAGAAAAAAAATTTAACGTTTAAAGGAAATTTTATTTCGGATTTTTGTTTTTTTATACCCTTCACCGAAGGTAAGAGGGTATATATAACTTTATCATTCCGTTTGTATGTTCCACAATATTGATTCTACACCCTATAAAGTATATATATTCTGGGTCCTTATGAAAAGCGAAGTTCAAATTCGGTTGTCCGTCTGTCCGTGTATATGTTGAAAAGGGTTTTCCGAAAACCCCAGAAATGATGTGGACTAGGTTGATGTATATTTATGTCACATATACTCCGTTTAAGTTTGCTATTGAAATTCAGCCAGATCGGTCCAAAAATAACGGAGATATGAGCAAAAAACCACGACTACTTGCGTATTTCCGTATATCTTGAGAACGGCAAAGCCAAAGTTTCCAAATTAGGTACACACATTTAGGTTGCCAGTACACACCATCCTACAAAATGTGGGCGGGATTGGAGAAGTGGGCGTGGTACCTCCCGTACAAAAAAAATTAAAAATTTTAAATTTTAGGGCTGCCATATGTCCTATGGATATGACTTATATATCAAATTTTTAGTGAACATATTTTATAAAAAACTCGGGAAAATCGGTTCAGATACAAACAAGTTATGACCAAAATTAAATTTTTTTTTTAAATACCCACTTTCGGGAACCATAGATCTCCCCGAGTCCAAGCTTTATAACTAAAGTAAATGGTTAATTTCTTCTTCAACACGTCGGTATATAAATCTGCCAAATCGGTTAAAAAATGGCTGAGTTATAACCGAAATACTGAATCCCCAAAAATTACTCTTTTTATACCCTTCACCTCAGGTGGAAAAGGGTATATATAAGTTTGTCATTCCGTTTGTAATTTTTTATAATTAACTTTGTTAAAAATATATTTACAAGTTTATATAAATATTACTTAAGTAAATGGTAAAACTCTTCCTTAACACGTCGGTATATAAAACTATCAAATCGGTTAGACAATGGGTAATTTATGAGCAAAATACTCCAAAAATGGGCTAAAAAACATCAACATTTTTATAAAAACCTAAATTTTAGGGCTGCCATATGTCCTATGGATATGACTTATATACCAAAATGTCGGAAATTTGTATGACTTATAACCGAAATACGTACATATATATATTCTGGGCCCTATGAAAAGCGAAGTTCAAAACCGGTTGTCTCTTATTTAAAAAAAAAAATATTTACCAGTTTTATTTAGTTTTTGTCTAGTTGCTCTGTATTCTGCTCGCAAAATGGTGAAGGGTATATAAGATTCGACACAGCCGAATATAGCACTCTTACTTGTTTTAAATTAATTTCAATAAACTGAACCGTTTTTGAACCGGTATTGGATTCAGCGTGCCCGAATTAGGTTAAAGCGCCAGTTGTCAAATTCTAGCACACTGTAATTGTTTGACAAAAATTGCGAAAAGCAATGAAAAACATTTTTAAATATAACAATAAAAAGAAATTAATTGTACTTTATATTTATACCGTGTACTTTTTTTTGAAATCGACGTACTTCTTGTCTCTGAAACACACTTCACTCATAAACACTGCTTTAGGGTAAATTGATACCTTACGTATGACACAAAACATCCCAGCAAAAGGGCTTGTGGTGGCAAAGCCATAATTGTGCACAAACACATCAGATACTTACCATTGCCAGAGTTCGAAGAAGATTGTATCCAGGCCACATCTATAAATCTTACTGATTTCAAACATACGTTGTCATCCGTTTATTGTCCCCCGAGGCACAAAATTGTACACGATAAATTTCTCAGCTTCTTCTCCACATTGGGCCAGAAATTCATTGCTGCTGGCGATTACAATGCTAAACATACATATTGGGGCGCCAGACTTATTAGTCCTAGAGGTAATCAAATATACAATATCGTAACTGCCAATAATTTTGATGTCTTATCGAGTGGTTAGCCTACCTATTGGCCAACCGACTTCAACAAGCTACCAGACCTTATTGACTTTGCTGTTATTAAAAACCTCAAGCGCGATCAGGTACTAGTTAGTTCCCCCTATGACCTATCGTCTGATCATTCACCTTCAATCCTCATTTTAAAAGGCAACTCTGCCGCCGCAGCTGCAAACTTTATTTCCTATCCAAATTGCTCTCACCTATCACAGTGCATTTCCCTAAAAAATGCATCTGACATCCAAATAGCTGTCGACCGAGAAAAAGCAGTACTGCTAAGCCCTGTTTATAGAAATTTCCCCAGCATTTGGCATGATGGGCTACTCAACAAAATAACACAAATGCTTCCTCAAAACACTCACAAGCTTCTGAAGAGCTATCTAACAGGCAGAACGTTCATAGTAAGGTCGCAAGATAAATACTCCCCCCTCAAGAAAGTTACTGCCGGTGTCCCCCAAGGCAGCATATTAGGACCGCTACTATATATAATATACACAGCGGATATGCCAACAAATCTGAGCACGCATACCTCTACATTTGCAGACGAAACATAATTTATTAGCGTAAACCATGACCCAAAAGTCGCATCGCAAAATCTACAGTCCCGCATCAATGAACTAGAGGCATGGCTAGAAAAATGGAGAAAAAAGGTTAACCCGGCTAAATGTGGTCACTTAACTTTCACGCTCAGAAGGCAAACGTGCCCAGCAGTAAAAATAAATAACATCACTATTCCGGTAGAAAACCATGTAAAGTACTTGGGAATTCATATAGATAGACGCTTGACCTGGTCTCGTCATATCGAAGCGAAAATAACGGCTATGAAACTTAAAGCAGCTCAACTACATTGGCTTCTCGGTGGAAACTCAAACTTGTCTTTAGACAACAAAATTCTTCTATACAAGTCCATCATAAAACCAATATGGACATATAGCATCCAATTATGGGGTAATGCATGCGCATCTAACATCCAAAAGCCTCAAAGAAGACATCTATATATATAAAAATGAAAAATGTTTGTATGTTTGTTTGTTTGTTTGTTTGTATGTTTGTTTGTTGGCTTATAGACTCCTAAACTACTGAACCGATTTTCCTGAAATTTTTACAGTAACATCATGTGAGTCCTAAAAATAAAATAGGCTACTTATTTTTTCGATAGGGGCAGGGGAATTGGTACCCCCCATTGGATGCCAATATTAAATATCGCATATCTTAAGAGCCGCTGCACGCATTTTGTTGAACTTTTGGTAGAAGGATCTCCTAAGCCCCAAAAGTTAAATAAAATAGTAGCGGGGGTAGTGGTTCCCCCATAGGACGCCAATGTTTAATATAGCATATCTTAAGAACTGTTATAGTGAGAATGTTCAAACTTTGTAGAAGTCACTCTTATGGTATACTTCTCTATTGAGAAAAAAATAAAGCGGTAGGTGCAGGGGGGAAATACCTCCCATACGATGCATATATTAAATATCGCTCAACTGAAGAACTATTAAAGGGACAGTCTTCAAACGTGGTTAAAGCTACTATTATGGTAAAATATAAATTTCAATATAAAAATGGGCGGGGTTGACAGGGGAGGAGCAGTACCCCTCATAGATAGAAATATAATTAAGAGCCACTGCGCGCATTTTGTTGAACTTTTGGTAGTAGGATCTTCAGAGCCGCAAAATTGAAATAAAATAGCAGCGGGGAAGTGGTACCCACCATAGGACGCCAATGGTTAATATCGCATATCTTAAGAACTTTTATAGTGAGAATGTTCAAACTTTGCAGAAGTCTTCCTTATGGTATACTACACTTTTGAAAATAAAAACAAAGCGGGCGCAAGAGGGGAAATACCTTCCATAGGACGCATAAATTAAATATCGCTCAACAGAAGAACTATTAAATGGAGAGTCTTCAAACGTGGTTACAGCTACTACTATGGTAAACTTTAAATTTCAATATAAAAATGGGCGGGATAGACAGAGGAGGAGCAGTACCCCTTATAGATAGCAATATTAATAAGAGCCGCTGCAATCAATTTGTTGAACTTTTGGTAGTAGGATCTTCTGAGCCCCAAAATTTAAACAAAATAGCAGCGGGGGAAGTGTTTCCCCCCATAGGATGCCAATGTTTAATATCGGATATCTTAAAAACTATTAAAGTTAGAATGTTCAAACTTTGTAGAACTCACACTTATGGTATACTACACTTTTGAAAATAAAAATAAAGCGGGAAGGCGCAGGGGGGAAAAACCTTCCATAGGATGCATATATTAAATATCTCTCAACTGAAGAAGTGGTTTAAGCAGTGTAGCGAAGCGCACCGGGTTAAGCTAGTTCTAGTATATAACGACAAATTGTCTGCGCCCCATGGTATGATATTATCCACAGAGATCTCAACGTCCCCACTATCCAGGAGGAAATTAAAAAATATTTAATAATATTTAAAACATACATAGATAAACAAATGGCCCACCCTAACTACCTCGCTCGGGGTCTGCTTCAGTTCGAAGGTCACCAGAGGCTAAAAAGAACCGATACTTTGAGCCTAACTAGAAGACATTTTTCAAATTTGAATACAGCAGTTAGTGGTTACATTGGTAACAACTAATAAAAACAAGTAGAATTAAGATTTGAATTCATATTGTAATTTTCGATAAGAAAGATTCAATAATAGAAAAATAAATTTCAAAAAAAACTAGTGCCTCAACAATCGCATGTCAAATATCTCGGTATTCATCTAGATCGGCGTTTAACATGGAACTGCCATAAATAAGCAAAATTAACCCGAATGAAACCAAAAGCAATTCAAATTAACTGGCTTATTGGACGAAATTCTGTTCTTAGTCTCGATTGCAAACTACTGCTTTACAGCTCTATTTTAAAGCCAATATGGTGCTACGGTATTCAACTATGGGGCACTGCCTCGGTCTCAAATATCGAACAAATTCAAAGTAAACTTCTTCTTATAATCATAGCTGCTCCTTGGTATGTTTAAAACTCAAATAAACCAGGATCTCAATGTGCCACTGGTAAGGACTATTATTGCGAAGTATGCGATAAAATATTTAAAAAGGCTTGAGTTGCAGCCAAATCCACTATGTATTATATGATGAAACTTTTTTAAGGTTAGTGTTTGAACAAATTGGCGACTTTCTGTAAATTTCTTTAAAAAAATTTGTCCACATAAGGTTTTTAACTTTAAAAATCAATGACCAATTTCACCAATTTATTTAAATATCAATTTGTGTTAAAAATATGTTTTTCATGTCAAATTAAACAAAATTATATGAAAAACTTTGTATATTTAAAAATGAATTTATATTTTAAAGGAATTGGTGAAATTGGCCATAACAATTGTTTTGCCTAATGTACTGTAGATTTTTAATTATTTGTAAAAGTTTCAGCTCAGTTGTTTTTTATTTTACTCAGACTCGTCTAACAAAAACAAGGAAAGATAAACAGTAAAATGGCCCACTCTTTATTATTAAGAACAATTAGAAAAATTTAACTTCAAAAGAGTACTTTTTAGAGCCAAAAGCGATACTACTAAATTCAATTGATATTCAACAACCAAAGCGCTCTAATTCGTCATAAAATATAGTCACTAAGTAGATTCTTAATAGAAATATTACCATAGTGGGACACTTCTTCCCGAACGATGTCACTACATCAATAAGAATTGAATAGCAGAAGCGATAGATTTTTGCTAAATGGGGATATTATTTAGATTATTTTTCGATCGAAATTGTTTGCAGGGGTTAGTTTAATTGTGCTCTTCTTTTTATTTGTTGTTTAAAAACCCCGAGAATAAGAAAAAGAATAAATAAAATAATATGAAAAATTGGGAATTTGGCACGTCATATGGAAATCGTATTAATAATAAACTTTGTATTCCCGAAAATAACTTTGACAATATATGTAATTGCATGTGCCCGTGAATAATAATGAATTGGCAAATTGGTTTTTTTATTGTTCTCTTACGAAGACAATAGAATAAAGCAGTTTGTTTTTTAATTTTGTTTTTTCTTTTAACCCACTTACAACTACAATTCGAGTCGAAAAGAACCCAACCAATTGTAGGGGGATGTAAGAAAAGATAAACTCACTGTTTGGTGTTTTGTTTAAGCTTTGATATTGTTACAAGTAAGACTTGGAGTGTTTATAATTCTTATTCGCTTTAGGGTTTTATTTGTTTAATATTTTTGGCTTTTCTAAAATCTTTGGAAAAGGTTTCCTGATGAGCTGGCCTAAGCAACCAGTGAAATGCGCATAGAAGCTAGCTTTCCCTCAACAGTAAATTTCAGTGTATTTATCAAATATGAAAAATTGGGAATTTAGCACGTGATACGGAAATCGTATTAATAATAAACTTTGTATTCCCGAAAATAACTTTGAAAAACAAGAAATGGTTTTGCTTAAAATGAATGTACCCAGCAAAAACTTACATTGCAAAGTAATGAGTGAAAAAGCTAATATAACGACTCTTCACTACTTATACATTAGCATTTTAACTCATTATTTTAACACGGTGATGTCATTGGAGGCAAGTACTTACCACCCTCGCTTACAAATAGGGAGTTAAATAAGTCATTACCACATTCGCTTACAAATAGGGACTTAAATAACTTATTACCCCGATGTCACCAATATTACAACTAACATGTCATGACTATAAAATTTCAGTACAGCATAATTTTTCATATTCAAATTTATTACAAATTGTGTTTTATTTATAATAAAAAAAAAAAAACAAATTGTAAGAACAAATATTTTAAATCAATTTGTATTAGATTTGAAAAAACTTCAACCGTAGATGCATTTTATTACGAATGAATTGTAAATTTCGTTAATCAACTCATACACAAGTACTTACCCAGTAAAAAATGGTGCTTACTGGTAAGCAGGTTTGTAAGGGAGAGAAGCACAATTCCCCCTTACAAACCTGCTTACAAGAGGCATGATTTTTATGTGGCGAATTCCCACTTCGAAGCACTACTTTTTTGTAAAATCACTGCGTTTTTCATGGCTTACATTATTCCGTGAAGGAATAGCTTCCAAAAACCGCAGCTTTCATACCTTTGATTAATTGCTTCTATACTGTATACAAGAAGCGCAACACAAAAACTTATGCAAAAGAACAAAAAGCAAAACAAACACACAAGACAGTTAATATGTAATTTTTAAAATAGAACGAAACTGTACGCAAACTAAAAAGAAAACAACAACAAATATAGTAATTGACCACACAAAAATTTGCTTGCGTCCTCTCTGCTCAAAAACAATTTGCTGACTGATTGCGTTACAAAAAAGAAGTTATTTTAAGCATCTCTTGTTTTCGATTACATGTCGGGAATAATCGTAAACACATTTTGAAATCATTGCAATACAACGTGCTTCCATGTAAGGGATTAACAGAAGCACTTTGAACTTTGGTCGTAAATTTTTTCTTTTAAATAATCATTTCAACTACTCCCTTACAACCTGCTTACTTATAAGGGATTATGCGAAGCAATTAAATAATTTTCATTTACTTACATTAAAAATTGACTTCAATGGTTTTCGCTTCCATGTTGCTTCTAAGTAGTATGTTATATCCAGCGCATTTATCAGCGCTCTTGTACTTTTCTTGCTTCCGAAAACCTTAAAATTTTTTACTGGGTAGGTATCAGATTATATGTCAGCCATTACCAAACTACTTCTATGTAATGCAGATGGTATGAAGTAGTCATTGAAAAGTAAGTTGTTCAGTAATGGCAAGTCATTACCAAGTTTTTGCTGGGTATGTATATGGGGGATTTCATGTCAAGTGACCAAATTTTGAAATCGATGTCCTCCGATTTGGATGAAATTTGCACCAAGGTCCTATTGGATAGTAGTTTAGACACAAATTTTCAACAAGATCGGTCTAAAAGTTTCTGAGTTAGTGGGGGTCAAACTTTGACATTTTGGCCATACAGGTGTTCTCTCTTATCCATGTAACTTATTACCTATTGGTGTTAGCAAAATTTGTCCCAAGAAGCTTCGATAGCTATTTGATCCATCTTTTGAACAATTTTTTTTTGTTTGTTTTTAAATTTTATTTATTTAATTTAAAACATTTTTTTAAGCGGGAATGTTTTTTGTTCAAAAGTAAGCTTATGTCTTTTCCTTTAAGGTAGTTTTGGTCCTTTTTTGGGATGCGAGCGGCTTTTGTATAAAAAAAAAATAATTTCTAAATCTAGACGAAGGTTTTTTAATTTTTAGCAATTGAACACTGCAATGTAACTTATTACCTATTGGTTTTTTTTTTTTCTCTTCATTATTTATTTATTGAATCTTCATCTATCTTCTTCTTCTATATATATAAAAATGAAAAATGTTTGTATGTTTGTGTTTGTGTGTTTGTTTGTTTGTTTGTTTGTTGGCTTATAGACTCCGAAACTACTGAACCGATTTTCTTGAAATTTTTACAGTAACATCACGTGAGCCCTAAAAATAAAATAGGCTACTTATTTTTTCGATAGGGGCAGGGGAATTGGTACCCCCCATAGGATGCCAATATTTATTATCGCATATCTTAAGAGCCGCTGGACGCATTTTGCTGAACTTTTTGTAGTAGGATCTTCTGAGCCCCGAAATTGAAATAAAATAGCAGCGGGGGTATTTGAATCCCCCATAGGACGCCAATGTTTAACATCGCATATCTTAAGAACTGTTATAGTGAGAATGTTCAAACTTTCTAGAAGTCACTCTTATGGTATACTACACTTTTGAAAATAAAAATAAAGCGGGTAGGCGCAGGGGGGGAAATACCTCCCATAGGATGCATATATTAAATATCGCTCAACTGAAGAACTATTAAAGGGAGAGTCTTCAAACGTGGGTTAAGCTACTGTTATAGTAAAGTATAAATTTTCAATATAAAAATGGGCGGGAGAGACAGGGGAGGAGCAGTACCCCTCATAGATAGAAATATTAATAAGAGCCACTGCACGCATTTTGTTGAAATTTTGGTAGTAGGATCTTCTGAGTCCCAAAATTGAAATAAAGTAGCAGCGGGGGAAGTGGTTTTCCCCATAGGACGCCAATGTTTAATATCGCATATCTTAAGAACTGTTATAGTGAGAATGTTCAAACTTTATAGAAGTCACTCATATGGTATACTACACTATTAAAAATAAAAATAAAGCGGATAGGCGCAGGGGGGAAATACCTCCCATAGGATCCATACATTAAATATCGCTCAACTGAAGAACTATTAAAGGGAGGGTCTTCAAACGTAGTTAAAACTACTATTATGGCAAACTTTAAATTTCAATATAGTAATGGGCTGGGTAGACAGAGGAGGAGCAGTTCCCCTCATAGATAGAAATGTAATGAAGAGCCGCTGCAAGCAATTTGTTGAACTTTTGGTAGTAGGATCTTATGAGCCCCAAAATTGAAGCAAAATAGCAGCGGGGGAAGTGTTACCCCCCATAGGATGCCAATGTTTAATATCGGATATCTTAAAAACTGTTATAGTAAGAATGTTCAAACTTTGTAGAAGTCACAGTTATGGTATACTACACTTTTGAAAACAGAAATAAAGCGGGTATGCGCAGGGGGAAATATCTTCCATAGGATGCATATATTCAGTATCGCTCAACTTAAGAACTATTGAAGGCAGAGTCTTCAAACGTGGTTAAAGCTTCTATTATGGTAAACTATAAATGTCAATATAGAAATGGGCGGGGTAGCCAGAGGAGGAGCAGTACCACTCATAGATAGCATTATTAATAAGAGCCGCTGCAAGCAACTTGTTGAACTTTTGGTAGTAGGATCATCTGAGCCCCAAAATCGAAACCCCCATAGGACGCCAATGTTAAATATCGCATATCTTAAGAACTGTTAAAGTAAGAATGTTCAAACTTAGTAGAAGTCACTCCTATGGTATACTACACTTTTGAAAATAAAAATAAAGCGGGAATGCGCAGGGGAAAAAACATTCCATAGGACGCATATATTAAATATCTCTCAACTGAAGAAGTGGTTAAAGCAGTGTAGCGAAGCGCACCGGGTTAAGCTAGTATCTATATAAATAAAAATCAATGTTGTTCGTTGGTAATTGCATCAGTTGAGAACGGCTGGACCGATTTGGACAGTTTTTTTTTCTAATGATCGTCATGGTCCAACTTAGGTTTTTACGTAAAGAAAATTTTGCCACGCCCACTTTGTCATATTTTTCTAAAATCAGAAAACGGCTCCATAGATTTGACTTATTTTTCTTACAAATGTTCGTATCAATGCATTTTAGGTTTCCATCGAAAGAAAAATTTACCACGCCTACTTTTACGCCCACATTTTCTATTAAGCACATAACTTGAGGATGGCTTGACAGATTTGGACGATTTTTTCTTTAAAGTGATCGCCATGGTCCAACTTAGGTTTATACGGAAAGAAAATTGTTCCCCGCCCACTTTTACGCCCACTTTTTTCGATTTACCTAAAATCGGAAAACGGCTTCATCGATATGACTAATTTTTCTTTCCAATGTTCGTATCAATGCATTTTAAGTTTCCATCGAAAGAAAAATTTACCACGCCTACTTTTACGCCAACTTTTTCTATTAAGCACATAACTTGAGGATGGCTTGACCGATTTGGACGATTTCTTCTTTAAAGTGATCGCCATGGTCCAACTTAGGTTTATACTTCAATAAAATTTTATCCCGCCCACTTTTACTCCCACTTTGTACGATTTACCTAAAATCCGAAAACGGCTCAATAGATATTTGACTAATTTGTCTTTCAAATATTCGTTATATTCCATTTTAAATTTTCATCGAAAGAAAAATTTACCACGCCTACTTTTACGCCTACTACGAAACAATCAAAGCCGATTTGGAGGTACGATGATTTGTTGGCAGGTGATTTTTGGCAAACACTTCCAGTGGTACCACGATCAACGCCCGCCGATGAATTAAATGCATGTTTGAAGTTGTCTGCTTTGTGGAAACACGTTAGGAAGCTCAAATTGACTCTGAAAATGCGGGTCGAGCTGCAAAACAATCAATCTCGAGACGTATTTTCCAAACAATTGCTGGACATAGGAAACGACAAAATCCCGGTGGATATTTCAATTTCTGCCGGTTCACCGAATCAAATTCCGAACTCATCCGAAAGGTGTTTTCAAACATTACACAAAATTACAGAAATCATGATTTGTTGAGCGAACGTGCTATATTAGCTACGTTGATGTCGACGAACTGAATTTTAAGATTCAAAGTGAAATCGCTGGCAAATTGGAGACGTACAAATCGGTAGATTCCATTACTTCTCAGAACTCCCTGGGATTACCCGGATTACCTCCTCATAAATCTATATATATAAAATAGGATGTGTGTGTATGTATGTATGTGTGTATGTAACGTATGGACTCCAAACTGGGCCGATTTTGATGAAATTTTCAGGGAATCTTCAGAATATTCAGCCGGGTGACACTGTGAATTCTGATTTTTGATTTTCGGTCTGGGTGCGGAGGGGCGTGGCAAAATCCATAACTTGAGAACGGCTTGACCGATTTGAACGATTGTTTCTTTAAAATGATCTCCATGGTCCAACTTAGGTTTTTACGGAAAGAAAATTTTGCCCCGCCCACTTTTTTCGATTTACCTAAAATCAGAAAACGGCTCCATCGAGTTGACTAATTTTTCTTTCAAATGTTCGTATTAATCAACTTTATGTTTTCATCGAAAGAAAAATTTACCACGCTACTTTTTATATTTATCTAAAATCGGAAAACAGTTGCATCGATTTTGCAGAGCCCTAAGGGAATCAGTTCGAACAAAATTTCCACTGTTGATTCGACCACAAATATAGGCATACGAAACCCTTATGAAAGCTGTGAAAGATGAAACTGGAGGGATTTTTTTCTTAACGCTCCCGGTGGAACTGGGAAAACTTTTTTAAGTTAGCTGAATATTGATCTTACCAACTAAAATCGTCTGGTAATACAACACTAATGTTTGCT
The DNA here is from genome assembly GCA_930367215.1 of Pollenia angustigena. Classification (NCBI taxonomy): domain Eukaryota; kingdom Metazoa; phylum Arthropoda; class Insecta; order Diptera; family Polleniidae; genus Pollenia; species Pollenia angustigena. The sequence continues at coordinate 6,645,314 of OV884061.1, read as the reverse complement.
TAGGGCCAGCAACGCGGAACGGGTCAGCTAGTATTAAATATGAACTAACAATAATTAATCAAATCTTAACCTAATACGTTATTTTTTGTCCTGCCAGTGCCAGACAAAAATTTTCTTCATCGCGGGTTCTGTTCACTTTTGTAGGTGTTTATCGGTCATCTAATTGGATAAGTGCTGCAGTGTCTCTTCTTCTTAAGCGAGTGTGGCCGCTTTCATTTAAAATATTTCGTGCTAGTGGGTTCGGGTGTTCGAGCCTTTTTAAGTATTTTACTGCATATTTCGTAATCATAGTTTTAACTAATGGAACATTAAGATCCTTGTGAATATTTGAGTTTTTAACATACCAAGGGGCAGCTGTGATTATTCGAAGTAGTTTATTTTGGCGCCTTTGAATTTATTCGATATTAGAGGCCGAGGCAGTGCCCCATAACTGAATACCATAGCACCAGATTGGCTTTAAGATGGAGTTGTAAAGAAGAAGTTTGCAGTCGAGACTAATGACAGAGTTTCTTCCAATAAGCCAATGAATTTGGATGGCTTTTAGTTTCATTTGAGTTAATTTTGCGTCTATATGGCTTTTCCGCGTTAAACGGCGATCTAGATCAATACCGAGTTATTTTACATGTGAATTTTGAGGTATTATTTGATTATTGATTTTAATAGGGGGGCATGATTCCCGACGCAAGGTAAATGTTATATGTACGCATTTTTGCTCATTGACCTCTATCCTCCATTGCTTGAACCATAGTTCGAGTTGAAATATATGATCCTGTAGGTATCGAGATGCTTCTTGACGGTTTTCGTGCACGCTCAAAAAAGCTGTATCATCAGCAAATGTTGAAGTTTGTGTGTAGGTGTTTGTTGGCATATCCGAGGTATACATTAAGTATAAAAGTGGGCCCAGGATGCTTCCCTGAGGGACTCCAGCGTCAATTTGCTGAGGAGAGCTTAAATAATCACCTTCTTTAATAATAAATTTTCGACCGACTAAGTAGCTTTCTAACAGCTTGTGTGTGTTTACTGGTAAGTTGAGCTTCAATTTAAGTAATAAGCCTTCATGCCAGACTTTATCAAAAGCTTGAGAAACATCGATGAAGAGAGCGGAACAATATTTTTTTTCTTCAAAGGCTTTTCTTATTGCGTTTACTATACGATGAGTTTGCTCAATTGTGCTGTGTTCTCTTCTAAAGCCGAATTGGTGGTTAGGAATACATCTATTTTCATTTAAAATTGGGGTTAATTTTGACGCTAACAGCTTCTCAAACAGCTTTGATATATTAGAAAGTAAGCTTATAAGCCTATATGACTCAACTTTTGTGTGATCCTTTCCAGGTTTAGGTATCATGGTGACTTAGGAGACCTTCCACTTTTGAGGATAGTGTTCAAGGCGTAAAATATCATTAAAAATAAAAAGAATATTTTTCTTTGCTATGCTGGGTAGCTCCAAAAGCATTTTGTTGCTGATCTTATCAAAACCAGGAGCCTTCTTGGGGCTTAAATCACAAATTGCCTTTTCGATTTCTCTTATCTCAAATCTTAGCGGAACAGCTGCTCTAGCAGCAACAGGTGGTAACTCGAGATTTGAGATTTCTAGCTGCACGCCATAATGAGTAGTTTGATTGTGGGGTTGCATCAAGTTCCTCAAGATATTTTTCCAGAGAAGCCGTTTTCTTAGTCTGCAGTAACTTTCTTAGTCTTTTTGTACACTCTTTAAGTAAGTTCTTAAGTTGAGGGGATCTGTGCAATTGCCACTCTCTTCGAGCCCTCATTTTTTCAGACAAAAGATGCTCGACATCTGTGGAATATATTTTAATAGTTTTTGTTTTTTTGGGGGCAATATTGGAATGTTGAACAGCTAGTTTCAGAAAACTGTCAAAATTGTCAATAGAGCGATCTACATAATCCGGTGTACTGAGCGCAATATTTTCTGTGCAATGGGTACTGAGCTATTTTTTATATTTTAACCAATTAATTTGCGTAGATGTCGTCGGAGGTACAATTATATTGGGGTTCATTATAGTAACAATTGTAGGTGTGTGTTCGGAAGATAAATCTAGGGAGGCTTCAACATGAATCGTTTCTATGGGAATGTTTTTAACCACGCCGAAATCGATGACATCTGGAATTTTTTGATGATCAGTGGGCCAATATGTTGGTTGTCCGCTCGCTACCACATTTAAATCCATTTTAGAAATTGTGTTAAATAAAACACGACCCTTTGGTGTTATAAGTCGCGACCCCCAGAAGGTATGTTTAGCGTTATAATCGCCAGCGGCTAGGAAACACGGTCCTAATGATTTAAAATATTTATAATATTGGTCCTCCGATATTGAAAATCTAGGCGGGGAGTATAACGATGAAATTACAAGGTTTCTATTTAATTCCTCAACGCAAATGTTCGTTGCTTGGAGATAATCTTCACGATGATCACACATTAGGTAGTGTTTGACTCGGGTTTTTATTAAAATGGCAGAACCTCCACAAGCTCTATCTCGAGGGTCCTTGGTATCATATAGTATATAACCCTTTATATTAAACGTATTTCTTGAGGTCATTTCTTCTTGATTACCTATTGGTGTTAGCAAAATTTGTCCCAAGTAGCTTCAATAGCTATTTGATCAATATTTTGAAAAAAATTTGTTTTAGTTTTTTTTTAATTTTTTAAAACTTTTTTTTTTTTGCTCAAACGAAAGGTTATGTCTTTTCCTTTAAGGTAATTTTGGTCGCTTTTTGGGATGCCTCTAGACGAGGGTTTTTAAATTTTTAGCATATGCACTATTTTGAAATTTTTCTTATTTGTGTTTAAGTGTTTCTAAAGCCTTAAATATAAAACGTATGCAAAGAAACTAGACAAATTAACCTTTTCGACGGTATGTTACAAACCCAACTATTACTTTACACCTTCGGTACTGTAATGCCCACAATATGTTAATCCCAGGAATAAAATCACTTTTCTTCTGTAGAAATGTTGACAAATAATTCTTTTTTTAATTTTTCTTAAATAAGCGCATTGAGCGCACGTAATACTAAATGAGATTTTTGTTGTCAAAATATCAGTTGCCCCAGAGACAAGTTTTTAAATCAGGTGGAAATATTTTATGGCCATTCTCCGAAATACCAGTTAATTTATTATTTTATGACACTTGCCTTTAAAATGTGGGTGGAGAGATAGACATTAACAGGTGGTTTTTTAATATTATATTTAGAAGGTGAATATTTACAGGTGACTTATTTTTAATATTATATTTAGAAGGTGAATATTTACAGGTGGCTTATTATACCCTCCACCACAATTAGTTGTGAAGAGGGTATATTCAGTTTGTCATTCCGTGTGAAACTTTTTTACTATTCATCTCAGACCCTATAAAGTATATATATTCTGGGTCCTTGAGTAATTTTAAGTCGATTTAGCCATGTCCGTCTGTCTGTCCGTCTGTCCGTCTGTTGAAAACACGCTCACTTTCGAAAACCTCAAAAGAAATCAACAAGCTTGGTGTCAAATTGCTTGTAGTTATCCTAAGCAGTTTGGGATTGAAATTCAGCAAAATCGGTTCAATAGGATCTGAGCTATGAATCAAAATGTGGAACCACCACCTAAAAAAAATTGATAATTTTGTTACAAAAACTAACATATATGGTGGAAAAATGCACAGAATGATATAAGATTTCGCAACAATTCGTTTTATTCAACTGGAAAGCACGCTGTGAAATTTCGTGAAGATCCGTCAATAATTTACCCTAGGCCCCATATAAGCCCTACTCCCGGAAAACAGTATATTAAGCCTAAAACCCTAACTAACAATGCTATGATTACAAATTTTGGCAAGTCACAGTTACATAGGACTAGAAATTAAACTGTTAAGTTTCGTGAAGATCGGTCCATAATTTACCATAGGCCCCATATAAAACCTACTTCCGGAAAACAACTTAGTACGCCTAAATCCGTAAAAAATAATGCTATCATAACAAGATTTGGTACATCAAAGTTTTATTGGACAAGAAATAAAATTGTGTTATTTCGTGAAGATCGGTCCATAACTTACCCTGGGCCCCATATAAACCTTACTCCCGGAAAACAGTTTAGTACGCCTAAATCCGTAAAAAATAATGCTATCATAACAAAATTTAGTACATCAAAGTTTTATAGGACAAGAAATAAAACTGTGTAATTTCATGAAGATCGGTACATAATTTACCCTAGGCCCCATATAAACCCTACTCCCGGAAAACAGTTTAGTACGCCTAAAACCGTAAAAAATAACGCTAGCGTAACAAAATTTGGTGCGTCACAGTGTTTTAGGACAAGAAATAACACTGTGAAATTTCGTGACGATCGGTCCATAATTTACCTTGGGCTCCATATAAACCCTACTAGCGGAAAACAGTTTAGTACGCCTAAAACCGTAAAAAATAATGCAATCATAACAAATTTTGGCTCGTCACAGTTTTAAAGGACTAGAAATGACGCTGTGAAATTTCGTGATGATCGGTCCATAATTTACCCTAGGCCCCATATAAACCCTTCTACCGGAAAACTGTTTGGTTGCCTTAAACCATAATTAATAACAAATCGTCACAGTTTAAGATTATAATAACATCATACAGATATTACTCCTTAAACATTCGAACTGTCGGTGGAGGGTATCAAAGATTCGGCACAGCCGAATATAGCACTCTAACTTGTTTTTATTATTATTAGTAATAAATGGTTAAAACAGGTACTTTATTATTTTTATTATGTAACATGCGGTTAACCCACACTAAGCCCTTCTTCACCCTTATATATGATCTTAAAAAAACTATTTATTGTCATTCTGAAGACTTTCGGGATTTAGTTTTTTTGAAACAGCTCCGAAAAAGGCCAAGCTTCAAAGTGATATATTTTCTTCTTTTTGTTTTAATCCTTATAACAAAAAAGTTCACAGATCATCGGATATGCGAAATATTTCCGACGGCTTATTAAAAAAATCCCTACGCTGTCAAAACGGTGGAAAATTTGTGGGTCATGATGGAAAGAGCTGGGAAAGCTGAACGAATTACCTGATTTGAATAGTAATGAGCCTTGCGTTGAAGTTATCCCGGATGAAGACAAAAGTAATTCTGAGAATGATGACAGAACTGTTGATGAAGGTATACGTTCAAAGAATGAGTGTCAAAACAAATATCATAAGGATGCAGAAGAAGTTCTGGAACAAATACAAGAGAGATACAAGACGTCACAGAGCAGAGCGGAAAGTGTTCAACTTCTTTCTCTTGCTCCATCGACATGGAGTTGTGCAAAAATAATGGCTGAGTTTGGAACGTCTCAACGAAAACCAAGAATTGCTCCAAAATTGGTTGCTGAGCATGGTATTCTCACACTCCCAAACAAAAATAAGGGGAAAACTTTAGAGTGCGATACTGAAGATCTAGTAACTCAGTTTTATAAGCGAGATGATATGAGTCGCTTGATGCCAGGGATGAAAGACTAGATGTCCGTACGAATCGATGGCAAGAAAGTTCAAATGCAAAAGAGAATAGTTCTCTGCAACCTGAATGAGTTATTCGCAACATTTCAAACAGAACACGATGATGTCAAAATTGGCTTCACAAAATTTACCCAACTGAGGCCAAAACACTCCGTTTTGGCAGGAAGCAGCGGAACTCAAACAGTATGCGTTTGCATTTACCATGAAAATGGTAAACTTATGTTAAAGGAAATTAACTTAAGGTATTTAACAGATTACACAAAGCATCAAAATTTTCAAATTGTTTTGGCAGAAAAAAAGTACAAAAAAGTGGATATAAGTGAAATAAAATTTTTTTCTTTTACTTTTGTGTTCTACATGCAGGGCTGTCCGACTTGGGTATTTATCCCCAAAGTTGGGCGTTTCATGCGAGCAAAAAGGACAAAGAAAGTCATTTGGGGATTGGGGATTTAAAAAAAATCGGGGAATTTTTGGGGATTTTACACTTTTTTAATATATTTTCTCTTATTTTTAATCCAAATTTTAATTAGGCTTAAGTTCATGAAATCGAAACATGTCATGGTAACCTGCCGGCCTGGGTTCGAGCCCCAGCCACGTCAAGAATGCAGGATTATCAATAACAATTTTAATTAATTTTCATGTTGCAAAATTCCTTTCTTAATAAAAATAATTTAATGAAAAATTAAATTTCATGAACTTAAGCCTAATTAAAAATATTAAAAATTTGGATTAAAAACCATAAATAGTTCAACAAAATAACCACAATACTAATTATTTTCTCTTATTTTATTATTTACGCTCATTTTTCTTTGTTTCGTATATGAAATATGAAAAAAAAAACACAACTTTTATCTTACTTTTAAACAGACTAAAGGGTTCTAATTAAGATCACCATTTTTGTTAAGTGTGTAAAAGGTACTTTATAAACTTATATGTTATTTTTCTTGAGTGAGTGTTAAAAAAAAAAAAATTAAAAATAGAATCTAAAACCGTAGACAACACATTCAATTTTTGATTTTTTAAAGACAATTTTCAAGTCTTCCCCAAAAATAAGAAAATATGAGAGACAATTTAATAAAGTGTGAGAAAAAAAATGATAGGCTATTGGTTAGTAGTTGTGCTGCATCGAAGTACTACATAAAAGACCAATATATGTATTTTAATTGTTGATTACGGATGGCTTAAACCGAGTGAACAAGCTCCAAATTCTTATAAATTGACTCATTCGTCTTCAATAACAGCTTATTGTTCTGCTTGTAATTCCTCACTGGAATTGCATAAAAAGGATTTAAAAAAACATACCAAAACCAGTCGCTACAAACAAAATAAAATAATTTTTTTGACTAAAAATTTTTATTTGGGGATTTTTGGGGATTTCTGATTAAAATTTTTCTTACTATTTAAAAAAAAAAAATTAAAATTTGGTCAGAAAAAAAACAAACAAAATATTACCTTTTTAAGGTTTTTTTTAATTTGGGGATTTTTGGGGATATTTTTTGAATTCTGAGGGGACAAGCAAAAAAGTATTTGGCGGCCCTGTCTACATGTGGTACTTTTTACATTTTTATAATATTGACAGACATAAGGGTGGTCCTTAACTGTATGGAGCATATTTGTTTTCTATTTTTCCATGCCCTAACCCCCCAATTCGGTGGGTATTGATTAAAAACCGACGCCGAAAAATTTAAGGGTAATCGGCGAAGGCTAAGCCGTCCTCACAACTAAATAAAAAATAAATAAAAAGTAGCGATCGCCATTCACAGTAACGTGACGATCGTTATTGTCAACGATAAAATATGGCCGAATGACGCCGCCGGCATGCAAACCGCACCGAATAGTTTTTTTTTGTGGATAAAGTTGTGATTCATGAAGCACATGTGGATTCTTACCAAACCAATAACTTCGTCACTGAAGATGACTTTGCGATGAAATTCATCATATTCGCTCATCTTCTACAGAGCCCAATCGGAGAACATACGTAGCGGCAAATGGTCTATCGGCTTCAATTCTTGAGTCAGCTTGATCTTGAATGGATGTAAACCAAGATCTTTACGCAAAATGTGCCATAAAGTGGTCTTAGCGATGCCCAGTTCTTGAGAACGCCTCGGAATCGACTGATTTAAAATCAGTGATTTTGATCGTTTGCAATGGACGCCTGAACGGCAGCGATATTTTCGTCACTTCGACCTGCCCGTTGTCTCACTGACACGACAGCATTACACAATGGATATGTAGACTCAAATTGTTTCACTAAACTTCTTATTGCCTGCCTACTAGGGCGTAAATAATGACCGAAAATTGGAGTTAACGCTCTTAATGTTGCGGTCAACGACTCCGAATTTCGGCAGTATAGATATTTGTATAATTTGCATACGTTGATCGTTCGTGTACTTTACCATGATGAAAATGTTTAGTTTACTAAAAAAGGAAAGACTATTTTTTCGTTTATGAATACAACTTTAGCTATTTTTGCTTAAAAACGGATAACTAATCATAAATAAGTTTTTATGAATACGGTAGTAATCCTTCATACCAGATTTTATCAAAAGCTTGAGAAACATCAATGATGAGTGCAGTACAATACTATTTTTCCATCTAAATCCAAATTAAAAATTCATCTAAGTTTATTTTCGACCAATATCGGGATTAATTTAGAAACCAAAAGTTTCTAAAATAACTTTGATAAGCTAGATAATTATACCATGTGACAGTTTTTTGACCAAATATAATTTTCACCTAATATTTATGTTAACTTGCAAGCTGAAACCGCCCAGCAAAAATTTTACTTACCTGGTAAGTTAGCAAATAATGTTGGAGAAAATAAACACTTTTTATTTTTCGGCTGAATAACTACTTATTTTTGTTCGAGATGTCCAAAGAATTCAGTACTTACTAGAAGTCAAAAAATACCTACTTATTATTTAACTACTAGTAAGTTGAATTGTAAGTACTTACAATAAACTTACCAGAAGCCAAAAAATCACTAGTTAATAGACCTAATAAGTAGTTATTGAGTACGTTACCAGTAAGCAAATATTCAGTAGTGAAAATACAGAAGTAATAAGTAGTTGCTGAGGTCATTACTAGTAAGTATTTATTGCCGTTTTCAGAATAATGACAACTTCTTACCAGGTAATGTATTAAATAACTAAAAGTTTTTCCTGGGCGAATATGAAGTCAGAATGCTCAAGAGTGGAACAGTTTTCGAGATAACCCTTATTTGTGTTTTTAAAAAAGATGATGTCACTTAAATGCAAATATCTTCAAAAATATTAAGCTGATTATGTATTTCTTTTTTAGTAAAATAACGAAAATAAAAATGGATTACTAGTGAAGATTGGTCAAGAAATGACAGAGTTACAGGGGACAAAAATTCAAACTTCATTGAAAATTTTATGATTTTTTGCATTTTGCTCTTTTCAAGTTATTTGTTTTATATCAAATAATTAAAAAATGTAACGTTTTATTACATTGGGCATTAGTTTATTTCAATACAAACATTTTGCAAAAATTATAAAGCTACAAAAGATTTAGTAAATTAACCCGCATAGAATTTAACAGTTTTAGGCTTTTTTTTAATTTTTTTTGTTACTAAACATTTCGCGATGTGTATTTACTTGGTGTGTTTTTTGTGATTTGGTAAAAACCGAAAAGTGGGATATTTCAAATAATCTTTTGTAGCTTTGTCAAATGACATCCAAAATTTACCCGTGTTTTAAGATTGTATCAAGTTTCCAGTGATTTAGTTTTCTGGGTCTAAAGTAACTTTCAATACTTTATTGTTCATTATTTCAGTAATTTTTTAAGCTGAGGAGATCTGTGAATTTTCTCTACTAACTATTTTTTATTAAGCCAACAGCCCTTTGACATCTGCAAAATATTTTATCATATCTGCTTTGTTTGGGAGCTATGGAGGAACGTTCAAAGCTAAGGGTACGTTCGTAAATGCATCACTGCGCTGCATCAGAAAAGCAAACTTTTTTTTAGTGGCGATAAAAGAATAATAATAACTTATATTATTGTGTGACTATTATTTTTGTGGAGTATTTCACAATTTTTCGGTCCACATTTACTTCACTGATAAATATATTACCACTTGAAATCACTGATGCAGCGCAGTGATGCATTTACGAACGCACCCTAATTTTAGATTTCTATCAATATTGGCAATAAAAATTTCTATATTTTTTGGCGTACGTCAGCGATATATTATCCGTACAATGGGTACCAATATACATATTTTTTATATTTTGGCCTTTTTATCCGTGAGCCAGTTTTCGCTGTGGATAATCAGTCGAGGACACACCTTTATTGGGTCCATTATTGTTACTAAAGTGGTTGTGTGATCAGAAGATAATTCAATTAAATTACTTATAAAAAACAATTAAAAGTAAATACTTTTTATCCATATTTTGTTATTTATTTCATTTTATTTTAAATATTAGTATTATTTATATTTACTTATATAAATAACAAATCGAAAAACAACTTCATCTATTTATATTTACTTATATTTATAAAAACAAAAACAAAAATAAGTAATAATTTACAATGGCATTTTAAATAAATGTGACAAAAAAAGTAAGAGTGCTGTATTCGGCTATGCCGAATCTTATATACCCTTCACCATGGTGCGATATATAAATAAATAATTTTTGTGCCACGCCCTATCCCGTCTAAATTTTGTCGGATGTTGTGTTTTAATTTACAAGATTTTCTCTACAAACTATTTTTTATTGAGCCAACAGCCCCTCGACATCTGCAAAATATTTTATCATATCTGCTTTGTTTGGGGGCTATGGAAGAATGTTTAAAGCTAATTTTAGATTTCTATCAATATTGGCAATTGGATCTTGCCATCCTCCAGGTAAACAGAAAAAAGAAAAGAAAAACAACAACAACGAGAGATTTATGGCTTCAATTAGATGCAGTCGTGTTTTTTCCTCATATCTCATATATAGGCCGATCTAGCTGAATTTAACGAAGAATGTGTGACATAAATATATAACAACCTGGTCTCTAAATTTTCTGTGGTCTGCGGATAAGACATATAAACATACAGACGGATATCATTAAATTGACTTCCCTGCTCACAAGGTTCCAGAATATATCGTAGGCCTAGAATGTAAATCAGCTAAGTCCATTTTTTGCATTAAATGACACTTCGATACCTTTCGAAAGATTAAGAGACGCCGCATCGACTAAGAAAAACCTTTATTTTAATTAAGAACTCTGTCGAATTTTAGAAAATATATATATAAATATATATATATCTATATAGGTTTGCTTCTTAAGCTAGAAATATAACACGTGAGAAGTAATTTGTCTGATCTGTTAAATTTGCTAGAATAAAGCTAGCAGGTTTACACTCTATGGCGACGATATATACTTTATAGGGTCCAGATAAATATTGTAGAAATTACAAACAGAATAACAAACTTATAAATACCCTTTTACTTTCGGTGAAGGGTATACAAACATGGTTGAAGTGGCCGGATGATGTTCTGTTCTGTCCCTATCCTTTATTTAATAGTTTTAAAAGCCATTAATTTATGTTTTTTATTAAAATTTAATTGAGTAATTAGTCTAGTTTTTTGTTTCGAGCCAAAAAGTAACGTGGAATTTAACTAATAAAGAAGCAAAATAAATTTAAAAATGCAAATTTCAAGTCAAATTTCTTTTTTAATTAGCTATGTCGGTTTCCAACCAACTTTAATTATATTTTTTATACTTAATTCTTTTAAATGTGCTTAATACAATAAATACTATTATGTAGTATATTTTATACATACTTATATGTATATAGTATATACATTAGGGTTGTCGTTAACTGTATGGATCAAATTTTTTTTTCTTTTTTTTCCATGCTCTAACCCCCCAATTCGGTGGGTATTGATAAAAAAACAACTCAAAATAATTTTTAGGACGATTGGCGAAGGCTAAGCCGTCCCTCAAGCCCGCCAAAGTTTGAGAAAAATCGTAAAGTCCGACTTGTATGACTTATATTTAGGAAAATGTTAATTTTACATAAAAATCGTTTTCCAAGAAGTTGTTGTTAGTAAAGTTTCCAACAACTTTTGCCTTAACAAGTTTTCTCTAAAACTCATATTGAACAAAACCTAATTAAAATAAAAAGTAAACAGCAGCATTGATGCGAATTGTTTCTTTAGAACTGTTTTTTCTTACACACGTCAATTCAGCTTTAATATTTGTGTTTGTGTGCGTTTGCTTAAAAAAAAATAGTCAAACGCATATCATTTGTTTCTAACGTACCACGGTTGATAAAGTTGGTGCAATTGTACTTTGTTGATACAATTCAAAGCCAAAAGTACGGTGGTACCACCGTCCCTGCAAATAATAGGACCAGTCCAAACACGCGTGTAAAGAGTAGCCCACAAGGGACCAGGACTAGTCCAAAACTAACCCAAACGTATGGAAAAAATATGGTCTATTTAACATTACGATGTCCTAGGAGAGGAACATATAACCCACCTTTGGACCTCTAACAAGTAGTTTTAAAACTACTCCATGGTATACTCAAGAGGATTAGTTTTGAAGTCGTTTAAAAACGAAAACATGTCGTTAAAAAACGAAGACATTTCGTCTCACTACAAACACTTTTTAACAATGACATGGTCCATGCTTGCATTACATCGGACCAGTCCATGGAGTAGTCCATTTTATCAAAATGGATTAGGTGGTCCAATTTTTTTTGCAGGGGTGACTTATTTGGAACTATTTCCAAATTTTTCAAACCTAAATATTTATAATTGATATAAAATGGCAACTCGTATTTACTGTCCAACGAATATAAACTGATTTCAGTCTTTGGTGCAAATGGTTTTGCCAAAGTGCAAATGCAGAATTTCGAAGCGTTTTTATGAAATCTGAAATAAACTCTGTGTATGTTGTTGTTGGATTTAACAAAACAGCTATGATATTTTGCATTTGCTCTTTGCAAGACCATTTGCACCAAACACTAAACTTCGCTATTGTGAATAGATTTTTCCACTGATCATTGGACGATTGCATATGCCACATTCTAAATCAAGTATCAGCGGCAGCATATAAGGCTTCATGGCAAAATATTATAAAAATAAAGGAACGAAATAGACCGTGTGTTCCAATGGTTTCAAGTGTAACCGAAACAAAAGTCTTTTTCTTTTATAAAAAAAAATATTTATTACTATTGGGGTCGAAAAAGCACGATTGTAGAAGTTCGTAAGAACGATATTGGTTTTCTCATTTATCATCCCTGTAACATACCTGCACGCTTTCTTTATTCTTTAAGGGGGCTCTCAAATAAAATTGTCAACACAGACTAGAAATATATTGAAGAAAAAGCGCCAGAACTGCCAAGGAATCGCCCCAAGGTGGATTAAATATATGGCGGACCTTCATTAGTTTTTTGTGCTTAACACTTTCTTAAAACATAATTGCCTTGTATCTCCACCCTTTAGGGGGGCTCCCATACAAATATGCCGGTTTAATATAATTCTTAAATTTGGCCACTGCAGCGTCAAGATTGCCCTTAGTTGGGTCAAAAGTATGACCAACCTCACATAATTTGTTTTATCCCCATTGCCAAAAAAATTTGGTTTCTAAAATGAGTACGCATGTTAGAAAAACCTATATCAATGGTTAAAGGTAATATTATTGTGGAATTTCGTTTTTTTAGTTTATTTTATAAACTAAACCGTTTTTGAGTTACGCTGTGCAACCTCCTCCGTTTTCGAAATTTTGAAAACAAGAGCTTACCTAAAAAACGGTTAGCACCACTGAATTCAGCGTACCCGAATTAGGGTAAAACGCCAGGTGCCCGGCTGGTCGGTTTTTTTTTTTAAATAAATAACAAAAATGTTTTTCAACAAAACTAATTCATAGAAAATGCGTTTCTTTAATAAATTAAAAATTTAATTTTTTAGTGGCTTTTTCGATATTTTAATTTTTTTTTTTTGTTTAATAAGAGATAAAGAAAAACTTGTGAACAAATTTTCTTCAAAATTAATATTTTCTAAGTTATTAAACATAAAAGTCAGATTTCATGTAAATTATAATTTTTCTCAAACTTTGGTGGGCTTGAGGGATCGTCCTTAAAATTTTTGATTTGTTTTTTTATCAATACCCACCAAATTGGCGAGTGAGACCTAAATAAATCCAACTTTTGATTTTAACGGCCACCCTAGGGTACCACCGTACTTTTTGGCTTTGAATTGTATCAAAAAAGTACAATTGTACCAACTTTATCAACCGTGGTACGTTAGAAACAAATGATATGCGTTTGACTATTTTTTTTTAAGCAAACGCACACAAACACAAATATTAAAGCTGAATTGACGTGTGTAAGAAAAAACAGTTCTAAATAAACAATTCGCATCAATGCTGCTGTTTACTTTTTATTTTAATAAGGTTTTGTTCAATATGAGTTTTAGAGAAAACTTGTTAAGGCAAAAGTTGTTGGAAACTTTACTAACAACAACTTCTTAGAAAACGATTTTTATGTAAAATTAACATTTTCCTAAATATAAGTCATACAAGTCGGACTTTACGATTTTTCTCAAACTTTGGGGGGCTTGAGGGACGGCTTAGCCTTCGCCGATCGTCCTAAAAAATTTTTTGAGTTGTTTTTTTTATCAATACCCACCAAATTGGCGAGTGAGACCTAAATAAATCCAACTTTTGATTTTAACGGTCACCCTAATATACATATACTATATATTATGTTTTTACATATTCCTGTTTAAACGAAAATGTCTTATTAAATTTCCGTATGTAGTGATCATAATATATGAAAGTGTTTATATTTGCGACAAATTGTTATATATACTACTTTTCTATGCAGCATTAACAAATATCAACTTTGTTTATGTATTTGCTAAATAATATAGAACAAAAACTCAAAAATAAATATATCTTTGGCTTAAGAAATACTATGCAACAATACGACCATCTCAATATTTTACAACTATTCCAGCGTAAAAAGGCCCTTAAACGAACTTAATCCCGAGAAGCTTAATTTGAACATGGCAAACATATTTTAAAAAGTTTTTGATAGCCAAGTTGAAGTTTTACAATGTGTATTTAAAACAAAGTTTAGAAAAATTCACATGTGATTTCCCATACTTAGTCATTCATTAATTTTCTCTTTTTTAAAAAGGATGATGTGACTGAAATGCAGATATCTTCAAACATTTTAAACGGATTATGTATTTCTTTTCTTTTTAGTGAAAGGTTGTAAAATTTTTAAATAACCATGGATTACTAGCGAAAATTAGTCAAGAGCTATAGGGGACAAAAGTTCAAGCTTCATTGAAAATTTTATGATTTTGTTCAATATTGCTTTTTTAAAGCTATTTTTTTAAACCAATGCGCACTGGCAAATTCCGGCCAAAAATGATTTTTTTTTTAATTTTAATAAAATTTTGATGACAGATTATAGCGAACACTTCAAAAAAAAAAATTTATATTTTGGTTTATAAAAAATAACTTGAAAAGAGCAAAATTGCAAAAATCATCAAATTTATAATGAAGTTTGAAATTTTGTCCCCTATAACTCTTGACTTATCTTCGCTAGCAATCCATGGCTATTTTAGAAATTTTATAACCTTTCACTAAAAAGAAAGAAATACATAATCCGTTCAAAATTGTTGAAGATATTTGCATTTCAGTCGCACCATATTTTTTAAAAACACAAATAACGGTTATTTGAAGTATCTCAAAAATGTTTCTACTTTTGGCAATTCTGACTTCATATTCGGATTCAGCGGAAAATTTTACATAAAGACATATATATGTCGTTTATTTATCTATTTATCTATATATATAAAACAGGATGTGTGTATGTATGTAACGTATCCCCGTTGACCACGTCTTTAAGACTTCTCGAAGATGGATGCACGACAATGTTAATACCTGCACGACATGTGAGGGACAGCGGAAACAAATCGTCAATGACATTTTCGAACAAATGTCGCGAAAATCGTGCACGACACAAAGAAAGACAATGTCCCGTACTTTATCATTAACGACTACCTGCATGACAATGTCGTCTATTTCGACGTCCACGACAAAAATTAATATATGGTTATCTAATTCAGAGAGTTTTTTAGTATAGTTGGAATTTTTATTTTTGTTATATGTTTTATATTGGACTCCTATAAGCAATCCTAAAGTTGACAGTGAAGTACTAACTGCATGTAATACATTTTCCAGCCCGCGATTAATTTTATCATCACTTTTGGTTTTACTGTTTAGAACTAATTTGTAAATTTTTTGTAGGTATGTATTTAAATCAACAATTAAAAAAAAAGAATGTGAGGCTTTTAAGAAAACCAAGCAAGTGATTGAATAGCATTCAAGAAAACTTTATCGTCAGTAGCTTTTATACAATTTTATACAGTTTCACTCATACTGTCCCACATAGAGTTTAATAGAGGACACCTTATAAGACAAAGTCGCTCATACTGTCCCATATAAAGCTAAATAGAAGATAACTTACAAGACAACGTCGCTCAAACTGTCGTGCACGACGATTTCCTGTAAATTGTCTTCAAGAAAACCCAAACAACAGGGGACACGTCGTGCATACATCATTGACGATGATGTCGTCCACGGCAATCTGGCCAACTGGGATGGACTCCAAAACGGCTTGGCCGATTTTGATGAAATTTTCAGTGAACCTTCAGAATATTCAGGCGGGTGACACTGTGAAGTCTGATTTTTGATTTTGATCTGCGGGCGGAGGGGCGTGGTAAAATCTAATTTTCACATTGCACCACCAATGACATCTATATAATTGTGACGATTTTTTCTTTAAAATAATCGCCATGGTCCAACTTAGATTTATGCGAAAAGAAAATTTTGCCCCGTCCACTTTTACGCCCACTTTTTTATTTACCTAAAATCAGAAAACGGCTCCATCGATTTGACTAATTTTTCTTTTAAATGTGCGTATTAATCCGCTTTCAGTTTTCATCGAAAGAAAAATGTACCACGCGTACTCTTACGCCCACTTTTTCTATTAAGCGCATAACTTGAGAACGGCTTGAGCGATATGGACGATTTTTTCTTTAAAATCATCGCCATGGTCCAACTTAGGTTTTACGGAAAGATAATTTGGCACCGCTCCCTTTAACGCCCACTTTTTTCGATTTACCTAAAATCAGAAAATGCCTCCATCGATTTGACTATTTTTTCTTGCAAATGTTCGTATCTTTTTAACGGATTTTAAAAATCAAACGCAAACATTTTTCCTAATTTGGACAGGACAACGTCTGTCGGGTCAGCTAGTCTAAATATAAATTATATTTAAATAAAAAGTTTACGTAGAATATAGGCATTAACAAGTTCTCTCCATTCTCTTCTATTATTGGCGAGGACTTTGATTTGTCTCCATGTTTTATTAGCTGTTGCGAGTTCTTGCCTTGTGCAGCGTGTCCAAGCATAACGTGGTCGTCCCTGATTGCGGTGTTATTGAGGGTTCCATTCGAGGGCAGTTCTGGCTATTTCCGTTACTGGACGTCTAAGAGTATGTATATAATTCTATAATTATGCGTTATGTATTGATACGATCTACACAGGGGCGACCAGGTTGAAACCCCGCTTGCTCTCTCCTCAAAATATCATCCATCACAGGTGATATTCTTTGCAGTATTATCGTGGCCATGACCTTACCTATGGAATTGAGTAAGATAATACCTCTCCAGGTTTTACAGAGGGTTAGGTCGCCTTTCTTTGGGATGGTTATTACAGCGCCTTCTTTCCACTCTGATGGTATCTGCTCGTTGAGCCAACCATTTCTAATAAGAGGTGTGAAAAACTCTGTTAACGTTTTAGCACCATATTTCAGCAACTCTGCCGGAATGTTGTCTGGGCCTGGTGATTTGTAGTCCTTCATTTTACTGTCTCTACTGCTGTCTCTACTCCTTGATCCGTAGGGGAACCTGTTGGGATGTCTCTTCTCGGATTTCGTCTTATGTTAAACGCCGCGGAGATTACCTTAATGATCGTTCAGTTTGCTCAGCTATTTCATTGTAATATCTTTCACGATCTGCTCGGACCACGTAGCTTACTTTGCGTGTCGATAAAAGGTATTCTGTTTAAGGCCCTTTTTGTAGGGGATTTGGCTCGTACCCGTGCGTAGTGAAGGATTTTACGTCTTTGTATCTCAGATCAAGACTCTTAGCTTATCCACGGCTTAATCTTTTCCTTGCTTAAACCAAGCACCGCTTTAGCAGACTCTTTACAGGATTTTGCTACGTCGTTTCAGTCAGTGTGGTTGCGATTCAAATTCAAACGCAGGCATTGATTAAATAACATTATTGTGTTGGGGTCTTGAAAGGGTGCTGTCGCATGCCGCAGGACGTAATCGAAGTGTCGCAACAAGAAGCTGATGGTCACTGTCAATATCAGCACCACGTCTAGTTCTCACGTCCATGAGGGAGCCAAGAAACAGCTTACTGATCATTATGTGATCTATTTGATTAAATGAGCGAACATTCGGAGATTCCCAAGTATACTTATGGATATCTTTGTGTGGAAATTTGGTACCACCAATAAAAATACGATTACGAGCGCAAAAAATCCACCAGACGATCTCCATTGTTGTTACGTGATGCTGCAAGACCATGTTTACCCATTATAGACTGGTGGTTCTTGTTGTTAGTTCCAACCATAGCGTTGAAGTCACCCAGAAATATGTTTATGTTAGCGTCATGTAAAGAGTTTGTAGCAGCTTCTAATTGATTGTAGAAGTCATCCTTCACATCATCTTCGTCAGGTTCGGTTGGAGCATAACATTATACAATAGATATTTTAGCGGAATTTGGAATTCAACCTTGCAATGATAATACGTTCTGATATTGGGTTGAACTCTATTAATGCAGCTTTTGCCATTGGAGACAACAGTAAACCGACTCCATTCCTTCGGTGCTTAAAATTACCACAATACAGGAAGCGGTGTCCGGATGAACCGCTTGAACCGCTATTAAGCCATCGTACTTCACTAAGTCCCAAAATATCAATATTATAACGCACCATTTCCTTTTGTACTTGCTCAATTCTGCAAATTTAAGATAGAGTTCTTACGTTCCAAGTACCAATCATAAACCGTTTTTTAAGCCAAAAGTCGTCATCAAGGGGTAGTTGTTTGTTGAATTTGTTATCGTTTCTGTAATAATTGTTATTTAGGATGAGTGGGCTATTAGCCCAAAGCACCCGATCCTAATGTTGGGGCTGCCAACAAACCTCTAGGCAGGTATTAAAAGCAGAAGAGCTTCAGTGACATTGTATTGTTGTCACCTAGCTACCTGAGACGCATCGGTTTAACCATGCAATTCAAGTTGCTCTGAGATTCTGCCCGCCTTCTCACGTTAGTTATCAGTGGACGGTAGCCCACATGACATTATCAGGGGATACTTGGTCAGAGACCGGAAGTGTGAGTTGCTAGTTACATAAAGATAAGGTGTCAATTGGTCAAAAAATGTCACGTAGTGTAATTTATGTATAAATATCAATGATATACTTCAACGTTTTCTATACTGGTCTAATGGTCTATCCATAACTTCGTCAAAGACTAAAGCTCTTGCTCTTGGTATCAATAAATAGCAACTACTAGATTTAAGCATACATGTGTGTAAAACAAGCGTGAGCTTCGTGGAACGGTTGAAATGTTTAGGCATTTATTTAGATATATGTTTACACTTTGAGACTCATACCGATCACCAGGGAAACCAGAAATATGCTCTAAAAACGCGTTTTATGCGCATTAAATGTGCATTAAAGACTGGAAAATGTGCCCAGAAAATTTTAAAAAATATGCAATAAAAATTAAAAATTGCTTATTTGAAGACACAATATTCAACAATTTTATAACAAAATTAAAAAAAAAACCTAAAAATATTATCGCTTAAGCCCATATTAGGTTAAACTTCATATAAGAGATGACTGCGCCGAATATAATCTAGATATTAACATCCATATGGGTTTTTGTCTTAAAGAGATCTTAGGTAAGGTCGCTAAATTGTTAACAAATGTTAACATTTAAAAGGAAAATAAAGCTATTTAAGGAGCTTTGAGCAAATGTGAACCGATTCGAAAATAATTTAATTTGCAGTAAAATATTTTTGAGACGAGTTTAATTTAAATACCATCATAATTAGATAGATGGCGGACGCAAAGAGCCTAATTTGGATGTGAAATTATAGGCCGATTCTCAACATTTGCATAGACTTCGTCCATATTTAATCAAATTATCTACAAAATTGGAACTTGTACTTTGCGCACAAGGCTACCATGGACAGACAATCAGCCAGACGGACATCGTTTGATCACTTTAAAAAGTGATTCTGAGTCGAACGTTATACTGAGAGATTGGTCTTGATACAAATCGCATAACATTTATCCTTAATGACAACCTGCTATGGCTTACAATTTTATAGTAAAAACTTTATGTAGATTTTCGAGAAAAAAAGTATTTGCTGCGAAAGCAATTGTAGGCATAAACCTAAAACCTAAATAATGCTGCAAAAAGGCAATTTTAAAACGTTAATATATGCATATGCACTAACAAATCGATGCCAAAATTCATAAAAAGATCTAAAACGGATAGATATATTGTTTCTGCCTTCATTGGTCGCACAAGGAAAAACATGCAATTGCATATTTATGGTTTCCCTGCTGATCACATTAGCTGGAACATTTCAGGTTTATTGCGTCAACTCTAATCTACGAATATATATTTGCCACAACGAGAATATGATAACTGCATGTAAAGTGTAGATTAATGCGGAGTTTTAAACAAAAACTTTTATTATTACAAAAAGGTAAATTTGTTTGCATTTCAATATAAATTAAACAATTTAGTTAATTTAATTTTTCAAAAGGTTATTGTGAACTAGAACATTGCACACCAGAGGACCAAAAAGTTATGTATATGGGTTTGGCAGGTGGGTTTTACTATATTTTGTTGTTGGTAGTTATAGAAAAAAAAAATTATAAATTTTCTTATTACATCTTGTTAAGGTGGCTGAAATATATTAATCGGACTTTTGATATTTGTTACGGGCTCATTGCGTGTTCCTTTACAAGTTTTCCGTGCTTCACAGAGTTCAACAGGTGCTGTAGAGCCACGAATCTACCATACACTTAGCCCAAGATTTGCCCGAACAAAATCTACATGCTTCAATCGTATTGATTTGGCGTCCTAAGACAGCTAGTTATCAACTGCTTTATGATAAACTTAGTCGTTGTTGTTTCACGATTTCTAAAGTGTTTTCCGACAGTGGGCTTTATATGGGCCTATGGTAAATTATGGACTGATTTTAACAACATTTTTTACAACTTTTAGGTTAAATAAAAAGAATTTGTGCAAAATCTTAAATCACTAATTACATTCAGCTACTAATTATGTTTGCGTTTATAACAAAATGATACATTTTTTAGGGTTTTGACCCAATATTATTCTTTTCTTTTAAGTTTTTCGAAAGTGAGAGAGTTTTTAACAGACGGACATGGTTAAATCGACCAAAGGCTAGTTCACATTAATTAAATATTTGACTTTAGAATCCGAAAAAAGCTTTACTACAAATTTCATCCACCATTTACATTGTAACAGTTTTTCTGGATTCACTAAACTATATTTATTTAAGCAAATCATAGTAAATTATTATTAATAAAGTCTAAAGCGCTTTTTGATCCAGTAAATGTTGTGTAAAATCAAATAAATATTTGATAATAATTGTGGTTACGTGTGGGACTTCAAGTATTTGTTAAGTGTGACATTGAATTACTCAAAAACTCAAAATATATAAGTTAATACAATAATAATTATTGCCCTTAATCATTTCCGCGACACATACATTTCAATTCTTTATTTTTGTTTCTCTTGAAATAATTTTCACTTTTGTTTACGTCAGCGTCTGCTGTTATTAACGAAAACAAAAGTATAAGGTTTCAAGCTACACGCGCAACCAAAATGTGTCGCATCAGCAATGCAAGGGCTTTATGCTTCAGATAAAATATTGTAATGCATTTTATTTATTTTAGTTCTGTTCCAGCACTCATAGTACTAAGAAAAGTTATGGGCATAGCCCAGCGAGTGTAATTTTAATTTTAAATAAATAAATAATAAGAAAAGGTATGGGCTTAGCCCAGGAAGTGTAATTTTAAATAAAGAAAATAATAAAAATAAACTTTAGTTTCATTAATTTATATACTTTATGGGGTCTGAGATGAGTAATTAATAATTTTAGGACAATCGGCGTAGGCTCGGCCCACCAAAGTTTGAGAAAAATTATATTTTTACATGCAACCTAACTTTTATATTTTATAACATAGAAAATATTAATTTTTTGTTAACAATTTTTTTCTTAGTCTCTTATTAAAGAAATTAAACTGAAAAATATCGAATAGACCACTAAAAACATCACATTTTAATATATTAAAGAAGCGTCTCCGAAGTACTTAAACTGAGACTGAGAGGTTGGTTTTTATTTGACTTTTAACTCTTTCTTAATGCAGTACCTTTTAAATGGTTTAAAATAGCAAGAACATTTTTCTTTAAAAATTTCAAATCCATATTTTAATTCTAGCACGTGCCGTATTGAGCTTTATTATAGTTTTTACATATGAGTAGGTGAGATGTAAGACTCGTTCGTTTTTGTTTTAAATGTAAGTTTGACTCGACCAACTTTTGCGCTCGCGTTCTGAAAATAGGTAGTTTATTTTAAAACGAACGAGTTTTGCTACGAATTTTCGAAGGAAAAAAGTTTTGCTACAATCTATATGAGATCGAACTTGTGTTGCAACGTACTATAGCCCACCAGGAAAATTAATCATTTGACTAAAGTATATGTTGAAAGCTATATTGGTTTTATACAAACAGTGCTAAAAAGTGTAACAATAGTTCTGTGGAGGAGTTCATTTGCTTCTTGTGTCTTTTGTATAACACAGTTGGAAGAGAATAGTAAGGTAAAAAAATTGTTGTCAGCCTTGTATTATTTTTGAGAAATAGCACCCCTTTTGTTGTTGGACTCGGTGCTGTTTGTCTCAATGGATTGAAGAGTACCAATACCATCATGGGAGGTAAAGAACACCAAGTCCAATCTAATAAGTAAAGGTATATTACCTTATATGTCGTTATTTTTTTAAGGCTATCATCGACATGAAAAACATATTAGAATCATTTAAAATATTCGGACGACGGCAAATTTTGAATACAGATATATAAGCATTTGTGGTTTTATACATGTTTTTGCAGTCTTCTGTGAACTTTTAAAAATGGTGTAGTTTATCTTCCACCTGCAGTGTTAAAAATATTTTAAGCAACTAGATTAAAATCTTTTTCTTCAGTGTACTTCCGTTTTATTATCAATGTTATTATTGTCCAAGACCGAAATATAAAATTACTCAATCCTAAATAATTTTTCAGATTAACCTCCACATTGATGGGATTTATATCTGGAACAAGTCATATACTTTTCCGAGTTTTGTTTCCTTTTTTTCTATTTTCATTCACTTTGAAGATTTGAATTCAAAATGTAGTTCACTTAGTGTTTTTACCACAGGAGCTACAGCAGATTTACACTCGTATATTTTTTTCATTACTTATTTATTGATTCTTCATTTATTAAATATGAAATAACAATAATTAATCAAATCTTATCCTTAAACTTTATTTTATGTCCTGCGAGCGCCAGACACAAATTTTCTTCATCACGGTTTCTGTTGACATATAAAGGTGTTTATCGCTCATATAGTGCTGCAGTTTCTCTTCTCCTTAAGCTTTAATTTAACATATTTCAAGCTTGTGGGTTCGGATGCAATTCAAGCTTTTTTAAGTATTTTAATGCATATTTCGTAATCATAGTTTTAACTAAAAGCACATTAAGATCTTTGTGAGTATTTGAGATTTTAACACATCAAGAGGCAGCTGATATTATTCGAAGAAGTTTATACATATGAAGTTATATAGTAACATCGCTACAAAAATATTTTTCAATATACGATTTATTAAAAACAAATATGTTAGTGCGAAATTGTTTACAAATTTGAATTTTTAAGTTCCCTAATTCGACGATATCTTGGCGCACTTCAAACAGAAAGGTTAAAACAGTAAACCAGTGAGTGTTTTATAGAAAATGCAATGAGATAGTTTTGAAAAATTTCTGGGGGGTGGAACGAACCAGTTTTGATACCAAAGGGACATGCTTCGATACAATCTACATATATAGTTATTCTCATATAGTGCTAAAAGATCTATCAAAATCAATTGTTAACTCAATTTTTTAATTTTTGAAACGAACGAGCTTAGTACTCACCTACTCATATCGCTCCTTTATTGAAACATAGTCATATCTCAAAAAAAAAAAAAAATCAAACTTGGCAAAATGCGATTAAAGTTTTCAAAATGTACCCCTATATACATATTTAATAAATTATATTTTGCTAAAACTTCGGTTCAGTTAAAGATATAATTCTAATTTTTTTACATCTATATATATAAAAATTTAAAATGTTTGTATGTTTGTCGCATTAAAGACTCCGAAACTACTGAACCGATTTTCCTGAAATTTTTACAGTAACATCACGTGAGCCCCAAAAAAAAAATAGGCTACTTATTTTTTAGATAGGGGCAGGGGAATTGGTACCCCCCATAGGATGCCAATATTAATTATCGCATATCTTAAGAGCCGCTGAACGCATGTTGCTGAACTTTTTGTAGTAGGATCTTCTGAGCCCCGAAATTGAAATAAAATAGCAGCGGGGGTATTGGAATCCCCCATAGGACGCCAATGTTTAACATCGCATATCTTAAGAACTGTAATAGTGAGAATGTTCAAACTTTCTAGAAGTCACTCTTATGGTATACTACACTTTTGAAAATAAAAATAAAGCGGGTAGGTGCATGGGGGAAACACCTCCCATAGTATGCATATATTAAATATCGCTCAACTGAAGAACTATTAAAGAGAAAGTCTTCAAACGTGGTAAGAGCTACTATTAGGGTAAACTATAAATTTTAATATAAAAATAGGCGGGGTAGACAGGGGAGGAGCAGTATCCCTTACAGATAGAAATATTAATAAGAGCCACTGCACGCATTTTGTTGGACCTTTGGTAGTATGATCTTCTGAGCCCCAAAATTTAAACAAAATAGCAGCGGGGGAAGTGGTACCCACCATAGGACGCCAATGTTTAATATCGCATATCTTAAGAACTATTGTAGTGAGAATGTTCAAACTTTGTTGAAGTCACTCTAATGGTGTACTTCACTTTTGAAAATAAAAATAAAGCGGGAAGGCGCAGGGGGAAACACCTCCCGTAGGATGCATATATTAAATATTGCTCAACTGAGGAAATATTAAAGGGACAGCCTTCAAACGTGGTTAAAGCTACTTTTATGGTAAACTATAAATTTCAATATAAAAATGGGCGTGGTAGACAGAGTAGGAGCAGTACCCCTCATATATTGAAACATTGATAAAGCCGCTGCACGCATTTTGTTGAACTTTTGGTAGTAAGATCTTCTGAGCGCAAAATTCAAATAATATAGCAGCGGGGGAAGTGGTACCCCCCAGAACGACGATGTTTAATATCTCTTATCTTAAGAACTGTTATAGTTAGAATGTTCAAACTTTGTAGAAGTCACTCTTATGGTATACTACACTTTTGAAAATAAAAATAAATATCTCTCTACTGAAGAACTATTAAAGGGAGAGTCTTCAAAGTTGGCTAAAGCATTGTAGCGAACCGCAACGGGTTAAGCTAGTATAGCTATAAAGGAACACTTTTGCTTAAGTAACCTAATATTTTCGGTGTTTTTTGAGAAATGACTATGTTGCAATAAAGGAGCGATATGTAAAGTAGACTGGTCCTTATTTTCTGACCTCAACATTTTTAAAGCAGACCATCTTAAATTTTTTTTATTTTAAAATATTAAAAAAATTTATGCCAAAAGATATTAGAGTCAGAGTTTTTTTTTTGGGTAATTCGGCTCCGACACCGGTCAAAAACCTCAACTCCGACTCCACAGCCCTGCTATTAAGTCCATACACGTACTGAACTATGTTGTTAAATGCAACGTTCAATTTCGCTTTACTAATTGTATCACATTTAGCAAATAGCTCACAAACATATAATAAAACGGGCATCTATTGGCATTCGTGGTGTTGTATCGGCACGACTTAAGATGCTTAGGGAATGGGAGTGCCAAATTGATGTTTGGTCTTTTTCATTTGTTACCATTTTTCCTTAGCTGTCTCTTATGGGTCGGGATGAATTTGAAAATTTGCGCTGTTGTAAGTTCTTACGTCAATACTATTTCTACGATCTACTTTTACAGAAGTGGTTGATCTGAGTTTCTGTTATTTTGTTTGGAGACCGCCATGTTGTTTTATGGAAAATCTTGTGTGGGAACAGTGAGCTACCAATTACAAATTTCCTGTTATTGCAGAAGTCGATAAGCATGTGTTCATTTACATTTTGCCGGCTAATTCCATGTTTTCCCATTACATGCTCTATGTCTGAGTTGCCTATCTGGGCATTGTAATGTATTTTTCTTTATCTTTAGTAGTCTCTTTGGTAGTAATCTTTTAGTAGTCGGTTGATTTTCGGACGAGATGTGTGATTGGCCCAGGTCGCCTAGTATGATAACAGGACTGCCGCCTTAATTGTTGTTTGTTTTCAGGTCTATCAGGCTTCCCTACGAAACCAATACTACATTTTGTCCTACGATATTTCCTTCTAAGAACGGATGTTGTGAATATTCCGCCATTGTTCGCCATTAAAATGTCATGTAGTCATTGGGCTACATGTAGAGTTTTTCTTTTCCCGGAAAGTTTTAGTTTCCCGGGAAGGCTGGATTTATATTTAAATTTCTCGGGATCTCGGGAATTCCCGCTTAATAAAAATCGATGCAAAATATAAATTAATTTAATTTATTTGAACAAATAACTTCTTTTGAGATCAATAACTTTATAAATGCATTCAACTTTTTTATTTCTGTGCCAAAAATGAAAAAGTGTTAAAGGCACCTTAAGATCTTCATATTCCAAGATACACATGAGCAAAATTTCAATTATCTTGTCGTATTTTTGAGGAAGTTATAGCAAAATGACTTTTTGGTTATCTTTTTCAATGTACAATAACACGTGAACTATGCTTAATTGCGGCTGCCAGTGGAACTTAGCCTAACCTAAGCATTAACAGACTCATTTGAAAGCCTATTTCTAATTTTTATCAAGAAGATTTCAATGAGAAAACACGTTTCCTTTTCACGGATGTTTGCCTTTATAGCCAGAGGAACATTTTATAATCTTTAGACACTTTCAGTTTTCTTGGCACTTCCTTTAAAACTTCTAATTCTTTAACAAAAAACATTTTCTTGGAATCGAATAAGCGTTTTCTTTATTAATAACTTTTGTCATCATTTCTTACAGAATCTAGTCCGAAAAATCTTTCATGCAGATCCACATAAAATCATTACATTTTTTGAAGCAAGTGGGAACAATTTTTTTTCGTTTTTATAAAATAAATATGGGTCTTTAAACAAATTAAAAATTCTGTACATATTTAATTAAACATTGCCTTACTTATCGGATATGAATTTACATTTCTTTGGCGTTTGGCAAAAATGTCTTAAGTCAGAAACTGTAGTTTTTCGTTCTGTTAAATTGAAAAATATTTATTTGTGGATTTTATAGATTTTTTTCCTGACAGCAGATAATAACGATTAGAAGCAGTTGTGCTAGACTTAAGTGATTTAAACCAAACAAAAGAGAGAAAAAAATTGAATTGAAGCCAATCAAAAATTCAAAATGAGCTTTTTTACTTTTTGCCTAACGGCTAAAAGCTAGTTTACACAAGTCTAACGTATTCCATAATACTTTGTGAGATAAAAATCTAATGAGTCTTGTTGCGACTGTCAACAAATCTAATATAAAAAAATTACAGTTTGAGTGCACACAAAGTATAAACACTCACACATGAAATAAAATGCAACCCTTTCACAAACAAATACCAATATTAAAATTATTAAAAGGAAACTTTTTCATCTTGAGACTGGGGTCAAGAATATGGTAACAACTGATGATTTCAAAATTTTTTTTAAGAAACAAACAGATAGAGCGAGACATATATAAGTACGAATTCGAAAGTTTAATGATCATTGGTTTGAAAACAGGACTAACTTAGTCATTCCAATTGAATGTAAATGGAGTTATCATTAGGGAATAAATTTGCCTTGCCAATACACAGAGCTAATTTTTCAGCTTTACACATAATTGCGGATATTGAACAGCGTGTTCAGGCAACAGAGGACAATACGGATAGAGAAAAAGAAGTGGTCAGAACTTAGCTGGCCAATAGAATCTCGGAATTTAACAGAAGAATGGGAAATAAACCTAGGGAAAAACTGATTCTTACAGTTTTTGAGAAGACGAGAAAACTTCTGAAAAGGCACTGTAACATAATGGTAACACAAGCAGATAAGGGAAATAAAACGGTAGCGATGTATACTGGGGCAACTTCGGTACTGGGGTACATTCGTCAATGACGTTTTTACATCACTAACTATTTATTTAAATGCATCGAAAATCAAAATAAATAACTCCCGCAAAGTTTGTTATCTCTAGCTTACCAACTGAAAAATCTACACGTGTTTAAGTGTTTTTCCAAGTGTTTTTGCAATATTTTGATTCTATTTCGTAAGTATTTTGTATTTGAAAATTATCAATATTTAAAATAAAAATCACAAACCAACATTAATAATTGTGCTGGTTTCCTAGAAAATAAATTAAATCTAAATCTTTGCTGAAGAATAAAAGAAAAACACGAAAAAAGTGTAAATAGTGCTTTCGGGGTAGATTCGGCATTTTCAATTGGGGCACATTCGGCCTATTCAAACTTGGTCTATATAGTAATAAGCCAATTTATCAAGTTACTGAGATTACTTCAACTCTTGACGACTGCATCTCAATAATAAACTTCCTTCGGATGCTTGATATCTTTTTGATCTCTATTTGTTAAGCCTGAAAATGAAAATATTTCGCTAGCTCTATGGGCCGAAATAAAACTTAAGTTACTAATTCCAAGAAATGTGTTTATTTTTCATTAACTGTATCCATCTAATAAAAAATGCTTAATCCGTTTATAACTGGCATCTAATTTTATTTTTTATGGTGTTTTTAATAAACAACTGCCTTTAAGAATATAGTCGACGAATGTGCCCCGTCAAATACCGACGCTACCCCGGCGTGGAACAGATTCAACGAAAATTACTCAGTATTCATAAAATTTTGTACTAATATCTTATTATTCAATATCCAAGGACATTCTTAGATTCAGGGCTTCAAAAAAAAAAACTGCCGAAGCTGCCCAGTCTCCCCTATCATAACGGACCTACACAAGAAGGAATACATAGATTCATGGCAAAAACGACGTCTTCTGTGTTCAGCGGCAACATCCCCAAGAATCTACGGATTACCGAAAATCCATAAAACTGGAATTCCTCTGAGACCAATTGTTTCCTCAATGCACGTTCCATGCTACCAACTTTCCAAATACCTAGGAACAATATAAAAAAACTTAATTTCGAGCAACCACAATGTACAAAATTCATTACATTTAAAACTACAGTTAGAAAACATTAACATCTGCCATGGAGAGGTATTGGTATCTTTTGACGTCTTATCATTTTTCACAAACATCCCAGTTTATACCGCAATTAATAATATACATTTCACAAAAATTCCCAGATCTAAGTTTTTAAATAAATTAAAATTCTGTCTTACTGATAATAACTACTTCATATAATAAAAAAAATACTTGGTATGCCGATGGGTAACCCACTTTCACCAACTATCGCTGATATGCTTCTAGATACTCTACTTGACGAAGCAATTAAGAAATTGCAAGATAAAAATATCCGCATAAAATACATAGCAAAATATGTAGATGATATTTTGGCCATAGTTAAATTAGACGATCAAGAAGAAATCCTAAAGACTTTTTACAAATATCATGAGAAAATTCAATTCACAATTGAGATACAAACCAACACAGGTATTGCTTACCTAGATACGAAACTACGCATTAGTGGAAAAATAGTTTTCGACTGGTATGCAAAAGAAACATCATCGGGAAGAATCATGAATTTTCATTTGCGAGGGCAGCTTTCGAAGAAAGAGAAAGAAAATGTTTTTTGGTAGAGAAGGGGCAATGTGTAAACACAGGTCGCCACTATCAACACGAATTGCGTAATCAAAACAAAAGGTGCAAAAAGGGCAGCTTTCGAAGAAAAAGACAGAAAAAAACACAATATTTCCTGTCTCGTGACGCCTCTAAATGCTCAGTGATCCCGGGATTTTTGTGCGCGAATTCCCGGGATTTTTTTATTTAATTAGGGCAACATTACATAATACATAGTTGTATCCAGTATGAAAAACACTAGCTACATGGCTTGTCGCTTTCCCACTCTAGCTAGCTTTCAGAGGGATCTAAAAAGCCATTGACCGGGAAACACTTGGTCTAGAACAGGAAGTAGTGAGCTGCTTGGACATTTCGACAGAGGAATCATTTCTGGTCACTCTCAAGTAAGGGACAGTCAGAACTTTTCGCACTCGTGTACCTCTGTTGAAATTCCCATTTTCCCTTGTAAGAATAGCTCTTTAATGTCCAACAATTTTGATTCTTTTTTTTTAAATTATTAACTGTCTTTTAATTTACTATCTTTTTATACCCTTCACCGAAGGTAAAAGTGTATATATAACTTTGTCATTCCGTTTGTAATTTCTTCAATATTCATCTTGGACCCTATAAAGTGTATATTCTGGATCCTTATGAGAAGGGAAGTTCAAATCCGGTTGTCCGTCTGTCGGTTGAAATGGGTTTTCCGAAGCCCACAGATATGATGGGGACTTGGTTGGTATATATTTATGTCAGGTATGCTTATTATAATTTTGCTACTGAAATTCAACCAGATCGGTCCAAAAATGGCTGATATATGAGCAAAAAACCACGACTACTTCTAATTTTTTCCAAAAACCCCTTGTTGTTGTCTAGAGAGCGGCAAGAGCCAAAGTGTCCAAATTAGGTACAAACATTTAGGCAATCAATACACAGCATCCCACAAAATGTGGGCGGGATTAAGGCGTGGTACCTACCGTACAGAAAACATCAACAATTTTTAGGATACAAATGACGGTTGGATACGCCTTCTATATGAAAAGATCGGAAATCTTTAGCAAAACATATTTTCTAAAAAAAACTCGGAAAATCGGTTCAGATACAAAAAAGTTAAGACAAAAATAAAATTTTTTTAAATACCCATTATCGGGAACCATAGATCTTTCCGTGTCTAAGTTTT
This sequence comes from Pollenia angustigena, assembly GCA_930367215.1. Taxonomy (NCBI): domain Eukaryota; kingdom Metazoa; phylum Arthropoda; class Insecta; order Diptera; family Polleniidae; genus Pollenia; species Pollenia angustigena. The sequence goes on along the minus strand of OV884061.1, from coordinate 6,614,483 downwards.
ATGGTCCAAGTAAATGGAAAGTTTGTTCTTAATGAGAAAAATACTCCAAAAATAGGCTAAGGAGAATGGTGTTTTAATTTATTTGATAAAATTTCTTTATGAAATTTGTCGCTTAAGCTAAAATTGTTTTTGCTATAATATCTGAACGTTAAATAATTTATTAAAAAAAAAAACGAAAATTGAAAATAAAGTCGCTTAAGTTTTTTTTTTGCGGTAAGAGCTTAATATATTAACTTTGTTCCACTCCCATTAGTCAAAATTGTATTGATAGATGCTTGCACCAATCTTGGAAATTTTAGCTCTTGCTGTTCTCCAGATTTACAATAATCCATAAAGTATTTGTGAAGCAAGTGCCACGCTTACTTGTTCATTTCCATCCACATTGTTTCGGATATTGTGTATTGATAACCAAGATGCTTGTACCTAATTTAGAAACTTTAGCTCTTACCGTTCTCCAGGCATACAGATACCTTTCAGGTATTTGAATCGGAACTGCTACGCCCACTTCTCCAATATCGCCCAAATATTGTTGGATGTTGCGTATTGATAACCAGCAGCCGTATTCTGTAACTCGCTAAGCTAACGCTTAATCTCGATCGCTAAAATACCTTAGAGAATACAAAATGTAATAATTTTAGCGATGACATAAAAAGCTGAAATTGCGGCGAATTAAATTTTTATGGCATTGCGAAATTTAGCAATGCACGTTACAAAATTGCATTCGTAGCCAAAAATCGCTAAATCAACTTTATAGATTTTTATTAACACGATATCATTGCGACGTGCTTAATTCCTAATTTTTCATATTTGATCAATACACTGAAATTTATTGTTGAGGGAAAGCTAGCTTCTATGCGCATTTCGCTGGTTGCTAAGGCCAGCTCATCAGGAAACCATTTCCAAAGATTTTAGAAAAGCCAAAAATATTAAACAAGTAAAACCCTAAAGCGAATAAGAATTATAAACACTATACGTCTTACTTGTAACAATATCAAAGCTTAAGCAAAACACCAACAATAAACAGTGAGTTCATCGTTTCTTACATCCCACTACAATTGGTTGGGTTCTTTCCGACTCGAATTGCAGTTGTAAGTGGGTTAAAAGAAAAAACAAAATAAAAAACAAACTGTTTCATTCTGTTGTCTTCGTTAGAAAACAACAAAAAAAACCAATTTGCCAATTCACTTTTATGCACGGGCACATGCAATTATATTATCAAAGTTATTTTCGGGAATACAAAGTGTTTTCTTAATACGATATCCGTATGACGTGCTAAATTCCCAATTTTTCGATATGATAAATACACTGATTTTTAGCGATAGAGATTTAGCTTTAGCGTGTTACAGAATACGGGTGCAGGATGCTTGTACCTTATTTGGAAACTTTGTGTCTTGTCATTCTCCAGATATACATAAAAAAAATAAACAAGGTGCTTTTGGGTAAAATTAGAGGCAGTCGTTGCTTTTTGCTCATGCCTCAGCCATGTGAGGACCGATCAGGCTGAATTTTTCGGTCTTTTGAAACTATTTCTGATAAATATTTTACAAAATTTTATTCTAAGACAAGGTCGAAATTGTTTTATTAGTAGGCAGGGATGGAAAATTGAAAAATCGAGATGGTACTGAACACCAAGCAATAAAGGAGTACTTTTGTCACTATTTTGGTACTTTTTTCAAATATATTTTTATTGAAAAACAAACTTGAACATAATAAACAAAAATACATAAAATTAAAATACTAATTAATTTTAATAAAAACAAGTTAGAGTATATTCGGCTGTGCCGAATCTTTGATACCCTCCACCGACAGTTCGAATGTTTAAGGATAATATGTGTATGATGCTATTATTATCTTAAACTGTGACGATTTGTTATTAATTATGGTTTTTGGCGACTAAACTGTTTTCCGGTAGTAGGGTTTATATGGGGCCTAGGGTAAATTATGGACCGATCATCACGAAATTTCACAGTATCATTAATAGTCCTATAAAACTGTGACGAAGCAAAATTTGTTATGATTGCATTATTTTTTACGGTTTAAGGCGTACTAAACTGTTTTCCGGTAGTAGGGCTTATATGGGGCCTAAGGTGAATTATGGATCGATCGTCACGAAATTTCACAGTGTTATTTCTAGTCCTAAAAACTGTGACGTACCAAATTTTGTTACGCTAGCGTTATTTTTTACGGTTTTAGGCGTACTAAACTGTTTTCCGGGAGAAGTGTTTATATGGGGCTTAGGGTAAATTATGGACGGATCTTCACGAAATTTAACAAATCTAATATAAAAAAATTACAGTTTGAGTGCACACAAAGTATAAACACTCACACATGAAATAAAATGCAACCCTTTCACAAACAAATACCAATATTAAAATTATTAAAAGGAAACTTTTTCATCTTGAGACTGGGGTCAAGAATATGGTAACAACTGATGATTTCAAAATTTTTTTTAAGAAACAAACAGATAGAGCGAGACATATATAAGTACGAATTCGAAAGTTTAATGATCATTGGTTTGAAAACAGGACTAACTTAGTCATTCCAATTGAATGTAAATGGAGTTATCATTAGGGAATAAATTTGCCTTGCCAATTCACAGAGCTAATTTTTCAGCTTTACACATAATTGCGGATATTGAACAGCGTGTTCAGGCAACAGAGGACAATACGGATAGAGAAAAAGAAGTGGTCAGAACTTAGCTGGCCAATAGAATCTCGGAATTTAACAGAAGAATGGGAAATAAACCTAGGGAAAAACTGATTCTTACAGTTTTTGAGAAGACGAGAAAACTTCTGAAAAGGCACTGTAACATAATGGTAACACAAGCAGATAAGGGAAATAAAACGGTAGCGATGTATACTGGGGCAACTTCGGTACTGGGGTACATTCGTCAATGACGTTTTTACATCACTAACTATTTATTTAAATGCATCGAAAATCAAAATAAATAACTCCCGCAAAGTTTGTTATCTCTAGCTTACCAACTGAAAAATCTACACGTGTTTAAGTGTTTTTCCAAGTGTTTTTGCAATATTTTGATTCTATTTCGTAAGTATTTTGTATTTGAAAATTATCAATATTTAAAATAAAAATCACAAACCAACATTAATAATTGTGCTGGTTTCCTAGAAAATAAATTAAATCTAAATCTTTGCTGAAGAATAAAAGAAAAACACGAAAAAAGTGTAAATAGTGCTTTCGGGGTAGATTCGGCATTTTCAATTGGGGCACATTCGGCCTATTCAAACTTGGTCTATATAGTAATAAGCCAATTTATCAAGTTACTGAGATTACTTCAACTCTTGACGACTGCATCTCAATAATAAACTTCCTTCGGATGCTTGATATCTTTTTGATCTCTATTTGTTAAGCCTGAAAATGAAAATATTTCGCTAGCTCTATGGGCCGAAATAAAACTTAAGTTACTAATTCCAAGAAATGTGTTTATTTTTCATTAACTGTATCCATCTAATAAAAAATGCTTAATCCGTTTATAACTGGCATCTAATTTTATTTTTTATGGTGTTTTTAATAAACAACTGCCTTTAAGAATATAGTCGACGAATGTGCCCCGTCAAATACCGACGCTACCCCGGCGTGGAACAGATTCAACGAAAATTACTCAGTATTCATAAAATTTTGTACTAATATCTTATTATTCAATATCCAAGGACATTCTTAGATTCAGGGCTTCAAAAAAAAAAACTGCCGAAGCTGCCCAGTCTCCCCTATCATAACGGACCTACACAAGAAGGAATACATAGATTCATGGCAAAAACGACGTCTTCTGTGTTCAGCGGCAACATCCCCAAGAATCTACGGATTACCGAAAATCCATAAAACTGGAATTCCTCTGAGACCAATTGTTTCCTCAATGCACGTTCCATGCTACCAACTTTCCAAATACCTAGGAACAATATAAAAAAACTTAATTTCGAGCAACCACAATGTACAAAATTCATTACATTTAAAACTACAGTTAGAAAACATTAACATCTGCCATGGAGAGGTATTGGTATCTTTTGACGTCTTATCATTTTTCACAAACATCCCAGTTTATACCGCAATTAATAATATACATAATGGCAAAAGGGAAGTTTTAAAAGATTTCACAAAAATTCCCAGATCTAAGTTTTTAAATAAATTAAAATTCTGTCTTACTGATAATAACTACTTCATATAATAAAAAAAATACTTGGTATGCCGATGGGTAACCCACTTTCACCAACTATCGCTGATATGCTTCTAGATACTCTACTTGACGAAGCAATTAAGAAATTGCAAGATAAAAATATCCGCATAAAATACATAGCAAAATATGTAGATGATATTTTGGCCATAGTTAAATTAGACGATCAAGAAGAAATCCTAAAGACTTTTTACAAATATCATGAGAAAATTCAATTCACAATTGAGATACAAACCAACACAGGTATTGCTTACCTAGACACGAAACTACGCATTAGTGGAAAAATAGTTTTCGACTGGTATGCAAAAGAAACATCATCGGGAAGAATCATGAACTTTCATTTGCGAGGGCAGCTTTCGAAGAAAGAGAAAGAAAATGTTTTTTGGTAGAGAAGGGGCAATGTGTAAACACAGGTCGCCACTATCAACACGAATTGCGTAATCAAAACAAAAGGTGCAAAAAGGGCAGCTTTCGAAGAAAAAGACAGAAAAAAACACAATATTTCCTGTCTCGTGACGCCTCTAAATGCTCAGTGATCCCGGGATTTTTGTGCGCGAATTCCCGGGATTTTTTTATTTAATTAGGGCAACATTACATAATACATAGTTGTATCCAGTATGAAAAACACTAGCTACATGGCTTGTCGCTTTCCCACTCTAGCTAGCTTTCAGAGGGATCTAAAAAGCCATTGACCGGGAAACACTTGGTCTAGAACAGGAAGTAGTGAGCTGCTTGGACATTTCGACAGAGGAATCATTTCTGGTCACTCTCAAGTAAGGGACAGTCAGAACTTTTCGCACTCGTGTACCTCTGTTGAAATTCCCATTTTCCCTTGTAAGAATAGCTCTTTAATGTCCAACAATTTTGATTCTTTTTTTTTAAATTATTAACTGTCTTTTAATTTACTATCTTTTTATACCCTTCACCGAAGGTAAAAGTGTATATATAACTTTGTCATTCCGTTTGTAATTTCTTCAATATTCATCTTGGACCCTATAAAGTGTATATTCTGGATCCTTATGAGAAGGGAAGTTCAAATCCGGTTGTCCGTCTGTCGGTTGAAATGGGTTTTCCGAAGCCCACAGATATGATGGGGACTTGGTTGGTATATATTTATGTCAGGTATGCTTATTATAATTTTGCTACTGAAATTCAACCAGATCGGTCCAAAAATGGCTGATATATGAGCAAAAAACCACGACTACTTCTAATTTTTTCCAAAAACCCCTTGTTGTTGTCTAGAGAGCGGCAAGAGCCAAAGTGTCCAAATTAGGTACAAACATTTAGGCAATCAATACACAGCATCCCACAAAATGTGGGCGGGATTAAGGCGTGGTACCTACCGTACAGAAAACATCAACAATTTTTAGGATACAAATGACGGTTGGATACGCCTTCTAAATGAAAAGATCGGAAATCTTTAGCAAAACATATTTTCTAAAAAAAACTCGGAAAATCGGTTCAGATACAAAAAAGTTAAGACAAAAATAAAATTTTTTTAAATACCCATTATCGGGAACCATAGATCTTTCCGTGTCTAAGTTTTATGGTCCAAGTAAATGGAAAGTTTGTTCTTAATGAGAAAAATACTCCAAAAATAGGCTAAGGAGAATGGTGTTTTAATTTATTTGATAAAATTTCTTTATGAAATTTGTCGCTTAAGCTAAAATTGTTTTTGCTATAATATCTGAACGTTAAATAATTTATTAAAAAAAAAAACGAAAATGGAAAATAAAGTCGCTTAAGTTTTTTTTTGCGGTAAGAGCTTAATATATTAACTTTGTTCCACTCCCATTAGTCAAAATTGTATTGATAGATGCTTGCACCAATCTTGGAAATTTTAGCTCTTGCTGTTCTCCAGATTTACAATAATCCATAAAGTATTTGTGAAGCAAGTGCCACGCTTACTTGTTCATTTCCATCCACATTGTTTCGGATATTGTGTATTGATAACCAAGATGCTTGTACCTAATTTAGAAACTTTAGCTCTTACCGTTCTCCAGGCATACAGATACCTTTCAGGTATTTGAATCGGAACTGCTACGCCCACTTCTCCAATATCGCCCAAATATTGTTGGATGTTGCGTATTGATAACCAGCAGCCGTATTCTGTAACTCGCTAAGCTAACGCTTAATCTCGATCGCTAAAATACCTTAGAGAATACAAAATGTAATAATTTTAGCGATGACATAAAAAGCTGAAATTGCGGCGAATTAAATTTTTATGGCATTGCGAAATTTAGCAATGCACGTTACAAAATTGCATTCGTAGCCAAAAATCGCTAAATCAACTTTATAGATTTTTATTAACACGATATCATTGCGACGTGCTTAATTCCTAATTTTTCATATTTGATCAATACACTGAAATTTATTGTTGAGGGAAAGCTAGCTTCTATGCGCATTTCGCTGGTTGCTAAGGCCAGCTCATCAGGAAACCATTTCCAAAGATTTTAGAAAAGCCAAAAATATTAAACAAGTAAAACCCTAAAGCGAATAAGAATTATAAACACTATACGTCTTACTTGTAACAATATCAAAGCTTAAGCAAAACACCAACAATAAACAGTGAGTTCATCGTTTCTTACATCCCACTACAATTGGTTGGGTTCTTTCCGACTCGAATTGTAGTTGTAAGTGGGTTAAAAGAAAAAACAAAATAAAAAACAAACTGTTTCATTCTGTTGTCTTCGTTAGAAAACAACAAAAAAAACCAATTTGCCAATTCACTTTTATGCACGGGCACATGCAATTATATTATCAAAGTTATTTTCGGGAATACAAAGTGTTTTCTTAATACGATATCCGTATGACGTGCTAAATTCCCAATTTTTCGATATGATAAATACACTGATTTTTAGCGATAGAGATTTAGCTTTAGCGTGTTACAGAATACGGGTGCAGGATGCTTGTACCTTATTTGGAAACTTTGTGTCTTGTCATTCTCCAGATATACATAAAAAAAATAAACAAGGTGCTTTTGGGTAAAATTAGAGGCAGTCGTTGCTTTTTGCTCATGCCTCAGCCATGTGAGGACCGATCAGGCTGAATTTTTCGGTCTTTTGAAACTATTTCTGATAAATATTTTACAAAATTTTATTCTAAGACAAGGTCGAAATTGTTTTATTAGTAGGCAGGGATGGAAAATTGAAAAATCGAGATGGTACTGAACACCAAGCAATAAAGGAGTACTTTTGTCACTATTTTGGTACTTTTTTCAAATATATTTTTATTGAAAAACAAACTTGAACATAATAAACAAAAATACATAAAATTAAAATACTAATTAATTTTAATAAAAACAAGTTAGAGTATATTCGGCTGTGCCGAATCTTTGATACCCTCCACCGACAGTTCGAATGTTTAAGGATAATATGTGTATGATGCTATTATTATCTTAAACTGTGACGATTTGTTATTAATTATGGTTTTTGGCGACTAAACTGTTTTCCGGTAGTAGGGTTTATATGGGGCCTAGGGTAAATTATGGACCGATCATCACGAAATTTCACAGTATCATTAATAGTCCTATAAAACTGTGACGAAGCAAAATTTGTTATGATTGCATTATTTTTTACGGTTTAAGGCGTACTAAACTGTTTTCCGGTAGTAGGGCTTATATGGGGCCTAAGGTGAATTATGGACCGATCGTCACGAAATTTCACAGTGTTATTTCTAGTCCTAAAAACTGTGACGTACCAAATTTTGTTACGCTAGCGTTATTTTTTACGGTTTTAGGCGTACTAAACTGTTTTCCGGGAGAAGTGTTTATATGGGGCTTAGGGTAAATTATGGACGGATCTTCACGAAATTTAACAGCGTGATTTCCAGTCAAATAAAACAAATTTTTGCAAAATCTTATCTCATTCCGTGCCTTGTTCCAGCATTTATGTTATTTTTTGTAACAAAATTATCAATTTTTTTAGGTGGTGGTTCCACATTTTGGTTCATAGCTCTGGTCCTACTGAACCGATTTTGCTGGATTTCAATCCCAAACTGCTTAGGATAACTACAAGCAATTTGACACCAAGTTTGTTCATTTCTTTTGAGTTGTTCGAAAGTGAGCGTGTTTTTAACAGACGGACATACAGACGGACATGGCTAAATCGACTTAGAATTACTGAAGAACCCAGAATATATATATGCTTTATGGGGTCTGAGATGAATAATAAAAAAGTTTCACACGGAATGACAAACTTAATATACCCTCTTCACAACTAATTGTGGTGGAGGGTATAAAAAATGTAAAATATTTTAGAAATAAACATTTATGTAAATGCATATGTATGTATTTACATACATACTATGTATTTGCTTATGATTTAATATAACCCAGCTAGCATAGGCTGTTTGTTAGACGATTATGTTTTATATACAACACCTAAAAGAATCTTCTGATGATTATCTAACTAGTAACAAAAACATCAAAATTTTTTTTATTTATTACTTTTTTATTCATTTTTTTACACGATCGTCTTTTTATATTGGAATGATCTTTTTGCGACTCTCTGTTAAAGTCGTACAACAATTACTGCCTAAGGATCTGTGAAAAGGATTTTCCTACAGGATGTTGTTGATTTCGCGACCTAAAGGTTTGTTTTATATGTATTGTATAAAAATTAAAAGTTTTGACATGTAAAATACGCTTGATGTCCTTCTTTAGGTAGCTCAGTTATACGGCTAAAGCCTTGTACTCTGTTCAACATTTCTAGTGAAATGCTGTCAAAACGCATATGAAAAAAACTTGTGCGGAATATCTATGAAATAATGTTGATACACGCAAAGAAAAAACATGGTTGTGGTAAACATATTCTAAGAGCAACATATTATGATAAGAATTATGATTGTGGTCACCATATTAAGATTATTATTGAATCATATTATGACTAAATATACTCGTAATATGTCATCATAATATTTTTCCCTTAATCATATTATTATTCTGTTAATCATACTAAGTTAAGAAGTAATCAAATTATTGTCATGTTAATCATAATAAGCTAAGAAATTAATCATATTATTGTCATGTTAATCATAATAAGCTAAGAAGTAATCATATTATCATCATGCTAATCATAATAAATTTAGAAGCAATCATATTATGATACAGCACCTTTCATAGCTGTCATAAAAATACAAAATAAATTAAAATATTTTTGCATTGATTTTTTATTTTGTGGCTTTTTACAATTTTTCTTAATGTTGATCAAATAGCTTGCAAAAGAGCAAATGAAAAATCTGTGGTTTTCATGGGCAACCGCGTGTGTTCATTTTTTCGATTTTAAGATGTTGATGATATATCGTAGCACTTTTATAAAATATAACGAAATCTCTGTGTGTTTTGTTGTTGGATTTTACAAAACAAATATGATATTTTGCATTTGCACTATTTCATCACCAAAACTTGAATGAACTCCGCTAATATTTTAATTTTTTTATTTCTTTAAACTTATTTTTTATGGAATTTTATCTTTAAATTGTTTAACCGCTCACAAATAAAAAAAAACGACACAACTGCTTCAAAATTATTTTACAAATGGCGCTAACATAATATGATTAGAGTAAAAATAGTTTGATTGCATCTTTAACATAATATGATAAACGTATAGAAAGTTATCATGTGATGGCTATTAAATATCATGATATGGTTGTGAGAAATATAATATGTTTAGAAAGTTATCATAATTAAGTTGTTAGAAAAATAATTATTTTTCGGTCAACAATACTCAAAGTCATAATTACGATAAACATTGATATGTTTACAGTAACTATAATATTGTTGATATTTAATAAAAATAACAATTATTTGCATACGACAACAATATATTGTTACATTAAACATAGTGTTGTTGCCATAACCATGCCCAACCATATTTTTTCTTTGCGTGTAGAGTTGTACTCTGTTCATTTTGTGAAAAAGTTCCGAAATGTGTCTGGCAACATTTTTTTACCACTGCGAAATAATGTAAGCTGCACTTATTTCGCGTGGAATTTTAAGCAAAAGCAAAAAAGTATGTACTGATTATTAAATACGAAATAAAAAATTAAAATAACACAACTGGTAACAGTTTCATATCCATATTTACTTTCTTTTTTATAAAATTTTTTATTAAAAAAAAAATTATTTTTAGTAAAATACATGTGGGGTTTGTTTACATACGCAAAACAATGTTGCATACTTTGTAGGAATAAAATCGTCAAATTATACAAGCTCGCATGATAGGTAACATTGATAGATGTCAAAATTTTCGTGTGAAATAATTAATGTTGCTCAACATTTTTCCCATATTTGAACAGAGTACTAGGCTTAAGCATTTCACGAGTGGTAAAATAATCCCTACATGAGTCTCATACGACTCTTGGCATGTTTTTTGAAAGACTCGTTTGATAATCTCTACATACATCATAAACAATTCCCTTTATGATTCATTTGAGCGTCTTTCGGAATCGTCTACCATTAAAAAATAAGCTCGTCGACGAACAAAAGCACTCTTTATGAGATTCCCAGTAGACTGCTAGACGATTGAAAATGTTAGCTGGGAAGGTACACACATTTCGATGACTAATGCCCAATTTTCAGGATAGTATTTAAATCTATATTAAGTTAGTTTTCTTAACAAACTTAAATCGTATATAAAAACAGATTGGTTTTTTGAATTTTATTTGAAAAGTCTTATTTAATTAAGATAAAAGTATTGTAGCACTACTTAATAGGTGATCTGAAAAAACAGCTGACTGTTAATGCTTTGCCTATTGTTGTTGTATTCTTGTGATATTGAGGCCACCTTGCTAAAATATTACAATGGAAACTTAAGTTGAAATTAATACCATGTTCACACGGACAGCAATATTCGTCTTTCGCTCTCTTATTCCTGTTTCGCGCCCCAAACATGATTGAAACGACTTGGTCCCCATACGAAACCGGTCGTTTCATTTTGAAACAGGCTGCGAAACAGAAAAAATGTACTATCATCTCCAATTTTGATAAAATTTATCGTTAGTTTATCTGAACTAACTCTCAAAAACAATCAAAACTAAGAAAAAAACAAAATAAAAATTAATGTTTAATAAAATAAAGTGATAATTATAACAAAATAATATCAATAAAAGTGTTGAATAATACAGTAGTTTTGACTTAGCTGCACAATCTCCTTTGCACGATTTTTTGTGCAGGTAAATTAAAAATGCAGTTATCTTAAATGCATTTAGCTGCCTTAATGTACATGTACACAATTTTGGTTACCTGCACAAAAGTGCAGCTAAGGTAAAGTGTTTGATTTAAAAGTAGAATAAAAAAATTATTTTTTAATACATAAATTTAAAATTTTATTTCAACCCAGCTAGCATTTTCAATCGTCTAGGAGTCTACTGGGAAACTCACAGGGAGTGTTTTTGATCGTCGACGAGCTTATTTTTTAATGGTAGACAATTCCTCGCACGGGAGAAACTGTTACGCGTGCTGATTCCTATGAGAGATTCTTCCATAACGCAGCGAAAACGCTTATATCAATCGTAAAGGGAATCGTTTATGATGTATGTAGAGATTATCTAACAAGTCTTTCAAAAAGCATGCCAAGAGTCGTATTAGACTCATGTAGGTATTATTCTACAACTCGTCGTATGACTGAGCTACCTAAATAAGGGCATCAAGCGTATTTTTCATGCCAAAACTTCTAATTTTCATACAATTTCTATAAAAAAAACCTTAAGGTCGCGAAATCAACACCATCATTGTCGGAAAATCCTGTTTTACAGATCGTTAGGACGGTTTGTTTTATTAAAATTGTATTGGCAATAGCATTTTCATACTTCAAAAACGGTCTTATTTAGGTAGATCAGTAATTGTTATGCGACTCCTTCAGAGAGTTCCAAAAGGTTCATTCCAAGATTTAAAGACGAGCGTGTCAAAAAATAAATAAAAAAATAAATTAAAAAAAGATTTAGATGTTTTTGTTGTTGTTACTCGCCAGATAATCATCAGAAGATTCTTTTAGGAGTTGTTTATTAAACAAAATCGTCTAACAAATAGCCTATGCTAGCTGGGAAATAACAGATCATTTTATACCTGTATGTATGTTTATCTTCTATCTATGTATATATATAAAAATGAAAAATTTTTGTATGTTTGTTTGTTTGTTTGTTGGCTTATAGACTCCTAAACTACTGAACCGATTTTCCTGAAATTTTTACAGTAACATCATGTGAGCCCTAAAAATAAAATAGGCTACTTATTTTTTCGATAGGGGCAGGGGAATTGGTACCCCCATAGGATGCCAATATTAAGTATCGCATATCTTAAGAGCCGCTGCACTCATTTTGTTGAACTTTTGGTAGTAGGAAGTTCTGAGTCCCAAAATTGAAATATTATAGCAGCAGGGGAAGTGGTACCCCCCCATAGGACGCCAATGTTTAATATCGCATATCTTAAGTACTGTTATGGTGAGAATGTTCAAACTTTGTAGAAGTCGGTCTTATGGTGTACTACACTTTTGAAAATAAAAATAAAGTGGGTAGGCGCAAGTGGGGAAATATCTCCCATAGGATGCATATATTAAATATCGCTCAACTGAAGAACTATTAAAGGGAGAGTCTTCAAACGTGGTTTAAGCTACTATCATGGTAAACTATAAATTTCAATATAAAAATGGGCGGGGTAGACAGGGGAGGAGCAGTACCCCTCATAGATAGACAAATTAATAAGAGCCACTGCACGCATTTTCTTGAACTTTTGGTAGTAGGATTTTCTGAGCCCCAAAATTGAAATAAAATAGCAGCGGGGGAAGTGGTACCCACCATAGGACGCCAATGATTAAAATCGCATATCTAAAGAAGTGTTATAGTAAGAATGTTCAAACTTAGTAGAAGTCACTCTTATGGTATACTACACTTTTGAAAATAAAAATAAAGCGGGTAGGCAGAGGGGGGAAATACCTCCCATAGGATGCATATATTAAATATCTCTACTGAAAAACTATTAAAGGGAGAGTCTTCAAACGTGGTTAAAGCAGTGTAGCGAAGCGCACCGGGTTAAGCTAGTCTTCTATATATATAAAAATGAAAAATTTTTGTTTTTTTGTTGGCTTATGGACTCCTAAACTACTGAACCGATTTTCCTGTAATTTTCCCGGTAGTATCACGTGAGCCCTAAAAATAAAATAGGATACTTAGTTTTTCGATAAGGGCAGGGGAATTGGTAGCCCCCATAGGATGCCAACATTAATTATCGCATATCTTAAGAGCCGCTGCACGCATTTTGTTGAACTTTTGGTAGTAGGATCTTCTGAGTCCCAAAATTGAAACAAAATAACAGCGGGGGAAGTGGTACTCACCATAGGACGCCAATGTTTAATATCGCATATCTTAAGAACTGTTATAGTGAGAATGTTCAAACTTTATGGAACTCACTCTTATGGTATACTACACTTATGAAAATAAAAATAAAGCGTTTAGGCGCAGGGGGAAAATACCTCTCATAGAATATTAAATATCTCTCTACTGAAGAACTATTAAAGGGAGAGTCTTCAAAGGCCGTGAAAGCAGTGTAGCGAAGCGCACCGGGTTAAGCTAGTTTAATATAAAAGAAACATTAACAAAAACAATGAGAATTCACAAAGAACATAAAAATTTATGGAAAAAAAACAAAGTAATTGCGATTTATATTTTTAAAAACAGCTTAAATTTGATATTTATGTGAAAAAGTGTCCACCATATATTTTTATGAGTGCAGGCTAACTTTGATGTTTTGAATGAAAATATTTTAAAGCTGGGCAGCTATGAAAAATGTAAAGGTATACAAAATGCACGTAAAAAAGGATTTTGAAGAATAATTCCAGAAAATATGTATTTTGGGCAGTTAAGTCAAAGTGCAGCTAACTTTGATTTTTTGTATGAAAATAATTTTAAAATGCCAAAAATGTTGTGCATTTATCTTAAATGCGCAGGTATAGAAAGTGCACTTAAAAAGGGAATTTGTATGGAATTATAAAGAATAATTCCAAAAATTATCAATTTTGTGCAGTTAAGTCAAAAGTGCACGTAAACAAAAGGCAGTTAAGTCAAAACTACTGTATATGTTTAAGTTTTATTTACTTTTTTATCTTTTTAAAAAAAATCACACTAACAACACAAAAAAAATGTCAAAATGAAACAAGAATGAATCGTATGAACAGCATGTTTGGCAAACTAGTTTCAAAGAACGAAACGAGTGGTTTATAATGTCGTATGAACGTAGCATAAGTATACCACATCGGTGACTTAGGTTTCACTTAAGTTTTTAGTGAAGAAGAGAATTTTGTATTTAAAACGATTTTAAAAATAAATGTGTTTAAATATCAATCCTGAAAATTGGCCATAAGACTATTATGTATTTTATTTAATTTACTTAATGAGATCATAAGTAATATTATAATTGTAAAAACAAGAAACAGCTGATTTTATTAAATCTTTAGTTTTAATTAAATTTGAAAGAGTTTGGACTTGCAAACGATTTCTTTCTTTCGTTTTTGTATAATTTTTAATTAAAAACGTGCGCTTAACTGCTGCTGATGAATGGGATATTGATAATATTTCGATAGCAATACGGGAAATATCAGGAAACATAAGTTCGTCCATTTCGTTCTTAATTTGGCTTACATTTTTCCAAAAAATCGAAATATCTTAATTTTTTAAATGTTCTATTTCTGGGAAATCCGCTAACGCACGAAATTTGGAATAGATTCTTAAAATGTATGACAAAATTAAAAAATACATCGTTTCAACGTTTAAAATTTAAGTTCCAATAAATTTAAGGCGTTCATTTTTATGTCCGCTTTCAGAGTAAATTAATAAATACGTTAGCGCTTGCCATTGCTTCAAAAACCTTTCAACCACAGCCTGTCTCGGAAGCCATCTAGTTTGGGCATATCTTAAAATAACGTGAACTTCTGTTTCAAAATAGTCTGCAAAAATTTTTGAAGTTCTTCTTTTCGGCTTGAGCTATTACAAAAGTTAAAAATTGCAGGATCAATTATGATTCTCATAATTTTGACGTCATCATAGAGTCGTTGGATACTCATTCGATGGAATAAGAACACGATAAAACTGCCAATGGTAATTTTAGCCTTATCCAATATATTTTTATTTTTTCCAGATTGATTCAAGAGAATTTAAAAACTATATTAGCAAACTAAATAAAACAATAACACATTTACATTAAAAGAGGGCATGGCATACTATATAGGTTCATATGGAGCCCCACAAAGAAGCTGCCATTACTTGTATAGATTTGTCTATAATCTTTCTAAAGTTTAAAGAAATACTTCTAGCAAATTACAAAGGGAGAGTTTTAGTAAATATAGTTTTGTGAGTATTAATTTTTTTCGAAAATCCCCTTTGTGGGGGGCTACTATAGAAAGGGGGCGTGGACTTCCCACTTGTGCTCAAATCCAATATTTTGACAGTAGAAACCTTCATACCAAATTTGGTGAGGCAAGCTTATCGGGAGTTAATTTTTGCCTCGACTTTGGCATTTTCGGCCACAGTGGATTGGGGTTTAAAAAGTGTGAAAATTGGTGCGTTGGGGCAATCGTGTTATCCCAGCTTTAGGAATTTTCAAGGAAATTTTAAGACCACAATTTTTTTTTTATAAAATTGGCTTAAAAATATTATATATTGTAATATTGACCAATGATCAACGTTGAATTAGAAAAATATATCGTTTTTTCGAAAAAAAAAATTAAAAAAAAAATGCCTCTTAAAGTTAAAAATGGTTTAAATTATTTTAAAATCAATTGAATTTCTTGTAATTTTAAGGTCTTCTTTTATTTAACGTGGAAAATATTGAATTAATTTTTTTTTAATTTAATATTTTAGTAATTTGTTGTTACGGTTGTTTTTGTTAAATGTTTGCGCAAATTTAAAACATTAATTTTATTAACAACATTTTGAGAGCCGTTGCATTTGTTGCTTGTTAGTTGTGTTTGCTTTGGGTGTTGTAGGGGTTTTACATGGATTTTATTAGGAAGAAATAATTTGGTAAGGACCTTTCTTTGATCAGGTTGATAATAGTCCCCTTTTGGTTGATTTTCTATTTGTTGGAAATGCTGTGTTGTAAATTGCTGTTGTGTTTGTTGTTGATAATGGTGCTGCTGCGTTGGCTGTTGTTGCTTTAGTGCAGTTGTCAATGACACATAAGCAGCCGGAGTTTTCAGTAGTAAAATACTATTTTTGTTCTCATCTGGTTGCAAAAGTGTGATTGACGTGGGCGACATATTTGTTAAGGAACATGCTGATGAAGAGGAAAGTAATGTAGCTTTTTGCTTCTCCGGTACCATGAGAGTTTTAACTATTGGCATGGAATTTGTGCCTTCAATAATATCATTTTCCGCCTCGGGAATCAAGGTATGTAATAAAGTTGTTGACATTTTTCGAATCAAAACTATCTTTTTTTTAGTTGGCAATATTTGATCATTATTACCCGATTCTAGATCTAAGTCTGCACCCTGTACAAGCTCTTCCTGTATTAAATCATTAGAAATGGATTGAGGTTCTTTGACAAAATTATTAATCGCTGCGCAGGGAGACACTGTACGATTAAAGGAATTATGGTTATTGGAATTAGTAGTTTTAGATAAATTGAATTTGACCGATGAGTCTTCCAAATATTGAATATTTCTATTGTGATTTGTTTTAAGGACACTTTTGCTAATTTCTACGTTACTTGATTCACTCACTTCTTCCAGATGCTCAAAATCGAACTCGGTTTTAACAAATTGTTTGGAAGCTGAACCCGTATTATGTCACAACATATCACTCTTATTATGATGATCACTATCACTTAATTCAAAATTGTCGTGAACCATATCTAAATCCATTTCGGCATCATCATCCAAATCCAAAGAGGAAGCATGCTGGTGATGATGCTGCTGATAATTGTGATGATGAGACGTCGAAGAACTAGCCGAAGAAAGCTGAAGGTGTATATTGCCCATATTATTGCGATTATTACAGATAAACGGATTAGAAGTAGTGCAATTATTAGAATTAGTTTGAGGCCCTGAGTGTGTTTGTAAACTGTGATTGTGCTCATTGTTATTAGAATTGGATTGATATGACGAGTTTTTATTAACAGAGGACACATTATTATTGCCGTTATCATCCCGCCATTTATCCATGGAACGGCGTCGAGCATTCATGAAAAAGTTACCCACAGTAGTTGGTTCCAAGCCAAGTTGACGGGCAATAGTTACTTGCATTTCTTTGGAGGGACGTTTGGTTTCCTAAAAAAGTATAAAAAAAATGGTTTAAAAAACATTTAAACGAAATCGCATATTAAAATTTGAGTTTGTGTACTTTATAAATAAATTTTATAACTTACACAAATCCTATAAATTTATTTAAATCATATTCTACATTAATATATAATAAATTTTTTCCTGAGTAAATAAGTTGACGGTAGAACGTAAAATGAGTATGCCGTTTAGCAATGTCAAATATTATAATAATAATAGTCGTAAGTTTTACCAATATAAACTGATCTTGATAACATGTCTATAATAATTAGCTTTGTGTAGTTGTTATAGCCTTCACCACAGGTGGAAAGTGTATTGAGATGTTTTTTTATTCCGTTTGTAAACATATATATTTTGAGTACTTATCAGTAGTGAAGTTGATTTTATGAATACTGAAATGGGTTTTCTGAAGACCCCAGAAATTATTGGGACTACGTTCTTATACATGAGGAATTATTCGTGAAGCTTCTAGAACATTGGTTCTAGTAGATATGAATGTGTGTACCAAATATTTTGTATGATGTTTATTTGTCGAGTTATGGGGTGCTTATGTGTTGCCGTTTCTGAAAAAAAATTTTTTTTAAATTAGTATAGTTTCAAACTAGAAACAAATTAAGATCAGTGGTTCTTAGCGGAAAACGCGCGATCTCTTCGAAAAAAAAAACAAAAGTTTTGAAAAATTAATTTTTTGAACAAGGTTTCGTTTAAATGTGCTAAATTCCCAATTCGTTCTATTGATAAACTGAAATTTAGTGTTGGTGGGATAAGCTAGTCCTATGCGGATTTTACTCGTTGCTAATGCTGATGAATGTTTGACTCCCAAGAACAACGTTGAATTTTTTTATTTGCAAAACCGGAAATGATCAATTCAAAACTAAGTAAAAAACAAGTAAGAGTGCTATATTCGGCTGTGCCGAGTCTTAAATACCCTTCACCATGGTGCGATAAGAACAGAAAGTTACATAAATAGCGTTCTTTGGATGTAAATAAATCTATTTTGAGCTATCCCCACATTTAATTTCGTCGTGCCGTAGATTTTTCACAGTTTCAAAAAATTGAGATAAGTCTGTTTCCAGTTTTGACAAAGTTTAAGTCTTCAAATCGTCTTCCCTTGCAGACGTTTTATAGAAATAAGCGGTATTCAGTATTGGTAGTAAAATACCCTTGCAGACTTTGTTAATCTTATTTTTTCTATCTCTCTCTCTCTTTTTTTAAGCAAATTCATTACTTTACAATAAATACCAAAAAGACACTCACTTTGTAGTATAAAATCGAATTAAGTAAAACGGACATTTACACTTAACACAAGGGTAAAAGCCGCTATTGTAAATAGGTACATAGGTATTCAATTTCCCAAAATATTTTTCTTATGATAAACCTACGTCAAGATAATTTTGGCACGACGATTTGCCTTTATAAAATGTTTTCGTGATGACATCTTTTGAATAAAAAAGAAGAAACCAGAGTTCAGAGAAATTCAAATGTGAACGCTCATACTCAACCATTCTTGAATTTTTTCATAAATGAAAAATGTAAAATATGTAACTTTTTTTCACAGTCATGAATGAATTGTTAATACTTCGCCAAATGCATTCATGTTTTTGAGGAAAAATCCAATTTTGCCTTTCTTCAGTCATGAAAAATGAGGAAAAATAAGTTTTAGAAACGATCCTCACTAGTAATGTTGTTGTTGCTTGACAGTTTGCATGACCACAGCTCGAAATGACTGTGTGTATTTGTTTGTTTAAAATATTTTTGGTATAGGCAACCAGCCGAAGTGTCTGTTGGATTTTTTGTAAGAAAACATTATTGAAAAAAAATTAAAAGAACTGCACATATCGTCCGTCATCTTGAATGCAGAATAATGTAACATCAAATTTCATAATTTTACATGCAAAGCAGACAACTTTGTAAAATATTTATGAGATTTATAAGCAATTTTAAATATTTCAGCTAAAAATGCGATAATTATTATTTTTTAAGTTGTGTATATTGCGTTATATAAATTTGTAATTTTCAGAAACAAAAAGAGTAAAACAAACATTTAAAATATTTAATAATTAAATATTTGTGTTAAATTACCGGAAAAATAGGATATAGGTATACATACCTATGATAATTTTTTATTGATTTTTTTACTAATAAGTAGTGGTTTAAATTAGAAAATGTATCTTAATTTAATTTAGCTATGATTTGATTTTAAAAAGCCATATTTTTCATTCGAATTAAAAAGTAAAATTATTTTTTTACAATGAACAAATTTAGCAAATAAAAATTTGCCTCATATAACATAACATGTATATATCGAATTATTTCAAAAGAACTCCGTATCGCATTCTAACAACGCTATGTACGTTGCAAAAAGTAAATTTTAATTAGGTGATTTCTGAAAAATAATAAGAAGAAGGAAAGCGTAGTGTTGATAGCATATAAGGTTAACATAAATGTTGGACAAAGTAGTACTTCTCCAAAGAAAGATATGATTACAATTTAATAATTCTAAAGGATTAACACAAAATAAGGCTAAACAGTCTATATTCCACTACTTTATAAAAAAAATAAAAAAGGCAATTATTCCAAAAATTAAGAATAACTGTCTTTTTCAGGATATTGATGAAGGGCCACTTGGAACTATGCAATCCTAATAAAAAAAAAGATTATTTTAAATAAACTAATAAAAATATTTCTTTTGAATAATTAGTATTGTGGTTATTTTTGTCGAACTATTTATGTTTTTTTAATCCAAATTTTAATATTTTTAATCAGGCTTAAGTTCATCAAATTTAATTTTTCATTAAATTATTATTATAAAGAAAGAAATTTTACAACATGAAAATTAATTAAAATTATCAATAACAATTTTAACTCATAAGGATACTATCATAATAATGATGACAGTCTGATGGAAACAAAAATCTGAGGACCTGCAGATGTTGCCATTTATTCTTGGAAATTTTTAGCGTTTGGAAGTGCAATGGGGTAGGCTGCAAAATTTCAAAATTTCTGACAGTCCTATATGGAGACGGCTTTTATAATTTTACAGCACTTTTATTACTTTTTCTTCTGCAATAATTTTTAGTCTGATCACTAATTCCACTAACACCCTGGTAACAGTTATAAAACAAATTACCCAGTTTTGACTTTTAAAGATATTAATGTGTTCTTATAAAAAGAATTAAAAACTTTGCTAATTTTTTTCTTGAGTGTGATTATACATTATGTTGTTAAAAAAAAATTATATTTTTATGAAACCTAATTTTTAATTTTGTAATTAACTTGGATATATTTTTAGGTAGCAGTTTAAAATTTTATAAAAATATGTGTGATGTGAATCGTAATCAACAAAAAAATTCAATTTAAAATTTTCTAATAACTTTTAAGCTAACGATATGTTTTTTGTTTGTGTTAACAATTCTTTGGTGCCTTTAAAAAGGGTCACTTTTTCTTTCGTTAAAAAGACGTACCTTTATGCAGAAATTATTGAGAAAAAAAATAGACACAAGAAGTTGTTGGTATTTTGTGTTTGTAAAAATATTTTGGTTTCTGTTCCAATCGCGACGATGGGTTTTTATTGCTGAAAACACTTTTCTTACGTAGGTAAAGTTATTAGGAAAACACTAACAAAGTCTTATTTCGTCACAAGCAAAGCGACAGTAAGTATGGTTGATGAGTAAGAAAATTTGTTTTATTGTTGCAGTAATGCAATTTTATTGTTTCGCGACAAATTATGCCAGTTATTGTAAATTCAATGTAGTGTTTTCAATACCGTTGCGCTTGGACCACAAACAAATTTTTTCACGAGACCAAATACATGTCTTCAGTTCTTTCAGGTAGTAATTTTGTTTCAATATTTTTTTGCCTTTACCCGGCAAATAATAGGACCAGTCCAAACACGCGTGTAAAGAGTAGTCCACAAGGGACCAGGACTAGTTCAAAAGTAACCCAAACGTATGGAAAAAACCTGGTCTATTTAACATTACGATGTCCTAGGAGAGGACCATATAACCCACCTTTGGACCACTAAGGAGTAGTTTTAAAACTACTCCATGGTATATAACCCACCTTTGGACCACTAAGGAGTAGTTTTAAAACTACTCCATGGTATACTCAAGAGGATTAGTTTTGAAGTCGTTTAAAAACGAAAGCATGTCGTTAAAAAACGAAGACATGTCGTCTCACTACAAACGCTTTTTAACAATGACATGGTCCATGCTTGCATTACATCGGACTAGTCCATGGAGTAGTCCATTTTATCAAAATGGGTCAGGTGGTCCAATTTATTTGCAGGGTATGTCTTTAAAACGAAAAAAAAACACACCCTTTTAGAGGCATCACAAAATATTTTACAAAATAAAAAAAACACATTTTAGTTTACCAGCCAACAAATAATTTTACAAGACACAAACAGGCTATCGTGCTGCCTAGCGGGAAAAATTGCGAGGGCTTTGACTTTTCAGGCCTTAAAGAAGGTTTACAACTAGATTTTCAATAAACTTTTACTTATTCCGCTCTGCCTTCTTCGAAAAGGGGTTTTAGAATGGGTTTTATGAAATATTTTACAAATTCGAATTAACTTTTCTGAGATAAGGCCTGTCGAAATAGTTTTATTAGCAGTAATGTTGGAATGTGTAGCAAGTTTAGTTATAAATTTACTAACTTTGCGTTATTAGCAACAACAATTTGCGACCTTAGGACAACAACGATCTATATGCACCTAAACAACATGTAAGATAGAACCTTGTTGTTCTAAAACAGTTGGAATGCGACTGGAAAACTTAATATCGGTAAAAAGGCCTTCTTTAAGGCCTCTTTACAACTTCATTTTCCCGCTGTTAATGGTCAGGCAAATCGCGTTTTTTTCATTATGAGGAATTTGAAAGTGAATTTTTTTAAATTTTTCATATCTGACAAATTCATATATGAATTTTTTTTGTTTGCTCATTTTTCATGAATGAGGAAATTAAAAATATTTTTTTTCCTCACCCTCATGAATGTGAAGAAGCAGTTCAATTTAAAATTTTTCACGCTCGCTCATGACTGAAAAATGAGCGAGCGTTTCGGTACTCTGGAAGAAACCCAAAGCAAACGCTGAAAATATCTTTTATATAAATTGTTACATTGCAATGAATGGTCTTGTAGCATTGGCGTGCTAAATAAGTAAAACAAAAATCAAAAATTCAATTCTTTGAATAGGTAATTGAATATTTGAATAAGAATTTAAGAAAATTTGTTCCGATCTTTAAGATATGAAACGGAATTATTTAAACAAAATTAATTACCTGTAAAAAGAGAAAAATACATAGGTAGGTATAAACAAAATTAATTTAAAAAAGGGTATAAAAATAAAATAAAAAAGGGTAAATTAAAAGGCGTAAATATGTATAACATATATGTAGGTATCAGAGAATGGCTTTGTACATTTGAAAAAAAATCGCATTTAATACATGACAACAAATACACTCGTTTACGGGTCATACAGTCAAACTCGCGCAACCGCAAATATTCGCTGCTGGTTTGCAGTCATTCAAATAACGCACATCGTGCTTTGTTATTTATACAATCGTTGCCTTCGTTTTTTTTAAAAAGATTCTAAGTGTTCTGAGCGCAAATGATTGTTTGGTAAAGAAACAAAAAATACAAACGAAAGAGCCAGAAATGAAACAATCATTACTCATGTATTTATGCAGCATTAACTATGTAGTACAAGAAAAAAAAATTTTAAATGAAACTAAACACACATACTTATGTAGGTACACACAATTTCCATAGAAACAAAAAGTACAGTAGTAGTAGTAGTAGGTACAATGTATTTTTGTTATTGTTGTTTTTATTGTTGTTAATTTTGAAAAAGCGTCTCATCGTTGTTTATTGTTGTTGTTGTTAATGTAAACAAAAGTATAGAGAATGTGCTATTTTGAATTTACTCAGTTGTGTTATATTGCGTGAGCAACAAAAATGCAAATAAAGCACTTTCAATAAAAAACGAATAAATGAAAATATCAAATGTGTACGAAAGGAAAAAAAAATTACCAACGTTGAACTTTGTTTTGCATGTATAGAGTTATTGTAAATTTTAGCGTATGAATAAATGCACAAAAATAGTGCGTTTTGAGGTTCTCTGGTAGGTATATAAAATTTATAAATATAAATTAAAAAAATTTTATAAAGTCAAAAACCGTTCAATTTCTTTTTAGATTAAAAAAACTTTAAAAACCAAAAAAAAAAATGTAATGAGTGGGACTCGAACCCTCAAGCTAACAGAAAGTTGTTAAAGCCAGACCGGCTAGACTATTCGGCCATCGAACCACATGAACGACTGTCGTTGATATGAGCACTTGATATTAATAATTAATATTAATCGTAAAATGAAGTATGTGTTTATTGTTTTTGTATAATGCAGGAGGTATCTAATGTTAAATAAAAGAAGCTCACCTCAAATATTTTCAATGAAAAAAACCACAAACAAAAAAAAAAAACACACAACTATTTTACAGGGCTACCATTACAAATTTTTAAACGTAAAGGCGCAAAAACGGTCGTTTTGGTTAATAAAAGTCGCAAACCTATTTTAATGATTTTTATTTATCAAAAATGCAACATAAACAAAACAAACAATTGTTTAAATTGTGTATGCTTTGAAATCACTTTTGTGCAAAAATATTATATGTATTTGAATTTATTTTTGTATAAATTGCCTAAAAAGCTGACTTATATGTTATCCATCTCAACCATAAAAATTAGACGATTGCTTTTAATATTATGACGACAGACTAGATCGCTGTTTGTTATATCACCCTTTTTGTTAAAAAAAAATAGACATAAAATTAGAAGATGAGGGCGTTTCTAATATTCCCTGAATATTTTTTTTTTATATGCTGATAACCCTGCATGTTTATGCGATTTTTAAGCAGTGTGACCATTTTGGCAATTTTGCAGAGGATTTTTATAAAATGTTTCTGGCTTTCTTTAGAATTATTTTAAAAATTGAAGAATAGTTTTATTGATGTAAATTAAGTTTTTTATGTATTGCAATAAATTTTGACTAAAAATAGTTGTACTCAAAATGGAGTTTCGAATGAAAATGGATAATTCTTATTTTAAGATATATCTTACCTGTCTAGTAAATAAATTGAATATTAAGGGAATATTAGAAATGACCTTATCATGTTGATTGTAAAAATTATTTGATATAACGATATAAAAGTTCAAATAAATTTCATTATATTTTTTACAAGACGATGTTTGTGCGATTTTTAATGAATACTTTTAAGTAGTGTGACCATTTTGCCATTTTTGAAGGTAAATTCAGCACCAAAAACTTAGATTTGGCTGCAAAATTTTTATTTGGCATTTTATTTAGCTTTTTAAGAAATGTTTTAAGCTTCTTTTGATTAATTTTTAAAGTTGGAAAGAATAGTCTAAGCGATTAAATCTAATATTTTCTTATAAATTGTTATAAACTAGCTTTTACGCAATCGATGATGACTTTTTTTAATATATAAAAAAGTAATCTGGTCTAAATATCTTTTTATAAATTCTTTTAAATCAAAATGGATATAAAATCGTTTGTATTTTGTTTTTATCAGAGGGCCTTCCAATTTCAAACTTAACCAACTGTGTATATCTGATGCTATATCAAATCTACCTAAATACTTGTTTAGATATTACCATTTATTTTAAATTTGTTTAAAATAAGTCACTAAAATTTATAAAGACTTAAAAAAAATAATGAACTTTAAGAATTATTTCTAGCATTTTAAAAATCATTTTAGTATTTTTTGGCCTTGTCAAATGCCAGAGTAAGCTGTGAACAAATTTTAAGATCTGGAGGCAAATTATGGCAGTCGTGATCGAATACTCTTTCGATTCGAAAGCATTTTTAGCTCTAATTCTTTCTGTTCATACTGAACGGATCGAAATTATTTCTTAACTGTTGTAAAACATTTATTTGAGTGTTCATAACACAAAAAAAAAAAATAATTACGATACGTTCAGTATCGACTAAAATAAAATTACTTTCGAATCGAAAAAGTATTCGATCACGACTGCCATAATTTGCCCCCTGTTTCTATGTCATTGTTTTCGTCAATAAAATTATTTCTTGCTTTTTAAATATATTTAACATTTACGTACGCAAATACATACATATTGTTGAATGTTTTGTTTTGTTTTGAAATAACAAATGCAATTTTTTTTTAGAAATAATAAGATTTTTTAAAAATAATATGGCAACACTTGTGTAAGAATATAAATGTAAGAAGAGATGCTGTACACATAGCAACAATCCGTTTCTAAAACTGAAAACAACAACCACACTCATGAAAACACTGGCTACCTATACACATAAATAACTTACATATATAAATAGGTATTTAATTTTAAGCCAAAAACAAATTATAAAATATGGTTTTGGTTTAGCATGTAAGTTAAGCGAATGATTCATATTTACATTGTCAATAGAATGGAAAAAATTGCTAAATATTTAAAATCGCTTATAGAATATAAAAAAAATTTAAAAAAATTTTTTTTTTTGAAAAGGTGAACGTCGGGTTCGAACCCCTGTAATTACTAAACAGAATACGCTGCTTGGTCAACCTCCCAAACAACTCAGCTATTAACGCTATTGGAAATGAAGAATTAAAGTAGAATATATTGCGTCATAATATCTGTTAAATATGTAGGTATTTATTATACCCTTCACCTCAGGTGGAAAAGGGTATATATAAGTTTGTCATTCCGTTTGTAATTTCTACAATATTGATCTAAGACCCTATAAAGTATATATATTCTGGGTCCTTATGAGGAGAAAACTTGATTAACCATATCCGTCCGTCTGTCCGTCCGTCGTACGTTTGATATGTGTTTTCCGGAGACTCCAGACATAATAGCTGCTAGGTTGTTTTACATTTATGTCACATATAGTCCATCATTTTGTGCTATTTAAATTTAGCAAGATCGGTCCACAAATTGCTGAGATATGACCAAAAAACTACGACTGCCCCTAATTTATTCCACAAATCCCTTGTTGTTGTTGTATTTTTATTGCTTTTTTCTGTATATCTATAAATTTAAAATTTGCAAAAAGAAAGCAAATTAAGAACAAAAATAAAATTCTAAATGTAAAATTCACAAAAAAAAAAAAAAATATAAAACCACAAATTAACCCTTCGTCTTACTTATGAGTCTGGCCAGACCTTTTTCAGTGCATTTTAAATGAAAAAATATGTGTAACAAGGGGGGTTAAGAACAATTTCATATGTTTTTATTTTATTCTCTTTTGTGCTTTTCGTTTTTTTTTAACATTTTGTAGACAGAGATGTTACAAAAAAAACAGCTGTGTACTATCGTTAAAAAAAATTACAGAATCACACTATCGTTACTGCAAGCGAATATAAATGTCGACAAATATTACGATTGTCGGATCGTTAAAAGTTAGTGAATCGCACCAGTGGTTATATAAAAAGACCTTAAATACTGAAATTATTTGTAATGGATACAACGTTTACAGACTCTATAGAGAAACTACTACAATTGGTGGTGGTGTCTTGATTGCTGTTTCTTGTCTTTTTTCATCGGAGGAAATTAAAACTATTCAGAATTTATTGCTGTTCGTATTCAAATAAAATACAAACATACATATATACCCAACCTGTTCATATATTCATCCGAATTCTAATGCGCTTACTTATAATCAACATTACGAGAACATTTATTCCGTCGTATCGTGTGCCCAGCCTGATGATTCAATATTCGTTTTTGGCGACTTGCCCGCAGTTTTTTGGAGACTCTTACCAGACTCATTTTACTATACTCCCACAAATTGCAATGACTATATCGATGAATTTTTTAAATGATTTTTATGACTTGTGCCTTTTCCAATTCAACGGTGTTTAAAACTGTTAAATTTGGTGTTTGTGAATGAACCTGCTGACTGTTCATTAACTCGAGCTTTTCCAATTTCAAAACCTGAAGATCGTTATCATCCTACTCTTGGAATTTCTTGCAACACTCCATTTGTTAAACGTAAATCTATGGTCAGTAACAATAAAGTCTACTGTTTCAAACGAACAAGTTACAAAGAGTTAAATTTTCTTCTAAATAATACAAATTGGCTTGTTAAGTTATCTATTTCAAATGGCACAGCATCTTTCTTCGATGCTATGATTGATACTTCCTACAAAACTATTTTTGAATATTTAGACGAATGTGTTCCGAAAATCACTGTGCTTAAGCAGTCAGGTCCTCCCTGGGGCTCAAGACAGCTGTCTAGACTTAAAAATATAAAAAATAAATATTACAAAAAATATAAAGAATCCGGATAATTTTGTGCTTATGGTAAATATTCTGTATCTCGTGCTGCATTTAACTTACTAAACATTTATCTATATAAAAATTACTTAAATGAAATTAATGTTAAATTTAAACATGATCCTAAGTCATTTTATAAATTCATAAATTCTAAATGTAAATCTACAGGCTATCCAACTATAATGAAGTACTCAAATAATGAGTCCAGGGTGTCGATTCTGGTTCTGTGAAACCGTGAAATGAAAAAATACTTCTCATTTTCGTTTTCATAAGCACTTTTCTCATTATCACTTCACATTTGCACAAATTGCGATTCCCGTTCTTTTAATGAAAAAGTGTTTCATTCCATGTTAGCCGTGAAACTTTTGTATCTATATTATTAAAATTTAAAAGTCAAATGAAGATATCGAAGCTTAGGGTTTTTGAGCCGGCGCTAAGCCGCAAACGAGTTTTTTAACTGCTTGAGCCGCGTGTATTTATTTTTGCTAAAAGATTTTTAACTTTATATGTATTGTGCTTTGTGTTCTTCGAGCTTATTTGAAGAAAGAAAAAAACAAATTTTTATGACTCACCTTGTTTTATACAATACTAGCTTAACCCGGTGCGCTTCGCTACACTGCTTAAACCACTTCTTCAGTTGAGAGATATTTAATATATGCATCCTATGGAAGGTTTTTCCCCCCTGCGCCTTCCCGCTTTATTTTTATTTTCAAAAGTGTAGTATACCATAGGAGTTACTTCTACTAAGTTTGAACATTCTTACTATAACAGTTCTTAAGATATGTGATATTAAACATTGGCGTCCTATGGGGGGTAACATTTCCCCGCTGCTATTTTATTTCAATTTTGGGGTTCAGAAGATCATACTACAAAAAGTTTAATAAAATGAGTGCAGCGGCTCTAAATTATATTTCTATCTATGAGGGGTACTGCTCCTCCTCTGTCTACGCCGCCCATTTCTATATTGAAATTTAAAGTTTGCCATAATAGTAGCTTTAACCACGTTTGAAGACTCTCCCTTTAATAGTTCTTCAGTTGAGAAATATTTAATATATGCATCCTATGGAAGGTATTTTCCCCCTGCGCCTTCCCGCTTTATTTTTATTTTCAAAAGTAGTATACCATAAGTGTGACTTCTACAAAGTTTGAACATTCTAACTTTAATAGTTTTTAAGATATCCGATATTAAACATTGGCATCCTATGGGGGGAAACACTTCCCCCGCTGCTATTTTGTTTAAATTTTGGGGCTCAGAAGATCCTACTACCAAAAGTTCAACAAATTGATTGCAGCGGCTCTTATTAATATTGCTATCTATAAGGGGTACTGCTCCTCCTCTGTCTATCCCGCCCATTTTTATATTGAAATTTATAGTTTACCATAGTAGTAGCTGTAACCACGTTTGAAGACTCTCCATTTAATAGTTCTTCTGTTGAGCGATATTTAATTTATGCGTCCTATGGAAGGTATTTCCCCTCTTGCGCCCGCTTTATTTTTATTTTCAAAAGTGTAGTATACCATAAGAAAGACTTCTGCAAAGTTTGAACATTCTCACTATAAAAGTTCTTAAGATATGCGATATTAACCATTGGCATCCTATGGTGGGTACCACTTCCCCGCTGCTATTTTATTTCAATTTTGCGGCTCTGAAGATCCTACTACCAAAAGTTCAACAAAATGCGTGCAGTGGCTCTTAATTATATTTCTATCTATGAGGGGTACTGCTCCTCCCCTGTCAACCCCGCCCATTTTTATATTGAAATTTATATTTTACCATAATAGTAGCTTTAACCACGTCTGAAGACTGTCCCTTTAATAGTTCTTCAGTTGAGCGATATTTAATATATGCATCGTATGGGAGGTACTTCCCCCCTGCGCCTACCGCTTTATTTTTATTCTCAATAGAGAAGTATACCATAAGAGTGACTTCTACAAAGTTTGAACATTCTCACTATAACAGTTCTTAAGATATGCTATATTAAACATTGGCGTCCTATGGCGGAACCACTTCCCCCGCTACTATTTTATTTAACTTTTGGGGCTTAGGAGATCCTTCTACCAAAAGTTCAACAAAATGCGTGCAGCGGCTCTTAAGATATGCGATATTTAATATTGGCATCCAATGGGGGGTACCAATTCCCCTGCCCCTATCGAAAAAATAAGTAGCCTATTTTATTTTTAGGGCTCACATGATGTTACTGTAAAAATTTCAGGAAAATCGGTTCAGTAGTTTAGGAGTCTATAAGTGAACAAACAAACATACAAACAAACAAACAAACAAACAAACAAACATACAAACATTTTTCATTTTTATATATATAGAAGATAGAAGATAAATTTTTTCAGTAAAAAGAAGAGTGAACCGAAAATTCCTTAATTTTCAGCGAATTTGTCATATTTCGGTTTTTTCATGAACTAGATATAAATTTTACATAAAATGTTTTAATATAGAAAAACAACAGCAATTCTTCAACTGAAAAAAATTTTCATTAAAAAAACAAGAGCAGTCATAAAAATTTAAAATGGAACAATCAATGAGTTTTTTGGGAAAACATCTTGCTCGCGCGATTTCCCAAAATATTTATTGCAGTAAACCTTAAGTAACATATTAATTGTGGCATATAAATGACATCTACAAAAATAATGTTGTTATTGACTTAACGTAAGAGTTTCCATTTAGGGTATTTAAATAAAAGCTTGTTTTTTAAAAAGATTTTTTACTTTTAAATTATTTTTTAATAGTAAAATCAATCAAATCAAGTTATTTAATTTACTGGTTTTTTTTACACAAGTAAATATCACGACAAGTTTATTCATCGTGCAAATTGTGTCATGTCAATTGTCAAGCTTTTATCTTATAGTGCCGGTTCAGACTTGCAATGTTTGTTGCAGCAATTCTTGAGTTAATTGGTGAGAGGGTTGAACAAATTTGGGAGAGGTACTCATCTCACCAATAAAATCAAGAATTTCTGCAACAAAAATTGCAAATCTGGACAATGACTTATAAATTAGGTAATGACTGTATTAGTTACTAGTAAAAGTTTTAAGTTAAAGTAAATTCCTTTTAAGCGCATTTAAATAAAAACTTGTATTGTAAAACAGATTTTTTTTGCTCTAAACTTATTTTTTCTTTTTAGCGCATAGAAATAAAACCTTTTTTAAAGGCTTTTTTCTTCTAATTGATTTTAAACTTGCATTTGTATTCTCAGTAAGCCCTTTCATTTGAAACCCATATTGTAGGAAAGCATTAAAAACAATAAGTTCCCAGCTTCAAAAGTCCACCATATTGGATTTGGACAGCCTTTATTTTTCGAGTTATTCTTGGCAAGCCTTTTTATTAAAGGAGTGCAACAAAATAGCTAGACTGTCATCTTGGCTGTGCCGCTATGTTGAATTTAGAATGACGGCATATAGTAAACAATGCATTGTCATCCAAACTGAGCGTGTGTACAAAATTTCAGCTCTATCAATTAAAGATATCTGCTTCAAATTGATTTGCATACATACATACATACATCCTAAGTAAAAAAAAAGCTTTAAACAACGACCATAAGCCCAAAAATGGTAAAATCATTAACCAATAAAAGGCCACATAAAAAAAATATAGTAGGCGGCTCTAAATTTACTTTAAGCCGTCGCTTAACCTAAATTCTTCACCGCCGATAGTAATTAAATATCTACTTTGTCGTTAAATCAAGTGTAAAATTAAACAAATACACAAAAAATATAATTCATTTAAAACATGTTATGATTATTGGTTTTAATTGAATTATCGCAAGAAATTAGGAATGAGCGAATATAAGAAAACTTTGTTAACGTTTTTCTTCAGTAATATTTTGTATTTTATCAAAAATTGGCATTTTATATGAATATATTAAGTTAAAAATCTGTAAATATGCATCTTTTTAGAAGATTATTATTTTTATTTCTTTCAATTATTATTTATCGTTGGCAATGTCCATATTCTCCTCTAAATAATTTATTTAAAATTACTTTTCACCGTTAAAACGAAAGTGTAAAAATATGACATAAATGAAAAGTTTGTGACACTTCTTTGCACTGTTACACAGAACAAGAATCACATTTCTGTGAAAATGTGAAAACAATATGTTTCATTCCATTTGCTCTTCTCATATGAAAACATTTGAATTTATTTAACATTTTTTCACTAAACGAGAATCAGAAACTCTATGAAAATGTGAAAAAAGTTTTCATTTCACAGTTTCACATGACTTTCTGGTGTTCTCTCTGCATCACCATTTGCATTGGGTAGAGCAAACAAAATCCGAACCAGTTTCAATAAATTTGGAAATACAACCTTGTCATTATAGTTTTTCCGTTAGCATTTTTATCGAAAAGTGTTCCAGATCCATGTTTCAAAACAAATTAGTTTCACAATTTCAGAAAATTAATTTTATGCGATTGTTCTACACTCATACAAAAGATCATTGTGGCTTAAGTTAAATTGTTAAGACAATAGTTGAAATTTGTACTCATTTTTTGTCCAAAAATATATTCTGGACTTAAGAATTCCATTTCTTTAAATGTTCAATCATTATTAAAAATACATTTTTTAGCATTTATTTCGTATACAATGCAATATGAGAAAAAATACCTTAATTTTGGCGAATATAAAAAATATGTCCGATTTTCCCTACGCTTCTATTTTAGTAACAAAAAACCCTACATGTAGGGATTTTACCCTACTTTTGGCAGCACTGATCTCTCTGGATCCTGGTTGAGAATCATTCTGGTGGTTAGTTGAAACTTCCCAGCGGGAAAATAAGGAATTGATTACCTAAATAACTATAAGAATAATGTATTATTTTCGAATGAATAATAATGCATTCATGGCATATCGAGAAGGTAATTTTATTGACACAATATTTATGGTTTGATTACTCCGTATATTCTCACATTTGCAGAACAAGGAATGTATTGTTTCTGTTCGTAACAATTATTTGTGTTTTTTCTTCAGTTCGTGACAATTATTCGTATTTTTTTAAATTATTTAAGTCATTCCCAGTTTGAATTATATAATTTAAACAATCCTAGGACATGTTCTGTGTTAAGAGTAATGAGTTCTGGAATCAAATATTAATCAATATATGTGTTACATTCTCGTTTCCTATTGATTACATTTTCCCGCTGGGTTGTGTACTCACTCGGTCTGAGGACACTCTATAGAATAATCAAATGAATATTTTTTAAGAGAACGAGCTAGATTCTCAGTCAGTTATGACTCTTTTTAAATGAACCATTAGTTAGTTTTTAGTTAACTTCATTTCCGACAGGGTAGTGTGATTTGTTTTGCTGCGTTATTGTGTGGTGTATATTACGTACTCTTTACACATCGAATATGGTCGTTTATAACTACCCTGAAGGAAACCTGGGTGCAAGTGTCTCCAAGTCACCAGTTTTGTCGACTATATTGGTGACATTGTCAGCGAAGTGTCTACACTTCATTACATTTGCCACTATATCTTGCTTTAACACGAAAAAGATTTTATCAGTAACAACTGAGAAGTACAATTCCTATAAATGCTGAAGAAATAATAAAAAA
This sequence comes from Pollenia angustigena, assembly GCA_930367215.1. Lineage (NCBI taxonomy): Eukaryota > Metazoa > Arthropoda > Insecta > Diptera > Polleniidae > Pollenia > Pollenia angustigena. Next base: position 6,581,155 of record OV884061.1, on the reverse strand, counting down.
AAGATGGTTATGATTTCGCATTCTTACAAAAAGTGTAGACTTCTTTTACTTAAATTTACTAGCGATTCTCTGGTGCCAATGTCTACATATGTTTCCAAAGGAACTACCTAGTCAGTAGTACCAACGTCAGTAGTAGATTTCCAATGGCACGCACATGTTAAATGTGTATTGTAAATAACATTGCATGGGGTATAATAAGTCACTAGTACTGGTGACTGTGTCAATAGTGAATCAGTACCGATTCACTTGTGACATTTCCTGCAGGGCAGGTATGGGCACCACTACATTGAAAGCTTTGCATGCGTGGCATTGCATTGGTTTGTTTACTTTTACATTTGTTGGTTTTATGCTCTTTGTATTGAAAAAAAGTTTGCAGTGAAATGACATATCTTCGTTTTTAAACGAAATGTTTTCGTTTTTAGACGAAGTTAACCTCTTTTTTAGATGTTCGTAAATTGTAGGGTGTGTGTAGATACAACCATGTCGGATAGTGTATTTTTTGTAATAGTCCTAATCTCAAAATTGTTTTAAAACAAAGAAATGTGAGTTATAGTTGATCAGATGTTGCGGTTTTTAATTACATTAAATGCAATAATGCAAGAATTTAAACAAAGAAAAAAATAAAAAAATATTTAAAAAAATAATTAGTATTGAAGTTTAAAAAATCTGCTAATTGTTCCTTTTCATTTGTAATATTAAACCTTTTTATTTTTCGAATGAATTCCACATATGAACGTGATAAATTTCAAATTCATAAAGCGTTTTTCTTGTAACGTCCTAACCCCAAAAATTCTTTGAAAAACAAAGAAATTTGCGTAATAGTTGAGCTGATGCAGCGATTTTTGATTACATCAAATAAAATAATGCAAGAATTTAAACTTTAAAATAATAAATAACTAAAAAATTATTTTATGTTTGTATGGAAATCTATATATATAAAAATGAAAAAGGTTTGTATGTTTGTTTGTTTGTCGCCTTATAGACTCCGAAACTACTGAACCGATTTTCCTGAAATTTTTACAGTAACATCACGTGAGCCCTAAAAATAAAATATGCTACCTATTTTTTCGATAGGGGCAGGGTAATTGGTACCCCCATAGGATGCCAATATTAATTATCGCATATCTTAAGAGCCGCTGCAAGCAATTTGTTGAACTTTTGGTAGCAGGATCTTCTGAGCCCCAAAATTGAAATAAAATAGCAGCGGGGGAAGTGGAATCCCCCATAGGACGCCAATGTTTAACATCGCATATCTTAAGAACTGTAATAGGGAGAATGTTCAAACTTTGTAGAAGTCACTCTTATGGTATACTACACTTTTGAAAATAAAAATAAAGCGGGTAGGCGCAGGGGGCGAAATACCTCCCATAGGATGCATATATTAAATATCGCTCAACTGAAGAACTATTAAAGGGAGAGTCTTCAAACGTGGTTAAAACTGCTATAAGGGTAAACTATAAATTTCAATATAAAAATGGGCGGGGTAGACAGGGGAGGAGCAGTATCCCTCATAGATAGAAATATTAATAAGAGCCACTGCACGCATTTTGTTGGACCTTTGGTAGTATGATCTTCTGAGCCCCAAAATTTAAACAAAATAGCAGCGGGGGATGTGGTACCCACCATAGGACGCCAATGTTTAATATCGCATATCTTAAGAACTGTTGCAGTGAGAATGTTCAAACTTTGTGGAAGTCACTCTTATGGTATACTACACTTTTGAAAATAAAAATAAAGCGGGTAGGCGCATGGGGGAAACACCTCCCATAGTATGCATATATTAAATATCGCTCAACTGAAGAACTATTAAAGAGAAAGTCTTCAAACGTGGTAAGAGCTACTATTAGGGTCAACTATAAATTTCAATATAAAAATAGGCGGGGTAGATAGGGGAGGAGCAGTATCCCTCACAGATAGAAATATTAATAAGAGCCACTGCACGCATTTTGTTGGACCTTTGGTAGAATGATCTTCTGAGTACCAAAATTTGAACAAAATAGCAGCGGGGGAAGTGCTACCCACCATAAGACGCCAATGTTTAATATCGCATATCTTAAGAACTGTTGTAGTGAGAATGTTCAAACTTTGTGGAAGTCACTCTTATGGTGTACTACACTTTTGAAAATAAAAATAAAGCGGGAAGGCGCAGGGGGAAACACCTCCCGTAGGATGCATATATTAAATATTGCTCAACTGAAGAAATATTAAAGGGACAGCCTTCAAACGTGGTTAAAGCTACTTTTATGGTAAACTATAAATTTCAATATAAAAATGGGCGGGGTAGACAGAGTAGGAGCAGTACCCCTCATATATAGAAATATTAATAAGAGCCGCTGCACGCATTTTGTTGAACTTTTGGTAGTAAGATCTGAGCGCAAAAATTCAAATAATATAGCAGCGGGGGAAGTGGTACCCCCCATAGAACGACGATGTTTAATATCTCTTATCTTAAGAACTGTTATAGTAAAAATGTTCAAACTTTGTAGAAGTCACTCTTATGGTATACTACACTTTTGAAAATAAAAATAAATATCTCTCTACTGAAGAACTGTTAAAGGGAGAGTCTTCTAAGTTGGCTAAAGCATTGTAGCGAAGCGCAACGGGTTAAGCTAGTATGATATAAAAAAAGAAACAGTGTTTATGAATAAGAAAATAAAACAAAAAGTTTGATATATGTAAATTAATTCTTAGTGTTTGATTTAAAAAAAAAAAAAAAACAAGTAAGAGTGCTATATTCGTCTGTGCCGAATCTTATATACCCTTCACCATTGTGCGAACAGAATACAGAGCAACTAGACAAAAACAAAATAATTTTTACATTCCTTTACATACATATTTACAATACTTAAAACTTTATTATAAATAAAATTTAAAAAGCGAAAACTGGTAAATATTTTTTTTAAATCGTTTTTAGAACATAAAAAAAATTAATTAGTATTGTGGTTATTTTGTTGAACTATTTATGGGTTTTAATCCAAATTTTTAATATTCTTAATTAGGCTAATTAAGTACATAAAAAAAATTAATATATTAAAAAAAAAATTTTCTATTTAAAAAACCAAGATTCGAACTAGGGAACTCTCAGTTTCTGAACCATGAAGGAACGTTAATTGAATATCATTAAAATGAAATATGGCATGATTACTGTTCACAAAATTCAATACAGTTGAGTTGTAATTACTTTTGATGTTTTGTTCACCGCAATAGCAAAGTTGTAAACCATAATAAAAAAATTACAAATAAACTTATTTGAGTTGTGAACCGAAATAAGGAAATATATTCACCAAAATAGTTTGTGCCATGTATGTGTGTTTATTTGTTTTCTATTATCTTTTTTGGCGAGTTTTTAAGTAGCAAAAAACACAAAAATTCCTAGTTTCTATTTGTTAAAATTATTTCGTTAAATAGATGAAATAATAAAGAAGGGTGATAACGAAAATCATATTGGGCATTATGCTAGTATATGTAAACAATTGAAAGGGGGGGGGGGGGGGGGCAGAGAGACATCACATGGTTAAATCAAGTTCTCTCCTCATAAGGACCCAGAATATATATACTTTATAGGGTCTTAGATCAATATTAAAGAAATTACAAACGGAATGACAAACTTATATATACCCTTTTCCACCTGAGGTGAAGGGTATAAAAGGAGTAATTTTTGGGATTTCAGTATTTTGATTAAAACTCAGCCATTTTTTAACCGATTTGACAGATTTATATACCGACGTGTTTAAGAAGAAATTTGCCAGTTAGTTGGGTTATAAATCTTTGACTCGGGAAGATCTATGGTTCCCGAAAGTGGGTATTTAAAAAAAAATTATTATTTTGGCCATAACTTTTTCGTATCTCAACCGATTTTTCCGAAATTTTTATAAAATATTTTTTACTAAGGATTCCCGATCTTTTGATATGCCAGGGATATCCATAGGTCATATAACAGTCCAAAAAATCAGGTTTTTATAAAATTTTTGATATTTTTTGTACAGGAGGTACCACGCCCACTTCTCCGATCCCGCCCACATTTTGTGGGCTGCTGTGTACTGATAACCTACATGTGTGTACCTAATTTGAAAGCTTTGGCTCGTGCCGTTCTCAATATATACAGAAAAAAGTAATAAATATACCACAACAACAAGGGATTTTTGGAAATAAATAGAGATAGTCGTGGTTTTTTGCTCATATCTCAGCCATTTGTGGACCGATCTTTCTGAATTTGAATAGCAAACAATTCCGGACCATATGTGACTGGCCCCCATCATATGTGGGGTCTTCGGAAAATCCATTTCAACGGACAGACGGTCAGACGGACATGGTTAAATCAAGTTCTCTCCTCATAAGGACCCAGAATATATGTACTTTATAGGGTCTTAAATCAATATTGTAGAAATTACAAACGGAATGACAAACTTATATATACCCTTTTCCACCTGTGGTGAAGGGTATATATAAGGAAAGGGTGAGTTTTTTAGAATAAAACAAGCCAACCTTTTCGGCAGCAAAATTTTTAAGAAACAGACACCAAATTGCATTTTTTAAAATAAAATGTCACATTTTTTTGTAGAAAAGAAAACACCATTAGTGTTCCGCAAGGCCGAAAGCCCAAAATACAGAATAAGTTTATTAAGCAAATATCTAAGGGTTAAATAAATAAATATCGGCATAAATTTAAAACAAATAAGAGTGCAATATTCGGCTGTGCCGAATCTTATATACCATTCACCATTGTGCGAGCAGAATACAGAGCAACTAGACAAAAACTAAATAAAACTGGTAAATATTTTTTTTTAAATAAGAGACAACCGGTTTTGAACTTCGCTTTTCATAAGGTCCCAGAATATATGTACTTTATAGGGTGTACGATCAATATTGTATATACCTTTTTACCTTCGGTGAAAGGTATAAAAAGAGTAATTTTCGGGAATTCAGGGCTCTAATCACTGCATTCGATACTATCGTATCGAATAAACTATTGAATTTTTTTGCATACGATAGACACTGGCGTATCGAATGAAAACTCGATAAATGTAATGTCGAGTTACTATTATTTCAAATTCTATTATTTCAAATTCAGTACATTTCATTCGATATCAAGTTTCAAGATACCAAAATAAATAATTTCGATGAATTTTGCTCGATATCGTATGCGGTGATTAGACCCCAGTATTTCTGTTATAACTCATACAAATTTCCGACATTTTGATATATAAGTCATATCCATAGGACGTATAGCAGCCCTAAAATTTAGGTTTTTATAAAAATTTTGATGTTTTTTAGGCCATTTTTTGAGTATTTTGCTCATAAATTACCCATTGTCTAACCGATTTGAAAGTTTTATATACCGACGTGTTAAGGAAGAATTTTACCATTTACTTAAGGTATATTTATATATAAACATTTATATAAACTTGTTAATATATATGTTAACAAAGTTAATTATAAAAAAGAGTAATTTTTGTGGATTCAGTATTTCGGTTATAACTCTGCCAATTTTAACCGATTTGGCAGATTTATATACCGACGTGTTGAAGAAGAAATTTACCATTTATTTTAGTTATAAAGCTTGGACTCGGGGAGATCTATGGTTCCCGAAAGTTGGGTATTTAAAAAAAAAAATTTAATTTTGGTCATAACTTTTTTGTATCTGAACCGATTTTCCCGAGTTTTTTCTACTAAAAATTTCCGATATTTTGATATATAAGTCATATCCATAGGACATATGGCAGCCCTTAAATTTAGGTTTTTATAAAATTTTTAATTTTTTTTGTACGGGAGGTACCACGCTTACTTCTCCAATCCCGCCCACATTTTGTAGGATGGTGTGTATTGGCAACCTTAATGTGTGTACCTAATTTGGAAACTATGGCTCTTGCCGTTCTCAAGATATACAGAAATAAAAAAAATACAACAACAAGGGATTTTTGGAAAAATTTAGAGGTAATCGTTGTTTTTTGCTCATATCTACGTCATTTTTGGACCGATCTGGCTGAATTTCAATAGCAAGAAATGGTGGACTGTATGTAACATAAATGTAAAACAACCTAGCCGCTATCATGTCTGGATTATCCGGAAAACACATATCAAACGTAAGACGGACAGACGGACATCGTTAAATCAACTTCTCTTCTCATATGGGGTCTAAAATCAATATTGTGGAAATTACAAACTTATACTTATATACCCTTTTACACCTGTGGTGTAAAATTTTTTGAAAAAAATATAAGCCACGGAGTATGAATCACAGAATACACAGAACTGTAAAAAGTGACGTGTGAAAAAAGCCCAAATCATTTGCGAGGGTAGCTTTCGAAGAAAGAGACAGAAAGCTTTTTTTGGTAGTGAAGTGGCAAGGTGTAAAAACAGGCCGCAACAATCAACACAAATGGCGTGCTCACAACAAAAATAACAAAACACAAACCACGTTAAACAAATGCATTATTTCAACAAACGTTGTTTTTTCTGCAAAAAAATTTATTAAGTAATATTGTTTTGTTTTATAATATTATTCACTTAATTAAATATTATTTACTCGTGTTGTGGTGACCTTAAAAGTTAATTTTTACAACAGTTTTGTAAATAAATCTTAACTAAATAAATTTCTGTTCATTGTATTGCGGCATAGAAGATGATGAAAAGAGAAATGCAAAAGGGCAGCTTTCTTTGAAAGAGACAAAAAAACGCAAAATCTTCCGTCTCGTGACAGTTCTGTGTATTCTGTGGTATGAATATATAATATTACCTCTTAAATGATAAATCGGCATGCTTTGAACGCCATGTAAAACACATTTTGAAGCATTTTCCAATGATTCCAGTATCTTATAGGTCCATTTTTTACCTAAACAGATATGGATAAAGTATTTTGCAACTTTTGCGACCTATAACTCTTTAACAAGGAGCGTTGGCACTAGGGCTTCCAGGGTTTTTTTTAATTCCCGGGATTCAGGATTGAAGAAAAAATTTCGGGATCCCGGAATTTTCGGGATTTATTTTTTTTATTTATACCAAATATAGATACTTTTTAAACTGTATGAAAAAAAAACTTAATTTTCTAGTAAATGCTCATATCTCATGAAAATATAGGTATTATTTATTTGTAAAGAATATAATAAAAACAAACTTGAAGTAATAATTGATCACAATTCATAAAGATCATGTAATAAAAACGTAACAAAAAAACATAAAAATCTTATTTTTTATTAATTAATATTGATATAAAAATTCACCATTTCCAAATGTATTTTAAAAAATTGTGTGCAGGATAACATTTGGACAATTTGAAAATTGTACAATTTCAACAAAAAAAAAAAAAAAAAAAAAAAAATTGGAAAATTTAATAAAAATCCTTTCAACTTATTTAATCGATATATTTTGAACAAAACTTTTTGTTATTTATAAAATGTACATATTGTAATTATTGTTCTATTAAATGAAAAGCAGCATAGTTTTGTTTTGCTTATTTTTGAACAACAGCGTGTATCAAAAACTTTTTTTGTCAACTAATACACCATCAAACAAATATTTATACAAATTATTAAAAGAAAAATGTAAAAAAAATCCCGGGATTTCCGGGATCGGGATTTCCCGATTGAAAGCCCTAGTTGGCACGAACAACATGTTCCTATAGAACTTCTTTCAAGAATACTAAAAAATTATATAAATATCAATTTGGTGTTGAGCCGAGTTAATATTCTTGTTTCAAGCAGATTCTTTTCTGTTAAACAAAAAAAAAAAAAAAAAATTTTAAGCACTAATTCTTTAAATATTTTTTTTTATTAGCAACAATTTTTCTGTTTTGTAGTGGACAAAAATAATTTGACTACAACGACAAAATAAGCACAGACAACAACCTGCAGCCATGTGCCGTGTCGTCGTGAAAATAATCGTTGCCACATACACACATGTATTCTATTTTTGACATATTGATGTCAGTAGCTTGCTGTCTCGAATGTGTTTAATGCATAACTTAACTAAATCGCAACGATCATAATTAATACATAATTGTTTTCACGCTATTATGCAAATATAGCATTTTTTTATTGGAAAATAAATTACACTCTTAATAGTAGCTTATTTTGCTAGACATATCGTCAGCATAAATGATGTGAAAACAACATGAATTTATTTTTAACAAAAATGAGACATCTTAACTTGTATGCATATGTATGTGTTTACATTTTACTAAAAGTACAATTGTTACATGAAGTTAAATTATATATATTACTAGCTGGCCCGACTTATTTCTTTCAGATGTAACAGTGTCTGCTAGCCAAATTTTAAGAAAATATTATAGGCTATAGTTCTTTCCAGATGTTACACTATTTGACTACCCAATAGTCCCATAATACCCAAGATATAGGATGGCGGAGCTTTTACACCTCTTGCCCTATTTAATGCCCTATCCTCTTTCCCATGTTACAATGTATGCATGCCAAATTTTAAGAAAACCGGTTGATTAGCTAAGAAGATAGAGGGAGGGGGAGCTTTTACCCCTCTTGCTCTATTTCACGCCCTAAATAATAAAAACTATGGGCTATAGTTCTTTCCAACTGTAACACTATTTGCCGGCGAAATTTCAAATAAATCGGTTGATTAGTTACGAAGATATAGGGAGGGTGAGCTTTTAGCCCTCTTACCCTATTTCACACCCTATTCTCTTTCAGATGTCACATTGTCTGCATGCCAAATTTTAAGAAAACCGGTTGATTAGTTTAAAAGATTGGGGAGTGGGAGCTTTTAACCCTATTGCATATTTTGCGCCCTCTAGTGATATAAAATATACTCTACGACCTATTCTCATACCTAACAAATACACATACAAAATTTCATAAAAATCAGTCAAGCCGTTTCGGAGGACTTCAAAATGGAGGACATTTTGAATGAATGCAGTGTTCACTAAAATGGCTATAACTCATGAACCAATACACATTTGAAGACCGTTGATAAATAAAAACCTTGGTATTGACGTCACCTTCCACTTGAACTTTACAGAAACAAACATCGGTTTACGCATTTCAGAGAACATCAATTGCTAACACAATGCAACTTATTTTTATATATATAGATTAGTATAATATTCCATGATTTCGTTAGCTTCTTCTACAACAGCTTCTTTTGTATTCTTAAAGTGGGAGCAGGAACAAATATCTGAACCACACGTATTATTTTCATCTGACCAATCACAATTATTGTAATGTTCACCAAAGCGATTAGTTATTGTTTGAAATTTATTCCTTTCTTCCAGATATGATTTAATGTTCAAAATTTTATTTTTATGTTTTTTTTAGAAAAGTAAAAATCTCTTTAATAACACTGTGCTAGTTGCAAAATTAGACAAACCGGGCACATGGCGTTTAAGTATAATTCGGGTACGCTGAATCCAATGGTGCCCACCGTTTTTTAGGTTAGCTCTTGTTTTCGAGATATACCGTTACTTCGAAAATGGAGGAGGTTGCACAACATATCGACCCCTTTGCGCGAAATTATCGTATGTGCCAATGTTTTGAAATTAAGTTTTTGCTGCAATATTGTTCTACATTCAAAGAAATGTCACTTGACAAATATTGTAGGCGAATTCCGCTTCGTTGCTCCAAAAATTGAATGTATATTTTCATTTTGATATTACCAACGAAAACAGAGAAAATTAGGAAAATGGCTGTCCTGTAAAATTTGGTTTTTGTAACATACGATAATTTCGCGTAAAGGGGTCGATATATTCGCGTAATTCAAAAACGGTTTAGTTCATTGCAATTTTCTTTAAGAAAAGTAAAACTTTTTTTTAATAAAAAAAATTTTTTTTATCAAAATTTCGAAAATTTTGTTTTTTAAAAATTCATAAAAAATTGGAAAATGCAGCTAGACATATAAAAAACGAAGCTGCAAACAAAACAAGCCATAAATGTTTAAGATCTGTTTACAACTTTTGATTTTATTCACAAAAGTCGACAAATTTAAATTAATTTAAGAATTTCATAAAACGCATTATTGTATGGGAGATGGGAGCCCCCTAAGAAGTGGGGATAAGGGGAAAGTATGTCTCGAGAAAATGTTAAACACAAAAAACTAAATGAGGTCGGTCATACATTTTATCTCCCTACGGGCAACTCCGGGGCATTTATGGGACTTTCTTCAATATATCTCTAGTCTGCATTGGAAATTTTGTATGGGAGCCAGCCCCCTTAAGAAATGGAGATAGTAGGTAGTTAGAAATAAATGATTGAGATAAAAAATAAAGTGGGGTTGGTCATACATTTAACCCATCTAGGGGCATCCTAGGCGCTGCAGGGGCCAAATTTAAGAATTTCAACCACACACATATGGAGGTTTTATAAAATTCTTAAATTTGGCGCCTGCCGCGCGAAGGTTTAGGTTGTCTATGATTATTATCTCTCTATATAATAAAAATGAAATGTTGTTTGTTGCTAATCAAATAACTTGAGAACGGCTTGACCGATTTGGATGATTTTCTTTAAAATGATCGCCATTGTCCAACTTAGGTTTGTATGGAAAGAAACTTTCGCCCCGCCCACTTTTTTTGATTTACCTAAAATCAGAAAACGTCTGAATCGATTTGAATAATTTTTCTTTCAAGTTCGTATTAATCCATTTTCAGTTGTCATTGAAAAAAAAAATTACTTTTACGCCTACTTTTTCTATTTATCTAAAATTGGAAAACAGTTGCACCGATTTTGCGATGCCTTAAGGGAATCAGTTCGAACAAATGTTCCACTGTTGAATCGACAACAAAAATATGCATACGACACACAGTGCTGTGGCCCATAGACATAAATAAAAATAAAGAAGAAGTCTTATATTGTACTTTAAAATGTACAGGTCGATAGATAAAAAAAGAATTTAAATGAATTTTGAAGAATTTTTAAGATTTAACTCTTTTTGGCGGCGCTAGAGGACGCCAAAGTTTAAGAATTTAAAGTAAAATGGCTAAACAACTACTTGAGTTTTACATGCTTCAGGAAAACTGTCGTTTTATGAAGCACGATATTGAAATTTTTTTTCTGTAGTAGTTAACTATATTTAGAACTAACTGTAAAATGTTATTGAATTATTTTCTCATAAGTGTTTTTTTTATTGGTTTAAAAATGGTTATTATTCACTTAAGCTCTAAAAAATTTTTAATTTGACGGAATATTAAAAAAAAAAAAATTGTCTATGGGTTTTTTTCTATTTTCGAATATTTAGACTGTTTTCTAATTACTACAAGAAAAACCATTGAAAAAATTTTACCACAACTTAAAAAGTATATATAAAAAATGCTATTTTCGTGATTTTTGCTCAAATTTTCATAGATTGAATTAGTTTAAAAAAATAAACTAGGAAAATAAGATATATTAAGGTATTAAAGTGGCTTTATGTAATTGTAATGAAACGTAACTTATAACTAAAATAAATTTTAGGGTGCTTTTCCGAAGAAGCATTGGAAGCAAACTACAAAATCGTGAGAAAAACAAAACTGTCCCATACGAGAAAAACGTCACGAAGAGACACTCATAAAGATTTAATGACTCCTTAATTACTTTCCTCAGATCCGTTGTTGTCCAAAGACTATTATTATATATTATTTGAAGAAATTGAGAAATATATATTGGGAGGCTTTGACTGGTATAAAGACCAAGCCTATTACAAATGGAACGAATCGGTCCATTACTTTACAAAAACCATCTTATTATATCGGCAAGATTAAATTGGGTCCAAACCAAACTAATTTTATTGCAATCAAAATCAAATTTTATTGGAATCTTTAAATTTTTGAACATAGCTCTTTTAATGCCAGCTTCCTTAAAAATATTAGTATTTACATACAAATTGGCGACAATGACTTTTACGATAGCTACTATGTCATGACAAAATGTTGTCCAGGTCGGTCCAAAATAAACCATAGGTTCCATATAACCCTCATCCAAAAAACTCATATATGTAGATGAAGATATTTAAATAATATTCGGCAGAAAGAACTTTTAAACGAATCTTAACCTCATAACATAATTTTGTTCTGGCGGGTCCATGATTGCCCATGGATCCCAAATAGATTACACTCTAGGAAATTCGTTTTTAAATACTATGCTATAGGGTATCACATGGTCTGGCTTGACCGATTATACTTTCTTACTTGTTATTTTTGCAAAAGCTTTTTAAGCGTTTTTAACTCATTTTTCATTAAATGATTTTTTTGTATTTTTCACATTAATAATCCGATTCATACATATATATCTAACAAGTATAAATTTTCATACCAAATTTTATTACGATTGGACATATGGATATATGGCAGGACCTTGAGTCCTTGTTCAGATTTAAATGACAATTTACACACACGTTGCTAGTTGTGTGTGTACCAGCATGACCATTCTTTGTGGTTTTGTAAGCACTATTGAAGCTAAAATTACATTTTTCCATTTCAGGACACATGGGAGATAGGCGTGTCCTTGGACCGATTTCACCAAAAATTCATATTTTTTCTTTACTAAGTTATTTTATGCTAGTTTACCAAATTTCAAAAATTTCTGCAAACTCCTTCTATTTATGTCCCTTCGTTATATGGGGACAAAGCACTGTGCGACACCCTCATGAAAGCTGTGAAAGATGAAGTTGGAGGGACTTTTTTTCTAGACGCTCCCGGTCGAACTGGGAAAACTTTTTTCACCGCGTTAATTTTGGCAACGATACGCTCGCAGAATGATATTGTACTTGCACTCGCATCGTCAGGACTTGCATATACATTGTTGGAAGGCGGTCGAACTGCTCATTCAGCACTTAAGTTCCCATTAAATGTGCAAACCAATGAAAATCCAGTGCAGTGGCCAAAGTCTTGCAGCAAAGCAAACTGTTCGTATGGGATGAATGTACAATGGCGCAAAAAAAATCTTTTGAGGCATAAGACAAAACGTTGCAAGATTTACGAAACAATCAAAGCCGATTTGAAGATACGCTGATTTATTGACAGATGATTTTCGGCAAACACTGCCAGTGATACCACGATCAACGTTTGCTGTGTGGAAACACGTTAGGAAGCTCAAATTGACCCTGGACATGCGGATCGAGCTGCAGAACAATCAATCTCTAGACGTATTTTCAAACAATTGCTGGACATAGGAAGCGGCGAAATCCCGGCGGATATTTCAATTTCTGCCAGTACACCGAATCACAGTCCAAACTCATCCAAAAGGTGTTTCCAAACATTACACAAAATTACATAATTTTTGTGAATTCGTGCTTGTTGAATGCAGACGTGTTTTTTTAACTCGGCATACGGTTTTTTTTTTGTAACATAAATAAGTGTACATATATTTATAATATCATAATATTATTTAAAAAATAAATAATATAAGATAAGCGAATGGACGCTTTAAAATAATTTTAATTAAGTTAACGTTAACGTCAATAATAAAAATTACAATTAAGAAAAATATATGTATGCACCAGGCGCGGATAATACAAGAATACCCATTGATATTATTTTTTTTAAATGTACAAAATTTTTGAAAATCCCAGCAAGGATTTTTTATTGAATCTCTAACCAAAATTTCAATAAGTATCCAAATCTTAATCCCAATGAAACATCTAGTTAACTGTATTCAAATACTTATTATTCTACATTCAATCCCAGCAGGTGCCATCAATGTGTAACCCAAGAGTAAACGTTTGACTTGATAATGCGTGCGGTTGAATTATAATAAGCCTTGGTACATGCAATATTTATGTATATATATTTGTTATATGAATCAGAATTCTATTCGATAATTTTTGACGAAAGCACGGATTTGTTGGGGAAAAGCCAGATTTCCTTATCTTTAAAATATTTCAACATACAACAAAAAGTTGTTTGGGAAGAATTTTTTGGCTTTGTTGTAAACGCATTTGAAGAGCCTTCACAGGATATTGATAGTGACGCTGATGTGTCAACTGATGCGAAGGCACTATCATCAATAGTTTTTAAAACTTTGAAAAATGTTGGTCTTGACCTAAAACATTGTGTAGGAGTTGGAACTGATGGGTGTCCTTTGATGTCAGCAGAAAATGGAGCTGTTAAAAAATTCTGGAAACCGCGACAAATTCGAAACAAACGCCTTGCTATTCCCATAAATCAAACATCTCAATTTCTAAAAGCAAAAAAGTGCCACTAATACAAAAAGTTGTATCATTTGTTAAATAAACGACAAAATTTTTTATATATAATCATCCCAGGCAAAACACAGTTTTAGAAAATTATTTGGGAACCAAACTCTCTACATTATGCGAGACACGATGGGTGGACCGTCACGACTCAGCTTTACACTTTGCAACAAGTGTACATCATATAGCAAAAGCTTTGGAAAAAATATCTGAGTGGAAAGGTAGAGATACTTCATCAAAAGCCTTATATTAAAGAACTCACTTAGAACTTTTGAATTTAGTCAAGTTAAAATTTCTCAAAAGCCTCAAGTACAAGTTGGCATTGAAAGATACATATATAACGGTGCTTAAACAGGGTCGTAGCCCTACCTCCTCAGCAGTTGCTTCGGCACCGAAAGTTTTAAAAGATGGTACAATTGACAGAACATATTCCCAAAATCGTTTCTCAATTCTGGATGAGGAATTCTCGGAAGCACCAAACGTCATCAAATCGTCTAAGCCACCCCCGATATATCTTAGAGAGCAAAACTCAAATGAGTTAATAAAGGGTTTGATTTTGTTGATAGGCGAAAACTCATTTAATGTAGCTGCAATAAAGCGAGGTAGTATTTACGAGACAAAAATACAGGTCGATTACGAGGATGATTTTCGCAAAGTAATTACAAGATTTGAAGCACTAAATAAAAACTTCTATACATACAAACTGAAGAGCAGTAAAGGTTTTCAGGTTGTGATAAAGGAAATTGACTCATGCGTGGACCCTGAAGAAATAAAAACATTTTTGGAAGAAAAAGGTTTCAAGATAAAAACGTGACAAATATTAAAAATAGGGAAAAAAATCCACAACCACTTTTTCGAAAAAATGAAACGCATCCGGTTTACAACTTGAAATATATTCTGTACAGAAGAATCACTATAGAAGAGCCGCACAAAAGAAATGGACCCGTTCAATGTTTAAACTGCCAAGAATTTGGTCATACTAAGTCATACTGCCACCTACCGCCTGCTTGCGTAGTATGTGGTGAATTACATGGTATAGTTCTTTGCGAAAATCTAAAAATTACCCCAACGTAAAAAAAAAATTTTGCAATTGTGGCGGTAATCACACTGCCAATTACAGAGGATGCCCTGTATACACTATCGTCAAGCAGTCGGTTGGACCGAAAACTAATCCCCCTTAAATGCAGGTAACAAATCAACTAACCACTAATGACATTCAGGCTCCACAGCCTAATAATAACAGAACCTCCTACGCTAACGCCAATTAATGAAGAAACTCCAGTTTGTAATTTAAGTCGTCTTGAAAAAACCATGGAAACATTAATGCAAACAGTTAATAATTTTACGAACACAATGGGTAATATGATGCATGAAATTCTTAGAATGCAATCGATGTTATTGCAAGCTGTACTTAACAAGCCATGAACTGTTTAAAAATCTGTTTTTGTAACGCAAACGGCATCCGCCAACATAAAAATGAATTATAATACTTTCTAAAAAAATAAACAAATAGATATCATGTTGGTTTCTGAAACTCACTTGACCTCAAGAAATACGTTTAAAATCAATGGTTATGTACTATATGATACTAAGGACCCTCAAGATAGAGCACGTGGAGGCTCTGCCATTTTGATAAAAGCCCGAATCAAACACAACATAATGTTTGATCATTGTGAAGATTATTTGCAAGCAACGACTATTTGTGTTGAAGAGCTAAATCGAAACATAGTAATTTCTTCTTTATACTTTCCCCCTAGATTTTCCATATCAGAAAGCCAATAATATAAATATTATTAATCATTAGGACCCTGATTCCTGGCCGCTGGCGATTATAACGCTTAACATACCTTCTGGGGGTCACGACTTATAACACCAAAAGGTCGTGTTTTATTAATCACAATCTGTAAAATGGGTTAGAATGTGGTCGCGAGTGGACAACCAACATATTGGCCTATTGATCAGCAAAAAATTCCAGATGATATTGACTTTGGCGTGGTTTCGACGTCAGTGCTCATTGCACAGAAAATATTCCGCTTAGTACACCGGAGAATGTGGATCTCTCTATTGTCAACTTTGACAATTGTCTTAAATTAGCTGTTCAACACTCCAGCGTTACCCCCAACAAAATTAAAAATAATGAAATATATTTTTCAGATGTCGAGCGGCTCATGACTGAAAAAGGAGAGTTCGAAGAGAGTGGCAACTGTACAGATCCCCGCAACTTAAAAATTTATTAAAAGAGTGCACAAAAAGGCTAAGAAAGTTACTGCAGACTCAGAAAACGGCTTCTCTAGAAAAATATCTTAAGGAACTTGATGCAACTCCACAATCTGACTACTCAATATGGCGTGCAGCTAGAAATCTAAAAAGGCCAGTTATATCTAAGCCACCATTAAGAAACTTGAATGGTAGTTGGGCAAGAAACGATATTGAAAAAGAAAATCTGTTTGTTAGGCACTTGAAAAACGTATTTACACCAAATGTATCTCACAAAATTGCGGTCGAGTTACCACCTGTTGCTGCTATAGCAGCTATTCCCCTCAGATTTGAGATAAGAGAAATCGAAAAGGCTATTTGTGACTTAAACACTTAGAAGGCACCTGGTATTTATAAAATAAGTAATAAAATGCTTCTGGAGCTACCTCGCATAGCAAAGAAAATTATTCTTTTTATTTTTAATGCTATTTTACGCCTTGAATACTATCCTGAAAAATGGAAGGTTTCCTTAGTTACCATGATACCAAAGCCAGGTAAAGATCATACAGAAGTTATCTTATAGGCCTGTTAGCTTATTATCAAAAATGTCAAAGCTGTTTGAGAAATTATTAGTTTCAAAATTAAGTTTAAATTAATTTTAAGTGAAAATAGATGTATTCCAAACCATCAGTTCGGATTTAGAATAAAACACAGCACAATCGAACAGACTCATCGAATAGTAAATGTCATAAGAAAAGCATTTGAAGAAAAGAAATATTGCTCAGCACTCTTCATCGATGTTTCGCAAGCTTTTGATAAAGTCTGGCATGAAGACTTATTACATAAATTGAAGCAAAATTTACCAGCAACCACACACAAGCTGCTAGAAAGCTACTTAGTCGGTCGTCAATTTATTATTAAAGAAGGAAATTTCTTAAGTTCACCTCAGCCCATTGGTGCTGGAGTCCCACAACGCAGCAACCTGGGCCCTCTATTTTACTTAATTTATACTTCGGACATGCCAACAAGCAACTACACCCAAACTTCAACATTTGCAGACGATACAGCTTTTCTAAGCGTCCACGAAAACCGTTATGAAGCATCTCGATACGTACAGCATCATTTATTTCAACTAGAAATATGGTTAAGACAATGGAGGATAATGGTCAATGAGCAAAAATGCGTACATATAACATTCACCTTGAAATGCCATATAGAGGCAAAATTAACTCAAATGAAACTAAAAGCCACTCAAATTCATTGGCTTATTGGAAGAAATTCTGTCCTTAGTCTCGATTGCAAGCTTCTACTTTACAAGTCTATCGTAAAGCCTATCTGGTGCTACGGTATTCAACTATGGGGCACTTCCCCGGCCTCTTATATCGACAAAATTCAAAATCGCCAAATAAGCTTCTTCGAATAATCACAGCCGCTCCCTGGTATGTTAAAAACTCAAACATTCATAAGGATCTCAATGTGCCACTAGTAAAAACTATGATTACAAAATATGCAGTAAAATATTAAAAGAGGCTTGAACAACACCCAAATTTACTAGCTCGAAATATTTTAAATCGTGGCGGGCACACTCGCTTAAGAAGAAGAGACACTGCAGCACACACCCAATCAGAAGAGCGATAAACACCTATATGTGAACAGAAACTGTGATGACGAAATTTGTTGTCTGGCACTGGCAGGACACAAAACAAAGCATTAGGATAAGGTTTGATTAATTATTGTTAGTTCATATTTAGTATATGAAGATTCAATAAATAAATATTGAAAAAAACACAAAATTACAGAAATCATGGTTGGTTGAGCGAACGTGCTATATTAGCTGCGAAAAACGTTGATGTCGACTAACTAAGTTTTAAGATTCAAAGTGCAATCGCTGGCGAATTGAAGACGTACAAATCGGTAGATTCCGTTACTTCTCAGAACGATGTCTTCAACTATCCAATCGAATTTTTAAACTCCCTGGAATTACCCGGATTACCTCCTCATAATCTCCAACTAAAAGTTGGATCGGTAATCATAATGTTACGATATAAACCAACCACGTCTTTGTAATGACAGTCGACTTACGGTGAAAAAAAATGATGAATAACGTCATCGAAGCAACAATGCTTAAAGGAAAGTACAAAGGAGAAAATGTTTTGATAACTCGGCTCCCAATGATTCCAACCGACATAACATTCGATTTAAGCGCTTGCAGTTTCCACTAAGGCTCGCATATGCAATGGAAATCAACAAATTTCAAGGGCAGTCATTGCGTGTTTGCGGCATTAACCATGAGAATTCATGCTTCTCGCATGGTCAATTATATGTCGCCTGTTCCCGCGTCGGAAGTCCATTAGCATTATTTGTTTATGCGCCAGACAACCAAACAAAAAATGTCGTATATCACAAAGCATTGCAATGAACAAAATAATGATATCCTAGCAAAGCAATCGAATAAGTTTTACTTTTTTATTGGTTACCTGAATATTGATCTAATCAACTAAAATGTATATAGAATACTATAAGATTCACAGCATACATATATATACAATATATTATACATACATACATATATATTTTCGAATCAAATATAAATCAAATATATATATATATATGAACAGCATTTTAATTTTAAATACTTTTTTTTTCTCTTTTTAACGTATTTTAAAAATCGAACGCAAACATTTTTTCTAATTTGGACAGGACAACGTCTGTCGGGTCATATATTTTGTTCATTATATGTTGTTCATTAACTATTGTTTTTTTATCTACATTTAGATTCTTATCTTTTTTTTTATTATGTATGAATTAATATAAGTATGTTTTATGGATTACTAGATATCTTTACCGGAGGACATTTATCAATATTTTTAAAAAAGGTAATTCAATATTGTTAAACCTTTCATCTATGCCATTAAATTTTAAAATATATTCTTGTTAGATGACACTTGTTACGGAAATACTTTAATATGTATGAGAAAAATCCCGTCTCAGTATGCTATGCTTCTGACTTATTACTCTATGTAGCTTGTCAACATGGTTGTCGTTGATTGTTGTGTCATCTCGTTCAATAGATAACATCGGGCGTGTTGGCAAGTTATAGGCCCTAAATTTGTGAAACGCAAACGCAACGCCAAAAATTATATTGAAAGCAAAAACAAAATCGAAAATATGTCATAATTTTGTTGTTGTTTTCTACAGAAATGTATATTAAATTTTAAACGCTGCATATCTTGTGGCGTTGATAATTTTAAAACGCAATATGTTGTTCTGTAGAAGGCAACAACAAAACTTTTCCATTTACACAAATTAATAGAACGGGAACGCTTTGCGTGCAAATTGGGATCCCAAAGTAGAGTAAAGAAACAGAGCTAAAATTAGGGCCATAATAAATTAAAAACTCAAAAAGGGATATTAAAAAAAATTTTTTAAATTTAAAATGTCACAAGAAAAAAATTTTAGTGTACTTGATAATGTTTCTGAATCAACGATAGGAGATATTCCAGTCATTCCAAGTTTATCAGGAGTATTATTGTGCGGCATTGCGGAATGCAAACGTTTGATTCCGGGATTCAATCCATCAATTTCTAATTCAATGTCTGCTCAAGACTGGATTGCAAATGTGGATCGAGTGAAGAATATATTCAAATGGGATAGATAGATACAGTTTTCTATGCTGCGTTACGTTAAGAAGAAGTTTCTTTATCGTGGTTTTCATCTATTAAGGAGGAAAATTTTTCTTGTGATGATTTTAAGATTTTATTAAAAAACGCATTCCCGTGTATAAATGATGAGACTTATATTTACTTGAAGTTAATGTGTCGTGTTAAAGAAGCAAACGAAAGCATGAAGAAATATTTTTATGATGTTTTGGCTCTGGCAAGATCTCCCGGATTTAGTGACGAGTGTTCGATAAATTATATTGCATCGGGTCTTAATGATAAACAGCTAATAAACGCTGTTACTTGCGTCATTCCGCAGTGTAAAACTTTGCAGGAACAACTATGCCAAATTAAGGCCCATATGTGTATTATGGAGCAACAACGGAATCGTGTTTTTTTTGTTAATAAAACCTACAACCCACTTACTCGATTCAATCCTAATTTAGATAGAAATTTATCGCGTCACCAATTGCAAAATTCCAAACGGAATATAACTTGTTATAACTGCCAACAATTTTCAAGAGATTGTCAGAAACCGCGTAAAAGGTTCGAAAGACCTTCACAGGAATTTTTGGCTCCAAAAGTATCTCGCATTTCTTTAAATAGAAGTGGTGGTTTAATTCAAAATGCTTTGGTTGACGGACAATTCATGATGTTTTCTGTGATCTTGGTAGTGAATGCTCAACTATAAAGTTTGACATAGTTAAAAAAATTTGATTGGCAGTTTGAAAACAGTAAAACTAAATTTATTGGTTTTGGAGGTCAAGAGGTAAATGCAATTGGAAAAAATACGAAAATTGTGAAAATTCAAAGAGTGACTCTTCCAATAGAAATTTTGGTGGTTAATAACGTTGATCAAGAATGTGATATGATTGTTGGACAAAATTTCTTAGATCATAAAGGCGTTAAAATTATTAGAGAAAATGGAGTGTTAACTGTTTTGTCTTCAAATGAAAACTCAATTTGGCTAGACAATACGCAAGAAACTAATTTAAATAATAATTATACCAACAAAATGTTCGTCTTTAAAAATTGGAAACTGTTAGATCCAAATGAAAGAATACGAATTTTTAATTTAATCCGAGAATAAAAAAACAGTTTCGCGGATAACTTATTAGAATTGGGAAAGACAAATGCAATTGAAATTAATATTTTAGAAAAAAGATTCAAATAAACTATAAATCAAAAACCGAATCGCGTACCTTATTATTTACGTGAAAAATTAGATGATATTGTATCTGAACTTTTAAAATATAATATAATAGAAAATTCGACCTCTTCTTATGCTAGTAGAGCCCATTTGGTACCTTAACAAGATGGTGAATTTCGTATGGTGGTTGATTATCGTGAATTAAATAAAATAACGGTGCGCGAGGTTTTTCCGATGGCAAATATTGAAGAAAGTATTAATTAGTTACGTGATAACAATCTATATACTGTGCTTGATATGATGAATGGTTATTATCGAGTTCCAATTAAAAAATCCTGTAGACATTTAACTAGATTTGTGACTTCTAGTGGGCATTATCAATATAAAAAAATGTCATTTGGGTTAAAAAACGCGCCCGCTGTATTCATTAGGCTAGTTGATCTCTTAATAAGAAGTACTGCAAATAAACATACACTCACAATATTATTACAGTAACGGACTGTAGTTTATTTAAGAAATATTCCGTTCAGTCATTTTTAAATAAATAAACATTTAAAATTGCAAGCAAATTTATTTTTAACTGATTCTAACAGTTATTCAAAAAACTAAGTGCATATTATTACGGATTTTCAGTTGCAGTTAATATTGTCCGTTGATTGAGTTAAATTCTTCTTTATGTTAAATTAAATAAAAATGTAATTTAAAGCAACGAAAAGTTCATTTAATTTTTACTTTCAAAAATTCAACCGCGAATTCCGTTAAAACAAATAAATATTCAGTTATCTTATATAAATTAATTGTCAAAAAATTAACAACATATTTCGTAAAAACAAATAAATATGCAGTTATTTTATAAAATTTTACTGTCAAAAATTCAACACCATATTCAGTAAAAACAATTAAATATTAAATTTTTATAATTTTACGTACAGAATATTGTGAGTGTATTATAGCTTATATGGATGATATTATTTATATGGAAAAGACTTTGATGAACTGCTAAATCTATTTAAATCATTTTTAGCCATAACTTTTAAATTAATGAAATGTGAAATTTTTGTAAATAATATTACGTATCTCGGACATGTGATTACAGATAAAGGCGAAAACACAGGCAATAATAAATAATCGTAGGCCTAAAACGGCTCGAGAAATAAAACAATTTTTGGGGCTGCTTACTGGCTATTTTAGGAAATTTGTTCAAAATTATGCAGTAATTGCTTTTCCACTAAATAAATTACTTAAAACTAATACGGAATTTGTATGGGGTGAAAAGGCGGAAGACGAATTCAATGCTTTAAAACGAATAATGTCTGAAAATCCTGTTTTAGTTATTTATAATCCGGATCAAGATCAGGAGTTATGCTGATGCATGTCAAACTGGTTTAGCTGGTGTTTTAATACAGGTATGTATGTCCTATGGGCGGTAAACAACGAGTATCATTTTTAAGTAGACAAACCAGTAGTTTTAGACAAAAATTTCACAGTTATGAATTAGAAACGCTTGCTGTGGTTGAAAACATGAAACGATTTCGTTTCTATTTATTGGGAAAACTTTAATTTCAAAAGATTTTGTTATTCGTGCTTAATTCCCAGTTGTTATTCTTGACAAAAACACTTGAAATTTATTGTTGATGGGATAAGCTATTCCTATGCGCATTTCACTGGTTGCTTAGGCCAGATCATCAGGAAACTTCATCCATAAAGATTTTAGAAAAACTAAAGATATTAAACAAAATAAAACTGTTAAACGTATAAGAATTATAGCAACAGTTCTACTTGTAATAATATCAAAGTTTAAACAAAACACATCAACAATAAACAACAGTGGGTTTATCTCATCTTACATTCCCCAATACAATTAGTTGAACTTCTCTCAACATTAATTGTAGTTGTAAGTAGGTTAAGAAAAACAAAATAAAAACAACAACAACTTACAAAAGATGTTGTCAATTAAGTGTTTTTTAGGCCGTGCACTTGCCTGTTTTATCAAAAAGTAATTTCAATTTTTGGGAAAACAAAATTTTAATTTCAAAAGATTTTGTTATTCGTGCTTAATTCCCAGTTTTTATTCTTGACAAAAACACTTGAAATTTATTGTTGATGGGATAAGCTATTCCTATGCGCATTTCACTGGTTGCTTAGGCCAGATCATCAGGAAACTTCATCCATAAAGAGTTTAGAAAAACTAAAGATATTAAACCAAATAAAACTGTTAAACGTATAAGAATTATAGCAACAGTTCTACTTGTAATAATATCAAAGTTTAAACAAAACACATCAACAATAAACAACAGTGGGTTTATCTCATCTTACATTCCGTCAAAAAAAAATTACAGTGGCAGAGATTGCATTTCGCAATTTTAGTTCGGCTTTGGATCGCAGCGATTCTTCAGTTGGATACGGAGCCTTGCTTGCACCATGTTTATTAAAGATTTGATTACCGCAAAAGCCAATGAAGAGTTGTCTATAGAAATAGCCGAACAAATATATTATTTTCTTGACGGGCTCATAATCAACAAAAAAAACCTACTTACAGCACTGCTTTGGCAATCCAGAGAAGCATCGTAGATTATTTTAGTCATGTATTTGTATTTATTTGGTGCCTTTCTAATCCAACAAGATAGAGTATCTTATAAATTACAGTATTAGAATCCGATTAGTTATTAAATATTAAAAAAAAAAAAAAATTTTAAACAAAGTTTCGACTTAAACCTAAATACATATTAGAAAATCAAAAATTTAAAACAAATTGAACATTCATAATTTAAGCATTAATAATAATAAATATTCAAAATTTTAAGCAGTTACATAATAAACATTCTAAAAGTAGTATTCCATTAGTAATTTTTTAAACTTTATTGCGTTGCTAGTGAATTGTATGTTTCTGGGAAGATGGTTCCAGAGATAAATTGTGAAAATAAAAAATGGATGAGATGATGCTGTATCTCGATACTTAAAAGTTCTGATTGAATTATTTCTGGGTGAAGAAGTAAATGTTAGTTTTTCAAATAAGTAGCTGGGCTCTTTAGTTGTTATTATTTTGTGTAAAAAAACAAGATTTTTCAGCTTCAAATAATCATCAAGAGAGATACCAAAGATACGTTTAGTGTACAAGGACACACTCTCAAATCTTTTTATACCAAATA
The DNA here is from genome assembly GCA_930367215.1 of Pollenia angustigena. Taxonomy (NCBI): domain Eukaryota; kingdom Metazoa; phylum Arthropoda; class Insecta; order Diptera; family Polleniidae; genus Pollenia; species Pollenia angustigena. The sequence continues at coordinate 6,556,877 of OV884061.1, read as the reverse complement.
TATAGCGAGTTATGTTATTAAATGTTGTGTTCATTTTCCTCTTGTCATTACTGTTACAGCTTGCAAATATTTCCGATGAGTAAAGGAGTGTGGGTATTAAATATGTTTTTGCTAAAAACATTCTTATCCTAGGTGGTGTAAAGTGATGACTACACCATAGACTTCTTTGCATACTATATGTTCTTCCACAAGCTTGGTTAATGTGATCAGTCCAGGAAACGAGCTATTAAAAATAATTCCTAGATTTCTGACAGACTTAACCAATTCGATTTTAGAGTCTCCAAGATATATATTTATTTCATCACTGATCATAAAAGACCTCTTACAAATTATTAAACACTTAGACTTTTTGGGATTAAGTCGCAAACCATTAGCTGATGCCCAATTGAGGATTCTTTTTAAATCGTAGTTAAGCTCGTTGACTTTATGCCGAACTGATGTTTTGGAACAACTTAGATATAGCTGAACATCATCTGCATACATCTGTATACGAGTGTGCTGAATTTGGCTGGGTAAATCATTAGCATATAGTGAATATAGAAGTGGACCAAGTATGGAGCCTTGTGGGACACCTCTCGTAAGTATTAGTGGGTCAGAAACTGCTCCATTATTTGCAACCGATTGAAGTCTGTTAGACAGGTATGATGGTATTAACTTTGAGGCTGGTGAAGAAAAGTAAAACATTCTTTTAAGTTTGATAAGAAGCATTTGGTGTTCAACTGTGTCAAAAGCCTTTGAATGATCTAGCAAAACCAGGAAAGTTACTTGACTATCATCCAAATTACTGCGTATATTTTCGATTACTTGAGTTAAAGCTGTTGTGCAGCTATGTTTTGATCTAAATCCAGACTGTCTATCAGTTAGAAGAGTTTTTTCATAAATGTATTTAGTAATTTGCGTATGTAAGAGGCGTTCAAAAACCTTAGAGAGATAAGGAAGGATAGAAATAGGCCGGTATTCTTTATCAGCTTTAGGTACTGGTATAACTTTGGCATACTTCCATTCAGCTGGGAATGTGCTTGTAGTAACAATTGTATTAAAAAGGTGATTGACATATCGAATTATCCATGGTAAAATTAGTTTTATAAAACGTGGATGTATATCGTCTAGACCAACTGCATTAGATGTAACAGCACGAAACCCTCAACTATGTCTGTTAAGCTGAAGCATTGAAAGTAAAATAGATTTTCAGGGTTTAAAGGATCAACAAGAGAAATCCGATCATAAAAATTGGGTTGAACCGGAGGTTGTAAAATATTAACGAATTTCTCATTCAGAGCATTAACATCCACATCATTAGTGGGAAACTGCTTTCCAATAATGCCAATGTCCTTTATTTGCTTCCATGTTTGCTTTGTATCAATTGCTGTGTAGAATTTATTCCCATAGTATCTTCTTTTATCATGTCTTATTTTGGTAACAACTGCCTTTCTAGCTGAACGAAAATCTTCAAGTGAGGCACTGGTTCTGTAGCGTTTCCATATATGGTACAAGTTATCACGACGTTCTATTAACAGTTTTATCTCAGAGGAAAACCATGGTCTTGCTCTGCATGTTACTTCTTTTGTTTTAAGCGGAACATGTTTGTTAAATAAATGTAGAATAGTGTTATTAAGGAAATTAACTTGGTCATTGACAGTTGGAATATAGTAAATATAATCCCAAGAGGTATTGTTAAGGTCTTCTTGTAGTGATGACATGTTTATGTTTTTGTAGTCTCGGAAGGAGAATTTTTGGTGGTGTTTAGTAACATTAAAATTGTAAGACATGAATATAAGATCATGTTTCGAGAAAACTGGTACTGCTAATTGCTCATAATGCATAACATTATATTTGTTATTAACAAAAAAAAAGATCCAGCAGGGTAGTATTAGATGTGGTATAGTGTGTGGGTCTGGAATTATTTACAGCAAATAAATTAAATGAAGTCATGACGGAACAAAGATAAGAGCCAGAATGTGTTAATAAGTTGCCATTGAAATCACCTGATAAAATTATATAAGAATAAGATACAGACAGAAATTCTAGTGCAGTTATAAGAGAATCCAATTTAATATTTTTATCTGGTCTGTACACACATCCAAGTAGCAATTTTTCATTTTTTGATTTCAGTTCTATAAAAATGTATTCCACGTCATTTTCTGCTTTAAATGTTTGAACAATTTTGCTAGAAACGTTATCCTTTATGTAGATTGCAACACCACCTGCCTTGCCATCACGGTCACATCGAAAAATATTATATCCACGTAAATCAACTAGCTTGTCGTTATGTGCTGTAGTAAACCATGTTTCCGAGACACATATGACATCCATGTCAGAGTCTTCAAATAGAAAGCGAAATTCATCAATTTTACGATATAAACTTTGAGCATTAATGTGGCATATATTAAGTGCAGAATATTGTTTAGTTAGTATACGAATCATGTTATAGTTGCCTTCTCTGGAACTAATATGGGCAATTAAAGAGTTCGTCATTTTGGTTTATTAGTGCAACGCAATAAATTTAAAAAAAATATCGTTTATTAAATAATATAAAAATAGTAATAATATGACCTGATAAGAGGTTTAAAACAAGAAACAAAAAACTTGTAAAATAAGATGTTATACTTTCAATCTCGAAAAAGCAGATCTAACGCATCCATAGACTCTATAAGGATTGGGTCATCAGTATTAAATTTTCTGATATATACAAGTCCTCTGAGCGTATATGCAGCTTGAATTTTCCGCTCTCTTTTCATGGCCCAAGCAGCAATAAATATTTTGTGATTATGCGGTGTTAAATTTTCATTTACATATATTGGACGATCACTTTGCATTCCCAAGTGGTTCAAAGTCAATGTGGTTTTATTATCACGCCTATATTTCGCTATTGACTTCAGTAGGAAGTTTTTATCAAAAGGAGATTGCAGTTTTGCTATTATGACTTCATCACTGGGAGTATATGGTTTGTGGTTTTTGTAGATTTTTTGCAGTCTATATATATTTTCAACTTTTGGAGAACGAATTTTTAAATTGAGACAAATATTATCTAATATACCCAAAAGGTTTTCATCTTCCGTTTGGGGTACACCAGAAATTCTGATGCTACTAGCTACTGCAGAATTTTCATGCGTTTGTATCTTTTTCTTCAAATCAGAAATTTCAGTTTGCATCTGTTCAAATTTGTAACACTTTTTTTCGAGATTTGTAACTCGCTCAGTAACATTGCTGAGTATTTTTTTGATGCTTTGGAATTCAGTTTCAACTACCGAACGAATTCTTTGTTCACTTTCTGTTATAAGTTCTTTTATATAATCAATGTGTTGTTTCTCGCTATCCATTATGGAGGTTTTAATAAGTTGGGCTGTTAGTGTTTCACTTTCTCGAATAAGTGCAACGATGAAAACTTTAATATGGACCACTAAGTTGCGATGGAACTCCTACCAACACTGGCTACAAAAATGGAGCGATTGTGAGAATGGAGCGCTATTTACAGAGACCATTGCAATGGTTCATGTGCTTTTTCCAACTCAACGAGTTACCATTAAATGCGCTGTTGAGATCATTGTGTGGCAAACAGAAAGGACCTGGAATTTGGCCAGGAAGTATCGGAGTAGGCATTCAAAATTGCTTGCATTATTTATTTATTTTATTTTGTATTTAGTTAGAAAAATTACAGTACAACAAGACTTTTAATCTTATATAACAGTACTGCTGATATAATGGCAGATTTATTTAAGGTTACTTAGAGATTAGAGAAATAATTGATATTAATAATAAGTAAAAAGAGGGCTGTAGGAAATATCGCCCAAAGAAAAATGGCCCAAAAAAAAATTAAAAATCGCCCAAATGAAGAATCGCCCAAAAGAACATGAAAAATGACCCAAAAAGTTATATATGAAATTTTGCCCAAAAGAAACCTAAAAGAGCCCAAAATAAAAATGAAAAATGACCCAAAAAGAAAAAACCAATTTTTTCCCAAAAAAAAAAAAAAAATTAAAAATTACCCAATTTGCAAAACAGTGTTTATTATTCATAAAAATTTAGTAACTTACAAATGTAAGGGAAAAACCTGTTTTATTATGGTCACAACCAACAAAATTATTTTTAAAGAAACTTATTTTACCATAATGTGATTGTCGGTGACAATGATTTGGTTAAATTAAACATAATATGGTCAACATTTTTTTAAAAATGGTTTTGTTGTTTTTTCTCTGGGTGCATATATTAAACATATAACGAAAACACTTTTGGGCGCAAGGATTTTCTCCCCTATGTTGTAACAAATACCGGCAGCGCTTACTTAAGCGTCTCGGCATAGCCGGCCTTCGGCCGGGCGCAAGGGTTTTCGACTCTATAGTATAACAAAAACCGGCTTCGCTCAATTAAAGCTTCTCTGCATAGCCGGCCTTCGGCCGGGCGCAAGGATTTTCTCCTCTATTATATAACAAAGACCGGCTTCGCTAACTAAAGCTTCTCTGCGCAGACGGCCTTTGGGAAGGCGCAAGGATTTGTTCCTTTATGGTATAACAAGTACCGGTTTCGCTAAGTAAAGCTTCTAAAATCTGCCTTGTTTCCGAACGAAGGATGACTTCGCAGATAAGCTTTAGTTATCGAAGCCAGTATTTGTTATACCATAGAGGAGAAAATCCTTGCGCCTGGACGAAGGCCGGCTGGGCAGAGAAGCTTTAGTAAGCGAAGCCGGTTTTTGTTATACCATAGAGGAGAAAATCCTTGCCCCCGGCCGAAGGCCGGCTGTGCAGAGAAGCTAAAGTTAGCGAAGCCGGTACTTGTTTATATCAAAGAGGAGAAAATCCTTGCGCCCGGCCACAGGCCGGCTATGCTTTCGAGTTTGTAAGCTATGCTTTCGAGTTTTTAAGCTATGCTTTCGAGTTTGTCCACGGACACTATGACACTGGACGTTATGACATGCCACCTTTTTGCAATATGTCCCGTTATTTTTATAAATAACATTCAGGAATTCGTCGTATAGTAATAATGAATGATTTAGACAAATAGTATGCCCGAAAAAATGGGATATTTTTCATATAATATTTTAAAAACGAAAAATCACCCAATAGTAACGAAAAATAGCCCAACAATTTTGGGTCACTTTTCATATGAATTCAGGCCCAATTTTGCATGGAATTTTTTTGGGCGATTTTTCATTTATTTTTTTGGGCCATTTTTCATTGGGAGATTTTTCCTACAGCCTAAAAAGTGCTTAGCATTGCCTAGAATTTGTACCTATATTAGGTGGGAGTTCATTCCAGAGACGGATGGCATTAACGAAGAAGTGTCTTTCTGATATTAGTTTGCGGTATCAAATCGAGTTTATTTTGTATCCTCTATTGGATCTTGAAAACGTTAGTCTTTTGTGAAGATACTCAGGTTGTTAACTATAAATAACTTTGTGTAAAAATAGTATAGTGCGGCATTTTAGTAGGTTATCAAAAGGTACATTAAAGATTTGGTAAGAAAACTGTGATATTCTACTCTAAATAGTTCTACCATAAATATATCTTGCAACATTATTAAATGTCACTTTGAGCTTATTCTGGCATAGTGAATTGCAGCTAGAAAAAATTTCACAACCATAAAGAAATGTCGGCAGTAAAAATGTATTGGCAAGAAGCATGCGTACATTAAGTGGATTGAAATATTGCGTGGTCCAAAGATTTCTTAGCATGCAGTAAGTTTTTCCCCAAATGAAGTTTACGTGTCTTGACCAGTTTAGTTTATTATTGATTACAATTCCAAGGTTTTTTACAGTATCAACTATGTCAATTACGGATTGCCCAATGAGTATTGGTGGTAGATTGAGTGTAAATAGCTGATTTTGCTTATCAATATAGCCTTGGATTTTTTGCGTTTAAACAAAGACCATTTATCAAGGCCCATCTATAAACTTTATCAAGATCATGGCTTAACTTTTCGATGCATTCATTGATACTGGATGGCAAACAGCTTATAAAAAGTTGTACATCATCAGCGTACATGCGATTTCCACAATAACTGACTCTAGACGGCAGGTCGTTGGAAGAAATTGAATATAGAAGAGGACCCAGAATTGAACCATGCGGTACACCTCTTGTTGTCAAACAAATGTCAGATTTACGATCCAGAGCATACAAATTGAGGTCTGTAATGAAGATATGACGAAATTAATTTAACAGTAGTGTTTGAGAAATGACACATGTGTTTTAATTTTTGGCAGAGTACAGTGTGTTCGACAGTTTCAAATGCCTTTGAGTGATGAAGTAAAATTAGAAATTATATCATTGTGTTCATTAAGTGCGTAAATTGTGGGAGTATATATGGAGTTATAACTTTAATAAATTTAGGATGGATACCATCATGCCCAACCGAATCTGACTTTATGTCAAAAATAGACTTCAAGACTTCTTCATGGGTAGTATTCGTAAACTCAAATCTAACCTGGTGTTCATAGTTTGTAGTGCTAATACTAGCATAAGTAGAGACAAAATACGTGAGATAAGCATCAGGCATTGGTATACTTGAAAATTCAGTATTAAGTATATAATTTTTTCCAATGCCTATTGAGCGGATTTCCTTCCATTTCCACTTTGAGCTAGTAGCTGATTGAAATTTTTCTTTATAGTATTTACATTTTGCAGCTCTGATCTTTATTTTTACCTTTCTTCTGCAGATCTTAAAAATATTGTAAAGTTCAGTGGTTCTAAATCTTTTCCACCTTTCATATGCTAAAGTTCTTTTATCAATTGAGGTTTAAATATCGCTTGAAAACCAGGGGTTGTCAGCCTTTAGCTTCTTAGTTTTAACTGGAATATATTTTTCATATAAATATTATATGTTATTAGTCAAGTATATTACCTGTTCATCACAAGATGTCATTTGAAATGAGTGGTCCCTTAGCAAATCTTTTCAGCACTTTATACCGTGCCGCGGAATTTCCAGTCTGCTGGAAAGTTGCTAACGTAACGCCAATTCCTAAAAAAGGAATAGCTTATAACCCTGAAAATTACCGCCCAATTGCAATTTGTTCGGCACTTTCCAAAGTTATGGAGAGTATGGTAAATTACCATCTTCTCAAATATTTAGATTCAAACTACCTACTAAGCAACCGCCAATATGGCTTTCGTAGAGGTCGCTCTACTGGAGACTTACTAGCTCTGTTATCGGAAAAATGGTGCCGTTCCATTCACCCTTTTGGCGAAAGTAAGGTAATTGCTTTAGATATTTCCAAGGCGTTTGACTGAGTCTGGCATGGTGCACTCTTGTCAAAACTTGCTGCATTTGGTGTCGGTGATAATTTCTCTGGATTTATATCGAGTTTTCACAGAGATCGCACTATACGAGTTGTTATAGATGGGGTTTCGTCAAACGAGTTCAAGATTCATTCAGACCTAGCGTATCCGATGTCGCTGCTATGAGGCAGAATATGAATGATACGCTTGGCCGAGACCTTGACATAATCTCGGAATGGGGTCGTGCGAATAGGGTCGATTTTAATGCCCGAAAACCCCAATGTTGCTTGCTGCCGCATAAACGCGCGACAAATCAAGGTGCCTCATCTGTATATATGGATGGTATAATTATTGAGGAATCAGAATCTCTTGATGTTCTGGGCATGAGGATACAATGTGATGTCCGATGGACAGAACATATATTCAAGGTGTCGAAAGAAGATTTCAAGTGCCTCGGTTTTCTAAGACGGTGTAAGATATACTTCACTCCATCTGATCTTACTATTTATACCACCTATATCCGACCGCGTTTGGAAGACAACTCTCATGTGTGGGCCGGTGCTTCAAAGTATATTTTGGAGCTTCTCGACCGCGTGCAGCAGAGGGCAAAGGTTCTCATTGGTGACAGTAGCGTATCCAATTCTATTGACTCCCTTGAGCACCGTCGCAATGTGGGTTGTATTTGTCTGTTTTATCGTTACTACAATGGGATGTGTTCCGACGAAATTAGGGATCTGGTTCCCAAAACCCGTACGTTTGTTCGTAATACACGTTTTTCCTCAAGAGCCCATCCTTATGTGATCGATTGGCAGGTTAATCGTACAACGCATTACAGACAGAATTCGTTTTTTTCCCGCACAGTTTGTATGTGGAATAACCTTCCTGCAGAAGTCTTCCCTCTCACTTACAACATGATTAAGTTCAAATCGAATGTTCACAAACACTACTCCCTCTATCCTCCTTCCCACATCCTGTTTTCCTAGTTCCAACACAATGCAATGCATTAGTAGGGGTCATCCCCTGAGTGCTGGCCCTAACAGAAAAAAAATATATATATTGGTGTAGTTAAGACTGAGTGTTGATAACACTATGCTTGCTGCAAAATTAGACAAGCCGACCACATGGCGATTTAGCATAATTCGGGTACGCTGAATCCAATGGTGCCCGTTTTTTATTTAAAAGCCATATATGTTGAAATTGCTTAATTTGGCTGCTGCAGCGCCTAGGATGCCCCTAGATGGGTAAAATGTATGACCAACCCCACTTTATTTTTTATCTCAATCATTTATTTATAATATACCTACCAGCTATCTCCATTCCTTAAGGGCAGTGTTCGAAAATAAACACTAAATATCGTTTCTTAATTTTCGGTTCGGTAGATTTGTTGAAAACACAAACGCTAATAGTGTTTGTGTAGAAAATCATTAAAAAAATAACGTTTCCCTGTTAGTCATCTTTTGAACAAAAAAATATTACTGTTTTTATCAAACTCAACAAAAGATGTGAACATTTAATTCCGTTCGGTTTTTTTGAAAATCCACAAAGTTCAATGTGTTCGGTTCGGCTCGTTAATGTTCGTCCCTTTTGGCTGGTAAAAATAAAAATTTTACAAAAACAAAATACACACACGAAAAAACATTATAGAACATTAAAATATAATGTTTGTCTACAGTATCACTACAATTGTTCTGTTTTTTAATGAAGAACCGAACATTATATAATGTTCGGTTCTTTCTTGAAAATAGTTACGAACGGTATTAAGGGTTGTGTATATCTACACAATCACTAAAAAAATAGATATCGTTCCTGGGTGTGTGAGCCGAACGTTAAATGATGTACTGTTTATTTTCGAACACTGCTTAAGGGTGCTCCCATACAAAATAGTCAATACAGATTATAAATATATTGAAGAAATAAAATATATGACCGATCTCAATTAGTTTTTTGGGCTCCACGAAAAGCCCCCCAATGAAATAACGCCCAGGAAATAGCCCCCAATGAAATAATCCCCAAAAAATAGGAAATAACACCCAAAAGCAGTGAATGAAATAACATCGAAAAATAAATGAAATAAACCCCAAAACGAAAACGAAACAACCCCCAATATTTTGATGTTATGTTATTTCATATGAAATAACACCCAATGATGAAAATGAAAAAACCCCAAAAGAAATTAACCCCATCAGCAACAAAAATGAAATGGTGCCCAAAATTCATAAAAGAGTCAGTTTCACCAAGGATTTCATGAAGTTAAAATGGACCAACAGCAAAGTCGCAAAATTATTGAAATGCATCGTGTGGAGGCCCGCAGGCGTCTTCTTAATAATAAGGATATATTCGGTTCAAAAATATTGCTGCAGTTATTTTACCCGCCCGTAGATCCTTGTAGCCCTACTCTATTTTTGCAGTTCGGAAGACAATTTGCCTTCTACGTTTGGCCTTTACACGGGGGGGGGGGGGGGGGGGGGTGCTTGTTAACCATGGGAGGTAAGGCCATAATGGCTTTATTGCTCAATTGAATGGGAGATAAAGCCGTTATGGTCTTATCGCCAAATCATTGAGAGGTATGGTCATATTTAAAATTTTGCGAAATGAGAGATATAGCCATATTTTTTTTTCACAAATGAGAGACAAAGCCATACTTTTCCAGAATAGTGTTACGCATGGTGTCAACATTCTGTAAAAGGGAAAATCCTTAGTTATCATTGAAAAACATTTTTTTATTCTTGTGACGCACGCAGGAAAACTTCATTCAGCGAAGCCACCTGCCGCGTCCAACTGGAGGAAAAAATCCCTAAGCACGGCCGCAGGCCGTCACGCAGAAAAACTTTAGTATGCGAAGCCAGATTTCAATACTTAACTTAAGTGTTAAAAATGAAATAACCTCCGAATTAAAAATGAAATAACACCCAAATTAAACACGCTATGAAACAAGCCCCGAATTTTAAAAATTTGTTGGGTGTTATTTCATTGGAGATTATTTCATAATTTGAAAACGCCAAATGAAGAATGAAATAATTCCCAAAAAAAATGAAAAACGGCCCAAATAAATTGGGAGTTTTTTCATATGAAATAACACCCAAAAATGTATAAAAAAAAAATTGGGGAATATTTCATTTCTCGTTTGGGCGTTATTTCATTGGGGGGCTTTTCGTGGAGCCGTTTTTTGTCTTAAAGAAAATTTTATTGCGGAATTTCAGTTTTTTTAATAAACTTAACCGTTTTTGAGTTACGCGAATATATGAGGTGCAACCTTCTCCATTTCCAAAATAACGGTATATCTCGAAAACAAGAGCTAGCCTAAAAAAACGGTTTGCACCATTGGATTCAGCGTACCGGAATTATGCTAAATCGCCATGTGGTCGGCTTGTCTAAAACAAGTGTAAATTTCGAGGACAGTGTAATTTTTCTAACAGCGGTGTGATATTAATTCTATTGTTTGGCCTGTATAATGTACCCAGTAGTAATTTTTGATTATTGTGGGATATTTCAGTAAATAAATCTTCCGTCATTTGAGTATTAAAGGAGAGTCCATCGTCATCCCAAACTTTTAGTTTAAGTTTACTCCGCCAGCGTTCGTAGATCTATCTGACCGAAAAAGTCTATATCCTTTAAGCTTGTAACTGTTATCGTGCACATCAGTACGAAACCAAGTTTCTGAGACACATATAATGTCAATTCCAGATATATTAAAAATATATCGAAATTCGTCTATTTTTTTTGTTCAAGCTTTGTGCATTAAATTGACAAATGTTTAATCCATTAGTTCTTCTGGAAAGAATCCTTATCATGGAGTAGTTCTCTGGAATAAACTCTACCCATACTATTTGAATGCTAGCACTAATAACGATTATCTTATGCTTATAACAAAGAAATATTATACATTTTCTAAATTTAATGGCAAAAATCACATCATTGTACAATTTAAGGTATAATGAATAAAATTTTAATACGACAACAAAAATTAAAATTGTGAAAAGATTTATAAAGCATATCATAACATCAGTTTGCCATATTATTTGGGAATCGAAACATCTGGTATTCTGGAATTCTCCCAACATTAATTGTAGTTGTTTTTGTGTTCATTTTGTTTCACTTAACCTACTTACAACTACAATTAATGTTGGGAGAATTCCAATCAATTGTAGTGGGGAATGTAAGATAAGATAAACTCACTGTTTATTGTTGATGTTTTTGTTTAAAATTTTTGATATTGTTACAAGTAGAACTGTTGCTTATAAGTCTTATAAGTTTAACAGTTTTATTTGGTTTAATATCTTTAGTTTTTCTAAAATCTTTATGGATGAAGTTTCCTGATGATCTGGCCTAAGCAACCAGTGAAATACGCATAGGAATAGCTTATCCCATCAACAATAAATTTCAAGTGTTTTTTTTTTTCAAGAATAAAAACTGGGAATTAAGCACGAATAATAAAATCTTATAAAATTCTTATATTCAACATTTTTTTATTTTTCGAATTTATTCTATGAGCTAAATTTCAGTTAGGTATTTTATAAAGCTTTTTTGTAATAGTCCTATTTCTTAAATTTTTCAGAAATGAAAGGAAATAATTCCCAGTTTCTATTAATATATTTTATGAAGTTGAATTACTTTACACAAACAAGTCTCTATATGGATAGACTTGTAGTTAAGGAAAAATTGTATTGAACAATATGTATAGTATCAACTTGAGCATAATGAGTATGTAATTGAAATTGGAATGTCAACAGGCAAAAGTATGAAATAATTAAGACAAAATCTAGAGTTAATTGCTATTCAGAAGATGTGCCTAAAGTGATGTGAACAGCTTTCACTTAACTTATATATATAAAAACAAGTAAGAGTGCTATATTCGGCTGTGCCGAATCTTATATATCCTTCACCATTGTGCGAGCAGAATACAGAGCAACTAGACAAAAACTAAATAAAACTGGTAAATATTTTTTTAAATCGTTTTTAGTACATAAAAATTAAAAAAAAAATTCTCTTTTTGGAAAACCAAGATTTGAACCAGAGGACTCACAGTTTCTAAACTCAACCCCCTAGACGACTGAACCATAAACGAACGTTGTTTGAATATCATTAAAATGATATATGGCCGTTTTAGGTTTCACAACTCAACTTAGTTGTGTCAACTCAACTCAGCAAAGTTGTAAACCATAATACAAAAATTATAAATCAACTTATTTGAGTTGTGAACCGTAATAGTGACCTATATTCACCAAAATGGTTTGTACCATGTATGTGTGTTTGTTTGTTTCTTTTAGTATTGGCATTGTTGTCATACCGTAGATTTATCTTTTTTGGCGAGTTTTTAAGTAGTAAAAATAATCAAAAATTCCCCGTTTCTATTTGTTAAAATTTTTTCGTTAAATAGATGAAATAATAAAGAAGGGTGGTAACGAAAATCATATTGGGCATTATGCTAATATATGTAAACAAATGCAAAGGGGGGAATAAGAGACAACCGGTTTTGAACTTCGCTTTTGATAGGGACCCAGAATATATATACTTTATAGGGTGTAGGATCAATATTGTACAAATTACAAACGGAATGACAAAGTTATATATACCCTTTTTACCTTCGGTGAAGGGTATAAAAAGAGTAATTTTTGGGAATTCAGTATTTCGGTTATAACTCAGCCATTTTTGAACCGATTTGACAGATTTATATACCGACGTGTTTAAGAAGAAATTTGCCATTTACTTGAATTATAAAGCTTGGACTCGGGGAGATCTATGGTTCCGGAAAGTGGGTATTTAAAAAAAAATTAATTTTGGTCATAACTTTTTTGTATCTGAACCGATTTTTCAGAGTTTTTTATAAAATATGTTCTACTAAAATATTTTGGTATATAAGTCATATCCATAGGACGTATGGCAGCCCAAAAATTTAGGTTTTTATAAAAATTTTGATGTTTTTTAGCCCATTTTTGGAGTATTTTGCTCATAAATTACCCATTGTCTAACCAATTTGATAGTTTTATATACCGACGTGTTAAGGATGAATTTTACCATTTACTTAAGTTATATTAATATATAAACATTTATATATACTTGTATACATATATTTCAACAAAGTTAATTATAAATAAAAAAAGATTAGTTTTTGGGGATTCAGTATTTCGGGTATAACTCAGCCACTTTTTAACCGATTTGACAGATCGGTTTTGCCATTTACTTGAGCTATAAAGATCGGGTAGATCTATGGTTCCCGAAAGTGGGTATTAAAAAAAAAAAAATTTAATATTGGTCATAACTTTTTTTTATCTGAAGCGATTTTTTCGAGTTTTTTATAAAATATCTTCTAAAAATTTCCAATATTTTGGTATATAAGTCATATCCATAGGACATATGGCAACCGTAAAATTTAGGTTTTTATACAATTTAAAATTTGTTTGTACGGCAGGTACCACGCCCACTGCTGGTGCGGCAACCTAAATGTGTGTACCTAATTTGGAAACTTTGGCTTTTGCCGTTCCCCAGATATACAGCAAAAAGTAATAAAAATACAACAACCACAAGGGCTTTTTGGAAAAAATTAGAGGTAGTCGTGGTTTTTTCATTATATCTCAGCCATCTGTGGACCGATCTTGCTGAATTTCAATAGCAAACAATTCCGGACCATATGTGACATAAATGTATAATAACCTGGCCCCCATCATATATGGGGTCTTCGAAAAATCCATTTCAACGGACAGACGGACATGGTTAAATCAACTTCGCTCCTCATAAGGACCCATAATATATATACTTTATAGGGTCTTAGATCAATATTGTAGAAATTACAAACGGAATGACAAACTTATATATGGGTAATTCCAAAGTGTTGAACGTGACAGTCGTACGCATCAAAAATGCAATAACATTTTTAACAACAAATATTTTAACGTTCTCTTAACCCATGAATTAAAGCACTAAGAAAGCACTATTATTTATGCGAAAGTTTATGGAGGGCGCGATTCTAGGTCAAAGATAATGGCAAAAGAAGTAGCGGTTCGAACGTGAAAAAAACAGAAGTAGTTTTTTTGGCAATGTCTAAAAAGGCGTAACTAAGCGAAACCTGGCACAATTTGTTAGTAAAACTACATTCAGAATTTTACGTAGCAATGAAACATTAAAATGTCTTTGGTTTGATTGCAAAATCTTCTGTATTTTCTTTTTTTTAAGCCAAAATCTGGGTCATTTCGAACGGGAAATTTTTACCGTAATAATTTAACTGAATAATGATCAAAATAAAATAAAAATTTACCGTTAATCCGAATAACATATTTCTCTTTGAACTCTTCCTTAGATTACAGACCATGTAAGAAAAATTGTTTGGAATAATTTTTATCAAATATCACCATTTTAAGAAAGATAAATATTAAAGAAAACATACAATTAAACATTCCCACATATAAGAAATTACGTTTGCACAACTTTGCAGTCTGATTGTTCATCTAAGTGAACAAATTTATGAGTAAATTTATAAAATTAGTAAAATCAAAATATTGCTCTATAACAACATCGTAAAATAATCAGCTTTTAATAACTTTTAAATTTTCGGTCACGGTGGACCTTTACCTTCGGTGAAGGATATAACTAGGACTTCTAAAAACAAAACAAAAAAAAATATATAATACATTCACAGTTAGCCTTGGAAAGAGCAGTAGTTCTAAAATCTATTAATGTTGTTCTTGGACTAAGGGGGGCAAGATCCCCCCTCACCATCGAGCTAGCTATTCAAGCACTGCCTATAGCTGGTCCAGCAAACTTAATTTTTTTACTTTAACAAAGAAAATGTTTCTTTAAAATTCAGCTATAATACAGGTCCGTTCACCGAAAATAACACGCACTTTTTCCACCCTGAGAATGTTTTGTTATCAATGATTGCAGACCAAGATCCGATAGTACTTTCAAATGGCTTTGGTAAAATTGTATCCACACGCAATGAAGCAACAGGATGCATTCGTAAAATGTTCGGTCCAAAAGTTCATAGTTTTATTATCTTTAAGATTGACTCATACGTTTACATGATCAATTGGACCAAATTCGAATTGACTGAGTCGACATGTTTGCAGTTTTATACATAAGAATAGCTGGAAACATTTTAGTGTTCTAACGAAATAATCAAATTACCAGTTTAGCCCAAGGAAAATAACTTCATTTGATACTCTTCTTTGCTTAACTTAATTATTTTCACAGCTTACCCATGCCATTTACAAACCACCGAACGTTATGCTAAAATTTCAAATGTTTTTATCAAGAATAAAAACTGGGAATTAAGCACGAATAACAAAATCTTTTGAAATTAAAATTTTTATTTATCTTAATTTTTTGAATTATTTTTGTATAATAAAATTTAAAAATTACTTCCTCAATAAAGTTTACTAGTTTCTTGCGAGCTTTAATTTCCTGACATTAGGGTTGTACGAACAGAAATCTGGTAATTAAATACTAGAACGAGATACTTGAGGTCAATGGCCCCTAAGGGAAAACATTGGGCTTCTTCTTGATTTATTATACTTAAAGATCTGACAGTAAAACCTAAAGACTGGTACTCTGTTCAACATTTCCCGTGAAATGGTGTCAAAATGCATATGAAAAAAGCTTGTGCGGAATATCTATGAAATAATGTTGATAGAGTTGTACCCTGTTCATTTTGTGCAAAGGTTCCGAAATGTTTCTGGCAACATTTTTTACAACTGCGAAATAATGTAAGCTGCACCAGTGATGTTAACTTTTATTTTTTCATTACCGTACGGCCCTCTAAAAATTACCGTTTTTGAGAAGAAATTACCGTACGCAAAGGTTTTTAAATTTAAACATTCACAGCAGTATTTAAAAACAATTTATTTAAATTTTAAATGTGTTTTATGAAAAATTGTAATGAAAATCTTTGTTTAAAACATATTTTAAGCCTAAATTATTGTATTTTTTATCAATACGAAAGTAAAATCATCATATAACTAAAATTTTTACGTTACTGCCAGACTGATTCATCATCGCACAGCATAAACGGCTGAAGCTAAAAAGTTTGAATTTGGACCGGAGTTGGTATCGTTCAACTAAGACAGAATTTTTTAAAATTCGAATATCGCAAGAGAATATTGACTCAAAAATTTTTTTATTACGTTTTGTAAAAAATGTACACGCATTATTCATATCTACCCGCTGTAAAATACAGTGCTATTTTGTCATCTTCTTATGATGAAACTATTGGTATAAAAGTTCTTTTTCATATGGCTTTAATACAAAATTAAAACATATATTTTTGTTTCAACTGAAAAGTTTTTATATTTAAGCTTCGTACTGACGGTGGTCAGATCTTACAATGTTGTCATTAAAATTGCCAAAAAAGAATTGCAACTGTGTTAACACTGTAAGCTCATTTTCATTTGGCAGATGTGTAAAATTAATGCATCTGACAATGGCACCATTGTCAGAAAAAGGACTACATTGTAAGATCTGACCACCGTCTGTACGAAGCTTTACTATATTTAAATGCATCACATTACGGCTACTTTAAATGCTGTTGATTTTGAAACGGACAAAAAGTTTAAAATAAAATAAATTATATAACTATCACTGTTACCTAAGCATTTGCAGAAACATAACATTCTTAATTTTTTGTATAACATTCATCTATTTCTAAAACTGGTTGAAAATCACCTCTCAAAAGTTAAAATTATAAAGCATTCATATGGAAGTATGTATATAAATATCAAAAAACCCAAATCTTGATATTACCGTATTTTAAATGAAATTACCTTGCTACCTTTTGGGGCTCAAAATTACCGTAAAAAAGGGTAATTACCGTACGGTTAACATCACTGAGCTGCACTTATTTCACGTGGAATTTTAATCAAAAGCAAAAAAGTATGAACTGATTATTAAATAAGAAATACAAAATTAAAATAACACAACCGGTAACAGTTTTTTATACATAACTAGCATTTAACCCGCTATTTCGTTAGCGCCTTCTTTTCCTTCATGGACATACTTGCACGCAAAGAAAAAACATGGTTGTGGTAAACATATTCTAAGAGCAACATGTTATGATAAGAATTATGATTGTAGTCACCATATTAAGATTATTATTGAATCATATTATGACTAATTATACTCGTAATATGTCATCATAATATTTTTCCCTTAATCATATTATTATTCTGTAAATCATACTTAGTTAAGAAGTAATCAAATTATTGTCATGTTAATCATAATAAGCTAATAAATTAATCATATTATCGTCATGTTAATCATGTTAATCATAATAAATTTAGAAGCAATCATATTATGATACAGCACTTTTAATAGCTGTCATAAAAATACAAAATAAATTAAAATATTTTTGCATCGATTTTTTTATTTTGTGGCTTTTTACAATTTTTCTTAATGTTAATCAAATAGCGGAGTTCAATATAAGGCTTGCAAAAGAGCAAATGAAAAATCTGTGGTTTTCATGGGCAACCGCGTGTGTCTATTTTTTCGATTTTAAGATGTAGCCCTACTGGGGCCGTCGGAACCCGGTATTCGCAAGCACGAACGTTGGCCGCTATTCAACATAAATTTTTTTGCTTTGTAAGTTAAAAAAAAAATTATTTTAATTGCATTAAACATATTTTAACACAGATTTCTTTCAATCTCATAAAATATAAAAAAATTATAGTTTTCATATTGTATAAAAAACTACTTTTTATGGCACGCTTCAAACGTTTTGGATGTAAATATACATTGCATTTTTTGCACATCCTTTTAATTGGCTTTCTAATGGTTTTAATCTGCAACGTCTAGTTTTTCAAGCTTCCAGTTCAGTAGGAATGTATTTGCAATCTCTGCTATCCGTCAGTTGAGAGGTAACAATTCTGAAGAATTCTCCAATCGTTTAGATCGGCGGCATGAAATAGCCCCCCACGAAATAAGTCCCCAAAACGGAAATGAAATAACTCCCCAAAAAAATATATGAGAGGCAACAACAACGTTTTTTGGGGATTTATTTCATTTTTTTGGGGACTTATTTAATTTTCATATTGGGGAGTTATTTCATATGAAATAAGTCCCCAAAAATCTGAAATGAAATAAATCCCTAAAAATATTTTGGGGACTTTTTTCATTTTCAAATTTATTCCAAAGTCGTCAAAAATGCAGATTATGTCGCGTTATAATACGTAAACAAAACTTGTTTTAATGAATGGTCAAGACCACTCATTCATTAAAAATAATACTTACTAGGTAGTTAGTTTGAGAAATAATTTTGCGGTAAGGAATAAAATAAATAATTTTTTTTTTTGCTGGATGCAATGAATCCAGGTCTCCTATTCAAAAGAGAGATAAAGCCTTTTATTTTTTTTTTCATTCGAATGGGAGACAAAGCCATCATGGCCTTAGGACACATAAGTAATATTAGGAAATGGCTTTATCTCTCATTTCAGTTTTGAAGAACTTTTCCATTTTACATTAATTAATAGTTTTCTTATTTTTATAATTAAGAGGTTATGATTTTCCCTTTTACTAAAGTTAAGTATTGAAATCTGGCTTCGCATACTAAAGTTTTCCTGCTTGGGGACCTGCGGCCGCGCTTAGGGGTTTTTTCCTATAGTAGGACGCGGCAGGTGGCTTCGCTGAATGAGTTTTTCTGCGTGCGTCACAAGAATAAAAACATGTTTTTCAATGATAACTAAGGATTTTTCCTTTTACAGAATGTTTACACCATGCGTAACAATATTCTGGAAAAATATGGATTTGCCTCTCATTTGGGAAAAAATATGGCCATATCTCTCACTTCGCAAAATTGAGCAATAAAGCCATCATGGCCTTACCTCCCATGGTAAAAAAGCAACCCCCCCCCCCCCTATTTTGAATTGATTGGATGTTTTGAATACTTTTTGGGGATTTATTTCATTTCAGGAAATGGGGACTTATTTCCAATGAAATAACTCCCCAATTTTTGGGAATTTATTTCATTTTGATTTGGGGAGTTATTTCATTTCGTTGGGGTTTCATTTCGTTTTAAAATTGGGGGTTTATTTCATATGAAATAAGACCCCAAAAATTGGGGAATAATTTCATAATTTTGTTGGGGACTTATTTCGTGGGGGATTATTTCATGCCGCCGTTTAGATCATAGCAAAATTTATTTTGATGTATCACGAAAGTTGTTTTGTGACATAGGTTTTACGTTTTGTTTCTAGAAGCTTAGCCCCTATGCGTTCACAATAGAAAGGCTTAAAACGTACATAAAAAATGCGCAATAAGATCGGATATTTATACTATAATTTTGAATGGCCTTGTTATGCAAATGAAAAAAAAACATATGCCTTGGATATAATTAAAATATTTGTGGCTGCTGAATTGTTTCTCTTTTTTTGTCATCTGTTGACAGCGTGCATTGGTTGAATTTGGTCAAAATTAGTAACCGTTGTGGCTTCTTATTATCAGGTCAACGGCAAACTAATATATTGTTTGTTTGATCGAATTGGAAGTCAGAATCACTCAAACTTTCAAGCTAATGTCTTTCATTTTGCGCATAGTTTTTGATCCTTTTATGATAACATCGAACATTTTCTGCAAAAGAATAGCTTTGATCGAGCTCATCTGAATTTGGTTGTAAAATAATTAAAAATTATCCTGATCTACCAGTCCGGTGTCCACTAAGGATATGTCATGTAGGTATGGAACTGTTCGTTATTTTGACGCGTTTTATTTTTCTCCATATCCATGTCCATATCCTGCAAAGGCTCTTCTTGATTTCAAATATATATTTTAAGCGTTCCAACAACTTCTTGAAAATCGGTTTGATAATTTAAAAATGAGGTAAGACGTACATGTAAGTTTGTATTGGAAATAATAAAATTAAGATAAACATACGATATAATTTAAGAGAATTTAATTTTCGTCTTTGTATTCCTAACCTATTGACTCTTCGATATTATCTGGTGAAAGCACATAAACGGTGTCAAAACCATTATCTAATTTTCTCAATTATACCAATTATTTTGTCAATGGTAAAAATTTTACGCGTCATATTTTATTCAAAATACGATTCCCAACTTTTAAGGTACTAAAACACAGCTAAATTCACAACTAGGAGACGAAAATCTAAAGACACAGCTCTTCGTCAATCCGCTAAATATCTTTCAACACGCAGCCAAAAGTAAATTTTATGTGTTGAATAGCAGCCAAAGTTCGCGCTTGCGAACACCAGTATTCACCTCTGTCTGAATCAACTTTGTTGTATTTTTTGTTTTGATTTTACTATATTAATTCCTTGCTGTAAAAACTGCATAGTTAAAATTTTAATTTATGGACAATTTATACATATGACTGGCTGAATGAAATCCGTCTAAAATATGTGGTGCAGAAAAACCATTTATAGCTCAAAAAATAAATTATTAATAAATTTGTTTATTGTTATTTATTAAAGCTAAGAAAACACACGGTACGTATTCTATAAAAATTTAGGCATAGCAGTTTAAAAAAGCAGAAAAAATAACGATTAAAATGAATAAGTTTTCTGTTCGCAAGTGCGAACAGAGGATGGAAATGGGTTAAGTGTTAAATTGTTTGTATCTCTTTTAGTTTTGGATTTTTGAGGTTAGCGGGATCGTGTTGGCGAGAGGCCAGCCACCGGTCCAAATGTCAACCTTTTAGCTTCAGACGTTTAGGCTCTGCGATAAAAGATAAATAGATGGAGAAAAAATCTTTTGAAAAAAGTAAAAAAAAAGCCAAAAAATTCCTTCTTATAGATTCTCATCGACTCAGGACATTGCATATTGAATTTTATTATTGTAGGTTCAATATTATCGGAATTTCAAAAAGTACCAGTCAAAGAACGAAAAAGTACCAAAAAGCCGTCTTATAGATTTTCATTCACTCAGCCCCTTGCATGTTTAATTTTATGTTTCTAGGTCCAATACTTACGGAAATTAAAAAAGTACCAGCAAAAGTACAATAAAGTACCAAAAACTTCCCTGTAATAGATTCCTATCCACTCATTACATTGCATATTGAATTTTATGATTCTAGTTCCAATTATAACGGAAATTCAAAAAGTACCAGTAAAAAAACAAAGAAGTACCAAAAAGCGCTTTTACAGATACTTCTCAGGACGTTGAAAGTAAAATTTTACCTTCATAAGACCAATATTAACGAAAATTAAAAAAATACCAGTTAATGAACAAAAAAGTACCAAAAACTTTCCTCTTATAGATTATCATTCACTTAGGACCTTGCATGTTTGATTTTATCTTTAAGGTCCAATATTAACGATAATTAAAAAAATACCAGTTGTAGAACCACACAGCTAATGAAAAATATAAAATTTTCCGTATTTCCTTTTTTGGTACTATTTTTTCCCCCATTAAAGTGTCAAAAATTTCAGTATTTTTAGTTCCAAAATACAGGTTTTACCCGTTTACTACCTAAAACGGCTGAATTTCGTAAATGTGCCAGACACCTATTTGCTTTTTTTTTTTTTTTATTTAATGCACAAAAATATATATTAAATTAAAAAAAGTACTAGTTTATTTAAAAAAAACAACAGTTAGAGAACGAAAAAGTGCTAAAAAATCCCACACACAGATTCTCATTTACTCAGGAGCTTGCATGTTAAATTTTATGTTTCTAGATCCGATAAATGCGGAAATTGAAAAGGTACCAGTTAAAATACAAAATAGTATCACCTTGAATGTTTAATTTTATCTTTCTAGGTCCAATACTAACGGTAATCCAAAAAGTACCAGTTAATGAATAAAAAAGTACCAAAAACTTCCCTCTTACAGAATCTCATCCACTCAGGACATTGCATGTTAAATTTTATGATTCTAGGTTCAATATTAAAGGAAATTCAAAAAGTACCTGTCAAAGAACAAAAATGTACTAAAAAGCGCTCTTGCAGATTTTCAGTCACTCAGGACCTTTCATGTTTAATTTTATGTTTCTAGGTCCAATACTAACGGAATTTCAAAAAGTACCAGTTAAAGAACAAAAAGTACCACAAACTTCCCTCTTATAGATTCTTATCCACTCAGAACATTGCATCTTAAATTGTATGTTTCTAAGTTAAATAATAACGGATATTCAAAAAGTACCAATAAGCTCTTTTAGGGATTCTCATTCATTCATTCATTCATTTTATGTTCGTAAGACCAATATTAGCGAAAATATAAAAAAAGTACCAGTTAAAATCGAAAAAGTACCAAAAAGATCCCTCTAACAGATTGTCATTCACTCAAGACCTTACATGTTTAATTTCATGTTTCTAGGTCCAATACGAACTGAAATTCAAAAGATAACAGTTAATGAACAAAAAAGTACCAAAAAGATCCCTCTAACAGATTATCATTCACTCAGGACCTTGCATGTTTAATTTCATTTTTCTAGGTTCAATACTAATGGAAATTCAAAAAGTACCAGTTAATGGACAAAAAAGTACCAAAAAGCCCTCTTACAGATTCTTATCCACTCAGGGCATTGCATCTTGAATTTTATATTTCTAAGTCCAATAATAACGGGTATTCAAAAAGTACCAATTTAAGAACTAAAAAGTACCAATAAGCGCTTTTAGAGATTCTCATTCACTCAGGACTTTGCAGGTTTAATTTTATGTTCATAAGACCAATATAAGCGAAAATTTAAAAAAAGTACCATTTAAAAAATGAAAAAGTACCAAAAAGATCCCTCTAACAGATTGTCATTCACTCAAGACCTTGCATGTTTAATTTTATGTTTCTAGGTCCAATACCAACGGAAATTCAAAAAGTACAAGTTAATGAACAAAAAATACCAAAAAGCCCTCTTACAGATTCTTATTCACTCAGGACCTTAAATGTTTAATTTTAAGTGTATAGGTTCAATAATAACGGAAATTAAAAAAGTACCAGCTAAAGAACAAAAATGTACCAAAAACTTCCCTCTTATAGATTCCTAGACACTAATTACATTGCATATTGAATTTTATGTTTCTAGTTCCAATAATAACCATAATAAGTACCAGTTAAAAAAACAAAGAAGTACCAAAAAGCGCTTTTACAGATTCTTATTCATTCAGGACATTGAAGGTTAAATTTTATGTTCATAAGACCAATATTAACGAAAATTTAAAAAAGAACCAGTTAAAGAACGCAAAAGTACCAAAAAGATTCCTCTTACATATTCTCATTCACTCAGGACCTTGCATGTTTAATTTTATCTTTTTAGGTCCGACACTAACCGAACTTCAAAAAGTACCAGTTAATGAATAAAAAGTACCAAAAAATTCCCTCTTATAGATTCTCATCCACACAGGGCATTGCATGCTTAATTTTATGTTTATAGGTCCAAACTAACGGATATTCAAAAAGTACCAGTTAATGAACAAAAAAGTAGCAAAAACTTCCCCTTATAGATTCTTATCCACTCAGGACACTGCATCTTGAATTTTATGTTTCTAGGTCCAATACAAACGGAAATTCAAAAAGTACCAGTTAAAGAACAAAAAAGTAAAAAAAAGTTTCCTCATAGATTCTTATCCACTCAGGACATTACATGTTGAATTTTATGTTTCTAGGTCCAATATTAACGATAATTAAAAAAATACCAGTTGTAGAACCAAAAAGCTAAACAAAAATATCAAATTTCCCGTATTACCTTTTTTGGTACTATTTTCCCCCCATTAAAGTATCAAAAATTTCAGTATTGTAGTGGGAGCCCATAATTTAGTACAAAAATGTCAAAGAATGGAGGAAAATGTTTTGTAAAAAAAGTACCAAAAATAGTTACGATTTTCACCCCTTAAATGTTCGAATTTCGAAAAGGTACCAAATTTATATTCGTGTTTTTTTCGATAAGTTTCAAATGTGGTATAAACTTTGATTCTATGTTTATTGGTTCAAAAGATAGATGGGGTGTAAAACAAGTACCAAAATTCAGGTTTTACCCGTTTACTCCATAAAAGGGCCGAATTTCAAAAAAGTACCAGACACCTGTCCGCTTATTTTTATAAAGAACAACGATAATTGTTACATTTTTTTGTATCTCTTTTAGTTTTGGAGATATAAGGTTACCGTATTTTCCCGTTTTTACCCTTTTTTACTCCCTAAACATTTGAATTTCCAAAAATCCCGTCTTAGTGGATCGATTTGGAGGGTGACCAATCTCTGGTCCAAATTTCAAGTTTTTAGCTTCAGGCGTTTAGGCTGTGCGATGATGAATCAGTCAGTGAGTCAGTCAGTAACGTTACAATTTTATATATCGCACCTGTTCATCAAAAGTAACACAACTCAAAATTTACAAGTTTTCAGTAGAGGCAAAAAACTAATTCCGCCAATATGATGGAATTATTGTTATAAACAAATATAATGTTATAAAGGAAACTCACTAATATTTTAATAAAATCACAAAATTTATTTCTCTTCTTCCTTTTTCCGAAATTATTACGGATTTTTGATTTAATACAGTTTTCATGAAATTTTTTGATCTACATGTCAATATTATTTCAAGTTATGCTTATCACAACCCAAAATCAACAGCTATTGATAAACAGATTTTTAACATGAAAACAATCACAACTCGAATTAATACAGTTTCGCTGATTCATTTGAGCACCATAACCCTTGAACACTTCAACGCAACTAAAATTACAACTCTTTAATTGAATCAAAACAAACAATATGAGTACGCAAAGAAAGACATAAAGGCATTTCTCTCATGAAATATTACAAATAGAATACCAAAAATTTTACAGTCGTTAGATATGGTAATCATACACTGTTTCCTTCAAAAAAGTGGAAAATAGAATTTTTTGAGTTGTGTTACTTTTGATGAACAGGTGCGATATATAGATTACTTTCTTTTTTTATATTTATATATTTTTTTATATATACTTAGCTGGTGAGGCCTTTATTTATTTGTTTTATTAAAAAAACAGTTTTTAGTGAAATACATGTGGGGTTTGTTTACATACGCAAAACAATGTCGCATAAATTGCAGGAATAAAAACGTCAAATTGTACAAACTCGCATGATAGGTAACATTGATACATGTCAAAATTTTCGTGTGAAATAATTAGTGTTGCTCAACATATTTCACAAATTTTAACAGAGTACTAGGCTTAAGACGACGAAAAATCAAAAAAAAAAATTTTTTTCGAATTTTTCCCTTGTAAGATGGTACGCTCTTATGGCCATGCATGCTTTTCTTACATTTAAAATTAAATAATTTTTTAATTTTTACCTTGAATATGGCCTGCAATGTCCTTCTTTGTAAATCGGTAAATACCAACCGAGGTTTCTTGGGTTGAGGCATATGTTCCATTTGGGGTTCCTCTTTACGTTGACATGAATTACCTGTATTTGTTATTTGTCCTGCTGTTATGGCGCTGTTTGTGTTGCTATTCAAATTTGTAGCTCCAGGAAAATCCATTTCAAAATCTTCTAAATATGTGAAGTTATAATAGACAAGGTGATGAACATTTGGATACAATATATACTAAAAATTCAGTTAATCTTACCATGTGTTGTATTATTGACTATGTGCTGATTTATTGAACTATTGCCATTAATAACATTAACAGATCGCTGTGGTAATTGAGCAGCTGCCATTCTTAAAGCAGACATTCTTTGAAATTCCGGTTCCTGTAACCATTTAAACATGCGTCTAAAAGTTTCTCTTCCGGATTTGAGTTTAGACCAAGGTTTTGGATTCCTTAGTAAATCTGACAGAGTACCCTGGGACCGACAAAGTACTCGTTGGGCAAATATTGCTTGAGGTATACTGTATCGTTTTAGTTCAGCCGAAATACGTTGAGCTAATTCCTTGGTATTGATCTCCTCCATATCGCCACAGGAGGTGTGTGGGGTTTGAGTGTTGGAATTTGAGTTTTTTGTGATGCGCGGGGAAATTTCATTTTGTTTTGTATTGTTACATTCACTAGTAATTGGGTGTTGGGTTTTGTTGTCTTGGTGGTTCTGCTGTGATGTAGCGCTTTGCATTATTATTTGCGTTTCCAAATTGCTATTTATCAGAAGTGTTCTGCTAGAATTTTGATTTGGATTAATTATAAGAGTTTGAGGCACTTCATGTAATTGGAGGCTTTGTGTTGGAGGAGGTGAAGGTGTTAGGGACACTACATGTTGCAAATTTTGATGTTGACTTTCTTGGAGTGCATTCGTGTTATTTGGGCTTTTTTGATTTAAATTTACGTTACTTCCTGGTGAATTTATTGCTTTTGTTGCAGATATTGAGTGAGGGCTGAGAGCAGCTGAACTGGGAGTATGTAACTGCAAATGAGAGGATGAACCTGTTCTTAGATGGTTAGCATTCGTTGCTGATGAGGTAGTTGATGTTGTGGAGTCAATCATGTCACGGTTTTGGGAATTGTATGTTGTATCATAATCATTAATAATAACATGATTCGGCACCTTAGATCCACTGTCACTGCCATTTAAATTGACAGAGGACAGGCACACAACCTGACGGGAACCCAGAACTCCACAATTTGTTTCGTTTATTTTAGAATTGGAGGAATCTTTGTTATGCAATAAATTAAGTTTTGGGGATTGTAATTCCCTAGTGTGACTATAAGGGGACTGTGGTGATAATGGGCCACACACCCCTGGAGACGTATTTTGTAAATCGCAGGACACCACTAATCCCGAAAGAGTATGTGAGGGGGAATTTACATAGTTATGAGGAGGTGACATAGACATTCCCATTGAAGGGAGTTTATCATATGAAGAATAAGGAGAAGGCTCTCCCGCACTTAAAGAAGTCAAACTAAGCGAGCTTAAAGGGTGAGAATTATGATGTCGTACATTAGGATGATCGTGATGTGGTGCAGGTAAAACTCCATAAGGACCTACTACTCCCGTGTCATCATTCCCCGTATTATCAACATTATGACTATTATCGTCTTCACTACTAGGCTCATTGGGATTGTTTGCATTTGTTGCCCCGCCGCTAATATGGCCCCCATAAGCAAACTTTTCTGACATTGTTGAAATGGGCGGTAGAGGCTGTAATGGCGTCAAAGTGGCATACGCCGATGATGGACTAAACCCGGTTGGTGATAACGGTTCACCCTGGACTACTGATGTCAAAGTTTGGTAGGAACTATTGTCCAATGAATTCTTAACCGTACCCACTACCACACCCCCTAACTCGGTCGGACTTAATGTGGGGATAGCAGAGTCCCTAGAATCCTCAGGATTTTGAACTATAACCGTTAAAGGTTCTATTTGAGATGAATCCAGAGGAGAGCGCCCACAAGACAAATTTGAACTACAATGATGCAATTCCATTTCCCTGGAAATTCGATGACAAGAAAAATTTGTTTGTTCTGTAGAGTCCATGGTGGAATGATCATCTGTCGTAAGATCGTCTAAAACATTACCCAAATCACAGGTTGTTTTAGAGATAACGCTATTTATATTTCGATTAGTTTTTAAATCAGAACAAATAGTATTGTGATTATTATTGCTAATATTATTGTTATTATTGTTGTTGTTGCTGGTGCTACCATTACTATTGCCATTTACTATCACTAATTTATGTTCCTGTTCAACGGCAATGATATGACCCATGGTATTTGAACAATTCGAACCGACCGACAAAGTATCCAAAGTATTATCTGAAGTAACAAAATGAACGGGACTGTCCAAGTGTAAGCGTGAAGGCAAACTCAAATGCTGAGGATGAGAATTATGCTGCAAGTGATGGCCCTGATGATGAAGAGAATGGTGATGCTGTAGGTTTTGCTGTTGGAGTTGTTGTAACCGTTGTCCTTGATAATGCGGGCTATGCTGTTCCAATATAGTCTGAACTATATCCAAATTACTGTGGTCTCTAGAATCGGAGTTTAACGCCACCCCTGAGGGTGTAGCAACATCTTGATCCTGTAAAACCCCCTCCTGTGAAGAAAGAACCGTAACTGCTGAATCGGCCGGGGAGGGTGTTCTGCGGCCCACAAAAGAATGTTGAACCATTAAATCACTAGTATCCTCGACCAGCTGACGACTTAAAGTCTGATGGTCAATTATTTCACTAATTGACTCCATGCTCAACGTTCCATTCGAATTTGATAAGTGATTAAGCATTAAAAATTATATGTTTATTTTCTCACAAACTTTTTTTAATTATGGCTTTTGAAATAAAATCCCGGCTTTAATATAATATAAGAGCACTATGGTTTCAATATATGAAAAAAATACTACGAATTGCTTTAAGTAATCATAAGATCAGCGACTCCTTTTTACAGCTTCGTCCCAAAACTGCAAAGAAAAACAAATAATTTTCAAAATTTAATAAGTTAAAGTATGAAAAAGTAAATTTTACTAACATATGTTTTAGAGATTTTTTCAATTACTTTAAACACACAAAAACACCATAAGTTGGTTTTTGCATGCTGAAGATCCCACAAGGACAATATTCCAAAATCTTTATGGATGAAGTATCCTGATGATCTGGCCTAAGCAACCAGTGAAATGCCTATAGGAATAGCTTATCCCATCAACAATAAATTTCAAGTGTTTTTATCAAGAATAAAAACTGGGAATTAAGCAGGAATAACAAAATCTTTTGAAATTAAAATTTTGTATTCCCAAAAATTGAAATTACTTTTTGATAATATGTTCTCTTCTTTTTCTATGATGGCAGATTTGTTGTGGTTATTTATGTCCTTTTCCAATTGTTTAATCGTATTGTCTATCAATGTAGATGTGAGTTTGGTGGGGAAGCTGTTGTTTTTTAAAAGGTTGTTATAATGTGTTTGTTTTTATTATGAATATTTGTATAACTTATGTTGTATACCCTAGAAATAAAATTTTTTGCTGTGTTTACAATTTGATTTTTGGGTTGTGTAGCGTGGTAATTCATTAATTTTCCTGAAGATGTTGGTTTTTTAGTGTACCAATCAAACAGAATCATATTTTTTTTGCGTATAATTTTTGAATCTAATTATGCAATTTCTCCGTTTTTCTCAATCTCAGTAGTAAATTGTATCTTACGGTGTTGTTTGTTAAAAGTTGACAGAATTGTCCTCTATGCGAGTAATCTACATATTTGGCGATATATTTAATACAAATATTCTTATTACCTCGTTCTTTAATTGCATCGTCAAGTAGGTTGTCAAGTATGATATTCGCTATAGTGGGTATAATATTTTCACCAAACATAAAATAATAATTGTCATTTAGACAAAATTTGAGTATGTATTCTTAAAAATTGTGAGCTGGACATCTTTGTATGATTTTTAATAGTATTCGATTTTTTCATGATTGTTTTTATGACCGTCTGAATTGGGATATTCGTGAATAGTGAAATCACGTAAAATTTAAGTTAAAGCTAAATATTCACATGTTCACTTCTTTTTTCATTGACGGCGCACACTGGTTTATATTTTAAGAAGGCCACCTTCTTATATTGTTTTTTTATGTTCTCTAATTTTAAAATTATTTTATTCCTATGAAAATAAATACTAGTTAGCCTCAGGAGCCAACAAATGTTAACCTATTTCAAATATTTAATTAAGAGCAGGGTGATTCAACATTAACTTTCTCATTATTTGGTTATTGGGATGCAATCGTAGTTCGCCTCCTCGTGATGCATTATGGGTAACGCTAAATGAACTGCTGCGGTTTGGAAGCCAAAGTTTATGTTTTTTCAATTTTATCAGATGAAACCTCCTGGCTAATTAATAACGAGAAGAACAAGAAAATTAAGAAATCTAAGCCACATGTACAGTTAGGGACAT
This sequence comes from Pollenia angustigena, assembly GCA_930367215.1. NCBI lineage: Eukaryota > Metazoa > Arthropoda > Insecta > Diptera > Polleniidae > Pollenia > Pollenia angustigena. The sequence goes on along the minus strand of OV884061.1, from coordinate 6,526,958 downwards.
CATGAAATCATGAAAACTAGTAAAGTTTCAACTTGCAAACTTTCTACATTTAATACCAATACTATTATGTAAATTTATTTTCAAAAGTACCGTTAGTTTTTATATTTATACTAAGTAAAAATTCAAACCATATGTGTGAACAATATTGACCCGGTGTGAATCTTTCATAAAAATTCCAAAAAATGTCAAGTTTTATCTGTGGGACTTTGCTTTAAAGTTAGTAAATTAAGTCATTAATATTGTATTCATTCAGTATTTATTCAGGACATTGCATGTTGAATTTAATGTTATTAGGTCAAATATTAGCGATAATTAAAAAATACCAATTGTAGAACCAAAAAGCTGAAGAAAGATATTTAATTTCCTGTATTTCCCATTCTGGTACTATTTTTTCCCCTAATTATGTTATCAAAAATTGCAAAATGCAAAATGTTTTGAAAAAGTACCAAAAATTGTTAAGATTTTCACCCCTTGAACGTTCGAATTTTGAAAAAGTACCAAACTTGTATTTGTATTCTTTTGATAAGTTTCGAATGTGGTATAAACTTTATTTCTAGGCTAATTGGATCAAAAGATAGATGGGCTGACAAAAACGTACCAAAATTCAGGTTTTACCCGTTTTCATCCTAAAAGAGCCGAATATCAAAAAAGTACCACACACCTGTCCACTTATTTTTCAAAATAACAACGATGTGTATTACATTTTTTTGTATCTCTTTTAGTTTTGGAGATAAAAGGTTTCCGAATTTACCCTTTTTTACCCCCTAAACATTCGAATTTTTAAAAATCCCGTCTTAGTGGATCGATATGGGGAGAGATCCACCTCCGGTCCAAATTTCAAGTCTTCAGGCGTTTAGGCTGTACGAAGATGAATGAGTCAGTCACTCACGCAATAAGTTTACGTATGCAGCACAAAAAGCCACTTTTTTAATTTTTTTAGAAAAGTGGCGTATGCGGCACAAAACAATTTTTTTCATTTTCAAAAAAATACTAACAAACTCTAACTTTATTGATGAAAGTGCGCAATAATTTACATTTTTCTTCAAAACATGTACCGGAAGCAGTGGTAAAAATATAAATAAATTCTATCGGGTACATTTTGAGAAATCTTTGTCGTTTTTCTCCACTCCGTTGCACAAAATCAGGGAATTTTGATTAAGCTTATAGTTACAGGCTCTTTGTTAGCCATTTTAGAGCATTTTAATGAAACAACAGTTAGATTAGGACGAATAAAAAGAAATAAGTTAAATTTTTCCTAACTCGACTTTAGCTGTAATTGGCCTTCTTCCTCCCTAGGCACTCTTTAATATGCCGCCCTTTTTGATTATATAGGAGTGATTATCCAAAAAAATAAATAAATTTTAATACTAAAATTATTGTGTTTTCATTTTTTTAAATGTATATACATTAGAGCGACTCAACTTGTATGGAAGCAAAATTCGTGCTCGATGAACCCTCCTAAAAATGAACCTTGGACTTTTTTAAGATGACATTTTAAATATTTCGGCTCCAGCTTTGAGCTCTCGTGAGCTGGACCAGTTTGAAAAAGGTCTATTTTTGCATGTTTTGTTAATTTGTGAATCTGTTCCCTTACCAACATATACGCGCCTTAAAAAAAAACCTTTCTTACGATACCTTATTTGTATATGTTGGTAAGTGAACAGATTCACAAATTAACAAAACATGCAAAAATAGACCCTTTTTCAAACTGGTCCAGCTCACGAGAGCTCAAAGCTGGAGCCGAAATATTTAAAATGTAATCTTAAAAAAGTCCAAGGTTCATTTTAAGGATGGTACATCGAGCACTTTTTTTGGTGAGTCGCTCTAATATACATACATACTTATTCGGGTGCTTCAAAATCGGTCAACTCTTCAAGGCAGGATCATTGCGTATGAACCACACCAACATGTGTTCCAAATTTAAGCGAAATCGAATGACGTTATAAGATCTCTTAAAATTTAAATTTTTCGAATTTTTTTTATGCAAATGTACATACTATATGTAATGACTAGGGATGAGATTTTCATGTCCTAAAAAAACGAAAATATGCACTAAAAACTCCAAAATATGCATTAAAAAAATAAAAGATATGCACTAAAAACTTGAATATTTTCAATAAAAAAGCGTTTGCTTTTTTAATTTTAATTAAAAAGAACAAGTTAGAGTGCTATATTCGGCTGTGCCGAATCTTTGATACCCTCCACCGACAGTTCAAATGTTTAAGGAGTAATATCTGTATGATGTTATTATTATCTTAAACTGTGACGATTTGTTATTAATTATGGTTTTAGGCGACTAAACTGTTTTCCGGTAGTAGGGTTTATATGGGGCCTTGGGTAAATTATGGACCGATCATCACGAAATTTCACAGCATCATTTCCAGTCCTTTAAAACTGTGATGCACCAATTTCTGTTATGATAACATTATTAATTATGGTTTTGGGTGTACTAAACTGTGTTCCGGGAGAAGGGTTTCTATGGGGCCTAAGGTAAATTATGTACCGATCTTCACGAAATTTCACAGTATCATTTATAGTCCTATAAAACTGTGACGAGCCAAAATTTGTTATGATTGCATTATTTTTTACAGTTTTAGGCGAACTAAACTGTTTTCCGGTAGTAGGGTTTATATGGGGCCTAAGGTAAATTATGGACCGATCGTCACGAAATTTCACAGTGTTATTTCTAGTCCTAAAAAACTGTGACGTACCAAAGTTTGTTACGGTAGCGTTATTTTTTACTGTTATAGGCGTACTAAACTCTTTTCCGGGAGTAGTGTTTATATGGGGCTTAGGGTAAATTATGGACGGATCTTCACGAAATTTAAATTTTTGCAAAATCTTATCTCATTCCGTGCCTTTTTCCAGCATTTATGTTATTTTTTGTAACAAAATTATCAATTTTCTTAGGTGGTGGTTCCACATTTTGATTCATAGCTCTGGTCCTACTAAACCGATTTTGCTGGATTTCAATCCCAAACTGCTTAGGATAAGTACAAGCAATTTGGCGCTAAGTTTGTTCATTTCTTTTGAGTTGTTCGAAAGTGAGCGTGTTTTCAACAGACGGACAGACAGACGGACATGGCTAAATCGACTAAGAATTACTCAAGGACCCAGAATATATGTATATACTTTATGGGGTCTGAGATGAATAATAAAAAAGTTTCACACGGAATGACAAACTTAATATACCCTCTTCACAACTAATTGTGGTGGAGGGTATAAAAAAGGAGAACACAACTTCCCTAAAAATCTTGTGAGAGTAGTACCACCTAGCAATCAACGAGAAGGCAGTTCAGCTTACTGGAATTTGTATCTTCTTCTCTTTTCATTTTCACCATACACACTAGTTAATAGAGGTGGTAAGATCATAACCAAAAGCAGCAAATTTGATCTCTGCTGTATGTTTAACAAATTCCACAATTGCTCTCTTTTAATACCTAGGATTTAAAATTCCACTACAATCTTTAATGAAATTTGGAATACATTCGCATAATTTCTTTCTGTTTAAATAATAAAAGTAAATATTGTTATCTGGCTAAGTAACAAGAAAACCCATAGTAATTTGCATACAGAGAAGTCATCTGCCTGAGTAACAAGAAATACCAATTTTTACTTACTCACACACAAAGTAACAACCCAGCGGGAAAACTCAGAAGACCTTCTTACTTCAGGCCTTTTAAAAGGCCTGCTTAAAATTGTTGTGGATTCAATTACTGTTCTTATGTAACTGCAAAATAATGCCTCATAGAAGGCCTCAGCTCTTTGGTATAAAAGATAAGCTACATCTTCCACACTCGCTTCTATGAGCAGCGAGAAAAGAACAAGTAACATTTTTTGTTTTGTTTTTTGCACAAGCAAAAGCAAAAGAATTCAGATCCCTTTACAAAAACAAAGTTACATACATATGAAAATACCCAATGAAACAATAACCCAGCGGGAAAATGAGGAATTGATTACATTAATAATTAAAAAAATTATGCATTATTTTCGAAAGAATAATAATGCATTCATTGGAATGGAGAAGGTAATTTCATCAGACACAAAATTTATGCATTGATTACCACGTATATTCCCACATTTGCAGAACAAGGAATGTATTGTTTCTGTTAGTAACAATTATTCGTATTTTTGCTTTACATACATATTTCCTTAATAAAAATCCGTTATTTTTTGCTGCCTTTATATCGCCTACTTATAATTTTCATTTTAGTCGCAGTTTGTGTTTCAAAGCGTACGGCCAAAGCACAAATTTTGTCTGTGGGCCAAAGTTATTTAAAGAAAAAGGTATTAAAAAATGTATTCCAAACGGCATTGGAGAAGATTTTTATTAAAGGGCTTTTGAATAATATAATTTATTCTAAAGATTGAATTATTTAATTCAGTCGCAGGATACATTAAAATAATTTATTACAATCCTAGGACATGGTCTGTGTTAAGAATAACGAATTCTGGAATCAAATATTATACAAGATATGTATTACTTTCTCGATTCCTATTAATTCCATTTTCCCGCTGGGAATGTAAATCATTTTAGTTGAAGTTGAAAAGAGTACCATTTTTTGTATTGTTTTTTCGCCAAAGCAAAAGAATTCAGATCAGGGTTGTGAACTATTTCTAATCAAAAAGCGCCTTGTCCCCAATCAAAAAGCGCTAAAAAGCGCTAAATAAAATTTAAATAAAAAACTTAATGAAATGTTTAAGAACCAAGTTTTAATAATTACACTGGCTGTCAAAAAAAATCGTTTTAAATAAAAATATATGAAAAACAAAAATACTACTGCGCTAAATTCAAATCCGTTTTCAGTTTTTTCTATCATGTCTAGACTTTGTCTTTTACAAATAATTATTTTCTAAAATATTTCTTAAATAGTGGTGACCATTTTTCCATGCAAATTAGTTTTTTTTTTATCATTTATTAGAAATCCAGGTATATTGTGAATAAAATAAGACAAGAAATCAGTAAACAAAATGTTAACTAGACTTGATTGAATAAACTATTTGGATTCAGCACTCTAAAGTGAATTAAAATCACATAATCAAGTTCTCTAGATCGACTTTTTTTTGTCTTTTGCCGAGCAGTGTTAATAAAACATTAATATTTTTAAAAAGCTTTTTCTGATATTTCAGGAAAATTAAAGAAATATAATTTCAAATATACACAGAAAGAATTATTTACTAAGTCACCAGAAAATATGTCTTGAACCACGAAAATTTTGCACTTTTCTCGTCCAAGCCAAAAATTTCTTATTTTATATTAACCTGTGTTTGCCTGGTTTAAGCAAAAAGTTATGAATCAAAGCGAAAATTTTCTAAAATACAGCTAAAAAAAATTTATTTTAAATCAAGTTTTCGCTGCTTTTTATTTTACAAAATCAGAAGAAAACCCAAATTTTTTCCATAAAAACGTATAGCACTAGTTAGTTTAAAAAAAAACTTAATATAAAAAAATAAGAACCTTTTGATTGATTTGTTAACATGTCGATCTAAATAAAAACTAATTGAATCAAACCAAGTTTTCTTGAGCATTTTCTGGAAAAATTTAAAGAAATCGCTAGCATTTGTTTCTTGATTCTATTTTAAAATCAGACTAATATTAAATAAATGCTTCTTGAAATTTTTGATCATATACCAAAAACGTGAATTTTTTAATCATGAGAAAATGTTTCTTTATTTAAGAAACTTTTACTTAATACGAACAAAACAAGTTAAAATCAGTTATTTATTTTTGGATTTTCTTGTTTTAAGAAATGAAATGGATTTCTTTAGAAAATAAACTTCTTTCCTTGTTTAGAATGCTTTTCAGAGTAAAGTATTTACAAAACGGAAACAAATTTTGGTTTAATGTGTCTTGATTTTAATGTATGCAAATAAAAGTGAAAAAATGTTGGTATCAATAAAAGCGCTCTTTTTAAAAAAGCGCTAAGGACAAAATATGCGCCTTTTCGACAGTTAAAAAGCGCTAAATCTACCGCCAAAGGCGCTAAATTGGCAACTCTGATTCAGATCCCGTAATAAAAACAAAGTAAAACACCAAATAAAAACAATAATTTTTATCATTTTAGTTGAGTTTTGTTCATTAAAAAGATGGGTTCTTGTTAGAGTTGTCAACCGATTAAGAATAATTCGATTAATCGATCAAACAAAACCAAACTCTTGTTCGATTAATTTCAAAACGACGGTTTTCGAACAACGAATAAATCGATTAATTAATGTCGATTAATCGAAAATTTTTTTTATTAAAAAATAAATTAAATAAAAGCTTATAATTTTGTTATAAGTTTTTAGTGATTTTATACAAAATGTAGGAAAGTTAAAAAATATTGTAGCCATAGCCCTGGTTGTAATTAATTGCGTTTTAGAACACAAAAGTTTTTACTATTTATCAAAAAGTAATTTCAATTTTTGGGAATACAAAATTTTAATTTCAAAAGATTTTGTTATTCGTGCTTAATTCCCAGTTTGATTAAAACACTTGAAATTTATTGTTGATAGGATAAGCTATCCTATGAACATTTCACTGGCTGCTTAGGCCAGATCACCAGGAAACTTCATCCATAAAGATTTTGGAAAAACTAAAGATATTAAACCAAACAAAACTGTTAAACGTATAAGACTTATAGCAACAGTTCTACTTGTAATAATATCAAAGTTTAAACAAAACACATCAACAATAAACAGTGGTGCTTTAAACACATTCGAGACAGCAAGCTACCGACTTCAATATGTCAAAAATAGAATACATGTGTGTATATGAAAATGATTATTTTCACGACGACACAACTACATGGCTGCAGGTTGTTGTCTGTGCTTATTTTGTCGTTGTAGTCAAATTAATGGCGATTTCTTTTCTGAGAAAAATGTTGCATTAATGTTACATGTTCTACATTTTTGTGTTCGTTTGTACAAAAAATACAACTGTGAGAAAAATTTTCAAGTTCTTTTGTGAATATGTTGATGAAAAACGTGCAAAACATGTTGCATATCTTACCCTTACTTTTACTTAAGGTGTTCATACTGCCCTGTTCTTTAACTTTGGTACTTACTACTTTGTTTGTACAACAAATGTTTTATTTTGTTTGTCATAATTCATACCGCTCATAATTTTGTAAAAAAAATTGTTTTAAAACAAAATATAAAAATATTTACACATTAAAATCAAAAAAAGTCTATTTATATTATAATCTTTAAATTTTTCTAAAGCATCAGTGATGTCAATATTTGGTTCCAAGCCATAATAGGGTGCAGAAACAGCTCAAATAGCTTTAAAAATCGCTCATAAAGTACATTAATGATGAAAGTGTAATAGTTGTAAATAAAAGCAGCTAATTGTGTTCTATTAAAATTGCACAAAATGTAACACTTCCAGTGATTATAGGTAACATTAGAAAATGTAACCTGTATATACTGTAACATATTTTTCCCAGAAAAGAAATCGCCATAAACTAATTTCTATTTCTGTTTTTTGCAGTTGTTGGGTATCACTTGCGCAGAAGTAAAGTTTAATGTTCGAAAAACATCACTTTTAAGAAACTTGACTTTTATGTGTCAAAAGTTTTTTTTATGCAGCAAATTTTGGCAATGATTGCTGCAGTTAATTTTCTGAAGCAATAGCTTTTGACATAAAAGAATTCATTTTATTATACCCTCCACCACAATTAGTTGTGAAGAGGGTATATTAAGTTTGTCATTCCGTGTGAAACTTTTTTATTATTCATCTCAGACCCTATAAAGTATATATATTCTGGGTCCTTGAGTAATTTTAAGTCGATTTAGCCATGTCCGTCTGTCTGTCCGTCTGTTGAAAACACGCTCACTTTCGAAAAACTCAAAAGAAATAAACTTGGTGTCAAATTGCTTGTAGTTATCCTAAGCAGTTTGGGATTGAAATCCAGCAAAATCGGTTCAATAGGATCTGAGCTATGAATCAAAATGTGGAACCACCACCTAAAAAAAATTGATAATTTTGTTACAAAAACTAACATAAATGGTGGAAAATGCACAGAATGATATAAGACTTCGCAACAGTTCGTTTTATTTAACTGGAAATCACGCTGTAAAATTTCTTGAAGATCCGTCCATGATTTACCCTAGGCCCAAATAAGGCCTACTCCCGGAAAAAAGTATAGTAAGCCTTAAACCCTAACTAACAATGCTATCATAACAAATTTTGGCACGTCACAGTTAAATAGGACTAGAAATGAAACTATTAAGTTTCGTGAAGATCGGTCCACAATTTACCATAGGCCCCATATAAAACCTACTTCCAGAAAACAGTTTAGTACGCCTAAATCCGTAAAAAATAATGCTATCATAACAAAATTTGGTACACCAAAATTTTTTAGAACTAGAAATAAGACTGTGAATTTTCGTGAAGATCAGTTCATAACCCTAGGCCCCATATAAACCTTACTCACGGAAAACAACTTAGTACGCCTAAAAACGTAAAAAATAACGCTATCATAACAAAATTTGATACATCACAGTTTTATAGAACTAGAAATGACACTGTGAAATTTGGTGAAGATCGGTGCATAACTTACCATAGGCCTCATATAAAGCCCACTCTGGTAAAATAATTAAATACGCGGTAAGCTTTTTTCCAGTTAAGCTTCATATGGCCAGAAAAAATTTTATGCAACTTTGTGATATACGGTCCATAATTTTCCTTAGATTCCATTTTAGCAGCCTTCTGAAATTTACTGCAAACGCTTAAACTAATTGCACCGCTGTATTGAAATTTATGTTTTTTAATACCAGAAATCGTTCTGCAGAATTTGGAATGATTAGTTCATAGCTTACCATGGCTTTTATATAATTTGTTCTGTTGAAAATCATTTAAGTTCATCTTAAACTGATATTCTATTCAAACTTTTTAAAATTGATTCTGATTGTCGATCAATAATTTTATATAGGTCTAAACCGCAACAAATTTTAATGCAGATGTCTGTTTTTACAAAGATTATAATAATAAATAGACATCATTCATATATTACTTCAAAACATTCGAAGTGTCGGTGGAGGGTATCAAAGATTCGGCACAGCCGAATATAGCACTCTAACTTGTTTTTTTTTTGTGATGCTTTTTCATTTATAAGAAAACTGTCAGTTGTTGGTTCAATATTTTTAAAAAAATTTGACATTGTTATTGTTGATACATAATATTTTTATTATTATTTTATGTTTGCTTATTAGTTATATGGATGTACTACATGGAGCTACACGAAGCTTACTATAGGAAAGATCCAAACGTTTATAAATCGATGTTTAAGGCAAATATTAAAAATTTTTTGGCCAAATTGGATATCCAATGAAGAGCTTTGGCTGCAGGCTGGTTGTTGTCCAATCGAATTCGATATACGAAGACGAAAATGGACTTGGATTGGTCATATTCTTAGAAGACCACAAAACGATATTGCTAGAGAAGCTCTTGATTGGAACCCTCAAGGTCAACGCGGGCAAGGACGACCTCGCAACACATGGATACGTTGCACAAGAATGGAACTTGAATCAGCGCAAACAACTTGGAATCAAATCAAACTACTTGCAAGAGACAGAAATAGTTGGAGAGAATTCATTAACGCCCTATGTTCCTCGTGAACATTATATTTAAGTATGTACTTGTTATATTAAGGTATAAGTACTGTTCATATTTAAATAAATAAAGGACATATATATATATATTAAACTTTTGAAATTGAAACTTTGCACAGCTGTTGTGTAGTAAAAAAGTATCAGCATCACAACTGCAGTTGGTAATTACGCATCAGCAATAACATTTTGCATAACTGTAGCATTGATGAATAGTTTTCATGCATTTACGTACGTACCCAAAGTGTTCTGAAACTTTTAAGACCTATACCACGCTCGTTGACGGATTTTTTTTATTTTTAATGCAGTTTATATGTATTTATTTATTTAATCTGCCGTTACAATTATATTGTTTATTACTTCCAAAAACAACAAAATTATAATATTAAATATGTTTTATAATAAATTCAATTGTTTTTACGTTATAAAATGTATTATAAAAGTCTGCAAATATGCATGTTTTTCATTTTATAAAAGTAAAAAAAGTGATAGTGGCACCACTGAAATAGAAACACACAGTAAAAAAACATCTGTTTATGTTTTTTCAATTGTAGCTGCCGTCTTCAATATAATTTAGTAGCTGACTACACGACTATAATTGCACCCAACAGCATTTGTAGTCTTGTGTTCGTGTATCCTGCTGTGGTGAATGTGTTTAATGCATAATGCATGGGTTTATCTCACCTTACATTCCCCACTACAATTAGTTGAAATTCTCTCAACATTAATTGTAGTTGTAAGAAGGTTAGGAAAAACAAAATAAAAATAACAACCAGGGCTGCCAGGTACTTTTTTCCTTGTCCCCAAGAAATTAAAAAAATATCCCCAAAAATCCCCAAATTAATAAAAAAAACCTTAATAAGTAAATATTTTTCTGTTTGTTTTTTTTTCTGACCAAATTTAAAAATTTTTTTTTTTTTAAAAGTTAAAATAATAAGAAAAATTTTAATTAGAAATCCCCAAAAATCCCCAAATAAAAATTTTTTGTAAAAAAATTATTTTATTTTGTTTGTACCCTGAAGGAAAAATAACATAAATTTATAAAGTACATTTAACACTACCTTTTAACTAAAATGATAATTTTAATAAGGACCTTTTACACCGTATAAGTTGTTGATAAGAGTAAGATAAAAGTTTTGCTACTTTTTTTTCATATTTTTAATACGAGACCAAGGTATATTTACACAAGGTAGACTCATTTGGGAGTGTATACATGCTGCTCTATAAAAGGAACGGAGTTGTCAAAATTGTCTTCATATAAAAAAATAACGCACACATGTACAAATTTTTTCTCATATACACGAAATTTGACGTTAAGCTTCCAACTAGGGGTAATCAGCTGACAAACATATGGGCCAACGAGTTTACCTTGTGTAAATATACCTTGTACGAGACAAAGAAAAATAAGCATAAATAATAAAAGGGAAAATATATTAAAAGAGTGTAAAATCCCCAAAAAATCCCCGAATTTTTTTTTTAAATCCCCAAACAAATCCCCAATCCCCAAATGACTTTCTTTGTCCTTTTTGCTCGCATAAAATCCCCAACTTTGGGGATAAATCCCCAAGTCTGACAGCCCTGATAACAACAACTTACAAAAGATGTTGTCAATTAAGTGTTTTTTTAGGCCGTGCACATGCCTGTTTATTATCAAAAAGTAATTTCAATTTTTGGGAATACAAAATTTTAATTTCAAAAGATTTTGTTATTCGTGCTTTAGTTTTTCTAAAATCTTTATGGATGAAGTTTCCTGATGATCTGGCCTAAGCATCCAGTGAAATGCGCATAGGAATAGCTGATCCTATCAACAATAAATTTCAAGTGTTTTTATCAATAATAAAAACTGGGAATTAAGCACGAATAACAAAATCTTTTGAAGTTTTTACTATTTTTTACTAAACTTTACAGCATTTTACGAAATTGCGTTCGAGTACACAAAATGCAGTAAACCTAGGTCTACACTAAAGATAAATACCTCAGCCAGTTGGCAACAGCGTCGGCAGAATAACAAAGCAATATTTCTTATTGCTCAGCTTATGTTAAAGGCATGGGAAAACGTATTTATGTTATCTCTTAATTTGAAAAAAATCAAGGAAGAAGGTGCAGTGTAAAAACTGGCGCTATCTTGCAAAAGTTATTTTTATTGATATAAATTCTTTCTTATTCGACTTGATTATAAAATTCTGTTTAATAGAGAAATGTTTGTATAATATTTGTCATAAAATTCTTTTATTACAGAAATCTTACTAAAAAACGACTTTTAAAATTCTTGCGTTTTGCGTTTGCGATTTCCAGCACACCCCAGTATATTAATTTGTTTAAGCTTGAGGTCTTTTTATATAAAAATATTAATTTATCTTTAACAAAAAAAAAAAAAAAAACAATATTTTTATAAAAAAAAGAACTCAAACTTACACAAATTTATATAAATTTAAATAATAAAGGTCGAATAAGAAAAAAATTATATTAATAAAAAAAATTTTTGTAATTTTATTTTAGTGTTTATTAAATTCTTTTACTACAATTATAATTTGCTACCATTTCACAAATTTAATTTCTTTCTCACACACTTTGCTTTTATATTGTTCTTTTTTCCTACTTTTTCTTAATTGACAACCAAACTTGACGTTTTATATAAACAATAATTGTCAACGAATATGGACTAACAATTATTGCAACAAAAAATTGCTGTCTACGTTACCCCGGGTCTCCACCTAGCAATATTTATTGCGGCAAACGTCAAATTTGATTGCTCCATAAAATTTGCGACGCATAGACCGCATATTGCCATGAGTGGCAATCCATTGCGCAATGATTGCTCTTCTTATTGCTTGAGCAATTATTGCTTAGCAATCTGCTGTCAAATCAGTTGTAATTTATCTGACATTTAATTTCTCTGTACGGTTGGTTATTTATTAGTGTGTTTATTTATTAAAAAAGCAAGTGAAAAATACTTCAACAAAATACAGAAAAAGTTTTTATATATTATATTTTTAAATAAACGTCAATATCAACAAAAGCAAACGACAAATTTGTTTTTTTTTTTTGTATATTTTTATTTCAATAGAACAATACAAGTTTTAGATTTTTTTCATACGCAAATAAACAAAAAAGCAATACAAAACACAGCTACGACAATTACAATTTATTATTTTATTAATTTAATTAATTAATTTAAAAAAGAAAATTTAACAATCACTTCAAAACACAACATAAAACATTTGTTATAAATACAGCCACAAAACTTTATACAACTACTCGAGGTGAAAATTGCAAATTTATGGCAAAGCAATAACAAGTGTTCTCCAGCAATAAATCAGCAATCATTGCTCCATTGTTTTGTCATTGTTCTGCCGACGTTATTGCTTGTACTTAGCAATAAAAATTGCTACGTGGAGACCCAGCGTTAGAGATAACATAATTTTGACATTTACTGCAATCTATGTCGCAATAATTATCTCTGGTATAGACGGGCAGTAAATGAGAACATAAATTGAGAGCAAAAAGTGACAGTTCTTGTCTGAGTATTTACAAATTTCTACTGTAGAAATTTTTGCAGTAAAATTTAGTAATCAAAAAAACATATGTTTCAAAAGGTAAACAAACAAAAGTAACAAATAAAAAGCATACAAATTGTGAAAAAATTGTTAAATAAAAGAAAAGTTGAAATAAAAATTAAACCAAAACAAAAATTGAATAAATATTAATTTATTAAACTTGTTTGTAAAGCATTTATTTGGCTAAATACAAACTTTTGAAATTTTTTTTGTTATGTTAATTTTTTAGAGTTGTAAAAGTGTGAAGTACTTGGGTACTTAAGTAATCAATAGCAAAAATATTATTCATGTTCTCTTAAATAATTTAACCCGCTACAAATTAGTAAAATCAAATAAAATAAAAAACAAACAAATATGAAAGATTACATATTTGTATATTTCAAAAATATTCGTGTTATAAAAAGTATTTAATCGAGTACCACTAAGAAAACGAGTTAAGTAGTCAAAAGTGTCAATATTTTTCAGCACTTCACTTACTTGGTGGCCACACGATCAAGTTTTGCCTTTCAATTCCTTTCAATTTGCAATACACTCTCAGTTTTTTACTAACACACTCACACGTTTTAAATTGACCACGAGATGGCTTTCAAGTTCACCTTTCCATTTGTTTGGCAATTTACTTTCAATTTAACAGCTGAGTACAAGTTTGTCTCTGTTGTTGTTGACATTTTGGAAGTAAATTGCTTACAAATTGAGTGCAGCCTACGTCACAGCTTTCAATTAATGTTAATTTTGACAAGCAGTATATGTAAAAGACTATCAAGAACAACTTGAACGTGTGGCCGCAGGGTTATTTGCCATCAGCTGTTGCCTTTATTTTACGAATTTTTACAAATTTTGCGTTCGCGTACTTTTTTGGACAACAGCTTTTTGTGAGAGAAAATTTTTTAGTTTACTCATTTACTGCATTTTACTGTAAAAGTACTCAAACGCACCTTATATGAATCTTATTAAACAAATCATAACGAACAATTGAGTAGGTGAGTTGCAAAACTCGCTCGTTACAAAATTAAAAATACAAGACGACAATTGATTCTGATAGTTCTTTTGGCGCTTAATGAGAAGAAATATAATAATTGTATCAATAATGCATGTCCTCTTTCGTGATTTTAGCACGGACATGCATTGATGCAATCAGAATATTTCGTCTAATAAAGCGCCAAAACAACTGAAAGAATCATTTGCCATCTCGTATTTTTAATTTTGCAACAAACGAGTTTTGCAACTCACCTTCCCAATTGTGTCAGCTGTTTTATTTTTAAATCAAACGTTAAAAAAATTCTCAAGAAAGGGAATAATTGAATTTCGGGTGAAAAATTTATAAATAAACAAAAAGCTTAAAAATAAAGAATTGATTTATATGAATCATATCTTGAAAGTAGAAAATGTTGTTATTGTATAATATTTTTTTTTTTTTTTTTGGAAGATTGGAAGATTATCCAACGGCATCAAGAAATGTCGAACTTGGTCCAATGGAAAAATACATTAAGAGAGACAGCGGCTGTTCTATAGAAGAAATTGTAGTCAGAAGTTTGGCTGAAGATGGTAGGTCTGCCAACGCCTTTCGAAAATCCAGAGTAATATCGGATTATTAAGAAATTAAGGGTAAAATGATACCTTTAAGTAATACAACGATATGGAGTTAAGATGAAAAATGTTATGCATCAAAAAAAAGAAGAAGTCATAACAGATGGAATGGAAGATTTTCCATAGTATTTTTTTTTGTAGAAATAATTTTTTTATTCGTTATTCTCATCGATTAATCGAATAATTTTTTAGATTTAATCGTTTGATCGAACGAACAAAAACAATTGTTTGAATTATTTGAACAAAGTTGAAGGGCTTAAAAGTGAAAAGTTAAAAAAAGTGAAAAAATTAATTAATGAATAAAAGAAATTTAAAACGTATAATAAAAGTTGAATAAGAAAAGATTTTGTCAAAATATGGCATGGAAAATAAAGAAAAAATATAGAGAATAAAAACAGTTTTAATAATAATTTTGGAATGGATGATGAAACTATTAATGTATGACGTTGAATCTGCGTCAAGTTTCAAAGACTGAAGTGTTTTGTTTTAATATTTTTTATTAATTTTATATTTTTTGTATACATATATAGTAAATGTAGTATGTATAATTCTGTAAATAAATATTTATGTATGTATAATAAACTAAAATTATAAAACACTAAACTTTTTTTCTTTTTTGAAAATTATGGGAAGGCATTAAGCAGGGATTAATCTTCAGGCCATCTTAAATGCCTGCAGCTGAAGGCATTTTGATATAAATTTATTAAAAACCTACTAGAATTCTGTATTCCTTCAAAATTGCATGGGCTAGAGCAATATTTCACCCGAAATAAGGCGCTTATGCTTATCATAACTTGAGATCGATTTAACCGATTTTGTCAAAACAATTACAGATGATTATTAATAATATTTACTTTGAGTTATCCAAATACACTTTTTTAAATTTTCAACTGTTTCGAAATTATTAAAAAATTAATAGCAATACATTTTTTTGCAAAATAAGTACTATTTTTGTTTTAAAAAATTCATACAAAAATAATAAGGATAGAAATTAGAAATTTTTCTGACTTACCCAGACATCAGGTAAATACCCGGTAGAACCCCATCTATAAGAATATAGTAGAGGTCAATTTTTTTAAAGCAAAATTAATGCTATTTTTGTTTTCAAAAATTCAGATGAAAATTATAAGAAAAAAACTTTACATACAAATGTATGTATATGTATATAATTTATTGGAAAGCTGGGTATATAATGAATAAAATTAGCCGTTAACCATTAAAATAATTATTCTATTCCCAATTCATTGAAATTTTTATTTACAACACGTATACAGAAATTTCATGAAAATAGTGTAAATGCTGTGTTAAGCCTGGTACTCTATTCAATATTTCACGTGAAACACGGTCAAAACGCATATGAAACAAGTTTGAGTGCTATATTCGGATGTGCCGAATCTCTGATACCCTCCACCGACAGTTCGAATGTTTAAAGAGTAGTATCTATATGATGTCTATTTATTATTAATTTATTTTATAAAAACAGACATCTGCATTAAAATTGGTTGCGGTTAAGACATATCTATATATCTAAAATTGTAACGTTACTGACTGACTAACTGACTCACTGATTCATCATCGCACAGCCTAAACGCCTGAAACTAAACACTTGAAATTTGGACCAGAGATTGGTCACTCCCCAAATCGATCCACTAAGACAGGATTTTTGGAAATTCGAATGGTTATGGGGTAAAAATGGGTAAAAACGGGAAAATTCGGTAATCTTATATCTCCAAAACTAAGAGATCAAAAAAAATTTAATACTTATCGTTTTACTATAGAAAAATAAGCGGACAGGTGTCTGGTACTTTTTTGAAATTCGGCCTTTTCAGGGAGTAAACGGGTAAAACCTGAATTTTGGTTCTTTTTTGACATCTATCTTTTGAACCAACAAACATAGAAAAAAAGTTTATACCAGATTTGAAACTTATCACAAAAATACGAATATAAATTTGGTACATTTTCGAAACTCGAACATTTAAGGGGTGAAAATCGTGACTAATTTTGGTACTTTTTTTAACAGACATTTTTCTCCATTCATTGACATATTCGTACTTAATTATGGGCTCCCACTACAATACTGAAATTTTTGATACTTTAATGGGGGAGAAAATAGTACAGTATTTATCGGTTATAAGCATTCCTGAAAATTTCGGTGCATATAAGCGGGAAATGCAAATATAAAAACATTATATTTTAAATTGCGACCTGTAATTGCACGAACTTACATGCAAAAAAGCGGGAAATGCTTATAACCGAAGTGCATATAAACGGTAAATACTGTACCAAAAAAAGGAAATACGGGAAATTTGATATTTTTCTTTTTGGTTCTACAACTGGTATTTTTTTATTATCGTTAATATTGGACCTAGAAAGATAAAATTCAAGATGCAATGTCCTGAGTGGATAAGAATCCATAAGGGGAAGTTGTTGGTTCTTTTTTGTTCATTAGCTCCTACTTTTTGAATTTCCGTTAGTATTGGACCTAAAAACATAAAATTAATCATGCAAGGTCTTGAGTGAATGACAATCTGTTAAAGGGATCTTTTTGGTACTTTTTCGTTCTTTAACTGGTACTTTTTTAACATTTTCGCTAATATTGGTCTTATGAACATAAAATTCAAGATGCAAAGTCCTGAGTGAATGAGAATCTCTAAAAGGGTTTATTGGTACTTTTTAGTTCGTAGACTGGTACTTTTTGAATATCCGTTATTATTGGACTTAGAAGCATAAAATTCAAGATGCAATGCCCTGAGTGAATAAGAATGAAGATTTTGGTCCTTTTTGTTCTTTAACTGGTACTTTTTCCGTTAGTATTGGACCTGGAAACATAAAATTAAACATGCAAGGTCCTGACTGAATGAGAATCTGTAAGAGGGCTTTATGGTACTTTTTTGTTCTTTAACTGGTACTTTTTGAATTTCCGTTAATATTGAACCTAGAAAAATAAAATTCAACATGCAATGTCCTGAGTAGATGAGAATCTATAAGAGGGAACTTTTTGGTACTTTTTTATTCTTTAACTGGTACCTTTTTAATTTCCGCATATATTGTACTAGTACTTTTTTTAATTTATTTTATTAAATAAAAAAAGTAAATAATTGAAGCACAGCCGCGAATAACGTTTTAAGTTACAAAATAATAATTTTTCAGGAGAGCAAAAAACGTTTTTTTTACAGGCAGCATTATATGTTTTAAAAAATGTTTTTTTTTCTATTATTAAAAATAATGATAATAAAAAATTTTATGCAAAAGGCTTTTAAAACATTATTCCGCACTGCAAAACCATTTCGGTTTCATCTTTTTGTTATTAACTTGCAATATTCTTCCACTGGCTGACACTTTGTATGTTAATTTGAAGGCGTTAAGGTGCATAGTTTTGGTTGATTTGATGTTTACACTGTGTAAGAGAGTAAGGTCAACGGTTATCTGCAAAAAATTTTTGCAAAATGTGGCGTTTACGACGTTATTTGCGGCTGTACTTCAATGGTCTGGTACTTTTACGAAATTCGGCCGTTTTAATAAAAATTAAACAAAAATTACATAACATTTTAAACTTATCTAAAAAAAAAAATGCATATTTGGTACTTTTTCGAAATTCGAACGTTTAAGGGATGAAAATTGTACCTATGTCTGTTACTTTTTCAAAAGATATTTTCGCCATCTATTTATCTTTCCTCGCAGAGCCTAAACTTCTGAAGCTTAAAGGTTGACATTTGGACCAGGAGCTGGCCTCTCGCCAAACGAGCTTGCTAACCTCATACCTCCTAAACTAAAAGAGATGAAAAACATTAACACTTATTGTTGTTCATTAGAAAAATTCACTAACCTCATGTCTCCTTAACTAAAAGAGATACAAAAATTGAATACTTATTATTGTTCATTAAAAAAATAAACGGACAGGTGTCTGGTACTTTTTTGAGGTACGGCCTTACACCCCAAAAAGGGTTAATAAATATTGTACCACATTTTTAGCTTATCTAAAAAATACAAAACAGATTTGGACCTTTTTTGAAATTCAAACGTTTAAGGTGTAAAAATCGTTCCTAATGTTGTTACTTTTTTCACAACATTTTTCTCCACCTCTATATAATAAAAATTTGTAAAGTAACTGACTGATTCATTATCGCACATCCTAAACTCCTGAAGCTAACAAGCTGACTATTGGATCGGAGGTATGCCTCTCGCCAAATAGATCCCGCTTACCTCAAAAATCCAAAATAAAAGAGATCCAAAAAATTTAACACTTATTGTTGCTCATTAAAAACATAAGGGGACAGGTGCCTGGTACTTTTTTGAAATTTGGTCCTTTTGGGGAGTAAACGCGTACGACCTGTACATATTTTGGGACCTTTTTATCATGCCATCTATCTTTTAAACCAAAACATTTTCTTCATTCTATGAAATAAATGTAATAAATTATGGGCTCCCACAACAACATTGAAAGTTTTTATGCATAAATGGGGAGAAAAAGTATCAAAAAGGATAATACTAGATATTAACTTTCTTTCATTTGCTTTTGTGTCCTACGAGTGGTACTTTTTGAATTTTCTATAATATTGAACTTAGAAACACAAACTTATAGGTACAAAGTCCTGTGTGAATATCAACCTATGAGATAAAAAATTTTTAAAATTTTTTTTCTAAAACCTAGATACATATACTTTGACATATAAATATGTTCATGAAAGGAAAGGCCCGATTACAAAGTATTGAGTTAAATGCTAGAATTTAAACTAGTTTAACCTATAAAAAATAAACTTTGGCATAAAAATATGTCCACGAAGAAAAAGGAGACGCTAACGAAGTAGCGCGTTAAATGCTAGTATTAAATACTTGACTGACAATTAGAAAGTTGTATGACTTTTTTTTTAGCAATTTTTACTACCTTGAGTAAAATATCATGATTCGTCACAGTTTGGGCCGAACTTAAATGATTTTCAGGAGGGTAATGTAAATTGCCATGGCAAGCTATGAACCAATCATCCCAAAATTCTGCACAGTGATTTCTGGTATTAAAAGACATAAATTTCAATACAGCGGAGAAATTAGTTTTAGCGTTTGCAGTGAATTTCAGCTTTAAATGGATCTAAGGGTTATTATGGACCGTATATCACAAAATTGCATAAC
This sequence comes from Pollenia angustigena, assembly GCA_930367215.1. Lineage (NCBI taxonomy): Eukaryota > Metazoa > Arthropoda > Insecta > Diptera > Polleniidae > Pollenia > Pollenia angustigena. Next base: position 6,507,096 of record OV884061.1, on the reverse strand, counting down.
ATTTTTTCTGGTGATATGAAGCTAAGTTGGAAGAAAGTTTACCGCAATATCTATATCTGATACGGTTTTAGGCGTATTTAATTATTTTACCAGAATGGGCTTTCTATGAAGTCTATAGTAAATTATGGACCGATCATCACGAAATTTATTAGTGTGATTTTTAGTAAAACAAAACTGTGATTTAGCAGATTTTGTTATGATAGCATTATTAATTATGATTTTAGGCGTACTAAACTGTTTTCCGGTAGTAGGGTTTATATGAGGCCTATGGTAAATAATGGAGCGATCTTCACAAAATATTATAGTCTTTTTTCTAGTTGTATAAAACTGTGATGAACCAAATTTTGTTACGAAAGCATTATTAATTATGATTTTAGGCGTACTAAACTGGTTTCCGGTAGTAGGGTTTATATGGGGCCTAGGGTAAATTATTGACCGATCTTCACGAAATTTTATAGTCTTGTTTCTTGTCCTACAAAACTGTGATTTACATAAATTTGTAACAACAGCATTATTAATTAGGGTTTAGGCGTACTATACTCTTTTCCGGGAGTAGGGCTTATATGGGGCCTAGGGTAAATTATGGACGGATCTTCGCGAAATTTCCAGGCGAATGAAATGAATTTTTGCAAAATCTTATATCATTCCGTACATTTTTCCAACATTTAAGTTACTTTTTGTAACAAAACTATCAATTTTTTTTAAGGTGGTGGTTCCACATTTTGATTCACAGCTCTGATCCTACCGAACCGATTTTGCTGCATTTCAATCCCAAACTGCTTAGAATAACTACCAGCAATTTGACACCAAGCTTTTTATTTCTTTTGGATTTTTCGAAAGTGAGCATGTTTTCCACAGACGGACAGACTAATGGCCATGGCTAAATCGACTTAGAATTACTCAAGGACCCAGAATATATATACTTTATGGGGCTGAGATGAATAATAAAAAAGTTTCACGCGGAATGACAAACTTAGTATACCCTCTTCACAACTAATTGTGGTGGAGGGTATAAGAAATTGTGCGGAATATCTATGAAATAATGTTGATTGAGTTGTACTCTGTTCATTTTGTGAAAAAGTTCAGAAATGTTGCTTGCTGCACTTATTTCACGTGGAATTTTAAGCAAAAAAATATGAACGGATTTATAAATAAGGAATAAAAAATTTAAAAAACACAACCGGTAACAGTTTTTCGTCCATATTTACTTTCTATTTTATTAAATTTTTTGTTAAACAAAAATAATTTTTAGTAAAATACTTGTGGGGTTTGTTTACATACGCAAAACAATGTCGCATACTTTGCACGAATAGAAACGTCAAATTGTACAAGCTCGCAAGATACGTAATATTGATACATGTCAAAATTTTCATGTGAAATAATCAATGTTGCTCAACATTTTTCACAAATCTTAACAGAGTACTAGGCTTTACATACAAAATCAAATTTTGCGATTTACTGCGCATTTGGCCGTAGGAAATATCGCCCAAAGAAAAATGGCCCAAAAAAAAAAAATGAAAAATCACCCAAAAAAATTCCATGTAAAATTGGGCCTTAATTCATATGAAAAGTGACCCAAAATTGTTGGGCTTTTTTTCGTTATTATTGGGTGATTTTTCGTTTTTTAAATTGGGTGATTTTTCATAACGAAAAATATTATATGAAAAATAGCCCATTTTTTCGGGCCATCTTTATTTAATATAATTGTAATTTATTTAAAAATAAGTTTGTTGTTTTTTCTCTGGGTGTTTATATTAAATATATAACGAAAACACTTTTGGGCGCAAGGATTTTCTCCTCAAGGATATAATATATACCGGCTGCGCTAACTAAAGCTTCTCTGCAAAGCCGGCCTTCGGCCGGGCGCATGGATTTTCTCCTCTATGGTATAACAAACACCGGCTTCGCTAACTAAAGGTTCTCTGTATAGCCGGCCTTCGGCCGTGCGCAAGGATTTTCTCCTCTATGGTATAACAAACACCGGCTTCGCTAACTAAAGCTTCTCTGCGTATATGGCCTTCGTTCGAAAACAAGGCAGATTTTAGAAGCTTTACTTAGCGAAACCGGTACTTGTTCTACCATAGAAGAGAACATCCTTGCGCCCGGCCGAAGGCCGGCTATACAGAAAAGCTTTAGTTAGCGAAGCCGGTGTTTGCTATACCATAGAGGAGAAAATCCTTGCGCCCGGCCGAAGGCCGGCTATGCAGAGAAGCTTAGCGAAGTTTGCGCAACCGGTATTACTGTCCTTACTGCCGAGCAGCTGTTGAAGATAGAATGCAATTTTTTACATAAAACTTACACTTGTATGGAACTAAATTTATATGAATAATAACCACATTTTTGCAAATTGGGTAATTTTTAATTTTTTTTCGGAAAAATTAGTTTTTGCTTTTTGGGTCATTTTTCATTTTTTTTGGGCCCTTTTTCGTTTTTGTTGGGCAAAATTTCATATACATATAACTTTTTGGGTCATTTTCATGTTCTTTTGGGCGATTCTTCATTTGGGCGATTTTTCATTTTTTTTTTTGCCATTTTTCTTTGGGCGATATTTCCTACAGCCGCAATAAATACACAAGCTAATCACGCATTACAAGAAAAAAGGTTTCATATAAGCTTGCTTACATGTATATGCAACTTTCTTTAAGGCTGGGATTTTAATAAAACAGAAAATAGAAAACTTTTCTCCACATTTGTTAAAAGTATCAAAAAAGTGGTAAGAATTGCAAAAAGAATCACATTTGGGTGCATTTTGTAAAAGTAGCAAAATAGCATCCAATTAGTCGAAAAAGTGGCAAATTTCTACCTTAGTAGCACCAACGGTAACGCTGCAGGTGACTGTCTGGTATTTTTTTGGAACTCGACTCTTTTGTGGAGTAAACGAAAACTACTGAATTTAATTAAATAACTGATTTTCCTTTGTTGAATTTCTTTTGTTTTGCCAAGTAAATTGATATTCTAGATTTTGTTGTTTTTAAGCTAATAAGGCCTTAAAATTCTTTATAATTAAGACAAAATTTTTTAATTACAATTTTCCGAACGTTTCGTCGGTATATGCCGCATCTTCAGGGGTAGTCTATTTATTAAATACAAACATTAATTAAACAGAAAACATTTTCAAAAGCATATATAACTTACATTTTTTTATGTTATTTACATTAAAAGAATTTTTTTTTTTTAATAATAATTAAAGTTTTTTTAAATTTAATTTCACAGATTTCTTAATTTATGGCAACTATATAGCTGGCATTATTATTATTGGTGTCTTCCTTTACGTTTATTGTTTTCGTAATGTTGTTTTTTTTAATATGCAAGCTTTCTTTTATAAATCTTTTTCTTTCTAAAGCTTCGTACAGACGATGGTCAGATCTTACAATGTTGTCATTAAAATTGCCTAAAAATGTCTTGCAACTGTCTGAACATTGTAAGCTCATTTTCATTTGGCAGATGTGTAAAATTAATGCGTCTGACAATGGCACCATTGTCAGAAAAATGACAATATTGTAATTTCTGACCATCGTCTGTACGAAGCTTTAGAAAGAAAAAGATTTATAAAAGAAAGCTTGCATATTAAAAAAGCTTAACTTTTCAAAGTCTAAGATTTTAACATTCTCGAAGTCAGCTGTATGTGTGCTTGTGATTAAATGTTGTGCTAAAGCTGTTACTTCTTTCCCCCGCATAATATTCATTTCATGTTTTCCCTTTTCTTGTTTATAATGCTCACTTCATTGTACCTACTTATATAAATCATATCACAGTTTTGTTCTATATTTCCTTTGCATTAACCTTTTTATTTTACTGTGTTGGTCCTTTCTTATTGGTGCTTTTACCTTGGTGAAAATTGTATTAAGTGTTTTGTTAGGTTTGCAGGCTAAGCTTAATTTGTTGTTTATTGTTTGTTTTATGCTTCTATTGTCAATTTTTTTGCCCACCAAGTGTATAGCAAAATCGTAATCTACGCAAAATTCTAAGAACTTTTGCTAAAGAAACCATGGTTCTAAAATCAAAATCGAGCTTCCGGTTTTTGACTTGAAAATTTGGTGCTCAGTAGTGCGATTCACTAACTTTTATAAAGATAATCGAATCGTTAAAATAAATATAACGAAAATTTATCGAATATGCTATTCAGTAAGAGTTTTAACGATATTCGCTGTCGTTTAAAATCAGCTGTTACTTTAAGCAATTTTTTTGTCGTTATTTTAACGACAATAATTTAGGTTGTGTTTATTTTATCGATAAAATTTATTTTATGTTTAAAATAGGTTACATACATACAAAGATTTATTAATATGTATATGTATGAACAAAAACAAAACCCTAAATTTAAAATTTACAAAAAAAGCATATTAAGAACAAAAACAAAATTCTAAATGTAAAATTCACAAAAAAAAGTATAAAAACCATAAATTAACCCTTCGTCTTACTCATGAGTCTGGCCAAACCTTTTTCAATGCATTTTGAATGCAAAAGCATGTGTAACACAGGGGGTTAAGAACAATTTCATTTGTTTTTATATTATTCTCTTTTGTGCTTTTCGTTTTTTTTTTTTTAACTTTTTTAAGACAGAGATGTTACAAAAACACAGCTGTTTACTATCGTTAAAAAAAAGTTACAGAATTACACTATCGTTACTGCAAGCGAATATATGTATATGTCGACAAATATAACGATTGTCGGTTCGTTAAAAGTTAGTGAATCGCACCACAGGAAATCTGAAGAAAATAATACTTTTTTGGAAATATTTATTGAAATTTTTTTTATTAAAACGCAATTTTTTTGAAAATTCACAACTTAAAAAAAGGAACCGACTAAAATAAAAATAAAAAATTTATTAAAAAAAATACTGGCCAAGCCGGGGGTAAATAAATTTAGTTTCGGCCTATAGCTGCAATTTACATACAATATCTTTTTTGCTATCCATTCGTGGTATTCTGTTGTGGCTTTTAATAGTAACTGCCAAAATATCATCTCGATTACATTCTATGGCACGTGGGAAACATTGGAAAGCAATTGTACAAATCGCTCAGTTCCCTGAATATGTGCCGGTAACCCTAGATCAGTACACGGTAGATGCTTGTAGTAAATGGCGGCTCAGACAAATTGCTATCGTCCATTTCCAATTTAAAAAATTGTATTAGCTATAAAAACAGAAATTTCTGAAATACAATTGGACACTTTCAAAAGTTACAATTGGAAATTTTTTAAGTTAAATTGGAAATTTCTGATATACAATTGGAAATGGTGTAGTAAAAAACATAGGACCTAATTATATAATTCGCAACGTTACACCAAATAATTACATTGAAAGCAAAAACAAATTCATAAATATTTTGGAATTATGTTGTTGCTTTCTACAGAAATTCTTTTTGCGTTAAAAAAAATTAAATACATTTTTTTTATTTTACCAGCTTGACTATGAACATTTTGACAAAAATCTCCTAACCAATTATTTATGTACAGAATTTTCTAAAAATGAGCACAGATATATAAAGCTGAGAAAATTTCCTTTTAAACAAGCCCTCTGTCAGCGATACAGGCCAACAAAATTCACCAATTGCAATAAATATTTCCAAAAAAGTATTATTTTTTTCAGATTTTCTGAGCACCAAACTTTCAAGTCAAAAACCTTTAGGAAAAGTTCTTAGAATTTTCCGTAGATTACGATTTTGCTATACGCTTTGTCACTTTTTTTGGGCCCGAACAAATTGACCCACTCTAATGAATATATGTATAATATTACCTCTGAATTGGTAAATCGGCATGCTTTAAACTCCATGTAAACACATTTTGAAGCATTTTCCAATGATTCCCATATTTTATAGATTAATTTTTTTCCTCAAGAGATATGGATAAAGTATTTTGCAACTTTTACGACCTATAACTCCTTAACTAGCAGCGTTAGCGCGAAAAACATGTTCCTATAGAACTTTTTTCTAGAATACTTAAAAATTATATAAATATCAATTTGATGTTAAGCCGAGTTAATATTCTTGTTTCAAGCCGATTCTTTTCTGTTATTCAAAAAAAAAAAAATTTGTTTAAGCACTCATTCTTTAAATATTTTTTTTTTTTTTAGCAACACTTTTTCTGTTTTGTAGTGGACAAAAATAGATATTAGTTTAATTTGACTACAACGACAAAATAAGCACAGACAACAACCTGCAGCCATGTAGCCGTGACGTCGTGAAAATAATCATTTCCATATACACACATGTATTCTATTTTTGACATATTGAAGTCGGTAGCTTGCTGTCTCGAATGTGTTTAAATCATTACACTGTGCTTGCTGAAAATGTAGACAATCACGGGAACTTGGCTTTTTAACTTAATTTGGGTACACTGAATCCAGTGGAGCTAACTGGTTTTTCATGTTAGCTCTTGTTTTCGTGATATACTGGTATTTCGATAAAAGAGGAGTTTGCACAACATATATACGCGTAACTCAAAAACGGTTTATATATGTATATATAAAAGAAAATTTTACATGATACCAGTTACTAGTTGTCATTAGGGATGCAAAATAAACATCGATGTTAAGAATACATCGATGTATCATTCATAAACATCGATGATAACATTGGTGTTTTGATGGACGATATCAGCGATACATCGGTGTCAAAATTAAACAAGTAATGTGCCGAATTTTTGATACCCTCCACCGACACTTCGAATGTTTTAGAAGTAATATATGAATGATGTCTATTTATTATTATAATCTTTGTAAAAACAGACATCTGCATTAAAATTTGTTGCGGCTTAGACCTATATAAAATTATTGATCGACAATCAGAATCAATTTTAAAAAGTTTGAGTAGAATATCAGTTTAAGCTGAACTTAAATGATTTTCAAGAGAACAAATTATATAAAAGCCATGGTAAGCTATGAACTAATCATTCCAAATTCTGCAGAACGATTTCTGGTATTAAAAAACATAAATTTCAATACAGCGGTGCAATTAGTTTAAGCTTTTGCAGTGAATTTCAGAAGGCTGCTAAAATGGAATCTAAGGTAAATTATGGACCGTATATCACAAAGTTGCATAATATTTTTTCTGGCCATATGAAGCTAAACTGGAAGAAAGTTTACCGCGTATTTAATTATTTTACCAGAGTGGGCTTTAAATGAGGCCTATGGTAAATGATGGACCGCTCTTCACAAAATTTTAAAGTCTTATTTCTCGTTCAATAAAACTGTGATGTACGAAATTTTGTTATGATAGCATTATTTTTTTAATTTTTGGGCGTACTAAGCTGTTTTCCGGGAGTAAGGTTTATATGGGGCCTATGGTAAATTATGGACCGATCGTCACGAAATTTCACAGTCTTATTTTTAGTTCTAAAAAACTTTGATGTTCCAAATTTTGTTATGATAGCATTATTTTTTACGGATTTAGGCGTACTAAACTGTTTTCTGGAAGTAGGTTTTACATGGGGCCTATGGTAAATTATGGACCGATCTTCACGAAACTTAATAGTTTCATTTCTAGTCCTATTTAACTGTGACGTGCCAAAATTTGTTATGATAGCATTGTTAGTTAGGGTTTTAGGCTTACTATACTGTTTTCCGGGAGTAGAGCTTATATGGGGCCTAGGGTAAATCATGAGCGGATCTTCACGAAATTTTACAGCGTGATTTTCAGTTAAATAAAACGAACTGTTGCGAAATCTTATATCATTCTGTGCATTTTTCCACCATTTATGTTAGTTTTTGTAACAAAATTATCAATTTTTTTTAGGTGGTGGTTCCACATTTTGATTCATAGCTCAGATTCTATTGAACCGATTTTGCTGGATTTCAATCCCAAACTGCTTAGGATAACTACAAGCAATTTGACACCAAGTTTGTTTATTTCTTCTGAGTTTTTCGAAAGTGAGCGTGTTTTCAACAGACGGACAGACAGACGGACATAGCTAAATCGACTTAAAATTACTCAAGGACCCAGAATATATATACTTTATAGGGTCTGAGATGAAAAATAAAAAAGTTTTACACGGAATGACAAACTTAATATACCCTCTTCACAACTAATTGTGGTGGAGAGTATAAAAAACATCGACATCGTCCATTTAATTTTTTCATTTATTTTAATTTTTTTTTTTTTTTGAAATATTTTTACAACTCTTTACAATTTTTAATTTTTATTTTTTAAATTAAGGCCTTTATTAAAAAATATAAAAAAGTGAATTTCAAAGCATAAACATATTCCTTTGTTTTAACGGAATATGTAGTTAATTTTTTGATAGTTTTTACGGAATTCGCGGTTGAATTTTTGGCAGTAAAAATTAAATGAACTTTTCGTTATTTTAAATAACATTTTCATTTAATTTTAAGAATTTAACTTAATCAACGGCTGTAGGAAATATCGCCCAAAGAAAAATCGCCCAAAAAAAAAAATTAAAAATCGCCCAAAAAAATTGCATGTAAAATTGGGCCTGATTTCATATGAAAAATGGCCCAAAATTTTTGGGCTATTTATCGTTATTGTTGGGTGATTTTTCGTTTTTTAAATTTGGGTGATTTTTCATAATGAAAATGTTGTATAAAAAATGGCCCAAAAAAATGGGCTATTTTTAAAATTCTACCATAATCTTACATAGCAGAGAAAACCATGTTTTATTATGGTTGCAAACAACAAAACTATTTTTCAAGAAACTAATTTAACCATTATTTGGTTGTCGGCGACAATGATTTGGTTAAATTAAACATAATATCGGTAGAATTTTTTTAAAAATGGTTTTGTAGCTTTTTCTCTGGGTGTATATATTAAATATATACATATATATCGAAAATACGGATTTTCTCTTCTATGGTATAACAAATACTGGCTTCGCTAACTAAAGCTTCTCTGTATCGCCGGCCTTCGGCCGGGCGCAAGGATTTCCTCCTCTATGGTATAACAAAGACCGGCTTCGCTAACTAAAGCTTCTCTGCGTAGTCGGCCTTGTTCGGAAACAAGGCAGTTTTCCGAAGCTTTACTTAGCGAAACCGGTTTTTGTTAGACCCTAAAGGAGAAAATCTTTGCGCCCGGCCAAAGGCCGGCTATACAGAGAAGCTTTAGTTAGCGAAGCCGGTCTTTGTTATACCATAGAGGAGAAAATCTTTGCGCCCGGCCGAAGGCCGGCTATACAGAGAATCTTTAGTTAGCGAAGCCAGTATTTGTTATACCATAGAAGATGAAATCCTTATTTTGGATATATATATTTAATATATACACCCGGAGTAAAAGCTATGAAAATATTTTATCCATATTATGTTTAATTTAACCAAATCATTGTCACCGACAACCATATTATGGTTAAATAAGTATCTTTAAAAAAATCACTTGAAATTTTAACGGTATTTTAAAAAAAAATTTACACATTTTTGATTATAAGTTTAGTTGCGGACGTTGCAAAGTGTCATAACGTCCTCGTCTTCGATGGACATTATGACACTTAATAGTGTCCAAGGACACTACGACACTGGACGTTATGACATGTCACCTAAATTTATATGAATAATAAACACTTTTTTGCAAATTTAGTAATTTTTTTTTTTTTTTTTGGGAAAAAATTCGTTTTTGCTTTTTGGGTCATTTTTCATTTTCTTTTTGGGCCCTTTTTCGTTTTTGTTGGGCAAAATTTCATATATAACTTTTTGGGTCATTTTTCATATTCGCTTGGGAGATTCTTCATTTGGGCGATTTTTCATTTGTTTTTTTTGGCCATTTTTCTTTGGGCGATATTTCCTACAACCTTAATCAACGGACAATATTAACAGCAAATAAAAATCCGTATTAATATGCAGGCTGTAGGAAAAATCGCCCAAAGAAAAATGGTCCAAAAAAATAAATGAAAAATCGCCCAAAAAATTTCATGTAAAATTGGGCCTGAATTCATATGAAAATTGACCCAACATTTTTGAGCTATGTTTCGTTTTTATTGGGTGATTTTTCGTTTTTTAAATTTGGTGATTTTTCATTATGAAGGATTTTCTCCTCCATGGCACAACAAATACTGGCTTCTGGTGTCTTAATGCCCACGGACCTTGCAAAAAGCTATATTCTATTTTAAGTAATTGATTATAACTATGCAGTGATTAATTAATATTTAACTATTGAAGAGTGCACACAGTTTGGCGGAGGGCTCAACAAGGTATTACTGTCCATACTGCCGAGCAGCTGTTGAAGATACAATGCAATTTTTTACATAAAACACTTTTTTGCAAATTGGGTAATTTTTAATTTTTTTTTTTTTTGGTCATTTTGCTATTTGGTCATTTATCATTTTTTTTGGGCCCTTTTTCGTTTTTTTCGGCAAAATTTCATATGTAACTTTTTGGGTAATTGTTCATGTTCTTTTGGCCGATTCTTCATTTGGGCGATTTTTAATCTTTTTTTTTACCATTTTTCTTGGGCGGTTTTTCCTACAGCCTAATATGCACTTAGTTTTTTGAATAAATGTTAGAATCAGATAAAAATAAATTTAATTGGAATATTAAATGTTTATTTATTTAAAAATGACTGGACGGAATACTTTTTAAATAGCCAACAGTCCGTTACTGTAGTAATATTGTGAGTGTATATCTGGAGAACGGCCGGAGTGTTTCCATATTTGGTACAAGCTTATACCATGTTCACACGGACAGCAATATTCGTGTTTCGCTCTCTTATTCCTGTTTCGCGCCCCAAACATGACTGAAACGACTTGTTTCCCCATACAAAATTTTGTGAGCGAAACAGGTCGTTTCATTTTGAAACAGGCTGCGAAACAGGAAAAATGTACTATCATCTCTAATTTTGATAACAATTATCGTTAGTTTATCTGAACTAGCTCTCAAAAAAAATCAAAACAAAATAAAATACAAAATAAAAATTGATGTTTAATAAAATAAAGTGATAATAATAAAAGTATTTAATAATATATTTTTAGCTTTTAATTACTTTTTTATCTGTTTTAAATAAAATCACACTAACAACACAAAAAAAAAATGTCAAAATGAAACAAGAATGAATCGTATGAACAGCATGTTTGACAATCTAGTTTCAGAGAGCGAAACGAGTGGTTTTTGTCGTCGTATGAACATAGCATTAAGGCCTGCATTATTGTAAGAACAAACTCAAAGAAACCCGTTACAACATAGTATTAGGAATGGGCAAAAATATCGATATTTTTAAAAAATAATCGATATATATCGCCGATATTTAAAATACCGATATTGAAATACGACTATCGAATTCGATATTTTTTAAAGTCAGTTTTCATTTAAAACTCAAAATTTTAGCCGTTTTTCAAACAATTAAAATTGGCATCACTGCCAGCATCATATGTTTTTTTTTGGTGGCATGTCATAACGTCCAGTGTCATAGTGTCCATGGACATTATGACACTTTTAAAAGTGTCATAACGTCCATCAAATAAATGTCATAGCGTCCGCGGACGTTATGACACTTTGCAAAGTGTCATAATGTCTACAACTTAACTTATAATGAGCGAAGCCGGTATTTGTTATACCATAGAGAAGAAAATCCTTGTGCCCGGCCAAAGGCCGGCTGTGCAGAGAAGCTTTAGTTAGCGAAGCCGGTGTTTGTTATACCGTAGAGGAGAAAATCCTTGCGCCTGGCCAGAGGCCGGCCGTGCAGAGAAGCTTTAGTTAGCGAAGCCGGTATTTGTTTTACCATAGAGGAGAAAATCCTTGCGCCCAAAAGTGTTTTCGTTATATATTTAATATATACACCCAGAGAAAAAGTAGCAAAACCATTTTTAAAATTTTTTTTACCATATTATGTTTCATTTAACTAAATCATTGCCACCGACAACCATATTATGGTTAAATTAGTTTCTTTAAAAATAGTTTTGTTGCTTGGGACCATAATGAAACATGTTTTTCTCTGCGTGTATGCAGATCATTTTTTTGTATTTAACTTCTTTAGTAATTATGGACCTAATGACGCTTTTAAAAGTGTCATAATGTTCATTTGCAAGGTGTCATAGTGTCCATGGACGTTATGACACTTTTGAAAGTGTCATAATGTCCATGGACACTATGACACTTTTTGGACTGTCATAACGTCCATGGACACTATGACACTGGACGTTATGACATGCAACAGTTTTTTTTAACTAATATGAAGATCTATAACTCCCCGTCTACAACTGACATGATTTGCTGTTATAACATGGTTATAAAAGCGTTGTTAAAACATTTGCATTAACAAACGTGTTCTAACATGAGAAAACCTCTAAGTCTGAGTTCATACGGCTCATGCCTTATTGACAAGATTGCTACTTTATAGGCGAGAGGGACGAGGGAAAAAGAAACGAGTGCACAGATGCATGTACTGTCTTTACGTTTTGCTTTTTCATTCGCTGTTTAATTTTGTTATTGTTTTCAATATCAAAAAAGCACATGTCATCAACATTTTTTTTTGTCATTATTTTTTATTGAATCTTCATATATTAAATATGAACTAACAATAACTAATCAAATCTTAACCTAAAACGTTATTTTATGTCCTGCCAGTGCCAGACAAAATTTTCTTCATCACGGGTTCTGTTCACTTATATAGGTGTTTATCACTCATCTAATTGGGTAAGTGCTGCAGTGTCTCTTCTTCTTAACCCTTAAATGCCCAAGGACACCGATTTTGATATAAAAAATATATGATGTGTAAAATGGTCGACATAAATCAACTGCGTACCAATTTTGTCGAAAAAATTTTTTTTTAAAAGTTATTTAAAAAATAGTGGTTGTATCTTAGAAGATACACTGGGCGCTCCCCCGTAAGTATTATTCATACGAAAGTACTAATATAAACCAAAGAAAACATGAGCTAGCATCTTTGAAATTACTTTATTTTAATTAAAAAACAAGTAAGAAAGTATAGTCGGTCAAGCCCGACCATATGATACCCAACACCACAGTATTTAAATACAAATTTTCGAGACTGCACCCTATTCGGGACCCATGAAGAATCACGCTTATGTGTCCATATAATCATAAAAGCATTTATGTTTTAAGGTTCATTAATAACGGTTTGAAACTTTGTGAGAGGCAGAATTTGCCCCCTTCCTCCCCTCGTGGTCCTATTTTTAAACAACTGCATAGCTTATGTGTCTACATAAATATGTTTCTAAATATTTATGTTTTTAATATCATTAAAATCGGTTTGATAGTTTCTGGGAAGCAGAAACTGCCCCCTATCTTGTTTCGTGGTCCTACTATTTGGCTATTCAATAGGCTTGGTCTTTGTGTCAATACGAGCCTATGCAATTGAGACCTGTACTTTGCGCACAAGGTTACATGGACAGCCAGCCAGCATGATGGACATCATCAGATCGACTCAGAAAGTGATTCTGAAGCGATCGATATACTTTAAGGTGGACCAGGACCCATATTTTAAGGTGTTACACACGTAATTTTTTCCGCGGTAGAACCCTTGAATTCTTTGAACAGAACATTCATGTTTGTTCAGAGCAATTTGGTAGCTTTCAACTTCCCTTTTTATCCATCACAGTCCAATGGTCCATCATATCTAATCTAGTATTCTTCGGCGGTGCTGGTTTATTGTAAGCGGACCCAGTGTACGCGAGTATACTAACAAGAGTATTGTTTTATAAAAATTGTCGAAGCATACGATATAGTTTTTAAATCTGGGCACTTTGTGAACACAATGACACAATACACAAGTTTCAGCTGAGCCACTATATACATACTTCAAATTTGTTACCATATCCCATTGTATCGCTAAGTATAAAAAGTTTAAAGCCCCATTTGGTTGGCTTATTCGGCAAGTGCTGCTTCAAATAGCTTCCTACTTTACTGGAGTAAATTTGTTCGTCTACACATAGCCTTTTCAACTTTGGAACGGAGGCAAAAGTTGTATTGAGAGTTTGAATAAGAGGTCGTGATAGATAAAGCCTGCCAGTATTAGGATCATATTGAAAAGGCTTTTCAGTTGTATCATTAAAATTAACTACTTCAAGAATTTTATTAAAACCTCTTCCGCTTATTTGTCTTTTTATGATAGTACAGCAGCGATGATTTTTTTTCAAACCAATAGTCCCGAGAACTGGGAAGCTTTTAATAACTCATATAGAAAAAAATTCCGATTTGATCTATTTCAGAATATTTAATGGATTCTCTAACCATACGTTCCTCTAAGTAAATTTGTTATATCTTGGAGATTACCTTTGTTCCAGAAAACTCTACCAAACTCAGAAAATTTGGGATTTACTTTTACCACTCTAAACATAGAAGAGCATGAATTTCAATGTGTGTCAGAAGTTTCTGAAAAAGAAATGTTAAATGTTGCATAATCTGGCCATAACCTCTATCAGGAGGAAGTTCTTGATCTGCATTTTTCGTGTTGATAAAAAGTCATGTACGAATGCATCAAGGTCAATTTCATCGTCAGTGCAAGCATCCAAAACATCATTAACAATTAGATGCTTCCTGACTCCCAGTTTTTACTCTAACTGCCTCTCGTAACGAATTCTCTATCTGCAAGCTTCAACATAAAACTAAACAAACAGCAGTACATAAGTAAACAAAAACGAATTTTTAATTTGCTGTTAAGTGCACATTGTATCTTTAAAGATACAACCATTGGATAAAGCTTGACGACGTGTCCCCGGAACCTTTTGTTTTTAATTATTGCTAATAGCGTCTGGACATACATTCGAACCACCTTATATTTTTTCTGTACCTCAATTTCCGCTCGGATCTGGGATTTAACGTTGCACATAAACCTTTTAATTTAGATTTTTAAAAATATAATTTTTTAAGTTTACGGCTATTTAAACATCAAAATCTAAAATTTTTTTGATAAAAATAAATTTTAGATGATTTTCTAAAGATTTCTAAACATACTTGTGTTTTTTAATTTTTATTTTTATTAAAAATGAGCCCGTGGGAATTTTTTTGATGGTTGTATCTTTAAAGATACAGTGGGCATTTAAGGGTTAAGCGAGTGTGGCCGCCATGATTTAAAATATTTCGAGCTAGTGGATTTGGGTGTTGTTCAAGCCTTTTTAAATATTTTATTGCATAATTTGTAATCATAGTTTTAACTAATGGCACATTGAGATCCTTATGAATGTTTGAGTTTTTAACATACCAGGGAGCTGCCGTGATTATTCGAAGAAGTTTATTTTGGCGCCTTTGAATTTTGTCGATATTAGAGGTCGAGGCAGTGCCCCATAGTTGAATACCGTAGCACCAGATAGGCTTTAAGATAGAGTTGTAAAGTAGAAGCTTGCAATCGAGACTAAGGGCAGAATTTCTTGCAATAAGCCAATGAATTTGAATGGCTTTTAGTTTCATTTGAGTTAATTTTGCCTCTATATGGCATTTCCACGTTAATCGCCGATCCAGATGTATACCGAGATATTTTACATGCGAATGTTGAGGAATTATTTGATTATTGATTATAATAGGGGGGGGCAAGATTCCCGGCGCAAAGTGAATGTTATATGTACGCATTTTTGCTCATTGACCATTATCCTCCATTGTCTTAACCATATTTCTAGTTGAAATATATGATGCTGTAAGTAACGCGATGCTTCATAACGATTTTCGTGGACGCTTAGAAAAGCTGTATCGTCTGCAAATGTTGAAGTTTGTGTGTAGTTGCTTGTTGGCATGTCCTAAGTATAAATTAAGTATAATAGGGGGCCCAGGATGCTGCCTTGTGGGACTCCAGCGGCAATGGGCTGAGGTGAACTTAAGAAATTTCCTTCTTTAATAATAAATTGACGACCGACTAAGTATCTTTTTAGCAGCTTGTGTGTGTTTGCTGGTAAATTTTGCTTAAATTTATGTAATAAGCCTTCATGCCAGACTTTATCAAAAGCTTGCGAAACATCGATGAAGAGTGCTGAGCAATATTTCTTTTCTTCAAATGATTTTCTTATGACATTTACTATTCGATGAGTCTGTTCGATTGTGCTGTGTTTTCTTCTAAATCCGGACTGATGGTTTGGAATACATCTATTTTCACTTAAAATCGGTGTTAATTTTGAAACTAATAATTTCTCAAACAGCTTTGACATATTTGATAATAAGCTAATAGGCCTATAAGACTCAACTTTTGTATGATCTTTACCTGGCTTTGGTATCATGGTAACTAAGGAAACCTTCCATTTTTGAGGATAGTATTCAAGGCGTAAAATAGCATTAAAAATAAAAAGAATAATTTTCTTTGCTATGCGAGGTAGCTCCAAAAGCATTTTATTACTGATTTTATCAATACCAGGTGCCTTCTTAGTGTTTAAGTCACAAATAGCCTTTTCGATTTCTCTTATCTCAATTCTGAGGGGAAAAGCTGCTTTAGCAGCAACAGGTGGTAACTCGACCGCAATATTGTGAGATATATTTGGTGTAAATACGTTTTTCAAGTGACTAACAAACAGATTTCCTTTTTCAATATCGTTTCTTGCCCAACTACAATTCAAGTTTATAATGGTGGCTTAGATATAACTGGCCTTTTTAGATTTCTAGCTGCACGCCATAATGAGTAGTCAGATTGTGGAGTTGCATCAAGTTCCTTAAGATATTTTTCTAGAGAAGCCGTTTTCTGATTCTGCAGTAACTTTCTTAGCCTTTTTGTGCACTCTTTTAATAAAATCTTAAGTTGCGGGGATCTGTAAAGTTGCCTCTCTCTTCGAACTCTCCTTTTTTCAGTCAAGAGCCGCTCGACATCTGAAGAATATATTTTATTATTTTTAATTTTTTTGGGTATCGCTGGAATGTTGAACAGCTAGTTTCAGAAAACTGTCAAAATTGTCAATAGAGCGATCTACATAATCCGGTGTACTGAGCGGAATATTTTCTGTGCAATGGGTATTGAGATATTTTTTATATTTTAACCAATTAATTTGCGTAGCTGTCGTCGCTATGTAACCAGTCGGAGGTACAATTCTATTGGGGTTCATTATAGTAACAATTGTAGGTGTGTGGTCGGAAGATAATTCTAGGGAGGCTTCAACATGAATCGTTTCTATGGGAATGTTTTTAACCACGCCGAAATTGATGACATCTGGTATTTTTTGATGATCAGTGGGCCAATATGTTGGTTGTCCGCTCGCTAACACATTTAAATCCATTTTAGAAATTGTGTTAAATAAAACACGACCCTTTTGTGTTATAAGTCGCGACCCCCAGAAGGTATGTTTAGCGTTAAAATCGCCAGCGGCTAGGAAACACGGTCCTAATGATTTAAAATATTTATAATATTGGTCCTCCGATATTGAAAATCTAGGCGGGGAGTATAACGATGAAATTACTAGGTTTCTATTTAATTCCTCAACGCAAATGTTCACTGCTTGGAGATAATCTTCACGATGATCACACATTAGGTGGTGTTTGACTCGGGTTTTTATTAAAATGGCAGAACCTCCACAAGCTCTATCTCGTGGGTCCTTGGTATCATATAGTATATAACCATTTATTTTAAACGTATTTCTTGAGGTCAAATGAGTTTCAGAAATCATCATGACATCAATTTGTTTATTTTTAAGAAAGTATTCTAATTAATTTTTATGTTGGCGGATGCCGTTTGCGTCCCAAAAACAAATTTTTAAATAGTTAATGGTTTGTTAAGTACAGCTTGCAATAACAGCGATTGCATTCTAAGCATTTCCTGCATCATATTACCCATTGTGTTCGTAAAATTATTTACTGTTTGCACTAATGTTTCCATGGTTTTTTCTTAACGACTTAAATTAGAAACCGGAGTTTTATCATTACTTGGCGAGGCACATTGCATTGGGTGATGGTTTGATTTTAGGACGTTAGCGTAAGAGGTTCTGTTATTACTAGGCTGGGGGGCTTGAATTGCATTTGTGTTTACTTGTTTTGCAACCTGCATTTGAGGGGTATTTGTTTTCGGTCCAACCGTCTGCTTGACGATATTATATACAGGGCATCCCCTATAATTGGCAGTGTGATTACCGCCACAGTTGCTACATTTTTTTACGTTGGGGTCGGTTTTAGACTTATCGGAAGAAACTGTACCGTGTAGTTCACCACATACTACGCAGACAGGGGGTAAGTAGCAGTATGCTTTGGTATGGCCAAATTCTTGGCAGTTTAAGCACTGAACAGGTCCATTTTTTTGGTTCGGCTCTTCTATAGTTATTCTTCTGTAGAGAATATATTTTAAATTGTAAATTGGATGTGTTTCGTTTTTTTTTAAGTTTTACGTCGCCGGGTTCAAACTCCACTCGAAAAAGTGGTTGGGGAATTTTTTCTCTATTTTTAATAATTACTACATGTTTTACCTTGAAGCCTTTTTCTTCTAGGAATGTTTTAACCTCTTCTGGGTCCACACATGAGTCAATACCCTTAATCACTACCTGTAGACCTTTACTTCTTTTCAGTTGGTAGGTATAAAAGTTTTTTTTAAGTGTTTCAAAGTTGTTTACTAATTTGCGAAAATCATTCTCATGATTGACTTGTATTTTTGTCTTGTTTATACTTCCACGCTTGATAGCCGCTACGTAAAACGAATTTTCACCTATCACCGATATCAAACTCTTTATGAGCTCATTTGAATTTTGCTCCCTAAGATATATCGGGGGAGGCTTGGATGATTTAATGACGTTTGGTGCTTCAGAGGATTCATCCTCCAGATTTGCAAAACGATTTTGAGAATTTATTTGATCAAAAGATGGTACTTTTGAGGCCGAAGCAACTGCTGCAGAGGTAGGGCTGCGTCCCCGTTTAAGCACTGTTATGTACCTGGCCATAAAAACTTGTACTGTAGGCTTTTGACAACTTTTTACAGGAGAGTTTTCCATTGCATTTGTGTTTGAGTTCATGGTATCATTTCCCACTAAATTTGTTTTTGACGTCACGGCAATACTTGCTGGCCTGGCAACACTTGTCACCAAATCTAGTTGTAGTTTTTTTATTGAGTCACTATCCACTGTTTTTGTAAACACCGAGGGTGATAGGGAACGTGTTCGAGTAATTGGCTTAGCCGTTAAATAGTTTTTATTGTTTTGTTTTATTTATTTCTGCATTATTTTCATTTGCATTAACTAAAACGTAAACGTTTCTTTCATTTTGTCTTAGTGTTGTTTCATGCAGAGTTGTTTTTGTTTTTCACCGTTTTGCTTTGCTTTTAATGTTTTTATTATTTATTGTATTACAACAACACGAAAAATAAGAAATTTAAACTTAAATGTTTTTGTTCAAAATATGTATACCTACATACATACATGTAGGAACATTCGTACGTATGTACTATATATTTTTACTTTTTTATTTTATTTTATTTAATTTTATCGTTTTAATTGTTCACAATTATGTTAAATAATTTAAATAACAAAATATATTATTTATTTTAAGCGTCCATTCGCTGCTGAAATATGTATGTCAAAATCAATATGATTAATTAATAGTTCTAATCGTATGCGGGGTTAAAAATACACGTCTGTATCACAACAAAGCACAAACCAAAATGTCAACATGACATGAATCATTTGAACGCCAATTCATGTTCAAAGAAGAAAATGTTAGAATCTTGTCAATAAGACATGAGCCGTATGAACTCAGACTAACATGATGAGTCTATACTTAATACTAACATCATATTAGTTTTAATGTTTAAGGTGTTATGATACTTGCTATTTTTTGTATTGGATTTTTTTAGGATTGACTGATTGAAACAACAAATGCGAGAAAGAACAAGAAATACAATATGTAAACAAACCCTTTTTTCTGATTGACATTTCTCATGTATATTTTTTTCTTTGACTAAAACAAAAAAAAATGGTAAAAGCTTGGGCAGATGAAACTATTTTGTGTGTATGACCCTGCGGCCACACGTTCAAGTTGTTCTTGATAGTCTTTTACATATACTGGTGTTCAAAATTTACATAAATTGAAAGCTGTGACGTAGGCTGCACTCAATTTGTAAGCAATTTACTTCCAAGATGTCAACAACAACATATAGTGGAACGCCAATGTACGCGGCATGCGGCTGCGGGCGGCGATCAGCTGCTTAGTTTTTCGCTTGAAATTTTTTTGTAAGGCAAATGAAAGCGGCACATTTTAAAGCGGTAAATGTTGAATAAGCTGTTAAAAAATGTTCGATCTATAAAAAACGATTTATTTGAACAGAATAACAATTTACTTATCAAATTTGATTTTTTTCCACTTGATTTGTAATGTTTTTTTAGTTTCTTTTGTTTAATGATTATGTGTGTGTATGGCAACGTCTACTTCACGCGGCTTAAAACAAAAGTTGAAAAAATTCAACTTTGCCGCGCGACATCATTCCCAAGTAATACCAAGTCTTAATTTTTGTGATATCTTTTTTTTTTGTATGAACATTTTTCTCAACAATGCTTACATTTTTACAATGGCAATGCTATTATCGCCCGCAGCCGCATGCCGCGTACATTGGCCTTCAACTAATAGACAAACGTGTACTCAGCTGTTAAATTGAAAGTAAATTGCCAAACAAATGGATAGGTGAAATTGAAAGCCATCTCGTAGTCAATTTAAAAAGTGTGAGTGTGTTAGTAAAAAACTGAGAGTGTATTGCAAATTGAAAGGAATTGAAAGGCAAAACTTGATCGTGTGGCCACCAAGTAAACGAAATGAATCAGGTGCCCTTCATATGGGATTTCAAATCATAAATTTTCAATTAAAGAATATAACACGATGTAATTCGTAATATTTTTCATTATTTGCATTAAATTTTATTGTATTTAAAAAAAAAAAAATTGTTTGTGATTCCAAAATAAAATGTAAACAAAACAAACAATATTGCCCACGTTTTTTTCCCACAAAAACCCGTTAAAAAGGCTAAAAATCGCAAAACAAAAGCTAAAAACCGCTACTTTCGATCAAAAACTAAAATATTTGGCAACAGTGCTAACATTTATTCTGGAAATGTCAATTTTAGGTTAAACATTTTTATATTTTTTTTGACAGTCTTAGATTATTTATCGATAACACATGTATAATTTGTTTGACATTTCAAGATTTTTTATGATATAATCATACTCGTTACACTTAGTCAGTTTTCCTATGCAAATATATTTGCACTGTTCTCCAATATATAAAAAAATACAAAAAATAGCAAGTATCATAACACCTTTAGCATTTCATGTCAGTTGTAGACTGCATGTATAAGAAGAAGAATTAAGAAAGAAGCGGGGCTTTCACTTTGCAGATTTCTAATTAAAACAGTAAATTCAAACGAACTTGAAAAAATGTATTTTATGCTGTTTTAGAACAATATATGTGCCTATATATATATTTGGAATAATAATAAGATGTGTGCATATATATGTATATGGGCATTTCCACCGAAAGGTCCACCGCAACAAAAAAATTATAAGTTCTTGAAAAGACTTTGTTTTATCATATTTTAACAGGAAAACAATCAAATTTAATAAAAGTAAAAAAATTTTATATTTATTTATAACCCATTTCGAGATTTATGAATGTAAAGTCGAACAAGTGCAACTTTTCTTTTTTGGATATTTCTATTGTACGTTTTGCTATGATAAAAGTTCTTAAAGAGAGACATTATGCATTGACTTTTTCTCTCTAAAACCTTTCGGAAGGTACAAAGGGTCAAAATAGAATGCACAAGAAACTATGCGATTACAAATAACAGTAATTTTTTTCTTTGTATTATCTCATATTTCGATGTCATGTGCGACATTGAAAAACATCATTTTCTATTAGTGCGTCGAAAGTAAAAGTAGAAAGCTCATCAAATTACCAGGCCAAACAGAGATTTTTTATAAAATTAAAATAAAAATAAAATTTCTGTAAAATAGCAAGATTTGTGATCTTGGTACTTATATAAACTTGTTCACGTGCGACATCGTAAGTGTGAAAATTAATAATTTGAAAATAATTTTTTATATATGTAAATGATTTATTTATGTTAATATATATATTTTAATTATTTAAATCTAGATGAGCAAAAAAAAGCACTAAATTCAAAAATAAAGCCATATTGAGCCATTAACAATGATATGCGATACGAAGAGATGAGACTTTAAATGACGATGCTATATCTATATAAATAAAAATCAATGTTGTTCGTTGGTAATTGCATCAGTTGAGAACGGCTGGACCGATTTGGAAAGTTTTTTTTTCTAATGATCGTCATGGTCCAACTTAGGTTTTTACGGAAAGAAAATTTTGCCACGCCCACTTTGTCCGATTTTTCTAAAATCAGAAAACGGCTGCCTCGATTTGACTAATTTTTCTTTCAAATGTTCGTATCAATGCATTTTAAGTTTCCATCGAAAGAAAAATTTACCACGCCTACTTTTACGCCCACTTTTTCTATTAAGCACATAACTTGAGACTGGCTTGACCGATTTGGACGATTTTTTCTTTAAAGTGATCGCCATGGTCCAACTTAGGTTTATACGGAAAGAAAATTGTTCCCCGCCCACTTTTACGCCCACTTTTTTCGATTTACCTAAAATCAGAAAACGGCTCCA
This sequence comes from Pollenia angustigena, assembly GCA_930367215.1. Taxonomy (NCBI): domain Eukaryota; kingdom Metazoa; phylum Arthropoda; class Insecta; order Diptera; family Polleniidae; genus Pollenia; species Pollenia angustigena. The sequence goes on along the minus strand of OV884061.1, from coordinate 6,484,638 downwards.
TCGATTTGACTAATTTTTCTTTCAAATGTTCGTATGAATGCATTTTAAGTTTCCATCGAAAGAAAAATTTACCACGCCTACTTTTACGCCCACTTTTTCTATTAAGCACATAACTTGAGGATGGCTTGACCGACTTGGACGATTTTTTCTTTAAAGTGATCGCCATGGTCCAACTTAGGTTTATACGGAAAGAAAATTGTTCCCCGCCCACTTTTTTCGATTTACCTAAAATCAGAAAACGGCTCCATCGATTTGACTAATTTTTCTTTCAAATGTTCGTATCAATGCATTTTAAGTTTCCATCGAAAGAAAAATTTACCATGCCTACTTTTACGCCCACTGTTTCTATTAAGCACATAACTTGAGGATGGCTTGACCGATTTGGACGACTTCTTCTTTAAAGTGATCGCCATGGTCCAACTTAGGTTTATACGGCAAGAAAATTTTGTCCCGCCCACTTTGTACGATTTACCTAAAATCAGAAAACGGCTCCATCGATTTGACTAATTTTTCTTTCAAATGTTCGTATCAATGCATTTTAAGTTTCCATCGAAAGAAAAATTTACCACGCCTACTTTTACGCCCACTTTTTCTATTAAGCACATAACTTGAGGATGGCTTGACCGATTTGGACGATTTCTTCTTTAAAGTGGTCGCCATGGTCCAACTTAGGTTTATACGACAAGAAAATTTTATCGCGCCCACTTTTACGGCTCCATAGATTTGACTAATTTTTCTTTCAAATGTTCGTATTATTCCATTTTAAGTTTTCATCGAAAGAAAAATTTACCACGCCTACTACGAAACAATCAAAGCCGATTTGCAGGTACGATGATTTGTTGGCAGGTGATTTTTGGCAAACACTGCCAGTGATACCACGATCAACGCCCGCCGATGAATTAAATGCATGTTTGAAGTCGTCTGCTTTGTGGAACACGTTAGGAAGCTCAAATTGACTCTGAAAATGCGGGTCGTGCTGCAAAACAATCAATCTCGAGACGTATTTTCCAAACAATTGCTGGACATAGGAAACGACAAAATCCCGGTGGATATTGCAATTTCTGCCGGTTCACGGAATCAAGTCCGAACTCATCCGAAAGGTGTTTTCAAACATTATACAAAATTACAGAAATCATGATTTGTTGAGCGAACGTGCTATACTAGCTACGTTGATGTCGACGAACTGAATTTTAAGATTCAAAGTGAAATCGCTGGCAAGTTGGAGACGAACAAATCGGTAGATTCCATTACTTCTCAGATCTCCCTGGGATTACCCGGATAACCTCCTCATAAATCTATATATATAAAATAGGATGTGTGTGTATGTATGTATGTGTGTATGTAACGTATGGACTCCAAAACGGCTGGGCCGATTTTGATGAAATTTTCAGGGAATCTTCAGAATATTAAGGCGGGTGACACCGTGAAGTCGTGAAGATTTTCGGTCTGGGGGCGGAGGGGCGTGACAAAATCCATAACTTGAGAACGGCTTGACCGATTTGAACGAGAAATGTGGACATTGCAGTCTTTGCATCTATACTCCTCACATATCAGGAAAATAGGTTTCAGTTAAGTAACACCACGTACTATTATTTATGTAGCTGCTTTATAACGTTCCACTTCTGGCGTGAGTCTGGAAATATAGGTAAACATACGTGTGTCCAATCAATTAATCGTAGATCTTAAAAAGACATTTTATTTTGTTAACAATTTGTGTGCAAAAATTATATACATACTTAAAAAGCCATCAGAATTTTTAATAGTTCTATTTGTTCCTTTATTATCACCACCAAATCTTAAAGTATTATCATGGCTAAAGCCCCCACCCGAATGACCGCTACCTGTTGAACGAGCACTCCTGTTGTTTCCTGAGAATCCACCACCACGTCCTCTGAAGCCGCAATCTGTATGCCCTCCTTTATCACTAGCATTCTGATTATCGCTGTTTAGCAGGTCCACTTTTTTTCTAGAATTTTTTTTTCTCACTACTTTAGTTACAAATTATATACATAATTAATTCAATTGATTTTTTTCCTTTATGGCAAATATTATATTTAATAAATTCACAAATTTTTACACGCGTATGGAAAAAATATATTAAAATATTGGCATTATTTGGGAAATGTTAGTTGTACCATTCTAACATATGTATATGTTAGAGTGGAACAACTAATGTAAAATTGTTGCAAGTGTGCTAGTAATTTTTTTTTAGTTTTGGCTATGCATTCCTTGTTAGGTATGTCGCAATAATTATCTCTGGTATAGACGGGCTGTTATGAATACTGATTATTTAAAAGATTGGTTACCTACTATCCAATTTTTTTGTTCAAATTCTTTTGGTTCATTTCAAAAATTTTTACATATTAAGCTGGGATCACACGATTGCCGCAAATGCACCAATATGGCACAATTTTTATTGTGCTTTACTGACGCACAATAAAGAAATTGCACCAATCAAATATTCTGAAATCACACGATTGCCCTGTTTTATACTAATTTAATTGCCGCTAGTTGGTACAATGTGAAATGGGTACAATAATTGCCGCAGCACAGTCACACGATTGTTCTTACTTGACAACTGCGGAAACAGCTGTTGTGGTAGCTTTTCATTTGTTTGGAAGTTCTAGTTGGTATGTTCATCAAAAACGAAAAATTTGTTCATATACATAGGTACCTACTATACAATTTTTTGTTGAATAGTTTTATTTGAAATATTTTAAGAAAAATTTATGAAAATCCAAAAATTTTTATCTTTATAAAATATTCGCACTTAACAGCTACATAGTAGGTATAGCAAAATTAAAAAAAAAAAAACTAAAATGCTTAATATATAAATACTAAAGGAAACACAAAAATGTAAAATTTATTAAAAAAAGGCAAATATTGGCGCGTATTGTGTTGTTTGATTGCCGCACGAGAAGACAATAAATATTGGTTCAATTTTGTTATTTTTATTGACACGCGGTTGCATAGCAAACAGTCACACGATTGCCGCACCAGGGTTGCATTTGATTGGTAAAAGTAAGCACAATATTGTCCTCGATTGGTACAAGAGCCAATTAGTTGTGCAGTCACACGATTGGTGTATTAAAAAGTGTGAAAATTGGTGCATTGCGGCAATCGTGTGATCCCAGCTTAAAAGTGTACATCATTACTAGTGGTAAAAAAAATTGTGAAAAAAAAATTAAACAATTAGTCGGAAAATATAAAGCTATTTTCTTTCAAACAACTTTAGTTCTGCAGAAACCAGTACCAATAAACATACTAGTAGACCCAGTACAGAACCAGTCTATACAGAGGAGTGCGGAGAAATTTTGGACAGCGATTCCGAGAAATCGAATGAGTTAAATGACATTGAAATAAAAATTTATTCTTATCGTTAGGTTAATGAATACAAACGTATTCTCCGACGCAATAAAGCTGCAAAAGAAGTGGCAAATATAGGGTTGAATGAACGCACAGGAACTGGGTCAATAGTCTGGGACTATTTTGGAACACTGACTCTGCGCGGCAAATCCAAATTCGACCAGTTTCGATTTTGCAAGGTTTGTTTTCAAATGGAACATACAACATTAAAGGGGATAGTAAATTTAGACCGCATACATAAATACAAACATTTATTTACTTAAACATTAATTTTAAAAAACATAGTCTGGGACTATTTTGGAACACTGACTCTGCACGGCAAATTCAAATTCGACCAGTTTCGATTTTGCAAGGTTTGTTTTGAAATGGAACATACAACATTGAAGGGGTGAGTAAATTTTGATCGCATACATACATACAAACATATATTAACTTAAACATTAATTTAAAAACACATGTGGTAATGTAGTGACATGGCGTTATATATATCGGATATTTAAAAAAAAAAAACAAATATATATATATATATATATGTATATATATATATATATATATATATATACTAGCACTTAACCCGTGGACATATTTTTATGCCAAAGTTTATTTTTCTAGGTTTAAACTTGTTTAAATTCTAGCATTTAATTCAATACTTTGTAATCGGGCCTTTCCTTTCATGAACATATTTATATGTCAAAGTATATGTATCTAGGTTTTAGCAAAAAAAGTTCCAAAATTTTTTATCTCATAATAGGTTGATATTCACACAGGACTTTGTACCTATAAGTTTGTGTTTCTAAGTTCAATATTATAGAAAATTCAAAAAGTACCACTCGTAGGACACAAAAGCAAATGAAAGAAAGTTAATTTCTAGTATTATCCTTTTTGATACTTTTTCTCCCCATTTATGTATCAAAAAATTCAATGTTGTTGTGGGAACCCATAATTTATTACATTTATGTCATAGAATGAAGAAAATGTTTTGGTTTAAAAGATAGATGGCATGATAAAAAGGTCCCAAAATATGTACAGGTCGTACGCGTTTACTCCCCAAAAGGACAAAATTTCAAAAAAGTACCAGGCATCTGTCCCCTTATTTTTTTAATGAGCAACAATAAGTGTTAAATTTTTTGGATCTCTTTAATTTTGGATTTTTGAGGTTAGCGGGATCGATTTGGCGAGAGGCAAACCTCCGGTCCAAAAGTCAGCTGGTTAGGAACGATTTTAACACCTTAAACGTTTGAATTTCAAAAAAGGTCCAAATCTGTTTTGTATTTTTTAGATAAGCTAAAAATGTGGTACAATATTTATTAAACCTTTTTGGGGTGTAAGGCCGTACCTCAAAAAAGTACCAGACACCTGTCCGTTTATTTTTTTAATGAACAATAATAAGTATTCAATTTTTGTATCTCTTTTAGTTAAGGAGATATGAGGTTAGCGAATTTGTCTAATGAACAACAATAAGTGTTAATGTGTTTCATCTCTTTTAGTTTAGGAGGTATGAGGTTAGCAGGATCGTTTGGCGAGAGGCCAGCCCTTGGTCCAAAAGTCAACCTTTAAGCTTAAGACGTTTAGTCTCTGCAATGAAAGATAAATAGATGGCGAAAATATCTTTTGAAAAAGTAACAGACATAGGTACAATTTTCATCCCTTACACGTTCGAATTCCGAAAAAGTGCCAGATATGAATTTTTTTAGATAAGATACAAATTTCAAAAGATTTTGCTATTCGTGCTTAATTCCCAGTTTTTATTCTTGACAAAAACACTTGAAATTTATTGTTGATGGGATAAGCTTGGGGAATGTAAGATGAGATAAACCCACTGTTGTTTATTGTTGATGTGTTTTGTTCAAGCTTTGACATTGTTACAAGTAAAACTGTTGCTATAATTCTTATACGTTTAACAGTTTTATTTGGTTTAATATCTTTAGTTTGTCTAAAATCTTTATGGATGAAGTTTCCTGATGATCTGGCCTAAGCAACCAGTGAAATGCATAGGAATAGCTTATCCCATCAACAATAAATTTCAAGTGCTTTTGTCAAGAATAAAAACTGGGAATTAAGCACGAATAGCAAAATCTTTTGATATTAAAACTTTGTATTCCCCAAAATTGAAATTACTTTTTGATAATAAACAGGCAAGTGCACGGCCTAAAAAACACTTAATTGACAACATCTTTTGTAAGTTGTTGTTATTTTTATTTTGTTTTTCTTAACCTACTTACAACTACAATTAATGTTGAGAGAATTTCAACTTATTGTAGTGGGGAATGTAAGATGAGATAAGCCCACTGTTGTTTATTGTTGATGTGTTTTGTTCAAGCTTTGATATTGTTACAAGTAGAACTGTTGCTATAATTCTTATACGTTTAACAGTTTTATTTGGTTTAATATCTTTAGTTTGTCTAAAATCTTTATGGATGAAGTTTCCTGATGATCTGGCCTAAGCAACCAGTGAAATGCATAGGAATAGCTTATCCCATCAACAATAAATTTCAAGTGTTTTTGTCAAGAATAAAAACTAGGAATTAAGCACGAATAGCAAAATCTTTTGAAATTAAAACTTTGTATTCCCAAAAATTGAAATTACTTTTTGATAATAAGTTACAAATGTTATGTAATTTTTGTTTAATTTTTATTAAAACGGCCGAGTTTCGTAAAAGTACCAGACAATTGAAGTACAGCCGCGAATAACGTTGTAAACGCCACATTTTGCAAAAACTGTTTTTGTGCAGATAACCGTTGACCTTACTCTCTTATACAGGTTAAACATCAAATCAATCAAAACTATGCACCTTAACGCCTTCAAAATGACATACAAAGTGTCAGCCAGTGGAAGAAAATTTATTACTATTTTTTAAGTTGTGTGTGTTACGTTTTATAAATTTGTCAGAAACAAAAAGACGCATCATCAACGAAAGTATATTAGTATTAAGTGAAGCAAACATTTAAAATATTAAATAATTAAATATTTGTGTTAAATTACCGGAAAAATAGGATATATGTATATATATATAATAATTTTTTTAATGATTTTATTACTAATAAGTAGTGGTTTAAACTAGAAAATATAACTTCATTTAATTTAGCTACGAATTGATTTTAAAAAGCCATATTTTTCATTCTAATTAAAAAGTATTTTGATCTCCTTAAAATGATTTTTTTTTACAATGAACAAATTTAGCAAATAAAAATTTGACTCATATAACATAACATGTATATATCGAATTTTTTCAAAAAGTAAATTTTAATTCAGTGTTTAAAAAACTATATCACCTGAAATTTTTTTTACTATTACTAAAACTAGATCTCTAAAAAATTAAAAGCAACTGCAAAAGAGCAGTTGTCTTGTTTTGTAGCATTAACTTTTTTAAACTACTGCTACATGCAATATATAAAGCCAGAAAATGGGGTAATAAAAACAAAAATTAAGTAGCAGTTAAAAAAACTAAAGAATTTTCTATTGGTTTGATTGTGGTTTTCGTTTTATAACTACAACTACATTTGGAGTTTTTTTATGACTAAAAAATTATGAGGAAGTAGTTTATTAACATTATGGTAGTAGTAGAATAACATTGAAGTATTATGTTAATAACATTAAAGTAGTAATATAATTACGTCTTTCAAGATAACAGTTTCATCAGATATATACAATAAAATAATTGATCCTCGTTTCTGGCCCGATAATACATTGGTAAGGAAATATATACCAAAAGCAAGCCAGAGTATAAATAATATTGCCCGGATTCCCTCAATTTTGTCATCAAATCCAAAAAACTGATAACTGACAACGATAACCAACTGTTCATTACCTACCAAAACGTTTTTGGGTTAAACACAAAATTGTCCAAACTTTACATAGATAGTTTTACATTTAACCACCACGTAATTATATTCACTGAAACTTGGTTAAATAAAAATATCCTCAACAACGAAATTTGTTGCAGTAATTTTAATATTTATAGACTCGATAGAGATACTGCTACAATTGGAGGAGGTGTACTAATAGCTATTTCTAACATGTTTTCATCTGAAGAAATAAACTGCAATATTCCTAAAGGCATCGAATTTATTGCCGTACGTATAAAACTCCATAACAGCAAAATATTTATGACCTGCTCCTACATCCCACCTAGCCAAAATAATAATCAACTAATTTACACAGAGCATGCTTCGTTGATTAAATCAGTAGTATCACTAGCCGCCCCAGGTGACCCTATTCTTGCTTTTAGTGATTTTAACTTACCAAATGTTGCATGGAAATTTTTACCTGACTCTTACATGTATACTCCTATAAAAGTCGATGACTGGGTGTTCGAATTTTAGAATAGCTTATATGATCTATGCCTTTTTCAAGTAAACGGAGTTTACAATTCGTATGGTAAATTACTAGATCTGGTTTTTGTAAATGAACCAGCCGATTGTTCCTTGCTGCGCGCAGATCCAATTACAGCACCTGAGGACCGCTTTCATCCTACTCTAGATATCAGCCTTAATGTTCCATTTAAAAGTAACTCCTACTCAACAAATCAACACGAAAAGGTTTTCTGTTTCAAAAAATGTAACTACGATGACTTAAAGCATCTTTTATATAATACGAATTGGCACGATCTTCTATCAATTCCATGTTATACTCCAGTAGCTATTGATTCCATGATAGCAAAATTTTATGAAACTTTATCAAATTTTTTAATGAATGTGTTCCCAAATTAGCAATGCGTACAAAATCTGGTCCTCCGTGGTGCACAAAAGAATTATCCAGGCTTAAAAACACAAAAAATAAACGCTTTAAAAAATATAAAATAACCGGCTTGCTGTCTGATTATATCAGAGTTGCGATTTCACGTGCTGAATATAACTTATTAAACACAAAGCTGTACAAAAACTATATATCTGATATGAAACAAAATTTTTACTGTGACCCGAAATCTTTTTATAAATTTGTTAATTCTAAAAAGAAATCTGGTGGCTTCCCAAAAAGAATGAAGTACGGAGCTAACGAATCTAGTGACGATCAGATAATAAGTAACTTGTTTGCTGATTTTTTTTCCACCACTTACTCTGATTTCCAATATGATTTAAATGAATACCCACATCCAATTGCATGCCATCAAATGATACACTTCTATCCAATCCACACAAACCAGATTTTAGACACTTTAAAATCTGTTAAGTCCTCATACCACATGGGTCCTGATGGTGTTCCCAGTTGTGTTCTGAAGAATTGCGCATATGCAATAGCTACTCCATTTAGCATAATATTTAATTTATCCTTAAAAAATGGTTACTTTCCTCAGTTGTGGAAAGACTCATTCATTATTCCGCTATTTAAATCTGAAGTAAGTCATGTGTCACAAACTATAGAGGCATAGCAAAGTTAAGTGCAATCCCTAAACTTTTTGAAAAGTGTGTTACCGACAATCTCCTTCATCAAATCTCGTCCCTACTATCTTCCTGTCAACATGGTTTTAGAAAAGGCCGTTTACCAATTTCTAATCTCATGCAGCTGACTACTATAGTAAATCGTGGATTTATAAAAAGGAAATTTACAGATTGTATCTACACGGACTTTAGTAAAGCTTTTGATAAAGTCAATCATATATTACTTCTGAAGCTGATCCCATCAACAATAAATTTCAAGTGTTTTTATCAATAATAAAAACTGGGAATTAAGCACGAATAACAAAATCTTTTGAAGTTTTTACTATTTTTTACTAAACTTTACAGCATTTTACGAAATTGCGTTCGAGTACACAAAATGCAGTAAACCTAGGTCTACACTAAAGATAAATACCTCAGCCAGTTGGCAATAGCGTCGGCAGAATAACAAAGCAATATTTCTTATTGCTCAGCTTAAGTTAAAGTCATGGGAAAACGTATTTATGTTATCTCTTAATTTGAAAAAAATCAAGGAAGAAGGTGCAGTGTAAAAACTGGCGCTATCTTGCAAAAGTTATTTTTATTGATATAAATTCTTTCTTATTCGACTTGATTATAAAATTCTGTTTAATAGAGAAATGTTTGTATGTATAATATTTGTCATAAAATTCTTTTATTACAGAAATCTTACTAAAAAACGACTTTTAAAATTCTTGCGTTTTGCGTTTGCGATTTCCAGCACGCCCCAGTATATTAATTTGTTTAAGCTTGAGGTCTTTTTATATAAAAATATTAATTTAACTTTAACAAAAAAAAAATAAAAAATAATATTTTTATATAAAAAAGAACTCAAACTTACACAAATTTATATAAATTTAAATAATAAAGGTCGAATAAGAAAAAAATTATATTAATAAAAAAATTTTTGTAATTTTATTTAAGTGTTTATTAAATTCTTTTACTACAATTATAATTTGCTACCATTTCACAAATTTAATTTCTTTCTCACACACTTTGCTTTTATATTGTTCTGCAATCTATGTCGCAATAATTATCTCTGGTTTAGACGGGCAGTCAAAGCTAGGGATGAAACGATACCTCTAAGGTATCGATACTTTTACTCGATGTGGTATCGCTCGTAAAGTATCGATACCTACTTAGAATCGAAAAAAAAGTATCGATACTTAGTTACTTGTATCGGTACTTGAATCGGTTTGTATGATAAAAGAATAGAAAGCAGCATTTAAAAACGTTCTTATTAGTGTTTTATTACTATACAATAAAATAAGAACTTCGACCTATTAGAATTTTTGTGCAAATCGATAAGTGTAAAGATTGCGACCACTTTTAGTTACCACCTAGTACCAATTTCCTTTCGAAAAATCTTTTTTATCTTAGGAAACAAAATTTTTAATCCAAATTTTTAATATTTTTAATTAGGCTTAAGTTCATCAAATTTATAGAACGTTCAGGATAACAACCTTCATTCACCTTTTATTCCAAAAATCAACAATGTCACTATGAATTTATCTTAAACTAGCATTTAACCCGCTACTTCGTTAGCGTCTCCTTTTTCTTCGTGGACATATTTTTATGCCAAAGTTTATTTTCAAAAAAGTACCAGGCACCTGTCCCCTTATTTTTTTTAACGAACAACAATAAGTGTTAAATTTTTTGGATCTCTTTAATTTTGGATTTTTTTGGTTAGCGGAATCGATTTGGCGAGAGGACAACCTTCGGTCCAAAAGTCAGCTTTTTAGCTTCAAGAGTTTAGGATGTGCGATGATGAATCCGTCAGTTACTTTACAAATTTATATTATATAGAGATGGAGAAAAATGTTGAGAAAACACCTTAAACGTTTGAATTTCAAAAAAGGGGCAAACCTGTTTTGTATTTTTTAGATAAGCTAAAAATGTGATACAATATTTATTTACCCTTTTACACCCCAAAAAGGTCTTCCTTCAAAAAAGTACCAGACACCTCTCCGTTTATTTTTTTTAATGAACAATAATTAGTATTAAATTTTTTGTATCTCTTTTTGTTTAGGAAATATACGGTTAGCGAATTGCTGATGTTTTTTATCTCTTTTAGTTTAGGAGGTATGAGGTTCGCGGGATCGATATACATAGGTACAATTTTCACCCCTGAAACGTTCGAATTTCGAAAAAGTACCAAATTCGCATTTGTATTTTTTAGATAAGTAACAAATGTTATTTAATTTTTATTTCTATACGTATTGGCTTAAAAGCTAGATTTACTACCTAACACGACCGAATTTCGTTAAAGTACCAGACACCAATTTCCTTTTTTATTTAATGCACAAAAATAAATATTAAATTAAAAAAATTACCAGTTTATTTAAAAAAAAATCCCTCTTACAGATTCTCATTCACTCAGGAGCTTGCATGTTTAATTTTATGTTTCTAGATCCAATAAATACGGATATATAAAAGGTACCAGTTAAAGAACAAAATAGTACCAAAAGCCCTCTTACAGGTTTTTATTCACTCAGGACCTTGCATGTTTAATTTTATGTTTCTAGGTCCAATACTAACGGAAATTCAAAAAGTACCAGTTAAAGAACAAAGAAGTACCAAAAACGTCCCTCTTATATATTCTTATCCACTTAGGGCATTGCATCTTGAATTTTATGTTTCTAAGTCCAATAATAACGGATATTCAAAAAGTACCAGTTTAATAACTAAAAAGTACCTATAAGCGCTTTTAGAGATTCTCATTCACTCAGGACCATGCACGTTTAATTTTATTTTCATTAGACCAACATTAGCGAAAATTTAAAAAAAGGACCAGTTAAAAAACGAAAAAGCACCAAAAAGATCTCTCTAACAGATTGTCATTCACTCAAGACCTTCCATGTTTAATTGCATGTTTCTGGGTCCAATACTAACGGAAATTCAAAAAGTACCAGCTAACGAATAAAAAAGTATAAAAAAGATCCCACTTAAAGATTCTCATTTACACAGTATCGTGCATGTTTAATTTTATGTTTCTAGGTCCAATACTGACGGAAATTCAAAAAGTACCAGTAAATGAACAAAAAAGTACCAAAAACTTTCCTCTTAGATTCTTATCCACCCAGGACCTTGCATGTTTAATTTTATCTGTCTATGTCCAATACCAACGGAAATTCAAAAAGTACCAGTCCAAGATTAAAAAAGTACCAATAAGTTCACTCTTATAGATTCTCATCTATCCAGGGCATTGCATATTGAATTGTATGTTTCTAGGTCCAATACTAACAGAAATTCAAAAAGTACCAGTTAATGAGCAAAAAAGTACCAAAAAGTTCCCTCTTATAGATTTTCATCCATTCAGGACATTGCATGTTTAATTTTATTTTTATAGGTCCAATACTAACGGAAATTCAAAAAGTACCATTTTATGAACAGAAAAGTACCAAAAACTTCCCCTTATGGATTCTTAACCACTCAGGACATTTCATTTTGAATTTTATGTTTCTAAGTCCAATATTAACGTAAATTAAAAAAGTACCAGTTAATGAACAAAAAAGTACCAAAAAGTTCCCTCTTATAGATTCTCATCCATTCGGGACATTGCATGTTTAATTTTATTTTTATAGGTCCAATACTAACGGAAATTCAAAAAGAACCAGTTAATTAACAGAAAAGTACCAAAAACTGCCCCTTATGGATTCTTATCCATTCCGGACATTGCATGATGAATCTTATGTTTTTAGGTCCAACATAAACGATAATTTAAAAAATACCAGTTGTAGAACCAAAAAGTTAAGTAAAATATCAAATTTCTCGTATTTCCCCTTTTTGGTACTATTTTCCATCAATTAAAGTATAAAAAATTTCAGTATAATAGTGGCAGCCCATAATTTAGTACGAATATTTCAATAAATGGAGAAAAATGTTTTTTTAAAAAAAGTACCAAAAATAGTTACGATTTTAACCCCTTTAATGTTCGAATTTCGAAAAAGTACCAAATTTAAATTCGTATATTTTTGTTAGGTTTCGAATGTGGTATTAACTTTGTTTCTATGTTTATTGGTTCAAAAGATAGATGGGGTGTCAAAAAAGTACTAAAATTCAGATATTACCCGTTTACTCCCAAATAGGGCCGAATTTCAAAAAAGTACCAGACACCTGTCCGCTTATTTTTCTAAAGAACAACGATAGGTATTAAATTTTTTTTGTATCTCTTTTAGTTTTGGAGATATAAGGTTACCGAATTTTCCCGTTTTTACCCTTTTTTACCCCCTAAACATTCGAATTTCCAAAAATCCCGTCTTAGTGGATCGATTTGGGGAGTGACCAATCTCTGGTCCAAATTTCAAGTGTCTAGCTTCAGGCGTTTAGGCTGTGCGATGATGAATCAGTGAGTCAGTCAGTGAGTCATTAACGTTACAATTTTATATATATAGATGTAAATATGTATTTTATTTCCTTTCAATAATTTCTCAAGCTCAAGGTCCGTTTTATATAAAGAATATTTAAAATTTATCCAATATTTCGCTATCTCAATGGATAGCTTGCTTCTTCAGGGATTTTTCAAAAAAAATTTTTTAAAAAAAGGAAATAATATTAAGAAGGTCGAAGAAATTAAACTAAATAATTTATGTATTTTATTTTTAAATTGATAAATATATAATAAAGGGTGGTAAAACCATAATCCATGATGTTAATTGTGAGTCACACCTTAATGCAAAGTTTTTTGCGCAACTTAAATTGACCTATATTTGTTTCAGTATTTGACAACTTCGATTATTTAGAGGTACACAATTGAGCAGCGCGTAAAGATTAATAAGGCCTTATACGAAAATGGGCGTTCAATTTAAATGCATTTAATGCACATCGTGATTTTTTTGGTCAGTATAATCGTCCAAATGTTTCCACAATCGGGAGAATTGCGCGTAAATTTCAGCAAACCGGGGCTGTAGGAAATGGGAAAATATATGTGCATGCTCCCCAGTTAGTTCTGCGGCTTGCGGCGTCTTCGAAAATGAGGTCGGCCAAGCAATTATCGTGAATGGTGTTCGCTATCGCGGGATAATAATGGACTTCCTATAGCCAGAAATTGAGGACATGGACCTAGACGGTATGTGGTTTATAGGTGTGGACACGGGATTAAGGATTCTTCATTCAAAACAAGTTATAGTGCTATATTCGGCTGTGCCGAATCTTGTATACCCTCCACCGACAGTTCGAATGTTTAAGGAGTAATATCTGTATGATGTTATTTTTATCTTAAACTGTGACGATTTGTTATTAATTATGGTTTTAGGCGACTAAACTGTTTTCCGGTAGTAGGGCTTATATGGGACCTAGGGTAAATTATGGACCGATCATCACGAAATTTCACAGCGTCATTTCTAGTCCTTTAAAACTGTGACGTACCAATTTCTGTTATGATAGCATTATTAATTATGGTTTAAGGTGTACTAAACTGTTTTCCGGGAGTAGGGTTTCTATGGGGCCTAAGGTAAATTATGGACCGATCGTCACGAAATTTCACAGTATAATTTATAGTGCTATAAAACTGTGACGAGCCAAAATTTGTTATGATTGCATTATTTTTTAAGGTTTTAGGCGTACTAAACTCTTTTCCGGTAGTAGGGTTTATATGGGGCCTAAGGTAAATTATGGACCGATCGTCATTTCGAAATTTCACAATGTTATTTCTAGTCCTAAAAAACTGTAACGTACCAAATTTTGTTACGCTAGCTTTATTTTTTACGGTTTTAGGCGTACTAAACTGTTTTCCGGGAGTAGTGTTTATATGAGGGGTATAGAATCAAAGACTGCAAAGTCCACATTTATAGTTTTCGTAATAAATAGTAAAAACCTCTAGCTCAAAGTATATTCATATTAACGTATTGTTTATCTGCTATTCAGTAAATAAGAATATGATGGAGATATGACGCAAGTTTCAACCAAATCGATATAGCGGTTTGCTGGCAATTATAATAATTAAATTGGACATTGCTGTGTTTGATCTAATCAAATGGAAATTGCTGCTTTTTTAGCATGGGCAAGTACTTAAAAAAATCAGTAGTTATAAAATTCTTAAACTTAACAAAGGCTTAGTTTTTTCTTGATTGATTTGGCGGAACTTCATAACAACTTAGCTCCATAATTACGACCAAAGACAAAGTTATAAAATTAACAATAAAACATGCTGCTTCATACAAAAAAAAAATATTGTTATATTTTTAATTTCTTTTTAGTTTTGTTTTGCAAAAAGGAAAAAAATAGCCTGCAAGGGACATTGTCGTTTTTGCATCAATTCTTAATTTTTGAAAATACTTTTTTATGGGATAAAAGTGTTTCTGGTAATGTAATATTCACTAATTGGAAGCATTCAATAAATACAACTAAGAGGTATTATTAGTTACGTTTGTGAAAGAAGTGGACTTTGCAGTCTTTGATTCTATACCCCTCATATGGGGCTTAGGGTAAATTATATACCGATCTACACGAAATTTCACAGCGTGATTTTCAGTCAAATAAAACAAATTTTTTGCAAAATCTTATCTCATTCCGTGACTTGTTCCAGCATTTATGTTATTTTTTGTAACAAAATTATCAATTTTTTTAGGTGGTGGTTCCACATTTTGATTCATAGCTCTGGTCCTACTGAACCGATTTTGCTGGATTTCAATCCCAAACTGCTTAGGATAACTACAAGCAATTTGGCACTAAGTTTGTTCATTTCTTTTGAGTTGTTCGAAAGTGAGCGTGTTTTCAACAGACGGACAGACGGGCATGGCTAAATCGACTTAGAATTACTCAAGGCCCCAGAATATACATATGCTGCCGACGAAACCAATATTCGCATTCAACACTTCTGGGTGGTATCGTAAATAAATAACTACATATATGCTATACGACAATATTTAATTTATTTTATCTCAATTATATATATGCAAGTATTAAGGTTCAGTTAGCCGGGAGTAATAGTAACAGTAACCTTACCGTAAAAAAGTAAGACCAATCTATTTCTTACAGATTGAGACGTTACATCTTACTGCTAACTGTAATCGTTCTAATTGCTTTACATACAACAAAATGAATCAGCTGATTTTCAACGTTACTGTTACTCCCGGCTAACTGAGCCTTTAATCTAATAAAATAAACTTATATGTGTTAAAAGTCTTTTGGTAGAACCTCCTAAAGTTGTTAACACCTTTTTGCACAACTTGCATTTTGTGTGCGCAGTTCTATTATCATCCACTTAGAAAAAAGACCCACCATCTGATTTTATTATCGTGACTTGTGACTTTTTTTGTAACCAGTTAAAAATTAGATTCATGGCCAGTATGATTTAATATTGAATTTTTACTAAGCCTAAAATCTCGGGATTTTAGCATCAAACCCCGTGATTCGGGACTTAATTTTAATCCCGGGTTTTCGGTATTCGGGGTTGGCATCCCTAGTGTTTACTGGTCAAGCGGTTTCTTGATACCGTTACTGCTGCTCCAGCTTTGGAAAATAATGAAAAATTTAAGATTAATTTCAATACCAAAGTTAAACGATTACTTTTAACCGATACCGAGTATTTTTTTACCGATACTACTTGGTACTCGGTTGATAAGTATCGATTACAAAAATACTTGGTACTTATATAAAAGTATCGAATATGTACTTGTATATACTCGTATCGTTTTATCCCTAGTCAAAGCTCGTTTGCAAACAACAAACATTAAAGTCGCTCCTTACACAATTTGGCATAGCCGACGGTTGTGTTTTCGCCGCCGTCGTTGAAAAATTTTCAATTTAAGTAAATTTTGGTCGCCGTCAGCGATATGTGTTACTGGCGTTCTGAACGACTGCAATGTCACAACGTTAAGAATTTGCATTTTATTTTAAAATTTGTATGACAGTTTATTATCAAAATAATTTTTGGGAATACAAAATTTTAATTTAAAAAGATTTTGTTATTCGTGCTTAGTTCCCAATTTTTAGTATTGATAAAAACACTGAAATTTATTGTTGATGGGATAAGCTATTCCTATGCGCATTTCATTGGTTGCTTAGGCCAGATCGTCAGGAAACTTCATCCATAAAGATTTTAAAAAAACTAAAGATATTAAACCAAATAAAACTGTTAAACGTATAAGAATTATAAGCAACAGTTCTACTTGTACAATATCAAAGTTTAAACAAAAACATCAACAATAAACAGTGAGTTTATCTCATCTTACATTCCCCACTACAATTGATTGAAATTCCCCCAACATTAATTGTAGTTGTAAGCAGGTTAAGAAAAACAAAATGAAAACAAAAACAACTTGAAAAATTTTAAAAATTTATATTTTAAAACTGCTAAATCGATTCCTATAATTATATTACTTCTTTTAAGATTAATTAAACATTTAAAACTATTGAATCACTAAGTGAAGAAAGGAAACTACTGACATTTACTTTATGTACCTTATTGCTAAGCAATCAGTGTAAAAATGGTCATCTTAGACAACTTCAAGTTGAAGTCAGTTCTCATCTCTACGAGCTTAGAACATAAAACTTGCATTTATTCTTATTAACAACACTCTTCAAATTGATTATCTTAAAATCTATGTTTTGAAATTGTTCCCTTTCTGCACTTAGCAACTCAACTTAAGTGCTGGTTCACACACGTCAAGTTTTACTCGTCAAGTCTTGAGCTTTTAGGAGAGAAGGGAAAGGAGGATGCCATTTCTTTTCCCCTCTCTCCAAAAACTCAAGACTGGACGAGTCAAACTTGACGTGTGTGAACCAGCACTAAGCAACTGATTTTTGTTGAAACTAAAAAAGAATTTATTTTTTGAAAAATATTTTCAAAGCTTTATGGCCAATGTATTAGAAAACTACATTGTTCCTAATATTTGAACAAACCCATATTTGTTTAATAATTTGTGTATCTATTCTTAAGTAGGCGCCCTATGCTCCAAAATAATAAAGTACTTTTGAATATAATTACATAATAGCATATTATTCTGATCCGAAAATTTTCGGCGTTAAGCCGAAACGCTTCCGCCGCCCTAAAATTTATCCTTTCAGCCGCCGCCGATAAGCGAAAGCTTATAGTGATTTTTTTTTGAGAAACATTTTGCATTTATGTTTCATGTTCAAAATTTTTGTGGTCCTTTGTACAAGAAATACAACTGTTCAAGTTATTTTGTGAATATGTTGAAGAAAAACATGCAAAAAATGTTGCATATTTCACCCTTAAGCTTGATTCACCCATGCGTTCCGAACAAAATTTTTGTCCCGACAAAATTTTTTTTAAATTGAGTTTGACGTTTTACTTTTGAGAGAGAGAGAGAGAGAGCAATGATTTTGTTCGGCACGTTTTTTCTTGAATTGGTTTAATTTTAATTCTTGTGCCGAACAAAATGAACTGAGATGCCACTTTTTTTAATTTGTACATAAAAGTTGAATTGAGCTGCCACTTATTACATTTTTCGCTTTGTGCTGAATAATTAAAAAAAAAAGTTAAACAAAAGATGGATGTCAAAGAATATGCCCTGAAACTTATTGAGGAAATAAAAAAAAACCAGGAAGAGAATGTATTTATGATATGGGCAATCGTTCATATAAAAATACTTACCTTAAACAAAATATATGGACGGAAATAGAAAAATCTATTGGAATTGGTCGTAAGTAAATTTTAAATGGTAAATTTTAATATAATATAATAATGTTTAACATAATGTATACCAATTGTTGAAGGAAGTGAATGTCAAATATTATGGAAAAGTCTGCGAAGACGCTACAAAGCAGCTTTAACCAAAAATAATGGGAAAAGTGGAAGTGAACGGGTGGCAGTAAGAGGCTTCTCTAGGATCCTAATGACAGAAATGGATTTTTTCCAAAATTTCTGCGAAGATAAAGAGTAAGATCTTTTAAGCATTATGTTACACATTATCTACTTTGCCATTTTAATAAAAACCCGAGTCAAACACCACCTAATGTGTGATCATCGTGAAGATTATCTCCAAGCAACGAACATTTGCGTTGAGGAATTAAATAGAAACCTAGTAATTTCATCGTTATACTCCCCGCCTAGATTTTCAATATCGGAGGACCAATATTATAAATATTTTAAATCATTAGGACCGTGTTTCCTAGCCGCTGGCGATTATAACGCTAAACATACCTTCTGGGGGTCGCGACTTATAACACCAAAGGGTCGTGTTTTATTTAACACAATTTCTAAAATGGATTTAAATGTGTTAGCGAGCGGACAACCAACATATTGGCCCACTGATCATCAAAAAATACCAGATGTCATCAATTTCGGCGTGGTTAAAAACATTCCCATAGAAACAATTCATGTTGAAGCCTCCCTAGAATTATCTTCCGACCACACACCTACAATTGTTACTATAATGAACCCCAATAGAATTGTACCTCCGACTGGTTACATAGCGACGACAGCTACGCAAATTAATTGGTTAAAATATAAAAAATATCTCAATACCCATTGCACAGAAAATATTTGTGCTGAATAATTAAAAAAAAAAGTTAAACAAAAGATGGATGTCAAAGAATATGCCCTGAAACTTATTGAGGAAATAAAAAAAACCAGGAAGAGAATGTATTTATGATATGGGCAATCGTTCATATAAAAATACTTACCTTAAACAAAATATATGGACGGAAATAGAAAAATCTATTGGAATTGGTCGTAAGTAAATTTTAAATGGTAAATTTTAATATAATATAATAATGTTTAACATAATGTATACCAATTGTTGAAGGAAGTGAATGTCAAATATTATGGAAAAGTCTGCGAAGACGCTACAAAGCAGCTTTAACCAAAAATAATGGGAAAAGTGGAAGTGAACGGGTGGCAGTAAGAGGCTTCTCTAGGATCCTAATGACAGAAATGGATTTTTTCCAAAATTTCTGCGAAGATAAAGAGTAAGATCTTTTAAGCATTATGTTACACATTATCTACTTTGTATTCATAAAGTACCATTTTTTTAGTTGTACCATAGAGCAATTCCATATGAAAGCGATCACCTTTTGGACGACCCCTCTCCGATTTTAAAATAAATAGTCTCAATCGATTGCCCAGCAAAAAATAATGTACCTACATATTTTTTTTTTTTTATAGTGACTGGTTTAGTGGTGGTGTACACCACTGTCATGTGACAAAATTGAAGAATTCTTCATAAGGGACCTCATTGAAAGTTGTTTTAAAAAAAAACTACAAAAGCGATCGCAACGAGTGATAGCTCGTTGGAAAGGAATCAGGCTTTAATTGAAAAATAAAATTTTCCTAATTTTTCTTAGAAATTTACCTTTAAATTTTCCCATGAAAATTAAATTTTCCGATTTTCCACAGAAGCTCCTAAATTTTCCGGCTAATTTTTTTTTTTTGGATTCCTCATAATTTTTGCTTTAAGAATCAGCAATAAAAAAAATGGGCCCCGACTCCTTGTTTGGACAGGAGAAGAGCATTTAAGAGACCACCTTGTTAAAAATACATTTTAAAAATAATTTTACAGCTAAAAATACATTTATGAAGAAAAAATCAATTTTTTTTTTAAGAGCCCCAAGTTGAGTGTGTAGTGAATATGGTCTGCCTGCCTTCACAAGATCGGCCATAAATCCATGGATAATAGCAGCAGTGGCATGTAATGGCACACCAAACCCGACTAAGGCTACAGGTCATAAAATGTTTTGTAAATTTTTTAAATTACCAGGTAATAAATATTTCGCCTAAAATGACACGTGCAGAAACAAGTCATAAAACACGGATTTTCCATAAATATGGCGAAATATTTATTACCTGGTAATTTAAAAAATTTGCAAAACATTTTATGACCTGTGGTCGGCTTATTGGCAGTAACCAATTAAGTCCCTCTTTAAAAAACATTTTATGACCAGTAGTTCACGCAAATTTTCCTATTAAAGAAAAGCAAATATCGCTTATTTTTTTTACCTATTTTTTACCAAAAAATAAATATAAATACTTCACACACTCTGAGTCAAATTTCAGTTGAATACTAAAAGTGAAAGTGTTAAATGTTTTTTTTTTGTAAAGTAAAGAGTGAAGCTGTAAAGACAATTTAAAGTAAAATGAATAAATTTTGCTGCAATCCGTTTAACAAGAGTGGACATCGTTCGAAAAAGATAAAAGTATTAAAATTAACTGGTGTTTCGAAGCGATACATGAATGAATTAAATATAAAATACGGTGAAGAAGCAGAATTCATTTTCCCCAAGTGTAAAATCGATTTGTCTCAACAAGATAACCGCAAAAGTCAATCAATATTAAAACTAATGGCGCTAATAGTTGAAGAACAAGTGCAGCAAAATAATGTTTTTTAAATTAGAATGTGAATTATTTATTTTTATATATTATTTTAATTACCATTATTATTTTTGTGATGTGTTCATTTATTCAAATTTCAATTTATAAAGTTTTCTTGCAATAGTCCTATTCTCTCAATATTTGACATACATACTTTTTTCTTTAGCCAACTTTTGGTTAGCATTTAAGCTATAGATACAGACGTACATAAAGGTAACCCTCGATTTACGCGGTCTGTTGGGACCGAAGAAAGCACGTGTAAATCAAATTCGCGTAAAACAAGGTTCAGGACTGGCACAAATTCCGTTTATGGGACCAGAAATTTAACATATCGTGTAAATCAAAACATGATATACATACAAAATTTCATGTTGGGGCCCTAAAACCGTGTTAAATCAAGAATATAGAACTGTATATATTTTACTTTTAAAAAAATTAAAGGATATTTCTTTATAACGATATGTATAAAGCTTTGTTTTTATATCTTTATAAAATAACTAGCAGGCCCTTTCTTTCAGATGTTACAGTGTCTGCATGCCAAATTTTAAGAAAACCGGTTGATTAGTTAAGAAGATAATAACAATTATAGGCTTTAGTTCTTTCCAGAAATTACACTATTTTTCCACCAAATTTCAAGATAATCAGTTGATTAGTTAAGAAGTTATAGCCCCTCCCTATACTCCTCTTGTCCTATTTCATGCTCTTTCTCTTTCAGATGTTACAGTGTCTGCATGCCAAATTTTAAAAAAACCCGGTTGATTAGTTAAGAAAACATAGGGAAGGGAGCTTTTACCCCTCCTGCTTCACGCCCTAAATAATAAAAACTATAGGCTATAGTACTTTCCAGCTGCAACACTATTTGGCTGCGATATTTCAATAATATATTGGGAGGGGGAGCTTTTACCCTTCTTGCCCGATTTTACATCCTATTCCCTTTTTCCTTTCAGATGTTACAGTGTCTGCATGCCAAATTTTAAGAAAATCCGCTCATTAGCTTAGTTTGTGCTTTGTTGTGATACAGACGTGTATTTTTAACCCCGCATACGATTTGAACTATTAATTAATCATATCTGATTTTGACATATATCAGCAGCGAATGGACGCTTAAAATATATAATATATTTTGTTATTTAACAGAAGCTCTTACGCTAACGTCCTAAAATCAAACCATCAGCCAATGCAATGTGCCTCGCCAAGTAATGATAAAACTCCGGTTTCTAATTTAAGTCGTTAAGAAAAAACCATGGAAACATTATTGCAAACAGTAAATAATTTTCAGAACACAATGGGTAATATGATACAGGAAATGCTTAGAATGCAATCGCTGTTATTGCAAGCTGTACTTAACAAACCATTAACTGTTTAAAAATTTGTTTTTGGAACGCAAACGGCATCCGCCAACATAAAAATTAATTAGAATACTTTCTTAAAAATAAACAAATTGATGTCATGATGATTTCTGAAACTCATTTGACCTCAAGAAATACGTTTAAAATAAATGGTTATATACTATATGATACCAAGGACCCACGAGATAGAGCTTGTGGAGGTTCTGCCATTTTAATAAAAACCCGAGTCAAACACCACCTAATGTGTGATCATCGTGAAGATTATCTCCAAGCAACGAACATTTGCGTTGAGGAATTAAATAGAAACCTAGTAATTTCATCGTTATACTCCCCGCCTAGATTTTCAATATCGGAGGACCAATATTATAAATATTTTAAATCATTAGGACCGTGTTTCCTAGCCGCTGGCGATTATAACGCTAAACATACCTTCTGGGGGTCGCGACTTATAACACCAAAGGGTCGTGTTTTATTTAACACAATTTCTAAAATGGATTTAAATGTGTTAGCGAGCGGACAACCAACATATTGGCCCACTGATCATCAAAAAATACCAGATGTCATCAATTTCGGCGTGGTTAAAAACATTCCCATAGAAACAATTCATGTTGAAGCCTCCCTAGAATTATCTTCCGACCACACACCTACAATTGTTACTATAATGAACCCCAATAGAATTGTACCTCCGACTGGTTACATAGCGACGACAGCTACGCAAATTAATTGGTTAAAATATAAAAAATATCTCAATACCCATTGCACAGAAAATATTCCGCTCAGTACACCGGATTATGTAGATCGCGCTATTGACAATTTTGATAGTTTTCTGAAACTAGCTGTTCAATATTCCAGCGATACCCAAAAAAATTAAAAATAATAAAATATATTCTTCAGATGTCGAGCGGCTCTTGACTGAAAAAAGGAGAGTTCGAAGAGAGAGGCAACTTTACAGATCCCCGCAACTTAAGATTTTATTAAAAGAGTGCACAAAAAGGCTAAGAAAGTTACTGCAGAATCAGAAAACGGCTTCTCTAGAAAAATATCTTAAGGAACTTGATGCAACTCCACAATCTGACTACTCATTATGGCGTGCAGCTAGAAATCTAAAAAGGCCAGTTATATCTAAGCCACCATTATAAACTTGAATTGTAGTTGGGCAAGAAACGATATTGAAAAAGGAAATCTGTTTGTTAGTCACTTGAAAAACGTATTTACACCAAATATATCTCACAATATTGCGGTCGAGTTACCACCTGTTGCTGCTAGAGCAGCTTTTCCCCTCAGAATTGAGTTAAGAGAAATCGAAAAGGCTATTTGTGACTTAAACACTAAGAAGGCATCTGGTATTGACAAAATCAGTAATAAAATGCTTTTGGAGCTACATCGCATAGCAAAGAAAATTATTCTTTTTATTTTTAATGCTATTTTACGCCTTGAATACTATCCTCAAAAATGGAAGGTTTCCTTAGTTACCATGATACCAAAGCCAGGTAAAGATCATACAAAAGTTGAGTCTTATAGGCCTATTAGCTTATTATCAAATATGTCAAAGCTGTTTGAGAAATTATTAGTTTCAAAATTAACACCGATTTTAAGTGAAAATAGATGTATTCCAAACCACCAGTCCGGATTTAGAAGAAAACACAGCACAATCGAACAGACTCATCGAATAGTAAATGTCATAAGAAAAGCATTTGAAGAAAAGAAATATTGCTCAGCACTCTTCATCGATGTTTCGCAAGCTTTTGATAAAGTCTGGCATGAAGGCTTATTACATAAATTGAAGCAAAATTTACCAGCAAACACACACAAGCTGCTAAAAAGCTACTTAGTCGGTCGTCAATTTATTATTAAAGAAGGAAATTTCTTAAGTTCACCTCAGCCCATTGCCGCTGGAGTCCCACAAGGCAGCATCCTGGGCCCCCTATTATACTTAATTTATACTTCGGACATGCCAACAAGCAACTACACACAAACTTCAACATTTGCAGACGATACAGCTTTTCTAAGCGTCCACGAAAATCGTTATGAAGCATCGCGTTACTTACAGCATCATATATTTCAACTAGAAATATGGTTAAGACAATGGAGGATAATGGTCAATGAGCAAAAATGCGTACATATAACATTCACTTTGCGCCGGGAATCTTGCCCCCCTATTACAACCAATAATCAAATAATTCCTCAACATTCGCAGTAAAATATCTCGGTATACATCTGGATCGGCGATTAACGTGGAAATGCCATATAGAGGCAAAATTAACTCAAATGAAACTAAAAGCCATTCAAATTCATTGGATTATTGGAAGAAATTCTGTCATTAGTCTCGATTGCAAGCTTCTACTTTACAACTCTATCTTAAAGCCTATCTGGTGCTAAGGTATTCAACTATGGGGCACTGCCTCGGCCTCTAATATCGACAAAATTCAAAGGCGCCAAAATAAACTTCTTCGAATAATCACAGCAGCTCCCTGGTATGTTAAAAACTCAAACATTCATAAGGATCTCAATGTGCCATTAGTTAAAACTATGATTACAAAATATGCAATAAAATTTAAAAAGGCTTGAACAACACCCAAATCCACTAGCTCGAAATATTTTAAATCATGGCGGCCACACTCGCTTAAGAAGAAGAGACACTGCAGCACTTACCCAATTAGATGAGTGATAAACACCTATATAAGTGAACAGAACACGTGATGAAGAAAATTTTGTCTGGCACTGGCAGGACATAAAATAACGTATTAGGTTAAGATTTGATTAATTATGGTTAGTTCATATTTAATATATGAAGATTCAATAAAAAATAATGACAAAAAAAAATTAGCTTAAAAGATATACGGAAGGGGAGCTTTTACCGCTATTGCCCTATCTCACGCCCTATTTCCTTCAGATGTTACAGTGTCTGCATGCCAAATTTTAAGAAACCCGGTTGATTAGTGTAAAAGATTGGGGAGGGGGAGCTTTTACCATTTGCTCTATTTCACTTCATATATAATACAAATTGTAGGCTATTGTTCTTTCCAGATGTTACACTATTTCCCTGCAAAATTACAAGAAAATCGGTCGATTTGTTAAGCAGATATAGGGATGGGGATCTTTTACTCCTCTAGCCCTATTCCCTATTTTCTTTCAGATGTTACAGTGCCTGCATGCCAAATTTTAAGAAAACAGGTTGATTAGATAATAAAATATAGGGAGGGGGAGCTTGTGCCATATTTTGCGCCCTCTAGCGATTAAAAATATACTCTACGACCTATTCTCACACCTAACAAAAACACATAAAAATTTCATAAAAATCAATCAAACCGTTTCGAAAGAGTTCAAAAAGGAGGGCATTTTGTTTATATTTGTATGGGAATATATAGGAAAATCTAAATGGCATATCTCAGGAACCACTGGGCCGATTTCATGCAAACTTAGCATAAACGATCTACAGACTATCCCCAACGTACCCCAACATTTTTGTTGAAATCGGTCTAACCGTTTTCGCAGTTAGTGGTGACATCAAAGTGTAAACTTCTTTTTATATGAATATATAGATTGAATTAAAAAAGAATAAAAAAAAATAATTAAAACATACATATTGTTACGAAAGTAACTTTGGTTAAGAATTAGTTGTAATTATTGGTAAAAAATTAAATGAATTTATGTATTTATTGGTTATCTTGTATTTACTAGTAGCCCAGTCATTGGGTATTTTTACTTGGAAAGTTTTCCGGGAGTTTTGAAAATAGACAATTTTATAGATTTTGACGAGCTCTTTCCGAATTTCAACTTTGCCACCTCGTATCTTTGCCGCTCGCGCCGCCATATTGGAAAAATGGCGCCTAAAAGCAGTTTTTTGATAATAACTCCTTTCTGACGCATTTTACAGCAAAAACATTTTTAAAACAAAATAATTGTAGAGAAAATTTCCTACAATTTATGTCATAACCTTTTTTTCCTAAAATCAGTAGTTTCGGCGTACGAGCGTACGACCATTATACATCCACGCTAACGCGTAATATTTAATTAAACTGCTCATAGAAATATTTAGTCATCAGAACATGTTTATCATATCACAGTGTCGTTTGCATTTATAGAGCTTTGGCTTCTAATGAAGGAAACTGTTTTATTTGGGGTGATATATTGCAAGAAAGTAAAGTTATTGAAGTGAAGGAAAAAGGATTGGAAACTTTTCGTAAGTCAAGTGTACAAAGAAAAGACAATAAATACAAACTTTTGGTGGAATTAAAATCGATAGTGGTTCACGATGTGTGTCGATGGCTAATCGCTGCAGCTTTGCTTAGGGGAAGCGATGGTATGACTTCCCAAGTAGAACTGCGATCTATGCGTCCAACGTTCTCATTCAAGAATCATTGTTTTTTATGTGCTGCTGAGATAACATCGGAGTTAATATCAAAGCAAAAGCAGACTCGTTTATGTGACCGTAATATTGTGTATTGTGTGCTTAAATTTTCGATGAAAAATAGTATTTCAGAACTTGCTCAAGCTCGTAAAGATGATTGGGGCCAAGCAATCGTTGAACGTCTTGAACAGGTTAATGATTTAGTCGCAGCCGATGCACAATATCACAATTCTTGCATGAAGAAATTGTACTAAACGCCCCCGACTGAAGAAAGAAAAAAAAATCGAGCTGAATTCTGCGATTCAGTACTTTTATTCATATCTCGAAGAAAATTCCCAAGAATGTCAGTTTTCTCTGGACGAACTAATGACCAAAATTGAAGGTGATTACCGTCCACACATAAAACCAGTGAAAGCACAACTGTTAAAAAAATATGGTGATTATATTTTAATTGCTGTCACTGCCAATAAGGCGCCTAGGGTTTGCTCTCGAAGTACAGGGTTTAAATTATTGACGGAAGCCTGGTACAATGAAAAAAGTGACAACAAGATAGAATAACGTAAGCGTATTGTGAAGGCAGCAGCAGTAATTGTTACAGAGGATATTCGATCAAAGGTGTTCGAGACAAAACATTATCCTCCATCAGACAATTTTTGTCAAGATGTGGAGTCAGATATACCTGAAACTTTGCGAATTTACCTGGATGGTATAGTTTTAAAAAATAAACGCGCCTCGATTGACAAATGGAAGAAAAAAAGCATTGCACTTGCACATTCTATTATTGCAGCAGCAAGGCCGAAATCTTTAATATCATCGGCTCAGGTCGGAGTAGCAGTATTTTTATTTCAAAAATATGGATCTCGACGATTGATAGATTCTTTATCATCTCTCGGATTTTGCGCTTCGTACACCGAAGCAATGCTGTTCGAAGTTTCAGCTATTATGCGCTCACCATTGAATATTGATGATCAACACTTTTCATGCTTTGGGTAGTATCCATTGCATAACTCCTAAAAGTGCTATTGCTCCCGACCAAAATATTGAACGATTATAGAAAATGAAAGAGGAAGAAACCAAAAACGCGTACTACGACCAGCTCATGTCAATTACAAACTCAATACAAAAGGGAGACATCCTCATCGTTATGGGAGACCTAAATGCTAAAATCGGTTCAGAAAACCACAGTCTTGAACACGTAATGGGAAAGCATGGATTGGGCGCAATAAACTCCAACGGCAGGCTTTTGACAAGCTTTTGTAATGAAGCCACCCCCTTTTTATCGGCGGCTCGCTATTCCCACACAAACCATGCCATAAAGCAACCTGGGTATCCCCAGATGGAATCACCGAAAACCAGATAGACCACTTCTGCATAAGCAGACTCTGAAAGAAGTGTCTACTAGATGTTCGAGTCAAAAGGAGCGCTGACATCGGATCCGACCACCACCTTCTCGTGGCATCTTTGCGCCTTAAAATTGCATTAATACAACGACCAAGCCAACATGGATCAAGAAAAAAATACAACCTTAAAAAACTTTCATCGCCGCAAACCAAGCGTTCATTTATAAGCGAACTATATCCAGCTGTACATGACCCTCGACAAATAGGTACACAAGACGATGAATCATTGTGGTCAAATTTTAAATCCACGTTCATAAATGCCAGCGAGAAAGCTCTCGGACCCCAACCAAAGTAGATGAGAGTATGGATGACTGACGAAACGTGGGATCTCATCGAACAACGCAGAAAGTCAAAAAATATTCGAGATTCAACCAAGGTATGAAGCAGAAAGAAACAGGCTTCCAAAGATTACGATGACCTTGTTAAAAAAGTGAAAATTTCGTGTAGAAGAGATAAGTCCAATTGGTTGGACAAACTCGCGGAGAGGGCAGAAGCAGCAGCAAAAAATCGTGACATGAAACTCTTATACGACATCACTAAAGAAATATGCGGGAAAAAGTCACTTCAATCACGACCCATCCGGGACAAGGATGGAAACCTCTTAACATCGATTGAAGAACACTTCTCTGAAATTCTAAATAATTCTACCCTCCCACCCTCGACTCCAAACGTGACTCACAGAGATAACAGGACCACACGAAACATGTCACTTTTGTCGCAACCACCGCAATACAATGAAATTATTAAAGCCGTAGAGTCAGTGAAGAACAACAAGTCCCCGGGAGTTGATAACATATCAGCTGAGATGATTAAAGCATGTCCACAGCTCGACTCCTACATCCCCTATTTATTAAAATTTGGGAAACAGAAAAACTACCAGAAGAATGGTTGGAGGGGATATTAGTCACGATCCCAAAAAAAGCCGACCTTAGTCAATGCCGAAACTACAGAGGTAACCAAAATTTTACTTAATCGCGTAAACAAAAAACTGGACTCAACCATTCGCAGGCAACAGGCAGGGTTTCGATCAAACCGCTCATGTGTCGACCACATTAATACATTGAGGATAATAATAGAACAGTCCGTGGAGTTTAGAACCGCTCTCCAACTTGTATTCGTCGATTATAGCACAGCATTCGACAGCATTAACAGAGACTGTATATGGAATGCTTTAATAAAGAGGGGTATTTCACCAAAGCTTATAAGACTGATAAAGGCACAATACGATGGCTTCAAGTGCAGAGTTCTGTACAATGGTCGCTTATCTGCGGAGTTCAACACCATTTCTGGTGTTCGACAGGGCTGCATCATGTCACCTATACTATTTCTGATAGTGCTGGACGATGTTTTAACACGGGCTATAGACGGAAAAAACCGTGGTATCACTTGGAACCTCCAAAGCCAATTGGAAGATTTGGCATATGCAGATGACATATGCCTGATATCATCAAGGCATGCCGATATGCAGGATAAAATTGACAACCTTATCACCGAATCTAACAATGTTGGCTTAAAAATTAACTCCGCAAAAACCAAAACGTTAAAAATAAATGCGACCAACTCTGACGCAAACTTTAAAGCCGGTGAGAATGCTATCGACAATGTGAACTCCTTCACCTACCTCGGGAGTGTCATTTCCCCAGATGGCGGAGCTGCAAACGATATCCATAGTAGAATATCCAAAGCACAAGGCGTTTTCACAGCTATGGAAAATCTGGAGGTCATCACCAATCTACACCCA
Source organism: Pollenia angustigena (assembly GCA_930367215.1). Classification (NCBI taxonomy): domain Eukaryota; kingdom Metazoa; phylum Arthropoda; class Insecta; order Diptera; family Polleniidae; genus Pollenia; species Pollenia angustigena. The sequence goes on along the minus strand of OV884061.1, from coordinate 6,454,763 downwards.
CACCAAATTACGTATCTTTAACTCAAACGTAAAATCTGTTCTTTTATACGGATGTGAGACCTGGCTAATGACAAAAGCACTTGAAAAGAAACTTCAAATTTTCGTAAATAAATGCTTCAGGAAAATTTTGAAGATCTGGTGGCCAAATACCATATCCAACAAATTACTTCTCGAGAAATGCAACCAAATTGAAATACAACTCGAAATTAAAAAGAGACGATGGAATTGGATTGGTCACACCCTGCGGAAATCACCAACAGAAATATGCGGACAGGCTCTAGAATGGAACCCGCAAGGTAGCAGGAAACGAAGAAAGCCAAAGCATACATGGAGACGAACTATTGAAGATGATATGAAAAAAATGGGATGCAATTTCAACAGGGCAAAAATCATCGCTCGAGATAGAGGAGAATGGCGAAATTACGTTGAAGCCCTATGCTTTACAGGGAGCTAAAGGAAATAAGAAGAAGAAGATAGAAAATGCCGTCTGCAATAGTCGTTGGTAGCTTTGGTGTAAATAGTATAAAAGATAAAACAGCTGCAAATCATATTTTATTTTTGCATGCCTTTAGTGGTTGTGATACCACATCAGCAATATTTTATCAAGGAAAAATTAAATTTATTAAAGTTCTCCGAAAAAACCCTGATGTTATCGAAGTATTTAAAAATCCAAATGCTGATCCAAAAGTCATTGCTAAAGCTGGAGAACGTTTCCTCATCGAATTATACAGTTACAGTGATGTGAAAAGCCGTAAAAGTACATCTTTAAATAATTACAGATATGCATGCTTTACAGCCTCAGCATATAAAAGTAAATTTAATATTGCGTCGCTACCACCAACAGAAGCAGCAGCACTACAACATTCGTTTCGATCTTATCACCAGGTTCAGCAGTGGCATGGGAACGAACAAAATGTAGAACAATGGGGATGGAAAAAAGACAAGAACGGACTCGTTCCTGTTACTACATTCGAGCCCCCTGCTCCGGAAAGCTTGTTGAAACTTATTTCTTGCAAATGCAAGAAAGGTTGTCATAAAGCTTGCGGATGCAGAAAGGCTGGGCTAAAGTGCTCCGTTGTGTGCACGAACTGTAGTGGTTCTTGTGATAATTCGCAATTTACTTTACAAGATAGCAGTGAAGAAGAAGAAGAAGAAACGGACACTATTCTCGAGCAAATACACGACGAAATCGAGAACGAAGAGGACCGCGTTGAAACTGATGATCCTATCACCGATGATGCAGAAGAAACTTCCGTCTTTGATATTTCAATCAGTACTGAAGACGATGAAAGCACAACACCTGGTCCGTCAACAGTATTGAAGCGACGGAGATTGAACAAAATTTGGAAATAGTGAGTCAGATATGGATTAGGCCTACTGGGGATACCACGATAAAAAACGCGCCGCTTTCTCTACCTCATGGTGGTGTGGAAATGAGTATTTCTGCCGAAACGTGTGTTGAACTACACTTTACGGCGCCGAAACTATTGATTTTAGGAAAAAAAAGGCGGTGACATAAATTTTAGGAAATTTTCTCCACAATTATTTTGTATGAAAATGTTTTAGCTGTAAAATGCGTCGGAAAGGAGTTATTATCAAAAAACTGCTTTTGTGCACCATTTTTTGCGATATAGCGGCGCGAGCGGCAAAGATACGAGGTGGCAAAGTTGAAATTCGGAAAAAGCACGTCAAAATCTATAAAATTGCCAATTTTCAAAACTCCCGGAAAACTTTCCAGGTAACCAATATTTTTCCTACCAAATGACTGTACTATAGTTATCTTGTAGTAATTTAATTAGTTTACATTGTTATCATTATACATACTTCAACCCCAATGGCAGAATGCTCTAGAAAAGTTAATGTTAAAAAAAGCTATAGTTTAAGTGATGCGACTATTTAACCATAGATGTCGCTAGTTATTACACTGTAACTGTTAAGTTTTAAATGCATAACATAGCCAATGTATTAGTTGTTAACATCAAACAGTAAAAGCTCAAACATACCAAAACATTCTGGAGCTTTCTAGATAAATTTTATTGAGTATAAATACTTGCGAAATGACGTTGCCAAATCAATTTTGGTTTAAACTTTCAAGTGTGTGGATCACATAGTAAGCATTGAATAAAAGCTGTAAATTACGGTTGTTAAAGTGACTAAGTACTAAATATAGTTGTGTAAATTGTAAACAGTGTTTAAAACGTTGTGATTATTTAGTTTTATTTAAAGTGCAATAAAGACCTCAAGAGGTTTATTATAAAGGAAATAAACCAAAAACGTTATTGAAAAGCAGTAACGTAACAATATGTAGTTGAATATTTAAAATCAAAAATATAAGAAAATGATGAAAATTGTAAAATAGTCACAAACAAACTAAACCAAGACAAATTGAATGAAAACCAGTAAAATTTTACTGGTTACTTTTTAAAAGAATTTTAATAAAAAAAAGTTATATTGTAAGCATTGTCAATTAATTTTTAGACTTTTTCAGGTAAAATATATTTGTTTGCATATGTTTCAGAAAAGGTAAATTAGCTTAGTACTGCATTATTTCAGTATCTTGTAAATGTTTGCTGAATACTGTAATTTTTTCAGTAAACAGTAAAAATTTACTGGTAACTGAAAAAATTGCCATCATTTTTTGAGCGTGTTTTATTAAAACGTGAAAAAAGCGCGTATTTCAAAAAAAGTTTACTATTAATGATCCGTGTTATATCTAAATAGCGTAAATGAAGTACCGTGTAAATCAATGGATGATACCTGTATACTTAGGAATGATTTGGTACACAGCCAAGATAGTCTGGTATAGTATAGAATCATTCCTAGGTATATGTACATAGGTAGCTATAGCTTAAATGCTAACCAAAAGTTGGCTTAAGAAAAAAGTATGTCAAATATTGAGGGAATATGACTATTGCAAGTAAGCTTTAGAAATTGAAATTTGATTCAACGAACACTTTTGAAAAATAAAAATGTTTTGAATCTGTGAATTATAGGTCTGTCTGCGTACACATATTTGGCGCAAAATGTTGCAAAATCTTGCAAAATGTTGTCTGCGTACTCCAAATCTCTTGCAGCCAAAAAGAGAATTTTTTGACAGTTGGAAGTTAGAGAACTCGCAAAATGTTACTCGAGAAATTTCCGCTTGCAAGATTTTGCAAATAGTTTGAACAGCTGTTTGAATGAAATAGTTTTTGGGAAATGAAAATAAAAATTTAAATTTAACAATGGCAGAGGTAATTAGTTAGAATTGTGTTGATTTTTAACGTTTATAATAAATTATAATAAACAAAACATTTTACTTCATGCTAGAAACGTCCAAATATACAGTGCGACCGTGGCGTAAGTGGAGTGGAGATGGCAGAACCGATAGAACCAGCAGAACTTTGTGGGACAAACTTTGCAATTGAAGAGGCGAGTATTTGGAATTGTGTTCCTGGCGAGCACTTCACATCCAAATTATTTTTCTCCGTTGTCAAGCTGTTGGAGGGCACTGTATTGGGCATTTCATTCTTTTTTTTCCATTGTAAGCCGGCACTATGTTGGGCAATGTAAGCAAAAGAAGTTTTATAAAAAACCCGACAAATAGAACTAAAAACTAAGTAGAAATTAATTAAGAACCAAATTAATAACAGTGTAATAAACAACTTTTTTAATTTACAACACTTTTTAAGCTTCACTTTAATTAATAATTTTTCAATTTACCTCGAGAATTCAATTTTGCGTACACATATGTATGCTAAAATTCTTTTGCTTTGTTGTTATTTCAATTGTTTACACACCGATCAGCTGTTTTCTTGCAAGATTTCACTGGATACTGTCTGCGTACTATTTGAGATTTTTTCAGCCGATAGAGTAATATTGGTCTTACTCTCCCAAAAAAATTTACTGAGTATTTGTTACTGGAAAAGTACCCAGACAGACCTTATATCTTATTATTTTTGTTATATTCGAAATTATTATTTTTCGAATTTTATTCTCTGAGATAAATTTCAGTTATTTTAATAAAGATATTACAAAAACAGCTTTATTAAAATAATTGAAATTTACCTCAGAGAATAAAATTTTAAAAATAAAAATGTTGAATATAATAACAAGTAAGAAAGTACAGTCAGTCAAGCCCGACCATATGATACCCTACACCACAGTATTTAAAAACACATCATGCTTATGTGTCCATATAAATATGGATTTATCTATGTTTATAAACTTCATGAAAATTGGTTTGAAAGTTTATGAGAGGCAGAAATTGCCCCCTACCTCCCCTTGTGGTCCTATTTTTGAAAAACTGTACAGCTAATGTGTCCCTATAGATATGGATCTATCTATGTTTTAAATTTCATTAAAATCGGTTTGAGAGGCAGAAATTGCCCCTATCTCCCTTCATGGTCCTATTTTTAAAAAAATGCATACATTCTGTGTCCATATAGATATGGTTCTATCTATGTTTTAAATTTCGTTGAAATGGGTTTGATAGTTTCTGAGAGGAAGAAATTTCCCCCTATCTTCCCTCGTGGTCCTACGATTCGGCCCATTTTCAATAGGTTCAAGGTTACATGGACAGCCAGCCAGCCGGACGGGCATCGTTAGTTCGACTCAGAGAGTGGTTCTAAGACGATCGGTATACTTTAAGGTGGGTCTATGACCAATATTTTAAGGCGTTACATACATCAGCACATATGCATAATACCCTCTCCACTATTGTGGTGTGGGTATAACAATGGTTTTTATGTGATAATATCGTACAAATAGTAATATAAGTACATATGAAATGTTTTTTTTATACCCTTCACCTCAGGTGGAAAAGGGTATATATAAGTTTGTCATTCCGTTTGTAATTTCTACAATAGTGATCTAAGACCCTATAAAGTATATATATTCTGGGTGCTTATGAGGAAAGAACTTGATTTAACGATGTCCGTCCGTCCGTCCGTCTGTCGTCTGTCCGTCTTACGTTTGATATGTGTTTTCCGGAGACTCCAGACATGATAGCAGCTAGGTTGTTTTACATTTATGTCACATATAGTCCACAATTTCGTGCAAAAAACCACGACTGCCTCTAATTTTTTCCAAAAATCCCTTGTTGCTGTTGTATTTTTATTGCTTTTTTCTGTATATCTGGAGAACGGCAAGTGCCAAAGTTTCCAAATTAGGTGCAAACATTCAAGTTATAAATACACACCAACACACTAAATGTGGGCGGGGTTGGAGAAGTGGGCGTGGTAACCCCCATACAAAAAATTTCAAAAATTGTATAATAACCTGAATTTTTTGACTGTAATATGACCTAGGAATTTTTGTGTTTTTTTGCTACTTAAAAACTCGCCAAAAAGATAAAAGAAAACAAACACACATACATACATGGCACAAACTATTTTGGTGAATATATTTCCCAACTTTGCTATTGCGGTGAACAATAACAACAAAAGTAATTTCAACTCAACGGTGTTGAATTTTGTGAACAGTAAACGTGCCATATTTCATTTTAATAATATTCGATTAACGTCCTTCATGGTTCAGTTGTCTAAGGGGTGTGTTAAGTTAGAAACTGACAGTTCTCTGGTTCGAATCTTGGTTTTCTCAAAAGAAAATTTTTTTTTTATATTTTTATTTTTTTATGTTCTAAAAACGATTTAAAAAAAATATTTACCAGTTTTCGCTTTTTAAATTTTATTTATAATGAAGTTTTAAGTATTGTAAATATGTATGTAGTATATGTAACAACTATTTAGTTTTTGTCTAGTTGCTCTGTTATCTGCTCGCTCAATGGTGAAGGGTTTATAAGATTCGGCACAGCCGAATATAGCACTCTTTATTAACAATCTAAGCTAAGCAGATTTTGATGCAATTTGTTGCGTATATAGAATATTAAAGCGAAACTGTTATGGGCTATTTTTTTAAAGTTTATACTTTTTTTTGGCTTTAACTATCACAAGGGTTATATGTAGGCTTGAAAAATTATAACTTAAGGGGACAAAACAGGGTACAATTTCAATATATGGTACTTTTTGTAAACCCACGTTTTTTATGTAATTTTGCCTACAAGGAAAAGGATAAAAATAGTTCAAATCGGGAATTTTAAAATATTGTGCTATGAGAAATAAAAATAATATTTATTGTTTTGTTAAAATACTAAATTTTATTAATTAAAAATCAAAATTAAGTTGTTACTACAATTGGTAAAGTATTGTGTATACAATTGTCTTACTTCTTCGGCGTCCTTAGAAGCTCTATTTGAACCCATCCGACCTAAAGATCTCAGGCCATCTTGATTTTCCTCTCGCCATAGTCCAGGAACGACGGCACCATCTGCACCTTATCTGTCAATAAGGTCAGGCTGTACATACTTTGATGGTGCCCTTTCCCGCAAAAAATTATGTAAACAAACCGTAGATTTTATAATGTTTATCACTGTTTCCTTGCTAGCAATTATTGGTTTGCGATAAATTCGAAAACGATTTGCCAATATTCCAAACGCATTCTCTACAACTTGTCTAGACCTGGATAGGTTTTAATTGAAAGTTTCCTGTTCAGGGGGCAGATTACCACAACTGCGTCCGGGATAAGGACGTAACAAATTTGTTCTTAGCGGAAAAGCTTCATCGCCAAGAAATACGTAGTCCGCTAATATATTGGTGTTAGGTAGATTTCTTGGGCCTGGAAATTGGATTTCTTCAGACTTATCAATTATTGCTTTTCCAAACTTGGAATTTCGCAAAATACCGCCACCACTTTTGTGGCCTAAAGCTCCAATGTCAACCAACACAAATTTGTAATCTGCATCAGCTACAGCCATTAAAACTAAACTGTGCGTATGTTTATAATTAAACGTCAGTGAATTGTGATTCGGTAGTGCCTAAGAAAGATAATTATATTGACATATACATACATTTTTATTATTTATTTGCTTATATTTATTTATTGGTATCAATACACACTTGTATTACTACAGGTATCCCTTGATTTACACGGTACTTCATTTACGCGATTTAGATATAACACGGATCAATAATAGTAACCTTTTTTTTGAAATACGCGCTTTTTTACGCGTTTTAATAAAACACGCTCAAAAAATGATGGCAATTTTTTCAGCTACCAGTAAATTTTTTACTGTTTACCACGCAAATCAGGCCCTAAAATTGCAAGGATTTCATTGAACGTATTGGGGTCCATACGGTGAAAATTTATAAACGATTCCGCGTCATGAAGGTGCATCTTTAGGAACAAGTGTGTGAAAAACACCGTTTGTTCTTCTTTTCTGTAATATTTTTCTTACTGCTATTCTTTTCATTTTCAACCTTTTTTGATAAATTTGTTTTGCTAGTAAATGGGTTATGTGCAATTCAATTAAAAATAATAAAATAAATTTTCTTCTTTCGTCCATTTTCTTTAACACACTTTTTTAAAAAAATCTAATAGTTTGCTAACTGTGCTGCCACTTTGTATAATCGTTTACATCTGTAAACCAAATGGTAGCTTTGTTTGTCCGGACAAATTTTTCGAGATGGGTGAATCGTTCTGCAGAACACTCTCTGTAAAAAAATTCAGAAATATTGTTCGGAACGCATGGGTGAATCGAGCTTTAATGTTACTTGAGGTGTTCATACTGCCCTTTTTTACAACTTTGGTACTTACTACTTTGTTTGTATAACCAATGTTTCATTTTGTTTGTCGTTATTCATATTGCTCATAATTTTGTGAAAATATTGTTTTAGAACAAAATATAAAAATATTTACACATTAAAATGAAAAAAGGCAATGTATATTATTATCATTTTAATTTATCCAAGCCATTTGCGATGTCGATTTTTGTTTCCAAGCCGTTATAGCGTGCATAAACCGCTAAAATATCTTTAAAAATCGCTCATGAATCACATTAATTATAAAAGTTTAATAGTTGTAAACAAAGCAGCTAATTGTGTTCTATTGAAGTTGCACAACATGAAACACTTCGAGTGATTGTAGGTAACATTAGAAAGTGTTACTTGTATTTTCTGTAACATATTTTTCTCAGACAAGAAATCGCCAATTATTCGGCAAAAATATGTCCAGTGTCGTTACTTTCAGAAAAGGAAGGTATAAGTTTTCAGTTAATATGGTTCCTAGCGTATATTTCACCACCGCCTCCGTTACCAGTTCTATTCGAGCGAAAAAGACGATATCTAAATACGGCATACAAACCATCCCCAATTTCCTTCTTGAACCAGTACCTCGTTTCTGTATTTCTCGCTTCGTAAAATTTTCCGCATGTAACGTGTGAATTGCAACAAAAATAGTGTGAAATTAAACAAAAAATGGTTTTTCTCACGCAAGTGTTTCTGTATCTTTTCTTGGCGAGAATTATCTGTCGTTTTAATAATTTTCCAGCAATTATTGGAAGGATGCGAGAAAAAGTGGTTCTATAACAATGTTTTGCGAAAAGTTTCTTTCAAGAACTGTCAAAATAAGTCGCATTTGAAATTGGTGGCGAGAAAAACAAAATGTAGATATTTTGAATTTAAAATATGTTTATATACTATTTTTTTAAATAAATAAAAAAATAGAAGGAATATAAATGATGAATGCATAATTTATATGATGAAAATAAACAAAAAACCATTGTTATATTTTGTTAGCCTTTTCTTGTTTTGGTTTTAATCAGCGCTGCCAGATAAATTTGTATCAAAATCGTAAATTTTCTGAGAAAAAAATATAAAAGATCCTCCTTTTTTGTTTTAAAAATCGTGTAATTTAAAATAAATTTTAAACAAATTTGTTTCGACTTTTATTTAAACATAATCAAACAAAAACAAAGTTAAAGTTCATGGGTATTTAATAATTTCTTTAAATTTATATTTCTTTTGTTAAGCTGAAGGATAATTAATATTTTTACAAAAGCAAAAAGAAGCCAAGCTTAATAAAATAAACATACATCCTTATTTAAAATAGATAAATATAGATAAATAGATACATTTTTTAATTAAATCAGCTTTGTAAAAAACCTAGAATTCATAGTGACAACGTTGTTTTATATTTATATCGTATGTAGTGCGAAATAGTATATTATTGAAATTTAACTATATCGGTTTACATATGGCTGAGATATAAATCTGTAATTTACCTATTCCTATACATTTTTTTTCTTTTTTTTTACCTGAAATAGACTTAGTAGAACAGCTGGTAGTTTTAGTTAAAAAAATCGGTTCATAAATGAACGGGTTACAGACAAACAACTTTTTTTCTTGCAGAAATAATGGCTTTGGCCCAAAAATGTCCATATAAGATAAGAATATCAAAAGGGTGTTTCCACAGAAATTGAACCCTTATAGCTCAAAAATTAAATTTTTATTTTGAATTAATTTTTCCGCTATTATACAAAATAAATGTATCGTGTCATATCCCAAAGATTAACTTTAATTTTATGTATACTAACAAAAATATATTTTTTTTTGTCACCGATAATAAATGAATTCACACGCAAAAAACTTGTAATTTTTATAATGTATTAATTAAACAAAACATTTCAAAGAATTAAATCAGATATTTAACTTGACATATCCTGTGCAAAATTTTACAAAACATGATGTTTGTTTCAGACATTTAAAAACAGCACATTTATAAAGTAACGGCCGTTACTTTGGATTCACCCAAATATCAATCATATTTTGTTAATGTATATAAGAAGTATTAAATTCAAAATAAGCCAAATCGGTCCCTCGAAATTTTGCTTTTGCCGATACATTTTTCAGGGAAGAGGCAAACAACTTCGAGGACAATTTTCATAATAGGGATAAATAAAAAAATTTAAGCTGTCTTGTTTTTAAAGATATTTTTTTTTACTAATAAACAAACATATTAAAATATTTAAAACTATCTTCTTTCGAAGACTAAGTCTGGGTTCACACTATGAAAGTTTTCTTTCAGAAAATCTGAGTTTATATATGAGAGGGGAAGAGATCATGCTTTTTTCTCTCCTTTCTCTCCCATAAGCTCAGACTTTCTGAGAGAAAACTTTCATAGTGTGATCCCAGACTAAGGGGCAACGCCAACAATTTCATTGAAAGCAAAAAAAAAAAATCAAAAGTATTTTATAAATTTGTTGTTACTTTCTACAGAAATTCATTTTGTTTTTTAAATTTTCAACGCCACAAAATATGAAGTGTTTGAAATTTAAAAATTCAATATGAATTTCTATAGAAAGTAACAACAAAATTATAAAATATTTTTGATTTTGTTTTGGCTTTCGTCACTTTTTTAGAAAAATCATTAAATCGTCACTTTGCTAATTTCGGAACAAAAAGTTGTCAAAATGACAATAACTCGTCAAATCTGGCAGCCCCGTTTTTATTATATTTGTTGTTGAATTTGTTGTGTCTGTTTTCGCATTCAAATACAGAAACACTTTTATCTCATAAATCGAGAAACGATGGAATTTTTTGTTTCACACTTCATGTAAGAAATTTTACGGTGCGAGAAATACAGAAACGAGGTACAGGTTTCTAAAATTTTTATTTATTTATTTTATGTATTAACGATACTCATCGGTCTTTGGTAGTCGGCTTTGTGCATTGAGATGGAAGATATTAAACATTTTGTTACGATTAAATACAATTCGGATCATATTGTTATTACTGCCTCTAGAATCAATTTGATCCAAAGAAACATTAATTTTCCTCAATATTGGAAAGATTCGTGTATAATTCCACTTTTCAAGGCCGGTAATAAATCAAACATAATAAACTATAGAGGAATTGCAAAACTAAGTGCTATCCCAAAATTATTAGAAAAATGTATCACAGATAATATTACTCACCAAATATCGTCTTTTTTACCCACTCATCAACACGGCTTCAAAATTATCCACTCATCACGATTTTAGGAAGGCATTTGATAAAGTTAACCATTTTGTACTGTTATTGAAACTTGATCTTATGGGATGCACAACAAATACCATAAACTGGTTCAGATCATACCTAACAGGTCGGAAACAGTGTGTTATCTTCAATAATGTCAGTTCTAAAATTATTATTACCGAGTGTAATAAAATTTTACAATGTTTTAATGTATGCTGATGATGTGAAAATTTCCATAAGTCATAATAATACAACGTGTTTTAAACATATTTTATGATTGGTGCAATATCAAGCAGATGGCTCTTAATTCAAAAAAAGTGCAAACATATGCGATTTTCACGAAATTGGAATGAAAATTTTCGTTTTTCTTTAGGTGGAAATTAGTGACGAAGTTTCTAGACTTAGGAGTTCTCGTTGTTTGTACATTAAACTTTAATAAACATATTATCATGATAGTAAATAAAGCTCGTGGCGTGCTTGCTTTAATCAAACGATGGGCTAAAGAATTTACTGATCCTATAATAACCAAACGTTTGTATACATCATTAGTAAGGCCTATCCTGGAATACTGTTCTATTATTTGGGATCCCTATACTGATTATCACAAGAAGCGCATTAAATCTGTTCAAAAACAATTTCTTTTATTTTGTCTGGGAAATACAACATGAAATGAAAATGTGAATCTTGTTCTTCCAAATTTTGCAAGACTCTCTATAATCAATTTGCCGACTTTAGAAAGAAGACGCAGCATGCCTAACGTTGCTTTTTAGTAAATTTATTAAATGGTTCAATTTTCTCAGAGTTTCTGCTGAAGACAATTAACTTCAAAATGCCTCTTAGATCTACTCGGAACTTCGCTCCACTTCAGATACAGTGTTTTCAAACTAATTATGCAACGCTGACCCCTTAAGGAGATTATGCAAAACTTTTAATGATTACAGTTGTTTTCGGTTAATTGAGCCCCGCTTAATTGAATTTCCCGTTTTATTGCACTAAAAATCATGGAACGATATCATTCAGTATAACTGTCTATGTAAAGATACCCGTTTAGTTGAGTTCTGTTTAATTGCGTCACCCGCTTAATTATTTCACAAAATAAGACCGCATTGCAAAAAACAAGAGCAAATGTTTCGGATAATTGTTTCCGTCTACTTTATGTGTTTTTGCCTCCACAAATGTAAAAAAAAATATTTTGCGGCAAGAAAATGTTTACGTTGAACGTACCTGATTTTTATTTTGTTTTAAAAAACCTTTGCCATTTATTAACTTAATAAATAAAGAAATGAATTTTATTTTCTATCTAAACATTGGTGTTTCGCTTTGTTGCACATCTTGCTCAATAAAGCGATTTTCGTTTCAATTGTGTCGGCGAGTCAATTAACCGAGTACTGCTTAGTTGAGTTCCCGTTTTATTGCGTCAAAAGTCCTGCATTTTTAAAAACTCAATTAAGCGCAAATAACTGTACTATAATTTTATTGATTACCCTGTAAACATTAACAGCTGTATTCATAAAAACTTATTTATGATTAATTAACCATATTTAAGCAAAAATTGCTAAAGTTGTATTCATAAACGAAAAAAAGTCTATTAAACCTTTAATAAACCATTCATAAAGTAAGAAAAATTATTGTTGGATTTGCCCTTCTTTAAACCAAAAATAAAATGACATTTTGACTAGTGTTTGCATTTTATGATATTATTTTTGTGAAATATGTTGAAAATAATGAAAAAAACGTTTTATTTGTTAATATGGACATGTTAAATATATTTAACTTAATTTGTTTTATTTTTGATAACCAATTTAAAGTTTAATTGTTAATTATTAAAAAAAAAAAGATTTATATGACTTAAATGAATAAGTTCAATGGCAAATGCAGATATTCTCTTTAATTATTCATTAAATTATTGCAACTAGTTGTTTTTTTTTTTTTTGTTAAAAATAACAAATTATTGTTCAAAAATATTAAAGAAAAATAAAATTAACAAATCATAAAATTAGTGATGTTAATAAGAAGTAAACAAACTTTTTATTCGAATACTTTCTTATCGTATATTTAAAAAAGGTTCAAACAAAAGTTTTGAAACTTAAATAATATGTAGTTTTATTTGATAAGAATAATTTTTATAATTCTACAATTAAAAAAAATTATTTTTTTTTTTTTTGATTTTGCTTAAACACTAAAAAATTTTTGGCTAACTATCTAGAGTAATATTGCCAGGGTATCACACGGTTTGTTGGAGCCTCATCCACAAGTCCTCGATCGACCTAGACCTTCGTATAGGAAGGCGAAGAGATTCCAGAATAAGCTCCAGAGTATATCTTGTCTCCACAGTAAAACGTCTGAGTTATTTCCTTGGTACTCCACCAGTAAAACGTCTGAGTTATATTGGTTCTCCACCAGTCACATGAGTTATTAATGGTTCTCCACCAGACAAAACCTCAAATTGAGGTTAAAAACGATTGCATATAGTTAATGCAGATACCGCAAAAACTGTAACTCGGTACAGTTATACGACGCCGAAACACTAACCAATGTGGGGTGACAACGCAAAACGCAACAAAAGCAGACAAACAAAAACGACCTGTTTGCCCTTAAGAAATAATGACAAAAAGCGCGAGCTGCTTCTCCACTCAGAGCAGTTTTACGAGTGAAAAAAAAAAAAAAATATATAATATATCTTTTCATGTGAACCGAATAAAGTTTCATGCATCACTAGCAAAAGATAAAGAAAGTTACCATACTTAAACAGCAAAAGATAAAGAAAGTTACCATACTTAAACACAAAATGCCTACAAGCAATTAATAGTAAAAAAGTTGTTAATGTACGTTTATGAATACAAATTTTTATAGAAGGTTTATAAGACAAACAGAGTTTGATAGTTATTACATACTATACGCTTAAAACAAGAACTTTTTATGAATATGGCTGTAATAGTTTAAAACGTAACATCATTTTGTTTTTGAATGTAAACCATTAGTTAAGTATCCTTATAAAATGTAGATTATTTTATTGGTCTGTAAGGATTTTAGTCCATAGACCGTGATTAAATAAATTAAACAAATAAAAAATGAAAAAAATTATACTCATTATCAAAGTCTGACAATACAACGCAATAACTAAAAGAAAATCTTGAGAATAGTAAGATAAATGTATAATAAAAGCTACAAGTTAAAAGTGTACTTGTGTGCAATGAATATGTAACGTTCTTATCTTTTCGGACAACAACAAGGCCTTTAATTGTTGTCGCTGAGGTGGAAAGTGGCACGCTGGTGTTGGTGCTTTAGGTCGCCTGGAAAGGGGGGTTCGGAATTAAAGAAGCAATTAAAACTTACAACATTTTACGGACGAACGTTCGAGGATTAAAACCTTTTTCGCGCAGGGTTGCCCCAATCGGGTCTGAGTGTCAAAGACTAGCTGTTATAGTCCTGGCAGGCTACCTACCCCTTTATGACTTCTGACATTACCGTTTGTCGTAAGTGTTGAGTAATATCCCAAAACAGTCAACTTACCTCACTTTACTCTACACGCATTCCATGATCTAGTTTAAGTTCAAGTACAAATTCCAATTTTTATTACAAACTTCAGTAAAACCATTAAATTAATTACAAATCAGAATTATCTTATACATATGTAAATAGAGCATAACAAATTAAAAATTAAAAAAATCACGTTACTACCACTTTGACACTAATCTCGAATGAATACATCGTTGAAACTAGAGTTTGCTAAAAACCGTAAAAATGTGAAACCGCGGTATCGGATTTAAAATTATTAAAACCGGTCGGTTTTGGGTTTTGAAAATATCCAAGTACAGCTACATTCATACACATTTTTTTTGTATATAATACAATTTTTTTATTTGTTTCAATTCCGGTTCTTTTATTAAAAAAGAAACATTTGTTCTTCTTAGTACTTATTTTAAATTTAAAGAGAATTTTGAAAACCTTGCCATTGTTCCAGGCCGTAATGTATAAAGTTTTTTGGTTAATGATTTAGGAGTATTATGCATAATTTGCAATTTCTTTTGGCAGAAATATAAATATTTAAAGTAAAAGCTAAAACCGAGGATTTTTGGTCGGGTTTCGGTTTTGTAGGCATTAAAACCGCGGTTTCGATTTCGGTTAAAACCGAACAGCAATCCCTAATTGTAACACTATTAAATTAGGGTGTTCAGTTTAACGTTTTACTCAGAGTATCAAATTCAGCTCATAGATAAAAATAAATGTTTCACGTAAATAAAGAAACAATTTTATTTTGTTTTTTTTTTTGTCAAACAATTTTTCATTTACTCTTGATATATATATTTTCTCTTTCTTTTCCTAGATTATATTTCGACCTAATCAAGCGTAGGAATTCAATTCCAATGGCCTTATTAGGGCACGGGTTTTTATAGTTGTTTCTATATTTACGCCTTTTTATACCCTTCACCGAAGGTAAAAAGGCTATATACAGTAGGGTGGTCGTTAACTGTATGGATCAAACTTTTTTTCTATTTTTCCATGCTCTAACCCCCCAATTCGGTGGGTATTGATAAAAAAACAACTCCAAAAAAATTTTAGGACGATCGGCGAAGGCTAAGCCGTCCCTCAAGCCCGCCAAAGTTTGAGAAAAATCGTAAAGTCCGACTTGCATGACTTATATTTAGGAAAATATAAGTTTTACATAAAAATTGTTTTCTAAGGAGTTGTTGTCAGTAAAGTTTCCAACAACTTTTGCCTTAACAAGTTTTCTCTAAAACTCATATTGAACAAAACCTAATTAAAATAAAAAGTAAACAGCAGCATTGATGCGAATTTTTTCTTTAGAACTGTTTTTTTCTTACACACGTCAATTCAGCTTTAATATTTGTGTTTGTGTGCGTTTGCTTAAAAAAAAAATAGTCAAACGCATATCATTTGTTTCTAACGTACCACGGTTGATAAAGTTGGTGCAATTGTACTTTTTTGATACAATTCAAAGCCAAAAATTACGGTTTTTCCCTAGGGTGGCCGTTAAAATCAAAAGTTGGATTTATTTAGGTCTCACTAGCCAATTTGGTGGGTATTGATAAAAAAAACAACTCAGAAATTTTTAGGACGATCGGCGAAGGCTAAGCCGTCCCTCAAGCCCACCAAAGTTTGAGAAAAATTATAATTTTACATGAAATCTGACTTTTATGTTTAATAACTTAGAAAATATTAATTTTGTAGAAATTTTGTTCACAAGTTTTTCTTTATCTCTTATTAAACAAAATAAACTTAAAATATCGAATAAGCCACTAAAAAATCTAATTTTTAATTCATTAAAGAAACGCATTTTCTATGAATTAGTTTTGTTGAAAAACATTTTTATTATTTATTAAAAAAAAAACTGACCAGCCGGGCACCTGGCGTTTTACCTAATTCGGGTACGCTGAATTCAGTGGTGCTAACCGTTTTTAGGTTAGCTCTTGTTTTAAAAATTTCGAAAACGGAGGAGGTTGCACAGCGTAACTCAAAAACGATTTAGTTTATCAAATAAACTAAAAAAACGAAATTCCACAATAATATTACCTTTAACAATTGTTATAGGTTTTTCTAATAAGCGTAGTCGTTTTAGAAACCAAATTTTTTTTGGCAATGGGGATAAAACAAATTATGTGAGGTTGGTCATACATTTGACCTAACTAAGGGCAATCTTGGCGCTGCAGTGGCCAAATTTAAGAATTTTATCAAACCGGCATATTTGTATGGGTGGGAGATACAAGTAGGGTTTTTTCCCGGGATTTCCCGTCCTTCCCGTTCACTTATTATATTTCCCGTTTTCCCGGGATTTTTGTTGCGGGATCCCTGGAAATAAAAAGTTCTTCATAGTTTCAGAAAACAGCTATTTTTACTCTGAAATTTAGTTTTCTTTTCTCTAAAAATTAGCATCTGTGGATGGGTTGTCTATTAGATCAATTATAAGAAATGTGTACAAACGTAAATCAATGTCTCCTGCGGCAATAAATCTATAAAAAGCAGAATGGGCAGTGCAACAGTTGATAATTAATAAATTCAGTGAAGTGATGAATTGATAAAGAACATAAATTCAAAATAAGATGCAGGCGGTAAATTCTCATTGACCATGGACAAGTCTTAAAAATAGGATATACATAAACATATCGCTCCGTTATTGCAACATAGTCGTATCTACAAAAAAAAAAAAATCGAGCTTGGTAATATATCCGGGAAGTGCGGGGAAACCGAAATAAAAAAATAATGAAACTCGTGTAAGTTACTAAAACATACAATTTGAAAAACACATTGTCCTAAAGATTACAGATGGACCTAATGAAAAGAAATAGTTTGTAAGAAGTAGTCCAGATGATGCTATTTTTTGCATCAACCTTGACATCAGAAGCATGCAACAACGGTGCACTTTTAATTATTTGTCCAACCTCGGTAAAAAAGTAAACGAAATTTTTCGGAAACATGGTAATCAGTAAACAAAATCAGAAATATACTCTTTGGCGACTCACTAAACGCTTTGATTGTGTCAGAAAGTTATTTCCTATGCCGTTAAAAAATGTTAATATATTTATTAAAATATTTTATATATTTTATGATTTTAGTTTTTGATCTCATATCTTGAGTACCTCAATTGTTATGTTTATTTTATCTTGTACTAGATCATCATAATACGGAATTTACTTATAATAGCCAAAGGTAATAATAATCCAAGTTCCGCTTTCAATCTTCAATTAATTTTTGTAGTATTTAAGCATTTATTTTACTTACTTTGTAAACAAGTTCCCTCACGTTTGTTTATAAAAGTTTTTTTCATTAATAAAACCAAGTTTACTTTGTATTATTTGTATGGAGCGGGATCCCGGGATCCCGGGAAATTTAAAAATTTTTCCCGCTTTCCCGGGAATCGAAAAACTCCGGGAAAAAAAACTCTAGATACAAGGCAATTGTGTTTTAAGAAAATGTTAAGCACAAAAAACTAATGAAGGTCCGTCATATATTTAATCCCCCTTGGGGCGATTCCTTGGCAGTTTTGGGGCTTTTTCTTCAATATATTTCTAGTCTGTGTTGAAAATTTTATATGGGAGCACCCTTAAAGAATTAAGAAAGCGTGCAGGTACTTTTTCGACCCCAATAGTAATAAATAATTTTTTTTTATAAAAGAAAGAGACTTTTGTTTCGGTTACACTTGAAACTATTGGTACATACGGTCTATTTCGTTCCTTTGTTTTTATAATATTTTGCCATGAAGGCTTATATGCTGCCGCTGATACTTGATTTAGAAGGTGGCATATGCAATCGTCCAATGATCAAGTGCAAAAATCTATTCACAATAGCGAAGTTTAGTGTTTGGTGCAAATGGTTTTGCAAAGAGCAAATGCAAAATATCATAGCTGTTTTGTTAAATCCAACAACAACATACATAGAGTTTCCTTCAGATTTCATAAAAACGCTACGAAATTCTGCATTTGCACTTTGGCAAAACCATTTGGCACCAAACACTGAAATCCGTTTATATTCATTGGACAGTAAATACGAGTTGCCATTTTATATCAATTATATATATTAAGGTTTGAAAATGTACCAAATGAGTCACCCTACTTTTTGGCTTTGAATTGTATCAAAAAAGTACAATTGCACCAACTTTATCAACCGTGGTACGTTAGAAACAAATGATATGCGTTTGACTATTTTTTTGTCAAGCAAACGCACACAAACACAAATATTAAAGCTGAATTGACGTGTGTAAGAAAAAAAAAACAGTTCTAAAGAAAAAATTCGCATCAATGCTGCTGTTTACTTTTTATTTTAATTAGGTTTTGTTCAATATGAGTTTTAGAGAAAACTTGTTAAGGCAAAAGTTGCTGGAAACTTTACTAACAACAACTTCTTAGAAAACGATTTTTATGTAAAATTAACATTTTCCTAAATATAAGTCATACAAGTCGGACTTAACGATTTTTCTCAAACTTTGGCGGGCTTGAGGGACGGCTTAGCCTTCGCCGATCGTCCTAAAAATTTTTTGGAGTTGTTTTTTTATCAATACCCACCAAATTGGCGAGTGAGACCTAAATAAATCCAACTTTTGATTTTAACGGTCACCCTAATATACAGTATTTTTCGTTTAGCTGCATTTCACTTAACTGCATTTTTTGCATATCTGCACAAAACACAAAGCATTGTGTATGATGGCTAACTTTTGTTAGAAAAAAAATCGTGTACGTGGATTTTGCTTAAGTTCATATTTTGGAAAACAGCATTCGATTTTGGGTCAACAATTTTTATTTTTAATACAAAATATTATTTTTAAGTGCCTCATAAAAAAAATGTATCATATCGCTATTTTATGAAAAGGATAGGCAAAAAATTTAATTTTGAAATAAAAATTTAAATTGAAAATACATTTGATCTGGCAGCTGTTTTTGTGTGTGCACCCTCCATCACCAATAGTGGTGAATGAGCGTGTACTTAGTTTGTAATTCCGTGTGAAACTTTTTTTTTTTGTCATCTCAGACCCCATAAAGTATATACTTATATTCTGGCTCCTTGAGTAATTCTTAGTCGATTTAGCCATGTCCGTCTATCTGTTCGTCTGTTGAAAACACGCTCACTTTCGAAAAACTCCATAGAAAAGAACAAATCTGGTGTCAAATTGCTTGAAGTTATCCTATACAGAAAAAATCAAGCAAACAATTTGTTGAGTTTGTACCTATTAACAAAATGATTATATAGATTACTAAAAATTGTAAAAATGTAAAATTGTGAATTTTTTTCAATAAATTATTTTTTTAATTTTAATTAAACAAATGATCAAAAAACTTTGGCGTTTCAAAAAATGTGTTAATTGATTTAATTAATTATAGCTCTGGCTTTGATAATTCCCAACAACACATTTACAAGTTTTAATTCTTTTATTCTAAAGGGAAAAACAACTAAAATGTTAATTAAATCAAAATTATATTTTTAATTTTCTTTCAACAAAAAATTATAAATTCATTTAGCCTATTAATTATATTGAAATACTTTTTAAAAAATTTTTTTAATTGATTTTGCGATTGAAAGCCAGCAAAATTGGTTTCGTAGGATCAGAGCTGTAAATCAAAAACCACCACCCTAAAAAGATGATAATTTCGTTACAAAAACTAACATAAATGGTGGCATAATGCACGCAATAATATAAAATTTTGCACAAATTTGCTTTATACGATTGGAAATTTTACTGTTAAATTTCGTGAAGGTCGGTCTATAATTTACCATAGGCCCCACATACAGTCTACTCTGGAAAATTAATTAAATGCGCCTTAAACCGTAGCAGATATAGATATTGCGGTAAAATTTCTTCCAACTTAGCTTCATATGGCCAGAAAAAATGTCATGCAATTTTGTGATATACGGTCCATAATTTGGCTCCGTGCAATAACTCCCAGGTGCAATAAGTCCCAAGAAAAAAATGAAATTAGACCCAAAAATTTTTCATACAAATGTGGGACTAATTTCATTATGAAATAGCTTCCAGCCCTCTCGGTTTTATTTCATTCTTTTGGAAGTTATTTCATTTTTGCCTGGGAGTTATTTCATAATGAAATAAAATCCAAATGAAATAAGTCCCCGAAAAAATTAACGTGGAAGTTATTTCATTTTATTTTGGTTTTCGGTGTTATTTCATTTGCTGTGGGAGTTATTTCAGTTTTTGTGGGAGTTTTTTCATTTTCAATTATTTGCAATTTCTTAAAATTGTTTAAAATTTTAAACTATATTTATAACGGGATATTGCAAACTATTTGAATACAATGACTTAAGTTTATCAAAGAAGAAAATTTTGCTAATTGCAATTGCTGTGTCTTATGGTTACCGGCTATGCAGTGAAGTTTTAGTTAGCGAAGGCGGTGTTTGTTATACCATAGAGGAGAAAATCCTTGCGCCCGGCCGAAGGCCGTCTATGCAGAGAAGCTTTAGTTAGCGAAGCCGGTGTTTGTTATACCATAGAGTGTAAAATCCTTGCGCCCGGCCGAAGGCTATGCAGACAAGCTTTAGTTAGCGAAGCCTGTGTTTGCTTTAGTTAGCGAAGCCGATGTTTGTTATACCATAGAGGAGGTAATCCTTTTACCCGGCGTGCTTAAACTGCAGGCAGTTGCCATTGCAGGAGGTCAGGATATAATAAAATGTCCCATTTGTTGTCAAAACGTCGATGACTCAATGTTAGTTTTTTGGTAACCTAATATGTAAATATTCAAGTAAAATGAATACATATGTATAATAAATTTCTTTGGAAGTTGTTTAATTTTTTTTTGTGTCTTATTTCATTTCTTTTCGATGGACTGTTTTTGGAAGTTATTTCATTAATGTCTTTAGGAGTTATTTCATAATGAAATAACTCCCAAGAGTTGGGGTTTGTTTTATTTAAGACTTGGAAATTATTTCATTTTTTTGGGATTTATTTCTTTTTTCCAGTTTGGGACTTATTTCATTTATTTTGGGATTTAATTCATTGGGAGTTATTGCACTGGGACTTATTGCACCTGGGAGTTATTGCACGGAGCCCATAATTTATCTCAGATCCCATACTAAGTAGCTCTCTGAAATTCACTGTAAACTCGAAAACTAGTTCCACTATGTTTTTTATCACCTGCAATCACTCTACAGAATTTTCGGATGATTGGTTCATAATTTACAATGGGTCCCAAGGCGAATTGACTAGAAGGTGGGGTCAAGTCAACATATGGTGTTTTTTTCGGTGGTCCACTTGTCAAAGTTTGTATAAAAACTAGTTTTTTATGTAAACAAACCTATTTTTTTACTAGCAATATTTTTTACAACCCGACCACAGAAGCAGTGTTGTTGTAGAGTTGACCTCACCTTCTAGTCAATTCGCCTTGATGGGTCCAATACAAATTCCCCTCCTGAAAATAATTTTAAATCGGTTAAAACTGTTACTAGTCATGATATTTTACTCAAGCTGGTTCCAATTTCTAAAAAACAGCATAATACTTTCTGATTGCCAGTCAATAATTTAACATAGGTTTAAGCCGCGACCAATGTTAATGCTAACGACGTTTTTTTTTTAATTAAATTGATTTTTTTAGTTTATAATATCTATATATCATATAGAGCGAAATGATTCGGCACAGCCGAATATATCACTCTAACTTGTTTTTAAATGAATTGTTTTTCTTCATATATTAATATTAAATTAAGACTGTATTAAAAACAATGATTGCATGACTAAATCTATTTTTGTAAAAGGAAAAAAGTTTTCGAAAAGTTCACATTTATACAGGTAAGTGAATTTCCTTAAAAGCATTATTTATGCTGCTAAGTGAATACTGCGTAAGAGAATATTTTGCGTACCTGCACGAATTTTCGTGCAAACCTGAATGTGCAGCTAAACGAAAAATACTGTATAAGTTTGTCATTCCGTTTGTGATTTCTTCAATATTGATCTAAGACCCTATAGAGTATATATATTCTGGGTCCTTATGAGAAGCGAAGTTGATTTAACCATGTCCGTCTGTCCATCTGACCGTTGAAATGGATTTTCCGAAGACCCCATATGTGATGGGGGACAGGTTATTATACATTTATGTCACATATTTTTTTTTTTTTTAAATTTATTTTTTATTATTGAATCTTTCTTATCGAAATTTACAATATGTATTAAAATCTTAATTCTACTTGTTGTTTATTAGTTGTTACCAGTGTAACCACTAACTGCTGTATTCAAATTTTAAGACTGTCTTCTAGTTAGGCTCAAAGTATCGGTTCTTTTTAGCCTCTGGTGACCTTCGAACTGAAGCAAACCCCGAGCGAGGTTGTTAGAGTGGACCATTAGTTTATCGATGTAGCTTATTGAATATTTTTAAATTTCCTCCTGGAAAGTGGGGACGTTGAGATCTCTGTGGATAATATCATTACGTATATACCATGGGGCGCAGACAATTTGTCGTTATATTCTAGACTGTCTTCTTTGAAGCTTTTGGATGTTAGATGCGCATGCAGTACCCCATAATTGGATGCCATATGTCCATATTGGTTTTATGATGGACTTGTATAGAAGAATTTTGTTGTCTAAAGACAAGTTTGAGTTTCCACCGAGAAGCCAATGTAGTTGAGCTGCTTTAAGTTTCATAGCCGTTATTTTCGCTTCGATATGACGAGACCAGGTCAAGCGTCTATCTATATGAATTCCCAAGTACTTTACATGGTTTTCTACCGGAATAGTGATGTTATTTATTTTTACTGCTGGGCACGTTTGCCTTCTGAGCGTGAAAGTTAAGTGAGCACATTTAGCCGGGTTAACCTTTATTCTCCATTTTTCTAGCCATGCCTCTAGTTCATTGATGTGGGACTGCAGATTTTGCGATGCGACTTTTGGGTCATGGTTAACGCTAATAAATGCTGTGTCGTCTGCAAATGTAGAGGTATGCGTGCTCAGGTTTGTTGGCATATCCTCTGTGTATATTATATATAGAAGCGGTCCTAATATGCTGCCTTGGGGAACACCACCAGTAATTTTCTTGAGGGGGGAGTATTTATCTTGCAACCTTACTATGAATGTTCTGCCTGTTAGATAGCTCTCCAGAAGCTTGTTAGTGTTTTGAGGAAGCATTCGTGTTATTTTGATGAGTAGCCCATCATGCCAAACTTTGTCAAAAGCTTGGGAAATGTCTATAAACAGTGCTGAGCAGTATTGCTTTTTCTCAAACGCCGATCTAATAAGGGTGACAATTCTATGCACTTGTTCTATTGTACCATGTTTCGCTCTGAAACCGAACTGGTGATCCGGGATGATGTCGTGTTCATTTAGATGAGGAGTTATACTTAAAACGAATATTTTTTCGAAAAGCTTCGATAGGATTGACAATAAGCTTATCGGTCTGTACGACGCAACCTGGCTAGCATCTTTTCCTGGCTTGGGAATCATCACAATTATAGACCTCTTCCATGAGGATGGGAAGTATCCGACTCTTAATATAGCGTTAAAAATGAGCAGCAAGATTCTGGAAGCAGACGATGGTAGGTTTCTTATCATTGACCCTGTGATGCGGTCAGGTCCGGGAGATTTTCTAATATTCATTTTTTCTATTGCAGATTTTACTTGAGTTATGTTAAATTTTAATGGATGGTTTACCTTATCAGGAATGATTGGACGACAGGAACAAGTATGTGTATCATGTGGCGTGAAAACTTTCTCAAGATGGTCCGCGAAAGCGTTTAATTTTTCATCTGTGTTTTTGGCCCAAGTGCGGTTTTCCAGTCTTAATGGAGATTCATGGGTTATAGGGCATTTCATATGCCGTACAGCCTTCCATAAGCTATAATTGGAGTTTTTTGTGGCATCTAGGCTGTTCTATTGCAGACTCGTGGTTCTGTCTCAATTTGTTGCGAAGAGTTGTCAGGCATAATTGTAGTTGGGCCTTAGTGGTTGGGGAACGACTGTTTTGCCATTGTCTTCTTAACTTCCTTTTTTCTCTGAAAGGGTCTCTATATCCGTCGATGTATTGTAAGGAGCACGTTTAATTGTCCGCTTGATTGGGGTTGCATTTCTTGCTGCAGCATCCAAGACTTCTGTAAATCGGTCGACAGCTATTTGGATGTCAGATGAATTTTTTAGGGGAATGCACTGTGATAGGTGAGAGCTCACATACATTTTATACTTTAACCAATTTGGATAGGAAATACAGTTTGCACATATGTTGTCACATATGGTCCGGAATTGTTTGCTATTAAAATTCAGCAAGATCGGTCCACAGATGGCTGAGATATGGGCAAAAAACCACGACTACCTCTAATTTTTTAGTAAATTTTTAGTAGAACATATTTTATAAAAAAACTCGGAAAAATCGGTTCAGATACAAAAAAGTTATGACCAAAATTAAATTTCTTTTTTTTTAAATACCCACTTTCGGGAACCATTGATCTCCCCGAATCAAAGCTTTATAACTCAAGTAATTGGTAAATTTCTTCTAAAACACGTCGGTATATAAATCTGTCAAATCGGTTAAAAAATGGCTGAGTTATGAGCAAAAAACCACGACTACCTCTAATTTTTTCCAAAAATCCTTTGTGGTTGTTGTATTTTTATTACTTTTTTCTGTATATCTGGGGAACGGCAAAAGCCAAAGTTTCCAAATTAGGTACACACATTTAAGTTGCAAATACACACGAGCCTACAAAATGTGGGCGGGATTGGAGAAGTGGGCGTGGTACCTCCCGTACAAAAAAAATTAAAAATTGTATAAAAACCAAAATTTTAGGGTTCCCAAATGTTCTATGGATATGGCTTATAAACCAAAATATCGGAAATTTTTAGTAGAACATATTTTATAAAAAACTCCGAAAAATCGGTTCAGATACAAAAAAGTTATGACCAAAATTAATTTAAATTTTTTTTAAATCCCACTTTCGGGAACCATAGATCACCCCGAGTCCAAGCTTTATAATTCAAGTAAATGGAAAATCTCATCTTAAACACGTCGGTACATAAATTTGTCAAATCGGTTAAAAAATGGCTGAGTTTTACCCGAAATACTGAATCCCCAAAAATTACTCTTTTTTTTATAATTAACTTTGTTAAAATATATGTATACAAGTGTATATAAATGTTTATATATAAATATAACTTAAGTAAATGGTAAAATTCTCCCTTAACACGTCGGTATACACAACTATTAAAACGATTAGACAATGGGCTAAAAAACATCAAAATTTTTATAAATACCTAAATTTTAGGGCTGCCATACGTCCTATGGATATGACTTATATACCAAAATATCGTAAATTTTTATGAGTTATAACCGAAATACTGGGGTCTAATCACCGCATACGATATCGAGCAAAATTTATTGAAATTATTTATTTTGGTATGTTGAAACTCGATATCGAATGAAATGTACTGAATTTGAAATAATAGCATTCGACATCGAGTAACTCGACATTACATTTATCGAGTTTTCATTCGATACGCCAGTGTCTATCGTATGCAAAAAAAAATTCAATAGTTTATTCTATACGATAGTATCGAATGCGGTGATTAGACCCCTGAATTCCCAAAAATTACTCTTTTTATACCCTTCACCGAAGGTAAAAAAGGTATATATAACTGTAATTTCTACAATATTGATCCTACACCCTATAAAGTATATATATTATGGGCCCTTATGAAAAGCGAAGTTCAAAACCCGTTGTCTCTTATTTTAAAAAAATATTTACCAGTTTTATTTAGTTTTTGTCTAGTTGCTCTGTATTCTGCTCGCACAATGGTGAAGGGTATATAAGATTCGGCACAGCCGAATATAGCACTCTTACTTGTTTTCTTTTATAAGTACAAACTGAATTGCTATAACTAAACTAAAATCATTAATTATATACATATATAAAAAACATAGAAACCAGCTTTCCCTCAACAGTAAATTTCAGTGTATTTATCAAATATGGAAAATTGGGAATTTAGCACGTCATACAGAAATCTTAATATTAATAAATGTTGTCAATCGGTAATCGAAATAGTTATTTAATGACTATCACTATTCATATACTTTAAAAATAGCTATATCTTTAATTCTCTAGTAATACATTTTCCAATCATAATAGAATCATCAAAACTTATTAAGTGATTATTTAATTCATAAATGTTGATAGTTCTAATTACACTGTGCAAGAAATTGGCACCAAATTTAAGAATTTCAGCCATACATATATGGCGGTTTATTAAAATAAATGTGGCCCCTGCAGCGCCTAGGAAGCCCCTAGATGGGTCAAATGTACGACCAACCTTACTTAATTGTTCATCTCTATCATTTATTTCTAACATACCTACCCTCTATCACCATTCTTTAAGGGGTCTCCCATACAAAATGTTCAATGCAGACTAAAAATATATTTAAAAAAAGTCCCATAAATGCCCAAGAGTCGCCCCTAGTAAGATAACATGTATGACCGACCTCAATTAGTTTTTTGTCCTTAACATTTTCTCGGGACATAATTGCCCCTTATCTGCACTTTTTAGGGCGACTTCCATACAAATATTGCGTTTTATGAAATTCTTAAGTTAATTAAAATTTTTCGACTTTTGTGAATAAAATCAAAAGTTGGTAACAGATTTTAATCATTTATGGCATGTTTTGTTTGCAGCTTCGTTTTTTATATGTAATTAGAAGCCTAGCTGCATTTTTTAATTTTTTTATGAATTTTTAAAAAACCAAAATTTCGAAATTTTGGCAAAAAAAAATATTTTTTTGAAATAAAAAAAAATTATGTTTCAAAAACGACTGCTCATATTAGACATAAATTTTTACTTTTCTTAAAGGAAATTTTATTGCGGGATTTTTTTAGTAATTTCAATAAACTAAACCGTTTTTGAGTTACGCGAATATATGCTGTGCAACTTCCTCCATTTTCGAAATAACGGTGTATCTCGAAAACCAGAGCCAATCTAAAAAAAAACCGAGAGCACCACTGGATTCAAGAAAACTTTGAATTGCCGCAGCATAGTCACACGATTGTTCTTACTTGACAACTGCGAAAACAGCTGTTGTGGTAGTTTTTTCATTTGTTTGAAAGTTCTAGTTGGTATGTTCGTTCATTTTTGTTGAATAGTTTTATTCGAAATAATTTGAAAAAATTTATGAAATTCCAAAAATTAACAGTCTGTTCAACAATTTCGAATGTAAACGTTTGCATAGAAAATTTGTATGAAATAATATTATTTAAATATCAGTAACTAAATTCTGTAACTTTATTAATTTAACTACCGATATCGTTAAGTAAATAGAAATCTCGGCTACTTTAAAAAATTTTTTATTTTCGTTTTCAACAAATATTTTTTTAAGAAATATCAACGACGAATATCCGTAAAAGAAATAATACTTAGTTTTATTAAATATCTTTAATAAAATATTCGCACTAAACAGCTACATAGTATAGCAAAAATTAAAATCCATAATAAATAAATACATTCATATGTATCTTCATAACTTACTAAAGGAAACACAAAAACGTTAAATTTATTAAAAAAGACAAATATTGGCGCGTTTTATGTTGTTTGATTGCCGCACAAGAAGACAATATATATTGGTGAATTTTTGTAATTTTTATTGACGCGCGGTTGCATAGCGAACAGTCACACGATTGCCGCACCAAGGTTGCATTTGATTGGTAAAAGTTAGCACAATATTGTCCTCGATTGGCACAAGTGTCAATTGGTTGTGCAGTCACACGATTGGTGTATAAAAAAGAGGGAAAATTGGTGCATTGCGGCAATCGTGTGATCCCAGCTTAACATAGGGTCCTCACCTGACAATTTTTTGTCATACCAAGCGTCAAAGTCTATGTTTACGCGCATAGTGTAAACGGTGCCCAGTTATTGTTCACTGGGTTTTCATTAAGTTAATGTTGTTGCTATTTCTATTATTGTTATTATTATTTATGTATACCTACTCCTTACTTATTCTGTAAACCCCGAGTGTACGGTACGTACTTAGAAAGAAAAAACCCCAAACAAAATAAATAAATAAAACCCATCATTTTAAACCCAAAAATTTAACCCCGTCCTTTTCTCATTATTTTTATTATTTTCGAGAAAATATTTCAAGTAAAACATTTTGGTCCTTTAACCCGGATTTAAGCCCCCCGAGTCCTTGAAATATTTTCAAGAGAATTTTTCTTTTCAGAACCCCGAGTGTTTCTATTTTACCAATTCCCAAATAATCATTTGCGATCATCATTAAAATCATTTTTCATTTGAACCCCCATTTTATCAACAAACAAAAAGGGTATCCTTTTTTTGTAAGACTGTGTTATTTATTGTTTTGAAAATCGGATATATTAGCATATTTTTTTCCCTGTTAATTAACACGCGTTTAGGAATCGTTCTTTCCCCATTGTTTAAGCAAGTTTTTATCGGTTTTTTAATATATTTCTTTTAGAATTTCTCCATATACATTGAGTGCCCCGGTAGGCTAGCTAGTAGTGAGCTAGTCTATCAACCCCGGGGTTGCGGGTTCGATTCCCGCCAGAGACTCTGGTTTCTTTCCTGCAGACAAGCGTAAAGCTTCGCGGGGATTAGCATAGGGAATTAAAAAAAAAAAAAAAAAGATCATAGATGGATATGACTACATTTATCCGCAATGCCGACCGTATGGCAGATTTCGAGGCATATATTGCCACTTTACCCGTAGCGAAACACCAACTCGGTTCTTTAAGCAGTCATGAGAAAGAGCTCAATCGGTTATGGGAAGCTGTTTGGTTAACATATGACTCCTTCTTAATTGAGGCCGAAAAATCAAAAGATCCCCAGATTAGAGAACTGAAAGCAAAATACTTTCAGTCTTATGGCACCTATACCCGGGGGATATCTCTTATTACAGGTCACCTAGAACGACTTAAATTAGCGACGCAGGTCGAAGGTCAATTGCGCAAGCCGCACCCATCATTAATTTACCCCCTTGTGACACCCCAATATTCTATGGTGACTATAAGAGTTGGCCCTCATTTCGAGATATGTTCTCAGCTTTGTATGGTAATAACCCTCGTTTAACCCCAGTACAAAAATTGTACTACCTGTTGCAGAAAACTGCAAAGGATGCACATAACACCATACAAACTGTGCCCCTTACCAACGATGGCTATGAGGTCGCATGGAAAAAGTTGGTTGATACTTATGAAAATAAAGATGCCCTCATAAACGAACAGCTTCGATCCCTTTCAAATATTAAACCGCTTTCACAAGAGTCAGGAGCGACTATTAAAAATTTGCAAAGAACAATAAATTATTGCATTACGAATTTGTCGTTACTTGAAGTAACCCGCGAAATATTTTACCACGTAATGTTTGTGTATATTTGTGCTACAAAGCTACCCGAGAACACTTTAAGTCTCTGGGAACAATCCAAAAAACATTCTAAAGAATCCCCTAAATGGGATGATATGGATGCATTTTAAGACTCTCGAGTCAATTTCTGATATAAGGCAATCTCATTTAAACCCCGTTCAAAACCCGAACAAACACCCCACAACTGCCAATACTCGAAATACCCTAATTTTAACGCTGCCAAAAAGTCATCAAATGAAAATAAGAGGATACAAAGTTTTGCGACCAAAACTGCTCCCACCCCAACGGTTTGTCGCTTTTTCCTTTGTCAAGGCTCTCACCCCATTAGACTTTGTCCTAGTTTTTTGAGTCAGAATGTTGATGAAAGAATGTCAACAGTGAAACGACTGAAGTGTTGTTCGAACTGTTTGGCAACTTCCCACGAGTACAGGAATTGTAAAAGTATTCATGTGTGTTCGCTTTGTAAACAGAAGCACCACTCCCTGCTTCATCGAGATGTAAAGTCACATATGTCTGCCAGTAATTAACCCCAGCTCCCTATAGCACCCGGCGTGACTGTGTCTTCATCTCAACCCCCCGTTAATTCAAATCCTAATCCAGCTAGCAGTCACCCTCAACCCCCGCATAATTTTGCCCCTTCAACTTCTACCGCGGCTCAGAATTTACATACTTATTCCGCACATCTCAAGTCGAAACCCCATTCAGCAGTCCTTTTAGGCTCTGCAGTTTGCATAGTGCATTTAAACGACATTAGATGTGCGGCCCGAGCCTTAGTTGACCCCGGTTCGCAAGGTACCTTTATTTCAAGGAGGTTACAAAGGAAGCTTGCTATTCTCACATTTTCCGTGCCTTCGACAAATGTCACGGGAATGATGGACTGCTTGGCTTGAAAATCTTCTACAATGTGCGCTCTAACGGTCGGTTCGCCGATCGACCCCGGCTTTAAACTTGAAATGAATGCGTACGTTGTTGAGAAAATCACCGGTCGGTTGCCCTCGTATAATATCTCTGATATTGTAACCTTAACTTTCCCCGATATTACACTGACCGACGTCATGTGTACCCGTATGGATATACTTTTTGGAGGAAATGTGTATCCTAAAATTTTAACCACGGATGTCAGAATACATCCAAATGGCAACCTGGTCGCCCAGAGAACCGTGTTCGGGTGGATAGTCATAGGTGTAGTTTTTCAGCCCCAACCCTTGCACTCTATAGCATCGTTTTGCACTCATCTCGAGTTAAACACCCAACTATCGCGTTTTTGGGAACTTGAAGAAGTTCCGCAGGCGACACAGTTGTCTGAAGACGATGAATATTGTGAGGAACTTTACCGGACCACCACTTATAGAAACCCTGATGGCCGTTAGGTGGTCTCGCTCCCATTTCGCCGTGAATTTTCTAATGAATTGGTATTAGGAGATTCTCGTAAAAGCGTCTTTTCCCAATTTGTGCGAAATGAGACTCGCTTGTTAAAAAACCCCGAATTGAAATTACAATACGACAATGTAGTTCGTGAATATTTCGAAATGGGACATGTAAAGGCTGTCAAAACCCCAGTTTCCACTGCACATAATTAATATTTACCCCATCATGCAGTGCTTAAATCTGAAAGCGTTCCCACAAAATTGAGAGTGGTATTTAATGCTTCAAACCGCTCCTCCAATGGCGTGAGCCTTTATAATACCCTATACCCCATTCCTGTCTTACAGACAGA
The DNA here is from genome assembly GCA_930367215.1 of Pollenia angustigena. Taxonomy (NCBI): domain Eukaryota; kingdom Metazoa; phylum Arthropoda; class Insecta; order Diptera; family Polleniidae; genus Pollenia; species Pollenia angustigena. The sequence continues at coordinate 6,423,418 of OV884061.1, read as the reverse complement.
TCTTACCATTTTATTGCTGCGTTGGCGGTTCTTCCGTTACGTTTTTAATGCAGACATTGAGAAAATTTATCGACAGATACTTGTTCATCCCAACCAAACCCAATATCAGCGGATATTGTTTCGTGATGATCCTGTAGCTGAAGTAAAGGACTATGAGCTTAGTACGGTGACGTTTGGAGTAAACTGTGCACCGTACTTAGCGTTACGTATTGGCTGACGATTGTAAACCCCTGAGTCCTGCGGCATCTGAAATTTTGAAAACCCAAATGTACGTCGACGACGTGCTGGCTGGCTCTCATGAGCTAGAAGACGCTTTCAAGAGACGTAATGAACTAACCCATGTTCTTGGCTCTGCAGGTTTCGTTTTGCGAAAATGGACAGCCAATCATTTACGACTTTTGGAAGATTTACCCCGTGAGAATCTGCTTAATGCAGACTTCTTAAAATTTTCGGATGCTAGTACTACAAAAACCCTAGGCTTGCGATGGGATGCGACTAAGGATAGCTTCTTTTTCAAAATTGCATCGCAGCCGCGCCAGGATATTGTCACGAAGCGTGCTGTCTTGTCCGAAATAGCGAAGTTGTTTGACCCAGCCGGATGGTTTTCGCCGAAAATTATTGTGGCTAAAATTATAATGCAACAAATTTGGAAGGACAAGACAGACTGGGATGAAGTTTTGCACCCCCTAACCCTATCTCAATGGCGCGCATTTCTAAACGACAACCCTGATGTAGAGAAAATCAATATTCCAAGATGGGTTGATTTTCTCCCCGAAAATTAAAGTGAACTTCATGCGTTTTGCGACGCCTCTGAAAAGGCGTACGGCGCTGCCCTGTACATTCGAAATGAGTCATCGATAGAGATTACGACGCACTTACTCGCGTCAAAAACAAAGGTAGCTCCCGTGAAAGCAGAAACATTACCCCGTTTAGAGCTTTGCGGAGCGGCTTTGATGGCAAACATGGTAGAATCATTGTGCTCCCAACTAAATCTAGACAGAAGGAAGGTTTACCTGTGGACTGATTCTACTATTGTTTTATCCTGGCTTAAATAACCCCTGTGCCATTGGCCGACCTTTGTTAACAACAGAGTAGCGTTGATAGTGAAAAAAGTTGGTAATAAAAATTGGTCACATGTAGGTTCCAAGGACAACCCTGCCGATTTGGCAAGTCGTGGAATGCTTGCAAGAGATTTAATTGATAATTCTCTTTGGTGGCATGGCCCTGCGTGGTTGAGGCAACCTCGTGAATGCTGGCCGCGTCACCCCCCTATCGACCACCAACACCTTGAAGTTCAATCATTTTCTGTTCAGCTCGAACGCCCGTATGACATATTAGAACGGTTTTCCGATTTACCCCGTGCAATGCGAATTATTTCGTATTGGTTCAGGTGTTTACAGTATTTAAGAACCCGTAAATGCTCGTACGATACATTGATTCTAACCCAGTCAGAAGTGAATTTCACTCGAAATCGCTTGATTCTTATATGTCAGCGGAATTTTATACCGGAGTATAGCCAGCTTTCCAAAGGTATACCCTTATCTTCAAAGAGCAGCCTGCTCACTTTAAATCCGTTTATCGACTCAAATGGCTTTGTTAGAATAAATGGCCGACTGGCTAGATCGCACGCTTTGACGTATGACGAAAGATTCCCTAAAATGTTACCCTATTCTGCACGATTTACTCTTTTGTTTGTTGAACATGTGCACAAATACTCTGCGCACGGTGGTCATTCGTTAATGCTTCGTTTAATTAGAATTGAATTTTGGGTCCCCAAGTTAAAAAATCTGATCCGTACGGTAATCCATAATTGTAAGGAATGTACTATTTATCGTAAAAGGTCCGGTCAGCAGATTATGGCTGCATTACCCCCCGAGCGATGCTGTATTTCCAGACCATTTACTCATACCGGTTTAGATTTTGCAGGTCCATTCGACATCAAGTCCCACATTGGTAGAGCTTGTCGAATTACAAAGGGCTATGTTTTAGTTTTTGTCTGTTTTGCAACAAAGGCAATTCATTTAGAGGCAACTGGTGATATGTCGACGGAAACATTCCTTGCAGCTTTTACCCGTTTCTTCTCCCGTCGTGGCTGTCCTTCTCACCAGTATTCCGATAATGGAACTGCATTTGTCGGTGCAGCTAATTTACTCGAAGTTGACCGAAAGCAGTTTTGATCTGAAATAAAAAGGAAGATACTTGTACGGAACAGTTTTCAGCCTGTTGAATGGCATTTTATTCCCCCCGGTGCTCCTCATATGGGTGGCTTATGGGAAGCCGGCGTAAAGAGCGTGAAAACTCATTTACGGAAAATCTCTGGAGTGCAAAGATTTACTTTTGAGGAGTTTACTACTATGCTTACTCGTATAGAAGCTTGCCTAAATTCAAGACCGCTTACTGCTATGACCGATAATCCATCAGATTTGGTCCCTTTAACCCCGGGGCATTTTCTGATTGGTGCGCCTCTTATGTCACCCCCCGAACCCGATCATTCTGATCTCTCTTTGAGTATTGCCAATAGGTGGCAAAAACTGAAGATACTCCACCACCACTTTGCTCAGCGGTGGAAGGAAGAGTACCTCAAAGAGCTTCATCGTCGTGTAAAATGGAAATACCCCCAGAAAGACTTTGAAGTAGGTGATCTAGTTGTTATTCGTCAAGATAATTTACCCCCCAATGAGTGGCGACTCGGACGAATCGAGGAGACTCACGTTGGACGTGACTCTAAGGTCCGCACAGCGGAAGTGAGACCAGCTTCAGGCGTTTTCACCCGGCCTATAGTGAAGCTTGTTCTCTTACCCAGTTCAGAAACCCACTAATTCTTGTTTTTTTTTTCTCCTTTTTTTTATTCTGTGTGTACCCTGTAGAGAACATGTCGAGTGCATCACGCCGCCTTGAAGTCCACCGTAAGCCCATCGAAGGGCCCTCTTCTTCTGAGACCAAACCCCCACGCGCTGAAGGGCTGCGAGATTGCCGCTTGTGCAAGGGTGAGCACGCTCTTCGGAAATGTATTAAGTTCCGAAAAATGTCGGTGAAGGAGCGTTGGGAGACAGTGAAAAGGTTTAAGTACTACTTTAACTGTCATTCCCACTCTCATATGCGCGATAAGTGCACCAGCCGTGAGCGCTGTCTCGAGTGCATGGCCGAACACCATACCTTTCTTCATCGGCATAAGAAGGATAAAAGGAAGAAGAAAAGTTGCAGTGAACCCAAGCCAGCAAACACATGCCAACACTGCTGTCAGCACCAACAACAACCGCAGCAACTTACACAACAACAAACCCAGAACTCCGTTCAAACCCGGCTATCAACGTTCCCGGATACACCTCAGACACCGGCTACTATTGTAATCAACGTCCTGAATGGTCGTGTTGCTTGAATATTTTGTTTTGTTTTTATCATTATTAACATGTTATTTCTTAATAATTTTTTTTTTGAATTGTTAAAATGAATTACCTTTTCTTTTTTTATTGATTAGAGGAAAATTTTTTTTTTCTTTCAGCTCGACCGCGTAATCCTTAGCCCTCGTTGTTGCATTATAGCAAGGGGGCGGGATGTTTACGCGCATAGTGTAAACGGTGCCCAGTTATTGTTCACTGGGTTTTCGTCAAGTTAATGTTGTTGCTATTTCTATTATTGTTATTATTATTTATGTATACCTACTCCTTACTTATTCTGTAAAGTGTACGGTACGTACTTAGAAAGAAAAAACCCCAAACAAAATAAATAAATAAAACCCATCATTTTAAACCCAAAAATTTAACCCCGTCTTTTTCTCAATTTTTTTATTATTTTCGAGAAAATATTTCAAGGAAAACAGTCTATATAAAAAAACTAGAAAATTTTTGTCAGCGTTTTTATACCCTCCACCACAATTAGTTGTGAAGGGTATATCAAGTTGGTCATTCCGTGTGAAACTTTTTTATTATTCATCTCAGACCCTACAAAGTATATATATTCTGGGTCCTTGAGTAATTTTAAGTCGATTTAGCCATGTCCGTCTGTCTGTCCGTCTGTCCGTCTGTTGAAAACACGCTCACTTTCGAAAAACTCAAAAGAAATAAACAAACTTGGTGTCAAATTGCTTGTAGTTATCCTAAGTAGTTTGGAATTAAAATCCAGCAAAATCGGTTCAATAGGATCTGAGCTATGAACCAAAATGTGGAACCACCACCTAAAAAAAAATTTATAATTTTGTTACAAAAACTAACATAAATGGTGGAAAAATGCACAGAATGATATAAGATTTCGCAACAGTTCGTTTTATTTAACTGGAAATCACGCTGTAAAATATCTTGAAGATCCGTCCATGATTTACCCTAGGCCCCATATAAGCCCTACTCCCGGAAAACAGTATAGTAAGCCTAAAACCCTAACTAACAATGCTATCATAACAAATTTTGGTACGTCACAGTTAAATAGGACTAGAAATGAAACTGTTAAGTTTCGTGAAGATCGGTCCATAATTTACCATAGGCCCCATATAAACCTTACTCCCGGAAAACAGCTTAGTACGCCTAAAAACGTAAAAAAGAATGCTATCATAACAAAATTTGGTACATAACAGTTTTATTGAACGAGAAATAAGACTTTAAAATTTTGTGAAGAACGGTCCATCATTTACCATAGGCCCCATATAAACCTTACTCCCGGAAAACAGCTTAGTAAACCTAAATACGTAAAAAATAATGCTATCATAACAAAATTTGGAACATATAAGTTTTACAGGACTAGAAATAAGACTGTGAAATTTCGTGAAGATCAGTTCATAATTTACCCTAGGCCCCATATAAACCTTACTCCCGGAAAACAGCTAAGTACGCCTAAAAACGTAAAAAATAACGCTATCATAACAAAATTTGATACATCACAGTTTTATAGAACTAGAAATGACACTGTGAAATTTGGTGAAGATCGGTGCATAGCTTACCATAGGCCTCATATAAAGCCCACTCTGGTAAAATAATTAAATACGCGGTAAGCTTTTTTCCAGTTAAGCTTCATATGGCCAGAAAAAATTTTATGCAATTTTGTGATATACGGTCCATAATTTTCCTTAGATTCCATTTTAGCAGCCTTCTGAAATTTACTGCAAACGCTTAAACTAATTGCACCGCTGTATTGGAATTTATGTTTTTTAATACCAGAAATCGTTCTGCAGAATTTGGGATGATTGGTTCATAGCTTACCATGGCTTTTATATAATTTGTTCTCTTGAAAATCATTTAAGTTCATCTTAAACTGATATTCTACTCAAACTTTTTAAAATTGATTCTGATTGTCGATCAATAATTTTATATAGGTCTAAACCGCAACAAATTTTAATGCAGATGTCTGTTTTTACAAAGATTATAATAATAAATAGACATCGTACAGATATTAGTCCTAAAACATTCGAAGTGTCGGTGGAGGGTATCAAAGATTCGGCACAGCCGAATATAGCACTCTAACTTGTTTTTATATAAAGTTTGACGTTAATTGTGGCAACAAATTGTCAGGTGAGAACCCTATGTAATTGAAATTTTGTCAGATGAGTTTGCATCTGACTTTTACAGAAGCAAAGTTTAAAAGGTAACACATGTATGTATTTTGCAGTGGGAAATTTGACATGTCAGATGACAAAAACATATCGTGTACGGTTGCCTTTAGTGCACTTGTAACCACCGTCTCCAACCAGACGACCCATAAAATTTCCATTTTCTGTTTTATTACGCTTTGATTAAATATTCCAAATCGTGGGTTCTTCCTTTCCAACAAACAACAATGTCTGTTATTTTAAGCGATGCATCACAAACAACCTGGAAATTTTAAAAGTATAGAAAAGTAGATAAATTTGTTATCAGTGAAACCAACACTAAAAACATACTTGAACGTTGTAAGAATAATAGCTTTTTCTATTTACATATAGTTGGGCATCGTCGGATTTTTCAGCTTGTCTACGGATATGAGTACAATCAATTGCATTAATAACATTTTTAAATCCTGCAATTTTTCAAATTCTGCCATAATTTTGATTTGGTTTTCAAGCAAACGCCCTTGCTTCTTTTTCACAAATTCGGGTCATTGAAGGTTGGACAAATCCATGAAATTCACCGCAATCTTCCTGGTCCTTGTTGCAGCCCCAACACCTTAACGCTGATAGAACTTGAAGTAACTGTGGTATGTTTCCTCCGCTCTTTTTTTACCTTCATATCGTCCTTGACCAAGCCAATTAATTTTTTTGGCATTTTCTTTTGTAAATCTATACTTTTTTCGAAACTCACTATTAGTATGAACCAAAAATAGGTTTTTTCATTTTTGATATACTTTAGCCGCACGTCCACGGGCTCTGTTTTTAAAAAAGTCTAATGAATCTAAATTATCAAGCGTTTTCATAATTTATATGTATATTAAAAATACGTTTTGCACAAAAAAACAAATTTTTTTGTTTAATGAATTTTTGCAGTCACTTTGACAGAAATCAGCTGTTTTTAAACTCTAACAAATGTATGACTAAAGTATTATATATAACACATATGCTAACTCCAAGCTAACTTTTACTTATGAATACGGCTGTAAAATTTTAGAACTGTAATATGACATATTCCTACGTCTTTGATATCAAACGATCGGAAATACAGTAGACGCTCAGGAATTCGAACTTTCAGAAATTCGAATTTCCAGACATTCGAATCAGTAATTTCATTACATTTGGCGCTCTAAAATTAGAATCCAAAATTCGAATTTCCGAGTGTTTTTTTTGATTGTAAACACTAAAATTTTGTTTACCAAATACAAAGTAAAAAGGGGAATCCCATTTTAAAAGATGATTTTGTAGATGTTGTTAGAGTTTAAAAGTCAGTTTTTTGGTGTTTGTATTACACATACTAAATCTAGTCAAATTAACTGAATTGTTATTTTTTGTTATATTTCTTTAAGTTTTTTATAGTTTTTATGTTAAATAAACTAAAATTAAAAAAAAGAATAGTTTTTTATATTTTTATGGTCAAATTTACCTAAATTTTTGTATAAGAAAACCGTCCAGAAATTCGAATAATACGGAAATTCGAATCGCCCTAAAAACAAAGTTGTTCGAGTTTCCGAGCGTGAACTGTATTTAGTAGAACATATTTGTTGAACAACTCGGAAAAATCGGTTCAGATACAAAAAAGTAATGACAAAAATATAAATTTTTTTAAATAACTATTTTCGGGAATCATATACCTTCCCGAGTACAAGTTTTATCACCAAACTAAATGGTAAATTTCTTCTTGTGCAAATAATTAAAAAAATCAAGCGGTTAATATTATATAAATACTAGCTGACCCGGTCCGCGTTGCTGGCCCTAAGCAAACATTAGTGTTGTATTACCAGACGATTTAAATTAAGCTTTAAACGAAATTTACGGCCTTTAAAATTTTCCTTCCGTAAAAACCTAAGTTGCACCATGGCGATGATTTTAAAGAAAAAATCGTCCAAATCGGTCAAGCCGTTCTCAAGTTATGCGCTTAATAGAAAAAGTGGGCGTAAAAGTAGGCGTGAGACATTTTTCTTTCGATGAAAACGTAAAATAGATTAATACGAACATTTGAAAGAAAAATTAGTCAAATCGATGGAGCCGTTTTTTGATTTTAGGTAAACCGAAAAAAGTGGGCGGGGCAAAATTTTCTTTTCGTATAAATCTAAGTTGGATAATGGCGATGATTTTAAAGAAAAAATCGTCCAAATTATTGAGGTCATTGGTGGTGCAATATGAAAATTGGATTTTGCCACGCCCCTCCGCCCGCATACCGAAAATCAAAAATCACAGTGTCACCTGCCTAAATATTCTGAAGATTCCCTGAAAATTTCATCAAAATCGGGCCAGCCGTTTTGGAGTCCATACGTTACATACACACATACATACATACATCCTATTTTATATATATAGATAGTTAAGATAATCCAATTATTAGACTTTTGGTTTGGTTCGAGAAAGAAAAAAAATGGATTTTTGAACTTTAAACTTGCTCGAAAAATTGTGCGAATTGCTCGAATAATTCGAATTGTGTTTGTACGTGTTGTACAATAACAAAAAATCAAACATTCCAATAGCATACAATTTGAACTGATTCCAGTAGATATTTTACTGATTCGTAGGTTTAATCAGTAAAATATCTACTGGAATCAGTGAATTATGAAAACCATAAATGGCGTATATGCTGTGATTAGAAATTTGTGGCCTTACTTTGTGGCTTAAAAGGTGGCTATATAAACATGACGATATACAAATGTGTCAAATCCAAAAAATACGCTTAAAAAACATAAAATTTGTATAAAAACTTAAATTTTAGGGCTGTCATATGATCTATTAATGCGTCTTATATATCCAAAGATCGGAAATCTTTAGTAGAACATATTTTCTGGAAAACTCGAAAAAATCGGTTAATGTATATATACATATCTATATTAAGATATAAGTGTATATAAACTTCTGTACTTTCCCTACAATGGTAAAGGGTATTTAAAATTTAGCATAGCCGAATTTAGCACTCTTACTTGTTATAATTAAGATTGTCTTTTAATGTTTTCTTCCATGAATAGTTGTAATTTTTCGTATTTAATGCAAGAAGTGGGAACAGTTCAAACTTAAGTGACAATATATAAAAGTTTCCACCGAACTATAAAATCTGCATTTGTAAGCCAAAAACAGTCAAATCTGCATTTTGGAACTTTTGGGGTATAAAATCTGCAATTCAGGCATTACTGGCTGGAGGTCCACACCACGAGTTCTATGGGTATGTTTCTTTTTGTAAGACGCATACTAAAGTAGAAAGTAATCCTACTTCATGCTTTCGATATGTTTATATTTATAAATACTACGCGTTTGCTGTGTAACTTGTCAACACTTTACACTTCTAATCTTTGGACAGAAGCATAAACGCATTGAATGCTTTAGCGGTTTTGCTTTGCACCATAATATGTAGTTAACTGTTCTATCGTTGATATGTCTCGTACCTAAAAAAGTTTTATCATTTGGCAAAACACTAAAGGTACATTTGAAAAAATAAGCACACATTTATGCGCTAGGCAATAAGATATACAGAGATTCAGTTAAGTAAGTGAACTAACTCTAAGCAAGTTTAAAAAAATAACTTTTCAAGTGCCACGCCGTTCCATTACTACGAAGCAGGTTTATCAGGGAGAATAATAAAAAAAAAACTAACAAAACATTCAGTGTGTAAAGCTGATAGCTGCACTCACCAGTTAGCTTTAAGGTGGGTACTCACCATATAAAATTCAGGCCTTCCGTAAGCGAGATAATGTGGGAAACTCTTAAGGTAGAAGTACATAGCACGCGTTAGTGCGCGCGCGCTCTGTCGTCTTCTGTCAAAAAAAGTTAAGCTAGTGTGTTTTCATAGAACAAGCTACATGCAAAATATTTTGACGCGTTTGCGCAAGAAAGTTGGTTAACTTAAACTTTTTAACGCGTTGTGTGTTTTTGACAAGTAATCAGCAGACAATAAAAATAATAATTTAACAAATTTGTGAATCATGAAAGAAAAACTTTTTGAAGAGCTTAAAAAACATACAATATTTATATAAAAAGAATAAATTTAATAAAGTAACAAAATCTTGATATACTTTCGAACCCGTTATAATGCACAAATAAGTAAACAAATAAAAACAGCAGACAGGAATGGCTTTTGTAACGCGTGTTGTGTAACTTGCAGTTTTTGACGCGCTAAAGTTTATAAACGCACGATACTTGTCGACGAACTAACGCGTGTTATGTACTTCCACCTTTACATTTCTCCCTTACGAACTTGCTTCTTGAAAGCTAAATTTTTTATTGTGTATGTATTTGTACGTTTTAAATTTTTTGCTTACTATATCAACATTTTTAATTTTTCGAATTTATTCTATGAGCTAAATTTCAGTTATGTATTTTATAAAGCTTTTTTTTGTAATAGTCCTTTTCCTTAAATTTTTCAGAAATTACTTTATACACTACCAGACTATTATATTGTATTTTCTTGTTACATTTTACCTTAGCCTTCCTTTGGACAGCACTGAGGTATATTGTATGGGAAATAATTCCCAGTTTCTATTTTTTTGCTTACTTTTATAAATTTTTGTGAGAATAAAAATAATTTTTCTACAAATGTTGGGTACCTTCGAAGAGACCACAAAATACGTAAGAAAAGCCATTTCTTCAATTACCCTTATCGTGGTTGGCGAACTTAAGATACGCCTGCGACTGTTTGGTAATAGATTAAAGAGAACGTACACTTATTTCCTCTTATCTACTACCAAACAGTCGCAGGCGTATTTTAAAATTGCCAACAACGATACGGGTGGTTGTCTGACTATATTTCGCAAGTTAACAGTCTTCAAACATTGTTAGAGAATACAATAAATTAATAAACCGAGATGTAGAATTGTTCATTACCATTTAGTCACCAATTTCAATGAATAAACGATTTGAGACACAAATCTCGAAAATTTTAAAGAGAAAAGATGGAGAAAACGGGTTGTTGAGCTACTTAACGTGACTCTGCATTCCGAAAGTGTTTAAGACATGGTCACCCCTACACTTAGTAAAAGTTCTGATAAGAACTGACCTTTGGATCGTTTCTGAAAATGTTATAAAAAATTTCGAGAGGGATTATTATTATTATGCTCCATCCATCCTACGCTGAGGTTCAGCTAAAGAAGAATTATAAAGGATACTTGGATTTTCTAATTTTTCTAGAGAGGAATTTCCGCTTTTTGATGACGAAATAAAATGTAATACCCAAAATATAAAAACATGGCGCTGAAATGAGTTCTGTAGCATCTGAGAGACTATTTTGCACTGAAGGTCTGTTTCAAACGGATTTGCAAAATACAAAAACAAAAATCTTATTAATATTAATTTTAAATAATAATCTCTTACATTTTTTTGTTTAAAGAGTAATAAAACTTTTGGTCATTTTACCATGAATTCAAATTCAATTTGTTATTTTTTTAAATCTTATTAATATCAATCAATATCACAGCAATTTTGTATAATAAAAAAATAACTGTTGTTGAGTTTTGTTATTTTACCTTGAATTTAAATTGTTAAATTTCCTTTTGAGTATCGGTATTGTACCGGCAAAAAGGTATCGCTACTTTCCTATTATATATATATATACATACATCTGTTCTTTCCCAGCCATAGTGAAGGGTATATAAGATTCTGTATAGCCGAATATAGCACTCTTACTTGTTCGGAAATACGTTTGTGTGGGAGCTTTCCCACCATTTTCAATAGGCTTCGTCCTTATGGCAATTAAGACTTGTACGTTGTACAGATAGACATACAACCATCAAGACGGACGGATTTTATTTTTAGTGTTACACACATCCGAACAAACGCATAATACCCCCGCCACTATTGTTGTGTGGGTATCAAAAGATAAGCAAAAGGTAATTTTACTATAACTTTCTTTAAAATCGAACAAAATATTTGAAACTTTGCCTATATGTACTTTAAAACGTAGAGATCTCAAAGGTGCCATTAACTCAAATTTAGCTTCAGTCAACTTAAGACATTTTTCTTTTTGTTTGCCACAGATTTGTTTTTTACAATTTTTCTTATAATTAAAATTATGTATGTATGTATGTATGCTTTTGAGTTTTTGCTTGCTTGGTTGTGCCAAACTTTAATGCATACATGCATGTATAAGTGTATAACGGGCTATTTGGAAAATACTTTTTTGTTTTTATTATACCGTTAGCTCCATTTATATATTTTCTAAATTTCTTACTTACCTAAGGACACCAATCTAACAAAATATTTATGAAAAATCTAAAATTTTTTTTGTGATCTGCAAATTATTTTCAGTCGCCAAAAATTTTATTGTTTAATAAATAATTAATTAATAATATTAATTTAGCAATATATTGAACACAAACTTATTTATTTTTCGATTTTTATCTTAATTTTCTTATTTTCTTTCATTTTAAATATTACCGGTATTTTTTTACAAAAAAGAGGTTATACGCTTGTGTGCTTTGCAAATTTTACACAATTTTATTTTTAAATACTTTCATGTTTTTATTTATTTATTTTTTGCTGTATTTCACTCTAATTTTTCTAATCTTGTTTTGTTTATTAAACACAATATAATAAATTCCAATTAGGGGAACTTGTATGGAGAGTTTATAGAACGAATGGTGGTAGTACGAATTGGTACATGCGCACATTTGAGTTGATAAAGAGCAGAAAGGACACTTAGCACGCAACATTTACACACATGCACACAAATATATTTCAAAAAATGACACGCAAGATACATACATATATATGCATACAGTATGACGAGAAAATATTCTTTTTTTATTGGTATATGGGCATTTCCGTCAAAAGGTCCATCGTGACCGAAAATTTAAAAGTTATTAACAGCTGATTATTTTACGATATTGTTATAGAGAAATATTTAAATTTTACTAATTTTATAAATTAACTCATAAATTTTTTAACTTTGATGAATAATCAGACTGCAAAGTTGTGCAAACGTAATTTTTTATATGTGAGAATGTTTGATTGTAAGTTTTCTTCAATATTTATCTTTCTTAATTTGATAAAAATTATTCCAAAAAAATTTTCTTACATGGTCTGTAATCTAAGGAAGAGTTCAAAGAGAAATATGTTGTTCAGATTAACGGTAAATTTTTATTTTATTTTGATCATTATTCAGTTAAATTATTTCGGAAAAATTTCACGTTCGAAATGTCACGTATCGACCCAGATCTTGGCTTAAAAAAGAAAATACAGAAGTTTTTATAATCAAACCAAGACATTTTATTGTTACATTGCTTCATAAAATTCTGAAAGTAGTTTGATTAAAAAATTGTGCCAGGTTTCGCTGAATTACGCCTTTTATACATGGCCAAAAAAACTTATTCTTTTTTTTCAAGTTCTAACCGCTACTTCTCTTGCCATTATCTTTGACCGAGAATCGCACCCTCCATAAACTTTAGCATAGATAACAGTGCTTTATTAGTGCTATAATTTAAGGGTTAAGAAAACCGTAAAAATATTTTTTGCTTAAAATGTTATTGCATTTTTGATGCGTACGACTGTCACGTTCAACACTTTGGAATTGCCCATATATAAAATGTTACAGCCATATTCATAAAAACTTATTTATGATAATTTACCCGTTTGTAAGCGAAAATGCTTAAATTGTATTCATAAGCGAAAAATAGTTTATTAAACCATTAATAAGCTATTCATAAAGTAAGAAAATTTATTGTCGGACTTGCATTTCTTTATGCAATGTTCACACTAATGTTTTTAAACGTTTAAGCAAAATGTTGATTTAAGCTACAATCACACTTATCAAATATTTGACGAAAAAACGGGACCAACAAGCAAACTAAATAAACATTTCCTTCAATTCCAATATTTATTTTGATAATATTTACACATTTTAGAAACAACAGTTTGTTGCTATGTATTGTAATATAATTAGTTGATTTTGTGATATTAAGATCATGCTAAATCTCAATAACTATTCACAAAAGTAGGGGTTACGCTTATTTGGTCAAATATTTACCAAGTGTGACTGTAGCTTAAAACAACATTTTGCTAAACGTTTAAAAACATTGGCCCATAATCATAGTCAAACGCTAAAGTCGGTTCTTTTTAAAAACAACTTTGAAAGAAAAACATTCTTTTAATTATTTTGCGAAATTAAAGTATGTTTTAAATTGAACCGACTTTAACTGGGTGCCACCTCAAATGTAGAAATACAAGAAAATATAAGCAAGTGGCAACTCTAAGCAGCATTACAAATTAAAATATAAATAAAACACTGCATACCTTGTAGCGTTGAAAATTTAAAAAACGCAATGTGAATTTATATAGAAAGCAACAACAAAATTACAAAATATTTCTGACTTTGTTTTTGCTTGCGTTGTAATTTTTGGCATTGCGTTTTACACAATTAGGGACTATACATATGTATGTATTTTGTGTTAAAAGATAAAAGATTTCCTCCAAATCAATAGTAATTGTAAAATATCGACCAATATCTTGTAACCTAAATATTTTTGACTTTTTGCAAGAATTTTTTACTTGGAAAAAACAGCTGATGCTGTTGTTAAATGAGTTAAACACAACTTCAGCTAGTTTTAAAATTAACACCGGTATTAACGTGTAAAGTATTTTTGCTTGTCTATAGTAGATCAAAAACATATTTTTTATAAAAGTTTACTCTAAAACTCTTAAAGTATGCTTTGTTTATGACTATAGTTATGGGCCATTGTATTACCGTGTAAAATGGCCTTTAAGGCTCAGTTAGACAAACGTTGCTGCACCGTATCAATCAGCTGTTCGCTTTTTGCTATGTGAAAACCAATACAAAAGCTTACCGAAATGCAATGTACCGTAGTTGCAACGTACCAATCTGTATAAAACAGAATTTCATGCCGTTGTTACGTGACATTTGTAAGACAGTGATGGGCGGCTTGTATGTTACATTGAATGCGGGTAATTTTGCTCTTTTTTTTGGTACTTTTTTCAGTATATCTATGGAATTGCGACAAAACAACTTACAATACAACTAAAGTAAACAAATGCATATACACATACAATGGAAATGTAAAACATATAAAAGACTTTAAATGGTATCAAAACCTTGTATGGTGTATGCACATTTACAATATATGTATGCTAAAAATTTATATATGCTAAAACACAAATTTATTTATTGTAAATCTATTATATAAATATAAAATTTTAACATTTCTTACATACACAAAATACTGTTTTAATAGCATTTAACCCTTAACAACCCAGTATGCTTTTGTAACGTAACTGACCAGTAGTGTCCATCGGACTCATTAAAACAATTAATTATACTTAAAGAAAAAAAAAGACAGTATACGTTAGAAAAAAGTTTCATTTATATTATATACTTAGGTATTTTGTTTATTTAACTTTAATTAGTTATTTTTTAAACAAACATTACAAATAATGAGTGTTATTTTTGTCAAGCTAATATGGCCTAAGTTTCTTCAATGTAACTAAAATTCAATTTTTGATTACAATATTTGTTTTTTACAGAGTGTTCAGATCAGACATACCGTTTGCATTTCTCGCAGCACTGTTTGGAAGTTCTAGATATTTTTGAATCAGGTTAAGATGGTTGACCAGCTCCTTATATAATAATAAACAATATATTAATGTGTCTATTGGACACTTGTGGGTTGAGGCGCTACTATTTTAGTTTATTGATAATAAATAATAAACTATTTATGCTACAAATATTTTTATTGCGCATTTCTATTCTCAAGACCATCGGGGTAGAATAGGTAAAACGGGGTTTCTCAAAAATAAATACTTTAGCTTTTATGAGCAATGGAATTCAAAAATGTGTCCGCGAGACACTTGTGGGTTGTTAAGGGTTAAACCACGAGGTACCTTTTCTGTACAACGGTCACCATTTGAACATTTTTGATTCCCATCACTGTGTGTTTTGTTTTATGTATACTTTTGCTTTTTGTTTATTTATGGGAAAACATATGACACGTTTTTAAACGTTCATAAGTGCACCAACGTGCTTACAGTACGGTGCGGTACATTACGGGTACAACGTTCGCCTAACTGAGCCTTAACTCAAAGCCGTTCACATTACATTTGAGATGATTAAAGGCTCAGTTAGCCGGGATTAACAGTAACAGTAACCTTATCGAAAAAAAGTAAGACCAATCTATTTCTTACAGATTGAGACGTAACATCTTACTGCTAACTGTAATCGTTCTAATTGCTTTACATACAACAAAATGAAACAGCTGATTTTCAACGTTACTGTAACTCCCGGCTTACTGAGCCTTAAGACAGTTGATTATTAAATAAAACACAACAAACAAACTTATATATGTTTAAAGTATTAACCCTTCGTCTTACTCATGAGTCTGGCCAGACCTTTTTCGATTTTAAATGTAATTTTAGTATATTTAAAACTCAGGTAGAGACTTGAAATTTCAGGTACTCTTCTAGAATTTAGTTTTCTATAAAAAGCTGAAAAAATATATCCTGGAAAGGTTATATAAGGAAACTTATTCGAATATTTTACTGCACACATCACATTCGTAACATTTTTTATTTAAAAATGAGTATGGTATAACATTTAGTTAAAAAAATTGGTTTTATTTATATAAAAGTTGGTTGGGTCTGGCTAGACTCATGCGTTACGAATGTGAAAATTAAAATATGTGTAAGACCGAGGGTTAAAAATGAGTAGAAATATATCAATAAAGTTATGAGAAGATTATTTTTAACATTTTGCTCCTTTATTGCAACATAGTCATATCTCAAAAAATAAAAAATTTCAAGTAACTTTAGCAAAAGGGTTCCTTTATACCTTCTTTACATGTAAAACAAAAATCAGCATTATATCTCAAACTGAACCGAAGTTATAGCAAAATATATTTTATAAAATATGTATATAAAGGTACATTTTGAAACTTTAATCGCATTTTGTTTGATTTTTTTTTTTAAATATGTCTATGTTGCAATAAAGGAGCGATAATAATGATAAAATTCTGAAAATTTATCGATTATTTAAGGACGAAATAAGAACATATAGAATAAGTCGCAGTCGGTAGTATACCTAAAAGGTACGTTAATTGTGGCCGATGCTACATCATACTCAGTTTAAGGAGTGATCATAGTGCTCTATGATTAATGAATTTATTTAGTTTTAATCATGTCAATTTGAAGTAATTAACAAATAACTTAAATGTATGGTTAATAATCTCGATTTTGATGTGATAAGAGCTTAATCACGTTCGAGATGCTTAAACGCATTTAAACGGAAAGTGTGAACTGACATTAAACCAAAAATTAAATAAAATTTTCATAAATGTTTGTATTTTATGATACTATTTTTATAAAAAATTTCTAAAAATAATGATGTTTTATTTATTGATAATCTATTTATATAAAAAATAAAATGTAGTTTGTTGCTAATCGCATAACTTGAGAACGGCTTGACCAATTTGGACGATTTTTTCTTTAAAATAATCGCCATGGTTTTATGTTATGTTTTTACGGAAAGAAAATTTTGCCCCGCCAACTTTTACGCCCACTTTTTTCGACTAACCTAAAATCAGAAAACGGCTCCATCGATTTGACGGTTTTTTTTTTCAAATGTTCGTATTAATCTATTTTAAGTTTTCATCGAAAGAAAAATTTACTACGCCTACTTTTACGCCCTCTTTTTCTATTTATTTCACCGATTTGGACGATTTTTTCTTTAAAACGATCGCCATGGTCCAACTTACGTTTTTACGGAAAGAAAATATTGACCCGCCCACTTTTTTCGATTTATCTAAAATCAGAAAACGGTTCCATCGATCATTAGTAATCAGCTTCCGGGGCGGCCAGCTAGTTTATTAATATTAATGATTAGGATTGTGGTTATTTTTGTTGAACTGTTTATGGTTTTTAATCCAAATGTTGATATTTTTAATTAGGCTAAAGTTCATCAAATTTAATTTTCATTAAATGGCTGTAAGTGTTAAACGGCAAAACACCATGAAGAAATTGTGTGGTTACGAATTAATTTTTTTAAGATTAAAATGAATATATTATCAAAGTAATTTTTGGGAATAAAATATTTTTCATTAATAACATTTTGTTCGTCGTGCTTAATTCCCAATTTTTATTCATGATAAATAAATATAGGATAAGCTAGTTTCTATGCGCATTTCACTGGTTGCTTAGGCCACCAGGAAACATTCCCCAAAAAGTGTAGATAAGCCAAAGATATTAACAAAACAAAACTGCAAAGTTAATGATAATTACAAACACTCAAAAGTCTTATTTGCAACTACAGTTAGGGACAAAATTGTTCACGAAATTATAAAACATTTATGTTTATCATGAAAACTATTAAAGTTTCAACTTGGAAACTTTCAAAAACTATTGTATGGGTTTCTACATTTTAAAATAATACTATGTAAACTTATTTTCAAAAGTACCGTTTGTTTTTATATTAATACTAAGCTAACATCCAAACCATATGTGTGAACAATATTGACCCTGTGTGAATCTGTCATAAAAATTCCAACAAAATTTCAAGTTTTAACTGTGGGATTTGCTTTTAAAGTTAGTCAATTAATTTATTAATATTAAATATTTTTAAAATTTGAAAAAAATTCGAGCAGTTAAATTTTGCCTAGTTTCTTCAAGAACTGTAAGTCAAAAGCGGCAATTTTAAAACAAAGCATTGTGAAAAATTTATAAAAAGAAGTCTCACATCCCAAGATCACACAAAATACAACAATTCAGAGAGATTTGAATGTTAAATAAAAAAAAGTGTAGTTTGGATACCAAAAGCAACAAAGCTGGTCGCCCAAAAAAAACTTTAGCCAAATAATTTTCGCGAATCAAAGCGACTTATTGTTACTGGTGTAGTCAGTATAGCTATTAAGGTACGGCAAATACCGAGCATAGAGTACAATTTAGATGTAAGCGCTAAAAACATACGAAGTTGCTTAAGTTCTAGTAGATTGGTAGCTAGAATAAAGAGCGACAACCCATCTTTTAGCAAAAATAACAGCTGAAAACGGCTGAAGTTTGCAAAAAAGTAAGAAAAATTCAGTTTTAAAGATTTAATTCGTGTAACATGCTTAGATCGGAAAAAAATTATCGGATTGCAGGCTGGCGGACGGGTGTTAACATGGCTGGCGTAAAAGTGTTAGCGTAAAAGAGGGAAATAATTCCAAATGTTAAAATTTTGATGATCTCATAAATGACATGAGATTGTTTTCGCGGGAACCAGCTTCGAACACTCCGCTAATTCAGAAGAAAAATGTGTGCCAAGCACTACATAATCATCATTAAAGACCCGTTGATTCCAAGATAAGCCATATTCGGCTAAGAATCACGACAGGGTCATATCATTATGCAGGACAACAATATTAAGCATACTTCAGAAATACCTAAAAGTTAGTTTGAAGAAAATAAAAACTCGAAAATAATTTTACCTAATTAGTCGCCAGAGTAGTAGCCACTTGAGTAACTTTGGTCCTTCCCAAAATACCACTTTTTTGTTTGCTCAGAGGAACCCGCCTAACACTGGATATAAGCTTAGCGAGCTTGCCGTTAAAGCTTGGAAAAAATAGAGCCAAAACTGCTAAGAACTCTTGTAAAAGAATGGGAAAAAAGATTAATGCAGCTTAAAAGAGCAAATGGACAACATACCAAACGCTAGGACCCAAATACAACAATAATCTCTAACTAGGGTCATAATTGTTCACATCCAGAAGTCAATACTGATACCGTGTAAAATATTATGAACATATATTTTTTGGAAAAGTTGTTATTTTTGAGTTCTTGAAATGTTCTACTTTTCATATAGTTAAAAAAATTTAAATAGTTATAAATAAAACAAAAATGTATAGCCTATTTTGCCAATAACGCTAAATTTGTGAACAATTTTGTCCCTAACTGTATATCAAAGCTTACACAAAATACAAACAATAAAAAGTGAGATTATCTTTTCTAACATTATCCACTACAATTGGTTGAAAATCTCCCAACATTAATTGTAGTTGTACGTGGGTTAAGAAAAAACTAAATTAAAAACAAAACCAAGCTGCTTTATTGTTTCCGAAAATCAAAACTAAGCAATTTGCCAGTTCAGTTTTTTATGCACGTGCACTTGAAAATTGATTTTCATTTATTATTATATTGGGGATACAAAATGTGAAATTAATAAGATTTTGTTCATCATGAATATGAATCAGGGGCATATGCAGACATTCTCTTTAATTACACTGTGTTCGAAATTGGCGATATAGCATAATTTGGGTACGCTGAATCGAATGGTGCCCACCGTTAGTTTGAAAGTTGAGGAGGTTGCACAACATATATTCGCGTAACTCAAAAACGCTTTAGTTTATTGAAATTACAAAAAAAATCCGAAATTCCGCAATAAAATTTCCTTCAAAACTTAGTAAAACTTTTTTTAATATGAGCAGTCGTTTTAAAAATATATAATTTTTTTTTTTGGAAATAAAATATTTTTTTTTATCAAAATGTCGAAATTTTTGTTTTTTTTAAAACTTCATAAAAATTGGATATAAAAACAAAGCTATTACCAAAACAAGCCATTTATGATTAAAATATGTTAGCAACTTTTGATTTTATTCGTCGTCGATGGCTGCGAGTGTAAGACGGCAAATCCATCTGAAGAGATCGAGTGGTTGCGATCGAAACATGTCATGGTAACCTGCCGGCCACGGTCAAGAATGCAAGATTATCGCTAACAATTTTAATTAATTTTCATGTTGTAAAATTCCTTTCTTCATAAAAATAATTTAATGAAAATTAAACTTGATGAACTTAAGCCTAATTAAAAATATTAAAAAATTTGGATTAAAAACCATAAATAGTTCAACAAAATAACCACAATACTAATTATTATTAAAGCTGAGGCACGAGCTCTATGTGTACATTTGTCCTTCAAGTTGTGCTGAAAAAGGTCAATAGAAAAAAGAAAGACAAAAATGAAAACAAAAAAATGTACTTTGGACTTCAAGAAGAATTCTTGACAAAAAGTACGAGAAAATAGAAGTAAGGAAAAAAACATGTAAAATCAATTAAAATGGATAATCATTCAGAAAAGCAAATTTCGATCTACCAAAGGTTAAAATACAATTTGGTTTAAGGTTTGATGTTTGACTATTGACGTCAGCAGTCGTCGATGGCTGCGAGTGTAAGCCGGCTAATCCATCTGAAGAGATCGAGTGGTTGCGATCGAAACATGTCATGGTAACCTGCCGGCCAGGGTTCGAGCCCCGGCCACGGTCAAGAATGAAAGATTATCAATAACAATTTTAATTAATTTTCATGTTGTAAAATTCCTTTCTTCATAAAAATAATTTAATGAAAATTAAACTTGATGAACTTAAGCCTAATTAAAAATATTAAAAAATTTGGATTAAAAACCATAAATAGTTCAACAAAATAACCACAATACTAATTATTATTAAAGCTGAGGCACGAGCTCTATGTGTACATTTGTCCTTCAAGTTGTGCTGAAAAAGGTCAATAGAAAAAAGAAAGACAAAAATGAAAACAAAAAAATGTACTTTGGACTTCAAGAAGAATTCTTGACAAAAAGTACGAGAAAATAGAAGTAAGGAAAAAAACATGTAAAATCAATTAAAATGGATAATCATTCAGAAAAGCAAATTTCGATCTACCAAAGGTTAAAATACAATTTGGTTTAAGGTTTGATGTTTGACTATTGACGTCAGCAGTCGTCGATGGCTGCGAGTGTAAGCCGGCTAATCCATTTGAAGAGATCGAGTGGTTGCGATCGAAACATGTCATGGTAACCTGCCGGCCAGGGTTCGAGCCCCGGCCACGGTCAAGAATGAAAGATTATCAATAACAATTTTAATTAATTTTCATGTTGTAAAATTCCTTTCTTCATAAAAATAATTTAATGAAAATTAAACTTGATGAACTTAAGCCTAATTAAAAATATTAAAAAATTTGGATTATTTACAAAAGTCGAAAAATTTTAATTAATTTAAAAAGTGGTGATAAGGGGCAAGTATGTATCCAGAAAATGTTAAGGACAAAAAACTAATTGAGGTCGGTCATATATTTTATCCCACAAGGGGCAACTCCTGCGCATTTATGGGACTTTTTCTTCAATATAAATAATAAGAAAAGGTATGGGCATAGCCCAGGAAGTGTAATTTTAAATAAAGAAAATAATAAAATAATAAAAATAAGCTTTAGTGTCATTAATTGGCGCCCGAGCAGGGACCCTTGAATATAAAAGTGTCCTTAAAATACAAAAAATCTTTTTTAACATAAGTCTAAGGAAAGTTGCCCTATTAGCATACGCAAACGGGTGCAGAACCTTCTTAGCACCGCTTTCTAAGTGTTAAAAGTATTAATAAACATAGTGTAAGCAAAAATAATGATGACAACTTAAAATAAAAAGAGTACAAACTGAAAAAAATCAAAGGAACTTAAAGTAAGAAATATTAAAAAAAAAATTCAGACTTATCAAGAATAATGACAAATAAACCTAAAATAAATTAATAAAAAGAACTTAAGCAAAAAAATCTATATATAAATCGGCTAAGGCAAAACAGTTAAGAACACTTTCCTCCTCTGTATGCCAAGCGATTTGAACAAAATATACACCATTTGAGAGGTATTTACTCAAAGAAGTGCACAATGTATATGTTCAATAATTTCAGAGTTATAAGCGTTTAAAATTGCTACTAACACAAATGCAAAATAAAAATTAATTTTCAATTATCAAATAACAAAAAGTTAGGGTGATCGATTATTCGACATTTTTCAGAAACCGGTTTTCGAATATTTCGACTATATAAATCTTATGTATAAATCAGGCCAGGCAAAACAGTTAAGAACGCTTTCATCCTTTGTTTGTCACCCGAACCTCTATGGGGAGAAAAAAGGGGAAATACGGGAAACTAAATTTCTTTCTTTTACTTTTCTGTGCTTCATATGATAATTTTTGAATGTTCTATAATATTGAATTCAGAAACGTAATATTATAGTAGGGTCCTGAGTGAGTGATAACCTATAAGATAAAAAATGCTGGTATTTTTTGTTTTTCATCTGGAACTGTTTTGAATTTTCGTTAATATTCGACCTATAAAGATAAAATAATACATTAAACTGGGTGAACAAGAACATGTAAGGGGAGCTTTTTGGTAATTTTTCGTTCAACAGCTGGTACTTTGATTAATTTTCGTTAATATTAGACATAGAAACATAAAATTAAACGTGCAACGTCCTGAGTGGGAACAATATATAAAGGAGACTTTTTTCAATTGGTATTTTTTATATTGAACTTACAAAATTAAATTAACTCACGTAGAAGATAAAATATGAACCGGAGGTTGGACCCTCGCCAAATCGATCCACTTTGAAGGAAAAAATAAATGCTCGAAACAAATTAATTCATATATACTTAGATGAATTATGTTTTCTTCATATTTACAAAAAAATTTATGGTCGAATTTTGACCATTAGGCGAACACTAGTTATAATAAAATTATAAATAGTAGTGACAAATCAACTTAAAATAAATAAGCAAAACCGGAAAACGGAACTAAAATAATAAACTATTAACAAACAATAGTGACAAATAAACTAAATACTCAAATAAATGAAAGAAAATTAAGAAATTATTTTTAATAAAAAAAAAAAAGAAATAAATAATCGTGACTAATAATAGGGCTGCCAGAAGTTTGAACCTATCAACCAGGACACATAGAAAAAATGGATAAAAAATTACACCAACAAAAAAATTTTTTTAATACATGTGTCCCAAGCTTGTATGGGGAATTTTTTTTTTCGAATTCAGATATGAGTACCCTCCAAATTTTTTCCTTTTGATCCGAATAACCGAAATATGAAATATTATTGTGATCGGATAACGTTTACCAGTGTCGACTTGAAGTCAAAGTTTGAGATAAAGGCCAGTGTGAAAGCCATAGAATAATCTTGGAATTTAAAACCATCTTTTAATTTTACTTGTGTAATACACATTTATTTATTAAAAATATGCTAATATTCAGTGTTTTCTGAATCCTCTAACCACGCCCCCTACATCCCCCCCATGCTGGTACTGTACTGTTGCCCTGCCACAAGTCCTTAGTTCCTGCCTAAGACCATCTGGACATGGTAAGTGATATAATGTAGACAAAAAAAAATATATATATATATTAATTTTAAAGTTTTAGATTTTATTATCTATATTCATTAAATTTTCTTTTTAAAGTTTGTTTATTACAGTCCGGATACATCTGTCTGTGTTCTTGTACACTACGTAGTAAATATTGCTTTTGCTCCTCTTCAGCTGTAATTACGCCATGAAAATCCTTTACTAACTTAACCGCTCTTTCAGCAATATCATTAACCGCTCTCAGTGCATTAACTTTCTCTTTACTTTGTTGAAATGATGCATTGGTTTGCCACGTAGTGGGACATTCGCTTAGAAAACTGTAGTCGATTTTAAGCCGATTAAATAAGGATTTGCTTTTAAATGAAATAAAGTCATCTATATTTTTGTCTTAAAATAAAAAGGGAAAACTGTTATCAATTGTATATTGAAGTATTTATTGAAAGAAATGAAATCTATTATTAGTATATGCAAGACTAACCGTAAAGTGAGCCGCAAAGTTCTTCTTTCGATGGGATGTAGCGTTTACCTGTTGCTAACGGAATTTCATTCCTTAAGTTAGCCACCATTTTCGCTTTAGTTTTTTGATCTACATCATCGTCAAATAGAGACAACATACATACTTCATCTGTCAAGTACCATAAATGCTGGCAAAACTTTTGCAACGTTGCTTTTGAAAGGCATTTGTCAATTTTTTCATAAGCTTTCAAAGCCTTCAAAAAACACATATCTTGGTAAGGTGCTTTTACAGCTAAAATACATTTTACCCAAGGTTTGACGTATGTTGTTGCGATGAAAAGGCAAGACATCTAACAAAGCCTCCTTATCTCGCTTTGATATTTTAAACTGAGAGCTAAGTAATACTATTTTTAATGAATAAATTGCCCTTGCCATCCATCGAGCTTGGTGCATGGCGCCAGGGGGCCGAATTTTAAATTTTTTTTTGTGTATCTCCACCAAGAAATATTATTGACAGCTCTATCAGTTCCCGATAGTCACCTCTAGCGATGTCCTTAGTCAATTCAGATTGGTAATACTGTATCAGTTTGTTAAGTTCTGAAACATTTAGACATGATAGCTTTTCTGAATAGCTTTGAATTTTTCTGCAATCGACATTTTTCCAATCTTCTCGAAAGTTTTTAAACAGTGGAATATCAGGACTTGTACTAATTTGACTAATTTTTGTCTCAAACGCACATTTTAATACCAATTCGTACACATGATGGCGACAAGCAAAAACAAGTATATCCCTATTTAACATTTGCTCCAAAAGTAAACATGCACCATTAATGCGACCTGTATTTGAAGCTGTTGTATCACAACAGAAAATCTGCACTCTATCTTCAAGATTCCAGTCTAGTATTGCGTTCCATACTGCCTCTGATTGTTCCATTCCTGACGAGTTTTCTAATTTTGGCACAGCGATAAGTTGTTCTTTATCTTCGTAAGAAATAACTATTGGCAGACGTTCTTCTTTGGATTTGCGTGTATCTAGGGCTGATAACATTTTTCCATCCCAGTGGACAGTTACAATTTCCGGTATATCGCTCTGAAAATTAGCCTTTATAGATTCTGCACGCTTTTTTCGCTGTTTCGTTCGCAGTCTTTGAATTGCTGATTTACTTATAGGAAATTCATCAGTATTGTATCCTAAAGCCTCAATGGTTGCTCTTATTACAAACACAGCATTTCTGTTACTTAAATGGCATCTATCTAATGTTGCAACAAGTTTTGGAGAGATAAAGCCGTCCCTTTTAAAAGTTCTACTAACACTGGGCAGAGTGCTCTCCCTTAGAATAGGCATACATTCTAATTAATCTGATATTTCAGACTCAGAAAACGAAATTTCTTCAAATTCTTTTTGAGATGATGTTGAAGGAGCTAAAGATGAAATATATTTATCACTTCGCTTTTCCGCTTCAATGGTTCTAAGTTGTGATTTTTTCTCTTTTTCGGCCAGTTTTTTATCCACTCCTCCTAAATGACCAGATCGACCTGGCTCTCTCTGCTGTTGCAAGAAGATTTTATCTTCATCTATCTTGATTAACTGCATTGCATCGGCGTGTGCAATATCAAACAAATTGTTTAAATTTTGTACAAACTCCTGTCGACGAAGCTCAAATACTTCTTGCTTTTTATTTGCATTTTTTTGCAAACCTCTCCAAACCTTGTATAGGGCAACAAGTTTCTTATTACAGTTAGATAAACATTTAATTGGTATCCGAGCCTTTTCCCAATAAATAACGCACTCACGAATTGTTAGATTTGCGCTTTCATTTACACTTAAATTTACGTTACGAATATTATAGAATAAAACTGAAAGCACTTGTTTATTTGAGGGAAGTTTTGAACCTGTAATTTGATGTTTTACTTCCCCAATTAAAAATATGGATTTTTTAAAACTTCGCAGCACCACTGACATGTTGACTGAATTAAAACAATTCTCTTACTAATGAAGCATACATAAAAAACCATCGCTGAATGAAAACAATGCTTGTGGTATTGAAGCAAAATTACCGTTAGATAGCTATACAGAAAAACCAACTAGCAACAACGCAAAATTGCTTTCACAATTAAAATAAATAAATAAATAAATAAATGTTTGTTCATACAGCGCCTAGGCCAAATATTAAACTTTTGGAATCAAATTTATGTAAGTGGGTTCTTCCATCTCTCATCAAACTATGCGTGCGAATTTTTTTTAATACTGTGAAAAAACCTTAAGAACACAGACAGATGAATCCTGAATTTAACAAACAAACCTTAAAAAGAAAATTTAATGTACCCATACAACTAAATTTATTTTGGTTAATTAATTTTATATAAATTGATTAATTATAATATTTAATTGTTTGTTTACATTATATCACTTACCATGTCCAGATGGTCTTAGGCAGGAACTTAGGACTTGTGGCAGGGCAACAGTACAGTACCAGCATGGGGGGGGGATGTAGGGGGCGTGGTTAGAGGATTCAGAAAACACTGAATATTAGCATATTTTTAATAAATAAATGTGTATTACACAAGTAAAATTAAAAGATGGTTTTAAATTCCAAGATTATTCTATGGCTTTCACACTGGCCTTTATCTCAAACTTTGACTTCAAGTCGACACTGGTAAACGTTATCCGATCACAATAATATTTCATATTTCGGTTATTCGGATCAAAAGGAAAAAATTTGGAGGGTACTCATATCTGAATTCGAAAAAAAAATTTCCTGGGACAGTCTAATGTGTATGTATATGTAAAAACCATCCATTTTTAATTTTTAAATCCAAAAATATATGAGGCTTTAAGCGCAGAAGTGGTGTAACCCACAATTTAATTTGGTTACGGTTCTAGTGTAAGAAATGTTCTTTACAGTGCAATAGTCGAGTTAGTCAACTGTTTGTATCCGAAACAGATGGCGCTAGAAACATTGTGTTGCAAACCAAGAACAGTGCAAGAGTAGTGTTAACTCCTCATTATCTCATAGCCTCATATACAAAAAAAATTACGTGTACTTCATGTACATAAAAATGATGAAACATAATAAAAAGTTGACCTTAAAATGTTCTAAACCAAAATACTGTTCAGAAGATTGCACTTTTTCTAGAACTTAATTTCTGTCTTTGATATAGTTATAAAACAGGCAGCATGTCATATTAAAATAAAACTTACATTGAATAATACTCTCCAGTGTTTCAGTCTTTAACGAGTTTATTTCTTTAGTCCATTAAGCAGACTAAGTACTCAACATGAAAAAATCAAAATCATTTGATTTTTCTTCAACCAACTCGGCAACTGTCAAACTCATCAATTGACAAAGCCATACACGCTTTGATTTGGACAACAACCGACGCAGTTGACAATTGAATTGAAACGTTTATGGGCTGCTAACAGTTGAATTTAATTAAAATTCTTTATACAATTGCCTTAAGTTAGCAGTTTTATAACAGAAATCTTAAACTTTGTTAACAACTAAAACCAGCAAAAAACAAATTTTTTGTCTTGACCTGTTCAAAAAACCAGGACAATTTAATAGTGGACCAGGACACCAGGACAAGTAGTCTAAAACCAGGACAATCCTAGAAAACCAGGACGTATGGCAGGCCTACTAATAAACTTAAAGTAAATAAATTGAAGATACTGATATTAAACATAAATTAAACAAAGTGAAGTTAACAAAAGGAACCTGCACAAATAAAACCTAAGCCAAAGATTAAATCTATAGAACTGTGAAGGAAGTTAACAACCGAGAAGGGAACAAGTGACTCATCAGGGGAACGAGAAAACCACCAGAAGAAAGATGATCTTAATAATGTAAGATAAATATTAAGAATAACATATATAAAACTTTCATTTTGTTATTATTTAAATTAAAATACTAGAATATCTAAAAAGGCAATATCTACATTAATAAATTCAATTAATATTTGAAAGAGTGAAATTTTTGTTCATAAAAATGAGTCAGGAAGTTCAGATAGCTGCGACTTTGTCAGGGCTAAATATCAGTACATCCAATGCTAACACTCCATCCTCATTCACTAACAATCAAAAAAAGGAACTTGCGAATTAAATAGCGGAAACAGTTGTAGCGAGCAAAGTCGCTGGCCTCGTTTTGCTCACCACAAAATCATATTTTTTGTATAAAGTATTAGTATGATTTATTTGTTTTGTATATTAAATTGTATTATTTGTTTGTATTTTATTGTATTATTGTTTTAGTAGTGGATATATATAGATTTATGGTAAAGCGTATTGGATGGTAGATAAGTTTGAATTTAACGGATATTGTAGGGAAGTAACGCCATCTGGTTGTCAGTAGACAAGTATAATACACAGCAATACAACACTGAATACCAGCTGCATTGCTGACGTGGCTGTAGGTGTGTGTGTGTATGCTTGTGTACAAAGCACAATGGTATAAAAGGGCGAACATCAACTGATGCGAGTCACTAGGTGTACAGATCGACATGGGAGAAGACCTACTTAAGACAGTTGGCTACACATTTTAAGCAGAGCTTGGACCATCAGATCGGGCCAGCCTAAGGGTAAGAGCTACTTAAGAAGGTGTATACACATTTTAAGTAGAACTGCTATTGGCATTCCTAGGCTAGGGTAGAGAGGAAGTGGGAGCATTACTTGTGGGGTACCTGGCAAGTGCTCTCAATTCTTAGCGCAAGGGTAGAGGCAAGAAAGTACGTGTGTGGGCAAGCCGTGTACGCTTGATTCTACTCTGTGTTGCCGCTGACGGCTAAATATACCGACCTGTAAATGTAGTGTTGAATGTTAAGTAAGTAACTAATTATTTAAGCTAATAAATATAATTTGTAACGTTTTGAGAATCCGTGGTGCGTTTTATTTGGCTATTCACCAACCCTAGACTCCGTTGAGCCTACCCCAGCAATCCGCGGTAAGCGTGTCGTTACATTGGCGCCCGAGCAGGGACATGAAGGTCCAACAACATTATCGGAAACAACATCAACATTATATAGATATATATAGATATATGGTAAAGCGTATTGGATGGTAGATAAGTTTGAAATTAACGGATATTGTAGAGAAGTAACGCCATCCGGTTGTCACTATACAGGTATAATACACAACAATACAACACTGAGCAATACCAGCTGTATTGCTGACGTGGCTGGTGTGTGTGTTCGCTTGTGTACAAAGCACAATGGTATAAAAGGGCGAACATCAACTGATGCGAGTCAGATCGACATGGGAGAAGACCTACTTAAGACAGTTGGCTACACATTTTAAGTAAAGCTTGGACCATCAGATCTGACCAGGCTAAGGGTAAGAACTACTTAAGAAGGTGGATACACATTTTAAGTAGAACTGCTATTGGCATTCCTAGGCTAGGGTAGATAGGAAGTGGGAGCATTACCTGTGGGGTACCTTGGCAAGTGCTCTCAATTCTTAGTGCAAGGGTAGAGGCAAGAAAGTACGTGTGTGGGCAAGCCGTGTACTAGCGTGATTCTACTCTGTGTTTCCGCTGACGGCTTAATCTACCGACCTGTAAATGTAGTGTTGAATATTAAGTTAGTGACTAATTATTTAAGCTAATAAATATAATTTGTAACGTTTTGAGAAACCGTGGTGTGTTTTATTTGGCTATTCACCGACCCTGGACTCCGTTGAGCACCCCAGCAACCAGCGGTAAGCGTGTCGTTACACAGTTTCTTCTATTTTGCATCCAAAAACAGAGGATGATGAAGAACCGATAGTAGATTTTAGTAGGGATATCGACTCGTCGGATCGAGTGCCCGATGTCGTTAAGAGCCTTAGGGAGTTTTCCGGTAGGTCCGTGTTATTTAGTTCGTGGAGAAAATCAGTAGACAGGGTTCTTGTAATGTACGGACAGAATAATAACACACCAAAGTATTTTGCGATTTTGCACACCATCAGGCATAAGATTATAGGAGAGGCGGATGTAGCGCTCGAGTCATATCGAACTCCATTGAATTGGAGTAAGATTAGGAAGTGCCTCATGTTGCACTATGGGGATAAAAGGGATTTCGGTACCCTCGAATACCAGATGACAACCCTTGCTCAGCGTGGAAACGCGATTGAGGGTTTTTACCAGCAGGTATACCAATACCTTTCCCTAATATTGGACAAAATAGATTGTCTCGAGTTAGGGGAGGAATCATTAATTGCGATGACTGGGGCATGCAGAGGGAAAGCCCTGGATACATTTATTCGCGGATTAAATGGGTATTTACCAAGCCTTCTAAGTGTCAGGGAGCCAACCAGTCTACCTCAAGCTTTACAGCTGTGTCTCAAATTAAATAACATAAATTATAGAGCGAATCATGACAATAGTATGGGTAGGGTGCAACAGAACGTAAAACATGTTAACCAACAGCGATCATACCAAACTAAGCCACACTTCTATCCCGAGCTGACAAATCACTCACATGGTCAGGTTCCTAGAACGACCCATCCGTTTCCATATGGACAAAATAGGATTGTAGCAAACCATTTTAATAATCTACCACAAGGAAATTTTAGACCTCCCTTACCACCCAAATCACCAATACCTATGGACGTTGACCGATCCATCTAAACAAGGCAAAAAGACTACCAGAATCGGATACGAATCAGAAAATATCGAAGTCGAACAAACAGATATTCTAAATGACAATATCAATTTTTTAGATTAAATTCCTCGTTGCCGTATTTTAAATTTAGGATGAAAAACGGCAATGAATTAAAATTCCTCTTAGATACAGGTTAAAACAAAAATTATATTAATCCAAAATACATTAGAAATCCAATCCCTAATTATCCCTTTTTCGCAAATTCAGTCGGCGGAAAAGTAAAGATTACTCATTATGCAAACATTGATATTTTCAATGAAGAAATTGGAAAACTTAGGTTTGACATCCTACCAAATCTCCAAACATTCGACGCTATTATAGGCAACGACACATTGAAATTTTTAAATGCAATTATTTTCACTAAAGAAAATTATTTTACACTTTTGAATAAGTACAGATATCCCATTAATCAATTACAAATAAATTCTATAACGCCTACTACTTTAAGAATATATCACCTTTGTCCCGAAGATAACAGGCATTTAAAGAAACATTTCAAATCCTATCAAAATCTGTTTTCCGAACCAGATACAAAACTAACATATCGTCATGCCGAAGTTATCTTGCCGTATATCACAAAAAAAATAATTTTAAGGTTTATTGTTACTTAAGGGTGGTCTGACCATAATGCACGATGTTAACTGTTAGTCACACCGTAACGTCAAATTTTTGTCCAACTTAATTTGACATTTCTTGGTATCAGTGCCAAATTCAACCATGGAGAGATGCAGCATTGAGCAGCGCGTAAAGATTGCTGAAGCCTTTTACGAAAATGGGCGGTCAAATAAAAAATACATTTTGTGCACATCTTGATTTTTTTGGTCAGTATAATTGATCAAATGTGTCCACAATCGGGATAATTGTGCGCCAATTGTCGCAAACCGGCTCTGTAGGAAATGTGAAAACACCTGTGCATGCATGCTTGGTGCGGTTTATGGCCAGGCGGCATCATCGGGCCTTCCTTCTTCAAAAATGTGGTATGGTGTTCGCTATCGCGAGCTGATAACGGATTTCTTTTTGCCAGAAATGAAGGATATGGACCTGGACGATAAGTAGTTCCAAAAGAATGGCCATGTTAATTGGCCGTAACGATCTAATGATTTGAAACCGTTGGCCTTCTTTCTTTGGTAATATTTAAAATAAAAAGTGTACGTCAATAAGCCAAGAACAATTAAAAGGCTAAAGGATTAGATAATTTGACACATTAAGGACATTAAGTACATTGAACCTCAATAATGTCTCAGAGCCATTGAAAACATGGACCATAGGACAGAGGTATGCTACCGAAGCCGCGACGAGCATTTGGCCGATATTTTGTCTCACACATAGTTGTCATAGATTCTTCTTTAATAATAAAAACTATTCAGATAATTCTCTAAAAACTTTTTGTTTTATTTACAATTAACATTGTGCATTATGGTTGGGCCACCCTGAATATTAAACCTTTAATTGCTAAGCAATAAAATGAATTTAGGCAATATAGCAATAATTCCATCAATATAAATAGCCGTTGTGTACTACGTCCGAAAAATGTATTTATATATAAAACGAAAAATGTTAAAATAAGAGTAATATTAATAAGATAGTCTCTTTTTTGTAACATGCCAAATATACTTTGTTCACATACAACAAGATAACGCAAGATTTTTTTAATTGAAAGTTTTCATACGTTTTTTGTCGTATATCCACAATTATGCTACATACGATATTATAACGCATTAAATTTTTCGCAAAAATCGATAAACAACAAAATGGCTTCATAAAATCTCATTAACCATAAGAGATAGAGACATGAGGATTGCGCAGATCGATAGATCTGTTAAATTTACCGCAGGAAACGGTCTTATCTCATTTTTTTCGATTTTGTGATATACGACAAGATAACTCCGGAACGACGATATGTAACAAATGTCAAAACAGAGATCAGGACAAAAAGTGATAGACCCATTTATTCAAAATCGTATCCATATCCAATGCCTCTTAAGAAAGAAATAGATAAACAAATTGAAGAACTACTAAGAGATGGCATTATTCGTCCTTCAAAATCCCCCTACAATTCACCAGTGTGGATTGTACCAAAGAAGCAAGATGCTTCAGGGGAGAGGAAATTCCGTATGGTTGTAGACTATCGGAAACTAAACGAAGACTCCACTCGACACTGTCGGAAATTATGAGATGCTTGAAACAGGAGCATCCCGGAAAGGATTTCGACGAGTTGTTGCAGTGTTCCGCAAGCGAATACAATCATTCCGTACAATCCGTCACGAAAAAAACCCGTTGACTTGTTTTTCGGTAGACCGGCTTCTTTAAATCCCGATAATAGGGAAGATATCTGGAAAAAAAATTTCGAGAAACTAAAGTCAAAACAGGAAAAGGATTTACAGTACCACAATAAAAACAAACAGGAAATGACCAATTATGAGATAGGAGAAAAAATTTTCGTTAGGCAGAACAAAAGATTAGGAACAAAGCTTTCAAAGAGATACAAAGAGGAGATAGTAAAAGAGAATAGAAACTCCACTGTTACAACAGAGTTAGGCAGAATAGTTCACAAAGACCGTATTAGAAAATAATCAATCCATATTTTTTAGATCCATTCTTTCACAGTAATTTCTTCTCTGCTACGGTTTAGTCGAAATACTTGAATATTCCCGATCTGAAATCGTTACCATTGGCCCCGGGAATATTCAGACCGGAACATACAGGATCATTCATGTGATAAATCTAACAGAGTACCTGGATATCACAGAGGACCTAAAGCATAACTTCATCAAAAACATACCTTTATCTCATCCCCTTTATCCAAGTTAATGAGTTTCGAACTCGGATTTGAAATAAAACAACTTGTGTTGGCTGTTACCAATTAACTCTAAATTGTTGATTATTTTTTCTCAGTTTTTATACAATATGTTTGTTTACTTAATTCGTAAAAGTGCTTATTGATTATTCTTATGGCTAACCTAATTACAAAATTTATTATTGTGCTGATTGATATTTATTACAATTTAATTAGTTTAGAAAAAAGTATGATCGCACAATATTTGGCTTGTTTATGCGGAAATGACCTAGTTACATTTGTTTCTTAAATGGTAAATGTTCTGTTGAATTAAAGTGTGTCAGCTTAAAATAATTAGTGTGCCAGTTTACTGTTGTTAATGTGGTTATTGCTATTTGGTATGTGTCAGCTTTAAATAATTAGTGTGCCGGTTTATTGTTGTTAGTGTGGTTATTGTTATTTAGTAAGTGTATTCCCTACTTATGTGAACTTGTTCAGGGTATTCACTTGAATTGTAATAACTCCCCCCTTTTTAAGCATCAGCGTCCCGCTGATTAACTACAAATTTTATGGATAATTTATTTTGATTTCTGGGAAATCTGTTGAAGTTGGGAAGTGTATTGTTTCCTGCCTTTGTTTATATTTGGAATAAAACAGAAACATAATTATTATTGAGAATCCAATAAAAAGTAATGCGAAATTTGAACCTATAGAAACTATCCCCCTAAATGAGAGATTATCTAAATGTTTTATGTTATTTAAGTGAAGATGATGGAGGCACTGTAAGTCTAATTTAATTTCCTTTTCCGTAAAGTTACTCTGGAATATTGGAGGAAGAATTTGAGTAGACGTTGTCTGCCAATTTGAATATTTGACGTTGTTCAGAGTGATTGTTTCGTTGAAGAAATTTATAATAAAGGTACCATTTAGGATTTGTGACGTATTGGCGTACGTAATGTTTCCAATATAGTTTGTCAGAAATATTGTTTCCTCTGATATAAGTTCGATTATCGGTTGGCCTTCCATTTGATATTCGCAGGTTGCATTTTCCCCATTAAGTATGTTAAAAATACAGTGGTTTGAATCTAGAATTTTTACTTGGTCTTTCTTCGATTGATAAACATTTTCCCTTTAATAATAATTAGTATTGTGGTTATTTTGTTGAACTATTTATGGTTTTTAATCCAAATTTTTAATATTTTTAATTAGGCTTAAGTTCATGAAATTTTATTTTTATTAAATTATTTTTATGAAGAAAGGAATTTTACAACATGAAAATCAATTAAAATTGTTATTGATAATCTTTCATTATTGACGTGGCTCGGGCTCGAACCCTGGCCGGCAGGTTACCATGACATGTTTCGATCGCAACCACTCGATCTCCTCAGATGGATTTGCCGTCTTACACCCGCAGCCATCGACGACTGCTGACTTCACTAGTCAAACATCAATCCTTAAACCAAATTGTATTTTAACATTTGGTAGATCGAAATTTGCTTTCCTGAATGATTATCCATTTTAATTGATCTTACATGTTTCTTCCTTTACTTCTGTTTTTTCGTACTTTCGTCAAGAATTTTTCTTGAAGTCCAAGTACATTTTTTGTTTTTTCACTTTGTCTTTATCTTTTCTGTTGACCTTTTTCAGCACAACTTGAAGGACAAATGTACACATAGAGCTCGTGCCCTAGCTTTAACAATAATTAGTATTGTGGTTATTTTGTTGAACTATTTATGGTTTTTAATCCAAATTTTTAATATTTTTAATTAGGCTTAAGTTCATGAAATTTAATTTTTAGTAAATTATTTTTATGAAAAAAGGAATTTTACAACATGAAAATCAATTAAAATTGTTATTGATAATCTTTCATTATTGACGTGGCTCGGGCTCGAACCCTGGCCGGCAGGTTACCATGACATGTTTCGATCGCAACCACTCGATCTCCTCAGATGGATTTGCCGTCTTACACCCGCAGCCATCGACGACTGCTGACTTCACTAGTCAAACATCAATCCTTAAACCAAATTGTATTTTAACATTTGGTAGATCGAAATTTGCTTTCCTGAATGATTATCCATTTTAATTGATCTTACATGTTTCTTCCTTTACTTCTGTTTTTTCGTACTTTCGTCAAGAATTTTTCTTGAAGTCCAAGTACATTTTTTGTTTTTGCACTTTGTCTTTCTCTTTTCTGTTGACCTTTTTCAGCACAACTTGAAGGACAAATGTACACACAGAGCTCGTGCCCTAGCTTTAACAATAATTAGTATTGTGGTTATTTTGTTGAACTATTTATGGTTTTTAATCCAAATTTTTAATATTTTTAATTAGGCTTAAGTTCATGAAATTTAATTTTTATTAAATGAAGAAAGGAATTTTACAACATGAAAATCAATTAAAATTGTTATTGATAATCTTTCATTATTGACGTGGCTCGGGCTCGAACCCTGGCCGGCAGGTTACCATGACATGTTTCGATCGCAACCACTCGATCTCCTCAGATGGATTTGCCGTCTTACACCCGCAGCCATCGACGACTGCTGACGTCACTAGTCAAACATCAATCCTTAAACCAAATTGTATTTTAACATTTGGTAGATCGAAATTTGCTTTCCTGAATGATTATCCATTTTAATTGATATTACATGTTTCTTCCTTTACTTCTGTTTTTTCGTACTTTCGTCAAGAATTTTTCTTGAAGTCCAAGTACATTTTTTGTTTTTTCACTTTGTCTTTCTCTTTTCTGTTGACCTTTTTCAGCACAACTTGAAGGACAAATGTACACATAGAGCTCGTGCCCTAGCTTTAACAATAATTAGTATTGTGGTTATTTTGTTGAACTATTTATGGTTTTTAATCCAAATTTTTAATATTTTTAATTAGGCTTAAGTTCATGAAATTTAGTTTTTATTAAATTATTTTTATGAAGAAAGGAATTTTACAACATGAAAATCAATTAAAATTGTTATTGATAATCTTTCATTATTGACGTGGCTCGGGCTTGAACCCTGGCCGGCAGGTTACCATGACATGTTTCGATCGCAACCACTCGATCTCCTCAGATGGATTTGCCGTCTTACACCCGCAGCCATCGACGACTGCTGACGTCACTAGTCAAACATCAATCCTTAAACCAAATTGTATTTTAACATTTGGTAGATCGAAATTTGCTTTCCTGAATGATTATCCATTTTAATTGATCTTACATGTTTCTTCCTTTACTTCTGTTTTTTCGTACTTTCGTCAAGAATTTTTCTTGAAGTCCAAGTACATTTTTTGTTTTTTCACTTTGTCTTTCTCTTTTCTGTTGACCTTTTTCAGCACAACTTGAAGGACAAATGTACACATAGAGCTCGTGCCCTAGCTTTAACAATAATTAGTATTGTGGTTATTTTGTTGAACTATTTATGGTTTTTAATCCAAATTTTTAATATTTTTAATTAGGCTTAAGTTCATGAAATTTAATTTTTATTAAATTATTTTTATTCCATATTTTTCTTTATGAGATACGAGCAGGTTAGTGAATTCAAGATATACTCTTTTATTGTTTTTGACTGTTGAACGAAGAATTATATTATTGAATATATTATTGTCTGTGGTAAGGAAATAATATACAAGAGAAGGGAATCTTTTATCACCATTGAAGGCTCTGCAAATTGAAGGGCTTCTAGTTCGTTTTTATAAGGAAGTGTTTCGGTTTGGGAGAGTATGTTCGCGATGTCACCCCTGTTCAATATTTGAGAATGTACTTTACCACTTTTCGCAAGTTGGCATGCCATCACTATTTGGGATATTTCGTCTTTTACCAACCCTAGTCTATTAAAGAGTGTCTGTGCATATTTGGTGGTATCCCTTGTATTTTCTTCGGCTATTATTCTGTTGTAATCGTCCAGTAGATTATTAGTTGTCTTTATTAAGTTTTCGTTGATGGTGTATTGTCTATTGTTATTGTTTATGACGTCGTTCGTTCGACTTAGAATATGGTCCCAATCAGTAGCATCAGGGTTACCTGCAATCCATTTCCAGGCAGACCCGATCCAATTTATAGATCTCCTACTTTTCGTTGAGTTTCTAGTATGAAGTTGGTCTAAAAGGTTCTCTATTTGAGAAATTTGATGATCTAATTGTAGGTGTAGTGTTTCCGAGGTCTTAGTTTGATAGTGAACTATTGTTTTAATGTCTGTTATAACTTTCTCATATGCCTCCAGGTTGATTGTGTGTATTATTCTGTAGTTTCCGTAACATTATTATCTTTTTCAATAGTTTGTTTAATAAATAAAGGTTTGTCTGCTCCCTTAATCTGCTTGTTCTTTTTAAAAACTATGTCTCCAGGATTATATTTCCTTGGTTTTTGTTTTTTAGCGTGTAAAGTTGTATTTTCTGATTTCTGGTTATTTCATTTTTGAGATTATCATTGACTATTTTTTTAAAATCTGCTAAGTTTTGGTAATTTATTCTTTCTGTTCGACCGAAGAATATTTCAGCAGGTTTCTGTTTTGTGACAGAGTGTATGGTGTTATTATATCTATCAACTGTTATATTAAGTAGTTCTTTGACTGAGTAATCTGGATATTCTTCATGGAGGCATCTTAGCATTTCAATAATTGTAGAATGAACTCTCTCAATCGTGCCGTTAACCTCGCTCTTTTGTGGTGGTGCGAAATATGTTTCAATACCCAGACCTTCTATATAATTTAATACTATAGGGCTAATAAAACTGCTTTCGTTGTCCATTACAAGCGTTTTGGGTGCGGAAAAGAAATGAAGTATTTTGATAATTTTGTCTCGAATATGTAAAACTGACTTGCTTTTTATTTGAAAAAATTTTGCATACTTTGAGTATTTATCGACGCATGTAATAAACTTTTCCTTTTGTATTTCCATTATGTCAATATGCAGTATTTCTGTTGGATAAGATGGAATTGGAGTTGGTTGTATTTCTGGGTTGGCAGGATGCCTGTCATATTTATTTTTGTTGCAGATTTCACAAGTTTTTATAAAATTTCTTATAATTTTTGCCATTTTCGGAAAATAATATTTTTCTAGAATTTGTTTTTTGTTTTCATCGGAATTCCTATGAGCTCTTTTGTGTTCGTTTTTAACAATTATAAATTGTTGTTCCTCATTTGAAATGTCTTCTGCCAACCTCTGTGTGATTCTTATACGAAATTTAGAAAAATTGTCCTTGAATACCTCTTGCAGTAAAACAAGGTATTTCTCTGGGATTTTAATTGCATTGAGTAAAGTAGGGTTTAATTTTTCTTTAAGTATTTTGGTCAAATATTCCTTGTCGAGTTTCTTTATTTTAACATAATGTCTCCTAAAGTTCTCATGGGGATTTTCGGAATGGTTAGAATCAATTTTTTCAGAGAAAATTATTTGGTTTCTAAACACATTTATTGGAGCTTCACAATGTGGTATGAGTGGACTACTATCTTCCTCGGCACTATGTTGAGAATTATCATCTGATGAGGATAGTTCATTGAGTTCAGGTGGTAACCTAGAAAGAGCATCGGCGACCACGTTTGTTTTTTCCGGTTTATAGATTAGTTTGTAATTATATTCTTCCAGTCTAGCTTTCCAGCGTTTAAGTTTTGCATTATTATTGGCATTGCTTAGCGCAAATGTTAATGGCTGGTGATCGGTTAGT
Organism: Pollenia angustigena; assembly: GCA_930367215.1. NCBI lineage: Eukaryota > Metazoa > Arthropoda > Insecta > Diptera > Polleniidae > Pollenia > Pollenia angustigena. The sequence continues at coordinate 6,384,216 of OV884061.1, read as the reverse complement.
ATTTTAATTTCCTTAGCCCCGTAGAGGTAAGTGCGAAGTTTGTCAAGAGACCATATTATTGCCAACATTTCTTTTTCAATGGTGGAATAGTTTTCCTCCGTTTTATTAAGGGACCTTGAAAGGTAAGTAATCGGTCGATCTTTGCCGAGTTCCCCTTGCGACAAGACGGCTCCAATAGCATAATTCTAGGCATCTGTCGTGAGGATGAATGCTTTTTCGAAATCTGGGAATTTAAGAATTTCTGATGATACAAGAAGTTATTTTAGATTATTGAATGATTTAAAGGCTTCTTCGTTAAATGTTATAGCAATTTTTTTAGACTGATTAGCTTTAATTTGTGCGTTTAATCCCCTTGTTAAGTTTGTTAAAGGTTTAGCTACAACAGCAAAATCTTTTATGAACCTTCTGTAGTATGATGCTAATCCCAGAAAACTTTTTAAGTCCTTCAAATTTCTTGGTGGTTGGATATGTTGGATTGCAGCAATCTTAGCAGGGTCAGGCTGTATACCGTTTTGTGACACAACGTGTTCTAAAAATTCTACGTTTGATTTGAGAAATTTTTATTTTTCAAAATTTATTTTTAGATTAGCAGCGCTTAATAAAGAAAAGACCTTTTCTCGATTTTCAACATGTTCTTTTTCGTCCTTACCAAACACTATGATGTCATCAATGTAAACATAGCAAGCTTTACCTATAAGTGGGTGCAGTACGTCGTTCATCATCCTTTGAAATATGGCTGGTGCATTTTTTAAACCTTAAAAATTCAAACTTTCCGTTATTAGTCGAGAAGGCTGTTTTCTCTATATCCTTATCTTTCATTCTGATTTGGTGAAAGCCAGATGTCAAATCGAGAGTAGTAAAGTACTTACATTCCCCTAGATTAGATAGTGTACTATTAATATCAGGGATTGGATACGCGTCGTTTAAAATCCGCGTTTAACCGTTTAAAATCTTCAACCACCCTGTATTGTCTCTCACCGTTTGGTTTCGGTTTTTTCTCAACAACCCACAGTGGAGAATTGTATGGGCTTTTTGATGGTATTATTATGCCATCTTCTAGCATTTGGTGTATTTGTTTTTCTACTTCATCTCTAAGGTGGCTTGGGTAAGGGTATTGTTTGGAATAAATGGGCTCATCTGTTGAAGTTCTTATTTCGGCTCGGACGGATGTTTCAATTAATCCGCTGTCGGAGAGTGGACCAAATAGTGTATTGTATTTATCTACCAGATTTTGGACATTTCTCCCAAAATTTCGTGTTGCCTCAATATTATGACCTTCGAACTGAATCAAACCCCGAGCGAGATAGTTAGGGTGGACCATTAGTTTATCGATGTAGCTTATTGAATATTTTTTAATTTCCTCCTGGATAGTGGGGACGTTGAGATCTCTGTGGATAATATCATTACGTATATACCATGGGGCGCAGACAATTTGTCGTAATATTCTAGACTGTCTTCTTTGAAGCTTTTGGATGTTAGATGCGCATGCAGTACCCCATAATTGGATGCCATATGTCCATATTGGTTTTATGATGGACTTGTATAGAAGAATTTTGTTGTCTAAAGACAAGTTTGAGTTTCCACAGAGAAGCCAATGTAGTTGAGCTGCTTTAAGTTTCATAGCCGTTATTTTCGCTTCGATATGACGAGACCAGGTCAAGCGTCTATCTATATGAATTCCCAAGTACTTTACATGGTTTTCTACCGGAACAGTGATGTTTTTTATTTTTACTGCTGGGCACGTTTGCCTTCTGAGCGTGAAAGTTAAGTGAGCACATTTAGCCGGGTTAACCTTTATTCTCCATTTTTCTAGCCATGCCTCTAGTTCATTGATGTGGGACTGCAGATTTTGCGATGCGACTTTTGGGTCATGGTTAACGCTAATAAATGCTGTGTCGTCTGCAAATGTAGAGGTATGCGTGCTCAGGTTTGTTGGCATATCCGCTGTGTATATTATATAAGTTAATTTTTTATGTTTACTCCCCACCAGTATAAGAAATTCAAACTTTAAAGTTTTTTTTATTTTCATTTATTTTTAATTTAGTTTTAACATTAATTCAATAAAAGATGTTATTCAAGTTTTTATTCTTATTACTTTTAATTCATCGTTTTAATTTTAATATTTTACCTTAGCAAATGATAATAAAAAAAAAATAAATTTAATGTTTTTAATTTGCTTTTTAATTTTCTACTATGTAGAATTTTGTTTCCAATTTAAATCGGTTTTAATTAATATTTTAAGTTTTCTAGTATGCGATTTATAAATTAAACTCTAAATAAGATTAAATTAAATGTTTTTATTTCACTGTTCCGAATTTTTTTAAATTTAAATTTTTATTAATACATTTTCTACTATGTAGAATTTAATTTCGAATCTGAATATTATTATTTATTTAAATTTTAAAGGTTTCATTCACTTAAAATTTTTAGTCTTCGACTATTTCTTTATTTAACTCTTTATTTAATATAGTCTTCGACTATTTCTTTATTTAACTTTTTATTTAATATTTTTACACAATTTTATTTTTATTATTTTTTTGGTTTTATCTTAAGATTATTATAATATAAATTTTTATTTTTTAGTTTTTTATATTGAAATTTAGTTTAACACTTTTTCAAATTCTTCTTAAGTTAAAGGTTTGAAATTTAATCGATATGTAGAAATTTTATAAAAATTTTAGAAAACGTCTTTAAATAAGCGGTACCCAGATCAAACTGGAAACTACTTATTTTTTTAAGGAAAAATTATCAATGAATATTTTTACTAAATACTTAGCGACAAAAGGGACACGAAAATATTGTAATGAAAAGAGATCAATAAAATTATTTACAACTTCTTAGCTTGGTAACAATTAAAATTATCAATGAAAAAGAAAGAAGAGCAAAAATATTTTACTCACGTTGACGTGGTAAAAAAACGGGATCAATGAAATTATTTTACAATTGCTTTGTGCAGTGACAGTTAAAAGTATTAAAAAAAAAGAGAGAACAAATATTTTACAAACGTTATAGTAGCAACAAAACAGTGATATTAATATGAATGGAGAGAAGCGTAGTAACAAGGTAACAAAAAGTTCATTCATTAACCCATTCGTTAACTTCTCCCCCCTTTAAAGATCAGTCGTCCTCGACTGAGAAACAATTTTTTTATTAAATATCAAATGCATTCTAGTCTTACATTACAATATTGGGTTTCAGAAGGCAATTACTAATATAAATTTAATTTTTTTTTGGTTTGATTAAAGTATGATTTTTATTTTTGGTTAGATTTAGAAAAGTTTATCAGGACCAAATATTTTTATTAGCTTAATGCCATGTTGACTGCAGGTCGAAAGTTTAAGCTTATGTATTTCAAAAGTAGGATACAAATTGGATATGAAACATTAGCGAATATTGTCTTTATGGACAATTTTATTTTCAATTTGAACCGTGGATCCCAAATCCTTTTGAATTACCTTTTCGGTGTAAACTTTACTGAATTTATTCCCTAGTCTTTTGTTGACCCTTACGAAAACCTTTTCTCCAGGCTCGAAGATTCGCATACTTCTTTCCTTATTATGGACTTCTAAGTCCTTTTTCTGTTTGCTAATTAAATTATTCTTTACATAAGCCCTTAAATCGTCTGAAATTGAATGAAATATGTCTGCGGGTCTGAGTTTAACAACAGAGTGGATGGATCGATTATATTTTGAAACGGCTATTAGGACAAGATCCGTAGTGTCACTTATGGAGTATTCTAGCTTGATACATCTGGCGATTTCCGAAAGGGTGCTATGAAATTTCTCTACCTGTCCGTTTGATGTGCTGTGTAGTGGTGGGACGGCAATAATTTCAGCTCCGTAAAAGTTTTTCAATAAGGCCTTAACTGATTCAGAGTTTAGTGACTTCTCATTATCACAAACAACTGTCCTTGTATTATTGTAGGTATTTAAAATTTCCTGAAGAGCGGGTTTAACGTCTACTATGGACCTCGAAGCTATTGGCTTTACAACGGAAAACTTTGAAAACTTATCCACGCATGTCAGAAAGTGCTTTCCGTCTGTTGAGTAAATGTCTATATGTAATATTTCACCTGGATAAGAAGGAATAGGTGTTTCCGATATCTCTTGTTTTTTTGGATGTCTATTGTATTTAGCCTCCTTACAGATTTTACAGTTATGAATAAGTTCCTTCAATTTTTTTCTAATATTTGGAAAATAGTAATCTTGTAAGATCTGTTTGGTATTTTCACACAGTGCCCGATGGGCTCGATTGTGTTCATTGTTCAGAATTTCTAATTGGTCATCGGTACTAAATATATCATTTACAAATTTATTTGTATGGAGAAATTTGACAGATGGGAATGCTGTTACCAGAAAATGTTGAATTTTAGCTAGGATTTCTAATTCACAGTAGATAGCGTTCACCACGTTAGGATTAACTACTCGTTTTAAAACATTAAAAACGTTTTGGATATCTGTAAATGATATTGTATGACGAATTCGGTCTTTAAAAATTATTTTAGTCTGTTCCTTGGATTCTAAACCCTGAGTTAGAATAATCTGGTTCCGAAAGCAATTAAGTGGGTTTTCCACTGTCAATATTACTTCCGTATACGATTCTTCGCTATTTACAGCTTCCAAAGACGAACTCGATGATAAATTGAAAATCATATTGTTGTATTGCCTGGATAGCGCATCAGCAACCACGTTGTCCTTGCCAGGTTTATAGTAAAACGTCGGTGCATATTCCTCAATGAATGCCTTCCACCTTTTTAGTTTCGAGTTGGGATTTCTTTCAGAAATTGCAAATATTAACGGTTGATGATCCGTGAATATATTAAGCTTATTGACACCGTAAAGGTAATTGCGAAGACTCTTCAATGCCCACACAATTGCCAGTAACTCCCTTTCATTTACCGCGTAGTTTTCTTCTGCTGGGGACAAAGTTCTCGAAATCATTGTGATCGGACGACCACCCTGAGATAACACAGCGCCGATAGCATGCGAAGACGCATCAGTTGTCAAGTCAAACGGCTTCCCGAAGTCGGGATAGAGCAGCAAAACTTCTTCCGAAGCAAGGATTTGTTTAATCTTATTAAAGGCCCCCAGGGCTTCACTATCTAATGCTATTTTTACATTTCTCGACTGTCTTGCCCCCATATGACCATTTTCCCCCCTTAGGTATTTCGTCAGAGGTTTTGCAATTTCTGCGTAATCCTTAACGAACCTCCTATAATACCCAGCCAAGCCAAGAAAAGATCTCAATCCACGCAGGGATGTGGGTGTGGGGTAATTGACTATAGAATTCACTTTATCAGGACAAGTTCTAATTCCCGCAGTTGAAACTGTAAATCCCAAAAATTCAACGGATGTTCTAAAAAATCTAGACTTTTCTACCGAAACCCTCATATTAGCATTATAAAGTTTCTCCAGTATTCTTCCTATATCATCAATATGTTTCTGCTCTGTGTCAGAAAATATGATGATATCGTCAATGTAGACGTGACAGCACCGGCCAATTTCCTCACGCAGTATATCGTCTATAGCACGTTGAAATATACCAGGCGCATTTTCTAGCCCAAATGGTAGTCTACAAAATTCATATTTTCCATTGCTAATGCTAAATGCGGTTTTCTCCCTATCCCCTTCCCTTAGATTAATTTGGTGAAAACCGGATTTCAAATCTAGGGTAGTAAACCATTTAGCTTTACCAAGATTGGCTAAAATAACGGAAGTTTCTGGGATTGGATATTTGTCGCAGATCGTTTTCGAATTTAATTTTCGGAAGTCAATAACTAATCGTTTCTTAGGTTTTCCGTTTTCGTCCAGACCTTTTTTTTCAACCACCCATACAGGGTTGTTGTATGGCGATCGAGAAGGTCTTATAATGCCGTTTGCAAGCAAGTCTTCTATTTCCTGATTGACGAAATCTACCATAGCCATGGGATATTGATAATATCTGGAATAAACCGGTTCGTCATCCCTTGTTCTTATACTTGCAACGACTGCGGTATTGTATGGAAGTGCCTCGTTAGGGCTAGCAAAAACACCTTCAAACTTTTCTAAGACCATTAAAAATTTATCGTAAACGTTTCCCGGAACACTGTCTAAATTAACTGAGATAAAATTAGTTTCGTTGCAATAAAAAAATTTCAGTTTCTCCTGACCATCCTCATATGTCAATATTCCATTTTTGGTATCTATATGTGCCTTAATTTCCTTGAGATATTCGAAACCTATAATCCCATCAAATGTAGTAAGACATGGAAGTATAAAAAAATCAGCGACCTTATTGAATATTTTTACTGGTGCTTTGCGCTTAACGTAATTCTCCCCATGGACGGATTTTACTAAAACGGGACTTTTAACGTTAATTTTAAGAGGGAATATTTTCAAATCTTTGATATAGTTTTTAGATGAACCCGTGTCCACCAAAAACTTCAATTTTCTTCCTCTAAATTCCCTTTCCACATAGGGTAGGAAGGACCTAGGTCTAAAAAATTAACCTGGTCTTCCTCAATATACTCGACAATACCTTCTTTTAACTCTTCAGGCAAAACATTGTTTTCAGCCTGATTTTCTGATAAATGGTAAACTCTATGCGTATTAATAGGAACCTGAGCTGAGCCCATTGGTTTCCTCTGACCATTAACATTATTCTGAGTTGTACCTACGGTTCTCATACTTACGTCTGTATCAATAACTTGAGGTTGAAAACATGGAGTGGGCTGAAAATTTTGCGCAAGTCGAGAACTGTTTTGAAACGGTTGTTGAAATCTCGGAGCCGTTTGCCAACGATTACTATTGCGAGTTATATTATTGTCTTGATAATTAGGTATGAGTGAAATTTGTTGTGGTTGAGATCTAAGCAGAGAAGTATTTGAAGGAACTAATTGGTTATGAAAAGAATGACGTAAGACGTTTTGATTTAGGGTTGGATAGTAAGTATTTGTTAGAACAGATGGATTATGAAAAGGATGTCGAAAAAAATTTTGGTTTGAAACGAGACTAGGACAATTAGAAGTAACTTGTCCATTTAAACCTGTACTAAAAGCCCGAGCAAAGTCATATCGGCTTCGATTTGTTGTCATCTCCTGAGCTATTGCTAAAGCCATTGGCATATCAGCAGGCTTGCATGAAAAGAGAATGTCGCACAGAGGTTTTTTAAGACCAGAAACGAACACACGAAGTGCATCCTGCCTATACTTGTTACTAAGTGCTGCTACCAAATTTGTATCTCCCTCATAGGTCATTATAGTTTTATTAATTATTAAATTTAGTTTTTCTTCTACCTCGTTATAAAAGTCAATAATAGTTTTAGAGCCCTGGGTAAGGGTAGATAGTTCTTGCTCAAGGGTAAAAACTGATCGTTTGTCGGCATAAGCGAAGTCCAATCTCTCCAATATCGCATGAAAATTAAGAACTGTATTATATGAACTTAAAACCGTATCGGCCTTGCCAACTATTTTGTTTCGCAGTATGGCTACAGCCTGGTAGTATTTTGAGCTCCCTACGTATTTTTCGTACAACTTGTGGGCAGTGGTTGCGGCTTGACGCCATGAAATATACCTTGACCCATCGCCGCAAAACTCTGGTACCGACTTTACTACGTCCAAGGTTTCGTTGCATTCAATACCTGACACTATCTCAATTTCTCTGTGTTCTTTCCTAACTGTGGGGGTTTCTAATGTTGTCAACCTACGTGTAAGTTCATCCACTGTAGTTTGAAATTCTCGACGAGTTTGCTCAGTGGCTTCTTTGATTGCCGCAGAAACTAACGACTGTACAATATTGGGATCCATGGTTTTGCTTTGATCTTTCTCTATTCTCAAAGTGCTTAAACTCTCGATTAAATTGTCAATATTCATTAAAAAATTTTAAATACTTAATTATTTATGTTTTTTTTTCACAAATTATTGAAACTACCATATAACGTATCGGTCCAAATTAGAACATAAATAAATATTGTAAACTATTAATATTTTAAATACGATTATTAATATAAATTATCCAACTTCGGCTTACGCTGATCCAATATGATGCAGGAAAGTACGCACAGCAACAGACAAATCTTAACAATTTTGCAAGTCGATAGTTTCACATGGGTAAATCTTGTTGGGCGCCAGTTAATTTTTTATGTTTACTCCCCACCAGTATAAGAAATTCAAACTTTAAAGTTTTTTTTATTTTCATTTATTTTTAATTTAGTTTTAACATTAATTCAATAAAAGATGTTATTCAAGTTTTTATTCTTATTACTTTTAATTCATCGTTTTAATTTTAATATTTTACCTTAGCAAATGATAATAAAAAAAAAATAAATTTAATGTTTTTAATTTGCTTTTTAATTTTCTACTATGTAGAATTTTGTTTCCAATTTAAATCGGTTTTAATTAATATTTTAAGTTTTCTAGTATGCGATTTATAAATTAAACTCTAAATAAGATTAAATTAAATGTTTTTATTTCACTGTTCCGAATTTTTTTAAATTTAAATTTTTATTAATACATTTTCTACTATGTAGAATTTAATTTCGAATCTGAATATTATTATTTATTTAAATTTTAAAGGTTTCATTCACTTAAAATTTTTAGTCTTCGACTATTTCTTTATTTAACTCTTTATTTAATATAGTCTTCGACTATTTCTTTATTTAACTTTTTATTTAATATTTTTACACAATTTTATTTTTATTATTTTTTTGGTTTTATCTTAAGATTATTATAATATAAATTTTTATTTTTTAGTTTTTTATATTGAAATTTAGTTTAACACTTTTTCAAATTCTTCTTAAGTTAAAGGTTTGAAATTTAATCGATATGTAGAAATTTTATAAAAATTTTAGAAAACGTCTTTAAATAAGCGGTACCCAGATCAAACTGGAAACTACTTATTTTTTTAAGGAAAAATTATCAATGAATATTTTTACTAAATACTTAGCGACAAAAGGGACACGAAAATATTGTAATGAAAAGAGATCAATAAAATTATTTACAACTTCTTAGCTTGGTAACAATTAAAATTATCAATGAAAAAGAAAGAAGAGCAAAAATATTTTACTCACGTTGACGTGGTAAAAAAACGGGATCAATGAAATTATTTTACAATTGCTTTGTGCAGTGACAGTTAAAAGTATTAAAAAAAAGAGAGAACAAATATTTTACAAACGTTATAGTAGCAACAAAACAGTGATATTAATATGAATGGAGAGAAGCGTAGTAACAAGGTAACAAAAAGTTCATTCATTAACCCATTCGTTAACTTATATAGAAGCGGTCCTAATATGCTGCCTTGGGGAACACCAGCAGTAATTTTCTTGAGGGGGGAGTATTTATCTTGCAACCTTACTATGAATGTTCTGCCTGTTAGATAGCTCTCCAGAAGCTTGTGAGTGTTTTGAGGAAGCATTCGTGTTATTTTGATGAGTAGCCCATCATGCCAAACTTTGTCAAAAGCTTGGGAAATGTCTATAAACAGTGCTGAGCAGTATTGCTTTTTCTCAAACGCCGATCTAATAAGGGTGACAATTCTATGCACTTGTTCTATTGTACCATGTTTCGCTCTGAAACCGAACTGGTGATCCGGGATGATGTCGTGTTCATTTAGATGAGGAGTTATACTTAAAACGAATATTTTTTAGAAAAGCTTCGATAGGATTGACAATAAGCTTAGCGGTCTGTACGACGCAACCTGGCTAGCATCTTTTCCTGGCTTGAATCATCACAATTATAGACCTCTTCCATGAGGATGGGAAGTATCCGACTCTTAATATAGCGTTAAAAATGAGCAGCAAGATTCTGGAAGCAGACGATGGTAGGTTTCTTATCATTGACCCTGTGATGCGGTCAGGTCCGGGAGATTTTCTAATATTCACTTTTTCTATTGCAGATTTTACTTGAGTTATGTTAAATTTTAATGGATGGTTTACCTTATCAGGAATGATTGGACGACAGGAACAAGTATGTGCATCATGTGGCGTGAAAACTTTCTCAAGGTGGCCCGCGAAAGCGTTTAATTTTTCATGTGTGTTTTTGGCCCAAGTGCGGTTTTCCAGTCTTAATGGAGATTCTTGGGTTATAGGGCATTTCATATGCCGTGCAGCCTTCCATAAGCTATAATTGGAGTTTTTTGTGGCGTCTAGGCTGTTTAGATAGCCTTCTATTGCAGACTCGTGGTTCTGTCTCAATTTGTTGCGAAGAGTGGTCAGGCATAATTGTAGTTGGGCCTTAGTGGTTGGGGAACGACTGTTTTGCCATTGTCTTCTTAACTTCCTTTTCTCTCTGATAAGGGTCTCTATATCCGTCGATGTATTGTAAGGAGCACGTTTAATTGTCCGCTTGATTGGGGTTGCATTTCTTGCTGCAGTATCCAAGACTTCTTTAAATCGGTCGACAGCTATTTGGATGTCAGATGAATTTTTTAGGGGAATGCACTGTGATAGGTGAGAGCTCACATACATTTTATACTTTAACCAATTTGTGTTTCTGTTTGGATAGGAAATAAAGTTTGCAGCTGCAGCGTCAGAGCTACCTTTTAAAATGAGGATTGAAGGTGAATGATCAGACCAAAGATCATAGGAGGAACTAACTAGTACCTGATCGCGCTTGATGTTTTTAATTACAGCAAAGTCAATAAGGTCTGGTAGCTTATTGAAATCGGTTGGCCAATAGGTAGGCTCACCACTCGATACCACATCAAAATTATTTGCAGTTACGGTATTGTATAGCTGATTACCTCTAGGACTAATAAGTCTGGAGCCCCAATATGTATGTTTAGCGTTGAAGTCGCCAGCAGCAATGAATTTCTGGCCCAATGTGGAGAAGAAGTTGAGAAATTTATCGTTTACAATTTTGTGCCTCGGGGGACAATAAACGGATGTTAACGTTAGATTGAAATCAGTAAGATTTATAGATGTGGCCTGGATACAATCTTCTTCGAACTCTGGCAATGGTAAGTGTCTGATGATTTTGTGCACAATTATGGCTGTGCCACCACAAGCTCGTCCGCTGGGATGTTTTGTGTCATACGTTAGGTATCCATTTACCCTAAAGCAGTTTTTATGAGTAAAGTGTGTTTCAGAGACAAGAAGTACGTCGATTTCATGCCTATGAAGAAAGTTTGCAACTTCGTGTTTATGTTGGGATAACCCGTTTGCATTCCAGAAACATATTTTTAACTGCTTCATTTTTTGTTGAGTAGAACTTGCAGGAGCATGCTCTGGTTTCGCATCATTTCCTGAAACATGTTCTGCATAGTGGCCATGAAGTTATTCATAGTTTGAATTAAATTTTCAATTGAGGTAGGCATATTTCCAGAAGGCATTTGTAGACCTTCCCTAGGAACATTAGCGTTTGGAGGTTGCTTTGCGATAGAAGTACTCGGGGGATTTTTCGCATTAGGGTTTCCTTTTAAGACTTGGGCATATGATTGGTTTTGATTGTTTGTTTGTGAAGTACTAGCAATACAGCCAGCGGCTTGGCTGGGCGCATGTGACGGACCATATTGGGAGTGAGTATATTTTTGAACTAAAGCAGGTTTTTTTAAATGCAAGAAGACTCTACAACCCCTATAGTTTGCCGTGTGATTTTCGCCACAGTTGCTGCATTTCTTTACATTCGGGTCAGCTTTAGAACGATTACATTCGGCGGTTTTATGAGGGTCGCCACAAACCACACATACGTGAGGCAATTTACAATATGATTTTGTATGCCCATATTCCTGACAGTTTGTGCATTGGGAGGGACCCTTTCGTTTTAATGGCTCCTCAACAGTTATTCTTCTGTTGAGTAGGTAGCGCAAGTTGTATATGGGATGAACTGAATTTTTGGTTTTGAGAACCGATGAATCAAACGATATTTCAACGCGGTGCATTGGTTGAGGAACTTTATTCCTGTTCAAAATGTTATGAACAGATTTAACCTCATACCCCTCTAGCTCTATGGCAGATGTTTCTCTGTAGGAACAGAACTATCTATGCCTTTTATGACAATAATCAATCCCTTAGCACTTTTTAATTGATATGTATAGTAACTTTAATTTTCTGCGTCCAGGTGTCTTGATATAATACGAAAGTTCGTTTATGTACTGGCTTGAATTTTGGTTTCTTGAATTTGCCCGCGTCGTATAGAAACGACGTAGAAATTATTCTTACCTACCAGTTGAATCAACATGTTGACTATGCTATTTGATGTTTGCTCCCGCAGATAGATAGGTGGCGGTTTAACTTCTTTAGTGGCTGTTCCATTAGCTGATTCTGCTTCTTCATCGTCCGGTACGGATAGTACAGAAAATCTGTTACCATTTGTTGGCAAAGAGACTTCGTTAGAGCCTTTGTATTGTTTGGCCATGCGTTCCTGTTGGGTGGACCTAGGGCTAGCCTTTCTCTTAGTTATTGTTATATATCTGTCCATGCCTGTTTGCACTTTAGTACTTTTTGGCACAGCTCCTGTATTTATTAATGCAAATCGTGATGTTCCAGGTTTTTCGTTATTATTCCTCTGGTCAGACGACTTCACACTTTGAACCACATTTACGGTCGGATCAACACACTTGCTCAGGTTGGGCACACTTGCACTTAAATTGCTGTATGGAAAACCAGTTGCGCTGGCAATTTTTGCAATTAAATAATTTTTATTTAATTCTGGGTATCGAATGTTTTCATTGCTCACGCTCGGGGAGCTTACCACAATATACGCATTTCTGCTATTTGTGCTGGGCCTACTCTCCTTATTGGGAGTATTTGTGAGGCTCATTCACAAATCTCCTCGGGCACCTTAGTTACTGTTCTTTTTTTCAGCTATTACAAATATTTTTTTTTTCACTTCGAATTTTTTTTATTTTTCTTACTCACTGATACACGTCCGTACTCGTCAAGAGCTGGCTCGAAACATGTTGAACGAATTTTGAAATGTGAATTTACTGGCTTAGAGTTAAATGATATAGTTTCGGAAATAAAATTCTTATTGGCACCTGTGTCTATCAAAAATTTCAAGATTTTATTATTCTTTAGGCGTAATTCTAGGTATGGTACGCTAGAGAGGCTTCCGTCATAAAATTCAATTCATCTTGTTCATAATCTAATTCCGACTCATCATTTTCTTGAAATTCTGTGTATTGGGTGTTGAAAATGCGTTGTTGTTTTCGAGGAATATTAGAGGAATTATTGTCTGAGTTCGGTAAAGGAGATTTTTGAGGTCTGTTCATGTAATTGATACGATGTGATTTCATCGAAGGATCAATTTCCATTGGTACAGGTGGTTTCGGTTGAGAAGGCCTAGGTGGTGGGGTCTTTTGTGTATATTGTCGGTCCTGACTGTATGGAGTGGCTGCATTATAAATTCGGATTTGCTCAGCAGTGTATAAATTCTTGTATGGCGTATTAGGTTTGTAGTGGTTTCCTGGATTGTACATTTGGTTAATTGGTTTAGTAATCGTATTATTATATTTATTATTGCGTGGGTGAATAGAATTGTTTCTGAAGTTCAGGTTCTGAAATTCGAGACAAGAGGTAAAGGCTTCGGGAAGTGTTCCAGGCTTCTGAATTGCTAACATTTTGGAAACGTCGCCGTGAATTCCGCGGACGAATACGTCTAAGGCCCTATTCCTATAACTTGATATTAAAGCGTCTACGGTCTCTGTTGAATAGTTCTCCGTTTTCACCTTGTTTATAATCAATGATAGTTGATGGTTTATCTTTGCATAGAATTCGTCTATGGTATTATCGCGTTGCGTCATAGCACTAAGCTCATATTCTAACGTAAGTATGTCTTGTTTGTCAGCATAGTGTAAAGATAAGCAGTTTTTAATTTTGTCCCAGCTTTCGTCGAAAATATTGTACGAGATTAAGGTTGTATCAGCGGGTCCTCTTACTTTTTGTCTTACGTGCTGTAAAATAGCCCTGTATTTTGGTTATGTTTGACTATCTCGTAGTCCTTTAATATGGTTTCCACATTGTGGATCCACGAAATATATTGAACAGGGTTTCCATCGAAAACTTGAAGATCCCTCACGCAGTCTGGGAGTTTCCTAATATCTTGTAGGTCTGTTTCAGTTCGTGGGACGGGGAGTATCAGTTGTTCAGGCTGTGGTCGACCAATTGTCTTTTCTATGTCTGTCATCCTATTATTAAGAATCTTAACCTGTGCGATCTGGGCATTAAGAGCTCCAGTCAGTTGAGTTATGGCCTCTCTCATTTGATCCATTTCGAATTGTGTATTTTGTGTGGCAATTGTGTTTTTTGTTTGTTTTGTCTTGATTAGTTTTAAAAGGTCTTAAAAAAAAATTTTATGTTTTTCGTGTGAATAACTTTCAGTTCTTTTTTTTTTATAAAAAATTTACGTTTTTATAAGTTTTCTTGCTTAATGGGTTTTTATTTTATAATTTTTATAAAAAATTTTACGTTTTTCCGTAAAAAAATAATAAGGTATATGAAATATTTATAAATTTTAATCTTTTAGCAATTTAAGTTTTTTCCTTTTTTATGTAAATTCTTTTTTTTTTTTTATAATATAATAAAAGTTTTTAGCTTACAGTAGTATGAAGATCAGCATTCTGGTGGACGGTCCGTGGAATCCTTTTTGATGGTTGTCTACTCGGGTACGGGGTGTCGTCACGATCGATGTGATATCCTCTTTTTTCCTTTATCGGTGGTGTCCTTTCCACTACCACGTTCTTGAGAAGTTAAAAGTAATAATTCAGCCGTTACGGATTTTATATTTCCGATTTATGTTGTGCGTTTTTTGCGTAGTAACTAGTGAATCCCTTTTTTTTAAAGGATTTGCAGGTTTACCACTTTTTCCGTTTTTATTGTTCGATTTTGTGGATCACTAGAATTTTCTCCACTAGAACTCACTTTTAATTTTTTTTCACTTTTAATTTTTTTACTAGGATTCACTTTTAATTTTTTCCTAGAATTCACTTTTTAATTTTTTTACTTCGGACTTTTTGTTTGCTCGGGCGCCAGTTAATGAGTTTCGAACTCGGATTTGAAATAAAACAACTTGTGTTGGCTGTTACCAATTAACTCTAAATTGTTGATTATTTTTTCTCAGTTTTTATACAATATGTTTGTTTACTTAATTCGTAAAAGTGCTTATTGATTATTCTTATGGCTAACCTAATTACAAAATTTATTATTGTGCTGATTGATATTTATTACAATTTAATTAGTTTACAAAAAAGTATGATCGCACAATATTTGGCTTGTTTATGCGGAAATGACCTAGTTACATTTGTTTCTAAAGCCTGGTACTCTGTTCAGTATTTCGTGCGAAATGTTTTCAAACTCAATATAAAAAAAATTTCTGTGAAATACAAACGAAAAAATGTTGATAGAGTTGTACTCTGTTTATATACGAAAAACATGCGAAATGTTTGTAGCAACATTTTTATTTTTCGTGCGAAGCAAGTGCAGCTCCTTTTATTTCGCACGGAATTTTAAGCAATAACTAATCATTTTTTGTAATTTTTTATTTTGTTTTTGTAAAGTGGAGTTTATAACAAGCGTTTCAGAAATAAAAATGTAGAAAAGTGCAAAAATTAACAATCAAATGAAATTTTTTTGGTTTTTACTATAGAAAATAATTAAAATAAAATTGTTTTACTTTTTTTAATGACATTTTTCAAAACACATGGTTTTGTCATAGATGGGGGTAGTGCACTTGTTTAAAATTATTGTAATAATTTTGTTAATGTTAAGTGATGAACTAAAAATTTTCCATCTTACTACACATAAGTGACTATAATGTTAAAACATTTTGTGATAAAAAAATAGTTTGATTTAAAATCAAGCAATCGTCAGTTTATTGCAATTTTTTTTTCTTCACTTATTTGACTTAAAATTTTGCGCACAATTTAAAATGCAAAACTTGTGTTTGCATGATTCAATCCAAGAATTATTCCGTTATTGACAGAATTTCATTTAGTTTAATTTTCTATGATTAGGCATATCATCGGAAAAATCAAAAATGCAAGTACAAAATTAATTTTTTTTTAAATTTTAGTGATATTGTGTTTTCGTACAGCTTTTTGATTGCAAGGTACAAATTTGTAAAAAATAATTTATTGCCGTTTTATTTAGTGAGAGTGCAATGTTGATTTAAGTCAACCTTTATTGTACTACTTGCTTACATTCAAAAATAATGTTGCATACTTGCAGGATAGATAACATTGATACATGACAAAATTTTCGTGTGAAATAATCAATGTTGCTCAACATTTTTCGCAGGTTCGAACAGAGTACTAGGCTTTAAATGGTAAATGTTCTGTTGAATTAAAGTGTGTCAGCTTAAAATAATTAGTGTGCCAGTTTACTGTTGTTAATGTGGTTATTGCTATTTGGTATGTGTCAGCTTAAAATAATTAGTGTGCCGGTTTATTGTTGTTAGTGTGGTTATTGTTATTTAGTAAGTGTATTCCCTACTTATGTGAACTTGTTCAGGGTATTCACTTGAATTGTAATAACTTCCATTTGTAGCAGAAGAAATTATAAACTTAAACGAGACCATTAACAACATAATTCCTAAAAATAGACATAAACGAGCACTAAATTTCATTGGATCAGCATTGAAATGGGTAGCATTATGATCATTATGATCTTGAGGCCATAAACAAAAAATTTGAAAAAATAGTAGATGACAATAATCAGCAATTAGTAATTAACAAAAATGTTTTAGAAAGAATTAACAATGTAACCCAAATAAGTAATATCATCATAAAATCATTAAAAAATAGTAATAAATACCTAACAGCACTTATATTGCAATATAAATTTAAAATCGGTATAATAAAGGAAGAGATAGTAAACATTGATAAGGCAATTCACCTCATAAAAGCTAATATAATTAACACATTAATCATTTCAAATCAAGGGGCTGACAAGATTAATTATATTTTCGTAGGAGATAATTTACCATTTAATTCCCTAGAAGAGTCATTAAATTTTACTAATATCCAAATTGCTTTTAAAAAAGATGTACTATTTTATATCATAAAAATACAAAAAATGGGGAAGGAACATTGTAACTCTATTTTGATTAAACCTTTAAGTAAAGAAAAGCAAAATGAAATCATTGACTTGGAAAAAGAAAATTGTATAGAAAATTTATTAGAAAATAAGACATATGAGTGCAGTTACAAATACGGAACATGTAAACGAAATAGATGAAATAAGTGATGGATTAATTTTATTAAATAATTTTAATGGAGATCTCCTAATACAAAGTAATAAAAAAAAGCTTAACGGAAATTATGTAATAAAAATTATAAATGATACAATTAATATAAACAACCTACATTTTGTAGCTATAGAAACACTAAGCCTAAAGCCTTTACCTGCGTTGCCTAAACATATAGATATATGAAAGAACTAAATGTTAAAAACATTAAGAAAATTAGTTCGCTAGATTTGCTAGTTAAGTCTAGCTTGTTTACACAATTTGGGCTTTTAGCCTTCATTATAATTTTAATTTTTATTTTCAAAAAACCTACAACAAAAGCAGTTATTGTCAAGAATATCGAACTACCTCAAACAGTGCCTAGAACAGTGCCAAAACACACTAGTCTAAACGACATCCCATATTTTTGATCCAAACCGAGGAAGTTTAGAATTTCGGAGGGAGGAGTTAATACAATAATAATTATTGCCCTAAATCATTTCCGCGACACATACATTTCAATTCCTTATTTTTTTTCTCTTGAAATAATTTTAATTTTTTTTTGCGTCAGCGTCTACTGTTATTAACAAAAACAAAAGTATAAGGTTTCAAGCATCAGCAATGCAAGGGCTTTATGCTTCAGATAAAATATTATAATGCATTTTATATATTTTAGTTCTGTTCCAGCACTCATCGTAATAAGAAAAGTTATGGGCATAGCCAAGCAAGTGTAATTTTAATTTTAAATAAATAAATAATAAGAAAAGGTATGGGCATAGCCCAGGAAGTGTAATTTTAAATAAAGAAAATAATAAAAATAAACTTTAGTTTCATTAATTTGTATACATGTATGTTTACATATGGGGTATTCACAAGGTGTGCTATCATGTTATATTGTCATAATGTTCTAATATTTTACAATGGTTTAAAAATATTGTTGTTGCTTTGTAAACAAAAAGTGTCTTAAATTAATAGAACGTTGCTTGCTATGTTTATTGTGCTGTCGTAATTAATCTGAAGAGACCAGAGGCCTAATTCTGGCAGTCGTCATCGCGTACTTTCTCGATTCGCAAGCAATTTTATTTCTAATTTTTTCAGTCGATACTGAACGAATCGAAATTTTATTTTTCAGCATTGTGAAACTCAAATTAATGCTTTACAACACTGAAAAAATAATTTCGATTCGTTCAGTATTGACTGAAATAATTAAATAGGAAATTTCTTTCGAATCGAGAAAGTACACGATCACGACTGCCAGAATTAGGCCTCAGAGCTGAGCGGCTGAGCCGTACCGCGTTAGCTCTTGTAGCCGTCGCCGTTGGTGGTATAATTTTATCCGGCTAACATCAAATTTTGACTTGTGGCTAGCAATTTTTGCAACAAATCACTTGCGGCGTCAAATAAGATCGGCTTATGACTCTGCTGTTTAGTAAACAAATTAAATAAAACTTATTTCTGATTTGCGTCTGCAAAATGGAAAATGGTCAGGTAAAATCTAATTTAATTTATTATTATTCATGAAAATGAATTAAAAAATATTTTATTGTTGGTAATTATTTATTTTTTATATTTGTTTTAAATCAGCTGATTTAAATTCAAAATAGCATAATAAATTATGAGGGGTTGTTCACAACAGTCGTATTTTCTCATGTTATTATTTTAAGACATATGACTTTATGACACCTTGTGAGTCCCCCAATAGTATTAATCGCTTAGGTTAGGTTAGGTTAGAGTGGCCGGTCACAAAGACCCCGCATAGACCAAATAGGTCCCTAGCGTTACCACAATTGTACGATAACCCACAGAAGAAAGTAAAAAGGTCAGTCAGATGTGATGGTATCCAGAGTACCCCACACTCTCTTGACGAATGCCAGGAGTCTCATTAACCCAATTCCAGAGACTTCCCCGAGATCTTGGAAATAATGATCTCCCAGACAGTTCGCCCTGGAGCGCACGAGTGCCGGACAGTAGCAAAGCAAGTGCTCTACCGTCTCCTTTTCCCCTGGTACCCCACAAAATCTACAATTGTCACTATTCAACCGCCCCGCCCTATAGGCGTATACCGCAGTCCAACAATGACCCGTTATAAAACCTATCAGAAGTCTACAGTCCCTTCTCGATAGCGACAGAAGAATTCTCGACGACTCCGGATCGTAGGATCCCCACACCTTGGAAACCCTGCACGTTCTTGTGTTTTCCCAAAACGCCTCTGATCTCCTCCGTATAGCAGAGTCCGTATCTCTCCTTATATTTTGAATTGGAGCCGTGATGACCACCATCCTATCGTGTGGTAAACGGGCCCCCGGTTTCGCCAATTCGTCCACCTCGTCGTTGCCCTCTATGCCCTGGTGACCGCGAACCCTGTAGATATGCACTCTCCTATTGACACAGAGTCCCTACACTCCTGGACGACAGAGGAGTATGAGTATTCAGCGGTTATAGCCTTGATCGCCGCCTGACAATCAATGAAAAAGTTTACTTGCGAGTTCTCGGTGCCGGAAACACGTGCCAAATCAGCAGCCATTTTGGCTGCAAAAACCTCCGCCTGGAAAACGCTGCAGGGAAGCTTATCTGATTCCCGAATACCCAGTTCTTGGCAGTAGACTGCAGCTCCAACTCCGTCCTCCATTTTGGAACCATCAGTGTAGAATCTGAAGGTCCCTTGGCCAGATCGGAGTCCTACCAATCAACCGTCCTCCTCTAGGGTAACTCGCGGTTTCCTTCCAAGTGTCAGTCTCGGAATGGTGTAGTCGCTGCTACAATCTATTCCCTTTATAATACTACCGTGACCATAGAGTCCATATGCAAATTGTCCCGTCGCCTTTAAGCGGATCGCAGACCTCCTTGCAGTTCCTTCTGCCACTAGATGAATCGGCTGCAAGTCCAGGATCACATCCAGTGCCGCAGTCGGTGTACTACGCAGAGCACCGGTGATGCTAAGTTCGGCGGGTCTCTGTACGCCCGTTAGCATATACCGGTAAGATATCTTATCCTAGGCCGTCCACCACACAAGTATCCCGTAGAGTAGGATTGGTCCCGCCACCTCTGTGTAAACCCAATGTGTAAGAGCAGGGGTTAGACCCCACGTTTTGCCTAGCATTCCCTTACATGCGTAGAGCGCAATCGTTGCCTTTTTCACCCTCTCCTCCACATTCAGTCTCCACGACAGTTTGCTATCCAGTATTACTCCCAGATACTTAGTGTGGTGTTTAAGTTCCAGGTAAGTACCCCCTAGTTTAGGTCTCCTACATGGACCAACTTTGTACCTTTTCGTAAATAGTACTAGGTCCGTCTTCTCGGGATTAACTCCCAGTCCTACTCTGGCTGCCCACTGGTTGATTATCGCCAATGTAGCCTCCATTACAGAACTAATAGTATTCAGATCCTTGCCAGTAACTATCACCACCACATCATCTGCGTATGCGGTCATCTTTGCTGCCCCGTCCCGAAGTCTATTGAGAAGTTCGTTGACGACAAGCGTCCATAGCATCGGCGAGAGCACCCCTCCCTGGGGGGTTCCCCGGTGTGCTTTTCTTGTTATCCTGGAGTTGCCCCACGCCGCAGATATAGTTCTACACCGTAGCAGGTTACCAATCCAGTTTTTAGCATGCGGATGTGCCCCAGTACGAGATAAGCTGGCCAAAATTGACTCTGTGGACACATTATTAAATGCTCCCTCGATGTCCAGGAACACACCCATAGCGAAGTCCTTATAGCTCAGGGTCTTCTCAATCAGCGAGACAACTGAACGAAGTGCCGTCTCAGTTGATTTACCCTTCGTGTACGCATGTTGATTGACAGAGAGAATGGTCGGCCCCATGTTACCCCTGAAATGATAGTCCAAAATTCTCTCCAACGTTTTCAGCAGGAAGGATGTGAGACTTATAGGTCTAAAATCTTTTGGGTACATATGATTGCTCCTGTCCGATTTCGGCAGAAATACAATCTTAGATATCCTCCAAGATTTAGGCACATAGTTTATCCTCAGACATCCTTTAAAAATTTCCACCAGCCATGGTACTATCCATTGTCTACCCCGCTGTAGTTGCGCCGGGATAATTCCCTCAAGACCAGGCGACTTATATGGCTGGAACGAATCAATTGCCCATTCCACCGCCTCATAGGTGATAATTCCGCTATCACAATCTGCCAGAACAGAAGTTTCATCAGTTTGAATGGGAGCATCAGAGCAGCCCGGAAAGTGTGTATCAACAAGCACCCCCAATGTTTCCGCGCTGCTCCCTATCCATTCTCCGTTTTCCCTACAAACCGTAGGGAAAACGGCATTACCGGACTGCCCACTAGCATCTTCCGCAGTCTTGCCGTTTCGGTTGTCTACTCTATATTATCGCAGAAACTTTTCCACGAAGCTCGTTTAGCCCTTCGCACGTCGCGCTTATACACCCTATGAGCGTCCTTATACTCCCCCCAGCATTCAGACGGGTCGACAATTTTCGCCAGTTTGAATAGCCCACGAAGCTCGCGTCTTCCAGTGTCCAGCTGACCATTCCACCACGGTGGTCTGGACTTACGCCTAGCTCGTGTTGGGGGACACGACTTCTCATAGGATTTAGTAACGCCCGAAACCAATGTGTCTATAGCAGAATCTATGTCCCCTGAATTAACCAATGTTCCAGAGTGACCTAGGTCCCTATTCAAAAGTGAAGAGTATTTGGCCCAGTCCGTATCCCTTGGGTTCCTAAACACTGTTCCGTCAGGTAAAGTGTAATTCAACAAAAATGATGTATAGGAGTGATCAGAGAAGGATGGCTGCGTAAGCACCTTCCAATCATCTATCACTGTTTTATAATCAGTATAAAGCGTCACATCAAGCACATTTTCCGAAGTGGGACACTTATACGTAGGGACCTCACCTCTATTCGCAATTTGTATATTATTCTGTAATATAAAAGCAATAAGATCCTCACCTCTACTGTTGATATCCTTACTGCCCCATATTGTGTGATGAGCTTAATCGCTTAATCTTATTTTATTTGGTCATAACTCGGTCATTTTTTAACTAATTTAACAACAACTTAAACAAGAAATTTACCATTTAGTTTGATGATAAAACTTGTACTCGGAAAATGTATGGTTTCCGAAAATACCCAGCAAAAACTTTACTTACCTGGTAAGTAAGCAAGTAATGTTGGAGAAAATAAACACAACTTATTTTGCAACTGAATAACTACTTATTTTTGTTCGAGGTGTCCACAGAAATCAGTACTTACAATACACTTACTAGAAGTCAAAAAACATCTAGTTATTATTTAGCCACGAGTAAGCTAAATTGTAAGTACTTACAATTTACTTACTAGAAGTCAAACAATCACTAGTCAATAGACCAAATAAATAGTTATTGAGTACGTTACCAGTAAGTAAATACACAACACAACTAATAAGTAGTTATTGAGCTGATTACTACTTAGCAAATATTCAGTAGTGAAAATAATAGAAGCAATAAGTAGTTTCTGAGGTCATTATTAGTAAGTACTTATTAAAGTTTTCAGAATAATGACGATTGTAATGACAACTACTTACTAAAATTCAAAAAGTTTTTCCTGGGTAGATATTTAAAAAATAACCGATTTTTGGGAGTTTTTCAGCAAATATGTTTTACTAAAGATTTACGATATTTTTATATATTGCAGATATGAAAAGGTATAAAATTTTAGTTTTATAAAATTTTTAATGAGTTTTAGTACATTTTTGGAGTATTTTTCCCATAACTTAACGATTTTTAACCGATTTGGCAGATTTATATACCGACGTGCTTAAGAAGAATTTTACCATTTAACTGGGCTGTAGATATGTATATGTATATATTTATATTCTTGCAAGTATGTACATTATTATAATAAACTTATTTATAAAAAGGACTAATTTCTGGGATTTCGGTATTTTGGTCATAACTCGAACATTTTTTTTAACGATTTGACAGATTTATATACCGACGTGCTTGTTTTTTTTTTGAAAAAGCGGTAAATTTTTAATTTTAAATGCCCATATTAAAGAAAACACCTGGTCAGGTCTCTACGTAAACATTTTTCCTATTAACAGGGTGATTCTTTGACTGAAAATAATGATTTAGTAATAAATTTTGAAAATTCAATCACTTATAACTTTTTTTTATCAAAAGAATTTTTTATGAAATAAACTGTTTTATGTTAAACTTCTTAGCTTTATTTTCAATGGAGATATATCGATCCCTAATAGCAAAAATTATATAACCAACAAATTTTAGATTTTTGTTTTTTTTTTAAGAAAATCGAACCACCACTATTATGGATAACAATCTTGAAGCGATGTGGTGGCTTACGTCTTGGCTGTGGTTCGTGTCTTGATCCGGGCATTTTGCCAGCATCTGGTGATTCCCGAGTTGAGGGCAGTGAACTTAAAGGCCTTGGCAACGAAAGGTTATCCATCCCCTAAACCGAGGTGTTATGCGACCCGTGCCTATCGGTTGGTTTGCAGTCAGGGGTTATCGACTGTATTATCACGGAGCTTTGCTGATACCTGGGCACCTCAGCAAATAGACTACGCCCTTACCGCGTTATCGGGGGCTATGACGTGGCGGACCTCCAGATCCCCTACACTCGTGGGACCAGACAGCAAAAATGAATTCTTTAAAAAACAACAAAAATCAAAAACGAAACAAACAACAAACTAATAATGGCACGGAACAAGACACGAAAAGGACCAATGACAAGGACAATGGGACGAAGACGATCCCGTCGGTGGCTGTATCAGTCTCGACACCTAACAGCGGCGATGTACCTCTGTCTTTCGCGCCAAGTACATCAAAAGCCGCATCAGCCCTTTCCGCCAGAGCGGATAAAGCCCATGCTTCGGGTACTGCAAAGTTGGAAATGACAAAGTCGTCCAACAAAGCAGCCTCCCATATGCCTATTGTGCAAAGAGGGACGGAGATGATTACATCCTGTCCCACTTCTGTACCTCCCCCCGCCAACTCCGGCGTCACTAAGAAGACACCTCGGCATAAAAATCCTTCCAAGAGGGCATCTAACTCAAGGCGTGCTGCCTTGCGTGTTATCGAGCTATTCGGCTCCAAAGATGCCAATGAGCTTTCTGCAGAACAGGAAGCTTCATTGGCATGGGCTAAGGCCCTTACTGCTGGGCTGCAAAGCGTTTCACCTCCTGCCCCTGCAAAGGCAATGCCTAAACGGCAACGTTCGGAGGAAGAAGCGACAGCCGTTAGACAGCAACCGGGGACAAAACGTCCCAAGTACGCACCAAAGTCGACTAATAGGTCCTACAGCGAGGTGGCGAAAGACCATCTTGTTAGTGCTATTATAGACAGAAGTGCTGCTGATGGATCCATCTCCCACTCTAGGTGGGACTTGGTGAAGCAGCAAATGATGGGTGTCTTTTGGAAGATCCTTAGTGAGAATCCAGGAGCACCCCCGCAATGCGATGATGCTGGCTGGTAACAGGGTCACGTTAAGCTGATGGCGTGTGTGGACGAGCGCTCTGCACTTCTGCTGAAGCTTGCCATTGGAGCGATTGGCGAAATATGGGAAGGTGCTAGGCTCGACGTGGTTTTGGTGAGTGAGATACCACGGAGACCTAGATCCATCGTCACCATCCCAGCGGAACCCTCTGCACCGGAGGAAATCTTGAAGATTATTCAGTGCTGCCAGCTCATAACTGGAAAGTTGTCAAGGTTTCAGCAGCTGAAGGATCCTCAAGAACGGCGATCGTAGTCCTGAATCAGGACTCCTTGAAGCCACTGAGGGAGAAACAGGGCAAGATTTACTATGGTTTCAGTACCATGTTGCTCCGTGTCTACCGAGGTGATGACAAGGGCGATCCCGCTCCGAAGATTGTGGAGCCTACGCAGTCTACGGACTGCACGAATGACGCTTCCGTTCATTCATGTGACAATGAAGACACCCCGTCCGTCTCTGACATGCTGGGTGACCTCTTTGAACGCATGGGTCAATTGGCTGATGAGGACGCCCTCCTGGAATCAGATCAGGAGGACGCCAATGTCACGGTCGTTAATACTGGACGCAGGTGACGCAGATAAACCTTCACCACTCTAAGGCAGCATCCGCTGCACTGCTCCTCCGGGTGGTAGAGAGAGAGGAGGAGCTAATAATGATCTAAGAGCCATGGATCCACAAGGATCGGGTTTGCGGATTAAACCTCAAGGGCTATAAGCTCCTATATGCCAAAGCAACAGGTAAAATTAGATCTTGTATTTTGGCTAAAAACACGCTGGATATCTTCATTCTTTCTGATTTCAGTGATGAAGACACAACTTCAGCGGCCCTAGAGATGGGCGACATGTCGATCTGGATCGTCTCGGGCTATATGGCGCATGACCAGGACAATGAGCCACTCAATAGGCTTGTTCGTGGCTTGGTAGCCAAAGCCGGCTCCATGGGTACCCCGGTGGTTATCTGTGCTGACACTAACGCGCACCACATCATGTGGGGCAGCTCCAACACCAACACTAGAGGTGAGTCGCTATTTTCTTTTATCTGTAGCAGTAATTTGGAAATAGCAAACATAGGCGCGGAACCTACGTTCATTGTAGCTAATAGGCAGGAGTTTCTTGATGTGACATTGGTCAGCTCGGAACACTCCGAACAAATGACTGTTCTTTTTCGGACCACAGGTATGTTGAGTTTCAATTAGGTCCACTCCCCTTGGGGGTGTGTACTTTTGTGAATAGGAGGAGAACGAGGTGGGACTATCAGGCTATTCTACTCGCTGATTCTCTGGGCTCAGTCCCTGTCATTAGTGGCATTACGGAGACTGAAATGGCAGTGGAGTTCCTATCGGAGGCACTGCGTCAGGCAACGGCACTGGCCTGTAGGCCAGTGGTTAGGAAGAAGGAGGGCAAGCCACCATGGTGAAGCCCTGAGATTGCACAGTCTCGCAGAGACTGTCGTAGGTTATTCAGTATGGCTAAACGACTGGGAAACTGGGCGGATTATAAGTCGGCATTGAATAGGTTCAAGAATTTGGTTAGATCGGCGAAACGGAATGCCTGGAGGAACTTCTGCAGCGGCGTGGAAGGCTCCTCTCCTCTGCCTGGCTGTCCCTAGCTACATTCAGAAAGCTGATGGTAGCTGGACTACGAATAGTCAGGAGACGCTGGAGGTGTTAATTGACACGCACTTTCCTGGCAATTCCCTTCCAACACCACGGAAGATCAACTGCTTATCAGAGCCTGGACCCGTGTCCATTTCTCTGTGCTATGATAGGCTCGATTGGGCGATAAGGAGCTTCGACTCCTTTAAGGCTCCTGGTCCGGACGGTATTATTCCGGCCGACCTTCAAAAGAATGCGGGGCTTCTGATTCCTTGGCTGTCCGCTATTTATACGGAATGTATTAGATTCTCGTACGTTCCCACCCAATGGACTAGATGTAGGGTTGTTTTCATTCCAAAGGGAGGTAAAGCATCCCACACCAGACCTAAGGACTATAGGCCAATCAGCCTGTCGTCTTTTCTTCTCAAGAACCTTGAAAGGGTCATTGATATTCATCTGAGGATGTCTATTCCTAGACATTTGCTCTCTTCAGCGCAGCATGCCTACACCAAGGGCAAGTCTGTAGAGACGGCGCTCCACTCACTGGTCGGCTAGATTGAGAAATCCCTTGAATTTCGGGAATACTCACTTGTGGCCTTTCTGGACATTGAGGGAGCTTTCAATAATGTCAAACCCAACTCCATCTTGGAGTCGATGAGGGAGGTTGGGGTTGACGATGTAATTTGTAGATTTATTGGTAATCTACTCGATAATAGGATCATTGAATCCACGATGGGTGCTACTAATGTTTGCAGATTTGTGCACAGGGGCACCCCGCAAGGTGGGGTTCTGTCCCCTCTACTGTGGAACCTGACGGTGAACACTTTGCTGGGCCGGTTCGGCAGATTAGGGATAAGAACCGTCGCGTATGCGGATGACGTGGCGGTGGCGGTCGCGGGTAAACACATGGACACATTGTCCCATTGTATGGAATCTGCATTGCAGATTCTAAGCTCTTGGAGCATTTCCTGTGTACTTGGTGTCAATCCACAGAAAACTGAGTTGGTACTCTTTACCAGGAAGTACAAGGTTGGCAACTTTAGGCTTCCTAGGCTAAACGGCACGGAGCTGAGGCTCTCGAACAGTGCCAAATATTTGGGCGTAATTCTCGATAGCAAACTATCATGGGAACTCAACGTTCGGACGAGGGTTGATAGGGCTATTGTGGCTTTATACACCTGCAGGAGATCCTTGGGCAGGAGCTGGGGCCTGGGCCCCAGGGGTGTCCGATTCTCTTCTATGGGGTCATAGTGTGGTGGCCTGCCATGGAAAGGGGACGGTACTGCAGGATGCTTGAGAAAGTATATAGGTTGGCTGCGCTGATGATCACGGGATCACTCCGCTCGACACCGACGAAGGCACTGTTTACTATGCTAGACTGGTTCCCGATTGATATCATGGCCGAACAACAGGCCTTGACTTCCGCTATGAGACTGGGGGCGGTGGGCCTATGGTCTACGCGGAACTATGGTCATGCCAGGATCACGCTTCACGCGTCATACGACCTGGCGGGGCTGGACTATTGCACTCCGGAACCCTTTTTCGGTGCTTTGTTCACGGTTCATCATAGTAACTATGATGAGCTGCTCGATAATACGCGATCTCTGGAGCCGACCCTGCGGGTCTACACCGATGGTTCCAGGATGGGCGACAGAGTGGGTGGAGGTTTCTTCATCGAGGAATTGGACATCAGGGTCTCTTTTAGGCTGCCAGATGGCAGTAGTGTGCTGCAGGCGGAGATCTCTGCCATAAAGCGGGCGGCAAACTGGCTGAAGTACTATCGTATATCGAGGGATATATGTATATTTACGGACAGCAAGGCTGCCATTGCAGCTCTGGCTGGTGTCTTTACGACATCTATGTTAACAGTGGAATGCCGGATGTCTCTAAATGAGATCGCGAAACATTCCAGTGTAACGCTGACATGGGTACCAGGACACAGTGGGCTCCTGGGCAACCATACTGCGGACAGTCTAGCCAAACAAGGCTGTCTGTTAGACGACATGTTCGTCGACGGCCTGATTGCCACTTCAATGGCCCGCTGCAGGACTCTCATCAGACGGGAGTCGTACAGAAGGGCTCAGGGGAGATGGCAGGGCGAGCATACCTGTTTGATGGCCAGGACTCTATGGCCTGGCTATGACGCGGCGAGACCGCGCGTACTACTCGGTCTCGGCAGGGACCGGATAAGGACAGTGATATCGGTTATCACGGGCCATTCGGGTAACCTAAGAAAATCGAACATTTTTGATCATTTGCATCATCTCTAAAAATCTCATATCTCTGGGAAGTACCGTTACGAAATAAGAGCAAAAGCAATTTCAAACGAATCCCTAGACTTAAAGCAAAAGTATTTAAAAAAAACCTTCTCCTGTAAAATTTTATTTATGTTGGTTACATCATTTTTGCTATAAGGGCTCGTTATGTTTTCAACACTTTTTAAAAATTGGATAAATTTTACTTAAATTTAAGGTTTGATGGAATAGAACCTTAGAGAATTCCTAATATTTTGTGAAAAAGCTAGCACCATTAATGATGTATAGTATAAATGCATTGTTCTTAACAAAGTACAGGTCGCAATTTTCAACGGAATTATATGAAATTTTGTTTTCTCTAATTTTTGTTGACTTGAACCTAAATCGGTCCACTTTTTCGGGTACCTCCCATACAGATGTCCAGCAAAAACAAATATAACGATCAAATGAAGCCAGAAGAAGTCTTGTATGAACATCAAATATTACACTAAATTTTATTACAACCGGTTCAAATTGGATCATAATAATCATATCAGTACAGTACTATAACTTTTTTGTAATATTTATTACTTTAAAGATAAAAAAAAACTGATATGTAACTATATTTTAATACCTGAAAAGCTATTTAGTAATTCGCATTTTCAAAAATATTAACGACTTTAAGAAAACACCAATGATCCTTTTTCCATACCTGTATATTTGAAAAACTGCCGGATGTAAATAGCCTTTCTTTCAAAACATTTATCACTTTAAGGGAATCCTCAACAAGTAAAACTTAGAACCCTTTTTCTAATACCTGCTTATAGCATGCTTATATTATTATATTTTGTATTAATATTAGGGTATTCATTTCACCGTTAATCGGTTAACCGATTAATTACTACTCGATTAACTGATCGGTTAAATTAAAATTGGCTTTTTTCGATTAACAGATGTAATATAATTTCAAATTTTTTGTAGAATTTAACCATATTTTATAAATTTGGGTGAGTTCAAAAACGTTAGTTGCAAAGCAATTCGCTTTTTTAAATGTATTCTATTCTATGTATTCTATTCCACAGAAAACCAAAACAACGCCAAATAAATTGTTACATTCATATATACATACATATTAACTCTGTTTTTTTACTCTACTTTGAGATCCCATTTTGCACGAAAAGCGTTCCCGTACTTTTAATTTGTGTAAATGAGAGCGGATTTGAGAGAATAAAATTCTTCTTCTTTTTGCACGAAACAGCCCAGAATTTTTCTTTGTGCAAATTGTGTAAATTTTCAAACAGCTGTAAAACATAAACAAATAAATGAAATGCAAAGGACAAAAATTATGAACCAAATTTTGGAAAAATGTTGTGGAGTGAAATAATGTACTTAATATAAAGATTTATGTTGAAATATTAGGAAAACATAATGTTAGTTATTGTAAAAGTGTTTGTTTGGTTTAAGTTTTGGTAAAATTAGTTTATTTCTGCAGACAACATACAATGTTTCAAAAGTGGCATAAACTTTTAAACATTATAACAAACATTTTAAAAAACAATAGCTTCCCCACCAAACTCACATCTACATTGATAGACAATACGATTAAACAATTGGATAAGGACAAAAATAACCACAACAAATCTGCAAACATAGAAAAAGAAGAGAACAAATTTTACAGTGTAAAATACATACCTGGGTTAACCGATAATAATAATATACGGTCGTCAATAAAAACAAAAAACATATGTTTTGCATACAAACCCAATTTGACATTAAGTACAATTTTTTCTAGAGTTAAGGCGCCAATTAATAAACAAAAACAAAGTAACATTGTATACGAATTACAATGTGAAGGAAATGACAAACAGCCATGCGAGCTAATTTATATAGGAACAACAAAACGTACACTGGAGACAAGAATGGGAGAACA
Source organism: Pollenia angustigena (assembly GCA_930367215.1). Taxonomy (NCBI): domain Eukaryota; kingdom Metazoa; phylum Arthropoda; class Insecta; order Diptera; family Polleniidae; genus Pollenia; species Pollenia angustigena. Next base: position 6,353,855 of record OV884061.1, on the reverse strand, counting down.
CAAGATGGACATAATGCGGAGAAAAGAGACAACAGCACTAGCACAACACATCCTACATACTGGTCACACAATTAGGTTCGATGATGTAAAAATTCTAGATAAAGAAAATAAAGAAAGAAAGAGGTACACAATTGAAAGCCTAAGAATCCAACAACAAATTAATAGAACAATGAATTTGAAGGAAGACACGAACAAAATAAATGCGAGCTATATTGTTGCCATTACTTAAGCTGTGATATATTTAAAGTTTAAAGTAATATGTATTTTTTAAATATTAAAATTAATTTTTATATTTGTATGATCCTGAGTACATCTAAAACTTTTTAATGTGATTAAATTTTCATATTGTAAGTCTTTAATGTTTATGTGGTACATTATTGTATTTATTTTATTGTTTTTATAATTTTTAAATAGACAATCCCTTGAAAAAGTCGACAAACAATCGACGAAACGTCGGGAACAAAATATTGTAATTAAAAATTGAATTTTATTTACATTGAAGAAATTTAGGCCCTATTAGCTTGACAAAAATAATATTCATAAATTCCTCACTCTGGCCAAAGAAACAACTACAACAATAAACTTTTATTGTTTTGTAAAAACTATCAAAACTATGACCTTTTATTTCGTGCTTAAAATTTGGTTTTTTCTGTTCCCGTACTTTTGTGTAATTTTGTCTCTTTATGAGAGAAATTTATGCTTGCTCTCATTTTCACGAACTTTACCCAAAAAGTAAAGAAACAGAGCTAGTGCTTCGAAAGTAACACTAGTTAAGAATTAGTTGTTTTTATAAGTTAAAATTTAGTTGTCTTGTATTTATAAGTAATTTTACTAGTTTACGTTGTTAGTAAAAATTGTTCTACATCATTATACATAAATACTTCAACCCCAATGTGCAGAATGCTCTAGTTAATGTCAATGTTAAAAAGTCTGCTTAAAAAGCTTTAGTATAATGTTGTTTTCTTTTCTGACAATACCCAGTGGTACAGCGCATGGTGGAATAAACAGGTGACAGCACTACACCAGATGGCGTTTTTTTGCTCTTGCATTGTTTGTCTAGGTTTATGTCAAAGTTTTGTTTATGTTTACAAAAAGTCCACGTTTTGTGCTATGATTATTGTATTTTATTAAAGTTTTTGACCATAATTAAATAAAAATTGGCTAAAAATGTATTTATTTCATCATGTTTTGCGGCACGCTTTGATTTTTGTTTAACCAATTTTTTGACGTAAACGGTGATATAATTTTTGTTGTAATGTTGTATTTGTTGCCGTAACGATGCCACCTGCTTATTTCACCATGGTACAGCGTGCTAGTCCTGTACGTGTATATTCGCTAGCCCTTTAAGAACTACCGCTAGTCCTACCACAATCTACCTCACATGCTTTTGAGTGGCGAATTTAACATGGTGATGTCATTGGAGGTGACAATTGACCCCTCTCTGCATAACCTCTACCTAAGGCTTAGCTACTTATATCTACAAAACGTGATAGCAAAAGCAAACGATTTTGTTGCTGTTCCAGTAACGGGATCTATTTCGGATACACATTTTTTGACTTGTCGTTGAAAAAAAAACTGTTTTCTGCATTACTTGGAGCTAAAGAATTAGCTAGCGAAACGTGGGTACCTATTTTAATATGTCAACACTAGATATTGGTGGCCAGGGAAAGATGTAGGTATGTTTTGAATGCCACATCAGTAGTCAGTAGTACAAATTGAGTAAAAGTGCTAACTATTTCGTCTGTCATTAGTGGCGGTTGCTTCTTTTTATACCACTGGGTAATGTTCCATGTATGCTACCATTCGTGCGGGGTTTTATTCTATTCTAAAAATATATGCAAACATGTGAAAAGTTGTCGTTTTCCTTTTTAAATATGTTGCAAAACTAAATGGCAAATTTGTTCCATTTCTTACCTCCAGTTATTATCGAGTGTGAGTATTTCTTTATTAACTTTTTCTTGTGTTTGCGTAAAATTTGTGTTGTTTTCTGATTTTTGGTTATATTGGGTGTGTGTGAAACGGTAGCAAAGTTCGATGGTGAATTAAAATTGTCAACAATTTCTACGCTAATGTCAAAATTTATACTAGCCACTTATCCACCTCAACAATATTAAAAATTTACTTCAATCAGTACTTTGCTACAGTTTCACACACACCCATTGTGATGGATATTTTATTAAAAAACTATTTTTTTTCTTGCGCAAAATTTTTAACAACAATTGACTTTAATTATTTAAAGTTGTTGTTGCTTATTGGAATTCAAAGAAAATTTAATGTTGAAAATTGCTTGAACTTTGCATTCAATATTTAACACACATTAGTGTTGAGTGTAAAACGTAACTTTTATTATTTTGTTCCATTGTAATTTAGAAAAATGTAATTTAGAATAATGATGTGTGTAACCTGATAAATATATTACACAATTATAATGCACTATTTTTTAGAAAAGAAAACACCATAAGGGATGCAACAATGTAACCATAGAGGGTGCTTTATACGTTAAATTTAAAATTCATAAAATAGCTGATGTATTATAGTGCGTTTCCATATAGGTGTTTTACTCGAAAACTCTTGTTTTCCGCAAAACATGCAGCAAATCATGTGTTTTCCCATACACTTTTTGTGTGAGGAAAACATCTCAAATACGGTGTTTTAATCCAAATCATGTCAAAAATGTTCTGTACAACACTGCGTTCATTCAATAACTACAAATGCAACACTGAGCTATCCGTTAATAGTGAATGAAAATTTCGAAAAAGTGACATTTGTAATGGAAGAAAAAAATACTGTGGTAATTTTGTATTGAAAATATAAAAATAAAAAGTGCTAATATAAAAATAAATAGTAATATGTTTTCAGATCAGTATGTCAACGATTAAGAAAAATATTAAAAAGAAGCGGATTTGGTTAAGTCGTGAGGAGTCCTTATTGTGCAAACTTTGGGCAGCTAAAAGGCAGAACTCGTACATATTGGAAGAGATAAGTTTGGACTTGAAGGCTATGGATGGTATTTTAGCTTCAAAGGAGGAGATTAAAACGAAAATACAATTCTTACAACGAAATATAGGTACGCCAAACTTTACGACCGTAGTACATCAAATGTAATGAATTTTTTTTTTTTCAATAAATTAGAGAAAAGGACAAAGTGGGTATTTCCAAAGGCTCTCCTTCCTCGTGGGAAATGTACCAAAAAGTTCATGCCATTATAGGGGCTTTCAAAATGAGCAATTTAAATGATGTTGTTGAAAAGAGTATATCCGGTAAGTAGTTTTATCTACAGTTCTTATTGAAAAAAAATTAGGTTTAAGTCACGGTTAAATACGCATGTGTATGCTTATATGTATATGTAGATAAAAATGGTAGAACAATAATTTTTATATTAAAAGTTCATCTCGTTATAATTTGTGACGCGCAAAATAGAAAGGGACCTAAGGGTAAAAACCGGTTTTGTTCAGGGATCGGTCTCATTCAATGCTCAGATGTCCACATCAAAAAAAAATGTGAAAATTTATTTTTTTTTTACCCTTAGGTCCCTTTCTCTATGCGCTGTCACATTAGGAGATTTACTATGTTTTTTCTTGCTATTAAAATCAAAAAAATGTTTTTAGCAAATAGTTCAACAAAATAACCACAATACTAATTATTGTAAAAGCTAAGGCACGAGCTCTATGTGTACATTTGTCCTTCAAGTTGTGCTGAAAAAGGTCAACAGAAAAGAGAAAGACAAAGTGAAAAAAACAAAAAAATGTACTTGGACTTCAAGAAAAATTCTTGACGAAAGTACGAAAAAACAGAAGTAAAGGAAAAAAACATGTTAAATCAATTAAAATGGATAATCATTCAGGAAAGCAAATTTCGATCTACCAAATGTTAAAATACAATTTGGTTTAAGGATTGATGTTTGACTGGTGACGTCAGCAGTCGTCGATGGCTGCGAGTGTAAGACGGCAAATCCATCTGAGGAGATCGAGTGGTTGCGATCGAAACATGTCATGGTAACCTGCCGGCCAGGGTTCGAGCCCGAGCCACGTCAAGAATGAAAGATTATCAATAACAATTTAAATTGATTTTCATGTTGTAAAATTCCTTTCTTCATAAAAATAATTTAATAAAAATTAAATTTCATGAACTTAAGCCTAATTAAGAATATTAAAAATTTGGATTAAAAACCATAAATAGTTCAACAAAATAACCACAATACTAATTATTGTTAAAGCTAAGGCACGAGCTCTATGTGTACATTTGTCCTTCAAGTTGTGCTGAAAAAGGTCAACAGAAAAGAGAAAGACAAAGTGAAAAAAACAAAAAAATGTACTTGGACTTCAAGAAAAATTCTTGACGAAAGTACGAAAAAACAGAAGTAAAGGAAAAAAACATGTAAAATCAATTAAAATGGATAATCATTCAGGAAAGCAAATTTCGATCTACCAAATGTTAAAATACAATTTGGTTTAAGGATTGATGTTTGACTGGTGACGTCAGCAGTCGTCGATGGCTGCGAGTGTAAGACGGCAAATCCATCTGAGGAGATCGAGTGGTTGCGATCGAAACATGTCATGGTAACCTGCCGGCCAGGGTTCGAGCCCGAGCCACGTCAAGAATGAAAGATTATCAATAACAATTTAAATTGATTTTCATGTTGTAAAATTCCTTTCTTCATAAAAATAATTTAATAAAAATTAAATTTCATGAACTTAAGCCTAATTAAGAATATTAAAAATTTGGATTAAAAACCATAAATAGTTCAACAAAATAACCACAATACTAATTATTGTTAAAGCTAAGGCACGAGCTCTATGTGTACATTTGTCCTTCAAGTTGTGCTGAAAAAGGTCAACAGAAAAGAGAAAGACAAAGTGAAAAAAACAAAAAAATGTACTTGGACTTCAAGAAAAATTCTTGACGAAAGTACGAAAAAACAGAAGTAAAGGAAAAAAACATGTAAAATCAATTAAAATGGATAATCATTCAGGAAAGCAAATTTCGATCTACCAAATGTTAAAATACAATTTGGTTTAAGGATTGATGTTTGACTGGTGACGTCAGCAGTCGTCGATGGCTGCGAGTGTAAGACGGCAAATCCATCTGAGGAGATCGAGTGGTTGCGATCGAAACATGTCATGGTAACCTGCCGGCCAGGGTTCGAGCCCGAGCCACGTCAAGAATGAAAGATTATCAATAACAATTTAAATTGATTTTCATGTTGTAAAATTCCTTTCTTCATAAAAATAATTTAATAAAAATTAAATTTCATGAACTTAAGCCTAATTAAGAATATTAAAAATTTGGATTAAAAACCATAAATAGTTCAACAAAATAACCACAATACTAATTATTGTTAAAGCTAAGGCACGAGCTCTATGTGTACATTTGTCCTTCAAGTTGTGCTGAAAAAGGTCAACAGAAAAGAGAAAGACAAAGTGAAAAAAACAAAAAAATGTACTTGGACTTCAAGAAAAATTCTTGACGAAAGTACGAAAAAACAGAAGTAAAGGAAAAAAACATGTAAAATCAATTAAAATGGATAATCATTCAGGAAAGCAAATTTCGATCTACCAAATGTTAAAATACAATTTGGTTTAAGGATTGATGTTTGACTGGTGACGTCAGCAGTCGTCGATGGCTGCGAGTGTAAGACGGCAAATCCATCTGAGGAGATCGAGTGGTTGCGATCGAAACATGTCATGGTAACCTGCCGGCCAGGGTTCGAGCCCGAGCCACGTCAAGAATGAAAGATTATCAATAACAATTTAAATTGATTTTCATGTTGTAAAATTCCTTTCTTCATAAAAATAATTTAATAAAAATTAAATTTCATGAACTTAAGCCTAATTAAGAATATTAAAAATTTGGATTAAAAACCATAAATAGTTCAACAAAATAACCACAATACTAATTATTGTTAAAGCTAAGGCACGAGCTCTATGTGTACATTTGTCCTTCAAGTTGTGCTGAAAAAGGTCAACAGAAAAGAGAAAGACAAAGTGAAAAAAACAAAAAAATGTACTTGGACTTCAAGAAAAATTCTTGACGAAAGTACGAAAAAACAGAAGTAAAGGAAAAAAACATGTAAAATCAATTAAAATGGATAATCATTCAGGAAAGCAAATTTCGATCTACCAAATGTTAAAATAAAATTTGGTTTAAGGATTGATGTTTGACTGGTGACGTCAGCAGTCGTCGATGGCTGCGAGTGTAAGACGGCAAATCCATCTGAGGAGATCGAGTGGTTGCGATCGAAACATGTCATGGTAACCTGCCGGCCAGGGTTCGAGCCCGAGCCACGTCAAGAATGAAAGATTATCAATAACAATTTAAATTGATTTTCATGTTGTAAAATTCCTTTCTTCATAAAAATAATTTAATAAAAATTAAATTTCATGAACTTAAGCCTAATTAAGAATATTAAAAATTTGGATTAAAAACCATAAATAGTTCAACAAAATAACCACAATACTAATTATTGTTAAAGCTAAGGCACGAGCTCTATGTGTACATTTGTCCTTCAAGTTGTGCTGAAAAAAGGTCAACAGAAAAGAGAAAGACAAAGTGAAAAAAACAAAAAAATGTACTTGGACTTCAAGAAAAATTCTTGACGAAAGTACGAAAAAACAGAAGTAAAGGAAAAAAACATGTAAAATCAATTAAAATGGATAATCATTCAGGAAAGCAAATTTCGATCTACCAAATGTTAAAATACAATTTGGTTTAAGGATTGATGTTTGACTGGTGACGTCAGCAGTCGTCGATGGCTGCGAGTGTAAGACGGCAAATCCATCTGAGGAGATCGAGTGGTTGCGATCGAAACATGTCATGGTAACCTGCCGGCCAGGGTTCGAGCCCGAGCCACGTCAAGAATGAAAGATTATCAATAACAATTTAAATTGATTTTCATGTTGTAAAATTCCTTTCTTCATAAAAATATTTTAATAAAAATTAAATTTCATGAACTTAAGCCTAATTAAGAATATTAAAAATTTGGATTAAAAACCATAAATAGTTCAACAAAATAACCACAATACTAATTATTGTTAAAGCTAAGGCACGAGCTCTATGTGTACATTTGTCCTTCAAGTTGTGCTGAAAAAGGTCAACAGAAAAGAGAAAGACAAAGTGAAAAAAACAAAAAAATGTACTTGGACTTCAAGAAAAATTCTTGACGAAAGTACGAAAAAACAGAAGTAAAGGAAAAAAACATGTAAAATCAATTAAAATGGATAATCATTCAGGAAAGCAAATTTCGATCTACCAAATGTTAAAATAAAATTTGGTTTAAGGATTGATGTTTGACTGGTGACGTCAGCAGTCGTCGATGGCTGCGAGTGTAAGACGGCAAATCCATCTGAGGAGATCGAGTGGTTGCGATCGAAACATGTCATGGTAACCTGCCGGCCAGGGTTCGAGCCCGAGCCACGTCAAGAATGAAAGATTATCAATAACAATTTAAATTGATTTTCATGTTGTAAAATTCCTTTCTTCATAAAAATAATTTAATAAAAATTAAATTTCATAAACTTAAGCCTAATTAAGAATATTAAAAATTTGGATTAAAAACCATAAATAGTTCAACAAAATAACCACAATACTAATTATTGTTAAAGCTAAGGCACGAGCTCTATGTGTACATTTGTCCTTCAAGTTGTGCTGAAAAAAGGTCAACAGAAAAGAGAAAGACAAAGTGAAAAAAACAAAAAAATGTACTTGGACTTCAAGAAAAATTCTTGACGAAAGTACGAAAAAACAGAAGTAAAGGAAAAAAACATGTAAAATCAATTAAAATGGATAATCATTCAGGAAAGCAAATTTCGATCTACCAAATGTTAAAATACAATTTGGTTTAAGGATTGATGTTTGACTGGTGACGTCAGCAGTCGTCGATGGCTGCGAGTGTAAGACGGCAAATCCATCTGAGGAGATCGAGTGGTTGCGATCGAAACATGTCATGGTAACCTGCCGGCCAGGGTTCGAGCCCGAGCCACGTCAAGAATGAAAGATTATCAATAACAATTTAAATTGATTTTCATGTTGTAAAATTCCTTTCTTCATAAAAATAATTTAATAAAAATTAAATTTCATGAACTTAAGCCTTATTAAGAATATTAAAAATTTGGATTAAAAACCATAAATAGTTCAACAAAATAACCACAATACTAATTATTTAAAAAAAAAAAAAATTAAATTAAAGCAATAACACTATGGAACATTTTTGGGATTATTGTCTGGGGGGTGAGAAATTCCAAGTCAGGGTGATGGTACTAGGTCAATATAGTAAAACCCTCAAAGGGTTTTTCGCTTAAAGCGCCCGTACACGACATGTATTTGTCATCTGACATGTCAAATTTTCAAGTCAGATGTAATTGTTCATGTCTGTCAAAATTGCTGTTTTACATAAGGTTTATAATATTCGGTCACAAACGTACATGTAATTTGCTTCTGACATTGTCGCTGTTTTTTTTTCGCATTGTTATTGCAGAAATAGCTTGCTGCCGCCACGAAAATATTTATTTGCGCCGTAAAATAATTTAGCCATCTTAACATTTTTTTCTTTTATTCTAAAGATACCAATTTAGAATTTTATATTGAAACGGTTTTTATGTATATTATTACATAAATTATATTCAATGGTAAGATGAGCATACATATCTTGGTATTGTAAAATATTAACTTCAGCCGGCTAATGATTCCGTCAATAGTTGACGCCGCTGCCAGTTTCTTCCCGGCATAGATTTCTGATGTCAGATGGTTTGTCAGAAGAAAATAGAGCACGCTCTTATTGAAATTTTGTCAGATGACTTTGCGTCTGACTTTTACAGAAGCAAAGTTAAAAAGGTAACACACGACATGTATGTGTTTTGCAGTGGGAAATTTGACATGTCAGATGACAAAAACATGTCGTCTATACGCTCCTTTAGTTGTAACATTTTGGCAAAAACGTAGCTTAACATAACTCGAGAACCACTTGTCCGATTTTGCTAAAACAAACTCAAAAAAATTTAGAATTACAATTTCTTTAATCCATTCATATAACGTTTTTCTTTATAATCAACAGTTTTGCCGGTAAAAATAAATTTGTGGAGAAAAAAAAATATTTTTTTGCCAAAAAATTAAATTTTTTTTTTTTTAAATTCATAAAAAATCCAAAACGGAAAAAAGGATCAAGTGTTATTAATTTCATGTAAAGTCACATAACCTATAAACAAAATGCGACATAGTTCATAGAAATCGATTAACGCGTTCTGCTTTTATTTACAATTAAGTGAAGGTATCCCATTTTGACAAGAATATTGATATTTGTTTTTATTCAAAAAAGTGTCATTTATCGCCTTTTTTTATAAATTTTCCCCAATAACTCCAGACTTCTGGCCACAAACTACTAAAAAAATTAAGTAAACATTTTTATAATTTTTTATTTTTATTTTATTTATTTATTTTAATAAATATTGCCTAGACTTTTTCGATGGTGGTTGTTCGGGACTAGTGGCATCGCATTCATCGCTATCATCAGTTTCTGAACCACACATAATGTCAATGTGTGACTCCACTGTTGGCCCTTCTGCATCTCCTGAAAATTCTTTATCATCAAGATCATCCTTGTCTTGCCACACAAGCTTACTCCACCAGCAAATTTCCGCAATTATTGCACTCGGCGACTTTTTGCCTCTATATCTGTAAGTTTTTGTTTTATTAAAATGAGTTTGAAAAAATAAAAAATCAGTATTACCTCATTTCAAATGGCATAGCAACTTGATGATAGCGTTCACCTTGTTCATCAGATTCGGTAGCCAATTGTTTGCTGTAGTAGTCCAGATGATGATGTAAATAATGGATTTTCAAGGACATGTGAACACCAATTTCCGAGAATGCTCTTAACATCCTTGCGACAGAAACATCGTAGTTGTTAGAACGATGCTTTCCCAACAAGCCTTCTATTACTTCTTTGATTGCCTGCCATGCATTCAATTCAGCGTCAATCAAAATATTGTTGAATGCGTCACTTTTAATCAGCTTTCGTATATCTGGACCATTTAGTACGCCTGATTTGAAGAAATTAATTTGTTAAGATGGAAAATCATGGGAAATGAATGTGATATTATAACTTACCTTCTTTAATTTTACTTTCGCTGAGTCTCGGGTAAATTAGTTTCAAACACAAGAAAACTTCATCTCTTTTGACGACAGTTTTGATAAAATTCTTAACAATTCCAAGTTTAATATGCACTGGAGGCAGCAATATCTTCTCCTTCGGCACTAGAGGCTCACGAATAATATTGGCCGTTTGTAACCTGCTGTGCTCTCTGAGTTTCCATCCGTGGCATGCATATTGGTCGCCGGAAAATCGTGTGTCCCAATCGCACAAAAAGCACATATATTTTATATAGCCGCTTTGAAGACCGCAAAGCATTGCTACAACTTTTAAATCGCAGCATATGCGCCACATATGTTTGGCGTAGTTAACCATTTTTAAAATATTTTCCAGTGCATCATATGTTTCTTTCGTTTCTATACTATAGGCAATTGGAACTGAAGGTTTTTTATTGGTCTTATGCAGTAAAACCGCCTTCAAGCTGAGTTTTGAACTGTCAATAAATAATCTCCAGTCATCTGCTTCATATTTTATTTCCATTGCGTCCATCAATTTTCCTACATCCGGGCAATATGCAGAAGTTTTTTTTATCATTCACAAGGAATAAACTTTGGAGTGTTGCCTGACGACTTCGATAAGCTGTGACTTTCACACCGGGTGCCAACAAATTGTTTGATTTCAAAATGGAAGCCAGCTCTTCCGATTTATGCTGTGTTAATTCCAACTTGGCAACAATTGAATCAAGCTTATTTTGATTTATTAAAATTGGCTCATTGGATACTGATGGCTCATATGGGGGATCATCACGTGCATGATATGTCGGAGCAGTCGTAGAAGAGAAAATATCTGGGCTAGAAGCTTTTGGCACAGGAATGTGGTCCGAATGAGGCAATGGTGTTGCGGCACTTGCAACACCAACGTAATTATACGATTTTCTTATCCTTTTTGCGGCTCCTTTATTCGCACATGCATAGCAATTCAATGGATTGTGACCTTCGCCAGGATTAGTCCAAGTCATTGGAATACCGAATGGCATACTTTCACGTCTTCTATTTTTCCAATCCATTAGACGGTTGTAGCAGCTTTGACACACTATATTTGGTACCCAATTTTCGTTCACTATAACATTTTGGTTGAAGTACATCTCGTATGTTTGAACAAAATCAGTACTGAAATTTTCCCTTTTTTATGTGTTGAGACATATTGACCACAGCAGTAGCAAAAGCTATTTATATCTGGCTTGCACAGTTCCATATTCTGTTCTCTTTTGTTCACTTTTAAAGGCACTTGTTGAATGACAAAAATCGATAAATGAACACCTATAAATACTACGTATTTTTCAATATTTTACTGACAGGTACGTTCCAAAACATGAGCACTAATAGATGTGGGTGGAAAATCATACAGGTAGCCAACGGAAAACCCCAAATAATTAAAAAAGTGCACTTTCCTTTTTTCCTTTCAATTGTCCACGCACATTTATTACCACTTATTACTTTGCTACCGCAATCATAAAATTCAAATAACCTTTTGTTTATTATTTTTTTTTTTTATTCTAAGAATCATAAAAAAAGTCATAAATGTTTTTGCAAAGAATTTTGTGCATATCTCGAGCAAATTTTTGAAATGCATACCTTCACTTAATTGTTAATAAAAGCGAAACGAAAGTAATAGGACTTGAAACTTTTTTTTACTGTTTTGGATGTTTTATGAATTAAAAATAAAAAATTTAAATTTTTTGGGCAAAAAATATTTTTTTTCTTCATACATTCATTTTTAACTTCGAAAGTGTTGCACATATAGGAAAACGGTATAGAAACAGATTAGAGAAATTGTAATTTTTAATTTGTCTAAATTTGTTTCATCAAAATCGGACAAGTGGTTCTCGAGTTATGTTAAACTACGTTTTTGCCAAAATGTTAAAACTAAGCGAAAAAACCTCAAGATAAGGAATAAATTTAAAATGTCATAAAAAAAAACTGAAACATACGAACGCCAAACCCTTTGAGGGTTTTACTATACTGACCTAGTACCATCACCCTGACTTGGAATTTCTCACCCCCAGATAGGCTGTTGTACTGTGTAATTGTTAAATAAAGCTAAATTAATATAAAGAAAAGTACCTTACTTATTGTACAATTGTTTTAAATGTAAAAGATTTAGCTTAGTATTCAATTTCATATAACTCCAACGCCCCAGAATCGTTTGATAACAGGGAGTTTTAGGTGTTAATAGATGACTCAATCAACTTCATTAAGGAGATGCCGACCACATTTGAAGAATTATCGGCAGCTAGTGAAAAGTTGCCTTCAACATCACAAAATTCAGTGGAAGCAACATCGTCCCCATTCACCTCAGGCAACACTAAAAATAAAAGTAGAGATGATTTATAAAAAAAAATTAAATAAAACAGAAATATTAGAAGAGAGGGAAGAAAACGAATAGATTCAGTTAAATGGGAGGAAAAATGTACAGTTTGGAAGTAGAAAAGAAAATAATATTTGAAAAGATTTCGAATGATAATGAAGAAGTTAAAAATGTAATTTTGAAGTTTTTAAAAAGAGTTAATAATTCCAAACAAATAATTTTTTTCTTTAACTTCTTCAACGTCATTTAAAATCTTTTCTTATATTCATTGTTTAGTTATTTTATTGTTTATAATTAATATGTACATATTTAGCTACATTTATTGTTTGTTTAAATATAATTGTTTTTGATTCTGTCTTGCGTTTGAAAAATAATTACATACCTTATTTTTCATATCGTTATTAGATATGATATAATTTAATAGAATCTTCCATTTTCATTATTATTTTTTTACGTTTTGATTTGTTTTAATGCAAAATAAACATAAACATGAAAAAATAACCGTCAAACTTATTCGAAAATAAAAACACTTATTAATATCATAATGAAAACAATTCGGCGTGTTTTGCTCAAAACAAGTGTTTTTCTTCATAATGGAAACGCACTATTAAGCCTGGTACTCTGTTCAACATTTCACGTGAAATGCTGTCAAAACGCATATGAAAAAACTTGTGCGGAATATCTACGAAAATATGTTGACAGAGTTGTACTCAGTTCAATTTGTGAAAAAGTTCCGAAATGTTTCTGGCAACATTTTTTTACAACTGCGAAACAATGTACGCTGCACTTATTTCACGTGGAATTTTAAGCAAAAGCAAACAATTATGAACTGATTATTAAATAAGAAATAAAAAATTAAAATAACACAACAGTTTTTATCCATATTTATTTTCTTTTTTATTATTTTTTTTTTTTTTGGTTTTACTTAAGACTTAAAGTTTTTGGCGAACTATTAAAGTTATAATGCCAGGGTATCACACAATTTTCGGAGCTTTAACCGCAAAACCCTCGTTCGACCTAAGCCTTCGTATAGGAAGGCGAGAGCTTCCAGAATCCGCTCCAGAGTATTGAGGTCTCCACCAGTAAACGTCTGAGTTATTTCCTTGGTACTCCACCAGTAACACGTCTGAGTTATTTATGGTTCTCCACCAGTCACATTGAGTTTTTCTTTGGTTCTCCACCAGACAACACATCAAAACATTGAGGTTAAAAACGATTGCATATAGTTAATGCAGATACCGCAAAAATTGTAACTCGGTACAGTTATACGACGCCGAAACACTAACCAATGCGGGGTGACACCGCAAAACGCAACAAAAGCAGACAAACAAAAACGACCTGTTTGCCCTTAAGAAATAATCACAAAAAGCGCGAGCTGCTTCTTCACTCAGAGCAGTTTTACGAGTGTCTTTTTTATTAAAAAAAATAATTTTTAGTCAAATACATGTGGCGTTTGTTTACATACGTAAAACAATGTCGCATACTTTAGAGGAATAAAAACGTCAAATTGTACAAACTCGCAAGATAGATAACATTGATACATGTCAAAATTTTCGTGTGAAATAATAGATGTTGCTCAACATTTTACACAAACCTTCGAAAAATATTTCGAATATTCTAGACGGCCGAATTACAGTATAAATACTTAAGGCGGCTAGTATCAAAAAAGAGTATTAGTTTAGACTTTGTCAAGATGGCATCTCGCGGAGAAAATAGTAAGCTTTAAATACAAAGTGGTACTTAAATAAAGAATGTAAGATTAACAAGGCGTTAAGGTCGAAGTACATAACACGCGTTAGTTCGTCGACGAGTATCGTGCGTTTCAAAACTTTAGCGCGTAAAAAATTGCAAGTTACACAACACGCGTTACAAAAGCCATTCCTGTCAGCTGTTTTTTATTTGTTTACTTATTTGTGCATTAAAAGCAGTTTCGAAAGTTTATCAAGATTTTGTTATTTTATTGAATTTATTCTTTTTATATAAATATTGTATGTTTTTTAAGCCCTTCAATAAGTTTTCTCTTGTATGATTCACAAATTTGTTAAATTGTTCTTTTTATTGTCAGCTGATTACTTGTCATAAATACACAACGCGTTAAAAAGTTCAAAGTTAACCAACTTTCTGGCGCAAACGCGTCAAAATATTTTGCATGTGGCTTGTTCTATGAAAATACACTAGTTTAACTTTTTTTGACAGAAGACGACAGAGCGCGCGCGCACTAACGCGTGTTATGTACTTCTACCTTAATTTATTAAGCTTTAATAAATAAGTGTTATAAATTAAAGTGGTTTATTTGTTTTATTTGAATTGGAATTAACGAACTCGAAACGGTCATTATAAAGGAAATAAACCAAAACGTTATTGAAAGGCAGTAACAATATTATATATGTATGCAAGTTAGTATATGGCATACCATCTCTTAATGTAAGATTATTTTTTAAGGCTAGTTTACACTATCTCACAAGTCTTACGTATTCCATAATACTATGTGAGATAGAAATCTAATGAGTTATGTTGCGACTGTCAAAAAATCTAATTTAACATAAAAGTTTGTGTCCACACCCTCACATAAAGTATAAGCACTCACACAAGAAATAAAATGCAACCCTTTAAGGCAAGATTACACTATTATACTTTGTATTAATACATGTCAAAAACTCAAGTAATATGACAAAGTGTGATAGTGTGAATGCAATGTGTCATGAAAATGACAAGTATTAAGAAAAAAGTTTGACATCCCATACGACTTCATCGTTTTTTGAAAAATTTCAAAACAATAATACTTTTCATTGGATCAGGGTTGCATTTTGTTTCATGTGTGAGTGTTTATACTTTGTGAGATGGTGTGAACACAAACTGTCATGTTACATTAGATTTTTTGACAGTCGCAACAAAACTCATTAGATTTTCATCTCACAAAGTATTATGGAATACGTAAGACTTGTGAGATAGTGTAATCTAGGCTTTAGCAACACCTGCAAGACATTTCTGCTGACGTCGTAATTTCCCACGTTGTTGCATTGGGTTAAATTGAATGTTATTTGAACCTTTCTTTTAGTTCCCAAGATTAGACGATAACCATAATGTTAAATATAACGCATAATTATGCTTCTTGCTTTTAAAATTATTAGATTTAATTTGGACAAAGGTCCGAACAGAACGTAAGAATTGTAATCTACCGTTTAAGAAATTTAAAAAATAAATGTATTTTTTTAATAAATTAACGGGAAGAAATATTAACTGGCGCCCAACGTGGGGCACTCGCAAAAAACCGCTAACAACTCTGAAAACAACAAGAGACGCGTTCGCGAGTACGAGGATAAAAAATATATTTTTTTGGAAAATATCCTGAAGTTCAAGTAAGGATCCAGTGAAAAAAAACCCAAAAAATAAGTATCTCTTTAAATAGAGAGAACAAATAAAGTGAATGTGAAGTGAATACCCCAGCACAAAAATAAAAAAATATATATCTTCCAAGGAAGAGAAAAATTTTAAACAAAGTGACATTAAAACTATCTTAATTGAATTAATTTTTATAAATTTTATTTATCGAACCACTAAAAAGTGCTAAAATAATTTTGACAGGAAATTGTGATAATTGTGACAGAAAATCTTTTCCAAAGCTAAAATTTAAAATTTGATGAATTTAAAAGAGAAAGTGGAGCCATCAGACATAAATAATCCTTATGGAACAGTGGTTAAAATTCAAACTAAGTTGATTAAATGTCTGTTGAATAAGAATTAATCCCTTAAGATAGACTAAAGCAATAAATAGACTGTAAGTTATGAAAAACTGAATTAAACAGAATCAAATAAAAGTGAATTAAGTTTTATTAACTAAGTTATTTAAAAAAGGAGGGTTAAACCATAAAGTAAGGATAAGTTTTCTGAATTTAACCATCCGTTACTATCGTATATTTCACTTACATCAGTACTATCGTTGGGTGTAATCCACCCATGCCTTTTAAGTGTCTGCGTTTCTTAACTGTCAAATTCAAATATTCAAATAACGTAATTTTTTAAAATAATGAGCACTAAAATACCGAATAAATTTAGTTTTATTCGTATATTTATTATTTTATTTCAAATTATATGTATGTTGTTTATTTATATTTCATTAAAAAATAATAAAAAATTATATAAATGGATTATGTTAAACTAGTGATTATTAAGAAAATTTGTAAGCCAATCCTATGCGGGTTACTGATTTGGAAAGTTAAAAGGATATAGAAAACAAAATTTTAATAACATTTTTATAAACAAAGTAAAATTTTTTTTAACAACGTAAAATTAAGCGTAAAAATTGAGCGAATAACCAACAAAATTTAGTTACTCATTAATGTTTTTCGTAATTTTTCGTAATTTTCATCATGGTTTTCGTAATTTTTTGACAATGCTGTGATTGTACACAGAAGGTGGCTGTGACTTAAAAAAAAAAAATTCGTATTTGCACAAAATGTAATCCCTAAAATGATGTACATGGTTATTATCGATGGGTATAAAACACCCATCCCCCATATAAAAAAATTAAACGCTATTCCTATCGCGGGTGTAAACCACCCAAGCTCTTTTTAAAACAAATTTTATATAAATTTAATCTCAAATTAATTTAGTATAATGTACTTCTTAACATAAAAAACTATTCAAAGATAGATTACATTTTACTAAAAGAACGATTTTCATGAAAAATGATATAGTTTTCTTTAAAGTTAAACTTTTTGGGTGGAATCCACCCAGACGATAGTAACGCAGGGTTAAATAATACATCTTGGCTTTGCTTCCATCTATTGTGGAAGACGAAGTAGAGCTGCTACCCGGTGAGGAGGAATTGCTTGTGTCGAGGACTTAATGAATTTATTTCAGTGTCTTAAAACCTCAGACAGGGAAATGCCTACACAAGAAGCAAACCCTTACACGGACCAATTCGGTAGTAAAATATGGACCCCAGCCGCCCATCAATGACAACTTTCAATGCGAAGAGTCATTGGATGTTATTAAAGGCCAGTTTACACGGTAACACAATGTATTACGACTTTGTAGAATCAAAATATTATGAAATTCTCTCCGTGTTTAAAAAAGAGAACAAAAGTCTGTTGTAATTATTTTTTACGTTTACACGGATGGTATAAGTAAATCTTATCAAAGTTATTGAACAGCTGAGCTAATAATAAAACTCCAAATAAAAAGAAGTGTACTTTTAAAAAACTAAATATTAAAAAACATTAAATTAATCAAACAAATAAAAAAATGAACGTTAAACAAAAAGCAAAAGGATGTTGTGTTTGTGTTATGGCCATTGCAGTAATGTCAATGAAAAATAAAAAAAAAAGAAAAAGCAAAGCGGTTGAGGAAAAGAATTTGGAGTCGTGAATGGCTACTTCGAAGTAATAGTGGGAAAGATCTAACCCATATTGCAATAAAAGAATTAAAATTGGAAGATCCTAAAGCCTTCCAGAACTTCTGCAGACTGTCCAAGGTAACTTTTGAAGAGCTGTTGTCAGTTGTTGGCCCTCAAATCCAAAAACAAAATACAAACATGAGGGAGTGCATTTCACCATCTACACGGTAAGTTTATTAGTTTTAGAGATCTATTTTTCATAAACAAAATTTATTTTTATTTACAGCCTGTTGATTACTCTCCGGTTTTTGGCAACTGGAAATTCTTACACAGATCTGTCATATGGATTTCGTGTTTCTGTGCCTGCCATTTCGTTCCTTGTCACAGAAACCATTAAAACAATTTACAGCGCACTATCCAGTAAATATTTAAATGTAAGTTTGAAATTGTACACAATGTACATATGTTTATTCATAGTTTTTAACAAAATAACCTATGTTTGTACATATGTATACTTTAGGGATGCAGAACAACGATGGATTGGAAAAACATTGCCGAAGCTTTTTATCAAAAGTGGAACTTTCCTATGTGTCTTGCAGCTATTGGTAAGTTTCTAAGAAATGATTTTTTTTATTATTATTAATAACGTATGGGATTCACAGTTACGATAACACCTAATAAAATCATAATATGAATTCTATATTATAATATAATATATATTCCATATATATAATTTTATACATTTTACTTTTATTTATTGTTATTTCGCAATACATTTTATTCTGACATAGTTAAATTTCCCAAGAATTAGTGATTGCACTTTTCAATGATTTTTTAACGTATTGATTGTCATATTTAAATACTTATTTTATTTAACATTATTATTTCACAATACATTTTATTTTGACATAGTTAAATTTCCCAATAATTAGTGATTGCACTTTTTAATGATTTTTATTTAATTTATTGATTGACATATTTAATACATTTTGTTTTAACTTGTTAAATTTCCCAATAATTAATAATTGCACTTTTTAATTTAAATTCATTTTATTGATTGCGAAATAGCAACGTTTAATATTTTTGTTTATTTTACCTTTACCATAAAAATACTATAAATATAAGTGAATTGTAATATTTTAGTTAGTCTAAATTTTGATTCAATAAAAAGTAATAAAAAAAAAACCGATACTAGTTTTTTTTTAAGGTATTATTACCAAGGAACTTAACTGGCGACGAGGATGGGATATAACTCGTTAACATATTGTCATATACTTTGGCAACATCGGTTGAAAAAAAAAAAAAAATATAAATTTTTTTTTTAAGGAAACAAATTTACTACTTTCCTTTTTTTACAAACAAGTGAACTTAAAAAACTTCTTAATACATATTAGTATAACAAGAAACTCTGTTTCAATTAAAAGTGAACACAACAGTGATTTTTTTTTTTTTAATTTTAAAACGCTGTTACATACTTAGTTATCACAAAATAAACAATCTAAAAGTGTATATAACGAAAAAATATAACTTTTGAAAAACGTACTTATAAAATAAAGAACATTAACCGGAAATAAAATAAACACAAAATAAACAATCTAAAGTACATATGAAAAAAAAGTAGAACTTTTGAAGTACGAAGTGAAATTTAAAGAATACCCTTTGGAACTAATTGCTTTAAGGAACAGTGTAAAAAGCCATCCACAAGTGTCCTAGAACTTATTCTACAGCATCAAGTGAAGAAAATACATTATACAACATCCTGGAAAACGCAGAAATACATCAAGATTATCGTAAGCAATAATATAAGTTATTTTTTTATATATTTTTTTTATTATTTTAAGTCTTTAAAAAGAAAATTTAAACAGTGCGGATAATTTTTTTTATTTTTGTGAATAATTTTCTGTTTTTGCGGAAAATTGGGAATATTCTTTTACAAATTCGAACGCTTCCTTTCTTTTCTTCTTTTCATTTGCGATTTTCTTCTAACAAAAAAAATTTTTAGTTCAATATGGCAAACCCCCCACAAATTCAGTTAGACCCTCTTAAATATCCCCAATTTAGTGGGAATATTAACGATTTACCAACCTTCACAAGATTAATAGATAGAATTTACCCGATACTTGCGTCTTATGACGAACTGTCACAATTACTTTTTTCCGATATAATCAAAAGTCGAATTGTTGGAAAAGCAAAGGAAGTATTGGAGATAAACACACAGGTTCAATCTTGGGAGGATATAAAGCGAACACTCAATAATAATTTCGGTGAGAGAAGAAGTTGTGATGAACTTTACGATAATCTGAGGGCAGTAACCTTCCAAACGAATACCACAGATTTTTACAATGATATTAAATACAGATTGAGGCGTTTAAATAATAAAACAGTATTAATATTGGGAGAGGGCGAAGCTGCCAACCAGGTTGCAATAAATAACCAAAGATCAGCTCTTCATGTTTTTAAGAATAAAATGCCGGAGCCAATGAAAACCATTTTGGCATGCAGGAATCCGGAGTCGCTGGAAAAAGCAATGGATATCCTTTATGAAAACAATTACGATAGAATGGGTAAAGATGGTCGTATACACCCCGGCCGAGCCAAACAAACAAATAACCAGAAGTATGGAAACCATTTGCAAAACTCAGTGAAACCCAAAGAACAAGATCATCATCAATTAAACCAAAATTTCTTCAAAAATAATACACAGGAAAAATGGAGGAACAAACAAAACCATCAGCAACAACAACAAGCACCCGAAGTGGAAGCAATGGAAGTGAACAGTAATGAAAATTTTCAGCAAGTAGCCTCCACGGAGAACTACCATATATAGTCATAAAAACAAAATTAGGATTCCTGAAATTTATAATCGATACCGGAGCAGCGCACTCCATAATCAACCCGGGAATCTGTCACTCAAAATGGAAATTAGATTTCAAGCCCATTAATGTAAAAACACTACAACATATAGTTAAAATAGAAGAAAAAGTATCCATCCCGCTATTTGAAGAATTAGGTAATACTGAGAACAAAATTGAATTTCTAGTCTGTAAATTTCATACAAAATACGACGGACTAATTGGCAATAATATTTTAAAAAAATTAAAAGCAATCGTAAACCTAGAAGAGGATATATTACAAATTGGGGACAAAAGAGTTCCTTTAAATTATACCCTAGGAAACTTGGAATATTTTTTTGAAGCAGACGGTATATACCAAATAGAATTAAATGTTAATCAAAAGGAAGGATTAATCTACACACCCAAAACAATTTTGGATAATCAAAATATCGAAATAATGGAGGGAATATACGAAGCCGAAAACTTTAAAGTCAACGCTTTTGTTAACGTAACTGGTAATACACCAAGGAAAATAAAATTCGATACTCAGGAAACTACAGCAGTTACAAACGAGAATTTTTTTGTTTATACAATTGAAGAAGATGACGAGAATACAAAAGTTCCCCTCCTGGAACAATTACGAACCAATCACTTAAACAATGAGGAAAAGGAAAAACTTTCACAAGTTGTAAACAATTTCCGAAAAATATTCTACGCAGAGAATAGCGACTTAACATTCACTAATGCTATCAAACACGAAATACGAACGATAAATAACATTCCAATCGCTGCGAAAACCTATCGTTACCCATACATCCATAAACTCGAGGTGAATAAACAAATTAGGGAAATGCTAGATAGTAAAATAATCAGACATAGTCATTCCCCATATTCAGCCCCCGTTTGGATCGTTCCAAAAAAATTGGACGCCAGCGGTAGAAAAAAATGGAGATTGGTAGTCGACTATCGAAAACTAAATGAAGTTACGATTGATGATAAATATCCAATTCCAAATATAGACGAAATCTTGGAAAAACTTGGAAGATGTCAATATTTTACGACTCTAGATCTCGCGAAAGGTTTTCATCAAATAGAAATACACGAGAAAGATATACCAAAAACAGCATTTAACGTAGAAGGTGGACACTATGAATTCCTTCGTATGCCGTTTGGGCTAAAAACGGCTCCTGCCACATTCCAGCGGCTGATGAACAACGTTTTAGGAGACCTTATTAATAAGATCTGCCTGGTATATTTAGATGATATTATTATCTTCTCTACTTCATTACAGGAACACCTGGAATCATTAACCAAAGTATTTCAACGATTAAAAGATGTAAATCTAAAAGTTCAACTCGATAAGAGCGAATTTTTGAAAAAAGAAACCAATTTTCTCGGGCATATTGTGACTGAAAACGGCATTAAGCCAAATCCGGATAAAATAATATGCGTACAAAAATTCCCGTTGCCTACTACACCAAAGGAAATCAAGCAATTTCTTGGTTTAGCAGGTTATTATAGGAAATTCATTAGGGATTACTCCAAGATTGCAAGACCCATGACTAAATATCTGAAAAAGGATACTAATATTGATACGAATGATCCCGAATATAAGGAAAGTTTCGAAAGGTTGAAGACATTATTAGTCAACTCTCCCGTTCTAGCATACCCTAATTTCAATGAAAAATTTACCCTGCAAACTGATGCAAGTAATTTTGCAATAGGAGCAGTACTTTCCCAGAATGGGCATCCTATTTGTTATGCGAGTCGAACGCTGAACGATCATGAACAAAATTACAGCACTATTGAAAAAGAATTATTAGCAATAGTGTGGGCCACACAACAGCTACGACCATATCTATTTGGCAGACGCTTCTTAATTGAAACCGACCACAGGCCACTCACTTGGCTATTCTCCATAAAAGAACCTAATTCAAAATTAGTAAGATGGAGATTACGGTTACAAGAATACGATTACGAGATAAAGTATAAAAAAGGAGTTCTAAATGGAAATGCTGACGCTCTTTCTAGAGTTGAGATACATTTAAATGATGAAGACAACTCTACAATACTGACTAATAATAACGTAGTTGTAGAAACAACCAATCCCTTAAATTTTTATCGAAGACAAATCGTTGTCAATAAGACAACCTCCGGTTCACTAAAAATAAAAAACGAAAAAATCTTTAAAAACAAGAGGAAAACAATATCGGCCAAAGAATTTGACGAATCAACTATTATAACAATATTGAAAAATCATTTTGATTCAGATGCAATCCTGATTCGCGATAAATCCGTTTCAGAAAAATTTAAAGAAGTCATAAATAGATATTTTGAAGCCAGCAATGGATTCAAAGTTCTGATATGTAAGAAAATATTAGAAGATATCTTAGACGAGAATGTGCTTACCGATCTAATAGAAAAAGAACATAAAAAGAATAACCACAGAGGTATAAACGAAAATTTTGCAGAATTAAGAGCGGAAATCTACCACCCACAATTAAAAACACGAATAACTTAATTTATAAATAATTGCGACATTTGTAACAAGGAAAAATACGAGAGAAGACCAATCAAACAAGAATTCAAAATAACGGAAACTCCAGAAAAACCTGGGGATGTAATACATGCAGATGTATTTTATAGTTTAGGAAAAACTCTATTTTTAACATTCATCGATAAATTCTCCAAATATGCCCAGGCTATAAGGATAAAAAACAGATCCTGGATTGAATTTAAAATAGGTTTAACACAATATTTATCAATTGCGGGAAAAATAAAAAAAATTGGTTATAGATAACGAATTGGGCTTCAAGGCCTTACCACTTTTAGAATTTCTTAGAGAACAGGAAATCGAAATACACTATACTTCGAACAATAATCACTCTTCAAACTCTGATGTAGAAAGGCTTCATAACACGATAAACGAACATATTCGAATACTTAAACATGATCCCAACAGAGAAACAGAAACAGTCGAGGAAAAAATTTACAAGATAATAATGTATTATAATAATACTATTCATTCGACAACTAAAAGAAAACCGGTTGATTTTAGAAACGGTACCATTAACCAAGAGGAGTACCCCTCAATCAGGAACTCTATTATCAAAATGAAGGAAAATACTATTAACAAACTCAACGAAACCCGAGAAAATGTAGATATTCAGACAGGAAACATTTACATTAAAGACGAAAGAGGCGGAAAAAACCATTCTAAGTTTAGGAAAATAGTTGTTTCTGAATTGGATAATGATCATGTCATAACAGATAACGGATACAAATACTATAAATCACACATCAAAAGAAAGAAGAAATTCCAAAACTCCGAAACCCCAAATATAACAGAATCAATGTAAAACTTAAATTTTTATTTTTCAGATGAATCCACTTTACATAATTCTAACATTGATGACACTTCCCGAAATGATAAAACCACAAAGCATGTACATCCAGAATTTAAATGATAACAAAGGTTACATCCCGATAAAAGAAGATGACACAAAAATCATCGACCATTATAATAGAATATTCCATTTCATCAATCTAACCAACTATCATCATTCCATCGAAATAATAGAGAAAAACATAAATCTGTTAAACGGAACTATTTCTAATTTGAGACCACTAGTAGATACCATCGAAAATAATTTCATCTTACTAAAAGCCAAAGTAAATAATTTATCACCACATTTTAGAAACAAATGCGGCCTTGTTAATGCACTTGGAAAAGGTCTAAAATTCATAACCGGAAATATGGACAGCGATGATGAAAAGGAAATCAAGAATGCTCTCGATGCCCTCGCAACAAACATGAAGGATAGATCAATAGAAATAAGTTCTTTCATTCAAATAAGCAAAACAATATCTTCACAGGTCCAGAATATTACAACACATATTAACACACAACAAAATAGAGTTAGGAAATATATAAACAATTTCCGGAACGAAATTCAAAACAAAATATCCAACCTAGAAGATGAGGTAATGTTTCTGAGACATATATATCAAATTGATAATGATATTACCTTACTTAGAAATCACGTGGATGATATTGGTCAGGTCATATTCACAGGTGAAATGGGTATTATTCCTACAGATATATTAGACAACCAGGAACTGCAACTCATTGACAATTTTAATACCTACACTAATATTAAAGTTGGAGTTGCATACCTTTCGGAAACTATTGTAATAATATTATCCATTCCAAAATATTCCCCTAATTCACTTTCCAAAATAACATTTGAACCAATCCCAAATAAAGAAAATAAATCCTTATATTTAGAAGAAAATCAAATACTAATTGACAAAGAAAACAACATATTTCACGCAAATTTAAGTTCCAATTCCATTAAAACTCTAAGAAAATTTAACGATCATTGTATCGAAAACATTATAAAGAACAAAAAACCGGAATGCATTTTTAGAAAATTTGAACTGTATGAGGTAAAAGAAATAAAGCAAGGTTTCATATTATTTAAAAACTATTTCGGAAACATAACACACGACTGTACACACGAAAATAATGAAAAATTATCCGGCACATTCATTCTAAAATTTGAAAATTGTAAAATTACAGTAGAGAATATAACATATTACAACGATAAAATAAACTTCAAAGAAAATTTTATTTTAAGCCACTTAATCACAGATATTAAAGAAAATAAAACATTGCATGTTGACTTAAAACTTGAAGATTTATATTTAAAGCAAATAAATTACGAAAACGACTTTAAGAAAATTGATTTTAAACATAATAAAATATTTAATATAACAAGTAATGGAATAAACATCATTATATTCATTATCATTATTGTACTCACATCATTAATATATAAGAGAAAAATTAATGTATATCATATTTCGTCGGAGCCTCATACTAACGGTGGGGGAGTTACGATAACACCTAATAAAATCATAATATGAATTCTATATTATAATATAATATATATTCCATATATATAATTTTATACATTTTACTTTTATTAATTGTTATTTCGCAATACATTTTATTCTGACATAGTTAAATTTCCCAAGAATTAGTGATTGCACTTTTCAATGATTTTTTAACGTATTGATTGTCATATTTAAATACTTATTTTATTTAACATTATTATTTCACAATACATTTTATTTTGACATAGTTAAATTTCCCAATAATTAGTGATTGCACTTTTTAATGATTTTTATTTAATTTATTGATTGACATATTTAATACATTTTGTTTTAACTTGTTAAATTTCCCAATAATTAATAATTGCACTTTTTAATTTAAATTCATTTTATTGATTGCGAAATAGCAACGTTTAATATTTTTGTTTATTTTACCTTTACCATAAAAATACTATAAATATAAGTGAATTGTAATATTTTAGTTAGTCTAAATTTTGATTCAATAAAAAGTAATAAAAAAAAAAACCGATACTAGTTTTTTTTAAGGTATTATTACCAAGGAACTTAACTATTCACATACATATCCAGATGGCAAGCACATTGCGTTTAGGGCGCGATCTAAAGATGGCTCAGTGTTTTATAACTACAAAGGTTACAACAGTGTAATATTAATGGCCGTAGTTGACGCTAATTATAAGTTTATAATGATAGACGTTGGAACAAATGGTAGAGCCAATGACGCCGCAGCTTTCAATTTTTCAGAAATTGGTAACTGCATTAAAAACAACCTACTAAATTTTCCAGAAGATGAAGAGCTACCTGGCACAACTGTAAAGGTATTTTCGATTAATTTTTCATTAAATAGTTTAAAAGTTTTCTTAAATACATATTTAATAGGTGCCTTACGTTTTTGTCTCCGATGATGCGTTTCGTTTATCGTCAAGAATTTTGAAACCATATGGCCAAAGAACTTTGGTTTGACGTTATATGCGTTTTGAAATTGAGAATAAAATTTCTAATGACTATACCTTGTACTTATTCTACCATGGTCATAACCATACCTTGTACTTATTCTACCATGGTATACCGTTTTTCGGGAACCATATCGCTAATTTGCTGCAAGACCGCCATAATTCAAAAAAATCCATTTTGAGATAAACGCATTTAAAGTTTTTGATTTGTTCTAACTACTAAGAAAAAAAGAAGACACAATCACCCTTATTGTGTTTGGCGTATTTAAGATACGCCTACGACAGTTTGGTATTCAAATTCTCTTTAATCTATTACCAAACAGTCGTAGGTAGGCGTATTTTAAATACGCCAAACACAATAAGGGTGATTATCTTCAAACTGGGCAAGTATAAAAAATATAAATATGAATTTAATACACAATATAAAGAAAAGGTTAGGTTAGGTTCCATGGGCAGCCATCAAAAGACAGCTCACTTGGGTCCTTCAGTGGTCCCTTTGTGATACCCGGCGCCAATGCCCATCTCCTAGATCAGTCATCCAGATGGCGTCACTGCAGGCTCCAACCACTTCGTCTTCCTAATGAAGAGAAGGAGCGATTTCAGTTCTGTCATGGACAGATCCCCCAAACAGGAAAACATCGGTTCCCCAAGGTATTTTTCCCTGATGCCCCGCAGTCCAGGGCAATGACAAAGGAAGTGAAGAACAGTCTCCTCTTCCTCCTCGTTCTGACAACTCCTACAGTAGTCATTAAATTCCAGACCCATCCTCGCAGCATGAGTCCCCACCGGCCAGTGTCCAGTTAAAACCGATATCACCGTCCTAATCTGGTTCCTGTTGAAACCAAGTAGAGAGCTAGTTCTCCGTTCATCATATCCAGGCCAAAGGATCCTGGATATCAAGCAGGTGGATTCACAGGTCCACCGCATCTGCGCAACTCTATACGACTCGCGCCTGATGAGTAATTTACAGTGAGCCATTGGAAGACCAACAAATTGATCGATGAATACGTCATCCATGCGACCACCTTGTCTGGCCAGCCCATCTGCCATTAGATTACCCGGGCACTCCGAGTGACCCGGTATCCATATAAGCGCTACCCTTGAATGTTTCGCAATCTCATCCAAAGACATCCGACATTCTACAGTTAACCTAGATGTCGTGTAGACACCCGCTAGGGAAGCAAGGGCAGCCTTGCTGTCAGTAAATATACGTATATCTCCCGATATGCGATGATACCTCAGCCAGTTTGCCGCCCGCCTTATAGCCGAGATTTCCGCCTGCAGGACACTGCATCCGTCCGGCAGACGAAAGGAAACCTTCACATCCAGTTCCTCTATGAAGAAACCTCCGCCAACTCTCTCACCCTTCCTCGAACCATCAGTATAAACCCCTAGGGTAGGTTCTCGGAAGGAATCAGACAGCACGTCGCCGTGCGCCACTTGTGTCACGAACCCCGCGCCAAAGAACGGCACCGGGGTGCAGTAATCCACACCGTCAGGGACAATCGTACTTTCGATTATTCTGGCATGTCCATAGTCACGGGTCGACCAGCCGTTCGTTGCGTGCAGCCGTGTCGCCGAGCAAAGAGCCAACTGTTTGGCCGTTATGTCCACCGGGAGCCAGTTCAATAACGTAAACAGCGCCTTCGTGGGAGTAGATCGCATTGATCCCGTGATCATCAACGAGACAAGTCTGTATACTTTCTCAAGCATTGCTCGGTGTGTGCTCTTATCCAATGCAGTCCACCATACAACGACTCCATAGTACAGGGTCGGCTTTACTACAGCTTCAAAGATCCAGTTGACACACCTCGGGTTCATACCCCAGTTTCTGCCAATTGCACCCCTACACGCATAAATGGCAACTATTGCCTTTTCCACTCTCATCCGGACATTAAGTCCCCATGACAGCCTGCTATCCAGAACCACGCCCAGATACTTGGCACTGTGAGATATCTGAAGCTCGGTTCCATTTAACCTTGGAAGTCTAAAGTCCTCGGTCCTATACTTCCTCGTAAAGAGTACCAGTTCCGTCTTAGACGGATTTACACCCAGTCCGCACGATGCACTCCAGATGCTGAGTACCTTCAAGGCAGCCTCCATACACTGGGACATAACTCCCAAATGCCTCCCTGTGATGGCCACTGAGACATCATCAGCATACGCCACTACTTTGATCCTCATGTTGTCCATCTTTGTCAACATGGTGTTCATAGTCAGGTTCCACAATAGTGGGGATAGAACTCCCCCTTGGGGAGTGCCCCTGTTCACCAGCCTCTGAACACTGGTTTCACCTATCGTAGAGCAAATGACCCTATTCCTCAATAGATTGTCCACAAATCTACATATGCCAACATCGATCCCCAGACTCATCATGGACGTCACGATAGAGTCCGGGTTGACATTGTTGAAGGCTCCCTCAATATCGAGAAAGGCCACTAGTGTGTACTCCTTGAATTCGAGCGATCTCTCAATAGTTCCTACTAGAGAGTGAAGAGCCGTCTCAACAGACTTACCCTTTGTGTAGGCATGTTGAGAGGCAGAGAGTAGACCTCTTGGGATAGTCATCCTCAAGTGCACATCGATAACCCTCTCAAGAGTCTTTAGAAGAAAGGATGCAAGACTGATCGGTCTGTAGTCCTTCGGCTCGGTGTGAGAGGCCTTACCCCCTTTGGGTATAAAGACCACTCTACACAGGGTCCATTTCACAGGAAGATACGAAAATCTAGCGCATCCCTTGTATATGGCCAACAACCAGGGTATTATCAGGGCCGAATTCCTCTGCAGGTCCGCCGGAATTATACCATCCATACCCGGAGATTTATATGGGCTAAAGCTATCGATAGCCCATTTAATCCTGTCATAGTCCAATGGAATGGACATAGGAATGGGAGCCGCCTCCCACGCTTGATCCCGCATACCCCATTGGGAGTTTCCAGGAAAGTGAGTATCAATTAACACCTCTAGTGTTTCTTGACTATTTGTAGTCCAACTACCATCCGATTTCCGGACGTAGGTCGGAACCATCGGGCTCGAGGCCATTATCTTACGTAACCGGTTCGTCTCAGAGGATCCTTCCACGCCGCTACAGAAGTTCCTCCAAGCAGTCCTTTTCGCTGATCTTACCAAGTTTCTAAACTTATTCAATGATGACTTGTAGTCCGCCCAGTTGCCTTGGCGCTTCGCCACATTGAACAGCCTACGACAGTCAGTTCTCGCCTGCGCAATGTCAGGATCCCACCATGGTGGCCGGTTCCTACCCCTACGCACCCTTGGCTTACACGCCAAGGACGTCGCCAACTGCAGTGAGTTCGAAAGCAGATCCACTGCCGCATCGATCCCCCCGATATCATCAACCCTAGGAGGGTCAGATAGAGACCGGATCAGAGAGGAGTGTTGAATCCCCCAGTTCGTCCGTCTCCTGTTC
Organism: Pollenia angustigena; assembly: GCA_930367215.1. Classification (NCBI taxonomy): domain Eukaryota; kingdom Metazoa; phylum Arthropoda; class Insecta; order Diptera; family Polleniidae; genus Pollenia; species Pollenia angustigena. Next base: position 6,323,938 of record OV884061.1, on the reverse strand, counting down.
AATATAGCCATCGATTCCGAAGACCTAAGCCCTAAACTAAATTCCACATATCTGTGATCAGAGAGTGAACAGTCATTCGATACCATCCAACTCTCGATCAAATTGATGTGGTTTGTACTAACTAGCGTGACATCAAGAACCTCACACCTATTTGCAACCACAAACGTAGGCTCACAGCCCCTATTTACCACTCCTAAATTATAATTAATAATAAAGGAGAAAAGCGACTCACCTCTTACATTTGTGTCCGTACTACCCCATATAGTGTGGTGCGCATTAGCATCGGCACAGATTACGATCGGCGTTCCAGTGCCCGCAGCCTTTATTACGGCATCACGGATAAGCCCGTTGGGAGGGTCCTGCCCGTGGTCATGCGCCATATACGCCGAGACCATCCAGACTATGCCGTCCGGTGTCTCAAGAGCAACAGTAGAGGTATCTTCATCACTGTAATCAGAAAGAATGAAGATATTCAAAGAGTTTTTAGCTAAGACACAAGATCTTATGTTACCTGTACCTTTCGCAAACAATAGCTTGTAGCCTTTTAGGTTTAGTCCGCAAACCCGATTCTTGTGAATCCAGGGTTCTTGGACCATCACGAGCTCCTCCCCTCTTTCCACCACACGGAGGAGCAGTGCAGCAGATGCTGCTTTAGAGTGGTGGAGGTTTATCTGTAGAACCTTCACCATGATCCATTTTGGCGACCACTGTGATGTTGACGTCCTCCTGGTCAGACTCCAGCAGCACGTCCTCATCAACCATGTCACCCAAGTGATCAAAGAAGTCACCCACCAATCCTGAGACAGACTGGGTATCCTCTTTGTCACTTGAGCCCACGGCATCGTCGCAAGCCATGCTTTCCTCAGGTTGCTTGGCCTCACTTACCAACGGAGCCGGATTGCCCTTGTTGTCACTTCGGTAGACACGGAGCAAGATCGTACTAAAACCATAGTAGAGCTTGCCCTGCCTCTCCCTCAGTGGCTCCAAGGATTGCTGGTTAATAACCACAATCGCCGTCCTTGAGGACCCCTCAGCAGCTGAAACCTTCACTACTTTCCAGTCCTGTGTGGGCAGTTGAGGGTTGCAGCACTGAATGATCCTCAAGATCTCCTCAGGTTCAGATGGTTCGGCGGGGATGGTGGCGATCGATCTCGGCCTCCGTGGTATCTCACCAACTAACACCACGTCAAGCCTGGCACCTTCCCAAACCTCTCCTAGTAGTTCAATGGCCCGCTTTAGAAGCAGCGCTGAGCGCTCATCTGCGCAAGCCATCAGCTTCACGTGACCCTGGTACCAGCCAGCGTCATCGCATTGAGGGGGTGGCCCTGGATTTTCCCTGAGGATCGTCCAGAACACACCCATGAGTTTTTGTTTTACCAGATCCCACTTAGTATGAGAAATGGCACCATTATCAACGCTTCTGTCGATGATAGCTCGTACAAGGTGACCTTTGGCCACCTCGCTAAAAGATTTGTTCATCGGTTTCGATGAAATTTTGGGACGTTTCGTCCCTGGTTGCTGTTTCACGGCTGCAGCTTCCTCCTCCGAACGTTGCCGTTTAGGCATTGTCACCTTTCCAGGGACTGGAGGAGTAGCACTTGGCAGCTCAGCTATGTGGGCTTTTGCCCATGCCAATGAAGCTTTTTGCTCATTGGTGAGGTCTTCAGCTTTCTTGGAGCCGAGAATATCGATAAAACGCAAGGCAGCACGCCTTGTGTTCGAAGCCCTCTTTGTAGGGTTTTTGTGCCAAGGGGACTTTCTGCGGTCGCCGAGTTTGGCGGGGGGAGGTGCAACTTTGGGATTGGATGTTATCATCGCCATCCCTCCTTGCACAATAGACACATGGGAAGCTGCATTGTCAGGCGACTTAGTCATACCCAACTTTGCAGCACCCGAGGCAGGGGTTTTATCCGTTCCAATGACGGAAAGGGCTTGAGCGGTTTTTGAGGTACTTGGAGCGAAGTTCAGGGGTACCTCGCCGCAGTTTTTGGAACAGCCGCCTTCTGGTCGAGCTGCCTTACCACTTCCGATCACCTTGGGCCGATCTTCATTGGTTGCCTGGGCTGTTACAGCTCCTGGCTTTTTCGTCACGCTGTCAATCGTTGTCCTTTTTCTCGCCTGTCCGTCATCAGTTATCGTTAATTGTTTTTTTTGTGTTTGTTTTTGTTGTTTTTGTTTTTGTTGTGCTTGTTCTTGTTGTGTTTGTTTTTCAGAATTGTTGTTCATTTTTGGTCCCACGAGTGTAGGGGAATTGAAAGGTCCACCACGTCATAGCCCCCATTAACGTGGTAAGGGCGTGGTCTATTTGCTGAGGTGCCCAGGTATCAGCAAAGCTCCGTACTAATACAGTCGGTAACCCCTGACTGCAAACCAACCGATAGGCACGGGTCGCATAACACCTCGGTTTAGGGGATGGATAACTTTTCGTCGCCAAGGCCTTTAAGTTCCTTGCCTTCGCCTCGGGAGTCACCAGTTACTGGCAAAATGCCCGGGCCAAGACACGAACCACAGCCAAGACTTAAGCCACCACATCGCTTCAAGATTGTTATCCATAATAGTGGTGGAATATAAAAATATAAAGAAAAACAAAGCGAACAATTGCGCATCTCTAACTCCAAAATATTATTTTTTGAGTTATGCCGGTCTTGCAGCAAATGAGCGATATATTTTCTCGTTTCAAAGTTTATGGCAAATATCTTACAAAACACAGCGGTGTAGAAATCAGTCGAATCAGTAAAAAATGGCAGTTATGATCAAAATGCTCAAATCCTTAAAATTACTCTTTTTTAATAATTAAGATAGTTAAAATATATGTACATAACTAAATATATATATACATACATATATTTATAAACATCTGTGGCATTTTAACAAAACATCTTAAGTCAAATTTGAAGTGGAAAAAATTTTGTTAATCATACAAATTTTCATTCAAAAAAGATTTTTGTTTACGTTTTTAAAATTTTGTATTATATTTTTAGCTATCTTATCTCGACTTAAGATATTTTGGCAAAATGCTATATATAATATATCGCACTGGTTGCTCTAAAGGGGGGTAAACTCAAAATTTACAAATTTTCATCAAAAACAAAAAAATTTTTTTGTATGTAGTTCTTATATCACAAAGAGGGATACAATTGTATTTCTTTTTTTTTTTTTGCAAAATATTAGAGAAGTTGACCTAAAATTTTTACAGTTGGTAAATATGAACACTGTTTATCGTTTTCAAAAAAGTGAAAATGTGTAAATTTTGAGTTGACTCTCTTTGGAGGAACCATTTACATCTATGTATATATAAACTTCTGTTTTTTCACAACTATGGTGAAGGGGATAGAAGATTAGGCATAGCCGATTATAGTACTTTTTCCTAATTGTCAATAAATTCCTTTCAAAAATTGTTTTTAGAATTTCAATTAATTTTTATTGTTCTTGGAAAAATCAACATAGTAATTTTAATATTATTTTAAAATAAAAAAAAAAAAAATAAAAATAAATGGTATTTCATTAAACATTTGTCAGTCTAAAATTCAGGCACATACGTAAGTATAATATATTTTATGCATATGAAATAGGCATAATAAGAAAAAAAAAATTTTATAAATATATTTAGGCACATACGTAAGTATATTAAAAGGAACAAGAATTCTATATACATATATTTCTATGTATATATTTATATATATATGTTTATACATATATATGAAATATGGTTAAAGCAGCTAAATCTCTATTCTTTTTTTTATATTCAAATAGTAACAACATAATTTTAGAAATAGCTTCATCTTTTAAGTCTTTGTTTGTTATTTCGCCTAGCTGAATACGAAAGAAATTAGCTGTCCCATCATCTTCTGGATGTTCTGGTTCAGAAAGTTTTTGCAGAAAATCAGAACACTTTTTTAAAGCATCATCTGCAGTTGAAATGTCATTGCTTAAGTAATCCATTTCTCCTTTAACCTAAAATTACAGAAAGTTGTTTAATAATATTTATATTCCGGCCTAAATATATGAAGAAAAGAAAACGATATAAATTATGAAAATATGTGTTAATGCTACTTACTTCTTTACGTTTTGAAAACGTAGGAGGATTTTCTAACTCGGGTGACGTGTCCTCAAAAGCCTAAAGTAAAAAAAAAAAGTTATAATATGTATCTATAAATCGTTACTTTAATATAGTTAGTTAAACAATTCTTTTCAAAATAAAAATATTTCAAAATATTAAAGTTACCAGTCAAATATAAAAAGCAACTTTTTTAATTTTGCATATATTTTTTTTAATTTATGTTCTTTATTTTATTTAACGAAATGATATAAAAGAAAAATAAAAAATTCTTAGTAACGTTTTGAAACATTTTTATTTTGAAAAGAATTGTTTCAAAAACTATATCTGTTAAGGCTACTTTTTCTTTACGTTTTATTGGAGGAGTTTCTAACTCGGATGAGGTGTCTTCAAAAGCCTAAAGGGAAAAAGGTATTATATGTAGTAACAACTTACTACATTAAATAACATACATACAATTATTCTAATAAACGAACTTCTTTTAAAACATACAACTAGCAAATTGAACATTTTGCTTAAACTCATTTATAAGGTGTTTATTTACTTCACTTAAACAAAATTACTACTATTGGATGTTTCAAAACAAAATTTACGTTTACAAACAAAAGAAAATCAGGAAAAAAAAAATAGCAACTCTCCCTAATGAACCTTCATATCTTGTACTTATAACACAATGGTTTACATGAAAATATATATCGAACTTGATCAATAAGAGGGTATAAACTAAACATTTTTATTTTTTCCTTTTTGGAAGAAATCTACACGGAATATTCATATCTATTCGCTGTTAAATCATGCTGTTTTGTCTACATTTTGGAAATGAAAAGTTGGGTTTAAAATTTCGTATGCCTTTAATGTAAAATTTATCGTTTTGTTTTGCTTCTACTGAACAGTTTTAAATTTTGAATTAATACCCTCTTGTTGATTAAGTGCGATAATATTCCTACAAACATACTTACATAGGAAAGGTTGCATTTCCCTTTTCTTACTGATACGAAATCTTTCAAAAAACTCAATCGTTCAAACCAGTAAGAAGATGGCTGGTATAAATCGTCAGTCCCTGCGCCACTTTTTGTTGCATTTTGCAATTTTAAAAGCTCCCGTCCATATTGGGATGCAGATAATTAATTTTAGTCTAATATAAAAATTAATTAGATAGGGTACAATATTCATTTTGTTTGAGTTCCAAAACGCCATTTGTAAAGAAAATCGCGTTTAAATGCATTCTGTAATAAAACCGTGTAGAATTCTACAATGTTATCTGTTCCAAAGTGCACCAAAAACGTTTTCGATGCGTTCACAATATACGTAAACTATAAATCGTTAAACTTGATACATTTTCGACTTTGACTGCGAAGTATTATGAGGTTTTGGAACTGGCCTATGGTAGAGGTTATTGAACAAATCTAGTTTACCATCGCAGCCTTTACCTTACCTTTATATCCGTTTGAGTAACACCGGGTATCACATTTTGCATTTGAGTTGCAATCATTTCCAAGGCCTCTGTTCGGTCATGTTTGTTGCGGTACAATACACTTTTCGTGTTGTACAAGCACTCCTTCTGCTCCCAATATTGTATTAACTGCATTACAAATGTTTGGCACCATTCAACCTGCAAAAAACATGGAAATTTGTATAAAAAATTTACTACATACATATGTATTAGCCTTGCAAAGTGAATTTTGTTATTGTAAAACTTACCTTTACTGGCGTAATTGATTGGAATTCAAACAAATCCATTGTTAATTATAAGTTAATTATTTTTTTAACTTTTATTTTTGAATATTTTTATAAATTGCTGTTTGTTTTGTTTTGCAACACGAATTAAATACATGATGGTTGCAGTTTTAAATTTTTACAAAAACAACATGAAAATTTCCTGAGTTGAATTTATGTAGTTGTTTTTGTAATTGTATAAAAATGCTGCCACCTTCGAAATACTCTGTTAAAATACACCTCTGGTGTGATGAGAATACATACTTTTCTAAAATGGTTTAGAAAAAAAGCATTTACCGACCGCTTGTCAGATTTTGTATCCGTATTCTCTCTTACTCAATACATTTTGCTTTTACATGATAAGATTTTTCTCATTCTACATAATCTTTCGACATGTCGTAATACATTATATTACCGTGTAAACTGGCCTTAAGTCATTATGTTTTTTTGATGGCAAAGAAGCCACTTACGTTAGCTGGCGCGAAGCCGCCAATAACACAATGCAGTTATATGCAAGAGGCAATCGCCGCTATTATGCAGCGCTTTCAATACTAAGAAATAATAGGCAACGCTAACGATATTTTAACTAATCATGGCACAGTGCTAAACATTGATGACATACTCAGCAGGCTTGATTTTCGCTGGGGATTTTTGGGGATAATATATTATTTTAAATTTCATTTTTGCAATGGCAAGACCGATTTGGTCAAGATGTGGGTACAAATTTTAGTCTTTTTTGCGGTTCTTGAAATAGTTTTAAATATGCTTGTTGTACAAACTAGCGATACTTCTGTTGTACCAGCTTTTTTCTGTAACGAATACAACCAAAATCAATAATTGCAACAGAATGAATATGAGTTATAAGCTGAGTACGAAAACAAACAAAAAGAAACGTTTGCTTTTGTTTTGTTTTGTTCTTTTCAGTGAGTAAAACAAAAACAAAACCAAAACCAAAACATTGAGAATGATTGTGCCATTTTGTTTTGTATTATTTTTGCTCGTGAGCGCAAATTGTACATTAATATAAACGTACACATCTGGAAAAGAAAAGAGTATGAACAATATTGAAAGATTCAAAGGAAAAACGTTTGACAAACGTTTGGTAATTGATTTACTCACTACTATTTTTTCTAAGTGAAATTAAAAGAGAGGTTTTTAGGTTTTTTTGTTTTTATTAATGCCTTTTTTAACTACCATAGTAATTAAAAAAAAAACAAATTAAATTAAATAAAAAGTAATTCAAAGAAAAAAAGAATAAAAAACAAGTTAGAGTGCTGTATTCGGCTGTGCCGAATCTTTGATACCCTCCACCGACAGTTCGAATGTTTAAGGAGTAATATCTGTATGATGTTATTATTATCTTAAACTGTGACGATTTGTTATTAATTATGGTTTTAGGCGACTAAACTGTTTTCCGGGAGTAGGGTTTCTATGGGGCCTAGGGTAAATTATGTACCGATCTTCACGAAATTTCACAGTATCATTTATTTATACCAAAGTTTGTTACGCTAGCATTATTTTTTACGGTTTTAGGCGTACTAAACGGTTTTCCGGGAGTAGTGTTTATATAGGGCTTAGAGTAAATTATGGACGGATCTTCACGAAATTTCACAGTATCATTTATAGTCCTATAAAACTGTGACGAGCCAAAATTTGTTATGATTGCATTATTTTTTACAGTTTTAGGCGTACTAAACTGTTTTCCGGTAGTAGGGTTTATATGGGGCCTAAGGTAAATTATGGACCGATCGTCACGAAATTTCACAGTGTTATTTCTAGTCCTAAAAGACTGTGACGTACCAATTTTTGTTACGCTAGCGTTATTTTTTACGGTTTAAGGCGTATTTAACAGTTTTCCGGGAGTAGTGTTTATATGGGGCTCAGGGTAAATTATGGACGGATCTTCACGAAATTTAACAGCGTGATTTCCAGTCAAATAAAACAAATTTTTGCAAAATCTTATCTCATTCCGTGCCTTGTTTCAGCATTTATGTTATTTTTTGTAACAAAATTATAAATTTTTTTAGGTGGTGGTTCCACATTTTGATTCATAGCTCTGGTCCTACTGAACCGCTGGATTTCAATCCCAAGCTGCTTAGGATAACTACAAGCAACTTGGCACCAAGTTTGTTCATTTCTTTTGAGTTGTTCGAAAGTGAGCGTGTTTTCAACAGACGACCAGACGGACAGACAGACGGAAATGGCTAAATCGACTTAGAATTACTCAAGGTCCCAGAATATATATTTTTTGGGGTCTGAGATGAATAATAAAAAATTTTCACACGGAATGACAAACTTAATATACCCTCTTCACAACTAATTGTGGTGGAGGGTATAATAACGTAACAAATCATTTTTAAGACGAGGCATTGTGGATTTTACTCTTGTTATGCCACTACAAAAACCAAACAAGAACTAAATCAATTACTCAAAACAAAACGTTTCTCTATCTGTTTTGTACTCAGATGTATGATTGTAACGGTAAATTAAATAATGCAGATGAGTGGAAAGCCAATTGTTTCGTTTTCTCTCTTTGACACTTGAAAAGTTTTTGTTTTGGTTTTGCTCATGTACAATACAATTTAAAAATTTTGAATAGTTTTGTACATTTTGCAAACGTTTACGAAATGTTTTGTTTGTTTTCATACTCTGGTTATAAGGAGCTCTTCTTAGAATAAATACACACTTTAAAATAATGCAGCTTTCTGTGACAAATTTATTCAATAATCTCAAATGCACTTTTTAAACCAGTGATGGGCACACACATACTATGACATTTATGCTTGTGTTGACGAAATAAAAACAAAGCAACAGCCGAACGTACATTGTCACAGACACACAAAGAAGTTTATAGTCAGGATTGCCGTTTGAACAATTTTTATCCGACCAAAATTGTCTGCAAAACCTACCAAAATCCTTTGAAACCGACCAAATTTAAAAACAATTATATCGTCATAAAAATGCAAAGGGCCTATCATCATTTTTAAAAAATTTTCAGTAGCGATACGACTGAGATTACAAAAACTGTTTTTAAGGATAGTGTCAATCATGCGTGATGTGTTAACGATATTAACCAGAAAACCCCGTTGTTATAATCACAATAGCTGCCTTTTTATTAAGTTTTAATCTCTATTTTTCTTAAAATGAACATACGCCCTTTTGCATTTTATATGACGATATGTATGTATATGTATTTTCGATAAAAAGTTTAATTGTTATTGGATAAAGCTATAAATATATTTTTTTTTTTTGTAATATGCAATTATAGTAAAAACAAAAAAGGAAGCCTATGTTCACACCTATTATATATTAAACGTCCTACACGGAACCCCTAGTTTTTAACTTTAACAAAATGTATATGGGCATTTCCTGGGGTCACGAACGTACGTTCGTACGCTTCTGATGTACAAATAATATAGAAAACAAAACATGTCCCAGCATTTTTCTATGTTTAGTGCAAAAGATGGATTTCATCGAGTTTAAGTTTTCATAATAAGAGTTATAAACGTGTGGCCACGAACGTACGCAAAATAGAAGTCAACTTTGGCTGACAGTAGTGAAATGTAAAAATCTGCGCAATGGATTCAAAAGTGATTAATTTATTTTAAGAGTGTATTAATGTAGGTCTCCATCCAGTATTTACAAAATAAAATATCTCTCTTGGTTTTTGTTTAATTGGCTTATTTACCGGTTGCGAACGTACGATTTTTCCATATGTTTTTTTATTATTATCACCACGCATTTTCCCGTAAATGTCTTCAAATTTCCTTAACAAAAAAACTTAATACTCCTTTTACAATTGATTGTAATGGAGAGATTATAGAGAAAGAGTGTAAGCATAAAATATTTTTTGCATGTAAAATAAGTGCATATATAAAAATGTCTTTAGAAGTAGAAAATACAGAAAAATATAACATTTTCCAGTCTCCAGCCCAATTTCCTCAAGTAAAACAGCTGAGATATGCTATAAAACCATTCTTTTATAAGAGCAAAGACTTTTTTATAATAATAAACAATAAAAGACGATGATAATCAACATTTTATTTTTTCATCCTGGTAGACCATTCTGGGGAAATGCCCATATACAAATTCATTTAATAACGCTTTTAAACTAGAATAATTCATTGAAACCTTTTGTTTTTTACTTTTTTTTTAATTCTGAGAATCATAAAAAAGTCTTAAATGTTTTTGCAAAGAATTTTGTGCATATATAGAGCAAATTTTTAAAATGCATACCTTCACTTAATTGTGAATAAAAGCGAAACGCGTTCATCGATTTTCATGATTTATGTCTCATTTTTTTCATAGCTTATGCGACTTTACGTGAAAGTAATAAGACTTGAATCTTTTTTTTTTACTGTTTTGGATTTTTTATGAATTAAAAATAAGAAATTTAATTTTTTTGGGCAAAAAATATTTTTTTTTCTGCATACATTTATTTATAACTGCGAAACTGTTGCTTATGTAGCAAAATGCTATATAAACAGATGAAAGTAATTGTAATTCTTGATTTTTCTAATTTTTTTTCAGCAAAATCCGACTAGTGGTGCTCGAGTTATGTTAAACAAAAGAGCCTTATCAGAATTGAGTCCCGAATCAATCAGCTGAAAAATGTTGTACTGTATAATGCAACAAATTGAGAGGTGGCACCTGGTGGCACTTGAAATTTATTAATAATGTTAAAACAGATATAAGACAATGTATTAGTAGTGATTTCAAACTGAGGAAAAGTAAAGATAAAATTGCAGGTCCACATGTTTGGAGAAAAATGGGATTTTTGTTATATGTTCATAAAAATACACAAAAATAAAAATAACTTAAGTCTCTGCAGATTTTTTTTTTCAATTTAAGTATACTGAAATATACTACTTTAAATAGAAAAAAAAAGAAAAACGTTAGCTCACATAGTAAAATAATATTCGTATTTAAATTCTTAGGTTTAAATGAAGTTGGTTCGGTAAAACACACAAGTTCTAAATTTGAGACGGATATAAAAAACTGGCAGTCAGATCGGAGTAATTCTTTTTGATTTGATGGTACCATTTAGTCTAAAATTGCAACATATCACTGCATATTGCATGAAGACTATGTTGACAATTTGACTTTTTTCCGCGAAATCCCCAGTGTGCGTCGCACAATCAGCATTTTTATTCATATGCACGCGTACATAGGATTTGCAAATGTACCCGTCACTGTTTTAAACAAACACCATGTAACACAAAATTGCATTGGCTTATGAATTAGAAGATTATGATTCCCTAGTTTTGGAAATTATAAATATGTATTGACGCATAATTTTTTTTCTTTTCCGTTTTTACGTTACCCTTGTACATAGATACGTGGAACTCAAAAAAAAAACATTAGTTTTAATAATATATTACACAAATGGATTTATTTAAATAAATGGATGTATGCATATTCTTCCCTTGACATAATATTATGTATTTTACTTTTAAGAAAATTTGGCGATTTTTGGGGATAAGAAAGTGGCGATTTTGGGGATTTTTGGGGATTTTTGGGGATGAAAAATCGCAAATTGGGGATAAGGCTTAAAATAAAACTGGGAACTCTGCTTAGATCAATATTGTAGAAATAACAAACGGAATGACAAACTTGTATATACCCTTTTACCACCTGAGGTGAAGGATATAAAAAAAGAGTTATTTTTGGAATTTCAGTATTTTGAATATAACTCAGCTATTTTTTAGCCGATTTGACAGATTTATATACCGACGTACTTAAGAAGAAATTTTCCAGTTAGTTGAGTTATAAATCTTGGACTCGGGAAGATATATGGTTCCCGAAAGTGGGTATTTAAAAAAAAAATTATTATTTTGGTCATAACATTTTCGTATCTGAACCGATTTTTCCGAGTTTTAACCGAGGTCACATAACAGTCCAAAAAATCAGGTTTTTATACAATTTTTGATATTTTTTGTACGGGAGATACCACGCCCACTTCTCCGATCCCGCCCACATTTTGTGGGATGCTGTGTATTGTTAACCTAAATGTGTGTACCTAAAAGCTTTGAAAGCTTTGGCTCTTGCCGTTCTCAAGATATACAGAAAAAAGTAATAAAAATGCCACAACAACAAGGGATTTTTGGAAAAAATTAGAGGTAGTCGTGGTTTTTTGCTCATATCTCAGCCATTTGTGGACCGATCTTTCTGAATTTCAATAGCAAACAATTCCGGACCATATGTGACATAAATGTATAATAACCTGGCCCCCATCATACATGGGGTCTTCGGAAAATCCATTTCAACGGACAGACGGACATGGTTAGATCAAGTTCTTTCCTCATGAGGACCCAGAATATATATACTTTATAGGGTCTTAGATCAATATTGTAGAAATTACAAACGGAATGACAAACTTATATATACCCTTTTCCACCTGAGGTGAAGGGTATAATTAACCTCGCTTATTAATAAGACAATCATGTCCCATGGCTCAGATGCAAGTCTTAAAAAAGAATTAAATAATAAAAACCGTCAGTATGCTTTAAGAGTGTTCATTACGAGTGAATGCTCCTTTGGCAGACATATTATTTTCATTATCGCCCTGTGACTTACCAAATGCTCTTGCTAAGTCGCAAGAGTTGGAAGCAAATAATATAAGAGAAAACTTTGCCCTATAATTTAATAGAGCAAGTATTATGTCTAATAATACTAACAATGCTAATTATCGGAATAATCAAATCAGACGTAATAACCATACTAATAGCAACAGGAATCCCAATTGGTTAAGAGTTGGGAATACTAACACTAGAATGACTGACAATAATCAGACCTTTCAGAAACCAGAGCCCATGGACATAGGAAGTTTGACCAACGTAGATGGTTTATTAACCAACCAAAACGAATATTTAATAATAGTAGTTATCAACAACATATGCCTCAACGAAATAATTTTTTGGGGAATAATAATTTTCCTCGAAGCTAACCTAAGACGAATGGCTTCAACCAAGCCATAAAACGGGAAAATAGTGGCCAAGCTAGATACCAAACACAGTACAAAACCCAACGAGTTAACAACATAAATGAAGAAGCTTTTTTAGCAGAAGGTCAATGCTCCTCTATATCATCAAGTACGGAGCAACCGGACGAAAATATACAATTCTAATCGATAGCGGAGGAATAAGTTGCTATTGCTCACCAAACACGTTCCCCAATAAAAGGCAACTAGTGATAAATAAAATAGTTAAGAAAATTAATGTATACTCGGTTAAGTTAATACGTATCTACGTATGAATAGGGAATTTTGACACAGTTATTTTAATAGGTTACAATTTCCTTAGAAGGGCCAATATAATTTTAGATTTTGAAAAAGGGTAAATTATTTGTGGAACAAGATCTGAGAGGTTCTACAACTTTGATAATAAAAAAAGCGTCACTCATGATGATGATGATCCCAGAAATAGGATAGAGTTAAATAAAAATGTTATAGACCAAATTTTACCTACAGAATGCGGTTATAACGAAACTGAGGAAGGACTCATACAATCGGAGATGTCACTCTGGTATTAACACTACACTTTCATTTAGAGCTGATATAAGAGCCGGAATTCGAATAACCGCTGAAACTCCAGTATGGAGTAAGCAGTACCCATACCCCTTGTCGGCAAACGAGTTTGTTAATAAAGAAAAAATGCTAAGTGATGAAATAATTGGCTCCACGAAAAGCCCCCCAATGAAATAACGCCCAGGAAATAGCCCCCAATGAAATAATCCCCAAAAATAGGAAATAACACCCAAAAGCAGTGAATGAAATAACATCGAAAAATAAATGAAATAAACCCAAAACGAAAACGAAACAACCCCCAATATTTTGATGTTATTTCATATGAAATAACACCCAATGATGAAAATGAAATAACCCCCAATGAAATTAACCCCATCAGCAACAAAAATGAAATTATGCCCAAAATTCATAAAAGAGTCAGTTTCACCAAGGATTTCATGAAGTCAATATGGACCAACAGCAAAGTCGCAAAATTATTGAAATGAATCGTGTGGAGGCCCGCAGGCGTCTTCTTAATAATAAGGATATATTCGGTTCAAAAATATTGCTGTAGTTATTTTACCCGCCCGTAGATCCTTGTAGCCCTGTTCTATTTTTGCAGTTCGGAAGACAATTTGCCTTCTACGTTTGGCCTTTACACGGGGGGGGGGGGGGGGGGGAGGTGCTTTTTAACCATGGGAGGTAAGGCCATAATAGCTTTATTGCTCAATTGAATGGGAGATAAAGCCGTTATGGTCATATTTAAAATTTTGCGAAATGAGAGATATAGCCATATTTTTTTTCACAAATGAGAGACAAAGCCATACTTTTCCAGAATAGTGTTACGCATGGTGTCAACATTCTGTAAAAGGGAAAATCCTTAGTTATCATTGAAAAACATTTTTTTATTCTTGTGACGCACGCAGGAAAACTTCATTCAGCGAAGCCACCTGCCGCGTCCTACTGGAGGAAAAATCCCTAAGCACGGCCGCAGGCCGTCACGCAGAAAAACTTTAGTATGCGAAGCCAGATTTCAATACTTAACTTTGGTGTTAAAAATGAAATAACCTCCGAATTAAAAATGAAATAACACCCAAATTAAACACGCTATGAAACAAGCCCCGAATTTTAAAAATTTGTCGGGTGTTATTTCATTGGAGATTATTTCATAATTTGAAAACCCCAAATGAAGAATGAAATAATTCCCAAAAAAAATAAAAACGGCCCAAAAAAATTGGGAGTTTTTTCATATGAAATAACACCCAAAAATGTATGAAAAAAAAATTGGGGAATATTTCATTTCTCGTTTGGGCGTTATTTCATTGGGGGGCTTTTCGTGGAGCCAAATAATTTGCCCTAGTAGAAGTGCTTACAATTCTCCGATATTGGTCGTTCCCAAAAAGGGTACCAATTTATCAAAATCAAAATTTTATCAACGCGAAGTTCAGTTTCTAGGCTATAGAGTTAGTCATAAAACTATTTAAACAGACCCAAAAACTATAGAAACGATTCAAGAATATTATTTACCCACTACTTTGAGGCTACTGAGAAGCTTCCTGGGAATGACTGGGTACTATTTTAAAATTACTAAGGATTACGCACAAATTAAAAAACCCCCTAACAAGCTATCTATCAGGCGAGAATTGTGGAGTTTCTCAAAAAATGTCGAGAAAAATAAATATAACTCTTAACAAAGAGGCAGTTAACGCAATTGAAAGAATTAAGGCATTAATGATTAATCAAGTAGAGCTAATTCAACCTAATTATAATAAAATGTTTGTCTTGACCACTGACGCACAGACAGGTATTTGGCCCTAAAAGTCGCTCAAAATTCATTTTGAACCAACATGGCGCAGTTCAACCTTTCACCAGCTGCATAAAGTCAGTCGGAAGTTACCATTCGAAAAACGTGTTCGTATGATTTCTTCGATACGCCCAAAACTTTAGTGTCTTCAAATATTAATTTTATGGTGATAAAGTAGATTTTGTGTTAGTTTCTATTACGGATTGTGCTTTATCTAAAACTTAAGTTTTACATTGATTCTAATTATTAACTAGTTTTTTTGCCCTTAATGGTTAAGCTCTTCAAATGCAAAAAAAAGAACACACACATCTTCTTATTTCACAGAGGTTTCAAACTATTTCTGTTCATTTCTGAGCTTTAAATTTGGTAGTATTTTGTAGAATAGATCCTCCAGAAATTTAAAAAGCACAAAACAGCCTCCCCAATCCAGCCTTAAATTTCAGCGATTTTTTTAATACATGGGCTTTAAAAACTAGGTTAATCAAGAATTTCAATAAAATGTAATTTTTTTCGAGACCAACTGGGCTATTGTTGGACATACCCAAGGCAACACTTATGATGGGAATACCGGTCGCCGCTATTTTGAAGAACACGAAAGATCAGCAGAGATAGAGAATTCGTTTTACATAGTACATTGCACGAACTTTTGGTCTTAGAAGACCCCTAGTGAAATTTAATTCAAAAAATATTCGTAGAACATTTAACCCATAAAAGTGCCGTTTTAGTATACTTTTGTGTAAGAGAAGGGAAAAAAGACAAAATTGACCCCTTAAAATGAGAGTAAGAGGGTTAATAAGCTCTAAGAAAAGAAGCGCCATACGATTCTACTGAAGACATCTATTTATTAGCTCAGAAGTACATTTAGTATATTTTTTTTGACTTGTACCAAACGCCTTTTAAAAAAATTCTAAAACTTTAGGGGCCCATATTTCGAGAGCCCGAGCTAACTTTTCAAAACTCTTGGGCAGATTTGCTCTACTACTAGTAGTCTACTTTCATTTCGCCTTGCAAGTGTTGAGTCTGGTTTTTTTTTTTTTTGCACAGTGTAACAGGTTTATAAGACGAATTTTATATGAAAATTTGTTAAATTAACTAACCTTTAATAAAACTGAAATATTTTTTATGAACAGGGGGCTAAGTATTTCTAAAAAGTAATAAACATTATCAAAGGTTTTAATTTCAAAAGATTTTGTTATTCGTGCTTAATTCCCAGTTTTTATTATTGATAAAAACACTTGAAATTTATTGTTTATGGGATAAGCTATTCCTATGCATTTCACTGGTTGCTTAGGCCAGATCATCAGGAAACTTCATCCATAAAGGTTTTAGACAAACTAAAGATATTAAACCAAATAAAACTGTTAAACGTATAAGAATTATAGCAACAGTTCTACTTGTAACAATATCAAAGTTTAAACAAAACACATCAACAATAAACAACAGTGGGTTCATCTCATCTTACATTTCCCCACTGCAATTAGTTGAAATTCTCTCAACATTAATTGTAGTTGTAAGTAGGTTAAGAAAAACAAAATGAAAAAAACAACAACTTACAAAAGATGTTGTCAATTAAGTGTTTTTTAGGCCGTGCACTGCCTGTTTATTATCAAAAAGTAATTTCAATTTTTGGGAATACAAAATTTTAATTTCAAAAGATTTTGTTATTCGTGCTTAACTCCCAGTTTTTATTATTGATAAAAACACTTGAAATTTATTGTTGATGGGATAAGCTATTCCTATGCATTTCACTGGTTGCTTAGGCCAGATCATCAGGAAACTTCATCCATAAAGGTTTTAGACAAACTAAAGATATTAAACCAAATAAAACTGTTAAACGTATAAGAATTATAGCAACAGTTCTACTTGTAACAATATCAAAGTTTAAACAAAACACATCAACAATAAACAACAGTGGGTTCATCTCATCTTACATTTCCCCACTACAATTAGTTGAAATTCTCTCAACATTAATTGTAGTTGTAAGTAGGTTAAGAAAAACAAAATGAAAAAAACAACAACTTACAAAAGATGTTGTCAATTAAGTGTTTTTTAGGCCGTGCACTGCCTGTTTATTATCAAAAAGTAATTTCAATTTTTGGGAATACAAAATTTTAATTTCAAAAGATTTTGTTATTCGTGCTTAATTCCCAGTTTTTATTATTGATAAAAACACTTGAAATTTATTGTTGATGGGATAAGCTATTCCTATGCATTTCACTGGTTGCTTAGGCCAGATCATCAGGAAGCTTCATCCATAAAGGTTTTAGACAAACTAAAGATATTAAACCAAATAAAACTGTTAAACGTATAAGAATTATAGCAACAGTTCTACTTGTAACAATATCAAAGTTTAAACAAAACACATCAACAATAAACAACAGTGGGTTCATCTCATCTTACATTTCCCCACTACAATTAGTTGAAATTCTCTCAACATTAATTGTAGTTGTAAGTAGGTTAAGAAAAACAAAATGAAAAAAACAACAACTTACAAAAGATGTTGTCAATTAAGTGTTTTTTAGGCCGTGCACTGCCTGTTTATTATCAAAAAGTAATTTCAATTTTTGGGAATACAAAATTTTAATTTCAAAAGATTTTGTTATTCGTGCTTAATTCCCAGTTTTTATTATTGATAAAAACACTTGAAATTTATTGTTGATGGGATAAGCTATTCCTATGCATTTCACTGGTTGCTTAGGCCAGATCATCAGGAAACTTCATCCATAAAGGTTTTAGACAAACTAAAGATATTAAACCAAATAAAACTGTTAAACGTATAAGAATTATAGCAACAGTTCTACTTGTAACAATATCAAAGTTTAAACAAAACACATCAACAATAAACAACAGTGGGTTCATCTCATCTTACATTTCCCCACTACAATTAGTTGAAATTCTCTCAACATTAATTGTAGTTGTAAGTAGGTTAAGAAAAACAAAATGAAAAAAACAACAACTTACAAAAGATGTTGTCAATTAAGTGTTTTTTAGGCCGTGCACTGCCTGTTTATTATCAAAAAGTAATTTCAATTTTTGGGAATACAAAATTTTAATTTCAAAAGATTTTGTTATTCGTGCTTAATTCCCAGTTTTTATTATTGATAAAAACACTTGAAATTTATTGTTGATGGGATAAGCTATTCCTATGCATTTCACTGGTTGCTTAGGCCAGATCATCAGGAAACTTCATCCATAAAGGTTTTAGACAAACTAAAGATATTAAACCAAATAAAACTGTTAAACGTATAAGAATTATAGCAACAGTTCTACTTGTAACAATATCAAAGTTTAAACAAAACACATCAACAATAAACAACAGTGGGTTCATCTCATCTTACATTTCCCCACTACAATTAGTTGAAATTCTCTCAACATTAATTGTAGTTGTAAGTAGGTTAAGAAAAACAAAATGATAAAAACAACAACTTACAAAAGATGTTGTCAATTAAGTGTTTGTTAGGCCGTGCACTGCCTGTTTATTATCAAAAAGTAATTTCAATTTTTGGGAATACAAAATTTTAATTTTAAAAGATTTTGTTATTCGTGCTTAATTCCCAGTTTTTATTATTGATAAAAACACTTGAAATTTATTGTTGATGGGATAAGCTATTCCTATGCATTTCACTGGTTGCTTAGGCCAGATCATCAGGAAACTTCATCCATAAAGGTTTTAGACAAACTAAAGATATTAAACCAAATAAAACTGTTAAACGTATAAGAATTATAGCAACAGTTCTACTTGTAACAATATCAAAGTTTAAACAAAACACATCAACAATAAACAACAGTGGGTTCATCTCATCTTACATTTCCCCACTACAATTAGTTGAAATTCTCTCAACATTAATTGTAGTTGTAAGTAGGTTAAGAAAAACAAAATGAAAAAAAAACAACAACTTACAAAAGATGTTGTCAATTAAGTGTTTTTTAGGCCGTGCACTGCCTGTTTATTATCAAAAAGTAATTTCAATTTTTGGGAATACAAAATTTTAATTTCAAAAGATTTTGTTATTCGTGCTTAATTCCCAGTTTTTATTATCGATAAAAACACTTGAAATTTATTGTTGATGGGATAAGCTATTCCTATGCATTTCACTGGTTGCTTAGGCCAGATCATCAGGAAACTTCATCCATAAAGGTTTTAGACAAACTAAAGATATTAAACCAAATAAAACTGTTAAACGTATAAGAATTATAGCAACAGTTCTACTTGTAACAATATCAAAGTTTAAACAAAACACATCAACAATAAACAACAGTGGGTTCATCTCATCTTACATTTCCCCACTACAATTAGTTGAAATTCTCTCAACATTAATTGTAGTTGTAAGTAGGTTAAGAAAAACAAAATGAAAAAAAACAACAACTTACAAAAGATGTTGTCAATTAAGTGTTTTTTAGGCCGTGCACTGCCTGTTTATTATCAAAAAGTAATTTCAATTTTTGGGAATACAAAATTTTAATTTCAAAAGATTTTGTTATTCGTGCTTAATTCCCAGTTTTTATTATTGATAAAAACACTTGAAATTTATTGTTGATGGGATAAGCTATTCCTATGCATTTCACTGGTTGCTTAGGCCAGATCATCAGGAAACTTCATCCATAAAGGTTTTAGACAAACTAAAGATATTAAACCAAATAAAACTGTTAAACGTATAAGAATTATAGCAACAGTTCTACTTGTAACAATATCAAAGTTTAAACAAAACACATCAACAATAAACAACAGTGGGTTCATCTCATCTTACATTTCCCCACTACAATTAGTTGAAATTCTCTCAACATTAATTGTAGTTGTAAGTAGGTTAAGAAAAACAAAATGAAAAAAACAACAACTTACAAAAGATGTTGTCAATTAAGTGTTTTTTAGGCCGTGCACTGCCTGTTTATTATCAAAAAGTAATTTCAATTTTTGGGAATACAAAATTTTAATTTCAAAAGATTTTGTTATTCGTGCTTAATTCCCAGTTTTTATTATTGATAAAAACACTTGAAATTTATTGTTGATGGGATAAGCTATTCCTATGCATTTCACTGGTTGCTTAGGCCAGATCATCAGGAAACTTCATCCATAAAGGTTTTAGACAAACTAAAGATATTAAACCAAATAAAACTGTTAAACGTATAAGAATTATAGCAACAGTTCTACTTGTAACAATATCAAAGTTTAAACAAAACACATCAACAATAAACAACAGTGGGTTCATCTCATCTTACATTTCCCCACTACAATTAGTTGAAATTCTCTCAACATTAATTGTAGTTGTAAGTAGGTTAAGAAAAACAAAATGAAAAAAACAACAACTTACAAAAGATGTTGTCAATTAAGTGTTTTTTAGGCCGTGCACTGCCTGTTTATTATCAAAAAGTAATTTCAATTTTTGGGAATACAAAATTTTAATTTCAAAAGATTTTGTTATTCGTGCTTAATTCCCAGTTTTTATTATTGATAAAAACACTTGAAATTTATTGTTGATGGGATAAGCTATTCCTATGCATTTCACTGGTTGCTTAGGCCAGATCATCAGGAAACTTCATCCATAAAGGTTTTAGACAAACTAAAGATATTAAACCAAATAAAACTGTTAAACGTATAAGAATTATAGCAACAGTTCTACTTGTAACAATATCAAAGTTTAAACAAAACACATCAACAATAAACAACAGTGGGTTCATCTCATCTTACATTTCCCCACTACAATTAGTTGAAATTCTCTCAACATTAATTGTAGTTGTAAGTAGGTTAAGAAAAACAAAATGAAAAAAACAACAACTTACAAAAGATGTTGTCAATTAAGTGTTTTTTAGGCCGTGCACTGCCTGTTTATTATCAAAAAGTAATTTCAATTTTTGGGAATACAAAATTTTAATTTCAAAAGATTTTGTTATTCGTGCTTAATTCCCAGTTTTTATTATTGATAAAAACACTTGAAATTTATTGTTGATGGGATAAGCTATTCCTATGCATTTCACTGGTTGCTTAGGCCAGATCATCAGGAAACTTCATCCATAAAGGTTTTAGACAAACTAAAGATATTAAACCAAATAAAACTGTTAAACGTATAAGAATTATAGCAACAGTTCTACTTGTAACAATATCAAAGTTTAAACAAAACACATCAACAATAAACAACAGTGGGTTCATCTCATCTTACATTTCCCCACTACAATTAGTTGAAATTCTCTCAACATTAATTGTAGTTGTAAGTAGGTTAAGAAAAACAAAATGAAAAAAACAACAACTTACAAAAGATGTTGTCAATTAAGTGTTTTTTAGGCCGTGCACTGCCTGTTTATTATCAAAAAGTAATTTCAATTTTTGGGAATACAAAATTTTAATTTCAAAAGATTTTGTTATTCGTGCTTAATTCCCAGTTTTTATTATTGATAAAAACACTTGAAATTTATTGTTGATGGGATAAGCTATTCCTATGCATTTCACTGGTTGCTTAGGCCAGATCATCAGGAAACTTCATCCATAAAGGTTTTAGACAAACTAAAGATATTAAACCAAATAAAACTGTTAAACGTATAAGAATTATAGCAACAGTTCTACTTGTAACAATATCAAAGTTTAAACAAAACACATCAACAATAAACAACAGTGGGTTCATCTCATCTTACATTTCCCCACTACAATTAGTTGAAATTCTCTCAACATTAATTGTAGTTGTAAGTAGGTTAAGAAAAACAAAATGAAAAAAAAAACAACAACTTACAAAAGATGTTGTCAATTAAGTGTTTTTTAGGCCGTGCACTGCCTGTTTATTATCAAAAAGTAATTTCAATTTTTGGGAATACAAAATTTTAATTTCAAAAGATTTTGTTATTCGTGCTTAATTCCCAGTTTTTATTATTGATAAAAACACTTGAAATTTATTGTTGATGGGATAAGCTATTCCTATGCATTTCACTGGTTGCTTAGGCCAGATCATCAGGAAACTTCATCCATAAAGGTTTTAGACAAACTAAAGATATTAAACCAAATAAAACTGTTAAACTTATAAGAATTATAGCAACAGTTCTACTTGTAACAATATCAAAGTTTAAACAAAACACATCAACAATAAACAACAGTGGGTTCATCTCATCTTACATTTCCCCACTACAATTAGTTGAAATTCTCTCAACATTAATTGTAGTTGTAAGTAGGTTAAGAAAAACAAAATGAAAAAAAACAACAACTTACAAAAGATGTTGTCAATTAAGTGTTTTTTAGGCCGTGCACTGCCTGTTTATTATCAAAAAGTAATTTCAATTTTTGGGAATACAAAATTTTAATTTCAAAAGATTTTGTTATTCGTGCTTAATTCCCAGTTTTTATTATTGATAAAAACACTTGAAATTTATTGTTGATGGGATAAGCTATTCCTATGCATTTCACTGGTTGCTTAGGCCAGATCATCAGGAAACTTCATCCATAAAGGTTTTAGACAAACTAAAGATATTAAACCAAATAAAACTGTTAAACGTATAAGAATTATAGCAACAGTTCTACTTGTAACAATATCAAAGTTTAAACAAAACACATCAACAATAAACAACAGTGGGTTCATCTCATCTTACATTTCCCCACTACAATTAGTTGAAATTCTCTCAACATTAATTGTAGTTGTAAGTAGGTTAAGAAAAACAAAATGAAAAAAACAACAACTTACAAAAGATGTTGTCAATTAAGTGTTTTTTAGGCCGTGCACTGCCTGTTTATTATCAAAAAGTAATTTCAATTTTTGGGAATACAAAATTTTAATTTCAAAAGATTTTGTTATTCGTGCTTAATTCCCAGTTTTTATTATTGATAAAAACACTTGAAATTTATTGTTGATGGGATTAGCTATTCCTATGCATTTCACTGGTTGCTTAGGCCAGATCATCAGGAAACTTCATCCATAAAGGTTTTAGACAAACTAAAGATATTAAACCAAATAAAACTGTTAAACGTATAAGAATTATAGCAACAGTTCTACTTGTAACAATATCAAAGTTTAAACAAAACACATCAACAATAAACAACAGTGGGTTCATCTCATCTTACATTTCCCCACTACAATTAGTTGAAATTCTCTCAACATTAATTGTAGTTGTAAGTAGCTTAAGAAAAACAAAATGAAAAAAAAAACAACAACTTACAAAAGATGTTGTCAATTAAGTGTTTTTTAGGCCGTGCACTGCCTGTTTATTATCAAAAAGTAATTTCAATTTTTGGGAATACAAAATTTTAATTTCAAAAGATTTTGTTATTCGTGCTTAATTCCCAGTTTTTATTATTGATAAAAACACTTGAAATTTATTGTTGATGGGATAAGCTATTCCTATGCATTTCACTGGTTGCTTAGGCCAGATCATCAGGAAACTTCATCCATAAAGGTTTTAGACAAACTAAAGATATTAAACCAAATAAAACTGTTAAACGTATAAGAATTATAGCAACAGTTCTACTTGTAACAATATCAAAGTTTAAACAAAACACATCAACAATAAACAACAGTGGGTTCATCTCATCTTACATTTCCCCACTACAATTAGTTGAAATTCTCTCAACATTAATTGTAGTTGTAAGTAGGTTAAGAAAAACAAAATGAAAAAAAAAACAACAACTTACAAAAGATGTTGTCAATTAAGTGTTTTTTAGGCCGTGCACTGCCTGTTTATTATCAAAAAGTAATTTCAATTTTTGGGAATACAAAATTTTAATTTCAAAAGATTTTGTTATTCGTGCTTAATTCCCAGTTTTTATTATTGATAAAAACACTTGAAATTTATTGTTGATGGGATAAGCTATTCCTATGCATTTCACTGGTTGCTTAGGCCAGATCATCAGGAAACTTCATCCATAAAGGTTTTAGACAAACTAAAGATATTAAACCAAATAAAACTGTTAAACGTATAAGAATTATAGCAACAGTTCTACTTGTAACAATATCAAAGTTTAAACAAAACACATCAACAATAAACAACAGTGGGTTCATCTCATCTTACATTTCCCCACTACAATTAGTTGAAATTCTCTCAACATTAATTGTAGTTGTAAGTAGGTTAAGAAAAACAAAATGAAAAAAAACAACAACTTACAAAAGATGTTGTCAATTAAGTGTTTTTTAGGCCGTGCACTGCCTGTTTATTATCAAAAAGTAATTTCAATTTTTGGGAATACAAAATTTTAATTTCAAAAGATTTTGTTATTCGTGCTTAATTCCCAGTTTTTATTATTGATAAAAACACTTGAAATTTATTGTTGATGGGATAAGCTATTCCTATGCATTTCACTGGTTGCTTAGGCCAGATCATCAGGAAACTTCATCCATAAAGGTTTTAGACAAACTAAAGATATTAAACCAAATAAAACTGTTAAACGTATAAGAATTATAGCAACAGTTCTACTTGTAACAATATCAAAGTTTAAACAAAACACATCAACAATAAACAACAGTGGATTCATCTCATCTTACATTTCCCCACTACAATTAGTTGAAATTCTCTCAACATTAATTGTAGTTGTAAGTAGGTTAAGAAAAACAAAATGAAAAAAACAACAACTTACAAAAGATGTTGTCAATTAAGTGTTTTTTAGGCCGTGCACTGCCTGTTTATTATCAAAAAGTAATTTCAATTTTTGGGAATACAAAATTTTAATTTCAAAAGATTTTGTTATTCGTGCTTAATTCCCAGTTTTTATTATTGATAAAAACACTTGAAATTTATTGTTGATGGGATTAGCTATTCCTATGCATTTCACTGGTTGCTTAAGGCCAGTTTACACGGTAATACATTGTATTACGACATAATGTAGAATGAGAGAAATCATATCATGTAAAAGCAAAATGCATTGAGTAAGAGAGAATACGAATACAAAATCTGACAAGCGGTCGGTAAATGGTTTTTTTCTAAACCATTTTAGAAACTTATGTATTTTCATCACACCAGAGGTGTATTTTAACGGAGATATTGAAGGTGGTATCATTTTTATACAATTACAAAAACAACTAAAATCAACTCAGGAAATGTTTATGTTGTTTTTGTAAAAATTTAAAACTGCAACCATCTGTTTTGTTGTTATTATTTTTGATTTTACTAATACCATCCGTGTAAACATGAATTATACTTACAACAGATTTTTATTTTTTTCTTTTAAACACGGAGAGAATTTCATAATATTTTGATTCTACAAAGTCGTAATACATTGTATAACCGTGAAAACTGGCCTTTAGGCCAGATCATCAGGAAACTTCATCCATAAAGGTTTTAGACAAACTAAAGATATTAAACCAAATAAAACTGTTAAACGTATAAGAATTATAGCAACAGTTCTACTTGTAACAATATCAAAGTTTAAACAAAACACATCAACAATAAACAACAGTGGGTTCATCTCATCTTACATTTCCCCACTACAATTAGTTGAAATTCTCTCAACATTAATTGTAGTTGTAAGTAGCTTAAGAAAAACAAAATGAAAAAAAAAACAACAACTTACAAAAGATGTTGTCAATTAAGTGTTTTTTAGGCCGTGCACTGCCTGTTTATTATCAAAAAGTAATTTCAATTTTTGGGAATACAAAATTTTAATTTCAAAAGATTTCGTTATTCGTGCTTAATTCCCAGTTTTTATTATTGATAAAAACACTTGAAATTTATTGTTGATGGGATAAGCTATTCCTATGCATTTCACTGGTTGCTTAGGCCAGATCATCAGGAAACTTCATCCATAAAGGTTTTAGACAAACTAAAGATATTAAACCAAATAAAACTGTTAAACGTATAAGAATTATAGCAACAGTTCTACTTGTAACAATATCAAAGTTTAAACAAAACACATCAACAATAAACAACAGTGGGTTCATCTCATCTTACATTTCCCCACTACAATTAGTTGAAATTCTCTCAACATTAATTGTAGTTGTAAGTAGGTTAAGAAAAACAAAATGAAAAAAACAACAACTTACAAAAGATGTTGTCAATTAAGTGTTTTTTAGGCCGTGCACTGCCTGTTTATTATCAAAAAGTAATTTCAATTTTTGGGAATACAAAATTTTAATTTCAAAAGATTTTGTTATTCGTGCTTAATTCCCAGTTTTTATTATTGATAAAAACACTTGAAATTTATTGTTGATGGGATAAGCTATTCCTATGCATTTCACTGGTTGCTTAGGCCAGATCATCAGGAAACTTCATCCATAAAGGTTTTAGACAAACTAAAGATATTAAACCAAATAAAACTGTTAAACGTATAAGAATTATAGCAACAGTTCTACTTGTAACAATATCAAAGTTTAAACAAAACACATCAACAATAAACAACAGTGGGTTCATCTCATCTTACATTTCCCCACTACAATTAGTTGAAATTCTCTCAACATTAATTGTAGTTGTAAGTAGGTTAAGAAAAACAAAATGAAAAAAACAACAACTTACAAAAGATGTTGTCAATTAAGTGTTTTTTAGGCCGTGCACTGCCTGTTTATTATCAAAAAGTAATTTCAATTTTTGGGAATACAAAATTTTAATTTCAAAAGATTTTGTTATTCGTGCTTAATTCCCAGTTTTTATTATTGATAAAAACACTTGAAATTTATTGTTGATGGGATAAGCTATTCCTATGCATTTCACTGGTTGCTTAGGCCAGATCATCAGGAAACTTCATCCATAAAGGTTTTAGACAAACTAAAGATATTAAACCAAATAAAACTGTTAAACGTATAAGAATTATAGCAACAGTTCTACTTGTAACAATATCAAAGTTTAAACAAAACACATCAACAATAAACAACAGTGGGTTCATCTCATCTTACATTTCCCCACTACAATTAGTTGAAATTCTCTCAACATTAATTGTAGTTGTAAGTAGGTTAAGAAAAACAAAATGAAAAAAACAACAACTTACAAAAGATGTTGTCAATTAAGTGTTTTTTAGGCCGTGCACTGCCTGTTTATTATCAAAAAGTAATTTCAATTTTTGGGAATACAAAATTTTAATTTCAAAAGATTTTGTTATTCGTGCTTAATTCCCAGTTTTTATTATTGATAA
Source organism: Pollenia angustigena (assembly GCA_930367215.1). Lineage (NCBI taxonomy): Eukaryota > Metazoa > Arthropoda > Insecta > Diptera > Polleniidae > Pollenia > Pollenia angustigena. Next base: position 6,296,832 of record OV884061.1, on the reverse strand, counting down.
AAACACTTGAAATTTATTGTTGATGGGATAAGCTATTCCTATGCATTTCACTGGTTGCTTAGGCCAGATCATCAGGAAACTTCATCCATAAAGGTTTTAGACAAACTAAAGATATTAAACCAAATAAAACTGTTAAACGTATAAGAATTATAGCAACAGTTCTACTTGTAACAATATCAAAGTTTAAACAAAACACATCAACAATAAACAACAGTGGGTTCATCTCATCTTACATTTCCCCACTACAATTAGTTGAAATTCTCTCAACATTAATTGTAGTTGTAAGTAGCTTAAGAAAAACAAAATGAAAAAAAAAACAACAACTTACAAAAGATGTTGTCAATTAAGTGTTTTTTAGGCCGTGCACTGCCTGTTTATTATCAAAAAGTAATTTCAATTTTTGGGAATACAAAATTTTAATTTCAAAAGATTTTGTTATTCGTGCTTAATTCCCAGTTTTTATTATTGATAAAAACACTTGAAATTTATTGTTGATGGGATAAGCTATTCCTATGCATTTCACTGGTTGCTTAGGCCAGATCATCAGGAAACTTCATCCATAAAGGTTTTAGACAAACTAAAGATATTAAACCAAATAAAACTGTTAAACGTATAAGAATTATAGCAACAGTTCTACTTGTAACAATATCAAAGTTTAAACAAAACACATCAACAATAAACAACAGTGGGTTCATCTCATCTTACATTTCCCCACTACAAGTAGAACTGTTGCTATAATTCTTATACGTTTAACAGTTTTATTTGGTTTAATATCTTTAGTTTGTCTAAAACCTTTATGGATGAAGTTTCCTGATGATCTGGCCTAAGCAACCAGTGAAATGCATAGGAATAGCTTATCCCATCAACAATAAATTTCAAGTGTTTTTATCAATAATAAAAACTGGGAATTAAGCACGAATAACAAAATCTTTTGAAATTAAAATTTTGTATTCCCAAAAATTGAAATTACTTTTTGATAATAAACAGGCAGTGCACGGCCTAAAAAACACTTAATTGACAACATCTTTTGTAAGTTGTTGTTTTTTTTTTCATTTTGTTTTTCTTAACCTACTTACAACTACAATTAATGTTGAGAGAATTTCAACTAATTGTAGTGGGGAAATGTAAGATGAGATGAACCCACTGTTGTTTATTGTTGATGTGTTTTGTTTAAACTTTGATATTGTTACAAGTAGAACTGTTGCTATAATTCTTATACGTTTAACAGTTTTATTTGGTTTAATATCTCTAGTTTGTCTAAAACCTTTATGGATGAAGTTTCCTGATGATCTGGCCTAAGCAACCAGTGAAATGCATAGGAATAGCTTATCCCATCAACAATAAATTTCAAGTGTTTTTATCAATAATAAAAACTGGGAATTAAGCACGAATAACAAAATCTTTTGAAATTAAAATTTTGTATTCCCAAAAATTGAAATTACTTTTTGATAATAAACAGGCAGTGCACGGCCTAAAAAACACTTAATTGACAACATCTTTTGTAAGTTGTTGTTTTTTTCATTTTGTTTTTCTTAACCTACTTACAACTACAATTAATGTTGAGAGAATTTCAACTAATTGTAGTGGGGAAATGTAAGATGAGATGAACCCACTGTTGTTTATTGTTGATGTGTTTTGTTTAAACTTTGATATTGTTACAAGTAGAACTGTTGCTATAATTCTTATACGTTTAACAGTTTTATTTGGTTTAATATCTTTAGTTTGTCTAAAACCTTTATGGATGAAGTTTCCTGATGATCTGGCCTAAGCAACCAGTGAAATGCATAGGAATAGCTTATCCCATCAACAATAAATTTCAAGTGTTTTTATCAATAATAAAAACTGGGAATTAAGCACGAATAACAAAATCTTTTGAAATTAAAATTTTGTATTCCCAAAAATTGAAATTACTTTTTGATAATAAACAGGCAGTGCACGGCCTAAAAAACACTTAATTGACAACATCTTTTATAAGTTGTTGTTTTTTTCATTTTGTTTTTCTTAACCTACTTACAACTACAATTAATGTTGAGAGAATTTCAACTAATTGTAGTGGGGAAATGTAAGATGAGATGAACCCACTGTTGTTTATTGTTGATGTGTTTTGTTTAACCTTTGATATTGTTACAAGTAGAACTGTTGCTATAATTCTTATACGTTTAACAGTTTTATTTGGTTTAATATCTTTAGTTTGTCTAAAACCTTTATGGATGAAGTTTCCTGATGATCTGGCCTAAGCAACCAGTGAAATGCATAGGAATAGCTTATCCCATCAACAATAAATTTCAAGTGTTTTTATCAATAATAAAAACTGGGAATTAAGCACGAATAACAAAATCTTTTGAAATTAAAATTTTGTATTCCCAAAAATTGAAATTACTTTTTGATAATAAACAGGCAGTGCACGGTCTAAAAAACACTTAATTGACAACATCTTTTGTAAGTTGTTGTTTTTTTCATTTTGTTTTTCTTAACCTACTTACAACTACAATTAATGTTGAGAGAATTTCAACTAATTGTAGTGGGGAAATGTATGATGAGATGAACCCACTGTTGTTTATTGTTGATGTGTTTTGTTTAAACTTTGATATTGTTACAAGTAGAACTGTTGCTATAATTCTTATACGTTTAACAGTTTTATTTGGTTTAATATCTTTAGTTTGTCTAAAACCTTTATGGATGAAGTTTCCTGATGATCTGGCCTAAGCAACCAGTGAAATGCATAGGAATAGCTTATCCCATCAACAATAAATTTCAAGTGTTTTTATCAATAATAAAAACTGGGAATTAAGCACGAATAACAAAATCTTTTGAAATTAAAATTTTGTATTCCCAAAAATTGAAATTACTTTTTGATAATAAACAGGCAGTGCACGGCCTAAAAAAACACTTAATTGACAACATCTTTTGTAAGTTGTTGTTTTTTTCATTTTGTTTTTCTTAACCTACTTACAACTACAATTAATGTTGAGAGAATTTCAACTAATTGTAGTGGGGAAATGTAAGATGAGATGAACCCACTGTTGTTTATTGTTGATGTGTTTTGTTTAAACTTTGATATTGTTACAAGTAGAACTGTTGCTATAATTCTTATACGTTTAACAGTTTTATTTGGTTTAATATCTTTAGTTTGTCTAAAACCTTTATGGATGAAGTTTCCTGATGATCTGGCCTAAGCAACCAGTGAAATGCATAGGAATAGCTTATCCCATCAACAATAAATTTCAAGTGTTTTTATCAATAATAAAAACTGGGAATTAAGCACGAATAACAAAATCTTTTGAAATTAAAATTTTGTATTCCCAAAAATTGAAATTACTTTTTGATAATAAACAGGCAGTGCACGGCCTAAAAAACACTTAATTGACAACATCTTTTGTAAGTTGTTGTTTTTTTTCATTTTGTTTTTCTTAACCTACTTACAACTACAATTAATGTTGAGAGAATTTCAACTAATTGTAGTGGGGAAATGTAAGATGAGATGAACCCACTGTTGTTTATTGTTGATGTGTTTTGTTTAAACTTTGATATTGTTACAAGTAGAACTGTTGCTATAATTCTTATACGTTTAACAGTTTTATTTGGTTTAATATCTTTAGTTTGTCTAAAACCTTTATGGATGAAGTTTCCTGAGGATCTGGCCTAAGCAACCAGTGAAATGCATAGGAATAGCTTATCCCATCAACAATAAATTTCAAGTGTTTTTATCAATAATAAAAACTGGGAATTAAGCACGAATAACAAAATCTTTTGAAATTAAAATTTTGTATTCCCAAAAATTGAAATTACTTTTTGATAATAAACAGGCAGTGCACGGCCTAAAAAACACTTAATTGACAACATCTTTTGTAAGTTGTTGTTTTTTTTTTCATTTTGTTTTTCTTAAGCTACTTACAACTACAATTAATGTTGAGAGAATTTCAACTAATTGTAGTGGGGAAATGTAAGATGAGATGAACCCACTGTTGTTTATTGTTGATGTGTTTTGTTTAAACTTTGATATTGTTACAAGTAGAACTGTTGCTATAATTCTTATACGTTTAACAGTTTTATTTGGTTTAATATCTTTAGTTTGTCTAAAACCTTTATGGATGAAGTTTCCTGATGATCTGGCCTAAGCAACCAGTGAAATGCATAGGAATAGCTTATCCCATCAACAATAAATTTCAAGTGTTTTTATCAATAATAAAAACTGGGAATTAAGCACGAATAACAAAATCTTTTGAAATTAAAATTTTGTATTCCCAAAAATTGAAATTACTTTTTGATAATAAACAGGCAGTGCACGGCCTAAAAAACACTAAATTGACAACATCTTTTGTAAGTTGTTGTTTTTTTCATTTTGTTTTTCTTAACCTACTTACAACTACAATTAATGTTGAGAGAATTTCAACTAATTGTAGTGGGGAAATGTAAGATGAGATGAACCCACTGTTGTTTATTGTTGATGTGTTTTGTTTAAACTTTGATATTGTTACAAGTAGAACTGTTGCTATAATTCTTATACGTTTAACAGTTTTATTTGGTTTAATATCTTTAGTTTGTCTAAAACCTTTATGGATGAAGTTTCCTGATGATCTGGCCTAAGCAACCAGTGAAATGCATAGGAATAGCTTATCCCATCAACAATAAATTTCAAGTGTTTTTATCAATAATAAAAACTGGGAATTAAGCACGAATAACAAAATCTTTTGAAATTAAAATTTTGTATTCCCAAAAATTGAAATTACTTTTTGATAATAAACAGGCAGTACACGGCCTAAAAAACACTTAATTGACAACATCTTTTGTAAGTTGTTGTTTTTTTCATTTTGTTTTTCTTAACCTACTTACAACTACAATTAATGTTGAGAGAATTTCAACTAATTGTAGTGGGGAAATGTAAGATGAGATGAACCCACTGTTGTTTATTGTTGATGTGTTTTGTTTAAACTTTGATATTGTTACAAGTAGAACTGTTGCTATAATTCTTATACGTTTAACAGTTTTATTTGGTTTAATATCTTTAGTTTGTCTAAAACCTTTATGGATGAAGTTTCCTGATGATCTGGCCTAAGCAACCAGTGAAATGCATAGGAATAGCTTATCCCATCAACAATAAATTTCAAGTGTTTTTATCAATAATAAAAACTGGGAATTAAGCACGAATAACAAAATCTTTTGAAATTAAAATTTTGTATTCCCAAAAATTGAAATTACTTTTTGATAATAAACAGGCAGTGCACGGTCTAAAAAACACTTAATTGACAACATCTTTTGTAAGTTGTTGTTTTTTTTTTCATTTTGTTTTTCTTAAGCTACTTACAACTACAATTAATGTTGAGAGAATTTCAACTAATTGTAGTGGGGAAATGTAAGATGAGATGAACCCACTGTTGTTTATTGTTGATGTGTTTTGTTTAAACTTTGATATTGTTACAAGTAGAACTGTTGCTACAATTCTTATACGTTTAACAGTTTTATTTGGTTTAATATCTTTAGTTTGTCTAAAACCTTTATGGATGAAGTTTCCTGATGATCTGGCCTAAGCAACCAGTGAAATGCATAGGAATAGCTTATCCCATCAACAATAAATTTCAAGTGTTTTTATCAATAATAAAAACTGGGAATTAAGCACGAATAACAAAATCTTTTGAAATTAAAATTTTGTATTCCCAAAAATTGAAATTTATTGTTGATAATAAACAGGCAGTGCACGGTCTAAAAAACACTTAATTGACAACATCTTTTGTAAGTTGTTGTTTTTTTTTTTTAATTTTGTTTTTCTTAAGCTACTTACAAATACAATTAATGTTGAGAGAATTTCAACTAATTGTAGTGGGGAAATGTAAGATGAGATGAACCCACTGTTGTTTATTGTTGATGTGTTTTGTTTAAACTTTGATATTGTTACAAGTAGAACTGTTGCTATAATTCTTATACGTTTAACAGTTTTATTTGGTTTAATATCTTTAGTTTGTCTAAAACCTTTATGGATGAAGTTTCCTGATGATCTGGCCTAAGCAACCAGTGAAATGCATAGGAATAGCTTATCCCATCAACAATAAATTTCAAGTGTTTTTATCAATAATAAAAACTGGGAATTAAGCACGAATAACAAAATCTTTTGAAATTAAAATTTTGTATTCCCAAAAATTGAAATTACTTTTTGATAATAAACAGGCAGTGCACGGCCTAAAAAACACTTAATTGACAACATCTTTTGTAAGTTGTTGTTTTTTTTTTCATTTTGTTTTTCTTAACCTACTTACAACTACAATTAATGTTGAGAGAATTTCAACTAATTGTAGTGGGGAAATGTAAGATGAGATGAACCCACTGTTGTTTATTGTTGATGTGTTTTGTTTAAACTTTGATATTGTTACAAGTAGAACTGTTGCTATAATTCTTATACGTTTAACAGTTTTATTTGGTTTAATATCTCTAGTTTGTCTAAAACCTTTATGGATGAAGTTTCCTGATGATCTGGCCTAAGCAACCAGTGAAATGCATAGGAATAGCTTATCCCATCAACAATAAATTTCAAGTGTTTTTATCAATAATAAAAACTGGGAATTAAGCACGAATAACAAAATCTTTTGAAATTAAAATTTTGTATTCCCAAAAATTGAAATTACTTTTTGATAATAAACAGGCAGTGCACGGCCTAAAAAACACTTAATTGACAACATCTTTTGTAAGTTGTTGTTTTTTTCATTTTGTTTTTCTTAACCTACTTACAACTACAATTAATGTTGAGAGAATTTCAACTAATTGTAGTGGGGAAATGTAAGATGAGATGAACCCACTGTTGTTTATTGTTGATGTGTTTTGTTTAAACTTTGATATTGTTACAAGTAGAACTGTTGCTATAATTCTTATACGTTTAACAGTTTTATTTGGTTTAATATCTTTAGTTTGTCTAAAACCTTTATGGATGAAGTTTCCTGATGATCTGGCCTAAGCAACCAGTGAAATGCATAGGAATAGCTTATCCCATCAACAATAAATTTCAAGTGTTTTTATCAATAATAAAAACTGGGAATTAAGCACGAATAACAAAATCTTTTGAAATTAAAATTTTGTATTCCCAAAAATTGAAATTACTTTTTGATAATAAACAGGCAGTGCACGGCCTAAAAAACACTTAATTGACAACATCTTTTATAAGTTGTTGTTTTTTTCATTTTGTTTTTCTTAACCTACTTACAACTACAATTAATGTTGAGAGAATTTCAACTAATTGTAGTGGGGAAATGTAAGATGAGATGAACCCACTGTTGTTTATTGTTGATGTGTTTTGTTTAACCTTTGATATTGTTACAAGTAGAACTGTTGCTATAATTCTTATACGTTTAACAGTTTTATTTGGTTTAATATCTTTAGTTTGTCTAAAACCTTTATGGATGAAGTTTCCTGATGATCTGGCCTAAGCAACCAGTGAAATGCATAGGAATAGCTTATCCCATCAACAATAAATTTCAAGTGTTTTTATCAATAATAAAAACTGGGAATTAAGCACGAATAACAAAATCTTTTGAAATTAAAATTTTGTATTCCCAAAAATTGAAATTACTTTTTGATAATAAACAGGCAGTGCACGGTCTAAAAAACACTTAATTGACAACATCTTTTGTAAGTTGTTGTTTTTTTCATTTTGTTTTTCTTAACCTACTTACAACTACAATTAATGTTGAGAGAATTTCAACTAATTGTAGTGGGGAAATGTATGATGAGATGAACCCACTGTTGTTTATTGTTGATGTGTTTTGTTTAAACTTTGATATTGTTACAAGTAGAACTGTTGCTATAATTCTTATACGTTTAACAGTTTTATTTGGTTTAATATCTTTAGTTTGTCTAAAACCTTTATGGATGAAGTTTCCTGATGATCTGGCCTAAGCAACCAGTGAAATGCATAGGAATAGCTTATCCCATCAACAATAAATTTCAAGTGTTTTTATCAATAATAAAAACTGGGAATTAAGCACGAATAACAAAATCTTTTGAAATTAAAATTTTGTATTCCCAAAAATTGAAATTACTTTTTGATAATAAACAGGCAGTGCACGGCCTAAAAAAACACTTAATTGACAACATCTTTTGTAAGTTGTTGTTTTTTTCATTTTGTTTTTCTTAACCTACTTACAACTACAATTAATGTTGAGAGAATTTCAACTAATTGTAGTGGGGAAATGTAAGATGAGATGAACCCACTGTTGTTTATTGTTGATGTGTTTTGTTTAAACTTTGATATTGTTACAAGTAGAACTGTTGCTATAATTCTTATACGTTTAACAGTTTTATTTGGTTTAATATCTTTAGTTTGTCTAAAACCTTTATGGATGAAGTTTCCTGATGATCTGGCCTAAGCAACCAGTGAAATGCATAGGAATAGCTTATCCCATCAACAATAAATTTCAAGTGTTTTTATCAATAATAAAAACTGGGAATTAAGCACGAATAACAAAATCTTTTGAAATTAAAATTTTGTATTCCCAAAAATTGAAATTACTTTTTGATAATAAACAGGCAGTGCACGGCCTAAAAAACACTTAATTGACAACATCTTTTGTAAGTTGTTGTTTTTTTTCATTTTGTTTTTCTTAACCTACTTACAACTACAATTAATGTTGAGAGAATTTCAACTAATTGTAGTGGGGAAATGTAAGATGAGATGAACCCACTGTTGTTTATTGTTGATGTGTTTTGTTTAAACTTTGATATTGTTACAAGTAGAACTGTTGCTATAATTCTTATACGTTTAACAGTTTTATTTGGTTTAATATCTTTAGTTTGTCTAAAACCTTTATGGATGAAGTTTCCTGAGGATCTGGCCTAAGCAACCAGTGAAATGCATAGGAATAGCTTATCCCATCAACAATAAATTTCAAGTGTTTTTATCAATAATAAAAACTGGGAATTAAGCACGAATAACAAAATCTTTTGAAATTAAAATTTTGTATTCCCAAAAATTGAAATTACTTTTTGATAATAAACAGGCAGTGCACGGCCTAAAAAACACTTAATTGACAACATCTTTTGTAAGTTGTTGTTTTTTTTTTCATTTTGTTTTTCTTAAGCTACTTACAACTACAATTAATGTTGAGAGAATTTCAACTAATTGTAGTGGGGAAATGTAAGATGAGATGAACCCACTGTTGTTTATTGTTGATGTGTTTTGTTTAAACTTTGATATTGTTACAAGTAGAACTGTTGCTATAATTCTTATACGTTTAACAGTTTTATTTGGTTTAATATCTTTAGTTTGTCTAAAACCTTTATGGATGAAGTTTCCTGATGATCTGGCCTAAGCAACCAGTGAAATGCATAGGAATAGCTTATCCCATCAACAATAAATTTCAAGTGTTTTTATCAATAATAAAAACTGGGAATTAAGCACGAATAACAAAATCTTTTGAAATTAAAATTTTGTATTCCCAAAAATTGAAATTACTTTTTGATAATAAACAGGCAGTGCACGGCCTAAAAAACACTAAATTGACAACATCTTTTGTAAGTTGTTGTTTTTTTCATTTTGTTTTTCTTAACCTACTTACAACTACAATTAATGTTGAGAGAATTTCAACTAATTGTAGTGGGGAAATGTAAGATGAGATGAACCCACTGTTGTTTATTGTTGATGTGTTTTGTTTAAACTTTGATATTGTTACAAGTAGAACTGTTGCTATAATTCTTATACGTTTAACAGTTTTATTTGGTTTAATATCTTTAGTTTGTCTAAAACCTTTATGGATGAAGTTTCCTGATGATCTGGCCTAAGCAACCAGTGAAATGCATAGGAATAGCTTATCCCATCAACAATAAATTTCAAGTGTTTTTATCAATAATAAAAACTGGGAATTAAGCACGAATAACAAAATCTTTTGAAATTAAAATTTTGTATTCCCAAAAATTGAAATTACTTTTTGATAATAAACAGGCAGTACACGGCCTAAAAAACACTTAATTGACAACATCTTTTGTAAGTTGTTGTTTTTTTCATTTTGTTTTTCTTAACCTACTTACAACTACAATTAATGTTGAGAGAATTTCAACTAATTGTAGTGGGGAAATGTAAGATGAGATGAACCCACTGTTGTTTATTGTTGATGTGTTTTGTTTAAACTTTGATATTGTTACAAGTAGAACTGTTGCTATAATTCTTATACGTTTAACAGTTTTATTTGGTTTAATATCTTTAGTTTGTCTAAAACCTTTATGGATGAAGTTTCCTGATGATCTGGCCTAAGCAACCAGTGAAATGCATAGGAATAGCTTATCCCATCAACAATAAATTTCAAGTGTTTTTATCAATAATAAAAACTGGGAATTAAGCACGAATAACAAAATCTTTTGAAATTAAAATTTTGTATTCCCAAAAATTGAAATTACTTTTTGATAATAAACAGGCAGTGCACGGTCTAAAAAACACTTAATTGACAACATCTTTTGTAAGTTGTTGTTTTTTTTTTCATTTTGTTTTTCTTAAGCTACTTACAACTACAATTAATGTTGAGAGAATTTCAACTAATTGTAGTGGGGAAATGTAAGATGAGATGAACCCACTGTTGTTTATTGTTGATGTGTTTTGTTTAAACTTTGATATTGTTACAAGTAGAACTGTTGCTACAATTCTTATACGTTTAACAGTTTTATTTGGTTTAATATCTTTAGTTTGTCTAAAACCTTTATGGATGAAGTTTCCTGATGATCTGGCCTAAGCAACCAGTGAAATGCATAGGAATAGCTTATCCCATCAACAATAAATTTCAAGTGTTTTTATCAATAATAAAAACTGGGAATTAAGCACGAATAACAAAATCTTTTGAAATTAAAATTTTGTATTCCCAAAAATTGAAATTTCTTTTTGATAATAAACAGGCAGTGCACGGTCTAAAAAACACTTAATTGACAACATCTTTTGTAAGTTGTTGTTTTTTTTTTTTCATTTTGTTTTTCTTAAGCTACTTACAACTACAATTAATGTTGAGAGAATTTCAACTAATTGTAGTGGGGAAATGTAAGATGAGATGAACCCACTGTTGTTTATTGTTGATGTGTTTTGTTTAAACTTTGATATTGTTACAAGTAGAACTGTTGCTATAATTCTTATACGTTTAACAGTTTTATTTGGTTTAATATCTTTAGTTTGTCTAAAACCTTTATGGATGAAGTTTCCTGATGATCTGGCCTAAGCAACCAGTGAAATGCATAGGAATAGCTTATCCCATCAACAATAAATTTCAAGTGTTTTTATCAATAATAAAAACTGGGAATTAAGCACGAATAACAAAATCTTTTGAAATTAAAATTTTGTATTCCCAAAAATTGAAATTATTTTTTGACATTATCAAAGGTTTTTGTAAAAGTAACCTCTTTTTTTGTTAATATGACTAATAATGGAATGTACCTGTGAATTGTTTCTTAAGGCCCAACCAGAACATGCATGTATTAGCTTAAGCAACTGTCAAAAATTAACGAAAAGTCTGTCAAATGCATAAGCAAATAAAAAAAGACTTTTAGGTGGCCATAATGTACTTAATATCTATTTAACCATTGTTGCATATTTGTGCAATATTTTGTTTTTTTGCGAGTATTTCAAACTAAAAAGTACCATAAACTCCAACCGTGTATTTGTTTATTTTATGCTATTTTATTTGTAAAGAATTTAAAAATAGATAATTTGTGAGTGTCTTAAACAAAAATGGAAAATAAATTAAAATATGTAAAGGTAATGAAACATCCTCTAGAAGCACTGTATTTAATAGAAACAATGAATGAAATTAAAGTGAAAAAAAGCGGTCGTGTGCAGTAAGAGAAGTTAATCGGACAGGAAGAAGAATGGGTTTTTCGTGCTGACATTTTTAAGAATAAAAGATGTTGATCATCAGCAATTTTTCATATACACTAGAGCGCCGACTTGCGTCGTTAATGGGGACCGGAGAAACGCGACGCAAATCGAAACGACGCAAATCGAATTACCTTTTTCTATATAAATGCACTGAAATTTAATTTATTGGGGAACATATTCAAAACAAAGCAAAAAATTTTGTATTTTTTATAAAAAACTGGTATGAATACATTTTTTTTTATTTCATTTTCTTCAACAAATGTTTATAATTTTTATAAAGAAGCAACAAAACAATAAATTAAGAAAAAAAAATAACAAAAAACATTAAAAAATTTTAATTTATTTAGTTTGCATTGCGCTCTCTTCAGATGATAAATCTAAATCATCAACACTTATATCCATTTGATTGGATGTTCTTACTGTTTTTTTTACAAAAATGTCTAAAGTTTGTTGAATTTTTAAAGATTTTTTTTGTTGGTATATTTTTTTGTAACAACTAATTGCTTGATCAACAGATGCTGCAACGCCCGTGCTACGGTTTTCGTCTGGATCGTTTTCAGAAAATATATCCATTGCATGGGAAATTAATTGCATAGCTTTGGAAATATTGGCGATTGTTAGTTTTTTTTCTTCTAATGTATCATCATTTATTATGACATCATCTTCTAAAACATGCTGAATATCAATGGCTAATAAATTCTCATTATCAAGCTCCTCATCGTGAGACAGCAAAAATTCATTAATATCACCTTCCTCCATTCCGTCAAATTCTGCTTCTCTAGCTAAATTAGTCAACTCATTACTAACGTTTGGAACATCATCAACACCATCTTCGTCTCCGTTAATAAGTTCTGGCCATAATTGCCGCCAACTTCCTTTCATGGAGGATACCTTAACTTCTTCCCAAGATAAATGTATATTTTCAATAGCTTTCACTATGTTGTAGTTTTTCCAGAAGTCTTTCATAGAGAGTTTTTCATTTTTGTCTGTTGAATCAAGAAGTTGCCGGAAAGTTCGGCGTAAGTAGTACATTTTAAAGTTTGAAATTACGCCCTGGTCCATAGGTTGAATAAGTGATGTTGTGTTAGGTGGCATAAAAACAACTTTAACATGCTCCGATAAGTCATCTGAAAAAATTGGATGTCCTGGTGCGTTATCGACTAACAAAAGCATTTTGAACTCAATTTGTTGAGAGGAACAATAGCGTTTAAACTCAGGAACGGCACAATTTTCTAACCAATCTTTAAACAGGGTTGCGGTCATCCAGGCCTTTTTATTAGAGCGCCAGTGTATCGGGAGGTCTCTTTTGTTTATATTTTTCATTGCCCTTGGATTTTCTGCTTGGTATATCAAAAAAGGTTTAAATTTAAAATCTCCTGCTGCGTTTCCTCCCAAAAGAAGTGTTAGCCGATCCTTCGCGGCTTTATATCCAGGGCATGCTTTCTCATTTTTTGACAAGTAAGTTCTTGATGGTAACCGTTTCCAAAAAAGACCTGTTTCGTCGGCATTCAAAATCTGCTTAGCAGAATACCCTCCGTTTTCAATTATGGCTTTCAGCTCAAGCTTAAACTTTTCTGAAGCTACTGAATCTGCACTGGCTGACCATGCCACAATGCCACATTATGTAAATTTGCCCGAGTTTTAAAGCGGTTAAACCAACCGTTGCTGGCTTCGAAATCATCATAATTTGCGTTACTACTAGATTCAGTATTTTTCTTAAGGTCGGAGTAAATAGAAAGAGCTTTATTTTTTATTACGTCCTTGCTCAGTGGCATTCTTCGCTTATTTTGATCATGTATCCAAATTGAAAGAAGGGACTCCATCTTAATCAATAAGGGATTTCTTGCTATAGTATCTTGTTTAGATTGGAGTGGTGTGGCAATATCAGCTAATTGATTTATTTTATCACTGTCTCTGTTGCAAATTGTTCTTACTGTTGTGGGTGCTAGTCCAAGAGCTCTTCCTATATTTACAGCCTTTTCTCCAGATTTAAAACGTTTAATTACTTCCAATTTTAATTCCAAACTTATTACTTTTCTTTTACTTTGACTCATTGTTTACGTCCCTAAGGTATTTTGACGAATCACAGACTAAAATCTTACTATAACCAGACAGTTGTTCTTAGCACCACTTATGCATACAACAAAGAAAAGGAAATTCCCCTTGTTTCACGCATTTTGATAACTTCTTAACAACCTGGTGACGATGAGTGTTGCCAGAAGTTGTAAAAATGCTAAAAGACAGAAAAGATGCTAAATCAGACACTACAAATGCTAAAAATGGTAATCCACAATGCTGCAGTAAAAAATTTAACCGTTTTTAGCGACGCAAATCGAAATCAAAACGACACAAATCGGAAATAAACCGACGCAAATCGAAATCAAAACGACGCAAATCGGAAACAAACCGACGCAACTCGAAATCAAAACGACGCAAATCGGAAACAAACCGACGCAAATCGAAATCAAAACGATGCAAATCGAACCGACGCAAATCGGGGTCAAAACGACGCAACTCGGACCGACGCAACTTGAAATTGCAACGACGCAAATCGAATTTCTCTAGTTTTTAAAAGGCGACGCAAATCGAAACGACGCAAATCGGGACGACGCAAGTCGGGGCTCTAGTGTACACGAGAATGACACCTCGTGTATATGAACTTTTATTAAACCTGATAAAGCCGTTCCTACAAAAAGAGTCATTAAGAGAACCTGTGCAACCAGAATGCCGGCTGGCGGAAACCTTGCTGTAAATGTTTTTCTTTTTGTTATATTTTATAAATATTAATATGTAAATTGTTTTCCTGTTTCATTATAAAAAAGATATTTAACACAAGGAACTTCATTTCAATCGCTCGCTTGGTGTTTCAAATTAGGTAAAGAGACTGTACGGTGCATCATTTTGGAGACGACTGAGGTAATTTGGAGCAAATTAAGCAATATTTATGTGGCGGAACCTAACGAACAAGACTACAAACAAATTGCTGAAGATTTCTGGAATATGTGGGATATGCCTAACTGTATTGGATCAATTGATGGCAAACACATTGCCATACAATGCCCACCTAATAGCGGCAGTCAGTTTTTTTGTTACAAACATTTTTTTTCCATTGTGTTGTTAGCAGCATGCGATGCACGATATCGCTTCACCCATATAGATATTGGAGCGTATGGAAGCCAGAGTGTTGGCGGTAAGTTCAAATTTTTAAAATGCATATGTTTTTCTTTAAATTATTTTTAATATAAATTACATACATATATATTTAGGTATCTTTCAATTGAGTCGATTCGGAAAAAGGCTGCTAAATAACAAACTTCCCATTCCATCGCCCAGAAACTTGCCAAACACGGACTTTAAAATTCCACACTTTTTTGTTGGTGTGCTGCCTTCCCTTTACGAAAAAAACTAATGCGCCCTTACCCCGGCGCGCTTTTGCCGAGCGACAAAGATATTTTTAATAAAAGGCTATCAAGAGCTCGTCGCACAATAGAAAACGCTTTCGGTATTTTAGTGTCTCGCTGGCGAGTACTCCTAACAACCTTGCATTTATTTCCCAATAATGCAGAAAAAATCGTACTGTCATGTGTTGTTTTGCACAATTTCATAATGTTGAATGATATTGATGCATCATATGTTCCGAGCAATTACGTTGATTGGCAGGATGCGAACGGTGATTTTCAGGCTGGGTCGTGGCGAGGTGATGTTGGAAACAATATCAAGTCGATTTTACCGTCTTCAAATATCCGTCATTACGGTGGAAAAACGTCAACGGAAATTAGAAATAATTTATGCAGTTTTGTTAATAGTCCTTAAAATATTACTTTCACCTTAACAGTTATTCCTTTTTCATAAAAGTTAGATGGTTACATTGAGCTTTTGATTTTTATTTTTTCAATTAAAAATAACAGTTGTTATTTGATTTTGATTTTTTTTAACAACAACAATAAAAGTTATTTTTTTATTTTTAATTTTTTTAACAAAAAAATTAGTTATTCTATAAAGAAATGTACATGTTATAAAAATTTAGTTGACTTTAACTATTTATTTTAATCAGTGGGATTTTTTATGCGCATTAAAATAAATAGTTAAAGTCAACTAAATTGTTATAACATGTACATTTCTGTAGAGAATAACTAATTTTTTTGTTAAAAAAATTAAAAATAAAAAAATAACTATTATTGTTTGTTAAAAAAAATCAAAATCAAATAATAACTGTTATTTTTAATTGAAAAAATAAAAATCAAAAGCTAACTGTTACCATCTAACTTTTTTGCTAAAAAAAATAAAAATCTAAATTTTATTATCATAGAAAAGTCCTTAAGGATCAACATGGAATACTTGAATTTTTTTTTTTTTCGACATTTACTTCAATATGCTTTTTTGTTTTAAAATTTGCAAATAATTGTTATTTTCTGTTTTTGTATTTTAAATATACAATAATTAATCATTTTTATTTCTTTCCTTTTTATTTTATTATTTATATCAGCCTGAGAAAATGATCACTTTTTTGCAAAAATGACATCGAGGCCCCAAATCTTTAAGACCCCATAAAGAAAGTGCATGACTTTTGGCTAAACTGGGAGACACGAGTCTTTTTTTTTGTCCTTTATGGTTATTTTTCGTCCGTATATGGTTATTTTTTTCGTGTTGCACTGTGTTACTTGTAGATTTAAAATTCTTATAATTTTAGATTATTAAAGCAATACAGATAATCATTATCTGCCTGTCCCTTTATATGCAAATAGTTGCTGCCTGTCCCTCGATTTCGAACGAAAATTTCGATCGCTGAACTTATGTAAATTTAAGAAAAAAATCATTTTTGAAATTTTGTTTTTGTTTTAAATGTAAGTTTGTCGGGCGAAATTTTCATTCGAAATCGAGGGACAGGCAGCAACTTTTATACAGGGGTGTGCTGGAAATCGCAAACGCAAAACGCAAGAATTTTAAAAGTCGTTTTTTATTAAGATTTCTGTAATAAAAGAATTTTATGACAAATATTATACAAACATTTCTCTATTAAACAGAATTTTATAACAAAAATTATAAAAATTTGATTAAAAGTGTATTATAAACAGCCTCCAAATTCTTGCGTTTTGCGTTTGCGATTTCCAGCACACCCCCCATAGATATAAGTATATGAAATTAATGAATATGTCCATAAATGAAATTAAATAAAATGAAAATGAGAGATATAATTAAAGGAAATAATTAATTAAACTTAGCAAAGTTTTCGTGAACATCTCATCTGATGTCTCTGGCTCTTGCTCAAGCGATGCTGCTAAGCTCATTTCAATACTTTGTAAAGTCTCACCAAATTGTTTATATATACTATTCATAGTGGGTTTAGACTTTTTGAGAGGGGGTGGAGATGGCGTTTGAGGTTCCAGTAAACTGTGTCCACTTAATATGGACTGCTCAAAGACGGGCTCTGTTTCCTGTACAAAATGTATGTAAGTAAGAATGTATGAACATAACGGCGCGGTGCGAGAGAATCTTTCAAAAACAACATTGGCTGCAAGAATCTCCATTCTTCTAGGTAGCACATCCCACTACCTGATGGAGCTTCCATCCTTTTGAGCTCTTTACAAAAACGTTCGCGGAGTAATTTCCATCTGTGCTTGCAGCCCGTTTCTTTTAATTCATGAAAATATAAAAGCCAACAAACGAACAAACAATTCCTATGTATTGCATATGTACGTACCACTTTTGCTGCAGATTGCTCCTATTTCCTTCCAAGCCCTTTCCTTAACATTTCTTTTAAAGTAAAACGGATCGCTTTTGTCATACAGGCACTGTTTTTTTTTTCCACATTTTCAATTAAATTCAAAATAAATGTAAATTCGTCGTCTTTCTCCATTTTAAGTTATTTTTTTTTTATTGTTATACATACACAGCTGTTTTCGTACGGAATGTGCGTTCAGTTTGGCACTTTGCTTAAGCAAATGACATTTGACGAAACTTAACGAAAAGCATCATTAAGTACATTGTAGCTTGCCATATATGTTTTATATGTACTCGCACAGCTACTTAAGTTGACTTAAGCGACCTCATTCATGTTCTGGTTGGGCCTTAAGTACAAGAATTTATGAGTCATGATTTAGCTCTACTCACTTTTTCACTACTCATTGCTGATCTCTGGTGGGGATTAACCCAAAAAAAGATTTTAGAATACTTTTATCTACTCACTTTGGGGAAAATTGGAGTGAAAATAATAACTTGTAATTTTATATTTCAGTTTATTTTTTTTAAAATTCATATTTTTTAACTCTGCAGGTGGCAGAACAACTACACCAATATACATTTTGAAAACTTAACAGTAGACCGCACAAATCACAAATGCTTTTATTTCAGTCCGAATATTTTATATGACTCTTATACGTTTTTCTTGACGATAATATCCTTAATAAAATTACGTCAAAACGGTAGCATACCTCTACTTATTAAATTGCACTTAATGCTCTTTACCTCCCATGATGGTATTGGTACTGTTCAATCCCTTGAGGCAAACAGCACCAAGTCCAGCAACAAAAGGGTAATATTTCCCAAAAAAAAAAAAAATACAAGGCTTACAACAATTTTTTTAACTTACTTTTCTCTTCAAAATGTGTTATACAAATTATACAAGTAACAACTGAAGGCGCATCTGCATGTTTAAATAAAAATATATTTAATTTTCCTGTGAATGATTAACAAAAATGGTCGAAATATTTGACAAAATAAATAAAATACAAGCAAAATGGCAGAATTTTGATTTACTTACATATGTATAATTAAAACAAAAGACCTAACTTCACAATTTACAAAAAAAAAATACTCTTCATGTTCTTTGCCTCTATGCACATTCCCCATATTGTCTACAAATTCAGTGATAAACAGTACACTTGATGCACTTTACGTCTAAGCAAGCTGGACTTGGTGTTGTTTTCAGGAGGACTTATGGGAAGTCACATATTGATAGAGGAAATATTCTGATTCCAACAGTATAAAAAACGTATTTTCAAAAAGATGTGAATTGGTTTAGTTTATCTCTATTGTTACATTTTTTAACACCGTTTGCATAATTTTAATAAATTAATACAACTTTCAAAATATACTAAAGTTCAATGATTGCTTTTCCTAGTTGGTTATAGTGTGTTCCAAAACTTGTTCGATCCCATATGATTTGTAGCAAAACTCGTTTCTTTCGAAAATTAGATCTATTTTAATCAAGAATGGCATTACACTTCAGAACAGTGATGCCAAATGTAGGGAATTTTCGCTTTTTGTAGGGATTTTTTTCGAAAATTTTGAAGCGTAGGGGAAAAAGGACAGTCTTTTTTAAAAGAAACCATATACTATGAGTCCTAACAGCCTGGCAATCCATATATTAAAACCATGTACCCGACTATTCTTCGAATCCCCTACTATATAATTAAGTGACAATGTATATTCGCGTTCGCATTGCGAACTATTCTCTTATTTTTGCTATTTGCATTCGCACTCACATTCTCTAAAATGTATGCGAATATTAAAAGCGAATATCCAATAAATGAAATTTCTGCATAGAAATTTCTCTGTAAAAAAACAATCACACCTTCTAAGCTAAGAGAAATAAAAAAATATAAAATTTTTAAAAAATTTTAAATGAAAACTTTTAAGGATATGAAATGATTGACTTTTAAAAGCAACTTTTTTATATTTTGCAGAGCCCCTTTTATTTGGTACCAAGTTTGCTAAAAATTATTAGATACTTATGTTAAACAAATTATTAAAAATAAGTATTATTGAAAACTATTAAGCTCTTAAAAAATGAACAAATGATGAGGAAATGATAAATCAAACGAAGTTTGACTCTGTTTTGTTCTAGATTAAAGGATTTATAGAGGCGTTTCTGTCAAAATTAAATTTGTCTCAAGTGTTATTTTTTATGTTTTGCTACGCTCTCTTCATCGCTGTTTCTCAAGCTTTTGATAAAATCTGACATGTAGGCTTGTTACATAAATTGAAGCTAATCCTACCAGTTAACACACACAAGCAGTTAGATAGCTACTTGGTCGGTAGAAAATTATTATTAAAGAAGGTGATTTTTTAAGTTCTCCTCAGCCAAATGAAGCTGGAGTCCCTCAGGGGCCACTTTTTTACCTCATATATACCTCGGACATGCCAACAAAGAAATACACCCTAACCTCTACTTTTGCTGATGATACAGCTTTTCTAAGCGTACACGAGAACAGTCGTGAAGCATCTCGATAACTGCAGGATCATATATTTCAACTAGAACTGTGGTTAAAGCAATGGAGAATAAAGGTCAATGAGCAAAAATGCGTACATATTACATTCACCTTGCGTCGGGAAACATGCCCCCCTATTAAAATCAATAATCAACTAATGCCTCAACAATCGCATGTCAAATATCTCGGTATTCATCTAGATCGGAACTGCCTATATTAGCAAAATTAACCCAAATGAAACTAAAAGCAATTCAAATTAACTGGCTTATTGCAAGAAATTCTGTTCTTAGTCTCGATTGCAAACTACTACTTTACAACTTTATTTTAAAACCAATATGGTGCTATGGTATTCAACTATTGGGCACTGCCTCGGCCTCAACAAGGATCTCAATGTGCCACTGGTAAGGACTATTATTACGAAGTATGCTGTAAAATATTTAAAAAGGCTAGAGTTGCACCCAAATCCACCAGCTCGAAATATTTTAAATGATAGCGGCCACGCTCGCTTGAGAAGAAGAGACACTGCAGCACTTACCCATTACGATAAGCGATAAACACATATATAAATGTGGACAGAGTCCGTGATGAAGAAAATTTTTGTCTGGCACAGGCAGGACATAAAATAAAGAAATAGGAGAAGATTTGATTAATTATTGTTAGTTCATATTTAATATATGAAGATTCAATAAATAAAAAATGACAAAAAATAGTGTTATTTTTGAAATTAATTGTTTTTTTAATAAAAAATTTAATTATGTGTAACACCAATGAAGATTCGAATACTAATTGCGAAAACATATCTAATACCAGTCCTTACCTATGGATGTGAAATCTTCGCAAGTTGTGATTCAAATAGCAAACATAAGTTAAAGGTAGCGTTTAACAACATTACGAGATATGTTTATGGCATAAAAAATTATGTCAGTGATGGCAATTATATTAATATTACCCCGCTTTCAAAAAAAATATACGGTGTGCTATTTGAAGACTTGTTGAAAATACGAACTCTTGTTTATCTGCATAAAATTATAACCACTCGTGAACCAAATTATCTCTATAATCGTTTAAATTTTAGTCGCCTCGGAAGGAACAAGAATTTTATTCAATTTAGACACCGCACGCTAGTTTCGGAATGGCAATTTTTTATAACTGCAATACGTCTCTGGAACAATCTTCCCTCAACAATTAAAGAAACCAGCAGCGCCCTGCATTTCAAGCAACAGTTATTTAGATTTTATTCATAAATAACTAACGTTATTATTATCGCTCTCAATATTGTTTTCGTATATAAAAATGTATTTCACTATTCTTTTTTTTTCACTTATGTTATATTTTATACCAACATACCTATTAATTGTTTAAATAATATACCTGTTTTATGTTATTATTTTGTATATTTTTATGTTATTGATAAATACTTTTGATCATAACTTCATTAGATTTCTACTCACTAAAACCCATGTTTTGTTGTAGAAGTTCCAAATAAATGAAATAAATAAATAAATAAATAAAATAATAAATATGTACAAAATGTTAACAAAAAAAATATGTTTTTGTTTGCTTGTCGCTAAAAACAATAAACTTTTAACGTAAGGAAAATTGTAGGGAATTTTTTTTTGGTTGTAGGGAAAAAAGATATTTTTTTGGACACACGTAGGGATTTTCTGAAATTTTTCCTGGCATCACTGCTTCAGAATCGAAAAATTTCAACTAATTTGGTCCACTTCATCGGGCGCTATATATTTTTGTTTTGCATTTTAACAAAATTCGAATAAAGTGTAACGAGCGAGCTTTGCATCTCACAAAGTTCAATGCGTCACGTGTTAGAATTAAAATATCGATTTTAAATTTTTAGAGAATCATTTTCTTGCTATATTTAAACTTTTAAAAGTACTGCATTAGAAAAAAAATAGAGTTTAAAGTAAAATAAGGACCATATATATTTAGCATAAAGGTTAGAGTAATAGTCGGAGTCTAACTGAAAAAATTTCAGCAAATGTAGTCGGAGTTAGAACTATTTCTTGCCCTGCTAAAACCCCAAGAAAAAATTTATTTCGAAAAAATGATAACGCCAGCGTACAATTTTACCTTGGATTGGATATATTTAAAAAATGTTACATTTAGGCGCCTCGAAAATGATTTTTTTGATATGTCGTAGTGAAATTTTTTTCTCCTCTTGCCAAATGCTATCGATGGCACAATGGAACAAATTTTTGTCCTTACAAATCGGCCCGCTCTAATGTATATACCCTCAAAAGAAAAATCAATCCATCCGTACTCAAATCAATCCGAAGCAGTTTTAATAGAACTGTAAGTACGGATTTTCTTGATCAAGTACAGAAAGATTGATTCAAGCACGTATTTTCAATCCCAAAATACTTAAATTATCCATACTCAATCCCGATTTCGCGCTTGAAACAATCCGAAAATGAGATTGATTAAAGTCAAACTAAGATTGAATCAATCTCAAAATGCGCTTGATTCAAGAATTATAAACTTGTTTTAATCTGAATTCGTGCTTCAAAAAATCCAAAAAAGAAATTGGAAAGAAAAAATTATAATGATTGATTTACTTACCCGTTTTACACCTTAAAGAATGATACAACACCAGCAACATGCCTGATATGATTTTTACATAAAAGAATGCAATGCTTTCTACTTGATTTAAGAATTTTGTACTTATTTCAAGAAATTTCGGGACTGAATTTTGAAAGTAATCCCATTTAGGATTGTTTTGAGTACGTTTCAGTTTTATTCTTACTTGAATTTTTGAGTACGACTCGTACTTAAAGTAATCATAAAAACTTGATTTATTCCGCGTGTTTTGCTTTCTGTGTACATATAAATAGTCGCAGGAATTAAAGAACGCTTTAACTGACAAAACATAAAATTTTCACCAGAGCCAAAAAACTCGTACGAAAGAAAGGAAAAAAAACTATACAACTAAGGAACATGAGTTTAAAAACGTATTTTTATTTTTTCTCGCTTTCGCTGTAAACATTTCCTCTCAAGCAGGGTTGATAAAGTTGGAATAATTGTACATTTTTTGGTACAATTCAAAACTAAAAAGTACGCTGGAACCCCCGTGACTCATTTGGTACTATTTCCAAATTTTTCAAGCCTACATATTTATAATACATATAAAATGGCAACTAGTATTTACTGTCCAATAAATATAAGCGGAGTTTATTGTTTGGTGCAAATAGTCTTGCGAAAATGCAAAATTTCGTAGCTTTTTTATGAAATCTAAGGGAAACTTTATTTTTTGTTGTTGGATTTAACAAAACAGCTATGATATTTTGCAAGAGCATTTGCACCAAACGCTGAACTCGGCTATTGTGAATAGATTCTTGCACTTGTTCATTGAACGATTGCTTACGCCACATTCTAAATTTAGTATGATGATATTGACAAGTATTTAAAGAATATAGGAAACCACTTCTGCAAAAGTTCTACATAGTAGAATGGACGAACTCCTCTCAATTCAAGATATTCGTCAACAAGATGGTTGTCCCGTTAAGGAATAATGAACAGAATTTTGGAACATTATTATTTTACTCCGAATTATTTTGAAGGAGATTTTACAAGTGCTTAATTAAATTTTATTATATTCGGCCCTTCTACTCCTTTTCTGTTTCTGTAGTACATATTAAAAATTGTAAGCACAATAAATTTGGAAACGCAATCCGAAGATGTTCGTATGTACATAATTTTAAAACGCTTAAAAATTTTATTTGCGCTTAAAAATCGAGATAACATTTTGAGAAAAAGACGATAAATTCTAAAAAGTGTATGAAAACGCTCTCTGGCGGCAATCAAAAATAAAAATTAATGGATTTCTTGACCCTAAAAACCGCATGATACAGGTCTGGCCAGATAAAATACAATTTGTTTATCTCTATTCTTGAATATTTTGGAAAACTAACTATTTTGAAAAATCCGGGGATCGAATCGCGATGTGCTTTTGACGCGAAAAAATGTGACCCACCCTATTATTTTGTATAATTAATGCACAAATGAATTTTAAGTACCTTTTGTTTTTGTTGTATTACATTTATGTTTTTAAAAATAAATTAAAAACATTTTTTAAAAAAGATTTAGTACTATTGGGGCTGAAAAAGTACGATTTTAAAAGTTCATTGGTACAATATTGGTTTTTTCATTTATTATCCCTGCTCTCAAGTCTATTATTCCCGATGATTCTGCGGCTTACAGCAAACGAATTTTTTTTTTCGTAAGTGAATTTTTTTTTCCTCATACAAATATGGGACTGGGACCAATCGACGCAGTATTTTTTCTGATAAAAATCATGCAAAAAAACTTATTTTCGATTTTTTGTCAGTTACCTCGTTCTTTAATTCCTGTGACGATATGCACTTATGCAGCACAACATAATTACATTTTAATAACTTGCTTTCACAAAAAATTCTTGAAAAATGCTCATATAGAGCAATTCCATATGAAAGCGATCACCTTTTGGACGACCCCTCTCCGATTTTAAAATAAATAGTCTCAATCGATTGCCCAGCAAAAAATAATGTACCTACATATTTTTTTTTTTTTTTATAGTGACTAGTTTAGTGGTGGTGTACACCACTGTCATGTGAAAAATTGAAGAATTCTTCATAAGGGACCTCATTGAAAGTTGTTGTATTGCATATGTACGTACCACTTTTGCTGCAGATTGCTCCTATTTCCTTCCAAGCCCTTTCCTTAACATTTCTTTTAAAGTAAAACGGATCGCTTTTGTCATACAGGCACTGTTTTTTTTTCCACATTTTCAATTAAATTCAAAATAAATGTAAATTCGTCGTCTTTCTCCATTTTAAGTTATTTTTTTTTTATTGTTATACATACACAGCTGTTTTCGTACGGAATGTGCGTTCAGTTTGGCACTTTGCTTAAGCAAATGACATTTGACGAAACTTAACGAAAAGCATCATTAAGTACATTGTAGCTTGCCATATATGTTTTATATGTACTCGCACAGCTACTTAAGTTGACTTAAGCGACCTCATTCATGTTCTGGTTGGGCCTTAAGTACAAGAATTTATGAGTCATGATTTAGCTCTACTCACTTTTTCACTACTCATTGCTGATCTCTGGTGGGGATTAACCCAAAAAAAGATTTTAGAATACTTTTATCTACTCACTTTGGGGAAAATTGGAGTGAAAATAATAACTTGTAATTTTATATTTCAGTTTATTTTTTTTAAAATTCATATTTTTTAACTCTGCAGGTGGCAGAACAACTACACCAATATACATTTTGAAAACTTAACAGTAGACCGCACAAATCACAAATGCTTTTATTTCAGTCCGAATATTTTATATGACTCTTGTACGTTTTTCTTGACGATAATATCCTTAATAAAATTACGTCAAAACGGTAGCATACCTCTACTTATTAAATTGCACTTAATGCTCTTTACCTCCCATGATGGTATTGGTACTGTTCAATCCCTTGAGGCAAACAGCACCAAGTCCAGCAACAAAAGGGTAATATTTCCCAAAAAAAAAAAAAATACAAGGCTTACAACAATTTTTTTAACTTACTTTTCTCTTCAAAATGTGTTATACAAATTATACAAGTAACAACTGAAGGCGCATCTGCATGTTTAAATAAAAATATATTTAATTTTCCTGTGAATGATTAACAAAAATGGTCGAAATATTTGACAAAATAAATAAAATACAAGCAAAATGGCAGAATTTTGATTTACTTACATATGTATAATTAAAACAAAAGACCTAACTTCACAATTTACAAAAAAAAAATACTCTTCATGTTCTTTGCCTCTATGCACATTCCCCATATTGTCTACAAATTCAGTGATAAACAGTACACTTGATGCACTTTACGTCTAAGCAAGCTGGACTTGGTGTTGTTTTCAGGAGGACTTATGGGAAGTCACATATTGATAGAGGAAATATTCTGATTCCAACAGTATAAAAAACGTATTTTCAAAAAGATGTGAATTGGTTTAGTTTATCTCTATTGTTACATTTTTTAACACCGTTTGCATAATTTTAATAAATTAATACAACTTTCAAAATATACTAAAGTTCAATGATTGCTTTTCCTAGTTGGTTATAGTGTGTTCCAAAACTTGTTCGATCCCATATGATTTGTAGCAAAACTCGTTTCTTTCGAAAATTAGATCTATTTTAATCAAGAATGGCATTACACTTCAGAACAGTGATGCCAAATGTAGGGAATTTTCGCTTTTTGTAGGGATTTTTTTCGAAAATTTTGAAGCGTAGGGGAAAAAGGACAGTCTTTTTTAAAAGAAACCATATACTATGAGTCCTAACAGCCTGGCAATCCATATATTAAAACCATGTACCCGACTATTCTTCGAATCCCCTACTATATAATTAAGTGACAATGTATATTCGCGTTCGCATTGCGAACTATTCTCTTATTTTTGCTATTTGCATTCGCACTCACATTCTCTAAAATGTATGCGAATATTAAAAGCGAATATCCAATAAATGAAATTTCTGCATAGAAATTTCTCTGTAAAAAAACAATCACACCTTCTAAGCTAAGAGAAATAAAAAAATATAAAATTTTTAAAAAATTTTAAATGAAAACTTTTAAGGATATGAAATGATTGACTTTTAAAAGCAACTTTTTTATATTTTGCAGAGCCCCTTTTATTTGGTACCAAGTTTGCTAAAAATTATTAGATACTTATGTTAAACAAATTATTAAAAATAAGTATTATTGAAAACTATTAAGCTCTTAAAAAATGAACAAATGATGAGGAAATGATAAATCAAACGAAGTTTGACTCTGTTTTGTTCTAGATTAAAGGATTTATAGAGGCGTTTCTGTCAAAATTAAATTTGTCTCAAGTGTTATTTTTTATGTTTTGCTACGCTCTCTTCATCGCTGTTTCTCAAGCTTTTGATAAAATCTGACATGTAGGCTTGTTACATAAATTGAAGCTAATCCTACCAGTTAACACACACAAGCAGTTAGATAGCTACTTGGTC
Source organism: Pollenia angustigena (assembly GCA_930367215.1). Lineage (NCBI taxonomy): Eukaryota > Metazoa > Arthropoda > Insecta > Diptera > Polleniidae > Pollenia > Pollenia angustigena. The sequence continues at coordinate 6,269,787 of OV884061.1, read as the reverse complement.
GGTAGAAAATTATTATTAAAGAAGGTGATTTTTTAAGTTCTCCTCAGCCAAATGAAGCTGGAGTCCCTCAGGGGCCACTTTTTTACCTCATATATACCTCGGACATGCCAACAAAGAAATACACCCTAACCTCTACTTTTGCTGATGATACAGCTTTTCTAAGCGTACACGAGAACAGTCGTGAAGCATCTCGATAACTGCAGGATCATATATTTCAACTAGAACTGTGGTTAAAGCAATGGAGAATAAAGGTCAATGAGCAAAAATGCGTACATATTACATTCACCTTGCGTCGGGAAACATGCCCCCCTATTAAAATCAATAATCAACTAATGCCTCAACAATCGCATGTCAAATATCTCGGTATTCATCTAGATCGGAACTGCCTATATTAGCAAAATTAACCCAAATGAAACTAAAAGCAATTCAAATTAACTGGCTTATTGCAAGAAATTCTGTTCTTAGTCTCGATTGCAAACTACTACTTTACAACTTTATTTTAAAACCAATATGGTGCTATGGTATTCAACTATTGGGCACTGCCTCGGCCTCAACAAGGATCTCAATGTGCCACTGGTAAGGACTATTATTACGAAGTATGCTGTAAAATATTTAAAAAGGCTAGAGTTGCACCCAAATCCACCAGCTCGAAATATTTTAAATGATAGCGGCCACGCTCGCTTGAGAAGAAGAGACACTGCAGCACTTACCCATTACGATAAGCGATAAACACATATATAAATGTGGACAGAGTCCGTGATGAAGAAAATTTTTGTCTGGCACAGGCAGGACATAAAATAAAGAAATAGGAGAAGATTTGATTAATTATTGTTAGTTCATATTTAATATATGAAGATTCAATAAATAAAAAATGACAAAAAATAGTGTTATTTTTGAAATTAATTGTTTTTTTAATAAAAAATTTAATTATGTGTAACACCAATGAAGATTCGAATACTAATTGCGAAAACATATCTAATACCAGTCCTTACCTATGGATGTGAAATCTTCGCAAGTTGTGATTCAAATAGCAAACATAAGTTAAAGGTAGCGTTTAACAACATTACGAGATATGTTTATGGCATAAAAAATTATGTCAGTGATGGCAATTATATTAATATTACCCCGCTTTCAAAAAAAATATACGGTGTGCTATTTGAAGACTTGTTGAAAATACGAACTCTTGTTTATCTGCATAAAATTATAACCACTCGTGAACCAAATTATCTCTATAATCGTTTAAATTTTAGTCGCCTCGGAAGGAACAAGAATTTTATTCAATTTAGACACCGCACGCTAGTTTCGGAATGGCAATTTTTTATAACTGCAATACGTCTCTGGAACAATCTTCCCTCAACAATTAAAGAAACCAGCAGCGCCCTGCATTTCAAGCAACAGTTATTTAGATTTTATTCATAAATAACTAACGTTATTATTATCGCTCTCAATATTGTTTTCGTATATAAAAATGTATTTCACTATTCTTTTTTTTTTCACTTATGTTATATTTTATACCAACATACCTATTAATTGTTTAAATAATATACCTGTTTTATGTTATTATTTTGTATATTTTTATGTTATTGATAAATACTTTTGATCATAACTTCATTAGATTTCTACTCACTAAAACCCATGTTTTGTTGTAGAAGTTCCAAATAAATGAAATAAATAAATAAATAAATAAAATAATAAATATGTACAAAATGTTAACAAAAAAAATATGTTTTTGTTTGCTTGTCGCTAAAAACAATAAACTTTTAACGTAAGGAAAATTGTAGGGAATTTTTTTTTGGTTGTAGGGAAAAAAGATATTTTTTTGGACACACGTAGGGATTTTCTGAAATTTTTCCTGGCATCACTGCTTCAGAATCGAAAAATTTCAACTAATTTGGTCCACTTCATCGGGCGCTATATATTTTTGTTTTGCATTTTAGCAAAATTCGAATAAAGTGTAACGAGCGAGCTTTGCATCTCACAAAGTTCAATGCGTCACGTGTTAGAATTAAAATATCGATTTTAAATTTTTAGAGAATCATTTTCTTGCTATATTTAAACTTTTAAAAGTACTGCATTAGAAAAAAAATAGAGTTTAAAGTAAAATAAGGACCATATATATTTAGCATAAAGGTTAGAGTAATAGTCGGAGTCTAACTGAAAAAATTTCAGCAAATGTAGTCGGAGTTAGAACTATTTCTTGCCCTGCTAAAACCCCAAGAAAAAATTTATTTCGAAAAAATGATAACGCCAGCGTACAATTTTACCTTGGATTGGATATATTTAAAAAATGTTACATTTAGGCGCCTCGAAAATGATTTTTTTGATATGTCGTAGTGAAATTTTTTTCTCCTCTTGCCAAATGCTATCGATGGCACAATGGAACAAATTTTTGTCCTTACAAATCGGCCCGCTCTAATGTATATACCCTCAAAAGAAAAATCAATCCATCCGTACTCAAATCAATCCGAAGCAGTTTTAATAGAACTGTAAGTACGGATTTTCTTGATCAAGTACAGAAAGATTGATTCAAGCACGTATTTTCAATCCCAAAATACTTAAATTATCCATACTCAATCCCGATTTCGCGCTTGAAACAATCCGAAAATGAGATTGATTAAAGTCAAACTAAGATTGAATCAATCTCAAAATGCGCTTGATTCAAGAATTATAAACTTGTTTTAATCTGAATTCGTGCTTCAAAAAATCCAAAAAAGAAATTGGAAAGAAAAAATTATAATGATTGATTTACTTACCCGTTTTACACCTTAAAGAATGATACAACACCAGCAACATGCCTGATATGATTTTTACATAAAAGAATGCAATGCTTTCTACTTGATTTAAGAATTTTGTACTTATTTCAAGAAATTTCGGGACTGAATTTTGAAAGTAATCCCATTTAGGATTGTTTTGAGTACGTTTCAGTTTTATTCTTACTTGAATTTTTGAGTACGACTCGTACTTAAAGTAATCATAAAAACTTGATTTATTCCGCGTGTTTTGCTTTCTGTGTACATATAAATCGTCGCAGGAATTAAAGAACGCTTTAACTGACAAAACATAAAATTTTCACCAGAGCCAAAAAACTCGTACGAAAGAAAGGAAAAAAAAAACTATACAACTAAGGAACATGAGTTTAAAAGCGTATTTTTATTTTTTCTCGCTTTCGCTGTAAACATTTCCTCTCAAGCAGGGTTGATAAAGTTGGAATAATTGTACATTTTTTGGTACAATTCAAAACTAAAAAGTACGCTGGAACCCCCGTGACTCATTTGGTACTATTTCCAAATTTTTCAAGCCTACATATTTATAATACATATAAAATGGCAACTAGTATTTACTGTCCAATAAATATAAGCGGAGTTTATTGTTTGGTGCAAATAGTCTTGCGAAAATGCAAAATTTCGTAGCTTTTTTATGAAATCTAAGGGAAACTTTATTTTTTGTTGTTGGATTTAACAAAACAGCTATGATATTTTGCAAGAGCATTTGCACCAAACGCTGAACTCGGCTATTGTGAATAGATTCTTGCACTTGTTCATTGAACGATTGCTTACGCCACATTCTAAATTTAGTATGATGATATTGACAAGTATTTAAAGAATATAGGAAACCACTTCTGCAAAAGTTCTACATAGTAGAATGGACGAACTCCTCTCAATTCAAGATATTCGTCAACAAGATGGTTGTCCCGTTAAGGAATAATGAACAGAATTTTGGAACATTATTATTTTACTCCGAATTATTTTGAAGGAGATTTTACAAGTGCTTAATTAAATTTTATTATATTCGGCCCTTCTACTCCTTTTCTGTTTCTGTAGTACATATTAAAAATTGTAAGCACAATAAATTTGGAAACGCAATCCGAAGATGTTCGTATGTACATAATTTTAAAACGCTTAAAAATTTTATTTGCGCTTAAAAATCGAGATAACATTTTGAGAAAAAGACGATAAATTCTAAAAAGTGTATGAAAACGCTCTCTGGCGGCAATCAAAAATAAAAATTAATGGATTTCTTGACCCTAAAAACCGCATGATACAGGTCTGGCCAGATAAAATACAATTTGTTTATCTCTATTCTTGAATATTTTGGAAAACTAACTATTTTGAAAAATCCGGGGATCGAATCGCGATGTGCTTTTGACGCGAAAAAATGTGACCCACCCTATTATTTTGTATAATTAATGCACAAATGAATTTTAAGTACCTTTTGTTTTTGTTGTATTACATTTATGTTTTTAAAAATAAATTAAAAACATTTTTTAAAAAAGATTTAGTACTATTGGGGCTGAAAAAGTACGATTTTAAAAGTTCATTGGTACAATATTGGTTTTTTCATTTATTATCCCTGCTCTCAAGTCTATTATTCCCGATGATTCTGCGGCTTACAGCAAACGAACTACTAAAGCGATCGCAACGAGTGATAGCTCGTTGGAAAGGTATTGAATCAGGCTTTAATTGAAAAATAAAATTTTCCTAATTTTTCTTAGAAATTTACCTTTAAATTTTCCCATGAAAATTAAATTTTCCGATTTTCCACAGAAGCTCCTAAATTTTCCGGCTAATTTTTTTTTTTTTTTTGGATTCCTCATAATTTTTGCTTTAAGAATCAGCAATAAAAAAATGGGCCCCGACTCCTTGTTTGGACAGGAGAAGAGCATTTAAGAGACCACCTTGTTAAAAATACATTTTAAAAATTATTTTACAGTTAAAAATACATTTATGAAGAAAAAATCAATTTTTTTTTTTAAGAGCCCCAAGTTGAGTGTGTAGTGAATATGGTCTGCCTGCCTTCACAAGATCGGCCATAAATCCATGGATAATAGCAGCAGTGGCATGTAATGGCACACCAAACTCGACTGAGGCTACAGGTCATAAAATGTTTTGTAAATTTTTTAAATTACCAGGTAATAAATATTTCGCCTAAAATGACACGTGCAGAAACAAGTCATAAAACACGGATTTTCCATAAATATGGCGAAATATTTATTACCTGGTAATTTAAAAAATTTGCAAAACATTTTATGACCTGTGGTCGGTTTATTGGCAGTAACCAATTAAGTCCCTCTTTAAAAAACAGTTTATGACCAGTAGTTCACGCAAATTTTCCTATTAAAGAAAAGCAAATATCGCTTATTTTTTTTACCTATTTTTTACCAAAAAATAAATATAAATACTTCACACACTTTGAGTCAAATTTCAGTTGAATACTAAACGTGAAAGTGTTTTTTTTTTTTTTGTAAAGTAAAGAGTGAAGCTGTAAAGACAATTTAAAGTAAAATGAAAAAATTTAGCTGCAATCCGTTTAACAAGAGTGGACATCGTTCGAAAAAGATAAAAGTATTAAAATTAACTGGTGTTTCGAAGCGATACATGAATGAATTAAATATACAATACGGTGAAGAAGCAGAATTCATTTGCCCCAAGTGTAAAATCGATTTGTCTCAACAAGCAAATGAATTGAAACAAATGCAGCCACAATCCGAGAGTGAAATGACAAGTGAACAAAATGTTTCATCTGATAGTGAGGCAGACATTCCGATGGTCAATATGTCTTTGAGTCCTTTGAATGAGGCTATTACCACTTTAGGTGAAACGCCTATTAGAAAAAGAAAGTTGCGAAGTGAAACATACAGGAAAGAGAAAAAAGGCAAGGTTATGAGTGCAATCGCGACAATATTTGATGAAGGCTCTGATAACGAATGCAGTCAAGCAGATGACGTTGATGACGGCAAACAAATGATTGAGCAGTTGAAAAGAAAATTCAATTTAGCGACCACTTTTCCGGAGAAATATCTCATTTTATCTGTGCTGCCTCAATCATGGTCTATACGCAAGATTTCTGAACAGTTTTTTACATCGCGGGAAGAAGCAAAGAATTAGTTCGACAGAAGGGCATATTGGCGACTCCCACCAAGAAATTTATCTCAAGGACCCTCAGCGAAGCAACGGTGAAATTGATTCAAGATTTTTACTGCAATGATGACAACAGCCGCGCCTGCCCAGGTACACGTGACTATGTTATCACACGTGAAGATGGAGAAAAAGTACACAAGCAGCGCAGATTATTATTATGTAATCTATCCGAAGCATACCATCAGTTCAATGAGAAATACCCAGCAGAAAAAGTGGGATTTTCTAAGTTTGCCATCCTACGACCAAAAGAATGCGTGCTGGCATTAGACAGGCACGGAACGCATTCAGTCTGCGTTTGCATGTTTCATCAAAACATCAAATTAATTTTCTTTCCATTCAAGAAATTGAAAGTATTTCACGGTGAAATTGAAACATATAGGGACCTCCTGTCGAAGTCGTTGTGCGCATACCCCACGGAAAATTGTCATCTGTCCAAATGCGACAATTGTCCGAAGATTGACGAGCTAGAGCAATATTTGGCGGAAAAGTTTGAACAGCTGTTAATTCAGGAGGTGCATTTCAAACAGTGGATAATTAGCAGCGGCAGATGTTCCCTTGAGACCGTGGTAAAGCAGATTCCGGAATTCATCGAGGAATTCGGATTCAAGTTGAATGAACTGAAGGCGCACCATTTCATATCCGAGATGCAATCGAAATTTCTAAAGGAAAGTAAGGAGAAATTAGCCCAAAATGAAGATAACGAACTACAGACCGTAAGCCTTGTTGTTGTCGCGGAGAGTTTAGCTCATAATTATGTGTCCGTTTATTTATTTCAAATGAAACTGTTTGAATTCTTAAGATCAAAATTCGATGCAATCGACAAAGAAACGTTTTTCTCAGACGGCGCGGCTTCTCAGTACAAGAATAAAAAAATTTTTACAATCTTTGCATAATTGAAGAAGAACAAAACTGCAAGGTCGAGTGGCACTTTTTCGCGACGTCCCACGGTAAGGGCCCATGCGATGTGTTAGGGGGAACCCTAAAACGCATGGCGACTAAGGCAAGTTTGCAAAGGCCATATACTGACCAGATCTTAAATGTACAACATTTGTTTTCGTGGATTCAAAGCAAGGAAATTGCCATTAACACAGTTTTATGCACTCAAAAAGAACACGATGCCATGGAGCGACGAATTCAAAACAGATATAATAATGTCAAAACTATAACTGGAACGCAAAAGTTTCATTGCTTCATACCAAATATTTCTGATATGTCAATTAATGTAAAGCGGTACTCTTCGTCTGCCGACGTGCTAAATTTAAAGTTACTTTAATTTTATAATGATGCCAAGACAATTGAAATTTTTAATAAATATTGTAATTAAGTATAAGCAGCAAAATAAGAAAGATTTTTTCTTCATAAATGTATTTTTAACTGTAAAATAATTTTTAAAATGTATTTTTAACAAGGTGGTCTCTTAAATGCTCTTCTCCTGTCCAAACAAGGAGTCGGGCCCATTTTTTTATTGCTGATTCTTAAAGCAAAAATTATGAGGAATCCAAAAAAAAAAATTAGCCAGAAAATTTAGGAGCTTCTGTGGAAAATCGGAAAATTTAATTTTCATGGGAAAATTTAAAGGTAAATTTCTAAGAAAAATTAGGAAAATTGTATTTTTCAATTAAAGCCTGATTCAATACCTTTCCAACGAGCTATCACTCGTTGCGATCGCTTTAGTAGTTTTTTTTTTAAAACAACTTTCAATGAGGTCCCTTATGAAGAATTCTTCAATTTTTCACATGACAGTGGTGTACACCACCACTAAACCAGTCACTATAAAAAAAAAAAAAAAAATATGTAGGTACATTATTTTTTGCTGGGCAATCGATTGAGACTATTTATTTTAAAATCGGAGAGGGGTCGTCCAAAAATTTGCCAATTTTGATCGTTTTCATATGGAATTGCTCTATAAGCTTCGCTTCAAGCTAGAGTCAGTCAGTTGCTAAAAAAGTTTACAAAATCATTTAATTTAAACTAAATTTGCTAGATTTTAATTATTATTATTATCCCTCTTATTCTTAAAAAAAACATTTTAGGTATTTAAAAAGTTCATTTATCAAATTTTATAGAAAATTCGTTTTATAAACCTATTGTAAGCCTTAAATATTGTTTATGAACATGAATGATAATTGCATATCCAAAGAAAGTAAAATTTTAATAGATCGAATTTTCAACCTAGAAAGTACAATTTTACAAATTACCAGTAATGAGAAAAGTCAAATACATTTGAAATGTTGTTCCATTTTAAATAGAGAACATTAAATAAAATACAGAACAATTTAAGGGCTTTTACTGAAAAATAATTCACACAGAATAAATATGTCAAATGCAGTACGTGTGAACTGCAACAAAAATAGTGTGAAATGAAACAAAAAATGGTTTTTCTCACACAAGGTTTCTGCATCTTTTCTTTGCGAGAATTATCTGTCATTTAAATCATTTTCCAGCAATAATTGGAAGGATGTGAGAAAAAGTGTTTCTGTAACAATATTTTGCGAAAAGTTTCTAACAAGAACTGTCAAAATAAATCACATTTGAAATTGGTGCGAGAAAAACAAAATGTAGATATTTTAAATTGAAAATATGTTTACATACTATTTTTTTTAAATAAAAAAAAAATAGAAGGAATTTAAATGATGAATGCATAGTTTATATGATGAAAATAAACAAAACACAATTGTTATATTTTGTTATTTTAAATTTTTTTTAACCTTTCCTTCCCTGCAAATAAAATTGGACCACCTGATCCATTTTGATAAAATGGACTACTCCATGGACTGGTCCGATGTAATGCAAGCATGGACCATGTCATTGTTAAAAAGTGTTTGTAGTGAGACATGTCTTCGTTTTTTAACGACATGCTTTCGTTTTTAAACGACTTCAAAACTAATCCTCTTGAGTATACCATGAAGTAGTTTTAAAACTACTACTTAGTGGTCCAAAAGTGGGTTATATGGTCCTCTCCTAGGACATCGTAATGTTAAATAGACCAGGTTTTTTCCATACGTTTGGGTTATTTTTGGACTAGTCCTGGTCCCTTGTGGACTACTCTTTACACGCGTGTTTGGACTGGTCCTATTATTTGCAGGGTTGTTTTGGTTTTATTCAGTGCTGCCAGATAAATTTGTGTAAAGAACGTAAAATTCCTGAAAAAAATAATAATAAGATCGTCTTTTTTGTTTAAAATAATTAATTTTAAACAAATTTTGTTCGATTTTTTTTAAAACATGATCAAACAAAAGCATAGTTAATGTTCATGCCCAGCTTGTATTTTGTATCATAATCTAATCATTTAGTAATCAGCTTCACGAGCAAAATACCCGTTTGTAAGCTAATTTTTCAATCATAAATCATACTCGCGCTGTGAGAAAATGGTACCCTACAGATGAATCACCTGAAAGAATCATATGTGATACAATTATTGATCCTTTTAATGTTAGTTTTTATAATCATTATTGAATCGTTTTCGTCTCATTTTTCAATCGTAAATTATATAGTTTTTGATTATTGTTTTTCTTAACCTACTTACAACTACAATTAATGTTGGGAGAATTCCAATCAATTGTAGCGGGAAATGTAAGATGAGATAAACTCACTGTTTATTGTTGATGTTTTTGTTTAAACTTTGATATTGTTACAAGTAGAACTGTTGCTTATCTATATATATAAAAATGAATCCCTTTTTCCCTTGGTCACGGCATCACGCGTGAATGGCTGGACCGATTTCACTAATTCTTTTTTTGTTGTATTTGTTATTATTAGAGAAGGTTTTTATGTAAGAATTACGAAATTTTGATAGGGGCAGGGGAATTGGTACCCCCCATTGGATGCCAATATTAAATATCGCATATCTTAAGAGCCGCTGCATTCATTTTGTTGAACTTTTGGTAGTAGGATCTTCTGAGCCCTAAAATTGATACAAAATAGCAGCGGGGAAGTGGTTCCCCAAATAGTATAATATCGCATTTCTTAAGAACTGTTATAGTGAGTATGTTCAAACTTTGTAGAAGTCACTCTTATGGTATGCTGCACTATCGAAAATAAAAATAAAGCGGGTAACCGCAGGGGGGGAAATACCTCCCTTAGGATGCATATATTAAATATCGCTCAACTGAAGAAGTATTGAAGGGAGTGTCTTCAAACGTGGTTAAAGCTACTATTATGGTAAACTATAAATTTTAATATAGAAATGGGCGGGGTAGACAGAGGAGGAACAGTACCCCTCATAGATAGAAATATAAATAAGAGCCGCTGCACGCATTTTGTTGAACTTTTCGTAGTAGGGTCTTCTGAGCCCCAAAATTTAAATAAATTAGCAGCGGAGGAAGTGGTCCCCCCATAGGACGCCAATGTTTAATATCGCATATCTTAAGAGCTGTTATAGTGAGAATGTTCAAACTATGCAGAAGTCACTCTTATAATATACTACACTTTTGAAAATAAAAATAGGATGCATATATAAAATATCTCTCAACTGAACAAGTGGTTCAATCAGTGTAGCGAAGCGCACCGGGTTAAGCTAATAATTCTTATACGTTTAACAGTTTTATTTGGTTTAATGTCTTTAGTTTTTCTAAAATCTTTATGGATGAAGTTTCCTGATGATCTGGCCTAAGCAACCAGTGAAATGCGCATGGGAATAGCTTATCCCATCAAGAATAAATTTCAGTGTTTTTATCAATAATAAAAATTTAGAATTAAGCACGAATAACAAAATCTTTTAAATTAAAGTTTTTGATTATATTTCATATCATTTTTTCATTGCCATGTTTTTAAATTTTTCTCCGATAAAATCTGATTTAAACCAGCTTTATTTTGAACCAAAAAAAGAAGAAAAGAAACAATTTGCACTAACATTTATGCTCATAAATTGTCAATAATTTTTGGGCTTCTTTTTTATCTAATCTTTTTTTTATTTTTTGATTTGGCAAAAAAAAAATTCAAAATATTTAAAAATCATTATTTAAACATATAAATGAATCATATATGAATCCATTTCCTCTCACTCAAGTCATAAATCCGTTTTTAATCATAAAAACTGATCTGAAAAGATTCATTTAGATGACTTTTACAAAAAATAATCACCCAAATGCTAGCTGGTTGGGTATTTTATACATACATACATATAAATTGTCTATTGTTCGACCTTAATTTTTTAAAATTTATTTTATTAAGCTTGAGGTCTATTTTTTATAAAATTACACAGTACAACATTTTTCAGGTGATTGATTCGGGACTCAATTCTGATAATTGGTTATGAAAGTAGACCCAAAAAGAAGAACTTCTGCATTATTAGTTTGGTCATGATAGCTCAATAAATTAAAAATTAATTTGAAGTTAGTAAGTATCGTATTGGGGAATTTATCACGTTTTAGGCTCTTTTGTTTGTCATAACTCGAGAACCACTACTCCGAATAAGCTGAAAAAAATTAAGAATTACAATTCCTTAAATTTGTTCTTACAACGTTTCGCTACATAAGCAACAGTTTCGCAGTTATAAATAAATGTATGAAGAAAAAAAATATTTTTTGCCCAAAAAATTAAAATTTTTTAATTAAAATTTTTATAAGGTTCTGATGACCTTATTTTCTTCGTAGGTGAGTGAATCCATGTCAAACCGTTAAGTCGTTCGGCATCATCACCTCCGATTTGAATGAAATTCAACACAAATGTTGAATGTTATTGGACTTTAACAAAACATAAATTTTTAGACCCCAGATTCTTTCGGCTTCCGAAATATGACGTCATAAAAGATGAGAAAAATGTGAAAAAAACTCAAAAGTCTCCTTACAAAAGGGGATAGAACTCTTGAACTACGCAAGATAATTTAGTTTTATTGGTATCGTTTTAAAGGTGAAAGTGCACCCTTTAAAATTATATGCATATTGTGTTTTTCTAAGAAAAGGTCAAAGGTAAATTTTTGGGGTCTTGAGTTCAAAGGTCCATATCTAGAAAAGTATATTTTTTAAAATTCTAAAAAAAATATATGTTAAGTATTATACCCTCTTCAACATTTGCAGAAAATTTAAAGGTGGAGACTCGATTGGTGTCAGAGTACGATTCTTTCCTAAAACGCCTTCGATGACTTGTTTCAACGCGTCCCATGCACATATGTATGTGGTTATAATGGTTCGAAAGCATATTTTTGAAAGATTCGCTTTTCATTAATTTTCGTATATCCGGTCCATTGAGAATACCTGTTTGAATTTTTTTTTTGTCATTATTTTTTATTGAATCTTCATATGAACTAACAATAATTAATCAAATCTTAACCTAATACGTTATTTTATGTCCTGCCAGTGCCAGACAAAATTTTCTTCATCACGGGTTCTGTTCACCTATATAGGTGTTTATCGCTCATCTAATTGGGTAAGTGCTGCAGTGTCTCTTCTTCTTAAGCGAGTGTGGCCGCCATGATTTAAAATATTTCGAGCTAGTGGATTTGGGTGTTGTTCAAGCCTTTTTAAATATTTTATTGCATATTTTGTAATCATAGTTTTAACTAATGGCACATTGAGATCCTTATGAATGTTTGAGTTTTTAACATACCAGGGAGCTGCTGTGATTATTCGAAGAAGTTTATTTTGGCGCCTTTGAATTTTGTCGATATTAGAGGCCGAGGCAGAGCCCCATAGTTGAATACCGTAGCACCAGATAGGCTTTAAGATAGAGTTGTAAAGTAGAAGCTTGCAATCGAGACTAAGGCCAGAATTTCTTCCAATAAGCCAATGAATGTGAATGGCTTTTAGTTTCATTTGAGTTAATTTTGCCTCTATATGGCATTTCCACGTTAATCGCCGATCCAGATGTATACCGAGATATTTTACATGCGAATGTTGAGGAATTATTTGATTATTGATTGTAGTAGGGGGGCAAGATTCCCGGCGCAAAGTGAATGTTATATGTACGCATTTTTGCTCATTGACCATTATCCTCCATTGTCTTAACCATATTTCTAGTTGAAATATATGATGCTGTAAGTAACGCGATGCTTCATTACGATTTTCGTGGACGCTTAGAAAAGCTGTATCGTCTGCAAATGTTGAAGTTTGTGTATAGTTGCTTGTTGGCATGTCCGAAGTATAAATTAAGTATAATAGGGGGGCCAGGATGCTGCCTTGTGGGACTCCAGCGGCAATGGGCTGAGGTGAACTTAAGAAATTTCCTTCTTTAATAATAAATTGACGACCGACTAAGTAGCTTCCTAGCAGCTTGTGTGTGTTTGCTGGTAAATTTTGCTTCAATTTATGTAATAAGCCTTCATGCCAGACTTTATCAAAAGCTTGCGAAACATCGATGAAGAGTGCTGAGCAATATTTTTTTTCTTCAAATGCTTTTCTTATGACATTTACTATTCGATGAGTCTGTTCGATTGTGCTGTGTTTTCTTCTGAATCCGAACTGATGGTTTGGAATACATCTATTTACACTTAAAATCGGTGTTAATTTTGAAACTAATAATTTCTCAAACAACTTTGACATATTTGATAATAAGCTAATAGGCCCATAAGACTCAACTTTTGTATGATCTTTACCTTGCTTTGGTATCATGGTAACTAAGGAAACCTTCCATTTTTGAGGATAGTATTCAAGGCGTAAAATAGCATTAAAAATAAAAAGAATAATTTTCTTTGCTATGCGAGGTAGCTCCAAAAGCATTTTATTACTGATTTTATCAATACCAGGTGCCTTCTTAGTGTTTAAGTCACAAATAGCCTTTTCGATTTCTCTTAACTCAAATCTGAGGGGAATAGCTGCTCTAGCAGCAACAGGTGGTAACTCGACCGCAATATTGTTAAATATATTTGGTGTAAATACGTTTTTCAAGTGACTAACAAACAGATTTCCTTTTTCAATATCGTTCAATTGAAAAATAAAATACTAATCGGTTATAAAAATAGACAGGACTATTATAAAACGATTAATAAAATATTTTGTCATGTGTGCAAATAAAAAAAATAATAAATACTACAATCATTAAAATTAAAATTAAAAGAAAACAAAATATATAAGTGATGGCCGAATGCAGCAAATGCAGATCGGCAATTAGAGGTGAAAGCGGTATTAAATGCGTGGGAATATGCGGAAAGATCTATCATAGTGCATCAAAATGTTCCAATATAGATCAATATTCAATTGGAATTTTTAATAAGCAAAACTTTATAAGGTTTATATGTGATAATTGTGTGCATTACATACATAATATTGAGGAATTATTAAGAGAAATTCATGAAGGCGTTGAAAAAAATAAACAACAATTAAATGAGTATAAACATGAATTTAAAGCAACATTGAAACACAATGAAAATGAAATAAAACAACTTTTGGAAGCAATTGAAAATAGATATGAAGAAAGAATAAAAAAGCTAGACTTTGCTACTAAAAACTGTGAAAAAAATGTAAGAGAAATGATAAATCTAAGCGGTAGAATAACAGAATTTGAAAACAATAATAAAGAAATGTGCAATGCAATTAATGATAAAAACCTAAAAATGTGCAATGAAATTAAGAAAGCTATAAGAAATACAAATGAAAAAACAAGCCAAATATCATATGCTCAGGCAGTAAAAAATAAAGTGATGCCAGATGTCGAACCACAAGTGCCCTTAATAATAAAACCAAAAGAAAAACAAAATATTGAAAAAACAAAAGAGGAATTAAATAATAAGGTAGATCCCGTGAATTTAAAAATAAAAAATATTGAGAATAGAAAAAATGGAACTGTGGTGATCCAAACTGATAATGAAAATGAAAGAGAAAAAATAAAAATAGCAATTCAAAAAGAAATGAGTGACGGATATGATGTTATGATTCCCAATACAAGTGAAAGGAAAATAATTATATCTGATATGACATTTAAACATACTGAAACGGAATTATTAGAAAAAATTAGAAAACAGAACCCAAGAGTAACAGATGGACAATATTGCATCTTAAAAATGTTCGAATATAAAAAATTTAATAAAACAATATATAACGTGAAACTAAAAATTGACAATGAATCATACCATAAACTAATGGATGAGAAAAAAATAAATATCGGATGGGAAAAGTGTAGAATATTTGACGGGACGGAAGTAATACAATGTTTTAAATGCAGAGGGTATAATCACAAAGCGGTGGAGTGTAAAAACTATGAGATATGTTTGAAATGCCATGGACCACATAAAAGTAATGAATGTAATAATGAAGTATTAAAAAAATGTATTAATTGTGTTCGCAATAACCAAAAATTAAATCTTGGACTAGATGATAACCATTATGCAAGTAGTAGAATTTGCCCAGTTTATCAAAATAAACTGAACTTTAAAAAGAAACAGCTTGGAATAAACTTTTAACAACGACAGCACATCGAAGGCATATACCTGAATGTACAAGGACTAATAAATAATTTTGAACAAATAGAATATATAGTTACAAGCGAAAAACCAGAATTTATAATAATGTCAGAAACGCATATAACAGAAGATATAAATGAAGCTGAAATTAAATTAAACGGTTACGAAATAATAACAACATGCTCTAAATCAAAAAGAACAGGTGGTGTCAGTATATATGCTAAGAATAAATGGAAAGTTGAAAAAATTTTAGAAAAAATAAAAGATTACAATTACTGGATAAATGCATGCATAATTAAATATAATAATATAAAATTACTAATTGTAGTGGTATATAGATCACCTAACAGTAGAGAAGGAGAGTTCTGTGATATATTTGAAGAAACAATTGAAGAGATTATTGAGAATAATTGTAACATTATAATAGCTTGCGATTTTAACATAAATTGGTCCAAAGATGGAGTGTACAGAAATAAAATTAAACAAATATTGAATGATAATTACCTAAAACAAATTGTTGAAGATTATACGAGAATAACAGAAAGATCAAAGACTTTAATTGATTATGTAATAACAAATATGGATAATATATGTGTAAACAATTGCAGCGATAAGAAAATAACTGATCATGAAACAATTGAAATCAGAATTAAATGCAGATGCGAAAAACAAAGCCACGACAATGAAATAGAATATTTTAAATATAATAAGAGACATTTTCGAAATGAATTAATACCAATAGTAAACATAAATACAAACAACGATTTAAATAACAATGTAAAAATATTAGATAAGTGCATTGAAGGAGCAGTAAAGAAATTCACAATAAAAAAGACATTAGATCAAAACAGTAAAAAAATTGGTTTAATAATGAAATAAGGAGCCTAAAGCATGAAAAAATTCAAAAATATAGAAACGCCAAAATATATAACACCCAATTTGCATGGAATGAATATAAAATAATCAGGAATACATACAAGAACAAAATAATTGAAGAAAAAAATAAATACATCAACAAAAAAATAAGCAGTGCTATAGACCAAAAACAAATGTGGCAAAAAATTAAAGAACTAGTACTAAAGAAAGACCATCAAGTGATAAAGTCTGTGATATTTAATCAAATCGAATATAATGAAAATAATCAATTGGCAAATATGTTTAATAATTATTTTATAGATATTATTAAAGACATAAGAAATAGTATAGAAGATGTGCAATATGTAAATATAATTCCTGTGATAAATAAAACCTTAAACTTTCGTGCAATAAATATACAAGAACTAAGAAATATCTGTAAAAATTTAAAAAATAAACGTGATTTCAATAAAGTATCAATTAACCTAATACTCGATAATTGGGATATGTTAAGCAAAGTTATATTATATATAATCAACAAATCATTCGAAACAGGCATTTTTCCTGACAGTTGGAAGGAAACTATGGTAACTCCTATTGAAAAAGTCAATAAAACAAACCGATGCGAAGAATTTAGACCTATTAATACATTAAAAACATGCGAAAAGATAATTGAAACAGTCGTCAAAGAACAATTAGAGGAGTACATGGAAAAAACTAACTTATTCTCAAAATATCAATCAGGTTTTCGAAAAAAATACTCATGCGAAACTGCTGTAAATTACGTAATTAACAGATGGAAAAGATTAAACAGAAATAAGAAATTGTTAGCAATTTTCTTAGACTTCAAAAGATCTTTTGAAACTATAGACAGAGAGACGTTATTAGATAAACTGGAAAAATATGGTATTAAAGACAAGGAAATGGAATGGTTTGAATCATACTTAAACTCAAGAATGCAAAAAACTCAAGTTAATAAAGTAAAATCGAAGAATATTAATAATGAGTATGGTGTTCCTCAGGGATCGATTCTGGGAGCACTATTGTTCATAATATATATAAACGAAATGCCAAAAGTGTTAGAAAAATGTGAAATAATGTTATATGCAGACGACACACTAATATTTACTGAAGCAGAAAATGATCAAATATGTTACAGCAACCTAGAAAATGATTTATATAAAGTAAACAATTGGCTAAAAATGAACAAATTAAAATTAAAGGAAAGTAAAACAAAAGTTATTGAAATAAACATGACTAGTAATAAACAAATTAAAATTAATGATGAACGAATAGAAAAGTTGCCAGTATTAAATATCTCGGTTTTATATTAGATCGTGAATTGAAACTTAAAGAGCATATAGACTATATTTGCAAAAAGATCGGTAAAAAGATAGGGTTTTTTAAAAGACTGAGAGGCAAAATATCAATAATCACTGCCATAAATATATACAATACAATAATTAAACCACATTTTTAATTTGGCTTAACAATAATTTATACATGCTGTACAGATCAACAAATAAGTAGAATGCAAAAACTGCAAAACAAGGCAATGCGCTGTATACTAAGATGTAATCGATATGCACCAATAAATTATATGTTAAATTGTCTCAAATGGATCAATATACGACAAAGGCTGAAATTAAACACTTTGGTTTTTATTCAAAAAATGAAGATGGGAGCTGCGCCACAATACCTATGTGAACAACTTATATATGTTGGAGATGTTCAACCATATAATCTAAGAAATTCTGAACACTTTAGGCTACAACAAATATCAAACAACACAATGCAAAGATCACTATTTTACAAAGGATTAAGTGAATATAATAAATTACAACCTCATATTAGAAATGAAAGAAATATTAATGTATTTAGAAAAGAAACAGTAAAATTTATGAACAACTTATAACTTATTTGAATATTTAATGTATTTATGAAATTTTAAAGTATGTTACATACTACTAAATAAATAAATGAATGAATGTTTCTTGCCCAATTACCATTCAAGTTTCTTAATGGTGGCTTAGATATAACTGGCCTTTTTAGATTTCTAGCTGCACGCCATAATGAGTAGTCAGATTGTGGAGTTGCATCAAGTTCCTTAAGATATTTTTCTAGAGAAGCCGTTTTCTGATTCTGCAGTAACTTTCTTAGCTTTTTTGTGCACTCTTTTAATAAAATCTTAAGTTGCGGGGATCTGTAAAGTTGCCACTCTCTTCGAACTCTCCTTTTTTCAGTCAAGAGCCGCTCGACATCTGTGGAATATATTTTAATAGTTTTTGTTTTTTTGGGGGCAATATTGGAATGTTGAACAGCTAGTTTCAGAAAACTGTCAAAATTGTCAATAGAGCGATCTACATAATCCGGTGTACTGAGCGGAATATTTTCTGTGCAATGGGTACTGAGATATTTTTTATATTTTAGCCAATTAATTTGCGTAGCTGTCGTCGCTATGTATCCAGTCGGAGGTACAATTCTATTGGGGTTCATTATAGTAACAATTGTAGGTGTGTGGTCGGAAGATAATTCTAGGGAAGCTTCAACCTGAATCGTTTCTATGGGAATGTTTTTAACCACGCCGAAATCGATGACATCTGGTATTTTTTGATGATCAGTGGGCCAATATGTTGGTTGTCCGCTCGTTACAACATTTAAATCCATTTTAGAAATTGTGTTAAATAAAACACGACCCTTTGGCGTTATAAGTCGCGACCCCCAGAAGGTATGTTTAGCGTTATAATCGCCAGCGGCTAGGAAACACGGTCCTAATGATTTAAAATATTTATAATATTGGTCCTCCGATATTGAAAATCTAGGCGAAGAGTATAACGATGAAATTACTAGGTTTCTATGTAATTCCTCAACGCAAATGTTCGTTGCTTGGAGATAATCTTCACGATGATCACACATTAGGTAGTGTTTGACTCGGGTTATTATTAAAATGGCAGAACCTCCACAAGCTCTATCTCGTGGGTCCTTGGTATCATATAGTATATAACCATTTATTTTAAACGTATTTCTTGAGGTCAAATGAGTTTCAGAAATCATCATGACATCAATTTGTTTATTTTTAAGAAAGTATTCTAATTCATTTTTATGTTGGCGGATGCCGTTTGCGTTCCACAAACAAATTTTTAAACAGTTCATGGTTTGTTAAGTACAGCTTGCAATAACATCGATTACATTCTAAGCATTTCCTGCATCATATTACCCATTGTGTTCGTAAAATTATTTACTGTTTGCACTAATGTTTCCATGGTTTTTTCTAAACGACTTAAATTAGAAACCGGAGTTTCATCATTACTTGGCGAGGCACATTGCATTTGCTGATGGTTTGATTTTAGGACGTTAGCGTAAGAGGTTCTGTTATTACTAGGCTGGGGGGCTTGAATTGCATTTGTGTTTACTTGTTTTGCAACCTGCATTTGAGGGGTATTTGTTTTCGGTCCAACCGTTTGCTTGACGATATTATATACAGGGCATCCTCTATAATTCGCAGTGTGATTACCGACACAGTTGCTACATTTTTTTTACGTTGGGGTCGGTTTTAGACTTATCGCAAGAAACTGTACCGTGTAGTTCACCACATACTACGCAGACAGGGGGTAAGTAGCAGTATGCCTTGGTATGGCCAAATTCTTGGCAGTTTAAGCACTGAACAGGTGCATTTTTTTTGAGCGGCTCTTCTATAGTTATTCTTCTGTAGAGAATATATTTTAAATTGTAAATAGGATGTGTTTCGTTTTTTTTAAGTTTTACGTCGCCGGGTTCAAACTCCACTCGAAAAAGTGGTTGGGGAATTTTTTTCTCTATTTTTAATATTTACTACATGTTTTACCTTGAAGCCTTTTTCTTCTAGGAATGTTTTAACCTCTTCTGGGTCCACACATGAGTCAATACCCTTAATCACTACCTGTAGACCTTTACTGCTTTTCAGTTGGTAGGTATAAAAGTTTTTTTTAAGCGTTTCAAAGTTGTTTGCTATTTTGCGAAAATCATTCTCATTATTGACTTGTATTTTTGTCTCGTTTATACTTCCACGCTTTATAGCCGCTACGTAAAACGAATTTTCACCTATCACCGATATCAAACTCTTTATGAGCTCATTTGAATTTTGCTCCCTTAGATATATCGGGGGAGGCTTGGATGGTTTAATGACGTTTGGTGCTTCAGAGGATTCATCCTCCAGAATTGCAAAACGATTTTGAGTATTTATTTGATCAAAAGATGGTACTTTTGAGGCCGAAGCAACTGCTGCAGAGGTAGGGCTGCGTCCCCGTTTAAGCACTGTTATGTACCTGGCCATACCAACTTGTACTGTAGGCTTTTGACAACTTTTTACAGGGGGGTTTTCCATTGCATTTGTGTTTGAGTTCATGGTATCATTTCCCACTAAATTTGTTTTTGACGTCACGGCAATACTTGCTGGGCTGGCAACACTTGTCACCAAATCTAGTTGTAGTTTTTTTAATGAGTCACTATCCACTGTTTTTGGAAACACCGAGGGTGATAGGGAACGTGTTCGAGTAATTGGCTTAGCCGTTAAATAGTTTATATTGTTTTGTTTTGTTTTATTTATTTCTGCATTATTTTCATTTGCATTAACTAAAACGTAAACGTTTCTCTCATTTTGTCTTAGTGTTGTTTCACTGTTCGTACTCATGCAAAGAGTTGTTTTTGTTTTTCATCGTTTTGCTTTGCTATTAATATTTTTATTATTTATTGTATTTTACAACAACAAAAAAAATAAGAAATTTAAACTTAAATGTTTTTGTTCAAAATATGTATACACATGTATGAACATTCATACGTACATATATATTTTTACTCTTTTGTTTTATTTAATTTTATCGTTTTAATTGTTCACTATAATGTTAAATAACAAAATATATTATTTATTTTTAAGCGTCCATTCGCTGCTTATATTAAAAAGTCAAATGTGATTAATTGATAGTTCAAATCGTATGCGGGTTTAAAAATACACGTCTGTATCACAACAAAGCACAAACCGAACTTTTGGACTTTACTGACGCATAATGAAATATGTTTGAAATAAAAAAAAAAACATTTACAAAAAAATTATTGGTAATGCAAATATATCGAAGAAAACAAATTTAGATATGACAATATTACAATACTGACAACGATACGTACCTTTTCTAATTTTAGCTTCACTGAGTTTTGGAAAGATGGATTTCAAACAGTCATAGGCGTCATCGATATAGTTGACTACCACTTCGACGAATTTCCCAGCTATTCCTTATTTCATGTGAAGCGATGGCAACAAAATATCATCTATATCCTTTATCAAAGGTTTATTCCGTAATGTTAATTGTTTCTCGAGCTCGGGAGTTCTTGCTTTCCAATCTTTACATTGATATTGATTTCCTGTGTATCGTGAATCCCAATTACAGAGAAAGCAGAAGTATTTTGGAAAACCGCCCTTTAATACAATGCCTTGTATTATGCTGACAACCTTTAGATCGCAACAAACCTTCCATTTGTATACATTGTAGCTGATTTTCTCCAAAATTCCGCCCAATGTTTCATACGTTTCTTTCATAGTTGTGCTGAATCCCAATGGAATGGACGGTTTTTTGTTCGTTTGGTGCAATAGCACAGCCTTCAAACTTGAAACTGAACCATCGATGAATAAACGCCAGTCGCCAGCGATATAATCCATTCCGAATTTTTTCACTAAACCTTGGATATCATAGGATTAGGTGAACGTATTTGCTTCGTCAACGGAATAAAATTTCTAAAAATCAGCTTGACGTTGTCGGTATGATGTTGCGCTGACATTTTGCTGTGTCAGTTTTCTGCTTTTCAAAAATCTTAGCCACAATGTAATCTATTTTGATTTGTGTTGTCCATTATTGTCAATATCGGGTGTCCAATCAGCATCATTCAAATTGGTCGGATTGGTGAAAACGGTTTCGGCTTGCAGGGACACAGTATCCATACTCGGAGGTTTAGGTGTATCGGTACCAGCAGCGCGTTCAACTGGAAGTGTGGCAGTAAAAGCAGCAATGTATACTTTTGTTTTACATTTTTTTTCTGTTTAATCCAGCACGAGAATTAATGCATGCGTAGCGCCTGGATTCATAATGTCCAGTTACGTCTTCCACCCAAATTATTGGCTTCATAAAAGAAAACTGTCCACCTTTTCCATGTATCCACAATTATAAGGGTATAACAACAATTTTTGCACACTGTGTTCGGCGTAAAATTTGCACCACTTAAATCTGCTTCATCAAAATAATGACAATACGCTGTTTTGAATTCCTCAGTAATCAATTTTTTTCGATCGAGTTGGCCTCTTTTTGGGACGATATGACACCAAACGTAACAAATTATCCAATTGTGGGCACTTGTTATTTTCCATATTTAAAAAATATATTATATGTTTTGTTATTATTCACTTTTAAAAACCGGGGGAAAGTTCACTTGTAATTCTCGCGCTTGTCGACTCTTGATAAATGACAAAAATCGATCAAAGAACACCTATAAATACTACAAATATTTCATTATTTTACTGGCAGGTACTTATGAAATATGTTTTCGAAACGTTCCAAAACATGAGCACTCATAAATGTAGGCGCAATTTCTGTAAAAAATCGTACAGGTAACTAACGGAAAACCCCAAATAATTAAAAAAGTGTACTTTCCTTTTAATTGTCCACCCACATTTCTTAACGCTTATTACTTTGCTACCGCAATCATAAAAATCAAATAACCTTTTGTTTATTACTTTTTTTTAATTCTGAGAATCATAAAAAAAGTCATCAATGTTTTTTCCAAAGAATTTTGTGGATACCTCGATCAAAATCGTTCATCGATTTTTATGATTTATGTGTCAGTTTGTTTATAGGTTATGCGACTTTACGTGAAAGTAATGGGACTTGACACTTTTTTTACCTTTTTGGATTTTTTATGAATTAAAAATAAAAAATTTTAATTTTTTGGGCAAAAAATATTTTTTTTCTACATACATTTATTAATAACTGCGAAACTGTTGCTTATGTAGCGAAACATTGTGTGAAGAAATTAAAAGAATTGTAATTCTTAATTTTTTTAAATTTGTTTAGCTTATTCGGACTAGTGGTTCTCGAGTTATGACAAACAAAAAAGCCTAAAACGTGACAAATTCCCCTATACGATACTTACAAACTTCAAATTAATTTTTAAATTATTTATTGAGTTATCATGACCAAACTAATGATGCAGAAGTTCTTCTTTTTGGGTCTACGTTCATAACCAATTATCAGAATTGAGTCCCGAAATCATGTGTTGTACTGTGTTATTTATTTTCTTTAATCCGATAGCAATTTTAAGTTGTTATTTTTCCCTGAAGAAGTCACACAAAAGCGTGACAAAATATCATATTGAACAAAAAATAAAATAAATATTTTTATAAAAACAAGCCAAGTCGGTTCATTACTTCACCTGGTCCTCATACAAGCAAGTATCCTCTCGAAATTAAGGTTAAGGTGCGATTTTTAATGCTATGCTTTAAATTGCTTTATTTAAATCATTTTGACTCAAACTTATTTCAAAGTATAAAAGGTCCAATTAGACGTGACATAACCATAACAAAACTGTATTACTATCAGATCTGTATTACCAAAACGACATAAACATACCATACAAACCAATTCAATTTTGGTTTCAAAATTCGCCGTTACGGCTGTGGCATTATTGTTATGTCACGTTTAATTTAAGCTTAAATAATATCTTTGCTAATTTCGGAAAATGATGATAAATCGTCAAATTTGGCAGCCCTGTTTTTATTATATTTATTTCTTTTGTTGACGTTTCGCTTTTATTTGACACTTAATAACTGGAAATATTCTAGTTAAAACAGAATCTGTGTTGTCTGTTTTCGCATTAAAATACAGAAACACTTTTTTCTCACAAGTCGAGACACGATGGAATTTTTTGTTTCACACTTCATGTCAGAAATTTTACGATGCGGGAAATACAGAAACGAGGTACTAATCTGTATAAAACGGAACGGACGGTCACCGTATATATGTGCATATCAAACCATTGTGAAGGGGATATATGATTCGGCATAGCCGAATACAGCACTCCTTCTTGTTTTTTCTGAAATAGATAGTTTTATTATTCATAAGTAATATGCATTTCATTTTATCAGCTGTTTGTACTTTTGATAGTGCTGTTTCAAGTTTTAACCGCTTACTTTGGGCGTTAATACTAGCAAACAAAATGAAATAAGCGACTAATCTAAAATGACTTTCAAAGTTTAATTTTAATTTAATAGCTTATCATTAATTCAAAAACTGCATCTTTACACACACATTGTTTTTGAAAAGAAATAAATAAATAATTTTTTTAAACGATACTGGGAAAGTCCTCAAATAAGGAACCCTGTGGCGAATTTCAAACTTATCTAATAACAATGGTCTGCAGCGAAAATCGTTTCAAATAAACATATGTACATATATGGAATAGAAAGATTTTAAAGCGCTTAATTCAATTCCGTTTTGGTTTTGTCTATCACGTCTGTCGGTAATGCTAATACCTACATTTCATCATAACTTGAGAACGATTTGTCCGAACTGAATAAAATTACCAGCCATGAATTGAAATAAAATTTCTTTTGAGTCCCTTTAATAGGCCCAGTAGTTACAATACATAAAACTGTAAAAAAATATTTAAAAGCTTTTTTGTATAAAGAATTCCTTAACATACTGTACGTACCCAAAGTTATGCTCTTGTATTGTGCGCATGTATGAATTTGAATGACGTTCCTATGCAAGAGAAACTAAATGTTACCTTTATTAAAGAGTTTTTTTTTTTGGGGTTGATTTTTTAAGCAAATTGTTTGTACGCCTGCTTTTAATTTCGTCAGTCAATCTGTCATTGCAGCCGTCATTTTGGGATGTACTTGTAGTGCTGCCAAACTATTTAAAGCCGCGTATCTACAAATTTTCATTAGTCCCCAATTACATTATATGATTTTTGTCGTTGCGATTGTTGTCGTTTCTTCTTTGAAGTCGGTCTGATATTTACATTGTTAGATTTTTGTAGTTTAAACTTTTTTTGTGGCACCGAATTTAAACACATTTTTGGTTAAATGAGAGATAGAATGGGCGAGCAAAATGAAACAAAGAGTACACTCGCTTCTGTACCAACACAGAGTATACAGAGGCGTCACGAGACAGAAAATATTGTGTTTTTTTCTGTCTTTTTCTTCGAAAGCTGCCCTTTTTGCGTTTTTTGTTTTGATTATGCAATTTGTGTAGATAGTAGCGGCCTGTTTTTACGCATTGTCACTTCACTAACAAAAAACGTTTTCTTTCTCTTTCTTCGAAAGCTGCCCTCGCAAATGATTTAGGCATTTTTCATACGTCACTTTTTTCATCTCTGTATACTTTTTGGTACCAATTTAAATTAACATGCAGTCCACAAGTGGCATGAAATGTCTATCATGTTAGAAGTTTTCTCATGGTTTAATGCTAAGTTCGCACTTGGGTTTTTAAACGAGTTTAAGCAAAATGTTGATTTAGCTAATCAAAGCCGTTCACATTACATTTGAGATGATTAAGTGACAGATGATTAAGAAAAAAAACACACACCAAACACACAAAAAAAATCAAACAAATTTATATTTCTTTAAAGTATTAAAAATGGATAAAAACACTTTGATAAAGTTATTAGAAGATTATTTTAATCATTTTAATGATGAAATTGTGAAAATTTATGAATTATTTAAGGAAAAAAATAAATGCATTTAGCAGAAATCTTGGTCGGTTGTACACGACATGTTGGCGATTCTACATTTGAGGTATGTTCAGTGGATTCTACGTGATTTATGAAGTGATTTAGTTGTAATTATGTCAATTTGAAGTGATTAACAAATCACTTCAATGTATTGGTAATCATCTCAATTTTGAAGTGATTAGAGCTTAATCACGTTCGACCTGCTTAAACGCGTTTAAGAACCCAAGTGTGAACATAGCATAACACGGTTGTTAATGCGAATGTTTTAACAACGCTTTTATAACATCAAGTTACAACAGCAAATCATGTCAGTTGTAGACGGGCAGTAAAGTAAGAATCGCAACGACAAAAATCGTATAATGTAAGTGGGGACTTACAACCTTAAATTAATAACGGTAACAGCCATGGTTGCTTAAACTACACAGAAAAAATTATTGCCGAATTATTTTCAAACAAACGCTTGTTTGAAATTTTTTTTGATTTCTACAAATTTTTTTACTGATTCAATCAATATTTTTGTTTGATTTTTATTTAACCAACAAAAATGTGGACAACTCTTCAAAAATTTAATAAGCGCGCTATTGGTTTAAAGTTTTCATAATTTTGTATGAAATATTTAACGCTCTTTAATGTTGTCGTCTTTTTGCATTTTTTTATTGATTGTAAGCAACACTTCTTTATGTGAAATATAAGAACTACAACAAAAAACACATGCAGTCTACTTTTGGACGCTTTAAAAAAGTACAGCAATAAGAAAAATGATAAAATAGCGTGACGAGGTTTGTAGTAAAAAAAACAACAAAAACAATAGCAGGTAAAAAAAACGTTTCATTTTTTTTAAACAACAGAAAAAACACATAATAAGAAACAAAATAAATTTTTGGTTGGTTTCAAAGTTGGTAAAAAAAAAAAACAAAATCCCGTATTCAATTTTTTCAAATAGTTTGTTTCATTTCAAAAATAGAATGATGGCGGAAAACATATCGAGTCGGTCTGCCGCCGTTTTTGGTTACATTTCTTCTTCATTAGCAAAGGAAAGGATAAAGCAACAGTGAATGATGAAGAAAAACACTGTGAGTATAAATATGACTTCGTTCAAAAATTATTCCAACAAAAAAATGTGTCTCAAAGCCAGCCGGCCGCTCTGCTCTGCTTCATCTTCGCCAACAGTGCTTGCTTGTGTGCGCGTCATTGCTTGTGCCAAAACTTTTTTGTTTGATTCAGCAAAATTATTTGTTTGAAATTTATATGAATTTCAGTAAACTTTTTGTTTGATTCTGTAAAATTATTTGTTTGAAAAAATCGGCGTTTTTTCAATAAACAAAATGCAAACAAATTGTTTGAATATGCGTATTTGTTTGTAGGACCGATTTTAGACAAAAAATTGTTTGATTCTACAAATGTTTTGTTTGAATTGGAAAAATAATTTTTTCTGTGTACATTTTCCGCATTTTTTTACTCAATTGATATAACCTAGGGTTATTTTAACCAGTGTTTTCTCATTTTATTAAAGAGATATTTATTTAGAAAAGAAAAGTTAAATGTTTTTATCACAATGTTTGGCGTTTTGGCAAAAATACCACATTTAATTTTAGCCAAATCGTTGTCAGCTGGAAAGCCACAGCATAAGTTTTCAAATCGAGAACTAAAATTAAAAAAATATACGTTCTATATTTAAAAAGGCACTGTTAAAAATCAAGAACAATAAATTGTCAAATTGAGAACTTTTTTGTTGCTTATTTTATTTTACGGATTTTAAGCAAAAAAGAACAAACTACTTACTAATGTACAAATTTAATTTTGTGTAAAATCTACACGCAAAAACAAAACTAAAAATATTCCACAAAAATTCAAAGTGTTAAAAAAATTAAATATTGATAGTGTTTTCAAGTTAAAAATATTTCTGTGGCAGTAATGAAAAAGGAATTAAGCCTTATTTTTAATAATTTTGTGGGAAAAAAATTTCAAACTTTAAAGGTGTTTTTTGAAAATGTACTCTTACTTCAATACAATCATCACGTATCTGCGGTTATCGTTTTTAAAAGTTTTTATTGTTTAATATTCCAAATGTCACAGATCGGATGTAAACTTAAGTCTTTATTCCAAATGTTATTGTACATTGAAAAAATATAAGAAAAAAGTCATCTTACTAACACTTCTTAAAAAATTCGTACTAAAGTTGCTATCAGGCGGGATGTATTTTACATATGTACTGTCAAATTTTCCATCTGTAAAAGTTGTACGCATCGTGTGATACATATGAAACTTTGCATGTGTAAAATACATATGGAAATACATATGTAAATTTTTCGATTAGAACACGCTGTATTATAATGTGGCAAACATAAACAAAACAGCTGGTTTGTTTTGAAACGTAAACAAAAGTCAGCTTTTGCTTACATTTATATGTTATGTCATAAGGAAAAACATAAGCAGGTGTGATAGCAAAAATTATGAATCGTATGTAAAATGGGAATTTTGACATACATACGGAATTACATATGGTTAAGAAAAGTGTCTGATAGCACCTTAAATGGTTTAAATTTTGGCCATGTGTACTTTTGAACGTGAATATCACTAAACTCAAGTCTAGTTTAAAGCGGCTTATACACTTGCAATAAAATTGTTTAATTTGTGGGGGTAAGAATCTTTGACTCTGAATTCCTTTTTTGTACCCTTCACCGAAGGCAAAAAGGTATACACAGAAAAAATCAATGTAAAATCGTTGAAAACAAGGTTGATTTTACCGTTTACGGTAGTGATTTTGCTTCATTGTTACTTCATGGTTACTCAACATGATTGTGCAATAACTTGCGAACAACATTTTTTCTTTTAAAATAACTATTATTCATGTTAAGTTAACATTGCCGTGAAGTTAGAGCGAAATTACATTCATATTGAAATAACAATCCGAATCACGTTGAATGAAAGTTATTTCAAGTTGAAACAACATGAATTTAATGTAGAATCAAATTGGTTTGCGTGTGATATAACAGTGAGAAGAATCTTCAGAGACAACATATGCATTTATTTAGGAATAATTCAAACACTTACCCCTGTAAGACATGTTTTACTTATTTTGTATTCATCTTGTTAACAGAAGCATAAGCAGAATGGCCTGGTTTGTATATTGTCAAACAGAGTGGGTGACATAGAAAAGATTGTCTTAGACCTTCAAGGCAATCTAAATGGTACTGGCCTAAAAATTAATGCAGCTAAAACCAAATTTCTAACTGTTCATGGTAACAGTCCACA
This sequence comes from Pollenia angustigena, assembly GCA_930367215.1. Taxonomy (NCBI): domain Eukaryota; kingdom Metazoa; phylum Arthropoda; class Insecta; order Diptera; family Polleniidae; genus Pollenia; species Pollenia angustigena. The sequence continues at coordinate 6,240,672 of OV884061.1, read as the reverse complement.
ACTGATAATTTCAGGCGGCCAGAATTATGCGATGGTCAACCAATTTTGTTAAGTTGGAAGTTTGGTCGCACCAGATGGTGGCACAGAGTTAAGGGCATAATAAACCTCACAAATGGCTTGGCAAACATGTCAAATTGTACGTTTGTACAAACATTTTGTGTTGTTAATTGGGGTGTTTGCTGTTTGGACAAACATTTGAAGCAATGTTTGCAGAAATATTAAAAATTTTTAATATTTGGCAGACATGTTGGATATTTGTCAAATTTTTTGTGGCGTCTAATGCTAAATGTATTCAATTCAATTAATTTTTAATATTAAATTATGTTTTTTTAGTAGTATTGCTTGCCACAAAACAGCTCGTTGTTTAAAAACTGTTTATTTTAAATTGTTTGCCTTTATTTTATAATTTCTTCTCCGTTTTAAGCTAAAAGCAACAAAATTGCCGCAGCACTATTGTCATCTGCATTCATTGAAAACAAAACAAAAATGAAAATTAATGTTTGAACAAAGAATATTTGTGTTGTTTATTGGCAAACCCCAAACGGAAATAATGTGTGTGTTTGCCAAGCATTTTGTGTGGTTTATTTTGCCCTTTAGATGTTGAAGCTAAGATCAGCAGAGCAAGAACGGCAATTGGAATTTTGGTGCCGATTTTACAGCACAACAACTTAAGCCTACGGACCAAGCTCCGCATATTCTACTCAAACGTCAAATCCGACCTGTTATATGGATGCACCACTTGGAAGGTTACAAGGCGTGTTACCTAAATCGTTTTCTCAGACGAATTTTGCGTATTTTCTGGCCTCGTGTAATAACGAATGTAGAGCTCTTACGACAAGCAAACCAAATGGATGTGGCTTCTGAAATCCGAAAACGTAAATGGTATTGGATTGGGCATGTATACGTCGCGAGAATAGTAATATTGAAAAGCAAGCGTTGCGTTGGAATCCGTTTACCCAAGCAGGAAGAACAGTTCGAAGACCACGGACAACTTGGAGACCTTACACCGAATCCGAAACGAGATCTATTGGGTTAACTGGAATTAACTTATATATATAGCTCAAAATCGAGTGAGATGGAAGACGGCTGTTTTTGGCACCCTATCCTCCAGTGGGAGTTAAAGGAATAAATATATATATATAGAAATATATAATATATCCATGGGCCAAATCCATGGAGAGTGCGAATATTTCATGAGTGGACTTAATATGGGATCTAAAAATTGTCAATTAGTCTTTATTAAAGATTAACTTGCAACTTATAATTTGAAACAGTTTTATGCGTTTTTTCTGATGTTGGTAACACCTTAAGATGTTGGTTTACCCACCTTTAAGCATACCGATCGTCTCAGAATCACTTTCTAAGTCGATCTTACGATGTCCGCCCGGCTGGCTGGCTATCCATGTTAACCTTGTGCTGAAAGTGCAGGTCTCAATTTTGAAGATAAAACAGACGGACAGACAGACAGACAGACATTGTTAAATCCACTGTGCTGTACATGTACAAATTTGTTGTTACAACAAGGGAGTTTTTGGGAAAAACAAGAGGCAGTCGTGTTTTTTTTTTAAATTGAGATCTGGCTCAATTTCAATAGCAAACAATTCCTTCCTTCCGAGCATCGTTAAATCAACTTCACTTCTAATAAGGGCTAGGGAGATCAACCCGTTATTATTCGACCGGTTGGAACCGGTTATTTTAGTTTTGCACAAGTCGGATACTTTAAGATGTCCATTTTTCGAATACACCGGTTATTTTGGTAAAAAAAACCAGTTATTTTAGACATGTGTAATTTATATAAGTTTTCCTTACTTTTGTGATAATTGTACCCGTAATTTAAGCATTTTTCTAATTGAATATTGGTCAAACTTCAGCTTTTTATGAAAAATGTCATAACAAAATATAACAAAAGACAAAAAACATTATGAGCAATGTAAATACAAATCGCTTATATAAGCGAATTCAAAATACTACAAATACTATTTATTAAAACACCATGAATTAAAAACAAAATTGAACGAATCAAACAATGTCATGGAAGGTTTTAAATTGTGATCGACGAATTGACAGATATTTCATATTTCTATTCGTTTCTATGATGCTGAAAAAAATCATATGAAATATATAATCCTTGCTAAGAAGTTCTGTTTAAAACTTTCCGAAAATATGGTTGAAGTCTACTGATTCATATATACATGCTTAATTAAGCACCAACAAATTTAAACACATTTAAATTAAATTTGGATGAATATCTCAAATAATAAATTAATTAAATTCCTATAAGTTTTTAAAACGCAAGTTTCTCAAAAATTGTAAAGCTACATACATATGTTCACACCTATTGAATATTTGACGTCCTACACGTATCAACTAGTTTTCTTAAAGAATTGTTTGTCTTTGTAAAAAATTATTTAACAGTTTCTAAATTACATTATACAATTACAGTAATTTTGACTAAGATGCAAAATCACCTTTGCACGATTTTTTGGGCAGATTAATCAAAAGTGTAGTTATATTAAATGTATCTATCTGCCTTAATGTGCAGGTACGTAATTGTGGTTTCCTGCATAAAAGTACAGCGAAAGTAAAGTGCTTAAAAGAAGAATAAAAACGTGTATATTAACTAATTGATAACAACAATGACATTCAAATAACATGCAGTCATTTGTTAAGCATTTTTATAATGAACGAGGTAGCCAAATTGGTAACAAAAAAGTGGGGAACAGAATAGTCGCTATAGTACAACGTTAAGAATAGCGCTGCAAGTCAAAAGTTGAAAACGGCAGTTTCAAAGTAGTGTAAACAGAATACGTAGTTGTAGTAGTCGTTGCAGTTGAAGCGCAATATTCGAAATTGGGAACTACGTTGCCCTACAGAGCATTTGTCAGTTTCAGATATGTACTTTTTTGTTTGTGCAGCTAACTTTGATGTTTTATATGAAAATATTTTAAAGCTGCCCAAAAATATGATAAATATGCAGGTATACAAAATGCACGTAAGCAAGGATTTTAAAAAATATTTACAGAAAATATGTATTTTGGGCAGTTAAGTCAAAGTGCAGCTAACTTGAATTTTTTGTATGAAAATAATGTTAAAATGCCAAAAATTTTGCGCATTTATCTTAAATGTGCAGGTATAGAAAGTGCGCTTAAAAAAGAATTTGTATGGGACTTTAATCAATAATGACAAAATTTATTCATTTTGTGCAGTTAAGTCAAAAGTGCACTTAAACAAAAGGCAGTTAAGTCAAAATTACTGCATCATTTTAGAAATACAATTGGTAAATAAATAAAAATTGTAAAAATAAAGCTTAAATTTGATAAATTTTCTGGGCACGCTTTTTTTTGGTAACTATTTGTTAGGTCTGAACTAGGGCTTCCAATCGGGATTTTTTTTTTAATCCCGGGATCGGGATTAAAGAAAATATTTCGGGATTTTTAAAAAATTTTTGGGATTTATTTGTTTTATATCAAATATAAATACTTTTTAAACTGTATGAAAAAAACTTAATTTTTCAGTAAATACTCATATTTCATGAACATATACTTAAGTATTATTTATTTGTAAAAAATATAATTAAACAAACTTTAAGGTATAACTGATCACAATTCATAAAGATAATGTAATAAAAACGTAACAAAAAAACATACAAATCTTATTTTTTATCAATATTTGATTATTGATAAAAAAAAATCACACCATTTCGAAATGTATTTAAAAAAATTCTGAACAGGAAAACATTTGGACAATTTTAAAATACAGTTGCACAATTTCAACAAAGAAAAAGAATGTAATTATTGTTTTCTCAAATGAAACAAAGCATAGTTTTTGTTTTGGTATGTTTTGTTTATTTTTGAACAACAGCGTGTACCAAAAACTTTTTTTGTCAACAAACAAAAATTTATACAAATTATTTAACACAAAAATTTAAAAATAATAAAACATTTTTTAATATTTTTAAGTAGGCTAAAGTTCATCAAATTTAATTTTCATTAAATTATTTTTATGAAGAAAGGAATTTTTCAACATGAAATTAATTAAAATTTATTGATAATTTTTCATTCTTGACCGAAGCCGGGCTGGAACCCAGTCGTTTTTACGGACAGGTTACCCTAACATGTTTCGATTGCAACCACTCAATCTCTTCAGAGGGCTTGCCGCTTAACACTCGCAGCCATCGACGATTGCTGACGTCAATAGTCATACATTGTATTTAACCTTTGGTAGATCGAAATTTGCTTTGAATGATTATCTATTTTAATTTATTTTACATGTTTTTCCTTACTTCTGTTTTTTTCGTACTTTTTGTCAAGAATTCTTCTTGAAGTTCAAAAACATTTTTTGTTTTTGTTTTTAATTTTTTTGTCTTTCTTTTTCTTGTTGACCTTTTTGAAGGACAAATGCAAACATAGAGCTCATGCCTTAGCTTCAGTGTTGCCAAAACTTGGTGACCAAAAATGGCTAAATTTACGGAAAAAAATGGCTAAAAATTGGCTAAAAAATGGCTAAAAGCTTTTTTAAATAAAAACACATTAAAATTCAATAACAAAACAGAAGTAATTAATTTAAAGTTATTTTCGATGAAATTGTGAGTTAAGATCAATTTGTTAAATTAGAATAAACGTAAATCAATATTAAAATAAATTAATATAAAAAAATTAAATCATCGAAATATTCGATGTCGTTATTGTTCATCTCATAGCAATCACTCAATCATTAGTTTCAAATAATTATAAGTTTTAAATCATAATCACGACGACATTTACCCAGCCTTTTGAGTTCAGATCTACAATAAAAAACAAATAAGAAAGAATAGTCGATTAAACCCGACTTTATGATACCCTACACCACATTAGAACCTTTGTACCAAATTTTATCATATAATCTTTAATTTGCGACCTGTACTTTGCGCACAAGGTTTACATGGACAGCCAGCCAGCCGGACAAACATCGTTAATTCGACTCAGAAAGTGATTCGGAGTCAATAGGTATACGTAAAGGTGGGCTAAGGACCAATATTTTAAGGTGTTACAGACATCAGCACAAACGCATAGCACCATCTCCACTATTGTGGTGGTGGTATACATATTGTATTGTTATGTTATATTAACCCAATTGATAAAATCGAATTAACGGTTGCTTAATGTAACCTATTTCTCAAATTACTTTTAACGATGTTTACTTGGCTAAACACCCTCTCTACTTCAGCATTAGACCATGGAAGTGAGAGCAACTTTATAGGCAATTCTGAAATTTCTAAAACAATTTTGTTACCGCCTACATGCCTTTATTGAAATACTTGCAACCAGAAAGAAACAATGATGTTTGTGTTGATCGATTTTATAAATTTAATAGTGGAATACTGTTCCTTTATTTTGAAAGATGTTTCAGCGTCATAGTTTATAGCGATTTTCAACATTTGTAAAAGTTGTGATTTAAATTAAAGGCGTTTTAATTGTTCAAAATGTTTATTTTACTTTTATAATTTTTATAATTAAATAAAAATTATTCTTTTAAAAGAAAAACGGCAAAAAAATTTTATGGCTAAACAAGTTTAAAAATGGCTAATGGCTAAACTCAATTTTTAATGGCTAAATCTAGCCACTAAATGGCTAAATTGGACACAATGCTTAGCTTTAACAATAATCAGTATTGTGGTTATTTTGTTGAACTATTTATGGTTTTTAATCCAAATTTTAATATTTTTAATTAGGCTTAAGTTCATCAAATTTAATTTTCATTAAATTATTTTTATGAAGAAAGGAATTTTTCAACATGAAATTAATTAAATTTATTGATAATTTTTCATTCTTGACCGAAGCCGGGCTCGAACCCAGCCGTTTTTACGGACAGTAGCCCGTTTCTGTATTTCTCACATCGTAAAATTTTTCGCATGAAGCTTGTAAATTGCAACAAAAATAGTGTGAAATGAAACAAAAAATGGTTTTTCTCACACAAGTGTTTCTGAATCTTTTCTTTGCGGGAATTATCTGTCATATAAATAATTTTCCAGCAATTATTGGAAGGATGTGAGAAAAAGTGTTCTGTAACAATATTATGCGAAAAGTTACTTACAAGAACTGTCAAAATAAGTCACATTTGAAATTGGTGCGAGAAAAATAAAATATAGATATTTTAAATTTAAAATATGTTTATATACTATTTTTTTAATATAAATAAATAAAAAAAATATATGTATATAAATGATGAGTGCATTATTTAAATGATGGAAATAAATAAACTCAATTGTTTTATTTTGTTATTTAAAATTTTTTTAGGTTTTTCTTGTTTGGGTTTTATTCAGGGCTGCCAGATAAATTTTAGTCAAAATCGTCAATTTCCTGAGAAAATATATTAAAAGATCGTCTTTTTTGTTTTAAAAATCGTGCAATTTAACATAAATTTTAAACAAATTTGTTTCGACTTTTATTAAAACATAATCAAACAAAAACATAGTTAAAGTTCATGGGTATTTAATAATTTCTTTAAATTTATATTTATTTTATTAAGCTGGAGGATTATTTTTTTTTTTTAATTATTTATTTTCTTTAATCCGATAACAATTTAAAATTGTTGTTTTTCCCTGGAGAAGTCACACAAAGGCATGAGAAAATATCATATTAAACAAAAAATTAAATCAATATTTTTACAAAAGCAAAAAAAAACCAAGCGTAATAAAATAAACATACATCCTTTTTTAAAATAGATATATGTATATATTTACAAAAACCGAGATCAAAATGGAAAATTTTTAAATTAAATCAGACAAGATTATAGCGAATGCTTTACGAAACTCAAGGCCGAAAACGTAAAACAACGCCCATAGATGACCGTCGCATCAAAAAAGATCCAAAATAATCTTATTCTAAGCATAAGAACCGTAACTACTCGAAGACGTTTAATCGAAAATAATTTATTTGCCAGAAGTCCCAGAAAGGTACACTTACCCACAAAAAAACAGGCAGACGTCCGTTTAAAATTAGCCAAGGATCATGTAAGCTGGCCTAAAGAAAAATGGCGAAACGTATTGTGGGCTGGTGAAAGGAAGATCGTTCTATTTGGAAGAACTGGTTCTAGACAATATGTTTGACGTCCACTCAAAACGGAATATCTCCCACAATTCACCAGAAAGACATGGAGGAGCAAAAGTTATGATTTGGGGATGTTTTTCTTACAATGGTGTTGGTCCATTATATGAAGTAAAAGGGATCATGGACCAACGGGTGTACGTCGAAATTTTAGATAGTGTCATGCTACCATACGCTGAGTGGAATATGCCTCTTAAATGGGTCTACCAACAAGACAATGACCCGAAACATACCAGTAAATTAGCGAAGAGTGGTTTCGTGCCAACAGGGTTGAGGTTATGCCAAGGCCCGCTCAGTCTCCTGACCTTAACCCCAGAAAACACCTATGGCGGGATGTTAAAAAATATGTTTCCGAAAAGAAACCGTCCAATGCTAAGGGTTTATGGCACACAGTCCAGGATGTGTAGAGTAACATCCCAGTAAGCCATTGTAGAGACCTCATCGACTCCATACCGCGGCGATGTCCCGCCGTTGTAAAGAACCGAGGTCTTTCTACGAAATGTTAAACATTTTAAACGTTTTTTTTAACATTTTTTAAAATTATTGTTTTGAACAATGCATTTTCATCATGTTTCGTTAAAAATTTATATATTTTTATTTATATAGCTTTAATCACCTTTCGAACTATTTAATAATTTCTTGTTTAATGCTACAAAAAAAAGTAAAATAAAATATTATGTTTTTTGTAAAAACCAGCAAAATAGATTTTTGTTAAGGTCACTCCTATTTTTTTGAACACAACTGTAATTTTAAAATACGATCAATTAAACAATTATATAGCAAGAGTATGGGCCGCTTTTCCTTTTTGGTATCTCATATGTACAGTGACTCACAGCTTATTTGATGCGGTCAAAATAAAATATTTAAGGCTGGGTTTTTGAGATCTCAGTTAAACTAGGTTTAGTTAATCTAAAAACTGATTTCTGCCACCAATACTAAGTTTGTATACAAAATGTTGCCGGAACAGCGCAGTCTTGCTTAAAACGTATGTCTTTAATGAAATAATGAAAAAAAAAATCACATTTCACCGGAAAAATCCGAGTTGCAGAGAACGTTAAACTAAGTTTAAACTTAATCCCCATCTCAAAAACCCGTCCTAAATCAAATATATTTTATAGTATTTCCATTGCAGAGAAAAATCTTATATTTGTTTTATTGTTAAATTATATGTTTTATATAATAACAAAAATTAAGAAAAAATCTTTTTTCATAAGAAAGATATAGCAAATTAAAAAATTCAGTTACAGTTGTCAGGTCTTAGCTTAAATGATGCACTAAATTAAAAGTATTCAAAATACATAAGCAGATTAATATTTTCATTTCGTAATTATGGCTAATACTTAGTGATACCCATTTTGATGCAGAACAGTAGTATCCCTAATGCCCATTTTAACCACACTTTGAACTAAATTATCTTTTAGCAGATCCAAATACATCTTTTAACCCATGTTTCCTTCATTAAATGTTAAATTTCCTGAATAGGACATGGAACTCCATACCATGACACTGCCTCCACCGTGTTTAACTGTAGAGCGCAAATTACATGGTTAAAGCGCAGTGTTCGGAGAAAACTCCAAACGCAGGACTTCCCATCAGGCCTGAAAAGGTTGTACTTGCTTTCATCCGCAAAAGCAACGGACTTCCAGAACGAAATGTCTTTGTGCAATTGTTGTCTGCAAAACTCTATTCTTCGTTTTCTATTACAAGCATTAGAGCTGCAAAACTATCGATGGTATTTTTGTTTCGATAGCGATACTATCGACAAATTGTCTTCTCTTTCTTTTAACAAACAAATCGTCGGTAACGCTAAATGTTTTTGTTAGTAAAAAGCCTAAAATATAAAAATTTCTATTTAAAATAACTTGTCTTTTATTTAATAGCTGAAGTTGACGGTTCTGCAGTAATGGAGCGATATTTGCAAAGATTTAATGGTAAGTACATAATTTGAATTTCTTAAGTTGCATTTGTATTTCACATCCCACATACCTACAGTTGTGGATGACAGCGTAGATGACAGCGATAAAAGTGTTGCGGAAGACAGTGGCGAGTCTAACACCGAAGCCATTCCGAAAAAAGCACGTAGAAGACACTCAGAAGTGTGGAATTTTTTCGAACCAATAAAAGGTAAAAACTATGCTAAATGCCGTTTATAAAACCAGCGGCAACACGTCAAATCTATTTGACCACCTCAAGCGGGCTCATCCGTGTTACCAAAAAATGTCAAAACCATCAAACACAATTGATTTGTTTTTTAAAAAAGTTTAAAGTTACGACATAGACTCACAACGTAAGAAGGATCTTGATAGCGCTTTGATGACAATGGTTGCCACAGATGTAAAGCCATTTAGCATAGTGGAGGACAGAGGTTTTTGAGACTTTGTAAAATGTCTGGATCCTCGCTACGTTTTACCATCACGAACCAAACTTCAAAATGTTATGACGGCAAATTTATACAACAGTACTAAAACCAATTTAAAAACAAAGCTTGATGAAATAGAATATTGTGCTGTTACTACTGACTGCTGGACCTCACGGGCAAATGAGGCTACCTTACCGTGATATGTCATTTTATTACAAAGGAATTTGTTTAACGTACTGCTGTTCTATCAACCAAAAATCTTTTGACAGCTACAAACCACAATGCAGAAAATATAGCCAAATCGTTGCAAGCAGTATTGGATAATGGGGCTTACGGGAAAAGTGGTTTCAGTTGTTACTGATAATGACAGCACAATGATAAAAGCATGCGAATTGTTGCAGCACATACTGTGAATCTTGTAGTGGTAGATTGCTTAGCTCAAGATTTTGTCAAACACTTTTTAGCCAGATGCAAAAAGAGAAAAGCCATATAGCTTGCTGCAGTAAGTTCCAACCCGCTGGAATAGCGCTTTAAGAATAGTTGAACGAATTTTGGTATCAAACGTACTTTTGTCTACACCAAAAGCACCATTACCTTTAACAGCGGATGACATCAAGGTACTTGCAGATCTGAAAGAGCTACTAACACCATTTGATGCAGCTACAATTCAGGCATCGTCCAGCGCATCTGTTACCATCTCCTTAATTATTCCTGTAAATTGTGGACTTTTTCAAACTCTTAATGAAACCAAAAATAGTTTGAAGACACCTGAAGGTTAACTAGCATGTGCTTTCCTAATAGAAAGAATAAAGGCCCAACCACAATGTGCTTAAGTTGGCTTAAGAGAATGAGCGAATACATGTAAGCTATATGAGGCAAACCATATTGAACTCAAAGTTCAATGAAACTGTCATTTGCTTAAGCAAGGTGCGAATGAAATCGCACATTCCGTACGGAATCAAATGTTTTTTATTTTGTTTTTGTTTTCTTAAATACATTTGAGAGACTTTTTGTTAATTTTTGACAGTTGGTTAAGCAAGGCTATGTATATTATGGTTGAGCCTTAAGAAAACGTTTATTTCCTTACGAAGAAAGAACCACAAGCATAAATTGAGAACGGCTTGACCGATTTGGACGATTTTTTCTTTAAAATGATCGCCATGGTCCACCTTAGGGTTTTACGGAAAGAAAATTTTGCCCCGCCCACTTTTACGCCCACTTTTTTCGATTTACCTAAAATCAAAAAACTGCTACATCGATTTGACTAATTTATCTTTCAAATGTTCGTATTAATCCATTTTAAGTTTTCATCGATAGAAAAATTTACCACGCCTACTTTTACGCCCACTTTTTCTATTAAGCGCATAACTGGAGAACGACTTGACCGATTTGGACGATTTTGATTTGACTAATTTATCTTTCAAATGTTCGTATTAATCCATTTTAAGTTTTCATCGATAGAAAAATTTACCACGCCTACTTTAACGCCCACTTTTTCTATTTAGCGCATAACTGGAGAACGACTTGACCGATTTGGACGATTTTTTCTTCAAAATGATCGCCATGGTTTAACTTAGGTTTTTACGGAAAGAAAATTTTGCCCCGCCCACTTTTACGCCCACTTTTTTCGATTTACCTAAAATCAAAAAACTGCTCCATCGATTTGACTAATTTTTCTTTTAACTGTTCGTATTAATTTATTTTACGTTTTCATCGAAAGAAAAAATTACCACGCCTACTTTTACGCCCACTTTTTCTATTAAGAGCATGATTTGAGAACGGCTTGACCGATTTGGACGATTTTTTCTTTAAAATTATCGCCATGGTCCAACTTATTCTTTTTTGATTGAGCCCATATCCACACCATATGTAAGTTATTTTTTAAAAAAAATTTATGATAGGTATTCCATGGATTTTTATTTTAAAGGCCGTAAATTTCGTTAAATGCTCAATTTAAATCGTGTGGTAATACAAAACTAATGTTTACTTAGGGCCAGCAACGTAGACCGGGTCAGCTTGTAAATAATAAATTTAAATTAAAAAAAATAAAATATTTTTTATATTCCACATTGTATTATAATCCACATTTGAAAAACATTTGAGTATTACGTTTGAAAGCAAGTTGAAAATAAAGGCATTTTTCAATTTGAAAATAATTTCCCCTTTTTGTTGAGAACGCTATGATTTTCAAATGATTTTCAAATCATTATCAAACGTTTGTCGTTTGAGAAAACGTTTGATTTCAAATCATTTTCAATTTGAAATCAAACCTTCGTGTTTGTTGGGATATTTTAATGCTCATCAATTCAGTCGTCGACAGGGTTGTCAGATTTTTTTGAGCTCCATCGCCAAACCGGATGTCAAAAATCGACAAACGTCAATTTTGTTCAGTTTTTTAAATCTTTTTTGTTATTTTAATTACATTTTGCATACAAAAAAAAGCTGATATAATATTGCAGTCAAAAATCGCCAAAAACTGAGAAAAAATACAAAAAAGCAGTGCTTAAAAAACTGCAGTCGAAGTTGAAAAACTGCCATCTCTTCCACTTCTTCATTTGTCATTGGCCAAAAAAAAACTTTTGCTTTTACTTGTAATTCATTAAATGTAAATAGTCGCTGCCAAACCAAATCAAAAAGCGAAAAATTGTTGACAACTTTTCGTTTTTTGCTCGACAGGTTTTGGTTTCGACTGCAGTGTTTTAAACCTTGGAATTAAAAAGTGACAATATAAAATTCACTTAAAATTATTTAAAAGTATCTAAAAAAATTTCCATTTGGTTTTGTATATGAACATGTTTCTTTTTCCTTTTTAATGGCGTAAATTTGGTGTCAACATCACTTGAATCATCAAATGTGGTATCTAATGGTGAATCAGCTACATTGCATACAGTGCTGGATTATATAAAAACATAATAGTGAATAAAACTTTATAATTGTACATTTTTTATGTTTGTGTACCTTCTTTTGGTTTGGATATCGTCTATAAAACGTAGAGATTCAGCATATTTATATGGTTTGGAGAACACCGTCTCACTTCCGGATGGTTGGTCTTCTTTTAGCTTGTATCTTTTGTAAGAGTCCCGGACACTTTTTCCTTGCATCATCCGCTAAAGAAACCGTAACAGTAATTACACTTTAGAAAATAATAAAAAAAAATATGAACACAAATTGTACCAACCTGTGATGCCGACAGCTTTTCCAATTTTTATCCACAAATCTTGTTTTAAATAAAAGTTCATCATTTTTCGAATTTATTCTATGAGCTAAATTTCAGTTATGTAAAGCTTTTTTGTAATAGTTCTATTCCTACAATTTTTCAGAAATGACTTTATACACTATCAGACTATTATATTGTATTTTCTTTTTACATTTTATTTTAGCCTTCCGTCGGAAAGCAATGAGGTATATTGAATGTACAACATTCAACATTTTTTCATTTTTCGAATTTATTCTATGAGCTAAATTTCAGTTATGTATTTTATAAAGCTTTTTTGTAATAGTTCTATTCCTACAATTTTTCAGAAATGACTTTATACACTATAAGACTATTATATTGTATTTTCGTTTTACATTTTACCTTAGCCTTCCGTTGGAAAGCAATGAGGTATATTGAATGTACAGAAAAATTTACAATTATTAGACACCAGCAGAATGTAATGCATTTTCTGGCCCGCTACGGCCGTCGTCAGCATTCTTTGTGTCTCACTGGATAGTGTAACTTTATAAATTGAATGTATTTAACTCAACTATTTTAACAAATAGAAACTGGGAATTATTTCCTTCCGAAGGTAACTTTATATTATATTCAACATTTTTTCATTTTTCGAATTTATTCTATGAGCTAAATTTCAGTTATGTATTTTATAAAGCTTTTTTGTAATAGTTCTATTCCTACAATTTTTCAGAAATGACTTTATAATGACTTTAGAATAAATTCGAAAAAGAAAAAATGTTGAATATAATATAAAGTTACCTTCGGAAGGAAATAATTCCCAGTTTCTATTTGTCAAAATTATTTTCTCAATTGCAGTATTAAATGTTTCTTTTGATTTTCTTTTGTTCTTATTTTTCTTTGAGCCAAAGCTTCAAAAACATATGGTTTTGTTTACAAAATGTATAAAATTTATTAAAAGTATGGTAATATTGTTCCGAGCATTTGTGTTTCTAAGTGAGAGAATAAGAAAAGTCGCTGTCAAAATAAAATTTATTCTATTTTACGACCGCATTCTCTGCAAAATTTTATGTCAAACTGCATGTAAAACAACGTTCAGCCCCAGTTCTGTTTCATCATTTAGTTAGCGAAGTGGGTGTTTGTTTGAGTAGATTTTCTTTTACAAATTGTTTTAAATAAACTACACAGATACATACATATGCACATAGGAACATTTTTAACTGTGTAACGAAATAGAGACTTAACAAATTAAAAATCAGTTTTGTTTATTATCAAAATAATTTTTGGGAATACAAGATTTTTGATTAATAAGATTTTGTTTGTCGTGCCTAATTCCCAATTATTATTCTTGATAAAAACCCTGAAATTCATTGTTGGGGTATAAGCTAGTTTCTATGCGCTTTTCACTGGTTGCTTAGGCCGGATCATCAGGAAACAGTCTCCCAAAAATTTTAGTTTCGTATATTTAGAAATATCTATTTTAAATGATACCAATACACAGTACAACATTTTTTAGTTAATTGATTGCCAACTCAATTCTGTGAACTGTATGTGAAATTAGACCCAAAAAGAAGAATTTCTGCATCATTCGTTTTGTCTTCTTACCTGCGATTTGAAGTAAGTATCGATTTGAAGTTAGTACTATCGTATAGGGGAATTTATCACGTTTTAGGCCCTGTTGTTTGACATAGCTCGACAACCACTAGCCCAATTTAGTTGAAATAAATTTTAAAAAATTAAGAATTACAATTCCCTTAATCTGTTCATATATTGTTATCCTATACAAGTAACACTTTCGAAGTTAAAAATGAATGTATGAAGGGAAAAAATTATTTTTTGCCTAAAAATTAAAATTTTTTTTTTTAAAAATACATAAAAAATCCAAAATGGAAAAAAGTTTCAAGTCTAGTTATTTTTTCGCAAAGTCACATAACCTATGAGCAAAATGAGACAAAGATCATAAAAATCGATGCACGCGTTTCGCTTTTATTCACAAATAAGTAAATGTATGAATTTCAAAAATTTGCTCGAGATATGCACAACATTATTTGGAGAAAACATTGACACCTTTTTCATGATTCTGAGAATTAAAAAAAAAAAGGAATAAACAAAAGGTTATTTGATTTTTATGATTGCGGTAATAAATGTACGTGGACAATTAAACGGAAAGTGGACCTTTTTATTATTTGGGTTTTTCCGGTGGCTACCTACATATATGATTTTTTTACAGAAATTGCACCCACATTTAAGGGTGGTCATTATTTGGAAAGTTTTGCACAGTTTGAAACGTACAAGTGCTGAATCAGGTATATAGCCAGCCGCCCTTAAAATATGCGCCCATTTATAAGTACCTGGCAGTAAAATATTCAAAAATACGTAGTATTTATAGGTGTGCATTGATCGATTTTTGGCATTCAGCCAGTGCCGACGAACGCGAACAGTAAAAGTGATTTTTCTCCAGTTTTTTAAAAGTGAATAACAACAAAACATAAAATATATCAATATGGAAAACAATAAGTGCCCATATTTGGATGAATATTGTTACGTTTGTGTTCATATCGTCCGAAAAATACAGAAAAAAGATCGAAAAAATTTGTTTACTGAGCAATTCAAAACCGCGTATTGTAATTATTTCGATGAAGCAGATTTAAGTGGTGCAAATTTTACGCCGAACACAGTGTGCAACAGTTGTTATACTACCCTTCTAAAATGGATTCACGGAAAAAGTAGAAAGTTATCTTTTATGAAGCCAGTAATTTGGGTGGAAGACACAACTGGACATGATGAATCCAGGTGCTATGCATGCATAAATTTTCGTCCTGGATTAAACAGACAACAATTGAAAACAAAAGTATACACTGCTGCATTTACTGCCACACTTCCAGTGCAACGCCCTGCTGATACCGATGCATCTAAACCTCCGAGTGCGGATACTGTGTCCCTGCTAGCCGAAACCGTTTTCACCAATCCGACCGATTTGGATGATGCTGATTGGATACCCGATATTGAAAATAGTGCACCACAACCGCTACCACAAATCGAAATGGATTACATTGTGGCCAAGCTGGGACTATCACAACACGACTCCGAATGGCTGACATCATTTTTGAAGAGAAGAAAACTCACACAGCAAAATGTCAGCGCAACATCATACCGACAACGCCAAGCTGATTTTCAGAAATTTTATTCCGTTGACGAAGCAAATACGTTCACGTACTGCCATGATATCCCAGGTTTAGTGAAAAAATTGGGAATGGATTATATCGCTGGCGACTGGCGTTTATTCATCGATGGTTCAGTTACTAGTTTGAAGGCTGTGCTGCTGCACAAAAAAAATAAAAAACCATGCATTCCATTGGGATTCAGCACAACTATGAAGGAAACGTATGAAGCATTGGGCGAAATTTTGAAGAAAATCAAATACGATGAACACAAATGGAACATTTGTTGCGATCTGAAGGTGGTCAACATACTACAAGGGATTATAGAAAAGGGCGGATATCCAAAATACTTCTGCTTCCTTTGTAATTGGGATTCACGATACAAAGGAAATCAATATCAATGTAAAGATTGGAAAGGAAGAACTCCCGAGCTCAACAAACAATTAAAATTACGCAATGAACCTATGATAAAGGACCTGGATGATATTTTGTTGCCACCGCTCCACATGAAACTGGGAATAGCTGGGAAATTCGTTGAATTGGTGGTCAAAAAAGTTAACGGCGCCTTTGACTGTTTGAAATCCATCTTTCCGAAACTCAGTGATGAGAAAATTAAAAACGGTACGTATCGTACTCTGTATTGCAATATTGTCATATCTAAATTTGTTAATTTCTATACACTCGCATTACCAATAATTTTTTCGTTTTTCTTATGTATTTAAAACAGGTATTCTCAATGGACCTGATATTCGGAAATTGATCAAAAGTGATTCTTTCACACATTTGCTTTCAGAGCATCACGACCACCAACATGTTCTAGGAAAGAACCGTGTCCAGCGAGAAGAGATACAGCAACGAGTGGACAGGTTGCTGTTTTATTTCGAAAAAATCGGTGCATCCATGACGCTGAAATTGCATTTCTTGCACCACCACCTCGATACTTTTTTGGCACAATCACCTCAGGAATCAGACGAACAAGGAGAGAGGTTCCACCAGGTGACCATGCCATTTGAAAAGCGGTTCAAAAGCAAAAAATTGGATGCATTGCTTGCGGAGGTTTGTTGGTGGAGTTCCACAATTATGCAGTTTGAAGAAAGCACCGAAGATGAAGACATTGAAATTGGTGGACACAGTGAAAGAAACACGCCCTTGAATAGTATGTGTATCTCGGATGACGATACAGACTCAGACCATGAATATGAACAACCTACGAAGAAAACAAGATCATCAGAACCACAAGCGTCAACTTCTACAAGGATGTTTATTGCCAATAATTGAAAAAATGTTCTAAAAATTTTTTTTTTATGCATATTATAATTGCGTATTTATTGCATATTATTTTATTTTCATTAAGTTTTTATAAATAAAGTTTTTTTTTGCATGATAATTTTTTAATTTATATTTTTATTTTAAGGGTGGTGGCTATAACTGATTTTTGAAATTCATACATTTACTTAATTGTGAATAAATGACAAACGCGTGCATCGATTTTTATGATCTTTGTCTCATTTTGCTCATAGGTTATGTGACTTTGCGAAAAAATAACTAGACTTGAAACTTTTTTCCATTTTGGATTTTTTATGTATTTTTAAAAAAAAAAATTTAAATTTTTAGGCAAAAAATAATTTTTTCCCTTCATACATTCATTTTTAACTTCGAAAGTGTTACTTGTATAGGAAAACAATATATGAACAGATTAAGGGAATTGTAATTCTTAATTTTTAAAAATTTATTTCAACTAAATTGGGCTAGTGGTTGTCGAGCTATGTCAAACAACAGGGCCTAAAACGTGATAAATTCCCCTATACGATAGTACTAACTTCAAATCGATACTAACTTCAAATCGCAGGTAAGAAGACAAAACGAATGATGCAGAAATTCTTCTTTTTGGGTCTAATTTCACATACAGTTCACAGAATTGAGTTGGCAAATCATGTGTTGTACTGTGATATTAGCCATAAACGTTTAGAAGTGTAGTGGAAAATCGCATTTATAGATGAAACTTGAGAGCTCAGTAACTCGAAAACTATTTGTTTCCGAGACGTTGGTGCACTCAATTTTTTCCGATAAATATTGTCTTTTTGTTTTATATTATCGAGCTTGTTCATCAGAATCCATGTCTGTACGATAAAAAGGATGGAAAATATAAAGACGTTAAACATAAAGAAAAGATTTGGGAAGATATTGGAAAGCAGAAAAATTTGACAGGTAGTAAAAATTAACATTTGTTGTTTGAAAATAGTTTATATGTTCCATATCAAATTTTTTTTAGTGAAAGATTGCAAAGTGAAGTGGAAAAGCCTACGAGATAGACATAGGAAGCAAAAAATTGCCGAAGATCTTCCTTTCGGCTCTTCACAAAAACTTGGAACTTTTGTTGTTTTTAAATATTTACTTATCTGTTCCTTAAATATGTTATAAATCAAAAATTTACCTAAATTCCTTGTTTATTCTTTTCCTTTTTTAAAATAAATATAAGTTATACTTATTCATTATCAACATAAATAAAATAAAAAATAAAAATTATTTCGTTTTTATTTCAAATTGTTTTATTATAAATACAAATTTAAATATATTAAATTATTATTTTTCCATTGAAGTGAAACTTTAATTCATTTATTTTAAAACAAATAAAATTTTCAATATATTGTTTGTTTTTAATAAAAACTTTTAAAATTTTACTTTTATTCGCATTTTATTGATTTATAGGAACATTTTTTTAACTTTTTTTGTTTTGTCGAAATGCGTTTTCCGGTGAAAACGATATGCTCGTCATTAAGACTCTCCAACGAGAAGTGAGTATTCCTTAAAAAATTCAATTTAAAAAAAAAGTTATTATACCCTCCACCACAATTAGTTGTGAAGAGGGTATATTAAGTTTGTCGTTCCGTGTGAAACTTTTTTATTATTCATCTCAGACCCCATAAAGTATATAGATATGTATATTCACGGTCCTTGAGTAATTCTAAGTCGTTGAAAACACGCTCACATTCGAACAACTCAAAAGAAATGAACAAACTTGGTGCCAAATTGCTTGTAGTTATCCTAAGCAATTTGGGATTGAAATCCAGCAAAATTGGTCAGTAGGACCAGAGCTATGAATCAAAATGTGAAACCACCACCTAAAAAAATTGATAATTTTGTTACAAAAAATAACATAAATGCTGGAACAAGGCACGGAATGAGATAAGATTTTTTGATTTATTTGACTGGAAATCACGCTGTGAAATTTCGTGACGATCGGTCCATAATTTACCTTAGGCCCCATATAAACCCTACTACCGGAAAACAGTTTAGTACGCCTAAATCCATGAAAAATAATGCAATCATAACAAATTTTGGCTCGTCACAGTTTTATAGGACTATAAATGATACAGTGAAATTTCGTGAAGATCGGTACATAATTTACCCTAGGCCCCATAGAAACCCTACTCCCGGAAAACAGTTTAGTACACCTAAAACCATAATTAATAATGCTATCATAGCAGAAATTGGTACGTCACAGTTTTAAAGGACTAGAAATGACGCTGTGAAATTTCGTGATGATCGGTCCATAATTTACCCTATGCCCCATATTAACCCTACTACGGAAAACAGTTTAGTCGCCTAAAACCATAATTAATAACAAATCGTCACAGTTTAGAATAATAATAACATCATACAGATATTACTCCTTAAACATTCGAACTGTCGGTGGAGGATATCAAAGATTCGGCACAGCCGAATATAGCACTCTAACTTGTTTAAATAAGCATTTGTATGGTAGAAGTTTTTCTTACCAAAAGCAATCGCAATGCGTATTCTTGAACTTCTTATTTTTTTATTAAAAACCTCTTTGGTATCATCAGTAATTTTTGAATAGGGCTTCATAAAGGAAATGCTGCATCAGCTACAAAATAATATGGGAATTGAACATTAGACCCAGGCAAGTTTGTTTCTGGAGGTACATTTAAAGTTTTATTTAAAATCATTTTTCCAAATTGCGAATTTCGAAAAACTCCACCATCGCTCTGGCTACCATATGCACCTACATCTACCAATGTAAACTTGTAATTACTGTCACACGCCGCAAGTAAAACCTTCAAAAACAAATATTTTATTTAATTTATTTATTTATGAATCTAGAATAATTACTAACGATGCTGTTAAATTTTTTATAATTAAAAAATTGTGAGCCGGAATTCGGTGGACATGTAATCCTTACATGTTTTCCATCTAATGCCCCTAGGCAATGCGGTAAGTTAGTGGTGAGATAAAAATCATTAGCAATTTCGACCCACTCTTCAGTATTAGGTGGACTTACGTAGGAACTTCCTAATACACGCCACAAAACCTCACTCGTCTCTATAATAATGCTTCTTGCTGTCTCTAGGCCTATTCGGAACTTCATAGATATAACGTGGAGAGCACATCCGTGCGCCAAAAACTGTATTTCATAAAACATTAAAATACAAATTTAACCCAACAGTATACCTAATTAAGTAGATTATACTTACTGTAAGGTTATGTATAGCCTTTGCTCTGGTTCAATGGGTTTCCTGTGTGAGCACTTCCTAAGCCATGGTTCAACTAAATTCAATAGAACATTAAACCGTTCATGATTTTGCCTGGTGGATTCAAAAAAAAGGTCTGGGTTTTAATCAATTAAAATATTAACACCCGTAGAGTAAAATCTGTATGCTGCATCCTTAAAACTAATAAGTTTTCCAGATCCTCCAACTCGTCCATATAACTCATTTTTTAAAGTCCTATTATATGTATTTCTCTTTTTTATTTTAAATATAAGGAGCACAATTCACAAACACTGTTTTTAAAAAACTTTATTTTAAAATAATCAGGGTTGGTATATTTGTTTTTCTTGACAGCCCTGTTTTTATCGTTTAATAATAAATAATGCCAATTAAGCTATTTTTTGTTCGATCTACAGATTTAATCTCCACTTTTATTTTTATTACGTGGGTTTTATTAATCACGAAAGCTTACACTACTGTTCGTGACACAACGTTGACGCTCTTGTTTAGGTATGGCATATCAGCGTAAAAGCTAAGCGGAAGAAAACGTTCCGCCTTCCGCCCTTGTTTAGGTACGGCTGGAAGTCGAAATTAAGTGCAGAAAATGCAAGATTAACAAATCAGATAGTTAAATATAAGAAAAAAAGTGGAAAAATTGGAATTTGAGTTAAAAAAGAAGAATGACATGTCTTCCAAAATTTCTAATTCAATGTCGGTATGCTTAAATAATAGTTTAATTAAGCATAATGGGGATCCTAAATATCGTCGTATTAAAATTAATTGCTCTTGCTATTTAAGGTGCATGTAGACAACATGTTTTTACATCTGACTTGTCAACTTTTCAAGTCACATGTAATTGTGCATGTCTGTCAAAATGGCTGTTTAACAGAAGGTTTATAATATTCGGTCACAAACGTACATGTAATTTGCATCCGACCAAGGTATATTTATAGGAGGTATTCTCGGAAAGCCAGCTGGTTATTTTTTATTTGCTTGTTTTGCGATACAAACTGTCAAATGTTCCATAGTTAACAAGTAAACAAGTTTTTATCTTTTGTCTTTTTTTGTCTCTTTTCATCCCGTTTGCTGATTGACAGTTCGTATTACAAAACAACAATAAAAAGCCCTGTTGTTTGTTGTTGTTGTAATCTCGCGGCTACCTGCTATAAATATACCTTGCATCTGGCATTGTCTCTGTTTTTTTTCGCATAGTTGTTGCAAAAACCAAAATAAAAATGCTGCCACGAAAATTTTTATTTACGCCGTAAAATAATTTAGCCATCTTAACATATTTTTCTTTTAATTCAAAGATAACAATTTAGGATATTATAATGAAACGGTTTTTATATATATATTTACATAAATTCTAGTCAATAGTGGGATTGATCATACATATCTCGGTATTCAGCCGGCTAATGATTCCGTCAATAGTGGACGCCGCTGCCGGTTTCCTCCCGGCAAAGATTTCTGATGTCAGATGGTTTGTCAGAAGAAAATAGAGCACGCTCTAATTGAAATTTTGTCATGACTTTGCATCTGACTTTTACAAAAGCAAAGTTTAAAAGGTAACACACGACATGTATGTATGTATTTTGCAGTGGGAAATTTGACATGTCAGATGACAAAAACATGTCGTGTACGGTCGCCTTTACTTTCTCTCTTCCCTTGTATATCGGCCAGATGTTAGAACCTTACAACGTTTTGTGAAGGACTGGCCAAAAACCCCGGGTAATTTAAATGGAACATTTGAAGCGTTAAAATTACGCGCGCAGTTTTACGTCGGAACAGAAATATGTTAGTGTATCATGCGACGAAATGTCTTTAAAAAGTTTTCTTGAGTACGATAGATTTAAAGACAAAATAATAGGCCTTTAGAATTTCGGGGACGAAAATCGTTTACGAAACATATGGCAAGTGGTATAAGAGCAAATAGTTGATCCCAAGCAGTAGCTTACTTCTTTGTCCATGGTAACTGTAAAGGAACAGTTATGAAGAATTATATAGTTGAGGCAATATCTAAATTACAAGTTATAGGATTAAAACCTTACCAGTTTGTGTGCGATCAGGGATCTAATTTTTTAAATTTTGCTAAAGTTGTTAAGGTTAGTAGAGAGCGATCTATTTTGAAGTAAATAATAGTAAAATTTTTAATGCACGACGTTCCTCATTTGTGCAAAAGCACACGAAATTGTCTTCTTAATTTAGACCACAAAGTTTATTTAAATAACAAACAAATTTCTTGGAGGGACGTCATTCATTTCTATAATGTAGATTCTAATTCCCTAAAATATGCACCTAAACTCAGTTTAGAGCACATTTACCCTAACAACTTTCAACAGATGAGAGTTAATTTAGCCGCCCATGTTTTAAGTCGCACAGTTGCAATAGGAATGTGCACATTTTATAAGTCAGGGAAATTAACTTCAAACTCTTCAACTTTTTTAAATACACAGAGGGAAAAATCCGGTATAAAAATACCAAAATTGACACCATCCGTTGTCAAAAGTGAGCCAACTACGTTTGTGTTCAATTTGATAACGGATGGTATCAATGTTTTTTAACCACCTCGTTGTCAGTTTGTCACCATTTGTTCTCAATATGACATCAAATTGGTTATATATTATCACCATAATGGTACCATACCGACAACATGCTGTTGTCATTTTTGACAACACACCGTTAATATATTGACAACATTCGGTTGTCCTTTCGATAACACATTGTTCTGATTGTAGTATGTACTTAATAACCCATTCTGAACCCAAGTAAAAAAATGGAATAATGTAAATTTATTAATTTATTTCACATTAAATAATATACTTATAAAAAAATACATAAAAAATTCACACTTTTACAGCCAGGCCCACGATGTCACACGTTAACGTTCGCATAGAAAATTAAATTGAAAACAAAAACAAATTTTAGAAATTTTTTTTATTTTATTTATTAAATTTTTATTTATTAATTTAATCACAGCACTGAAACTTTTCACTTTTTACTTTCGAATACCAAAGTTGATTGTGGGATAACTTGTATACGCTGTTAATAATGACAACAGGGCGATACCTATTTGACAACAGGGTGTTATCAATTTGACAACAATGGTACGTTTTTTATCTAACGGCCCAATTTGACAACATTTTGTTTAAAATTTAACAACAAATGTTGTCGAAATATTGACAACAGTTTGTTATCAATTTATTACCACTGGTTGACAGTTTTTTAACGTTTTTTTTCGCTCTGTGTACAGCTGAATATTTAGAGTTTCTTAATAATCTTTTTGATATTTTTAATAGTCGTGCAGAAAGTGCTGTATTTACTTCCTCAGTGAACCAGTTAGAATTTCTAAGACAGGCATCAAAGCGGCTAGAAACCCTAAAAATTATAGATGAAAAAGGAGCATAGAACAAATAGTTTTAAATTCATTTTAGGGTGGATTAAAAATATTTCGGCCTTAAAAAGTCTTTAGAACTATCTTAAATAAGAAGGTTTAAAAGGCATTAAAACTCGAAGACTAACCCAGGATCATTTGGAGCATTTTTTCGGACAATTACGAAATGGTTCGGGAAATTCTGTTCGAATAACGCCACGGAATTTCTCAAGCTCTTTCCAGAAACGTTGGGGCCTACACTATGTTAATGCAGTAGTTAATGGAAATTGTGAGGAAATTTCTCCGGACGACAAAATATTAGATTTCTCCATCATTGATTTAGCTTATAGCTTCGATAAAAATAATATTCACTGGGATGCCTTTCACTCTTTGCCAAACCCCTGCCCCAACATGCATGAGGCGGACGTAAATGACATAGATCTTAATAGGGATGAAAGGAATGTCTTGGCAACTAGTGCATTTGTCTATATTTGTGGCTATTTTTATTACAAACTGCACCAAGCGCACGTATGCGAGTTCCCGCTGCCAACATTTGAAGACAACGAAGAGACTCCGAAGGATTATGGTTTTACAAAGGAGAAGCAGTTTGACAAATGCCACTTAGTTAAACCCCCGCAAGGCTTCGTTGATTTTTTTAAATATTTTAGAGAGTAAATTTCATTGTATATTTAATCAGAATTGTCATCGAGATAATATACGTCAAATAATTTTTAAGGAACTGGTTAAGGAAGAACCTTATTTTTGCTGTGGATCCTTCAAGCATGAAGATATTTTACATCTTTTTATTCGAATTCGAATTTATTTTATTCTTCGATTTTTCAATGCGAGTATGAAGGAGCCGAATTTTAAGCAGAAGATTTTGTGTGTTTCAAATATGTTAATTTTTTGTAATTTTGGATGGACAGACTTCTTGATACACTACATTAATAAATAAATTTTTGCTTTTACATTTAATAGCGTTTTTCTTTTTATAATTTTTTGATTAGTTTCAGTTATAATCTTTAAAACTATTTATTTAAAGTTAAAAAGCTTTATTTCAGAACACTTCATATCTTCTTCATGTTTGCCTTTCACATTTTTATGTTATATCCTAACTAATATAATAATGCTTTTATCATATACATACATATGTGTATAAAATTTTATTTTGTTTTTTTATGAATTTTTATTTATTTATTTCCTTCCACTTTGCACATTACTATAACACCACATTTACTTACACAACATTTACAAAATATACACGCATCTACATTGATCTCAACCTAAAATGTAAATAATGTATATGTATATAATGGATATAAAAATTCCAATTATATTTATTTTTTCTTTTACAAAATTGTGTGTATTGAAATTTGAATTTTATTTACCTAATTTTACACTTTTCACATTACTCTTACACATCATTACTTATACAACATTTACAAAACATAACACGCATCTACATATGAGCCGTTTATTTTGAAAGTGGCATAAGTCATTTCGGTTTTTAAGTCGAGATGTTTAAGGGTTTGCGTTTTAGCACGCTCTAAAATATGGATGCTAACTTTCGAGAAGATTCACTTGTATTTGATACATCATGATAATGATATTTTTCTCAGTATTTATTATTATTATTATTATTTATTATTATTATTTATTATTATATTTATTATTAACTCGATTTTTTTTTGAAAAAGTGACTAATGCCACTTTCAAAATAAACGGCTCATATATACCTGATATTGATCTCAACCAAAAATGTATATGTATATAATCGATTTAAAAACATTAAAACACATAAAACTTCACACCACATCACACTCGTTCACAAATTCACTTTAACTTATAAATTCCAATTTTTTTTCTTTTACAAAATTGTATTTATTGAAATTTGAATTATATTTACCATATTTATTTCTTAAATCAAAAAATGAAGTTTCAAATCTTTTATGTTCATATGTTATATACACTTAAAATTTGTATTATTTTAGAATCCCAGCAAGCCCTCACTATTTTTTTTAGTGGAATACGTTTTAAAACGTTTAAAACTGATTAAAAAAAAAATTAATTAAAAACTACTTTCATTTAAAAGATAGAACAGTTTTGAGCGCTTAAAACGTGCTTGCTGGGACAGCATCAAGGATTTTTAAATTTTCTCAAATATGGTTATAAAGACCCCGTATTCATAAACGATTATTAAATTTAACAAATGTTTATAAATGAAAATATTCATAGAAAATTTGTTTTGCAAACCTTTATTAAATTTGAAATATTTTTATGAATACAGGCATTGGTCTTTAAAACCTATTTCGAAATAATTCAGGAGTAAGTGTAGCGAAAATATAATGCATATGCATTTGTAGCTTCTCCTTACTCAAGACTATCATGCGTGGCAAGGACCACACCCTACAAGAGGTGATGCTGTTTTTAACAAAACATGATGGATCTAGACCAGATAAGGTCGAAAAAAAATCAAATGTGTTTTAACACTAATTCAAAAATAAAATATTTGTATAAATTCCATATGTCCAAAAGACGGCCTAAAAATGAAATTTTAAAAGTAAAAGAACTTGTTAGTTTTTTGTTCTTTTTTTCTTTTCAGACACTTCACTTTACTTACCGATGATCCTGGACAGAAAGGCGCCAAAAAAAACCAATTTTGTATAAATTCCATATGTATTTTTATTTCATAATTAATTTATCATAAATCACAAATAATTTCAAATCTTATGGTTTTCGAATCTTTGTATCAAACTATTTGTTAATTGTATAATTATATTTATCTCTCTTTGATAAACAATTTATGATCCTGAAAAGGACCGATTTGGTATAATATTTATTTTATCACATGAATTTAAGCATGTTATCCACGAATACGTTCTTTAAACTTGTTAGTTTTTTGTTATTTTTTTCTTTTCAGACACTTCGCTTTACTTACCGATGATCCTGGAGAGAAATGCGCCAAAAAAAAACCAATTCCTTAAGGGGAGTATCCATGACCATTTATTGTTTCCACCTTTGCCCAAAAGACGCCCTAAAAATTAAATTTTAAAAGTGTTTTTTTTACTTACTGTTAATTTTTGTTTTTTTATTTCTTTTCAGATATTTCGCTTAATTTTTTAATACAAACAATATGTAATTTTGTTTGTTTATTTTAATGTTAGAAACTTCACTTTACTCACCCACGGTCTTGGACAGAAATACGTCAAAAAGAATTGCTTTAGGTCAGTATCCATGACCATTTATTGTTGTTTTTGTTTAATCCCAACAGTCGGTCTAAAAATACAATGTTTAATTTATGAAAACAAAATGCAATTTTTTATTTTTTTTTTCAAAAATCTTCACTTTACTTACAGCTGATACTGGAGAGAAAGATGCCAAATAATCCTTGGGCAACATACATATGAGGTAAGCCAATTTATATCCCACAATAATCAAATAACAATTGAAGCACAGCCGCGAATAACGTTGTAAACGCCACATTTTGCAAAAACGGGTTTCTTGCAGATAACCGTTAATCTTACTCTCTTACACAGTTTAAACATCAAATCAACCAAAACTATGCACTTTAACGCCTTCAAAATGGCATACAAAGTGTCAGCCAGTGGAAGAACATTGCAAGTTTCTAACAAAATGATGAAACCGAAATGGTTTTGCAGTGCGGAATAATGTTTTAAAAGCTTTTTGCATAAAAGTTTTTATTATCATTATTTTTATTAATAGGAAAAAAAATAATTTTTAAAACAAATAATGCTGCCTGTCAAAAAACATTTTTTTGCTTTCCTGAAAAATTATTATTTTGTAACTTAAAACGTTATTCGCGGCTGTGCTTCAATTGAACCTGTAAGTAAACAAACAAAATACATTAGAAAAATATTAAATTACTATATTTCTCTTTTCAGGCATTACTTACCTTTTGAACAGCAAAATTTCCATGGGATGTTATTTGTTTAAGAATTTTTTTGTTTAAGAAACAACATTTTCTATTAAATGCAACCTTATATTTTATAAAAATTCAAAATAAAAAAATTTTTCGGCTAAAAATTTTTGTTTTGGTTTATTTTTGCTGAAAAATTTATGTTGTTTTGGTTATCTCTAGCTGTTCGCTCTTACTTATGCATTTTTATATCCCTTGATTTTCATTTCAATTTCTCATATTTAGGGGTTAAACATATGATTTAACCCTTATGCAGCTGTCAAAGGTGTATATCTGCTTATGTCTGTGGTTACAGACCTTTCCTAAGTATTTTTCAACTTCGTTCGTTAATTTTGGAGCGCTTAAATCGGGTTTTTGTTTAATTTTGCGAACAATCCACCTCTTATCAGCATCATTAAATATTTTGTTTGGCGCAGATCTGCCCTTATCTTCAATCCTATTTTCGCGGTAAACCTTTCTATAATGTGCTGGACAGTTGAAGAACTAATAGCAACAATTTCTGCAATTTTTCGCTGGCTTTTGCCCTCTTTATAATGACGAATAACGTATTTCCTTTTTTCAAATGAGGTCCGTTTTCCCATTTTTAAAAATTTTAATTTTTTCAACTTTTCTTTTCAAAAATTTTATGAGAATGACTTACACCGCTAAGCAAAACAGAAAAGAATGCATTGCACCATTATTTCATTCTCAGAGAGTGTATGAAATAAACTGTACGCATATCTTTATGAGAAAGTTATTTAATTTTGGCAACTTCTCTTTCTTTGTTTATTTAAATTTATTTTGATTGTTCAAAAGTAAACGAAAACAGAGGTAATGCGGGATAGTAAAGGTAATTTAAACAATGCAAAAAATTTATATTTCCGATTAATTGATGCTATCGGCTAATCGAACTACACATAATCGAGGCCCTACTGTAAATAAAAAAGACATGCAAGCAAAACGCATTATATGAATATAAAGGGAGGTTGCTTCAAAAAGGATTCAAGAAAAAAAGGCCACGTAAAAGCACTCACGTGAATTGAGTGTATGGAAAATATCTGGTTGCATTACTGCCGTCTATACCAGAGATAAATATTGCGACATATATTGCAGCAAATGTCAAAATTATGTTATATTTTATAAAGAAACAATTTTGTATATATCTTTTGCCGGTAATTTATACTTCTAACAAAAAACGTCAAATTTGGTTGTTAGTTGAAAAAATGAAATGAATGTGGGAAACAAATAAAGTTTGAGAAATGGTAGCAAATTATAGTTATAGTAAAAGAACATAAATTTCCGGCAATATATATGTACAAAAATGTGCTGCCTACATTACATAGCGTCTTCACTTGGCAATTTTTTGTCATACCAAACGTCAAAGTCTATATAAAAAAAACTTGAAAATTTTTGTCAGCGTTTTTTTAATATGAAGTTTGACGTTTGGTATGACAAAAAATTGTCAGGTGAAGACGCTATGTTAAAGATAATATAATTTTGACAATTACTGCAATATATGTTGCAGTATTTATCTCTGGTATAGACGGACAGTTAACCTACGTTTCCACATGCAAGTAGTGTATACGTATTAAGGTAGAAGTACATAACACGCGTTAGTGCGCGCGCGCTCTGTCGTCTTCTGTCAAAAAAAGTTACAACTAGTGTATTTTCATAGAACAAGCTACATGCAAAATATTTTGACGCGTTTGCGCCGGAAAGTTGGTTAACTTTAAACTTTTTAACGCGTTGTGTATTTTTGACCAGTAATCAGCTGACAATAAAAAGAATAATTTAACAAATTTGTGAATCATGAAAGAATTACTTATTGAAGAGCTTAAAAAACATTAAATATTTATATAAAAGGAATAAATTTAATAAAATAACAAAATCTTGATATACTTTCGAACCCATTTTTAATGCACAAATAAGTAAACAAAAAAAAAACAGCTGACAGGAATGGCTTTTGTAACGCGTGTTGTGTAACTTGCAATTTTTTACGCGCTTATGTACTTCTACCTTTAGCTGCGTTCGTTGACCCCAAAATTTGTACTGGATTTTACTGAAATGCGTTCGCGTACACATAAAATTTTTAAAGTTTTCATTTTACTCACTTACTGGATTTTACTGGAGTGTTACTGGAAAAGTAAACGAACGCACATATTATCAACGAAAAATAGAGGAAACAGCCGATTGGCTGAAAGAATTCAAATTGTGTGAATGTTAGTGAATAAGTGTGAGTGGATTGAGTTTTTTGAACTTGTACTTGCATGTGGAAACGGGGGGTAACATAAACTGAGAATATTAACATGCCGTTCACATTTGCCAATACTGCCAAGACAGTAGCAATACATGCAAACTTTTTCACAAATCCATGCACACTTTTCCAACTGTCTTGTCTAATGTCTAAGAAATTTTGCAGACAGTAAAATTGGACAGTGATTTGGCATTTTATACCAGTAATCTAAACTTTTGTTAGCAAATGGGAAAAAATCAATAATTTAAAAAATATTAAACATATTTTGCTTTTATTTTTTATATTTTGGTTAAGTGCTATGTGTTTTAACACAATATAGTTATTTTAAGATGCTTTTAAGTTTGTTTAGTTGATATAAAGCATGTTTAGCTGGACCTGAACAGCAACGTTTGACATATTTTTAAAGGTGAACTGTCTTAGCTTCTGTCTGGACGCCTACGTAACGAATACAGTTAGTAGTGTTTTTTTTTGGAAACTAATTTGTATTTTCTTACTGCCTTGCCAGTACTGTCAAATGTAAACGCTATGTAAGAAACATTGATATTACTGCCTGGTATAGACCAGAGATAAATATTGCGACATATTCTTCAGTTAATTTCAAAATTATGTTATCTTTACCCCAGGTCTACACTAAAGATAAATATCTCAGCAATTTGGCAATAAAGTCGGCTTAACTCATAATTTAAACAAAATCAAGGAAGAAGGTGCAGTGTAAAAGCTGACCCCTATTAATATAAATTCCTTCTTATTCGACTTTATTACATAAATGTATAGAAATTTGTTTAAGCTTGAGGTGTTTTTTTTTATATAAAAATATTAATTTTTATTAAATTTTTTTTTTTGTTAAAATAAAATAAATATAGTCTGGGAATTAATTCCTCATGGTGAGTAACATTTATTATAGAAATTTTCATATTAATTTTAAAGTGTATTCTAAGTCAAATTAAATTAAGAAAATATTCCTGGAAAATATTAAAGGAATAAGACTATTTAAGTATTAAAGCTTTTAAAAATGTAATTTGACTTAGAATATAAAAAATAAAAAATTTATATTTTTAAATATAAAAATAACTCATGCTTTAACAAATTAATATAAATTTATATAACAAAGATAGAAAACGAAAGAAATTTTACTATTAAAAATAGTTTTTGAAATTTCATTTTCATGTTTATTTAATTCTTTTACCTCAATTATAATTTGCTACCATTCCACAAGCTTATGTGTTGTTTCCAGGTGACAATCAATTGATTGTGTAGCAATTCTCCCTACAAGAAATGCATAACCAAAATTTAAAAAAAAAAAGTTTACTAACACAATTGCAACAATTTTATATTAGCTGTTTCAGTCTAACATATATGTAAGAGTGGAACCACTAACATTTCATAAATAAAGCCATTTTTTAAATATTTTTGTCAAACGCTTGTAAAAATTTGTGAATTGTGAATCAATTAATTTAATTCTATAATTTGAATATTAAAGAAGAACTAAAAAAATTGCTAGAATGCTAGTTGTAAGGTACTGATGGCGGCTTCAGAGGACGTGGTGGTGGACTCTCTGGAAACAAAAGAGCGGTAGCTTTGAAACGAGTGGTCGTCCAACAGATAGCGGCCATGCTGGTGGTGGATCTGACCAGGATAATCGTTTAAGATTTTCCGGTGGTAATAAAGGAACAAATATTGTTACCAAAAATCCTGATAACTTTTCAAGTATGTATTTGATTTCTTCGTCACAATTAATTGGTCACACGTACGTTTACTTCCATTTCCAGACCCATGCAAGAAGTGGAACGTCGTAAAGCAGCCACAGAAATAACGATACGTGAATGAATTTGATTATAACATTTTCAATAAAAAATTTAATTAAAATTGAAAATTTCAAAAAAAAGGTATTATGTATTTTATAAAGGTTAGTACTAACCAATTTTTACGTTATGAATAATTAGTTAGTGCTAACCAATATTTACGTTAAGACTAACTACTAACTACTAAAAAGCAGCAGAGTAATACCCTTTGTACACTTGCATACATTTCGGAGGAACGCATGGAAGATGTTGAAAATGTGAAGTACATACGCGTTCACACTTGAAACATCTAACATATACTATCAATAAAAAATGTCACCATTTCTGAAAACAAAAACTTTAATTTTTTTTAAATACTTTTTTTCTACAAAAGCGCCAACATTTCAAAAGATAACACCAAAATGTATTTCTGATTTATTTCGTTTAATAATTTTAGCAAATTTAAGCAAAATAAGGCTTGCAAAAACGAAAAAACTTGTGAAATGGTAGCGCTGCTTTCAAAGCAACTTCCATTTTGTCAGTGATGCCACAGTAATTACTGAATTTATTGCCACTTTTCTAGTGATGACACTAAAAGAATCGAAAAATGTAAAAGGGAACAAAATGAGATAGTAACATTCTGTAAAGATGTTGCAAAATTTAGATTTTAAGCCCATGTATTTCTTATGGGAAAATTCCAACATCTTCGCAAATTGATGTTTAATGTTAAATGTGGACAAGTGTGAAAAGGCTATAAGCAGTACAGATATATATTCCATAGACGAGATGAATCATTTAATTAGAGAGAGAGGCAAAATCACATGTAAACAAGAGTTTCGGTTAGTTTTTTCATTTTGCTCTTAATAAACTAATAGAAACTTTAAGCAATATATCAGTCACCACTACCGGTCATAAAACAAGTAAAATGACCGGTAGTCTTCTTGTAGGGCTGTTATTCTGAAGATGTTACCTCAGGTCTACACTAAAGATTAATGTCTCAGCTAGTTGGCAATAACGTTGGCAGAATAACAGAGCAATATTTCTAATTGCTCAGCTTATGTTCCCATGCCTTTGCATGGGAACACGTATTTAATTTCTCATAATTTGAAAAAAAAAATCAAGAAGAAGGTGCAGTATAAAAACTGCTGCCATCTTGCAAACATTCATTTTATTTATATCAATTTATTCTTAGTCGATTTTATTTCTTAAATGTATATTAATTTGTTGAGCTTGAGGTCTTTTTTATAAAAAAAATATTAATTTGTATTAAATAAATTTTTTTTGTAAAAAAAAAAATTAAAGTTTTTATATAAAAAAAGAACTCAGGCTTAAATAAATAATATAAATTTCAATAATAAAGATCGAATAAGAAAAAATTATATTAATAATGACAGCTTTTGCAATTTTATTTAAGTGTTTGTTTAATTCTTTAATTTAATTCGTTTATACTACATTTACATTAGGCCGAAATCTTATAGATTTGATTTAAAATCTTCTTCGAAATCCAGTGCGTTTACATTATACGTTTTTGACATTAGCGAGATGTTGTTTTTATAACAAAACAACTGATTAAAAGTTTGTTCGTTACACATTTAAACACAAAAATAAATATACATTAAAAATTACCTTTAATTAATAATCAACGATATTTATTTTATCAATATTGTTCGTCTTTTTTATTTTTTACAATTTTTTTAAAACTTTTTAATATTTGTTTTACAATTTCTGTTTTTTTTTAATGTAATTTTTTTTTGTGCAGGGAAGTATTTTTTAGTGCTATATTGAAAAAAACCATAGTTGCATCATTAAATACTACTAGATTTTGAGTAGATTTCGTCGCAATCTAGTCACGAAGTAGATGTTGTTTTGTATGGGAAATCTAGTAAAAAACAACTTGATTTGGCTCGGAATCTCGTAAGTACTAGATTTTGCGTAGGTGTATATAATTTGCTACCATTTCACAAACTTAATTTCTTTCCCACACAATTAACTACCATAGTTTTCTTTTTGCTTCTTTTTTTTCAATTGACAGCAAAATTTGCCGTTTTTTGTTAGCAGTAATTATAAACGAAAATTGATTAGCAAATATTGCAACGCAAATTTCCGGCAACAAATATGTACAAAAAGATACATTAACGATAACATAATTTTGACATGTATAGTACGTTTCCACTTACATGTTTGTGCCTCAAAACTAGTTTTGCAGCAAAACAAGTATTACATGTTTTCACATACATTTTTCATGTCCGAAAAAACAAACCAAAACTAGTTTTGCTCCAAAACATGTCGAAACTCATAAATACAACTTTTTCCATGATTGGTGATTGACAATTTCGAAATAAGTGACAAGTTTATCAAAATAACCAGACCTTTTAAATATGTTTATGCAACTCTCCAGCTGATTTTTTTTGTTTGTAGCGTAAAAATAATAAAATAATATTACGTATATATGTATAACTGTGTATTAAAACACAAACAAGGAAATTCCATGCTAAAGAAATTTATTTTTTTTCATTACGTATATTTTTTGGCTTTCATGTTTGTTTCCAACAGAAATGTCAAAGTGATTTCGAAAATTCGAAAACCAAAACCAGTTTTACATAATGAAAATATTTTTACACGTTTTGCTTAAAACAAGCTGTTTTGCTCATAGTGGAAACCACAGAATACTAACAGAACTGTAAAAAGTTACTTGATAAAAAGGCCCAAATCAGTTGCGGGTGCAGCTTTCGAAGAAAGATACAGAAAGCTTGTTTTTGGTAGTGAAGTGGCAAAGTGTAACCAAACAACACAAATGGCGTGATGAAAACAGAAATAACAAAACACAAACCACGTTAAACAAATTCATTAAGGCTCAGTTAGCCGGGAGTAACAGTAACGTTGCAAATCAGCTGTTTCATTTTGTTGTATGTAAAGCAATTAGAACGATTACAGTTAGCAGTAAGATGTTACGTCTCAATCTGTAAGAAATAGATTGGCCTTACTTTTTTACGGTAAGGTTGCTGTTACTGTTACTCCCGGCTAACTGAGCCTTTAGTTCAACAAACGTTGTTTTTTGTGCAACAAAATGTATTTAGTAATATTGTTTTGTTTTATAATGTTATTTACTTACTTAAATATTATTTACTCGTGCTGTGGTGAACTTAAACGTTAATTTTTACAAAAGTTTTGCAAATAAATCTTAACTTAATAAATTTGTGTTCATTGTATTGCGGCATAGAAGATGATGAAAAGAGAAATGCAAAAGGTCAGATTTCTTAGAAAGAGACAAAAAAACGTAAAATCTTCCGTCTCGTGACAGTTCTGTACGTATTCTCTGGTGGAAACATAAGCTCGATTCAACCATGCGTTCCGAACAAAATTTTTTTTATATTGGGTTTGACGTTTTACTTTTGAGAGAGACAGCAATGCATTTGTTCGGAACGTTTTTTCTTGAATTGGTTTAATTTTAATTCTTGTGCCGAACAAAATGAACTGAGATGCCACTTTTTTTCAATTTGTACATAAAAGTTGAATTGAGCTGCCACATATTAAATTTTTCGTTTTGTGCTGAATAATTAAAAAAAAAATTAAACAAAAATGGATGTTAAAGAAAATATTGCCCTGAAACTTATTGAGGAAATAAAAAATCCAGGAAGAGAATGTATTTATGATATGGGAAATCGTTCATATAACAATACTTACTAAAACAAAATATATGGACGGAAATAGAAAAATCTATTGGAATTGGTCGTAAGTAAATTTTAAATGGTAAATTTTAATATTTTTTAACATAATGTTTACCAATTATTGTAGGAAGTGAATGTTAACTATTTGTAAACGATTCCACGTCATGAAAGCGCATCTCAGGAACAAGTGTGTGGAAAACACTGCTATTCTTTTTACTTTCATCCTTTGTTGATAAATTTGTTTTGCTAGTAAATGGGTTTTATGTAGGGTATTCATTTAACCGGGCTTTTGAATTATTCGGTTAATCGCTCGATTAATTAGCCGAGGGTTTTGTTAAATCGGTTAATAATCGGTTAGTTTTGTAATTGATCGGTTATTATTTGCAGTTTAGTAGTAACAAAAAAAAAAATAACATAACATAAAGTGAACTAAAACGAGCAAAAAAAATAATTCATAACTCTGTAATACATATTTTTTAATTAATACATATTCGGCCACTTTCTGTAAATCGAAATCACGTGAAATGGAAATCGATGGAGATTTTAAGTTAAATTTTTTTTAAATGAACGTAGCTTTTCCTGATTTCATAAGTAAAGATACGTGGTCCTCAAAACAGCGTTCGAAAATAAACAGTACATTATTTAACGTTCGGCTCACACACCCAGGAACGATATCTATTTTTTTAGTGATTGTGTAGACATACACAACCCTTAATAACGTTCGTAACTATCTTCGTTAAAAAACAGAACAATTGTAGTGATACTGTAGACAAACATTATATTTTAATGTTCTATAATGTTTTTTTCGTGTGTGTATTTTGTAAAAAATGTTTGGTTTTTTTATCAGCAAAAAGCGACGAACATTAACGAGCCGAACCGAACACATTGAAGTTCGTGGATTTTCAAAAAAAAACCAAACAGAATTAAATGTTCACATCGTTTGTTGAGTTTGAGAAAAACAGTAATATTTTTGTGTTCGAAAGATGACTAACAGGGAAACGTTATTTTTTTAATGATTTTCTACACAAACACTATTAGCGTTTGTGTTTACTTACTACAAATCTACCGGACCGAACATTAAGAAACGATATTTAGTGTTTATTTTCGAACACTGCCCCAAAGTATGAGGTAATGAAAAAGAAATAATTTTATCAATTTTTAACAGGATAGAATTAAAAACTTTTTTATTTTCAATTTTCGAAAGCAACCCATAATACAGAATATCTAAATTCTCAGTCTTTTGTTTTGGAGAGTTTTGGTTCGGATAACTTTGTAAAATTGTTAACGGTTGCACTGTAGAATGTATTTTAAAAAGCGAGTTGCTTTGTAACCGACGTTTTGGAACTCACCCATTGTTAAAACACAAAAAAATATGGCTTAATACTACAAAAAATTATAATTTTTGTTACAACGGTTAATCGGTTAATCGACTGAATTTAACCAGTTTAATCGTTAATCGAAAAAAGCCAATTTTAAATTAACCGATCAGATAATCGAATAGTAATTAATCGGTTAACCGATTAACGGTTAACCGAATGAATACCCTAGTTCTATGCAATTCAATTAAAAATAATAAAATTAATTTTCTTCTTTCTTCCATTTTCACACACTTTTACAAAAAAAAACTAATAGTTTGCTAACTGTACTGCTACTTTGTATAATCGTTTACATCTGTAAACCATATGGCAGCTTTGTTTGTCCGGACAAATTTTCCGAGATGGGTGAATCGTTCTGCAGAACACTCTCTGTAAAAAAATTATTGTCCGGTCAAAAATATTGTTCGGAACTCATGGGTGAATCGAGCTATAGTATAATTACAGCAATATATGTTGCAATATTAAGCTCTGGTATAGACGGGCAGTTATAGCCAACTTGCTGAGATATATATATTTAATGCTCGTCTGTACCAGAGATAAATATTGCAGTAAATGTCAAAATTATGTTATCTCTAATGTAGACAGCAAATTTTTGGCAATATTTATTGCCGACAATTTATGTTGCAATAGTACTTAGTCCATTTTTACTGACAATTACGGCTAACATAAAACGTCAAATTTGATAGTCAATTGAAAAAAGAAGCAAAAAAGAAAAAATAGAATAGAAAGAAATTAAGTTTGTGCAATTGTAGCAAATTTTAATTGTAGTAAAAGAACTAAATTAAAGAATTAAATAAACACTAAAATAAATTTGCAAAAATTATTTTTATTAATCGTGTTTATTCCAAAATAGGCGTCGAAGAAGTGAACATTTACATGAAAACAAAAACAAAACCAAACCAAAGTAACGAAAATTGTTTTTGTTATCTATACACTTCGAAAATAAAATTAACGAGAGAGTTATAACGCGTTTCTTTCTCTTTTAAAAACTGTAAACTTTGTATAAAAAACAGAAACAATTTTTGTCAATTTGGTTTTGTTTTTGTTTTCATGTAAATGTATTTTGGAATAACCGCGAATATAATTTTTTTTTATTCGATCTTTATTTTCTCAATTTATATTAATTTGTTTAGCTTGAGTCCTTTTTTATATAAAAATATGAATTTTATTTTAACAAAAAAAAAATAAATTTAATAAAAATTAATATTTTTATATAAAAATTGATGTCTTTTTAACATTAGAATATAATAGTTGTGTTTACAAAAATATGTTTTCCCATGCCTTTAACATAAGCTGAGCAAAGAGAAATATTGTTATTGCTAACTTGCTGAGATATTTATCTTTAGTGTAGACCTAGGGTTAGTGCAGACTTGGGGTTATAGTACGTTTCCACTTACATGTTTTGGGCCACACAACTTGTTCTGCTACTTGTTTTCCCATACTTTTTTATGTTCGAAAAACTCAAACAAAAACTAGTTTTGCTCCAAAACATGCCGAAAATCATGAAAACAAGTCTGTGTTATCCATTATTGGTGATTGACTATTTCGAAAAAGTGACATGTTTACCACAATAATCATACTAAGTAAATAGGTTTATGCAACGCTCCACCTGATTTATATTTTTGCAGAGTAAAAATAATAAAATAATACAATAAAAAGGTAGTAAATTATGTTATATACGTTATATACGTATATCTGTGTATTAAAAAACAAACAAGGAAATTTCATGTTATATAAAAATATTGTTTTTCAATACATAGTTTTTTTTTGATGTCATGTTTGTTTACTACATAAATGTCAAATTGATTTCGAAAATCCAAAAACCAAAACTAGTGTTAAATAATAGAAGCACTTTGACTCGTTTTGCTCAAAAAAAGTTGTTTTGCTCATAGTGGAAACATGGTATTATTTTGCCAACATTATTGCCACCTCGCTGAAATATTTATCTTTAGTGTAGACCTGTGCCTAATTGTCTTAGCAAATTTTATTTCTCTGGCAACGCTGTGGAAGAGCTGCAAACCAAAACAGCAGCCATTTTGTAGCTTCTAGGTTATTGTGACAACAAAGAATATATATTCGTGGAAAAGAATTTTCAATATTAAAGTTAAAGCAAAATGCTTGTGTACTTTTTGACAATATAAATTAATTGTATTAAAAAACAAAAGTAATTGTAAACTAAAACGTAAGTGTTAAAAAGAACTAAGAAAGTATGTTTTAAGCAAGAAACATATATTTCTAAAAAGTGTAAATTTGTGTGTATTAGTTTTTTTTGTGTATCGAATGAAACCTGATTGTACACACGTAAAAAGAAAAGGCATTGAATAAAAAATGTATACTGATACAAGTTTTTATAAGTTTGGCTAATATAATGTGGTAAATACCTAAAAAAAATCAGTTAAAATAAGGGGCTGGGCTAAATGAAGTATATCCGAATCATCATACACATTGGATAAGTGATATTTGGAACATTGTGAAAATCCATTTAAATATGCATAAAGCGAAAAGGCATGTTTGAAGTAAAACAGATTTGTATATATATGCTATATATATATGTATGCATATATATTTATCTTATATATATATATCTTTATTTATATACATATTTGAAAAGCTATTTGTATAAAGTGATGCAAGGAACAAATTTCGCAAATAATAATTTATTAATTTGATTTGTGTTGATTGCTTTAATAAAGATATGTATATATGTAAGTTGATGTTAGCCAAGGTAAAATTTTATAGGCACTATTACTTCTGGCTAAATGTACTCAAAAATTGGAGCAAAAACCTTTTTTGTTTAAGTTTTGTTATCCAAATATAAAAAATGCTTTTATACCAGTAATAAGGTAGTTTAGTTCCTTAATTCTTATACCCATCACCCAAGGTAAAAAGGTATTTATAAGTTTGTCATTCCGTTTGTAATTTCTACAATTTTAATCTTTGACCCTGTAAAGTATATATACAGGCATGTTCTGAAAATCACTTTTTGTGAAAGTGATTTGAAATCACAAAAAAGGTGTTCTGAAAAAAAGCTTTTTTCATAATGTGTGATTTTAAACCAATCAGCTAAGTGACCGCCGATTTTAAATTACTTGCTTATTTGTTTCCACCATTTTTATCTAAGTTTAAACTTTTGTGGTTTTCAAAACCACCCATTAATCACAATTGTGATTACAAAATCACAAGTGATTTGAAATCTTGTGATTTGCAGAACATGCCTGATATTCTGTGTCCTTATGAGTAGTGACGTTGATTTAAAGATGCCCGTGTGTATGTTGAAAAGGGGTTTTCGAAGACACCAAGAATTATGGGTCTAGATTATACAAATATTTATGTCACATACATATACTTCGTTTAAGTTTGCTATTAAAATTCAGCCAGATCGGTCCATAAGTGACAGATTAGAGCAAAAAACCACGGCTGCCTCTAATTCTACCCATAAATCCCTTGTTTTTTTCTGCATAGCTGGAGAACGCCAAAAGCCAAAGTTTCAAAATAAGGTACAAGCATCTTGGTTTTAAAAAACTTCTCTACAAAATTGATCGGATTGGAGGAGTGGGCGTGCCACTTCCCATACAAAGACGTTATATAATTTCTGTGTATGGGTAATTCCAAAGTGTTGAATGTTACAGTCGTACGCATCAAAAATGCAATAACATTTAAAGCAAAAAGTATATTTAAGTTTTCTTAACCCTTAAATTATAGCACTAAGAAATGTCTTGGTTTGATTCAAAAATCTTCTGTACTTTCTTTTTTTTTAAGCCAAAATCTGGGTCGATACGTGACATTTCGAACGTGAAATTTTTTCCATGATAATTTAACTGAATAATGATCAACATAAAATATTAATTTACCGTTAATCCGATTAACATTTTTCTCTTTGAACTCTTCCTTAGATTACAGACCATGTAAGAAATTATTTTGGAATAATTTTCATCAAATATCACCTCTTAAGAAAGATAAATATTTAAGAAAACATACAATAAAACATTCTCACATATAAGAAATTAAGTTTGCACAACTTTGCAGTCTGATTTATCATCTAAGTGAACAAATTTATGAGTAAATTTATAAAATTAGTAAAATCTAAATATTTCTCTATAACAATATCGTGAAATAATCAGCTTTTAATAACTTTCAAATTTTCGGTCACGGTGGATCTTTTGACGGAAATGCCCATATCTAAAGAAAGAGCAAGAGTTTTCAATACATAGCATCCGACAAAATGAGGGTGAGATTGGAAAATAAATTTATTTATATATAAAAAACGGAAAGAGAAAAATTGTCCAAATTTGAAACACATAGATGGGTAAATATACAACTTGTCTAAAATAATGGGCGGGATTGGAAAAGTGGGCGTGGTACCTCCGGTACAACGACACATAGATATCTGTATATCTAAACCAGTGACGGGCACATTTGCAAATCCTATGTACGCGTGCATAGGAATGAAAATGCTGCTTGTGCGACGTCGACACATGTACACTATAAACATCTTTGTGTGTCTGTGACAATGTACGTTCGGCTGTTGCTTTGTTGTTATTTCGTCAACACAAGCATAAATGTTATAGTATGTGTATACCCTTCACTGATCTAAACGGAAAGAGCCAAAGCATCTTGGTTATCAACACAGAATACTACAGAACTGTCACGAGACGGAAGATTTTGCGTTTTTTTTTGTCTCTCAAAGAAAGCTGCATTTCTCTTTTCATCATCTTCTATGCCGCAATACAATGAACACAAATTTATTTAGTTAAGATTTATTTGCAAAACTGTTGTAAAAATTAACTCTTAAGTTCACCACAACACGAGTAAATAATACTTGAGTAAGTAAATAACTTTATAAAAAAATACACAAAAAACAACGTTTGCTGAACTAATGCATTTTTTTAACGTGGTTTGTGTTTTGTTATTTTTGTTTTGATCATTTCATTTGTGTTGATTGTTGCGGCCTGCTTTAACACCTTGCCACTTCACTACCAAAAAAGTTTCACGTCACTTTTTAGTTTGTGTATTCTGTGGTTATCAATACACAACATCCGAAAAACAAGGGCGGGAATGGTTAAGTGCACGTCGGTATATAATTCTGTCAAATCGGTTAAAAAAATAGCCGAGTTATGATCAAAGTTCCCAAAAAATTATTAAGAAAACATCAAACAAAACTTTAGTATAACCTATGAACACGTCATATACACTAGCGGCACTAACTTAAGCAACTCGGAAGTTTTTTCCGTTGTAAATTTACAGTTCAATAACCCTGTGGTAGTAGGCTTTTGCAAAATAATAAAATAAGACAAATACTTAAAAACATTCTCTTTTTTCGTTTATTTGTTTTATTATCCCGACAAACACGGAGCTTTGATAGAAAATGATTTGAAATCAAACGTTTTTTTGAAAATCATAGCATTCTCAACAAAAAGGGGAAACTATTATCAAGTTGAAAAATGACATTATTTTCAACTTACTTTCAAACGTAATTCTCAAATGTTTATCAAATGTGGAACATAAATAAAAATATTTTATTTTTTTTTTAATTTAAATGCATTATTTATTTAAATAAACTATGAAATAATTATTTGGCAACATAGCTAAAAGATGAAATAATGTTCTTTACGTCCTCTAACTCTTTCTTTACTTTCCCGTTTTATTTTCCTTTTTTCGTATTCTAAATCATTGTAATTACTCACAAATAATTTTCATTTTTCACAAGAAATAAACTGTTCACTTTATATAAAAATTTATTTTAAATAGTAAAACAGGTGTAACCACAAATTAAAAAAATTTAACTAATCGCCATTTTTAATGTTCACGTTTATTTTTCTCTTTAGTATTGCCAAATTGATAAAACATTTGATAACAAATGTTTATTTTGAAATCATTATCAATTTGAATTTAAATGTTAAATCAAACAATTGAAAAACGTTTGAGAATTGTGTTTGATGTCAAACGATAAAGTCATTTTAAATCAAAGGTTTGACTTCGTGTTTGTTGGGATACCTTCTCTTTACAAAGCAAATTGCTGTTCTCTTTTATAAGAAACAAACACAATAAATATTGTTTCTGTACCAAAAAAATAAAGTAAGTCTTAAGCATGGTAAGAAGTAAGTAAAATAAAAACCAGCACATATGTTTGGAGTTAAGCAGTTCTTAAACCATTTACTAAAATACTTAAGTATTTTTGTAAGATTTATTTTATTTGTATGAAATTTTGCTTTTGTTTAATTTGATGTTAAGATCAAATTATCAACATATCAATAGTTATATATGTATACCTAAATAGGTATGTACATATGTATATTCCATAAAATTAACTGCTAAATTAATGCTTAAAATAAAAACCAAGAAAATGTCTGTAAAAATATTTACATACATATCGTCTTTTAAATTTATACTATAAAAATTACCAAAAGAGACAAAATGTAAATAACGGTTATACAAAGTAATAGTTTTTATTTTAATAACTAGTAATAATCTGCAAATAAGACAAATTGAAAACCAATAACCATTGCTTGCAATTATTGCTTAAAATAACCACATTGTTGAATAAGAATCTTGCAAAGTACTTACAGAACATAAGCAAAAAAAAATGTTTACTTTACTTTGTTTATAGTGAATAATAATGAGTAAATACAAGAACTCTGAGCGTATAAAGAGAATAATTTTTTTTTGTGTTCGCTTGTTTGTTTTGAATTGGTTTGCTGACCCCCTTTTGTACTTAGTTTTAATCTGAGAATTTTTAAAAAAGCAAATGTTTTTGAATTTAAATGTACTTACTTGAGGGTTACACGATCAAGTTTTGGCTATCAAGTTTTAATACACTCACACTTTTTTACCAATACACTCATACTTTTAAAAATTGATACGAACTTGCCTCTAAAATTCTCTTGCCAGTGAGTGTATCAATTTTCGTTCAAGAAAACAGCTTATTACAAATCTTTTGAAGTTGTTTTTGTTTTTTTTTCACAAATATTTTGCCGGCAAAAGCTGAAGTTCTTTTTTTTTTACAAATTGTTGCGGGAATTTTAAAATTTTAACTAAAAACCTAAAAAAATAGTGAAATATGTTTATTAATAAAATTAATAAGCAAAATTATAAAGTCCCTTCGAACAGCCTACAGTGCAGAAAAATCAAAAGTGGAAAATAGTAAAACATTTTGAGTTGTTTTCTCGGCGACGACATCTTGAAAAAGTAAATTGCTTTCAACTTGCGTGCAGCCTACGTCACAGCTGCCAACTTTTACATATTTTGACAATCAGTATATGTAAAAGACTATCAAGAAAATCTTGATCGTGTGGCTGCACTGTTAGTGCAAAAGCCTATGTGGTGCTTGAAAAAAACTATTAAGCGGAGCACCCGGCATGTGCTAACCGTTTTTTTAGGGTAGCTCTTGTTGGATGCAGGAGGTTGCACAACATACACTCGCGTAACTCAGTATATTGAACAAATATAAAACCGATATTCCGCAAAAAAAAAAACTTGAAAAATAAAATAGTAGTCTTTAGAAACCAATATAAAATAAATTGTCAGGTAAAGGTGGTTTTACACGATATGTATTTAGCAGTGTACTTGTAAAATTTCACACCACAAAATGCATACATGTCGGGTAAAAATTTTTTTTCTCTAAGTATCAGATCGAATTAGCAGTGCAAAAGTTTTCAATTAGAGCGTTCTCTATTTTGATCTGACAAACCATATATTCAAACATGTTAAATACCGATTACGATTAGTAATCAATTATATTACTTTTTAAAAGGAAAATTTCTGATTACTAATTGATTACGATTACAAGTAATCAAAAAATAATTAGAAGTACCGGCGGTTACTACAAAATGATCAAAGCGAAATTGGTAGTTTAAACGCCCAATTTTATG
The DNA here is from genome assembly GCA_930367215.1 of Pollenia angustigena. Classification (NCBI taxonomy): domain Eukaryota; kingdom Metazoa; phylum Arthropoda; class Insecta; order Diptera; family Polleniidae; genus Pollenia; species Pollenia angustigena. The sequence goes on along the minus strand of OV884061.1, from coordinate 6,196,151 downwards.
CGTTTATAAATGGTTTAAATATTTACTGAATTTTAGATTTGCTGGTTTAAACACATGTTAAGCCAAATTGAGAGTTTAATTTGCGTTGATTTATTAGCCTTAAGTATCCTTATATTAAATATAATACCTATAAATTTGATTACATTATTTGTTTGGTAATTAATAACTACAGTGAAATACTGGTCAAATTTTAAATAGATAAAAGTGTTAGCCAGTACATTTTTGAATAAAAAGGCATGTTCTGTAAATCACAAGATTTCAAATCGCTTGTGATTTTGCAATCACAATTGTGATTAATGGGCGTTTTGAAAACACCAAAAGTTTTAACTTAGTTAAAAATGGTGGAAACAAATAAGGAAGTAATTTTAAATTGGCGGCCACTTGGCTGACTGGTTTAAAATCACAATTATGAAAAAAGCTTTTTTTTTTAGAACACCTTTTGTGTGATTTCAAATCACTTTCACAAAAAGTAATTTTCAGAACATGCCTGATAGATAACATTTAATTCCAAAAATAAAATTGTACGAATTAATACGGAATTTTTGAAAGTAACCAAAAAAAATCGTTAAAATAATCGGATGACAATTTGATTACTTTTTATTCTTTTTGATTATTTTTTAGCAATCGCCGGTACTTCTGATTACTTTTTGATTACTTGTAATCGTAATCAATTACAGCCGTATTCATAACAAAAAGTTAGCCACAGTTTGTACACTACGTATAACGAGCTGCTAACTAGAATGCTAATTCATAACGAACTTTTCTCCATCTGCCAACTTTTAATAAATCAATTCTGAATTTGTATGATGCCACATTGTGTTACTCAAAAATGCAACACGTTTTGCATTAATCATCGCTGAATTTGTCATTTTTTCCTTTTTTTTTTTTTGTTTTGCCCTTCACATATAAAAATTTTAAAATTAAAATAAATTAAGTAAAAGACAGTAAATTAAAAACAAAACCGTCAATTAAAAAAAACAACAAAATTGTTTGACATTAAACGGCTGTTTTACACAAGTTGGCAAACGTTTGGCAGCTCGTTAACAAGAGTTTAGCAAATCGTTAGCCAGAGTTTGGTTAGTGTGTTATGGATAAACTTTTTGCTAACTCTATGCCAAAATTTCATTATGAATACGGCTGCTAGTAATCATGCAAAACCAAAAGTAATCGTAATTGTAATCTTTACTTTAACCTTAAAAAAAGTAATCTAATAAGTAATTATTACGATTACAAATAATTACTTAACAGCTATGCATATATTCATATTATTATTATCGGGCATGTTCTAACAATCGCAAAACGCTTAACATTTGCGATTTTGACTTAAAATTGCATAATAGGTATCAGAGAACTGCTTTCTGCGATTGCAAAAAATCGCAGTAAATGAACACCAACAAATACACTCGCTTGCGGTTATACAATCAAACTTGCGCAACCGCAAACATTCGCTGCTGGTTTGTCGTGCTTTGTTATATATTCCATCGTTTAGCTTCGTTTGTCAATTAAGATGTCTGTGTGTTTGGTCCGACAATGATTGTTTTGGCAAAGAAAAAAAATACAAACAAAAAAGCCAGAAATCAAGCAATTATTACTCATGTAGACATTCAGCAGTTACTATGAAGTACAAGAAAAAAATTGAAATGAAACTAAACGCACATATGTAGGTACAAACAATTTCCATAGAAACAGAAGACTTTTTTTTTATCATCTTAAAAAGTACAGTAGTTCTGTATGTACAATGTATTCTTGTTATTGTTGTTTTTATTGTTGTTAATTTAACAAAGCGTCTCATCGAGTGGCTTATTGTTGTTAATGTTAACAAAGCGTCTCATCGAGTGGACAATGACTACTTGAATGCAAAAGTATAAGAATGTGTGCCTTTTGACTTTACACAAATTAGTTATATTGCGTGCGCAACAAAAATGCAAACAAAGCACTTTCAATAAAAAACGCACACATGCAAAAATCAAATGTGTACGAAACGATGTAAAAATTACCAACGTTGAACTTTGTTTTGCAGGCAAAGAGTGAATGTAAATTTGAGCGTTTGAATAAATCAAGAAAAATAGTGATTTTGCAGTTCTCTGATAAGTATACTGTTATTCGCAATCGCAATAAGCTTGGCGACTTCAAGCCGCTAAAGAATGCTCAAGAGAACTGTAAAAACTGGCAGATCGCAAGCAAAACCCGGTTCCAGAACACCATTAAATAAATATGGCGTTTTGCGATTTCAATTTGTGAGATTGTCAGAACATGGCCGTATACATATCTATTAGTATTTAAAATACGTTCAAATTTTTCACTTTTATATTATAAATAAAATTTTATACATTATTACTGTTTTTAACAAAATTTACACATTCTTTTCTAAAAATATTAATATTTATCTTCTTTTTCATTTAATTTGTGAGTGAATTAAACAGTTTAAGTCCTTTGTAGAATAGGGATCTTTGTCCAACTGTTGTATTAGCCCTCTTTAGCCTGAAGCATTTCTCAATCCATATTGTTGTACTTCGCCTACATATGTATATGATTTGGTCACTTAGATATTTAGGTGCTATTCCATATTTACAGCCTGTTCGTCGATTTCGAACGTAAACGTTCGCATAGAAAATTTGTTTTTGTCTTAAATGTAATTTTCTATGCGAACGTTAACGTTCGAAATCGACGAACAGGCTGTTAATTTTGTGAATAAAGTTTAAAGTATTTAGTTCTTGGCACTGTTTAATGTCCAGTCATTTAAGCGTATCAAGCATTGCTCGTTTATTTATCGCTTTGTTTTGTAACTTTTGAAGTCTCTATATTTGGGATTTATTACAGCACTTATATATTGTTGTAGGAAGTTATTACATATATTTGTTTTCTAATTATTTCAAAAAAGCCAATTTTTTTTACAAATATACTATATATGGTCTTTGAATATCATTTCTCTGTCTATTAAATATCCTAGGTATTTGATATTGTTCACTTTTTCTATAACTACTTTATTTATTTTAAATACTTTTTCAATGTTCATTTTTCCATAAGTTATATCTTTCTTTATTAGTATTTTAAATACTTTTAATGTACAATATCAAAAAATTTATGTATCAAATATTTCTAGCTCTATTAAAAAGTACAATTTTTTACAAAGCATACAATAAGTTTATTAAATATATTTATATTCGTTTCCATTTTTATACTGTTTGGCAAAGAGTTATACAGCTGTAATCCCTTATATAATAGCGATCGTTGCATTGCAGTTGTTGATGCCCTCTGAGGTCTAAAATCTTCACTATTCCGAAGTTGGTAAGGTTGAGCCTCTCTTACGTATATTAGTTGTTCTGTTTAATATTCAGGTGCTTTTCCGTTTTTTATTTTTTTAATGAATTTAATTGTGTTTAATTTAAGTCTTTGTTTTATATTTAGCCATCTAAGTGATTCTAACATGTAATTAATTGATGTGTATCGGTTACACTTTAATATGACACGCATAGATTTATTTTGGAGTTTTTGCAGTCTTTCAATTTGGTTTATTGTACAGCATGAGAATAGAATTGTTGACCCGAATTCGAAATGAGGTTTAATCATTGTATTGTATATATTAATTGCTGTAATATCGTTAATTGTTTTCGCAACCTTTTGAAGAAACATATTTTTTTGCCAATCTTCTTACACATATAGTTGATATGATTTTTAAAATTTAATTTTTTATCGATTACAAAACCCAAATACTTAATTTGCTCTACCTTTTCAATTATGTTATTGTTTATTTTAAAAGTTATGTTGCTATTAGTGTTTATTTCCATTATTTTTGTTTTGCCTTCGTTTAATTTCAGTTTGTTAATTTTTAGCCACTCCGCAACTTTTTCAAAGTCCCGATTTAGTTTGTCGTAGCATTCACTATCCGAGCTCGCTTCCACAAAAATAAGTGTATCGTCTGCATACAATATTATTTCACATTCATCAACTATTTTAGGCATGTCGTTTAATTATTGATAAACAATAAAGCTCCTAGGATTGATCCCTGCGGTACTCCATAGTCATTTTTAATTTTATTAGATTTGATATTGTTTACTTTTGTCATTTGTTTTCTATTTGTTAAATATGATTGAAACCATTTTAGTTCTTTATCCTGAATCCCGTATTTATGTAATTTTTGGATTAATATATTTCTATCTATCGCTCGTTTAAAGTCTAAAAATACTGCGACAATTTTTCTACTTTTTTCTATTTTTTTTCCATCTATTGATTAGGTAGTTTACCGATGTTTCACATGAGTAATTTTTCCTAAATCCCGATTGATATTTGGATATTAACTACTTTTTCGATTATTTTCTCGCATGTCTTTAATGTGTTTATTGGCCGAAAGACTTCACACTTGGAGGTTTTTGCAATCTTTTCAATTGGTGTTACCATTAACTCTTTCCAATTTTCAGGGAAAACTCCTGTTCCTATTGATTTATTTATTATATCTAACATTGTTTTACCTACTAAATTCCAGCTGTTTAGTATAATTCTACTGGATATTTTATTGCATTCGGGCTTATTTTTTAAGTTTTTACATATATTTTTTAATTCATTTAATGTTATTGCACGAAATTTGAAAGTTGAGGTTATCACCGGTATTTTGTTAATATATTGCACATTATTTATTTCCTCCCTTATATCCTTAATACTATTCACAAAATAATTGTTAAAGTTATTGGCCAATATAAAATTCTTCTTACATTCTATTTGGTTAATTATCACAGATTTGATCACATTCGGGCTTTTTTTTTGAGAATAAGGGTTTTTATTTTCATACACATTTCCTTTTGGTCTTTAGCGTCAATTATTTTGTTATTAATATATCTACATTTTGCGTTTTCGATTTGAGCTTTATAAAAATTTCTCATTCTTTTAGTTTTTCCATGCTTCTCACGTGTTTTGAATTATTGCTATTTAATATTTATTAATTTTTTCTCTTTTTATATGTCTTATTTCATTATTAAACCATTTGTTTTTATTGTTTAATTTAACTACCTTTTTGTATGTCAGTTTCTTTACCGCCTTTTCCAAATATTCATCGAAAACACGTACTCCGTCGTTTAAGTCATTATTTACATTTATATATTGAATACTCCTTATTTCTTTGTTATATTGATTGTTGTTATATTTAAATATTTATATTTCTTTATTTATGGTCTCATTACAATTGTTATTATTATTAATTATTATGTCGATTGCTTCATGGTCCGCTATTTTGTTTGCAATATTAATATTTGCCGATATATTTTGATTGTTCGTTATTATATAGTCTATTAAGGTATTTGAGTTTATTGTTATTCGCGTGAATTCTTCTACGATTTGCATAAGGACATTATCATTCATTAAACATTCTAATTTATTTTTGTAAAACCCGTCTTTCTTCCAATCAATATTAAAGTCGCCTGCTATTATTATATCACAATTAAATTCATTTATCATTTCCATTATTTCTTCAAAGGATGAAATAAATTCCATTTCGGCACTACTCGGTAATCTATAAACAGCAGTAATAATAAATTCGTTTTTTTTAATGTGGCCTTATATGCTGTTATCCAAATTTTGGAATCAACTACCTTTTCAGCAATTTTTTACACATTCCATTTCTCCTTGAAATAAACTATAACGCCACCTGTTCTTGTTGAGTTTGATAATGTTGTATGTTGATTGTATTCTTTTAATTTTATTTCTTGTTCTTCTACATTCTCCGTTAAATGGGTTTCCGATAGTATAATGAATTCTGGCTTTTTCACTTCTGCGATTATTTCTAACTGAGTGTAGTTATTAAGTAGTTCTTGTATATTTGTATAAATACCATGTATTTGCCTTGATTATTAGGCTGACATACCAAATCTTCTCTTTTTTGCATTCAGCTTATTTTGATACACCGGGCATTCTCTATATACGGTACTATTGTTTTCATTCAATCCTAAGTTTAATCTGTTGTTCATCCTTACGCAATTAATACATTTATTTATAATATCCTTCTTACATTCACGTGATTTGTGGTTGCCATGACATTAAAAACATGTTTCCTGATTTTTGCATTCGTTGGATTTATGATTGTATCCGTAACACTTCAAACATTGTATTATATCTGTGCCATCGAAAACTCGACATTTCTCCCATCCAATATTTACTTTCTGGGCATTCATTACTTTTATATATGAATTATTGTCTATTTTAATTTTCGCGCTATATGTTATTCGGTTATTAACTTTATGTTCACTTATTTTTATTACTTCTAATTCGCTCATGTATACTATATCATTTTGTTTTCTTAATTTTTCAATAAGTTCAGTTTCAGTTAATTTAAATGTCATGTCTGTTACTTTAATTGTCATTTCTGCTTGATTTCATTTAGCTTAAGTTTATTATTCTTAATCACATATTAAAATTATCTATATCGGTTAACATATTATCAAAGCATTTCTCACTAGTGTCTCCTTCGCTGTATATTAAAGTAACATCAGCATATAACACAATTTCAGATTCGTCGAGTATTTTTGGCATATCAGTACCCATGTTCTGTAACTTTAGTGAGAACCAGAGAACGGCTTTGTGCGATTGCAAAAAATTCGCATTAAATCAACAACACCAAATTCACTCATATGTGTTCATGCAATCAAACTTTCTCAGCCACACATAGGTGTTGTTTTAAAATTCATTCAAGTCATGTACAGCGTATTGCCTTTGCCATTCATACCGTGTTTAGCTTCGTTCGCCAATTATTGCTTTGGTTAAAAACATATACAAAGAAAAAAACACAAAAATCATTGCTCTAATGACTATTCAGCAGCTGAAACAATTTCCATAGAAACAGAAGACGTTTTTATTTTTAATCATTTCTTAAAAAGTACAGTACTGTATGTACAATTTACAATGTATTGTTGTTAATTTAGCTTTTTTTTCGGTTTTAAAAAAATACCCTGCAAATAATAGGACTAGTCCAAACACGCGTGTAAAATTTAGACCACAAGGGACTAGACTAGTCCAAAAGTAACATGGTCTATTTAACATTACGATGTCCTAGGGCAGGACCATATAACCCAGCTTTGGATTACAAAGGAGTAGTATTAAAACTACTCCATAGTATACTCAAGAGAATTAGTTTTTAAGTCGTTTAAAAATGAACACATTTCGTTAAAAAATGAAGACATGTCGTCTCACTACAAACACTTTTTAAAAATGACATGGTCCATGCTTGCATTACATCGGACTAGTCCAATGAGTAGTCCATTTGATCAAAATCAGGTGGTCCAATATAATTTGTAGGGTAAACATAAAAACAAGTTGGACAATACAACTAGTTTATTTGAACTTATGCGTACAACAATCATACCAACAAAGCGAATCGTGCTCACCAATTAACATTTGTCGTTGTGTTATCCAAAGAACAATGACTACTTAAATGCAAAAGCAAAAGAATAAATGCCGTTTGACTTTAAGAAATTGTGTTATTGCGAGCGCAACAATAAATGCAAACAAAGCACTTTCAATAAAAAACTCACACATGCACAAATCTGTACAAAACGAGAAAGAAGAGTTTTACGCTATAAATCTGAAGACGTGTTAGAAATGAAGGATAGAGAGTAAGTTCAAAAATAAAAAAAATTTCTTTTTTCTTTTTACCCACTTACAACTACAATTCGAGTCGGAAAGAACCCAACCAATTGTAGGGGGATGTAAGAAAAGATAAACTCACTGTTTATTGTTGGTGTTTTGTTTAAGCTTTGATATTGTTACAAGTAAGACTTTGAGTGTTTAAAATTCTTATTCGCTTTAGGGTTTTATTTGTATAATATTTTTAGCTTTTCTAAAATCTTTGGAAAAGGTTTCCTGATGATCTGGCCTAAGCAACCAGTGAAATGCGCATAGAGGCTAGCTTTCCCTCAACAATAAATTTCGGTGTATTTATCAAATATGGAAAATTGGGAATTTAGCACGTCATACAAAAATCTTAATAGTAAATTTTGTATTCCCGTAAATAACTTTGATTTCAGGATAAATCTATTATTAATATGGTTAAAACCACAAGCAATGTCGTTTTTTTTTTTTTTTTTTCATTAAATCAACCATTGCTTCTATTTGCAATTTACTTGAGTATTTTACTTTTTTACTCCTATAAAAATGTAAAAAAATCAAAATATTGAAATTAAAACCAGTTTTCTTGCAAATTTTACAATTCCTTACATTTTTGTTCTTTCCGTTAGCTTTTCGTTATAAAATTTGAGCGAAGGCATAATGAAGAAATATATCTACATTGCGGAATCAATAATATGGCAATTCCGTCAAGGTAGACATGATACCGCAACAACGGAAGGATACCACACAAACGGAATGAATAATTACAAATTTGGCTTCCGCACAAAAATTGCTTTTCGAACTTGCGGAACGGAATCAATAATACCACCCAGTTTATTTAGGTGTTCAAGTCTTTTTAAATATTTCACTGCATATTTTGTAATCATAGTTTTTACTAATGCCACATTGAGATCCTTATGGATGTTTGAGTTCTTAATATACCAGAGGCGGCTTTGATTATTCGAAGAAGTTTATTTTGACGCCTTTGAATTTTTTCGATATTAGAGGCTGAGGCAGTGCCCCATAGTTGAATATGTAGCACCAGATAGGCTTTAAGATAGAGTTGTAAAGTAGAAGCTTGCAATCGATACTAAGGACAAAATTTCTTCCAATAAGCCAATGAATTTGAATGACTTAGGTTTATTGCAGCTGTTTGTTGGCATGCCCGAAGAATACATTTATTATTCCAGAGGGTCCAGGGCCAATTGGCTGAGTGAGGAACTTAAGAAATTCCCTGCTTTTATAATAAATTGACGACCGACTAAGTAGCTTTCTAACAGCTTGTGCGTGTTTGCTGGTAAGTTTTGCTTCAATTTATGTGATAAGCCTTCATGCCAGACTATTAAAAGCTTGTGAAACATCGATGAAGAGAGCTGATCAATATTTTTCATCTTCAAAGGCTTTTCTTATGACAATCACTATTCGATGAGTTTGTTCAATTTTCCTGTGTTTTCTTCTAAATCCGAATTGATGGTTTGGAATAAAACTATTTTCACATAAAATCGGTGTTAATATTGAAAATAATAATTTCTCAAAAAGTTGAAATATTTGATAATAAGCTAATAGGGTATATTTATGTATTTATTTAAGAGTTCATTTTGTAATAAAAAGCCCAAAGGCCAATAATCAGGGTTCAAAAAAAAAAAACTGTACACTATCGTAACGTAAATATTTTTCTTACACAAAATTTTTTCTTTGTGTTTGTGAATGTGCACACAAACATATACGGTACACAGCGAGTGTGAGCTGACGCACACAAACATTAAGATAACGTACATAAATTCTTTTAGCGTACATGTATAGTATTTTCAGCGTACTTATCTGTACTTTTTTGTGAACGCGTAGTTTACTATTAACGTGCGTGTACCTTATTTTTTAAATCAAAGAAAATTTTATTAAATCAAAAATAGCCAAAGAAAATTATTTGAAGGTGAGCTATATAACAGGCAGAAATATAAGAAACATGCAAATGTGTACTAATGCTTTATGCAGTAGAGAAAAAAAATTGTAAGTAATAATCAGTTGTAAAGTGTTAAGATTATGAGTATATGTATATATGTATGTATACTAGACTGGTCGCAATTTTTTTTTTAATTTAATTGTTTGCGCTGCTTAAAGTATGAGGTTTGGTGTAAGAAATCATGATCTAATTTTTCAGGTCAATCCGACGGTGCCTAGCCGTGCCGGGTGGGACCCAAAGTGCCCCATATTATAAAAAAAACATATTTTCTATCAGATCTTTATAGTTATACTAGTTGAAAAGCCCAAAATCAAAAATATGGCTTCGTTACGATCTTCCGCAGAGAAAGTACTTCAAGTGTGCCAAATTTCAGCTTCCTATGTCATCAGATGGCTTCAGAAAGTTGCGGAAAGAATAGGACATACATCCAAACATCCTGACATACTAAGAAATTATATATTGTATAGATAGATTAACATATCGCACCTGTTCATCAAAAGTAACACAACTCAAAAAATTCTATTTTCCACTTTTTTGAAGGAAACAGTGTATGATTACCATATCTAACGACTGTAAAATTTTTGGTATTCTATTTGTAATATTTCATGAGAGAAATGCCTTTATGTCTTTCTTTGCGTACTCATATTGTTTGTTTTGATTCAATTAAAGAGTTGTAATTTTAGTTGCGTTAAAGTGTTCAAGGGTTATGGTGCTCAAATGAATCAGCGAAACTGTATTAATTCGAGTTGTGATTGTTTTCATGTTAAAAATCTGTTTATCAATAGCTGTTGATTTTGGGTTGTGATAAGCATAACTTGAAATAATATTGACATGTAGATCAAAAAATTTCATGAAAACTGTATTAAATCAAAAATCCGTAATAATTTCGGAAAAAGGAAGAAGAGAAATAAATTTTGTGATTTTATTGAAATATTAGTGAGTTTCCTTTATAACATTATATTTGTTTATAACAATAATTCCATCATATTGGCGGAATTAGTTTTTTGCCTCAACTGAAAACTTGTAAATTTTGAGTTGTGTTACTTTTGATGAACAGGTGCGATATGTTCGCGCAACTTTTTTCTTTATGTTGGCTTTGGTTTTCGAGATATACTGTTATTTCGAAAATTAAGGAGGTTGCACAACATATGTTCGCGTAACTCAAAAACGCTTTAGTTTATTGAAAAACTAAAAAAAACCGAAATTCCTCAATAAAATTTACTTTAAGAAAGTTAACACTTTTTTTCTTTATGTTGGCTTTGGTTTTCGAGATATACCGTTATTTCGAAAATTAAGGAGGTTGCACAACATATGTTCGCGTAACTCAAAAACGCTTTAGTTTATTGAAAAACTAAAAAAACCGAAATTCCGCAATAAAATTTACTTTAAGAAAGGTAAAACGTTTTTCTTATATGCGAAGTCGTTTTAGAAACATAATTTTTTTTTCTGGAAAAAAAAATAATTTTTTTATTAAAATTTCGGAATTTTTGTTTTTAAAAATTCATAAAAAATTGAAAAATGCAGCTATGCTTCTAATTTTATGCAGACATATAAAAAACAACATTGCAAACAAAACAAGCTATAAATGCTTTAAAGTATTCACAAAAGACGAAAAATTTTAATTAATTTAAGAATTTTATTAAACCGCCACATCATTTGTGAATACATAAAATCAAAAGTTGTTTACAGATTTTAATCATTTATAGATTTTTTAGTTTGCAATGTTGTTTTTTATATGTCTGCATAAAATTAGAAGCATAGCTGCGTTTTTCAATTTTTTATGAATTTTTAAAAACAAAAATTCCGAAATTTTAATAAAAAAATTATGTTTCTAAAACGACTGCGCATATAAGAAAAACGTTTTACCTTTCTTAAAGTAAATTTTATTGCGTAATTTCGGTTTTTTTTAGTTTTTCAATAAGCTGGAGCGTTTATGAGTTGCGCGAACATATGTTAATCTATCTATACAATATATAATTTCTTAGTATGTCAGGATGTTTGCATGTATGTCCTATTCTTTCCGCAACTTTCTGAAGCCATCTGATGACATAGGAAGCTGAAATTTGGCACACTTGAAGTACTTTCTCTGCGGAAGATCGCAACGAAGCCATATTTTTGATTTTCGGCTTTTCAACTAGTATAACTATAAAGACCTGATAGAAAAGATGTTTTTTTAATAATATGGGGAATTTTGGGCCCCACCCGGCACGGCTAGGCACCGTCGGATTGACCTGAAAAATTAGATCATGATTTCTTACACCAAACCTCATATTTTAAGCAGCGCAAACAATTAAATTTAAAAAAAAAAAAAAAAAATCCCATACAAGGTGCGACCAGTCTAATGTACACCCAGCGGGAAAATGAGGGCATACAGATTCCTTCTAGAAGGCCTCAATACTTTCTTTTGGATGTACAAGGCCTGCTCGCTCCATTTCATACTCCTAACTTTTTTACACACGTTGTCATTGCGGGGTAGGCCTTCCACTCTGGCTTCATTCGCCAGAGATTCTGAAATTCATTTAAATTAATGGCTTTTAGAGGGCTCTCATGAGATGAGAATGATTTTCAAAAGGCCTTAGAATTAAAGTAATCTTAAAGAGTCCTTAAGAAACGTATTTTAAAAGGTCTTCAAGTTATTGGCTCTAAAAACCATTCATGGGATATGAAAATTTTCACTTTGTGCCAAAATTAAAAAAAAAAAAAAAAATGAGCCAAGTTTACGGAAAAGGGGCCAAACCCCTTTGTACATTTAATTATACATAATTAATAGATAGTTTTAAGGTAAAGATGGTTTTTACACTAAAAATCAGAAAACAATTAAGTTTTGATTGTGCATATATTTTTCAATTTCTAAACTTTTTTTTATCACTTTAGTTTTTTTTAGGTAAAATAACTCTTCTTTTTAACGTATTAAACTCTACTAAAATGATTTATTATTTTTCATTTAACCGTTCTGTATTCTGTTTTTGTCTTTTTTTATGTGATTTTAATTTTATAACGCGCAAAAAAACTAAATATCTTAGTCCTTCTCTTCTCCCTTCTTATAGAAGGGAATGTGGAAGATCCGAAGCCTTCTAAGAGAACTTATTTGGCAGTTAGATCAGAATCAAGGCGAATTCACTAGAAAGTGAAGTCAGCACTACAACAACACTGCTTCTATGGTCCAATTGTCAATAATATTGCTAGTAAACAAAAGGTTTGTTTACATAAAAAACTGTAGGTAGTATACAAACTTTGACAACTACACCACAGAAAAAAATAAAAATATGTTGACTTGACCCCACCTTCTAGTCAATTCGCCTAGATCAGAATGATAATTGAATCAAAAAATGTCAAATCAGGCCTGAATAAGAAGCTGTTCTGACTTTTACCGCTAGGTAATTGTTTGTGCACATTAGTAAGTGGTAAATGAAACGTCGAATATTGTTGTTGTGCTAAACGTTATTTTAGTTTATTTGCAGAAAAAAATATTATTTTTACACTCATAAAGTTATGACGATAATTGATTGTGGACTATTAAATTCGTTTTTAATTTAATAAAAATATAGTTATTTTACGAATAATAGCTTTAAACTTCAAAATTTAGAAATGTCAAGCGAAAATAAAACAATTTTAACGTTTTATAAGTATGGTGAAAATTTATTCTTTGCAATAAGAAATGTGTATTGTTTTCTCAAAGCAATACAAACAAATAATGAATAACTTATCACAGATCTATTTCATTGTTATTTCATTAAATTTTGTTAATTTTCATAATTAAAAACTCCGTTTGATTTTACCAGTAATATATGTTCCACGTTTAAAGCTGAAAACCCATTACGCTGGTCGGATAGTATGTATTTTAAGAATGAAAAAATTCGTTCAACGCTGACTTGTTAGGATGGCACTGCCAAAATTATTTCAGCTATCTTCGATAAAGAATTATTACTTTTGGACCAATATTCTAAGATGTTAGAATTTAAAGGCAATCTCGTTTCCCGCTCATACAACATAAAGTTATTTTCTATATCAAAAAGTATTGAGTCTGCTTTAGATGTACTAGAATCCAAATTTTGCAGATAATCAGAAAATTGTTTTGCTTTTTTACTGGCAGATGGCCCCTCCGCACTTATATTTGTCAAGACGCTGCTTTCTTCAAATTTATTTTCTAAAATAAATACATCATTTATTAAAATCATAATTATTCTCTTCTTTTTTTTATTTTAAATTAGTGAAAATATCAGTTGGATATTTATTGAATTTATCCGCTTATATAAACCGATTATTTTTTTTTTTTTGCTTTTCTTTCTGTTGTGAGTCCATACAAATTTTAATTCTAGCATCCAAAAGTACTGCTGCTTAATTGTCTACTTGGAATAATAAATCCATTATAATGAGTTCACATAAGTTCACTATAACATAATTGCTCCGATTGCAATTTGATTGTAGCATTGTAAACCGGTTCGAAAATATCTATTAACTCTTTAACAAAGATCCAATCATTGTGGCTTAAGTACAAACTTTGGTTTTCATTACTCAATGAGTCAATTATATCCTTGATGTCTTATAATCTTCTGAGCATATCAAACGTGGAATTCCATCTTGTAGCGTAATCTTTTATTGGTTCTTTGTAGTTGCTGGTTTTTAATATATTTAAATAACTTTGCGTTTTTAATTTTTTATCTATTGATACAACTAACGCCAGTTATATAGTACACTGAAAAATTTGATACAATTAAATCCATTTTGTTCTCTATGGAATTAATATCGATGTATTCTTCCGTAGAAAAGCGTTCTCTTTGTAGGGAATCTTGCAGATTTGTGTTCATGTCTTTCACTGCTTTTACCATATTCGCTAAATGGTACATGACTTCCATTAGCACAAAGTACGTCACTTTCATCGATTAAACTAAAATAATCGTACAAAAAATTATTTTTAAGGGCGCGGAATCTTACTTTATTTTCAATCAAATGTTAAATGATGAATTAAAATACATAATGATTAAAGTCAACTGAAAATTCCTAAATTTTCCGCGAATTATTTGCATGACATTGCTTCTGAAAGAGGTTGGTGCCATAATTATTGTTTAATATACCTGTCCACGCAAGTGGACAAAAAGATTTTCCTAAAAGGTATGTATGAATATAAAAAATAGCAACAATTCTTTAACTGAAAAAATTTTAAATTATAAAAAACAAGTCATAATTTTTTTTTTTTTTTCAATTAAACTCGAATAACGCAAAGCACAATAAAAATTTTAGACTTTTGATTTACAACTTACAAATGTGCACAAACAAGTCAACCAAAAATTACAGTCAAATCCCGATAAATCGTAATTCCCGGTAAGTCGTAATAAACTGTCGGTCCCTTGAAAAAATCTCGTGAATTCGTAAAATTTCTATACATTTTGGTCCCCTCGCTAATTCTTAATTATTTTTTTCAAATAAAATCTTCTTTACCTCTTATAAATCGTAGGTGTTTGCTAACTACCACTTGTTATAAGTAATAAAAACAACAGAAACATGGAAAAAATGATTTTTTGTTTACCGCTACTTTTTTGCGTGGGCTTTTGCTTCTGCTTGTGTGTGTGTTTATTTTCTTAAGATAAGTTTGTTACATGAATAATTTGTATATATATTATTTTCAACAATTGTTTTTTATGTTTTTTTTATCGTTTAACCCTCTAGTACCCAAGGCCGCCTTTAGACGGCCTAGATATATTACGTGTGTAGTTTCCCTTTCTATTTATTTTTTTATGTTTTTCTTATTTAATGTGTTTTGGGGAATACCCGAATTTCTTTTGTTTACATTTGCAACAAGTTCTGATGCGTACATCACCTGCAACAATCAGTCTAATTTAGAATTTCATGAAAGTCAGTGAAAATAATTATTTGGAAAAATCATAAATAAACAAAAAAATAAATAAAATATAATTCGTGCACATAGCTGAAAAAAAAATTATTGGCGTATAGCCGTAAGTGTTAAGTAATATAACATAACGTTAGTTTAAAAAAAAAGTTTTTGAAAACTTTTAATTTGAGTTTCAAGACAGGCTGCCTAAAGGCGGTCTTGGGAAAGAGTGAGAAAAAAAATATTTCGAGTAAGTTTGAAACTCAAGTGGTTTTTTTGGTTTTTTTTACTAAAAATTAATTTGTTTTGGTATCTTTAGAAATGCAACGTCGACAATATTATAAATTATCGTCCCTTAATGAGGAACAAATCCAAAAAGAATTAGACAGTTTGACTTTAGATGATCTTGGTACGGACAACGAGGGAGAAGACGACTTTGATAGCGATGACGATGTTTGTGATCCAATCTATATGCCAAGGGACGAAGATAATGAGGTGATTGATCGAGTAGTAAGTTTGTCGGAATCCGATCTGATCGCGGAGATTGGTTTAAGCATGAGTGGAATTAACGCATCGGTGTTAGATATGAGTGTATCGTCTCCAAGCACTTCATCTGCAGTTACTTCTGGTACACCTCGTGCACTGAAGCGCATACGCCTTGAGCATGCTGAAGAATCGATCATTGAGACTGAACACAATGTCGTGAACGACGCCGGATCATTAAGCGGATCCATTACTGATATAGATCCAAAATCGCAGAACTTTAAAAAAATATTGTGGCGCCAAAAAAACCTTGTGCTTGATCAATCTGCGATCGCATTTTGTGAGCCTGAACTTGGGGAAGATTTAAAGAAACTGGATACACCAAACAAGTGCTTCATATATTTTTTGGATGACACCATCATTGATCAGATTGCAGAGCAGACGAATTTATATGCAGCTCAGAAGAATATAAAGACTTCCTTCTCTACAACAAATTTGGAAGTACGCCAATATATTGGCATACTTTTTTTCATGTCAGTTTACCGTTACCCAAGCGTTCGTTCATACTGGAGTGAATATGCTTTCCAAATTATTCAGGACACAATGTCAAGAAACCGTTTTGACCAAATGCGGACTAATTTACATTTCACTGACAACAGCAAATTGCCCGCCAAAAACACAGAAAACTACGATCCTTTATACAAAGTACGTCCAATCATAAAGCATTTTAATGAAAAGTTTCAGTCTGTGCCAATGACTCAACGTGTTTGTGTGGATGAACAAATGTGTGCAACGAAGATGAAGTCTTTTCTTCGGCAATACATGCCACATAAGCCGCACAAATGGGGAGTGAAACTCTTTGTTTTGTCTGATTCCTTCGGGTTCAGCTATAGCTTTGAAATATATTGCGGTGCTGGGGACAATGTTGTCAAACCTGGTTCTCCAGACTTAGGTGCGGCAGCAAATGTGGTTGTTCGATTGTCGCGCATTGTACCAGACTTTAAGAACCACACTATATATATTTTGATAATTACTATACTTCACTGCCACTACTCGTATACCTTCGAGCGCGGGGTATCTTTTCCTTGGGAACTATTCGATCAAATCGAATTCCCAATTGTAAGCTGCCTACAGATAATGACTTAAAAAAGCATCCGCGCGGATATTCCACTGAATTCTGCGGCTCTGCTTTCGGTGTAGACATCTCTTCATTAGTTTGGAAAGATAATAAAGCTGTGCGATTGGTATCGACCTATGTAGGAAAGCAGCCTTTTCAGAATCAAACAGATGCAAAAACCACCGCTTCACGTTATGTACGTTCTGAAAAGAAATATGTTGACGTCGATTGTCCCAATATTATAAATGAATATAATAGCCATATGGATGGTGTTGATTTGACGGATGGCCTCATTGGACGTTACAAAATTAGTATGAAGTCTAACAAATACACAAATCGAATATTTTATCATTTGCTTTATCTAACCATGGTGAATGCTTACATTTTGTTTAAAAGAATCAACAAGCCTGACTCCAGTGATAGGCAATACCAACTACCGAATTTTCGCTCAGAGGTTGCACATGTGCTTTGTACATTGCAAAATCCTTCGTTGCCCAAACACCCAGGGCGTCCACGCACCGTTGATACAAAAAAAATTCTGGGGCAAAGACATTCCTACCACCTACAGACGTTCGCTATGATGGAGTGGAACATTATGCGAAATTTATGCCACGCTCTGGTAAAAAGACTTGCAAGTTCCCCGGCTGCACTTCCGAAACACAAGTAGTATGCCGAAAGTGTAACGTAAACCTATGCCAGACTCAGCAAAAGGACTGCTTTTTTGATTTTCATCACAAATAATTACTTTTAATTCATTTTTTTCTACATGCTGCATAACTATGCTACAATTAAATTAAAAATAAAAATAAAACTATTACTTTTTCTATACTTTTTTTGTTATTTTTTATTACACTAATGAATATTTTTTTATTGATTTTAGTATAATTTTTTTCCTCTCTTTCCTCTAGGCGGTCTACAATTCCGAGCCCATAAAACACGTTCCACACACAATAAAATTTTTGTAAAATTACATCCTTCATATTTGACTAAAAACTAATCCAAAAATAATTTTTAAATAAAAAAAATAATTTGGGAACTAGAGGGTTAAGTAAATAAATTAAAAAACCCCGTTAATTCGTATTTATTTTATTTTAACACCGTTAAATCGAAACCCCGCTAAATCGAAAACCCCCATAATTCGTAAGAGTTGGACGGTCCCTTCCGAATACGAACTATCGGGAATCTACTGTACTTAATTTTCTGTGAATTTGTTGCTTTTGGCTTTTTTATGAATGATATTTCCAGGGACCGTAACAGTTATGCCTTTTTTCATAAGCTTCAGATGAAAACGGTTATTTTTTGATTTTGAGCAAAAATAACAGTTATTTTTTTATTTTAATTTTTTGAACAAAAATAATTATTATTTTTTGATTTTTATTTTTTCAATCAAAAATAACAGTTATTTTTTGATTTTTATTTTTTTGAACAAATATAACAGTTATTCTCTAAATAAATGTACGTGATTACAAAATTTGGTTGACTTTAAATTTTTTTTGTTCAAAAAAATAAAAATCAAAAAATAACTGTTATTTTTGATCGAAAAAATAAAAATCAAATAATTACAGTAATTTTTGTTCAAAAAATAAAAATCAAAAAATAACTGTTAAGTTTGATCGAAAATATAAAAATCAAAACTATAAAAATCAATATATTTTATCATTGACAAGCAGGGACATAACAGTTATAACCAATATTTGAAAAAATCCTGAAATAATAACTTATCACGAATTTTTAAAACTTGCTCTCTAAATAATTATTACAAAAAACCAATATTTTTTTGGTCTTTGATAACCGTTATAGTTTGTTTTTGTTTTTTTTTGGGCTTTCATAACCATTACAAAGGATTTTAATTTTTTTTGGTCTTCCGTAACCATTACAAAAGATTTTTATTTTTTTCGGTCTTCATAACCATTATAAAAGATTTTAATTTTTTTTTGGTCTTCCGTAACCATTACAAAAGATTTTTATTTTTTTCGGTCTTCCATATCGAATTTCACACTAGTTTTATGAAAATATTATTTGGAGTTTGCGAACTGTAGCGTGGTTATAGAAGACAGAAAAAATAAAAATTTTTTTATAATGGTTAAAGAAGACCCATAAGAATAAAAATCTTTCATAATTATGATAATGGTTACATAATTATTATAATGGTTACCAAAGACCAAAAAAATTAATAATCTTTCATAACGGTTAGCAAAGACCAAAAAAAATAATAATCTTTCATAACGGTTATCAAAGACCAAAAAAAATAATAATCTTTTATAATGTTAATGGCAGACCTATAATTTTCTGGGTAATTTATAATTATTATTACAAGACCAATTTTTTTTCAGTTATTTTTTCCATAACCTATTGGCTATTTAAAAAATATTAACAGTTATTTCGGGTCCCTGTTGACAAGTGCATGAGGAACAATATGGTATACTTGAATCAGTTTTTCGACATTTAATTCTATATGCTTTTTTTTTTGTTTTAAAATTCCAATATAACTGTTATTTTCGGTCCCTGGATATTTCATCTGAATTCTGGAATTACCTAAAATACATATAAAAAAACACAAAGTCTTTTACTGCAAAAAAAAAAAAAAAAATATAAAAAAGAAACAAGAGCCACTCATCCCAAAGTATAATATTCACACAATCAAACTATTCTGTTGCTATATTAAAAAAGAAAATAAATGAATTATACATTAATTTTAAAATTTAAACAAAGTTATTTGAAAACTAACCATATTTTTATTCAATTTTAGTAGTACGAAAAACGAATTTAATAACCTACAATCAATTACTGTAATCATTTTATGAATGTTAAAATATTTTTTTTTCTTCAAATAAACTCGAAGAATACATAGCACAACAACAATTTTCGACGTTCAATTTGCCACCAGGGTTGCCGTTTAAAAAGCTTTAATCCAACCTAAATTGCCTATTAAACCTACAAAAATCCTTTGAAGCTGACCAATTTTTTCATATTTTTAAAAGTTTATGTTTTCGATTTCCAGCACACCCCTGTAGATTTTACTTTAATTAGAAGCCCAATTTTAAATTAAAGTACATATGTATTTCTTTTTTAACTTCTGTGTCAATGAAAATATTAAAGACATCAATATGATTATTTTTGATTGAAATCGACTTACATATCGTTACCTAAAACTCAAAACGCCCTATCTAACATTTTACAAATTTTACAGGAGAAGCAAAATTGGCTTAAACTGTATATATAAGTTTGTCATTCCGTTTCTAATTTCTGCAATATTGATCTAAGACCCTATAAAGTATATATATTATGGGTCCTTATGAGGAGAGAACTTGATTTAACCATGTCCGTCCGTCTGTCCGTCTTACGTTTGATATGTGTTTTCCGGAGACTCCAGACATAGCGGCTAGGTTGTTTTACATTTATGTCACGTATAGTCCACCATTTCGTGCTATTAAAATTCAGCAAGATCGGTCCACAAATGGCTGAGATATGATCAAAAAACCACGACTGCCTCTAATTTTTTCCAAAAATCCCTTGTTGTTGTTGTATTTTTATTGCTTTTTTCTGTATATCTGGAGAACGGCAAGAGCCAAAGTTTCCAAATTAGGTACACACATTTAGGTTGTCAATACACACCACTGTAAAGTTAAGTGTTCAAATATTTTAAAGTGTAATGTTTTTGTGACTGGCAGAGTTTGCCACTAGTCACACTATTTACTTTTGCCAGTCTCTATGGTTAGAGGGCAAAAGGAGATTTTCTATTATTTAAAAACACAAGGCAGATGTTGCCGATTTGTAGTTCAAATAAAATCTGGTTTATTCTGGGCAGTGCGCCCCTTTATATACAAAGTTTAACTTAGTCTAATTTCTTATTCTATTTCCCCTTTTTGGTTTCATAACCAATCATAATTTAGTTTGGGAAATTGAGTTTAAAATTTAGTCACTCAATTTTCCAAACTGCACATGTTGCACTTTTAACAAATCAATGTGTTCATTGATTTGTTTGTATTGACTGCATGTGTGGTATCAAGTTGTTTTATTATGACTGGTTATTTATTAGGGTGGCCTATCTTCATTTGGCAAAGTGTATTAGGGTACACTACACCCTCACCCTTCAGAGAAAAATTAGGGGATTAATTTTTCAAAAAAAAAAAATTTTTGTATAATTACAAATTATGTTTTAACATTAACCTATGTTTATATATATATATATTGGTTTTGCTTCTATACTAAAATGTTTTATAGATATTTTTCTTAAAGTAGTGTTCTAAAGATATTGAAATACATGTAATTAAATGTAGTAAAATATTTTATAAATGAAATATATGTAATTAAATATTTTATAAATTATAATTAGTTTTCTTAAGATATATGAAGTTAAATGTAAATTTAAAATTATAAAGATATGTATGGTTTTAGACTGTTATTGTGGAATTCCTTCGTCTGTCCGTTATAATCTATTAGAGTATTTACTCCATTTTTACCTACAATTCTATATGGTCCTTTATATGGGCTTTGATTCTTACTTCTATTTTCTACTCTAAGTAATACTAAGTCACCTATTTCTAAGTTTAGTCTGTTTTGATAGTTATTATTTAATGTTCTTTTTGATTTTACTTTATTAGTAATCTCTTTTGCTCTGTTTAGAGCGATTCTTTTGCGTAGTCATCATAGTTATATATGACAGTATTATCATTCATAGCGGTATCTGATGGCAAGCATGGTAACTTTCCATAGACTAGTTCATATGGTGTATAACCAGTGTCAATATGCGGAGATGTGTTGTAAGCAAAAGTAAAATATGGAATCCAAGTGTCCCATTCGTCATTATTTGCTGTTGTCAACAAAAACTCATTAAGAACCCTATGGTTTCTCTCTACGGCACCTAAAGTTTGGTGATGATAAGGGGTTGAGAAAATTTGTTTTGTTTGTAATAGTTCGCATATGTTGCGCATGGTCTCATTCGTAAATTCTGTACCCCTGTCTGACTTAAGTACTTTGAATTGTCCGTATCTCAAGATCACTTGTTCCACTAGTGTTTTAGCTGTAGTGACAGCGTCTTTTGTTTGCATTGGGTGTGCGATTACAAATTTAGTCAGCTCGCATTGCATCGTAAGTATGTAGCGGTAGTTGTTTGATATGCGAAGTGGACCTACAGTGTCGATTGAAATTACTTCAAAACTGTTGTTGGGTGTTGATGTTTGTATGAGTGGTTCCTTAATGTGTTTTGACTGTTTGTTTTTATTGCATTTGTCACAGTATGATACAAATTGTTTTACCATTTTAGTCATATTTTTCCAAATATATTTCTGTTTTAACTTTATGATTGTTTTTCTAATTCCTAAGTGTCCGGAACTCAAGGAACTGTGAAATTCGTCAATCAGTTTGTATTTTATAATGTCGTCTTTAATTCTTGTTGGAGGCTTAAATATCAATATTTTCAGTTGAGGATTTTTGTTGTTGATTATTATTTGTGCATATGCTTTTTTAAATTCTTCCTTTGTATACAAATTAAATATTTTATCTTGACTTGAAAGTGCTAATTCTCTTATACTTTCTATATTCATTTTAGAAATCAGTTTCTTCAGTATCGAACCTAGATTCGCTGATTTATCACTGAATCTTGCTAGCTTATCATTTTCATTATAGTGGGTACGAGATTTCTTCATATTCGAAACTTGTTTCGTTGAATTATCATCCCGACCTATGTGCACAATATTATTTTCCGTATATATACTTAAATTTTCTTTATATTGTATTTCATTAAATTGCAATTTTTTCATGTTCTTAATATCATTGATGGATGTACATTCCCATATATGA
Source organism: Pollenia angustigena (assembly GCA_930367215.1). Lineage (NCBI taxonomy): Eukaryota > Metazoa > Arthropoda > Insecta > Diptera > Polleniidae > Pollenia > Pollenia angustigena. The sequence continues at coordinate 6,173,369 of OV884061.1, read as the reverse complement.
AGTTGATCAGACCTCTGGGATGTGCAATCCTCCAATCTATTTTTCACGCGTGTATTATTTAATTTATTGATATCCTCATTATTCAATCCCTCTATTTTATTTGCCTCATTTTCTTTATTCTTCATGGCTCTAGTTGTTATTAGAACTCTTTTTTGATTTTCGTCATGTTCTTGTGGTATCATTTGTCTAAGTATATCAGAGTCAATCTCTATTCTCGAGAGTGCGTCAGCATTTGTATTCATCTTTCCTTTCTTGTAAACAATTGAAAAATTATACAGTACTTTTCGTTTATAGTCACTACGCTTATAGTCACATTAGCGATATATTCCATTTTATCTGTTTATTTTTCCGCTATAAGTTAATTTAATATAAAGTATTTACGTTATAGTCCATTAGCGATATAAGCACATTTGCCATATATGCCATTTATCCACAGTAGTCAAAGGGAAAAAGTAAAGCAAATTAATAGCGTTATAGTCACATTAGCAAAATTTACTCAATTCTTTTTAGTTTTCGAATCAAAAATCCATCCAAAGAAAGAATAAATTAAATCATTTAATTTTTGTCATCAACTCTCTACTCGTAAAAACTTCGTTTTTGCCGTTGGTATCAGTTATGAAATATGTTGTTATTATTTTAACTATTCCTGTAAAGTAAGGAAAACGTTAGTTAGGGCTTTTCTATATTAAAGTAACGATATGTGAATTAGCCTTATAGTCACATTAGCGATATAGTCCACGTTATGGTTGCAACTTAAGGAAGTGACTATAAGCGAAAAGTACTGTAGTCTGATAAATCAAGTCTTATCCTGGTCATCTTTGATGAAGGATTTTTGTGAGAGAACAATGAGATAAGTGGTCGATGGTCCGTGACTACTATGAACTCTCTTCCATACAAATATGGTTTGAAAAAATTTATACCCCAATGGATTGCCAAGAGTTCTTTTTCTATTATTGGTTTGTTTATGTCATGTTTCTGCAAAGACTTGCTGACGTAAGAAATTGGTAAGTCTGTAATTTTTAATGTATACCGGTGTGTTGTCTGAGGTTATGATTTCCTGATTGTAAAAATTGTTGCTAGTTAATTTTTCGTTGTCCAAACATTTTGGTATTTTTTTTTTTAAATTATGATTAGTGATGATATTGCATTTTTGTCATTGTTGTTAATTTGTAGCTCTTTCATTATTATTTTTTTTTTAACGTTCGTCATTGTTTATGTTATTGTAACCTAATATGTCATAATTTTCTTTAGTGGGTCAGTTTAAAGTTTAATGCCTTTTAGAATTACTGTTGAATTTGTTGTTGTTTAGAGTTTTTATGTGTGGAACACTTTTTGGTGTTAGCAATTTTCTCTATAGTTAATGACTTTAACAAATATGTAGATAATTTTGGGGATTTATATATATATAATTCCTTTAATTACTATTGTATGATTACGAACTATGTACTGTATCAATATTATTAATATTATGTTTGTTCATTAGTACAATTTTTTTTTCTCTTGTAAAAATTTGTTTATTATTAATTTTTTAAATGTATACTTTTTAGTTAATATTTAGTTTGAAACAAATTAGAGAACAAACATATAGTGGTTTAAAATTGTTTTAAATTGTTTTTTCAATAAAATTGTTTTTGAATGAAAAAATTGTCAAACAAATTTTGAACAGCCTAAGCACGTTCACCACGAATAAGGCGGGCCAACTGAATGTCGCTAGGCATGATGGTTGACACGCTTGGCATGAATGGCGTACAAGTTAGTGTCTTCAACCGATCCATCCAAGTAGGCTTCCGAAGCTTCCTGCAAAGCTCGAATGGCAGCAGACTGGAAACGTAAATCATTTTTGAAATCCTGTGCACTAAACGTTGGAAGTGCAAATTGCGAATAAGCAATTCTGTGGATTTCTGACAACGACAGATTTCGCGCAAAGCCATAGTACCGGGGCGATAGTGCTGGAGTTTCTTTATACCGCCGGTGGAAGGGGCTGATTTACTAGTAGCTTTGGTAACCAATTGTTTACGAGGGGCTTTAGCACCAGTGGATTTACGAGCTGTCTGTTTGGTACGGGCCATTTTTTAGTTTAGGATATGTCGCCTTCAGAATATTATTTTGGTCCGTTTAGGCAGGATCGCCATGTAAAGTTAAGTGTTCAAATATTTTAAAGTGTAATGTTTTTGTGACTGGCAGAGTTTGCCACTAGTCACACTATTTACTTTTGCCAGTCTCTATGGTTAGAGGGCAAAAGGAGATTTTCTATTATTTAAAAACACAAGGCAGATGTTGCCGATTTGTAGTTCAAATAAAATCTGGTTTATTCTGGGCAGTGCGCCCCTTTATATACAAAATTTAACTTAGTCTAATTTCTTATTCTATTTCCCCTTTTTGGTTTCATAACCAATCATAATTTAGTTTGGGAAATTGAGTTTAAAATTTAGTCACTCAATTTTCCAAACTGCACATGTTGCACTTTTAACAAATCAATGTGTTCATTGATTTGTTTGTATTGACTGCATGTGTGGTATCAAGTTGTTTTATTATGACTGGTTATTTATTAGGGTGGCCTATCTTCATTTGGCAAAGTGTATTAGGGTACACTACACCCTCACCCTTCAGAGAAAAATTAGGGGATTAATTTTTCAAAAAAAAAAAATTTTTGTATAATTACAAATTATGTTTTAACATTAACCTATGTTTATATATATATATATTGGTTTTGCTTCTATACTAAAATGTTTTATAGATATTTTTCTTAAAGTAGTGTTCTAAAGATATTGAAATACATGTAATTAAATGTAGTAAAATATTTTATAAATGAAATATATGTAATTAAATATTTTATAAATTATAATTAGTTTTCTTAAGATATATGAAGTTAAATGTAAATTTAAAATTATAAAGATATGTATGGTTTTAGACTGTTATTGTGGAATTCCTTCGTCTGTCCGTTATAATCTATTAGAGTATTTACTCCATTTTTACCTACAATTCTATATGGTCCTTTATATGGGCTTTGATTCTTACTTCTATTTTCTACTCTAAGTAATACTAAGTCACCTATTTCTAAGTTTAGTCTGTTTTGATAGTTATTATTTAATGTTCTTTTTGATTTTACTTTATTAGTAATCTCTTTTGCTCTGTTTAGAGCGATTCTTTTGCGTAGTCATCATAGTTATATATGACAGTATTATCATTCATAGCGGTATCTGATGGCAAGCATGGTAACTTTCCATAGACTAGTTCATATGGTGTATAACCAGTGTCAATATGCGGAGATGTGTTGTAAGCAAAAGTAAAATATGGAATCCAAGTGTCCCATTCGTCATTATTTGCTGTTGTCAACAAAAACTCATTAAGAACCCTATGGTTTCTCTCTACGGCACCTAAAGTTTGGTGATGATAAGGGGTTGAGAAAATTTGTTTTGTTTGTAATAGTTCGCATATGTTGCGCATGGTCTCATTCGTAAATTCTGTACCCCTGTCTGACTTAAGTACTTTGAATTGTCCGTATCTCAAGATCACTTGTTCCACTAGTGTTTTAGCTGTAGTGACAGCGTCTTTTGTTTGCATTGGGTGTGCGATTACAAATTTAGTCAGCTCGCATTGCATCGTAAGTATGTAGCGGTAGTTGTTTGATATGCGAAGTGGACCTACAGTGTCGATTGAAATTACTTCAAAACTGTTGTTGGGTGTTGATGTTTGTATGAGTGGTTCCTTAATGTGTTTTGACTGTTTGTTTTTATTGCATTTGTCACAGTATGATACAAATTGTTTTACCATTTTAGTCATATTTTTCCAAATATATTTCTGTTTTAACTTTATGATTGTTTTTCTAATTCCTAAGTGTCCGGAACTCAAGGAACTGTGAAATTCGTCAATCAGTTTGTATTTTATAATGTCGTCTTTAATTCTTGTTGGAGGCTTAAATATCAATATTTTCAGTTGAGGATTTTTGTTGTTGATTATTATTTGTGCATATGCTTTTTTAAATTCTTCCTTTGTATACAAATTAAATATTTTATCTTGACTTGAAAGTGCTAATTCTCTTATACTTTCTATATTCATTTTAGAAATCAGTTTCCTCAGTATCGAACCTAGATTCGCTGATTTATCACTGAATCTTGCTAGCTTATCATTTTCATTATAGTGGGTACGAGATTTCTTCATATTCGAAACTTGTTTCGTTGAATTATCATCCCGACCTATGTGCACAATATTATTTTCCGTATATATACTTAAATTTTCTTTATATTGTATTTCATTAAATTGCAATTTTTTCATGTTCTTAATATCATTGATGGATGTACATTCCCATATATGAAGTTGATCAGACCTCTGGGATGTGCAATCCTCCAATCTATTTTTCACGCGTGTATTATTTAATTTATTGATATCCTCATTATTCAATCCCTCTATTTTATTTGCCTCATTTTCTTTATTCTTCATGGCTCTAGTTGTTATTAGAACTCTTTTTTGATTTTCGTCATGTTCTTGTGGTATCATTTGTCTAAGTATATCAGAGTCAATCTCTATTCTCGAGAGTGCGTCAGCATTTGTATTCATCTTTCCTTTCTTGTAAACAATTGAAAAATTATATGTAGTCTGATAAATCAAGTCTTATCCTGGTCATCTTTGATGAAGGATTTTTGTGAGAGAACAATGAGATAAGTGGTCGATGGTCCGTGACTACTATGAACTCTCTTCCATACAAATATGGTTTGAAAAAATTTATACCCCAATGGATTGCCAAGAGTTCTTTTTCTATTATTGGTTTGTTTATGTCATGTTTCTGCAAAGACTTGCTGACGTAAGAAATTGGTAAGTCTGTAATTTTTAATGTATACCGGTGTGTTGTCTGAGGTTATGATTTCCTGATTGTAAAAATTGTTGCTAGTTAATTTTTCGTTGTCCAAACATTTTGGTATTTTTTTTTTTAAATTATGATTAGTGATGATATTGCATTTTTGTCATTGTTGTTAATTTGTAGCTCTTTCATTATTATTTTTTTTTTAACGTTCGTCATTGTTTATGTTATTGTAACCTAATATGTCATAATTTTCTTTAGTGGGTCAGTTTAAAGTTTAATGCCTTTTAGAATTACTGTTGAATTTGTTGTTGTTTAGAGTTTTTATGTGTGGAACACTTTTTGGTGTTAGCAATTTTCTCTATAGTTAATGACTTTAACAAATATGTAGATAATTTTGGGGATTTATATATATATAATTCCTTTAATTACTATTGTATGATTACGAACTATGTACTGTATCAATATTATTAATATTATGTTTGTTCATTAGTACAATTTTTTTTTTCTCTTGTAAAAATTTGTTTATTATTAATTTTTTAAATGTATACTTTTTAGTTAATATTTAGTTTGAAACAAATTAGAGAACAAACATATAGTGGTTTAAAATTGTTTTAAATTGTTTTTTCAATAAAATTGTTTTTGAATGAAAAAATTGTCAAACAAATTTTGAACAGCCTAAGCACGTTCACCACGAATAAGGCGGGCCAACTGAATGTCGCTAGGCATGATGGTTGACACGCTTGGCATGAATGGCGTACAAGTTAGTGTCTTCAACCGATCCATCCAAGTAGGCTTCCGAAGCTTCCTGCAAAGCTCGAATGGCAGCAGACTGGAAACGTAAATCATTTTTGAAATCCTGTGCACTAAACGTTGGAAGTGCAAATTGCGAATAAGCAATTCTGTGGATTTCTGACAACGACAGATTTCGCGCAAAGCCATAGTACCGGGGCGATAGTGCTGGAGTTTCTTTATACCGCCGGTGGAAGGGGCTGATTTACTAGTAGCTTTGGTAACCAATTGTTTACGAGGGGCTTTAGCACCAGTGGATTTACGAGCTGTCTGTTTGGTACGGGCCATTTTTTAGTTTAGGATATGTCGCCTTCAGAATATTATTTTGGTCCGTTTAGGCAGGATCGCCATGTAAAGTTAAGTGTTCAAATATTTTAAAGTGTAATGTTTTTGTGACTGGCAGAGTTTGCCACTAGTCACACTATTTACTTTTGCCAGTCTCTATGGTTAGAGGGCAAAAGGAGATTTTCTATTATTTAAAAACACAAGGCAGATGTTGCCGATTTGTAGTTCAAATAAAATCTGGTTTATTCTGGGCAGTGCGCCCCTTTATATACAAAATTTAACTTAGTCTAATTTCTTATTCTATTTCCCCTTTTTGGTTTCATAACCAATCATAATTTAGTTTGGGAAATTGAGTTTAAAATTTAGTCACTCAATTTTCCAAACTGCACATGTTGCACTTTTAACAAATCAATGTGTTCATTGATTTGTTTGTATTGACTGCATGTGTGGTATCAAGTTGTTTTATTATGACTGGTTATTTATTAGGGTGGCCCATCTTCATTTGGCAAAGTGTATTAGGGTACACTACACCACCCTACAAAATGTGGGCGGGATTGGAGAAGTGGGCGTGGTACCTCCCGTACAAAAAAAATTAAAAATTATATAAAAACCTAAATTTTAGGGCTGTCATATGTTCTATGGATATGACTTATATACCAAAATTTTTAGTAGAACATATTTTGTAAAAAACTCGGGAAAATCGGTTCAGATACAAAAAAATTATGAACAAAAATTTTTTTTTTAATACCCACTTTCGGGAACCATAGGTCTCCTCGACTCCAAGCTTTATAACTCAAGTAAATGGCAAATTTCTTCTTAAACACGTCGGTATATAAATCTGTCAAATCGGTTAAAAAATGGCTGAGTTATAATCAAAATACTGAAATCCCAAAAATTACTCTTACATGATTTTCGTTATCACCCTTCTTTATTATTTCATCTATTTAACGAAAATATTTTTACAAATAGAAACTAGGAATTTTTGTGTTTTTTTTCTACTTAAAAACTCGCCAAAAAAGATAAAAGAAAACAAACAAACACACATACATGGCATAAACTATTTTGGTGAATATATTTCCCAACTTTGCCATTGTGGTGAACAAAAACATCAGAAGTAATTACAACTCAACTTTGTTGAATTTTGTGAACAGTAAACGTGCCATATTTCATTTTAATGATATTCGATTAACTTTCCTTCATGGTTCAGTTGTCTAGAGGGTGTGTTAGAAACTAAGAGTTCCCTGGTTCGAATCTTGGGTTTTTAAAAAGAAAAATTTTTTTTTTAATATTTATATTTTTTTTATGTTCTAAAACGATTTAAAAAAAATATTTACCAGTTTTCGCTTTTTAAATTTTATTTATAATGAAGTTGTAAGTATTGTAAATATGTATGTATATGTAAAAATTATTTAGTTTTTGTCTAGTTGCTCTGTATTCTGCTCGCACAATGGTGAAGGGTATATAAGTTTCGGCACAGCCGAATATAGCACTCTTACTTGTTTTTCTTATATTCTAACAGTTGTTTTGACAATTGACAATGTTGCATATTATGCAAACTGTTAGTAAGGCCTTTTAGCGCGTATCGTATAATCTTTTGTAGATAGGGCCGTTTGTTTTTTGTTAATAAAATCGCTAATTTTGGTTGAAAGAATCCAAAATTTATTGTGGACATTAGTGTTGATGCAATTCATCAGATTTATTGAAAAAGTAGTTTTTTAATTTTTTGTTAGTTAGGGCCTTTTGCGTTTTAGGTAACGATATGTTAGTGTCGCTATGTATCAAATCCTTTTTTATAAAATTAATTAAAATTGTAAAAAACATGATTTAAACATGATTATAAATATGACAAACGATATCCTTCTGGTTGATATTCATTATTAAGATTATTAATTATGATTAGATTATGTCGGCCATTTTCTAACAATCTCACGATTTGAAGTCGCAAGACGCTAGATATATTTCATTGTGTTCGAAAACTCATGCGTTTTGCTTCCGATCTTTCATGGTTTTTGAAGTCGGCTAACTTCTTGCGACTGCGATTTAGAGAATACCTATTATTCGATTTCAAGTCAGAATCGCAATATACTTGTATATGACACAAATAAAAAATGGCATTTTACTTTTTAAGACATATTTTCTGCGAGTTCTACAGCTCTTATACCATTGACTTCCTAAAAACAGGATACAAAATACAGTACCAAAGCACCCCACTGTTCAATAATTCTTGTAATAACAACCCCCAAAGATAGGCGTTTTGTTTAAGAAACCCCTAATATCTTATGAGGTTGTACCGAACCGTATTCCTGAAATTATTTTTAATTTAAGGGCTATGGGAAAAAACGGTTAATATTACAACAAAGAACCTCTATATTTTTCCCCAGCATTTTACATGCGTAACTTGAACAAAGGTTCATTGCTAATTAAGTTTTTTAGTCCACTTACTTTACCCACCATGGCGTTATCGCCGTCTGTTGCCAACTCAATTTTTTTTAAAGGAATATTGTTGTTAAAAATTTTGTATTTTCATTTCTTCATTTGGCACAGCCGAAGTTTCACCAACAATCAAGAAAATCTTATGTTTTTTAATATATATTATATTTTCTATTGCCGGCTTTGCGATATAGTCAGACTTTGTCCTACCACATTTAACAAGTCAATTTATAAAATAAAAAAGTAAATTTTCTCAAACCGACCAAAATTAGGTTTAGCCTACCATCCTACCAAACGAAAATACCAAGTTCGGCAACCCTGTTTACCACTTAAAAATGTGCACAAACAATTACAATAGATTCCCGATAATTCGTAATCGCAAGGAATCGGCCATTTCTTATGAATTAAGCGTTTTTCAATTTAGCGGGGTTTCGATTTAACGGGGTTTAAATAAAATAAATACGAATTACCGGGGTTTTTTCAATTTATTTAGTAAAACGATAACAAAAAACATAAAAAAAAAATTTTTAAAAATAAAATATATATAAATTATTCATGTAAAAAAATGATCTTAAGAAAATAAACGCACACACAAGCAAAAGCAAAAAACCACGCAAAAAAATAGCGGCAAGCAAAAAATCATTCTCTTCATGTTTTTGTTGTATTTATTACGAATTATAAGTGGTGTTAGCAAACAATTACGATTTATAAGAGGTTAAGAAGATTTTATTTGAAAAAAAAAACTTACGAATTAGCGAGGGGACCAAAATGTATGGAAATTTTACTAATTAACGAGATTTTTTCAAGGGACCGACAGTTTATAACGAATTATCGGGAATTACGATTTATCGGGGTACGAATTATCGGGATTTGACTGTATACATATTTATATACACGCATACTCTCTACAACTGATCACTACCAGCGTTGTCAACTTTGAAATTTTAAAACGCACCAAAAAGTTGAAGAAAACGCGCCATTTAAAAATAGAAACTCACCAAGTTTAGACTTTCTTTTTATACCCTTCACCTCAGGTGCAAAAGGGTATATATAAGTTTGTCATTCCGTTTGTAATTTCTACAATATTGATCTAAGCCCCTATAAAGTATATATATTCTGGGTCCTTATGAGGAGAGAACTTGATTTAGCTATGTCCGTCTGTCCGTTGAAATGTATTTTCCGAAGACCCCATATATGATGGTGGCCAGGTTATTATACATTTATGTCACATATGGTCTGGAATTGTTTGCTATTGAAATTCAGAAAGATCGGTCCACAAATGGCTGCGATATGAGCAAAAAACCACGACTAACTCTAATTTTTTCTAAAAATCACTTGTTGTTGTTGTATTTTTATTGCTTTTTTTCTGTATATCTGGAGAACGGCAAGAGCCAAAGGTTCCAAATTAGGTGCAAGATTCAAGTTATAAATACACACCAACCCACAAAATGTGGGCGGGGTTGGAGAAGTGGCCGTGGTACCTCCCATACAAAAAATTTCAAAAATTGTATAATAACCTGTAATATGACCTGTGGTTACGCCTTATATATCAAAAGATCAGAAATTTTGAGTAGAAAATATTTTCTGAAAAACTCGGAAAAATCGGTTCAGATACGAAAAAGTTATGACCAAATAATAATTTTTTTTTAAATACCCACTTTCGGGAACCATAGAGCTTCCCGAGTCCAAGATTTATAACCCAACTAACTGGCAAATTTCTTCTTAAACACGTTGGTATATAAATCTGTCAAATCGGTTAAAAACTCGCTGAGTTATAATCAAAATACTGAAATCCCAAAAATTACTCTTTTTATACCGTTCACCTCAGGTGGAAAAGGGTATATATAACTTTGTCATTCCGTTTGTAATTTCTACAATATTGATCTAAGACCCATTAAAGTATATATATATACATATATATATTCTGGGTCCTTATGAGGAGAGAACTTGATTTAGCCATGTGATGTCCCTCCACCCCCCTCATTCAATTGTTTGCATATACTAGCATAATGCCCAATATGATTTTCGTTATCACCCTTATTTATTATTTCATCTATTTAACGAAATAATTTTTTCGCCAAAAAAGATAAAAGAAATCGAACACACATACATGGCATAAACCATTTTGGTGAATATATTTCCCAACTTTGCTATTGCGGTGAACAAAAACATCAAAAGTAATTACAACTCAACTGTGTTGAATTTTGTGAACAGTACACGTGCCATATTCCATTTTAATGATATTCGATTAACGTTCCATCATGGTTCAGTTGTCAAGGGGGTGTGTTAAGTTAGAAGCTGAGAGTTGCCTGGTTCGAATCTTGGTTTTTTAAAAACAAATTTTTTTTTTTAATATTTTTATTTTTTTATGTTCTAAAAACGATTTAAAAAAATTTATTTATATTGAAGTTTTAAGTATTGTAAATATGTATGTATATGTAAAAATTATTTAGTTTTTGTCTAGTTGCTCTGTATTCTGCTCGCACAATGGTGAAGGGTATTAAGATTCGGCACAGCCGAATATAGCACTCTTACTTGTTAATTTAAAATGTTGATTGGATTAATTTTAAATAAAAAGTAAAATATTTTTTATTAAAAATATTATAATTAAAAAGTCTTTTACAGTGCAGGGTTTTAGGAAAAAAATAGAATACTTAACAAAAATAAAAAAACCTAACAAATTTGTATGTATTGATTTGTACTAGCGATCTCACGAATATAAAATTTTAATATTCGTCAATACGAATATCTGCGCCAATATTCAGCGAATACGAATATCCAATCTGAACTAAAACTAAACTCGACTGGTATAAAGTGAGATATCTTTGAGGTAAATACGTTTTTCAAATGATTAAAAAATAGATTTCCTTTTTTCTTAATGGTGGCTTAGATATAACTGACCTTTTTAATTTTTCTAGCTGCACGCCATAATGAGAATTATTATTATTATTATTATAATTATTATAATTTCTTTATTAGTATTAAAAATACTTTTCAAATCTACTACATTAAAGTTTGTCCAGAAATTTTTTCAGAATTACTTATTATGTTTTACATAGTAGACAATATGTTTTTTAAATAACTTTATACAGTTGTAAGCCTTTATAAAATAGAGACCGTTGCAGTGCAGTTGTTAATACTCTTTCAATTCTAAAATGGTCCACTTTTCTTAACTGGTGCGGTTGAGGGTCTCTCACATATGTTATTTGTTCCGTTAAGTATTCTGGGGCTTCACCGATTTTTATTTTTTGAATAAAGCTTAGTGTGTTCATTTTGAGCCTTTGTTCTATGTTGAGCCGTTTTAGTGTTTGTAGCATCAAATTAATATGTGTATATCTGTTGCTTTTCAGTATGAGAAGTCTGATTGTGGATTTGCATCAAGTTCCTTAAGATATTTTTCCAGGGAAGCCGTTTTCTGAGTCTGCAGTAACTTTCTTTCCTTTTTGTGCACTCTTAATAAATTCGTAAGTTTCGGGGATCTGTACAGTCTCCTCAAGCTCTGCTTTTTTCAGTCAAGAGCCGCTCAACATCTTTTGAATATATATTATTATTTCTGATTTTTTTGAGGATAATGTTGGAATGTTGAACCAATAGCTTAAGATAACTGTCAAAATTAACAATAGAGGGCTCCACATTCTCCGGTGTACTAAGTGGACTATTTTCTGTGAAACCTGAGTTGTAAAACTTGGCTGACTGCAAGCGTAAAACAACCATTCGTGGAAAGTCTGGTTAATTGTGTGAAGGAATTTGCAAAAAATATACCACAGTACAAAACATTTTTCGGGATTAGATCAATACTCTCAAAAAATACTAGATTCTTGTAACTATATCTGATTTTTTTGTGATGACTGACTGCAATATATACATAATGTGGATTTGGCACTTGGAGAAATACAAGATGGTGTTAACGAAAAAAAAAAGAAAACCTGACTGAATACAAAGGCGAATTTAAAGCGGCATTAAAACAAAACGAAAATGAAATTAAACAACTTCGAGAACTATTGAAAAACGATATGAAGAAAAACAGAATGTGTAATGAATTAAAAAAGAAAAAAGAAACAAGTAAGATATCTTATTCAGATGCATTGAAAAATAATATGGTGTTGCCAGACAAAAATAAACAAAACCCGCTGATTGTGAAGCCGAAAGAAAAATGATAAACGATATGGTGAATCCAACTAATTTTTAAATAATCAATGTTGAGCAATGGAAAAATGGATCTGTCCTTATTCAGAGTGAAAGCAGCGAGAAAAAAGAAAAAACAAAAGAGGCAATACAGAATGAATTGAGTAAAGCATACGAAAATAAAGTACCAAATCAAGCAGAAATTACAATTAAAAAATATTGGTTGGGAGAAATATAGAATTTGTGATGGCACAGATATAATACAATGTTTTAAATGTTATGGATACAATCATAAATAAACGGAATGCAAAAGTCAAGAAATCTTTAAATGTCATGGCAACCACAAAGCGTTTGAGTGTAAGAAGAATATTATAAGTAAATGCATAAGAATGAATAATAGATTGAACCTAGGACTAGGTGGAAACCTTTTTTTTTTTTTTTTTTTGAGAAAGCGGAGAGTTTTTTTCCCTCAATAGCGATGGTACCGCGAACAAGTTAGGTCTATTCTACCTATTCCCATTTAGTTGGCCAAAAGACCCACTGCTTCCCAAAGTAATTTCACCAGGTATTTTTCTGATATCGCACCAATTCGGGACGCACCTATTGTGCCGTGACCCAAGTGTCTCCTTCTGGCCCCTGCCAGCGCCGGGCAGCCACACAGTATATGTTTCGTGGACTCGCCCTTATCGAGACACAGTCTGCATTCCTGATCTTCCGCCATGCCTATCCGATAGAGGTGGTACTTGACCGTGGGCTGACCTGTCAAATAAGTCGCCAACAGTTGCAGATCCCGTCTGCCGCGACCCTTTGTCATCATTACATTCCCGGGAGAAATTAATTCTCTCGCCTGACGCATTCCCGGAAGCGATACCCAGTATCCCTATGTTATTTTAGAGCCCAGTCCAGTAGAAGGGACTGGACCGTGATCCATGGAAATCATAGCACCATATATGGAGAATGCCGTGTTTTATGCGATGGGTTTATAATGAACAAAATGTAATATCGTTTTTGACATACAGTACGTGACAAATTTTTCTCTTATGGTATTAACAATGCAGAAAATAAATGTTTTTGACATAGTACCTATCGTAAAAGTCATTGTCGCCAATTTTTATGTAAATACCAACATTTGTATGGAAGTTTTAGCATTTAAAGCTATTTTCGGGAGTAATACTTGTATGAGAGCTGTGGTCAAATATGGACCGATTCCAATAACAATTTGTAAGTAAACAAAGTTCCAATTGTAAATTGGAAAATTGTTGTTTCTACTTGGCGATTAAAAGCAAAGAGAATGTTCAAATTGTTAAAAATACAAATTTATTTAATTTACCACTGGTTTAATTTAAATTGTTTAGTGTTTTGTTTGTGGATTATATAGGTATTTCAATTTGTTGCACCGGGAGTGCGTTTGTGCTTAATCTTTTGTGTATGTATTTATTTACTAACTAATGTTTTACGGTTTAACTTTGTTTATAATTTTATTTATTGTATATGTAAAAACGTATTGGTTTGTTGTTGCGATTTTGTTTGCTGTTATCCGTTTAGATGTTGTTTTGCTGGTTTGTCGATGGCAAGTGCCTTGCTTTCTCTTCTTTTGTCCTGGCGCTTTGAACTGGGCGATTTTACACGACGAGAACTGTCACTTAAAGTCAAAGCCGATCGGAATGCGGATAGTTTGGGAACTTTGACCCAATCAAACGGTTGATGGTAAAACTTTGGAAGAATTTGTCTTTACCTGAAAAGAGAAAAGAAAACGGAAGAGAACAACAGAATCGTTTGGATACTAAATTTGAAGTATGGCAAAAAGTATGCACGATAACTTGCATTAGATTAGTTGAGTTATAAAACGAAGTAACTTGAAGTAGAGGAACCCTATCCAGTTCAAGTTCGGAACTTGAATTTAGATGTTTCATCGGGGAAACTTTTCTTAAACTGATTAAATTGATTAGTTTACAAATGGTTTTAACATGGGCGTATATGGCGACATAATATGCCGAGTCAAGGAAATTGATATCAGTATCAAAAAGGAAAATATGTATATTGGTGGACGTAAGCCACTAAGTTTGATTAAGCCATATTGTCTTAAACGAAACATTGAAAATGATCGTAAAAGATAATCCTATGGGGCATAAGTTGGTGTAACCTTGTATATCATTCAAATTTAATTTAATTTATTTATTTTAATAAAAGTAATATACAAAAGCCTATCAAGGCCAATAATTGTAAAAATACAAATGGATTCCCAGCCAAGGATTGAACGAATATTTAAAAATTACATTGATCGAACTTATCAAGTTGCAATACACTATAGGAAAAAGTGCTAATCGTGCAAGAATGGAAGACAACGGCAGCACTTAATCTACGAATCCAAGTGCAGACAGATTAACGTCGATCACTTCCAATTATGTATTTGGATGTGGTGGACGTAAATCTGTATGGAGAAAGTAAGGGGAAGCACGTAATCAACGAAATATTTATCTTACTGTTAAGTACGGTGGCGGCAATTTTATGGTTTGGGGGGTGTAGAGTGCTAATAGAGTAGGTAAGCTTGTGCGTATCGAGGGAATCATGAATAAAATAGATTATTTAAATATCCTGAAAAATAATTTGCCATAATCCGCCCAAAAATTGGGTTTAGGGAATGATTTTGTTTTCATGCAAGATAATGATCCAAAGCATTCGGCCGTTATCGTAAGGGAATGGTTGCTTTATAACACAAAAAAAGTTTTGCCTCATATTCCCCAGAGCCCGGATTTAAATCCGGTTGAGCATTTGTGGGCTCATATGAAAACAAATTTAAGAGATTACCACTTATCCGGAAAATAATCCATAAAAAATGCTCTCAAAGATATCTGAAGTTCAATTCCACAAGAAGTTACAAAAAATCTACTCCATTCGATGCCAAGAAGACTTCATTCTGTTAAAGAAGATAAAGGATACCATACAAAATACTGAAAACCTAAATATTTTAATCTTTTTTAAAGTTACGTTAAGTTTTTGTCCTGTAAACTTTTTTTTGGTTTATGAGTTTTATCATATTTATGTTTTTGTTGTTTTTTTTTTAACGTTAAAATATACAAAATGAAAAAGAAGTTTTATTTAAATTAAAATTTAGATCTTAAAATTGAATTAATGTGAAGTAAAAGTTATAATATGGTTTTACTTTAAAATCTGTGTTTTCCTTTATTTTAATTTAATAAGTGTACAAGTTTTTTTTGGCTCACTGTATGAGCATTGTTGTTTGTTAATAACGGACCAAATATATACAAATCGAACATGAAGTTCTGAGCAATCAGACTTCCTAATATACTTCTTTTCATACCATCGAGAATGATATGAGTCGTTTATTTTGAAAGTGGTTTAAGTCCATTTTTTAAAAAAAAGTAGTTAATGATAACAACAATCGCAATCCTATATAATCTTTTTATTTATAAACAATTTAAGTCTAGTATCATAAAAATCGCTATGATTTTGGGCACTTGAAAATTAGTTAGCTAACGAAATCCAAAAAAAAATATTTTCAAACCGGTTTAAGTCCACAAATTTTTATTAACTAAAATTAAACGTAAAGATTTTTTTATACAAAACCTCTGGAAGAAGCAATTCATAAGAGGTTAAAAAACACTAGTGGCGAACCTGTAAATTGGCTAAGGATAGGTTGGATGCGATTTATAAAAAGTGAACCCTATAAAATGTTTTATAAAGAATCTATGGAAGTGGATAAAGAGTTCAAAATACTTGACTTATAACCCTGTCGGGGAAGACCAAGGAACTTCAACAAAACAAAATTAACACCATTATACAAAAATGTACGTCCCATTTCAACTCCTAAGTATAAGGATACGATGCAGTTACTAAGGTATATACTAGGGTATTCATTCGGTTAACCGTTAATCGGTTAACCGATTAATTACTACCCGATTAACTGATCGGTTAATTTAAAATTGACCTTTTTCGATTAACGATTAAACCGGTTAATTTCAGTCGATTAACCGTTGTTACAAAAATTTAAATTTTTTGTAGTATTAAACCATATTTTTTTGTGTTTTAAATAATGGGTGAGTTCCAAAACGTCGGTTGCAAATCAACTCGCTTTTTTAAATACATTATACAGTGCAACCATGAACAATTTTACAACGTTATCCGTACCAAAATTCACCAAAAATTGTGTTTATTTTTTTATACAATATATTTCCTTCTATAAATACATTTTTAAAATACAGCACAAAAACAGAAAAGAAAAACTAAGGAATTTGGAAATGAACTTTTTTTGCAGAATGTTCGGTGCAGAGCTTTGCCAGGATAAGTTAGATGATATCCTGACAACAGAAGAAACAATAAGAAGTTTTAAAAAATAAAACATCCAAAATAAATCAAAAAAAAAAGACAGTGAATTTAGATATTCTGTATTATGGGTTGCTTTCGATTTCTCCAACATCTAGGATAAGAGAAAGAAATTTTTCCAAGTCAAAATTTTCAAAACTAAAGAAAGGAGTCGCTTAAATCCAATACATTTTAACCAAATTAGTTATCTAAAAGATCATTTTATAAGATCTTCTTAAACTATTTAAATTACAAATATAATGATCTCACGGTTTATTTTTTAATAAATACTTAATCGGCCTTGTTCTGGGAAACGAAATCACGTGAAATTGAAATCGAACAAGTTTTTAATTCTATCCTGTGTTTAAAATTGATAAAAATATTTCTTTTTCATTACCTCATACTTTGAGGACCACATATCTTTACCAAAACTACTTTTGAAATCAGGAAAAAAATTTAACTTAAAATCTCCATCTATTTCAATTTCACGTGATTTCGATTCGCAGAACGTGGCCGAATATGTATTAATTAAAAAATATGTATCACAGAGCCATGAATTATTTTTTTTTGCTTGGTTTAGGTCACGTATTGTTATGTTATTGTTTTTTTTTACTACTAAACTGCAGATAATAAATAGTTTTTAATTTTTATTCATTAAAATTACAAAAAATACTTTATTAATCGGTTAACCGATCAATAACAAAATTAACCGATTATTGACCGATTAAAAAAATCCGCGGTTAATTAATCGAGCGATTAACCGACTAAAGCAAAAGCCCGGTTAAATGAATACCCTAGTATATACCACCTATGCACCATGAATATTTTAACAAAACCTCACACATAACCTAAATGAGGAGACATAATATGGCAAAATCTTTAATATTATCCGCAATAAATAAATGTAAATTTAATTTTTTAATAAATGAATTCATGTTTATTTTTAAAAACATTTTTTTAATTACTTAAATAAAAATCTGTATCTAAATTGAAAGCTTCCATATTTATTTTAAAGCTTTTACATTCATCTACTTCAAACATAAAATATTTACAATTTCTATTGCTTAATTTCTTTAAAATAAGTGGACTTATTCCTTTTCACAAACAAAAAAATCATTTTATTAATTTTGAAAGTGGTTTAAGTCCATTTTAGGTTCTGAAACACAGTTTATTTTTCTAGTAAAGTTTACAAAATGTATTACGTTATATATTCTAACATGTATAAGGCCACAAAGCCATAAAAAAAATTTGTACCACTTAACAATATTTTTGAAACAAATCAAACACAAACCCTTAAATATCTCAATATAAGAAAAAATGGACTTAAACCACTTTCAAAATAAACGACTCATATGTGGAATTATATCACTGCCTAAGAGCTAGTGCTGGGAAACTATCGATAGTCGTAAACTATCGAAAATGTCGATAGGAAAACTATCAATATCGATATTATTATTTAAAATACAGCTATGAAGACATGTTACAGCAGCTATACACACACAGTTTTTGCCGCAAGTTTTTACTTGCTGTTAATTCGCGCAGAATTACAGCAATGAATACAAACAACAAGAATGACAGGTGGTAAAGATTGCTTAGCTGTGCCTTTTTACTACTAACTTAAGGCCTTTATGCCGAAATTTTTATATGTTTACATAGGAAAAAAATCAAATAAAAATGCAATTGCAATTGCAATTGGGAGCATAGAATAAAACAATGAACGACCATTAGAGGAAAAGTCTGCTAGATTGATTACCTTTTGGGTTAAGAATCAAATCCAATATAGAACATTATCTAAAGTTGCAATAAAAAATCTTATAGTCCCTGTTACTTTGGTTCCTTCAGAAAGGAGCTTATCATCATCACAATTTGTAAAAACTGGCATCTAAAATAACGTGCGTATAATCGATACGCCTCTTACTTACAATAAAGTGATGAAAACAATGAACTGTAGCCTGATAAAAAACTAGTTAAAGTTTTCCTACTTAAGTACAAACATTCAGTCGATAGTAATATCGATAGTATCCCAGCACTAGATATCAATTTCAGTAGGTGCTAAGAAATTAGGATCTGCTAAATCAATGTCACTAATATCGGACATATCGGTAACAGATGAAATGGCATCAGGCATAAAATGTAGACCAATTAGAACTTACGAGCTATGCTGTATTTCATGACTTTTGGAATATAAAATCACATACTTCAAGACCTCTTGCAACCACAGCGTCACCAACTCCGCATATTTAAACATTTGAGCTTTCGGTTTTTAATCCGTGGTATTTGAGACTTTTTCGGTCAAACGGGATGATTTCGAACCTGAATCTATTAAGGCACGAACTGTGTGCCTTTTTCCTGCGTATATTACTTCGACCAGAGCTGTCGGTAATAACGTGTTATTTTGGCTTATTTTCGCGATCTATTACCACGTTTATACGCACCACCTATACGCAAATAAATATATGTATTGCAAGTAGAGAATATTGCCGCATAAACAGTGAATTAAATTTTTATTTGCGAATAGCTAACTCATGAAAACAATTCCTGTACCCATGTTCTGTAACTTTAGTGAGAACTTCTTGCATCGAAAAGATGTGAAACAAAATATCCCATCGTTTCTCGAAAAGTGAGAAAAATGTGTGTCTGTAACTCATGTCGAAACCTATCAAAAGAGATTACGTCGTTACGTTATAAATGTCATAATATTGCACTCGAAGCCGATGTTACATTGCAGACGTTCAGAACGCCAGTAACACATATCGCTGACGGCGACCAAAATTTACTTAAATTGAACATTTTTCAACGACGGCGGCGAAAACACAACCGTCGGCTATACCAAATTGTGTAAAGAGCGACTTTAATGTTTGTTGTTTGCAAACGAGCTTTGAAGATATTCGTATATTTTATAAAAATGTTAAAAGCAAAATAATAAAACAATGAAAACTGTGCCAAGAATAAAATATTATTATTATTCTTTGCATTTTGCATTTTTAATTGTTTTTTAGTGTTAAAATTTTTTCTCGCCCCATTTTTATTCGTGAGTTTATTTGACAGTTCAAAGCGGGAACTTTTCTCACCAAAATGTTACAGACACACTTTTTCTGGAAATTGTCGAGTAATTTCCTTACGTGACAGCTTGTACTCGCCAAAAAAAGTTACAGACACAGTTAAGTGAGAAAAACAGCTGTTTGTTTCAATTTATGGCATTTTTGTTTCATTTCACACATTTCAATCGAAAACTTTCTCGACGCGAGAGTTACAGAACATGGGCACTGATTAACGACACTTTGCAAATAAGATTTTAAGCATTGCCACACTTTAACCGTTTTACGTTTCTATTTCGATGTGGCACATTCATATGACAACAAAAGTAAAATTAAATAAAAAATGTGCAAATAAATTTAAAAATAAACAATAATGTTTGATCTTTTTCATTTAAAAAATAAAAAGTTTATATGCATACTGTGCTACTAAATGAATAAATTTTCCATCTGGCACATTTAAAATTAGAATTTTCATTAAGAAATAGACATACATATAAACAGTAAGTTAGTTAATTGCAAATAATTTTTATTCGCAAATGATTACGTATAAACGTAGTATATAAAATGAAACCAAATTTATTGGTTTGTAATCAACTTTAACATTTCTCAATTTAGCGATAATAAGCTCAACAAAATTACTGCTAGTACAGACTTTAAATTCATATGAAATCCTTTTGTAAATATAAATAGACGTGCCACCATACCCATCCTCTCTGCAACAATGTACATTATTAAAACCAGGTATTTTATAAATTTGTGCAATATTTTCCTGCAACCAAGTTTCCTGAATCGCAATTATATCCGGTAATTTAGGTAAAGTGGCAATTAACGATATTTAAACTAATTATATTTAAATATTTTAAATTCAAATTACGTATGTATGACTTTTTTTCAATATTTGTTTATTGAATTATCATATACTAAAAATGAACTAACAATAATTAATCAAATCTTATCCTAATACTGTGCTTTGTGTCCTGCCAGTGCCAGACAACAAATTTCGTCATCACGGCTTCTGTTCACATATGTAGTTGTTTATCGCTCTTCTGATGGGGCGAGTGCTACAGTGTCTCTTCTTCTTAAGCGAGTGTGACCGCCATGATTTAAAATATTTCGAGCTAGTGGATTTGGGTGTTGTTCAAGCCTTCTTAAATATTTTACTGCATATTTTGTAATCATAGTTTTTACTAATGGTAATTGAATGAATGTTTGAGTTTTTAACATACCAGGGTGCGGCTGTGATTTTTCGAAGAAGTTTATTTTGGCGCCATTGAATTTTGTCGTTATTAGATACCGAGGCAGTGCACCAGATAGGCTTTAAGACAGAGTTGTAAAGTAGAATCTTGCAATCGAGACTAAGGAAAGAATTTCTACCAATAAGCCAATGAATTTGAATGGCTTTTAGTTTAATTTGAGTTAATTTTGCATCTATATGGCTTTTCCACGTTAATCGCCAGTCCAGATGTATACCGAGATATTTTACATGCGAATGTTGAGGAATTATTTGATTACACAGGCCAACACTCAATTTGCTTCTTTGAATTTATCAACTGATTCTAGTTAATTTGGGTGCGCTGATTTCAAAACTGTAATCAGTTTGTCTCTATCAGCTCTAGTTTTCATGATATAACTTTTTATACCCTCCACTTATGACCTCCAATAACACCAATTACCCAAATTTTTTTCCAAAAAAATTTTTTTTTATATAAAAATTTTTATTTTGTCGGGCTGTGTTATTGATTGTTATAGGGGGGCAAGATTCCCGGCGCTCATTGACCATTATCCTCCATTGTCTTAACCATATTTCTAGTTCAAATATATGATGCTGTAAGTAATGAGATGCTTCATAACGGGTTTCGTGGACACTTAGAAAAGCTGTATCGTCTGCAAATGTTGAAGTTTGGGTGTAGTTGCTTGTTGGCATGTCCGAAGTATAAATTAAGTTTAATAGAGGGCCCAGGATGCTGCCTTGTGGGACTCCAGCGCCAATGGGCTGAGGTGAACTTAAAAAAATTCCTTCTTTAATAATAAATTGACGACCGACTAAGTAGCTTTCTAGCAGCTTGTGTGTGTTTGCTGGTAAATTTTGCTTCAATTTATGTAATAAGCCTTCATGCCAGACTTTATCAAAAGCTTGCGAAACATCGATGAAGAGTGCTGCAGCCGTATTCTGTAACATGCTTAGCTAAAGCTTAATCTCGATCGCTAAAATGTCTAAGAGAATGCAAAAATTAAAATTTTTAGCGATGAAATTAAAAGCCAAAATTGCTGCGAATTAAATTTGTATGGCATTGTTAAATCTAGCAATGCACGTTACAGTATTGTATTTGTAGCCAAAAATCGTTAAATCAACTTTATAGATTTTTAGCGATAGAGATTTAGCTTTAGCGAATTACAGAATACGGCCACTGAGCAATATTTTTTTTCTTCAAATGTTTTTTTCTTATGACATTTACTATTCGATGAGTTTGTTCAATTGTGCTGTGTTTTCTTCTAAATCCCAATTGATGGATTGGAATACATCTATAATTTCTCAAACAGCTTTGACATATTTGATAATAAGCTAATAGGCCTATATGACTCAACTTTTGTAAGATCATTACCTGGCTTTGGTATCATGGTTAATAAGGAAACCATCCATTTTTGAGGATAGTATTCAAGGCGTAAAATAGAATTCAAAATAAAAAGAATAATTTTCTTTGCTATGCGAAGTAGCTCTAAAAGCATTTATTACTGATTTTATCAATACCAGGGGGTCGATTCTGGTTCTGTGAAACTGTGAAATGAAAAAAAACTTTTCATTTTCGTTTTCATGAGAACTTTTCATATTATCATTTCACAATTACACAAATTGCGATTCCCGTTCTTTTAATGAAAAAGTGTTTCATTCCATTGTAACCGTGAAACTTTTGTAACTATGTTAATAAAATGTAAAAAACAAATGCAGATATCGAGGCTTAGCAGTTTGGAACCGGCGGTAAGCCGCAAATTAGTTTTTTTAACCTGCTTGAGCCGCATGTATTTATTTTTGCTTATAGTTTTCTAACCATGTTTTAGCCATTTTGTCCGATTTTTTTAATTTAGAATATTAAGTATTGTAGATACATTTTATATCCACTGTACATAACATACTTTGTTTTTAAAAAATATTTTTAATCAATGTATCATTTTTTTAATTGTAGAAAATTTTCATAAAATGAGTATAGTAATTGGATTTTTCAAACCAAGCAAACCTTTTTGTTTTCTAATATTATTTTGTTCATTTATAATTGAAGCACAGCCGCGAATAACGTTGTAAACGCCACATTTTGCAAAAACTGTTTTTTTGCAGATGACTTTTTAATTCACTTCTTACACAGTTTAAACATCAAATCAACAAAAACTATGCACCTTAACGCCTTCAAAATGGCGTACAAAGTGTCAGCCAGTGGAAGAACATTGCAAGTTACTAACAAAATGATGAAACCGAAATGGCTTTGCAGTGCGGAATAATGTTTTAAAAGCCTTTTGCATTAAAGGTTTTATTATCATTATTTTTAATAATAGAAAAAAAAATTTTTAAAACAAATAATGCTGCCTATCAAAAAACGTTTTTTTGCTCTCCTGAAAAATTATTATTTTGTAACTTAAAACGTTATTCGCGGCTGTGCTTCAATTGTTGAACCCGACGTGATTCTTACGCAAATCCTTTACAACCAAAATAGTATGGAAGTTTCCTAATTTCAAAACAATATCTATTGATCGTTTTAAACCTGGATTTTTTGTAAATTATAATTTACAAGAACAATGTTTAAACAATGAAAACGTAGAAATATAAAACTTCCTAAACGATTTCAAGTCCATTAAGAGGGATTTATTTGTAGTTACATTTTACATCCACTGTACAGAATATACTCTGTTTTTAAAAAATATTTTTAATCATTGTATATTTTTTTTAATTGTAGAAAATTTTCAAAAAATTAGTATTGTTATTTTATTTCCCAACCAAAGATTTTATTTTGTTTTATATTAATTTTTTAGATTTAATTTTTTATAAATACCTTTCCTTTATTTATATTATGGTCCACAGCACGGAATTTCTTCCCTTCTGCGCCGAATTTTACATACCCTTTACCATCTTTAAATATATTTTTGGTCGGGCGCATTGCAAAAAAAAAAAAAATTTGGCAGCAAGCTATACTAATCCCTTTTAAAATTGAAGCAATACTGTTAAACTCGATCAACAAATGAGTTATTCCAAAAAATATTTTTGGACCCAACTGCCAGTTTGTACTTGAGCTGAAACTTGCGCAATTAATTTTCGCTTAAACTCCCGCAAGTGACGAAGTTATTCGATAATAAATTTTTTGGCAGTTAACATTAAGTAAGTAAGTAAGTAAGCAGTTGCGAACTAGCTCTTGACGAGTACGGACGTGTATCAGTGAGTAACAAAAATACAAAAAAAAAAAAATAATATAATAAAAAAAAAAAAGTGAAAAAATATTTACCGTAGGTGAAAAAAAAAATATTTGTAATAGGTGAAAAAAAAAAGAACAATAACTAGTGTGCCCGAAGAGATTTGTGAATGAGCCTCACAAATACTCCCAATAAGGAGAGTAGGCCCAGCACAAATAGCAGAAATGCGTATATTGTGGTAAGCTCCCCGAGCGTGAGCAATGAAAACATTCGATACCCTGAATTAAACAAACATCTTTTAAGTGCAAAAATTGCCAGCGCAACTGGTTTTCCATACAGAAATTTAAGTTCAAGTGTGCCCAACCTGAGCAAGTGTGTTGATCCGACCGTAAATGTGGTTCAAAGTGTGAAGCCGTCTGACCAGAGGAATAATAACGAAAAACCTGGAACATCACGATTTGCATTAACAAATACAGGAGCTGTACCAAAAAGTACTAAAGTGCAAACAGGCATGGACAGATATATAACAATAACTAAGAGAAAGGCTAGCCCTAGGTCCACCCAACAGGAACGCGTGGCCAAACAATACAAAGGCTCTAACGTAGTCTCTTTGCCAACAAATGGTAACAGATTCTCTGTACTATCCATACCTGACGATGAAGAAGCAGAATTAGCTAATGGGACAGCCACTAAAGAAGTTAAACCGCCACCTATCTATCTGCGGGAGCAAACATCAAATAGCATAGTCAACATGTTGACTCAACTTGTAGGTAAGAACAATTTCTACGTCGTTTCTATACGACGCGGACAAATTCAAGAGACCAAAATTCAAGCCAGTACAGAAACGAACTTTCGTATTATATCAAGACACCTGGACGCAGAAAATAAAAGCTACTATACATACCAATTAAAAAGTGCTAAGGGATTGATTATTGTCATAAAAGGCATAGATAGTTCCGTTCCTACAGATGAAATAAAATCTGCCGTAGAGCAAGAGGGGTACGAGGTAAAATCGGTTCATAACATTTTGAACAGGAACAAAGTTCCCCAACCACTGCACCGCATTGAGATATCATTTGATTCATCGGTTCTCAAAACCAAAAATTCAGTTCATCCCATATACAACTTGCGCTACCTACTCAACAGAAGAATAACTGTTGAGGAGCCAATAAAACGAAAGGGTCCCTCCCAATGCACAAACTGTCAGGAATATGGGCATACAAAATCATATTGTAAATTGCCTCACGTATGTGTGGTTTGTGGCGACGCTCATAAAACCGCCGAATGTAATCGTTCTAAAGTTGACCCAAATGTCAAGAAATGCAGCAACTGTGGCGAAAATCACACGGCAAACTATAGGGGTTGTAAAGTCTTCTTGCATTTAAAAAAACCAGCTTTAGTTCAAAAATATACTCACTCCCAATATGGTCCATCACATGCGCCCAGCCAAGCCGCTGGCTCTATTGCTAGTACTACACAAACAAACAAACAAAACCAATCATATGCCCAAGTCCTAAAAGGAAACCCTAATGCGAAAAATCCCCCGAGTACTTCCAACGCAAAGCAACCTCCATACGCTAATGTTCCTAGGGAAGGTCTACAAATGCCTACCTCAATTGAAAATTTAATTCAAACTATGAATAACTTCATGGCCACTATGCAGAGCATGTTTCAGGAAATGATGCGAAACCAGAACATGCTCCTGCAAGTTCTACTCAACAAAAAATGAACCAGTTAAAAATATGTTTCTGGAATGCAAACGGGTTATCCCAACATAAACACGAAATTACAAACTTTCTTCATAGGCATGAAATCGACGTACTTCTTGTCTCTGAAACACACTTTACTCATAAAAACTGCTTTAGGGTAAATGGTTACCTTACGTATGACACAAAACATCCCAGCGGACGAGCTTGTGGTGGCACAGCCATAATTGTGCACAAACACATCAGACACTTACCATTGCCAGAGTTCGAAGAAGATTGTATCCAGGCCACATCTATAAATCTGACTGATTTCAAACTAACGTTAACATCCGTTTATTGTCCCCCGAGGCACAAAATTCTACACGATAAATTTCTCAACTTCTTCTCCACATTGGGCCAGAAATTCATTGCTGCTGGCGACTACAACGCTAAACATACATATTGGGGCTCCAGACTTATTAGTCCTAGAGGTAATCAGCTATATAATACCGTAACTGCAAATAACTTTGATGTGGTATCGAGTGGTGAGCCTACCTATTGGCCAACCGACTTCAACAAGCTACCAGACCTTATTGACTTTGCTGTAATCAAAAACATCAAGCGCGATCAGGTACTAGTTAGTTCCTCCTATGATCTTTCGTCTGATCATTCACCTTCAATCCTCATTTTAAAATGTAACTCTGACGCCGCAGCTGCAAACTGGTTTTCCTATCCAAACAGAAACACAAATTGGTTAAAGTATAAAATGTATGTGAGCTCTCACCTATCACAGTGCATTCCCCTAAAAAATTCATCTGACATCCAAATAGCTGTCGACCGATTTACAGAAGTCTTGGATGCTGCAGCAAGAAATGCAACCCCAATCAAGCGGACAATTAAACGTGCTCCTTACAATACATCGACGGATATAGAGACCCTTATCAGAGAAAAAAGGAAGTTAAGAAGACAATGGCAAAACAGTCGTTCCCCAACCACTAAGGCCCAACTACAATTATGCCTGACAACTCTTCGCAACAAATTGAGACAGAACCACGAGTCTGCAATAGAAGGCTATCTAAACAGCCTAGATGCCACAAAAAACTCCAATTATAGCTTATGGAAGGCTGTACGGCATATGAAATGCCCTATAACCCAAGAATCTCCATTAAGACTGGAAAACCGCACTTGGGCGAAAAACACAGATGAAAAATTAAACGCTTTCGCGGGCCATCTTGAGAAAGTTTTCACGCCACATGATACACATACTTGTTCCTGTCGTCCAACCATTCCTGATAAGGTAAACCATCCATTAAAATTTAACATTACTCAAGTAAAATCTGCAATAGAAAAAGTGAATATTAGAAAATCTCCCGGACTTGACCGTATCACAGGGTCAATGATAAGAAACTTACCTTCGTCTGCTTCCAGAATCTTGCTGTTCATTTTTAACGCTATATTAAGAGTCGGATACTTCCCATCCTCATGGAAGAAGTCTATAATTGTTATGATTCCCAAGCCAGGAAAAGATGCTAGCCAGGTTGCGTCGTACAGACCGATAAGCTTATTATCAATCCTATCAAAGCTTTTCGAAAAAATATTCATTTTAAGTATAACTCCTCATCTAAATGAACACGACATCATCCCGGATCACCAGTTCGGATTCAGAGCGAAACATGGTGCAATAGAGCAAGTGCATAGAATTGTCACCCTTATTAGATCGGCGTTTGAGAAAAAGCAATACTGCTCAGCCCTGTTTATAGACATTTCCCAAGCATTTGACAAAGTTTGGCATGATGGGCTACTCATCAAAATAACACGAATGCTTCCTCAAAACACTCACAAGCTTCTGGAGAGCTATCTAACAGGCAGAACATTCATAGTAAGGTCGCAAGATAAATACTCCCCCCTCAAGAAAATTACTGCTGGTGTTCCCCAAGGCAGCATATTAGGACCGCTTCTATATATAATATACACAGCGGATATGCCAACAAACCTGAGCACGCATACCTCTACATTTGCAGACGACACAGCATTTATTAGCGTTAACCATGACCCAAAAGTCGCATCGCAAAATCTGCAGTTCCACATCAATGAACTAGAGGCATGGCTAGAAAAATGGAGAATAAAGGTTAACCCGGCTAAATGTGCTCACTTAACTTTCACGCTCAGAAGACAAACGTGCCCAGCAGTAAAAATAAATAACATCACTGTTCCGGTAGAAAACCATGTAAAGTACTTGGGAGTTCATATAGATAGACGTTTGACCTGGTCTCGTCATATCGAAGCGAAAATAACGGCTATGAAACTTAAAGCAGCTCAACTACATTGGCTTCTCGGTAGAAACTCAAACTTGTCTTTAGACAACAAAGTTCTTCTATACAAGTCCATCATAAAACCAATATGGACATATGGCATCCAATTATGGGGTACTGCATGCGCATCTAACATCCAAAAGCTTCAAAGAAGACAGTCTAGAATATTACGACAAATTGTCTGCGCCCCATGGTATATACGTAATGATATTATCCACAGAGATCTCAACGTCCCCACTATCCAGGAGGAAATTAAAAAATATTCAATAAGCTACATCGGTAAACTAATGGTTCACCCTAACTACCTCGCTCGGGGTTTGCTTCAGTTCGAAGGTCACCAGAGGCTAAAAAGAACCGATACTTTGAGCCTTACTAGAAGACAGTCTTAAAAATTTGAATACAGCAGTTAGTGGTTACACAGGTAACAACTAATAAACAACAAGTAGAATTAAGATTTGAATACATATTGTAAATTTCGATAAGAAAGATTCAATAATAAAAATAAATTATTAAAAAAAAAAAAAAAAAAAAAAAAAAAAAAAAAAAAACATTAAGTAACTTAATAATTTTAGTATTAGCATGACATCTGTGACAAAAATGTTGTAATTGTTTTATTTCACTATTCGTTTTTCAGGTCGTTTTTAAACAATTTTTTTAAATATTAAGAACAAGAATCTATCCTTACAATGCTAACAAATTGCTTGTGAAGTATTGATATAAAAATAAATAAAAAAACGACCATAAGCTCAAAAAAAGGTTAAATCATTAACAAATAAAAGGACAAATATAGATTAATTTATTTAAATGTTAAATTATAAAACATAAAAATATTGTAGGCGGCCCTAAGTTTACTTTTAGACGTCGCCAAACTTATATTCTTCACCGCCGATGGTAATAACATACATATCTACTTTGTCTTCTGATCAAGTGTCAAACTATGCAAATCACAACTAAGAAATTATAAATTTAAAAAAGTCAGGATTTTATATTTTTTTTTATTTTATTAAATCTATGGATATACATCCTAACAGACTATTATTTATATTTTAACAGCCGTATTCATAAAAAAATCATAATTCAGGTTTTAGATGAATTTTAGTTAAAAAACATTTTAAGCCTAAAAAAGCTTTTTTTTAAATTCGTATTCATAATCAGCATTTTAACTAATAAACGTTTTACCGTCTTTTTTAATTTGATGGTGGCAACGCTATCTCTTTTATTTGTCACATGAATCATAATGATGTAAAACAGTGGTTATTAATTCATACTCGTATTCGTATCTAAAATTTTTTTTTGTCGTGTGTGAGAAAAAAATTGTTTTTTATATATGAATAGTTGTCTCTTATATTTAAAAAAATAAAGAGTTCAAACAAAACAAAACAAAGTGCAATTTAGATGATGATTTTATTGCTGATATCAAAAAGTATTCAAATAACGAGTTTTATTTTATTTGTTTTGATCGTTTACACATCACTAGTTCATAATGTACAATTAATAATTTTTTGAGCTTTAATTTGTGAAATTGAAAAATATATTAATAATATACATTTTTCATACATACATATTTTTGAATTTCATTTTATTTTTAATGTTTAAATACATAATAATATATTGTCTTAAAATTTCTCGCAAAACTGTTCAAAATGACCATAAACACACAGCAAAAAGCAAAAATGTCATTTTAAAATAGGTTTAAACAAGGGTCGAACCAATTTTAAAATTCGCTTATTTACACAAGGTTTAAAATAGGGTTTTTAAGGTAATATTCGTTTATGAATACAATTTTAACGATTTATGCTTAAAACAGATTTGAAATGGAGTTTAAAATGTTTATGAATACGGCTGTAAGAATTTACTAAATAAAGACATTCTTAACACAAAAATTTTATATAGAGATAGTAAGTTTAATTACAAATATGTTCATTAATAGAAAAATATTAAAAAAAGTTATTGATTTAATTCGTGATGAGCAAAGGCAGGAAAACTTTATAAGTGTTTTACGTCAGTAATGTTATATATATCATTAAAATTGGCATTTAATACGAATATATTGAGAGTTTTCACCGTTAAAATGAATGTGTAAAAATATGTCATAAATGAAAAGTTTTTGACACTTCTTTGCACTACTACACAGAACAAGAATCGTATAACTGTGAAATTGTGAAAACAATTTGTTTCATTCCACTTGTTCTTTTCATATGAAAACATTGGAATTTATTTATCATTTTTTCACTAAACAAGAATCAGAAACTCTATGAAAATATGAAAAAAGTTTTCATTTCACAGTTTCACAGAACCAGAATCGACCCCCAGGTGCCTTCTTAGTGTTTAAGTCACAAATAGCCCTTTCGATTTCTCTCATCTCAAATCTGAGGGGAGAAGCTGCTCTAGCAGCAACAGGTGGTAACTCGACCGCAATATTGTGAGATATATTTGGTGTAAATACGTTTTTCAAGTGACTAACAAACAGATTTTCTTTTTCAATATCGTTTCTTGCCCAACTACCATTCAAGTTTCCTAATACTGGCTTAGATATAACTGGTCTTTTTAGATTTTTAGCTGCACGCCATAATGAGTAGTCAGATTTTGGTGTTGCATCAAGTTAAGATATTTTTCTAGAGAAGCCGTTTTCTGAGTCTTGGCCTTTTTGTGCACTATTTAAATAAATTCTTAAGTTGAGGAGATCTGTGCACTTGCCACTCTCTTCGAGCTCTCCTTTTTTCAGACAAGAGCCGCTCGACATCTGAAGAATATATTTTATTATTTTAAATTTTTTTTAGGGGTAACGCTGGAATGTTGAACAGCTAGCTTAAGATAACTGTCAAAGTTAACAATAGAGATATCCACATTCTCCGGTGTGCTAAGCGGAATTTTTTCTGTGCAATAGGCACTGAGAAATTTTTTATATTTTAAACAATTTATTTATATCGCTAAGTAACCTTACAGAGATACAATTCTATTTGGGTTCGATATAGTAACAATTGTAGGTGTGTGGTCGGATGATAATTCTGAGGAATCTTCAACATGAATCGTTTCTTTGGGGATGTTTTCAACCACGCCAAAGTCGATAACATCTGGAATTTTTTGCTGCTCAGTAGGCCAATATGTTGGTTGTCCGCTCGCGACCACATTTAAACCCATTTTAGAGATTGTGTTAAACAAAACACGACCTTTTGGTGTTCTAAGTCGCGACCCCCAGAAGGTATGTTTAGCGTTATAATTGCCAGCGGCCAGGAAACAGGGTCCTAATGATTTATAATATTGGCATTCTGATATACAAAATCTAGGTGGAGAGTATAAAGAAGAAATTACTAAGTTTTGATTTTGCTTTTCAACACAAATAGTCGTTGCTTGCAGATAATCTTCACAATTTGATTCTCGAGGGTCCTAAGTATCATATTGATCATTTGATTTAAACGTATTTCTTGAGGCCAAGTGAGTTTCAGAAACCAACATGACATCAATTGGTTTATCTTTTAGAAAGTATTCTAATTCATTTTTATGTTGGCGGATGCCGTTTGCGTTCCAAAAACAGATTTTTAAACAGCTCATGGCTTGTTAAGTACAGCTTGCAATAACATCGATTGCATTCTAAGAATTTCCTGCATCATATTACCCATTGTGTTCGTAAAATTATTAACTGTTTGCACTAATGTTTCCATGGTTTTTTCAAGACGACTTTAATTAGAAACTGGAGTTTCTTCATTAATTGGCGAAGCACCGTACAGTGGCACATGGGTTGATTTTAGAATGTTAGCGTAGGAGGTTCTGTTATTCTATATTAACTCATTTGAGTTTTGCTCTCTAAGATATATTGGGGGTGGCTTAGAAGATTTGATGACGTTTGGTGCTTCCGAGGATTCCTCATCCAGAATTGAGTATTTGGGAATATGTTCTGTAAATTATACCATCTTTTAAAACTTTAGGTGCGGAAGCAAGTGCTGAGGAGTTAGGGTTACGACCCCGTTTAAGCACTGTTATATATCAGTCAATGCCAACTCGTATTGGAGGCTTTCGAGCAATTTAACTTGAGTTAATGAGTTTTCCATAGCGGCTGTCCTAGGGTTAATTGTATCATCACTTATTAACGTTGTTTTTGGCACTGCGGCAACACTTGCAGCTAATAGATTTGTTATTATTTTACGATCGGCCGTATTTGTGAACAAAGAGGGTGAGATGGAACGCGTTCGAGTAAGTGGTTTAGCCGTTAAATACTTTTGTTCGATTTTTGTTCCGTCGATTTTTGTTTTGTAACGCAGTTTACTTTCCCAGCTGAGGTATGACTCAGTCTGTCCAGGGTCATTTCAAAGGTCTGCTTCCTTTGAAATGAAACACGGGATGTTTTCGTGTATGTTCGCTTAAGGCTCAGTTAGGCGAACGTTGCTGTACCGTATCTGTACTGTATCAATCAGCTGTTCGCTTTTTGTTATATGAAAGCCAATACAAAAGCTTACCGAAATGCAATGTACCGTAGTTGCAACGTATCAATCTGTAAAAAGTAGAATTTCATGCCGTTGTTACGTGACATTTGTAAGACAGTGATGGGCGGCTTGTATGTTACATTGAATGCGGGTAATTTTGCTCTTTTTTTTGGTACTTTTTTTTCAGTTTATCTGTGGAATAGCGACAAAATAACTTAAAATACAACATATTTCCAAATATACATATGTTTAGATGTTTAAAGTAAACAAATGCATATACATACACATACAATGGAAATGTGAAACATATAAAATACTTTAAATGGTATAAAAACCTTGTTTGGTGTATGCACATTAGGGTGGGTCGAAAAAAAAAGTTGTGCCAGTCACCCCCTAGAATGAAAGATATGTCAATGAAGTTTCTAAAACAGGAAAACATTTTTTTTGCCACGCCCCAAAATACAGCACTTTTGGTTTTTTATGTGTAGCGCTGCCATTTAAAGTCCGATCTGAAATTCTGGGCGCCACTTATTCCATCTCGGATCCTTTTTGAATCAAGTCTTTTGCTTGAGATTCCTTTTTGAATCAAGTCTTTTGCTTGAGATTTGTGGTTTTGGGACACTGTTAAAACCAGGAAAGTTGATTAAATTGCATGCGTGTTCATTGACTTTTTACGGTTTTGGGAGGTTTACAATATATTTTTTTGTAGATAAACGAATAAAGATTTTACATTGAATTTTTTTTCTGTGAAAGACTATATAAACAGCTAATTATGAAAATTTTTAGAAAAATTTTATTTGAATTTTTTATGATAAAAAAATTAGTACGAAATTAAAAAAAACGATTTTTTTGTTCACTTTTTTGTAAAAAAAAAAATTTAAAAGGTTTTTGAAGGTGAGTTCCGCTGAGTTCTTAAAAATGTTATACATCACGATAAAATTTGAAATCTCTACTTTTAAATTAAAAAAAAAAACGTTGCGCGTTGTTGCGCCATTTTTTTTTATGATTTTTTGAAAATTTTACCTTTTTTCTGTTTTTGCTCATCTTGCATAGGTACATATGATAGATACCCTTTCGTCAGTCATAAAATGTGTTGATTGTACGTAGATGTTTTTTATTTAAATTATTAAATCTAAGACTAATATTACCTGTGTAAAAAAGGGATGTGCAAAACAGTAAGTAACGGGTTTTAACCACCTGTGCGGCCGCTAAAGGACGTTATTTAATAGAGCAAAAACCTTTTTTTACCTTTTTTCTGTTTTTGCTCATCTTGCATAGGTACATATGATAGAAACCCTTTCGTCAGTCATAAAATGTTTTGGTTGTACGTAGATGTTTTTGATTTAGATTATTACATCTAAGACTAATATTACCTGTGTAAAAAAAGGGATGTGCGAAACAGTAAGTAACGGGTTTTAACCACCTGTGCGGCCGCTAAATGACGTTATTTTATGGAGCAAAATAAATGTACCTGTTTTGCATAACTTTTAAAATCATTAACAACAAAAATAATATATAATAAAAAATAAAATCTGGGCTCTAGGTACTTAGTTTTTTTAAATATATATTGTGGTTATTGCATAAAATTGTTATCAGAACCATTTTGAAGCTTCGAGAGTAAAATGGAAAAAGTGTATACGAAATTAGAGTTATTCCAAATTATACAAGAATGTAGTTCTAAACTCGTTGAAGAGAAATTACAATTTTTAGTTAGAAAATTGTGCGAAATTTCAAAATGTCAGGGAGATAGTGACATATCAGTAGTAAATCAATGCTTAAAGAAATTCAAATATTTTTTTAAAATATTTTGGCATTCAGCCCAAAGAAAAAAGGATCGATTTGTAAGAAGCATGCATGCCAAATGGCTGGAAGGAACAGTGACAATACCTTTTTATGGGAGTTCGTCTTCAAAACGACTACAAAAGCCGTTCGTTGAATTGACCGAAAGAAGTAAGAGAAGAAAAACTGAAATCTTGCGAACTCAAAACGATGCTGATTTTTGATGCACGCTGCCCAAACACAACTACAAACGTCTGGAAAAAAAGATGCCTCAGGTCTGCTTAAAGAAATTGTGTCTTCTCCGGCAAGAGCTACAAAGTTAAAAAAAGCATACAAAGCTGCACAAGAGGATAAAGTAAAAGGGTTCAGTGTAACAAAGATGTTATAAATAGACTTTGCTCAGTTCTGACCCACTGATTACTAGCATAAGACCAACTCCAAAAAAAAAGTCATTACCCTTTACGAAAGAAGCAATTTCTTTTATGCTTCCACCTGTACTTGGCTCTGAAGAGAATTCAGATTCAGAAGAGGATTTTGAAGAAGTAGACGAAGAAGAACCATGGCACTCATCATCATCTTAGTGCAAAAGAGAAGTTATTTTAAATAAATTAGTTGTTATTATTTTAAATAAAATTTACTGTTACTATTATAAATAAGTTATTATTACGAATATATTAATTATTTTCAGATAAATTAAATACTATAAAATACATAAAAGTCACATAAAATCTTAAAAATTAATATGTTTTGGAAATTAGCAAAAAAAAAAAATTTTTACAGGGTCGTTCCAGGGGGGGGGGGGGGTGTTTAGAGGGATACCTCCCCCTACCCATTAAAGTTCAAAAATTTAATTTTTATAGTATTAAGGCGTCAGTAATCTATTTCTTTTAATATTTACATTTTTTTTTAATATTATTTTATGTAACCGCCCTCAAAAGGGGGCGGGGCGAAAAGTGTAATTTTACGATCTCATGGGTCTTATTTTAGGTTTTTTAACTTTCGCCGACGTTAAAAGTTGCATTTGCCAAACAAAAGTATGGGAAAAGTTAAAAAAAAATTGCATTTTTCAGAGGTTGGATTAGTTCTTCTAGGGGGAACCTTTTCCTCCTTGGTCCGATTTTATTTATTTTTGAGGTTTACCTGCCTATGACAATATCACATATTTCTGCCAAGTTTCATCGATCTAGGGGCACTCAATAACTTTTAAGAAGCAATATAAGCTAAAACAAAAAGTAATGTCCGGCTAGATTGGCAAAAAACCCCTATGTGCAACGGTCACCATTTGAACATTTTTGATTCCCATCACTGTGTGTTTTGTTTTATGTATACTATTGCTTTTTGTTTATGTATGGGAGAACATATGACACGTTTTTAAACGTTCTATAAGTGCACCAACGTGCTAACAGTACGGTGCGGTACATTACGGGTACAGCAACGTTCGCCTAACTGAGCCTTTACAATATTTTCAACAAAGCTTTATTAACGAAATCTTAATATACGAAAAAAACTTCGAACTACGATGATCCTCTGGGGATTATGTGCAGCTGCCGGCGGAGACGAATACGGGATCGACCGGACGGGTGACGTTTACGGATCTGGACGGCGGATGCGGCTTGTGTGCGGGGTTCAGGTTGCAGCACAGGACCTTATCTGGTTAAAACTTTGGTCAGCAAACGGGTTTAATTATTATGTGTGGGTCAAGCTACGGGTACTACTAAGTCGGCTGCCAACGAAACTGTTTTCCCAAAAATAACTGAAACTCGGAGGAGTTGGCGGTCGGCTCAGTATGACTAGCTACGGTTACGAATACCAACAAATTGCGGGAGCGCTGGCGTTTGGTTAACTACTTCGGACACCACGAGAATTCGGAGGCCGTGGCGTTCGGCTAACTTTTTCGTAAATACTTCGGACACCAAGAGAATTCGGGAGCCTTGGCGTTCGCCTAACTACTTCTGACACCACGAGAATTCAGGAGCCTTGGCGTTCGGCTAACTACTTCGAACACCACGAGAATTCGGAGGCCGTGGCGTTCGGCTAACTACTTCGTAAATACTGCGGTCACCAAGAGAATTCGGGAGGCTTGGCGTTCTGCTAACTACTTCGGACACCACGAGAATTCGGAGGCCATGACGTTTGGCTTACTTCTTCGTAAATACTTCGGACACCAAGAGAATTTGGAAGCCTTGGCGTTCGGCTAACTACTTCGGACACCACGAGAATTCGGAGGGCGTGGCGTTCGACTAACTACTTCGTAAATACTAAAGCCCTGCACGAATGCATTTGTTTCTTTTTCACAGTTCTCCACACCAAGTTATTGTTGTGTCAAATACTGTGTTTTTATACCCTCCACCACAATTAGTTGTGAAGAGGGTATATTAAGTTTGTCATTCAGACGCCATAAAGTATATATATTCTGAATCCTTGAGTAATTCTTAGTCGATTTAGCCATGTCCGTCTTTCCGTCTGTTGAAAACACGCTTACTTTCGAACAACTCAAAAGAAATGAACAAACTTGGTTGGAGTTATCCTAAGCAGTTTGGGATTGAAATCCAGCAAAATCGGTTCAGTAGGACCAGAGCTATGAAACAAAATGTGGAACCACCACCTAAAAAAATATAAGATAAGATTTCGCAAAAATTTGTTTTATTTGACTGGAAATCACGCTGTTAAATTTCGTGAGATCCGTTCATAACTTACCCTAAGCCCATATAAACACTACTCCCGGAAAACAGTTTAGTACGCCTAAAACCGTAAAAAATAACGCTATCGTAACAAAATTTGGTACGTCACAATTTTATAGGACTATAAATTATACTGTGAAATTTCGTGAAGATCGGTACATAATTTACCCTAGGCCCCATAGAAACCCTACTGCCGGAAAACAGTTTAGTACACCAGAAACCATAATTAATAATGCTCTCATAACAGAAATTGGTACGTCACAGTTTTAAAGGACTAGAAATGACGCTGTGAAATTTCGTGATGATCGGTCCATAATTTACCCTAGGCCCCATATAAACCCTACTACCGGAAAACAGTTTAGTCGCCTAAAACCATAATTAATAACAAATCTTCACAGTTTAAGATAATAATAACATCATACAGATATTACTCCTTAAACATTCGAACTGTCGGTGGAGGGTATCAAAGATTCGGCACAGCCGAATATAGCACTCTAACTTGTTTTTAAATCAGTTCGAACGATACACAATGAAAAACCGAATCAATTTTAAACAGTAGTTGGTTTCAAACAACTCGTTGTTAAGCAGTAGTGTGAATTAAAAAAACAAATCAACGCAATGTTTAATTTGATGTGAAAGAAAACATAACACACAACAGTTGTGAGTCTATAACAGGGAATTCCATTTCTTTGCACAATTGTGTATACCACTACTAACACATATTTTTATGCTCATCAATTCAGTCGTCGATGTGACTTCGACAAGACGTCGGTTGATTATTCAATTGTCGTATGTGGATACAAATTACATACGACATACGACAATTAAATAATCAACCGACGAAGTGTAAAAAAAGTGTAAAAAAAAATAGGTCATATCACCTATTTTGTTATTGTTGTTTGGTGTGATTTGGTGTAGTTTGTGTTATGCTCTTTACACTTCGTATTTGGTCGTTTATAACACACTAATTTAAATTCATTTGCATTTGTGTGTTTATATTTTTTTAGTGCTTTATGTGTTTTTCACAATACAGAATTTGATTCGTTAGCAAAAAGCAATCGACAATCAGTAGTTGAAAATCCAACGAATGTTTTGAAACGGCATTCAAATGCATTCGTGCAGGGCTTTAGTAAATACTTCGGACACCACGAGAATTCGGAGGCAGTGGCGTTCGGCTAACTACTTCGGACACCACGAGAATTCGGAGGCCGTGGCGTTCGGCTAACTACTTCGTAAATAAATACTTCGGACACTAGAAGAATTCGGAAGCTCTAGTTTTCGGCTAGATACGGTAAACTGCTTGTTAATACTAACTACCAATAGTAAATACTGGGGTTAATGGCAATATCTACTCTCCCTGTTTCGAGCAAACTTTGGTCTACTTATTCAAAAATAAAGTAAACTACATGAGACTTATAAAGTGAAAAAGTTATGTTAGCAAATAGTAAGGGTATTCATAGTGGTAAGTAAAATAGTAAGGGTATTTACGGTGTTAGGTTACTTATAGTTTATAATGTTAGGATTTAATGTAAATGTAGGGTAAGTTTGTAACGTCACGTTACAGTTTCGTCAACGCTCACTGTAACATAAGCTTTTCTTTCATTATGTTTTTTTTATATTACTGTTTGTTTGATTGTGCTCTTCTTTTTTTTTGTTGTTTAAAAACCACGAGAGTAAAAAAAGAATAAAGAAAAACAAGAAATGTTTTTGCTAAAAATGTATGTATATGTATGTGTGTGCGTACATATATTTGTGTTAATTGTAATTTTTAATATTTTTATTACTGACGTTAACGGTCACTTAATTAAAATTATTTTAAAGCGTCCATTTGATAATCTTTTATTATTTTTTTTAAATAATATTATGATATTATAAATATATGCACACTTATTGATGTAAAAAAACCGTGTGCCGAGTTAAAAAAACACGTCTGCATTTAACGAGCACGCATAAGACTTAAAACAAGAAAATATATTAATATATTGATTTTCAATTATTTCAATATGAAAACGAAAAGATTATATATGTATATGTTTTTGTTTTATGAGGTAATACAAGCTGCTACATCATCACCATTGGAGCTATCATTCAATAAGTCCATTACCCACCAATGGTTTTCTTCTCCACTGTTTATTTGTAGACGCTTCCAAAATAATTCTATCCATTTCATCTTCATCTCTGATTAACATTGGCTTAGCTGTATCACTTTTCTTACAAAAAACACTCGCATTTCTAACATAGACAAGCTGATAACCAACTGATTTTAAGGCCTTGGCATGGTGGAATAGGTTTAATGTTTCTTTGCTATGAAAGTCATTGACATAAATGTTTTTCGTTGTTTCATTTTTTTTAAGACTTGATTTGGCTGTCATTAATTTTTCCTTTTGATATTTTGACGAAAATTTAACAACAATAGTTTTATTGTTATTATTTGAATTTCGTTTTTGTTCAAATAATATGCAGATTCAATAGCATCCACCTCATAACAAACCCCAACATCTGTGGCTAACCTTGAATAATTTTTGACTCTTGTATTGTTATACTTGGAAAGCTCTGAATTTTCTACAATTTTACTCGCACTTGGTGTAGAAAAATAACTTTTTGTACCTATCTCTAAAGTTGGGCAAAAAAAAGTATTAAGTCAGAAACTGTAGTGTTTCGTATTGTTGAATTGAAAATTATAGATTTGCCTTTTTTAATTGACGTATTTTCTAAAAAGTAAATGATAACAATTGAAAGCATTAAAGATTAAAGTCATTGACACCTAACAAAAGAGTAAACAAATTTAGTTGAACCCAATCAGAAAGTAAAAATGGATTTTTCTAACTTAAACCCTTTTTGCCGAACTTCATAGATATTTGTTTGCGTTTTTTTTTAGTAAATCACTTTATTATACATGCAAAATTGTTGCGACAATAAGGAAATATACATATTTTCAAAGCCCAGAGTTGTACTTTTTTAATGTCTAACCAAAAAAATGTTCGGCTAAACTGGTTAAGTCGGCTTAAAATCTAAGCCGAAAGTAGCTGGACTTTTCGGCGGCGGCTTATGCTAAGAAAAAAACATCGGCGGCGGCGCTAAGCCGGCTTGTAGCCGATTGACTTGGACCTCTGATGGTCACACTACTTAAAAGTTTTCATTAAAAATCGCACAAACATTCAGGGTTATCACCCTGTAAAAAAATTTAATATTCAGGGAATATTAGAAATGCCCTCATCATCTAATTTTACGACCTTTTCTTTAACAAAAAACTACTAAGATAACGAACAGCGATCTAGTCACGTTTAAAAATTTCTTTTCTTTAATGTTACCTCCTGTATTATACACAAAAAACAAACACATACTTCAATTTACTATTAACATTAATTGATATCATGTACTCATATCAACAACATCTGTCTATGTGGCACAGTGGTCGAATGCTGTAGACGGTGTGTCCCTAACAACTTTCTATTGCTTTACGGGTTCGACTCCCACTCATTACATATTTTTTTTGTTTTTGAAAATTTCTTTATCTGAAAAGAAAATTATCAGTTTTTGACTTTTTTAATTTTTTAAATATGTTTATACATTTTATAAGTATACATATATTTTATACATATGTATTTACGCCTTTTAATTTACCTTTTTTTTTATTTTATTTTTATAATTAATTTTTTTTTTTGGTATTTAACTTTTTTATAATTAATTTTGTTTAAATAATACCGTTTCATATCTTAAATGTTATCAATTCTTTAATAATTCCATTTTAACTTTAACCCAAACAAAGATGAAACGTTTTTTTTTTCTCCCCTGAAAAGTTGTATTTTTTTCAAGATGCAAGATTGAGAAAGTAGGGCATCGATATGTAACAATTGATATTAAATGTGTTTTAATCGTTTGCTGTGGGTTTTTTCTTTTTTATTTAAAAGATGTCATCACAAAAACAGTTTATAAAGATAAATCGTCGTGCCGAAGTTATCTTGACGTAGGTTTATCATAAAAATTAAATTGGGAATGGAATATTTGCAATAGCGGTTTTTACCCTATGTGTTAAGTGTACAACTCAGTTTTATATAATTCGATTTTATACTATAAAGCTCGAGTGTCTTATTGGTATTTATTGTAAAGTAATAAATCTGCTGAGAAAAAGAGAGATAGAAAATAAGATTAACAAAGTCTGCAAGGGTACTTTACTACTAAAG
This sequence comes from Pollenia angustigena, assembly GCA_930367215.1. Taxonomy (NCBI): domain Eukaryota; kingdom Metazoa; phylum Arthropoda; class Insecta; order Diptera; family Polleniidae; genus Pollenia; species Pollenia angustigena. The sequence goes on along the minus strand of OV884061.1, from coordinate 6,132,121 downwards.
GTCCAAACACAATGTGCTTAAGTTGGCTTAAGCGCATGAGCGAATACGTGTAAGTTGTATGAGGCAAACCATATTGAACTTAAGGAAACTTTTTGCTAAGTTAAATGAAACTGTCGTTTGCTTAAGCAAGGTGCGAATCTAATCGCACATCCCGTACGGAATCAAATGTTTTTTTATTTTGTTTTCTTAAATATATTTGAGAGACTTTTTGTTAATTTTTGACAGTAGGTTAAGCAAGGCTATGCATGTTATGGTTAGGCCTTAAGAGTGAATACCGCTTATATAAAACTTCTGCAAAGGAAGACAATATGAAGACATAAACTTTGGCAAAACAGGAAACAGACTTATCTCAATTTTTTGAACTTCGGCACGACGAAATAAAATGCTCAAAATAGATTTATTTATATCTAAAGAACGCTCTTAATGTAATTTTAGGTACTGTTTACATATTACTATACACTTGTTAAAAATGTGGCAACGATACCAATATTGAAGTTTATAAGCTGGTTTGTGCAACTTTTACCCTTGCGATTCCGCTCCATCAAAAAGGTTGTGCAAAATATAAAAAGTAGTGCGAAATTATTTTAATGCGTTTGTTGTAGTGAAAAATAAAAAGTATTGCGATTCCGCAAGAGTAAGAATTCTGAGGTAAATACCTTTATAAATTTTAAATTAATTCTATACAAAATCTAAAAACATTTTATTCAGTTTTGAACCTGAATTGTATGTTATATTTTAAATTAACTTTTTTTTAAACGAATTTGTGTAATTTTCTTTTAATTTGAATATATTTTTACAATATAAATTTAAATAAAATAAATTCGAAAAATTGTGAATTTGACTTGCAAAAGAAATAAAATTAGATAACATTGTTGTAAAAATTTAACATATTTTCATTTTTGAAAAAGAGCAATAAATTGTATATAATTATAATAAACAGTAGCCCGTTTCTTTATTTCTCACATCGTTAAACTTTTCGCATGAAACATGTGAATTGCAACAAAAATAGTGTGAAATGAAACAAAAAATGGTTTTTCTCACACAAGTGTTTCTGTATATTTTCTTTGCGAGAATTATCTGTCATTTAAATAATTTTCCAGCAATTATTGGAAGGATGTGAGAAAAAATGTTTCTGTAACAATATTTTGCGAAAAGTTTCTTACAAGAACTGTCAAAATAAGACACATTTGAAATTGGTGCGAGAAAAACAAAATGTATTTATTTTAAATTTAAAATATGTTTATATACTATTTTTTTAATATACATAAATAAAAAAAAGGAATTTAAATGATTATTGTATAATTTATATGATGAAAACAAATAAAACACAATTGTTATATTTTGTCATTTTAAATATTTTTTAACCTTTCCTTGTTTTTAGTGCTGCCAGATAAATTTGTGTAAAAATCGTCAAATTCCTGAAAAAAATAATAAGGTCGTCTTTTTTGTTTAAAATAATTAAAATGAATCTTAAACAAATTTTGTTCGATTTTTTTTAAAACATAATCAAACAAAAGCATAGTAAATACTCATGCCTAGCCAGCATTTTGTATCCTAATCTTATCATTTAGGAATCAGCTTCACGAGCAAAATACCCATATATGAGCTCATTTTTTAATCATAAATGACACTCTCGTTGTGAGAAAATCGTACCCTACAGATGAATCACTTGAAAGAAACATACGTGATAAATTTTTATACCCTCCACCACAATTAGTTGTGAAGAGGGTATATTAAGTTTGTCATTCCGTGTGAAACTTTTTTATTATTCATCTCAGACCCCATAAAGTATATATATTCTGGGTCCTTGAGTAATTCTAAGTCGATTTAGCCATGTCCGTCTGTCTGTTCGTCTGTTGAAAACACGCTCACTTTCGAACAACTCAAAAGAAATGAACAAACTTGGTGCCAAATTGCTTGTAGTTATCCTAAGCAGTTTGGGATTGAAATCCAGCAAAATCGGTTCAGTAGGACCAGAGCTATGAATCCACCTTAAAAAATTGATAATTTTGTTACAAAAAATAACATAAATGAGGGAACATGGCACGGAATAAGATAAGATTTTGCAAAAAATTTGTTTTATTTGACTGGAAATCACGCTGTTAAATTTCGTGATGATCCGTCCATAATTTACCCTAAGCCCCATATAAACAATACTCCCGGAAAACAGTTTAGTACGCCTAAAACCGTAAAAAATAACGCTAACGTAACAAAATTTGGTACGTCACAGTTTTTTTAGGACTAGAAATAACACTGAAGTTTCGTGACGATCGGTCCATAATTTACCTTAGGCCCCATATAAACCCTACTACCGGAAAACAGTTTAGTACGCCTAAAACCGTAAAAAATAATTCAATCATAACAAATTTTGGCTCTTCACAGTTTTATAGGACTATAAATGATACTGTGAAATTTCGTGAAGATCGGTACATAATTTACCCTAGGCCGCATAGAAACCCTACTGCCGGAAAACAGTTTAGTCGCCTAAAACCATAATTAACAACAAATCGTCACAGTTTAAGATAATAATAACATCATACAGATATTACTCCTTAAACATTCGAACTGTCGGTGGAGGGTATCAAAGATTCGGCACAGCCGAATATAGCACTCTAACTTGTTTTTTTTTATCCTTTTTATGTTAGTTTTTATAATCATTATTGAATCGTTTTCGTCTCATTTTTCAATAGTAAATTATATAGTTTTTGATTATATTTCATATCATTTTCTTATTGCCATGTTTATTAATTTTTCTCCAATTTTGAACCAAAAAAATTAGAAAAGAAACAATTTTCACTAACATTTATGCTCATAAATTGTCAATAATTTTTGGGCTTCTTTTTTATCCAAGCTTCTTTTATTTTTTTGATTTGGCAAAAACAAAAATTCAAAATAAGTATATAAAAATCATTATTTAAACATATAAATGAATCATATATGAATCAATTTTCTATCACTCAAGTGATAAATTTGTTTTTAATCATCAAAACTGATCTGAAAAGATTCATTTAAGTGATTTTTACAAAAAATAATCACCCAAATGCTAGGTGGTTGGGTATTTATACATACATACATACATATAAATTGTCTATTGTTCGACCTTAATTTTTTTAAATTTATTTTATTAAGCTTGTTATTTTTCCCTGAAGAAGTCACACAAAGGCGTGACAAAATATCATATTGAACAAAAAATTAAATAAATATTTTTATAAAAAAAAGCCAAGTCAGTTCATTACTTCACCTGGTCCTCATACAAGCAAGTATCCTCTCGAAATAAAGGCTTTGGTGCGATTTTTAATGCTATGGTGAAGGGTATTTAAGATTTACCATAGCCATTTAAATAATCTTGACTCAAACTTTTTTCTATATTGACTGAAAAATGGGGTAATGGTTTAATGTTTTGAACACAAGCAATTGTATTTAATAATCACGGGAATAAAAAGTAAACACTTTTCCCTCGAAATTTTGCTTTTGCCAATATATTTTTTAGGGAAGAGACAAACAATTTCGAGGACAATTTGCACAATAGAGATAAATATGAAAATTAAGGCTGCCTTGCTTTTAAAAATATCTTTTTTTGTAATGCCTAGTAACCAAACATATAAAAAGATTTAAAATTGTCTTATTTCAAAGACTAAATAATATCGTCCCTTTTTTAGAAAAAATCAGCAAACCGGCACTTTACGAATTTCGGAACAAGAAAATCGTCAAATCTGGCAGCTCTGGTTTTATTATATAGGTTTTTACTCTCAAATTCATACTTTTTCCGTTCAATTTAAATTTTTTAAAAATCAAACTCAATTTTTTTCAAAGCAACTTCAATTTTATTCGAAAGAAATTAAAATATTTTCGACACATATTCATTTTTTTTCATTTTAAATTATTTTTTTTTCTTTTTGAATTAAATTTTATTTTTTTCCAATTAATTTTTTTCACTTCAAATTAATTTTTCCGCGAATTCAATATAGAAATATTTAAAAACCTGTTTTTTCGTGATTTCTTTTCTATTATTGTGTTATTTATAATACTGGAAAATATTTTCCAGTACAATAATAAAAACGCCGATTAATGAATGTACTAAAAAACATTTTGTAACGGTAAGCATAAAATGCTAAAAAGTTTTTGACTACTGAGTCAATTAATTGCTAGATCAAGTGAAATTAAAGTTGTTACAATTTTAAAGAAATTCTTATTTTGTAACTTATATTAATACTAAATAAATAACAAAATGTCATCCAGCGCAGAAAGTAGTCGCGCTACTAGTTCTGGTGTATCGAATTCGAATGTACGAAATTATCGTCGGCTTCAGTTTCTAACAGATAGTTCTTCCGAGGAAAATATATCTGAAATAACATCGCATGATCGTCATCGCAGAAGACGTGAAAAATATAACCATATTAGCGTAGATAAAAAAATATTTTGATCAAGTTTTAAAACGAAGGAGAAACCATTGTTGAATTAGCCGAAATAGCTGGTATAAATAAAAATACGGCTACATCCATTATAAATCTCTTCAAGAAGGAAGGGTGCGTTATCATGAAAAACCGAGGTGGAAGACGTCATTCCAAATTTAATCCCGAAATATTGGGAAAAATTGAAGAGATAATTGAAAGAAATCCATGTATAACATTAAAAGATATTCGCGGAAAGATTCTAGAAATTCATAATGTGGATTTAAGTACAACCAGCATACATACTGCATTAAAATCTTTGCGAATTACCTTAAAAACTGCGACAATTAACATAGATCGTTTAATTTCCGATGCTACAATTCAACGGCGCATACCGTATGCAATGAATTTTGCCCAAAACGCTCCGGAAATAAGGGAAAAAATAATATTCATTGACGAATCCGGTTTCAATTACCACCTTCGAAGAAACAAGGCTAGATCCAAAGTAAATACTGCAGCACATGTTATTGTTCCTACCGTTAGAGGACGCAATGTTTCCCTTATTGCAGCTATGAACATACATGGAATTGTACATAAAAAAAGTAATTGCCAATTCCTCGGTTAATACCAATTTTTCACATCTTTCCTTGAAGAATTATTCGATAAATTAACTGAATCCAACATTACAGGTGCTTGGCTGATCCTTGACAATGCAAAGATACACAAAACGCAAGTGGTGGAAGATAAAATTTTTGAGTCCGGTCATATTTTAGTTTTTCTTCCTCCATATTCCCCTATGCTAAGCCCAATTGAAAAAGGGCTAGCTGATCCAGAGAGTAACATGGACTTGGTCACCATAATTAACCGATTAGTAGAATCCGTAACACCTTCAGATTGCAACAATTATTATGTTGATATGACTATGAATTTGTCATTAGCTGCAACTGAAGAACCCTTACATTGAAAAAGTATATAGCAACCCCCATTGAAAAGGTCTGCGCAAGAAGCCTGATGATCATTGTTTATGTTCTTTTTAGTTGTCAAAAGTTCTTTACATTTTGCTTACATGTGCATGTATACGTTTGTTTACGTTTATGCCCTGCAAATAAAATTGGACCACCTGATCTTTTTTGATAAAATGGACTACTCCATGGACTAGTCTGATGTAATGCAAGCATGGACCATTTCATTGTTAAAAAGTGTTTGTAGTGAGACGACATGTCTTCGTTTTTTAACGACATGCTTTCGTTTTTAAACGACTTCAAAATTAATCCTCTTAAGTATACTATGGAGTAGTTTTAAAACTACTCCTTAGTGGTCCAAAGGTGGGTTATATGGTCCTCTCCTAGGACATCGTAATGTTAAATAGACCAGGTTTTTTCCATACGTTTGGGTTACTTTTGGACTAGTCCTGGTCCCTTGTGGACTACTCTTTACACGCGTGTTTGGAATGGTCCTATTATTTGCAGGGTGGTATGCCACACATACACGTTTTTTCCTTTTGCTTTGTATATGTGGTAGTAAATTTTTGACAGCTAAAAAGAATCGTTTTTTGTTTTTGTACAAGTAAGCAGACCTGATAGATGGGCCTTGGTATATAGCAAGTAATAGAAGTTTATTCTAAATTAAATATTGTATAAATAAAAATTATTTTTTAAGTATTTTGCTTTTAATTAAAAAAAAAATTAATTTGAACTTGAAAAAATTTAATTTAAAATGAAAAAAAAAAAATTAATTTGAAATGAAAATTATTCAATATGATTTGTAAAAAGTTTAATTTGTGTTGAAAATAATTTAATTTGTTTTGAATAAAATTGAAATTACTTTGAAAAAAAATTGAGTTTGATTTAAAAAAATTTGAATTTGAATCGAAAAAGCGTTAATTTCAGAATAAAAACCTATATATAGTTCTTTCGTTGACGTTTTGCTTTCATTTGACACTTGATTACTGGAAATATTCCAGTTCAAACAAAATCTGTGTTGTCTGTATTCGCATTCAAATACAGAAACACTTTTTTCTCACATATCGAGAAACGATGGAATTTTTTGTTTCCCACTTCATGTGAGAAATTTTACGATGCGAGAAATACAGAAACGAGCTACAGCTATAATATATGCAATGAACATACTGCATGCATATACTTTATAAATAATATGAATTCTTATGTTTAATCAACATTGTTTTAGACTGACCCTATTCGTGCAAGTTATCGGATCGGTGTTTATAAACTTTTGCACTAAAACAATCTGAAGAATTCATTTTCAAATTATCCATTGCAAACAAAATTCCTTCAATTGTTTTGTTTCCAAACGATTTCTGATTTTTGTTTTATTAAAATTTTTTGGGCTGACGAGTTTGGTAAAATCATTAAGTCATCATTATTGTTATTATTTAACAACTTCATTTACTTGATTTTTTTCCATAAGATATTAAAATCAAAATCTCTAGTAATTATTTTAGTCATTGCCATAAAAAATACTTTTGTAAGTGATGCCAGAAAATCGTCATAACACTAACTTTTTTTTATACATCTTTTATTTACAAGTTTATTAACATGATAAGGGTATTCATTTCAGTTTTTTTATTTGTTGGAAAAATGGAAAAGTGGAAAAATGTAATTTTTGTTACAACAACCACAAGAAAAAAAATTCCACCAAAAGTTACATTTTTATCAGACTATAACCAAGTGTAAAAAAGTCAGGATAAGAAGATGTAATTTTCCGCTTTAAACGTCAAACGAAATGATGTTGCCATTCATAAAAAATTGCTAATTTTTTATACAAAGTACGAAAAATTGCATCTCTTTTTATAAACTCTTGAATTGTAAAACTCTGATTTTTAAAATTATTTTTTATAGTTACAACATTTCTTTTTCATTTAATCTTTCAAAAAGAAAAAATTCATATTAAATATGTGTTCAATGAAAAAAGTTATTAAAAAAGAATTAAAAAAAAGAAATGGGGTCAAAAAAAATTGACAGAAGCTGAAGTTAATAAAATACTCGACTTTTTGGCAGACAATCGCCATTTTGAGTAACTTTTTGTAGTCGAATATTATGATGAAAATAACACCAATCACTTCGTTTTAAATTTAATAATCAATTTATTTACTTTTAACACTTTTGTTCGGCATCTTGAAAAATATCAATTACTTCCACGAATTATTTGACAGATTTTTTTTGACAGTTTGTAAAAAAAAAAAAAAAAAATCCGTTCACGTCAATAAGAGTGTAATTTTTCTTTTTTCCACTTTTCCAACCAACAAAAAATTGAAATGAATACCCTTGATATGTACATTAATAACTTTAAATTTGTTTAAATTATTTTAAGGGTAAAAACAGGGGGGAAAACCTTAATAACTTTTATTTAAAAATTGGCATTTTACTAAATCTTATCAAAACAAATCGTCACATCTAACATCCCTGGTTACAGACTATAAATGGGTGTAGTGCACGCATTTTGCAGTTTCAACTCACACTTAGTGAAAGTGCAAAAATATTTCAATCAATTTGTTGATGTTGAGTGATGAATTTTAAATTTGCAGCCTCACTTAACATGAGTAAATTTTGTACTAAAAAACAATTAGTTTGAATTAAAAAAAGCAATCATAAGTTTATTACAACTTTTTTGTTCTTCAAAAATTTGAGTTGTACTCTTTTTTAGAGGACAATCATCTATTTAAACTGGCTGTCATCTATTATTGTGTCCTCTTTTTCATAATTTGTCATCTTTATTTTTTTAAGCATGATCAATATTTGTTTTTATTTTTTTTAATTAAAATAAATTTTATTTCATGGTGGTCAACGGGTTTTTCTGTCAAATCGTATGGAAAATGTGCCGTTAACTCTCATGCACTTGAAGTATGAAATTTTGCAAAATTTAGTGCAATGAATTTTTTAGTTTCGTTACTTTTATTAACTAATTTTAATTCTTAATAAGTAAATGCAAATTTTTATAAATCGTCAGCTAATTATTGGTTTGATTCATTTTGCTCCATATCAATTATTTTAAAGCTTTTTAAGTATTGTTTTGCTCTACACGCCACTTTTTTTGTCGATTGCAACAAATTTTTTATATAAAAAAGTACAAAATAAATTTCACCCTCGCTTTGCTTCGTTGCTGTCTTTTTGTAGAGTTGTTTTTTTTCATGCAACAGTTTTTGTAGTATTTGTTTTTGATATCTTTATCATGTTATACACAAAGTGCGTGTTTTTTTTAATTGTAATTCTGCAATTGGACCATGAGCAAAAGCAAAATTAAATGACAAAAAGAAAATAAAAATAGTTTTATAAAATAATAAACACGTGTTGGAAAATAGTAAAAATTTATAAAAAATATAAAAATGGAACTGTTTATGTAAAATAAAACCAAATAAAGGAAACAAATCATCAATGTTGGCTTTGCATTAGGTTGTTAATATAGAAACTTTCATTTCAGTAAGTTACTTTATGCATAACAATACGTATGAAGCACAAAAAGCTACATTTTAAAAATATTTTTAGAAAAGTGGTGTATGTGGCACAAAATAATATTTTTCACTTTCTTCTTCTTCTAACTTCATTCATGAAAGTTGACAAACATTTTAAATTTTCTTCAAAACATATGCCGGAAGCAGCGGAGAAAATATAAAAAAATTCTATCGAATACCTTTTGACAAATCTTCGTGTAAACCTTCTTTGTCGTTTTTCTCTACTCCGACTTTTTTGCGTATGCGCCAAACCAATAATGAGCTAACGTATCTTATTTAAAGAGTTAAAATTTAAAGAACATATAGAATATACTATGTAAAAAAATCGCAAAAAATTGGATTTTTTAAAAGAATAAGAAATAAAATATCTAAAACAACTGCAATAAATGCACAGGCCAACACTCAATTTGCTTCTTTGAATTTATCAACTGATTCTAGTTAATTTTGGTGCGCTGAATTCAAATCTGTAATCAGTTTGTCTCTATCAGCTCTTTTCATGATATAGCTTATTTGTGTTTTTAAAAAAGATGATGTGACTGAAATGCAAATATCTTCAAGAATTTTAAAGGGATTATGTAATTCTTTTTTTCTACTGAAAGGTTATAAAATTTCTAAGATAACCATGGGTCGTTTGTAAACATTGGTCAAGAAATGACAGAGTTACAGTGGACAAAATTTGAAAATGTATGAAAAATTTTATGATTTTTTGCAATTTTGTTCTTTTGAAGTTATTTTTTTAAAATGAAACAACTGAAAAGTTTATTGTTTTATTACAAAATTAACTAGATAAATTCAAAGAAGCAAACATTTTTTTTAATTTTGTCGGGCTGTGATATTTATAATACTATAACTAAATCACATTTGGAATATGGATCGACGATAATATATACATGCTGTAATGATAGTCAGATAGAAAGAATGCTAAAACTGCAAACAAAGCAATGATGGTTATACTTAAACGTAATCGATATGCACACAAAAACTAGATGCTTGGAGAACTTAAATGGACGAATATAAATCAGCGGCTAAAATTCAATACTTTAATTTTTATTAAAAAAATGAAACAATTTCTGTGCGATGAAATTAAGTATGTAGGAGAAGTACAACCATATGGGCTAAGGAATGCCGAGGATTTTCGAATCCAAAGAGTCACGACAACACACATGCAAAGATCTCTTTTGATAAGAGTTTTAAACTATTTAACAAATTACCACAGAATATGAAACTTAAAAGAAATTACAATGTATTTAGAAAAAACTGTACAAATTTTATAAGATTCAATTTATTTATATAGAACTTACAGCAAATGTAATTAGCAAAGAAGACAAAAAAAAGCTATATTCAATAGTTTTACAGCAAAAAGAAATTATAAAAAAAGCAACAAAAAATTGATTAAACAGCAAGAAAAAAAAGCACTACAAATTTTTTTATTCTAATTCTTCCACATCATCAAAATTATTACAATATGCTATCATGTAGGCTTTTATGTTTTAAAATTTTAATTTTCTACGTTGAGCTGTTAAAAGTGTTTTGTATAAAGAGAAACTTCTTTCTACATCAACGGAGGTTGACGGTGCGTATTTAAATTTTAGAATTACATTAGAGGACAAACTTTTTACAAATTCATCTTTTGGAACAGTACTTAATAAGTAACTGGGCGGTCTCAAATGACTGTTCCTTTTTGGACCACAGGTATGTTGATTTTCAATTAGGTCCACCCCCCTCGGGGGCTTGTACTTTTGTGAATAAGAGAAGAACGAAGTGGCACTATCAGGCTAGTCTACTCGCTTACTCTCTGGGCTCAGTCCCTGTCATTAATGGCATTACGGAGACTGAAATGGCAATGGAATTCCTATCAGGGGCACTGCGTCAGGCAACGGAACTGGCCTGTAAGCCAGTGGTTAGGAAGAACGGGGGGCAAGCCACCACGGTGGAGCCCTGAGATTGCACAGTCTCGCAGAGACTGTCGTAGGTTATTCAATTTGGCTAAACGTCTGGGAAACTGGGCGGATTATAAGTCGGTATTGAATAGGTTTAAAAATTTGGTTAGATCGGCGAAACGGAATGCCTGGAGGAACTTCTGCAGTGGCGTGGAAGGCTCCTGTTAGACAAACCGATTGCGCAAAATAATGGCTTCTTGCCCGGCTGTCCCTAGCTACATTCAGAAAGTTGATGGTAGCTGGACTACGAATAGTCAGGAGACGCTGGAGGAGTTAATTGACACACACTTTCCTGCCAATTCCCTTCCAACACCACGAAAGATAAATTGCTTATCAGAGCCTGGACCCGTGTCAATTTCTCTCAGGCCAATCAACCTGACGTCATTTCTTCTCAAACCCCTTGAAAGGGTCATTAATAATCATCTGAGGATGTCTATTTCTAGACATTTGCTCTCTTCATTGCAGCATGCCTACACCAAGGGCAAGTCTTTAGAGACGGCGAGAGACACTCACAGGTCGGCTACATTGAGAAATCCCTTGAATTTCGGGTATACTCACTTGAGGCCTTTCTGGACATTGAGGGAGCTTTCAACAATATCAAACCCAACTCCATCTTGGAGTCAATGAGGGAGGTGGGTGTTGACGGTGTAATTTGGTAATCTACTCGACAATAGGATCATTGAATCCACGATGGGGGCTGCTTATGTTTGCAGATTTGTGCACAGGGGCACCCCGCAAGGTGGGGTTCTGTCCCCTCTACTATGGAACCTGACGGTGAACACTTTGCTGGGCCGGTTCGAAAGATTAGGGATAAAACCGTCGCGTATGCGGATGACGTAGCGTTGGCGGTATGAAATCTGCATTACAGATTCTAAGCTCGTGGAGTATCTCCTGTGGACTTGGTGTCAATCCACAGAAAACTGAGTTAGTACTGTTTACCAGGAAGTACAAGGTTGACAACTTTAGGCTTCCTAGGCTAAACGGCACGTAGCTGAAGCTCTCGAACAGTGCCAAATATTTGGGCGTAATTCTCGATAGCAAACTATCATGGGAACTCAACGTTCGGACGAGGGTTGATAGGGCCATTGTGGCCTTATACACCTGCAGTTGATCCTTGGGCAGGAGCTGGGGCCTGGGCCCCAGGGCCGTCGAATGGATCTTTGACGTGGTAAAACCGATCTTCTTCTATGGGTTCATAGTGTGGTGGCCTGCCATGGAAAGGGACGGAACTGCAGGATGCTTGAGAAAGTATATAGGGTGGCTGCGCTGATGATCACGGGATCACTCCGCTCGACACCGACGAAGGCACTGTTTACTATGCTGAGCTGGCTGCCGGTTGACATCATGGCTGAACAACAGGCCCTGACTTCCGCTATAAGACTGGGGGCGGTGGGCCTATGGTCTACGCGGAACTATGGTCATGCCAGGGTCACGCTTCACGCATCATACGATCTGGCGGAGCTGGGCTATTGTACTCCAGAACCCTTTTTCGGTGCTTTGTTCACGGTTCATCATGGTAATTATGATGATCTGCTCGATAATACGCGATCTCTGGAACCGACCCTACGGGTCTACACCGATGGTTTCAGGATGGGCAACATAGTGGGTGGAGGTTTCTTCATCGAGGAATTGGACATTAGGGTCTTTTTTAGGCTGCCTGATGGCAGTAGTGTGCTGCAGGCGGAAATCTCTGCCATAAAGCGGACGACAAACTGGTTGAAGTACAATCGTATATCGAGGGATATACATATGTATACTTACGGACAGCAAGGCTGCCATTGCAGCTCTGGCTGGTGTCTTTACTACATCTATAATAACAGTGGAATGCCGGATGTCTCTTAATGAGATCGCGAAAATTTCCAGTGTAACGCTGACATAGGTACCAGGGCACAGTGGGTGCCTGGGTAATCATACTGCGGACGGTCTGGCCAAACGGGGCTGTCTCTTGGACGACATGTTCGTCGACGGCCTGATTGGCACTTCAATGGCCCGCTACAAGACTCATCAGCCGGGAGTCGTACAGAAGGGCTCAGTGGAGATGGCAGGAAGAGCCTACCTGCTTGATGGCCAGGAATCTATGGCCTGGCTATGACGCGGCGAGAACGCGCGTACTACTCGGTCTCGGTAGGTACCGAATGAGGACAGTGATATCGATCATCACGGTTCACTGGGTGATAGGGACTCATGCTAGGAGGATGGGTCTTTCGTATAATGATTACTGTAGGAGTTGTCATGATGAAGAGGAGGAGGAGACGGTGTTTCACTTTCTCTGCCAATGCCCCGGTCTGGCATTAGGTTTAGGCATTTTGGGAGACCAGAACTGCCATGTCTGGACGATTTGTGCAATGCGGGACTGAAACCGATCTCCTTGTTCTGCAGGGAATCGGGGTGGTTCGAGACTGCAGTGACCTCTGGGGAATAGTCTGGTGGATACTGGTTGGCTCTTGTCACTGGCTAGGGGTATCACAAAAGGACCGCTTTAAGGACCCAAGTGATTCGTCGTCGTGACGGCTACTCATTTCAACTAACAGTACCAGACCAAAATATATTTTATTTCCAAAAACTGCTGATATCCGGAATTTCTTTTTAATATTTTCTCAAATTTCTTTTTATATTGTTGGTCCTCGATCTTGCATAGTCCGTCAAAAACTGTCGATAAAGCATTAGTGCTCTCTGAAATTAATAAACCCGCAGTTTGCAATTTTTTTATAGCAACCAAAATGTTTGCAAATTTGTATGTATTTTAGAAATGCAAGTTGAGAACTTAGTTCGGAGTTTTCAAATATTTTTTTGGATTGCACAATTGAGTCGGCATCTTGACTGTCAAGTTCAAAAACAACGGCTTTAACTTATTCAAGATGTTCAGTGTAGTACATTGCCGCTTCTAACCAAGTACCCCAACGAATTGGGCATGGAGACGGTGTAAGTACAACATTTGAATTCATTTTTAGAAAGAGTTGTTTTCTTCGCGGTGCCTGTAAAAATTATGTTTTTGTAACGTATATTTTCAAAATACATATGTATGTATGTTTTTATTAAAAATACGCAAGAACTTTCAAGTTCTTTTTAATACACTCTTAATCCATTTTATATAATTTTCTTATAGAATTCTGTTTAATAGAGAAATATTTGTCATAAAATTGTTTTACTACAAAAATCATATTAAAAAAACGACTTAAATTCTTTTTTCGATTTCCAGAACACCTCTGATTAATAGTTATATTTACCTTTATGAAAATTTATTTTAACATTGGAAATCAATTTTTGGACATTTTCAAAGTTTGTTCGAATGAATTCAGCTAATCGATGGATACCATGTGCAAAACATGTTTAATGAAGATATTCCACTTAGCATATATGCAGCTGCATCCGTTACTACAAGTAACACTTTGTTATATTTTATGCCTTAGTACAGAAAATAAATATCATATCTAAAGTCGATTTCTTTTCTACTTTACCATCTAGCCACAATATTTGTAACGAATCATTACAAAATGCTGCAATAGATGCGCCATTTGCATGTTAAATAAATAAGATTTATTGTCTTTCAATTCTTCTAAGACTCCAAAAATAAAATTTGCAACATATCTCTGTTCGCTGTCCGTAGTTTCATCTACAGAAATCCATACATATTTGTCTTTGGCTGCTTGACGCATTTTTTCTAAGGGGGGTGTGATGGAAATCGCAAACGCAAAACGCAAGAATTTGGAGGCTGTTTATAATACACTTTTAATCAAATTTTTATAATTTTTGTTATAAAATTCTGTTTAATAGATAAATGTTTGTATAATATTTGTCATAAAATTCTTTTATTACAGAAATCTTACTAAAAAACGACTTTTTAAATTCTTGCGTTTTGCGTTTGCGATTTCCAGCACACCCCTGATAGATTCCCTATACAATTCTGGTATGTATTTCTGGCGAATTTGAGAATATTTCTCAATGAAATTTTTGAAACTGGGAGAACTAACTTTTTTTATTGGTATATTGGATTCTAAGAATAATTTACAAAGATCCTTTGAAATGTTGTGGCAGTTGGAGTCACTGGATATTCCGTAATTAGTTTCTGTGGATGGTTCTCTTGCTTATAAGACGCCAACTGGTGTTTCCCACATCTTATATGTTGATCCACATTAGACTTTTTTGAACAATTTATTTTGCAGCAGCATATATTTCAAAAGAGCCAATTTTCTTCAATTTTAAAGACTCCTTCATATGTTTTTACCATTTTTAATAATAAATTTCTATTACTTTTCTCTTTCGGCATTTTTTAAACTTTTTTGTTGATTGTTTTTAAAAGGAAAACAGAGTTGCAAAAAGGTAGTAACGAAGGCGAATTCACTTTTATAGAGGAATTCGCCTTGGTAATAACATACGAAGTTTTTAATATAAATATGGGAAGTTTAAACAAAACAATTCAAAAAAAAAAAGCAACACCATTGTAAAAGAAGCAAAAAACAGCAGGTTTTATAAAAAACAGCTAAAAAAAGCAAAAAGAGCATTTAAGTCTTCTCTGGTAATTAGCATTAATGTAATATTTTTTTTTTAAATATTAAAAGTATTTTAATACTAATAAAATAAAAAAATTTACCTTTCTTTCCTCAATGGTATTATAAATAAATGTCTTTATTTTTAAAGAAATTAACAATGCCGGATAGATTTTTAATTTCTTTAACATTTTTTTCACAAATTTTTTGTGCAGAATCTATTTTTAAGCCTTTTTCGGATCTTTTTTCAATTGCTTTGAATAACTGTTTAACTTTATTTTCATTTTGCTTAAGTGACACATCAAATTCATTTTTATATTAAGCCGAGTTAGCTTTGTTTTAGTTGACAACATATTGAATTTTCTTTAATACATGATCTACATTGTTAAAATATTGCATGCAGCCATCACACATAAATCTCACAAAGGAACTGGTTTCCAGATTTTTTGAGGAATATTGTCAAGGCCCGAGCAGTTAGCAGCACAATGATAATCCTTGCAACATACTGCTGCACGTATTATGCCTCGTCGGTTTGTGCTTTGTTGTGATACAGACGTGTATTCTTAACCCCGCATACGATTTAAATCTATATATATAAAACAGGATGTATGTATATATGTTAGTGCTGGGAAACTATCGATAGACTATCGATATTATCGATATTATTATTTAAAAAACAGCTATGAAGAGATGTTACAGCAGTTATACACTAGACTGGTCGCATCTTGTATAGGATTTTTTTTTAAATTTAATTGTTTGCGCTGCTTAAAATATGAGGTTTGGTGTAAGAAATCATGATCTAATTTTTCAGGTCAATCCGACGGTGCCTCGCCGTGCCGGGTGGGGCCCAAAGTTCCCCATATTATAAAAAAAACATCTTTTCTATCAGATCTTTATAGTTATACTAGTTGTAAAGCCGAAAATCAAAAATATGGCTTCGTTACGATCTTCCGCAGAGAAAGTACTTCAAGTCAAATTTCAGCTTCCTATGTCATCAGATGGCTTCAGAAAGTTGCGGAAAGAATAGGACATACATGCAAACATACTGACATACTAAGAAATTATATATTGTATAGATAGATTAACATATGTTCGCGCAACTAAAAAACGCTTTAGCTTATTGAAAAACTAAAAAACCGAAATTCCGCAATAAAATATACTTTAAGGGCACTGCTACACGTTCAATAAATATCGTGATATTTGGATCACGATCCATTTTAAAATATTGATGGATCACGAGCGTATGCTACATGTTCAATATTTATCGCGTCAGTATTTATGTTATTTTTGTGCTGTGCGGGTCGTTTATCAATGTCGCGAGAAAACCAAAAGAAAGCCTGTTTAGCTATTTTGCTCGATTTCACTGTCTTCTGCCATTACCATTTATTTCAATAAACTTTTAACAAATTGTGTCAATTGTTTTACTTTTTATTTGTTTAATTTTTTCCACTGCGTATTTTATTTCTTTTATTTAACACTTTTTACTGACGTATTAATTTTTATTAATATTATTAAATATCATGAAAATGCTACACGTTCAATATTTATCACGCGATCCAAGATCCGCGATCTGGATTTCATATTTTAGGCCATTCTGCGATATGGATCGCGATCCATCAGTATTGCATGCTACACGTTCAATAAATATCGTGATACTAGAAATATCACGATATTTATTGAACGTGTAGCAGTGCCCTAAGAAAGGTAAAACGTTTTTCTTATATGCGCAGTCGTTTTAGAAACATAATTTTTTTCCGGAAAAAAAAAATTTTTTATTAAAATTTCGGAATTTTTGTTTTTAAAAATTCATAAAAATTGAAAAATGCAGCTATGCTTCTAATTTTATGCAGACATATAGAAACCAACATTGCAAACAAAACAAGCTATAAATGATTAAAATCTGTTTTTTATGTATTCACAGAAGATGTTGCGGTTTAATAAAATTCTTAAATTAATTAAAATTTTTCGCTTTTTGTGAATACAAAAAATCAAAAGTTGTTAACAGATTTTAATCATTTATAGCTTGTTTTGTTTATTTATTTTTTATGAATTTTTAAAAACAAAAATTCCGAAATTTTAATAAAAAAATTATTTTTTTTCCAGAAAAACGTTTTACCTTTCTTAAAGTAAATTTTATTGCGGAATTTCGTTTTTTTTAGTTTTTCAATAAACTAAAGCGTTTTTGAGTTACGCGAACATATGTTGTGCAACATCCTTAATTTTCGAAATAACGGTATATCTCGAAAACCAAAGCCAACATAAAGAAAAACGTTTTACCTTTCTTAAAGTAAATTTTATTGCTGAATTTCGTTTTTTTTTAGTTTTTCAATAAACTAAAGCGTTTTTGAGTTACGCGAACATATGTTGTGCAACATCCTTAATTTTCGAAATAACGGTATATCTCGAAAACCAAAGCCAACATAAAGAAAAACGTTTTACCTTTCTTAAAGTAAATTTTATTGCTGAATTTCGGTTTTTTTTAGTTTTTCAATAAACTAAAGCGTTTTTGAGTTACGCGAACATATGTTGTGCAACATCCTTAATTTTCGAAATAACGGTATATCTCGAAAACCAAAGCCAACATAAAGAAAAACGTTTTACCTTTCTTAAAGTAAATTTTATTGCTGAATTTCGTTTTTTTTTAGTTTTTCAATAAACTAAAGCGTTTTTGAGTTACGCGAACATATGTTGTGCAACATCCTTAATTTTCGAAATAACGGTATATCTCGAGAACCAAAGCCAACATAAAGAAAAAAGTGTTAACTTTCTTAAAGTAAATTTTATTGCGGAATTTCGGTTTTTTTTTAGTTTTTCAATAAGCTAAAGCGTTTTTGAGTTGCGCGAACATATGTTAATCTATCTATACAATATACATACATATAATTTCTCAGTATGTCAGGATGTTTGCATGTATGTCCTATTCTTTCCGCAACTTTCTGAAGCTATCTGATGACATAGGAAGCTGAAATTTGGCACACTTGAAGTACTTTCTCTGCGGAAGATCGTAACGAAGCCATATTTTTGATTTTCGGCTTTTCAACTAGTATAACTATAAAGATCTGATAGAAAATATGTTTTTTTTTAATATGGCGAACTTTGGGCCCCACCCGGCACGGCTAGGCACCGTCGGATTGACCTGGAAAATTAGATCATGATTTCTTACACCAAGCCTCATATTTTAAGCAGCGCAAACAATTAAATTTAAAAAAAAAAATTGCGACCAGTCTATTATTCACACACAGTTTTTTGCCGAAAATGTTTACTTGCTATTATTAATTCGCGCTGAATTACAGCAATGAATACAAACAACAAGAATGGCAAGTGGTATGGATTGCTTAGCAGTGCTTTTTTCTGCTAATTAAAGGACTTTAACCCATTAAAGACTGAACCCCGATTTCGTAGTACGATTTTGATGAAATTTCACACATTTGATATTATGGGCATTTATATTGACATTGCGTTTTTTTTTATTTTTACCTGTCAAACCTTGGCCCCTAGACCATGGGTATTTTTCTACCCACTTCGCTCTTAAAGAGTTCTAAAACACAAGATTTTTTGAAAACCAAAAATTTAAAAATTCATTTATTGCATGCATTGATGTGTGTGTTGTATGCATATTTCACTATGTACGTTGAATCTGTCCCAGCGGGAAAAGGAAGAAGTACGGATGCCTTCTAGAGGGCCTTTGTATTCCTTCTTTTGGATGAAAAGGATGGTGAAATTTTAAGAGCCGATGTTGGTTTTGAATAAAACACCATTTATTTAGGAAGCTATTATGAAAATATTCGTATGGTTCAATCATGTATGGAACAAAATATCGGCCAAATGGCTGAGGCATAATTGAGGTTCTAAGCCGTTAATTGGCCGAATTATCTCATGCTTTAGCTCTTGAATTGTTGCTTGCTTATCGACGTACACCTTTTCTGTCAAATAACCCCAAAGAAAGAAGACCAACGGTGTCAAATCAAATACTCTTGGCGGCCAATTGACATCGCCACCACGTGAGATAACACGGCCATTGAATTCGTTGCGCAAAGAGCGATAATTTCGATAGCTGTGTGGCACCGTCCTGTTGAAAGCACATATCGTCCACATCCATATCTTCCAATTCGGGCCATAAAAAGTTCGTTATCATCTCCCGATACCGAACACCATTCACAGTAACTGCCGAACTTTCCTCATTTTGGAAAAAATACGGCCCGATGATGCCGCCAGCCCATAAGCCACACCAAACAGTCACTCTTGTGAGCGCATTGGGTTTTCGACAATCACTCTTGGATTATCATTCGCCCAAATGCGGCAACTCTGCTTATTGCCGAATCCACTGAGGTGAAAATGTGCCTCATCACTGAATCACGAAGTGCATTTTTGATTTGAACGCCCATATTAATAATAAGCCATAATAAGGTGAGGTTCACATTCAACATTGGCCCTTTACAAGGTTTGCTCGCTTTTTTCCACTCTCATATCTTTTTACACACGTTGTCATTGCTCTCGCTTCTTTTGCAGTTACATAAGAATGGTAACGGGATAAAAAAAAAATTCTTTTGCTTGTGCGAAAAACATAACAAAAAATGTTACTCCTTCTCTTCTCTGTTGTCATAGAAGGGAATGTGGAATGTTTTATATTTTATACGAAAGAGCCGAGGCCTTCTTACTTATGCTTTGGATGCTGCTATGGTGTATGCCAGGAATGTACACTGCATGCTAAGAAAACCTGAAGGATCTCCAATCATGAGTCAATTTTATTTCATGTGAGCGTTGTTGAAGCATTGGTGGAAGAGAAAAAGTTGGCACAAATGCACAAGAAATGGCAAAGCGCATGGAGAGCTTTGACCATATGATAAGCCATATTATTCAGCTTGGCCGTTTCGAACAATGTGAAGCAAAACTGAGTTTGGTTGTACAAAATGCAAATTTTAGTTACACCCAACGGCTTGTTTTGCACATTTTCATGCTGGTGTCCCAAAAAACATTAAAAATATAAAATTATCTCAATAATCGACCACAGTTGTGATATTTATTTTTTTATTTTTTACTAATAAATAGTTCATTTTACATAAAACAATGCATTTTTACTTGCCAAAAATTAAAAAAATACTATGTGTTTTGAACCCTCTGACAGCGAAGAGGGTATTTAAATACCTATGTCATTGAATCAAACCTGTGGTCAACGTTATTGGCCTAAGGCTATAAGTCACCAAGAGGGTTTTCCGATTTTCCACTCTCCCAATTTTCCAGAGCCGTTGTCGTTCTTTTTTTCCAAATATTAAAAATTGCTAACTTGTAAGCCGCTAACTTACCCAATTAAAAGGGGCAACATTTAATTTCAAAAATTTGTTTAAGTAGTCTTATCCTTTCTTTATCTATCTGTAAAAACCAATTTCCGATACCTCTTACCTGAAGTTAGCCAGAATTTTTCTACGAAGGCTCTGTTTTTGGGTATTTAAATACCCATCCGTCTTTAATGGGTTAAGTCGAAATTTTTACATGTTTATATAATATATTTATTGCAAGTATAAGACAAAACAATGAACGACCATTAGAGGATAAGTCCGCCAGATTGATTAAGTTTTTGGGTTTAGAATTTAGAAAATTTTTTAAAGTTGCAATGGAATATATTATAGGCTCTGTTACTTCGGTTCCTTCAGAAAGGTACTTATCAATTTTTAAAAAACTGCAATCTAAAATAACGTGCGTATATACATGCGTCTCATACATCAATAAAGTGATAAAAACAACGAACTGTAGCCTTATAAAAAAATAATTAAAGTTTTCCTGCACAAGTACAAACATTCAGTCGATAGTAATATCGATATATCGATAGTGAAATCTGAACTATCGATAAATATCGATAGTATCCCAGCACTAATGTATGTATGTAACGTATGGAGTCCAAAACGGCTGGGCCGATTTTGATGAAATTTTCAGGGAGTCTTCAGAATATTCAGGCGGGTGACACTGTGAAGTCTGATTTTCGGTCTGCGGTTGGGGGGGGCGTGGCAAAATCCAATTTTCATATTGGACCACCAATTACGTCTATATAATTTGGATGATTTATTCTTTAAAATGATTGCCATGGTCCAACTTTGATTTATAAGACAAGAAAATTTTGCCCCGCCCACTTTGGACGATTTCTTTAAAATGATTTGGACGATTTCTTTAAAATGATTGCCATGGTCCAACTTAGGTTTTTACGGAAAGAAAATTTTGCCCCGCCCACTTTTTTCGATTTACCTAAAATCAAAAAACGGCTCCATCGATTTGACTAATTTTTCTTTTAAATGTTCGTATTAATCTATTTTACGTTTTCATCGAAAGAAAAATTTACCACGCCTACTTTTACGCCCATTTTTTCTATTATGCGCATAACTTGAAAACGGCTTGACCAATTTGGACGATTTTTTCTTAAAGTTTAACTTTACTTTTTTCGATTTACCTAAAATCAGAAAACGGCTCCATCAATTTGACTTATTTTTATTTCAAATCTTCGCATATTTTTAACGGATTTTAAAAATCGAACGCAAACATTTTTCCTAATTTGGACAGGACAACGTCTGTCGGGTCAGCTAGTTATCAATAAATTACATTTGATTTTGTAATATAAATCTTAAGCGAATGGACGCAATAAATAAATAGTTTTTATTTAAATTTTTTAATATAAAAGTGGACAATTATCAAAGACGAAAAAATTAAAAAAAAAAAAATATATATACGTATGAATTTTCATACATATGTATGTATGTATGTATGTATGTATGTATGTATGTATGTATGTTTTTTTTTTTTTTGTTGGACGTAGTGATAGCGCGCTATCATCTAGTGGCCCCAAGATAACTCCACCAACACCACCCCGGGACTACGTCAGCATTACATCAGCGCGGGCAGTTAAAAACAGCATTATTCCTACATCCTTCCAACTTTCCCCTCCTAATGAAGGTTCGGAACCGCTGAACACCTTTCCTTTATTATCCTATTAATGAAGTCTTCACACAATTTCCATGAGCTTGCGGAATGCAGCATTATGCCCACCACGTTCTCAGGTGTCAAGATTACGCCTAACTTTCCAGTTAAAGTTCTTCTCTGTTCCACCCACCTTTCACATTCAAAAACTATATGCCTTGCATCTTCGTCCGGTGATCCGCATGCCTCACAGCTGCTTATCTCCTTTAATTTAAATCTATGCAGGTATTTGTTAAAACAGCCGTGATTCGTCATCACCTGTGTTAGAAAATAACCCATGTCTCCATGTTGCCTCTCAACCCATGATTTAATATGTGGGATTAGTTTGTACGTCCATCTTCCTGTCTCTTCTTGATTCCATCGTTCTTGCCATTTTCTTATTGCATTATCCCTGGCATCTTTCTTTATTTCTGAGATTCTTTTGGCTCGCTCCAATGGACTATGATTTGCCTGATTTATACATTTAATTTGCATATATATTTCCTCTCTTTCCAGTATTAATAGGTCTATGGGAAGAAGCCCCGCTAGTACCAAGGCCGCACTGGTAGACACCGTGCGATACGCAGATGTGATACGAAGGGCGCTGGTTCTCTGTGGTCTCTGTAGTTCACGTATGTTGTATTTTCGTTTTAACGCATTCGAGAAAGCTGGAGCGGCGTACAGAAGTTGAGAGTGTACTACGCTGTTTATCAGTTTTCTAATATGCGGCTTTGGGCCGCCACAGTTTGGCATTATCCTCCCCAATGAAGTTGCCGTTCGCATGGCCTTATCACGTATGTTCACCACATGTTGGCTGAAACCGAGATTGTCATCCAATTGTACGCCCAGATAGCATAAATTATGTTTAAATAGTACATCACTTGATTGAAGCCGAATTTTCGGTGTTTTATAGACTCTTCGATTTGTCACCAGAATTGCCTCTGTTTTAGCTACAGCTAGCTGCAGTCCATTTTTCCGCAACCATCTGCTGCAACGGCATAAGCAATCGTTAGCCACTATCTCAATCAGTTCTGTAGTGCGCTGGTTTATAACAAGAGCTATATCATCTGCGTTACCTATTAGAGTCACTCCTTCCGGCAGCTTCAAGTTCAGTAAGCCATCATACATCACATTCCAGAGGAAAGGTCCTAGAACCGATCCCTGAGGTACACCGGCTATTATTTGGTATTTTTTTATACCACTTTCCGTCTCGTATAAAAGAAATCTCCTATCCAGATAACCTGCAACTATGTTGTAAAGGTAATTATCAATTCCCTTTTTGCTGAGTGCTTCTAATACCACGCTCCATTTTGCTGTGTTAAAAGCGTTTTTCACATCCATCTTGCATTCCTTTATTGCAAACTTCAATTATCGCATCAACAGTACTTTTCCCCTTGCGAAAACCATGTTGCATAGGAGATAGACCTCCAAGATCAGCAATTTGTTCCTCCAGCCGTTTTAAGATAAGACATTCCAGGAGTTTTCCCAGGGAGTCTAACATGCACAGTGGCCTATACGAGCTAGGCTCATTTAATGGTTTGTTTGGCTTTCGCAACAGAACCAATTTTTGTAGCTTCCATTTAGTAGGGAAGATTCCAGTTTCAAGGCATGAGTTAAATACTGAAGCTAGGTATTCAGGCCATATCTCACACATCATCCTTATGACTTCATTGGGTATGCCATCTGGTCCAGGGCTCCAAAAATATTAAAAGCACAGCAAAACGGTGAAAAAAAAAACACTTTGCATGAGTAAAAACAATGAAACAACAAAAGCACGAAATGAATGTAACAGTTCATGATAACGAAACTAATGCTGAAATAAATATAACAAAAGAAAACAATATTAACTACCTAACGGCTAAGCCAATTATTCGCACACGTTCCATTTCACCCTCGGTGTTTACAAAAACCTTTGATTTTACTACATTAAAAAATATTAAACTCTCACTAGTGTCTGCTGCAAGTGTTGCCGCGACGGCAAAATCCTTATCCTTGGTATCTTTAAAAATTAAATATTCACAAGGATTTCAATGTGCCATAAGTTAAAACGATGATTACGAAATATGAAGTAAAATACTTAAAAAAAGGTTCGAATTGCATCCGAACCCCCACTAGCTTGAAATATTTTAAAGAGAAGAGACACTGCAGCACTTACCCATTTAAATGAGCGATAAAGACCTATATATGCGAACAGAATCCATTATGAAGAAAATTTTTGTCTGGCACTGGCAGGACATAAAATAAAGTTTTAGGATAAGATTTGATTAATTTTTGTTATTTCATAGCTAATATAGTTAATATATGAAGATTCAATAAATAAATAATGAAAAAATATTATGCCTGTTTTGCCACGGATTGTTCTTCTACATTTATGATATTCAGCCATTGTAGAGTCAGTTCTAAATTTTTAATTTCTTTTTTCGTGTACAAATTAATGTTTATTTATTATATTTTTATTTCTGCGCACAGATTTTCGATATATACAGACATGTCACAGAGTACAATTCCGTTCGGAAACGGAATTCATTCTGTATTTTGGTGCTTCAGAAAATGACGAAAATATTTTTCGGAATGAAACCATTTTAGTTTTAATGAACCGGATGGGAGTTTTCTGTATCTGAAAAGCCAATATACTATCAAAATACACTTTCTATCAATAAACAAATAGGTTTTCTTCGATTCCGAACGGATTTGTACTCTGTGACATGGCTGATAGATAGGATTTTATAGTCTTTTTCAATTTTTTTACGCAATAAATATTTTATATTTTATAAATTCACAAAACTTGTATTATTTCACATTATTCGTTATCGAGTTACGCTATCGCTGATACAGTATTTTTCGTTTAGCTGCATTTCACTTAACTGCATTTTTTGCCTATCTGCAGGAAATACAAATAATTGTGTATGAAGACTAAATATTGTTAGAAAAAAAAATCTTGTACGTGCATTTTGCTTAAGTGCATATTTGGGATAACAGCATTCAATTTTGGTCAACAATTTTTATTTTTAATACAAAATATTATTTTTAAGTGCCACATAAAATAATTTTTTTAAGTGCCTCATAAAAACAAAAAAACATTATTTTATCAATCGCTATTTTATGAAAAAGAAAGGCAAACAAATTAAGTTTGCTGATATGGTAACACAAATGGCTGAATTAAAAATTCATTTGATCTGGCAGCTGTGATTGTGTGTGCACATACATATAAACATTCAAAACATACATGTTCTGCTAAAAGCAGAACCACTAGTGCTGAATGAGGGTAAACTAAGTTTGTCATTCCGTGTGAAACTTTTTTATTATACATCTAAGGCCCTATAAAGTGCATATATTCTGGCTCCTTGAGTTATTCTTACTGATAGCTAAACGTAGGATTTTATCAGCCGTATAAAAAGTGCTCAATTATTATAACTTTGCTTTAACCTACCAGGAATGTTGAACCTTAATTTACTTTATCGCTCACTTTAAGTAAAGTTTTTCAATCAATTAAGATTATTTGTTATTTAAATTTTATTTTAATTAAAAAATTATTTCCAAAAAACTAAAATGTTAATTAAATCAAAATTATATTTTTAATTTTCTTTCAACATAAAATAAATTAATTTAATTATCATATTAATTAAATTTAAATACGTTTTAAACCCAATTTTTTTAATTGATTAAAAGACTACTGATATTTTTTTCTGTGTAATCAGTTTAGGTGAAATCCAGAAAAATCGTTTCGGTAGGATCAGAGCAGTGAATCAAAATGTGAAACCACCATCCTAAAAATATGATAATTTTGTTACAAAAACTAACATAAATGGTGGAATAATGCATGGAGTAATATAGGATCTTGCACAAATTCGTTTTATACGACTGGAAATTTTGCTGTTAAATTTCGGGAAGATCGGTCCATAATTTACATAGGCCGCATATAAAGCCTACTCTGGGAAATTAATTAAATGCGTCTAAAACTGTAGCAGATATAGATATTGCGGTAAAATTTTTTTCAACTTAGCTTAATATTGCCTTAAAAATGTCATGCAATTTTGTGATATATAGTCCATAATGTACCTTAGATCCCATACTAAGTAGCCCTCTGAAATTCGCTGTAAGCTAGAAAACTAATTTCACTGCTATATTGAAATTTATTCTAATTTAAGTTTTTTATCACCAGAAATCACACTACATAACTTTGGGATGATTGGTTCATAATTTTATGCTGATGCCATTATTTTTTTTAAATTAAATTAAATTTTTTAATTTGTTTTGAGTAATTGATTTAGTTCTTGTTTGGTTTTTGTAGTGGCATAACAAGAGTAAAATTCACAATGCCTGTTATTTTTTATTCTTTTTTCTTAGAATTACTTTTTATTTAATTTAATATGTTAATAAAAACAAAAAAACCTAAAAACCTCTCTTTTTTTCACTTAGAAACAATAGTAGTGAGTAAATCAATTACAAAACGTTTGTCAAACGTTTTTTCTCTGAATGTTTCAATATTGTGCTTACTCTTTTCTTTTCCAGCTGTGTACGTGTAAATTATTGTACAATTTGCGCTCACGAACAAAAATAATACAAAACAAAATGGCACAATCATTCTTATTCTTTTGGTTTTGTTTTTGTTTTACTCACTGCAAAGAACAAAACAAAACGAAAGCATACGTTTCGTTTTGTATGTTTTCGTAATCTGATTTAAACTTTATTGGGCCTGAGATCCATATTGTCGAAGTTACAAACGGAATGACAAAGTTATGTATATATATAATATACCTTTTTACCATTGTTAAAGAGTATATAAGAAACTTTTTTGTGAAATATTATGATCTTATATCCGTTATGTACCATAATTGTTCCTCCAAGCTTGATTCTAAATGAATAAACAAATAAATGTAGATAATATTTTGCTTCTTAATGTACGATAATGAAAAATTAAAAATAACATTTAAGTGCCTAAATAAAAATAACATTTTATTGTTGTTAATATATTTTCTATCAGCCGTATTCATAACAAAAAGTTAGCCACAAAGCTGCTAACTAGAACGCCGATTAAGCTAAGCAGCTTGTTACCACAGAGTTGATTTATAACAGACTTTTATCCATCTGTTGACTTTTTATAAATCAACTCTGAATTTTTATGATGCCACATTATATTGCTCAAAAATGCAACACGTTTTGCATTACTCATCGCTGGTTTTGTCATATAATATTTTTTTGTTTTTCTCTTCACATAAACATTAAAAAAAAAATTTAAATTAAATAATTAAAAAAAAGAAAGCAATTAAAAAAACAGACAGTAAATGAAAAAAAACCAACAAAATAGTTCGACATTGAACGGCTGGTTTTCACAAGTTGACAAACGTTTGGTAGCTCGTAAACAAGAGCTTAGCAAATCATTAGACAGAATTTGGTATGTGTATTATGACAAAACTTTGTGCTAACTTCATCCCAAATTTTCGTTATGAATATGGCTGTATATTTTCTATTTTAATATTAATAAAATATTTTCTTTTTCCAGATTTTCATTTTAAATGCTTTCAAAGTAGGATGTAAAATAAATATAATGAAAACCTCAATACATTTCAGTTGGGATAAATTAAACTTAAGAGGATTTTTCATATCCATATATGCTTAAAAATTTCAACAGCAATGGACTTAAATACTTTGAATGTTGTATATAGCTTTAATAATGAGACAGTACTTGAATGTGAATATAAAATAAACACCTTGTTAGAGAAAGCAGACAGAGTTGTTTCTCCTATTAGTTCCCCTAAATTTAAACGCCTTTTGAAATGTAAGGTAAGCAGTCAATGTTGCATTCAAACCCATGACAATGAAGAAGAGAGTTCAGATTTGCAGGTGGATGAGGGGATTGATATAATTGGGCCAATATATAATAAAAGAATGGGGGTAAGTTGGAGAAAACAAACAAATATGCAAAAACGTAAAAACCAGTTACTGCAGAAAGAATTTATAAATAATGAATGCCTAAACTCTTCATCCTGCTCATTAAATGATCCTCAACGCTTGCTTGCTCCACTGATACCAATTACACACCACAATGATGAACAATATTACAATATTACGCTGCTACAACAACAACAACAATATTACAAAAACAATTATAGTTTATTTAAATCGGATTTTCGGTCAATTATATCTGAGAAAGAATCATTATTAAATGTCAATAAGATATTCAATATACAATATATTGCAACTTTTGAAAACGAGAAGACAGAAAATTGTGTTTTTAATGTAGCGGCTGGTGATAACCATATTATGAAACAGTTTTTATGTGCCAAAAGGGAGAAGCGATGGCGTCATCATAAACATCGCACAAGAAGCTACAGTTCTATACTTAGTTATGTCAGACTTATAATGTCATTTTCATATCTCCTATTTCAAAATTGCAAAATTTTACATGTCTTATTTGTTCTACTATTAACTTCCCCGCAGTATCTTTGTCCAATACAAGGTTTATTGGTATCGAAATCATCGCCAGCTATCGGTATTGATTTGGGTTACATTGATTTCGAAAACTCTAGCGGTATATTAGTTTATAACAGTACCAATAGCAGCACTAGTAACAGCAGCAGTATTAATAATAGATTAGCAAAAAACTCATTTTCTTTGGAACATGAAGTTGGAAATAGGGGAGAGACCTATCTTTCGGCCAGCAAAAATCTTATCATAACATCGTCAACAGAAGGTGGTAGTTCTGGTGGTGGCTATCTAGATAAATTAGATAATTTAGAAAGAAGTTTGGCTGCGGTTTTAATAAAGGTTGCATATGGCACAACTTCAACCACCAAACGTAGCATTCCGGAAAACAGTTATGTGCCAAGTTTAACAACAATAGCCACTCCTCTACTAACTACTTTAAGGTACATATGTTATTAAATTTCTAAATTTTGATATATATATAAAAAAAATTATGTTTTTTAGATATCAAGAAAAATCTCGCCAATCCCAATTAAATACACATCATCGTAATTACGAATTGGATTTGGAAAGGGACCATGCGTTACCAACTTCAGCTCCAAATGCTGATATTTTAAAGAGTAATAGTAATCCAACATATCCCAATCCAAACCGACATCATAATCATGAGCGTGATAGACACAGACACCTTATTAATTCCACTCCGAAGCCGTCATGTGAGTAAAAAGACAATTGTATAAGTACATATACAATTAAAATATAAAGTCGTGTATTCAGTATTTTATAACGTCATGAATATACATTTAAACACAAAAAAAAAAAATTATATTTATATATACAGGTAACCCTCGATTTACGCGGTCTGTTGGGACCGAAGAAAGCACGTGTAAATCAAATTCGTGTAAAACAAGGTTCAGGACTGGTACAAATTCCGTTTATAGGACCAGAAATTTCATATATCGTGTAAATCAAGACATGCGATGCATACAAAGTTTAAGTTTTGGACCCTAAAACCGCGCTAATCAAAAACATATAGAATTAAAATTTTATTTTAAATTAAATGATATTTCTTTATAATGATATGTATAAAGCTTTGTTAATAAGGCCCCTATTACGGTTTACAACTCAACTCAGTTGAGTTGTAATTTCTTAATTTTTGTATTATGGTTTACAACTTTGCTATATTGCGGTGAACAAAAACATAACAAAAATTACAACTGATCACAACCAGTTGTCTTAATTACAAAAAAATTGCAGTAACCTGTAAAAATTTCCAATAAGCAGTAAATTTAAAATTTTTAATGCAAAAAATTTTAGGTACATTGTAGAAAAATCTTTTAATTTTTGTAAAATGTGTCAGTATGCACTTGTGCAGATCTATTTTAGCACACAGTTGATGAAATTTCTTGAATCACAGTGCTGCAATTCCCGTAAAATAAAGATTATTAAAATTTTTTGAGCGTGTTTTATAAAAACCGCGCAAAAAAAAGCGCGTAATTCAAAAAAATGTTACTATTATTGATCCGTGTTATATCTAAATCGCGTAAATGAAGTACCGTGTAAATCAAGGGATACCTGTATATATATATATATATATATATATATATATATATATATATATATATATATATATATATATATATATATATATATATATATATATATATATATATATATATATAAGTATATATATATGATTATTTAGAATAAAACAACATTTAAATAAAAACTAAAAATTGTCCTGGTATAACAGCCAACACTTTTTAGACAAAAATGGGTTAGATTTACTTGAGTACCTCTCACGGTGGATCTAACCCACTTGGTGATTTATTAACATTTACCAAGTTCCCCTTTGTGTGTAGGATCATTCAATCACACACAGGTTGCAATTCAGGTACAAGCCCAAGAATCTTCATACCTCCCGTTGGTTAGGAGTTGGAGCTATGCAGATCTCCACTGCGAAGAGTGATCCAAGCTGTTTCAAAAAAGAGTTAACGATCCTTAGATCAAGCTACCAACAGCCACCACGTGTTCCCTGCAAGCAGAGTCCGCACCATACAGTCTTGTCAGGTTGTTACTTCTGGGGGCTGTATGACGTCCCGTGGCGCCAAAATAACAAATTGAGGGTGCTTTGGTGCACACCCCAGACACAGGAAATCCGTAAACTTCAAGAGCCCTGTCATTTCAGATGTTCTTGGCATCCTTGTGGCATGCATCAGCAACAGTGCTCCCATAGATTTTCAATTTCCGAAAGAAGATATCAACACGACAGACCTAGTCCAGCCATTCCCCTCGAGCCTCTACCATTTCTTAGTCCCAAAAGACTCCATGGCAACGATTCTACTGCAGGAAAGAAATACTTTTCTTCTGATACCTCCAAACGGCTTCTCTATCGTAAGCGTACTGTCATCATTGCATAGATTCATATAATTATTTACAAATTCATTTAATTTATACAGGGGAAAGATTCATATATACATTTTTCAATTTGTCACTTGCTCTAATCAATTGGCAGTTATACAAGGGTGGATTCATCCCCAAGCACGTTACTGTGTATTTTGATATTCTGTTAGGCCACCTATCGGCTCCTTGCGGAACCCAGGCGTGACCAAATTCCTTATTGTAGGCCATGCACCATGTCTTCACCAAAAGGGGATTCCTCTTAATAGTTGAACCCAGTCCTTTGACTTTTAATCTAATTTTTCGCTATTTCACAAAGACGTAGAATACAATCCTCTAAGTATTTTACTATCCTTCCTGAGAAGAATAGTTTAGTTTCATAATAATATTTAACCCTGTTCCTTAGGCAACTGGAAATATCCAATTGTTACCGGGAGCCGCCACGAGGAGGCGGAACATAGGCACTTGATGCCAATCTGACGGCTTGTAGGGCACATCAAACTAACATCTTTGGCTTCCAAACTTTTTAGACAAAAAGGACAAATAAAAAAAAAAAAAAAAAAAGAATCGTATTAAATAGAGCTTCTAGGAGGGGTTTTAATTTTCTTGAGTTTTTCCATTCCCGGGACCCCGAACATTTTTTCTTTCATTCCTTTCTTTCATTATTTGATTTATAACATAGACTAATTTTATTTAATTCAATGTTAATAAAAACTAGTTAACACTATTATGTAGGTACGTAGGTAGGTAGAAAGGCCGGTGTGAAGTTTCCTTCACACCTTCATCCAGATACCAATATGGTCCATTGTGACGCCTTAATTAGAGATAGCTAAGAAGGTATAAAGAAGGTGAAATAAGCAGCAAAAGCATAAGACAGATCCGAAAGATAGGTAGAAAAGAAAGGAAAGAAAAGAAGGTAAAGGACCAACCCCGAGAGAAATCCCACTTAAACCAAATCCGCCCAACGTGCGGTTAGCACCCAGTCACCCCTCGCGCAGCCAGGCCATCCCCATTACGAATCCTATCAGATTCTCGAGTCCGCAACCCGAGACATCCCCTAATTCGCCCAGGAATCTACTGCCCAGCCACCTCAACCTGCTACCCTGCAACCTGGGACAGTGGCACAGAAAGTGCTCAACTGACTCCAACTCCTTAGGGTCCTCGCACAACCTGCATATATCCGACAAGTCGGATCCCATCCTCACCGCCATCCTGCCTATCATACAGTGGCCCGTGATAATTCCTATCATGGTCCTAACGCAGACCCTGCTTCTGCCCAACAGCGACACCGAATCGGACTTCCTAAGCACCGGCCACAGTGTCCGTGATACCCGACAGTCCGTTCGGCTCCCCCAGGCCCGATTGGTCACGCTCAGTATCCATTCTCTAATTCTACCAAAATAGAAGCCCAATGGAGGCCTAACCGCCTCCACACAGTCAGGATCCTCCACCTCTGAGCCCTGTCTTGCCAACTCATCAGCAATCTCATTGCCGCCTATGTCGCAATGACCCGGCACCCAGCATAACCTTAGCAGATACTCCGCTAAGGCTCCCCTCAGAGCCCTCCTACACTCATCAACCAGCCTGGAGTTCACATAACAGCCCCTTACGGCCATAAGAGCCGCCTGGCTGTCCACATATATAGTGACCTCCGAGCCCCTATCAATGTTGTCCCTCATCAGTTCCACGGCCCTCCAGACCCCCAGAACCTCCGCTTGAAAAACACTGCAGTCGTCAGGAAGCCTATATGACCTTCTTATGTTCAGATCCTCAATGTAGACCCCTGCACCCGTGCCCCTCATCTTTGAGCCATCAGTGAAAATAGCAAATCCACCAAATAATCTGCCCCTGCCCGACCAGCTCTCCCTAGAGGGCATTATTACCTCTGGCAACCGACCAAAATCCAAACTGGTGCTAACATAATCAGTGGATCCCGGCGGTCCCAGGCAATAGCCACCAGCCTCAATCTCACCCAGGATCCGTGAGTGACCCTGAGTGTCATTCCTCGGAAGTCCTAACTCCCTTTGTCTAAGAATGCTCCTGGCCGCCATTCCCATCACATACTGCTCAATGGGCAGAAAATGTAGAATGACATCCAGGGCAGCCTGAGGAGTACTTCTCAAGGCACCTGTCATGCCAATTGAAGCACACCTCTGAGCCTTAGAAAGAAGGTTCCTACGACTTGCCAGTCTCAATGACTCCCACCAAACACAGCATCCATACGTAAGAATGGGTCTAACCACCGAAGTGTACAGCCATCCCACCACTGACGGCCGGAGTCCCCAGCTCCTACCTATCGATGATCTGCAAGCATAGTAAGCATTGAGACCCCTTTT
Organism: Pollenia angustigena; assembly: GCA_930367215.1. Taxonomy (NCBI): domain Eukaryota; kingdom Metazoa; phylum Arthropoda; class Insecta; order Diptera; family Polleniidae; genus Pollenia; species Pollenia angustigena. Next base: position 6,098,731 of record OV884061.1, on the reverse strand, counting down.
GAGTCTCTCCTGAGTATTCCTACCCCATGACAGCTTGCTGTCCAGAAAAACCCCCAGATACTTAGCACTATCAGATAGTCCAAGCTCCACTCCTCCCAGTACCGGCAGTCTAAACTTTTCCACCTTGTACCTCCTAGTGAAAAGAACCAACTCTGTCTTCTCCGGATTTACTCCCAGTCCCTTGTCACTTGCCCATGCCGCCAGTTCGCCCAGCGCCCCTTGCATGATGTCGCTAATTGTCGGCAGTAACTTGCCCGACACCAATATCACCACATCATCCGCGTAGGCTACGACCTTCTGACCCATTCTGTCAAAACGTCTCAGAACGACATTGACGGCCAAGAGCCACAATAAGGGAGAGAGAACTCCTCCCTGTGGGGTCCCTCTAGTCACCGATTTCCTTAAGCGTTCGTTTCCCCAGTCCGAGTGAATAACTCTGCTGCTAAGCATCATAGTTATCCATTCGACCAAGAACAACGGAACCCTTAGGTCAATCAGTGCCTGCCTTATGGCCTCTATCCTCAAATTGTTAAAGGCGCCCTCTATGTCAAGGAATGCCGCCAGGGTGTATTCCCTGGTTCGCAAACCCCGCTCCACATAACCAACCACATCATGCAACGCACTCTCAACAGATCTACCTTTAAGGTAGGCGTGTTGAGCGCCGCTGACGATGCCGGCGTCAATCTTCGTCCTCAGATGTAGATCAATCAGTCTTTCCAACGTCTTCAAGAGAAAAGACGACAAGCTGATTGGTCTAAAATCCTTGGGTTTAGAGTGACCGGTTCTACCCGCTTTGGGAATAAAAACTACCCTAACCTCACTCCACCTCCTAGGAATGTACCCGTTCAGCACACATACCCTAAACAGTTCCACCAACAACAGGAGTGATGATTTCCCGATATTCTGTAACATCGCCGGAAATATACCATCTGGCCCCGCCGATTTGTAGGACCGAAAGGTATTTACCGCCCATGTTACCTTATCCAAGGTAATCATATCACCCACCGTCTCCCTTTCCTCACCGCCTGAGCCCGAACCAGAGAAGGGGTCACCACATACAGCCTGTTCCCCCGACCCAGGATCCACACACCCCGGAAAGTGAGTCTCCATAAGCAGACAGAGAGATTCAGAGCCAGATTCTGAATAAATCCAGGGACTACAGGGTCCTTAGATAAAATTCTTCTGAACCTAGACATCTCATTCACGGATTCAACTGACTCGCTAAACTTAATCCACGAGTCCCTTTTCGCCCTTCTAATATCTCCCTTATACCTCCCGTAACTCAACTTGAAGTTACTCCAATCCTCATCCCTGCGCGTATACTTCGCCCTATTGAACAGCCTTCTGACGGTGGACCTTTGAGTTTTCAACTCGTCTGTCCACCATCTTGGCTGTGTACGCCTGCCCGGAAAATTTAACGGACAGGATCGCTCATAGCTACTGGTCAATACCACCGTGAAGGTGTTTACCAGTTGCTCCACACCGGCCGGAGTCGACCCCCAGTTCCGTGTAACCCTAAGGTTCCGTTGCACTAGTCCCGAAAACGAATCCCAATCCGTCCTTCTAGGATTCCTATATGGACACCTTTTCGACCTCTCAAACATTAGACTAAAGGACAGCCGACTATGATCAGAGAAGGAAAAATCCAAAGCCGCCCTCCAGTCCTCTACTAATTCCCTACAGTTCGTCAATGTTATATCTATCACTGCCTCTCTATCCCTAGTTCTGAACGTTGGCGTATTCCCCCTGTTACAGATAAAAAGATTGCTGGCAACAATAAAATCAAACAGACTCACCTCTTTTGTTGATGTCGGCACTACCCCATTGGGAATGGTGTGCATTGGCGTCACATCCTAGTACCAGCCTCGAGCCGCTTCTGCCCGAGTGCTCCACCAACTCTCGCACTTTTTCACTAGGTGGATCGGCAGCTTCATATGGAAAGTATGCCAGTACCAGGACCGTTTTGTCCTTGGCTTCCCCTGTCACAACCGTGAGGTCTCCATTACTGAAAGAATGAGAAATCATAAATTTATGTTCAGTTCTCGCCAGTATACAAGTCCGTACCTTCTCATCAGAGCGGGATACGAACAAGGTATACCCCGTGATCTTTAATCCAACTACCCGGTTTTTGTTAATCCAGGGCTCTTGGATTAAAGCCACGTCCACATTGTTGTCAATGAGGTGGGTTACTAATTCGGTTGAGGCCGCTTCACAGTGGTGCAAGTTTATCTGCACCACTCTCAGCCTCTTAGGGTTTATCATTTTTAGGAAACCTAAATCTGATAGACCCTAACCCGAATACAGCAACCCCTCCCATTGACTTCAGTTTTTTCAGAGATTCCCGGTCTACTGCGAACCTGAAATCTCTTCCTTGGTTCTCCTTACAACCCAGTGAAGCTATCATCTTCCACTGGCCTGTAAAGAGCCCATTGTTCTGATTGGCCAGTAACCCCAGTATGACCTCCACCGGTTTTATAGGTGGAGGAATCCATACAGTGACTACCGGCCTTAATGGCAACTCAGACGCGAGTATGACGTCCAATCTGGCTTCAGGGTAAGCGCTGCCACACCTGCCGATTGCAGCCTTTAAAAACTCAAAGGTTTTTTGATTGCAGCAACTGACAGTTTTGACACCTCTTATCCAGTCAGCCCCTTTGAACGATACTTCGTCCGGCCTTCCTTTGACGCTAAAGATTTCGTCGAGTAGTTTGTTTTCTAGCACCTGCCATTTCTCGACACTGATCCTTCCATCGGGATCCATACGATCAATGACAGTTGCTAGAATACCGTCCTTACCTGACGACTCCCTTAGCTTCTTTGACGTAGAGGGTTGTTCCTCTCTGGAACCAGCCCTCTTAGTGATCTCCTTTCGGGGATCCTTCCTTTTGGCCGCTGGGGATTTCTGGTCATCACCAGACCTAACTCTCTTAAATATCCCCTTTTTGGGGGCCTTAGCAGAGCTCTGTCGGTGATCACCCGATTTCCCTGCAGATGTTGGCTGGTTTTTCTCAGTAATCCCCTTTGTGACCTCCCTTAGGGGGGGACTGTCGGAGATTATCAAGACTTTACCAGTCCTCATCGCGCAGCTAGTAGAGGGTGGTACATCATCAGGCTTGGTTCCCTTATCCGTGACCGTACTGTCTCGGTTTAGAGAACCAGGTGTTTATTCTGTACCCCCTTTCTTACTTCCCGTTCCATTATTGGAGGATTCATCAGCAGGGGTTACTGAGGGTTCGTTGTCCATACTGACATTTGAGCCCTCAGCAGCCCTTGCTGTGTATCCCGCAGGATAGGGAATGCCTAGGATATCACCGACAGATCCGTGGATTCGTTCGAATCTGGCAACGTTCTTTCGGTGCTTCCTCAACAAGTGCCTATCCCGCCCATCGTGTAGTGAGGAGTCTTTCTTAGCTATCTTTTCTAGAAAGGCTAAGGAGGCCCTTACATCACTCTTGGCTTTTTCAAGACTCGTTCGGCCTTCTGATGCGACCTGTTCTGTCGCATCCTGCCGAATAATGGGTTTTGATCCACCCACTACTCCGCTCCCTATCTCGAGTGTGACCTCAGGAGCCGATGGCCCGGCCCTATGGTCCTGATCATGAGCTGAAATCATTGTAATTTCATGCTCATCATCAGATCCCAGAGCTAGACCATCGAGTCTTTCCGAGACCCCTGTTCGAGACGGGGAACCGACTGGGGGGTCGTTCGTCCCGCTTGTCTCTGTCAGTTCTGTCAATAACTGACCTTCTTGCTCAAGAATATCTCTGTAGATACTCAGCCAATCGGCGTCGGGATCTGACACCGAAACTGCCGAGTTGTCAGAGATATTCCCTGCATCGACTCTTAGAGTCGCGTCCTTGGTTTTTTCTGTAATTTGTCCAGTTTTTTGGTCCCACGAGTAAGCCGTAAAGAAAAGGACCGTCTCGCGCAGTGACGGCTTGCACGGACTAGGCCAAGTTACAACTGACCCTTGCCATCGGCGACAGAGGGAAGCTGTTCGCGACCAGTTTCTTTAACCACTAACCAGCCATTCAGGTCCTCGGCACTGCTATCAACCACCTTGACCTTAAAAGTGGGGGAAATGGGAAATAAAGGGGGATTGATAGGATCATAGGTAATGGGATGGGGATGGGAGGATGGATAACCCTTAGTCGTGCTGGCCTTAAAGCAAATACCTTCCAACTTGTCCCGGCTAAAATTTGCCGACTCAAGTTACAAGACATTCACTACAGCCAGCATTTAAGCCACCACATCTCGGCAAGATAGTTATCCAGGTGGTGGTATACTTTGTATTAATAAATGTCAAAAACTCTAGTAATATGTAAAAGTTTGATAGTGTGAATGCATGAGTGATGAAAATGACAAGTATTTTTGAAAAAGGTTTGACATCCCATACGACTTCATCGTTTTTTGAAACATTTCTAACTGTGTGAGTGTATATACTTTGTGATGGTGTGAACACAAACTGTTATGTTAAATTAGATTTCTTGACAGTTTCAACAAAACTCATTAGATATCTATTTCACAAAGTATTATGGAATACGTAAGACTTGTGAGATAGGTAAACTAGCCTTTAATTACAAACTATATTTAATTTAAATTTTATGAAAGATTATTTCTTTAATGAATAATACTTTAATGAGCGAGTTGAAACGCTGGCTAGCCAAGAGAAAAAGGAAGTTTAAATTACCAATCGTTTTGTCACCCAAAAAGCTATCAAGTTGTTGTTGTTGGTGTTGATGTTGCAGTTCGACCTGAAAAACTAGTATGTATAAAAACTATTTTCTGTTCTTCTTCGCACTCTCAGAGGGAAAGTCATGGAAAATAAAGATTGCGTATCCTAAGAGTGAATGTAAAAATAAGGAGATATGATTTAAGGTGTCATGGTCAACACAAAACAAAAGAGTAAAATAATAATGAACTAATAATTAAATGTATAAATTGTATGATTATGAATAATGAACTGAATATGGATTTGGATGAAAATCATTTCACAAAAGAGGTCCGGTTTATCGGAACAAATTAAATATAAAAATGTACCATATATAATAAATAAAACTAGATGACCCGTGCGAATATTTCGCACCGTTAGTTGTCATTTTTGTAACATAAAATTAAAATAATTAATAGAAATTTTAGTAACTTCAATTCATTTTATTAAAAGTATAAAAATATTAGAAATCATAATATAAGTATATCATACATATTTACATACATACATACATATGTTTAAATGCTTTTATAATACTTCTTTGAATACAATGTTAGAGGTAATGACATGATCATCGTTAACTTTTTGCCCGTACGAATCCTTAATACAAACAAAAATATATTTCTAATTATTTTTCGTCATTAGTGTTAGAAATAAGCTTTAAAATGTGATATCATTCATTAAATTTGATGCGGTGGTATGGGAGATATTTGCAACCGACAAAAAAGTGCTTTAGAAATAATATATATGATAATAAAAACCCCTCCTAGAAAGGAAGATTTGTTTTCTCCTTCCTACAACTGATGCCCAACGGAAATTTTACTTTACTCAAGTGTGGTTATCCCATCTCCTAATAGTTGTTGTCTTCATCATCATTAGTTTGTGGTGCACTTCATCATTGTTGTTGTTTTACATTTATTAACCATCGTTAACTACGGTTGTTGCATTTTAGAAGAAATTTAATCTATTCATTTTAAGCCAAAAATTCTCTTAATTATCGAATAACGAAGTCCTCATAATACCTAGACATCACCGATAGTCCTAACAATATACGTCCGACACTAAATGGCGATGTAAATCAACGCAAAATGGAGTTGGAATTCAACCTGCAGATAGTAATATTTCGACATCAATCCTAAATGACGTTCAGTTCAGGAAACTTTTAAGTGGTTTATCAGTTAGCCAGACGTAATCCTCATTTAATAGTTGCACAGCACACTTTAATGGTGGCCGAAATTCTATAAAAGCAGAAGATTTCCTAGAAGCAGAAACTTGTGAAAGAGCCGAAAACAATGCTTAATTGCTACGGATGTGGAGCAGGAGGATATTACCTCTCCAATTGCCCATCTTGTAATAAAAGCAGCGTTTGTGGACAAGAAGAAAAACTTGATTTTATTCACTACATACTTTTTTGGTGGGACGAAATGTGCCCATAAAAAAATATGAACGTTGGCGGACTTAATGGCTAAGCGATGGCATGTCATAACGTCCAGTGACACATGGACGTTACGACGCTCCAAAAAGTGTTATGGTGTCCATGGAGTAACATTTGCAAGCAACTATGCAATTGGAGCTGTTTAACTCAAGGGTGAGTTACTCCAATCCTCATCCCTGCGCGTATACTTCGCCCTATTGAACAGCCTTCTGACGGTGGACCTTTGAGTTTTCAACTCGTCTGTCCACCATCTTGGCTGTGTACGCCTGCCCGGAAAATTTAACGGACAGGATCGCTCATAGCTACTGGTCAATACCACCGTGAAGGTGTTTACCAGTTGCTCCACACCGGCCGGAGTCGACCCCCAGTTCCGTGTAACCCTAAGGTTCCGTTGCACTAGTCCCGAAAACGAATCCCAATCCGTCCTTCTAGGATTCCTATATGAACACCTTTTCGACCTCTCAAACATTAGACTAAAGGACAGCCGACTATGATCAGAGAAGGAAAAATCCAAAGCCACCCTCCAGTCCTCTACTAATTCCCTACAGTTCGTCAATGTTATATCTATCACTGCCTCTCTATCCCTAGTTCTGAACGTTGGCGTATTCCCCCTGTTACAGATAAAAAGATTGCTGGCAACAATAAAATCAAACAGACTCACCTCTTTTGTTGATGTCGGCACTACCCCATTGGGAATGGTGTGCATTGGCGTCACATCCTAGTACCAGCCTCGAGCCGCTTCTGCCCGAGTGCTCCACCAACTCTCGCACTTTTTCACTAGGTGGATCGGTAGCTTCATATGGAAAGTATGCCAGTACCAGGACCGTTTTGTCCTTGGCTTCCCCTGTCACAACCGTGAGGTCTCCATTACTGAAAGAATGAGAAATCATAAATTTATGTTCAGTTCTCGCCAGTATACAAGTCCGTACCTTCTCATCAGAGCGGGATACGAACAAGGTATACCCCGTGATCTTTAATCCAACTACCCGGTTTTTGTTAATCCAGGGCTCTTGGATTAAAGCCACGTCCACATTGTTGTCAATGAGGTGGGTTACTAATTCGGTTGAGGCCGCTTCACAGTGATGCAAGTTTATCTGCACCACTCTCAGCCTCTTAGGGTTTATCATTTTTAGGAAACCTAAATCTGATAGACCCTAACCCGAATACAGCAACCCCTCCCATTGACTTCAGTTTTTTCAGAGATTCCCGGTCTACTGCGAACCTGAAATCTCTTCCTTGGTTCTCCTTACAACCCAGTGAAGCTATCATCTTCCACTGGCCTGTAAAGAGCCCATTGTTCTGATTGGCCAGTAACCCCAGTATGACCTCCACCGGTTTTATAGGTGGAGGAATCCATACAGTGACTACCGGCCTTAATGGCAACTCAGACGCGAGTATGACGTCCAATCTGGCTTCAGGGTAAGCGCTGCCACACCTGCCGATTGCAGCCTTTAAAAACTCAAAGGTTTTTTGATTGCAGCAACTGACAGTTTTGACACCTCTTATCCAGTCAGCCCCTTTGAACGATACTTCGTCCGGCCTTCCTTTGACGCTAAAGATTTCGTCGAGTAGTTTGTTTTCTAGCACCTGCCATTTCTCGACACTGATCCTTCCATCGGGATCCATACGATCAATGACAGTTGCTAGAATACCGTCCTTACCTGACGACTCCCTTAGCTTCTTTGACGTAGAGGGTTGTTCCTCTCTGGAACCAGCCCTCTTAGTGATCTCCTTTCGGGGATCCTTCCTTTTGGCCGCTGGGGATTTCTGGTCATCACCAGACCTAACTCTCTTAAATATCCCCTTTTTGGGGGCCTTAGCAGAGCTCTGTCGGTGATCACCCGATTTCCCTGCAGATGTTGGCTGGTTTTTCTCAGTAATCCCCTTTGTGACCTCCCTTAGGGGGGGACTGTCGGAGATTATCAAGACTTTACCAGTCCTCATCGCGCAGCTAGTAGAGGGTGGTACATCATCAGGCTTGGTTCCCTTATCCGTGACCGTACTGTCTCGGTTTAGAGAACCAGGTGTTTATTCTGTACCCCCTTTCTTACTTCCCGTTCCATTATTGGAGGATTCATCAGCAGGGGTTACTGAGGGTTCGTTGTCCATACTGACATTTGAGCCCTCAGCAGCCCTTGCTGTGTATCCCGCAGGATAGGGAATGCCTAGGATATCACCGACAGATCCGTGGATTCGTTCGAATCTGGCAACGTTCTTTCGGTGCTTCCTCAACAAGTGCCTATCCCGCCCATCGTGTAGTGAGGAGTCTTTCTTAGCTATCTTTTCTAGAAAGGCTAAGGAGGCCCTTACATCACTCTTGGCTTTTTCAAGACTCGTTCGGCCTTCTGATGCGACCTGTTCTGTCGCATCCTGCCGAATAATGGGTTTTGATCCACCCACTACTCCGCTCCCTATCTCGAGTGTGACCTCAGGAGCCGATGGCCCGGCCCTATGGTCCTGATCATGAGCTGAAATCATTGTAATTTCATGCTCATCATCAGATCCCAGAGCTAGACCATCGAGTCTTTCCGAGACCCCTGTTCGAGACGGGGAACCGACTGGGGGGTCGTTCGTCCCGCTTGTCTCTGTCAGTTCTGTCAATAACTGACCTTCTTGCTCAAGAATATCTCTGTAGATACTCAGCCAATCGGCGTCGGGATCTGACACCGAAACTGCCGAGTTGTCAGAGATATTCCCTGCATCGACTCTTAGAGTCGCGTCCTTGGTTTTTTCTGTAATTTGTCCAGTTTTTTGGTCCCACGAGTAAGCCGTAAAGAAAAGGACCGTCTCGCGCAGTGACGGCTTGCACGGACTAGGCCAAGTTACAACTGACCCTTGCCATCGGCGACAGAGGGAAGCTGTTCGCGACCAGTTTCTTTAACCACTAACCAGCCATTCAGGTCCTCGGCACTGCTATCAACCACCTTGACCTTAAAAGTGGGGGAAATGGGAAATAAAGGGGGATTGATAGGATCATAGGTAATGGGATGGGGATGGGAGGATGGATAACCCTTAGTCGTGCTGGCCTTAAAGCAAATACCTTCCAACTTGTCCCGGCTAAAATTTGCCGACTCAAGTTACAAGACATTCACTACAGCCAGCATTTAAGCCACCACATCTCGGCAAGATAGTTATCCAGGTGGTGGTATACTTTGTATTAATAAATGTCAAAAACTCTAGTAATATGTAAAAGTTTGATAGTGTGAATGCATGAGTGATGAAAATGACAAGTATTTTTGAAAAAGGTTTGACATCCCATACGACTTCATCGTTTTTTGAAACATTTCTAACTGTGTGAGTGTATATACTTTGTGATGGTGTGAACACAAACTGTTATGTTAAATTAGATTTCTTGACAGTTTCAACAAAACTCATTAGATATCTATTTCACAAAGTATTATGGAATACGTAAGACTTGTGAGATAGGTAAACTAGCCTTTAATTACAAACTATATTTAATTTAAATTTTATGAAAGATTATTTCTTTAATGAATAATACTTTAATGAGCGAGTTGAAACGCTGGCTAGCCAAGAGAAAAAGGAAGTTTAAATTATCAATCGTTTTGTCACCCAAAAAGCTATCAAGTTGTTGTTGTTGGTGTTGATGTTGCAGTTCGACCTGAAAAACTAGTATGTATAAAAACTATTTTCTGTTCTTCTTCGCACTCTCAGAGGGAAAGTCATGGAAAATAAAGATTGCGTATCCTAAGAGTGAATGTAAAAATAAGGAGATATGATTTAAGGTGTCATGGTCAACACAAAACAAAAGAGTAAAATAATAATGAACTAATAATTAAATGTATAAATTGTATGATTATGAATAATGAACTGAATATGGATTTGGATGAAAATCATTTCACAAAAGAGGTCCGGTTTATCGGAACAAATTAAATATAAAAATGTACCATATATAATAAATAAAACTAGATGACCCGTGCGAATATTTCGCACCGTTAGTTGTCATTTTTGTAACATAAAATTAAAATAATTAATAGAAATTTTAGTAACTTCAATTCATTTTATTAAAAGTATAAAAATATTAGAAATCATAATATAAGTATATCATACATATTTACATACATACATACATATGTTTAAATGCTTTTATAATACTTCTTTGAATACAATGTTAGAGGTAATGACATGATCATCGTTAACTTTTTGCCCGTACGAATCCTTAATACAAACAAAAATATATTTCTAATTATTTTTCGTCATTAGTGTTAGAAATAAGCTTTAAAATGTGATATCATTCATTAAATTTGATGCGGTGGTATGGGAGATATTTGCAACCGACAAAAAAGTGCTTTAGAAATAATATATATGATAATAAAAACCCCTCCTAGAAAGGAAGATTTGTTTTCTCCTTCCTACAACTGATGCCCAACGGAAATTTTACTTTACTCAAGTGTGGCTATCCCATCTCCTAATAGTTGTTGTCTTCATCATCATTAGTTTGTGGTGCACTTCATCGTTGTTGTTGTTTTACATTTATTAACCATCGTTAACTACGGTTGTTGCATTTTAGAAGAAATTTAATCTATTCATTTTAAGCCAAAAATTCTCTTAATTATCGAATAACGAAGTCCTCATAATACCTAGACATCACCGATAGTCCTAACAATATACGTCCGACACTAAATGGCGATGTAAATCAACGCAAAATGGAGTTGGAATTCAACCTGCAGATAGTAATATTTCGACATCAATCCTAAATGACGTTCAGTTCAGGAAACTTTTAAGTGGTTTATCAGTTAGCCAGACGTAATCCTCATTTAATAGTTGCACAGCACACTTTAATGGTGGCCGAAATTCTATAAAAGCAGAAGATTTCCTAGAAGCAGAAACTTGTGAAAGAGCCGAAAACAATGCTTAATTGCTACGGATGTGGAGCAGGAGGATATTACCTCTCCAATTGCCCATCTTGTAATAAAAGCAGCGTTTGTGGACAAGAAGAAAAACTTGATTTTATTCACTACATACTTTTTTGGTGGGACGAAATGTGCCCATAAAAAAATATGAACGTTGGCGGACTTAATGGCTAAGCGATGGCATGTCATAACGTCCAGTGACACATGGACGTTACGACGCTCCAAAAAGTGTTATGGTGTCCATGGAGTAACATTTGCAAGCAACTATGCAATTGGAGCTGTTTAACTCAAGGGTGAGAAACAATTTGAGTAACTATTGAATACGCTAGTCGATTACTGCTCCAAGCTGAGAGAAGTTACTCTACAACCGAACGTGAAGCGTTGGTAGTCGCTTGGGCTATTCAAAAGTTCAGAGACTACAAAGAAGGTTCAGAAGTCTTAGGTCTTATAGATCACCAACCCCTTAAATGGTTGTTTAGCTTAATAGCCCAAAGCCCCGTCTTGCAAGATGGGCATTGCAATTACAAACGTATAACATAAAATCTTAATATACTCCCGGTCGTCAAAATGCTGTAGCAAACACCCCATCAGAGCCTCCATGCCAACTGAAACCCAAAATTATGAAAATGTGATTAGACATACCCGTTGAGGTTATATGTGTGTTATAAAGATTTTACTTATCAGAAGAGTCATAGAATAAAAAGCTAGTAGTACCTCACTCTATGCGTAGCATGGTTCTCTTTAATTATCATGATAGCTTTACAGCTGGTCATTATGGCAATGACAGGACTATAAGGAATGGCAAAAATTCGGTAAAAATTGCTTAATTTGTGGAAATGTGCAAAAATTAGCTAACAGCGGCATTATTGGAAAGTCTAACACTTATTTTTTGTGTAGAAAAGAAAACCGTATTAGTGATTTCCATAAGCTGCATCTTAAATGTAATACTTTTAATGCTTTTTTGTAAATTCCCAAAAAACAAATTTTTTAATATTATTTTTGCAAAATGTATGTAAATAACGTGAATTTTAAAAATGTTAATCTGGCTTTTATTTGCCAAAATTTTTGTTTGTTTGTTTTTTTTTTAATAACAACGAATTTAAAAATAAACAATGAAAAATATTTTGCTGTTAAGATAACTTAAATAACTGACGTTAAGATAGAACTTAGCAGTAAACGTTATTGTTAAAAAAGTTACTGAATAAAATTTACGTTAACTTTGCTGTTAAATATTTTTAACAATTTAAATTATGTTAAAATTGAATAGAGAATCGCACTACAGGGGGGTTATTATGTAATTCGATTCGAAACGAAAATACTTTCGAAAGAAATTTCCGTATCGAAAATGAAATGGTATTTTCTAATCCGTTCGAAAGCAACACAGATTTGTATTTGTTAAAAAAAGGGAAAAACAAATTTATACACAATAAATTTGACAGTACCTGTCAATATTGACAGAACTTTTTTTGAAAAACAAACGTTAAATTTTCCGCAAAACGTAAATATAAATTAAAACTTCCAAACAAAATAAAATTACAAATAATTATTAATAAAAAAATAGCGGTTTAAGAATATGGATTCTGTTGCATTGTGGTTGGAAGATAGCTATAAAGAAAGTGATGCAATTGCAGAAAGATTTTTTTAATTATGAAATTTAATCATAAAAATACTACTTTTAGTTTCGTGAAAAACTTTCGGCTTAATAAAAATTCATTTATGTATATCTACAATTGAATATAAGGCGATTTAGAGCCACCTGAAAGATCGACAGTCATTGCACCTTTGAAAAAATTAGCTGCCACATTATAATGTTTGACACGAGTTGGATACCAACATCAGATTGGCCAAGATTGCCTTGTGGGACTTTCACACCCATCAATTTCCATATGCTTATCTGAGGTATGCGAAATAATCGAACCAAATCTTTGCCCGAAGCATATTGTCTTTGAAATGACTGAAGAAAAAAAAGGAGGCGAAAAGATATTTTTTTTAATTAATGTCGAATACTTGGAGTAATTGGAGCAGTAGACGGCACTCACATTCAAGTAATAAGGCCAAGTAACGATGAGCATTATTACTTCAACCGAAAACAGACATTTAACTTCAACCTAGTAACAAAGCACATTTGTAAAAATAGTTAACACAAAATCGATTAAATGAAAACTCACTTTTTCCAATTCACTATACGGTGGACCAACCGCATCTTAATCCTTTGACAGTCTTGCCACAAATCCTTCGACTTGCTTTTAGCATTTGCAACATTAAGGTGGCCCTTTGCTAAATCTGCCTGTGCAACCATAAAATCAACCATCACCTCATACTGTCTTGGTTTTGTAAACATTGCTTAGTTTGAGCTTTCCCTAAAGCATTTAAAAAAATTTCAGACTAAAAACAAAAAGAGTTGTGACAACAAATACATGGTATAAATTGTGATTTCAAGTCACTCACAGTTCTAAATATACAGGATATCTTATGTTTTTAATTGTATTTTACGGTTTTTGTTAAAAGTTTTATTTACTTACTTACATTTTTAAATTTTTTATCGTTTTCGCAAGCACAGCCACTTTCGAATAATTTACGAACAATTTAAATTAACTGACATTTGCTTTCGTATTACATAGTTGCAATTGTAAAAGGGTAATTTTTAATTTACGAAAAGGGTTAAAAAAAATCCCGCAAAAATAAAATATTTCCGAACGTTCGAAAATAGATTTTCGAAAAACGTACTACATAATACAATTTGTACGAATTCGCAAATCTTTTCCTTCGAATCGTATTACATAATAACCCCCCAGTCACACCACCAGAAAACCAATGGATTTTGATTGTAGAAGATTTGTGTAGTCTTTAGAATTGTTTCGATTAACAACTGCATCAGCCGAAAATTGTGCACATGCATTGTTAAATGAAATCTTTTTAAGATACTGTATCCCCCGAAGACTTCATTCAGATAATTGAAGTCAATATATTTAATTGTTAATTGTTTCCATTAACAACTGCATCAGCCGAAAATTGTGCATATGCATTATTAAATGAAATATTTTTAAGATACTGTATCCCCCGAAGACTTCATTCAGATAATTGAAGTCAATATATTTAAGCAGTAATGCAAAAGTTAACGTTTTTTCTTGGAATTCAACAATTATTCATGCCAGTTTAACATCAGGAAGCTAATACCGTAGAACGAAAGAACGCAGACCTTGAAATGCTGTAACAAGCTGCGCTTTTATGTTTTATAAATTAAATAACTTGTTAATAAATATTTGTATTTTTATTTAAGCACGTTTATTAAAAAAGAGTGAAGTAAAAAGTAAAATGGAGGTATAAAAGTAACAAAAGAATTCTTTTTCTTTTTAACATATATAATATCACCTGATTACAATGATGCTAACTTAGCGACTTATTAACAGCTAGAATTAAAATAAAAATCCATAAATCATAACATGCTTAATCCCTACCTTAACGGCGTGGTGGCCTTACGGCACGACCACTTCTCGTTACTACCGGTTTCCTAGCCTGCGTCCCATCATCCCAGATCCACACGCACCTGAACCAGCTGCTTCGGGAATTATTTGACTGGATGAAGTCCCACATTCAACCAAAGAAACCCAGCGGGAAAAAGAAGCCCTCTGTACCCCTTCTTTTGGATAAACAAGGCCTTCTCGCTCCATTCCATACTCATATCTTTTTTACACGCGTTGTCATTGCGGAGAAGGCCTTCCGCTTTCCATTCTTTCGCCAGAGCTTCTTAAACGCATTCAAATAAATGGCTCTTAGAAGGCTTTCCAGAGAATGACTGTTAAAAGGCCTTAGAAAAAAGGTTATATTGAAGGGTTTTTAAGAAAGGAATGTTAAAGACCTTTCAATTAATGACACTTAAAAGGCTTTTCAGACCATCCTTCTTCAAATGCCTTTGATTAAAGGTCATATTGAAGGGCTATCAGTCTAAAACATTAAGGAATATTTCCTTACAAATGAAATTAGAAGACTGAATAGGTTTCATGTACATACCAGATCTACAATATAGATAATGAAACAACACTTAACTTTTTATATATACCTATTTTACAAACGTATGTTTATATTTTTTATTAAACTTATTGTAGTTTAATAACACATGTGTTATTTTTTTATTGAAATAATCAAATTTGCTAAATATTAAAAAATATATAATAAAAAAAAAAAACTTTTAAGCACAAGTACCTATCTTCGTTAATGAACAAAACTCAACTAAAATGATTTGCATTATTGTTTTTATTTTGTATTTTAATATGTCCCTACTTTGTTACTTTGTTTTTATAACGGTATCTGAATTCTTTCGCTTTGGCGTAAAAAACAAAACATAAAACTTTACTTTTTCTCCTTTCAACTACAACTAAAATGATTTACAAAATATGTTGCTTTTTTTTTTGTAAAAGAATCTGAATTCTTTTGCTTTTGCTTGTGCAAAAAAACAAAACAAAAAATGTTAATCCTTCTGTGGAAGGTGTATCTTATCGTTTATACCAAAGAGCCGAGGCCTTCTATGAGGCATTCTTTAAGGCCAGTTTACACGGTAATACATTGTATTACGACATAAAGTAGAATGAGAGAAATCATATCATGTAAAAGCAAAATGCATTGAGTAAGAGAGAATACGAATGCAAAATCTGACAAGCGGTCGGTAAATGGTTTTTTTCTAAACCATTTTAGAAACTTATGTATTTTCATCACACAAGAGGTGCATTTTAACGGAGTATATTGAAGGTTGTAGCATTTGTATACAATTACAAAAACAACTAAAATCAACTCAGGAAATGTTCATGTTGTTTTTGTAAAAATTGTAAAACTGCAACCATCTGCTTTTTTGTTATTATTTTTGATTTTACTTATACCATCCGTGTAAACATAAAGTATACTCTCAACAGACTTTTATTTTTTTCTTTTAAACACGGAGAGAATTTCATATTATTTTGATTCTACAAAGTCGTAATACATTGTATTACCGTGTAAACTGGCCTTTAGCAGTTACGTAAGAAAAATAATTAAATCAAAACATTTTTTAAGCAGGCCTTTAAAAAGGCCTAAAGTAAGAAGGTCTTCTGAGTTTTCCCGCTGGGAACTGGTTCATTTACGCTACAATTCGCGCTACCCCCTGTGACCTCCGCCATTATTGGCCCCAGCAACACCATCGCCCAGACCCTCTACAGGTGGATTCACAATTCTATTCTGATCCGAACCTATGACAGTCTTGTCCCTAATATCATCCCTAATATCCTCGAATAACAAATCACTCGCACTAAAATCCTCATTTCGAGTCCTAACACGTCGATTGCGTCGGAAATAATTATTAAAACTTTCCCTAATTACGTTGGATCTGTCATTATGTGATGAAATAATCCTACCGTAATGCCATTCATTACCGCTTTTCTTAAAAACAACCAAATCCCCCTTATGTAACATTGCCATCGCCCTATCATTTCTATCGTAGTAATATTTCTGCCTCTCCCTTTTTCTTTCAAATCTGTCCTGAATCTCGCTTTCATCAATGTTGTTTCGTAACAAGAGCGAACCTGATACTGGCAATTTGGTTTTCAAAAGTCTCCCGGAGAATAATTATGCGGAGTAATATGCAGACTTGCCAAAGGGGTTGTGTTATATTTTAACAAACGATACTGAAATTGATCCACATCATTTGCCTCAAAACATCGTTTAAGGATGTTCTTGGCAATGGCTACACCCTTTTCAGCCAGCCCATCGCTCTGGGGATATCCTGGACTTGAGAATTTAAATTTAATATTATATTCGTCTGAAAACCGTGCAAATTCTGCCGATCCAAAAGGACTATTATCACATTTAATGACCGAGGGATTTCCTAGCTTATTGGACACCTGGCACAATGTACCGATTACATGGCCTTACGTTCTGTTCCGAATATTAAAGGAAATGAGGTAGTTCGAATACGCATCAATAAGGGAAATGTAATCCCGACCAGCATATTCGAAGATTTCCATGGCCACTATATGAAACGGATACGGAACTTCATCCTGAAGCAATGGTTCCTTCTGAACTTTTCACAAATTTTGCAGGAGGCTACCAATTCCCTAATCTGTCCACTCATTCGGGGCCAAAAATAAAGCATCCTTGCACGAGCAAGCGTTTTTTCTATACCGAGATATGGAGTATGCAGCCAATTTGACATTCTACGTTGCATGCCTGAGGGAATTACCAATCTGTGATTCAAAAACAACAACCCGTTTCGGCATGTACATAACTCCGATTTCAACTAATAAAATTGTTGACCTAGTGCATCAAGTTTATGAATGCTAGGCCAATAACTTTCAACATAATTATAAATCCGTGAATATTCTTCGTCTTCCCTTAATTTTTTCCGATAAAAATTATAATTTTTCCCGCGTAAGACAAACCGATTTTGTCACCGAGTGAATGACCCCTGAAAGGTCTTCAAATTCAGAAACTTCCGACAACTGTGCTCTAGACAAGCAATCAGCCAATAACATCTCCCTACTCGGTTTGTAAACAACAGTCATATGCGGATATTTTAGAAGGCACATAAACATGGGTTGAAGCTAGACGCCTGCACAAATGGATTTGTACTTCAAAAGTACATATGATCTAGCAAAGCATGAACACTTACTCGAACTATAATAAAAAACATGGTACATGTTTTTGAGAACAACAAAATTAGCGAGTAACTATTGGTTGTTACTCGACTTTGTTTGTGCTTGCTAACCACTTGTTCGTTTTTCTCTCTCACTTGACCATTCATAAAACGAACGGTCGAGTATCATGCGACAGCCAAACTTCACTAGGTACCATCAGTACCACGTGAAGTTTTGCAAACATTAAAAACAAAAAATATTGTCTTTTTTAACTGTTAAGTTTAATAAAAAAATGAAAATAAATGAGGTATGTTAATACCTACATAACTTTATTTATTTAGATCATTTAGATTTTTATTTATTTATAAATATTTAAAAGTGAAATTTATTTGCAATAATATTTACTTGTATATGAAAAAATGTTTAGGCTAAATTACACAAAAAAAATTCTAACTATCTAGTCTTAAGAAATACATTTTTGTCAAATTTTTTGGTAATTACACAAATTTCAGCTTTACTACAAGTGCCACATGAAGTGACCATAATTTTATAGGTACTTCTTTTTCGTTGTACCCATTTTAATATGTTCCTTTTTTTCGGAACAAATTTCATCTTTGGCTGCTGTATGTTAGTATTTATAAAAACAACAATCACTTCTCTTCACTTTTTGCGCGTTAAGCAAGAGAACAAATAAATACTATATTCGACAGCGAGTTTCGCATATGAAGAAAAAAGTTACTTGTTGCAGACCTCTAGTTGAAACCGCATTGTCAAATCATTAAAACCAGGGTCTCTGACGGCTTATGATCACTTGCGACAGTGAACTCACGTCCATATAATAAGAAATGGAAACGTTGGCACGCGAACACAATTGCCAGAAGCTCCTTCTCAATTTGCGCCCATTTCTGTTCACTCCTACTTAGTGTTCGAGATGCAAATACCACAGGATGGCCATTTTGTATCAATGCTAGGGTATTCATTCATTAATCGGTTAACCGATTAATTACTACCCGGTTAACTGATCGGTTAATTTAAAATTGGCTTTTTTCGATTAACGATTAAACCGGTTAATTTCAGTCGATTAACCGATTATTTTTTTTTTTAATTTTTTGCAGTATTTAACCATATTTTTTTGTGTTTTTAATTATGGGTGATTTTCAAAACGTTAGCTGCAAAGTAACTAGGTTTTTTAAATGTATTCTGCAATGCAACCTTGTACAATTTAACAACGTTGTCTGTACCAAAGTTAACCAAAAAAGTGACCAAAGTGCACCATAAAAGTTATTAAAGTGCACCAAGAAAGTTGTGTTTACAAATATTTTTTCATACAATATAATTCCTTCTAAAAATACAGTAACATAAATTAAGAAATTCGGATATTAACATTTTTGCAGAATGTTCGGTGCTGAGCATTGCCAGGATGAGTTAGATGATGACCTGACAACAGAAGAAACTTTCGATAGTAACACAAAAACAGAATAAACCGAAACAATTTGAAGTTTAAAAATTAAAACAGGACTCTAATGGCATAATGGAAGATTTTACATGTTTAGAGAAATCCAGGAAAAGGACTGAGAATTTAGGTATTCTGTATTATGGGTTGTTTTTGATTTCTCCAACATAGTGAAGAAATTTTTTCCAACGCAAGTTTTATCAAAACTAAAGAAAAGAATAGCTTAAATCCTAAACATTTTAACCAGATTATTTTTCTAAAAGATTATTTTATAAGATCTCCTTAAACTATTTAAATTACTAATAAAATTTTTTTTGCTCGTTTTAGTTCAAGAATTGTTGTTTGTTATGTTATTGTTTTTTTTTTAACTAATAAACTCCAAAGAATAAAGAATTTGTCAAGTTTATATATTGAAATGTCTTAATTTATAAAAAAAAACTTTATTAATCGGTTAACCGATCAATAACAAAATTAACCGATTATTAACCGATTAAACCAGAACCTCGATTAATTAATCAAGCACTTAACCGATTAAAGTAAAAGCCCGATAAAATTAATACCCTAATCAATACGCAACCCAATCCATCCTTTGATGCGTCAGTCTGTATGACCACGGGAATTTTCGGATCATAAATCACAAGCACTGGCTCAGATGTTACTATACCGAGCAAATTTTCGAATTCCCTATCGTGTTCCACTGTCCACTTAAACTCTACATCATTCCGAGTTAGATTTCGCAAGCCCGCCGATCGCCTTGAAAGATTTGGTATAAAGCTAGTCAGATATTTGAGAAGACCCAATACGTCCGATTTATTGGCCGGTTTCTTCATTCCTAATATTGCATCCCGATATTTTAAATTCGCTTTGATTTTCCCTTCCGATAAAATATTTCTTATGAATTTCACTTCGCGTTTCCGATATTGAATATTGTCCGGAATTAATTTAATATTATTGATACGTGCCCTATTCATCACCACACTCATTATCCGATCATGTTCCTCCTCACTATCCGCGCATATAGCCACATCATCAAAATATATGAGTACCCCCTGTATATCGCCAAAAATTCTTATCATCTCCTGCTGAAACATCTCCGGGGCACAGTTAAGGCCAAATGGCACTCGAATAAATCTCAACCTCCCAAAAGGTGTTAAAAACGTTGTAAGCTCCGAGGTTTTCTTGTCCAACTCCATGTGCCAAAACCTGCTGATTAAATCGAGAACCAAAAAAATCGTTTACCTGCCAGTTCAGATGTTAGGTCATCTATTGTCGGAATTAAAAAATATTCACGTTTAATACACTCATTTAGTGCCTTTGGAGCCAGACATATTCTAAGGTCACCGTCGGGCTTCTTAACTATCTCTAAATTGTTCACCCAATCAGTTGGAAAATCGAAAGGAATAATAATTCCGTCTCCTACCATTTTCCCTAGTTCCGATATCAATTTTTCCGCCAATGAGTCCGGTATCCGTTTTCTGTAGTGAAGGACCGGCTTCGAATTTTCCTTCAATGTGATTGAAAAAGTTTTCGGAAATTTTCCAAATCCACGGTTTTTACTGTTCCCTTTACCTTACTGGTCCTCTATGCGCAGTCACATATACATATGTAGATTGTTACACAGTGTACAAATTGGTAGCGACCGCAGCTTCTGTTTAGGACCGCACACAAGCACATAATATCTTTGTGTGAGTGCGTTCGGGGCTTGGTTATCACTGATTTAAAGACAAAATAAAAGCATTAAGAAAAAATCGTGGTCGGTTGTACACGAGAGGGGTTCATAGTAGCCGTTCACGTCCGAGGTGCTTAAACGCGTTTAAAAACCCAAGGTTTGAATTGAAAAACATTTTTGTACTTAATTCTAAAAGTTTACATATGACATTTTCATATATTGTTAAATTTGTTCAAAATTGTTACATTTTCATATGTTGTTAAATTTTTTTCAAAATTGTTACATTTTGTCAAATAATCAAGAAAAAACCCTGAAGAAGGCACACGAAGGAGTGCCGAAATATAACTTAAATTAAAATTAAAAATTTTATATAAAAAATAAGACCCTATCTACATATTTATTAAAATTTTTATATTTTCAGTGCCTAATATATTAAAAAAAACTAATAGTCAAATGCCGACTATTTCTATGTTTCCTGGAGGTAGCGAACTGCCATCTTATTCACCGCCAGCTCGGTCATTTTTTACACCACCACTACCACCAGAATATCAACATCCATTTGCTGACAAACCAACATTAAGGGGAACAAACAACGATGGAGGAATTGAACTAAATACTGGAAGCTATATAAATCGAAGACCTATTCCACCTCCTAGTTTAATGCCTGGACATGAACGTATACCGTTTAGACCTCCAGACTTAGTTGGTTCAACTAACAATAATGATGGTGCTTTGTCAATACATATACCGTCGTTGTCAGGTAGTACAGCTTCGCCTTTATTGTCTTTAACAACAGTAAGTGCTCAACAGGAATCGGATGTAAAAAAAACTTTAAATACTCCTTCAAAAGCTGGGATTACTTCAGATAGTGTTTCTCACGCAGATACAATAAGTACCTCTTTATCTGCAAACAGTAATTTATATAATAATTCGAATAATCCAGAAGTAAGAAAAGAGGTTCTGCCTAGCATAAGACGTATATTGAGTGGTTCTAATGGTCGCAAAGGTGATATTCCTGAAGTCTTGTTGAAACAGGTTACAACACGACCCAACAGTAATTATCATCATCCACCGTCGTCACCAGTTGTCCTGATAGATTCCTCATTGTTGGCAACAAATGCAGGGTCTGTAGATAATGCTGATAGCAAACAAAATATAAACAAAATTAAAAATATTGGGGATTTAGATTTTACAAATGATGAGGAGCAGCAAAAAAAAACAAAAATTGCATCAAGGCCTTTAGGGGAAAATAATTTTGTGTTGAATAATATTACTTCAACGCCGTCGGCTGCTGCTGCTATCGGTGGAAGTGAAAAGGCAAAAGGGGCGATTTCACCTGCTGTGGGAACATCAACCACATCATCAAGCAATTCGGACTTATCGACTGGGAAAAATAACGGAGATGGCGCATCATCATCAACATCTTCGTCCACATCCTCGATATCATCATCAACATCTTCATCAACATTAGCATCAAGTTCAGCACATGCAACATGGTCTTTGGCTTGGAATATACACGTGTATTTATCCGTTATACTTTTTACAATTTTGGCAGTCTATTCATTTTTTAAGATGATCACTTACAACAAACTCACCCATCTTTTTTCCCACTCATATTTTATATGCATTCATCTTATTTTGATTATCATATGTATAGCACGAATTTTTTATTTATGCTATGATGCGTATAATATTCATTCCAGTTTTCATATATTTATATCGGAAATTTTACTTAACTTACCAGCCACATTCCTGACTATATCATTTGCTGTTTTAATATTGTTTTTATCGCTTAAGTCGCTGAATCACAAAAATAATCGTTACTCGGCTTTAATACGGCCTCTAACGGTTGTGGTTGGTTGTGGAGTGCATGTAGTTCTGTGTATTACTTTACATTATGTTGAATCATATACGTTACAAAATCATCAACAGCATTTATACTATCAACAACAACAACAGCTACTTACAAAAAGACAACAAACGCAACAACAGCAGCACCAAAATCTTCAATTCAATTATTTACAAAACCAATACTCATACGCATCTAATATTATTGGCATGGAAACGATGGCTTTCAGCTCATCAGTGGCCTCAGTACAAGGCGCTAACTTTCATCAACATAATATAGCAACTAGTGTATCTTCATTTCCGCCTCCTCCACCAAGGGTGTTATCACTTATATGCCAAATTATATATATATTTGTATGCTTTAGTTTGGGAATATTATACCTCTACTTGTACCGTATTTTAAAACGCATTTTACGAAGTAAATCTCAAAACTACATACACGGTTATCAAAACCTTTCATATGCCATACACATAACCATAGCCACAGCATTGCTCTTTGTATTATTAGCGTTGTTACAAATTTTAGGCGCTATAGGCATATCATCGTCCAGACCATTAATTACGCAAAAAACTGCAGAATTTGATTGGCTACAGTGGGGTTATCAATTTTCACTTCGTCTGATAGAGATCGCTATTATAACTCTTATTTCTTGGGTGACAGGACTTAAAACGAGTAATGGCAACAACACTGTAAACATAAATTTAACCAATAACGAGGCTAGAGTCGTTGGCGGACAAGTAAATGTAGGCAATTCGATGTTTAATACAAATCTTAGTGTAAATCCAGTGCGTGAAAAACACAATGTCCACAATAACCAATACAATCACTCGAATATGACAAATTTCTTTTTGCCTTGTACTTCAAGTTCCAGTCAGGAACAGTTTGACACGGATTACCCAGCAGTTTGTAATGCAAATACTAATTTACATACATACACAATGAGAACTGGTAAATTAATATATGACGACAATTTTGCTATAAATTCTCTTAATGCAAGTAATTCTGCCACACCAGCGAATGAATTTCATCATCCAAATCACCATGTTCAACCTCATTCAAAACAACAGCCACAGTCTACCTATCAACATCCTTATGATTCACAATCGCTTCACAGTTCGGCCCTCCATAATGTTTCAGAATATGGCTCTCGAATCAATTATCAGCCTGAAAATCATTTGCAGTACAACGATTATTTAACGGATAATGCAACGGATCACTATGAAAATCCAAATTTTGATTTAAGAGGTTCAGGTTCAGCAACATCAGGATCAGCTTTGGTGGTAAACTCAAATGCGGGTAATGGAACAATGCAAAAATTCGGAAAAAATTCAATTTCAAATTCTACCACAACACCTTCAAGCAGCAATAATTCCAATATGGGGTCTAATTCATCATCTGGTTCATCGGCTACCTTACAGCAGCAGATGTTATTGTTACATGGCGGTGGTGAAACGTGCTATTCAGAACCTATTCATGAAAATTATGACTTTAATAATTTCGAAAAACCAAAATTTAAACAACAGCCACATGATAATTGGCCCGATGCCCATATCCCGGCAATAATAAACAAACGTGATAAGAAAAAATCGCTAACGACTTTGGAACGGTGCGGTTATAATAAACCTGAACGACGAAGTTCTAATTCCACGCATTCCTGCAATTCAAACGGTAATTCCATCCATAATGGAAATGGTGGAAACAACAGTGGTAGTTGCGGCAGCAATTCGCGTTATGCTAGTTTTAATACGTTTGAAAGAGCACCATTTAGCAATGTTCGCAAAAGTGATACGTTTAATAATATTACAACACACAATGGTCTTAACGTAATGCATGGCCGCAATAATTCCTCATCATCGGCTACTTCAGGTACATCAGCCAGTGGTCCCAGAAATATTCCCTTAGGTATACAGACTTTAGCAACAACTGAAAGACATCATATTGTGATGCCGTCTCGAAATCTAAGAGTTAGTGGTAGTTCGAAAGTTTTAGTAAATAACGCTTCCGGTTTGGATGTTTTTTCACGCTCAACTATAGAACGTTCCAGTATTAGCCATACACAACAAAGGCCTCTCAACCAGCCACATACAAATCAGTCTCAAGCACAAAATCACCAGTATTCCGATGATGATGGCGATGATAAAGATGATGAAATAATGCTTACAGGTATTTTATTGCTCAATCCAAAATACCACTGTTTTTAATAACAATATTTATAAACACTTTATTTCACAGCATCGCCACAACAGGTGTAATACAGTATCTAATAAAAATGTCTTGCAGCTATCGCAGTTAGTGAAGGAACAATGAATACTAAATTCGTTTATAATTTACAACTCAGGTACTTCTCATAATTACATCACACGTAGCCACAACAAATGAGATCTTACGATGGCCGTAGCTAAGCAAGGTTTCACGAGAATGTGTGTGATCGAAGGAAATTGATGTTTCAACCGAAAAAAATATAAAACCTTTCGAAACTTAAACCAAGAAATTATATAATTAAAAAAAGAAATCAAATCGAATAAAAGGTTTAGTGTAGTCATGCACAATTTTTTTTTTTTAAACGCCTTTTTACATTTCGACTAATTTTTATGATATAATATGAATATTTATAAAGAATATATTTTTATTTACAACTATCATATAAAGCCTAAATTAACTATTAAGTCAACACGCAATTTATTTAACAGTTTTCCAAAATATTTCACCACAAAGCTATTTTCATTAATCTTCTTTATATTGCAAACTCAAAAATACAAATGAAGGCTATTTTATTATAAGTTGTATTCACATCACCATTACCATAATACAACTGATAACAGTAATGACACATTTTTTACATAAAAGAATTAAAAAATGTTATAATCAATTTAAAAAAGAAATACGTTTTGCTTGTGGTATTAGTAGGAATCTATCTATGTTTTAAATTTCAATGGTCCAAAAATGTATCACTTATTTCACCATATAAATAGTCATCCATCTATGTTTCAAATTTCATTAAAATCCGTTGGATAGCTCCGGAGGGGCAATAATTGCCCCCAAACTCCCCTTGTGGTCCCAGTTTTGGAAAAATGTATAGGCTAAAACCATCTTTACTTCCCCTTGTGGTCCTAAATTTTACAAAATGTATTGTTTAGTGTCCATATATGTAGGGATCTATTTATGTTTTTCATTAAAATCTATGAGGTAATTTCGGGCGGGCAGAAATTGCCCAAAAACTCCCCTCGTGGTCTAAATTTTGGAAAAAATTTAAATCTTAAACCATCCCTAGGAAATTACCTTTCTAATTAAACCGGGTTGAAGCACATCGGTTGGGTGCTTCCAGAGTCTAAAGAGGACATACTAACATTTTTTGTATTTTATGTATATAGATTTACCTTACATTTTAAACCAAAATTACGATATGTATTTGTTATATTATAAGTGGGTTTCTTTTATACACAACACTGGCGATTCTAACTTAAAATTGCAAATTGGGTGTTATGTAAGTCTGGGATCACACTATGAAAGTTTTCTTTCAGAAAGTCTAAGTTTATGGGTGAGAGAGGAGAGAAAAAAGCATGTTCTCTTCCCCTCTCACCAATAAACTCAGACTTTCTAAAAGAAAACTTTCATAGTTTGAACCCAGACTAAATCGCAATAGCAAAAAGTTTGGCGAGTTCAAATTACAAAAGAGAACTGAGTATTTGTAAAAAACTATGGCAGATCGCAAGCCAAACGCACAAGTTTAAGAACACCGGCACAAATCTAGTTTACCGACGCAGCTCCAAATAAAATAAAAACTACCCAGGGTGATAGAAAATGGGAAAAAGAAGAAAATATAAAGCGAAAAAAGTGGCGCAAACGCATAGTTTTCGGGTTATGGACCACTTAAGTTTTGATATAAATATGCGATTTTCCACTACATTCAGCCTTATTACGGTTCTCGAAAATGAGCTTCGACTGTGGTACTACTTAAAATTTTCGACTGCAACGAATTTGTAACAGAACAAAATGAAGAGAGCGACACAAAATTTAAAAAAAATTAAATATTATGAATTAGCCTGTTGTGACACGTCAAAAAAAAAAATAAAAATTTATTGGCGCAAAAAAAGATAAAAAACTATAATTAATTTTTTGCAAGGACCGGAAAATGGTTTTTTTTTATTTTGTTTCTAAAAAATATTTATTGTGCAGTTTAAAAAACTCTTTACAGAAAATAAAAAATTTCTAGAATAGTATTAAAAAAAGTCGTCGAAAAAAATAAATAAAATAAAGTTTTTTAAAATAAAATGTTGTCTAAAGAACTTTTGTAAAAAAAAATCAATTTGTTTCTTTAATATGGAATCATATTTAGTCGTGGATGCCACTGGTTCAGGAAATTTCTTTTTGATGCATGCAACTAATCTTGTGTGAAATAGAGCTTAAAGAATGTCAAACACTAACTCAATCGCAACGTCGTTGTTCGAAGCCTTAAAAAACGCAAAGAAGTTTTAGTTCAAAATAAAGCCTTTTTAACAGCTGTATATATGGGCAAATTATTTTTAGCGAAGATCAAAAAAAGGTTGCAATGCTGAGTTACATATATACATTCGCGTATCTATGGCGTAGTGTCTCACTTTAATATTCCAATATACTTAAGTATGTATACTTTGTAGATTCAACTACTAATAATATAGCTACAACCGGTTAAAAATAACGGGTGAGATAAATGTAAATATAATACATGAATGCAGTTTTATTCATGGTGTATTAGAAATTGATTTCTACTAAAAATTGGAATTGAAAGCTACTTTAAATACTTCAAATCAACGTCCTGGACGTTCAGGAGTCATAAGAAAAACTTCAACATGATTCCAAACTACAATTCGGAACAAATATTTTGGAAAATCAAAAAACTAAAAGCTCTTATAATTTCAAAAATTGCACTAGCAGCTTTGGCAGTTCCTGCAAAATAGGTATCTATGGAAAGACCTTCAGCAGATATTTGAGCGCAGAAGATATGGAAAATATTTTATTGCTTAAACTTAACACCTCATTAATTGATAAATTATAAGGAACATCCATTTATATAAGAACCGCCATCATTGTTTTTTTTTTTAAAACTACATTTTCTAAAAATACTTAGAATAAAATTTTCTAAAATAAAAATAATATTTTTCAACAAAAAAAAAAGCTTTTTTTTACAATTTTATTTGTTTTTTTTTTTTTACAAAAAACGTTGTTGCTTTTTTTGGACAAAAAAATTTGTTGTCAAAGAATTTTTTTCTTTTTTCGTTTATATTTAAACACAAAAAAAATATTCCTATTTTCACGCATAAAAATTTTCACAAAATTTAATTTTGTGTTTTCTGGTAGTAATTTCCTGTCCTTGATTTTTTGTGATTTTTTCCATAGTTGGGATTTTAAAAAGTTGAGCTGTGCATTATTTGCAGGGTTGCCGTTTGAACAATTTTTATCCGACCAAAATTGTCTGCAAAACCTACCAAAATCCTTTGAAACCTACCAAATTTTTGAAATATTTAAAAACAATTATATCGTCATAAAAATGCAAAAGGGCCTACCCTAATTTTTAAAAAACTTTCAGTAGCGATACCACTGAGATTACAAAAACAGTTTTTAAGGATAGTGTCAATCATGCGTAATGTGTTAACGATATTAACCAGAAAACCCCGTTGTTATAATCACAATAGCTGCCTTTCTATTAAGTTTTTATCTCTCTTTTTCTTAAAATGAACATGAGCCCTTTTGCATTTTATATGACTATATGTATATGTATTTTTGATAAAAAAAAGTATAATTTTTATTGGATATAGCTATAAATCTACAATTTTTTTTTTTTTTTGTAATATGCAATTATAGTAAAAACAAAAAAGTAAGCCTATGTTCACACCTATTAAATATTTAACGGCCTACACGTAACCCCTAGTTTTATTAAAAGTTTATTTGCTGGTAACGTTTGACTTTGACAAAATGTATATGGGCATTTCCTGGGGTCATGAACGTACGTTCGTACGCTTTTGATGTATAAATAATATAGAAAACAAAACTTTTCCTAGCATTTTTTTTCGATTCGATAGCATTTGGGTAGCTCTATGTTTAGTGCAAAAGATGGGGCTTAAATCTAGCTTAGGCACGCACACCCAAATAAAAAAAAAGTACCTAGGCTGATAGAAAATTGAAAAATAAGAAGAAAAAATAAAATAAAAATATTGGCGCAAACGCTTAGTTTTCGAGTTATGGCCGTTTTAAATTTTCAAATATATGTTCGATTTCACACTATATTTCCAAAGTTATATGGCCAATAGTGGTGTAATTTTAAAGGTTTTGACTAGATCTTAAGTTATATGGCCAATAGTGGTGTAATTTTAAAGGTTTTGACTAGATTTTTTTGGATATACAGAAATTATTCAAATATTTTTACTCTAGTGAAAATAAAAAAGTTTTTAGTAAACAGAAAAATAAATTTATTAATTTTTTTCATTATTTCTTATGTACATACTTATAAATATATTTACTTAACTATTTTATTAAAATAAAAAATAAAAAAAAACAAATTAAACCAAATTAATCGCTGTCTGAATCTTCTTCCAGCGAGCTGTCTGCTGTCATTGAAGTTATGTCTGCATAATTATTATTTGGCTGTAAGGGGTTATACATCAAACCTGCGAATTTTACAAATTCCACAAATTTGTTTTTATTCTCTGATTTACACCAGCGCATAAAAATTAATTTTTGGATATATCCATTAAAAAATTTATTTCTCCTATTGTACTCTGGCACTGATCTCTTTAAGTGTCGCCACAGGTCTTCGATGGTGTTGGTGTGCTGTCCACTTTCTCTATCTACAAACGAAACAGAGTGGTTTACTTTTTGGTGTGTGTAGCCAATATCTTTTAAGGCATCGTATGACTGAAAAAATAATTATATGTAGGTATGTCTGTTATTCAGATTTATTAAAATATTCACCCTTATTGATATAATAGATAGATAATAGATTAAAGGAAAATAGTTTACGTTCTCTTTAATCTATTACCAAACTGTCGTAGGCGTATTTTAAATACGCCAAACACAATAACGGTGATTGTTAATGTTGTAATTCTTACTTTCCAAAAATCGGACACAATAATTGATCCCGGAGAAATGTACCTTTGAATAAGCGGTAGTAATGTCTCGCGGCTCCTGTCTTCTACGGGAACCATAAAACACCGCTAATTCTTTCCACTCCTCCAAAGACCCATTGTCCTTCTACATGGTGGCCCCTGTGGAATTTTCGTTTCCCAATCTTGCTTTCGTCAATTTCTACTACAATACCAGG
Source organism: Pollenia angustigena (assembly GCA_930367215.1). Lineage (NCBI taxonomy): Eukaryota > Metazoa > Arthropoda > Insecta > Diptera > Polleniidae > Pollenia > Pollenia angustigena. Next base: position 6,068,844 of record OV884061.1, on the reverse strand, counting down.
TCCTCCTATTTTTAAATTGGTTTGAAATGAGCCAAACACGACAACTTCTCTGCAAAAGTTATTCCAATCTACAGCAGTCTACAGACCCTCAATGGCGGTTTCTCTCATAATAAAATCCAGGGAAACATTCTCCGTCCATAAATATGTAAATAGCAGAATTTGGCATACAGTAAGGTGGGACTTTTCAAAAAATGTGTACTTTCGGAAAGACACCATCACATTGCATCTGCGGTAATTTTTCTTTTTTTTTATCTTGGGAGTTCCAACATCTACATACATAGGTATAATTGTTAAATGTTAAAATAACTTCCAAATAATTTTTTACTTACCTCCAGGTCCATCCATTAATTTTATTACTGGGGATTAATTTCATAGGATGACAATTTTTGCATAAATAGTCGCCATCCTTTGGAATAAGTCCCCAATTCACTAACTCTGGGAGGGCTTCAGCTGGAATAGGCCCTTTTAAATTATTTTTAAACATTTTTAATAAATCTAATGACCTATTAATCTCCATGGTTTTTTTTTTGTGATGAAAAATTTTTAAAAATTATTTATATGTATTTGTAAATGTATTTTTCATGCATTGTTGTTTTTTGAATTTTATAAATTACTTATACTTACATTTATAACGGTAATTTTTTATTCATTGTTGTTTTTGACTGTATGTTTTTTATTTTATTTATTTGTTGGTTTATTACCGTATTTTTTGCTATTCAGAAAAGTTTTAGTTAGCGAAGCCGGTGTTTGTTATACCAAAGAGGAGAAAATCCTTGCGGCCGGCCGAAGGCCGGCTATGCATAGAAGCTTTAGTAAGCGAAGCCGGTATTTGTCATACCATAGAGGAGAAAATCCTTGCGCCCGGCCGAAGGCCGGCTATGCATAGAAGCTTTAGTTAGCGAAGCCGGTGTTTGTTATACCATAGAAGAGAAAATCCTTGCCCCCGGCCGAAGGCCGGCTATGCAAAGAAGCTTTAGTTAGCGAAGCCGGTGTTTGTTATATCATAGAAAAAAAAATCCTTGCGCCCGGCCGAAGGCCGGCTATGCATAGAAGCTTTAGTTAGCATGAAGTTCTTGTTTGCGACATTGGTGTTTGTTATATAATAAATTTTGTATTACACTTTTCTTTAAATAAATTATACACTTAGTACACAAAAACTGTAATGTGAGCTTAAGACTAACATTTTTTTAATTAATTCTATATATCCAGAAAGATCGAGTCAAAACCTTCAAAATGAAATGTAATGGAAAATCGCACATATATATGAAAACTTAAAACGTTCATAACTCGAAAACTAAGCGTTTGCGCCAACATTTTTATTTTATTTTTATTTTTATTATGCCTAAACTAGATTTGTTCCAAAGATGGATTTCATCGAGTTTAAGTTTTCATAATAAGAGTTATAAACGTGTGGTCACGAACGTACGCAAAATAGAAGTCAACTTTGGCTGACAGTAGTGAAATGTAAAAATCTGCGCAATGGAATCAAAGGTGATTACTTTATTTTAAAAGTGTATTAATGTAGGTCTCCATCCAATATATTTGGTTTTTGTTTAATTGGCTCATTTACCGGACGCGAACGTACGGATCGCGAACGTACGATTTTTCCATGTTTTTTTTATTATTATCACCACGCATTTTCCCATAAATGTCTTCAAATTTCCTTAACAAAAAAACTTAATACTCCATTTACAATTGATTGTAATGGAGAGATTATGAAAAAAAGTGAAAACATAACATATTTTTTGCATGTAAAATAAGTATATAAAAATGTCTTTAGAAGTTGAAAATACAGAAAAATATAAAATTTTCCAGTTTCCAGCTTAATTTCCTCAAGTAAAACAGCTGAAATATGCTATGAAACCATTCTTTTATAAGAACAACGACTTTTGTATAACAATAAACAATAAAAGACGATGATAATCAACATTTTATTTTTGCATCCTGGTAGACCATTCTTGGGAAATGCCCTTATACAAATTCATTTAATAACGCTTACAAAATAGAATAATTCATTGATCGTATGCAATAACACATATAGACCACTAATAAAATATGAATCAAAATTTATTAACTTAAGTTTGTACAATTTAAAAAAAAAAGTATTCAACTTTATAAGACATAGGCTGAGCTCCATTACATCCTAATACTTTGCAGACAACGAAGAAAATGTATCAAAGAATTTTACAATGCATAGTTGGCTTATTGTATACGCGTTGATAACTTGCTCTGTTTTGGAACTCATCGATACTTTCTGCAAGTTCTGCGGCTCTTATACCATTGCCTTTATAATACTATGTTTCCAAATACAGTATCAAAGCATCCCACTGTTTTACGATTCTTGTATAAGAAACACCTAATACAGAACAGAATTCTTGAAATTCTTTTATTTATGTTATTCCTTTAGGACTATGTAAAAAAAAAATTTAAATATAACCACAAAGAACCTTAATATTTGCTGCATTGCTAAGTAAGATTAACTGCCTGTTCATCTATTTATGAACGAAGACTTCGTTCGCTTAACTTACATATAAAACGAAAACAAATTTTACAATATCGTCTTTGTTTTACATGTAATTTAAGCGCACGAACTCTACGTTCGATATCGATGAATAGGCTAAACTCTTACCAACAGTTCCAGTTATGGCGTGAGCGCCGTTTGTTGCCAATCCGATCAAATTTTGTATAGGAATATTGTTTGTTGATAAAAAGTTTTTTAAAGGAAGAAAAATGTAAACGGCATCTGACTTGGTAAGCTCGAATAAGATGACAAAACTATCCTTTATAAAACTAACACCGTCAAAGTAACTTGCTCCTAACGTAATATCAATGCCATATCCATAGTTTCATCAACAATCAAAAAAAAAATGTTTGTGTTTGGTAAAAAAGCTATGAGATTTGTAATTGTCTGCTATCCGTCCAATTTTCTAAAACCGACCAAAATTAGGTTTGGCCTACCATCCGACCAAACCAAAAATATCCGACCAAATTTGGTCGGAAAATACCATGTTCGGCAACCCTGATTATTTGTATCCTCTGATGATGAGGGTGATTATACGGTGGCAGAGCTGTGTCCACTTGGGGCAAGCCATGGTACGATTGCGATAATTCAGTTTTTTTTCGCGCAACTACCATTTTTTCAAACTGGTTTCGTGTGGTTATTTTCAATCTAAAATTATTTTCATTGCATTAAAACAGTTTTTAGAAAGATTATAAGCAAAACCAGGGACCGAAAATAACTGTTTTATTGGAATTTTAAAACAAAAAAAGCATATAGAAATAAATGCACTTGTCAATGATAAAATATATTGATTTTTATAATTTTGATTTTTATATTTTCGATCAAACTTAACCGTTAGTTTTTGATTTTTATTTTTTCGATCAAAAATAACAGTTATTTTTTGATTTTTATTTTTTTGAACAAAAATAACAGTTATATATTGATTTTAATTTTTTCGAGCAAAAATAAGTTATTCTCCAAATAAATATATGTACGTGATTTAATAATTTAGTTGACTTTAAATTTTTATTTTAGTGTGTAATTCACCCTTATTGTGTTTGACGTATTTAAAATACGCCTACGACAGTTTGGTAATAGATAAAAGGAAAAAAGTTCACATTCTCTTTAATCTATTACCAAACAGTCGTAGGCGTATTTTAAATACGCCAAACACAATAAGAGTGATTATCATTGGAATTCCTTATGGACATTAAAGTCATCTAAATTATTAAAACACGTACATTTATATAGAGAATAACTTTTATTTTTGCTCGAAATAATAAAAATCAATATATAACTGTTATTTTTTTTTCAAAAAAATAAAAATCAAAAAATAACTGTTATTTTTGATCAAAAAAATTAAAATAAAAAAATAACAGCTATTTTTGTTTAAAAAAATAAAAATCAAAAAATAACTGTTATTTTTGTTCAAAAAAATAAAAATAACAAAATAACTGGAGGCTTATTCTGAATTGCGATGCGAAAATCAATGCGATGCGCAAATGAAATGCGATGCGAAAGAAAATTGGTATTCTGTAAGACTTTCGCAATCGCATTCGCAATTTATTTCAAATCGTGGCAACGCTGCTCAAATATACGTCAGTGTCAATAAACGTCAAATTAAAAATAAATAAATGGTTTGTGTTTGGCTGTGAAAACTGTTTAAATAATTTATTTAGGACATTCTGTAATAAAAAAAATAATAAAAATGGATTTTGTGGCACTGTGGTTCGACGACGAAGAAAATGAAAATGTTTTGTGTGTACTTTAAAATCGGCCCAAACCTATTAAAATTTAAATTCAAGTCAAATATTTTTGAACTGGTTTATATATTTCATACTTTTTCCATCCTGCAGCTTCTCTAATAGGTTGTCCATTGATATTTAGTTCTTCAGTTAACGTTTGCCCCAAAGTATTTGCCGACTGATCTGCATTTGGTGTTTTCAAATGGCCTCTTGCCAGTTGGCTGTGCTTATTCATATATTCTATCATTATTTCAAATTGACGCGGTTTGGTGGTCTTATTGCTTGCTTCCCTGAATTAAATAATAAATATATGATGAATAAATAAATAAAATATTATCTTTCACTAACATGTTTGTACTTTGCGAATGCTTTTTTTTTGTCGAATAAATTTTGCTAATTTGACATTTGTTTACGCAATGTAGAATACCGACTTGTCACCTTTTCGCATTTGAAATGCGATTAAAAAAAACTTTGCGAATATCGCAATACAGAATAGCAATTGTTCGCATTTATGCATTTTCGCATCGCATTGATTTTCGCATCGCAATTCAGAATAAGCCTCCTGTTTTCATCTGACTTTTATGAAAAAAGGAATAACTGTTACGGTCCCTGAACAAAATTGCTAACTCTTTTGATGCTTTCTTAATTTGAAAATTTAATTTTCTTTATTGTCGAAAGAAATAAAATGAACGACTATTTTTTTTAACTTTTGACATGTGATTTCGAGAATCGTAGTTCAAATAATTGTAAAAGAATTGTTAACAGAGTTGTATTTTTAGAGATTTCGAGAAACGGGATACACTAGTGTTTTTTTATTTGGAGCTGCGTCGGTAAATTAGATTTAAGCAAAAACACCATATAATAAATCTGGCGTTTTGCGACTTTAAATCGTGCGATTGTCAGAACAAGGCCGTTATTTATATGTAACCATTTACAGCTGGAAAAGGCATAATAATTTTGTTATTCCGTTTGTTTGTAATTTCTACAATAGTGGTCTAAGATCTTATAAAGCGAAGTTGATATAACGACGTTCGTCTGACCGCCGGTTTTCCGAAGACTCCAGATTTGACTTTTTTTTTTATTTTTATTATTATTCATTTATTAAGTAGTATGTAACATACTTTAAAAATTCATAAAAACATTAAATATTCAAATAAGTTATGTTATTCATAAATTTTACAGTTTCTTTTCTAAATACATTAATATTTCTTTCATTTCTAATAAGAGGTTGTAATTTATTATATTCACTTAATCCTTTGTAAAATAGTGATCTTTGCATTGTGTTGTTTGATGTTTGTTGTAGCCTAAACTGTTCAGAATTTCTTAGATTATATGGTTGAACATCTCCAACATATATAAGTTGTTCACATAGGTATTGTGGCGCAGCTCCCATCTTCATTTTTTGAATAAAAACCAAAGTGTTTAATTTCAGCCTTTGTCGTATATTGATCCATTAAAGATAATTTAACATATAATTTATTGGTGCATATCGATTACATCTTATTATACAGCGCATTGCCTTGTTTTGCAGTTTTTGCATTCTACTTATTTGTTGATCTGTACAGCATGTATAAATTATTGTTGAGCCAAATTCAAAATGTGGTTTAATTATTGTATTGTATATATTTATGGCAGTGATTATTGATATTTTGCCTCTCAGTCTTTTAAAAAACCCTATCTTTTTACCGATCTTTTTGCAAATATAGTCTATATGCTCTTTAAGTTTCAATTCACGATCTAATATAAAACCGAGATATTTAATACTGGCAACTTTTCTATTCGTTCATCATTAATTTTAATTTGTTTATTACTAGTCATGTTTATTTCAATAACTTTTGTTTTACTTTCATTTAATTTTAATCTGTTCATTTTTAGCCAATTGTTTACTTTATATAAATCATTTTCTAGGTTGCTGTATCATATTTGATCATTTTCTGCTTCAGTAAATATTAGTGTGTCGTCTGCATATAACATTATTTCACATTTTTCTAACACTTTTGGCATTTCGTTTATATATATTATGAACAATAGTACTCCCTGAGGAACACCATACTCATTATTAATATTCTTCGATTTTACTTTATTAACTTGAGTTTTTTAAGTATGATTCAAACCATTTCATTTCCTTGTCTTTAATACCATATTTTTGCAGTTTATCTAATAACGTCTCTCTGTCTGTAGAGCTTTTGATCTTTTGAAGTCTAAGAAAATTGCTTACAATTTCTTATTTCTGTTTAATCTTTTCCATCTGTTAATAACGTAATTGACAGCAGTTTCGCATGAATATTTTTTTCGAAAACCTGATTGATATTTTGAGAATAAGTTATTTTTTTCCATGTATTCCTCTAATTGTTCTTTGACGACTGTTTCAATTATCTTTTCGCATGTTTTTAATGTATTAATAGGTCTAAATTCTTCGCATCGGTTTGTTTTTTTGACTTTTTCAATAGGAGTTACCATGGTTTCCTTCCAACTGTCAGGAAAAATGCCTGTTTCGAATGATTTGTTAATTATATATAATATTACTTTGCCTAACATATCCCAATTATCGAGTATTAGATAAATTGATACTTTATTGAAATCACGTTTATTTTTTAAATTTTTACAGATATTTCTTAGTTCTTGTATATTTATTGCACGAAAGTTGAAGGTTTTATTTATCACAGGAATTATATTTACATATTGCACATCTTCTATACTATTTCTTATGTCTTTAATATCGGTGTTTGTTATATCATAGAAGAGAAAATCCTTGCCCCCGGCCGAAGGCCGGCTATGCAAAGAAGCTTTAGTTAGCGAAGCCGGTGTTTGTTATATCATAGAAAAAAAAATCCTTGCGCCCGGCCGAAGGCCGGCTATGCATAGAAGCTTTAGTTAGCATGAAGTTCTTGTTTGCGACATTGGTGTTTGTTATTTAATAAATTTTGTATTACACTTTTCTTTAAATAAATTATACACTTAGTACACAAAAACTGTAATGTGAGCTTAAGACTAACATTTTTTTAATTAATTCTATATATCCAGAAAGATCGAGTCAAAACCTTCAAAATGAAATGTAATGGAAAATCGCACATATATATGAAAACTTAAAACGTTCATAACTCGAAAACTAAGCGTTTGCGCCAACATTTTTATTTTATTTTTATTTTTATTATGCCTAAACTAGATTTGTTCCAAAGATGGATTTCATCGAGTTTAAGTTTTCATAATAAGAGTTATAAACGTGTGGTCACGAACGTACGCAAAATAGAAGTCAACTTTGGCTGACAGTAGTGAAATGTAAAAATCTGCGCAATGGAATCAAAGGTGATTACTTTATTTTAAAAGTGTATTAATGTAGGTCTCCATCCAATATATTTGGTTTTTGTTTAATTGGCTCATTTACCGGACGCGAACGTACGGATCGCGAACGTACGATTTTTCCATGTTTTTTTTATTATTATCACCACGCATTTTCCCATAAATGTCTTCAAATTTCCTTAACAAAAAAACTTAATACTCCATTTACAATTGATTGTAATGGAGAGATTATGAAAAAAAGTGAAAACATAACATATTTTTTGCATGTAAAATAAGTATATAAAAATGTCTTTAGAAGTTGAAAATACAGAAAAATATAAAATTTTCCAGTTTCCAGCTTAATTTCCTCAAGTAAAACAGCTGAAATATGCTATGAAACCATTCTTTTATAAGAACAACGACTTTTGTATAACAATAAACAATAAAAGACGATGATAATCAACATTTTATTTTTGCATCCTGGTAGACCATTCTTGGGAAATGCCCTTATACAAATTCATTTAATAACGCTTACAAAATAGAATAATTCATTGATCGTATGCAATAACACATATAGACCACTAATAAAATATGAATCAAAATTTATTAACTTAAGTTTGTACAATTTAAAAAAAAAAGTATTCAACTTTATAAGACATAGGCTGAGCTCCATTACATCCTAATACTTTGCAGACAACGAAGAAAATGTATCAAAGAATTTTACAATGCATAGTTGGCTTATTGTATACGCGTTGATAACTTGCTCTGTTTTGGAACTCATCGATACTTTCTGCAAGTTCTGCGGCTCTTATACCATTGCCTTTATAATACTATGTTTCCAAATACAGTATCAAAGCATCCCACTGTTTTACGATTCTTGTATAAGAAACACCTAATACAGAACAGAATTCTTGAAATTCTTTTATTTATGTTATTCCTTTAGGACTATGTAAAAAAAAAATTTAAATATAACCACAAAGAACCTTAATATTTGCTGCATTGCTAAGTAAGATTAACTGCCTGTTCATCTATTTATGAACGAAGACTTCGTTCGCTTAACTTACATATAAAACGAAAACAAATTTTACAATATCGTCTTTGTTTTACATGTAATTTAAGCGCACGAACTCTACGTTCGATATCGATGAATAGGCTAAACTCTTACCAACAGTTCCAGTTATGGCGTGAGCGCCGTTTGTTGCCAATCCGATCAAATTTTGTATAGGAATATTGTTTGTTGATAAAAAGTTTTTTAAAGGAAGAAAAATGTAAACGGCATCTGACTTGGTAAGCTCGAATAAGATGACAAAACTATCCTTTATAAAACTAACACCGTCAAAGTAACTTGCTCCTAACGTAATATCAATGCCATATCCATAGTTTCATCAACAATCAAAAAAAAAATGTTTGTGTTTGGTAAAAAAGCTATGAGATTTGTAATTGTCTGCTATCCGTCCAATTTTCTAAAACCGACCAAAATTAGGTTTGGCCTACCATCCGACCAAACCAAAAATATCCGACCAAATTTGGTCGGAAAATACCATGTTCGGCAACCCTGATTATTTGTATCCTCTGATGATGAGGGTGATTATACGGTGGCAGAGCTGTGTCCACTTGGGGCAAGCCATGGTACGATTGCGATAATTCAGTTTTTTTTCGCGCAACTACCATTTTTTCAAACTGGTTTCGTGTGGTTATTTTCAATCTAAAATTATTTTCATTGCATTAAAACAGTTTTTAGAAAGATTATAAGCAAAACCAGGGACCGAAAATAACTGTTTTATTGGAATTTTAAAACAAAAAAAGCATATAGAAATAAATGCACTTGTCAATGATAAAATATATTGATTTTTATAATTTTGATTTTTATATTTTCGATCAAACTTAACCGTTAGTTTTTGATTTTTATTTTTTCGATCAAAAATAACAGTTATTTTTTGATTTTTATTTTTTTGAACAAAAATAACAGTTATATATTGATTTTAATTTTTTCGAGCAAAAATAAGTTATTCTCCAAATAAATATATGTACGTGATTTAATAATTTAGTTGACTTTAAATTTTTATTTTAGTGTGTAATTCACCCTTATTGTGTTTGACGTATTTAAAATACGCCTACGACAGTTTGGTAATAGATAAAAGGAAAAAAGTTCACATTCTCTTTAATCTATTACCAAACAGTCGTAGGCGTATTTTAAATACGCCAAACACAATAAGAGTGATTATCATTGGAATTCCTTATGGACATTAAAGTCATCTAAATTATTAAAACACGTACATTTATATAGAGAATAACTTTTATTTTTGCTCGAAATAATAAAAATCAATATATAACTGTTATTTTTTTTTCAAAAAAATAAAAATCAAAAAATAACTGTTATTTTTGATCAAAAAAATTAAAATAAAAAAATAACAGCTATTTTTGTTTAAAAAAATAAAAATCAAAAAATAACTGTTATTTTTGTTCAAAAAAATAAAAATAACAAAATAACTGGAGGCTTATTCTGAATTGCGATGCGAAAATCAATGCGATGCGCAAATGAAATGCGATGCGAAAGAAAATTGGTATTCTGTAAGACTTTCGCAATCGCATTCGCAATTTATTTCAAATCGTGGCAACGCTGCTCAAATATACGTCAGTGTCAATAAACGTCAAATTAAAAATAAATAAATGGTTTGTGTTTGGCTGTGAAAACTGTTTAAATAATTTATTTAGGACATTCTGTAATAAAAAAAATAATAAAAATGGATTTTGTGGCACTGTGGTTCGACGACGAAGAAAATGAAAATGTTTTGTGTGTACTTTAAAATCGGCCCAAACCTATTAAAATTTAAATTCAAGTCAAATATTTTTGAACTGGTTTATATATTTCATACTTTTTCCATCCTGCAGCTTCTCTAATAGGTTGTCCATTGATATTTAGTTCTTCAGTTAACGTTTGCCCCAAAGTATTTGCCGACTGATCTGCATTTGGTGTTTTCAAATGGCCTCTTGCCAGTTGGCTGTGCTTATTCATATATTCTATCATTATTTCAAATTGACGCGGTTTGGTGGTCTTATTGCTTGCTTCCCTGAATTAAATAATAAATATATGATGAATAAATAAATAAAATATTATCTTTCACTAACATGTTTGTACTTTGCGAATGCTTTTTTTTTGTCGAATAAATTTTGCTAATTTGACATTTGTTTACGCAATGTAGAATACCGACTTGTCACCTTTTCGCATTTGAAATGCGATTAAAAAAAAACTTTGCGAATATCGCAATACAGAATAGCAATTGTTCGCATTTATGCATTTTCGCATCGCATTGATTTTCGCATCGCAATTCAGAATAAGCCTCCTGTTTTCATCTGACTTTTATGAAAAAAGGAATAACTGTTACGGTCCCTGAACAAAATTGCTAACTCTTTTGATGCTTTCTTAATTTGAAAATTTAATTTTCTTTATTGTCGAAAGAAATAAAATGAACGACTATTTTTTTTAACTTTTGACATGTGATTTCGAGAATCGTAGTTCAAATAATTGTAAAAGAATTGTTAACAGAGTTGTATTTTTAGAGATTTCGAGAAACGGGATACACTAGTGTTTTTTTATTTGGAGCTGCGTCGGTAAATTAGATTTAAGCAAAAACACCATATAATAAATCTGGCGTTTTGCGACTTTAAATCGTGCGATTGTCAGAACAAGGCCGTTATTTATATGTAACCATTTACAGCTGGAAAAGGCATAATAATTTTGTTATTCCGTTTGTTTGTAATTTCTACAATAGTGGTCTAAGATCTTATAAAGCGAAGTTGATATAACGACGTTCGTCTGACCGCCGGTTTTCCGAAGACTCCAGATTTGACTTTTTTTTTTATTTTTATTATTATTCATTTATTAAGTAGTATGTAACATACTTTAAAAATTCATAAAAACATTAAATATTCAAATAAGTTATGTTATTCATAAATTTTACAGTTTCTTTTCTAAATACATTAATATTTCTTTCATTTCTAATAAGAGGTTGTAATTTATTATATTCACTTAATCCTTTGTAAAATAGTGATCTTTGCATTGTGTTGTTTGATGTTTGTTGTAGCCTAAACTGTTCAGAATTTCTTAGATTATATGGTTGAACATCTCCAACATATATAAGTTGTTCACATAGGTATTGTGGCGCAGCTCCCATCTTCATTTTTTGAATAAAAACCAAAGTGTTTAATTTCAGCCTTTGTCGTATATTGATCCATTAAAGATAATTTAACATATAATTTATTGGTGCATATCGATTACATCTTATTATACAGCGCATTGCCTTGTTTTGCAGTTTTTGCATTCTACTTATTTGTTGATCTGTACAGCATGTATAAATTATTGTTGAGCCAAATTCAAAATGTGGTTTAATTATTGTATTGTATATATTTATGGCAGTGATTATTGATATTTTGCCTCTCAGTCTTTTAAAAAACCCTATCTTTTTACCGATCTTTTTGCAAATATAGTCTATATGCTCTTTAAGTTTCAATTCACGATCTAATATAAAACCGAGATATTTAATACTGGCAACTTTTCTATTCGTTCATCATTAATTTTAATTTGTTTATTACTAGTCATGTTTATTTCAATAACTTTTGTTTTACTTTCATTTAATTTTAATCTGTTCATTTTTAGCCAATTGTTTACTTTATATAAATCATTTTCTAGGTTGCTGTATCATATTTGATCATTTTCTGCTTCAGTAAATATTAGTGTGTCGTCTGCATATAACATTATTTCACATTTTTCTAACACTTTTGGCATTTCGTTTATATATATTATGAACAATAGTACTCCCTGAGGAACACCATACTCATTATTAATATTCTTCGATTTTACTTTATTAACTTGAGTTTTTTAAGTATGATTCAAACCATTTCATTTCCTTGTCTTTAATACCATATTTTTGCAGTTTATCTAATAACGTCTCTCTGTCTGTAGAGCTTTTGATCTTTTGAAGTCTAAGAAAATTGCTTACAATTTCTTATTTCTGTTTAATCTTTTCCATCTGTTAATTACGTAATTGACAGCAGTTTCGCATGAATATTTTTTTCGAAAACCTGATTGATATTTTGAGAATAAGTTATTTTTTTCCATGTATTCCTCTAATTGTTCTTTGACGACTGTTTCAATTATCTTTTCGCATGTTTTTAATGTATTAATAGGTCTAAATTCTTCGCATCGGTTTGTTTTTTTGACTTTTTCAATAGGAGTTACCATGGTTTCCTTCCAACTGTCAGGAAAAATGCCTGTTTCGAATGATTTGTTAATTATATATAATATTACTTTGCCTAACATATCCCAATTATCGAGTATTAGATAAATTGATACTTTATTGAAATCACGTTTATTTTTTAAATTTTTACAGATATTTCTTAGTTCTTGTATATTTATTGCACGAAAGTTGAAGGTTTTATTTATCACAGGAATTATATTTGCATATTGCACATCTTCTATACTATTTCTTATGTCTTTAATACTATCTATAAAATAATTATTAAACATATTTGCCAATTGATTATTTGTATTATATTCGATTTGATTAAATATCACAGACTTTATCACTTGATGGTCTTTCTTTAGTACTAGTTCTTTAATTTTTTGCCACATTTGTTTTTGGTCTATAGCACTGCTTATTTTTTTGTTGATGTATTTATTTTTTTCTTCAATTATTTTGTTCTTGTATATATTCCTGATTATTTTATATTCATTCCATGCAAATTGGGTGTTATATATTTTGGCGTTTCTATATTTTTGAATTTTTTCATGCTTTAGGCTCCTTATTTCATTATTAAACCAATTTTTTTACTGTTTTGATCTAATGTCTTTTTTATTGTGAATTTCTTTACTGCTCCTTCAATGCACTTATCTAATATTTTTACATTGTTATTTAAATCGTTGTTTGTATTTATGTTTACTATTGGTATTAATTCATTTCGAAAATGTCTCTTATTATATTTAAAATATTCTATTTCATTGTCGTGGCTTTGTTTTTCGCATCTGCATTTAATTCTGATTTCAATTGTTTCATGATCAGTTATTTTCTTATCGCTGCAATTGTTTACACATATATTATCCATATTTGTTATTACATAATCAATTAAAGTCTTTGATCTTTCTGTTATTCTCGTATAATCTTCAACAATTTGTTTTAGGTAATTATCATTCAATATTTGTTTAATTTTATTTCTGTACACTCCATCTTTGGACCAATTTATGTTAAAATCGCAAGCTATTATAATGTTACAATTATTCTCAATAATCTCTTCAATTGTTTCTTCAAATATATCACAGAACTCTCCTTCTCTACTGTTAGGTGATCTATATACCACTACAATTAGTAATTTTATATTATTATATTTAATTATGCATGCATTTATCCAGTAATTGTAATCTTTTATTTTTTCTAAAATTTTTTCAACTTTCCATTTATTCTTAGCATATATACTGACACCACCTGTTCTTTTTGAATTAGAGCATGTTGTTATTATTTCGTAACCGTTTAATTTAATTTCAGCTTCATTTATATCTTCTGTTATATGCGTTTCTGACATTATTATAAATTCTGGTTTTTCGCTTGTAACTATATATTCTATTTGTTCAAAATTATTTATTAGTCCTTGTACATTCAGGTATATGCCTTCGATGTGCTGTCGTTGTTAAAAGTTTATTCCAAGCTGTTTCTTTTTAAAGTTCAGTTTATTTTGATAAACTGGGCAAATTCTACTACTTGTATAATGGTTATCATCTAGTCCAAGATTTAATTTTTGGTTATTGCGAACACAATTAATACATTTTTTTAGTACTTCAATTATTACATTCATTACTTTTATGTGGTCCATGGCATTTCAATCATATCTCATTGTTTTTACACTCCACCGCTTTGTGATTATACCCTCTACATTTAAAACATTGTATTACTTCCGTCCCGTCAAATATTCTACACTTTTCCCATCCGATATTTATTTTTTTCTCATCCATTGTCCATTTTTAGTTTCGCGTTATATATTGTTTTATTAAATTTTTTATATTCGAACATTTTTAAGATGCAATATTGTCCATCTGTTACTATTGGGTTTTGCTTTCTAATTTTTTCTAATAATTCCGTTTCAGTATGTTTAAATGTCATATCAGATATAATTATTTTCCTTTCACTTGTATTGGGAATCATAACATCATATCCGTCACTCATTTCTTTTTGAATTGCTAATTTTATTTTTTCTCTTTCATTTTCATTATCAGTTTGGATCACCACAGTTCCATTTTTTCTATTTTTATTTTTTATTTTTAAATTCACGGGATCTACCTTATTATTTAATTCCTCTTTTGTTTTTTCAATATTTTGTTTTTCTTTTGGTTTTATTATTAAGGGCACTTGTGGTTCGACATCTGGCATCACTTTATTTTTTACTGCTTGAGCATATGATATTTGGTTTGTTTTTTCATTTGTATTTTTTATAGCTTTCTTAATTTCATTGTACATTTTTAGGTTTTTATCATTAATTGCATTGCACATTTCTTTATTATTGTTTTCAAATTCTGTTATTCTACCGCTTAGATTTATCATTTCTCTTACATTTTTTTTTCACAGTTGTTAGTAGCAAAGTCTGGCTTTTTTATTCTTTCTTCATATCTATTTTCAATTGCTTCCAAAAGTTGTTTTATTTCATTTTCATTGTGTTTCAATGTTGCTTTAAATTCATGTTTATATTCATTTAATTGTTGTTTATTTTTTTCAACGCCTTCATGAATTTCTCTTAATAATTCCTAAATATTATGTATATAATCCACACAATTATCACATATAAACCTTATAAAGTTTTGCTTATTTAAAATTCCAATTGAATATTGATCTATATTGGAACATTTTGATGCACTATGATAGATCTTTCCGCATATTCCCTCGCATTTAATACCGCTTTCACCTCTAATTGCCGATCTGCACTTGCTGCATTCGGCCATAACTTAGATATTTTTGTTTTCTTTTTATTTTAATTTTAATGATTGTAGTATTTATTTTTTTTTTTTTTTTTTATTTGCACACATGACAAAATATTTTATTAATCGTTTTATAATAGTCCTATCTATTTTTATATCCGATTAGTATTTTATTTTTCAATTTTTTTAGAGCTTTTTAAATTTGCTTTTTCTTCAATTCGCTTCTTCTTCAAAGTCTTGGTTGGTATATATTTGTCACATATCCTCCGTTAAATTTTGCCTCTAATTTGATCAATTAATCCTTTGTTGTTTTTTTTTTCTGTATATCTGGAGAACGGCAAGAGTGAAAGTTTTTATATTAAGTATAAACATCTATGTATGTTATCAATTCACAACATCTGAGAAAATGTTTAGCGGGATTTGGGAAGTGGGCGTGACACTTCCCATACAAAGACATTCAACCCTATCGTGAATAACATGTGGAACTTTTGTTCCAATGAAATATTTATTCCTTCGAAGCAATCGTGAATTTGCCTTAAAGATTTTTTCACGCTTTCAGTTCTAGTGAATTTAAAAAAAAGAAAGATTAAAAAAAAATTAAAAATCAATGAAATCGTAGTTCAAAACTATACAAGTATATGTTTTAAAGAAAAGTTTAAAAAATAAAACTAAATATTAAGTATTGGACTTTTTGCACTTTTTATAGGTTTAGTTTTTATTTTGTATAGCCGACGCACACTGGTTCATATTTTGAGAAGGCGGCCAAAATAATTTTTTTTATGTTCTCCGATTTTAAATTTTTTTTATTCATGTGAAAGTAAAAACTAGTGGACCTCGGGAGCCAAAAAATTTCAACCCTATTTCAACTATTTCATTGAGAACAGGGTGGTCCGAAATGGACTTTCTCAATATTTGGTTATAGTTTTGAATTTCTGAGTCAATTTTTGAAGTTGAAATGCTCATAATTTTTTTGTTTTTTAAGATTTTTTGACAGAATAAGTTTTGTGAATTAGTTTATTTTATTAGCTACACTTGGTTTAAAGGATTAAACTCTGCGAAATTTAAAACTATTTAATTTTTTTTTTTTTAATGTCTTAATTTCCCGAAAATTTTCTACTTTATAGAGCATAAGTCCTGCCCGTCAAAACGCGTCAAAAAAAAAATCTATACTCTCTTGTAGTCCAGAATCTAACCTACATTTCTATACCCCATTGTACACACGTCTGGATACGACCTTGAGAACTACAGCAATTTCTGTGACCCAAGGTAAGATATTCGGTTCAAAAAATAAGTCCTGCAAGTATACATTACTGAAATTAAAGAAGATGAGTCTTAAAGAATTTTCGACAAATAAAGCAGTTCAGGCCACATAAATTATCTAGCACGTCAGGTTATCATTTAATTTGGAGAAGGTAAATGTATTGCCATTGTTATGAACTTATTGTGGGTGAACGGATGCTGCAAAACGAATAGGCGACATAAATAGACTAACACGTTAGATTTCTGAGTAAGTTAAAAGGTAAATAGCCGCAACATAAACTACATAGTTTAATTACCTGAAAATTGCAACTTAATTTAAAAAAATGGAAGAGCAGGTAAATGGTAAAAAACCAGCACGCAGTTATATTTTACATGAAAATTACCTACATGTTACCTGTTAATTTATTGCCGGTATGTTATCCTTTTAAAAAGTGTGAAAACGGGGGTTTTTATGTTTCAAAGAAATGCTAATAAAAGATTAAATTTGTATTTAAAAAAGGGTTTTTATGTTTCAAAGAAGTGGTAACAAAAGATCATTTAAAAAAACTTCTATCAAGAGTATAAAAATGCATGCATTCATAATTTTACCTTCATTATTGTTTAAACAATGGCTAAGTTCAGTTATAAAGTTCTCGCAGATATATAGTTTCAACAGAAAGATTCTTTAAATTATGCAACGAACAAGAAATCAAAATACATAAGATAAAAATTAAAAGTTTTTCATTTACATTAAGAAAACCGTACCTTAAATGTTCTAGAAACAAGAAAAAGTTTTACTTACGCAACGAAAAATGGCTAACAAATGATCTGATTTTTAAGAAGCTGTCAATAACCGCTAAGGAAACTGGAAAAGTGGGTCGGCCCGCAAAACAAATTGACAATTGCAGTGAAAGATCACGAAGACGCAAGCTTGCAAATATCAATGAAGAAATTTCTCATAGTATGATAAGGGATTCATTTCTGCATCAAATTCAACCAACGCAAAATAAGAAAACAAAAATTGCAATAATTGAAAAAATAGTGGAAGCGAGCCCTAAACGCACAAAGAGGATTTCAAAAAGTATGCCTACACCAACTGAAGAAATGGAATTTACTCCAGAAGAAGCATTTGCACTATTTTTGGATTTAAAACTGACAAAAAATCACTATACAGAACTGAGAAAGCGAACCAATGAAAAAAATTGTGGAATCTTTCCAGCATATCGAGATTTAGTTTCTGTCAAAAAAGAGTGCTTACCTTCACAAACGGCTATTAGTGTAACTTCAAGTTCAGCAGAAGTAAAATTGCAGGCTCTTCTCGAACACACTGCAGAACGATTATTAAATACACTTGATGCTGACTGTTTAAAAAAACTTAAAAATTGCAGCATCACTTTATTTTCTAAATGGGGATGTGATGGAAGCTCTGGTCAGAAACAATACAAGCAATGTAATGCAGAAAACTCATCTGATGCTAACTTATTCATGGTATCTTTAGTTCCATTACGTTTAAGAAAAACTTATATTGGCTTAGAGCCGTCAACCAGTAGAGTTACAGATATGGATGTATGGAAAAATGAAATTCCCTCTTCAACAAAGTATTGCAGACCAATAAAGTTTGTTTACAAAAAGGAAACTAAAGATGTCATAACTGAAGAAGTTCGAAAAATAAAAGATCAAATTAAAGAACTTCAACCGGCAATATTTAAATTTGATGACCAATGCATTGAAATTAATTTTCAAATGTTCCTTAAAATGATCGATGGAAAAGTTGCACAAGCATTAACCGAAACAAAGTCTTCGTCAAGCTGTACCATATGCAAAAAGACATCAAGTCAATTAAGCCAACCCCCATCACAAGACAATAGTTTCAATGAAGCATACGAATTTGGAATGTCCCCTCTTCATACCAGAATTCGTTTTATGGAGCATATTCTTAAATTGGGCTATGATTTGGAATTTGGCCCGTTAGGCGAAACAGTGAGAAAAAACAAAGATAATGTAAAAAAGGAAGCAAACAAAAAAACAAATTCAAGAAAAATACCTTCACCTAGGCCTTATAATTGATCAGCCAAAACAAGGAGAAGGAAATTCAAATGATGGAAACACTGCAAGGAGATTCTTTTCCGATCCAGAAAGATAAATGCAAAAAAATTTGGCCAGTATGCAAATGAAACAGCAATTCTTTATAACAAAAAATGCTCTTGGAGACATATGCCAACCACAGTTCATAAAATTTTATACCATGGGGAACAAATAGTTCAACACAATATGCTACCAATTGGAGATATATCTGAAGAAGCGCAAGAAAAAAGAAACAAAGACTACAGATTCTTCCGCGAGCATAACATAAGAAAAATGTCCAGATGTTGTACTAATGAAGATCTTATTACTATTTTGTTGTGCACATCAGATCCATATATGTCCAGTATTCGACAAAAATGGAAATCAACCTCAATCGAATTAGAGGAAGAAGCTAAACAACTTCTGGAAAATGAAACCCAAAGCTATTTAGAAGAAATTTTTACTAATATTGTTTAATTTAAAATTGTTCATAGATTATAATTGGTTTTTGATTTAAGTATACATATATTTGTATTAATATATAAAAATAAAATACACATTCATCTCAAACCAAAAATAAAAGTTGAATTACCTAAAATGTTATCGATAGCCAAGAATGCTATTTGGGCATTTTTCAAAATATTCCTTTTCAGTTTTATCCTTATAACAACTCGTCTCGTCCCAAAAGAGCCAACCTTTGGCCCCTGTGAATATTCGGACTAAAAAATTGACAGGGGCCAAATATTCGCATTTTCTGACAGGATCTAAGTTCGACAATAAGAAAATAAGTATCAGTTGTAAAATACAAGAGAAATAATGATAAATTATAAAAAAATCATATTTGAAATATTCAACTTTTACACCGAAACTCAACAAAAAAATGAAAATGCATTTTGAACTCCCCATAACTTTTGCTCCTATCAGTCGAATTTTACGTTTTATTAAATTAAAAGCCTAACATCGCACCTATCGAGCAAAAAAAATCGCATAAAAAAATACCGATCCAGTCAAAAGTTATAGAATTTTGACCGCCTTCTCGTAAAATTTCCCACTGTGCGACGGTTGAGCAGAATATCAGTTTGTGGCTTATTGACGGATCTTGCCCTTAATATATTAGTTTGTGCCTTATTGACGGATCTTGCCATTACTATTCCAATTAAGGGAAGAACTAATTACGTGCATATTATGTTTCCCAGCAAAAATAAAGTGAGAAAAACAAAGGCAACAAATTACGAGGGAAAAGGCTTTTTACGATATGGGGAATTTTTATCCGTGAACATGTTTTCATGTTATTATTCTCCTTTGAATAACCTCAAAAAATTTCTTCATGTGATTTTTCCATGATCGCAAATATGTGAAAAGGGAAACAAATACGGGGGAAAAATTATTCACGATAGGGGTAATTATATATATTTCTGTATATTTGGAGAACGGCAAGACCCAA
The DNA here is from genome assembly GCA_930367215.1 of Pollenia angustigena. NCBI lineage: Eukaryota > Metazoa > Arthropoda > Insecta > Diptera > Polleniidae > Pollenia > Pollenia angustigena. Next base: position 6,048,613 of record OV884061.1, on the reverse strand, counting down.
AATTTCCAATTAAGGCACAAGTATCTTGGTTATCAATAGACAACATCCGAAAAAATGTGAGCAGGAGTGCAGAAGTAAGCGTGGAACAAAATATATTTTTTTAAATTTGAAGAACGGTAACAGAAAAATTGCCCAATTTAGGTACACATAGCTGGGTTTTCAATACACAACCTATCTAAAAAAAATGGGTGGGAATTAATAAGTGAGAGTGGCACATCCCGTACAAAGACATTTAATATTTCTGTATATCTTAAGAATCGCAAAATCCAAAGTTTCCAAATAATGTATAATGATCTTAGATTTGAACATCCCACAAAATGTGGGCGGGATTGAAATGTTTGTTTTAAATGTCAGTAAAACGAAAGAGTTCTACGTCTGTGTTTTAACCCTTTTGGTTATTTTATGCCATATGGCATAGTGCTTTTTGCAAGCCCCTGTTTGGGGCAAAATAGTAAGAAAATATTTTTTTTTGATATTTTTGTATTTCTATTTAATACTTTTTATTGAAATTGAAAAATTTAATATTTTGTCTACGGCGGTTTTGATATTTTTCTTCATTTGTGTTGTTCTTGATATATTTTTTGTGGATATAATTGAAAAAATTAAAAAAACAACTAAGTGCCAGTTCGAGAAGCTAGTGGAAGAGCTTGTAAAAAATCCATCACTAGCCAGAGGATTATGCAGGGTCTCTTTTCCTAATAAATTAAATATCCCTTGCGATTAAAGAAGAGATGGTGGTCTTGCTTTTTTCGAGCTAAACTTTTGATGTGGGCTCCGTCCACACAGCCAATTACACCTGGAAATGCTGCTTTTCAAAGAAATGCAACTTTAATTTATCCATTGTGGACAAAGTTCTCTCTTCATGACTTCCAGAGTCTCAGATAAAATTTTTAAACTTGTGGCTGGGACAGTCAAAAGTTGAAATAATTTCCAACGCTGAGCTGGTATGATTCCTGGGCCAAAAAACGCAATGTTGCTACAAATATATTGTGTTTGGAACAAACGTTCCCTTTATTAAATGAGGCTCTATTATTTCCAACACATGTTTAAAATAAAGTTTATTCAGCCGAAAATAACTTTCAAACCTTAAAAAGGTTAAAAAATCCATTAGGCACTTGGGAAAATTTAATATAATAAAAAAAATTTTCATTTTAACATTATTTTTTTACAAACAAATTTTTATTTAACTTAAAATTTGCACAAACAGCACAGAATTTTTTTTTTCTTATAAAAAAAACAGTAAACAAAATGAATCAGCTGATTTTAATATTAGATATGTGTGCTGTATTTTATTAACATTATCGATAAATAGTCAACGGCGTCATAATACTCTTACAAAATACCAATTTAACATAGAATTGATGTTGTCTTTGATAAGAATTGCTGTTGCCTTAAAATTGCCGTTGTTATTGCCGACGCCAAATAGAATAAGGGTGATTGTTACGAAAATAATCTTATTTAATAACTTTCAATAAGGTTTTAAGCAGATTATTATTGCCTTAATTAGTGGAGAAAAAGTAAGATCCCAAGTGTTGTTCAAAGAAGGTGTCCGATTTTTTTAAAAACATACTATGCCATTTCGCATAGATTTTATTCAGAGGAAAAATTTAATTATATAGAAATATACATTTGTACATACATATAAAATAAATGATCGTGTTTTTTAATTCATTTGTCTTTCTGACTGTAGAAAAATAGCTTTATTTTATAAAGAAAACGCATTTGAATAGTTTTTTGATAAAATAAATCTTCTATAAATCTTTCTGATTATAAAATTTTTGAAATTGCATTAAAAAATTTTAATTAAAATTATTTCTTTTTTTCCTTTAAATACATTCTATGCCATATGGCATGATGCTCAAAAACCACTTTTGCTACAAAATTTTAAGAAGATGATTATTGATAGTTAATGCCATAAGGTTTAATAGTTATAAAATCGAAAAAAAAAATTTTTAATCAAAAACAAAAAAGAACTACCGAAAGGGTTAAATACATACATAGAAATGAAAACTTTTGTTTGGGAATTAACATTAAAGCAAAACTGATCTCAAATATGTTTTTGTTTTCAATAAAAATTTCCAAATATGCAGGTAACCGTTATTTTTGAGCATAAAATAATAGCGTTTTCTTTTCTAAAAAAAGTGTTGCATAAGTGTTACATGTGACTTGGCAACATTTTAATATGCTCACCAAATTTTTAAGAAATGTTTCGTATTTTACGATTACAAAAGAACACAAATTTCGGCATTATACAGTATAGTTCAATTAGCGCAAGGTAAATTCAATTACAGGTGATGGCAAGACTACAACAATCCAAAGCCAACAGAAACAACAGGGGGGTTACCGCGTATTTCGATTCGAAAGAAATCATTTACGGATTCGAACAATTTGTACTGTGTATTACGATTTTCGTAATATTTGTTCCGAATAAACGGACGTTTTTCATACTTTATTGAAAACAAAAAATCACTTTCATAAAAGCCACTCTCTATTACGATCAAAAATTGTTCATCAAATTTCCCATTTACTAAAAAATACAACCTCTGTCATCGTTTCGAACGATTACGAAAATCGTAATACACAGTACAAATTGTTCGAATCCGTAAATGATTTATTTCGAATCGAAATACACGGTAACCCCCCAGATGTTTGCATTGTATTGCATTGTTAGTGTTTACGGCTCAAAACTTACCACCACCTTGTATGGAATTCGTCTTGAACTAGTGCTGCACTCATGCCCCTTTAATTAAAATGAGTGTTGAACATGTAGCATTTTTTTAATTTTAAAAAGGAACATCATCAGAAAAGAACGATTTACACTTTTAAAATAACACATTTTTTTCAGAAAAGAACATAAAAAAATGTAAAAGGCAGAATAAATGCAGAATTTTACTCAGAAAAGAAAACGCCATAAGAATTACTTTACCCTAGGTCTACACTAAAGACCTGCACAGATATATCTGTTTCTGTTTGTTTTCTAAAGTGGATGCGTATGGATAAGTGCTCTTGTATTTCTGATATAAGTTGATATTGATATGATTTGTAAAAGACTGGATGTAAGTTGATAAAAAAGCGAAAGAGAGTATCATATCTGTTTCGCAATAGCAGATACAAGTGGATACTGATGGAATACAATAAGTTACTTATTGTACGATGCCGTTATTTTCCAATATTTTTCAACGCAAAAGAGCCGACTGGCTGGTAAAAAAATAATTTTTTACATAAACAAAATATGTATTATTTTTCTCAATAATTTTTGCGTGATGTGTTTCGAGCACAAAAAAGGCAAACAAAAAAACTTTACAAGAACAAAACTGGTCGTAAAAATGTGCTTGCTTGTTTTTTTTTTTTTTTTTGGAAGGCAAACATTTTTAAAATTTTCGGTAACGATATGTATTTTGTTTGTGTAAAAAGTTTTTTGATGAAATTAAAAGGGTGCGTTTTCTTCGTTCAAGTGCCATGTAGACAAAAATTATTGAAAAAAATTCTGAAAAAACTGAATACGTGTACATATTTTGTGTTTGTTAAAAACAAACACTAGCAAGAAGCGTTGTGATCAGTCCTGCCATATTTACCGATTAATCGCCATTTCGACGATTTTTTGCCTCTAAATTATCAAAGTGCCTATTTTTGATAAACATTTACAACACGGTAATTTTTTGGTTTATTTTATATAAATTATTAATTTTGGGTAACTTGTTACACAAAGAGACAACTTTTATTAATTCAGCGCTTATACTAAAGGAAAAAATGGCTATACAGTAGTTTTGACTTAACTGCCTTTTGTTTACGTGCACTTTTGACTTAACTGCACAAAATTGATTATTTTTGGAATTATTCTTTATAATTCCATACAAACTCCTTTTTTAAGTGCTCTTTCTATGTATACCCGCACAATTAAGATAAATGCACAAAATTAATCAACGTTAGCTGCACTTTGACTTAACTGCCTAAAACACATATTTTCTGGAATAATTCTTCAAAATCTTTGTTTACGTGCATTTTGTATACCTGGACATTTTTCATATTTTTGGGCAGCTTTAAAATATTTGCATACACAACATCAAAGTTGGCTGCACACATCAAAATATATGGTGGCCACTCTCTGTAAGAGTTGTATAGCAATTACTGAGCTACCCAAATCAGACCGTTTTTGAAGTATGAAAATGCTATTTCCAATACAATTTTAATAAAACAAACCGGCCTAAGGATCTGTAAAAAAAGATTTTCCGACAGGATGGTGTTTATTTCGCGACCTTAAGGTTTGTTTTATAGAAATTGTTTGAAAATTAGAAGTTTTGGCATTTAAATTACGCTTGATGCCCTTATTTAGGTAGCTCAATCATGCGGCTGAGCATTTCACGAGTTGTAAAATAATACCTACACTCACAATATTCTGTACGTAAAATTAACTGAAATTGTAATATAAAATAAATGAAAATTCAATTAAAAACCGGTCTACTTATTTTTCATTTATTTTTAACAAAAAGTTCATTTAATTTTTACTGTCAAAAATTCAACACCATGTTCAGTAAAAACAATTAAATATTCAGTTATTTTGTACAATTTTACTGTCAAAAATTCAACAACATATTCAGTAAAACCAATTAAATATTCAGTAATTTTATAAAATTTTACTGTCAAAAAATTGACCCCTTATTCAGTAAAAACAATTAAATATTCAGTTATTTTATTAAATTCAGTAATTTTGGTTTACTCCACAAAAGAGCCGAATTTCTTAAAAATACCAGAGAGACACCTGTCCGCTTGTTTTTCTTATAAGCGATAGAGGGAGAATATTATTATTTACTTACCCTGTTACACACGTTTGTTTTACTTTTGTTGTACTGACCACGTTGTTAACAGAAGAACTCTCAATTATAAGACACCAGCAGCATGACCGATATGGCTTCGCAAGTTCATTTTACTTTTAAAATTTGATGTATTTAACCAAATTATATTAACAAATAGAAAAAGGGAATTGCTTACACAAAACAAGCAATTAATTTTTTATAGATATGTATGTAAAAATTAATTTTTGGTAGTTAAATTATATAAAATAACTAAATATTTAATTGTTTTTACTGAATATGGTGTTGAATTTTTGACAGTAAAATTTTATAAAATAACTGCATATTTATTTGTTTTTACGGAATATGTAGTTAATTTTAAGACAATTAATTTATGTAAGACTAGCATTTAACCCGCTACTTCGTTAGCGCCTTCTTTTCCTTCATGGACAACATACTTGTTAAAATTTTAGCATTTAACCCGCTACTTTGTAATCACGCCTTTTCTTTCATGAACATATTTATATGCCAAAGTATATGTAAATAGGTTTTAGCAAAATAGTTCCAACATTTTCCATCTCATAGGTTGCTATTGACACAGAACTTTGCACCTATAATTTTGTACTTCCAAGCAGCGTTACCGTTGTGATACTAAAGTATTAATTTGACCCTTTTTCGACGGTCTTGATACCATTTATGACCCTTTTTTTAAATTATACTTTTGTATCATTTTCACCTATTTTGTGACTCTTTTTGACCCTTTTTTGGAAATAGCACTCACATTTTGTTTTTTGTCAACAATGCTGGACGTTACTGCTAAAAAATGTTTTCGAAATAAGCGGAGATGGAGAAATGGACTTCAAGTGAACATTTAATACCAAAATATAGAACGCAAATTCCTAAAAACCAGTTAGTATTCGTTAAAAGATTTGTGTTAAGAGATTTTGTACGACTTCTAAATTAGATTTTCGATAGTAAAGTACAAATTAAAGTACGTTTTCCCTTATAGCAAAAATAACTCATATACATATTTGTTATGTTTTATTTATTGAATAACTTGTGGTGATTTCTTTTTAAAAACAATGTGACATTTTATTTAAAAAATGCAATTAGGTGTTCGTTTCTTATAAATGTTTTGCTCTCTTATAGAGTAGCAAGTTTTATGCTAAAAACTTCATCCTTAATAATGTCATAAGGCATTGAACTTTGTGCCCCCTTTAAAATCGACAATATAAAGAGTGCCCTGTAAAAAGGTGACATCGGTTTATGTATGGGACCATTTTTAAAACAGCGAGGATTGCCTCAAAGAGCAAGAAAGCTTCGCAAAAATTTAGAAACTCGAAAAATAACTCATATACATATTTGTTATGTTTTATTTATTGAATAACTTGTGGTGATTTCTTTTTAAAAACAATGTGACATTTTATTTAAAAAATGCAATTAGGTGTTCGTTTCTTATAAATGTTTTGCTCTCTTATAGAGTAGCAAGTTTTATGCTAAAAACTTCATCCTTAATAATGTCATAAGGCATTGAACTTTGTGCCCCCTTTAAAATCGACAATATAAAGAGTGCCCTGTAAAAAGGTGACATCGGTTTATGTATGGGACCATTTTTAAAACAGCGAGGATTGCCTCAAAGAGCAAGAAAGCTTCGCAAAAATTTAGAAACTCGAAAAATTTTGCAAAAATAGCGCCATCAAATTGATTAAAAGTCCCTAAAACTATCAGGAATGAAAAAAATTTAGTAAAAATTGCTGAAATTCACAAATATTTGGTAACAGCGGTAAGCTTTAAAGAATCACAAAACTTGCAGGAAAAAATTCGCCAACGATTGCAAAATTGGAAACAAAACCAAAAACTTATTTGAAATCGCAAAATAGGTAAAAAAAATTTCGGAATATAACATAAAAAGTATTAAAAAAAATTAGCTATAATGATGAAGAACAAACTTTTTGTCAAGTGTTAAAAACAGGAAAGGGCATTCCATAAACAAATTAAGTTTTTTAAGCACTGCCTACCTGAAATAAATATTTTTTGTTTGTTTATAAAAAAAAACTTGGTCTTTTTATATATATTTAAATGGGAAATACTGCTTTTAAAAATGTTGACCCTTTTTTTTATATTGAAATACCCTTTTTTGACCCCTTTTTCTGGAAAATCCCCTTTTTCTGACCCTTTTCGAAAATTTCCAACGGTAACCCTGCTTCCAAGTTAAATATTATGGAAAATTCAAAAAGTGCGACTCGTAGAACACAAAAGCAAATGAAAGAAAATTAATTTCGCGTATTATCCTTTTTGATACTTTTTTCTCCCCACTTATGTATCAAAAATTTCAATGATGTAGTGGGAGCCTATAATTTAGTACGTTTTTGTCATAGGAGGAAAAAAATGTTTTGGTTTAAAAGTTAGATAGCGTTACAAAAAGGTTCCAAAATATGAACAGGTTTTACGCGCTTACTCCCCAAAAGGACCAAATTTCGAAAAAGTACCAGACACCTGTCCTCTTATTTTTTTTAATGAACAACATTAAGTGTTAAATTTTTTGTATCTCTTTTAGTTTTGGGGATCGAGTTGGCGAGAGGCCAGCCTCCGGTCCAAATGTCAACCTTTAAGCTTCAGATGTTTAGGCTCTGCGATGAAAGATAAATAGATGGAGAACAAATCTTTTGAAAAAAGTAAACACATGTACAATTTTCATCCCTTAAACGGCCGAATTGCGTAAACGTACCAGACAATTATTTACTTTTTTTTATTTATTGCACAAAAATTAATATTAAATTAAAAAAAGTACCAGCTTAGAAACAAAGTACCTACCAATTAGAGAACGAAAAAGTTCCAAAAAATCCCTCTTACAGATTCTTTTTCACTCAGGACCTTGCATATTTATTTTATGTTTCTAGATCCAATAAATGCTGAAATGAAAAAGGTACCACTTAAAGAACAAAATAGTACCAAAACCCCTCTTACAGATTCTCATTCACTCAGGACCTAGCATGTTTAATTTTATCTTTCTGGGTCCAATACTAACGGAAAATCAAAAAGTACCAAAAAATTCCATTTTATAGATTCTCATCCACTCAGGACATTGCATATTGAGTTATATTATTCTAGGTTCAATATTATCGAAAATTCAAAAAGTACCAGTCAAAGAACGAAAAAGTACAAAAAAGCCGTCTTACATATTTTCATTCACTCAGCCCCTTGCATGTTTAATTTTATGTTTCTAGGTCCAATCCTTACGGAAATTAAAAAAGTACCAGCTAAAGAACAATAAAGTACCAAAAGCTTCCCTGTTATATATTCCTATCCACTCATTACATTGCATATTGAATTTTATGTTTCTAGTTCCATTTATAACGGAAATTCAAAAAGTACCAGTTAAAAAACAAAGAAGTACCAAAAAGCGTTTTTACAGATTCTTCTTCACTCAGAACCTTGAAAGTTAAATTTGATGTTCATAAGACCGATATTAACAAAAATTAAAAAAAAAACCAGTTAATGAAAAAAAATGTACCAAAAACTTCCCTCTTATAGATTATCATTCACTCAGGACCTTGCATGTTTGATTTTATCTTTCGAGGTCCAATACCAACGGAAATTCAAAAAGTACCATTAATGAATAAAAAAGTACCAAAAAGTTCACTCTTATAGATTCTCATCCACCCAGGACATTGCATATTGAATTTTATATTTTTAGGTCCAATACTAACGGAAATTCAAAAAGTACCAGTTAAAGAACAAAAAGGACCAAAAAGTTCCGCAATAGACTCTTATCCACTCAGGGCAGAATCTTATGTTTTAAGGGCCAATATTAACGATAATTAAAAAATACCAGTTGTAGAACCAAACAGCTAATGAAAAATATCAAATTTCCCGTATTTCCTATTTTTGGTACTATTTTTTTCCCCCATTAAAGTATCAAAAATTTCAGTATTTTCAGTTCCAAAATACAGGTTTTACCCATTTACTACCTAAAACGGATGAATTTCGTAAATGTGCCAGACACCTATTTGCTTTTTTTTTTTTTTTTATTTAATGGACAAAAATAAATATTAAATTAAAAAAAGTGCCAGTTTATTTAAAAAAAGTAACAGTTAGAGAACGAAAAAGTGACACAAAATCCCTCTTACAGATTCTCATTCACTCAGGAACTTGTATGTTAAATTTCATGTTTCTAGATCCAATAAATGCGGAAATTGAAAGGTACCAGTTAAAAGACAAAACAGTATCAAACCCCCTCTTACAGATTCTCATTCGCTCAAGACCTTGAATGTTTAACTTTATCTTTCTAGGTCCAATACTAACGGTAATTTAAAAAGTACCAGTTAATGAATAAAAAAGTACCAAAAAGTTCCCTCTTATAGAATCTCATCCACTCAGGACATTGCATGTTAAATTTTATGATTCTAGGTTCAATATTAAAGGAAATTCAAAAAGTACCTGTCAAAGAACAAAAATGTACTAAAAAGCGCTCTTACAGACTTTCATTCACTCAGGAACTTTCATGTTTAATTTTATGTTTCTAGGTCCAATACTAACGGAATTTCAAAGAGTACCAGTTAAAGAACAAAAAGTACCACAAACTTCCCTTTTATAGATTCTTATCCACTCAGGGTATTGCATCTTAAATTTTATCTTTCTCAGTTAAATAATAACGGATATTCAAAAAGTACCAGTTTAAAAACCAAAAAGTACCAATAAGCTCTTTTAGGGATTCTCATTTATTCAGGACATTGCAGGTTAAATTTTATGTTCGTAAGACCAAAATTAGCGAAAATTTAAAAAAAGTACCAGTTAAAATCGAAAAACTACCAAAAAGATCCCTCTAACAGATTGTCATTCACTCAAGACCTTGCATGTTTAATTTCATGTTTCTAGGTCCAATACTAACGGAAATTCAAAAAATAACAGTTAATGAACAAAAAAGTACCAAAAAGATCCCTCTAACAGATTATCATTCACTCAAGACCTTGCATGTTTAATTTCATGTTTCTAGGTTCAATACTAATGGAAATTCAAAAAGTACCAGTTAATGAACAAAAAAGTACCAAAAAGCCCTCTTACAGATTCTTATCCACTCAGGGCATTGCATCTTGAATTTTGTGTTTCTAAGTCCAATAATAACGGATATTCAAAAAGTACATATTTAAGAACTCAAAAGTACCAATATGCGCTTTTAGAGATTCTCATTCACTCAGGAATTTGCAGGTTTAATTTAATGTTCATAAGACCAATATAAGCGAAAATATAAAAGAAGTACCATTTAAAAAATGAAAAAGTACAAAAAAGATCCCTCTAAGAGATTGTCATTCACTCAACCCTTGCATGTTTAATTGCATGTTTCTAGGTCCAATACCAACGGAAATTCAAAAAGTACTAGTTATTGAACAAAAAAGTACCAAAAAGCCCTCTTACAGATTCTCCTTCAATCAGGACCTTACATGTTTAATTTTAAGTCTATGGGTTCAATAATAACGGAAATTAAAAAAGTACCAGTTAATGAACAAAAAAGTACCAAAAACTTCCCCTTATAGATTCTTATCCACTCAGGACACTGCATCTTGAATTTTATGTTTCTAGGTCTAATACTAACGGAAATTCAAAAAGTACCAGTTAAAAAACAAAAAAGTACCAAAAAGTTCCCTCATAGATTCTTATCCACTCAGGACATTACATGTTGAATTTTATGTTTCTAGGTCCAATATTAACGATAATTAAAAAAATACCAGTTGTAGAACCAAAAGCTAAACAAAAATATCAAATTTCCAGTATTTCCTTTTTTGGTACTATTTTTTCCCCCCCCATTAAAGTATCAAAAATTTCAGTATTGTAGTGTGAGCCCATAATTTAGTACGAATATGTCAAAGAATGGAGGGAAATGTTTTGTAAAAAAAGTATCAAAAATAGTTACGATTTTCACCCCTTAAATGTTCGAATTTCGAAAAAGTACCAAAATTGTATTCGCTTATTTTTGACAAGTTTCGAATGTGGTATAAACTTTGATTCTATGTTTATTGGTTCAAAAGATAGATGGGGTGTCAAAAAAGTACCAAAATTCAGATTTTACCCGTTTACTCCATAAAAGGGCAGAATTTCAAAAAAGTACCAGACACCTGTCCGCTTATTTTTCTAAAGAACAACGATAAGTGTTACATTTTTTTTGTATCTCTTTTAGTTTTGGAGATATAAGGTTACCGTATTTTCCCGTTTTTACTCTTTTTTACCCCCTAAACATTTGAATTTCCAAAAATCCCGTCTTAGTGGATCGATTTGGAGGGTGACCAATCTCTGGTCCAAATTTCAAGTTTTTAGCTTCAGGCGTTTAGGCTGTGCGATGATGAATCAGTCAGTGAGTCAGTCAGTAACGTTACAATTTTATATATATAGATAACTGAATATTCAATTGTTTTTACGGAATTCGCGGTTGAATTTTTGACAGTAAAAATTAAATGAACTTTTCGTTGCTTTAAATAACATTTTTATTTAATTTAACATAAAGAAGAATTTAACTCAATCAACGGACAATATTAACTGCAACTGAAAATCCGTATTAATATGCACTTAGTTTTTTGAATAACTGTTAGAATCAGTTAAAAATAAATTTGCTTGGAATTTTAAATGTTTATTTATTTAAAAATTACAGCGGAATATTTCTTAAATAAACTACAGTCCGTTACTGTAATAATATTTTGACCAGTGTTCGAAAATAAACAGTACATTATTTAACGTTCGGCTCACACACCCAGGAACGATATCTACTTTTTTAGTGATTGTGTAGACATACACAACCCTTAATACCGTTCGTAACTATTTTGAAGAAAAAACCGAACATTATATAAGGTTCGGTTCTTCGTTAAAAAACAGAACAATTGTAGTGATACTGTAGACAAACATTATATTTTAATGTTCTATAATGTTTTTTTCGTGTGTGTATTTTGTTTTTGTAAAAAATTTTTGTTTTTTTTACCAGCCAAAAGGGACGAACATTAACGAGCCGAACCGAACACATTGAAGTTTGTGGATTTTCAAAAAAAAACCGAACGGAATTAAATGTTCACATCTTTTGTTGAGTTTGATATAAACAGTAATATTTTTGTGTTCGAAAGATGACTAACAGGGAAACGTTATTTTTTTTAATGATTTTCTACACAAACACTATTAACGTTTGTGTTTTCCACAAATCTACCGAACCGAACATTTAGAAACGATATTTAGTGTTTATTTTCAAACACTGGTTGTGACTGTACATGAGTCTCATACGACTTTTGGATGCTTTTTGAAAGACTCGTTTTATAATCTCTACATAAATCAGCACGTGTATCCCGTGCGAGGAATTGTCTACAATTAAAAAATGAGCTCGTCGACGATCAAAAACACTCTTTGTAAGATTCCCAGTAGACTCCTAGACGATTGAAAATACTAGCTGGATTGAAATAAAATTTTAATAAAATATAAATTTATGTATTAATAAAATAGTTTTTTATACCCTCCACCACAATTTGTTGTGAAGAGGGTATATTAAGTTTATCATTCCGTGTGAAACTTTTTTATTTTTCATCTCAGACCCCATAAAGTATATATATTCTGGGTCCTTGAGTAATTCTAAGTCGATTTAGCCATGTCCGTCTGTTGAAAACACGCTCACTTTCGAACAACTTAAAAGAAATGAACAAACTTGGTGTCAAATTGCTTGTAGTTATCCTAAGCAGTTTGGGAATGAAAATCGGTTCAGTAGGACCAGAGCTATGAATCAAAATGTGGAACCACCACCTAAAAAATTGATAATTTTTTTACAAAAAATAACATAAATGCTGGAACTAGGCACGGAATGAGATAAGATTTTGCAAAAATTTGTTGCATTTGACTGGAAATCACGAAATTTCGTGAAGATCCGTCCATAATCTACCCTAAGCCCCATATAAACACTATTCCCGGAAAACAGTTTAGTACGCCTAAAACCGTAAAAAATAACGCTAGCGTAACAAAATTTGGTACGTCACAGTTTTTTAGGACTAGAAATAACACGTCACAGTTTTAAAGGACTAGAAATGACGCTGTGAAATTTCGTGATGATCGGTCCATAATTTACCCTAGTCCCCATATAAACCCTACTACCGGAAAACAGTTTAGTCGCCTAAAACCATAATTAATAACAAATCGTCACAGTTTAAGATAATAATAACATCATACAGATATTACTCCTTAAACATTCGAACTGTCGGTGGAGGGTATCAAAGATTCGGCACAGCCGAATATAGCACTCTTACTTGTTTTATTCTACTTTTAAATCAAACACTATACTTTAGCTGCACTTTTGTGCAAGTCACCATAATTGTGTACCTGCCCATTAAGGCAGGTAAATGCATTTAAGATAACTGCATTTTTGAACTTTGTCCGCAAAGTCGCAATTTTTAAGATAAATTGCTGAAATTCGGTACATAGGATTTACTTGTCCTAAGAATCAAGCCTATGGCAAATTGTGAGAACCTATTGGTATAAGACAGTATACATTGGTCTTCGTTGACTCTAATATGGAAAGTTTTTAAGCTTAAATTATATGGATCACCCTTATTTACGGTCCCTGCAATTTACCCTTAAGTTAAAACTATTCATATACAGGGTGGCTGGTGGCAAATTTATAATTTTAAATACGATTATTTCAAAAGGCAATAAACGGTGGGGAGGGAGGGTAGCGCCGTTGGAATTATAGATTGGGCGGATTTTTCGAGTAAACATCGTGCGTTCGCTGTGGAAACATTTTTTAAGGGTAATGATTTATACGTAATTAGGTTAGGTTAGGTCCCTTAAATAGCCACTTCAACAAGCAAAACTGCCGTTACTGGTCCCCAAGTCCCTGCAACCCTCGATTGAAACATCAAATACCTTAACATTGCCCCAGTGTAACTGTTTCGTGTGCCTTATCCACGCATGAGAAAATTGTGTCATTTTTTTTAAATTCTCGAAAAACAAAGCTCCGTTTTGAACAGTGTGTTCAAGTTGACGGAAGACGTATGGATGACATTCTCTTTAAAAAATTAAATCCGCATTTCCATTCTATCGTTCAATGCTCTTAATAAAACTTTGTGTCAATTATTACATTTTTTATTTAAGTTTTAAAATATAAATCTGCTACCAGATACCCCGTATTTTTTTAATTAAATAAAATTTATTTATAAAACATTTATTTTTGTTTATTTTTTTTTAAGAATTAGGTAATGGTTAATTGTTTTGCTTTGTTATTTGTGTCATTAAATATATGTTTTATTGTGTTTAAAACAGTTATTTTAATTAGCCGTTTTTTTCATAATTTGATTTCCGATTTGTTTTTGAAAATATACCGATTTTTTACTCAAACCATCTGGTACCGCTGGTTGAGATCTTATACAAGTTTTTATAAACTCTCTTATTTTCATCAACTCGCCAACAATATTTTAACATACAACAGATAACCACAGATATTTGTAAGCAAAAAAAAAAAAAAAAAAAAATTTTATGACATACTTAATCCAAAACCATAAGCAACTGTTTTTGTTTTTAAGATATGGTGAGTGAGCAAAAGTAAAACCATACAATATCAGTTACACTCATTCTCTCATTTATATCAGTAGTAACAGATAAATATCTGGTGTATCTGTTTCAACCATACTTACTGATACACTCGTGCAGGTCTTTAGTCTACACCATAGTTAAATTAAATTTATTACTCAAGACTCTACTATTACTACGTTTATACGCACCACTTATTCGCAAATAAAGATATTGCAAGTAGAGAATATTGCCGCATAAACAGTGAATTAAATTTTTATTTGCAAATAGCTAACTCATGAAAACAATTCCTGATTAACGACACTATTTGCAAATAAGATTTTAAGCATTGCCACACTTTTAACCGTTTTACGTTTTTATTTCGATGTAGCACATTCATATGACAACAAAAGTAAAATTAAATCAATAATGTGCAAATAAATTTAAAAATACACAATAATTTTTGATCTTTTTCATTTAAAAAATAAAAAGTTTATATACATACAGTGCTACCAAATCAATAAATTTTCCATCTGGCATCACTTAAAAAGAAGAATTTTCATTAAGAAATAGACATATAAACAGAAAGTTAGTTAATCGCAAATAATTTTAATTCGCGAATAGGCTACGTATAAACGTAGTATATGAAGACTGCAAAGCGCATTATAAATAAAATAAGAGGAGGACACAATGCCCTCACTCATCGAAAATTTGTAAAATTTTTAACATCTAAAAACGCAGCTTTCAAAGATCTTAAAATGTTCACTGAGGTACGTTGGCTCAGTCGTGGCGACTGTCATAACCGGCTATATAATTTAAAAGAGGAAGTCTTAGAGTTTTTAGAAAAAGAAAATATCGATGAGTCGGCAAAAAGTTTTTTAAAAGATACACAATTCATATCAGATCTAGCTTTTCTAGCTGATACAACTTCTTTGCTTAATAATTTAAAATTATAAATTATAATTAAGTTTTCCAAATTGAAGATTTTGTAACAATTTCTTATTAGCATAATATGTTTTAAATTTGAAGAACTTAATTTATTTCTCTGCTTGGAACAAATAAATTTTAAGTCGGAAAAAATTTGTTCGCAGCAATATGTAGAAGGAAAAAGCGATAACAATTTCAAAGCATTTCTTTTTAACTCTGGAAAATCTAAATCACTTAGATTTTTCCAGAATTCTATTCCCATTTTTCCCGGAGCTTGGACTTCGGTACGAAGAAATATAAGTTCTGATTGTATATCGAACTCATGTTGAGTAACATCACAGTTATAAGGGTTATTAAATAAATCCAACTGCAGTTGTATACTCTTAAAATCTGCAAACCTGTCTTCAAAACTGTTGAGCAGTGTATCAAACATCTCAACTCGCTTAGTTTTCGTAGCATCGCACAGCGATTGGCGCAATAGAGATGTGTTTTTAAAACTGGAAAAGTCATCTGTCTTAATTTGGCAAAGTATAAGAAAAAGTTTTGTTTTAAAATTAAATAAAATTTTACATATATCAGATATATTCTTACCTTTTCCTTGAAGCTCTAAGTTGAAATAATTAAGCAAAGAAGTTGTATCAGCTAGAAAAGCTAGATCTGATATGAATTGTGTATCTTTTAAAAAACTTTTTGCCGACTCATCGATATTTTCTTTTTCTAAAAACTCTAAGACTTCCTCTTTTAAATCATATAGCCGGTTAAGGCAATCGCCACGACTGAGCCAACGTACCTCAGTGAACATTTTAAGATCTTTGAAAGCTGCGTTTTTAGATGTTAAAAATTTTAAAAATTTTCGATGAGTGAGGGCATTGTGTCCTCTTATTTTATTTATAATGCGCTCTGCAGTCTTCATAGTAGAGTCTTGAGTAATAAATTTAGATGCAAGCGCCGCTTGATAGATAATGCAGTGAAAGTTTTGCATTGCCATTTCACTTTTTTTTATATTACCTATCAAACCTGTGTCTTTTCCTACCATTACACTTGCCCCGTCTGCGCAGACACCGACAATTTTGTTTACATCAACAATAGCAAAAAGTTTATCACTTACAACTTCCATCAAAAGCTTTCCCGTTACATGCCCATGAAAGGTTTCCAATGTCAACATTGATTCAAAAACATTAAAATGTTCATCAATGCATCTTACACAGACAACCAGTTGACAAAGATCATTAATATCTGTACTTTCATCTAAACAAAACGAAAGAAATTTACAATTTATTAATTTTTCTTCAATAGAAGACTCCACCGAATTTCCTATTTGGGCAATACGCCTAGCCACAGTTTGGGGTGACAAGGGAATTGACTTTATGAAATCTGTTTTATAATTTAACGTTTGAAAAGTTTTTTGTAAAATATTTTTTACTAGCATTCCATCAATAAACGGTCTGCCTTGCTGAGCGATTTCCAAGCTTATTTGGCTCGAAATCTCTATTTTTAATTTTTTATTTTGCAAAATTTCCTCACTTCGCTCTTCTTGCAGAACCCATTCTTTAATTTTTTGCATATAAAGGTTTTTTTGCTCAAGAAAAAACATTTTCTTTTTTTCCTCGTTTAATTTATTTATTTCTATGTGAAAAAGGTCAAAATGCCTTTTAATTGAAAATGTTTTCTTTGTTTTAAATGTTTGGTAACATAAAATGCATTGCATGTTACCAAAAGCATTTTTAATGACAAAACAAAAATTTTTGTCTTCCATCATACTATTTTGTTTGCTGGTTTATATTGAAATAAAATCAAAGCTGAAAAAACAATAAAGCTGAAAAAAACCGTAAGCATCCGCACATGTGTACTCATCAACACTCAATTAACAAGTGAAATCAAACTGAAATAAAAGAGAACAAGCAAGGCCCATCTATCAGGTCTGCTTACTTGTACAAAAACAAAAAACGATTTGTTTTAGTTGTCAAAACTTTACTACCACATATACAAAGCAAAAGGAAAAAACGTGTATGTGTGGCATACCATAAACGTAAACAAACGTATACATGCACATATAAGCAAAATGTAAACAACTTTTGACAACTAAAAAGAACATAAACAATGATCATCAGGCTTCTTGCGCAGACCTTTTCAATGGGCCTTGAGAACAAGCATCGGTGTGAGTTGTTTTTATTGTTTTTGTAGCACTATTGTGCACAGAAAATGAAGATTTGGATAACACTGGTCTACACTAAAGATAAATATCTGAGCAAGTTGGCAATAACGTCGGCAGAATAACAGCAATATTTCTTATTGCTCAGCTTATGTTAAAGGCATGGGAAAACGTACATATTTATGTTAACTCGTTTGAAAAAAATCAAGGAAGAAGGTGCAGTGTAAAAACTAGCGCTATCTTGCAAAAATTATTTTTATTAATATAAATTCTTTCTTATACGAGTTTATTATTTTAATCAGTGATAGCCAAGCCCCGAACGCACGCACACAAAAATATTATGTGCTTGTGTGCGCTGATGATAGTCTGATGTTTTGAAACGAACAAAGTTGTTGTATACATGTGAATTGCAGATCGTGTTGTGTGAAAAATACGATTACTGACTGCCTCGCGAGGATATGTAGTGGCTGATTTAAATGTAAATTAATTTGATTTTATAAAATTTTTTTTGTTAAAGTAAAATTAATATTTTTATATAAAAACGAACTCAAACTTAACCAAAGATAACATAATTTTAAAATTTACTGCAATATATCGCACCTGTTCATCAAAAGTAACACAACTCAAAATTTACAAGTTTTCAGTAGAGGCAAAAAACTAATTCCGCCAATATGATGGAATTATTGTTATAAACAAATATAATGTTATAAAGGAAACTCACTAATATTTCAATAAAATCACAAAATTTATTTCTCTTCTTCCTTTTTCCGAAATTATTGCGGATTTTTGATTTAATACAGTTTTCATGAAATTTTTTGATCTACATGTCAATATTATTTCAAGTTATGCTTATCACAACCCAAAATCAACAGCTATTGATAAACAGATTTTTAACATGAAAACAATCACAACTCGAATTAATACAGTTTCGCTGATTCATTTGAGCACCATAACCCTTGAACACTTCAACGCAACTAAAATTACAACTCTTTAATTGAATCAAAACAAACAATATGAGTACGCAAAGAAAGACATAAAGGCATTTCTCTCATGAAATATTACAAATAGAATACCAA
This sequence comes from Pollenia angustigena, assembly GCA_930367215.1. Classification (NCBI taxonomy): domain Eukaryota; kingdom Metazoa; phylum Arthropoda; class Insecta; order Diptera; family Polleniidae; genus Pollenia; species Pollenia angustigena. Next base: position 6,030,143 of record OV884061.1, on the reverse strand, counting down.
AAATTTTACAGTCGTTAGATATGGTAATCATACACTGTTTCCTTCAAAAAAGTGGAAAATAGAATTTTTTGAGTTGTGTTACTTTTGATGAACAGGTGCGATATGTAGCAATATGCCAACAAAATTAACTTTTTCGTTTTCAAGCTATTAATGCCGAATGATTTTAGAGTCAAGTACCCTACTTGCTTATTAGAGTGCCCCTCACTTGTCCTAAAACGGATATTTAAGGTGGCCCTTAAAACTTGGATTTTTTGACTTTTTATGAATTTAACGCATTATTTATGTTGTTAGCTACAAAATCAACTGAAAAAAACAAAGTGGCAAAAACAAAACTTGAAAGTAAGAAAATACGACTTCTAACATTTAGCATGGCACAAATTGGGCTGAATATTATGGCTAGCCATGCCACACAGTTGTCAATGACATCAAAATCTAAAATTCTGCGGTGGTGCGTGTCGATCGCATTTTTTGTTTACAAGAAAATTAGGAAAATGTAAAAAAAAAGGCGAAAAAAATTAAAAAAAATTGGGTTTTTTGACGTTTATTCACTTTTGAAGTAGGAGTGTTATCTTCAAGCACCACCGCAGAATTTTAGATATTTTAGTCATCAACAACTCTGTTGTCTCCCAAGGCATAATATTCAGCCGAATTTGTGCCGTAGAACAAACAGTACAGCCTATTTTCGACAAATTTTATTAATTGATTAAAAAAACAGGGTGAATTTTTAAAAAAACGTAAATTTATGCTACTAAAATTAGTTTTACATTAGTTATTAAGAACATTGACACAGTTTTCAGTTTGGGAAACAAAATTTCTTTCCATGTGATAAGTAAGTATATTTATATATTTATATTTCATTTACTATTGTGATAAAGCGGCAGTAGATATTTTAGCCGTCACCTTTGCGTGCTTATTAATTACACAGCCTCACAAAAATATAAAAAGGTTCTGACCCACAAACCAATCCTTATGTATTATGACCTCCTGAATGCAATGCCGCCATAAGAATTGAATTCTATCGTTGGCTTTCATGTAATTTACAAGGAAAGTCCGCAAAGTGACCTTACCTAATTTGTAAATTTGACCATGTTAAAAAGTGTTTGTTTAAATGCATGTAACTTTTAAAATTTTTGACAGATTTGATCTTATGCTAAGTTCACTCTTGGGTTTATAAACGCGTTTAAGCAAAATGTTGATTTATAGTATGTTCACATTTGGGTTTTTAAACGCGTTTAAGCAAAATGTTGATTTAGCTAATCAAAGCCGTTCACATTACATTTGAGATGATTAAGATGACAGATGATTAAGAAAAAACACACACACAAGCACACAAAAAAACAACAAACAAATTTAAATTTCTTTAAAGTATTAAAAATGGATAAAAACACTTTTATAAAATTATCAGAAGATTATTTTAATCAATTTAATGATGAAATTGTGAAAATTTATGAATTATTTAAGGAAAAAAAAAATAAAAATATTAAGCAGACATCTTGGCCGGTTGTACACGATCGAGCGATTCTACATTATTAGGGTATGTTCAGTGGATTCTATGTGGTTTATGAAGTGATTTAGTTGTAATCATGTCGATTTGAAGTGATTAACAAATCACTTCAATGTATGGGTAATCATCTCGATTTTGAAGTGATTAGAGCTTAATCACGTTCGAACTGCTTAAACGCGTTTAAGAAGCCAAATGTGAACATACTATTAGATAATCAAAGCCGTTCACATTACATTTCAGATGATTAAGATGACAGATGATTAAGAAAAAAAAAACACACAACAAACACACAAAAAAAAATCAAACAAATTTATATGTCTTTAAAGTATTAAAAATGGATAAAAACACTTTTATAAAGTTATCAGAAGATTATTTTAATAATTTTAATGATGAAATTGTGAAAATTTATGAATTAATTAAGGAAAAAAATAAAAACATTAAGCAGAAATCTTGGCCGGTTGTACACGACATGTTGGCGATTCTACATTATTAGGTATGTTCAGTGGATTCTATGTGGTTTATGAAGTGATTTAGTTGTAATCATGTCGATTTGAAGTGATTAACAAATCAAAGAAATACAATTTTAAAAAATTTTAACTAACAATAAGTCAAATTTACAAAGAAACCGATTTGCTATTTCAGTGTATGCAAAAATATCCTGAAGCGTACACGGATGCGAAAATGATTCATGATTATATTACAGACACAAATTTTCTGTAGCAGCTTGCATTGAACCACTAATACATATTAGAACTTGTAAATCAATTGTTGCTTGTGATCATCTTACTTTCAAGGACGTGCTGTATCAATTATTTCAATATTTAGAGTTCGGAGAAATAAATAAAAGATCGTTCTTGAATTCAATTCCCCACAAATTTCAATTTGCTTTTAACACAGACAAGCTAAATTTGCTTACTGCAAATTTGAAAAAGATGTTAACATTTTCCAAACGGTCTTAGTGGATGCGAAAGATTGATGTATACTCATTCCACAGTAGTATCAATGTGGAGAGAGTGTTTGCGATGGCGAAGAGGAACGAGGATATGGAACCTCATAAAGAAATATACACCATGTGTCAGCAAATTAAGGCCCGGCAAAACAAATGCATTCACTTCCTTTTCGATATTTTGCAGTTCTATCCAACGAAGCAAGATATGGAAAATGGTGTGAAAATAATGAAAAAGGTTTTTCAGGAAAATAAAAAATGGAATGCTCAGGAACGAATAAAGAGATTGAGCAAACAACAAGTAAAAAAACGACGTACGGATTGTAAAGTCCTATTTCTAAATTTGCTTTATGTGAATGCGCCTATGGAATTATTTAATTTATGAAATAAACTATCTGATGTCGATGTACAGAGTAATCGGATAAAAATTCTTAAAAAGCAAATAAACATGTTGAGAGGTTTAAATTATAAATAGTACGGTGAAAAAGTTTGGCAAACAACAAATTTGGATTTAGAGTCCCAACTCAAAGAAAAGCTAAAGAATTTGCACTATTATGTAGATCTCTAAAAATTTAAAAAATAAAATAACTTGATGTTTTTAAAAGTATAAATAATAAAGATTTCTGTTAAATACATTTCTTGTAAAATAACTAAAATTTTTTTCGCAAAACTAAAAATGTAAACTTTAATGATCGATTAAATAAAAGTTGCATACATACATATTTTAATATAAATTTGATACTATTTCATTTTCTTATAGATCTTTTCTTTCTCATTCGGTTATTTTTCATCCGATTTTCAAGTTTTTTTTGTTGGAAAAGTATTCAAATTACCTTTATAAATGTAGAATATAGTTAGTAAAAAATATTGCATCAAAACACCCTGTATTTGCAAATATTTTGAAATTATATGTCCACAAAACTACTCGCCATACGATTTTGTACAAAGTTGCCAAACAACATTTGGTCGAATTCTGGAAATTTAGCGGTCAAAATTTTGACTTTCTTCAAGCACATAAAAATAACGGTAATTTTGTAAATAACGGAATTATGTAAAAGTCGTGGAACAAAAGTTGCTTCTGATACCCTAAATAACCATTTTCAACAATAAAAAAGTTATTTTTCGCAAAAAGTCGATTTTGGCATATTGCTAAATATATGTCGCAATAATTATCTCTGGTATAGACGGGCATTTACGATCAAAAAATTAAACTCAAAACTAATTCTTATTTGGCAAGCAAAAACCAATGGTGTCTACTTTTCCAAAAAATAGTGAATTATAATTGTGTAATATATTTATCAGGTTACAGGCCCTTACAGAGTGACACATTTTTCTAAATTACAATGGAACAAAATAGCGCGTAAAATATTGAATGCAAAGTTTGTACATACATATGTATAAGCGATATTTACCACGGTTGTAGCAATTTTCAACGTTAAATTTTCTTTGAATTAAAATAAGCGTTAACACTGATTTTAAATAACAAAAAATTGAAAATTTGGCGCCAAAAAAAAATTATTAAATAAATGTAGAATCTTCAAAAAACAAAAAGTTTTTATATCCATCACAATAACGGTATTCATTTAAATTTTTTTTGGTTGGAAAAAAAGGAAAAATTACACTCTTATTTTCGTGAACAAGTTTTTTTTTTTGTGTAAAAAGTACAAACTGTCAAAAAATCTGTCAAATAATTCGTGGAAGTAATTCATATTTTTCAAGATGCCGAATAAAAGTGTTGAAAGAGAATTAATTGATTATTTAATTTAAAACGAAGTGAATGGTGTTATTTTCTTCATAATATTCGACTACAAAAAGTTACGTCAAAATGGCGAATGTCTTCCAAACAGTTGAGTATTTTATTAACTTCAGCTTCTGTCCATTTTTTTGACCCCATTTCTTTTTTTAAATTCTTTTTTTATAATTTTTTTCATTGAACACATTCTAAATATGAATTTTTCTTTTTGAAAGATTAAATAAGAAAGAAGTTATCTTTGAAATGTTGTTACTATGAAAAATAATTTTTAAAATCAGAGTTGTACAATTCAAAAGTTTATAAAAAGATATGTAATTTTTCGTACTTTGTATTAAAAATTAACAATTTTTTATGAATGGCAACGTCATTTCGTTTGACCTTTATAGCGGAAAATTACATCTTTGAATCCTGATTTTTTTACAATTATAAGTATTTATCGACCTTTTTTGATTACTCTAAATAGTTTTTATAGTTTTCTATACACAGGCTATCAAGGTCATTAATTTAATGTAAATAAAAGATTATTTATTTCATTATCAATAAAATCCGACGTTTCGTTGGTATTCTTTCCAACTTCTTTAGGGATTTGAGTTTTATTAAAATAATCTTTTTCGTCAGTTTACATCATTTATAAAATATATCACAGTATTTTGTATAGGTGGACAACACAACAAAAAACTTAAAATAATAATATGTAAATTGGGAATTATTTCCTTCCGAAGGTAACTTTATATTATATTCAACATTTTTAATTTTTCGAATTTATTCTATGAGCTAAATTTCAGTTATGTATTTTATAAAGCTTTTTTGTAATAGTTCTATTCCTACAATTTTTCAGAAATGACTTTATACACTACCAGACTATTATATTGTATTTTCTTTTTACATTTTACCTTAGCCTTCCGTTGGAAAGCAATGAGGTATATTGAATGTACAGAAAAATTTACAATTATTAGACACCAGCAGAATGTAATTCATTTTCTGGCCCGCTACGGCCGTCGTCAGCATTCTTTGTGTCTCACTGGATAGTGCTACTTTATAAATTGAATGTATTTAACTCAACTATTTTAACAAATAGAAATTGGGAATTATTTCCTTCCGAAGGTAACTTTATATTATATTCAACATTTTTAATTTTTCGAATTTATTCTATGAGCTAAATTTCAGTTATGTATTTTATAAAGCTTTTTTGTAATAGTTCTATTCCTACAATTTTTCAGAAATGACTTTATACACTACCAGACTATTATATTGTATTTTCTTTTTACATTTTACCTTAGCCTTCCGTTGGAAAGCAATGAGGTATATTGAATGTACAGAAAAATTTACAATTATTAGACACCAGCAGAATGTAATGCATTTTCTGGCCCGCTACGGCCGTCGTCAGCATTCTTTGTGTCTCACTGGATAGTGCTACTTTATAAATTGAATGTATTTAACTCAACTATTTTAACAAATAGAAATTGGGAATTATTTCCTTCCGAAGGTAACTTTATATTATATTCAACATTTTTAATTTTTCGAATTTATTCTATGAGCTAAATTTCAGTTATGTATTTTATAAAGCTTTTTTGTAATAGTTCTATTCCTACAATTTTTCAGAAATGACTTTATACACTACCAGACTATTATATTGTATTTTCTTTTTACATTTTACCTTAGCCTTCCGTTGGAAAGCAATGAGGTATATTGAATGTACAGAAAAATTTACAATTATTAGACACCAGCAGAATGTAATGCATTTTCTGGCCCGCTACGGCCGTCGTCAGCATTCTTTGTGTCTCACTGGATAGTGCTACTTTATAAATTGAATGTATTTAACTCAACTATTTTAACAAATAGAAATTGGGAATTATTTCCTTCCGAAGGTAACTTTATATTATATTCAACATTTTTAATTTTTCGAATTTATTCTATGAGCTAAATTTCAGTTATGTATTTTATAAAGCTTTTTTGTAATATTTCTATTCCTACAATTTTTCAGAAATGACTTTATACACTACCAGACTATTATATTGTATTTTCTTTTTACATTTTACCTAAGCCTTCCGTTGGAAAGCAATGAGGTATATTGAATGTACAGAAAAATTTACAATTATTAGACACCAGCAGAATGTAATGCATTTTCTGGCCCGCTACGGCCGTCGTCAGCATTCTTTGTGTCTCACTGGATAGTGCTACTTTATAAATTGAATGTATTTAACTCAACTATTTTAACAAATAGAAATTGGGAATTATTTCCTTCCGAAGGTAACTTTATATTATATTCAACATTTTTAATTTTTCGAATTTATTCTATGAGCTAAATTTCAGTTATGTATTTTATAAAGCTTTTTTGTAATAGTTCTATTCCTACAATTTTTCAGAAATGACTTTATACACTACCAGACTATTATATTGTATTTTCTTTTTACATTTTACCTTAGCCTTCCGTTGGAAAGCAATGAGGTATATTGAATGTACAGAAAAATTTACAATTATTAGACACCAGCAGAATGTAATGCATTTTCTGGCCCGCTACGGCCGTCGTCAGCATTCTTTGTGTCTCACTGGATAGTGCTACTTTATAAATTGAATGTATTTAACTCAACTATTTTAACAAATAGAAATTGGGAATTATTTCCTTCCGAAGGTAACTTTATATTATATTCAACATTTTTAATTTTTCGAATTTATTCTATGAGCTAAATTTCAGTTATGTATTTTATAAAGCTTTTTTGTAATAGTTCTATTCCTACAATTTTTCAGAAATGACTTTTTACACTACCAGACTATTATATTGTATTTTCTTTTTACATTTTACCTTAGCCTTCCGTTGGAAAGCAATGAGGTATATTGAATGTACAGAAAAATTTACAATTATTAGACACCAGCAGAATGTAATGCATTTTCTGGCCCGCTACGGCCGTCGTCAGCATTCTTTGTGTCTCACTGGATAGTGCTACTTTATAAATTGAATGTATTTAACTCAACTATTTTAACAAATAGAAATTGGGAATTATTTCCTTCCGAAGGTAACTTTATATTATATTCAACATTTTTAATTTTTCGAATTTATTCTATGAGCTAAATTTCAGTTATGTATTTTATAAAGCTTTTTTGTAATAGTTCTATTCCTACAATTTTTCAGAAATGACTTTATACACTACCAGACTATTATATTGTATTTTCTTTTTACATTTTACCTTAGCCTTCCGTTGGAAAGCAATGAGGTATATTGAATGTACAGAAAAATTTACAATTATTAGACACCAGCAGAATGTAATGCATTTTCTGGCCCGCTACGGCCGTCGTCAGCATTCTTTGTGTCTCACTGGATAGTGCTACTTTATAAATTGAATGTATTTAACTCAACTATTTTAACAAATAGAAATTGGGAATTATTTCCTTCCGAAGGTAACTTTATATTATATTCAACATTTTTAATTTTTCGAATTTATTCTATGAGCTAAATTTCAGTTATGTATTTTATAAAGCTTTTTTGTAATAGTTCTATTCCTACAATTTTTCAGAAATGACTTTATACACTACCAGACTATTATATTGTATTTTCTTTTTACATTTTACCTAAGCCTTCCGTTGGAAAGCAATGAGGTATATTGAATGTACAGAAAAATTTACAATTATTAGACACCAGCAGAATGTAATGCATTTTCTGGCCCGCTACGGCCGTCGTCAGCATTCTTTGTGTCTCACTGGATAGTGCTACTTTATAAATTGAATGTATTTAACTCAACTATTTTAACAAATAGAAATTGGGAATTATTTCCTTCCGAAGGTAACTTTATATTATATTCAACATTTTTAATTTTTCGAATTTATTCTATGAGCTAAATTTCAGTTATGTATTTTATAAAGCTTTTTTGTAATAGTTCTATTCCTACAATTTTTCAGAAATGACTTTATACACTACCAGACTATTATATTGTATTTTCTTTTTACATTTTACCTTAGCCTTCCGTTGGAAAGCAATGAGGTATATTGAATGTACAGAAAAATTTACAATTATTAGACACCAGCAGAATGTAATGCATTTTCTGGCCCGCTACGGCCGTCGTCAGCATTCTTTGTGTCTCACTGGATAGTGCTACTTTATAAATTGAATGTATTTAACTCAACTATTTTAACAAATAGAAATTAAGAATTATTTCCTTCCGAAGGTAACTTTATATTATATTCAACATTTTTAATTTTTCGAATTTATTCTATGAGCTAAATTTCAGTTATGTATTTTATAAAGCTTTTTTGTAATAGTTCTATTCCTACAATTTTTCAGAAATGACTTTATACACTACCAGACTATTATATTGTATTTTCTTTTTACATTTTACCTTAGCCTTCCGTTGGAAAGCAATGAGGTATATTGAATGTACAGAAAAATTTACAATTATTAGACACCAGCAGAATGTAATGCATTTTCTGGCCCGCTACGGCCTTCGTCAGCATTCTTTGTGTCTCACTGGATAGTGTTACTTTATAAATTGAATGTATTTAACTCAACTATTATTAATTTTTCAGAAATGACTTTATACACTACCAGACTATTATATTGTATTTTCTTTTTACATTTTACCTTAGCCTTCCGTTGGAAAGCAATGAGGTATATTGAATGTACAGAAAAATTTACAATTATTAGACACCAGCAGAATGTAATGCATTTTCTGGCCCGCTACGGCCGTCGTCAGCATTCTTTGTGTCTCACTGGATAGTGCTACTTTATAAATTGAATGTATTTAACTCAACTATTTTAACAAATAGAAATTGGGAATTATTTCCTTCCGAAGGTAACTTTATATTATATTCAACATTTTTAATTTTTCGAATTTATTCTATGAGCTAAATTTCAGTTATGTATTTTATAAACCTTTTTTGTAATAGTTCTATTCCTACAATTTTTCAGAAATGACTTTATACACTACCAGACTATTATATTGTATTTTCTTTTTACATTTTACCTTAGCCTTCCGTTGGAAAGCAATGAGGTATATTGAATGTACAGAAAAATTTACAATTATTAGACACCAGCAGAATGTAATGCATTTTCTGGCCCGCTACGGCCGTCGTCAGCATTCTTTGTGTCTCACTGGATAGTGCTACTTTATAAATTGAATGTATTTAACTCAACTATTTTAACAAATAGAAATTGGGAATTATTTCCTTCCGAAGGTAACTTTATATTATATTCAACATTTTTAATTTTTCGAATTTATTCTATGAGCTAAATTTCAGTTATGTATTTTATAAAGCTTTTTTGTAATAGTTCTATTCCTACAATTTTTCAGAAATGACTTTATACACTACCAGACTATTATATTGTATTTTCTTTTTACATTTTACCTTAGCCTTCCGTTGGAAAGCAATGAGGTATATTGAATGTACAGAAAAATTTACAATTATTAGACACCAGCAGAATGTAATGCATTTTCTGGCCCGCTACGGCCGTCGTCAGCATTCTTTGTGTCTCACTGGATAGTGCTACTTTATAAATTGAATGTATTTAACTCAACTATTTTAACAAATAGAAATTGGGAATTATTTCCTTCCGAAGGTAACTTTATATTATATTCAACATTTTTAATTTTTCGAATTTATTCTATGAGCTAAATTTCAGTTATGTATTTTATAAAGCTTTTTTGTAATAGTTCTATTCCTACAATTTTTCAGAAATGACTTTATACACTACCAGACTATTATATTGTATTTTCTTTTTACATTTTACCTTAGCCTTCCGTTGGAAAGCAATGAGGTATATTGAATGTACAGAAAAATTTACAATTATTAGACACCAGCAGAATGTAATGCATTTTCTGGCCCGCTACGGCCTTCGTCAGCATTCTTTGTGTCTCACTGGATAGTGTTACTTTATAAATTGAATGTATTTAACTCAACTATTTTAACAAATAGAAACTGGGAATTATTTCCTTCCGAAGGTTACTTTATATTATATTCAACATTTTTCATTTATCGAATTTATTCTATGAGCTAAATTTCAGTTATGTATTTTATAAAGCTTTTTTGTAATAGTTCTATTCCTACAATTTTTCAGAAATGACTTTATACACTACCAGACTATTATATTGTATTTTCTTAAAAGAAAATTCTTAAAAGAAAATACAATATAATAGTCTGGTAGTGTATAAAGTCATTTCTGAAAAATTGTAGGAATAGAACTATTACAAAAAAGCTTTATAAAATACATAACTGAAATTTAGCTCATAGAATAAATTCGAAAAATTAAAAATGTTGAATATAATATAAAGTTACCTTCGGAAGGAAATAATTCCCAATTTCTATTTGTTAAAATAGTTGAGTTAAATACATTCAATTTATGAAGTAGCACTATCCAGTGAGACACAAAGAATGCTGACGACGGCCGTAGCGGGCCAGAAAATGCATTACATTCTGCTGGTGTCTAATAATTGTAAATTTTTCTGTACATTCAATATACCTCATTGCTTTCCAACGGAAGGCTAAGGTAAAATGTAAAAAGAAAATACAATATAATAGTCTGGTAGTGTATAAAGTCATTTCTGAAAAATTGTAGGAATAGAACTATTACAAAAAAGCTTTATAAAATACATAACTGAAATTTAGCTCATAGAATAAATTCGAAAAATTAAAAATGTTGAATATAATATAAAGTTACCTTCGGAAGGAAATAATTCCCAATTTCTATTTGTTAAAATAGTTGAGTTAAATACATTCAATTTATAAAGTAGCACTATCCAGTGAGACACAAAGAATGCTGACGACGGCCGTAGCGGGCCAGAAAATGCATTACATTCTGCTGGTGTCTAATAATTGTAAATTTTTCTGTACATTCAATATACCTCATTGCTTTCCAACGGAAGGCTAAGGTAAAATGTAAAAAGAAAATACAATATAATAGTCTGGTAGTGTATAAAGTCATTTCTGAAAAATTGTAGGAATAGAACTATTACAAAAAAGCTTTATAAAATACATAACTGAAATTTAGCTCATAGAATAAATTCGAAAAATTAAAAATGTTGAATATAATATAAAGTTACCTTCGGAAGGAAATAATTCCCAATTTCTATTTGTTAAAATAGTTGAGTTAAATACATTCAATTTATAAAGTAGCACTATCCAGTGAGACACAAAGAATGCTGACGACGGCCGTAGCGGGCCAGAAAATGCATTACATTCTGCTGGTGTCTAATAATTGTAAATTTTTCTGTACATTCAATATACCTCATTGCTTTCCAACGGAAGGCTAAGGTAAAATGTAAAAAGAAAATACAATATAATAGTCTTGTAGTGTATAAAGTAATTTGTGAAAAATTGAAGGAATATAACTATTACAAAAAAGCTTTATAAAATACATAACTGAAATTTAGCTCATAGAATAAATTCGATAAATGAAAAATGTTGAATATAATATAAAGTAACCTTCGGAAGGAAATAATTCCCAGTTTCTATTTGTTAAAATAGTTGAGTTAAATACATTCAATTTATAAAGTAACACTATCCAGTGAGACACAAAGAATGCTGACGAAGGCCGTAGCGGGCCAGAAAATGCATTACATTCTGCTGGTGTCTAATAATTGTAAATTTTTCTGTACATTCAATATACCTCATTGCTTTCCAACGGAAGGCTAAGGTAAAATGTAAAAAGAAAATACAATATAATAGTCTGGTAGTGTATAAAGTCATTTCTGAAAAATTGTAGGAATAGAACTATTACAAAAAAGCTTTATAAAATACATAACTGAAATTTAGCTCATAGAATAAATTCGAAAAATTAAAAATGTTGAATATAATATAAAGTTACCTTCGGAAGGAAATAATTCCCAATTTCTATTTGTTAAAATAGTTGAGTTAAATACATTCAATTTATAAAGTAGCACTATCCAGTGAGACACAAAGAATGCTGACGACGGCCGTAGCGGGCCAGAAAATGCATTACATTCTGCTGGTGTCTAATAATTGTAAATTTTTCTGTACATTCAATATACCTCATTGCTTTCCAACGGAAGGCTAAGGTAAAATGTAAAAAGAAAATACAATATAATAGTCTGGTAGTGTATAAAGTCATTTCTGAAAAATTGTAGGAATAGAACTATTACAAAAAAGCTTTATAAAATACATAACTGAAATTTAGCTCATAGAATAAATTCGAAAAATTAAAAATGTTGAATATAATATAAAGTTACCTTCGGAAGGAAATAATTCCCAATTTCTATTTGTTAAAATAGTTGAGTTAAATACATTCAATTTATAAAGTAGCACTATCCAGTGAGACACAAAGAATGCTGACGACGGCCGTAGCGGGCCAGAAAATGCATTACATTCTGCTGGTGCCTAATAATTGTAAATTTTTCTGTACATTCAATATACCTCATTGCTTTCCAACGGAAGGCTAAGGTAAAATGTAAAAAGAAAATACAATATAATAGTCTGGTAGTGTATAAAGTCATTTCTGAAAAATTGTAGGAATAGAACTATTACAAAAAAGCTTTATAAAATACATAACTGAAATTTAGCTCATAGAATAAATTCGAAAAATTAAAAATGTTGAATATAATATAAAGTTACCTTCGGAAGGAAATAATTCCCAATTTCTATTTGTTAAAATAGTTGAGTTAAATACATTCAATTTATAAAGTAGCACTATCCAGTGAGACACAAAGAATGCTGACGACGGCCGTAGCGGGCCAGAAAATGCATTACATTCTGCTGGTGTCTAATAATTGTAAATTTTTCTGTACATTCAATATACCTCATTGCTTTCCAACGGAAGGCTAAGGTAAAATGTAAAAAGAAAATACAATATAATAGTCTGGTAGTGTATAAAGTCATTTCTGAAAAATTGTAGGAATAGAACTATTACAAAAAAGCTTTATAAAATACATAACTGAAATTTAGCTCATAGAATAAATTCGAAAAATTAAAAATGTTGAATATAATATAAAGTTACCTTCGGAAGGAAATAATTCCCAATTTCTATTTGTTAAAATAGTTGAGTTAAATACATTCAATTTATAAAGTAGCACTATCCAGTGAGACACAAAGAATGCTGACGACGGCCGTAGCGGGCCAGAAAATGCATTACATTCTGCTGGTGTCTAATAATTGTAAATTTTTCTGTACATTCAATATACCTCATTGCTTTCCAACGGAAGGCTAAGGTAAAATGTAAAAAGAAAATACAATATAATAGTCTGGTAGTGTATAAAGTCATTTCTGAAAAATTGTAGGAATAGAACTATTACAAAAAAGCTTTATAAAATACATAACTGAAATTTAGCTCATAGAATAAATTCGAAAAATTAAAAATGTTGAATATAATATAAAGTTACCTTCGGAAGGAAATAATTCCCAATTTCTATTTGTTAAAATAGTTGAGTTAAATACATTCAATTTATAAAGTAGCACTATCCAGTGAGACACAAAGAATGCTGACGACGGCCGTAGCGGGCCAGAAAATGCATTACATTCTGCTGGTGTCTAATAATTGTAAATTTTTCTGTACATTCAATATACCTCATTGCTTTCCAACGGAAGGCTAAGGTAAAATGTAAAAAGAAAATACAATATAATAGTCTGGTAGTGTATAAAGTCATTTCTGAAAAATTGTAGGAATAGAACTATTACAAAAAAGCTTTATAAAATACATAACTGAAATTTAGCTCATAGAATAAATTCGAAAAATTAAAAATGTTGAATATAATATAAAGTTACCTTCGGAAGGAAATAATTCCCAATTTCTATTTGTTAAAATAGTTGAGTTAAATACATTCAATTTATAAAGTAGCACTATCCAGTGAGACACAAAGAATGCTGACGACGGCCGTAACGGGCCAGAAAATGCATTACATTCTGCTGGTGTCTAATAATTGTAAATTTTTCTGTACATTCAATATACCTCATTGCTTTCCAACGGAAGGCTAAGGTAAAATGTAAAAAGAAAATACAATATAATAGTCTGGTAGTGTATAAAGTCATTTCTGAAAAATTGTAGGAATAGAACTATTACAAAAAAGCTTTATAAAATACATAACTGAAATTTAGCTCATAGAATAAATTCGAAAAATTAAAAATGTTGAATATAATATAAAGTTACCTTCGGAAGGAAATAATTCCCAATTTCTATTTGTTAAAATAGTTGAGTTAAATACATTCAATTTATAAAGTAGCACTATCCAGTGAGACACAAAGAATGCTGACGACGGCCGTAGCGGGCCAGAAAATGCATTACATTCTGCTGGTGTCTAATAATTGTAAATTTTTCTGTACATTCAATATACCTCATTGCTTTCCAACGGAAGGCTAAGGTAAAATGTAAAAAGAAAATACAATATAATAGTCTGGTAGTGTATAAAGTCATTTCTGAAAAATTGTAGGAATAGAACTATTACAAAAAAGCTTTATAAAATACATAACTGAAATTTAGCTCATAGAATAAATTCGAAAAATTAAAAATGTTGAATATAATATAAAGTTACCTTCGGAAGGAAATAATTCCCAATTTCTATTTGTTAAAATAGTTGAGTTAAATACATTCAATTTATAAAGTAGCACTATCCAGTGAGACACAAAGAATGCTGACGACGGCCGTAGCGGGCCAGAAAATGCATTACATTCTGCTGGTGTCTAATAATTGTAAATTTTTCTGTACATTCAATATACCTCATTGCTTTCCAACGGAAGGCTAAGGTAAAATGTAAAAAGAAAATACAATATAATAGTCTGGTAGTGTATAAAGTCATTTCTGAAAAATTGTAGGAATAGAACTATTACAAAAAAGCTTTATAAAATACATAACTGAAATTTAGCTCATAGAATAAATTCGAAAAATTAAAAATGTTGAATATAATATAAAGTTACCTTCGGAAGGAAATAATTCCCAATTTCTATTTGTTAAAATAGTTGAGTTAAATACATTCAATTTATAAAGGTGCACTATCCAGTGAGACACAAAGAATGCTGACGACGGCCGTAGCGGGCCAGAAAATGCATTACATTCTGCTGGTGTCTAATAATTGTAAATTTTTCTGTACATTCAATATACCTCATTGCTTTCCAACGGAAGGCTAAGGTAAAATGTAAAAAGAAAATACAATATAATAGTCTGGTAGTGTATAAAGTCATTTCTGAAAAATTGTAGGAATAGAACTATTACAAAAAAGCTTTATAAAATACATAACTGAAATTTAGCTCATAGAATAAATTCGAAAAATTAAAAATGTTGAATATAATATAAAGTTACCTTCGGAAGGAAATAATTCCCAATTTCTATTTGTTAAAATAGTTGAGTTAAATACATTCAATTTATAAAGTAGCACTATCCAGTGAGACACAAAGAATGCTGACGACGGCCGTAGCGGGCCAGAAAATGCATTACATTCTGCTGGTGTCTAATAATTGTAAATTTTTCTGTACATTCAATATACCTCATTGCTTTCCAACGGAAGGCTAAGGTAAAATGTAAAAAGAAAATACAATATAATAGTCTGGTAGTGTATAAAGTCATTTCTGAAAAATTGTAGGAATAGAACTATTACAAAAAAGCTTTATAAAATACATAACTGAAATTTAGCTCATAGAATAAATTCGAAAAATTAAAAATGTTGAATATAATATAAAGTTACCTTCGGAAGGAAATAATTCCCAATTTCTATTTGTTAAAATAGTTGAGTTAAATACATTCAATTTATAAAGTAGCACTATCCAGTGAGACACAAAGAATGCTGACGACGGCCGTAGCGGGCCAGAAAATGCATTACATTCTGCTGGTGTCTAATAATTGTAAATTTTTCTGTACATTCAATATACCTCATTGCTTTCCAACGGAAGGCTAAGGTAAAATGTAAAAAGAAAATACAATATAATAGTCTGGTAGTGTATAAAGTCATTTCTGAAAAATTGTAGGAATAGAACTATTACAAAAAAGCTTTATAAAATACATAACTGAAATTTAGCTCATAGAATAAATTCGAAAAATTAAAAATGTTGAATATAATATAAAGTTACCTTCGGAAGGAAATAATTCCCAATTTCTATTTGTTAAAATAGTTGAGTTAAATACATTCAATTTATAAAGTAGCACTATCCAGTGAGACACAAAGAATGCTGACGACGGCCGTAGCGGGCCAGAAAATGCATTACATTCTGCTGGTGTCTAATAATTGTAAATTTTTCTGTACATTCAATATACCTCATTGCTTTCCAACGGAAGGCTAAGGTAAAATGTAAAAAGAAAATACAATATAATAGTCTGGTAGTGTATAAAGTCATTTCTGAAAAATTGTAGGAATAGAACTATTACAAAAAAGCTTTATAAAATACATAACTGAAATTTAGCTCATAGAATAAATTCGAAAAATTAAAAATGTTGAATATAATATAAAGTTACCTTCGGAAGGAAATAATTCCCAATTTCTATTTGTTAAAATAGTTGAGTTAAATACATTCAATTTATAAAGTAGCACTATCCAGTGAGACACAAAGAATGCTGACGACGGCCGTAGCGGGCCAGAAAATGCATTACATTCTGCTGGTGTCTAATAATTGTAAATTTTTCTGTACATTCAATATACCTCATTGCTTTCCAACGGAAGGCTAAGGTAAAATGTAAAAAGAAAATACAATATAATAGTCTGGTAGTGTATAAAGTCATTTTTGAAAAATTGTAGGAATAGAACTATTACAAAAAAGCTTTATAAAATACATAACTGAAATTTAGCTCATAGAATAAATTCGAAAAATTAAAAATGTTGAATATAATATAAAGTTACCTTCGGAAGGAAATAATTCCCAATTTCTATTTGTTAAAATAGTTGAGTTAAATACATTCAATTTATAAAGTAGCACTATCCAGTGAGACACAAAGAATGCTGACGACGGCCGTAGCGGGCCAGAAAATGCATTACATTCTGCTGGTGTCTAATAATTGTAAATTTTTCTGTACATTCAATATACCTCATTGCTTTCCAACGGAAGGCTAAGGTAAAATGTAAAAAGAAAATACAATATAATAGTCTGGTAGTGTATAAAGTCATTTCTGAAAAATTGTAGGAATAGAACTATTACAAAAAAGCTTTATAAAATACATAACTGAAATTTAGCTCATAGAATAAATTCGAAAAATTAAAAATGTTGAATATAATATAAAGTTACCTTCGGAAGGAAATAATTCCCAATTTCTATTTGTTAAAATAGTTGAGTTAAATACATTCAATTTATAAAGTAGCACTATCCAGTGAGACACAAAGAATGCTGACGACGGCCGTAGCGGGCCAGAAAATGCATTACATTCTGCTGGTGTCTAATAATTGTAAATTTTTCTGTACATTCAATATACCTCATTGCTTTCCAACGGAAGGCTAAGGTAAAATGTAAAAAGAAAATACAATATAATAGTCTGGTAGTGTATAAAGTCATTTCTGAAAAATTGTAGGAATAGAACTATTACAAAAAAGCTTTATAAAATACATAACTGAAATTTAGCTCATAGAATAAATTCGAAAAATTAAAAATGTTGAATATAATATAAAGTTACCTTCGGAAGGAAATAATTCCCAATTTCTATTTGTTAAAATAGTTGAGTTAAATACATTCAATTTATAAAGTAGCACTATCCAGTGAGACACAAAGAATGCTGACGACGGCCGTAGCGGGCCAGAAAATGCATTACATTCTGCTGGTGTCTAATAATTGTAAATTTTTCTGTACATTCAATATACCTCATTGCTTTCCAACGGAAGGCTAAGGTAAAATGTAAAAAGAAAATACAATATAATAGTCTGGTAGTGTATAAAGTCATTTCTGAAAAATTGTAGGAATAGAACTATTACAAAAAAGCTTTATAAAATACATAACTGAAATTTAGCTCATAGAATAAATTCGAAAAATTAAAAATGTTGAATAATATGTAAATTTAAAAATTATCACAGAAAATTTGTCCTTTTTAGATCACAGTTGTTATTATTACTTGGTTATAGTTTGATAAAAATTTAACCTTTGGTGGTTGTTGTAACAAATTAGTTTTAGATATATAAGTAAGCTAATAGGGCCTAAATTTTTCCATTGTAAATTAAAAACACATTTAATTACATTTTTTCCCAACGTTTCGTCAATTTTTTGTTGACTTCTTCAGGGGAACATCTATTTAAATATTTTTATTAATAACATTATTACAAACATTTTTTTATATGTAAAGGGTGGTTAAATTTCTAGGGCCGATGTTGATTTTTAATAAAACACAAACTATTTAGGAAATTATTGTAATTTTATTTTATTATGATATATTGGTATTACTCAATTATGTATGGAACAAAATATCGGCCAAATGGGCGCCGCGACCACGGCGGCACACCTCCATCCGATGGTCCAAATTTTCGATGACCCTGAGGCATAATGGAGGTTCTATGCCGTTAATGTGCCGAATTATCTCATCCTTTAGCTCTTGAATTGTTGCTGGCTTATCGACGTACACCTTTTCTTTCAAATAACCCCAAAGAAAAAAGTCCAACGGTGTCAAATCACATGATCTTGGCGGCCAATTGACATCGCCATTACGTGAGATAACACGGCCATTGAATTTGTTGCGCAAAAGAGCCATTGTTTCGTTAGCTGTGTGGCAAGTGGCACCGTCCTGCTGAAACCACATATCGTCCACATCCATATCTTCCAATTCGGGCCATAAAAAGTTCGTTATCATCTTACGATAGCGAACACCATTCACAGTAACTGCCTGACCGGCCTCATTTTGGAAAAAATACGGCCCGATGATGCCGCTAGCCCATAAACCGCACCAAACAGTCACTCTTTGTGGGTGCATTGGTTTTTCGACAATCACTCTTGGATTCTCATTCGCCCAAATGCGGCAATTCTGTTTATTGACGAATCCACTGAGGTGAAAATGTGCCTCATCACTGAATCACGAAGTGCACGATATGCATGTTGATTTGAACGCCCATATTCATAATAAGTCTGGATAACTTTAACACGTTGTTCGATTGTGTATCTCTCCATGGTTCAAATTGAGTAAGTCTGAAATAGAGAAATGTCAAATAAAATTCGGAAAAAAACTTGGCGTTTAGGTGTGGTTCACATTCAACCCTTTATAATTGTATTTTTACTTACTTTTTTTTTAAGTGTGTATATATTACATTAGATAAAATATGAGTAAACGAAATAATTTTTAATTATTTAATTTGTTATTGACATTATTTTAATTTTAATTTGTGTAATTTAAACTTGGTCGTTAATAAATTGTCCTATTGCCACTCTGTAACTTGCGCTTATTTTGTCTGTATCTTCTTTCATGTTCATTGTTTTTTCTCTTTTCTGTTGGATTCGTAGGCTCTCCAATGTATATCTTTTCCTTTCTGTTTTTTCCTTGTCTAAAATTCGTATATTGTCGAAGTCAGCTGTGTGGTTGTTTTCAAATATATGTTGTGCCAAGGCTGTTGAATGTTTTTGTTTTTCGATGTCATTTTTGTGTTCCTTTATTCTCGTTTCCAAGTTTCGTTTTGTTGTTCCTATGTAAATCTTGTCGCATTTGTTATTTTCGTTTCCCTTGCATTGTATTTCGTATACCACATTGTTTTGTTTTTGTATACTAATAATAGTTTTTGTTTTTGTAAATATTGTGTTTAATGTTGTATTGGCTTTGTAGGCAAAGTTAATGTTTTGTTTTCAATTGCATTTCTTATGTATTTACTGAAGAAAATTTTTTGTTCGTTATTATTGTTTAAGTTTTTATTTATGTCATTTTTGTTCTTTAATTTTCTAATCATTTCATATATAAATGTGTTCGTTAATTTTGTTGGAAAATTATTATTTGTTAAGGTGTGTACAATATTCTCTTTATGAAATTGTTCGTCACTTGTTTTTATCACCCTGGCGATGAAATTTTTTGCCGTATTAATTATTTGACTTTTAGGTTGTGTCGAGTTGAAATTTATCATTATTCCAGATACAATGTCTTTTTTGTACCAATTGAAGATTATTTTGTTGTTTTCTCTATATAGTTTGGTGTCTAAGTATGCTATAGAGTTATTGGTTTCAATTTCCATGGTGAATTTTATTTTTTTATTATAGTTGTTGAAATTGTTCAGAATTTCTTCTTTGTCGTCCACTTTAACTATGGCCAGTATGTCATCTACATATTTCATTATGTATTTAATTTCTACATTGTTGTTTTTTAATTTTGTGAGGGTTTCATCTAGTAAATCGTCTAATATTATATCCGCAATTGTAGGAGAAAGAGGATTACCCATTGGCATTCCAAAAATTTGACTATAAATGTCCTTATCGTAAATGAAATAGTTGTTTTCTATAATGCAAAATCGAAGGATCTTAATAAATGTTGGCTTTGATATTTTTGTATGTTTCTCCATCATTTTCCATTTTTTGATAATAATGTTAATTGCTTTTTTGATAGGTATATTAGTAAAAAGTGATATGACGTCTAGTGAAATTAGAATCTCTCCATCATTGAGAGTGATGTCCTTAAGTTCTCTCAGATCGTTCGAATTTTTTATGTTAAAATCTTTAGAAACTATGTTTTTTAAAATTTGACCTATGTGTTTGGAGAGTCCATAGCAAGGAACCTGTATAGACGAAACTATGGGTCTTAATGGTGTCCCTGTTTTGTGTATCTTAGGTAGACCATAAATTCTAGGAGCTATTCCAGCTGTACAAATAAGTTGTTTTTTCTGCCATTCATTTATGCATTGGCTGTTAAAAAGATCTGTAATCATTTTGTTGTTTTCTCTTTGTAGTCTTGATGTTGGGTCAATTCTAAGTTTACGATATGTGTTTTTATCATCCAATAGTTCCTCCATTTTTCTTTCATAGTCGTTTTTGTATATTGCTACCGTTTTGTTGCCTTTGTCAGCCTGAACTATAATCATATTCCTGTTTCTGCTTAGAAAGTCTTTTGTCTTTCTGTAGGTCGTTAATATAAATTTTTCTTTCGGTGTGTTTCTCATATTTCTCTTGAATTGTGTCACTTCGTTTGCCAGTTTTGTTCTTGCTATTTCCTTTTCTTTCTCTCCATTGTCCCCTATTGTTTGAATACATTGGTCTATGTCCGCTATAGTATGGAGAGGGGAAAAATTGCCTTTGTTCACAGGAAGAGCAAATTTCTTTCCTAACGATAATATCCATTTTGACTCCGTAGGTATCCCAATACTCGTTTTATTTTCAAACCAGTCGTCGTTGAATTTAAAACCATGTGTTTTTAACTGTTTTTCTTTCAGTGTGTCAAATTTTTGTTTTTGTCCATCTTTAATATTCTTATTCAAGTAATTTAGTCTATTTTTCTGTTTGTCCATGAATGCGTTGTAATCTTCTTCTGTCAATAAGTTTCTTAAGCCATCTTTCAAATGATAAATGTGTCTTCTAATAATAGTGATGTTAGTATTTGTTTGAGAGATTTCCAAGTTTAAAATTTTGTTATGAAAATTTTGTTCAATGCCTTTAAGTTTTCTTATTATTTTGTTACATGTGAATATGATGCCATAACTTCTACATGATAAGATGAACTTTAATCTGTTTTGTTGTTGCGTTAATTTTTTAATCTCAGTACAGTACTCTTTAAGTGCACTGCATGTTTGTATATCATACTTAAATGTTATGTGTTGGAAGTAGTTCTTCATATTGTTGTTTGTAAGTTATCTTTTGTTTATGTTAAATAGTATTTCTATTTCGGCAAGCTCTCCGATTTTTTGTATATATTTTATTTATTTTTTGGCCAAGGTGTTAATTTTGAAGTTTTAGATATATAAGTAAGCTAATAGGGCCTAAATTTTTCCATTGTAAATTAAAAACACATTTAATTACATTTTTTCCCAACGTTTCGTCAATTTTTTGTTGACTTCTTCAGGGGAACATCTATTTAAATATTTTTATTAATAACATTATTACAAACATTTTTTTATATGTATTTATAATTGTATTTTTACTTACTTTTTTTTTAAAGTGTGTATATATTACATTAGATAAAATATGAGTAAACGAAATAATTTTTAATTATTTAATTTGTTATTGGCATTATTTTAATTTTAATTTGTGTAATTTAAACTTGGTCGTTAATAAATTATCCTATTGCAACTCTGTAACTTGCGCTTATTTTGTCTGTATCTTCTTTCATGTTCATTGTTTTTTCTCTCTTCTGTTGGATTCGTAGGCTCTCCAAGGTATAGCTTTTCCTTTCTGTTTTTTCCTTGTCTAAATTTTTTCACTTTTCCAACAAATAAAAAACCTGAAATGAATAACTTTAATATAAACAAACATCACAATGTAAGTCTGAGTTCATACGGCTCATGTCTTATTGACAAGATTCTTTCTTTTTCTTCTTTGAACATAAATTGGCGTTCAAATGAATCATATCATGTTGACGACATGTTTTTTATTTTGTTTTATTTGATATTGAAAACAAAAACAAAATTAAACAACGAAATAAGAAAGCAAAACGTAAAGACAGTACATGCATCTGTGTACTCGTTTCTTTTCCCCTCGTTCCTCTCGCCTATGAAGTAGCAATCTTGTCAATAAGACATGAGCCGTATGAACACAGACTAACACAAATTGTACGCAAAGACAAGAAAAAATAATAAAAAAAATACTTGCTTGCATAAAAAAGTACCTAACGCAGATGCAAAAAAGAATTATGTATCTGGGGGTAAGAAATGGAACAAATTTGCCATTTATTTTTGCAACATATTTAGAAAAGAAAACGACAACTTTTTGCATACATTATTAGAATAGAAAAAAACGTCATAAAAGTTGGTAAAGTGTATAATGGAGCATCATACTTCAAACGGTTTACAATTGTTGTTTTCAATAAAATTTGTTGTTGTTTTTAATATTACTTCCCAGCTGTGTTTACGTACATCAAATGTGTGTTTTGGTCAGAGTACCGAAACGTTCACTCATGTTTCAGTCATGAGCTAGCGTGAAAAATTGAAAATGTATTGCTTTTTCTTCATGAGGGTGAGGAAAAAAATATTCATGAAATATGAGCAAATAAAAAAATTCATATATGAATTTGTCGGATATGAAAAATTTGAAAACGGTGACATTCAAATTCCTCATAAGAAAAACAAAACGCGATTTGCCCGACCTTATTTAAGGCCTTTTTGCCAATATAAAGTTTTCCAGTCGCATTCCAACTGTATTTCTTATTTACACAGTGTGTCATTGGATACCAAAGCCTGGGCTTCTTGCATCTACTTTAAAAGCTTTCTAAAAATAATTAAGAATAAAGCTTTATTCCAGTCTAATTGTTGTTGCTAATAATGCGAAGTGAGTAAAATAATTTTTAAAATAAGGCAGAGTGGAATAAGTAAAAGTTTATTAAAAATACGGTTGTAAACCTTCTTAAGGCCTTAAAAGTGAAAGCGCTCTCAATTTTTCGTGCTAGACAGCACGATAACCTGTGTATGTTTTGTAAAACTATTTTTTGGCTAGTATACTAAACTGTGTTTTGATTTTGTAAAATATATTATTTGACGGCTCTAAAAGTTTTTTTTTTTGTTTAAAAGACAAAAGGCAAAAATTATTTAAAAAAAATGAATACCTGAATAAAGCAAAATGAAAAAATTTTGCTTTATGTGCCAATAGCAACGGTCAGATTTTTGTTGAAAACACTACATTGTAATTTGTCGCGAAACAATAGAGCATCTTAAAGGTTCAGGTTTTTTCGTTTAAAATACATAAAGGCAAAAATTATTGTGATAAAAATACCTACCTGCAAGAACTGAAGACATGTATTGTCGTCTCGTGAAAAAATTTTGGTTTCTGGACCAATCGCACCGGTGTTGAAAACACTACATTGACTTTACAAAAACTGGCGCGAAGCAATAAAGTTTCATTAATAAAACAATTCTTCTTACCCTGTCACGATTCAATGCGATAGTGGCCGCTGCCATACGAACGGTTCGCGTGCACTGTCCATTTGTCACACTGGTAAGTAACTAATTTTTAGCAAGGCTATGACTCGTCGGGCATGGGCGGGTGCTCGTTGCAAATGGCCTAAATCACAAAAATAGAAAACGGGGCGCAAACGAAATTAAACCGAACCGCACAGAAACCAAACGCGAGATACAATACCTTTTTGTTTTGGGGATTTAGATGTAATTAAATCCCTGGCTGGCCCTCCCTCAGCATCCACCCTGATGCTCGACCATGGTAGCATAGTAGCCGCACGTTATAGCTACCCCTAAAGAAAATTTTCACCACCAAATACCTACCTTAAATCTTTCACACTTCCATTTTCAAAATAAAACTGGTGTGTATTTCAAAATTCAATTTCAAAAAGATTAATATAAAAAAAATCTTAAAATAGCTTAAGTAGTAGATAACACAGAACAACAGCCAATCTGGGGGGTGAGAAATTCCAAGTCAGGGTGATGGTACTAGGTCAGTTTAGTAAAACCCTCAAAGGGTTTGGCGTTCGTATGTGTCAGTTTTTTTTTATGACATTTTAAATTTTTTCCTTGATGTTTTTTCGCTTAGTTGTAACATTTTGCCAAAAACGTAGTTTAACATAACTCGAGAACCACTTGTCCGATTTTGATGAAACAAATTTAGAAAAATTAAGAATTACAATTTCTCTAATCTGTTTCTATACCGTTTTCCTATATGTGCAACACTTTCGAAGTTAAAAATGAATGTATGAAGAAAAAAAATATTTTTTGCCCAAAAAATTTAAATTTTTTATTTTTAATTCATAAAAAATCCAAAACAGTAAAAAAAAGTTTCAAGTCCTATTACTTTCACGTGAAGTCGCATAACCTATGAAATAAATGCGACATAAATCATGAAAATCGATGAATGCGTTTCGCTTTTATTAACAATTAAGTGAAGGTATGCATTTCAAAAATTTGCTCGAGATATGCACAAAATTCTTTGCAAAAACATTTATGACTTTTTTTATGATTCTTAGAATTCAAAAAAAAAAAGTAATAAACAAAAGGTTATTTGATTTTTATGATTGCGGTAGCAAAGTAATAAGCGGTAATAAATGTGCGTGGACAATTGAAAGGAAAAAAGGAAAGTGCACTTTTTTAATTATTTGGGGTTTTCCGTTGGCTACCTGTATGATTTTTTTACAGAAATTCCACCCACATCTATTAGTGCTCATGTTTTGGAACATACCTGTCAGTAAAATATTGAAAAATACGTAGTATTTATAGGTGTTCATTTATCGATTTTTGTTATTCAACAAGTGCCGACGAACGCGAACAGTAAAAGTGATTTTTCTCCAGTTTTTTAAAAGTGAACAAAAGAGAACAGAATATGGAACTGTGCAAGCCAGATATAAATAGCTTTTGCTACTGCTGTGGTCAATATGTCTCAACACATAAAAAAAAGGGGAAATTTCAGTTCTGATTTTGTTCAAACATACGAGATGTACTTCAACCAAAATGTTATAGTGAACGAAAATTGAGTAATATAGTGTGTAAAAGCTGCTACAACCGTCTAATGGATTGGAAAAATAGAAGACGTGAAAGTATGCCATTCGGTATCCCAATGACTTGGACTAATCCTGGCGAAGGTCACAATCCATTGAATTGTTATGCATGTGCGAATAAAGGAGCCGCAAAAAGGATAAGAAAATCGTATAATTACGTTGGTGTTGCAAGTGCCGCAACACCATTGCCTCATTCGGACCACAGTCCTGTGCCAAAAGCTTCTAGCCCAAATATTTTCTCTTCTACGACTGCTCCGACATATCATGCACGTGATGATCCCCCATATGAGCCATCAGTATCCAATGAGCCAATTTTAATAAATCAAAATTAGCTTGATTCAATTGTTGCCAAGTTGGAATTAACACAGCATAAATCGGAAGAGCTGGCTTCCATTTTGAAATCAAACAATTTGTTGGCACCCGGTGTGAAAGTCACAGCTTATCGAAGTCGTCAGGCAACACTCCAAAGTTTATTCCTTGTGAATGATGAAAAAACTTCTGCATATTGCCCGGATGTAGGAAAATTGATGGACGCAATGGAAATAAAATATGAAGCAGATGACTGGAGATTATTTACTGACAGTTCAAAACTCAGCTTGAAGGCGGTTTTACTGCATAAGACCAATAAAAAACCTTCAGTTCCAATCGCCTACAGTACAGAAACGAAAGAAACATATGATGCACTGGAAAATATTTTAAAAATGATTAGTATTGTGGTTATTTTGTTGAACTATTTATGGTTTTTAATCCAAATTTTTAATATTTTTAATTAGGCTTAAGTTCATGAAATTTAATTTTTATTAAATTATTTTTATGAAGAAAGGAATTTTACAACATGAAAATTAATTAAAATTGTTATTGATAATCTTTCATTCTTGACGTGGCTCGGGCTCGAACCCTGGCCGGCAGGTTACCATGACATGTTTCGATCGCAACCACTCGATCTCCTCAGATGGATTTGCCGTCTTACACTCGCAGCCATCGACGACTGCTGACGTCACTAGTCAAACATCAATCCTTAAACCAAATTGTATTTTAACATTTGGTAGTTCGAAATTTGCTTTCCTGAATGATTATCCATTTTAATTGATTTTACATGTTTTTTCCTTTACTTCTGTTTTTTCGTACTTTCGTCAAGAATTTTTCTTGAAGTCCAAGTACATTTTTTGTTTTTTCACTTTGTCTTTCTCTTTTCTCTTTACCTTTTTCAGCACAACTTGAAGGACAAATGTACACATAGAGCTCGTGCCTTAGCTTTAACAATAATTAGTATTGTGGTTATTTTGTTGAACTATTTATGGTTTTTAATCCAAATTTTTAATATTTTTAATTAGGCTTAAGTTCATGAAATTTAATTTTTATTAAATTATTTTTATGAAGGCACGAGCTCTATGTGTACATTTGTCCTTCAAGTTGTGCTGAAAAAGGTCAAGAGAAAAGAGAAAGACAAAGTGAAAAAACAAAAAATGTACTTGGACTTCAAGTAAAATTCTTGACGAAAGTACGAAAAAACAGAAGTAAAGGAAAAAACATGTAAAATCAATTAAAATGGATAATCATTCAGGAAAGCAAATTTCGATCTACCAAATGTTAAAATACAATTTGGTTTAAGGATTGATGTTTGACTAGTGACGTCAGCAGTCGTCGATGGCTGCGAGTGTAAGACGGCAAATCCATCTGAGGAGATCGAGTGGTTGCGATCGAAACATGTCATGGTAACCTGCCGGCCAGGGTTCGAGCCCGAGCCACGTCAAGAATGAAAGATTATCAATAACAATTTTAATTAATTTTCATGTTGTAAAATTCCTTTCTTCATAAAAATAATTTAATAAAAATTAAATTTCATGAACTTAAGCCTAATTAAAAATATTAAAAATTTGGATAAAAAACCATAAATAGTTCAACAAAATAACCACAATACTAATTATTGTTAAAGCTAAGGCACGAGCTCTATGTGTACATTTGTCCTTCAAGTTGTGCTGAAAAAGGTCAAGAGAAAAGAGAAAGACAAAGTGAAAAAACAAAAAATGTACTTGGACTTCAAGAAATATTCTTGACGAAAGTACGAAAAAACAGAAGTAAAGGAAAAAACATGTAAAATCAATTAAAATGGATAATCATTCAGGAAAGCAAATTTCGATCTACCAAATGTTAAAATACAATTTGGTTTAAGGATTGATGTTTGACTAGTGACGTCAGCAGTCGTCGATGGCTGCGAGTGTAAGACGGCAAATCCATCTGAGGAGATCGAGTGGTTGCGATCGAAACATGTCATGGTAACCTGCCGGCCAGGGTTCGAGCCCGAGCCACGTCAAGAATGAAAGATTATCAATAACAATTTTAATTAATTTTCATGTTGTAAAATTCCTTTCTTCATAAAAATAATTTAATAAAAATTAAATTTCATGAACTTAAGCCTAATTAAAAATATTAAAAATTTGGATTAAAAACCATAAATAGTTCAACAAAATAACCACAATACTAATTATTATTAAAGCTAAGGCACGAGCTCTATGTGTACATTTGTCCTTCAAGTTGTGCTGAAAAAGGTCAAGAGAAAAGAGAAAGACAAAGTGAAAAAACAAAAAATGTACTTGGACTTCAAGAAAAATTCTTGACGAAAGTACGAAAAAACAGAAGTAAAGGAAAAAACATGTAAAATCAATTAAAATGGATAATCATTCAGGAAAGCAAATTTCGATCTACCAAATGTTAAAATACAATTTGGTTTAAGGATTGATGTTTGACTAGTGACGTCAGCAGTCGTCGATGGCTGCGAGTGTAAGACGGCAAATCCATCTGAGGAGATCGAGTGGTTGCGATCGAAACATGTCATGGTAACCTGCCGGCCAGGGTTCGAGCCCGAGCCACGTCAAGAATGAAAGATTATCAATAACAATTTTAATTAATTTCCATGTTGTAAAATTCCTTTCTTCATAAAAATAATTTAATAAAAATTAAATTTCATGAACTTAAGCCTAATTAAAAATATTAAAAATTTGGATTTTAAAAATGTTTAACTACGCCAAACATATGTGGCGCATATGCTGCGATTTAAAAGTTGTAGCAATGCTTTGCGGTCTTCAAAGCGGCTATATAAAATATATGTGCTTTTTGTGCGATTGGGACACACGATTTTCCGGTGACCAATATGCATGCCACGGATGGAAACTCAGAGAGCACAGCAGGTTACAAACGGCCAATATTATTCGTGAGCCTCTAGTGCCGAAGGAGAAGATATTGCTGCCTCCACTGCATATTAAACTTGGAATTGTTAAGAATTTTATCAAAACTGTCGCCAAAAGAGATGAAGTTTTCTTGTGTTTGAAACTAATTTACCCGAGACTCAGCGAAAGTAAAATTAAAGAAGGTAAGTTATAATATCACATTCATTTCCCATGATTTTCCATCTTAACAAATTAATTTTTTCCAATCAGGCGTACTAAATGGTCCAGATATACGAAAGCTGATTAAAAGTGACGCATTCAACAATATTTTGATTGACGCTGAATTGAATGCATGGCAGGCAATCAAAGAAGTAATAGAAGGCTTGTTGGGAAAGCATCGTTGTAACAACTACGATGTTTCTGTCGCAAGGATGTTAAGAGCATTCTCGGAAATTGGTGTCCACATGTCCTTGAAAATCCATTATTTACATCATCATCTGGACTACTTCAGCAAACAATTGGCTACCGAATCTGATGAACAAGGTGAACGCTATCATCAAGTTGCTATGCCATTTGAAATGAGGTAATACTGATTTTTTATTTATTCAAACTCATTTTAATAAAACAAAAATGCGGAAATTTGCTGGTGGAGTAAGCTTGTGTGGCAAGACAAGGATGATCTTGATGATAAAGAATTTTCAGGAGATGCAGAAGGGCCAACAGTGGAGTCACACATTGACATTATGTGTGGTTCAGAAACTGATGACAGCGATGAATGCGATGCCACTAGTCCCGAACAACCACCATCGAAAAAGTCTAGGCAATATTTATTAAAATAAATAAAAATAAATAAATAAAATAAAAATAAAAAATTATAAAAATGTTTATTTAATTTTTTTAGTAGTTTATGGCCAGAAGTCTGGAGTTATTGGGGAAAATTTATAAAAATGACACTTTTTTGAATAAAAACAAATATCAATATTCTTGTCAAAATGGGATACCTTCACTTAATTGTAAATAAAAGCAGAACGCGTTAATCGATTTCTATGATCTATGTCGCATTTTGCTTATAGGTTATGTGACTTTACATTAAATTAATAACACTTGATCCTTTTTTCCGTTTTGGATTTTTAATGAATTTAAAAAAAAAAAAAATTTAATTTTTAGGCAAAAAAATATTTTTTTTTCTCCAGAAATTTATTTTTACCGGAAAAACTGTTGATTATAAAGAAAAACGTTATATGAACGGATTAAAGAAATTGTAATTCTTAATTTTTTTGAGTTTGTTTTAGCAAAATCGGACAAGTGGTTCTCGAGTTATGTTAAACTACGTTTTTGCCAAAATGTTACAACTAAGCGAAAAAACATCAAGATAAGGAAAAAATTTAAAATGTCATAAAAAAAAACTGACACATACGAACGCCAAACCTTTTGAGGGTTTTACTATACTGACCTAGTACCATCACCCTGACTTGGAATATCTCACCCCCCAAACAATAATCCCAAAAATGTTCCATAGTGTAATCAATAAATGTTACGTAATTTGCAATACTAAAGTAGCAACTACAGATAATACTAACATCGTCAGAGGGAAAATTCGGCTTATTAATCTATTCAAACACCTATGTATATTATCGCTAATACTGATGGAATCTAGTTATTCGTCCTGCCAAAACTGTCACTCTTACCGACGTTTCATCAGGTTCCTATGGAATCGGGACAAATAAGTTCATAATAAAGTACAATAAAAAGTGTTAATCAAAAGTATTAACCTAAAGGGTTCTAAGATTCTAAGGTACACTACTAAATACAAAATCTTAAGGAATATTGTTCGATAGCATTTTCAACATTGGCAATTATTTCAAATTACATGGGGTTGTTTGCCGTACAGTTCGATAATTATTTTTCTTAATAAATATTTACAACTTTTTATTAAATTTGGTTTTAATATGTTCGATAAGATTTTTAAAATTGACAAATTTTCTCAAATTACGGGGGGTTGGTCCCCTTTCAGTTCGATACATTTTTTTCTTTTGGATAACAAATATTTACAACCTGATATTAAATTTGCTTTTATGACGATGATTTTACTTTATATGGGGTTTGTTTTCGTTCCTCTCGGTATGATTTTATTGTTTTTTTCTTGTGATACAAAATTTTACTACTTTATATGAAATTTGTTTGTTTGAGTTCAGATTTAGGTATTGCGTGTGTGTTTAATCCATCGTGTTCGATAAATTGAAATTGCGATCTTTTAATTTGGCGTGATTGGGATTCCACCCCATAAAAACTTCTAGATTCCCTACAGTGGTTGCCCAAAGCGGGATAGCCGAAAATCTTTATCTACGCTCAACTATCATTCACTGAGTGAATGTAGTCATTCGGGGTAATCGGACAGTTCAACTTAGGCCACTTCAAGCCCGAGCCGTATTAATTTTCACCCAACCGGAAATTAAAAATTTAGAACTACCAGTCCCAGTTTAAACAAATCGAATCGAAGAAATCGTCCTTGGTTAGTCCCCCCAGCCGATTGCATAAAAAAAAGAAATAAAATCACTAATCTGTTGTCCAGCGATGTGTGTTGTCCTTTACCGTCGTTGGGCGCACGTGGTGTTGAAGAAAGTATTGTCTGCGCTGTACGAATGGCTAGGTGGTGTTACGAAAATGTTGTCTCCGTATGTTTGGCTCGGTGATGTTGGCCAGTGTTGTTATACCGACGTATGTTTGGCTAAATGTTGGTGGCCAAAGTGTTGTTGGGCGCACGTGGTGTTGACGAAAGTATTGTCTGCGCTGTACGAATGGCTAGTTGGTGTTACGTAACTGTTGTCGCTGTAGTGCTGAACTACCGCTATGTGACAGCTGTTCTGAAATGGGGCGTTATAGCCGGTGGTTACGAATCAGTATCACCCAGTTATAAAGGTGACGAACCACAACCTATTTTGCCGAATGACCTACAGTGTTACAGCCGAGCTGGGCTGTTAAATGGCAACGGTTGACTGTATACACATTCTCACCGCCTTATCCACATCCTTCCAACTTTCTCCCTTTTACCTGCCCTGTACGGAGTCTGGTGGTGATGAGGCACCAAGACTGAGCGACGAATACAATGCTGCGCAGCCTCATACACCGGAACCGTGCAGCCACCGGTATAACTGTTTTCTTGGCTTTAGTGCCAAGAGCCGCGTCTATAGGGACACTTAATATGGTTTACCATAAAACCGATCTTCATACTTACAGTTTCCTTTTTTTTCTGAATACAATTTGCATCCAGCTATTCGCTGGCTGGTCACAACGAACACAAGGTGAGTCAACACACTTTACGTTGGTGATGCAAAAGATAATGATGGCTTCCACTGGACAGCGCCGCTTCTCGATAAGAAAGAAAAACCCAAAATGCCGGAAACAAGAAGTCAGTGAAGTTGGCTGTCGTTACCATTACATCACAGGTGTATGCCAAAAAAATGCAACCTTGCTTGCAACGCTGCAATTCTGCGTACTATGGCGAATTATTTGTAGTGTAGCACCTGTCTCATGTCCTGACATAAGTATTGTACCCTGAATTGGCACAACCCATCAACTATACTTACTATCGCATTTGCTTATAGGTACATATGTATATCGGTTATTTACATATAAATTATGGCAAAACAAGACTTTTTTAGTGTTTTTCAATAACCTTACCTATGTAAGAAAAGAATTTTCAAGAATAAAAACCAACCGACGCGATTGGTACAGATACCTAAATATTTTTACAAGTACGAAATACCAGCAACTTCTTTTTTTCTTTATAATTTCTGCCTATAGGTACGTCTTTTTAACGAAAAAAACCCCTGACCCTTTTAAAGGCATCAACGAATTTTTTACACAAACAAAACATTTATCGTTAGCTTAAATGCAAAACAATTGGAAAATTTTAAATTTACTTGTTTTGTTGATTACGATTTGTACTACATATTTTTACAAAATTTTAAACTTCTACTTTAAAAAAGAACCAAGTTATTAACAAAATTAAAAATTACGTATCATCAAATATATAACTTTTTTTAACAACATAATGTATAATCACACCCAAGAAAAAATTAGCAGAGTATTTAACTCTTTTTATATGAACTCATTAATATTTTTAAACGTCAAAACTGGGTAATCAGTTTTATAACTGTTCACGGTGTTAGTGGCTTTACCCTACGTTTCCAAATGCAAGATATTGTTTGCAAGTAGTGTGTACGTAGTATCAACGAAAAATCGAGGAAACAGCCGAATGGCTGAAAGTTAAAAAATTGTGTGAATGTTAGTGAAAAAGTGTGAGTGTATTGAGTTTTTCGAATTTGCGGTAGGGTTTAGCAAGTGTAGGACTTCCCTGTTCTTTAATATTTGTAGTTCTCAATTCATTAATGTGTCGTTTTAGCATATGTATATCCGCCATCTAACTTTATGAGGTAATGAAGATGAGCATATTTTTTTCTTTACTTCCATAACTATTTGTTATTTGAATAATAACGAAGGTAAACCCGATCACCTGCATTCAATTGACGGGACTTACATTGATCCGCAGAAGTATGACTGGAGACTTTAGGGGGAATTAACGCATATAATTGAATTCGAATTTGCCTGTTAAGATACTGTTCGGATGGAGTCTTCCCATTCTTAAGCGGTGCTGCGCGATACCGGAAGAGTATTTCCCTCACTTTTCCATGAATGCCACGGGGGTCGTCTGCCATAGCCTTTTACCCTCCGTCATGCACATGTATCGGGCCAGACATTTTACGAATTTAACTGAGATTTAAATATATTTCTTATTTGGTGAAAAACACATTCAAATAAAAAATAACATCTACACATCACATACGTAAAAAATAAGTTGTATTAAATAATAATTTTGCCAAAAAATACAGTTCGCATGGCAGCATAACAATTGATGAGCAACTATTCCCATTTCTTGGAAAAAAACAAATCTAAACGAAAAAAAAACGAAGGTATAAACCTGTCGACAGGAAAAAAAAGAACGGTAAGTGAATCAAGGTGAAAATGTTATGCTACAACTCGCAAAGTCGTACAGCAATACAAGCCGTACAATTGTATCTGAAAACTTTTTTAAAAAATTTTGAGGAAGTAAAGCGTCTTGCATTTGTTGGTACCATTCGGTCCAATAAAAGATATATCCCTAACGAAATGAGAAAGGATCTTTCTCGTCCTGTTCTGTCATCTTTATTTGGATTCCACGAAAATTTGGTTTCAATTTGCAGCTACGTGCCAACATTCACATCAGCAAACACTTCAGCACTCAATTGGCCATGGAATCGTTTTTTGGAAGACCACTAAATGTAAGTTTGATATAACATTTGCCCTTCATTTCACCTCATTTTCCTCGTTTTTCTTTTTGATATCAGATTCCAGTAGAAGTTTCTAGCTCAAGTAGTGCTGATACTCTACAAAAGAGAAACATTTTGTTACGATTTTTTTGTGTGTTCTGAACACGAACTTTTTCCCTCACCCTATATATCAGACCATGCAACTGTACTCTTTAATTGCGCTTCATTATGCGCCTAACATGTTTTTTTATATTGTGTTCATATTTGGAATTCTTCCACTTAATCGCGTATTTTTGCTTACGGTACCTATGAATGCCTTTTCAGTTGGTAACAACTGTCATTTCGTTGTTAAATTTTGTTGACAACAGAAAAAAGGAACATAAAAAGATGACCTGACATCCATGAAGTAGTTTTGAAACTACTCCTTTGTAATCCAAAGCTGGGTTGTATGGTCCTCCACTAGGACTTCGTAATGTTAAATAGACCATGATTTTTCATACGTTCCCCTTAAAGATTAAAAAAAATCAATTTTTAAAATAATCGCCCGAACCGCGCCAGAGAAAAGTGGGTTAATCCCAAATGGTCAGTGAAATTCGTTGCTGATTTATACCAGCCAAACTAGGCAGTGCCAAGGCAAAAGCTCAATGGAATATAGAAAAATACCCCTTAAAGATAAAAAACTTTTCGGAACTTTTTCATAAAATGAACAGAGTCAACTCTATCAACATTATTTCATAGATATTCTGCACAAATGCGTTTTGACAGCATTTCACGTGAAATGTTTTTTAACTTTCGCCGACGTTAAAAGTTGCATTTGCTAAACAAAAGTATGGGAAAACTTTAAAAAAATTTAATTTTCCAGAGGCTGGATTAGTTCTTCTAGAGGAAACTTTTTCCCCCTTGGTTCGATTTTATTTATTTTTGAGGCTTACCTGCTTATGACCATTACACATATTTCTGCCAAGCTTCATCGACCTAGGGGCACTCAAAAGCTTTTAAGAAGCTGTTGTGTCTTTATTGTTTAATCATCAAAAACCAAGTAAATTTAATATACATAATAAATCTTAACATAAAGATAATATTCAGAATATTTATAAAGTAAATTGATATTATCTATATGTGTGTATATAACGAACCGGTTTTACTGTAGTTGAGAGTATTGCTGCAGTTTTGATATTCACATATATTAAGTAGTTAGTATGTACATTAGGCCTGCCATACGTCCTGGTTTTCCAGGATTGTCCTGGTTTTAGACTACTTGTCCTGGTCCAATATTAAATTGTCCTGGTTTTTTGTACAGGTCAAGACAAACAAATTAGTTTTTTGCTAGTTTTAGTTGTTAACAAAGGTTAAGATTTTTGTTATAACACTGCCAACATAAGGTAATTATATAAACAACTTTAATTAAATTCAACTGTTATCTGGTGGAAAGCTGGTTAAAGCTTTCAATAATATTAGATGATAGTCAATCCTCTTTCAAATTTTGTTTCAACTAGTTGCTGTAAAAAGTTATACCGTGTAAACAACTTTTATAAGTAATCGAAAGCCGATAACAAATTACTTTCCCTAAGGCACCCCATACACGTTTTAATTCAATTGTCAACTGAGTCGGTTGTTGTCCAAATGAAAGCGTGTATGGCTTTGTCAATTGATTAGTTTGACGTTGTCCAACTCGACAACAGAAAAACCAAAGATTTTGATTTTTTTCAAGTTGGGTTCTTAGTCTGCACAATGGACTAAAGAAAGAAACCCGTTAATGACTCAAGCACTGGAGAGTATCATTCAATGTAAGTTTGATTTTATTATGACATGCTGCCTGTTTTATAACTGTATCAAAGACCGAAATGAAGTTCTAGAAAAAGTGCAATCTTCTAAAAATTATTTTAGTTTAGAACACTTGATGCTCAATTTTTTATTCTTTTTCATCATTTTTATGTACATGAAGTTCACATTAATTTTTATACCCTCCACCACAATTAGTTGTGAAGAGGGTATATTAAGTTTGTCATTCCGTGTGAAACTTTTTTATTATTCATCTCAGACCCCATAAAGTATATATATTCTGGGTCCTTGAGTAATTCTAAGTCGATTTAGCCATGTCCGTCTGTCTGTCCGTCTGTTGAAAACACGCTCACTTTCGAACAACTCTAAATAAATGAACAAACTTGGTGCCAAATTGCTTGTAGTTTTCCTAAGCAGTTTGGGATTGAAATACAGCAAAATCGGTTCAGTAGGACCAGAGCTATGAATCAAAATGTGGAACCACCACCTAATAAAATTGATAATTTTGTTACAAAAAATAACATAAATGCTGGAACAAGGCACGGAATGAGATAAGATTTTGCAAATTTCGTTAAATTTTGTTAAATTTCGTGAAGATTCGTCCATAATTTACCCTAAGCCCCATATAAACACTACTACAGGAAAACAGTTTAGTACGCATAAAACCGTAAAAAATAACGCTAGCGTAACAAATTTTGGTTCGTCACAGTTTCAAAAGACTAGAAATGACGCTGTGAAATTTCGTGATGGTCGGTCCATAATTTACCCTAGGCCCCCTATAAACCCTACTACCGGAAAACAGTTTAGTCGCCTAAGACCATAATTAATAACAAATCGTCACAGTTTAAGATAATAATAACATCATACAGATATTACCCCTTAAACATTCGAACTGTCGGTGGAGGGTATCAAAGATTCGGCACAGCCGAATATAGCACTCTAACTTGTTTTTTATATATATTGTTGGATTTAAAAATAAAAATTCTTAAATTTTCAGGAGAGCCAAAAAACTGTTTATATATAAATGGTGTTAATATTTAAAAAAAATGAGTTCCCTTAAAAGTCCAATTTGAAGAATGTTTTGCTAGGCCTTTTTAAATTTTGTAAGTAGCTAGAGATGTGAAATGAGAATTAATTTATGAAAAAAGTAATTTTGAGTATTTAGGGTGCGATCAGTGATGTTAGATGTTTTTTTCGAAATATCGTCAAAATTTAAAAAAAAAATCGTCAAAATCGTCAGTAGTTTTGAAAAAAACCGTCAAAAAATCGTCATATAAAAAAATCGTTTTTTTATAAACACGGATATATCACTCTATTAAAACATAAAAAAATATTAAGTATAAAATTATACAAAACCAAAAAGACGATTTGCAGATGAACTTAATGCCTGCCTGAAATCGTCGTCTTTGTGGAGGCATGTCCAGAAGTTGCAATTGACCACAAACATGAGAGTCGCGTTGCAGAACGACCCATCGGCTGCTACATTCTCGGGACAACTGCTGGAGCTTGGCAACGGCCAAATTCCTGTTGAGGTTTCGAATGGATTGATATCGTTCCCTGAAAATTTTTGTGAATTCACATCGTCCAAGGAGGAACTCATCAGCAAAGTCTTCCCTGGCACTGCACAAAACTACAAAAATCTCGATTGGATTGGTGAACGGGCAAAAATAGCAGCGAAGAATAAGGACGTCGATAACTTAAACTTAATTATTCAAAGTTAAATCGCAGGACAACTACATATAGGGTTCCCAACTTTTTTTGTTGCAATTAAAGTACATTGATTATTAAAGGTTAAGAAAAAAAGTACACAGTATAAATATAAAGTCCAATTAATTTATTTTTATTGTTATATTTAAAAATGTTTTTTATTGCTTTTCGCAAGTTTTATCAAACAATTAAACTGTGCTAGAATTTGGCAACTGGCGCTTAAATCTTTTTTGGGTACGCTGAATCCAATACCGGTTCAAAAACGGTTCAGTTTATTGAAATTACATACTAAAAAAAAAAACGAAAATCCGCAATAAAATTTCCTTTAAACGTTAAATTTTTTTCTAACATGCGCTGTCGTTTTAGAAACATATTTATTTTTTTTTTTTTGGCAACAAAAATAATTTTTAATCAACAGTTCGAAATTTTGGTTTGTTAAAAATCTATTAAAAATTACAGCTATAAATGATTAAAATCTGTTAACAACTTTTGATTTTATTCACAAAAGTCAAAAAATTTTAATTAATTTAAAAATTTCATAAATCGCAATATTTGTATGGGAGCCCCCTTAAGAAGTGGTGATAAGAGCAAGTATGTCTCGAAAAATTATTAAGGAGACTCCTTGGCTGTTATGGTACGTTTTCTTCAATATATTTCTAGTCTGTATTAAACTTTTTGTATGGGAACCCCTTAAGGAATGGACAGTTTTAAATTTTGTTTTAAATATTAGTTAAACGAGTCACTTTTGTGCTCGCGATCTAAAAGCAGGCAGTAATTTGAAGGAGTTTTGCACTCGTGTTTTAAAAGCAGGCAGTTATTGTACTCAAATAAAACAAACAAGTGAAATAGTGCTGTCAGATTATTTTTTTTCGAAAAATCGTCCTGCCAATATAAAAAAAAACATAAAAAAATGGCACTGACTAATATTAACTAGTTGTTTTTTAGTGTTTCTAAAAAAAAAACTTGTACAATAATGGCTAATAAACCACTGATGGTTTAAACGCTGGTTTAGTTGAACTAAACTTGAATTTATATGTAGTTTAAACTCAGCAACTATAAATCATTCTCCCATGTGTTATATGTGGTAAAAAAAATAACATGTGACAGCACTACGATAAATCTTATCAAATTCATACGGTCTGTGTTGGTAGTTTAAACGCCGAATTTTATGCGTTTAAAGTTGGTTTATATATTTAGTGATTTATAGATTTTTGTACATCAAATCGCTCTCTACTGATTCCATTCAAATAAATCATATTAAAAATTTTAATATTTGTGTTGTATTATTACTCTAAAGTTTGTCTGAAGGCTTAAAATTGGGACGAGGCGAAGTTCGTCGAGTCCGCTAGTAGATATAAATATATATTCGCCTTTATATACATATATTAACTAACCCCCGTTTCCACATGCAAGTGCAAGTTCGAAAAACTCAATACACTGACACTTTTTCACTAACATTCACACAATTTTTGTTCATTCAGCCAATCGGCTGTTTCCTCGATTTTTTGTTGATAATACGTATACACTACTTGCAAGTAATTACTTGCATGTGGAAACGTTCGGTAAGAAAAAAACTTTACTTGACAGATTAAAGTGTTAAAAATTTGATGAAAGATTAAAGTTTAAACTAAATTTATTGACGGGATTAAATCGTCAACACCTAAGTGACTCTACATTCAAAATCGTCAATCGTCATTTTGGTAAATTCAGCGAAAAAATCGTCAAAATGACGTAAAATCGTCACATCTGACATCCCTGGGTGCGATATACTACATACATACGTATTAAAAAAACTTTTCTGTTGGTGTAATTTTTTATCCATTTTTTCCATGTGTCCTGGTTGATAGGTTCAAACTTCTGGCAGCCCTAATGTACATACATACTACAGAATATTATGAAGCTACACTAAACCTTCTATACTCGATAGAGAGTTATGAGCTAACAATAACAGTAGGTAAGAAAAGTGTGTTTATAAATTAACAATCATAAACTTTACAATATTACAGAAGCAATATAATACCATGTTCACACGGACAGCAATATTCGTGTTTCGCTCTCTTATTCCTGTTTCGCGCCCCAAACATGACTGAAACGACTTGTTTCCCCATACAAAATTTTGTGAGCGAAACAGGTCGTTTCATTTTGAAACAGGCTGCGAAACAGGAAAAATGTACTATCATCTCTAATTTTGATAACAATTATCGTTAGTTTATCTGAACTAGCTCTCAAAAAAATCAAAACAAAATAAAATACAAAATAAAAATTGATGTTTAATAAAATAAAGTGATAATTATCAAATAATAATATTAATAAAAGTATTAAATAATATATTTTTAACATTTAATTACTTTTTTATCTGTTTTAAATAAAATCACACTAACAACACAAAAAAAATTTCAAAATGAAACCAGAATGAATCGTATGAACAGCATGTTTGACAATCTAGTTTCAGAGAGCGAAACGAGTGGTTTTTGTCGTCGTATGAACATAGCATTAGATAAAACAAAATGTAGTGTCTAGATTGGCAAAATATCCCTATGTGCAGCGGTTAGATGTGAATATTAAGAGCCAATTTCACCAACTGTGTTTGAATATCAATTCATATTTAAAAATAGATTTTCATATAATTTTGTTTATATTTTGACATGATATTTAAATACAATTGGTGAAATAGGCACTAAGCGTCGATTTATTCCAAAAAGTGAAAAATTAAACATTAAACATACTATTGTTAAACAAGTGCACAATGTATTTTGAGTGGTCTGTCTACTGTTTCATCTTATAGAAGATATAAAAGAAATTTTTTAACATTTAACTCAAATCAAAAAAGAATCCTTTTTCATAATGTAGACAATGAGTAAAAACTACGGTAAATTTTAAAGAAATTAAAGTAGATAGAGATCGACTTATATCTTTTTTTTAGCACTGCTGTTCATCAACGATTCGACATATCCTTCACTAAAGCAACGCAAATAATTTTTTTCTTTAAAATATGTTGTAGAAAGACATTTATTCTCAGTAAAAGCGAATACACTTTGTTTCTATGTCTGCGCTTAGTTAATTTCTTTTTTGCACTGTATCTATTAAAAAAATATTTTAAAATTTAATTAGAGGGCTGATTTTGGCAGCCGTGATTGAATACTTTTTCGACTCGAAAGCAATTTTGTTTCCGATTCTTTCAGTCAATACTGAACAAACCGAAATAATTTCTTCAGTGTTGTGAAATCTCAAATAAATGCTTTACAACACTGAAAATATAGTTTCAATTCGTTCAGTATCGACTGAAAGAATTAGAAATAAAATTACTTTCGAATCGAAAAAGTATTCGACCACGACTGCCAGAATTATCCCCCAGAGGTATGCGATAAAAACCGATCGTTTTAAAAATGTGAGATGAATTTCGAACAATTTTAAGGTCCATTTCTAATTAAATTCTTCACTTTTTGTTCAATTAACTTTTATATTTTTTTAAACTTTAGAAGAATACCTACACACAGAACATAAGAAGAAAATGTATTAGAAATCAATTTTTAAAAATACTGAAAACCATGGTAGAATAAGTACAAGCTACAGTCATTAGAAATTTTGTTCTTAATTTCAAAACCCGTATAACGTCAAACAAAAGAAAATATAGAAAAAATTAAAGCAAGCGTCAAAATCAAATAAACTATTTTGGCATTACATGGGTAAATAATGAAAACTCCCCCTAATGAACATACCTGGTTGTTATTATTCTATGCTGAAAACAATATTATCGGCTTTAAATCCACCAGTAAAAACTGAGAAAACTAAATTATATATTTTTAAAACACTAGATATAAATAAAACGGATGTATATTTGCTCTTAATTATAACAAATTATAGATGTAAGCAGACAGTTTGCCTGCAACTTACAAAATGCAGAAGCAAATGAAAAAATTGTATGGCCACTTTAAAATTAGCAAATACTTAGCTCTCTTTTATTGAAATGCAAGAAACTATTTCGCGCCATTTTTGTCAATGACGCCTTACAATGTGTCAGTGCTAGAAGAGTACTTCAAATTTAGCGCTTTTTTACATTAAACTATGTTCAAAATATGGCATAAATCAGCAACGATTTTAACTGACCATTTTGGATGAACCCACTTTTCTCTGGAACGGTTCGGGCGATTTTTTTAATCTTTAAGGGGTATTTTTCCATATTCCATTGAGCTTATGCCTTGGCACTGCCTAGTTTGGCTGGCATAAATCGGCAACGATTTTTACTGACCATTTTAGATGAACCTACTTTTCTCTGGAACGGTTCGGGCGAGTTTTTTAATCCTTAAGGGGTATTTTTCCATATTCCATTGAGCTTATGCCTTGGCACTGCCTAGTTTGGCTGGCATAAATCAGCAACGATTTTTACTGACCATTTTGGATGAACCCTCTTTTCTCTGGAATGGCTAGGAGTATTTTATTAAAATTGAAGATAAATTTTCTTTTTAAAAATTTTTAAATTCGTTGCTAATTTCATTGCCACTAGATTCCCAAAATTGTTTACTTTTAAGCCCTTGAATTCGCCTTGGTTTTATTTCCGGCGTTGCTATTAATCGTTGCTATCTTGGCAACGTATATAATTTGGGTATTTAAATTGTCTTTTTTTTTGGATAATCACTCCTATATAATCAAAAAGGGCGGCAAATTAAAGAATGCCTAGGGCGGAAGCAGGCCTAAATCCGCCACTGCATCTGGAACTGCGATTAACGTGAAAATGCCATATAGAGTCAAAATTAACTTACATGAAACTAAAAGCCATTTAAATTCATTGGCTTATTGTAAAAAATTCTCTTCATAGTCTCGATTGCAAGCTTTTACTTTACAACTCTATCTTAAAGCCTATCTGGTGCTATGGTATACCACTATGTGGCACGGCCTCGGCCTCTAATATTGAAAAATTCAAAGGTATGTTAAAAATATTCAAACATCATAAGGATCTCAATGTGCCATTAGTCAAAACTATGATTACAAAATATGGAGTAAAATATTTAAAAAGGCTTGAACAATACCTAAATTCACTAGCTCTAAATATTTTAGATCATGGCGCCACACTCGTTTAAGAAGAGGAGACACTGCAGCACTCACTAAATCAGAAGAGCGATAAATACCTACATATGTGAACATAAACCGTTATGATAAAATTTTGTCTGGTACTGGCATGACATATATAAGGTATAAGGATAAGATTCGATTAATTATTGTTAGTTTATATTTAATATATGAAGATTCTATAAATACTTACTGTGAAAAAAAAATTCGAACTTGTTTAAAATCATTTACCGCAAAAAACCCGAGCACTCGGATATTTGGCGCATTATAAGTTGGATACACCTGTTTTTGAAATGTATGATACATGTACATTGTCCACTAGTACACTCTTTGCGTTGAGTTAATAAATTAACTCCGCAGGCGCAGCACAACCGCCGGGGGATGAGAAAAATTACAGTTAAGGTGTCCAAATTTAGAACAAGTAGTTTGGTTATTGAAACAAAACATCTGTTAAAAAGTAGATAAAAGTTGTAAAAAGCACTGAAGGCACTAACGAAAAATAG
The DNA here is from genome assembly GCA_930367215.1 of Pollenia angustigena. NCBI lineage: Eukaryota > Metazoa > Arthropoda > Insecta > Diptera > Polleniidae > Pollenia > Pollenia angustigena. Next base: position 5,986,957 of record OV884061.1, on the reverse strand, counting down.
AAAAGCACCAAGTTAGTGCTTTTTTTAATTTGGCACTTGGATAAAATTTTGGCCAAATTTTAGTGCCAAAAGCACTAAGCCTCACTGCTAATAGTGTAAAACGCAAGGCAACGCCAGAAATTACATTGAAAGCACAAACAATGTCAAAAATATTTCATAATTTTGTTGTTGCTTTCCACAGAAACTCTTGTTTCGTTTTAAAATGTTCAACACCACAAGATATGCAGCGTTTAACCGGTTAGCGCCCAACTTTTAAAAAATAAAAAAATTTGTTTTTATTTTGGAAAAACGTTTTTAATTAAAGTAAAGGTGCTATCAGACGGGATGTATTTTACATATGTACTGTCACTTTTCTTACCCATATGTAATTCCGTATGTTTGTCAAAATTGAAATTTTACATACGAATTATAATTTCTGCTATCACACCTGCTTATGTTTTTCCTTATGACATAACCTATAAATGTAAACAAAAGCTGACTTTTGCTTACGTTTCAAAACAAACCAGCTGTTTTGTTTATGTTTGCCACAGGAAAATAGAGCGTGTTCTAATCGAAAAAGTTACATATGTATTTCCACATGTATTTTACAGATGCAAAGTTTCATATGTATCACACGATGTGTACAACTTTACAGATGGAAAATTTGACAGTACATATGTAAAATACATCCCGTCTGATAGCACCTTAAACTAACACAAGAATTCAAATATTTATTTATTTTTTTTAAAAATATGGATAATATTGCCTGTCCTATAAATAGGACGCTGGGACTTAGAGGTATCATTGGTGATATGAAACCAAAATAAATTTATTGTTTTATTCAAATAAAGCGCAGATTATTTTGCATGATATGGGATAAAACAGTCTTTGCAAAGTGTCACATCACATTTGGCGCCAAATGAAAGTGGTTTTGATATACAGTTTTGTCCCTGGCATCTACGCTGTTTCTCTCGTTTTTTTTTTCATAAAATGTCCTTTGTTATCATATCCAACATCTGAAAAAATTTTCGAAGAAGACGTTCTCGGTCTGCCGAGAGACGGCTTTTGAGTCATCTTTAAGTAAGGGACGGCGACAGATCTTTTGTACTCTAGCAAATTAATGCAATTTTCGTTTACTAGCTTATAAAAAATCCATGAGTTCACCATAGCCAAATCTATACACCTTATAAATAGAGGCCAGTACCATTTCTTGACTCTAATATTTGTTGCGTATTTACCCACCAACCAGTCATGTTGATCCACTACACCCATGTAACTATTATAATTTTTCAGCAAAAGCGGTTGTGGTATGTTCTTTTTTTCTTTAGCCTTTCGATCCCACCTGCTTGCTTTATTGATAGGTTCTATTGCATCATAATTGGTAGCTATTGTCACACACTTGTTGTCATTCCATTCCATTTCACGATAAGTATTTCAGCATTTGTAATCACCGGTAATCACACGAACAACGTTCTTCCTTTTCAAGAGATTTAGAGTCTTTAAGAGGACGATATCCTAACTGCTGCAAATGAATTAGTAGGTCTCTACTAGTAAACAAATTGTCAAAATATATTTGATGACTTGCGGGTTCTGATATGCCATCTTACATGTCAAGTACGACTCTCGATCCTAATGCCAAATCTTCACGATCATTTTTTGCAATAGATTTTCCCATGTATAAGTCAAAATTATAGCAATACCCACTAACGCCACAAAGAGCCCACAATTTATACCCAAATCTAATAGGCTTCCAGCGGATAAATTCCTTTAGGCCTGCAGTCGTATTCTGTAATTCGCTTAGCTATAGCTAAATCTCGATCGCTAAAATGCCTTAGAAAATACAAAACTTAAAAATTTTAGCAAAGACATTAAAAGCTAAAATTTTGGCGAATTAAATTTGTTTGGCATTGCCATATCTAGCAATGCACGTTATAGGGCCCATACACAATACCATCATGATTGTACAATCAAGTGATTGTGCAATTAAGCTTAAAGCACACAACACACCAGCATGCTGGTACAAAATTCATTTTTACCAAAATTTGTGTGGAAAAGGTTGTAATGAATAACAATATAATCTGTGCTGCTGTTATTATTGCTATTATCATAAAACGAAAACGAATAAGGAGTAAAAAAAACGTGTTTTAATTTAAATTTTGTTTAAAATTTTGTTTTGATGTTTATGCTTTGACGATTAAACATTTATGAGCTAACTTTACAGCACACGATACAATCATGCTGGTACAATCAAAAAAATATCAAACTATTTTTGATAAAGCACCATCCGCTGGTACAATCACACCACAAGCTCATAGACGGTCCATCAGCTGGCACAATCACTTGATTGTACAATCATGATGGTATTGTGTATGGGCCCTATTACAGAATTGTATTCGTAGCCAAAAATCGCTTAACCAATTTTATAGATTTTTAGCGATAGAGATTTAGCTTTAGCAAATTACAGAATACGGCCGCAGATGTCCATAATATTTGACAATCATTTCGTCAATTGGTAATTCTTTTTCAAACACTTGAAACTTTTTAAAGTTTTCATTCATCATTTTTTATAAGGGTCTTACTTTGAATCCTTATCTATTATTGAGTTATCGGCAAAATGTATATATTTTTTAATTTTTAAATATTCATTTCTGGGCATACATGCCTCGACAATTTTATTCCAAGATCTTCCAATAATTTCTTTCGGATGGCAACTGATGATACCCGCTGAACAATAAAATGCCTATAAACGATTTTATTTTGTCTATTGTCACAGTGAAATCTGGATCATTTTTGCTTCTTGCATATTTTAACGTTTCTTCAACGATATAATCATAAACGGCGTCAGTAAAATATTCTTAAAAAATTTCCACACAAGATTTTCCCGCTAGATGATTTTTTAGATTATCTCTATTTATACTGGGCGTTTGTAAAACCTCTGGTAATTTTGTATAACTGGGGTTTACCTTTTTCCAGTCAAATGTTTTTTGGGTAGGGCAACGTCTCTTTTTAGATCTCTTTGCGCTGGAATGAATATTTTCACCAGATGAACTGCATCATCTGGATCACATGTTTCTGGTGGCTCAGAAATATCACGTAATTTATATTGCAATATAAGTTCTCCTGGTACATCAGTAACTTCCACATCTCCTTAGTTGTTATCATCGACGTCATCTTCATCAGTCAATTCATCTGGTTCTGGTGGAAGAACAATAATATCAATGTAATACCGCGAAGGATGATACTAATAACGAAAAAAATATAACTGTTTGGACAACGCCAACAAACACAATATAAAGCAGAAAAAAGTTAATACTTATGCTGGGTACACACTATGCAACGCGTTTACGCAATCTAGTGAATTAAATTCATTTTCATTCATTCTAGATTGCATCAACATCAAAACGCTTTGATATTTTGAGGTTGCATTGAAACAGATTGCATGTAGGTTGCATTGTGTGTACCCAGCATTAGCGCGTGGCAACTGAACTGAAACAAACAAAATACTGAATATAAAAAAAACTGTAAATATTTTGATAACGAAAAGAACCAGTGTCATATAAATAGGACAGTCACATTGCACCATCAGTTTTTGGAAGTATGTAAATTTTTTTATTACAGTAACTTTGTAAACAGTTTGGGTGAACGCTTTTTAATAAAAATAATAGCGTATAATTTCGTTAAGGTTTGAGTTTTATGATTTATAAACATATGTATCATGTCGCCCAAGATTCATAAAAATGCGCTTATTCAAATAATTTAAATAAAAAAGCAAGCATATATATAAAGACTTATTGGGATTATACCTAAAGCTTCGTACAGACGATGGTCAGATCTTACAATATTGTAAGCAGGCGTTGCAAACAGCAAAATTTTTCTGACAATGGCCCATTGTCAGATGCATTAATTTTGCACATCTGCAAATACAAATGAGCTTACAATGTTTACACAGTTGTAAGACATTTTAGCCAATTTTAATGCAATTAAAGCAACGCTGCTTACCAATATTGTAAGATCTGACCATCGTCTGTACGAAGCTTAATGAATAAAAAAAATATTTTTAGAATACAAACTATATAAGTGACAAAAAAACATGATTTTTGCAGTGTCCTATAAATAGGACGCTGGCCTATAATGGGTTAAAATGTAAAAATTCAACACAAGTTTATGTAGAAGGAAACAACAAAATTACGAAATATTTTTGATTTCGTTTTTAATGTAATTTTTGGCGTTTACTTTTACACAATTAGGGCCAAAGTATATTTGCCGCCACATACACATGACTTGCAAAACTGCTGATGTCAGTAGAATGTCAGTTCAATTAAAATTTTTTTACTAACAAGATTTCTCTATGACGTGATAAATTCCCAATTTTTCATATATGATAAATTAAGGAAACCAGATTTTGAAAATAAAAATAGAGGACATAAAGAAAAAAATAAATATATATTTGACTTCAAGATTTTTACATATTTTACAGACAAATTTACATTCCCATATTTATATAGGTATGTAAAGTAAATTTAAAAAATAACATATCGTCGGCTTAATATGCAAACCTGTAAAATTCACTTTTTAAGTAAATAGAGATTTTGATGCCGTGTGGTAAAGAAAGATAAGCCTCGTCGACCAGCATGTAGTTTTTTCAATTTGAGTCTTGAAGTGTGTCAAATCCACTATATTTGGCAAATAGGAAAAATAAAAAGTTTTTCCTGTAAAATTTGTTGAAACGGAAGTTAGCAGGTTTTCATATTAAGCCGATGATATATAAAAATGTACATTTACTTAAGTAAAATTAGTTAAAAAATAACCAAACTTAAAAATTCATTGCACTAACTAATTCAAAATTGTATGTTGCATGTGTATGCGAGTTCAGTAGGAGTATGAACATAACAAGCATGACACGACATTTTCCATACAATTTGACAGAAAAAACCGGTGATCGCCGTAAAATAAAATTTATTTTAATTTATAAAAATACAAGCAAATATTGGTCATGCTTTTAAAAATACAGAGGACAAAGATGACAGATTAAGAAAAAAGATGATAAAAGACGACACAAATTTTAAAGATGACAGCCAGTTAAAATAGATGATTGTCCTCTTAAAAAGAGTACGTATGGTCACCTTAGATAAATACACTAAAATTTATTGTTAAGGGAAGCTAGCTTCTACGTGCATTTCAATAGCTGCTTGTGCCAGATCATAAGTGCCGGTTCACACACGTCAAGTTTGACTCGTCAAGCCTTGATCTTTAGGAGAGAAGGGAAAAGAGAAGGCCAGGAAAGGTTAAAAATATTATACAAATAAAACCTTGAAGCGAATAGGAATTATAAAAACACAAATTATAAACACTCAAAGTCTATTGTTTTCATAAGAAAACAACAAAAAAAAAAACTAATTTCCAGTTCGGGTTTTGCATGGCACATGCAAGTATATCATCAATGGTTTTTTGTTGTTGTTTTCTTATGAAAACATTAAAATGAAGCAATTTGTTTCCTGATGATCTGGCCTAAGCAACCAGTGAAATGCGCATAGAAGCTAGCTTTCCCTCAACAATAAATTTCAGTGTATTTATCAAATATGAAAAATTGGGAATTTAGCACGTCATACAGAAATCTTATAAGTAATAAATTTTGTATTCCCAAAAAACCTTAGTTAAATTTTTTTCACTGCAAATTTGAGCTGATATCTACAGAAGTAAATATATTTTCTTTTACACGACATGTATGTATTTTGCAGTGGGAAACTTGACAAACACACTTCTTAATACATATCGCCTAAAACCACTTTAAACCACGGCACACTTGTGCGTATTGTACATTGTTGTCAACACGTTACAAAATATTTGTTTTCGCGAAATTTATATCAAAAGACTTTTTAATTTATCCAAAATATGCTGATATTTTATACACACAGGCAATTTTATTCTTAAATATCAATTATTGAATATTAATATTGCAAATGTGTGATTACCTTTAGAAGTATTAAACATAATTTCCAGTTAGTTTGCAACTTTAAAAACTTTGGAAGTTTTTGTTTTTACTAAAGGGTTCTTTATACTATCACACAAGTTTTATGTATTTTGGGAAAAACACAACTTTGTCATGCTAAGTTATTATTGTTTTTAGATACTAGTCAAACAACAATAGATCAGAAAAGCATTTTCGTCAAAATACTTAAGAAGTGTGTGATAGCGCAAAACGGCCTTCAATACCTTAAATGTTTGCTAAAGTTTATCGCTATCTAATAAAAAATGGAGCTTCCAGCCAAGTAGGTTTGTAAGGGAAATACATAAAAGCTCCGATGACCATATTGCATACTGAAGACATGCATTTTATATGGTGAGTTCTCACTTTGCAGCAATTAATTTTTGACACAGAAAATTAGTTAATGTAACGATCAGTTTTACACACTGAATTGTTTGTTGATACCGTTAGTATTTAATATGCTCCCTTACAAACATTTTGGTAGTAAGGGAATGTAGTGGCTCTTTTTTTAATTTGTTAAGAATTCGTTCACTTACCTTACTGCATCTCTGTATGGCTTATTGCGTATCGCATAAATGTGAAATAAGTCTTTATTTTGCACATGGTTTTTCCAATTGAAATTAAATTTTAGGTAGCAAATCGAGGGCTTGTATTCGATTTTAAATCTTAGATTTGTCTATATGTCTATAGAAATATCAGAATGGAAGCAATAGGTTCCCAAGGTTGGGAACTTTGGCTATCATAAATATTTAAACCGATTGTAAATTTAAGCCCGATTTTAAAATTTTTTTATCAATAAAATTAATAGTCGAGTAATATAAAGAAGGAAGTGGCATGCGTAGTTTATCTCTTGCTATATGCTATTTTTGTCCTACTAGTTAACTATTTTGCAATTAGAAGACACAAATTTATCAAGATTTTTTGAAATATGTTAATTACCCTTAAATGAAAAAGGGGGGTTTGATGAAATAAAGCCCAATTTAAATATCAAAAACTTTAATTAAAATGTTTTTTTTTTGTTCGTAATATTTCCGAAAAATCGCGATAAATTTGTGTCTTCTTATTGCAAAATACTAGACCAAGGTAGATCTAAAATATCAAATTTTAATTTTCAATGTCCAATATTTCCCAAACTTTAAGAGATAAACTATACGTCACTAACTTTTTTGTAGAACTCGATTAGAAGATTTCATTAATTTTTTTTCTTAATCGGGCTATAAGTAATAATTCTTAATTAGTTTGTAATTTTTGTAATACAAAAACCTAGACTCGAACGCAAGTTCTTAATTTCCACTTAAAATTGTATTCCAATCGAAAAAACCGTTTACAAAATACAGAACTACCATTTCCATTTTTTCCAAAATATCCCACTGCGTGCCATTGAATTCTCAAATTCGTTTGCTATTTTAACCGCATTCCTTTTTCGGCGTTGCTATCTTGGCAAATTTTGTTTACATGCGTATTAAAAATTATAAATACTGCAAGAATAGGGATGATTTTTGTTTGTATTTTCATAATAACGTTATTCAGATTTTGCGCTGTAATTTGCAATTTTTTAACATTTAAGTTTAAATATATATAGAAATAATTGTAAAAAAACAAATAAAAATATATCTATAACGTTTTAAGCCAAATTTTCTACCTTACTTAACTATTAGAGAAAAGTAGTAAGTAAATAACATAATAGTTAAAATCACTACTTCGTTTGTTACCATTTTTAAGCAAGAAATAAGTGTGTTTACCGCATTAATATATGTTTATATTATAAATAATTTTATTTGTATGTGGAATAATTTATGAACGGGAAAAAATAATCGTAAATCTTGAAATATTAAAAAAAATGTGCAATTTAAAATGCATAATTATAAAAAATAAAAATAATAAAAAAAAATTTACAAAAAATACATTCATGTATGTATGTGTGAAAGTACAAGTGAGGCATTATTGTTTAAAATGAAGTATTAAAAAATCTCAATTGCATATAGTTTTCAATCACATTTAATCAAATATTATTGTATAACATTCAAGCCAATTAAAAACTAATGGACGTTCATACAACTTTATTGTTTATAGTAATTTACACTATTTGCGTCAATGATCCGAAAAAAATATATGGAAGTTTTTTCAACAGTTCAGCAAAAGTTCAATTCGAAAATTTAAGACATGCGGCAATTTCTTTAAAGGAACGTCTAAGGAAACACTGTAGGACGAGTTTATTTTATTTATCTCTATAAACAAAATTTCTTTTTTTTTTATTTAATTTATTTATTTATATTTTATTTATTCATAAATTGTTTACAATATGTTATTGCCTCTGCGTCTTGAATACGTTTTAGAGGCGAATTAACAATTTAATTCATTGAAATAATCTTTTAATTGAACATTTTTAAATTAATTGAATAGTTTTTGAGAAACAGAAATTGAGAATTAGTTATATTTATAAGTTATGTTAATTATATTAACTATTTTTATACCCTTCACCGGAGGTAAAAGGGTATATATTTGGCATTCCGTTTGTAACTTCCATCGATAATAGACCCTAGAAAGAATATATATGGGGGATTTCATGTAAAGTGACCCAACCTTTGAAATCGATGTCTTCCGATTCGGATGAAATTGCCACCAAGGTTAACCCTATTGGATAGTAGTTTAGACACAAATTTTCAACATGTTCGGTCAAAAAGTTTCTGAGCTAGAGGGGGTCAAATCTTGGACTGTAGGAAATATCGCCCAAAGAAAAATGGCCCAAAAAAAAAAATGAAAAATCACCCAAAAAAATTCCATGTAAAATTGGGCCTTAATTCATATGAAAAGTGACCCAAAATTTTTGGGCTTTTTTTCGTTATTATTGGGTGATTTTTCGTTTTTTAAATTGGGTGATTTTTCGTTATGAAAAATCACCCAAAAATATTATATGAAAAATAGCCCATTTTTTCGGGCCATCTTTATTTAATATAATTGTAATTTATTTAAAAATAAGTTTGTTGTTTTTTCTCTGGGTGTTTATATTAAATATATAACGAAAACACTTTTGGGCGCAAGGATTTTCTCCTCAAGGATTTAATATATACCGACTGCGCTAACTAAAGCTTCTCTGCAAAGCCGGCCTTCGGCCGGGCGCATGGATTTTCTCCTCTATGGTATAACAAACACCGGCTTCGCTAACTAAAGCTTCTCTGTATAGCCGGCCTTCGGCCGGGCGCATGGATTTTCTCCTCTATGGTATAACAAACACCGGCTTCGCTAACTAAAGCTTCTCTGTATATCCGGCCTTCGGCCGGGCGCAAGGATTTCCCCTCTATGGTATAACAAACACCGGCTTCGCTAACTAAAGCTTCTCTGCGTATATGGCCTTCGTTCGAAAACAAGGCAGATTTTAGAAGCTTTACTTAGCGAAACCGGTACTTGTTCTACCATAGAGGAGAAAATCCTTGCGCCCGGCCGAAGGCCGGCTATACAGAGAAGCTTTAGTTAGCGAAGCCGGTGTTTGCTATACCATGGAGGAGAAAATCCTTGCGCCCGGCCGAAGGCCGGCTATGCAGAGAAGCTTAGCGAAGTTTGCGCAGCCGGTATTACTGTCCTTACTGCCGAGCAGCTGTTGAAGATAGAATGCAATTTTTTACATAAAACTTACACTTGTATGGAACTAAATTTATATGAATAATAACCACTTTTTTGCAAATTGGGTAATTTTTAATTTTTTTCGGAAAAATTCGTTTTTGCTTTTTGGGTCATTTTTCATTTTTTTTTGGGCCCTTTTTCGTTTTTGTTGGGCAAAATTTCATATATAACTTTTTGGGTAATTTTTCATGTTCTTTTGGGCGATTCTTCATTTGGGCGATTTTTCATTTTTTTTTTTGGGCCATTTTTCTTTGGGCGATATTTCCTACAGCCCAAATCTTGACATTTTGGCCAAACAGATGTTCTTTCTCATCTTATTACCTATTGGTGTTTGCAAAATTTATACCAGATAGCTTATAAATTTTTGGAAAATTTTTTTTTTTAAATTTTAAACTTTTTTTTATTTTTTTAAGCGGGTAATTAATGTCTTTTCTTTTAAGGTAGTTTTAGTCGCTTATTGCGATGCGAGTGGCATATGTATAAAAAAAATTATTTCTAGCTCAAGACGGAGGGTTTTTCAAGTCTTAGCATATACATTATTTTGAATTTTTTCCTATTTGTGTTCAAGTGTTTCTAAAACTTTAAAAATTAGACTTATGCTAAAAAACAAGACAAATTAACCTTTCCGATGGTATGTAACATACCCATCTAGCATTATATACCTTCGATACTGTTATACCCGCAATATCTTAATCGCAGAACTAAAATTTCTTTTTTCTATAGAAATGTTGACTAATTAATTTTTTTTTATTTATTTGTTAAAAATTTGTGTCTAAACTACTATCCAATAGTACTAATCGGAAAACATCGATTTCAAAAGTTGTGTCACTTGACATGAAATACCCCATATTCTAGATCCTTATGAGAAGTTTCAATCCCGTTGACCGTCTGTCCGTGTGTATGTTGAAATGGGGCTTCCGAAGACTCCAGATATGATGAGGACTAGGCTGTTTTATATTTATTTCACATATACTCCGTTTAAGTTTTCTTTTTCGTTTGTTGTCGTTGTTTTTTTCATTTGGTTTTTCTGTATATCAAAACACAACTTCCAAATAAGGTACACGCTTCTCAGTTATTAAAACACTGCATGCCAAAAAATGTGGGCGGGATTGGAGAAGTGGGCGTGGTACCTCCCGTACAGAAAACATCAACTTAAATTGTATGGCTCTCATATGACCTATGGATACATCTTATATATCAAAACATAAGAAATCTTTACTTAAACATACCTTCTACCACCACTAGTGGTGAATGAGGGTATACTTAGTTTGTCATTCCGTATGAAACGTTTTTATTATTCATCTCAGACCCAGGTAAAGTTTATATATTCTGGCTCCTTGGGTTATTCTTAGTCTATTTAGCCATGTCCATCTATTGAAAACACCCTAACATAAATGGTGGTAAAATACATTGATTAATATAAGACTTGGCACAAATTTGTTTTATATGACTTAAAATCTTATTGTTAAATTTCATGAAGATCGGTCAATAAATTACCATATACGCCTAAAATCGTAAGAACTAATGCAACCGTAATAGCATTTAGTACGTCACAATTTTATAACACTATAAATCACACTGAAATTATGTGAGGATAATTTACCATAGGACCCATACAAAGCCTACTCTCGGAAAAGTCTAGTACGCCTAATACTGTAAATAATAATGCTTCTGCAATACAATTTGGTACTATAGAGTTTTATAAGACATGAAATCATACTGTTAAATTTCGTGAAGTTCGGTTCATAATTTCCCATAGGCCCCATATAAAGCCAAGCCTACTGTTGAAAAAGAGTCTAGTAAGCCTAAAACCCCAAATAATAACGATTCTGCAATAAAATTTGTTACGCCACAGTCTTATAAGATTCAAAATCACGCTGTAATAGGCCCCATAAAAGGCCCACTCTCAGAAAACAGTAAGGTAGACCTAAAAAAGCTAGAAATTATACTACTGCACTCAAATTGTATGTAATTTGGTGAGGATTCCAAAGACTTGTGAAATAGATAAGAAATTGTCGATGTGACAAAGACTCTTATATCTTTGTTAAATAATCTTCCTTGCACGGTTAGATCTAGCAAAAATCCTACTAAACAAATATATAGGCTGCTTTAAGGTAATAATCTTAAGTAAAACTATAAGGCATTTTAGATTCAAGAGGTTTTTTAAACTTAATTTGAAATATCTGATTCGAGTAGGGTGAAATGTGGTCACGACAGCCTTTCAGAATTGGCTGTAGGAAAAATCGCCCAAAGAAAAATGGCAAAAAAAAAAAATAATGAAAAATCGCCCAAAAAAATTCCATGTAAAATTGGGCCTGAATTCATATGAAAAGGACCCAAAATTTGTGGGCTATTTTTCGTTATTATTGGGTGATTTTTCGATGAAAAATAGTCCATTTTTTGGGCCATCTTTAATTTTTAAAATTTCTTCCAAATCTTACATACTATTTGTCTAAATCATTCATTATCATTATACGTCGAATTCCTACATGTTATTTGTAAAAATAACTATGACACTCCAAAAAGTGTCACAGTGTCCATGGTTTTTATGACACTTTTAAGTGTCTTAATGCCCATCAGAGCAGTGTCATAAAGTCCGTGGACGTTACGTCACTTTGTAGAGTGTCATAATGTCCACAACATGCATACAAACTCGAAAGCATAGCCGGCCTTCGGCCGGGTGCAACGATTTTCTCCTCTTTGATAAAACAAGTACCGGCTTCGCTAACTAAAGCTTCTGTGCACAGACGGCCTTCGGCCGGAAGCAAGGATTTTCTCCTCTATGGTATAACAAAGACCGGCTTCGCTAACTAAAGCTACTCTGCGAAGTCGGCCTTCGTTCGGAAACAAATCAGATTTTAGAAGCTTTACTTAGAGAAACCGGTATTGGTATACCATAAAGGAAAAAATTCTTGCGCCCGCCAAAGGCCGTCTGCGCAGAGAAGCTTTAGTTAGCGAAGCCGGTCTTTGTTATTCCATAGAGGAGAAAACCCTTTGGCCCGGCCGAAGGCCGGCTATGCAGAGAAGCCGGTTTTTGTTATATCATAGAGTAGAAAATCCTTGGCTATGCAGAGAAGCTTTAGTTAGCGAAGCGTTTTTGTTTTGCAAATTGGGTAATTTTTTTTTTTTTTTTGAAAAAATTAGTTTTTGCTTTTTGGGTAATTTTTCCTTTTTTTTTTGGCCCTTTTTCGTTTTGTTTGGGCAAAATTTCATATTTAACTGTTTGGGTAATTTTTCATGTTCTTTTGGGCGATTCTTCGATTGGGCGATTTTAAATTTTTTTTTGGGCCATTTTTCTTTGGGCGATATTTTCTACAGCCTTCAGAATTACATATCTGCCACAGTGATGGAAAATTGAAAAATTGAGATGGTACTGACCAACAAGCAAAAGAGTACTTAATTCAAAATTTTGGTACTTTTTATAAAACCTATTTTTATTGAAAATTATATTTAAAAAAAAACAAAAAAAAACTTAATTCATTTTGATATAAAAATATATGCAAGTGTACATACATAGCTTTCAACAAATGTATTAAATTTGCCCATTGGAAGCAGCCAAAGTTTTCAAGCATCTTCTTATTTTCGTTATTAATTTCCGAACAAAAAGATTATTACGTATTTTGTTGAAAATATGTTTGTTAAGCCCTTATGACACTACATTTTTTATTCATTAATTGATATAGAATTGATAGAAAGAAACAGTAAATACTAGAAAGAGCAAAATATAAAAAATGTAAACAAAGTTTTTTAGTTTTTTTTCTCTTGTTATGGTGTTGTTTCAGGGATGCCGTTGAGAATTTTTAAAATTGTATCAACAAATTGTACTTTTTTACCCTTATTGTACTAAAAGATTTTTTTAGTTGAAATTAATTTTATTTATAGTCTTAAAAAAACACCACAAATGTATTATAAATCTTAGTTTAAAAAGAATCAACAAAAAAGTACAATTGAAACAACTTTGCCATCCCTGTTCTGTTTATTTTATTAAATGTTGCCAACTTTTTGTTAATGAGAAACCTAAAAACAAAAAGCAGTAAATCGCTGAATTTGCCCATAAACCGCTGATTCAGCAACACTTTTAATACTTCAAGCTTGAAATGTCAATTTTAAGTTGAACAATTTTACATTTTTTTACATAACTTCATTTGTTATCGATAACTTTAGTAAAATTTTTGACAGTTTGCCATTTATCTTAATACAGCTGAACCCTTCGCACTTTTTAAATTTACATGTGTACTATGTTATACTGTTACCGAAACCATATATGCAAAACGCATTTAAAATTAGGGCTTAAAGAATATCAACATTTTTGCATCAAAAACCATGAACGAAAAAAAAACAATAAATTGTCTGTTTATGCCACGTAGAAAATGTCTAAAAAAAAGCAGCGCAGGAATTCTTAGCAAGGGGTACTGTGGTATTTATGGAAAGTAAAAGTGCGTTAATAGTACCAAAGTACTAAATTTTCCATCACTGATCTGCCAATATTGTTATAAACTCGGTTGAGTTTCCGTTGATCGTCACTGTCACAGTTTTCAAAAATTTCACAACGGTATAAAAGGACAGGAATAAGATATGTTTTTGCAAGTTTCATACGTATGGAAAATGGTGTTGAATCTAAAACTGCCCACAAGTAACGAAGCATACGATGGACACTACCCGCAACGACATTAATGTGGTTTGACCAGGTTAGCCGAGCATTAAAGGCAACTCCTAGCTGATAAGCGGTGGAAACAAAAACTATTTTATTTCCTTTTATGTTTACTGCAGGTACTTCAAGTGCTCTATTAGATTTCAATAGTAAAATACATTAAGATATGGATGGGTTGAAAGGCAGCCCATTGCCATTAGCCCAACTGTCAACTTTATTTAATTCATTATTTATAAAGTTTTGATAAGGCTACTCATGTAGAGCGGCGAGTCATCAGGTAGGTCACTAATGTACGTACAGAATAAGAGAGGCCCAGTACAGAAACTTGTGGAACTCCTCTTTTAATATTTAGTGAATTTGAAACGTAATTATTAAGATGAACACGTTGAGATCTATTCAAAAGATATGAATATATTAGATTACAGGCTGTACTTGAAAAATTAAATAGTTTTTTTAAGCGTTGTTAATAAAATTTCATGGTCAACCGTATCAAATGCTTTACTTTGGTCTAAAAGAACTAGAAAAGCAACTAAGTTTTCATCCAATTTCGATCTGAGGTCTTCAACCACATCGAGTAGGGCATAGTACAGCTTCTAGCTATCATAAAACCCAATTGCATATCAGATAGAATATTATTACTTTCTAAGTACTGATTAGTTTGTTTTGCTTTAAGGTTTTTCATGACTTCGGATTAGAACGGGAGAATGGCAATCGGCCTGAATTGCCTGTTGGTTTTAGGAATATGAATTTTTTTAGCTTGTTTCCAGGCATCGGAAAAAGTAGACTTCATGAGTACGGAATTGAATAAATGTGTATAGTAGGGTAGTAGCCTAGGTATTTTAAAAACACGGGAACTAAATCATCTGAACCAACCACTACTATATCGAAATTTTGTCCTAATTAAGGCCGGTGTTACGTTTCACCACTCCCCCAGTTGAGTTGTTATTTCTTAATTTTTGTCTTATGGTTTACAACTTTGCTGTACTGCGGTGAAAAAAACAGAACAAAAATTACAGCTGATCACAACCAGTTGTCTGAATTACAACTCAACTGACCGTAATAGGGGCCTAAGGTTTTTAGTACCAGGAAAAACTCCAGAATTTTGTGATGACTGGTCCATAATTTACAATGGACTAAAATAAATTCCCCTCTCGAAAATATTTGTTTAAATTAACTTTTATTTGAATAGAAATAAAGGCACACAGCTTTCTGATTGTCGGTTAATTAATTACCATATGTAGCTCTAAGCCGCGACGAATTTCAATACTGACGTACGTTTTTATACACAATAATTAATAATTTATAGATCCCACATAGGTCCCTCCCATGCCTGAAATATTCTAACTGTCAGAAGAGGATATCAAAGCTTCGGCACAGCCGAATATAGCACTCTTACTTGTTTAATTTGTTTTTTTTCGCAAGATTCAAGGCTTCCAAATAAGATCCAAGCATCTTAGTTATCAAAAAGAATTGGTGGGATTGGATATTTTAAATTTCTGTATATCTGAAGAACGAAAAGAGCAAAAGTATCCAAGTTGGGTACATACTAAAGACCTGCACGAGTGTATCAGTAAGTATTGTTGTAACAGATACACCAGATATATATCTGTTACTACTGATATAAATGAGAGAATGAGTTTAACTGATATTGTATGGTTTTGCTTTTGCCCACTCACCATATCTTAAAAACAAAAACAGATGCTTATGGTTTTGGATTGAGTGTGTCATAACATTTTTTTTTTTTTTGCTTACAAATACCTGTTGTCACCATAAGTATTTCTACAATATCTGTGGTAATCTGTTGTATTTTTAAATATTGTTGGCGAGTTGATGAAAATAAGAGAGTTTGTAAAAATTTGTATAAGATCTAAACCAGGGGTGCTAGATGGTTTAGTAAAAAATCGGCATATTTTCAAAAACAAATCGGAAATCAAATTATGAAAAAACGGCAAATTAAAATTACTGTTTTAAACACATAAAACATATTTTTTATGACAAAAACAACAAAGCAAAACAATTAACCATTACATAATGCTTTAAAAAAAGTAAATAAAAATAAATGTTTTATAAATAAATTTTATTTAATTAAAAAAATACGGGGTATCTGATAGCAGATTCATATTTTCAAACTTAAATAAAAATATTTAATAATTGACACAAAGTTTTATTAAAAGCATTGAACGGTAGAATGGAAATGCGGATTTTATTTTTTAAAGAGTATGTCATCCACATGTCTTTTGTCGACTTGAACACACTGTTCAAAACGGAGCCTTGTTTTTCGAGAATTTAAAAAAATAAATGTCCCAATTTTCTCATGCGTGGATAAGGCACACCAAACATTTACCCTGGGGCAATGTAAAGGTATTTGATGTTTCAATCGAGGGTTTTACGTTCTTGGAGACCAGTAACGGTAGATTTGTTTGTTGACGTGGCTATTTAAGTGAAAATGAACTTTGAACAAAATTGTCGACGAGCAATTACGTAAGAATCATTACCCTTAAAAAATGTCTCCTCAGAGAACGCGCGATGATCACTCGACTACTGTGACTGACAAATCCTCCCAATCGATAATTCCAATTGCAGGGACCGTTAATAAGAGTGATCAAAATAATTTCAGCTTGAAAACTCTCCATACTAGAGTCAGCGGAGACCTATACTGTCTTATACCAATAGGTTCGTCACTTTAAGAACTTATGGTGATCTAGAATAAACGATCTTAACTCCACAGCTAAAAATCATTTTTCAACGAAAAAATAAAAGTTGGTATGGATGAACTCTTAAAAAGAGAGTTTTATTTCGCAGTCATAAAATTGTCGGCCTAAAATTCTTCTTCTTCTTCTTTTTAATGACAATTAGTTTAATTGCAGTGCAAGCTGATTAGATAACACTGCTTTACAAATTGTAGTGATCTGACCAGCTACAAGCTTTGGGCATCCATGTACAAAATATAAATTTAATTAAATGTCGGTTAAAATCAAACTCCTGAAATGAGTTTTAATTTATGACGGCTTAATAAAACTCTTTTTTTAAGAGTTAAATTCGACCTTTTATGTTTACGTTAAAAAATAGATGTTTTATATGGACTGTTTTGTTTTTATTCCAAAAATAACTCAGGGACTAAAAATAATTACTTTTATTATTTTTTGTAAAGGTTGCGAGAAAAATTCCTTTATTTTCAATTGGGAACCTTTAACCATTATCGTTATGTATATATGTTTTTTTGGTTGTGGTAACCAATTAAAGTAAAATTTATTTATTTTTGGTTATTAATAACCAAAGTAATTTTTTGTTTACAAATATCTATTGGAAAAAATTATTTATTTTTCTGGTTACAATTCTTAGGTCAAGTAAAACGTATGTACCGCATTTCCTTTTAGCTTCTCATATGAAGTTGTATATTTTTCAAAATGTGTTTGTTGGGTTAGACACAATACAAACACTGCATATGTATATAAAATAAATATGTATAACCATTTTTTCCTTAAGTACAAGCGCTAAATTAATAAAAGTTGTCTCTTTGTGTAACAAGTTACCCAAAATTAATAATTTGTATAAAACAAACCAAAAATTACCGTGCTGTAATGCTGGGTACACACTATGCAACGCGTTTACGCAATCTAGTGAATTAAATTCATTTTCATTCATTCTAGATTGCATCAACATCAAAACGCTTTG
Source organism: Pollenia angustigena (assembly GCA_930367215.1). Taxonomy (NCBI): domain Eukaryota; kingdom Metazoa; phylum Arthropoda; class Insecta; order Diptera; family Polleniidae; genus Pollenia; species Pollenia angustigena. The sequence goes on along the minus strand of OV884061.1, from coordinate 5,969,045 downwards.
ATATTTTGAGGTTGCATTGAAACAGATTGCATGTAGGTTGCATTGTGTGTACCCAGCATAAGTGTTTATCAAAAAATAAGCACTTTGATAATTTAGAGGAAAAAAATCGTCAAAATGCAGATTTATTGGTAAATATGGTAGGCCTGATCACAACGCTTCCTGCTAGTTTTTATTTTTTTACAAACGCAAAGTATGTACACGTGTTCTAGTCTTGGGCTTAATCGTTCATTTAGGTGACTTGTCAATAGAGTTCATTTAAAACAAGTGAACTAGTTCGTTCTTCTAGTTCAGTAGTTCACTTTTAGTCAGTCTTTTGCGTCAGTCAGTCTTTTGAGTCAGCTGTTTATTTCGTACTTTTGAGTCAGTTCATTAAGTCAATCCATGTAGTTCAAGGGTTCATTTACTTCAGTTGCTTGTTCACTTTTTGTTTGTTTATTTTTGTGTGTGTCAAGCTTTGAAAAAATTAATACAAATTTAATAAAAAAAACCATATGAAACAAAAATTTATTTAACAGAAATTTATTCTCTTCTTTAAAACAATATATAGAAAAAAAATAAAAAAACACACATAAAAGTTTATAGGTATAAGCACAATAAATTAAAAATGCGTAAGGAATAAGTGGAGCCACAATTAATTTACAATAGAGGACAAATATTTAATTTCTAAAGCAATTGTGTATATTTTATAAACAAAATAATTTCCTTGTGTTATTTAAAAAAAAAAAAAAAAATATTTATCAAGGTCTATCCAATAGGTCTGCTTAAGAAGCCAGATGTTTGGCTGACTTCCAAAACGTCAAATGCTTTGTATAAGAACAACGTATAATGTTTCATTACGCCGCAGTACAATATATATGCAATGCAAACCCTTCCAAAACATCAATGGTAAGTATTAGTAACACAGCAAAAAAGCAAACAGAGCATCGGTTTTAAAATTGATGCTTTGTGATATTTGACATTTAATTAGCAAGCAATACAGATTTATTTTAATATTATGCATTGCATCACTTACATTTCAAAACATTTAAATAAACAAAACACATAGTTGCATTGTTTCGGTACTTTGTACATGTGCATCGTTAAAATACAGTAGTAAAACTGTATACAAGCTTTGTATTAGTACATTTTGGAAGTCAGCCTTTATTTCAAAAGTTGTTTACATTTTCCTTATACGTGTATATTTTTGTTTACTTTTTTGGTTTTTTGCCACATATACATGCACACAAAACACATTTTTCCTTTTGTTTTGCCTATGAGCAAGGCCCATCCAATAGGTCTGCTTACTACTACAACAATACAACAATACAAAAAACAACAGGCATTTTGTTTGTGTAAAATTCCTCGCCGTTGTCAAAATCTTACTACTACATAGGCAAAACAAAAGGAAAAATGTGTTTTGTGTGCATTTATGTGTGGCAAAAAACCAAAAAAGTAAACAAAAATATACACGTATAAGAAAAAGGTAAACAACTCTTGATATCGTTGAGGAAAAAACCAAATAAACATCTGGCTTCTTAAGCAGACCTATTGGATAGACCTTGCCTATGAGGTAGTGAGATTTTGACAACGGCGAGGAATTTTACACAAACAAAATGCCTGTTGTTTTTTGTATTGTTGTAGTAGTAAGCAGACCTATTGCATAGGCCTTGATATTTATATTCAATGTTTTTACAAAAACAACTGATTGAAAAGAAACAACAATATTATTTAGTTTCTATACGTTATAATAACTTGTTTCTTTTACTCATTGCCAGATTACTAAAACATATTCGTAATATAATCAGGGCTGCCATATTAAGAGATGTCTCGCCACACGTGCCGATTTTCAAACATTTTGACTACACTGCGATTTATAAAATATATGGCGATTTTTTATTATTAATAATCAGGGGTGTGCTGGAAATCGCAAACGCAAACCGCAAGAATTTTAAAAGTCGTTTTTTAGTAAGATTTCTGTAATAAAAGAATTTTATGACAAATATTATACAAACATTGTTCTATTAAACAGAATTTTATAACAAAAATTATAAAAGTTGGATTAAAAGTGTATTATAAAAAGCCTCCAAATTCTTGCGTTTTGCGTTTGCGATTTCCAGCACATATTTGAAAATTTCCATATGACGTGCTAAATAAACAATTTTTATTTTTGATAAATACACTGAAATAAGATAAGCTATTTATTTATTTTGAGACTCTAATACTATGTTTCCACTATCAGCAAAACAACTTGTTTTGAGCAAAACGTGTCAGAGTGTTTCCATTATGTAAAACTGGTTTTGGTTTTCGAAATCAATTTGGCATTTAAGTTGTTAACAAACATGAAAGCAAAAAATATATGTGTTGAATAAAAAATAGTTTCTTGTTTGTTTTTTAATACACAGATATACATATAATTTAATAAGTCTTGTTATTTTGGTAAATCTGTAATTTTTTTCGAAATTGTTAATCACCAGTAAGGGATAACTCAGAGTTCGTCGGCTTAGAGTGTAAACCTGCTAAATCCACTTTTTAAGTAAATTGAGATTTTAATGCCGTATGGTAGAGAAAGATATGCCTCGTCGACCAGCATCTAGTTTTTCTTCAATTTGAGTCCTGAAGTGTGTCAAATCAACAATATTTTTGGTTTTCCTCTCAAGCAGCAAATAGGATAATAAAAAGTTTTTTGTCTCTCCTGAAAATTTCAAAAATGTTTGCCTTCCATAAAAACTTGTTCTTGTAAAGTTTTTTTGATTGTTTTTTTTTGTGCTCGAAACACATCACGCAAAAATTATTGAAAAAATAACTGTTCATGTGTACATATGTTGTTTTTGTAAAAAATTATTTTTTAACCAGCCGAAGGGTCGGCTCTTTTGCGTTGAAAAATAATTGAAAATAACGGTATCGTACAATAAGTAACTTATTGTATTCCGTCAGTATCCACTAGCATCTGCTTTTGCGAAACAGATATTAGCAGACTTACATCCACTCTTTTGCAAATCATATCAACATCAACTTATATCAGAAACACAAGAGCACTCATCCATACGCATCCACTTTAGAAAAAACACAGAAACAGATATAAACAGATGTATCTGTGCAGGTCTTAAGTACATACATCTCGGTTATTGTTGAAATATACAGTTTTATTATCAACTTAAATTGCCTTTTTTACTTTAAATTTTATAATCAAGTTATCCATTGTGAAATATGTACATTAGTGTGACCGCAAGTTATATGGGTAATTTTTTTTTCGTATTTTCACTTGGCAAACCCCTTAAAATGATTCCAAATTAGAAAAAAAATATATATCGTTTGCATAGTTATTAGCCGTGCCTTGAGCCCACAAAGTTTGCTAAAATTCTATTTTTCTCACTATGGGTCGCTTTAACTGTTGATAACTTCCGTAATATTAGAGGAAAACCTTATTTACAAATATTCTACGGCTACCAGGGGTGGGCTGGAAATCGCAAACGTAAACACAAGAATTTTAAAAGTCGTTTTTTTATAAGATTTCTGTAATAAATAAATTTTATGACAAAAGTTATACAAATATTCATCTATTAAACAGAGTTTTATAACAAAAATTATAAAAATTAGATTGAAAGTGTATTAAAAACAACTTCCAAATTCTTGCGTTTTACGTTTGCGATTTGCAGCACACCCCTGTATATCTTATGAACAATGTTGCTCTGTATTAGTTTTCTTTAACATGAATATTTTATCCAGAAAAAACCAAATTAAAAAATAACACCGAAATTTTCACATATCTTTGCATTCTTTGCCTGGTGATTACACTACGTGACAAATTTTCAACAAAGTCGTGACCAAATCATTCTGACAGCTAATCTTTATGTAAAACTTTCCCCTGAATCCAAATATGAAGTCAGAATTGTCAAAAGTAAACCAGTTTTTGCGATATTCCAAAATAACGTTATTTGTGTTTTTATACCCACACCACAATAGTGGAGAGGGTATTATGAATTTGTGCTGATGTGTGTAACGCCTTAAAATAGTGGTCCTAGACCGACCTTAAAGTATACCGATCTACTCAGAATCACTTTCTGAGTCGAACTAACGATGTCCGTCCGACTGGCTGGCTGGCTGTCCATGTAACCTTGTGCGCAAAGTACAGGTCGCAATATTGGAGATAATTTGATAAACTTTGAGTCATAGGTTCTTATTGGCACAAGGACCAAGCCATGTGCCTTGGGCCGAATCGTAGGACTACGAGGGAAGATAGGGGGAAATTTCTTACTCTCAGAAACTATCAAACCGATTTTAATGAAATTTAAAACATAGATAGAACCATATCTATGTATATGGACACAAAATGTATACATTTTTAAAAAAATCGGACCACGAGGGGAGATAGGGGCAATTTCTGCCTCTCAAACCGATTTTAATGAAATTTAAAACATAGATAGATCCATATCTATAGAGACACATTAGATATACAGTTTTTAAAAAATAGGACCACAAGGAGAGGCAGGGGGCAATTTCTGCCTCTCACAAACTTTCAAACCGACTTTCATGAAGTTTATTAGCATATAGATAAATCCATATTTACATGGACATATAATCATGATGTGTTTTTAAATACTGTGGTGTAGGGTATCATATGGTCGGGCTTGACCGACTATACTTTCTTACTTGTTAAAAAAGATGATGTGACTGAAATGCAAATATCTTCAACAATTTTGAACCGACTAAGTATTTCTTTCTTTTCATTGAGAGGTTATAAAATTTCTTAAATAACCATGGGTCGTTTGAAAAGATGAGTCATTAAATGGCAGAGTTATAGTGGACAAAACTTCAAACTTCATTATTATCAAGTTGTTTTTTAAACCAAAAAATAAAACTTTTTTAAGTTTTATAACTTACGACATTAGCCTATTTCAATACGAACAGTTTGTGCCCAATAGGATCCAGATCGGTGCAAAAATTACATAGTTACAGAAGATTAATTGAATTAACCCACCTTTCAATTTGTATCAAAGCACAACAAATAAATGAGGCTATCAGCCGTTACAACCAAGTACAATAGTGCAAGAGAAGTGTTATCTCCTCATTATCTCATAATAAGTAGTCTGGGGTTATACCACTTCTGCGCTGATATCCTCAAATATATAAAGCTAAATTTTTAGTAAAAATAAATATTAATAAAAATAGCATAAAGCTATTGAATTTCTATGTGGGTACATTTACTAAATGTAGCTTTCTCATTTTGTACCAATCTTTGTCTTGTTGGGCGCAAATTGTTCATATTAAAATAATCTAATGCCGCATGCAATAAGACATTAGGATTTTTAAATCATTAGTTTAAAAACAGTAACTTGAAAAGAGCAAAATCACAAAAAATGCAACATTTTAGTGGGATTTGAATGTAAAATAAATATGTACTAGATGACCCGTGCGAATATTTCGCACCGTTAGTTGTCATTTTTGTAACATAAAATTAAAAAAATTAATAGAAATTTTAGTAACTTCAATACATTTTAAAATATAATTTTTATCAATGAAAATGATGAATATAACTGACTAACTGAACAACCTAAACAAAAGCGGCAAGCGTTTTTTTTTAAACACGCAAATTTTATTTAAATACAATTTGAATAAAACAAACCGACATAGCGATCTGTCAAATAAGATTTATCAGCCGGGTGGTTTCTAATTCGCATTTTAATGGTTTGTTTCGTACAAATTGCAAGCAAATGAGAAGTTTTGACATACAAAAAACGCTTCCGCTCTTATTTAGGTAGCTCAGTTAGTAATAAACGGCATTATAGTAAATAGCGGTATTGCCAGAATGGATTTTAATACATACTATATTATGTAGAACTGCATTACTATTAAGCGACCCTGTATTACCACATTTGAACAGTATTATCATGCAGTTCTGTTAAGCGACCCTGTGCTACCACGTTTAAACAGTATTATCATGCAGTTCTATTGCAGTTCTATATAAAATATAATTTTTATCAATGAAAATATTAATTTTTCAATTTCTAATTATTTTTCGTCATTAGTGTTAGAAATAAGCTATAAAATGCGATACCATTCATTAAATTTGATGCGGTGGTATGGGAGATATTTGCAACCGACAAAAAAAAGTGCTTTAGAAATAATATATATGAATGATAAGGTGTAGTTTGGATACCAAAAGCAACAAAGCTGGTCGCCCAAAAAAAACTTTCGCCAAAAGATTTTCGCGAATCAAAGTGACTTATTATTACTGGTGTAGTCAATATAGCTATTAAGGTCCGGCAAATACTAAGCATTGAGTACAATTTAGATGTAAGCACTAAAATCGTACAAAGTTTCTTAAGTTCTTGTAGATACTTAAGTGCTAGAATAATGAGCGATAACCCACCTTTTAGCAAAAATAAAAGCTGAAAACGGCTGAATTTTGCAAAAGAGTAAGAAAAATTCAGTTTTAAAGATTCAAAGCGTGCAACATGCTTAGATCGGACAAAAATTATGAGATTGGATCCAGTCTGACGGCAGTAAGCATGGCTGGCGTAAAAGTATTAGCGTAAAAGAGAAGAATAATTCCAAATATTAAAATTTTGATGATTTCATAAATGACTTTAAATTGTTTTCGCGGGAGCCAGCTTCGAGCACTCCGCTAATTCAGAAGAAAAATGTGTGCCAATGAAGACCCGTAGATTCCAGGATAAGCCATATTCGGCTAAGAACCAGGACAACGATATTAAGCATACTTCAGAAACAGCTAAAAGTTAGTTTGAAGAAAATCAAAATTCGAAAATAAATTTACCTAATTAGGTGCCAGAGTTGTGCTCACTTGAGTACCTTTGTTTCGTTCCAAAACAGCAAAAACTAAGCTCAGAGGAACCCGCCTAACACTGTATATAAGCTTTGGGAGCTTGCCGTTACAGCTTAAAAAAAATAAGGCCGAAAATGCTAAAAACTTTTGTAAAAGTATGGCAAAAAGTATGAAGGCAGCTTAAAAGAGCAAAGGGGTAACACACTAAACGCTAGGACCCAAATACAACAATAATCTCTAACTGCGGTCATTATTGTTCACACTCATAACTTAATACTCAAACCGTGTAAAATATTATGAACACATATTATTTTGCAAAATTTTTTTTTTTAAGTTCTTGAAATATTCTACATTTCATATAGTAAAAAAAAATTAAATAATTATAAATAAAACAAAAATGTATAGCCTTCTTTGCCAATAACACTAATGTTGTGAACAATTTTGTCCCTATCTGTATGTATTTAGAATTAAATTTTTCATTTCGTGTTATACCGTTGTTAATTAAAATTTTAATTATAATTATATTATAAAATGTAACCATTGCTGAAAAGGATTTTAGTTGCAAAAACTAAGAAAATGTAAAAAAACAAAAAATTTTGAAATTAAATATTTGTGCAGAATGTCTACATAAAGCGGTAGAATTAAACTATTAAATGGTACAAACTATGAAACTTGGAAACCTCATATGGAAGCAATTGTTTACATGTACTAGGATTTAAAATGCTATCACCATATTAGCAAAAGCAGTCAAATTGTGCCTTTTTCCTAGTTAACATGAAAATCAAAACTAAAAAGCCGACAAGTTCCACTGCTAAAATAGCCCACACTTTTCAAAAAATTGGACCTAAAAACATAAAATTCAATATGCAATGTCCTGGGTGGATGATAGTCTATTAGAGGCAGTGCCCCATAGTTGAATACCGTAGCACCAGATAGGCCTTAAGATAGAGTTGTAAGGTAGAAGCTTGCAATCGAGACTAAGGACAGAATTTCTTCCAATAAGCCAATGAATTTGAGTGGCTTTTAGTTTCTTTTGAGTTAATTTTGCCTCTATATGGCATTTCCACGTTAATCGCCGTTCCAGATGTATACCGAGATATTTTACATGCGAGTGTTGAGGAATTATTTGATTATTGATTGTAATAGGGATGCAAGATTCCCGGCGCAAGGTGAATGTTATATGTACGTATTTTTGCTCATTGACCATTATCCTCTATTGTCTTAACCATATTTCTAGTTGGAATATATGATGCTGTAAGTAACGCGATGCTTCATAACGATTTTCGTGGACGCTTAGAAAACCTGTATCGTCTGCAAATGTTGAAGTTTGGGTGTAGTTGCTTGTTGGCATGTCCGAAGTATAAATTAAGTATAATAGAGGGCCCTTAAATGAACTTTTAAGTTCACCACAACACGAGTAAATAATATTTAAGTAAGTAAATAACATTATAACACAAAACAATATTACAAAATACATTTTTTTTGCACAAAAAACAACGTTTGTTGAACTAATGCATTTGTTTAACGTGGTTTGTATTTGTTATTTTTGTTTTGATCACGCCATTTGTGTTGATTGTTGCGGCCTGTTTTGACACCTTGCCACTTCACTACCAAAAAAGCTTTCTGTCTCTTTCTTCGAAAGCTGCCTTCGCAACTGATTTGGGCCTTTTTCACACGTCACTTTTTACAGTTCTGTGTATTCTGTGCTCCAGCGCCAATGGGCTGAGGTGAACTTAAGAAATGTCTTTCTTTAATAATAAATTGACGTCCGACTAAGTAGCTTTCTAGCAGCTTGTGTGTGTTTGCTGGTAAATTTTGCTTCAATTTATGTAATAAGCCTTCATGCCAGCCTTTATCAAAAGCTTGCGAAACATCGATGAAGAGTGCTGAGCAATATTTCTTTTCTTTAAATGCTTTTCTTAGACATTTACTAATAAATTTGAACTTATTTTTCATTAAAATAATTTTAGGTTTTACGCTACCAGAGTAAAGTCCTTATGACACTACATTTTTAATGCATTATCCAAGTTTAGTGCAAATATAAAGTAATAGAAAAATTTACGAAGTGCGAAGGGTTCAGCTGTATTAAGATAAATGGCAAGCTGTCAAACGTTTTACTAAAGTTATCGATAAAACATGAAGTTATGTCAAAAAATATGTAAAATTGTTCAACTTAAAATTGACATTTCAAGCTTGAAATATCAAAAGTGTTGCTGAATCAGCGGTTTATGGGCAAATTCGGCGATTTACCCCTTTTTGTTTTTAGGTTTCTCATAAACAAAAAGTTGGCAACATTTAATAAAATTAACAGAACAGGGATGGCAAAGTTGTTTCAATTGTACTTTTTTGTTGATACTTTTTAAACTAAGTTTTATAATACCTTTTTGTGGTGTTTTTTAAGAAAATAAAGACAATTAATTTCAACTAAAAAAATCTTTTAGTAAAATTAGGTACAATTTTTAAAGGTTGTTGGTACAATTTTAACAATACTCAACGCCATCCCTGAAACAAAACCATATCAAGAGAAAAAAAAAACTAAAAAACTTTGCTTACATTTTTTATAGTTTTCTCTTTCTAGCATTTACTGTTTCTTTCTATCAATACTATATCAATTAATGAATAAAAAATGTTGTGTCATAAGGGCATAATGAAGTGTACCTTTTTTAATTCTTTTTAATATATTATACAGATCTCAAAACATGTTTCAAAATAAACCACAAATAAAACAGTTATAGTTATTTATTTATTCATAACATGGGTACTAGACATAAGTATGGTATATAACGAACTTTTCAATTTAACAAACAGGCCGGACAAAGTACTGGTTCGTTAAACCGGAAAACTACTGTAAATACTTTTTTATATTATCAAAAATAAGCCTTTGTCTGTTCGGCAACACAAACCTCTTGTACATGAAAAATGATCTCCCAACGTCAACCGAAGTTATAGGAGCATACTTGAAGGATGCCAATTAATTTGGAGAATATTAATTTTATAATTCAAATCCCACATAAGATTCCAGATCAAAAATAGTGGATTTTTTTAATTGGTCGGTTAATTTGACTTGATATTGTTTCATCAATATATGCGTAGTTGGAAAATACAAAAGCTAATTGACTTTTAATGTTATTTAAATTAAATATATTTCTTTTACCTTTTTAATTGCATAAGCCCCGGTAGAAACAAGTTCTTCAATAACATTTTTAAATGCTCAAAATTTTTTAATAGTTTTCTACAGCATCTAGCCAGGTTAATACTGACTGCGGTGGTAAGGGTACCAATAAATCAATACTATCGATTGGCTTCTAATTTCCTTTACAGCTCAGTACCACCCATATGTCAAGCAAGTAACATGTAAACTGTTTTGGATAAAATATTTTTAGCTCATTGGCAGCCTTAAACATGCAAGCTGTTGCATCGGTTAAAAAAAGAAGGATCTTCTTTCTAAATTTTTAAAATCTTTTTCCAAACGAAATTTATTTGTTGATCTTAAAATTTTTTTTGGAAGACTTTTTTGTGTATTTGGAAATTTTTTTAGAAATTTATTTTACAATATGGAAATTTAAAAAATATATCGATATAAAGGTCAAAATAAGCAAAAATATGCATTTAAAACCAAAATATGCATTTTCACAAAAATATGCAACAATATGCAAAAACAAATCGATGCCATTTTAACGCAAATTTAATGATTCGAAAAGATAATTTGTCTAAATCTTCAAATAGCATTTCAATTCTATTAAAAAATATTTAAAGCATAAAAGTTTGGCCGAAATCCTGTCTCAATGTGTAGCAGAAGATGGCATGTCAGTTTATGCCCTACAAAAGTCAAAGGTTGTCAAGGCATATCTTAAGACCATAAATTTAGAAATGCCATCATGCACTACAACTTTATATTTTATAAATATTTCAGATTTTCAATTAAGGTCTCCAGAGAATACAGTTAAAAGGAACATCTGCAAATTTAGAAATCTACGTAAAGAAAAAACTATTAGAATTTGAACTGGACCTCTATAATGACATTGTAGCTTCCACAAACGATGGTGCAGCAGTTATGAAAAAATTTTGGAATAATATTCCAGCCATTGGACAACTGTGTTTCAATCAGGCAATACATTTGTGTGTAGTTGATTCCTTGTAGAATAAGATACATTTTCAAAAGTCAGATTATATCGAAGATTCAGATTTGGATAGTTCATTGGAAGACTTAAATTCGTCAATAGATCTTCTGGACAACATTGAACCAGCTATTGTTTAATTAAGATAGGTTCTTAAAATGTTTACTAAATCACAGGAAAAGCAAGAAAAATTGCAGCATTATGTTAAAGAAGAATGTGGACAGCAGGTATTGCTCCAGCTAGACGTCAAACACAGATGGAATTCATTAGACAATATGATTTTTAAGGTTGAAAACTTGTGTAAATCATGCTTTGCTAGATTTACACCAGAAAACGTTTACTGATACAAAATTTGGAATGTTGGAAAGCCTTTCCAGCTCTTTGCAGCTTTTAGAAATCGCTTTAAAAAAGTTGTCAAGTGATTCAGCAACCCTTTTAGAATCTGAAGCAATAATTAATTTTGTATTTAAAACAATCAAAAAACAGCGAAATATTATATCGAAAAATCTGCTTGAATCTTTCAACCAAAGAATTAATGAACATAAAAATGTTGTGTTAAATACGCTTCTACTCTATTTACACTCAGGAAGCCTTTCAGTATCTTTGAACTTGCAGAAGAACTCAACAACAGACTTTTTAATAATTTTCAGCAGTGTGAGTTAAGCGACAGTTCTGACTCTAACTTAGAATACTTTGAAAGCGATATCTCAAAACTTAGAAGAACTGCTTAATTCTACCTTAAAAGAGATTCAAAACCCAGCTAAAGGTCAAAAACAATTAATAACAATCACTCTTATTGTGTTTGGCGTATTTAAAATACGCCTACGACTGTTTGGTAATAGATTTATAGAAAAAAGTTCACGTTCTCTTTAATCTATTACCAAACAGTCGTAGGCGTATTTTTAATACGCCAAACACAATAAGGGCGAATGACTCAAAAGAGGATTATGACTACATAAATACATTTTCTAAAATATCTTTTAAGTTAGAACTGCTTTACAAGGCGTTACTGACAATCAACCCAACCTCAACGATTAGTGAACGTGTTTTTTCCGTATCATCCACTATCAAAATTAAGTTGAGAAATCGAATGTCCCCTCTCTTATCTGAATTTAATACTATTTTTGAAATAATATTTTAGAAAAAAAAACTAATAGCTTTCTATTTTCACTAAACTGTACCCATGTTCTGTAACTTTAGTGAGAACTTCTTGCATCGAAAAGATGTGAAACAAAATATTCCATCGTTTCTCGAAAAGTGAGAAAAATGTGTGTCTGTAACTCATGTCGAAAGCTATCAAAAGAGATTACGTCGTTACGTTATAAATGTCATAATATTTTACTCGAAGCCGATGTGACATTGCAGACGTTCAGAACGCCAGTAACACATATCGTTGACGGCGACCAAAATTTACTTAAATTACTTAAATTAAAAAATGTTCAACGACGGCGGCGAAAACACAACCGTCGGCTATACCAAATTGTGTAAAGTGCGACTTTAATGTTTGTTGTTTGCAAACGAGTTTTGAAAAAATTCATATATTTTATAAAAATGTTAAAATCAAAATAATAAAACAATGAAAAATGTGCCAAGAATAAAATATTATTATTATTATTCTTTGCATTTTGCATTTTTAATTGTTTTTTAGTGTCAAAATTTTTTCCCGCCCCGTTTTTATTCGTGAGTTTATTTGACAGTTCAAAGCGGGAACTTTTCTCACCAAAATGTTACAGGCACACTTTTTCTGTAAATTGGCTAGTAATTTCCTTACGTGACAGCTTGTACTCGCCAAAAAAGTTACAGACACAGTTAAGTGAGAAAAACAGCTGTTTGTTTCAATTTATGGCATTTTTGTTTCATTTCACACATTTCAATCGAAAACTTTCTCGGCGCAAGAGTTACAGAACATGGGCACTGATCTCTAGTTACATTTAACTTACATTTGATGTGGTTACATCCGTATATAATATGTATTATTAGTTTTTAGCTCTGAAGTACTACAAATTATTTGTTTCACTTTTAATTGTTTTGTTTTACCTTTTTATAAAATAAATAATCCGAAAAAACCGATTATTCGAGACCGGGTTTTAGTAACAAAACCGAAAAACCGATTTTTTCAGAAGTCGGTCTTTGGAAGTATTCGAAAACCTCTTTTGAAAATGTGGCGAATATTTGACAATTCTAGGTATGCGTGCTCAGGTTTGTTGGCATATCCGATGTGTATATAATATATACTAGCGGTCCTAATATGCTGGCTTGGGGGACACCGGCAGTAATTTTCTTGAGGGGGGAGAAATGTCAATAAACAGGGCTGAGCCGTATTGCTTTTTCTCAAACGCCGATCTAATTAGGATGACAATTCTATGCACTTGTTCTATTGTACCATGTTTCGCTCTGAATCCGAACTGGTGATCCGGGATGATGTCGTGTTCATTAAGATGAGAAGTTATACTTAAAACGAATTTTTTTTTCAAAAAGCTTCGATAGAATTGATAATAAGCTAATCGGTCTGGCCGACGCAACCTGGCTAGCATCTTTTCCTGGCTTGGGAATCATAACAATTATAGACCACTTCCATGAGGATGGGAAGTATCCGACTCTTAATATCGCGTTAAAAATGAGCAGCAAGATTCTAGAAGAAGACGACGATAAGTTTCTTATCATTGACCCTGTGGCACGGTCAGGTCCGGTAGATTTTCTTATATTCACTTTTTCTATTGCTGATTTTACTTGAGTTATGTTAAATTTTATTGGATGGTTTACCTTATCAGGCATGATTGGACGACAGGAACATGTATGTGCATCATGTGGAGTGAAAATTTCCTCAAGGTGGCCCGCGAAGGCGTTTAATTTTTCATTTGTGTTTTTGGACCAAGTGCGGTTTTCCAGTCTTAATGGAGATTCTTGGGTTATAGGGCATTTCACATGCCGTACAGCCTTCCATAAGCTGTAATTGGAGATTTTTGTGGCATCTAGGCTGTTTAGATAGCCTTCTATTGCAGACTCGTGGTTCTGTCTCAATTTGTTGCGAAGAGTTGTCAGGGATAATTGTAGTTGGGCCTTAGTGGTTGGGGAACGACTGTTTTGCCATTGTCTTCTTAACTTCCTTTTTTCTCTGATAAGGGTCTCTATATCCGTCGATGTATTGTAAGGAGCACGTTTAATTGCATTTCTTACTGCAGAATTCAAGGCTTCTGTAAATCGGTCGACAGCTATTTGGATGTCAGATGAATTGTTTAGGGGAATGCACTGCAATAGGTGAGAGCTCAGATACATTTTATACTTTAACCAATTTGTGTTTCTGTTTGGATAGGAAATAAAGTTTGCAGCGCGGCGTCAGTGTTGCCTTTTAAAATGAGGATTAAAGGTGAATGATTAGGCGATATATCATAGGAGGAAGTAACTGGTAACTGATCGCGCTTGATGTTTTTGATTACAGCAAAGTAAATAAGGTCTGGTAGCTTGTTGGAGTCGGTTGGCCAATAGGTAGGCTCACCACTCGATACGACATCAAAATTATTTGCAGTTACGGTATTGTATAGCTGATAACCTCTAGGACTTATAAGTCTGGAGCCCCAATATGTATGTTAAGCTTGTAATAGCCAGCAGCAATGAATTTCTGGCCCAATGTGGAGAAGAAGTTGAGAAATTTATCGTGTACAATTTTTTGTCTCGGGGGACAATAAACGGATAACAACGTAAGTTTGAAATCAGTAAGATTTATAGATGTGGCCTTGATACAATCTTCTTCGAACTCTGGCAATGGTAGGTGTCTGATGTGCTTGTGCACAATTATGGCTGTGCCACCACAAGCCCGTCCGCTGGGATGTTTTGTGTCATACGTAAGGTATCCATTTACCCTAAAGCAGTTTTTATGACTAAAGTGTGTTTCACAGATAAGAAGAACGTCGATTTCATGCCTTTGAAGAAAGCTTGCAAATTCGTGTTTATGTTGGGATAACCCGTTTGCATTCCAGAAACATATCTTTTACTGGTTCATTTGTTGTTGAGTAGAACTTGCAGGAGCATGTTCGGGTTTCGCATCATTTCTTGAAACATGTTCTGCATAGTGACCATGAAGTTATTCATAGTTTGAATTGAATTTTCAATTGAGCAAGGCATATTTCCAGAAGGCATTTGTAGACCTTCCCTAGGAACACTAACGTATGGAGGTTGATTTGCTTTGGAAGTACTCGGGGGATTTTTTGCATAAGGGTTTCCTTTTAAGACTTGGGCATATGAGTGGTTTTGTTTGTTTCTTTGTGTAGTTCTAGCAATAGAGCCAGCGGCTTGGCTGGGCGCATATGACGGACCCTATTGGGAGTGCGTATATTTATATTTTTGAACTATAGCAGGTTTTTTAAAATACAAGAAGACTTTACAACCCCTATAGTTTGCCGTGTGATTTTCGCCACAGTTGGTGCTTATTTTTACATTCGGGTCAGCTTTAGAACGATTACATTCGGCGGTTTTATGATCGTCGCCACAAACCACACATACGTGAGGCAATTTACAATATGATTTTGTATGCCCATATTACTAACAGTTTGCGCGTTGGGAGGGACCCTTTCGTTTTAATGGCTCCGCAACATTCTTCTGTTGAGTAGGTAACGCAAGTTGCATATGGGATATACTGAATTTTTGGTTTTGAGAACCGATGAATCAAATGATATCTCAATGCGGTGCATTGGTTGAGGAACTTTATTCCTGTTTAAAATGTTATGAACAGATTTTACCTCATACCCCTCGAGCTCTACGGCAGATTTTATTTCATCTGTAGGAACAGAACTACTATCTATGCCTTTTATGACATTTGTAAAATCACAAAGGGACCAATAAAGGACCCAAGTGAGCTGTCTGTTGATAGCTGCCCATGGAACCTAACCTATGCCTTTTATGACAGTAATCAAACCCTTAGCACTTTTTAATTGATATCTATAGTAACTTTTATTTTCTGCGTTCAGGTGTCTTGATATAATACGGAAGTTCGTCTCTGTACTGGATTGAATTTTGGTCTCTTGAATTTGCCCGCATCGTATAGAAACGACGTAGAAATTATTTTAACCTATAAGTGTGTCCATGGACATTGTGACACTTTTGAAAATGAATTAATGTCCGTGGGCATTAAGACACTTAGCAAATGGACATTATGTCATTTTTAAAAATGTCATAAGGTGCATAATTACTAAAGACGTTAAATACAACAAAAAAAAGATCTACATACACGCAGAGAAAAACATGTTTTATATTGGTCACAACCAACAAAACTATTTTTAAAGAAACTTAATTAACCATAATATGGTTGTCGGTGACAATGATTTGGTTAAATTTAACATAATATGGTTAAAAATTTTTTTTAAAATGGTTTTGTTGTTGTTTCTCTGGGTGCATATATTAAATATATAACAGAAACACTTTTGGGCGCAAGGATTTTCTACCATATGGTATAACAAAGACCGGCTTCGTTAACTAAAGCTTCTCTGCACAGACGGCCTTCGGCAGGGCGCAAGGATTTTCTCCTTTCTGGTATAACAAACACCGGCTTCGCTAACTAAAGCTTCCCTGCGTAGCCGGCCTTCGGTCGAGTGCAAGGATTTTCTACCTTGTTTCCGAACGAAGGCCGATTTCGCAGAGAAGCTTTAGTTAGCGAAGCCAGTATTTGTTATACCATAAAGGAGAAAAATCTTGCGCCTGGCCGAAGGCCGTCTATACAGAGAAGCTTTAGTTAGAGAAGCCGTTGTTTGTTATACCATAGAGAATAAAATTCTTGCGGCCGGCCGAAGGGCGTCTGTGCAGAGAGGCTTTAGTTAGCGAAGCCGGTACTTGTTTTATCAGAGAGGAGTAAATCCTTCTGCCCGGTCGAAGGCCGACTATGCTTTACAGTTTGTAAGCATGTTGTGGATATTATGACATTACTCTGTGACACTTTTTGGGGTGTCATAGTGTCCACAGACTCTATGACACTGGACGTTATGACATGCCACCGGTACTCGTCAAGAGCTGGTTTCGTAATGAACAAAAAAATTTGTTTAAAATTAATTTTAATTATTTTAAACAAAAAAGACGATCTTATTATTTTATTTTCAGGAATTTGACGATTTTTATACAAATTTAGCTGGCAGCACTGAATAAAACTAAAACAAGGAAAATCTAAAAAAAATTTCAAATAACAAAATATAACAATTGTGTTTTGTTTATTTTCATCATATAAATTATGCATTCATCATTGAAATTCCTTCTATTTCTTATTTATTTTAAAAAAATAGGATGTAAACATATTTTGCATTTAAAATATTTACATTTTGTTTTTCTCGCACCAATTTCAAATGTGACTTATTTTGACAGCTCTTGTAAGAAACGTTTCGCAAAATATTGTTTCAGAAACAGTTTTTCTCACATCCTTCCAATAATTGCTGGAAAATTATTTAAATGACATTTAATTCTCACAAAGAAAAGATACAAAAACACTTGTGTTCATGCGAAAAGTTTAACGATGTGAGAAATACAGAAACGGGCTACAGGTGCCTTCTTAGTGTTAAAGTCACAAATAGACTTTCTATTTCTCTTATCTCAAATCTGAGGGGAATAGCTGCTCTAGCAGCAACAGGTGGTAACTCGACCGCAATATTGTGAAATATATTTGGTGTAAAAACTTTTTTCAAGTGACTAACAAACAGATTTCCTTTTTCAACATCGTTTCTTGCCCAACTACCATTCAAGTTTCTTAATGGTGGCTTACATATAACTGCCTTTTTCAGATTTCCAGCTGAACGCCAAATGAATAGTCTAATTGTGGAGTTGCATCAAGTTCCTTAAGATATTTTTCTAGAGAAGTTATTTTCTGAGTCTACAGCTACTTTCTTAGCCTTTTTGTGCACTATTTTATTAAATTCGACGGAAAAGGCATTAAATTACCTTTCCAACGAGGGTTTGAGAGGGACCATAAATGGGACCGAAAATGCACAAAAGTACCGTTATCTAAAAAACGGCACTAAGAAAAAAACAACAGCGTTTTTCGTGTTCAGGAGGTCCCAATTAACTTATCTAGGCATGTGGCGTTCTTGGTATTTTTGGCTGTAAACCAGTGCGTAATTTCATTCGGTATAAAAATAGTATTACTTTAGCAATACAGGAGGCATATCATATATGTACTATAGCAATGTTCCGCAACTTTTATTAACTTTGCGAAACTGCGTTCGCCCTGGGGTAGTCAACGAAATACATTGCGATTTAAGCACATTGGGTGAAATTCAGGATGAAATAATCAATAATTTTCCATCAATAAAATTTATCCACACTGAGAAGATTTAACAAATAAAAATTACCAGATTGACACCTTCAATTTAAAACATAGATCCCTGCAAGAGAATTATATACAAATTTCTTTGGAATATTTTTTCCTAAAATGAAAAAATGCCTTAATTCAATCATCAGAAGCTGTAAAATATGTTTGGAAAAAAAGTATAAAAGAAAACCATCAAAGCCAATAATCGGCGCAACGCCTTCTCGGACAGATACTTCATGTAAACATTTTCTCAACAAATAAAGTACATTTTCTCACTTGCCTTAACAAGTTTTCAAAATACGCAGTTGCTATACATATGTATAGCTTCACGAACTATTATTGATGTTATATTTGGTCCTTTGGTAATTCTTAATAGTTTTTAGAACACTAAGCTTCTATGCTAATGGATTTCTTTGGTATTGAAAAATTTTTCGTACCGCCTTTACACTATGAAAGCAATGGCTAGGTGGAAAGGTTTCACTCGATTTTACTTGAAATCGCTAGATGCATTAAGGCACAAAATAATATTACACATATTTTGGGCCGAATACTTATTTCAGCTCATAGATATAATAGCACAACACATTCCTGCACTAATGAAAAACCGATAAATATTCTTCAAAGTTTTGCTACTGAGTACCTAGAAAGCAAAGAAAAAAGAGTTGCAGCGCAAGAAATGATTGGAGTACGGTTTAATTACGTTAATCGAAACTTTACCACCGGCAACATCTTATTTGTTCGAAGAAATAGAAGGTTGGGCAATAAGGTCGGTAAGGTATATTTCGAAAAAGTTGTTGAACAAGATTAAGGCACTAAAATTATTATAGACGGTAAACAGTGCCCATGTTCTGTAACTCCCGCGTCGAGAAAGTTTTCAATTGAAATGTGTGAAATGAAACAAAAATGCCATAAATTGAAACAAACAACGGTTCTCACTTAACTGTGTCTGTAACTTTTTTTTTGGCGAGTACAAGCTGTCACGTAAGGAAATTACTAGCCAATTTACAGAAAAAGTGTGTCTGTAGCATTTTGGTGAGAAAAGTTCCCGCTTTGAACTGTCAAATAAACTCACGAATAAAAATGGGGCGAGAAAAAATTTTGACACTAAAAAACAATTAAAAAGCCAAAATGCAAAGAATAATAATAATAATAATATTTTATTCTTGGCACATTTTTCATTGTTTTATTATTTTGATTTTAACATTTTTATAAAATATACGAATGTCTTCAAAGCTCGTTTGCAAACAACAAACATTGAAATCGCTCTTTACACAATTTGGTATAGCCGACGGTTGTGTTTTCGCCGCCGTCGTTGAAAAATTATCAATTTAAGTAAATTTTGGTCGCCGTCAACGATATGTGTTACTGGCGTTCTGAACGTCTGCAATGTCACATCGGCTTCGAGTGCAATATTATGACATTTATAACGTAACGACGTAATATCTTTTGATAGTTTTCGACATGAGTTACAGACACACATTTTTCTAATTTTTCGAGAAACGATGGAATATTTTGTTTCACATATTTTCGATGCAAGAAGTTCTCATTAAAGTTACAGAACATGGGTACAGGTTCATTAATATAATATACATAAGAAAAATAACTCCATCTTGAATTCATTATGCCTATTTATATGTTTCCTTTTTTTATTGCAATACATTCACAAAATTGTCTTAAATAAAATTTATTTTGAGAAAATTTCTATTAACTTGCATAAATAGTAATGCTATTTATAATAACTAGTGCTCGCCTAATAGTCAAAATTCGACCATAAATTTTTATGTAGATATGAAGAAAACATATTGGCGCATATTCAGAAATCATAACTAAAGTTGTAATTAACAAAACAGAAACTAAAAAATAGTTCATAGATAGTTTTAGCTCTTATTCATAATTCATAACTAACGTAGAAACAGCTCTCAGCTGATAGAAGAAATGCAACCATGTGTATTGGCAAGTAGAGAAAACAAAATGTTGATAATATTTTGAACGATATATACTGTCAATAATTAAAAACCTCATAAAGCTTAAAAAAAAACATTTTTGTTCTTGAAAAAATTAATATAAATTGTAAAAACGTTATTTTTTGGTTAATTATAAATCAATAAAAATATAAGTACCTGTGAAGATACAACTATTCAATAGAATATTGTTGACCAAAAACACATCTCTAGTTTATTTTTTTTTTCTGTGGATGTAAAAATGGACGCAAGTTGCAAAGATAATAATGTAAGTTAATTATTAAGAAAATTGTAAGAGTATTTATTGTTTTGTTTATTTTAGAGGGACACAAATTGGTCGCCAGATGAAAAAACGGCATTTAAAGATTTGGTGTCCAAATATGTTAAAGTCATCGACGATAAGAAAAACGATACAAAGATGATTTATAAAAAAAAGAAGCTTGGCGGCACATCAACGAACAAATGATGTCAATGGGCTATATGAGGGACACTAGTCGTTTGAAGCAACAATGGAACAGGATAAAGGCTCAATCAAAAACAAAGCTGGCAGCTGTCCGTAAGGAAACCTTTGGCTACAGGAAACTACGTTCCGATTCCTTCTCTCGATGAAAATGATGAGAAAATTTTAAATTTAATTGCACCGGAGTTAATGGAAGATACGTGCTTAATAGATAGCAACTTGCAATTGGATAATAATGAACCGCAACAGATTTTATACTCATTAAAAGAAAGTCCTGTAAAGCAGAAGGAGAATAAGCCGCAACACGGTTGTTAAAGCAAATGTTTTAACAACGCTTTTATAACTTCAAGTTATAACAGTAAATCATGTCAGTTGTAGACGAGCAGTTATGCAAGTCTGCCACAGCCAGTGTTACCGTCGGATATTTTAAAAAAGTACCAAAAAAAGGGGATATCTACAAAAAAAGTGGCACAAAAAAAGAGAATTTTTTTTAAAAAAAGGGGCACTTCTTTTGATATTAAAATAAGTACACCACATTATGTATTTTTTACTTTTTTTTCTATTTATTATAATTTTAAATGGTATAAAAATATAACAAAAAAATTGTATAGTAATTATATGCGATAAAAAAAAATTTATTGTATTACAATTAGAGTTTTTTCCCGGAGTTTTTCGATCCCAGGAAAAAATTTCCCGCTTTCCCGGGATCCCATTCCATTTTAATAGTACAAAGTAAATTTGTTTTTATATAATGAAAAAAACTTTTATAAAAAAACGTAAGGCAAAAACATAACGTTACGGCTTAGGAAATAACTTTCTGACACACTTGAAGCGCTAAGTAAGTCGTCAAAAGTATATTTCTTATTTAATTTACTAACTACCATGTTTCCGAAAAATTTCGTTCACTTTTTTACCGAGGTTGGACCAATAGTTTATCACCTAATAAACATATCGCTCCTTCATTGCAACATAGTCATATCTCAAAAAATCAAAAATTGTAAGTTATTTAAGCAAAGTGTTCCTTCATACCTTCTCGTATTTTATCTCAAACTGAGCCGAAGTTATAGCAAAATATTGCATCAGGAGACATTGATTTACGTATGTACTCACTTCTTGTAATTGATCTAATCGACAACCCATCCACAGATGCTAATTTTAAGAGAATATTAAACTTAATTTCAAAGTGTTAATAGCTGATTTTTTAAACTATGCGAAATTTTTTATTTCCCCAGGTTCCCGCAAGAAAAATCCCGGGAAAGCGGGAATTCCCGGGAAAAAACCCTAATTACAATAGACATACATACTTACTTACAAATGGCTTATTTGTTGTAAAAACTAAAATAAATATTTTGTAAATATTTCTCTCGAGAAGTAATTTTTATAAAATATTTACTTCAATGTGTTGGTAATTCAAAAACGTTAAACTTGTTTTCTACCAAACATTTTTTTTGGATTATGACATTGTTGCAGCGAATAGAAGATATTTATATTTTAAAATCATTAGTAACAGGTTTTTGCGATCGCAGATAATGAACTCAAAGTCGGGTTTATAAAATTCGAAAAGGTGGTTCCTCAAAAACCCCCGGGTGGTAAGTTTAATTTTAAACCATTAAAGTGTTCGGGTTTATCACAATGAACTCTATAATCTTACAAAAAATCCTCTATATTGAATCCGCCATTTTGAATTTTCAAAATCTAATACCAGATTCGTAATCTTCGACCCCAAAAACAACCAGGTAACGACTTTCAAGCCTTAAAAGCATTCAGGCGTATCAAAATCCACTTTTTAACTTCAAAATCGTTTTTCTCCAAAACTAATTTTTTCCCCATAGGTCCCTTTTAACTGAAATTATCACATATACATTTATTAATATATTTCTTGTACTTTTCCTCCTGAATATATGTTCCAATTTCACGCCAAAAATCTGCAGCATTCGAAATTTTAAATATGTGTTCATAATTCGTGTTATTTACTTTACTCTTTTGAAGTTTAAATTCATGTATAAATGCATCTGGGTCAGTTATTATATCGTTAAACTCTGAAACTAATTCGAAATAAATTATATCTTCATTAGACACTATAAATAATGGGTCTAAATACTTCAATATATTGAGCTATTTGTTTTTTATATTAATTCTTGTTATCAATTCTTTACACTATTTTTGGTAAAAACTTAGATTTTACTTCTAATGTCAATTACACAAATTTTAGAAAAGTTTTCGGTACACAATATTTCGGTTTCTGCTTCACGACCAATATATATATGCGAGATATCTTTACCCCTTTGTTCATAATAAATAAAACAGGTTAATAGAAAGTTTATTCAGCCGATTTTCAGCTAACCACGCATGACAAAAAAATTCATATAAAGTTTCTTTTCTAAAGCATTTTGTGGCGGTTGGAAAAGACTTGAACCCACCCAGCACGCTATTTTCTTAGCATATACTAAAGCTGGAGGTTATAATAAAACAGAAAAAAAAGTATCTTTTCATAACGTAAAAAGTATCACGAAAGTGACAAGAATCACAAATAGTACCACATTTGGGTGCATTTTGTAAAAGTGGCCAAATAGTATCCAAGCAGCCGAAAAAGTTGCAAATTGACACTTTAGTGGCACCAACGGTAACGCTGGCCACAGCTACAATAATTTTTTTGGCGGTATCTAAGTCTACACGAATTCTTTCCAACACAGATTGAAATTTCGACTTAAGCTGCCCATTTAAACATTAAATTTTGGCTCTGGTAGCCGTGTGACTTCGATTATATCTTTAATTGCAAGTTCAAAAGTATAAACACTTTAAAGCAGCTATCGTAACAGTTATTCATAAAAGTCAGATGATAACAGTTATTTTTTGAGTAAAAATAAAAATCCAAAAATATCTTTTATTTTTGTGTGAAAAAATAAAAATCAAAAAATGGCTGTTATTTTTTCTCGAAATTTTATCATAGACCAGTTTTTACTATGTATATATTTTTTTGTGTTTTTAAATTGGAAAATAACTTACATTTTTTCTGCTTTAAAGGCCCAACCATAATGAGGCAAACCATATTGAACTTAAGGAAACTTGTTGTTAAGTTTTATGAAACTGTCATTTGATTAAGCAAAGTGCGAAACTGATCGCACATTCCTTACGGAATCAAATGTTTTTTGGTTTGGTTTTTTTAAATACATTTGAGAAATGCACTCCATATAAAACCAAAAATTGCTATAAAGCTCAAAAAATTTTTTAACTGGAAAAAAGCAGCTGTCAATATTCATACCGTATTTCTTTGTCTGTTGCTGGAGTCAACAGGAGTCAACAATATAGAAGATGCTGGATATCTGCCATCGCCTAATAATACACCTTTATGTTGACATTGTGATGCTTCAAGCTTAGATTTTAAGTAACACATAGACCAAATTCTTGCATCGTGAACAGAACCCCTAGTGCGAGCGACAATGTCTAAGATTTTGCAATCGTCATCACAATTTTTTGCTTCTTCTAGTTTATATTATATTTATGTGTTTCAAAGTATGTATTTACCTGTACGTTTAAGGAATAATATCCTTTTCTATTTCTAAAATGCCCAGCCATTATTGGACCCACATTTCTTGTTGGGCATTTAATACGCACATGCGTGCAATCAATAGCACCAATAACGCAAGGAAAGCAGGCTATATTATAAAATCTGCTTTTAATTTTATTCACTTCTTCAGGTTGTTGTGGAAATTTTACAAAATCCGGAAGTCGCAATGCCAATTTTTTTGTCACATTTTTTATTATGAGACTTACTGATGGTTGCGACAAACCGTGAAGATCACCTACAAATTGCAAACAATTTAAATAGAACATGAATATCTATGAAAGTACCCACCTATATTACTTTGGTGAACATTTCGCCCCAAAAATCGCCAGGTAGAAAGCACATGCAAGTTCATTGGAATTGCTTTACCTCTCCTTGTTTGAGATGTTTTCGAATCCACTAAATCAATTATAAAACAAGCTGTTTCTTTGTCAAACCTATACCTTTCATAGAAGTCTTCATCATCCATTTCAAATGGATTGCAGCGGGTTTTAAACATCTTAACTTTTTTCACTATGTTTTCATCCGATAACATTTGAATATCTCTGATAATCTTTTCCATTTCTTATTTTTTATAACCACTTATAAAATTTTGTTATTTTCAAATAAATTATAAATTCAAATGAATCAGCAGATTTTTGAATGTATTTGTTAGTTGGCTTTTAATTACAGCTTTATCCATAATTAAGTGTAAACTTTTTATTCTGAAAGTAACCAACTATGAATAACTTAAATAGGTACTTAAAAAAGTTAACGCTTAGTGATCATTTATGAATATGCGTCATTGCATCTAAGTATATATGAATTTGCATGTTTAGAGGATTTATTTTTTCTGTCTTAGTGGACCGATTTGGGGAGGGACTAGATTCCAGTTCATATTTTTAGTTTTATATATAAAAATTTCAGAGAATATCAATTTAAAAACCAAAAATGTATAAAAAAATCTGCTTTATAGATTGTCATTATGCATGTTTATAATTTTTACGTTTAATACGTCGAATATTAACAAAAATTCAAAAAGTACCAGATGAAAAACAAAAAGTACCAACATCTATAATATTATGTTCCTAAGATAAATATTATAGAAAATTATATAATTATCACATGCAGCACGGAAAAATAAAAGAACGAGCTTTAATTTCCGGTATTTATATAGACGAAATATTCGAAAATCGGTTTGAACGCTTATAACTCCAAAAATATTGAACAAATATTAATAAAATATATATTGTGCACTTCTATGTAAATATATTTCAAATGGTGTATATTTTGTTCAAATCCGTTGACATACAGAGAAGGAAAGTGTTCTTAACTGTTTTCCCTTTGCCGATTTATATATAGATATGTATTATAATTTTTATCGTACATAGAAAATTTAACCCCATTATTTTGTTAACTCTTCACCTCGCTTTAAAGTGGGTTTTTAAAACTTGAATAAAATTTTGTCGAAATATTTTAACTCAAAGTAAAGAGATTTACAAAATAAGATTTTCGAATGTTAGTAAATGTGTATTAAAACATATCTTTAAAACATTACAAATAGTTTATTTTGAACTTAGAATACTATGGAACATTTGAAGCAATTGTAATAATTTATAACTCTATTTCCAATTAAGAATACAATAGGCCTTAATTTATTTTACTTAAGTCTGGCAACGTTAAGCTGAATCAATAAAGTTAGTGCCCATTTAGACAGGGAAACATTTGGAAGGGAAACAATTAGTTTGGTAGCAAATTACGGGTGGGGAGGAGAGAATGATTTTTGTGTTCGGTACTCGGAGACACGCTTTGTTCTCATTTTCTTTGTTGACATTTATTTTGCTTTTTGAGAAAACAACAAAAAAAAAAAAACAGAATGTTTCCGGCAACATGTTCGTCTGTGTGACCGCGAAGGAAAATACAAAAGAGAATTCCAGATGTTTTCCTTCCAAATGTTCGCTCGTCTAAACTCGGACTTAAGAATAGATGTAAGACAAAAAGAACAAAAAATTAAAATAAGGAAGGACCCAGTGTGGCAACGCCGTGATAATAAAGCGTATTTTTTTCTGCTCTACTACGTCCAAATAAAATTATTTTTTTTTTCGGTATTAGCCTGCATTTATAAATAAAGATATTTGTCTCTGCTAATATTTTGAGTGGCCTTGTATTAAAAAAACTTCAAGCATGCCGTGTAAAACGCGCAGAAGTTTAAATAAAAGTAAAGTAATTTGTATACAATGCAAAACACAAGTACTAGAAAGCGATGAGGCTTTGCAATGTGATGTTTGTGAAAAAATTCCTCGCTCAATGTGCAGTAAATTGAACAAAAAAGAATATCCAAAATTGGTAAACAACCCTGCTCTTGAGTACAAATGTCATTTTTGTGAGCCAGTAAACGATGCTTCAGTTTTTGCGAATGACATCAAAGAAATAAAAACAAAACTTAACCAGCCAGATGACATAAAAGAGGCAGTAAACTTCATGTCATCACAATTTGATTCTTTGATAAAAGGTGTAGCAGAGAACAAAAAACAAGTAAGAGTGCTATATTCGGCTATGCCGAATCTTATATACCCTTCACCATGGTTTGGAAAGAACAGAAGTTTATATATATATTTAAATATATATTTAAACATATATATGTATATTTATAAAATATATATAGTTTAGTTTTATTTAATTATTTGCACATGATTGCGTGCTATTAAATATATTAAAAGTTTAATTAATATATAGCACGTTAAGTTTTGATCGAATTTCAGTATTTGGTCATACCGACATCTTAAAGTATAAAATTACCATTTACTTTGGTGATAAAACTTGTAGTCGGGAAGTTCTATGGTTCACGAAAATAGGTATTTAAAAAAACTATATTTTTGACATTACTTTTTTTCTAAGTTTCCGAGTTTTTCTAAAGATTTCCGATATTTTGATATCTAAAACGTATGAATAGGTCATAATACAGCTCTAAAATTTTAGCTTTTATAAAAATGTTAATGTTTTTAGTCCTTTTTTGGAGTATTTTGCACATAACTTAACCATTTTTAACCGATTTGGCAGATTTATATACCAACGTGCTTAAAAATAATATTTCCATTAAATTGGCTTTTAGGCATATATATATATACCTACATATGTGTACATATATTTAAGCAAACTTAATTATAAAAAAAAACAAACTTAATTATAAAAAGAGTAACTTTTGGGATTTCAGTATTTTGATTATAACTCAGCCATTTTTTAACCGATTTAACAGATTTATATACCGACGTGTTTAGCAAGAAATTTACCATTTATTTGTGTAATAAAACTTGGACTTGGGAAGATCCATGGTTACCGAAAATGGGTATTTAAAAAAAAAAAAAATAATTAATTTTGGTCATAACTTTTTTGTATCTGAACCGATTTTCCCGAGTTCTTTATAAAATATGTTCTACTAAAAATATATATACCGATATTTTGGTATATAAGTCATATCCATAGGACATATGACAGCCCTAAAATTTAGGTTTTTACCACGCCCACTTCTCCAATCCCGCCCACATTTTGTAGGGTGGTGTGTATTGACAACCTAAATGTGTGTACCTAATTTGGAAACTTTGGCAAAAAAAAAAAGTAAGGCGGCGCTAATGAAGGAGAAATCAAAATTGAAACATATTGATGATTACAAAAAAGTTTTTATTAATGACTTCATGTGCAAATAATCAATACAACTTCTTAACCATGCTATTTCAGTAGTATGTTTTGGACAGTTCTAATCCACTTTTTCCATACAAATTTGGGAGCATGGTATAACCCAGCAAACAATTTCATGTAAAAACTATCCCCTACATATCCCCTTCTTATCTTGGAGGTGATATCATAGTGAGCATTCGCGATCAAGATTTTATTTTCACCCTTCAGTCGGTTGGTTAGTTTAATAAGTTCATCGATTGGTACGCTACACTGAGCCGTGTATGTGTGTATATTGTTGTGACTTTATCGTGTTGTGGTTTGCGGTTTGTGATTTGCAAGCTCCAACACTTTTATTGTCTGTGTATGTTTGTGTGTGCGTAAATGTGACCGTCTGGTAACCCTATGCGGGCTCTTTGTTAGATGTTCGTAAAGGGTAGGGTGTGTGTGTGTGTAAATGTGACCGTCTGGCAACCCTATGCGGGGTCTTTGTTAGATGTTCGTAAAGAGTAGGGTGTGTGTAAATGTGACCGTCTGGCAACCCTATGCGGGGTCTTTGTTAGATGTTCGTAAAGAGTAGGGTGTGTGTAGATAGATACAACCATGTCGGATGGTATATTTTTTGTAATATTAAACCTTTTTATTTTTCAAATGAATTGTACATACGTGACAAATTTAAGTTTCATAAAGTCTCAAAATTCTTGGAAATACAAAGAAATTTGAGTATTAGTTGAGCACATGTGTAGGTGTTTAGAATTCTTTAAAAAAAACGAAACAAAAAAATAACTAAATAAATATTTTATAGAATCAGCTAATTGCTCCTTTTCATAATTATCTTTTTTATGTAATATGAAACCTTTTTATTTTTTCAAATGAATTCTACATTTGTTCGTAATAAATTTATTTTATGTTTGTAATATGATTTCATAAAAAAAGAATATGTATGTATGTATGTATATGTATTTGTTTACATTTTATTAAAAATACAAGAAGGTGTTTAGAGTTCTTAAAAAACTCAGAAAAAAATAACTTAATAAATATTTTATAAAGTCTGATGATTGTTCCTTTTCATAATTGTCTGGTTTATGTAATATGAAACCTATAAATAAAAACAATATTATGTTATGTTGTGTTATTTTATTTTAAATTTTATTAGGAATTTTTTTTCAGATTTTACAGATTCACATTAAAAATACGTTTTTAAAGATTAAAAATCTTAAGTGTTAACAAATGTTGTTGATAAAGTGTTTGACATCGACAAATGTTAAAGGATTGTGAATAAACATGTTCACAATAATATGTATGTATGATATTATTTATACATATAAATGGACTATTTACATAATTATAAATTCTTAATTCATCTATAAGTTTCAGATTAAATAAACTAATGCAAAACTTTAAAATAAGAAAAAAAAATAGCAAAATAAATATTTTAAAGAATCTGCTGATTGTTCCTTTTCATAATTGTCTTTTTTTTGTAATATGAAACCTGTAAATAAAAACAATATTATGTTATGTTGTGTAATTTTATTTTAAATTTTATTAGAAATTTTTTCCAGATTTTACAGATTCAAAATTAAAAATACGTTTATAAAGATTAAAATTCATTAAAAGACAAAGAAATGTGAGTAATAGTTGAGCAAATGCTCAAGTTTTGATTATCTATCTATATACTTATGTATATAATAACTAAAAATGTTTGTATGTTTGTTTGTTGGCTTATAGACTCCTTAACTATTGAGGCGATCCACTTAAAATTTTTGCAGTGAACCCCGAAAGTAAAATTAGGCTACTTATTTTTTCGATACGGGCAGAGGGTAATGGTATCCTCTATAGGATGCCAATATTAAATATCGCTTATCTTAAGAGCCACTACACCCAATTGCTTTAACTCTTTGCAGTATGATCTTCTAAGCCGCAAAATTTTAATTATATGTCAGCAGGGGAGTGGTATACCCATAGGACGCCAATATTAAATATTGCATATCTTAAAAACTGTTATATTGATAATTTTATAACTTGGTAGAAGTCAACCTTATAGTTAATTATACCTTTGAAAATAGAAATAAAAAAGTAATACCACCCGTGGCTAGAGTCTTTAAACATGGCTAAAGCCAATATTATAGTAAATTATAAATTTTAAAATAAAAATGGGCGAAAGAACAATTATCAATTCACAAAATCTGTTTTTAAATTTTTTTACTAATTTTATTTCGATGAGGGTAGCAAAGCGCACCGGGTTTAAGCTAGTATGCAATAAAATAATGCAAGAATTTAAACTTAGAAAAAATAAATATATTTTAAAATCTGCAAATTGTTCCTTTTCATAATTGTCTTTTTTTTTGTAATATGAAACCTTTTTATTTGTCGAATGAATTCCACATTTGTACGTGATAAATTTATTTTATGTTTGTATGGAAATATGATTTTATAAAAAAAGAAACTGTTTGTGAATTAGAAAATAAAACAAATAGTTTGATAGATGTTTATGTTTTCATTTTATTAAAAGTATAATTTTTACATTTAGTTAATTTATATACATTATTATTATAATATTCCATGATTTCTTTAGCTTCTTCTAAGACAGATTCTTTTGTTTTCTTAAAGCGGGGAACAGGAACAAGTATCTAGATCACACGCATTATTTTCATCTGATCAAGCATAATTATTGTAATGTTCACCATATCGATTAGTTATTGTTTGCAATTTATTTCTATCCTACAGATATTCTTTTTTTATGCATATCAAAAACATGATTGCTTACACCAAGACCAATAGAATTGGTCTTAGTTTTGAATCTTTAAATTTATACTTAGGTGTTGAGCTTCCTCCAAATTTATTTATAAAACTCATGTTTTTAATAAATTATATTAGCCTCTGTAAGTTCCTCAATAATTGAAATTATCTCGTTTTTATGGTTATTATGACCAGCACCTTCCGATGAAAGGAGTAAACGTAATCTGTCGACTAATTCATTAGGATGATCCCAATAAATATAGTTTGGTTTACGTTTTTCTACTAATTTTAAGGATAATCCACTACCTTTAGTTAGAATATTACTCTTTGTATTGAATAATTTTTTTATAATGCGTTCATATTTAAATGCTTTAGTTGCTTTAATTTGTTTATTTGACTGATAGTTATGTCTGTGTACATTTGTATTAATAAGAATATCTTTATATTTTTTTAAATCTATTTTATTATGATGTAAAGGTTTTATGTGGAATAATAGTTCAAATAATCCTGGTGTCAATTTCAATTTTTTATCGCCTATATATAAAGTGTTATCGTTAGAAAATTTTAGTTTGTTTGTTCCATATCGCCAATTTCCAGCATGATCTATATTAAATCCATAGATTCTATCAATCATTTTATTATTTATTAACAACATAATATTCTCATAAAGAGGTGATTCATTTGATTTAGAATTACTTAATTTAATTCGTTTCTTATCGGTATTTAATTGTGTTTTACTTTTACGTTTGGAAAATAAATGTGTGATTTTGTTGCGTTTTCTATCACCATCTTCATCGAAATTTGAAAGCAATGAATAATTCTTTCGTTTTAGATTTTTTTGGGTTTTATCATTCTTCGATTGTGCTGTGGATGTTGTTGTTGTTGTTTTTAGTGAAATATGCTTTTTAGTACTGTTAGGTTTTGATGATTTCGTTGTTTCTGTTGATTGTAAAATTTTCATATTATTTTTCTTTCTCTTTATATTAGGTAGAGAAGGTGTGTTGTTGCTAAATGTTCTTATTCTTTTTAAGTTGTTTAGGTATTGGACTTTGTTGTCATTATTTTCTTCATTGTAATGTTCATCATCATCAATATCCATATCATAATTGGATTTATTTTCTTCATTTAACCTCATCAAACTAGATACATTATCAATATCATCATCATAATCCATATTGTAATTATATCCATTTTCTTCATTAAAACCAGCTTCGTTATTATCGATATCTTCATCATTACCATAATCCATATAATTATTAGATTTATTTTCTTCATTTAACCTCACCAAACTAGATACATTATCAAAATCATCGTCATCATAAACCATGTTGGAATTAGATCTATTTTCTTTATTAAAACCAGCTTCGTTATTATCATCATCAAAATCCATATAAGAAAGATTCTGATTTAAATTAGATCTATATAGTGATAGAGAAGATGGTGTATATAGTGATTGATATGATGGCGATCGTACTGTTCCAGAAGATTTTTTTGTCTTATCAAGTTTTTTTTATTATATGTTTTAAAGGGTTTGTTATAGGCTTAAAGGTTTCTTCTAACATATTAACTTTCTCTATTCCATTAAGCTTAATATTTTTAAATTTTTCCTTTAATACCGCTCTGGTTTCTACAATATCTTTTAACAATTCATTATTTTTACTCATGATTGCTGTATACATGTGTTTGTATTTTTAATTATAAACGATCTGCTTTATATTTGCTTCTGATCTGCTTTCGATCTGCGTCTGATCTGCTTTTGATCTGCTTTGGATCTGCTTTTGATCTGCTTTATATCTGTTTTACATAAAATCTTACTTATAATTGAATAAATTTATATTATTTCCACAAATAACATCATTAAATATTATTATAGAGTGTGGGTTTGCTTTAGCTGGACTTAAAACTTTTTCATTTTCCGAGAATGTAAATAAATTTTGAATATATGTATATGTTTTTGAAACAAAGACCATAAGGACATTCTATAAGACTAATCGTTACATTAGTCTTACCACAGTTTGATGGTCCAACAATTAACGCTCTTATTGTGTTTGGTAATAGTGTGCTATGTACAATTTTAGCTTTTTTATTTTTCATCACCAGCATTTCTAATAACAATTTGTTTCGTTTGTTTAACTATTCGCATATTGATCTGCTCTGCTGATATGCTTTACATCTGCTTCTGATCTGGCTTATATATGCTTTTGATCAGCTTTTCGATCTATTTTATGAATACAACCTTTCTTATAATTGAATAAAGTAATTAAATCCCATTCTCTAACGAATACCATTAACACGATCATCCTTAAGGCTAGTTTTCACTATCTCACATGTCTTACGTATTCCATAATACTTTGTGAGATAGAAATCTAAGGAGTTTTATTACGAATGTCAAAAAATCTAATTTAACATAACAGTTTGTGTTCAAATAATCAAACAAAGTATAAACACTCACACATGAAACAAAATGCAACCCTGATCCAATGTTTAGAAATATTTTAAACGATGAAGTCGTATGGGATGTCAAACTTTTTTTCAAAATACTTGTCATTTTCATCACACATACATTCACACTCTCAGACTTTTACATATTACTTGAGTTTTTGACATGTTTTAATATAAAGTATAATAGTCTTAACAAGCCTTTACTTACAATAACAAAACCACAATTATCTTTCCAACAGTATATAGAGTATATGTTCACATATACTCCGTTTAAGTTTGATATGGAAATTCAGCCAGATAAGTCCATAAATGACGAGATTTTAGCAAAAAAAAAACACAACTACCTTTAATTTAACCCCCCAAAATGCCTTGTTGTTGTTTTTATTTGTTTTTTCCGTATAGTATCAAAGTTTCCAAATTAGATACAAAGATATAAATTTTTATTACACAGAATCCCACAAAATGTGGGCGGGATTAGAGAAGTGGGCGTGGTACCTCCCTAACAGAAAGCATCAACAAATCTTGAATTTAATAAAATCTTGAAGATTTTATAAATTTGTTGATGTTTTCTATTCGGCAGGTACCCTTAATTTTATTAATATCCTGATGAATTCCTTAATAATTTTACCATTACACTCATCCTTCATCATCCCTAAATTTTTTTTTTTAAGAAGTGGGATATTGTAGACATTATCTATCGGATATGCAGATGAAACAAAATGAGTATTTATATCATTTTTAATATCTCTGTATAGATCATCTGTTTTACAGCATTTCTAATAACAATTTGTTTCGTTTGTTCGCATATTGCTCTACTAAACTGCTTCATATCTGTTTTTGATCTGCTTTTGATCTGCTTGCGATCTGTTTTATATATAATCTTACTTATTATTGAATAAAATTATTAAATTCCTTTCTATAACGACCACCATTAATTGGATCTTCCATACTGCCATCAATAAAACCATAATTATCTTTCCCAAATTCTTACAAATTTTTTAACTAATAAAATATGACGGGACTGTATCAAAAATATGATTAAGTGTGCAATTCAAACTATTGATTGAGCATGCTTAATCATGTTTATAATTATTAAATATTACAAATACATTAAGTACACTAACCTAGAAATATCAAAACCAAACATGATTGAACATGCTTAAAAGTAAAATTTTTATCTATAATAATAAAGAGATATAAATACTGAATACAATTTATTTCAACAACTAGTTAATTATGATATTTCATAAAGTTAAAATAGTATTTTTTTAATAATTGTGTTTAATATATAAAAAAAAAATTTTTTATATTTTATAATTTTTTGTTTGTTTTTTTTTCCCCAAGTATTCATTTTATTAATAACATTAAATATAAAGCGAAGAAAAGATCAGTATATCTTTATCTCTGTCTTTCACATCATTATATATAAATTGATTAAATATACTAAAATCAATTTAGTTTAACTCATATTAATTAAGAGAAATTGATTTAGTGCTTTAGTTGAAGAAAATAAACTAAAGTGAACAGTCATAGAAATGGACTCCTCTAAAAATCTAATTAACAAATTTAATAATCTGAGTTATAACAAATCCTTTTTACATATAAAGGATCTTATAATGTCAGCCAAATATGTTATTATAAGTGCAGATAGGATTACAACAAAATATGGTCCCACAATCAAAATTGAATTGGAGGATAATATATTGTTTTTGGCACATCGCTACAATTCGCTAACTGATGATGATATTAAGAATTTATCTTCTGGAGCATATCTTTTATCAAGAGAAGGAGAGAAAAACCTGCGACTGAAATCATTAGAAGGGGGTGATATCTTTATATCCAATTCTAGATATCCCATATTCACTAACTTTAACAATTATTAAAATTAAATTTAATAATAAATAATAATATGTATATCAATATAATAATAATAATTAAGTTAAAACTAAAAAAAAAAATACATATATATAAAAATATTTGTAATATATTTTCTTTTATTTTATTTATTTACTAATTTAATAAATCAAATATATTCTAATACAAATAAAATTACAAACAAAATGAATAATATTAAATAATAAATAAAAAAAGTATTTTGTTACATTTTTAATGGATGATGATGATAAAATTTCAGCGTTTTGTGGTTTAGTGTTTGAGCATTCAATAAATGAAATTGAAATTTTAATAACTTGATCATCATAATATGTAATGTGACTGCGAGTAGTGATATCATCGTTTTTCCCTTCCATATTGTTTCTTTTAATTTTACCATTACACTCATCCTTCATCATCCCTAAAATTTTTTTATTAAGAAGTGAGATATTGTCAACATTATCTATCGGATATGCAGATGAATCAAAATGAGTATTTATATCATTTTTAATATCTCTGTATAGATCATCTGTTTTACAGCATTTCTAATAACAATTTGTTTCGTTTGTTCGCATATTGCTCTACTAAACTGTTTCATATCTGTTTTTGATCTGCTTTATATCTGCTTTTGGTCTGCTTTCGATCTGTTTTATATATAATCTTACTTATAATTGAATAAAGTTATTAAATTCCTTTCTATAACGACCACCATTAATTGGATCTTCCATACTGCCATCAATAAAACCATAATTATCTTTCCCAAATTCTTACAAATTTTTTAACTAATAAAATATGACGGGACTGTATCAAAAATATGATTAAGTGTGCAATTCAAACTATTGATTGAGCATGCTTAATCATGTTTATAATTATTAAATATTACAAATACATTAAGTACACTAACCTAGAAATATCAAAACCAAACATGATTGAACATGCTTAAAAGTAAAATTTTTATCTATAATAATAAAGAGATATAAATACTGAATACAATTTATTTCAACAACTAGTTAATTATGATATTTGATAAAGTTAAAATAGTATTTTTTTAATAATTGTGTTTAATATATAAAAAAAAAATTTTTTATATTTTATAATTTTTTGTTTGTTTTTTTTTCCCCAAGTATTCATTTTATTAATAACATTAAATATAAAGCGAAGAAAAGATCAGTATATCTTTATCTCTGTCTTTCACATCATTATATATAAATTGATTAAATATACTAAAATCAATTTAGTTTAACTCATATTAATTAAGAGAAATTGATTTAGTGCTTTAGTTGAAGAAAATAAACTAAAGTGAACAGTCATAGAAATGGACTCCTCTAAAAATCTAATAAACAAATTTAATAATCTGAGTTATAACAAATCCTTTTTACATATAAAGGATCTTATAATGTCTGCCAAATATGTTATTATAAGTGCAGATAGGATTACAACAAAATATGGTCCCACAATCAAAATTGAATTGGAGGATAATATATTGTTTTTGCCACATCGCTACAATTCGCTAACTGATGATGATATTAAGAATTTATCTTCTGGAGCATATCTTATATCAAGAGAAGGAGAGAAAAACCTTCGACTGAAATCATTAGAAGAGGGTGATATCTTTATATCCAATTCTAGATATCCCTTATTCACTAACTTTAACAATTATTAAAATTAAATTTAATAATAAATAATAATATGTATATCAATATAATAATAATAATTAAGTTAAAACTACAAAAAAAAAAAAAAAAAAAAATATATATATATATATATAAATATTTATAATATATTTTCTTTTATTTTATTTATTTACTAATTTTAATAAATCAAATATATTCTAATACAAATAAAATTACAAACAAAATGAATAATATTAAATAATAAATAAAAAAGTATTTTGTTATATTTTTAATGGATGATGATGATAAAATTTTAGCGTTTTGTGGTTTAGTGTTTGAGCATTCAATAAATGAAATTGGGATTTTAATAACTTGATCATCATAATATGTAATGTGACTGCGAGTAGTGATATCATAGTTTTTCCCTTCCATATTGTTATTATACAAAGGAATGTTATAAATATTATCGTCTCGTATTTCACCTTCTACATCTCTGAGACCACAAGTATCATAATTGGGTGGTGGTAGTATTTCATCTAATACATTCGAATTAATAGGTTCATTATTGGTACAACGTCTTCTCAGTAAAGCACAATTTGGTGACCAACGCAAATGTTCTGTTAAAGGTTGATCAGTAGGTCCCCAATTCAAAATTTCAACTTCGCAAAAATAACATTTTGTTTTATCATAATCTCCGCTATAAAACATACCAGTCATTGCCAATTCCCTTTTATCTAACCATTTTAATGGCCAGCATATAAAAGTTTTTAAACGTTTATCTTCTCTGTGGAATATATCGTTCATACTATAGCGTGGCGTTAAAATCCCAATTTCATTTATTGAATGCACTAAACCACAAAACGCTGAAATTTTATCATCATCATCCATTAAAAATGTAACAAAATACTTTTTTGATTTATTATTTCATATTATTCTTTTGTTTGTAATTTTATTTGTATTAAAATATATTTCATTAATTAAATTCGTAAATAAATAAAATAAAAGAATATATTACATATATTTTTATATATATTTTTATTTTTTTTTTTTTAGTTTTAACTTAATTATTATTATTATATTGATATACATA
Source organism: Pollenia angustigena (assembly GCA_930367215.1). Lineage (NCBI taxonomy): Eukaryota > Metazoa > Arthropoda > Insecta > Diptera > Polleniidae > Pollenia > Pollenia angustigena. The sequence continues at coordinate 5,931,486 of OV884061.1, read as the reverse complement.
TTATTATTTATTATTAAATTTAATTTTAATAATTGTTAAAGTTAGTGAATATGGGATATCTAGAATTGGATATAAAGATATCACCCTCTTCTAATGATTTCAGTCGCAGGTTTTTCTCTCCTTCTCTTGATATAAGATATGCTCCAGAAGATAAATTCTTAATATCATCATCAGTTAGCGAATTGTAGCGATGTGGCAAAAACAATATATTATCCTCCAATTCAATTTTGATTGTGGGACCATATTTTGTTGTAATCCTATCTGCACTTATAATTACATATTTGGCTGACATTATAAGATCCTTTATATGTAAAAAGGATTTGTTATAACTCAGATTATTAAATTTGTTTATTAGATTTTTAGAGGAGTCCATTTCTATAACTGTTCACTTTAGTTTCTTTTCTTCAACTAAAGCAATAAATCAATTTCTCTTAATTAATATGAGTTAAACTAAATTGATTTTAGTTTATTTAATCAATTTATATATAATGATGTGAAAGACAGAGATAAAGATATACTGATCTTTTCTTCGCTTTATATTTAATGTTATTAATAAAATGAATACTTGGGGAAAAAAAACAAAAAAAAAAAAAATTATAATATATAAAAAAATTTTTTTTTTTTTATATATTAAACACAATTATTAAAAAAATACTATTTTAACTTTATGAAATATCATAATTAACTAGTTGTTGAAATAAATTGTATTCAGTATTTATATCTCTTTATTATTATAGATAAAAATTTTACTTTTAAGCATGTTCAATCATGTTTGGTTTTGATATTTCTAGGTTAGTGTACTTAATGTATTTGTAATATTTAATAATTATAAACATGATTAAGCATGCTCAATCAATAGTTTGAATTGCACACTTAATCATATTTTTGATACAGTCCCGTCATATTTTATTAGTTAAAAAATTTGTAAGAATTTGGGAAAGATAATTATGGTTTTATTGATGGCAGTATGGAAGATCCAATTAATGGTGGTCGGTATAGAAAGGAATTTAATAATTTTATTCAATTATAAGTAAGATTATATATAAAACAGATCGAAAGCAGATCAAAAGCAGATCAAAAACAGATATGAAACAGTTTAGTAGAGCAATATGCGAACAAACGAAACAAATTGTTATTAGAAATGCTGTAAAACAGATGATCTATACAGAGATATTAAAAATGATATAAATACTAATTTTGTTTCATCTGCATATCCGATAGATAATGTCTACAATATCCCACTTCTTAAAAAAAAATTTTTAGGGATGATGAAGGATGAGTGTAATTAGGGTTCCCAACTATTTTTGTTGCAATTAAAGTACATTGATTATTAAAGGTTAAGAAAAAAAAAGTACACAGTATAAATATAAAGTACAATTAATTTCTTTTTATTGTTATATTTAAAAACGTTTTTTTATTGCTTTTCGCAAGTTTTATCAAACAATTACACTGTGCTAGAATTTGAAACTTTTTTTTAAACAAGCCGGACAACTGGCGCTTTAACCTAATTCGGGTACGCTAAATCCAATACCGGTTCAAAAACGGTTCAGTTTATTGAAATAAGTAAAGTAAAACGAAAATCCGCAACAAAATTTCCTTTAAACGTTAAATTTTATTCTAACATGCGCAGTCGTTTTAGAAACATAACTTTTTTTTTGCAACTAAAATAATTTTTTAGCAACATTTCGAAATTTTTGTTTGCTAAAAATCTATAAAAAATTACAGCTATGCTTCTAATTTTTTCCAGACATATAAAAAACAAACAAAACAATCTATAAATGATTAAAATCTGTTAAAAACTTTTGTTTTTATTCACAAAAGTCGAAAAATTTTAATTAATTTCAAAATTTCAAAAAAGCAATATTTGCATAGGAGCCGCCTTAAGAAGTTTTGATAAGGAACAATTATGTCTCGAGAAATTGTTAAGGCGACTCCTTGGCTGTTATGGTACGTTTTCTTCAATATATTTCTAGTCTGTATTAATCATTTTGTTTGGGAGCCCCCTTAAGGAATGGAAATCTTGAAATTTTGTTTTAAATGTTAGTTAAACGAGTCACTTTTGTGCACTCAAAATATTATGTAGTTAAATTCAAACGAAAATTCGTTTTTAACAAATTAAAATTCATTTAAAAAACGGATCATTTACATTTCATTTAAAACAAATGATTTTTACAGTCATTTTTAAATTTTTTATTAATTGAACATCATATTCCTTAAAATTGAATAGTTTTTACTTTTAAAAAATACATTTTAACCGACAAAAATCAAACTACATGAAAAAATAAAAACGAAAATACATTATTTTTTGGTAGTTTGTTTTTTGAATAACAAACATAAATGTTAAAAAATAAAATTATTCGTAAAATAACTATAATTTTATTCAAATTTAACAGTACGGAAAACGAATTTAATAACCCACAATCAGTTACTGTAATAATTTTATAAGTGTGCTCGCGATTTTAAAGCAGGCAGTCATTTGAAAGAGTTTTGCACTTGTGTTTTAAAAACAGGCAGTAATTGTACTCAAACAAAACAAACATGTGAATAGTGCTGTCTGATTATTTTTTTTTTCGAAAAATCGCCCTGCCAATATAAAAAACGTCAAAAAATGGCCCTGACTAATATCAATTAGTTGTTCTTTAGTTTTTCTAAAAAAAAAAACTTGTACAATAAGTATTATAATTGTATGACTAATAAAACCCTGACTTATATAACCTGAATCTCTCAAAGTTTTTCTTGGGATTCAAAAATTAATTATCAAGGTTTCGTTATAATGTGCTAAATTCCCATTTCATACTATTGACAAACTGAAGTTTATTGTTGATGGGATAAGCTATTCCTATGCGCATTTCACTGCTTGCTTAGGCCAGATCATCAGGAAACTTCATCCATAAAGATTTTGGAAAAACTAAAGATATTAAACCAAATAAAACTGTTAAACGTATAAGAATTATAGCAACAGTTCTACTTGTAATAATATCAAAGCTTAAACAAAACACATCAACAATAAAGAGTGAGTTTATCTTTTCTTACAATCCCGACCACAATTGGCTGATTTTTTGTCAACTCTAAATGTAGTTGTAAGTGGGTAAAGAAAAAACAAAAATAAAACAAATTTCTTTATTTTAATTTGTCAGTTCATTTCTATTTTGAATTCTAGATAAATGTAATCATGCGAAATAAAGTATTTCCGCGTACTTTATTTTGCTCATAAAGTATAGAGTACAATTACTCGAAATAACGTACAATACTTTATTATAAAGTACGGTTGGCAAGCCTAGTGTAATGGTAAAATTATTAAGGAATTCATCAGGATATTAATAAAATTAAGGGTACCTGCCGAATAGAAAACATCAACAAATTTATAAAATCTTCAAGATTTTATTAAATTCAAGATTTGTTGATGCTTTCTGTTAGGGAGGTACCACGCCCACTTCTCTAATCCCGCCCACATTTTGTGGGATTCTGTGTAATAAAAATTTATATCTTTGTATCTAATTTGGAAACTTTGATACTATACGGAAAAAACAAATAAAAACAACAACAACAAGGCATTTTGGGGGGTTAAATTAAAGGTAGTTGTGTTTTTTTTTTGCTAAAATCTCGTCATTTATGGACTTATCTGGCTGAATTTCCATATCAAACTTAAACGGAGTATATGTGAACATATACTCTATATACTGTTGGAAAGATAATTGTGGTTTTGTTATTGTAAGTAAAGGCTTGTTAAGACTATTATACTTTATATTAAAACATGTCAAAAACTCAAGTAATATGTAAAAGTCTGAGAGTGTGAATGTATGTGTGATGAAAATGACAAGTATTTTGAAAAAAAGTTTGACATCCCATACGACTTCATCGTTTAAAATATTTCTAAACATTGGATCAGGGTTGCATTTTGTTTCATGTGTGAGTGTTTATACTTTGTTTGATTATTTGAACACAAACTGTTATGTTAAATTAGATTTTTTGACATTCGTAATAAAACTCCTTAGATTTCTATCTCACAAAGTATTATGGAATACGTAAGACATGTGAGATAGTGAAAACTAGCCTTAAGGATGATCGTGTTAATGGTATTCGTTAGAGAATGGGATTTAATTACTTTATTCAATTATAAGTAAGGTTGTATTCATAAAATAGATCGAAAAGCTGATCAAAAGCATATATAAGCCAGATCAGAAGCAGATGTAAAGCATATCAGCAGAGCAGATCAATATGCGAATAGTTAAACAAACGAAACAAATTGTTATTAGAAATGCTGGTGATGAAAAAAAAAAAAAGCTGAAATTGTACATAGCACACTATTACCAAACACAATAAGAGCGTTAATTGTTGGACCATCAAACTGTGGTAAGACTAATGTAACGATTAGTCTTATAGAATGTCCTTATGGTCTTTGTTTCAAAAACATATACATATATTCAAAATTTATTTACATTCTCGGAAAATGAAAAAGTTTTAAGTCCAGCTAAAGCAAACCCACACTCTATAATAATATTTAATGATGTTATTTGTGGAAATAATATAAATTTATTCAATTATAAGTAAGATTTTATGTAAAACAGATATAAAGCAGATCAAAAGCAGATCCAAAGCAGATCAAAAGCAGATCAGACGCAGATCGAAAGCAGATCAGAAGCAAATATAAAGCAGATCGTTTATAATTAAAAATACAAACACATGTATACAGCAATCATGAGTAAAAATAATGAATTGTTAAAAGATATTGTAGAAACCAGAGCGGTATTAAAGGAAAAATTTAAAAATATTAAGCTTAATGAAATAGAGAAAGTTAATATGTTAGAAGAAATCTTTAAGCCTATAACAAACCCTTTAAAACATATAATAAAAAAAACTTGATAAGACAAAAAAATCTTCTGGAACAGTACGATCGCCATCATATCAATCACTATATACACCATCTTCTCTATCACTATATAGATCTAATTTAAATCAGAATCTTTCTTATATGGATTTTGATGATGATAATAACGAAGCTGGTTTTAATAAAGAAAATAGATCTAATTCCAACATGGTTTATGATGACGATGATTTTGATAATGTATCTAGTTTGGTAAGGTTAAATGAAGAAAATAAATCTAATAATTATATGGATTATGGTAATGATGAAGATATCGATAATAACGAAGCTGGTTTTAATGAAGAAAATGGATATAATTACAATATGGATTATGATGATGATATTGATAATGTATCTAGTTTGATGAGGTTAAATGAAGAAAATAAATCCAATTATGATATGGATATTGATGATGATGAACATTACAATGAAGAAAATAATGACAACAAAGTCCAATACCTAAACAACTTAAAAAGAATAAGAACATTTAGCAACAACACACCTACTCTACCTAATATAAAGAGAAAGAAAAATAATATGAAAATTTTACAATCAACAGAAACAACGAAATCATCAAAACCTAACAGTACTAAAAAGCATATTTCACTAAAAACAACAACAACAACATCCACAGCACAATCGAAGAATGATAAAACCCAAAAAAATCTAAAACGAAAGAATTATTCATTGCTTTCAAATTTCGATGAAGATGGTGATAGAAAACGCAACAAAATCACACATTTATTTTCCAAACGTAAAAGTAAAACACAATTAAATACCGATAAGAAACGAATTAAATTAAGTAATTCTAAATCAAATGAATCACCTCTTTATGAGAATATTATGTTGTTAATAAATAATAAAATGATTGATAGAATCTATGGATTTAATATAGATCATGCTGGAAATTGGCGATATGGAACAAACAAACTAAAATTTAATAACGATAACACTTTATATATAGGCGATAAAAAATTGAAATTGACACCAGGATTATTTGAACTATTATTCCACATAAAACCTTTACATCATAATAAAATAGATTTAAAAAAATATAAAGATATTCTTATTAATACAAATGTACACAGACATAACTATCAGTCAAATAAACAAATTAAAGCAACTAAAGCATTTAAATATGAACGCATTATAAAAAAATTATTCAATACAAAGAGTAATATTCTAACTAAAGGTAGTGGATTATCCTTAAAATTAGTAGAAAAACGTAAACCAAACTATATTTATTGGGATCATCCTAATGAATTAGTCGACAGATTACGTTTACTCCTTTCATCGGAAGGTGCTGGTCATAATAACCATAAAAACGAGATAATTTCAATTATTGAGGAACTTACAGAGGCTAATATAATTTATTAAAAACATGAGTTTTATAAATAAATTTGGAGGAAGCTCAACACCTAAGTATAAATTTAAAGATTCAAAACTAAGACCAATTCTATTGGTCTTGGTGTAAGCAATCATGTTTTTGATATGCATAAAAAAAGAATATCTGTAGGATAGAAATAAATTGCAAACAATAACTAATCGATATGGTGAACATTACAATAATTATGCTTGATCAGATGAAAATAATGCGTGTGATCTAGATACTTGTTCCTGTTCTGTCTTAGAAGAAGCTAAAGAAATCATGGAATATTATAATAATAATGTATATAAATTAACTAAATGTAAAAATTATACTTTTAATAAAATGAAAACATAAACATCTATCAAACTATTTGTTTTATTTTCTAATTCACAAACAGTTTCTTTTTTTATAAAATCATATTTCCATACAAACATAAAAATTTATCACGTAAAAATGTGGATTTCATTCGACAAATAAAAAGGTTTCATATTACAAAAAAAAAGACAATTATGAAAAGGAACAATTTGCAGATTTTAAAATATATTTATTTTTTCTAAGTTTAAATTCTTGCATTATTTTATTGCATACTAGCTTAAACCCGGTGCGCTTTGCTACCCTCATCGAAATAAAATTAGTAAAAAAATTTAAAAACAGATTTTGTGAATTGATAATTGTTCTTTCGCCCATTTTTATTTTAAAATTTATAATTTACTATAATATTGGCTTTAGCCATGTTTAAAGACTCTAGCCACGGGTGGTATTACTTTTTTATTTCTATTTTCAAAGGTATAATTAACTATAAGGTTGACTTCTACCAAGTTATAAAATTATCAATATAACAGTTTTTAAGATATGCAATATTTAATATTGGCGTCCTATGGGTATACCACTCCCCTGCTGACATATAATTAAAATTTTGCGGCTTAGAAGATCATACTGCAAAGAGTTAAAGCAATTGGGTGTAGTGGCTCTTAAGATAAGCGATATTTAATATTGGCATCCTATAGAGGATACCATTTCCCTCTGCCCCTATCGAAAAAATAAGTAGCCTAATTTTACTTTCGGGGTTCACTGCAAAAATTTTAAGTAAATCGCCTCAATAGTTAAGGAGTCTATAAGCCAACAAACAAACATACAAACATTTTTAGTTATTATATACATAAGTATATAGATAAATAACAAAACTTGAGCATTTGCTCAACTATTACTCACATTTCTTTGTCTTTTAATGAATTTTAAGCCTTTTAATCTTTATAAACGTATTTTTAATTTTGAATCTGTAAAATCTGGAAAAAATTTCTAATAAAATTTAAAATAAAATTACACAACATAACATAATATTGTTTTTATTTACAGGTTTCATATTACAAAAAAAAAGACAATTATGAAAAGGAACAATCAGCAGATTCTTTAAAATATTTATTTTGTTATTTTTTTTCTTATTTTAAAGTTTTGCATTAGTTTATTTAATCTGAAACTTATAGATGAATTAAGAATTTATAATTATGTAAATAGTCCAATTATATGTATAAATAATATCATACATACATATTATTGTGAACATGTTTATTCACAATCCAATTACAATTCATTTGAAAAAGGTTTAATATTATAAAAAATATACCATCCGACATGGTTGTATCTATCTACACACTCCTACTCTTTACGAACATCTAACAAAGACCCCGAATAGGGTTGCCAGACGGTCACATTTACACACACACACACACACACACACACACACACACACACACACACACCCTACCCTTTACGAACATCTAAAAAAGAGCCCGCATAGGGTTGCCAGACGGTCACATTTACGCACACACAAACATACACAGACAATAAAAGTGTTGGAGCTTGCAAATCACAAACCGCAAACCATAACACGATAAAGTCACAACAATATACACACATACACGGCTGAGTGTAGCGTACCAATCGATGAACTTATTAAGCTAACCAACCGACTTTAGGGTGAAAATAAAATCTTGATCGCGAATGCTCACTATGATATCGCCTCCAAGATAAGAAGGGGATATATAGGGGATAGTTTTTACATGAAATTGTTTGCTGGGTTATACCATGCTCCCAAATTTGTATGGAAAAAGTGGATTAGAACTTTCCAAAACATACTACTTAGATTACTTAAAACAGTTGGTATTTAATTTGTATATGCAAGAGGTGGGAAAGTTTATGCCAAAAAGAATTCAAATTCTAAGCAATTTTACATTAAATCAATGGAGGATGTGGATAAACGGTTGAGCAATTTTGTTGTTGGTGAAAGGCAAAATATTTTAGCCGCTGCTAATACGTCTGATGAAGATTATGATAATGGCTTATTTACTTCAACAAACTAACTTTATTTTCTTTTCAATTTGAATTTTAATATTTTGTATAACACAATTACTAATATAATTACTTTTTATGAATACAAGGTATTTTTCTTATTTAAATTTATTTAATTGTTATATAAAAGAATCTAGTTTAAAATCATTTAATATATTATCAATTAATGCAAGAATTGAGAAATTTCGTACAAACTTGTGTCAAATGTTGATAATATCGGAAGTTATAGCTGTTCAAGAAATCTGGATAGATGAAAAACTAATAAACTTGTACTCAATTGATGGTTTTTACGCTGTGCACTGTGGCAGATATGATGGATACGGCGAAACTTCTGTATATATAAGTAAAAAAGTAAAGTACAAAGTATTAGTAGCCAAGAGCGTTAATTTCTTGGAAGTCGTTGCGATATCTTTGCCGGAAGTTCGAGTTAACAATAATGCACTTGTATTAACGTCACTTTATAGATCCCAAAAATGTTCCTTAGAAACGTTTCTAGCAAATACTGAGAGTTTGCTTGTTGAGTTTAAAAATTTTTCTTGGTGATTTTAATATTGACTTATTGTCCACGAATGTGGCTAGTCGCTGTTTAATAAATATATTTTCGGAGTGTAATCTCGTTTCAAACCATAGCAGAGTAACCAGACCAGAAAGTTATTCCTGCATTGATTGCGTTTTTAGCAACTTATCGACTGAAATAAATATTAGTTCAATTCGAAACCTTTTATCGGATCATAATATAATATTTTGCGAATTAAAAATTGATTCCCTTTGTAACGAGTACATTGCTAATAAAATTCGCAAAATAGATTACATAAAGTTTGGCACTTTTATTATTGAAAACTTGCGTGTTGAGGATCCGGGCGATTCATCAACTAAATGTGAAAGATTAGTAGACACTCTTTCTTTGGCTTTGACCCATAGCACTTCTGCAAATGTCAAATATGTCAGCATGAGACGTAAAATTAGTCCGTGGATGTCTGAGGGTTTAATTTCTTTAATAAATTTAAAAAATAAATTATTGAAAGCTAGAAGGAAATGCAAACAAAACACAAATATTGTTGATCGACTGAAACGTATGCAAAGTAATTAAAAATAGAAGCAAAGTTTTGATAAACAATTTTTGTGATCATAATTTGCGTAAGAATTTTGGTGATCCAAGGAAAACCTGGAATTTCATCAACAAACAGCTAGAGAAAAATAGAGAATGTTCTAGGGATGTGGTAGCGTGTGATGGCAGTATTATTACCGAAGATAAGGTAAAAGCAATAGCCTTCAATAACTTCTTTAATGATTCACTACAAAGTATAAGAAATTCTATACCGAAGCACTCGGATGATAATGTTAACATATTTGGTACTTTGGTGCAAGTAAACAGTTGCTTTAATCTTGAAGCTATAAACAGAAGTCATATCGATAAAATTATGGCCAACTTGCATATGAATAAGACTCCTGTAGGGTTGCCAGTCAGGCTGGATTCGACTGGATTGTCCAGCTAATGCTATGTTCATACGACGTTATAAACCACTCGTTTCGCTCTTTGAAACTAGTTTGCCAAACATGCTGTTCATACGATTCATTCTTGTTTCATTTTGAAATTTTTTTTGTGTTGTTTATGTGATTTTTTTTAAAATAGATAAAAAAAGTAAATAAAACTTAAACATATATTATTTAACACTTTAATTGATATTTTTAAGTTATAATTATCACTTTATTTTATTAAGCATCAATTTTTATTTTGTTTTTTTCTTTGTTTTGATTTTTTTTGAAAGCTAGTTCAGCTAAACTAACGATAAATGTTATCAAAATTGGAGATTATAGTACATTTTTCCTGTTTCGCAACCTGTTTCAAAATGAAACGACCTGTTTCGCTCTCAAAATTTTGTATGGAGAAACAAGTCGTTTCAACCATGTTTGGGGCGCGAAACAGGAATAAGAGAGCGAAACACGAATATTGCTGTCCGTGTGAACATGGTATAAACGATGAAGAATTTATATTTTGTTATAATCTACTTTTATGAAAAATAATGTAATAAAAACTTTTGCAAAAGTGTAGTTTTTCTTTTTTTTTTACTAAAGTGATTTATGCGTTAATTGTTTAATTGCTTGATAAAGTTCATTTTGTAAAAAAATTGTTCTCTATCAAATTTTCCCATTGTGTCATCACTAATAACATCGCTCAACAGCAGAATACATAGCTGATTTCATAACAATAACAAATTTGAAGAGCAAATTATTTTCTTGGGAAGATTTACAACGGCTTCCACAAGATCTTCAACTATCTGAAGAAAAAGACCACGATAAGCTATATATTGATTACTGTTGGCTTCGTGAGGTTTACGAACAATTACTAAAAGATTTACCAAGTGATAAAATATGATCATGTTTTTTTTAAGAAAAATAAATCAATAGATTCGAGTATTTAGAAAAGTTAATATGTTTTGTATTTTCAATACCAGAAAGCAACGCTTTTTGAAAAGGGTTTATCGTATTTTAAACAATCTTTATAATAAAGGGAGACACAGAATGTCATTTGACTTGATAAGAGCCGAAATATTCATTCGACTGAGGTTAAAGAAATCTTGTATATATTTTTAGATGTTCTAACAGGCTGTAGGAAAAATCGCCCAAAGAAAAATGGCAAAAAAAAAAAAAAAATGAAAATTCGCCCCAAAAAGTTATATTTATATGAAATTTTGCCCAAAAGAAACGAATAAGGGCCCAAAATAAAAATGAAAAATTACCCAAAAAGAAAAAACGAATTTTTCCCAAAAAAAAAAATTAAAAATTACCCACTTTGCAAAACATTGGGGGGTGTGCTGGAAATCGCAAACGCAAATCGCAAGAATTTGGAGGCTGTTTATAATACACTTTTAATCAAATTTTTATAATTTTTGTTATAAAATTCTGTTTAATAGAAAAATGTTTGTATAATATTTGTCATACAATTCTTTTATTACAGAAATCTTACTAAAAACGACTTTTAAAATTCTTGCGTTTTGCGATTTCCAGCACACCCCTGAGTGTTTATTATTATTATAAATTTAGTAACATACAAATGTAAGTTTTATGTAAAAAATTGCATTGTATCTTCAACAGCTGCGCGACAGTAAGGACAGTTATACCTATTTGAGCCCTCCGCCAAACTTTGTGCACTATTCAATAGTTAAATATTAATTAATCACTGCACAGTTATACTCAATTACTCAAAACAGAATATAGCTTTTTGCAAGGTGGCATGTCATAAAGTCCAGTGTCGTAATGTCCATGGACACTGTGACACTTTTGAAAATGTCATAACGTCCGTGGGACACTTTGCAAATGGAAATTATGTCATATGGTGTAACAAATACCGGCAGCGCTTACTAAAGCGTCTCGACATAGCCGGCCTTCGGCCAGGCGGAACTATTTTCTTCTCTATGGTATAACAAAAACCGGCTTCGCTAACTAAAGCTTATCTGCATAGCCGGCCTTCGGCCGGGCGCAAGGATTTTTCCTCTATAATATAACAAAGACCGGCTTCGCTAACTAAAGCTTCTCTGCGCAGACGGCCATTGGGTGGGCGCAAGGATTTTTGCTTTATGGTATAACAAGTACCGCTTTCGCTAAGTGAAGCTTCTAAAATCTGCCTTGTTTCTGGACGAAGGCCGACTTCGCAGATCAGCTTTAGTTAGCGAAACCAGTATTTGGACACTATGACACTGGACGTTATGACATGCCACCTTTTCGCAATATGTCCCGTTATTTTTATAAATAACATTTAGGAATTCGACGTATAGTAATAATGAATGATTTAGACAAATAGTATTTAAGATTTTGACGAAATTTTAAAAATGAAAAATGGCCTGAAAAATGGGCTATTTTTCATATAATATTTTTCATTATGAAAAATCACCAAATTTAAAAAACGAAAAATCACCCAATAACAACGAAAAATAGCCCAAAAATTTTGGGTCACCTTTTATATGAATTCAGGCCCAATTTTACATGCAATTTTTTTGGGCGATATTTCCTACAGCCGTTCTAACACAGTTCTGAAAGTTTTGAATTGACAAAATCTGTTTGTTCAACTACCAAATATATGTGGAGGACAAGATAATTAAAGAACGAACAATTTTCTTATTTTACTAATAACTTCAAAGTACAAATCAAAAAAATTTAGGACTGAATTGTTATTTTTGTTTTTTTATTTTAATTTAATAGTTTATTGTTTTAAACATAAGAACTATGAATTAAATAAAAATACTAGTTTCTTCGTACTTTATATGTAGTAATATTCACGTCAGTTAAAAGTTATATATAGTAAACAAAAATTCTAGTAAGTTTTTAATTCTTAAGTGGGGAACAGAATAGTAACTTTAGTACAACGTTACGAATAGCGCTGCGAGCTGTCAAAAATTAAAAACGGCAGTTTCAAAGTGGTGTCATTAGAATACGTAGTTGTAGTGGTCGTAGCAGTTGAAGTTGAAGCGCAAAATTCGTCAGCTTCAGCTACTGCTACTACAACTACTTTATTCTGTTCCAGGTCTTAATGTCCAGCTTATTTTTGGGTCGTACAGATTGTTCTTTACTAATGTCCAGCTTTTTTCGGATTCGAGTTTGGCAACCCTAGACTCCAGGCTGTGACAATAGGTGCGTTTGAGTACTTTTACAGTAAAATGCAGTAAATGAGTAAACTAAAAATTTTTCTCTCACAAAAAGCTGTTGTCCAAAAAAGTACGCGAACGCAAAATTTGTAAAAATGCGTAAAATAAAGGCAACAGCTGATGGCAAATAATTGTAGTGTTGAAAAATATTGACACTTTTGACTACTTAACTCGTTTTCTTATAGGTACTCGATTAAATACTTTTTATAACACGAACATTTTTGGAAAATACAAACAAACTATTTTATGTAATCTTTCATATTTGTTTGTTTTTTATTTTATTTGATTTTACTAATTTGTAGCGGGTTAAATTATTTAAAAGAACATTAATAATTTTATTGCTATTGATTACTTAAGTACCCAAATACTTCACAATTTTACAACTCTAAAAAATTAACATAATAAAAAAAATTTCAAAAGTTTGTATTTAGCCAAATAAGTTTAATTAATAAATATTTATTCACTTTTTGTTTTGGCTTAATTTTTATTTCAAATTTTCTTTTATTTAACAATTTGTGTGCTTTTTATTTGTTACTTTTGTTTGTTTACCTTTTGAAACATATGTTTTTTTGATTTACTAAATTTTACTGCAAAAATTTCTGCAGTAAAAATTTGTAAATACTCAGACAAGAACTGTCACTTTTCGCTCTCAGTTTGTGTTCTTATTTACTGCATTTTGTGTACTCGAACGCAATTTCGTAAAATGCAGTAAAGTTTAGTAAAAAATAGTAAAAACTTTTGTGTTCTCGAACGCAACTAATATAACTACAAAAATGCTCTTGGTGCGTAAAGGCCAGTTTACACGGTAATACAATGTATTACGACTTTGTAGAATCAAAATATTATGAAATACTCTCCGTGTTTAAAAGAAAACATACAAATCTTTTGTAAGTGTAATTAATGTTCACACGGATGGTATAAGTAAAATCAAAAATAATAACAAAAAAGCAGATGGTTGCAGTTTTAAATATTCACAAGAACAACATGAAAATTTCCTGAGTTGATTTTAGTTGTTTTTGTTATTGTATAAAAATGCTATCACCTTCAATATACTCTGTTAAAATACACCTCTGGTGTGTTGAGAATACATAAGTTTCTAAAATGGTTTAGAAAAAAAGCAGAATTTGTATCCGTTTTCTCTCTGACTCAATACAATTTGCTTTTACATGATAAGATTTTTCTCATTCTACAGAATTTTTCGACATGTCGTAATACATTGTATTATCGTGTAAACTGGCCTTAGAGCTACTATTTCTGAAGAAATAAAAAAAATTTTTAACAATATGATTGAAGAAGGAAAATTTCCGAATTTTTTTAAAAATACACAAGATTATTCCAATACCAAAATCAGTAGGAACTAACAATATGCAAAACTTTCCTCCAATATCTATACTATCAACAGTTGACAAAATTATAGAAAAAGTTTTTTTTGAACAACTATCTAGTTATTTGGAATTATATATACATATATATGTTCCTTTAACTCCCACTGGAGCATAGGTTGTTTGGAAGATAATAATATTTTATTTTGTCGTCAATATGGGTTCAAAAAAGGTACTGGAACAGAGGAAGCAGTAGTGCATGTGGTTGAACATATGTATGTAACGGGCTTGATGCTGGTTACAAAGGGGTTGCAGGTTTATTTTTTGATCTAACAAAAGCGTTAGAAATGGTGGACCATGATATATTACGCTGGGACTCCACGTAGCAATTTTTATTGCTAAGTACAAGCAATAACGTCGGCAGAACAATGACAGAACAATGGAGCAATAATTGCTGATTATATTGCTGGAGAACACTTGTTATTGCTTTGCCATAAATTTGCAATTTTCACCGCGAGTAGTTGTATAAAGTTTTGTGCCTTTATTTATAACAAATGTTTCATGTTGTGTTTTGAAGTGATTGTTAAATTTTCTTTTTAAATCAATAAATTAAATTAATAAAATAAAATTATTAATTTTAATTGTCGTAGCTGTGTTTTGTATTACTTTTTTGTTTACTTGCGTATGAAAAAAAGCCTAAAACTTGTATTGTTCTATTGAAAAAATAAAAATATACAAAAAAAAAAAAACAAATGTGTCGTTTGTTTTTGTTAATATTGACGTTTATTTAAAAATATAATATATAAACACTTTTTCTGTATTTTGTTGAAGTATTTTTTCACTTGGCGGCTTTTTCTTAATTGATTTTTTAATAAATAAACACACTAACAAATAAACAACCGTACAGAGAAATGAAATGTCAGATAAATTACAACTGATTTGACAGCAGATTGCTAAGCAATAATTGCTCAAGCAATAAGAAGAGCAATCATTGCGCAATGGATTGCCACTCATAGCAATATGCGGTCTATACGTCGCAAATTTTATGGAGCAATCAAATTTGACGTTTGCCGCAATAAATATTGCTACGTGGAGACCCGGGGTTATGTGAGAAAAAACATTAAAACAATAAAAAACATAAACTTTAATGGACATTTGTTTATGTATGCAGTAGTGCTGGGATACTATCGATATTTATCGGTAGTTCAGATTTCACTATCGATATATCGATATTACTATCGACTGAATGTTTGTACTTGTGTAGGAAAACTTTAATTATTTTTTTATAAGGCCAAAGTCCGTTGTTTTCATCACTTCATTGAATGAATGATACGTATGTATGTATATTCGCACGTTATTTTAGATGGCAGTTTTTTTTTAATTGATAAGTACCTTTCTGAAGGAACCGAAGTAACAGGGATTTTCTAAATTCTAAACCCAAAAAGGTAATCAATCTAGCGGACTTAGCCTGTAATGGTCGTTCATTGTTTGTCCTATGCTTGCAATTGCATTTGGATTTGCATTTATGTTTACAACATTACAAAAATATTTGACATTTCAGTCCCTATATAAACATGTACAAATTTCGATTTAAAGGCCTTTAATTAGCAGTTAAAAGCACTGCTAAGCAATCCATACCACTTGCCATTCTTGTTGTTTGTATTCATTGCTGTAATTCAGCGCGAATTAATAATAGCAAGTAAAAATTTGCGGCAAAAAACTGTATGTGTATAGCTGTTGTTAGATGTCTTCATAGCTGTATTTTAAATAATAAAAATATCCATATTTATATTTTTCCTATCGATATTTTAAGACTATCGATAGACTATCGATAGTTTTCCAGCACTAGTATGCAGACGATATATGCCTGTTCTATAAATATCAGCATGAAAACGTTTTACAAGTGCAGATTGAGTATGATGCAGCAATTTTATCTGAATTTTTTAAAATAAACAAACTCTTGTTGAATGGAAATAAGACTTAATTGATTAGATTCAAAACTTATACAGTAGAATCCCGATAATTCGTAATCGCAAGGGACCGGCCATTTCTTACGAATTATAGGGGTTTTCGATTTAGCGGGGTTCGATTTACCGGGGTTAAAATAAAATTAATACGAATTAACAGGGTTTTTCAATTTATTTTCAATTACTAAAACAATAAAAAAAAAACATAAAAGACAATTGCTAAAAATAAAATATACATATAAAAATAATTCATGTAACAAACTGATCTTAAGAAAATAAAAACACACACAGGCAAAAACCCACGTAAAAAATAGCGGTAAACAAAAAATCATTCTTTCCATGTTTCTGTTGTTTTTATTACGAATTATAAGTGGTAGTTAGCAAACAATTACGATTTATAAGAGGTAAAGATGATTTTATTTAAAAAAAAAATTACGAATTATCGAGGGGACCAAAATGTATGGAAATTTTACGAATTAACGAGATTTTTTCAAGGGACCGACAGTTTATTACGAATTATCGGGAATTACGATTTATCGGGGTACGAATTATCGGGATTTGACTGTATTGGTAGAAATGAAGAGCCTATGAAAGTACATGTTGATGACAATTTATTATGTGAATTTGCAAATGTTAAATATCTCGGCATATACATATTTATGTATGTCAAAATTTACTATGGGATAATCACATTAATAGAATAAAGGCAAACATTTCGTCAGGAATTGAAATTCTTTACAAATTTTTCCGGAGACTGTAGACATGATAGCGACTAAGCTGTTTTAGATTTATTTCACATATAGTCCACCATTTCTTGCTATTGAAATTCAAAAAAAAACCACGACTACCTCTAATTTTTTCCACAAATCCCTTGTTGTTGTATTTTTAATATTTTTTTCTGTATATCTGGAGAACGGCGCGAGCCAAAGTTTCCAAATTAGGTACACACATTAAAGCTATCAATACACAGCATCCCACAATATGTGGGCGCGTTTGGAGAAGTGGGCGTAGTACATCCCGTACAAAAAATATCAAAAATTGTATAAAAACCTGATTTTTTCGCCTGTCATATGACCTATGGTTATCCCTTATATATCAAAAGATGGGAAATCTTTAGCAAAAAATATTTTCTGAAAATTTCGGGAAAATCGGTTCAGATTAGGGTTTTTTCCCGGGATTTCCCGTCCCGGGAATTCCCGGGAATTTCACTTATAATATTTCCCGTTTTCCCGGGATTTTTGTTGCGGGATCCCGGGAAATAAAAAGTTCTTCATAGTTTCAGAAAACAGCTATTTTTACTCTGAAATTTAGTTTTCTTTTCTCTAAAAATTAGCATCTGTGGATGGGTTGTCGATTTGATCAATTATAAGAAATGTGTACAAACGTAAATCAATGTCTCCTGCGGCAATAAATCTATTAAAAGCAGAATGGGCAGTGCAACAGTTGATAATTAATAAATTTAGTGAAGTGATGAATTGATAAAGAACATAAATTAAAAATAAGATGCAGGCAGTAAATTCTCATTGACCATGGACAAGTCTTAAAAATAGGATATACATAAACATATCGCTCCGTTATTGCAACATAGTCGTATCTACAAAAAAAAAATCGAGCTTGGTAATATATCCGGGAAGTGCGGGGAAACCGAAATAAAAAAATAATGAAACTCGTGTAAGTTACTAAAACATACAATTTGAAAAACACATTGTCCTAAAGATAACAGATGGACCTAATGAAAAGAAATAGTTTGTAAGAAGTAGTCCGGATGATGCTATTTTTTGCATCAACCTTGACATCAGAAGCATGCAACAACGGTGCACTTTTAATTATTTGTCCAACCTCGGTAAAAAAGTAAACGAAATTTTTCGGAAACATGGTAATCAGTAAACAAAATCAGAAATATACTCTTTGGCGACTCACTAAACGCTTTGAGTGTGTCAGAAAGTAATTTCCTACGCCGTTAAAAAATGTTAATATATTTATTAAAATATTTTATATATTTTATGATCTTAATTTTTGATCTCATATCTTGAGTACCTCAATTGTTATGTTTATTTTATCTTGAACTAGATCATCATAATACGGAATTTACTTATAATAGCCAAAGGTAATAATAATTCAAGTTCCGCTTTCAATCTTCAATTAATTTTTGTAGTATTTAAGCATTTATTTTACTTACTTTGTAAACAAGTTCCCTCACGTTTGTTTATAAAAGTTTTTTTCATTAATAAAACCAAGTTTACTTTGTATTATTTGTATGAAGCGGGATCCCGGGATCCCGGGAAATTTAAAAATTTTTCCCGCTTTCCCGGGAATCGAAAAACTCCGGGAAAAAAAACTCTAGTTCAGATACAAACAAGTTATGACCAAAATTAATTTTTTTTAAATCCCCACTTTCGGGAACCTTAGGTCTTCCCGAGTCCAAGCTTTATAGCTCAACTAACTGGTAAATTTATTCTTAAACACGTCGGTATATAAATCTGTCAAATCGGTTAAAAAATGGCTGAGTTATAGTCAAAATACAGAAATCCCAAAAATTACTCTTTTTTTATACCCTTCACCACAGGTGTAAAAGGGTATATATAAGTTTGTCATTACGTTTGTAATTTCCACAATATTGATTTTAGACCCCATAAAGTATATATATTCTGGGTCCATATGAGAAGAGAAGTTGATTTAACAATGTCCGTCTGTCCGTCTTACGCTTGATATGTGTTTTCCGGGAAAACCAGACATGATTGCGGCCAGGTTGTTTTACATTTATGTCACATATGGTCCACCATTTCGTGCTATTGAAATTCAGCAAGATCGGTCCACAAATGGCTGAGATATGATCAAAAAACCACGACTGCCTCTAATTTTTTCCAAAAATCCCTTGTTGTTGTTGTATTTTTATTGCTTTTTTCTGTATATCTGGAGAACGGTAAGAGCCAAAGTTTCCAAATTAGGTACACACATTTAGGTTGTCAATACACACCACCCTACAAAATGTGGGCGGGATTGGAAAAGTGGGCGTGGTACCTCTCGTACAAAAAAATTAAAAATTGTATAAAAACCTAAATTTTAGGGCTGTCATAGGTCCTATGGATATGACTTATATACCAAAATATCGGAAATTTTTAGTAAAACATATTTTATAAAGAACTCGGGAAAATCGGTTCAGATACAAAAAAGTTATGACCAAAATTCCTTTTTTTTTTTTAAATACCCATTTTCGGTAACCATGGATCTTCCCGAGTCCAAGTTTTATAACACAAATAAATGGTAAATTTCTTGCTTAACACGTCGGTATATAAATCTGTCAAATCGGTTAAATAATGGCTGAGTTATAATCAAAATACTGAAATCCCAAAAGTTACTCTTTTTTTATAATTAAGTTTGTTTTTTTATACCCTTCACCGAAGGTAAAAGGGTATATATAACTTTGTCATTCCGTTTGTAATTTCTACAATATTGATCCTACACCCTATAAAGTAGATATATTCTGGGTCCTTATGAAAAGCGAAGTTCAAATCCGGTTGTCCGTCTGTCCGTCTGTCCGTCTGTCTGTTGAAATGGGTTTTCCGAAGCCCCCAGATATGATGGGAGCTTCGTTGGGGTATCTTTCTGTCAGGTATTCTTATTATAATTTTGCTATTGAAATTCAGCCAGATCGGTCCACAAATGGCTGAGATATGAGCAAAAAACCACGACTACCTCTAATTTTTCCCAAAAATCCCTTGTGGTTGTTGTATTTTTATTACTTTTTGCTGTATAACTGGGGAACGGCAAAAGCCAAAGTTTCCAAATTAGGTACACACATTTAGGTTGCCAATACACACCATTCTACAAAATTTGGGCGGGATTGGAGAAGTGGGCGTGGTACCTCCCGTACAAAAAAAATTAAAAATTTTATAAAAACCAAAATTTTAAGGCTGCCATATGTCCTATGGATATGACTTATATACCAAAATATCGGAAATTTTTAGTAGAACATATTTTACATAAAACTCGGGAAAATCGGTTCAGACACAAAAAAGTTATGACCAAAATTAATTTTTTTTTTTTAAATACCCACTTTCGGGAGCCATAGATCTCCCCGAGTCCAAGCTTTATAACTAAAGTAAACGGTAAATTTCTTCTTTAACACGTCGGTATATAAATCTGCCAAATCGGTTAAAAAATGGCTGAGTTATGAGCAAAAAACCACGACTACCTCTATTTTTTTAAAAACATCCATTGTTGTTGTTGTATTTTTATTACTTTTTGCTGTATATCTGGTGAACGGAAAAAGCCAAAGTTTCCAAATTAGGTACCCACAATTAGGTTGTCAATACACACCATCCTACAAAATGTGGGCAGGATTGGAGAAGTGGGCGTGGTACCTCCCGTAGAAAAAATATCAAAAACTTCATAAAAACCTGAATTTGTGCACTGCTATATGACCGATGGTTACACCTTATATATCAAAAGACCGGAAATCTTTAGTAGAAAATATTTTCTGAAAATTTCGGAAAAATCGGTTCAGATGCAAAAAAGTTATGGCCAAAATAAAATTTTTTTTTATTAAAATATCCATTTTTGGGAATCATAGATCTTCCCGAGTCCAAACTTTTTAAGACAAGTAAATGGTAAATTTCTTCCTAAGCACGTCGGTATTTAAATCTTTCAAATCGGTTTAAAAATGGCTAAGTTATGATCAAAATACTGCAATCCCAAAAATTATTTTTTTTTTATACCCTTCACCGAAGGTAAAAGGGTATATATAACTTTGTCATTCCGTTTGTAATTTCTACAATATTGATCCTACACCCTATAAAGTAGATATATTCTGGGTCCTTATGAAAAGCGAAGTTCAAATCCGGTTGTCCGTCTGTCCGTCTGTCCGTCTGTCTGTTGAAATGGGTTTTCCGAAGCCCCCAGATATGATGGGAGCTTCGTTGGGGTATCTTTCTGTCAGGTATTCTTATTATAATTTTGCTATTGAAATTCAGCCAGATCGGTCCACAAATGGCTGAGATATGAGCAAAAAACCACGACTACCTCTAATTTTTCCCAAAAATCCCTTGTGGTTGTTGTATTTTTATTACTTTTTGCTGTATAACTGGGGAACGGCAAAAGCCAAAGTTTCCAAATTAGGTACACACATTTAGGTTGCCAATACACACCATTCTACAAAATTTGGGCGGGATTGGAGAAGTGGGCGTGGTACCTCCCGTACAAAAAAAATTAAAAATTTTATAAAAACCAAAATTTTAAGGCTGCCATATGTCCTATGGATATGACTTATATACCAAAATATCGGAAATTTTTAGTAGAACATATTTTACATAAAACTCGGGAAAATCGGTTCAGACACAAAAAAGTTATGACCAAAATTAATTTTTTTTTTTTAAATACCCACTTTCGGGAGCCATAGATCTCCCCGAGTCCAAGCTTTATAACTAAAGTAAACGGTAAATTTCTTCTTTAACACGTCGGTATATAAATCTGCCAAATCGGTTAAAAAATGGCTGAGTTATGAGCAAAAAACCACGACTACCTCTATTTTTTTAAAAACATCCATTGTTGTTGTTGTATTTTTATTACTTTTTGCTGTATATCTGGTGAACGGAAAAAGCCAAAGTTTCCAAATTAGGTACCCACAATTAGGTTGTCAATACACACCATCCTACAAAATGTGGGCAGGATTGGAGAAGTGGGCGTGGTACCTCCCGTAGAAAAAATATCAAAAACTTCATAAAAACCTGAATTTGTGCACTGCTATATGACCGATGGTTACACCTTATATATCAAAAGACCGGAAATCTTTAGTAGAAAATATTTTCTGAAAATTTCGGAAAAATCGGTTCAGATGCAAAAAAGTTATGGCCAAAATAAAATTTTTTTTTATTAAAATATCCATTTTTGGGAATCATAGATCTTCCCGAGTCCAAACTTTTTAAGACAAGTAAATGGTAAATTTCTTCCTAAGCACGTCGGTATTTAAATCTTTCAAATCGGTTTAAAAATGGCTAAGTTATGATCAAAATACTGCAATCCCAAAAATTATTTTTTTTATACCCTTCACCGAAGGTAAAAGGGTATATATAACTTTGTCATTCCGTTTGTAATTTCTACAATATTGATCCTACACCCTATAAAGTAGATATATTCTGGGTCCTTATGAAAAGCGAAGTTCAAATCCGGTTGTCCGTCTGTCCGTCTGTCCGTCTGTCTGTTGAAATGGGTTTTCCGAAGCCCCCAGATATGATGGGAGCTTCGTTGGGGTATCTTTCTGTCAGGTATTCTTATTATAATTTTGCTATTGAAATTCAGCCAGATCGGTCCACAAATGGCTGAGATATGAGCAAAAAACCACGACTACCTCTAATTTTTCCCAAAAATCCCTTGTGGTTGTTGTATTTTTATTACTTTTTGCTGTATAACTGGGGAACGGCAAAAGCCAAAGTTTCCAAATTAGGTACACACATTTAGGTTGCCAATACACACCATTCTACAAAATTTGGGCGGGATTGGAGAAGTGGGCGTGGTACCTCCCGTACAAAAAAAATTAAAAATTTTATAAAAACCAAAATTTTAAGGCTGCCATATGTCCTATGGATATGACTTATATACCAAAATATCGGAAATTTTTAGTAGAACATATTTTACATAAAACTCGGGAAAATCGGTTCAGACACAAAAAAGTTATGACCAAAATTAATTTTTTTTTTTTAAATACCCACTTTCGGGAGCCATAGATCTCCCCGAGTCCAAGCTTTATAACTAAAGTAAACGGTAAATTTCTTCTTTAACACGTCGGTATATAAATCTGCCAAATCGGTTAAAAAATGGCTGAGTTATGAGCAAAAAACCACGACTACCTCTATTTTTTTAAAAACATCCATTGTTGTTGTTGTATTTTTATTACTTTTTGCTGTATATCTGGTGAACGGAAAAAGCCAAAGTTTCCAAATTAGGTACCCACAATTAGGTTGTCAATACACACCATCCTACAAAATGTGGGCAGGATTGGAGAAGTGGGCGTGGTACCTCCCGTAGAAAAAATATCAAAAACTTCATAAAAACCTGAATTTGTGCACTGCTATATGACCGATGGTTACACCTTATATATCAAAAGACCGGAAATCTTTAGTAGAAAATATTTTCTGAAAATTTCGGAAAAATCGGTTCAGATGCAAAAAAGTTATGGCCAAAATAAAATTTTTTTTTATTAAAATATCCATTTTTGGGAATCATAGATCTTCCCGAGTCCAAACTTTTTAAGACAAGTAAATGGTAAATTTCTTCCTAAGCACGTCGGTATTTAAATCTTTCAAATCGGTTTAAAAATGGCTAAGTTATGATCAAAATACTGCAATCCCAAAAATTATTTTTTTTATACCCTTCACCGAAGGTAAAAGGGTATATATAACTTTGTCATTCCGTTTGTAATTTCTACAATATTGATCCTACACCCTATAAAGTAGATATATTCTGGGTCCTTATGAAAAGCGAAGTTCAAATCCGGTTGTCCGTCTGTCCGTCTGTCTGTTGAAATGGGTTTTCCGAAGCCCCCAGATATGATGGGAGCTTCGTTGGGGTATCTTTCTGTCAGGTATTCTTATTATAATTTTGCTATTGAAATTCAGCCAGATCGGTCCACAAATGGCTGAGATATGAGCAAAAAACCACGACTACCTCTAATTTTTCCCAAAAATCCCTTGTGGTTGTTGTATTTTTATTACTTTTTGCTGTATAACTGGGGAACGGCAAAAGCCAAAGTTTCCAAATTAGGTACACACATTTAGGTTGCCAATACACACCATTCTACAAAATTTGGGCGGGATTGGAGAAGTGGGCGTGGTACCTCCCGTACAAAAAAAATTAAAAATTTTATAAAAACCAAAATTTTAAGGCTGCCATATGTCCTATGGATATGACTTATATACCAAAATATCGGAAATTTTTAGTAGAACATATTTTACATAAAACTCGGGAAAATCGGTTCAGACACAAAAAAGTTATGACCAAAATTAATTTTTTTTTTTTAAATACCCACTTTCGGGAGCCATAGATCTCCCCGAGTCCAAGCTTTATAACTAAAGTAAACGGTAAATTTCTTCTTTAACACGTCGGTATATAAATCTGCCAAATCGGTTAAAAAATGGCTGAGTTATGAGCAAAAAACCACGACTACCTCTATTTTTTTAAAAACATCCATTGTTGTTGTTGTATTTTTATTACTTTTTGCTGTATATCTGGTGAACGGAAAAAGCCAAAGTTTCCAAATTAGGTACCCACAATTAGGTTGTCAATACACACCATCCTACAAAATGTGGGCAGGATTGGAGAAGTGGGCGTGGTACCTCCCGTAGAAAAAATATCAAAAACTTCATAAAAACCTGAATTTGTGCACTGCTATATGACCGATGGTTACACCTTATATATCAAAAGACCGGAAATCTTTAGTAGAAAATATTTTCTGAAAATTTCGGAAAAATCGGTTCAGATGCAAAAAAGTTATGGCCAAAATAAAATTTTTTTTTATTAAAATATCCATTTTTGGGAATCATAGATCTTCCCGAGTCCAAACTTTTTAAGACAAGTAAATGGTAAATTTCTTCCTAAGCACGTCGGTATTTAAATCTTTCAAATCGGTTTAAAAATGGCTAAGTTATGATCAAAATACTGCAATCCCAAAAATTATTTTTTTTATACCCTTCACCGAAGGTAAAAGGGTATACATAACTTTGTCATTCCGTTTGTAATTTCTACAATATTGATCCTACACCCTATAAAGTAGATATATTCTGGGTCCTTATGAAAAGCGAAGTTCAAATCCGGTTGTCCGTCTCTCCCCCCCCCCCCCCCCCCCCCCCCCTTAACAGTTGTTTACATATACTAGCATAACGCTCAATATGATTTTCGTTATCATCCTTCTATATTATTTCATCTATTTAACCAAATTATTTTAACAAATCGAAACTAGGAATTTTTGTGTTTTTTTGCTACTTAAAAACTCCCCAAAATGATAAAAGAAAACAAACACTCATACTTACATGCCACAAACTATTTTGGTGAATATGTTTCCATATTTCAGTTCTCAACTCAAATAAGTTTTATGGTTTACAACTTTGCTATTGTGGTGAACAAAAGTAATTACAACCCTACACAGTGAACATAAAACGGGCCATATTTCATTTTAATGATATTCAAACAACGTTCCTTCATAGTTTAGTTGTCTAGGGGGTTAAGTTAGAAACTGTGAGTTCTCTGGTTCGAATCTGGTTTTTTTAAAAGAAAATTTTTTTTTTTAATTTTTATTTTTTTATGTTCTAAAAACGATTTAAAAAAAATATTTACCAGTTTTCGCTTTTTAAATTTAATTTATAATGGAGTTTAAAGTATTATAATTATGTATGTATACTAGACCTGGCGTTAAAAACTTTTTTTTGATTCTTGAATGTGGGTAGCGATGAAAATATGCGATTTGATACCAAAATTGATGTAGCAAATTTTCAGGCTGATCGGATGGTGCCAACCCGTGCCATGATGAGGTCAAAGGTCAAAACTTTGAAAAACCACCAAAATACTCTTTTTTTAACTTTATAAATTTTTTTTAATAATAAATACTAATTTAATAAAGTTTTTTTCTTTAATTTTTGTTTATTATTCTTATTATTTTTATTTTAAATTAATGAAGATTTTGTATAGGATGGGAAGTCCTTACGGTAGCCCTCTACAATGTGTAGCAAGTACTGTTTATCGTCTTCGTTGTGTGTTAAGCATCTGTTAAAGTCAGTTATTAGTTTGATTTTTCTTTCGGCGGGATCATTCACAACAGTAATGCATTTCACGATCTGTTCCCCTTTACAAAATGATTCGCTCTTAGGCCAATTTTCTGGATTATTGCGTAAGAAATCCATAGAAATTTCCAAACGAGAAAAAAAATTTTTTGTTTTGGTAGTCACAAAAGAGCTTAAATCCTTGGATGTGAATAATTGTAATTCATCGACGCTTGCACACAATTTTTTTGAAGAAAAAATATCAACATCCTCACCGATGTGATTGTCTTCATCTAAATGCAACGCGAATACCATATTTTCCTTTATTTCTGATTCCACATGTGGATCAAAAAAGGCAAGTGCAACTGCTTCCTCTGATAAATACCACAGATGGTTTCGAATTTTTTCCAATAGCAGTTTAGATATTGTTTTATCAAAGTAGCCAATAATCCCCTTTATTAGTTGCATATCTCTATTTGGCGCTTCAACTGCATTTGCGGTACTGAACCAGTATGGAATATAGAGACTTACTAAGAAAATGCAAATATTACGAAGTCCATTCAACTGACTTGCTGAAATTTGAAAATGAGCGTGAAAAATATACATTTTCAAACAATAGATGGCCTTGGACATGAATCTTGCATGAGACGTCGCTCCTGGTGCACGAAATGTGAAATTGGGAATGCTACCACCAAGAAAAATTAATGCAAGTTGTAGTAGTTCTCTATAACCATGCCGAATGTGGACTTTCGCTAAATAATCAAGGCAAAACTGCTTGTTTGTTTCGCGTTCCTCGACAGATATGACACGCAAAACTTGTTCATCCTGCATACAATTGATGTATGCCTTTGAATTAAGTGTGCTCCATTTTCCCGTGCAAAACGTTCAAAAATTGCTACCTCTGGGCCACTTGATTTTCCGAAATTTATCTCAAAAACAGCTCTTAAGAGAATTTCTGCAATATGGTGGCGACATGGTAACCACAATAAGCTGCGTTCCAGCTTGCGTTCCAATAAAGTTCCAGCTCCACTAAAAGGTCCAGTATTTGCAGCAGTTGTATCAAAACATATCATTTCTAATGAATGCAGCAATTTCATTTGCACCAAATAGTCGTAGACTGATTGCGCGACTGCAGCACCAGTTCCATCATCAATGATGGGGATAGCTATCAACTTTTCAACGTTCTCCGACGTGAGCACAATAGCCAAGCGATCAACTTTATCTTTCCCAGCAATAGCAGGAAGTAGCTTTCCGTCCCAATGCAAAACAAATGTTTCAGGGATCTAAAAAACTTAAGCTCAAAGAAAAATTCATAACTTGGCAAAATAAAAAAATTTACCTTAAAATTTTCAATAATATCTTTGCCATGACGCCGACGATATTTTTTACGTTGTTCACGCAAACTTGTGCAATTCAGAACAAGATCCTCAATATTGTGACCCAAAGCTTTGGCAGTTGCACTGATGAAATGTATAGCTAGTGGAGTTGACATATTGCCAGCATCCATACAAGCTAGCATTCTGTCGTCTATAAAATTCTTCTTTCCACGTTTTCGAATTGGCTTGTTGGAGCAACTTGGAATGTTATCAGTCAGTTTTACATTTATCTCCTGAACATCCTCACCTGATTCGTTACTCTCAAATTCAACATGTTCCATAGTCAAGTCTGTACATGAAATTAAGTGCACCAAAAAATAGCCACTGTGCGTCAAAATACTACATAATATTAACATACCTAAAGTGCCCTTTTTCT
Organism: Pollenia angustigena; assembly: GCA_930367215.1. Taxonomy (NCBI): domain Eukaryota; kingdom Metazoa; phylum Arthropoda; class Insecta; order Diptera; family Polleniidae; genus Pollenia; species Pollenia angustigena. Next base: position 5,903,471 of record OV884061.1, on the reverse strand, counting down.
CTTCATAATTTTCTTTTCGACGTTTTTCATCTTCCAATCTTTGTGCCTTTCTTTTTTCTTTATTTGTGGCATTTTGATCGACACAAGTCATGCTACCAACACGCCCATTTTCTCGCTGCTTCGTTAAGAAGTCTCTATCTTCCTGTATATTTATCAGCTTGAGAGCGTCAACGTGCGCAATGTCAAATAAATTATTTAAATTTTCCTTAAACTTATTTTCTTTTTTGCGATGGCTTGCTAACGGGGACTTACATACTTTTTGGACTGTTCTCCACTCTTCATATAGTTTAATGACTTTTGCAGCACATGTTCTTCGATCTGGCGTTGGGATTCTAGCTTTTTCCCAAAAAGGCAGTATTTCATCCAACACTAATCTTCCACTTTCTCTAACTGTTTTATTTTCACAACGTACATTATAAAAAAAACACTGAAGAACTTGCTGTTTGGATGGCAATTTTACACCGACTATTTTCGGTTCACATTTACCAATCAAGTACACATTTGTGTCAGCAGATCGAAGCCGTTTCAACGATGAATTTGTCTTATTAGCCATTGTATTACAAAAATTAACAAGTATTTTATTTTACAATAAGTTAAACCTTTCTCAACAATATTAAAATTTGCAATGACAAAACTTTCCATATGCATGTCAAGACCAGTGCTATGTGCTTAGTAGCAGAGATAGAAAAACGGTACTTTTAGACAAATATGCAGTTGTCAACAGCTCAAAGCGAAGAAATTTTGATGCAATTTAAAAACAGCGACGAACAAAAAATTTTACCGTTTTTCTAACAAATTTTGCTAGCATTTACTATAATAGCAGAAGCACCATACATTTTTTTTACTTAGAGCTCAATTAAATATTATACTATACCTAAATGTCTTTGATTCTGGTGGCATTGTAAACTACAGCGTTAATACAACTTATAATAAATGATGTTCTAATTTATAGTAGTTTTATTTATAGTATTTTTAATTAAAAAATTTATAAAATAGGTACAAAATAAGAGTATTTCGGTGGTTTCTCAAAATTTTGACCTTTGACCTCATCATGGCACGGGTTGGCATCATCCGATCAACCTGAAAACTTGTTACATCAATTTTGGCATCAAATCGCATATTTTTGTCGCTACCCACATTCAAGATTCCAAAAAATAAAAAACCCCATATTAGCTACGCCAGGTCTAATGTATACATATGTAAAAACTATTTAGTTTTTGTCTAGTTGCTCTGTATTCTGCTCCCACAATGGTGAAGAGTATATAAGATTCGGCACAGCCGAATATAGCACTCTTACTTGTTTATAATTAAGTTTGCTTAAATATATGTACACATATGTAGGTATATATACATATATGCCTATAAGCCAATTTAATGGAAATATTATTTTTAAGCACGTTGGTATATAAATCTGCCAAATCGGTTAAAAATGGATAAGTTATGTGCAAAATACTCCAAAAAAGGACTAAAAACATTAACATTTTTATAAAAACTAAAATTTTAGAGCTGTATTATGACCTATTCATACGTTTTAGATATCAAAATATCGGAAATCTTTAGAAAAACTCGGAATATCGGTAAAAAAAAAGTAATGTCAAAAATATAGTTTTTTTTTTTAATACCTATTTTCGTGAACCATAGAACTTCCCGACTACAAGTTTTATCACCAAAGTAAATGGTAATTTTATACTTTAAGATGTCGGTATGACCAAATACTGAAATTCGATCAAAACTTAACGTGCTATATATTAATTAAACTTTTAATATATTTAATAGCACGCAATCATGTGCAAATAATTAAATAAAACTAAACGATATATATTTTATAAATATACATGTATATATACATATATTTAAATATATATATAAACTTCTGTTCTTTCCAAACCATGGTGAAGGGTATATAAGATTCGGCATAGCCGAATATAGCACTCTTACTTGTTTATAACTAACTTTGTTTTTCTTTATTATTTTTTATACCCTTCACCGAAGGTAAGAGGGTATATATAACTTTGTCATTCCGTTTGTATGTTCCACAATATTGATCCTACACCCTATAAAGTATATATATTCTGGGTCCTTATGAAAAGCGAAGTTCAAATCCGGTTGTCCGTCTGTCCGTGTGTATGTTGAAATGGGTTTTCCGAAAACCCCAGAAATGATGTGGACTAGGTTGATGTATATTTATGTCACGTATACTCCGTTTAAGTTTGCTATTGAAATTCAGCCAGATCGGTCCAAAAATGACGGAGATATGAGCAAACAACCACGACTACCTCAAAATTTTTCCAAAAATCCCTTGTTGTTGTATTTTTTTATTTCTGTATATCTTGAGAACGGCAGAAGCCAAAGTTTCCAAATTGGGTACACACATTTAGGTTGCCAATACACACCATCCTACAAAATGTGGGCGGGATTAAAGAAGTGGGCGTGGTACATCCCGTACAAAAAAAATAAAAAATTTTATAAAAACCTAAATTTTAGGGTTGCCATATGTCCTATGGATATGACTTATATATCAAAATATCGGAAATTTTAAGTAGAACATATTTTATAAAAATCTCGGGAAAATCGGTTCAGATACAAAAAAGTAGTGACCAAAATTAATTTTTTTTTTTTAAATACCCACTTTCGGGAACCATAGATCTCCCCGAGTCCAAGTTTTATAACCGAAGCAAATGGTTAATTTCTTCTTCAACAAGTCGGTATATAAATCTGCCAAATCGGTTAAAAAATGGCTGAGTTATAACCGAAATACTGAATCCCCAAAAATTACTCTTTTTATAATTAACTTTGTTAAAATATATATTTACAAGTTTATATAAATGTTTATATATAAATATAACTTAAGAAAATGGTAAAATTCTTCCTTAATACGTCGGTATATAAAACTATCAAATCGGTTAGACAATGGGTAATTTATGAGCAAAATACTCCAAAAATGGGCTAAAAAACATCAAAATGTTATAAAAACCTAAATTTTAGGGCTGCCATATGTCCTATGTATATGATTTATATACCAAAATGTCCGAAATTTGTATGAGTTATAACCGAAATACTGGGGTCAAATCACCGCATACCATATCGAGCAAAATTCATCGAAGTTATTTACTTTGAAACTCGATATCGAATGAACTGTATTGAATTTGAAATAAAAGCATTCGACATCGAGTAACTCGACATTACATTTATCGAGTTTTCATTCGATACGCCAGTGTCTATCATATGCAAAAAATTCAATAGTTTATTCGATACGATAGTATCGAATGCGGTGATTAGACCCCTGCATTCCCGAAAATTACTCTTTTTATACCCTTCACCCAAGGTAAATATACCTTTTTTACCTTCGGTAACTGTAATTTCTACAATATTGATCCTACACCCTATAAAGTAGATATATTCTTGGCCCTTATGAAAAGCGAAGTTCAAAACCGGTTGTCTCTTATTTAAAAAAAAAATATTTACCAGTCTTATTTAGTTTTTGTCTTGTTGCTCTGTATTCTGCTCGCACAATGGTGAAGGGTATATAAGATTCGGCACAGCCGAATATAGCACTCTTACTTGTTATAATTAAGTTTGTTTAAATACATGTATGAACATTAGGCTTGCCAAGTATTGTACGTTATTTCGAGTAATTGTACTCTATACTTTATGAGAATAATAAAGTACGCGAAAATACTTTATTTCGCATGATTAGATTTATCTAGAATTCAAAAAAGATTCAGGTTATATTAGTCAGGGTTTTATTAGTCATAAAAGTATAATACTTATTGTACAAGTTTTTTTTTTAGAAAAACTAAAGAACAACTAATTAACCCTTTGAGGACCAGACTTTTTCTGCCGAAGCGATTTTTTATTTTTTCTTATTTTCATAATATATGGCCCAATAATAGTAACGTCAAAAAAATAGGACCCCCTAGTCCTCTCCTTGTCCCTCTTTTTGCTTGGCAAATATAGTTGCCTATGGGCTGAAAGAGAATTTTTTATCAAAAAAATTAAATTGAAAAATATAATGTTTTATAAATTTTTTATTTTATTTAAACTATTTTAAAAGTAATTTATAAATAACTAACAATTTAAGATCCTATACGTGGTATTCGCCAAAACAGTTACGTGATGTAAAGCAAAGAAATACATTGCATATAGTACAAAATACATTTGTGAGGCTATATTTGCCATAGCTGGCACAACGAACGCATGGTTTCCAATTTTCACGTTTTTCCATTTTATGGAAAGATATCGGCTTTTTTAGACAGATACTTCCAGTTCTGGTTGCTTCCGGGAATTGAACAGAAGTCTTTAATTATTTCCTTTGCTAAAGATGCCGAGAAATCAATCGAGGTCACTTTTGTCGCGAAGCTGTTAGCCAACATGAGTTTGCTATATATCACGTAGCTATTATGGACGCATATTTCAAAGAGATCAAAGAACAATCGAATATGAAACCGCCATTTGCTTCTGGGATCATACTTATAGTAACCCTTTTTTTGGTCCATGAGATCGACACCTCCCATTCCCTTGTTGTAGTACTGGACAACCTACGGGCAATCTATATCAATTTTACCTGCTTGTCCTGCAACATGCCGCTTCACTTTGCACACCACAGTTGGGTTGGAGATGCTGCACTATCATTATGCACATTTCTGAAACCAAAAAAGTATAGAAAAATAGTAACTACTATTGCAATATAAAAACTTGCAATTATAAAAACTTACTTTGAAAATTACAAACAGCATTAAACACATCATACGCTTGCGGCATTTCCACTTCTAAACAATGGGTTTAGAACTTACGAATGTTCATATATGCAATTCTCCTGAAATCCGGTAAAACGGGGTTTTTATGGGCAAGCGTCTCTCTGAACCAGAAAGTCTGCTCTGGTGGTATAAAAAGTGCTGGCTTTTCTGGTATTACTGCAGCATTTGAAGTCAATGCAATTGGCTCATCCTCTACAGCAACTTGTACCGCTTTACGACCAACGCGAGCCTTTTTAATTACCGGAGATTCTATAGGGTTAGTTCCTTCACTAACAACTTCTATGGGCTCATTCTCTTGGATTTCCAAAGCGTCATTTTCTAGAAAAACGATGTCCTCTTCATCCATATATGCAGCAGCTTCTTCCTCATTGTCACTGGTGTCGCAAAATCAAAGTTGCTCAATTTCGTCCGGATTAAGGAAAAAAAAAAAACGATCACGGACTAATCCACACATTTAAATTTTTATACCCTCCACTACAATTAGTTGTGAAGAGGGTATATTCAGTTTGTCATTCCGTGTGAAACTTTTTTACTATTCATCTCAGACCCTATAAAGTATATGTATTCTGGGTCCTTGAGTAATTTTAAGTCGATTTAGCCATGTCCGTCTGTCTGTCCGTCTGTCCGTCTGTTGAAAACACGCTCACTTTCGAAAAACTCAAAAGAAATCAACAAACTTGCTTGTAGTTATCCTAAGCAGTTTGGGATTGAAATTCAGCAAAATCGGTTCAATAGGATCTGAGCTATGAATCAAAATGTGGAACCACCACCTAAAAAAAATTGATAATTTTGTTACAAAAACTAACATAAATGGTGGAAAAATGCACAGAATGATATAAGATTTCGCAACAATACGTTTTATTCAACTGGAAATCACGCTGTGAAATTTCGTGAAGATCCGTCAATAATTTACCCTAGGCCCCATATAAGCCCTACTCCCGGAAAACAGTATATTAAGCCTAAAACCCTAACTTACAATGCCATCATTACAAATTTTGGCAAGTCACAGTTACACAGATCGGTCCATAATTTACCATAGGCCCCATATAAAACCTACTTCCGGAAAACAACTTAGTACGCCTAAAAACGTAAAAAATAATGCTATCATAACAAAATTTGGTACATCAAAGTTTTATAGAACTAAAAATAAATCTTTGAAATTTCGTGAAGATCGGTTCATAATTTACCATAGGCCCCATATAAACTTTACTCCCGGAAAACAACTTAGTACGCCTAAAAACGTAAAAAGTAACGCTAGCGTAACAAAATTTGGTACGTCACATTTTTTTAGGACTAGAAATAACACTGTGAAATTTCGTGACGATCGGTCCATAATTTACCTTAGGGCCCATATAAACTCTTCTACCGGAAAACAGTTTAGTACGCCTAAAACCGTAAAAAATATTGCAATTATAACAAATTTTTGCTCGTCACAGTTTAAAAAGACTATAAATGATACTGTGAAATTTCGTGAAGATCGGTACATAATTTACCCTAGACCCCATAGAAACCCTACTCCCAGAAACCGGTTTAGTGCACCTAAAACCATAATTAATAATGCTATCATAACAGAAATTGGTACGTCACAGTTTTAAAGGACTAGAAATAACACTGTGAAATTTCATGATGATCGGTTCATAATTTACCTTAGGCCCCATATAAACCCTATTACAGGAAAACAGTTTAGTACGCCTAAAACCATAATTAATAATGCTATCATAACAGAAATTGGTACGTCACAGTTTTAAAGGACTAGAAATAACACTGTGAAATTTCGTGAAGATCGATACATAATTTACACTAGGCCCCATAGAAACCCAACTATCGGAAAACAGTTTAGTACACCTAAAACCATAATTAATAACAACTCGTCACAGTATAAGATAATAATAACAAATAGACATCATACAGATATTACTCCTTAAACTTTCGAACTGTCGGTGGAGGGTATCAAAGATTCGGCACAGCCGAATATAGCACTCTAACTTGTTTTATTTATAATAACAAAATAATAATACACTGTTTTATTAAAAATAACACTCGAAACACAGCAATAATACACTTTCAAATAGTAATGCACGAAATACGTATGCTCTGATTGAATTGGAATAATAAATGAATAAAAACAAACAAACAATCAACGCAAAAAAAACTTTGAACTTAAAACAATAACAGACATGATGCGTTTTGTTCAATTGACTTTCAAAAAAAAAGCAACGTAAAACTTTGTATATACACTAGACTGGTCGCAATTATTTTTTTTTTAATTATTTGTTTGCGCTGCTTAAAATATGAGGTTTGGTGTAAGAAATCATGATCTTATTTTTCAGGTCAATCCGGCGGTGCCTAGCCGTGCCGGGTGGGTCCCAAAGTTGCCCATATTATAAAAAAACATATTTTCTATCATATCATTATAGTTATACTAGTTAAAAAGCCGAAAATCAAAAATATGGCTTCGTTACGATCTTCCGCAGAGAAAGTACTTCAAGTGTGCCAAATTTCAGCTTCCTATGTCATCAGATGGCTTCAGAAAGTTGCGGAAAGAATAGGACATACATGCAAGCATCCTGACATACTAAGAAATTATATATTGTATAGATGGACTAACATGTGTATGTTCGCGCAACTCAAAAACGCTTTAGTTTATTGAAAAACTAAAAAAAAACTGAAATTCCGCAATAAAAATTACTTTAAGAAAGGTAAAACGTTTTTCTTATATGCGCAGTCGTTTTAGAAACATAATTTTTTTTTTTCTAAAAAAAAAAATAATTTTTTTATTAAAATTTCGGAATTTTTGTTTTTAAAAATTCATAAAAAAATGCAGCTATGCTTCTAATTTTATGCAGACATATAAAAAACAGCATTGCAAACAAAACAAGCTATAAATGATTAAAATCTGTTAACAACTTTTGATTTTATGTATTCACAAAAGACGAAAAATTTTAATTAAGTTAAGAATTTTATTAAACCACCACATCTTTTGTAAATACATAAAATCAAAAGTCGCCCCAATACTCCGCTACAAATCCGTTTTGAACATATTTACTCTATCTCTTACGTGAACAATTATATGATTGAAAATCCCCTGGGCAAGTATGTTTGCCTATGGTCGTCAAAGGGTTAATATTAGTCAGGGCCATTTGTTGATGTTTTTTTATATTGGCAGGACGATTTTTCGAAAAAAATAATCTGAAAGCACTTTTTCACTTGCTTGTTTTGTTTGAGTACAATAAGACCCCTTTCACACTCGGCAAGTTACTTGCGCAAGTCTCTTGGCTGGTTGACGGCAGCGGTAAGGTCGGGGTAAAGAAAAAAAAAATTTTGTACAGACTTTGTTGTTGTCGCCAAGTTACTTGCGCAAGTAAGTGTGTAATGGGTCTACCTGCCTGTTTTTAAAACACGAGTGCAAAACTCTTTCAAATTACTGCCTGCTCTTAGATCGCGAGCACAAAAGTGACTCGTTTAACTAACATTTAAGACAAAATTTCAAAATGTCCATTCCTATATTGAAGAAAACGTACCATAACAGCCAAGGAGTCGCCTTAACAATTTCTCGAGACATACTTGCCCATTATCACCACTTCCCATACAAATTTAGCATTTTATGAAATATTTAAATTAATTAAAATTTTTCGACTTTTGTGAATAAAATCAAAAGTTCTTAACAGATTTTAATCATTTATAGCTTGTTTTGTATGAAGCTTTGTTTTTTATATGTCTGGAAAAATTAGAAGCATTACTGTAATTTGTTTTTTTCGAAATGTTGCTAAAAAATCATTTTTGTTGCAAAAAAAAAAAAAAAAAAGATATGTTTCTAAAACGACTCCGCATGTTAAAAGAAATTAACGTTTAAAGGAAATTTAATTTTATTGCGATTTTCGTTTTTTGTAAGTAGTTTCAGTAAACTGAACCGGTATTGGATTCAGCGTACCCGAATTAGGTTAAAGCGCCAGTTGCCCGGCTTGTCTCAAAAAAAGGGTCAAATTCTTGCACAGTGTAATTTTTTGATAAATCTTGCGAAAAGCTATAAAAAAACGTTTTTAAATATAACAATAAAAAGAAATTAATTGTACTTTATATTTATACTGTGTACTTTTTTTTCTTAACCTTTAATAATCAATGTACTTTAATTGACACAAAAAAATTCGGCACCCTTATGTACATATGTATATGTAAGTACATATATACTTATAACCCAATTTAATGGTAATATAATTCTTAAGCACGTTGGTATATAAATCTGTCAAATAGGTTAAAAATGGTTAACCTAAAAAAAGACTAAAAAACATGGAGTTTTTATAAAAACTAAAATTTTAGAGCTGAAATATGACCTATTCATACGTTTAAGATATCAAAATATCGGAAATCTTTAGAAGAACATATTTGCTTAAAAACTCGTTAAATCGGTAAAAAAAAAAGGTAATGTCAAAAATATGTATATATTTTTTTTAAATACCTATTTTCGGGAACCATAGAACTTCCCGACTCCAAGTTTTATCACCAAAGTAAATGGTAACTTTATTTTTTAAGATGTCGGTATAAAAAGTGTGTCAAATCGGTTACAAAATGGTCGAGTTATGACCAAATTACTGATATTCGATCAAAACTAAGCTTGCTATATATTAATTAAACTTTTAATATAAGTATTTAATACCACGCAAATATGTGCAAATAATTAAATAAAACTAAACGATATTTATAATATAAATATACATGTATGTATATATACATATATTTAGATCAATATATAAACTTCTGTTCTTTCCAAACCATGGTGAAGGGTTTATAAGATTTGGCATAGCCGAATAAAGCACTCTTACTTGTTTTTTTTTATTCAACTTTTTTTATTTTTCGAATTTATTCTATGAGCTAAATTTCAGTTATGTATTTTTATAAAGCTTTTTTGTAATAGTCCTATTCCAGACTATTCCTACCAGACTATTATATTGTATTTTCTTGTTACATTTTACCTTAGCTTTCCTTTGGACAGCAATGAAGTATATTGTATGTACAGAAAAATTTACAATTATTAGACACCAGCAGAATGTAATGCAATTTCTGGCCTGATAGTGATACTTTATAAATTGAATGTATTTAACTCAACAATTTTAACAAACAGAAACTGGGAATTATTTCCTTTCGAAGGTTACTTTATATTATAATATCTTTGTGGAAAAATATAAATAGTTGCCCTTAGCCTCTATAAAGTTAATTCGGCGCTGAGGCAAAATATTGTTATATTGTCATAATAAATTGAAAATAAATTAATAAAAAAATAAAAAATAAATAAAAAGTCAGTCACATTGTTTTATTCAAAATCTTATAAACGATTAGGAACTCGTGGAATTTGTTAAGTTGCATAAACTGACCGAACAATGCAGGGGAAGACTTTTCAATATCACCTCAATCTGGTATAGGAATTTGAATCACAAAATTACCGAAATATGTGAAATTACAAGAAACCTTTCAACTAGCCATAACAGAACTGATATAAGGAAATTGGAACGACTGACACACTAGATTAACACGCGGACATTTAATGATATATATATATATATTTATATATTTTATGTCACATATAGTCCACCATTTCTCGCTATTGAAATTCAGCAAGATCGGTCCACAAATGGCTGAGATATGACCAAAAAACCACGACTGCCTCTAATTTTTCCCAAAATTCCCTTGTTGTTGTTTATTTATTTTTTTTTCTGTATATTTGGAGAACAGCAAGAGCCAAAATTTCCAAATTAGGTACAAACATTTAGGTTATCAATACACAGCAGACCAAAAAGTGTAGGCGGAATCAAAATAAGTGGGCGTGGTACCTCTCGTACAGAAAACATGAAAAATGTTATAAATACTTGAATTTTTGGACTATTATATGACCTATGGATACGCCTTATATTTTTGGACTATTATATGACCTATGGATACGCCTTATATACCAAAAGATCGGAAATCTTTTGTAGAACATGTGTTCGGGAACGGTAGGTCTTCTTGAGTCCAGGTTTTATAACCCCAGGTAATGGACAATTTCTTCCTTAACACGCTCGTACTTAAATCAATCAAATCAGTTAAGTAGTTAGTACCCTAGTTACGACCAATATGCTGAAAAAAGTACTCTTTTTATACCCTTCACAACAGGTGGAAAAGGATATATGTATATAGGTTTGTCATTCCGTGTAATTTCTACAATATTGATCTTAGACCCTATAAAGTATTTATGTATATTCTGGGTCCTTATGACAAGCGAAGCTGATTAAACGGACCATATTTCATTTTAATGATATTCAAACAACGTTTCTTCATGGTTCAGCTCTCCAGGGGATTTGTTAAGGTTAGAAATCTAGAATCTTGGTTTTTAAAAAAGATTTTTTTTTTTTAATTTTTGTTTAAAAAATATATTTACCAGTTTCGCTTTTTAAATTTAATATGTAATGAAGTTTTAAGTATTGTAAATCTATCTATATATATAAAAATGAAAAATGTTTGTATGTTTGTGTGTTTGTTTGTTTGTTTGTTTGTTGGCTTATAGACTCCGAAACTACTGAACCGATTTTCCTGAAATTTTTACAGTAACATCACGTGAGCCCTAAAAATAAAATAGGCTACTTATTTTTTCGATAGGGGCAGGGGAATTGGTACCCCCCATAGGATGCCAATATTTATTATCGCATATCTTAAGAGCCGCTGGACGCATTTTGCTGTACTTTTTGTAGTAGGATCTTCTGAGCCCCGAAATTGAAATAAAATAGCAGCGGGGGTATTTGAATCCCCCATAGGACGCCAATGTTTAACATCGCATATCTTAAGAACTGTTATAGTGAGAATGTTCAAACTTTCTAGAAGTCACTCTTATGGTATACTACACTTTTGAAAATAAAAATAAAGCGGGTAGGCGCAGGGGGGGAAATACCTCCCATAGGATGCATACATTAAATATCGCTCAACTGAAGAACTATTAAAGGGAGAGTCTTCAAACGTGGTTTAAGCTACTATTATAGTAAACTATAAATTTTCAATATAAAAATGGGCGGGAGAGACAGGGGAGGAGCAGTACCCCTCATAGATAGAAATATTAATAAGAGCCACTGCACGCATTTTGTTGAAATTTTGGTAGTAGGATCTTCTGAGTCCCAAAATTGAAATAAAGTAGCAGTGGGGGAAGTGGTTTTCCCCATAGGACGCCAATGTTTAATATCGCATATCTTAAGAACTGTTATAGTGAGAATGTTCAAACATTGTAGAAGTCACTCATATGGTATACTACACTATTGAAAATAAAAATAAAGCGGATAGGCGCAGGGGGGGAAATACCTCCCATAGGATCCATACATTAAATATCGCTCAACTGAAGAACTATTAAAGGGAGGGTCTTCAAACGTAGTTAAAACTACTATTATGGCAAACTTTAAATTTCAATATAGTAATGGGCGGGGTAGACAGAGGAGGAGCAGTTCCCCTCATAGGTAGAAATGTAATGAAGAGCCGCTGCAAGCAATTTGTTGAACTTTTGGTAGTAGGATCTTCTGAGTAGTGTGTTTAGAGCGGTTCCAAATATGATTTTCCATACAAAGTTGGGAGCCTACCAGTAGGGGTGGTCACAATCTGTAAACATTAATAAAAAGTTGGGTGTATATCATGAGGGTTATTCACAGACTGTGAACACCCTAATGCCATGCATTTACTTCTGAGAAATAGAGGCCTTTTATACTAGAGCGGTTCCAAATATGATTTTCCATACAAAGTTGGGAGCCAGTCCTTTTATACTGTAGGGATTCCAAATATGATTTTCCATACAAAGTTGGGAGCCAATCCTTTTATACTGTAGGGATTCCAAATATGATTTTCCATACAAAGTTGGGAGCCAGTAAATTTTGTGAGGGATGAAAATTTTACTTGTGCATAAGAATTTGTGGGAAAATTTTTTTTTGTTTATAGTGGCAGGTGTTAAATTTTACTTGTACGTGTCTTGAATATTTGTTTATGACTTTTTTTTTTTTTTTGCTTGTGCGTATTCATATTGATGATTTACAAGTTGTTGGTGTGAAATTTCTTCGTGGACGTCTCCGTCTTGAAGATTTTAAAAATTTTGTTAGGAATGATAATTTTACTTATGCGTTTTCGTATTAAAGATAAAACTGATCGTGAAATAATTATTTTTAGTTTTTTCAGTTATTGTGTGTGTGTTTAGAATAGTTAATGACTTTGTTGCATAGGTTTCCTAGTGACTTTTTGCTTTGAATGACTCGGTAGGCTTGTGGGATAGTGAGCTAATCTCAGTATAAGGGTTGCATAATTGATTATCACTAGAGACTCTGGTCTGTTTCACTATAGCAGACTAAGGATCTAAGCAACTATTGATCGGTTGTGTGTGTGTGTGTGTGTGTGTGTGAGTGTGTGTGTGTGTGTGTATGATTGATAACGATTATTCATGTGAAAAGTAGGATTCCATCCACTTGTTTTTTGTATCAACAGCAACCAGCTGCACATTAACTGTGTTTACATAATTAATCAGCATAAATACTCAGAATTATATTACAAAAAACAGTAGAAAGTAACTTCTTGGTTAATATTTTTCCTTATCGTACTCTACTCTAGAATATACATGAATAGAGCTGACGCAGCTGTGACAAGTCAAACAGAAAACAAGTCCAAAAAAAACAAAATGTTTGGTTTTCTGAAATTCTTAAATTCTACTAAAATAAGCCCCGCCCCTTATTTATAAATTTTTTAACTAATGAAATAAGACGGGATTGTACCAAAAATATGATTAATTGTGAAATTCAAACTGTTGATTGAACATGCTTAATCATGTTTATAATTATTAAATATCACAAATACATTAATAAGACTAACCTAACAATATCAAAACCAGACATGATTGAACTTGAATATTATTTTTGTCAAGCTAATAGGGCCTAAATTTCTTCAATGTAAATAAAATTCAATTTTTATTTCAATATTTTGTTTAAAAGTAAAATTTTTATCTATAATAAAGAGATATAAATATTAAATGAAATGGAAAAAATTTTGTTCTTGTACTACGTGTCTTGAAGATTTTAAATTTTGTGAGGGATGATAATTTTACTTGTGCGTATTCATATTGATGATTTACAAGTTGTTTATTTTAGTGGAAGGTGTGAAATTTCTTCGTGTACGTGTCTTGAAGATTTTAAAATTTTGTGAGGGATGATAATTTTACTTGTGCGTTTTCGTATTAAAGATAAAACTGATCGTAGAATAAATATTTTTTTAGTTTTTTTTCAGTTATTGTGTATGTGTTTAGAATAGTTAATGACTTTGTTGCATAGGTTTTCTAGTGACTTTTTGCATTGAATGCCTCGGTAGGCTTGTGGGATTAACCACTTTTTTTTATATCAACAGCAACCGGCTGCACATCACTTTTAATTACATTTAACAAATAGAAGGAGTTGTCATTTTTGGGTTTTGTTAATCTTAAATAGAATTATATATAAATATTTTTTTTTTTTTTGCGCAGATTTAATTATCACAAGAGACTCTGGTCTGTTTCACTACAACGGACTAAAGGTCAAAGTAACTATTAATCGGTTAATTAAGTTAGCATATAATTTTTGTTGATAACACTTAATAAGCATTTTCTAAAAACATTTGCAGATAGTTTCACTATTACTCAATGTTTATAAACTTTTATTTATTTTTTCTAGTTTGATACTCTATAATATAAGTTTAATGAAGAATTTTTCTATGGTTTGATACTCTACAATGACAGTATAGTTAAGAATTTAGTTCAATCCATGGATACACTGCATACAGTTAATAATTATACATTATACATACAAATACAATAAAATTTCCATTTTATTAACCATAGTACATGGTTTATTAATTGTTTTGATAATATTTAGTAAAAGTTTATATATAGTATAAACTTGAAGTCGACTATACCAATAGAATATTAAATGTTACTGAAAAAAGGAAATCATATTACAAAATCAATTAAGATGATCTAAAAAAGAGTATTACATAGGAGTTTTGAATATTTAATAAGGAAATATCTATTATATCTGCCTATAATTATCAGTTAGGAATTTATAGATAACAAATTTGTTTTATAATTAGTACAGCTTTATATGTTTTTTTTCTAGTTTATTAACCATACATTATCATACCATACCATTATAATCCATATAATATAAAACAATTTAAAATAGTTAAATCCGCAAAAGAAAATCACAAACTTTATGTATTTATTTATGTAAAACCTTACTCCATTAATCATTTATTTATACTTTATATATACTAATACCATGAAATGAATAGTTCAATAACCATATTATATGGTTTATTTAATGTTTTGTATACCGTTTTGTAATTCCTATAATTTGTTTTCCTATTATTTCCCTTATATATTTAATATTTATACACTTCCATACATCCTTAAATATACATTCTATTTTAAGCATTTCTACTATACATATATAAAAATTTTTTTTCTTATACTAACATTCTATATTTAATCTTAGTATTATAATCTTACTCTTGATTTTAATCTTAGTCTTAGTGTTAATCTTAGTAGCAGTCTTTTGATCTTAGTTTTATAGTTTCGGATTTCAATTTTGTTTTTTTTTTGTTTATAGACTTGCAACATTACTCTTGTATTACTCTTGCGTGCTGCTTTGTTTACGTTTTCTTAGACTGAATACATATATGGAAATTTAAAATTTCTTTACTTACATATAAAATATCTATCTACTGTTATACGAATGCGTTGAACTTGGTGTTTTCAATTGAAATATTAAACTTCGATTTTAAACAGACATATGCATCTTTTTATTTTATATAGGAAATTAATACTCGGTACTAGCGACAACCTCGAAGCTTGCACCGACCCCAGTTTTCATAACGTGCAAGAATCGAGTTTCTACTATACTTCATTCTCATCAAACTAATCACACAAGGCGATTTTAAGAAAATCCATACTAATCCTTTCCATTTTATCAAATCTATCCATTATATTATTATTTTAATTTTAACAATTCTTATAAATTCAATTCAGTTCTCACATAATTTAATTCATTCTATATACAACCTTAACCAGTAACTCATATTTATATATACAGTTTTTTCAAACCACTTTTAAAAACATATTTTGATTTTTACTTGTCTACTATATTAAAAAATAATCTATTAACTTAAATGAAAATTTAGGTTTATATTAAGTAATTTGATTATACGCTGAGATACGCTGATGGTTTTTCTACCTTAAATTTATATATTGGATAGAAAGTTACATCTGAATGTAGTGTTTCGATAAGAATGTCTCTATATTACTTTAAATCAGGTTTCTTATAATACAAAGTTTTT
The DNA here is from genome assembly GCA_930367215.1 of Pollenia angustigena. NCBI lineage: Eukaryota > Metazoa > Arthropoda > Insecta > Diptera > Polleniidae > Pollenia > Pollenia angustigena. The sequence goes on along the minus strand of OV884061.1, from coordinate 5,887,365 downwards.
GAATGAAATATTAACAATCCTAATGTTAATTTCAATATAATTTCATTTAAATCATATATACATACATATAAATATTAATTTGTTAGAATCAAACCATCAATTACCATCATGATCTTATTAATGTCATATATTTTTTTTTTTCATTATTTTTATTATTCGTTAAAAACTTTATATTCTTATATATAGGAGATGCATATGATTTGGGATTTCTCCTTCATTTTAAAATTGTTTGATTTTACAATTTTTATATTAGTTATTTCAGCCTCTTCATTATCATTATGATCATTATCATAATCATCATAATTAAGATCAGTAATATTCTTTGATCCTTAAAAACAACAATTCTATTATCTTATGTTTTTTTTTTCTAGTTTGCTACTCTATAATATTAGTTTAATGAAGAGTTTTTCTATAGCACGAAATGAATAGTTTAATAACCATATTATATGATTTATTTAATGTTTTTGCATACAGTTTTGTAATTCCTATAATTTGTTTTCCTTTTATTTCCCCTTCTATACTTAATATTTATATACCTCCATACATCCTTAAATATACATTATGTTTTGAGCATTTCTTTACTATACATATATATAATTTTTTTCCTTTACTAACATTCCTATATTTAATCTTAATCTTATGATCTTAGTCTTGATTTTAATTAATCTTAATCTTAGTGTTAATCTTGATAGTAGCCTTTTAGTCTTGGTTTTATAGTTTCGGATCTCAATCTTAGTTTTTGTATAGACATCTCATTTACAAACCTATAACTTCAATCTAATCAAACCTATCACACAAGACGATTGTCTTCTGTTTTTCAAGAAAATCCATACTAATCCTTTCAATTTTATCAACTCTATCCATTATATTATTATTTTAATTTTAACAAATCTTATAAATTCTATTCAGTTCTCACATAATTTTATTCATTGTATATACAATCCTTAACCATTATCTCATATTTATAGATACAGTTTTTCAATAAACTTTTAAAAACATAGTTTGATTTTTACTTGTCTACTATATTAAAAAATAATCCATAAACTTAAATGAAAATTTAGGTTTATATTAAGTAATTTGATTAAACACTGAGATACGCTGATGGTTTTTCTACCTTAAATTTATATATTGAATAGAAAGTTACATCTGAATGTAGTGTTTCGGTAAGAATGTCTCTATATTACTTTAAATCAGGTTTCTTATAATACAGAGTTTTTAAATGAAATATTAACAATCCTAATGTTAATTTCAATATAATTTCATTTAAATCATATATACATACATATAAATATTAATTTGTTAGAATCAAACCATCAATTACCATCATGATCTTATTAATGTCATATATTTTTTTTTTTTTCATTATTTTTATTATTCGTTAAAAACTTTATATTCTTATATGTAGGAGATACATATGATTTAGGATTTCTCCTTCATTTTAAACTTGTTTGATTTGAAAATTTTCATATTAGGTATTTCAACCTTTTCATTATTATTATACTCATCATAATCATCATAATTGAGATTAGTTATATTCTTTTCTCATTAAAACCAACAATTCTATTATCATAATCATCAAAGTTGAGTTTAAATATATTTTGTTTTTATTTTTTCGTTGAAACCAACAAATCATAATCATTATTATCAAAATCAGGTTTATATATGTTTTTTTTTTTTTTTTAGTCAAGATACTTTAACATCATCATAACCAGAAATATTATTTTTACAAATGTTGATATTGTGATTTTAATTAAACTGGTTATAATCACCTAAGGTTGAAATGATAGAGATGTTATCCGTTTAATTCTGTTGACTAATTCACATTTATTAAGACATATAGATAATAACAGAATTGATAGAGGATTCATAATTGAATAACTTTGAATAAGAATTGAGCTTATAGTTGGATGTAAGTACGATTTAAACAATAATAACCGACATCGAATAAGTGATTCATCATTTTATTTAATTGAAAACATACTACTTTACATCAAGATACCTTATTTTTAATCTGGTAGCATAAAGCAGTTACCTATTTTTGATCTGGTAACGTATAAACAGAGAGAATTAATATCAGATTTAAATAACAAACCAAATATAAGATACATTATATAATCCAACAACAACAACAACAACAATATATTCAACATGAATTGATTCGAAATAAAATACACACAATTCTTAAATACATTCAATTAGTTTGTCTTATGATTATACTTTAGCTGAGAGAGATTAATACCATATACATATTTACACGTTATGCACTTACAACATAAAATTCAAAGTTTATTAACCATAATATATGGTTTTATATAATGTGTTAACAGCAATCATTAAAAATTTATATATATAATATAAACTTATAGTTGACTGTACCATCAGAATATTGACTGATAATATCACAATAGAATTATATTACACAAACAATATATAGAATATTATAAAGAGAAAGGTATAAACTCATATGTCTATAGGTAACAGTTAAGAATTTTACAATATATTGGTTTAAGATATGTTATTTCTAATTAAGAGTTTAGTTTGATGGTTCTTGGAAGTTTATTTTCAATATAAATACATACATACATATTTGCTGATTTATTCCTATTTGATAATTTTTGATTTGATTGTTTTTTTTTCTTTTTACCTACAACACATTAATGAAATGGATATACATTAATGATGATGTTTTTTAACACTTTTAAATATTTGTTAAATATAGCTACATCAACTTCTTAATACATCGAATCAACTTACTGAGAATTAATTTTTAAATTAATATTTTGATATCCGTATACCCAGCTGATAGGCTGGTTGTGTATAGGTTTACATGATAATCACAAATTTCTTTAAAATAATAAAATTTCATTGAATTAACTCTCAAATTGCAACCATACCCATAAAGTATAGATAGTACATCCCATATAAATTTATACTTTTACATTAAATTATTTAGTTTCACTATGTTCTCATCATGATTAATATAGAAAATCATATTTTCATATACCCACACCACAAAAGTGAAGAGTATATTAGATACACGTTAATACTAATCCTAGTTACCTTTTGATATACTAAATCAACTTATTTACTTAGAATTACTTTTTAAAACAATTTAAACATGAACCAATTCGACTGGTTGGTGGGCTGTTCATATAAAACTAAAAATAAAATTTGATTTTTAGGTTTACATGCACAGCTAGCTGTCTATTGTGTGATTTATAGAACACAAACGCAAAACTCATCAGTTCAACTTACATTTAAAACTGAAACAAATTTTGTTTTAAATGAAAGTTGAACTGATGAGTTTTGCGTTTGTGTTCTATAAACCACACAATAGACAGCCCACCAACCAGTCGGATTGGTTCATGTTTAAATTGTTTTAAAAAGTAATTCTAAGTAAATAAGTTGATTTAGTATATCAAAAGGTAACTAGGATTAGTATCAACGTATATATAATATACTCTTCACTTTTGTGGTGTGGGCATATGAAAATATGATTTTCTATATTAATCATGATGAGAACATAGTGAAACTAAATAATTTAATGTAAAAGTATAAATTTATATGGGATGTACTATCTATACTTTATGGGTATGGTTGCAATTTGAGAGTTAATTCAATGAAATTTTATTATTTTAAAGAAATTTGTGATTATCATGTAAACCTATACACAACCAGCCTATCAGCTGGGTATACGGATATCAAAATATTAATTTAAAAATTAATTCTCAGTAAGTTGATTCGATGTATTAAGAAGTTGATGTAGCTATATTTAACAATTATTTAAAAGTGTTAAAAAACATCATCATTAATGTATATCCATTTCATTAATGTGTTGTAGGTAAAAAGAAAAAAAAAACAATCAAATCAAAAATTATCAAATAGGAATAAATCAGCAAATATGTATGTATGTATTTATATTGAAAATAAACTTCCAAGAACCATCAAACTAAACTCTTAATTAGAAATAACATATCTTAAACCAATATATTGTAAAATTCTTAACTGTTACCTATAGACATATGAGTTTATACCTTTCTCTTTATAATATTCTATATATTGTTTGTGTAATATAATTCTATTGTGATATTATCAGTCAATATTCTGATGGTACAGTCAACTATAAGTTTATATTATATATATAAATTTTTAATGATTGCTGTTAACACATTATATAAAACCATATATTATGGTTAATAAACTTTGAATTTTATGTTGTAAGTGCATAACGTGTAAATATGTATATGGTATTAATCTCTCTCAGCTAAAGTATAATCATAAGACAAACTAATTGAATGTATTTAAGAATTGTGTGTATTTTATTTCGAATCAATTCATGTTGAATATATTGTTGTTGTTGTTGTTGGATTATATAATGTATCTTATATTTGGTTTGTTATTTAAATCTGATATTAATTCTCTCTGTTTATACGTTACCAGATCAAAAATAGGTAACTGCTTTATGCTACCAGATTAAAAATAAGGTATCTTGATGTAAAGTAGTATGTTTTCAATTAAATAAAATGATGAATCACTTATTCGATGTCGGTTATTATTGTTTAAATCGTACTTACATCCAACTATAAGCTCAATTCTTATTCAAAGTTATTCAATTATGAATCCTCTATCAATTCTGTTATTATCTATATGTCTTAATAAATGTGAATTAGTCAACAGAATTAAACGGATAACATCTCTATCATTTCAACCTTAGGTGATTATAACCAGTTTAATTAAAATCACAATATCAACATTTGTAAAAATAATATTTCTGGTTATGATGATGTTAAAGTATCTTGACTAAAAAAAAAAAAAAACATATATAAACCTGATTTTGATAATAATGATTATGATTTGTTGGTTTCAACGAAAAAATAAACACAAAATATATTTAAACTCAATTTTGATGATTATGATAATAGAATTGTTGGTTTTAATGAGAAAAGAATATAACTAATCTCAATTATGATGATTATGATGAGTATAATAATAATGAAAAGGTTGAAATACCTAATATGAAAATTTTCAAATCAAACAAGTTTAAAATGTAGGAGAAATCCTAAATCATATGTATCTCCTACATATAAGAATATAAAGTTTTTAACGAATAATAAAAATAATGAAAAAAAAAAAAAAATATGTGACATTAATAAGATCATGATGGTAATTGATGGTTTGATTCTAACAAATTAATATTTATATGTATGTATATATGATTTAAATGAAATTATATTGAAATTAACATTAGGATTGTTAATATTTCATTTAAAAACTCTGTATTATAAGAAACCTGATTTAAAGTAATATAGAGACATTCTTACCGAAACACTACATTCAGATGTAACTTTCTATTCAATATATAAATTTAAGGTAGAAAAACCATCAGCGTATCTCAGTGTTTAATCAAATTACTTAATATAAACCTAAATTTTCATTTAAGTTTATGGATTATTTTTTAATATAGTAGACAAGTAAAAATCAAACTATGTTTTTAAAAGTGTATTGAAAAACTGTATCTATAAATATGAGATAATGGTTAAGGATTGTATATACAATGAATAAAATTATGTGAGAACTGAATAGAATTTATAAGATTTGTTAAAATTAAAATAATAATATAATGGATAGAGTTGATAAAATTGAAAGGATTAGTATGGATTTTCTTGAAAAACAGAAGACAATCGTCTTGTGTGATAGGTTTGATTAGATTGAAGTTATAGGTTTGTAAATGAGATGTCTATACAAAAACTAAGATTGAGATCCGAAACTATAAAACCAAGACTAAAAGGCTACTATCAAGATTAACACTAAGATTAAGATTAATTAAAATCAAGACTAAGATCATAAGATTAAGATTAAATATAGGAATGTTAGTAAAGGAAAAAAATTATATATATGTATAGTAAAGAAATGCTCAAAACATAATGTATATTTAAGGATGTATGGAGGTATATAAATATTAAGTATAGAAGGGGAAATAAAAGGAAAACAAATTATAGGAATTACAAAACTGTATGCAAAAACATTAAATAAATCATATAATATGGTTATTAAACTATTCATTTCGTGCTATAGAAAAACTCTTCATTAAACTAATATTATAGAGTAGCAAACTAGAAAAAAAAACATAAGATAATAGAATTGTTGTTTTTAAGGATCAAAGAATATTACTGATCTTAATTATGATGATTATGATAATGATCATAATGATAATGAAGAGGCTGAAATAACTAATATAAAAATTGTAAAATCAAACAATTTTAAAATGAAGGAGAAATCCCAAATCATATGCATCTCCTATATATAAGAATATAAAGTTTTTAACGAATAATAAAAATAATGAAAAAAAAAAATATATGACATTAATAAGATCATGATGGTAATTGATGGTTTGATTCTAACAAATTAATATTTATATGTATGTATATATGATTTAAATGAAATTATATTGAAATTAACATTAGGATTGTTAATATTTCATTCAAAAACTTTGTATTATAAGAAACCTGATTTAAAGTAATATAGAGACATTCTTATCGAAACACTACATTCAGATGTAACTTTCTATCCAATATATAAATTTAAGGTAGAAAAACCATCAGCGTATCTCAGCGTATAATCAAATTACTTAATATAAACCTAAATTTTCATTTAAGTTAATAGATTATTTTTTAATATAGTAGACAAGTAAAAATCAAAATATGTTTTTAAAAGTGGTTTGAAAAAACTGTATATATAAATATGAGTTACTGGTTAAGGTTGTATATAGAATGAATTAAATTATGTGAGAACTGAATTGAATTTATAAGAATTGTTAAAATTAAAATAATAATATAATGGATAGATTTGATAAAATGGAAAGGATTAGTATGGATTTTCTTAAAATCGCCTTGTGTGATTAGTTTGATGAGAATGAAGTATAGTAGAAACTCGATTCTTGCACGTTATGAAAACTGGGGTCGGTGCAAGCTTCGAGGTTGTCGCTAGTACCGAGTATTAATTTCCTATATAAAATAAAAGATGCATATGTCTGTTTAAAATCGAAGTTTAATATTTCAATTGAAAACACTAAGTTCAACGCATTCGTATAACAGTAGATAGATATTTTATATGTAAGTAAAGAAATTTTAAATTTCCATATATGTATTCAGTCTAAGAAAACGTAAACAAAGCAGCACGCAAGAGTAATACAAGAGTAATGTTGCAAGTCTATAAACAAAAAAAAAACAAAATTGAAATCCGAAACTTTAAAACTAAGATCAAAAGACTGCTACTAAGATTAACACTAAGACTAAGATTAAAATCAAGAGTAAGATTATAATACTAAGATTAAATATAGAATGTTAGTATAAGAAAAAAAATTTTTATATATGTATAGTAGAAATGCTTAAAATAGAATGTATATTTAAGGATGTATGGAAGTGTATAAATATTAAATATATAAGGGAAATAATAGGAAAACAAATTATAGGAATTACAAAACGGTATACAAAACATTAAATAAACCATATAATATGGTTATTGAACTATTCATTTCATGGTATTAGTATATATAAAGTATAAATAAATGATTAATGGAGTAAGGTTTTACATAAATAAATACATAAAGTTTGTGATTTTCTTTTGCGGATTTAACTATTTTAAATTGTTTTATATTCTATGGATTATAATGGTATGGTATGATAATGTATGGTTAATAAACTAGAAAAAAAAAACATGTAAAGCTGTACTAATTATAAAACAAATTTGTTATCTTTAAATTCCTAACTGATAATTATAAGCAGATATAATAGATATTTCCTTATTAAATATTCAAAACTCGTATGTAATACTCTTTTTTAGATCATCTTAATTGATTTTGTAATATGATTTCCTTTTTTCAGTAACATTTAATATTCTATTGGTATAGTCGACTTCAAGTTTATACTATATATAAACTTTTACTAAATATTATCAAAACAATTAATAAACCATGTACTATGGTTAATAAAATGGAAATTTTATTGTATTTGTATGTATAATGTATAATTATTAACTGTATGCAGTGTATCCATGGATTGAACTAAATTCTTAACTATACTGTCATTGTAGAGTATCAAACCATAGAAAAATTCTTCATTAAACTTATATTATAGAGTATCAAACTAGAAAAAATAAATAAAAGTTTATAAACATTGAGTAATAGTGAAACTATCTGCAAATGTTTTTAGAAAATGCTTATTAAGTGTTATCAACAAAAATTATATGCTAACTTAATTAACCGATTAATAGTTACTTTGACCTTTAGTCCGTTGTAGTGAAACAGACCAGAGTCTCTTGTGATAATTAAATCTGCGCAAAAAAAAAAAAAATATTTATATATAATTCTATTTAAGATTAACAAAACCCAAAAATGACAACTCCTTCTATTTGTTAAATGTAATTAAAAGTGATGTGCAGCCGGTTGCTGTTGATATAAAAAAAAGTGGTTAATCCCACAAGCCTACCGAGGCATTCAATGCAAAAAGTCACTAGAAAACCTATGCAACAAAGTCATTAACTATTCTAAACACATACACAATAACTGAAAAAAAACTAAAAAAATATTTATTCTACGATCAGTTTTATCTTTAATACGAAAACGCACAAGTAAAATTATCATCCCTCACAAAATTTTAAAATCTTCAAGACACGTACACGAAGAAATTTCACACCTTCCACTAAAATAAACAACTTGTAAATCATCAATATGAATACGCACAAGTAAAATTATCATCCCTCACAAAATTTAAAATCTTCAAGACACGTAGTACAAGAACAAAATTTTTTCCATTTCATTTAATATTTATATCTCTTTATTATAGATAAAAATTTTACTTTTAAACAAAATATTGAAATAAAAATTGAATTTTATTTACATTGAAGAAATTTAGGCCCTATTAGCTTGACAAAAATAATATTCAAGTTCAATCATGTCTGGTTTTGATATTGTTAGGTTAGTCTTATTAATGTATTTGTGATATTTAATAATTATAAACATGATTAAGCATGTTCAATCAACAGTTTGAATTTCACAATTAATCATATTTTTGGTACAATCCCGTCTTATTTCATTAGTTAAAAAATTTATAAATAAGGGGCGGGGCTTATTTTAGTAGAATTTAAGAATTTCAGAAAACCAAACATTTTGTTTTTTTTGGACTTGTTTTCTGTTTGACTTGTCACAGCTGCGTCAGCTCTATTCATGTATATTCTAGAGTAGAGTACGATAAGGAAAAATATTAACCAAGAAGTTACTTTCTACTGTTTTTTGTAATATAATTCTGAGTATTTATGCTGATTAATTATGTAAACACAGTTAATGTGCAGCTGGTTGCTGTTGATACAAAAAACAAGTGGATGGAATCCTACTTTTCACATGAATAATCGTTATCAATCATACACACACACACACACACTCACACACACACACACACAACCGATCAATAGTTGCTTAGATCCTTAGTCTGCTATAGTGAAACAGACCAGAGTCTCTAGTGATAATCAATTATGCAACCCTTATACTGAGATTAGCTCACTATCCCACAAGCCTACCGAGTCATTCAAAGCAAAAAGTCACTAGGAAACCTATGCAACAAAGTCATTAACTATTCTAAACACACACACAATAACTGAAAAAACTAAAAATAATTATTTCACGATCAGTTTTATCTTTAATACGAAAACGCATAAGTAAAATTATCATTCCTAACAAAATTTTTAAAATCTTCAAGACGGAGACGTCCACGAAGAAATTTCACACCAACAACTTGTAAATCATCAATATGAATACGCACAAGCAAAAAAAAAAAAAGTCATAAACAAATATTCAAGACACGTACAAGTAAAAACACCTGCCACTATAAACAAAAAAAAATTTTCCCACAAATTCTTATGCACAAGTAAAATTTTCATCCCTCACAAAATTTACTGGCTCCCAACTTTGTATGGAAAATCATATTTGGAATCCCTACAGTATAAAAGGATTGGCTCCCAACTTTGTATGGAAAATCATATTTGGAATCCCTACAGTATAAAAGGACTGGCTCCCAACTTTGTATGGAAAATCATATTTGGAACCGCTCTAGTATAAAAGGCCTCTATTTCTCAGAAGTAAATGCATGGCATTAGGGTGTTCACAGTCTGTGAATAACCCTCATGATATACACCCAACTTTTTATTAATGTTTACAGATTGTGAACACCCCTACTGGTAGGCTCCCAACTTTGTATGGAAAATCATATTTGGAACCGCTCTAAACACACTACTCTTCTGAGCCCCAAAATTGAAGCAAAATAGCAGCGGGGGAAGTGTTAACCCCCATAGGACGCCAATGTTTAATATCGGATATCTTAAAAACTGTTATAGTGAGAATGTTCAAACTTTGTAGAAGTCACAGTTATGGTATACTACACTTTTGAAAACAGAAATAAAGCGGGTATGCGCAGGGGGAAATATCTTCCATAGGATGCATATATTCAATATCGCTCAACTTAAGAACTATTGAAGGCAGAGTCTTCAAACGTGGTTAAAGCTTCTATTATGGTAAACTATAAATGTCAATATAGAAATGGGCTGGGTAGCCAGAGGAGGAGCAGTACCACTCATAGATAGCATTATTAATAAGAGCCGCTGCAAGCAATTTGTTGAACTTTTGGTAGTAGGATCATCTGAGCCCCAAAATTGAAACCCCCATAGGACGCCAATGTTAAATATCGCATATCTTAAGAACTGTTAAAGTAAGAATGTTCAAACTTAGTAGAAGTCACTCCTATGGTATACTACACTTTTGAAAATAAAAATAAAGCGGGAATGCGCAGGGGAAAAAACATTCCATAGGATGCATATATTAAATATCTCTCAACTGAAGAAGTGGTTAAAGCAGTGTAGCGAAGCGCACCGGGTTAAGCTAGTATATATATAAATGAAAAATGTTTGTATGTTTGTTTGTTTGTTTGTCGCCTTATAGACTCCGAAACTACTGAACCGATTTTCCTGAAATTTTTACAGTAACATCATGTGAGCCCTAAAAATAAAATAGGCTACTTATTTTTTCGATAGGGGCAGGGGAATTGGTACCCCCCATAGGATGCCAATATTAATTATCGCATATCTTAAGAGCCGCTGGACGCATGTTGCTGAACTTTTTGTAGTAGGATCTTCTGAGCCTTGAAATTAAAATAAAATAGCAGCGGGGGTATTGGAATCCCCCATAAGACGCCAATGTTTAACATCGCATTTCTTAAGAACTGTAATAGTGAGAATGTTCAAACTTTCTAGAAGTCACTCTTATGGTATACTACACTTTAAAAAAAAAAATAAAGCGGGTAGGCGCAGGGGGGAAATACCTCCCAGAGGATGCATACATTAAATATCGCTCAACTGAAGAACTTTTAAAGGGAGAGTCTTAAAATGTGGTTAAAGCTACTATTATAGTAAACTATAAATTTCAATATAAAAATGGGCGGGAGAGACAGGGGAGGAGCAGTGCCCCTCATAGATAGAAATAATAATAAGAGCCACTGAACGCATTTTGTTGAACTTTTGGTACTACGATCTTCTGAGCCCCGAAATTGAAATGAAGTAGCAGCGGGGGAAGTGGTTTTCCCCATAGGACGCCAATGTTTAATATCGCATATCTTAAGAACTGTTGTAGTGAGAATGTTCAAACTTTGTGGAAGTCACTCTTATGGTATACTACACTTTTGAAAATAAAAATAAAGCGGGTAGGCGCATGGGGGAAACACCTCCCATAGTATGCATATATTAAATATCGCTCAACTGAAGAACTACTAAAGAGAAAGTCTTCATACGTGGTAAGAGCTATTATTAGGGTAAACTATAAATTTAAAATATAGAAATAGGCGGGGTTGACAGGGGAGGAGCAGTAGCCCTCATAGATTGAAATATTAATAAGAGCCACTGCACGAATTTTGTTGGACCTTTGGTAGTATGATCTTCTGAGCCCCAAAATTTAAACAAAATAGCAGCGGAGGTGGTACCCACCATAGGACGCCAATGTTTGTTGTAGTGAGAATTTCAAACTTTGTGGAAGTCACTCTAATGGTGTACTACACTTTTGAAAATAAAAATAAAGCGGGAAGGCGCAGGGGAAACACCTCCCGTAGGATGCATATATTAAATATTGCTCAACTGAAGAAATATTAATGGGACAGCCTTCAAACGTGGTTAAAGCTACTTTTATGGTTAACTATAAATTTCAATATAAAAATGGGCGGGGTAGACAGAGTAGGAGCAGTACCCCTCATATATAGAAATATTAATAAGAGCCGCTGCACGCATTTTGTTGAAATTTTGGTAGTAAGATCTTCTGAGCGCAAAAATTCAAATAATGTAGCAGCGGGGGAAGTGGTACCCCCCATAGAACGACGATGTTTAATATCTCTTTTCTTAAGAACTGTTATAGTAAGAATGTTCAAACTTTGTAGAAGTCACTCTTATGGTATACTACACTTTTGAAAATAAGAATAAATATCTTTCTACTGAAGAACTATTAAAGGGAGAGTCTTCAAAGTTGGCTAAAGCATTGTAGCGAAGCGCAACGGGTTAAGCTAGTATGTATGTATATGTAGCAATATGCCAAAATCGACTTTTTGCGAAAAATAACTTTTTTATTGTTGAAAATGGTTCTTTAGGGTATCAGAAGCAACTTTTGTTCCGCTACTTTTATATAATTCCGTTATTTACAAAATTACCATTATTTTTAGGTGCTTGAAGAAAATCAAAATTTTGACCGTCAAATTTCTAGAATTCGACCAAATGTTGTTTGGCAACTTTGTACAAAATCTTATGGCGAGTAGTTTTGTGGAACATATAATTTCAAAATATTTGCAAATACAGGGTGTTTTGATGAATTAAAAAAAAAAAATTAATTAAGCAGACATCTTGGCCGGTTGTACACGATCATGAGCGATTCTACATTATTAGGGTATGTTCAGTGGATTCTATGTGGTTTATGAAGTGATTTAGTTGTAATCATGTCGATTTGAAGTGATTAACAAATCACTTCAATGTATGGGTAATCATCTCGATTTTTAAGTGATTAGAGCTTAATCACGTTCGAGCTGCTTAAACGCGTTTAAGAACCCAAGTGTGAACATAGTATAAGATCAAATCTGCCAAAAATTTTAAAAGTTACATGCATTAAAACAAACACTTTTTAACATGGTCAAATTTACAAATTAGGTAAGGTCACTTGGCGGACTTTCCTTGTAAATTACATGAAAGCCCAACGATAGAATTCAATTCTTATGGCGGCATTGCATTCAGGAGGTCATAATACATAAGGATTGGTGGGTCTGGTTTCTGGGTCAGAACCTTTTTATATTTTTATGAGACTGTGTAATTAATAAGCACGCAAAGGTGACGGCTAAAATATCTACTGCCGCTTTATCACAATAGTAAATGAAATATAAGTATATACTTATCACATGGAAAGAAATTTTGTTTCCCAAAGTGAAAACAGTGTCTATGTTCTTAATAACTAATGTAAAACTAATTTTAGTGGCATACATTTACGTTTTTTTTTTAAAATTCACCCTGTTTTTTTAATCAATTAATAACTGTATGTACTACGGCACAAATTCGGCTGAATATTATGCCTTGGGAAACAACAGAGTTGTTGATGACTAAAATATCTAAAATTCTGCAGTGGTGCTTGAAGATAACACTCCTACTTCAAAAGTTATAAGTGAATGAAGGTCAAAAACCCAATTTTTTTCATTTTTTTCGCCTTTTTTTTACATTTTCTTAATTTTCTTGTCGTATTTTCTTACTTTCAAGTTTTGTTTTTGCCACTTTGTTTTTTTCAGTGTGTTATTCCAACAAAACCCAAAAATGAAAGATTACTACCCAAACTAACTATTCAATACATAAAAACATTGATTTTGTAGCTAACAACATAAAAAATGCGTTAAATTCTTAAAAAGTCAAAAAACCCAAGTTTTAAGGGCCACCCTATATATCCGTTTTAGGACAAGTGAGGGGCACTCTAATAAGCAAGTAGGGTACTTGACTCTACCCCCGAAGTATTAAAAATCATTCGGCATTAATAGCTTGAAAACGAAAAAGTTCATTTTTTTGGCATATTGCTATGTATATGTTAAAATTATTTAGTTTTTGTCTAGTTGCTCTGTATTCTGCTCGCACAATGGTGAAGGGTATATAAGATTCGGCACAGCCGAATATAGCTTGTGTAGTGTGCACATACATATAGCGTACCACACTTAGTCGATAACGCAGGCACACTGCATAATTGTAACTACAAGTGTCAACTACAACAAAATAAATATCATTTTACATCACTTGTAGTTGAAGGCATGTTAACCAGACATTGAGTGACTTACTTAATATTGAGTTAGCATAATGAAAGACTCATTGTGATTGGTTAACATGCAACTATATTGATTAACATTAGATATCTACATGGCACCGAAAGAGTAAAATATATAAAAATGATAAGCTAGAATAAGTTAGAGAAACTAAACTGTATTCTCATAAGCTGTATATAAACCTTTGCTTTGACTTTAATAAAACAGACTTAAACATACAACCAAATCGGCACTAGCTGCCTGAGTTATATTTTGTCTCATAAGCTTTTGGCAGTTCTTTCGAACGCCTAATTTATCGGCTGGAACCCCTACAGCTTTTAATAACCGAGGGTTATAGGGCTTTAATATAATTTTAAGTGGTACACGCCACATGGCAGACTCAATTTATATAACACCACATGGCGATCCTGCGGACTACGAACTTACCCTGCCAAACTGGCAAATATTCCTGGCAAATTAAAGATCCTGCCAACTCGAACTAAAAGGATTAAATGATGAGTTTCCTGTCAATCATTAAATGGCACGAGAAAAATAAGTCATCAAAAATAAATTTGATTACCAATGGACTTTCACATAAATATATCAATATTTTTAAGTTTATAAAATGTTAGATCCTTTTTAATGAAAGAGTTCAGACAATATAATAATTAAAGGGACGAATTTCAATTATAAAAAAAGAAAATAAATCAAATAACTAAACATCGCTTATACTGTGGAAGAAAGGAAGGAGGTGAAGGCGAAAATAAAAGAATTTTCAAAGCAAAAGTAGAAGAATTTTCAATTAAAATTTAAACAAAAAAAAAATTCATTTTAAATGGTGGGCCCTATTTGGGGAAATAAAATAAAAGATAACATGGGTAAAGTGGAGATCCAGGAAAATATATTGAACAACGGTAACGCGGAAAACTCAAAAAACATCATACCAGAACACTTGACAACATTAATAAAAATAATAGGTTTAATATTATATGTAGCATATAGAATAAATAGATATTTCAAAAATTATGTATTAAAATATAAAACTAATACTGTCACCAATGTTTATTAGCAAAAAAAAAAAAAAAAAAAATAAAAAAAAAATATATATAATAAAAATTTAAATGGAAGAAAATTTAACAGAACTAAAGGAAATATTAAAAACTCTAAAGAAAAGTCCAGGAAGGACATATACAAGAAAAACTATACAAATAAAATTAGAAACTATTGAAAATATAAGAGAACAATTTTTAACAGCACAAATTGAAAAGAAAAATGAAAAAGAAACAGTAGCATTAAAATTAGAATTTGATAACGTTTACAAAAAGATAAAAGAATATTTAATACTAGACACTAAAGAATCAGATACAAAGATGGCATCATTTAGTTTAGAAACCGTTTCCAAAGCACTACCTCTATTCAATGGTAAATACATAGAATTAGATAGTTTTTTAATCACAGCCCAACTTATTAATAAGACAATGTCCACCGAAGCAAAGAGAGATTTTCTTCAATACATATACCATGCAAAACTTACTTCAACAGTAAGAACAGCAATAGGAAGTTTGTCAGAACCAGACAGTTTTGAAACTCTAACAAATCTTTTAAAAAACAGATATAAGAATACCAAAACCATCTCGGAATTACAAAATAGTCTTAGCATATTATTCCAAGGAAAAATGAATATAAATTCATACAAAGAAAAAATAACAGCGATAACAGATAATCTAAATCAACTAGGTATTAAAGAATTAGGGAATGAAGTTTCAGAAGCCGAAAAGAATGTAATAATAAAACTGAATAACAAATTAGCACTAGACACATTCAAAAAGGGACTAAATGAAAACTTTAAAGCGACCATATATGCTGCTCGACCAAGTAACTTGGAAGAGGCATCCGAACTTGCGTTGGAATTAGAGAATGAACATAAATTAAGTCAGAACACTATATTGCAGTTAAGAAGAGATCAAACACATAATAACTACAACAATAGAATCCGACATTTCAATAACAATAATTTTCCTAGAAACAATAATTTCAACCATAGAAATAATAGAAATTCACCTGGAAATAACAATTCCAACGATAGACATAATAACTACAATCCTAATAGGAACAACAACATCAATACGAACAGTAGAAGAACACAATACGACAATTGTGGAAACAGTAGAAACAGACAAATACATTCCATACACTATTCGGGAAACCCAACAGGCTCGGAATACCAAGATATTCCGGACAGCCAAAACTAAACGTTTACAAAATATCAACTAACAACACGAATTTCATAATCACCAAATACAAAAATAAACAATTGACATTTCTGATAGATACAGGAGCTGACATATCATTATGTCGCATGCAAACAAGCTTTGACGGAGAACAGTACGATCCAGAAGAAAAATGCAAATTAACGGGGATCACTACCGAGGAAATTTACTCATTAGGGATAATAAATCTAGAACTAACACTGACTGAAGAAAAATGCAGTCACTTCTTTCAGTTAGTAAAAACTGATTTTCCAATAGAGACAGACGGCATTATAGGTAGAGATTTTCTACAAAAATATCTTTGTAAATCGTTGGGTTGCCTTATATATTTTGCCATAACTCAAAAACGTGTTCTCCGATTTTAAAAGCAGGAGGATCAGAAGATGCACCGGAAAATTCACCAGAAATTTAAGAACCAAAAAGTTAAAATTTTTAAGATTTTTCTAAAAGCCACATTCCTAAGGAATAAAATTTGGTATAAATCGCAAAACTCAATTAACAAATGTTGATTTTAAAGGTTTAAACTCATTCTTGACAGACTGTATGTACATTGTACATATGATTTACAGTCTAATTAAAAAAAAAATTTGAAAATTGTAAGGCTCTTATAAAACAGTATTTTTTTTAATGAAAAAAGGCTTTATTATATTTATTTTATATTATTTAATCTATATATATAAAAATGAAAAATGTTTGTATGTGTGTTTGTTTGTTTGTTTGTTGGCTTATAGACTCCGAAACTACTGAACCGATTTTCCTGAAATTTTTACAGTAACATCACGTCAGCCCTAAAAATAAAATAGGCTACTTATTTTTTCGATAGGGGCAGGGGAATTGGTACCCCCCATAGAATGCCAATATTAATTATCGCATATCTTAAGAGCCGCTGGACGCATTTTGCTGAACTTTTGTAGTAGGATCTTCTGAGCCCCGAAATTGAAATAAAATAGCAGCGGGGGTATTGGAATCCCCCATAGGACACCAATGTTTAACATCGCATATCTTAAGAACTGTAATAGTGAGAATGTTCAAACTTTCTAGAAGTCACTCTTATGGTATACTACACTTTTGAAAATAAAAATAAAGCGGGTAGGCGCAGGGGGGAAATACCTCTCATAGGATGCATACATTAAATATCGCTCAACTGAAGAACTATTAAAGGGAGAGCCTTCAAACGTGGTTAAAGCTACTATTATAGTAAACTATAAATTTCAATATAAAAATGGGCGGGAGAGACAGGGGAGGAGCAGTACCCCTCATAGATAGAAATATTAATAAGAGCCATTGTACGCATTTTGTTCAACTTTTGGTAGTATGATCTTCTGAGCCCCGAAATTGAAATAAAGTAGCAGCGGGGGAAGTGGTTTTCCCCATAGGACGCCAATGTTTAATATCGCATATCTTAAGAACTGTTATAGTGAGAATGTTCAAACTTTGTAAAAGTCACTCATATGGTATACTACACTATTGAAAATAAAAATAGATAGGGGAAGGCGCAGGGGGGAAATACCTCTCATAGGATGCATATATTAAATATCGCTCAACTGAAGAACTATTAAAGGGCGAGTCTTCAAACGTAGTTAAAACACTATTATGGCAAACTTTAAATTTCAATATAGTAATGGGCGGGGTAGACAGTGGAGGAGCAGTTCCCCTCATAGATAGAAATATTAATAAGAGTCGCTGCAAGTATTTTGTTGAACTTTTGGTAGTAGGATCCTCTGAGCCCCAAAATTGAAATAAAATAGCAGCGGGGAAGCGTTACGCCCTATAGGACGCCAATGCTTAATATCGGATATCTGAAAAACTGTTAAAGTGAGAATGTTCAAACTTTGTAGAAGTCACTCTTATGGTATACTACACTTTTAAAAATAAAAATTAAGCGGGTAGGCGCAGGGGAGAAATACCTTCCATAGGATGCATATATTAAATATATCTCAATCGATAAAATGGTTAAAGCAGTGTTGCGAAGCGCACCGGGTTAAGCTAGTACTTTATAAACGAAAAGTTAAACTAATAAAAATTCCTTGCCAATTATTATGTCGTATGTGTATCCTCATTAGCTGCATCATCGGTGTCAGGAAGAAGAAGTGTGATGGTTTCTGATGAAAAAGCTTTTTTATTATTCCGTTCTCTTTGCGTACTGCAGCTTATAAAAGGGTCACTGCTCAGAAATAACCTATTCAAGACATCTCGATTTGTATCGCTTCTGCTGAATTTCCTAGAATAATTCGTGCGATATAATCGTAAGTGCTTATTTCTGGCCTCGGCAGCTTCTTCTGACAATTGTCCAATTGGCAAGATTGCTTGCTTTCTAACACTACCGCCATGAATAAGAATCTTGTGCATCGTAGGACTCATGGGGTGCCTGTTGTAAAGTTGCACATATATTTCGGCAGTTTTATGTGCATATTCTTCAAATTTCTCAATTTTAATTCGGTGTCCGCTAGTTATTGCTTCCAATATTATTTTCAGGCGGTTGATTAATTCTTCATTTATTCCAGTGATTTTCGATGCAGTTGCTGGGTCCGAAAAAAATCTTCTTGATGTGTTGCCATCATTAGTGCTACCGTATCCTGGTTTTGGAACATCTACAAGTATTCCTATCTCGTCTTTAAGTCTTTTTTGGATGAATATCTTCCTCTCTTTAACAATTGCTTTATCTTCATCGCTCCTTGCTTGCCACTTTTTAATTGGCAGTTTATATGAGAGATGAAGTATCGATTCTAAAAAGCGTATGCGTGCATGTAAAGTTGATAGTCCAAAACTCAAGGCACACAGTTCAGACGAACATTCTTCTGCAACGTGTTAAAATCTTTCGAAGTTTGACCGCAAATGTAGCACCTCATTGTCGATTTTGTGTCCGTTGCAGCATTGCATACTTTTCCGTCAACCATTGTCATTACCATCGTGTGTTTAATTTGTGCAATTTTTCCACTACACGGTACTTCGATTTTCTTTAAAAATTCAATTTGATTATTTATGTGTCCTATTTCTTGCTTCGTGATGTCAGTTGTTTCCTGCACAAAACGGATGCGGATTGGTCTACACAGCCTAGTTGAGGATGGTGTTTGATTTCGCCATATCGTTTTAATTTTTCCATTAGTATTTGTGAGTTTAATTGGTACACAACTGCTTTGGAATATATTAGCGTCACTAACATCTTCGTTTTCTGCTTAAACCATGATTGGTGCGATCCGTCACAGCCCCATTTGGTTATAAGTTCCAAGAAATTTAGCTCTTCATAGTCTAACTGCTGCAAAACCTCTTCAAGGTATATACATAAACGTGTTGCTGTATGGTCGAGAAGAGCTTGGAGCTTCACTTCCGCTAATGTTTCAGTAACGGTTATGGCATCTTCATTGGGATAACAATTTTTTTTTGCATTTTTTAGTAACGAGTACACATTTTTATTGGCATTGTATAAAATTTCATATTGCTTTTTCGTGAGCTCTGCATTTACAAAGAGTGATAAAGCTCCTTCCGCTGAAAGTTTATTCACAGGGTTGACTTCAGAAGTTGTTAATGATCGCTTGCAAATTCTTGCTTTTCTTGGGGATCTCGTTATATCCACTATTAATTTAGCCGCATCATTATGTCCCGCTGCTCTTTGACTCATGGATGCAGCAAATGTGATCTCCTCTGTTGTTAATTGGTGACGAACTTCTTCAGTTTTTCTCCGCTTTGTTCTATCACTAGCTTCATTAAATTCTTTTCGTGGTCGCCCTGAAGACGAACTGCCAAATACTGGTATTGTTATAGTTCCTTCCAGCCATTTAGCGTTTGTGCTTAAAAAGCGGTCCTCTTTTCGTTTTGCCGAAAGCCAATATCTTTTTAAACAATTTTTGAAATTTTTCAAACACTGCTTCAGTGCTAATATGTCCCCATCCCCCTGAAATTTTGAAATTTCGCTCAATTTTCTGACCAAAAAATCCAATTTCTCGTCCATGGTTCCAGCATTAGATTTTTTCACTGTTTGGAATAGCTGTAATCTTGTTCCATGTTGACTCTCGAAGTTACAAAACGGTTTTGCCTTAATTGGATGGTAGCCTGATACCTGGGTGCCCATGTATTTTTTATGTACCTATATTTATTTTTTGTAAACTTATTTTTGTTTTTTAGAGCAGGTATATAAAAATATCTTTTATGGGGATGTGTGGGACATTCCCTTAAAACTATTTTGGATAATTAAGAATTTTTGCAATTTATTAATACATATAGGCAGGTATTAATATTGTGAAGTGTTAAAAGTGATGTGAATAACAGTTGAAATCAATAATTCAAAATACATAAAAGTTTATGACGATATAAAGGTATAAGAGCAAAATAGAAGAAATGTAAAAATTTAAAAAAATCGTCAAAAATAATGGCGCAAACTTGCGCACACTTTTTTTTGGATTCTAAAATTAGAGATTCCAAATTTTATTGTGGTATCAAACATAATTCGTAGACATGCTAACCTCACCTTTAAAAACCTCTTCTTTTCCTTTTTTTGCAAAAAAAAAGTGTATAATTTGTTTTTTTTTAGCTTTTGAACGAATTGTTTCAACATGAATATTCAACATATTTTAATTTTTTTTTTTGCTGTTTTAAATAACTTTTGATCAAACCTTTCAGCGAAAAAAAAAATCTTTGTAAAACCTCTATTCGTTTAGCTGCAAAAAAATATCATATAAACATCCAGAAACCGAAAAAAAAAACATTTAAATCTCGTATAATTTTCTTCACTTTCCTGACTTTCGAGTTCGGTTTGTGCTTTGTTGTGATACAGACATGTATTTTTAAACCCGCATACGATTTGAACTATCAATCAATCACATTTGACTTTTTAATATAAACAGCGAATGGACGCTTAAAAATAAATAATATATTTTGTTATTTAACATTATAGTGAACAATTAAAACGATAAAATTAAATAAAACAAAATAGTAAAAATTTACGTATGAATGTTCATACATGTGTATACATATTTTGAACAAAAACATTTAAGTTTAAATTTCTTATTTTTTTGTTGTTGTTGTAAAATACAATAAATAATAAAAATATTAAGAGCAAAGCAAAACGGTGAAAAACAAAAACAACTCTTTGCATGAGTACGAACAGTGAACAACACTAAGACAAAATGAAAGGAACCTTTACGTTTTAGTTAATGCAAATGAAAATAATGCAGAAATAAATAAAACAAAACAATATAAACTATTTAACGCCTAAGCCAATTACTCGAACACGTTCCCTATCACCCTCGGTGTTTACAAAAACAGTGGATAGTGACTCATTAAAAAAACTACAACTAGATTTGGTGACAAGTGTTGCCAGCCCAGCAAGTATTGCTGTGACGTCAAAAACAAATTTAGTGGGAAATGATACCATGAACTCAAACACAAATGCAATGGAAAACCCCCCTGAAAAAAGTTGTCAAAAGCCTACAGTACAAGTTGGTATGGACAGGTACATAACAGTGCTTAGACGGGGACGCAGCCCTACCTCTGCAGCAGTTGCTTCGGCCTCAAAAGTACCATCTTTTGATAAAATAAATACTCAAAATCGTTTTGCAATTCTGGAGGATGAATCCTCAGAATCCTCTGAAGCACCAAACGTCATTAAACCATCCAAGCCTCCCCCGATATATCTAAGGGAGCAAAATTCAAATGAGCTCATAAAGAGTTTGATATCGGTGATAGGTGAAAATTCGTTTTACGTAGCGGCTATAAAGCGTGGAAGTATAAACGAGACAAAAATACAAGTCAATAATGAGAATGATTTTCGCAAAATAGTAAACAACTTTGAAACGCTTAAAAAAAACTTTTATACCTACCAACTGAAAAGCAGTAAAGGTCTACAGGTAGTGATTAAGGGTATTGACTCATGTGTGGACCCAGAAGAGGTTAAAACATTCCTAAAAGAAAAAGGCTTCAAGGTAAAACATGTAGTAAATATTAAAAATAGAGAAAAAATTCCCCAACCACTTTTTCGAGTGGAGTTTGAACCCGGCGACGTAAAACTTAAAAAAAAACGAAACACATCCTATTTACAATTTAAAATATATTCTCTACAGAAGAATATCTATAGAAGAGCCGCACAAAAAAATGGACCTGTTCAGTGCTTAAACTGCCAAGAATTTGGCTATACCAAGGCATACTGCTACTTACCCCCTGTCTGCGTAGTATGTGGTGAACTACACAGTATAGTTTCTTGCGATAAGTCTAAAACCGACCCCAACGTAAAAAAATGTAGCAACTGTGGCGGTAATCACACTGCGAATTATAGAGGATGCCCTGTATATAATATCGTCAAGCAAACGGTTGGACCGAAAACAAATACCCCTCAAATGCAGGTTGCAAATCAAGTAAACACAAATGCAATTCAAGCCCCCCAGCCTAGTAATAACAGAACCTCTTACGCTAACGTCCTAAAATCACACCATCCGCCAATGCAAGGTGCCTCGCCAAGTAATGATGAAACTCTGGTTTCTAATTTAAGTCGTTTAGAAAAAACCATGGAAACATTAGTTCAAACAGTAAATAATTTTACGAACACAATGGGTAATATGATGCAGGAAATGCTTAGAATGCAATCGATGTTATTGCAAGCTGTACTTAACAAACCATGAACTGTTTAAAAATTTGTTTTTGGAACGCAAACGGCTCCGCCAACATAAAAATGAATTAGAATACTTTCTTAAAAATAAACAAATTGATGTCATGATGATTTCTGAATCTCATTTGACCTCAAGAAATACGTTTAATATAAATGGTTATATACTATATGATACCAAGGACCCACGAGATAGAGCTTGTGGATTTTAATAAAAACCCGAGTCAAACACTACCTAATGTGTGATCATCGTGAAGATTATCTCCAAGCAACGAACATTTGCGTTGATGAATTAAATAGAAACCTAGTAATTTCATCGTTATACTCCCCGCCTAGATTTTCAATATCGGAGGACCAATATTATAAATATTTTAAATCATTAGGACCATGTTTCCTAGCCGCTGGCGATTATAACGCTAAACATACCTTCTGGGGGTCGCGACTTATAACGCCAAAGGGTCGTGTTTTATTTAACACAGTTTCTAAAATGGATTTAAATGTGGTAGCGAGCGGACAACCAACATATTGGCCCACTGATCATCAAAAAATACCAGATGTCATCGATTTCGGCGTGGTTAAAAACATTCCCATAGAAACGATTCATGTTGAAGCCTCCCTAGAATTATCTTCCGACCACACACCTACAATTGTTACTATAATGAACCCCAATAGAATTGTACCTCCGACTGGATACATAGCGACGACAGCTACGCAAATTAATTGGTTAAAATATAAAAGATATCTCAGTACCCATTGCACAGAAAATATTCCGCTCAGTACACCGGATTATGTAGATCGCTCTATTGACAATTTTGACAGTTTTCTGAAACTAGCTGTTCAACATTCCAGCGATACCCCCAAAAAAATTAAAAATACTAAAATATATTCTTCAGATGTCGAGCGGCTCTTGACTGAAAAAGGAGAGTTCGAAGAGAGTGGCAACTTTACAGATCCCCGCAACTTAAGATTTGATTAAAAGAGTGCACAAAAAAGCTAAGAAAGTTACTGCAGAATCAGAAAACGGCTTCTCTAGAAAAATATCTTAAGGAACTTGATGCAACTCCACAATCTGACTACTCATTATGGCGTGCAGCTAGAAATCTAAAAAGCCAGTTATATCTAAGCCACCATTAAGAAACTTGAATGGTAATTGGGCAAGAAACGATATTGAAAAAAGAAATCTGTTTGTTAGTCACTTGAAAAACGTATTTACACCAAATATATTTCACAATATTGCGGTCGAGTTACCACCTGTTGCTGCTAGGACAGCTATTCCCCTCAGATTTGAGTTAAGAGAAATCGAAAAGGCTATTTGTGACTTAAACACTAAGAAGGCACCTGGTATTGATAAAATCAGTAATAAAATGCTTTTGGAGCTACCTCGCATAGCAAAGAAAATTATTCTTTTTATTTTTAATGCTATTTTACGCCTTGAATATTATCCTCAAAAATGGAAGGTTTCCTTAGTTACCATGATACCAAAGCCAGGTAAAGATCATACAAAAGTTGAGTCTTATAGGCCTATTAGCTTATTATCAAATATGTCAAAGTTGTTTGAGAAATTATTAGTTTCAAAATTAACACCGATTTTAAGTGTAAATAGATGTATTCCAAACCATCAGTTCGGATTTAGAAGAAAACACAGCACAATCGAACAGACTCATCGAATAGTAAATGTCATAAGAAAAGCATTTGAAGAAAAAAAATATTGCTCAGCACTCTTCATCGATGTTTCGCAAGCTTTTGATAAAGTCTGGCATGAAGGCTTATTACATAAATTGAAGCAAAATTTATCAGCAAACACACACAAGCTGCTAGAAAGCTACTTAGTCGGTCGTCAATTTATTGTTAAAGAAGGAAATTTCTTAAGTTCACCTCAGCCCATTGCCGCTGGAGTCCCACAAGGCAGCATCCTGGGCCCCATATTATACTTAATTTATACTTCGGACATGCCAACAAGCAACTATACACAAACTGCAACATTTGCAGACGATACAGGTTTTCTAAGCGTCCACGAAAATCGTTATGAAGCATCGCGTTACTTACAGCATCATATATTTCAACTAGAAATATGATTACGACAATGGAGGATAATGGTCAATGAGCAAAAATGCGTACATATAACATTCACTTTGCGCCGGGAATCTGGCCCCCCTATTACAATCAATAATCAAATAATTCCTCAACATTCGCATGTAAAATATCTCGGTATATATCTGGATCGGCGATTAACGTGGAAATGCCATATAGAGGCAATATTAACTCAAATGAAACTAAAAGCCATTCAAATTGATTGGCTTATTGGAAGAAATTCTGTCCTTAATCTCGATTGCAAGCTTCTACTTTACAACTCTATCTTAAAGTCTATCTGGTGCTACGGTATTCAACTATGGGGCACTGCCTCGGCCTCTAATATCGACAAAATTCAAAGGCGCCAAAATAAACTTCTTCGAATAATCACAGCAGCTCCCTGGTATGTTAAAAACTCAAACATTCATAAGGATCTCAATGTGCCATTAGTTAAAACTATGATTACAAAATATGCAATAAAATATTTAAAAAGGCTTGAACAACACCCAAGTCCACTAGCTCGAAATATTTTAAATCATGGCGGCCACACTCGCTTAAGAAGAAGAGACACTGCAGCAGAAAAAACTTTCCTGACCTTAGCAGGGTCTCAGAGCTACAAATCGCAACTAAAAGCCTTCAAAATTTACAATATAATGTAGAATATTGTTGTGTGTCGAGCTGCGTACTTAGTTCTTAAGATTTCTTAAAATTCAGTTTTGCCTTTTAGGCCAGCTTTTCAGGCCAAATACTCCTCTGTGTGACGCTTCAAACGTTGCGTTAGGCGCTGTATTATCGCAAGGAGAAATAGGCCATATGCACGTAAATCATTACAAAAACATGATTTAAACAGTAATCGAAAAAGAACTTTTAGCAATACATTGGGGTATTAATTTTTTTAGACCATACCTATACGGTAGAACGTTCATAGTAGCAACTGACCATAGACCTTTGATCTCCCTATTTTCGCACAAAAACCCTTCGTCAAAAATGACCAGAATTAGATTGGACCTAAGCGACTACGATTTTACAATCATCTATAAGAAAGGACAAATGAATACAAACGCTGACGCGCTCTCGAGAATAGAAATCAACTCAGAGATACTAAAAACCATGATACCAAAAGACAATGAAACAGAAAGAAAAACACTAGTAATAACCAGGGCAATGAAAAAACAAAATGAGGAAAATATAATAAGCGAACAAAGAAATGAAGATAAGAATGAGGAAAATAAGAACAAAACATGCATGAAAAAGAAAGGTATGGAAAAAGCACATCTCAGGAGTCTGATCAACTTCAAATATGGGAATGCGTATCCATGAATGACGTCAAAAATATAAAGAAATTATAATTCAATATTATAGAAAAAATTGAAGAAAAAGATATATTTATAGAAGATAATATAGTGCACATAGGTCGTAATGATAATTCTACGAAACCAGTTTCGGCCAGGAAGAAATTACGTACCCAAACCATGAAAAATGAAAATAAAAGGCTAGCAAGATACAGTGATAAATCAGCGAAATTAGATCCGATACTGAAGAAACTGATATCAAAAATTAATAAAGAGAATATTAAGGAATTAGCACTCAAGAGTGAAGATAAAATATTTGAAAACTATAGTAAAGAAGAATTTAAAGAAGCATATGCAAAAATAAAAAACAAAAATCCTCAACTAAATATACTAATATATAACGCCCCTAAAAGAATAACAGATGACATTATAAAATATAAACTAATTGACGAATTCCACAATGCCACTTAGGAATTAGAAAAGCAGTCATTAAACTAAAACAGCGGTATATTTGGAAAAACATGAACAAAATGGTAAAGAGATTTGTGTCATATTGTGACACTTGTGTCAAAAATAAACAAACAAAACACATAAAAGAACCACTTACATTAACAGACACACCAAACAACAGTTTTGAGAAAATTTCAATTCATACTGTAGGACCTCTTCGTATTTCAAACGAGTACCGATACATCTTGACAATGCAATGTGAATTGACTAAATTTGTTGTGGCACACCCCATGCCAACAAAAGATGCACATACGACAGCAAAAACATTGGTTGAACAACTAATATTAAAAAATGGTCACTTTAAGGTACTTAAGTCCGACAGAGGAACAGAATTTGTAAACGAAACCATGAAAAATGTTTGCTCAATTTTGAAAATCAAACAGATTTTCTCAACCCCTTATCACCACGAGACAGTAGGTTCCATAAAAAGAAACCATAGAGTTTTGAACGAGTTCTTGTTAACGACAGCAAATGACCATGAATGGGACAAATGGATTCCATATTTCACGTTTGCCTACAATACGGCATCACATGTGGCCACAGGCTACTCACCGTTTGAATTGGTTTACGGTAAACTACCATGTTTACCATCGGATAAAATAGAAAACGTACGAGCATTTTACAATTACGATGATTATGTCCAAGAACTAAAAAAGAGACTACAATTCGCCTTAATTAAGGCAAGAGAACTAATAATTAATAGTAAAGAAAAAAGAATTAGTAATGACAAATATCACAATAAATTTAATTTTAAAGTAGGAGAATTAGTTTTAATGAAAGTAGAAAATAGGAAAAAACATCAAAGTCCATACAAAGGACCATATAGGATCATTGAAACAAATGGTGTAAACACCACAATAGATTATAACGGTACATATAAGGAAATACATAACAATAATTTAAAACCATGTCTTATTAAATAACAAAAACTATTACAACTACATTATAATAAAAATGTAAACCAATATTTTGTCTCATAAGCTTTTGGCAGTTCTTTCGAACGCCTAATCATCGGCTGGAACCCCTACAGCTTTTAATAACCGAGGGTTATAAGGCTTTAATATAATTTTAAGTGGTACACGCCACATGGCAGAATCAATACATATAACACCACACTTGTTTTCTCTTGTTTCTGCCATTAACTTATTATAACGTTTTCTTTTTTATTATACTGAGCTGAAGGCCAAAGTTGCTATTGCTCATATATTTATATTATCTTGCGATTTGTAATTATAAGCTAATAAAACAATTAATAAATAAATAAACGTCAAACTACACTAATTTTAAAATCGCTTATTTATTAACATATTGCCACCTTAAATGAAAATGGACGTAACTACAAAAAAAATTTGAGTTTGAGTTGATTGATTAGGTTTCGTTTTATCAAACTCAATGTCCAAGCGAGTTTTTAGACCCCTGCGATTAAAAATGGCGACTTTATTAAAGAAATTCAATTCCCAAGACTAACAATAAATGAATTTGTAAAGTTGTTGCTTCTTCTGTAAAAAATTAAAAGTCGCTACATTCGTTTGCATTTAGGTGACAATATGTAGCCTTTAAAAAAAAAAAAATTTCAAAGTATATTCATTTACTATTTTTATTTTTTATTGCAGAATAATATGTAATAACAACCTATTGAGTTGGCCATTGTATTTGAAATCAGAGTTGAAAGCTGTAACTATGAGAAATTCATCATCACCAGCCGCCCACTTCTTGTTTATTTATAAATTGAGACCAATAATTAACATAATTTTGCATTTGAATATATATATATCTATCTAATCAGTTGTGGCTTATCCTTGTCGAATTCAAATGGTAAGCTTAATACGTTATTATCAATTTTCTTGTTGGCGCCGATATACACATTAGGGTTGCCCTTTAGTGGCTAGAGATCTTTTTCTAAAGTTGGAAGTACATAACACGCGTTAGATCGTCGACGATTATCGTGCGTTTAAGAACTTTAGCGCGTAAAAAATAGCAAGTTACACAACACGCGTTACAAAAGCCATTCCTGTCAGCTGTTTTTTATTTGTTTACTTATTTGTGCATTACAAACGGATTCGAAAGTATATCAAGATTTTGTTATTTTATTGAATTTATTATTTTAATAAGTTTTTCTTTCTTGATTCCCAAATTTGTTAAATTATTCTTTTTATTGTCAGCTGATTACTTGTCAAAAATACACAACGCGTTTAAAAGTTCAAAGTTAACCAACTTTCTGGCGCAAACGCGTCAAAATATTTAGCATGCAGCCTGCTCTATGAAAATACACTAGTTTCACTTTTTTTGACAGAAGACGACAGGGCGCGCGCGACTTATGTTATTTATTTAGAGGAGATTGAAAAAAAAAACAACTTTTCACTTTTATGGTTTTAATACAATTGATTATTTATTTGTTTTATTATAAAATGAAACTTATTACCTAAATATAAAAGTGTTTATTATGAAGTTTTACAAAATGCTTATTCATTAAGTACAAAAATTCTTAGTAACTAAATACAGAAGTGTGTTAAAATTGATTATTAAACTAAATACAGAAGTGTGTTAAAATTGATTATTATTTATTTAAATTTCCTAATAATTTTGTCTGTACAGGAAGTGAGAAAATGTGTGTATTTTGTCTTGGTGGTTTTGTTGGTGGATGTGTTAATGTGGGTGATTCCATAACTCCTCCCCCCTTAGAGTAAAGTGAGGGCCACAAGGAACTTGGGTTGGCCTGAGCGATGACTGGCGGTGCTTGAGGTTTGAATGTGCCAATAAATCTGCTGGTGATGAAGAGAGCTCCTGCAATAACAACCACGCCAATTACTCCTATTGCTGCGTACGTGATTGATATTTTTGCTTTTGATTCTTTTTGTAGTGTCACGACAGCTTCTTTGTTTTCGAAGTGGTAGTCTCTCAGCTTCTGTAGGTTAATTGTTTCTATGATGGATACTGGCTGGATTTGATTATACATTGGTGGTGCGATGTGAACCTCGTCCCAGAATATGGTGGGGTTGTCGATGTACGTTACATCATTGATTTTGACTTCGCAATTCTTGAAATGAAGCAAGGCTGTTCCTTCTGTTGTAAATGTAGTTTTACTGCAAGAAGAATTAATTAAAGTTTTGGGTACATTTATAAATAAAATAAAGTTTTCTTCCGGCTGTAAAATTGCTTCTGATCTTCCTATGTCGTTGAAGGTACACTGGGGAGATTTGCCATTAATCAAGTTTCCCACACAAGTTGAAGCTTCTGTTTCTTCTTTGTAGATGGAGGATGGACAGTAATAAACTCGTTCTATTCTTGGGCATGCCTTGTCAAAGGAGTGAACATTATTTTCGTTATAACTTATATAAGGTTTTGTTACAATTTGCTTTGTTTCATTTACTGGTAGGGGTACAATGTGGTAAAATTTATCTTCTTGTGGGTCTATTATTGGTATTTTTACGTTAAATATTATGTTAGTATTATTATAGTATGCTTGTAATCCAAGTAACTCGTATATGTGCTCATAAGAGATTAGTTCAACAGATTGTTCTGTTAGTGTGTCGTAAATTGCTTGCAATTCATATTGGTTTAATATAAATTTTGATATTATGTTTAATTTAGCAAGTACAATTGCTTCGGCTAAGTTTGTAAGGTGGTCGCTTAGTAGGTCTATATTGTAGTTAATTTGGCTTATGAATTGGATTTCTTGTAGAGTACTCTCTTCTTTCCTAATCTTGTTTGATGTTTCTGTTAGGTATTGTTTTATTTTTTCCTGTTCTTTATTAATGTGGGAGGTCAAATTTTGAAATCTTTGTATCATTTCTGTGTTTAGATTGTGTTGCTGTATTAGTGTTATTTTTGTGTCAAGATTGGTGTTTTTTAGTTTTTCTATTTGGTGATTAATGTTTTCTGCGTCTCGAGCGTCCATGTTTCCTGTAATAAATTTTATGGCGGAACCTAGTCCGTTTATTAATCCTCTTTTTGTTCTTTTAATGGGAATTATTGAATTTATTTTATTTTGGAGTTCATTTAGCTTAAGATTTGTTATTTTTATAGAGTCGGTCAATGTTTCTTTTGTCCGAAATATATCTAGTATGCTAGAGATTTTCTTGATATTTGAATTGTATTCTTCGAAATTTACTATATGAATGAGGTTACTAAAACCATTGATTATCCTTGCCGTTCCTAGATGTAATTGAATTGTGGCTTGACCTCTTTTGATGTGCTGGATCTCAATTAGTTGAGCGATTGTTAGTGGTAACAGGCACCCAAGAATGATATGCTTCATGATGTGTCCTTAATCCTCTTGTAGTTGCTCTTTTTTTCCTCCTCAGGTTCTCACGGTCCTTAAGTGTCAAAACACACCAATTAAAAGGTTGTGAACGTCCACGATATTGTTGTAAAATGTCAATTGTTATTATTATTATTTTATAATAGTTTTTTATTGATCACTATCCCTGATATTCCTTCAAGGATTTTCTGTGAGCTTTAGATTATTGTATTGTTTATTATGGATCACTATCCCTGATATTCCTTCAAGGATTTTCTGTGAGTTTAAAATTATTATTTTATTTATTATTGATCACTATCCCTGATATTCCTTCAAGGATTTTCTGTGAGTTTTAAATTATTGTATTGTTTATTATGAATCACTATCCCTGATATTCCTTCAAGGATTTTCTGTGATTTTAAAATTATTATTTTATTTATTATTGATCACTATCCCTGATATTCATTCAAGGATTTTTTTTTTGTGAGCTTTTATTTTATTTAATTATTGTTCACTTTCCTTGATATTCACTCAAGGATTTTCCTTTTAACTGGGGACCGCGATACCGACTGCGCCACTTATGTTATTTATTTAGAGGAGATTGAAAAAAAAAACAACTTTTCACTTTTATGGTTTTAATACAATTGATTATTTATTTGTTTTATTATAAAATGAAACTTATAACCTAAATATAAAAGTGTTTATTATGAAGTTTTACAAAATGCTTATTCATTAAGTACAAAAATTCTTAGTAACTAAATACAGAAGTGTGTTAAAATTGATTATTAAACTAAATACAGAAGTGTGTTAAAATTGATTATTATTTATTTAAATTTCCTAATAATTTTGTCTGTACAGGAAGTGAGAAAATGTGTGTATTTTGTCTTGGTGGTTTTGTTGGTGGATGTGTTAATGTGGGTGATTCCATAACTCGCGCACTAACGCGTGTTATGTACTTCTACCTTAAAGATTACGCCATTTTTAGTGGTGAAAAGTTGGAAACACTGATACATAAATACTGTAAAGATTCATCAAAGAACACACCCATAATCATAAACAACTTTGCTAAGCCAATGACAGTTTCGTAAAACTTAGTCTGTGTTCATACGGCTCTTGTCTTGTTGACATGATTGCTACTTTAAAGGCAAGAGGGACGAGGGGAAAAGAAACGAGTACACAGATGCATGTACTGTCTTTACGTTTTGCTTTCTTATTCGTTGTTTAATTTTGTTTTTGTTTTCAATATCAAAAAAGCACATTTCGTCAACATGACATTAATCATTTGAACCCCAATTCATGTTCAAAGAAGAAAAAGGAAGAATCTTGTCAATAAGAAATGAGCCGTATGAACTCAGACTTAAGAAAAAATTTCCTTACGGTCAATGTTCACAGTTTCTTAATAAATAGTATTTTTACACTTGTCAACGACTAACATAAATTTGCGTAGATTTTGATATTATCACATAAGAAATGTACAGAACTGAAAATCAACCTCTTTCTACATCTTCGTAAGTTGTTCCTACCACATTCTGTTCCCTTTTTCACTTTTATTTTACTAGAAAAAAGGCAATTAGTTCTAATATTATTGTGACATTACCATAAGCGTGGCTAGACTGTTATTCTGGGGTGCCCTTCTCAAAAATAAATACAAAATAATTTTAATTACAGCAAAATAATTTCTTATTAAAACAAAATTAAAAAATATATCATAAAAATTTAGTCTGCAATAAATGCAACAAAAAACAAAGTTTTTCGAAAATTAAAGGTAATTAGTGTTTTCGAGTTTTAGATATATAAATTATAATTTGTTAAAATCAATTTATTATTGAAAATTTTATTCTTTCGTTATTCTTCTGAAGTAATTTTGTACTTGAATATTTAATTTTCAATACCTAAAAGTGCTTCATTTGTTCCCAAATCGAATTGAAAGAAATTGCTTGCCGCTATAGCTAATGGAAGGTTTTCGAATCGGTATTAAATTAGAGCTGCCAGAAGCTTGAACCTATCAACCAGGACACATAGAAAAAATGGATAAAATATTACGCCAACAAAAAAGTTTTTTAATGCATATGTATGTATGTATATGTAAAAACCATCCAGTTTTTATTTTTAAATCCAACAATATATGAGGCTATCAGCGCTGAAGTGGTTACTTGGTTACGGTTCTGGTGAAAGATATGTTCTTTGCACTGTTCTTAACAGTGCAATAGTCGAGTAACTCAACTGATTGTATCCAAAACAGATGGCGCTAGAAACATAGTTTTTGGATGGGCCTTTGCAACCAAGCACTATAGTGCAATAGTAGTGTTAACTCCTGTTACATTGAATATTACTGTCCAGTGTTTCAGTCTTTAACGAGTTTCTTTCTTTATTCCATGGAACAGACTTGAAAAAATCAAAATCTTTTGATTTTTCTTCAACCAACTTGACAACTGTCAAACTAATCAATTGACAAAGCCATACACGCTTTGATTTAGACAACAACCGACTCAGTTGACAATTGAATTGAAACGTGTATGGGCTATTTTAAAGAAAGTAATTTGTTATCGGTTTTCGATTACTTATAAAAGTTGTTAACACGGTATAACTTTTTAAAGCAACTAGTTGAAACAAAATTTGGAAGAGAATTGACTCATCTAATTTTATTGAAAGCTTTTAGTTAAACGACGTTAACACCAGATAACAGT
The DNA here is from genome assembly GCA_930367215.1 of Pollenia angustigena. Classification (NCBI taxonomy): domain Eukaryota; kingdom Metazoa; phylum Arthropoda; class Insecta; order Diptera; family Polleniidae; genus Pollenia; species Pollenia angustigena. The sequence continues at coordinate 5,853,353 of OV884061.1, read as the reverse complement.
TGAATTAAACTAAAGTTGTTTATACAATTGCCTTATGTAAGCAGTGTTACAACAGAAATCTTAACCTTTGCTAACAACTAAAACCAGCAAAAAGCAAATTTTTTATCTTGACCTGTAAAAAAACCAGGACAATTTCATACTGGACCAGGACACCAGGACAAGTAGTCAAAAACCAGGACAATCCTGGAAAACCAGGACGTATGGCAGGCCTATATTAGATATAAGAAATTTTGGTATTGATTACTGGATAATGTATATTTTTCTTACAACTGAAGAAATATCATGAGGCAGATCCATAAATTAGCTTTAACCATAAGTTGATTCTATATAAAAATCTTTATTTAAAGAGTTTTGTTTTTATTTTTTCGTAACTTGCATTGCTTCTAATGATATATTATTTTCTTTTGAAAAGTTTTCAATATCGCTCCAAATTTCATCAAACTTATTACGATTCTCTTTAAATATTACAAGTCCAAGGGTAGCGCTAGTTGTATCATGAGCTTGTCCAAGTGTCGAATTTAACGTTTGAAAGGTAACAAAATTTACAATGAAATCAAGTTTCTTAATTAATGTTCTAATATTCTAAAGGCCCAACCACAATGTGCTTAAGTTGGCTTAATCAAATGTGCGAATACATGTTAATTATATGAGGCAAACCATATTGAACTTAAGGAAACTTTTTGCTAAGTTTAATGAAACTGTCATTTGCTTAAGCAAGGTGCGAAACTAATCGAACATTCCGTACGGAATCAAATGTTTTTTATTTTGTTTTTGTTTTTTTAAATACATTTGAGAGACTTTTTGCTAATTTTTGACAGTAGGTTAAGCAAGGCTATGCATATTATGGTTGAGCCTTAAGACTTTAAGCCTGGTTAAATTTTTTTTTTGCTAACTTTATTTTACTCTTCTTTTTATATAAATGGCAATCATCATAGTATGATTATTTTGTTTTATACACTGAGAAAAACTTTCGTTAAATATAAACACTTATGTAAAAGAAATGGAATATTTAATCGGCATTTAAAAATATCTATACACTTACAACAAATGTCGCACGAAAACAGTAATTAAAATAAACAAGTAAGAATGCTATATTCGGCTGTGCCGAATCTTATATACCCTTCACCATTGTGCGAGCAGAATACAGAGCAACTAGACAAAAACTAAATAAATTTTACATACCTATACATACATATTTACAATACTTAGGCCCGTTTTCACGACTTAACGATAGCTAAATGTAGGAATTTATCGAACAGATAATGAGTTTTTAATTATCACAAGTTCCCTTTAATCTAAAAGTGAAGGATAAGGTAAAGAGAGGAACGTTCTACCTTTAACTTTTGTCGTAAGGTTTAGATTTGAGATTGCCATATTATATTCACATATTTTTTATATATGGCAACTCCAAGTATACGTATATTTTGTCTGGGTTCACACTATGAAAGTTTTCTTTCAGAAAGTCTGAGTTTATAGATGAGAGGGGAAGAGATCATGCTTTTTTCTCTCCTCTCTCTCCCATAAACTCAGATTTTCTGAAAGAAAACTTTCATAGTGTGATCCCAGACTTTGTAAATTATTAACAAACTCGTATTTTGAAAAATAAAATTTACAAAATGTTAAATTCACGTGTACGCGGTATTTTATTTATATTTGTCATTATTAAAATATATTTGTGCACACAAAAATTTTAAATGAGAAAAGTAAAAGAAAGTACGTAGTTGCCAGCTCGTATTTTTATTTTGGCAAAAATAATCGGTATTTACTTTAGTGTTGCCACATTTTTAAAAATGTTAAGTTTATTTTATACAGAAGTTGTGAAAACGAAAAATAGTTCAAGGTAACTTTATTCCTCACTAGTGCTAAAGGTACCATTAACTATTTCGATCTTTAAAGGTCAATCGTGAAAACGGGCCTTAAAACTTCATTATAAATAAAATTTAAAAAGCGAAAACTGGTAAATATTTTTTTTAAATCGTTTTTAGAACACAAAAAAAATAAAAATATTAAAAAAAAAATTTCTCTCCTCATAAGGACCCAGAATATATATACTTTATAGGGTCTTAGATCAATATTGCAGAAATTACAAACGGAATGACAAACTTATATATACCCTTTTCCACCTGAGGTGAAGGGTATAAAAAGAGCAATTTTTGGGATTTCAGTATTTTGATTATAACTTAGCCATTTTTTAACCGATTTGACAGATTTATATACCGACGTGTTTAAGAAGAAATTTACCATTTACTTGAGTTATAAAGCTTGGACTCGAGGAGACCTATAGTTCCCGAAAGTGGGTATTAAAAAAAAACAATTAAATTTTGGTCATAATTTTTTTGTATCCGAACCGATTTTCCCGAGTTTTTTATAAAATATGTTCTACTAAAATATTTCCGATATTTTGGTATATAAGTCATATCCATAGGACATATGACAGCCCTAAAATTTAGGTTTTTAAACAATTTTTCATTTTTTTGTACGGGAGGTACCACGCCCACTTCTCCAATCCCGCCCACATTTTGTAGGGTGGTGTGTATTGACAACCTAAATGTGTGTACCTAATTTGAAAACTTTGGGTCTTGCCGTTCTCCAGATATACAGAAAAAAGCAATAAAAATACAACAACAAGGGATTTTTGGAAAAAGTTAGAGGCAGTCGTGGTTTTTTGATCATATCTCAGCCATTTGTGAACCGATCTTGCTCAATTTTAATAGCACGAAATGGTGGACTATACGTGACATAAATGTAAAACAACCTAGCCGCTATCATGTCTGGAGTCTCCGGAAAACACATATCAAACGTAAGACGGACAGACGTACGGACATGGTTAAATCAAGTTCTCTCCTCATAAGGACCCAGAATATATATACTTTATAGGGTCTTAGATCAATATTGCAGAAATTACAAACGGAATGACAAACTTATATATACCCTTTTCCACCTGAGGTGAAGGGTATAAAAAAGGAATAATTCTGGGATGGGCAAAACCGGGTCTGGGAGGTTTTACCCACGCAGCCCGGCAATGGACATAACTAGCAATATAAATTATTTACCATGTATTATTTTTGTTTTAATTTTGTTTGTGTTTTGTATTTTGACAACTTAAATTAAGTAAGATGTAGGAAGTGTGAATGCATGTTTACCATTTTTAACATCTTATATGCGTTCCTCCGAAATATATGCAAGTGTGAAAGGCGTCAACGTTGACCAAGTTTAAAAACAACTTACAATATTTAAATTATATGTGTTTAACTTAAGTAGAATCTGGTAATTTATGTCTCATGATGAGTTACATTTATTATATTAATTTTCACATGTGTATTCTAAGTCAAATTACAATTTATAAAGCTTTCATACTTTAATAGTCTTAAGGTACGTTCAGACTAATGAAATATTTGACAAAATAATTTGTTCTGATATTTGCTTCAAACTGTGTGAAACAAAAAATATTTTGTTTAATGTTCACACTAAGCTCAAATATTTGACAATTTTTGTTTGTTAAAACAACTGGCAAATAGTCTCAAATAAAATAAATGAAATCATGTTTGCCATGTGTTCAGACTTAGACAAATATTTTCATCAAATAATTATTTAATGAAAGGGTTCAAAAATTAAAATATATTTCACAAATAGTAAAAATTGCCAAATTAGCGGATATGTGTAAAAATTTGCTAAAAGCGTTATGATAGCAAAGCCTAATAGGTATTAAAAATCGTTAAAGCTGTAAAGATTCACCGGGGAAAATCGCTTCTTCGCGAGCATGGCTAAAATTCGCGAAAAATTCCAAACTTGGAAACAAACCCTAACATTTATTTGAAATCCTTTAAAAAAAAACAATTGTCGGAAAATAACAAAAAAAATGTTTTTTGCAAAATAAGCGAAAATTCGCGGAATTTTTTAAAATTTCAAACAAGCCATAAAATTGATTTAAAGTCCCTAAAAGTATGAGGAATGGCAAAATTCGGTAAAAATTGCCAAATTAGCGGAAATTTGCTAATAGCGGCATGATATCAAAGCTAAAAGCTAGATTACACTATCTCACAAGTCTTACGTATTCCATAATACTTTGTGAGATAGAAATCTAATGAGTTTTGTTGCGACTGTCAACAAATCTAATGTAGCATGACAGTTTGTGTTCACAACATCACACAAAGTATAAACACTCCCACATGAAAAAAATGCAACCCTGATCCAATGAAAAGTATTATTGTTTAGAAATTTTTCAAAAAAAGATGAAGTCGTATGGGATGTCAAACTTTTTTCATAATACTTGTCATTTTCGTGACACATTGCATTCACACTATCACACTTTGTCATATTACTTGAGATTTTGACATGTATTAATAAAAAGTATAATAGTGTAATCTAGCCTTTAATAGTTATTACAAATCGTTAAATCTGCAAAGAATCGTTGAATCTGCAAAGAACATGGCTAAAATTCGCGAAAAATTGCAAACTTAGAAATAAATCCTAAAATTTATTTGAAATTGCTTAATCGGTTAAAAAATACAAAATGTCGAGGAAAACAAAAAAAAAATTTCCAAAAATAGCGAAAAACCATATTAAAAGTGCCTAAAACTAGAAGGAATTGCAAAAATTCTATAAAATTGCTAAATTAGCGGAAATTTGCAAAAATTTGCCAAAAGCGGCATGATAGCAAAGTCTAATAATTATAAAAAAACTTTAAAACTGTAAAGAATCCGAAAACTTACAAGAAAAATTGCTTCTAAAGGTAACATGGCTAAAATTATTTGTCGTTGTTTGCTCTTACAATTTTTTTGTAATATCAAATAAAAGTTTGCTCAAAAACTACTAAAATATTTGATTTTTTGTGTTCACACTATGTTCACATTGGACACATATTTGTTTCCCGGCAAATACTTTTATTTGCTCAAAATCAGCTGTTATTTTATTTGACACTCAAAAATATTTTCTGTTCAGACTACGTTAGTGAAATATTTGATGTTTGCTATCAAATATTTCATCAGTCTGAATGTACCTTTATTCCTTCTATATTTTCCCGGAATATTTTCTATGCACTATCAGAATTTTTGTTTGGATTTTCATACTATTAAAGTATGAGAGCCCAATAAATTGTAATTTAACTTAGAAAACACAATCGAATTAATATGAAAATTAATATTTTTTTTTTTCATAAAAGCAAAACCGATGAATCTATTGACACATTATCTCCATGATAATTAAAATTATTTACGTTGCGCCAGTAATATCGACAGACGTTAAACGTATATTTTCAATGTATTGCACGGTTTTGTGTGACAACCAAAGATCAATTAAATTTGAAAACCTGAAAAAACACATAATTATACTTTGTAATAAGCCTTTGCTAATTAAAAACAAGTAAGAAAGTAAAGTCGGTCAAGCCCCTACCCTACACCACAGTATAACAAAAAATTTGGTAATGCACTCTACTTGGGACCCATGAGCAAGCATGAATTATCTTCCATTGTCTTAACCATATTTTTTTGCTGACCTTATCAAAACCTTTGCTTAAATCGCAAATAGCCTTTTCGATCTCTCTTATCTCAAATCTTCGGGGAACAGCTGCTCTAGCAGCAACAGGTGGTAACTCGACCGCAATATCTTGAGATATATTTGGGGTAAATACGTTTTTTAAATGATTAACAAATAGATTTCCTTTTTTTTGCCAAACTTCCATTCAAGTTTCTTAATGGTGGTTTAGAGACAACTGGCCTTTTAAGATTTCTAGCCGCACGCCATAATGAGTAGTCTGATTGTGGAGTTGCATCGAGTTCCTTAAGATACTTTTCCAAAGAAGCCGTTTTCTGAGTCTACAGTAAATTTCTTAGCCTTTTCGTACACTCTTTTAGTAAGTCCTTAAGTTGCGGGGATCTGTGCAATTGCCACTCCCTTTGAGCTCTCCTTTTTTCAGACAAGAGACGCTCGACATCTGTGGAATATATTTTAATATTTTTCGTTTTTTTTTGGGCAATATTGGAATGTTGAACAGCTAGTTTTAGAAAACTGTCAAAATTGTCAATAGAGCGATCTACATTCTCCGGTGTACTAAGCGGAATATTTTCTGTGCAATGGGTACTGAGATATTTTTTATATTTTAACCAATTAATTTGTGTAGCTGACGTCGCTAAGTAACCAGACGGAGATACAATTCTATTGGGGTTCATTATAGTAACAATTGTAGGTATGTGGTCGGAAGATAGTTCTAAGGAAGCTTCAACATGAATCGTTTCTATGGGGATGTTTTTAACCACGCCGAAATCGATGATATCTGGAATTTTATGCTGATCAGTAGGCCAATATGTTGGTTGTCCGCTCGCTACCACATTTTAATCCATTTAAGCAATAGTATTAAATAAGACACGACCCTTTGGTGTTATTAGTCGTGAGCCCCAGAAGGTATGTTAAGCGTTATAATCGCCAGCGGTCCTAATGATTTAAAATACTTATTATATTGGCTTTCTGATACTGAAAATCTAGGTGGGGAGCAGTGTGACCAGATTTTTTAAAAATATAGAGCTAAATCAGGTTTGAAATAGAGCTTAAAAAAGCTAAAGAAGGAAATTTTAAGCCAAAAAATAAAGCTACATTTTTTTTTTGCTTCTTGTAGTAACTTTTAATTATTTCGATATTTTTCATAGATTAAGGCCCGTTTTCACAACTTACCGATAGCTAAAAGTAGACTTTAACCGGACTTATAAAAGGGGTTCTATTATTAAAACTTTACTTTAACCGAAAGTTAGCGATTAAGTAAATTAAGGTTCATACTACCTTGGAGCTTAAAGTAAAGTTGTAATAATGGAACACTATCGGTAAGTTGTGAAAACGGGCCTAAGTATTGCTTGTGTAATTACAGCTGAGAATAATAATATAAATAAACGAAAAAAAAAATCCAAAAACAGCTTGACCAGTAAATTGATCAAACTTTAGCTTAATTTTTCTGTAAGAAGATAATTGCATAATGTAATTAAGAAACTGTATAATGATGTTTGATCTAGCTAAACGTTTTGCAAAAGCAAATAATTTTTTTATTAAAACAAGGGACGCCAAATATTTAATAGGTATGAACTAACTTAACTAGTAAAATTTTTTCTAGCAGAAATTTTCAAAAAATAGTTGACGGAAGTCGTTGTCGTTGTCGCAGTAAAATTTTTACTAGTAGAAATTTTCAAAAAATAGTTGACGGAAGTCGTTGTCGTGATCGCAGTCGTAGCCGTTTGAAATTCGAAATCATGACAACGACAATGTAAGTAAAAAGTTTGCCGTACATATCGTCGTTCGTAAGTTATTGTGTTCTATATGACAAAAATGTTTTTTTGGTAAATCGCTGTTAAAGTTTAGTTGTTAGTTACAAAAAACTGAACCGAAAAAGTTGTCGCAACCTTCTTACCAAGGAAACTTCTACAGTTTCTGATTTTTTTGGTAAAAAAAATTTCCGCCCTTGGAAAAGCTTCTAAGAGTAATAAGCGTTTTAAAAAAATAACCTTTGTTCTATATGCACTTATTTACGAATCTCTTATTGTTTTATAGCATATAGAACAATAGAGTTAAAACACGTCAAACCATCACGAAAAAATGGCATTTTCGGCATCAGCATCTCCGATTTGAATGAAATTCAACACAAATGTTATATGTAATTGGACTTAAACAAAACATAAATTTCAGACCCCACATTCTTTCGGCATCCGAAATATGACGTCATAAAAATGTGAAAAATGTTTAAAAAACACAAAAGTCTCCTTACAAAAGGGGATAGAACTCTTGAACTACGCAAGATAATTTAGTTTTTTTGGTATCGTTTTAAAGGTGAAAGTGCACCCTTTAAAATGATATGCATATTGTGTTTTTCTAAGAAAACGTCAAAGGTAAATTATTGGGGTCTTGAGTTCAAAGCTCCATATCTAGAAAAGTATATTTTTTAAAATTCTTAAAAAAATATATGTTAAGTATTATACCCTCTTCAACATTTGCAGAAAATTTAAAGGCAGAGACTCGATTGGTGTTAGAGTTATATACCAGAACGTGATTCTAAGTATGTTTTGTGTTCAAAAATCCCTTGTTGTTGTTGTATTTTAATTATTTTTTTCAGTATATCTGGAGAACGGCAAGAGCCAAAGTTTCCAAATTTAGTACACAAATTTTAGCTATCAATACACACCATCCCACAAAATGTGGGCGGGACTGGAGAAGTGGGCGTGGTACCTCCCGTACAAAAAATATCAAAAATTTTTTGTATCTGAACCGATTTTTCCGAGTTTTTCAGAGAATATTTCCTACTAAAGATTTCCGATCTTTTGATATATACGGCGTAACCATAGATCATATGACAGTCCAAAGATTCAGGTTTTTATACAATTTTTGATATTTCTTGTACGGGAGGTACCACGCCCACTTCTCCAATCCCGACCACATTTCGTGGGATGGTGTGTATTAATAACTAAAATTTGTGTACTAAATTTGGAAACTTTGGCTCTTGCCGTTCTCCAGATATACTGAAAAAAATAATTAAAATACAACAACAACAAGGGATTTTTGAACACAAAACATACTAAGAATCACGTTCTGGTATATAACTCTAACACCAATCGAGTCTCCGCCTTTAAATTTTCTGCAAATGTTGAAGAGGGTATAATACTTAACATATATTTTTTTAAGAATTTTAAAAAATATACTTTTCTAGATATGGAGCTTTGAACTCAAGACCCCAATAATTGAGCTTTGACCTTTTCTTAGAAAAACACAATATGCATATCATTTTAAAGGGTGCACTTTCACCTTTAAAACGATACCAATAAAACTAAATTATCTTGCGTAGTTCAAGAGTTCTATCCCCTTTTGTAAGGAGACTTTTGAGGTTTTTTCACATTTCTTTTATGACGTCATATTTCGGAAGCCGAAAGAATCTGGGGTCTGAAAATTTATGTTTTGTTAAAGTCCAATAACATTCAACATTTGTGTTGAATTTCATTCAAATCGGAGGTGATGATGCCGAACGACTTAATGGTTTGACATGGATTCACTCAATATGTAAAAAAGAATTGTGAGAAATGAAAAGCAATGTGTTTTCACACAACAAAAACTTTATTTCATATAATATTAACTTAATTTTAAACTAAATCTTATAAGTATGCCACAGCATTTAACGATAAAAAATTATATAAACTTCTCACATCATTAATTTTTTCCGATGATATCTTTTTAGTAGCTGAATTCTGAAGATGTTCATCAAATAAATTGTTTTGAGTTGAACAAACCCATTTCCGATCTTTTTTTAATACTGATTTTCATTTTGGCACAACGATGTTTTGTATAATATTGTGAATAGCTTATTGTTTTTATATTGCAACGATTTAATACATGCAAAAGGGACATTTTGAAAATCAAGTTTTTTTGATTTTACTGAATACACATGAAAGTCTTCAGATGACATTAGTTCATAGTTCAACTTAATCTAAAGGGCCGTGAATTTCTCGTAATTTAAAATGTCGGTCAATTGCACTATGCACGGTATCCACTTCCTGAATTTGAGAATGACCCGGCTCAGAAAATTTTTGGGTGATTGATTGAATGTTTTTATGGTTGTGCGTGAATTGCAGAAGGGCCGTTGAGAAAATCTGATTTGTATTTTGAGGCACGCAGGAGTCGCTCCACAAGATGAAATGTTTAACATTCTTAAAATCCTTAACTATTTGCTGTAAAATATTTCCCACAACGCTGGCTTTGTCATTGCCTGAACGACGGCTTTGTAGCTCGTTCAAAATAGCGCAGTAAGTTATGTTCGATTCTCTTTTGTTTTGCGAAAGACTGTTGCCGTCATATTGAAAACGGAAAGTTTTCTCTTATAATAATAAATAGATGAAAGCCCCTTCGGAAATGTAAAAACACTTTGTAAGTCGAAACAAATTACTATGGTGTCTTTGGAACTTTTCATCCAAAGTAATATTTTGTTTGTTCTTTTGGAACAATACACAACGATCGCGCTGATCTTGTTTCTGGCACAAAAAATCCGAGGTTGAATTCTTTTTTAAAAATACCTGTAAACGTCGATAACGATGTGGAATGTTCATTTTATTTGCCAAGAGCAATGTGAAATCATAAAAAGAAAATAAATGTGAAGTCACAAAAGAAAATAAAACGAAAACAGACAATGCATAAAGTTCCAAATTACTACAAACTTCATTTACACTTTTATATAGAACAAAATAAAAAATTATTTTTTTTATTAAGTATTTTTGCTTCGTTTTTGTTCTATATGCACCATTTTTTGCACATAGAACACAATAGGTTACGAAGCTTCTCACTAAAGTGTTGTATAGCACAAAGTCAATGTCTCATATTTCGAAAACTATAAATGATACGAGCAAACCGATGACACAGATCGACAGATCTCTAAAAGTTTACCTAAAAATCAATCTTATCTAAATTTTTTATATTTTGCGGTATAGAACACAATAACTTGGGAACGACGATATGTCGTTTGCGTCAATCATAATACCAACTTTTAAAAACCACTATATTTCGACCACGACAACAACACTCATAAGAAGGCCAAACAAGATATTTTCTCTGATACCTATGCCAACAACTAATTTTTTTCATGATGAAAAAAAATAAACGATTTAATTCTTTTAATGGTTTGAGTCTTCGAAAATTAAAAAGAACGTTCTGCTAATGTAACTATAACGCCCATAATTCGATTTACTTTTGCTCTTGATGCCTGCTTATAGATGATATAAGTATGTGGCAAACATGCTTTCATCGCTATATGGACTATCACGTAAATCCTTTATATTAAATTTACTTATAACGGCAGAAAAAACAGATAAATTGTAATATATCGCTAAAGTGGTTAAAAGCTGTAGTGACTATAAAGAAAAGTACTGTATGCTTAAACCTTATTTTAAAATTCTCATGCAATAGGTATGGGCATAAAACTTACTCTAAGCTTTGCTTTTGTTCAATAATTGATTTGTGCTCTTGCTATTATCACTGAAATATGGAATAGAAATACATATGTAAATAAATTTACTGTTTATTCAAGAAATTTTTCGAAGTGTAACTTTTGACAAAAATTCTTAATTTTTTTGGAAAAGAGCGTAACTTTTGTATTCTTCCCCTCGCAGCATTGTTATGTATGTAAATCAAATCTGCAACAGCGATTTCTTCTGCGCTGCCAAACTATTACCCTTTTAACTAAATCACACATTAGTTTATTCGGATAAACTGTTTTATTTATTTTAAAATATTAATAAACACGAAATTCAAATTAAAAAAAGGCTAGGAAAAGCTAAGGATATATTTCAAGCTGTAAATAGGATGAGCTTTTTTTTAACCTTAATTTCACCGGGATCTTACTCCACTCGAAATAGTGGTTTGGGAGTTTGTTCCCTATTTTAAATATTAACTACGTGTTTTATTTTAAAGCCTTTCTCTTTTAGGAATGTTTTGATTTCTACAGGGTCCATACATGAGTCTTCAGTTGGTATGTATATAAGCTTTTTTTAAGTTCTTCAAATTTGGTAATAATTGTACGATAATCATTCTCTTGATTAACTTGTATTTTTGTCTCGTTTATACTTCCACGCTTGATTGCAGGCTACGTAAAACGAATTTTCTCCTATCACCGAGATCATATTCTTTATTAGCTCATTTGAGTTTTGCTCCCTAAGATATATCGGGGGAGGCTCGGACGACTTTATTACGTTTGGTGCTTCAGGGGATTCATCAAGAATTGCAAAACGATTTTGGGAATTTATTCTGTTAGTTGTACCATCTTTTAAAATTTTCGATGCCGAAGCCACTGCTGAGGAGGTAGGGCTACGACCCCGTTTAAGCACTGTTCTATATCTATCAATGCCAACTTGTACTGGAGGCTTTTGAAAATTTTTTACTTGAGTTACTGAGTTTTCCATAGCGGCTGTTATAGGGTTAATTGTATCATCACTTATTAACGTTGTTTTTGGCTCTGCGGCAACACTTGCATTTAATGGATTTGCTATTGTATTACGATCGACCGTATTTGTAAACAAAGCCGTTAAATATTTACTATCATCGATTTTTGTTTCGTCAACACTCAGTCTGAGTTCATACGGCTCATGTCTTATTGACAAGTTTCTTCCTTTTTATTCTTTGAACATGAATTGGCGTTCAAATGATTAATGTCATGTTGACGACATGTGCTTTTTTGATATTGAAAACAATAACAAAAGCAAAACGTAAAGACTGTACATGCATTCTTGTACTCGTTTCTTTTCCCCTCGTCCTTCTTGCCTATAAAGTAGCAATCTTGTCAATAAGACATGAGCCGTATGAACTCAGTCTCACTGTAACATAATACATTAAATACAGAAACTCACGACTGCTGGGTGCAGCTGTTATGCTGATACTTTTTTACTGCACAACAGCTGTGCAAAGTTTGAATTTCAAAAGTTTTATAAGCAAACATAAAATAACAAAAAAAATGTTATCAACAATAACGATGTCAAATTTCATTGAAAATATTGACATGAAAAAGCATTACAAAAAAAATAAAACGATTTCTTTTATGTCAAAAGCTATTGCTTCAGAAAATTAACTGCAGCAATAATTGTCAAAATTTACTGCATAACAAAAAACTTTTGGTTAAGAGCAAATTTCAAAAATAAATATTTCTTGAAAGATTTTCTACAAAACTTAAAATTTTGTAAATATATTTATTTAAACATAATCTGCCGTATTCATAAAAAATAAAATAAGTTTGAAATGTGTTTTGGGGCAAAATTTTCAAATAAAGACTATGTATAGGGAAAAATACTTCAAGCTTTTATAAACCATATTTTTAGTAACTCCATCATATAGAATTTTATATTTATTAAGCTTTAAACAATTTTATTTTGGAAAAATTCTCAATTTATTTATTAGTTTGAGTAAAAATATACAAATATATATGTAGTAATAATTTATGTACTTGTTACATATTTACTTATTGTAATATGTACATAATTAATTAAATGTTTCGCAAGGCCGAAAACCCACAATAAAGAAAAAGTTTATTAAGCAAATATCTAGTGTTAAATAAATAAATATCGACATAATTTAAAGATAAAACCAATTTTGTAAAAAAAAATGGCAGCCACGTAGTATGAATATATAATATTACCTCTTAATTGGTAAATCGGTATGATTTAAACGCCATATTTCCCATATTTTATAGATTCATTTTTCACCTAAATAGATATGGATAAAGTATTTTGCAACTTTTAAGACCTATAACTTTATATAAATAATATATAAAATTATATAAATATCAATTTGGTGTTGAGCCGAGTTAATATTCTTGGATCAAGCCGGTTCTTTTCTGTTAAGCCTGGTACTCTGTTCAACATTTCACGTGAAATGCTGTCAAAACGCATATGAAAAAAACTTGTGCGGAATATCTATGAAATAATGTTGATGGAGTTGTACTCTGTTCATTTTGTGAAAAAGTTTCGAAATGTTTCTGGCAACATTTTTTTACAACTGCGAAATAATGTAAGCTGCGCTTATTTCACGTGGAATTTTAAGCAAAAAAGTATGAACTGATTATTTAATAAGAAATAAAAAAGGAATATAACACAGCCGGTAACAGTTTTCTAACCATATTTATTTTCTGTTTTATTAAATTTTTTATTAAAAAAAAATTATTTTTAGTAAAATAATCAACTTCCAAATGATTTGCAAATCACTAGCAACGCTATAAGATTTAGAAGGTTATTGAGGGAATATTTTTCGTAAATTTTTTAATGTTTTAAATGAAAACTTTTTTTATTTTTATTTTTATTTTTTTTATTTTTATATACCTTTACTTTATTTATTTTACTCTATTTAAATTTAAATATAATCTATGTAGTTTTTAGAAAATATTTCTTTATCAATGTATACTTTAACTTGTCTGATTCTAATGCTGTAATTTATAAGATATTGTGTCTTGTTGTGTTAGAAAATCAAATTAATAAATACAAATACAAATACATGTGGGGTTTGTTTACTTCCCGTCTATACCAGATATAATTATTGCGACATATATTGCAGTAAATGTCAAAATTATGTTATCTTTAATGTAGACAGCAATTTCTTGTACATATTTATTGCCGACAATATATGTTGCAATAATTGTAAGTCTATTTTCGTTGACAATTATTGCTTACATAAAACGTCAAATTTGGTTATGAATTCAGAAAAAAGAAGCAAAAAAGAAATATATAAAAGCAAATTGTGTGAGAAAGAAATCAAATTTGTGAAATGGTAGCAAATTGTAATTGTAGTAAAAGAATTAAATTAATGAATTTAATAAACACTAAAATAAAATTACAAAAATTATTTTTATTAATATATAATATAATATAAAATTAATATTTTTGTATAAAAAAGACCTCAAGCTTAAACAAATCAATATACATTTTAATAATAAAGTCGAATAAGAAAGAATTTATATCAATAAAAATAATTTTTGAAGGAAAGCGCCAATTTTTACACTGCACCTTCTTCCTTGATTTTTTTCAAATTATGAGTTAACATATATATGTACGTTTTCACATGCCTTTAACATAAGCTGAGCAATAAGCAATATTGCTTTGTTATTCTACCGACGTTATTGCCAACTGGCTGAGATATTTATCTTTAGTGCAGACCTAGGGTTACATACGCAAAACAATGTCGCATACTTTGCAGGAATAAAATCGGCAAATTGTACAAACGTTCATGATAGGTAAAGCACGATGGCCACGTTCAAACTGATTTGACAAATAATATGTATGTATTGGTAATATTTGGTTTTGCTTAACACAGCAACGTATCAAACTCAAACCATCAAATTTCATTTCAAAGCTGTTTTTAAAAGGTAAGAACGTGTGGTTAATTTGGTCGCAAAATATTTTTATGTTTACAAATTTTTTTTTTTTTAGAAATGTGAATGACATAAGCAGACCATACACGATTCAATTCAATTGTCAACTGAGTCGGTTGTTGTCCAAATCAAAGCGTGTATGGCCTTGTCAGTTGATTAGTTTGACGGTTGTCGAGTTGGTTGAAGAAAAATCAAAAGATTTTGATTTTTTCAAGTTGACTACTAAGTCTTTCAATTCGATTGTACTGTGTGTGCTCAAATCTCTTGATCAGCTGTCAAAATTAATTTTTGTAGTTAAGTATTTTAAAAAATGTCTTATTTCATTAAATTTTAAAATAAATTTATAATCTTTCAATTCAGTTGATGAAGTTGTCAACTGAGTTGAAAGACTCAGTTGACAACTGAATTGAACCGTGTATGGGGCGCAATAGAAAATTGTTGCATAGCTATTGCTCTGGCATATGCAGGAAAATACTTTTCTTTGTATTTTTGAAGAAGAACTTTATACTGAGAATTTTTCTCATCTCTGTTGCTGTATTCCTTGGATTTAACCTGCCATCACAGAGTATACAGAGGCGTCACGAGACAGAAAATATTATGTTTTTTTCTGTCTTTTTCTTCGAAAGCTGCCCTTTTTGCGTTTTTTGTTTTGAATATGCAATTTGTGTTGATAGTAGCGGCCTGTTTTTACGCATTGTCACTTCGCTAACAAAATACGTTTTCTTTCTCTTTCTTCGAAAGCTGCCCTGGCAAATGATTTAGGCATTTTTCATACGTCACTTTTTTCATCTCTGTATACTTTGTGCTGCCATAAACCAGGCAAACCACGGTATACTTCAATAAATTCAAGTACAAAATTTGTTTCTTTCATTTTTTATTTAACCACAAAATTTTTACCGTACGGTGTTGTCGCTGCGAAAACTGAATAAAAATGCCATTTGACGTTTTTCGCAGCAACACATCAAATTCGCTTCAAATCATAGTAGCAGCGGCAGTGAAAATCTAAATTGTTTTGATTTTCGTCAAACTCACATCAACATATACGTGTGAGATTTTTTTCACTAACACAATCAAAAAAAACTGAGTTTGACAAATCAATTTGATACGTCGCCATCGTGCTTAACATCGATACATGTCAACATTTTCGTGTGAAATAATAAATGTTGCTCAACATTTTTCACAAATTTGAACAGAGTACTAGGCTTTAAACAAAAAAAAAAAAAAAAAAAAATTAAGCACTCATTCTTTAAATATTTATTTTTATTAGCAACACTTTTTCGGTTTTGTAGTCAGTGATGTTAACCGTACGGTAATTACCCTTTTTTACGGTTATTTTGAGCCCCAAAAGGTAGCAAGGTAATTTCATTTAAAAAACGGTAATATCAAGATTTGGGTTTTTGATATTCTTATACATACTTACATATGAAGGCTCTATGATTTTAACTTTTGAGGGTGATTTCCAACGGCAGTTTCAAAAATAGATGAATGTTATACAAAAAATTAAGAATGTTATGTTTCTGCAAATGCTTAGGTATAAGTGATAAGTGTAAAATATGAAAAATTAAATAACTCATTGTATATTATTAATTTTATTTTAAACTTTTTGATTGTTTAACTATAGTAATATATTCAAACTTTTCAGTAGAAGCAAAACTATTATGTAATAATTTTGCATCAAAGGCAATCGTTTTATCATAAGAAGATGATAAAATAGCACTATATTTTACAGTGGGCAGATATGAATACTGCGTGTAAATTTTTTTCAAAACGTAAAAAATAAAACATTTTGAGTTAATATTTTCATGCGATATTCGAATTTTAAAAAATTCTGTCTTAATTGAACGATACCAACTCCGGTCCAAATTTAAACTTCTTAGTTTCAGTCGTTTAGGCTGTGCGATGATGAATCAGTCTGTCAGTTACGTTACAATTTTATTTATATGATGATTTTACTTTCGTATTGATAAAAAATATAATAATTTTTGGTAAAAATGTATTTAAATCAAAGATTTTCATTAAAATTTTTCATAAAACACATTTAAAATTTAAATTAATTGTTTTTGAATAGTGCTGTGAATGTTTAAATTAAAAAACCTTTGCGTACGGTAATTTCTTCTCAAAAACGGTAATTTTTAGAGGGCCGTACGGTAATGAAAAAATAAAAGTTAACATCACTGTTTGTAGTGGACAAAAATAGAAATTAGTTTAATTTGGCTACAAAGACAAAATAAGCACAGACAACAACCTGCAGCCATGTAGCCGTTTCATCGAAAAAATAACCATTGCAATGCATTGCAATATACACACATGTATTCTATTTTTGACATATTGAAGTCGGTAGCTTGCTGTCTCGAATGGGTTTAAAGCATAAGCATTTCTTTCGTTATGTTTTATTGTTTTTGCATTATGGATAAATTCGTGTTTTATTGCCGATAAAGTTAAAGTACCTAGTTTTGACACTTTTTTATCGCAAATTTGTGCTGAGCAACATGTTGCAAACATAAAATAAACATGTTACTCTACACAAATTTGCGATAAAAAATGTCAAAACTAGTTAGCTTCACTTTATCGGGAATAAAACACGAATTAATCCATGGATTTTCATGAAACAAAATTTATTTTATTTCTATTATATGCAGCTTTATGCAAAAATAATTAAAGTAAAGGATTAAAAAAAAATAATGTGTAATAAAATGGTAAAACTGTGTGATTTTTAGCTCTACACAAATTAGCGATAAAAAAGGTCAAAACTAGGTACTTTCAGCTATCGGGAATAAAACAGGTATTTATCCGTGGATTTTTGTGAAATAAAATGTATTTTACTTCTAATGCATGCAGCTTTAAGCTGCAGTACTAAAACTGGAAAGTACTTGTTGATTTAAATTTTTTGAAAACAAAAATTTTATAAAAAAAACAAAAAAAGAATTTTTTTTTGACACTTCGGCCTTAATAACTCCAAAAGTAATGGCTTAATTAAAAAATTATATTTCAAAAACTTAAATCAGGCGGAATTTAAAATGTTTTGAGGGATTGGATAACAAAATCGGGTACGTCGTTCCACAGTTACGATAAGATGTATGGAGCAGCCTCTTCAAAAATCTCAAATTTTAGAAAAAAACTAAAAAAGACCTTACCATAGAATTTAAAAAAAGTATGTTTTTTGCAGTTAGGTCACTATAGCGGATCAAAAAAAAATAAAGTGGTTATTCAGGTAATTTTTGCTTGTTGCATAGTGTAATTAAAATTGGGAATTAGGCACGACTAACAAAATCTTTTAATAATAATAATATTTTGTTCTTGGCACATTTTTTCATTGTTTAATTATTTTGCTTTTAACATTTTTAAATATATACAAATTTTTTCAAAGCTCATTTACACACAACAAACATTAAAGTCCCACTTTACATTATTTAGTATAGCGGTGCGCAAAATGACCCAAGGAAATATGGCCCCAAAAGCAAAATAAAAAACGGCCCCAAAATTTTACATGAAACACAACAACACGCAATTTTGGCGCAATTTTTTTGTTTTTTTTTTGGGGTTATTTTTCATTTTTTCGTTAGGGTGTTTTTGCATTTTAAGTGGAATGGAAAATGACCCCAATATCAAGGAATTAAAAATGGCCCCAAATAAAATCCCAATTTTTACTTTGGGGTTTTTTTTCGTTTACTAATAAAAAATGCAAATTTTAAGACATGAAAAATCACCCCAAACATTTTTACACCAATTTTATAAAATTCCATGTAAAAGTTTCTAGGGATAGTATAACACCCGAATTCTTATACCAACGTAGAGAAAATCCTTTCCGGTTATGCAGAGATGCTTTAGTAAAGAAAATCCTTGCGCCCGGCCGCAGGACTTCTATAACGTGAAGCTTTAGTAAGCAAAGCCAGTTTTCATTATATCATAGAGAAACAAATCGTTGCGCATGACCGAAACCCCAACCACGCTATCAATCGTACGATTTTTAAAACCAAAACTGTATAATTATACGGATTTTGAAATCGGGATTCTAAATTTGTGATTTTAAGTTTCGGGCATATGAATGTTCACCCCTATCGCGAATGTTATGGGAATATGATACATGGGATCAAACCTAAATTTCCATCCCCAACAAATCGGTATCGCAAATATTTTGGGAGTAAAAATTTCTATTGTGAATTATTTCTCAGTGCTTTGTAAACAAAAGTCTCTTTTGTGAGTAACTTGTCAGTGCCTGTATTGTGAAAGAAAAATATACAAAATAAAATACTAATAAAAATATGATAAAATAAATAATGAATAGTGTTTATCTTCATTTTCTTTATGTACACTCCTTCAATAAGAGGAAAAAGTAATTTAATTTAGTCCTACTTTAGAATACAAATTAAAATTTACATGTTCCCTTCTCGTTCACATCAACACTTGTTGGGAATTTATTTATTAAAAAAATTCGCGGGAGTAAACAATGGCGATGCCAAATTTTTTAAGTTTGGGAATTCATTCCCAAAAAATTTGTTATGGGAATCATTCACAATACGAAATAAAAAAATATGGGAATATTTTCATGGGAGTAGCTGTTTGCGATAGGGGTGGTGACTTTCTTTGTGTTCTTTTTTGGGGTTCAAATTCATTATAAATTTTGAGGTGATTTTCATAATGAAGAATATCCCCAAATTTAGGGTCATACAGTGCACTCGCGATAATATGAACCCCCTAATATATGAACACCCCAAAATATGAACACTTATTTTCTTCCATTGACTACTCTAAAATATGAACTTGTGCAAAAGCTTTAAAATATGAACAACTTAAAGTTGTATTTTTAACGGTTTTTATCTACCTACACAGTGTTAAAATCAAAATCAATTTTTATTCATCTGCATAAAAACTTGGGGATTTCCCCAGCTATTGCTTTAAAATTGTCTTCAGTTGTTAATCAAAATGTTTTCCATACACTTTTTAGTTAGTTCTGACATTAACATGGAATTCTATATACATTTTTATATATATTTTTAGCGTGAAAAGTCCTTAAATATAAATTTAAAAACGCATAAGTTTTGAATTTTAAAAAGAAAAATAAAAAATTTTAAAAAATTTAGAACATTTAGAAAAAGGTATTACTAATTTAGCGAATAAATTTGATTTTTTTTTAAGTTCTTACAATACGTTTATTTGACTTGTGCGGTCTTCCGAATACCCAAAAAATGGAAAGTGCATGCATCGGTGGTTTTTGAAAATGAGATACAAAAAGATTACTGTTAGCGGACACGGCAAATATCTGGAGATTTTGAAGAGAGCGGGGCGTTTTTAAACTGATTAAGCGAAAGAAAATCACAGACTTTTTCGCATAACTTTAAGTTTGTTTTTCTTTTTAAAAATGTAAATAGCATTTTTGAAGGGAGATTAGATGCCATTCGCAAATATGAACGATCTTGCAAAAGTGAACTGGCTTTGTTTTAATTAGTTCATCTTATCGCGAGTGCACTGTATTTCATTTTATTTTTAGAGTTATTTTTCATTTGTTTTGGGGTAATTTTTCATTAATAAAATGGGGCCACATTGCATTAGAAATATAACCCCAAATATGGGGTCAATTTTCATCTATTTTTTTGGGACCATATTTCGCAGCGCCATTTGGTATAACCGACGGTTATATTTTCGCTACCGTCGTTAAAAATTTTGGTCGCCGTCAACGATATGTGTGACTGGCGTTCTCAACGCCTGCAATGCCACATCGGCTTCGAGTACAATGTAATGGCATTTATAACATAACCACCTAATCTCTTTTAATAGTTTTCGACATGAGTTACAGACACACTTTTTTCTCCCTTTTCGAGAAACGATGGAATATTTTGTTGCGGCGCTGCGAAATATGGCCCCAGGAAATATGGCCCCAAAAAAATAAATGAAAACTGACCCCATATTTGGGGCTATTTTACATAATGCAATGTGGCCCCATTTTATTAATGAAAAATTACCCCAAAACAAATGAAAAATAACTCTAAAAATAAAATGAAATATGACCCTAAATTTGGGGTTATTCTTCATTATGAAAAATCACCTCAAAATTTATAATGCATTTGAACCCCAAAAAAGAATACAAAAAAAAGTTACACTAAACATTTTCGGTGGAGTTCATATGCCCAAAACTAAAAATCACAAATTTAGAATCCCGATTTCAAAATCCGGATAATTATACAGTTTTGGTTTTAAAAATTGTACGATTGATAGAATGGTTGGGCTTTCGGCCATGTGCAAGGATTTTTTTCTCTATGGTATAACGAAAAGTGGCTTTGCTAACTAAAGCTTCACGTTATAGACGGCCTGCGGCCTGGCGCGAGGATTATTTCTATGGTATAACGAATACTGGCTTCGTTAACTTAAGCTTCTCTTTATAGCCGGCCTTAGGCCGGGTGAAAGGATTTTCTTCTCTTTAGAATAACGAACACTGGCTTCGCTCACTAAAGGTTCACTACATAGCCGGCCTTCGGCCGGGCGCAAGGATTTTCTTTTCTATGGTATAACGAACTCTGGCTTCGCTCAGTAAAGCTTCTCTTAATAGCCGGTCTTCGGCCGCGCTCAATAATTTTTTCCTCTATGGTATAACAAACACCGGCTTCGCTAACAAAAGCATCTATGCATAACCGGCAAGGATTTTCTCTACTTTGGTATAAGAATTCGAGTTTTTTTATACTATCCCTAGAAACTTTTACATAGAATTTTATAAAATTTGTGTAAAAATGTTTGGGGTGATTTTTCATTTCTTTAAATTTGCATTTTTTATAAGTAGACGAAAAATAGCCTCAAAGTAAAAATTGTGATTTTATGGCTGTAGGAAAAATCGCCCAAAGAAAAATGGCCCAAAAAAATAAATGAAAAATCGCCCAAAAAAATTCTATGTAAAATTGGGCCTGAATTGATAAAAAATTTAAAAAAGTGACCCCAAATTGTTGGGCTATTTTTCGTTACTATTGGGTGCTTTTTCGTTTTTTAAATTTGGTGATTTTTCATAATAAATATTAAATGAAAAATAGCCCATTTTTTCGGGCATACTATTTGTCTAAATCATTCATTATTACTATACGACGAATTCCTAAATGTTATTTATAAAAATAACGGGACATATTGCAAAAAGGGGGCAAGTCATAACGTCCAGTGTCATAGTGTCCGTGGACAAACTCGAAAGCATAGCCGCTTTCATAATAAATATTAAATGAAAAATAGCCCATTTTTTCGGGCATACTATTTGTCTAAATCATTCATTATTACTATACGACGAATTCCTAAATGTTATTTATAAAAATAACGGGACATATTGCAAAAAGGGGGCAAGTCATAACGTCCAGTGTCATAGTGTCCGTGGACAAACTCGAAAGCATAGCCGCCCTATGGCCGAGCGCAAGGATTTTCTCCTCTTTGATAAAAACAAGTACCGGCTTCGCTAACTAAAGCTTCTCTGCACAGCCGGCCTTCGTTCGGAAACAAAGCAGATTTTAGAAGCTTTACTTGTTATACCATAAAAGAAAAAATACTTGCGCCGGCCCAAAGGCCGTCTGCGCAGAGAAGCTTTACTTAGTGAAGCCGGTCTTTTTTATATCATAGAGGACAAAATCCTTGCGCCCGGCCGAAGGCCGGCTATTCAGAAAAGCTTTAGTTAGCGAAGCCGGTTTTTGTTATACCATAGAGTAGAAAATCCTTGCGCCCGGCCGCAGGCCGGCTATGCCGAGACGCTTTAGTAAGCGCTGCCGGTATTTGTTACAACATAGGGGAGAAAATCCTTGCACCCAAAGTGTTTTCGTTATATGTTTAATATATGCACCCAGAGAAAAAACAACAAAACCATTTTTAAAAAAATGTTGACCATATTATGTTTAATTTAACCAAATAATTGTCACCGACAACCACATTATGGTAAAATAAGTTTCTTTAAAAATAGTTTTGTTGGTTGTGACCATAATAAAATGGGGTTTTCTCTTACATTTGTAAGCTACTAAATTCATTTTTTTTTGCCATTTTTCTTTGGGCGATATTTCCTACAGCCGATTTTATTTGGGGCCATTTTTCATTCCTTGATATTGGGGTCATTCCACTTAAAATGCAAAAACACCCTAACGAAAAAATGAAAAATAACCCAAAAAAAAATGCGCCAAAATTGCGTGTTGTTGTATCTCATGTAAAATTTTGGGGCCGTTTTTCATTTTACTTTTGGGGCCATATTTCCTGGGGTTATTTTGCGTGGCTGTAGGAAATATCGCCCAAAGAAAAATGGCCCCAAAAAAAAAAAAAAAAAAAATTAAAAAAATTCCATGTAAAATTGGGCCTTAATTCATATGAAAAGTGACCCAACATTTTTGGCCTTTTTTTCGTTATTATTGGGTGATTTTTCGTTTTTTAAATTGGGTGATTTTTCATAACGATAAATATATAAAATATTATATGAAAAATAGCCCATTTTTTCGGGCCATCTTTTTTTAATATAATTGTAATTTATTTAAAAATAAGTTTGTTGTTTTTTCTCTGGGTGTTTATATTAAATATATAACGAAAACACTTTTGGGCGCAAGGATTTTCTCCTCAAGGATATAATATATACCGGCTGCGCTAACTAAAGCTTCTCTGCAAAGCCGGCCTTCGGCCGGGCGCAAGGATTTCCCCTCTATGGTATAACAAACACCGGCTTCGCTAACTAAAGCTTCTCTGCGTATATGGCCTTCGTTCGAAAACAAGGCAGATTTTAGAAGCTTTACTTAGCGAAACCGGTACTTGTTCTACCATAGAGGAGAAAATCCTTGCGCCCGGGCGAAGGCCGGCTATACAGAGAAGCTTTAGTTAGCGAAGCCGGTGTTTGCTATACCATAGAGGAGAAAATCCTTGCGCCCGGCCGAAGGCCGGCTTTGCAGAGAAGCTTTAGTTAGCGCAGCCGGTATATATTATATCCTTGAGGAGAAAATCATTCATTATTACTATACGACGAATTCCTAAATGTTATTTATAAAAATAACGGGACATATTGCAAAAAGGGGGCAAGTCATAACGTCCAGTGTCATAGTGTCCGTGGACAAACTCGAAAGCATAGCCGCTTTCATAATAAATATTAAATGAAAAATAGCCCATTTTTTCGGGCATACTATTTGTCTAAATCATTCATTATTACTATACGACGAATTCCTAAATGTTATTTATAAAAATAACGGGACATATTGCAAAAAGGGGGCAAGTCATAACGTCCAGTGTCATAGTGTCCGTGGACAAACTCGAAAGCATAGCCGCCCTATGGCCGAGCGCAAGGATTTTCTCCTCTTTGATAAAAACAAGTACCGGCTTCGCTAACTAAAGCTTCTCTGCACAGCCGGCCTTCGTTCGGAAACAAAGCAGATTTTAGAAGCTTTACTTGTTATACCATAAAAGAAAAAATACTTGCGCCGGCCCAAAGGCCGTCTGCGCAGAGAAGCTTTACTTAGTGAAGCCGGTCTTTTTTATATCATAGAGGACAAAATCCTTGCGCCCGGCCGAAGGCCGGCTATTCAGAAAAGCTTTAGTTAGCGAAGCCGGTTTTTGTTATACCATAGAGTAGAAAATCCTTGCGCCCGGCCGCAGGCCGGCTATGCCGAGACGCTTTAGTAAGCGCTGCCGGTATTTGTTACAACATAGGGGAGAAAATCCTTGCACCCAAAGTGTTTTCGTTATATGTTTAATATATGCACCCAGAGAAAAAACAACAAAACCATTTTTAAAAAAATGTTGACCATATTATGTTTAATTTAACCAAATAATTGTCACCGACAACCACATTATGGTAAAATAAGTTTCTTTAAAAATAGTTTTGTTGGTTGTGACCATAATAAAATGGGGTTTTCTCTTACATTTGTAAGCTACTAAATTCATTTTTTTTTGCCATTTTTCTTTGGGCGATATTTCCTACAGCCGATTTTATTTGGGGCCATTTTTCATTCCTTGATATTGGGGTCATTCCACTTAAAATGCAAAAACACCCTAACGAAAAAATGAAAAATAACCCAAAAAAAAATGCGCCAAAATTGCGTGTTGTTGTATCTCATGTAAAATTTTGGGGCCGTTTTTCATTTTACTTTTGGGGCCATATTTCCTGGGGTTATTTTGCGTGGCTGTAGGAAATATCGCCCAAAGAAAAATGGCCCAAAAAAAAAAAAAAAAAAAAAATAAAAAAAAAAATTAAAAAAATTCCATGTAAAATTGGGCCTTAATTCATATGAAAAGTGACCCAAAATTTTTGGCCTTTTTTTCGTTATTATTGAGTGATTTTTCGTTTTTTAAATTGGGTGATTTTTCATAACGATAAATATATAAAATATTATATGAAAAATAGCCCATTTTTTCGGGCCATCTTTTTTTAATATAATTGTAATTTATTTAAAAATAAGTTTGTTGTTTTTTCTCTGGGTGTTTATATTAAATATATAACGAAAACACTTTTGGGCGCAAGGATTTTCTCCTCAAGGATATAATATATACCGGCTGCGCTAACTAAAGCTTCTCTGCAAAGCCGGCCTTCGGCCGGGCGCAAGGATTTCCCCTCTATGGTATAACAAACACCGGCTTCGCTAACTAAAGCTTCTCTGCGTATATGGCCTTCGTTCGAAAACAAGGCAGATTTTAGAAGCTTTACTTAGCGAAACCGGTACTTGTTCTACCATAGAGGAGAAAATCCTTGCGCCCGGGCGAAGGCCGGCTATACAGAGAAGCTTTAGTTAGCGAAGCCGGTGTTTGCTATACCATAGAGGAGAAAATCCTTGCGCCCGGCCGAAGGCCGGCTATGCAGAGAAGCTTAGCGAAGTTTGCGCAGCCGGTATTACTGTCCTTACTGCCGAGCAGCTGTTGAAGATAGAATGCAATTTTTTACATAAAACTTACACTTGTATGGAACTAAATTTATATGAATAATAACCACTTTTTTGCAAATTGGGTAATTTTTAATTTTTTTTCGGAAAAATTTGTTTTTGCTTTTTGGGTCATTTTTCATTTTTTTTTTGCCCTTTTTCGTTTTTGTTGGGCAAAATTTCATATATAACTTTTTGGGTCATTTTTCATGTTCTTTTGGGCGATTTTTAATTTTTTTTTTTTTGCCATTTTTCTTTGGGCGATATTTCCTACAGCCATTTTGCGTACTTTTGTTTCACATCTTTTCGATGCGAGAAGCTCTCACTAAAGTTAAAATGGGTAAAGGTCACATAAAAAGAAAAATGGGCCTCTAGTAATTTTAAGAAAATTTGCGGGGGAGATAAAAAACTTACTAAAAATACACTTTTGTGCTCATCAGAACGATATTTTCTGGTAAATCATTAAAAAATTAGGAATTTATGATACTATCCTGATAAACATTTTGTAAACGGCAACCCTGGATATAAAATTACCGAATTTGCGCATTTTTAGAGAGACCAACCACCAGTCTAAATTTCAAGATTTAGCTTAAGGCGTTTGAGCTGTGCGATGATGAATCAGTCAGTCAATCAGTAAATTTCAATTTTTTTTTCACTACTTAAACGTTCAAAAAAGTATCAAATTTGTATTTTTTAGATAAGTTTAGTATGTGATAGAACTAGGGCTCCCAACTTTTTTTGTTCCAATTAAAGTATATTGATTATTAAAGGTAAAGAAAAAAAGTACAGTATATATATAAAGTACAATTAATTTCTTTTTATTGTTAAATTTAAAAAAGTTTTTTTTATTCCTTTCGCAAGTTTTATCAAACAATTACACTGTTCTAGAATTTGACACTTTTTTTTGAGACAAGCCGGGCAACTGGCTCTTTAATCTAATCCGGGTACGCTGAATCCAATACCTGTTCAAAAACGGTTCAGTTTATTGAAATTAAGAAAAAACAAAAAAGAGTGTTATATTCGGCTGTGCCGAATCTTATATACCCTTCACCATTGTGCGAGCAGAATACAGAGCAACTAGACAAAAACTAAATAAATTTTACATACCTATACATTCATATTCACAATACTTAAAACTTCATTATAAATAAAATTTAAAAAGTGAAAACTGGTAAATATTTTTTTTAAATTGTTTTTACAACATAAAAAAAAATTAAAATATAAAAAAAAAAATTTTCTTTTTTAAAACCAAGATTCGAACCAGGGAACTCTCAGTTTCTAACACACCCTCTAGACAACTGAACCTTGAATATCATTAAAATGAAATATGGCACGTTTACTGATCACAAAATTCAACAAAGTTGAGTTGTAATTACTTCTGATGTTTTTGTTCACCACAAGGCAAAGTTGGGAAATATATTCACCAAAATAGTTTATGCCATGTATGTGTGTTTGTTTGTTTTCTTTTATATTTTTTGGCGAGTTTTTAAGTAGCAAAAAAACACATAAAGCTTGGACTCGAGGAGACCTTTGGAAACTTTGGCTCTTGCCGTTCTCCAGATATACAGAAAAAAGCAATAAAAATACAACAACATGGGATTGTTTGAAAACATTAGAGGCAGTCGTAGTTTTTTGATCATATCTCAGCCATTTGTGGACCGATCTTGCTGAATTTTAATAGCACGAAATGGTGGACTATACGTGATATAAATGTAAAACAACCTAGCCGCTATCATGTCTGGAGTCTCCGGAAAACACACATCAAACGTAAGATGGACATACGGACGGACATGGTTAAATCAAGTTCTCTCCTCATAAGGACCCAGAATATATATACTTTATAGGGTCTTAGATTAATATTGCAGAAATTACAAACGGAATGACAAACTAATATATACCCTTTTCCACCTGAGGTGAAGGGTATAAAAAGAGTAGTTTTTGGGATTTCAGTATTTTGATTATAACTCAGCCATTTTTTAACCGATTTGACAGATTTATACACCGACGTGTTAAAGAAGAAATTTACCATTTACTTGAGTTATAAAGCTTGGACTCGAGGAGACCTATGGTTCCCGAAAGTGGGTATTAAAAAAAAAAATTTAATTTTGGTCATAATTTTTTTGTATCTGAACCGATTTTCCCGAGTTTTTTATAAAATATGTTCTACTAAAAATGTCCGATATTTTGGTATATAAGTCATATCCATAGGACATATGACAGCCCTAAATGTAGGGTGGTGTGTATTGACAACCTAAATGTGTGTACTTAATTTGGAAACTTTGGGTCTTGCCGTTCTCTAGATATACAGAAAAAAGCAATAAAAATACAACAACAAGGGATTTTTGGAAAAAATTAGAGGCAGTCGTAGTTTTTTGATCATATCTCATCCATTTGTGGACCGATCTTGCTGAATTTTAATAGCACGAAATGGTGGACTATACGTGACATAAATGTAAAACAACCTAGCCGCTATCATGTCTGGAGTCTCCGGAAAACACATATCAAACGTAAGACGGACAGACGGACGGACATGGTTAAATCAAGTTCTCTCCTCATAAGGACCCAGAATATATATACTTTATAGGCTCTTAGATTAATATTGCAGAAATTACAAACGGAATGACAAACTTATATATACCCTTTTCCACCTGAGGTGAAGGGTATAAAAACGAAATTTCCTTTAAACGTTAAATTTTATTCTAACATTTTTTTTTTTTTTCTTCATAATTTATTTATTGAATCTTCATATATTAAATATGAACTAACAATAATTAATCAAATCTTAACCTAATACGTTATTTTTTGTCCTGCCAGTGCCAGACAAAAATTTTCTTCATCGCGGGTTCTGTTCACTTATATAGGTGTTTATCGCTCATCTAATTGGATAAGTGCCGCAGTGTCTCTTCTTCTTAAGCGAGTGTGGCCGCTATCATTTAAAATATTTCGTGCTAGTGTGTTCGGGTGCAATTCGAGCCTTTTTAAGTATTTTACTGCATATTTCTTTATCATAGTTTTAACTAATGGAACATTAAGATCCTTGTGAATATTTGAGTTTTTAACATACCAAGGGGCATCTGTGATTATTCGAAGTAGTTTATTTTGGCGCCTTTGAATTTTTTCGATATTAGAGGCCGAGGCAGTGCCCCATAACTGAATACCATAGCACCAGATTGGCTTTAAGATGGAGTTGTAAAGAAGAAGTTTGCAGTCGAGACTAAGGACAGAGTTTCTTCCAATAAGCCAATGAATTTGGATGGCTTTTAGTTTCATTTGAGTTAATTTTGCCTCTATATGGCTTTTCCACGTTAAACGGCGATCTAGATGAATACCGAGGAATTTTACATGCGAATTTTGAGGTATTATTTGATTATTGATTTTAATAGGGGGGCATGATTCCCGACGCAAGGTGAATGTTATATGTACGCATTTTTGCTCATTGACCTCTATCCTCCATTGCTTTAACCATAGTTCGAGTTGAAATATATGATCCTGTAGGTATCGAGATGCTTCTTGACGGTTTTCGTGCACGCTCAAAAAAGCTGAATCATCAGCAAATGTTGAAGTTTGTGTGTAGTTGTTTGTTGGCATATCCGAGGTATATATTAAGTATAAAAGTGGGCCCAGGATGCTTCCCTGAGGGACTCCAGCGTCAATTTGCTGAGGAGAGCTTAAATAATCACCTTCTTTAATAATACATTTTCGACCGACTAAGTAGCTTTCTAACAGCTTGTGTGTGCTTACTGGTAAATTGAGCTTCAATTTATGTAATAAGCCTTCATGCCAGACTTTATCAAAAGCTTGAGAAACATCGATGAAGAGAGCGGAACAATATTTTTTTTTCTTCAAAGGCTTTTCTTATTGCGTTTACTATACGATGGGTTTACTCAATTGTGCTATGTTCTCTTCTAAAGCCGAATTGGTGGTTAGGAATACATCTATTTTCATTTAAAATTGGGGTTAATTTTGACGCTAACAGCTTCTCAAACAGCTTTGATACATTAGAAAGTAAGCTTATAGGCCTATATGACTCAACTTTTGTGTGATCCTTTCCAGGTTTAGGTATCATGGTGACTAAGGAGACCTTCCACTTTTGAGGATAGTATCCAAGGCGTAAAATAGCATTAAAAATTAAAAGAATAATTTTTTTTGCTATGCTGGGTAGCTCCAAAAGCATTTTGTTGCTGATCTTATCAAAACCAAGAGCCTTCTTGGGGTTTAAATCACAAATAGCCTTTTCGATTTCTCTTATCTCAAATCTTAGCGGAACAGCTGCTCTAGCAGCAACAGGTGGTAACTCGACCGCAATATCGTGAGATATATTTGGGGTAAATACGTTTTATAAATGATTGACAAACCGATTTCCTTTTTCAACATCATTTCTTGCCCAACTCCCATTCAAGTTTCTTAATGGTGGCTAAGAGACAACTGGCCTTTTGAGATTTCTAGCTGCACGCCATAATGAGTAGTTTGATTGTGGGGTTGCATCAAGTTCCTCAAGATATTTTTCCAGAGAAGCCGTTTTCTTAGTCTGCAGTAACTTTCTTAGTCTTTTTGTGCACTCTTTAAGTAAGTTCTTAAGTTGAGGGGATCTGTGCAATTGCCACTCTCTTCGAGCCCTCCTTTTTTCAGACAAAAGATGCTCGACATCTGTGGAATATATTTTAATAGTTTTTGTTTTTTTGGGGGCAATATTGGAATGTTGATCAGCTAGTTTCAGAAAACTGTCAAAATTGTCAATAGAGCGATCTACATAAGCCGGTGTACTGAGCGCAATATTTTCTGTGCAATGGGTACTGAGATATTTTTTATATTTTAACCAATTAATTTGCGTAGCTGTCGTCGGAGGTACAATTCTATTGGGGTTCATTATAGTAACAATTGTAGGTGTGTGGTCGGAAGATAAATCTAGGGAGGCTTCAACATGAATCGTTTCTATGGGAATGTTTTTAACCACGCCGAAATCGATGGCATCTGGAATTTGTTGATGATCCGTGGGCCAATATGTTGGTTGTCCGCTCGCTACCACATTTAAATCCATTTTAGAAATTGTGTTAAATAAAACACGACCCTTTGGTGTTATAAGTCGCGACCCCCAGAAGGTATGTTTAGCGTTATAATCGCCAGCGGCTAGGAAACACGGTCCTAATGATTTAAAATATTTATAATATTGGTCCTCCGATATCGAAAATCTAGGCGGGGAGTATAACGATGAAATTACTAGGTTTCTATTTAATTCATCAACGCAAATGTTCGTTGCTTGGAGATAATCTTCAAGATGATCACACATTAGGTAGTGTTTGACTCGGGTTTTTATTAAAATGGCAGAACCTACACAAGCTCTATCTCGAGGGTCCTTGGTATCATATAGTATATATCCATTTATATTAAACGTATTTCTTGAGGTCAAATGAGTTTCAGAAATCATCATGACATCAATTTGTTTATTTTTAAGAAAGTATTCTAATTCATTTTTATGTTGGCGGATGCCGTTTGCGTTCCAAAAACCAATTTTTTAACAGTTCATGGTTTGTTAAGTACAGCTTGCAATAACATCGATTGCATTCTAAGCATTTCCTGCATCATATTACCCATTGTGTTCGTAAAATTATTTACTGTTTGCACTAATGTTTCCATGGTTTTTTCTAAACGACTTAAATTAGAAACTGGAGTTTCATCATTATTTGGCGAGGCACCTTGCATTGGCTCATGGTTTGATTTTAGGACGTTAGCGTAAGAGGTTCTGTTATTACTAGGCTGGGTGGCTTGAATTGCATTTGTGTTTACCTGATTTGTTACCTGCATTTGAGGGGGATTAGTTTTCGGTCCGACCGACTGCTTGACGATAGTATATACAGGGTATCCTCTATAATTGGCAGTGTGATTACCGCCACAGTTGCTACATTTTTTTACGTTGGGGTCGGTTTTAGACTTGTCGCAAAGAACTGTTCCATGTAATTCACCACATACTACGCAAACAGGGGTTAAGTAGCAGTATGCCTTAGTATGGCCAAATTCCTGGCAGTTTAGACATTGAACAGGACCATTTCTTTTGTGCGGCTCCTCAACAGTTACCCTTCTGTAGAGAATATATTTTAAATTATAAATTGGATGCGTTTCATTTTTTTTTTGAGCTTCACGTCGCCGGGTTCTAGCTCAACTCGAAAAAGTGGTTGGGGATTTGTTTCCCTATTTTGATTTTAAAGCCCTTCATTTCTAAAAAAGCTTTAATTTCCCCTGGGTCTACGCATGAGTCTATACCCTTGATTACTACCTGAAGACATTTACTGCTCTTCAGTTGATAAATACAAAAGTTTTTATTCAGAGTCTCAAATCTTGTAATTATTTTTCGAAAATCATCCTCGTGATTCACCTGTATTTTAGTCTCGTTAATGATACCGCGCTTTATTGCAGCTACATAAAAGGAATTTTCACCTATCACCGAAATTAAACTTTTTATTAACTCATTAGAGTTTTGCTCTCTAAGGTATATCGGGGGTGGCTTAGACGATTTAATAACGTTTGGTGCTTCAGAGGATTCATCCTCCAGAATCGCAAAACGATTTTGTGTATTTATTTTATCAAAAGATGGCACTTTTGAGGCCGAAGCAACTGCTGCAGAGGTAGGGCTGCGTCCCCG
The DNA here is from genome assembly GCA_930367215.1 of Pollenia angustigena. NCBI lineage: Eukaryota > Metazoa > Arthropoda > Insecta > Diptera > Polleniidae > Pollenia > Pollenia angustigena. Next base: position 5,821,015 of record OV884061.1, on the reverse strand, counting down.
TTTAAGCACTGTTATGTACCTGTCCACTGTACTGTAGGCTTTTTACAGCTTTTTACAGGGGGGTTTTCCATTGCATTTGTGTTTAAGTTCATGGTATAATTTCCCACTAAATTTGTTTTTGACGTCACGGTAATACTTGCTGGCCTGGCAGCACTTGTCACCAAATCTAGTTGTAGTTTTTTTAATGAGTCACTATCCACTGTTTTTGTAAACACCGAGGGTGATAGGGAACGTGTTCGAGTAATTGGCTTAGCCGTTAAATAGTTTATATTATTTTGTTTAGCTTTATTTATTTCTGCATTATTTTCGTTTGCTTGAACTAAAACGTAAACGTTTCTTTCATTTTGCCTTAGTGTTGTTTCACTGTTCGTACTCATGCAAAGAGTTGTTTTTGTTTTTCACCGTTTTGCTTTGCTTTAATATTTTTATTATTTATTGTATTTTACAACAACAAAAAAAAAACAAGAAATTTAAATGTTTTTGTTCAGAATATGTATACACATGTATGAACATTCATACATACGAATGTATATATGTATTTCTACTGTTTTATTATACCCTTCACCGAAGGTAAAAGGGTATATATAACTTTGTCATTCCGTTTGTAATTTCTACAATATTGATCCTACACCCTATAAAGTAGATATATTCTGGGTCCTTATGAAAAGCGAAGTTCAAATCCGGTTGTCCGTCTGTCCGTCTGTCTGTTGAAATGGGTTTTCCGAAGCCCCCAGATATGATGGGAGCTTCGTTGGGGTATCTTTCTGTCAGGTATTCTTATTATAATTTTGCTATTGAAATTCAGCCAGATCGGTCCACAAATGGCTGAGATATGAGCAAAAAACCACGACTACCTCTAATTTTTCCCAAAAATCCCTTGTGGTTGTTGTATTTTTATTACTTTTTGCTGTATAACTGGGGAACGGCAAAAGCCAAGGTTGCCAATACACACCATTCTACAAAATTTGGGCGGGATTGGAGAAGTGGGCGTGGTACCTCCCGTACAAAAAAAATTAAAAATTTTATAAAAACCAAAACTTTAAGGCTGCCATATGTCCTATGGATATGACTTATATACCAAAATATCGGAAATTTTTAGTAGAACATATTTTACATAAAACTCGGGAAAATCGGTTCAGACACAAAAAAGTTATGACCAAAATTAATTTTTTTTTTTTAAATACCCACTTTCGGGAGCCATAGATCTCCCCGAGTCCAAGCTTTATAACTAAAGTAAACGGTAAATTTCTTCTTTAACACGTCGGTATATAAATCTGCCAAATCGGTTAAAAAATGGCTGAGTTATGAGCAAAAAACCACGACTACCTCTATTTTTTTAAAAACATCCATTGTTGTTGTTGTATTTTTATTACTTTTTGCTGTATATCTGGTGAACGGAAAAAGCCAAAGTTTCCAAATTAGGTACCCACAATTAGGTTGTCAATACACACCATCCTACAAAATGTGGGCAGGATTGGAGAAGTGGGCGTGGTACCTCCCGTAGAAAAAATATCAAAAACTTCATAAAAACCTGAATTTGTGCACTGCTATATGACCGATGGTTACACCTTATATATCAAAAGACCGGAAATCTTTAGTAGAAAATATTTTCTGAAAATTTCGGAAAAATCGGTTCAGATGCAAAAAAGTTATGGCCAAAATAAAATTTTTTTTTATTAAAATATCCATTTTTGGGAATCATAGATCTTCCCGAGTCCAAACTTTTTAAGTCAAGTAAATGGTAAATTTCTTCCTAAGCACGTCGGTATTTAAATCTTTCAAATCGGTTTAAAAATGGCTAAGTTATGATCAAGATACTGCAATCCCAAAAATTATTTTTTTTATACCCTTCACCGAAGGTAAAAGGGTATATATAACTTTGTCATTCCGTTTCTACAATATTGATCCTACACCCTATAAAGTAGATATATTCTGGGTCCTTATAAAAAGCGAAGTTCAAATCCGGTTGTCCGTCTCTCCCCCCCCCTTAACAGTTGTTTACATATACTAGCATAACGCTCAATATGATTTTCGTTATCATCCTTCTATATTATTTCATCTATTTAACCAAATTATTTTAACAAATCGAAACTAGGAATTTTTGTGTTTTTTTGCTACTTAAAAACTCCCCAAAATGATAAAAGAAAACAAACACGCATACTTACATGCCACAAACTATTTTGGTGAATATGTTTCCATATTTCAGTTCTCAACTCAAATAAGTTTTATGGTTTACAACTTTGCTATTGTGGTGAACAAAAGTAATTACAACCCTACACAGTGAAAATATTTACCAGTTTTCGCTTTTTAAATTTAATTTATAATGGAGTTTAAAGTATTATAATTATGTATGTATACATATGTAAAAACTATTTAGTTTTTGTCTAGTTGCTCTGTATTCTGCTCCCACAATGGTGAAGGGTATATAAGATTCGGCACAGCCGAATATAGCACTCTTACTTGTTTTATTTAATTTTATCGTTTTAAATTGTTCACTATTATGTTAAATAATTTAAATAACAAAATGTGTATATTATTTTTTTAAGCGTCCATTCGCTGCTTATATTACAAAATCAAATGTGATTAATTAATAGTTCAAATCGTATGCGTGGCTAAAATACACGTCTGTATCACAATAAAGCGCAAACCGAACTAACATGCGCAGTCGTTTTAGAAACATAATTTTGTTTCGGCAACAAAAATAATTTTTTAGCAACATTTCGAAATTTTTGTTTCCCTAAAATCTATAAAAAATTACAGCTATGCTTCTAATTTTTTCCAGGCACATAAAAAACAAACAAAACCATCTATAAATGATTAAAATCTGTTAACAACTTTTGATTTTATTCACAAAAGTTCAAAAATTTTAATTTATTTCAAAATTTCAAAAAACGCAATATTTGCATGGGAGCCGCCTTAAGAACTGGTGATAATGGCCAAGTATGTCTCGAGAAATTCTTAAGGCGACTCCTTGGCTGTTATGGTACGTTTTCTTCAATATTTATCTCGTCTTTATTAATCTTTTTGTATGGGAGACCCTTAAGGAATGGAAATCTTGAAATTTTGTTTTAAATGTTAGTTAAACGAGTCACTTTTGTGCTCGTGATCTAAATGCAGGCAGTAATTTGAAAGAGTTTTGCACTTGTGTTTTTAAAACCGGCAATTATTGTACTCAAACAAAACAAACAAGTGAATAGTGCTGTCTGATCTTTTTTTCGAAAAATCGTCCTGCCAATATAAAAAAAACATCAAAAAATGGCCCTGACGAATATCAGTTAGTTGTTCTTTAGTTATCTAAAAAAAACTTGCACAATAAGCATTATAATTTTATGACTAATAAAACCCTGGCTAATATAACCTGAGTCTATTTTGAATTCTATTAAATCTAATCATGCGAAAAAAAGTATTTTCGCGTACTTTATTTTTCTCATAAAGTATAAAGTACAATTACTCGAAATAACGTACAATATTTTATTATAAAGTACGGTTGGCAAGCCTAGATAGAACCTTTATTTCTATGCGTATTGGTTTAAAATATAGGTGGGGTGATAAATAAGTTTCAAAACATAGGTTTCAAAAAAGTACCAGACACCTGAAAGCTTTTTTTATTAACAACGATAAGTATTAAAATTTTTTTTTATCTCTTTTACCCCCTAAACATTCGAATTTCCATTTTGCCTTTATATGGCTTTTCCAGTTAAACTGCGATCTAAATGTATGCCGAGATATTTTACATGCGAATTTCGAGGTATTATATGATTATTGATTTTAATAGGGGGACATGATTCCCGACACAAGGTGAATGTTATATGTACGCATTTTTGCTCATTTACCTTTGTCCTCCATTGTTTTAACCATATTTTTAGTTGAAATATGTGATCCTGTAAGTAACGAGATGCTTCGTGACGGGTTTCGTGTACGCTTAGAAAAGCTACATCACCAGAAAATGTTTTAGTTTAGGTGTTGTTGTTTGTTGGCATATGCGAGGTATCTTCTATATATATATTAGGGCGGGTTAATTTTTTTTTTTTTTTTGATAAAGTGTATAGCCAAAACGTAATTTATAGGAGATTCTGAGGAATTTTCCTCAAGAGACTATAGCTCTTAGTCGGGTTTGGAGCCCCCCAAAATAGAAATTTTTCCATATTTTAATAAATTCTGAATTTTCTTATATTTTTTTGAAATTTTTTTTGCAGATTATGAAAGAAGGTTTTTACGGAAGAAAATCTTAGAAAATCCCTCCGGAGAAGTTGGAAAAATCGAAAATTGATTTTTTTGTACGAAATTTTGTGTGATATTATTTCTTAATGGCTTTCCAAATGAAAAAATAGAAAGTTCACAGCCAAAATCCGACATATGGCGTTATACGTTGATTTAAACTGCGCAATCTGACAGGTGTCATTTTTGCATTGTAATTTTCTACAGTAAATGTGCTATTTTTCTTGCTGCAATTTAATTATTTTGATGATAACTGTGGAAATCATTGTGATGAAAAACGTTTTGAGCTCGATTATTCGGATTTTTTCGGTTCGTTTCGATTCATTATGTACGTACGTTTCTTCATCAGTATCTTTTGTTTGTCTTCATTATTCGATTGGCATTTGCGATGACAATCAATAAATCACTAAACATTGTTCATCAAATCGCTCTCTACTGATTCCATTCAAATAAATCACATTGAAAATTTAAATATTTGTGTTGTATTTTTAATCCTTAGTTTGTCTGAAGGCTTAAAATTGGGGCGAGGCAATGTTCGCCGGGTCCGCTAGTTAAGTATAAAAGTGTGCCCATGATGCTTCCCTGATGGGCTCCAGCGTCAATTGGCTGAGGAGAACTTAATCAATGACCTTCTTTAATAATAAACTTTCGGCCGACCAAGCAGCTTTCTAACAGCTTGTGTATGTTTACTGGTAAGTTTAGCTTCAATTTAACAAGCCTTCATGCCAGACTTTATCAAAAGCTGGAGAAGCATCGATGATGAGAGCGGAACAATATCTTTTTTCTTCAAAGGCTTTAAACAGCACTTTCGATTTCTCTTATCTCAAATCCTAGGGGATCAGCTTCTCTAGCAGCAACAGGTGGTAACTCGACCGCAGTATCGTGAGATATATTTGGAGTTAATACCTTTTTTAAATGATTGACAAATAGATTTCATTCTTCAACATCATTTCTTGCCCAACTTCTATTCAAGTTTGTTAATGGTGGTTTAGAGACAACTGGCCTTTTAAGATTTCTAGCCGCATGCCATATTAGGTGCGTTTGAGTACTTTTACAGTAAAATGCAGTAAATGAGTAAACTAAAAATTTTTGTTTCACAAAAAGCTGTTGTCCAAAAAAATACGCGAACGCAAAATTTGTAAAAATTTGTAAAATAAAGGCAACATTTGATGGCAAATAATTGAAGTGTTGAAAAATATTGACACTTTTAACTACTTAACTCGTTTTCTAATCGGTACTCGATTAAATACTTTTTATAACACGAACATTTTTGGAAAATACAAACAAACTATTTTATGTAATCTTTCATATTTGTTTGTTTTTTATTTTATTTGATTTTACTAATTTGTAGTGGGTTAAATTATTTAAAAGAAATCCATCTGAGGAGATCGAGTGGTTGCGATCGAAACATGTCATGGTAACCTGCCGGCCAGGGTTCGTGCCCCAGCCACGTCAAGAATGAAAGATTATCAATAACAATTTTGATTGATTTTCATGTTGTAAAATTCCTTTCTTCATAAAAATAATTTAATGAAAATTAAATTTCATGAACTTAAGCCTAATTAAAATATTAAAAATTTAGATTAAAAACCATAAATAGTTCAACAAAATAACCACAATACCAAGAACATAAATTTTTTTTTTGCTATTGATTACTTAAGTACCCAAATACTTCACATTTTTACAACTCTAAAAAATTAACATTACAAAAAAAATTTCAAAAGTTTGTATTTAGCCAAATAAATGCTTCACAAACAAGTTTAATTAATTAATATTTATTCACTTTTTGTTTTGGTTTAATTTTTATTTCAACTTTTCTTTTATTTAACAATTTTTTCACAATTTGTATGCTTTTTATTTGTTACTTTTGTTTGTTTACGTTTTGAAACATATGTTTTTTTGATTTACAAAATTTTACTGCAAAAATTTCTGCAGTAACAATTTGTAAATACTCAGACAAGAACTGTCACTTTTCGCTCTCAATTTATGTTCTCATTTTCTGCACTTTGTGTACTCGAACGCAATTTCGTAAAATGCAGTAAAGTTTTGTAAAAAATAGTAAAAACTTTTGTGTTCTCGAACGCAACTAATGAGTAGTCTGATTGTGGAGTTGCATCCAGGTTAGGCTTGCCAACCATACTTTATAATAAAGTATTGTACGTTATTTCGAGTAATTGTATTCTATACTTTATGAGAATAAAAAAGTACGCGAAAATACTTTATTTCGCAAGATTAGATTTATCTAGAATTCAAAATAGATTCAGGTTATATTAGTCATAAAATTATAATACATACTTATTGTACAAGTTTTTTTTTAGAAAAATTAAAGAACAACTAATTAATATTACTCAGGGCCATTTGTTGATGTGTTTTATATTGGCAGGACGATTTTTCGAAAAAAACAAGTAAGAGTGCTATATTCGGCTATGCCGAATCTTATATACCCTTCACCATGGTTTGGAAAGAACAGAAGTTTATATATATATTTAAATATATGTATATTTATAAAATATATATAGTTTAGTTTTATTTAATTATTTGCACATGATTGCGTGCTATTAAATATATTAAAAGTTTAATTAATATATAGCACGTTAAGTTTTGATCGAATTTCAGTATTTGGTCATACCGACATCTTAAAGTATAAAATTACCATTTACTTTGGTGATAAAACTTGTAGTCGGGAAGTTCTATGGTTCACGAAAATAGGTATTAAAAAAAAAACTATATTATTGACATTACTTTTTTCTAAGTTTCCGAGTTTTTCTAAAGATTTCCGATATTTTGATATCTAAAACGTATGAATAGGTCATAATCAACTCTAAAATTTTAGCTTTTATAAAAATGTTAATGTTTTTAGTCCTTTTTTGGAGTATTTTGCACATAACTTAACCATTTTTAACCGATTTGGCAGATTTATAAACCAACGTGCTAAAAATAATATTTCCATTAAATTGGCTTTTAGGCATATATATATGTATATATATACCTACATATGTGTACATTAGACTGGTCGCATCTTGTATGGGATTTTTTTTTTTTTTTTTTAATTTAAATGTTTGCGCTGCTTAAAATATGAGGTTTGGTGTAAGAAATCAAGTCCTAATTTTTCAGCTCAATCCGACGGTCCCTAGTCGTGCCAAGTGGGGCCCAAAGTTCCCCATTTTATAAAAAAAAAACATCTTTTATATCAGATCTTTATAGTAATACTAGTTGAAAAGCCGAAAATCAAAAATATGACTACGCTACGATCTTCGGCAGAGAAAGTTCTTCAAGTGTGCCAAATTTCAGCTTCCTATGTCATCAGATGGCTTCAGAAAATTGCGGAAAGAATAGGACATACATGCAAACATCCTGACATACTAAGAAATTATATACACCCCTATCGTGAATAAAAATTCCTTGGGAGTTTTTTCCCTTTTCCCATTTTTACTATTGAATTAACATAGGAAAAATGGAAAAAGGGAAAAAACTCCCAAGGAATTTTTATTCGCGATAGGGGTGATTGTATAGATAGATTAAAGTATTTGCAGTTTAATATTTTAGTATGATACGAACGAAAGATTTTTAACTAATTTTAACTAATTCGGGGTCGCTGAATCCAGTGGTGCTAGCCGTTTTTTTAGGTTAGCTTTAGTTTTCGAGATATACCGTTATTTCGAAAATTAGGGAGGTTGCACAACATATATTCGCGTAACTCAAAAACGCTTTAGTTTATTGAAAAACAAAAAAAAACCGAAATTCCGCAATAAAATTTACTTTAAGAAAGTTAAAACTTTTTTCTTCATATTGGCTTTGGTTTTCGAGATATACCGTTATTTCGAAAATTAAGGAAATTGCACAACATATGTTCGCGTAACTCAAAAACGCTTTAGCTTATTGAAAAACTAAAAAAAACCGAAATTCCGCAATAAAATTTACTTTAAGAAAGGTAAAACGTTTTTCTTATATGCGCAGTCGTTTTAGAAACATATTTTTTTTTCTGGAAAAAAAATAATTTTTTTATTAAAATTTCGGAATTTTTGTTTTTAAAAATTCATAAAAAATTGAAAAATGGAGCTATGCTTCTAATTTTATAGAGTCATATAAAAAACAATATTGCAAACAAAACAAGCTATAAATGATTAAAATCTGTTCACAACTTTTGATTTTATGTATTCACAAAAGACAAAAATTTTAATTAATTTAAGAATTTTATTAAACCGCCATATTTGTATAATTGAAATTCTTATATTTGGCCCGTGTAGTGCCTAGGATGCCTCAAGAAGGGTCAAATGTATGACCAACTCCACTTTATTTTTCATCTCCATCATTTATTTCTAAAATACCTACCTGCTATCTCCATTCATTAAGGGGCTCCCATTCAAAATTTTAACTACAGACTAGAAATATATTGAAGAAAAAGCTCCATAACTGCCAAGGAGTCAGACCTAGGGGAATAGAATGTATCACCGACCTCAATTAGTTTTTTGTCCTAAACATTTTCTCGAGACATACTTGCCCTTTACCTTTACTTTTTAGGGGGGCTCTCATACAAATTCATTTAAAATTGGAAAATGCAGCTATGCTTCTACAATAATTTTTTTAATGAAAATTTCGAAATTTCAAAAAAAAGTGTAAATTTATTTGATTGATTTTATTAAGTTGAAAAATTTAAAAGAGAAGATTTGTTATGGGACGGATATAAATGACGATAGTGGTCAACAACTTGGAGTAGGTACTGCTTATCTGTCTCATCTTGAGGCATCCTAGGCACTACACGGGCCAAATATAAGAATTTCAATTATACAAATATGGCGGTTTAATAAAATTCTTAAATTAATTAAAATTTTTCGTCTTTTGTGAATACATAAAATCAAAAGTTGTGAACAGATTTTAATCATTTATAGCTTGTTTTGTTTGCAATATTGTTTTTTATATGACTCTATAAAATTAGAAGCATAGCTCCATTTTTAAATTTTTTATGAATTTTTAAAAACAAAAATTCCGAAATTTTAATAAAAAAATTATTTTTTTTTTCCAGAAAAATAAATTATGTTTCTAAAACGACTGCGTATATAAGAAAAACGTTTTACCTTTCTTAAAGTAAATTTTATTGCGGAATTTCGGATTTTTTTAGTTTTTCAATAAGCTAAAGCGTTTTTGAGTTACGCGAACATATGTTGTGCAACCTCCTTAATTTTCGAAATAACGGTATATCTCGAAAACCAAAGCCAATATGAAGAAAAAAGTTTTAACTTTCTTAGTTAATTTTATTGCCGAATTTCGGTTTTTTTTAGTTTTTCAATAAGCTAAAGCGTTTTTGAGTTGCGCGAACATATGTTGTGCAACATCCTTAACTTTCGAAATAACGGTATATCTCGAAAAGTAAAGCTAACCTAAAAAAACGGCTAGCACCACTGGATTCAGCGATCCCGAATTAGTTAAAATTAGTTAAAAATCTTTCGTTCGTATCATACTAAAATATTAAACTGCAAATACTTTAATCTATCTATACAATATATAATTTCTTAGTATGTCAGGATGTTTGCATGTATGTCCTATTCTTTCCGCAACTTTCTGAAGCCATCTGATGACATAGGAAGCCGAAATTTGGCACACTTGAAGTACTTTCTCTGCCGAAGATCGTAGCGTAGTCATATCTTTGATTTTCGGCTTTTCAACTAGTATTACTATAAAGATCTGATAGAAAAGATGTTTTTTTTTATAAAATGGGGAACTTTGGGCCCCACTTGGCACGACTAGGCACCGTCGGATTGAGCTGAAAAATTAGGACTTGATTTCTTACACCAAACCTCATATTTTAAGCAGCGCAAACATGTAAATTTAAAAACAAAAAAAATTGCGACCAGTCTGGTGTACATATATTTAAGCAAACTTAATTATAAAAAAAAAACAAACTTAATTATAAAAAGAGTAACTTTTGGGATTTCAGTATTTGGATTATAACTCAGCCATTTTTTAGCCGATTTGACAGATTTATATACCGACGTGTTTAGCAAGAAATTTACCATTTATTTGTGTTATAAAACTTGGACTCGGGAAGATCCATGGTTACCGAAAATGGGTATTTAAAAAAAAAAAAATTAATTTTGGTCATAACTTTTTTGTGTCTGAACCGATTTTCCCGAGTTCTTTATAAAATATGTTCTCCTAAAAATTATATATTTTGGTATATAAGTCATATCCATAGGACATACGACAGCCCTAAAATTTAGGTTTTTATACCATTTTTAATTTTTTTTGTACGGGAGGTACCCACTTCTCCAATCCCGCCCACATTTTGTATGGTGGTGTGTATTGACAACCTTAATGTGTGTACCTAATTTGGAAACTTTGGCTCTTACCGTTCTCCAGATATACAGAAAAAAGCAATAAAAATACAACAACAAGGGATTTTTGGAAAAAATTAGAGGCAGTCGTGGTTTTTTGATCATATCTCAGCCATTTGTGGACCGATCTTGCTGAATTTCAATAGCACGAAATGGTGGACTATATGTGACATAAATGTTAAACAACCTAGCCGCTATCATGTCTGGTTTTCCCGGAAAACACATATCAAGCGTAAGACGGACAGACGGACGGACGGACGGACGGACAGACGGACGGATATCGTTAAATCAACTTCTCTCCTCATAAGGACCCAGAATATATATACTTTATAGGGTCTAAGATCAATATTGTAGAAATTACAAACGGAATGACAAACTTATATATACCCTTTTCCACCTGTGGTGAAGGGTATAATAATCTGACAGCACTATTTCACTTGTTTGTTTTGTTTGAGTACAGTAGTTTTGACTTAGCTGCACTATTTCCTTTGCACGATTTTTTGTGCAGGTAAATCAAAAATGCAGTTATCTTAAATGCATTTACCAGCCTTAATGTGCAGGTACTAAATTGTGGTTAACTGCACAAAAGTGCAGCAAAAGTGAAGATTTTGATTTAAAAGTAGAATACATAAATTTATATTTTACTAAAATTTTATTCCAACCCAGCTAGCATTATCAATCGTCTAGGAGTCTACTGGGAATCTCACAAAGAGTGTTTTTTAATTGTGGACAATTCCTCGCACGGGAGAAACTGTTACACGTGCTGATTCGTATCAGAGATTTTTCCATAACGCAGCGAAAAACGCTTATATTAATCGTAAAGGGAATCGTTTATGATGTAGGTATGTAGAGATTATCTAACGAGATTTTCAAAAAGTATGCGAAGAGTCGTATGAGACTCATGTAGGTATTATTTTACAACTCGTGAAATGCTCAGCCGTAAATCTAAGGTACCTAAATAAGGGCATCAGGCGTATTTTTCATGCCAAAACTTCTAATTTTCATACAATTTCTATAAAACAAACCTTAAGGTTGCTAAATGAACACCATCCTGTCGGAAAATCCTTTTTTACAGATCCTTTGGTCGGTTTGTTTTATTAAAATTGTATTGGCAATAGCATTTTCATACTTCATTTAGGTAGCTCAGTAATTGTTATACGACTCTTACAGAAGAGAGTCCCAAAAGGTTCATTCCAAGATTTAAAGACAAGCGTTTAAAAAAAATAAATTAAAAAAAAAAAAAGTAGTTGCTGAGGTCATTACTAGTAAGTAGTTATTGCATTTGTCAGAGTAATTGCAATTGTAATTACTTACCAGGAAACGTATGAAATAACTTCTACCTATTACTTAAAATCAAAAAGTTTTTCCTGGGTTGTTTTGTTTGAAGCTTTGTTTTTTATATGTCTGGAATTTTGTACCAAATTATTTTTGTTGCCAAAAAAAATTAAGTTTCTAAAACGACTGCGCAAGTTAGAAAAAAATTTAATGTTTTAAGAAAATTTTATTGCAGATTTTCGTTTTTTCTTTAGTTCTTTCAAGAAACTGAACCGTTTTTGAACCGGTGTTGGATTCAGCGTACCCGAATTTGGTTAAAGCGCCAGTTGCCCGGCTTGTCTCAAGAAAAAAGGGTAAAATTCTAGCACAGTGTAATTGTTTGACAAAACTCGCAAAAGCAGTAAAAAACGTTTTTAAATAAACCAATAAAAAGAAATTAATTGTACTTTATATTTATACTGTGTACTTTTCTTAACCTTTAATAATCAATGTACTTTAATTGCAACAAAAAAAGTTGGGAACCCTAATCCAGGTCCTTAAGATATTTTTCCAAAGAAGCCGTTTTTTGAATCTGCAGTATTTACTCTTTTAGTAAATTCTTAAGTTGAGTAGATCTGTGCAATTGCCACTCCCTTCGAGCTCGCCTTTTTTCAGACAAGAGACGCTCGACATCTGTGGAATATATTATATAATTTTTTTGTTTTTTTTAGGGACAATACTAGAATGTTGAACAGCAGTTTCAGATAACTTTCAAAATTAACAACAGAGCGATCTACATTCTAAGCGCAATATTTTCTGTGCAATTAATTTGTGTAGCTGTCGCTGCTAACTAGCCAGTCGGAGTTACAATTCGATTGGGGTTCTTGATGGTAACAATCGTAGGTGTGTGGCCGGAAGATAAGTCTAAGGAAGCTTCAAAATGGATCGTTTCTATGGTAATGCTTTTAACCTCGCCGATTTCGATGGCATCTGGAATTTTTTGCTGATCAGTAGGTCAATATGTTAGTTGTCCGCTTGCTACCACATTTAAATCCATTTTAGAAATTGTATTAAATAAAACACGACCCTTTGGTGTTATAAGTCGTGACCCCCAGAAGGTATGTTTAGCGTTTTAATCGCCAGCGGCCAGGAAACAGGGTCCTAGTGATCTACAATATTCACAATATTGGCTTTCTTATATTGAAAATCAAGTTGAGGAGTATAGAGATGAAATTACTCTGTTTCGATTTAGCTCTTCAACACAACTTTTCGTTGCTTGCAGATAAGCCTTACAATGATCACACATTACGTAGTGCTTTATTCGGTCTTTTATCAAAATTTTTTACTTTTTTTTATTGAATCTTTCTTGTCGAAAATTACAATATGTCTCAAGAAAAGCTTAATCCTAATTCTTATTTGTATTTGCTAGCCGTTACCAATGTTACCGCTAATTAATTGCATTCAAGTGTCAAAAAAGCCTGCTAGGTACTTTATTAGATCCCGAGCGAGGTAGTTATGATGGACCATTAGTTTATCTATGTATTTGACTGAATACTTTTTAATTTCTTCCTGGATGGTAGCGATGTTAAGATCTCTGTGGATAATGTCATTACGTATATACCATGGGGCGCAGACAATTTGCCGTAATATCCTAGACTGTGTTCTTTGTAGCTTCTGGATGTTGGATGCGCATGCAGTACCCCATAATTGGATGCCATATGTCCATATTGGTAGACTTAATAGACTTGTATAAGAGAACTTTGTTGTCTAAGGATAAGTTTGAGTTTCGACCGATTAGCCAATGAAGTTGAGCTGCTTTAATTCATAGCCGTTATTTTCGCTTCAATATGACGAGACCAGGTCAGGCGTCTGTCAATATGAACTCCCAAGTATTTAACATGGCTTTCTACCGGAACAGTGATGTTATTTATTTTGACAGCAGGGCACGTTTGTCTTCTGAGCGTGAAAGTTAAGTGAGCACATTTAGCCGGGCTTACCTTTATTTTCCATTTTTCTAGCCAGGCTTCTAGTTCATTGATGTGGAACTGTAAATGCTGCGATGCAACTTTTGGGTCCTGATTAACACTAATAAATGCTGTGTCGTCTGCAAACGTATAAGTATGTGTGCTCGGGCTTGTTGGCATATCAGCTGTATATATTACTAGCTGACCCGACAGACGTTGTGCTGTCCAAATTAGGAAAAATGTTTGCGTTCGATTTTTAAAATCGAAAGAAAAAATCGTCCAAATCGGTCAATCCGTTCTCAAGTTATGCGCTTAATAAAAAGAGGGTGTAAAAGTAGGTGTGGTACATTTTTCTTTCGATGAAAACGTAAAATGGATTAATACGAACATTAAAAAGAAAAATTTGTCAAATCGATGGAGCCGTTTTCTGATTTTAGGTAATTCGAAAAATGTGGGTGTAAAAGTGGGCGGGGCAAATTTTTTTTTCGTATAAATCCAAGTTGGACCATGGCTATCATTTTAAAGAAAAAATCGTCCAAATTATATAGATGTCATTAGTGGTGCAATATGAAAATGGGATTTTGCCGCGCCCCTCCGCCCGCAGACCGAAAATCAAAAATCAGAGTCGCCCGCCTGAATATTCTGCAGATTCCCTGAAAATTTCATCAAAATCGGCCCAGCCGTTTTGGAGTCCATACGTTACATACATGCATACATACACACATCCTATTTTATATAAGTATATAGAAGATAGATATACAGTAACGGCCCTAATATGCTGCCTTGAGGGACACCAGCAGATATTTTCGTGGTGGGGGAGTATTGGTTTTTTGATCTAACCATGAATGCTCGTCCAGTTAAATAGCTCTCAAGGAGTTTGTGAGTGTTTTGTGGAAGCATTCGTGTTATTTTAATGATCAGCCCATCATGCCAAACTTTGTCGAATGCTTGGGAAATGTCTATAAACAGTACTGAGCAATATTCCTTTCTCTTAAACGCTGATCTAATTTGGGTAACAATTCTATGCACTTGTTCGATTGTACCAAGCCTTGCTCGGAATACGAACTGATGATCCGGAATGATTGCGTGTTCATTAAGATAGGGAGTTATACTTAAAAGGAATATTTTTTCGAATAGATTTGATAATATTAATAGTAGGCTGATTAGTCTGTACGATGTAATTTGACTAGCGTATTTTCCTGGCTTAGGAATCATAACAATTGTAGTGGTCTTCCAAGAGGATGGGAAGTAGCAAGATTCTTGAAGCAGACGTAGGTAAGTTTCTTATCATTGAGCCTGTGATGGGGTCAGGACCGGGAGACTTTTTAATGTTGACATTTTCTATCGCTGAGTTAACTTGGATTTATTTAAATTTTATTGGATCGTTAACTGTATAAGGAATAATTGGACGACAGGAACAAGTATCAGCGCCATGGGCCGTTAAAACTTTCTCCAAGAGGCTTGCAAAGGCATTTATTTTTTCATTTGTGTTTTTGGCACAGGTAGGGTTTTCCAGTCTCAGTGGAGATTCGTGGGTTATAGGGCATTGCATATGTCTTACAGCCTTCCATAAGCTGTAATTCGAGTTTCTTGTAGCATCTAGGCTGTTTAGATAGCCTTCTACTGCAGAGTCGTGTTTCTGTCTCAGTTTGTTGCGTAGAGTTGCCTGGCATAACCGCAGTTGCGCCTTGATGGTTGGGGAACGATTATTTTGCCATTGTTTTCTCAATTTCCTTTTTTCCCTGACAAGGGTCTATATATCCACAGATGTGAACTGCGGACCACGCTTTGTTGTACGCTTGATTGGGTTTGCATTTCTTGCAGCAGAATCCAAGACATCCGTAAGTCGGTCGACAGCTTTTTGGATGTCAGATGAAGTTTTTAGGGAAATGCTCTGCGATAGATGAGAGCTCACATACATTTTATACTTCAACCAATTTGTGTTTTTGTTTGGATTGAAAAGAAAGTTTTCAGCTTCGTATCAAAGTTGCCTTTTAGAAAAATAATTGAAGGTGAATGATCAGACGATAAATCGTGTGAGGAACTAATTAGTAATTGATCGCGCTTTATGTTTTTAATTACGGCAAAGTCGATAAGGTCTGGTAGCTTGTTGAAGTCAGTGGGCCAATAGGTAGGTTATCCACTCGATACGGCATCAAGATTTTTTGCAGTTACGGTGTTATATAGCTGGTTACCTCTAGGACTTATAAGTATCGAGCCCAAATATGTATGCTTAGCGTTGTAGTCGCCTGCTGCAATGAATTTTGTCCCAATGTGTAGAAGAAGTTTAGAAATTTATCCTGTCCAATTTTATGTCTAGGGGGACAATATACGGATGATAACGTGATTTTAAAATCTGTAAGATTTATAGATGTAGCCTGGATACAATCTTCCTTGTACTCCGGCATTGGAAAATGTCTGACTTGTTTGTGCACAATTATGGCTGTGCCACCACAAGCCCGTCCGCTCGGATTTTTTGTGTCGTAAGTGAGGTATCCATTTACCCTAAAGCAGTTTTTTAGAGTAAAGTGGGTTTCAGAGACGAGAAGCACGTCGATTTTGTGCATTTGAAGAAAATGTGCTACTTCGGGTTTATGTTGGGAGAGCCCGTTTGCGTTCCAGAAACATATTTTTAACTGATTCATTTTTTATTTAGTAGAACTTGCAGGAGCATGTTTTGGTTTCGCATCATTTCTTGAAACATGTTCTGCATGGTGGCCATCATAGTTGGGGGTAGTGCACTAAATATTGATTTAAATCAGCAGTGCACTTTCACTAAATAAAACTGCAAAAATATTAGTTTGCACTCTTTTTTATCAGCTTTAGTCATGATTGCTATTTTTTTAACTACCACTAAAAAAATTTTGTGATATTGCAAATTTTTCATTATCACTAAACGCAGATTGAGTGCAAAAATTATGCACTCAATTCAAATAGTGCAAAATTTGAACCAGCAATCAAAAAAAGCTGCATATTAACATACTCTCACTAATCTTTCAAAAATTAGTGGTCATGAAATTCTTGAAGACAAATTCGAAAAATAAAAATGTTTAAAAGTTATTTTTAATATATTATTTGGAAGGAAAACAACAAACGAAAAAAACCCCTTATGATAATAATCAAAAAATTATATACATAATTATTGTTGATATTTTGCCAATTTTTTGTTTCATTGATTTGTTGTTTATTTAAGCTAATAGGGCCTAAGGTTAATTAATGTAAATAAAAAGTAATTTTTTATTACAGTTTTCCCGACGTTTCGTCGATTTTTTGTCGACTTTTTCAAGGGAGCGTTATATGAGCTTTTCACATTAAATTAAATTTCTCCTTTTATATGTAACATTAAACATATTAACATAAAACATAAATTTTAAGTTAAACACATATCAAAACCAGTATCACTTTAACGATTTAGTAATTGCAGCCCTAATTATAATTTTTTTACTCGGATGAAAAAATTTAACAACAACAAATTCTTCTAATTTAAAGTTTAAAGCAGTGTTTAAAAATGCTTGACTATTTTTAATGCTTTTGTAATTGCTTAACTTAACTTAAGAAAAAGAACACAGTAAAAGCAAAAAGCAAAAGCAGAAAAAGTGAGAGTTAATAATGTATTTACTGTCACTATGTGTATGTTCTCAGCTTAAAGTTTAAACATTCAGTCAAGCAACCACTAAAAAAATGCTGTTGCTGTAAGTAATACATATGTTTTTGTTTTTTATACCCTTCACCTCAGGTGGAAAAGGGTATATATAAGTTTGTCATAACGTTTGTAATTTCCACAATATTGATTTTAGACCCCATAAAGTATACATATTCTGGGACCTTATGAGGAGAGAACTTGATTTAACCATGTCCGTCTGTCCGTCTGACCGTCTGTCCGTCTGTCCGTCTTACGTTTGATATGTGTTTTCCGGATAATCCAGACATGATAGCGGCTAGGTTGTTTTACATTTATGTTACATACAGTCCACCATTTCTTGCTATTGAAATTCAGCCAGATCGGTCCAAAAATTACGTAGATATGAGCAAAAAACCACGACTACCTCTAAATTTTTCCAAAAATCCCTTGTTGTTGTTGTATTTTTTTAATTTCTGTATATCTTGAGAACGGCAAGAGCCAAAGTTTCCAAATTAGGTACACACATTTAGGTTGCCAATACACACCATCCTACAAAATGTGGGCGGGATTGAAGAAGTGGGCGTGGTACCTCCCGTACAAAAAAAATTTAAGGGCTGCCATATGTCCTATGGATATGACTTATATATCAAAATATCGGAAATTTTTAGTAGAACATATTTTATAAAAAACTCGGGAAAATCGGTTCAGATACAAAAAAGTTATGACCAAAATTAAATTTTTTTTTTTAAATACCCAACTTTCGGGAACCATAGATTTTTTCTTAAACACGTCGGTATATAAATCTGTCAAATCGGTTAAAAAATGGCTGAGTTATAATCAAAATACTGAAATCCCAAAAATTACTCTTTTTATACCCTTCACCTCAGGTGGAAAAGGGTATATATAAGTTTGTCATAACGTTTGTAATTTCCACAATATTGATTTTAGACCCCATAAAGTATATATATTCTGGGACCTTATGAGGAGAGAACTTGATTTAACCATGTGATGTCCCTCTTATTTTTTTTATGTTCTAAAAAAGATTTAAAAAAAATATTTACCAGTTTTCGCTTTTTAAATTTTATTTATAATGAAGTTTGAGGTATTGCAAATATGTATGTATATGTAAAAATTATTTAGTTTTTGTCTAGTTGCTCTGTATTCTGCTCGCACAATGGTGAAGGGTATATAAGATTCGGCACAACCGAATATAGCACTTTTACTTGTTTTTTATGTAGTTGCTTGGCTGGCTGTTTAACATTTTTTTGACTTGATCGCTGATGCTTGCTGTTGCAGAAATTTGTTTTGAAAAAATCTTTGACGGTAAGAACTAAGAATTATGGCGCCGCGTGTAAATCGAAGAATAATTGAAAAATATTTTTATTTTGATAATGACCAAGCTATGTGTAAAATTTGCTCACATACATACATACATACATATGTTTAAAAGTGATAGAGTTTTTAATCTAACATGTGAAGTTTTATTTATTTTCATATGTACATACATATGTATTTTCGTATTTATTGAGAAAACATACTAAAAACATTAAAGAAATATGTACCTACCTAAAAATATGGTTTTGCGAAACTCACTAAATAAAAGAACAAAAATTAGTTTTTTCGCAAAAAAAAAACATCTAACGGTAATGATCTTTAAACATTCTTTCTGCAAAAATACTAAGAAATTCAAAATATTCAAAATATATGTATGAAGTGCCAGCCAGCAACAGCAAAGAAGTTAACTTGCTGACTTTAAGCGCATGAAAAGCCAAAAAAAAAACTTAAACAAAATTTATTACTTACTTAAGTTGTTGCGTTGCTGACTGATTAAGCAAAGAACATACACATAGCGAGACTAAGAACATTATTTACTCTCTCTTTTTCTGCTTTTGCTTACTCTCTATCAATGTAATAAAAGGCATTGAAAAATACAGTTTTTTAATTTGCAGCAAAAAATGTAAACAAAGCAAAAATTTCGGTGCTGTTGCTATTTTAAAGCAAGCAATTTAAACACTGGTTTAAAGTTGATATCGAAAAAAAGATGAAAATATTGTATCGTCGATAGTATAAAATATTTTTTGCCGAAACTTTACTCAATTCTCTTTGAAACTACATTTCATCGGTTGGTTATTTAATTGTCGTATGTGTATACAAATTACATACGACAATTAAATAATCAACCGACGATTGGTGTCCATGTTATGAAACATTGTTCGTGTCATTAAAGTATTGTGTATACCTTGTTTTTTTCTTTTTCTTGCTCTCAATAACAAACTCAAAAAACTGTTTGCAGACGAAACCAAAAACTTTCCTTTCGTCTTTCCCCTTTCACAATCAAACTCAAATGTTTTGCATAATATGTTTCATAATCAAAACATTTTTCAAGTAACGGAATATTTTTATACCCTTCACCACAGGTGGAAAAGGGTATATATAAGATAGTCATTCCGTTTGTAATTTCTACAATATAGATCTTAGACCCTAGAAAGTATATACATTCTAAGTCCTTATGAAAAGCGAAATTAATTTAACGATGTGATGCACTTGTTGAGCGTGCTTCAATATGCTCCTCAGTTATGGAAGACACAGTCGCCATAAAAGGCACTGCAGAAGTTGGGTTCTTAGATTTCGATGAAAGAGATTATAAGTTAATAAAGAGATTGTTGGAATATTTTGTTTTTTAATATGTTTTATATCAGGACCTTCAACACTTGTACAAGGTGGTCACACGAAAGGAATTGGAGACTTATCTATTGGATGCTGATACTGGTTTGTGTTGTCTAAACAAATACCCAATAATTAAACAAATGTTTTTTAAAATATAATACGCCTTTGCCTTCGTCTGCTCCAGTAGAGTGCTTATTTGCTTTAAGCGGAATGATAGACGCTCCTCGAAGAAATAAATTAAGTGATAATAATTTTGAAATGCTTGTTTTGCTCTATTGTTTTTGAATTACTGTTCCTTTTTTTGTTTTTTCTTATGAAGTTTAAGTTTTAAATTAATGCACAAAAATAAACTCAAGTCAATTTAAACTTAAAGTTGAAAGCAAAATTTTAAGTTGCACTCAAATGAGTGAAGAACAAAAAAGTTGCAATAAACTTATGATTGCTTTTTTTTAAATCAAACTAATTTTTTATGAGTCCAAAATTTTTTAACATCACTATCACTCATGCTTAGTGAGGCTGCAAATTTTCAACTCATCACTCAACATCAAAAAAATGATTGCAATAATTTTGCACTATGTATCACTAAGTGGGAATAGAAACTGCAAAATGAGTGCACTACCCCCATCTATGGTGGCGATGAAGTTATTCATAATTTGAACAAGATTTTCAATTGAGCCCGATATGTCTGCAGAAGGTATTTGTGGAGATTCCTTAAGAATATTAGCGTATGAAGGTTGGTTTGCGTTAGCTACTTTCGCAGGATTATGTCCGTGGGAGTTTTCTTTCAGAACTTGGACATATGAGTAGTTTTGCTTGTTGGTTTGTATAGAGTTAGCATAAGAGCCCGCGGGAAAGCTGGACGCATAAGGTGGACGATACTGGGAGTACTCATATTTTTCGATTTGCTCATGTTCTTTTAAGTGCAAGAATACTCTACAACCCCTATAGTTAGCTGTGTGATTTTCGCCACAGTTACTGCATTTCCTTACCTTTGGGTATACTTTGGAGTAATTGCATTCCGAAGTTTTATGAGCGACACCACAAACCACACATACGTGAGGTAGCATGCAATACGATTTTGTATGCCCGTATTCCTGACAATTGGTGTACTGAGTGGGACCCTTGCGTTTTAATGGCTCCTCTACTGTTATTCTCCTACTTAGGAGGTATCTCAAGTTGTAAATAGGATGAACCGAATTTTTTGATTTTAGGAGCGATGAATCGAAAGCTATCTCGATACGGTGCATTGGTTGAGGAACTTTGTTCCTGTTCAAAATATTGTGAACAGAGCTCACCTCATACGCTTCCAACTCTAAGGCAGATCTTATTTCCTCTGTGGGAACGGAACTATTTATACCTTTTATGACGACAGTCAAACCCTTAGCACTTTTTAGTTGATACGTATAGAAACTTTTCTTTGCTGCATCGAGGTGTTTTGAGATGATACGAAAGTTCATTTCAGTATGGGCTGGGATCTTGGTCTCTTGGATTTGTCCTCGTCGTATTGAAACGAAATAAAAATTATTTTTGTCCACAAGTTTGGACAACATGTTTACTATAGTATTAGATGTTTGCTCACCCAGGTAGATGGATGGAGGTTTGGCTCTTTAATTACTGTTACATTATCTGATTCTGCTTCTTCGTTGTCAGGAAGAGTTAATAACTTTGTACGCATTTCTATTGGTTGAGCTGGGCCTGCTCTCTTTGTTGGGAGTATTTGTGAGGCTCATTCACGAAATTGCTAGAGCCCCCTTTTTGTTGATATTTATTTATTTTCTGTGCCTATAATTTAATAACACTATTTTCTGTGGCTATTTAAAATAATATTATTCTCCGCACATATTACGAATAATAAAACTTGGTCGGCTTTAATTTGTTTTGTTTGTTTTTTTTCACAAAAGATATCACTTAAAAACATCCGCACTCATCAAAAGCTGATGGAAGATTTGCAAAATGGCAGAACCTCCACAAGCTTTATCTCGAGGGTCCTTGGTATCATATAACATATAAACATTGATTTTAAACGTATTTCTCGAGGTCAGATGACCTCAACATCTTAACATCCATTTGTTTATTTTTGAGAAAGTATTCTAGTTAATTTTTATGTTGGGGGATGCCGTTTGCGTGCCAAAAACAATTTTTTTTAAACATTTCATGGCTTGTTAAGTACAGCTTGTAATAACATCGATTGCATTCTAAGAATTTCCTGCATCATATTACCCACTGTGTTCGTTTAATTACACTAGTTTACAAAATGAAATTTTTTTCATGTACATTTAATGAGATGTGATTTTTCTTATGTTTTTTTTCCGCTGAATTCAAAAATCAAGGTTAAAATTTTTTTTATGGAACAGTTTTTGAGATATGGTCATTTTCTCATTTTTTCGACCTTTTTTTAATTGACAAATTATATCTCGAGCTAGATATGTCCTATTGGGTCGTTCTTGGTACCAAATGGAAGGTATTGAGATGACGAACAAATATGTATAACTGGATCTTTGATTGGTAAAATATGATGAAAATATGGGACATTTTCAAAAAAAAACATATTTTACAGTGCTTCTGTGCCGATGGAAAAGTACAAATCGTCGGAAAAACATCTGGTTTCTCTTCATGTACGTCAAGATGATACTTCTACGCAAGAACTAACACCAACCAGAAGAAAATCGACCGAAAAATGACAAAGGTATTGAGTGAAAAAATCCAAATTTTTCGAATATATTATTTTTTTCTACAATTTATTGGGTTTAAACGATTTTAATACATTTTTGACCGGCGGCTTGCATCACTGGTATGCATTTTGTTTTGACAGCTTGAATAAAACGTAGTATAAATTTGATTGAAATTATATTTATTTGTGTTCACCAAAATGCCTAAAAGAAATCGGGAATTTGAGTGCGTAAACAATCCAAATAATTTTTGTTACGTATGTGAAAAATTTGTCGCCCAACCAAATAGACGTAGATTCACCGATTCATTACAACAGAATTATCTGCAATATTTTGGAATAGCACCTGCAACTTTTCATGAGCAATGGACACCAAATAATGTTTGTTTATCGTGCCATATAACTCTTGCCGCGTGGGCTTCTGGTTCATCGCAGTAAGATTAAATTTATATGTATAAACAATTCAATTAGTGATAAAGTGAATTTTTTCGGAACTAGACGATACATGAAATTCGGTGTACCGATGATATGGAGAGAGCCGCTCTGCCATTCGGTTGATTGTTACTTTTGCCTGAGCAAATCCACTGGTTTTGCAAAGATTGCCAAATAGGTTTATGCGACAGTAGCATCTGTTTCGCTTCCAGTTCCACCTTCAGGTGAATTTCCTCATCCTTAGCGCCCCGATTCAACGATTCAGTCTTTGGAATCATCACAAGAGACAGACACAAGCAGTGATAATGAATTTCAGCATTGCATTATCTTACGCAGCCTGAACTGAAGGATTTGGTGAGAGATCTTGACCTGTCAAAGGAAAAAGCGGAGTTACTTGCATCTCGCCTGAAGCAAAAGAACTGTTTGGCTGCGGGAGTAAATAGAACATGTTACAGAAACCGTGATAAGCCTTACTCACAACATTTTAAGAAGGAAAACGACATATGCTACTGCAACGATATTCCTGCATTGTTTGAGCAACTCGGAGAGCGTTATGATCCAAATGAGTGGCGCTTGACGGTAGTAAGGAGAGTTTGAAAGCAGTTCTACTGCATAATGGAAATGAAAAACCTTCTATCCCCATCGCTCATGCCATCAACACTAAAGAATCATACGCCACAACCGCCAGTTTGCTAAAATACATTCAATATGAGCATCACAACTGGAAAAGATGTTCCGATCTCAAAGTCGTCGGCATGTTGTGTGGAATGCAGGGTGGATATACAAAATATTGGTGCTTTCTTTGCCTGTGGGATAGTCGTGCTCGTGAACATCATTATAGAAGAAAACACTGGCCAGAAAGGGAGAACGTCTTGTCAAAAAAAAAAATATAATCCTTCCAGCGTTGCACATTAAACTTGGCCTCATTAAAAATTTTGTGAAGGCCTTAGACAAGGAAGGCCAAGTATTTTCCTATTTGAAAACCCTTTTCCCGCAGCTTTCTTTAATAAAAATCAAGGAAGGCGTGTTCGATGGTCCACACATAAAGAAATTGTTAAAAAGCACAGATTTTCCAAAATATTTAACACCCGTTGAAAACGAGGCCTGGAAGTCATTTCAGCGGGTTGTTGCCAATTTTCTTGGGAACAATAAAAGCTCTTACTAAGAGGGAATTATTACGGACTTACTGAAGAACTACAAGAAGACGGGTACGGAGTGCCATTATTTAATTTCATTCCTGCTTGTTTTCTATTGTATTGTTTTTACGATTTTATTTATTTCTTACAGGTGTAAATATGTCTCTCAAAATCCATTTCTTACATTCGCATTTAGATTTCTTTCCGGCCAATCTTGGTGACGTAAGTGACGAACACGGCGAGAGATTTCACCAACAAATTAAGACCATTGAGCGGCGCTATCAAGGATTTTGGGATTCAGCCATGTTGGGAGAATATGTCTGATTTCTCACTAGAGAAACGGATCCCAAAAGCAACCGAAGGCAAAGCAAGAGCCTCAACTATTTTTAACACACAAAAAAGTCAACAATGTATTAAAATCGTTTAAACCCAATAAATTGTAGAAAAAAATAAAATATTCGAAAAATATGGGATTTGGATTGTTTCACTCAATAGCTTATACCTTTGTCATTTTTCGGTCGATTTTCTTCTGGTTGGTGTTAGTTCTTGCATGGAAGTATCATCTTGACGTATATGAAGAGAAACCAGATGTTTTTTTCGACGATTTGTACTTTTCCATCGGCACAGAAGCACTGTAAAATATGATTTTTTTGAAGATGTCCCATATGTTCATCAATATATTTTGAACCGCTTTACCAATCAAAGATCCAGTTATACATATTTATTCGTCATCTCAATACCTTCCATTTGGTACCAATATCTAGCTCGAGATATAATTTGTCAAGTGAAAAAAGGACGAAAAAATGAGAAAATGACAATATCTAAAAAACTGTTCCATAAAAAAAAAAATTTAACCTTGATTTTTGAATTCAGCAGAAGAAAATACATCACATCTCATCAAATGTACATTTTCAGTGTAAACCAGTGTTATTTACTGTTTGCACTAATGCTTCAATGGTTGTTTCTAGACGACTTAAATTAGAAACTGGAGTTTCATCATTACTTGACGAAGCACCTTGCATTGACACATGATTGGATTTCAAGATGTTATTACTAGGATGCGGAGCCTGAATGTCATTAGTGTTAACTTGATTTGTTACCTGCATTTGGAGGGGATTAGTTTTAGGCCCATCCGACTGCTTGACGATAGTATATACAGAGCATGCTCTATAATTGGCAGTGTGATTACCGCCACAGTTGCTACATTTTTTTTCGTTGGGGTCGGTTTAGACTTATCGCAAAGAACTGTGCCATGTAATTCACCACAAACTATGCAAACAGGGTTTAAATAGCAGTATGCTTTAGTATGACCAAATTCTTGACAGTTTAAAAATTGAACGGGACCATTTCTTGTGTTTGATCTTCTTAACTTATTCTTCTATACTAAATATATATTACAAATTGCAAATAGGATGCGTTTCGTTTTTATAAGCTTTGCGTCGCCAGTTTCTAACTCCACTCGAAATAGCGGTTTGGGATTTTTTCCCTATTTGTAATATTTATTACATGTTTTATTTTGAAGCATTCTTCTTCTAGGAATGTTTTTATTTCTTTTGGGTCCACACATGAGTCAATTCCATTAATCACTACCTGAAGACCTTTACTGCTCTTCAGTTGGTAAGTATAAAAGCTTTTTTTAAGTGCTTCATTTGCTAATTATTTTGCGAAAATCATTCTCATGATTAACCTGTATTTTTGTCTATGCTACTTTTGAGGCCGAAGCAACATCTGAAGAGGTAGTGCTGCGACCCCGTTTAAGCACAGTTTTATACCTGTTCATACCAACCTGTTCTTGAGGCTTTTTAAAAATGTTTACAAGAGTGTTTTCCATTGCATCTGTATTTGAGTTCATGGTATCATTTCTTACTAAAATTGTTTTTGGCGTCGCAGCAATACCTGCGGGCACACCAACACTTGCAGGCTCGGTAAAACTTGTCCCTAGAGGGAGTTTAATATGTATCACTATCCACCGTTTTTGTGAACACCGAGGGAAAAAGGGAACGTGTGCTAGGTAGTTAATATTGTTTTATTTTTTTCAGCATTATTTTCGTTTGCATGAACTGTTACATACACATCTCTTTCATTTTGTTTTATTTTTGTTTCACTGTTTTTACTCATCCAAAAAGTCATTTTTATTTTTCACTGTTTTGCTGTGCTTTTAATATTATTATTTATTGTATTTTACAATAACACCAAAAATAAGAAATTTAAACTAAAATGTTTTTGCTCAGATTATCTATACATAATATGTATGTATGTATGTATATTCAGGCATACTTACATATTTTTTATTTTTCTTTATTTAATTTTTCGTTTTTGACATTATTTTTATACCCTTCACCGAAGGTAAGAGGGTATATATAACTTTGTCATTCCGTTTGTATGTTCCACAATATTGATCCTACACCCTATGAAGTATATATATTCTGGGTCCTTATGAAAAGCGAAGTTCAAATCCGGTTGTCCGTCTGTCCGTGTCTATGTTGAAATGGGTTTTCCGAAAACCCCAGAAATGATGTGGACTAGGTTGATGTATATTTATGTCACATATACTCCGTTTGGAGATATGAGCAAACAACCACGACTACCTCTAAATTTTTCCAAAAATCATTTGTTGTTGTTGTATTTTTTCTATTTCTGTATATCTTGAGAACGGCAAAAGCCAAAGTTTCCAAATTAGGTACACACATTTAGGTTGCCAATACACACCATCCTACAAAATGTGGGCGTGATTGGAGAAGTGGGCATGGTACCTCCCGTACAAAAAAAATTTTAAATTTTAGGGCTGCTATACGTCCTATGGATATGACTTATAAACCAAAATATCGGAAATTTCTAGTAGAATATATTTTATAAAAAACTCGGAAAAATCGGTTCAGATACAGAAAAGTTATGACCAAAATTAATTTTTTTTTTTAAATACCCACTTTCGGGAACCATTGATCTCCCCGAGTCCAAGCTTTATAACTTAAGTAAATGGTAAATTTCTTCTTAAACACGTCGGTATATAAATCTGTCAAATCGGTTAAAAAATGGCAGAGTTACAACCGACATACTGAATCCGCAAAAATTACTCTTTTTATAATTAACTTTGTTAAAATATATTAGGGTAGCCAGATTTTAAATTCGGAAAAACAGTACATTGAATACATAAAAACAGTACAATCAAGAAAAAAACAGTACATTTTTTTTGACGACAACATTACCATTTGTTTTAATAAGTAACCCCCAATTTCACCAAGTTCAGCTATAATAAACTATCAGTTCAAGCTGTCAAAACATATTGTAAGCTGGAAGTTAAAGTAATAGTTAGTTTTAACTGAACTTGGTGAAACTGGGGTAAATATTTTAAACTTTTGATTGAATATGCAACAACAATTATATAAAGAAAGAAATACACTTAAAATGTGTAACGTCAAAGGAATTATTTCCAGTTTATGGCATTTCATAAATATACATATGAAATTACTCCATTTGCGTTTAAAAAGCAAACACCACAAACGAAGCATTTGGCCAGAGAAAAGCCTTACTTAGCTCAAAACAATCAACTCATTGATTTTGTAAGTACGATTTTCTTTAAACATATTCGTATTTAAAGCAATTTTCACTACACACATAGTTGCACAAATCATATAGAATTTGAGAAAATGTTTGTTTCCTAAATTAATTTTCCAATTTTAAATAATTTTTAAATTATTTACGGCTAATTTTACCAAGTTCAGCTATAATTAACTATTACTAAAACAATAGGTTTTTTGACTTTTTTAATGAAAGTTAATTAAACCTGGGGGCAAATTATGGCAGTCGTTATCGAATACTTTTTAGATTCGAAGGCAATGTTATTTCAGTTGATACTGAACGAATCGTTATTATTTTTTCGGTGTTGTGAAAACTAAAATAAATGCTATACAATACTAAAAAAATAATTTCGATCCGTTCAGTATAGACAGAGAGAAGTAGAAATAAAATTGCTTTCGAATCGAAAAAGTATTCGATCACGACTGCCGTAATTTGCCCCCTGAACTTGGTGAAATTGGCCATTAATCTGTAAAATCCAAAAAAATAGTTTGGTTTATTTTTATTTCACAAAATCTTAAAATATTTAAAATCAAGTGCAATTGAAAACGATGAATATTTTCAAAAAAATTTTTGTAAAAATTTACTTATCTTTTTCTTATTTCAGTAGTTTAGGTAAAGAACAGTGGTCCTCAAAGGTATTAGGTATTTTTATAAATTTTGAACACGGATAATTTTCCAAATTTGTTTGTTTTCAATTTTACGTGATTTCGATTTCCAGAACATGCCCGAAAATTAAAAAAGTTCTAAAAATTAACGATAACTGTTTTGGAATAAGTATTTTTTAGTACTTAAAAAAATTTAGATTTTATTTTTGTCTTTCTCAGGTGTGGAAAGGGAAAGACTATTGGAAGAGGTAGCCATAAAATCATAACAACACGAAAATATACCACTGCTACGAGCCACCCATTATAATTTAGATTTCTACTGTGTATTTATGAGAAAACAATACCACAGCGTAAAAACTCTTATTATTTTAGAACTTTTTTTTTAACACAACATAATTTTTTGTAAGCCAGTTCTGTTAAATATAGACTGGGCAAAAAAAAAACAGTACAAAAAACAGTACAAAGTGTAAAAAACAGTACATTTGCGTACTGTTTTAGGAGTTGTGCATAAAACAGTACAATTGCAAAAAATCAGTACATGTACTGCTTAAAACAGTACGTATGGCAACCCTAAAATGTATGTATACAAGTATATATATAATGTTTATATATAAATATAACTTAAGTTAATGGTAAAATTCTTCCTTAACACGTCGGTATATGAAAATATCAAATCGGTTAGACAATGGGTAATTTATGAGCAAAATACTCCAAAAATGGGCTAAAAAACATCAAAATTTTATAAAAACCTAAATTTTAGGGCTGCCATATGTCCTATGTATATAACTTATATACCAAAAGGTCGGAAATTTGTATGAGTTATAACCGAAATACTGGGGTCAAATCACCGCATACCATATCGAGCAAAATTCATCGAAATTATTTACTTTGAAACTCGATATCGAATGAACTGTATTGAATTTGAAATAAAAGCATTCGACATCGAGTAACTCGACATTACATTTATCGAGTTTTCATTCGATACGCCAGTGTCTATCGTATGCAAAAAATTCAATAGTTTATTCGATACGAAAGTATCGAATGCGGTGATTAGACCCCTGAATTCCCGAAAATTACTCTTTTTATACCCTTCACCGAAGGTAAAAAAGGTATATATAACTGTAATTTCCACAATATTGATCCTACACCCTATAAAGTATATATATTCTAGGCCCTTATGAAAAGCGAAGTTCAAAACCGGTTGTCTCTTATTTAAAAAAAAAAAATATTTACCAGTTTTATTTAGTTTTTGTCTAGTTGCTCTGTATTCTGCTCGCACAATGGTGAAGGGTATATAAGATTCGGCACAGCCGAATATAGCACTCTTACTTGTTAACTGTATTTCCAATTGGGAATACAATAGCTTTTAATTTATTTAACTTTAAGACTTGTAAGACAAAAAAAATATTAATTAAATAAGTCAGTCACATTTTGATACTTAAACACATTCTTTTATTCAAAATCATATAAACGATTAAGAATTCGTGGAATCTGTTCACATGGGTATAGTGACCGAACAATGCAGGGGAAGACTTTTTAATGCCACCTCAATCTGGTATAGGTATTTGAATCACGAAATTACCGTGACTTTCCAAGAAACTTCTCAACTAGTTGTAACAGAACTGATATAAGGAAATTCGACAGACTGCGACTAGGACACACTATATCAACACACGGACATTTAATAAACCTGCAGACTAACAACATCTGCAACTGTGCATCTCCCATCCTGGATCCCTCACATATTCTTATACACTACCCTAGAATCGCTATTCAAAGGCTTAACATCTTTGACGGCACTGACCCAGCTGTAAATTTGTCTATTCCCTCCCTCGAAAATATAGAAAAAATTATTAATTTTCTGAAATCAACTAACAAATACAAATAAATATTTAAGAAATCAACATCTTATACATTTTTATACCCTCCACCACAATAAATTGTAAAGAGTTTAAACTAAGTTTGTCATTCCGTGTGAAACTTTTTAACTATTCATCTGAGACCCCATAAAGTATATATATTCTTGCTCATTGAGTAATATTAGGTCGATTCGTCTGTCTATCTTTCCGTCAGAAGAAAACACGCTTACTTTCGAAAAAGAAATGATCAAACTTCGTGTCAAATTGTTTGCAGCTATCCTAAGCAGTTTGGGATCAAAATCCAGCAAAATCGGTTCAGTAGGATCAGAGCTTTGAATCAAAATGTGGAACCACCACCTTAATAAATTGATAATATTTTACAAAAACTAACATAAATGGTAGAACAATACACGGAATGATATTAGATTTTGCAAAAGATCGTTTTATTTGACTGCAAATCAAAATTTCGTAAAGATAATTTACCCTAGACCCCAAATAAACCCTACTCCCGGAAAACAGTTTAGTACGCCTAAAACCGTCATTAATAATACTATTATAACAAAATTTGGCACGTATGTCAAAGTTGTATAGGACTATAATTGAG
Source organism: Pollenia angustigena (assembly GCA_930367215.1). Lineage (NCBI taxonomy): Eukaryota > Metazoa > Arthropoda > Insecta > Diptera > Polleniidae > Pollenia > Pollenia angustigena. Next base: position 5,790,075 of record OV884061.1, on the reverse strand, counting down.
ACTGTGAGATTTCATGTAGATCTTTCCATAATTTACCCTAGGCCCCATATAAACTCAGGTACCGGAAAACTGTTTAGTCACAGTTTTATAGGACAAGAAATGACACTGTGAAATTTTGTGAAGATCCGTCCACAAGTTATCCTAGGCCCCATATAAACCCTACTCTCGGAAAACAGCTTAGTACGCCTAAACCCGCAATTAATATGCTATCACAACAAAATTTGGTACGTCACAGTTTTATACGACAAGAAATGACACTGTAAAATTTCGTGAAGTTCGGTCTAAAATTTATCCAGGAAAAGAATTTAGTACGCCCAAAACCGTAAATAATACTGGAATCATAACAAAATTTTGCATGTCAGAGTTTTATTAAACCAGAAATGACACTGTGAAATTTCGTTAAGATTGGTCCATAATTTACCCTAGGCCCCATATAAAATGATTAAGAAGCGTTTTTTATATACTTTGGGTTTGGACGGTGCAACTAGTGCACTCGTCATCTTTATTCTTATCAATGATTTTATTTACAAATTATGCTAACTTATATACTTACTATGAAAATAATTCTTAGCCTATTCTTCCGTGTAAATTAAAATAACTTAAACTAAAGCATGGGAAAATTAGTGTAATATGATTTAAATTTTAAATGTATAAATATTTCCCACGCGTTTGGGCGTAGTACCTTTTAAGCGGCTATTGAGGGTTTAATATTTTGGTGTAATAAGATACCCGTTTATATCTGCTCTTTAAAGGTATGAATTCATGCAAGTAAATAGTATTTGAAGGAATGTATATATACGATCAAATAATACTTCACCTCCTTTCTTAATGAGAATGTTCATATAACTTTAATGTTTTATGGACATTCTTTTACTATAATATATATACTTTGATTAATAATTTGTTTTTAGTTTATAAATTTATAAAATTCTTAGCTAATAATTGTAAATACAAAATTCTTAAAACAAAATTGCTTTTAATAATTTAATATGTAGTTTACATAATAATTAAAACAGTTTATAAAATACGTGGGTAATAATTAAAATTAAATTCCTGGTACATAATAACTAAAATAGTTTACAAAATTAGGGCCCATGAATTTTTTTGTTATGGTAAATCTTAAGTCTATTCTTATGCACTATTTGTATTTTATTAGTTTTCATATTAACCCTGGTACTACGTTAGGGTCTTTTGATGACCCAAATCGTATTTAACATTACCGTATTTCTAACTGGTGGAATATATTTGAAAGTTCTTATTACTCAGAGCATCGATTGTTGAAATATATTGAATTCAATTAGTTTTATCACCACCTTAGGCTTAGACAATTTTTTATTGCAAGTGTTTAAACATATCATGTTCGGGTCATTTTATGACCCTCTATCATTTTTGGAAAACGAATAATAAATATACATATAATATAATATGTCTATATTATATGTTTTTTGTATTTGTCTTTTACCTATTTGGTGTTTTACATGACAACAAAACAAACAAAATTAGAATGACCGACAAAACGCCCAAAAAATAACGCATGGTTGTAGAAAGAAAGTCAACAAAAAACCCTTAGTGGAGAGTCATCGTCTGGTACACCTCTCTGTTGCGTTTGTTTGCTGTTTTTTTTTTTATTATAATTGTATAACGGACATATTATTATTTTAGGAGTCTACCGGTCATACGGTGAAAGTCATAACTCCCTGTGGAATTAGTTTCATGGACGTCTTTTTTTGAGAGCAATCATGTCTTTGAAGCGATTTAGCAATATTTATCACGTACTAGCATTTGACGATAGACAAAGAAGTATCTTAACAGAGAGGAGATAAACTTGCTCCTATTCGTATATTTTATGAGCAATGGACTCAAAACTTGCAACTGCTTTACGTTCCAAGTGCAAATATAAGGATTGACGAACAGCTTATTCAGTTCCGAGGTAGATGTCCTTTCAAAGTATACATTCCAAGTAAACCTGGGAAATATGGCATGAAAGCGGGGATAGCAGCGGATTCTGACACCGAGTTTTGCTTACAGTTCCAAATATACTTGGGCAAAGTGGGAGACAGTGCTGAAAGGAATCAAGTCGAACGGGTTGTTCTAGACTTAGTGTCTTCATACCGTGTACCAAATGTGACTACCAATATTTTTTTACTAGTCATAATCTTGCATTAGTACTGCTATTGTTGGCACAGTGAGGAAAAACAAACGGTTCATGCAACAACACAAGAATTACGTAAGTGTCGGTTCACACACATCAAGTTTAACTTGTTAAGTCTTGAGTTTTTAGGAGAGAGGGGAAAAGATATGGCATCCTCTTTTCCCTTCACTCCTTAAAGCTCAAGACTTGACGAGTCAAACTTGCCGTGTGAGAACCGGCACTAAGCTTCCAATATACTCACGTAATTTTTTTTTTTTATGAAAAAGAAACTGTAGTTTTGTATGTGCCTTAAAAATACAGAATGGTTGATTTGCTTAGCACTCTTCACCAAAACAGCAACATTTTTGAAGATCATCCAAAAAAAAATTCCGGAAATAATTGAATACTACAACTCGACAAAAGGCGGAGTCGTCACATTTGACCAAATGGTTCGCACATATTCGTCTAAAAGAAAAACCAATCGGTGTTCTCAAATTAATTAGATATTTCTGCTCTCAACGCTTTTATAATACGGACCGAAATATATCCTGAATGGCAAAAAAATAAACTGCACAAAATGCGCCTAGTTTTAGAGCAACTCGGTGAAGTTTTAGCTCAAGAAGAAATCAAGAGGCGAAGTCGGCTTACTCGCGCAGAAGCCTCTGCATCATTGGTAGAAGTAGATAGTGTATCACCATCTACGAATTCGCCTTCTCCACAACGACACTGCGCTAGTGAAGGGAAAAAGGAGCAAAAAATACCTTTACTGAGTGCATAACTTGTAAAAAACCTGTTTGTCCGTCACACCGACACACAATCACTCTAACGACGACACATTGCATTGTTCGCAAGCCTTAAAAATATTTTTGAAATGTACAAATTTGAATTTTCTCAATAAAAAAATCTGGGGTAAAAATATGACCCGAACATAATATGTGTATTTTTTTCTAACATAGTAGCAGGGCTTTTGAGCAGTTCCCTAGTTTTTTGTGTGCATTTTTTTAAGCAATCACTCCTCTACCTTCTTTTTTAAGGGTGCTTAAAGTTTTTAGCACTCCTTAAAAGAAGACTGGCAGGATCGCCATGTAAAATGATTAAGAAGCGTTTTTAAAATACTTTAGGTTTGGACGGTGCAACTAGTGCACTCGTCAGCTTTATTCTTATCAATGATTTTATTTACAAATTATGCTAACTTATATACTTACTATGAAAATAATTCTTAGCCTATTCTTCCATGTAAATTAAAATAACTTAAACTAAAGCATGGGAAAATTAGTGTAATATGATTTAAATTTTAAATTTATAAATATTTCCCACGCGTTTAGGCGTAGTACCTTTTAAGCGGCTATTAAGGGTTTAATATTTTGGTGTAATAAGATACCCGTTTATATCTGCTCTTTAAAGGTATGAATTCATGCAAGTAAATAATATTTAAAGGAATGTATTCGTACGATCAAATAATACTACACTACTTCCGGAAAACAGGTTAGTACGCCTATAACCGTAATAAATAATGGTTTCACAATAGAATTTAGTTCGTCACAATTTTATAAGATTAGTAATGACACTGTGAAATTTCGTGAAGATTGGTCTATAATTATTATTTACCCTAGCCCAATATAAACACTTCTTTCGGAAAACAGTTTAGTACGCCTAAAACCGTAATTTATAATGCTATCGGAATAATATTGAATGCTTCGCAGTTTTCTAGGACTAGAAATAGCACTAATAAATTTCGTGATAATCGGTCCATAATTTACTACAGGCTGTGGGGCCCAATCTGGTAAATAAATTAATTAACGCCTAAAACCGTAGCAGATATATTGGCAAATCCCAGAAACAGTCCACCTACCCAAAATATTTGAAATTAATTTTGTTTAATGGTCCACCCTGGAACTCTAAACAACTATCTTCCTTAAAAAATCTTAAAAATAAACATCATAAAAAATACAAGAAATATGGCCACGCATTTGATTATGGAAAATACTCTGTTCTTCGTGCTGAACACAATTTGCTGAATGCTCAACTGTACCAAAACTACTTAACCAAAATGAAACATAGTTTTAATCGTAATCCGAGGTCGTTCTTTACGTTTGTTAACTCAAAAAGGAAGAATTACGGCACCCCATAATTTATGAAATATTTAAGTACAGAGTCAAGCAATGAATCAGACATTAGCAATTTATTCGCTGAATTTTTTGCCTCTACTTACTCTAACGCCGAATACGATGATGATGAGCCCTATCCATTTAATGTTCACTCCATTCGAACAATATCATTCCCATTACTTGAAACTACGCACATAATAAAATGTTTAAAAAACTTCAAATCCTCACTGTCGTGTGGTCCTGATGGCATACCAAGTTGTTTTTTGAAAAATTGTGCACCAGCTATTGCAACACCTTTATCAATTATATTTAATACTTCTTTAAAATATGGCTACTTCCCTAGAATTTGGTAAGAATCGTTTCTTATTCCTTTATTCAAATCTGGCAATAAGTCAAATATAATAAATTATCGAGGCATAGCTAAATTAAACGCTATTCCAAAACTATTTGAAAAATGTATTACTGATTCTCTCGTTCATCAAGTATCTACCCTACTTACGCCATGTCAACACGGTTTTCGTAAAGGATCTTCAGCTATGACTAACATTCTACAAATTACTACTTTGGTTAATGAAGGATTTACTCTTGGTCAACAAACAGATGTCATTTATACTGACTTCTGTAAAGCCTTTGATAAAGTTAATCACAAGCTTCTGCTTAAAAAATTGGATAAAATGGGTTTCGATAATACTTATTTAAGCTGGTTAAAGTTATATCTGTTATGCAGAACGCAGTCCGTTAAATTTAATTCTGCAAATTCAAGAAATATTTTGGTAAAATCCGGTGTTCCGCAGGGAAGTCACCTGGGCTCAATCTTATTTCTACTTTTCATCAACGATTTGCCTGAAGCAATAAATTATTCTAATATACTGATGTTCGCAGACGATGTTAAAATATTTTTAAGCCTCAAGCATTTACCAGATAATAATTATCTCCAAAAGGACTTGCATAATTTTTATAATTAGTGTAACATTAATTTAATGGAACTTAACCTTAAAAAATGCAAGCACATGACTTTTTCGAGAAGGCGTGACGCTCTTGGTCACTATTATATCAGTGGTCATAAACTGGAATCAGTAAACGTAATTATGGATCTTGGTGTTTTGTTGGATGGAAAATTAAACTTTGTACAACATATCATGATGGCTGTTAATAAAGCTCGAGGAATCTTGGCTTTCATCAAACGATGGGCAAGAGAAATTAAGGACCCCTTTATTACCAAAAGATTATTCACGTCACTTGTAAGACCGATTTTAGAGTATGGCTCAATTGTATGGGACCCCTGCTATAACGTTCACATTAATCTTATCGAATCTGTTCAGAAACAGTTTTTACTTTTTTGTTTAAGAGATGCTTATAGAGGCTATTCTGCGCTTCCATCATATTCATCACGACTTGCTTTGATTCGACTGCCAACATTAAAAAGCCGAAGAATTATGCTTAACGTTTCATTTCTTGTAAATCTTTTAAACGGAAATGTTTTGTCAGATTTTCTTTTAAGTAAAATATCATTGAATGTTGCTCAACGCACATTACCCCGGGCCTCCACGTAGCAATATTTATTGCGGCAAACGTCAAATTTGATTGCTCCATAAATTTTGCGACGTATAGACCGCATATTGCCACGAGTGGCAATCCATTGCGCAATGATTGCTCTTCTTATTGCTTGAGCAATTATTGCTTAGCAATCTGCTGTCAAATCAGTTGTAATTTATCTGACATTTCATTTCTCTGTACTTTTGGTTATTTATTAGTGTGTTTATTTATTAAAAAAGCAAGTGAAAAAATAAAAATACAGAAAAAGTTTTTATATATTACATTTTTAAATAAACGTCAATATCAACAAAAGCAAACGAAGAATTTGTTTTTTTTTTGTATATTTTTATTTTTTCAATAGAACAATACAAGTTTTAGGTTTTTTTCATATGCAAATAAACAAAAAAGCAATACAAAACACAGCTACGACAATTACAATTAATTATTTACTTAATTAGTCTAAAAAAGTGATTAACAATCACTTCAAAACACAACATAAAACATTTGTTATAATTACAGCCACAAAACTTTATACAACTACTCGAGGTGAAAATTGCAAATTTATGGCAAAGCAATAACAAGTGTTCTGCAGGAATATAATCAGCAATCATTGCTCCATTGCTCTGTCATTGTTCTGCCGACGTTATTGCTTGTACTTAGCAATAAAAATTGCTACGTGGAGACCCAGCGTTAAGATTTAATCAACCACTATATGTTAAAACTTTTAGAACAAACTACGAGATGCAGACCCGTTTAGGAAATTATGTTGTTGTTTTAATGAAATGTTATATTGAGAAAAATTGTTAAATTTAATATTTAGTCTGTATGGATTGTATCCATAGACTTAATTTATTAAATAAATAAAAAATAAATAAGACTATATGTATAATTTTACTTTTATATTAAAAATTTGTATTTGAATGTTCATTAAAACAAATATTTTTACCAAATCCTACCCCACCCTGATATCTTAATGTTATGCATGAATTTTACATTATTTTAGGTGTTTCTTGTGCATAAACTGGCACTTACAGCAGACTCATCGAAATATAAGTTTAGTTAAAAACAAGTAAGAGTGCTATATTCGGCTGTGCCGAATCTTATATACCCTTCACCATTGTGCGAGCAGAATACAGAGCAACTAGAGAAAAACTAAATAAATTTTACATACCTATACATACATATTAACAATACTTAAAACTTCATTATAAATAAAATTTAAAAAGCGAAAACTGGTAAATATTTTTTTTAAATCGTTTTTAGAACATAAAAAAAATAAAAATATAAAAAAAAAAAAATTTTCTTTTTAAAATACCAAGATTCGAACCAGGGAACTGTCAGTTTCTAACACACCCTCTAGACAACTGAACCATGAAGGAACGTTAATCGAATATCACTAAAATTAAATATTGCACGTTTACTGTTCACAAAATTCAACAAAGTTGAGTTGTAATTACTTCTGATGTTTTTGTTCACCACAATGGCAAAGTTGGGAAATATATTCACCAAAATAGTTTATGCCATGTATGTGTGTTTGTTTGTTTTCTTTTATCTTTTTTGGCGAGTTTTTAAGTAGCAAAAATAAAAACAAAAATTCCTAGTTTCTATTTGTAAAAATATTTTCGTTAAATAGATGAAATAATAAAGAAAATCATATTGGGCGTTATGCTAGTATATGTAAACAATGGAAAGGAGGGGGGGGGGGGGGGGGGGGGTAGAGGGACATCATATGGTTAAATCAAGTTCTCTCCTCATAAGGACCCCGAATATATATACTTTATAGGGTCTTAGATCAATATTGCAGAAATTACAAACGGAATGACAAACTTATATATACCTTTTTCCACCTGAGGTGAAGGGTATAAAAAGAGTAATTTTTGGGATTTCAGTATTTTGATTATAACTCAGCCATTTTTTAACCGATTTGACAGATTTATGTACCGACGTGTTTAAGAACAAATTTACCATTTACTTGAGTTATAAAGCTTGGACTCGAGGAGACCTATGGTTCCCGAAAGTGGGTTTAAAAAAAAAAATTTAATTTTGGTCATAATTTTTTTGTATCTGAACCGATTTTCCCGAGTTTTTCATAAAATATGTTCCACTAAAAATTTCCGATATTTTGGTATATAAGTCATATCCATAGGACATATGACAGCCCTAAAATTTAGGTTTTTATACAATTTTTAATTTTTTTTGTACGGGAGGTACCACGCCCACTTATCTAATCCCGCCCACATTTTGTAGTGTGGTGTGTATTGACAACCTTAATGTGTGTACCTAATTTGGAAACTTTGGCTTTTGCCGTTCTCCAGATATACAGAAAAAAGCAATAAAAATACAACAAGGGATTTTTGGAAAAAATTAGAGGCAGTCGTGGTTTTTTGATCATATCTCAGCCATTTGTGGACCGATCTGGCTGAATTTCAATAGCACGAAATGGTGGACTATACGTGACATAAATGTAAAACAACCTAGCCGCTATTATGGCTGGAGTCTCCGGAAAACACATATCAAACGTAAGACGGACGGACATGGTTAAATCAAGTTCTCTTCTCATAAGGACCCAGAATATATATACTTTATAGGGTCTTAGATCAATATTGCAGAAATTCCAAACGGAATGACAAACTTATATATACCCTTTTCCACCTGAGGTGAAGGGTATAAAAAGATTGATATTCATTCATACATTCATTAATAATCACAAATTCAGTTTATGTATATATGTAATTTGTTTTGTAAAAATATATTAAACTGGGCTTCTTATATACTGCTGGAAAAACTGTAGTTTGCGTTGTGAGGCGTGCGTCACAAAGGACTCGCTGCTTTTGTCATAAATCACAACATTTTTTGGCTGCGAATAAGTGATTTTAGTATTCTCTTATATTCATCTTTCCTTTAGGAATTAGATTTTGTATACCTTATGATGCAAAATTTGCTAAAAATTAGCAAAACACACATCAACTTTTAAAGTTTCTTCCACTTTTTGTGGCGTGCGTCACAAAACTTTGTGATCTGTTATTTCGCAACAAATAACTGCAAAGAAATTATGATATATGCCATTCGTAAGTACACAATAATGTCACTTAATACTATATATAAGTTGAAGCTATCTCTTTTGAAAGGCCAAAAAATTGGTATTTATCAATCAGAAAACGCTTGCGAATGTAGCGTTCGTTACGCATGATTTGCCCATATTTATTGTGGTAAAATTTCTTCAAACTTAGTTTCATATGGCCAAAAAAATGTTTATGAATTTTGTGATATAATTAACCTTTGATCCCAGATTTAGCAGCCTTCTGAAATTCACTGTAAACGCTAAAACTAATTTCTCCGCTGTATTGAAATACATATATGTATTGAAATTTATGTTTTCTAATGCCAGAAAACACTCTGCAGAATATATATACATACATACCTTACTATGGCTCCAATAAAAATTTCCCTCCTGAAAATCATTTAAGTTCGGCTTATACTTAAAATTGCAAAAAAAAAAAAAAGTCATAAGACTTTCTGATTGTCGGTCAATAATTTAACATATGTGTAAGCCGCAGCCAATTTTAATACTGAAGTCTGTTTTTATAAAGATTCATTACAAATAAATAGATCACTCTAGCTTGTTTTCTTTTGTTTTTGCCATTAATTAATTATTAATACATAACGTTTTCTTTTATATTACATTGAGCTGGAGGCCAAAGTTGCTATTGCTCTTATATATATCTACATTTATTATCTTGTGATTTGTAATTATAAGCAAATAAAAAACTAAATAAAGAAACATATTGCCACCTTAAATGAAAATGGACGTAACTACAAAAAAATTTGAATTTTTTATTGAGGTTTTGTTTTATCAAACTGATGTCCAAGCGAATTTTTAGACCCCTGCGACTTAAAATTGCGACTTTATTAAAAAAATTCAATTCTCAAGACTACTTTATTATGAATGAATTTGTAAAGTTGTTTGCTTCTTCTTTAAAAAATTAGAAGTGTCGCTAAGTTCGTTTGCATTTAAGGTGACAATATGTAGCCTTTTTAAAAACAAATTTCAAAATGTGTTCATTTACTACTTTTATTTCTTATTGCAGAACAATATGTAAAAACGACCTATTGTGTTGGCCAGTGTATTTGAAAAGAGAGTTGAAAGCTGTAACTATGAGAAATTCATCATCACCAGCCGGCCACTTCTTGTTTGTTTATAAATTTAGACCAATAATTTACATAATTTTGCATTTGAATATATATTTCTATCTTATCAGTGGTGGCTTATCCTTGTCGAATTCACATGGTAAGTTTTATACGTTATTATCAATTTTCTTATTGGCACCGATACATATACATATTAGTGTTGCCAATTTAGCCATTTAGTGGCTAGATTTTTGTTAGAGATCTTTAACTAAGGATTCTAAAAAAGAGTTGAAAACACTGATACATAAATACTTTAACGATTCATCAAAAAACACACCCATAATCAAAAACATCTTTGCTTAAGCAAATGACAGTTTTGCAAAACTTAAGAAAAAGTTTATTATGGTCAATATTCACAGTTGCTTAAGGCTAGTTTTCACTATCTCACAAGTCTTACGTATTCCATTCTTAGTACATAACTGAAAATCAACCTCATCTTCGTAAGATGTCCCTATCTCATTCTGTTTCCTTTTACATCTTTATTTTACTTTCTCAAAAATAAAAAAATAAATACACAATGCATCAACAATAACTGAGCCTTTAGTCTGAGTTCATATGGCTCATGTCTTATGGACAAGATTGCTACTTTATAGGCGAGAGGGACGAGGGGAAAAGAAGCGAGTACACAGATGCATGTACTGTCTTAACGTTTTGCTTTTTCATTCGTTGTTTAATTTTCTTATTGTTTTCAATATCAAAAAAGCACATGTCGTCAACATGACATGAATCATTTGAACGCCAATTCATGTTCAAAGAAGAAAAAGGAAGAATCTTGTCAATAAGACATGAGCCGTATGAACTCAGCGTTCGTAAATGCATCACTGCGCTGCATCAGAAAAGCAAACTTTTTTAAAGCCGATAAAAAAAATTTTTAATATTTTTTTATTGTATGTCTATTGTTTTTGTGGAGTATTTCACAATTTTTTGGTCCACATTTACTTCACTGATAAATATATAACGATTTGAAATCATTGATGCAGCGCAGTGATGCATTTACGAACGCACCCGAAATGTCAGATAAATAACAACTGATTTGACAGCAGATTGCTAAGCAATAATTGCTCAAGCAATCAGAAGAGCAATCATTGCGCAATGTATTGCCTTTCATGGAAATTTGAGGTCTATACGTCGCAAATTTAATGGAGCAATCAAATTTGACGTTTGCCGCATTAAATATTGCTACGTGGAGACCCGGGGTTAGCAGCGGTAGAAGTTTCAACGTTTTGCCCAATCAAACTTGTATCTAAAGGTACGTTCAGACTAATGAAATATTTGACAAAAATGTTTGTTCTGATATTTGCTTCAAACTGTATGAAACAAAAAAATATTTTGTTTAATGTTCACTAAGCTCAAATATTTGACAATTTTTGTTTGTTAAAGACCTGCACGAGTGTATCAGTAAGTATTGTTGAAACAGATACACCTGATATATACTTATGTATCTGTTTCTACTGATATAAATGAGAGAATGAGTGTAACTGATATTGTATGGTTTTGCTTTTGCCCACTCACCATATCTTAAAAACAAAAACAGATGCTTATGGTTTTGGATCAGTGATGTCAATTGTGCTTGTATTGATTTATATGAGTATTAGTGAATAAAGCGACAAGTACTCTTAACAAAAACAAAAAAATACGTAAGCATCCGCCGCATGTGCACAGTGCACTCATCGCATGATAATCGACGACTGAATTGTGTACTCTCGTGCACTAAATGAAAGAGCGTAAGAATGCGTGTGAAGAATGTGTGTGAATTAATTTCCACAATTGTGTATGACGTTGACATCCCTGTTTTGGATTGAGTGTGTCATAACATTTTTTTTTTTTGCTTACAAACATCTGTTGTCACCATAAAGGCCCAACCAGAATGTGCATAAACAAACTTAAGCTAATGTCAAAAATAAACGAAAAAGCCTCTCAAATACATTTAAAAAAAACAAAAACAAAATAAAAAACATTGATTCCGTACGGAATGTGCGATTCGTTTCGCACTTTGCTTAAGCAAATTACAGTTTCATAAAATTTAACAAAAAGTTCCCTTAAGTTCAACATGGTTTTACACATATGATTTACATGTATGTAATGTATTGTGTTGAGGGGTGGCAGGATCGCCATGTAATGAGTGAGGATCGGCAGGATCTCTATGTAGTGTAATGTGTTTCTTTGACTTATGTCCCTATAGCCCTTGGTTATTTTAAATAGCTGTCAGGGTTTCAGCTGCTAATTAAGGCGTTCAAAAGAACTGCCGAATTTTTAAGAGTCTTTCAATTAAACACAAGGCAGGTTGTTGCCAATACTGTATTGTAATTTTATTTGCTCTTATATACTAATTTTGAGATTAATTCTTAACCTCTCTAACTTATTTTACTTGTTGACAAGTTCTATTTGTCTTTATCGGTATTATGGACATATGTATATTTACCCTGGTTACAATTGTTTTGACCAATAGGGATGTTTGTGGTTACACCCATTCCTATTTGTCACTCAATTTACAATTCTTTATTGAGTAGAGTTGTTCGTTTGTTTCTATCATACTCATACCCCAATTAACTTGCATTCCAATCAATGTGAGTCGATTGTAAATGCCGTTATTTGATCTTGCATAATTACCCTACACAAAATAGGTTGGTATATATAGATTTGAGAGCAATTTAAGGGTAGACGGTGGCAACTTATGAGGTACACTACATGTATTCGCTCAGTTGCTTAAGCCACGTTATTCACATTCTGGTTAGGCCTTAAGTATTTCTACAATATCTGTGGTAATCTGTTGTATTTTTAAAATTTAAATATTGTTGGCGAGTTGATGAAAATAAGAGAGTTTGTAAAAATTTGTATAAGATCTCAACTAGGGGTGCCAGATGGTTTTAGTAAAAAATCGGCATATTTTCAAAAACAAATCGGAAATCAAATTACGAAAAACGGCAAATTTAAATTACTGTTTTAAACAAAATAAAACATATTTTTAATGACAAAAACAACAAAGAAAAACCATTAACCATTACATAATGCTTTAAAAAAAATAAATAAAAATAAATGTTTTATAAATAAATTTTATTTAATTAAAAAAATATGGGGTATCTGATAGCAGATTTATATTTTCAAACTTAAATAAAAATTTTAATAATTGACACAAAGTTTCATTAAAAGCATTGAACGGTAGAATGGAAATGCGGATTTTTTTTTTAAAGAGTATGTCATCCACATGTCTTGTGTCGACTTGAACACACTGTTCAAAACGGAGCCTCGTTTTTCGAGAATTTAATAAAAAAAATGACCCAATTTTCTCATGCGTGGATAAGGCACACCAAATATTTACCCTGGGGCAATGTAAAGGTATTTGATGTTTCAATCGAAGGTTTTAGGTTCTTGGAGACCAGTAACGGTAGATTTGTTTGTTGACGTGGCTATTTAAGTGAAAATGAACTTTGAACAAAATTGTCGACGAGCAATTACGTAAGAATCATTACCCTTAAAAAATGTCTCCTCAGCGAACTGTGACTGACAAATCCTCCCAATCGATAATTCCAACGGCGCCAACCTTCCTCCGCACCGTTTATTACTATTTAAAATAATCGCATTTAAAAATATAATTTTGCCACCAGACACCCTTTATATGAATAGATTTTACTTAAGGGTAAATTGCAAGGACCGTTAATAAGAGTGATCCATATAATTTTAGCTTGAAAACTCTCCATATTAGAGTCAGCGGAGACCTATACTGTCTTATACCAAGGTTCGTCTCATTAAGAACCTATGATGATCTAGAATAAACGATCTTAACTCCACAGTTAAAAATAATTTTTCAACGAAAAAATTAAAGTAGGTATGGATGAACTCTTAAAAAGAGAGTTTTATTTCGCAGTCATAAAATAATGACAATTAGTTTAATTGCAGTGCAAGCAGATTAGATAACATTGCTTTACAAATTGTAGTGATCTGACCAGCTACAAGCTTTGGGTGTCCAAGTACAAAATATGAATTTAATTAAATGTCGGTTAAAATCAAACTCCTGAAATGAGTTTTAATTTATGACGGCTTAATAAAACTCTTTTTTAAGAGTTAAATTCGACCTTTTATGTTTACGTTTTTTTTTTTTTTTTTTTTTTTTTTAATTCCCTAAGCTAATCCCGCGAAGCTTTACGCTTGTCTGCAGGAACCAGAGTCTCTGGCGGGAATCGAACCCGCAACCCCGGCGCTAATAGACTAGCTCACTACCAGCTAGCCTACCGTGGCAAAAAATAGCTGTTTATATGGACTTTTTTGTTTTTATTCCAAAAATAACTCAGGGACTAAACATAATTACTTTTATTATTTTTTGTAAAGGTTACGGGAAAAAATTCCTTTATTTTCAATTGGGAGCCTTTAACCATTATCGTTATATATATATATATACTAGCTGACCCGGTCTACGTTGCTGGCCCTAAGTAAACATTAGTTTTGTATTACCACACGATTTAAATTGAGCATTTAACGAAATTTACGGCCTTTAAAATAAAAATCCATGGAATACCTATCATAAATTTTTTTTAAAAAATAACTTACATATGGTGTGGATATGGGCTCAATCAAAAAAGAATAAGTTGGACCATGGCGATAATTTTAAAGAAAAAATCGTCCAAATCGGTCAAGCCGTTCTCAAATCATGCTCTTAATAGAAAAAGTGGGCGTAAAAGTAGGCGTGGTAATTTTTTCTTTCGATGAAAACGTAAAATAAATTAATACGAACAGTTAAAAGAAAAATTAGTCAAATCGATGGAGCAGTTTTTTGATTTTAGGTAAATCGAAAAAAGTGGGCGTAAAAGTAGGCGGGGCAAAATTTTCTTTCCGTAAAAACCTAAGTTAAACCATGGCGATCATTTTGAAGAAAAAATCGTCCAAATCGGTCAAGTCGTTCTCCAGTTATGCGCTTAATAGAAAAAGTGGGCGTAAAAGTAGGCGTGGTAAATTTTTCTATCGATGAAAACTTAAAATGGATTAATACGAACATTTGAAAGATAAATTAGTCAAATCAAAATCGTCCAAATCGGTCAAGTCGTTCTCCAGTTATGCGCTTAATAGAAAAAGTGGGCGTAAAAGTAGGCGTGGTAAATTTTTCTATCGATGAAAACTTAAAATGGATTAATACGAACATTTGAAAGATAAATTAGTCAAATCGATGGAGCAGTTTTTTGATTTTAGGTAAATCGAAAAAAGTGGGCGTAAAAGTGGGCGGGGCAAAATGTTCTTTCCGTAAAACCCTAAGGTGGACCATGGCGATCATTTTAAAGAAAAAATCGTCCAAATCGGTCAAGCCGTTCTCAATTTATGCGCTTAATAGAAAAAGTGGGCGTAAAAGTAGGCGTGGTAAATTTTTCTATCGATGAAAACTTAAAATGGATTAATACGAAGATTTGAAAGAAAAATTAGTCAACTCGATGGAGCCGTTTTCTGATTTTAGGTAAATCGAAAAAAGTGGGCGTAAAAGTGGGCGGGGCAAAAGTATCCTATGTCCGTCTCCTGGCTCTAAGCTACCTCCCTACCAATTTTCAGCCAAATCTGTTCTGCCGTTCTTGAGTTATAAGTGGTGTAACTAACACGACTTTCTTTTATATATATAGATTAGAGTTGGGTAGTTCATGAACGAACTAGTTCAATTGAACTAGTCAGTCAGATGAACGTTGAACTGTCATTCAGTCTGACAGTTCCTTTTAGTTCAACAGTTCACTTTTCGTCACTTTGTCTTTTGCGTCAGCAGTCTTTTGAGAGGGTTCATTTAGTTCAATTCATTTAGTTCACAGGTTCATTTACTTCAGTTGCTTGTCCACTTGATTTCTTATTCTTTACCGCACTGATTGAAAAGAAACAACAATAGTATTAGTGTCTCTATGTTTAACATTATATTGTTTCTTTTACTCATTGCCAGATAACTTTAAACATTTTCATAATAAAATCAAGGCTGCCATACTTAGAGATGTCTAGCTGCGATTTTTTCGGCAATTTATAAAATATTTTGTATTATTAATAAAGGGTCACATAGACACATTCTTCTCATCAGCATGTGTTTGTAAATTTGAAATTTTTATTTATGTATGCGTCACACAGACAATGCAGTATGAAAAACCAAAATCGGTTTGATTTCAAAATGAACTCATACTGCTGACAGTTGTTCAATGAACAATAAAAAAAATTATTAATTTTATGATATATTTTTCTTTCAATTTAAATTAAAACAAATTTAAAATATTTTCTGAGAAAAAAACGTGTGAAGAAAGTATGGGTTCTCTTGAATTTCACGAAATGACATTTATTTTAAAATGATGATTGATAGGTGTGTAGTAAAATATCAATCACACACGTATACGAAGGATTCATCGGCAGTAGGTGTCAGCAGTATGTGTCTATGGGCCTCTTAAGATTTCCGTAGGACATGCTGAAATTTATTGTTAAGGTGATTTTATCGGCATTAACATACCGTTTTCACCTGACAATTTTTTGTCATCGCAAATATTTTGGGAGTAAAAATTTATATTGTGCATTATTTGTCAGTGCTTTATAAACAAATGTCTCTATTGTGAATAAATTGTCAGAGCTTGTATTCTGAAAGAAAAATATACAAAATAAAACACTAATAATTATATGATAAAATAAATAATGAATAATGTTTATCTTAATTTTTCTTATTAATACTCCTTCAATAAAAGAAAAAAGTAATTTAATTGAGCCCTACCTTAAAATACAAATTAAAACTTACATGTTCCCTACATGTTTTTAGTTTGGGAATTCGTTCCCATAAAATTTGTTATAGGAATCATTCACAATACGAAATAAAAAAAATATAGGAATATTTTCATGGGAGTAGTTGTTTGAGGTAGGGGTGCTTATTTTGAGCAAAATGTGTCAGAGTGTTTCCATTATGTAATAGTATTTCACTTAAGCGGCTCATACACTTAGAATAAAATTGTTAAATTTTACGTATAGTACAATTATATCGCCAATGTGTATGTGATATTCGAAGGTGGAACAATATATTGGCAACAATCAAAAGACTTGATTTTTATTGCACAACGAAAAGAAAGAGAAGTGTGTTGGCAACATTATACAATGCTGTTTATATTATTCCTATAGGTTATGTTCGCCTTTTTATTGAATGAATGAAACTATTGTGCGACTTATTGTAAAATATAGGACAAAATGGAAATGATATGGCGAATATCATATACAATAATATTGCAAGTGTATGGGCCGCTTTACATGTTTTTGGCCATAAAAATACATTTTCAGCAAAACAAGTGTTCTGCTACTTGTTTTCCCATACAGTTTTCATGTTCGAAAAACTCAAATAAATACTAGTTTTGCTCCAAAAAATGTCGAAAACCATGAAAAAACGCAGAGTTTTCCATTATTGGTGATTAACAATTTCGAAAAAAATTACAGATTTACCAAAATAACAAGACTTATTAAATTATATGTATAATGTGTATTAAAAAACAAATAAGAAAATATTTATTATTTTACAAAAATATTTTGTAAACAACATTAATGCCAAATTGATTTCGAAAACCAAAACCAGTTTTACATAATGGAAGCACTCTGACACGTTTTGCTCAAAACAAGTTGACAACAAGCTGATAGTGGAAACATAGTATTAGAGTCTTAAAATAAATTAATAGCTTATCTAATTTCAGTGTATTTATCAAAAATAATAATTGGAAATTTAGCACGTCATACGGAAATCTTTTTAATAATAAAAAAATCGCCATATATTTTATAAATCGCAGTGTAGTCAAAATGTTTGAAAATTGCCACATGTGGCGAGACATCTCTTAATATGGCAGCCCTGATTATATTATGAACATATTTTAGTAGTCTGGCAATGAGTAAAAGAAACAAGTATATTATAACATATATAGACACTAATAATATTGTTGTCTCTTTTCTATCAATTCGGTAAAGAACATGAAAAATACTATGCATTTTGTTTTTGTAAAATGAGGAATGTCAAATTTATTTGTTGAAAAACAAAGAAAAGGAAATTTTTTAAAAAATTCACAATTGTGTTTTTGAACTTTATTAAAAATTTATATTTATTACATTATATTTATTATATTTAAATATTTATTAAAAATTTAAATAAGTTTTTTTAAGAATTTAAATTTTTATTAATTTTTTCAAAGCTTGACACACACAAAAATAAACAACAACAGAATAAGAAATCAAAACAAGCAACTGAAGTAAATGAACCTTTAAACTACATACATGAACTGACTTAAATGAACTGACTGACGAAATATACAGCTGGCTCAAAAGACTGACTGACTTAAAGTGAACTACTGAACTAAAAGAACGAACTAGTTCACTTTTTTTAAATGAACTCTAATGAAAAGTCACCTAAATGAACGATTAAGCCCAAGACTACAAAATTAATAATTTGTACCTATAAAACAAAACAAAAATTACCGTGCTGTAAGTGTTTATCAAAAAATAGGCACTTTGATAATTTAGAGGAAAAAAATCGTCAAAATGCAGATTTATCGGTAAATATGGTAGGCCTGATTACAACGCTTCCTGCTAGTTTTAATTTTTTACAAACACAAAGTCACACTCGTAAAACTGCTCTGAGTGGAGAAGCAGCTCGCGCTTTTTGTCATTATTTTTTCCAATAGATATTTGTAAACAAAAAATTACTTAGGTTATTAATAACTAGGGTTTTTTCCCGGGATTTCCCGTCCCGGGAATTCCCGGGAATTTCACTTATTATATTTCCCGTTTTCCCGGGATTTTTGTTGCGGGATCCCGGGAAATAAAAAGTTCTTCATAGCTTCAGAAAACAGCTATTTTTACTCTGAAATTTAGTTTTCTTTTCTCTAAAAATTAGCATCTGTGGATGGGTTGTCGATTTGATCAATTATAAGAAATGTGTACAAACGTAAATCAATGTCTCCTGCGGCAATAAATCTATTAAAAGCAGAATGGGCAGTGCAACAGTTGATAATTAATAAATTTAGTGAAGTGATGAATTGATAAAGAACATAAATTCAAAATAAGATGCAGGCAGTAAATTCTCATTGACCATGGACAAGTCTTAAAAATAGGATATACATAAACATATCGCTCCGTTATTGCAACATAGTCGTATCTACAAAAAAAATAAAATCGAGCTTGGTAATATATCCGGGAAGTGCGGGGAAACCGAAATAAAAAAATAATGAAACTCGTGTAAGTTACTAAAACATACAATTTGAAAAACAAATTGTCCTAAAGATTACAGATGGACCTAATGAAAAGAAATAGTTTGTAAGAAGTGTCCGGATGATGCTATTTTTTGCATCAACCTTGACATCAGAAGCATGGAACAACGGTGCACTTTTAATTATTTGTCCAACCTCGGTAAAAAAGTAAACGAAATTTTTCGGAAACATGGTAATCAGTAAACAAAATCAGAAATATACTCCTTGGCGACTCACTTAACGCTTTGAGTGTGTCAGAAAGTAATTTCCTACGCCGTTAAAAAATGTTTATATATTTATTAAAATATTTTATATATTTTATGATTTTACTTTTTGATCTCATATCTTGAGTACCTCAATTGTTATGTTTATTTTATCTTGAACTAGATCATCATAATACGGAATTTACTTATAATAGCCAAAGGTAATAATAATTCAAGTTCCGCTTTCAATCTTCAATTAGTTTTTGTAGTATTTAAGCATTTATTTTACTTACTTTGTAAACAAGTTCCCTCACGTTTGTTTATAAAAGTTTTTTTCATTAATAAAACCAAGTTTACTTTGTATTATTTGTATGGAGCGGGATCCCGGGAAATTTAAAAATTTTTCCCGCTTTCCCGGGAATCGAAAAACTCCGGGAAAAAAAAAACTCTATTAATAACCAAAAATAAATAAATTTTACATTAATTAGTTACCACAACCAAAAAAACATCTATATCTATATATATAAAAGAAAGTCGTGTTAGTTACACCACTTATAACTCAAGAACGGCAGAACAGATTTGGCTGAAAATTGGTAGGGAGGTAGCTTAGAGCCAGGAGACGGACATAGGATACTTTTGCCCCGCCCAATTTTACGCCCACTTTTTTCGATTTACCTAAAATCAGAAAACGGCTCCATCGAGTTGACTAATTTTTCTTTCAAATGTTCGTATTAATCCATTTTAAGTTTTCATCGATAGAAAAATTTACCACGCCTACTTTTACGCCCACTTTTTCTATTAAGCGCATAACTGGAGATGGACTTGACCGGTTTGGACGATTTTGATTTGACTAATTTATCTTTCAAATGTTCGTATTAATCCATTTTAAGTTTTCATCGATAGAAAAATTTACCACGCCCACTTTTACGCCCACTTTTTCTATTAAGCGCATAACTGGAGAACGACTTGACCGATTTGGACGATTTTTTCTTCAAAATGATCGCCATGGTTTAACTTAGGTTTTTACGGAAAGAAAATTTTGCCCCGCCCACTTTTACGCCCACTTTTTTCGATTTACCTAAAATCAAAAAACTGCTCCATCGATTTGACTAATTTTTCTTTTAACTGTTCGTATTAATTTATTTTACGTTTTCATCGAAAGAAAAAATTACCACGCCTACTTTTACGCCCACTTTTTCTATTAAGAGCATGATTTGAGAACGGCTTGACCGATTTGGATGATTTTTTCTTTAAAATTATCGCCATGGTCCAACTTATTCTTTTTTGATTGAGCCCATATCCACACCATATGTAAGTTATTTTTTAAAAAAAATTTATGATAGGTATTCCATGGATTTTATTTTAAAGGCCGTAAATTTCGTTAAATGCTCAATTTAAATCGTGTGGTAATACAAAACTAATGTTTACTTAGGGCTAGCAACGTAGAGCGGGTCAGCTAGTATATATATATATATAACGATAATGGTTAAAGGCTCCCAATTGAAAATAAAGGAATTTTTTCCCGTAACCTTTACAAAAAATAATAAAAGTAATTATGTTTAGTCCCTGAGTTATTTTTGGAATAAAAACAAAAAAGTCCATATAAACAGCTATTTTTTGCCACGGTAGGCTAGCTGGTAGTGAGCTAGTCTATTAGCGCCGGGGTTGCGGGTTCGATTCCCGCCAGAGACTCTGGTTCCTGCAGACAAGCGTAAAGCTTCGCGGGATTAGCTTAGGGAATTAAAAAAAAAAAAAAAAAAAAAAAAAACGTAAACATAAAAGGTCGAATTTAACTCTTAAAAAAGAGTTTTATTAAGCCGTCATAAATTAAAACTCATTTCAGGAGTTTGATTTTAACCGACATTTAATTAAATTCATATTTTGTACTTGGACACCCAAAGCTTGTAGCTGGTCAGATCACTACAATTTGTAAAGCAATGTTATCTAATCTGCTTGCACTGCAATTAAACTAATTGTCATTATTTTATGACTGCGAAATAAAACTCTCTTTTTAAGAGTTCATCCATACCTACTTTAATTTTTTCGTTGAAAAATTATTTTTAACTGTGGAGTTAAGATCGTTTATTCTAGATCATCATAGGTTCTTAATGAGACGAACCTTGGTATAAGACAGTATAGGTCTCCGCTGACTCTAATATGGAGAGTTTTCAAGCTAAAATTATATGGATCACTCTTATTAACGGTCCTTGCAATTTACCCTTAAGTAAAATCTATTCATATAAAGGGTGTCTGGTGGCAAAATTATATTTTTAAATGCGATTATTTTAAATAGTAATAAACGGTGCGGAGGAAGGTTGGCGCCGTTGGAATTATCGATTGGGAGGATTTGTCAGTCACAGTTCGCTGAGGAGACATTTTTTAAGGGTAATGATTCTTACGTAATTGCTCGTCGACAATTTTGTTCAAAGTTCATTTTCACTTAAATAGCCACGTCAACAAACAAATCTACCGTTACTGGTCTCCAAGAACCTAAAACCTTCGATTGAAACATCAAATACCTTTACATTGCCCCAGGGTAAATATTTGGTGTGCCTTATCCACGCATGAGAAAATTGGGTCATTTTTTTTATTAAATTCTCGAAAAACGATGCTCCGTTTTGAACAGTGTGTTCAAGTCGACACAAGACATGTGGATGACATACTCTTTAAAAAAAAAAATCCGCATTTCCATTCTACCGTTCAATGCTTTTAATAAAACTTTGTGTCAATTATTAAAATTTTTATTTAAGTTTGAAAATATAAATCTGCTATCAGATACCCCATATTTGTTTAATTAAATAAAATAAAATCTATTAAGAATCCAGGAACACAAGCCGTTAGTTAAAAAATTATAAATACAGCATGTTTTACTTCAAAATAATTTTGTTTTTAACTTTCTTGATTAAAAATTACGCCTCCTGCACAATTTTCAAAGTTGGTTGAATTCGTGGAAAAGAATACATATTAAGCAAGAGGCTATAATAAAGGAATAAATAAAATAAGCACAAAGGACGAATGGAATGAAATAGCAGATGACCTAATAGTATTGGTCCATCATTTCGTACAGGTTAAGGTTGGTTAAAGGTATGGGGGAGAGAGTTAGAGAGACTGCAGTGAATTTATTGGGAGTGCACACTATAGTGCAACATAAAGAACCTTTCGGTCTTAAGCGACCGTTATGTGTTTCTCCAAAGAATGGTGTGTCTACTGTCAACGTGTTAAGGTACGTTCAGACTGATAAAATATTTGATAGCAAACATCAAATATTTCACTAACGTAGTCTGAACAAAAAATATTTTTGAGTGTCAAATAAAATAACAGCTGATTTTGAGCAAATAAAAGTATTTGCCGGGAAACAAATATGTGTCCAATGTGAACATAGTGTGAACACAAAAAATCAAATATTTTAGTAGTTTTTGAGCAAACTTTTATTTGATATTACAAAAAAATTGTAAGAGCAAACAACGACAAATAATTTTAGCCATGTTACCTATAGAATCAATTTTTCTTGTAAGCTTTCGGATTCTTCACAGTTTTAAAGATTTTTTATAATTATTAGACTTTGCTATGATGCCGCTTTTGGCAAATTTTTGCGAATTTTCCGCTAATTTAGCAATTTTTACCGAATTTTTGCCATTCCTTATACTTTTAGGGACTTTTAATCAATTTTATGGCTTGTTTGAAATTTTAAAAATTTTCGATTATGTTGCAAAAAACGTTTTTTTTTTGTTGCTTTTTTCCGAAAATTTGTTTTCTTAAACGATTTCAAATAAATTTTAGGGTTTGTTTCCAAGTTTGCAATTTTTCGCGAATTTTAGCCATGCTCGCGAAAAAGCGATTTTTTCCTGTGAATCTTTACAGCTCTAACGATTTTGAATAACTATAAGGCTTTGCTATAATACCGCTATTAGCAAATTTTTGCAAATTTCTGCTAATTTGGCAATTTATACTATTTTTGAAATATATTTTAATTTTTGAACACTTTTATTAAATAGTTATTTGATGCAAACATTTGTCTAAAGCTGGGGTCACACGATTGCCGCAATGCACCAATTTTCACACTTTTTAATACACCAATCGTGTGACTGCACAACCAATTGGCTCATGTACCAATCGAGGACAATATTGTGCTTACTTTTACCAATCAAATGCAACCCTGGTGCGGCAATCGTGTGACTGTTTGCTATGCAACCGCGCGTCAATAAAAATAACAAAAATGCACCAATATTTATTGCCTTCTTGTGCGGCAATCAAACAACACAATACGCGCCAATATTTGCCTTTTTTTAATAAATTTTACGTTTTTGTGTTTCCTTTAGCAAGTAATAAAAATAAATATGTATTTATTTATTATGCATTTTAATTTTTGTTATTAACAAATATGTATGTACGTGTATGTATGTTCACAAGCATACTATGTATGTAGCTGCTAAGTGCGAATATTTTTATCAAAGATATTTAATAAAATTAACATTCGAAATTGTTGAACTAATTTTTGGAATTTCATAAATTTTTCTTAAAATATTTTAAACAAAACTATTCAACAAAAAATTGTAGAGTACCTATGAACAAATTTTTCGTTTTTAATGAACATACCAACTAGAACTTCCAAACAAATAAAAAAGCTACCACAACAGCTGTTTTCGCAGTTGTCAAGTAATAACAATCGTGTGAATGTGCTGCGGCAATTATTGTACCCATTTCACTTTGTACCAACTAGCGGCAATTAAATTTGTATAAAAAAGGGCAATCGTGTGATTTCAGAATTTTTGATTGGTGCAATTTCTTTATTGTGCGTCAATAAAGCACAATCTAAATTGTGCCATATTGGTGCATTTGCGGCAATCGTGTGATCCCAGCTTAAGTCTGAACTAAAGACCTGCACAGATACATCTGTTTATATCTGTTTCTGTTTTTTTTCCAAAGTGGATGCGTATGGATTAGTGCTCTTGTGTTTCTGATATAAGTTGATCTTGATATGATTTGTAAAAGAGTGGATGTAAGTTGATACAAAAGCGAAAGAGAGGATCATATCTGCTAATATCTGTTTCGCGAAAGCAGATCCTAGTGGATGCTGATGGAATACAATAAGTTACTTATTGTACGATACTGTTATTTTCAATTATTTTTCAACGCAAAAGAGCCAACCCTTTGGCTTGCGAAAAAATAATTTTTTACAAAAACAAAATATGTACACATGAACAGTTATTTTTTTCAAGCATTTTTGCGTGATGTGCTTCGAGCACAAAAAAAAACAAACAGAAAAAACTTTACAAGAACAAAATGTGTTGCTTGCTTTTTTGGAAGGCAAACATTGTTGAAATTTTCGGTACCGATATGTATTTTGTTTGTGTAAAAAATTCTTTCATGAAATTGAAAGGTTGCGTTTTCTTCGTTCAAGTGCCAAGTAGACAAAAATTATTTATTGATTATTATCGATGGCTGCGAGTGTTAAACGGCAAGCCCTCTGAGGAGATTGAGTGGTTGCAATCGAAACATGTCAGGGTAACCTGTCCGTAAAAACGCCTCGGTTCGAGCCCAGATTAAGTCAAGAATGAAAAATTATCAGTAAATTTTAATTAATTTTCATGTTGTAAAATTCCTTTCTTCATAAAAATAATTTAATGAAAATTAAATTTGACGAACTTAAGCCTAATTAAAAATGTGGATTAAAACCCATAAATAGTTCAACAAAATAACATTGAGGTTAAAAATGATTGCATATAGTTAATGCAGATACCGCAAAAACTGTAACTCGGTAAAGTTATACGACGCCGAAACACTAACCAATGCGGGGTGACAACGCAAAACGCAACAAAAGCAGACAAACAAATACGACCTGTTTGCCCTTAAGAAATAATCTTGATCAAAATTTCAATATTTTGTTTGTTTTTTAATAAATTCATTGCATTTAATTCAAATTATTATTTTTTTTAATTTTTTATTTTTTTTTTTTTTTTTTTTTTTTTAATCCCTATGCTAATCCCCGCGAAGCTTGAAGCTTGTCTGCAGGAAAGATCTGCATTACCTATATGCAATCATTTTTAACCTCAATGTTTTGATGTGTTGTCTGGTGGAGAACCAAAGAAAAAACTCATGTCACTGGTGGAGAACCATATATAACTCAGACGTTTTACTGGTGGAATACCAAGGAAATAACTCAGACGTTTTACTGTGGAGACAAGATATACTCTGGAGCTTATTCTGGATGCTCTTCGCCTTCCTATACGAAGGTCTAGGTCGATCGAGGACTTGTGGATGAGGCTCCAACAAACCGTGTGATACCCTGGCAATATAACTCTAGATAGTTAGCCAAACATTTTTTAGTGTTTAAGCAAAATCAAAAAAAAAAAAAAAAAAAAAAATACAAAGTATGTACACGTGTTTAGTTCTTTCAGAGTTTTTTTTTTTTCAATAATAATTAGTATTGTGGTTATTTTGTTGAATTATTTATGGTTTTTAATCCAAATTTATAATATTTTTAATTAGGCTTAAGTTCATCAAATTTAATTTTCATTAAATTATTTTTATGAAGAAAGGAATTTTACAACATGAAAATTAAATAAAATTTACTGATAATTTTTCATTCTTGACTTAATCTGGGCTCGAACCGAGGCGTTTTTACGGACAGGTTACCCTGACATGTTTCGATTGCAACCACTCAATCTCCTCAGAGGGCTTGCCGTTTAACACTCGCAGCCATCGATAATAATCAATAAATAATTTTTGTCTACTTGGCACTTGAACGAAGAAAACGCAACCTTTCAATTTCATGAAAGAATTTTTTACACAAACAAAATACATATCGGTACCGAAAATTTCAACAATGTTTGCCTTCCAAAAAAACAAGCAACACATTTTGTTCTTGTAAAGTTTTTTCTGTTTGTTTTTTTTGTGCTCGAAGCACATCACGCAAAAATGCTTGAAAAAAATAACTGTTCATGTGTACATATTTTGTTTTTGTAAAAAATTATTTTTTCGCAAGCCAAAGGGTTGGCTCTTTTGCGTTGAAAAATAATTGAAAATAACAGTATCGTACAATAAGTAACTTATTGTATTCCATCAGCATCCACTAGGATCTGCTTTCGCGAAACAGATATTAGCAGATATGATCCTCTCTTTCGCTTTTGTATCAACTTACATCCACTCTTTTACAAATCATATCAAGATCAACTTATATCAGAAACACAAGAGCACTAATCCATACGCATCCACTTTGGAAAAAAAACAGAAACAGATATAAACAGATGTATCTGTGCAGGTCTTTAGTTCAGACTTAAGCTGGGATCACACGATTGCCGCAAATGCACCAATATGGCACAATTTAGATTGTGCTTTATTGACGCACAATAAAGAAATTGCACCAATCAAAAATTCTGAAATCACACGATTGCCCTTTTTTATACAAATTTAATTGCCGCTAGTTGGTACAAAGTGAAATGGGTACAATAATTGCCGCAGCACATTCACACGATTGTTATTACTTGACAACTGCGAAAACAGCTGTTGTGGTAGCTTTTTTATTTGTTTGGAAGTTCTAGTTGGTATGTTCATTAAAAACGAAAAATTTGTTCATAGGTACTCTACAATTTTTTGTTGAATAGTTTTGTTTAAAATATTTTAAGAAAAATTTATGAAATTCCAAAAATTAGTTCAACAATTTCGAATGTTAATTTTATTAAATATCTTTGATAAAAATATTCGCACTTAGCAGCTACATACATAGTATGCTTGTGAACATACATACACGTACATACATATTTGTTAATAACAAAAATTAAAATGCATAATAAATAAATACATATTTATTTTTATTACTTGCTAAAGGAAACACAAAAACGTAAAATTTATTAAAAAAAGGCAAATATTGGCGCGTATTGTGTTGTTTGATTGCCGCACAAGAAGGCAATAAATATTGGTGCATTTTTGTTATTTTTATTGACGCGCGGTTGCATAGCAAACAGTCACACGATTGCCGCACCAGGGTTGCATTTGATTGGTAAAAGTAAGCACAATATTGTCCTCGATTGGTACATGAGCCAATTGGTTGTGCAGTCACACGATTGGTGTATTAAAAAGTGTGAAAATTGGTGCATTGCGGCAATCGTGTGACCCCAGCTTTAGACAAATGTTTGCATCAAATAACTATTTAATAAAAGTGTTCAAAAATTAAAATATATTTCAAAAATAGTATAAATTGCCAAATTAGCAGAAATTTGCAAAAATTTGCTAATAGCGGTATTATAGCAAAGCCTTATAGTTATTCAAAATCGTTAGAGCTGTAAAGATTCACAGGGAAAAATCGCTTTTTCGCGAGCATGGCTAAAATTCGCGAAAAATTGCAAACTTGGAAACAAACCCTAAAATTTATTTGAAATCGTTTAAGAAAACAAATTTTCGGAAAAAAGCAACAAAAAAAAAAACGTTTTTTGCAACATAAGCGAAAATTTTTCAAATTTCAAACAAGCCATAAAATTGATTAAAAGTCCCTAAAAGTATAAGGAATGGCAAAAATTCGGTAAAAATTGCCAAATTAGCGGAAATTTGCAAAAATTTGCTAATAGCGGCATGATAGCAAAGCTTAAAGTAATTAAAAATCGTTAAATCTGCAAAGAATCACAGAAAGAAATCGCTTCTATAATTAACATGGCTAATATTCGCGAAAAATTGCAAACTTGTAAACAAACCCTAAAATTTTTTTTAAAATCGCTTAATCGGTTAAAAAGTACAAAATGTCGGGGAAAACAAAAAAAAAAAAAATTTGCAAAAATAGCGAAAATTCGCGAACAATTTTAACATTTCAAACAAAACCATAAAATTTATTAAAAGTGCCTAAAACTATAGGAATGGCAAAAATTCTATAAAAATTGCTAAATTAGCGGAAAATTCGCAAAAAATTTGCCAAAAGCGGCATCATAGCAAAGTCTAATAATTATAAAAAATCTTTAAAACTGTGAAGAATCCGAAAACTTACAAGAAAAATTGATTCTATAGGTAACATGGCTAAAATTATTTGTCGTTGTTTGCTCTTACAATTTTTTTTAATATCAAATAAAAGTTTGCTAAAAAACTACTAAAATATTTGATTTTTTGTGTTCACACTATGTTCACATTGGACACATATTTGTTTCCCGGCAAATACTTTTATTTGCTCAAAATCAGCTGTTATTTTATTTGACACTCAAAAATATTTTTTGTTCAGACTACGTTAGTGAAATATTTGATGTTTGCTATCAAATATTTTATCAGTCTGAACGTACCTTAACACGTTGACAGTAGACACACCATTCTTTGGAGAAACACATAACGGTCGCTTAAGACCGAAAGGTTCTTTATGTTGCACTATAGTGTGCACTCCCAATAAATTCACTGCAGTCTCTCTAAAGTCCCCCCCATACCTTTAACCAACCTTAACCTGTACGAAATGATGGACCAATACTATTAGGTCATCTGCTATTTCATTCCATTCGTCCTTTGTGCTTATTTTATTTATTCCTTTATTATAGCCTCTTGCTTAATATGTATTCTTTTCCACGAATTCAACCAACTTTGAAAATTGTGCAGGAGGCGTAATTTTTAATCAAGAAAATTAAAAACAAAATTATTTTGAAGTAAAACATGCTGTATTTATAATTTTTTTAACTAACGGCTTGTGTTCCTGTATTCTTAATAGATTTTATTTTAAACTATATATTTTATTTATTCTGTCGAGGTAATAAAACTAAACTGCAGTTTTTGCAACTTTTGATAGTAACATACGCCAACTTCGATAAGGGTTTTTGTAATGGATTTGAAAAGGTATCATGGTTAGCAAAACCGCCAATATACATATGCGAGTATATTGGCGGTTTTGCTAACCATGATAGCATTCAATAAAACGCCTTATTTTTGCCACAAAAACGCCAACCACGATAAGGGCTATTATTTTTGTTACTTAAACGTGGAACTTATTTTATTACTGACCTATCTTAACATGATCTAATTATATTTGTTAGTAGTGTTGTTTATAAATTTCGTTTTCACGTTTATTGGCTTTTGTTTACATTTTGTTTGTTTGAATGATTGTGTGGTTTATTTTTAAGTTCATGGGTTTTTGTTTATTTTAAGTTTTAGTGGCTCCAACACCTGATTCAGACCGTGATTTTTTCCATGACTTTAAAGGCATGAGTTTTGGTGTTTGTTGGCAGTAGAGAAGCATGTGGGTTAGTGACAACAATTCAAATTTTCTGTTCTCTGTGTCTTTTTTATATTTTCCTTTGCACACATTCGTATTTTTGTTATGTTAATTCATTTTATTTCTTATTTAAATGTGGCAAAATCTATTTAAAATATAAAACACGGAGCGGATTTAAATTGTTTGTTTTTTTACAAATAAGCACGTAACCAAGAATTACCGATAACGGAAAAAATCAACCCTAAAATCATGGGAAAAAACATCGTTTGAATCTGTTGGGTTTTTGGAAGCAACTTTTAATAAGAATTGAAAAAAGACATAATTTTTAAATCAATCAATACAATACATATTGTTTTTGGTGTTGTATTGCTTTTTCTCAAACGCCGATCTAATAAGGGTGACAATTCTATGCACTTGTTCTATTGTACCATGTTTCGCTCTGAATCCGAACTGGTTATCCGGGATGATATCGTGTTCATTTAGATGAGGAGTTATAACTATATTAAGTATATATACTTAAAACGAATATTTTTTCGAAAAGCTTCGACAGGTTTGATAATAAGCTAATCGGTCTGTACGACGCAACCTGGCTATAAAAACTTAAAACAAACAAGTAAGAAAGTATAGTCGGTGAATCCCGTCCATATGATACCCTACACTATAATATTAAAAAAAAAATTTTTTTGAGAGTGTACCCTACTTGGGGCCCGTGGCCAATCAAGATCGCCAGAACAGAATAATGCTATGAGGTTAAGAATTATATAAAAGTTATTTGTGGCGAATAGAGTAGCCAGATTTTGAATTCGGAAAAACAGTACATTGGTTATGAAAAAACAGTACATTCAAGAAAAAAACAGTACATTTTTTTACGAAACCATAACTAAATATTTACAACTCTTGAACACCAATAATATAAAGAAATAGACTTCAAACATCAACATCAAAGGAAAGAATTACATTTAATGATATTTTATATACAAAATCACACCATTTGCGTTTATAAAGTGTACACCACAAACGAAGCATTTGGCCATTGTATAATGTTTAAATATCTTAGTTTATATTTAACTTAAAAAACTTATTCATTGATTGGGTTAGTAGAATTTTCTTAAAACATATTGGTATTTAAAGCAATTTTCACCACACACATATTGTCGAACTATCGCATAAATTTCAGAAAATATTTGTTTCTTTCTTTAATTTAAACGGTAGTCATATGTCTTAAAATAAAAACACGAAAATATATGAAGGATGTGAGCAACTCCTTATTTAATCTGTGTATTTTTGACAAAACAATAGACGCAGTACAAAAATTCTAATTATTTTACAATAAGGGTAGTAACTCTAATATGTTAGCGGATTTAGTTTTTAGAACATGTATGGATGAAAATAGGACTAAAGAAAGAAAAAAAGAAATGATCCACGACTTTTTGGCGGCATATTTTTTTCGCAAATAAAAAAAAAATTCAGGTCGTGGATCATTTCTTTTTTTCTTTCTTTAGTCCTATTTTCATCCATACATGTTCTAAAAACTAAATCCGCTAACATATTAGAGTTACTACAAAATTGCATTTATATATATTCCAGAGCACCTTGTAAAATGCATCTAATTTGCACAAATCTAAATTATTGGTAAAAGATAAAATTTGATACCCATATTGCCCTATTTAAAACGAAGGGTTACCACCCCATTGCATTTTTGTCAAAACGCGAACTAGCACGATTTTCAAAATAAGCTGAGACACGTATTTAATTAAATCGATTAAAGATTGAAATATGTTAATTTGGCACTTTTATTACAAACAACCCCAAACAAAAAATTCAAAAACCGTTTTTTTTAGAAAAAATCCTTAAAAAAAAGGACATGGATGATCGTCCTTGGACAAATTTTATATACAGTTGGACGCGCCTTAAAAAAACTTTTCTTACGATACCCAACTTGTATATGTTGGTAAGGAAACAGATTCGTAAAGCAACAAAACATGCAAAAATAGACCCTTTTTCAAACTGGTCCAGCTCACGAGAGGTCAACCCTGAGGCCAAAATATTTAAAATGTCATCTTAAAAAAGTCCAAGGTTCATTTTTAGGAGGGTACATCGAGCTCTTTTTTTGGTGAGTCGCTCTAATGTATATAATATAAAATTTTGAAGAATAAACACTGAAAATAAAAGGAATATGCATTTAAAATCCATTTTAAAAGATACTAAAAACGATATTTTCGGTTTCAAATCGTATCGTTTTTAAAATCTATTTCCTGATAATTACATTTGTATATAAACATTTTTAAATTTATTATTATTACCTTCAATAAAAATTATATCAACCAAATCATTTGGATCATCATCAGCTGAGTTTGAATTGGTCATAAAACAGTAATAAAGTGCGAGCTAGATTTTCGTAGTTAGAAAAAATCTGGCCTGTTGCAATTACCGAAAATTTGCAGTGACCGACCATTCTTTATAAAACTTAATGACAGCCCAAATTTTAATAAAAAAAATATGTTGTCAGCGCTAAAAAGTAAACGTTTTGTAAAATTTCCAAATTGCTAGGAAGCCTAGCTCTAACCTCTTAAATAAAGTTTTTGGTAAAACGAATGCAACTTTCTTTTATCACTTTTTTTTATCCTTTGAAACCTTAAAATCTTTACAGGCCTTCCCAAAATTGTACCCCAAATAGCAAATCTCATCTTAATCATCCTCAATATAATCGAAGTTTTAAAAAATGGTACAAAAAAAAAAATAAATATTGTAAAAGGCGCTTAAAAGCACTGTGAGAAATTGTTAAAAGCACTATAAATACCCGCTTTTCAAAAACGGGTGTTTAACATAATTTCGGGTATTGCATAAGCAAAAAAGCACCAAAAAATACCCGAAAGGCACCAAAATGGCAACGCTGGTATCAGATACATCATACGAATTCCTTAAAAAATAAATAGCCTATATGGAGGACTTGCACTTTGAATGACATAATTATGGTCTTAAAGGATGAGTAGAATAAAAAAAATTGGTCAATTTAAAGACAAGAAACGGTATTATGTATTCGTCGAAAAATCCAATATGAAGAATTTTTATTTACCGCGATATTGAGGTTTTAATAGACATCCGATTTGACAAAAACTTTAAACACGATTTTCTCAAAACCCCAAAAAAATTATACGCTATTGTTATATTGAGGGGACGATATATCAAAGACCGAAATGAAGTTCTAGAAAAAGTGCAATCTTCTGAAAATTATTTTAGTTTAGAACATTTTAAGCTCAACTTTTATTATTTTTCACCGTTTTTATGTACATGAAGTACATCCCAGTAAAAACTTCGCCTACAAAATAATGTGTTAAGTAATCAGAAAAACATAAGAGCACTACTTACAATTCTACTGAAAGAACCAATGTATTTTACAAGGCATATCCAAAAATGAACGCATTCAAAAGTAAGTCACTATTTTTTTTACTTAAAAACATCCAGAAAAAAGTAGTTATAGAAGTTGTTATAGATGTAGTTATAGAAGAACGCTACAAAATAATGAGTTAAAGAAGCTATTCATTTTGAAAAAGTAAGCGAAGTTTTTACTGGTACACTTACAAAATTATTACAGTAACGGACTGTAGTTTATTTAAGAAATATTCCGTTCAGTCATTTTTAAATAAATAAAAATTTAAAAATCCAAGCAAATTTATTTTTAACTGATTCTAACAGTTATTCAAAAAACTAAGTACATATTAATACTGATTTTCAGTTGCAGTTAATATTGTCCGCTGATTGAGTTAAATAAAAATGTAATTTAAAGCAACGAAAAGTTCATTTAATTTTTACTGTCAAAAATTCAACCACGAATTCCGTAAAACCAAATGAATTTTCTTATATAAATTAATTGTCAAAAAATTAACTACATATTCCGTAAATACAAATAAATATGCAGTTATTTTATAAAATTTTACTGTCAAAAATTCAACACCATATTCAGTAAAAGCAATTAAATATTCGAATATTATTTTTGTCAAGCTAATAGGGCCTAAATTTCTTCAATGTAAATAAAATTCAATTTTTAATTACAATATTTTGTTCCCGACGTTTCGTCGATTGTTTGTCGACTTTTTCAAGGGATTGTCTATTTAAAAATTATAAAAACAATAAAATAAATACAATAATGTACCACATAAACATTAAAGACTTACAAAATGAAAATTTAATCACATTAAAAAGTTTTAGTTGTACTCAAGATCATACAAATATAAAAATTAATTTTAATATTTAAAAAAATACATATTACTTTAAACTTTAAATATATCACAGCTTAAGTAATGGCAACAATATAGCTCGCATTTATTTTGTTCGTGTCTTCCTTCAAATTCATTGTTCTATTAATTTGTTGTTGGATTCTTAGGCTTTCAATTGTGTGCCTCTTTCTTTCTTTATTTTCTTTATCTAGAATTTTTACATCATCGAACCTAATTGTGTGACCAGTATGTAGGATGTGTTGTGCTAGTGCTGTTGTCTCTTTTCTCCGCATTATGTCCATCTTGTGTTCTCCCATTCTTGTCTCCAGTGTACGTTTTGTTGTTCCTATATAAATTAGCTCGCATGGCTGTTTGTCATTTCCTTTACATTGTAATTCGTATACAATGTTGCTTTGTTTTTGTTTATTAATTGGCGCCTTAACTCTAGAAAAAATTGTACTTAATGTCAAATTGGGTTTGTATGCAAAACAGATGTTTTTTGTTTTTATTGACGACCGTATATGATTACTATCGGTTAACCCAGGTATGTATTTTACACTGTAAAATTTGTTCTCTTCTTTTTCTATGTTTGCAGATTTGTTGTGGTTATTTTTGTCCTTATCCAATTGTTTAATCGTATTGTCTATCAATGTAGATGTGAGATTGGTGGGGAAGCTATTGTTTTTTAAAATGTTTGTTATAATGTGTTTTTTTTTATTATGAAATTGTGTATCACTTATGTTGTATACCCTAGAAATAAAATTTTTTGCTGTGTTTATAATTTGATTTTTGGGTTGTGTAGCGTGGTAATTCATTAACCTTCCTGAAGATGTTTCTTTAGTGTACCAATCAAACAGAATCTTATCATTTTTGCGTATAATTTTTGAGTCTAAGTACGCGATTTCTCCGTTTTTCTCTATCTCAGTAGTAAATTGTATTTTAGGGTGTTGTTTGTTAAGAATTGACAGAATTGTGTCCTTGTCTTCTATGCGAGTTATTGCCAAAATGTCGTCTACATATTTGGCGATATATTTAATGCAAATATTTTTATTTTCTAGTTCAGTAATTGCATCGTCAAGTAGGTTGTCAAGTATGATATCCGCTATAGTGGGTGATAGTGGGTTCCCCATTGGCATACCAAAGATTTGAGTATAAATATTTTCACCAAACATAAAATAATTATTGTCATTTAGACAAAATTTGAGTATTCTTAAAAATTGTGAGCTGGACATCTTAGTATGATTTTTAATAATACTCCATTTT
This sequence comes from Pollenia angustigena, assembly GCA_930367215.1. Taxonomy (NCBI): domain Eukaryota; kingdom Metazoa; phylum Arthropoda; class Insecta; order Diptera; family Polleniidae; genus Pollenia; species Pollenia angustigena. Next base: position 5,755,046 of record OV884061.1, on the reverse strand, counting down.
TCATAATTGTGTTTATTGCCGTCTGAATTGGGATGTTCGTGAATAGTGAAATCACGTCAAACGATATCATAGTTTCATTATTGTTAATTTTCACGCCGCTCAGTTGCTCCTTTACCCGTAGCTAATTTTTAACATTATATTTGTCAGAAATTATGACTTTAAGAATATTACCAACGTATTTTGATAATTGGTAACATGGTACTTGAACTGACGACACAATAAGTCGTAAGGGTGTCCCTTCCTTATGTATTTTGGGTAAGCCGTATATTCTAGGTGCAGTAGCCGCAGAACAAACAATCGACGAAACGTCGGGAACAAAATATTGTAATTAAAAATTGAATTTTATTTTCATTGAAGAAATTTAGGCCCTATTAGCTTGACAAAAATAATATTCATAAATTCATCACTCTGGCCAAAGAAACAACTACAACAATAAATTAAATATTCAGTTGTTTTATATAATTGTACTACCAAAAATTAATTTTTACTTATTTATAAAAAATGAATTGCTTGTTTTGTGTAAGCAATACCCATTTTCTATTTGTTAATATAATTTAGTTAAATACATCAAATTTAAAAAGTAAAATAATTGCGAAGTCATATCGGTCATGCTGCTGGTGTCTTATAATTCAGAGTTCTTCTGTAAACAACGTGGTCAGTACAACAAAAGTAAAACAAACTTGTGTACAGGGTAGTGCTGGGATACTATCGATATTGTCTACTATCGATATTTATCGATAGTTCAGATTTCACTATCGATATATCGATATTACTATCGACTGAATGTTTGTATTTGTGTAGGAAAAGTTTAATTATTTTTTTGTAAGGCTAGAGTCCGTTGTTTTCATCACTTTATTGAATGAATGAGACGTATGTATGTATATTCGCACGTTATTTTAGATGGCAGTTTTTTTTTTTTTTGAAAAATTGATAAGTACCTTTCTGAAGGAACCGAAGTAACAGGGACTATAAGATATTCCATTGCAACTTTAACAAATTTTCTAAATTCTAAACCCAAAAAGGTAATCAATATAGCGGACTTATCCTCTAATGGTCGTGCATCGTTTTTTCCTATGTTCGCAATTGCAATTGAATTTGGATTTGCATTTTTTTTACAACATTACAAAAATATTTGACATTTCAGTCCCTATATAAACATGTACAAATTTCGATTTAAAAGCCTTTAATTAGCAGTAAAAAGCACTGCTAAGCAATCCACACCACTTGCCATTCTTGTTGTTTGTATTCATTGCTGTAATTCAGCGCGAATTAATAATAGCAAGTAAAAATTTGCGCCAAAATACTGTGTGTGTATAGCTGCTGTTAGATGTCTTCATATCTGTACTTTAAATAATAAAAATATCGATATTTATATTTTGCCTATCGATATTTTAAGACTATCGATAGTCTATCGATAGTTTCCCAGCACTAGTACAGGGTAGTCAGATTTTTTTGAGCTCTATCGCCAAAACCGGATGTCAGAAATCGCCAAACGTCAATTTGGTTCAGTTTTTGTATTTTTTTTTTTTTTTTTTTTAAATAAATTTTGCATACAAAAAACGCTAGTATAATATGTGTGTCAAAAATCGCTAAAAACTGAAAAAATACAAAAAAATTCGCCGAAAGTAAATTTTGTTTTGTTTCTGTAATGTTTTTTTATATAACATAAAATGGTATTCAGCTAAAAAATCTTCAATTAAGTACACAAGTCTATAAGATCGTACACTTCAGTCTCACTGATTTCATTACTGGATTTTTGACCTGCATACATACTATTAGAATTTAATAGTGACTGAATATAAAATTCAACGAAACAAAAATCATGTGGAAAAAAGTTTCAAGTTTTTTTTTATATTAGTAATGAAAACAAAAAATAACCAGCTGTTAAACAAAATCGCCGAAATAATATTAATGGTAGAAATAGCCAAGTTAATCGCCAGTTATATCAGAAATCGCCACAAAAGTCGCCAGTCGCCAAATGGGAAATCCCATCGCCAAACACGTTTCAAAATCGCCACGTTTGGCGAGAAATCGCCATATCTGACAGCCCTGCTTGTGTATCAGGGTAAGTAAATAATAATATTCTCCCTCTCTCGCTTATAAGAAAAACAAGCGGACAGGTGTCTCTCTGGTATTTTTTAGAAATTCGGCTCTTTTGTGGAGTAAACGAAAATGTAATGAAATAACTCAATATTTTACTGTCTTTACTGAATATGGGGTCAATTTTTTTACAGTAAAATTTTTAAAAATAACTGAATATTTAATTGTTTTTACTGAATATGGTGTTGAATTTTTGACAGTAAAAATTAAATGAACTTTTTGTTAAAAATAAATGAAAAATAAGTAGACCGGTTTATTGAAGTTTTATTTATTTTATATTACAATTTCAGTTAATTTTACGTACAGAATATTGTGAGTGTACGTAAATTTTTTTTTCTATATATTGTTGGATTTAAACATAAAAACTGGATGGTTGTTACATATCGTACCCTAAATACTAAACTGTAACAACTCATAATTCTTAAATTTTCAGGAGAGCCAAAAACAGTTTATGTAAAAATGGTGATAATATTTAAAAAAAAAAAAATAGTTCCCTTATTAAAAAATGATGAAAAAATAAAATATTGATTATCATCGTCTTTTATTGCTTTTTATTATAAAAAACAAAATGTCATCCAACGAAGAAAGTAATCGCGCTACTAGTTCTGGTGTATCGAATTCGAATGTACGAAATAATCGTCGGCTTCAGATTCTAACAGATAGTTCTTCCGAGGAAAATATATCTGAAATAACATCGCATGATCGTCATCGGAGAAGACGTGAAAAATATAACTATATTAGCGTAGATAAAAAAAATATGTTGATCAAGTTTTAAAACGAAGGAGAAACCATTGTTGAATTAGCCGAAATAGCTGGTATAAATAAAAATACGGCTACATCCATTATAAATCTCTTCAAGAAGGAAGGGTGCGTTATCATGAAAAACCGAGGTGGAAGACGTCATTCCAAATTTAATCCCGAAATATTGGGAAAAATTGAAGAGATAATTGAAAGAAATCCATGTATAACATTAAAAGATATTCGCGGAAAGATTCTAGAAATTCATAATGTGGATTTAAGTACAACCAGCATACATACTGCATTAAAATCTTTGCGAATTACCTTAAAAACTGCTACAATTAACATAGATCGTTTAATTTCCGATGCTACAATTCAACGGCGCATACCGTATGCAATGAATTTTGCCCAAAACGCTCCGGAAATAAGGGAAAAAATAATATTCATTGACGAATCTGGTTTCAATTACCACCTTCGAAGAAACAAGGCTAGATCCAAAGTAAATACTGCAGCACATGTAATTGTTCCTACCGTTAGAGGACGCAATGTTTCCCTTATTGCAGCTATGAACATACATGGAATTGTACATAAAAAAAGTAATTGCCAATTCCTCGGTTAATACCAATTTCTCACATCTTTCCTTGAAGAATTATTCGATAAATTAACTGAATCCAACATTACAGGTGCTTGGCTGATCCTTGACAATGCAAAGATACACAAAACGCAAGTGGTGGAAGATAAAATTTTTGAGTCCGGTCATATTTTAGTTTTTCTTCCTCCATATTCCCCTATGCTAAGCCCAATTGAAAAAGTTTTTTCAAAAACTCGTAATATGCTAGCTGATGCAGAGAGTAACATGGACTTGGTCACCATAATTAACCGATCAGTAGAATCCGTAACACCTTCAGATTGCAACAATTATTATGTTGATATGACTATGAATTTGTCATTAGCTGCAACTGAAGAACCCTTACATTTAAAAAGTATATAGCAACCCCCATTGAAAAGGTCTGCGCAAGAAGCCTGATGATCATTGTTTATGTTCTTTTTAGTTGTCAAAAGTTCTTGACATTTTGCTTACATGTGCATGTATACGTTTGTTTACGTTTATGCCCTGCAAATAAAATTGGACCACCTGATCTTTTTTGATAAAATGGACTACTCCATGGACTAGTCTGATGTAATGCAAGCATGGACCATGTCATTGTTAAAAAGTGTTTGTAGTGAGACGACATGTCTTCGTTTTTTAACGACATGCTTTCGTTTTTAAACGACTTCAAAATTAATCCTCTTAAGTATACTATGGAGTAGTTTTAAAACTACTCCTTAGTGGTCCAAAGGTGGGTTATATGGTCCTCTCCTAGGACATCATAATGTTAAATAGACCAGGTTTTTTCCATACGTTTGGGTGACTTTTGGACTAGTCCTGGTCCCTTGTGGACTACTCTTTACACGCGTGTTTGGAATGGTCCTATTATTTGCAGGGTGGTATGCCACACATACACGTTTTTTCTTTTTGCTTTGTATATGTGATAGTAAATTTTTGACAGCTAAAAAGAATCGTTTTTTGTTTTTGTACAAGTAAGCAGACCTGATAGATGGGCCTTGGTATATAGCAAGTAATAGAAGTTTATTCCAAATTTAATATTGTATAAATAAAAATTATTTTTTAAGTATTTTGCTTTTAATTAAAAAAAAAATTAATTTGAAATGAAAATTATTCAATATGATTTGTAAAAAGTTTTATTTGTGTTGAAAATAATTTAATTTGTTTTGAATAAAATTGAAATTACTTTGAAAAAAATTGAGTTTGATTTAAAAAAATTTGAATTTGAATCGAAAAAGCGTTAATTTCAGAATAAAAACCTATAAATTTTTGTTTTCAGATTTAATGTTTTTCTTTTTAAAATTTTATTTGAAATTACAATAAATTTAAATTTATTGCCATTGAGCGTCTTTTCGCTGTTTATTTGAAATAATATTTCTGTTTTTGTTTGTTTTTTTTACTTTATTTTAAACGATTAAATGTCGGAGCAAAAGAAAAGCACGTCCGCACTGTAGTGTAGGATCTTAGACACTTTTGAGAAAGTGAGTTAAAACTATAATTTTTTGCTTTTTAAAAATTGTAATAAGCTATAAGTACCCCGGCATAGTAAAGCTTGGGTGGTTTTTCCCTTTCTACCATATTTGAAAAAAAGTTTCAAGCGTTTTAATTTTATGAGTCCTTGTTGAAATTCTCATGGAAATGCCCATATACCAATAGATTTGTCTTGACTAGTTCTTTCAGAATATTTGGTGATCTTAAACGATCTCAGCTCCACAGTTAAGAGTTATTTTTCAACATAAAAATAAAAATTCGAATAAAAATTTTAAATAGAGAGTTTTATTTTTTTCGTCTAAAATAAAATTCATTTTATGAGTTTTATTTTTTCCACCTTAAATTTGAGGAGTTTAATTTTTCCCGTCCAAATTAAAACTCATTTCAGGAGTTCCATTTTTTTCGTTTTAAATATGAATTTTATTCTGTGATGGAAAAAATAAAACTCCTCAAATGAATTTTATTTTATGACGCCAAAATAAAACTCCTCAAATGAGTTTTATTTTAGACGTCAAAAAAAACTCCTCAAAAATTTATTTTATGACGGCGAAATAAAACTTTTTTAAGAGTTTATTTCGACCTTCTATTCTATTTCTATGAAAAATAGCTGTTTTAGATGGAATTTTATTTTTTAATTCACAAAATAACTGTTATAAAATGACTTTTTTGATATCACTTATAATTGCTATGGGCCCTGATTTCTTTAGTTTATTACATATCGGTCAGTATAATGAACTCAGGTTTATCTATTTTAGCTATAATTTCCAATTATGCCTTAAACGTTTGTTTTTATTCCATGTATTTGCTATGGTTGTTAAGATGATTAACCTATCCTTTTCTTTTTATTCTCTCGGAAAACAGTTAAGTACGCCTAGAATCGTAACAAATGATGCTATTGGAATACAATTTGATACATCAGAGTATTAAGGGAATAAAAATCACACTGTCAAATTTCGTAAACATCGGACCATAATTTACCACTGAACCCATAAGCTGTCGAAAAGAGTCTAGTACGCCTTAAACCGTAAATAATAACGCCATTGCAATATTTGGTACGTTACAGTGTTATAGGACTAGAAAGCACACTGTCAAATTTCGTGAAGATCGATCTGTAATTTACCATAGGCACCATATAAAGCATACTCTCGGAAAAGAGTCTAATGCGCTTACAACCGAAATAAATAATGCTACTGTTATAGTACGTCACAGTTTTTAAAGGACAAAAAATCACACTGTCAAAATTTGTGAACATAGATCCATAATTTACCATGGGCTCCATATAAAGCATACTCTCGGATAACAGTTTAGTACGCCTAAAGTCGCAACGAATAATGTTTTAGTAGCATTTACCATACATAGATCTAAACCGCGACGAATTTCAATTCTGACATCTGTTTTTATAAAGATTAATTAATAATTTTATGATTTAAGATTAAGAGGGTATCAAAGATTCGGCAAAGTCGAATATGTCACCCTTACATGTTAAGATATAACTGATTCTGAACCACCAAACATTCCCAATTATTAGTGGTGTGATTTTCATCGAGACCTAAATGCAGTCTTATATTTTCTTTCATGCAGATAGCACATTTCAAATTACAGTCTTTACCTCTGTGGCTTTCATGGCATTTTAAGCATACACTTAAATTATTGCATTCCGACGATTTATGGCTGTAACCATGACATTTAAAATATTGCAGAATATTTGTACCTCTATCCCATCCTAAATTAATCTTTTGACTTTCTATTACTTTTGGATTAGGGAATGGTAAATCGATTTTTGATTGGAATCGAAATAGATTTTGTTGTAAAAAGAATCGATTTTTTGCAATCGAATTTACGTATGCGATATTGTAATGAAATCGATTATTGGGCTTTTAAAATCGATTTTTAATTTTTATCAAAATTTTGGCAATTTTTAATTTAAATCTTAATTAAATCCATAAATTATGGGCATGCGCAATATAACTTGAGATTTTTTTTGTGCGTACATACGTGTGTAGGTGGTATGTTTATGCAGTTTTCTGAATTTAAAGTTGAAGTTTTACGTATTTACCTATAAGTGCCCTTGGTTTACTTTCAACTTTAATATAGGGGCTCTTGTTTTTCTGAAATTAAAGTAATCAATGAACAGTGAACAAAACAGTCCAAACATATTTTACTGAACCAAACATTGTAAGTCAGCTTTGTGAAAATCAACATATTATAGAAACACAACAGGTGAATTAAACCATGACATTTCTGTTGAAATACGCTAATATTCAAACAGACCAGTGTGTGGGCGACATTTAAATCTAGTTATAAGAAGGGTGAAATGACATGCAAACGTTTGTTTTCTAAATCTAACTTAAAAGTAACTTTGCGAAGAAACAGTCGCCACTGACCAGGAACTATTGTCATAATCCTTTGACATACTATTCATACATTCGGGCATGTCACAGAAATAAATCAAAAGTGATTTCGTTTTATGTGAAGCAAGATTCGAACTCACTTTCGAACGGAATTGATTTATGTGACAGGTCTGATTGACTACACAAGAACACAATTTTAATGTGAAATCTACATACGTATCGCACTTGTTCCTCTAAAGGCCATCTCAAAATTAACACATTTTCACTTTTGCAGGAAAATTATAAACAGTAGTCAGACCTATCTACAAGCCGTAAAACTATTAGTTGAATTTCTCTAGTAGTTTGTCAAAAAAATGCTGGTGTATGATATAAGGAAAAAGTTTGAAAATTAATCTTAAACAATTTTGAAATCGATTTTGAGGTTCGATTAATCGATCTCAAAAACCGAAATAAAAAAAGTCGATCGAAAAATCGAAAATCGATTTTGGAATCCATTTACCCTTCCCTATTTTGGATACGATTTATTGTTTATTTTCAATTTTGCATTAAACATTGTTCTATTATATCAGAGTTCAGAGAAATTCAAATGTGAACGCTCATATTCAACCATTCTTGAATTTTTTCATAAATGAAAAATGTAAAATATGTAACTTTTTTTCACAGTCATGAATGAATTGTTAATATTTCGCCAAATTCATTCATGTTTTTGAGGAAAAATCCAATTTTGCCTTTCTTCAGTCATGAAAAATGAGGAAAAAAAAAGTTTTAGAAACGATCCTCACTAGTAATGTTGTTGTTGCTTGACAGTTTGCATGACCACAGCTCGAAATGACTGTGTGTATTTGTTTGTGTAAAATATTTTTGGTATAGGCAACCAGCCGAAGTGTCTGTTGGATTTTTTGTAAGAAAACATTATTGAAAAAAAATTAAAAGAACTGCACATATCGTCCATCATCTTGAATGCAGAATAATGTAACATCACATTTCATAATTTTACATGCAAAGCAGACAACTTTGTAAAATGTTTATGAGATTTATAAGCAATTTTAAATATTTCAGCTAAAAATGCGATTATTATTATTTTTTAAGTTGTGTATGTTGCGTTATATAAATTTGTAATTTTCAGAAACAAAAAGACGTATCATCAACGAAAGTATACATATTATTATTAAGTAAAACAAACATTTAAAATATTAAATAATTAAATATTTGTGTTAAATTACCGGAAAAATAGGATATATACATTCCTATGATAATTTTTTATTGATTTTTTTACTAATAAGTAGTGGTTTAAATTAGAAAATGTAACTTAATTTAATTTAGCTATGATTTGATTTTAAAAAGCTATATTTTTCATTCTAATTAAAAAGTAAAATTATTTTTTTACAATGAACCAATTTAGCAAATAAAAATTTGACTCATATAACATATATATACATGTTATATATCGAATTATTTCAAAAGAACTCCGTATCGCATTCTAACAACGCTATGTACGTTGCAAAAAGTAAATTTTAATTAGGTGATTTCTGAAAAATAATAAGAAGAAGGAAAGCGTAGTGTTGATAGCATATTAAATGTTGGACAAAGTAGTACTTCTCCAAAGAAATATATGATTACAATTTAATAATTCTAAAGAATTAACACCAAATAAAGCTAAACAGTCTATATTTCACTACTTTATAAAAAAAAAATAAAAAAGGCAATTATTCCAAAAATTAAGAATAACTGTCTTTTTCACGATATTGATGAAGGGCCACTTGGAAGAATGCAATCCTAATAAAAAACAGATTATTTTAAATAAACTAATACAAATATTTCTTTTGAATAATTAGTATTCTGGTTATTTTTGTCGAACTATTTATGTTTTTTTAATCCAAATTTTAATATTTTTAATCAGGCTTAACTTCATCAAATTTAATTTTTCATTAAATTATTATTATAAAGAAAGAAATTTTACAACATGAAAATTAATTAAAATTATCAATAACAATTTTAACTCATAAGGATACTATCATAATAATGATGACAGTCTGATGGAAACAAAAATCTGAGGACCTGCAGATGTTGCCATTTATTCTTGGAAATTGTTAGCGTTTGGAAGTGCAATGGGGTAGGCTGCAAAATTTAAAAATTTCTGACAGTTCTATATGGAGACGGCTTTTATTATTTTACAGCACTTTTATTACTTTTTCTTCTGCAATAATTTTTAGTCTGATCACTAATTCCACTTACACCCTGGTAACAGTTATAAAACAAATTACCCAGTTTTGACTTTTAAAGATATTAATGTGTTCTTATAAAAAGAATTCAAAACTGTGCTAATTTTTTTCTTGAGTGTGATTATACATTATGTTGTTAAAAAAAATTATATTTTTATGAAACCTAATTTTTAATTTTGTAATTAACTTGGATATTTTTTTAGGTAGCAGTTTAAAATTTTATAAAAATATGTGATGTGAATCGTAATCAACAAAAAAATTCAATTTAAAATTTTCTAATAATTTTTAAGCTAACGATATGTTTTTTGTTTGTGTAAACCATTCTTTGGTGCCTTTAAAAAGGGTCACTTTTTCTTTCGTTAAAAAGACGTACCTTTACGCAGAAATTATTGAGAAAAAAAATAGACACAAGAAGTTGTTGGTATTTTGTGTTTGTAAAAATATTTTGGTTTCTGTTCCAATCGCGACGATGGGTTTTTATTGCTGAAAACACTTTTCTTACGTAGGTAAAGTTATTAGGAAAACACTAACAAAGTCTTGTTTCGTCACAAGCAAAGCGACAGTAAGTATGGTTGATGAGTAAGAAAATTTGTTTTATTGTTGCAGTAATGCAATTTTATTGTTTCGCGACATATTATGCCAGTTATTGTAAATTCAATGTAGTGTTTTCAATACCGTTGCGCTTGGACCACAAACAAATTTTTTTCACGAGACCAAATACATGTCTTCAGTTCTTTCAGGTAGTAATTTTGTTTCAATATATTTTTGCCTTTACCCTGCAAATAATAGGACCAGTCCAAACACGCGTGTAAAGAGTAGTCCACAAGGGACCAGGACTAGTCCAAAAGTAACCCAAACGTATGGAAAAAACCTGGTCTATTTACACTAAAGCCTAGATAGATTACACTATCTCACAAGTCTTACGTATTCCATAATACTTTGTGAGATAGAAATCTAATGAGTTTTGATGCGACTGTCAAAAAATCTAATGTAAAATGACAGTTTGTGTTCACACCATCACTCAAAGTATAAACACTCACACATGAAATAAAATGCAACCCTGATCCAATGAAAAGTATTATTGTTTAGAAATTTTTCAGAAAACGATGAAGTCGTATGGGATGTCAAACTTTTTTCATAATACTTGTCATTTTCGTGACACATTGCATTCACACTATCAGACTTTGTCATATTACTTGAGTTTTTGACATGTATTAATACAAAGTATAATATGTAATCTAGCCTTAAGGAATAGTTTTAAAACTACTCCATGGTATATAACCCACCTTTGGACCACTAAGGAGTAGTTTTAAAACTACTCCATGGTATACTCAAGAGGATTAGTTTTGAAGTCGTTTAAAAACGAAAGCATGTCGTTAAAAAGCGAAGACATGTCGTCTCACTACAAACACTTTTTAACAATGACATGGTCCATGCTTGCATTACATCGGACTAGTCCATGGAGTAGTCCATTTTATCAAAATGGGTCAGGTGGTCCAATTTTATTTGCAGGGTATGTCTTTTAAACGAAAAAAAACAGACCCTTTTAGAGGCATCACAAAATATTTTACAAAATAAAAAAAAACACATTTTAGTTTACCAGCCAACAAATAATTTTACAAGACACAAACAGGCTATCGTGCTGCCTAGCGGGAAAAATTGCGAGGGCTTTGGCTTTTCAGGCCTTAAAGAAGGTTTACAACTAGATTTTCAATAAACTTTTACTTATTCCGCTCTGCCTTCTTCGAAAAGGGGTTTTATAATGGGTTTTATGAAATCTTTTACAAATTCAAATTAACTTTTCTGAGACAAGGCCTGTCGAAATAGTTTTATTAGCAGTAATATTGGAATGTGTAGCAAGTTTAGTTATTAATTTACTAACAATTATTAGCAACAACAATTTGCGACCTTAGGACAACAACGATCTATATGCACTTAAACAACATGTAAGGTAGAACCTTGTTGTTCTAAAACAGTTGGAATGCGACTGGAAAACTTAATATCGGTAAAAAGGCCTTCTTTAAGGCCTCTTTACAACTTCATTTTCCCGCTGTTAATGGTCAGGCAAATCGCGTTTTTTTCATTATGAGGAATTTGAATGTGAATTTTTTAAAATTTTTCATATCTGACAAATTCATATATGAATTTTTTTGTTTGCTCATTTTTCATGAATGAGGAAATTAAAAATATTTTTTTTCCTCACCTTCATGAATGTGAAGAAGCAGTTCAATTTAAAATTTTTCACGCTCGCTCATGACTGAAAAATGAGCGAGCGTTTCGGTACTCTGTATTATATCGAGCCCTAATAGCAAAAATGATGTAACTAACAAAAATAAAATATTACAGGAGAAGGTTTTTTTTAAATATTTTTGCTTCAAGTCTAGGGTTTCGTTTGAAATTGCTTTTGCTCTTATTTCGTTACCGTACTTACCAGAGATATGAGATTTTTAGAGATGATGCAAATGGTCATAAATTATCGATTTTCATCAAAAAACAAAAATTTCAAATGTTATGCTATGTTCATACGACGACAAAAACCACTCGTTTCGCTCTCTGAAACTAGATTGTCAAACATGCTGTTCATACGATTCATTCTGGTTTCATTTTGACATTTTTTTTTGTGTTGTTAGTGTGATTTTATTTATAACAGATAAAAAAGTAATTAAATGTTAAAAATATATTATTTAATACTTTTATTAATATTATTATTTGATAATTATCACTTTATTTTATTAAACATCAATTTTTATTTTGTATTTTATTTTGTTTTGATTTTTTTGAGAGCTAGTTCAGATAAACTAACGATAATTGTTATCAAAATTAGAGATGATAATACATTTTTCCTGTTTCGCAGCCTGTTTCAAAATGAAACGACCTATTTCGCTCACAAAATTTTGTATGGGGAAACAAGTCGTTTTAGTCATGTTTGGGGCGCGAAACAGGAATAAGAGAGCGAAACACGAATATTGCTGTCCATGTGAACATGGTATAACCAACAACCAGCGTTACCGTTGTGATACTAAAGTATCAATTTGACACTTTTTCGACTGTCTTGATACCATTTATGACCCTTTTTTTAAATTATACTTTTGTATAATTTTCACCTATTTTGTGCCACTTTTTGACCCTTTTTTGGAAATAGCACTCACATTTTGTTTTTTGTCAACAATGCTGGACGTTAGTGCTAAAAAATGTTTTCGAAAAAAGCGGAGATGGAGAAATGGACTTCAAGTGAAGATTTAATACCAAAATATAGAACGCAAATTCCTAAAAACCAGTCAGTATTCGTAAAAAGATTTGTGTTAAGAGATTTTGTACGACTTCTAAATTAGATTTTCGATAGTAAAGTACAAATTAAAGTACGATTTGCCTTATAGCAAAAGTATACATATTTGTTATGTTTTATTTATTGAATAGCTTATGGTGATTTCTTTTCAAAAACAATGTGACATTTTATTTAAAAAATGCAATTAGGTGTTCGTTTCTTATAAATGTTTTGCTCTCTTATAGAGTAGCAAGTTTTATGCTAAAAACTTCATCCTTAATAATGTCATAAGGCATTGAACTTTATGCCCCTTTTAATATCGACAATATTAAGAGTGCCCTGTAAAAATGGTGACATCGGTTTATGTATGGTACCATTTTTAAAACGGCGAGGATTGCCTCAAAGAGCAAGAAAGCTTCGCAAAAATTTAGAAACTCGAAAAATTTTGTAAAAATAGCGCCATCAAATTGATTAAAAGTCCCTAAAACTAACAGGAATGAAAAAAAATTCAGTAAAAATTGCTGAAATTCACAAATATTTGGTAACAGCAGTAAGCTTTAAAGAATCACAAAACTTGCAGGAAAAAATTCGCCAACGATTGCAAAATTGGAAACAAAACCAAAAACTTATTTGAAATCGCTAAATAGGTAAAAAAAATTTCGGAATATAACATAAAAAGTATTAAAAAAAATGAGCTATAATTATGAAGAACAAACTTTTTGTCAAGTGTTAAAAACAGGAAAGGGCATTCCATAAACAAATTAAGTGTTTTAAGCACTGCCTACCTGAAATAAATATTTTTTTTTTTTTTTATAAAAAAACTTGGTCTTTTTATATATATTTAAATGGGAAATACTGCTTTTAAAAATGTTGACCCTTTTTTTTATTGAAATACCCTTTTTTGACGCCTTTTTCTGGAAAATCCCCTTTTCTGACCCTTTTCGAAAATTTCCAATGGTAACCCTGCCAACAACATCATTTTTGCTATTAGGGCTCGATATCTTCTCGTTTTAAATATTTTAACCACTCCTGTCTCACTATTTATACCCACACCAGAATAGTGGAGAGAGTATTATGCATTTGTGCTGATGTTTGTAACACCTTCAAATATTGGTCCTTCATCTTTAAGTATATCGATAGGCTCAGAATCACTTGCTGTATCGATTAACCGATGTCCGTCCGGCTGGCTGGCTGTCCATGTTAACCTTGTGCGCAAAGTACAGGTCCTAATTTAAAGATAATTTGATGAAATTTGGAATATAGGCTTTAATTGGCACAAGGACTAAGCCTATTGAAAATCATAATTTTCCATAGCCCCCAAACATATTTGAGCAAATACAAATAGTTCTCCCCAAAAAGCTTTTAATGCCATAACTTTCTTATAAATGTTGGTAACAAATTCATTTTATACGACGGAAAATTACATTGGTAAATTTCGTGAACATCGGCCCATAATTTACCATAGACCCCATATAAAGCCTACTCCCGGAAAACAGTTCAGTACGCCTAAAACCGTAATAAATAATGCTATCATAATGAAATTTGGTACATTGCAGTTTTATAGGAATAGAAATCACACTTATTAATGTCGTAATGGTGCCATATAAAGCCCACTCTGGGAAATTAATAAAATACGGCTAAAACCGTAGCAGATAAATATATTGCGGTAAAATTTGTTTCAAACTAGCTTCATATGGCCAGAAAAAATGTCATGCAATTTTGTGGTAAACGATTTATTATTTACCTTAGAAACGAATAAAATTTGTTCGCTGCTGTATTGAAATTTATTCTTAATTATGTTTTTTAATGCCAGAAATAACTCTACAGAATTTTCGGATGATGGGTACATAATTTATAATGGGTCATATATAAATTCCGCTTCTGAAAATTATTTTAATGCGGCTGAAACTGTTCCAAATAATGATATTTTACTTAAACTGGTTCAAATTTCTAAAAAGAAAATCATAAAATTGTCGCAACCAGTTTTAATCAGGGACCGTAACGGTTATAAGTGATATCAAAAAAGTTATTTTTTAACAGTTATTTTAAGAATTAAAAAAAAACTCAATCTTTAACAGTTATTTTTCAACGTAAAAATAAAAGGTCGAATAAACTCTTAAAAATGGAGTTTTATTTTGCCATCAAAAAATAAAACTCTTTTAGGAATTTTTATTTTTTCCGTCTAAAATAAAACTCATTTTTGGAGTTTTATTTTTTTCGTCTAAAATAAAACTCATTTTAGGAGTTTTATTTTTTCCGTCTGAAATAAAACTCATTTTAGAAGTTTTATTTTTTCCGTCTAAAATAAAAATCATTTTAGGAGTTTTATTTTTTCCGTCAAAAAATAAAACTCATTTGAGTACCCATTTCACTTTTGAGTTTTATTTTTTCCGTCTCGTTTGAGTTTTATATTTTCCGTCAGAAACAATTTTGCATATTAATACAATTTATTTTGCACTAAGTTCATTGCAAAAATCTGATATTTTTCAATTAATTAATTTGTTTTTGACATTTAAAAATATATTTTCAAGTAAATAAATTTTCAATTATCAAACACCAGCAGATTGGTCGTTAATTTGGCAACTTTTGTTTCTTTTTTGAATTAAGTTATGTTTTACTCATAGTGAAATAAGTACAAGGTATGTTAACTGCGGAGAGTTGTCATAATATATGCTTGTTGTAATATTATGGGTTTTAAAATTGAGAATACATTTTATAATGACTATTCCTTGTATTTATTCTGCCATGGTTTTAATTATGATGCAGTTAGGGGGTGGGCTCACGAGGCCAGCTGTTTGCAGTGTTTTTCTTCGTGGTGTGTCGTTTGGTGTCTCTTAATTTTTGTTTATTTATATTTTTTGTAAAGTCATTTTGATATTTGCAATATGCCTGTTTTTTTTTTGTGTTGTTGCATTTTTGTTGTACTGAGGTCACTTTGCTAATGCACTTTTTCTGTGTTTTAATTTAACTTTTCAACAAGTTAAACTTGTGAATATGGGTCGTAATTCCGATATTACAAGCCGTAAATTTTTTGAAAAAGTTGATAATACACATGTATGCCGGCTGTGTAATAAAGTTTTTAAAGGTGATTATGTGAGCAATTTAAAGCGTCATTTAATCAAGACGCATAAACAGCAATACACAATGGAACTGAATAATGAGGAGACCAAATGTGAAGTTCCATTAAAAAAACTTAGGTTTTCGGTAACAATGGCTCCTGGAGAAATAAAAAAAGCATGTGTTGAGTTAGTCACAACAGAAAAATTACCATTTGCCGTTTTTGATTCAGATGCGTTCAAGGTAATTACGAATCAACTTTTTGATGGACTTGGTATCCCAGCAGTTACGTCCAGAAATATAACTGAGTTAGTTAATGAAGCCTACGAAAAAGAAAGAAGCTGGTTAAAAGAGAAACTAAGAAATAAGTTGCTGTCTTTGAAAATCGACATGGCCACAAGGCTTCAACGCAGCATAATGGGTATAAACGTTCAGTTTTTCAGCAAATCGAAGATTATTATAAAAACGCTAGGCTGCATTGAGCTGACGGAGCGTCATACAGGTAAATATATTAATTACACATTGTATGTGACAAACTACTATTAATGTCAATGTTTAGCTGAATATCTTAAAACTAAAGTTGAAAATGTTTTGGAGAGCTTTGTCATTGAAAGGAACCAAATTTACACCATTACAACGGATAATGGCCGGAATTTAATTAAAATGGTAAGCTTATTCGGCGAGGAAGATGAAAGCGAGTCTGATTATACAGCCTCTAGCGACATTCTTCAAGAAGTCACCGTGTTTTCAGTACAATCACTGAAGTGTGCTGCTCATTCACTACAACTGGTTGTTAAGGATTATTTAGATACAATTAATAAGGACTTACTCAAGCGCGTCCGAAATTTAGCAAAGGGCCTACGGACTCCTACTTATAGGTTTGTTGTACACAAGATGCATTTAATTGAACTTTTTACACAATGAGTTTAAAACCATTCTAGGAGCCAGACTAGTAATCTTAATCTACCGCAAGTAACCATTGATGTACAGACACGATGGAATTCAACATACCTTATGATAAAAAGCTTAATGGCCTACAAATCATTTTGCTTGAAAAATGTCGATGCCGCTCTTTTTCTACATCAGTCAGAATGGGAAAATATGGAAGCCTTACTAACCGTTTTGGAGCCGGTATACATCGCCACACAAAAGCTGCAAGAAGAGCAATTATTTTTTTTAGCGATTTTTTTAAAATATGGCTTGAAATGAAGCTTGAAATTGGTCGAAGCCCGACAGCTCTGCTTTTATAGAAAAATTAGAACGTCGTGAAAAAATGCTGCTTAATAATCCAACATTCCTTGCAGCTTTATATTTGGATCCGCGTCTTCAGTGCATCATTGCAAAGGACCCTTTACAATTAATGTGTGCTCGAAGCCATCTTAAAGAAGTGATCGTCCGGATTTTAAGGTTGGAGAAACAATTAAGTTTTATATAATAATTTTTTTAATATTTTTCTTAATATGGTTCTTATTTTTTTTTTTTTTTTTTTCTTTTTGCAGATAAAAATAACCAATGTGATGATCGACCATCGATAAGCGAGGAAGCTTTACGATCCTCACCGGATGTTTTCCCATCTTCGCCGGATGTTTGTGATACATCCCAATCTCAAACATCGCTTTTGGGTCAGTATTTGAACTCCCTTAATGTAGATAGGGAACAAGAAGAGGAAGAAAATGAAAATTATGATGAAAAAAAGCCTTCTATGAAATCGATAACTTTTTTCAAAGGCAGTTATCGAATGATAAACCTCTTTTTGAATACTGGGAGACAAAAAAAATATCATATCCTTACTTGTATAAATTAGCAAAAACTGTGCAATGTGTTCCTGCAACCCAAGTAAGCGTGGAAAGAGCATTCTCTGCTCTTAAGTTGGTATTGAGCGACCTGCGGTCAAATCTTTCACCAGAAAATTTGGAAAAATTATGTTTGTTAAATTAAACAAATAAAAAAAGTCTGTTAAAAAAAAGTAAACAAATGAATTTCTTCAAATCTCTTCAAAAGAGTTTTATTTTATGAAGGCGAAATGAGTTTTATTTTAGACGAAAAAATACTCGTAAAATGAATTTTACTTTATACGGAAAAAATAAAAGTCCGCAAATGAGTTTTACTTTAGACGGATAAAATAAAACTCCACCGATAAGTTTTATTTTAGACGGAAAAAATAAAACTCCTGAAATGAGTTTTATTTTAGACGGAAAAAATAAAACTCCTCAGATAAGTTTTATTTTAGAAGAAAAAATAAAACTTCTAAAATGAGTTTTATTTTTGATGGAAAAAATAAAACTCCTAAAATGAGTTTTATTTTTGACGGAAAACATAAAACTCTTGTTTTTTAAGATCACTACAGATTCTGAAAGAGCTCGTCAGTTCGAATATATTGGTATATGACACTATAAGTCTCCGTTGGCTCTAACATGAAGAGTTTTTATGTTGAAATTTTCCGGATAACTTTTATTTACGGTCCCTGGTTTTAATGCTGACGTCGGTTTTTATAAAGATTAATTAATTATATACAGTTAACCCTCGATTTACGCGGTCTGTTGGGACCGAAGAAAGCACGTGTAAATCAAATTCGCGTAAAACAAGGTTCAGAACTGGTACAAATTCCGTTCATGGGACCAGAAATTTAACATATCGCGTAAATCAAAACATGAGATATTTGTATACAAAATTTCATTTTGGGGCCCTAAAACCGTGTTAAATCAAGAACATAGAACTGTATATATTTTACTTTTAAAAAATTAAAGGATATTTCTTTATAACGACATGTATAAAGCTTTGTTGTTATATCTTTATAAAATAATTGAATTAAAAAAGAATAAAAAAAATAATTGAAACATACATATCGCACCTGTTCATCAAAAGTAACACAACTCAAAAAATTCTATTTTCCACTTTTTTGAAGGAAACAGTGTATGATTACCATATCTAACGACTGTAAAATTTTTGGTATTCTATTTGTAATATTTCATGAGAGAAATGCCTTTATGTCTTTCTTTGCGTACTCATATTGTTTGTTTTGATTCAATTAAAGAGTTGTAATTTTAGTTGCGTTGAAGTGTTCAAGGGTTATGGTGCTCAAATGAATCAGCGAAACTGTATTAATTCGAGTTGTGATTGTTTTCATGTTAAAAATCTGTTTATCAATAGCTGTTGATTTTGGGTTGTGATAAGCATAACTTGAAATAATATTGACATGTAGATCAAAAAATTTCATGAAAACTGTATTAAATCAAAAATCCGTAATAATTTCGGAAAAAGGAAGAAGAGAAATAAATTTTGTGATTTTATTGAAATATTAGTGAGTTTCCTTTATAACATTATATTTGTTTATAACAATAATTCCATCATATTGGCGGAATTAGTTTTTTGCCTCTACTGAAAACTTGTAAATTTTGAGTTGTGTTACTTTGATGAACAGGTGCGATATGTAGTTGAATATTTAAAATCAAAAATATAAGAAAATGATGAAAATTTTAAAATAGTCAAAAACAAACTAAACCAAGACAACTTGAATTAAAAACCAGTAAAATTTTACTGGTTACTGAAATAATGGCAATATTCAGTAAATTTTTACTGATTACTAAAAAAATCAGTATTCACTTTTTAAAAGAATTTTAATAAAAAAAAAAGTTATATTTTAAGCAGAGTATGAAAACAAACAAAACATTTCGCAAACGTTTGCAAAATGCACAAAACTATTCAAAATTTTTTAATTGTATTTTACATGTGCAAAACCAAAACAAAAACTTTTCAAGTATCAAAGAGAGAAAACGAAACAATTGGCTTTCCACTCATGTGCATTTTTTAATTTACCGTTACAATCGTACATCTGAGTACAAAACAAATAGAGAAACGTTTTGTTTGGAGTAATTGATTTAGTTCTTGTTTGGTTTTTGTAGTGGCATAACAAGAGTAAAATCCACAATGCCTCGTCCAAAAAATGATTTGTTACGGACTTTTTTTGAAGCTATAAATGAAAAGCATGTTATTTGCAAAAATTAAGTATACATGCTGGAAACTTGGAGCGACATTTAAAAACTTCTCACAGTAGTCTTTATGACAGTTACCTTCAAAAAAAAGGCAGTGGTGTTTTGAATAGATTAAAAAGTGACACAGTTAAATTGTCTTGTACAGTCAACGAAAAACATTTACAAATGGCGTTAATAGAGTTATTTACAAAATGCGGCAGACCTTTACGTTTGGCGGAAGACCGGCCATTCAAAATCCTTGTTAATCCTATACTTAGCGGACTTAATATAAAACTAAATAAGCACAATGTTATGAACAATATTGCTGAATTTTCATTGAATTTGAAAAGTGAAATCAGTGAAGAACTTCGTGGAAGATTAATTTCATTGAAAATTGATGCAGCCTCTAGGTTATCTGTAAGTGTTCTAGGTGTCAATGTACAATTTATTAAAAACAACAGTGTAATAATAAAAACCCTAGCCATAAAACAGTTAACTCAACGGCACACAGGCGAGTATTTGAAAACAATAACACTGGAAGTCCTCACAGCTTACGGTATTAATTTGAATCAAGTGATCACAATAACAACTGACAATGGAGCTAACATGGTCAAAGCCGTTAGTGATTTAAATGACGGCATAAATAATAGTTCAGATGAAGTTTATGGTGAGGCTGATTTAATATGTATGGACTCAGATTTGTCAATGGATGGCACAACTAATATCCGATGTGGTGCCCACACTCTTCAATTGTGCGTGATAGATGTCATGAAGTCTAGAGACATTAAAGAAAAACTTGAAGTTATCAGAACGATTGTAAAAAAGCTGAGAACACAATCATACCTCAATTTGTTAAAAAATGGTAACTACAAAATGCCGATATTGGACAACATTACTAGATGGAATTCTAGGTATCTAATGCTAGAAAGATTGATGGAGCTAAAGGAATTCATAGAACTTATAAAAAATGATAATGCTTTTTTTGGTGCATCCAACGGAATTTGGGCTTTTGTTGATGAGTTTTTAAGCGTGTTTAAAGTGGTCTATACAACATCAAGAAAATTACAATCAGAAAATTTTATATATAGTGATATTTATATTGAAATAACTTTAAATTATGTTTAAATGAAAGTTTAAATAGACGAAAAAACATTCTGTTTGAAAACGATTTATTTGTTACCGCCATTTTCCTTGATCCGAGGATAAAAGTTTGTCTGGCGCCTGATCAGTGTTCGAGAGCAAAGGGTTGTATAAAGCAGTTAAATACACGTCTATTATTTTTGAAAGGTAAACTTTTTCCACTTTAAAACTTATACTTATTATATAAAAAGAAAATATCTGTTATTTACGAAAAACTGTAAAATTTCCAAAAAAAAAAAAAAACTTATTCTGTATAGCATATTCTACTTTAATACAGTGTCAATTTCAACCATAGGTTTTTTTTTCATTTAATTAGAGAAAAATTATTTTACTTTTTTAGGCAAATTACTTAATTTTTCTTGTCAACTAAGAGAATATGTGCAAAAGTGCCAATTACTCAAATATATCACAATTTTCTTCATTTTGTTATGAAAAGGCACATACTATTGTTTTTTTATGTGCTCAATGCCAGAAAAAACAAATTTGATTTGTAAACTGAAATAACCATAATATTATTTACAATTTTCCACTTTAAAAATAATATTCACATTTTGTATTTGCGCAAAGAAAAAATCAAAAAAATTAACAAAACTCAATATTCCACAGAACATAATACAAATACCACAATGAAATCGACAGGGACGAATGATAGCACAACATTGGCAGCTTCATCTCCATCTCTCCCTACATCCAGCAGTGTAGAGGATGCACTTGAGCAATATTTCAAGGCTTTCGATGGAGTTTCTAACAAGGAAATGCTAACAACAACCCATAAAATCGAACAAGATCTTTTAATATATGAGAGGCAAAGCCGATTGGGGATCAAGGAAAATGTTATAGATTTTTGGAACAAGCAGAAAAATGATTTAACCGAAATAGCTCACGTGGTATTAGGAATACCATGTACTCAAGTAAGTGTTGAGAGGCTATTTTCGGCCCTTATATACATACTAGCCGATCAGCGTAATAAGCTAAGCTGCAAAAATTTAGAGCATATTTTGCTAGTAAAGTCGAATGCAGAGTTTATGTATGAGTAATATTTTTAGTTTTTAAGTGGATATACATTTCTTGTTTTTTTAAATTTATTTTTTTTCAAATAGAAACCGGGAATTATTTCCTTCCGAAGGTAACTTTATATTATATTCAACATTTTTCATTTTTCGAATTTATTCTATGAGCTAAATTTCAGTTATGTATTTTTAAAGCTTTTTTGTAATAGTTCTATTCCTACAATTTTTCAGAAATGACTTTATACACTACCAGACTATTATATTGTATTTTCTATTTACATTTTACCTTAGCCTTCCGTTGGAAAGCAATGAGGTATATTGAATGTACAGAAAAATTTACAATTATTAGACACCAGCAGAATGTAATGCATTTTCTGGCCCGCTACGGCCGTCGTCAGCATTCTTTGTGTCTCACTGGATAGTGTTACTTTATAAATTGAATGTATTTAACTCAACTATTTTAACAAATAGAAACTGGGAATTATTTCCTTCCGAAGGTAACTTTATATTATATTCAACATTTTTCGAATTTATTCTATGAGCTAAATTTCAGTTATGTATTTTATAAAGCTTTTTTGTAATAGTTCTATTCCTACAATTTTTCAGAAATGACTTTATACACTACCAGACTATTATATTGTGTTTTCTATTTACATTTTACCTTAGCCTTCCGTTTAAAAGCAATGAGGTATATTGAATGTACAGAAAAATTTACAATTATTAGACACCAGCAGCAGGTAATGCATTTTCTGGCCCGCTGCGGCCGTCGTCAGCATTCTTTGTGTCTCACTGGATAGTGTTACTTTATAAATTGAATGTATTTAACTCAACTATTTTAACAAATAGAAACTGGGAATTATTTCCTTCCGAAGGTAACTTTATATTATATTTAACATTTTTCATTTTTCGAATTTATTCTATGAGCTAAATTTCAGTTATGTATTTTATAAAGCTTTTTTGTAATAGTTCAATTCCTACAATTTTTCAGAAATGACTTTATACACTACCAGACTATTATATTGTGTTTTCTATTTACATTTTACCTTAGCCTTCCGTTGGAAAGCAATGAGGTATATTGAATGTACAGAAAAATTTACAATTATTAGACACCAGCAGCAGGTAATGCATTTTCTGGCCCGCTACGGCCGTCGTCAGCATTCTTTATGTCTCACTGGATAGTGTTACTTTATAAATTGAATGTATTTAACTCAACTATTTTAACAAATAGAAACTGGGAATTATTTCCTTCCGAAGGTAACTTTATATTATATTCAACATTTTTCATTTTTCGAATTTATTCTATGAGCTAAATTTCAGTTATGTATTTTATAAAGCTTTTTTGTAATAGTTCTATTCCTACAATTTTTCAGAAATGACTTTATACACTACCAGACTATTATATTGTATTTTCTATTTACATTTTACCTTAGCCTTCCGTTGGAAAGCAATGAGGTATATTGAATGTACAGAAAAATTTACAATTATTAGACACCAGCAGAATGTAATGAAAAATGAAAAATGTTGAATATAATATAAAGTTACCTTCGGAAGGAAATAATTCCCAGTTTCTATTTGTTAAAATAGTTGAGTTAAATACATTCAATTTATAAAGTAACACTATCCAGTGAGACACAAAGAATGCTGACGACGGCCGTAGCGGGCCAGGAAATGCATTACATTCTGCTGGTGTCTAATAATTGTAAATTTTTCTGTACATTCAATATACCTCATTGATTTCCAACGGAAGGCTAAGGTAAAATGTAAATAGAAAATACAATATAATAGTCTGGTAGTGTATAAAGTCATTTCTGAAAAATTGTAGGAATAGAACTATTACAAAAAAGCTTTATAAAATACATAACTGAAATTTAGCTCATAGAATAAATTCGAAAAATGAAAAATGTTAAATATAATATAAAGTTACCTTCGGAAGGAAATAATTCCCAGTTTCTATTTGTTAAAATAGTTGAGTTAAATACATTCAATTTATAAAGTAACACTATCCAGTGAGACACAAAGAATGCTGACGACGGCCGTAGCGGGCCAGAAAATGCATTACCTTCTGCTGGTGTCTAAAGCTAAGATCCCACTATCGGCTCAAATAGCACAATCTGTGACAATTTTTATCGTGCTATATCGGCACACATTAAAAAACTTTGCACAATTTTTTCTTAGGTGGTCCCATTATCGTCGCACATTGTGACAATTTTTTCGGTTCATATCGGCCAAAACTCAATTGCGACAATAATCGGTACAATGCAGTCACACTATCGTGCTATTTGGGCAAATTAAATCAAATGTTTTTGTTTATTTACTTGTTGGCAGACATAATTTTACTTTAGAAATTCGCAAAATTCTCCGCCCGAATATTAAATTATGTTTCCTAACAATTTTAAATAATATTCAATTTCACTCAAACTTACTGCACTTGTTCTTTTTTTTTTGTATTTATTGTTTTGTAAACATATGTTTACAAACCAGGGATGGCAACATCGATACAACTTCAATGTTTTGGTTAAAGCGAATTGTTTTCTTTCATTTAGTAGTACAAATGTACTAATTAACGTTTCAATACATAAATAATAGATAAAACAAATGTAATTTTGGTACAATTAAGCAAAATTTTAGTAGCCAGTTTGTGCAACTTAAAAATTTCGTTTTGCCATCCCTTGTATCGGCGCTGATTGGCGACTGTGATCGGCACACAAGTGGCCGATAAAAATCGGTACATATTAAACAATTTGATTGCTCCACATTGTGCAAAATAGTGTTCACATTATCGGCGCATCTAGGTTAATTTTGATTGTCCACAGTCAGCACAATTTCGGCACAGATTGTCGCATATTAAAACATTTTGACCGTTCACACTATCGGCACATGAAATACGCCAAAAATTGGTACATTGCGCCGATAGTGGGATCTTAGCTTAATAATTGTAAATTTTTCTGTACATTCAATATACCTCATTGCTTTCCAACGGAAGGCTAAGGTAAAATGTAAATAGAAAATACAATATAATAGTCTGGTAGTGTATAAAGTCATTTCTGAAAAATTGTAGGAATAGAACTATTACAAAAAAGCTTTATAAAATACATAACTGAAATTTAGCTCATAGAATAAATTCGAAAAATGAAAAATGTTGAATATTTATTTTTTTTCTTTCTTTGAATTACTTTTTATTTAATTTAATTTAATTTGTTTTTTTTTTTATTACTATAACAGTCAAAATAAGCATTAATAAAAACTAAAAAACCTAAAAACCTGTCTTTTTATTTCACTTAGAAAC
Source organism: Pollenia angustigena (assembly GCA_930367215.1). Classification (NCBI taxonomy): domain Eukaryota; kingdom Metazoa; phylum Arthropoda; class Insecta; order Diptera; family Polleniidae; genus Pollenia; species Pollenia angustigena. The sequence continues at coordinate 5,729,808 of OV884061.1, read as the reverse complement.
AATAGTTATATATATGTATACCTATATGAGTAAATATTATAATGAGTAAATCAATTACCAAACGTTTGTCAAACGTTTTTTCTCTGAATGTTTCAATATTGTTCTTACTCTTTTCTTTTCCAGCTGTGTACGTTTATATTAATGTACAATTTGCGCTCTCGAGCAAAAACAATACAAAACAAAATGGCACAATCGTTCTCATTGTTTCGGTTTTGTTTTTGTTTTACTCACTGCAAAGAACAAAACAAAACGAAAGCAAACGTTTCGTTTTGTTTGTTTTCGTACTCTGATTTTAAGCATTGTCAATTAATTTTAGACTTTTTCAGGAAAAAAATATATTTGTTTGCATATGTTTCAGAAAATGGAAATTAGCTTAGTACTGCATTATTTCACAAGTTTGTATAAGTTTGCTGAATACTGTACTTTTTTCAGTAAACAGTAAAAATTTACTGGTAGCTGAAAAAATTGCCATCATTTTTTGAGCGTGGTTTATTAAAACGCGCAAAAAAGCGCGTATTTCAAAAAAAAGGTTTCTATTATTGATCAGTGTTATATCTAAATCGCGGAAATGAAGTACCGTGTAAGTCAACGGATACCTTTATAGATATCATATAAAGTCCACTTCTAAAGTGAGAGGGTATCAAAGATTCGGCACAGGCGAATGTAACACTCTTACTTGTTTTATATCTAAAGAAAAGCATTTATAAAACTTTCTGTTCTCATCGCACCATGGCAATCTTTCTTGTTATTTATAAATAGAGTGGCCTTCTTAATCTTAAGGTAGAAGTACATAACACGCGTTAGTGTGCGCGCGCTCTGTCGTCTTCTGGCAAAAAAAGTTAAGCTAGTGTGTTTTCATAGAACAAGCTACATGCAAAATATTTTGACGCGTTTGCGCCGGAAAGTTGGTTAACTTTGAACTTTTTAACGCGTTGTGTGCTTTTGACAAGTAATCAGCTGACAATAAAAATAATAATTTAACAAATTTGTGAAACATGAAAGAAAAACTTATTGAAGAGCTTAAAAAACATACAATATTTATATAAAAAGAATAAATTTAATAAAATAACAAAATCTTGATATACTTTCGAACCCGTTTTTAGTGCACAAATAAGTAAACAAATAAAAAACAGCTGACAGGAATGGCTTTTGTAACGCGTGTTGTGTAACTTGCAGTTTTTGACGCGCTAAAGTTTATAAACGCACGATACTTGTCGACGAACTAACGCGTGTTATGTACTTCCACCTTTATTTGTCTATTTTACAGTCGGGTTTTTGAGTATTTTAATTCTTTTTTATTAACAAAAGAACTAAAATGTTTAATTTATCTTCATATAAAAAGTCGTCCCAGAAATCGGTTAATAAACAAGAAAATCAAGCTCTTCAAGTACTTTTTGTTTCTATCAAACAATGGTAACATAAGAATCGGCATAGCCGAATATTTCACTTTTACATACTTTACCTTTTTATTATAATTATTTTTAATTTTTTTCGAAATTTAAAAGATTTTGTTTTTGGAAATGTATAAATAATTTTAAATGTAACTTCTTTAGGTATGGAGTCTCAACAGCAACAACAGCAAACTCAACGTCCATACTTTCATGATATAAATGCTAGAAATGTCACCACAGTAGCGGATGAAACTGCTATTTTAAAATGTCGTGTTAAAAATAAAGGCAATCGAACTGTATCTTGGATGCGAAAACGGGATTTGCACATACTAACTACTAATATATATACATATACTGGAGATCAACGATTTTCTGTTGTTCATCCTCCAGGGAGTGATGACTGGGACTTAAAAATTGAATATGCGCAACAACGTGATAGTGGCATATACGAATGTCAAGTTAATACAGAACCAAAAATCAATTTAGCCGTTATGGTAGATGTGACAGGTATGAAAAAATTTGTTTATATATATTTTAGTTTTTCGGTTGAATTTTAATGCCCTACACTTAGAAAATAGACAAAAAAAAAATTAGCGTTGATTTCGATTTAAAATTTAACGTAAAGAATTAACTTTTAAAAGAAATTTCAAAAAATGTTATGAGGGTGATTCTTACTTCCATAAACATCATTTCAGATATATAAATCCTAGCGCGTTACCTCCTAACTTTAAGGTGCTTTTTAATTCACATATTTATTCTGCTCATCCACTTTGTGTCCCCATCGCGTAAATGAAATGCCCAATTTCCTCCCAGATTATTTTTAGCTATTCGTAATAAAATTTATATTATATGTAGCAATACCTAAAAAATTTTTAAAACAAGTAAGAAAGTATAGTAGGTCAAACCCGACGTATTATACACTACGGCACAGTATTTACAGAAAATTTTAATTTGAGAAATGCGCCAAATTTTGTTATGAAGCTAAGATTTATATTATGTAGTAATTTGTGGTGAACATTACTCAGATCAACATCTATATACTATAAGAAATTTTTGGCCTTATATTTATTTTTGAGGGGGGTTTATATGGGACTTATGGTTAGTTCTGGACATATATCAATATCAACATTTATAAAGAATTAATGGCATTTGAAATTAAGTGATATTTGTGTGAGCTGTATCCAAATTAAATATATCTGTACCTATATTTCCCGATAACTGATGGTGCCAAAATTGAGTTCGAATCAAAAAGACTAAGGTCAAATTTCAAATCCGGACCAGACGGTATACCAAGTTATATATGAAGACATTGTGCAGCCGGTTTATTCAGGCAATTAAGTATTCGATATTGATATGTTTCTAGCCACTGGAAAAGTTTTTATATAATTCCTCTATTGAAATCGGGCAATAAGTCACCTATGAAAAACTATGGAGATATTGTAAAACTTACATTTATCTTCAAGCTCTTGCAAACATTTATTACTAGTTTTTTAATGGTATTTTCTTTAAAAAAAAATTATGCCCTGGGGAACAGTACAAACTTTAGAACGAAGACGTTGCTCGTGAAGTTTTTTCCCGTCTTAGTACTTTGGCACACAAACCCCTTGCCATTTTGCGTAGCAATTAAGTACTAGCGTTTTTATTGTCACGCCGATTTTTGATTTGCACGTTTGATTTAACCAAGATTTAGATCTAGGTTTATTCGAAGCTTCTTTAACTGGAATGAACATTTTCATTCCATTAAAGTCATTGACCAGGAAAAAACGTTGTCAATTTAAGTGTCGAAAAGAAGTCATTGAGGTCAAGTTTGGAGAACGGAAAATAGACGGAAATAGTGTCATGATCCGAGCTACCAAGAGGTAAAAACTTCGTACTTTTGAGGTGGTTGTGCACGGCTAATAGCTCAGCATAGGCTTCATAAGTTGTATAGCTCGAGTGGAAAAGCCAAGGACAATTTTGGACATAAAAATCACCAGCAACAATGACTTCACTTTCCTGACAGTTCTTAAGAATCTTCGATATTGAGTGGGAGTCGAAGCCTGATGAAGAAATATCCCTTCTACCATTTAACCCAAAGAAAGTTAAATTCTGCATCAAACTTGCACCTTGATTGATGGCACTGGATCACATCATCAGTGCGTATGGCCATAGCAAGATAGAAGGTAATACCCAGGAATCTAATGCTGTTTTCTTTTCTGACGATAATGTTCCATAGGTGCTTCCATTTGCGCGGGTTTTTTTCTATTCTAAAAATAAATGCAAACATGTGAAAAGTTGTCATTTTTCTTTCTAAATAGCTGCAAAAATCAATGGCAAATTTGTTTCATTTCTGGATTTGGGTGTTGTTCAAGCCTCTTTATATAGTTTACTGCATATTTTGTAATCATAGTTTTAACTTATGGCACATTCAGATCTTCAAAAGACACTACAAAATAGTACAAACACATTGGTCAAGTACAAAAAGCAATCAATTCTTGTGTGAATACTTCTCTGAAAACTTCTCCGTTCAAGCTGATGTTTAGAGTAAAGGTGAAACTAGAATGCAGTAGCAACATAATTAAGTTGTTGCAGGAAGAACTTTTACAGCGTTTTAATGAAGACAGGCAACAATACGCTTGAAAGCAGGACAACAAATTTTAAATGCACACGACACGCAAAAACAAATTTTGGATAAAAATAGAAAAGTGGCAATGATTTATGCAGTTGGCGATATTGTAGCGGTAAAAAGGACACAATTTGTATCGGGAAAGAAGTCTGGGAGTGAATTTATCGGTCCTTATTCGGTTACAAAGGTAAAACGAAAAGATAGATACGACGTTGAAAAAGCTGCTAACTTTGAGGGTCCTATACACACATGCACTAGTTCTGATTATATGAAGCCATGCAAATATATTGAAGGGTTGGATGAGGAGCGGTCATCTGGGACAGATGATTTTCAGGATGGCCGAATGTAAAAGCGCTACAATCCAACACTTAAGTTTATCCCTGCTGTCATCAGTGGTTGACTTACATATGCCAAATTAAGAGGCCAAGAAGAAGCATAGCTTTTACAGTTGCAGTTGTGATAAAGTTGTCGTGAAATAAAGTCGTATTATCAAGTTGCACATTACAAAAGTTTAAAAGTAGTAAATTACTAAAAGTTGTGTATCAAATGTTGTAAGAAAATTAATGTTAATTACCTAAAAGAAGTTGTTTTTAAAAATATTTTTCTTTAATTACTCAGAAGCTTTGAGCTTAAATATTATTTTGTAAAAAACCTTTATCGTGAAATAAAAAATTCTGGACGATTCGAAATCTTACTAAATTCGAATGAACTTTTATAATATTAAATAAAATATAATAAAAATCAAGTGTTAATTTTTTACATGTGTATTTGAATAAAAAAGATGGACATTTGGCGGCAAGTAACAAAGTCTAGACAATTCGGTGAAGAAAAAAAGAAAATTAAAGAAAATATGGCGATGCGATGGAAAACTTTCGAAGGCTAAGGAAAATATGGATATTTTGGAAAATCTGTAGGGAAAAAATTAAAAGAAAATTTGCGTAGACAAAATTTGAGTATTCTTAAAAATTGTGAGCTGGACATCTTAGTATGATTTTTAATAATACAGTATTCCACGGATAATTACCTCGACAAAAATGCCAATATTTTTGGGTAATTATGCGGGGTAAGCATTTAAACGAATACGCTTAACTACCTCGTTGAGTTAGTAATAAGAATACGTTTAACTACCTCATTGAGGTAATTAAACGAATTCGTTTAAATACCCCAGTGAGGTAATTAGACGTATTTATTTACAAGATAAATTAACTTTGATGTATGAAAAAATTTAAGAAAGGAATTTTTACATGTAGCAGCTAAATCTTAAGAGATAGCAATAAAAAACAATCGGATTTGTTGTATTAAATTTTATCTGTAGTGCTTTCTGAGATATCCTGGCATATCCTACTACTACTCATGGAAGCCGTAAATATGCATTTGCGTGGTTTTTCTTGTGCGACTAATGAAACAGAAACAATATATTTATGCGTTTAGAGCTTTTAATCAGGGACCGTTACTGTTATGACTTTTATCGAATAAGACAAGAAAAAAAAGTTATTTTTGAACTTTTATTTTTTACGGCAGAAATAAAAGTTATTTCTTAACTTTTATTTTTTAACTCAAAAATTAAAAGTTATTTTTGACTTTTATTATTTTACTCAAAAAATAAAAGTTATTTTTTAACTTCAAAAGATTTTGTTATTCGTGCTTAATTCCCAGTTTTTATTATTGATAAAAACACTTGAAATTTATTGTTGATGGGATAAGCTATTCCTATGCATTTCACTGGTTGCTTAGGCCAGATCATCAGGAAACTTCATCCATAAAGGTTTTAGACAAACTAAAGATATTAAACCAAATAAAACTGTTGAACGTATAAGAATTATAGCAACAGTTCTACTTGTAACAATATCAAAGTTTAAACAAAACACATCAACAATAAACAACAGTGGGTTCATCTCATCTTACATTTCCCCACTACAATTAGTTGAAATTCTCTCAACATTAATTGTAGTTGTAAGTAGGCTAAGAAAAACAAAATGAAAAAAACAACAACTTACAAAAGATGTTGTCAATTAAGTGTTTTTTAGGCCGTGCACTGCCTGTTTATTATCAAAAAGTAATTTCAATTTTTGGGAATACAAAATTTTAATTTCAAAAGATTTTGTTATTCGTGCTTAATTCCAGGGTTACCGTTAGGAATTTTTGAAAAGTCGCACAAAAGGTTGTTTTATAAAAATAAAGTCGCACAAAAAAGTCGTTTCAGAAAATAAAAGTCGCACATCCTTTTTTTAACGTTTTTTATTAATAAAAAGCATAACAAAACAATTGAAACAAAAAGCTTATTGCAGAATTCATTTTTATCATATTTCATAACAATGTACATGTTTGTCCATGTTTTCATGTATAGTGAAAACATTTACTTAAGTTTAATAAATTTGTCGTATGCTGCCAAGGTCAAAGGAGTAGAATTTCTGTTTAAAAACAAGCCAAAAAAGTTAAGGTTAATATATTTTTGACAAAATTTAAACTTGTCCAATTAAAGCCCCTTGAAAATTTTACTTTAATTCCGTTCGTTTGATCTTGGCGCAATATTTCTTTTTCTTAACATACCTACATAAATACTACTTTTTTTAAATTTTATTTCTATATTTAGAAATAAGTTCATCACAGGGAATCCAGTCTTCTATATCTTTGTCTATTAAATTTAAAGATGACAGCATTGAATTGCATGTTTTTACATTGCTTTGCTAGTGTTTACGATTCGAAAACTACAGGTGGTGCTAAGACTACAACAATCCAAAACCAACAGAAACAACAGAGGTTTTTTGCATTGCATTGCTGGTGTTTACGATTCGAAATGTCAACCATTTCTAACAAAACACTGACAAATTAAAACACATTGGTCCGAACTGTCAAAACTTGCCACCACCTTGAACTGAATTCGCCTCAAATACGTTGTATACATGACAAGGTTGCAAAAATGTAATAAAAGTGTTGCCAAATGAACAATAATTTATGAATTGTTTTTAAATTTTGACGAGGCTATTTTGACGAATTTTTTTTTTGATACAAATAATAAGAAAATTGAATGTTTTGTAAGAATCTTAACAAAAAGGGTAAAAAGTAGCAGAAAAATTAAAATAGTCGCAAAAGTCGGTGATAAAAAAAAGTCTCACAAAAAGTCGCAGACCGCTGAAAAAGGGTCAAATTGCGACTTTAGTCGGGCGAACGGTAACACTGCTTAATTCCCAGTTTTTATTATTGATAAAAACACTTGAAATTTATTGTTGATGGGATAAGCTATTCCTATGCATTTCACTGGTTGCTTAGGCCAGATCATCAGGAAACTTCATCCATAAAGGTTTTAGACAAACTAAAGATATTAAACCAAATAAAACTGTTAAACGTATAAGAATTATAGCAACAGTTCTACTTGTAACAATATCAAAGTTTAAACAAAACACATCAACAATAAACAACAGTGGGTTCATCTCATCTTACATTTCCCCACTACAATTAGTTGAAATTCTCTCAACATTAATTGTAGTTGTAAGTAGGTTAAGAAAAACAAAATGAAAAAAACAACAACTTACAAAAGATGTTGTCAAAATCTTTTGAAATTAAAATTTTGTATTCCCAAAAATTGAAATTACTTTTTGTTATTTTTTAACTTTTAATTTTTTAAGGCAAAAATAAAAGCCTTGAATAGTAATACGCTAGTTTTATTGCCTCCAATTTATAGGTAATAATAATTGATGTATATTATAGAAGTCTATACAAATTATTGTTATTATTATTATTATATTTGTTCAGCTGTTTAATTTTACCATCAAAATTGATTCTAAGTTTTCTTGAGATAAATTATATCTCAAATCCCCCAAAATCAATTTGAGTGCTGAAAATGACCTTTCTACACTGACTTGAGTTGCGGGTACAGAATGTACAATAAGTGCTAGTTTGTGCAGCCATGGTAGAGTAAATTTTTTACTTTCCCAATATTCTAGTAAATCAGCTGCAACATCTAAGCGTTTTTCTTTGTAGTTGTCGATTTCAAAATACGCTTGTCGAATGGTACCATCAGTTACTACATCGTCGTCATCCGAGGAGGAATTATTGATTCCATATCCTTCAATCCGTTCCTTAACAAGGATGACGTGCTTGCAACGGAGCTTTCATCAATTAGAAATAAGACTTCTTCAAAATTGTCCGTATTTGATATATGTAGGCTGGGATTCTACGTTTCCCTTAAATGCAAATAAAAATAATTATGAGGAAATTTTAAAATAGTTAATAAAGTGTTTAACTAAGCTTATCACGCTTTGTATTTGGAGCACAATTTTCTTAAGATGATTTTTAGCAGCTTCAATTTTTGTTTGGGACAGCACGCGCATTTATCTTGGATCTAAAAATATAGCAGCATACACTGTATCGTTTTCAAGTAGCTTTGTTTGTCTTCCTTCAATGCAAGCCAGCACTTGCTTGCTCATATCGCTGTTTACGTCTTTTAATTCAAAAATCAGCTCCAGCCAAAACTTATAAAAATCTCCCAATAGTTAAGATGATTTTTGAAGTTTTAGGGTCAGAGTGTTCGCGGGAGCTAGAACTTCTAGAATTTCTTCTATTTCAAACCATTCCTGACTTTGTAGCTGTTCGAATGCTGGCAAATGTTCAATATAGAAACCTTTCAATTCTAAGAGTCTTTTAAGCATGTTATAAGTACAACTTCAGCGTGTTGGTACGTCCATTTGCGGTTTAGGCAGATTAGTACTTCGTATACTATACCTAGGATAAAAATAAAATTTTAATGAAAATATAGACCGTCAATGTAACATTTTCTTCATCATCTTCACTGCACAACGATAAGAGTTCTACCGCTTTCACCATGTTTTGGCCGTTGTTATTGCATATATTTGTTTTTTATTTATTTTGAAACTATTCAACACATTTTCGATTTCCTTCTTTAAATTTTTAGCAGTATGTTTCTTTTTTAGCTCAACTATGGCCAGTGTGAATATTTCTATTTTCTTGCCTATTATCTCTTGCACATTTTTACCCAATATGGCTTTATCAATACGAGTAGCAGTGTCTATTTTCAAACAAATCATTCTTTCAGAGGTTAATTTTTGAATCTTCTTTTAAATTTTTTCACACTTTTCTTTCACAAAATTCATAACATTCTTAGAGTTTATTTTTGGAATCTTAAGACCATCAAATAATTGAGTTGTTAAAGTTTGAAAGGAGTCTGAATCAAAAAATGACAAAGGCACCGATTCTTTAGTTAACAAACTAATGCAGGCATTAATAACATCACTTACAGACATTTCAATCGTAAATTTAATTTTTTTATCATTTTTGTCTGCTTCATATACCTCTCGTTTCGACCGCCTTTCATGTTCATTTAATATTTCACTATGGTTTTTATTCAAATGTCTTTTCATATTAGTTACATCACATCAATATATTTGTTACAAACCTTAAACCTCCCTCTTAAACCTTCGATAATAAAAAAAGTCGCGCAAATACAAATTTCGTTTTCTACCCATTGAAAATAAAAAAATAAAACTATCTCCTATGATTTCTAATTCGCGATTGAACGTAATCATTTGCTATCAGTGCAACAATTCTGTATTAAACCCACATTGAGAGAGTATACTGAAAGAATTAACAGTGATGCAGTTATTACAACAATAATTATTAAAAACAAAATATGAGAATTATGTTTTGCAATGCTCTTGAAATTGTGATAACGGATGTTTTATCATTTATAGCATTGAAAGCAATAAAACTAGCGTATTACAATGCAATATTTAATTCATGACTTTTTTTTTTTGCCTTAAAATAATAAAAGTCAAAAATAACTTTTAATTTTTGCCTTAAAAAATAAAAGTCAAAATTAAAAGTTATTTTTTGACTTTTATCAAAAAAGTCACAAATTTAAAAGTCATACAAAAATTTTCATGTACATCACCTATGTATCATAATGATAAAGCTGAATGTCCACACCATGCGTTCATGCGTAGATGCGTATTATACTTTTTGTGCATTTTATGCGTTTCTAAATTCAAGTTACATGCAATGCGTTTTATGCGCCAAATTTTTTTTTTATCAGCTGTTGTGCTAATATGTTTAACAATTAAAAACAATTTTGCAAGAAATTGAGAGTGTAATTGATATTTTAATAGAATTTATTTAATAGAATTCATAGGGGAGTAAGCTTTTATTATAAAAATATTCGTGATTTTTTACGGTATCAATATATTTCCAATTCATGGCATTTGTGAAAAAAATATAATAAGCACAACAAAGATGACACTCAGAAGATAAAAGTAATCGATAAGTAGAATGGCAAATTTTGTTCTTGTTAAATTGTCCTAAAAATTAATTTTAATGTATTTTATTCATTAAGGTTTATACAATCTTTATAACGAAAGCTTTTTCTCTTATTAAAAACCTTTTTTAATGCAAAAACATAGTAAAAAGTAATCCACCACACAAACATATTTATCGATAACATTGAAAATAAAATATGATTTGCCATCCATGGCCATCGATAACAGCTGACTTTTGTTCACCACACATGCGACGGATACAAAAGTAGAAAGTAAACCTACTTTCATGCGTTGATGCGTCTATGCATTCTCTGCATTTTGTTGTGTAACTTGTCATATACAATTACACTGATTCAACTTTTTTGTCAAATGCATAAAAAGGACAGACGCATAAACGCATGGTGTGGACCTTCAGCTTAAGAACCAAAATTTTCTACGATCATTTTTTATGTGTGCTGTTTTGATGTAAGTAAATTTTTAAAAATAACAGTTATTTTTTGTCCCTGCTTTTAATGAATTTTGGTATCGATTTGTTTGTAAATAATTTCCATATTTTAGCCATTGCTGCATTTTTATTGCACACATATTTTAAGTTTTTAAAACATATTTTAGTACATGTTAAGCAAAAAAAAAAAAAAAAATTGCTTAAAATTCTGGTTAACAGATGAATTTTCTGTTGCTTTAATTTCGGCACCTACATTAAATTTTCACTGTACAATTTTAAGCCAAAGCAAGTTTTTGTTGAAGATAAATGTTTTTCGCAACTTATAATATAGAAACCTAGACGCATCGTTTAGTAAACGATCGAATCAGAAACACTTTTTTAAGTAATCTTTTCGTGTCCGTCCATCTTGCTAGTTGTATGTCCATGTAAACCTTGTGCGAAAAGTTAAGGTATCAGTTTTTAGATAATTTGATAAAAATGGGTAAATAAGTACGTTTAACTGTCATAAGAACGAAACCTATGTAAATTGTAAGAATCGGTCTATAATATCACATAGTCCCACTATTGCCAATTTAGAGATTTTCCCGCTAAATCTAGCGTTTTTGAAATGTCAATCGCGGGAAAAATACGTTTTAGCGGTAAGCGGGAAATCTAGCGATTTTCAAACAACTCTCAGCGGCTCATTTTCGCTACAAAACCATTCTCAAATTTAAAATTTACAGATTTTTTACTTTTTCTTTTTGTTTTTCGGGCTAAAAACTTCTGGTTTATGTTCATGGCTTTAATTACTTTTATACAGGGGTGTTCTGGAAATCGATAACGCATGAATTTAAAACGTCGTTTTTTTTAATAAGATCTCTGTGATAAATTAATTTTATGACAAATATTTCTTTATTAAACAGAATTTCATAACAAAAATTATAAAAATTTGATTAAAAGTGTATTAAAAATAACTACTAAATTCTTGCATTTTGCGTTTTTTTTTTGCGTGCCTAAAAACAAATAATGCTACTGTAATAAATTTGGTCCGCCACAGTTTAATATGGCTAGAAATCACGCTGTAAGTTTTCATGATTATAAGTACATATTTTACCATAGGCCCTATATAAAACCTTCTCTTGAAAAACAGAACGTCTAAAGACCTAAAAAATAATGCTATTTTTTAAATTTTGGTTTGTCACAGTTTTATATGACTGGAACTTACACTGTCAACTATCGTGCAGATCAATCCTTAACTTACCATAGACCCCATATAAAGCATACTCTCGGAAAAAGCTTTAGAACGCGTAGAACCGTAAAGCTTTCAATCTGTGTTCTGTTATAATAACATTTGGACAGTCAAAGTTTTATAAGACTATAAATAACTTGTTCAAATTTTGTGAAGATCGGCCCATATAAAGACCGCTTCGGAAATATTCTAACTGTAGGTGGAGGGTATCAAAAATTCGCACAGATGAATATATAACTCTAACTTATTTTCTTTTAAGAATAAAATGACTAGGGAAGTTGGAAACCATAGTATTTAACGTAATTGAGAGTCATATACCTTTAAAAAAGCAGCCTATATCTTGATTTATACAAAAAATCTTTAGATTTTAGCTTTTTTTTTAAAAAAATTCCCGCTAAATTTAATATTTAGCGGTTTTACCGTCCGATTTGGCGGGAAATGCTCAAAAGAAGTTGGCAACAGTGCATAGTCCCCATGCAAACTTCAAACTTTAATCTCTTTAAGAAATAATATCTCATAAATTTGGTGTATCTAGATAATATATAATCTTATATGAATCTTGACCTCATAACATAACTTTTAATGCAAATATTAATTTGTTGAATATTTTGTTTTTAGTGCATATTTTCAAATTATTAACATGTAAAACTTGGTTGCATTACTTGCTGTGTTTTTGTCAAATAGTACTGAGGCAATTAAACGAATGAAATTTAGGTATAATTTTGTTTTGGGAGTTAAATTATCCGAATCGGGTAATTAAGCGTATGGCAATTAAACGTGGATTGTTGTTTAAAAACTGGAAGAAAAAAAACGGGGATTTAAAACTCGCGGTAAATAAGCGTGAAAGGCATTTAAGCGTGGGGTAATTAACCGGGTTATACTGTATTGCATTTTTTCATGATTGTGTTTATTGCCGTCTGAATTGGAATGTTCTTGAATAGTGAAATCACGTCAAACGATATCATAGTTTCATTATTGTTAATTTTCACGCCGCTCAGTTGCTCCTTTACCCGTAGCGAATTTTTAACATTGTATTTGTCAGAAATTATGACTTTAAGAATATTACCAACGTATTTTGATAATTGGTAACATGGTACTTGAACTGACGACACAATAGGTCGTAAGGGTGTCCCTTCCTTATGTATTTTGGGTAAGGCGTATATTCTAGGTGCAGTAGCAGCAGAACGAAGAAGTTTACGTTTTCCCCCTAAATTAATAATATAATTTGTGTAGAGATCAGAATTAATGGCATTGTTTTGTTTCTGAATTTTGTCAGTTGGATCTGCTCTGGAAATTCTGTTTCCCCTCATACTCATTTTTATACATAGCTACCGTCTTATTTCCTTTGTCAGCCTGTATAATAATTATGTCGTTATATTTTCTTAAAAGTTTTTTAGTTTTCTCAAAAATTGTCAGGATAAACTTATCCTTTTTAGTGTTTATAGTGCTTCTTTTAAAAGCGGATACATGGTTTGCTAATTTTGTTCTAGCGACGTCCTTTTCTTGCAAAATTCCCATCCATGGCCTGTATACATTGTTCTCAATTTTATTTTAAATAAAGTTAAATTTTTTTTAAACCAGTTTGTTGTGCGAAAAGTTTTTGCTATTTGCGTGTAAGGACAAATTTAAATTTTTTTTTTCAACCAGTGGTGGTGGTGGCAACACCTCATGTGGTATGTCGCCTGAAAAATGAATTCGCCTATACCTGGCCAGCCGTCGGCCAGAAAACAAAAGTTAACTTAAAATTTTAAATTAATTTTATGCAGTGTGAAACTTAAATTAAAAAAAAAATAAAGCCGGAAACAAAATAAAAGGGAATATAAAAAGAAGAGAGTGTTGTATTTAAATACACAGTGCGCAAGAAAAAAGAGCATACGCCAACCTAATTTAAGGGTTATTTTCTTTCACCGACTGAGTGTGTGCCTGCCATCTCAAGTGCTCCCGCCAGTGTTGAAAAATTCAGTACTTTGGTACTTTTTTCAGTACTTTCTCATATTAACCCTTCGTCAGGCACATATTTTGAGCCCTTAGTTCTGGCACATGGTGTCTGGCCAGACCCCTATACATTTACATGCATTTGTATGGAAATAAGGGCTGTTTGCCGTTAAATTTTTTGCTAAGATAGGAAAATATTTGTTATATTTTGTGTTTCTATTTCTTTTTACTATGTTATTAGCTACCTGAGGAAGAAAAAATAGACCTGAAAAAATCTTTGAAATGAAAAGGGCAACAATTTTTTTGTTCTATATATATTTCTCTTTATTATGGGTAAAGTAATAAATGTTTATGACAAAATAGAAAATTATTATGAAGAATACATTGATTTTTTTATTCAGAATTTTGCGGAAGGCAACAAAAACATAAATAATCTACTTTTGAATTGTTGCATTTGCAGCAAAAAAAGCGTGTCTTACGGCGTATTTTGTCACCTTGCTGCAGGCAAATTCTACAATCTTTTTTTGGCAGCTAATGTGTCTGGACCACTGCGTGAAGCCACATTAAGGTTTGCTATATTGAGAGGTGTCCTAAAGAACGCTTGAAATGCTATACGAGTTGTTGGTTGAGCCACAATGTGCGGATTATTGTAGCGATTTTCAACGTTGGCCAGTACCAATTGCTTTGCAAGTTTATATAAAAATATGCGTCTTCTTTCTTTTCTTGTATTTTCATCATTAAGCTTACATATAATGTAACTTGCCAATGTCATCACATCAATCATGTTGCAGAAAAACGCGTATGTCCAGCGTCTGGTTGACCGTTTTGTTGTGTACTGAGTTAGCATTTGATCCATCGTATCGACTCCGGCGTTAGTGGAATTATAAAATAAAATTGCTTCCGGTTTCATGGCTACGCCCTCAACATGTTTCGTGTAATGCACGGTTGAAATTAAATTGACTGCCTTATTTTTTTTGGGCACGTAGCTGCAAAGTGCAACAAGATTTTCATGAAAACCAAACACACTTGAAAGAATTGGTCGTCTGGTGCTCTTCATAACTTCCTTAGGAAGACATCTTTTGTTTGCTCGAATGGTACCAACAAATGCCAGTCCCATAGCAGCAAGTCGTTTAGCGCCGTTCAATGAGGTAAAAAAATTATCAGAAATAATTGTTCTGCCGCTGTTTGCGTAACAATTTGCGAAATACATTAGAACGTTTTCACCTTGATTTATCTCCCGATTGTCTCCTTCCTTTCCAGTGTATAGTTTTCCTTTCAATGGAAATTTAGTCTTAGCATCGCATGCCCACCAAACTTTGATCCCATACCTTGCAGGTTTTGATGGGATATATTGGGTGAACTTTGTGCGCCCACGATACGGAAACAACTGCTCATCGATGGTGATATTTTCATAAGGTTCATAATAATTTTGCAGATTTTCATTGAGAAAAATCCAAAGGTCCCGGATAGGAGCTGCTTTATCTGTTTGCTGTCGGAATGACCGCGTACGACTATTATCGAAACGAATATATCTGGACAGAGTAATGAATCGTTTGTGCGACATAGCCGCACGGAATATGGGCAGCGAATCAGAACGCCACAATATACTGGAGTCTTGCATATTATTATGGCTGAGACCAGAAGCCAACAAAATCCCAATGAATGCTTCTAGCTCAGAGCTTGTCAAATCAATCCATTTTTTGGGTAGACTCTGGATGTTCTTCATTCCATTTTCTAATTGATTCTCGCCCATGCCGATTTGTTTCACTAATGATGACGAACGTAATATTGGTTGAGAAAAATAGCTTGAATACCTCAACTGGATTGGTGAGCCCTGTTTTTGTTCCAGATTGAAAACGCATGATATTATGCTGGCGCAAACGAGATGCAGGGGGTTCAGTTTCTTTCCATTTAGTACAGTCTTTACCATAAAAACAGCCTGAGTCGACTTCATTTGCTGCTTCAGCATCATTTCTTCTTCTTCATCTACGTCTTCATCACTATCATAAAGTTCGTTAGGTTCAATTTCCATATCATTTTCTGTGTCTGATGCATCATCTTCTGGCACATAATCAGCAGTGTCGTCACCATCGTTTTCAAAAACATCATAATTTTCATCAGCTTCGTCTACCTGATTTTGAAAATCACGCACTAATGCCTCTGACAATTGGGGTTGCAAATTCGCCTACGCAAGCGTGTATTATAAATAAATTCCAGTTCATCAGCCATAATATACTAACAACGCAACAAATCTACCTGCGTAAAATTATTCACAAGTTCAAAATTACCGCACTAAAACTAGATTACTTCTTCACTGTTCAACGTTCAATGAATAACTAACTCACAAACAAAATCAGAAGAAAGAAAGAAGCATAAAAGAATAAAGCAAATACAAATTTCCAACTCGTGCCATGTGCTTTGCCTATACGTTCATACAAAATGCATAGGGGTCTGGCCAGACACCATGTACCAAAAGTAAGGTGAAGATTTTTTATTTGGCTTTTTTGTCCTGTTCCAAGGACTTTTTTTCAATTATTAATTTATACATCGAAAGCCAACAATATTTTGGGAGATTACCTGAAATTACAGCCATGTACCTAAAATAGAAGTATGCTAAATTAAAGCATGAAAATGAAATATGTCTGGCCAGAACCATGTGCCACTTCGAGGGTTAAAAATACCGCAGTACCCCGCGTTGTTTTCAGTACTTTTTTATCGTTTGAGCTTTTTTAAGGTGATGTGATCACTTCGATAGCAGGCTTAGGTTATCATGTGTTTGCTGCAAAATTTATGTTGTTGTATTTTAAAAATAATAAGGGACGTAAATATTGAAATGCAAAGCGTGGACGGCAGGATTCATATTTTGCTTTCCAGAATGGGATATTTGTTCTTACAACAAAATTTGGTTTTGAACATAAAACCTTAAAAGTGGTAATCAGCTTCAATCCAGAAAATATGGTTTCCGGAAAAAACAATAGCATAATACTGTTGTTATTAATGTTATTTACAAACGATAAAGAAAGCTATGATAATATCGATTCTTAATTCCGTGTTCTAGCGGATCTTTTAGAAATAAAGCATTTCAGAACTGAATATATTTAAATTTCTTGAAAAAAAATAAAGCCAATATTAAGAACGAAATTACTGTTTGCTGACCTTTCATATATTGCTTTTGGTATTTTTCCTATAATTTCTGAGCATCAATTGAACGCATATTTTCGAATGCAAAATGATGTAAAAAGCAAAGGAAGAAATCGTATACATATAGAAACTTTTTCAAGTTTGATAAAAACTAAAGATCTATTAAAATTAACTGGTAGTTGCTGTTGTAGGGTTTGTAATATTCGAAAGTGACACAATATATTGGTAAGAATCGAAATCAGAAATGCTATATATTGCAACACTGCACTATGTTGTTTTGCTTTAAATGTTGTGTTTTTATACCCTTCACCACAGGTGGTGAATAGGGTATATATAAGTTTGTCATTCCGTTTGTAATTTCTTTAATATTGATGTTAGACCCTATAAAGTATATATATTCTCGGTCCTTATAAGAAGCGAAGTTGATTTAACGATGTCCGTCTGTCCGTTGAAATGGATTTTCCGAAGACCCCATATATGATGGGGCCCAGGTTATTATACATTTATGTCACATATGGTCCGGAATTGTTTCCTTTTGAACCTCAGACAGATCGGGCCAAAAATGGCAGAGTTATGAGCAAAAAACCACGACTACCTCTAATTTTTCCCTTGTGGTTGCTGTTTTTTTTTTTATTCGAACGAGTTGAGTTGTACATGGTTGGTCGCTTAAATTGAAAAATACATACCTACATATTTAACAGATAATTTGACGGAATATATTCTGCTTTAATTCTTTATTTGAAATAGCGTTAATAGCTGAGTTGTTTGGGCGGTTGACCAAGCAGCGTGTTGTGTTTAGTAATTACCGCGGTTCGAATCCGACGTTCACCTTTTGGAAAAAAATTTTTTTTTATTTAATCGCTTAGACTATTCCCTCCAACTTTTAAAATTAATCAAAATAAGCTTAAAACATTTCTTAAGAAGCTAAATAAAATGCCAAATAAAAATTTTGCAGCTAAATCTAAGTTTTTGGTGCTGAATTTACCTTCAAAAATTGCAAAATGGTTACACTACTTAAAAGTCTTCATTAAAAATCGCACAAACATTGTCTTGTAAAGAATAAAATGAAATTTATTTGAACTTTTATATCGTTATATCATATATTAAAAATTTTTAAAATCAACATGATAAGGGCATTTCTAATATTCCCTTAATATTTATTTTTTTTTACTGGACTGGTAAGATATATCTTAAAATAAGAATTATCCATTTTCATTCGAAACTTCATTTTGAGTACAATTTTTTTTAGTCAAAATTTATTGCAATATATAAAAAGCTTAAGTTACATCAATAAAACTATTCTTCAATTTTTAAAATAGTTCTAAAGAAAGCCAGAACCATTTTATAAAAATCCTTAAAAAAAATGCAAGCGCTGCAAAATTGCCAAGATGGGCACACTGCTTAAAAATCGCATAAACATGAAGGGTTATCAGCATGTAAAAAAATATAATACTCAGGGAATATTAGAAATGCCCTCATCTTCTAATTTTACGACTATTTTTTTACCAAAAGGGTGATACAACGAACAGCAATCTAGTCTGTCGTCATAATATTAAAAGCAATCGTCTAATTTTTATTGTTGACATGGATAACATATTAGTCAGCTTTTTAGACAATTTATACAAAAATAAATTCAAATACATATAAAATTTTTTGCAGAAAAGTGATTTCAAAGCATACACAATTAAAGCAATTGTTTGTTTTGTTTATGTTGCATTATTGATAAATAAAAATCATTAAAATATGTTTGCGACTTTTATTAGCCAAAACGACCGTTTTTGTGCCTTTACGTTTTCAAATTTGTGATGGTAGCCCTGTAAAATAGCTGTGTGTTTTTTTGTTTGTTAGTGGTTTTTTTCTTTGAAAATATTCGTGGTGAATTTCTATTCCTTAACATTACATACCTCCTGTATTATACAAACACATACTTCATTTTACGATTAATTTAATTGATATCAAGAACTCATATCAACAACGGTTGTTTATGTGGCTCGATGGCCGAATGGTCTAGCCGCCGGTCTGGCTTAAACAACTTTCTGTTAGCTTTGAGGGTTCGAATCCCACTCATTACAGTTTTTTTTTTTGGTTTTTAAAATTTTTTTTTAAACTAAAAAGAAATTGAACGGTTTTTGACTTTTTAAAATTTGTTAAATATATTTATAAATTTTATATACCTAAATATATTTTATACATATTTACGCCTTTTAATTTACGCTCTTTTTTATTTTATTTTTATACCCTTCACCTCAGGTGGAAAAGGGTATATATAAGTTTGTCATAACGTTTGTAATTTCCACAATATTGATTTTATACCCCATAAAGTATATATATTCTGGGACCTTATTGGAGAGAACTTGATTTAACCATGTGGTAGAGGGACATACCCCCTCCCCCCCCCCCCCCCCTTTCAATTGCTTACATATACTAGCATAATGCCCAATATGATTTTCGCTATCACCCTTCTTTATTATTTCATCTATTTAACGAAAATATTTTTACAAATAGAAACTAGGAATTTTTGTGTTTTTTGCTACTTAAAAACTCGCCAAAAAAGATAAAAGAAAACAAACAAACACACATACATGGCGCAAACTATTTTGGTGAATATATTTCCCAACTTTGTGGTGAACAAAAACATTAGAAGTAATTACAACAAAACTTTGTTGAATTTTGTGAACAGTCAACGTGCCATGGTTCAGTTGTCTAGGGGGTTTGTTAGAAACTGAGAGTTCCCGGTTCGATTCTTGGTTTTTTAAAAAGAAAATTTTTTTTTTAATATTTTTATTTTTTTATGTTCTAAAAAAGATTTAAAAAAAATATTTACCAGTTTTCGCTTTTTAAATTTTATTTATAATGATGAGGTATTGCAAATATGTATGTATATGTAAAAATTATTTAGTTTTTGTCTAGTTGCTCTGTATTCTGCTCGCACAATGGTGAAGGGTATATAAGATTCGGCACAGCCGAATATAGCACTCTTACTTGTTTTTAATTAATATTGTTTATAGGTATTTTTCTCTTTTTATATGTAATTAATTTTTTTTAAATAGTTCCGTTTCATATCTTAAAGATCGGAGCAAATTTTCTTAAATTCTTATTTAAATATTCAATTACCTATTCAAAGAATTGAATTTTTGAATTTTGATTTTTGAATTTTTTTTTTACTTATTTAGCACGCCAATGCTACAAGACAATTGCATATGTAACAATTTATATAAAAGATGTTTTCATCGTTTGGGTTTCTTCTTTTTTATTCAAAAGATGTCATCACGAAAACATTTTATAAAGGCAAATCGTCGTGCCAAAATTATCTTGACGTAGGTTTATCATAAGAAAAATATTTTGGGAAATTGAATACCTATGTACCTATTTACAATAGCGGTTTTTACCCTTGTGTTAAGTGTAAATGTCCGTTTTACTTAATTCGATTTTATACTACAAAGTGAGTGTTTTTTGGTATTTATTGTAAAGTAATGAATTTGCTAAAAAAAAGAGAGAGAGAGATAGAAAAAATAAGATTAACAAAGTCTGCAAGGGTATTTTACTACCAATACTGAATACCGCTTATTTCTATAAAACGTCTGCAAGGGAAGACGATTTGAAGACTTAAACTTTGTCAAAACTGGAAACAGACTTATCTCAATTTTTTGAAACTGTGAAAAATCTACGGCACGACGAAATTAAATGTGGGGATAGCTCAAAATAGATTTATTTACATCCAAAGAACGCTATTTATATAACTTTCTGTTCTTATCGCACCATGGTGAAGGGTATTTAAGATTCGGCACAGCGAAATTTGCTTTGAATGATTATCTATTTTAATTTATTTTACTTGTTCTTCCTTTACTTCTGTTTTTTCGTACTTTTGTCAAGAATTCTTCTTGAAGTTCAAAGTACATATTTTGTTTTGTTTCTCATTTTTTTTGTCTTTCTTTTTCTTGTTGACCTTTTCAGCACAACTTGAAGGACAAATGCAAACATAGAGCTCGTGCCTTAGCTTTAACAATAATTAGTATTGTGGTTATTTTGTTGAACTATTTATGGTTTTTAATCCAAATTTTTAATATTTTTAATTAGGCTTAAGTTCATCAAATTTTTAATTTTTCATTAAATTATTTTTATGAAGAAAGGAATTTTACAACATGAAAATTAATTAAAATTTACTGATAATTTTTCATTCTTGACTCAATCTGGGCTCGAACCCAGGCGTTTTTACGGACAGGTTACCCTGACATGTTTCGATTTCAACCACCCAATCTCCTCAGAGGGCTTGCTGTTTAACACTCGCAGCCATCGACGATAATTTAATGAAAATTAAATTTGATGAACTTAAGCCTAATTAAAAATATTAAAAAAATTTGGATTAAAAGCCATAAATAGTTCAACAAAATAACCACAATACTAATTATTGTTAAAGCTAAGGCACGAGCTCTATGTTTGCATTTGTCCTTCAAGTTGTGCTGAAAAGGTCAACAAGAAAAAGAAAGACAAAAAAAAAAATGAAAAACAAAACAAAATATGTACTTTGAACTTCAAGAAGAATTCTTGACAAAAGTACGAAAAAACAGAAGTAAAGGAAGAACATGTAAAATAAATTAAAATAGATAATCATTCAAAGCAAATTTCGATCTACCAAAGGTTAAATACAATTTGGTTTAAGGATTGATATTTGACTAATGACGTCAGCAGTCGTCGATGGCTGCGAGTGTTAAACGGCAAGCCCTCTGAGGAGATTGAGTGGTTGCAATCGAAACATGTCAGGGTAACCTATATGTAAATTAGTATTTTGTAAAAATAAAAAACGTTTTGTTCGAGTACTTGACTACGACTGAAGAATTTCTTTATTCATTCCATATTAAAAAGAACAATTATGCTTATTCTAGCAAAAATAATTTCATGATAATAAAGTAATAATTTTATTTAAAATAATACGATTGCAAGCTACTGACATATTGTCAGCAGTTTTGTTAATTAATAATTAAGTGTAACCTGATTCAAGCAGAATGAACTTTAAATAGGTAACATGTGTCTGATAATTTATTTGAAATATTACAATTGCGAAACTACCGATATATTGTCAGCAGTTTTGATAATTAATAATTAAGTGTAAACTGAACCAAGCAAAATGAACTTTAAATAGGTAACATGTGCCACAACGAAAATGAAAGGTAAGTGGAATAAATTAACCCAACAAAGAACGAAATGGTTATTTCGTTAACTCTTCCCCTCTTAAATTCCAACGTCCTCGTTGGATGGGTAAGTATCAATGCAAGCACTAACTTCAGGAGATTTCCCACCATTTGGTTTAACTGAGACTTCATACGCCTTTCTTTTCCTTATCCATTTCTTCAGTAATAACAATAACAATACCACGCCAAAGACACTGGGGATCAGGGTTGTCAGATTTTTTTGAGCTCTATCGCCAAACCGGATGTCAGAAATCGCCAAACGTCAATTTGGTTCAGTTTTTGTAATTTTTTTATTTTTTTTTAATTAAATTTTGCATACAAAAAACGCTAGTATAATATGTGAGTCAAAACTCGCCAAAAAATGAGAAAAAATACAAAAAATTCGACGAAAGTAAATTTTGTTTTGTTTCTGTAATTTTTTTTTAAATAACATAAAATGGGGATCGTATAAGTATTCAGTTAAAAAAGATTAAATTAAGTACACAAGTCTATAAGATCGTACACTTCAGCCTCACTGATTTCATTACTGGAGTTTTGACCTGCATACATACTACTAGAATTAAACAGTGACTGAATATAAAATTCACTTAAACTGATAACAAAACAAAAATCATGTGGAAAAAAGTTGCAAGTTTTTTTATATTAATGATGATATCAAAAAATAACAAGCTGTTAAAAAAAATCGCGGAAATAATATAAATGGTAAAAATAGCCAAGTTAATCGCCAGTTATAACAGAAATCGCCACAAAAGTCGCCAGTCGCCAAATGGAAAATCCCATCGCCAAACACGTTTCGAAATCGCCACGTTTGGCGAGAAATCGCCATATCTGACAGCCCTGCTGGGGATTAAGACGCTTGTCGTGAGTGTGGTTCTATAATTGCTAACTAATTGCTGAATCTCCGCAGCATTATTTATATGGAGATCTTTTAACATTTCCAAAGACAGCATCTTTCGTACTTAGCTATGGAATTGGTGGTTTTCAATATAGCTGGTAATGGCTGTAATAAAGTTATCTCATTGTTATAGTAAGTTCGGTTTTTTATCTGAACCGTGGCATTGTGATATTTTATAAGAGATTTTTTCTGTCGACTTCTATAGAGCCGTTATAGCCATTCAGCATTATTAGGCCAGGAGAAAGCTCAGTTATTGTAGCTATAATTGATATAATTGATATAAAATGGCATCTCGTATTTACTGTCCAATGAATTTATTGTTAGATTTAACAAAACAGCTATGATATTTTGCATTTGCTCTTTTGCAAGAACATTTGCACCAAACACTGAACTCCGCTACTGTAAATAGATTTTTGCACGTGTTGTTTGATTGAACGATTGCTTATGCTATATTTTGTGATGATATTGACAAGTTTTCAAAAGATGTAGGAAACCACTCATGCAAAAGTTCTACTTAGTACAAGAGACGAATACCACTCAATAATATTATCAAATATTCTTCAACAAGATGGTTGTCATGTGAAGAAGTAATCAACAGAATTTTGGAACAGTGAGAGCCCACTCCGTTATTAGTTTACTCCGAATTATTTTGAAGGAGATTTTACAAGTGCTATTTTAAATTTTATTATATCCGAACTTTCTACTCCTTTCCGGTTTCTGTAGTACACATTGAAAATTGTAAACACAATAAATTTGGAAATGCAATCCAAAGATGCTCGTATGCACATAGTTTTGAAATGCTTAAAAATTTTATTTTCGTTTAAAATTAGAGATTGCATTTTGAAAAGTATTCGTCAATTTTCCACAAAAAAAGACGATAAATTCTAAATAAAAAGGATGAAAACGATCTCTGGCGGCAATCAAAAATAAAAATTAATGGATTTCTCGACTCTTAACACCGCATGATACAGGTTTGGCTAGATCAAATACAATTTGTTTGCCTCTATTCTTGAATATTTTGGAAAACTAACTATTTTGAAAAATCCGGGGCTCGAAATTAATTTTTGACCTATGATTTCTTTGGCAAAGTTTCTTGGAATGACTTAAAGAACAAGAATCGCGATGTGCTTTTGACGTGAGCATATTTTACCTACCCTATTGTTATGTATAACTAATGTACAAATGTTTTTAAAAATAAAATAAAATTATAAAAACTATTGGGACCGAAAAAGTACGATTTTAAAAGTTCGTTGGTACGATATTGGTTTTCTCATTTACCATCCCTGGCAGTAAGGCTTCTAATTTTTTCCAGTATAAAAAACGAAATTGCAAACAAAATAAGCCATAAATTATTGAAATCTATTAGCAACTTTAGATTTTATTCAGAAAAGTCGAATATTTTAATTAATTTAAGAATTTCATAAAACGCAATATTTGTATGGGAGCCCCATAAGAAGTGGAGATAAGGGTCAAGTATGTCTCGAGAAAATGTTAAGGACAACAAAATAATTGAGGTCGGCCATACATTTTATACTCCTAAGGGCGACTCGTGGGCACTTTTTCTTCAATATATTTCTGGTCTACATTGAACATTTTGTATGGGAGACACCTTAAGGAATGGAGACAGCGGAATTCGTTTTTTTTTTCAATAAGCTGAAGCAATAATGTTTCTAAAATGACTGCGCATATTAGTTTTACCTTTCTTAAAGGAAATTTTGTTGCGGAATTTCGGTTTTTTTTGGTTTTTTCAATAAGCTAAAGCGTTTTTGAGTTACGCGAACATATGGGCAAATCCTGCGTGACGAACGCTACATTCGCACGCGTTTTCTAATTGAAATATAAACATTTTTTGGTCTTTCAAGATAGCTGCAACTTATATGTAGTGTTTAGTGGCATCAATATGTACTTACGAATGGCATATATCATAATTTCTTAGCAAGTATTTGTTAGAAATAATTGATCACAAAGTTTTGTGACGCACGCTACAAAAAGTGGAAGTAACTTCAAAGGTTTAAGTGCGTTTTCCTAATTTTTAGCGAATTTGGCATGACAATTCCTAAAAGAAAGATGACTATAAGAGAATTCTAAACGCACTTATTCGCAGTCAAAAAATGTTGTGATTTTTTGACAAAAGCCGTGAACCCTTTGTGACGCACGCTATAAAACGCACGCTACAGTTTTTCCAGAAGTATTTTATTATTATATTTTATTTATTTTAACAAAACAAATTATATTTTTATGAATTGCATTTCTTAAACTAATTTCTTAACTAATGAATGTCAAATTTTTTTTTAACGAAATTTATATGTTCATTAGTCTGCTGTAAGTGCTATTTCAAGCACAAAAATCACCTAAAATAATGCTAAGTTCACGTATAACATTAAGAAATCAGCAGTGGGGTAGGATTTGGTAAAAATTATTGCATTAATGATGATTGAAATACATATTTTTTAATATAAAAATGAAATTATACATCTACTCTTATATTCCATTAAAAAAAATTCATTTGAAAAATTTTTGGTTGGTGGACTGTTTCTGGGATTTGCCCATATGTTGTGCAACCTCCTCTATTTTCGAAATGACCGTATATCTCGAAAACCAGAGCTAACCTAAAAGCCGGCTAGCACCACTGGATTCAGCGTACCTAAATTAGGTTAAGCAGCGACAAGTGCCCAGCTTGTCTAAAAAAAAGTGTTAATTTCTATCATAGTGTTATTTATTCATTAATATGGACATTTGAGTGCCAATTATCTATATGGGAAAATTTGTTTGAAGTAATCTGATTCAACCAACCCCCAGATTGGTTTTAATTGCTAAAAAAATAGTCCCTTGAAAATTTGAGCTCAATCGGGTTAAGGGATAGGGTGCCCATGGCTCCCCCAAAATTTGCAAAATACCTGATTTTTGATTGTCAATAACTTTGTTAGTATTTATTTTACAAAAAAAAATTGTTTGTAAAAGTGATACATCAAACTCAGAAAAACAACTTTTGCTCACAAAATTTTTTTTGTATCTCTAATATCTACACTCACAATATTATTACAGTAACGGACTGTAGTTTATTTAGGAAATATTCCGTTCAGTCATTTTTTAATAAATAAACATTTAAAATTCCAAGCAAATTTATTTTTAACTGATTCTAACAGTTATTCAAAAAACTAAGTACATATTAATACGGATTTTCAGTTGCTGTTAATATTGTCCGTTGATTGAGTTAAATTCTTCTTTATGTTAAATTAAATAAAAATGTTATTTAAAGCAACGAAAAGTTCATTTAATTTTTACTGTCAAAAATTCAACCGCGAATTCCGTAAAAACAATTAAATATTCAGTTTTTTATATAATTTAACTACCAAAAATTAATTTTTACTTATCTATAAAAAATGAATAGCTTGTTTTGTGTAAGCAATACCCATTTTCTATTTGTTAATATAATTTAGTTAAATACATCAAATTTTAAAAGTAAAATAATTGCGAAGCCATATCGGTCATGCTGCTGGTGTCTTATAATTGAGAGTTCTTCTGTAAACAACGTGGTCAGTACAACAAAAGTAAAACAAACGTGTGTAACAGGGTAAGTAAATAATAATATTCTCCCTCTATCGCTTATAAGAAAAACAAGCGGACAGGTGTCTGTCTGGTATTTTTTAGAAATTCGGCTCTTTTGTGGAGTAAACGAAAATTACTGAATATTAATCAAATAACTGAATATTTAATTGTTTTTACTGAATATGGGGGCAATTTTTTGACAGTAAAATTTTAAATAATAAGTGAATATTTAATTGTTTTTACTGAATGTGGTGTTGAATTTTTGACAGTAAAATTTTACAAAATAACTGAATATTTATTTGATATTACGGAATACGGTGTTGAATTTTTAACAGTAAAAATTAAATGAACTTTTTGTAAAAAATAAATGAAAAATAAGTAGTCCGGTTTTTAATTGAATTTTCATTTATTTTATATTACAATTTCAGTTAATTTTACGTACAGAATATTGTGAGTGTACTGAATTAAAAAAAAAAAAAAACGAAAAACCATGGATCTATTCTTATGTTTATATAATTTTTTGTTTTATTCTCGCACTGTAAAATGAATAACTAAGAATTTGTCTGTTGTGTTTTGCTGTATTCGTCTTTAAAAACCCAGTAATAACAGAAAAACTTGCAGCTTCCCTGGATGCTTGCAAAATAAGTGATCGAAACGCAGTTCATATCATTGCGGCAACAGCTGAATCGTTAGGTCATGATATTGCAAATATTACTTTGAACAAAGAATCCGTACGTGCTGCTAGAACAGAAGTACGTTCAAAAAGAGTAGCTAAATTGAAAAATAAATGCCAAAGATTTAGATGCAGTTTGTCTCCATTGGGACGGAAAATTACTGCCTGCCTTAGAAGGAAAGGAAAAAGTCGACCGTCTTTCAATTCTTGTATCAAACGGAAACGTTGAGCAGCTGCTGGAAGTACCTGCTTTGAAGAGTAGTACTGGAAGAGCACAAGCACTGGCTATTTGCAAATCGCTTTTTGAATGGGGTCTACACGATTATGTAAAAGCTTTGGTTTTCGATACGAAAACTAGAGAGGGATCTGTTGTGTTTTGCTTGCAGGCATCACATCTTTGAACTTATTCTTAAAAGCGTTTTTGATTTTAAATTTTGCAAGTCAGATGGTCCTAATGTTTAAATATTTCAACGATTTCAGAAGTGTTGGCCATCATTAAACATTAAAAATTTCAGGATCGGTATCGAAAATGAGAAAGTTAAAAATGCTATTAGGTTCTGTGATGTAGAGAGAATAACAAATTTTCTTAATAAAGTTCTTCAGGAAAAACAACCGCGAGATCACTATAGGGAATTTATCGAACTTGCTCTAATATTTCTCGAAAAAAACACCAGCCCGACCCGGTATAAAATTTCGAGCTCCATTCGCTATGCATCACGCAAGATGGATGTCAAAGGCAATATAATATATAAATATACCTTAAAAATATTTTTATTTAGAGACGAGTTCGATTTAACAGAGGTTGAAATAAATGCTGTTTGGGATATTTCTATTTTTATTGTCAAAGTGTACGCTGAAGCCTGGTTTTGCGCTCCATCACCTATAACAGCTCCGTATCACGATTTTATGCTTCTAGCAGCATTCAGTCAATATAGAAGTGTTGAAAGTGAAATTGCTACCGTAGCTTTGGAAAAATTTTGCAGTCACCTGTGGTATTTAGGCACAGAAAATGTTGCTTTGGCATTTTTTGATGAAAATGTACCAATCGAAACAAAAAAAAAAAATGGTAAAAGCTTTGAAGAATGAATCTGATACCCAATAAAAAATGGAGCTTCCAACGAAGCAGGTTTGTAAGGGAGAAACATAAGGGTTTCGCTTACCATTGCGCTTACGGAAGACATGAATTTTATATGGCGAGTTCCCACTTTGAAGCAATACATTTTTGACACATAAAGCGCATTATTCAGCGCACATAAATATTGTTGGATGTAACGATTATCTTTACACACTGAATGTTTTGATACAGTTATTTTTTAGTATTCTCCTTTACAAACCTGTTTCGTAGTAAGGGAATGCCGTAGCACTTGAAATTTTATTTTTTTTTTTATAAAAGTTGTTGAGAGTTCTTTCACTTACTTTACTGCATTTCTGTATGTCTTATTACGTAGCGCATAATTGTGCGCTTATTTTTTAAATGTACCTTTAGTGCTTCGCAAAATGGTCTTAATAGACACTCTGAACGTAGCTGATTTTATCAAAAAAGGTATTGCGCAGTTTGTGAATACAAAAACTAGAACAGTTTTTAGGCGTTTTGATTTGTGTGAAGAGTTTTTAAAAACAACCCCCACAAAGTGGCCGAGTAACAATAAGTTTATTGAAGCTAAAAACCCTCTTTCAGGTTTCAAAGTAGTGAACGATACTGCTGAGAGGGGAGTCAAATTAATGCAGGATTACAATAATATTTTATCAAGAAGCGAAGAACAAAAACAATATATTTTACGAATTGTTAAGGATTACCGTTTACGTTTTCCAAATTGCAATAAGGAAACTCTTTTTTAACAATACAAATTAAAACAAAAACCAAAGCCATAACAAAAAAAAAAAAAAAAATACTTGCCACAAATTAAAATATCCACGTATCAATTTTTTTTCTCATGTAACGAGTATACTTAAGTAAATGAAATCGCCCATATAAACATATGAATAAATCCATGATTTTTCGTTTATTTTTTTTTAATTCAGTAGATATTAGAGATACAAAAAAAAACTTGTGAGCAAAAATTGCTCCTCTGAGTTTGATCTAAACTTTTACCAACAATTTTTTTTTTTTTTAAATAAATATTAACAAAGGTTTTTACATTCAAAGTCAAAAATCAGGTATTTTGCAAATTTTGGGGGGGCTATGGGCACCCTATTCAATCATCCGATTGAGCTCAAATTTTCAAGGGACTATTTTTTTTAGCAATTCGAACCTATCTGAGACTTGGCGTGAAACGAATTTCAACTTTGAAAAATAACTGGCAGCCTAATGGACATGTTCAAAACATTTTACCAAATATGGTTTAAGACAACCAGGTTAAATTCCTTATTTTAGTTTAAAGTATGTTATAACTATAAAACGCTTTTGTCTTATTAACCTCTTATAAAAATGCGTATTCATAAACGTACAATAACAGCTTTTTAATTATAAACTGCTTGTAGCGATTTTAAATTTAAGTATGGCAACTTTTTTACGTTTTGTTGCCAATTAATTGCTAGTGATGCATGAAACTTCTATACGGTTCACATGATTTTCTATAATTTATAATTTTTTTTATAATTTAAGACCAATAATTAGTATTGTGGTTATTTTGTTGAACTATCTATGGTTTTTAATCCAAATTTTTAATATTTTTAATTAGGCTTAAGTTCATCGAATTTTTAATTTTTCATTAAATTATTTTTATGAAGAAAGGAATTTTACAACATGAAAATGAATTAAAATTTACTGATAATTTTTCATTCTTGACTCAATCTGGGCTCGAACCCAGGCGTTTTTACGGACAGGTTACCCTGACATGTTTCGATTGCAACCACTCAATCTCCTCAGAGGGCTTGCCGTTTAACACTCGCAGCCATCGACGACTGCTGACGTCATTAGTCAAACATCAATCCTTAAACCAAATTGTATTTAACCTTTGGTAGATCGAAATTTGCTTTGAATGATTATCTATTTTAATTTATTTTACATGTTCTTCCTTTACTTCTGTTTTTTCGTACTTTTGTCAAGAATTCTTCTTGAAGTTCAAAGTACATATTTTGTTTTGTTTTTCATTTTTTTTGTCTTTCTTTTTCTTGCTGACCTTTTCAGCACAACTTGAAGGACAAATGCAAACATAGAGCTCGTGCCTTAGCTTTAACAATAATTAGCATTGTGGTTATTTTGTTGAACTATTTATGGTTTTTAATCCAAATTTTTAATATTTTTAATTAGGCTTAAGTTCATCAAATTTTTAATTTTTCATTAAATTATTTTTATGAAGAAAGGAATTTTACAACATGAAAATTAATTAAAATTTACTGATAATTTTTCATTCTTGACTTAATCTGGGTTCGAACCCTGGCGTTTTTACGGACAGGTTACCCTGACATGTTAAAAATTATTCTTATAATATAAAAATGCATATTATTTTAGTTTCTGAATCAAATTTTGCCAAAAGGTATTATAAAAATGTTTGTTTGTTTTTTAAATACTTATACGATAAGAAAGTATTCGAATGAAAAGTTTGCTTCCTTTTTATTAGCATCACAATTATTTTGATTGCTTATCTTCCTTATTTTTAATATTTTTGAACAACTATTCGTTCTTTAAAACATTGAAAAAACTAATTGCAATAATTTTAAAATAATAAAAGAAAAAATCGCATTGGCCTCTGACGCATTCATTTAAATCATATAAAAAAATTGTTATATGATTATGACGTTGTTGCAGCAAATGAGCGATAAAAGTCCCCTTTTAGACAGGCACATCCCTTGTAAAATTCATTGGTTCTTTTAGAAGAATTGGAAGTAGTATTTTAACATTTTCCTGATTACTTAACACATTATTTTGCAGGCGAAGTTCTTACTGGGTAGGTAAAACATTTTTTTAGCCTGTTCCACTTTCAATCTAAAACAAGCTTAAGATTTTTCGTCTAAATTCCTTATTATTTACTTAATTTTTCTTTTTGTTAATTGCCAAAGGTATATTTCAAATATAAATGTATAACACAAGTGCATTTTAATGTAAATTTTTTGTAATGCAAATAATAAAACTTGTAAAAAATAATATTTTTTTGGCATTAAGTACAATTAGGGTAAAAAATGTAATTTTTTTTTCTGTATTAAGTAAATTTAAAAAAATGCCATTTATCAACCCTGTATCTGAAGTTGGCTGCAACAACGAATAAACAAAAATTTGTCAAATTAGACTTTGTGCTGGTTCACACAGGTCAAGTTTACTTGAACAGTTTTATTTAAATTTTCTTTTGAACTTGCGTTCACGTTCATACACAAAATTAATTTTTGGTTTTCTTTTCCTTCAACTTTGTAGCTTTTTATTATATTACGGATGAAAAAAGAAAAGAAAAATACAAAACTGACTGGTACGGTCAAGTATGTACCCCTTTCCATTCTCTTTACCCCTCTCTCCTAAAAGCTTAAGACTTGAAGAGTCAAACTTGACCTGTGTGAACCAGCACTTTACAAAGTAAACTTTGCCTGTCTAAAAGGGGACTAAGCATTTAAAGTACATTTTCAATAAGTGCATTGTGAACGCAATTAATGGTGTTTTCTTTTCTGACAATAATGTTCCATATATGCTACCATTCGTGCGGGTTTTTGTTCCATTCTGAAAATATATGCAAAAATGTGCGAAGTTGTCGTTTTCCTTTCTTAACATGTTGCAACAATAAATGGCAAATTTGTTCCATTTCTTACCCGCAGTTATAACTGAGTGTGAGATAATACCCTTTTTTGCATCTGCGTAAAGTAATTTTTTATGCAAGCAAGTATTTTTTTTTCTTGTGTTTGCGGACATTTTGCGTTATATTGTGATGGATATAAAAACTTTTTGTTTTTCGTTTGTTTTACTTTTATTACATTTTTTTTGTCGCAAAATTTTTAACAACAGCTGACATTAATTATTGAAAATCAGTGCTGTTAACGCTTATTGGAATTGTAAGAAAATTTAATGTTGAAAATTGCTACAAGCGTGGTGAATATCGCTTTTAGCACAAACTTTGCATTCAATATTTAACACGCTAAATACACATTAGTGTTGAATGTGAAACGTAGCTATTATTTTGTTCCATTGTAATTTAGAAAAATGAATCACTTTGTAAGGGTTCGTGTAACCTAATAAATATATTACACAACTATAATGCATCATTATTTTTTTAGAAAAGAAAACACCATAAGAGGGCATTCTGTTAAATGCGTTAGTAACACAATTAACCAAGATGCCTTTAAATGTGCCAGTAATGTATTAACCTGAGACGCGTATAAATACGCCAGTAACGCATTAAAGCGAGATTCGTTAAAATGCGTCCCTCGCTTTTTTTATTTTTAAAATTCATCTTTATTAAATTATTTCATTATATTCATATTTACATTTTTCGAGATTTTATCTATAGATATTACAGCGAATTATATTTTTAATCACAGATATTGAGTATGTAATTTTATCTACTAATATTGTTAAAGGAAAAATAGGAAAACCTTTATATGACAAAGGAAAAGTATTCAAATATAGGTTGAAAAATATATACATATGTATACAACTGCATTATCTAAAGTAACAATGCATTACGTACATATCATTTTCAGTTTGGTGATTTTTGTTTTAAAGCTACCCTTAAGGCCTACTCTCTACATTCTCTTATCAGTTGATAAGACGAATTTTCTACTTCTTCGTAATATTTGTTATTCAGTCTTTTTATGAAGTCGTCTATTCGTTCATATCCAGTTTCGTTGTGAAGAAGTTGCGTAGAGTGTCTCCAGTGTTTGTTATGTATGATCTTTAGACATTTGTTTTGGATAATCTGAAGTTTTTTTAGATGAGTTTTTGCCGCTTTATACCAAATGGGACATGCATAAGTCAAAGTTGGTCTTATTACACATTTGAATATTAAATTTTTGTTTTCTATGCTAAGCGAAGAGCGTTTGTTTAGTATAGGCCACAGGTTTTAATGTTTTCTTGCAAGTTTCGTCAATGTGCCTTGAAAAATTAAGTTTCTTGTCTAGTCGCATACCTAGATATTTGACATCATTTTGAATAGTTAGGTTCTCGTTTTCAAAACTTAGCTGACGACTTGGTAATCGCTTGGGAGAGTTGTTGTAGGGAAATATGATGGATTGAGTTTTGTTAGGGTTAATTTTAATTTTCCACATGTAAAAATGCTTTCTGCAGGCAGCAAAACCCTTTTCCATTTTCTTTAACACTGCCATTGTGAGTTTGCTTGATGTAATTAAAGCAGTATCATCTGCGTAGTATGCAACCTTCATGTAAGAGGGTGGAGAAAAGTCCGAGATATAAATGGAGTACAGTAAAGGTGATAAAATTGAACCTTGTGGTAAGCCAGTTGAGATTGTTTTTGGAGAAGACAATGTACCATTAACTGCAACAACAAATGTTCTTTCGTGTAGAAAATCTGCAATAAGCATACACAGATATCGTGGTAAATCAGTTTGAAGCAATTTGTATACCAGGCCGTTGTGCCAAACGGTGTCAAATGCCTTTTCAGTGTCAAGAACTATAGGACCTGTGGATTGTTTTACTCGTTTATTAGCTTTGATTAAATTTGTAATACGATTTATTTGGTGTACTGCGCTATGTTGTTTTTTGAAGCCAAATTGTTCGTAAGCTATTATTGGGGTATTTTCAACGACATCACATATGCGATTATGGATTAGTTTTTCATACAGTTTTTTTAAATTGCTTAACAGGCTAATGGGCCTGTAACTGTTGGGATTATGCTTAGACTTGTTTGGTTTAAGAATGGCAATAACTTTTGCTCTTTTGAAATGAGTAGGAAAATAGTTGATTTTTAAGCAGCTGTTAAAAATTATCATTAGCAACTGCACAGCCATGGGGGGTAAGTTTTTAATAAGTAAGTTCGATACATCATCAAGACCAGGCGATTTTGAAACTTTTAGTGACGCAATTTAGAATTTATTTCGTTTAGCGATATAAGAGATGGGTTTTCAGAAACGATGCCAGTTGACTTGAACCGATTTACTATGGAGTTTACAGTTTTATCAATTGAATGTACGTATGTAGAAGTAAGATCGTTTGAAGCTGAAAATGTATCAGACAGTAGTTGTGCTTTTTCATCATCAGTTAAAATTTTTGTATTGCCTTGGTTGAAAAAAGGAATTTTGTTGTTAAGTTTTCTCCTTAAACGTCTCGTCATTTTCCACAAAGATTTGTCACCAGGCCTCAATTTTGACAGTGTTTTGTTCCATTTATCATTACGGTAGGTATTAATTTTGTTGTTGATCATTATAGTTAAAAGTTTTACGCTCTGTTCATAGAAATTTGATTCAGATATATTTGTAGTCCGTTGACTTTTTCTTTTAAAAGTTCTTCGCGTCCTTATTAGACTAACGATGTCTAAAGGTAGGTTAGATTTGCCAGAGAGACGAAATTTCGGAGCGCAATAATTTCTTGTTTCCAAAATCATGCAAACAAAGTTCTTGATTTCCAGATTAATTGCCGTTTTTGAGCCATAATTTTCAGTACTTATGACAATTTTATTGCTAATTATATTTCTGAACGCTATCCAGTCAGTTAGTTTGTAATCATAATAACTAGTATCCGAATCAATAGCCGTTGAGTTTTCGATTTTACAGACAATAGGTCTGTGGTCTGATGGAATATCGTATTCGAGTACGTCCATAGTGATGTTGATATTGCTCAGTGCCAAGTCAATAAAAGATGTGTTACGGTTTCTTTGGTATGGGTAAAACGTAGGGCTATTGGGATAGTATATAAAAAAATTATTTGTCTGTTGAAGATTGTTAAGTACATTTCCTGCAGTGTTGTTATTAATACAGTGCAACGAAGAATGCTTTGCATTAAAATCACCTAAAATAATATAATCTTTATGTAAAGAAGTTAATTTTGTAACATCATTGGCGAAACTCGTTGCATATTTAGGAGAGTATGCAGTCGAAATGATAAAAGTTATATTGTTAAGTACAATTTCAATTGAAAGGTTTTCTATTATCTGCGTATTAATAACAGCTAGTAGTTTATGTTTGACAGACCTGTGGACAACCAAAGCTACACCACCCCCACTTGAATCTAGTCTATCGTTACGGTATATTTGGTAGTTTTAAAAAAATGTTTTATGGTTTTCATTAAGATGGGTTTCGTTTAAAGAGGCAATATGAATATTTTCTCTTTCAATGCCATTAGCATTCCAGTGAAGAATTTTAAAGCCATTGGAATTATTGAAGATCATATGCATATTTTACCATTGTCATTACAACTTCAATTTGTTGTATTTTTGTTGTGCAGTGTTGGAGATCATCCTGTTGTACATCGCTGTTGTAAAAATATTATATATTTCATCCATGCTAAAGAGATTATTACTACATTTTATACAGTTAGCATATGATTGGGAATTACGATGAGTTGGATGTGTATTGATATTGTGTTGGCTGTTAACCGTGGGTGTAGAAGTGGTATAATGTGGTTCATTTTGTTGTCTTCTGTTGTGAGTGCGTAAGTTTTTACTAGCTGCTCTGGCTCTGGTTTCCAAATAAAAAGAGCGCAGGGGGCAATTAATGTCATTTGCAGAGTGATCTGTACGTTCTTTACCATGCTTTTTGCAAATAAAACAACAAAATACTGCTGGTATTTTGTCTTTGTTCCTGAGTGGGCAATCCTTAGTGTGGTGTGCCTTAGCGCATATCATACATGCAGGAAGACGATTACAGTGATCACCTCCATGGCCATACATTAGGCATTTTCAACATTGGGTTGGATTGTCGTTTTTCCTTGGTTTGTACTTTTTCCATGAAACAATTACATTGCATATGGCAGTTATATTATTTAGTGATTTCGGATTAAAGTTCTTCCGAACAAATTGTACTTTATATACCGCATTATCTACGGAACTGAATCTTGTATTGACTTCAGTAATACTTGAAGGTGTCAAGTTATAACCTATGATGTCCTGTTTTATATCATCAGTACTGATCTTAGGAAGTCCGTATAGAAATACTGTGTACTGTGTACTGTGTTTCTTTGGAGTTAAAATAATGAAATTCTATTTCATTTTGTAATAGAGCATTTTTCATAAGTCTCAGTGTTTTGCGGAAAAACTTTTGTTCCGATGGATGTACGTTTATAAAATGAGTCTTTACCTAATAGATCTTGAAGATGAAAGATAGGTAAGTCTGATAACATATCTATAGGCACGGTTCGAGACCATTTTTGTCTCTTCGTGTTAGTCTTTTTTACAATGGCCCCCGGGGCCATATCAGTATTGCTATCCCAGCCGTTGAAATGTAATTGACACACGAGAGAGTTCAATGAGAACAACCAACGACAATTACAAAAAAAATTAATTGCACTTCTTTTTAACTTTGATTCGCTTTGATAACACTATCCGCTACTTATTAAGAGACGTCTGTTGTCTACGAAATTTAGTATCGAACTGCGTCTCTCGCTTAAAAGCGTTTGGTTTAAGATATTTTTCATTTCGCATTTATCCGTGAATTACGGTATACAAATCACTCGAAAATTTAAAATTTTAAAGTTAATATGCATTTTCACCAATATATGCAACAGTACGCAAAAACAAATCGGTACCATTTTAACGCAATTTTAATGATTCGGAATGATAATTGGTCGACATCGTTCTTAGATTATCGACAAAAAACATGCATTTGCATGGAAAACGCAACCCTAAGATCAAAAATGTAAAAATTACAAACGGAATGAATGTACCCACTTATCGTCGGTGGAGGGTATAACAAAAAAAAAAAAAAAAAACGTTATTTTCGTTGGTGGATATAAAAAAAAAACAACAGCAATAGGAAAAAATTAGAGGCCGCCGAGGTTTTTTGCTCATGTGTCAGTCATTTATGGACCGGTATGGCTAAATTTCAATAGCAAAAATGCCGGACTATATGTGACATAAGTGACGCCTATTAAGCAATTGCTCTGTAAAATGGGCAACGGTGCTGGGCATCACAATGGGACCACTTAAAGACTCAAGTGAGCTGTCTTCTTAATGGCTGCCAAAGGAACCTAACCTAACATAAAACAGCGCGGTAAAAAAATATTTGTCAACGCTGTTATTTAACGCGTTTTTTAATGGCGAATACCTAATTTTGTTTATAAAAAGTGATTGTGCAACAGGGTTCCTAAAATTAATACCAAACCTGTGTTAAAATTTTAAATTTGTTAATACTTATAAATGATGTTTTTTATAGAGTGACACAAGTTTAAATCATAATAAAACAAGGAAATATATTTTAAATATCAATGAAACGGGCTTAATTGGAAAGAAAATATTATGAAATTATTGTTTTAATATGATTTCCGTCATGTGGCGCGAAGAAGGCGCATTCTGGAACACCAATTTTCAACAACTTTTCGCATTCTGACCATCATAGTTGTTGAAGACATATGGGCCAATGACCCCGCCAGCCCATAAAGCGCACCAAATAGTAATTTTCCGTGGATGTTATAGTTTTTCGACAAAAGCTTGTAGATTCTCCTCACTCCAAATGCGACAATTCTGCTTATACTCAACCAGAAATGGGCTTTAACGGAAAATAAAATTTTGAATGGAAATTCAAAATCAATATCCATTTGTGCTCATTCGCCGAATTATTTTGATTAAACATTTCAACAATTTGCACGCGTTGCTCTGGTGTAAGTCGATTCATAATGGAATGGAAAAGCAAACGAAACAAAAAGCGACTATCAGCTGTTAAATAGGTGCTCAAATAAAGCAGTGATGCGAACTCAAAGTTGTGGCACTCTAAGAAAAAAAAACCTTTATTAGTGAATGGTTTATAAAATTTTAATTAGTGTAGGGCATTATTGTATGTCGGTTATACCTAATACACTATATTTATTTTTGCTTTTTGGGCTGTGCTTACGAAATGTAAATAATATGCTAAAAAACACTGTTCTTAATTTCAGCAATGGCCGTTGTTAAAGATAGAACTTCCAAGCCGCAATACTATGATGCCAAAGGTGGGATACATTCTGTTTTATGTACTGTATTTTTTTATACCACAGCTAACTTTACAACCAGGTCAAATATAACTACAGTATTTATCGGATATAAGAAACTTAAAAAATCCAGGAAAAAAGTTTCTTATAAGCGTTTCTTTCTTATATACAACTATTTTATATAAGAAACTTATTTCTTATATAAGTAGATATGGCCATAAGACTTTCATATTTTGGTTTTCTGTCTCTTTTTTTTTTTTTTGTTACATAGGGTCTTCGCCTGACAATTTTTTGTTATAATAAACGTCAAACTTTGACGTTTGGTATGACAAAAAATTGCCAGGTGAAGACCCCATGTTAACGTTTTTAACTTTTAAATAATTATTGTCTATGTCTTTTGAGTTTTCAACTATTTTAGATAACGTTGAAAGTCCAATATTACATTTTTTTGCAATTTCGTTTCTTTTTATACCGTTTTATATTTCTATTAAAATTTTAACTTTTGTTTTTATTGACAAAAAACACAAAGCTTCTCATGAATACCAGCTCGCTTATCTAAAACTAAAAGCAAGGCGAATTCATCCCAGGTAATCTCGGTGCTACAACAAGTACAACTCGTACAAAAACCACAAGCAATTTGTTTTTGTAAAATCATTGTACAATTTCAAAAACAGAAATAAAACAAAACAGAAACAAAGAGAATAAAAGAGAACAAACAAAATTTTGACATCCAACAGTGATTTTTGCTAATATCAGCAGGGCTTTTAAGACCACCTGTAATAAATTCGCCTTGACTAAAAGTAAAAAAAAACTTTGTTCTTGTTGTAAAACTGTCAGAAAACAGAGTTGTCCATGCAAACTACATAAATTCTGTATTGCCGTTGGAAGTTTCTTATATAAATTGTTTTTCTATACATTTTGTAATTTTGGTGTTTAAGAAAAATGTTCTTTTATCAGTTTTTTTCTTATAAGCGTTTTTCTTATATGAAACCTTTTTTGTTAGAAAAATCCCAAAAAAAAAATGGTGTTTTTGAAAAGGTTTCTTATAAGCGTTTTGTTCTTATATGAAATGTTCTTATATCCGATAAATACTGTATTTAACTAATCCAATGTATTTTTGTAGTTGTATATACTTATAATTCGTAAATTTTTATATTTTTATAAACAATAAATAAGCGGATGTAATAAATTGGTGTGGTGAGGTTGTGAAATTAAGCACAGGTAGAGAGGTGGTCAGGGCCGGGCAGTATTTGAAATACATACATGGATTTGAAATACGTACTTAAAATACAAATACGTACATTTGTATTTAAGTATATGACGTGCAAATATTTTGTATTTAAATACAAGTCCAGCAAGTATTTTATATTTAGATACATACAATATATAGAAGTAGTTTGTATTTATTATTTTAAATACATAAGAAGAAAGGCAAAAAATCCAAAACTTGCAATTTATACTCTAGAGGAAAATTACAAAAAACTTAAAATGACACCTGAAAATATAAGAAGTAGAAGCACCAGCAAAGAAGACGGTGATTTTGTTGTTTTCGTAAATAGGGATGATTTGGAGTTGTAATTTGTCAGTTCCTCAGTGACAAGAGCAAAGACATTATCACTGTTGAAAGCTATCCAAATATAAAAAGAGTATTCATAGAATTTAACACAAGTTTGTGCTCATCATTACCTGTAGATTATTTTCTTCAGCAGGTTTTATTTATTCTCCAACAAGATACTTTCTGATATTTATGAAAGGAAACAATTGTTTTGTTAATTAGTTTTATCTAATGTATTTTTTGGTTTGAATAAAAATGGCGTATTTCGTATTTTAAATACATACATGTACATGACGTGGAAGTATTTTGTATTTGAAATACGTGCAATAAATGTAAGGATTGTATTTTAATACATAACCTGAAAGTATTTTGTATTTAAAATACATGACCAGCAAGTATTTTGTATTTTAAATACCGCAAACCACGTATTTTGCCCAACACTGGAGGTGGTTCTCAAATGCTAGGTGAATGAACGAAAAGAAAGAGTGAATATTGTAGTACAACTTTTTTCAAGTACTTCTCATTCTCTGATGCTCCCCTTAGGAGAAATAAAGTAAATACATATTTTAAATTTAATACACTGGTCGACATCTAAATATGAGCAAAACAATGTTTCTGTAGAATTGGTATACATATATCGTCACGCTTAATCAAAATATTTATCTAGCATGTCCAGTTTGGGTGCTATAAGCAATTTGTGCTTTCTTTAGAATTGTTTACATTTCGATACATACTGGCAGCGGTATTTGTGAATAAGAAACCAAGTCCTTAAAAAAGGCACATACATACGTGCCAACAAAAAAGGCTTGGGCACTCTTCATGTACTCATCCAAACTAAGAGTTGTTATAATAATGGTAACCAATATCCGTCTGTACCATTAGCGCAAGCAGTAAATTTTAAAAGACTAACAAAACCATGAAGTCATGACTCAACAGAATTCAGTACGAGCGCTATTTTTGCGTCCACAAAAAAAAACAAAAGCCGAGTTAGGCGAAATTTTGTTTATTACTTTTAACTTCTCCTGAGTTAAGTTTTTTTATACCCTCCACTACTAGTGATGAATGAGGGTATATTCTGGCTCCTTGACTTAAGTAGGATCAGATTTATGAATCCAAATGTAGAACCAACACTCCAAAAATTTGATAATTTTGTAACAAAAAACAAAATTCATGGTGGTATAATGAACGGATTGATATAAGATTGTTCACTAATATTTAATCCAATTTAGATTCATTAGGCCAGAAATAATACCATGCATTTTTTCGATAATTGGTCAAAATTAATTTGTTAAATTTGTTCAAAATTTGTTGAATATGACTAGAAATAGGAGCATAAAGTTTTCTGATTGCTGGTCAATAATTATCAAGATCAATAATTAATTAATAAGACTACTTGACAAAATTTCCACAAAGTCGTGACCAAATGAATCTGACAACTGATCTTTACGTAAAATTTTCCTATTTTAAACTCTTTAGCCCAACGTTTTATATAACCCAGTGTACCCCCTGCTCTATTTATTATGGTTGTTATATGCAGAGTAAAACCCAATTTAGGATAAAATAATATACCAAGATCTTGGAATCTGTCAACTAATTCCACTTTATAATCACCAAAAAAAAAAAAAAAAATCAGCAGCAATCGGGTTATTTCTTACAAAGCGCATTGATTTACATTTCTTTAAATTCAGCTCTATAAAGTTGATGTTGCACCATTCATAAAATGAGTTTAAGTCCGTTTGAAGACTTTCACTTTAGTGAATGGTAATGATAATAGTGAAGATTCGTCAAGAAATGACAGAGTTACAGTGGACAAAAGTTCAAGCTTCATTTACAAGTTATTTTTTTAAACCAATGATTTAAAAATCCTAATGTTTTATCGCATGCGACATTAGACTATTTTAATATGAACATTTTGCGCCCAAGACATAACTTGGTACAAAAATGACAAAGCTACAGAAGATTTAGCAAATTAACCCACATAGAAATTTAATTGTTTTAGGTTTTTTTTTTCTTTAGCTTCACTTCGGAAAATCAAATCTTGAAACGTTAATTGACCCGCCTTATACTCAATGCAAATGGATGAAACTTTGCAGGCATACATATTCCCGATGACAATACACGAATACATGGGCGTAGCCAGGATAAAATCTAGGGGGGGAGGGGGGCCCATTTTTTTTTTGTAAAAGGCTTTTTTGACCGCCTTGTAATGAATGCAAATGGACGAAACTTTGCAGGCATACATATTCCCGATGACAGTACACGAATATATGGGCGTAGCCAGGATAAAATCTAGGGGGGCCGGCAAAATTTTTTAAAACCCTTTGTTTAGCTTCACTTCGGAAAATCAAATCTTGTAAAGTTAATTTAACCGCCTTATACTTAATGCAAATGGATGAAACTTTGCAGGCATACATATTCCCGATGACAATACACGAATACATGGGCGTAGCCAGGATAAAATCTAGGGGGGAGGGGGAATTGTTTTTTTTTTGGTAAAATGCTTTTTTGACCGCCTTTTACTGAATGCAAATGGCTGAAACTTTGGAGGCATGCATATTCCCGATAACAGTACACGAATACATGGGCGTAGCCAGGATAAAATCAAGGGGGGCGGACAAAATTTTTTTTAAATATTCTTTTTTAAGAAAAGCGTTTCTTAAAAAAAATTTTTTTTAAATGTTCTTATTATTAATATTTATTGTTACTAAAGATTAAACTTTGTAGGTATATTTATTTGTTGTGTTTTTCTTTGATTTTATACAAATCGAAAAGTGGGTTAATTTAATTAAACTACTGTAACTTTGTCATTTTTGCACCGATCTGGATCCTTTTGGGTACAAAAGGTTCGTATTGAAATAGGCTAATGTCGTAAGTGATAAAACTTAAAAAATTGAACAAAATAATTAAATTTATTATGAAGTTTGAAATTTTGTCCCCTGTAACTCTGTTATTTCTTGACTAATCTTCACTAGCAATCCATGGTTATTTTAAAAATGTTAAAACCTTTAACTAAAAAGAAAGAAATAAATAATCCGTTTAAAATTTTTTATGATATTTGCATTTCAGTCACATTATCCTTTTTAAAAACACAAATAACGGTTATTTTGGAATATCTCAAAAACTGTTCTACTTTGACAATTCTGACTTCATATTCGGATTCAGCGGAAAATTTTACATAAAGATTAGGTGTCAAATTCATTTGGTCAAAAAACTGTTACGTAGTGTAATTTATAGATCTTATGAAGGGCCCACGCCTGAAATATTCTCACCGTCGATGGTGGGTATCAAAGATTCAGGACATCCGAATATAAATTAAATTATTATAAATTAAATAACAATTATTAGTATTGTGGTTAAATAACAAATTAAAATTGTTATGTGTGATGCATTTTTTAGGATATCAATAAAACAAAAATAAATACACTGTGCTAGAATTTGACACTTTTTTCTGTCAAGCGGGGCACCTGGCGTGTTAACCTAATGTGAGTACGCTGATAACGCGTTGTCAACTGTGAAATTTAAAAACGCACACAAATGGAGAAACGTGCCATTAAAAAAAAACGCACCAAGCTTAAAATTAGTTTGTTATTTAAAATATTTATTCAAGGAAAATAACAACAAAAAATTAAGCAAAAATAGTGCAAATACGCAAAAAATTTTATTATGTATTTCAAAAAAGCCATAAAATTTATTAAAAATACCTAAAACTATAACGAATGAAAAAAAATTCGGTGAAAATTGCTCAAAAAATTTAAATTCGCAAATAGCGGCATGATAGAAAAGTTTTATATTTATTAATAAACGTTAAAGCTATAAAGAATCAGAAAACTAACAGTAGAAATATCTCTTATCGAAAACATGGCAAAAGTTTGCGCAAAAAATTCAAAATTGTAAACAAACTCTACACTTTATTTGAAAAAGCTAAATCGGTTAAAAAAAAAATATGTCGGAAAATAGAATAAATAGCGTTGTGCGAGAAGAATACAGAGCAATTATAAAAAAAAATAATAATTTTTACATATACATACATATTTACAATACTAAAAACTTCATTATAAATTAAATTTTAAAGGCGAAAACTGGTAAATTTCTTTTTAAAATCGGTTTTAGAACATAAAAATTAAAAAAAAATTATTTTTGAAAAACCAAGATTCGAACCAGGGGACTCACAGTTCCTAACCTAAACAAGCCCCCTCGACAACTGAACCATGAAGAAACGT
This sequence comes from Pollenia angustigena, assembly GCA_930367215.1. Lineage (NCBI taxonomy): Eukaryota > Metazoa > Arthropoda > Insecta > Diptera > Polleniidae > Pollenia > Pollenia angustigena. The sequence goes on along the minus strand of OV884061.1, from coordinate 5,685,717 downwards.
CGTTTGAATAACATTTAAATGAAATATGACCCGATTTTCGGTTCACTTTCTTTTGAGCAAAAAAAAACGTTCCGGATAAAAAAATAAAAAAAAGTTTAAAATTTAAAAAAAAATAAACAAAAAATAAAATAAAAAAAAAATTTTGAAAAGATTGATCAAATAGCTATCGAAGCTACTTGGGACAAATTTTGCTAACACCAATAGGTAATAAGTTACATGGATGAGAAAGAACACCTGTATGGCCAAAATGTCAAACTTTGACCCCCTTTATCTCAAAAACTTTTTGACCGATCTTGTTGAAAATTTGTGTCTAAACTACTATTTAATAGGACTAAGCTTGGTGCTAATTTCACCCAAATCGGAAGACATCGATTTAAAAATTGGGTCACTTGACATGAAATCCCCCATATACTTTATAGGGTCTAAGATCAATATTGTACAAATTACAAAAGGAATGACAAACATATATACATATACCGTTTTCCACCTGTGGTGAAGGGATGTCTAATATTATCATATTAAAAATACAGGTATACAATTTGGTTAATGTATGTTTCTTTTCATTTGCACAAGATAATAAATTTTTGTAAATTTATTTATAAATTTTGTTTAAAACTTTTTAAAAAGTGATAAACCATTTATAATAAATATTCCAAACTAATTAAGCTAATATTTTCATCATTATTATACCCTCCAGCCCAATTAGTTCTGAAGAGGATATACTAAGTTTGTCATTTCGTGTGTAACCTTTTTTATTATTCATATCAGACCCCATAAAGTATATATATTCTGGCTCCTTGAGTAATTCTAAGTCGATTTAGCCATGTCCGTCTGTCTGTCCGTCTGTTGAAAACACGCTGATTTTCGAAAAACTCAAAAGAAATAAAAAACTTGGCGTCAAATTGCTTGTAGTTATCCTAAGCAGTTTGGGATTAAAATCCAGCAAAATGGGTTTGGTAGGATCAGAGCTATGAATCAAAATGTGGAACCACCACCTAAAAAAATTGATAATTTTGTTACAAAAAGTAACATAAATGGTGGGAAAATGTACGGAATGCTATAAGATTTAGCAAAAATTTCATTTGACTGGAAATCACACTGTAAAATTTCCCGAAGATCCGTCCAAAATTTACCCTAGGCCCCATACAAGCCCTACTCCCGGAAAACAGTATAGTACGCCAAAAACCCTAATTAATAATGCTATCATTACAAATTTTGGTACGTCACAGTTTTATAGGACTAGAATAGGCCTGCCATACGTCCTGGTTTCCCAGGATTGTCCTGGTTTTAGACTACTTGTCCTGGTGTCCTGGTCCAATATTAAATTGTCCTGCTTTTTGTACAGGTCAAGACAAACAAATTAGTTTTTTGCTAGTTTTAGTTGTTAACAAAGTTTAAGATTTCTGTAATTACACTGCTAACATAAGGTAATTGTATAAACAATTTTAATTAAATTCAACTGTTATCTGGTGAAAAGCTGGTAAAAGCTTTCAATAATATTAGATGATAGTCAATCCTCTTTCAAATTTTCTTTCAACTAGTTGCTGTAAAAATTTATACCGTGTAAACAACTTTTATAAGTAAACGAAAACCGATAACAAATTGCTTTCGCTAAGGCAGCCCATACACGTTTTAATTCAATTGTCAACTGAGTCGGTTGTTGTCGAAATCAAAGCGTGTATGGCTTTGTCAATTGATTAGTTTGACAGTTGTCCAACTCGACATCAGAAAAATCAAAAGATTTTGATTTTTTTCAAGTTGAGTACTTAGTCTGCTCAATGGACTAAAGAAAGAAACTCGTTAAAGACTGAATCACTGGAGAGTATTATTCAATGCAAGTTTGATTTTAATATGACATGCTTCCTGTTTTATAACTATATCAAAGACCGAAATGAAGTTCTAGAAAAAGTGCAATCTTCTGAAAATTATTTTAGTTTAGAACATTTGAAGCTCAACTTTTTATTCTTTTTCATCAGTTTTGTGTACGTGAAGTACACGTTAATTTTTTTAATATATATAGTTGGATTTAAAAATAAAAATTCTTAATTTTTCAGGAGAGCCAAAAAACTGTTTATGTAAAAATGGTTAATATTTAATATTTAAAAAAAAAATTAGTTGCTTTATGAAAAAAGTCCAATCTGAAGAAAGTTTTGCTATGCCTTTTTAAATTTTGTAGGTAGCTAGAGATGTGAAATGAGAATTAATTTATGAAAAAAAGTCATTTTGAGTTGTGACCCTTTAGTATTTAGGGTGCGATATACTACATACATATGTATTAAAAAAAAACTTTTCTGTTGGTGTAATTTTTTATCCATTTTTTCCATGTGTCCTGGTTGATAGCTTCAAACATCTGGCAGCCCTAGACTAGAAACAAGACTGTAAAACTTCGTGAAGAGCGGTCTATAATTTACCCTAGGCCTCATATAAACCCAACTACCGGAAAACAGCTTAGTACGCCTAAAATCATAATTAATACTGCTATCATAACAAAATTTGGCCTCATATAAACCCTACTACCGGAAAACAGTTTAGTACACCTAAAATCATAACTAATAACGCTATCATAACTAAATTTGGTACATCACAGTTTTATAAGACTAGAAACAAGACTGTAAAATTTCGTGAAGATCGGTCCATAATTTACCGTAGGCCTTATATGTATAAACCTTACTACCGGAAAGGAGTTTAGTACGCGTAGACTCATAATTAATAATGGTATCATAACAACATTTGGTACATCACAGTTTTATAGAACTAGAATTAAGACTATAAAATTTTGTAAAGATTGGTCCATAATATACCCTAGGCCCCATATAAACCATACTACCGGAAAACAGTTTAGTACGCCTAAAATCATAATTAATATTGCTATCATAACTAAATTGCGTACATCACAGTTTTATAGGACTAGAAACAAGACTGTGAAATTTCGTGAAGATCGGTCCATAATTTACTCTAGGCACCATATAAACCTTACTACCACAAAATAGTTTAGTACGCCTAAAATCATAATTAATAATACTATCACAACAAAATTTGGTAAATTACAGTTTTAAAGGACTAGAAACAAGACTATACAATTTTGTGAAGATCGGTCTATTATTTACCCTAGGCCCTATATAAACCATACTACCAGAAAACAGTTAGGTACGCCTAAAATCATAATTAATAATGCTATCATAACAAAATTTGGTACATCACAGTTTTATAGAACAAGAAATCTATATATATAAATGAAAAATGTTTGTATGTTTGTTGGCTTAAAGACTCCTAAACTACCATAGGCCCCATATAAACCCTTTATAATATATAAAAACAGTTAAGTACTCCTAAAACCGTACAAAATAAAGCTATCACAATAAAATTTAATACTTCACAGGTTCATATTACTAAAAATCACGCTATGTTATAAATTTCGTGATGATCGTCGATAATTTACTATAGACCTCATATAAAGCCCACTCTGGTAAAATAATTAAATACGCCTAAAACCGTAGCCGATATAGATATTGCGATCAGGGTTGTCAGATCGATATTGACCTTTTTCGCCAAATTCAATGTCAAAAATCGCCAAAATCGCCAAAGCCTTTATTTTTATTTTTTTTGACAATAAAATATAGATGATTTAAATTATTAAACATATTTTTTATAAATCTTAAAAAATGAATTTGTTCAAAGTCGCTAAAATCCGCCAAAAATTTAAAAAAAAGTCGCCATAATAAATATTCTGTTTAGTTTTTATTTAAAACCAAGTAAATATGATTAGTGAAGACAAAAAAGGAACATTGCACTATTGCATAGTTAATAGTAGTCTACTAAAAGCAGCAAAGAAAGAATTTTTGTGGTTAGTATTAAACAAATATTGGATATATGTATGTATGTAGTGTAGTTCTATTATATATCTAAAGCGCTATACACTTCAGCGCCAAAACAATTCTTTTTTGACATACATTGTAAGTGAATTAAATTTTTTCAACGAAGGTACAAAAGAAGTGCATCATGTAGTATTAACATTCATAAAGTAATTTATAACTCGTAACACCGCGTCAAGAACTGCATTCTATTTAGAAGGAGAGTTTTAGTGAAGTTCGTTATTGAAAATACATTTTCAACACAGTCATTACTAATTGGATTTAGCACCATATAATGAACAGCCAAAGCAATTAATTTAAAATGGTACGTACCTGATGTGTCCTAATAGCTATAGACTTTTGGCCAAAACTGATTTAAATAAGATGTAATATTATCCAATTACAAACGGTCATTTTGTCCATTGTGTTTCATAAACATCCAAAAGTACGTTACGATTCATTAATATCATTAATAACAACGAATTTTGTTTGTGATAATAATTTGCCACATTTTATAATGGAGAAATGTTCGTAAACTTGAAATAGGTATATTCATGCTTTATTAAGTTTTTTTTTAATATGAAAAATAATTTTCTCCTGGATTTTCAATATATTCGTCAGACATTTCAACATAACATAAAAATTATTAATATTATGTTTTATATTTGTATGCTCCTGAGTACATCAGAAACTTTTTAATGTGATTAAATCTCATATTATAAGTCTTTATGGTTTATGTGCTACATTATTGTACTTTTTTTATTGTTTTATAATTTTTAAATAGACAATCCCTTGAAAAAGTCGACAAACAATCGACGAAACGTCGGGAACAAAATATTGTAATTAAAAATTTAATTTTATGTAGGGTGTTTCTTTTTTGTTGACCTGTGTTGTTATGTGTGATTATTTATTTGTTTCGGCTAAAGGTCTTGGATCATAAAATTAAAATAAAAACAACTTTTTTATTTTATTTTTTTACAATTTATTATCTCCGATATTTCGGTTAACTTCGTCAACCATTTTCAAGGAAAATAATTCGTTATTCTATTTTACCGCGTCTTTTTCCACAAACCTATAACATTAAAGTCGATTAGTATTGTTTAATGTTATAGGTCACAAATTTAATTTTATTTACATTGAAGAAATTAGGTCCTATTAGCTTGACAAAAATAACATTCATAAATTCTTCACTCTGGCCAAAGAAACAACTACAGCAATAACATAATTTAGTTTCAAATACATACTGACTATGAAAGCCTAAAATTTCATAATTAAAAATACTAGAATAAAAATAATATAATTTTCTCGTATTGAATTTAATGAGTTTCAAAACAAATGCATGGCTCCCCAAAAATAGCCAACAAAATCGCCAACTATTTTAAAATATCGCCAAAAAATCAAGTTTGAAAATCGCCACGTTTGGCGAGAAATCGCCACATCTGACAACCCTGATTGCGATAAACTTTCATCCAACTAAGCTTCATATGGGCCGAAAAAATGTTATGCAATTTTGTGATAAACGGTCCATAATAAACCTTAGATCCATTCTAAGCAGCCTTCTGAAATTCACTGCACACGCTAAAACTAATTTCTCTGCTGTATTGAAATTTATGTCTTTTAATACCAGAAATTACTCTGCAGAATTTTGGGATGCTCGGTTCATAGCTTACCATAGCTCCAATATAAATTCTTCTCCTGAAAATCATTTAACTTCGGCTTAAACTGTTATGAATCATGATATTTTACTCAAGCTATTTCAAATTGCTAAAAAAAAAGCATAAAACATTCTGATTGTCGGTCAATAATTTAATATATGTCTAAACCGCAACCTATTTTAATGCAGATGTCTGTTTTTATAAAGATAAATTAATAAAAAATTTGACATCATACAAATATTACTCCTAAAACATTCAAACTGTCGGTGGAGGCTATCAAAGATTCGGCACAGCCAAATATATCACTCTAACTTGTTTTTATCATCTGGCCATAAAACAGGCTTCATTTAAAATTCTGATGTTTTATAAACATCATTACTATTAATGTGGCAATTAACACTATCAGGAAGTTGGAAAGTTTCACAACAAGAATTTTCCTGATTTACCACATTTTTAATTTGAAGTAATGCATTAACAACATTTAAAGGCATTCGATTACGTATCTTTGATTTACACAAGCTCTTTGAACTGAAAACGCGCTCAACTTCTGCATTTGAGTATGGAAGTGAAAAAATTTTAAACGCAATATTTTATTATGCATTAAAAGGGTAAATATTAACTGCGTCTTTAAAACATTTAACTGTTGTCCAAAATTCTAATGTTTAATCAATATTGTTCCATTGTGTTGGAGATTGCAGTCATTATTTTTTTTTTGAAAATGTTAACCTGATTTTCTTCATTTGTATTTATTTTTATCCCTTTTATTCAAACTACATATTTGTCTTCTGGACATTGGCAGTTGTTGTTCATTTTACTTGTAAGTTTATGCCTGGCTTTCAAACTGATTACGTTTAAATTAACATGACCATTACCATAAAGCTAAAAGTGTTTTATCGTAAACATTTTTTTGGTTCATTCGGTCCGAATCATCGGTAATGTTATTCAGCTTTATTGCGAATGTCAACGCCGACATAAGTGATGTCGACGGCACTCTCATGGCATTGCCGTTGACAACATTGCCAACTTTCGATAAAAACCGATAACATTTTGGCATTATCAAAGGTAACAAAACGGCGACATTGCCTTTGATTGGCTTTGGGTTTGTCGACAAAAATTTTGTTAACGACTCAATCCATATTTTCAACTGTCGCGGTTAAGTGTTTAAAAAAATATTTGAAATGGAAAAAAAAAATTAAAATTACTACCAACAAACAATTTGAATTGCTAATACAACAGCTTGAAAGTAACCCAAGTTTAGCCAAAGGATTTCATAGGGGCCCAAGTGGTAATAATTTTAAAGAAGAATGGGAAGAAATCAAGATGAAGCTAAATTCTATCGGACCGCCAATTAGAGACAGCGATGGTTGGCAAAAGGTAAGGATAAAAAGTTCTTCAAAGTATTAATTTTAAATGTGTCATATGTTCAGGTTTGGAGAGATTTTAAATGTAAATAAAAAAAAAGTTAACGAACAACCAAGCTGAGCTCAATGCAACAGGTGGAGGCCTGTGCAAATTATTACCACTCTCACCTTTGGAAGAAGCTGCTTCTAACTTGCTTCAATTTGAGAAGCAGTTTAATCCTGAAGGTGTTGCCCAAGGTATACAACAATCAAATGATGAAACTTCACATGAAAATATATCTACCATAGAACAAATAATCTGCGAGGATTTTTCGGAAGTGCCATCAACTTCCGCATGTGCCATTGAAATGTTAGAACAGCCTACTTCAAGAAAAAGAAAATCAAATGACCAACGAAAGGAATTTTTTGAAAAGCACAATTCTATGCAAAAGGAGGTTTTTAATGCAATTTCTAAAACAATCAGCGAAGTAAAAGACTGTTTAATAGAAATAAGTCAGCATCAGAAAAATATATGTGATGATAAAAAAAAAACTTTAGAAGAAATAAAGACAGTTTTAAAGGAAACAAGCCGGTACCAGAGAAAACTATATGAAGTAGAAGAAAAAATAAATGAAAATGATGAAGAGACAGGAACAAAGACATGAAGAACTCCATGAAAGAGAAATGCAAATAAAAAATATAAAGCTCTTGAGAACAAATATTAGTAGAGTAAATAACATTTTTAATTTACTTGTGCCTTTACTGTTAATTAACTTAAACAAATTAATTTAATTTTGTTATATAAATGTACATACATATGTATGTATATATGTACATAAAATACATGAGTATTTCAATGAATATGAATATATAAAACAATGAATTGGAAATACAAAAAACTTCTTTTTATTTCTTCTCTTATTTGTACAGCTTCACCACTTTGCAAAATATGTGAGTTGGTATTGGTATCAAAATTTTCATTGCTATTTTCCTCACTATTTATTGGTATGTCATCCTCTACATTGAAACTCTGATATTCAATGCACATGTTGTGTAAAGCAGCACAAACATTTACAATTTTAGTTGCTTTGGCAGGCTTATAATGAAGTTGACGGGCACCTAGGAGGCAACGGAAACGATTTTTAAGCACGCCAATCGTTCTCTCCACGATATTTCTTGCTTTTGCGTGCCTGCTATTGAATATTGCTTCAGGACTTCTCTCTACAGCGGACCTGTAAGGCGTCATTAAAAAAGGCTCAAGGGGATAACCAGCATCACCTATACGAATATACTTTTTGTAATTTTTCACAAGAATTTTAATATTTTGCTGTATTAACTAAAAGCCAACAATTACGTTCACCAGCATTGTAGCGTTCTCGCAACACTTGTCTTGCTGTACTTACGTTCCATACAAGAGAATCGTGGCATGAACCTGCATACCTGGCATCCAAATATCTTATTTTCATTTTGTTATCGCAAACCTAAAATTAAATTAAGAAATGTAAGCTTTTACTCAGATACGAATGAATAGAAAACAAGCATATTTTTCAAAGTGCACTTACAACCATTGCATTAAGACTAAAAAATCCTTTTCGGTTGTAATAAAGGTTTTGTTCTTCTTTACTAGGGGCCAAAATCTTAATGTGTGTGCCGTCCACACAACCAATAACACCCGGAAACCCAGTTTTTTCAAAAAAATGCAGCTTACACTCGGCCTTTTCCTCTTCGGTCAATTCAAATTTGATATAAAGCGGACAGATCGCAGATTGTAACACATCGAGTGTCTCCTCCAGAATTAAAGATACTGTGGGTTGTGATAAGCCCAGATTAAAGTCATTCCCGACACTTAATTGATAAGAACCTTGTGCCAAAAATCGTAGTGTTGTCGCTAGCTTTAATTCAGTAGAAATAAAAGTTGACCTTACTCCAGACTTCATGAAAGGCCGAATTATTTCCAAAACACGTTTAAAGGCCGAAAATAATCCACAAATCTATAATTAAGCAAAATATTGCAATTAAACTGCTTTCAATTTCTCAAAAGCTAACTTTTAATTTTTCTTCACTTACTTGGCATCTGGCAAACTAAAAATGTCCGACCTTTGTCTCATAACTTTTCTTCGAAGTTTTAGTTTTTCATTATATTCTTCATCAGAACTCTCACTTGAATACCACATTAGAAACATATTTATCTTTTAAATTGCAATAAATTTTTTTAAATAAACAAGGGAAACAAATCAAGCAAACGTCAAAATGTATAGTGATGATATTTATGTTCTTCACATTATCGATAACAGGACGGCGTCAACACAATACTTTTAATTAATACCGATATAGCGTTGGGGTGACGGCGAGTACATATCAATGTGACGACGACTATAGTATTGTGTTGACGTCGATGTCGGCATTCATAATAAAGGCGATTGTGACAGCATTCGTAATAGATAGTGTTTGTGGAAAGCACTTATGTTTGTGTTTATCAAAAATAGCCAGGTGTTTACACAGTTCAAGTTAGTCAAGTGCAGGGTTACCGTTGGACATTTTCGAAAAGGGTCACAAAAAGGGGATGTTCCAGAAAAAGGGGGCAAGAAAAGGGTATTTTAATAAAAAAAAAAGGGTCAACATTTTTAAAAGCAGTATTTCCCATTTAAATATACATAAAAAGACGAAGTTTTTTTTATAAACAAACGAAAAATTAACATTACGAAAAATATTTATTTCAGGTAGGCAGTGCTTAAAAAACTTAATTTGTTTATGGAATGCCCTTTCTTGTTTTTAACACTTGACAAAAAGTTTGTTCTATATCATTATAGCTCATTTTTTTAATACCTATTTAGCGATTTCAAATAAATTTTAGGTTTTTTTTCCAGTTTTGCAATCGTTGGCGAATTTTTTTCTGCAAGTTTTGTGATTCTTTAAACCTTACCGCTGTTACCAAATATTTGGGAATTTCAGCAATTTTTACTGAATTTTTTTCATTCCTGTTAGTTTTAGGGACTTTTAATCAGTAATGGTGCTATTTTTGCAAAATTTTTCGAGTTTTTAAATTTTTGCGAAGCTTTCTTGCTCTTTGAGGCAATCCTCGCCGATTTAAAAATGGTCCCATATATAAACCGATGTCACCTTTTTTCAGGGAACTCTCAATACTGTCGATTTTAAAGGGGGCAAAAAGTTCAATGCCTTATGACATTATTAAGGGTGAATTTTTTAGCATAAAACTTGCTACTCTATAAGAGAGCAAAACATTTATAAGAAACGAACACCTAATTGCATTTTTTAAATAAAATGTCACATTTTTTTTGAAAATAAATCATCATTAGTTATTCAATAAATAAAACATAACAAATATGTATATGAGTTATTTTTGCTATTAGGGAAATCGTACTTTAATTTGTTCTTTACTATCTAAAATCTCATTTAGAAGTCGTACAAAATCTTTTAACACAAATCTTTTTACAAACACTAAAGCTGTTATGATACTTGCTATTTTTTGTATTTTTTTTATATTGGAGAACAGTACAAATATATTTGCATTGGAAAACTGACTAAGTGTAAAGAGTATGATTATATCATAAAAAATCTTGAAAAGTCAAACAAATATACATGTGTTATCGATAAATATTCTAAGACTGTCAAAAAAATATAAAATTTTTTAACTTAAAAGTGACATTTCCAGATTAATTGTTAGCACTGTTGCCAATTTTTTTAGTTTTTGATCGAAAGAAACGGGTTTTAACTTTTTTTTTGTTGCGATTTTTAGCTTTTATGACGGTTTTTTGTGGGGAAAAAACGTGGGCAGTATTGTTTGTTTTGTTTACATTTTATCAAATTGTATTTCTTGTTCTTTCTCGCATTTGTTGTTTCATTCAGTCAATCCTAAAAAAATCCAATACAAAAAATAGCAAGTATCATAACACCTTAACTGGTTTTTAGGAATTTGCGTTCTATATTTTGGCATTTAATCTTCACTTGAATTCCATTCCTCCATCTCCGCTTATTTCGAAAACACTTTTTTAGCACTAACGTCCAGCATTGTTGGCAAAAAACAAAATGTGAGTGCTATTTCCAAAAAAGGGTCAAAAAGTGTCACAAAATAGGTGAAAATGATACAAAAGTATAATTTAAAAAAAGGGTCATAAATGGTACCAAGACCGTCGAAAAAGTGTCAAATTTAAATTTTAGTATCACAACGGTAACGCTGGTCAAGTGGTTTTTCGATTGCATACATGCAAGTCCAATGCATTTTGGCGTTTTGTGAGTGGAAGTATATGTATGTTACTGGCAAAATTACCATTGAGTGCTTAAAATAACGAAAACAAATAAATACTGTGAATTGAGGTCTCAACATAGCAAAACAAAAACATAATTGTCTCAAACTAACAGGAACATTTGTGCAAGTGAAAAAATCAAAATACATGGACAAGCATGTGCAGAAAAGTGAAAGAGTGTTGGTAAACAAAGTAAGACGGGAAAGTCAGTTAAATTTAATTGGATGGCTTATAAGATTTCATAATTATGATGAACAGTGTTTGCAATTATCAACAGTTATATTCAAATTTTAATGGGAATTGCTAAATCTAATTAAATTTAATGGGAAAATTAAAAGCTCATTACATTACATACATAGCTTAAACTGGAAAAATATAGACACAATAGTCGCACATATTAGTTTTTTTATAAAGATAACAAGACAACCAACCTAGAAAAAAGCTAGCAGGGCATTATCGATGATAGTTTTTGAGCAATGATAATTTCTTTCGGATTAAATATAAAAAAAATCACTTTTTTCTGAATTAAAAAAAAGTTGTGTTTAACAACATGGCACAACCACAATTACCAATATTTTGACCTAATTTTTGGCTACCTTAGTTTTAATATGTTTACTATTAAATAAAATTAAAATTTTGGAAATCGGTGACAAACAAAAATTGGACTTTTGGCCAATGAAATAAAATTTGCTGCCACTTTTTAATGTTTTTTATCTTCATCGTTCAACAGGAATGTGGCGAAAAATGGGTTAAATGTTCGATTGCCAACACCTTTTTTTTTTTGTTTTACGTACTTTTTATATGTATGTGTTTAGTTATTTGTTTCTTCTCATATCAACCTTTTAAGAGAATTAACCAAAACAATTAGAAGTGTTACAAATTTTAAAAAACTCTAATCGCATAATGGAGTATTTTATATGTTTAGAGAAACCCTGGAAAAGGACTGGGAAATAAGATATTCATCTACGATAGGTGAAAGAATTTTCCAAGTCAAATTTTGTCAAATCAAAAGTAAATAATCGCTTTAATCCTAAACATTTAAACCAAATTACTTTTCTTAAAGATTATTTTATAAGATCTCCTTTAACTACTGAAATACTAAAAAAAACTAATAGAATTATCTCAGTTTATTTTTTTATAAATACATATTTGGGGGATTCACAAGCTAGTCATAAAGTCTTATGTCTTAAGATAATATGTAACAATAAATATATATCGTCGGCTTAATATTTTATCTTATTTTTGAAGATTTTTTGACCAAAATATGATTTAAAGATTTTTTTTCACAAATTAAGATTTTGAACTTTAATTTGTTTGTACAAAATAAATAATTTTTTCACAGTTTTTTAAACAGTCAATTTTTAAAACAATATGGTTTTTTATCAGCTTGTTGTTTATTGGTTTTTCAAAATGTATTTCTAAAAAAATTTTTATAAACAATTTAACTAAAAACCAATTTAATTGTGTATTAATATTATGTATTTCAATTTAAATAGTTTCCAAAATAAGAAGTACATATGTCATTAAAAAAAATTTTAAGATTTCTCTCTTCAAAATAAGATTTTTTTTCGCTAAATGAAGATTTTCCTTCCTAATCTTCTGGCATAGCTGCTCGTTCTATTTACAAGTAATTAGTAACAGTTTTTGTATAATAACTGAAATAAAAATTGTATGCAACAGTTCATAAACGTTTACTTGCAAACAAGACATGGATTTTCACGATATATGTATATACATATATGTGTGTGGTTTTCCCCAACAACTTATATTATATATAATTTATTTTTTTAAAAATATGAAGTTTATTTTTTGTTATGATTAGTTTTCGATGAAAATAATTCAATAAATACATATTTTTTTTTTTTGAAAATCTTCTGTTTTTAAAGTTGCCCCTTTTTTATCTCAGAATTCCCCTTTTTGTGACACTTTTTTTGGAAAATCCCCTTTTTGTGCCCCTTTTTGAAAATTTTGAACGGTACCGCTGATCCCCTCAACTAAGAACTGAAATGTACAAGTGGACAAAAGGTTTGCTAACAATTTAGCTTCTTTACAGTCGCTATAAAATTGGAAAACTATTGAACTAATTGGAAGAAACAAAACTATTGTCACATCAACTTGCTGATTGTTGAGCACCCAAGATGTTTTTGGGGCCAATGCCTCATTACCCTTTCTACCTAATGTTTCAGTGGCACAAACTTTGCTAAAACCCGTAACCGATGTCATCCTTATTTATTTTACAGCCGTAAGAAAAGATTTTTAACGTCTAGCAATCCATTTTAAGAAATTACAAAATTTATTTATTTAATGAATAATAATCTTAATAATAATAATGATTTAATAATCTGGCAACCTCATGCCTGAGTAAACCTGTTTTTGCTGGCAGTCATATCTTCTGTTGCATTAACTTTTAATTTTTCTTAAATGTGCAATAATTTCGTGTGAATTTTTGGTTAAATTCAAGTTTAAATCTCCTCTTATGGATGTAATACTGTTTCCTTTATTTAAAAGTGCTTTATAATACTGGTTCCCTTTTGTGAAAATATCGGTTATATTTTTGTTTTGGCCGACATTTTGGTAGCAGCCTTGAACTTGTGTTTTGCGCCATATATGTGATTTTTGCTTCTTACATAGTGTTACAATCAAGGCTTGTTATTCAGCAATTAATATTTTATAAATCTACAATGGCTGGTGGAGAAAATGAACAGTGTGGTGCGTGCCATGTGACTTTTTCAAGAGGACAGAATTGTGTGCAGTGTATTATTTGCCAGTTATGGTTTCATTCGTCATGTGAAGGTGTTAGCAGTGATGATTTTAAAGCTATGGAAAGTTTTAAGAATCTGTCTTTTATTTGCTCATCATGTAAAAAAAATCCGTCCAATTCAATTTCTGATATTGTTGCCTTGAATGGAAAATTTGATGACTTTGTAAAGAAAGACAATGTTGGTTGTGGATCCATTAAGCAAACACTCCATGATATTGTCGCTGAGTTTAGAGCTGAAGTTTCTACACTTATCAGCAGCATTAAGTCGGATGTGAGTGACTGCAACAATCGTATTGCGCAGGTTGAAACATTTTCCAGCTCGAGAATAGCTATGCTTGAAATTGAGAATAATTCACTGCATCGTTAATTTAGTAGATCTGATATTATCATTCGTGGCTTGCCTGCGGGGTTAGATGATCTGTGTACCATTGCTTCTAGTTTGGCTACATACTATAAAGTACCTGTTAACTCATATGCTGTTAACCATGCCTGCTATATGTATAATAAGCAATTTAGTTTCGAATACTTGATGCTGATAAACCTAAATCCGAGGTCACTATGCTGGATGGTTAGGTGGTTGTCCTGGATGCTGTTGATTTTTCTACATTGCTAAAATCTAATGTTGCTGCCTAGCTGTTTTTCACCTGTCCGGAATGCAAGTTTTAAGAATTATTTTTTATCATTTTCTTTATTATTTTATGAATTCATAAAACATATCGACCCCTAAAGGCGAAAATAATGTAAGCGCCAAAAATCAAATTTTACAGGAGAGAGCTCTGTGTTTTATTTCATATTAATTTTGTATGAAATTTGACGCTTACATTAAAATTGTTTTTGCTATAAAATCGTAACGGTACATTATGTGACCATGATATTTTAGGAGATGTTGCAAGTGTTGCCAATAAAGTCATTTATTAAAAAAAACGAAAATTGAAAATCATGTCGCTTACGTTATTTTCGCCGTTAGGGCTCGATATGCTAATTCTTTTAAAATTTGATTTTCTAGATTAATTTTAATTCTTATTTTCTTTTCCTTTTGTTACGGATTTTATTGCATTAATTTAAACACTAGTGATCTCACATTATTTTATGATATGGTTAGCTATTTATTTCATGAAAATTTTGTTTTTGTTTTATTAAATTAAATCATTGTGAATTATAATGTATTTTTTTCTGCTTGGCTTTTCCCCCCTCTATACTCACATCCTATTATTATTTTGATGTCTTTTAGTGACAATCTTGGTCCTATAGTTAGGGATAGTGCATACCTGAGTAATGCCTTACTACCGTTTGAAAGTCTTTATAAAATTGCACATCTTAATTGTCGTAGTTTAACACCTAGGGTGAATTCTATTAAGCTAGATGAGCTCAAGTCTGTTATAGGTGATTGTGTGTTTGATGTACTAGCAGCTACCGAAACTTGGCTAAATGATCATGTCTCTGATTGTTCTGTGGGGATATCGGGATATAAGTTTTGCCGTAATGATAGGCCCTCCAGGGGTGGTGGTGTTGGAATCTATATATCTAGAAAGCTGCAGTACAGAGTTGTTTCCAAGGTTCAAGACTTAGGCTGTGAGTCGCTTTTCGTTGAATTTGTGTCTGGTAGTAATACATTTTTATTTGGAACTGTCTATTAGACCGGGTCGACCTCCATACAAAAAATAAAAGTTGTGCCAGTCACCCCCTAGAATGAAAGATATGTCAATGAAGTTTCTAAAACAGGAAATTTTTTTTTGCCACGCCCCAAAATACAGCACTTTTGGTTTTTTATACGTAGCGCTGCCATTTAAAATCCGATCTCATCATATCGCATATCGTTGTTCATGGCTTGACAGTGGCTTAATTTTTACCTTTGGTGACTTTTTAATCCGAGCTCAAACTCTGGGCGCCACTTATGCCATCTTGGATCATTCCCCCAAATGACAAAATTTTTACATAAAACCAGGTAGAAGCCAATACAACCCAAACAATATTCATCAGTCACGCCCTAGAATAAAAGGTATATTTATTAAGTTTGACGCACTTTAAAAAAATTGTTTTTGCCACGCCCTAAATTACAGCTCATTTTGCTATATATATGTAGCATCTTCATTTAAAGTCCAATTTCATCGTATCGTATATCATTGTTAATGGCTAAAATATGTCTTAATTTTAGTATTTAATGCTTTTTTTAAACTAACTGAAATTTCTAGATGGATTGTTAATGCCTAGAATATGGCTTGATTTCTGTATTTAATGCTTTTTAATCTAACTTCAAACTCTAGATGACATTTATAAAATATCGGATGCTTCCCCTCTTATGTCCAATATTTCATAACTAGAAAAGAGAAAAGATTTCCTTCTAAAACTTTATAAGTAAAGTTTTTTATATTCTCACTTTTTCCTCACGCCCTAAAATTACCCATTATATTATTTCATCATAAGGCCAAGTTTTTTATGGCATATCCTACTGGCACTGTTTTTCCGTATTTTTTTAATTATTGCAATATCAAAAATAGGAACAATTGTAACTAAATTATTTTTAAAAAATCTTAATTAAGACATTTGTAAAAGCAAACTTAATTGGGGTATTCACAAGGTGTGCTATCATGTTATATTGTCATAATGTTCTAACATTTTACAATGGTTTAAAAATATTGTTGTTGCTTTGTAAACAAAAAGTGTTGTAAATCAATAGAACGTTGCTTGCTATGTTTATTGTGCTGTCGTAATTAATCAGAAGAGACCAGAGCTGAGCGGCTGAGCCGTACCGCGGTAGTTCTTGTAGCCGTCGCCGTTGATGGTATAATGTTATCCGGCTAACCTGCGGCTAACAATTTTTGCAACAAATCACTTGCGGCGTCAAATAAGATCGGCCTAGGACTCTGCTGTTTGGTAAACAAACGAAAAAAAATTTATTTCTTTTTTGCGTCTGCAAAATGGAAAATAGTCAGGTAAGATCTAATTTAATTTATTAATTCATGAAAAAGAATTAAAAAAAAAATTTTGATGTTAGTTAATTATTTATTTTTTATATTTATTTTAAATCAGCTGATTTAAATTCAAAATAGCATACTAAATTATGAGGGGTTGTTCACAACAGTCGTATTTTTTCAAGTTATTATTTTAAGACATATGACTTTATGACACCTTGTGAATCCCCAAAATGTTAAATATGAAACCATGGTACAGAGGTAAAACAAGAACTAAAAAAATCTGAAGAAATTACTTAGTTCTAAAAATGAAAAAATACAAAATAATTTAAATGCATAAAAATGAATACCTCAAAACATATACATACATGTGAGAAAATTTATAAATTGGGTAGTCGGTGTATGTAAAACTTGGAGAGTCTCAACTTGGCTACGTTATACAGTAATGGTAAAGAAAGTCTATAAAATAATTGAAGCGCGGCGAGTATATTAAAAGCTTTTCACACTAATATTTAGAAGGACTTTCTTGGCTCGTTAAAAAAATTAAACATCATAGGGGAAGGATCCAAGATACCATAAATCCCATCTAGAATTTCAAGTTAAAAAAAGCATTAAATACAAAAATTAAGCCATATTCTAGCCATTAACAATGATATACGATACGATGATATTGGACTTTAAATGACGATGCTACAAATATATGTAGCAAAAAGAGCTGTAATTTAGGGCGTGGCAAAAATTTTTTTTTTAAAGTGCTTCAAACTTAATAAATACACCTTTTATTATAGGGCGTGACAGATGAAAATTTTTGGTTTTTATTGGCTTCTTCCTGGTTTAATGTAATATGTATGTGAAAAAGAAATAAGGGGCTTAATAATTTGGAGGCGTGTCATAAAAGTGAGCATATTAAAAGCTATGCATACTAAGTTTTAGAAGGGCTTTCTTGGCAATTGAAAAAAAATTGACATTTGGGAGAAGGATCCGAGAGGGCATAAGTGGCGCCCAGAGTTTGAGCTCGGATTAAAAAGTCACCAAAGGTAAAAATGAAGCCACTGTCAAGCCATGAACAACGATATGCGATATGATGCGATCGGACTTTAAATGGCAGCGCTACATATAAAAAACCAAAAGTGCTGTAATTGGGGGCGTGCCAAAAAAAAATTTTTTTCTGTTTTAGAAACATCATTGACGTATCTTTCATTCTAGGGGGTGACTGGCACAACTTTTTTTTTCGACCCACCTTACTGTCTTTCACCCTAATGGCTGCTTAGATATTTTTGAGAGGCTTCATTTACACCTTTTCTCCCGATATGCTAATATTATAATTGTAATTTATTTTCGCCTTTGAAATATGATCTTGTTCTTTCTTTTTGCTTGAGGTATAATTTGTCGGTAACCCATAATGTTTTGCCGACACATTTTGACTTTAGAACTGTATCTATGTCACTCATAGATTTCTTTTTGGTTAGTTATTCATTGACTACCAGCTATTGTCACCAAGTATAATGTCCATCCATCTCGGATCACTCGCTTATTTTTGCTTGTTTTGCCATCAACGTTGACTATACGGATGAGTTTTTTGAATATCGGGATTTCAACAACATAGATTGGGGGGGTTTATTTTCATTTTTAAGTGTTTACGATATGTTTAAGTGTACCCTTTCTAGTTCGCTCATGAATGACATGTTTCAATTTGTCCCTACTGTGAGGAAAAAATTGTGTAAGGGCATTGATGCCTGTGCTGCGATTCACTTACTTTTAACGAACCGACAATCGTTACATTTGTCGACAAATATATTCGCTTGCAGTAACGATAGTGTGATTCTGTAACTCTTTTTTAACGATAGTAAACAGCTGTATTTTTGTAACATCTCTTAAAAATGTAAAAAAAACGAAACGCACAAAAGAGAATAAAATAAAAACAAATGAAATTGTTCTTAGCACCCCGTGTTACACATGTTTTTTCATTCAAACTGCATATAAAAAGGTCTGGCCAGACTCATGAGTAAGACGAAGGGTTAATTTGTGGTTTTAACATTTTTTTTTTGTAAATTTTACATTTAAAATTTTGTTTTCGTTTTTAATATCCTTTTTTTGTAAATTTTAAATTTAGGATTTTGTTTTTGTTCATACATATACTTATGAATATAACTTTATATGTATGTAAGCTATTTTAAACATAAAATACATTTTATCGATTAAATAAACACAACCTAAATTATTGTCGCTAAAACAACGACAAAAAAATTGCTAAAAGTAACAGCTGACTTCAAACGACAGCGAATATCGTTAAAAATTTTACTGAATACCATATTCGATAAATTTTCGTTATATATATTTTTACGATTCGATTATCGTTATAAAAGTTAGTGAATCGCACTACTGGATGAAGTTTAATACTGATATTCGTATGAGGTCGTTACGTGATCTGTCTTTTACGACTTTTAAAGCAAACCCCTCTAATCATAACTGGAGTGTCATACGTAAGGAGAGAATTAAATATTTTTCTAAACTCTTTGGCTCTATATGTAGATTCCCGTCACTTTTGGAGAGTTATTAAGGGGCATGGTTCTAGTGACTTTATACCTAATTATGCAGTTCTTGATAGGTTCGTGAACTTGGGTAGCTCCTTTTCCTTCTCCTGCGTTAATACAATGGAACTTTTTGATGCCATCAGCGTGGAAAATTGCACGTATTCTTCCTATTCCGAAGAAAAGAGTTATTAACTGCCCGGATAAGATTTCCTTGGATGTGATTTTGATAAATATGTACGAGTTCGTAACTTGTGTACATTTCATAAGGTGGTAAAAAGTGGTACACCTGTTGTAGTTTGCAACTATTTTCTTATTTCGCCTAGAAACAGAAATCCTCATCTTAATTTTGCAAGCATATTTAGGTCGGATTTCTTCAGATCTTTTCTAAGTAGTTAGAGTAACCAGCTATTGGAATGGACTGCCATTAGAGCTGCGTATATTTATGCACTCAAACAATGTCTTTAAGCTAAAACTTGTTAAACATTTCTCCTCCTAAATGTTCTTACTCACTGTATAGTATTTGACGTTTTTACATTACTTGGGTACGCTCTTCCCTAACTGGGCCGTGTACGTAATTTGTGTAATCTAGTTACTATTTATATCTAATGACAGGATGTGTGTTATGCCTTGGGGGGCGAGTATTAGGTTGTATAATTAGACAAGTTATAGATAAAAGACGTTTTTTTTAATGTACATATGTATATAACATCTTGAGCTGAGGTGCGATAGCAAACCAGTTTTTTAAAAACGGAAAACTTAGTGAAAAATAATTTTTTATAAATAACACATGATGGAAAAAGCGCTTCGTTGTAATACAATATTTTAACAACGTTATAAATAAATTTTTCTTTGCTTTTTTGAATGGAAATTAGTATGATTGAAAAAATTTTTTTTTCTTCTTCAACTTTTTAAATTGACTCAAGATGTTTTGATGAAACGACACAAATATGTATGTATGTAGGTATAAAGAATAAAAAGTTTTTTGTCTTGTAGCTTTTGATTACTTAAGGCTAGATTACACTATTATGCTTTGTATTAATACATGTCAAAATCTCAAGTAATATGACAAAGTGTGATAGTGTGAATGTAATGTAACACGAAAATGACAAGTATTATGAAAAAAGTTTGACATCCCATACGACTTCATCGTTTTTTGAAAAATTTCTAAACAATAATACTATTCATTGGATCAGGGTTGCATTTTTTTTTAATGTGTGAGTGTTTATACTTTGTGTGATGATGTAAACACAAACTGTCATGCTACATTAGATTTGTTGACAGTCGCAACAAAACTCATTAGATTTCTATCTCACAAAGTATTATGGAATACGTAAGACTTGTGAGATAGTGTAATCTAGGCTTTAGGTATTAAGACTGTGTAATATATTTTTAATGGCCCACATGGGCTTTGTATTACCTTACTGATGAATAAATAAATAAATAATGAAGTTCAAGCGAATGAGTTAAACTTATTCCTTAAATTTTATGTTCTAAATATTTAAAAAAATAAGTTTTTTTATAAGGCATACTTTCCACATTAAAATAAAATAAAAGACAAAAATATTAAAATATATGCATATATATGAACATACACCTAGTTACATATCGTCGGTTGATTTTTTAATTGTCGTATGTGGATACAAATTACATACGACATACGACAGTTAAATAATCAACCGACGATATGTATAGTCAGAAACAAAAACAATCAAAACTATGTTGCTAAACATAAGGGAACATTTGCTTACTCCTTTACTTTAATTCATGATTATTATTGTTGTTGTTTCTGTTATTGGTTTTGTTAAGATATGCAAAAAATACAATAAAAATAATTACGTTCGGTCACTCACCAAACTTTGTTGATAAAAAATTATTAAATGTTGTTTAAGATGTCTCGGAGACCTCTTCGAACATTCTGCATACACTGGGTAATTATAATGTTGTTAAAATTGAAGTTGCATATTTTCTAAATGATATTGGAATTGATTAATTTAAAAGGTATAAATACATAAAGGCATTCTTTTCGATACAGGCCTTACTAGAAATGTTTTAAATATAATTTTAGCTTAAGCTTAGATAATGAAGATATTTTAAATAGGTATATGTATAATGTTTTCATTAAGGTAAGGTTAGGATTATATTAAATTCGTTGTGTTTGTTTAATATGACAGAAAATTTAGACGGTGGTATGAAATGGATAAATTAGGTATAATGGGAAACGGAAACTATTATTGAAATGCTAAAGGTTTTGAGTCTTAGGAACTATTGTGAATTTTACCGAATTATGTTAAAATTATAGGCCTTATATGGTTAAAAATTTTAGAAGTTTAGAATAGTTATTAAGTAATAGTTTTTTTTTTTTGTTTTTGTGAAAGTGTTAGTATAATATTATATAAGCTATTATTATTTAAGGGATTTTGTTAAATTGTTAATTGTTTGAAGAATTTAGGTTTGTATATACATTTTTTTTTAATTATATATGAAGAGTAGAAAAATATAGCATTGTTAACAAGGTGTCTTTATGGGTTACATTTGCCTAAAGCATAATTATTAAGTACGTAAAAAAAAGTTCTTAAGTTTCACACTTCTCTTGGTTTGGAGCTTTTGACCTCTCACACTGCAATGCTTGCAAAACGAGTTTTTGTTGTAAGCTTTTTTTCCGTGGAGCAGATCTTTCACAAGTTTGGCAAAGTTATGACGTCACCGCTTGTAATACGCACTCTATTTATATTGCGTGGTGCGTATAAAATAATTGGTTTGGGACAGCGGTGGTCAAAATTGTGTAATGTAATTTCACTCTTTTTTATTAAAAACATAAACATAAAATGAAACACTTATGTAAAGAAGGAGTATTTTAATTAATTTAAGCTATTACCTTATTTATTAAGGCTGTAAGTCTTAATTTATAGGAGCAAATATTCCCCAGGTAACCAAAAGAAAAATGTTGGAAAATTATGGTCTCCCTTATGATTTACCTGATTTGAATTTTTGACGTTTTTGAGGTTAAATATTATTTTGCCCTTCAGAGCCTGTGCTCAGACAATTTCTGAACAAACATTGTTAGGTTTTATTTGATTTATTAATATTTGATGGAAGTTATTACCTTTTTTATTTCAGTATCAAATACGAAAGAAAACATGTATTTTCCAATTTATTTTTTACGATTATGGTTATAATATGTAACCTAACTGCTTTTTTTTTGCGTTTATAAATAATTAAACTTTTAATTTTCTTTTAATTTACTTTCTAACTTGTTCGCTCGAAATCTGGATTAAAAAGAGCGATTTGTTAATTTAATGGACAAAACCAAGCTCATGTCTTATTGACAATATTCTTCCTTTTTCTTCTTTGAACATGAATTGGCGTTCAAATGATTCATGTCATGTTGACGACATGTGCTTTTTTGATATTGAAAACAATAACAAAATTAAACAACGAATGAAAAAGCAAAACGTAAAGACAGTACATGTATCTGTGTACTCGTTTCTTTTCCCCTCGTCCCTCTCGCCTATAAAGGAGCAATCATGTCAATAAGACAAGAGCCGTATGAACACAGACTAAGTGATTGGCATTTCGAATGATTACTTAAATTAGTGCCCCAGACTATCAAACTAATTGTTCACAAGATGTCCGGGGTGTCCCGGTAGGCTAGCTAGTAGTAAGCTAGTCTATCAACCCCGGGGTTGCGGGTTCGATTCCCGCCAGAGACTCTGGTTTTTTTCCTGCAGACAAGCGTCAAGCTTCGCGGGGATTAGCATAGGGAATTAAAAAAAAAAAAATAAGAAACAGTATTCATAAATAAATATAATTAAAATGCATAATATAATTAAATTGAAAAATACTTAAATAATTTTTAAGTGTCCTAAGAAAAACAAATAAAATAAGACGTGGACCCTGTCCTTAAAATCTTGTTTAGGAGAAAAAATCATTTCACACCTGTTGCTGCTAGAGCAGCTGTTTGAGATAAGAGAGATCGAAAAGGCTATTTGTAATTTAAACCCCAAGAAATCCCCTGGTTTTGGTAAGATCAGCAACAAAATGGTTTCGGAACTACCCTGCATAGCAAAGAAAATTATTCTTTTTATTTTTAATGCTATTTTACACCTTGAATACTATCCTTAAACGTGGAAGGTCTCCTTAGTTACCATGATACCTAAACCTGGAAAGGATCACACAAAAGTTGAGTCATATAGGCCTATTAGCTTACTTTCTACCATATCAAAGCTGTTATTGTCAAAATTAACCCCAATTTTAAATGAAAATAGATGTTTTCCCAACCACCAATTCAGCTTTAGAAGAGAACACAGCACAATTGAACAAACCCATCAAATACTAAACGCCATAAGAAGAGCCTTTGAAGAACGAATATATTGTTCCGCTCTCTTCATCGATGTTTCTCAAGCTTTTGATAAAGTCTGGCATGAAGGCTTGTTACATAAATTTTCCAGCAAACACACAAGCTGTTAGAAAGCTACTTAGTCGGGTGTCAATTTATTATATTCACCTCAGCCAATTTGCGTTGGAGACCCACAAGGCACAATGCTGGGGCCTCTATTATACTTAATTTATACTTCGGACATGCTAACAAACAACTACACCCAAGCTTCAACATTTGCAGACGATACAGCTTTTCTAAGCGTGCAAAACAAGTATACGTTACGTATTTTTAACTTAAAAAAAAAGGAACAAAATTCATATTTGCTTTTAATTATCATTTTCCTTATTTAATTATTTGTTAATCGAGTTGAACGGAAGAAGCTAGACTTTTTACAATATTCTTTTCTTATCGACTTTCTTATTTTAAATCTGTTGATTAATCGAAAAATGTGTTGCAATTATTACTTGGTAATTCCATAGAATATTTCTTTAACATTGCATTTTCGTTATGGGAACGGAAATGAAATAAATATAATTTTTACAATATCTATTAAAATTAATTTTATTAAACTGTTTCTAAATTGAATTCTTTTATGGTAAATTGGGACTGTTGCAATTCTTAGAATTGCGACCGAAAATAATGAATGAATTCAACTTTAATTTCTTAAAACAAATAGGAAATGGGTGTCGTGTTACATTTCTTCATTTGGTGATAATTCGGTTTGCTATAAAGTCATAATAGGGTCGGGTGTTTGTATATGTAACTTCTCCCTCCTGCAAATTAGAATTCTCCTGATTGATATATCTTTGTTTTATAATAACAAAAATTAAGATAATAATTATAATTATTGCTAATAGGAAATTAACTCCATAGGATATTTACTCTGATATTTTAATGCTTTAATATTTTTATACCCTTCACCACAGGTGGAAAAGAGTATATATTAGTTTGTCATTCCGTTTGTAATATCTACTATATTGATCTTAGACCCTAAAAAGTATATATATATGTATATTCTGGGTCCTTACGATTGAGAGATTTAATGTCTGAGTTGAGTTGTAAACCATATTTAATTTTAATGACATTCAAACAACGTTCCTTTATGGTTCAGTTGTCTAGGGGGTTGGTTAAGGTTAGAAACTGTGAGTTCGAATCTTGGTTTTTCAAAAACAAATTTTTTTTTAATTTTTATGTTCAAAAAAATATTTGTCGGTTTTTAAATTTAATTTATAATAAAGTTTTAAGTATTGTAAATATGTATGTATATGTAAAAATTATTTAGTTTCTATCTAGTTGCTCTATATTCCGCTCGCACAATGGTGAAGGGTAAATAAGATTCGGCACAGCCGAATATAGCACTCTTACTTGTTTAAGTTATTGTTGTTTTCTGCTTCAATTTCTTGAAACGTTATTTTGCGTTAAAAATTGTTTACAATATGTACATTTTCAATCACTTGTTTTTCTTTTATGTTTTCAACTATGTTTGAAAAATAATAATCTTTGAATCTAATTGAACAATTATTAAAATTTATTAGATAATTTCCTTTTAGAATGATACTGTCAGAATTAAAATTTTGATTGATACGTATGTATATTTATTGCGTTTTTAACTAAGATTGTATCTATATCTTATTTCTAAATCTTTATTCTTTACAAATTGACAATTGTTTTTAATTTAACAGTGATTACTTAGTTTTATATTTTTTAAATGTTTATTTTCTTCAAATTAATATGTTGCGTTTTTGAACTCACATGTTTGCTCCATTATAGAATCTATCCCGTCATTGTGATCATTTGGTAGTGGAACAATATATCTTAGTTTAACAGTAATATTAAATTAAATATAATTAAATGTTTTAGGTATTTTTATTGCGAAAATTAAACATGAATTATTAAAAAATGATGTTCCTATTTGAATATATTGTTACGTTACTGCCTTTCAATAACGTTTTGGTTTATTTCCTTTAAATTAAACCGTTTCGAGTTCTTTATTGCACTTTAAATAAAAAAAAAATATCACAACACTTTAAATACTGGCTATAATTTACACAACTTTATTTAGTACTTAGGCACTTTAACAACCGTAATTTATAGCTTATTCACAACTAACTATAATTTTCTCAGCGTGATACGTTTTTCTGAACTTAGAATGATCTCATTATGCTAGCCGCCGCAAGTATTTATACTCTAGCCCAGACGTCTAAATGGCTCTAGAAAGTTCGCCGCATAACGGCTACTTACTCATCTATAGCTACTATTAGGGTTACCGTTGGAAATTTTCGAAAAGGGTCACAAAAAGGGGATTTTCCAGAAAAAGGGGTCAAAAAAGGGTATTTCAATAAAAAAGGGTCAACATTTTTAAAAGCAGTATTTCCCATTTTAATATAAATAAAAAGACCAAGTTTTTTTATAAACAAACAAAAAATAAATATTTCAGGTAGGCAGTGCTTAAAAAACTTAATTTGTTTATGGAATGCCCTTTCCTGTTTTTAACACTTGACAAAAAGTTTGTTCTTCATCATTATAGCTAATTTTTTTTAATACTTTTTATGTTATATTCCGAATTTTTTTTTACCGATTTAGCGATTTCATATAAATTTAAGGTTTTGTTTCCAATTTTGCAATCGTTGGCGAATTTTTTTCTGCAAGTTTTGTGATTCTTTAAAGCTGTTACCAAATATTTGGGAATTTCAGCAATTTTTACTGAATTTTTTTCATTCCTGTTAGTTTTAGGGACTTTTAATCAATTTGATGGCGCTATTTTTGCAAAGTTTTTCGAGTTTTGAAATTTTTGCGAAGCTTTCTTGCTCTTTGAGGCAATCCTCGCCGTTTTAAAAATGGCCCCATACATTAACCGATGTCACCTTTTTTACAGGGCACTCTTAATATTATCGATTTTAAAGGGGGCGAAAAGTTCAAGGCCTTATGACCTTATTAAGGGTGAATTTTTTAGCATAAAACTTGCTTCTCTATAAGAGAGCAAAACATTTATAAGAAACGAACTCCTAATTGCATTTTTTAAATAAAATGTCACATTTTTTTTTTAAAGAAATCACCATAAGTTATTCAATAAATAAAACATAACCAATATGTATATGAGTTATTTTTGCTATTAGGGAAATCGTACTTTAATTTGTACTTTACTATCGAAAATCTAATTTAGAAGTCGTACAAAATCTCTTAACACAAATCTTTTTACGAATACTAACTGGTTTTTAGGAATTTGCGTTTTATATATTTTGGTGTTAAATCTTCACTTGAAGCCCATTTCTCTATCTGCGCTTATTTCGAAAACATTTTTTAGCACTAACGTCCAGCATTGTTGACAAAAAACAAAATGTGAGCGCTTTTTCCCAAAAAGGGTCAAAAGGTGTCAAAAAATAGGTGAAAATGATACAAAAGTATAATATAAAAAAAGGGTCATTAATAGTATCAAGACCGTCAAAAAAGGGTCAAATTGATACTTTAGTATCACAACGGTAACGCTGGTTACTATGTATCTATATTGCTGAATTAATTTAGTTATTAGGCATCATAAACTTAGACATACTTTTAGGCGTTACCATAAATTGAGATAACTTAATATCGAACATTCGAGTATTTACAGTGGGGTTGAAGTACAATTATGCACAACAGTTTTAACATTACATCTGTACATTGATTTTTACACTAGAAGTATGCATAACTTATACAATAACAATTTTAACTAATAAAATAACTAACAAATACTTAATAACTAATCAATACAAGATAAACAATAATTATAACTAATTATTAACTAAAGCTACTTTCGTAACAATATTTTAGTTTATTATAGTCTATTTCATATTTTTCTTTCTCATTATAAGTTAAGATACTTGGATGTGAAATACTAAATATTGCGGAAATTACATTATCCTGTAGGTGTTCTGTTATATTTTTAATTAATTGTATATTCAATAATTGCTCTAAATATATAATTTTATCTGTTTCTGTATCTACCAATTTATTGACGAAATTTAATTCTGTTTCTATTATTTTTTTTTTATAATTTTTTACAATCATTTTGAAATGGCTTACAGTTTCATTAAAATAATCATTAATTAAGATTTGTTGGTCACTATTTTCTTTAATTTCGTCAATATTAAAAATATGTATCTGAATGTTTTGTCTGTCTTCGTCGTCCATAGTCCCGAGTAGCCTTTTCGACATGCTACCTATTCCGTTAGTTAGTCTTCTTCGCTGTCTGTTTGTTTTGGTATTAAAGTGGCCAGTTTATTTCTAGCTTCTTATAACACTGTGCAACAAAATCCGTGTCATCGCCGCCACCCTCAACACATGAAACGCGAAATGAAAGTAGTTTACTAGTAGAGCAAATCTGCCAAAGGGTTTTGAAAAGTTAGCTCGGGCTCCCGAAATATGGGACCCTAAAGTTCTTAAATTTTTTTTTATTGAATCTTTCTTGTCGAAAATTACAATATGTATTCAAAGCTTAATCCTAATTCTTATTTGTATTTGTTAGCCGTTACCAGTGTAACCGCTAATTAATTGCATTCAAGTGTCAAAAAAGCCTGCTAGGCTCAAAGTGTCGGATCTTTTCAGCCTCCGGTGACCTTCGAACTTTATTAGATCCCGAGCGAGGTAGATGGGATGTATTTGACTGAATACTTTTTAATTTCTTCCTGGATGGTAGCGATGTTAAGATCTCTGTGGATAATGTCATTACGTATATACCATGGGGCGTAGACAATTTGCCGTCATATCCTAGACTGTCTTCTTTGTAGCTTCTGGATGTTTAATGCGCATGCAGTGCCCCATAATTGGATGCCATATGGGCAAATCCCAAAAACAGTCCACCAACCAAAAATTTTTCAAAATAATTTTTTTTAATGGAATATAACACTAGATGTATAATTTCATTTTTATATTAAAACAAGTTAGAGTGCTATATTCGGCTGTGCCGAATCTTTGATACCCTCCACCGACAGTTCGAATGTTTAAGGAGTAATATTTGTATGATGTTATTATAATCTTAAACTGTGACGATTTGTTATCAATTATGGTTTAAGGCAACCAAACTGTTTTCCGGTAGAAGGGTTTATATGGGGCCTAGGGTAAATTATGGACCTATCATCACGAAATTTTACAGCGTTATTTCTAGTCCTTTAAAACTGTGACGTACCAATTTCTGTTATGATAGCATTATTAATTATGGTTTTAGGTGTACTGAACTGTTTTCCGGGAGTAGGGTTTCTATGGGGCCTAGAGTAAATTATGTACCGATCTTCACGAAATTTCACAGTATCATTTATAGTCCTATAAAACTGTGACGAGCCGAAATTTGTTATGATTGCATTATTTTTTACGGTTTTAGGCGTACTAAACTGTTTTCCGGTAGTAGGGTTTATATGGAGCCCAAGGTAAATTATGGACCGATCGTCACGAAATTTCACAGTGTTATTTCTTGTCCTAAAAAACTGTGACGTACCAAATTTTGTTACGCTAGCGTTATTTTTTACGGTTTTAGGCGTACTAAACTGTTTTCCGGGAGTATATGGGGCCCAGGGTAAATTATGGACCGATCTTCACGAAATAACACAATTTTATTTCTTGTCCAATAAAACTTTGATGTACCAAATTTTGTTATGATAGCATTATTTTTTACGGATTTAGGCGTACTAAACTGTTTTCCGGGAGTAAGGTTTATATGGGCCCAGGGTAAGTTATGGACCGATCTTCACGAAATAACACAATTTTATTTCTTGTCCAATAAAACTTTGATGTACCAAATTTTGTTATGATAGCATTATTTTTTACGTTTATAGGCGTACTAAGTTGTTTTCCGGAAGTAGGTTTTATATGGGGCCTATGGTAAATTATGGACCGATCTTCACGAAACTTAATAGTTTAATTTCTAGTCCTATGTAACTGTGACTTGCCAAAATTTGTAATGATAGCATTGTTAGTTAGGGTTTTAGGCTTAATATACTGTTTTCCGGGAGTAGGGTTTATATGGGGCCTAGGGTAAATTATTAACGGATCTTCAAGAAATTTCACAGCGTGATTTCCAGTTGAATAAAACGAATTGCTGCGAAATCTTATATCATTCTGTGCATTTTTCCACCATTTATGTTAGTTTTTGTAACAAAATTATCAATTTTTTTTAGGTGGTGGTTCCACATTTTGATTCATAGCTCAGATCCTATTGAACCGATTTTGCTGAATTTCAATCCCAAACTGCTTAGGATAACTACAAGCAATTTGACATCAAGTTTGTTGATTTCTTTTGAGTTTTTCGAAAGTGAGCGTGTTTTCAACAGACGGACAGACGGACAGACGACGGACATGGCTAAATCGACTTAACATTACTCAAGGACCCAGAATATATATACTTTATAGGGTCTGAGATGAATAGTAAAAAAGTTTCACACGGAATGACAAACTGAATATACCCTCTTCACAACTAATTGTGGTGGAGGGTATAAAATATGTATTTCAATAATCATTAATGCAATAATTTTTAGTTAATCCTACCCCACTGCTGATTTCTAAATGTTATACGTGAATGTAGCATTATTTTAGGTGATTTTTGTGCTTAAAGTAGCACTTACAGCAGACTTATCAAAATATAAATTTCATTAAAAAAAAATTGACATTCATTAGTTAAGAAATTAGTTTAAGAAATGCAATTCATAAAAATATAATTTGTTTTGTTAAAATAAATAAAATATAATAATAAAATACTACTGGAAAAACTGTAGCGCGCGTCACAAAGGGTTCACGGCTTTTTTCAAAAAATCACAAAATTTTTTAGCTGCGAATAAGTGCGTTTGGAATTCTCTTATAGTCATCTTTCTTTTAGTAATTAGATTTTGTATACCTTATCATGCCAAATTCGCTAAAAGTTAGGAAAACGCACTTTGGGTGCCCCGGTAGGCTAGCTAGTAGTGAGCTAGTCTATCAACCCCGAGGTTGCGGGTTCGATTCCCGCCAGAGACTCTGGTTTCTTTCCTGCTGACAAGCGTCAAGCTTCGCGGGGATAAGCATAGGGAATTAAAAACAAAAAAAAAAAAACCTTTAAAGTTACTTCCACTTTTTGTAGCATGCGTCACAAAACTTTGTGATCAATTATTTCGCAACAAATACTTGCTAAGAAATTATGATGTATGCCATTCGTAAGTACATATTAATGTCACTAAATACTATATATAAGTTGAAGCTATCTTTTTTGAAAGACCAAAAAATGTTTATATTTCAATCAGAAAACGCGTGCGAATCTATCGTTCGTCACGCAGGATTTGCCCATATGTCCATATTGGTTTTACGATAGACTTGAAGAGAACTTTGTTGTCTAAGGATAAGTTTGAGTTTCGACCGATTAGCCAATGAAGTTGAGCTGCTTTAAGCTTCATTGCCGTTATTTTCGCTCCAATATGACGAGACCAGTAGCTCGTTTCTGTATTTCTCGCATCGTAAAATTTCTTACATGAAGTGTGAAACAAAAAATTCCATCGTTTCTCGATTTATTAGATAAAAGTGTTTCTGTATTTGAATGCGAAAACAGACACAACAAATTCTGTTTATACTGAAATATTTCCAGTAATTAAGTGTCAAATAAAAGCGAAACGTCAACAAAAGAAATAAATATAATAAAAACAGGGCTGCCAGATTCGACGATTTATCGTAATTTTAACGATTTTCTTGTTCCGAAATTAACAAAGTGACGTGTTTATGATTTTTTCTAAAAAGGTGACGAAAGCAAAAACAAAATCAAAAATATTTTATAATTTTGTTGTTACTTTTTATAGAAATTCATCTTTAATTTTTAAATTTAAAACACTTCTATTTTGTGGCGTTGAAAATTGAAAAAAAAACAATATGAATGTCTGTAGAAAGCAACAACAAATTTATAAAATATTTTTGATTTTGTTTATGCTTTAAATGAAATTGTTGGCGTTGCGTTGCGTTTTACACTATAAGCCCCTTAGTCTTCGAAATAAGATAATTGTAAATATTTTTATATGTTTGTTTATAAGACAAAAAGATATCTTTAGAAACAAGGGTTACATTTTTATATTTATCCCTATTGTGAAAATTGTCCTCGAAATTGTTTGGCTCTTCCCTGAAAAATGTATCGGCAAAAGCAAAATTTCGAGGGAAAGTAATGGACCGACTTGGCTTATTTTGAACATTTAATACTTCTTATATACATATTCAGAATATGACTGAAATAAACCGGTTTAATCGTTAATCGGAAAAAGCCAATTTGAAATTAACCGATCAGTTAATCGGGTAGTAATTAATCGGTTAACCAGTTGACGGAATACCCTAGTATTTAGATAAAAAAATGACTTACTTTTGAATTTTTTCATTTTGGTACAACCCTTGTAAAATTCATTAGTTTTTTCAGTAGATTTGTATGTTTTGCTTTTATCTGTTTCTGAATACTTAACATATTATTTTGTATGCGAAGTTTTTACTGGGTCTTTAACCCGTTTATTTATGAACCGATTTTTTTAATTTTAACTACCAGGTATTCTACTAAGTCTATGTCAGGTAAAAAAGAAAAAGACTAAAGGAATAGGTAAATTAAAGATTTATAGCTCAGCCATTTGTAAACCGATATAGTTAAATTTCAATAATATACTATTTCGGACTACATACGATATAAATAAGGTTTTTGTAAATATATATCTATTTTAAAAAAGGATGTATGTTTATTTTATTAAGCTTGGTTTCTTTTTTCTTTTGTAAAAATATTTTTTTTATTTTTTGTTTAATATGATATTTTCTCATGCCTTTGTTAGACTTCTCCAGGGAAAAACGACAATTTTAAATTGTTATCGGATTAAAGAAAATAAATAATTTTATAAAAAATAATCCTTCAGCTTAACAAAAGAAATATAAATTTAAAGAAATTGTTAAATACCCATGAACTTTAACTTTGTTTTTGTTTGATTATGTTTTAATAAAAGTCGAATCTAATTTGTTTAAAATTTATTTTAGATTGCACGATTTTTAAAACAAAAAAGACGATCTTTTTCTCAGGAAATCGACGATTTTGACACAAATTTATCTGGCAGCACTGAATAAAACCAAAACAAGGAAAGGCTAAAAAAAAATTTAAATTAACAAAATATAACAATTGTGTTTTGTTAATTTTCATCATAAAAATTATGCATTCATCATTTAAATTCCTTAAATTTTTTATTTATTTTAAAAAAATAGGATGTAAACATACTTTTAATTTAAAATATCTACATTTTGTTTTTCTCGCAGCAATTTCAAATGCGACTAATTTTGACAGTTCTTGTAAGAAAGTTTTCGCAAAATATTGTTACGGAAACACTTTTTCTCATATCCTTCCAATAAATACTGGAAAATTATTTAAATGACAGATAATTCTCGCAAAGAAAAGATACAGAAACACTTGTGTGAGAAAAACCATTTTTTGTTTCATTTCACACTATTTTTGTTGCAATTCACACGTTTCATGCGAAAAGTTTATCGATGTGAGAAATACAGAAACGGGCTACAGGTCAGGCGTCTAACTATATGAATTCCCAAGTATTTAACATGGCTTTCTACCGGAACAGTGATGTTATTTATTTTTACAGCAGGGAACGTTTGTCTTCTGAGCGTGAAAGTTAAGTGAGCACATTTAGCCGGGTTAACGTTTATTTTCCATTTTTCTAGCCAGGCTTCTAGTTCATTGATGTGGGACTGTAAATGCAACTTTTGGGTCCTGATTAACACTATTAAATGCTGTGTCGTATGCAAACGTAGAAGTATGTGTGCTCGGGCTTGTTGGCATATCAGCTGTATATATTATATACAGTAACGGCCCTAATATGCTGCCTTGAGGGACACCAGCAGATATTTTTTGGTGGGGGAGTATTGGTTTTTTGATCTAACCAGGAATGTTCTGCTAGTTAAATAGCTCTCAAGGAGTTTGTGAGTGTTTTGTGGAAGCATTCGTGTTATTTTAATGATCAGCCAAACTTTGTCGAATGCTTGGGAAATGTCTATAAACAGTGCTGAGCAATATTCCTTTCTCCCAAACGCTGATCTAATTTGGGTAACAATTCTATGCACTTGTTCGATTGTACCATGCCTTGCTCGGAATCCGAACTGATGATCCGGAATGATTGCCTGTTCATTAAGATAGGGAGTTATACTTAAAAGTAACATTTTTTCGAATAGCTTTGATAATATTGATAGTAGGCTGATTGGTCTGTACGACGTAATTTGACTAGCGTCTTTTCCTGGCTTAGGAATCATAACAATTGTAGAGGTCTTCCAAGAGGATGGGAAGTAGCCAACTCGTAATATCGCATTTAAGATGAGCAGCAAGGTTCTTGAAGCAGACGTAGGTAAGTTTCTTATCATTGAGCCTGTGATGCGGTCAGGACCGGGAGATTTTTTAATGTTGACATTTTCTATTGCTGATTTTGCTTGGGTTAATTTAAATTTTATTGGATCATTAACTGTATCAGGAATAATTGAACGGCAGAAACAAGTAACAGCATCATGGGGCGTGAAAACTTTCTCAAAGTGGCTTGCAAAGGCATTTATTTTTTCGGCCCAGGTACGGTTTTCCAGTCTTAGTGGAGATTCGTGGGTTATAGGGCATTGCCTATGTCTTACAGCCTTCCATAAGCTGTAATTGGAGTTTTTTGTGGCATCCAGTCTGTTTAGATAGCCTTCTATTGCAGAGTCATGTTTCTGTCTCAGTTTGTTGCGTAGAGTTGCCTGGTATAACCGCAGTTGGGCCCTGATGGTTGGGGAACGATTATTTTGCCATTGTTTTCTCAACTTCCTTTTTCCCTGACAAGGGTCTCTATATCCACAGATGTGAATTGCGGACCACGCTTTATTGTACGCTTGATTGGGGTTGCATTTTTGCAGCAGAATCCAAGACATCCGGAAGTCGGTCGACAGCTGTTTGAATGTCAGATGAATTCTTTAGGCTCTATAGATGATAGCTGAGAGCTCACATACATTTTATACTTCAACCAATTTGTGTTTTTGTTTGGATAGGAAATAAAGTTTTCAGCTGCGTTATCAAAGTTGCCTTTTAGAAAAATAATTGAAGGTGAATGATCAGACGATAAATCGTGTGAGGAACTAATTAGTAATTGATCGCGCTTGATGTTTTTAATTACGGCAAAGTCGATAAGGTCTGGTAGCTTGTTGAAGTCAGTGTGCCAATAGGTAGGTTCTCCACTCGATACGACATCAAGATTTTTTGTAGTGACGGTGCTATATAGCTGGTTACCTCTAGGACTTTTAACTCTGGAGCCCCAATACGTATGCTTAGCATTGAAGTAGCCTGCTGCAATGAATTTTTGTCCCAATGTGGAGAAGAAGTTTAGAAATTTATCCTGTGCAATTTTATGCCTAGGGGGACAATATACGGATGATAACGTGGTTCATTTTTTATTTAGTAGAACTTGCAGGAGCATGTTTTGGTTTCGCATCATTTCCTGAAACATGTTCTGCATGGTGGCCATGAAGTTATTCATAATTTGAACTAGATTTTCAATTGGGCCCGATATGTCTGCATAAGGTATTTGTGGAGATTTCTTAAGAACATTAGCATATGTAGGTTGGTTTGCGTTAGCTACTTTCGCAGGATTATGTACGTGGGAGTTTTCTTTCAGGACTTGGGCATATGAGTAGTTTGTTTGTTGGTTTGTATAGAGTAAGCATAAGAGCCCGCGGGAAAGTTGGACGCATAAGGTGGACATATTTTTAAATTTGCTCAGGTTCTTTTAAGTGCAAGAACACTCTACAACCCATATAGTTAGCTGTGTGATTTTCGCCACAGTTACTGCATTTCCTGACCTTTGGGTCGACTTTGGAGTGATTGCATTCCGAAGTTTTATGAGCGTCACCACAAACCACACATGCGTGAGGTAGCTTGTAATACGATTTTGTTTGCTCGTATTCCTGACAATTGGTGCACTGAGTGGGACCCTTGCGTTTTAATGGCTCCTCTACTGTTATTCTCCTACTTAAGAGGTATCTCAAGTTGTAAATAGGATGAACCGAATTTTTTGATTTAAGGAGCGATGAATCGAAAGCTATCTCGATACGGTGCATTGGTTGAGGAACTTTGTTCCTCTTCAAAATATTGTGAACAGATCTCACCTCATACCCTTCCAACTCTAAGGCAGACCTTATTTCCTCTGTGGGAACGGAGCTATCAATACCTTTTATGACGACAGTCAAACCCTTAGCACTTTTTAGTTGATACGTATAGTAACTTTTCTTTGCTGCATTGAGGTGTTTTGAGATGATACGAAAGTTCATTTCAGTATGGGTTTGGATCTTGGTCCCTTGGATTTGTCCTCGTCGCACAGTGGTCCAAATTCTCCATCTAGCCGGAAGAAAGTAATTTTTTTTACTATTTCGAAACTAAATATTTTGTTTGATAATAAGTTGACAAGTGCCCAGAGTGCATAACGGTACATTTTTTATTTATTTAACTTCTGTTTCAGGTTTGCTTTCTGGTTTTAAACACAAGTAATTGCTGTTTTGTTTTTCTATTATAGCTTAGTTGATATTTAGTACCGAAATTAAAGTTGTCGTGAAAAAATAAGAAAAGTTTTTAAATTATTTTTTTGCTGAAATTAATTTAACAAAGGTAGGAACAAATTTTACTATTTTTATATTTCAAATAAAATGTTTTGTTTAGAAAAAATGCAGTTTTGTACGTGTGTGTCTTATATGTTAACATTTTGTTCAATGTCCAAATTCAATTAGAGTTTTAAATGGGAATTTATAAGACTTTAATTCTATTATTTGTGGTTTTGTAATCTGTATAATGGTAGCTTGTCCATGTTTTCAAATTTAGCTGCCAGTTTTTGTCTAAATGCTTTTTTACTAAGAGGGAACTATTTGCTGCTTGAAACTTAATGGTGTTGTATCACATGTTTTTGATAAGATCGGGCTTCAGAATAGTGAAACGGATAGCTATTTCAAACAAGTGAATCTGCTCTAATGTTTATATGGTTTCTGGCTAAGAAGTGGGCTCAAGCCAATCGAACAAAGCTAGTTTTCGAGACTACAAATAAACATTGGCTAGATCGGAATTTTGAAATTCCAATTAAGTCTTCTTCAGCACCTCAGGATGACGGATTACTGGATTGGCCGTCGACATCAAACTATGGCAGACCTTCTAAAGAATTCTCAGATAAAAGTAAGAGAGCAAAGCGAAAGAAAGTTGCACCTTTATTGGAGACTTGGTCCCCAGAAGAACTGACATTTGCTGCTGGAACAAGTCTCTATAGGTCTGGAAAAAGAAATGCTGCGGGCATTGTAAAAACCGTACCCTCTTCTCCGACAAGAGCAGCAAAAAAAAAATTGAGCTTTTCGCCAAAAGTACCAATACCATACACAAATGAGGAGGCGCTAGTTTTGTATATCGATGGTGGATACACCAGGCACACTTATAGTCTTTTGCGTGAAGGTGCTAAAAGCCATAACGCTGATATCTACCCTTCATACCATAAACTTTTGGCTGCAAAAAGGGAATGCTATCCAAATGATGGTATCAACATTTCTGAAATATCTGCGGAAGTATATTTGCAAAGTTTAGTAGATCACACTGCAAAAAGACTTTTAAAGCAGCAAAAAGAAGTTTTGCAACAGTGTAAACCTACAGAGCTTATTTTGTCCTATAAATGGGGATGCGATGGTGGCAGTGGGCATTCGCGGAATAAGCAAGGTTTTAATGAGAACGATGTCGATGGAATGGATGAACATTTGTTTGCAGTTTTTTGGTACCTCTGCAGCTTAAAGAAGGTAACAAACTAATTTGGCAGAATCCACGCCCATCTTCCACAAGATTTTGTAGGCCAATTAAAATTATATTTGAAAAAGAAAGCAATTCTCTAGCTACAAAAGAAATTGATGCGATAAAAACTCAAATAGCTGCGATAGTCCCGACGCAAATGTGTGAATATGGCAAAGAAATTAATATCATCCATAATTTTTATTTGACAATGATAGATGAAAAATTTTCTCAATGCTCGCAGGTTCCTCTCCTCAACGTTGTGGTATATGTGGAGCTTCGCCTACTATAATGAATGACTTAAAGGCAGTTGAAAAGTTACAACCTAATGAAAGCCTTTTTGAGTATGGCCAATCGACGTTGCATGCATGGATACGGTTCTTTGAATGCATCCTTCATATAGCTTACAAACTTGATATAAAAAAATGGCAAGCTTGAGGGGATTTTGATAAAGCAGAAGGAAACCAAGAAAAAAATTGCTGATCGCCTAAGAAAAGAGATGGATTTGTTAGTTGATATTCCCAAACCAGGATGTGGAACAACAAATGACTGGAATACGGCTAGAAGATTCTTCCAGCAACCAACTCTTGTAACTCAATTACAAATGTTGATGAGGAATTAATAAAGAGATTTGGTGTTATGTTGAACAAAATGGCATGTGGCTTTGCTATTAACGTGAATGCATTTCGTACGTATGGCATGGATACAGCAAAACTATATATACAATTGTATTCATCGTATTACATGCCATCCAGTGTTCACAAAGTCCTCATTATATATTTAGATGTTATCCAATATGCAGCACTTCCTATAGGAATATTGTCGGAAGAAGCATTGGAATCTCGAAACAAAGACTTCCGAAATATACGAGAAAGTCACACCCGAAAAATGTCCCGCGAAAAAACAATGCATGAGCTTTTTCACTATCTGCTCTTGTCTTCAGATCCTCTTATTTCTTCTTTTTCAACAAAGGCTTCTATTCATTCTCGCAGTACAGAGCCTTTGGGCAAAGAAGTAATTGCGTTACTTTCAGATGCTTCTCTACCAGAGTCGTTCCTCGATTCTGATATTGAATCAGATTAAAGAAAACATATTGTCATTTTCGATTTGTTGTGTTTGTTCGCTACAGGCCGTTGTTTTTTGAAAAATTTTCAGTTGTCTTTGACTTGCCTTTAACATTTTGAATATTTGGATTATATATACACATATTCATATTTCATTAAATTGAAAACATTATTTCTTTCTATAGCTCCTATTAATGTAGATTACAATTTGTGATAAAAATTCGAAATTTTAGATAAACCAATAAATAATGTTTTACAAAAATACAGGTATATTATTTGTTTTTATTTTTTAACAAAAAATTTGCCACGCCCATTTCACAGATTGCGTCCATTTTTTAGTGAGTGTTTTTATTGATAAAATCTATGAACGTGCAAAGTTTCATGTCAATGCGGCTTTTCAAAAGCGAGTTGTGACTTTCTTCCTGCTAGGTAAAGCATTTGGACCACTGTGCGTCGTATTGAAACGACATAAAATTTTTTTTGCCCACAAGTTCGGACATGATGTTTACTATAGTATTAGATGTTTGCTCTCGCAGGTAGATGGGTAGAGGTTTGGCTTCTTTAATTACTGCTACATTAGCTGATTCTGCTTCTTCGTCGTCAGGAAGGGAGAGTACAGCAAATCTATTTTGGCTTGTTGGCAAGGAGCCTACGTTAGAACTTTTGTATTGTTTAGGCATGCGATCCTGTTGCGTAGACCTAGGCCTAGCCTTTCTCTTTGTTAAAGTGATATATCTATCCATACCTGTTTGCACTTTTGTTTTTTTTTTTTGCAAAGCTGCAGTGTTTATTAACGAATTCATGCTCTGAACTGTATTTGCGGCTTGTTCAGCACACTTGTTCAGGTTGGGCACACTTGGGCTTAACTTTGTGTATGGGAGATCAGATGCTCTGTCAGTTATTTTTGCACTTAGATAGTTCCTATTATACTCTGGGTCACGAGTGTTTTCATTGCTGACGATTGGAGAGTTAATAACTATGTACGCATTTCTATTGGTTGAGCTGGGCCTGCTCTCTTTGTTGGGAGTATTTGTGAGGCTCATTCACGAAATTGCTAGAGCCCCCTTTTTGTTTATATTAATTTATTTTCTGTGCCTATAATTTAATAACACTATTTTCTGTGACTACATATTTAAAATAATATTATTCTCCGCACCTAGTACGAATAATAAAACTTGGCTCGGCTTTAATTTGTTTTGTTTGGTGTTTTTTTTTCACAAAAAATATCACTTAAAAACATCCGCACACATCAAGAGCTGATGACAGAATGATTTTTATTTTTTGAAAAGGCGTTTGGCATAAGTCAAAACAAAAAAAATACAGTCAGCCTCAAAAGAAAGTGTAAGCCCAACAGTTCAACATTTATAAGTCCGTAGATGTTAAAAGGGGGAGAGTACAAAAAATCTGTTTTTATGTTTTTGAAGTTTATTCAGTACTTGTTGATTTTAATAAAAATATTTGTCATTTATTTCTTCTTCATTTTCAAATTAACATTAATCTCAGAAAACGCACTATTTTACGCGTCAAAAAAAAGTGTACAATCTCATATTATTTCCATGTTCCTGCGTCATAAGGGTAATTTGACCCCTAGTTTTTTGTTTTTTCTTGTTACAATCATATTACGGATGTTCAATTATCTTTTCTATCTATACTGATCAATTAAAAGTCAAGTTAACTTTAGTTTGTAAATAATAGTCAACATGGGTAAGCAGACTACAGTAGAAACTCGTCATTTAGTGGTAAAATTGCCATCTGCTGCCGTATTCTGTAATTCGCTTAGCTAAAGCTAAATCTCGATCGCTAAAATTCCTTAGAGAATACCAAAATTAAAATTTTTAGCGATGACACTAAAAGCTAAAATTGCGGCAAATTAAATTTGTTTTGCATTGCCAAATTTAGCAATGCACGTTACTGAATTACATTTGTAGCAACAAATTGCTAAATCAACTTTATATATTTTTAGCGATAGAGATTTAGCTTTAGCGAATTACGGAATACGGCTGCTGAAGGCAAATCTTTGAGAGAAATTGGCAGTACTATTGGCAGATGTCATAAAATGATGAAAAAATATAAGGTTAGTGCAAAAATGTGAAAAATGTTAAAGACCTTCCCATCCTCTAGCAGAACTAAAAATTTGTCCGAAGTAGAAAAGAGGACAATAGTGCGAAGAGTATATGCTTATCCCTGGTGCAGTACAGTAAAAATAGCAGAGTAACGAGCAATAACATTAGCAGCAAGTGTTAGCGACAGTACTGTTCGCCAAGCACTACATGAAGATGGGATATATCGTAGTGTTCCCAGAAAAAAGCCATTGGTATCTGTAAAAATCAAAAAAATCATTTGGAATATGCGAAAAGGCAACACAACAAAAATATTTTTTCTTTATGGGACAAAAAATATTTATTTATCTTTGTTTTTATTATTTTTCGCATGTTCCAGACGATTTTTTTTTGATTTTTACAGATACAAGTGGCTTTTTTCTGGGAACACTACGATATATCCCATCTGTTCATGTAGTGCTTGGCGAACAGTACTGTCGCTAACACTTGCTCCTAATCTTATCGCTCGTTCCTCTGCTATTTTTACTGTACTGCGCCAGGGATAAGCCTTTACTCTTCGCACTATTGTCCTCTTCACCACGTCAGATAAAGTTTTAGGTCTGCTAGAGGGTGGAAGGTCTTTAACATTTTTCACATTTTTGTACTTACCTTATATTTTTTTTTTCATATTATTATGACATCTGCCAATAGTACTGCCAATTTCTCTCAAAGATTTGCCTTCAGATGCCAATTTTACCACTTAATTACGAGTTCCTACTGCACGATTTGTTGGTCTTAGAAGACCCCTAGTGAAATTTAATGCAGAAAATATTCGTCGAACATTTTAACCCTCTCATGTGCCGTTTTAGTGTAGAAGTTAAAAAAGGACAAAAAATACCCCTTAAAATGAGTGTTAGAGGGCTAATTTATTCTATGAAAAGAATCGCCATACAGTTCTACTGAAGACATCTGAAATACAGTACTTTTTGCTTATAGAACACTACTATAGTTGCACAGCTTTTGTGGACTATAAGCGAATTTGGACTATAACCGATTTTTTTATAAGCCATTTTATGGATAATAAGTGAAACCTAGTATAATCCACATTTTGGACTATATAAATATTATTTTCTTCAATAAATTCACTCTTTTTAAATAAAAGAAAAGTTTATTTAAAACATAACCAAATATGGATTTATTTTATACAAATAGTTAAAACAAAAATCTTTTTTATTAATTAATTCAAATGCTTTAAAAGATTTCAATAAAAACAAATGCGTATGAGATTTAGTTTAATGACGAAATCAAACACAACATAAATATAAATTTCATAGGATCTTTACATGGGGTCTTCACCTGACAATTTTTTGTTATACCAAACGTCAAAGTCTATAAAAAAAAACTCTAATATTTATATTAGCTTTTTTTATGAAGTTCGACGTTTATTTAACAAAAAATTGTCAGACGAAGACACCATGTCATGAAATATAAATTGCGAAATTTGGCATTTATAATAGTTGCCAGAAAGGTAAATTAAAACATGTTTTCAGTTGATTAAAAATATATAAGAAACAGAGTGGACTAGAAGCGAACATTTTTGCATGAAGAAGTATATACGCATGCTAAGAAAATGTGGCTTTTAAACGAAAATGGACCACAAGCGAAATGGACCTTAAAATAAAATTATTTAAAAATAAATAAATAATTTGTATGAAATTCGAAAAAATCTGCATGTGAATATGACAGTTTTGGCTTATATCCGTTCTTGGCCTTTAAGCGGAATGGACTTTAAGCGAAAAGTACTGTAGTTATCGATTGTTAAAAAACTGCCATCTTAAATAACGTGCGTATATACATACGTCTCATACATTCAATAAAGTAATAAAAACAACGGACTGTCGCCTTATAAACAAATAACTAAAGTTTTCCTGCACTCGTACAAACATTCAGTCGATAGTTACATCGATAGCGATAGTAGAAAATATCGATAGTATCCCAGCACTACTAAACACACAAAAATTAAAAAAAAATCCACGATCAGTTCTATCTCCAACCATTTGTCGATTGTATATACATAAAACAACCAAAAGTCCTAAGTTAATCGACAATACAAATACGCACAAGCAAAAAATTTTTGACACCTTTGCAAAATTTTAACACCTTTCACTAAATAAACAAAATATTTTCCACTTAATTTCCCTTTTCCCCTTATATTGTATTTGCTACAGTAGTGAACACCCCTAATGGCATGCTCCCAACTTTGTATGGAAAAAGTGGATTAGAATCGGCATATGAAAAAAGAGGTTCACAGATTGTGAACACCTTAATGGCATGCCCCTAACTTTGTATGGAAAACGTGATCTCTCAAACACCTCGTCTACAATATCAGCCACAGCAAATACGAGGTGGGCGATTGCATTGGCCATACTAAATTGTGCTTTCATTTTCCCATAGACAGTGGCAGACTCGTCCGTAGCTGTTCGCAGACTTACCCCGCTTAGTGTTTCGATTGATTTTTGTATTAAATCGAGCTTTATAATATGATGTAAGTAAGTAAGAATGCTTTTTTGACCATTTATGTAACCACAAGCAGTAAGATTCCTGTTACTCCTTTACACTACTGATATAGAATTGTATTTTAACATTTGGTAGATCGAAATTTGCTTTCCTGAATGATTATCCATTTTAATCGATTTTACATGTTTTTTCCTTTACTTCTGCTTTTTCGTACTTTCGTCAAGAATTTTTCTTGAAGTCCAAGTACATTTTTTTGTTTTTTCACTTTGTCTTTCTCTTTTCTGTTGACCTTTTTCAGCACAACTTGAAGGACAAATGTACACATAGAGCTCGTGCCTTAGCTTTAACAATAATTAGTATTGCGGTTATTTTGTTGAACTATTTATGGTTTTTAATCCAAATTTTTAATATTTTTAATTAAGCAAATTTCGATCTACCAAATGTTAAAATACAATTTGGTTTAAGGATTGATGTTTGACTGGTGACGTCAGCAGTCGTCGATGGATGCGGGTGTAAGACGGCAAATCCATCTGAGGAGATCGAGTGGTTGCGATCGAAACATGTCATGGTAACCTGCCGGCCAGGGTTCGAGCCCGAGCCACGTCAAGAATGAAGGATTATCAATAACAATTTAAATTGATTTTCATGTTGTAAAATTCCTTTCTTCATAAAAATAATTTAATAAAAATTAAATTTCATGAGCTTAAGCCTAATTAAAAA
Organism: Pollenia angustigena; assembly: GCA_930367215.1. Taxonomy (NCBI): domain Eukaryota; kingdom Metazoa; phylum Arthropoda; class Insecta; order Diptera; family Polleniidae; genus Pollenia; species Pollenia angustigena. The sequence continues at coordinate 5,641,904 of OV884061.1, read as the reverse complement.
TATTAAAAATTTGGATTAAAAACCATAAATAGTTCAACAAAATAACCACAATACTAATTATTGTTAAAGCTAAGGCACGAGCTCTATGTGTACATTTGTCCTTCAAGTTGTGCTGAAAAAGGTCAACAGAAAAGAGAAAGACAAAGTGAAAAAACAAAAAAATGTACTTGGACTTCAAGAAAAATTCTTGACGAAAGTACGAAAAAACAGAAGTAAAGGAAAAAACATGTAAAATCAATTAAAATGGATAATCATTCAGGAAAGCAAATTTCGATCTACCAAATGTTAAAATACAATTTGGTTTAAGGATTGATGTTTGACTGGTGACGTCAGCAGTCGTCGATGGCTGCGGGTGTAAGACGGCAAATCCATCTGAGGAGATCGAGTGGTTGCGATCGAAACATGTCATGGTAACCTGCCGGCCAGGGTTCGAGCCCGAGCCACGTCAAGAATGAAGGATTATCAATAACAATTTAAATTGATTTTCATGTTGTAAAATTCCTTTCTTCATAAAAATAATTTAATAAAAATTCAATTTCATGAACTTAAGCCTAATTAAAAATATTAAAAATTTGGATAAAATAAAATTTTTAATTTTTTAAAAGCGAATTGAATTAAATTATATTTATGTTAAAATATGATTTTTTAACTGTGTATTGCATAACGGCTAAAATTTCAAATTTTTTATACAGGACAGTATTTTTTAGTATAACAGTTGAACATTTTTGGTCATACATGATATGTAAATGAAACTTCCGCGTATTATAATACTAACGCTTTGAACACTAAACTTATGTAATTGTGTGATACAGAATTTAGTTTATTGAATTTTTTGAGCAGTTCAAACGTGTTTTTGTTTCCCATACCTGGGTGCGCATATTGCGATGGTTAAAGTTAAAGCAAATGTTTTGGAGTATTAAAGGAGAAAAGAAATAAATCTTGAATCTGAATTCGCTTTCGTTTATGTTAAATAACGACGATCCAGAAGCTTGTTTAAAAATGTTAATTCTTAATACATTTTTTTCATGTTACGTATATAAAGTTTATCAGCCAAATTATGAATAAAAATTCCCCGGGAGTTTCTGCCTTTTCCCATTTTTACAATTGTATTAATAATTGGGCTAAATATTTATTATAACTCAGATAACACTGAAATATAAAGTTATTATGCAAGTCTTTTATACCTGAAAAACATTTTCTGTAAATGAAGTGTTAAAACTTTTTCATTGTTTACCACCTTCATTGATGCCCGTGTTAACAGAAATTGCACATAAAATCTTTTCGATACTATCGATAGTTTTTAAGCTAACTATCGAAACTATCGATTGTGGCGACTATCGATAGTTTTGCAGCTCTATAGCCCATGCCCCGCAGCGCTAGCTATTTTTAGTTTAAAGGTGACTTTTGTGATGCCTGTTGGTTGTTCCCTGGTGGCGAAGAAGATCTTGATCATCCTCTTTATTGCTTGCAGTTTCGCTGAATATGGCCAGTTTCACCGCATTTATAGTATTTTACTTTGTTTTTACCTTGCTTCTTGCCCAAAGCCTACAAAACTGCCTCCTTCATGCTTCTCATTTCCTTTAAAATATCTCCTTCATCCTCGGCTGTTATATCGACCTTTCTTTTTTAAAACCAGAATCAGCTCTATGGCTTTTTCTTCATTGTTCCATGCATTTTTTTTTTGGCAACAGTATCAAACTGGAACTTAACAACATTAAAAGGTGAACTGCTGTCAAATCTCGCCGCTTTAATTTTACTAGAGACATCTGGTAAAACTCAAACAGTTTCCTCTTGGCATTGAAGACTATTAACTTTTACTTCCAGATGGTGTAATTTCTCATTAACTTTGAAATTGAATTGAAAAAGTATTACATAATTTCAACGTGGTCTTCAATTTGAATTTATTTATCGCTTTATATATGGAAAAAAAATTATAAAGAATTTTAACAAAACCGCGTGGGGAATATTGTTTAAATTTTGAGTTGGAGGATACCAGGTGCTTACTATTGGTGCACCCTTAATCCAAAAGCATATCCCCACCCCTATGCTTGGTACTTTCGACCACCAGCTGGGAAGCTATACCTTTTCAACGTACTACTGCCATTTTGTGAAAAACGACAATATCTGCCACTTTTACAATATTTGAGGAAGCGGAGCGGAAAATATATTGGTGCATACCCTATCCGGATCGTCCAACCTTTAAACCCATTTTACAAGGTTGAAGATACATTACTTTTAGCCTGACAAGTGAAAGTAAAAAGAGTTCAAGCTATTAAATTTTGTAATTTTTGTATCTATCCATATTAACGTATAAGTAGATACTGTGGCAATAAGACTTAAATAATATTAATTTGCATCTCTTCTTAAAAGCCCAATACTACAACATCTTCCAGAGAACTGGCCAGCTGAAGGAAATTACGTGAGAAGTTACCAAGTAGAAAAAGTAAGTTTGAATTAATAATTTTACATGCATAATATTATTAATTTCTTTTTGCTATAATCTACATATAAAAAAAACAAAATATTCTAACACACAAATTCATACCTACATATTTTCAATTGTCCACGTTATACTTAACTCTTTTTACGCGTACTCATTTATCGTTATAAAAATCCTAGATCATAAAATTACATTGAAGATTTTTTTGTCGGTTTTTTTGTTTTTTTTTTTTATTTAACTATATTTGTATCGTAGTAATGTTAGAGAATATTTCTTTGCTTTATTTAAAAGCACAACTTTTATATTCAAAAAATAAAGGTATTGTTGTTGGTGTAAAATATGAGTGAATAAATTGTTTTCTTCGTTGGCTTAGGCCACTGATCGTTGTTGTATTAGGGGATGTTCTTTGCTACGACTATAGGACAAGCAGAATCGAAAGGAAGGGAGGGCAAACAAATTTAACAGGGAGAACAACAGCTGGCCCTGCATATTAGTTTAATTGTCTAGGAAGTTTCAGTTTGGGGTATAATTCTAACGTTAGTTTAAATTTTTAAGGTAGCAGATTTAAATTTTTTAAAGGCATGTAAAATTTTGTTTACGGCCCAAGATGAAGGATTGTAAAGACTCACCCCGGTCGCCAACGTGCTAGTCCTTTTTCCAGTACATGCCGAAGGCAATCTAACATTTGACTATTAGCAAAGAGACTCGTAACAAATGGCGCCCAACTTTGGGCCCATTGTTGATCAGTAGGGTCAACCTATTCAATGAAATTAAAATATAAAGCATTGTTACCTTGCAAAGAGTCCCACTAAAAAAATTTTCTCGCTGTGAGTGTTGATTCGATGGTAATTACTTTTTTTCTGGAGTTGCTACGATAATTGCTTTGCTATGATTTAGACCGATTGACGGAGACTTCTTTTGCTATTAATATTCACTACTCGTTGGCTAATGCGACAATCTGATTTAAATGGTAGGTTAGCGCGCTGGTGCTTAAAGTTGCAGTGATTCCATTTCTCCATAGAGCATGGAAAGGGTAGTTTAAATATTATTCCTGACGTATTATCTAGGCTTGAACAGGTTGATTCTATGGAATTTCAACCTTCTTCTTTGGTAAATTTGCAGTCGCCACCATTTTTGTTCCGAAGAATATAGAAAATTTGTAATGCCATTCTTGAGAATAGGGTAAAGTTTCCTGACCTTAATGTTGATGACAATTTTTTATATAAAAAGTAAGAGCGCTATATTCGGCTGTACCGAATCTTATATACCCTTCACCATTTTGCGAGCAGAATACAGAGCAACTAGACAAAAATAAAATAATTTTTACATATACATACATATTTACAATACAAAAAACTTCATTATAATTTAAACTTAAAAAGCGAAAACTGGTTAATATTTTTTTTTAAATCGTTTTTGAACATTAAAATTAAAAAAAATTGTTTTTGTAAAAACCAAGATTCGAACCAACGGACTCACAGTTTCTAACCTCAACAAACCCCCTAGAGAACTGAACCATGAAGAAACGTTATTTGAATATCATTAAAATGAAATATGGCCCGTTTTATTGTTCACAACTCAACTCATTTGAGTTGCAATTATTTTTGATGTTTTTGTTCACTACAATTTAGCAAAGTTGTGAACCATAATACAAAAATTACAAATCAACTTATTTGAGTTGTGAACCGTAATATTCACCAGAATGGTTTGTACCATGTATGTGTGTTTGTTTGTTTTCTTTTAGTATAGGCAGTGTTGTATTACCGTAGATTTTTCTGTTTTGGCGAGTTTTTAAGTAGCAAATAGAAGCAATTCCCAGTTTCTATTTGTTAAAATTATTTCGCTTAATAGATTAAATAATAAAGAGTAGTGATAGCGAAAATCATACTGGGCATTATGCTAGTATATGTAAGCAATTGAAAGGGGGGGGAGATGGACATCACATGGTTAAATCAAGTTCTCCCCTTATAAGGACCCAGAATATATATACTTTATAGGGTCTTAGATCAATATTGTAGAAATTATAAACGGAAAGACAAACTTTCCTTCCTTTTTTCCACCTGTAGTGAAGGGTATAAAAATAGTAATTTTTAGGATTTCAGTGTTTCGATTATAACTCAGCCATTTTTTAACCGATTTGACAGATTTATATACCGACGTGTTTAAGAAGATATTTGCCAGTGAGTCTGGTTATAAATCTTGGACTCGGGAAGATCTATGGTTCCCGAAAGTGGGCATTTAAAAAAAAAAAAAATATTATTTTGGTCATAACTTTTTTTTGCTAAAGATTTCCGATCTTTTGGTATACAAGGGATAACCATAGATCATATAACAGTCCAAAAAATCAGGTTTTTATACCATTTTTGATATTTTTTGTACGGTAGGTACCACGCCCACTTCTCCGATCCCGCCCACATTTTGTGGGATGCTGTGTATTGATAACCTTAATGTGTGCACCTAGTTTGAAAACTTTGGCTCATGCCGTTCTCAAGATATACAGAAAAAAGTAATAAAAATACAACAACAAAGGATGGTGGACTATATCTGACATAAATGTAAAACAACCTAGCCGCTATCATGTCATATTAAACGTAAGCTGGACAGACGGACATGGTTAAATCAAGTTCTCTCCTCATAATGACCCAGAAGATATATACTTCATAGGACTTAGATCAATATTGTAGAAATAACAAACGGAATGACAAACTGATATACACCCTTTTCCACCTGAGGTGAAGGGTATAAAAAGACGGATTTTTCAGGAGGTAGTGTTTAATCTGAAGAATTGTGCTGGAAACTTTGGATTCCAAAGGCTCTTACGGGGAAATTTATTTGAAATGCACAATGTCCACCTTTAGCAAGTCATTGTGGTATCGCAAAGACCCTAGAAAAGATTCCCAGAAATCTATATTTTCCTAAGATGACGATTGATGTGAAGAGGTTTATTGGCGAATGTGAGGTCTGTCAGACCTCAAAGCCTTCTAACGTAAATTTTAAACCTCCTATGAGAGAATAATCCAAATCTTCCATATCACCGTTCCATTAAGGGAAACACTGGCATCCTCATTATTATCGATTATTTTTCCAAATTTCCTATTTTAAAATTTCTTAGAAAATTTCCTTCCAGAGTATTATTGACTTTTTAGGAGATCATGTTTTTACAGTTTTTGGCGTACCGGAGGTCATAAGAACTGTTAACGGCAGCCAATTTAAGGCTTGTATTTTTATAAAATTTTCTTGAGAGATATGGTGTCTCTCATACGTTTAACGCTGTCTATTTTCCTCAGGCAAATGCCTCAGAGAGAGAGTAAACAGATCCGTGATAACTGCAATTCGATCTTACTTTGCCACAGATCAACGCGTCTGGGATATGAATCTCAGTAAGATTACTGCCGCTTTACGATGTGCTTATCTCAGTTCTATTGGCTATTTGCCATACTACGTACTTTTTGGCCAGTAAATGATTTTACACGGCGCCGATTATGAGCTTTTACGAAGAATTGGACAACTGGAAGTTGGGGAAAGAATCGAACGTTCAGGTAAAGTTCAATTGGTTAGGGATAACGTACATGATAATCTTAGGAAAGCTTACGAAGCTTTTAAAAAACGATATAATTTACGTACCCGGCCATTGAAAATTAAGCCGGTTGATATTGGTTTCCGAAAGAATTTTGTGTTAAGAAGTGAAATTAACAGCTTCAGCGCCAAGCTGGCTCCTAGATTTGTAAAGTCGAAAGTCTGAAATAAAGGGAGTAATTTCTATTATGAGTTACAGGATGTAAAATCGGGTACAAGGAAAATTTACCACGGAAAAGATATTAAGGAAGTAAAAAAGTGAAAATAGGTTAAAATTAACTGAGTTGCTTTAAATCGATTATCATACAAGTTTATTTTTTAATTCTTTCTATACCGACCATTATACCATAGAGTAGATTGAGGTGTAATCAAAAGCTTTTAATAAAAACTCACGTATATCGTCGTAAAGGGTTCTTGCCTAAGCCAAATTGTAACAGTGAAAAGTCTGGAACTTTAAGCTACATATACCTATGTGTATATACACACTGTAACTGAATTACACTCAAATTATATTTATCCTCTTCTTTATAATTCTTTAAGTTTTTTTTTTATTTTTTCTACTTGACTACCGCGATACATATAGAAAATTTTGCATAAATTTCCATTCATCGTGGTCAGTGATTTACTAAAAATCAATTACGTCATATTATTAATACAAATAATTTGATAATTGAATTGAAGAAATATTACATAATTTTACGTGGTCTTCCATTTGAATTTATTAATCGCTTTATATCTGGGAAACAACTTTAATAAGAATTTTAACAAAACCTTGTGGGAAATATTGTTTAAATTTTGAGTTGGAGGATACCAGGTGTTTTCTATTGGTGCACCCTTAATCTAAAAGCATATCCCCACCCCTATGCTTGGTATTTCCGACCACTATCTGGGATGCTATACCTTTTCAACGTACTACTGCCATTTTGTGGAAAATGATAATTTCTTTCACTTTTACAATATTTGAGGAAGCGGAGCGGTAAACATATTGGTGCATACCCTATCCGGATCATCCAACCTTTAAACCCATTTAACAAGGTTGAAGCTACATAAGTTTTTGCCTGACAAGTAACAGTAAAAAGAGTTGAAGCTATTAAATTTCGTAATTTTTTTTATCTATCCCGATTAAAGTATAAGTAGATATTGTGGCAATAAGACTTAAATAATATTAATTTGCATCTCTCCTTAAAAGCCCAATACTTCAACATCTTCCGGAGAACTGGCCAGCCGAAGGAAAGTACGTGAGAAGTTACCAAGTAGAAAAAGTAAGTTTGAAACAATAATTTTACATGCATAATCTATATATAAATCGGCAAAGGCAAAACAGTTTAGAAAACTTTCCTCCTCTGTATGTCAACCGATTTGAAAAACACACACACCATTTGAAAGATATTTACTTACAGAAGTGCACAATATACATTTTTATTAAAATCTGTTCAATATTTTCGGAGTAATTAGCATTCAAAATAGCTACTTACACAGATGTATAAAATAAAAAAATTGTTTTTTTTTTTCAATTATCAAATAATATAAACAAATACATTGCTCGATTATTCGACATTTTTAAGAAAACGGTTTTCGAATATATCGACTATATAAATACGGAAAAATAAATTTCTTTATCTTACTTTTCCGTGCTGCATGTGATGATTTTTAAATTTTCTTTAATACATATTTAACTTAGAAACATAATATTATAGGTGCAGGGTCCCGAGTGAATAAAAACCTATAACATAAAAAATTTTTCGTTCAACATCTTTTACTTTGATTAATTTTCGTTAATATTAGACATAGAAAAATAATATTAAGCATGCAATGTCCTAAGTGGAATACAATTTACAAAGGAGATTTTACGATACTCTTTTGTTTTTTAATTGATATTTTTTATATTAAACTTACAAAATTAAATTAACTTAAGTAGAAGAACCAGTAGCGCGTTTCTGTATTTCTCCCATCGTAAAACTTTTCGCATGAAACGTGTGAATTGCAACAAAAATAATGTGAAATGAAAAAAAATGGTTTTTCTCACACAAGTGTTTCTGTAGCTTTTCTTTGCTAGAATTATCTGCAGAGCTTGGTCCCCTGCCAAATTGATCTACTGAGATGGAAAAAATTAATGCTCAAAACATGTCGATTCATATATACTTGTGTAGATGTACTATGTTTTCTTCATATGCACATAAAAATTTATGGTCGAATTTTGACCATTAGGTTAGGCCTGCCAAACGTCCTGGTTTTCCAGGATTGTCCTGGTTTTAGACTACTTGTCCTGGTGTCCTGGTCCACTAATAAATTGTCCTGGTTTTTTGTACAGGTCAAGACAAACAAATTTGTTTTTTGCTGGTTTAAATTGTTAACAAAAGTTAAGATTTCTGTTATAGCACTGCTAACATAACTTTAATTAAATTCAGCTGTTATCTGGTGTAAAGCTGGTAAAAGCTTTCAATAATATTAGATGATAGTCAATCCTCTTTCAAATTTTGTTTCAACTAGTGGCTGTAAAAAGTTATACCGTGTAAACAACTTTTATAAGTAATCGAAAACCGATAACAAATTGCTTTCTCTAAGGCAGCCCATACACGTTTCAATTCAATTGTAAACTGAGTCGGTCGTTGTCCAAATCAAAGCGTGTATGGCTTAGTTAATTGATTAGATCAGTGTTCGAAAATAAACTGTACATTATTTAACGTTCGGCTCACACACCCAGGAACGATATCTATTTTTTAGTGATCTGTAGACATACACAACCCTTAATACCGTTCGTAACTATTTTCAAGAAAGAACCGAACATTATATAATGTTCAACAGAACAATTGTAGTGATAGTGTACACAAACACTATATTTTAATGTTCTAAAAGGTTTTTTTCGTGTGTGTATTTTGTTTTTGTAAAAAGGTTTTTTTTACCAGTCAAAAAAAACCGAACGGAATTAAATGTTCACATCTTTTGTTGAGTTTGATAAAAACAGTATGTAATATTTTTGTGTTCGAAAGATGACTAACAGGGAAACGTTATTTTTTTTAATGATTTTCTACACAAACACTATTAGCGTTCGTGTTTTCCACAAATCTACCGAACCGAACATTAAAAAACGATATTAAGTGTTTATTTTCGAACACTGGATTAGATTGAGTTGTCCAGTTGGTTGAAGAAAAATCAAAAGAGTTTGATTTTTTTCAAGTTGAGTACTTAGTCTACTCAATGGGCAAAGGAAAGAAACTCGTTAAAGACTGAAACACTGGAAAGTATTATTCAATGTATGTAGGTAGGTACGTACCTACCTTACCGCCTGTTTTATAACTGTATCAAAGACCGAAATGCAGTTCTAGAAAAAGTGCAATCTTCTGAAAATTATTTTAGTTTCAACTTTTTATTATTTTTCATCGTTTTAATGTACATGAAGTACACTTTAGTTTTTTTTGTATATATTATTGGATTTAAAAATAAAAACTGGAGGTTTTTACATATCGCACCCTAAATACTAAAGTGTAACAACTCAAAATTCTTAAATTTTCAGGAGAGCCAAAAAAACAGATTATGTAAAAATGGTGATAATATTTAAAAAAAAAATTAGTTCCCTTATAAAAAAAGTCCAATTTGAAGAAAGTTTTGCTATGCCTTTTTCAATTTTGTAAGTAACTACACAGAAAAAATTATTGCCGAACTATTTTCAAACAAACGCTTGTTTGAAAATTTTTTTGATTTCTACAAATTTTTTTACTGATTCAATTAATATTTTTGTTTGATCTTTTTTTAACCAACAAAAATGTTGACAACTATTGAAAAATATAATATACGCGTTATTGGTTTCAAGTTTTCATAATTTTGTATGAAATACTTAACGCTCTTTAATGCTGTCGTTTTTTGCATATTTTTATTTGATCGTAAGCAACACTTCTTTATGTGAAATATAAGAACTACAACTACAACACATGCAGTCTATTTTTGGACGCTTTAAAAAAGGACAGCAATAAGAAAAATGATAAAATAGCGTGACGAGGTTTGTAGTAAAAAAACAATATGTAGCGGGTAAAAAAAAAAACGTTTCACTATTTTTCAACAAAAGAAACAACAACAACATTATAAGAAACAAAATATATTTTTGGTGGGTTTCAAATTTGGTAAAAAAAAACAAAATCCCGAATTAAATTTTTTTAAACTGTTTACTTAAATACATCAAATACAAAAATAGAATGATGACGAAAAACATATCGAGTCGGTCTGCCGCCGTTTTTGGTTACATTTCTTCTTCTTTAGCAAAGGAAAGGATGCAGCAACAGTAAGTGGTGAAGTAGTGTGTGTATAAATAAGACTTCGTTCAAAAATTATTCCAACAAAAAAATGTGTCTCAAAGCCAGCCGGCCGCTCTGTTCTGCTCTGCTTCATCTTCTTGAACAGTGCTTGCTTGTGTGCGCGTCATTGCTTGTGCAAAAACTTTTTTGTTTGATTCAACAAAATTATTTGTTTGAAATTTATATGAATTTCATTAAACTTTTTGTTTGATTCCGTTAAATTTTTTGTTTGAAAAAATCGGTGTTTTTTTCAATAAACAAAATGCAAATAAATTGCTTGAATATGCGAATTTGTTAATAGGACCGATTTCAGACAAAAAAATTTTTGATTCTACAAATTTTTTGTTTGAATTGGAAAAATAATTTTTTCTGTGTATAGATGTGAAATGAGAATTAATTTATGAAAAAAAGCCATTTTTGAAAAATTTTGAGTTGTGACCATTTAGTATTTAGAGTGCGATATACTACATACATACTTATGTATTAAAAAAAAACTTTTCTGTTGGTATAATTTTTTATCCATTTTTTTCATGTGTCCTGGTTGATAGGTTCAAACATCTAGCCCTACATTAGGTGGACACTAGTATTATTAATTTATCTTTGCTATAATCTACATATAAAAAAAAAAAACAAAAAATTCTAATACACAAATTTCATACTTGCCTATTTTCAATTGTCCACGCTATACTTAACTCTTTTTACTCTTTCTCATTCATCGTTATAAAAATCCTTAAACATTCTGTTACTGGATCATAAAATTACATTGAAGATTTTTGTTGTTTTTTATTAACTATATTTGTATCGTAGTAATGTTGTGACGCCATCGTCAGAGAATATTTGTTTGCTTTATTAAAAAGCACAAAAGCACAACTTTAATATTCAAAAAATAAAGTTATTGTTGTTGGTGTTGGTGTAAATGGCAATGACTTATGCCATTGATCGTTGTTGTATTAGGGGATGCTCTTTGCTACGATTATATGATACGGAGAATCGAAAGGAAGGGAGGGCAAACAAATTGAACAGGGAGAACAACAGCTGGCCCTGCATATTAGTTTATTTGTCTAAGTAGTTTCACTTTGGGGTATAATTCTAACCGTTAATTTAATGTTTTAAGGTAATGGATTTAAATTTTTTTAAGGCATGTAAAATTTCGTTTACGGCCCAAGATGAATGATTACAACGACTTACCCCGGTCGCCGACGAGCTAGTTCCTTTTCTAGTACATACCGAAGGCAATCTAACATTTTGACTATTAGGAAAGAGAGTCGTAGCACATTGTGCTGAGATTCGTGTTGCTGGGTACTGCACGGCTAGCAACTTCCTTTTCTTCGTTTTCTTCAAATTCATAAGCAACAATGTGAAGTTTGCGTCGCATGAATTCATCCATTAATTTTTTCTGCAACTCCGCTTTATTTGCTGCAGCCGACCGATCGAACTTGTTCAGCTATTTCTTCAGCTGATAAACTTTTAGCTCATCGAATTTCATTGTTGTTTGTATAGTTTTTTTATCTTTTTATTTTATATATTTATTTTGCTTATTGCAATTTCACTTCTGACACCAATTGTTACGTTTTCCTTTACACAGCGTTTACATTTTTTACAATGCAAAAACAAAATAGCTGTAAAAGTGTTTATGTATAAGTGAAAAAGTTTGAATGAATTGCTACTGTCTTGCCAGTACTGGCAAATATAAACGCTATGTTAATAAACGCGTTTGAGTTCTTTTAATTGCCAATCTATTTTGGAAAATCGAATGTTTAGGGGGTAAATAAGGGTAAACTCGATATCCTTATATTTACAAAACTGTTATCCTTAAACTGTAATTTTTGAAATTCGGCTCTTTTATGGACAAAACGGGTAAAACATGAATTTTGCTACTTTCTTGTTACCCTATCTATCTTTTAAACCAATAATCCTAGAAATGAAGTTTATACCACATTCGAAACTTATCAAAAAAATACGAATATAAATTTTTCGAAATTCGAACGTTTAAGGGGTGAAAATCTTTACTATTTTTGGTATTTTTTTTTACAAAATATATTGATCCATTAATTGACATATTTGAACTAAATTATGGGCCCCCACTACAATACTGCAATTTTTGATACTTTAATGGGGGAAAATATAGTACCGAAATGGAAAATATGGGAAATTTAATATCTCTCTTAGCTTTTTGGTTCTACAACTGGTATTTTTTTAATTATAATTAATATTGGACCTTAAAACATATAATTTATCACGCAGTGTTTTGACTGGATACGAATCTATAAGGGAACTTTTTGGTACTTTTTTATTCTTTAACTGGTACTTTTTGAATTTCCGTAAGTCTTGGAAATAGAATCAAGTTGCTACTTTTTGAACTTTCTATAATATTGAACTTAGAAGCACAAAATTATAGGTGAATATCAACATATGAGATAAAAAATGTTGGAAATTTTCTGTTAAAACCTAGGAGCATAAACTATGGCATATAAATATGTTCATGAAAGAAAAGGCCCGATTACAAAGTAGAGGGTTAAATGCAAGTTAAAACCTTGAAAAATAAACTTTGGCATACAGATATCGTCGGTTGATTATTTAATTGTCGTATGTGGATATAAATTACATACGACATACGACAATTAAATAATCAACCGACGATATGTCCACGAAGAAAAAGGAGACGCTTACGAAGTAGCGGGTTTAATGCTAGTATAACATTAAACTATAACTTACAAAACAACTTATAACAATAAATAATTGTAAGATAACTTAACTTTCGTAACAACACTTTTAATTATTTTTTTATAAGCAGCAGCAAGAGCAAAAATTTTGGGTTCAACAGAGATTCATGTTAAACGTGACAGTACGATAGCACTGGCTTGCTCAGTAAATATACATGCTTCATCCGTTTTGTGGTACGAGCATGATTCTGTGTACATACGAGGCCTACTTCTTTTAATACATTTTTTAAACATTTATAGGTATCACGGTTCGTCTGTTGTGGATTTCGATTCACTTCGTGGAGGCATTAGTTTAGAAACGGAAAAAACCGACACTGGAACATCGAGTCGTCTTATGTTAACCAGAGCATCAGTAATGGACTCCGGAAATTATACCTGCGCACCAGTTGGTGCAATACCTGCATCTGTTCGTGTTCATGTATTAACCGGTAAGTATTTTATATAGGACTTGTCAAACTATTTTACAATAATTTTATACGACAACTCACGGATAAACGTTTTTTTTTTTTTATTGAATCATTCTTGTCGAAAATTACAATATGTATTTAAAGCTTAATCCTAATTCTTATTTATATTTGTTGGCCGTTACCAATGTAACCGCTAATTAATTGCATTCAAGTGTCAAAAAAGCCTGCTAGGCTCAAAGTGTCGGATCTTTTCAGCCTCCGGTGACCTTCGAACTTTATTAGATCCCGAGCGAGGTAGTTGGGATGGACCATTAGTTTATCTATGTATTTGACTGAATACTTTTTTATTTCTTCCTGGATGGTAGCGATGTTAAGATCTCTGTGGATATTGTCATTACGTATATACCATGGGGCGCAGACAATTTGCCGTTATATCCTAGACTGTCTTCTTTGTAGCTTCTGGATGTTTGATGCGCATGCAGTACCGCATAATTGGATGCCATATGCCCATATTGGTTTTATGATAGACTTGTATAAGAGAACTTTGTTGTCTAAGGATAAGTTTGAGCTTCGACCGATTAGCCAATGTAGTTGAGCTGTTTTAAGTTTCATAGCCGTTATTTTCGCTTCAATATGACGAGACCAGGTCAGGCGTCTATCTATATGAATTCCCAAGTATTTAACATTGCTTTCTACCGGAACAGTGATGTTATTTATTTTAACAGGAGGGCACGTTTGTCTTCTGAGCGTGAAAGTTAAGTGAGCACACTTAAAAGGATCTCGGTTAAATGCGTTACTTGCGTTTTTACAAGAATCTTGGTTCATTGCGTTACTAACGCACTTAACAGAATTCGCTCCTAATTGCGTTCCCAATGCACTTATTGAAAATGTAATTGAAATGCTTATATCGCCCATTTCTTGCAACAACGCCATAGGTCAATAATCGCACATGTAGACTTAATGCATAGTAAATCAGGTGTTTTATGAAGTGGTACAGTAGCTTCCGCTTAAGTGCGCATCGAAAAATGTTCAGTTTTCTACGCATTTAAACGGGGAATCATCTAACCGATAACCCGGATTAGCGCATTCAACGTATTTATAAAAACCTCGCTTAAAAACTCAATAATCCTTTAAAAGTACTTTGTGTAAAGATGATTTATATATAAAAATATGTTTCAATTTACAAGGCGTTTGCAAAATTATAAAGTGACTACGCGACTTTAAGCCGTGAACCGTTATCGTAATAAAATTTGTATTTGTAATAAAATAGGTAAAAAGATAATAAATACTGTAAACGCCGTGTTTTATTCAATTACCGTACTAAAGGGATTACGGTAATCCCTTTAGTACTCAAACTTATTGAATTGAATAACAATAAATAAAATTTTTACTGGAAACTGTATCAAATACAGATAAAATCGTAGTATGTACGCTGAAGCGACAAAGGGATTTTTGGAAAAAATTATAGGTAGTCGTGGTTTTTTGCTTATATCTTAGTTATTTTTTGACCGATCTGGCTGAATTTCAATAGAAAAATTATAATAAGCATACCTGACATAAATGTGTACCAACCAAGCCCGCATCATATCTAGGGGCGATTCTGCCATCAGCTCTTGATGAGTGCGGATGTTTTTAAGTGATATCTTTTGTGAAAAAAAAACACAAAACAAATTAAAGCCGAACCAAGCTATATTATTCGTAATAGGTGCGGAGAATAATATTATTTTAAATAGTCACGGAAAAAAGTATTATCAAATTATAGGCACAGAAAAGAAATTAATATCAACAATAAGGGGGGCTCTAGCAATTTCGTGAATGAGCCTCACAAATACAGTATAACCCGGTTAATTACCCCACGCTTAAATGCCTTTCACGCTTATTTACCTCGAGTTTTAAATCCCCGTTTTTTTCTTCCATTTTTTAAACAAAAATCCACGTTTAATTGCCATACGCTTAATTACCCGATTCGGATAATTGCCTTAAAAATTTAACTCCCAAAACAAAATTATACCTAAATTTCATTCGTTTAATTGCCCCAGTACTATTTGACTAAAATTTTTTTAAAAAAATATGCCTAAAAAACAATATATGGCTTGATTAAAAGCAAAATATTCAACAAATTAATATTTTTTTTTTTAATTCCCTATGCCAATCCCCGCGAAGCTTGACGCTTGTCTGCAGGAAAGCAACCAGAGTCTCTGGCAGGAATCGTACCCGAAACCCCGGGGTTGATAGACAAGCTCACTACTAGATAGCCTACCGTGGCACTCATTTGCATTAAAAGTTATGTTATGAGGTCAAGAATCATATAAGAGTTATATATTATCTAGATACACCAAATTTATGAGATATTTTGCCTTAAAGAGATTAAAGTTTGAAGTTTGCATGGGGACTATCTGATATTATAGACCGATTCTTACAATTTACATAGGTTTCGTTCTTATGACAATTAAACGTATTTACCCAATTTTATCAAATTATCTAAAAACATACAACCAGCAAGATGGACGAACGGATGGACATGAAAAGATTACTTAAAAGAGTGTTTCTGATTCGATCGTTTACTAAACGATGCGTCTAGATTTCTATGTTATAAGTTGCGAAAAACATTTATCTTCAACAAAAACTTGCTTTGGCTTAAAATTGTACAGTGAAAATTTAATGTAAGTGGCGAAATTAAAGCAACAGAAAATTCATCTGTTAACCAGAATTTTAAGCAATTTTTTTATTTGCTTAACATGTATTAAAATATGTTTTAAAAACTTAAAATATGTGTGCAATAAAAATGCAGCAATGGCTTAAATATGGAAATTATATCCAAACAAATCGATACCAAAATTCATTAAAAGCTCTAACGCTTAAATATATTGTTTCTGCATTAATTGGTCGCACAAGAAAAACAATGCAATTGCATATTAACGGCTTCAATGAGTAGTAGTAGGATATGCCTGGACATCTCAAAAAGCACTACAGATAAAATTTAAGACAACAAATCCCATTGTTTTTTATTGCTATCTCTTAAGATTTAGCTGATACAAGTAAAAATTCCTTTATCAAATTTTTTCATATATCAGAGTTAAGTTATCTTGTAAATAAATACGTCTAATTACCTCACTGAGGTATTTAAACGAATTCGCTTAATTACCTTAATGAGGTAGTTAAACGTATTCTTATTATTACCTCAACGAGGTAGTTAAGCGTATTCGTTTAAATGCTTACCCCGCATAATTACCCAAAAATATTGGCAATTTTGTCGAGGTAATTATCCGTGGAATACTGTACTCCCAAAAAAGACAGCAGGACCAGCTCAACAAATAGGAATGCGTACATAGTTATTAACTCTCCAATCCTCAGCAATGAAAACACTCATGACCTTGAGTATAATAGGAACTATCTGTGCCGAATATTATATACCTCCAAAATTTAAAAAAAGCGACGGCGCACTGTGGCGCCTTTTCCCAAAAACCGTGGCAAAAATACAAAATTTGATGACAAAATTTTGTAAAATGAATGAACACATCGTATAAAGACCATTTTACTGATCAGAATTCAAAAACGTTTTTCTTAATTGGATAAGAATTATAGCTGGTGGAGCTGCTTAAAGTCGACAGTTTTTTCGAAAGTCCAAAAAAAGGTGATTTTGAGAAAAAGAAAGACATTTTAGAATTGAAGTGTCAGAAATATTGACATGTGATCACTACTTTTTTGGTATTGTTTTAAAGGTATATTTATTGTTTATTAAAAAAAGTAACAAAATGTCCACTAGATACCCTACTTTTTTGGCAGTTGCCGTTTTTCAGACACCCTATATTTAGGTACTTTTTACAAATAAAATAGAGAATATCTAAAAATGGGCAGAAATGGTCACGCCCATATTTTCTTAGCAAATTTACTACACAGTACTTTAAAAAATTTAGCTAAATTGAGCCACAAAAAATGACAGGTTTTCTTGAAATTTGAAGAAAGATGTTACAATCTTATAGCCAGCGTTGCCACAGCCAAGATATTGTTGCAACTAAAATTAAAAAAAAAAAAATTGCCAAATAAGGAAAAAAGCTACCAAAATTTTAATATTTTTTATATTTTATGTTATCTTACAGCACAAAAATGTAAATATAAGTGGAACTGACTGACATATTTCTGTTAATGTATGCATATGTGCCTACTTATAAATATGTATGTAGCCTTATTTATGAACAATATTTTGCTGTGTCAATCAGGTAGGCATAATTATTAGAATTTGTTTATTTATTTAAATTTAAGAACACATTATGAAAATAGGCAGGTAGTTTTAAAACTTGTTTTATACTAAGTAAAATAAAAACTTCAGTTGTATATAATCCAGTTAATTGTGGCCTAGATTTATGTTTCTTACAATGATTGATGGCAAAGTCTTAAATGTAATAACAGATACTTCTTAAACTTTGAAGTGTGCAATTTGCAAAAAGTCACAGAAGGACTTTCAAAATTTGAATGATTCAAGTGATGAGCAAAACTATGAATATGGAATATCTCCGTTCCATGCCAGAATTAGGTGCATGGAGTTTATTTTAAAATTAGCGTATACAATTCCGAGAGAAGGAGGAAGTTTTCATGAGAATGCAACACCAAAAGAAAAACTAACTGCTCGAAAAAATATTATACAAAATGAATTTCTTAAGAACCTTGGACTAAAAATAGACTGCACAATAGACTGGTCGCATCTTGTATGGGATTTTTTTGTTTTTTTAAATTTAAATGTTTCCGCTGCTTAAAATATGAGGTTTGGTGTAAGAAATCAAGTCCTAATTTTTCAGCTCAATCCGACGGTGCCTAGTCGTGCCAAGTGGGGCCCAAAGTTCCCCATTTTATAAAAAAAACATCTTTTCTATCAGATCTTTATAGTAATACTAGTTGAAAAGCCGAAAATCAAAAATATGACTACGCTACGATCTTCGGCAGAGAAAGTACTTCAAGTGTGCCAAATTTCAGCTTCCTATGTCATCAGATGGCTTCAGAAAGTTGCGGAAAGAATAGGACATACATGCAAACATCCTGACATACTAAGAAATTATATATTGTATAGATAGATTAAAGTATTTGCAGTTTAATATTTTAGTATGATACGAACGAAAGATTTTTAACTAATTTTAACTAATTCGGGGTCGCTGAATCCAGTGGTGCTAGCCGTTTTTTAGGTTAGCTTTAGTTTTCGAGATATACCGTTATTTCGAAAATTAAGGATGTTGCACAACATATGTTCGCGCAACTCAAAAACGCTTTAGCTTATTGAAAAACTAAAAAAAACCGAAATTCGGCAATAAAATTTACTTTAAGAAAGTTAAAACTTTTTTCTTCATATTGGCTTTGGTTTTCGAGATATACCGTTATTTCGAAAATTAAGGAGGTTGCACAACATATGTTCGCGTAACTCAAAAACGCTTTAGCTTATTGAAAAACTAAAAAAAACTAAAATTCCGCAATAAAATTTACTTTAAGAAAGGTAAATCGTTTTTCTTATATGCGCAGTCGTTTTAGAAACATAATTTTTTTTCTGGAAAAAAAAATAATTATTTTATTAAAATTTCGGAAATTTTGTTTTTAAAAATTCATAAAAAATTGAAAAATGGAGCTATGCTTCTAATTTTATAGAGTCATATAAAAAACAATATTGCAAACAAAACAAGCTATAAATGATTAAAATCTGTTCACAACTTTTGATTTTATGTATTCACAAAAGACGAAAAATTTTAATTAATTTAAGAATTTTATTAAACCGCCATGTTTGTATAATTGAAATTCTTATATTTGGCCCGTGTAGTGCCTAGGATGCCTCAAGAAGGGTCAAATGTATGACCAACTCCACTTTATTTTTCATCTCCATCATTTATTTCTAAAATACCTACCTGCTATCTCCATTCATTAAGGGGCTCCCATTCAAAATTTTAACTACAGACTAGAAATATATTGAAGAAAAAGCTCCATAACTGCCAAGGAGTCAGACCTAGGGGAATAGAATGTATGACCGACCTCAATTAGTTTTTTGTCCTAAACATTTTCTCGAGACATACTTGCCCTTTACCTTTACTTTTTAGGGGGGCTCTCATACAAATTCATTTAAAATTGGAAAATGCAGCTATGCTTCTACAATAATTTTTTTAATGAAAATTTCGAAATTTAAAAAAAAAGTGTAAATTTATTTGATTGATTTTATTAAGTTGATAAATTTAAAAGAGAAGATTTGTTGTGGGACGGATATAAATGACGATAGTGCTCAACAACTTGGAGTAGGTACTGCTTATCTGTCTCATCTTGAATACATAAAATCAAAAGTTGTGAACAGATTTTAATCATTTATAGCTTGTTTTGTTTGCAATATTGTTTTTTATATGACTCTATAAAATTAGAAGCATAGCTCCATTTTTAAATTTTTTATGAATTTTTAAAAACAAAAATTCCGAAATTTTAATAAAAAAATTATTTTTTTTTCCAGAAAAAAAAATTATGTTTCTAAAACGACTGCGCATATAAAAAAAAACGTTTTACCTTTCTTAAAGTAAATTTTATTGCGGAATTTCGGTTTTTTTTAGTTTTTCAATAAGCTCAAGCGTTTTTGAGTTACGGGAATATATGTTGTGCAACCTCCCTAATTTTCGAAATAACGGTATATCTCGAAAACCAAAGCCAATATGAAGAAAAAAGTTTTAACTTTCTAAAGTAAATTTTATTGCCGAATTTCGGTTTTTTTTTAGTTTTTCAATAAGCTAAAGCGTTTTTGAGTTACGCGAACATATGTTGTGCAACCTCCTTAATTTTCGAAATAACGGTATATCTCGAAAACCAAAGCCAATATGAAGAAAAAAGTTTTAACTTTCTTAAAGTAAATTTTATTGCCGAATTTCGGTTTTTTTTAGTTTTTCAATAAGCTAAAGCGTTTTTGAGTTGCGCGAACATATGTTGTGCAACATCCTTAATTTTCGAAATAACGGTATATCTCGAAAACTAAAGCTAACCTAAAAAAACGGCTAGCACCACTGGATTCAGCGACCCCGAATTAGTTAAAATTAGTTAAAAATCTTTCGTACGTATCATACTAAAATATTAAACTGCAAATACTTTAATCTATCTATACAATATATAATTTCTTAGTATGTCAGGATGTTTGCATGTATGTCCTATTCTTTCCGCAACTTTCTGAAGCCATCTGATGACATAGGAAGCTGAAATTTGGCACACTTGAAGTACTTTCTCTGCCGAAGATTGTAGCGTAGTCATATTTTTGATTTTCGGCTTTTCAACTAGTATTACTATAAAGATCTGATAGAAAAGATGTTTTTTTTTTATAAAATGGGGAACTTTGGGCCCCACTTGGCACGACTAGGCACCGTCGGATTGAGCTGAAAAATTAGGACTTGATTTCTTACACCAAACCTCATATTTTAAGCAGCGCAAACATGTAAATTTAAAAAAAAAAAAAATTGCTACCAGTCTACTGCACAAAGCAGGGATATGGAAATACTAACGATGGTAAAAAATTTTAAAAATATCATTACTTCAGAATATATGATTTTTTCGACAAGAAAGGTCAAAGGTGTCATCGTGTCCAATGCCTATCACAATAAGGGAGAACTTATTTTGATCCTAAAAGATTTAAAAATCAAGTATTTTTTCCCCATTACAAATTTCTTGGTAACTTCAAAAACCACTGTGCACAGTGCGTCCACAAAGCTATGGCCAATAATGATACTCATTTTTATTAAAATATCTTTCTTACCTAAAAAGTTATGATGTTTGTAATAAAAACTGTCGAAAGAACCGCGCCTATCCTATGACCTTGCAATTCCTGTATATTAAAGCTAAAGGAGTTTCCTTTTAAATGCTTTTTAAAATTTTTAAATATCTTTATCAGTTCAAAAGTTATGATTTTTGCAACGAAAAAAGTCAAAAGACCCCACTGTGCGGCGTTGATGGGGACCATTTTCATTTAAGTTCAAATAACAAATATATTTACATTTGTATATAAGCATTTTTAAATGTATTATTATTATCTTCAATAAAAATAATATCATCCAAATCATTTGGAGTTTAAATTGCCCATAAAACAGTTTTAAAGTAATACAGTTCGAGTTCGATTTTCGTAAATCGAAAAAATCTGGCCTGTTGCAGTTACCGAAAATTTGCAATGACCGACGATTGTTTATAAAACTTTATGACAGAATATATTTTAATAAACATCCTTATATTTTATCGTTTAAATAAATCTAAATTTAAATTGTGCAAAGTTTAATAAAACAATTGGCTTATGATATTATCCAATTGTTTTAACATATCTGAATAAAGAACACACATAAGGTGGAAAATAGAGCAAACATGTACATATGTTTGTATGTATTCTGATACTTAGCCAAACCTTTTTTCAATAGCACTAGATCAGGCATTTCCAAAAATTTTTTGGTTGTGTATTAGTGAGTACCAGAGAGTAAAAAAATTGAGAGAATGCATTTATTTACAGCCGAAATAAAATGTTAGTAACATATTTTATAAGTTGTATAACACAAAGATACAAAATAAAAATTTTTTGTGTTCAAAAAGTAATTTCAATTTTTGGGAATACAAAATTTTAATTTGAAAAGATTTTGTTATTCGTGCTTAATTCCCAGTTTTTATTCTTGACAAAAACACTTGAAATTTATTGTTGATGGGATAAGCTATTCCTATGCATTTCACTGGTTGCTTAGGCCAGATCATCAGGAAACTTCATCCATAAAGATTTTAGAAAAACTAAAGATATTAAACCAAATAAAACTGTTAAACGTATAAGAATTATAGCAACAGTTCTACTTGTAACAATATTAAAGCTTAAACAACACACATCAACAATAAACAACAGAGGGTTTATCTCATCTTACATTCCCCACTACAATTAGTTGAAATTCTCTCAACATTAATTGTAGTTGTAAGTAGGTTAAGAAAAACAAAATAAAGCAACACAACAACTTACAAAAGATGTTGTCAATTAAGTGTTTTTTAGGCAGCGCACTTGCCTGTTTATCAAAAAGTAATTTCAATTTTTGGGAATACAAAATTTTAATTTCAAAAGATTTTTTGTGTTGTTAAAATATTTGTAGCAATTCTTTACCAATTCAATGTCATTGATTTTAAAACTGCACTTTTTTTATTCTGAAGCTTTTTGACTCTAAATCAGTTTCAAATATCTTATCAAACAATTGTAAAAAAATTTAAGATTTTTATGTTTTAAAAATGCTGATAGAAGCTGATAGAAAAAAAGTGCAGTTTTAAAATCAGCGACATTGAATTGATAAAGAACTGCTACACATTTTCTAGCAACACAAAAAATGTTTAATTTTGTTCCCTTTTGTTATACAACTTATAAAATCTTCTAAATTTATACTTTTATGCCAGTTTCGTAATAGCAGAATGCTTTTCAAATGGGATGAACTTAATTTAATTTACGTGGCTTGGAACCAGCGTTGCCAGAAGATTTGGAAGGAAAATCTTCTTTTGGCGAAAAAAAAATCTTATTTTGAAGAGAAAAATCTTGAAATTTTTTATAACAAAGGCAAAAAAGTAAAAATTGTTAATTTTTTAAAAGAAACTACTTTTTATTATTGAAACTACATATTTAAATTAAAATACGTTATTGCGGTATTTATACAAAATTAAATTGTAGGTTCAAAATTGTGTTTTAGTTATATTTTCCAAAAAAAAAAAAATACATTTTAAATGCACTTAATTTCTAATAAGTAAGAACGTAAAAAAGTCCATCTATAGATTATATATATATAAAGAAGTTTCATCGAAAGTAATTAAATTCTTATATTAGAGATGTATAAATTTTGGGCAAAAAAAATTTGGTTTGAGAGCTATGAAGCTCATACATCATATGAAATCTTGAGGGTTCTCAATTTAATATTATATTTTTTGATACCGTTGTTATATCGAAGGCATTTTGAGAAAATTGCATTTAAAAAAAGCTCACTGAAAACTATGGATTTTCCTTAATATATTCCTAATGAAATTTTACTAAAATAATGTTGGTACACGTTAAAACAGATATTCTTAAGCATTTATGTACATATTAATACTTTGTTTACAAATCATCATAAACATGGAATGTGGTATTTTCAAACCAAAAGCTTCATAACCCTTAACTGTAACTTTTTACCACTCCTTGGTCTAGGCCACAATCACTTCCCATACAAACAGCTAAAAAATTATTCTACATTTAAGTCTTAAAATTTAAACTCTAAATAAAAATTGCACGCAAGGCATTGGATGTTACCAAAAGCATTTTTGACCGCACAATATTTTTTGAGTGTTAGCTGAAACAAAATAATATAGCATCCGCTAGACATGTACACTTGTCGAAGTCACATCGACGACTGAATTGAAGAGCATAAAAATATGTCTAAGTATTGGTGTGCACAATTGTGCAAAGAAATGGAAATCCCTGCACTAGAGGTAGAAGTGCACAACGTGTTAAAGCGCATGAAAAGTGGCAGGTTGCACAACGCTCGTTATAAATATATTTTCTGTCAGCTGTTTTTAATTTATTTAACACTTTGCATATACAGTATTTATCGGATATAAGAAACTTAAAAAAGCGTTTCTTTCTTATATACAATTATTTTATATAATAAACTTATTTCTTATATAAGTAGCTATGGCCATAAGACTTTTATATTTTGGTTTTCTGTCTCTTTTTTTGTTAACATTTCTAAAGGCTCAGTTAGCCGGGAGTAACAGTAAGTAAAGTCAGCTGATTCATTTTGTTGTATGTAAAGCAATTAGAACGATTACAGTTAGCAGTAAGATGTTACGTCTCAATCTGTAAGAAATAGATTGGTCTTACTTTTTTACGGTAAGGTTACTGTTACTATTACTCCCGGCTAACTGAGACTTTTAAATAATTATTTTCTATGTCTTTTGAGTTTTTCACTAATTTAGATGTTTTTGCAATTTCGCTTCTATCTATACCGTTTTGTATTTCTTTAAAAATTTTAACTTTTGTTTTTATTGGCAAAAAACACAAAGCTTCTCATGAGTACCAGCTCGCTCATCTAAAACTAAAAGTAAAAAAAACTTTGTTCTTGTTGTACAACTGTCAAGAAAATTTGTCAGTGTCATGGATTTGCGAGTCAATGGTATACCATTTATAAAAAATGAAAACTTAAATGAAATTTTTAATTGTTTTTGTAATGCTTTAAATATTTCCACGCCTGCTTACAAATCTATTTTTCGCCTTCAGAACAGGAATAATAAAGAAGTAAACTCTGGCATACTTGTAAAACTTTGTTCGCCCTATGACAAAAATTTTATATTAAAGTCGTTAGCTTATTATAGGAAAACTTATAAAAGCCAGTTGAATCTTCAACATATTGGATTTAACTCACAGGAACATTATAATAAAAAAATGTACTTGAATGAAAATTTAACATCATCTAACTTCAAAATTTTACACGCAGCAATAGATTTACGTAAAAAATCTCGATTAACATCAGCTTTTTCTTTACGTGGACTAGTGTATACTAGTATATATCAAAATAAATCCATCTGATGAACCGCTACGTATTGAAGACTTAAGCGAACTTAATAAACTTTTTACCTCAACTAATGAAAACATATAAAACGAAATTCCAAATTGATGAAACCATGATGTCATATCGTCCTGCCGAAGTTATCTTGCCGTATATCACAAAAATTGTTTTTTGGGAAATCGAATCTTAAGGTTGAAATTTGTATACACAAAAATGTACGTGAAAAAAGTCGTCCAATATTTTTGTCAGATATTGTGTTTGAAGTTCTTTATCGATTTATGTAAAAATATCTAAAGTCATGGAAAAAAATTTTTAAGTTATAGCCATTATCACGTCCAAAAAAATTTTTCAATTTTGTCGTATACGCCACTTTTTGCGATATATTTTTTAGTTTGTGTGATATAAGTCAAAATTAGGTATTAAAAACCTACATTCACGTGTTTTACCAATATTGAAAATTAAGTTATAATAATTTTCGAAACGAAAATTTATGTAAGTGACAAATATAGTTATTTACGTATAGTTATAGTTTTTTATTATCGAATTTCCTTATTTATGAATAATTTTAAGGTTAATTATTACTTAAGGGTGGTGACTGTGAGTCACACCGTAACGTAAAATTTTTGTCCAACTTAATTTGACATTTCTTGGTATCAGTGCTAAATTCAACCATGGAGAGGAGCAGCACTGAGCAGCGGGTTAAGATTGCTGAAGCCTTTTACGAAAATGGGCGTTCAAATAAAAAATACATTTTGTGCACATCTTGATGTTTTTGATCACCATAATCGATCAAATGTGTTCACAATCGGAATAATTGTGGGCAAATTTAAGTAAACCGGCTCTGTAGGAAATGTGAAAACGCCTGTGCAAGTTAATATATGGCATACCATCTCTTAATGTAACATTATTTTTAGCAACACTTGCAAGACATTTCTGCTGACGTGGTAATTTCCCACGTTGTTGCATTGGGTTAAATTAAATGTTATTTGAACCTCTCTTTTAGTTCCCACGATGTGACGATAATCGCAATGCTAAATATAAAGCATAATTATGCTTCTTGCTTTTAAAAATTATTAGATTTAAATTATATTTAATTTGGACAGAACCTAAGAATTGTAATCTACCGTTTAAGAAATTTAAAAAATAAATAAATGTATTTTTTTTAAAATAAATAAACGGGAAGAAATAATAATTTGCATGCATGCTTGGTGCGGTTTATGGCCAGGCGGCATCATCGGGCTTTACTTCTTCAAAAATGAGGTATGCCAAGCAGTTACTGTGAATGGTGTTCGCTATCGCGAGCTAATAAGGGATTTTTTTGCCAGAAAGTGAGGATATGGGCATGGACGATAAGTAGTTCGAAAAGAATGTGTCGCACGGCCAACAAAACAATGGCTCTTCTGCACGAGAAATTCAATGGCCATGTCAACTCGCCGTCACGATCATATGATTTGACTCCGTTGGCCTTCTTTCTTTGGTAATATTTAAAATAAAAAGTGTACGTCAATAACACAGTACAACACATGATTTGCCAACTCAATTCTGTGAACTGTATGTGAAATTAGACCCAAAAAGAAGAATTTCTGCATCATTCGTTTTGTCTTCTTACCTGCGATTTGAAGTTAGTATCGATTTGAAGTTAGTACTATCGTATAGGGGAATTTATCACGTTTTAGGCCCTGTTGTTTGACATAGCTCGACAACCACTAGCCCAATTTAGTTGAAATAAATTTTAAAAAATTAAGAATTACAATTCCCTTAATCTGTTCATATATTGTTTTCCTATACAAGTAACACTTTCGAAGTTAAAAATGAATGTATGAAGGGAAAAAATTATTTTTTGCCTAAAAATTTAAATTTTTTTTTTTTTAAATACATAAAAAATCCAAAATGGAAAAAAGTTTCAAGTCTAGTTATTTTTTCGCAAAGTCACATAACCTATGAGCAAAATGAGACAAAGATCATAAAAATCGATGCACGCGTTTGTCATTTATTCACAATTAAGTAAATGTATGAATTTCAAAAGTTTGCTCGAGATATGCACAACATTATTTGGAGAAAACATTGACACCTTTTTCATGATTCTGAGAATTAAAAAAAAAAGGAATAAAAAAAAGGTTATTTGATTTTTATGATTGCGGTAATAAATGTACGTGGACAATTAAACGGAAAGTGGACCTTTTTATTATTTGGGTTTTTCCGGTGGCTACCTATATGATTTTTTTAACAGAAATTGCACCCACATTTAAGGGTACAAGTGCTGAATCAAGTATATAGCCAGCCGCCCTTAAAATATGCGCCCATTTATAAGTACCTGGCAGTAAAATATTCAAAAATACGTAGTATTTATAGGTGTGCATTGATCGATTTTTGGCATTCAGCCAGTGCCGACGAACGCGAACAGTAAAAGTGATTTTTCTCCAGTTTTTTAAAAGTGAATAACAACAAAACATAAAATATATCAATATGGAAAACAACAAGTGCCCATATTTGGATGAATATTGTTACGTTTGTGGTCATATCGTCCGAAAAATACAGAAAAAAGATCGAAAAAATTTGTTTACTGAGCAATTCAAAACCGCGTATTGTAATTATTTCGATGAAGCAGATTTAAGTGGTGCAAATTTTACGCCGAGCACAGTGTGCAACAGTTGTTATACTACCCTTCTAAAATGGATTCACGGAAAAAGTAGAAAGTTATCTTTTATGAAGCCAGTAATTTGGGTGGAAGACACAACTGGACATGATGAATCCAGGTGCTATGCATGCATAAATTTTCGTCCTGGATTAAACAGACAACAATTGAAAACAAAAGTATACACTGCTGCATTTACTGCCACACTTCCAGTGCAACGCCCTGCTGATACCGATGCACCTAAACCTCCGAGTGCGGATACTGTGTCCCTGCTAGCCGAAACCGTTTTCACCAATCCGACCGATTTGGATGATGCTGATTGGATACCCGATATTGAAAATAGTGCACCACAACCGCTACCACAAATCCAAATGGATTACATTGTGGCCAAGCTGGGACTATCACAACACGACTCCGAATGGCTGACATCTTTTTTGAAGAGAAGAAAACTCACACAGCAAAATGTCAGCGCAACATCATACCGACAACGCCAAGCTGATTTTCAGAAATTTTATTCCGTTGACGAAGCAAATACTTTCACGTACTGCCATGATATCCCAGGTTTAGTGAAAAAATTGGGAATGGATTATATCGCTGGCGACTGGCGTTTATTCATCGATGGTTCAGTTACTAGTTTGAAGGCTGTGCTGCTGCACAAAAAAAAATAAAAAACCATGCATTCCATTGGGATTCAGCACAACTATGAAGGAAACGTATGAAGCATTGGGCGAAATTTTGAAGAAAATCAAATACGATGAACACAAATGGAACATTTGTTGCGATCTGAAGGTGGTCAACATACTACAAGGGATTATAGAAAAGGGCGGATATCCAAAATACTTCTGCTTCCTTTGTAATTGGGATTCACGATACAAAGGAAATCAATATCAATGTAAAGATTGGAAAGGAAGAACTCCCAAGCTCAACAAACAATTAAAATTACGCAATGAACCTATGATAAAGGACCTGGATGATATTTTGTTGCCACCGCTCCACATGAAACTGGGAATAGCTGGGAAATTCGTTGAAGTGGTGGTCAAAAAAGTTAACGGCGCCTTTGACTGTTTGAAATCCATCTTTCCGAAACTCAGTGATGAGAAAATTAAAAACGGTACGTATCGTACTCTGTATTTCAATATTGTCATATCTAAATTTGTTAATTTCTATACATTCGCATTACCAATAATTTTTTCGTTTTTCTTATGTATTTAAAACAGGTATTCTCAATGGACCTGATATTCGGAAATTGATCAAAAGTGATTCTTTCACACATTTGCTTTCAGAGCATCACGACCACCAACATGCATGGAACGCATTGAAAGAAGTAATAGAAGGCGTTCTAGGAAAGAACCGTGTCCAGCGAGAAGAGATACAGCAACGAGTGGACAGGTTGCTGTTTTATTTCGAAAAAATCGGTGCATCCATGACGCTGAAATTGCATTTCTTGCACCACCACCTCGATACTTTTTTGGCACAATCACCTCAGGAATCAGACGAACAAGGAGAGAGGTTCCACCAGGTGACCATGCCATTTGAAAAGCGGTTCAAAAGCAAAAAATTGGATGCATTGCTTGCGGAGGTTTGTTGGTGGTGTTCCACAATTATGCAGTTTGAAGAAAGCACCGAAGATGAAGACATTGAAATTGGTGGACACAGTGAAAGAAACACGCCCTTGAATAGTATGTGTATCTCGGATGACGATACAGACTTAGACCATGAATATGAACAACCTACGAAGAAAACAAGATCATCAGAACCACAAGCGTCAACTTCTACAAGGATGGATATTGCCAATAATTGAAAAAATGTTCTAAATTTTGTTTTTATGCATATTATAATTGCGTATTAATTGCATATTATTTTATTTTCATTAAGTTTTTATAAATAAAGTTTTTTTTTGCATGATAATTTTTTAATTTATATTTTTATTTTAAGGGTGGTGGCTATAACTGATTTTTGAAATTCATACCTTTACTCAATTGCGAATAAAAGCGAAACGCGTGCATCGATTTTTATGATCTTTGTCTCATTTTGCTCATAGGTTATGTGACTTTGCGAAAAAATAACTAGACTTGAAACTTTTTTCCATTTTGGATTTTTTATGTATTTAAAAAAAAAAAAATTTAAATTTTTAGGCAAAAAATTATTTTTTCCCTTCATACATTCATTTTTAACTTCGAAAGTGTTACTTGTATAGGAAAACAATATATAAACAGATTAAGGGAATTGTCATTCTTAATTTTTTAAAATTTATTTCAACTAAATTGGGCTAGTGGTTGTCGAGCTATGTCAAACAACAGGGCCTAAAACGTGATAAATTCCCCTATACGATAGTACTAACTTCAAATCGATACTAACTTCAAATCGCAGGTAAGAAGACAAAACGAATGATGCAGAAATTCTTCTTTTTGGGTCTAATTTCACATACAGTTCACAGAATTGAGTTGGCAATCAATTAACTGAAAAATGTTGTACTGTGTAAGCCAAGAACAATTCAAGAGCTAAAGGATTAGATAATTTGACACATTAAGGACATTGAATCTCAATTATGTCTCAGAGGCATTGAAAATATGGACCATACGACAAAGGTATGCTAGCCGCGACGAGCATTTGGCCGATATTTTCTCTCACACATAGTTGTCATAGATCCTTCTTTATAATAATAAAAAAAAAAAAAAATCAGATAATTCTCTAAAAACTTTTTGTTTTATTCACAATTAACATTGTGCATTATGGTTGGACCACCCTGAATATTTAACCTTTAATTGCTTAACAATAAAGAAAATTTAGGCAATATAGCAATAATTCCATCAATATAAAAAGCATATAAAACGAAAAATGTTAAAATAACAGTAATATTAATAATAAAGTCTGTTTTTTGTAACTTGCCTAATTTACTTTGTTCACATACAATAAGATAACGCAAGATTTTTTTAATTGAAAATTTTCATACGTTTTTTGTCGTACATCCACAATTATGCTACATACGATATTATAACGTATTAAATTTTTCGCAAAAGTGGATATACAACAAAATAGCTTCGTAATATCTCATTAACCATAAGAGATAGAGACGTGAGGATAGCGCAAATCGATAGATCTATTAAATATACCATAGGAAACGGTCTTATCTCATTTTTTTCGATTTTGTGATATACGACAAGATAACTCCGGAACGACGATATGCTTATCCTCATTTACACTGCAAAAAATATTATGTTTATGGGTCATACATCCTTATTTTAAGTATTTACTATATTTTTTCTCATAAAAAAAATCAAACTAAAACTTATCTTATTAAATATTCAACCTTGTATCTTATTTTCCTAATTTCATCCATAATCTCATCAACTCAAAATATAAATTTAGTGTTTCATTGTTGTAAAAGCGTTGTCTCCTCTGTTATATATATTTATTATGTCGTATACAAACAGCTCTGGGTTGGGTTCTACAGTCAGTACGCGGAATCTGATTCAAATTCTTGCTAAGCAACATAATGGTCTTAATATTTGCCATATAAATGCCTAAAGTTTACTTCCTAAAATCGATGAATTTCGTTATTTATTTGAGGAATCTAAGGTGGATATAGTGTGTATATCGGAAACGTGGTTCGAAAGAGTTTTACCAGATAGTTTTGTTATGGCAAATGGATACAAAATACTTAGAAATGATAGAAAGGGCATGCTGGTGGGGTTGCAATTTACATCAAAAACCATATACATTTTAGGGTATTAAAAAGATCTGAAGATAAAGCGGCTATTGAATATTTGTTTATTGAAATTATTTGTGGTTACAAAAAACTATTGTTGGGTTGCATTTATCGACCAAATCGTGAAACACATTATAACCTTTTTTTACGTGATTTGGAAATTATGGCTTCTCAATACAATGATGTGATTATTGCAAGTGATTTTAACTGCAATTTACTGATGGATTCAAACTTACAGGGTCAATTGATGGCTATTGGCTTACAAATAGTAAACACGTAGTACCCTACACACTTCACGAACACTAGTAGAACACTTATAGACATTTTTATTTTGGGCAATATTTCAAATTTATTACTGTTCGATCAACTTACTGCGCCTTGTTTCTCAAAACATGACCTAATTTTTATGTTTTATGATATTGAATTGATGAAAACAGAAAGTCCCATTAGTTTTCGTGATTTTCGGAACATTGACTTTAATTTATTGGAGGAACAATTTAACACCACTAACTGGAATTTAATATACAATATGGTATCTGCTGAAGAACAGCTAAAAATGTTTAATAGTCATGTACTCCGCCTCTTCGATATTAGTGTTCCGTTGCGAATTTACCGCGGTGATAAAACTAAACACTGTTGGTTTAATTCTTCCATAAAAAGCCAAATTAATGATCGGGATGTGCTATATTCACGTTGGAAAAGATTTAGAACACCTGAACTACATGAAGAATACCGTATAGCTCGTCGAAATGTCAATAAAAGCATAAGAGATGCAAAATCAAACTATTACGCTACCCGATTTAGAGCGGCTGCTGACTCGAAAAAGAAATGGCAAACGATTAAGGAAATTGGAATCGGAAATAAAAAACCTACTATTTGCAATGTTGATGTCAACGAATTAAACGCTTCATTTATCAATATTCCCTTAACTGTATTAGTGAATCAAAATCCAACTACTAATCAAACAAATGAGTACCGCCAACATCCACCTTTGCATAAATTTGAATTTTCATCCGTCCTTCCTATTGATGTATTATCAAGTTGGTTATCCGTGAAGTCCAATGCAGTCGGGTTTGACCAGATTCACCCAAAATTTCTAAAACTTCTGCTACCTCGGTTATTAGCTTACATCACCCACATTTTTAACACCATTTTTACCACAAGTCAATTTCCAATATGTTGGAAATATGCCAAGATCATTCCTGTTCAGAAAACTGGTACTGAATTTCGCCCTATCTCAATACTGCCATACTTACCTAAAGCATTTGAACGTCTGGTATATAGGCAAAAGAATAACTACTTAACTGATAATCATCTCATTGATAAAAATCAATCTGGCTTTCGTCCTAAGTATAGCTGTATCACAGCGCTCGTAAATGTGTCCGAGGATATCAGACACAATCTTGATAATGGTTTTGTTACGTTTTTGGTGCTCTTGGATCACTCTAAAGCATTCGATTCTGTTAATCATGGAATTCTTTGCAATAAACTCTACAACAAATTTTACTTTACTTCAACTGCAGTCTCGTTACTAGCCTCATATCTTACTAATCGCTTCCAATCTGTTTCTTTGGGTAATACAATTTCCACTGCCCTACATGTGTCTAAAGGAGTGCCGCAGGGTTCTATTCTTGGCCCATTGTTGTTCACATTATACATTAATGATTTACCCAGTCAACTTTCACACAGCAATATACATATATATGCAGATGATGTCCAAATTTGCATTAGCTGTGAGAAAGGATTAATTCTTGAATGTACCGACAAGCTAAATGAGGATCCCAATAAAATATTTTTATGGGCATCTTCAAATGGACTTTATTTAAATCCTGGAAAATCGAAATGTTTAGTTATAACTCAAAGAAATCAAACCATCCCTATAGATATTCCAGTGACATTAGGTAACCAAAATATTGCATTTGTAGAATCAGCTAAGAATCTTGGAATTATTTTTAATAAATCGCTCACTTGGAACAATGAGATTAATTCTGTATCTGGAAAAATATTTATTATGATTAGAACATTATATTATGACAACATCTTACACCTTTAAACATTCGTGTGCTTCTCGCAAAAACTTTTATTATGCCGCAGTTACTATACGGTTGTGAAATTTTTGCTTATTGTGATTCTGAAAGTAAGAGGAGATTATTAGTAGCGTATAATGCGATTATTCGTTATGTATACCGTTTAAAGAGATATGATGGAACTTCTGAGTACTCTAAGTCTTTGTACGGAGTTAACCTAGTGGACCTACTTAGGATAAGATCATTAATTCTACTCCACAAGGTAATTTACACCAAAGAGCCAACTTACTTATTCGAACGCCTTCAATTTGCACGATCCAGCAGAGGAAATAATCTTATACAATTCCGATATCGAACCTTAATCTCTACTTGGAAATTTTTTATTAATACCATATGTCTGTGGAACTCATTACCCAACTACTTACAAATAACAGACAACGCTTTACTATTTAAAAACGAATTGTTTAAAAATAATTTGGTCTCGAATTTTCAACAATCTTAATTATTGATTCTTTTTGATCTTATGTATGTTATTTGGCACTCTAATTATGGATAAATTTTTAATTATATTCTTATTCCTTATAATTACAACTATTTTTTTGTTTTCATTTGTTTTATGTTTTATGTATACGTATATTATTTGTTTTTTGAAAATATTGTAACAACCATCACGAGTTAATTGTATCGCTATAAGATCACATACTGTAATTTAAAAGATTTATATCTTGTTTTATGTGATATCCGCATTAAATAAATAAATCAATAAAATAAATAAAACAGCGTTGTCCATGCAAACTACATAAATTCTGTGTTGCCGTTGGAAGTTTCTTATATAAATTCTTTTTCTATACATTTTGTGGTTTTGGTGTTCTTTAATCAGTTTTTTTCTTATAAGCGTTTTTCTTATATGAAACCTTTTTTTTTAGAAAAATAACTAAAAAGACATGGTGTTTTTGAAAATGTTTTTTAAAAGCGTTTTGTTCTTATATCCGATAAATACTGTACCAAGCAACGGCGGTTTTTTTTTTGTACTCCTTATATTTTCCAATTCATATTCTATTTTTGAAACAGTGTCTACATCTTTAAAAAAAAAGTTTACCGAAATACATCGTTTTTATTACGATTACTAAAAATGTTGTCAACGCTAAAAATTGCAACGTGTCGTTAAATTTCCAAATTGCTAGGAAGCCTAGCTCTAACCTCGTAAATAAAGTTTGTGGTTAAACGAATGTAACTTTCTTTTATCACTTTTTTATCATTTGATTATCTTAAAATCTTAACAAGCCTTCTCAAAATTATACCCCAAATAGCAAAGTTCAACTAAATCATCTTCTATATAATCGTAATTTTAAAAATGGTAGAAAAAAAATAAAAG
The DNA here is from genome assembly GCA_930367215.1 of Pollenia angustigena. Lineage (NCBI taxonomy): Eukaryota > Metazoa > Arthropoda > Insecta > Diptera > Polleniidae > Pollenia > Pollenia angustigena. The sequence goes on along the minus strand of OV884061.1, from coordinate 5,607,186 downwards.
TTGTTAAAAGCACTAAAGTGCTTTTTTTTTAGTTTGGCACTATGGATAAAATTTTGGCGTTTTGAGGCATCAAAAAGCACCATAAATAGTGCCAAAAGCCATGAAAGAAGCTACAGCCGGAAATATTGTTGAATTTTTAATACAGGAAGTATTTCATAAATTTGGCGTCCCTTAAGTAATTCACACAGATAGTGGTGTAGAATTTATTTCTAAAGCCTTTCAAAATTTAATTAATTCATACAAAATCCATCATATTTAAACTCCAGTATATCAACCTAGTAGCAATGCATCGGAAAGAGTGAATCGAAGTATTTTATCGGCCATCAGAGCATATTTAAAAGAAGACCAAAGAGACTGGGATCTCTATTTATCAGAGACAGATTGTGCGTTAAGAAATTCCTTCCATAGTGCCATAGGTTTCGCCCTATTCTATGCACTATTTGGATACCATATGTATTCGAGTGGAGCTGATTACAAACTGGATCGAAAATTGCAAAAAATCACTGACCATCAAATTCTCTTAAAACCAAATGAAAAACTAGAACTTATAAGGGAACAAATCAAAGAAAATATGATCAAAGTTGGCGAAAGAAGTGCCGCAAGGTATAATAAAAGAGCCCGAATAGTTAAATTAATTCCTGGTCAAGAGGTATACCGTAGGAATATGGTACAGAGCAGCTTTACAAAGAACATAAACGCTAAATTTTGCCGCAAGTTCTTATAATGTAGAGTGGTTCGACCAGTAGGTAACAATATGCACGTACTTGAGTCTTTAGATGGGGAAAAATAGGAATAAATCATGTTAAAGATATTAAAGTTTGAATTGTTAGATAGTATATACCTTAATAAATCAACATTATAATTGCAATAGTAGGACATAGGCAGACAATTGTGGCGTGTAATTATATTATATACTTGATTATATTATATATTTAATTATATTTTATATTTGATTATATTTTTGTTATTATACTCTAAAATGTTTGTTGTATTGTCCCACTTTTTTTTAGATTTAGCAAATTTTTCTTTAATATCTGTGATAAACTATTAATTTCAAAAGATTTTGTTATTCGTGCTTAATTTTTTTTATTCTTGATAAAAACGCTTGAAATTTATTGTTGATGGGATAAGCTATTCCTATGCGCATTTCACTGGTTGCTTAGGCCAGATCATCAGGAAACTTCATCCATAAAGATTTTAGAAAAACTAAAGATATTAAACCAAATAAAACTGTTAAACGTATAAGAATTATAGCAACAGTTCTACTTGTAACAATATTAAAGCTTAAACAACACACATCAACAATAAACAACAGAGGGTTTATCTCATCTTACATTCCCCAGGGTAGCAAACCTTAACCGAGCAACCAGTTATTATTTCAGTTAACTTAAACAACAGATGTACCACAGGTTTTTTCTAAATGTAATATTGCACTACAGTACGTAAACCTATCTTTATTTCGTCAAGTCTATATCAGGTACTAAAATAGTTTATCACAGTATAATTTCAATTTTTGGGAATACAAAATTTTAATTTCAAAAGATTTTGTTATTCGTGCTTAATTCCCAGTTTTTATTCTTGATAAAAACACTTGAAATTTATTGTTGATGGGATAAGCTATTCCTATGCGCATTTCACTGGTTGCTTAGACCAACTCATCAGGAAACCTTTTCCAAAGATTTTAGAAAAGCCAAAAATACTAAACAAATAAAACCCTAAAGCGAATAAGAATTAAAAACACTCTAAGTCTTACTTGTAACAATATCAAAGCACCAACAATAAACAGTGTAATTAGTATTGTGGTTATTTTGTTGAACTATTTATGGTTTTTAATCGAAATTTTTAATATTTTTAATTAGGCTTAAGTTCATGAAATTTAATTTTCATTAAATTATTTTTATGAAGAAAGGAATTTTACAACATGAAAATTAATTAAAATTGTTATTGATAATCTTTCATTCTTGACGTGGCTCGGGCTCGAACCCTGGCCGGCAGGTTACCATGACATGTTTCGATCGCAACCACTCGATCTCCTCAGATGGATTTGCCGTCTTCCACTCGCAGCCATCGACGACTGCTGACGTCAATAGTCAAACATCAATCCTTAAACAAATTGTATTTTAACATTTGGTAGATCGAAATTTGCTTTCCTGAATGATTATCCATTTTAACTGATTTTACATGTTTTTTCCTTACTTCTGTTTTTTCGTACTTTTGTCAAGAATTTTTCTTGAAGTCCAAGTACATTTTTTGTTTTTTCATTTTGTCTTTCTCTTTTCTGTTGACCTTTTTCAGCACAACTTGAAGGACAAATGTACACATAGAGCTCGTGCCTTAGCTTTGACAATAATTAGTATTGTGGTTATTTTGTTGAACTATTTATGGTTTTTAATCCAAATTTTTAATATTTTTAATTAGGCTTAAGTTCATGAAATTTAATTTTCATTAAATTGTTTTTATGAAGAAAGGAATTTTACAACATGAAAATTAATTAAAATTGTTATTGATAATATTTCATTCTTGACGTGGCTCGGGCTCGAACCCTGGCCGGTAGGTTACCATGACATGTTTCGATCGCAACCACTCGATCTCCTCAGATGGATTTGCCGTCTTACACTCGCAGCCATCGACGACGGCTGACGTCAATAGTCAAACATCAATCCTTAAACCAAATTGTATTTTAACATTTGGTAGATCGAAATTTGCTTTCCTGAATGATTATCCATTTTAACTGATTTTACATGTTTTTTCCTTACTTCTGTTTTTTCGTACTTTTGTCAAGAATTTTTCTTGAAGTCCAAGTACATTTTTTGTTTTTTCATTTTGTCTTTCTCTTTTCTGTTGACCTTTTTCAGCACAACTTGAAGGACAAATGTACACATAGAGCTCGTGCCTTAGCTATAACAATAATTAGTATTGTGGTTATTTTGTTGAACTATTTATGGTTTTTAATCCAAATTTTTAATATTTTTAATTAGGCTTAAGTTCATGAAATTTAATTTTCATTAAATTATTTTTATGAAGAAAGGAATTTTACAACATGAAAATTAATTAAAATTGTTATTGATAATCTTTCATTCTTGACGTGGCTCGGGCTCGAACCCTGGCCGGCAGGTTACCATGACATGTTTCGATCGCAACCACTCGATCTCCTCAGATGGATTTGCCGTCTTACACTCGCAGCCATCGACGACTGCTGACGTCAATAGTCAAACATCAATCCTTAAACCAAATTGTATTTTAACATTTGGTAGATCGAAATTTGCTTTCCTGAATGATTATCCATTTTAACTGATTTTACATGTTTTTTCCTTACTTCTGTTTTTTCGTACTTTTGTCAAGAATTTTTCTTGAAGTCCAAGTACATTTTTTGTTTTTTCATTTTGTCTTTCTCTTTTCTGTTGACCTTTTTCAGCACAACTTGAAGGACAAATGTACACATAGAGCTCGTGCCTTAGCTTTAACAATAATTAGTATTGTGGTTATTTTGTTGAACTATTTATGGTTTTTAATCCAAATTTTTAATATTTTTAATTAGGCTTAAGTTCATGAAATTTAATTTTCATTAAATTATTTTTATGAAGAAAGGAATTTTACAACATGAAAATTAATTAAAATTGTTATTGATAATCTTTCATTCTTGACGTGGCTCGGGCTCGAACCCTGGCCGGTAGGTTACCATGACATGTTTCGATCGCAACCACTCGATCTCCTTAGATGGATTTGCCGTCTTACACTCGCAGCCATCGACGACTGCTGACCTCAATAGTCAAACATCAATCCTTAAACCAAATTGTATTTTAACATTTGGTAGATCGAAATTTGCTTTCCTGAATGATTATCCATTTTAACTGATTTTACATGTTTTTTCCTTACTTCTGTTTTTTCGTACTTTTGTCAAGAATTTTTCTTGAAGTCCAAGTACATTTTTTGTTTTTTCATTTTGTCTTTCTCTTTTCTGTTGACCTTTTTCAGCACAACTTGAAGGACAAATGTACACATAGAGCTCGTGCCTTAGCTTTAACAATAATTAGTATTGTGGTTATTTTGTTGAACTATTTATGGTTTTTTATCCAAATTTTTAATATTTTTAATTAGGCTTAAGTTCATGAAATTTAATTTTCATTAAATTATTTTTATGAAGAAAGGAATTTTACAACATGAAAATTAATTAAAATTGTTATTGATAATCTTTCATTCTTGACGTGGCTCGGGCTCGAACCCTGGCCGGCAGGTTACCGTGACATGTTTCGATCGCAACCACTCGATCTCCTCAGATGGATTTGCCGTCTTACACTCGCAGCCATCGACGACTGCTGACGTCAATAGTCAAACATCAATCCTTAAACCAAATTGTATTTTAACATTTGGTAGATCGAAATTTGCTTTCCTGAATGATTATCCATTTTAACTGATTTTACATGTTTTTTCCTTACTTCTGTTTTTTCGTACTTTTGTCAAGAATTTTTCTTGAAGTCCAAGTACATTTTTTGTTTTTTCATTATGTCTTTCTCTTTTCTGTTGACCTTTTTCAGCACAACTTGAAGGACAAATGTACACATAGAGCTCGTGCCTTAGCTTTAACAATAATTAGTATTGTGGTTATTTTGTTGAACTATTTATGGTTTTTAATCCAAATTTTTAATATTTTTAATTAGGCTTAAGTTCATGAAATTTAATTTTCATTAAATTATTTTTATGAAGAAAGGAATTTTACAACATGAAAATTAATTAAAATTGTTATTGATAATCTTTCATTCTTGACGTGGCTCGGGCTCGAACCCTGGCCGGTGGGTTACCATGACATGTTTCGATCGCAACCACTCGATCTCCTCAGATGGATTTGCCGTCTTACACTCGCAGCCTTCGACGACTGCTGACGTCAATAGTCAAACATCAATCCTTAAACCAAATTGTATTTTAACATTTGGTAGATCGAAATTTGCTTTCCTGAATGATTATCCATTTTAACTGATTTTACATGTTTTTTCCTTACTTCTGTTTTTTCGTACTTTTGTCAAGAATTTTTCTTGAAGTCCAAGTACATTTTTTGTTTTTTCATTTTGTCTTTCTCTTTTCTGTTGACCTTTTTCAGCACAACTTGAAGGACAAATGTACACATAGAGCTCGTGCCTTAGCTTTAACAATAATTAGTATTGTGGTTATTTTGTTGAACTATTTATGGTTTTTAATCCAAATTTTTAATATTTTTAATTAGACTTAAGTTCATGAAATTTAATTTTCATTAAATTATTTTTATGAAGAAAGGAATTTTACAACATGAAAATTAATTAAAATTGTTATTGATAATCTTTCATTCTTGACGTGGCTCGGGCTCGAACCCTGGCCGGCAGGTTACCATGACATGTTTCGATCGCAACCACTCGATCTCCTCAGATGGATTTGCCGTCTTACACTCGCAGCCATCGACGACTGCTGACGTCAATAGTCAAACATCAATCCTTAAACCAAATTGTATTTTAACATTTGGTAGATCGAAATTTGCTTTCCTGAATGATTATCCATTTTAACTGATTTTACATGTTTTTTCCTTACTTCTGTTTTTTCGTACTTTTGTCAAGAATTTTTCTTGAAGTCCAAGTACATTTTTTGTTTTTTCATTTTTTCTTTCTCTTTTCTGTTGACCTTTTTCAGCACAACTTGAAGGACAAATGTACACATAGAGCTCGTGCCTTAGCTTTAACAATAATTAGTATTGTGGTTATTTTGTTGAACTATTTATGGTTTTTAATCCAAATTTTTAATATTTTTAATTAGGCTTAAGTTCATGAAATTTAATTTTCATTAAATTATTTTTATGAAGAAAGGAATTTTACAACATGAAAATTAATTAAAATTGTTATTGATAATCTTTCATTCTTGACGTGGCTCGGGCTCGAACCCTGGCCGGCAGGTTACCATGACATGTTTCGATCGCAACCACTCGATCTCCTCAGATGGATTTGCCGTCTTACACTCGCAGCCATCGACGACTGCTGACGTCAATAGTCAAACATCAATCCTTAAACAGTGTGTTTATCTTTTCTTAAATTTTTCGTTTTTGTGTTTTCAACCACCGTGTACATACACACATCAGTACATCACCTAAGTATAGTACATACCTATGTACATCTGTTTCAACAGTTAAATTTGTATATATGATAAAAAAAGGTGCGTACATTTATTTCATTTAAAAGTGATTGGCCCATAATCATAGTCAAACGCTAAAGTCGGTTCTTTTTAAAAACAACTTTGAAAGAAAAACATTCTTTTAATTATTTTGCTACTATAGTCGAAATTAAAGTATGTTTTAAATTGAACCGACTTTAACTGGGTGCCACCTCAAATGTAGAAAATTTTTGCATACAACATACAAGAAAATATAAGCAAGTGGCAACTCTAAGCAGCTGACATTACAAAATAAAATATAAATAAAACACTGCATACCTTGTAGCGTTGAAAATTTTAAAAACGCAATGTGAATTTATATAGAAAGCAACAATAAAATTACAAAATATTTCTGACTTTTTGCTTGCATTGTAATTATTGGCATTGCGTTTTACACAATTAGGGCCTATACATATGTATTTTGTGTTAAAAGATAAAAGATTTCCTCCAAATCAATAATAATTGCAAAATATCTACCAATATCTTGTATTATAAACATTTTTAACTTTTTGCAAGAATTTTTTATTTGGAAAAAAACAGCTGATGCTGTTGTTAAATGAGTTAAACACAACTTCAGCTAGTTTTAAAATTAACACCGGTTTTAACATGTAAAGTACGCATTTGCTTGTCTATAGTAGATCAAAAATATATTTTTTATAAAAGTTTACTTTAAAACTCTTAGGCTCGTTTTCACAACTTACCGATAGCTTAAAGTAGACTATAACTGACCTTATAAAAAGTGTTCCATTAATAAAACTTTACTTAAACCTTAAGTGAGCGTTAAGGGATATTAAGGTTCATCCTTTCTAGTAGGTTAAAGTAAAGTTGTAATAATGAAACACTTTTTAAACGGCCGATAAAATCCTACCTTTAGCTATCGGTAAGTTGTGAAAGCCTTAAAGTATGCTTTGTTTACGACTATAGTTATGGGCCATTGTGGAAAATTTTAAATAAAGAAAAATAATAATAATACTATTAAATAAATAAATTGTATTTAAAAGTATAAAGGAAAGGAATAGTGAAGAAGAATAAATTTGTTTTTGTTTATTCCTTAATTACAAAAATTATGTGTTTAAATAGATTAATAATTTAGTTTTAACATCAGTGGGACTAGAAGAATAGTCTATCAATTTATAAAACTTGTTTAACTATAGAAATCCTTCTTAACGGATCATTATTAGCATAATTAGCTCTTAAAAATTGAACTGATAACGGAACCAAATGACGTGATGGGCGTTGAGGAACATTAAATGTTATATTGTTGATTACGCATCCAGAGCATACGTCGCCAACAATTATGTTAAAAATAATAAAAAAACGATATCTTGCAGAATAAGACAGAATTGGTAAACGTTTTTTGACTGTTTCAATTTGGTCGGAATATTTTTATATATAGGGTCTCATATTACAGATCCATACTCCAATACAGGTCTTACAAGGGAAGTATACAGACTTTTCCTAACATATCGATCGTTGAACCTTTTAGCCCAACGTTTTTCAAAACATCTGCCTTTATTAGCTGTCATTGTTAATGTGCGATTAAATTTAGTTTCGAGTCAAGCAGAATTCCAAGATCTAAGAATTTATCCACCGACTCCAACTTTAACAAGAGGGTATACTAAGTCTGTCATTCCTTGTGAAACTTTTTTATTATTCATCTCAGACCATAAAGTATACATCAGAGAACGGATTTGTGCGATTGCAAAAAAATCGCATTAAATAGACACCAACAAATACACTCGCTTGCGGTCATACAATCAAACTTGCGCAACCGCAAGAAAAGACGGAAAATGTACTTGGACTTCAAGAAAAATTCTTGACAAAAGTACGGGAGGATGGAAGTAAGGAAGAAACATGTAAAATCAATTAAAATGGATAATCATTCAGGAAAGCAAATTTCGATCTACCAAATGTTAGAATACAATTTGGTTTAAGGATTGATGTTTGATTATTGACGTCAGCAGTCGTCGATGGCTGCGAGTGTAAAACGGCAAATCCATCTAAGGAGATTGAGTTGTTGCAATCGAAACATGTCATGGAACCTGCCGGCCGGGGTTCGAGCCCCAGCCACGTAAAGAATGAAAGATTATCAATAACAGTTTTAATTAATTTTCATGTTGTAAAATTCCTTTCTTCATAAGGATAATTTAATGAAAAATTAAATTTCATGAACTTAAGCCTAATTGAGAATATTAAAAAAAAATTTGGATTAAAAACCATGAATAGTTCAACAAAATAACCACAATTCTGATTATTGTCAAAGCTAAGGCACGGGCTCTATGTGTACATTTGTCCTTCAAGTTGTGCTGAAAAAGGTCAACAGAAAGGAAAAGGACAAAATGAAAAGACGGAATATGTACTTGGACTTCAAGAAAAATTCTTGACAAAAGTACGGGAGGACGGAAGTAAGGAAGAAACATGTAAAATCAATTAAAATGGATAATCATTCAGGAAAGCAAATTTCGATCTACCAAATGTTAGAATACAATTTGGTTTAAGGATTGATGTTTGACTATTGACGTCAGCAGTCGTCGATGACTGCGAGTGTAAGACGGCAAATCCATCTGAGGAGATTGAGTGGTTGCAATCGAAACATGTCATGGTAACCTGCCGGCCGGGGTTCGAGCCCCAGCCACGTCAAGAATGAAAGATTATCAATAACAATTTTAATTAATTTTCATGTTGTAAAATTCCTTTCTTCATAAGGATAATTTAATGAAAAATGTAATTTCATGAACTTAAGCCTAATTGAGAATATTTAAAAAAAATTTGGATTAAAAACCATGAATAGTTCAACGAAATAACCACAATACTGATTATTGTCTATGGTTAACTTTATCAAAGGCCTTGGAAAAATCGGTGTATATCACATCAGTTTTCAGTTGTTGTATAAATCCTCGATATATGACAGTTGTAAGATGAAGAAGATTAGTTGAAGAACATCTTTTTTCGAATAGTTTCGGTATAATACTCTGTTTTGCAAGCGATCATGCTTGATCGATACATTAAATAAAATTGATAGAGGGATGGCAATACTGTCAGCACAATTAATTAAAATGTCACTTGGAATGTTATCAGAACTTACGACTTTTTAATTCCTTAGCGATTGTTGCGATATCAATAAATGAAATGAGAGTTGCTTGGTTCGCATTTATCTTATTTATTCGTATAAGTTGTATAGAAAAAATCGGGAAACCAATTACTTATTGTGCCATTATCACTGGATTCCATATGTTGGAACTTAATGGATGAAGGGAAGGATTACGCCTGAAATTATATTTCATTGAATTTGAATAATTTTCGTAACTAGACTTATTAAGCAACGTGTATTCAGAGCGACAAGTCGAGTATCTTAAATAGTCAACGGATGATCCGGATGGTTTTGATTTTCTGTAGTATTTATTCTTTTTGTTTTTAGCACGAGCCAATTGTTTATTATTCCAAGGTTTATACTTTATTGTGAAATGCGGTCCACATCTGATCAACATCAGTAAAGCATGATAAAGTATTGTGCCAATTTGTATTAGAAAACATATCACTAATCATGTTATAATTAGTATGTTTGAATGAGTATAACTTTTCTTTTGTAAGGCATAAGGACACAGGATTATATGGAATTGAGAAGAGCAGTTCAATTGTAGGATTGTAAATATCTTCTGGACTTGAAGTAGGTGATGAGCGCCTAATGAAGCAATCTTCTAAGTCATTGACGAACACTAAGTCTAAAATTCGATTACAATTGTTCGTAATACCATTCATTTGGAATAAGCTTTATTTATACAGGACATCAAAACATTCGTAATATTTCGCGCTGTGCTTAGTTTGAACGAAAAATTTATCTTCGGGAAGGCATTTCCAGGTAATAGAAGACATATTAAAGTCCCCAAAACGATAACAGAATCACCATCTAAAGAGGAACGAGCAATTTCTCTAATAGACTCGGCATGCTTACGCTCTGAGGGGACTTTGGAGAAACGTATGAACAAGTTAGATATACTCGTTTATAATCAAGTTTTATCACTACTGATATAAACTCTATACCACGCGTTGGAGCAACAGTAACTAATTCAGCGGAAAAGTTGCCAGAAATTGCAATAAGAACTATCATTTAACCTTGTTTCTGTAAACACCAGGACATGATGATCGATTTTACATGGACTTTTTAATAAACAATAGAAATGTAATCAGTAGTTCTATTTAGTTTTTTGACTTATTAGGTTCACGTTGAGGGAGGATACCAACATTTTTTGATCTATTTCTATATAAATATTCACGAACCAGAGTATTTATTGGCCAGAAACTCGGTTTAATTAACATTTCATAAAGATCAGCAGAAACTTTAATCTTGAAAAAGGAAATGGATCTTAACTGATGAAAATTGAATTTCTGTATTGAGAATCAGATACTTTTCCAATTTTATTATTGACATGATATTTTGCTAAACGAGAAACCAAAATAGTTTTGCTTGAGGCAACAGCTCTTAACGGGTTATATGCAACATCATCCGTATTTGATATTAATGGAACATTATTAGCTCGAACATTTCCATTGACTGAATTTAAAACAGCTTTTTTGCGAGGAATTACTAATTACTTCAGTGTTTACACCAGGCCCTATGCTCCTTATAGGAACGACGGGAATATATATATATATATATATATATTACACCAGAATATGTATTGAAAACCTTTGTTCCAGATGATGGTGGATCGCATTGAACAGCAGGAGGTACATCAAGTTTACATTTAGCTTCATTTGTATTATTATTATTGTTTCTTGGTGATTTACGGCGTTTTGGGGAAGGTTGAATAGGAGATTTTTAATCATTTAACGATTTGTAATCATTAAACAATTTCCATTAAGATATACGCTCCTTTAACTGAGCAACTTCATTTTGAATTTCACAAAATTTTGATTTTTGACTTTGAAAAAGGGCGGTAAAAGTCTACTCCCAATTTTCTACTGCATTTATATTGACAACATCCATGACACAGCCGACAGACAATCATTCTGTCATCCACACCTTTGATGTTACAGTTTTTTACTAAACAGGCTGTTCACATCCGTGAACAAAATGCTGTAAACCCCAACACTAGCGATATCATCAACGCCCCCACTAACAGCTGTTTGTTCAACTGCAGCTGCAAAACTTAAAGCATTACTCTAAAATAAATACCGAGGAGAAAACCGTGCGTTCGTGAGAGCGACGAAGTAAAATTAAATTATAAAAAAGAAAATTGAATTTTTTGATAACATTTATTCAAATTAACTTTTCTGAGATAAGGCCTGTCGAAATAGTTTTATTAGCAGTAATGTTGGAATGTGTAGCAAGTTTAGTTATTAATTTACTAACTTCGCGTTATTAGCAACAACAATTTGCGACCTTAGGACAACAAGGATCTATATGCACCTAAACAACGTGTAAGATAGAACCTTGTTGTTCTAATACAGTTGGAATGCGACTGGAAAACTTAATATTGGTAAAACGGCCTTCTTTAAGGCCTCTTTACAACTTCATCTTCCCGCTGTTATTGGTCAGGCAAATCGCGTTTTTTTTCATTATGAGGAATTTGAATGTGAATTTTTTTAAATTTTACATATCTGACAAATTCATATATGAATTTTTTTGTTTGCTCATTTTTCATGAATGAGGAAATTAAAAATATTTTTTTTCCTCACCCTCATGAATGTGAAGAAGCAGTTCAATTTAAAATTTTTCACACTCGCTCATGACTGAAAAATGAGCGAGCGTTTCGGTACTCTGGTTAATAATATTCGGTCACAAACGTACATGTAATTTGCTTCTGACATTAGGTCTGTCTGCGTACACATATTTTGCGAAAAATGTTGCAAAATCTTGCAAAATGTTGTCTGCGTACTCCAAATCTCTTGCAGCGAGAGAGCCAAAAAGAGAATTTTTTGACAGTTGGAAGTTAGAGAACTTGCAAAATGTTACTGGAGAAATTTCCGCTTGCAAGATTTTGCAAATAGTTTGAACAGCTGTTTGAATGAAATAGTTTTTGTGAAATGAAAATAAAAATTGAAATTTAACAATGGCAGAGGTAAGTAGTTAGAATTGTGTTGATTTTCAACGTTTATAATAAATTATAATAAACAAAACATTTTACTTCATGCTAGAAACGTCCAAATATACAGTGCGACCGTGGCGTAAGTGGAGTGGAGATGGCAGAACCGATAGAACCAGCAGAACTTTGTGGGACAAACTTTGCAATTGAAGAGCCGAGTATTTGGAATTGTGTTCCTGGCGAGCACTTCACATCCAAATTATTTTTCTCCGTTGTCAAGCTGTTGGAGGGCACTGTATTGGGAATTTCATTCTTTTTTTCCATTGTAAGCAGGCACTATGTTGGGCAATGTAAGCAAAATAAGTTTTATACAAAACCCGACAAATAAAACTAAAAACTAAAAAGAAATTGAATTTATCGAATTAATAACAGTGTTATAAGCGAGTTTTTTTAATTTACAACACTTTTTAAGCTTCACTTTAATTAATATTTTTTTAATTTACCTCGAGAATTCAATTTTGCTTACACATATGTATGTATGCTAAAATTCTTTTGCTTTGTTATTTCAATTGTTTACACACCGAACAGCTGTTTTTTTTTGCAAAATTTCACTGGATACTGTCTGCGTACTTTTTGAGATTTTTTCAGCCGATAGAGTAATATTGTTCTTACTCTCCCAAAAAAATTTACTGAGTATTTGCTACTGGAAAAGTACCCAGACAGACCTATTGTGTCTCTGTTTTTTTCGCATTGTTATTGCAGAAACCAAAGTAGTTCTCGGTTTCAAATTAGCTTGCTGCCGCCACGAAAATATTTATTTGCGCCGTAAAATAATTTAGCCATCTTGAAATTTTTTCATTTATTTTAAAAATTATAATTTAGAATTTTATAATTAAACGGTTTTTATGTATATATTTACATAAATTCTATTCAATGGTGAGATGAGCATACATATCTTGGTATTGTAAAATATTAACTTCAGCCGGCTAATGATTCCTTCAATAGTTGACGCCGCTGCCAGTTTCTTCCCGGCATAGATTTCTGATGTCAGATGGTTTCTCTGAAGAAAATAGAGCACGCTCTAATTGAAATTTTGTCAGATGACTTTGCGTCTGACTTTTACAGAAGCAAAGTTAAAAAGGTAACACACGACATGTATGTGTTTTGCAGTGGGAAATTTGACATGTCAGATGACAAAAACATGTCGTCTATATGCTCCTTTACCTTGCCTACTTAAACATACATATTACGCTTTGTGCTAAAAATACCTTTAAACTTAAAATACATAAACTAAACTTACAATTGAAGCCCAGTCGCGAATAACGTTGTAAACGCCACATTTTGCAGAAACTGTTTTTAGCAGATAACCGTTAACCTTACTCTCTTACACAGTTTTAACATCAAATCAACCAAAACTATGCACCTTAACGCCTTCAAATGGCATACAAAGTGTCAGCCAGTGGAAGAACATTGCAAGTTAGGGGAGACCGGGGCAGCTTCGGCACTTTTTTTTGAAGCCCTGAATCTAAGAATGTATTCAACAGATTTAAAAATTTTATCGCTTGTTGTTGTCCTTGGATATTGAATAATAATATATGTATGTATTGGTACAAAATTTTATGAATACTGAGTATTTGTTATTTTTTTTTAAGAATAAGTAAAAAAAGTCATTTTCGCTGAATGTGCCCCACGCCAGGGTAGCTTCGGCATTTGACGGGGCACATTCGTCGACTATATTCTTAAAGGCAGTTGTTCATTAAAAACTATAAAAAATAAAATTAGATGCCAGCTATAAACGGATTAAGCATTTTTTATAAGATGGGTACAGTTAAACTTAAGTTTTATTTCGGCTCATAGAACTAGCGAAATATTTTCATTTTCAGGCTTAACAAATAGAGATCAAAAAGATATCAAGCATGCGAAGGAAGTTTGTTATTGAAATGAAGTCGTCAAGAGTTTAAGTAATCTCAGTAACTTGATAAATTGGCTTATTACTATATCGACCAAGTTTTACTTGGACGAATGTGCCCCAATTGAAAATGCCGAATCTACCCCGAAAGCACTATTTACACTATTTTATTTTTTTTCTATTATTCTTCAACAAAGATTTAGATTCAACTTATTTTTTAGGAAACTAGCACAATTAATTAAGTTGGTTTGTAATTTTTATTTTAAATATTGATAATTTTCAAATACAAAATACTTACTAAATAGAATCAAAATATTACAAAAACACTTGGAAAAAAACTTAAACACGGTAGCTTTTTCAGTTGGTAAGCTAGAGATGACAAACTTTGCGGGAGTTATTTATTTTGATTTTCGATAAATTTAAATAAATAGTTAGTGATGAAACCAAAATGGTTTTGCAGTGCGGAATAATGTTTTAAATGCCTTTTGCATACAAATTTTTAATATCATTATTTTTATTAATAGAAAAATAACTTTTTAAAATAATGCTGCCTGTCAAAAAACGTTTTTTTGCTCTCCTGAAAATTATTATTTTCTAACTTAAAACGTTATTCGCGGCTGTGCTTCAATTACTTATTTAATACCATGAAATTAACCTAAACTTATTGGATTGAATATCACCCTAACCTAAAATCCTTTATATGCATTTATATTTATGTATAAGTCTAATGAAGAAAGTTCAATAAACACATAATTTTATACTGTTTTTGAAATACATATGTACCGAAGTATTTAATTTACACGGTTCCCGCCAGTAAGTAATTGCTATCCCATTCCAACTCGTTAAAACACAGGCCAAATAATAACTGTGATTTAATCACCTTGTAAACGCTACTTTCCAATAGATAGCACCACTAAAAGTTATCAACATCACAAACCAATAATGTTGCAATTGAACGTATTGATATATGCAATAAGCGGTTATCACAGTAGTATTTAATGTTACCTTTTTATCAATTGTATGCAATATTGTTTGTACAAAAAAACATTAACAAAAGCAAATAAAAAGTTTACGACGGATTTAACAGACGCACGAGACTGCACAAATAAACACCATTTACACAGTTTATAAGAGTGTACATTTCTCGATATTTTAAACCGATTATAAGAATTTTATGAAGACAAAAACACTATAAATCTTTTAACTTTCACAGAGCGACAAACAAACACTCGTCTTAAATTAAGGCAAAAGCCCGATTAAATTAATAGCCTACTCACAATATAGTTTTACTAGAGAAAGTTTTTATATGCATAAATATTTTTAAAATAAGTAAGCTTAAAAAAACATTTTCTTAATTTTTATCTTCTATCTTATTCTTCTATATATATAAAAATGAAAAATGTTTGTATGTTTGTTTGTTGGCTTATATACTCCAAAACTACTGAACCGATTTTCCTGAAATTTTTACAGTAACATCACTTGAGCCCTAAAAATAAAATAGGCTACTTATTTTTTCGAAAGAAGCAGGGGAATTGATACCCCCCATTGGATGCCAATATTAAATATCGCATATCTTAAGAGTTGCTTCACGCATTTTGTTGAACTTTTGGTAGTAGGGTCTTCTGAGCCCCAAAATTTAAATAAAGTAGCAGCGGGGGAAGTGGTTTCCCCCATAAAACGCCAATGTTTAATATCGCATATCTTAAGAACTGTTATAGTGAGAATGTTCAAACTTTGTAGAAGTCACTCTTATGGTATACTATTGAAAATAAAAATAAAGCGGGTAGGCGCATCTCATAGGATGCATATATTAAATATCGCTCAACTGAAGAACTATTAAAGGATGAGTCATCAAACGTGGTTGAAGCTACTATTATGGCAAATTTTAAATTTCAGTATAGTAATGGGCGGGGTAGACAGAGGAGGAGCAGTTCCCCTCATAGATAGAAATATTAAAAGGAGCCGCTGAACGTATTTTGTTGAACTTTTAGTAGTAGGATCCTCTGAGCCCGAAAATTGAAATAAAAAAGCAGCGGGGGAAGTGTTACCCATCATAGGACGCCAATGTTTAATATCGCATATCTTAAGAACTGTTATAGTGAGAATGTTCAAAATTTGCAGAAGTCACTCTAGTTGTATACTACACTTTTTATAATATAAAATAAATCGGGTAGGCGTAGGAGGGGAAATACCTCTCATAGGATGCATATATTAAATATCGCTCAACTGAAGAACTATTAAATGGAGAGTCATCAAACGTTGTTAAAGCTACTATTATGGCAAATTTTAAATTTCAGTATAGTAATGGCCGGGGTAGACAGAGGAGGAGCAGTTCCCCTCATAGATAGAAATATTAAGAGGAGCCGCTGCACGTATTTTGTTGAACTTTTAGTAGTAGGATCCTCTGAGCCCCAAAATTGAAATAAAATAGTAGCAGGGGAAGTGTTACCCCCCATAGGACGCCAATGTTTAATATCGCATATCTTAAGAACTGTTATAGTGAGAATGTTCAAAATTTGCAGAAGTCACTCTTAAGGTATACTACACTTTTGGAAATAGAAATAAAGCGGGTAGGCGTAGGAGGGGAAATACCTTCCATAGGATCCATATATTAAATATCGCTCAGCTAAAGAACAATTAAAGGGATAGTCTTCAAACGTGGTTAAAGCTACTATTATGCTAAACTATAAATTTCAATATAGAAATTGGCGAGGTAGCCAGAGGAGGAGCAGTACCCCTCATAGATAGAAATATTAATAAGAGCCGCTGCAAGCAATTTGTTGAACTTTTGGTAGTAGGATCTTCTGAGCCCAAAAATTGAAATAAAGTAGCAACGGGGGAAGTGGTTTCCCCCATAGGACGCCAATGTAAAATATCGCATATCTTAAAAACTGTTATAGTGAGAATGTTCAAACTTTGTAGAAGTCACTCTTATGGTATACTACAATATTGAAAATAAAAATAAAGCTGGTAGGCGCTGGGGGGAAATACCTCTCATAGGATGCATATATTAAATATCGCTCAACTGAAGAACTATTAAAGGGAGAGTCATCAAACGTGGTTAGAGCTGCTATTATAGAAAATTTTAAATTTCAGTATAGTAATGGGCGGGGTAGACAGAGGAGGAGCAGTTCCCCTCATAGATAGACACATTAAAAGGAGCCGCTGCACGTATTAGGTTGAACTTTTAGTAGTAGGATCCTCTGAGCCCCAAAACTTAAATAAAATAGCAGCGGGGGAAGTGTTACCCCCCATAGGACGCCAATGTTTTTTTTTTTTTTTTTTTTTTTTTTTTCATTATTTATTTATTGAATCTTCATATATTAAATATGAACTAACAATAATTAATCAAATCTTAACCTAATATTATTTTTTGTCCTGCCAGTGCCAGACAAAAATTTTGTTCATCGCGGGTTCTGTTCACTTTTATAGGTGTTTATCGCTCATCTAATTGGACAAGTGCCGCAGTGTCTCTTCTTCTTAAGCGAGTGTGGCCGCTATCATTTAAAATATTTCGTGCTAGTGGGTTCGGGTGCAATTCGAGCCTTTTTAAGTATTTTACTGCATATTTCGTAATCATAGTTTTAACTAATGGAACATTGAGATCCTTGTGAATATTTGAGTTTTTAACATACCAAGGGGCAGCTGTGATTATTCGAAGTAGTTTATTTTGGCGCCTTTGAATTTTTTCGATATTAGAGGCCGAGGCAGTGCCCCATAACTGAATACCATAGCACCAGATTGGCTTTAAGATGGAGTTGTAAAGAAGAAGTTTGCAGTCGAGACTAAGGACAGAGTTTCTTCCAATAAGCCAATGAATTTGGATGGCTTTTAGCTTCATTTGAGTTAATTTTGCCTCTATATGGCTTTTCCACGTTAAACGGCGATCTAGATGAATACCGAGGTATTTTACATGCGAATTTTGAGGTATTATTTGATTATTGATTTTAATAGGGGGGCATGATTCCCGACGCAAGGTGAATGTTATATGTACGCATTTTTGCTCATTGACCTCTATCCTCCATTGCTTTAACCATAGTTCGAGTTGAAATATATGATCCTGTAGGTATCGAGATGCTTCTTGACGGTTTTCGTGCACGCTCAAAAAAGCTGTATCATCAGCAAATGTTGAAGCTTGTGTGTAGTTGTTTGTTGGCATATCCGAGGTATATATTAAGTATAAAAGTGGGCCCAGGATGCTTCCCTGAGGGACTCCAGCGTCAATTTGCTGAGGAGAGCTTAAATAATCACCTTCTTTAATAATAAACTTTCGACCGACTAAGTAGCTTTCTAACAGCTTGTGTGTGTTTACTGGTAAGTTTAGCTTCAATTTATGTAATAAGCCTTCATGCCAGACTTTATCGAAAGCTTGAGAAACATCGATGAAGAGAGCGGAACAATATTTTTTTTCTTCAAAGGCTTTTCTTATTGCGTTTACTATACGATGGGTTTGCTCAATTGTGCTGTGTTCTCTTCTAAAGCCGAATTGGTGGTTACGAATACATCTATTATCATTTAAAATTGGGGTTAATTTTGACGCTAACAGCTTCTCAAACAGCTTTGATATATTAGAAAGTAAGCTTATAGGCCTATATGACTCAACTTTTGTGTGATCCTTTCCAGGTTTAGGTATCATGGTGACTAAGGAGACCTTCCACTTTTGAGGATAGTATTCAAGGCGTAAAATAGCATTAAAAATTAAAAGAATAATTTTCTTTGCTATGCTGGGTAGCTCCAAAAGCATTTTGTTGCTGATCTTGTCAAAACCAGGAGCCTTTTTGGGGTTTAAATCACAAATAGCCTTTTCGATTTCTCTTATCTCAAATCTTAGCGGAACAGCTGCTCTAGCAGCAACAGGTGGTAGCTCGACCGCAATATCGTGAGATATATTTGGGGTAAATACGTTTTTTAAATGATTGACAAACAGATTTCCTTTTTCAACATCATTTCTTGCCCAACTTCCATTCAAGTTTCTTAATGGTGGTTTGGAGACAACTGGCCTTTTGAGATTTCTAGCTGCACGCCATAATGAGTAGTCTGATTGTGGGGTTGCATCAAGTTCCTTAAGATATTTTTCCAGAGAAGCCGTTTTCTTAGTCTGCAGTAACTTTCTTAGTCTTTTTGTACACTCTTTAAGTAAGTTCTTAAGTTGAGGGGATCTGTGCAATTGCCACTCTCTTCGAGCCCTCCTTTTTTCAGACAAAAGATGCTCGACATCTGTGGAATATATTTTAATAGTTTTTGTTTTTTTGGGGGCAATATTGGAATGTTGAACAGCTAGTTTCAGAAAACTGTCAAAATTGTCAATAGAGCGATCTACATAATCCGGTGTACTGAGCGGAATATTTTCTGTGCAATGGGTACTGAGATATTTTTTATATTTCAACCAATTAATTTGCGTAGCTGTCGTCGGAGGTACAATTCTATTGGGGTTCATTATAGTAACAATTGTAGGTGTGTGGTCGGAAGATAAATCTAGGGAGGCTTCAACTTGAATCGTTTCTATGGGAATGTTTTTAACCACGCCGAAATCTATGACATCTGGAATTTTTTGAAGATCAGTGGGCCAATATGTTGGTTGTCCGCTCGCTACCACATTTAAATCCATTTTAGAAATTATGTTAAATAAAACACGACCCTTTGGTGTTATAAGTCGCGACCCCCAGAGGGTATGTTTAGCGTTATAATCGCCAGCGGCTAGGAAACACGGTCCTAATGATTTAAAATATTTACAATATTGGTCCTCCGATATTGAAAATCTAGGCGGGGAGTATAACGATGAAATTATTAGGTTTCTATTTAATTCCTCAACGCAAATGTTCGTTGCCTGGAGATAATCTTCACGATGATCACACATTAGGTAGTGTTTGACTCGGGCCTTTATTAAAATGGCAGAACCTCCACAAGCTCTATCTCGAGGGTCCTTGGTATCATATAGTATATAACCATTTATTTTAAACGTACTTCTTGAGGTCAAATGAGTTTCAGAAATCATCATGACATCAATTTGTTTATTTTTAAGAAAGTATTCTAATTCATTTTTATGTTGGCGGATGCCGTTTGCGTTCCAAAAACAAATTTTTAAACAGTTCATGGTTTGTTAAGTACAGCTTGCAATAACATCGATTGCATTCTAAGCATTTCCTGCATCATATTACCCATTGTGTTCGTAAAATTATTTACTGTTTGCACTAATGTTTCCATGGTTTTTTCTAAACGACTTAAATTAGAAAATTGAGTTTCATCATTACTTGGCGAGGCACCTTGCATTGGCTCATGGTTTGATTTTAGGACGTTAGCGTAAGAGGTTCTGTTATTACTAGGCTGGGGGGCTTGAATTGCATTTGTGTTAACCTGATTTGTTACCTGCATTTGAGGGGGATTAGTTTTCGGTCCGACCGACTGCTTGACGATAGTATATATAGGGCATCCTCTATAATTGGCAGTGTGATTACCGCCACAGTTGCTACATTTTTTTACGTTGGGGTCGGTTTTAGACTTGTCGCAAAGAACTGTTCCATGTAATTCACCACATACTACGCAAACAGGGGGTAAGTAGCAGTATGCCTTAGTATGGCCAAATTCCTGGCAGTTTAGACATTGAACAGGACCATTTCTTTTGTGCGGCTCCTCAATAGTTACCCTTCTGTACAGAATATATTTCAAATTATAAATTGGATGCGTTTCATTTTTTTTGAGCTTAACGTCGCCGGGTTCAAGCTCCACTCGAAATAGTGGTTGGGGATTTTTTTCCCTATTTTTGATATTTGTTACGTTTTTGATTTTAAAGCCCTTCTCTTCCAAAAAAGCTTTAATTTCCCCTGGGTCTACGCATGAGTCTATGCCCTTGATTACTACCTGAAGACCTTTACTGCTCTTCAGTTGATACGTATAAAAGTTTTTATTCAGAGTCTCAAATCTTGTAATTACCTTTCGAAAATCATCCTCGTGATTCACCTGTATTTTAGTCTCGTTAATGATACCGCGCTTTATTGCAGCTACATAAAAGGAATTTTCACCTATCTCCGAAATTAAACTTTTTATTAACTCATTAGAGTTTTGCTCTCTAAGGTATATCGGGGGTGGCTTAGACGATTTAATGACGTTTGGTGCTTCAGAGGATTCATCCTCCAGAATCGCGAAACGATTTTGTGTATTTATTTTATCAAAAGATGGTACTTTTGAGGCCGAAGCAACTGCTGCAGAGGTAGGGCTGCGTCCCCGTTTAAGCACTGTTATGTGTCTGTCCATACCAACTTGTACTGTAGGCTTTTGACAACTTTTTACAGGGGGGTTTTCCATTGCATTTGTGTTTAAGTTCATGGTATCATTGCCCACTAAATTTGTTTTTGACGTCACGGCAATACTTGCTGGCCTGGCAACACTTGTCACCAAATCTTGTTGTAGTTTTTTTAATGAGTCACTATCCACCGTTTGTGTAAATACCGAGGGTGAGAGGGAACGTGTTCGAGTAATTGGCTTAGCCGTTAGGTAGTTAATATTGTTTTGTTTGGTTTTATTTATTTCTGCATTATTTTCATTTGCATTAACTAAAACGTAAACGTTTCTTTCATTTTGTCTTAGTGTTGTTTCACTGTTTGTACTCATGCAAAGAGTTGTTTTTGTTTTTCACCGTTTTGCTTTGCTTTAATATTTTTATTATTTATTGTATTTTACAACAACAAAAGAAAAAACCAGAATTTAAATGTTTTTTTCAGAATATGTATACACATGTATGACCATTCATACGTACATATATATTTTTACTGATTTATTTTATTTAATTTGATCGTTTTAAATTGTTCACTATTATGTTAAATAATTTAATTAACAAAATATATTATTTTGTTTTTTTTTAAGCGTCCATTCGCTGCTTAGATTACAAAATCAAATGTGATTAATTAATAGTTCAAATTGTATTCGGGGCTAAAATACACGTCTGTATCACAACAAAGCACAAACCGAACTGTGTTTAATATCGCATATTTTAAGAACTGTTATAGTGAGAATGTTCAAAATTTGCAGAAGTCACTCTTATGGTATACTACACTTTTGAAAATAGAAATAAAGCGGGTAGGCGTAGGAGGGGAAATACCTCCCATAGGATCCATATATTAAATATCGCTCAACTGAAGAACAATTAAAGGGATAGTCTTCAAACGTGGTTAAAGCTACTATTATGGTGAACTATAAATTTTAATATAGAAATGGGTGGGGTAGCCAGAGGAGGAGCAGTACCCCTCATAGATTGAAATATTAATAAGAGCTGCTGCAAGCAATTTGTTGAACTTTTGGTCCAAGGATCTTCTGAGCCCCAAAATTGAAATAAAATGGCAGCGGGGGAAGTGTTACCCCCCATAGGACTCCAATGTTTAATATCGGATATCTTAAAAACTGTTATAGTGAGAAAGTTGTAGAAGTCACTCTTATGGTACACTTCACTTTTGAAAATAAAAATAAAGTGGGTAGGCGCAGGGGGGAAATATCTTCCATAGGATGCATATATTTAATATCTCTAAACCGATAAAGTGGTTAAAGCAGTGTAGCGAAGCGCAATGGGTTAAGCTAGTACCCTATTAAATTACACATGTAACGGAGTAATAATATTGATTAGTTATTATTTATGAACATTCTTATTTTTTATTATTAACAACTTATTAATTTGTTACCATATATTCATTTTTTCCGAACCCTGATAAAAATTAATAATCATCGACTATAATTCTTTAATATATCACAGTTAGTATGTGTGTTTCTTTTTTATCTCATTATTACTTACAAATTGCATTGTACATACATATCTACATATAATTATATTGAAATTTCTCTCATTTTTTATCTACATATATTGTGTATAATTATCATTCTCACTTACAAATTACAATGAACATACATATCTCATACATGTAATTATATTGAAGCTTACTCTCATTTTTATTTATATTGTATTATTCTCATTCTCACTTACAAAATTGCATTGTACATACATATCTACATATACTATAATTATATTGAATATCACTCTCAATTTCGTTTTTGTTGTATACTAGACGACTGTTTTCTTTTCAAAAATTCAAATAAGCTACTGATTGTAATAATTTTATTCATTCTATGGATGGCAATTAAACGTCAAACAACACAACCACGGGTGTTTTATTTTTAAAGCCAATCATAGGGAAACCATATTGCAGTAAGCCACAAAAAGACCATCACTGGACTGTTGAGGCTACCAGCAATAAAAATACTCCAATTGTTACAATTAAATTGAGACAGGTCACTGGCGTTTCGCCTTGCCCGATCCTATTCAATTGTAGTAATTGATTTATTTAGTGGAGGCGTAAATCGTCCCATTACACTCATAAATTCACTTTTAATATCCTTCACCGAAGCAAAGAAAGAGGGTATTTTTAACTTTGTCATTCCGTTTGTAAGTTCCACAATATTAATTTCATACCTTATAAAGTATATGCATTCTGGTTCCTTAGGAGAACAGAGGTTCAAATCCGGTTGTCCGAAGGTCCGTGTGTATGTTAAATGGGTTTTCCGAAGACCCCAGAATAGATGGGGCTAGGTTGGCATATACATATTTATGTCACATATACTCCGTTTAAGTTTGATATTAAGATTCAGCCAGACCGGCTCTTAAGCAACCATTGTTCGATTAATCGTTCATTTTGGGGGATAAATTGTTCGAATAATTTAAAATTGGTTATTTTCGATTAACGAATAATTTATGTCGCTTAATTGAAAATTGGTTTTTTCACAGTATTAATTTTTTTTTAATGTAAAAAAACCAAGCCGGTAAGTCGTAAATTTTTTTGTTTTTTAACTCAAGAACATTTCCTTCGAGTAACTGTTTTTTTAAATATAGTCTATTACAAAGAATGAAATCAAAAGGTTTAGGAAAAATTCATTTTTAATAATGTTAAGTACAGACTTTTGCCACAATGATTCAGATGAAGAAGATGATTTTTTTGAGACAAATGAAAACAACCTTCTACCATACCTTTACAAGTCTATAAAAAGCAGAGTTCAGAGAAATTCAAATGTGAACGCTCATATTCAACCATTCTTGAATTTTTTCATAAATGAAAAATGTAAAATATGTAACTTTTTTTCACAGTCATGAATGAATTGTTAATATTTCGCCAAATTCATTCATGTTTTTGAGGAAAAATCAAATTTTGCCTTTCTTCAGTCATGAAAAATGAGGAAAAAAAAAGTTTTAGAAACGATCCTCACTAGTAATGTTGTTGTTGCTTGACAGTTTGCATGACCACAGCTCGAAATGACTGTGTGTATTTGTTTGTGTAAAATATTTTTGGTATAGGCAACCAGCCGAAGTGTCTGTTGGATTTTTTGTAAGAAAACATTATTGAAAAAAAATTAAAAGAACTGCACATATCGTCCGTCATCTTGAATGCAGAATAATGTAACATCACATTTCATAATTTTACATGCAAAGCAGACAACTTTGTAAAATGTTTATGAGATTTATAAGCAATTTTATATATTTCAGCTAAAAATGCGATTATTATTATTTTTTAAGTTGTGTATGTTGCGTTATATAAATTTGTAATTTTCAGAAACAAAAAGACGTATCATCAACGAAAGTATTCATATTAGTATTAAGTAAAACAAACATTTAAAATATTAAATAATTAAATATTTGTGTTAAATTACCGGAAAAATAGGATATATACATTCCTATGATAATTTTTTATTGATTTTTTTACTAATAAGTAGTGGTTTAAATTAGAAAATGTATCTTAATTTAATTTAGCTATGATTTGATTTTAAAAAGCCATATTTTTCATTCTAATTAAAAAGTAAAATTATTTTTTTTACAATGAACAAATTTAGCAAATAAAAATTTGACTCATATAACATAACATGTATATATCGAATTATTTCAAAAGAACTCCGTATCGCATTCCAACAACGCTATGTACGTTGCAAAAAGTAAATTTTAATTAGGTGATTTCTGAAAAATAATGAGAAGAAGGAAAGCGTAGTGTTGATAGCATATTAAATGTTGGACAACGTAGTACTTCTCCAAAGAAAGATATGATTACAATTTAATAATTCTAAAGGATTAACACAAAATAAAGCTAAAAAAAAAGGCAATTATTCCAAAAATTAAGAATAACTGTCTTTTTCAGGATATTGATGAAGGGCCACTTGGAAGAATGCAATCCTAATAAAAAACAGATTATTTTAAATAAACTAATAAAAATATTTGTTTTGAATAATTAGTATTGTGGCTTTTTTTGTCGAACTATTTTTGGGTTTTTAATCCAAATTTTAATATTTTTAATCAGGCTTAAATTCATCAAATTTAATTTTTCATTAAATTATTATTATAAAGAAAGGAATTTTACAACATGAAAATTATCAATAACAATTTTAACTCATAAGGATACTATCATAATAATGATGACAGTCTGATGGAAACAAAAATCTGAGGACCTGCAGATGTTGCCATTTATTCTTAGAAATTTTAAGCGTTTGGAAGTGCAATGGGGTAGGCTGCAAAATTTCAAAATTTCTGACAGTCCTATTTGGAGACGGCTTTTATCATTTTACAGCACTTTTATTACTTTTTCTTCTGCAATAATTTTTAGTCTGATCACTAATTCCACTAACACCCTGGTAACAGTTATAAAACAAATTACCCAGTTTTGACTTTTAAAGATATTAATGTGTTCTTATAAAAAGAATTAAAAACTTTGCTAATTTTTTTCTTGAGTGTGATTATACATTATGTTGTTAAAAAAAATTACATATATTTTTATGAAACCTAATTTTTAATTTTGTAATTAACTTGGATATTTTTTTAGGTAGCAGTTTAAAATTTTATAAAAATATTTGATGTGAACCGTAATCAACAAAAAAATTCAATTTAAAATTTTCTAATAATTTTTAACCTAACGATATGTTTTTTGTTTGTGAAAACAATTCTTTGGTGCGTTTAAAAAGGGTCACTTTTTCTTTCGTTAAAAAGACGTACCTTTATGCAGAAATTATTGAGAAAAAAATAGACACAAGAAGTTGTTGGTATTTTGTGTTTGTAAAAATATTTTGGTTTCTGTTCCAATCGCGACGATGGGTTTTTATTGCTGAAAACAGTTATCTTACGTAGGTAAAGTTATAAGGAAAACACTAACAAAGTCTTGTTTCGCCACAAGCAAAGCGACAGTAAGTATGGATGATGAGTAAGAAAATTTGTTTTATTGTTGCATTAATGCAATTTTATTGTTTCGCGCCAAATTATGCCAGTTATTGTAAATTCAATGTAGTGTTTACAATACCGTTGCGCTTGGACCACAAACAAAATTTTTTTCACGAGACCAAATACATGTCTTCAGTTCTTGCAGGTACATAGTAATTTTTTTTTCAATATTTTTTTGCCTTTATGTCTTTTAAACGAAAAAAAAAACAGACCCTTTTAGACAGAGTACCGAAACGCTCGCTCATTTTTCAGTCATGAGCGAGCGTGAAAAATTTTAAATTGAACTGCTTCTTCACATTCATGAGGGTGAAAAAAAAATATTTTTAATTTCCTCATTCATGAAAAATGAGCAAACAAAAAAATTCATATATGAATTTGTCAGATATGAAAAATTTAAAAAAATGCACATTCAAATTCCTCATAATGAAAAAAACGCGATTTGCCTGACCATTAACAGCGGGAAAATGAAGTTGTAAAGAGGCCTTAAAGAAGGCCTTTTTTACCAATATTAAGTTTTCCAGTCGCATTACAACTGTTTTAGAACAACAAGGTTCTATCTTACATGTTGTTTAGGTGCATATAGATCGTTGTTGTCCTAAGGTCGCAAATTGTTGTTGCTAATAACGCGAAGTTAGTAAATTAATAACTAAACTTGCTACACATTCCAACATTACTGCTAACAAAATTATTTCGACAGGCCTTATCTCAGAAAAGTTAATTTGAATTTGTAAAATATTTCATAAAACCCATTCTAAAACCCCTTTTCGAAGAAGGCAGAGCGGAATAAGTAAAAGATTATTGAAAATCTAGTTGTAAACCTTCTTTAAGGCCTGAAAAGCCAAAGCCCTCGCAATTTTTCCCGCTAGGCAGCACGATAGCATGTTTGTGTCTTGTAAAATTATTTGTTGGCTGGTAAACTAAAATGTGTTTTTTTTATTTTGTAAAATATTTTGTGATGCCTCTAAAAGGGTCTGTTTTTTTTCGTTTAAAAGACATACCCTGCAAATAAAATTGGACCACCTGACCCATTTTGATAAAATGGACTACTCCATGGACTAGTCCGATGTAATGCAAGCATGGACCATGTCATTGTTAAAAAGTGTTTGTAGTGAGACGACATGTCTTCGATTTTTAACGACATGCTTTCGTTTTTAAACGACTTCAAAACTAATCCTCTTGAGTATACCATGGAGTAGTTTTAAAACTACTCCTTAGTGGTCCAAAGGTGGGTTATATACCATGGAGTAATTTTAAAACTACTCCTTAGTGGTCCAAATGTGGGTTATATGGTCCTCTCCTAGGACATCGTAGTGTTAAATAGACCAGGTTTTTTCCATACGTTTGGGTTACTTTTGGACTAGTCCTGGTCCCTTGTGGACTACTCTTTACACGCGTGTTTGGACTGGTCCTATTATTTGCAGGGTAAAGGCAAAAAAATATTGAAACAAAATTACTACCTGAAAGAACTGAAGACATGTATTTGGTCTCGTGAAAAAAATTTGTTTGTGGTCCAAGCGCAACGGTATTGAAAACACTAAATATAATTTACAATAACTGGCATAATTCGTCGCGAAACAATAAAATTGCATTACTGCAACAATAAAACAAATTTTCTTACTCATCAACCACACTTACTGTCGCTTTGCTTGTGACGAAACAAGACTTTGTTAGTGTTTTCCTAATAACTTTACCTACGTAAGAAAAGTGTTTTCAGCAATAAAAACCCATCGTCGCGATTGACACAGAAACCAAAATATTTTTACAAACACAAAATACCAACAACTTCTTGTGTCTATTTTTTTTCTCAATAATTTCTGCATAAAGGTACGTCTTTTTAACGAAAGAAAAAGTGACCCTTTTTAAAGGCACCAAAGAATTGTTTTCACAAACAAAAAACATATCGTTAGGTTAAAAATTATTAGAAAATTTTAAATTGAATTTTTTTGTTGATTACGATTCACATCACATATTTTTATAAAATTTTAAACTGCTACCTAAAAAAATATCCAAGTTAATTACAAAATTAAAAATTAGGTTTCATAAAAATATAATTTTTTTTAACAACATAATGTATAAACACACTCAAGAAAAAAATTAGCAAAGTTTTTAATTCTTTTTATAAGAACACATTAATATCTTTAAAAGTCAAAACTGGGTAATTTGTTTTATAACTGTTACCAGGGTGTTAGTGGAATTAGTGATCAGACTAAAAATTATTGCAGAAGAAAAAGTAATAAAAGTGCTGTAAAATGATAAAAGCCGTCTTCATATAGGACTGTCAGAAATTTTGAAATTTTGCAGCCTACCTCAGATTTTTGTTTCCATCAGACTGTCATCATTATTATGATAGTATCCTTATGAGTTAAAATTGTTATTGATAATTTTAATTAATTTTCATGTTGTAAAATTTCTTTCTTTATAATAATAA
This sequence comes from Pollenia angustigena, assembly GCA_930367215.1. Classification (NCBI taxonomy): domain Eukaryota; kingdom Metazoa; phylum Arthropoda; class Insecta; order Diptera; family Polleniidae; genus Pollenia; species Pollenia angustigena. Next base: position 5,578,423 of record OV884061.1, on the reverse strand, counting down.
TTTAATGAAAAATTAAATTTGATGAAGTTAAGCCTGATTAAAAATATTAAAATTTGGATTAAAAAAACATAAATAGTTCGACAAAAATAACCAGAATACTAATTATTCAAAAGAAATATTTGTATTAGTTTATTTAAAATAATCTGTTTTTTATTAGGATTGCATTCTTCCAAGTGGCCCTTCATCAATATCGTGAAAAAGACAGTTATTCTTAATTTTTGGAATAATTGAATTTTTTATTTTTTTATAAAGTGGTGGAATATAGACTGTTTAGCTTTATTTAGTGTTAATCCTTTAGAATTATTAAACTGTAATCATATCTTTCTTTGGAGAAGTACTACTTTGTCCAACATTTATGTTAACTTAATATGGGAGCTGCTATCAACACTACGCTTTCCTTCTTCTTATTATTTTTCAGAAATTACCTAATTAAAATTTAATTTTTGCAACATACATAGCGCTGTAAGAATGCGATACGGAGTTCTTTTGAAATAATTCGATATATACATGTTATGTTATATTAGTCAAATTTTTATTTGCTAAATTTGTTCATTGTAAAAAAAATAATTTTACTTTTTAATTAGAATGAAAAATATGGCTTTTTAAAATCAAATCATAGCTAAATTAAATTAAGTTACATTTTCTAATTTAAAAATAAATAAAAAATAAAATCAATAAAAATTATCATGGGTATGTATATATCCTATTTTTCCGGTAATTTAACACAAATATTTAATTATTAAATATTTTAAATGTTTGTTTTACTTAATACTAATATGAATACTTTCGTTGATGATACGTCTTTTTGTTTCTGAAAATTACAAATTTATATAACGCAACATACACAACTTAAAAAATAATAATAATCGCATTTTTAGCTGAAATATTTAAAATTGCTTATAAATCTCATAAACATTTTACAAAGTTGTCTGCTTTGCATGTAAAATTATGAAATGTGATGTTACATTATTCTGCATTCAAGATGACGGACGATATGTGCAGTTCATTTAATTTTTTTTCAATAATGTTTTCTTACAAAAAATCCAACAGACACTTCGGCTGGTTGTCTATACCAAAAATATTTTACACAAACAAATACACACAGTCATTTCGAGCTGTGGTCATGCAAACTGTCAAGCAACAACAACATTACTAGTGAGGATCGTTTCTAAAACTTTTTTTTTCCTCATTTTTCATGACTGAAGAAAGGCAAAATTGGATTTTTCCTCAAAAACATGAATGAATTTGGCGAAATATTAACAATTCATTCATGACTGTGAAAAAAAGTTACATATTTTACATTTTTCATTTATGAAAAAATTCAATAATGGTTGAATATGAGCGTTCACATTTGAATTTCTCTGAACTCTGCTTTTAGAGGCATCACAAAATAAAAAAAAAACACATTTAAGTTTACCAGCCAACAAATAATTTTACAAGACACAAACAGGCTATCGTGCTGCCTAGCGGGAAAAATTGCTAGGGCTTTGACTTTTCAGGCCTTAAAGAAGGTTTACAACTAGATTTTCAATAAACTTTTACTTATTCCGCTCTGCCTTCTTCGAAAAGGGGTTTTAGAATGGGTTTTATGAAATATTTTACAAATTCAAATTCACCCCTATCGTGAATAACAAGTGGAATTTTTGTTCCCATGAAATTTGCATTCCCCTCGAAGGGAAAAAAGCAATCGTTAATCTCATGTGAAAAATTTTCCACGCTATCAGTTCCAGTGAATGTAAAAAAAGAAGAAAGATTAAAAAAATTAAAAATCAATGAAATTTTTGTTAAAAAATATACAAGTATATATTTTAAAGAAAAGTTAAAATAATAAAGCAAAATATTTTGTACTGGAGGGATAGTTTGATTACAACGTTAGTTTTTTGCACTTTTTAAATTTAATGTAGTAAAATATTTTCCAAAATTCTGCCACCAAGTTAATCGAAAGCTTCACAAATTCGCAGGCAATCGACCTGTTGTTTTGCATTTTGTTGAGCAATATATCGGTATGTGCCTTATTAACTTTATTAACCCTTTATATTCGATTTATAGGAGGAGTTGTAACTTACATACGTGTTCTGTTCCCTAGCAAAAATAAAGTGAGAAAATCTAAGGGAAATGTGAACAAATTACGAGGGAAAATATTTTTCACGATAAGGGGAATTTTTTCCCGTGAACATTTTTCACGTTATTATTCTCCTTTGAATTACAATTTTTCATGGGAGTTGTTCATGATCGCAAATATGCGAAAAGGGGAAAAATTACTAGGGAAAAATTATTCACGATAGGGGTGATTAACTTTTCTGAGATAAGGCCTGTCGAAATAGTTTTATTAGCAGTAATGTTGGAATGTGTAGCAAGTTTAGTTATTAATTTACTAACTTCGCGTTATTAGCAACAACAATTTGCGACCTTAGGACAACAAGGATCTATATGCACATAAACAACGTGTAAGATAGAACCTTGTTGTTCTAATACAGTTGGAATGCGACTGGAAAACTTAATATTGGTAAAAAAAAGGCCTTCTTTAAGGCCTCTTTACAACTTCATTTTCCCGCTGTTAATGGTCAGGCAAATCGCGTTTTTTTCATTATGAGGAATTTGAATGTGAATTTTTTTAAATTTTTCATATCTGACAAATTCATATATGAATTTTTTTGTTTGCTCATTTTTTATGAATGAGGAAATTAAAAATATTTTTTTTCCTCACCCTCATGAATGTGAAGAAGCAGTTCAATTTAAAATTTTTCACGCTCGCTCATGACTGAAAAATGAGCGAGCGTTTCGGTACTCTGATAAAAAGTATTAAATTATTAAAAAATCAAAAAGAGATTGAAGTGGTATAATGGAAGAAATTTAAGAAAAAAAAAAAAATGGAAAAGATCAGAGAAATTGGATACGCTTCACATTAAATCTCTCCAACGCAACAATAAATGAAAGAATATTTTTAATCAATTTTCATCAAAACAAAAGTAGGAACTCATTTGAAACATAAACATTTAAGCTAGATATGTATCGATACGCCGCCTTGCTGACAGCCAAATTTAATTTATCGTCAGCATGGAGGGTGGGCTTCGAAACAGTGTAGCAAATTATATCAAAAGCTATACTATAATCTTTTGCCGCTTCTTCTTTAATATTATGTGGATCATTATATATTCTTAAGGTACCTAAAGTAAAGTCACTGTGACGGATTCAAATACATTTATAAATTTTTTTATTCTTATACGGGAATACAGACTTTTGCCACAATGATGAGGAGATTGAGTGGTTGCAATCGAAACATGTCATGGTAACCTGCCGGCCGGGGTTCGAGCCCCAGTCACGTCAAGAATGAAAGATTATCAATAACAGTTTTAATTAATTTTCATGTTGTAAAATTCCTTTCTTCATAAGGATAATTTAATGAAAAATTAAATTTCATGAACTTAAGCCTAATTGAGAATATTAAAGAAAGTTAACCATAGACTTTTAAAATTTAAACTTAATTTGCTCGGTTTTACTGATATAAGTATAGAATGGATACATTCATAACTAAGCAACATATCAAAAACGATTTGCTTTAATAACACAATTTCTAGAAGCATAGAAGTTCTCTCTGACGTACCTCAGGGAAGCCACCTTCTTTTTACATTGTTTATTATGACCTACCTGAGGTGATAAATTCATCCAATGTTCTGATGGATGCGGACGACGTGAAAGTTTTCTTAGCTATCGTCAAATATCTAAGTGCAATGTAAATCTTATGCAACTTAATCTAAAACAAGTTAGAGTGCTATATTCTGCTTTGCCGAATCTTTGATACCCTCCACGGACAGTTCGAATGTTTTAGGAGTAATATCTATATGGTGTCTCTTTATTATTAATTTATCTTTATAAAAAAAGTCATCTGCATTAAAATTGCTTGCGGTTTAGACAAATCCCTAGAGGGAAGCGAACTGACACCAAAGTAGTCCCGTGATAGGTCTTTGGTGGTAGAGACCGGTTCTAGTTCTAACAGTTTATATGAATAAGACCTATCACTTTAACATGGGGTTGTCATTCGACGAAGTCAATTGACACCATTTTACCATTCGCACATCTATTCTCAATGAACGTGTTTAGTGTCAGTTACTACAATGAAGTATAATTTCAATACAATATAGTATAATTTTAATAAAACTAGTCTTAAAATTAAATTCAAGAACCAAATTTTAGAAAGTCCTAAAAAAATGTGTCACACCACCGGTGAAGACTGTACTGTAATTTATTACGTTTTCTACCTTTTTAATCTTAATAAACCAGTTAAATGATTGGTTCTTCTTTCACTGGTCATGAGTTCTTTCTTTTTGTACTTGTTCTATTTTCACAAATCCCGGGACCAGTCTGTGGGACCAATTGAAACAAATTTCCCGCAGGGATATTAAGTTATTGACCGACAATCAGAAAGTCTTATGACTTTTTTAAAATTTTTACTAGCCTGAGTAAAATATCATGACTCGTTATAGTTAAAGCCAAACATAAATGATTTTCAGGAGGGGAATTTATATTGGAGCCATGGTAAGCTATGCAACAATCAAAATTCTGCAGAGTGATTTCTGGAAATAAAAAAAAAAACATAAATTTCAATACAGCGGAGAAATTATTTTTAGCGTTTGCAGTGAATTTCAGAAGCCTGCTTAAAATTGATCTATGGTGATATACAGTCCATCACAAAATTGCATAAAATTTTTTCCGGCCATATGAAGCTAAGTTGAAAGAAAGTTTTCCGCAATAAATATATCTGCTACAGTTTTAGGCGTATTTAATAATTTTGACAGAGTGGGCTTTATATGGGGCCTATATTAAGTTATGGACCGATCATCACGAAATTTCACAGTGTCATTTCTAGTCCTATAAAACTGTAAAGTATTTAATTTTATTTTATTCTGATTTTTTTGTACGGTTTTAGGCATACTAAACTCTTTTCGGTAGTAGGGTTTATATGGACCCTAAGGTAAATTATGCACCAATCTTCACGAAATTTTATAGACTTATTTTCAGTCCTACAAAACTGTGATGTACCAACTTTTGTTATGATAGCGTTATTTTTTACGGTATAAGGCGAACTTAACTGTTTTCCGGGAGTAGGGTTTATATGGGGCACATGGTAAATAATGAACCTATCTTCGCGAAATTTTACAGTCTTAGTTTTAGTTCTATAAAACTATGATATACCAAATTTTGTTATGATAGCATTATTTTTTACGGTTTTAGGCGTACTTAGCTGTTTTCAGGGAGTAGGTTTATATAGGGCCTTAGGTATATTATGAACCGACCATCACGAAATTTGACAGCGTGATTTCCAGTCGAATAAAGCTAATTTTTGAAAAATCTTATATCATTCCGAGCATTGTTCCACGAGTTATGTTTGTTTTTTAACAAAATTATCAATTTTTTTTCCACATTTTGATTCATAGCTCTGATCCTACTGTACCGATTTTGCTGGATTTCAATTCCAAACTGCTTAGAATAACTACAAGCAATTTGACACCAAGTTTGTTTATTTCTTTTGAGTATTTCGAAAGTGAGCGTGTTTTCAACAGACGGACATTGCTAAATCGACTTAGAATTACTCAAGGACCCAGAATATGTATACCAGAGAACTGCAAAGTCACTATTTTTCTTGATTTATTCATACGCTCAAATTTACATTCACTGTTTGCCTGCAAAACAAAGTTCAACGTTGGTAATTTTTACATCGTTTCGTACACATTTGATTTTTGCATGTGTTCGTTTTTTATTTAAAGTGCTTTGTTTGCATTTTTGTTGCGCACGCAATATAACCCAATTGTGTAAATTCAAAATGCGCACATTCTTATACTTTTGCATTCAAGTAGTCATTGTCCACTCGATGAGACGTTTTGTTAACATTAACAACAATAACAACAATAAACCACTCGATGAGACGGTTTGTTAAAATTAACAACAATAAAAACAACTATAACAAGAATACATTGTACATACAGAACTAATGTACTTTTTAAGATGATAAAAAAAAGTCTTCTGTTTCTATGGAAATTGTTTATACCTACATATGTGCGTTTAGTTTAATTAAAATATTTTTTTCTTGAACTACATAGTAACTGCTGAATGCCTACATGAGTTTTGCTTGTATTTATTTTTTTCTTTGCCAAAACAATCATTGTCGGACCAAACACACAAACATCTTAATTGACAAACGAAGCTAAACGATGGAATAAATAAAAAAGCACGATGTGCATTATTTGAATGACTGCAAACCAGCAGCGAATGTTTGCGGTTGCGCAAGTTTGATTGTATGACCGCAAGCGAGTGTATTTGTTGGTGTCAATTTACTGCGATTTTTTTGCAATCGCACAAATCCGTTCTCTGATGTATACTTTATGGTCTGAGACCATAAGTTGGAGTCGGTGGATAAATTCTTAGATCTTGGAATTCTGCTTGACTCGAAACTAAATTTAATCGTACATATAACAATGACAGCTAATAAAGGCAGAGGTTTTGAAAAACGTTGGGCTAAAGAGTTCAACGATCGATATGTTACGAAAAGTCTGTATACTTCCCTTGTAAGACCTGTATTGGAGTATGGATCTGTAATATGAGACCCTATATATAAAAATATTCCGACCAAATTGAAACAGTCAAAAAACTGTTTCTGACTTTTTGTCTGCGTGGGTTGAACGTTAACCAATTCTGTCTTATTCTGCAAGATATCGTTTTTTTTATTATTTTTAACATAATTGTTGGCGACGTATGCTCTGGATGCGTAATCAACAATATAACATTAAATGTTCCTCAACGCCCATCACGTCATTTGGTTCCGTTATCAGTTCAATTTTTAAGAGCTAATTATGCTAATAATGATCCGTTAAGAAGGATTTCTATAGTTCAACAAGTTTTATAAATTGATAGACTATTCTTCTAGTCCCACTGATGTTAAAACTAAATTATTAATCTTTTTAAACACATAATTTTTGTAATTTTTATTTATATTCCATAGACAAATAAATAAATAATAATAATCGGTTCATCGCTCGAATAATTAAACGAGGTTTTGGTTTAATCGGTTAGTTTTGTTATTGATTGGTTAACCGATTAATAACGTTTTTTTTTATCAATTAAGTTTTTTTTCAATATTTATTTGAATCTTCATATACTAAATATGAACTAACAATAATTAACTAAATCTTATCCTAATACTCTGTTTTGTGTCCTGCCAGTGGCAGAAAAAAAAATTTCGTCATCACGGTTTCTGTTCTCATATCGTCGGTTGATTATTTAATTGTCGTATGTAGATACAAATTACATACGACATACGACAATTAAATAATCAACGGACGATATGTAGGTGTTTATCGCTCTTCTGATTGGGTGAGTGCTGCAGTGCCTCTTCTTCTTAAGCGAGTGTGGCCGCCATGATTTAAAATATTTCGAGCTAGTGGATTAAGGTGTTGTTCAAGCCTTTTTAAATACTTGACTGCATATTTTGTAATCATAGTTTTTACTATTGGCACATTGAGATCCTTATGAATATTTGAGTTTTTAACATACCAGGGAGCGGCTGTGATTATTCGAAGAAGTTTATTTTGGCGCCAATGAATTTTTTTCGATATTAGAGGCTGAGGCAGTGCCCCATAGTTGAGACCGTAGCACCAGATAGGCTTTAAGATAGAGTTGTAAAGTAAGAGCTTGTATTCGAGACTAAGGACAGAATTTCTTCCAATAAGCCAACGAATTTGAATGGCTTTTAGTTTCATTTGAGTTAATTTTGCTTCTATATGGCATTTCCACGTTAATCGCCGATCCATGCGAATGTTGAGGAATTTTTTGATTATTCCCAAAGCAAGGTGAATGTTATATGAACGCATTTTTGCTCATTGACCATCACCTTCCACTGCTTTAACCACAGTTCGAGTTGATACATATGATCCTGTAAGTATCGAGATACTTCTTGACTGTTTTCGTGCTCGCTTAGAAAAGCTGTATCATCAGCAAATGTTGAAGTTTGGGTGTAGTTGTTTGTAGGCATGTCCGAAGTATAAATTAAGTATACTATAGTATAAATAAATTGTCACATATACATTTATTAATATATTTCTTGTACTTTTCCTGCTGAATACATGTTCGAATTTCACGCAATAAAACTTCAGCATTCGAAATTTTAAATATGTGTTCATAATTCGTGTCATTTACTTTACTCTCATGCAGTTTAAATTCATGTATAAATGCATCTGGGTCAGTAATTATATCTTTAAACTCTGAAACTAATTCGATATATTGAGCTTTTTGTTTTTTATATAAATTCTTGTTATCAATTCTTTACACAATTTTTGGTAAAAACTTAGATTTTACTTTTAATGTCAATTACACAAATTTTAGAAAAGTTTTCGGTACACACGAACGTACGTTCGTACGCTTTTGATGTACAAATAACATAGAAAACAAAACTTTTCCTAGCATTTTCTTTGCAATTCGGTAGCATTTGGGTAGCTCTATGTTTAGTAAAAAAGATGGATTTCATCGAGTTTAAGTTTTTATAATAAGAATTATAAACGTGTGGTCACGAACGTACGCAAAATAGAAGTCAACTTCGGCTGACAGTAGTGAAATGTAAAAATCTGCGTAATGAAACGGAATTTTTAAAAGTGATTAATTTATTTTAGAAGTGTATTAATGTAGGTCTCCATCCAGTATTTGCAAAATAAAATATCTCTCTTGGTTTTTGTTTAATTAGCTTATTTACCGGTCGCGAACGTACGGATCGCGAACGTACGGATCGCGAACGTACGATTTTTCCATATGTTTTTTTATTATTATCACCACGCATTTTCCCATAAATGTCTTCAAATTTCCTTAACAAAAAAAAAACTTAATACTCCTTTTACAATTGATTGTAATGGAGAGATTATGAAGAAAGAGTGTAAACATAACATATTTCTTGCAAGTATTACCGTGTCGTCAAAAACAAATTTAGTGGCAGTGTTGCCAAAACTTGGTGACCAAAAATGGCTAAATTTACGGCAAAAAATGGCTAAAAAATGGCTAAAAATGGGCTAAAAAATGGCTAAAAGCTTTTTTAAATAAAAACACATTAAAATTCAATAACAAAACAGAAATAATTCATTTAAAGTTGTTTACGATGAATTGTGAGTTAAGATTAATTTGTTAAATAAGAATAAACGTAAATTAATATTAAAAAATTAAATCATTGAAAAATTTAATGTCGTTATTGTTTATTTCATAGGAATCACTCATTAGTTTCAAATAATCATAAGTTTTAAATAATTTGAAGGTGAATCATAATCACGACAACATTTACCCAACTTTTGAGTCCAGATCTATAATAAAAAACAAGTAAGAAAATGTAGCCGGTTAAATCCGACTTTATGATACTTTACACCACATTAGAACCTTTGTACCAAATTTTATCAAATAATCTCTAAATTGCGACCTGTACTTTGCGCACAATGTTTACATGGACAGCCAGCCGGACAAACATTGTTAATTCGACTCAGAAAGTGATTCTGAGTTAATCGGTATACGTAAAGGTGGGCTAAGGACCAATATTTTAAGGTGTTACAGACATCAGCACAAACGCATAGTACCCTCTCCACTATTGTGTTGGTGGTATAAATATTGTATTTTTATGGTAAAAATATTTACCTACTTGATAAAATCGAATTAACGGTTGCTTAATGTAACCTATTTCTCAAATTACTTTTAACGATGTTTACTTGACTAAACCCCCTCTCTTCTTCAGCATTACACCATGGAAGTGAGAGCAACTTTATAGTCTATTCTGAAATTTCTAAAACAATTGTTACCGCCTGCATCCCTTTATGGAAATACTTGCAACCAGAAAGAAACAGCGATGTTTGTGTTGATCCATTTTATAAATTTAATATTGGAATACTGTTCCTTTATTTTGAAAGATGTTTCAGCGTCATAGTTTATAGCGATTTTCATAATTTGTAAATGTTTATTTTACATTTATAAATCTATATATATAAAATTGTAACGTTACTGACTGACTCACTGACTCACTGATTCATCATCGCACAGCCTAAACGCCTGAAGCTAGACACTTGAAATTTGGACCAGAGATTGGTCACTCCCCAAATCGATCCACTAAGACGGGATTTTTGGAAATTCGAATGTTTAGGGGGTAAAAAAGGGAAAATTCGGTAACCTTATATCTCCAAAACTAAAAGAGATACAAACAAAATTTAATACCTATCGTAGTTCTTTAGAAAAATAAGCGGACAGGTGTCTGGTACTGTTTTGAAATTCGGCCCTATTTGGGAGTAAACGTGTAAAATCTGAATTTTAGTACTTTTTTGACACCCCATCTATCTTTTGAACCAATAAACATAGAAACAAAGTCAATACCGCATTCGAAACTTATCAAAAAAATACGAATATAAATTTGGTACTTTTTCGAAATTCGACCATTTAAAGGGGTAAAAATCGTAATTATTTTTGGTACTTTTTTTAAAAAACATTTTTCTCCATTTTTTGAAATATTCGTACTAAATTATGGGCTGCCACTATAATACGTGAAATTTTTTATACTTTAATGGGGTGAAAAATAGTACCAAAATGGGGGAATACAGGAAATTTGATATTTTACTTAACTTTTTGGTATTTTTTAAATTATCGTTATGTTGGACCTAAAAACATAAGATTCAACATGCAATGTCGTGAGTGGATAAGAATCTATGACGGAACTTTTTGGTACTTTTTTGTTCTTTAACTGGTACTTTTTGAATTTCCTTTAGTATTGGACCTAGAAACATAAAATTCAATATGCAATGTCCTGGATGGATGAGAATCTATAAGAATGAACTTTTTGGTACTTTTTTATTCTTTGATTGGTACTTTTTGAATTTCAGTTGGTATTGGACCTAGAAAGATAAAATTAAAAATGCAAGGTCCTGAGTAGATAAGAATCCATAAGAGGGAAGTTGTTGGTACTTTTTTGTTCATTTACTGGTACTTTTTGAATTTCCGTCAGTATTGGACCTAGAAACATAAAATTAAACATGCACTATCCTGTGTAAATGAGAATCTTTTAGTGGGATCTTATTGGTACTTTTTATTCGTTAGCTGATACTTTTTGAATTTCCGTTAGTATTGGGCCTAGAAACATAAAATTAAACATGGAACCTCTTGAGTGAATGACAATCTGTAAGAGAGATGTTTTTGGTACTTTTTCGTTTTTTAAATGGTACTTTTTTTAAATTTTCGCTAATGTTGGTCTAATGAACATAAAATTAAACCTGCATGGTCCTGAGTGAATGAGAATCTCTAAAAGCGCTTATTGGTACTTCTTAGTTATTAAACTGGTACTTTTTGAATATCCGTTATTATTGGACTGAGAAACATAAAATTAAATATACAATGCCCTAAGTGGATAAGAATCTATAAGAGGGAAGTTTTTGGTACTTCTTTGTTCTTTAACTGTTACTTTTTGAATTTCCGTTTGTATTGGACCTAGAAACATAAAATTAAACATACAAGGTCCTGAGTGTAAGAGGGCTTTTTGGTACTATTTTGTTCTTTAACTGGTACCTTCTATATTTCCGTATTTATTGGATCTAGCAACATAAAATTAAACATGCAAGTTCCTGAGTGAATGAAAATCTGTAAAAGGGATTTTTTGCTACTTTTTCGTTCTCTAACTTTTATTTTTTTAAAATAAACTGGTACTTTTTTTAAGTCAATATTTATTTTTGTGCATTAAATAAAAAAGCAAATTGGTGTCTGGTACTTTTACGAAATTTGGTCGTTTTAGGTAGTAAATCTAAAAAACATCAAAAATTCGCTAACCTTATATCTCCTAAACAAAAAGAGATACAAAAAATTGAATACTAATTATTGTTCATTAAAAAATAAACGGACAGGTGTCTGGTACTTTTTTGAAGCACGGCCTTTTTGGGATGTAAAAGGGTAAATAAATATTGTATCACATTTTCAGCTTATCTAAAAAATACAAAACAGATTTGGACCTTTTTTGAAATTCAAACGTTTAAGGTGTGAAAATCGTTCCTAATTTTGTTACTTTTTTCACAACATTTTTCTCCATCTCTATATAATATAAATTTGTAAAGTAACTGACTGATTCATCATCGCACATCCTTAACTCCTGAAGCTAAAAAGCTGACTTTTGGACCAGAGGTTTGCCCCTCGCCAAATCGATCCCGCTAACCTCAAAAATTAAAGAGATCCAAAAAATTTAACACTAATTGTTGTTCATTAAAAAAAATAAGGGAACAGGTGCCTGGTACTTTTTTGAAATTTGGTCCTTTTGGGGAGTAAACGCGTACGACCTGTACATATTTTGGAACCTTTTTGTCATTCCATCTATCTTTGAAACCAAAACATTTTCTTCATTTTATGACACAAATGTAATAAATTATTGGATCCCATAACAACCCAGAAATTTTTGATACATGAATGGGGAGAAAAAGTATCAAAAAGGATAATACCGGAAAATAACTTTCTTTCTATGCTTTTGTGTCGTGTGGTACTTTTTGAAATTTCTATAATATTGAACTTAGAAACACAATATTATAGGTACAAAGTTCTGTGTGCATATCAACCTATGAGAAAAAAAAAATGTTGGAATTTTTTCGCTAACACCTAGATACATATACTTTGGCATATAAATATGTTCATCAAAGGAAAGGCCCGACTACAAAGTAGTGAGTTAAATGCTAGAATTTAAGCAAGTTTAAACCTAGAAAAATAAACTTTGGCATAAAAATATCTCCACGAAGAAAAAGGAGACGCTAACGAAGCTGCGGGTTAAATGCTAGTTTTTATAATAAAATAAAAATTATTCTTTTTTAAAAAAAACGGCAAAAAAATTTTATGGCTAAACAAGTTGAAAAATGGCTAAAAAAATGGCTAATGGCTAAACTCATTTTTTAATGGCTAAACAGGGTGAAAAATGGCTAAATCTAGCCACTAAATGGCTAAATTGGCAACACTGTTTAGTGGGAAATGATACCATGAACTCAAACACAAATGAAATGGAAAACCCCCTGTAAAAAGTTGTCAAAAGCCTACAGTACAAGTTGGTATGGACAGGTACATAACAGTGCTTAAACGGGGACGCAGCCCTACCTCTTCAGCAGTTGCTTCGGCCTCAAAAGTACCATCTTTTGATAAAATAAATACTCAAAATCGTTTTGCAATTCTGGAGGATGAATCCTCTGAAGCACCAAACGTCATTAAACCATCCAAGCCTCCCCCGATATATCTAAGGGAGCAAAACTCAAATGAGCTCATAAAGAGTTTGATATCGGTGATAGGTGAAAATTCGTTTTACGTAGCGACTATAAAGCGTGGAAGTATAAACGAGACAAAAATACAAGTCAATAATGAGAATGATTTTCGCAAAATAGTAAACAACTTTGAAACGCTTAAAAAAAACGTTTAAACCTACCAACTGAAAAGCAGTAAAGGTCTACAGGTAGTGATTAAGGGTATTGACTCATGTGTGGACTCAGAAGAGGTTAAAACATTCCTAGAAGAAAAAGGCTTCAAGGTAAAACATGTAGTAAATATTAAAAATAGAGAAAAAATTCCCCAACCACTTTTTCGAGTGGAGTTTGAACCCGGCGACGTAAAACTTAAAAAAAAAACGAAACACATCCTATTTACAATTTAAAATATATTCTCTACAGAAGAATAACTATAGAAGAGCCGCACAAAAAAAATTGACCTGTTCAGTGCTTAAACTGCCAAGAATTTGGCCATACCAAGGCATACTGCTACTTACCCCCTGTCTGCGTAGTATGTGGTGAACTACACGGTACAGTTTCTTGCGAAAAGTCTTAAACCGACCCCAACGTAAAAAAATGTAGCAACTGTGGCGGTAATCACACTGCGAATTATAGAGGATGCCCTTTATATAATATCGTCAAGCAAACGGTTGGACCGAAAACAAATACCCCTCAAATGCAGGTTGCAAATCAAGTAAACACAAATGCAATTCAAGCCCCCCAGCCTAGTAATAACATAACCTCTTACGATAACGTCCTAAAATCACACCATCCGCCAATGCAAGGTGCCTCGCCAAGTAATGATGAAACTCTGGTTTCTAATTTAAGTCGTTTAGAAAAAACCATGGAAACATTAGTGCAAACAGTAAATAATTTTACGAACACAACGGGTAATATGATGCAGGAAATGCTTAGAATGCAATCGATGTTATTGCAAGCTGTACTTAACAAACCATGAACTGTTTAAACATTTGTTTTTGGAACGCAAACGGCATCCGCCAACATAAAAATGAATTAGAATACTTTCTTAAAAATAAACAAATTGATGTCATGATGATTTCTGAAACTCATTTGACCTCAAGAAATACGTTTAAAATCAATGGTTATATACTATATGATACCAAGGACCCTCGAGATAGAGCTTGTGAGGGTTCTTCCATCTAAATAAAAACTCGAGTCAAACACTACATTATGTGTGATCACCGTGAAGACTATCTGCAAGCAACGACTATTTGTGTTGAGGAGCTAAATCGAAAAATAGTAATTCCTTCTTTATACTCTCCACCTAGATTTTCCATATCAGAAGGCCAATATTATAAATCATTAGGACCCTGTTTTCTGGCCGCTGGCGATTATAACGCTTAACATACCTTCTGGGGGTCACGACTTATAACACCAAAAGGTCGTGTTTTGTTTAACACAATCTCTAAAATGGGTTTAAATGTGGTCGCGAGCGGGCAACCAACATATTGACCTACTGATCAGCAAAAAATTCCAGATGTTATCGACTTTGGCGTGGTTAAAAACATCCCCACAGAAACGATTCATGTTGAAGCTTCCTTAGAATTATCATCCGACCACACACCTACAATTGTTACTATATCGAACCCAAATAGAATTGTATTTCCGTCAGGTTACTTAGCGACGCCAGCCACACAAATAAATTGGTTAAAATATAAAAAATTTCTCAGTGCCCATTGCACAGAAAATATTCCGCTTAGTACACCGGAGAATGTGGATCTCTCTCTTGTTAACTTTGACAGTTATCTTAAACTAGCTGTTCAACACTCCAGCGTTACCCCCAAAAAAATTAAAAATAATAAAATATGTTCTTCAGATGTCGAGCGGCTCTTGACTGAAAAAAGGAGAGTTCGAAGAGAGTGGCAACTTTACAGATCCCCGCAACTTAAGATTTGATTAAAAGAGTGCACAAAAAAGCTAAGAAAGTTACTGCAGAATCAGAAAACGGCTTCTCTAGAAAAATATCTTAAGGATAAGCCATAATGAGTAGTCAGATTGTGGAGTTGCATCAAGTAACTCCACAATCTGACTACTCATTATGGCGTGCAGCTAGAAATCTAAAAAGGCCAGTTATATCTAAGCCACCATTAAGAAACTTGAATGGTAATTGGGCAAGAAACGATATTGAAAAAGGAAATCTGTTTGTTAGTCACTTGAAAAACGTATTTACACCAAATATATTTCACAATATTGCGATCGAGTTACCACCTGTTGCTGCTAGAGCAGCTATTCCCCTCAGATTTGAGTTAAGAGAAATCGAAAAGGCTATTTGTGACTTAAACACTAAGAAGGCACCTGGTATTGATAAAATCAGTAATAAAATGCTTTTGGAGCTACCTCGCATAGCAAAGAAAATTATTCTTTTTATTTTTAATGCTATTTTACGCCTTGAATATTATCCTCAAAAATGGAAGGTTTCCTTAGTTACCATGATACCAAAGCCAGTTAAAGATCATACAAAAGTTGAGTCTTATAGGCCTATTAGCTTATTATCAAATATGTCAAAGTTGTTTGAGAAATTATTAGTTTCAAAATTAACACCGATTTTAAGTGTAAATAGATGTATTCCAAACCATCAGTTCGGATTTAGAATAAAACACAGCACAATCGAACAGACTCATCGAATAGTAAATGTCATAAGAAAAGCATTTGAAGAAAAAAAATATTGCTCAGCACTCTTCATCGATGTTTCGCAAGCTTTTGATATAGTCTGGCATGAAGGCTTATTACATAAATTGAAGCAAAATTTACCAGCAAACACACACAAGCTGCTAGAAAGCTACTTAGTCGGTCGTCAATTTATTATTAAAGAAGAAAATTTCTTAAGTTCACCTCAGCCCATTGCCGCTGGAGTCCCACAAGGCAGCATCCTGGGCACCTTATTATACTTAATTTATACTTCGGACATGCCAACAAGCAACTATACACAAACTTCAACATTTGCAGACGATACAGCTTTCCTAAGCGTCCACGAAAATCGTTATGAAGCATCGCGTTACTTACAGCATCATATATTTCAACTAGAAATATGGTTACGACAATGGAGGATAATGGTCAATGAGCAAAAATGCGTACATATAACATTCACCTTGCGCCGGGAATCTTGCCCCCCTATTACAATCAATAATCAAATAATTCCTCAACATTCGCATGTAAAATATCTCGGTATACATCTGGATCGGCGATTAACGTGGAAATGCCATATAGAGGCAAAATTAACTCAAATGAAACTAAAAGCCATTCAAATTCATTGGCTTATTGGAAGAAATACTGTCCTTAGTATAGATTGCAAGCTTCTACTTTACAACTCTATCTTAAAGCCTATCTGGTGCTACGGTATTCAACTATGGGGCACTGCCTCGGCCTCTAATATCGACAAAATTCAAAGGCGCCAAAATAAACTTCTTCGAATAATCACAGCAGCTCCCTGGTATGTTAAAAACTCAAACATTCATAAGGTTCTCAATGTGCCATTAGTTAAAACTATGATTACAAAATATGCAATAAAATATTTAAAAAGGCTTGAACAACACCCAAATCCACTAGCTCGAAATATTTTAAATCATGGCGGCCACACTCGCTTAAGAAGAAGAGACACTGCAGCACTTACCCAATTAGATGAGCGATAAACACCTATATAGGTGAACAGAACCCGTGATGAAGAAAATTTTGTCTGGCACTGGCAGGACATAAAATAACGTATTAGGTTAAGATTTGATTAATTATTGTTAGTTCATATTTAATCTATGAAGATTCAATAAAAAATAATGACAAAAAAAAAAAATGTAAAATAAGTATATAAAAATGTCTTTAGAAGTAGAAAATACAGGAAATTATAAAATTTTCCAGTTTCAAGCCCAATTTCCTCAAGTAAAACAGCTCAGATATGCTAGGAAACCGTTCTTTTATAAGAACATAGACTTTTTTCTAATAACAAACAATAAAAGACGAGGATAATCAACATTTTATTTTTTCATCCTGGTAGACCATTCTGGGGAAATGCCCATATATATATATATATATATATATATATATATATATATATATGCAAGATATCTGTACCCCTTTATTCAAAATAAATAAAACAGGTTAATAGAAACTTTATTCAACCGATTTTAAGCTATCCACGCATGACAAGAAAACAATTTCATATAAATTTTATTTTCTAAAGCATTTTGTAGCGGTTGGAAAAGACTTGAACACGCCAAGGACGCTAATTTCTTAGCATAGATTAAAGCTGGAGGTTTAATAAAACAGAAAGAAAAAAAATATCTTTTCCTAACGTAAAAAGTATCACAAAAGTGGCAAGAATCACAAAACGTACCAAATTTGGGTGCATTTTGGAAAAGTGGACAAATAGTATCCAAGCAGCCGAAAAGGTGGCAAATTGCCACTTTAGTGGCACCAACGGTAACGCTGCATGTAACCTTGTGCGCATAGTACAGGCCGCAGTTTTGGAGATAATTTGATAAAATTTGGGGCATAGATTTTTATTGGCACTATCAAGCCGATTTTAATGAAATCTAAAACATAGACAGAACCATGTCTTTATGGACACAAAAGGGATGCATTTAAATAAAAAGGACCACGAGGGGAGATAGGGGCAATTTCTGCTTCTCAACCCGATTTTAATGAAATTTAAAACATAGATAGATCTACATATATCTATATGGACACATACGCTATACAGTTTTTCGAAAATAGGACCACAAGGGGAGGTAGGGAGAAATTTTTGCCTCTCACAAACTTTCAAACCGATTTTAATGAAGTAAATATACATATTTAATCCATATTTATACGGACACTAGCTTAACCCGGTGCGCTTGGCTACACTGCTTTAACCACTTCCCAAGTTGAGATATATTTAATATATGCATCCTATGGAAGGTTTTTCCCCCCCGGCACCTTCCCGCTTTTTTTTTATTTTCAAAAGTGTAGTATACCATAAGAGTGACTTCTACAAAGTTTGAACATTCTCACTATAACAGTTCTTAAGATATGCGATATTAAACACTGGCGTCCTATGGGGGGTAACATTTCCCCGCTGCTATTTTATTTCAATTTTGGGGTTCAGAAGATCATACTACAAAAAGTTCAACAAAATGAATGCAGCGGCTCTAAATTATATTTCTATCTATGAGGGGTGCTGCTCCTCCTCTGTCTGCCCCGCCCATTTCTATATTGAAATTTTAAGTTTGCCATAATAGTAGCTTTAACCACGTTTGATGACTCTCCCTTTAATAGTTCATCATTTGAGCTATATTTAATATATGCATCCTATGGGAGTATTCCCCCCTGCGCCTTCCCGCTTTATTTTTATTTTCAATAGTGTAGTATACCATAAGAGTGACTTCTACAAAGTTTGAACATTCTCACTATAACAGTTCTCAAGATATGCGATATTAAAACTTGGCGTCCTATGGGGGGTAACACTTCCCCCGCTGCTATTTGTTTCAATTTTGGGGCTCAGAAGATTCTACTACCTAAAGTTCCACAAATTGCTTGCAGCGGCTCATATTTTTATATATAAAGGGTACTGCTCTCCTCTGGCTACCCCGCCCATTTCTATATTGAAGTTTATAGTTTGCTATAATAGTAGCTTTAATTACGTTTGAAGACTCTCCCTTTAAAAGTTCTTCAGTTGAGCGATATATAATATATGCATCCTATGGAAGGTATTTCCCCCTTGCGCCTGCCCGCTTTATTTTTATTTTCAAAAGTGTAGTATACCATAAGTGTGACTTCTACAAAGTTTGAACATTCTAACTATGACAGTTTTTAAGATATCAGATATTAAACATTGGCGTCCTATGGGGAGTAACACTTCCTCCGCTGCTATTTTGTTTTAATTTTAGGGCTCAGAAGATCCCACTACCAAAAGTTCAACAAATTGCTTGCAGCGGCTCTTATTAATATTGCTATCTATGAGGGGTACTGCTCCTCCTCTGGTTACCCCGCCCATTTCTATATTGAAATTTTTAGTTTACCATAATAGTAGCTTTAACCACGTTTGAAGACTTTCCCTTAAATAGTTCTTCAGTTGAGCGATATTTAATATTTGGATCCTATGTGAGGTATTTCCTCTCTTGAGCCTACCCGTTTTATTTCTATTTTCAAAAGTGTAGTATACCATAAGAGTGACTTCTGCAAATTTTGAACATTCTCACTATAACAGTTCTTAAGATATGCGATATATAACATTGGCGTCCTATGGTGGGTAGCACTTCCCCCGCTGCTATTTCATTTTAATTATGGGGCTCAGAAGAGCCTACTACCAAAAGTTCAACAAAATGCGTGCAGCGGCTTTTATTAATATTTCTATCTATAAGGGGTACTGCTCCTTCTCTGGCTACCCCGCCCGTTTCTATATTGAAATTTATAGTTTGCTATAATAGTAGCTTAAACCACGTTTGAAGACTCTGCCTTTATTAGTTCTTCAGTTGAGCGATATTTAGTGTATGCATGCTATGAGAGGTATTTCCCCCCTGCGCCTACCCGCTTTATTGTTATTTTCAAAAGTGTAGTATACCATAAAAGTGACTTCTACAAAGTTTGAACATTCTCACTATAACATTTCTTAAGATATGCGATATTAAACATTGGCGTCCTATGGCGGAAACCACTTCCCCCGCTGCTACTTTATTTAAATTTTGGGGCTCAGAAGGTTTTACTACCAAAACTATAACAAAATGCGTGAAGCGGCTCTTAAGATATGCGATATTTAATATTGGCATCCAATGGGGGGTACCAATTCCCCTGCCCCTATCGAAAAAGTAAGTAGCCTATTTTATTTTCAGGGTTCACGTGATGCTACTGTAAAATCAGGAAAATCGGTTCAGTAGTTTAGGAGTCTATAAGCCAACATACAAACAAACAAACATACAAACATTTTTCATTTGTATATATGTATATAGATATATGCATAATGTGTTTTTTAATACTGTGGTGTAGGGTATCACATGGTCGGGCTTGACCGACTATACTTTCTTAACCCTTTGAGGACCAGACTTTTTCTGCCGAAGCGATTTTTTATTTTTTCTTATTTTCATAATATACATATGGCCCAATAAGAGTAACGTCAAAAACAAATAGGCCCCCCTAGTCCTCTCCTTGCCCCTCTTTTTGCTTGGCAAATATAGTTGCTACTGGGCTGAAAGAGAATTTTTTATCCAAAAAATTAAATTGAAAAATATAATGTTTTATAAATTTTTTATTTAAACTATTTTAAAAGTAATTTATAAATAACTAACAATTTAAGATAAGTCCTATACGTGGTATTCGCCAAAACAGTTACGTGATATAAAGCAAAGAAATACATTGCATAAAGTACAAAATACATTTGTGAGGCAATATTTGCCATAGCTGGCACAACGAAGGCATCGTTTCCAATTTTCACGTTTTTCCATTTTATGGAAAGATATCGGCTTTTTTAGAGAGATACTTCCGGAAATCTGCGCGGTCTTGAATAGAAGTCATTAATTATTTCCTTTGCTAAAGCTGCCGAGAAATCAATCGAGGTCACTTTTGTCGCGAAGCTGTTAGCCAACATGAGTTTGCTATATATCACGTAGCTATTATGGACGCATATTTCAAAGAGATCAAAGAACAATCGAATATGAAACCGCCATTTGCTTCTGCGATCATACTCTTAGTAACCCTTTTTTTCGTCCATGAGATCGACACCTCCCATTCCCTTGTTGTAGTACTGGACAACCAACGGGCAATGTATATCAATTTTACCTGCTTGTCCTGCAACACGCCGCTTTACACCACAGTTGGGTTGTTGGGTTGGACAGCTGCACTATCATTATGCACGTTTCTGAAACCAAAAAGTAAAGAAAAATAGTAACTACTATTGCAATATAAAAACTTGCAATTATAAAAACTTACCTTAAAAATTACAAACAGCATTAAGCATATCAAACGCTTGCGGCATTTCCACATGTGCCTTTACAAGGGGTTGATAACTTGCGAATGTTCATATATGCAATTCTCCTGAAATCCGGTAAAAACGGGGTTTTTATAGGCAAGCGTCTCTCTGAACCAGAAAGTCTGCTCTGGTGGTAAAAAAGTGCTGGCTTTTCTGGTATTACTGCAGCATTTGAAGTCGATGCAATTGGCTCATCCTCTACAGCAACTTGTACCGCTTTACGACCAACGCGACCCTTTTGAATTACAGGAGATTCTATAGGGTTAGTTCCTTCACTAACAACTTCTATGGGCTCTTCCTCTTGGATTTCCAATGCGTCATTTTCTAGAAAAACGATGTCCTCTTCATCCATATATGCAACAGCTTCTTCGTCATTGTCGCTGTTGTCGCAAAACCAAAGTTACTCAATTTCGTCCGGATTAAGGAAAAGAAAACGATCACGGACTGATCCACTCATTTAAATTTTTATCAGCGCAAAAAAAACTTTGAACTTAAAACAATAACAGACATGATGCGTTTTGTTAAATTGACTTTCAAAAAAAAAAAAACAACGTAAAACTATGAACATATATACACACATACATACAATGATGAAAATAAAAAAAAATATTTAGATTATTTTAAGGTGCGTTTTTGTTCGTTTCAACCAACAGGCAAACATACTTGCCAAACATATTTGGGGTAAATGTGGGCAGGTTCAAATTTACACATACTTCCCCCATATATATTTTGAAAGGTAAGAGGCGCCTCCGCAATATACCCGAGTTTTAGCCAGGTGCGCCCTACGCTTTCCCCCACAGCACCACCTGAAGTAAGGCGACTTTTTGGCTAAATTTGAGGCCTTCTAGCGGGCAAATGGGGCTAGATAGGCCCCTACCACCTACCACATTTTTGTTGCCCCAATACTCCGCTACAAATCCGTTTTGAACATATTTACTCTATCTCTTACGTGAACAATTATATGATGCAAAATCCCCTGGGCAAGTATGTTTGCCTATGGTCGTCAAAGGGTTAATTGTTTTGTTATAATCTTTGTGTAGAGTAATACAAAATAATATAATATCTGAAAACGGTCAACTAGATTATTTTTTACTAAGTTGTTAATGCTTGCCACAATATGGGTATCAAATGAAAGGACTTACTAAGAATACGAATGAGATGTTTTACTACCAATTTCAACAAGTTCAGTTATAATCGACTGTCAGTTTCAACTGTCAAAGCATATTGTTAACTGTAAGTAAAAGTAATAGTAAGTTTAAACTGAACTTGGTGAAATTGGTCGTTAAAAAATTAAAAGTAAAAAATCTTTTTATAAAAGAGGCTTTTATTCAAATGCGCTGAAAAGCAAAAATTAATTAAAGTAAGAGTGCTATATTCGGCTGTGCCGAATCTTATATACCCTTTACCATTGTGCGAGCAGAATACAGAGCAACAAGACAAAAACTAAATAATTTTTACATTTACCTTCGGTGAAGGGTATAAAAACGTAGGGTCAAAATAAGTCGATCCGTTACTGTAATGCTTTTGCTCATCACTGTGTCTTGTTTCGTTATTATTGGTGATACCAAAGAAAGCAAATGATTTAACTGATGGATATCCATAAGTAGAACATTTTTGTATAGAGATTCTTCTTCCTCTTCCAATTCCTTGTATAGTTTCACACAAAAACCTTCTTCCTCCCGCCGTTCTAGCAATTTTCTTTTCCAAACTTTTATTGATGAATTTGAAAAATTTGGTATTTTCAGCATATCGTCTAGACACCTTACATATTGAATATTCTAATAGAGGAATTTGTTATTATTTTTAAGCATATGTATGTAAGCATACATTTGCTGATTCAACATATCGTCTAGGCTAAGCTTTATTATGTTGGCAGATGCCGTTTGCGTTTCAAAAACAGATTTTTAAACAGTTCATGGCTTGTTAAGTACAGCTTGCAGTAACATCGACTGCATTCTAAGAATTTCCTGCATCATATTACCCATTGTGTTCTCAAAATTATTAGCTGTTTGCACTAATGCTTCCATGTTTTTTTCTAGACGACTTAAATTAAAAACTGGAGTTTCATTATTACTTGGCGAAGCACCTTGCATTGGAACATGGTTTGATTTTAGGAACTTAGCATAAGAGGTTCTGTTATTACTAGGCTGCGGAGCCCGATTGCCATTAGTGTTTACTTGATTTGTTACCTGCATTTGAGGGAGATTAGTTTTCGGTACAACCGACTGCTTGACGATAGTGTATACAGTAGTGCTGGGAAACTATCGATAAATATCGATAGGAAAAATATAAATATCGATATTTTTATTATTTAAAATACAGATATGAAGACATCTTACAGCAGCTATACACACACGGTATTTTGCCGCAAATTTTTACTTGCTATTATTAATTACTGCTGAATTACAGCAATGAATCCAAACAACAAGAATGGCAAGTGGTATGGATTGCTTAGCAGTGCTATTTACTGCTAATTAAAGGCCTTGAAGTCGAAATTTGTACATGTTTATATAGGGACTGAAATGTCAAATATTTTTGTAATGTTGTAAAAAAAATACAAATCCAAATGCAATTGCAAGCATAGGACAAAACAATGAACGCCCATTAGAGCATAAGTCCGCTAGATTGATTACCTTTTTGGGTTAAGAATTTGGAAAAATTTTTAAAGTTGCAATGGAATATCTTATAGTCCCTGTTACTTCGGTTCCTTCAGAAAGGTACTTATCAATTTTTAAAAAACTGCCATCTTAAATAACGTGCGTATATACACACGTCTCATACATTCAATTAAGGGAGATAAAGCCTTTTATTTTTTTTTCATTTGAGTGGAAGATAAAGCCATCATGGCCTTAGCTCACATTAGCAATATTAGAAAATGGTTTATCTCTCATTTCAGTTCCGGAGACACTAAAGTTAAGTATTGAAATCTGGCTTTGCATACTAAAGTTTTACTGCGTGGCGGCCTGCGGCCGTGCTTGCGGGTTTTCTCCTCCAGTAGCACGCGGCAGGTGGCTTCGCTGAATTAAGTTTTCCTGCGTGCGTCACAAGAATAAAAAAAAATTGTCAAATATTTGACGAAAAAAACGGGACCAACAGGCCAACTTAATAATCATTTCCTTTATCAATTCCAATATTTATTTTGATTATAATACCACATCTTACAATAAACAATTTTTGCTATGACTTGTAGTATTATTACTTTTATTTTGTGATATTAAGACCATATTAAATCGCACTTACTATTAACAAAAGGAGTGGTTACGCTTATTTGGTCAAATATTTAATATGTGTGACCGTAGCGTAAGGATTTTTCCTTTTACATAATGTTAACACCATGCATAATAATATTCTGGAAAAATATGGCTTTATCTCTCATTTGCGAAAAAATATGGCTATATCTCTCATTTCGCAAAATTTTAAATATGACCTTATCTCCCATTCAATAGAGCAAAAAGCCATCATGGCTTTATCTCACATCGTTTTAAAGCACCCCCCGATGAAAACAACGGACTGTAGCCTTAAAAAAATTAAAGTTTTCCTGCACAAGTACAAACATTCAGTCGATAGTAATATCGATATATCGATAGTGAAATCTGAACTATCGATAAATATCAATAGTATCCCAGCACTAGTATACAGGGCATCCTCTATACTTGGCAGTGTGATTACCGCCACAGTTGCTAAATTTTTAACGTTGGGTACGTTTTTAGACTTATCGCAAAGAACTGTACCATGTTATTCTCTTCCAAAAATGTTTTTACTTCTTCAGGGTCCACGCATGAGTCAAAGACCTTTACTGCTCTTCTGTCGGTATGTATAGAAGTTTTTATTAAGTGCTTCAAATCTTGTAATTTCTTTGCGAAAATCATCCACGTGATTGACCTGTATTTTTTTCTCGTAAATACTACCTCGCTTTATCGCTTTATAATAAAATGAGTTTTCGCCTATCAACAAAATCAAACTCTTTATTAACTCATTTGAGTTTTGCTCTCTAAGATATATCGGGGGTGGCTTAGACGATTTGATGACGGTTGGTGCTTCCGAGAAACGATTTTGGGAATTGGTCAATACCAACTTGTACTAGAGGCTTTTGAGACATTTTAACTTGAGTTAATGAGTTTTTTGGGGCTTACCAATTTATTAAATCACTGACTAAAGTTGTTTTTGGCACTGCGGCAACACTTGCAGTTAACATATTTGTTATTGTATTACGATCGACCGTATTTGCAAACAAAGAGTGTGATAGAGAACGCGTTCGAGTAATTGGCTTAGCCATTAAATATTAGCTATCATCGATTGTTGTTTCGTCCATTCTCACGCATTCATAAGAACTTTTTTGTACAGATTCGAAAGCATTTTAATATCGAATTATTTCAGTCAATACTGAACGAATCGGAATCATTTTTACAATGCTATAAAGCATTAATTTGAGGTTCACAATAATTACGATTCGTTCATCGACTGAAATAATTAGATATTAAGTTGCCTTCGAATCGAGAAAGTACTCGATCACGACTGCCAGAATTAGGCCTCTCTTTTTATTTTTTTTTAATGTTTAACACTTCTAATTGTTTCCGTTTATTATTGTGTTACTATCAAGAGTTTCTTCTGTTGTCAGGTCATCATCTCACTCATCCTGACGAATCTCAGGACCGAACGTTCTCCAAAAAAGTTATTTCTGAATTCCTTAATTTCTGTTTTTGTACTGTATTTTAAGGATGTATTTCTACAAGAATATATATTGTATGAAAAATATTTCTAAACACAACATTCTTGGTGCACTTTGGATACTTTTTTGGTGATCTTTCGTACAGATAACATTGTAAGACTCTACATCGTTGCATTGTGAATGCATTTAAAAAAAACAGTTGCTTTGAAACTGACGTTTCGGATCTCACCAATAATTAAAAACACAAAAAATATGGTTTAATACTACAAAAAAATTTTGTTACATCGGTTAATCGACTGAAATTAACCGGTTTAACCGTTAATCGAAAAAAGCTAATTTTAAATTAACCGATCAGTTAATGGGGTTGTAGTTAATGGGTTA
The DNA here is from genome assembly GCA_930367215.1 of Pollenia angustigena. NCBI lineage: Eukaryota > Metazoa > Arthropoda > Insecta > Diptera > Polleniidae > Pollenia > Pollenia angustigena. The sequence continues at coordinate 5,552,136 of OV884061.1, read as the reverse complement.
ACCGAATGAATACCCTAATTGTGACCATTTCTTCTTTCTTTTTTAGGTGAGCAACCTGCTGCCATGCAAACTAGCAAAGGTATTGGAATGACGCCGAATGTTCATTTGGTTCTTATAACATTCTGTATATTTTCTATAGCGGCATGGCACTATTCAACCATATCACAAGTTTCTAATGTTATTTCAGTTAACAACATCTTGCAACAAAAAATTGTAATAAACTCCAAAACAAAATATATTCAACAGCAACCTTTAAACCATAAAACCAACAATAGGCTCAACTGTTACCAAGAATGGCAAATGAGTAGCACAATACATCAAAACTTTCATCGATCACATCGAATAAGGTGACTAGAGGCAAATCTAAGCATTGAATAAAAATGTGGAAAACCTAATTTATCTACTTAACTACACACAAAGACAAAAAGGTAAGTCATTATTTAGAAGAAAATATGTTAGATCTAGAAGATTTTAACGTGCAATTAATAACGATTATCGATTAGTCGCTCTTCAAGTGATTTCGCATTTTAGTTTAAAATTACAATGAAAGTTTAAATTTAAAATTAATAAAGGAAACCTTGTAAAAAAACCTAAACGATTATTAGGATCATTATAGCTTTTTCAATTGATATTAAATATAAAACGTGGAACATATTTGATCTAACCTTTATATGAGGGACTCCACAATCATACACACAATTGTATGTATATCCAAACTCAGAAATCACTTATATTATAATCAGGCTTGGCTTTAAATTTCGAAAATGGGTTTAATGAGGAAAAATAAAGGTTTTCTTTATAACGTGTTTATTTTAGAACGCGAGGGCAAAACTAACTTTATGTTAGTTAAACGACTCACTTTTGTGCTCGCTTGTTGGTTGGTCTCCGGACATATAATTGAAATACAATGTGAGAATTATTTCTTTTTATAAGTTATTTTTTATTATATAACAATTTGTATACCCTTCAGCTCAGGTGGAAAAGGGTATATATAAGTTTGTAATTCCGTTTGTAATATCTACAATATTGATCTAAGACCCTTTAAAGTATATATATATTCTGGGTCCTTATGAGGAGAGAACTTGATTTAACCGTGTCCGTATGTCCGTTGAAATGGATTTTCCGAAGACCCCATATATGATGGGGGCCAGGTTATTATACATTTATGTCACATATGGTCCGGAATTGTTTGCTATTGAAATTCAGAAAGATCGGTCCACAAATGGCTGAGATATGAGCAAAAAACCACGACTCACAGTGGCTGAAAATCGTTTTTCATTGGCCAAAAATCTGTAACTTTTGAACCGAAGGAGATATTTTAGTGACTTTTTTTTTAATCGACAGTTAGATTCTTAAACTTTCTTCACTTTAAATTTCATTAAAATCGGTTAAGTAGTTATTGAGGAATTTAAGGTCAAAGTGGAACTTTAAATTTTTTTTTAATTTAGCGTGCAATATGGTTTTTTTTAATTCTTTTAATTATTTAAAAATTTAATTTTTTGATTTAAATAATAATCATTAACATTTTTTGTAATAATGGGACACTCAAAAAATTAAATGCTTACTATAAAAAAAATTTTAACATAAAAAAAAAAATTATAAAATCCACTGGAAATTTTGCTATTATTGGTGAAAAATAAACAATTTTTTGCTTTCAAATTTGTTTACACTTATTTATTCTTATTTATTAAAACATTTCATACATATGTGGATAATAGATTTTAATAGCTTTTGTAACAACGTGAGCTTCTATTTATTATTATTTTTTACTAATACAATGTCTGTCTTTGATCTAATGAATTATGATTATTGTTCATTTAATTGAAAGATTGATTGCAAATATTCCATATTTTGTTCTGTGTTATTTGTGTTCTTAAGTAGTTTTTTGACTTCTTCATCTAAATCCCGATGTTCCACTTTCCATTGATTTCGAATACTGGAGATAAACGGATCTGACGTTGGCAATAATATATTAAATAGATCTTCATTAGTGGAATTTCGTGAAATTTTTCTAGTATTGTGCTCTCTATAAAATCTGTAATCCTTATTCTTTTTTTCCTGAGCTTCCTCTAATAAATCTCCAACTGATATTTAATGACATCTTCTCCATGATAAAGGATTTTGTGAACTGTAGCAGACATATTTCTCCATGGGTACTTGGTTGTATATATTTTTGCAGTTTCCTTTCTAGAGTCAATTTCTTCATTGCACACAAGTACTTCTAGGATTATTTTAAATCTAAAAATTAGGTTAAAATCAACACCTGTTATTTCAGATGCTGTTTCTGGAGAATCTTCTTGCGGTATTGCCATCATTTGTATTGCCTGACCCTTGTTTCGGCTGATTTATAATCAGCCCAAATTTGCGATATTCATCTTGAACATGTTTCCTTTTTGAACTGCTTAACTCCTTGTTGGTTTCGTTGTTTCTTGTTGATCCTGAAGATCCGAAATCCAAATCATAACTGATTTTAAGTATGTGTTCCATAAGTCGTATTCTTGCATGTAGTGGTGATAATCCAAATTCATATGCATCAGTATTATCTAATGATTTTGTCGGGACTTGGTTTAATTGGCTTGATGTTGCATGGCATATGATGCAGCTGGATGCAGCCTTCGTGTTAGTCAAAGCCTGGCCTACTTTTCCATCTATCATTGTTAGCACTAATTGGTAGCTAACTTCAATTTGCTGGCCATCTAAATCTAACTGTAATGGCTGTAGCATTGCAATTTGGGCCTTGATATCACTAACTTCTTTATTAATGGCATCATGAGTTTCTTTTTTGAATTCAAATTTTATAGGTCTGCAATATTTCGTAGAAGATGGTGTCTCATTTTTCCAAATATCGTTTGTTTGCGTTGTACTTGTCGAAGGCTCTGAATCTTCCAAAATCTTTTTTAATCGCAATGGTACAAATTATACCATGAACATATCTGAGTCCGAAATATTTTCACATACTACTTGTTTGTATTGTTTTTCATTAAAATTAAAAAAGTGTTAAACAGACGGGTCCAAACGGGTACAAGAGTATATACAGGGTAAATGAATTCACCTTTCTATCAGTGGTTTCACCTTCTTGGTCCCTTTTGGGCCGCAAAAGTTCTATTGTACTAAAGTTGAAATTTGACAATAATATAGTAGTTTAGAAATTTTTGTTTGAGTAATTTCATTAAAATTAAAAAAGTGTTAAACAGTCGGGTCCAAACGGGTACAAGAGTATATACAGGGTAAAAGAAAACACTTTCACATTTCTATCAGTGGTTTCACTTTCTTGGTCCCTTTTGGGCCGCAAAAGTTCTATTGTACTAAAGTTGAAATTTGACAAAAATATAGTAGTTTATATATAGTATAGTAGTCACACCCACAATTACCAATATTTTGACCAAATTTTTTGGCTACCTTAGTTTTAATATGTTTACTATTAAATCAAATTAATATTTTTGAAATCGGTGACAAACAAAAATTGGACTTTTGGCCAATGAAATAAAATTTTCAGCCACTGTGCGACTGCCTATAATTTTTTCCAAAAATCCCTTGTTGTTGTTGTTGTATTTTTATTCCTTTTTTCTGTATATCTAGAGAACGGCAAGAGCCAAAGCTTCCAAATTAGGTGCAAAGATTCAAGTTACAAATACACACCAACCCACAAAATGTGGGCGGGGTTGGAGAAGTGGGCGTGGTTCCTCCCATACAAAAAATTTCAAAAATTTTATAATAACCTGAATTTTTTGACTGTAATATGACCTATGGTTACGCCTTATATATCAAAAGATCGGAAATTTTTAGTAGAAAATATTTTCTGAAAACTCGGAAAAATCGGTTCAGATACGAAAAAGGGTAGATATAAGTTTGTCATTCCGTTTGTAATTTCTACAATATTGATATAAGACCCTAGAAAGTATATATATTCTGGGTACTTATGAGGAGAGAACTTGATTTAACCATGTGATGTTCCTCTACCCCCCCCCCCCCCCCACCCACCCCCTCCACTCCTTTCAATCGTTTACATATACTAGCATAATGCCCAATATGATTTTTGTTATCACCCTTATTTATTATTTCATCTATTTAACGAAATAATTTTTACAAAAAGAAACTAGGAATTTTTGTATTTTTTTGCTACTTGCTACTCGTCAAAAAAGATAAAACAAAACAAACACACATACATGGCACAAACTATTTTGGTGAATATATTTCCCAACTTTGCTATTGCGGTGAACAAAGACATCAAAAGTAGTTACAACTCAACTGTTTTGAATTTTGTGAACAGTAAACGTGCCATATTCCATTTTAATGATATTCGATTAACGTTCCTTCATGGTTCAGTTGTCTAGGGGGTGTGTTAAGTTAGAAGCTGGTTCGAATCTTTGTTTTTTAAAAAAAATTTTTTTTTTTAATATTTTAATTTTTTTTATGTTCTAAAAACGAATTAAAAAAATATTTACCAGTTTTCGCTTTTTAAATTTGATTTATTATGAAGTTTTAAGTATTGTAAATATATATGTATAAGTATGTAAAAATTATTTAGTTTTTGTCTAGTTGCTCTGCATACTGCTCGCACAATGGTGAAGGGTATATAAGATTCGGCTCAGCCGAATATAGCACTTTTACTTGTTTATTTTCTAATTTGTTTAATTTATAAAAATTTTTTGAAAAATCATATTCCCTCAATATTTCACATACTTTTATTTAATAGATCTAAAAGCTGATCGAAATCAGATATAAAGCAGATCAAAAACAGATCGAAAGCAGATCAAAAGCTAATCAAAAGCAGATCGAAAGCAGATCAAAAGCAGATTCTGTGTAATAAAAACCTATATGTTTGTATCTAATTTGCAAACTTTGGCTCTTGCCGTTCTCCAGATATACATAAAAACAAATAAAAACAACAACAACAAGGCATTTTTGGTGTAAAATTAGAGGTAGTTGTGGTTTTTTTTTTATTTTATCTCCGTCATTTATAGACTTATATGACTATTTCAATATCAAAATTTAACGGAGTATATGTGAACATAAACTCCTTAAGGCTTAGTTAGGCGAACGTTGCTGTACCCGTAATGTACCGCACCGTACTGTAACCACGTTGGTGCACTTATAGAACGTTTAAAAACGTGCCATATGTTTTCCCATACATAAACAAAAAGCTATAAAACAAAACACACAGTGATGGGAGTCAAAAATGTTCAAATGGTGACCGTTGTGCAGAAAAGGTACCACGTGATTTAAATGGTATTAAAACAGTATTTTGTGTATGTAAAAAATGTTAATAACTTAATATTAATATTATAGATTAACAATAAATAAAATTATATTTTAGCATATTTAAATTTTTAGCATACAGATATTGTAAATGTGCATACACCAAACAAGGTTTTGATACCATTTAGGGCCATTATTAGAACTTGAAGTTAGCTAAAGTTAAGATTAAGTTGACAGATAGTAATGTGTTATCTGTCATAAAGCGTCAGTTATCTGCCGGATAACATCTAACGCCAAGTTATAATAATGGCCCTTAAAGTCTTTTATATGTTTCACATTTCCATTGTATGTGTATATGCACACTTTAAGCATCTATACATAAGTATATTTGTAAATATGTTGTATTGTAAGTTGTTTTGTCGCAATTCCATAGATATACTAAATAAAGTGCCAAAAAAAAAGAGCAAAATTACCCGCATTCAATGTACAAATTACGTGGCATTTGTACATTGAACAACGGCATGAAATTCCATTTTACACAGATTGGTACGTTGCAACTACGGTACATTGCATTTCGGTAAGCTTTTGTATTGGTTTTCATATAACAAAAAGCGAACAGCTGATGGATACAGTAGAGATACGGTACAGCAACGTTCGCCTAATTGAGCCTTTAGCATTTGATACGTGGTCAACAGCGATGCCAACTTAGTGCTTTTGGCACTATTTATGGTGCTTTTTGATGCCTCAAAACGCCAAAATTTTATCCTTAGTGCCAAACTAAGAAAAAGCACTAACTTGGTGCTTTTTCAATTTTTCGTTAGTGCCTTTAGTGCTTTTTACAATTTTTATTTTTTTCTATAATTTTTTAAAACTTTGATTATAAAGAGGATGACTTAGATGAGATTTGCTATTTGGGGTACAATTTTAAGAAGGACTGCAAAGATTTTAAGATTTCAAATGATAGGCTTCCTAGCAATTTGGAAATTTTACAAAACGTCACACTTTTTAGCTCACTTTAACGAAAATCCGATATAACGAATGAGCAATTTTTTTAATTAGTTACCTTATTTAACGAACGATCAACATTTGTTTGTCCCGGTTTAACGAATGGTTACATGCTGGATGGGCTTTTTTATTTGTTACAAAGTAATACAACACGTAGATTAGTACATAGGTTAAAATAATTGGACAATATCATATGCCGATTGTTTTATTAAACTTTGCACGATTTTAATATAGAATTATTTAATATAAGGTTTTTTATTAAAATAAGGAATGGTCGGTCATTGCAAATTTTCGGTAATTGCAACAATTACGATTTTTTCGAGTTACGAAAATCGAGCTCGCACTGTATTACTTTAAAACTGTTTTATGGCCAATTCAAACTCAGCTGATGGTGATACAAGTGATTTGGATGATAGTTTTATTGAAGATAATAATAATACGTTTAAAAATGTTTATATACGAATGCAAATAGATTTTTTTTTTATTAAATTTTAAATGAAAATCCCTCACACAGCTGAGTGCTTTTTAACGCTTTTTTTTTTGTTCGAAATAGTGCTTTTTAGTGCTTTTTTTTTAATTTTAAAGTGCTTTTTGCTCTCAAAAAGTTGGCATCACTGGTGGTCAAGTGTTGAAAAGATAATTATGGCTTTATTCTTGTCAGTAAGGATGATCAAAGTAATGGCTGTCGTTGGAGAAAGGGATATAATTATTTTATTCAATTATAAGATTGTATTTATAAAATAGATCGAAAAGCTGATCTAAAGCAGATTCTGTGTAATAAAAATCTATATGATTGTACCTAATTTGGAAACTTTGGCTCTTGACGTTCTCCAGATATACAGAAAAACAATAATAGCAACAGCATCAAGGGATTTTTGGGGTAAAATTAGAGGTAGTTGTGGTTTTTTTTTGTATAAAATTTGTATATAAAAAATATGGTTTGAAATGAAAACAACATTTTAACGTTTTCTTTTGCCCTAATTGTTTTTATTTTACAATTTTTCTTATTATCTAAAAAAAACTTAAAATTAATTGAAAATCTATATTAACATTGAGAAGAATGCCGTTATCCTCTTCCATAGGTTCATAATAGTTATTTATTCTATAACGACCCCATGTAAAATTATCAACGCCATTTTCTCTAATAAATCTCTTATCATCTAAATATCTTAATGTAACTAACTTATATTTTGGGTATAAATTTGATGTATCGTAGATAAAAATATATACATTGAATCATAATATAGTTTTATTTAAAAAAAGACATTTATACTACCCTATCAATTTTCACTGAATACATTTTAGCTCTTAACCCAATGAATTCCTTAATAATTTTACCATTGCACTCATCCTTCATCATCCCTAAAACTTTTTTATTAAGATTTTATCGGATTTGCAAATGTATCATAATAAGTATTTATATCATTTTTAATATCTTTGTATAGATCATCTGTTTTAATGTCGTAAATAAAGGAATCAGTATCCATACAATTGAGTTTAATGTTTTGACGATATATAGGCTTTATGTAATCATAATGAAAACTATAAATTTTCAATTTGGATATTTCTAAGACTGCAAATCCAACATAAATAGGTTTGTTGTATTCAGTTTAAATTCTATTCATTTGGATAGCACGCATATATTCATGAATTTGAAGTGAACTATGGACATTTGGTTTAGCTATAAGAGCTCAGGCTCCTAAACGTTTACCTCTATTCTCCCATTGACATACTATTTCAATGTCTTTCCTCTTATCAACATTCGAAATTTAAAAAAATTTTGTTTAAATAAATTTTTAGCTAGTGTTCTGTGATGGCCATTTAAATTGAAGAATTCTATGTATTTTATTTAAAATTAAACCATATTGAATACATTGCTAAAGATTTCGATAATGTTTTATGTAATTAGTTTTATTTTTTAAATCGGTTGTTAGTTTCTATTGTTTCATGGTTTCAATTTGTTTATACTCAGCACAAAATGGTAAATCATTTTGATAGTCATGTAATGTAGAGGAATATTCTAGATCTACCTCTTATATATATCCTAATGGAGAATCTTCTGCGTTCAATCTAACGTTGAAATGTTCATAATTTTCAACCCATTTAAAATTTTTATAGGGGAGGTATTGTTACATTGCATAGCCATACAAGTTATAAACATCTAAATATGCTAAGTAGTTTGATTCTTTGATAGAATCGTAATTACTTATATATTTATTATTAGCAATTGAATGTCGATAAGCACATTGAACAATACCTTTCCTGATGCCTCGAAGGGCAAAATTATATTTATTAATATCAGTCAACAACTCCAAGTCTATTTCAGTTGTTTTCAGCATTGCATCCCAGGATAATAAACCTGGGGTAGTATAATATTGACATGGATCTAAATTATAAATGCTTGCACAAACTTTACGGAATTTTTCAAATATATCACAAAGTAAAAGAATATCTACTTTTAAATATAAAAGTAAATAATCTTTTAATGTTATATGTACATTTATATGTTTTCCATACTTTTTGTGCATGTTCATAATCCTCTACACTACACGACTCATTATTTAATTTATTGAACGAGGTGGTAATTGAATTTCTTCAAGACGATTCATTGAATCTAAATAATCATACGGAAAGACACCCTTACGTTTCATTAAATTAAATTCTTCATCATTTGGATAGCTTGATTTTACTACCGTTAAATCACTGTCGGGCAAATAACTTGCTAATTTTGCTATAGTCGATGGCATAAACCTAAATGAATCGAGAAAACGTAACTCAATTGTTTCTTTTTCATTTACAAAAATTCTTTTTGATATGGACACATAAAGCTCCTTATTTAAAGGTATAATATTTATATCGCCTTCAATTGTTGAAAGCTCTCTTACAAACAGATGGCAATCATATGCCGAAAGATTATGAAAGAATATAGGGATGAAATTTGCAATATGATATTCTAAATTACATTGATTATGAGCAGCACCCCTATATTGACCAGTTAGATGACAATGGTCAGCTACTTTATCTTCATTAGATAAAGATTTCGTACAAATATAACAAGTCTTGCTTTCATAATGTTGTATCTGTTGAAGGGGTGTTAAGGAATTCATTGGCTTAATAACACTTAGATGATTAGTGTAAATAGCTAAAATGTCGTCAACTAAACTTTAAAAAAAATGTTGTGGCGCATCAGTTCCAGTGTAAATTTTAAAAATATCTAAGTCTGAGTATACGAACATTTAATATAATAACTATAAGCAAATGGAATATGCTTTTGTGTTTTGAATGCATTCAAAATCAGCGTATACAACAAAAGGCACATCCATTCGCTTTTTAAAATTTTTAAAACTAAGCTTACATTTATCTATACTAGGCATTTTGTATAATTATAAGCCAAAAATTTATTTTTTTTTGCTCAATTGGCGAAGTCCCTCACGCCCACCAGAGTTTTTTCATCCTATGACAAAAACGTTCTAAACCAGTGATAACCAAGCCCCGGACTAACCAAGCCCCGAACGCACGCACACAAATATATTATGTACTTGGGTGCGGTCGCAGAGACTGATGATAGCCTGATGTTTTGAAACGAACAAAGTTGTTGTATACATGTGAATTGCCGACCGTGTCTGTGTGAAAACTACGATTATTGACTTACTCGCGAGCCTATGGAGTGGTTATCACTGTTCTAAACTATAGGCTCCAAATACAACATTGAAATTTTTAATACATAAATGGGGAGAAAAAAGTATCAACAAGGATTATACGGAAAATTAACTTTCTTTAATTTGCTTTTGTGTTCTACGATTCATACTTTTTGAATTTCATATATTGAACTTAAAAGAACAAAATTATAGGTGCAAAGTCCTGTGTCAATATCAACCTATGATATGAAAAATCTACGAACTATTTTGCCTTAACCTATTTACATATACTTTGGAATATAAATATGTTCATGAAAGAAAAGGGCTGATTACAAAGTAGCGGATTAAATGCTAGAATTTAAACAAATTTAAACCTAGAAAAATAAGCTTTGGCATACAAATATGTCCACGAAGGAAAAGGAAACGCTAACGAAGTAGCGGGTTAAATGCTAGTCTATATATATAAAATTGTAACGTTACTGACTAACTCACTGACTGATTCATCATCGTACAGCCTAAACGCCTGAAGCTAAAAACTTGAAATTTGGACCAAAGATTGGTCACCCTCCAAATCGATCCACTAAGACGGGATTTTTGGAAATTCAAATGTTTAGGGGGTAACAAAGGGTAAAAACGGGAAAATACGGTAACCTTATATCTCCAAAACTAAAAGAAATACAAAAAAAATCTAACACTTATCGTTGTTCTTTAAAAAAATAAGCGGACAGGTGTCTGGTACTTTTTTGAAATTCGGCCCTTTTATGGAGTAAACGGGCAAAACCTGAATTTTGGTACTTTTTTGACACCCCATCTATCTTTTGAACCAATAAACGTAGAATCAAAGTTTATACCACATTCGAAACTTATCAAAAAAACACGAACACGAATTTGGTACTTTTTCGAAATTCGAACATTTTAGGGGGGAAAATCGTAACTATTTTTGGTACTTTTTTACAAAACATTTTCCTCCATTCTTTGACATATTCGTACTAAATTATGGGCTCCCACTACAATACTGAAAATTTTGATACTTTAAAGGGTGAAAAAAATAGTACCAAAAAAGCAAATACGGGAAATTTGATAGTTTTGTTTAGCTTTTTGGTTCTACAACTGGTATTTTTTTAATAATCGTTAATATTGGACCTAGAAACATAAAATTCAACATGTAATGTCCTGAGTGGATAAGAATCTATGGGGGAACTTTTTTGTACTTTTTGGTTCTTTAACTGGTACTTTTTGAATTTCCGTAATTATTGGAACTAGAAACATAAAATTCAATATGCAATGTAATGAGTGGATGGTAATCTATAACAAGGAAGTTTTTGGTACTTTATTGTCCTTTTGCTGGTCCTTTTTTAATTTCCGTAAGTATTGGACCTAGAAACATAAAATTAAACATGCAACGGGCTGAGTGAATGAAACTCTGTAAGACGGCTTTTTTGTACTTTTTCGTTCTTTGACTGGTACTTTTTAAATTTCCGATAATATTGAACCTAGAATAATTAAATTCAATATGCAATGTCCTGAGTGGATGAGAATCTATAAGAGGGAATTTTTTGGTACTTTTTTTTACTTTTTCCAAAAGATTTTTTCTCCATTTATTTATCTTTCATCGCAGAGCCTAAACGTCTGAAGCTAAAAGGTTGACATTTGGACCGGAGGCTGGCCTCTCGCCAACTCGATCCCGCTAACCTCAAAAATACATAACTAAAAGAGATACAAAAAATTTAACACTTAATGTTGTTCATTAAAAAAAAATAAGAGGACAGGTGTCTGGTACTTTTTCGAAATTTGGTCCTTTTGGGGAGTAAGCGCGTAAAACCTGTTCAAATTTTGGAACCTTTTTGTAACGCCATCTAACTTTTACACCAAAACATTTTTTTCCTCCTATGACAAAAACGTACTAAATTATAGGCTCCCACGACATCATTGAAATTTTTGATACATAAATGGGGAGAAAAAAGTATCAAAAAGAATAATACGCGAAATTAATTTTCTTTCATTTGCTTTTGTGTTCTACGAGTCGCACTTTTTTAATTTTCCGTAATATTTAACTTGGAAGCACAAAATTTTAGGTGCAAAGTTCTGTGTCAATATCAACCTATGAGATGAATAACGTTGGAACTATTTTGCTAAAAGCTTTTTACATATACTTTGGCATATAAATATGTTCATGAAAGAAAAGGCGTGATTACAAAGTAGCGGGTTAAATGCTCAAATTTAAACAAGTATATCCACGAAGGAAAAGGAAACGCTAACGAAGTAGCGGGTTAAATGCTTGTACATATATAAAATTGTAACGTTACTGACTGACTCACTGATTCACTGACTGATTCATCATCGTACAGCCTAAACGCCTGAAGCTAAAACCTTGAAATTTTAACCAGAGATGTTTAGGGGGTTAAAAAGGGTAAAAACCGGATAATTCGGTAACCTTATATCTCCAAAACTAAAAGAGATACAAAAAAAATGTAATACTTATCGTTGTTCTTTAAAAAAATAAGCGGACAGGTGTCTGGTACTTTTTGAAATTCGGCCCTATTAGGGAGTTAACGGGTAAAATCGGAATTTTATTACCTTTTTGCCACCCCATCTATCTTTTGAACCAATAAACATAGAAACAGAGTTTATACCACATTCGAAACTTATCAAAAAAACACGAACACGAATTTGGTACTTTTTCGAAATTCGAACATTTTAGGGGGGAAAATCGTAACTATTTTTGGTACTTTTTTACAAAACATTTTCCTCCATTCTTTGACATATTCGTACTAAATTATGGGCTCCCACTACAATACTGAAAATTTTGATACTTTAAAGGGTGAAAAAAATAGTACCAAAAAAGCAAATACGGGAAATTTGATAGTTTTGTTTAGCTTTTTGGTTCTACAACTGGTATTTTTTTAATAATCGTTAATATTGGTCTTATGAACATAAAATTAAACCTGCAAGGCCCTGAATGAATGAGAATCTCTGAAAGGGCTTATTGGTACTTTTTAGTTCTAAAGCTGGTACTTTTTGAATATCCGTTATTATTGGACTTAGAAACATAAAATTCAAGATGCAATGCCCTGAGTGGATAAGAAGGTATAAGAATGAAGTTTTTGGTACTTTTTTGTTCTTTAACTGGTATTTTTTGAATATCCGTTAGTATTGGACCTAGAAACATAAAATTAAACATGCAAGGTCGTGAGTGAATGAGAATCTGTAAGAGGGCTTTTTGGTACTTTTTGGTCATTTAACTGGTACTTTTTGAATTTCCGTTTATATTAGACCTAGAAACATAAAATTCAAAATTCAATGTCCTGAGTGGATGAGATTCTATAAGAGGGAAATTTTTGGTACTTTTTTATTCATTAACAGGTACTTCTTAATTTTCCGTTAGTATTGGACCCAGAAAGATAAAATTAAACATGCAATGTCCTGAGTGAATGATAATCTGTAAGAGGGTTTTGGTACTATTTTGTTCTTTAACTGGCACCTTTTCCATTTCCGCATTTATTGGATCTAGAAACATAAAAAAAATATGTAAGAGGGATTTTTTTGTGCTTTTTCGATCTCTAACTAGTATTTTTTATAAAGTTGTACTTTTTTTAATTTAATACTTATTTTTGTGCAATAAATAAAAAAAAGTAAATAATTTTCTGGTCCTTTTATGAAATTCGGCCGTTTTAATAAAAATTATACAACATTTGTAACTTGTCTAGAAAATACAAATGCACATTTGGTACTTTTTCGAAATTCGAACGATTAAGGGATGAAAATTGTACCTATGTTTGATACTTTTCTTAAAGATTTTTTTGCCATCTATTTATTTTTGATCGCAGAGCCTAAACGTCTGAAGCTAAAAGGTTGACATTTGAAAAGGGGCTGGGCTCTCGCCAAACGATCCTGCTAACTTCATACCTCCTAAACGAAAAGAGATGAAAAACATTAACACTTATTGTTGTTTATTAGAAAAATCCGCTAACCTCATATCTCCTTAAATAAAAGAGATACAAAAATTTAATACTTATTATTGTTCATTAAAAAAATAAACGAACAGGTTTCTGGTCCTTTTGTGAGGTACGGCCTTTTGGGGGTGTAAAAGGGTAAATAAGAATTATATCACATTCTAGCTTATCTAAAAATACAAAACAGATTTGGACCTGTTTTGAAATTCAAATGTTTATGGTGTGAAAATCGTTCCTAAATTTGTAACTTTTTTCACAACGTTTTTCTCCATCTATCTATATAATATAAAACTGTAAAGTTACTGACTGACACATCCTAAGATCCTGAAGCTAAAAAGCTGACATTTGGACCGGAGGCTGGCCTCTCGCCAACTCGTTCCCGCTTGCCTCAAAAATCCAAAACTAAAAGAGATACAAAAAATTTAACACTCAATATTGTTCATTAAAAAAATAAGAGGACAGGTGTCTGGTACTTTTTCGAAATTAGGTCCTTTTGGGGAGTAAACGCGTAAAACTTGTACATATATTGGAACCTTTTTGTCACGCCACCACTGTATGTACATTAGAGACACAAATTTTCTGGACATCATTGCCCCAAGGGACACATTTTTCAGTTCAATTTAAGCCAACATTTTTTTTTGCCCAATTGGCGAAGTCCCTACCGCCCACCAAAGTTTTTTTCATTCTATGACAAAAACGTACTAAACTATAGGCTCCAACTATAACATTGAAATTTTTAATACATAAATGCGGAGAAAAAAGTATCAAAAAGGATAATACGGGAAATTACCTTTCTTTCATTTGCTTTTGTGTTCTACGAGTCGTACTTTTTGAATTTTCTATATTGAACTTAGAAGCACAAAATTATAGGTGCAAAGTCCTGTGTCAATATCAACCTATAAGAAGAAAAATGTTGGAACTATTTTGCTAAAGCCGATTTACATATACTCTGGCATATAAATATGTTCATGAAAGAAAAGGCCTGATTTGAAAGTAGCGGGTTAAATGCTAGTATTAAATAAAACACTATTTGAATATTGTTAATCAATACTGAAAAGTTTTATTAATTTTCTTCTGTTTTTATATAATTAATTTTGTTTAAAAAGCAAAAAATTTGAAATACAAAGTGTGCTTAAATTAGTAACAACAAATTTATTTAATTGGAAAAACATTGGTTTAATTGGAATTACAAAAGTGTGCTAAAATTCGTTGTGTGTTTTGTTTACTAAGCATAAGTGTGTAAACAAAACAGTGTTTTTAAATTTATTTGGAAAAATCAAAAGTGTGAAACATAATTGTGTGGTTTGCTTACTAAAGGTGCTATCAGACGGGATGTATTTTACATATGTACTGTCACTTTTCTTTCCCATATGTAATTCCGTATGTATGTCAAAATTTCCATTTTACATACGATTCATAATTTTTGCTATCACACCTGCTTATGTTTTTCCTTATGACATAACCTATAAATGTAAACAAAAGCTGACTTTTGTTTACGTTTCAAAACAAACCAGCTGTTTTGTTTATGTTTGCCACAGGAAAATAGAGCGTGTTCTAATCGAAAAATTTACATATGTATTTACACATGCAAAGTTTCATATGTATCACACGATGTGTGCAACTTTTATAGATGGAAAATTTGATAGTACATATGTAAAATACATCCCGTCTGATAGCACCTTAAGCATAAGCGTGTAAACAGAACAGTGGTTTTAAATTTAACTGGAAAAGTGTCTGGACATTTTCGTCGTGGGAGGGGATGTAAAATGAAAAGAAAAAATAAAGATGTTGAATTGCATTTTTGTTATGAGAACAAAAATGCGATTCAATAAAAAGTTTAAATAATATTTACCGGTGATATGAGAATATTGGGTGGCACTATAACAACAAAGCCCACTCTGGTAAAATAATTAAATATGCCTAAAACCGTAGCAGATATAGATATTGCGGTAAACTTTTTCCAGCTTAGCTTTATATGGCTTCAATATAAATTGCCGAATCATGATATTTTACTCATGCTATTAAAAATTTTATAATTTAATATAGGTATAAACCGCAACCAATTTAAATGCAGATGTCTGTTTTTATAAAGATAATAATAATAAATATACATCATACAGATATTACTCCTAAAAAATTCGAAGTGTCGGTGGAGGGTATCAAAGATTCGGCACAGCCAAATATAGAACTCTAGCTTGTTTTTTTTTAATATTATGGTATTAATTAATGGTAATATTAATGTTTTTGTATCATGAAATCAATGTTTCTTTTTAAAGAACAAAATAAAACAAAAAGTTTAAACACACGACAAGAATTTAGCTATTGCAAATCGAATTTAAATTTTATTGTTTGTAAACAGATTATAAAAGAATTTAAAGGTTTTAGCAGAGCACAATGAAAACACATTTATTATATTATTATAATATTTGTTTAATATCTTTAGTTTTTCTTAAATCTTTGGCTGAAGTTTCCTGACGATCTAACCTAAGCAACCAGTCAAATGCGATAGGAATAGCTCATCCCTTTAACAATAAATTTCAGTGTTTTTATCAAGAATAAAAATTGGGAATTAATTTTAATTAAACGACAAACAAAATCTTTTAAATTAAAAATTTAGTGCTAAATTTATCTTTAGGAATTTAAAAGGTTATTTTTGGCGACAATAGGATTAGTAAAATCAATACACGTATAAAAAGTTCATTCTGTGGATAGAGTCAAAATTTGTATAATTTGACTGAAAGTATTGAAAAGTCTACGGGGAATATAATTTCTGGAAGGACGAATATAAATTGAAAAATAAACCTTACGAAGTAAAAAATAAATAAATCATTTGTACTTGATTTATTAGTTACGTATTGTTTAACACCCTTACGGCTAATTTCACTAAGTTAAGTTGAAATTAACTTTTACTTTAAATTCCAGTTACCAATATGTTTTGACAGCTATAACTAATTATAAATGAACTTGGTGCAATAGGCCGTAAATTTTCTTAATTTCATTTTCAACTTCATTTTCACTGAATATTTTTTACCTATCCAGCCTTGATAACTTTGCCATTACATTCATCTTTCATCATTCCTAATATTTCTTTGATTGTAAATGGAAAGTTGTTAACATTATCTTTTTAATATCACTGTATAGGTCATCTTTTTTTAATATTGTAAATGAAAGAATCAGTAACCATATAGTTAAAATTAAGGTTTTCACGATATTTTGGTTTTATATAATCATAATGGAAAGTATACATTTTCCATTTTGATAATTCTAAAAACCGAAAACCCGATGTTAATTCGTTTATTATGTACTTTTTATACTCCTTTGAATAACATGCATATTATCGTGAATTTTTAGTGAACTATGGAAATTTGGTTTAGCAATAAGAGCTCTAACTCCTAATCGCTTACCTTTATTCTCGCATTCACATATGTACTACTTTAATTTATTTACGCTTATAAACATTTTCCATAGTTTTTCCGTATACAGAGTTATTTAACAATATGAAAAATTCTGTTCAAAGGAATTTTTCAGGGTTTAAAAAATTTCGAAATTTGTTTTTGTTTTAAATGTAATCTGAACGGACGAGTAAGGCGCTCTTACTCATAAACTTCACATTAATTCAATTCTAGCCGTAGTTAAATTAAGTACATGTAATTAACTGTAAACTTCTTTTTTATTTTTTGGTCGTGTACACACCCGGTCAGGCCGCCCAAGGTACTTTTTTTACAACCAGGAATGCTCCTTGTTTTAAAAGGAAAAAGTGCTTAAGTTAGAATAAAAAAAAACATTTTTTAAACAAAAATATAAGTGAAAAAATGTATTTAATGGAAGTTGAAATTAATGTAAATAATTGTTATAAATGTGAAATATATGGAAAGAAGGATGAAATTAATGTGAATAATGTTAGTCAATGTGAATTGAGAGAAATATAAGTTAGTAATGAAAATACTATTCTGATAAAAGAAAAAATAATATGTCCTCTTTAAAAGGAGCTCGGAAACTGTTTTTCCTTTTTTTATCATTAAATGTGCCATAATTAATTAAAGTGACCAATATGAAGCCCATGGTTTCAGCGTGCTGCGATCCTGAACTCCAGTCCCTCCAGTTCGTAAATATGATGTCACTATTTAAAGAAACAAAAGAATCCTCTGGTAAAATGTGTAACCTTCCTTCGAACGCTTTTCGCTTAATTATTAGATTACAGAAGGCTAAAGAACGCTCACTTATTCTCGCAAGTTGCAGTTAACATAAGAACCCGCACTACTGAGTGGGGACGAGCTAAATCATTTTCCTGGTAATAAGGTAATGGTTGGTAAAGTTCACAGGGTGAGACCAATCGTGCCTTAGTACGACTAAGCGCTAGCTTTGTTCGAAAAAGGATAACACGATCCTCCCTCCATGGCTATAACCGAAAAATAAATAATTAAATAATATCGAGCACACCAGTATGAAAAAAAATTCATTTTGGAAAAAGTAAAAAACGCAATTCTAATTAAAGTTGTTTCCATTTTAGGACAATATACAGAAGTTCATCGCGGGAATATTGTACGTGAATTAAATTTAAATATTGAGTTGTAAAACCGAAAATATTTTTGTAAACCTAGAATTGGATTGACCAGGTAAGTGCTCGGATACCCTTCCTCCCTTACTATTAAAAGACATAATTAAAAAAAAGGAGAAGAATTATCTTTATTCAATTTTATCAATATCTCGGAACCATTGTGCGATGACCCGTTGAACCTCGTAAGACTCAGTAAAGCATTCAGTCAGTTGTTAGTAAGTGAAAATCTCATTTTATTTATAAAACGCAAGAATGGAGTCGCTACAGAAACAAGTGCTCGAAATGACTGGAGCTCTTAACTCGGCGCTAAGACTCCTGGAAAAGAGGATTAGGAGTATAAAGAGTCCACCACCCTCACTAGAATCTCTTCAAATTCTACCTCGCGCCCCTCGAACTGAAATGGAGTTAAAAGAGATATCTCAGCTTCCAGACCGAGTGAAAGAACTTCAACCATTCGATGGTAATCCAATAAGTAGTATGTTTTAGGGCATTCTAATGCACTTTGTCCATACAAATTTGGGAGCATGGTATAACCCAGCAAACAATTTCATGTACAAACTATCCCCTATCTATCCCTATGTATCCCCTTTTTATCTTGGAGGCGATATAGTAGTGAGCATTCGCGATCAAGATTTTATTTTCACCCTACAGTCGGTTGGTTAACTTAATAAGTTCATCGATTGGTACGCTACACTGAGCCGTGTATGTGTGTATACTGTGTGGACTTTTTTTATGTAATATGAAACCTTTTTATTTTTCAAATGAATTGTACATACGTGACAAATTTAAGTTTCATAAAGTCTCAAAATTCTTGTAAAACAAAAAAATTTTAGTAATATGTGCAGGTGTAGAGATGTTTGAATTAATGAAATAAACTAATGCAAAACTTTAAAATAAGAAAAAAAAACAACAAAATAAATATTTCAAAGAAGCTGCTGATTGTTCCTTTTCATAATTATCTTTTTTTTTGTAATATGAAACCTATAAATAGAAACAATATTATGTTATTTTAAATTTTATTAAGAATTTCTTTTTCAGATTTTACAGATTCAAAATTAAAAATACGTTTATAAAGATTAAAAAGCTTAAGTGTTAACAAATGTTGTTCATAAAGTGTTTGACATCGACAAATGTTAAAGGATTGTGAATAAACATTTTCACAATAATATGTGTGTATGATATTATTTATACATAGAAATGGACTATTCACATAATTATAAATTCTTAATTCATCTATAAGTTTCATAAATAAATCCATATGTTCCTTATCAATCTGGTTACTATGTTTTGTCAATAATTCTTCCAATTCAGCTGATGATATCATTTTTGAGTCAAATCGTAGTAGGGATGTACTCTATTGAAAGACTTAGAATCAACTAAAAATAAAATGATCAACTTCAAACAAATATTAATATTAGGATTATTTTTATATTAAGTCTTGATATTTGGACAATTCAAATAATCTAAATTAATTATATATATTTCGATTTCTCCTCCAAGTAGTTCTTTTAACCATCTAACTTTTTCAAATCCTTTAACATATAAAACAGGGTATTCTTCTTCTTTTTTTCTTTTTTTTTTATAGGTTATATTAAGTATTCTATTAACTCTTTCAGTGTAGACTCTCCAGTATCCCAGTGTAGTCCATGCAAGTGATTATATAACCGTTTATTTGTAATTCTATCCTTATTACTTAATTCGGAATATTTTATTGTTCATTCAATGTGAAAAGTTTGTTTTTCGATATCACTGATTGAAACACAGACTTCTTTAGCATAAAACTTATTATTAATGAAAAATCCTTGTACATCAACAACTATAAATTTATATTGTTGTTCCATTGTCACCACTTACAAAACTAATTTAAAGATAAATAAAACATATTCTATTTATAGTTTTTATTTATTTATTTTCAAATATGAATTAATAATAAGCTCCATCCACAACTTTTTTTAAATAAAAATTTCCAGATGATAAATCTTCCATAACTTCCCCTGGTAGGTTTGTGTATTTCTCCGGTAGGAATATTATATGAGTTTCCAACTCTAACATTGTTTTCGGACCAAACTTTGTAGATTTTTTTAAACATTTTAAAATTTTAATTTTCTTGTTTATGGGGAGTTGCTTTAAAGGCATTATTTCCTTTAAATACTTTTTGTTGATATTGTTTAGATAATTCAATGTTTTATTCATTTTCTTAACTTTTTTTAGTTGGTTAGAGGAGAAAGTTTACTTATTTAATTAACAATTTTTCAAATACTACTGATGAAACTGTGTTTTTGTATCAGATATTAATACAATAATTTTATAGGTAAAGGGATTTTCATTAAATAGTTGTGGTTCTTGTTTATATAAACATAGAATTCTTCGAAAAACAAAGACATATGAGACATGAATGTGCAGCTGTTTAGAATTCTTGGAAAAATAATTAAATATGAGACATGAGTGTGCAGCTGTTTAGAATTCTTGGAAAAATAATGAAATATGAGACATGAATGTGCAGCTTGTTAACACATGTTAACACTAAATATACAATTTCAAAACAATACAAAATTTCTTTTTGTTAACACATGTTAACATTAAAGATAGAAGTAGTGTGTTTATGTATGTCCTACGGCACTTTTTCCATACAAAGTTGGGAGCATGTCGTAACCCAGTAAACAATTTCATGTAAAAACTATCGCCTATATATCGCCTTCTTATCGCCTCCAATACAAATTTAGGAGCATGCAAGCGAACAATTGTTTGCTGGGTTATGCTATACATTCACTCTAGAGAAATAAGGGTAAAAGGGTACGTGTCTTGAAGATTTTAAAATGTTGTGAGGGATGATAATTTTGCTTGTGCGTTTTCGTATTAAAGATAAAACTGATCGTGGAATAATTATTTTTAGTTTTTTCAGTTATTGTGTTTGTGTGTGTTTAGAATAGTTAATGACTTTGTTGCATAGGTTTTCTAGTGACTTTTTTCTTTGAATGACTCGGTAGGCTTGTGGGATAGTGAGCTAATCTCAGTATAAGGGTTGCATATTTGATTATCACCAGAGACTCTGGTCTGTTTCACTACAACGGACTAATGTTCTAAGTAACTATTGATCGGTTGTGTGTGTGTATATGATTGATAACGATTATTCATGTGAAAAGTAGGATTCCATCCACTTTTTTTTGTATCAACAGCAACCAGCTGCACATTAGCTATGTTTACATAATTAATCAGTTAAATATGCATAAATACTCAGAATTATATTACAAAAAGTAGAAAGTAACTTCTTGGTTAATATTTTTCCTTATCGTACTTTACTCCTCCTTATTTATAACAACAACAACAACATTAGCAACTTAGAATATACATGAATAGAGCTGACGCAGCTGTAACAAGTCTAACAAACAGAAAACAAATCCAAAAAAAAAAAAAAATGTTTGGTTTTCTGAAATTCTTTAATTCTACTAAAATAAGACCCTTATTTATAAATTTTTTAACTAATGAAATATGACGGGACTTTACCAAAAATATGATTAATTGTCAAATTAAAACTGTTGATTGAGCATGCTTTATTATGTTTATAATTATTAAATATCACAAATACATTAATAAGACTAACCTAGCTATATCAAAACCAAACATGATTGAACATGAATATTATTTTTGTCAAGCTAATAGGGCCTAAGTTTCTTCAATGTAAATAAAATTAAGTTTTTATTACAATATTTTGTTTAAAAGTAAAATTTGTATCTATTTTGTTTATTTAGAGGCAGGTGTTAAATTTCTTCTTGTACGTGTCTTGAATATTTTAAATTTTGTGAGGGATGATAATTTTACTTGTGCGTATTCATATTGATGATTTACAAGTTGTTTATTTAGTAGAAGGTGTGAAATTTCTTCGTGTACGTGTCTTGAAGATTTTAAAATTTTGTGAGGGATGATAATTTTACCTGTGCGTTTTCGTATTAAAAATAAAACTGATCGTAGAATAATTATTTTTTTAGCTATTTTTCAGTTATTGTGTATGTGTTTAGAATAGTTAATGACTTTGTTGCATAGGTTTTCTAGTGACTTTTTGTTTTGAATGCCTCGGTAGGCTTGTGGGATCAACCACTTTTTTTATATCAACAGCAACCGACGGCACATCACTTTTAATTACATTTAACAAATAGAAGGAGTTGTCGTTTTTGGGTTTTGTTAATCTTAAATAGAATTATATATACTGTGAGCGTCAAAATAAAGTAAACACCTCTTTATATATACTTATAATCAATATTTATTATATAGAAACAAAAACAATTTTATAAAAAAAATTATTTCATAATTCATCGATAAATAACGCTCAAGTAAATACATTAATAAAATTAACAAAAAACAAGTTAGAGTGCTATATTCGGCTGTGCCGAATCTTTGATACCCTCCACCGACACTTCGAATGTTTTAGGAGTAATATCTGTATGATGTCTATTTATTATTATAATCTTTGTAAAAACAGACATCCGCATTAAAATTTGTTGCGGTTTAGACCTATATAAAATTATTGATCGACAATCAGAATCAATTTTAAAAAGTTTGAGTAGAATATCAGTTTAAGATGAACTTAAATGATTTTCAAGAGAACAAATTATATAAAAGCCATGGTAAGCTATGAACCAATCATCCCAAATTCTGCAGAACGATTTCTGGTATTAAAAAACATAAATTTCAATACAGCGGTGCAATTAGTTTAAGCGTTTGCAGTAAATTTCCGAAGGCTGCTAAAATGGAATCTAAGGAAAATTATGGACCGTATATCACAAAATTGCATAACATTTTTTCTGGCCATATGAAGCTAAACTGGAAGAAAGTTTACTGCGTATTTAATTATTTTACCAGAGTGGGCTTTATATGAGGCCTATGGTAAGTTATGCACCGATCTTCACCAAATTTCACAGTGTCATTTCTAGTTCTATAAAACTGTGATGTATCAAATTTTGTTATGATAGCGTTATTTTTTTACGTTTTTAGGCGTACTAAGCTGTTTTTCGGGAGAAAGGTTTATATGGGGCCTAGGGTAAATTATGAACTGATCTTCAAATTCACAGTCTTATTTCTAGTCCTGTAAAACTTATATGTTCCAAATTTTGTTATGATAGCATTATTTTTTACGTATTTAGGTTTACTAAGCTGTTTTCCGGGAGTAAGGTTTATATGGGGCCTATGGTAAATGATGGACCGTTCTTTACAAAATTTTAAAGTCTTATTTCTCGTTCAATAAAACTGTGATGTACCAAATTTTGTTATGATAGCATTATTTTTTACGTTTTTAGACGTACTAAGCTGTTTTCCGGGAGTAAGGTTTATATGGGGCCTATGGTAAATTATGGACCGATCTTCACAAAATTTCACAGTATTATTTTTAGTTCTAAAAAATTTTGATGTACCAAATTTTGTTACGATAGCATTATTTTTTACGGATTTAGGCGTACTAAACTGTTTTCTGGAATTAGGTTTTATATGGGGCCTATGGTTAATTATGGACCGATCTTCAAGAAACTTAATAGTTTCATATCTAGTCCTATTTAACTGTGACGTGCCAAAATTTGTTATGATAGCATTGTTAGTTAGGGTTTTAGGCTTACTATACTGTTTTCCGGGAGTAGGGCTTATATGGGGCCTAGGGTAAATCATGGACGGATCTTCAAGAAATTTTACAGCGTGATTTCCAGTTAAATAAAATGAACTGTTGCGAAATCTTATATCATTCTGTGCATTTTTCCACCATTTATGTTAGTTTTTGTAACAAAATTATCAATTTTTTTTAGGTGGTGGTTCCACATTTTGATTCATAGCTCAGATCCTATTGAACCGATTTTGCTGGATTTCAATCCCAAACTGCTTAGGATAACTACAAGCAATTTGACACCAAGTTTGTTTATTTCTTTTGAGTTTTTCAAAAGTGAGCGTGTTTTCAACAGACGGACAGACAGACGGACATGGCTAAGTCGACTTAAAATTACTCAAGGACCCAGAATATATATACTTTATAGGGTCTGAGATGAATAATAAAAAAGTTTCACACGGAATGACAAACTTAATATACCCTCTTCACAACTAATTGTGGTGGAGGGTATAAAAAAGGCACATCAGAAAATATTTCACTTTTTTCAAAAACAGAACAATTTTTATGCGCCAAAATAAAGTAAACAGTGGCAACATTCCTACATAAAAAATTAAAAAATTTTAAAAGTCGTGGCAGCTCCTTAATGTTTGGCCATATAACGGTGAAGTTCCGTATGAAATAATTAAAAATCACAAACTTTACTAGTAAAAGGCGTTATACAGAGCGTAAAATATTAAAAAAATTAAATGGGTAAACAAACCTCAATTGAAACCCGCAAAATCATAGTGGACTTACACAAAAAAGGCAAATCTTTGCGTGAGCTTGTTGGTAGACACCATTGTACTATAAAAAAGTTAATCGACAAACAAGCCAAATACAACACACTGAACAATTTGCCCGGTGCTAGGCGGCCAAAACGCCTAACAGATAGAGAAGTAAGAACAATTGTAAAGGAAGTTAAAGAAAATCCTACTTTCAGCGCCGTAAAAATAGCCAAGGACCTTAGTCAAAGTTCAGGCAAACCTGTTAGTGTTACCACGATTAGAAGGGCATTGCATCAAAATGGTTTACATGGTAGAGTACCGCGAAAAAAGCCGTATATATCAAAGGTCAACCAAGGTAAGCGTTTGAATTTCGCCAAAAAATACTTAAACGAAGGTCAAACCTTTTGGAGAAACATACTCTTCACCGATGAAAGTAAGTTTGAAATTTTTGGTGTAAAAAAACCACCAAAGATATGGCGAAGTGAAAACGAAGCTTTTAATGATAAATGTGTTATTAAAACGTTAAAGCATGGCGGAGGCTCCGTGATGGTCTGGGGATGTATGGCGGCATCGGGGGTGGGTAATCTCATTTTTATTGAATCTACAATGAAAAAAGAAGATTATCTTAAAATTTTGCAACAAAATGGAGCCCCTAGTGTAGAGAAATTGGGTTTAACACAGAGCTGGACATTTCAACAAAATAATGATCCTAAGCATTCCTCCAAAATTGTGAAGGAATGGTTACTGTATCGTACACCTAAAACTCTTGATCATCCCCCGCAATCCCCAGACCTGAACCCAATTGAGCATCTTTGGGAACATCTGGATAAAAAAGTCAGAGAACGGAATATTTCCTCCAAAAATGACCTAAAGGTGGCAGTGGCACTATGTGAGGAATGGTCCAAAATTTCACCCGAAATTACACAAAACCTTGTTGATTCGATGCCCAGAAGATTAGCAGCAGTTATAAAGTCAAAAGGAAAACAAACTAAATATTAATCTTACAATTATCCATATAATAAATAACTCTGTTTACTTTATTTTGGCGCATAAAAATTGTTCTGTTTTTGAAAAAAGGGAAATATTTTCTGATGTGCCTTTTTTTTGTTAATTTTATTAATGTATTAACTTGAGCGTTATTTATCGATGAATTATGAAACAATTTTTTTTTATAAAATTGTTTTTGTTTCTATATAATAAATATTGATTTTATATATAGAGAGGTGTTTACTTTATTTTGACGCTCACAGTATATATTTTTTTTGCGCAGATTTCATTATCACAAGAGACTCTGGTCTGTTTCAATACAACGGACTAAAGGTCAAAGTAACTATTAATCGGTTAATTAAGTTAGCATATAATTTTTGTTGGTAGCACTTAATAAGCATTTTCTAAAAATATTTGCAGATAGTTTCACTATTACTCAATGTTTATAACCTTTTATTTATTTTTTTCTAGTTTGATACTCTATTATATAAGTTTAATGAAGAATTTTTCAATGGTTTGATACTCTACAATGACAGTATAGTTAAGAATTTAGTTCAATCCATGGATACACTTCATACAGTTAATAATTATACATTATACATACAAATACAATAAAATTTCCATTTTATTAACCAAAGTACATGGATTATTAATTGTTTTGATAATATTTAGTAAAAGTTTGTATATAGTATAAACTTGAAGTCGACTATACCAATAGAATATTAAATGTTACTGAAAAAAGGAAATCATATTACAAAATCAATTAAGATGATCTAAAAAAGAGTATTACATAGGAGTTTTGAATATTTAATAAGGAAATATCTATTATATCTGCCTATAATTATCAGTTAGGAATTTATAGATAACAAATTTGTTTTATAATTAGTACAGCTTTATATGTTTTTTTTCTAGTTTATTAACCATACATTATCATACTATACCATTATAATCCATAGAATATAAAACAATTTAAAATAGTTAAATCCGCAAAAGAAAATCACAAACTTTATTTATTTATGTAAAACCTTACTCCATTAATCATTTATTTATACTTTATATATACTAATACCATGAAATGAATAGTTCAAGAACCATATTATATGGTTTATTTAATGTTTTTGTATACCGTTTTGTAATTCCTATAATTTGTTTTCCTATTATTTCCCTTGTATATTTAATATTTATACACTTCCATACATCCTTAAATATACATTCTGTTTTAAGCATTTCTACTATACATATATAAAAATTTTTTTCTTATACTAACATTCTATATTTAATCTTAGTATTATGATCTTACTCTTGATTTTAATCTTAGTCTTAGTGTTGATCTTAGTAGTAGTCTTTTGATCTTGGTTTTATAGTTTCGGATGTCGATCTTGTTTTTTTTTTTTGTTTATAGACTTGCAACATTACTCTTGTATTACTCTTGCGTGCTGCTTTGTTTACGTTTTCTTAGACTAAAAACATATCTGGAAATTTAAAATTTCTTTAATTACATATAAAATATCTATCTACTGTTATACGAATGCGTTGAACTTAGTGTTTTCAATTGAAATATTAAACTTCGATTTTAAACAGACATATGCATCTTTTATTTTATAAAGGAAATTAATACTCGGTACTAGCGACAACCTCGAAGCTTGCACCGACCCCAGTTTTCATTACGTGCAAGAATCGAGTTTCTACTATACTTCATTCTCATCAAACTAATCACACAAGGCGATTTTAAGAAAATCCATACTAATCCTTTCCATTTTATCAAATCTATCCATTATATTATTATTTTAATTTTAACAATTCTTATAAATTCTATTCAATTCTCACATAATTTAATTCATTCTATATACAACCTTAACCAGTAACTCATATTTATATATACAGTTTTTTCAAACCACTCTTAAAAACATATTTTGATTTTTACTTGTCTACTATATTAAAAAATAATCTATAAACTTAAATGAAAATTTAGGTTTATATTAAGTAATTTGATTATACGCTGAGATACGCTGATGGTTTTTCTACCTTAAATTTATATATTGGATAGAAAGTTACATCTGAATGTAGTGTTTCAGTAAGAATGTCTCTATATTACTTTAAATCAGGTTTCTTATAATACAAAGTTTTTGAATGAAATATTAACAATCCTAATGTTAATTTCAATCTAATTTCATTTAAATCATATATATACATATATATATTAATTTGTTAGAATCAAACCATCAATTACCATCATGATCTTATTAATGTCATATATATTTTTTTTTTCATTATTTTTATTATTCGTTAAAAACTTTATATTCTTATATATAGGAGATGCATGTGATTTTGGATTTCTCCTTCATTTTAAAATTGTTTGATTTTACAATTTTCATATTAGGCATTTCAACCTTTTCATTATCATTATACTCATTATCATAATCATCATAATTGAGATTAGTTATATTCTTTTCTCATTAAAACCAACAATTCTATTATCATAATCATCAAAATTGGGTTTAAATATATTTTGTTTTTATTTTTTCGTTGAAACCAACAAATCATAATCATTATTATCAAAATCAGGTTTATATATGTTTTTTTTTTTAGTCAAGATACTTTAACATCATCATAATCAGAAATATTATTTTTACAAATGTTGATATTGTTACGTTTTTCCTTTAATAAACGCGTTCGGTTTACTCCCTTTATAATAAACCGTTGAGTTCTTTTAATTGCAAATAAAAATAAATACACACACTTATTCAACTTAACAAACTTTATTGAAATTAATTATTTTGTTCACAATTGATAGTTACGAACAGAACCGTTTTCCAAAACAGACTAAACTAATTTTACATGAGTCACCCCTTTTTATATTTCATAATTATTTCTAGATTTTTCCTGAACCTTCCCGTAAAAACTATTTATTATGTTCTATAACCATTTCTAGAAATTACTGGGAAATTTATATAGGAACTATTTTTAAAATAACAGTTGTGTTGAAAATTATACATGACAATTTTAAGTAACATAAAACTATAACTTACAAGATAACTTATAACTATAACTATAAATAATTCTTAGATAATTTAACTTTCGTAACACTGCCGTCCACTTAAGCCTGTTCGTCCCGAATAGGCTCAGATTCTCCTTTTCCATAATTGGCCAGTCGTTCTAGATGCACCACTTTCATTTTTGATCTTGGGCTCTTATATTTCTGGATCCGATACACCACGTCATTCAATTTCTTTATTACTTTATATGGGCCATCCCAATGAGTCTGCAGCTTTGGAGATAGTCCTTTCTTCCGTTGCGGATTAAAAAGTAAAACCAGCTGGCCTTCTTTGAAGCCTTCCGAATTTGATGAATTAACACGCCTTCGTCTTAACTCGTTTTTCTGCTCTTGGGTAGAGTCATTATTATTCGCTGGTACGGATAGTTCACCAAAGTTGTACTGCTGGACCTGATTTCTACTTTCTCCAATTAGACCACTATCTGCAACGCACTGTGGGCATGTAATTACGCAATCAATCACGGCTTGCTTGCAACCGATCCAATAGTAGCTTGCTTTTAACTTCTTTATGGTTTTCGTAACGCTTAGATGCCCACCACCAGTACCTTCGTGGAATTTTTTCACAACTTCACATACTTTAGAAGTCGGTACTACAATAAGGTTTTTAACCGATTTGCCACCAGTACTTTCCCATGTACGGTATAGGCAACCATTTATCATCCGCAGACTACTCCACTGCGCCCAATACGCTTTCATTAGTGGACCGTTCAATTTAATTTCTTCACGAGTCGGCCTTTCACCTTCTTTTTTAGCCATCATAATTTGCGCTAATAAGGGGTCACTTTTCTGCGCCGTTGACCAGTCTTCGCTGGGTTCCACATCTAATAAGCGAATCTCATTTATGCGTTTCTTGTTTTTAGACTCTATACCGTGCTTGCTTTTATGTTTACTGGGCCGTCTCGAATATGTGCTCGCTTTCCCACGTTTTTCATCGTTTCTTTGGGAGGACAATTTCTTATGATCACTAGTGACTAGCTGTCTTACAAGGGCTTCACTTCCATTCCCAACGTTAAGGGGTACTTCTAGACCATACCAATTCATAATATGTCGTCCCATGTCTAGACTAATGCCTTGACGAATCATAAAATCTGCTCCAATTATGACCTCGTCCATAATTTCAGCCACAATAAACTCATCAAAAACTATCATATCGGCCATTCTTATTTCCACTCTTGCTTTGCCATAGACAATAACAGGCTCTCCCGTAGCTGTTCGCAAGTTTACACCACTTAGCGGCTCGACAGCTCCATTTATCAAATCAGCTCTTATAATGGAATGTCCTGCACCAGTGTCGATAGTCAAAATGCGGATTTCACCATTTATGTAACCACAGGTCGTAATATTTCTGTTACTCGTTTTCACTACTAAATTGATCGTAAGATCTTCAGTTTCCTCTGCACTGCTAGCTCTTCTCAGCTTTAGCGGTGGCTCCCGTGATGATTGTTGACTTGCTCTTCGTTTGTTCCTTTGCGGCGAAGCAGATTTCGATCGTTGTTTGGGTGCTTTGCAGTTTCGCTGAATGTGGCCAATCTTACCACAATTATAGCATTTTGCCTTGTTTTTACCTTGTTTCTCGCTCAAAGCTCACAAAACTGCCTCCTTCATGCTTCTCATTTCCTTTAAAATATCTCTTCCTTCTTCAGCAGCAAAATCAAGTTTCCGCACCATATACGTTTGTGGCTTTGAAATTATCCTTGCGGTTTCTTGTGCTAGGGCAAATGATACCGTTTCTGCAAATGATGGCTTCTGTGATGCACATACCGCTAGTTTTACATCAGCATCCCGTATACCGTTTACAAATGCCTCGGTCTTAAAATGATCTAGCAATGGATGACTTTCACCTGGATAAGTAAGCTGCACCAAGCGCTCAATCTCTAATGCGAAATCCTGTAGCGTCTCGTTTGGCTTTTGTACTCTACCCCGTAATTCCATTCTGAATATTTCTTTTCTATGTTCACCACCATACTTGCGTTGCAGTGCTACCATAATGTCATCATAATTATTTCTGCAACTTACTGGTACACTTTCTAGAATTTCAGCCGCAGTTGCTTTTAAAGCCAGAATCAGCTCTATGGCTTTTTCTTCATTGTTCCAAGCATTTTTATTGGCAACTGTGTCAAACTGGAACTTAAACACATTCAATGGTGAGCTGCCGTCAAAACTTGGAGCTCTTATTCTATTCGAGACTTCTGGAAAAACTCGCACCACTCCCTCTTGGCACTGAAGACTATTTACTTTTTCTTCCAAATGATGTAGTTTTCCATCAAAAACAGTGACTTGTGTTTTAACATCAAACAGCTTCTGGTTGAATTCTATCTCCATATCGTCTACTCTTTCATTTATAGCAGTAGAAATCTCTTGAAGCTTCTCAAGTTTTTCATTTGTCAATCTGGAATTTTGTTGAATTTCGGCTAAAATGGTGTTTGAGTTTTCTTCCATTTTTCTAGAATTTTCTTCCATTCTTCTAGAACTTTCTTCCATTTTTCTAGAGGTTACAGCCGAATTTTCTTTTACCATTTCCTCCATTTTTCTAGAATTTTCTTCCATTTTTCTAGAATTTTCTTCCATTTTTCTAGAAGTTTCTGCCGACATTTTTTCCATTTTCTCCATCATAGCAGCCAACATTGTACCAAAATCCATGTTGCTTGTTACTGCACGGGTAGCAACTTCTATTTCTTCTTTTTCTTCAAATTCATAAGTTTCGATGTCAATATTGCGTCGCTTAAATTCATCGATTAATCTTTTCTGCAGCTCAGCTTTATTTCCTGCAGTAGGCAGATCCAACTTGCACAACTCTTTCTTGAGCTGTTCCACTTTTAGCTCCTCGAATTTCATTGTTGTTTGTATAGTTTTTTTTTTTTTTTTATTTTTTTTATCCTTTTTTTTATTTGTTTATTTTTTTTTTTTTTATTGCAATTTCACTTCTGACACCAATTGTTACGTTTTTCCTTTAATAAACGCGTTTGAGTTCTTTTAATTGCAAATAAAAATAAATACACACACTTATTCAACTTAACAAACTTTATTGAAATTAATTATTTTGTTCACAATTGATAGTTACGAACAGAACCGTTTTCCAAAACAGACTAAACTAATTTTACATGAGTCGCCCCTTTTTATATTTCATAATTATTTCTAGATTTTTCCTGAACCTTCCCGTAAAAACTATTTATTATGTTCTATAACCATTTCTAGAAATTACTGGGAAATTTATATAGGAATTATTTTTAAAATAACAGTTGTGTTGAAAATTATACATGACAATTTTAAGTAACATAAAACTATAACTTACAAGATAACTTATAACTATAACTATAAATAATTCTTAGATAATTTAACTTTCGTAACAATATTGTGATTTAAATTAAACTGGTTATAATCACCTAAGGTTGAAATGATAGAGATGTTATCCGTTTAATTCTGTTGACTAATTCACATTTATTAAGACATATAGATAATAACAGAATTGATAGAGGATTCATAATTGAATAACTTTGAATAAGAATTGAGCTTATAGTTGGATGTAAGTACGATTTAAACAATAATAACCGACATCGAATGAGTAATTCATCATTTTATTTAATTGAAAACATACCACTTTACATCAAGATACCTTATTTTTAATCTGGTAGCATAAAGCAGTTACCTATTTTTGATCTGGTAATGTAGAAACAGAGAGAATTAATATCAGATTTAAATAACAAACCAAATATAAGATACATTAAAAAATCCAACAACAACAACAACAATATATTCAACATGAATTAGTTTGTCTTATGATTATACTTTAGCTGAGAGAGATTCATACCATATACATATTTATACGTTATGCACTTACAACATAAAATTAAAAGTTTATTAACCATAATATATGGTTTTATATAATGTTTTAACAGCAATCATTAAAAATTTATATATAATATAAACTTATAGTTGACTGTACCATCAGAATATTGACTGATAATATCACAATAAAATCATATTACACAAACAATATATAGAATATTATAAAGAGAAAGGTCTAAATTCATATGTCTATAGGTAACAGTTAAGAATTTTACAATATATTGGTTTAAGATATGTTATTTCTAATTAAGAGTTTAGTTTGATGGTTTTTGGAAGTTTATTTTCAATATAAATACATACATACATATTTGCTGATTTATTTCTATTTGATAATTTTTGATTTGATTGTTTTTTTTTTCTTCTTTTTTACCTACAACACATTAATGAAATGGATATAAGATATACATTCATTATGATGTTTTTTAACACTTTTAAATATTTGTTAAATATAGCTACATCAACTTCTTAATACATCGAATCAACTTACTGAGAATTAATTTTTAAATTAATATTTTGATATCCGTATACCCAGCTGATAGGCTGGTTGTGTATAGGTTTACATGATAATCACAAATTTCTTTAAAATAATAAAATTTCATTGAATTAACTCTCAAATTGCAACCATACCCATAAAGTATAGATAGTATATCCCATATAAATTTATACTTTTACATTAAATTATTTAGTTTCACTATGTTCTCATCATGATTAATATAGAAAATCATATTTTCATATGCCCACACCACAAAAGTAAAGAGTATATTATATATACGTTGATACTAATCCTAGTTACCTTTTGATATACTAAATCAACTTATTTACTTAGAATTATTTTTTAAAACAATTTAAACATGAACCAATCCGACTGGTTGGTGGGCTGTCTATTGTGTGGTTTATAGAACACAAACGCAAAACTCATCAGTTCAACTTTCATTAAAAACAAAATTTGTTTCAGTTTTAAATGTAAGTTGAACTGATGAGTTTTGCGTTTGTGTTCTATAAATCACACAATAGACAGCTAGCTGTGCATGTAAGCCTAAAAATGAAATTTTATTTTTAGTTTTATATGAACAGCCCACCAACCAGTCGGATTGGTTCATGTTTAAATTGTTTTAAAAAATAATTCTAAGTAAATAAGTTGATTTAGTATATCAAAAGGTAACTAGGATTAGTATTAACGTATATCTAATATACTTTTCACTTTTGTGGTGTGGGCATATGAAAATATGATTTTCTATATTAATCATGATGAGAACATAGTGAAACTAAATAATTTAATGTAAAAGTATAAATTTATATGGGATGTACTATCTATACTTTATGGGTATGGTTGCAATTTGAGAGTTAATTCAATGAAATTTTATTATTTTAAAGAAATTTGTGATTATCATGTAAACCTATACACAACCAGCCTATCAGCTGGGTATACGGATATCAAAATATTAATTTAAAAATTAATTCTCAGTAAGTTGATTCGATGTATTAAGAAGTTGATGTAGCTATATTTAACAAATATTTAAAAGTGTTAAAAAACATCATAATGAATGTATATCTTATATCCATTTCATTAATGTGTTGTAGGTAAAAAAGAAGAAAAAAAAAACAATCAAATCAAAAATTATCAAATAGAAATAAATCAGCAAATATGTATGTATGTATTTATATTGAAAATAAACTTCCAAAAACCATCAAACTAAACTCTTAATTAGAAATAACATATCTTAAACCAATATATTGTAAAATTCTTAACTGTTACCTATAGACATATGAATTTAGACCTTTCTCTTTATAATATTCTATATATTGTTTGTGTAATATGATTTTATTGTGATATTATCAGTCAATATTCTGATGGTACAGTCAACTATAAGTTTATATTATATATAAATTTTTAATGATTGCTGTTAAAACATTATATAAAACCATATATTATGGTTAATAAACTTTGAATTTTATGTTGTAAGTGCATAACGTGTAAATATGTATATGGTATGAATCTCTCTCAGCTAAAGTATAATCATAAGACAAACTAATTCATGTTGAATATATTGTTGTTGTTGTTGTTGTTGGATTATTTAATGTATCTTATATTTGGTTTGTTATTTAAATCTGATATTAATTCTCTCTGTTTCTACATTACCAGATCAAAAATAGGTAACTGCTTTATGCTACCAGATTAAAAATAAGGTATCTTGATGTAAAGTGGTATGTTTTCAATTAAATAAAATGATGAATTACTCATTCGATGTCGGTTATTATTGTTTAAATCGTACTTACATCCAACTATAAGCTCAATTCTTATTCAAAGTTATTCAATTATGAATCCTCTATCAATTCTGTTATTATCTATATGTCTTAATAAATGTGAATTAGTCAACAGAATTAAACGGATAACATCTCTATCATTTCAACCTTAGGTGATTATAACCAGTTTAATTTAAATCACAATATTGTTACGAAAGTTAAATTATCTAAGAATTATTTATAGTTATAGTTATAAGTTATCTTGTAAGTTATAGTTTTATGTTACTTAAAATTGTCATGTATAATTTTCAACACAACTGTTATTTTAAAAATAATTCCTATATAAATTTCCCAGTAATTTCTAGAAATGGTTATAGAACATAATAAATAGTTTTTACGGGAAGGTTCAGGAAAAATCTAGAAATAATTATGAAATATAAAAAGGGGTGACTCATGTAAAATTAGTTTAGTCTGTTTTGGAAAACGGTTCTGTTCGTAACTATCAATTGTGAACAAAATAATTAATTTCAATAAAGTTTGTTAAGTTGAATAAGTGTGTGTATTTATTTTTATTTGCAATTAAAAGAACTCAAACGCGTTTATTAAAGGAAAAACGTAACAATTGGTGTCAGAAGTGAAATTGCAATAAAAAAATAAAAAAATAAACAAATAAAAAAAAAGGATAAAAAAAAATAAAAAAAAAAAAAAAACTATACAAACAACAATGAAATTCGAGGAGCTAAAAGTGGAACAGCTCAAGAAAGAGTTGTGCAAGTTGGATCTGCCTACTGCAGGAAATAAAGCTGAGCTGCAGAAAAGATTAATCGATGAATTTAAGCGACGCAATATTGACATCGAAACTTATGAATTTGAAGAAAAAGAAGAAATAGAAGTTGCTACCCGTGCAGTAACAAGCAACATGGATTTTGGTACAATGTTGGCTGCTATGATGGAGAAAATGGAAAAAATGTCGGCAGAAACTTCTAGAAAAATGGAAGAAAATTCTAGAAAAATGGAAGAAAATTCTAGAAAAATGGAAGAAAATTCTAGAAAAATGGAGGAAATGGTAAAAGAAAATTCGGCTGTAACCTCTAGAAAAATGGAAGAAAGTTCTAGAAGAATGGAAGAAAATTCTAGAAAAATGGAAGAAAACTCAAACACCATTTTAGCCGAAATTCAACAAAATTCCAGATTGACAAATGAAAAACTTGAGAAGCTTCAAGAGATTTCTACTGCTATAAGTGAAAGAGTAGACGATATGGAGATAGAATTCAACCAGAAGCTGTTTGATGTTAAAACACAAGTCACTGTTTTTGATGGAAAACTACATCATTTGGAAGAAAAAGTAAATAGTCTTCAGTGCCAAGAGGGAGTGGTGCGAGTTTTTCCAGAAGTCTCGAATAGAATAAGAGCTCCAAGTTTTGACGGCAGCTCACCATTGAATGTGTTTAAGTTCCAGTTTGACACAGTTGCCAATAAAAATGCTTGGAACAATGAAGAAAAAGCCATAGAGCTGATTCTGGCTTTAAAAGCAACTGCGGCTGAAATTCTAGAAAGTGTACCAGTAAGTTGCAGAAATAATTATGATGACATTATGGTAGCACTGCAACGCAAGTATGGTGGTGAACATAGAAAAGAAATATTCAGAATGGAATTACGGGGTAGAGTACAAAAGCCAAACGAGACGCTACAGGATTTCGCATTAGAGATTGAGCGCTTGGTGCAGCTTACTTATCCAGGTGAAAGTCATCCATTGCTAGATCATTTTAAGACCGAGGCATTTGTAAACGGTATACGGGATGCTGATGTAAAACTAGCGGTATGTGCATCACAGAAGCCATCATTTGCAGAAACGGTATCATTTGCCCTAGCACAAGAAACCGCAAGGATAATTTCAAAGCCACAAACGTATATGGTGCGGAAACTTGATTTTGCTGCTGAAGAAGGAAGAGATATTTTAAAGGAAATGAGAAGCATGAAGGAGGCAGTTTTGTGAGCTTTGAGCGAGAAACAAGGTAAAAACAAGGCAAAATGCTATAATTGTGGTAAGATTGGCCACATTCAGCGAAACTGCAAAGCACCCAAACAACGATCGAAATCTGCTTCGCCGCAAAGGAACAAACGAAGAGCAAGTCAACAATCATCACGGGAGCCACCGCTAAAGCTGAGAAGAGCTAGCAGTGCAGAGGAAACTGAAGATCTTACGATCAATTTAGTAGTGAAAACGAGTAACAGAAATATTACGACCTGTGGTTACATAAATGGTGAAATCCGCATTTTGACTATCGACACTGGTGCAGGACATTCCATTATAAGAGCTGATTTGATAAATGGAGCTGTCGAGCCGCTAAGTGGTGTAAACTTGCGAACAGCTACGGGAGAGCCTG
The DNA here is from genome assembly GCA_930367215.1 of Pollenia angustigena. NCBI lineage: Eukaryota > Metazoa > Arthropoda > Insecta > Diptera > Polleniidae > Pollenia > Pollenia angustigena. The sequence continues at coordinate 5,514,916 of OV884061.1, read as the reverse complement.
TTATTGTCTATGGCAAAGCAAGAGTGGAAATAAGAATGGCCGATATGATAGTTTTTGATGAGTTTATTGTGGCTGAAATTATGGACGAGGTCATAATTGGAGCAGATTTTATGATTCGTCAAGGCATTAGTCTAGACATGGGACGACATATTATGAATTGGTATGGTCTAGAAGTACCCCTTAACGTTGGGAATGGAAGTGAAGCCCTTGTAAGACAGCTAGTCACTAGTGATCATAAGAAATTGTCCTCCCAAAGAAACGATGAAAAACGTGGGAAAGCGAGCACATATTCGAGACGGCCCAGTAAACATAAAAGCAAGCACGGTATAGAGTCTAAAAACAAGAAACGCATAAATGAGATTCGCTTATTAGATGTGGAACCCAGCGAAGACTGGTCAACGGCGCAGAAAAGTGACCCCTTATTAGCGCAAATTATGATGGCTAAAAAAGAAGGTGAAAGGCCGACTCGTGAAGAAATTAAATTGAACGGTCCACTAATGAAAGCTTATTGGGCGCAGTGGAGTAGTCTGCGGATGATAAATGGTTGCCTATACCGTACATGGGAAAGTACTGGTGGCAAATCGGTAAAAAACCTTATTGTAGTACCGACTTCTAAAGTATGTGAAGTTGTGAAAAAATTCCACGAAGGTACTGGTGGTGGGCATCTAAGCGTTACGAAAACCATAAAGAAGTTAAAAGCAAGCTACTATTGGATCGGTTGCAAGCAAGCCGTGATTGATTGCGTAATTACATGCCCACAGTGCGTTGCAGATAGTGGTCTAATTGGAGAAAGTAGAAATCCGGTCCAGCAGTACAACTTTGGTGAACTATCCGTACCAGCGAATAATAATGACTCTACCCAAGAGCAGAAAAACGAGTTAAGACGAAGGCGTGTTAATTCATCAAATTCGGAAGGCTTCAAAGAAGGCCAGCTGGTTTTACTTTTTAATCCGCAACGGAAGAAAGGACTATCTCCAAAGCTGCAGACTCATTGGGATGGCCCATATAAAGTAATAAAGAAATTGAATGACGTGGTGTATCGGATCCAGAAATATAAGAGCCCAAGATCAAAAATGAAAGTGGTGCATCTAGAACGACTGGCCAATTATGGAAAAGGAGAATCTGAGCCTATTCGGGACGAACAGGCTTAAGTGGACGGCAGTGTTACGAAAGTTAAATTATCTAAGAATTATTTATAGTTATAGTTATAAGTTATCTTGTAAGTTATAGTTTTATGTTACTTAAAATTGTCATGTATAATTTTCAACACAACTGTTATTTTAAAAATAGTTCCTATATAAATTTCCCAGTAATTTCTAGAAATGGTTATAGAACATAATAAATAGTTTTTACGGGAAGGTTCAGGAAAAATCTAGAAATAATTATGAAATATAAAAAGGGGTGACTCATGTAAAATTAGTTTAGTCTGTTTTGGAAAACGGTTCTGTTCGTAACTATCAATTGTGAACAAAATAATTAATTTCAATAAAGTTTGTTAAGTTGAATAAGTGTGTGTATTTATTTTTATTTGCAATTAAAAGAACTCAACGGTTTATTATAAAGGGAGTAAACCGAACGCGTTTATTAAAGGAAAAACGTAACAATATCAACATTTGTAAAAATAATATTTCTGATTATGATGATGTTAAAGTATCTTGACTAAAAAAAAAAACATATATAAACCTGATTTTGATAATAATGATTATGATTTGTTGGTTTCAACGAAAAAATAAAAACAAAATATATTTAAACCCAATTTTGATGATTATGATAATAGAATTGTTGGTTTTAATGAGAAAAGAATATAACTAATCTCAATTATGATGATTATGATAATGAGTATAATGATAATGAAAAGGTTGAAATGCCTAATATGAAAATTGTAAAATCAAACAATTTTAAAATGAAGGAGAAATCCAAAATCACATGCATCTCCTATATATAAGAATATAAAGTTTTTAACGAATAATAAAAATAATGAAAAAAAAAATATATATGACATTAATAAGATCATGATGGTAATTGATGGTTTGATTCTAACAAATTAATATATATATGTATATATATGATTTAAATGAAATTAGATTGAAATTAACATTAGGATTGTTAATATTTCATTCAAAAACTTTGTATTATAAGAAACCTGATTTAAAGTAATATAGAGACATTCTTACTGAAACACTACATTCAGATGTAACTTTCTATCCAATATATAAATTTAAGGTAGAAAAACCATCAGCGTATCTCAGCGTATAATCAAATTACTTAATATAAACCTAAATTTTCATTTAAGTTTATAGATTATTTTTTAATATAGTAGACAAGTAAAAATCAAAATATGTTTTTAAGAGTGGTTTGAAAAAACTGTATATATAAATATGAGTTACTGGTTAAGGTTGTATATAGAATGAATTAAATTATGTGAGAATTGAATAGAATTTATAAGAATTGTTAAAATTAAAATAATAATATAATGGATAGATTTGATAAAATGGAAAGGATTAGTATGGATTATCTTAAAATCGCCTTGTGTGATTAGTTTGATGAGAATGAAGTATAGTAGAAACTCGATTCTTGCACGTAATGAAAACTGGGGTCGGTGCAAGCTTCGAGGTTGTCGCTAGTACCGAGTATTAATTTCCTTTATAAAATAAAAGATGCATATGTCTGTTTAAAATCGAAGTTTAATATTTCAATTGAAAACACTAAGTTCAACGCATTCGTATAACAGTAGATAGATATTTTATATGTAATTAAAGAAATTTTAAATTTCCAGATATGTTTTTAGTCTAAGAAAACGTAAACAAAGCAGCACGCAAGAGTAATACAAGAGTAATGTTGCAAGTCTATAACCTCTTCAGACCGTGGGTACACATATGTGCACCTTAACTAATTGCAAGTTTTTAGGACTAGCGACATCGTGTGATCAATAGAAACAGTTTTATTACTTGCTTTAAGATACTGCGCTTCAAAACAATACCAAAAGATGGCAGGGTTTAGAAGTTTTAGCCATTATTTTTACATTTGAATTTAACAGTTTGAAAAAACCATACTGTTGGGATATTTTTCCTCAATAACTAATCGCTAAGACCTGAAGTACACATATGTGCACCTCTTTTTCTATCAGTTTAAATAAAAAAATTAAAAAAATAATTAAAACCGAAATTAAAATTACACCTCATAAGATAAAACAAATAGTTAATAAGCCCTTTACTTAATCGGTTCTGTTCAGAACTAAAGAAATTAAGAATTAACGTTGAAATTTCTCATATCTTAAGACCTGAGGTACACATATGTGTACCCTTAATTTCTAAGAATTCAAATAAAATTAAAAAAAAAAAAAAATACACTTGTCTTATTTGCTCCCCAAAAGGTGTAAATAATATATAAGAAATGTAAAAATTCAATGGGTTAATGCTCGGGTCTTAAGAGGATAAACAAAAAAAAAAAACAAGATCGACATCCGAAACTATAAAACCAAGATCAAAAGACTACTACTAAGATCAACACTAAGACTAAGATTAAAATCAAGAGTAAGATCATAATACTAAGATTAAATATAGAAGGTTAGTATAAGAAAAAAATTTTTATATATGTATAGTAGAAATGCTTAAAACAGAATGTATATTTAAGGATGTATGGAAGTGTATAAATATTAAATATACAAGGGAAATAATAGGAAAACAAATTATAGGAATTACAAAACGGTATACAAAAACATTAAATAAACCATATAATATGGTTCTTGAACTATTCATTTCATGGTATTAGTATATATAAAGTATAAATAAATGATTAATGGAGTAAGGTTTTACATAAATAAATAAAGTTTGTGATTTTCTTTTGCGGATTTAACTATTTTAAATTGTTTTATATTCTATGGATTATAATGGTATAGTATGATAATGTATGGTTAATAAACTAGAAAAAAAACATATAAAGCTGTACTAATTATAAAACAAATTTGTTATCTTTAAATTCCTAACTGATAATTATAAGCAGATATAATAGATATTTCCTTATTAAATATTCAAAACTCCTATGTAATACTCTTTTTTAGATCATCTTAATTGATTTTGTAATATGATTTCCTTTTTTCAGTAACATTTAATATTCTATTGGTATAGTCGACTTCAAGTTTATACTATATATAAACTTTTACTAAATATTATCAAAACAATTAATAAACCATGTACTATGGTTAATAAAATGGAAATTTTATTGTATTTGTATGTATAATGTATAATTATTAACTGTATGAAGTGTATCCATGGATTGAACTAAATTCTTAACTATACTGTCATTGTAGAGTATCAAACCATAGAAAAATTCTTCATTAAACTTATATTATAGAGTATAAAACTAGAAAAAAATAAATAAAAGGTTATAAACATTGAGTAATAGTGAAACTATCTGCAAATGTTTTTAGAAAATGCTTATTAAGTGTTATCAACAAAAATTATATGCTAACTTAATTAGCCGATTAATAGTTACTTTGACCTTTAGTCCGTTGTAGTGAAACAGACCAGAGTCTCTTGTGATAATTAAATCTGCGCAAAAAAAATATATATATATAATTCTATTTAAGATTAACAAAACCCAAACATTACAACTCCTTCTATTTGTTAAATGTAATTAAAAGTGATGTGCATTCGGTTGCTGTTGATATAAAAAAAAGTGGTTGATCCCACAAGCCTACCGAGGCATTCAAAGCAAAAAGTTACTAGAAAACCTATGCAACAAAGTCATTAACTATTCTAAACACATACACAATAACTGAAAAAAAACTAAAAAAATAATTATTCTACGATCAGTTTTATTTTTAATACGAAAACGCACAGGTAAAATTATCATCCCTCACAAAATTTTAAAATCTTCAAGACATGTACACGAAGAAATTTCACACCTTCTTCTAAATAAGCAACTTGTAAATCATCAATATGAATACGCACAAGTAAAATTATCATCCCTCACAAAATTTAAAATCTTCAAGACACGTACAAGAAGAAATTTAACACCTGCCTCTAAATAAACAAAATTTTTTCCATTTCATTTAATATTTATATCTCTTTATTATTATAGATACAAATTTTACTTTTAAACAAAATATTGTAATAAAATATTGTAATTGAATTTTATTTACATTGAAGAAACTTAGGCCCTATTAGCTTGACAAAAATAATATTCATGTTCAATCATGTTTGGTTTTGATATAGCTAGGTTAGTCTTATTAATGTATTTGTGATATTTAATAATTATAAACATAATAAAGCATGCTCAATCAACAGTTTTAATTTGACAATTAATCATATTTTTGGTACAGTCCTGTCATATTTCATTAGTTAAAAAATTTATAAATAAGGGGCTTACTTTAGTAGAATTAAAGAATTTCAGAAAACCAAAAATTTTTTTTTTCGGATTTATTTTCTGTTTGTTAGACTTGTTACAGCTGCGTCAGCTCTATTCATGTATATTCTAAGTTGCTTATGTTGTTGTTGTTGTTATAAATAAGGAGGAGTAGAGTACGATAAGGAAAAATATTAACCAAGAAGTTACTTTCTACTTTTTGTAATATAATTCTGAGTATTTATGCAAATTTAACTAATTAATTATGTAAACATAGCTAATGTGCAGCTGGTTGCTGTTGATACAAAAAAAAAGTGGATGGAATCCTACTTTTCACATGAATAATCGTTATCAATCATATACACACACACAACCGATCAATAGTTACTTAGAACATTAGTCCGTTGTAGTGAAACAGACCAGAGTCTCTGGTGATAATCAAATATGCAACCCTTATATTGAGATTAGCTCACTTTCCCACAAGCCTTCTATTCTAAGCACACACACACACAATAACTGAAAAAACTAAAAAAAATTATTCCACGATCAGTTTTATCTTTAATACGAAAACGCACAAGTAAAATTATCATCCGTCACAAAATTTTAAAATCTTCAAGACACGTACACGAAGAAATTTCACACCTTCCACTAAATAAACAACTCACAAAATTTACAGTTTTCAAGACACGTATACGAAGACATTTAACACCTGCCTCTAAATAAACATAATTTTTTCTAATTCATTTCCCTTTTGCCCACTATCCCACAAACCTACCGAGTCATTCAAAGCAAAAAGTCACTAGAAAACCTATGCAACAAAGTCATTAACTATTCTAAACACACACACACAATAACTGAAAAAACTAAAAATAATTATTCCATGATCAGTTTTATCTTTAATACGAAAACGCACAAGTAAAATTATCATCCCTCACAAATTTTAAAATCTTCAAGACACGTACACGAAGAAATTTAACACCTGCCACTAAATAAACAAAAATTTTTCTAATTCCCTTTTACCCTTATTTCTCTAGAGTGTATGTATAGCATAACCCAGCAAAAAATTGTTTGCTTGCATGCTCCTAAATTTGTATTGGAGGCGATAAGAAGGCGATATATAGGCGATAGTTTTTACATGAAATTGTTTACTGGGTTACGACATGCTCCCAACTTTGTATGGAAAAAGTGCCGTAGGACATACATAAACACACTACTGATACAATTTCAAAACAATAAAAAATTTATAAAAAAACCACGACCTACCTTCTTATTAATTTATGCTTATACGACAGAATTCAGTCATTTACCTTTAAAACTGTTTCTTATAAGTCTTTAATGTTATTTAATAAAATGCATGTAAAGCATTTTATAATCGCATATTTAAATATTGTTATTATTATTATTGTTATTTTAATTTAGACTAAAGAAATTTAATTGTATAAAAGGCAAACAAAGATTAACTCTGTTGATTGCTTGATAAGTCTCGGTGCTTCTACCCAGGCTTATTTTAAATAGTAACTAGCACATGGTGTTTCTACCTTGGCTAACTCAAATTTACAACAAAACAAAATCTGAACTCCAAACCTTTGGTGTTCAATCGTTATTGCAAACAACATTTGGTGACCCCGACGGTCCTGCTACAAAAGACAGGATCTCATCAGAAAAACGCAACCCAAAGGTCCTGTTACAAGATACAGGATCTCATCATCAATCTTAAGGTCCTATTACAAGAGATAGGATCTCATTAACTTCAACGGTCCTGTTACAAGAGACAGGATCTCATCATCAATCTTAAGGTCCTATTACAAGAGATAGGATCTCATCAGCTTCAACGGTCCTGTTACAAGAGACAGGATCTCATCATCAATCCAAAGGTCCTATTACAAAAGGAAGGATCTCATCAACTTCGGCGGGCCTGTTACAAGAGACAGGGTATCATCAAAATCCTGCGGTCCTGAAACATTTAGTCCTGAGGCTACAACAGGGTTACATCAAAAAAACGCAGTAAACAATATACTCAATAGCGTTCCTAACCACAGTTTAGGATCTAACAAAACAACTATATCAATAGAGTTACCACTGACAACATATCAGCATCGCATTCAGCAATTAAGATCATGGAATCCTTTGAAGAACTTGTAGCCATCCAACAGGAGACGGCGGAAAAAATAAACACAATAATCCGTAACGTTAAAAAGGACCCAGCCACAAGAAAAACAAAAGAGTACTATTTGGAGCGTCTAAAACGACTTGACATGCAATGGCTAGAATTTGAGAACATTGACAACAAAATAAGGTGTCTATCAAATCCACCTTTGCATCACATGTATTTTACTGAGCAATACTTACGCATTTCGGATGACACACTCAAATACAAAGAATTGTTTGAGTCCGAAATAAGAAAATTGTCGCAACCAATAGTTATATCGTCAATAAGACAATCCATAGAAACCGAAGGTGCAAATGGCGGTATGCAGAAAGAACCAGAACTTGACAAAATCACGAGCAAAGTTCTTCGTAATCCACGGGCTTTAATGAGAGCACTAAGGCGAATAATCGACGAGGTACAGTCTGAGGAAAATGGAGAGGAGTCGTATTGTCAGAGCAAACTAACGCTCATTGACAAATATATGCATGATTTCTTGTCAAACAACGACACTTTATGGCAGTTAACATCTGAAGAGCAAATTGACGGTTATACGTTGGATGAGTTTTACGAGCTGCAAGCTGAGGTACACAACATACAAGGTGTGTTACATTCAAGTGCCAATATCGCCAACGAAACTACTTCACGAATCGTCAGAAGAAGTGAACATTGTCAACCACAGTTGCCAAAAATTCAAATACCCAAATTCAGCGGCAGTTACCTACAATGGGTAGCTTTTAAAGACCTTTACATCCAGCTGATCCACCACGCGACAATGAGCGAAGTGGAAAAAATGTTTTATTTAACTACACACTTGGCAGACGAGCCAAAGAATTTAATAAAACACCTACCGATTACATCAGCAAATTACGAAATCGCATGGAATATCTTGGTGAGAAGATACGATAACAAAAGACTTATTGTGACCACATTATTGAACAATTTGTTATCACATCCACAAATTAAAAATGAGACAGCACAAGCACTCAAATGTTTACACGACCTCGCGAAAGAATGCACTCATGGTTTGTCAGCACAAGGCCTCCCAGTGGATAAATGGGACGCCATAATAGTTCACATATTACTGAGGAAACTTGATTCTTCGACCCAAACACTGTTCGAGCAATCTCTTAAGGACAACAAGAACCTTGTAAGTCTAAGCGAGTTACTTAGGTTTATTGAGCATCGATTCCAAGCTTTAGAAACGCGCGGAAAGACTCTAGAAGCTGGGGTGAGTAGGGCAAAACTAACAACAGCAACTGCATCTACATCAAATTGTAAAATATGTGGATCAACAGGGCATCCCATATATAATTGTGAAAAGTTCCTAAAAATGTCACCACCAGAAAGATTACAATGGACACAACGGAAAAATCTAAGCGTCAACTGCTTCAGACAAGATCACATCGCCAAGGCATGCACATCGCGCTCCTGCCTAAAATGCACGAAGAAACACAATACGTTATTGCATTTGGAAACGTCAAAAGAGAAGCCATCATCACCCTCGGGGGGAAACCCTCAAAAGACCAACGTAGAGTCCTCTTCAAACGGAAATACAAATGCCCCAATCGTAGCTTCTGCAAACAAGGAAGATACGAGTAACAGCTACACAGTCTTAGCCACAGCAAGGGTAAAGGTGTTTGGAACCAATTGCCGCACATGTACAATCCGAGCCCTATTGGATTCCGGATCACAAGTAAATTTAGTAACAAACAGATTACTAAATAAACTATCGCTGAAGTCATCAGATTCAGATCTGTGCGTGGAAGGGATAGGACGCGAGATCCACAACGTATCCCAACGAGTAAACCTCGAGCTTCAAGCATGTTCAAGTAATTATACTATAAGGGTCGAAGCATTCGTGCTTCCAAACATAGTGTCACCACAGCCCACAAAATCATTTGATACATCGGAATGGAACATAAAATTGGCGGATCTATGGTTCAATCGTACGGACAAAATTGACATGTTAATTGGAGCAGAGTTTTACCATCAATAGATGCGCCCAGAACAAATAAGGATCGATCACGAACTACCAATTCTACAAAACACAGTGCTAGGTTGGGTTGTAACAGGCTGACTACAAGAAAGCAACAACAATGTAGTTACCTGTGCAGTATTCAGCCCAGAAGACCAAACAACAAATCAACTAATAGAGAAGTTCTGGAAGCTTGAAGACACAAATGATACTGAACGAACACTGTCTCTAGCTGAGAAGCGATGTGAAGAACACTTCATGCAGAATGTAAGAAGAAATACAGAAGGCAGATTCATTGTTCGCCTTCCATTTTCCGAAAACCCAATCACTCTCGGAACATCAAAATCAATGGCTTTCAATCGGTTCTTATCACTTGAAAGGCGACTGAACAACGATGCTCCACTTAGAACAGAATACAACAAATTTATGCAGGAATAAGAATCCTTGGGACACATGGAGGAAATTCAGGAAGAAGACATTCCAGATTCTCATTACGTAATGCCTCACCACTGTGTCCTGAAGCCCGAAAGCTCTACAACGAAATTACAAGTAGTTTTCGATGCATCGGCCAAATCATCTACCAGCACCTCCCTCAACGACATACTACATGCCGGACCAACCGTACAGAGTGAACTATTTGCCATTTTGTTACGTTTTCGTATGCACAGATTTGTATTTTCGGCGGATATCGAGAAAATGTATCGGCAACTACAGGTAGCCGATGCTGATCAGATGTTTCAGCTGATCATTTGGAGATACAACAAACATCAAGACATCAAATATTATCGCCTTAAAACGGTAACCTATGGCACCTCGTCAGCACCATATCTAGCAACAAATTTTCTTCAACACTTAGCTTCACAAAATACCACAAGATACCCCTTAGCAGCAAAAATGTGGGTCCGATTCTATCCATACTGCATTAGAATCACAACGTCAACTAAACTTATTATTGGGAGAAGCTGGGTTTAAGCTTAGGAAATGGTGTTCAAATCATCCTCAACTACTAAGCGGCATTGCTCCTGAAGATAAGGAGGTCAATCTAGACTTGGACGAGAGCTCCAATTGTTCAATTAAAACACTCGGCCTGATATGGCTGCCAATGTCAGATCAGTTATGTGGACGAGCACAAACCTCAGCAAGCATAAGCGTGACGAAAAGAATAGTCAGCTCAGAACTGGCCAAGATCTTTGATCCATTAGGACTTTTCGGACCGGTCATTGTAAAAGCAAAAATATTTTTACAAGAATTATGGCAATTAACAATTTCGTGGGACGATGAATTACCCACAAAACTTCAAGACGAATGGAATAAGTTCCGAAAAAATATAGAAGCAATAAATAACATTAAGATAGACCGATTCGTGCTGAAACATGAACGGGCGATAGCAGTACAAATTCACACGTTTGTTGATGCCTCTGAACGAGCCTATGGAACAGCAATCTACATGCGTTCAACATATAAAGATAAAACGGTAGTAGTTAGATTGATTTGCTCCAAATCACGAGTTGCACCAATCAAAAACAAACTCTACCAAGATTAGATTTATGTGCCGCGGTACTAGGGGTGGAACTAACAAATAGAGTGAAAAAAGATTTATGTCTACAAAATGCAGCAAACTTGTTCTGGTCAGACTCAAAAATTGTCCTCTCTTGGATAACTTCACCAGCAGCATCTTTTCACACCTTCGTGGCGAACAGGGTAGCAAAAATTCAAATGTCAAGCAGTCCAAGTCAATGGAGACACGTCAGTTCCCAAGCAAAATCCAGCTGACGCAATTTCCCGAGGACTATCACCAGAAACCTTATCACAACATTCAATGTGGTTTTATGGTCCATTATTTCTATCAGGACACAAGGATGAATAGTCAAACGCAGTCTTTCAAATCACTGACATACCTTGCGATGAAGAACGGAAATTGACGAAACGAATTTTAGCACTAGCAACAACGCAACAGCATTGCGAAGGCATAATCAATCGAATTAATCATCGAAATTCCTTTAAAACTCTTCAGCGCACAATCGGATATATAATACGGTTCATTAAAAATTCAAAAACAAACAATAACTTTCGTTCAACTAATAAGGCGCTCGATGCTCATGAAATGAAGGAAGCTTTACTTGTTATTATCAAGTTCGCTCAGGCAACAGAATTCGAGGAAGAACTGAAAAACTTGTTACGTAATACAACTGTTCATAAATCAAGTTCTTTGGCTTCATTAAATCCATTTTTAGATGAACATAAGATAATCCGAGTCGGTGGCCGACTAGAACAATCAATGTTAACCTTTAATGCAAAACACCCCGCAATTTTATCTCACAATCACTTCACATCAAAATTATTAATGTACATGCTACATGTAGAAAATCGTCACTGCGGTCCACAGGCATTATTGGCCGCGTCTAGAGCACAATTCTGGATCACGAATGGAAAGACTTTAGCACGCAGCACAGTCCACAAATGTATACGATGCACAAAAGCAAGGCCAGTACTGTTCAAACAACTGATGGGAAATCTGCCAGCGGCCAGGGTGACACCCGCGCGCCCTTTCATAACAACCGGAGTGGACTATTTTGGACCTATCTGGATCCACCACAAAATTAGAGGGAAAAGACCAGATAAGGCCTATATCACAGGAAAATCACACGGATATGATGTGATCAATCTATAAACTTTAAATTCATTCCACCTAGAACCCCACATTTCGGTGGACTTTGGGAAGCGGCAGTCAAATCCGCCAAAAATCTCTTACTAAGAAGCGTGTCCGCGGCGTCACGTACCTATGAGGAATTAGAGACTATAGTGTTTGAAATAGAAGCCATTTTAAATTCTCGACCATTGACTCCACTGTCATCAAATGGTGATGATCTCCAAGCTCTTACACCGGGTCATTTCCTTGTCGGCGAACCTTTAACAACAGCCGTAGATGCTAGTGCTCAAGCACCAAAAATATCCTTAGATGCAAGGTGGAAAATAACCTCAGAAATAAAACACAAATTCTGGGAGGAATGGACACAAAAATATTTACATGAGCTACAGCAAAGGGGGAAATGGAAATCATCTTCACCGAACGTCATTGAAGGCATGCTCGTTATCATCAAAGAAGATAACACTCCAGTCTTACAATGACCATTGGGCAGAATCAGCCGAATCTACAAGGGAGAGGATGGACTTATTAGAGTCTGTGACGTAAAAACAGCAAGAGGAACCTTCAAGAGGCCAATTCATAGATTGGCTCCATTGTTCAACGATTCCCACATAGAATATCCCGAATATGAAACTCCATCCTCGCAAAAGAGGCAACACTCATCAGAAGGTGCTGCTATACCGCCAAAACGAAAGACAGTACAATATGCTTCATTAGGAGTTTTCAGCACAATTTGTATTTTGCTGCCGATAATACTAGCTTCTCCAATAAATGTTACAGAATTTTCTACTGATCCAGAGTTGTATTTCGAAGGCGTAGGATCAGCAAAATTAATAACAGCTAGCTGGAAATTTATTATATATTACAATCTAGCACCAATTTGGGATAGGAATAAGGTTCTGCAAGCCGGAATAACATCATTTTCAATGCTCTGCAAGCAATCAATAGCTATTGAATCGTGTGAGACACTCTTTTTACAACTTCAGCATACTTGGGACAACCTTATTCAAGAATCAGACCTCTTAATTCCAAGAAGAAAGCGGAGAGCTCCGTTAAATATCATGGGGAACGTGGCTCACGCTCTATTCGGAGTCCTTGACTCAGATTATGCAGAACAAATGGCTCGAACTATAGCCAACGTAAAAGAAAATGAGGAGTATCTGCACCTGTTACTAAAAAACCAAACTTCAGTAATAGATTCGACAATAAATATTCTCAAACAAACCGAGAACAACACTGCGGTGCGCTTTTCAGAACTTAAGAAAGACATCTATAATGACTTAAACACAGTCCAAACTGAGAACTCAAACATACGACAAGTCCAGAATCTAATATCTTTGGCAATTCAATTAAATACACTAGCGTCAGATTTACAAAGAATTGAAACGGAGCTGATCGCTGCCCTCACACATACGAACCACGGTAATATAAGCCCACTTATCCTCATACCAAAGCAGTTAAAATCAGAAGTTTCTAAAATAAAGGGACATTTTCCCAAGGGTCGCGCATTACCAGTTGAAGATACAGATTTGTTAGAATTATACAATATAATGACTATCAAAGGCACAGTAGCCCAGGGAAGTGTTATGTTCATCATTGAACTGCCTTTAGTGAATCAAGAACATTTTGAACTCTTCAAGGTTATCCCTATACCCACCAGGCTAAACAACAACACTATTGCCATAACAACCAACTGTGAATATCTGGCTGCGAATCATCACCGCGATGAATACTTGACATTAAATGCTCTTCAATTCAATAAATGCATTTTAGTTAAAAGCGATATATACCTATGCTCTATGTTACAAGTCAGCGTCACTCGAGACTCAAGCAGCGTTTCCTGTGAAATTGCTCTATACAACAACAAAACATCGCCACAATGTAGTTTCGGTCACATACCGGCTAAAGTCTCCTTTGTCGCACTGAACACCATCAACCATTGGCTTTATTCAACAACCTACCCACAAGAACTAACTGCAGTCTGCGACTCTGAAATCATACACCTCCATATCAAACATTCTGGTCTTTTGTCCATGAACCCAACCTGCATCATAAAGGGAAATATACTGACTATCCATGGACATGAAACTAGTGTCACTACTCTTGATAATTCATATGCCATGGTTGGCAATATTACGGCTATTGGTAAACCGTTCGAGGTTAAGCGGCTCCTAGCACCAACCATCAATCTAGACACCAAATTGGATGAACTCACGAACATCCAAAAGCAACTAGCAGAGATAAAAAATCTTCCAAGGAATATAAAGTACCCTGTTCTTCATCATCCTTACATCGGCTCTTTGGCGCTACTTTTGTCATTTCTGTTAGCCATGATCCTAATATGCTGGCGGCTTAAATGCTACAAAGGTGCATCAATCAACCTGTCTTCAACACCACCACAGCCTACGCAACGCCAGCGTAGCTCTGAAGTTTAAAAAAAGGCTTAAGTAATATCCATTAATTTTAATTTATTTTGTTCATTTACATTTTTCGCTATTCGCTCAACGCGGCGGAGAATGTTAACACATGTTAACACTAAATATACAATTTCAAAACAATACAAAATTTCTTTTTGTTAACACATGTTAACATAAAAGATACAATTTCAAAACAATAAAAAATTTATAAAAAACCATGACCTACTTATTATTTTTTGCTTATACGACAGAATTCAGTCATTTACCTTTAAAACTGTTTCTTATAAGTCATTTACCTTTAATGTTATTTAATAAAATGCAAGTAAAGCATTTTATAATCGCATATTTAAATATTGTTATTATTATTATTATTGTTATTTTAATTTAGACTTAAGAAATTTAATTGTATAAAAGGCAAACAAAGATTAACTCTGTTGATTGCTTGATTAGTCTCGGTGCTTCTACCCAGGCTTATTTTAAATAGTAACTAGCACATGGTGTTTCTACCTGGGCTAACTCAAATTTACAACAAAAGAAAATCTGAACTCCAAAGGAAACCTTTGGTGCTCAATCGTTATTGCATTCTTGGAAAAATAATTAAATATGAGACATGAATGTGCAGGTTTTTAGAATTCTTGGAAAAATAATGAAATATGGGACATGAATGTGCAACTGTTTAAAATTCTTGGAAAAACAAAGAAACCGCTGATGCTGCGATTTTTGATTACATTAAATAAAATACAGTCATATAATGATAATTCGTACCCCGAAAAATCGTAATTCCCGATAATTCGTAAGAAATGGCCGGTCCCTCGGGGTAAGAATTATCGGGATTCTACTGTAATGCAAGAATTTAATATTAAAAAAATTAATACATATTTTATAAAATCTTCTAATTGTTCCTTGTCATAATTGTCTTTTTTATGTTATATTAAACCTTTTTATTTTTTAAACGAATTCTTCATTTGTACGTGATAAATTTCAATTTCATAAAGTCTCAAAATTCTCATAAAAACAAATTCAAAATTCTTTTAAAAACAAAGAAATATGAGCCATACATATGCAGATGTTTAGAATTCTTGGAAAAACAAAGAAACCGCTGATGCTGCGGTTTTTGATTATATGAAATAAACTAATGCAATAATTTAAACTAAGAAAAAAATAAATAAATATTTAAAAAAATCTGCTAATTTTTGTTGTAATATGAAACCTTCTTATTTTTCGAATGAATTCTACATATGTACGTGCCAAATTTAAATTTCATAAAGCTTTTTTTTTTTAATGAGTCCTCATCTCAAAATTCTTGGAAAAAAACAATGAAATAGGAGTCATGCATGTGCAGATGTTTAGAATTCTTGGAAAAACAAAGAAACCGCTGATGTTGCGGTTTTTGATTATATGAACTTATGTGAAACTTACCCCAAACTAATTACTCCCCTCATCAACAATTTATGATATAAATACGACTACTTCTGGGGACACAGAATTATTCTTGTTCTGATAGTTAAATCATTGTGTTCTATACTAAAAAAAAAAAGTGAAAATGGCTGGCGGTTTTATTTGTGAGTTTTGTGATAAAGTATTAACTTTGAATAGAAATTTAAGAAGACATGTTCGATTACATCATGATGGACCATCATCATCGTTTAAATGCCAAACATGTAATTTACATTTTTAGGATCGTAAGGAATGGCACCGACACTCACATTCTGATACAAAGGGTGCTGGTAATGATGAAGAAACAAATATTTACTGTAAAGGTTGTGAAAAATATATAAAAAAAAAAAATTGGCATTATCATATAAGGTCAAGTGCACATAAATTTAACTGTGCTGAGAAAGCAGATAATAATAGTGATGTTAAATGCATAAAATCATCTTTTAATAATAGAATTGTCACATATTTAATTGAAAACAACAATAAAAATAATTTAATACCTGAAAAATTTTTAACAGAAATAAGAGAGAAATCAATAAAATTATTAACAGACACCATGCAAAAACATGGAAACATAAAATTTAATATGGAACTGTATGGTGAATATGTGCTGATAAAGGAAGGTGAAGATTCTTGTATGGTGGATATAAAATCCCATCAGAGTAAAATGAACATTCTTACTATGCTTTCAACAAGAGATGACATCCTTAATATTTACAACAAACAATGTAATATTATAATAAAAAAGATGAGCGAATTTCAGGAGCGTGATAGTGGTTGGGCGTTAAATCAAATTATATCGTTTTTATGATTATTATCACCAGCACCTTCCGATGAAAGGAGTAAACGTAATCTGTCGACTAATTCATTAGGATCATCCCAATATATATAGTTTGGTTTACATTTTTATACTAATTTTAAGGATAATCCACTACCTTTAGTAAGAATATTACCCTTTGTGTTGAATAATTTTTTTATAAATCGTTCATATTTAAATGCTTTAGTTCCTTTAATTTGTTTATTTGACTGATAGTAACGTCTGTGTACATTTGTATTAATAAGAATATCTTTATATTTTTTTAAATCTTTTTTATTATAATGTAAAGGTTTCAAAAGATTTTGTTATTCGTGCTTAATTCCCAGTTTTTATTCTTGACAAAAACACTTGAAATTTATTGTTGATGGGATAAGCTATTCCTATGCGCATTTCACTGGTTGCTTAGGCCAGATCATCAGGAAACTTCATCCATAAAGATTTTAGAAAAACTTAAAATATTAAACCAAATAAAACTGTTAAACGTATAAGAATTATAGCAACAGTTCTACTTGTAATAATATCAAAGCTTAAACCAAACACATCAACAATAAACAACAGTGGGTTTATCTCATCTTACATTCCCCACTACAATTAGTTGAAATTCTCTCAACATTAATTGTAGTTGTAAGTAGGTTAAGAAAAACAAAATAAAAACAACAACAACTTACAAAAGATGTTGTCAATTAAGTGTTTTTTAGGCCGTGCACTTGCCTGTTTATTATCAAAAAGTAATTTCAATTTTTGGGAATACAAAATTTTAATTTCGAAAGATTTTGTTTTTCGTGCTTAATTCCCAGTTTTTATTCTTGACAAAAACACTTGAAATTTATTGTTGATGTGATAAGCTATTCCTATGCGCATTTCACTGGTTGCTTAGGCCAGATCATCAGAAAACTTCATCCATAAAGATTTTAGAAAAACTAAAGATATTAAACCAAATAAAACTGTTAAACGTATAAGAATTATAGCACAAGTTCTACTTGTAATAATATCAAAGCTTAAACCAAGCACATCAACAATAAACAACAGTGGGTTTAACTCATCTTACATTCCCCACTACAATTAGTTGAAATTCTCTCAACATTAATTGTAGTTGTAAGTAGGTTAAGAAAAACAAAATAAAAACAACAACAACTTACAAAAGATGTTGTCAATTAAGTGTTTTTTAGGCCGTGCACTTGCCTGTTTATTATCAAAAAGTAATTTCAATTTTTGGGTATACAACATTTTAATTTCAAAAGATTTTGTTATTCGTGCTTAATTCCCAGTTTTTATTCTTGACAAAAACGCTTGAAATTTATTGTTGATGGGATAAGCTATTCCTATGCGCATTTCACTGGTTGCTTAGGCCAGATCATCAGGAAACTTCATCCATAAAGATTTTAGAAAAACTAAAAATATTAAACCAAATAAAACTGTTAAACGTATAAGAATTATAGCAACAGTTCTACTTATATTAATATCAAAGCTTAAACCAAACACATCAACAATAAAAGGAATAGCTTATCCCATCAACAATAAATTTCAAGTGTTTTTGTCAAGAATAAAAACTGGGAATTAAGCACGAATAACAAAATCTTTTGAAATTTAAATTTTGTATTCCCAAAAATTGAAATTACTTTTTGATAATAATGTAAAGGTTTTATGTGGAATAATAGTTCAAATAATCCTGGTGTCAATTTCAATTTTTTATCGCCTATATATAAAGTGTTATCGTTATTAAATTTTAGTTTGTTTGTTCCATATCGCCAATTTCCAGCATGATCTATATTAAATCCATAGAATCTATCAATCATTTTATTATTTATTAACAACATAATATTCTCATAAAGATGTGATTCATTTGATTTAGAATTACTTAATTTAATTCGTTTCTATTCGGTATTTAATTGTGTTTAACTTTTACGTTTGGAAAATAAATGTGTGATTTTGTTGCGTTTTCTATCACCATCTTCATCGAAATTTGAAAGCAATGAATAATTCTTTCGTTTTAGATTTTTTTGGATTTTATCATTCTTCGATTGTGCTGTAGATGTTGTTGTTATTTTTAGTGATATATGCTTTTTAGTACTGTTAGGGTTTGATGATTTCGTTGTTTCTGTTGATTGTAAAATTTTCATATTATTTTTCTTTCTCTTTATATTAGGTAGAGTAGATGTGTTATTGCTAAATGTTCTTATTCTTTTTAAGTTGTTTAGGTATTGGACTTTGTTATCATTATTATCTTCATTGTAATGGTCATCATCATCAATATCCATATAATAATTGGATTTATTTTCTTCATTTAACCTCATCAAACTAGATACATTATCAATATCATCATCATAATCCATATTGGAGTTAGATCTATTTTCTTCATTAAAAACAGCAAAACCAGCCTCGTTATTATCAATTTCATCATCACCATAATCCATATAAGAAAGAACATTACTAGAAGCATTGTCCTGATTTAAATTAGGTCTATATAGTGATGGAGATGATGTATATAGTGATTGATATGATGGCGTTCGTACTGTTCCGGACGATTTTTTTGTCTTATCAAGTTTTTTTATTATATGCTTTAAAGGTGTTGTTATAGGTTTAAAGGTATCTTCTAACATATTAACTTTATCTATTTCATTAAGTTTAATATTTTGTAATTTTTCCTTTAATACCGCTCTGGTTTCAACAATATGTTTTAACAATTCATTATTCTTATTCATGATTGCTGAATGCATGTGTTTGTATTTTAAATTATAAACGATCTGCTTTCGATCTGCGTCTGATCTGCTTTATATCTGCTTTATATCTGCTTTCGATCTGCTTTATATCTGCTTTCGATCTGTTTTATATAAAATCTTACTTATAATTGAATAAAATTATTAAATCCCTTTCTATAACGGCCGCCATTAATTGAATCGTCCTTAC
Source organism: Pollenia angustigena (assembly GCA_930367215.1). Taxonomy (NCBI): domain Eukaryota; kingdom Metazoa; phylum Arthropoda; class Insecta; order Diptera; family Polleniidae; genus Pollenia; species Pollenia angustigena. The sequence goes on along the minus strand of OV884061.1, from coordinate 5,495,221 downwards.
TGACAACAACAAAACCATAATTATTTTTCCAACATTCCTTACAAATTGTTATAAATGACATATCACCGATAACATGATCATTATATATATGCTTTAAATTCATTTCATCTTGTTTAAATATTATAATCATATTTGCATTATCACGTATCAAATGTTTAGGAATTTTTGTATATGTTTGACATAAATAGAAACAATCTATAAGTTAATGTCTACCCATACAAAAGTCATCTCTTACAGTGTCTTGTTTACCACAAATAACATCATCGAATATTATTATAGAGTGTGGGTTTGCTTTAGCTGGACTTAAAACTTTTTCATTTTCCGAGAATGTAAATAGACTTACATCTTTTATGGGTCTTAAAAGTGTTCTTAAATAACAATATTTCGGTTGATATAAAGATTTTGACAATATATGTATATGTTTTTGAAACAAAGACCATTAGGACTTTCTATAAGACTAATCATTACAATTAACAAACAACAATTAACGCTCTTATTGTGTTTGGTAATAGTGTGCTATGTACAATTTTAGATTTTTTTTCTTTTTCAATATCAGCATTTCTAATAACAATTTGTTTCGTTTGTTAACCTATTCGCATATTGCTGTGCTCTGCTTTATATCTGCTTCTGATCTGTTTTATATCTGTTTTCGATCTGTTTAACTATTCACATATTGACGAGTAATAAAATTATTAACTATAAAAGTAATGTTTTACAAAAAAGATAATTATTACAATTTAAAGCGCTGAACATATAAAATGGTTATAAGATATAACAATATACACAACACTAATCAGTTTAAAATTGGACGTGGAGTAGTCAACAACTTAATTAACAAATTACCAATTGAATTACGTTTACCTGGATATAAGTTTTGCGGAACGGGTACAAAACTTAAAGAACGATTAGCAAGAGGAGATAAAGGTATAAATTTATTAGATGCTGCTTGCAGAGAGCACGATATTGCATATTCAGAAACTGGCGATATAGCTAAAAGAAATAAAGCTGATCAGATATTAGCTGAAAAGGCTTGGCAGCGAGTTAAATCTAAAGAAAGTAATTTAAAAGAAAAAGCTAACGCTTGGTTTGTTACGAACGCTATGAAGGCAAAAGTAAAATTTGGATTAGGTATGAAGAATAATAAAGATCGAATATCAAAAAAAGGAAAAGGTGGAAAGAAAAGAGTGTGTAGTAAGAAATTATTCTCTACCACTGTTAAAAACACTCTAAAACTATTGAGAAAGGAGAAACCTACCAATATAAATGATTCTGTTTTAATTGCACAAAAAGCAGTTCGCTCTGATTTTAAAAGAAAAAAGAAATCTCATATAAGTATACCAAGAGTTATTCCAGTGCCTAAAGTTGGTGGATTTCTACCATCGATTCCTGTTTTAACAGCCTTGTCAGCTCTTGGAAGTTTAGCTACAGGTGGATCAGCAATAGCTGGCGGAAGCAACACGTCACAATAAATATATGGAATCAATTGCTATGGGAAAAGGTTTATATCTTAAACCATATAAATCTGGTTATGGACTTTATTGTACACCAGCTTCAAAAAACTATTAAGTAACCTACCCAGTCGAGCGTTAACAGATGTAGATTTAAATAAATATGGAAGAAAACTAAAACACTTTAGAGGCGTTTTTATGCGTAATTCTTTACCTAAAAAAGCCTTAAAGAATGAATGTGGAATTATTAATCTGGATGATATAAAAGGTCCTGGGACACACTGGGTAGCATATTATAAAAATCACAATTATTAAGAATACTTTGATAGCTTTGGAAACTTGCAACCACCACTTGACATCATCAACTATTTAAAATTGCCCATCGAATATAATTACGAACAAAAACCAAAATTCAATACATTTAATTGTGGCCATTTATGTTTAAAATTTTTATTCAATAAATATGGTTTGAAATAAAAACAACATTTTAACGTTTTCTTTTTTCATAATTTTTTTATATTACAATTTTTCTAATCATATAAACACTTAAAATTAATTAAAAATCTATATTTACATTGAGAAGAATGTCATCATCCTCTTCCATAAGTTCATAATAGTTATTTATTCTATAATGGCCCCATGCAAAAGTATCAACGCCATTATCTAAAATAAATCTCTTATCATCTAAATAACTTAATGTTAGTTTTCTTATATTTTGAGTATAAATTTGATGTATCTTAGATCTAAATATATACATTGAATTTTAATATAATTTTTTTTCTAAAAGACATTTTCTAAAGTCAATTATACTTAATTTACTAGTTACACATTGCTTAACGCCCTTAATTCTTTTAATTTCCTTATCTTCACTATCAATTTTCACTGAGTACATTTTAGCTCTAAACCCAATGAATTCCTTAACAATTTTACCATTACACTCATCCTTCATCATCCCTAAAACTTTTTTATTAAGAAGTGGGATATTGTTGACATTATCTATCGGATATGCAGATGTATCAAAATAAGTATTTATATCATTTTTAATATCTTTGTATAGATCATCTGTTTTAATGTCGTAAATAAAGGAATCAGTATCCATATAATTGAGTTTAATGTTTTCACGATATTTAGGCTTAATGTAATCATAATGAAAACTATACATTTTAAATTTGGATATTTCTAAGACTGCAAATCCAACATAAATAGGTTTGTTGTATTCAGTTTTAATTCTATTCATTTGGATAGCATGCATATCTTATCATGAATTCATGAATTTGAAGTGAACTATGGAAATTTGGTTTAGCTATAAGAGCACGGGCTCCTAAACGTTTACCTCTATTCTCCCATTGACATACTATTTTAATGTCTTTCCTCTTATCAACATTTTCCATAGTTTTCTCGTATACTGCATTATTCAACAATTTAAAAAAATTTTGTTCAAATGAATTTTTTGCTAGTGTTCTGTGATGGTTATTTAAATCAATATATTTTTGTTACCAATTTGATTGGTCAAATTGAAGAATTCTATGTATTTTCTTTAAAACTAAACCATGTTGAATACATTGCTGAAGATTTCGATAATGTATTATGTAATTAGTTTTACTATTTAAATCAGTTATTAGTTTCTTTTGTTTCATGGTTTAAATTTTTTTATTCTCAGCACAAAATGGTAAATCATTATGATAGTTGTGTAATGTAGATGGATATTCTAGATCTACCTCTAATATATATCCTATAGAGAATCTTCTGCTATATTATTAACGTTGAAATGGTTATAATTTTCAACCCATTTAAAATTTTTATAGGGGAGGTATTGTGACATTGCATAGTCATACAAGTTATTAACATCTAAATATATTAAGTAGTTTGATTCTTTGTTAGAATCATAATCACTAATATATTTATTATTAGCAATTGAATGACGATTAGAACATTGAACAATACCTCCCCTAATGCCCCGAAGGACAAAATTATATATATTAATATCAGTCAACAACTCTAATTCTATTGCAGTTGTTTTCAACATTGCATCCCAGGATAAACCTGGGGTAGTATAATATTGACATGGATCTAAATTATAAATGTTTGCACAAACTTTACGGAAATGTTCAAATATATCGCAAAGTAAAAGAATATCTACTTTTAAATATAAAAGTAGATAATCTTTTAATGTTTTATGTACATTTAAATATTTTCCATACTTTTTGTGCATGTTCATAATCCTCCACACTATACGACTCATTATTTAATTTATTTAAAAATATTGAACGAGGTGGTAATTGCATTTCTTCAAGACGATTCATTGAATCGAAATAATCATACCAAAGACACCCTTACGTTTCATTAAATTAAATTCTTCATCATTTGGATAGCTTGATTTTACTACCGTTAAATCACTGTCGGACAAATAACTTGCTAATTTTGCTATACTCGATGGCATAAACCTAAATGAATCGAGAAAACGTAACCCAATTGTATCTTTTTCATTTACAGAAATTCTTTTTGATATAGACACATAAAGCTCCTTATTTAATGGTATAATATTTATATCACCTTCAATTGTTAAAAGCTCTCTTACAAACAGATGGCAATCATATGCTGAAAGATTATGAAAGACTATAGGGATGAAATTCGCAATTTGATATTCTAAATTACATTGATTATGAGCAGCACCCCTATATTGACCAGTTAGATGACAATGGTCAGCTACTTTATCTTCATTAGATAAAGATTTCGTACAAATATAACAAGCCTTGCTTTCATAATGTTGTATCTGTTGCAGGGGTGTTCAGGAATTCATTGGTTTAATATCACTTAGATGACTAGTGTAAATAGCTAAAATGTCGTCAACTAAAGTTTTAAAAAAATGTTGTGGCGCATCAGTTCCAGTATAAATTTTAAAAATACCTAAGTCTGAGTTATACGAACATTTAATAAAATAACTATATGCAAATGGAATATGCTTTTGTGTTGATTTTACGTTCTTAGAATTTTTAATGTTTACTGTTTCCAGAATACATTCAAAATCAGCGTATACAACAAAAGGCACATCCATTTGCTTTTTAAAACTAAGCTTACTTTTATCTATACTAGGCATCCTTGTAACCATTTTATTGCATTCATCTTGATGCTGTTTTAATGATGACTCAGCTTGAAAATGGATTAAACACGTATTGCATATGTATGTTTGACCATGATGTTTTGTAAGTTGACTACTTAGCAATCTATAATTAAATATATAAAAAAGCAGAAATGTTTTTTTGTTAATATAATATATTCATATATAAATAGTTTATAAATATCATTAACATACCTGGAAATATTTTTGATGCATACGTAATGGAATCTTTCTCCATCCTCTAACAGCATTAAGTTGATGTGTTTGGAATTTCTTCTTTGGTGAAGTAATATGGCCCCACTACAACATCATCATCATCATTCTAGTCCAAACACATTCACACTAATTTCAGGATTCATAAGCTCGAAATCTCTTATTTGATTAATCGGAAGAGGGAAATTTAAATTGGTGAAATTTAATTTGATTCTATTATCCAGCAAAATGATGTCATCTTCAATATTATTAATTTTATACGATGAAAATCTTTGAGTATCAATATTGACTGGTGAAATTGCAGATATGATTGCCCACTTGAAGCAGTACTCGTCTCGATTTTGTACGTTGACACATGCTTTTTTCTTCATTATTTTTGCTGGTAAAGGAAGGTATTGTGATCCTTTGATACACTTATATTGATTTATGTTCATCTCCAAACGTGTTATTTCAATTAACGCCCAACCACTATCACGCTCCTGAAATTCGCTTTTTTATTATAATATTACATTGTTCGTTGTAAATATTAAGGATGTCATCTCTTGTTGAAAGCATAGTAAGAATGTTCATTTTAGTCTGATGGGATTTTATATCCACCATACAAGAATCTTCACCTTCCTTTATCAGCACATATTCACCATACAGTTCCATATTAAATTTTATGTTGCCGTGTTTTTGCATGGTGTCTGTTAGTAATTTTATTAATTTCTCTCTTATTTCTGTTAAAAATTTTTCAGGTATTAAATTATTTTTATTGTTGTTTTCAATTAAATATGTGACAATTATATTATTAAAAGATGATTTTTGCATTTAACATCACTATTATTATCTGCTTTCTCAGCACAGTTAAATTTATGTGCATTTGACTTTATATGATAATGCCAATTTGTTTTTTTTATATATTTTTCACAACCTTTACAGTAAATATTTGTTTCTTCATCATAACCAGCACCCTTTGTATCAGAATGTGAGTGTCGGTGGTGCCATTCCTTACGATCCGAAAAATGTAAATTACATGTTTGGCATTTAAACGATGATGATGGTCCATCATGATGTAATCGAACATGTCTTCTTAAATTTATATTCAAAGTAAATACTTTATCACAAAACTCACAAATAAAACCGCCAGCCATTTTCACTTTTTTTTTTTTTAGTATAGAACACAATGATTTAACTATCAGAACAAGAATAATTCTGTGTCCCCAGAAGTAGTCGTATTTATATCATAAATTGTTGATGAGGGGAGTAATTAGTAAGGGGTAAGTTTCACATAAGTTCATATAATCAAAAACCGCAACATCAGCGGTTTCTTTGTTTTTCCAAGAATTCTAAACATCTGCACATGCATGACTCCTATTTTATTGTTTTTTTCCAAGAATTTTAAGATGAGGACTCATTGAAAAAAAAGCTTTATGAAATTTAAATTTGGCACGTACATATGTAGAGTTCATTCGAAAAATAAAACAACAAAAATTAGCAGATTTTTTAAAATATTTATTTGTTTTTTTCTTAGTTTAAATTATTGCATTAGTTTATTTCATATAATCAAAAACCGCAGCATCAGCGGTTTCTTTGTTTTTCCAAGAATTCTAAACATCTGCATATGTATGGCTCATATTTCTTTGTTTTTATAAGAATTTTGAATTTGTTTTTATGAGAATTTTGAGACTTTATGAAATTGATTATCACGTACAAATGAAGAATTCATTTGAAAAATAAAAAGGTTTAATATAACATAAAAAAGACAATTATGACAATGAACAATTAGAAGATTTTATAAAATATGTATTAATTTTTTTAATATTAAATTCTTGCATTACAGTAGAATCCCGATAATTCTTACCCCGAGGGACCGGCCATTTCTTACGAATTATCGGGAATTACGATTTTTCGGGGTACGAATTATCGTTATATGACTGTATTTTATTTAATGTAATCAAAAATCGCAACATCAGCGGTTTCTTTGTTTTTCCAAGAATTTTAAACAGCTGCACATTCATGTCCCATATTTCATTATTTTTCCAAGAATTCAAAAAACCTGCACATTCATGTCTCATATTTAATTATTTTTCCAAGAATTCTAAACAGCTGCACATTCATGTCTCATATTTCATTATTTTTCCAAGAATTCTAAACAGCTGCACATTCATGTCTCATATTTAATGATTTTTCCAAGAATTCTAAACAGCTGCACATTCATGTCTTATATGTCTTTGTTTTTCGAAGAATTCTATGTTTATATAAACAAGAACCACAACTATTTAATGAAAAAAAAAAAGAATTATACCATGACATCTATTATTTTCTAAAATCCCTTTACCTATAAAATTATAGTATAAATATCTGATACAAAAACACAGTTTCATCAGTAGTATTTGAAAAATTGTTAATTAAATAAGTAAACTTTCTCCTCTAACCAACTAAAAAAAGTTTAGAAAATGAATAAAACATTGAATTATCTAAACAATATCAACAAAAAGTATTTAAAGGAAATAATGCCTTTAAAGCAACTCCCCATAAACAAGAAAATTAAAATTTTAAAATGTTTAAAAAAATCTACAAAGTTTGGTCCGAAAACAATGTTAGAGTTGGAAACTCATATAATATTCCTACCGGAGAAATACACAAACCTACCAGGGGAAGTTGTGGACGATTTATCATCTGGAAATTTTTATTTAAAAAAAGTTGTGGATGGAGCTTACTATTAATTCATATTTGAAAATAAATAAATAAAAACTATAAATAGAATATGTTTTATTTATCTATAAATTAGTTTTGTAAGGGGTGACAATGGAACAACAATATAAATTTATAGTTGTTGATGTACAAGGATTTTTCATTAATAATAAGTTTTATGCTAAAGAAGTCTGTGTTTCAATCAGTGATATCGAAAAACAAACTTTTCACATTGAATGAACAATAAAATATTCCGAATTAAGTAATAAGGATAGAATTACAAATAAACGGTTATATAATCACTTGCATGGACTACACTGGGATACTGGAGAGTATACACTGAAAGAGTTAATAGAATACTTAATATAACCTATAAAAAAAAGAAAAAAAGAAGAAGAATACCCTGTTTTATATGTTAAAGGTTTTGAAAAAGTTAAATGGTTAAAAGAACTACTTGGAGGAGAAATCGAAATATATATAATTAATTTAGATTATTTGAATTGTCCAAATATCAAGACTTTATATAAAAATAATCCTAATATTAATATATGTAAGAAACATACTAATTTTAATCAAATATGTGCTGAAAAGAATGTAATTTTTTAAAGAAATTATGTGAATTTATATTTAAAATAAAGAAAAACCTTATTAACCAATAAAACATTTGAAGTTGATCATTTTATTTTTAGTTGATTCTAAGTCTTTCAATAGAGTACATCCCTACTACGATTTAACTCAAAAATGATATCATCAGCTGAATTGGAAGAATTATTGACAAAACATAGTAACCAGATTGATAAGGAACATATGGATTTATTTATGAAATTTTTAGATGAATTAAGAATTTATAATTATGTAAATAGTCCATTTATATGTATAAATAATATCATACACACATATTATTGTGAAAATGTTTATTCACAATCCTTTAACATTTCGTCGTGCCGAAGTTATCTTGCCGTATATCACAAAAAAATTTTTTTGGGAAATCGAATCTTAAGGTTCAAATTATTATTCACAAAAATGTAAGTGAAAAAAGTCGTCCAATATTTTTGTCAGATATAGTATTTGAAGTTCTTTATCGATTTATGTAAAAATATTTAAAGTCATGGAAAAAAATTTTTAAGTTATAGCCATTATCACGTTCGAAAAAATTTTTCAATTGTGTCGTATACGCCACTTTTTGCGATATATTTTTTAGTTGGTGGGATATAAGTCAAAATAAGGTATTAAAAACCTGCATTCACGTGTTCTACCAATATTGAAAATTAAATTATAATAATTTTCGAAACGAAAATTTATGCAAGTGGCAAATATATTTACGTATAGTTATAGTTTTTACATTATCGAATATCCTTATGTATGAATAATTTTAAGGTTTATTATTACTTAAGGGTGGTCTAACCATAATGCACGATGTTAACTGTGAGTCACACCGTAACGACAAATTTTTGCCTAACTTAATTTGTCATTTCTTGGTATCAGTGCCAAATTCAACCATGGTGAGGTGCAGCATTGAGTAGCGCGTTAAGATTGCTGAAGCCTTTTCCGAAAATGGGCGTTCAAATCAAAAATACATTTTGTGCACATCTTGATTTTGTTGGTCAGCAAAATCGATCAAATGTGTCCACAATCGGGATATTTGTGTGCAAATTTTAGCAAACCGGCTCTGTAGGAAATGTGAAAACGCCTGTGCATGCATGCTTGGTGCGGTTTATGGCCAGGCGGCATCATCGAAAAGCAGTTACTGTGAATGGTGTTTGCTATCGCGAGCTGATAACGGATTTCTTTTTGCCAGAAATTAAGGATATGGACCTGGACGATAAGTAGTTCCAAAAGAATGTGTCACACGGCCAACGCAACAATGGCTCTTCTGCACGAGAAATTCAATGTCCATGTTAACTCGCCATCACTATCATATGATTTGACACCGTTGCCTTCTTTCTTTGGTAATATTTAAAATAAAAAGTGTACGTCAATAAGCCAAGAACAATTAAGAGCTAAAGGATTAGATAATTTGACACTTTAAGGACATTGAATCTCAATTATGTCTCAGAGGCATTGAAAATATGGACAATAGGACAAAAATATGCTATCGAAGCAGCGACGAGCATTAGGCCGATATTTTGTCTCACGCATAGTTGTCATAGATCCTTCTATATAATAATGAAAAAAAATTCAGATTATTCTCTAAAAACTTTTTGTTTTATTCACAATAACCATTGTAAATTATGGTTGGACCACCCTGAATATTTAACCTTTAATTGCTTAACAATAAAGTGAATTAAGGCAATATATCAATAATTCCATCAATATAAATAGCCGTTGAGTACTTCGTCCGAAAAATATCTTTACATATAAAACGAAAAATGTTAAAATAACAGTAATAATAATAAGATAGTCTCTTTTTTGTAACATGCCTAATATACTTTGTTCACATACAACAAGATAACGCAAGATATTTTTAATTGAAAGTTTTCATACGTTTTTTGTCGTATATCCACAATTATGCTACATACGATAATATAACGCATTAAATTTTTCGCAAAAGTGGATATACAACAAAATGGCTTCGTAATATCTCATTAACTATAAGAGATATAGACGTGAGGATTGCGCAGATCGATAGATCTGTTAAATTTACCAGCGGAAACGGTCCTTTCTCATTTTTTTCGATTTTGTGATATACGACAAGATAACTCCGGAACGACGATTTGTCGATGTCAAACACTTTATGAACAACATTTGTTAACACTTAAGCTTTTTAATCTTTATAAGCGTATTTTTAATTTTGAATCTGAAAAAGAAATTCTTAATAAAATTTAAAATAAAATAACATAATATTGTTTTTATTTATAGGTTTCATATTACAAAAAAAAAAAGATAATTATGAAAAGGAACAATCAGCAGCTTCTTTGAAATATTTATTTTGTTGTTTTTTTTCTTATTTTAAAGTTTTGCATTAGTTTATTTCATTTAATCAAACATCTCTACACCTGCACATATTACTAAAATTTTTTTGTTTTACAAGAATTTTGAGACTTTATGAAACTTAAATTTGTCACGTATGTACAATTCATTTGAAAAATAAAAAGGTTTCATATTACATAAAAAAGACCATCCGACATGGTTGCATCTACACACACCCTACTCTTTACGAACATCCGCAAAGAGCCCGCATAGGGTTGCCAGACGGACACATTTACACACACAGCCACGACAGTCAAATTTACACATACACACACACACACACATAACCACTTCAGTCACATTTACGCACACACAAACATACACAGATAATAAAAGTGGAGGAGCTTGCAAATCAGAAACCGCAAACCACAACACGATAAAGTCACAACAATATACACACATACACTGCTCAATATCAGTCAACAACTCTAATTCTATTGCAGTTGTTTTCAACATTGCGTCCCAGGATAAACCTGGGGCAGTATAATATTGACATGGATCTAAATTATAAATGTTTGCACAAACTTTACGGAAATTTTCAAATATATCGCAAAGTAAAAGAATATCTACTTTTAAATATAAAAGTAGATAATCTTTTAATGTTATATGTACATTTAAATATTTTCCATACTTTTTGTGCATGTTCATAATCCTCCACACTATACGACTCATTATTTAATTTATTTAAAAATATTGAACGAGGTGGTAATTGAATTTCTTCAAGACGATTCATTGAATCGAAATAATCATACCAAAGACACCCTTACGTTTCATTAAATTAAATTCTTCATCATTTGGATAGCTTAATTTTACTTCCGTTAATCACTGTCGGACAAATAACTTGCTAATTTTGCTATACTCGATGGCATAAACCTAAATGAATCGAGAAAACGTAACTCAATTGTATATTTTTCATTTACAGAAATTCTTTTTGATATAGACACATAAAGCTCCTTATTTAATGGTATAATATTTATATCGCCTTCAATTGTTAAAAGCTCTCTTACAAACAGATGGCAATCATATGCTGAAAGATTATGAAAGACTATAGGGATGAAATTCGCAATTTGATATTCTAAATTACATTGATTATGAGCAGCACCCCTATATTGACCAGTTAGATGACAATGGTCAGCTACTTTATCTTCATTAGATAAAGATTTCGTAAAAAAATATAACAAGCCTTGCTTTCATAATGTTGTATCTGTTGCAGGGGTGTTCAGGAATTCATTGGTTTAATATCACTTAGATGACTAGTGTAAATAGCTAAAATGTCGTCAACTAAAGTTTTAAAAAAATGTTGTGGCGCATCAGTTCCAGTATAAATTTTAAAAATACCTAAGTCTGAGTTATACGAACATTTAATAAAATAACTATATGCAAATGGAATATGCTTTTGTGTTGATTTTACGTTCTTAGAATTTTTAATGTTTACTGTTTCCAGAATACATTCAAAATCAGCGTATACAACAAAAGGCACATCCATTTGCTTTTTAAAACTAAGCTTACTTTTATCTATACTAGGCATCCTTGTAACCATTTTATTGCATTCATCTTGATGCTGTTTTAATGATGACTCAGCTTGAAAATGGATTAAACACGTATTGCATATGTATGTTTGACCATGATGTTTTGTAAGTTGACTACTTAGCAATCTATAATTAAATATATAAAAAAGCAGAAATGTTTTTTTGTTAATATAATATATTCATATATAAATAGTTTATAAATATCATTAACATACCTGGAAATATTTTTGATGCATACGTAATGGAATCTTTCTCCATCCTCTAACAGCATTAAGTTGATGTGTTTGGAATTTCTTCTTTGGTGAAGTAATATGGCCCCACTACAACATCATCATCATCATTCTAGTCCAAACACATTCACACTAATTTCAGGATTCATAAGCTCGAAATCTCTTATTTGATTAATCGGAAGAGGGAAATTTAAATTGGTGAAATTTAATTTGATTCTATTATCCAGCAAAATGATGTCATCTTCAATATTATTAATTTTATACGATGAAAATCTTTGAGTATCAATATTGACTGGTGAAATTGCAGATATGATTGCCCACTTGAAGCAGTACTCGTCTCGATTTTGTACGTTGACACATGCTTTTTTCTTCATTATTTTTGCTGGTAAAGGAAGGTATTGTGATCCTTTGATACACTTATATTGATTTATGTTCATCTCCAAACGTGTTATTTCAATTAACGCCCAACCACTATCACGCTCCTGAAATTCGCTTTTTTATTATAATATTACATTGTTCGTTGTAAATATTAAGGATGTCATCTCTTGTTGAAAGCATAGTAAGAATGTTCATTTTAGTCTGATGGGATTTTATATCCACCATACAAGAATCTTCACCTTCCTTTATCAGCACATATTCACCATACAGTTCCATATTAAATTTTATGTTGCCGTGTTTTTGCATGGTGTCTGTTAGTAATTTTATTAATTTCTCTCTTATTTCTGTTAAAAATTTTTCAGGTATTAAATTATTTTTATTGTTGTTTTCAATTAAATATGTGACAATTATATTATTAAAAGATGATTTTTGCATTTAACATCACTATTATTATCTGCTTTCTCAGCACAGTTAAATTTATGTGCATTTGACTTTATATGATAATGCCAATTTGTTTTTTTTATATATTTTTCACAACCTTTACAGTAAATATTTGTTTCTTCATCATAACCAGCACCCTTTGTATCAGAATGTGAGTGTCGGTGGTGCCATTCCTTACGATCCGAAAAATGTAAATTACATGTTTGGCATTTAAACGATGATGATGGTCCATCATGATGTAATCGAACATGTCTTCTTAAATTTATATTCAAAGTAAATACTTTATCACAAAACTCACAAATAAAACCGCCAGCCATTTTCACTTTTTTTTTTTTTTTAGTATAGAACACAATGATTTAACTATCAGAACAAGAATAATTCTGTGTCCCCAGAAGTAGTCGTATTTATATCATAAATTGTTGATGAGGGGAGTAATTAGTAAGGGGTAAGTTTCACATAAGTTCATATAATCAAAAACCGCAACATCAGCGGTTTCTTTGTTTTTCCAAGAATTCTAAACATCTGCACATGCATGACTCCTATTTTATTGTTTTTTTCCAAGAATTTTAAGATGAGGACTCATTGAAAAAAAAGCTTTATGAAATTTAAATTTGGCACGTACATATGTAGAGTTCATTCGAAAAATAAAACAACAAAAATTAGCAGATTTTTTAAAATATTTATTTGTTTTTTTCTTAGTTTAAATTATTGCATTAGTTTATTTCATATAATCAAAAACCGCAGCATCAGCGGTTTCTTTGTTTTTCCAAGAATTCTAAACATCTGCATATGTATGGCTCATATTTCTTTGTTTTTATAAGAATTTTGAATTTGTTTTTATGAGAATTTTGAGACTTTATGAAATTGATTATCACGTACAAATGAAGAATTCATTTGAAAAATAAAAAGGTTTAATATAACATAAAAAAGACAATTATGACAATGAACAATTAGAAGATTTTATAAAATATGTATTAATTTTTTTAATATTAAATTCTTGCATTACAGTAGAATCCCGATAATTCTTACCCCGAGGGACCGGCCATTTCTTACGAATTATCGGGAATTACGATTTTTCGGGGTACGAATTATCGTTATATGACTGTATTTTATTTAATGTAATCAAAAATCGCAACATCAGCGGTTTCTTTGTTTTTCCAAGAATTTTAAACAGCTGCACATTCATGTCCCATATTTCATTATTTTTCCAAGAATTCAAAAAACCTGCACATTCATGTCTCATATTTAATTATTTTTCCAAGAATTCTAAACAGCTGCACATTCATGTCTCATATTTCATTATTTTTCCAAGAATTCTAAACAGCTGCACATTCATGTCTCATATTTAATGATTTTTCCAAGAATTCTAAACAGCTGCACATTCATGTCTTATATGTCTTTGTTTTTCGAAGAATTCTATGTTTATATAAACAAGAACCACAACTATTTAATGAAAAAAAAAAAGAATTATACCATGACATCTATTATTTTCTAAAATCCCTTTACCTATAAAATTATAGTATAAATATCTGATACAAAAACACAGTTTCATCAGTAGTATTTGAAAAATTGTTAATTAAATAAGTAAACTTTCTCCTCTAACCAACTAAAAAAAGTTTAGAAAATGAATAAAACATTGAATTATCTAAACAATATCAACAAAAAGTATTTAAAGGAAATAATGCCTTTAAAGCAACTCCCCATAAACAAGAAAATTAAAATTTTAAAATGTTTAAAAAAATCTACAAAGTTTGGTCCGAAAACAATGTTAGAGTTGGAAACTCATATAATATTCCTACCGGAGAAATACACAAACCTACCAGGGGAAGTTGTGGACGATTTATCATCTGGAAATTTTTATTTAAAAAAAGTTGTGGATGGAGCTTACTATTAATTCATATTTGAAAATAAATAAATAAAAACTATAAATAGAATATGTTTTATTTATCTATAAATTAGTTTTGTAAGGGGTGACAATGGAACAACAATATAAATTTATAGTTGTTGATGTACAAGGATTTTTCATTAATAATAAGTTTTATGCTAAAGAAGTCTGTGTTTCAATCAGTGATATCGAAAAACAAACTTTTCACATTGAATGAACAATAAAATATTCCGAATTAAGTAATAAGGATAGAATTACAAATAAACGGTTATATAATCACTTGCATGGACTACACTGGGATACTGGAGAGTATACACTGAAAGAGTTAATAGAATACTTAATATAACCTATAAAAAAAAGAAAAAAAGAAGAAGAATACCCTGTTTTATATGTTAAAGGTTTTGAAAAAGTTAAATGGTTAAAAGAACTACTTGGAGGAGAAATCGAAATATATATAATTAATTTAGATTATTTGAATTGTCCAAATATCAAGACTTTATATAAAAATAATCCTAATATTAATATATGTAAGAAACATACTAATTTTAATCAAATATGTGCTGAAAAGAATGTAATTTTTTAAAGAAATTATGTGAATTTATATTTAAAATAAAGAAAAACCTTATTAACCAATAAAACATTTGAAGTTGATCATTTTATTTTTAGTTGATTCTAAGTCTTTCAATAGAGTACATCCCTACTACGATTTAACTCAAAAATGATATCATCAGCTGAATTGGAAGAATTATTGACAAAACATAGTAACCAGATTGATAAGGAACATATGGATTTATTTATGAAATTTTTAGATGAATTAAGAATTTATAATTATGTAAATAGTCCATTTATATGTATAAATAATATCATACACACATATTATTGTGAAAATGTTTATTCACAATCCTTTAACATTTCGTCGTGCCGAAGTTATCTTGCCGTATATCACAAAAAAATTTTTTTGGGAAATCGAATCTTAAGGTTCAAATTATTATTCACAAAAATGTAAGTGAAAAAAGTCGTCCAATATTTTTGTCAGATATAGTATTTGAAGTTCTTTATCGATTTATGTAAAAATATTTAAAGTCATGGAAAAAAATTTTTAAGTTATAGCCATTATCACGTTCGAAAAAATTTTTCAATTGTGTCGTATACGCCACTTTTTGCGATATATTTTTTAGTTGGTGGGATATAAGTCAAAATAAGGTATTAAAAACCTGCATTCACGTGTTCTACCAATATTGAAAATTAAATTATAATAATTTTCGAAACGAAAATTTATGCAAGTGGCAAATATATTTACGTATAGTTATAGTTTTTACATTATCGAATATCCTTATGTATGAATAATTTTAAGGTTTATTATTACTTAAGGGTGGTCTAACCATAATGCACGATGTTAACTGTGAGTCACACCGTAACGACAAATTTTTGCCTAACTTAATTTGTCATTTCTTGGTATCAGTGCCAAATTCAACCATGGTGAGGTGCAGCATTGAGTAGCGCGTTAAGATTGCTGAAGCCTTTTCCGAAAATGGGCGTTCAAATCAAAAATACATTTTGTGCACATCTTGATTTTGTTGGTCAGCAAAATCGATCAAATGTGTCCACAATCGGGATATTTGTGTGCAAATTTTAGCAAACCGGCTCTGTAGGAAATGTGAAAACGCCTGTGCATGCATGCTTGGTGCGGTTTATGGCCAGGCGGCATCATCGAAAAGCAGTTACTGTGAATGGTGTTTGCTATCGCGAGCTGATAACGGATTTCTTTTTGCCAGAAATTAAGGATATGGACCTGGACGATAAGTAGTTCCAAAAGAATGTGTCACACGGCCAACGCAACAATGGCTCTTCTGCACGAGAAATTCAATGTCCATGTTAACTCGCCATCACTATCATATGATTTGACACCGTTGCCTTCTTTCTTTGGTAATATTTAAAATAAAAAGTGTACGTCAATAAGCCAAGAACAATTAAGAGCTAAAGGATTAGATAATTTGACACTTTAAGGACATTGAATCTCAATTATGTCTCAGAGGCATTGAAAATATGGACAATAGGACAAAAATATGCTATCGAAGCAGCGACGAGCATTAGGCCGATATTTTGTCTCACGCATAGTTGTCATAGATCCTTCTATATAATAATGAAAAAAAATTCAGATTATTCTCTAAAAACTTTTTGTTTTATTCACAATAACCATTGTAAATTATGGTTGGACCACCCTGAATATTTAACCTTTAATTGCTTAACAATAAAGTGAATTAAGGCAATATATCAATAATTCCATCAATATAAATAGCCGTTGAGTACTTCGTCCGAAAAATATCTTTACATATAAAACGAAAAATGTTAAAATAACAGTAATAATAATAAGATAGTCTCTTTTTTGTAACATGCCTAATATACTTTGTTCACATACAACAAGATAACGCAAGATATTTTTAATTGAAAGTTTTCATACGTTTTTTGTCGTATATCCACAATTATGCTACATACGATAATATAACGCATTAAATTTTTCGCAAAAGTGGATATACAACAAAATGGCTTCGTAATATCTCATTAACTATAAGAGATATAGACGTGAGGATTGCGCAGATCGATAGATCTGTTAAATTTACCAGCGGAAACGGTCCTTTCTCATTTTTTTCGATTTTGTGATATACGACAAGATAACTCCGGAACGACGATTTGTCGATGTCAAACACTTTATGAACAACATTTGTTAACACTTAAGCTTTTTAATCTTTATAAGCGTATTTTTAATTTTGAATCTGAAAAAGAAATTCTTAATAAAATTTAAAATAAAATAACATAATATTGTTTTTATTTATAGGTTTCATATTACAAAAAAAAAAAGATAATTATGAAAAGGAACAATCAGCAGCTTCTTTGAAATATTTATTTTGTTGTTTTTTTTCTTATTTTAAAGTTTTGCATTAGTTTATTTCATTTAATCAAACATCTCTACACCTGCACATATTACTAAAATTTTTTTGTTTTACAAGAATTTTGAGACTTTATGAAACTTAAATTTGTCACGTATGTACAATTCATTTGAAAAATAAAAAGGTTTCATATTACATAAAAAAGACCATCCGACATGGTTGCATCTACACACACCCTACTCTTTACGAACATCCGCAAAGAGCCCGCATAGGGTTGCCAGACGGACACATTTACACACACAGCCACGACAGTCAAATTTACACATACACACACACACACACATAACCACTTCAGTCACATTTACGCACACACAAACATACACAGATAATAAAAGTGGAGGAGCTTGCAAATCAGAAACCGCAAACCACAACACGATAAAGTCACAACAATATACACACATACACTGCTCAATATCAGTCAACAACTCTAATTCTATTGCAGTTGTTTTCAACATTGCGTCCCAGGATAAACCTGGGGCAGTATAATATTGACATGGATCTAAATTATAAATGTTTGCACAAACTTTACGGAAATTTTCAAATATATCGCAAAGTAAAAGAATATCTACTTTTAAATATAAAAGTAGATAATCTTTTAATGTTATATGTACATTTAAATATTTTCCATACTTTTTGTGCATGTTCATAATCCTCCACACTATACGACTCATTATTTAATTTATTTAAAAATATTGAACGAGGTGGTAATTGAATTTCTTCAAGACGATTCATTGAATCGAAATAATCATACCAAAGACACCCTTACGTTTCATTAAATTAAATTCTTCATCATTTGGATAGCTTAATTTTACTTCCGTTAATCACTGTCGGACAAATAACTTGCTAATTTTGCTATACTCGATGGCATAAACCTAAATGAATCGAGAAAACGTAACTCAATTGTATATTTTTCATTTACAGAAATTCTTTTTGATATAGACACATAAAGCTCCTTATTTAATGGTATAATATTTATATCGCCTTCAATTGTTAAAAGCTCTCTTACAAACAGATGGCAATCATATGCTGAAAGATTATGAAAGACTATAGGGATGAAATTCGCAATTTGATATTCTAAATTACATTGATTATGAGCAGCACCCCTATATTGACCAGTTAGATGACAATGGTCAGCTACTTTATCTTCATTAGATAAAGATTTCGTACAAATATAACAAGCCTTGCTTTCATAATGTTGTATCTGTTGCAGGGGTGTTCAGGAATTCATTGGTTTAATATCACTTAGATGACTAGTGTAAATAGCTAAAATGTCGTCAACTAAAGTTTTAAAAAAATGTTGTGGCGCATCAGTTCCAGTATAAATTTTAAAAATATCTAAGTCTGAGTTATACGAACATTTAATAAAATAACTATATGCAAATGGAATATGCTTTTGTGTTGATTTTACGTTCTTAGAATTTTTAATGTTTACTGTTTCCAGAATACATTCAAAATCAGCGTATACAACAAAAGGCACATCCATTTGCTTTTTAAAACTAAGCTTACTTTTATCTATACTAGGCATCCTTGTAACCATTTTATTGCATTCATCTTGATGCTGTTTTAATGATGACTCAGCTTGAAAATGGATTAAACACGTATTGCATATGTATGTTTGACCATGATGTTTTGTAAGTTGACTACTTAGCAATCTATAATTAAATATATAAAAAAGCAGAAATGTTTTTTTGTTAATATAATATATTCATATATAAATAGTTTATAAATATCATTAACATACCTGGAAATATTTTTGATCCATACGTAATGGAATCTTTCTCCATCCTCTAAAGCTAAGATCCCACTATCGGCGCAATGTACCAATTTTTGTCTTATTTCATGTGCCGATAGTGTGAACGGTCTATATTTTCTAATTTGCGACAATCTGTGCCGAAATTGTGCTGACTGTGGACAATCATAATTAACCTTGATGCGCCGATAATGTGAACACTCTTTTGCACAATGTGGAGCAATCAAATTGTTTAATATGTACCGGTTTTTATCGGCCACTTGTGTGCCGATCACAGTCGCCAATCAGCGCCGATACAAGGGATGGCAAAACGAAATTTTTAAAGTGCACCAACTGGCTACTAAAATTTTACTTTTTTGAGCTTAATTGTACCAAAATTACATTTGTTTTATCTATTATTTATGTATTAAAAAGTTAAATAGTACATTTGTACTGTTAAATGAAAGAAAACAATTTGCTTTAACGAAAACATTGCAGTTATATCGATGTTGCCATCCCTGCTTTGTAAACATCTGTTTACAGAACAACAATTACAAAAAAAAAAAAAAAACAAGTGCAGTAAAATTGAATACATTTTTAATTTTATATTAATATATTAATTAAAATTGCTAGGAAACTAATAATGGAATATTCAGACGGAGAATTTTGCGAATTTTTAAAGTAAAATTATGTCGTCAACAAACAAATAAACCAAAACATATAATTAAATTGGCCCAAATAACACGATAGTGTGACCGCATTGTACCGATTATTGTCGCAATTGAGTTTTGGCCGATATGAACCGAAAAAAATTCTCACAACATGCGACGATAATGGGACCACCCAAGAATAAACTATGCAATGTTTTTTAATGTGCGCCAATACAGCACAATAAAAATCGTCACAGATTGTGCTATTTGAGCCGATAGTGGGATCTTAGCTTAACAGCATTAAGTTGATGTGTTTGGAATTTCTTCTTTGGTGAAGTAATATGGCCCCACTACAACATCATCTTCTAGTCCAAACACATTCACACTAATTTCAGGATTCATAAGCTCGAAATCTCTTATTTGATTAATCGGAAGAGGGAAATTTAAATTGGTGAAATTTAATTTGATTCTATTATCCAGCAAAATGATGTCATCTTCAATATTATTAATTTTATTCGATGAACATCTTTGAGTATCAATATTGACTGGTGAAATTGCAGATATGATTGCCCACTTGAAGCAGTACTGGTCTCGATTTTGTACGTTGACACATGCTTTTTTCTTCATTATTTTTGCTGGTAAAGGAAGGTATTGTGATCCTTTGATACACTTATATTGATTTATGTTCATCTCCAAACGTGTTATTTCAATTAACGCCCAACCACTATCACGCTCCTGAAATTCGCTTTTTTATTATAATATTACATTGTTCGTTGTAAATATTAAGGATGTCATCTTTTGTTGAAAGCATAGTAAGAATGTTCATTTTAGTCTGATGGGATTTTATATCCACCATACAAGAATCTTCACCTTCCTTTAGCAGCACATATTCACCATACAGTTCCATATTAAATTTTATGTTTCCATGTTTTTGCATGGTGTCTGTTAATAATTTTATTGATTTCTCTCTTATTTCTGTTAAAAATTTTTCAGGTATTAAATTATTTTTATTGTTGTTTTCAATTAAATATGTGACAATTATATTATTAAAAGATGATTTTATGCATTTAACATCACTATTATTATCTGCTTTCTCAGCACAGTTAAATTTATGTGCATTTGACTTTATATGATAACGCCAATTTGTTTTTTTTATATATTTTTCACAACCTTTACAGTAAATATTTGTTTCTTCATCATTACCAGCACCCTTTGTATCAGAATGTGAGTGTCGGTGGTGCCATTCCTTACGATCCGAAAAATGTAAATTACATGTTTGGCATTTAAACGATGATGATGGTCCATCATGATGTAATCGAACATGTCTTCTTAAATTTATATTCAAAGTAAATACTTTATCACAAAACTCACAAATAAAACCGCCAGCCATTTTCACTTTTTTTTTTTTTAGTATAGAACACAGTGATTTAACTATCAGAACAAGAATAATTCTGTGTCCCCAGAAGTAGTCGTATTTATATCATAAATTGTTGATGAGGGGAGTAATTAGTTTGGGGTAAGTTTCACATAAGTTCATATAATCAAAAACCGCAACATCAGCGGTTTCTTTGTTTTTCCAAGAATTCTAAACATCTGCACATGCATGACTCCTATTTCATTGTTTTTTTCCAATAATTTTGAGATGAGGACTCATTCAAAAAAAAAAAAGCTTTATGAAATTTAAATTTGGCACGTACATATGTAGAGTTCATTCGAAAAATAAAAAGGTTTCATATTACAACAAAAATTAGCAGTTTTTTTTAAAATATTTATTTGTTTTTTTCTTAGTTTAAATTATTGCATTAGTTTATTTCATAAAATCAAAAACCGCAGCATCAGCGGTTTCTTTGTTTTTCCAAGAATTCTAAACATCTGCATATGCATGGCTCATATTTCTTTGTTTTTATAAGAATTTTGAATTTGTTTTTATGAGAATTTTGAGACTTTATGAAATTGAAATTTATCACGTACAAATGAAGAATTCATTTGAAAAATAAAAAGGTTTAATATAACATAAAAAAGACAATTATGACAAGGAACAATTAGAAGATTTTATAAAATATGTATTAATTTTTTTAATATTAAATTCTTGCATTACAGTAGAATCCCGATAATTCTTACCCCGAGGGACCGGCCATTTCTTACGAATTATCGGGAATTACGATTTTTCGGGGTACGAATTATCGTTATATGACTGTATTTTATTTAATGTAATCAAAAATCGCAGCATCAGCGGTTTCTTTGTTTTTCCAAGAATTTTAAACAGCTGCACATTCATGTCCCATATTTCATTATTTTTCCAAGAATTAAAAAAACCTGCACATTCATGTCTCATATTTAATTATTTTTCCAAGAATTCTAAACAGCTGCACATTCATGTCTCATATTTCGTTATTTTTCCAAGAATTCTAAACAGCTGCACATTCATGTCTCATATTTAATTATTTTTCCAAGAATTCTAAACAGCTGCACATTCATGTCTTATATGTCTTTGTTTTTCGAAGAATTCTATGTTTATATAAACAAGAACCACAACTATTTAATGAAAAAAAAAGAATTATACCATGACATCTATTATTTTCTAAAATCCCTTTACCTATAAAATTATAGTATAAATATCTGATACAAAAACACAGTTTCATCAGTAGTATTTGAAAAATTGTTAATTAAATAAGTAAACTTTCTCCTCTAACCAACTAAAAAAAGTTTAGAAAATGAATAAAACATTGAATTATCTAAACAATATCAACAAAAAGTATTTAAAGGAAATAATGCCTTTAAAGCAACTCCCCATAAACAAGAAAATTAAAATTTTAAAATGTTTAAAAAAATCTACAAAGTTTGGTCCGAAAACAATGTTAGAGTTGGAAACTCATATAATATTCCTACCGGAGAAATACACAAACCTACCAGGGGAAGTTATGGACGATTTATCATCTGGAAATTTTTATTTAAAAAAAGTTGTGGATGGAGCTTATTATTAATTCATATTTGAAAATAAATAAATAAAAACTATAAATAGAATATGTTTTATTTATCTTTAAATTAGTTTTGTAAGGGGTGACAATGGAACAACAATATAAATTTATAGTTGTTGATGTACAAGGATTTTTCATTAATAATAAGTTTTATGCTAAAGAAGTCTGTGTTTCAATCAGTGATATCGAAAAACAAACTTTTCACATTGAATGAACAATAAAATATTCCGAATTAAGTAATAAGGATAGAATTACAAATAAACGGTTATATAATCACTTGCATGGACTACACTGGGATACTGGAGAGTCTACACTGAAAGAGTTAATAGAATACTTAATATAACCTATAAAAAAAAGAAAAAAAGAAGAAGAATACCCTGTTTTATATGTTAAAGGTTTTGAAAAAGTTAAATGGTTAAAAGAACTACTTGGAGGAGAAATCGAAATATATATAATTAATTTAGATTATTTGAATTGTCCAAATATCAAGACTTTATATAAAAATAATCCTAATATTAATATATGTAAGAAACATACTAATTTTAATCAAATATGTGCTGAAAAGAATGTAATTTTTTAAAGAAATTATGTGAATTTATATTTAAAATAAAGAAAAACCTTATTAACCAATAAAACATTTGAAGTTGATCATTTTATTTTTAGTTGATTCTAAGTCTTTCAATAGAGTACATCCCTACTACGATTTAACTCAAAAAAGATATCATCAGCTGAATTGGAAGAATTATTGACAAAACATAGTAACCAGATTGATAAGGAACATATGGATTTATTTATGAAACTTATAGATGAATTAAGAATTTATAATTATGTAAATAGTCCATTTATATGTATAAATAATATCATACACACATATTATTGTAAAAATGTTTATTCACAATCCTTTAACATTTGTCGATGTCAAACACTTTATGAACAACATTTGTTAACACTTAAGCTTTTTAATCTTTATAAACGTATTTTTAATTTTGAATCTGTAAAATCTGAAAAAGAAATTCTTAATAAAATTTAAAATAAAATAACATAATATTGTTTTTATTTATAGGTTTCATATTACAAAAAAAAAGATAATTATGAAAAGGAACAATCAGCAGCTTCTTTGAAATATTTATTTTGTTGTTTTTTTTCTTATTTTAAAGTTTTGCATTAGTTTATTTCATTTAATCAAACATCTCTACACCTGCACATATTACTAAAATTTTTTTGTTTTACAAGAATTTTGAGACTTTATGAAACTTAAATTTGTCACGTATGTACAATTCATTTGAAAAATAAAAAGGTTTCATATTACATAAAAAAGACCATCCGACATGGTTGCATCTACACACACCCTACTCTTTACGAACATCCGCAAAGAGCCCGCATAGGGTTGCCAGACGGACACATTTACACACACAGCCACGACAGTCTCATTTACACATACACACACACACAACCACGTCAGTCACATTTACGCACACACAAACATACACAGACAATAAAAGTGGTGGAGCTTGCAAATCAGAAACCGCAAACCACAACACGATAAAGTCACAACAATATACACACATACACGGCTCAGTGTAGCGTACCAATCGATGAACTTATTAAGTTAACCAACCGACTGTAGGGTGAAAATAAAATCTTGATCGCGAATGCTCACTACGATATCACCTCCAAGATAAGAAGGGGATACATAGGGATAGATAGGGGGTAGTTTGTACATGAAATTGTTTGCTGGGTTATACCATGCTCCCAAATTTGTATGGACAAAGTGCATTAGAATGCCCTAAAACATACTACTCCAATACAATACGTGTCCTGGCTACACAGTGTAGAGTCTATTTTGGACGACTATAAAATAGTTCGTTCAAAACCGATATACAGGGCAATATTACAGAGCATCAGCCAAAAAGTAAGAGGATGCGCTGATGCAGCTCTTGTCTCTTACAATGTATTTGATCCGGATTGGGTCAAAAGGAGTGTCTCTCAGACACGTTAGTAGGGAAGAAACGATACCTCTAAGGTATCGATACTTTTACTCGATGTGGTATCGCTCGCAAAGTATCGATACCTAATTAGTATCGAAAAAAAAGTATCGATACTTACTTGTATCATTTGTATGATTCCCGCCAGAGACTCTAGTTTCCTGCAGACAAGCGAAAAGCTTCGAGGGAGTAGCTTAGAGAATTAAAAATAAATAAAAAATAAATTTTTAAATTAAAGGGTAGTAAAACAATAATCCACGATGTTAATTGTGAGTCCCTCCTTAACGTCAAGTTTTTGCGCAACTTAAATTGGCCTTTCTTGGTTTCAGTATTTGACTACTTCTACCATTGAGAGGTACACAATTGAGCAGCGTGTTAAGATTGTTAAAGCCTTTTACGAAAATGGGCGTTCAATCAAAATGCATTTCGTGCACATCGTGATTTTTTTGGTCAGCATAATCGACCAAATGTTTCCATAAAAACGGGGGGAGAATTGTGGGCGAATTTCAGTAAATCGGGTGTGTAGGAAATGGGAAAACATATGCACATGCTGCCCAGTTATTTCTGCGGCTGGCGGCGTTATCGGGCCGTACTTCTTCGAAAATGAGGTCGGCCAAGCAATTACCGTAAATGGTGTTCGCTATCGCGAGATGATAACGGACTTTCTATAGCCAGAAATTGAGAATATGGACCTAGACGATATGTGGTTTATAGGTGTTTACTAGGGATGCCAAACGGGACCAGGTTTGTTGAAACCCAGGATTCGGGATTTTTAATTCAAAAAAAAGGGATCCCGGAACGAATCCGGATTTTTCGGGATTTCATATATAAAAGCCAATTTTATATTAAGACAAATTAATTCATGAAGAAAATTAAACTGATTACAAAATAAAACAGTTTAACGTATTCTTTTAAGGTAATATGGAAGTATGATGTATTAAAATTTATATTGTAAAAAGCTTCTAAAACAAATTATTGACGTCTGATAACACTATGCTAGTTGAAAAAACAGACAAGCCGGGCACATGGCGTTTTCACATAATTCGGGTACGCTGAAACCAGTGGTTCCCGCCTTTTTTAGGTTGGCTCTGGTTTTCGAGATGTACCATTATTTTGAAAATGGAGAGGTTACACAACATATGTCCGCGTAACTCAAAAACGCTTTAGGTTATTGAAAAACTAAAAGAAATTCCGAAATAAAATTATAAAATAACTTCTTTCTTATTGAGGTCGGAAATACATCATATCCCAGTAGGGGCGACTCCTGGGCATTTATGGGTCTTTTTCTTCAATATATTTCTAGTCTGCATTAAACATTTTGTATGGGAGCCCCCTTAAGGAATAGAGATAGCGGGAAGGTATGTTAGAAATAAAAGATTGGGATGCAAAATAAAGTGGGGTCGGTCATACATTTGACCCATCTAGTGGCATCCTAGGCGCTGCAGTGGCAAGTTTAAGATTTTTATTAAACCGCAAATAATTAGGTTAACACGCCAGTTGCCCAGCTTGTTTAAAAAAAAAGTGTCCATTTCTTGTACAGTGTAATTGATACCTTATTTAATTGCAAACATATGCTGCTGACGAAACCAATGTTCGCATTCAACACTTCTGGGTATCGTAAATAAGTAGCAGCATATATGCTTTATGACAATATTTAATTTATTTTATTTCAAATATATATGCAAGTATTATTTTTATAAAATAAACTTAAACAAATATGTGTCCAAAGACCTTTGGTAGAACCCCCTAAAGTTTTTAACACCTTTTTGCACAATTTGCATTTTGCGTGCGCAGTTCTATTATCATTAACTGAGAAAAAAGACCACACCTTCTGATTTTGTTTTCGTGGTACAAAATGCATTGCATGTAACATTTATACACTTGTGAATTTTTTGTAAGTAGTTAAAAATTAGGTTCATGGTCAGTATGATTTAATATTAAATATTTGAATTTTTACTAAGCCCAAAATCTCGAAATTCGGGACTTAAATTTTTATAATAATTCCGGGATTTCGGTATTCGGGATAGGCATCCCTAGTGTTTGCTGGTCAAAGGGTTTCTTGATACTGCTGCTCCAGATTTGGTAAATAATTAAAAATATAAGATTAATTTCAATACCAAAGTGAAACGATTACTTCTGACAGATACCGAGTATTTTTTTACCGATACTACTTGGCACTCGGTTGCTAAGTATCGATTACAAAAATACTTGGTACTTATATAAAAGTATCGAATATGTATTTGTATTTACTCGTATCGTTTCATCCCTAGACGTTAGGACCCTCGAGCACCAATTGAGCTAACTAATGCAAAGAAACCAAAAGTTGATGAGTACTACGCATCTGTAAACCATCAATTCTCCTTGATAATAAACAAAATAAAAACTGAAAACTATTCTAAGGAAACTATTGGTGCCTTGGTGGAAACTTATAGGAATAGGGCTTTGGACCAAATTTTTAATTGTCCAAAGACCCAAGACTCTGCCGGAAGCTTACGCTATGTGCCTTGATATTCAAAACCTTACTCTAAGGAACACAAACATGCACCCGGTTGTCCCAAATCAAATTACTGTCTCTACAAATTAATGCCGCGTATTGCCCCTCGGTTACCACATCCGTTTAACTGTATCCCAAGAAGATTTAATACCTTCAATTCCAATAATCATCTCACCGGTTACAAACCATTGCCACCAAGGACCAAGGCCGGCACAAAAAAATGGAAGTCGACAGGTCTATGCAATCACTAGTAGTGAATTACATGAGCAGACCTACAGGTTTTAAGCGAGGGCCAAGTTCAGATAATTTTAGAAGCCCTTTCAAATAGCAAAAGCTGTTTAATACCTACATGGAACACCACATTCCTTACGAATATACAGATTATGAGTGTAATTAAACACAAGAAGTAAATTTTTTGAAGGGGGCCTCCCTTCCAGCGTTCCTCACCTAAAAATAACAACTAAACACGGGGTGCCACTAAAGTTTTTAATATACTCTGGAGCGAATAAAAATTTCGCTAGTTCCCATTTGTAGGAATCAGGGAACCAACTTGAGAAACCATTACTCGTAAGAACAGCTTGGGAGTTAATTAAAATATATCAGAAGGTACAAGGTAAATTTTTCGAATCAGTGGGAATTTAAAATAATATAACGTTTTACATACTTCCTGGGTTAATTTCTGAGAGCAATTTACAAAACACTGAAAGTGTAAAAATCAATAACAACAATAAGAATGAAAACAAACGAAAAAGAAAAAATATCAGTATTGATTTCACAATGCCTAAACAACAAAAAAGTAACTATTACGCGGTTCTTGATGACGACTGTGATAAAGACCTACTCAATCAATTTGAGAAACATGTTAGAGATCATAAAGAGAAATCTCAAAAATTAAATTCAGCTGTTGAAGCTATGGAAACAACCTTAAGTGCTAACAGAAACAAGACAGCTGTTAAAAATAATGTAAACACAGTGGTTATTGCGCAAAAAAACGCTAATAAAAATGTGCCACCAATAAATATCATAGACATAGAAACAAACAAGCTAATTGAATTTCTTAAAAATGGACTTAAAATAAATGAATTTAAAATAAAGAATTTAGAAATAAAAGAACCCTATTTCTAAACTCATTAAATGACTTTCTAAAAGTGAGGAATTATCTTGAAAAAACAAAAGCTAATTTTTTTATGAATATTATTTTTGTCAAGCTAATAAAATTTTTTTTTACTTTTACGCCTAAAAGCATAAAAACAAAAACTTACTTGTTAAAAGGCCTTGATTCAAATATTTCATCTAATGATATTCTAAATGAATTAAATAAATTTAGTGAAGAAGACTTAAAATGTCTAAAAGTCAATCAATTTACCACAAAAAAATCTATTGAAAATGGTTACAACTTACCAATGTTCCTAATACAAATAACTTCATGATAGTGGGGAATGTAAGATGAGAAAAACCCACTGTTGTTTATTGTTGATGTGTTTTGTTCAAGCTTTGATATTGTTACAAGTAGAACTGTTGCTATAATTCTTATACGTTTAACAGTTTTATTTGGTTTAATATCTTTAGTTTGTCTAAAATCTTTATGGATGAAGTTTCCTGATGATCTGGCCTAAGCAACCAGTGAAATGCATAGGAATAGCTTATCCCATCAACAATAAATTTCAAGTGTTTTTGTCAAGAATAAAAACTGGGAATTAAGCACGAATAGCAAAATCTTTTGAAAGTAATGTAAATAAACTTAAAGGAATAAACTCCCTTTTTTACCGATGTATTAAATGGGAACAACTAAGACGTCCCGAAATACCTCAAAGCAGGAACTGCCAGGGATTTTCCACAGCGCTGCAAATTGTTTTCTACCACCAAAATGCTTAAAATGTAGTAAAAGCCATGAAAAAGGAAAATGTGAAATTAATAACGTCCCAGCTGATGAACAGGACAAATTGTTCTGTGTTTTATGTAACCAGTATGGCCACCCAGCAACATATAAAGGATGTGAAAAATATAAATTACTACAACAAAAACTCAAATCCAAAAAGAAATTTATTGAAAACAAAACAAATAATAGTACTCCTAAGTATACTAACACTAGCTTTGCTAATATTTTAAAGGGAAATTCTGTAGATATAGATCGGAATAATGTTCCCAACAAAACTAACAATAATTTAATGATTGAATTGAGAAATATGAAATATGAAATCTTAATAGTCAATTGGCAATCTTGCAACAACAATTAAGTGTTCAAACGTCTCGTATTGACTCTATTTTTTCAATGATTAATTCGTAAATATGGCTAGTAATAATAATACAATTTCTAAATCTCTTAAAATTGTTCATATAAATGTAAACTCAATTATATCTATCATCAGAAGATATGATCTTCAAGAATTCCTAAGTAAACATAATCCTGATATCGTACTCCTAAATGAAACAAAACTTAACCCAAGACATAATTTAAAATTCGTTAACTATAACGTAGTAAGACACGATAGAAACGGAGCCATTAGTGGAGGGGGCACAGCCATTTTAATAAGGAACAACATAAAATATAATGTACACACAAATTATAATATTCATTCGTTCAGCTTCCTTGAAGCATGCACTGTTAAAATTCCTATGACAGCTATGTATATTATTTCTGCATATTATCCCGCTGGTAATAATGATTCACATATAAAAACTGATGTGGACAGATTATTTGAAGTCTTAGAGTTGAAAAATACAAATTCTTACTATATTCTGGCAGGAGATCTTAAATGTAAACATACTTTGTGGGGTAATACTAATTGTAATTCAAAGGGAAACAAATTGAGGGAATGGTTAACAGATAACGAAATTAATTTTAGATGTAGGCTATATGCTTCTTCTTTACCATCTTATCCAAGTACAGCATCGTATTTGGACATATGTATTGCAGATTGTAGGTTTAATATTAAAACTAAAATGATTCGTTAAACAACCTATTGAGCTAAGATTACGATAGCGACCACAACGCAATCCAAATAGTTTTTTTTTTTTTAAATTTATTTTTTATTATTGAATCTTTCTTATCGAAATTTACAATATGTATTCAAATCTTAATTCTACTTGTTGTTTATTAGTTGTTACCAGTGTAACCACTAGCTGCTGTATTAAAATTTTAAGACTGTCTTCTAGTTAGGCTCAAAGTATCGGTTCTTTTTAGCCTCTGGTGACCTTCGAACTGAAGCAAACCCCGAGCGAGGTAGTTAGGGTGGACCATTAGTTTATCGATGTAGCTTATTGAATATTTTTTAATTTCCTCCTGGATAGTGGGGACGTTGAGATCTCTGTGGATAATATCATTACGTATATACCATGGGGCGCAGACAATTTGTCGTAATATTCTAGACTGTCTTCTTTGAAGCTTTTGGATGTTAGATGCGCATGCAGTACCCCATAATTGGATGCCATATGTCCATATTGGTTTTATGATGGACTTGTATAGAAGAATTTTGTTGTCTAAAGACAAGTTTGAGTTTCCACCGAGAAGCCAATGTAGTTGAGCTGCTTTAAGTTTCATAGCCGTTATTTTCGCTTCGATATGACGAGACCAGGTCAAGCGTCTATCTATATGAATTCCCAAGTACTTTACATGGTTTTCTACCGGAACAGTGATGTTATTTATTTTTACTGCTGGGCACGTTTGCCTTCTGAGCGTGAAAGTTAAGTGAGCACATTTAGCCGGGTTAACCTTTATTCTCCATTTTTCTAGCCATGCCTCTAGTTTATTGATGTGGGACTGCAGATTTTGCGATGCGACTTTTGGGTCATGGTTAACGCTAATAAATGCTGTGTCGTCTGCAAATGTAGAGGTATGCGTGCTCAGGTTTGTTGGCATATCCGCTGTGTATATTATATATAGAAGCGGTCCTAATATGCTGCCTTGGGGAACACCAGCAGAAATTTTCTTGAGGGGGGAGTATTTATCTTGCGACCTTACTATGAATGTTCTGCCTGTTAGATAGCTCTCCAGAAGCTTGTGAGTGTTTTGAGGAAGCATTCGTTTTATTTTGATGAGTAGCCCATCATGCCAAACTTTGTCAAAAGCTTGGGAAATGTCAATAAACAGTGCTGAGCAGTATTGCTTTTTCTCAAACGCCGATCTAATAAGGGTGACAATTCTATGCACTTGTTCTATTGTACCATGTTTCGCTCTGAATCCGAACTGGTGGTCCGGGATGATGTCGTGTTCATTTAGATGAGGAGTAATACTTAAAACGAATATTTTTTCGAAAAGCTTCGATAGGATTGACAATAAGCTTATCGGTCTGTACGACGCAACCTGGCTAGCATCTTTTCCTGGCTTGGGAATCATAACAATTATAGACCTCTTCCATGAGGATGGGAAGTATCCGACTCTTAAGATAGCGTTAAAAATGAGTAGCAAGATTCTGGAAGCAGACGATGGTAAGTTTCTTATCATTGACCCTGTGATACGGTCAAGTCCGGGAGATTTTCTAATATTCACTTTTTCTATTGCAGATTTTACTTGAGTAATGTTAAATTTTAATGGATTGTTTACCTTATCAGGAATGATTGGACGACAGGAACAAGTATGTGTATCATGTGGCGTGAAATCTTTCTCAAGGTGTCCCGCGAAAGCGTTTAATTTTTCATCTGTGTTTTTGGCCCAAGTGCGGTTTTCCAGTCTTAATGGAGATTCTTGGGTTATAGGGCATTTCATATGCCGTACAGCCTTCCATAAGCTATAATTGGAGTTTTTTGTGGCATCTAGGCTGTTTAGATAGCCTTCTATTGCAGACTC
Source organism: Pollenia angustigena (assembly GCA_930367215.1). Lineage (NCBI taxonomy): Eukaryota > Metazoa > Arthropoda > Insecta > Diptera > Polleniidae > Pollenia > Pollenia angustigena. The sequence continues at coordinate 5,462,763 of OV884061.1, read as the reverse complement.
GTGGTTCTGTCTCAATTTGTTGCGAAGAGTTGTCAGGCATAATTGTAGTTGGGCCTTAGTGGTTGGGGAACGACTGTTTTGCCATTGTCTTCTTAACTTCCTTTTTTCTCTGATAAGGGTCTCTATATCCGTCGATGTATTGTAAGGAGCACGTTTAATTGTCCGCTTGATTGGGGTTGCATTTCTTGCTGCAGCATCCAAGACTTCTGTAAATCGGTCGACAGCTATTTGGATGTCAGATGAATTTTTTAGGGGAATGCACTGTGATAGGTAAGAGCTCACATACATTTTATACTTTAACCAATTTGTGTTTCTGTTTGGATAGGAAATACAGTTTGCAGCTGCGGCGTCAGAGTTACCTTTTAAAATGAGGATTGAAGGTGAATGATCAGACGAAAGATCATAGGAGGAACTAACTAGTACCTGATCGCCGTTGATGTTTTTGATTACAGCAAAGTCAATAAGGTCTGGTAGCTTGTTGAAGTCGGTTGGCCAATAGGTAGGCTCACCACTCGATACCACATCAAAGTTATTTGCAGTTACGGTATTATATAGCTGATTACCTCAAGGACTAATAAGTCTGGAGCCCCAATATGTATGTTTAGCGTTGTAGTCGCCAGCAGCAATGAATTTCTGGCCCAATATGAAGAAAGTTTGCAACTTCGTGTTTATGTTGGGATAACCCGTTTGCATTCCAGAAACATATTTTTAACTGGTTAATTTTTTGTTGAGTAGAACTTGCAGGAGCATGTTCTGGTTTCGCATCATTTCCTGAAACATGTTATGCATAGTGGCCATGAAGTTATTCATAGTTTGAATTAAATTTTCAATTGAGGTAGGCATTTGTAGACCTTCCCTAGGAACGTTTGCGTACGGAGGTTGCTTTGCGTTGGAAGTACTCGGGGGATTTTTCGCATTAGGGTTTCCTTTTAGGACTTGGGCATATGATTGGTTTTGTTTGTTTGTGTAGTACTAGCAATTGAGCCAGCGGCTTGGCTGGGCGCATGTGACGGACCATATTGGGAGTGAGTATATTTTTGAACTAAAGCAGGTTTTAATAAATGCAAGAAGACTTTACAACCCCTATAGTTTGCCGTGTGATTTTCGCCACAGTTGCTGCATTTCTTAACATTCGGGTCAGCTTTAGAACGATTACATTCGGCGGTTTTATGAGCGTCGCCACAAACCACACATAAGTGAGGCAATTTACAATATGATTTTGTATGCCCATATTCCTGACAGTTTGTGCATTGGGAGGGACCCTTTCGTTTTATTGGCTCCTCAACAGTTATTCTTCTGTTGAGTAGGTAGCGCAAGTTGTATATGGGATGAACTGAATTTTTGGTTTTGAGAACCGATGAATCAAACGATATCTCAATGCGGTGCAGTGGTTGAGGAACTTTATTCCTGTTCAAAATATTATGCACAGATTTTACCTCATACCCCTCTTGCTCTACGGCAGATTTTAAATACTCTGTAGGAACAGAACTATCTATGCCTTTTATGACAATAATCAATCCCTTAGCACTTTTTAATTGGAATGCATAGTAACTTTTATTTTCTGCGTCCAGGTGTCTTGATATAATACGAAAGTTCGTTTCTGTACTGGCTTGAATTTTGGTCTCTTGAATTTGCCCGCGTCGTATAGAAACGACGTAGAAATTATTCTTACCTACAAGTTGAGTCAACATGTTGACTATGCTATTTGATGTTTGCTCTCGCAGATAGATAGGTGGCGGTTTAACTTCTTTAGTGGCTATCCCATTAGCTGATTCTGCTTCTTCATCGTCAGGTATGGATAGTACAGATAATCTGTATTGTTCGCCTTGAGGACAGAACGGAGGTGGGTTATAAACACTTCTTATTCATGCCTTTGACCCAATAAAAGAACGTTACGCACGTACTGGCTAGCTAGCTAGATCGGGAGATATGGGCTGGGATCTTGTTCCCCTGGGTACTTCCAATAAAAAAAAAAAAAAAAATTACGTGCGATTTTGAATGCCCTTTATTTTTAAAGTAAATATAAAAAAAAACCTTTACAAAAGTTCTTACTATTCCATCATTACATTTTTTCCTAAATAACTTAGGCGTTAAAGTTAAGCCTCTAAACCCACCCAACCATGGCTTTTTCTTGGCTAGAATTATTGCAAAGCCCCTAACACACTTTACCTTACCTCAGCCCTCAAAGTTTTACATAATAGAGAATTTACACACTGATCATTTTCGTTTTATATGTTTATAAACATTTAATGAAAGAGAAATTAAAAAAAAAACACATCGCATAATAACATTATTTTTATGCTCTTAATTTACATAATAAATTCAACGATTCCGATTATAAATATATTTAAGAGATTTATAGAAACGTCCTTTGGCTTTTTGAGATCCAAAAAAAAAATTATACTTGCGGGTTTTCAGATAACAATCTGGAGTAATTAAAACACGCGTCTTTTTTGATGGTAAAATTATTACTGACATTTTTATTAATATTATTTGTTTTTATATTTTTAATTTGTTAAAATTATTGTGAGAAAATGATAAATGTGAGAAAAGAATAAAGTGCATACTTGCATTTTAATTTACTGCAGGGCAGGAAATTAAGCAAGCGGAAAAATTAAAAAGTTCAAATTAAAGTTAAATTTAATTTAGTGCACAAATAATTCTTAAGAATTTAAGAAAGAAATATTGGCACGTTGTTTTGCAATTTCCTGTCTTTAAGAAAATTAAGCAATGTGTGAAATTAATTTATGTCAACTGCCGGAATTAATCCAGACATAATTAGTTGGAATTTATTGTACTTATTCTTTTCTCATTGTTGGTAATAATAATTTCATTTATGTTTACATTCAATTATTATTACCTGTGTTTGTGTGTATGTACATGCAAAATACATTGTTTTATATGATATTAATTCTTGTGGACATAACACCCCCATCGTTAGATTGAGGCTCCTATGAAATAAATATCTTTTGTTTTATTCTCATTATAAAAAATAGACATAATATAAAACTTACAACTAATACAATATTTGTGCTTACATTAATTGTTTTTGTTTTTGAATGATTTGTAATTAATTCTTTAATAATGTTGTCATTGCTTATTTGTTTCATATATAAATCTTCAATTTTTAAATCATTAATGCTAATGCTTTGGTTATTTTTTATTTTTGTTATGATGTTTGGCAAAATTATCTTATCTCTAATTTTTAAGTTGATATTAGTGAAATTTTTATTTTTTATTGAAATTCTACAGTTCTCAAATTTTACAAGGAATGTTCCTTTTATTTCAATCTTATTTTGGTTACAATTATGGTCCATGTCTAAATAATAATTTTTAAATATTAATATTCCAGGAAGTACCTCAACTAATTCCTCTGTTTTGGAATTTTTCATAGGGCAAATTGCCTCTTTATAATCTAGTATATTTTGCAAACAATTGTCATTTAATTTAATTAAATTTTTTCTTAGGTTTTCCTTAATGTATGGGTCATACATGTTTTTCATATCATCGGTGAGTACTAAGCGATTTTCTAACGCTAACGTCCTGTTTGCTGGGTCAGGAATCGGTTCAAAGACGATTTTAGATAGAGTGTTTTTTGAATATTTTGGTATTTTAAAAATTAGTAGTATATTTTTGTCTTGTAGGGCTACCGAAGTTTTTATATTTGTATAGCTGTTGAAGTCCGTAATCAAGTCCATTTCTTTTGGGGTTAAAATGTCTGTTGGGATAATTCCTAATTTGCTTGAAAAAATTACTTGTCCTATGTCGTCGATGTGGTTTCGCAAGAGTGCGATGTCATTGTTTATTTGATAAATGTGTTCTATAAAATCTATTTCGTCTTCTATTGTTGTAATTTTGTTTTGTAAGACGTTTTTGAATTGGTTTAGATATTGTCCTATTTGTAATTGTTGTGTGTTAATATGGTATGTTATATTTTTTATTTGGTATGAAAAATAGTTGTTAACTTGTGTAAGATTATTTACCGTATTCGTTAAAAGTCCATTGTTTTCATAGAGAAGTTTAAGTGAATTATTTATGTGTTCTTCATCGTCGCTGTCCATTGTTCCGGTGATGATCTTTAGTCCTTTTCCTAATACATTTATTAGTCCTCGTTTTTGTCTAAAGTGTGGGCATAAGCTTTCAATTTTGCCCCTTAGTATTACGAAATTTTTCTCTATTGTGTTTAGTAAGTTCTTTGTATCTGTCATAGTACTTTTCAGTGTAGCTACGTTAGTTGCGATCAATTTTAGCGAGTCCTCGTACAAGGTTATATTTACAATATGTACGATTTTGGAAAATGTCTCTATGGGTGTGACTTCGTCCAATTTTATAGGAATATATCCATTATTATTGGTAAGATCTTGGATGTCCAATAATTGTGCGTTAGTTGCCATGAAAAGTGCAAGTATCAAAGTCCAGTTTGTCATCATTGTCATCTGCAAGTATAATTAGATTTTTATTGTAGGGTTGTCTCTATCTTGGTATTGCTTGCTTTGTCTTATGTGAGCCTTATAATATTTAAGTCCACTGTCCTTATGTTCTACATGATCTTTGTCAATCTTTTTAGTATCAATTTTTCGGTATTTTCTATGGTTTTTTCCACCTCTAATTTCTTTTATGTAGTTAATTCCTTCGTCTATTTCTATGTCCTTTCTATCTTTATTAAGTTTGTTAATACTATTTTCTTTTTTCGTCACGATCAAGTCCTTTATACCTACGTATTGGTCTTCGTGAATTTTTCCGTTTATAAAGTCTATTGGTCTCTGTTTTGTAGTATTATGAATTGTCCTGTTATAAAAACCGATTATTCTAATAATTTTTTCCTCTACTGTCTCGTTTTTATTGACATCGTCGCGTCGTAGAAGTCTTAGGTGTTCGTTAATTGTGTTATGGAGTCGTTCGATGTCGGCGTTGGACGTATGGTTGCTGTTCGAGGTGTAATGGATTCTAATATTTTCAGTTTTCAGAAATTCCTGCATGGGAATCGCCTTGAATCCTAGTTCGTTGTCAACTGTAATCTGTCCTATGTCACCGTAAGTGTTTTTATACAGTAGTAGTTTGGTTTTGAATTCGGTCCATGTTCTGCCGTTTATTTTGTAAGCGGCTGCGAATTTCGTAAATTTGTCTATAAATGTCATGAAAAGAGTTTTTTGTAATGAATAAAATACGTCTATGTGTATCATTTCCCTGGGTCTGCTTGGGGTCTCAGTTAGTTTGAAAGGGATCTTTGGGGGATTCCTGTCATATTTTTCTATAGTACAAACTTCACAATTGTTGACGAATTGTGTGATTCGTAACTTAAGGTTTGGATTATAAATTGTTATTTTCAGTTCTTGATATACATTTTGTATTCCTCTGTGGTTTTTGTTTAAGTGTTCGTCCTTTATGAATTCTAGTAGTCTTGTTTCGTCGACAACGTTTTCCAACTCTTTTGAGCATTTAATGACTGAGTAATTAGGGAAAACTTCGTGGTACGTTTGTTTAAATATAGTATAAAATGTTTCGTCAATTAAAATAGCATTTATTTGGGTAGGGTGGAAATGGTTTTTTATAAGGGTTATGGTGATGGCTCGATCTAGTTCTTTAAAATGAAAGGTTTTTTTTGTATTATTAAATATTTTTTCTGTTCTTTGAGGTGTATAAGTCCGTTTTCTTCTTTTACTATAAATTTTACAGTCTGAGTTTTTGAGTAAAGTAGTGGTATTCTTCTATTGTTGATTATTAAAATATTGTTTGCATAGTCTATTTTGGCTTCTAAGTTTTTAAGTATATTGTTTCCGATTATCCCATCATAGAAGTCATGAAATTTGCATTCAATTAAATCTATTTTATTATTTGGGTCACCTAATTCGGAAAATGTAGGTACTCTATAAACTATTGAAGTTTCTATATTGTTTTGAAGTGTTTTAAGTTTTAAAGGTTTTGATGGTATTTTCCATTTGGGGTTGCATAAGCCAGGATTTACTATGGAATGCGTGGCTCCAGTGTCAACTATAAATTTAAGTCCGTTTTTTACTATTATATAAGGAAGTTCGCCTGTGAGGCTTGTGTATGAAAATTTTGGGGATTTTGCGAACCGAATGGTGGTTGGGGATCTGTTTGTTCAGGACGATAATTGGAACTACTTTGCGTATTTTGACAATTTTGAGGATACTGAGCTTGATTACATTGGCAATTTTCGTAAGGGTTATGGGTCTGGTTAAATTGATTTTCAACCATATTAATATCCATTGGTTCTGGGGGTAATTGTATTCTGGGGGCATTGTAATGAGGGTTGTTATTATTTTGTCTAAAGGGGGGATTGTTAAATCGCGGTTGGAAATTTTGGTAGTTTCCACTATTTTGGAAGTTATTCCTAGGGTATTGGTTCGGGTAGTTAAATCGTCCTGTGTTATGTTGCTGTGGTAATCTCCGATTGAGATGGTTATTAGGGTGTTGTGGGTGATTTTGTTGTGGTATATAAGGGTTATTGTAATTTGGGAAATAGTTTTGATGTTGTGGTCCATTATTGTTAAAGTTATTATTTGGGGAATTATTTTGTTGTCTCGGTTTCTGGGTTTGTCCGTCTTTGAAATGTTTGTGGTTGCTTTTGTTAGCATGTTCGAAAGTTTTGCTATAATTTGTATATGCATAACCGGATTGGAAAAGGATATCCATGGCCTCTTCAAGGCTTGGTGGATTGCGACAAACCAATATTGTTCTCATTGGTTCAGGTATCTTTTCTTTAAAAATGGTTAGGGCGGAGGCCATATTATTTTTTATTATAATGTTTGTGGCATCGCCAGGTCCTACTGTCGTGAGGGTTTTATTATTAAGACTTCTAAGTCTTTGTTTGACTTCGTTGTAAAATCCTACCGACTGCGCCAGAAACGTCCTTTAGCTTTTTGAGATCCAAAAAAAAAATTATACTTGCGGGTTTTCAGATAACAATCTGGAGTAATTAAAACACGCGTCTTTTTTGATGGTAAAATTATTACTGACATTTTTATTAATATTATTTGTTTTTATATTTTTAATTTGTTAAAATTACTGTGAGAAAATGATAAATGTGAGAAAAGAATAAAGTGCATACATACTTGCATTTTAATTTACTGCAGGGCAGGAAATTAAGCAAGCGAAAAAATTAAAAAGTTCAAATTAAAGTTAAATTTAATTTAGTGCACAAATAATTCTTAAGAATTTAAGAAAGAAATATTGGCACGTTGTTTTGCAATTTCCTGTCTTTAAGAAAATTAAGCAATGTGTGAAATTAATTTATGTCAACTGCCGGAATTAATCCAGACATAATTAGTTGGAATTTATTGTACTTATTCTTTTCTCATTGTTGGTAATAATAATTTCATTTATGTTTACATTCAATTATTATTACCTGTGTTTGTGTGTATGTACATGCAAAATACATTGTTTTATATGATACTAGCACTTAACCCGCTACTTCGTTAGCGTCTCCTTTTTCTTCGTGGACATATTTTTATGCCAAAGTTTATTTTCAAAAAAGTACCAGGCACCTGTCCCCTTATTTTTTTTAACGAACAACAATAAGTGTTAAATTTTTTGGATCTCTTTAATTTTGGATTTTTTTGGTTAGCGGAATCGATTTGGCGAGAGGACAACCTTCGGTCCAAAAGTCAGCTTTTTAGCTTCAAGAGTTTAGGATGTGCGATGATGAATCCGTCAGTTACTTTACAAATTTATATTATATAGAGATGGAGAAAAATGTTGAGAAAACAGTAACAAAATTAGGAACGATTTTCACACCTTAAACGTTTAAATTTCAAAAAAGGGGCAAACCTGTTTTGTATTTTTTAGATAAGCTAAAAATGTGATACAATATTTATTTACCCTTTTACACCCCAAAAAGGTCTTCCTTCAAAAAAGTACCAGACACCTCTCCGTTTATTTTTTTTAATGAACAATAATTAGTATTAAATTTTTTGTATCTCTTTTTGTTTAGGAAATATACGGTTAGCGAATTGCTGATGTTTTTTATCTCTTTTAGTTTAGGAGGTATGAGGTTCGCGGGATCGATATACATAGGTACAATTTTCACCCCTGAAACGTTCGAATTTCGAAAAAGTACCAAATTCGCATTTGTATTTTTTAGATAAGTAACAAATGTTATTTAATTTTTATTTCTATACGTATTGGCTTAAAAGCTAGATTTACTACCTAAAACGACCGAATTTCGTTAAAGTACCAGACACCAATTTGCTTTTTTATTTAATTCACAAAAATAAATATTAAATTAAAAAAATTACCAGTTTATTTAAAAAAAATCCCTCTTACAGATTCTCATTCACTCAGGAGCTTGCATGTTTAATTTTATGTTTCTAGATCCAATAAATACGGATATATAAAAGGTACCAGTTAAAGAACAAAATAGTACCAAAAGCCCTCTTACAGATTTTCATTCACCCAGGACCTTGCATGTTTAATTTTATCTGTCTATGTCCAATACCAACGGAAATTCAAAAAGTACCAGTCCAAGATTAAAAAAGTACCAAAAAGTTCACTCTTATAGATTCTCATCCATCCAGGGCATTGCATATTGAATTGTATGTTTCTAGGTCCAATACTAACAGAAATTCAAAAAGTACCAGTTAATGAACAAAAAAGTACCAAAAAGTTCCCTCTTATAGAGTTTCATCCATTCAGGACATTGCATGTTTAATTTTATTTTTATAGGTCCAATACTAACGGAAATTCAAAAAGTACCATTTTATGAACAGAAAAGTACCAAAAACTTCCCCTTATGGATTCTTAACCACTCAGGACATTTCATTTTGAATTTTATGTTGCTAAGTCCAATATTAACGTAAATTCAAAAAGTACCAGTTAATGAACAAAAAAGTACCAAAAAGTTCCCTCTTATAGATTCTCATCCATTCGGGACATTGCATGTTTAATTTTATTTTTATAGGTCCAATACTAACGGAAATTCAAAAAGTACCAGTTAATTAACAGAAAAGTACCAAAAACCGCCCCTTATGGATTATTATCCATTCCGGACATTGCATGATGAATCTTATGTTTTTAGGTCCAACATAAACGATAATTTAAAAAATACCAGTTGTAGAACCAAAAAGTTAAGTAAAATATCAAATTTCTCGTATTTCCCCTTTTTGGTACTATTTTCCCCCCATTAAAGTATAAAAAATTTCAGTATAATAGTGGCAGCCCATAATTTAGTACGAATATTTCAATAAATGGAGAAAAATGTTTTTTAAAAAAGTACCAAAAATAGTTACGATTTTTACCCCTTAAATGTTCGAATTTCGAAAAAGTACCAAATTGATATTCGTATATTTTTGTTAGGTTTCGAATGTGGTATTAACTTTGTTTCTATGTTTATTGGTTCAAAAGAAAGATGGGGTGTCAAAAAAGTACTAAAATTCAGATATTACCCGTTTACTCCCAAATAGGGCCGAATTTCAAAAAAGTACCAGGCACCTGTCCGCTTATTTTTCTAAAGAACAACGATAGGTATTAAATTTTTTTTGTATCTCTTTTAGTTTTGGAGATATAAGGTTACCGAATTTTCCCGTTTTTACCCTTTTTTACCCCCTAAACATTCGAATTTCCAAAAATCCCGTCTTAGTGGATCGATTTGGGGAGTGACCAATCTCTGGTCCAAATTTCAAGTGTCTAGCTTCAGGCGTTTAGGCTGTGCGATGATGAATCAGTGAGTCAGTGAGTCAGTGAGTCAGTCAGTAACGTTACAATTTTATATATATAGATTAATTCTTGTGGACATAACAATTTATCTCAAATTATTATTATATTATTTACATAATTACAGCAGAGAAACCTTAAAGCAGAGAACTAATTGATCAAAGTAAGCTTTCATAAACAACAACATGCTTTAAAATTTCTTGATTGTAATAATACGAATATGTAATAAAATGAATGAAAATAATTATGAATGAAAATAAATATGAATGAAAAAAATACAAATTTATGATTTATAAAAAAGTATAAAAAAATATATAAATAGATACATATGTACTGGCTTACAGTTGGGTCTCGATTCCAACGATGCTGAAGGCCTTCTGCTTGTTGTGATTCGATTAACAGTCGTAATATTTTTGATTCTTATTATTATTATTGTTTTTTTTTTTTTTTTTTTTTTTTTTTTTTGTAAAAGTTGATAAATTGTTAGTATGTATACTTATAGGTTCTACACTAAAGGGTAATGCTATTTTTTTTTATAGTATAAATGACTTCAATGTCTTATATTTAATTTGTTTAATATTTAGGGAAAATGCATAGGAACAAAAAAAATTGTAAGGCTATAAAATTATTTTAGTAAGTATGAGTTGAAAAATTACGTTTTGGTATTTTCGATTTAATATTAGTAAATCAGGATATTAATTAAATTATTTTTTTCTCTCGAATTTGTTAAGGGTTATTTTTTTTTTATTTTTTTTTGATGAAACCGTACTATTGGGTTTGTTATAAAAAGGTAAGTAATTAAAAATTACAGTTGTCAAAAAGACTTGTTATCATTAGGCTTGTTTAGTTAGAATTTCATGGTGTTAGATTTGTCTTCTTTTAATTATATGGCATTAAAAAAAAACATTATCTAAGTCTCTATTGTATTTCACTTTTGAAAGCAGTTGGCTTTTACATGAAATTAATTCGAAAGTGTACTGAATAGTGTTGTGGTGAATGGATTGGTTTGGTTGTTGGAATTCTGGTTTTACTTCTGAGGAGGTACTTTGATTTCCATACGGACAATTAACTTTAGTAGACGATTATTCTTCCTCAAGAATATTTTACGTTGATACCAAGGCAAACTACCTTTACTCTCGAGGGAATTGCCTGTCGTGTACACTATCCACACAATTCCTGGTACAAAGGCAAAAAGGAAGATCACTCGAGAGTTATAAAATAAAGATATCTAAACACAAAAGTGGCCCTTAAAAATGACAATTCCTTTTTAAATTCACGATTAATATTTACCTTAAATATATCCAATGAGATTGAATTGCAACTTTTTTGGTAAATAAAAGAATCGTTTTCCTCCAGTTATAAAAAAAAAATTCACAGTTTTTCCGTTCTAATTGGGAAACGTTTATGAAAGGAACTTGTAATTTAAATATTATTCTATCACAGAAAAAAAATTAACTTTGAATTTGCCACGTTTTTATTTAATTTGCTATAGTTTTATTGCAGCTCGTATGTTTTGTGGTCTTGATCTTTTGGTGGTAGAATTGAAAAAGATCTAATTGTAATATTGTATCATGCGGACAAACCTCTATTTGCGTGATCCGATATGCTTACTATATACATTTATATATACGAATATATTACCAAAAGCTTTTGTACTTGTTAATGTTAATATAGCAGGTTGGAAAGTAACAATACAAGTGACTGAATATTTCCCTTCTCTTTCATCATGTATAATTTTGTAAGAAGATATTAGTACATACATGATCGAAAATGCTGAATAAAGAAAATAAAATAAAAATCAATGACAAACAACAAAAATCAAGTGTGTTTAAAGGGAAGAACACTGACTAGCGTAAATCATGTTGAAATTAACGATTTTGTTTTTTTCAAAAAAAAAAATATATATATTCAGGGGTATGTAAGTATGAATATATCAATGTTATTAAAACATAAGCATTACAAATCTGTTACCATTTGTTGGCAAAGAGACTACGTTAGAGCCTTTGTATTGTTTGGCCATGCGTTCCTGTTGGTTGGACCTAGAGCTAGCCTTTCTCTTAGTTATTGTTATATATCTGTCCATGCCCGTTTGCACTTTAGTAGTTTTTGGCACAGCTCCTGTATTTATTAATGCAAATCGTGATGTTCCAGGTTTTTCGTTATTATTCCTCTGGTCAGACGACTTCACACTTTGAACCACATTTACGGTCGGATCAACACACTTGCTCAGGTTGGGCACACTTGAACTCAAATTGCTGTATGGAAAACCAGTTGCGCTGGCAATTTTTGCACTTAAATAATTTTTATTTAATTCTGGGTATCGAATGTTTTCATTGCTCACGCTCGGGGAGCTTACCACAATATACGCATTTTTGCTATTTGTGCTGGGCCTACTCTCCTTATTGGTAGTATTTGTGAGGCTCATTCACAAATCTCTTCGGGCACACTAGTTATTGTACTTTTTTTCACCTATTACTAATATTTTTTTTTCACCCACGGCAAATATTTTTTTTCACTTCCAATTTTTTTTATTATTTAATTTTTTTTTTTTTTTTTTTTTGTTACACACTGATACACGTCCGTACTCGTCAAGAGCTGGTTCGCAACCAAATGTTGCTTCTCTTAAAGAAAAACAACCTTTTACCTTCATTATAGAACCCCCAATATCTAAATACAATTATAAGAAAACTAATTGGAAAAAATTTCAAAATGAAATATCGCGAGCCATTGAAACATCCACACAAATACCAAACAACAAAATCCTTATGAATCAAGAAGTTGATTTTCACATACAAATGCTGGATAACATCTTTCAGAACGTAATCGAAAAAGTCGTTCCAAAATATAGGGAAATAAATCCTTTTTCTAAAATTGAAACCCCAATCATTAAGAAATTGCAGTCTGAAAAAAGCAAAATTTTAACCATGATTAAAAGGCATAATAGACTTGAATATACTTTATCAGAATACAACTTAAGAATACTTGAAACAAAACTGAAATTAATAAAGAAGCTTCTAAAGGATAATATTACAACAATCCTTAACAAATTTATTCAATATAAATTATGCGGTATGGATCCTAAGGATTCCCAAAATATGTTTTCGGAAATAAAGAAAAACTTCAGAAAAGCCAGACCCTTAAATATGAAAAATATAAAAATTCCGGAAAACTTTAAACATTTATTGAATAGGGCGGGCATTGACCCTCTAACAGTAACAAAAGACAACTCCGACAACTTTATAATAACGGATGACAAACAAATGTTAGATACTATGGGAGCTTACCTAGAATCAATTCATTCTCACAAGCCTATTGTCCTTAATCACCAACACCAGAATGATGTTAATGACTTTTTTATTGAATATCAAGATATAAAGAATACATTTGAAAGAGACCAATCCACAATTACTGACTTTGACTTATGCAAAAGAGCTGACGATTTAAATGAAATACTGGCACAAAAATATTTCATAACCAAGAATAAATTACTATACATTTTCTCAAACCTGAGGGGTAAACTATAATCAGGCATTGATAATGTACCGAATATTTTGCTTAAAAAAATTCCCGAATCTATGATTTTGAGCTACTGCACTCTTTTCAATAATATGCTAAATAGTTCATATTTTCCTAGAATTTGGAAAAATTCTAAAGTGGTATTGCTACAAAAGAAAGACAAAGACGTAAGCAATCCAAGAAATTTGAGGCCAATTAGCCTTCTCCCTAACATAAGCAAAGTATTTGAAATGTGCATAAGTGACAATATAAGAGAATTCTGTAACGAAAATGGACTTAAAAGTGATAAACAGTTTGGTTTTAAATATAGACACTCTACTCTAAATGCAATTCAACTACTTAATTCGAACATTAATTGGAATTGGAATAGGAAAATGTGTACTGGTGCATGTCTAATTGACATGGAAAAAGCGTTTGATACCATATGGATCCCTGGACGTATCTTCAAACTTAACAAATACAGATTTCCAAGTCACCTAGTCATTCTTTTTTATAACATGATAAGCCATAGGAAATTTCAAGTATTTCATCAAAAATCCAAGAGCGTGAAAACTTATAATATCATAAATGGACTGCAACAGGGAACTGTCATCTCGCCCATACTTTTTAATTTATATATCCTTGAATTACTACATAAAGTGGAAAATATCATATCCTTTGCAGATGATATCATTATATATCATGCTGACAATAAAATAGCTAAAAAAAAAACAATGTTTACAAAAATCGTTTAACATGGTTGAAAAATATAGTGTTGATTGGAACATGAAGATAAATGCACAAAAGTGCGAAACAATCTTGTTTAGACCACCAGTAGGAAAATGCAACAATGGTATAAAAAGAAACTGGAAACTTTTTGAAATCAAATCTAATTCACACCAAATATACAAACGGTAAAATACTTAGGAATTTACTTGGACAAGTTTCTCTATTTCAATGAACATGTAAAGGAAATCTTATGGTGTTTTCTTTTCTGACAATAATGTTCCATATATGTTACCATTCATGCGGGTTTTTGTTCCATTCTAAAAATATATGCAAAAATGTAAAAATGTGAGAAGTTGTCGTTTTCCTTTCTAAACATGTTGCAACAATAAATGGCAAATTTGTTCCATTTCCTACCCGATGTTATAACTGAGTGTGAGATAATACCCTTTTTTGCATCTGCGTAAAGTACTTTTTATGCAAGCAAGTATTTTTTTTATTTTTGTGCTGGTTCACACACGTCAAGTTTATCTCTTCAAGTCTTGAGTTTTTAGGAGAGAGGGGAAAAGATATGGCATTCTCTTTTCCCTTCTCTCCTAAAAGCTCAAGACTTGACGTGTCAAACTTGACGTGTGTGAACCGGCACTTTCTTGTGTTTGCGGACAATTTGCGTTATATTGTGATTTTTAGTTATATTATGATGGAAATAAAAACTTTTTGTTTTTCGTTTGTTTTACTTATGTATATTTTTTTGTCGCAAAATTTTTAACAACAGCTGACATTAATTATTGAAAATCAGTGCTGTTAACGCTTATTGGAGTTGTAAGAAAATTTAATGTTGAAAATTGCTACAAGCGTGGTGAATATCGCTTTAGTACAAACTTTGCATTCAATATTTGACACGCTAAATACACATTAGTGTTAAGTGTAAAACGTAGCTATTATTTTGTTCCATTGTAATTTAGAAAAATGTACCACTTTGTAGGGGTTGGTGTCACCTAATAAATATATTACACAACTATAATGCATCATTATTTTTAAGAAAAGAAAACACCATTAAATAAGGCAAGAAAAGCCTTTCATACATACAGATCAATATTTTACTCAAGGTTCACCTAGAGTGAAGATAGTAATGTATCAATCATTAATTAGACCCATCATTACCTATGGCTGTCCCATATGGTTCAATATATCCCCATCCTATATGAAAAAGATAAGAATCTTCGAAAGAAAATGCTTAAGAGCGTGTACGAATTCAAATAGGACAAAGCAAAGCAATTTTATAAAGTACGTGTCCAACAGAAAATTATACAACTCTTCCAATATTGTAAGAATAGACAATTTTATCATATTTTTAATAAGAAATTATATTTTAAGATCTATCGCATGTACTGAAAATAATTTAATAATGGCTCCTTACTACTCCGATGGAGAGTACATAGCCAAAACGTTTTAAAAGCGGTTTGTACCGCCCGAGGCCTTTTTATACATTGATAGCAAATGTGCTATTCAAAACGAAAATGGAGTTCCAATCTTCTACCATAATTTTAGAAAATCAAATATTAATAAAGCAGTTAACTGCAATCATACTAACAACAATACCAGATTCGACATGACTATTTCAAAAAAGATCTAATGATTCGTAATCATAAATCTAAAAACTATTGGTGGATAAGTTGAACACTAACCCATTTTCCCTTTTTTTTATTACCTGACGACCTTACTTAATTGTAACAAGGTAATGTTTTTTAAAACCATTTTTCATTACATAAAAACAAAATAAAATAAACAAACTACCCATTGGAAAGTAATAGCTATTATTAAATTATTGCTAAAACCAAATAATAAAACCAAATAACTTAAAGAAAATACTAGAGAGCTCGATTAAGGAACTTTGTATTGTAAGACAAAAAAAAATGTATAGTAGTAACTATTGTAGTTTGAATTTATATTTATTCTAAATAAATAAACAAAAAAAAAAAAAAAAAAAACTGGGTTAAGTTCTTTTGATGGTATAATAGGTGACGATACTCTCAAGTCGCTAGGCGTCGTTATTATTATGAAAATAATACTAATACCTTAAACACGGGCGTAGTCTTCCCTTTAAGGGAAAAATTCCACAAGAGGTGGCTCATAAATTGAAAACCTTAACTAATGGATACAACCCTTTATTTTGTCCCCCTGAAGCCGGAGAAATGGTTACCACCACTTTTATTGCTGAAATCAGAACGAGCACTGACGATCCTATTTATAGTAAAAGTTATCCCTATCCTGCAAATATGCGCTCTGCTCTGGAGGAACAAATCTCAGAATTATTAGATCAGAATATAATAAGACCTTTCAGCAGTACGTATAATTCTCCAATATGGGTGGTCCCCAAGAAACCCAAACCAAACGGAGAGAAACAATATAGAATGGTGATTGACTTTAAAAGATTAAACTCTGAAACTATTTCCGACACATATGTATCCCACCTGATATTAATTCAACATTAGCGAGCCTTGGCGAGAAAAGATTCAGTTTCAGTTTCAGTAAAAGGGAAAAAATATTCACGATAGGGGTGGCTATCAGGGTTCGAAAATATTCAAGTATGCATACTAAAAATCCAACATACATGATAAACTGACATGAATAATGCTTGCAAAAATTTTTGTTTTATTTTCGTACTGTAAAATTAATAGCTAAGAACTTTTTTTATTTTTAAGTGCATGCATAAAATTGTTTTTTATTTTCCATTTTGTACATATGCGCGTATGTGGATAATGATAGGCTAATCGTTGTGTTTTGCTTTATTCTTGTTTTAAAACACAAAAATCTCTTGCTTCTTTTGTTTTCGTTTAAAAGTATTTGTAGCCTTACTTTGTACATGATAAAATAGTTTTTTTTACGCGTCGTTTATTCATGTTGCTTTTATACATAAAGAAAATAAACATTTGAAAATATGACAACAGTGCAAATTTGATATTGATTTTTTTTTATCTAAATTTATGTACAAATTTTAATATTTAATTTAAACTTTTTTAATGAATTATTTATTTTAAAAGTGTTGCGTTATGTTCTTTAAAAGCTTTAATAAAAAAATATAAAATAAATTACATATAATGTTTTTTTTTTTTTTTTGTTTCTTTTACGTGCAGTAGTTTTACTTAAAAAAATTGTTTTCCCCAAATTTTCCCTAAAAAGAAAGAAATAAAAAAACACTAATCGCTTTTAATTTGTTTTTTTTTTTTTCAGTGTTAAATTCAAACAATCTTGATCGTATTATCTCATGTTTTTAGTAGAAAAAAAAAAAACAATACAAATACAAGAACAAATACAGCAAGAGATTTTTTGAGTTTTTAAACACGAATAAAGCAAAACACAACAGAGATCATGATGTAAATACCAAGCGAATATTTGGAAGTATGTATGTGTGAATGCAAGACGAAGAAAAGAAGTTAAAAGAAAAAAACAATTCTTACATGTACAAATATAAAAAAAGAAAAATCTTTCTTATTATCTCATGTGTTTTGTAAAAACAAAAAACAATGAAACTACTTTTATACAAGAACTAATATAGCAAAAGTTTTTTTTTGTGTGTTTTAAACACGAATAAAAAAGCATACAACAGTGTATGAAATTTTTTATTCGTGACAATGAGTGAATAGTGAATGAATATTCTGAACTCTGGTGATTATATCAGAAGACGGAATCCAAACAGATCCCCAGAATGTTAAGGCCATACAGAATTTAGCTCTCCCTGGTACACTCAAAGACTCAAATATTTTTTCTCGGTATGACATCCTATTATAGGAAGTTTATCAGAGATTATGCAAAAGTCGCCAAGCCTTTAACCAATCTTACTAGAGGAGAAAATGCCCAGGTTCAAGCAAAATCGTCTAGAAAGCTGCCGGGTGAAAATCTTATTGATGTCATCCGAGTATTGGTGTTCCCAGATTTTAACCAACCTTTTAACTTGACTACCGACTAACTGTGCCATTGGAGCCCTATTGTCCCAAAACTTTACAGGAGCAGACAAACCCGTAGGCTTTATTTCTCAATCGTTAAAAAAACGGAGGAGAACTACGCAACCAATGAGAAGGAAATGTTTGGCATTGCTTAGGCCCTAGATAATCTATGATCTCATCTGTATGGAGCTTAAAAGGTAAGGATTTTTACCGACCACCAACCTCTAACCTATGCTCTAGGGAATCAGAAAAATTGAAAATGGGGAAAGCCAGGTTTGAGGAGCATAACTACGAACTCGTGTACAAACCTGGTAAGTCAAACGCATTGTCCCGGCTTCAATCGAACCTTAACATATACCCTTAGTAATGTGAAAACACACACAGCTTTGTGAGGAAATTCTAAAACCGTAACTGCTGATGAATCAGAAGAGCAGTGCGCCGAAACAGTTCATATCGCTCAGTAAGATTCTACTAATTTAATCGCCCATGTAGAAGCCCGATTAAATGAATTAAAAAATCAGATAATAATACGACAGGGTAAGGAATTACACAGTAGTATACAATCTCACCCAGGGGTTACAAGACATCATGCTACTTTCGAACCAAATTACCTTTGAATCCTTTACGGAAACTTTGAAAAGATGTCTAAGTCCCAATTGTGTTTACGGTAGTAAAATTCCCGAAAGATTTATTCAAGTACTTAATGACGTATACTTAGCTCACTTTTAAAATAAGAATCACCCAAAGACTAGTTGAAGATGTTACTAATCCACAAAGAACATGTGAAATTATAGAAAGCGAGCATAGGCGAGCTCATCGGAACGATAAGGAAAATAGCTTGCAAGTATTAGAAAACTATTATTTTCCCTACATTCGGACTTACACAAAGACTGTGAAATATGCAAACTAAATAAATACAAAAGACACCCCACTAAGCCCAAGATACAGCCACCACCTGTCCCAACGTACCCATGCGAGATTCCGGGGTTCAAGTTCATAAGCTGTTTCGATAAGTTTTCAAAGTTTGCTAAACTGTTTTACATTAAGAACCGATCAGCTATCCACCTGAGGAGCAAATTAGCCAAAGTTCTGCATTATTTTACGGTACCACGCATAATTGTATCGGATAACGAAAGAGGCTTCTACACATACTATTTTGAACTTTATTAGATCTCTGAATTTCGAAATTAAAAGATTTCACACACCGTTAATAGAAATATATCGTTGCGTATCTAGGGAAATAAAAAATCTCAGCCCTAAGGACTTGTTTAACCTCAGTACATTCGGTTATATAAAAGAAACCGTCTGACATATTTTTTAATAGAGGCGAAAGATTTAATTATCAACAGTTAGATAATTTCCGTGCCCAGGTAAATCAAGATATTCGTGGGCTCATTGAGAGTAATCAAAGGTCCACTAATGATAGACTGAACCAAAAGAGGTCAGATCCAAGAAGGTTGGAAGAAAACCAGGAAGTATTTGTTAGGGACAACCATATTAAACCAAAGCATAAACCAATATATAAACAGCACAAAGTTTCCGTTGATCGGAAGTATCATAACTTTTATATAAAAAAACCGGGTAATCCTTGCACTTACAGGTCACCATATGTATAAAACATATGTATAAACGATCAGTAAATTTAACACCAAATTGGTAAAAGTTAAAAAATTTACCTTTTTTACGGAACAACTTTAACATGTAAACCTCTTTATAATAACTAAGATCTGAAGGGGTAATGATATTAAAAAAATATATAAGAATCACAAAAATAATTTTTTTTTATTTTTCTTTATATAATAAATTACTTTGGCTTTATAATATTAGTGGGAGAATGGCTAAATTAATAATACTAGTGTTCGCCTAATGGTCAAAATTCGACCATAAATTTTAATGTTCATATGAGGAAAACATAGCACTTCTAACTAAGAATATATGAATTTACATGTTTCGAGCATTTATGTTTTCCGTCTTAGTGGATCGATTTGGCGAGGAACTAACCTCCGCTTCATATTTTATCTTCTACGTGAGTTAATTTAATTTTTAAGCTCAATATCAAAAATATCAATTGAAAAACAAAAAAGTATCAAAAAGTCTCCTTTATAGATTCTCATCCATTCAGGACATTGCATGTTTAATTTTATGTTTCTATGTCTAATACTAACGAAAATTTATCAAAGTGAGATGTTGAACGAAAAAGTTCCAAAAAGCTCCCCTTATATGTTCTTATTCAACCAGTTTAATGTATAATTTTATCTTTAGCCGAATATTAACGAAAATTAAAAAAATTCCAGATGAAAAATAAAAAGTTCCAAAATTTGTCATCTTATAGGTTTTCACTTACTCACTGCACCTATAATATTATGTTTCTAATTTCAATATTATAGAAAATTTAAAAATGATCACATGCAGCACGGAAAAGTAAAAGAAAGAAATTTAATTTCCCTTATTTCCTCTTTTTAATACTTTTTTCTCCCCATAGAGGTTCGGTTGACAAACAAAGGAAGAAAGCGTTCTTAATTGTTTGGCCTGTGCCGATTTATTCATAAGGTTTCTGAAAAATGTTGAATAATCGACCACCGTATTTTTTACTATTTGATAATTGTAAAAAAAACCATTTTTTTCTGCATATTTGTTAGTAGCAAATTTAAACGCTTATAACTCAGAAATTATCGAAGAGATTTTAATAATATGTATATTGTGCACTTCTGCGAGTAAATGCCTTTCAAATGGTGTGTAAATCGGTTGACATACAGAGGAGGAAAGTGTTTTAACTGTTTTCCTTAGCCGATTTATATATAGATAATTAATACTTGCAGAATTATAATTCAATTTACATTAAATATTGTAGTAACTAACATTTAATTACTTAAGATCTTTTTTACTACTCCACGTCGCTGGCACTTATCATATCTTCAAGTACAATTCCCCAATAGTAACAGTCAAAACTGGTGACGGATGGATCATAAATGGTTACCGCAATGTCGTACATGTGATGAACTTAGAAAAATTGGAAGAGATGCTTCGCACCACAGCAGATGGGTTTTCATCAATTAAAAGCAGTGAGTTGAACAAAAACCATTCGAGTTTCATCTGCAAAAAGCCAACGACTGGATTAATTCAATCAAGCGAATTACAAGAAGAAAAATATCCATAGATTGGATTGATTCAGCATGGAAATGGATTGCAGGAAATCCAGATGCAGTAGATTGGAGTCAAGTTTTGGGAAGTTAAGAAAAGGCCATCTCCAATAACGAACATCAATACGTCATAAATAATAATAATAATTTTTAAACCGAGTTGGAGGAAATAACATAGGAGTACTTGAACCAATTACTTATAATAAAAAACGATATTGAAGAAGTAGTACGAGCCTGTCAAGTAGCAAAAAGGGGCGTTATTAACACTAATCTTTTGGATATGGAAGAAATTCACCGTATAGTGTCTGAAGTGGATTCACTACCGTACAACAACGAACTCGAAGCTGTCGAATATGGGAAACCAAGTATATTTTCAAACGGTACATCATTGCTATACATTCTATCAATACCTAAAGTAAACCCAAAAAAATTCTAAAAAATAATAACAAGGTCAGCCATAACTGAAAACCGACAACTTGACCTAAGATAAAGTGCAGTACATCTCAATCATGAGGATGCTTGTGGTATTAAGGATAGCTGCACAACATTGGGTAACATAACAGTCTGCAGTCCTAACCAATTAAAGGCCATTAACGCAAATTGGACATTTTTGAACAAGGAAACTGTAATTATACAGCTATGAGACGATTTAATTTATGTAACAAATTTCAAGGGTGTAATTTCTTTACAACAAAACAATAGAAGTCTAGATGGTTCATATTTGATTAAATTTTTTAATGAAACAATAACAGTTGCGAACAGGAACTTCACAAATGAATGAATGACGAACATTTATTATCCAATATTTACGAAAAGGAGCGAAAATTTGACTTAAATTTCTTGTATGTATGAACTTCAAGAAAAAAACATAGGACACATTGAACATCTGAAATACCACCTGAAAATCTCCCTTTGGTCTCAACTAATGCGTTATCTTTTAGTAGCAATTATTGCAAGCTTCGTAGTTGTTTTATGGAAAAACATATTTGGACCATCAAGGTTACCAAACGTCAATTCACCTGTAAATGACATTAAACAAACTGTCGGACCAGCGGGACGCTGATTTTTAAACAGGGGGGAGTTAACACCGTTAAGAACATTTATTGCTAAACTATACTGCAACTCATCATATTTCATGAATGCGCGTGTTGTAACATGACCCGCTTTTACTAACACCTAATTTAAGTTCAATAATAATTGTTGTGAAATCACATTACAACTCAGCATAATTAAAGTCTGCGCGTGTTGCAATAGAAAAAAAAGTGTAATAATAAGTTAAGAATAAGTTTTGATTCAATTCTAGCCGTGGTTAAATAAAGTACATTTAATTAACTGTAAACTTCTTTTTTTATTTTTTGGTCGTGTGAGTTCACATCCGGTCAGGCCCCTTGGGCCTTTTTTTAAAACAAGGAATGCTCCTTGTTTAACTTACATATATAATAGGCATGTTTATATGAATATAACAATTTATTTGGTGTTCTGTATGATTAATAAAGAAATAAGAAAGAAATAACCCAATAAAAAATTTCATCATTTTGCGAAGCACTAAAGGGACATTTAAAAAAATAAGCGCACAATTACGCGCTACGCAATAAGACATACAAAAATGCAGTAAAGTAAGTGAAAGAACTCTCAACAACTTTTATAAAAAAAATAACATTTCAAGTGCTACGGCATTCCCTTACTACGAAGCAGGTTTGTAAGGGAGAATACTAAAAAATAACTGTATCAAAACATTCAGTGTGTAAATATAATCGTTACATCCAACAATGTTTATGTGCGCTGAATAATGCGCTTTATGTGTCAAAAATGTATTGCTTCAAAGTGGGAACTCGCCATATAAAATTCATGTTATGTTATGTTATGTTTCTCCCTTACAAGCCTGCTTCGGTGGAAGCTCCATTTTTTATTGGGAAAGTGTATATTCTTTTAAAAAAGTAAACACCTTTGCCTCTAACTCATTAAATGAAATCATTGTTTTAATCTAAGAATCCCGGGAACAAGATTTTTTTCTAAACCCGAATTGATGGTTTTTATAACTATTTTTATTTAAAATCGGTGTTAATTTTGACACTAATAATATCTCAAATAGCTTTGACATATTTAATGCCTATATGACTCAACTTTTGTGCGATCCTTTCCTGGTTTAGGTATCATGGTAACTAAAGAAACTTTCTATTCTTGAGGGTAGTATTCAAGGCATAAAATAGCACTAAAAATTAAAAGAATAATTTTGTTTGCAATGTCAGGTAGCTCCAAAGGCATTTTGTTACTGATCTTATCAAAACCTGGGGATTTACCACCAATAGTCTTTTCTTGATTTCTCTTATCTCTTATTTTAGAGGAATAGCTGCCCTAACAGCAACAGGTGGTAACTCGCTCGCAATATCATTAGATATATTTGGGGTAAATACGTTTTTTACATTATTATCAGACAGATTTCCTTTTTCAATATCATTTCCATCCCAACTTCCAAGTTCCTTAATAGTGGTTTAGAGACAATCGGTCTTTTGATACTTTTAGCTGCAAGCTATAATAAGTTGATTGATTGTGGAGATGCATCAAGTTCCTTAATATATTTTTCCAGAGAAGCCGTTTTCGGGGTTTGCAGTAACTTTCTTAGCTTAGTTATAAGTTGTGACTCACAACTTGTTTATCAATGCGACAAGATTTGGAAAGTGAGCGTGGCAAAAAAATTTTTGTTATATCTGAAGAACGGTAAGAGAAATATTGACCAAACTTGGAACACATAGCTGGGTTATTAATACACAGCCTCTTTAAAAATATGGGAAGGATTAAACAGTTGGTGGGGCACCTTACCTACAAAAAGATTTTAGATTTATATAGATGTATATTTGGAGAACGGCAAATTAGGTACAAGCATCCTGGCTATAAAAACACAACATCCGACAAAATGTGAGCTGGATTTGAGAAGTGGGCGTGTCAATTTTCTTACAATGACAATTTAGATTTTTGTATATTCTGGAGAGCGGCAGCATCAAAGCATCCAAATTAGGTACAAGCATCTTTGTTTTCAAAACACGGCATCACACAAAATATGAATGGGAATTGGAAGTGGGTTATCTATATCTAAGAACGGTATTTATAACTTTGTGCTCTTATCGCACTATGGGGAAGGGTATAAAAGATTCGGAATTGCCGAATATAGCACTCTTACTTTTTGTTTTTTTTTTTTTTTGTATTAATCCTTCTTTTTTAGGAGAAATGCTGTATTTAAGATCACTTATTAAGGTTTTGTAAAATCATGCTTACTTTCACTGGAGCCCAAACTCGAAAAGTATTCGGGCTCCAGGGGTTCTTGCGGATTTCGACATAAACAAGTTTCCTGGGCCGGCTGGTATACCTTTACTACTCTTGAAGCGGTGCTCTTCGACGCTAGCTCATCCCTTAGCAAATATTTTTAGCACTTTATACCATGCCGGGGAATTTCCCGTCTGCTAAAAAGTTGATAATGTAACGCCAATTCATAAAAAATTAGTGGCTAATAACCCTGAAAATTACCGCCCAATTCGGCACTTTCCAATGTTATGGAGAGTATGGCAAATTACCAAATTGTCAAATATTTAGTGTCAAATTACCAAGCGATCGCCAGTATGGCGTTCGTCGGGGTCGCTCTGCTGGAGACTAACTGATTCTGTTATCAGAAAAATGGTGCCATTCCATTCACTTTTTTTGCCGAAAGCAAGGTAATTGCTTTGGATATTTCTAAGGCGTTCGACAGAGTCTGGTATGGTACACTCTTGTCAAAACTTGTTGCATTTGCTGTCGGTGATAATTTCTCTCGATTAATATCGAGTACTCTCAGAGATCGCAATATACGAGTTGTTATAGATGGGGTTTCATCAAACGAGTTCAAAATTCATTCAGGGGTGCCGCAAGGCTCCGTTCTTTCTCCTAGTCTATTTATTATTTTTCTTAATGACCTTGTATGTCAAACTTTCAACCTTATCTACTCTTTTGCAGATGACAGCTACCTTTGCCTTTCGTACTCATTTGATTGAAAACCAAGCGATCCGATGTCGGTGCTATGAGGCAGAATATGAATGATACGCTTGGCCGAGACCTTGACATAGTCTCGGAATGGGATCGTGCAAATAGGGAAGATTTTAATGCCCGAAAAC
The DNA here is from genome assembly GCA_930367215.1 of Pollenia angustigena. NCBI lineage: Eukaryota > Metazoa > Arthropoda > Insecta > Diptera > Polleniidae > Pollenia > Pollenia angustigena. Next base: position 5,437,641 of record OV884061.1, on the reverse strand, counting down.
CCCAATGTTGCGTGCTGACTAGGGATGCCAAATGGGAACAGGTTTTTTGAAACCCGGGATTCGGGATTTTTACGGAATCATATCATTATAATTTATTGTTTATGTATAAGTATTAAAACAAATTAATGAAGAAAATTAAACTCATAATACAATAAAACAGTTAAATGTATTCTTTTAAAGTAATATGGAAGAATTATGTATTAAAAATTATATTTTTAAAATCTTCTAAAACAAATTAATGACGTCTAAAAATCGATATCTTATTTTATTGCAAACATATCGACCCCTTTGCGCGAAATTATCGTATGTTACAAAAACCAAATTTCACAGGAGAGCCATTTTTCTACTTTTCTCTGCTATCCCTTGCAATATAAAAATGAAAATATGCATTAAATTTTTTTAGCAACGAAGTGGAATTCGCCTACAATATTTTTTCAGGCGACGTCTCTTTGAATGTAGAACAAGATTGCATCAAAAACCCAATTTCCAAAAAATTGGCATATATGTACGATAATCTCGCTCAAATGGGTCGATATGCTGCCGACGAAACCGATGTTCACATTCAACATTTCTGGGTGGTATCGTCAATATTCATATATGCTATATGGCAATCTTTAATTTATTTTATCTCAAATGTGTATGCAAGTATTACTCCAATAAAATAAACTTCAACAAATACACACTGAACTTTATCTAATGATTTTGTTTTATGTAGTACAAAATGCATTGCATGTAACATTTATTCACTTGCGACTTCTTTTGTAAACTTTTAAAAATTAGATTCATTGCCAGTATCATTAAATACTAAATTTAATAACTTAACCCAAAATTTTGGGATTTAAATTTTTAGAATAATCCCGGGATTTCGGTATTCGGGATTGGCATCTCCAGTGCTGCCGCATAAACGCGTGAAAGATCAAGGTGACTCGTCCGTATATATGGCTGGTATAATTTTTGAGTAATCAGAATCTCTTGATGCTCTGGGCATGAAGATACAATGTGATGTCCGATGGATATATAAATATATATATTTTCAAAGTGTCGAAGGAAGCATTCAAGTGCATCGGTTTTTTAAGACGGTGGAAGATGTACTTCACTCCATATGACCAACACCTAAATCCGACCGCGTGTAGAATCCAACTCTCATGTGTGGACCGGTTCTTTAAAGTCTATTTTGGAGCATTTCGTCCGCGGGCAGGAGAGGGCGAACGTTCTCATTGGTGACAATAGGATATCCAGTTCTTTTGACCTCCTTGAGCACTGTCGCAATGTTGGTTGTTTTCTGAAGAAATCAGGGATCTGATTCCTGAAACCCGTACGTTTGTTCGTAATACACGTTTTTCCTCAAGAGCCCATCCTTGTGTGGTCGATTGCAGGTGAATCGTACAACGCATTACAGGGAAAATTCGTTTTTTAGCCGGACTGTTCGTATGTGGAATAACCTTCCTGCTGAAGTCTTCCCTCTCACTTACAACATGAATACGTTCAAGTCGAATGTTCACAAACGCTACTTCTTCTATTCTCCTTCCCATAACCTATTTTCCTAGTTCAAAATCGTAATAGTTTAAATGTTAAATTTATTTCTTTAATTCTTGTAAAATTATTTTAGCCCCGTTTCACAAGTTATGTAAAAAGTGTTCCATTAGCAATACGTTACTTTAACCTATAGTAAGCGATAAGTTAAAGGCAGGTACATCCTATCTGGTAAGTTAAAGTAAAGTTGTAATAATGGAACACTTTCTATACGGCCGATAAAATTGTACCTCTAGCTATCGGTATCTTTTGAAAACAGGCCTTAGAACTTCATTATAAAGTGTTGCCTACAATGTTTTTCACAACATTTAATCAAGTTTTTCGTTTTTTTTCAGGACACATTTCAACGAGGGTATTACAACTTTATAAATAAATTCAAGCCAGCTTATAATGAGGACATTGTATACAACAGTCATGAAACATAATGTTATTATTACAACATTTTAAAAACTCGGGAATACATAATTTTCTTTTTGAAATTGGATCCATAATAAACTGGCAGATCTAAAACATTTTTTTGATTATAAATATTTTTAATTTATTCAAAACAGCACAACAAATCAGGACTGTCTTTGCTTTTAAAACTATAAAAAAATACACACTATATTTAGAAAATAACTTAATAAAATTTAATATAATTAAGTAATTTGAAAAATATAAAAATAAACAATAATTTATTAATAAATTAGCTGTTAATTATCCAAAAAAAATTCAATAAAAGTATATTTATTCTAAAACTGTATAGATTGCACAAAAAAACTATTGATTTTTAATATTTAATAATAAAAAAATAAATTGTTGTTGCCATACTTAAAGCGGAAATCAATTTAACTGGCCAAATATCCTCACGCTTAAATGCCTTTCACTCTTATTTACCGTAAATTTTAAGTCTCCCGTTTTCTCAAATTTTCAATTAAAAGTCGACGTTTAATTACCATACACTTAATAACACAATTGCCTTAAAAAATTTCTCCAAAATTGTATTCGTTGTTTGACAACAACACTCCAAGTAATGCAAACAACTTAACGTGTTTATTATAAGTATGTGTAACCTATGCGATAGTGATGTATGGAGTTTCTTAGTAACAGGATTTAAATCAGGGATTTCCATTTCTTTGCACAATTGTGCAAAAAAAAACTTACACATATTTTTATGCTCTTCAATTTAGTCGTCGATGTGACTTCGACAAGTGTACATGTCTAGCGGATGCTATATTATTTTGTTTCAGCAAACACTCAAAAAATATTGTGCGGACAAAAATGCTTTTGGTAACATCCAATGCCTTGCGTGCAATTTTTATTTAGAGTTCAAATTTTAAGACTTAAATGTAGAATAATATAACATTTCATTAGTTTACATGCAAAGCAAAGAACTTTGTAAAATGGTAATTATTTGAGATTTTAAATCAATTTTTAAAATTTCAGCTAAAAATGCGTTAACAGATATTATTAAGGAAAAAATATTGTATTCTAATAATTTGTAATTTTCAAATAATATCTACATTGTTTTGCATTTAAGCTAACGATATGTGTTTTGTTTGTGAAAAAAATTATTTGATGCCTGTAAAAGGGTCCCTTTTTGTTTCGTTAAAAAGACGTACCTAAATGCAGAAATTATTAAGAAAAAAAAAAACACAAGAATTTGTTGGTATTTTGTGCTTGCAAAAATATTTTTGTTTCTGTACCAATCGCGTCGGTGGGTTTTTTTCTTTGAAAACACTTTTCTTAAGTAAGTAAAAATATTTAAAAAACAAGTTAAAAAAGTCTTGTTTTCCTACAATTATGTATAAACCTATACACATAAAAGCTAATGTGACAGCAGGTACAATTTTTGGGTAAGAAGATGTATTTTATTGATGTATTAATGAAACTTTATTGCTTCGCACTTTTTGTATTGCTAACTTTTTTATGCTACAATTATGTATATGACCGAGTACAAAGAGTTAACCTTACTAAATTATGGTATTTATTTAACGTAACTTTGACCTGCCATAATGACTATACATTTTTGCAGGCAAACTCAGGTTCGCATTTGGTATTTTGTAAAAAGATATGACATAAATAAGTGAACTTGTAATTTGTATTCGATGCGTAGACAGCGAATACACTATTTTTGAGTCAATGTTTACTTTAGAAACATTTTATGGAAATGTAACTGGTACGTTGTTGTATGACGTTGTCACAGAAAAGCTTCTTTCCATTGTAAACATAAACAAATTTGCTGGAGTCTTCACAGATGGAGCGAATGTAATGTTAGGCAAATATAATGGGCTTATAGGCCAATTAAAAAAACACGAATTTGCAGTTCATAATTTTCACTGCATAATTCATCAGACCGCTCTTGCATCGAAATTCATAAGTGATACCCCAGCTATGAAGACAGCAGAGGACATAATAAATAAAATTCGAGGCGGACATCAAGCGCTTACCCACCGAAAATTTGTAACTATTTAAAAAAATAAAAATGCTATGATCTGTGACCTGAAAATGTTTACAGAAGTTCGGTGGCTAAGTCGCGGTGACTGCCTGAATAGACTTTATGATTTAAGAGAAGAAGTTATTCAGTTCCTAGAAACTAAGAAAATAGAAATAGTTTTAGTACAGTGTTTAAAAGACAATAATTTTATTTTAGACTTAGCTTTTTTGGCAGATACGACAAGTATGTTAAATGAACTAAATTTGGAATTGCAAGGAAAAGAACGCAATATTTGCGACTTGTCAAAAAGTATTCACAATTTTAAAACAAAACTTTTTCTAATTTGTTCCCAAATTAAAACTGGTGATTTTTCCAATTTTCCAAAAACTTCACTTGTTTATAGAAATCTCGAAATCGACAAAAGATATGAATATGCCGAAATATTTGAAACACTTTTCAATAATTTTCAAGACAGGTTTCAAGATTTTGTAATTTTACAACCGCTATTAGATCTTTTCGAAAACCCTTTTCGTTGCGATGTAAGCAACTACGAATTTGATATTCAGTCAGAACTAATCATACTACGGAGCGAAGTAAATGCTCCAGACGAAAATAATATTGTAGAGTTCTGGAAAGATTTGGATGGCGAGTTCTATCCTGAACTAAAAAAAAATTCATTTAAGTGACTCTCCTTATTCGGCACTACTTACCTATGCGAACAAATTTTTTCGGATTTAAAATTTATTTGTTCCAAGCAACGTAATAAATTAAGTTCATCCCATTTGAAGAGCATTCTACTATTACGAAACTGCCATAAAAGTATAAATTTAGAAGATTTTATTTTATAAGTTGTATCACACAAGGGAACAAAATTAAACATTTTTGTGTTGATAGAAAATTTGTAGCAGTTTTTAGGGGGGGGTGATTTAAAACCACGTGAGATAAGGCCATGATGGCTTTATCTCTCGTTCAATAGGCAGATAAAGCCTTTTTATTTTTTTTTTCATTTGAATGGGCGTTAAAGCCATCATGGCCTGATCTCACATGGTTTTAAATCAACCCCCGTTCTTTACCAATTCAATGTCGCTGATTTTAAAACTGCAGTTTTTTCTATCAGCTGTGATTTGCGTGCAATAAAATCTTTATTTTTTACAATTGTTTTTAAGATATTTGAACCTGATTTAGAGTCAAAAAGCTTCCGAATAAAAAAAAGGTGCAGTTTCAAAATCAGCGACATTGAATTGGTAAAGAATTGCTACAAATATTTTATCAACACAAAAAATTTTTATTTTGTACCTTTGTGTTATACAACTTATAAAATATATTACTAACATTTTATTTCGGCTGTATTCTCTCAATTTTTTACTCTCTGGTACTCACTAATACACAACCAAAAAATTTTTGGAAATGCCTGATTTAAATACACTAGAACCCATAGTTCTTGTGTTCATACATGTGTATATATACTAGTGCTGGGATACTATCGATATTTTCTAGTATCGATACTTATCGACAGTTCAGATTTCACTATCGATATTACTATCGACTGAATGTTTGTACTTGTGCAGGAAAACTTTAATTATTTTTTATAAGGCTACATAAAGTTCGTTGTTTATATCACTTTATTGAATGTACCTATGAGACGTACATATGTATATACGCACGGTATTTTAGATGGCAGTTTTTTTTTAAATTGATAAGTACCTTTCCGAAGTAACAGGGACTATAAGATATTCCATTGCAACTTGAAAAAATTTTCTAAATTCTAAACCCAAAAAGGTAATCAATCTAGCGGACTTATCCTCTAATGGTCGTTCATTGTTTTTTCCTATGCTTGTAATTGCATTTTTTTTTTAGCGCGAATAAATAATAGCAAGTAAAAATTTGCGGCAAAAAACTGTGTGTGTATCAGTGATGGAAAATTCTGTACTATGGTACTATTTTCAGTAATTTTTCTGTTTAAAAATATGTCCGTTTTAGTACTCTTTTCTGGTTATGCTTCTTTGCTTAGAAATTTAGTGTTGATATTTTTGTTTAACATTAAGAACCGCTGAAATTTCAACTCCGACTCCTTATCTAACCTTAATACCAAATGTATATGAGACTGGTACTTATTTGACTTTAAGCTCTTTTTTTAATGGAGTACCTTTTAAATGGTTAAATATAGCATGAAAAGGATTCAGTAAAAATTTCGAATCAATATTTTAATTATTGCATCGCTAATTTCGAAATCTTTTTATTTTGGAAATTATTAGAATATTTTTTTTAATTTTTACTGCCGAAAAATTTTGGAGTCAGAGTCGCTATTTTTTAAATTTTGGATTTTAGTACTCCGACTCCGATAAAAAAAACCTCAACACCAACTCTACAACTCTGGCACCACAGCCCTGTTGACAACATTGCCTACACAAAATTTATTCTTATCAAACGGTTATGGCAACACTGTTCAAATTTAGCCACCTTGGTCCATAGATAGCTGAGCTTTGAGCAACGCAATATGTATTTAAGTTTTTAATTTTTAAGTTTATTTTCCATAAAAAAAATATGTTTGAAAAAGCACCAAAATGTTGAAAAAAGTATTCTTTTGTTTGGTGGTCAGTACCATCTAAATTTTTAAATTTTCCATCACTGGTGTGTATAGCTGCTGTTAGATTAGATGTCTTCATAGCTGTATTTTAAATAATAAAAATATAGGTATTTATATTTTTCCTATCGATATTTTAAGACACCGATAATATCGATAGTTTCCCAGCACTAATGTATATCTGAGCAAACAAATTTTAAGGCCTGTTCGTCGATAGCGAATGGAGACTTCGTTCGCTTAAATTACATTTAAAACAAAAACAAATTATAAAATATTGTTATTAGCTTAAATTTCTTATTTTTTTGCTGTTGTAAAATACAATAAAAAACAAATATTAAAAGCACAGTTAAACGGCGAAAAAATAAAAACATTTTATTGCATGAATAAAACCAATGAAACAACAATAAAGCTAAATGAAAAAAATGTTTATGTTACAGTATATGCTAACGAAGGCATGCTGTAATAAATACAACCAAGCCTAACGGCTAAACCAATTGCTCGTACCCGTTCCCTTTCGCCATCTATCTTTACAAAGACAGTTGATGGTGATACGTTTAAAAATATAAACTTCTCACTTGCAAGTGTTGCCACAACGGCAAACACAACCTTAAGCTTCGTACAGACGATGGTCAGATCTTACAATATTGGTAAGCAGCGTTGCTTAAATTGCATTAAAATTGGCTAAAATGTCTTACAACTGTGTGAACATTGTAAGCTCATTTGTATTTGCAGATGTGCAAAATTAATGCATCTGACAATGGACCATTGTCAGAAAAATTTTGCTGTTGGCAACGCCTGCTTTCAGTATTGTAAGATCTGACCATCGTCTGTACGAAGCTTTAGTTACAAATAGTACCATGAACTCAAACACAGATGCAATGCAAACATCTCAAGTAAAAGGAAGTCAAAAGCCTCAAGTACACGTTGGTATGGCCAGGTACATAACAGTGCTTAAACGGGGTCGCAGCCCTACCTCTGCAGCAGTTGCTTCGGCCTCAAAAGTACCATATTTTGATAAAATATTGTAATTAAAAATTGAATTTTATTTACATTGAAGAAATTAAGGCCCTATTAGCTTGACAAAAATAATATTCATAAATTCATCACTCTGGCCAAAGAAACAACTACAACAACTCTCAAAATCGTCTGCCATTTTGGAGGATGAATCCTCGGAAGCACCAAACGTCATAAAATCTTCTAAGCCCACCCCCAATATATCTAAGGGAGCAAACCTCAAGTGAGTAAATAAAGAGCGTGATCTCGGTAATAGGTGAAAATTCGTTTACGTAGCTGCAATCAAGCGTGGAAATATAAACGAGACAAAAATACAGGTTAATCATGAGAATGATTTTCGTAAATTTACTAACAAATTCGAAGCCCTTAAAAAATGCTTTTACACTTATCAACTGAAGATCAGCAAAGGTCTTCAGGTAGTGATCTTGGGCATAGGCTTATGCGTGGACGCAGATGAAATTAAAACTTTTTTGGAAGAGAAGGGTTTTAAAATTAAAAACGTTTCAAATATTAAAAATAGGGGAAAAAATCCCCAACCATTATTTCGGGTGGAGTTAGAACCTGGCGACATTAAGCTTAAAAACATGAAACGCATCCTATTTATAATTTAAAATATATTCACTACAGAAGAATAACTATAGAGGAGCCACACAAAATAAATGGTCCCGTTCAATGTCTTAATTGCCAAGAATTTGGCCATACTAAAGCTTCGTACAGACGATGGTCAGATCTTACAATATTGTAAGCAGGCGTTGCCAATAGCAAAATTTTTCTGACAATGTTCTATTGTCAGATGCATTAACTTTGCACATCTGCAAATAGAAATGAGCTTACAATGTTCACACAGTTGAAAGACATTTTAGCCAATTTTAATGCAATTTAAGCAACGCTGCTTACCAATATTGTAAGATCTGACTATCGTCTGTACGAAGCTTAAGGCATACTGCTATTTACCCCCTGTTTGTGTCGTATGGTGAGAATTACATTGTACAGTCCAGTGCGATAAGTCTAAAAATTACCCCAATGCAAAAAAATTTAGCAACTGTGGCGGTAATCACACTGCCAATTATAGAGGATGCCCTGTATATACTATCGTCAAGCAGTCGGCTCGACCGAAAACTAATCCCCCACAAATGCAGGTACCAAATCAAGTCAACACTAATGACATTCAGGACCTGAATTTCAGGCTCCGCAGCCTAGTAATAACAGAACCTCTTAAGGCCTCGTTACTCTTACGTAAACGTATACGTTGCGGATCAGCTGTTCCGTTTTCCTTACCAACGTAAACGTAACGTTGCGTTGCGGATGAACCTGATAAAATTAAAATTTCTTTCCGTTTTTACGTATCAGCTGTTAAGAATTTTACTTTTGTTTTCAAGCAGTGCTGTCAACAAAACTTATTAACCAGCGGTGTACTTTTAAATTTATTGTTTTTTTTTTTATTATTAAAAACATTTATTTAAATTTGGTGTCATGAAATCCAATGTTATGGTTTTTTTTGTTCAAACTGAAATTAGTGGCTTTTCTATGATCATTTTATTTATTTATTAGTTTGAACAACAAATATGTTTGAACATATTTTTAATAAATTCGCTTTATATATATACAAAACAAAAAAATTACACAAATATAAACAACGATGGCATTTATTTCATATGTACATTTAAATGATTACTGTATTTCCACTTCTTATTTTCTTTTCTATAATTTTCGTTTATTAAAGACACAAGTTTTAACAACATTTTAACGCAAAAATCATAATTTAAAAAATTTTTAAACAAAAATTTTATTTAAAGCTGTAAACACATGACCCAAAACCTAAAACAGCTGATAAGATTATCGGTTTTATTATAAAATAAATATATGCATACATTTTAGACAATACAAATAGAAAAAAATCAGCGCATAGTTCCTAATTCTCGCCTTAACCTAATTATATTAAATATATATTATTTATATTTTAAAAGATTTTGTTATTCGTGCCTAATTCCCAGTTTTTATTCTTGATAAAAACACTTGAAATTTATCGTCGATGGGATAAGCTATTCATATGCGCATTTCATTGGTTGCTTAGGCCAGATCATCAGGAAACTTCTTCCATAAAGATTTTAGAAAAACTAAAGATATTAAACCAAATAAAACTGTTAAACGTATAATACTTATAAGCAACAGTTCTACTTGTAACAATATCAAAGTTTAAACAAAAACATCAACAATAAACATTGAGTTTATCTAATCTTACATTCCCCACTACACTTGATGTTTTTATTTATGCCCCTATTGCGGTTCTCCACTTTTGGAACAGTTTGGTTGTCTTTGATAAATTCACATTGTCATTCTCAACTCAACTGGCAGTTGACTAATCAGTTGTGTACCTGTTTGTTTCGTGGTATTGCCGTTTTCAACTTTGTAAAAGTTTGGTCGACAAAAATGTTAAATACACACAACTGCTAAAAAGTAGTTGTGTTGTTGGCAGTTAAAGTTTATTTTTTTAAAATTCGGTTAAAATCGAAGACAAAATGGAGAAATCGTGTGTATAAATTTTTGTAATAACTTTTTCGGATTTATTTTAAATTTTATTAGTTTGAAAATAAAAACGAAAGCTCAATTTGAGCGGCTCGTCCAGCTTATTTAGAGAAACTTAGAAATTGTTCGCGGAAAACACCAAACACTTCTTTTAAACACTTACAATCTTCTTAATCTAATTATAATATTCTTGGTACAGGTTTGGATACACTAAAAGGCAAGTATAAGAAAATACTTGCCAAAAATAAAAGAAACACTCAAGCGACAGGGATAGGGCTATCTCAAGAAGTTTCATTAAAAAGCCTTGAGGATAGTGGTTCGCAGCTCTTGCATTGCAAGTCCGGCCAAGTATTTGGTGTTGAAAATATTCCACCATCAAGTGACAATTTTACTGAGTCAGTTGAACCAATAAAACAACCAGCCGATTGACCAACAGCTACCCCAACCAGAAGAAGAACTCATCAGGCACAATAAAGTTTCGTTACTTATAAGAAGTTCTTACTTGGCACTGGGAAGTTCAAGAGGGTTGCAATCATCACGAATTTGTCTTCTTGTACGTAGCGCATCAAACAAGAGTTTTCCTTTTCATCATCATAAAATAAATCGACAATAATATCAATTATAAATACTTTTTATTCAACACAACAATTAAAAATACTTTTAGTTTAAAAAATTATTTAATTTTATAAAATTTTCACTTGTCAAACGTTATATTTAAAGTTGGCAAATCGATATTTTAAGCTGGCAACTTTATAGCAAACTCAACTAAAAACAGTTGGGTATCACAATACCTAAAATGAGTTTGGTTGTGCATAAGTTGGGTTCACTCCAACACGACCAAACTGAGTTGAGTGGAGAACCGCAATAGGGGTATTAAACTTTGATATTGTTACAAGTAGAACTGTTGCTTATAAGTATTATACGTTTAAAAGTTTTATTTGGTTTAATATCTTTAGTTTTTCTAAAATCTTTATGGATGAAGTTTCCTGATGATCTGGCCTAAGCAACCACTGAAATGCGCATAGGAATAGCTTATCCCATCGACGAATAATTTCAAGTGTTTTTATCAAGAATAAAAACTGGGAATTAGGCACGAATAACAAAATCTTTTAAAATTAAAATTTTGTATTCCCAAAACTTATTTTGATTATATTATTTATATTTAAAAATATATTATATAATTAGTATTGTGATAATTTTGTTGAACTCTTTATGGTTTTTAATCAATTTTTCAATATTTTTAATCAGGCTTAATTTCGTCAAATTTAATTTTCATTAAATTATTTTTATGAAGAAAGAAATTTTACAACATGAAAATTAATTAAAATTGTTATTGATAATCATTCATTCTTGACTGACCTGCGATTCGAACCCAGGCGGCTGGTTAACCTGACATGTTTCGATCGCTACCACTCGATCTCCTCAGATCTCCTTAAACCAAATTGTATTTTAACCTCTGGTAGATCGAAATTTGCTGTATATATATTATATATATTTACTTTTCTCAATATTTCGCTTATCTTTGGTTAGTATCTTTAGGAAATTAAATTAAATTTACAATAAAAAATTAAAAGCAATATTTTTTTTTTTAATTTTGACTTATATGTATACATATTCAGTTGTTTGCCTTTATTATGAATTTGAGAGTCATTCATAAAAAACAAAACATTGGAATGCCCCGTTAAAGAGAGCAATTTTACAAAAACAATCGAATACTGTAACAGACCGGTTTACTTGGCGAGGATTCCGTCTAGCTCACATTAAACTCTCAGGAGGTTCCAACCCTCTCGCCAAAAGCGTATCCTAACAAAAAAAAATTAACAGGAAATCGAAGCAACGGAATCTACAAAAACACAAACGATACCACATTAAACAAATCAACATCGCTACCATCCAGCAAGAAATTAAAAAGTATTCAGTCAAATACAAAGATAAACTAATGGTCCATCCCATTTGCCTCGCTCGGGATCTAATAAAGTTCGAAGGTCACCGGAGGCTGAAAAGATCCGACACTTTGAGCCTAGCAGGACTTTTTTAACACTTGAATGCAATTAATTAGCGGTTACATTGGTAACGTCTAACAAATACAAAAAAGAGTTTGGATTAAGCTTTGAATACATATTGTAATTTTCGACAAGAAAGATTCAATAAAAAAAAAAAAAGAATAATTTTTGAATAATTGAATGTGCATATATTTATTTGAATACATCAACATAAACTGTGTGTAAGCTTGTGGCTTCTTTTATTTGTAAAGCGGCTCATACATTTGCAATAAAATTGTCCAATTATATCGCCAATGTGTATGTGATATTCGAAGGGGACACAATATATTGGCAACAATCAAAAGACATTTTATTTTTATTACACAACGAAAAGAAAGTGAAATATGTTGGCAACATTGTAAAATGCTGTTTATGTTATTCCTATAGGTTATGTTCATCTTTTTATTGAATAAATGAAACGATTATGCGACTTATTTCATAATATAGGACAAAATGGAAATAATATGGCGGATATCATATACAATAATATTGCAAGTGTATGGGCCGCTGCAAGGTTCTTCACCAAGTATGGATGAAACTCCAGTTTCTAATTTAAGTCGTCTAGAAAAACCCATGGAAACATTAGGGCAAACAGTAAAAACAAATTTTACAAACACAATGGGTAATGTGTTACAGGAAATTCTAAGAATGTAATCGTTGTTATTGCAAGCTGTACTTAACAAGCCATGAACTGTTTAAAAATTTGTTTTTGGAACGCAAACGGCATCCGCCAACATAAAAATGAATTAGAATACTTTCTAAACACAAACAAATTGATGTCATGATGGCTTCTGAAACTCATTTGACCTCAAGAAATACATTTAAAATAAATGGTTATATACTATATGATACCAAGAACCCTCGAGATAGAGCTTCTGGAGGTTCAGCCATTTTGATTTAAACCCGAGTCCAACAATACCTAATGTGTGATCATCGTGAAGATTATCTCCAAGCAACGAACATTTGCGTCGAGGAATTAAATAGAAACCTAGTAATTTCATCGTTATACTCCCCGCCTAGATTTTAAATATAAGAAAGCCAATACTGTAAATATTATGAATCACTGGGACCCTGTTTCCTGGCTGCTGCCGATTATAACCTTAAACATACCTTCTGGGGGTCACGGCGTAAAACACCAAAGGTTCGTGTCTTATTTAACACAATTTCTAAAATGGATTTAAATGTGCTAGCGAGCGGTCAACCAACATATTGGCCTAATGATCATCAAAAAATTCCAGATGTCATCCACTTCGTCGTGGCTTAAAACATCCCCATAGAAATGATTCATGTTGAAGCTTCCTTAGAATTATCTTCCGACTACACACCTACAATTGTTACTATAATGAATCCCAATAGAATTGTATCTCCGACTGGCAACTTGCGACGACAGCTACGCAAGTTAATTGGCTAAAATATAGAAACTACCTCAGTACCCATTGCACAGAAAATATTCCGCTTAGTACACCGAAGTATGTAAATCGCTCTATTGCCAATGAAAATCCTTTATATTTTTTAAGGACAACCCAAAAGTTGAAATTCAAGTAAATTATGAATTTCGAAATACTAAACGAATTTGGGAGGTATAAAATGATTATTCCGATTTAATAAAAACGCAACTAGATTCTTTTGTAAGTTTTCAACAACTGTAACTATTTATTTTATTATTTATTTCATTTGTATATTTTCGTTTCTTTTCAGCTAAACAGTTACATTTAACATTTTGTGGATACCATGTATAATCATTATCATGTATGTTTAATCTTGATATTTAAATATAAGGGATACGCAAATTCATGTAATAATTAAATTTTTAAAAATAAAGTTAAAAGAGAAATTATCAAATAATAAGTAATTCATGAATAAAATGGTAATAAAGTAAGTATAAAACTAAGGATAAAAAAAAAAAATTTTTAACATATATAAAAAACCTTATGTGGAGAAAACCATCATAGGCCAAAAAACTCCACTGAAGGTTTAAAAATCTGAGGGAGATCAAATAGTTTAGAAATATTATTCATAAAAATTAAACAATCATTATCATAAACCTTCTTCAGGCTTGCCAAAGCTTTTCAAGTTACAGAAGATGCCCAAACCTTGGGCAAGCCCTAAGAAGGTTTATGATAATGATTGTTTAATTTTTATGAAATCCCCTTTCCCCTACTATTGCCGATATTGTATTGGAGAATTTACTTGACGTAGCCTTGGCAGAATTACACAACAAGAACGTTAACATTAAATATGTGGCAAAGTACGTAGATGACATACTGGCTGTAATAGATATTAATGACAAAGACGATATACTTAAAGCACCCAACGGGTATCACCCGAAAATTAAAATCACCGTTGAAGTTGAAACAAACAGAGAAATAGCATACCTTGATACAAAATAACATAGAGGGGACAATAAAATAACGTTTAATTGGTATGCAAAAAATACATCGTCTGGCAGAATTATCCATTTCAACGCTACTCAACCAAAATCTCAAATAGTAAATACTGCAAAAAATTTTATACGTAGAGTTCTTGATATTAGTGATGAACAATACCATAACAAAAATAAACATGTAATCACGAAAGTACTTAAAGATAATGCTTTTCCCACAAATTTAATTAAAAATCTAATCTGCCTATAATCCTATAATAACAAACATAAATGGAAACATTGATAAGGAGGAAAAATATTTTTACAGTGTAAAATACATACCGGGCCTCACGGACAATAAAAACATAAAAAGCGCAATAGATAATAATGACATGAGCTTTGCTTACAAACCAAATAAAACATTAAGTGCAATATTTACAAATACAAAAACGCCAATTACATAGCGCTTACATTTGCCAGCACTGGCAAGACAGTAGCAATTCATTCAAACTTTTTCACTAATACATAAACACTTTTACAGCTATTTTGTTTTTGCATTGTTTTGCCAAATAATATGTATATGCTTACTGTCTTGCCAGTACTGGCAAATGTAAACGCTGTGTAAACAAACTACAACAAAATAATGTAGTGTATGAAATACCATGCAAAGGAGACAACAACAACGGCTGTGATTTAGTTTACATTGGGACGACAAAGAGAAATCTGGAGACAAGAATGGGAGAACATAAATCAGACATAAACAAAAACAAAGAAAGCACTGCATTATCACAACACATATTACAAACAAAACATAAACCTGATTTTGACAACATAAGAATACTAAAAAAGCTAAATAACGTGAGGAAAAGATATACTACAGAAAGCTTAAGAATTCAACAGAAAATAAACAGAACAATGAATAAAAAAAGAAGATACTGACAATTTAAGCGCCAGTTACAGAGTTGTTTTGAAAAACAGTAGATGACGACAGTAGCTGTGGCTTTTATTATTTTAAAAATATATTAATGTAATACAAAATAGTTTTTTTTTTTCAATGTAAGATAGTTTCATTCAATTTATTGTATTATTAAATGTTGATGGTTTTATTTTATATTAATAGACGAATCCCCTGAAGAAGTGAACATAAAATTCACGAAACGTCGGGAAAAATTAAATAAAAAATTTTGTATTTTTATTTTCACTAATGGAGTTAGGCCTCACCAGCTAAGTATATATAAGCAAATATATAAATATAAATACATTTACCAATGTTGAAAAGCAGGCAAATGATGCTAAATATATATTTTATGGTCAGTCTTATAAATGGTAGTACAGTATTTTTCGTTTAGCTGCATTTCACTTAACCGCATTTTTTGCCTATCTGCACAAAATACAAAGCTTGTACGTGCATTTAGCTTAAGTGCATATTTTGGATAACAGCATTCGATTTTTGGTCAACAATTTTTATTTTTAAGTGCCTCATAAAAAAAAAATGTTTCATATCGCTATTTTATGAAAAAGATAGGCAAAAAATGTAATTTTGAAATTTGGGTCCAATAGTTAAAAAAGTCGGTTAAAATTGTTGTTACTAGTCATGATATTTTAATCAAGCTGGTTCCAATTTCTAAAAAAAGCATAAAACTTTCTGATTGCCAGTCAATAATTTAACATAGGTCTAAGCCGCGAAATTGTTTTATAAACATATATTAATATTAAAGTTAAAACTGTTTTAAAAAAATTTTTTGAAAATAATTATTGCATGACTAAATCTATTTTAGTAATAAGAAAAAAATTAACATAAGTGCACATTTATGCAGGTAAGTGAATCCTTTTAAAAGCATTATTTATGCTGCTAAGTGAATACTGCGTAAGGGAATATTTTGCGTAGCTGCACGAATTTTACTGCAAACTTCAATGTGCAGCTATAAGAAAAATACTGTACACATTCCGAATTTTTATTGAGTAACGTAACTTTTAATATTCCTCAACGTTCACTTTGTTTTTTCAAACCTCTATATGTCAGAACATGCCGAACAAACTTTGCGATGTCAGATCCAGTAAGAAAATTATGCAGCTGTTTCAATGAATTGTATAACTTTATCGACTATTCTCTGAACATTAATATCATAAAAAGCAATATCATATTATATTTAAATCAATAATGTTTATTCTAATCTTTCTTTCTTTGCTTAAATAAATAAATTATTATGTTAATACATTAAGATAGTATTTAAGGAATTTGTCCATGGACTTAAATTAAATATATAACTAAATAAATAAACAAAAAAGCCAGGAAAAGACGCTAGGCAAATTACGTCGTACAGACCAATCAGCCTACTATCAATATTTTCAAAGCTATTCGAAAAAATGTTCCTTTTAAGTATAACTCCCTATCTTACTGAACACGCAATCATTCCGGATCATCAGTTCGGATTCCGAGCAAGGCTTGGTACAATCGAACAAGTGCATAGAATTGTTACCCAAATTAGATCAGCGTTTGAGAGAAAGGAATATTGCTCAGCACTGTTTATAGACATTTCCCAAGCATTCGACAAAGTTTGGCATGATGGGCTGATCATTAAAATAACAGGAATGCTTCCACAAAACCCTCACAAACTCCTTGAAAGCTATTTAACTGGCAGAACATTCATGGTTAGATCAAAAAACCAATACTCCCCCACCATGAAAATATCTGCAGGTGACCCTTAAGGCAGCATATTAGGGCCGTGAGTGTATATAATATATACAGCTGATATGCCAACAAGCCCGAGCACACATACTTCTTCGTTTGCATACGACACAACATTTCTTAGTGTTAATCAGGACCTAAAAGTTGCATTGCAGCATTTTCAGTCCAACATCAATGAACTAGAAGCCTGGCTAGAAAAATGGAAAATAAAGGTTAACCCGCAGGGTAGGAAAAAATTAGACTCGCGAGCACAATTCGAGTCAACTCGCTCGTTTTAACCCTTCTGTATGCGATAAGGTCCCTAGGGACCTTTTTGATTTTTATTTATCTATATTTTTCCCCCCTTTGGGATCACATACATTATTATTTATGTATTCCAAAAGCAAAGTGTAAGCTATTGATTAAAACTAAATTTTAAGTAATATGACCAATTTTGCGAGTTTTAACGGTGTTTTACCAAAACAACTGCGTTTGTATGCGATAAGGTCCCGACCTACACGAGTTTATTTGTATTTGAAATTTAGCGATACTTATTTAGCTGCAATTGGCAACACTGAAGCCATCTACGAAAGTACCGTTATCTAGAGTTTTTTCTCTCTTTCTCTTAAAACTTTTATTGTTCTTCTTTCAAAGCAGTCAGTGAATTTTGGTGATCAGTGAGGAAACACGTGTAACACTGGTGTTTCAATCAACAAATAAATTTACAAATTGCAACTTTTATAAGCTAATAAGAATAACATGGCCGCATCAGATTGGGACATCGCGGATATGGTGTTACAAAATTCTTCGCGATATCAGCGAATGTCGGAGGAAGAAAAGAGGATAGTTGACTCAATATTTGCCAGTTTTTTGGACGAAGAAAATGATGATTATGATGGTGCTCAAATTGAAGGTGACACTGAAGGTGACATTGATATGGCTGGCCGTCGCGGAGACGCATCCGACGTCGAAGAGGATGCCCATGTAGAAATCAACGTTGACACGGGTGAAGATGATG
This sequence comes from Pollenia angustigena, assembly GCA_930367215.1. Classification (NCBI taxonomy): domain Eukaryota; kingdom Metazoa; phylum Arthropoda; class Insecta; order Diptera; family Polleniidae; genus Pollenia; species Pollenia angustigena. Next base: position 5,419,478 of record OV884061.1, on the reverse strand, counting down.
ATGACGAAGAACTATTGTTTCATGAAGAAGGTGAAGATCAGCCGCGCGTTGTGGATGACCTCACTTACTTCTATTCCAAGAATGGAATCAAATGGGACAAAGATCCACCAGCAAGTAGCCGTATTCGGGCGCATAACATCTTCAACAGTGGAAGACAGAAACCTGGACCAGTGAATAGCTCGCATGATCCGCTGACAATTTTTCGTTCTCTTATCACTGAAGATATGGCCTATATTATAATGCGCGAAACGAATCGGAAAGCAAACAAGGAAACGTCAGCTTGGAATTTAGGTAACCCGACAAACAAAAAGGAATGGTCACCACTTACTCTAAAGGAGCTTGATGCCTTTGTAGCTATTGTAATATATGCTGGACTTTCTAAATCAAATAGTGAGCCTTGTAAAGAACTATGGGACAAAACTCGAGATCCTTTATACAAAGCAGCAATGTCCTTCAATAGATTTTGTGCTATCAAAAGATTTATTAGATTTGATAGCGCATCAACACGACCTGAAAGATTGGAAACAAGTAAAAAGGCTGCTATTGATGACGTATGGTTGATGCTACAACAGAACTTGTCGGCGGCTTATATTCCCCATGACTCTATAACTGTGGATGAGCAGTTATTTGCCTACAGGGGTCGGACTCGTTTTACACAGTATATTCCAAGTACGGCATAAAAGTATGGTGGCTATGTGACTCTAACACAAACTACCCTCTAAAAGGCATAATATATTCAGGCAAATTACCTAGTCAAGATCGAGAAGTCAATCAGGGCCAAAAGGTTGTACTTCAGCTTGTTTAAAAGTACTTGAACACAGGGAGAACGGTTTATGCCGATAATTTTTTTACTACACTGGATTTGGCAACATTATTGTTGAGACAGAAAACTGGTTTTGTAGGAACTGTTCGGTCAAATAAGGCATTTATACCACAATAATTTCGGAAACACTTTGCCCGTCCCATTCATAGCACGAAAATGATGTCTCACGAATCTCATATGTGCCGAAAAAGAACAAAGCGGTCCTACTTTTATCTACATTGCACTATACTTGTGATGTTGACAATGCCTCTGAAAAACGTAAGCCATTGGCAATCTTGAACTATAATAGTAACAAATCTGGTGTTGACACTATGGACCAAATGCTTGGAACCTACTCAAGCAAACGACCAACAAATCGATTTCCACTTGCATTTTTCTATAATATGCTAGATGTAGCGTCTTTGGCAGCATTCATTATTTTCACACGTATCACTACCGTAGCTATCGCTTATCGTAGGGTTAAAGTTTGTGCTCGCGAGTTTTATTTTTAAACTCGCGAGCACAACTTTTTTTCGACTCGTAAGATTTTTGTGCTCGACTCGTAAGCATAAAACAACTCGTTTTAAAATTTGTGCTTACGAGTTTTATTTTTCAACTCGTAAGCACAAATTTTATTCGAGAAGAAAACGAGTTGAAATCGAGCAACTCGTATAAAAAAATTATTGTTTGCTTGTGCGAAGTAAAAATATACATACGTATGTATGTGTTAAGAAAAGAAGGGAAGGCAAGACGTGTGGGAAAAGGTTGTTAAAGAAATGTTCATACACAAACTGAATGCTAGTCATAAACATGTAAATAAGTATGTATGTATGTTTAAAAATAGGTATACATGCAAAATGTTTAATGATGTGTAATAAAATGTATGCGTTCTTCAGCGACTAACATAAAAGTTTTTGAGATTGGAAACATATTTCTTTTCATAAAAGCTGCCTTTAATTGTGAATAAAATAAACATTTGTCCACCGATTTTCATGTTTTAAGGCTCATTATATTCGTAATATACCAGGCTTTCTCATTAATGAAAATCGTTATGATTTTTTTTTAAGTTTAAAAAAAGTATTATTTACTTACTTCGCATGAAAAAAGCTTGTCGCCGCTAATTTCTAAAAAACTCCGAAACAAGGAAAAACAAAAGAAATGTTATTCGTATGACTTAAAGGACACATTATTCATTATTATTTGTAGTTGTTTTGATGAAAATCGGAGCAATCGTTCATAAGTTGTGATGAAATGTATTAGCATAACCGCCTTATTTCGGGTGAAATATTAATCAAGCCCATAAAAAAAATCTAAAACTCTATATATTTTTATTTAAAGGCTTGAATTTTTTTTTATTTTGATTTTGCACTTTTACTCAGTAATAGATTAATTAAGCGTTTGTTATGGCAACTGAACACTTTTCTCTATAAAAAGAATGGTTGGCAAGACGTTGGGTTGTAAAAGAAATGGTTATATCCAAATACATGGACTAATGGGAATAAACTTGTAGATAAGTACATATGTATGTACACTTGTTTTAAAATTTATATGCAATATAAATAATTATATGTAATAAAATGTATGCATTCATCAGTGGCTTACATAGAAGTGTTTGCAATTCATAAGAAGGAATCAGCTACCTGTTTTTGTATTGAACATTTTCGTTTGCGAATTTACATGGAAAGACCAATAAAAAAAAAATTACAAATTTGTTTTCAATATAGATTCCCTAACGGACATTTTTATATTTGTAACATTTAACAGGCAGTAAGAGTTTTTTATGTGCACGGCACTATACTTTTTATAGGAGTTAAAGAAAGCAATATAAGAGTTTTTATGGCTGCAATAGCCACCATATATGTAATTGTCTTGCTACAACCAAATTAGTTGATTCTTATATATTGTAACGATAGAAATTAAATAATTCCTAGTTTCCTCATTTTTAAAATACCTTTTTTAATTTAAACTTTTTCAATATATTTATATTAACTGTTTAACTCTTTAAAACGAGGTTTCTCTATTAAATGGCACTTATATTATTTGTAGACTTTGTGTTTTGTTGTTATGGAGTCTTAAAAAAATTTTAAGCACTGGAAAAATATGTTTAGGTGTTTTTACTTATTAAATAATAAAGAAAACAATGAATTTTAAAATAAAAACAAAAGTTTTTGCTTTTTTAGGTTTTATTTTTGAGAGATTAATGGCCATTTTCTCATTAGGCGATTATCTTTTTTCCCATGAAAAAATGTACATTAAAGACATCTGGTTTTCTCAATGTCTCATTTGCTTCGATTTTATCGCAAAGCTAACCGGCACTCATCTGCCAATTATTTATTTTCCATCTGCCAATTATTTATTTCCTTTTCAGCTGATTGCTGACTCCCAACTTTTACATGTATTTTGAGTGGCGTTGCCAGCTAAAAACAATGTTTTTTGTCGGTGTATTGAGAAACCCAAAATCGTTAATGGACAGTTTATCGGTCCAATAAATTTATGTTGACATTAAGTAACAGACAGTTTGTCGATACATTGAGAAAATGGCCATAAGCCTTTTATAGCCCTTTTAAAATACCGATTTAGCTTATGTTTCATTCAGCTTTATTCATCATGATAATAACTAACATTGATTTTCAATACTTTGTTAGTAAATATTTCACAATTTAAAATTAAAACTCCTTTGCCATAGTTTTTTTTATGTTTTCAAAACGTATTTCATGATTGCATTCCTTTACACGAATTCTTTTCTTTGCTATTTCTACTTCATGAATCATGATTAGTCACATCATCATTTTTGTTGTATCAATAAAAATATTTTCCTTCTTTTTTTATAAATATGCGATTGTTGTTGTATGTCTTCGATGATACATTTATTCATGCATAGTATGCAGGCCTATTTATCCACGCATGCAAACAAAGAAACCAGAATAAAACATTTAGTTTAGAAAAAATTTACAACAAAAAATAAAACTCGCGAACAATTCTTTTCAGTAGTGCGATTCACTATGCTTTTTAAACCACAATTGTTTCGTTTAAAAATGTTAACCACAAAATTAACCATTTTGTTATTCACTAACACTTTTCACGACATCTGCTGGTGTTTAAAGCCAGCTGTTTCAGTCAGCTGTTATTTTTAACAAAACAAATTGTGGTTTATTAACACCAACATTTTTGGTGTGGTTAAATTCGCTTAGAAAAGTGTTTATTTGTAGTCCATAAATATGATGGATTTGAGATATTTAGCCTACAATTTATCCACTTCTTGCCACACACCAATTTTCCGTGCAGCTTCTTATTTATTTATCCTAAAGCCAACCATTTGACTCAAATAAAATTGAAAAGTAAAAAAAAATTACTTTAATTAAAATTAAATTAATAAAATAATAAAATGAAATAATTAATAAAATAATAAAAATAACTAATGCTTTACGCCAAGGCGAATTCAACAAGGTAAGTGCAACTCTACAACTACAAAAAGCCCCATGTATTTTTTTGCAATTTAATAGGCGCTTGTCAAAAATGCTAACAAGGCAAAAATTGATTGAAAAACAAAATACAAATTTTGTTTGGGTTATAAAAGAGAATATAAAATTCACTTTATTTATTCACAGTTTTTCTAAGAAATTTTTTCAGTTATTTTGGCGCAAAACATAAACAAAATTATGTTTTGACGTTTCCCTATTATTTTTAAATTCGCCGTGGAGACAGCTGATGAACGGCTGAAGAGTTGAGTTTACCTTGTTGAATTCGCCTTGGCTTTACGCACTTTGCAAATAATCATTTAAAATCTATAAATTAAAAGTTTTTTGTTTTGTGTTTTTTATTCTTCTTTGTTATTTTATCCTATTTTGATGTTTCTCTTGGCAGAGTTGCCACAATATATCAATTTGAATAGAGAGAAATATAAAACTTTTTACCATGGTTATAAATAAGTTAGTGAATCACATAGTGGTTAGTGCAAACATCAAAATGTGTGGTTAAAGTAAACACTTTTTAAAGTGTTAAAAGTTAGTGAATTGCACTACAGCTCAACTTACGAATTGAGTTTTATTTTGGACTCTTAAAATTTGAATTCTTTTCCCGAGTTATATTTTTCAACTCTCCAAAATAGTTTTATTTTTTTTACTCGCGAGCCGAAAAGAAAAATTCTTTTAAATGTGAAAAATAAAACACGCTCGAATTGAACTCGCTCGTGAGCGAGAATAATTCGAGCACTCTCCGTACTCTGTTAACCCGGCTTAATGTGCTCACTTAAATTTCACGCTCAGAAGACAAATGTGCCCTGCTGTAAAAATAAATAACATCACTGTTCCGGTAGAAAGCCATGTTAAATACTTGGGAATTCATATAGATAGACGCATGAACTGGTCTCGTCATATTGAAGCGAAAATAACGGCTATGAAATTTAAAGCAGCTCAACTACATTGGCTAATCGGTCGAAACTCAAACTTATCCTTAGACAATAAAGTTCTCTTATACAAGACTATCATAAAACCAATTTGGACATATGGCATCCAATTATGGGGTACTGCATGCGCATCAAACATCCAGAAGCTACAAAGAACACAGTATAGGATGTTACGGCAAATTGTCTTCGTCCCATGGTATAAACTAATGGTCCATCCCAACTACCTCGCTCGGGATCTAATAAAGTTCGAAGGTCACCGGAGGCTGAAAAGATCCGACACTTTGAACCTAGCAGGACTTTTTAACACTTGAATGCAATTAATTAGCGGTTACATTGGTAATGGCTAACAAATACAAATAATAATTAGGATTAAGCTTTGAATACAAATTGTAATTTTCGACAAGAAAGATTCAATAAATAACAAAAAAAATCTAAATGGTTAAGTGCTGCAGTGTCTCTTCTTCTTAAGCAAGTGTGGCCGCCATGATTTAAAATAATTCGAGCTAGTGGATTTGGGTGCTGTTCAAGTCTTTTAAAATATTTTACTGCATATTTTTTAATCATAGTTTTTACTAATGGCACATTGAGATCCTTATGGATGTTTGAGTTTTAAATATACCAGGGAGCGGCTGTAATTATTCGAAGAAGTTTATTTTGGCGCGTTTGAATTTTGTCGATATAAGAGGCCAAGGCAGTGCCCCGTAGTTGAATACCGTAGCACCAGATAAGCTTTGAGATAGAGATGTAAAGTAGAAGCTTGCAATCTATACTAAGGACAGTATTTCTTCCAATAAGCCAATGAATTTGAATGGCTTTTAGTTTCATTTGAGTTAATTTTGCCTCGATGTGGCATTTCCACGTTAATCGCCGATCCAGACGCATACCGAGATATTTTACATGCGAATGTTAAGGAATTATTTGATTATTGATTGTTATAGGGGGCCAGATTCGCGGCGCAATGTTAATGTTATGTGTACGCATTTTTGCTCATTGACCATTATCTTCCATTGTCTTAACCATATTTCTAGTTGTAATATATGATGCTGTAAGTAACGAGATGCTTCATAACGGTTTTCGTGGACACTAAGAAAAGCTGTATCGTCTGAAAATTTTGAAGTTTGGGTGTAGTTGTTTGTTGGCATGTCTAAAGTATAAATTAAGTATAATAGAGGGCCCAGGATGCTGAACTGTCGCACTTCAGAACCAATTGGCTGAGGTGAGCTTTAGAAATTTCATTCCTTAATAATAAATTGACGACCGACTAAGTAGCTTTTTAACAGCTTGTGAGTGTTAACTGGTAAGTTTAGCTTCAATTTTTGTAATAAGCATTCATGCCACACTTTACCAAAAGCTTGAGAAACATCGATAAAGAGAGCGGAACAATATTTTCTTTCTTCGAAGGCTTTTCTTATTGCGTTTACTATTCGGTGGGTTTGCTCAATTGTGCTGTGTTCTCTTCTAAAGCCAAATTGGTGGTAAGGAATACATCTATTTTCATTTAAAATTGGGGTCAGTATTTACACTAACAGCTTCTCCAACAGCTTTGATATATTATAAAGAAAGCTTATAGGCCTCTATGACTCAACTTTTGTGTGATCCTTTCCTGGTTTAGGTATCATGGTAACTAAGGAAACCTTCCACTTTTGATGATAGTATTCCAGACGTAAAATAGCGTTAAAAATTAAAAGAACCATTTTCTTTGCTATGCTGGGGAGTTACATATCTAGATATTAAACAAGAAAAACCTATACATAAGGCCGACGAACTCGTAACTAAAATAAGTGCTGATGCAACTCTAGACAAGTTCGACGACTTTTTAAATAAAATAGGTCAAACTAAATAATCTGAATTGCAAAATCAATTTGTAAAACAAAAAATTTTATGTTAATGATGACAATTAATAATTTTAAAGTAAACTTAAAATAGGTCAAACTAAATAATCAAAATTGCGAAATCAATTTGTAAAATAAACATTTTTATATTAATGATGACAACTAATAATTTTAAAGTAAACTTAAAATAGGTCAAAATAAATGATGACACTTAGTAAAATTGAAACAAACTTATTGATTTCGCAATACCACAATATAATAGTTTAAGTTAAATATTAAGAATTGAAAAGAAAAAGATTCAGTCTTGTTCTTGAAGTCAAATAATAAAAACCTTTTTTTTAAAAAGTCAAACGTTTGTGCTGATTATTAAAGTGGCGCAGTCGGTAGGATCCAAGTTCAGTGAAAAGGATCCAGTGATTCGAACATAAGTTTCATAAAATATTTGTGCAGTGAACACTAATAAAAGTGAACACCACAAATAAAAACTTTAATAAAATAATTGTGCAGTGAATACTAATAAAAGTGAACACCACAAATAAAAACTTTAATAAAATAATTGTGCAGTGAACACTAATAAAAGTGAACACCACAAATAAAAACTTTCACAAAATAATTGTGCAGTGAAAATTAATAAAAGTGAACACCACAAATAAAAACTTTTAGAAAATAATTGTGCAGTGAAAACTAATAAAAGTGAACACCACAAATAAAAACTTTTAGAAAATAATTGTGCAGTGAAAACTAATAAAAGTGGACACCACAAATAAAAACTTTAAAAGAGAGTGCAGTGAAAGCTAACAAAGCCAACACCACAAAAAAGATAATAATAAAGCAAAATTCGGAAAAATCAAAGACAACAAGCGTTTGACAAAAGGAGGATGGCTCACGAACAAGCTCACATACCCCCAGTAGAATTGGTGGAGGAACTGGCCAGAAGAGAACGGCAACTGAAACAACTACAAAGTGCATATCTGGAACTCCAAAACAATCAAATACCTAATAACCAAGGAACAGATACAATATTCATAAATTCTTTTATAAGCAGTTCTGAATACTTTCTCTCAACAATCAACCGTGATGACTTAAAAAAGGAAGCCATAAACGCTATTTTTTATAGGAACATTCAAGGAGAAGCAAAGAACACCGTAATAAACATTTAACAGCCGGACAACTGGGAACTAATAAAGAAAGTCCTAAAGTTAAGGTATCGACCAGATACGGAACCACACCATATATACAAAAGAATAAACAATCTCCGTGTAAATAATGTAAGTGAATTAGCAATAGAAATCCAAAACATTAAATATAAATCGGACGAACTAATTAATTATTATAGTGGTGACCATTGTATCGATTTGACTTACATAGATAGTTTACTAGTTAACACGACTAAAGAAATGACTCAGGGAACATTACTAGATAAAATCTACGACGAACGCGATTTAGGGAATATTATGGACATAATGACTAGAAGAAGATTTGAGGACAGTTGTATTCTACCAGAATATAGAAAGAACACAACATTTAGACAAAATCGGACACAGAATGGACCCAACCATAATCAACGGACGAACTATAATAGTAACTTTAATCAGGGATATAACCAAAAGAATTATTTAGAACGGAATGATTTTAGACGGAATTATAGAGTAGAAAACGATAATACTAAGAACAATAATGTTAATAACTCTGGACGATATAGAGTCCAGAATAACGGGGATAATAATATGTTGAATAATAATTTCCAGAAGTTCGCTCAGGTAGGAAACCCTAGGCCAAATTCCGGCCAATATCGCTGGAATCAACCTAGGCAAGACCGAATCGAACGAATGGAAGTAGATAATGTGGAAATATGCCATGGACATTTTGATAATAGAGGAAATTTTCAAGGATCCACTAGGTCGGGGAACCCAAGGCCAAATTTTAGCCAAACCAGCTGGAATCAACCTTGGCAGGGCCAAAACGGATCGATTGAACAGGGCCGTGAGGAGATAAATAATAATCAGTTGGCAGGACACTCTGAGCCAAACCTATGTAAGTGTAACGTAGGTCAACTCAGACAAAGCCAGGATCAGTTTTTTCGGGAACCTCATCGGACTGTCTACCCACAATAGAAATTACAATTAATAGAAAGAAATACATTGCATTAATAGATACGGGAGCAAAAATAAGTTTGATCGATAAGAAGATAAATAATTTTGAGAATATTTTATTAAGGGAACCAATTGAGTTTAGTACAATAACAGGGAAAGAGGTAATAAGATATGAGGTGCTAGCTGATGCACCTAATGAGTTTAATTTACCTATCAATTCAAAGGTTAGATGGAAGTTGACTGAATTGAAGGGACGAAAATATAGTTTTATAATCGGGTCTGATTTGATGAACGGTTTTTACACCATAATAAATTTAATAGATGGATACATATCATTTAATAGCAAAATTAGTAGATTTTTAGTAAATCCATATAGGGACATTGAAATTTGTACACTGGAAGGAAGCGAATTCGAATGGGATAGAATTCAACTGGACCATTTGAATACGGAAGAACATAGGGAAATAACGAATATTTTAAAAAGATTTAAGAATTTATTTTTTAAAGAGGGTGACCAGTTAACAAGTACAACGGACATAAAACATGCAATTAAGACGACAACGAATGAGCAGATAAATTCTAAATTATACAGATACCCCCCACAACACGAGGAGGAGGTACGAAGACAAATAAAAGAAATGGAAGAACAGGGTATAATTAGAAAAAGTAACTCCAGGTATTCGAGTCCTTTAATAGTAGTACCCAAAAAGGCGGACAACTCAGGTCAAAAAAAATATAGAATTGTAGTGGACTATAGAAAACTCAACGAAGTAACCATAGACGATAAATTTCCACCAAATTAGGACGGGCTCAATACTTTACAACGATAGATTTAGCAAAGGGATATCATCAAATATTGATTGAAGAACAGGATAGAGAGAAAACAGCTTTCGTAACACCACATGGACTTTACGAGTTCATACGAATGCCATTCGGACTGAAGAACGCACCTTTCAGAGATTAATGAACGAGACACTAAGGGACTATATAAATAGGACTTGCGTAGTATACCTTGACGATATCCTCATTTTTAGTACTTCACTAAAAGAACATGTGAAAGCGATAACGGACATATTTAAAGTACTGGAACAGACTAACTTAAAAATACAAATTGACAAATGCAATTTTATGAAGAAAGACACTCAGTTTTTGGGACACGTTCTGACAAGTGAAGGACTCAAGCCAAATCCGGAGAAAATTAAAGTTATTAAAGAGCTAGAGATTCCTAAAACTGAAAGACAGATAAAAAGTTTTTTAGGGCTAACGGGTTATTACAGAAAATTTGTAAGGGACTATGCCAAAGTAGCACAGCCAATAACAAAATATTTAAAAAAAGGTGTAAAGATAAATATTAAAGACCCAACGTATATAGAAGCATTCGAAAAATTGAAAACCTTAATTATATCACACCCAATTCTTAGATACCCAAATTTTGAAAAGAAATTTACTCTAACCACGGATGCATCTAACTACGCAATTGGTGCTGTCTTATCGCAAGAAGGACACCCAATATGTTTTGCATTAAGGACATTAAATAACCACGAAAGAAACTATTCGGCAACGGATAAAGAGTTTTTAGCCATACTATGGAGTGTGAATTATTTACGACCATATCTTTATGGGAGAAAGTTCCAAATTCTAACGGACCATCAACCAATTAAGTTTTTACACTCAAAATATAAAGGAAAAGATATGTCTCCGAGACATCAAAGATGGCTTCTGAAACTAGGAGAATATGATTTCGAGATAGAGTACATAAAAGGAAAGGAGAATAGAGTAGCCGATTTTTTAAGTAGAATAGAAAATGAAAATGAAGAAAAAGATGGAAACAGAGAAAATATTCGGAAGAATTCGGATAATGAATCAGATCTTAACATAATAGACAATATAGAAGACGATGATGTATCTATGGTAACCGTTCATTCAGCGGAGGAAAATTTGCATGATCATTTTTATACTAACCCTAGAAGGCTAACCCACGTAAAATTTACGTGTAGTTTTTTGTATTATTGTTGCTACACAAGCATCCAGTGATCTAACGGTACCAAATTCAACAAGTGCTTTTTTCATTTGTTTTTGAGCAAATGCAAAGAGATGAACAATGAATTTCTAGTCGTGAAAGTACTTTTAGAGCGACAACATTAAAAGCCTATACGTAAAAATTACGTAGTGTTATTTTTAAGAGTAAAATTTGTGCACGTAAATTTTACGGTGTTAGCAATAAAAGTAAAATTTTGTACAATAATTTTGAACAGTGACGGAAAATGGAAAGTCAAAAAGCGATGAATTCTAAGCGCGGTCTCAACTGTGAAGAGGTTGAGGAATTGCTTAACGGCAGCGACTTCAGCGATAACAGCGACGTTAGCGATAGAGAGGAGGAAGATGATTTTGATAGCGATGACAGTTTTGCTGATAAAAATTGGTATCCCACTGCAGAAGATGAAAATGAAATTCAAAATGATTTGGCAGAAACATTTGACTTATCGCGGGATGCTTCGTATTTACCGGAAAATAATAAGCGGCAAAAAATAAACACAACAGAACAAATTCCTGTAGTTAGCCTAGAAGTAGAAAAAGGTGTAATTTTAGGCAAGAACGGACATATTTGGAATAACTTTCCACTGCACCGTGAAGGCGGTAAATGTTCTTCAAAAAATATTATATTTATCCGGCCAGGTAAGAAATTAACAAGTGCATTATTTGTATTTTTTTTATTGTTATTTTTATGTTTAATTAGGCCCAACGGCCACAGCAAAGGAGTCAATAGAGCCAAAAGATATATTTGATTTATTTATGACTGAAGCTATGTTGAACACTATTTTGAATCATACAAATTGCAAAATTTCCCAGCTTAGACAGAAATATAAATTAAAAAAATCCACAGTTTGTGAAACTAATTTGGTGGAATTGAAAGCCTTGTTAGGCTTGTTGTTGTTGTCTGCAGCTTTGAAGAGTAATAACCTTACTGCTGCACTATTATTTGACACTTCTTACTCTGGAGACAGATACAGAGCCACAATGAGTAAGGAAAGAAAGTAAAGAATTTATTTTTATTTTTAATAAACAAAAAGTAAAAAAAATACAGATGTTACCACATTAATTGAAGCACTTTTGCAAAAATTCCATGGTACGTAAAATTTACGTGGCGTTAGTCTTAACGTATAATTAAATGACGTTAGCCTTCTAGGGTTAAAGAGGAAATAGTCAATAAATATAGAACACAAGTTATACTAACAGATAACAAGGTCGAGGAAATGAAGATTTTACACGGCAAAAGAATTATTTTTATAGCAGAAGCAGATTTTAATAGAATGGGAGAAATATTTAGAAAATACATCAACAAAGGAAAGATAGGGATATTTTCGGAATTGTCCGAACATAGTTATACTATGGTTCAGGAAAAGTTAATAGAAATGTTCTCTAATGACAAACAGATAGAGTTAATAAAATGCACTATGCGGGCACAAGATATAGAAACCGACGTAGAGGCAGTTAAACAAATATCTCTTTACCATATTAGAGAAAGTATGCACTCAGGCATTATTGAAACATATAATCAGATAAAATACAAAATATACTATCCAAAGCTAATGGAATTAATTCAAATAGTCATTAATCAATGTGAAATATGCCAGGAAGTGAAGTATGATAGGAGACCAATTAAGCCAAAATTTGCAATTACGGAAACACCATCGGGAAAGAACGAAATTATACATATAGATACTTATGTTATTAAGGGAAACCATTTTTTAACAGTAATAGATAAATTTTCCAAATTCGGAGCAGCTTACCCAATCAACGACAGAAATCACGTAACAATTATAGAACAATTAGAAGATCACTTTGCTAAAATAGGAAAACCCGGAAAGATAATGGCGGACAATGAATTTAAAGCTATCAGAGTAAAAGAATTTTTAGAAAAGGAAAACGTTGAATTACATCTAACTAAACCAAATAGTCATACAGGTAACGCGGACATAGAGCGTTTGCATAATACAATTGCTGAAAAATTTAGGATATTGAATAAAATAGAGAAGGAAGTCCCAACGAAACAATTGATTCAGAGGGCTATTCGAAATTATAACAACCGCTATCATTCGAGCATTAAATGTACACCTAGTGATGTACATTTGGGGAAAATTAACAATAATACAGTTAGAAAGAATTTAGAAGATAAAAAAAGAAAAATAATAAATAAATTGAACGAAAATAGGGAAGAGTATACGGAAAATAGAGAGGAAGGATTTGTTAAAAATTATAAAGCAGTTAGACATAAGGAACAACCAAAATACAGAAAATCCAAGTTAGACAGAGTACATAATTGTAATATTAAACGACCTTTGAAATTTTCAGGTATGGACAATACTGATGACAATACTAATAGGGATACCGAGAATTAAGGGAATGATGACTACAGAACGTCTGACAAATCAAATGGGATTTATAGATATTTTTGTGAAAAATAAGGAAATCGTTAATGAATCGGACATTATACTACATATAATTAACCTAAACGAAATAGAGAACATTCTGAATAACATAACGGAGAATATTATTTTAATGAAAGTAGAGAATAAAAATTTGCTTCAGTTAGAATTAATGGACACCAGGAATAAATTAATGACTTTAATACCGAAACGAAACAGACAAAGAAGGGGACTAATAAATGGAATAGGAAGTATGTCTAAATGGTTATTTGGAACAATGGACGAAGAGGACAGACAGAACATACAAAACCATCTTTTAAACATTAATGAAATAAATAAAATAACGAATTTGTAAAATAAACATTTTTATATTAATGATGACAACTAATAATTTTAAAGTAAACTTAAAATAGGTCAAAATAAATGATGACACTTAGTAAAATTGAAACAAACTTATTGATTTCGCAATACCACAATATAATAGTTTAAGTTAAATATTAAGAATTGAAAAGAAAAAGATTCAGTCTTGTTCTTGAAGTCAAATAATAAAAACCTTTTTTTTTTAAAGTCAAACGTTTGTGCTGATTATTTAAGTGGCGCAGTCGGTAGGATCCAAGTTCAGTGAAAAGGATCCAGTGATTCGAACATACGTTTCATAAAATAATTGTGCAGTGAACACTAATAAAAGTGAACACCACAAATAAAAACTTTAATAAAATAATTGTGCAGTGAACACTAATAAAAGTGAACACCACAAATAAAAACTTTAATAAAATAATTGTGCAGTGAACACTAATAAAAGTGAACACCACAAATAAAAACTTTCACAAAATAATTGTGCAGTGAAAATTAATAAAAGTGAACACCACAAATAAAAACTTTTAGAAAATAATTGTGCAGTGAAAACTAATAAAAGTGAACACCACAAATAAAAACTTTTAGAAAATAATTGTGCAGTGAAAACTAATAAAAGTGGACACCACAAATAAAAACTTTAAAAGAGAGTGCAGTGAAAGCTAGCAAAGCCAACACCACAAAAAAGATAATAATAAAGCAAAATTCGGAAAAATCAAAGACAACAAGCGTTTGACAAAAGGAGGATGGCTCACAAACAAGCTCACATACCCCCAGTAGAATTGGTGGAGGAACTGGCCAGAAGAGAACGGCAACTGGAACAACTACAAAGTGCATATCTGGAACTCCAAAACAATCAAATACCTAATAACCAAGGAACAGATACAATATTCAAGAACGTATCCCAATTACCGGTATTAACTGGAACGAACGAAATCACCATAAATTCTTTTATAAGCAGTTCTGAATACTTTCTCTCAACAATCAACCGTGATGACTTAAAAAATGAAGCCATAAACGCTATTTTTTATAGGAACATTCAAGGAGAAGCAAAGAACACCGTAATAAACATTTAACAGCCGGACAACTGGGAACTAATAAAGAAAGTCCTAAAGTTAAGGTATCGACCAGATACGGAACCACACCATATATACAAAAGAATAAACAATCTCCGTGTAAATAATGTAAGTGAATTAGCAATAGAAATCCAAAACATTAAATATAAATCGGACGAACTAATTAATTATTATAGTGGTGACCATTGTATCGATTTGACTAACATAGATAGTTTACTAGTTAACACGACTAAAGAAATGACTCAGGGAACATTACTAGATAAAATCTACGACGAACGCGATTTAGGGAATATTATGGACATAATGACTAGAAGAAGATTTGAGGATAGTTGTATTCGACCAGAATATAGAAAGAACACAACATTTAGACAAAATCGGACACAGAATGGACCCAACCATAATCAACGGACGAACTATAATAGTAACTTTAATCAGGGATATAACCAAAAGAATTATTTAGAACGGAATGATTTTAGACGGAATTATAGAGTAGAAAACGATAATACTAAGAACAATAATGTTAATAACTCTGGACGATATAGAGTCCAGAATAACGGGGATAATAATATGTTGAATAATAATTTCCAGAAGTTCGCTCAGGTAGGAAACCCTAGGCCAAATTCCGGCCAATATCGCTGGAATCAACCTAGGCAAGACCGAATCGAACGAATGGAAGTAGATAATGTGGAAATATGCCATGGACATTTTGATAATAGAGGAAATTTTCAAGGATCCACTAGGTCGGGGAACCCAAGGCCAAATTTCAGCCAAACCAGCTGGAATCAACCTTGGCAGGGCCAAAACGGATCGATTGAACAGGGCCGTGAGGAGATAAATAATAATCAGTTGGCAGGATACTCTGAGCCAAACCTATGTAAGTGTAACGTAGGTCAACTCAGACAAAGCCAGGATCAGTTTTTTCGGGAACCTCATCGGACTGTCTACCCACAATAGAAATTACAATTAATAGAAAGAAATACATTGCATTAATAGATACGGGAGCAAAAATAAGTTTGATCGATAAGAAGATAAATAATTTTGAGAATATTTTATTAAGGGAACCAATTGAGTTTAGTACAATAACAGGGAAAGAGGTAATAAGATATGAGGTGCTAGCTGATGCACCTAATGAGTTTAATTTACCTATCAATTCAAAGGTTAGATGGAAGTTGACTGAATTGAAGGGACGAAAATATAGTTTTATAATCGGGTCTGATTTGATGAACGGTTTTTACACCATAATAAATTTAATAGATGGATACATATCATTTAATAGCAAAATTAGTAGATTTTTAGTAAATCCATATAGGGACATTGAAATTTGTACACTGGAAGGAAGCGAATTCGAATGGGATAGAATTCAACTGGACCATTTGAATACGGAAGAACATAGGGAAATAACGAATATTTTAAAAAGATTTAAGAATTTATTTTTTAAAGAGGGTGACCAGTTAACAAGTACAACGGACATAAAACATGCAATTAAGACGACAACGAATGAGCAGATAAATTCTAAATTATACAGATACCCCCCACAACACGAGGAGGAGGTACGAAGACAAATAAAAGAAATGGAAGAACAGGGTATAATTAGAAAAAGTAACTCCAGGTATTCGAGTCCTTTAATAGTAGTACCCAAAAAGGCGGACAACTCAGGTCAAAAAAAATATAGAATTGTAGTGGACTATAGAAAACTCAACGAAGTAACCATAGACGATAAATTTCCACCAAATTAGGACGGGCTCAATACTTTACAACGATAGATTTAGCAAAGGGATATCATCAAATATTGATTGAAGAACAGGATAGAGAGAAAACAGCTTTCGTAACACCACATGGACTTTACGAGTTCATACGAATGCCATTCGGACTGAAGAACGCACCTTTCAGAGATTAATGAACGAGACACTAAGGGACTATATAAATAGGACTTGCGTAGTATACCTTGACGATATCCTCATTTTTAGTACTTCACTAAAAGAACATGTGAAAGCAATAACGGACATGTTTAAAGTACTGGAACTGACTAACTTAAAAATACAAATTGACAAATGCAATTTTATGAAGAAAGACACTCAGTTTTTGGGACACGTTCTGACAAGTGAAGGACTCAAGCCAAATCTGGAGAAAATTAAAGTTATTAAAGAGCTAGAGATTCCTAAAACTGAAAGACAGATAAAAAGTTTTTTAGGGCTAACGGGTTATTACAGAAAATTTGTAAGGGACTATGCCAAAGTAGCACAGCCAATAACAAAATATTTAAAAAAAGGTGTAAAGATAAATATTAAAGACCCAACGTATATAGAAGCATTCGAAAAATTGAAAACCTTAAATATATCACACCCAATTCTTAGATACCCAAATTTTGAAAAGAAATTTACTCTAACCACGGATGCATCTAACTACGCAATTGGTGCTGTCTTATCGCAAGAAGGACACCCAATATGTTTTGCATTAAGGACATTAAATAACCACGAAAGAAACTATTCGGCAACGGATAAAGAGTTTTTAGCCATACTATGGAGTGTGAATTATTTACGACCATATCTTTATGGGAGAAAGTTCCAAATTCTAACGGACCATCAACCAATTAAGTTTTTACACTCAAAATATAAAGGAAAAGATATGTCTCCGAGACATCAAAGATGGCTTCTGAAACTAGGAGAATATGATTTCGAGATAGAGTACATAAAAGGAAAGGAGAATAGAGTAGCCGATTTTTTAAGTAGAATAGAAAATGATAATGAAGAAAAAGATGGAAACAGAGAAAATATTCGGAAGAATTCGGATAATGAATCAGATCTTAACATAATAGACAATATAGAAGACGATGATGTATCTATGGTAACCGTTCATTCAGCGGAGGAAAATTTGCATGATCATTTTTATATTAAAGAGGAAATAGTCAATAAATATAGAACACAAGTTATACTAACAGATAACAAGGTCGAGGAAATGAAGATTTTACACGGCAAAAGAATTATTTTTATAGCAGAAGCAGATTTTAATAGAATGGGAGAAATATTTAGAAAATACATCAACAAAGGAAAGATAGGGATATTTTCGGAATTGTCCGAACATAGTTATACTATGGTTCAGGAAAAGTTAATAGAAATGTTCTCTAATGACAAACAGATAGAGTTAATAAAATGCACTATGCGGGCACAAGATATAGAAACCGACGTAGAGGCAGTTAAACAAATATCTCTTTACCATATTAGAGAAAGTATGCACTCAGGCATTATTGAAACATATAATCAGATAAAATACAAAATATACTATCCAAAGCTAATGGAATTAATTCAAATAGTCATTAATCAATGTGAAATATGCCAGGAAGTGAAGTATGATAGGAGACCAATTAAGCCAAAATTTGCAATTACGGAAACACCATCGGGAAAGAACGAAATTATACATATAGATACTTATGTTATTAAGGGAAACCATTTTTTAACAGTAATAGATAAATTTTCCAAATTCGGAGCAGCTTACCCAATCAACGACAGAAATCACGTAACAATTATAGAACAATTAGAAGATCACTTTGCTAAAATAGGAAAACCCGGAAAGATAATGGCGGACAATGAATTTAAAGCTATCAGAGTAAAAGAATTTTTAGAAAAGGAAAACGTTGAATTACATCTAACTAAACCAAATAGTCATACAGGTAACGCGGACATAGAGCGTTTGCATAATACAATTGCTGAAAAATTTAGGATATTGAATAAAATAGAGAAGGAAGTCCCAACGAAACAATTGATTCAGAGGGCTATTCGAAATTATAACAACCGCTATCATTCGAGCATTAAATGTACACCTAGTGATGTACATTTGGGGAAAATTAACAATAATACAGTTAGAAAGAATTTAGAAGATAAAAAAAGAAAAATAATAAATAAATTGAACGAAAATAGGGAAGAGTATACGGAAAATAGAGAGGAAGGATTTGTTAAAAATTATAAAGCAGTTAGACATAAGGAACAACCAAAATACAGAAAATCCAAGTTAGACAGAGTACATAATTGTAATATTAAACGACCTTTGAAATTTTCAGGTATGGACAATACTGATGACAATACTAATAGGGATACCGAGAATTAAGGGAATGATGACTACAGAACGTCTGACAAATCAAATGGGATTTATAGATATTTTTGTGAAAAATAAGGAAATCGTTAATGAATCGGACATTATACTACATATAATTAACCTAAACGAAATAGAGAACATTCTGAATAACATTACGGAGAATATTATTTTAATGAAAGTAGAGAATAAAAATTTGCTTCAGTTAGAATTAATGGACACCAGGAATAAATTAATGACTTTAATACCGAAACGAAACAGACAAAGAAGGGGACTAATAAATGGAATAGGAAGTATGTCTAAATGGTTATTTGGAACAATGGACGAAGAGGACAGACAGAACATACAAAACCATATTTTAAACATTAATGAAATAACGGAAAATAACAACCAACAAATACTAATTAATAATTATTTTAATGACACTCTAAACCATTTAAAACTAGTTATAAGTAATGATAGAAAGACAATAGAAAGAGAAATAAATTCTATAAGTAAAATTTTGGAAATAGAAAACAAGAAAAATATATATTTGGAACAAATGACTAACATACAATTGTTAAAAAATAAAATAGAACAGTTACAAGATAATGTAATATCTGCACAACATAATATTGTACATCCAAATATTTTGACAAGTTATGAAATACAAAAGTATGAAATTGACTATAATAAACTTAAATATATACAACTCGGAACAGCAATTTTAAACAATTCCCATTTAATTTTCAGCATTTAATTAAAAAATTTTTTACTAATAAAATAACATTTGAAAAAATTGAACTAGAACATCAATCTAATGTAAGAAACATCTAAGATTTAAAATACCATAAAAAAATAATATACAGTTTTAACATTTCAATTTTTATTGTAATAATTATCATCATTAATATAATTTTTATTAAACACAAACATATAACTTTAAAATTAAATAAAAGAATTCAGGAGAATTCTTATCTAAAAGGGGGAGTAGTTACATATCTAGATATTAAACAAGAAAAACCTATACATAAAGCCGACGAACTTGTAACTAAAATAAGTGCTGATGCAACTCTAGACAAGTTCGACGACTTTTTAAATAAAATAGGTCAAACTAAATAAGCTGAATTGCAAAATCAATTTGTAAAACAAACAATTTTATATTAATGATGACAATTAATAATTTTAAAGTAAACTTAAAATAGGTCAAACTAAATAATCAAAATTGCGAAATCAATTTGTAAAATAAACATTTTTATATTAATGATGACAACTAATAATTTTAAAGTAAACTTAAAATAGGTCAAAATAAATGATGACACTTAGTAAAATTGAAACAAACTTATTGATTTCGCAATACCACAATATAATAGTTTAAGTTAAATATTAAGAATTGAAAAGAAAAAGATTCAGTCTTGTTCTTGAAGTCAAATAATAAAAACCTTTTTTTTAAAAAGTCAAACGTTTGTGCTGATTATTAAAGTGGCGCAGTCGGTAGGATCCAAGTTCAGTGAAAAGGATCCAGTGATTCGAACATAAGTTTCATAAAATATTTGTGCAGTGAACACTAATAAAAGTGAACACCACAAATAAAAACTTTAATAAAATAATTGTGCAGTGAATACTAATAAAAGTGAACACCACAAATAAAAACTTTAATAAAATAATTGTGCAGTGAACACTAATAAAAGTGAACACCACAAATAAAAACTTTCACAAAATAATTGTGCAGTGAAAATTAATAAAAGTGAACACCACAAATAAAAACTTTTAGAAAATAATTGTGCAGTGAAAACTAATAAAAGTGAACACCACAAATAAAAACTTTTAGAAAATAATTGTGCAGTGAAAACTAATAAAAGTGGACACCACAAATAAAAACTTTAAAAGAGAGTGCAGTGAAAGCTAACAAAGCCAACACCACAAAAAAGATAATAATAAAGCAAAATTCGGAAAAATCAAAGACAACAAGCGTTTGACAAAAGGAGGATGGCTCACGAACAAGCTCACATACCCCCAGTAGAATTGGTGGAGGAACTGGCCAGAAGAGAACGGCAACTGAAACAACTACAAAGTGCATATCTGGAACTCCAAAACAATCAAATACCTAATAACCAAGGAACAGATACAATATTCATAAATTCTTTTATAAGCAGTTCTGAATACTTTCTCTCAACAATCAACCGTGATGACTTAAAAAAGGAAGCCATAAACGCTATTTTTTATAGGAACATTCAAGGAGAAGCAAAGAACACCGTAATAAACATTTAACAGCCGGACAACTGGGAACTAATAAAGAAAGTCCTAAAGTTAAGGTATCGACCAGATACGGAACCACACCATATATACAAAAGAATAAACAATCTCCGTGTAAATAATGTAAGTGAATTAGCAATAGAAATCCAAAACATTAAATATAAATCGGACGAACTAATTAATTATTATAGTGGTGACCATTGTATCGATTTGACTTACATAGATAGTTTACTAGTTAACACGACTAAAGAAATGACTCAGGGAACATTACTAGATAAAATCTACGACGAACGCGATTTAGGGAATATTATGGACATAATGACTAGAAGAAGATTTGAGGACAGTTGTATTCTACCAGAATATAGAAAGAACACAACATTTAGACAAAATCGGACACAGAATGGACCCAACCATAATCAACGGACGAACTATAATAGTAACTTTAATCAGGGATATAACCAAAAGAATTATTTAGAACGGAATGATTTTAGACGGAATTATAGAGTAGAAAACGATAATACTAAGAACAATAATGTTAATAACTCTGGACGATATAGAGTCCAGAATAACGGGGATAATAATATGTTGAATAATAATTTCCAGAAGTTCGCTCAGGTAGGAAACCCTAGGCCAAATTCCGGCCAATATCGCTGGAATCAACCTAGGCAAGACCGAATCGAACGAATGGAAGTAGATAATGTGGAAATATGCCATGGACATTTTGATAATAGAGGAAATTTTCAAGGATCCACTAGGTCGGGGAACCCAAGGCCAAATTTTAGCCAAACCAGCTGGAATCAACCTTGGCAGGGCCAAAACGGATCGATTGAACAGGGCCGTGAGGAGATAAATAATAATCAGTTGGCAGGACACTCTGAGCCAAACCTATGTAAGTGTAACGTAGGTCAACTCAGACAAAGCCAGGATCAGTTTTTTCGGGAACCTCATCGGACTGTCTACCCACAATAGAAATTACAATTAATAGAAAGAAATACATTGCATTAATAGATACGGGAGCAAAAATAAGTTTGATCGATAAGAAGATAAATAATTTTGAGAATATTTTATTAAGGGAACCAATTGAGTTTAGTACAATAACAGGGAAAGAGGTAATAAGATATGAGGTGCTAGCTGATGCACCTAATGAGTTTAATTTACCTATCAATTCAAAGGTTAGATGGAAGTTGACTGAATTGAAGGGACGAAAATATAGTTTTATAATCGGGTCTGATTTGATGAACGGTTTTTACACCATAATAAATTTAATAGATGGATACATATCATTTAATAGCAAAATTAGTAGATTTTTAGTAAATCCATATAGGGACATTGAAATTTGTACACTGGAAGGAAGCGAATTCGAATGGGATAGAATTCAACTGGACCATTTGAATACGGAAGAACATAGGGAAATAACGAATATTTTAAAAAGATTTAAGAATTTATTTTTTAAAGAGGGTGACCAGTTAACAAGTACAACGGACATAAAACATGCAATTAAGACGACAACGAATGAGCAGATAAATTCTAAATTATACAGATACCCCCCACAACACGAGGAGGAGGTACGAAGACAAATAAAAGAAATGGAAGAACAGGGTATAATTAGAAAAAGTAACTCCAGGTATTCGAGTCCTTTAATAGTAGTACCCAAAAAGGCGGACAACTCAGGTCAAAAAAAATATAGAATTGTAGTGGACTATAGAAAACTCAACGAAGTAACCATAGACGATAAATTTCCACCAAATTAGGACGGGCTCAATACTTTACAACGATAGATTTAGCAAAGGGATATCATCAAATATTGATTGAAGAACAGGATAGAGAGAAAACAGCTTTCGTAACACCACATGGACTTTACGAGTTCATACGAATGCCATTCGGACTGAAGAACGCACCTTTCAGAGATTAATGAACGAGACACTAAGGGACTATATAAATAGGACTTGCGTAGTATACCTTGACGATATCCTCATTTTTAGTACTTCACTAAAAGAACATGTGAAAGCAATAACGGACATGTTTAAAGTACTGGAACTGACTAACTTAAAAATACAAATTGACAAATGCAATTTTATGAAGAAAGACACTCAGTTTTTGGGACACGTTCTGACAAGTGAAGGACTCAAGCCAAATCTGGAGAAAATTAAAGTTATTAAAGAGCTAGAGATTCCTAAAACTGAAAGACAGATAAAAAGTTTTTTAGGGCTAACGGGTTATTACAGAAAATTTGTAAGGGACTATGCCAAAGTAGCACAGCCAATAACAAAATATTTAAAAAAAGGTGTAAAGATAAATATTAAAGACCCAACGTATATAGAAGCATTCGAAAAATTGAAAACCTTAAATATATCACACCCAATTCTTAGATACCCAAATTTTGAAAAGAAATTTACTCTAACCACGGATGCATCTAACTACGCAATTGGTGCTGTCTTATCGCAAGAAGGACACCCAATATGTTTTGCATTAAGGACATTAAATAACCACGAAAGAAACTATTCGGCAACGGATAAAGAGTTTTTAGCCATACTATGGAGTGTGAATTATTTACGACCATATCTTTATGGGAGAAAGTTCCAAATTCTAACGGACCATCAACCAATTAAGTTTTTACACTCAAAATATAAAGGAAAAGATATGTCTCCGAGACATCAAAGATGGCTTCTGAAACTAGGAGAATATGATTTCGAGATAGAGTACATAAAAGGAAAGGAGAATAGAGTAGCCGATTTTTTAAGTAGAATAGAAAATGAAAATGAAGAAAAAGATGGAAACAGAGAAAATATTCGGAAGAATTCGGATAATGAATCAGATCTTAACATAATAGACAATATAGAAGACGATGATGTATCTATGGTAACCGTTCATTCAGCGGAGGAAAATTTGCATGATCATTTTTATACTAACCCTAGAAGGCTAACCCACGTAAATTTTACGTGTAGTTTTTTGTATTATTGTTGCTACACAAGCATCCAGTGATCTAACGGTACCAAATTCAACAAGTGCTTTTTTCATTTGTTTTTGAGCAAATGCAAAGAGATGAACAATGAATTTCTAGTCGTGAAAGTACTTTTAGAGCGACAACATTAAAAGCCTATACGTAAAAATTACGTAGTGTTATTTTTAAGAGTAAAATTTGTGCACGTAAATTTTACGGTGTTAGCAATAAAAGTAAAATTTTGTACAATAATTTTGAACAGTGACGGAAAATGGAAAGTCAAAAAGCGATGAATTCTAAGCGCGGTCTCAACTGTGAAGAGGTTGAGGAATTGCTTAACGGCAGCGACTTCAGCGATAACAGCGACGTTAGCGATAGAGAGGAGGAAGATGATTTTGATAGCGATGACAGTTTTGCTGATAAAAATTGGTATCCCACTGCAGAAGATGAAAATGAAATTCAAAATGATTTGGCAGAAACATTTGACTTATCGCGGGATGCTTCGTATTTACCGGAAAATAATAAGCGGCAAAAAATAAACACAACAGAACAAATTCCTGTAGTTAGCCTAGAAGTAGAAAAAGGTGTAATTTTAGGCAAGAACGGACATATTTGGAATAACTTTCCACTGCACCGTGAAGGCGGTAAATGTTCTTCAAAAAATATTATATTTATCCGGCCAGGTAAGAAATTAACAAGTGCATTATTTGTATTTTTTTTATTGTTATTTTTATGTTTAATTAGGCCCAACGGCCACAGCAAAGGAGTCAATAGAGCCAAAAGATATATTTGATTTATTTATGACTGAAGCTATGTTGAACACTATTTTGAATCATACAAATTGCAAAATTTCCCAGCTTAGACAGAAATATAAATTAAAAAAATCCACAGTTTGTGAAACTAATTTGGTGGAATTGAAAGCCTTGTTAGGCTTGTTGTTGTTGTCTGCAGCTTTGAAGAGTAATAACCTTACTGCTGCACTATTATTTGACACTTCTTACTCTGGAGACAGATACAGAGCCACAATGAGTAAGGAAAGAAAGTAAAGAATTTATTTTTATTTTTAATAAACAAAAAGTAAAAAAAATACAGATGTTACCACATTAATTGAAGCACTTTTGCAAAAATTCCATGGTACGTAAAATTTACGTGGCGTTAGTCTTAACGTATAATTAAATGACGTTAGCCTTCTAGGGTTAAAGAGGAAATAGTCAATAAATATAGAACACAAGTTATACTAACAGATAACAAGGTCGAGGAAATGAAGATTTTACACGGCAAAAGAATTATTTTTATAGCAGAAGCAGATTTTAATAGAATGGGAGAAATATTTAGAAAATACATCAACAAAGGAAAGATAGGGATATTTTCGGAATTGTCCGAACATAGTTATACTATGGTTCAGGAAAAGTTAATAGAAATGTTCTCTAATGACAAACAGATAGAGTTAATAAAATGCACTATGCGGGCACAAGATATAGAAACCGACGTAGAGGCAGTTAAACAAATATCTCTTTACCATATTAGAGAAAGTATGCACTCAGGCATTATTGAAACATATAATCAGATAAAATACAAAATATACTATCCAAAGCTAATGGAATTAATTCAAATAGTCATTAATCAATGTGAAATATGCCAGGAAGTGAAGTATGATAGGAGACCAATTAAGCCAAAATTTGCAATTACGGAAACACCATCGGGAAAGAACGAAATTATACATATAGATACTTATGTTATTAAGGGAAACCATTTTTTAACAGTAATAGATAAATTTTCCAAATTCGGAGCAGCTTACCCAATCAACGACAGAAATCACGTAACAATTATAGAACAATTAGAAGATCACTTTGCTAAAATAGGAAAACCCGGAAAGATAATGGCGGACAATGAATTTAAAGCTATCAGAGTAAAAGAATTTTTAGAAAAGGAAAACGTTGAATTACATCTAACTAAACCAAATAGTCATACAGGTAACGCGGACATAGAGCGTTTGCATAATACAATTGCTGAAAAATTTAGGATATTGAATAAAATAGAGAAGGAAGTCCCAACGAAACAATTGATTCAGAGGGCTATTCGAAATTATAACATCCGCTATCATTCGAGCATTAAATGTACACCTAGTGATGTATATTTGGGGAAAATTAACAATAATACAGTTAGAAAGAATTTAGAAGATAACAAAAGAAAAATAATAAATAAATTGAACGAAAATAGGGAAGAGTATACGGAAAATAGAGAGGAAGGATTTGTTAAAAATTATAAAGCAGTTAGACATAAGGAACAACCAAAATACAGAAAATCCAAGTTAGACAGAGTACATAATTGTAATATTAAACGACCTTTGAAATTTTCAGGTATGGACAATACTAATAGGGATACCGAGAATTAAGGGAATGATGACTACAGAACGTCTGACAAATCAAATGGGATTTATAGATATTTTTGTGAAAAATAAGGAAATCGTTAATGAATCGGACATTATACTACATATAATTAACCTAAACGAAATAGAGAACATTCTGAATAACATTACGGAGAATATTATTTTAATGAAAGTAGAGAATAAAAATTTGCTTCAGTTAGAATTAATGGACACCAGGAATAAATTAATGACTTTAATACCGAAACGAAACAGACAAAGAAGGGGACTAATAAATGGAATAGGAAGTATGTCTAAATGGTTATTTGGAACAATGGACGAAGAGGACAGACAGAACATACAAAACCATATTTTAAACATTAATGAAATAACGGAAAATAACAACCAACAAATACTAATTAATAATTATTTTAATGACACTCTAAACCATTTAAAACTAGTTATAAGTAATGATAGAAAGACAATAGAAAGAGAAATAAATTCTATAAGTAAAATTTTGGAAATAGAAAACAAGAAAAATATATATTTGGAACAAATGACTAACATACAATTGTTAAAAAATAAAATAGAACAGTTACAAGATAATGTAATATCTGCACAACATAATATTGTACATCCAAATATTTTGACAAGTTATGAAATACAAAAGTATGAAATTGACTATAATAAACTTAAATATATACAACTCGGAACAGCAATTTTAAACAATTCCCATTTAATTTTCAGCATTTAATTAAAAAATTTTTTACTAATAAAATAACATTTGAAAAAATTGAACTAGAACATCAATCTAATGTAAGAAACATCTAAGATTTAAAATACCATAAAAAAATAATATACAGTTTTAACATTTCAATTTTTATTGTAATAATTATCATCATTAATATAATTTTTATTAAACACAAACATATAACTTTAAAATTAAATAAAAGAATTCAGGAGAATTCTTATCTAAAAGGGGGAGTAGTTACATATCTAGATATTAAACAAGAAAAACCTATACATAAAGCCGACGAACTTGTAACTAAAATAAGTGCTGATGCAACTCTAGACAAGTTCGACGACTTTTTAAATAAAATAGGTCAAACTAAATAAGCTGAATTGCAAAATCAATTTGTAAAACAAACAATTTTATATTAATGATGACAATTAATAATTTTAAAGTAAACTTAAAATAGGTCAAACTAAATAATCAAAATTGCGAAATCAATTTGTAAAATAAAAATTTTTATATTAATGATGACAACTAATAATTTTAAAGTAAACTTAAAATAGGTCAAAATAAATGATGACACTTAGTAAAATTGAAACAAACTTATTGATTTCGCAATACCACAATATAATAGTTTAAGTTAAATATTAAGAATTGAAAAGAAAAAGATTCAGTCTTGTTCTTGAAGTCAAATAATAAAAACCTTTTTTTTTAAAAGTCAAACGTTTGTCCTGATTATTTAAGTGGGGTGTCAAAAGCATTTTGTTGCTGATCTTATCAAAACCAGGGGCTTTCTTGGGGCTTAAATCACAAATAGCCTTTTCGATCTCTCTTATCTGAAATCTTAGGGCAACAGCTGCCCTAGCAGCAAAATGTGGTAACTCGACCGCAATATCTTGAGATATATTTGGGGTAAATACGTTTTTAAAATGATTAACGAATAGATTTCATGTTTCAACATCATTTCTTGCCCAACGCTCGACATCTGTGGAATATATTTTAATATTTTTCGTTTTTTTGGAGGCAATATTAAAATGTTGAACAGCTAGCTAAAGAAAACTTTTTTTTTTTATGTTTTTATATTTTTATATTTCTTATCGAAATTTACAATATGTATTCAAATCTTAATTCTACTTGTTGTTTATTAGTTGCTACCAGTGTAACCAATAACTGCTGTATTCAAATTTGAAAAATGTCTTCTAGTTAGGCTCAAAGTATCGGTTCTTTTTAGCCTCTGATGACCTTCGAACTGAAGCAGACCCTGAGCGAGGTAGTTAGGGTGGGCCATTAGTTTATCGATGTAGCTTATTGAATATTTTTTAATTTCCTCCTGGATAGTGGGGACGTTGAGATCTCTGTGGATAATATCATTACGTTTATACCATGGGGCGCAGACAATTTGTCGTAATATTCTTCAATATGCTTCAGAAAACTGTCAAAATTAACAAAAGAGCGATCTACATTCTCCGGTGTACCAAGCGGAATATTTTCTGTGCAATGGGTACTGAGATATTTTTTATATTTTAACCAATTAATTTGTGAAGCTGACGTCGCTAAGTAACCAGACGGAGATACAATTCTATTGGGGTTCATTATAGTAACAATTGAAGGTGTGTGGTCGAAAAATAATTCTAAGACAGCTTCAACATGAATCGTTTCTATGGTGATGTTTTTAACGACGCCGAAATCGATGACATCTAGAATTTTTTGCTGATCAGTAGGCCAATATGTTGGTTGTCCGCTCGCTACCACATTTAAATCCATTTTAGTAATAGTATTAAATAAAACACCACGCTTTGGTGTTATAAGTCGTGAGCCCCAGAAGGTATGTTTAGCGTTATAATCACCAGCGGCCAGGAAACAAGGTCCTACTGATTTAAAATATTTATTGTATTGGCTGTCTGATATTGAAAATCTAGGAGGGGAGTATTACGATGAAATTACTAGGTTTCTATTTAATTCCTCAACGAAAATGTTCGTTCGATGATCACACATTAGATAGTGTTTGACACGGGTTTTTATCAAAATGGCAGAACCTCCACAAGCTCTATCTCGAGGGTCCTTGATATCATATAATATATAACCATTAATCAAACGTATTTCTTGAGGTCAAATGAGTTCCAGAATCCATCATGACAGCAATTTGATTATTTTTGAGAAAGTATTCTATTTCATTTTTATGTTGGCGAATGCCGTTTGCGTTCCAAAAACAAATTTTTCAACAGTTCATGGCTTGTTAAGTTCAGCTTGCAATAACATCGATTGCATTCTTAGAATTTCCTGTAACACATTACCCATTGTGTTTGTAAAATTATTTACTGTTTGCCCTAATGTTTCCATGGTTTTTTCTAAACGACTTAAATTTGAAACGGGAGTTTCATCATTACTAGACGAAGCACCTTGCATTGACACATGGTTTGATTTTAAGACGTTAGCGTAAGAGATTCTGTTATTACTAGCCTGCGTGGCCTGAATGTCATTAGTGTTTACTTGATTTGTTACCTGCGTTTGAGGGGAATTCGTTTTCAGTCCAGACGACTGCTTGACGATTGTGTATACAGGGCATCCTCTATAATTGGCAGTGGGATTACCGCCACAGTTGCTGCATTTTTTTACGTTGGGGTCGGTTTTAGACTTATCGCAAAGAACTGTTCCATGTAATTCACCACATACTACGCAAACAGGGCGTAAGTAGCAGTATGCCTTAGTGTGACCAAATTCTTGGCAGTTTAATCACTGAACGGGTCCATTTCTTTTGTGCGGCTTCTATATCGTGATTTTCCTGTACAGTATATATTTCAAGCTGTAAATAGGATGAGTATCATTTTTTTTAGCTTCCACTTGAAATAGTGGTTGGGGAATTTTTTCCCTATTTTTAATATTAACTACGTGTTTTATTTTGAATCCTTTCTCTTCGAGGAATGTTTTTAATTCTGCTGGGTCCACACATGAGTCAATCCCCTTAGTCACTACCTGAAGAACTTTATTGCTCTTCAGTTGTTATGGATAAATGCTTTTTTTAAGTTCTTCAAATTTGTTTATAATTTTACGATAATCAGTCTCATGATTAACTTGTATTTTTGTCTCGTTTTTTTACCACGCTTTATTGCAGGCTACGTAAAACGATTTTTCTCCAATCACCGAGATCATATTCTTTATTAGCTCCTTTGAGTGTTGCTCCATCAGATATATCGGGGGAGGCTTGGACGACTTTATCACGTTTGTGCTTCAGGAGATTCATCCTCAAGAATTGCAAAACGATATTGGGAATTTATTCTGTCAGTTGTACCATCTTTTTAAACTTTCGGTACCAAAGCCACTGCTAAAGAGGTAGGGCTAAGACCCTGTTTAAGCACTGATATATATCTATCAATGCCAACTTGTACTGGAGGCTTTTGAGAAATTTTTACTTGAGTTACTTAGTTTTCCATAGCGGCAGTTTTGGGGTTTACGTATCATCACTTATTAAAATAGTTTTTGGCACTACGGCAACAGTTCCAGCAAACAGATTTGTTAGTGTATTACGATCGACCGTATTTGTAAACAAAGAGGGTGAGAAGGAACGCCTTCGAGTATTAAGGCCCAACCATATTATGCATGACGTAGTTTAAGCCGACTTAAGCTACAGTTCGAATACATATAAAACATATGTGGCCAACTATATTGTACTTAATCAAACTTTTCGTCAAGTTTCGTCAAATGTCATTTGCTTAAGCAAAGTGCCTAACTGAACGCACATTCTGTACGGAATCAGCTGTTTTTAGCATTTTTGTTTGAATGTTTTATATTCAGTACATTTAAATTAATTAAAAATTTTAAATTTATTTAAAAAAAATGGAAGGCACAGAACGAGTTTATTTTAAAGTTAATAGAAAACGTTGAAAAAAGAAAGTGTTTGTATGAAAAATCGGACGCTTTTTATTACAATAAAAATGTAAAAGAAAAATCGTGGGCTGAAGTTGCAGAAGCATGTAAAAAAAGTGGTAATTAAAATATTTGATTCTTTTATTTTTGTTTTATTAAAAATCGTTGTTGGTGTAAATTAAAAGCTACAGAGTGCAAGCACCGATGGAAACTACTTCGGGCACGGTTCTGCAAGGAGTTAAAAAGATTAGAAGCTCCATCGGGTGGAATGTGTTATCTGCAGGAGTGGACATTTTTCCAGTCGATGCTGTTTTTGAAAGGGTCTCTCGCTCCGCGCCGGTACTAATTTTTGTTTTTTCAAAATTTTTACTATAATTAACATTTTTATTTGGTAGTACTCGGGATAATGTCGTAGACACTGAAGCACAACTCTTGGAAGTGTCATTGAGTGAAGATGTTTGTACTGATTCACCAACAGCAACACCAGTTCCCCGGAAAAAACCAAAAACAACTATTGATAGCCTCTGCCGAACATTTGGCGAGGCTATAGAAAATATGGAAAAAAAAATTTTCAGCACCTCTTGAAGAAACCGCAGACGAGGCATTTGCTAAAACAATGGTACTGCTAATGAAGGACCTGCCTATAAAAGCAAAGGATGATTTTCAAGCGGGCATAATGCAGGAACTGTATCGTCTACGTCAAACATTTAGGAATTAAAATGTTAAGACTACGTTAGTTTTTTAGTGACAAAAATAACAATTAATTTTGAACTTACAATTTTTAGAAAACACTTTGTTTGTTTACTTCCTTGCTTTAGCTGTTGGTTTGTTGAAATGTTTGTTACATCTTAATTAGGAAAATGTTATTAATTGAAAAAGTCTTAACTTAACTAAAACAAACGGGAAAGTAAATACACAAATTGTTATTTTTGTCATTAACAATTTTCTTTAATGTAAAAATGTGGGGTATGTTCTAGAAATCGAATTGAAGTGGAATTGAAATCGAACGAGATTTTGATTTAAATTTTGTACAATATTACGGTTGCTTTTGCAGTTTTTAGGAGTTTTCTTGTAAAGATAATTGGTACTCAAAGTATGAAGTATAGAAAAAGGGATATTTATATGAACTTTCTTTACAGCCTCGTTTTCAAAATTTGTTCGATGTTAAATCCACTTCTTTTCGATTTATAGAAAACGCCCGTTCAATTAAATTTTGTTGGTTGCGTTTGAACTTTAATTTAACCTTTTTTTTAACTTTATTTAATTACATTTGTATGTAAACAATGTTCTGTTTACGTCACAGATGACAACTTATTTTTTGTTTTATGAGCGGTTTTCAAAATGCAAGTGATTGAACGTGTGGTAAAATTTTTACACAAAGTTTTTTGAGTGCTTTTCATATAAATTTTACGTCACGTTCCATCACTTGTATTATGAAAACAGCACATTAGTTTAATTAATCGTATGAAATGAAATGTGATACTAATGCCTTTTATAAGATTTTATTTTTCAATGATCTCTAGTTTTCCTTTTGTATTAAATAAAAAGAAAATTATACTTAAATAAAAAAAAACTAAATTTTGTGGTTTTTATTTTCATTTAAAATACATAAATTTTAAGTCTAATTAAGTAAGTAAATATAACTTATACAAGACTAGCTATTCTTTGATTATTTCATTGCTAACCAAATAATAGCTAAAGTGAAACAGGATATGCACAAGATATCCTACTAGAGTATAAAACAGGGACCGAAAATAACAGTTATTTTGAAATTTTAAAACCAAAAAAAGCTTTAGAGTAAATGTCGGAAAACTTATGAACTATTCTATGTTAAAATATATTGATTTTTAAAATTAAGATTTTTTTTTTTTGATTTTTATTGTTTTGAACAAGAATAACAGTTATTTTTTGATTTTTTCGAGCAAAAATAAAAGTCATTCCCTACAGGGTTTAAAAGCATCCATCAGCTGGCTGCTTTTTATTTTTGCTTTTGCCACTGCTTTTGAAATTTTTAATTTTTTTCCAATAGCCAATGTTTTGTTTTTCGTTTGTGCAAAAAAGCAAATCTCCTATTTTGAATATTTTTATTTTCTGACAACTGCTTTTTTACCAGCCAGCGACAAAAATGGACAACTACATAAAAAGCAAAAGCTAAAAAAAATTATTTCGCCTTTTGCTTTTTTAATTTTTCCTGAAAGAAGAGCTAGTTAAAAAAGACAAACCAAAAAAAAAATCTAAAATTCAAAGAACAAAAATTCTTCTCTGGCTGGTAATAACAAAAAGCCGATTCAATAAAATGAAAAGCAGCTGAAGTGTGTGCTAAAAGCAGTCTGAGCAGAGCTATTAGCTCTGCAAAAAGGCAGATTACAACGAAAAAATTCTGATCAGTGCACAAGCAACATGGTTTTTTCATGGTGGTGAGGAAAAATAAATTTTTGCCTTTCTTCAGTAATGTTGTTGTTGCTCGACAGTTTGCATGACGAAATGTGTGTGTATTTTGGTTTTTTTTTAATATTTTTAGTAAAGGCAACCAGCCAAAGTGTCAGTTGGATTTTTTATTGTAGGTATAGAAACAAAAACAAATTCTTGTTGTATTTGTTTTGCATGAAAAATATCACTTGTCTTCGTCGATCTCCTATTTTGCGGCTATTAGCATGCAGTGGTTTTTGATTTGGCGGCTGTTTGACAGAATCTTTTTGTTTCATTATCTTTCCTACATATTTTCTCCTACAACAGAAAAGTTATTGCCGTTGCTTTTTGAGTTCCATCAAATATGAAATTTTTGCTATTGTTAAAAAAGCAATAGTTGGAAAAAGCAGTGTCCATTAAAAGGTTACTTTTTAAAAACAGTGTGTTTATTTTGCTGCTGCTTTTGAAAAGTGTGGGCTTTTTTAGCAGTGGAACTTGTCGGCTTTTTATTTTTGATTTTTTTTTTTAAAGGAAAAAGGCAAAATTTGGCTGCTTTTGCTAATATGGCGATAGCATTTTAAACCCTGATTCCCCAAAGAAATGTACGTGTGAAAATAATTTAGTTGACTTTAAATATTAATTCAATGTGCATAAGAAATCCCAACGATTATCACTCATTTAAATAAATATTAAAAGTTAACTAAATTATTATAACACGCACATTTCTTTAGAAAATAACTTTTATTTTTGCTCGAAAAAATCAAAAAATAACTGTTATCATCTGACTTTTATGAAAAAAAGAATAACTATTACGGTCCCTGGTATCAAATAATTTCTAAGTATAAGTACATATCCGTGGCATTTTGACAAAACATCTTAAGTCGAGATAAGATATTAAAAAAGTTTTTAAGAAAAACTAGATGAAAAAATCATTTTTATCAAATAATAAAATAAACCAAAAGTAAAGAAAAATTTCGTTTATAATACAAAATTTTAAAAACGCAAACAAAAATGTTTTTGAAAGAAAATTCGTATGATTAAAGGCCATTATTAAAATTTGCCAAAAGTTAAAGTCGGATTTTGTGGGACCGATAAATAGCTTTGCAATATTACAACTTCAATTTTTTATTGTTATTACTATTAATAATAACAATATTTAATAGAAAAAAACATAATAAATGAAGGTTTTATATTGCAAAGTTCTTTATCGGTCCGACAAAATCCGACTTTTAACTATTGACAAATTGTAATAATGGCCCTAAAGGTTTTTAAATTTAACTTAAGATGTTTTGACAAAATGCAACAAATATCTATAACCAAAGGTTGGCTTAAGCAAAATGTATGTGAGCTATTAAGAGAATAGGTCTATTGAAAGAAAGATTTATACATTTTAATTTCATTCATTACACTTTCGAAAAATAAAAATTGTTAATGTCAAAAACAATTACTTATAAAATTAATTAATTCTCATTTTCTATATACATAATACAAAATTAAAAAAAAAATCCAAGTAATTATCGTTACTTTAATATAGAAAAGCCCTAAGTAACGTTTTACTTACTTTACAGGAGAAGGAAAAAACTTAACAAAAATTATAGTCTTGTAGTTACGATTTTTTTAAACGCATTTTTTTATTAAATTCTCTAAGCAATTTAATAAAATAATGCCTTTAAAAAATCTGGACTTTAAGACTATAATTTGTATTAAGTTTTTTCCTTCTCCTGTAAATTAAAAACAACATTAGTTAGGTCTTTTCTATATTAAAGTAACGATATGTATGTACATTTAATTCCATATGTATGTACTAGAGGTCTGCTTTGAATAATTCACTTGTTTGCCTTTATTCAAAGTGCACAACATTTACTCAAATATTAAACATTCAAATATGTAAGAAAAGAGTAAACCATATACATAAATAAGAGAGAATAAATTGCATAAAATACTTGTTTACTGTAAATGAATTTGAGAGTCATTCATAAATAACAAAACAGTGGAATGACCCGTTAGAGAGAGCAAGTTTACAAAAAATATTCGAATAATTTTTGAATTATTGAATGTCCATACATTTATTTGAATACATTGACAAAATATGTGTGTAAGCTTGTGGCTTCCTTTATTTGTAAGAGTTAAGCTTACACATACATACGTAATGTGTAGGTACAGAAATTTTACATTCAAATTATATATGAATATTTCACTCATTTGACTTGAATTGACTGAATTGAATGAGTTTTTATTCGTTTTGTCTTTGGTTATTCTTTCATTTGTTTCTTTATTATTGGGTTCACGACACATTGTAGTTAAAAAACAAATGAGTGTGTTGAAATTGGTTTTTATTTATTCTTGCAGACCTCTAGTATGTACATTAAGAATTAAAAAAGAAATTGCATAAATTATCTCTCATCACTTTCGAAGTTCTGCCTCCGTACTGGTGGGAGTTTGAAGAGCCCGAAATTGATGGAATATTACTTTCAACTTCACTTCGCCATAATCCATCTTGTATGACACCATCTGAATCTTCCCAACCAGTGTAGTTGTTAGGAATTTACGAAGATGTAGCAGTGTTGGTAAGCATTATGAAGTTATGCAAAGTGACACACGATAAAACTATTTTCTCCGCATTTTCTGGAAGTAAGTGCAATGTTGTCAGTAGAACTCGCGTTTCAATTGTACGCCGGGCTCTTGACAACCTTTTGTTAAAAACATCTTTATTATTAGGCAACAACACACCGGGGCAAGGGCGCATCAAGTTTGTACATAAAGGAAAGGCAGCATCACCAACAAAGAAATGCGGAAGTTTTGTGTTACTATTTGGTAACTTTGTTGGTGGAGGAATGGGAAGATTATTATTGAGTAATCTCTTTCCCAATTTACTAATTTGAAAAATTCCTTTTTAAAATAAGCAGAAAAGAACATTATTACTTTTTGTTGATTGAACCTACTTAATAAAATTACAATTTGAATTTATTTATTGTGTTTTAAGTAAGTGCATATGGAAATAGATAGATTTGCACTTATGTTAATGCACAAGAAATAAATTTAAATCACTAAAACATTCATTCAGTAATTTCACGAAAAGGTTCTCACCTCCATCACTTTGGCTTTCATAGGCACCTATATCAATGTGTGTAAACCTATACCGTGCGTCACATGCTGCTAACAAAACGATTGAAAAAAACTTTTTGTAGCAGAAGAATTGACTGCCGCTATTTGGAGGACATTTGATGGCGATATGTTTGCCATCGATGGAGCCGACACAGTTGGGCATATTCCACAACTCCCAAAAATCTTGAGCAATTGTTTAATAGTCCTCTTCGTTGGGCTCAGCCAAATAAAGTTTTCCTAATTTGCACCAAATAATCTCTGTGGTCTCGAGAATGATGCACCAAACAGTTTCTTTTCCCAACTTAAAAGACCAAGCTAGCGATTGGAATGAAGTTCCATGCGTTAAGTATCTTTTTTTATATAAAACAAGGGAAAAACGTGTAAATAAATATGAACTGGATACTAATAAACATACTTACAGCAATAAGAAGAAACGGCTTAATGAGGTTTAATAACACTTCATATACTTGAGGTGTCATCCTGGTATAAATGAAAAACTGTTGATGGTCTACCTCTTTCATCCTCAAAAAGGTTAAAACGAAAAATCCATTTTTTTGCATGTCTCGATTTATTTCTCGAACTGAACAGGAACGTCTTCTTTTGTCTTTTATTTTGGCAATTGTATTCGGAACACACAATGCTTCGAGTCCATGCGCCATTACTTTCAAATATTTTAATTTTTTATCCATTTTTATTTAAAAATCACTAGAGCACAAATTTTTTCTTTTTTTTTGGTCTAAAATTATTGTTTACAAATCAGTAAATACTTTGCTGGTATTTTTGGTACTTTTTATATAAACTACTTACAAAAAATAAAAGTAGTACGTAAATGTGCAACACTGTGTTGAAAAAATTTAAATTCGTATAAGTACATTCTGGCCAGCTAAAACTATTTTTTAATTTGCTTATGCATTTGACAGACTTTTCGTTAATTTTTGACAGTATCTTAAGCTACGTCATGCATGATATGGTTGGGCCTATAGGTTTAGCCGTTAAGTAATTGCTATCATCAATTCTTTGTTCTGTTTCTACTTTTGTTTCGTCAACACTCACAGTAACATAAGCATTTCTTTCGTTATGATTTATTGTTTTTGCATTATACGCATTCATAAGTTTTTTTTATTATTTTA
Organism: Pollenia angustigena; assembly: GCA_930367215.1. Taxonomy (NCBI): domain Eukaryota; kingdom Metazoa; phylum Arthropoda; class Insecta; order Diptera; family Polleniidae; genus Pollenia; species Pollenia angustigena. The sequence continues at coordinate 5,381,621 of OV884061.1, read as the reverse complement.
TTTTACTATTTGTTTAATTGTGCTCTTCTTTTTATTTGTTGTTTAAAAAACCCCGATAATAAAAAAGAGAATAAATAAAAACAACAAATGTTTTTGCTTAACATGTATGTATGTGTGTACATTAGACTGGCCGCAATTTTTTTTTTTAAATTTAATTGATTGCGCTTCTTAAAATATGAGGTTTGGTGTAAGAAATCATGATCTAATTTTTCAGGTCAATCCGACGGTGCCTTGCCGTGCCGGGTGGGGCCCAAAGTTCCCCATTTTATAAAAAAAAACATCTTTTCTATCAGATCTTTATAGTTATACTAGTTGAAAAGCCGAAAATCAAAAATATGGCTTCGTTACGATCTTCCGCAGAGAAAGTACTTCAAGTGAGCCAAATTTCAGCTTCCTATGTCATCAGATGCCTTCAGAAAGTTGCGGAAAGAATAGGACATACATGCAAACATCCTGACATACTAAGAAATTATATATTGTATAGATAGATTAACATATGTTCGCGCAACTCAAAAACGCTTTAGCTTATTGAAAAACTAAAAAAAACCGAAATTCCGCAATAAAATTTACTTTAAGAAAGTTAAAACTTTTTTCTTTATGTTGGCTTTGGCTTTCGAGATATACCGTTATTTCGAAAATTAAGGAGGTTGCACAACATATGTTCGCGTAACTTAAAAACGCTTTAGTTTATTGAAAAACTAAAATAAACCAAAATTCCGCAATAAAATTTACTTTAAGAAAGGTAAAACGTTTTTCTTATATGCGCAGTCGTTTTAGAAACATAATTTTTTTTTCTGGAAAAAAAACAATTTTTTTAATAAAATTTCGGAATTTTTGTTTTTAAAAATTCATAAAAAATTTAAAAATGCAGCTATGCTTCTAATTTTATGCAGACATATAAAAAACAACATTGCAAACAAAACAAGCTATAAATGATTAAAAGCTGTTTTATTGCGTAATTTCGGTTTTTTTAGTTTTTCAATAAGCTAAAGCGTTTTTGAGTTGCGCGAACATATGTTAATCTATCTATACAATATATAATTTCTTAGTATGTCAGGATGTTTGCATGTATGTCCTATTCTTTCCGCAACTTTCTGAAGCCATCTGATGACATAGGAAGCTGAAATTTGGCACACTTGAAGTTCTTTCTCTTCGGAAGATCGTTACGAAGCCATATTTTTGATTTTCGGGTTTTCAACTAGTATAACTGTAAAGATCTGATAGAAAATATGTTTTTTTTATAATATGGGGAACTTTGGGCCCCACCCGGCACGGCTGAAAAATTCGATCATGATTTCTTACACCAAACCTCATATTTTAAGAAGCGCAAACAATTAAATTTAAAAAAAAAATCCCATACAAGATGGGACCAGTCTAGTGTACATACATAATTATTATACCTATTATAAAAAAAAAAAAAAATTATATTATATTATAAAAACTTATTTATATTAAAAAAAAACCGTACGCCGAGTTAAAAAAATAATGTCTGCATTCAACGAGCACGAAACTGATCTTGAAAATATGCATCTGCATTCGCTTTGAAAGGTCAAAACCAAGGCAGAACGTCAATCAACACAGGCGAAGCTAAGCCGATAAAAGAGGCGCCAAGAAGCATTGCTCTAGCAAAGCGAAATGAAGTAAAAGAGCTGTTTAGCGAGATGGAAAAGAACGGAGTTATTAAACCATCATCAAGTCCTTGGAGCTCACCAGTGGCTTTGGTGAAAAAGAAAGATGGAAGTACCTGTTTCTGCGTAGATTACAGAAAACTGAATGACGTCACGAAAAAGGATAGTTATCTATTGGTTAGAACTGATGTACCCTGGACACGTTAGCCGGAACGGAATGGTTTTCTACATTGGATTTGCAAAGCGGTTATTGGCAAGTGCAAATTTCGGAAAACGATAAGGAGAAAACTGCGTTTAGCGCAAGTGATTGTTTATGGCAGTTTAATGTGATGCCATTTGGACTCTGCAATGCTCCGGCTACATTCGAGCGTTTAATGGAGCAGGTGTTAAAAGGTCTTCACCGAAAGACATGTTTGGTATATCTTGACGGCATTATTGTCATGCGGAAAACATTTGATGAACACCTGAAAAACCTAGAAGAGGTGATGAAACTGTTCCAGAAGGAAGTAAAATACCTGGGACATCATGTAACCTCCAAAGACATCTCAACGGATGATGATAAAATAAAAGCTGTAATGGATTGGGCTCGCCCAAGTTTTCTAGGCTTATGTACATACTACAGGCGCTTTGTACCAAACTTTGCAACTATTGCTGCAAGGTTACACGAACAAAAGCATACTGGGCCCTATGGAACAGCCTACAGTTGATAAATGGCTGCCTGTACCGTGCATGGGAAAGTACCGATGGGAAATCAGCTCGTAACCTCATTGTAGTGCCATCGTCAAAAGTACATGAAGTTTTAAATGATGGTCCAAGTGGTGGCCATCTTGGCGTTACAAAAACACTAGGAAAATTAAAGCAACGTTTCTACTGGGTTGGGTGCCAACAAGCTGTGGCGGATTGAATATCGAATTGCACCCAATGCATTGGCGCAAAAGTACCAAGAAGGAGAAGTCGGGGACCGCTACAACAATACAATTCGGGAGCCCCATTTGAGCGAATCGCAATGGATATAGCTGGACCTTTTCCTGTGAGTGATGCCGGCAGCCGTTATATGTTAGTAGTTATCGATTACTTTAGTAAATGGCCAGAGGTGTATGCCATCCCAAATCAAGAAGCCAGAACCGTTGTGGACGTATTTTTGAATAACTGGGTGTGCCTCTACGGAGTTCCAATAGAATTACACTCCGACCAAGGCAGAAATTTTGAATCTGGTGTGTTCAAGGAAATGTGTGAATTGTACGGAATAAGGAAAACTATAACAACTCCTTCGCATCCACAATCCGATGGCATGGTTGAAAGATTTAACCGTACACTGGAGGAGCACTTGCGTAAAGTAGTAAGCACACATCCGAAAGACTGGGGTGACCACATTCAGAAGTTTCTGTTGGCATATAGATCAGCTGTACACAACTCCACCTCCCATACACCTGCCAAAATTGTCTTTGGAACGGAGCTCAGACTACCGGGAGATCTAAAATTTTTCGTTTAGCCTGGACCAACAGATGAAACCAATGAGGGCTTAACCTCACAGAAGTAAGATGACCTCAATGAACTTCGTGAGCTCGTGCGAAGCCTGATTAAGCTGTCCAGTGAGAAGATGAAATCCAGATACGATCGAGCGGCAAATTCGGAAGGCTTTAAAGAAGGCCAGCTGATTTTACTTTTTAATCCATAACAAAAGAAAGGATCATCTCCCAAGCTGCAGACTCATTGGGATGGACCGTATAAAGTAATAAAGAAATTGAATGACGTGGTGTATCGAATTAAGAAATATAAGAGCCCAAGATCAAAAATTAAACTGGTACATCTAGCTTAAGTGGAGGGCAGTGTTACGAAAGTAAACTTATCTAAGAAATATTTATGGTAATAGTTATAAGTTATCTTTTAAGCTATAGTTTTATGTTATACTAGCATTTAACCCGTAACTTCGTTAGCGTCTCCTTTTTCTTCGTGGAGATATTTTTATGCCAAAGTTTATTTTTCTAGGTTTAAACTTGCTTAAATTCTAGCATTTAACTCACTACTTTGTAGTCGGGCCTTTCCTTTGATGAACATATTTATATGCCAAAGTATATGTATCTAGGTGTTAGCGAAAAAATTCCAACATTTTTTTTTTCTCATAGGTTGATATGCACACAGAACTTTGTACCTATAATATTGTGTTTCTAAGTTCAATATTATAGAAATTTCAAAAAGTACCACACGACACAAAAGCATAGAAAGAAAGTTATTTTCCGGTATTATCCTTTTTGATACTTTTTCTCCCCATTCATGTATCAAAAATTTCAGTGTTGTTATGGGATCCAATAATTTATTACATTTGTGTCATAAAATGAAGAAAATGTTTTGGTTTCAAAGATAGATGGAATGACAAAAAGGTTCCAAAATATGTACAGGTCGTACGCGTTTACTCCCCAAAAGGACCAAATTTCAAAAAAGTACCAGGCACCTGTTCCCTTATTTTTTTTAATGAACAACAATTAGTGTTAAATTTTTTGGATCTCTTTAATTTTTGAGGTTAGCGGGATCGATTTGGCGAGGGGCAAACCTCTGGTCCAAAAGTCAGCTTTTTATCTTCAGGAGTTAAGGATGTGCGATGATGAATCAGTCAGTTACTTTACAAATTTATATTATACTAGCATTTAACCCGCTACTTCGTTAGCGTCTCCTTTTACTTCGTGGACATATTTTTATGCCAAAGTTTATTTTCAAAAAAGTACCAGGCACCTGTCCCCTTATTTTTTTTAACGAACAACAATAAGTGTTAAATTTTTTGGATCTCTTTAATTTTGGATTTTTTTGGTTAGCGGAATCGATTTGGCGAGAGGACAACCTTCGGTCCAAAAGTCAGCTTTTTAGCTTCAAGAGTTTAGGATGTGCGATGATGAATCCGTCAGTTACTTTACAAATTAATATTATATAGAGATGGAAAAAATGTTGAGAAAACACCTTAAACGTTTGAATTTCAAAAAAGGGGCAAACCTGTTTTGTATTTTTTAGATAAGCTAAAAATGTGATACCATATTTATTTACCCTTTTACACCCCAAAAAGGTCTTCCTTCAAAAAAGTACCAGACACCTCTCCGTTTATTTTTTTTAATGAACAATAATTAGTATTAAATTTTTTGTATCTCTTTTTGTTTAGGAAATATACGGTTAGCGAATTGCTGATGTTTTTTATCTCTTTTAGTTTAGGAGGTATGAGGTTCGCGGGATCGATATACATAGGTACAATTTTCACCCCTGAAACGTTCGAATTTCGAAAAAGTACCAAATTCGCATTTGTATTTTTTAGATAAGTAACAAATGTTATTTAATTTTTATTTCTATACGTATTGGCTTAAAAGCTAGATTTACTACCTAAAACGACCGAATTTTGTTAAAGTACCAGACACCAATTTGCTTTTTTATTTAATGCACAAAAATAAATATTAAATTAAAAAAATTACCAGTTTATTTAAAAAAAAATAACTCTTACAGATTCTCATTCACTCAGGAGCTTGCATGTTTAATTTTATGTTTCTAGATCCAATAAATACGGATATATAAAAGGTACCAGTTAAAGAACAAAATAGTACCAAAAGCCCTCTTACAGGTTTTTATTCACTCAGGACCTTGCATGTTTAATTTTATGTTTCTAGGTCCAATACTAACGGAAATTCAAAAAGTACCAGTTAAAGAACAAAGAAGTACCAAAAAGTTCCCTCTTATATATTCTTATCCACTTAGGGCATTGCATCTTGAATTTTATGTTTCTAAGTCCAATAATAACGGATATTCAAAAAGTACCAGTTTAATAACTAAAAAGTACCTATAAGCGCTTTTAGAGATTCTCATTCACTCAGGACCATGCACGTTTAATTTTATTTTCATTAGACCAACATTAGCGAAAATTTAAAAAAAGGACCAGTTAAAAAACGAAAAAGCACCAAAAAGATCTCTCTAACAGATTGTCATTCACTCAAGACCTTCCATGTTTAATTGCATGTTTCTGGGTCCAATACTAACGGAAATTCAAAAAGTACCAGCTAACGAATAAAAAAGTACCAATAAGATCCCACTTAAAGATTCTCATTTACACAGTATCGTGCATGTTTAATTTTATGTTTCTAGGTCCAATACTGACGGAAATTCAAAAAGTACCAGTAAATGAACAAAAAAGTACCAAAAACTTTCCTCTTAGATTCTTATCCACCCAGGACCTTGCATGTTTAATTTTATCTGTCTATGTCCAATACCAACGGAAATTCAAAAAGTACCAGTCCAAGATTAAAAAAGTACCAAAAAGTTCACTCTTATAGATTCTCATCCATCCAGGGCATTGCATATTGAATTGTATGTTTCTAGGTCCAATACTAACAGAAATTCAAAAAGTACCAGTTAATGAACAAAAAAGTACCAAAAAGTTTCCTCTTATAGATTTTCATCCATTCAGGACATTGCATGTTTAATTTTATTTTTATAGGTCCAATACTAACGGAAATTCAAAAAGTACCATTTTATGAACAGAAAAGTACCAAAAACTTCCCCTTATGGATTCTTAACCACTCAGGACATTTCATTTTGAATTTTATGTTTCTAAGTCCAATATTAACGTAAATTCAAAAAGTACCAGTTAATGAACAAAAAAGTACCAAAAAGTTCCCTCTTATAGATTCTCATTTATTCGGGACATTGCATGTTTAATTTTATTTTTATAGGGCCAATACTAACGGAAATTCAAAAAGTACCAGTTAATTAACAGAAAAGTACCAAAAACTGCCCCTTATGGATTCTTATCCATTCCGGACATTGCTTGATGAATCTTATGTTTTTAGGGCCAACATAAACGATAATTTAAAAAATACCAGTTGTAGAACCAAAAAGTTAAGTAAAATATCAAATTTCTCGTATTTCCCCTTTTTGGTACTATTTTCCCCCCACTAAAGTATAAAAAATTTCAGTATAATAGTGGCAGCCCATAATTTAGTACGAATATTTCAATAAATGGAGAAAAATGTTTTTTGAAAAAAGTACCAAAAATAGTTACGATTTTTACCCCTTAAATGTTCGAATTTCGAAAAAGTACCAAATTTAAATTCGTATATTTTTGTTAGGTTTCGAATGTGGTATTAACTTTGTTTCTATGTTTATTGGTTCAAAAGATAGATGGGGTGTCAAAAAAGTACTAAAATTCAGATATTACCCGTTTACTCCCAAATAGGGCCGAATTTCAAAAAAGTACCAGACACCTGTCCGATTATTTTTCTAAAGAACAACGATAGGTATTAAATTTTTTTTGTATCTCTTTTAGTTTTGGAGATATAAGGTTACCGAATTTTCCCATTTTTACCCTTTTTTACCCCCTAAACATTCGAATTTCCAAAAATCCCGTCTTAGTGGATCGATTTGAGGAGTGACCAATCTCTGGTCCAAATTTCAAGTGTCTAGCTTCAGGCGTTTAGGCTGTGCGATGATGAATCAGTGAGTCAGTGAGTCAGTGAGTCAGTCAGTAACGTTACAATTTTATATATATAGATAGAGATGGAGAAAAATGTTGTGAAAAAAGTAACAAAATTAGGAACGATTTTCACACCTTAAACGTTTGAATTTCAAAAAAGGTCCAAATCTGTTTTGTATTTTTTAGATAAGCTGAAAATGTGATACAATATTTATTTACCCTTTTACATCCCAAAAAGGCCGTACTTCAAAAAAGTACCAGACACCTGTCCGTTTATTTTTTAATGAACAATAATTAGTATTCAATTTTTTGTATCTCTTTTTGTTTAGGAGATATAAGGTTAGCGAATTTTTGATGTTTTTTAGATTTACTACCTAAAACGACCAAATTTCGTAAAAGTACCAGACACCAATTTGCTTTTTTATTTAATGCACAAAAATAAATATTAACTTAAAAAAAGTACCAGTTTATTTAAAAAAAATAAAAGTTAGAGAACGAAAAAGTAGCAAAAAATCCCTTTTACAGATTTTCATTCACTCAGGAACTTGCATGTTTAATTTTATGTTGCTAGATCCAATAAATACGGAAATATAGAAGGTACCAGTTAAAGAACAAAATAGTACCAAAAAGCCCTCTTACACTCAGGACCTTGTATGTTTAATTTTATGTTTCTAGGTTCAATACAAACGGAAATTCAAAAAGTAACAGTTAAAGAACAAAGAAGTACCAAAAACTTCCCTCTTATAGATTCTTATCCACTTAGGGCATTGTATATTTAATTTTATGTTTCTCAGTCCAATAATAACGGATATTCAAAAAGTACCAGTTTAATAACTAAGAAGTACCAATAAGCGCTTTTAGAGATTCTCATTCACTCAGGACCATGCAGGTTTAATTTTATGTTCATTAGACCAACATTAGCGAAAATTTAAAAAAAGTACCATTTAAAAAACGAAAAAGTACCAAAAACATCTCTCTTACAGATTGTCATTCACTCAAGAGGTTCCATGTTTAATTTTATGTTTCTAGGCCCAATACTAACGGAAATTCAAAAAGTATCAGCTAACGAATAAAAAGTACCAATAAGATCCCACTAAAAGATTCTCATTTACACAGGATAGTGCATGTTTAATTTTATGTTTCTAGGTCCAATACTGACGGAAATTCAAAAAGTACCAGTAAATGAACAAAAAAGTACCAACAACTTCCCTCTTATGGATTCTTATCTACTCAGGACCTTGCATTTTTAATTTTATCTTTCTAGGTCCAATACCAACTGAAATTCAAAAAGTACCAATCAAAGAATAAAAAAGTACCAAAAAGTTCATTCTTATAGATTCTCATCCATCCAGGACATTGCATATTGAATTTTATGTTTCTAGGTCCAATACTAAAGGAAATTCAAAAAGTACCAGTTAAAGAACAAAAAAGTACCAAAAAGTTCCGTCATAGATTCTTATCCACTCACGACATTGCATGTTGAATCTTATGTTTTTAGGTCCAACATAACGATAATTTAAAAAATACCAAAAAGTTAAGTAAAATATCAAATTTCCTGTATTCCCCCATTTTGGTACTATTTTTCACCCCATTAAAGTATAAAAAATTTCACGTATTATAGTGGCAGCCCATAATTTAGTACGAATATTTCAAAAAATGGAGAAAAATGTTTTTTAAAAAAAGTACCAAAAATAATTACGATTTTTACCCCTTAAATGATCGAATTTCGAAAAAGTACCAAATTTATATTCGTATTTTTTTGATAAGTTTCGAATGCGGTATTGACTTTGTTTCTATGTTTATTGGTTCAAAAGATAGATGGGGTGTCAAAAAAGTACTAAAATTCAGATTTTACACGTTTACTCCCAAATAGGGCCGAATTTCAAAAAAGTACCAGACACCTGTCCGCTTATTTTTCTAAAGAACTACGATAGGTATTAAATTTTTTTTGTATCTCTTTTAGTTTTGGAGATATAAGGTTACCGAATTTTCCCGTTTTTACCCTTTTTTACCCCCTAAACATTCGAATTTCCAAAAATCCCGTCTTAGTGGATCGATTTGGGGAGTGACCAATCTCTGGTCCAAATTTCAAGTGTCTAGCTTCAGGCGTTTAGGCTGTGCGATGATGAATCAGTGAGTCAGTGAGTCAGTGAGTCAGTCAGTAACGTTACAATTTTATATATATAGATAGAGATGGAGAAAAATGTTGTGAAAAAAGTAACAAAATTAGGAACGATTTTCACACCTTAAACGTTTGAATTTCAAAAAAGGTCCAAATCTGTTTTGTATTTTTTAGATAAGCTGAAAATGTGATACAATATTTATTTACCCTTTTACATCCCAAAAAGGCCGTACTTCAAAAAAGTACCAGACACCTGTCCGTTTATTTTTTAATGAACAATAATTAGTATTCAATTTTTTGTATCTCTTTTTGTTTAGGAGATATAAGGTTAGCGAATTTTTGATGTTTTTTAGATTTACTACCTAAAACGACCAAATTTCGTAAAAGTACCAGACACCAATTTGCTTTTTTATTTAATGCACAAAAATAAATATTAACTTAAAAAAAGTACCAGTTTATTTAAAAAAAATAAAAGTTAGAGAACGAAAAAGTAGCAAAAAATCCCTTTTACAGATTTTCATTCACTCAGGAACTTGCATGTTTAATTTTATGTTGCTAGATCCAATAAATACGGAAATATAGAAGGTACCAGTTAAAGAACAAAATAGTACCAAAAAGCCCTCTTACACTCAGGACCTTGTATGTTTAATTTTATGTTTCTAGGTCCAATACAAACGGAAATTCAAAAAGCAACAGTTAAAGAACAAAGAAGTACCAAAAACTTCCCTCTTATAGATTCTTATCCACTTAGGGCATTGTATATTTAATTTTATGTTTCTCAGTCCAATAATAACGGATATTCAAAAAGTACCAGTTTAATAACTAAGAAGTACCAATAAGCGCTTTTAGAGATTCTCATTCACTCAGGACCATGCAGGTTTAATTTTATGTTCATTAGACCAACATTAGCGAAAATTTAAAAAAAGTACCATTTAAAAAACGAAAAAGTACCAAAAACATCTCTCTTACAGATTGTCATTCACTCAAGAGGTTCCATGTTTAATTTTATGTTTCTAGGCCCAATACTAACGGAAATTCAAAAAGTATCAGCTAACGAATAAAAAGTACCAATAAGATCCCACTAAAAGATTCTCATTTACACAGGATAGTGCATGTTTAATTTTATGTTTCTAGGTCCAATACTGACGGAAATTCAAAAAGTACCAGTAAATGAACAAAAAAGTACCAACAACTTCCCTCTTATGGATTCTTATCTACTCAGGACCTTGCATTTTTAATTTTATCTTTCTAGGTCCAATACCAACTGAAATTCAAAAAGTACCAATCAAAGAATAAAAAAGTACCAAAAAGTTCATTCTTATAGATTCTCATCCATCCAGGACATTGCATATTGAATTTTATGTTTCTAGGTCCAATACTAAAGGAAATTCAAAAAGTACCAGTTAAAGAACAAAAAAGTACCAAAAAGTTCCGTCATAGATTCTTATCCACTCACGACATTGCATGTTGAATCTTATGTTTTTAGGTCCAACATAACGATAATTTAAAAAATACCAAAAAGTTAAGTAAAATATCAAATTTCCTGTATTCCCCCATTTTGGTACTATTTTTCACCCCATTAAAGTATAAAAAATTTCACGTATTATAGTGGCAGCCCATAATTTAGTACGAATATTTCAAAAAATGGAGAAAAATGTTTTTTAAAAAAAGTACCAAAAATAATTACGATTTTTACCCCTTAAATGATCGAATTTCGAAAAAGTACCAAATTTATATTCGTATTTTTTTGATAAGTTTCGAATGCGGTATTGACTTTGTTTCTATGTTTATTGGTTCAAAAGATAGATGGGGTGTCAAAAAAGTACTAAAATTCAGATTTTACACGTTTACTCCCAAATAGGGCCGAATTTCAAAAAAGTACCAGACACCTGTCCGCTTATTTTTCTAAAGAACTACGATAGGTATTAAATTTTTTTTGTATCTCTTTTAGTTTTGGAGATATAAGGTTACCGAATTTTCCCGTTTTTACCCTTTTTTACCCCCTAAACATTCGAATTTCCAAAAATCCCGTCTTAGTGGATCGATTTGGGGAGTGACCAATCTCTGGTCCAAATTTCAAGTGTCTAGCTTCAGGCGTTTAGGCTGTGCGATGATGAATCAGTGAGTCAGTGAGTCAGTCAGTAACGTTACAATTTTATATATATAGATTTGTTACTTAAAATTGTCATGAATAATTTTTAACACAACTGTTATTTTAAAATAATTCCTACATGAATTTCCCAGTCATGAATAGTAGTTTTAGTTTGTTTTAAAAAAAGATTCTGTTCGTAACTTACAATTGTGAACAAAATAATTAATAAAGTTTGTTAAGTTGAATAAGTGTGTGCTTTTATTCGGATTTGCAGTTAAAAGAACGCAAACGCGTTAATTAAAGAAAGACGTTACAATACGTATGTATAAACTTATTTCTTTTTAAATCTAATTAAAAACTATTTTTATTTTTTGTAGACTAATTTGATCTAGTATAACTTCACATAAGAGCAAAATTTATGTTTGCAATACATGTCTATACCATACACATGATGAAGAACCCTAGAGGGAAGCGAACTGACACCAAATTAGTCCTGTGATAGGTCTTTGGTGGTAGGGACCGGTTCTAGTTTTAACACTTTCTATGAATTAGACCTATCACTTTTACATGGGGCAGTCATTGGAGGGGGTCAATTGACACCATTTGACCAGTCACACATCTATTCTTAATGGACGTGTTTAGTGACAGTTACTACAATGTAGTATTATTTCAATACAATGTAGTATTATTTCAATACAATGTATTATTATTTCAATAAAACAAGACGTATAATTAAATTCAAGAAACAAATTTTAGAAAGACCAAAAAAATGTGTCCCACCACCGGTGAAGACTGTTCTGTAATTCATTACTTTTTCTACCTTTTTGTTCTGCATAAACCAGTTACATGATTGGTTCTCCTTTCACTGGTCATGAGTTCTTTCTTTTTGTGCCTGCTCTATTTTCACAACTCCCAGGACCAGTCTGTTGGACCAATTGACACAAATTTCCCGCAGGGAAATATCTAAAAAACATAAAAATGTGTGTGGAAAAATATATCATAGATGCCAAATCGCGAAGATGCATTTATTTCTTGTTGATGTTCCGTTCGTTTTTTATGCTGACTTTGAGGCCATTTTGGAAAAATTAACTGAAGCTGTGAGTGTAATGAGTGAGGATCGGCAGGATCTCTATGTAGTGTAATGTGTTTCTTTGACTTATGTCCCTATAGCCCTTGGTTATTTTAAATAGCTGTCAGGGTTTCAGCTGCTAATTAAGGCGTTCAAAAGAACTGCCGAATTTTTAAGAGTCTTTCAATTAAACACAAGGCAGGTTGTTGCCAATACTGTATTGTAATTTCAAGTCTAACTTTATTTAATTTTATTTGCTCTTATATACTAATTTTGAGATTAATTCTTAACCTCTCTAACTTATTATACTTGTTGACAAGTTCTATTTGTCTTTATCGGTATTATGGACATATGTATATTTACCCTGGTTACAATTGTTTTGACCAATAGGGATGTTTGTGGTTACACCCATTCCTATTGGTCACTCAATTTACAATTCTTTATTGAGTAGAATTGTTCGTTTGTTTCTATCATACTCATACCCCAATTAACTTGCATTCCAATCAATGTGAGTCGATTGTAAATGCCGTTGTTTGATCTTGCATAATTACCCTACACAAAATAGGTTGGTATGTATAGATTTGAGAGTAATTTAATTTCTATTTACATATGCTATAGTTTTACAAAGTAGTTCTTAATATAGTTTTATGATTTTACAATTTTTATTAAATACGTTATAGTAATTCTTATTGTAGTATTTAATTCTTATTGTAGTATTTAATATTTTTATAATTTTATAATTTTAAACATATTATTCTTATAATTTTTAATGTATATTGTGTACTTAATAATTATTTCTTAAGTCTATATATGGTTTTAATTGGTTATTATGGAATTCTTTCTCAATTCCGTGGTAGTCTATTATAGTATTTACACCGTTTTGTTTTACTATCTTATACGGACCTTTGTACGGGCTTTGATTCTTTTTCCTATTTTCTACCTTTATTAAAACTAAATCGCCTATATTCAGATTTAACCTATTACTATATCTATCTTCTAAATTTCTTTTTTCTTTTATCTTAGTTGTAAGTTCCTTAGCTCTATTTAAAGAATATTGTAACTTTTGCTTAAGTTCTTTTGCATAAGTATTCTTTTAAAAAGTCTCTTCCTATTATTCCGTCCGTCTCTATTGGAAAATTGTCATCTACTAGATGAAATTTGAATCTGCATGTTTGGTCTGCTAGGGAAAATTCAAGTTCACTTGTTCCTAATGAATGTATTTCTTCTTTAGTAATGCCCGTTAATTTGCATTTATTATTTATATTTAGTGGTTCATCATCAAAAATTGTTCTAGTGCGACATAGTGATATGTCGGCTCCTGTGTCGACAAGAAATGTTAATTGTTCATTTTTGTATTTAGCGATTATGAAATTTGTATTATTATTAGAAACTTTGTATATTCTTAATTTTGGCTGTCCGGAATATCCATGTATTCCGAGCCTTCCTCGTTTCCCTCGTCTTGTACCATACGTATATACCTTCTATTGGTATTGTTGTTGTTATCATTGTTATTACTGTTTCTGAAATTATTGCTTCTATTGTTATTGTTGTTACTTCTTTGTAAATTGTTGTTATTTCCGTAGTTTCCGTTGTTGCTTCTATGTGTATTATTATTATAATTGTTGTTTCTAGCTGAATTATTGTTGTTGAAGCTGTCATTTCTATTGTAGCTATTGCTTCGGTTGAAATTTGCATTGTTGTTATAATTATTATTTCTGTTAGGAAAATTATTATTTCTGTTATTGCTAAAATTGTTGTTGTTATTATTCCTATTAGGAAAATTATTGTTTCTGTCATTGATAAAATTGTTATTTTCGCGGAAATTGCCATTGTAGTGCCTGGTATTATTGTTACTATGCTGTTGCCTTTGAATGTGCATTACAGAATTATTGTTTAATTTATTCTCATTTTCTAACTCTAGTGCAAGTTCTACTGCGTCTTGTAATGTCTTTGGACGAGCTGCAAAAATTGCCGTCTTTAAATTGTCGTTAATTCCTCGTTTAAACGAATCCAGAGCAAGTTTTGAATTTAATTTTATTATAACATTTTTTTCTACCTCTGTAGCGTCATTACCTAGTTCTTCTATACCTAACTTGTTCAGATTGTCTATTGTAGTCATGATTCTTTCCTTAAATGCATTAACTAACATTTTCCCTTGGTAAATATTGCCTAACTTTGCCTGTAGTTCCGGAATGGTTTTTGTACTCTTGTACCTTTGTTTTAATAATGTCTTTAATGTAACGAAATTGTCAGGTTTTGCGTAATTACCTATTGAAGTTCTTACCCCTGAAGTCAACTTGGCGTGGTATACATATTGTAAGAAATCTTGTTTTGCAGTTTCAGCAAGAGTTTTCTCAATGAGTTCTGCTGTTATTAAGAAACTTTCTAGTTCTTCATGGTTTCCAGCAAAAAGTGGGAGTGCTTTAGACACTGTTTCTAAACTAAATGCTGCCATTGTATTTTCTATTTCTGATGGTTCTGCCTCTAATGGGTTTTTAATGCCTTTGATTAAGTATTCTTTGATTTTCTTAATTATATTGCTAAATTCTAACCTGAGCGCTGATATTTTCTCTTCGTCTTTTTCTTCTAATTGTGCTAACTCAAATTCTTCTGTTATAACTTTTATATCCTCTAGTCTAAGATTTATTGTTTTTTCCGAATATGTCCTTCCTGGACTTTTCTTTAAATTCTTTAATATGTCTTTAAGTTTTGTTAGACTTTCTTCCATTAATACAAAATTTGTTATTTATTAAAAAAAAAATTTCTACCTCAGTTTCACATGGTTCTAATTTAAGTTTTAGAATTTTATCTTATATAAGTATATATTTTAAATCATTAATAATGTTGGTTACAATCATGTAAATTATATTTCTGAATAGTGTTAAATTTTATTATTTTTATACATTTATATTTTTATATTTTAAAATATAATTTTTTTAAAGTATCTACTAATTCTATATGCTGCGTACTTCATTAATATAGTTTTAACATATTCTGGCACTAACTCTTCTGTATTTTGTGCATTTACATTGCTCATAATATTCTCCTGTATTTCTACATTATTTTTAGGTTTGTCCATTGTAGGATTCAAAAACCAAAGACTTGTATAAAAGTCTATTAATATTTATTGTTGGTGACATTTTTAATTATTTGATTTATTTTTTTATAATTGAAATTCATCCCTTCAATTATTGATTTGTCTAAACTTAAAAATTTTGATATATTTATGTGGTATATTGGTTATCAAATTTATCTTTGATGACTTCTTTTTCTTCTCGGGCCTTTTAATGATTGAAAGGAAACTCATCATTTTATCCTTTTTTAGTCCGAGTTGGCAGTATCTTTAGTTTGCCACTAATATTTGCTAGTTTGGCAGGGTTAGTTCGTAGTCCGCAGGATCGCCATGTAATGAGTGAGGATCGGCAGGATCTCTATGTAGTGTAATGTGTTTCTTTGACTTATGTCCCTATAGCCCTTGGTTATTTTAAATAGCTGTCAGGGTTTCAGCTGCTAATTAAGGCGTTCAAAAGAACTGCCGAATTTTTAAGAGTCTTTCAATTAAACACAAGGCAGGTTGTTGCCAATACTGTATTGTAATTTCAAGTCTAACTTTATTTAATTTTATTTGCTCTTATATACTAATTTTGAGATTAATTCTTAACCTCTCTAACTTATTATACTTGTTGACAAGTTCTATTTGTCTTTATCGGTATTATGGACATATGTATATTTACCCTGGTTACAATTGTTTTGACCAATAGGGATGTTTGTGGTTACACCCATTCCTATTGGTCACTCAATTTACAATTCTTTATTGAGTAGAATTGTTCGTTTGTTTCTATCATACTCATACCCCAATTAACTTGCATTCCAATCAATGTGAGTCGATTGTAAATGCCGTTGTTTGATCTTGCATAATTACCCTACACAAAATAGGTTGGTATGTATAGATTTGAGAGTAATTTAATTTCTATTTACATATGCTATAGTTTTACAAAGTAGTTCTTAATATAGTTTTATGATTTTACAATTTTTATTAAATACGTTATAGTAATTCTTATTGTAGTATTTAATTCTTATTGTAGTATTTAATATTTTTATAATTTTATAATTTTAAACATATTATTCTTATAATTTTTAATGTATATTGTGTACTTAATAATTATTTCTTAAGTCTATATATGGTTTTAATTGGTTATTATGGAATTCTTTCTCAATTCCGTGGTAGTCTATTATAGTATTTACACCGTTTTGTTTTACTATCTTATACGGACCTTTGTACGGGCTTTGATTCTTTTTCCTATTTTCTACCTTTATTAAAACTAAATCGCCTATATTCAGATTTAACCTATTACTATATCTATCTTCTAAATTTCTTTTTTCTTTTATCTTAGTTGTAAGTTCCTTAGCTCTATTTAAAGAATATTGTAACTTTTGCTTAAGTTCTTTTGCATAAGTATTCTTTTAAAAAGTCTCTTCCTATTATTCCGTCCGTCTCTATTGGAAAATTGTCATCTACTAGATGAAATTTGAATCTGCATGTTTGGTCTGCTAGGGAAAATTCAAGTTCACTTGTTCCTAATGAATGTATTTCTTCTTTAGTAATGCCCGTTAATTTGCATTTATTATTTATATTTAGTGGTTCATCATCAAAAATTGTTCTAGTGCGACATAGTGATATGTCGGCTCCTGTGTCGACAAGAAATGTTAATTGTTCATTTTTGTATTTAGCGATTATGAAATTTGTATTATTATTAGAAACTTTGTATATTCTTAATTTTGGCTGTCCGGAATATCCATGTATTCCGAGCCTTCCTCGTTTCCCTCGTCTTGTACCATACGTATATACCTTCTATTGGTATTGTTGTTGTTATCATTGTTATTACTGTTTCTGAAATTATTGCTTCTATTGTTATTGTTGTTACTTCTTTGTAAATTGTTGTTATTTCCGTAGTTTCCGTTGTTGCTTCTATGTGTATTATTATTATAATTGTTGTTTCTAGCTGAATTATTGTTGTTGAAGCTGTCATTTCTATTGTAGCTATTGCTTCGGTTGAAATTTGCATTGTTGTTATAATTATTATTTCTGTTAGGAAAATTATTATTTCTGTTATTGCTAAAATTGTTGTTGTTATTATTCCTATTAGGAAAATTATTGTTTCTGTCATTGATAAAATTGTTATTTTCGCGGAAATTGCCATTGTAGTGCCTGGTATTATTGTTACTATGCTGTTGCCTTTGAATGTGCATTACAGAATTATTGTTTAATTTATTCTCATTTTCTAACTCTAGTGCAAGTTCTACTGCGTCTTGTAATGTCTTTGGACGAGCTGCAAAAATTGCCGTCTTTAAATTGTCGTTAATTCCTCGTTTAAACGAATCCAGAGCAAGTTTTGAATTTAATTTTATTATAACATTTTTTTCTACCTCTGTAGCGTCATTACCTAGTTCTTCTATACCTAACTTGTTCAGATTGTCTATTGTAGTCATGATTCTTTCCTTAAATGCATTAACTAACATTTTCCCTTGGTAAATATTGCCTAACTTTGCCTGTAGTTCCGGAATGGTTTTTGTACTCTTGTACCTTTGTTTTAATAATGTCTTTAATGTAACGAAATTGTCAGGTTTTGCGTAATTACCTATTGAAGTTCTTACCCCTGAAGTCAACTTGGCGTGGTATACATATTGTAAGAAATCTTGTTTTGCAGTTTCAGCAAGAGTTTTCTCAATGAGTTCTGCTGTTATTAAGAAACTTTCTAGTTCTTCATGGTTTCCAGCAAAAAGTGGGAGTGCTTTAGACACTGTTTCTAAACTAAATGCTGCCATTGTATTTTCTATTTCTGATGGTTCTGCCTCTAATGGGTTTTTAATGCCTTTGATTAAGTATTCTTTGATTTTCTTAATTATATTGCTAAATTCTAACCTGAGCGCTGATATTTTCTCTTCGTCTTTTTCTTCTAATTGTGCTAACTCAAATTCTTCTGTTATAACTTTTATATCCTCTAGTCTAAGATTTATTGTTTTTTCCGAATATGTCCTTCCTGGACTTTTCTTTAAATTCTTTAATATGTCTTTAAGTTTTGTTAGACTTTCTTCCATTAATACAAAATTTGTTATTTATTAAAAAAAAAATTTCTACCTCAGTTTCACATGGTTCTAATTTAAGTTTTAGAATTTTATCTTATATAAGTATATATTTTAAATCATTAATAATGTTGGTTACAATCATGTAAATTATATTTCTGAATAGTGTTAAATTTTATTATTTTTATACATTTATATTTTTATATTTTAAAATATAATTTTTTTAAAGTATCTACTAATTCTATATGCTGCGTACTTCATTAATATAGTTTTAACATATTCTGGCACTAACTCTTCTGTATTTTGTGCATTTACATTGCTCATAATATTCTCCTGTATTTCTACATTATTTTTAGGTTTGTCCATTGTAGGATTCAAAAACCAAAGACTTGTATAAAAGTCTATTAATATTTATTGTTGGTGACATTTTTAATTATTTGATTTATTTTTTTATAATTGAAATTCATCCCTTCAATTATTGATTTGTCTAAACTTAAAAATTTTGATATATTTATGTGGTATATTGGTTATCAAATTTATCTTTGATGACTTCTTTTTCTTCTCGGGCCTTTTAATGATTGAAAGGAAACTCATCATTTTATCCTTTTTTAGTCCGAGTTGGCAGTATCTTTAGTTTGCCACTAATATTTGCTAGTTTGGCAGGGTTAGTTCGTAGTCCGCAGGATCGCCATGTAATGAGTGAGGATCGGCAGGATCTCTATGTAGTGTAATGTGTTTCTTTGACTTATGTCCCTATAGCCCTTGGTTATTTTAAATAGCTGTCAGGGTTTCAGCTGCTAATTAAGGCGTTCAAAAGAACTGCCGAATTTTTAAGAGTCTTTCAATTAAACACAAGGCAGGTTGTTGCCAATACTGTATTGTAATTTCAAGTCTAACTTTATTTAATTTTATTTGCTCTTATATACTAATTTTGAGATTAATTCTTAACCTCTCTAACTTATTATACTTGTTGACAAGTTCTATTTGTCTTTATCGGTATTATGGACATATGTATATTTACCCTGGTTACAATTGTTTTGACCAATAGGGATGTTTGTGGTTACACCCATTCCTATTGGTCACTCAATTTACAATTCTTTATTGAGTAGAATTGTTCGTTTGTTTCTATCATACTCATACCCCAATTAACTTGCATTCCAATCAATGTGAGTCGATTGTAAATGCCGTTGTTTGATCTTGCATAATTACCCTACACAAAATAGGTTGGTATGTATAGATTTGAGAGTAATTTAATTTCTATTTACATATGCTATAGTTTTACAAAGTAGTTCTTAATATAGTTTTATGATTTTACAATTTTTATTAAATACGTTATAGTAATTCTTATTGTAGTATTTAATTCTTATTGTAGTATTTAATATTTTTATAATTTTATAATTTTAAACATATTATTCTTATAATTTTTAATGTATATTGTGTACTTAATAATTATTTCTTAAGTCTATATATGGTTTTAATTGGTTATTATGGAATTCTTTCTCAATTCCGTGGTAGTCTATTATAGTATTTACACCGTTTTGTTTTACTATCTTATACGGACCTTTGTACGGGCTTTGATTCTTTTTCCTATTTTCTACCTTTATTAAAACTAAATCGCCTATATTCAGATTTAACCTATTACTATATCTATCTTCTAAATTTCTTTTTTCTTTTATCTTAGTTGTAAGTTCCTTAGCTCTATTTAAAGAATATTGTAACTTTTGCTTAAGTTCTTTTGCATAAGTATTCTTTTAAAAAGTCTCTTCCTATTATTCCGTCCGTCTCTATTGGAAAATTGTCATCTACTAGATGAAATTTGAATCTGCATGTTTGGTCTGCTAGGGAAAATTCAAGTTCACTTGTTCCTAATGAATGTATTTCTTCTTTAGTAATGCCCGTTAATTTGCATTTATTATTTATATTTAGTGGTTCATCATCAAAAATTGTTCTAGTGCGACATAGTGATATGTCGGCTCCTGTGTCGACAAGAAATGTTAATTGTTCATTTTTGTATTTAGCGATTATGAAATTTGTATTATTATTAGAAACTTTGTATATTCTTAATTTTGGCTGTCCGGAATATCCATGTATTCCGAGCCTTCCTCGTTTCCCTCGTCTTGTACCATACGTATATACCTTCTATTGGTATTGTTGTTGTTATCATTGTTATTACTGTTTCTGAAATTATTGCTTCTATTGTTATTGTTGTTACTTCTTTGTAAATTGTTGTTATTTCCGTAGTTTCCGTTGTTGCTTCTATGTGTATTATTATTATAATTGTTGTTTCTAGCTGAATTATTGTTGTTGAAGCTGTCATTTCTATTGTAGCTATTGCTTCGGTTGAAATTTGCATTGTTGTTATAATTATTATTTCTGTTAGGAAAATTATTATTTCTGTTATTGCTAAAATTGTTGTTGTTATTATTCCTATTAGGAAAATTATTGTTTCTGTCATTGATAAAATTGTTATTTTCGCGGAAATTGCCATTGTAGTGCCTGGTATTATTGTTACTATGCTGTTGCCTTTGAATGTGCATTACAGAATTATTGTTTAATTTATTCTCATTTTCTAACTCTAGTGCAAGTTCTACTGCGTCTTGTAATGTCTTTGGACGAGCTGCAAAAATTGCCGTCTTTAAATTGTCGTTAATTCCTCGTTTAAACGAATCCAGAGCAAGTTTTGAATTTAATTTTATTATAACATTTTTTTCTACCTCTGTAGCGTCATTACCTAGTTCTTCTATACCTAACTTGTTCAGATTGTCTATTGTAGTCATGATTCTTTCCTTAAATGCATTAACTAACATTTTCCCTTGGTAAATATTGCCTAACTTTGCCTGTAGTTCCGGAATGGTTTTTGTACTCTTGTACCTTTGTTTTAATAATGTCTTTAATGTAACGAAATTGTCAGGTTTTGCGTAATTACCTATTGAAGTTCTTACCCCTGAAGTCAACTTGGCGTGGTATACATATTGTAAGAAATCTTGTTTTGCAGTTTCAGCAAGAGTTTTCTCAATGAGTTCTGCTGTTATTAAGAAACTTTCTAGTTCTTCATGGTTTCCAGCAAAAAGTGGGAGTGCTTTAGACACTGTTTCTAAACTAAATGCTGCCATTGTATTTTCTATTTCTGATGGTTCTGCCTCTAATGGGTTTTTAATGCCTTTGATTAAGTATTCTTTGATTTTCTTAATTATATTGCTAAATTCTAACCTGAGCGCTGATATTTTCTCTTCGTCTTTTTCTTCTAATTGTGCTAACTCAAATTCTTCTGTTATAACTTTTATATCCTCTAGTCTAAGATTTATTGTTTTTTCCGAATATGTCCTTCCTGGACTTTTCTTTAAATTCTTTAATATGTCTTTAAGTTTTGTTAGACTTTCTTCCATTAATACAAAATTTGTTATTTATTAAAAAAAAAATTTCTACCTCAGTTTCACATGGTTCTAATTTAAGTTTTAGAATTTTATCTTATATAAGTATATATTTTAAATCATTAATAATGTTGGTTACAATCATGTAAATTATATTTCTGAATAGTGTTAAATTTTATTATTTTTATACATTTATATTTTTATATTTTAAAATATAATTTTTTTAAAGTATCTACTAATTCTATATGCTGCGTACTTCATTAATATAGTTTTAACATATTCTGGCACTAACTCTTCTGTATTTTGTGCATTTACATTGCTCATAATATTCTCCTGTATTTCTACATTATTTTTAGGTTTGTCCATTGTAGGATTCAAAAACCAAAGACTTGTATAAAAGTCTATTAATATTTATTGTTGGTGACATTTTTAATTATTTGATTTATTTTTTTATAATTGAAATTCATCCCTTCAATTATTGATTTGTCTAAACTTAAAAATTTTGATATATTTATGTGGTATATTGGTTATCAAATTTATCTTTGATGACTTCTTTTTCTTCTCGGGCCTTTTAATGATTGAAAGGAAACTCATCATTTTATCCTTTTTTAGTCCGAGTTGGCAGTATCTTTAGTTTGCCACTAATATTTGCTAGTTTGGCAGGGTTAGTTCGTAGTCCGCAGGATCGCCATGTAATGAGTGAGGATCGGCAGGATCTCTATGTAGTGTAATGTGTTTCTTTGACTTATGTCCCTATAGCCCTTGGTTATTTTAAATAGCTGTCAGGGTTTCAGCTGCTAATTAAGGCGTTCAAAAGAACTGCCGAATTTTTAAGAGTCTTTCAATTAAACACAAGGCAGGTTGTTGCCAATACTGTATTGTAATTTCAAGTCTAACTTTATTTAATTTTATTTGCTCTTATATACTAATTTTGAGATTAATTCTTAACCTCTCTAACTTATTATACTTGTTGACAAGTTCTATTTGTCTTTATCGGTATTATGGACATATGTATATTTACCCTGGTTACAATTGTTTTGACCAATAGGGATGTTTGTGGTTACACCCATTCCTATTGGTCACTCAATTTACAATTCTTTATTGAGTAGAATTGTTCGTTTGTTTCTATCATACTCATACCCCAATTAACTTGCATTCCAATCAATGTGAGTCGATTGTAAATGCCGTTGTTTGATCTTGCATAATTACCCTACACAAAATAGGTTGGTATGTATAGATTTGAGAGTAATTTAATTTCTATTTACATATGCTATAGTTTTACAAAGTAGTTCTTAATATAGTTTTATGATTTTACAATTTTTATTAAATACGTTATAGTAATTCTTATTGTAGTATTTAATTCTTATTGTAGTATTTAATATTTTTATAATTTTATAATTTTAAACATATTATTCTTATAATTTTTAATGTATATTGTGTACTTAATAATTATTTCTTAAGTCTATATATGGTTTTAATTGGTTATTATGGAATTCTTTCTCAATTCCGTGGTAGTCTATTATAGTATTTACACCGTTTTGTTTTACTATCTTATACGGACCTTTGTACGGGCTTTGATTCTTTTTCCTATTTTCTACCTTTATTAAAACTAAATCGCCTATATTCAGATTTAACCTATTACTATATCTATCTTCTAAATTTCTTTTTTCTTTTATCTTAGTTGTAAGTTCCTTAGCTCTATTTAAAGAATATTGTAACTTTTGCTTAAGTTCTTTTGCATAAGTATTCTTTTAAAAAGTCTCTTCCTATTATTCCGTCCGTCTCTATTGGAAAATTGTCATCTACTAGATGAAATTTGAATCTGCATGTTTGGTCTGCTAGGGAAAATTCAAGTTCACTTGTTCCTAATGAATGTATTTCTTCTTTAGTAATGCCCGTTAATTTGCATTTATTATTTATATTTAGTGGTTCATCATCAAAAATTGTTCTAGTGCGACATAGTGATATGTCGGCTCCTGTGTCGACAAGAAATGTTAATTGTTCATTTTTGTATTTAGCGATTATGAAATTTGTATTATTATTAGAAACTTTGTATATTCTTAATTTTGGCTGTCCGGAATATCCATGTATTCCGAGCCTTCCTCGTTTCCCTCGTCTTGTACCATACGTATATACCTTCTATTGGTATTGTTGTTGTTATCATTGTTATTACTGTTTCTGAAATTATTGCTTCTATTGTTATTGTTGTTACTTCTTTGTAAATTGTTGTTATTTCCGTAGTTTCCGTTGTTGCTTCTATGTGTATTATTATTATAATTGTTGTTTCTAGCTGAATTATTGTTGTTGAAGCTGTCATTTCTATTGTAGCTATTGCTTCGGTTGAAATTTGCATTGTTGTTATAATTATTATTTCTGTTAGGAAAATTATTATTTCTGTTATTGCTAAAATTGTTGTTGTTATTATTCCTATTAGGAAAATTATTGTTTCTGTCATTGATAAAATTGTTATTTTCGCGGAAATTGCCACTGTAGTGCCTGGTATTATTGTTACTATGCTGTTGCCTTTGAATGTGCATTACAGAATTATTGTTTAATTTATTCTCATTTTCTAACTCTAGTGCAAGTTCTACTGCGTCTTGTAATGTCTTTGGACGAGCTGCAAAAATTGCCGTCTTTAAATTGTCGTTAATTCCTCGTTTAAACGAATCCAGAGCAAGTTTTGAATTTAATTTTATTATAACATTTTTTTCTACCTCTGTAGCGTCATTACCTAGTTCTTCTATACCTAACTTGTTCAGATTGTCTATTGTAGTCATGATTCTTTCCTTAAATGCATTAACTAACATTTTCCCTTGGTAAATATTGCCTAACTTTGCCTGTAGTTCCGGAATGGTTTTTGTACTCTTGTACCTTTGTTTTAATAATGTCTTTAATGTAACGAAATTGTCAGGTTTTGCGTAATTACCTATTGAAGTTCTTACCCCTGAAGTCAACTTGGCGTGGTATACATATTGTAAGAAATCTTGTTTTGCAGTTTCAGCAAGAGTTTTCTCAATGAGTTCTGCTGTTATTAAGAAACTTTCTAGTTCTTCATGGTTTCCAGCAAAAAGTGGGAGTGCTTTAGACACTGTTTCTAAACTAAATGCTGCCATTGTATTTTCTATTTCTGATGGTTCTGCCTCTAATGGGTTTTTAATGCCTTTGATTAAGTATTCTTTGATTTTCTTAATTATATTGCTAAATTCTAACCTGAGCGCTGATATTTTCTCTTCGTCTTTTTCTTCTAATTGTGCTAACTCAAATTCTTCTGTTATAACTTTTATATCCTCTAGTCTAAGATTTATTGTTTTTTCCGAATATGTCCTTCCTGGACTTTTCTTTAAATTCTTTAATATGTCTTTAAGTTTTGTTAGACTTTCTTCCATTAATACAAAATTTGTTATTTATTAAAAAAAAAATTTCTACCTCAGTTTCACATGGTTCTAATTTAAGTTTTAGAATTTTATCTTATATAAGTATATATTTTAAATCATTAATAATGTTGGTTACAATCATGTAAATTATATTTCTGAATAGTGTTAAATTTTATTATTTTTATACATTTATATTTTTATATTTTAAAATATAATTTTTTTAAAGTATCTACTAATTCTATATGCTGCGTACTTCATTAATATAGTTTTAACATATTCTGGCACTAACTCTTCTGTATTTTGTGCATTTACATTGCTCATAATATTCTCCTGTATTTCTACATTATTTTTAGGTTTGTCCATTGTAGGATTCAAAAACCAAAGACTTGTATAAAAGTCTATTAATATTTATTGTTGGTGACATTTTTAATTATTTGATTTATTTTTTTATAATTGAAATTCATCCCTTCAATTATTGATTTGTCTAAACTTAAAAATTTTGATATATTTATGTGGTATATTGGTTATCAAATTTATCTTTGATGACTTCTTTTTCTTCTCGGGCCTTTTAATGATTGAAAGGAAACTCATCATTTTATCCTTTTTTAGTCCGAGTTGGCAGTATCTTTAGTTTGCCACTAATATTTGCTAGTTTGGCAGGGTAAGTTCGTAGTCCGCAGGATCGCCATGTAATGAGTGAGGATCGGCAGGATCTCTATGTAGTGTAATGTGTTTCTTTGACTTATGTCCCTATAGCCCTTGGTTATTTTAAATAGCTGTCAGGGTTTCAGCTGCTAATTAAGGCGTTCAAAAGAACTGCCGAATTTTTAAGAGTCTTTCAATTAAACACAAGGCAGGTTGTTGCCAATACTGTATTGTAATTTCAAGTCTAACTTTATTTAATTTTATTTGCTCTTATATACTAATTTTGAGATTAATTCTTAACCTCTCTAACTTATTATACTTGTTGACAAGTTCTATTTGTCTTTATCGGTATTATGGACATATGTATATTTACCCTGGTTACAATTGTTTTGACCAATAGGGATGTTTGTGGTTACACCCATTCCTATTGGTCACTCAATTTACAATTCTTTATTGAGTAGAATTGTTCGTTTGTTTCTATCATACTCATACCCCAATTAACTTGCATTCCAATCAATGTGAGTCGATTGTAAATGCCGTTGTTTGATCTTACATAATTACCCTACACAAAATAGGTTGGTATGTATAGATTTGAGAGTAATTTAATTTCTATTTACATATGCTATAGTTTTACAAAGTAGTTCTTAATATAGTTTTATGATTTTACAATTTTTATTAAATACGTTATAGTAATTCTTATTGTAGTATTTAATTCTTATTGTAGTATTTAATATTTTTATAATTTTATAATTTTAAACATATTATTCTTATAATTTTTAATGTATATTGTGTACTTAATAATTATTTCTTAAGTCTATATATGGTTTTAATTGGTTATTATGGAATTCTTTCTCAATTCCGTGGTAGTCTATTATAGTATTTACACCGTTTTGTTTTACTATCTTATACGGACCTTTGTACGGGCTTTGATTCTTTTTCCTATTTTCTACCTTTATTAAAACTAAATCGCCTATATTCAGATTTAACCTATTACTATATCTATCTTCTAAATTTCTTTTTTCTTTTATCTTAGTTGTAAGTTCCTTAGCTCTATTTAAAGAATATTGTAACTTTTGCTTAAGTTCTTTTGCATAAGAATTCTTTTAAAAAGTCTCTTCCTATTATTCCGTCCGTCTCTATTGGAAAATTGTCATCTACTAGATGAAATTTGAATCTGCATGTTTGGTCTGCTAGGGAAAATTCAAGTTCACTTGTTCCTAATGAATGTATTTCTTCTTTAGTAATGCCCGTTAATTTGCATTTATTATTTATATTTAGTGGTTCATCATCAAAAATTGTTCTAGTGCGACATAGTGATATGTCGGCTCCTGTGTCGACAAGAAATGTTAATTGTTCATTTTTGTATTTAGCGATTATGAAATTTGTATTATTATTAGAAACTTTGTATATTCTTAATTTTGGCTGTCCGGAATATCCATGCATTCCGAGCCTTCCTCGTTTCCCTCGTCTTGTACCATACGTATATACCTTCTATTGGTATTGTTGTTGTTATCATTGTTATTACTGTTTCTGAAATTATTGCTTCTATTGTTATTGTTGTTACTTCTTTGTAAATTGTTGTTATTTCCGTAGTTTCCGTTGTTGCTTCTATGTGTATTATTATTATAATTGTTGTTTCTAGCTGAATTATTGTTGTTGAAGCTGTCATTTCTATTGTAGCTATTGCTTCGGTTGAAATTTGCATTGTTGTTATAATTATTATTTCTGTTAGGAAAATTATTATTTCTGTTATTGCTAAAATTGTTGTTGTTATTATTCCTATTAGGAAAATTATTGTTTCTGTCATTGATAAAATTGTTATTTTCGCGGAAATTGCCATTGTAGTGGCTGGTATTATTGTTACTATGCTGTTGCCTTTGAATGTGCATTACAGAATTATTGTTTAATTTATTCTCATTTTCTAACTCTAGTGCAAGTTCTACTGCGTCTTGTAATGTCTTTGGACGAGCTGCAAAAATTGCCGTCTTTAAATTGTCGTTAATTCCTCGTTTAAACGAATCCAGAGCAAGTTTTGAATTTAATTTTATTATAACATTTTTTTCTACCTCTGTAGCGTCATTACCTAGTTCTTCTATACCTAACTTGTTCAGATTGTCTATTGTAGTCATGATTCTTTCCTTAAATGCATTAACTAACATTTTCCCTTGGTAAATATTGCCTAACTTTGCCTGTAGTTCCGGAATGGTTTTTGTACTCTTGTACCTTTGTTTTAATAATGTCTTTAATGTAACGAAATTGTCAGGTTTTGCGTAATTACCTATTGAAGTTCTTACCCCTGAAGTCAACTTGGCGTGGTATACATATTGTAAGAAATCTTGTTTTGCAGTTTCAGCAAGAGTTTTCTCAATGAGTTCTGCTGTTATTAAGAAACTTTCTAGTTCTTCATGGTTTCCAGCAAAAAGTGGGAGTGCTTTAGACACTGTTTCTAAACTAAATGCTGCCATTGTATTTTCTATTTCTGATGGTTCTGCCTCTAATGGGTTTTTAATGCCTTTGATTAAGTATTCTTTGATTTTCTTAATTATATTGCTAAATTCTAACCTGAGCGCTGATATTTTCTCTTCGTCTTTTTCTTCTAATTGTGCTAACTCAAATTCTTCTGTTATAACTTTTATATCCTCTAGTCTAAGATTTATTGTTTTTTCCGAATATGTCCTTCCTGGACTTTTCTTTAAATTCTTTAATATGTCTTTAAGTTTTGTTAGACTTTCTTCCATTAATACAAAATTTGTTATTTATTAAAAAAAAAAATTTCTACCTCAGTTTCACATGGTTCTAATTTAAGTTTTAGAATTTTATCTTATATAAGTATATATTTTAAATCATTAATAATGTTGGTTACAATCATGTAAATTATATTTCTGAATAGTGTTAAATTTTATTATTTTTATACATTTATATTTTTATATTTTAAAATATAATTTTTTTAAAGTATCTACTAATTCTATATGCTGCGTACATCATTAATATAGTTTTAACATATTCTGGCACTAACTCTTCTGTATTTTGTGCATTTACATTGCTCATAATATTCTCCTGTATTTCTACATTATTTTTAGGTTTGTCCATTGTAGGATTCAAAAACCAAAGACTTGTATAAAAGTCTATTAATATTTATTGTTGGTGACATTTTTAATTATTTGATTTATTTTTTTATAATTGAAATTCATCCCTTCAGTTATTGATTTGTCTAAACTTAAAAATTTTGATATATTTATGTGGTATATTGGTTATCAAATTTATCTTTGATGACTTCTTTTTCTTCTCGGGCCTTTTAATGATTGAAAGGAAACTCATCATTTTATCCTTTTTTAGTCCGAGTTGGCAGTATCTTTAGTTTGCCACTAATATTTGCTAGTTTGGCAGGGTTAGTTCGTAGTCCGCAGGATCGCCATGTAATGAGTGAGGATCGGCAGGATCTCTATGTAGTGTAATGTGTTTCTTTGACTTATGTCCCTATAGCCCTTGGTTATTTTAAATAGCTGTCAGGGTTTCAGCTGCTAATTAAGGCGTTCAAAAGAACTGCCGAATTTTTAAGAGTCTTTCAATTAAACACAAGGCAGGTTGTTGCCAATACTGTATTGTAATTTCAAGTCTAACTTTATTTAATTTTATTTGCTCTTATATACTAATTTTGAGATTAATTCTTAACCTCTCTAACTTATTATACTTGTTGACAAGTTCTATTTGTCTTTATCGGTATTATGGACATATGAATATTTACCCTGGTTACAATTGTTTTGACCAATAGGGATGTTTGTGGTTACACCCATTCCTATTTGTCACTCAATTTACAATTCTTTATTGAGTAGAATTGTTCGTTTGTTTCTATCATACTCATACCCCAATTAACTTGCATTCCAATCAATGTGAGTCGATTGTAAATGCCGTTATTTGATCTTGCATAATTACCCTACACAAAATAGGTTGGTATGTATAGATTTGAGAGTAATTTAAGGGTAGACGGTGGCAACTTATGAGGTACACTACATGAGTAATAACAGGACATTAAATTTAATAGATATTATTTTGGGGAAAATGCATCGAAAGTATATGTTGAGAAAATTATAAAAGATGCAACAGATATTTACAATCAGTATCTATCCAAAGTAGAGCAAATAGAAATGACAGTAAATGATATTGATGTTTTTAATAAATCAACAAATTGCCACATTAGTAAAAAAGTTTTATATAATGATAAAGTTAGAGACCACTGTCATCTCACTGGTAATTTTTGAGGGGCTGCACATAATGAGTGTAATTTAAAATACAAAAATACAAATTTTATACCAGTGTTCTTCCATAATCTTTCTGCTTATGACATGCATTTTTTCTTTAAAGAGCTGTCAATAATAAAAAATGGAACAATTAAAGATATTCCATTAAATAAGGAGCATATTTCACTATCCGTTTATATTTTATTTTTATTTTTTTAATTCCCTATGCTAATCCCCGCGAAGCTTGACGCTGGTCTGCAGGAAAGAAACCAGAGTCTCTGGCGGGAATCGAACCCGCAACCCCGGGGTTGATAGACTAGCTCACTACTAGCTAGCCTACCGGGGCACTCAATATTAAAATAGATAAAAATCGTGGATTTGAAATTAGGTTTTTAGATTCAATTAGGTTTATGTTGTCGAGTTTAGATTCTTTAGCTAAAAATCTTGATATTAATGATTTTCTAACAGTCTGAGAACCTTTCTCTAGTGATAATCTATTTAATCATATAAAAAGGAAGGGTGTATTGCCATACTCTTACAAGGATTCAACGGAAAGATTTAATGAAACTCAACTACCAAGTAGAGAAAATTTTTCAATATTTTAAGTAATGAGGAATGCAGTGTGGTCGATTACGAACATGCTCACAAAGTATGGAGTGGATTCAAGTGCAAGAACCTTCTTGACTATACAGTACTCTACCTTAGATCGGATGTTCTTCTCTTAACAGACATATTTGAGAACTTCAGAAAAATATGTAAGACTATTTATAATTTAGATCCTTTCAGTACTACACTGTACCTGGTCTCTCTTGGGATGCAATGCTTAAGACAACAGAAGTTATATATGTAAGAGCTATTTACTAATAGCGAAAAATATCTTTTTATGCAAAATGGAATACGAGGTGGATTAGTTCAATGTTCCAAAAGATATTTTAAGGCAAACCATAAGTAATGGGTGATTTTTTAAGAGCTATAGGAAAATTAAAAAATAAAACACATAAAATTCAGAAAAATGCATGAAATCTTTATTTGAATCGAAAGTACGGTCCATATAATTTAATGTTTGAAGATTATTTCATGCAAATGTTGACCGTGACTGCGCCCCAAATGGTCCATCCGCTTAGCCCAATTTTGGCATACCCTGCAACATTTCGCCCGGTATCTCATGAATAAATGCTTCAATGTTGTCTTCAAATGCGTCAATTGAAGCGGGCATGTGCGTATGAGCTTTAACAAAGCCCCACAAAAAAAGTCTAAAGGCGTTAAATCGCATGATCTAGGCGGTCAATTGACCGGCCCCAACGTGAAATAAAATGCTCAGCGAACTTGCCTCTCAATAAGACCATTGTTAAGCGTGCTGTTGAAACCACATGTCATGCAAGTCAAGCTCTTGCATTTTGGGCAAAAAAAGTTGGATATCATCTCACAGTAGCGCTCACCATTCGCAGTTACGTTACGATTCGCATCATCTTTGAAGAAGTACGGCCCAATGATGCCACCAGCCCATAAACCGCACCAAACTATGACTGCTTCTGGATGCATTGGTAGCTCTTGCAATGACGTTCTAAGTTGAAAGTAAAAGTTTTAAAGCAAAATATTATTTTTTTTCAGCGCATTCAAATAAAAGCCTGTTTTTTAAAAAGGTTTTTTACTTCTAATTTATTTTTTACTTTTTAGCGCATTTAAATACAAGCTACTTATTAAAAAAGAATTTTTACTTTTAATTTTTTTAAAACTCGCATTCGTATTCTCAGCAAGCATTAAAAACTTAGTCAGCCATATTGTATCTAGAGTAACGTCACTTTATTTTGCAGGTTGTTCTTAGCAAGCTCTTCAGTTGATACGCATATTGTAGAGGTGCATTAAAAATAACTAGTTCGTCATCTTGGGTTTGTCGCCATATTGGATTTAGACTCACTTATTTATTTTTCGAAATATTCTTAGCAAGCCCTTTCATTTAATACCCATTTTGTAGAAGTGCATTAAAAAAAACTAGTCCGCCATGTTGTGTGTGTCCAACAAATTTTATTCAGAGTAACCCTTTATTTTTCGAGTTATTCTTAGTAAGACCTTTCATTTAATACCCATATTGTTAAAGTGCATTAAAAATAACTAGTCCGCCATCTTGTTTGTGCCGACTTATTGGATTTAGAGTAACCACTTTATTTTTCGAGATATTCTTATCAATCCCTTGCATTTAATACCCATTTTGTAGAAGTGCATTAAAAATAGTGTGAATGCCATATTGGGTTTAAAGTGCCACTTTATTTTTCGAGTTGTTCTTAGCAAGCCGTTTCATTTGATACCCATATTGTAGAACTGGATTAAAAATAACTAGTCCGCCATGTTGTGTGTGCCCGCCAAATTGGATTTAGAGTGACCACTTAATTGTTCGAGATATTCTTTTCAAGCCCTTTCATTTGATAACCATATTGTAGAAGTGCATTAAAAATAACTAGTCCGCCATGTTGTGCGTGGCCGCAATATTAGATTTAGAATGGCGTCACACAGTTTGCCATGCATTGTCGTCCAAACTAAACGTGTATACAACATTTCAGCTTAATCGGTTGAAGATAACTGCTTAAAAATTGTGTTGCATGATTCCACCCGAACAAACAGACATACATACATTGTAAGTTAAATAAAAGCTTTTAATTAATTAAAATAGTTAAAATATATACGTATGAATATTCATACATGTGTTTGTATTCATATTCTGAAAATGAACATTTAGTTTAAATTTCTTATTTTTTTGTGTTGTTGTAAAATACAATAAATATTAAAAGCACAGCAAAACGGTGAAAATCAAAAACAACTCTTTGCATGAGTAAGAACAGTGAAACAACAATAAACGAAAATAATGCAGAAATAAAAAAAACAAAACAAAACAATATTTACTACCTAGAGGCTAAGCCAATTATTCGAATCACCCTCGGTGTTTACAAAAACAGTGGATAGTGATACATTAAAAAATATTAAACTGTCTCTTGGGACAAGTGTTGCCGAGTCTGCAAGTATTGCCTTGAATGCAAAAACAATTTTATTAGGAAACGATACCATGAATTTAACTACAGTCACTATGGAAAACCCTCTAGTAAAAATGTGTCAAAAGCCTCAAGTACAAGTTGGTATGGACAGGTATATAACAGTGCTAAAACGGGGTCGCAGTCCTGCCTCTTCAGCTGTTGTTTCGGCCTCAAAAGTACCAACTATTGATAGAATAAATACACAAAATCGTTTTGTGATTTTGGAGGATGAATCCTCTGAAGCACCAAACGTCACCCCCGATATACCTTAGAGAGCAAAGCTCAAATGAGTTAATAAAAAGTTTGATTTCGGTGATATGTAGCTGCAATAAAGCGAGGTATCATTAACGAGACTAAAATACAGGTGAATCACGAGGATGATTTTCGAAAAGTAATTACAAGATTTGAGGCTCATAATAAAAACTTTTATACATATTAACTGAAGAGCAGTAAAGGTCTTCAGGTAGTAATCAAGGGCATAGACTCATGCGTAGACCCAGGGGGAATTAAAGCTTTTTTGGAAGAGAAGGGCTTTAAAATAAAAAACGTAACACATATCAAAAATAGGGGAAAAAAATCCCCAACTGCTATTTCGAGTGGAATCAGAACATGGCGACGTTAAGCTCAAAAAAAAGAAAAAGTTTTAACTTTCTTAAAGTAAATTTTATTGCGGAATTTCGGTTTTTTTAGTTGTTCAATAAGCTAAAACGTTTTTGAGTTGCGCGAACATATGATAATCTATCTATACAATATATAATTTCTTAGTATGTCAGGATGTTTGCATGTATGTCCTATTCTTTCCGCAACTTTCTGAAGCCATCTGATGACATGGGAAGCTTAAAGTTTGGCACACTTGAAGTACTGTCTCTGCG
Source organism: Pollenia angustigena (assembly GCA_930367215.1). Taxonomy (NCBI): domain Eukaryota; kingdom Metazoa; phylum Arthropoda; class Insecta; order Diptera; family Polleniidae; genus Pollenia; species Pollenia angustigena. The sequence continues at coordinate 5,347,657 of OV884061.1, read as the reverse complement.
GAAGATCGTAACGAAGCCATATTTTTGATTTTCGGCTTTTCAACTAGTATAACTATTAAGATCTGATAGAAAAAATGTTTTTTATAATATGGGAAACTTTGGGCCCCACCCGGCACGACTAGGCACCGTCGGATTGACCTGAAAAATTAGATCATGATTTCTTACACCAAACCTCATATTTTAAGCAGCGCAAACAATTAAATAAAATTAAAAGAAATTAATTGCGATCAGTCTAATATATATATATCACAAATTATACAGATAAGTCACGGCCACCTGGCGGTCAGAGAAGGCATTAAAAACTGTCAAAGTAGCAATACTCATTTAACCCCAAATTTAGTGAAGGACAGCAAAGTTTTTGACTATTATATAGATATCTCTTTTCATTGAAGGGGTTAAATGAAATTTCATTTGTTTACAATTTATTTTTATAAAATGTAGAAAAGTTGCAGCAAAAATGAGGAAATTTTTGTTTTGGCGCAAAAAAATTATTTATTCTGGCGGAATTTCTTCATTTTTGCTGCATCATTAGTTGCAGAAGAAAAATAGGAAGCAGGTAGACAACGAAGAAGCAGGTATTTCATAACGAATAGTGTTTAACACAAGAAAAACAAATGTTAGTACATCATTAAATTTTTTTGTTTATTTAAATTGTTAACAGTTATATTTTAATTATTTACATTTTGAATAGAATTTGTTGGTCCAAAATGTAAAATTTATTGGTAATATGTTTTCACCAATTGGAACAGAAATAAATGCAATTAATTTTACATGTTGCACCACCAAATTCTATCCAAAGTATAAGTTAAATGTTCTTATTTATGTTCTTATACCAATGTGTTTTAATTTCTTAAATTTAATTTACCAATGCAGTTCCAAACAAAAAAAAATATATAATACGAAAGCCTAGAACAGACGGTGAAACACAAGTTCAACGAAACGGCAGCTTCTAGTTATGGAGTTACATTTGAGTTTATGCCATAGAATCCCTTGAGCTACCACACATGACGAAATCATTTTGAGACCGGTTTGAAACCCATTGGCAATCAGTTGCATTGAAACTGGCGTGCAGGAATCTTGTGTTTGTGATAATTTCATCAGATTCTGGTAGAATTAAAGTTTCAGGGTGTGTGGAAAACGATTGAAACTGGTTTCAAACCAATTTTTAAAATAGGTTTCGTTGCAGTTGCGGTTGACCATCTGTTCTGGGCTTTCGTATTATATATATTTTTGGTATCAATTGGAAGCTTTTAAACTCCTCTTTCTGGATATACAAAATTTATTTTAAAAATTTCTATCCCATTACAAGAGTTCTTAGTAAGCATATTAATTGCTCCGCAGAGAATATTTAGTTAGCGAAGCCGGTGTTGTACCATAAAGGAGAAAAGATTTAGTCAGCGAAGAGGGTAAATATTTACCTAGTGAGTGCATAGTGCAAAAAGTGTGTTGTGAAATTAAAATTTAACAATTGTTAAATACATTTTGTGTACTGACATAAGATTTTGTGTATCCAGAAAGCTTTAGCTGGCGAGTCAGTGTTGTTTTATAAAATTTAATTTTTCACACTTTTTTTGGAATGAACTACATATGGGCAAATCCTGCGTGACGAACGCTACATTCCCACGCGATTTCTCATTGAAATATAAACATTTTTTGGTCTTTCAAAAAAGATAGCTTCAACTTATATATAGTACTAGCATTTAACCCGCTACTTCGTTAGCGTCTCCTTTTCCTTCGTGGACATATTTGTATGCCAAAGCTTATTTTTCTAGGCTTAAAATTTTTTAAATTCTAGCATTTAACCCGCTACTTTGTAATCTAATATGTAAGTAGGTTTTAGCAAAATAGTTCCAACATTTTTCATTTCATAGGTTGATATTGACACAGGACTTTTCACCTATAATTTTGTGCTTCTAAGTTCAATATAGAAAATTCAAAAAGTACGACTCGTAGAACACAAAAGCAAATGAAAGAAAGTTAGTTAGTTTCCCGTGTTATCCTTTTTGATACTTTTTTCTCCCCATTTATGTATTAAAAATTTCAATGTTGCAATTGGAGCCTATAGTTTAGTACGTTTTTGTCATAGGATGGGCGTGAGGGACTTCGCCAATTGAGCAAAAAAAAATTTTTGGCTTAAATTGAACTGAAAATGTGTTTTATTATCCCATATTGCCCATAAGATATAGTCCCTTGAGGCAATGATGTCCAGAAAAATTATGTCTCTAATGTACATACAGAGGTAGCGTGACAAAAAGGTTTCAAAATATGTACAGGTTTTAGGCGTTTACTCCCCAAAAGGACCAAATTTCGAAAAAGTACCAGACACCTGTCCTCTTATTTTTCTAATGAACAACATTAAGTGTTAAATTTTTTGTATCTCTTTTAGTTTTGGATTTTTGAGGTTAGCGGGATCGAGTTGATGAGAGGCCAGCCTCCTTTTTAGCTTCAGGATCTTAGGATGTGTCAGTCAGTAACTTTACAGTTTTATATTATATAGATAGATGGAGAAAAATGTTATAAAAAAAGTAACAAAATTATGAACGCTTTTCACACCTTAAACCTTTGAATTTCAAAACAGGTCCAAATCTGTTTTGTATTTCTAAGATAAGCTAGCATGTGATATAATTTTTATTTACCCTTTAACACCCCAAAAAGCCCGTACCTCACAAAAGTACCAGAAACCTGTCCGTTTATTTTTTTAATGAACAATAATAAGTATTCAATTTTTTTATCTCTTTTAGTTAAGGAGATATGAGGTTAGCGAATTTTTCTAATGAACAACAATAAGTGTTAATGTTTTTCATCTCTTTTAGTTTAGGAGGTATGAGGTTAGCAGGATCGTTTGGCGAGAGGCCAGCGCCTGGTCCAAATGTCAACCTTTTAGCTTTAGACGTTTAGGCTCTGCGATGAAAGATAAATAGATGGCGAAAACATCTTGTGAAAAAGTAACAAACATAGGTACAATTTTCATCCCTTAAACGTTCGTATTTCGAAAAAGTACCAAATATGCATTTGTATCGTCCACTCTGGACATTGAATGTTGAATTTTATTATTCTAGGTTCAATATTAATGGAAATTCAAAAAGTACCAGTTAAAGAACAAAAAAGTACCAAAAAGCCCTCTTACAGATTCGTCATCTTGGGTTTGTCGCCATATTGGATTTAGACTCACTTATTTATTTTTCGAAATATTCTTAGCAAGCCCTTTCATTTAATACCCATTTTGTAGAAGTGCATTAAAAAAAACTAGTCCGCCATGTTGTGTGTGTCCAACAAATTTTATTCAGAGTAACCCTTTATTTTTCGAGTTATTCTTAGTAAGACCTTTCATTTAATACCCATATTGTTAAAGTGCATTAAAAATAACTAGTCCGCCATCTTGTTTGTGCCGACTTATTGGATTTAGAGTAACCACTTTATTTTTCGAGATATTCTTATCAATCCCTTGCATTTAATACCCATTTTGTAGAAGTGCATTAAAAATAGTGTGAATGCCATATTGGGTTTAAAGTGCCACTTTATTTTTCGAGTTGTTCTTAGCAAGCCGTTTCATTTGATACCCATATTGTAGAACTGGATTAAAAATAACTAGTCCGCCATGTTGTGTGTGCCCGCCAAATTGGATTTAGAGTGACCACTTAATTTTTCGAGATATTCTTTTCAAGCCCTTTCATTTGATAACCATATTGTAGAAGTGCATTAAAAATAACTAGTCCGCCATGTTGTGCGTGGCCGCAATATTAGATTTAGAATGGCGTCACACAGTTTGCCATGCATTGTCGTCCAAACTAAACGTGTATACAACATTTCAGCTTAATCGGTTGAAGATAACTGCTTAAAAATTGTGTTGCATGATTCCACCCGAACAAACAGACATACATACATTGTAAGTTAAATAAAAGCTTTTAATTAATTAAAATAGTTAAAATATATACGTATGAATATTCATACATGTGTTTGTATTCATATTCTGAAAATGAACATTTAGTTTAAATTTCTTATTTTTTTGTGTTGTTGTAAAATACAATAAATATTAAAAGCACAGCAAAACGGTGAAAATCAAAAACAACTCTTTGCATGAGTAAGAACAGTGAAACAACAATAAACGAAAATAATGCAGAAATAAAAAAAACAAAACAAAACAATATTTACTACCTAGAGGCTAAGCCAATTATTCGAATCACCCTCGGTGTTTACAAAAACAGTGGATAGTGATACATTAAAAAATATTAAACTGTCTCTTGGGACAAGTGTTGCCGAGTCTGCAAGTATTGCCTTGAATGCAAAAACAATTTTATTAGGAAACGATACCATGAATTTAACTACAGTCACTATGGAAAACCCTCTAGTAAAAATGTGTCAAAAGCCTCAAGTACAAGTTGGTATGGACAGGTATATAACAGTGCTAAAACGGGGTCGCAGTCCTGCCTCTTCAGCTGTTGTTTCGGCCTCAAAAGTACCAACTTTTGATAGAATAAATACACAAAATCGTTTTGTGATTTTGGAGGATGAATCCTCTGAAGCACCAAACGTCACCCCCGATATACCTTAGAGAGCAAAGCTCAAATGAGTTAATAAAAAGTTTGATTTCGGTGATATGTAGCTGCAATAAAGCGAGGTATCATTAACGAGACTAAAATACAGGTGAATCACGAGGATGATTTTCGAAAAGTAATTACAAGATTTGAGGCTCATAATAAAAACTTTTATACATATTAACTGAAGAGCAGTAAAGGTCTTCAGGTAGTAATCAAGGGCATAGACTCATGCGTAGACCCAGGGGGAATTAAAGCTTTTTTGGAAGAGAAGGGCTTTAAAATAAAAAACGTAACACATATCAAAAATAGGGGAAAAAAATCCCCAACTGCTATTTCGAGTGGAATCAGAACATGGCGACGTTAAGCTCAAAAAAAAGAAAAAGTTTTAACTTTCTTAAAGTAAATTTTATTGCGGAATTTCGGTTTTTTTTAGTTGTTCAATAAGCTAAAACGTTTTTGAGTTGCGCGAACATATGATAATCTATCTATACAATATATAATTTCTTAGTATGTCAGGATGTTTGCATGTATGTCCTATTCTTTCCGCAACTTTCTGAAGCCATCTGATGACATGGGAAGCTGAAAGTTTGGCACACTTGAAGTACTGTCTCTGCGGAAGATCGTAACGAAGCCATATTTTTGATTTTCGGCTTTTCAACTAGTATAACTATTAAGATCTGATAGAAAAAATGTTTTTTATAATATGGGAAACTTTGGGCCCCACCCGGCACGACTAGGCACCGTCGGATTGACCTGAAAAATTAGATCATGATTTCTTACACCAAACCTCATATTTTAAGCAGCGCAAACAATTAAATAAAATTAAAAGAAATTAATTGCGATCAGTCTAATATATATATATCACAAATTATACAGATAAGTCACGGCCACCTGGCGGTCAGAGAAGGCATTAAAAACTGTCAAAGTAGCAATACTCATTTAACCCCAAATTTAGTGAAGGACAGCAAAGTTTTTGACTATTATATAGATATCTCTTTTCATTGAAGGGGTTAAATGAAATTTCATTTGTTTACAATTTATTTTTATAAAATGTAGAAAAGTTGCAGCAAAAATGAGGAAATTTTTGTTTTGGCGCAAAAAAATTATTTATTCTGGCGGAATTTCTTCATTTTTGCTGCATCATTAGTTGCAGAAGAAAAATAGGAAGCAGGTAGACAACGAAGAAGCAGGTATTTCATAACGAATAGTGTTTAACACAAGAAAAACAAATGTTAGTACATCATTAAATTTTTTTGTTTATTTAAATTGTTAACAGTTATATTTTAATTATTTACATTTTGAATAGAATTTGTTGGTCCAAAATGTAAAATTTATTGGTAATATGTTTTCACCAATTGGAACAGAAATAAATGCAATTAATTTTACATGTTGCACCACCAAATTCTATCCAAAGTATAAGTTAAATGTTCTTATTTATGTTCTTATACCAATGTGTTTTAATTTCTTAAATTTAATTTACCAATGCAGTTCCAAACAAAAAAAAATATATAATACGAAAGCCTAGAACAGACGGTGAAACACAAGTTCAACGAAACGGCAGCTTCTAGTTATGGAGTTACATTTGAGTTTATGCCATAGAATCCCTTGAGCTACCACACATGACGAAATCATTTTGAGACCGGTTTGAAACCCATTGGCAATCAGTTGCATTGAAACTGGCGTGCAGGAATCTTGTGTTTTTGATAATTTCATCAGATTCTGGTAGAATTAAAGTTTCAGGGTGTGTGGAAAACGATTGAAACTGGTTTCAAACCAATTTTTAAAATAGGTTTCGTTGCAGTTGCGGTTGACCATCTGTTCTGGGCTTTCGTATTATATATATTTTTGGTATCAATTGGAAGCTTTTAAACTCCTCTTTCTGGATATACAAAATTTATTTTAAAAATTTCTATCCCATTACAAGAGTTCTTAGTAAGCATATTAATTGCTCCGCATTGAATATTTAGTTAGCGAAGCCGGTGTTGTACCATAAAGGAGAAAAGATTTAGTCAGCGAAGAGGTTAAATATTTACCTAGTGAGTGCATAGTGCAAAAAGTGTGTTGTGAAATTAAAATTTAACAATTGTTAAATACATTTTGTGTACTGACATAAGATTTTGTGTATCCAGAAAGCTTTAGCTGGCGAGTCAGTGTTGTTTTATAAAATTTAATTTTTCACACTTTTTTTGGAATGAACTACATATGGGCAAATCCTGCGTGACGAACGCTACATTCCCACGCGATTTCTCATTGAAATATAAACATTTTTTGGTCTTTCAAAAAAGATAGCTTCAACTTATATATAGTACTAGCATTTAACCCGCTACTTCGTTAGCGTCTCCTTTTCCTTCGTGGACATATTTGTATGCCAAAGCTTATTTTTCTAGGCTTAAAATTTTTTAAATTCTAGCATTTAACCCGCTACTTTGTAATCTAATATGTAAGTAGGTTTTAGCAAAATAGTTCCAACATTTTTCATTTCATAGGTTGATATTGACACAGGACTTTTCACCTATAATTTTGTGCTTCTAAGTTCAATATAGAAAATTCAAAAAGTACGACTCGTAGAACACAAAAGCAAATGAAAGAAAGTTAGTTAGTTTCCCGTGTTATCCTTTTTGATACTTTTTTCTCCCCATTTATGTATTAAAAATTTCAATGTTGCAATTGGAGCCTATAGTTTAGTACGTTTTTGTCATAGGATGGGCGTGAGGGACTTCGCCAATTGAGCAAAAAAAAATTTTTGGCTTAAATTGAACTGAAAATGTGTTTTATTATCCCATATTGCCCATAAGATATAGTCCCTTGAGGCAATGATGTCCAGAAAAATTATGTCTCTAATGTACATACAGAGGTAGCGTGACAAAAAGGTTTCAAAATATGTACAGGTTTTAGGCGTTTACTCCCCAAAAGGACCAAATTTCGAAAAAGTACCAGACACCTGTCCTCTTATTTTTCTAATGAACAACATTAAGTGTTAAATTTTTTGTATCTCTTTTAGTTTTGGATTTTTGAGGTTAGCGGGATCGAGTTGATGAGAGGCCAGCCTCCTTTTTAGCTTCAGGATCTTAGGATGTGTCAGTCAGTAACTTTACAGTTTTATATTATATAGATAGATGGAGAAAAATGTTGTAAAAAAAGTAACAAAATTATGAACGCTTTTCACACCTTAAACCTTTGAATTTCAAAACAGGTCCAAATCTGTTTTGTATTTCTAAGATAAGCTAGCATGTGATATAATTTTTATTTACCCTTTAACACCCCAAAAAGCCCGTACCTCACAAAAGTACCAGAAACCTGTCCGTTTATTTTTTTAATGAACAATAATAAGTATTCAATTTTTTTATCTCTTTTAGTTAAGGAGATATGAGGTTAGCGAATTTTTCTAATGAACAACAATAAGTGTTAATGTTTTTCATCTCTTTTAGTTTAGGAGGTATGAGGTTAGCAGGATCGTTTGGCGAGAGGCCAGCGCCTGGTCCAAATGTCAACCTTTTAGCTTTAGACGTTTAGGCTCTGCGATGAAAGATAAATAGATGGCGAAAACATCTTGTGAAAAAGTAACAAACATAGGTACAATTTTCATCCCTTAAACGTTCGTATTTCGAAAAAGTACCAAATATGCATTTGTATCGTCCACTCTGGACATTGAATGTTGAATTTTATTATTCTAGGTTCAATATTAATGGAAATTCAAAAAGTACCAGTTAAAGAACAAAAAAGTACCAAAAAGCCCTCTTACAGATTCGTCATCTTGGGTTTGTCGCCATATTGGATTTAGACTCACTTATTTATTTTTCGAAATATTCTTAGCAAGCCCTTTCATTTAATACCCATTTTGTAGAAGTGCATTAAAAAAAACTAGTCCGCCATGTTGTGTGTGTCCAACAAATTTTATTCAGAGTAACCCTTTATTTTTCGAGTTATTCTTAGTAAGACCTTTCATTTAATACCCATATTGTTAAAGTGCATTAAAAATAACTAGTCCGCCATCTTGTTTGTGCCGACTTATTGGATTTAGAGTAACCACTTTATTTTTCGAGATATTCTTATCAATCCCTTGCATTTAATACCCATTTTGTAGAAGTGCATTAAAAATAGTGTGAATGCCATATTGGGTTTAAAGTGCCACTTTATTTTTCGAGTTGTTCTTAGCAAGCCGTTTCATTTGATACCCATATTGTAGAACTGGATTAAAAATAACTAGTCCGCCATGTTGTGTGTGCCCGCCAAATTGGATTTAGAGTGACCACTTAATTTTTCGAGATATTCTTTTCAAGCCCTTTCATTTGATAACCATATTGTAGAAGTGCATTAAAAATAACTAGTCCGCCATGTTGTGCGTGGCCGCAATATTAGATTTAGAATGGCGTCACACAGTTTGCCATGCATTGTCGTCCAAACTAAACGTGTATACAACATTTCAGCTTAATCGGTTGAAGATAACTGCTTAAAAATTGTGTTGCATGATTCCACCCGAACAAACAGACATACATACATTGTAAGTTAAATAAAAGCTTTTAATTAATTAAAATAGTTAAAATATATACGTATGAATATTCATACATGTGTTTGTATTCATATTCTGAAAATGAACATTTAGTTTAAATTTCTTATTTTTTTGTGTTGTTGTAAAATACAATAAATATTAAAAGCACAGCAAAACGGTGAAAATCAAAAACAACTCTTTGCATGAGTAAGAACAGTGAAACAACAATAAACGAAAATAATGCAGAAATAAAAAAAACAAAACAAAACAATATTTACTACCTAGAGGCTAAGCCAATTATTCGAATCACCCTCGGTGTTTACAAAAACAGTGGATAGTGATACATTAAAAAATATTAAACTGTCTCTTGGGACAAGTGTTGCCGAGTCTGCAAGTATTGCCTTGAATGCAAAAACAATTTTATTAGGAAACGATACCATGAATTTAACTACAGTCACTATGGAAAACCCTCTAGTAAAAATGTGTCAAAAGCCTCAAGTACAAGTTGGTATGGACAGGTATATAACAGTGCTAAAACGGGGTCGCAGTCCTGCCTCTTCAGCTGTTGTTTCGGCCTCAAAAGTACCAACTATTGATAGAATAAATACACAAAATCGTTTTGTGATTTTGGAGGATGAATCCTCTGAAGCACCAAACGTCACCCCCGATATACCTTAGAGAGCAAAGCTCAAATGAGTTAATAAAAAGTTTGATTTCGGTGATATGTAGCTGCAATAAAGCGAGGTATCATTAACGAGACTAAAATACAGGTGAATCACGAGGATGATTTTCGAAAAGTAATTACAAGATTTGAGGCTCATAATAAAAACTTTTATACATATTAACTGAAGAGCAGTAAAGGTCTTCAGGTAGTAATCAAGGGCATAGACTCATGCGTAGACCCAGGGGGAATTAAAGCTTTTTTGGAAGAGAAGGGCTTTAAAATAAAAAACGTAACACATATCAAAAATAGGGGAAAAAAATCCCCAACTGCTATTTCGAGTGGAATCAGAACATGGCGACGTTAAGCTCAAAAAAAAGAAAAAGTTTTAACTTTCTTAAAGTAAATTTTATTGCGGAATTTCGGTTTTTTTTAGTTGTTCAATAAGCTAAAACGTTTTTGAGTTGCGCGAACATATGATAATCTATCTATACAATATATAATTTCTTAGTATGTCAGGATGTTTGCATGTATGTCCTATTCTTTCCGCAACTTTCTGAAGCCATCTGATGACATGGGAAGCTGAAAGTTTGGCACACTTGAAGTACTGTCTCTGCGGAAGATCGTAACGAAGCCATATTTTTGATTTTCGGCTTTTCAACTAGTATAACTATTAAGATCTGATAGAAAAAATGTTTTTTATAATATGGGAAACTTTGGGCCCCACCCGGCACGACTAGGCACCGTCGGATTGACCTGAAAAATTAGATCATGATTTCTTACACCAAACCTCATATTTTAAGCAGCGCAAACAATTAAATAAAATTAAAAGAAATTAATTGCGATCAGTCTAATATATATATATCACAAATTATACAGATAAGTCACGGCCACCTGGCGGTCAGAGAAGGCATTAAAAACTGTCAAAGTAGCAATACTCATTTAACCCCAAATTTAGTGAAGGACAGCAAAGTTTTTGACTATTATATAGATATCTCTTTTCATTGAAGGGGTTAAATGAAATTTCATTTGTTTACAATTTATTTTTATAAAATGTAGAAAAGTTGCAGCAAAAATGAGGAAATTTTTGTTTTGGCGCAAAAAAATTATTTATTCTGGCGGAATTTCTTCATTTTTGCTGCATCATTAGTTGCAGAAGAAAAATAGGAAGCAGGTAGACAACGAAGAAGCAGGTATTTCATAACGAATAGTGTTTAACACAAGAAAAACAAATGTTAGTACATCATTAAATTTTTTTGTTTATTTAAATTGTTAACAGTTATATTTTAATTATTTACATTTTGAATAGAATTTGTTGGTCCAAAATGTAAAATTTATTGGTAATATGTTTTCACCAATTGGAACAGAAATAAATGCAATTAATTTTACATGTTGCACCACCAAATTCTATCCAAAGTATAAGTTAAATGTTCTTATTTATGTTCTTATACCAATGTGTTTTAATTTCTTAAATTTAATTTACCAATGCAGTTCCAAACAAAAAAAAATATATAATACGAAAGCCTAGAACAGACGGTGAAACACAAGTTCAACGAAACGGCAGCTTCTAGTTATGGAGTTACATTTGAGTTTATGCCATAGAATCCCTTGAGCTACCACACATGACGAAATCATTTTGAGACCGGTTTGAAACCCATTGGCAATCAGTTGCATTGAAACTGGCGTGCAGGAATCTTGTGTTTGTGATAATTTCATCAGATTCTGGTAGAATTAAAGTTTCAGGGTGTGTGGAAAACGATTGAAACTGGTTTCAAACCAATTTTTAAAATAGGTTTCGTTGCAGTTGCGGTTGACCATCTGTTCTGGGCTTTCGTATTATATATATTTTTGGTATCAATTGGAAGCTTTTAAACTCCTCTTTCTGGATATACAAAATTTATTTTAAAAATTTCTATCCCATTACAAGAGTTCTTAGTAAGCATATTAATTGCTCCGCAGAGAATATTTAGTTAGCGAAGCCGGTGTTGTACCATAAAGGAGAAAAGATTTAGTCAGCGAAGAGGGTAAATATTTACCTAGTGAGTGCATAGTGCAAAAAGTGTGTTGTGAAATTAAAATTTAACAATTGTTAAATACATTTTGTGTACTGACATAAGATTTTGTGTATCCAGAAAGCTTTAGCTGGCGAGTCAGTGTTGTTTTATAAAATTTAATTTTTCACACTTTTTTTGGAATGAACTACATATGGGCAAATCCTGCGTGACGAACGCTACATTCCCACGCGATTTCTCATTGAAATATAAACATTTTTTGGTCTTTCAAAAAAGATAGCTTCAACTTATATATAGTACTAGCATTTAACCCGCTACTTCGTTAGCGTCTCCTTTTCCTTCGTGGACATATTTGTATGCCAAAGCTTATTTTTCTAGGCTTAAAATTTTTTAAATTCTAGCATTTAACCCGCTACTTTGTAATCTAATATGTAAGTAGGTTTTAGCAAAATAGTTCCAACATTTTTCATTTCATAGGTTGATATTGACACAGGACTTTTCACCTATAATTTTGTGCTTCTAAGTTCAATATAGAAAATTCAAAAAGTACGACTCGTAGAACACAAAAGCAAATGAAAGAAAGTTAGTTAGTTTCCCGTGTTATCCTTTTTGATACTTTTTTCTCCCCATTTATGTATTAAAAATTTCAATGTTGCAATTGGAGCCTATAGTTTAGTACGTTTTTGTCATAGGATGGGCGTGAGGGACTTCGCCAATTGAGCAAAAAAAAATTTTTGGCTTAAATTGAACTGAAAATGTGTTTTATTATCCCATATTGCCCATAAGATATAGTCCCTTGAGGCAATGATGTCCAGAAAAATTATGTCTCTAATGTACATACAGAGGTAGCGTGACAAAAAGGTTTCAAAATATGTACAGGTTTTAGGCGTTTACTCCCCAAAAGGACCAAATTTCGAAAAAGTACCAGACACCTGTCCTCTTATTTTTCTAATGAACAACATTAAGTGTTAAATTTTTTGTATCTCTTTTAGTTTTGGATTTTTGAGGTTAGCGGGATCGAGTTGATGAGAGGCCAGCCTCCTTTTTAGCTTCAGGATCTTAGGATGTGTCAGTCAGTAACTTTACAGTTTTATATTATATAGATAGATGGAGAAAAATGTTGTAAAAAAAGTAACAAAATTATGAACGCTTTTCACACCTTAAACCTTTGAATTTCAAAACAGGTCCAAATCTGTTTTGTATTTCTAAGATAAGCTAGCATGTGATATAATTTTTATTTACCCTTTAACACCCCAAAAAGCCCGTACCTCACAAAAGTACCAGAAACCTGTCCGTTTATTTTTTTAATGAACAATAATAAGTATTCAATTTTTTTATCTCTTTTAGTTAAGGAGATATGAGGTTAGCGAATTTTTCTAATGAACAACAATAAGTGTTAATGTTTTTCATCTCTTTTAGTTTAGGAGGTATGAGGTTAGCAGGATCGTTTGGCGAGAGGCCAGCGCCTGGTCCAAATGTCAACCTTTTAGCTTTAGACGTTTAGGCTCTGCGATGAAAGATAAATAGATGGCGAAAACATCTTGTGAAAAAGTAACAAACATAGGTACAATTTTCATCCCTTAAACGTTCGTATTTCGAAAAAGTACCAAATATGCATTTGTATCGTCCACTCTGGACATTGAATGTTGAATTTTATTATTCTAGGTTCAATATTAATGGAAATTCAAAAAGTACCAGTTAAAGAACAAAAAAGTACCAAAAAGCCCTCTTACAGATTCTCATTCACTCAGGACCTTGCATGTTTAATTTCCTGTTTCTAGGTCCAATACTAACGGAAATTCAAAAAGTACCAGTTAAAGAACAAAAAAGTACCAACAACTTTATTCTTATACATTCTTATTTACTCAGGGCATTGCATCTTGAATTTTATGTTTCTAAGTCCAATAATAACGCATATTCAAAAAGTACCAGTTTAAAAACTAAAAAGTACCAATAAGCCCTTTCAGAAATTCTTATTCACTCAGGACCTTGCAGGTTTAATTTTATGTTCATAAGAACAATATTAGCCAAAATTTTAAAAAAAGTACCAGTTAAAAAACGTAAAAGTACCAAAAAGATCCTTCTTACAGATTGTCATTCACTCAAGACCTTGCATGATTAATTTCATGTTTCTCTGTCCAATACTAACGGAAATTCAAAAAGTACCAGCTAATGAACAAAAAAGTACCAAAAAGTTCCCTCATAGATCCTTATCCACTCAGGACATTACATGTTGAATTTTATGTTTCTAGGTCCAATATTAACGATTTGGTACTATTCTTTCCCCCCTTTAAAGTATCAAAATTTTCAGTATTGTAGTGGGAGCCCAAAATTTAGTACGAATATGTCAAAGAATGGAGGAAAATATTTTTTAAAAAAAGTACCAAAAATTGTTACGATTTTCACCCCTTAAATGTTCGAATTTCGAAAAAGTACCAAATTCGTATTCGTGTCTTTTGATAAGTTTCGAATGTGGAATAAACTTTGATTCTACGTTTATTGGTTCAAAAGATAGATGGGGTGTCAAAAAAGTACCAAAATTCAGGTTTTACCCGTTTACTCCATAAAGGGCCAAATTTCAAAAAAGTACCAGATACCTGTCCGCTTATTTTTTTAAAGAACAACGATAAGTGTTACATTTTTTTTTGTATCTCTTTTAGTTTTGGAGATATAAGGTTACCGTATTTTCCCGTTTTTACCCTTTTTTACCCCCTAAACATTTGAATTTCCAAAAATCCCGTCTTAGTGGATCGATTTGGAGGGTGACCAATCTTTGGTCCAAATTTCAAGTTTTTAACTTCAGGCGTTTAGGCTGTACGATGATGAATCAGTCAGTGAGTTAGTCAGTAACGTTACAATTTTATATATGTATATAGATTTAGTGACATTAATATGTACTTACGAATGGCATATATCATAATTTCTTGGAAAGTATTTTTTGCCAAATAATTGATCACAAAGTTTTGTGACGCACGCTACAAAAAGGTTGAAGTGCGTTTTTCTAATTTTTAGCGAATTTGGCATGATAAGGTATACAAAATCTAATTCCTAAAAGAAAGATGACTATAAGAGAATTCTAAACGCACTTATTCGCAGCCAAAAAATGCTGTGATTTTTTGACAAAAGCCGTGAACCCTTTGTGGCGCACGCTACACTTTTTCCAGTGGTATTTTATTATTATATTTTATTTATTTTAACAAAACAAATTATATTTTAATGAACTGCATTTCTTAAAATAATTTCTTAACTAATGAATATAAACTTTTTTTTAACGAAATTTATATGTTGTTGAGTCTGCTGTAAGTGCTATTTTAAGCACAAAAATCACTTAAAATAATGCTAAATTCACGTATAACATTAATGGCCAATTTTCAGGATAGAATTTAAATCAATATTAAGTTAATTTTCATAACAAACTTAAAACTGATTTAAATACAATTTCTGTTTTTGAGTAGTTTTAAGAAGTTCTTATTTAATTGTGTCAAAAATATGGTAGCACTACAAAATGTCAAAAAAATTATCGATAATTTTTCTAAAAACAGCTGTTAAGAAAGAAAAAAGAAAACAAAACATTGTCAACTAATTAAACAAAAAATACAATTTGTGAAAAAATTTAATAAATAAACATAAAAATGGACAAAAGAAGCCCTAATTTTACTGCAACTGAAGTTGATTTTTTGATGCAAAAAGACGGACAGGTTTGGCGCTGAGGAAAAACTAAATGCATGGAAGAATGTGGAGGGGGAATTTAATAGTAAATTCACTCATACATTTCGAAACTATAAAGTTTTAAAAACTAAATTCAGCAACGTGAAGACAACTGCAAAACAAAATGTTGCATTTGATAAAAGACAAACGTATGCTACTGGTGGGGGCCTCTACATCCAACAGCAACAACTAAGACGGACCAATCAATATTGGCCTTTAAGGCTTTATTTCTCAATGGAAAGTGAAATAAGGCCTTTATTTCCAAAAAGGTTTTATTGCACTTTGAAAGTGAAATAAAGTCGAAAAAGGGTTATTACATTTAAATTTCTTTTTAAATGAAGCAATAAAATTTCATATTCTTATTATATTTTATTGAACAATTATAAAAAATTTCATATTAACAAAAAATAATAGAACATTAATAATTAAAAAAAACAAATGTTAATTTAACTGCAACAATATTGAAAATCTTTGCTTTATAAAGTTTTTCTGCGTGGCGGCCTGCGGCCGCTCTTAGGGGTTTTCTCCTCCATGGGACGCGGCAGGTGCCTTCGCTGAATAAAGTTTCCCTGCGCGCGTCACACTACGGTTGATAATGAGTCGCGCGCAGGAAAACTGTATTCAGCGAAGCCACCTGCCGCGTCCCATGCAGGAGAAAACCCCTAAGAGCGGCCGCAGGCCGCCACGCAGAAAAACTGTATTAAGTGAAGATTTAGGTGGCTTTTTCCTACGTAGTGCATAAAGTCCATGGACATTATGTCACTATTCGTGTGTCACAATGTTCATGGACATTATGACATGCCACCGGAAATATATACTTACATGTTCATTATGAGCAATATGTATTATTAGGAGTTGTTTAAAGATATTGGAACTACTAATCGGTCGAAATGCTGCTACCAAAATCGATAAATTGAACAGTGTAACAAAAGAATTAAAAAATATAAAATAAAGGCTTTATTGCACCATTGGCTAAATTCCAATAAAGGCTTTATTTCACTTTCAATTGAGCAGTAAAGCCTTTTTCGCAAAAAAGGTCTTATTTCTCAATTGAAAGTGAAATAAAGCCTTTAAGGTCTTATTTCTTAAGGCGTTATTGCACCCCGCCTTTCCAAACATCATAACTCCTTTCAACACAGTTGCGTGTTCGTATTTGGGACTCATTATACAGCTATTCTGCATCATTTTCAACGTTTAAT
Source organism: Pollenia angustigena (assembly GCA_930367215.1). NCBI lineage: Eukaryota > Metazoa > Arthropoda > Insecta > Diptera > Polleniidae > Pollenia > Pollenia angustigena. The sequence goes on along the minus strand of OV884061.1, from coordinate 5,331,050 downwards.
AATGGTGTAAGTAAAAAGTTTTTATTAGGATAGCCACTGTCACCTACAATAAGACTATCCCCAAAATCATTTTTGCAAAATCTGGAATATATTTTGGAGTGTAATAAGATGTTTGTTTAGTTTGTTTAGCACCAATGTCCAAGATCTTTAAATATGAGTCGCACATAGTTTGTACGTTTATGGAAAAAAAATTCTTTTCGGTTTCTGTACAACTCAGCATCTTCTCCACCTAGCAAAAAAAGTTATTGTTAATACATAAATATGTATGAATACTTTTCGATCGCAATAAGTAAATTTGATACGAAATTATCTGGAGATATTATCCTAACGTGAGTACAATCTAGTGCAGCTACTACATGAGGAAATTTTGGCAATGTCATAGAAGTCTTTCTTATTTTTGGAAAGTTGTTGGTGTGTTTCTGGAAACGTTTTAAAACGACTCCTCAGTAGTGCTATATGGTGTGTAACATTAGCTACAACATTGGAAACTGTTGTCGTTGAGACACCATATACATCACCAATTGTTTTCAACAACCCACCTGTTGCGTACACCCTTAAAGTTATTAGAAGCATATGCTCCTCGCTTAGAGACTGGTTCCTGAAATGTATTGGTTTTAACGTTTGTCTTAACGTTTGCATAATGCTGTAACACTTACCAGGTGGTTGGCCTTTTTATATGATGCCTTATAAGTTCCAGAATACTATAAGCTGATTTCTTCGACATACGAAACCGTTGATAAAATTCAGCGTCCTCAAAAATTAAAAAATGGTTTGGTCGTGTACGTATTGTGCGTGGTCTCCGTAAAATTGTTGTCTGAAGTATTACAGAGATTTCTGCATCACATATGTCCTCTTCGTCGGAATTCATTTTTATTCGTTTATCCCAAACAATTTATTTATTAATTTATTTAAAATAAGTATGTAACACGCTATCAATGAAAATTTTCGCATTTATTTTTTTGGGCGAATGAAAAAAAACCATTTGTCAAAAACATATGGATATTTGTAAAACTTAAGTTGAAATTAAGTGTATCACATCGATGACCTAAGTTTCACTTAAGTTTTTAGTGCAGAAGAGAATTTTGTATTTAAAACGATTTTAAACATATATGTGTTTTAATATCAATCCTGAAAATTGGGCATAAGAGATCAGGGTTGCGGTAGGATTTGGTAAAAATTATTGCATTAATGATCATTGAAATACATATTTTTTAATATAAAAATAAAATTATACATCTAGTCTTATATTCCATTAAAAAAAATAATTTGAAAAATTCATTTCCAACTCATTTGAATTGAATGGATTGGAAATTGAATTGATGTTGTATTGGAATGAATTTGTTGATGATACATTCGTTTTAGATAACGATATTTATGTATTTCTTAACGAAATTTATATTTTGTTGAGTCTGCTGTAAGTGCTATTTTAAGCACAAAAATCACCAAAAATAATGCTAAATTCACGTATAACATTAAGAGATCAGGGTATCATATGCCCGGTGGCGTTTTTTGAGCGACTTTGTCAAATTGATATTTTCATCTATGATTCCTCCTGACAAACTGGGTCTCAAGGCGCAATTTCTATGAAAATATCGAAATGTCGATGAAAGTACGCGCAAACGACACTGCTAAATACAATTTTGCAGACATTATTATAAAAGATTCACTGTATAAAAGAAAGTTGAAAGTAATCGACATTGTCTGTTATAATTCGATATAAAGATGAACTCTGCTGAAATTTGTCTGCTACAAGTATTTGTCAATGGTCGAAGAAAAAAATAACGGATTATTAAAAATTTGTTTGGTTCATGTTTTTTTTTTTTTTTTTTTTTTGAAACTTAACAACATTGTCTGTTATGAGGAGATGTAAAGCTGAGTTTGTCTGTTGTGCGTAAACGATTGAAAAAAATATAACTGTTGTTTTTAAAATTTGTTTCTTTTTCTTTATGATAAATGTCTTTTTTCTTCAGTTTAGTAAAGTTCTCAGTGAGAAGTTGTTTATTATAGTGATTAAAAAATATAATTTACTTTAGAAGCAGTTTCTAAGTTTTAAAAATTATTACAAGTAAGTAAAAATGTCATCGAAAAGAACATTGAAAAGGGCAATAAAAAAAAAACAGACTCAATATTTACAACGTTTGGATCAGCTTAGCCCAAACATAAATAATTGTGAAACTTCTTCCGAAAGTGTTCTTGAAGTTGGTACAATTGAAGGAATAAGCGAGGATACCCCTGTTGGTTTACGGGAAAAATTAAAAAAGCTCTTTGTAAAATATCATATTCGAAAAGCTTTTTGTAATGAGTTGCTAAAGGTTTTACAAGACGAACACGTGGATGTGCCTCTAAATATTGACACTCTTCTTAATATCAAGAGTGAAAAAATGGTTCGTAGCATTAATTCAGGGCAATATTATCATTTGGGACTAACACACCAGTTATTGAAAATGTCCCACTACTTTACAGAAACTGAATGTATTGTTGACATTGGGCATGATGTGCTGAGCTGCCCATAAGTGGTGGTGGTGTAGGGCATCTGTAAAACTGGGCTGTGAGAAGAAAAAAAGAAAAACTTAACAGGAAATATAAAACCATTTGTTAAGTTGGTATTTAGATTGTACTCACCGTGTTGTTGTTATTGTCCTTGTGCAGTGTTTCTTTGTATCTTCATTTGTGTTTCTGTTTTTTTTGTTGCTTTTTAGTAGTGTTTTATTTAATTAAATTAATTTTATATTCTTTTTGTATTTTGTCGCATGTTAATAGTTTGGTTGTCAAATGTATTGTTTATGTTTGTCAGTTTACGATAAAATGAGGAAAACACAGTTGTTGATTATGGTACTATACCTAGGTAGTAGCTACTAATACAGGGCGATATGCATAATTTCTAAGAGGGGTGAGTTTCTTTTGTTTTATATACAAAAAGTTAGGAAAGCACAGGAAACGTTCATTGACCTCTTAGGAAAATTATTGCTGTATATAATGTTAAAGTTCTGTAGTTGTGGTTATTTTTTTTATATAGTTTTGTTAGTGTATTTTGTCCGTTAAGTGTAGCTTAGGCAAAACTGACCATTAAGCTAGGTAGAAATTAAATTGTGTCGGTTATTAGCAAAATATAAGTGTTTGAACTAACAAGTGTCATCCAATTATTGTTGGGAAAATAAAAATATAATAAAAAAAAAAAAAGAAAGTTAAGTTTTAAAACCCCAAGGGCAGGAGTTTCCTGGAAATAAATTCCAGAGTTTCTTGGGAGGTTAAATATTAATAAAAAGTGAGTGGTAGCGAGTTTTGGTTTATAGTGAACATTTGAGTCCTAAAACCTTGTTTTTTTTAGAAGTTGCCGGAGGAAAGGTTAAAGTGAACAAGGAAATTTAACTTGGGAAATTCGTGTTAAATAAATGAGACAGCATCTGCTCCAAAACTAAGTAAGTAGGAAAAAAATGAATTTTTAGTGTGATGATTAAATCTGATTGGGGTGAGAGGATTTAAATAGTTTATTTAAATAATTACGGCTTGGTCGCAATGATAGCAACCATTTAGCTATCGTCCATCTTGATTTGATTATTGAAAATGTTATATATTTTCGGCAAAAGATAAGTTAAGTTTTTTAAAGATAGAGTCTGCTTCCACTACGCAACCATTTGTATAAAATTTTAAATGATTTTAAATTGATCACACTCAAATTTTAATTGGTTGAGATGAGTAAAATTGAATAATAGTTAGAAGAAACATATAATAATAAATTGTATTAATTATGGTTCTGAGGAAAAGAAATTGGTTGCTTAAGTGTGTGTTGCGATTATTGTCATTTAGCCCTGAGATTGAGCCGTAAAATTTTTCCTTTAACCAGTTAGAGTGGTATAAGAAAATATTTTGTTTTTTTTTATTGTTCTTAGACCTAGCTGTAAAGGGAAAGATTTTGGAGCAGTGAGGGAGAGGGAAGAGAAAACTTTCTCTTAAATTGATCCCTGATCTAACCAAGTTGGGGGAAAATAAATTAAAGTAATGTAAACTCAATTTTATTACTATTCAATATACCTAATAAAAGTAAACAAAAGGAAACTAAAAGTGGGGTTATTTGTAAGCGAATTTAATAAGCGGGGCTAAGAACCGAAGAAAATAAATAAGTGTGGTGTAAATAGCCTAGTCTCATACCCACACACATTTTAATATCGTATTTTAAACTTGAAGTACCACGGGAAAAAATAATTTCTGTAAATTGGATAATTTTATTTAGTCTTAGTATTGTTTAAGGCCGTTACACACTATCCCACAAAGTCTTTCGTATTTTATACAAATGCAACCCTGTCATGATACGTTGTTATTGTTTTTTGAAAATTTATAAACAATAATTTCATCAGGGAAGCATTTTCATAAAATACGTAAGACTTTGTGGGATAGTGTGTAACGGCCTTTAGTGTTAAGTGGAAAATAATATTCAAATTATATTTAAGTTTATTTTTTTTATGTTTGATTAGTGTTAATTTGGTTTGGAATCTAAAATTAAGAAAAAACCATAGTTTTTTTTGGAATTAACTATTTATAGGGTTATTCAGTAAGACCGCGAACTAAGAAGCATGAAGTAAAGGTTTCTGAAATTAAACACCTAAAGAGAGCTCTTGCAGGGTAGTATTTATATCGATATTTGAGAAAATATTTTTTTCATTAAAAATTTTTAGTTTCACCTAAACAATAGTTATTCCTTCAATTTTTTTTTTTTGATTATTGTTATAAATAAAGATTTCTTAATATTAGATTCTATATAGTTTTTTTTCTGTCGGATTAAGTTTTTTTATTGTTCTAAAATTAAAAATTGTTTTTTTTTTGTTTTCTCAAAATATGTTAGATGTAAATTAAGTTTTATTATATTTTATTTGTTTATTTTATATTGTAATAAATGTCTTGAATATTGTATTTGAAAAAATGTTTTGGTAATTGTCTTTTAAAGGATTTCAGATAGTGATTTTGGATGGCTGGGTAAATTGTTGGTGAGTATATTGATGGGATCATCTGGAATATTATTGGATGATATAGGTTGGGTAAGGGCGGCGTGACAGGAAGCTGAGACCTTTTCCTGTAGTTTTTTTTGTTATTGTGGTTCGAGATGTGGTTAGTTGGTATATTTTTATTGTTTAAAAGTAGGTTTTTTTAGTTTGTGTTTTTTTTTATTGTGAGAAACCGGAAAAGTGAAGAAGGGTTGAGGAGGCACGCCTGTTGTCCTGAGCTAGTTAGGCGGGTTCACTTTTCCTATGTGAGGTTTCGTAACAGTAAATGGCGCCCAAACGAAAATAGCATAGCAGAGTTAAATCCCTAACTCAGTTATGAATAATTACATGTGTTATCACCTTTACATGTATCGAACGTACAATTTGAAGTTTTAATCTTATTTTTTTTTAATTTTTGTTGAACTAGTTAGTCTTAGGGGTTACTAAATCCTAAATTGCTGACTTAATAGCAAAACAAATGGATTATATTTTGTTATAGTTAAAATGGATAAATTCTTTAGTCGTCTTAATTTGCAACTCATTAATTGCGATAAAGTACCGGATGTATGGAGTTTGTTTAGTTGTGACCGAACTGAGATGGGTTTGAAGGCACGTCCGGACTACATATGGGTGATGATGTCCTAACCGTATGGAATTAGTAGCATGATCAGAGTCGTTAACTTTTATTGATACATTATTGCATAACCGTAGTTTACAGGGAACCTAATGTGTGGAAAAATCACTTAGCTGTCCTAATATGAGTTGAAGTAGTTTATAGAACCACAATATAGGAAACTTTTTTTGGACACCGCATAAAGTTTAAACCCAACATTTACCCACCAAATCCCAAAGCGAAATCGGAAATCCGTATCTTTTACTTTACTTGTCATAAACTTGTTTTTTTTTTTTAAATATACGTGATATTAAAATTTTTGTTTTGAATAATTGTAATTATTTTTTTTATTTATTTACTCATTTCTTATATATTTATTTTATTACATACTTATTAATATTTAATTAATTATTTACTTTTAGAAGTAGTTTTATTTTTTTAATTATTTCATTATTTATTTTTAGAAGTAGATTTTATTTTTTTTTATTTATTTCATTAATTATTTTTAGAAGTAGTTTTTATTTTTTTATTTATTTAATTATTTATTTTTAGAAGTAGTTATTATCTTTTAATTTTTTTCTTTAATTGTATTAGTCATTTTGCTGTATTTCTAAAATTCAATTTATTGCTTTGATTTGTGTACTTATGTTTATAATTTTGTCGTTGGTTTTATGTTGAATTGTTTAGTGAGTAACAGGCCCCGAAAATGTTTGTAGGTCGATCTGAGAGAAAGTCCCAGAAACCTGGGGAAAGGAATAATGAGAGTTTTGTAGTAGATATGTCTAACACTATAAATAATCCGAACACTTACGTTAGTGAGAATTTAACTAGTAACTCGCCGGTTACAATTACTGGTACCACGGGATCTATTCCCAAAACTGTTAGACATTCACAAGTCCCCAAATATGCTTTTCCACCACCACCACTTCCGCGCCAGGATAATACCCAATCCGTTGGGAAAACTTCTGAAGAGTATGCTAGTCTTTTGCGAGGTATTATTAGGGAAACCAATATTGAGTATAGGTCCAATTTAGAGAGGGATATTGACCAGAAAATACAGGAGAGTTTAAAACTTGGTTTTGCGGAAATATTGAGTGAGATCCAGAAACTGAAAATTACGAACCAGTCATCTGAAGAAGCAGGAGCTGTAAATCTGGAAGAAAGATCAAGAAATATTAATGATTTTCCCAGAAATGAAAATAATGGACAGTATATATTGCCACGAAGAATTGATTTTCAGAATATAACATCCAACAGTAATTTATCTACCAGCGAACGCCCTTCTGACGAAATGATATACCATGGAAGGGAAAATAGGCAATTAGGGGGAAATAATTTACGTGTTGATAAATGGGATGTCATGTTTGATGGAAACACTGACAACTTTCTAGTCGAGGATTTTATTTTCAGAGTGGAATATCTACAAAAACAACACTCCTATTCTTGGGAAGATATAATGGGTGAATTCCATCGTTTATTGAAAGGTGAAGCCAAGGACTGGTATTGGTCAATTCTGCAGGAGAAAGAAATTCGCCGGTGGCCTGATTTAAAAGATGCTCTATTACAACAATATCGCTCAAATAGAAGTGAATACGAGTTCATGAAAGATTTTGAGGAACGTCGCCAGCGGCCGGGGGAATCCATTGAATCGTATTTTCAAGCCATGAGAAAACTCCGGTCTCGATTAAAAACTGCTTTGCCTGAACAGGAAGTAATTAGAATTATGAAAAGAAATCTAAAACCAAATATATCGCAAATTTTATATCCCATGAGAATTTATACAGTGGAGCAATTAAGGGATGAGTGTAGAGAAGTTGAAAGGAATTATTTCAAAAGAGAAGTTAATACGAATACAACGCAAAATCGGTTTGTTCCCACCCGACGTCACGTTGAGGAGATTTTAGAGGAACCTGTTTACGAGGACAAGATAGAATTGGTAGCAGAGACCTGCGCCTTGACGGCTTAAGCCGGCTGAGCCGCGCCGCCGATTATTTTTAACAGCCGCCGCCGCCGAAAATTTATCGACTAAAGTCGGCTTAAAATCAGCCGCCGGTCACAGTCATTTAATCGAATATTCCCTACAAGAAATGCATAACCAAAACTGGAAAAAAAATTTTTCCATTCTTTTTATTTTTAATAAAAACAGTTTTTTTTTTAATAAATAAAAATGTTAATGAGTAAGATATAGTCCTTGTATATTTTCAAAGGTTTTGCGGTAAAAATTTAAAATCTCATTTAGGAATAGATAATAGTCCATAAGCATTAAAATAAGTATATATGCAAATTAATCACCCCTATCGTGAATAATTTTTCCCTCGAAAATTTTCCCCTGTTCACATATTTGCGATCATGAAAAACTTCCTTGAAAAATGGTTATTCAAAGGAGAATAATAACGTGAAAAAATGTTCACGGGGAAAAATTCCCCTTATCGTGAAAAGTTTTTTCCCTCGTAATTTGTTCACGTTTCCCTTAGATTTGCTCACTTTATTTTTGCAAGGGAACAGAACATGTATGTAAGTAGTTCCTCCAATAAATCAAATATTAAGGGCTGGATCCGTTAATAAGGCACAAACCGACATATTAGCCTACAAAATACAATACAAAAGGTCGATTGGCTGCTGATTTGTGAAGCTTTCGTCAGAGGTTTGGCAGAATTTTGAAAAATATTTTACTACATAAAATTTATAAAACTGCAAAAAACTAACGTTGTAATCAAACAATCCCTCCAATACTAAATATTTTGCTTTATTATTAACAGTTTTATTTGGTTTAATGTCTTTGGTTTTTCTAAAACCTTTATGGATGAAGTATCCTGATGCTCTGGCCTAAGCAACCAGTGAAATGCGCATAGGAATAGCTTATCCCATCAACAATAAATTTCAAGTGTTTTTATCAAGAATAAAAACTGGGAATTAAGCACGAATAACAAAATCTTTTGAAATTTGCTTATTATTTTAACTTTTCTTTAAAATATATACATGTATATTTTTGAACAAAAATTTCATCGATTTTTAATTTTTTAATCTTTCTTCTTTTTTACATTCACTGGAACTGATAGCGTGGAAAATTTTTCACATGAGATTCACGATTGCTTTTTTCCCTTCGAGGGGAATGAAAATTTCACGGGAACAAAAAATCCACTTGTTATTCACGATAGGGGTGAATTTTATTATTGAAACTAAATATGAAAGTTGGTAAAAAAAATAGTTTTTAAATTGGCCTAAGTTTAAGTCGGCTTAAGCCGGCTTTGAGCCGCCGCCAACAATATTTTTGCAAGCCGCCGCCGCCAACAAAACTTGACGGCGCAGGTCTCTGATTGGTAGACGAAATTAGGCCTTTTAAAAAAGGTGTTAAGTCAAGCGCTGATTCGGGGAATAATTGCACTTTAGTTTGCTGGAATTGTCAAGCGCCAGGGCATTCATTTATGGACTGTCCGTCTGCACAAAGGAACCTATTTTGCTACCGATGCGGTTTAGTTGGCGTCATAACACCTAGATGTCCGTCGTGTTCGGGAAACCACATAAAGGGTGTGATGAGAACGGGAGAGTCACGCTCTACTCAAACTCCCGACGAATCCTAAGGGATATAGGGGTACAGACGGTACACAGCAGCGAGGTTCACCCTGACTCTTGGAATAGGCAAATTCGCTTACTTAGGCGTGTAGAAAGTAATAGGCATAAAGGTAATATAATAAATAATGTGGAAAATCAGGTTAAAAGGAATAGTTCTTATAGGGAGAGATTAGATAATTATAGGAAAGTAAGAGGGAGAATTTTTAATGAAGAGTTAAGGAAAACAAATTTAGACAGAATTTTGAAAACTAGAAAACGGTTTAAGGAAAAGAAAATGGAGGTTAAACAAGCAAAGGAGTCTGTTCTCAAATGCTGCGCCTTGTCGCCTGAATTGGATGTGGATAGGGACCCAAGGGTATTTGCGGATATTAAAATAGGAGGTTTAGAAATTAAGGGGTTATTAGATTCTGGGGATTCTATTAGTTTATTAGGAAAAAATTGTCATGAAGTGATTGAGAAATTAGGGTTGTCTATAAAACCGGTTTTTTCATCTGTAAGTACTGCCGGTGGCAGGGAATACAATATTTTAGGCCGGATCGATGCAAGTGTAGAATTCAGGGATTTAATTCGAAAATTTCGTTTTTATTTATGTCCTGATTTGGTGCAAAGCGCGTACTTAGGTATAGATTTTTTTAGAGAATTTAAACTGGCCCCTGAAATATTTAATATAAGTCAAATAGATGTCAATAAATTATACGAAAATTTTCCATTGGATACAAAAGAGGTGGAAAAGCACTTATTAACAGTAGAGCAGGAGAGAGAGTTAGTAAGAGTGAAGGAATGTTTTCGAACCTTTGAACAACATGGACTAGGGAAAACAAGTTTAGAAAACCACGAAATCATTTTAATGGAGGGAGCTACCCCTATCAAAGATCGATACTACCCTGTGTCGCCTGCTATCCAAGAGTTGATTTATGCGGAAGTAGATAATATGCTTAAATTGGGAGTTATTGAAGAAAGTTTAAGTCCCTGGAGTAGTCGAAGTACCCTGGTAAGAAAGCCGGGAAAGAATAGACTGTGCCTCGATGCCAGGAAATTAAATGAGAGAACTGTAAAGGATGCCTACCCCATACAAAGTATTGAAGGCATAATCAGTCGACTAGATGAAACCCATTTTATTAGCAGCGTCGACTTAAAATATGCCTTTTGGCAAATTCCGCTGGAGCAAAATTCGCGCGCATATACCACTTTTACAATTCCGGGGCGACCTTTGTACCAATATGCTGTCATGCCGTTCGGATTATGTAATGCGCCGCAAAGACTTTGCCGACTTATGGATAAAGTAATTCCCCAGGAGTTAAAAACAAACGTCTTTGTTTACTTAGACGATTTGTTGATTATTTCGGCAACCTTCTCTAGTCATATAAAACTTTTAGAAAAAGTAGCAGAATGCTTAAAAAAGGCCAATCTGACGATCGGTCTGAATAAATCTCGATTTTGTTTCAGGGAATTAAGGTATTTAGGCTTCGTTATTGGGGGTGGAACCATGCGCACTGACCCACTTAAAATCGCCGCCATACAACAAATACCCCTGCCCAAATCGGTAAGAGAGGTTCGTAGTTTCTTAGGAACGGCGGGCTGGTATCGCCGCTTTATAAAAAACTTCTCTGAAATTTCTGCACCTCTTACAGATTTAATTAAAAAGGGTAAAACGTTTAAGATGACTGATGAGGCGATAAAAAGTTTTAACGAGCTGAAACAAGCCTTAACCTCAGCCCCAGTATTAGCCCACCCTAACTTTGATAAAAGATTTTTTATCCAATGTGATGCCTCTAACTATAGCATTGGAGCAGTCCTTTTTCAAAAGGACAACGATAATAACGAAAGACCAATTGCTTTTTTCTCAATGAAATTAAATCCCGCTCAAAAGAACTACAGCGTGACTGAAAAAGAATGTTTAGCTGCCGTATTAGCCATAAAACGATTTAGACCATATATCGAACTTATGCCTTTCACAGTCATCACTGATCATGTCAGCCTGAAATGGCTAATGACCTTTAAGGACTTAAGTGGCAGATTGGCGCGATGGTCTCTTCATTTACAAAGCTACGATTTTGATATCGAACATCGTAAAGGTTCTGAGAACATTGTGGCTGACACTTTATCGAGATCGGTGGAAGAGCTGAACAAGTCACCCCAAGACATTTTAGGATTTCAGACAACGGAATTTGAGTCAGTTGAATATAAAGAATTAAGAGAAACAATTCAAAAACATAAGGAAAAACTCCCAGATTTAAAAATTGTGGGCGATTTGGTCTTCAAGAGAACTAATACACCATCTGAAGGGGAAGTGTTAGAGGAATATAAGTGGAAGTTGTGGATCCCGGAAAGCCTCACACATCAGCTAATACAAGAGGCACATGAATCAAAAGAAAAAGCTCATGGTGGGATACAAAAAACACTTTATTCCCTTAGAACTAAATATTATTGGCCAAACATGTTAATTCAGGTTAAAAATTTTGTTAACAAGTGTAATAAATGCAAAGAATGTAAATCAACGAACATAAGACTTATGCCCGAGATTGGAGCTGAAGTTGTTACAGATCGACCGTTTCAAAAGATTTACATTGATTTATTAGGAAAGTATCCGCGGTCAAAAAGTGGAAATGCCTATATATTTATTGTCTTAGACCATTTCACAAAATTCATCTTTCTTAAGGCCATGAAAGAGGCAACTGCTTCTAACGTAGTTAAATTCTTAGTGGAGGAGGTTTTTCATAATTTCGGAGTTCCCGAAATAATACATTCCGACAATGGAAAACAATTTGTTTCTAAAGAATTTTTAAGAATGACAGAGAACTACAAGGTAAGGCATATCAAAACCGCTGTGTATTCTCCGCAATCAAATGCAGCTGAAAGGGTTAATCAAAGTGTATTGACTGCTATAAGAACTTATTTAGAAAACGATCACCGCGAATGGGATCTAAATCTACCATTTATCGAATTGGCCCTGAGAAATTCAGTTCACTCAGCTACTGGTCTGACACCTTTTATGGCTTTGTTTGGTCATAACATGTTCACTTCTGGCAGCGATTATAGGTTAGCTAGAGAATTAAAATCCCTTGAAGATGGTGAGTTTATAGTTTTAGAGGACCAAGACAGGATTCGATTAATTAGGGAAAAAATGAGAGAAAACTTACATAAGGCCTATGAAAAAAGCTCTTTGAGGTATAATAAGAGAGCAAGGGTAATTCGGTTTGTGCCAGGACAGGAAGTATATAAGAGAAACTTTGTACTCAGCAACTTTCAGAATAATATCAATGCTAAATTCTGTAAAAAGTTTACGAAATGTAGAGTAGTACGAATGTTGGGAAACAACATGTACGAGTTGGAAACTTTATCTGGTTCTCCGTTGGGTATATATCATTCTAAGGACATTAAACAATAAACCGACACATCCCTGGGGTGTTTAAAAGAAAATGTTCACAAACTTTAGGCGGTTAAGGAGTGAAAACACAATGAAAATTTGCATATAAAATGAACGTAAGTTTATTTTATTTAAATTGTGCAATATAAAACCCCAGTGCAATAGTAGTGTAAGTTTGAAACTTTGTTAATGTCTGTTTTTTCCAAATTTAAATTTTTTTTATTAACTTACCTGTGCAATAAACTTTGTGCTCTACTAGACTATGTTGTATTTGTCCATACATGTGTAATTATTAGGGCCATATACACCCAACGAATTTATTTATTATTCTTTCTGTGTTGTTGTCCGTCCTTATTTTTTTTTACACCGAAACCTTATGTACCTGAAAAAAAAACAAAACACAAAGTACCATTTCTTAATTTTTAAAATTGAATAACTTCCCTGATGTTCCTGATGTAATCAGTACCAGTGTAGAATATTTATTTGCCCGGCTAACTCATCAAGTGGGTGTGGCCTACGTTGAGCGCCTGTATCAAAATTTTGCTTAATAAGAACTCAATTGTATAGAAAAATATTTATACTTCTCTGAAGTTTTGCTGATTTTTTTTATTCCCTTGTCACACTGTTGTTACTGCAATAATTTTGTCACCACAGAGTTTTGTTGACATTGGGCATGATGTGCTGAGCTGCCCATAAGTGGTGGTGGTGTAGGGCATCTGTAAAACTGGGCTGTGAGAAGAAAAAAAGAAAAACTTAACAGGAAATATAAAACCATTTGTTAAGTTGGTATTTAGATTGTACTCACCGTGTTGTTGTTATTGTCCTTGTGCAGTGTTTCTTTGTATCTTCATTTGTGTTTCTGTTTTTTTTGTTGCTTTTTAGTAGTGTTTTATTTAATTAAATTAATTTTATATTCTTTTTGTATTTTGTCGCATGTTAATAGTTTGGTTGTCAAATGTATTGTTTATGTTTGTCAGTTTACGATAAAATGAGGAAAACACAGTTGTTGATTATGGTACTATACCTAGGTAGTAGCTACTAATACAGGGCGATATGCATAATTTCTAAGAGGGGTGAGTTTCTTTTGTTTTATATACAAAAAGTTAGGAAAGCACAGGAAACGTTCATTGACCTCTTAGGAAAATTATTGCTGTATATAATGTTAAAGTTCTGTAGTTGTGGTTATTTTTTTTATATAGTTTTGTTAGTGTATTTTGTCCGTTAAGTGTAGCTTAGGCAAAACTGACCATTAAGCTAGGTAGAAATTAAATTGTGTCGGTTATTAGCAAAATATAAGTGTTTGAACTAACAAGTGTCATCCAATTATTGTTGGGAAAATAAAAATATAATAAAAAAAAAAAAAGAAAGTTAAGTTTTAAAACCCCAAGGGCAGGAGTTTCCTGGAAATAAATTCCAGAGTTTCTTGGGAGGTTAAATATTAATAAAAAGTGAGTGGTAGCGAGTTTTGGTTTATAGTGAACATTTGAGTCCTAAAACCTTGTTTTTTTTAGAAGTTGCCGGAGGAAAGGTTAAAGTGAACAAGGAAATTTAACTTGGGAAATTCGTGTTAAATAAATGAGACAGCATCTGCTCCAAAACTAAGTAAGTAGGAAAAAAATGAATTTTTAGTGTGATGATTAAATCTGATTGGGGTGAGAGGATTTAAATAGTTTATTTAAATAATTACGGCATGGTCGCAATGATAGCAACCATTTAGCTATCGTCCATCTTGATTTGATTATTGAAAATGTTATATATTTTCGGCAAAAGATAAGTTAAGTTTTTTAAAGATAGAGTCTGCTTCCACTACGCAACCATTTGTATAAAATTTTAAATGATTTTAAATTGATCACACTCAAATTTTAATTGGTTGAGATGAGTAAAATTGAATAATAGTTAGAAGAAACATATAATAATAAATTGTATTAATTATGGTTCTGAGGAAAAGAAATTGGTTGCTTAAGTGTGTGTTGCGATTATTGTCATTTAGCCCTGAGATTGAGCCGTAAAATTTTTCCTTTAACCAGTTAGAGTGGTATAAGAAAATATTTTGTTTTTTTTTATTGTTCTTAGACCTAGCTGTAAAGGGAAAGATTTTGGAGCAGTGAGGGAGAGGGAAGAGAAAACTTTCTCTTAAATTGATCCCTGATCTAACCAAGTTGGGGGAAAATAAATTAAAGTAATGTAAACTCAATTTTATTACTATTCAATATACCTAATAAAAGTAAACAAAAGGAAACTAAAAGTGGGGTTATTTGTAAGCGAATTTAATAAGCGGGGCTAAGAACCGAAGAAAATAAATAAGTGTGGTGTAAATAGCCTAGTCTCATACCCACACACATTTTAATATCGTATTTTAAACTTGAAGTACCACGGGAAAAAATAATTTCTGTAAATTGGATAATTTTATTTAGTCTTAGTATTGTTTAAGGCCGTTACACACTATCCCACAAAGTCTTTCGTATTTTATAAAAATGCAACCCTGTCATGATACGTTGTTATTGTTTTTTGAAAATTTATAAACAATAATTTCATCAGGGAAGCATTTTCATAAAATACGTAAGACTTTGTGGGATAGTGTGTAACGGCCTTTAGTGTTAAGTGGAAAATAATATTCAAATTATATTTAAGTTTATTTTTTTTATGTTTGATTAGTGTTAATTTGGTTTGGAATCTAAAATTAAGGAAAAACCATAGTTTTTTTTTGGAATTAACTATTTATAGGGTTATTCAGTAAGACCGCGAACTAAGAAGCATGAAGTAAAGGGTAGTATTTATATCGATATTTGAGAAAATATTTTTTTCATTAACAATTTTTAGTTTCACCTAAACAATAGTTATTCCTTCAATTTTTTTTTTTGATTATTGTTATAAATAAAGATTTCTTAATATTAGATTCTATATAGTTTTTTTTCTGTCGGATTAAGTTTTTTTATTGTTCTAAAATTAAAAATTGTTTTTTTTTTGTTTTCTCAAAATATGTTAGATGTAAATTAAGTTTTATTATATTTTATTTGTTTATTTTAGTTTATTTTATATTGTAATAAATGTCTTGAATATTGTATTTGAAAAAATGTTTTGGTAATTGTCTTTTAAAGGATTTCAGATAGTGATTTTGGATGGCTGGGTAAATTGTTGGTGAGTATATTGATGGGATCATCTGGAATATTATTGGATGATATAGGTTGGGTAAGGGCGGCGTGACAGGAAGCTGAGACCTTTTCCTGTAGTTTTTTTTGTTATTGTGGTTCGAGATGTGGTTAGTTGGTATATTTTTATTGTTTAAAAGTAGGTTTTTTTAGTTTGTGTTTTTTTTTTATTGTGAGAAACCGGAAAAGTGAAAAAGGGTTGAGGAGGCACGCCTGTTGTCCTGAGCTAGTTAGGCGGGTTCACTTTTCCTATGTGAGGTTTCGTAACAGTATAAGTACTGATATCGGACTGGATGGAGTTCCATTATTTAATAGCACAAACAAGTCATTGTGGCCCATTTTGGGCAAAATCGTAAGTCCCACGATCAAATCTGTATTTTTAATTGGAGCATTTTATGGCGAAGGAAAACCTAAAAGTACAAATGCTTTTCTACATGATTTTATTTTTTTCATTATTTATTTATTGAATCTTCATATATTAAATATGAACTAACAATAATTAATCAAATCTTAACCTAATATTATTTTTTGTCCTGCCAGTGCCAGACAAAAATTTTCTTCATCGCGGGTTCTGTTCACTTTTATAGGTGTTTATCGCTCATCTAATTGGATAAGTGCTGCAGTGTCTCTTCTTCTTAAGCGAGTGTGGCCGCTATCATTTAAAATATTTCGTGCTAGTGGGTTCGGGTGCAATTCGAGCCTTTTTAAGTATTTTACTGCATATTTCGTAATCATAGTTTTAACTAATGGAACATTGAGATCCTTGTGAATATTTGAGTTTTTAACATACCAAGGGGCAGCTGTGATTATTCGAAGTAGTTTATTTTGGCGCCTTTGAATTTTTTCGATATTAGAGGCCGAGGCAGTGCCCCATAACTGAATACCATAGCACCAGATTGGCTTTAAGATGGAGTTGTAAAGAAGAAGTTTGCAGTCGAGACTAAGGACAGAGTTTCTTCTAATAAGCCAATGAATTTGGATGGCTTTTAGTTTCATTTGAGTTGATTTTGCCTCTATATGGCTTTTCCACGTTAAACGGCGATCTAGATGAATACCGAGGTATTTTACATGCGAATTTTGAGGTATTATTTGATTATTGATTTTAATAGGGGGGCATGATTCCCGACGCAAGGTGAATGTTATATGTACGCATTTTTGCTCATTGACCTCTATCCTCCATTGCTTTAACCATAGTTCGAGTTGAAATATATGATCCTGTAGGTATCGAGATGCTTCTTGACGGTTTTCGTGCACGCTCAAAAAAGCTGTATCATCAGCAAATGTTGAAGTTTGTGTGTAGTTGTTTGTTGGCATATCCGAGGTATATATTAAGTATAAAAGTGGGCCCAGGATGCTTCCCTGAGGGACTCCAGCGTCAATTTGCTGAGGAGAGCTTAAATAATCACCTTCTTTAATAATAAACTTTCGACCGACTAGGTAGCTTTCTAACAGCTTGTTTGTGTTTACTGGTAAGTTTAGCTTCAATTTATGTAGTAAGCCTTCATGCCAGACTTTATCGAAAGCTTGAGAAACATCGATGAAGAGAGCGGAACAATATTTTTTTTCTTCAAAGGCTTTTCTTATTGCGTTTACTATACGATGGGTTTGCTCAATTGTGCTGTGTTCTTTTCTAAAGCCGAATTGGTGGTTAGGAATACATCTATTTTCATATAAAATTGGGATTAATTTTGACGCTAACCGCTTCTCAAACAGCTTTGATATATTAGAAAGTAAGCTTATAGGCCTATATGACTCAACTTTTGTGTGATCCTTTCCAGGCTTAGGTATCATGGTGACTAAGGAGACCTTCCACTTTTGAGGATAGTATTCAAGGCGTAAAATAGCATTAAAAATTAAAAGAATAATTTTCTTTGCTATGCTGGGTAGCTCCAAAAGCATTTTGTTGCTGATCTTGTCAAAACCAGGAGCCTTCTTGGGGTTTAAATCACAAATAGCCTTTTCGATTTCTCTTATCTCAAATCTTAGCGGAACAGCTGCTCTAGCAGCAACAGGTGGTAACTCGACCGCAATATCGTGAGATATATTTGGGGTAAATACGTTTTTTAAATGATTGACAAACAGATTTCCTTTTTCAACATCATTTCTTGCCCAACTTCCATTTAAGTTTCTTAATGGTGGTTTAGAGACAACTGGCCTTTTGAGATTTCTAGCTGCACGCCATAATGAGTAGTCTGATTGTGGGGTTGCATCAAGTTCCTTAAGATATTTTTCCAGAGAAGCCGTTTTCTTAGTCTGCAGTAACTTTCTTAGTCTTTTTGTACACTCTTTAAGTAAGTTCTTAAGTTGAGGGGATCTGTGCAATTGCCACTCTCTTCGAGCCCTCCTTTTTTCGGACAAAAGATGCTCGATATATTGTTCATTATAGTAACAATTGTAGGTGTGTGGTCGGAAGATAAATCTAGGGAGGCTTCAACTTGAATCGTTTCTATGGGAATGTTTTTAACCACGCCGAAATCTATGACATCTGGAATTTTTTGATGATCAGTTGGCCAATATGTTGGTTGTCCGCTCGCTACCACATTTAAATCCATTTTAGAAATTATGTTAAATAAATCACGACCCTTTGGTGTTATAAGTCGCGACCCCCAGAGGGTATGTTTAGCGTTATAATCGCCAGCGGCTAGGAAACACGGTCCTAATGATTTAAAATATTTACAATATTGGTCCTCCGATATGGAAAATCTAGGCGGGGAGTATAACGATGAAATTATTAGGTTTCTATTTAATTCCTCAACGCAAATGTTCGTTGCCTGGAGATAATCTTCACGATGATCACACATTAGGTAGTGTTTGACTCGGGCCTTTATTAAAATGGCAGAACCTCCACAAGCTCTATCTCGAGGGTCCTTGGTATCATATAGTATATAACCATTTATTTTAAACGTATTTCTTGAGGTTAAATGAGTTTCAGAAATCATCATGACATCAATTTGTTTATTTTTAAGAAAGTATTCTAATTCATTTTTATGTTGGCGAATGCCGTTTGCGTTCCAAAAACAAATTTTTAAACAGTTCATGGTTTGTTAAGTACAGCTTGCAATAACATCGATTGCATTCTAAGCATTTCATGCATCATATTACCCATTGTGTTCGTAAAATTATTTACCGTTTGCACTAATGTTTCCATGGTTTTTTCTAAACGACTTAAATTAGAAAATTGAGTTTCATCATTACTTGGCGAGGCACCTTGCATTGGCTCATGGTTTGATTTTAGGACGTTAGCGTAAGAGGTTCTGTTATTACTAGGCTTTGGGGCTTGAATTGCATTTGTGTTAACCTGATTTGGTACCTGCATTTGAGGGGGATTAGTTTTCGGTCCGACCGACTGCTTGACGATAGTATATACAGGGCATCCTCTATAATTGGCAGTGTGATTACCGCCACAGTTGCTACATTTTTTTACGTTGGGGTCGGTTTTAGACTTGTCGCAAAGAACTGTTCCATGTAATTCACCACATACTACGCAAACAGGGGGTAAGTAGCAGTTTGCCTTAGTATGGCCAAATTCCTGGCAGTTTAGACATTGAACAGGACCATTTCTTTTGTGCGGCTCCTCAATAGTTACCCTTCTGTACAGAATATTGTTACGAAAGTTAAATTATCTAAGAATTATTTATAGTTATAGTTATAAGTTATCTTGTAAGTCATAGTTTTATGTTACTTAAAATTGTCATGTATAATTTTCAACACAACTGTTATTTTAAAAATAATTCCTATATTAATTTCCCAGTAATTTCTAGAAATGGTTATAGAACATAATAAATAGTTTTTACGGGAAGGTTCAGGAAAAATCTAGAAATAATTATGAAATATAAAAAGGGGTGACTCATGTAAAATTAGTTTAGTCTGTTTTGAAAAACGGTTCTGTTCGTAACTAAAACAATTGTGAACGAAATAATTAATTTCAATAAAGTTTGTTAAGTTGAATCAGTGTGTGTTTTTTATTCGGATTTGCAATTAAAAGAACTCAAACGCGTTTATTAAAGGAAAAACGTAACAATTGGTGTCAGAAGTGAAATTGCAATAAAAAAAAAAAAAAAATAAACAAATAAAAAAAAAAGAAAAAGGATAAAAAAATAAAAAAAAAAACTATACAAACAACAATGAAATTCGAGGAGCTAAAAGTTGAACAGCTCAAGAAAGAGTTGGGCAAGTTGGATCTGCCTACTACTGGAAATAAAGCTGAGCTGCAGAAAAGATTAATCGATGAATTTAAGCGACGCAATATTGACATCGCAACTTATGAATTTGAAGAAAAAGAAGAAATAGAAGTTGCTACCCGTGCAGTAACAAGCAACATGGATCTTGGTACAATGTTTGCTGCTATGATGGAGAAAATGGAAGAAAATTCTAGAAAAATGGAGGAAATGGTAAAAGAAAATTCGGCTGTAACTTCTAGAAAAATGGAAGAAAATTCTAGAAAATGGAAGAAAATTCTAGAAAAATGGAGGAAATGGTAAAAGAAGATTCGGCTGTAACCTCTAGAAAAATGGAAGAAAATTCAAAAGCTATCGTAGCAGAAAATTCTAAAAATATAGAGACGATGGTAAAGGAAAATGCAAGCACCATCTTAGCCGAAATTCAAGAAAATTCTAGAGTGACAAACGAGAAACTTCAGGCTACTAATGAAAAACTTGAGAAGCTTCAAGAGATTTCTACTGTTATAAACGACAGACTGGACGATATGGAAATGGAATTGTCTGATGTAAAAACACAAGTCACGGTGTTCGATGAAAAGCTACATCATCTGGAAGTTAAAGTTAATAGTCTTCAGTGCCAAGAGGGAGCGGTTCGAGGTTCACCAGAAGTCTCTAGTAGAATTAAGGCCCCGAGTTTTGACGGCAGTTTACCATTTAGTGTTTTTAAGTTCCAGTTTGACACAGTTGCCAACAAAAATGCATGGAACAATGAAGAAAAAGCCATAGAGCTGATTCTGGCTTTAAAAGGATCTGCGGCTGAAATTCTAGAAAGTGTACCAGTAAGTTGCAGAAACAATTACGATGACATTATGGTAGCACTGCAACGAAAGTATGGTGGTGAACACAGAAAAGAAATATTCAGAATGGAATTACGGGGAAGAGTACAAAAGGCAAACGAGACGCTACAGGATTTCGCATTAGAGATTGAGCGCTTGGTGCAGCTTACCTATCCAGGTGAAAGTCATCCATTGCTAGATCATTTTAAGACCGAGGCATTTGTAAACGGTATACGGGATGCTGATGTGAAACTAGCGGTATGTGCATCACAGAAGCCATCATTTGCCGAAACGGTATCATTTGCCCTAGCCCAAGAAACCGCAAGAATAATTTCAAGGCCGCAAGCGTATAAGGTACGAAAACTTGATTTTGCCGCTGAAGAAGAAAGAGATATTGTAAAGGACATAAAGGAGGCAGTGATGCAAGCTTTAAACGAGAAGCAAGGTAAAAACAAAGTAAAATGTTATAATTGCGGTAAGATTGGCCATATTCAGCGAAACTGCAAAGAACCTAGAAGACGATCAAGATCTTCTTCGCCACCAGGAAACAATCAGCGTGCTAATCAACACACATCACAAGAGTCACCTTTAAACTAAAAATAGCTAGCACCTCGGGGCATGGGCTAGCTTCCACATATGAGGGCCCCACAATCTCTATATCAGTAGTGCAAAGGAGCAACAGGAATCTTACTGCTTATGGTTACATTAATGGTCAGAAACGCATTCTTACTGTGGACACTGGGGCATCACATTCTATAATAAGGCCCGATTTAATACAAAAATCAATCCAACCACTGAGCGGGGTAAGTCTGCGAACAGCTACAGGCGAGTCTGCCACTGTTTATGGAAAAGTAAAAGCACAATTAAGTATGGCCAATGCAATCGCCCATCACGTATTTATTGTGGCTGATATTGTAGACGAGGTAATCATTGGCGCAGATTTCATGATTGAACATGGTATTCAATTGGATATGGGTCAGCGAATTATGTATTGGCGTGATGTGGAGATACCCCTTGAAGTTGGATACGAAACCACGGCCCATGTAAGACAGCTAATCGCCCTTCAACGTGACAAACTGCCACCCAAATCAGAAACCTTAGTATGGGCGCGAATGGAGGGAGATTGTGAGGACAACAGTTTTTGGGTGGTAGAGCCAGCGGAAGTTAAAGGAGATATCGTAACAGCGCATGCCCTCGTTAAACCCCGCAACAATCTAGTTCCCGTGAGAGTATTAAATTTATCCAGCATTGAAAAAGTCCTTACGCAGAACTTCAAAATTGGACAATGTACTTCAGCAGAAGCAATAATTAATTGCGAGCAGCATCAAGGCGCAGCCAGGAGAATTGGCAAGGACCACGAGTCACTAGAGGAACGTGTGCGAAAATGGACCGAAAAGTTAACACCGCCTTGCAAAAATAAGGCCAAACAACTACTAAGAAATATGCCTCTGCATTCGCTTTGAAAGGTCAAAACCAAGGCAGAACGTCAATCGTGAAACACGAAATCAACACAGGCGAAGCTAAGCCAATAAAACAGGCGCCAAGAAGCATTCCTCTAGCAAAGCGAAATGAAGTAAAAGAGCTGGTTAGCGAGATGGAAAAGAACGGAGTTATTAAACCATCATCAAGTCCGTGGAGCTCACCAGTGGTTTTGGTGAAAAAGAAAGATGGAAGTACCAGATTCTGCGTAGATTACAGAAAACTGAATGACGTCACGAAAAAAGATAGTTATCCATTGCCTAGAATTGATGATACCCTGGACACGTTAGCCGGAACGGAATGGTTTTCTACATTGGATTTGCAGAGCGGTTATTGGCAAGTGGAAATTTCGGAAAACGATAAGGAGAAAACTGCGTTTAGCGCAAGTGATGGCTTATGGCAGTTTAATGTGATGCCATTTGGACTCTGCAATGCTCCGGCTACATTCGAGCGGTTAATGGAGCAGGTGTTAAAAGGTCTTCACCGAAAGACATGTTTGGTGTACCTTGACGACATTATTGTAATGGGGAAAACATTTGATGAACACCTGAAAAACCTAGAAGAGGTGATGAAACGTATATCAATGGCAGGACTCAAACTAAATGCTAAGAAATGCTCACTGTTCCAGAAGGAAGTAAAATACCTGGGACATCGTGTAACCCCCAAAGGCATCTCGACGGATGATGATAAAATAAAAGCTGTAATGGATTGGCCTCGCCCGAAAAATATTCATGAATTACGCAGTTTTCTAGGCCTATGTACATACTACAGGCGCTTTGTACCAAACTTTGCAAATATTGCTGCATGTTTACACGAATTGACTAAAAAGGCGCAAAAATACATCTGGAGTGAAGCACAGGAAACAGCATTTCAGAAACTGAAGGAATTGTTGTGCTCAGCACCAATTTTGGCTTACCCCATTACTGGAGAGAAATTTGTGCTTGATACCGATGCGAGCGGATACGGAGTTGGAGGTGTGCTTTCCCAAGTGGTCCAATGGTGTAGAGCGAGTCGTGGGCTATTACAGCCGAATACTTTCGAAGCCTGAGAGAAATTACTGCGTAACGCGAAGGGGAGCTCCTGGCAGTACTAGAGTGCGTAAAACATTTTCACAAGTATATTGTATGGTCAACATTTTGAGTTAAGAACGGACCATTCTGCACTCAGGTGGTTGTTGCAATTCAAGAATCCGGAAGGTCAGATAGCTCGCTGGATTGAGGCCTACAAAGTTATGATTTTACCATTGAGCACAGAAAGGTGGAAAACATGGCAACGCGGATGCTCTATCAAGACGACCCTGCAAACTGGAATGCAAGCATTGTGTAAAGGCTGAAGGAAAGGAATACAACTGTGAAGTTCGCCTACTGCATATAGAGTCCAACGAAGACTGGTCAATGGCACAGAAAGCTGACACCTATATTAGAGAAAATCATGAAGGCCAAAGAAGAAGGCAGAAGGCCGAATCGAAACGAAATATCATCTGAAAGTCCGCTAACAAAAGCATACTGGGCCCTATGGAACAGCCTACAGTTGATAAATGGCTGCTTGTACCGAGCATGGGAAAGTGCCGATGGAAAATCAGTTCGTAACCTCATTGTGGTGCCATCGTCAAAAGTACATGAAGTTCTAAATGAATTCCATAATGGTCCAAGTGGTGGCCATCTTGGCGTAACAAAAACATTAGAAAAATTAAAACAACGTTTCTACTGGGTTGGGTGCCAACAACTGTGCCCGATTGGATATCAAATTGCACCCAATGCATTGCCGCCAAAGGACCAACAAGGAGAAGTCGGGGACCGCTCCAACAGTACAATTCGGGTGCCCCATTTGAGCGAATCGCAATGGATATAGCCGGACCTTTTCCTGTGAGTGATGCCGGCAACCGTTATGTGTTAGTAGTTATCGATTACTTTAGTAAATGGCCAGAGGTGTATGCCATCCCAAATCAAGAAGCTAGAACCGTTGTGGACGTATTTTTGAATAACTGGGTGTTCCGTTACGGACTTCCAATAGAATTACACTCCGACCAAGGCAGAAATTTTGAATCTGGTGTGTTCAAAGAAATGTGTGAATTATACGGAATAAGAAAAACTAGAACAACTCCTTTGCATCCACAATCTGATGGTATGGTCGAAAGATTTAACCGCACACTAGAGGATCACTTGCGTAAAGTAGTAAGCACACATCAGAAAGACTTGGATGAACACATTCCGAAGTTTTTGTTGGCATATAGATCAGCTGTTCACAACTCCACCTCTCGTACACCTGCCAAAATTGTCTTTGGAACGGAGCTCAGACTACCTGGAGATCTAGAATTTGGTGTTAAGCCTGGACCAACAGATGACAACAATGAAGGCTCTACCTCACAGGAACAAGATGACCTTAATGAACTTCATGAGTTCGTGCGAAGTCGGATTAAGCTGTCCAGTGACAAGATGAAAGCCAGATACGATCGAGCGGCAAATTCGGAAGGTTTCAAAGAGGGCCAGTTGGTTTTACTTTTTAATCCGCAACGAAAGAAAGGACTATCTCCAAAGCTGCAGACTCATTGGGATGGCCCATATAAAGTCATAAAAAAATTTAATGACGTGGTGCATCGGATCCAGAAATATAAGAGCCCAAGATCAAAAATTAAAGTGGTACATCTAGAACGACTAGCCCATTATGGAAAAGGAGAATCTGAGCCTATTCGGGACGAACAGGCTTAAGTGGAGGGCAGTGTTACGAAAGTTAAATTATCTAAGAATTATTTATAGTTATAGTTATAAGTTATCTTGTAAGTCATAGTTTTATGTAACTTAAAATTGTCATGTATAATTTTCAACACAACTGTTATTTTAAAAATAATTCCTATATAAATTTCCCAGTAATTTCTAGAAATGGTTATAGAACATAATAAATCGTTTTTACGGGAAGGTTCAGGAAAAATCTAGAAATAATTATGTATGAAATATAAAAAGGGGTGACTCATGTAAAATTAGTTTAGTCTGTTTTGAAAAACGGTTCTGTTCGTAACTAAAACAATTGTGAACGAAATAATTAATTTCAATAAAGTTTGTTAAGTTGAATCAGTGTGTGTTTTTTATTCGGATTTGCAATTAAAAGAACTCAAACGCGTTTATTAAAGGAAAAACGTAACAATATATTTTAAATTATAAATTGGATGCGTTTCATTTTTTTGAGCTTAACGTCACCGGGTTCAAGCTCCGCTCGAAATAGTGGTTGGGGATTTTTTTCCCTATTTTTTATGGCTGTAGGAAATATCGCCCAAAGAAAAATGGCCCAAAAAAAAAAATGAAAAATCGCCCAAATGAAGAATCGCCCAAGCGAACATGAAAAATGACCCAAAAAGATAAATATGAAATTTTGCCCAAAAAAAAAAACGAAAAAGGGCCCAAAAAGAAAATGAAAAATGACCCAAAAAGCAAAAACGAATTTTTTCCGAAAAAAAAAAAAATAAAAAATTACTAAATTTGCAAAAAAAGTGTTTATTATTTATATAAATTTAGGTGACATGTCATAACGTCCAGTGTCGTAGTGTCCTTGGACACTTTTAAAGTGTCATAATGTCCATCGAAGACGAGGACGAGGACGTTATGACACTTTGCAACGTCCGCAACTTAACTTATAATCAAAAATGTGTAAATTTTTTTTTAAAATACCGTTAAAATTTCAAGTGATTTTTTTAAAGATACTTATTTAACCATAACATGGTTGTCGGTGACAATGATTTGGTTAAATTAAACATAATATGGATAAAATATTTTTAAAGCTTTTACTCCGGGTGTATATATTAAATATATATATCCAAAATAAGGATTTCATCTTCTATGGTATAACAAATACTGGCTTCGCTAACTAAAGCTTCTCTGTATAGCCGGCCTTCGGGCGGGCGCAAGGATTTTCTCCTCTATGGTATAACAAAGACTGGCTTCGCTAACTAAAGCTTCTCTGTATAGACGGCCTTCGGCCGGGCGCAAGGATTTTCTCCTTTATGGTCTCAAAAAAAACCGGTTTCGCTATGTAAAGCTTCGAAAAACTGCCTTGTTTCCGAACAAGGCCGACTACGCAGAGAAGCTTTAGTTAGCGAAGCCGGTGTTTGTTATACCATAGAGGAGAAAATCCTTGCGCCAGGCCGAAGGCCGTCTATACAGAGAAGCTTTAGTTAGCGAAGCCGGTCTTTGTTATACCATAGAGGAGAAAATCCTTGCGCCCGGCCGAAGGCCGGCGATACAGAGAAGCTTTAGTTAGCGAAGCCAGTATTTGTTATACCATAGAAGAGAAAATCCTTATTTTCGATATATATGTATATATTTAATATATACACCCAGAGAAAAAGCTACAAAACCATTTTTAAAAAAATTCTACCGATATTATGTTTAATTTAACCAAATCATTGTCGTAGACAACCATATAATGGTTAAATTAGTTTCTTGAAAAATAGTTTTGTTGTTTGCAACCATAATAAAACATGGTTTTCTCTGCTATGTAAGATTATGGTAGAATTTTAAAAATAGCCCATTTTTTTGGGCCATTTTTCATACAACATTTTTCATTTTCATTATGAAAAATCACCTAAATTTAAAAAACGAAAAATCACCCAACAATAACGATAAATAGCCCAAACATTTTGGGCCATTTTTCATATGAAATCAGGCCCAATTTTACATGCAATTTTTTTGGGCGATTTTTCATTTTTTTTTTTGGGCAATTTTTTTTGGGCGATATTTCCTACAGCCATTTTTTATATTTGTTACGTTTTTGATTTTAAAGCCCTTCTCTTCCAAAAAAGCTTTAATTTCCCCTGGGTCTACGCATGAGTCTATGCCCTTGATTACTACCTGAAGACCTTTACTGCTCTTCAGTTGATAAGTGTAAAAGTTTTTATTCAGTCTCAAATCTTGTGATTACCTTTCGAAAATCATCCTCGTGATTCACCTGTATTTTAGTCTCGTTAATGATACCGCGCTTTATTGCAGCTACATAAAAGGAATTTTCACCTATCACCGAAATTAAACTTTTTATTAACTCATTAGAGTTTTGCTCTCTAAGGTATATCGGGGGTGGCTTAGCCGATTTAATGACGTTTGGTGCTTAAGAGGATTCATCCTCCAGAATCGCGAAACGATTTTGTGTATTTATTTTATCAAAAGATGGTACTTTTGAGGACGAAGTAACTGCTGCAGAGGTAAGGCTGCGTCCCCGTTTAAGCACTGTTATGTACCTGTCCATACCAACTTGTACTGTAGGCTTTTGACAACTTTTTACAGGGCGGTTTTCCATTGCATTTGTGTTTAAGTTCATGGTATCATTTCCCACTAAATTTGTTTTTGACGTCACGGCAATACTTGCTGGCCTGGCAACACTTGTCACCAAATCTTGTTGTAGTTTTTTTAATGAGTCACTATCCACCGTTTGTGTAAATACCGAGGGTGAGAGGGAACGTGTTCGAGTAATTGGCTTAGCCGTTAAATAGTTTATATTGTTTTGTTTTATTTATTTCTGCATTATTTTCATTTGCATTAACTAAAACGTAAACGTTTCTTTCATTTTGTCTTAGTGTTGTTTCACTGTTTGTACTCATGCAAAGAGTTGTTTTTGTTTTTCACCGTTTTGCTTTGCTTTAATATTTTTATTATTTATTGTATTTTATAACAACAAAAGAAAAACAAGAATTTAAATGTTTTGTTCAGAATATGTATACACATGTATGAACATTCATACGTACATATATATTTTTACTGATTTATTTTATTTGATCGTTTTAAATTGTTCACTATTATGTTAAATAATTTAATTAACAAAATATATTATTTTGTTTTTTTTAAGCGTCCATTCGCTGCTTCGATTACAAAATCAAATGTGATTAATTAATAGTTCAAATCGTACCTATGCGGGGCTAAACATACGCGTCTGTATCACAACAAAGCACAAACCGAACTGAAGCAAAACAATTAATAGCTGATGGTCTTACTTGTAATGATAAGACTTTACCGTTTAACACAAGACTATTTATTTGTGATGCACCAGCTCGCGCTTTTGTAGCCGGTACAGTAGGCCATTTCTCTTTTCATGGATGTAGTCGTTGTCAACAAGTTGGAAGAAGAGTAGGAAATGTGACCGTATTTAATACAATGTCTGGGTCTTTGAGAACAGATGAAAACTTTCGCCTTCGAAGCCAACTTGAGTATCACAGCATACAATTTAAAACTGAGCAAAGCGATCTTGAGCGTATAGGTATAAAATGGTAAGTCAATTCCCTCTAGACTGCATGCACCTGATCGATTTGGGCGTCGGAAGAAAATTACTGAAACAACTAGTTGGCAAAATGTCTGCAGTTAATAAAGATTTATTATCGCTAAAACTGCAGTCTTACATTAGATTAAGCCTAAAGAGTTTGGCCGGCCCCCAAGGCCTTTGTCAGAGCTTGGAAGATGGAAAGCATTGGAGTTTCGGCACTTTACATTATATTTGGGTATAGTTGCGCTAAAAGGCATCGTACATGATGATTTTTATTATCATTTTCTTCTTTTAAGTGTCGCTTACAGGTTATTGTCTTGTCCTCTTCACTATAAGACCAATATAGAAACAGCAAGACAACTACTGTCTGATTTTGTTTTGTTTTACCCAAATTTATATTCTGAGAGCGACGTGGTGTATAACGTGCACAACCTATTGCACTTTCCTGATTGCGTTCAATCTTTTGGACTGCCCAACAATTTTGCGGCTTATGATTTTGAAAATTATCTAAGACATATAAAGAAACTTGTGCGACGTCCTTCCAATGTGTTGTCACAATTAAAAACAAAGCTAAAGCATGCATCAACAGTAAACAATTACACCATATACACTAAACGAGATTTGAAAAAGGGAAGATTTATAGTAATAGCTAACACGGCTTATTACATAAGTCCGGAGTTTCCAAATAACTTATGTTCAATAAAGTGTGAAGAGCAACAGAAAACAATAATTTTAAAAATATCATCATTTTCTGGAGATAATGTCAAAGGAAGACAAATTCCCAATACTAGAAGCTTTTTTAATTTGCCTACCTTATCAGATTCAATTGGAATTTATGAAACTGATGGCAAAGAAAATGAAACAGAAATCGTATGCAACATTAACCAAATTCATTCAAAAATGTTTTTGCTACCATTTGAAAACAAAACAGTTTTAATGCCCTTGCTTCATACTGTTAACTAAGTAAAATTATTTATTTTAAATAAACTTAATAAAATAATCTTCGTAGTTTTCTTATTTTCTTGGCGATAAAATTCTTTGGCTTTGCATCTTTTAATTCTTAGATATGAACTTCGAATCTAAATTAGATCTCATTTTAAAAATGTTCTAGCGACTAGACAATTTACCTGCAACTATTGATGTAATAGTGCGTCAGCAAGTTCAACTGGAAATGAAGCTTGACAATTGCCTTAAAAAACCGGACGAATTGGCCAATATTTTAGGCGAGCATAACATTTTATTGGGGCGAAATTTGTCTTAT
Organism: Pollenia angustigena; assembly: GCA_930367215.1. Classification (NCBI taxonomy): domain Eukaryota; kingdom Metazoa; phylum Arthropoda; class Insecta; order Diptera; family Polleniidae; genus Pollenia; species Pollenia angustigena. Next base: position 5,301,393 of record OV884061.1, on the reverse strand, counting down.
ATATCATTGAAGATGACCTTATGGGAGAAAATCGCGAAAACTTAGTATGTGTAAAAATATTAGAGAAAAGCAATAACATTGTTACCATAACATTATTTTTTAAGGTGATATCTATACGCCGATTACTTTGCGACGATTTTACTAAAAACTTGGAAAGAATTTTTGACTCGAATTTTCTTTCCCAGTACAATTATGATGGCACTAAAGGCAAGAAAGCACTAAAGTTGTATCCGAACCTAATAACGGCTTTGAAAGGTTAGTGTAATTGAACCATACGATTTTTTTAATATTAAGTTTTATACTTAACAGCGTACCTAAACTTTCTTTCTCTTTAATTAGAATGCACAAGCTTCGAGTCTTTTGAAAAAATTCCTTTACTACATCCGCTCGGCTATTAAAAAAGTTAAAAATAGGGATGCTAAACGCCACTCTAGAAAAGACGTATTGAACATGTCTATGGACAGCCAAGGAACTGCAATGAATTGAAAGTTTAAGAATGTAAAAATTACCTTTTTAAAACTTTTTTAAAACTTATTATTCTAAGGTCATTACAATGGCAACCAAAAAAATTAATTATGTCTTATTTTATTTGGGTTTAATTTTTAATTTTATTTTCGTATACATACATAATATATATGTATTTCATATGTACATATATATTTTTAACAATCAATAAATTAATGAATTAATTTTTTAAAAATGTTTTAATAAAAACTTGTAAATGTTTATTAAAAAAATATTTTTGTGTTTTAGCTTTGGGTAATGGAGTTCATATTAGATTATTCATTATTAAAACGTTAGTAAAAACATTTTAAATAACGCATAAAAAATTATAGAAAAAAATGAATCAGTGATTTTTTCCGTTAAGATTCTCTAGCAATACAACGCATAGCATAAAAATTCATTTATGAATCATTAGTAAGAAATTCCTCAAATATTCTACATTATGACGATATATAAAAGAAAAATTCACATGGATGGTAAAGTGATTTTGTCTGCTACGAATCTCTAGGATGGCGACGAATAACATAAAAACTCATATATGCATATCGATGATATTGTCTGTTAGGACTCACTAACAGGCGGACGCCTACCAAACAAAATCAATTCGGTTCATCTACGACATTTTGGACAATTGCTCAAAAAATTCATGTATGACGCCAAAGAAAATTCAGCATATGTCATTGATGATTTAACATTGTCATTTTGTTTCATGATGAATCATCATGATGGTCGGGCTTGACCGACTATACTTTCTTACTTGTTTTTAATATAAAAATAAAATTATACATCTAGTCTTATATTCCATTAAAAAAAAATAATTTGAAAAATTCATTTCCAATTCATTTGAATTGAGTGGATTGAAAATTGAATTGATGTTGTATTGGAATGAATTTGTTGATGATACATTCGTTTGAGATAAAGATATTTATGAACCTTTAAAAGGGTGGGTTTTTTTTGTTGAAAAGGCATTTAGGCACAAATTTGAGTTGATTTTTTTGGGTTTTTACGTTAAAAAGACTTAAGTAGGTATTTCAGTAGGTAAAAATATTTAAATAAAAATTAAAAAAATTCTTTGGTTCCTTTAAAAGAATTGGATTTTTCGTTGAAAAGGCATTTAGGTACAAATTTGTATACTGTTTTTGAAAAAATGTTTTCTGTTTTCTTACCAAACAAAACGGTGGGGTTATTTACGTAAGAAAAACTTAAAGGTAAAAATATTTGAATAATAATTAAAAAATCTTGTATTGCTTAAATTTATGTATTGGGTAAGATGATGTGTTTTATTGTTGTATTAATTGTTTCGTACTAAATTATAAGTTTTTGCCAGTTTTGTATAAATTCAGTTACTTAATTGAATTCAGTTACTTAACTATAAAATGTAATCAAATTTTATTGCTTACTATTTTTCATGCTAAGGTGGCGGGTATACATAAATGTACAAAGATATATGCTAAATTTTTTTTTTTTTAGCATTGAAGTCTTGTATTTGTAGCTTTTTACTATTGCATGTCTAGTATGAATTAATTTAATACTTAATCTTTTTTTTTATTTAATTTTTTAGACGTGCCGAATGGCTTCGCATTTTAAATGTGAAATCAACGGTGAAACGTTTGTATGCATGCAGTCGGCATTTTTCGTTCATTTTTGGCAACAGAATTTCAAAATATGCTGTTCCTAAGAATGAAGGTTCTGAAATAAATGTTAAATTAATTAGTAATGTTTCAAAATTAAATCATACTCAAATTCCAATTTCCAACAGTGCACAAAAAGTAAATAGAATAGAGGGTATAGATTGTTTAGTAGATATGGACATAGCATCGACTATCAGTGTGGTCCGAAATAATGAAGGTGTTTCGTTACGTGATAACGTAATGTAGGCTGACTTTGGGGATTTAAGCAACCATAGTAAGACCATAGAAAATGACGTAGATATACAAATATGTGACGGTAAAACAAATACTAACTCTTTAAAAATAAAGACTTTACAACGTGCACTTGACCATTACCGTTCACAGTATTTAGCAGAACGACGGCTTAAGTCAAAATTAAGTGCAGAAAATGCAAGATTAATAAATCAGATAGTTAAATATAAGGAAAAAGTGGAAAAATTGGAATTTGAGTTAAAAAAGAAGAATGACATGTCTTCCAAAATTTCTAATTCAATGTCGGTATGCTTAAATAACAGTTTAATTAATCATAATCGGGATCCTAAAAATCGTCGGTATAGTGTTGGATCAAAATTAATTGCTCTTGCTATTTACTTTCTCTCTTCCCTTGTATATCGCTATTTACGTAAACTATTAGATTGGCCAGATGTAAGAACCTTACAACATTTTGTGAAGGACTGCCCAAAAACACCGGGTAATTTAAATGGAACATGTGAAGCGTTAAAAGTACGCGCGCGCAGTTTTACGGCGGAAGAGAAATATGTTAGTGTATCATGCGACGAAATGTCTTTAAAAACTTTTATTGAGTACGGTAGATTGAAAGATAAAATAATAGGCCTTCAGGATTTCGGGGACGAAAATTTACTTCTTTGTCCATGGTAACTGTAAAGGAACAGTTATGAAGAAGTATATAGTTGAGGCAATATCTAAATTACAAGTTATAGGATTAAAACCTTGCCAGTTTGTGTGCGATCAGGGATCTAATTTTGTTAATTTTGCTAAAGTTGTTAAGGTTAGGAGAGAGCGACCCTATTTTGAAGTATATAATAGTAAATTTTTTTTATGCACGACGTTCCTCATTTGTTAAAAAGCACACGAAATTGTCTTCTTAATTTAGACCACAAAGTTTATTTAAATAACAAACAAATTTCTTGGAGGAACGTCATTCATTTCTATAATGTAGATTCTAATTCCCTAAAATGTGCTCCTAAACTCAGTTTAGAGCACATTTACCCTAACAACTTTCAACGGATGAGAGCCCATGTTTTAAGTCGTACAGTTGCAATAGGAATGCGCACATTTTCAACTTTTTTAAATACAGCTGAATATTTAGAGTTTTTTAATAATCTTTTTGATATTGTTAATAGTCGTACAGAAAGTGCTGTATTCACTTCCTCAATGACCTAGTTAGAATTTCTAAGACAGGCATCAAAGCGGCTAGAAACCCTAAAAATTATAGATGAGAAAGGAGCAGACATAACAAATAGTTTTAAATTAATTTTAGGGTGGATTAAAAATATTTCGGCCTTAAAAAGTCTTTGGGTCTATCTTAATCGAGAAGGTTTTAAAGGCATTAAAACTCGAAGACTAACCCAGGATCATTTGGAGCATTTTTTTCGGACAAATACGAAAGGGTTCGGGAAATTCCGTACAAATAACGCCACGGAATTTCTCAAGCTCTTTCCAAAAACGTTGGGGCCTACACTATGTTAATGTAGTAGTTAATGTAGGCCTGCCATACGTCCTGGTTTTCCAGGATTGTCCTGGTTTTAGACTACTTGTTCTGGTGTCCTGGTTCACTATTAAATTGTCCTGGTTTTTTGTACAGGTCAAGACAAATAAATTTGTTTTTTGCTGGTTTAAATTGTTATCAAAGGTTAAGATTTCTGGTTTAACACTGCTAACATAAGGTAATTGTATAAAGAACTTAAATTAAATTCAACTGTTATTTGGTGTAAAGGTGGTAAAAGCTTTCAATAATATTAGATGATAGTCAATCAAAATTTGAGTTTCAACTAGTGGCTGTAAAACGTAATACCGTGTAAACAACTTTTATTAGTAATCGAAAACCAAAAAAAAATTGCTTTCTCTAAGGCAGCCCATACACGTTTCAATTCAATTGTCAACTGAGTCGGTCGTTGTCCAAATCGAAGCGTGTATGGCTTTTTCAATTGATTAGTTTGACAGTTGTCCAGTTGGTTGAAGAAAAATCAAAAGAGTTTGATTTTTTTCAAGTTGAGTACTTAGTCTGCTCAATGGACAAAAGAAAGAAACTCGTTAAAGACTGAAACACTGGAGAGTATTATTCAATGTAAGTTTGATTTTAACATGCTACCTGTTTTATAACTAAATCAAAGTCCGAAATGAAGTTCTAGAAAAAGTGCAATCTTCTGAAAATTATTTTAGTTTAGAACATTTTAAGCTCATCTTTTTATTATTTTTCATCGTTTTTATGTACATGAAGTACACGTTAATTTTTTTTTCTAAATATTGTTGGATTTAAAAAAAAATTGGATGGTTTTAACATATCGCACCCTAAATACTAAAAGGTAACAACCAGGGATGTTAGATGTGACGATTTAACGTCATTTTGACGATTTTTTTTCGATGAATTTACCAAAATGACGATTGACGATGTTTTATGTAGAGTCACTTAGGTTTTGACGATTTAATATATGTGTGTAGAGGCGAATATATATTTATACTAGCGGACCCGACGAACTTCGCCTCGTCCCAATTTTAAGCCTTCAGACAAACTTTAGAGTAATAAAAAAACACAAATATTTTAATTTTCAATGTGATTTATTTGAATGGAACAAACTCATGTTTGTGGTCAATTGCAACTTCTGGGCATGCCTCCACAAAGACGACGATTACAGGCACGCGTAAAGTTCATCCGCAGCAGAAGATTTGGGGATGACAGGAAGTGTTTGACGAAAATCTCCGGAGAGCAATATCAAAGCCCCACCAAATCGTCTTAAGTATTAAAAATTCTATTTTTTTTGGTTTTGTATTATTTTATACTTAATTATTTTTTTATGTTTTAATAAAGTAATTACATCACTGGTAACAACTCAAAATTCTTAAGTTTTCAGGAGAGCCAAAAAAATGTTTATGTAAAAATGGTGATAATATTTAAAAAAACAATTAGTTCCCTTATTAAAAAAGTCCAATTTGAAGAAAGTTTTGCTATGCCTTTTTCAATTTTGTAAGTAGCTAGAGATGTGAAATGAGAATTAATTTATGAAAATAAGTCATTTTTAAAAAATTTTGAGTTGTGACCCTTTAGTATTTACGGTGCGATATACTACATACATATGTATTAAAAACAAACTTTTCCGTTGGTATAATTTTTTATCAATTGTTTCCATGTGTCCTGGTTGATAGGTTCAAACATCTGGCAGCCCTAAGTTAATGGTAATTGTGAGGAAATTGCTCCGGACGACAAAATATTAGATTTCTCCATCGTAGATTTAGCTTATAGCTTCGATAAAAATAATATTCAGTGGGATGCCTTTCATTCTTTGCCAAACCCCTGCCCCAACATGCAAGAGACGGACGTAAATGATATAGATCTTGATAGGGATGAAAGGAATGTCCTGGCAACTAGTGCATTTGTCTATATTTGTGGCTATTTTTATTACAAACTGCACCAAGCGCACGTATGCGGGTTCCTGCTGCCAACATTTGAAGACAACGAAGGGGCTCCGAAGGATTATGGCTTTACAAAGGAGAAGCAGTTTGGCTTATGCCACTTAGTTAAACCCCCGCAAGGCTTCGTTGATTATTTTAATGTTTTAGAGAGTAAATTTCATAGCATATTTAATCAGAATTGTCATCGATATAATTTACGTCAAATAATTTTCAAGGAACTGGTTAAGGAAGAACCTTATTTTTGCTGTGGGTCCATCAAGCATGAAGATATTTAACATCTTTTTATTCGAATTCGAATTTATTTTATTCTTCGATTTTTCAATGCTAGTATGAAGGAGCCGAATTTTAAGCAGAAGATTTTATGTGTTTCAAATAGGTAAATTTTTTGTAATTTTGGCTGGACAGACTACTTGATACACTACATTAATAAATACATTTTTGTTTTTAAATTTAATAGCGCTTTCCTTTTCATAATTTTTTAAATAGCTTCAGTTATAATCGTTAAAACTATTTATTTAAAGTTAAAAAGCTTTATTTCAGAACACTTCATATCTTCTTCATGTTTACCCTTCACATGTTTATGTTATATCCTAACTGATTTAATAATGCTTTAAACATATAGATATGTGTATAAAATTTTATTTTGTTTTCCTATGAATTTTTATATTTACCTAATTTTACACTTCACATTATTTTACACTTCATTTACTTACACATCATTTTCTTATACAACATTTACAAAACATACACTCATCTACATTGATCTCAACCAAAAATGTAAATAATGTATATGTTTATCATGGCTTTAAAAATTCCAATTTTATTTACCTACTTTTACACTTTTCACATTACTCTAACACATCATTTTCTTATACAACATTTACAAAACATACACTCATCTACATTGATCTCAACCAAAAATGTATATAATGGATTTAAAAATTCCAATTTTACTTATTTTTTCTTTTACAAAATTGTGTGTATTGAAATTTGAATTTTATTTACCTACTTTTACACTTTTCACATTACTCTTACACATGATTTTCTTATACAACATTTACAAAACATAACACGCATCTACATTTGTACCTGACATTGTAATGAACCAACCAAGACATTAAGATATTTTCTAATTCAAATAATAAAAATTATTTCTATGTTGAATCGGTGAATTTATGGTGCTTTGAGAAATCAGTACGACGTAGGGGAGCCATTGAATCTGCTAGCTAACAGTCGGTTGGGGGCGGTTCTTGTCCTACCAAATTCCCTTGCCGATTAGAGGGTCAGAACATAAATATTATTATAGACTCCCTTTCACAGTTATTACAAAATGGACCAGAAGTTGATTGAATGAGAATTATGTTAAAAAGTACCCCTGATTTTATCAACTTATAATTACGGTGACAAAGAATCAATCACTAAGAAAAAGCAAACGAATAAAAAAAAAATCCCTAGATGACAACGGGATCAATGCCTCTATACCCCCCCTACCTATGATCTTATGGCATTTTATGTTCTGAGATAAGATCCCCAACTTAACTTATTCTATACCGATCACATATGTAAGAATTCAGAAAAATTTACACTTCCATGTTAAATTTCAATTTATTACCAGATAAATGTACTAAGAAAATAATTGCCATTACGATTATCTTAATTTACGAATCTATTTAATTTATAAAATTCAATATGCAAACCGAACTATTAGTTAATAGTACATACACTGGAAATATTATTTTTATAAATTCTAATTATAGAAAAAAAACAAATTGCTCATGGCCTATTGTTTATCGCAAGGTGTAAGAATTTAAAACAGATCCAAATTGAAGAATAAAAAAAAACCAGTTAAATTTTAAAGAGATATTACAAAAACAATAAATTCTTTGATGTTAAATTTTATTTGGAAAGATGAATGAAAACAAAAAACATTATCAATGAATTACTCTCACTGGAAGGCCAAAAGTGTGAATGAGCGTAGTAATAGTAAAAGAAAAAAAATCAATATGTAATACTATATAAAAAAATAATACTTAAAACAGTATTCCCTCATAATCACTGGCGTTGTAAATTCTTACACGATTTATCACTTAATTGTTAAAAAAAAATTTCATTATGGTTATTCCAAAAGGAAATTGGCTTATAAATAAAACCTTAAGACTCACCCATTTACACAAATTTTCTGCAACAACTGGTTGAAGAGGCCTTTTCAAACTGTTGGTTGTTGAAGGAACGGGTTGTAATATGCTGTTCACAATTTTGAATTTTCCATATTAATTACTTATAACTAATTAATGTATAAAGATAATTGAAATTAATTAAAATGAGATAAGACGTAAGTATATGTTACAACCAATCTTTTTAAAATACATTTAAGTGCAATATGAACGTAGCTGTGATATTAGGTATAGTTTTAGACAAATTATATTATATTGATTTTTTTTGATTTCACTGATAGTTTTAGACTTTGTTAACTGATCACAGGTACCCTTTCACTTTACATGCAAAAATGTGCACAATTCTTTAACTGTTAATTCAGAAGGAAAAAAAAATAAAAACGAAGCAAATTTGCACAGAAATGTTCAAAAAAAATTGGTGATAATTTACGCAAGTAACTTTAGATTTTATTACTGCATATTGGCAGGCTTTTACCGAATAAGTTAGATACTCAAAATCCTCTAAGCAAGATGGTGTTGCCAATTGTGGGGTCTATCAGATTAAGATGAAGCTTTCCTAGCCCGTAAGAACTTCTATATCGGTGGATTGACTTGTTTTCTGGTAGTGTGCTTCTGTAATAATTATTTTTTCGCTTTATAAACGCTCTGCTTTGTACAACTTTTTGAGGTTTAATGAATGAAAACCACGAAGACCAGATCAAAGGTTGATTTTTCTTTTCCTTTACCCTCTCAGTTCGCACTTTCCAATGGCCTTATTTTTAAAGCTCTTTTTAAGTTTACGTAACTTTTAGTTAAGGTGTCAGAAAAACCTTACAGTGGGTGTTCAGTAATTGAGACACCCACGGTATTTTTCGACAGATTATAACCTTAGTTCCAATAAGGCAAATTTAGATTTTATAACGTGATCCGTATTTACGTAAATAAATGTATGAGGTTATGGACAGGAAAAAATTCCCCTTTCAAGGAAGCAAACAGCCAAACAATATAAATATTTCTGTCCAAAAAAGTTAGTATTAATGGGTAAAATGTCCCAAAATCTAAATTAAGCAAAAAAATATACCTTTTAGTTGCAGGCGTAATAGCGATCTATACAAATAGTTAGGTATGTATATATTCTTGTTTTTGCAAATAACGTTGACAAAAATAACCTTAAGAACTTTAACTTTTAAAAATTTTTAATACCGCACTTTTTGAGCTTAATATGTGAACACTTGTGTTCCTGTTGAGTATTCGATGTAAAAGAAATTATGTATACCCACATCGTGTCTAAGTAAGCCATTTATTTTATGCTGATGGGCAAAACTTCGATAAATTATCGGGAAAAAGTGCGTTTACTTAGATTTTCTGGGCTGAAATGATCATGAGTTGATATGCGTTCATATACGCCTAATATTGCCAGAGGTGAGCAAGCAAAAAAGAAAATACTAAACACATATTTGTATTACTAATTGTTCTTTGGGAAAGCGGTTAATTTTAAATTCCCAACGAATCATATTCAAAATAATTGTGGTTAAACTAACTTTATAGGGCATAGCTAACAACACGTTACGAGTAAACAAATAAGCTATTACAGCCACGATTGATATGGTTCGCAAAAAATATTTGAAGCAAAGAACAATTCGTTTAGAAAAGTTGTGACAAATTTAACGCACTTTACAAACCACATAATACTGGTTTTTTAAACAATAGTATTAGGGGGAAATAATTCCACTTTAGGGGCGCATATCTTTGGCATGGTATGTTCCCAATATTTTGCCATCTGTGTCCTGGAGAAGGTAGTAATTATTTCCTACCCTTTCCTTGACGATGCATTTTAAGAAAAGAGGTGCCAACTTAGCGTTAAATTTCTTTTCTAAACTGCTTTGCGCAAAATTTCGTCTATAGACTTCTTGGCCAACTTTATATACAATGGGTCTGGTACGTAAGTTATATTGGCTCTGGTTTGTCTCATAAGCCTTTTTGATATGCTCTTTTAAATTTCTTCTAATTAAACACAACTCATCGTCTCTCCCAAGTCTAATATGTGGTTCGTCAATCAGTTGAAGATTCTTTAGAATTGAATATGAACTCCCATGGGTTATCATATCGAAACCAAAAACGGCATGGTATGGAGAACATTGAAGAGATTGGTGAATGGAATTTCTTAACGCACAGCTTATGGCACTTAGGTTTTGGTCCCACAGTGTTTGATCACTTTTCAAATATGAGCGAATTCCCGCCAATATAGAGCGATTAACTCGCTCCGAAGCATTTGACTGCGGAGAGTAAACAGCTGTATATAGGTGAGTGATGCCTAGAGACGTCAGAAATGCGTTAAAGTCATTCGCCCTAAATTGAGACCCATTGTCGCTTAGCAAAATTTCTGGCACACCAAAAATATGAAATATTTGCTTCAAAAGAAGCTCTTGTATAACACTGGCGGTAAATTTTTTTTAAAGGAAATAACCAATGAAATTTTGTCATATGGTCCAAAATAATTAATAAGCCTATGTTGCCTTGTTTACTGCGGGGGTATGGACCTAAAATGTCAACATACATAAGTTGAAATGGCCTTGAACTTATAATGGCCTTACCCATCTCCGGCTTAGTTATAAAATTTGGAGCCTTAGTAGTTTTACATACCTCACATGAACGGATATAATTACGTACATCACATACTAAGCCAGGCCAAAAAAAATGCCTTCGGATCAGATCGATAGTTTTCACCATCCCTCCATGAGCAGCAATAGGGCTATCATGGGCTCTAATAATAACAGATTTTCTTAATTGGTTTGGTACCCAAAGCTTCCAGCAATTGTTTTCTTGCTCTGCATTTCCATTATAATGCTCAGTGCGAATGTACACGAAATTATCTAAAATTTTAATGTCGGGATATTTAGTCATATTTTGATTGATCTTGGCTTTTAACTGAACATAGTCCTCGTCATAAAAGTGGGTGGAATTGAGATCTATTTCTGGGGCTGAAAGTTCTACACTGCTAACTTCTTCATAGGACATTCTGGATAGGGCGTCGGGCACTATATTATCCTTGCCTTTTCTATGCGACACAGAGAAATTATAGCCCTGTAATTTAAAAACCCATCTAGCCAGCCGGCCAGATAAATCGGGCTGTTTCATTAACCATACCAGAGACGAGTGATCTGTAATGACTTCAAAGTCTTGCAATTCGAGGTAACATCTAAATTTTTTTATCGCTTCGACGGCCGCTAAGCATTCACGCTCAGTAACGCTATAATTGCGTTGAGCACTATTAAGTTTACGGGACATAAATGCTATAGGTCGTTCGTTACCTTCTTCATCAATTTGGACTAGAACTGCACCAATGCCTACGTCACTGGCATCGCAGTGCACAAAAATTTTTTTCTCAAAATCGGGATTCGTTAAAATAGGGGCAGATGTTAAAAGTTTCTTTATTGTTTCAAACGATATTTGTGCTTCAGGTGTCCAACAAAATTTTCTTTTGGTTGACAAAACTTCAGTTATGGGATGCACAACAGTCGAGAAATTCGCAATAAAGCGGCGGTACCAGCCGGCTAAGCCGAGGAAACCACGGACTTGCTTTATATTTTTAGGCACTGGCCAATTTTAGATGGAAATTACCTTTTCTGGGTCAGTTTTGATTCCGCCATTGCCAATAATATATCCTAAATAATTGACTTCTGTTACACAAAATTTTGATTTGGCAATGTTTAAAGTAAGATTGGCCCTTCGAAAAGCGTCGGCTATACGCACTAATATGGCTAAATGAGTAGAAAAATCTTCCGAGACGATTATTAAATCGTCCAAATAGCCAAATACGCAATGCCGTAAATCTGCTGGAATCAATTGGTCCATTAGGCGACACATTGTTGAAGGGGCGTTACAGAGGCCAAAAGGCATGACAACAAACTGGTAAAGGGGACGCCCCGGTACCGTAAAAGCGGTTAAGGGCTTAGATTCTTCTGATAAGGCGATTTGCCAATACGCGTCCTTCAAATCAAGTTTAGTTATTATATTGGCCTTCGGCAATCGCGAGAATATTCCCTCAATATTGGGAAGAGGATATGCGTCTTTTCTTGTACATTGGTTCACTTTTCGGGCATCCAGACAGAGTCGTATTTTATTCGGTTTGACGACCAGACGCATGGGCGAGCTCCATGGTGAATTTGACGATTCTATGACTCCTAAGGCAAGCATTCTGTCTATCTCCTGAAACATAAGTTTTTCCACTGCAGGAGATACCGGATAGAAACGCTGCTTTACGGGAGTACTAGATCCTACGTCGATTGTGTGTTGAATAAGGGAGGTTCTACCCAATCCCTCTTTCTCAAAATTGGGAAACAGTTGGACGACAGCTGATAGCTGCTGAGATTGACTTAAATTTAAAGGATATTGGCCACAAGAATTACAATTCTTAGAAATTTCGTGAAAACTTTTTAAGACGTCAGACTGGATGTTAAAGGCAGAAAATTCTATAGAATTTTTACACAGATTAACATTTTTAGAAGTTACTACAGTATCTCCAAAAACATCAGGAGCTAAGTTAAATTTTTGCCAAAAATCCAAGCCCAAAATTAGTCTTTGGCTAATTGAAGGCACAATTAAAATGTTTAACCGCCTGCTTTGGTCTTTAAAAACAACATCAACATTCAGATAGCCGATTACCTTTTGAGGTTGGCCATCCGCCGTCTTAACACACGAATTAAGTGTAACAAATTCAGAAAAGTTTGAAAAATCTAAACTGGCAAAATCGGATCCAATACAGGACACATTAGCCCCAGTATCCAATAAACCTTATTCTTGGAAGGTTAAAAATTTTACTGAAGCATAATATCTTTTATCCAACGGATTGGCTTGAATAGATGAAAGAATAAATTTAGATGTAAATTTACGATTTTTATAAAATTTTCTCATACGAATTGTAGAGCGTTTTTGTTTTTTAGAAACTACGGAAATTGAACTGACGTTAAAAATATTATTTCGTGCTTTTATATATTGTTCCCACTTTTTATGAAATGGAATTATGGGATGGAGCTTAGGCTCGTTACATTTACAAGAGTTTAAATCGTTTTTCAAAATAGGTAATTTATTAGTTAACAATAAGTCACATTTAGAGTTTAAGTCTGGGATTAAAAATGCGTCACAATCGGGGGTTAAATTTGAAGAATCAGGGTTAAAAGTAAGTTGTACTAAAGACGATTTCGAGTTAAGTTTTGGGTTTGGAAGTTTTTTGATGCTATTTTCCTAGAAGAGCACTTTGGGCATTGGGGCTTATAAGTGTTTTTCTCCCCGCAACCGTAACAAAACACATTCCTCTTTTCTAAACAATCTTCCCAAAAATGGCCTAACTGGTCACAATTCCAGCATTTAGGGGGTATATGTACGGCGTCTATTTTCATTTCAAGCTCTTTATCCCCTTCATGAACCCCTTGCTCCTCCGAATAGTCTACTCCTGCCATTTGACGACGCCCGCCAATATTCGAAACAGATTTCGCAGTAACGTTTCTACGATAGTAATCATCGTTTAAAAGATTTTCTCTCATTTGAACGAGTTTACGTAAATGAGCCAATGAATAGATAGGTACGAATAGTAACTCATGCCTGATTTCAGGACGAAGATTTCGAGTTAGAATTTCTACTAATTCCGATTCTGGAAGGGGTTTGTCTAGGCGGTCTAAAATAGAAGAAACGGATTCATAAAATGCCTCAAAAGTCTCATTTATTCTCATCTTTCTATTCCTTAGCTCCTCATGAATATCAAAACTGGATTTAAAATCCTTATATTGATATTTGAGTGCTTCGCAAAAGTCATTCCACCTAATTGCCCTAGCCTGCTTATGGTATCTCCAGTACCATTCACGTGCACGCCCACTTAAAAGTATGTGTAAATTTTTACAGATAACAGAGAAGTCATTGTTGAAATGCTCACAGGTAAGTACCTTAACTCTATATAGAAACTCGTCTACACTTATGCCTTGAGTAGAGCCATCAAATTTAATGTGCCAATTTTGAATAATATTGGTTATCTTATCAGATTTTAAAGTAAAATGCTCATTAAATGAACTATTATTATGTCCTTGAACATAAGGTAAATTGCGAAGATCATTTGGTACTTGTGAGGGAGGCATGGTAACCTGGACAGGTGGATTTGATTGTGGGGAAACATACTGTTGGCTATTTTGTATTGGAAGTGGTAATTGTGTTGGTTGTTGATTTTGAGTCGAAAAGTTTTCTGTATTAGGGGGTAGCAAATGAAGATTACTTAATAAACGCGAAACTGTGTTCTCTATCATAAAGTTGATTTGAGAGTAGTCAACAGTTGGTTGAAAATTATTCGAAAAATTACGAACCGGTGAATTATGCTGGATATTCTGATTTAAATTTGCGGTATATTGTGTATGATTTGGAGTTAAAAGGTTATCAATTTCATTTTCAGTAGGTATGCATACCTCTCTTAAAGTATTACGATTGGCATCAGTAAACAAATTACGAGCCGAACTTCTGGTATTATATTGTGAAGCCGCCACTCCTCGTGTTTTGCCACGAAATGTTTTTGGCTTGTCTAAAGATTGATATTTAGAATTGACTTTTCTTAACTCGGATAATGAACATACTCGTTTACAAGTTGGACATTCCGAAGAATGAGACAAGTATTGTTCAATACAGCGACTGTGAAAAACATGATTGCAATCAGAAATTATCATACAGTCCTGTCCCTCACACAGTTTCTCATTACAAATTTTACAAACTTTGTCATTCCTAACTGGTGGAAGTGTTAACGATAAAGGAACAGGTGGCTGTGATGCCGAAGCTTGACCGGCTGAAGCCTCCGAAGCAGGAGGTGAATGTTCCATTATTTCCTTCAAAAAGTATATTTACGCACGGGACTTAATGTTTTATTTAATTAAATAAAAATTTCAGTAAAATACAATGTTAAAATTTTTTTTTTTTTTTTTTTTTCTATTAGAGAACAAGAAAAAAACTACTCTTAGCAATCAAAAGTTACAACTGATGTATGTTTCTTCTTACATATGTATGTGATGCGGATAGAATAAGTAAAGAGTTTGCAAAAAGAAAAAAAGTGATTGATTAGGAAATATTTAATTGGGCTATGGAGTTTTCAAATTTGCGATGTATTTATAGAACGCTTTGGTGAAACGATATGCATTTATTTCCTAAAAACTGATGTTGACTGGACAAAAAATTGCAAAATGCAGATATTTTGTAAATCCAAATCAAAACAGGATATCGATAATTCTTATAAAAAAGATCTACAAAAACAACAAATTTTAAAAACTGCTCAAAATTATAAAACAATATATAAGTCGCAAGATATGCCACCAAAGAAAGCTTAACCTTGTCTTCGGTCGAATTAGTCGAATCGATTCCTCAACTAAACGAGAATCCAGAAGAAATTTAAAATTTATTCGTAACACACCCATTAAAATATATACAGGCTTACAATTTATGATCAAATGGATATAAAAATTATTAAATGTAGTTATTTTGTAGGGCGACAAAAATCTAACGGCTTTAGTTAAACCGATTTTTGGGCCCCACGTTGGGCGCCAATTTATGTAATGAACCAACCAAGACATTAAGATATTTTCTAATTCAAATAATAAAAATTATTTCTATGTTGAATCGGTGAATTTATGGTGCTTTGAGAAATCAGTACGACGTAGGGGAGCCATTGAATCTGCTAGCTAACAGTCGGTTGGGGGCGGTTCTTGTCCTACCAAATTCACTTGCCGATTAGAGGGTCAGAACATAAATATTATTATAGACTCCCTTTCACAGTTATTACAAAATGGACCAGAAGTTGATTGAATGAGAATTATGTTAAAAAGTACCCCTGATTTTATCAACTTATAATTACGGTGACAAAGAATCAATCACTAAGAAAAAGCAAACGAATAAAAAAAAAATCCCTAGATGACAACGGGATCAATGCCTCTATACCCCCCCTACCTATGATCTTATGGCATTTTATGTTCTGAGATAAGATCCCCAACTTAACTTATTCTATACCGATCACATATGTAAGAATTCAGAAAAATTTACACTTCCATGTTAAATTTCAATTTATTACCAGATAAATGTACTAAGAAAATAATTGCCATTACGATTATCTTAATTTACGAATCTATTTAATTTATAAAATTCAATATGCAAACCGAACTATTAGTTAATAGTACATACACTGGAAATATTATTTTTATAAATTCTAATTATAGAAAAAAAACAAATTGCTCATGGCCTATTGTTTATCGCAAGGTGTAAGAATTTAAAACAGATCCAAATTGAAGAATAAAAAAAAACCAGTTAAATTTTAAAGAGATATTACAAAAACAATAAATTCTTTGATGTTAAATTTTATTTGGAAAGATGAATGAAAACAAAAAACATTATCAATGAATTACTCTCACTGGAAGGCCAAAAGTGTGAATGAGCGTAGTAATAGTAAAAGAAAAAAAATCAATATGTAATACTATATAAAAAAATAATACTTAAAACAGTATTCCCTCATAATCACTGGCGTTGTAAATTCTTACACGATTTATCACTTAATTGTTAAAAAAAAATTTCATTATGGTTATTCCAAAAGGAAATTGGCTTATAAATAAAACCTTAAGACTCACCCATTTACACAAATTTTCTGCAACAACTGGTTGAAGAGGCCTTTTCAAACTGTTGGTTGTTGAAGGAACGGGTTGTAATATGCTGTTCACAATTTTGAATTTTCCATATTAATTACTTATAACTAATTAATGTATAAAGATAATTGAAATTAATTAAAATGAGATAAGACGTAAGTATATGTTACAACCAATCTTTTTAAAATACATTTAAGTGCAATATGAACGTAGCTGTGATATTAGGTATAGTTTTAGACAAATTATATTATATTGATTTTTTTTGATTTCACTGATAGTTTTAGACTTTGTTAACTGATCACAGGTACCCTTTCACTTTACATGCAAAAATGTGCACAATTCTTTAACTGTTAATTCAGAAGGAAAAAAAAATAAAAACGAAGCAAATTTGCACAGAAATGTTCAAAAAAAATTGGTGATAATTTACGCAAGTAACTTTAGATTTTATTACTGCATTTTGGCAGGCTTTTACCGAATAAGTTAGATACTCAAAATCCTCTAAGCAAGATGGTGTTGCCAATTGTGGGGTCTATCAGATTAAGATGAAGCTTTCCTAGCCCGTAAGAACTTCTATATCGGTGGATTGACTTGTTTTCTGGTGGTGTGCTTCTGTAATAATTATTTTTTCGCTTTATAAACGCTCTGCTTTGTACAACTTTTTGAGGTTTAATGAATGAAAACCACGAAGACCAGATCAAAGGTTGATTTTTCTTTTCCTTTACCCTCTCAGTTCGCACTTTCCAATGGCCTTATTTTTAAAGCTCTTTTTAAGTTTACGTAACTTTTAGTTAAGGTGTCAGAAAAACCTTACAGTGGGTGTTCAGTAATTGAGACACCCACGGTATTTTTCGACAGATTATAACCTTAGTTCCAATAAGGCAAATTTAGATTTTATAACGTGATCCGTATTTACGTAAATAAATGTATGAGGTTATGGACAGGAAAAAATTCCCCTTTCAAGGAAGCAAACAGCCAAACAATATAAATATTTCTGTCCAAAAAAGTTAGTATTAATGGGTAAAATGTCCCAAAATCTAAATTAAGCAAAAAAATATACCTTTTAGTTGCAGGCGTAATAGCGATCTATACAAATAGTTAGGTATGTATATATTCTTGTTTTTGCAAATAACGTTGACAAAAATAACCTTAAGAACTTTAACTTTTAAAAATTTTTAATACCGCACTTTTTGAGCTTAATATGTGAACACTTGTGTTCCTGTTGAGTATTCGATGTAAAAGAAATTATGTATACCCACATCGTGTCTAAGTAAGCCATTTATTTTATGCTGATGGGCAAAACTTCGATAAATTATCGGGAAAAAGTGCGTTTACTTAGATTTTCTGGGCTGAAATGATCATGAGTTGATATGCGTTCATATACGCCTAATATTGCCAGAGGTGAGCAAGCAAAAAAGAAAATACTAAACACATATTTGTATTACTAATTGTTCTTTGGGAAAGCGGTTAATTTTAAATTCCCAACGAATCATATTCAAAATAATTGTGGTTAAACTAACTTTATAGGGCATAGCTAACAACACGTTACGAGTAAACAAATAAGCTATTACAGCCACGATTGATATGGTTCGCAAAAAATATTTGAAGCAAAGAACAATTCGTTTAGAAAAGTAGTGACAAATTTAACGCACTTTACAACATTGATCTCAAACAAAAATGTTTATGTATATAACCGATTTAAAAACATTAAAACACATAAAACTTCACACCACATAACACTCGTTCACAAATTCACTTAATATTATAAATTCCAATTTTCTTTTTCTTTTACAAAATTGTATTTATTGAAATGTGAATTCTATTTACCATATTTATTTCTTAAATCAAAAAATGAAGTTTTAAATCTTTTATGTTCATATGTTATATACACTTAAAATTTGTATTATTTTAGAATCCCAGCAAGCCCTCACTATTTTTTTAAGTGGAATACGTTTTAAAACGTTTAAAACTGATAAAAAAATGAATTAATAACTACTTTCATTTTTAAGATAGAACAGTTTTGAGCGCTTAAAACGTGCTTGCAGGGACGGCATCAAGGATTTTTAAGTTTTCTCAAATATGGTTATTAAGACCCTAACACCCGTATTCATAAACGATTATTTAATTTAACAAATGTTTATAAAGGAAAATATTCATAGAAAATTTGTTTTGCAAACCTTTATTAAATTTGAAATATTTTTATGAATACAGGCATTGGTCTTTAAAACCTATTTCGAAATAATCCAGGAGTAAGTGTAGCAAAAATAAAATGCATATGCATTTGTAGCTTCTCCTTACTCAAGACTGCCATGCGTGGCAAGGACCACACCCTACAAGAGGTGATGCTGTTTTTAACAAAACATGATGGATCTAGACCAGATAAGGTGGAAAAAAAATCAAAATTTAACACTAATTCAAAAATAATATATTTGTATTAATTCAATATGTCCAAAAGACGGCCTAAAAAAGATATTATAAAAGTAAAAGAACTTGTTAGTTTTTTCTTTTCAGACACTTCACTTTACTTACCGATGATCCTGGAGAGAAAGCTTATGGTTTTCAGAACATTTCTGATAAAAGGCCCTTTTCAGGGCCACCAAATATTTTTAAAAAGAATTCGAATCTTTGTATCAAACTATTTGTGTTGTACAATTATATTTATCTCTTTTTGATAAAAATTTATGATCCTGAAAAGGACCGATTTGGTATAATTTTTATTTTATCGCATGAATTTAAGCATGTTGTCCACGAATACGTTCTAAAAGCTTGTTAGTTTTTTATTCTTTTTTCTTTTCAGACACTTCACTTTACTTACCGATGATCCTGGAGAGATAGCTTATGGTTTTCAGAACATTTCTGATAAAAGGCCCTTTTCAGGGCCACCAAATATTTTTAAAAAGAATTCGAATCTTTGTATCAAACTATTTGTGTTGTACAATTATATTTATCTCTTTTTGATAAACAATTTGTGATCCTGAAAAGGACCGATTTGTTATAATTTGTATTTTGTCACATCAATTCCAGCATGTAGCAGTAGCTGAGGCACTTTTACCACCAGTCGATTGAAGAAAAACTTCAAAAGTTCCAATTGTATAAGTTTTGCCCACACACACACCTAAAAAACATTTTGTAAGGTAGACAAACTATTAATTTTTTGTTTTTCTTTTCTTTTCAGACACTTCACTCTACTTAATACTGTTCCTGAAGAGAAAGGCGCCGAAAAAACCAATCCCTTAAGGTTAGTATCCATGACCTTACTGTTTCCACCTTTTGCCCAAAAGTCCGCCTAGAAATGCACCTTGTTAATTTTTTTGTTTATTTTTCTTTTCAGATATTTCGCTACACTTAACACTGTTCCTGGAGAGAAAGGCGCCAAAAAGATCCAACCGCTTAAGGTCAGTATCCCTGATCATTTAAAGTAATCACTTTTTGCCCACACACCGGCCTAAAACATGCATCTTTTTACATACATATGCACCTAGCCAAACAAAATGTTTAATGTTCTTTTGTTTTCTTTAAAGACACTGCACTATACATACTGTTGAGTCTCGAAAGAAGAATATTGGTACCTACCATTAACAAATATATGGAATATCCTATTAGTTTCCACGGCAGCCAAACAATTTAACCTGTAAGTAAACAAACAAAATACCTAAGAAATCAACACTATAAACTTAAAATATTTGTTTTCAGATATTACTTACCCTCAGCATTATATATTTTGGCTTTTTAAAACAGCATTTTCCTTTTTTTTTTGTTAAAAAACAGAAATAAATACATTTTTCTGCTAAAAATTATTTGTTTTGTTATGTTTTGTTTTTTTTTTTTTTGATACAAAATTGATTATGTTGGTAATGTATAGCTGTTCACTCTAACTCACCACTTTTTACATCTTCTGATTTTTTCTTTGGTATTTCATATTTAGGGGTTAAACATATGATTTAACCCTTTTTCAGCTGTCAAAGGTGCTATTTCTGCTTATGTCTGTGATATATATATATACCATTTATGTATATACTATCGTCTAGCAGTCGGTTGGACCGAAAACTAATTCCCCTCAAATACAGGTAACAAATTAGGTAAACACTAATGACATTCAGGCTCCGCAGCCTAGTAATAACAGAACCTCTTACGCTAATGTCCTAAAATCAAACCATGTGTCAATGCAAGGTGCTTCACCAAGTAATGATGAAACTCCAGTTTCTAATTTAAGTCGTCTAGAACCATGGAAACATTAGTGCAAACAGAAAATAATTTTACGAACACAATATGTAATATGATGCAGGCATTGCAAGCTGTACTTAACAAACCATGAACTGTTTAAAAATTTGTTTTTGGAAAGCAAACGGCAACCGCCAACATAAAAATAAATTAGAATACTTTCTTCAAAATAAACAAATTGATGTCATGATGGTTTCTGAAACTCATTTGACCTCAAGAAATACGTTTAAAATCAATGGTTATATACTATATGATACCAAGGACCCTCGAGATAGAGCTTGTGGAGGTTCTACCATTTTGATAACAACCCGTGTAAAATACTACCTAATGTGTGATCATCGTGAAGACTATCTCCAAGCAACGAACATTTTCGTTGAGGAATTAAATAGAAACCTAGTAATTTCATCGTTATACTCCCCGCCTAGATTTTCAATATCAGAAAGCCAATATTATAAATAATTTAAATCATTAGGACCTTGTTTCCTGGCCGCTGGCGACTATAACGCTAAACATACCTTATGGGGGTCACGTTTTATAACACCAAAGGGTCGTGTTTTATTTAAAACAATTTCTAAAAGGGAATTAAATGTGGTGGCGAGCGGACAACCAACATATTGGCCTACTGATCATCAAAAAATTGCAGATATCATCGATTTCGGCGTGGTTAAAAACATCCCCATAGAAACGATTCATGTTGAAGCTTCCCTAGAGTTATTATCCACCACACACCTACATTGTTACTATAATGAACCCTAATATAATTGTACATCCGACTGGTTACTAAGCGACGACAGCTACGCAAATTAGTTGGTTAAAATATAAAAAATATCTTAGTACCCATTGCACAGAAAATATTCCGATCAGTAAACTGGAGTATGTAGATCGCTCTATTGACAATTTTGACAGTTTTCTGAAACTAGCTGTTCAACATTCCAATATTGCCCCAAAAACAACAAAAACTATTAAAATATATTCCACAGATGTCGAGCATCTCTTGTCAGAAAAAAGGAGGGCTCGAAGAGAGTGGAAATTGCACAGATCCCTTAACTAAAAAACTTACTAAAATAATGTACAAAAAGACTAAGAAAGTTATTGCAGACTCAAAAAACGGCTTCTCTGGAAAAATATCTTAAGGAACTTGATGCAACCCCACAATCAGACTACTCATTTTGGCGTGCAGCTAGAAATCTCAAAAGGCCAGTTGTCTCTTAACCACCGTTAAGAAACTTGAATGTACATAAGTTGGGCAAGAAATGATGTTGAAAAAGGAAATCTTTTTGTCAATCATTTAAAAAACGTATTTACCCCAAAAATATCTCACAATATTGCTTTTGAGTTACCACCTGTTGCTGCTAGAGCAGCTGTTTCCCTAAGATTTGAGATAAGAGAAATCGAAAAGGCTATTTGTGATTTAAACCGCAAGAAGGCTCCTGGTTTTGATAAGATCAGCAACAAAATGCTTTTGGAACTACCCAGCATAGCGAAGAAAATGATTCTTTTAATTTTTAACGCCATTTTACGTCTGGAAGTCTATCCTCAAAAGTGGAACGTTTCCTTAGTCACCATGCTACCTAAACCAGGAAAGGATAACACAAAAGTTGAGCCATATAGGCCTTTATGCTTACTTTCTAATATATCAAAGCTGTTTGAGAAGCTGTTAGCGTCAAAATTAATCCCAATTTTATATGAAAATAGATGTATTCCTAACCACCAATTCGGCTTTAGAAGAGAACACAGCACAATTGAGCAAACCCATCGTATAGTAAACGCAATAAGAAAAGGCTTTGATGAAAGAAAATATTGTTCCGCTCTCTTCATCGATGTTTCTCAAGCTTTTGATAAAGTCTGGCATGAAGGCTTATTACATAAATTGAAGCTAAGCTTACCAGTAAACACACAAGCTGTTAGAAAGCTACTTAGTCGGTCGAAAGTTTATTATTAAAAAAGGTGATTATTTAAGCTCTCCTCAGCTAATTGACGCTGGAGTCCCTCAGGGAAGCATCCTGGGCTTCTTTTATACTTAATATATACCTCGGATATGCCAGCAAACAACTACACCCAAACTTCAACATTAGCTGATGATACAGCTTTTCTAAGCGTGCACAAAAACAGTCAAGAAGCATCTCGATACCTACAGGATCATATATTTGAACTCGAAATATGGTTAAAGCAATGGCACATATAAAATTCACCTTGCGTCGGGAATCATGCCCCCCTATATCAATAATAAAATAATACCTCAAAATTCGCATGTAAAATAACTCGGTATTCAACTAGATCGCCGTTTAACGTGAAAAAGCCATATAGAGGCACAATTAACTCAAATGAAACTACAAGCCATCCAAATTCATTGGCTTATTGGGAGAAACTCTGTCCTTAGTCTCGCCTGCAAACTTCTTATTTACAACTACATCTTAAAGCCAATCTGGTGCTATGGTATTCAGTTATGGGGCACTGCCTCGGCCTCTAATATCGAAAAAATTCAAAGGCGCCAAAATAAACTACTTCGAATAATCACAGCTGCCCCTTGGTATGTTAAAAACTCAAATATTCACAAGGATCTCAATGTTCCATTAGTTAAAACTATGATTACGGAATATGCAGTAAAATACTTAAAAAGGCTCGAATTGCACCCGAAGCCACTAGCACGAAATATTTTAAGTGATAGCGGCCACACTCGCTTAAGAACAATAGACACTGCAGCACTTAGCCAATTAGATGAGCGATAAACACCTATATAAGTGAACAGAACCCGTGATGAAGAAAATTTATGTCTGGCACTGGCAGGACATAAAATAACGTATTAGGTTAAGATTTGATTAATTATTGTCAGTTCATATTTTATATATGAAGATTCAATAAATTAATAAGGAAAAAAAAATAAAAAAAAATTATATGGATACTAATTCATTTATTTATTCAATTATAACAAATGACTTTTATGATGACATTCGTTGCGATTTTACTTTAAATTTCGATACGTCCGAATTTAATTTACCACACCTTAACAAAAAAGTATTGGGAATGATGAAAGGCGAAAATGAGAGGGAAATAATGATTGAATTTGCGATCAAAAATGTATTGCTTGTCAACTGTTAATTCAGAAGGCATTACAAAGTCTAAAGGCGTCAAAAAATGTGTAATTAAAAAACTAACATTAAAAGATTATAAGGAGTGTTTATTTGAACAGAAAATAGTATCTGATGGAATGGTTATATTTAGAACCAAAGCTCATCAATTGCATACACAAAAATTGCATAAAGTATTACTTAATCATACGTATGATAAGAATAATATTATGGAAGATAGAGAAAATACTAGAGCTTGGGGTCACTTTAGAGATAGAATTGACACTCATATGAAAATAATAATAATATTTTTGTCAATCCGTTTGTAATTTCTACAATATTGATCCTACACACTTTAAAGTATATATATTCTGGGTCCTTATGAAAAGCGAAGTTCAAATCCGGTTGTCCGTCTGTTCTCAAATAAGTTGACTTGTAATTTTTGTTATGGTTTACAACTTTGCTACATGCGGTGAAAAAACATCAAAAGTAATTACAACTCAACTGTGTTGAGTTGAGAACAGTAAACGGGCCATATTTCATTTTAATGATATTCAAACAACGTTCCTTAATGGTTCAGCTGTCTAGGGGGTGTGTTAAGATAGAAACTGTGAGTTCTATTGTTCGAATCTTGGTTTTTAAAAGAGAAATTTTTTTTTTAATATTTTTATTTTATTTTCTAAAAACGATTTTAAAAAAAGATTTACCAGTTTTCGCTTTTTATTTAAATTTAATTTATAATGAAATTTTAAGCATTTTTAATATGTATGTACATGTACAAATAATTTAAATTTTGTCTAGTTGCTCTGTATTCTGCTCGCACAATGGTGAAGGGTATATAAGATTCGACACAGACGAATATAGCACTCTTACTTGTTGTTTATTACTATTGAGATGCCACTGGTTATTAATAATATAAAAATAAAAGGCTTTGTATGTACACATATCAAAATAAATTTTATTAGTATTTTATATATTAGATAATAACTAAATACATTTATTCTAATACAATAACCATTAAAATATATTAATTTGTTTCTTTAAAATAATGTTTATGTAACTGTATTTTAATAATTATCTTTTTTTTTTTTTTTTTTTTTTTTCTCATTATTTATTTATTGAATCTTCATATATTAAATATGAACTAACAATAATTAATCAAATCTTAACCTAATACGTTATTTTATGTCCTGCCAGTGCCAGACAAAAATTTTCTTCATCGCGGGTTCTGTTCACTTTTATAGTGTTTATCGCTCATCTAATTGGATAAGTGCTGCAGTGTCTCTTCTTCTTAAGCGAGTGTGGCCGCTATCATTTAAAATATTTCGTGCTAGTGGGTTTGGGTGCGATTCGAGCCTTTTTAAGTATTTTACTGCATATTTCGTAATCATAGTTTTAACTAATGGAACATTAAGATCCTTGTGAATATTTGAGTTTTTAACATACCAAGGGGCAGCTGTGATTATTCGAAGTAGTTTATTTTGGCGCCTTTGAATTTTTTCGATATTAGAGGCCGAGGCAGTGCCCCATAACTGAATACCATAGCACCAGATTGGCTTTAAGATGGAGTTGTAAAGAAGAAGTTTGCAGTCGAGACTAAGGACAGAGTTTCTTCCAATAAGCCAATGAATTTGGATGGCTTTTAGTTTCATTTGAGTTAATTTTGCCTCTATATGGCTTTTCCACGTTAAACGGCGATCTAGATGAATACCGAGGTATTTTACATGCGAATTTTGAGGTATTATTTGATTATTGATTTTAATAGGGGGGCATGATTCCCGACGCAAGGTGAATGTTATATGTACGCATTTTTGCTCATTGACCTCTATCCTCCATTGCTTTAACCATAGTTCGAGTTGAAATATATGATCCTGTAGGTATCGAGATGCTTCTTGACGGTTTTCGTGCACGCTCAAAAAAGCTGTATCATCAGCAAATGTTGAAGTTTGTGTGTAGTTGTTTGTTGGCATGTCCGAGGTATATATTAAGTATAAAAGTGGGCCCAGGATGCTTCCCTGAGGGACTCCAGCGTCAATTTGCTGAGGAGAGCTTAAATAATCACCTTCTTTAATAATAAATTTTCGACCGACTAAGTAGCTTTCTAACAGCTTGTGTGTGTTTACTGGTAAGTTGAGCTTCAATTTATGTAATAAGCCTTCATGCCAGACTTTATCAAAAGCTTGAGAAACATCGATGAAGAGAGCGGAGCAATATTTTTTTTCTTCAAAAGCTTTTCTTATTGCGTTTACTATACGATGGGTTTGCTCAATTGTGCTGTGTTCTCTTCTAAAGCCGAATTGGTGGTTAGGAATACATCTATTTTCATTTAAAATTGGGGTTAATTTTGACGCTAACAGCTTCTCAAACAGCTTTGATATATTAGAAAGTAAGCTTATAGGCCTATATGACTCAACTTTTGTGTGATCCTTTCCAGGTTTAGGTATCATGGTGACTAAGGAGACCTTCCACTTTTGAGGATAGTATTCAAGGCGTAAAATAGCATTAAAAATTAAAAGAATAATTTTCTTTGCTATGCTGGGTAGCTCCAAAAGCATTTTGTTGCTGATCTTATCAAAACCAGGAGCCTTCTTGGGGTTTAAATCACAAATAGCCTTTTCGATTTCTCTTATCTCAAATCTTAGCGGAACAGCTGCTCTAGCAGCAACAGGTGGTAACTCGACCGCAATATCGTGAGATATATTTGGGGTAAATACGTTTTTTAAATGATTGACATACAGATTTCCTTTTTCAACATCATTTCTTGCCCAACTTCCATTCAAGTTTCTTAATGGTGGTTTAGAGACAACTGGCCTTTTGAGATTTCTAGCTGCGCGCCATAATGAGTAGTTTGATTGTGGGGTTGCATCAAGTTCCTCAAGATATTTTTCCAGAGAAGCCGTTTTCTTAGTCTGCAGTAACTTTCTAAGTCTTTTTGTACACTCTTTAAGTAAGTTCTTAAGTTGAGGGGATCTGTGCAATTGCCAATCTCTTCGAGCCCTCCTTTTTTCAGACAAAAGATGCTCGACATCTGTGGAATATATTTTAATAGTTTTTGTTTTTTTGGGGACAATATTGGAATGTTGAACAGCTAGTTTCAGAAAACTGTCAAAATTGTCAATAGAGCGATCTACATAATCCGGTGTACTGAGCGGAATATTATCTCTGCAATGGGTACTGAGATATTTTTTATATTTTAACCAATTAATTTGCGTAGCTGTCGTCGGAGGTACAATTCTATTGGGGTTCATTATAGTAACAATTGTAGGTGTGTGGTCGGAAGATAAATCTAGGGAGGCTTCAACATGAATCGTTTCTATGGGAATGTTTTTAACCACGCCGAAATCGATGACATCTGGAATTTTTTGATGATCAGTGGGCCAATATGTTGGTTGTCCGCTCGCTACCACATTTAAATCCATTTTAGAAATTGTGTTAAATAAAACACGACCCTTTGGTGTTATAAGTCGCGACCCCCAGAAGGTATGTTTAGCGTTATAATCGCCAGCGGCTAGGAAACACGGTCCTAATGATTTAAAATATTTATAATATTGGTCCTCCGATATTGAAAATCTAGGCGGGGAGTATAACGATGAAATTACTAGGTTTCTATTTAATTCCTCAACGCAAATGTTCGTTGCTTGGAGATAATCTTCACGATGATCACACATTAGGTAGTGTTTCACTCGGGTTTTTATTAAAATGGCAGAACCTCCACAAGCTCTATCTCGAGGGTCCTTGGTATCATATAGTATATAACCATTTATTTTAAACGTATTTCTTGAGGTCAAATGAGTTTCAGAAATCATCATGACATCAATTTGTTTATTTTTAAGAAAGTATTCTAATTCATTTTTATGTTGGCGGATGCCGTTTGCGTTCCAAAAACAAATTTTTAAACAGTTCATGGTTTATTAAGTACAGCTTGCAATAACATCGATTGCATTCTAAGCATTTCCTGCATCATATTACCCATTGTGTTCGTAAAATTATTTACCGTTTGCACTAATGTTTCCATGGTTTTTTCTAAGCGACTAAAATTAGAAACCGGAGTTTCATCATTACTTGGCGAAGCACCTTGCATTGGCTGATGGTTTGATTTTAGGACGTTAGCGTAAGAGGTTCTGTTATTACTAGGCTGGGGGGCTTGAATTGCATTTGTGTTTACTTGATTTGCAACCTGCATTTGAGGGGTATTTGTTTTTGGTCCAACCGTCTGCTTGACGATATTATATACAGGGCATCCTCTATAATTGGCAGTGTGATTACCGCCACAGTTGCTACATTTTTTTACGTTGGGGTCGGTTTTAGACTTATCGCAAGAAACTGTACCGTGTAGTTCACCACATACTACGCAGACAGGGGGTAAATAGCAGTATGCCTTAGTATGACCGTACTCTTGACAGTTTAAACATTGAACGGGACCATTTCTTTTGTGCGGCTCTTCTATAGTTATTCTTCTGTAGAGAATATATTTTAAATTGTAAATAGGATGTGTTTCGTTTTTTTAAGTTTTACGTCGCCGGGTTCAAACTCAACTCGAAAGAGTGGTTGGGGAATTTTTTCTCTATTTTTAATATTTACTACATGCTTTACCTTGAAGCCTTTTTCTTCTAAGAATGTTTTAACCTCTTCTGGGTCTACGCATGAGTCAATGCCCTTGATTACTACCTGAAGACCTTTACTGCTCTTCAGTTGATAAGTATAAAAGTTTTTATTCAGAGTCTCAAATACTGTAATTACCTTTCGAAAATCATCCTCGTGATTCACCTGTATTTTAGTCTCGTTAATGATACCGCGCTTTATTGCAGCTACATAAAAGGAATTTTCACCTATCACCGAAATTAAACTTTTTATTAACTCATTAGAGTTTTGCTCTCTAAGGTATATCGGGGGTGGCTTAGACGATTTAATGACGTTTGGTGCTTCAGAGGATTCATCCTCCAGAATCGCAAAACGATTTTGTGTATTTATTTTATCAAAAGATGGTACTTTTGAGGCCGAAGCAACTGCTGCAGAGGTAGGGCTGCGTCCCCGTTTAAGCACTGTTATGTACCTGTCCATACCAACTTGTATTGTAGGCTTTTGGCAGCTTTTTACAGGGGGGTTTTCCATTGCATTTGTGTTTAAGTTCATGGTTTCATTTCCCACTAAATTTGTTTTTGACGTCACGGCAATACTTGCTGGCCTGGCAACACTTGTCACCAAATCTAGTTGTAGTTTTTTTAATGAGTCACTATCCACTGTTTTTGTAAACACCGAGGGTGATAGGGAACGTGTTCTAGTAATTGGCTTAGCCGTTAAATAGTTTATATTATTTTGTTTAGTTTTATTTATTTCCGCATTATTTTCGTTTGATTGAACTAAAACGTAAACGTTTCTTTCATTTTGTCTTAGTGTTGTTTCACTGTTCGTACTCATGCAAAGAGTTGTTTTTGTTTTTCACCGTTTTGCTTTGCTTTAATATTTTTATTATTTATTGTATTTTACAACAACAAAAAAAAAACAAGAAATTTTAATGTTTTTGTTCAGAATATGTATACACATGTATGAACATTCATACATACGTATTTATTTTTACTGTTTTATTTAATTTAATTTAATCGTTTTAAATTGTTCACTATTATGTTAAATAATTTAAATAACAAAATACGTATATTATTTTTTTTTAAGCGTCCATTCGCTGCTTATATTACAAAATCAAATGTGATTAATTAATAGTTCAAATCGTATGCGGGGCTAAAATACACGTCTGTATCACAACAAAGCACAAACCGAACTTATCTTTAAAGAAAAAAAAAGTTTAAATATAAGATTTAAAAATTAAAAAATTGTTGTTCTTAGTTCAAATTAGATTTTCTCTTTCAAGTAAAATAGCATTTTTTGAAGCGGAAACTCCATAGTTGTTTTAACTGCAATACGTGTTTTCTGGATACTTTTTATTACGTTCCTTTAAATTTATACATCTAAAATCCTCGATATTTAAAACTTTTTGCTGTATCATTTTTTCCAACCATTTGCTTTTTTCTATTCCTTTAACATATATTTTGCATTTTTTTAAATTATCTTTTAAGAAATTACAAACGCTCTTAAATGATGCTACTCCTGTACTCCAGTTAAGATGATGAAAATATTTTATTAACCAATATGCTTCTTTTTTCTCCTTTTGTGATAAACAATTGAAATCAAAAGGTGGTCTAATAATGAAATTGATATATTCCTTAGAATTGAAAACAATTGCAACTTCTTTAACGATAAATTAATTTGATTTTTGTATAAACCCTTGCAAATCAATGAAAACGTGTTTTTTTATTTTTTTATTGAATCTTTCTTGTCGAAAATTACAATATAATTTCAAAGCTTAATCCTAATTCTTATTTGTAAGCCGTTACCAATGTAACCGCTAATTAATTGCATTCAAGTGTCAAAAAAGCCTGCTAGGCTCAAAGTGTCGAATCTTTTCAGCCTCCGGTGACCTTCGAACTTTATTAGATCCCGAGCGAGGTAGTGGGGATGGACCATTAGTTTATCTATGTATTTGACTGAATACTTTTTAATTTCTTCCTGGATGGTAGCGATGTTAAGATCTCTGTGGATAATGTCATTGCGTTTATACCATGGGGCGCAGACAATTTGCCGTAATATCCTAGACTGTCTTCTTTTTAGTTTCTGGATGTTTGATGCGCATGCAGTACCCCATAATTGGATGCCATATGTCCATATTGGTTTTATGATAGACTTGTATTGAACTTTGTAGAGATCTTTGTTGTTTAAGGATAAGTTTGAGTTTCGACCGATTAGCCAATGTAGTTGAGCTGCTTTAAGTTTCATAGTCGTTATTTTCGCTTCAATATGACGAGACCAGGTCAGGCGTCTAACTATATGAATTTCCAAGTACAGTCAAATCCCGATAATTCGTACCCCGATAAATCGTTATTCCCGATAATACGTAATAAACTGTCGGTCCCTTGAAAAAATCTCGTTAATTCGTAAAATTTCCATACATTTAGGTGCCCTCGCTAATTCGTATTTTTTTTTTTTTTTTCAAATAAAATCTTCTTTACCTCTTATAAATTTTAATTCTTTGCTAACTACCACTTATAATTCGTAATAAAAACAACAAAAACATGGAAAGAATGATATTTTGTTTACCGCCAATATTTGCGTGGATTTTTGACTTTGCTCGTGTGGGCTTATTTTCTTAAGATCAGTTTGTAACATGAATAATTTTTATATATTTTGTTTTTAACAATTGTTTTTGATGTTTTTTTTTATTGTTTTAGTAAATAAATTGAAAAACCCCGTTAACTCGTATTTATTTTATTTTAACCCCGTTAAATCGAAACCCCGCTAAACCGAAAACCCCTATAATTCGTAAGAAATGGCCGGTCCCTTGCGATGACGAATTATCGGGATTCTACTGTATTTAACATGGCCTTCTACCGGTACAGTGATGTAATTTATTTTTACAGCAGGGCACGTTTGTCTTCTGAGCGTGAAAGTTAAGTGAGCACATTTAGCCGGGTTAACCTTTATTTTCCATTTTTCTAGCCAGGCTGCTAGTTCATTGCTGTGGGACTGTAAATGCTGCGATGCAACTTTTGGGTCCTGATTAACACTAATAAATGCTGTGTCGTCTGAAAACGTAGAAGTATGTGTGCTCGGGCTTGTTGGCCTATCAGCTGTATATATTATATACAGTAACGGCCCTAAATGCTGCATTGAGGGACACCTGGAGATATTTTCATGGTGAGGCAGTATTGGTTTTTTGATCTAACCATGAATGTTCTGCCAGTTAAATAGCTGTCAAGGAGTTTGTGAGTGTTTTGTGGAAGCATTCGTGTTATTTTAATGATCAGCCCATCATGCCAAACTTTGTCGAATGTTTGGGAAATGTCTATAAACAGTGCTGAGCAATATTCCTTTCTCTCAAACCATGATCTAATTTGGGCAGTGTTCCCAGTTTTGGGGATTTATCCCCAAATTGGGGATTTTGTTTTGTAATTGGGGAAATGGTGAAAATCCCCAGGGGATTTTTTGGGGAAAAGCACTTTTTCGCTGGGGATTTTTGGGGATAATATATTATTATAAATTTCATTTTTGCAATGGAAAGACCGATTTGGTAAAGATGTGGGTACAAGTTTTAGTATTTTTTGCGTCTTAAAACTATTTCAAGAACTTGTTGAAATAGTTTTAAATATGCTTTTTGTACCAACTAGCGTTACTTCTGTTGAACTAGCTTTTTTCTGTAATGAATACAACCAAAATCAATATTTGCAACAGAATGCAATATGAGTTATTAGGAGCTATTCTTAGAATAAATACACACTTTAAAATAATGCTGCTTGCTCTGACAAATTTATTCAATAATCTCAAATGCACTTTTTAAACAAACAACATGTAACACAAAATTGCATTGGCTTATGAATTAGAAGATTATGATTGCCTAGTTTTGGAAATTATAAATATGTATTGACACATAATTATTTTTCTTTTGCGTTTTTACGTTACCCTTGTACATAGATACGTAGAACTAAAAAAATAAATAACATTAGTTTTAATAATATATTACATAATTAACATAATATCGACCCCTTTGCGCGAAATTATCGTATGGTACAAAAACCAAATTTTACAGGACAGCCATTTTTATACTTTTCTCTGCTATCACTTGCAATATAAAAATTAAAATATACATTCAAGTTTTGGAGCAACGAAGTGGAATTCGCCTACAATATTTTGTCAGGAGACGTCTCTTTGAATGTAGAACAAGATTGCATCAAAAACTCAATTTCAAAAAATTGGTATATACGATAATTTCGCGCAAAGGGGTCGATATTATGTATTTTATTTTTAAGACAATTTGGGGATTTTTGGGGATAAGAAAATGGCTATTTTGCGGATTTTTGGGGATGAAAAATCGCTTATTGGGGATAAGGCTTAAAATAAAACTGGGAACTCTGAATTTGGGTAACAATTCTATGCACTTGTTCGATTGTACCATGCCTTGATCGCAATCCGAACTGATGATCAGGAATGATTGCGTGTTCATTAAGATAGGGAGTTATACTTAAAAGGAATATTTTTTCGAATAGCTTTGATAATATTGATAGTAGGCTGATTGGTCTGTACGACGTTATTTGACTAGCGTCTTTTCCTGGCTAAGGAATCATAAGAATTGTAGAAGTCTTTCAAGAGGATGGGAAGTAGCCAACTCTTAATATCGCATTAAAGGTGAGCAGCAAGATTCTTGAATCAGACATAGGTAAGTTTCTTATCATTGAGCCTGTGATGCGGTCAGGACCGGTAGATTTTTTAATGTTGACGTTTTCTATCGCTAATTTTACTTGGGTTAATTTAAATTTTATTGGATCGTTAACTGTATCAGGAATAATGGGACGACAGGAACAAGTATCAGCATCATGGGGCTTGAAAACTTTCTCCAAGTGGCTTGCAAAGGCATTTATTTTTTCATTTGTGTTTTTGGCCCAGGTACGGTTTTCCAGTCTTAGTGGAGATTCGTCGGTTATAGGGCATTGCATATGTCTGACAGCCTTCCAAAAGCTGTAATTGGAGTTTTTTGTGGTATCTAGGCTGTTTAGATAGCCTTCTACTGCAGAGTCGTGTTTCTGTCTCATGCTGTTGCGTAGACTTGCCTGGCATAGCCGCAGTTGGGCCTTGATGGTTTGATTATTTTCCCATTGTCTTCTCAACTTCCTTTTTTCCCTGACATGGGTCTCTATATCCACAGATGTGAATTGCGCTCTACGCTTTATTGTACGCTTGATTGGTACGCTTGGGGGCTGTTGCTGTTTGGATGTCGGATGAATTTTTTAGGGAAATGCTCTGAGATAGACGAGAGCTCACATACATTTTATACTTCAACCAATTTGTGTTTTTGTTTGGATAGGAAATAAAGTTTTCAGCTGCGTTATCAAAGTTGCCTTTTAGAATAAAGATTGAAGGTGAATGATCAGACGATAAATCGTGTGAGGAACTAATTAGTAATTGATCGCGCTTGATGTTTTTAATTACGGCAAAGTCGATAAGGTATGGTAGCTTGTTGAAGTCAGTGGGCCAATTGGTAGGTTCTTCACTCGATACGACATCAAGATTTTTTGCAGTGACGGTGCTATATAGTTGGTTACCTCTTATAAGTCTGGAGCCCCAATACGTATGCTTAGCGTTGTAGTCGCCTGCTGCAATGAATTTTTGTCCCAATGTGGAGAAGAAGTTTAGAAATTTATCCTGTGCAATTTTATGTTTAGGGGGACAATATACGGATGATATCATTATTTTAAGATCTGTGAGATTTATAGTTGTAGCTTGGATACAATCTTCCTTGTACTCCGGCATTGGAAAGTGTCTGACTTGTTTGTGCACAATTATGGCTGTGCCACCACAATCCCGTCCGCTCTGATGTTTTGTGTCGTAAGTGAGGTACCCATTTACCATAAAGCAGTTTTTTAGAAGCACTTCGATTTCGTGCATTTGAAGAAAATGTGCTACTTCGGGCAAAGAGCCCGTTTGCGTTCCAGAAACATATTTTTAACTAATTCATTTTTTATTTAGTAGAACTTGCAGGAGCATGTTTTGGTTTCGCATCATTTCCTGAAACATGTTCTGCATGGTGGCCTTGAAGTCATTCATAATTTGAACTAGATTTTCAATTGAGTCCGATATGTCAGCAGAAGGTTTTTGTGGAGGTTCCTTTAAAACATTAGCGTATGAAGGTTGGTTTGCGTTAGCTACTTTCGCAGGATTATGTCCGTGGGAGTTTTATTTCAGAACTTGGGCATATGAGTAGTTTTGTTTGCTGGTTTGTATAGAGTAAGCATAAGAGCCCGCGGGAAAGCTGGACGATATTGGGAGTGCGCATATTTTTGGATTTGCTCAGGTTCTTTGTGCAAGTGCAAGAATACTCTACAACCCCTATAGTTAGCTGTATGACTTTCGCCACAGTTACTGCATTTCCTTACTTTTGGATCAACTTAGGAGTGATTGCATTCCGAAGTTTTATGAGCGTTACCACAAGCCACACATACGTGAGGTAGCTTGCAATACGATTTTGTATGCCCGTATTTCTGACAATTGGTGCACTGAGTTTGATCCTCTACTGTTATTCTCCTACTTAGGAGGTATCTCAAATTGTAAATAGTAAAGCCCTGCACGAATGCATTTGTTTCTTTTTCACAGTTCTCCACACCAAGCTATTGTTGTGTCAAATACTGTGTTCTTTTTTTAAATCAATTCGAATGATACACAATGAAAAACCGAATCAATTTTAAACAGTAGTTGGTTTCAAACAACTCGTTGTTAAGCAGTAGTTTGATTTAAAAAAAAACAAATCAACGCAATGTATAATTTGATGTGAAAGAAAACATAACACACAAATTGTGAGTCTATAACAGGGATTTCCATTTCTTTGCACAATTGTGCAAAACAAAACTTACACATATTTTTATGCTCTTCAATTTAGTCGTTGATGTGACTTCGACAAGTGTACATGTCTAGCGGATGCTATATTATTTTGTTTCAGCAAACATTAAAAAAATGTTGTGCGGACAAAAATGCTTTTGGTAACATCCAATGCCTTGCGTGCAATTTTTATTTAGAGTTCAAATTTTAAGACTTACTTGGCAACCCTATGGCAAGCG
Source organism: Pollenia angustigena (assembly GCA_930367215.1). Taxonomy (NCBI): domain Eukaryota; kingdom Metazoa; phylum Arthropoda; class Insecta; order Diptera; family Polleniidae; genus Pollenia; species Pollenia angustigena. The sequence goes on along the minus strand of OV884061.1, from coordinate 5,265,818 downwards.
CGTAAATATAATATTTAACTATAAATTTTTCTGAGTAATAGTAAAACGTGCTGAAGGAAGTTAATAAGGAAGTATTATATAAATTATAAAAATACTATAAAGATAAATAAACAGAATAAAAAAAAAAAAAAAAAAAAAGTAAAAAAAGTGGCAAATTTGGATTCTAACCTCAAACTACACAAATTTTCCATCTTCATTTTTTTGTAATTATGGCTGTAAAGTGTGATCATTGCGATAAGGCATTTAATAAAAACGACAACAAAGTTAAATGTTCTTCTTGTAATATTTCTCTTCACTCAGAATGTGTCACTGTAATCACACCGTCTCTTACCCGGTGTTCAGGCTACTAAGCTTCCTAGCCTGTTCCCAGTTTTCCAAAAGCAAAAACAACACGATTGGTTTTTTTTTTGAACTGAGTTGTAACAAATTTATTTGGCTTCTTGCCTTATTAAGAGTACAGAAGTAAGTGAGTAAATAAAATTTAGCAGGTATATAAAAAAAAAAAGAAAACCAAAAGAAATAGGAAAAAAAACTAACGAGTATTCTACACTCAAAGAAATAACTTACAAGTAACAAACTTAACGATAACAAAGTGTTACCAGATCCAAGTTCAAATGGGAAAAAAAATAAACTTAACAATAGTAAAAATTCAAACAAATATTGGCATTAGGGAAATTAAAGGAAAAAATGGAAAAAAAATGATTTATATAAAAATTGACTACATAACTCGCCTTAACATACTCCCCCCCCCGACGAGTGGCAGGAGCACCCCCTCCACATTCCAGAGACGACCCAGCCAAAAGTAGAGGCTTGCTTGTAGGTACTACGGGGTTCTTCAAGATGAAGTTTCTTGGCCACGGCTGCCAATTGGGTGTCATCTAGTTGAGATATTGTGGCTCTTAGTGTTGCCACTGCGTTTGTTGGTGGAATGGCGGCCGGAGCTCTAGCTAACACGGGTCCCTCGCGTTGAGGTTCAGCGAGGACATCTTTTTGTTTTTTGGGTGTAGCAGAGTGTGATGAAAGGCATTGCAAGCCACTCCGTTGACCAAAACTGCACATCCCCTGGTTGAGGTACACCGGTCGCTAACATGATTGTAGGCCATGCAATCCAGGCAATATTGCAGAGGGTAATTGAGGTGGCAAATGTGGCATCGTGGTCGCTTCTCCATCTGTATTTTTAGCAAAAGAAAAGAAAGAAGTATATACAGTGTTAAAAAATACCTAATGCGACTGAGTTTTCTAATTTTCTATTTTGTTGAGGAATTTGGTAGATTAAATGGTAGGTTGCGGTGGGACTTTACTGTCAGTGTTGTTTGTCGGTAGCAAACATAGTTTTACAACTGGGCGTAAAATTATGCCTTTTTTAGTGACTACTTCAGCAACTCTTACTTTGCTGTCTCGACCATAGATTACGTTATTAACGCGACCAAGGAGCCACTCGGTAGGTGGGAGTAAGTCGTCTTTGACTATAACAATATCATTTGGTTTTAAGTTGTCGCGTTCTTTCTGCCATTTAAAACGGCGCTGAAGCTCGGTGATTTACTCAGATTTCCACCGTCGAGCAAAAATATGCTGTAGCGCTTTTAATCTTTCCCAGCGTTTAAGAAAAGGTATTTCTTCGAGCGGAGGTTCAGCAGGCGCTTCTGGCAGTGCTGTAATTGGAGCCCCTCTAAGTAAGTGTCCTGGGGTCAGTGGTAGTACTTCATCCGGTTTTTCGGTAAGAGGCGATAGAGGGCGCGAATTTAATATGGCTTCGATACGGACTAGAAGCGTGCTGAATTCTTCAAACGTGAAAGATAGGTTGCTGGTAACTTTCTTCAGGTGAGACTTCATGCTCTTGACTGCGGCCTCCCAGAGGCCGCCCATATGAGGTGCATATGGCGGTATAAAAGACCAGGTAACGCCTAAGGTGGAGTACTTTTCGACGAGAGTTTTTTCAACAGATTTCAAGAACTCGTTGTGGCCTTTAAGAAGAGCATAACTTGCGCCGACGAAATTTCGACCGTTGTCGGAGAACATGGTCTTGGGGAGTCCTCTGCGCCCAGTAAAGCGGTGAAAGCATGCTAGAAAGGCATCGGCTGAGAGGTCTGAACAGGCTTCGAGATGGACGGCTCGAGTGGAGAAACATACGAACACAGCAGCGTAACCTTTGAGAATCTTCGCATTTCTCAACGTAGAAGATTTAATATTAAAGGGACCAGCGAAATCGACTCCGGTATATGTGAAGGGCAGGGAAAAGTTCACGCGTTCTGGGGGGAGTGCGGCCATGATTTGGTGCTGGACCTTATGCTTGTAGATCGTACAGGCCTTGCATTCTCTGATGCATTTTCGGACAAGATTCTTCAATCTGGGGATATAAAATCCCTGGCGAATCGCACGTAGCATTATATGGTGCTCAGAGTGGAGCATAATGCAATGTGTAAAATTAACTAGGAGCCTCGCAAAATGAGACCCTTCTGGCACAATAACTGGATGACGTTCCTCGTAACTTAAACCTGCATTAATAAGCCTGCCGCCGACTCTTAAAAGGTCGTCCTTATCAATAAAAGGATTCAAGTTCAGCAGTCTGCTTTTGCGGTTTAACGGTCTCTTTTCTTTCAGGCAATCATATTCACGGTAAAAATACCTTTTTTGAGCGAGCGAGATGAGTCGAGTTTTCATTGAGCTAATTTCTTGAGCGGTAATAAACTTTTCGGTGGAAAATGGTTTCTTGAGAACTCGGTTGACAAATCTAAGTCGGTAACAAAGAATTCGCAACGCCCTTTCAAAAGATGAAAATTCTTCTAGTACATCTGTGCAATTTATGTCAAGATGAAAGTTGATGATAGACTTTTTTGTCTCCAAGTCGACTGGGTCAAACGTACGAGGTATTGGCCACGATGGTGTGGGAAGGTATAGCCAGGTAGGCCCATGCCACCAGAGTTGATTATCTGCAAGTTCCTGCGGGGAGCAGCCTCGCGTGCCCAAGTCTGCAGGATTTTCCTCAGTTTTGACGTGTTTCCAGTTTTGCGTGCTGGCGATGCTGATGATTTGAGTCACACGATTTGCGACAAAAGTTTTTAACGTGTAGGGAGGTTTTTGCAACCACCCCAGGACTATGGACGAGTCTGTCCACAAAAATAGCTCATAGGTGAACTGACAATTCGCGACTATACTACGGATGAGCTTAGCCAACAATAAAGCTCCACACAATTCGAGTTTCGGAACGGTAGTCCGCTTGATCGGAGCAACTTTCGTTTTTGCTACCAGCAAATGACTATTTATATGGCCTTCTGAGTTTTCTGTTCGCATATACACCGAACCACAATATGCCTTCTCTGAGGCGTCACAGAAGCCATGTATCTGGATTTTATATCCTGGGGAGAAATCTACCCATCTAGGTATCTTAATGGTTGAAATAAATGGCAAGTTTTTTAAGAATAAATTCCATTTTATAAGTATGTGTGGAGGTACCCCTTCGTCCCAATCAGACTTTGCTTCCCATAATTCTTGCATCAAAGTCTTAGCAACAATAACGACTGGGCCTAACCAACCTAGAGGGTCAAATAATCTTGCTATTACTGACAAGATTTTTCGTTTTGTGGCGGATGGGGTAATAGCAATTGGCTCTACAGCATAGTAGAATATATCCGCCAACGCATTCCAGCGAATTCCCAATGTTTTTAAAGAGCTGGAGTCATCAAACTTCAAGAAATCTTCGTCTAGAAGATCCTCCCGGGGCAAACTTTCGAGTAAAAACTGATCATTTGCTGTCATCTTTTTAAGGGGAAAGCCACCAGATTTCAACGCTGTAATGAGCTCCCCTTGCTTCTGCTTGGCCTCTTCAAGCGTGTGTCCCCCGGACAATATGTCATCAACGTAGAACTCGTTCTTCAGAATATTAGATGCTTTGGGATACAGGTGTCTGCAATCGTGACCTAGCTCAAGTAGAGTCCTAATCGCCAAAAAGGGGGCGCAGTTCACGCCGAACGTAACGGTTTTCAGTTGAAATGAATTCACGTATCCCTCATTTTTGTTGCGAAATAATATCTGTTGGTATGGGCGATCTGCTTCATGCATCAAAATCTGCCTATACATCTTCTGGATGTCTCCAGTGAATACGTACTTATAATTTCGCCAACGTAAAACAAGCTGCATCAAATCCGTTTGAAGCGTTGGGCCCTGGTGTAGCACATCATTTAATGAAAACCCGCTTCCGGTTTTCTTTGAGGCGTTAAAGACCACTCGCACTTTTGTGGTTTTACTCTCGGGCTTTATTACCGCGTGGTGGGGTAGAAAAAATGAAGAAACTTTTTCTGCTTTGGGTTCAAAATGCGCAACTGGTTCCATGTGACCTAAGTCCAGGTATTCTTGGAGAACTTCAGCGTACTGCGCCTTCAAATCTGGGGTCTTATCGAGCATTTTCTCCATTCTATGGTACTGAGCAAGAGCCATATTTCGGGAGGGGCCTAAAAAAATCTCTTTCGGAAATTGTTCCTCGAACGGTAGTCGAACTACGTAACGTCCATCAGACTGTCGAATTGTGGTACGTTTGAAATAATTTTCACAATAAATGTCACTTTCAGCTTGAAAATCGGGTTTTTCAGCCTCTTCTATTTCCCAAAACTTTTTTAGTTGCTCATGAAGAGCTATATCGCTGCCAGGCGAAACAAAAGTATGGAATGACTGAACTCTAGCTTCTAGTTCAGGGCCTAGCAAATACCAGCCAAAGTGGGACTCTCGGGCTTCAAGATTGTTTCCGATATTCATTTTTACGCCGCTCAAATTTATAAAAGGCAGGTAATCACTACCAATAATCATTTCAATTGCAGCAGGTTTGTAGAAATAGGGATCTGCAAGCTCTAAGCCTTTTATATCTTTTACCGTTTGAATTGGGATCGGCCGTGAAGGCATAAAATGTGCCAATGTTGGTACCACAATCGCTCGGATTTTAATTTTAAAATCGGATATTCTAGATTTAATTGTGACATAGCACCTTCCCTTTGAACTTCCTACCACCGTATCACCGAACCCTGATATTTCGCTATGATGGCGTTCTAGGGGGATCGCTAAATTCTGTTGAACACGCCTTAGGATAAAACTTCTAGTCGACCCTGTATCAATTAATGCGCGAACCGTGAATTTTTCGCCTAAATGCTCTACATTAACCAAAGCTGTGGGTAAAATTGTAGTTCCGCTGTGTTGAGAAAAGTTAACCTGTACTGACTCCATCGCATTTGCGCCCGAGGTGGCAGATCGTCCCAATTGAGAATTGGATGGCCTCGTGTTACTCTGAGTACCCGACCCTGATGGCCTTTCGTTGTCTCGAGACTGCTGAGGAGTTGACGGCCTTTGAGTGGGGACCTTTCTCGCTTTATCTTCTTCAATATGCAACATGGTGTGATGCCTTTGATTGCATCTGTTGCAGCTACTGGTGCTCTGACATTTCGTTTTGAAAAACAATTCGCACAAAATTTGTTCGCATAAACATATTTGATTCTATCATGGACGGACAGACCCTTAAAATATTTGCAGAATCGTAATGGATGATTCTGTTGGCATTTCTTGCAGCTAAATTTACCTTTATCAGTTTCAGCATTAGAATAAAAAACTTGAGATTTTGAGGTATTATTGTCTCGGCTGGACGGTTTCCTCAAATTCGTAAAAGTCTCTAAAGTCTCAATTCGCTCAGACAGAAATTTGTTAAGTTGTTGCCAAGTAGGCAATTCTTTATGGTTGGTCAGAGAATCTTCCCAAGCACGCGACGTTTCTTCAGGGAGTTTTGAAGTGCAAATATGCATGAGAAAGGGGTCATTATCAGCCACCTCAACTTGAAACGAACTAATAATAGACAAACCATCGCTGACCGTATTTTGAAGTTGCCTCAAAAATTTCAAAGTTTCATTCTGAGGGGCCTGGATGCCATAAATTTTCCTAATCTGATTATTTATTAAAATTCGCTTATTTTCGTAGCGATTTTTTAACGCCTGCCAAGCTAGCTCAAAATTAGCATCTACCAAATCATAATCCTTTATGAGTTGGTAGGCCTCCCCCCTCGTCTTGCCAAGTAAATAATATAATTTGTGCGCTGGCGCCACTGAAGGTTCGTTTCCAACCACTGCCCTAAACATATCCCTAAATGCTGGCCATTTATCGAAACCCCCTTCAAATGTTTGGATTTCGACCGCAGGTAACTTAAGTGAAGACTGCCGTATCGTTGTCTCTGCAGCTTTTTGTTGTAGAGCCTTAGCCTTCAATAAGTCCATTATTCTAGCCTTTAGCATCTGGCACTGTTCGCAGGCATCTTCGTATTTTAGAGTAATTTCATCTGGAAACTCTTCTTCTTCCTTCACCCTTTCAAAGCCTTTGATGAATTCTTCAAATGTTGCTATCATCTTCAGCCATCTTCTTTCAAGTTCAGACTGCTTTACCTCTAAAAGTGAAATCGTCAAATCTTCTGAAGAAATCTTCTCAATATTTTCAATATTTAGCAACAAATCAATTTTACTCAGATTTCGTAAAATTTATTAAAAAATCTACTCATCAAAATTCTCAATATTATTAATATAATTGTGCTTTAAATTAAATTTTTCTAAAATCACGCACTCTTTTCTCCAACAATTTTTCAAAATAATCGAACACACTCTATAACAAATTTAGAACGGGTTGTTCATAAGCATTCAGCTTTTTAATTAAATAATGCTTTAAATATGTACCACTTGTAGGGTCACCTTGTAAATTTTTTATTTAAATTTACCTCTTTTCGGTTCACCCTTTTTATACAAAATTGAATAAATTTGCTTGTATGTTTTTAAAATCGGTATACCACTTGAAGGGTTACCCTTTAAATCGTTTTCTTTTTTTAAAAAAATTACCACCTTTCGAATCACCCTTTAAATTTGGTAAGACTTGTCACTGTGCATCCAAGTATAATGATGCTTACAAACTTTTGTGAACCACTTGAATGGACACCCTTTAAATTTTTCTCAAAAATGTGCACTTGTAGAATCACCTTTTTATTTCCAGAATTTAGTAAACTCGATGTATTTTTGCATCCAATATTAATGCTATTTTCAAAAATTTGTGTACCACTTGCCGGGCCACACTGTAAATTTTTTCTTAAAATATCAGCACTTTTCGCATCACTCTTTTAGTTTTAAACTTCCGTAAAATTTAATTTAATTGTGCATTCAATTATACTGCACTCAAAAAATTTGTGTGCCACTTGAAGTGTTACCCTTTACAATTCTTTTATAACAAAACTTCTTTGTTATTATTATTCTTTAATAATTATGCCATAACACTGTCTTTCTAATGTCCCCGTACCAAATTCTTCACAAACATCTAAAACCAATTAACAAACTTCACACACTCACCCTCTTTTATTTAAGACAGCCTGCCTTTTTATGTTGCTAGTTGTTGGTGTTGTTGTTTTGTTTTTTTTTTTCAATTTATTTTAATTGTTAAATTAATTTTTCCAATGCCGAAATTCAATGGTTTTTTGTTTCTTTATTTTGTTCAGGTTTTCCTTTTTACAATGTAAATTTCTTTATTTTAATATGTACTAATTTATTATTTTACACAGCACTTTTACATGATTTTTTTCTTTTAATTTCTTCAGCGCGCGTTTTACTTTTCGATCTTTTTACTTTTATGTGTGAAGTTGCCGGTCAAAATTCAATTGTAAATAACAAAGTTGGGGAACGTGTAGGAATCGAAACACTTTGTAATGAGTGTGACGAGTATGGCAATTATGTAGATATATAATAAAAAAACCCGTTGTTTTTTCTTATTTACCAGTGTTGGTACTTTTTAACAGTGTTGGCACGTTGGGGATTTTTTATATCAGTGATGGCACTTTTACTAAATTTTAAGGTTATGTTCGATTACTTGTTGGATATGATTATGCAGTAATTTTAATTAATTTTTTTGCACTTTTTTATAAAAAAAAACACACAATCGCACTAAATATAATTAAAACACTGCACTTACCCAATCTAATCCATTTGTTGATAATATGTATTACCTTATTGATTTTCCCTCTCGAAAATCAATCGTCTTGTAGACCTTTCTTCCTTCTTGGACTGCTTAGCACAATTGGGAACTGTTACCTCTCTATTGGAACTGCTGCTGATGTCGTAGTTGTTGCGGTGGAACAACTATTGACGACGCTTTACAAACTTGCCGTAGTTGTTACGGGAGAACAACTGCTGATGGCATTCAGTGGACAGGTTTGCCACTGGTTATTCCAATCCTAGCTCCTCTAGGATTTATCGAAGGACCAAAATGTTCAGGCTACTAAGCTTCCTAGCCTGTTCCCAGTTTTCCAAAAGCAAAAACAACACGATTGGTTTTTTTTTTGAACTGAGTTGTAACAAATTTATTTGGCTTCTTGCCTTATTAAGAGTACAGAAGTAAGTGAGTAAATAAAATTTAGCAGGTATATAAAAAAAAAGAAAACCAAAAGAAATAGGAAAAAAAACTAACGAGTATTCTACACTCAAAGAAATAACTTACAAGTAACAAACTTAACGATAACAAAGTGTTACCAGATCCAAGTTCAAATGGGAAAAAAAATAAACTTAACAATAGTAAAAATTCAAACAAATATTGGCTTAGGGAAATTAAAGGAAAAAATGGAAAAAAAATGATTTATATAAAAATTGACTACATAACTCGCCTTAACACCCGGACTGTTTTCGAAAATGTAAAGAAAACGAACGGGAGTCTTGCCTTTAAGTGCAGCAAGTGTATTGCCAACCCCAATAATGATGGTGTCTCTAGTAAACTTGATAATCTGGAGAAGTATATGCAAGAAATAACTACCCAACTACTTGATATTAAGAAGGATCTTCACAACGATAGAAACAGACAGGATAAGTTTGAAAAAGATATAACATCTAAAATTAAAAAGCTGGAAGATGAAAACAATGTTTTAATAAAGCACATGAACCGAGCTGATATAATTATCTCTGGAATTCCGTCATCCATAAATAATACGAATTTATACTTCATTGTGATTGATATAGCAAAGTACCTTGGAGTGGAGATTGATTTGTTGCATATAAACTTCTGTACCTGGATAGGGAAAAAGGCGGCAGTTCTAGTTAAATTTAACAATGTGATGATAAGAGATGTTACAATGAAAAGCTATCGTTTAAAATATGACTTGACCGTAAAAAGTATTATGCCAACTGAAAATGTAGATTCCAGAATTTATCTAAATGATCACCACACTCCACTTGTATCAAAGTTCAGATTTTACTGTCGAAAATTAGTTACGACTAAAAAAATACTTAAGTTTGAGATGGTAAATTGGGACATTCCACGAGCAAAAATATATTTATTAAATGGAAAGCAGGAGGAAGGCGATTTGCAGTATATTGTAAAACTTAATTTGTCAGCAAATGATATTGGTAATAGCGATGCTGAAAGAGTGCATCCAATTGGGACAGGAGTCGCTGATGTAATTGATTAACAATATTCATAAGTATGTACATACATAAGCTGGAAATCGCAAACGTGGGGCGCAGGAATGCACTTTTAATCTAATTTTTGTTATACAATTCTGTTTAATATAGAAATGTTTGTATAATATTTGTCATAGAATTCTTTAATTTCCGAAATCTTACTATAAAACAACTTTTAAGTTCTTGCGTTTTGCGTTTGCGATTTTCCGCACACCCCTGAATTACTATTTTATATCACGTAAGGATAGTTATCGTTGAATTATTTATATATGAATTATATTGGTTTTATGTATTACTTATTTGCTGGGTAATTTTAATATTTAATGCATATGGACAAAGTATAAAGCAGTGAGATGAAGTTTAACAATAGTCTTTGTATACACAAGGCGAATTCATGTAGACGGTGTTGGCAATGCTATGACCAGTACAACATCAAAACCAAAACATTGTATTGTATTTGTTGTTTTCGTTGGTCGATGTGTCAAAAGTAACTCGAATATTACTCTTTATGTAGGAAAAAAAAAAAAAAAAAAGTAGCTCAGATGTTTTAACGCCATATGAAGAATGAATTCGCTTTGAGTATACATATGTCAATGTACATAATTGTGAATGAAATACAACATCATAACATACACAAAGCGAATTCATGTAGACGGTGTTGGCAGTGCTATGACCAGTACAACATCAAACCAAAGCATTGTATTGTATTTGTTGTTTTCGTTGGTCGATATGTCAAAGTAACTCGTAATATTCCTTTCTTTATGTAGAAAAACAAAGAAAAAATTTAGCTCAGATGTTTTAACGCCATATGAAAAATGAATTCGCTTTGAATATACATACTTATGTTAATGTACATAATTGTGAATGAAATTTCATAGACATTGTTCTTCTTTATTTATATTTACTTCTTTATGCTTGTCATGTGAAAATAGTGAATAAACCGAAAAATTTGGAAATTATACTGTTTGGGAATAAAATATAGTTCGAATGAAATTTATTTGTTATTTTTTGTTTTTAAATCACGCTTGAATGATAAGAGTTTGTTGTATTTTTTAAGTTTATAGTCAGTATTCAATATTTTAATACATATGTATGTACATATGGTTATGCGTTATGCTGAAAGCAAATAATTATATTCAGGTATGTGATGGATAATGATTTTGAAAACCAGGCGATTTGAAAATGATAAAGAACACCTGCGCATTAAGTGAGTTTGGAAATCGGTCTAGGTTCATCCCATGCCTGATTGGGTTATTTACTTACATATGTACGATAATAACGTTTTCATTTTGGATTTATATAATATTTTATAGTTGTAAAGCGCGCACAGCTAGTTTATATGTTAAAAATAGTTATATTAATAACTACTTTGCTAATTATATTTTGTAATGAGTTATGGGATACAGTTATTATTAAATGCACAATTGTTGGGGATGACAGCAAAATGCAGTATTAATGTTATTAAATAATTTGGGACAGATAATTGACATCAACTGCGTAAACGCTAACTTAAATGCTAATAATTTGAATATTTGCCACCTTAATGCCCAAAGTTTGGTTCCGTGTAATAGATCTATTAAATATGGTGAGGTAAAGAATTTAATGGAGCACAGTTTATATGACGTGATTGGCGTTAGTGAGACCTGGTTTAAACAGGTTATTTCGGATAGGGCGATAGAATTTTCTGGTTATCAAGTGTTTAGAAACGACAGGTTATGGAGGAGGGGAGGCGGTGTATGCCTTTATGTATCCAACAAATTAAGAGCTAGGAGGTTGGGAGATATAATGGAGGAAGGTGTAATTGAAAGCCTGTTTATTGAGGTGGATTTGGGGAATGATAATAAGATAGTGATTGGTGTAGTGTACTTGCCGGGGGGAATTTTAGAAGTTGTCAGGATTATATTGCGGATGTGGCTAGTCGTAACTCTGACATTGTCATAATGGGGGATTTTAACACAGATTTGTTTACGAAGGGCCAAATAGTGAGAGAATTTGCTTATGGTGCTGGACTTTCTGTAGTTCATAATAACTTACCTACTCATTATTGTAGTAATGGTAATTGCACGACGTTAATTGATTATTTTTTAATATCTAGATCGGATTTAATTGTTAATACAACACAATTTCAAATGCCTGTTTTAAACTCTAATCATGCGCTTATTTCAATATCCACTGGGATACGTTTGGAAAGATAATCTATAGATTTTTGGTATAGGGAATATAAATCACTGAATTTGGAACAATGTTTGACGCAATTACAACAGGCTGATTTTTCCTATATATATATATATAATACAACTTCTGTAAATGAGAGTAGATAGGTAATGGGGATCTTGTCAAAGTGCGTGAGAAGTCTGTAGTAGTCACTATTTTTCTAATTGGAATGTTTGTTTTTCTAGTTGGAATGCTGACAAATTGAAGACAGAGAATCGGTAATGTAGATAGGTATTTCCAATTGGAAATGAAGAATTGGTGAGAGCGTGAGAATGATTCCACTTGAGAGTAGTGAGAGAGTGTGTTATATGAATTTAAGTATGAATGGGTATTATTTTTAGGGGTTAAATTGATAGGTAAACGTTTTAGGCAAGAAAATGTGTGAAAGTGATGTTAACACCTGCATTTCTTTATAGATCAAGATGGTTGAAATGTACGCACTAAATAAGGATTGGTGGTTGTGCTAAGGATAGTAGAATAGAGAATTTTTTTTTATTTATTGAATATTGTGCATTATTTTAAGGGTTGAATAGGTAGGTAAAACATGTAGGTGCGAATGTTGTAAAGTGATGTTTTATGTTTAAAGATGAAAATGGTTGAAATGTATTGTACTTAAAAAAGGACTGGTGGTTGTGCTAAGGTAATTATGATAAAGCAATTTTCTTTTATTGAATAGTTAAGTAAAATTTGTAAGTGGATATGTTATAATGTGTTGTTTAGGTTTAAAGATCAAGATGGTTGAAATGTGGTTGTATTAAGAATACAAGGAGAGAGAATTTATATTTTATTGAAAATTTGTATTTATTTTTTCTATTATTGAATCATTTAAACTAAATTGCTTCAGAGACTCTATTTTCTTGAATATAATTAAGAATGTATATTTTAGCTTAGATCATCTTAAAATGTGTTTTGTTTAGCTATATATTTTTTATTATTTTTTTTTATAAAAAGATATAAAATCACATATTGGAGTAATTTACTATTTATAAAATATGTACATATAAAAAATGAGTATAATAATTATTTTTATAAAGAAAAGAACAATTTTTAAATTTTGTTTTAAGTATTTATTTTGGTAATAAAAAATGTATAATATTTGTCTATTAGTTGAATTACATTATCCTTCTTTAACTGAAATTCAGTACATTCACATGCATTTGAACGATCGCAAATTCGGCATAGAATAGGACAGTTTTTAAAATGCTATTCGTTAATAGATTCAATTAGCTCCATATTTTCATAGTCATCTAGCATTCTTTTGATATCAGTTATCTGAAGTAAATGGTCATCAAAAATGCATCCATGAAAATCAAACAAAAATTTTTAGAAATATGTTTCTTCTTTTTATTCTTTCGTGTGAACTCATATTCAACTGATACTATTGTAACTTGCACTACTTACATACTACCTACATATATCAATAAATAAATAAATGTAGTGAATGAAACATGCACTTCCATGCTTACATAAAATAAAATGTTTGATAAAAATCAATTGACAAGAAAATTTAAAAACAGGTACAAAAGTAAGGAAAGAAAAAAAGGATCGATGTAATTTTTTGGTTTTTGTTTTTGTTTTTTATGTTTTTAATTAGAAAAGAAAAAAGGTGTAACTGAAGATTTTTTTTTTTTATTTGTTATTTTTTTACAAATTTCCACGTAAATTTTATGACTTTCTTTGTTAAAAAAGGAGACCTTTTTGTTATATTTAAGAATCATAAACATGATTGGGCATGCTTAAAAGTAAAATTTGTTTAGAATGTATAAGTTGTTTATAAAACAAAAACATTAATTGCAGTTTGTTTTATTCCCCTTCTTAAAAAGAATTCGAAACAGGTACAAAGGTAGTTTATTTGTTAGATTTTTTTCTTTTTTATTAAGAGCGATTTTGAAATTTAACGAACATATTCTGGATAGGTTTATGACTTAAATATGTATTTTTTTTACAAGATTTTAAATGGCTTTTATTGAATATGTATATTTGTATATATTGATTTTACGACACTTGCCCTACTATATAAAGCGGATTTTTTAATTTACATTGAAAATTTTCTTTTTTTCATTAATCAGTATATCATAACATTCCTCAGAGTGAAGATATATTTTGCTATATTTAAAAATTGATTCTAAAATTGTTTAGAGAGATAAAAAAAAAAAAAAAAAAAAGTTTTTATAACATTGGAAATAAAAAAAAGTATTTCTTTTAAAGTGGAAAATAAAAAAGCAAAACGTTTTTTAAAATTTCAAAAGAAAAGAAAAAAATAAAGTTATATTAATAAATCTTGTTAAAGAAAGTGCTTAATAAATTACCCAAAATGGCTCCTGTTTGTTGCTCAATTTGCTCTTCCAAACACAGCTGTCCAAAAATGCTTAAGGTGCATATGGAATTGCATAGAAATACTTCCAATGGTTTTGATGCTAATCACTTTGAAGTATGTCCGATATGCAAAATGTCTATTTCAAAAAAAATGCTTAAGGTTCATCTAAACCTTCATTGCGGTGTATGCAAAAAGTTATTTATGGCCCAACATAAGCTAAGAGAGCATATGGAATTGCATAAAAATGCTTCACTTAATTTTGATGCTAATCACTATGAAGTATGTCCGATTTGGAAAATATCTATTTCAAAAAAAATGCTGAAGGTGCACGTTAACCTCCACTGTCCCACCTGCAAGAAACTTTTCATGAGTTCAGGAAAACTCATAGAACATAAGGAAACTCACAACATTACCATCCAATCACCTCCTCTTCAAAGTGCTAATATGAAACATTGTAATGAGTGTAAAGAATTAATACCGACAACAACATTTAATGCGCATATAAGAACAAATCGCCATATAAAAAATTGCCAAACAGTTAACATTAATAAAACATTAACTGTAAGAAGTAGTAATTTTAAAGGAAGAATTGAAACCTATAGATTGGTGAATGAAAAGGAAGAAATTCTATTTCCGGAGGAGTTCTTTAAAAATGCCAAGAAAATTATAATTGAAGAATTAAAAAAGTGCCGCATTAAACACACTACATTTAAATTTAACATGGAGTTGGTATGTGAGTACATGAAAGTGGTGAATGACGAAACAAAATTAGCATCAATGGTGCATATTTCAAAAATGATGCTTATAACGCTTGCTGAGGACATCACTGAGTCATATGATAAACATACGGATGAAATAGTCACTAAAATGGCCGAATTCCAGAAAAGGGATAGTGGATGCACACTAGACTGGTCGCAATTTTTTTTTTTTTTAAATTTAATTGTTTGCGCTGCTTAAGATATGAGGTTTGGTGTAAGAAATCATGACCTAATTTTTCAGGTCAATCCGACGGTGCCTAGCCGTGCCAAGTGGGGCCCAAAGTTCCCCATTTTATAAAAAAAAACATCTTTTCTATCAGATCTTTATAGTTATACTAGTTGAAAAGCCGAAAATCAAAAATATGACTACGCTACGATCTTCGGCAGAGAAAGTACTTCAATTGTGCCAAATTTCAGCTTCCTATGTCATCAGATGGCTTCAGAAAGTTGCGGAAAGAATAGGACATACATGCAAACATCCTGACATACTAAGAAATTATATATTGTATAGATAGATTAAAGTATTTGCAGTTTCATATTTTAGTATGATACAAACGAAAGAGTTTTAACTAATTCGGGGTCGCTGAATCCAGTGGTGCTAGCCGTTTTTTTATGTTAGCTTTGGTTTTCGAGATAAACCTTTATTTCGAAAATTAAGGATGTTGCGCAACATATGTTCGCGCAACTCAAAAACGCTTTAGCTTATTGAAAAATTAAAAAAACCGAAATTCGGCAATAAAATTTACTTTAAGAAAGTAAAAACTTTTTTCTTCATATTGGCTTTGGTTTTCGAGATATACCGTTATTTCGAAAATTAGGGAGGTTGCACAACATATATTCGCGTAACTCAAAAACGCTTTAGTTTATTGAAAAACAAAAAAAACCGAAATTCCGCAATAAAATTTACTTTAAGAAAGTTAAAACTTTTTTCTTCATATTGGCTTTGGTTTTCGAGATATACCGTTATTTCGAAAATTAAGGAGGTTGCACAACATATATTCGCGTAACTCAAAAACGCTTTAGTTTATTGAAAAATTAAAAAAAATGCGGAAATATTTTTTTCGCTAGATAAATTGAAATAAAATTTTATTGAATATTTATTATTGCATATCCAAATTTTAGAAAATTAGATTAAGTGTGTTTAAAACAGGGTTTTCCATTTCTTTGCACAATTGTGCAAAACAAAACTTACACATATTTTTATGCTCTTCAATTTAGTCGTCGATGTGACTTCGACAAGTGTACATGTCTAGCGGATGCTATATTATTTTGTTTCAGCAAACACTCAAAAAATATTGTGCGGACAAAAATGCTTTTGGTAACATCCAATGCCTTGCGTGCAATTTTTATTTAGAGTTCAAATTTTAAGACTTAAATGTAGAATAATATAACATTTCATTAGTTTACATGCAAAGCAAAGAACTTTGTAAAATGGTAATTATTTGAGATTTAAAATCAATTTTTAAAATTTCAGCTAAAAATGCGTTAATTATTAAGGAAAAAATATTGTATTCTAATAATTTGTAATTTTCAAATAATATCTACATTGTTTTGCATTTAAGCTAACGATATGTGTTTTGTTTGTGAAAAAAATTATTTGATGCCTGTAAAAGGGTCCCTTTTTGTTTCGTTAAAAAGACGTACCTAAATGCAGAAATTATTAAGAAAAAAAAACCACAAGAATTTGTTGGTATTTTGTGCTTGCAAAAATATTTTTGTTTCTGTACCAATCGCGTCGATGGGTTTTTTTCTTTGAAAACACTTTTCTTAAGTAAGTAAAAATATTTAAAAAACAAGTTAAAAAAGTCTTGTTTTCCTACAATTATGTATAAACCTATACACATAAAAGCTAATGTGACAGCAGGTAAAATTTTTGGGTAAGAAGATGTGTTTTATTGATGTATTAATGAAACTTTATTGTTTCGCACTTTATGTATTGCTTACTTTTTTATGCTACAATTATATGACCGAGTACAAAGAGTTAACCTTACTAATTTCTGGTGAGTGTGACCACAACTAAAAAAAAATTGGCTGCTAAATGGGGATTAAAACAATGCTAAAAATGCTAAAAGTAAAATATGAAAATGCTAAAAAAATGCAAATTTTTTTAAAATAATTGTATCATTTTAATGAATGAATTATGCATTAATTTACCTGTAAATATTATATTTCTTTAAAATAAAATGAAATTTATATAAAAAAAATTATATACATACATATATTTATTTAATAAAAACAATTCAGTAGTTTGACAAAAGTTAGCGATTTTCTAACCAAAAAAACAAAAGGCCCTATCTACAAAAAATTACATGATAAACGCTTAAAGCCCTAACCTACAGTTTGCAAAATATGCAACATTGTCAACTGACAAAAATAAAACTAATTAGGCGCAACCATAATGTGCTTAGGCTGGCTTAAGCAAATGTGCGAATACATGTTAATCATATGAGGCAAACCATATTGAAATTAAAGTAAATTTTTGTTAAGTTTTATGAAACTGTCATTTGCTTAAGCAAAGACCGAAACTGATCGCACATACCGTACGGCTATGCATATTATGGTTGGGCCTTTAGGTTTAGAAAAGTAGAAGAAAAATAAATTATAAACAGTTTAAGGCGAATTTAGCATTTTAAATGGTTTTTTGTAAAATTTTCAAAATGTTAGATGGGGTTTTTTGAGTATCTATCTGTGGCAATAAATAATAATGGCTAAAGTCAAAATTTCTTGTTTTGAGATATTAAGAGTTTTGCCTAAAATGAATTGTGTGTTGTATTGTGAAAGTTACAATATTAATGCGTATAGTTTTATTAATAATGACATTTAATACTTGAAACTTTGCTGCGTCATAGATCTTAAAGAAGATAATAAGAATATGTAATAAAAAAACACTTAAGTCAACTTAAGCTATTATTAATTATTGCCAGAGATATATATTATTAAATAAAAAATATAAGTAAAATTGTCATTGAAAACATAAAAAGTTATATTGTGAAATAACAATATATAAAATTTTTAAGATTAAAAAATGCGAAATAATGCTAAAAAAATATTACAAAAATGCTGAAAATAATGCTAAATGCTATTTGAAAATTTCGCTGCTAAATCAAAATAAATAATGCTAAATTTAGCAGTGAAAATGCTAAAACGGTCACACTGTTTATGGTATTTATTTAACGTAACTTTGACCTGCCATAATGACTATACATTTTTGCAGGCAAACTCAGGTGCGCATTTGGTATTTTGTAAAAAGATATGATATACCATTAGCTAGAATTAATATGTATGCACAACAACGTGAATACCCTTTCTATTTTACTTATCACTATGAATACCCTAACTTTTTACTAAAATAACTTTTTCACGTTATAATTCTCATGTAATTTATTTTATATTTGAATAAATAGATCAGGGAAATCCATTTCTATGCATAATTGTGTATACCACTACTAATACATATTTTTGTTTTAGGTTAACAGAAAAAACTTTATGATGGCACTTAAAAAATATTGTGCGGTCAAAAACGCTTTTGGTAACATCCAATGCCTTATATGCTATGCAACATTTAAGGAAGGAACGGAATATGTTATAAAACGGCATTGCGATCGTTTTCATAATAATATAAATAATTTAAATGATGAGGAAAGAGAAGACCTGTTTTATAAAAATAAAGCCATTTTTTTAGAAAAATTTAAAAAATGGTTATTAGAAGAAGAAATTTATGAACAAAAATCAGTTCCCAAATTGAAAAAGGAGATTTAAAATTTAGTAATATTGGAAATTGTTAAGAAAGGAAGACCATTGTGGAATGGTGTTTTTATCAAGCAATTGCTGAAAAAAATTTGGGAAAGGCTTAATTATAACACCAAATTTATAGAGTCTCTTCCCCTGTCCAGTCAAACTGTAGGCCGTCGTACTGTTCAATTAGGAACATGTGTAGAATCTGCAATTAGGGAAAAAGTAATTAATTGCGAATTTTTTTCAATTTGTTTAGACGAAAGCACTGACATAAATGATCTGTGCGAACTTGTAATTTGTATTCCATGCGTAGACAGCGAATACACTATTTTTGAGTCAATGTTTACTTTAGAAACATTTTATGGAAATGTAACTGGTACGTTGTTGTATGACGTTGTCACAGAAAAGCTTCTTTCCATTGTAAACATAAACAAATTTGCTGGAGTCTTCACAGATGGAGCGAATGTAATGTTAGGCAAATATAATGGGCTTATAGGCCAATTAAAAAAACACGAATTTGCAGTTCATAATTTTTACTGCATAATTCATACGACCGCTCTTGCATCGAAATTCATAAGTGATACCCCAGCTATGAAGACAGCAGAGGACATAATAAATTAAATTCGAGGCGGACATCAAGCGCTTACCCACCGAAAATTTGTAACCTTTTAAAAAAATAAAAATGCTATGATCTGTGACCTGAAAATTTTTACAGAAGTTCGGTGGCTAAGTCGCGGTGATTGCCTGAATAGACTTTATGATTTAAGAGAAGAAGTTATTCAGTTCCTAGAAACTGAGATAAGGCCATTATGGCTTTATATCAAAGCGTTTTGATGTTGATGCAATCTAGAACGAATGAAAATGAATTTAATTCACTAGATTGCGTAAACGCGTTGCATAGTGTGTACCCAGCATTATATATGTATATCGTCACCTAAAATGCAAAAAGGCGTAACAACAAAAAAATTCAAAATCGAGTTTGATTGATTAAATAACATGTCCCTATAAAATTAAAAAAAATAGTGTTGTTACGCCTTTTTGCATTTTAGGTGACAATATGTGTTCATGTTTATAAATATATGCCTATAAACACACAAATTTGTAAAAGCAGTGTGATCAATTTGATTATGACATTAGACACCGAGTCTTTCACTGAAAATACTTCAATTTTAACTGTACCAGCATTGGCGCAATTTTGCAACAACTCATTGGCATTATCCGACCATTTCCCATGAGGCGAACGGACAGTAGAAGCTTGAACCATGGCTAAACGGCATTCAAAAACTCTTGGAGGTATATCAGCTAAAGATGAAAGTCTAGAAGAAAAGCAGCGCAACTCCTCAAAGTCAACGGTGCCAATGCAGCCGTTGACAATGAAAAATACCTTTAAAAAGAAAAAAAAAAATTTGAATTAAAAAAACTCCTTTTTTCTTTTCCTTTAAAAAAAAAACAAGAACTCACTTGAAATTGTAAAGTGCGTGCTTTGGAAATAACTTTATCAATTTTAGCACGTCTATATTTATCATCAAGTGGGGCGGATAAAATCATGCCTTTTGAAACTGAAGCAGGATTATCAATTTTCAGTTCTTTCGGCTGAAAACGCACTTCAATACAGGCATTTCCAAAAATTTTTTGGTTGTGTATTAGTGAGTTCCAGAGAGTAAAAAAATTGAGAGAATGCATTCATTTACAGCCAAAATAAAATGTTAGTAATATATTTTATAAGTTGTATAACACAAAGGTACAAGATAAAAATTTTTTGTAGCAATTCTTTACCAATTCAATGTCGCTGATTTTAAAACTCCACTTTTTTTATTCGGAAGCTTTTTGACTCTAAATCAGTTTCAAATATCTTATCAAACAATTGTAAAAAAATTCAAGATTTGAATGTTTTAAAAATTCATAAAAAATAAATACTGCACGCAAATCACAGCTGATAGAAAAAAAGGTTTTTTTTTTTTTTTTTTTTTTAAATTAATTTTTTATAATTGAATATTTCTTATCGAAATTTACAATATGTATTCAAATCTTAATTCTACTTGTTGTTTATTAGTTGTTACCAGTGTAACCACTAACTGCTGTATTCAAATTTTAAAAATGTCTTCTAGTTAGGCTCAAAGTATCGGTTATTTTAGCCTCTGGTGACCTTCGAAGTGAAGCAGACCCCGAGCGAGGTAGTTAGGGTGGGCCATTAGTTTATCGATGTAACTTATTGAATATTTTTTAATTTCCTCCTGGATAGTGGGGACGTTGAGATCTCTGTGGATAATATCATTACGTATATACCATGGGGCGCAGACAATTTGTCGTAATATTCTAGACTGTCTTCTTTGAAGCTTTTGGGTGTTAGATGCGCATGCAGTACCCCATAATTGGATGTCATATGTCCATATTGGTTTTATGAAGGACTTGTATAAGAGAATTTTGTTGTCTAAGGACAAGTTTGAGTTTCGACCGAGAAGCCAATGTAGTTGAGCTGCTTTAAGTTTCATAGCCGTTATTTTCGCTTCAATATGACGCGACCAGTTCCCAAGTACTTAACATGGTTTTCTACCGGGACAGTGATGTTATTTATTTTTACAGCTGGGCACGTTTGTCTTCTGAGCGTGAAAGTTAAGTGAGCACATTTAGCCGGGTTAACCTTTATTCTCCATTTTTCTAGCCAGGCCTCTAGTTCATTGATGTGGGACTGCAGATTTTGCGATGCGACTTTTGGGTCATGGTTAACGCTAATAAATGCTGTGTCGTCTGCAAATGTAGAGGTATGCGTGCTCAGGTTTGTTGGCATATCCGCTGTGTATATTATATATAGAAGCGGTCCTAATATGCATCCTTGGGGGACACCAGCAGTAATTTTCTTGAGGGGGGAGTATTTATCTTGCGACCTTACTATGAATGTTCTGCCTGTTAGATAGCTCTCCAGAAGCTTGTGAGTGTTTTGAGGAAGCATTCGTGTTATTTTGATGAGTAGCCCATCATGCCAAACTTTGTCAAATGCTTGGGAACTGTCTATAAACAGTGCTGAGCAGTATTGCTTTTTCTCAAACGCCGATCTAATAAGGGTGACAATTCTATGCACTTGTTTTATTGTACCATGTTTCGCTCTGAATCCGAACTGGTGATCCGGGATGATGTCGTGTTCATTTAGATGAGGAGTTATACTTAAAACGAATATTTTTTCGAAAAGCTTCGATAGGATTGGCAATAAGCTTATCGGTCTGTACGACGCAACCTGGCTAGCATCTGGCTTGGGAATCATCACAATTATAGACCCCTTCCATGAGGATGGGAAGTATCCGACTCTTAATATAGCGTTAAAAATGAGCAGCAAGATTCTGGAAGCAGACGATGGTAGGTTTCTTATCATTGACCCTCTGATGCGGTCAGGTCCGGGAGATTTTCTAATATTCACTTTTTCTATTGCAGATTTTACTTGAGTTATGTTAAATTTTAATGGATGGTTTACCTTATCAGGAATGATTGGACGACAGGAACAAGTATGTGCATCATGTGGCGTGAAAACTTTCTCACGGTGGCCCGCGAAAGCGTTTAATTTTGCATGTGTGTTTTTGGCCCAAGTGCGGTTTTCCAGTCTTAATGGAGATTCTTGGGTTATAGAGCATTTCATATGCCGTACAGCCTTCCATAAGCTATAATTGGAGTTTTTTGTGGCGTCTAGGCTGTTTAGATAGCCTTCTATTGCAGACTCGTGGCTCTGTCTCAATTTGTTGCGAAGAGTGGTCAGGCATAATTGTAGTTGGGCCTTAGTGGTTGGGGAACGACTGTTTTGCCATTGTCTTCTTAACTTCCTTTTTTCTCTGATAAGGGTCTCTATATCCGTCGATGTATTGTAAGGAGCACGTTTAATTGTCCGCTTGATTGGGGTTGCATTTCTTGCTGCAGTATCAAAGACTTCTGTAAATCGGTCGACAGCTATTTGGATGTCAGATGAATTTTTTAGGGGAATGCACTGTGATAGGTGAGAGCTCACATACATTTTATACTTTAACCAACTTGTGGTTCTGTTTGGATAGGAAATAAAGTTTGCAGCTGCAGCGTCAGAGTTACCTTTTAAAATGAGGATTGAAGGTAAATGATCAGACGAAAGATCATAGGAGGAACTAACTAGTGCCTGATCGCGCTTGATGTTTTTAATTACAGCAAAGTCAATAAGGTCTGGTAGCTTATTGAATTCGGTTGGCCAATAGGTAGGCTCACCACTCGATACCACATCAAAATTATTTGCAGTTACGGTATTGTATAGCTGATTACCTCTAGGACTAATAAGTCTGGAGCCCCAATATGTATGTTTAGCGTTGTTGTCGCCAGCAGCAATTAATTTCTGGCCCAATGTGGAGAAGAAGTTAAGAAATTTATCGTTTACAATTTTGTGCCTCGGGGGACAATAAACGGATGTTAACGTTAGATTGAAATCAGTAAGATTTATAGATGTGGCCTGGATACAATCTTCTTCGAACTCTGGCAATGGTAATAGTCTGATGTGTTTGTGCACAATTATGGCTGTGCCACCACAAGCTCGTCCGCTGGGATGTTTTGTGTCATATGTAAGGTATCCATTTACCCTAAAGCAGTTTTTATGAGTAAAGTGTGTTTCAGAGACAAGAAGTACGTCGATTTCATGCCTATGAAGAAAGTTTGCAACTTCGTGTTTATGTTGGGATAACCCGTTTGCATTCCAGAAACATATTTTTAACTGGTTCATTTTTTGTTGAGTAGAACTTGCAGGAGCATGTTCTGGTTTCGCAACATTTCCTGAAACATGTTCTGCATAGTGGCAATGAAGTTATTCATAGTTTGAATTAAATTTTCAATTGAGGTAGGCATATTTCCAGAAGGCATTTGTAGACCTTCCCTAGGAACATTAGCGTTTGGAGGTTGCTTTGCGTTAGAAGTACTCGGGGGATTTTTCGCATTAGGGTTTCCTTTTAAGACTTGGGCATATGATTGGTTTTGATTCTTTGTTTGTGAAGTACTTGCAATAGAGCCAGCGGCTTGGCTGGGCGCATGTGACGGACCATATTGGGAGTGAGTATATTTTTGAACTAAAGCAGGTTTTTTTAAATGCAAGAAGACTCTACAACCCCTATAGTTTGCCGTGTGATTTTCGCCACAGTTGCTGCATTTCTTAACATTCGGGTCAGCTTTAGAACGATTACATTCGGCGGTTTTATGAGCGTCGCCACAAACCACACATACGTGCGGCAATTTACAATATCATTTTGTATGCCCATATTCCTGACAGTTTGTGCATTGGGAGGGACCCTTTCGTTTTAATGGCTCCTCAACAGTTATTCTTCTGTTGAGTAGGTAACGCAAGTTGTATATGGGATGAACTGAATTTTTGGTTTTAAGAACCGATGAATCAAACGATATTTCAACGCGGTGCATTGGTTGAGGAACTTTATTCCTGTTCAAAATGTTATGAACAGATTTTACCTCATACCCCTCTAGCTCTATGGCAGATTTTATTTCCTCTGTAGGAACAGAACTATCTATGCCTTTTATGACAATAATCAATTGCTGATTCTTAAAGCAAAAATTATGAGGAATCCAAAAAAAAAAAAATTAGCCGGAAAATTTAGGAGCTTCTGTGGAAAATCGGAAAATTTAATTTTCTTGGGAAAATTTAAAGGTAAATTTCTAAGATGTTCCCTTGAGACCGTGGTAAAGTAGATTCCGGAATTCATCGAGGAATTCGGATTCAAGTTGAATGAACTGAAGGCGCACCATTTCATATCCGAGATGCAATCGAAATTTCTAAAGGAAAGTAAGGAGAAATTATCCCAAAATGAATTCATTGTGATAAGCGACTTTGCCGAGAATTACACTTTTCTCGTTCAGGATGAAATTCAGGCTTATCACTGGGCAAACGACCAGTGCACGGTGCATCCTTTTTGCATTTATTTCAAAAACGAAGATAACGAACTACAGACCGTAAGCCTTGTTGTTGTCGCGGAGAGTTTAGCTCATAATTATGTGTCCGTTTATTTATTTCAAATGAAACTGTTTGAATTCTTAAAATCAAAATTCGATGCAATCGACAAAGTAACGTTTTTCTCAGACGGCGCGGCTTCTCAGTACAAGAATAAAAAAAAATTTTATAATCTTTGCATAATTGAAGAAGAACAAAACTGCAAGGTCGAGTGGCACTTTTTCGCGACGTCCCACGGTAAGGGCCCATGCGATGGAAAATTTAGGAGCTTCTGTGGAAAATCGGAAAATTTAATTTTCTTGGGAAAATTTAAAGGTAAATTTCTAAGAAAAATTAGGAAAATTTTATTTTTCAATTAAAGCCTGATTCAATACCTTTCCAACGAGCTATCACTCGTTGCGATCGCTTTAGTAGTTTTAAAACAATTTTCAATGAGGTCCCTTATGAAGAATTCTTCAATTTTGTCACATGACAGTGGTGTACACCACCACTAAACCAGTCACTATAAAAAAAAAAAATATGTAGGTACATTATTTTTTGCTGGGCAATCGATTGAGACTATTTATTTTAAAATCGGAGAGGGGTCGTCCAAAAATTTGCCAATTTTGATCGTTTTCATATGGAATTGCTCCATATACATATTCATATACATACATTTAATTTTAATATGTATTTAAATTTGTTATATTGCATATATCAAGGCCTATCCAGTAGGTCTTCTTACCTCTACAACAATACAAAAAACAGCAGGCATTTTGTTTATGTAAAATTTACCCGCCGTTGTCAAAATCTTACTGCTACATAGGGAAAACAAAAGGAAAAATGTAATTTATAATACATTCCAATAATACATAACAAAATTAATATCGAGCACCAATGAAAATACACATTAAAATCATTAAAGATTCATCGCTTTTCATTCACACTAATTTCAGTTAATATTCCAGATCAATGAAAACCCCGACCTAATCACTGAACTTTCATTGGTTGTAAGCAATATTTACCTAAATGTGAACCCATGCTCGCTAATGTTACGCTAATGTTAAAATCATGCATGTTTCACCTAAAAAGAACCAGTGCATTATCCGCGGAACCCATGCATTTACTACTTCTTTTGCATGTCTTTTTTTGCTGGGTCGATATTTAAACGTTTTACATTGGAAAATAATACTATGGCCAAATGCTTTGTTTGTGATGTATGATTTATAAACGCAAATGGTGTCATTTTGTATTTGAAATACCATTAAATGTAAATCTTTGCTTTGATATAAAATGTATTTTATTCGACCTTTGATGTTATACATACTTTTAAAGTGTATTTCTTTATGTTATTGTTGTTCAAGAGTTGTAAATGTTAAATAAATAGTTATGCTTTCGTAAAAAAATTTACTGTTTTTTTCTTGATTGTACTGTTTTTCATAACCAATGTACTGTTTTTCCGAATTCAAAATCTGGCTACCCTAAGCCTACCTATTGGCCAATCGACTTCAACTACCTACCAGACCTTATTGACTTTGCTGTAATTAAAAACATCAAGTGCGATCAGGTACTAGTTAGTTCCTCCTATGATCTATCGTCTAATCATTCACCTTCAATCCACATTTTAAAAGGCAACTCTGACGCCGCAGCTGCAAACTTTATTTCATATCCAAACAGAAACACAAATTGGTTAAATTATAAAATGTATTTGAGCTCTCACTTATAACAGTGCATTCCCCTAAAAAAATCACCCGACATCCAAATAGCTGTCGACCGATTTACAGAAGTCTTGGATTCTGCAGCAAGAAAGGCAACCGCAATTAAGCGGACAATTACACATGCTCCTTACAATACATCCACGGATATGGAGACCCTTATCAGAGAAAAAGGGAGTTAAGAAGACAATGGCAAAACAGTCGTTCCCCAACCACTAAGGCCCAACTACAATTATGCCTGACAACTCTTCGCAACAAATTAAGACAGAACCACGAGTCGTCAATATTAGGCTATCTAAACAGCCTAGATGCCACAAAAAACTCCATTTACAGCTTATGGAAGGCTGTACGGCATATGAAATGCCCTATAACCCTATAATCTCCATTGAGACTGGAAAACCGCCCTTGGGCCAAAAACACAAATGAAAAATTAAACGCTTTCGCGGGCCACCGTGAGAAAGTTTTCACGCCACATGATGCACATACTTGTTCCTGTCGCCCAATCATTCCTGATAACGTAAACCATCCAATAAAATTTAACATAGCTCAAGTAAAACCTGCAATAGAAAAAGTGAATATTAGAAAATCTCCCGGACTTGACCGCATCACATGGTCAATGATAAGAAACTTACCAACTTCTTGAATCTTGCTGCTCATTCTTAACGCGATATTAAGAGTCGGATACTTCCCATCCTCATGGAAGAGGTCTATAATTGTTATGTTTCCCAAGCCAGGAAAAGATTTTAGCCAGGTTGCGTCGTACAGACCGATAAGCTAATTACCAATCCTATGAACACGACATCATCCCGGATCAGCAGTTCGGATTCAGAGCGAAACATGGTATAAAAGAACAAGTGCATAGAATTGTCACCCTAATTAGATCGGAGTTTGAGAAAAAGCAATACTGCTCAGCCCTGTTTATAGATATTTCCCAAGCATTTGACAAAGTTTGGCATGATGGGCTACTCATCAAAATAACACGAATGCTTCCTCAAAACACTCACAAGCTTCTGGAGAGCTATCTAACAGACAGAACATTCATAGTAAGGTCGCAAGATAAATACTCCCCCATCAAGAAAATTACTGCTGGTGTCCCCCAAGGTAGCATATTAAGACCGCTACTATATATAATCTACACAGCGGATATGCCAAAAAGCCTGAGCACGCATACATCTACATTTGCAGTCGACACAGCATTTATTAGCATTAACCATGACCCAAAAGTCGCATCGCAAAATCTACAGTCCCGCATCAATGAACTAGAGGCCTGGCTAGAAAAATGGAGAATAAAGGTTAACCCGGCTAAATGTGCTCACTTAACTTTCACGCTCAGAAGACAAACGTGCCCAGCTATAAAAATAAATAACATCACTGTTCCGGTAGAAAACCATGTTAAGTACTTGGGAATTCATATAGATAGACGCTTGACCTGGTCTCGTCATATTGAAGCGAAAATAACGGCTGTGAAACTTAAAGCAGCTCAACTACATTGGCTACTCGGTCGAAACTCAAACTTGTCTTTATACAACAAAATTCTCTTATACAAGTCCATCATAAAACCAATGTGGACATATGGCAACCAATTATGGGGTACTGCATTCGCATCTAACATCGAAAAGCTTCAAAGAAGACAGTCTAGAATATTACGACAAATTGTCTGCGCCGCATGGTATATACATAATGATATTATCCACAGAGATCTCAACGTCCCCACTATCCAGGAGGAAATTCAAAACCCTAACTACCTCGCTCGGCGTCTGCTTCAGTTCGAAGGTCACCAGAAGCTTAAAAGAACCGATACTTTGAGCCTAACAAGAAGACATTTTTAAAATTTGAATACAGCAGTTAGTGGTTACCTTGGTAACAACTAATAAACAACAAGTTAAATTAAGATTTGAATACATATTTTAAATTTCGATAAGAAAGATTCAATAATAAAAATAAATTAAAAAAAAAAAAAATGCGAATTTAAATTAAAATAAAATTTTTAAAACTAAAAATGAAAATTTAAGCTAAAAGTTTTTTTTGTTTCAACTGAAAAATTTTACTTTATTTTTGTTGCTCATTTTTTATAAAAGTAAATAAAATTTATATAAAAAAATTGTACAATAAATATGGGTCTTATAATGTTAAAATGAATTCATGAGGTGTTATAATTTAATATGAGTGAATAATTTTAATACCGGCAGTAAGTAAGGAAGATAAAAATTTGCAGGATACGTTTGGGACATCCTTATATCCGGATGTCATGGCAGGATCATCAGTCCCGAGTGGGAGGGCATCCGCTGGCGCAACACCAGCCAGCCAAATTGTTCGTAAATTGTTAAGAAAATGTATACAACTATTAAATATCAGCAGAATGTAATGCATTTTCTGGCCCGCTACGGCCTTTGTCAGCATTCTTTGTATTTTATAACTGGATAATGCCTCTTGTAAATTTCATGTATTTAACATAATTATTTTATCAAATAGAATCCAGGAATTTATTGCCCATGGTGAGTAACATTCCTTATAAATCCTCTATATTATTCAAATGTGTATTCTAAGTCAAATTACAATCCTCAAAAGCTGTTATACTTTAACTAGATGACCCCTGCGAATATTTCGCACCGTTAGTTGTTATTTTTGTAACATAAAATTAAAATAATTAATAGAAATTTTAGTAACTTCAATACATTTTATTAAAAGTATAAAAATATTAGAAATCATAATAAAGGTACATATATCATACATATTTACATACATACATACATATGTTTAAATGCTTTTATAGTACTTCTTTGAATACAATGTTAGAGGTAATGACATGATCATCGTTAACTTTTTGCCCGTACGAATCCTTAATACAAACAAAAATATATTTCTAATTATTTTTTCGTCATTAGTGCTAGAAATAAGCTTTAAAATGAGATATCATTCATTAAATTTGATGCGGTGGTATGGGAGATATTTGCAACCGACAAAAAAAAGTGCTTTAGAAATAATATATATGATGATGATGATAGTCTTATTCCTTCAATATTTTCTAGGAATATTTTCTTTACACTATCAGAATTTTCGTTTGTATATTTCTGTTTCGAGGTTTACTTTAGCTATCCAGGTTTTCCTAGAATTATATGTATATAGTTTCTATGAAATAAAACACAACAACAACAAAGAAAAAAAAGGAAATAGGCGGTATAAATTTCTTTTCTGATACCCGGAATTACGCGGACCCTCGGACACGTTACGGATGGACAGAGAATCGGTAATGTAGATAGGTATTTCCAATTTTAAATGTAGAATTGGTGAGAGTGATTCCACTTGAGAGTAGTGAGAGAGGGGTATATATGAATTTAAGTATGAATGGGTATTATTTTTAGGGGTTGAACTGGTAGGTAAAATGTTTAGGCAAGAAAAGTATTTTATTATTTATAAAATATGTATAAAACTGAGTATAATAATCATTTTTAGAAAGAAAAGAACAATTTTTAAATTTCGTTTTAAGTATTTATTTTGGTAATAAAAAATGTATAATATTTTTCTATTAAATGAATTACATTATCCTTCTTTAACTTATATTCAGTACATTCGCATGTATTTGAATGATCGCAAATTCGGAATAGAATAGGACAGTTTTTAAAATGCTATTCGTTAATAGATTCAATTAGCTCCATATTTTCATAGTCATCTAGCATTCTTTTGATTTCAGTTATCTGAAGATAATGGTCATCAAAAATGCATCCATGAAAATCAAACAAAAACTTTTCGATCATGTTTCTGTATGTCATTTTCTTTAGAAATATTTTTCTTCTTTTAATTCTTTCGTGTGCACTCATATTCAACTGATACTACTGTAACTTACACTACTTACATACTACCTATATAAATAAATAAATGTAGTGAATGAAACATGATTGAACCTGCACTTCCATGCTTACATAAAATAAAATGTTTGATAAAAATCAATTGACAAGAAAATTTAAAACAGCTACAAAAGCAAGAAAAGAAAAAAGGATCAATGTCATATTTTTTTTTTTTTTTGTTTTTTATGTTTTTAATTAGAAAAGAAAAAAGGTGTAACTGAAATTTTTTTTATATGTTATTTTTTACAAATTTCCACGTAAATTTTATGACTTTCTTCGTTAAAAAAGGAGAATGTATAATTTGTAATTTATAAAACAAAAACATTAATTGCAGTTTGTATTATTACCCTTCTTAAAAATCTTAG
Source organism: Pollenia angustigena (assembly GCA_930367215.1). Lineage (NCBI taxonomy): Eukaryota > Metazoa > Arthropoda > Insecta > Diptera > Polleniidae > Pollenia > Pollenia angustigena. Next base: position 5,235,488 of record OV884061.1, on the reverse strand, counting down.
TAGAGTAAACTTCTTAAACCAAGTTTATTTACATTTGAACATTGAAGATTTGAACAATGAATTCGAGCGATGAAAATTCTATGGAGGAGATCCCCAACAACCAAACGGCTTACTACAATTTTTTTTGTCGATGAAAATTCCATGGGGGAGATCCCCTAAAACCAAATGGCTTACTACGATTTTTTATTATCTATAAATAATAAAAACTATTAAAAGTAAAATAATTATTTCTAATATTGCATCACATACTGAAAATAATTTTTAAGGGTTGAAAATGTCCATATATATATAGCGTATACAATTTATTTCATTAACAAGTATATTGTGAAATATCGTGGAGTTCAAAAAGTATTTTTAATAATTGCGTTGATATTAAAAAAAAGAAAAATTTAAAAAAAAATAACCATTTACGCCACGCTATAGCATGACTGATATTTTCTGAAAGAGAAGATGAATGTTTAAAAACTTTTACATGCTGGCCATTAAAATGGGTAGATAAAAGAAATTTAGCTATGACTGGCATGTTTTATAGTAGAGGTTATGACTAAACAAAATGTTATTTTTGCGAAGCTGAAATTTGGAATTGGGGCCTACTGATCAACCATTAACAGAACATTTGCGTTGGTCACCAAATTGTGCTTTACTGAGAAGATGTTGTACCAATAATGAACCTATTAATTGGAATGCGTTAAGTCAACTACTACCACCACCCAGTTATGATACCTGTGGTCTCAGAGACGTAGAAGCAAAATCGGACAAGTGGTTTTCGAGTTATGTTAAACTACGTTTTTGCCAAAATGTTACAACTAAGCGAAAAAACATCAAGATAATGACAAAATTTAAAATGTCATAAAAAAAACTGACACATACGAACGCCAAACCCTTTGAGGGTTTTACTATACTGACCTAGTACCATCACCCTGACTTTGAATTTCTCACCCCCCAGACAATAATCCCAAAAATGTTCCATAGTGTAATTAAATATTTTAAAAATAGTGCGTAAAAAAAATCTTCGTACCATTACGAAATTTTTTTATGATAAATAATGCATTTGGTAATCCTCAATGCCTTTTGTGTTATGTGTGTATGATTAATCAACAAAAATAGTGATTTTTGCATTAATAAAAAGTCTAATTTATAAACGCTTAATAGGAGTGGATTGACAATTAAACGTTTATATTACTTTTGTATTTTTATGTTGGCAACAACATGTTGTTTTAATTGGTAATTTTTGTAATAGTGATGCATACAACCAGGGAGGAAACGATACGAGTACATACAAGTATCATACAACGAACGAATTTTATGGGAATTTCTGTTTTGTTTTCAATTTAGAATGAATTTCTGTTTTTTAAAACGTTTATATTTTAAATAATTCGTTTTTTTGTTAATAAAAACATACTATTGAAATAGAAGCGAAATATGTAAATCATTTATTAGCATATTAAACTCTGTAGGTTCCAAAAGAGATTACACAACTTTATGTTTAATGAATAATTTAACCAATTTTTATTATACATTACGCAGATGTTTTGAAAATAAAATCTCCTAGGTTTAAACAAAACATTTTTAGTTCCTGGGATGTTGTGTATTGATAACTTAGATGCTTGTTTCTAATTTGGAAACTTTGGCTTCTTCCCTTCTCTAGAAAAACAGAACTCTATAATGTCTTTGTACGGGAGGTACCACGCCAACTTTTCAAATTTGGTCCATTTTTATGAGAAGATTGTTTTAAATTTCAACAATTTTTCTCTTACCGTTCTTTATACAAATAAATCTGTTTTGTGCTACGCCTACTTCTTAATTTCGCCCACATTTTGCCGAATTTTTCGTATTGATAACAAAGATGCTTTTACCGTATTTGGAAACTTTAGCTCTTGCCGTTCTCGAGATATTAAATACCGCCCACATTTTGTGGGATGTACCTTAATTAGAAACTTAAGCTCTTTTCGTTCTCCAGATATACATAAATTGTTAATGTCTTTGTATGGGAAGTGCCAAGCCTACTTCGCCCATCCTTTCCGAAAATTTGAAAAGTTGCCAGAAGTACATATCTGGCATAGTCAGTAAGTATTAGTCTAATCTTTGTCAGGTTAAGATCGCATTACGCGAAGAAAATTGTAAGCTGTAATGTTAAAATTAAGGTTGTGAAAGGGACTAAGTGGATTTCATTGTGTTTATTTTGGAAGTAGCAAGAAAAGAGCTGTAGAGGTTTATTATAAAGGAAATAAACCAAAACGTTATTCAAAAGATAGTAATGTAGCAATATGTATCTTGTAAGTATCTTGAATAAAATTGTTTATTTAAATTTGCATTAAACTATAGCATATGCAGCATAATTAGCAATACCACATAAATTCTTTCCTTTTGCAATTCTCATATATCCTTCTTCACCCCAGAGTTCACCCCACCAATTTTTTAAAATCCAATATTCTTTTGTATAACCGACTACCATCATGGCATGATTAACAGATGAAGATGTGCAAGTAATGTCATCATAAACTCCATCACTGTATAGTTGGAAAGTTTTTGGTGTAGCGTTAATAGAAATAGCCACCGGTCCGATATGGGCTACTGCAGCTTGAATGGCATTTTCATCCTTAACAGGTAAAATTGCCCATGAGGTTACGTTTACAACCGCAAGCTCTGAAACAAATTGACATTTGCCTTTCTGGAATAAAAATACGCTTAAAATTAACTCATCTACTGGAATTTATATATTAAATCAAAGCTTACCTTCGAAACATATTTATAGTCTTTGGCACGCATTAAACCACCGGTATCTTGAAGATATCTCAAAGTGTTTCGCAGTGATCCTCCTGTACAACCCTGATTACCGTGTGAAGTACTACAATCAACTATTTGTTGGGGACTTAGGTTTAAGATACGGCCTGTTCGTTTAAATACTTGACCTTCAATACTTTCGGCAATACTGTAGGCATAACAAGAACCGCATGTCTTTTGGTTGTCTGGGCTTGTTTTGAAACCCTTTTGACGCCAATCGATTATTTCTGGTGTTTCCTGTAGTAAAGGCGTTCCCACAATTTTCGAATCAAGATCCGAAGCTTCAAAGCGCTTAGATTTTAATAAGCGTAAAAATACTTTTAAATAAGAATCATTACTCTATAAATAAAAATTATATTTTACATTACACTTTTGAAAAGAAAATTATGAAAAAAAAAAAATTTTATTCGCATATGTGCTCAAGCATAATTTAAAAGTTTGTAGGGCGAAGTATTTTTTTATGTTTTTTTTTTCGAATTTTTGCCAAAAGTCGGGTTGGCCGGCCTTTTTTGAGTCTTCTTCATAGCTTTGTGAAAAAGCACGATTTTCTTGAGTTTTGAGCAAACAATTTAAAAGAACATTGTTCAAGTTTTATTTTTGTGTGCAAAAACTACAAGTCTATGAAAATTTCTTAAAAATCAAGAAAAAAATCATTTATTGGGGTTCTTACGATGTAGTTCTATGCCCTGTAATAATTCATCCGTGTTCTTACAATAAAGTTCTATGCCCAGAAATAAATTTTGAAAATCCATATCAGAAGTTGTTACATTGATGTGTTAGCCAGAGCCACACCTCGTTCTACCACATCATTTACCACTTCTAAATGTTAAACTTTATTCTTGAAATGACTAATTGAATTCCCAATTTTCTGGATCTTTTTTAAAAGTCAATGGAAATATTGCAATCTTAAAAAAATAAGACTGGTTTTGGAAATGAGTCCTTTTTAAAGCTGCCTTTTGTTAAAATTGCGTTTACTTCTTCGTTTCGCTGCTTGGCGAATGTGTTTTACCATTAATAGATTTTAGGCAAAAATACAAAGTTCAGCCCTTAACAATAGGTATACTATCTTTTTTAGTTTTAAAAATTCAAAATAACTGTTATTTATGGTCCCTGAATGTTTAAATTTTTTTACGAAATTTACGAAAATACAAATACTTCCCTCCTATTTACAAAAATATTTTGTTTTACTACAGTAGTTTTGACTTAGCTGCACAATCTCCTTTGCACGATTTGTTGTGCAGGTAAATCAAAAATGCAGTTATCTTAAATGCATTTACCTGCCTTAATGTGCAGGTACACAATTGTGGTTACCTGAACAAAAGTGCAGATAAAGTAAAGTGTTTGATTTAAAAGTAGAATAAAGAAATTATTTTATTATTTCAACCCAGCTAGCATTTTCAATCGTCTAGAAGTCTCACAAAGAGTGTTTTTGATCGACGAGCTAATTTTTAATTGTAGACAGTTCCTCGCACGTGCTGATTCCTATGAGAGATTCTTCCATAACGCAGCGAAAAACGCTTATAATAATCGTAAAGGGAATCGTTTATGATGTATGTATGTAGAGATTATCTAACGAATCTTTCAAAAAGCATGCCAAGATTCGTATGAGACTCATATATGTAGGTATTTTTTTACAACTCGTGAAATGCTCAGCCGTATGACTGAGCTACCTAAATAAGGGCATCAAGAGTATTTTTCATGCCAAAACTTCAAATTTTCATACAACTTTTATAAAACAAACCTTAAGGTCGCGAAATCAACACCATCCTGTCGGAAAATCCTTTTTAACAGATCCTTAGGCCGGTTTGTTTTATTAAAATTGTATTGGCAATAGGATTTTCATACTTCAAAAACGGTCTTATTTAGGTAGCCCAGTAATTGTTATACGACTCTAACAGAGAATTCCAAAAGATTCATTCCAAGATTTAAAGATGATCGTGTCAAAAAATAAATAAAAAAATAATAAATTAAAAAGAGATGAAGATGTTTTTCTTACTCGCAAGATAATCATCAGAAGATTCTTTTAGGAGCTGTATATTAAACATAATCGTCTAACAAACAGCCTATGCTTGCTGGGAAATAATAGATCATTTTATACATGTTTGTATGTTTATTTAATATAAAAGAAACATTAACAAAAATAATGAGAATTCACAAAGAATATAAAAATTTATGAAAAAAAAAACAAAATAATTGCGATTTATATTTTTAAAAACAGCTTAAATTTGATATTTATGTGAAAAAGTGGCCACCATATATTTTTATGAGTGCAGCTAACTTTGATGTTTTGTATGAAAATATTTTAAAGCTGCCCAAAAATATGAAAAATGTGCAGTAGGGTGGCAGCTAAATTTCAACTTTGGATTTTCAACATCTCCCGGGCGGAATATTGTGCCACAAGGTCTAAAACTGATGTGGAAAAAATTTCAGCCAAATCGGATAACTTTTACCTCTGCCCCTTTGAGGTCAAAGTTCAAATGATAAAAAAAAAATTTCCATACAAGCAAAAAATTTTTTTTTCGATTTTTTTTTTTTTTTTTAATATTAGAAAGCTTTATAAGCTTATTAACAACAAAAAATTTCATTTCGATCGGACAAGATTTTCAGTTTCAAAAGTGACTCTGAAAAAAAAATTTGAGGCTTGTTAGGGGCTTACTCTAAAAAATTTTCCAAAAAATTTTTTTTTTAGTTTTGATAAGCACACATTAAAGATTTTTTGTTGCTCTTAATACCAGGTTTTTTAAATTTTTTTTAAAAAATTTTTTTCGACATCGCATTTTTGTTCTAAATTGGGGTTAAAAACTGGAAAAATGCAGTTTTTGGCTCTATTTAAGATCATGATTACTAGGGTGCCAGCTAAATTTCAACTTTGGATTTTCAACATCTCCCGGGCGGAATATTGTGCCACATGGTCTAAAACTGTTGTGGAAAAAATTTCAGCAAAATCGGATAACTTTTACCCCTGCCCCTTTGAGGTCAAAGTTCAAATGATAAAAAAAAAAATTCCATACAAGCAAAAAATTTTTTTTTCGAATTTTTTTTTTTATCATTTGAACTTTGACCTCAAAGGTTTAATTAATACAAAAAAATTGCTCCATACATTTAGCTGCCACCCTAATGTGCAGGTATACAAAATGCACGTAAAAAAGTATTTTGAAGAATAATTCCAGAAAATATGTATTTTAGGCAGTTAAGTCACAGTGCAGCTAACTTTGATTTTTTGTATGAAAACAATTTTAAAATGCCAAAAATTTTGCGCATTTATCTTAAATGTGCAGGTATAGAAAGTGCACTTAAAAAAAGAATTTGTATGGAATTATAAAGAATAATTCCAAAAATTATTAATTTTGTGCAGTTAAGTCAAAAGTGCACGTAAACAAAAGGCAGTTAAGTCAAAACTACTGTATCGCATTTCGTACATTGAAGGCAAGAATTTTGTGGTGCATGACTATTTTCGTTGTAAGTTTATAAAAGGTTGTACAAGAAATTTCTATAGAAATTTTAAATTTTTTTCATATATAAAAAATGTAAAATATGTAACTTTTTTCACAGTCATAAATGAATTGTTAATATTTCGCCAAATTCATTAATTTTTTTCCTTTCTTCAGTCATGAACATGTATGGGCAAATGCAAAATGAAAATGCAAAAAGAGCGAACGATATGTACATAAACCAAATTTTTTTCAATGCAAAGAGCATAAAACTAACAAATGCAAACGTAAACAAACCAATACAATGCCACACATGCAAAGCTTTCACTGTAGTGGTGCCCATACCTGCCCAGTGGTATGGCGTACTAGCTCAGAACGTGTATATTCGCTAGCTCATTAAAAACTACCGCTAGTCCCACTACAATCTACCTCACATGCTTTTGAGTGGCGAATTTAACACGGGGATGTCCTACGAGGTGGCGATGGATCCCTCTCTGCATAATCTCTACCTACCATAAGGGTTAGCTACTTATATCTTCAAAGCGTGCTAGCAAAAATCATGCGATTTTGTTGTTGTTCTAATAACGGGATCTATTTCGGATACACATTTTTTTGTGTTGTCGTTGAAAAAAAATTGTTTTCTGCATTACTTGGAGCTATAGAATTAGCTAGCGAAAAGTGGGTACCTATTTTCAAATGTTAACACTAGATATTGGTGTCTAGGGAAAGATTTAGGTATGATTTGAATGCCACATCAGTAGACCCTGGTACAAATTGTGTGAAAGTGCTAACTATTTCGCCTGTCATTGGTGGCGATTGCTACTTTTTATACCACTGGGTGGTCATGAAGAATGAGGAAAAAAAAAGTTTTAGAAACGATCCTCACTAGTAATGTTGTTGTTGCTCGACAGTTTGCTTGACCACAGTTCAAAATGCCTGTGTGTTTATTTGTTTGTGTAAAATATTTTTGGTAAAGGCAACCAGCCAAAGTGTCTCTTGGATTTTTTTAGGAAAAAACTATTGAAAAAAAATTAAAAGAACTGCACATATCGTCATCTTAAATGCAGAATTATGTAACATCACATTTCATAAGTTTACTTGCAAAGCAAACAATTTTGTAAAATGGTAATTATTTGAGATTTAAAGGCAGTTGTAAGTATATATTTTATCTAAAAATGCGATAACCGATATATTTTTGAGGAAAAAATATTATTTTTATTATTATTTTTTAAGTTGTGTGTGTTACGTTATATTAATTTGTTAAGCGAAACAAACATTTATTCAAGGATTTATCCTTTCTGGTATAACAAACACCGACTTCGCTAACTAAAGCTTAGCTGCACAGCCGGCCTTTGGCCGGGTGCTAGAATTTTCTACTCTTTGGGCTGGCGCAAGAATTTGATCCTTTATGGTATAACAAGTACCGCTTTCGCTTAGTAAAGCTTCTAAAATCTGCTTTGTTACCGAACGAAGGCCGATTTCGCAGAGAAGCTTTAGTTAGCGAAGCCAGTATTTGTTATACCATAAAGGAGAAAATCCTTGCGTCCGGCCGAAGACCGGCTATACAGAGAAGCTATACCATAGAGGATAACATCCTTGCGCCCGGACGAAGGCCGGCTGTGAAGCTTTAGTTAGCGAAGCCGGAACTTGTTTTATCAAAGAGGAGAAAATCCTTGCGACCGGCCAAAGGCCGGCTATACTTTCGAGTTTGTAAGCATGTTGTGGACATTATGACACTCTAAAAATGATGGACATATTGACACTTTTAAAAGTGTCTATGAGACTGGACGTTATGACATGCCACCTACAAACATATATATTTGTCTCCATATAACGAATTATTTCAAAAGATCTCTGCATCGCATACTTACAAAGGACCACTTGGAACTAATAAAAAATATTTCTTTTGTATTATAAACTTTTTATATGATGAAGAAATTTTGTGGTCCCATACAGATTCATTTATAGGAAGTTCGACTGTATTAGAATTTGAAGCACAGCCGCGAATAACGTTGTAAACGCCACATTTTGTAAAAACTGTTTTTTTGCAGATAACCGCTGACCTTACTCTCTTACACAGTTTAAACATCAAATCAACCAAAACTATGCACCTTAACGCCTTCAAAATGGCATACAAATATCAGCCAGTGGAACAACATTGCAAGTTACTAACAAAATTATGAAACCGAAATTGTTTTGCAGTGCGGAATAATGTTTTAAAAGCCTTTTTCATAAAAGTTTTTATGATCATTATTTCTAATAAAAGAAAAACCTTTTTAAAACAAATAATGCTGCCTATCAAAAAAAGTGTTTTTGGTCTCCTGAAAAATTATTATTTTGTAACTTAAAACATTATTCGCGGCTGTGCTTCATTTATTAAAAAGGAAATACATACCTACATATATTAACTCAAAAATCTAAGGACCTGCAGATGTTGCCATTTATTCTTGAAAATTCTTAGCATTTGGGAGTGAAATGGGGTAGGCTCCTGCAGAATTTACATATTTTTGGCAAAAACATATAATTTTTCCAGAAAAATCTGTAAAAGCCGATGCGTTTGAAAATAAAATGAGATCTGACTATCTAAGTTCGTTGAAAGAATTGCGTTATAGCTACAAAATATTTGGGCCGATGGACAAGGAAATTGAATATACAATAGCTAGTTTAAATCAATATGATGAACTTGAGAACTATGAAAGAATAAACAAAGAACATTCTTATATTATTTCAACGCCTATCGAAAATAAGACCGGTAATTCTAAGAGTTTCGGTGTTGAAGTAATAGAAAAAGATCATTGTTATAACAAAGTTACCATTGATTCTGACCCAGAAAAAGAACGGGGAAAAACAGATTTAGATAGAAAGAAAGCAATTCGACCCAATATGATGTTTGAGTCAAAAGCAGTTATGCAAATTCGAAAAAAAAATTATATCTTTTCTAATTTGACTTTTCACTGAAGTGAATAAGGTTGCAGATGCAATTAGTTTTGGATTCTATGATTTTGTAGAAACTTCAGACTGGAATACCTGAAACATTGGAGAACAATTAACTAATTTTGCTTTGGATGCTTCTTTTTTAGCTGTATTAAAAGAAAGTAGATCAATTGATTGCTTCTGTTTACCTTGTCAAATTGATGATATACAGTTTGATAAGTAAATAAAAACTGCTAATGAAAAATCAGCCTGAATGGGTTTTTATACCATTATTGTGTTTTTCTCATTACACATAATGTGCTCTAAAATTTTTTTCGCATGAATTCATGTATATAAATTCATTACCAGGTGAGGGCGAAGGAAAGCGGCTTTATGATAGATTTATAAGCACAATAAACGAAAAACAATAATGGCATTACTGTCCAATATTAAAAAGAGATTTGCAAACAGATGGTACAAGCTGTAGTATATTTGTATTGATGTACGCATCTAAATTGCTAAAACATGAGCCTTAATCAAACTTAATTAAACTCAATAAGTTTCGAAAAGATGTAATAAAGAGTAACCTTAATGTACAAAAATGAAGAGTAACCTTTCCGGGTTAAAATAAATAGAATGTATGCCGACCATTTAAAATAAGGGCAACGCACTGGCATAGTACCTCTCGGGTTGTGTGGAAAACTATGCAAATTAACTTTTAATTAACAGGTACGTTCTGAAAATCACGTGATTTCAAATCACATGCGCTTTTAAAATCACACGTGCCTTTTTGTAGTGTTCTGTGAATCACACAGTTCTTGTGTTTTTCAGTGTGATTTACAGTGGCTGGGGTTCGAACCAGGAAGAAGTAAGGAAAAAACATATAAAATCAATTAAAATGGATAATCATTCAGCAAAGCAAATTTCGATCTACCAAATGTTAGAATACAATTTGGTTTAAGGATTGATGTTTGACTATTGACGTCAGCAGTCGTCGATGGCTGCGAGTGTAAGACGGCAAATCCATCTGAGGAGATCGAGTGGTTACGATCGAAACATGTCATGGTAACCTGCCGGCCGGGGTTCGAGCCCCAGCCACGTCAAGAATGAAAGATTATCAATAACAATTTTAATTAATTTTCATGTTGTAAAATTCCTTTCGTCATAAAAATAATTTAATGAAAAATTAAATTTCATGAAATTAAGCCTAATTAAAAATATTAAAAATTTGGATTAAAAACCATAAATAGTTCAACAAAATAACCACAATACTAAATAATTTGTTTTTTTAACCGATTTAGCGATCTCAAATTAGTTTTAGGGTGAATGCCAATGTTAAGTTTTGCTCTACTTAAGAACCGCTGCACCCATTATCTTGACCTTTTTGCAGTAATCACCTTTGATAATAAAAATTAAGGGGGCGCGCGCAGGTGGAGCAATACCCCCATAGGATGCATATCATTAATATTGCGTAACTGAAGAACTATTAAACTTAAAGTCTTCAAACGTGGCTTAAGCCAAAATAATGGTAAATTATAAGTTTTAAAATAAAAATTGGCGGGTAGACGGAGGAAGAGCAGTACCCCCCATAGAACGAAAATATTTAATACCGAATATCTGAAGATAAAAGTCTTCAAGCTTTGTAGGATCCACACTATGGTAAACTACACCTTTCAAAATAATAGTAAGTGGGTAGGTGCAGTGGAAGCAATAAATAATATATTAATACAAAATCATATGGTTGTTTGTTCCCTAAAGACTCGTAAACTACTGAAATTTTCTGATTATCCGACACATAGGCTATTAATATTTTTTAATTTTAAGGTGGGCGTGTTACCTTCCATACGTTGACATTAAAGATTTCTACATATTTGGAGTACTGTAAAAGTGAAAGTATTCCAATTTTGTACAAATAGCTTAGATAATTATATACAACCTCTTTCAAAAAGTTTGTTCAATGGAAAAAGCCCGAATGGTACCTCCCATTCGAATAAAAATTAAATTTATATTTATATGCAAAACGGTGACTGTTAAAGCAATTAAATTGAGTACAAGACAACATCCACTTAAATAGCAAGGTACTAAAGAAATGAGAATCTGAAAAGGGGAGCTTTTTGGTATTTTTCATTTTACAGACGGCACTTTTTTAATGTTCGTTAATATTGGACCTGGAAACATAAAATAAAACATGCCATATCCTGAGCGGGTGACAATCTATAAAATAGAACTTTTTGGTGATTTGTCGTTCTCAAGCTGGTACTAACTTAGAATTGGACTCAGGCGCTAAACCTCCTATACTCAGAAAATATAAATTAACGCTTTAGAAGAGAAATATTAAAGCAATAGTTTCCGTTCTCAAAAGAAAAACAAAGCCATTTAACCGTGGTTACGCTATTTACCCTCTATTCCGCCTCCAGTCTATCTCTCCGCTAGACCGTCTGCTGACCAAATGCGAAAGTTACTTTTTTGTGGTACGCTTTATCAGCTCAACAGCTAAACCGATTTTAATGAAATTGCAAATATAGGGTTTTTATTATTAATAAGATTTTTCTATGACGTGCTAAATTCCCAATTTTTATTTTTGATAAATACACTGAAATTTATTGTTGAGGGAACGCTAGATTCTATGCGCATTTCACTGGTTGCTTTGGAAACATTTTCCCAAAGGTTTTAGAAAAGCTAAAAATATTATACAAATAAAACTGTAAAGCGAATAAGAATTATAAACATTCAAGATTCTACTTGTAGCAATATTAAAGCTTAAACAAAACACCAACAATAAACGGTGAGTTTATCTTTTCTAACATTCCCCTACAAGTGGTTGGCTTTTTCCGAATTGAATTGTAGTTGAAAGTGGATAAAAAGAAAAAACAAAAATTAAAAAAAATCGCTTCATTTCGTCAGAAAACAAAAACAAAAAAAAAACCATTTGCATTTAAGTTTTTTTTTACGGGCACCTGCAAATTTATTATCAAAGTTATTTTCGGGAATACAAAATTTATTATCTCTATGACGTGCTAAACTACCAATTTTTATTTTTGATAAATACACTGAAATTTATTGTTGGGGGAACGCTAGTTTCTATGCGCATTTCACTGGTTGCTTAGGCCAGATCATCAGTAAACATTTTTCCAAAGAAAAGCTAAAAATATTATAAAAATAAAACTGTAAAGCGAATACTTAATTTTAACACTCAAAATTCTACTTGTAACAATATCAAAGCTTAAGCGAAACACCAACAATAAACGGTTGGTTGGCTTTTTTCCGACTCCTCACTATTGTAATATGGGTATAAAAAGCCAACAACTCAAAAAAGAACTAATGTATTAATGTTTTTTACATGAAGGCTTACTGCCTTGTTCACAAAACTATTTTAGGTTTACCAAAAAAAAAAATTTCTATGAAAATTTTGGTTAATAAAGCTTTGTTAAATTTAATAATGGCCTATAAATATGGCGCACTGTGGCTGAAAATTTAATTTCATCGGCCAAAAGACCAATTTTTTGTCATCGCCAATTTAAAAAATTTTAACGCCATTCGATAGCAAACATATTAGAACTAAGGTATACAAAAAACTAGATTAAAATATTGGTAATTGTGGCTGTGGCATGCTGCTGGAAACAAATATTTTATGTTGTTTTAGAAAAAAATTAATTTTTGTAAATTTGATCAGAACTAAATTATGATTACTCGCAAACCATTATCAATAATTGGTCTAAATTTTTTTTTTGTTATATTAGTGGGATAGTAGTCTTTAAGAAGTTGTTCATTATATCACTGTATCATTTATACCTGATGTGTTATTAAATGTTTCCCTAGGTTCTATATTTTAGTTAAATCCGAATTTAAGAGGAGTAGAACTTGTTAGGGTCAAAATGGGTTAAAGAGATTTAAGTACCATCAGAAAGCTGAAAGTGTCCTTTTTAACCCCATATATACTTGTGCAACTGTTTGGAACTGTCTGTTGAATACTTTTTTCATTTTAATGAAATTACTCGCAACATTTTTTTTTTGCTCTTTTTATTTAAGCTGCTCATATGACTGAAATATAGCAAAATTGTTTAAGAACGTTTTGTTTTGAAAAATTATTTTGCATCTTATGAACGGCTGAACTTATTTGAATGAAATTTTAAACTGTCATAGCCGGGTAGCTTTTGAGTTGAATTGAAAGAAAACTTTTAAAAAATTCACCAAAAATATATATATGGAATTTGTAAAAAAATATTCTATATATATAAAATTGTAACGTTACTGACTGACTCACTGACTCACTGATTCATCATCGCACAGCCTAAACGCCTGAAGCTAGACACTTGAAATTTGGACCAGAGATTGGTCACTCCCCAAATCGATCCACTAAGACGGGATTTTTGGAAATTCGAATGTTTAGGGGGTAAAAAAGGGTAAAAACGGGAAAATTCGGTAACCTTATATCTCCAAAACTAAAAGAGATACAAAAAAAATTTAATACCTATCGTAGTTCTTTAGAAAAATAAGCGGACAGGTGTCTGGTACTTTTTTGAAATTCGGCCCTATTTGGGAGTAAACGTGTAAAATCTGAATTTTAGTACTTTTTTGACACCCCATCTATCTTTTGAACCAATAAACATAGAAACAAAGTCAATACCGCATTCGAAACTTATCAAAAAAATACGAATATAAATTTGGTACTTTTTCGAAATTCGATCATTTAAGGGGTAAAAATCGTAATTATTTTTGGTACTTTTTTTAAAAAACATTTTTCTCCATTTTTTGAAATATTCGTACTAAATTATGGGCTGCCACTATAATACGTGAAATTTTTTATACTTTAATGGGGTGAAAAATAGTACCAAAATGGGGGAATACAGGAAATTTGATATTTTACTTAACTTTTTGGTATTTTTTAAATTATCGTTATGTTGGACCTAAAAACATAAGATTCAACATGCAATGTCGTGAGTGGATAAGAATCTATGACGGAACTTTTTAGTACTTTTTTGTTCTTTAACTGGTACTTTTTGAATTTCCTTTAGTATTGGACCTAGAAACATAAAATTCAATATGCAATGTCCTGGATGGATGAGAATCTATAAGAATGAACTTTTTGGTACTTTTTTATTCTTTGATTGGTACTTTTTGAATTTCAGTTGGTATTGGACCTAGGAAGATAAAATTAAACATGCACTATCCTGTGTAAATGAGAATCTTTTAGTGGGATCTTATTGGTACTTTTTATTCGTTAGCTGATACTTTTTGAATTTCCGTTAGTATTGGGCCTAGAAACATAAAATTAAACATGGAACCTCTTGAGTGAATGACAATCTGTAAGAGAGATGTTTTTGGTACTTTTTCGTTTTTTAAATGGTACTTTTTTTAAATTTTCGCTAATGTTGGTCTAATGAACATAAAATTAAACCTGCATGGTCCTGAGTGAATGAGAATCTCTAAAAGCGCTTATTGGTACTTCTTAGTTATTAAACTGGTACTTTTTGAATATCCGTTATTATTGGACTGAGAAACATAAAATTAAATATACAATGCCCTAAGTGGATAAGAATCTATAAGAGGGAAGTTTTTGGTACTTCTTTGTTCTTTAACTGTTACTTTTTGAATTTCCGTTTGTATTGGACCTAGAAACATAAAATTAAACATACAAGGTCCTGAGTGTAAGAGGGCTTTTTGGTACTATTTTGTTCTTTAACTGGTACCTTCTATATTTCCGTATTTATTGGATCTAGCAACATAAAATTAAACATGCAAGTTCCTGAGTGAATGAAAATCTGTAAAAGGGATTTTTTGCTACTTTTTCGTTCTCTAACTTTTATTTTTTTTAAATAAACTGGTACTTTTTTTAAGTTAATATTTATTTTTGTGCATTAAATAAAAAAGCAAATTGGTGTCTGGTACTTTTACGAAATTTGGTCGTTTTAGGTAGTAAATCTAAAAAACATCAAAAATTCGCTAACCTTATATCTCCTAAACAAAAAGAGATACAAAAAATTGAATACTAATTATTGTTCATTAAAAAATAAACGGACAGGTGTCTGGTACTTTTTTGAAGTACGGCCTTTTTGGGATGTAAAAGGGTAAATAAATATTGTATCACATTTTCAGCTTATCTAAAAAATACAAAACAGATTTGGACCTTTTTTGAAATTCAAACGTTTAAGGTGTGAAAATCGTTCCTAATTTTGTTACTTTTTTCACAACATTTTTCTCCATCTCTATCTATATATATAAAATTGTAACGTTACTGACTGACTCACTGACTCACTGACTCACTGATTCATCATCGCACAGCCTAAACGCCTGAAGCTAGACACTTGAAATTTGGACCAGAGATTGGTCACTCCCCAAATCGATCCACTAAGACGGGATTTTTGGAAATTCGAATGTTTAGGGGGTAAAAAAGGGTAAAAACGGGAAAATTCGGTAACCTTATATCTCCAAAACTAAAAGAGATACAAAAAAATTTAATACCTATCGTAGTTCTTTAGAAAAATAAGCGGACAGGTGTCTGGTACTTTTTTGAAATTCGGCCCTATTTGGGAGTAAACGTGTAAAATCTGAATTTTAGTACTTTTTTGACACCCCATCTATCTTTTGAACCAATAAACATAGAAACAAAGTCAATACCGCATTCGAAACTTATCAAAAAAATACGAATATAAATTTGGTACTTTTTCGAAATTCGATCATTTAAGGGGTAAAAATCGTAATTATTTTTGGTACTTTTTTTAAAAAACATTTTTCTCCATTTTTTGAAATATTCGTACTAAATTATGGGCTGCCACTATAATACGTGAAATTTTTTATACTTTAATGGGGTGAAAAATAGTACCAAAATGGGGGAATACAGGAAATTTGATATTTTACTTAACTTTTTGGTATTTTTTAAATTATCGTTATGTTGGACCTAAAAACATAAGATTCAACATGCAATGTCGTGAGTGGATAAGAATCTATGACGGAACTTTTTGGTACTTTTTTGTTCTTTAACTGGTACTTTTTGAATTTCCTTTAGTATTGGACCTAGAAACATAAAATTCAATATGCAATGTCCTGGATGGATGAGAATCTAAAAGAATGAACTTTTTGGTACTTTTTTATTCTTTGATTGGTACTTTTTGAATTTCAGTTGGTATTGGACCTAGAAAGATAAAATTAAAAATGCAAGGTCCTGAGTAGATAAGAATCCATAAGAGGGAAGTTGTTGGTACTTTTTTGTTCATTTACTGGTACTTTTTGAATTTCCGTCAGTATTGGACCTAGAAACATAAAATTAAACATGCACTATCCTGTGTAAATGAGAATCTTTTAGTGGAATCTTATTGGTACTTTTTATTCGTTAGCTGATACTTTTTGAATTTCCGTTAGTATTGGGCCTAGAAACATAAAATTAAACATGGAACCTCTTGAGTGAATGACAATCTGTAAGAGAGATGTTTTTGGTACTTTTTCGTTTTTTAAATGGTACTTTTTTTAAATTTTCGCTAATGTTGGTCTAATGAACATAAAATTAAACCTGCATGGTCCTGAGTGAATGAGAATCTCTAAAAGCGCTTATTGGTACTTCTTAGTTATTAAACTGGTACTTTTTGAATATCCTTTATTATTGGACTGAGAAACATAAAATTAAATATACAATGCCCTAAGTGGATAAGAATCTATAAGAGGGAAGTTTTTGGTACTTCTTTGTTCTTTAACTGTTACTTTTTGAATTTCCGTTTGTATTGGACCTAGAAACATAAAATTAAACATACAAGGTCCTGAGTGTAAGAGGGCTTTTTGGTACTATTTTGTTCTTTAACTGGTACCTTCTATATTTCCGTATTTATTGGATCTAGCAACATAAAATTAAACATGCAAGTTCCTGAGTGAATGAAAATCTGTAAAAGGGATTTTTTGCTACTTTTTCGTTCTCTAACTTTTATTTTTTTTAAATAAACTGGTACTTTTTTTAAGTTAATATTTATTTTTGTGCATTAAATAAAAAAGCAAATTGGTGTCTGGTACTTTTACGAAATTTGGTCGTTTTAGGTAGTAAATCTAAAAAACATCAAAAATTCGCTAACCTTATATCTCCTAAACAAAAAGAGATACAAAAAATTGAATACTAATTATTGTTCATTAAAAAATAAACGGACAGGTGTCTGGTACTTTTTTGAAGTACGGCCTTTTTGGGATGTAAAAGGGTAAATAAATATTGTATCACATTTTCAGCTTATCTAAAAAATACAAAACAGATTTGGACCTTTTTTGAAATTCAAACGTTTAAGGTGTGAAAATCGTTCCTAATTTTGTTACTTTTTTCACAACATTTTTCTCCATCTCTATCTATATATATAAAATTGTAACGTTACTGACTGACTCACTGACTCACTGACTCACTGATTCATCATCGCACAGCCTAAACGCCTGAAGCTAGACACTTGAAATTTGGACCAGAGATTGGTCACTCCCCAAATCGATCCACTAAGACGGGATTTTTGGAAATTCGAATGTTTAGGGGGTAAAAAAGGGTAAAAATGGGAAAATTCGGTAACCTTATATCTCCAAAACTAAAAGAGATACAAAAAAAATTTAATACCTATCGTTGTTCTTTAGAAAAATAATCGGACAGGTGTCTGGTACTTTTTTGAAATTCGGCCCTATTTGGGAGTAAACGGGTAATATCTGCATTTTAGTACTTTTTTGACACCCCATCTATCTTTTGAACCAATAAACATAGAAACAAAGTTAATACCACATTCGAAACCTAACAAAAATATACGAATTTAAATTTGGTACTTTTTCGAAATTCGAACATTTAAGGGGTAAAAATCGTAACTATTTTTGGTACTTTTTTCAAAAAACATTTTTCTCCATTTATTGAAATATTCGTACTAAATTATGGGCTGCCACTATTATACTGAAATTTTTTATACTTTAATGGGGGGAAAATAGTACCAAAAAGGGGAAATACGAGAAATTTGATATTTTACTTAACTTTTTGGTTCTACAACTGGTATTTTTTAAATTATCGTTTATGTTGGCCCTAAAAACATAAGATTCATCAAGCAATGTCCGGAATGGATAAGAATCCATAAGGGGCAGTTTTTGGTACTTTTCTGTTAATTAACTGGTACTTTTTGAATTTCCGTTAGTATTGGCCCTATAAAAATAAAATTAAACATGCAATGTCCCGAATAAATGAGAATCTATAAGAGGGAACTTTTTGGTACTTTTTTGTTCATTAACTGGTACTTTTTGAATTTACGTTAATATTGGACTTAGAAACATAAAATTCAAAATGAAATGTCCTGAGTGGTTAAGAATCCATAAGGGGAAGTTTTTGGTACTTTTCTGCTCATAAAATGGTACTTTTTGAATTTCCGTTAGTATTGGACCTATAAAAATAAAATTAAACATGCAATGTCCTGAATGGATGAAAATCTATAAGAGGAAACTTTTTGGTACTTTTTTGTTCATTAACTGGTACTTTTTGAATTTCTGTTAGTATTGGACCTAGAAACATACAATTCAATATGCAATGCCCTGGATGGATGAGAATCTATAAGAGTGAACTTTTTGGTACTTTTTTAATCTTGGACTGGTACTTTTTGAATTTCCGTTGGTATTGGACATAGACAGATAAAATTAAACATGCAAGGTCCTGAGTGGATAAGAATCTAAGAGGAAAGTTTTTGGTACTTTTTTGTTCATTTACTGGTACTTTTTGAATTTCCGTCAGTATTGGACCTAGAAACATAAAATTAAACATGCACGATACTGTGTAAATGAGAATCTTTAAGTGGGATCTTATTGGTACTTTTTTATTCGTTAGCTGGTACTTTTTGAATTTCCGTTAGTATTGGACCCAGAAACATGCAATTAAACATGGAAGGTCTTGAGTGAATGACAATCTGTTAGAGAGATCTTTTTGGTGCTTTTTCGTTTTTTAACTGGTCCTTTTTTTAAATTTTCGCTAATGTTGGTCTAATGAAAATAAAATTAAACGTGCATGGTCCTGAGTGAATGAGAATCTCTAAAAGCGCTTATAGGTACTTTTTAGTTATTAAACTGGTACTTTTTGAATATCCGTTATTATTGGACTTAGAAACATAAAATTCAAGATGCAATGCCCTAAGTGGATAAGAATATATAAGAGGGAACTTTTTGGTACTTCTTTGTTCTTTAACTGGTACTTTTTGAATTTCAGTTAGTATTGGACCTAGAAACATAAAATTAAACATGCAAGGTCCTGAGTGAATAAAAACCTGTAAGATGGCTTTTGGTACTATTTTGTTCTTTAACTGGTACCTTTTATATATCCGTATTTATTGGATCTAGAAACATAAAATTAAACATGCAAGCTCCTGAGTGAATGAGAATCTGTAAGAGTTATTTTTTTTTAAATAAACTGGTAATTTTTTTAATTTAATATTTATTTTTGTGCATTAAATAAAAAAGCAAATTGGTGTCTGGTACTTTAACAAAATTCGGTCGTTTTAGGTAGTAAATCTAGCTTTTAAGCCAATACGTATAGAAATAAAAATTAAATAACATTTGTTACTTATCTAAAAAATACAAATGCGAATTTGGTACTTTTTCGAAATTCGAACGTTTCAGGGGTGAAAATTGTACCTATGTATATCGATCCCGCGAACCTCATACCTCCTAAACTAAAAGAGATAAAAAACATCAGCAATTCGCTAACCGTATATTTCCTAAACAAAAAGAGATACAAAAAATTTAATACTAATTATTGTTCATTAAAAAAAATAAACGGAGAGGTGTCTGGTACTTTTTTGAAGGAAGACCTTTTTGGGGTGTAAAAGAGTAAATAAATATGGTATCACATTTTTAGCTTATCTAAAAAATACAAAACAGGTTTGCCCCTTTTTTGAAATTCAAACGTTTAAGGTGTTTTCTCAACATTTTTTCCATCTCTATATAATATTAATTTGTAAAGTAACTGACGGATTCATCATCGCACATCCTAAACTCTTGAAGCTAAAAAGCTGACTTTTGGACCGAAGGTTGTCCTCTCGCCAAATCGATTCCGCTAACCAAAAAAATCCAAAATTAAAGAGATCCAAAAAATTTAACACTTATTGTTGTTCGTTAAAAAAAATAAGGGGACAGGTGCCTGGTACTTTTTTGAAAATAAACTTTGGCATAAAAATATGTCCACGAAGAAAAAGGAGACGCTAACGAAGTAGCGGGTTAAATGCTAGTAAATAATATTTAAGCTCGAGGTCAGTTTTTCCTTTTTAAATTTTTTATTTTTCAATATTTCGACATCCTTTGGATGTCATCTTCAGGAATCTTAAAATAAATATAATCAAACATAAATCATATATTAATATCACTATAATATTAAACAACATATGTAAACAATAAAAAATTAAGACTTACACCGAGTGACAAAAATACACAACAATTAGCTTGAAGATCTATTATTGCACTAATTTGTATTTTTGTTGTGTATTTTTGTCACTCGGTGTAAGTCTTAATTTTTTATTGTTTACATATAGTTTATAGTGATATTAATATATGATTTATGTTTGATTATATTTATTTTAAGATTCCTGAAGATGACATCCAAAGGATGTCGAAATATTGAAAAATAAAAAATTTAAAAAGGAAAAACTGACCTCGAGCTTAAATATTATTTATTATTTTTTTACAAATTACAATTGAAAAAGGTCGAATAATAAAACAACTTAAAAAAGATATATATGGATTGTCAAAAAAAAATTTAACTTAAGCTGAGTTACAAAAAATATGCTTAAATGTTAAGGGGATCGTCTTTGTCTTTGGAGATATTCGGATAAAACGGATTTTTTGGCTTGATTTTATAACGATTTTTCTAGTTTTTTAATCGGGTGGACTATGTTTTATGTCAAACTGTTATCAATAGTGGGTTCACCAATGTTATATTGGTAGTAAAGCAGTCTTTAAACAATGTTATGTTGTATTACTGTACCGATTATACCTGTTGTGTTATTAAATATTTTTCAGGTTCTATATTTAAGTCAAATTGAAGTTCAGAAGAACAATGCACTTTTGTACCTGTTTGGACCAGCCTACAGAACACTTTTTTAGTTTGTGTAAAATTATTCGCAACATTTCGTTGCTCTTTTTATTTTACCTATTCGTATGACTGAAATATAAGTGTACCAAGCCAAGTTGTGCTAGGTATTTTATAATAAGCCCAATTATGAATAAAAATTCCCCGGGAGTTTTCTCCCTTCTCGCAATTTTCCTATGTAAATTCCATTGTAAAAATGGGAAAAGGGAAAAAACTCCCGGGGAATTTTTATTCATAATTGGGCTAAATATATAATTACCAATGCCTGTGGGATTTTAAGCGTATCCTACTTTAGCCCATTTTAGTTTTTTATTCTACCTTATTGTGCTACCTAGGAACACAGTATAACGCATGCGATGTATAAAAGCCAGTGGTATTCGAACAAAATATCAGTTGTTAAAATATATCTAAGCAATAACAATCTAATTTTTAAATATCTATTAAAACGGAGGGTTTCAGCTATAAATAATTATCCGAAGAGTATTTTAAAAAAAAAAGGAGGAAGATGTTTTAAGTAACATTGAACGAAAACTCAATTTATATTCCTGCAGCACTGAAATATGATCGGAACTGCAAATTAAACCAAGTCCCGGAAAAATCATTAGATAGGACTAATGCATAGGCATTTGTATTATCGCCGCTACATACAAGAATACGAATAATGGAGCACATACTAAAAATCAGTTATGATTTTGGTTTTGGACCTGCAGGATCAATAAGAAACAATGACACCAACAAGGATTTAAGAAGCATAAAAAAGAAGCATGTTCAGGATGAATTTCGCAAATGTGGGTTGATTATAGACCAACCTAAACAAGGATCAGGCAATACGTGTAATGGGAATACATCAAGAAGGATATTTTCTTATCCCAAAAAAGCATCTGAAATAACAGGTGTTGATATAAGTCTTATATCAAGATTTAAAACAATCATTGATGTACTTGCATGCAATGAACAAATTGATTTTAGAAAATTTGGGGATTATGCCAAAGAAACAGTAAGAATATATACTACTAATTGTTCATGGAGAAATATGTCTGCAACAATTCATAAAATCCTTTATCATGGGGAGGATGTCATTAGGGATCATTTAGTACCACTAGGAGATCTGTCAGAGGAAGCCCAGGAAAAAAGGAATAAAGATTACAGATTTTATAGGGGGCACAATACCAGAAAAATGTCACGAGATTTTACAAACGAAGATCTGTTTAATATATTGTTGGCAACGACAGATCCGCTCATCTCTAGCATTCGAAGTCAATGGAAAGTAGAACATCGGGACTTACAGTGCAGCCACACGATCAAGATTTTCTTGATAGTCTTTTACATATACTGATTGTCAAAATATGCAAAAGTTGAAAGCTGTGACGTAGGCTGCACGCAAGTTGAAAGCAATTTACTTTTTCAAGATGTCGTCGCCGAGAAAACAACTCAAAATGTTTTGCTATTTTCCACTTTTGATTTTTCTGCACTGTAGGCTGTTCGAAGGGACGTTATTTTTTTCTTTACTTCTTCCACTGGCATTTTTGTTTCAGAAGCTAAAGACTCGTAGGCTTTTATTTTTAAATCATTTCGCCTATATGATGAAAGATTCATAAAATTTCATGGCTTCTGTACAGCTCTATGAATCGCAGAACATCATTTTGCTTATTAATTTTATAAATAAATTTTATTAATAAACATATTTCACTATTTTTTTAGGTTTTTAGTTAAAATTTTAAAATTCCCGCAACAATTTGTAAAAAAAAGAACTTCAGCTTTTGCCGGCAAAATATTTGTGAAAAAAAAAAACAAAAACAACTTCAAAAGATTTGTAATAAGATGTTTTCTTGAACGAAAATTGATACACTCACTGGCAAGAGAATTTTAGAGGCAAGTTCGTATCAATTTTTAAAAGTATGAGTGTATTGGTAAAAAAGTGTGAGTGTATTAAAACTTGATAGCCAAAACTTGATCGTATAACCCTCAAGTTAGATGAAGAAGCAAAAGGGCTGCTACAGGACAGAGATATTACAAAACCAAGTATGGAATATTTGGAGGCAATTTTCCAACCGAATGAATAGTAGATATAATTAACTTTTACTGTTTTTTTTTAGCAAAAAATATGTTATTTAAATAAAAAAGAAAATAAACATATAAAAGTTTACACTTATTTTTTTAATTTAAAAAGTATTCAAGTGGAACTGGTTCCAGTTGAACCTGTTGTAGAGTTGATAATGTAGAAACCTATTCACAAAATGATCATAGGTATTATTACATGCCTATGCATTTTTTAAAGGTATATATAAAGGTGATACGAATACTCATTTGTTCTTTCGCTGATAAAAAAAAAAATTTCTCCAGAAATACATAAAATTGTTTATATTTTTCGAAAGAAAACATTATGTTTGACATTTATACTCCCTATGCTCTATTCCAAATCAAATTTTTCAAACAAAAAAAAAATTAATTTGAGTAAAAATTTCTAATAATTCAACACACCGATTTTTATACAACTAGAAAATTCTAATCAATATCGAGTGGTAAATTGTATTGCCTTTTCTGAACAAAAAAAAAATTTAAAGCCGTTTTCCGGGATTGGGAATTCGGGTATTTCTTAACCAAAAGTGGGGATGTTTATCAATCCACTGTTTTAAGAACTTTTTAATCTACATAACTGCCTAAATTCATTATGACACCTTTATTTATGTTAGATTTATAGAATGTCAAACATTAAAATTATTATTTATATAGCGTAAATGAATAAAAGGGCTTTCAATATGAGTAAAAAATAATAATTTTAAGGTTTGACATTCTTTAAATCTGACATGAACAAAGATATATTAATGAAATTTGGCAGTTATGTAGATTAAAAAGTTCTTAAAACAGTGGGCTGAAAAACATCCCATTTTTGAATAAAAAATACCATAATTCTCAAGCTCAATAATTTGCATTTTCATACCAAATGCTAAAAAACATTAAAAGTTAAATTTTGACCTTAAATTTCTCAACAACTACTGAACCGATTTTAACAAAATTAACACTGTAAAAAAGTTCAAGAAGTCTACTCTCCTGCAAATTGCAAAATTATCTCTATCGGTTCAAAAGTTACAGATTTTTGGCCGATGAAAAACTATTTTCAGCCACTGTGTGGCGGTTAAAATGTAGTTGTTGCTAATCATGAAATATTTTTCTTTTCGGTATTTTCGTGCAACCCTTAAGCATTTTTTCTGGTATTTTAAAGGTTAATATGTATTTACTTACCAGATCAGCCATAATATTAAGTCTTAAACGAAATGAACTTTTTCCCGAATTAAAAAGTTTGTTATGTTCACGAACTGCTGCTTTATTTTCTTCAAAAGCTGTTTGGCTCCGAAATTCATCATAAGTATGCATATAACTTTTATTAACATAATTCTGTAATAATAAAACATTAACTCCTTTTTTTATATATTTTACGTGTATATGCATGTACATATGTATAAATTTAATCGTACCATATATTCTTCAAAATTGCCATATTCAATTATACGACCGTTTTGCTCCACGTATGAGACTGCTATTTTTATACAGCATAAGATTAATGACCATTTATAAATTAACATGATCTACAGCTACAAACACTATTTTTACTATTTAGTCTTCTGTAAAATTTATTAACTAATTAACTAATTGACAAAAAAAAAATTTATTTATCTTGAACATGTTTGCATGAGTTCACATTGCAAACTCAGCAAAAAATTTGTATGTATTTGCTAAACATACTTAAATAGGTACATAAAACTCAAACTGAAAGTACAGTGAGGTTCATAAGTAATTTATAATTTTTGATATTTAATTGAATAAATAACTGCGCAATTTGTATGAAAGTGAATAAGGGTATTCTAATTTTGTCTTTCCGTGTTAAACTTTTATATTCACCCCTATTATGAAAGTCGACATCGACACAAGTCGACGGAACCTGCACATTAATGGTATTTTCTGAGTCGTTGTTGACAATAATCGATTACTTTTGTCAGTCAAGTGATATTTTCTAAGGCGCTTTTAAGTCGACGTCGAGTAGTATTGTCCCCGTTTTAGTCGACAGGAAATTTTGCGACGACTCAAATGAAAGTAAAAGAAATTTTAAAGGAAATATTAACATATTTAAAAATGGAAACATTTGCAAAAATAGCGAAAATTCGCGAACATTTTTAATAACGAAAGCCCTAAAACTATAAGAAATGGCAAAAATGTTGCTAAAATTGCAAAATTAGCGGAAATTCGCAAAAAATTGCTAACAGCTACATGATAGCAAAGTCTAATATTTGTTAAAAATCTTTAAAGCTGTAAAGAATCAGAAAACTTTTAAGAAAAAATCGCTGCTATCACGAGCATGGCTAAAATAAGCAAAAATTGCAAACTTTGAAACAAACCCTTAAATTGGTTTGAAATCGCTAAATCGGCTAAAAAACAAAATGTCGGGAAGTTACAAAAAAATTATGCAAAAACAGTGAAAATTCGCGAAAATTTTTAATATATCAAACAAGCCATAAAATTGATTAAAAGTCCCTTAACTGAAAGGAATGACAAAAATTCGGTGGAAATTGCTAAATTAACGGAAATTCGCAGAAATTTGCTAACAGCGGCATGAAAGAAAATTCTCATATTTATTAATAAACGTTAAAGCTATAAAGAATCAGAAAACTTACAGTAAAAATATCTTTTATCAAAAACATGCCAAAAATTCGCGAACAAAATTCAAAATTGGAAACAAACTCTACAGTTTATTTTATAAAGCTAAATAGGTTAAAAAAATATGTCAGAAAATAGCATAAATAGCGTTAAAAAGTGAGTGAAGAACAAAAAATAAAAAAATAAAAACAATTGGGGATGGGATTTTTTTGTCAAATTTTCGATAACTAGTCGACGTCGACACAACATTCTTATAAAATACCAAATTTACGTCGAAGTGATGTAGTAGTCGCCTTGCTATGACAACAACTAAAAATTAATGTCAACGTCGACAACGCCTTACATAATAGGGGTGATTATACATCTGAGGCCCCATATGTATTTTAAACAATTCATTTAAAAACAAGTTAGAGCGCTATGTCATGGACACCCTTCACCGACTGTTCGAATATTTCAGGAGTACGCTCTTTATGATATTTGGATATTATTAGTTAAAAAAAAATGGCGTCAGCATTAACATTTTAGTTGTTTTGAAATAAATTTTAAATTAAAATATCATTTAAATAACAAATTACTTAATTAATTTTTTCAAATAAAATAATTTGTAGAATTGTTGTTGCGAAATGTCAAAGCCAAGTTCTTTTTTGATGCTTCAGCTGGCAGCGCTAAAAACATTGACAATTGAGCCGTTTATTTTGAAAGTGGCATTAGTCACTTTTTCAAAAAAAATCGAGTTAATAATAAATATAATAATAAATAATAATAATAAATAATAATAATAATAAAT
This sequence comes from Pollenia angustigena, assembly GCA_930367215.1. Classification (NCBI taxonomy): domain Eukaryota; kingdom Metazoa; phylum Arthropoda; class Insecta; order Diptera; family Polleniidae; genus Pollenia; species Pollenia angustigena. The sequence goes on along the minus strand of OV884061.1, from coordinate 5,208,862 downwards.
ACTGAGAAAAATATCATTATCATGATGTATCAAATACAAGTGAATCTTCTCGAAAGTTAGCATCCATATTTTTAAACGTGTTAAAACGCAAACCCTTAAATATCTCGACTTAAAAACCGAAATGACTTATGCCACTTTCAAAATAAACGGCTCAATTATTCGTGCGTCGTTTTTGTTGTTATCTCCGTGAACATAACAAACTTTTTTTCCACTCATTGTGCAGAGAGAGTGTGCAGAAATCTCTCATGAAAACAATATGGCAAATTAGTATTTTATGCGTTGCAGACTAAATGTTAGTGCTACCAAGTTCGAAAATGTGTTTTTAGTACATATTTTCATCCATTTATTGTGAATGCCTGTTCTTCTTCTTATTTGCTATATGGGAGAGAATTTTCGGTTTTCAACAAACTTTTTAACAAACCTGCGCGAATTTAATAATTCGTTAAGATTTATTTTCTTTTATTTATGATTTTAAAATTTTTTAATATAAAAACAACACAAAAACTTATAAAGACATTGTTTTATTTTACAAAGCACGCAATTAACAACCATACTTTTAGCAAGTAAATGGGATACTTTGAAGAAAATAACCGAACAACTATTTGGATGATTTAGAAAAATTTAGGAATTGTAAGAAAAATGTGCAAATGGGGGGTTATAGAAGTAGGTCTTGGCTACATTTCCTCATATCCAGTTTTTTTCCATCAAGTTATTTTTTGAACAACTTTTTCAAAACAAACTTTCACACAAGTCGCTCGTTCATATTTTGACCCATTATGCAAAATTAAGGACTTGTAAGAAAAATGTGCAAATGAGGGGTTACAGAGGAAGGTCTTGGCTACGTTCCTCATATCCAGTTTTTTCCCATCAAGTTATTTTTTTAACAATTTTTTCTGACAAACTTTTTTACTCAAATCACTCAAAATATATTTCAACCCATTGTGCAAAATTTAGGACTTGTAAGAAAAATGTGAAAATTGGGGGTTATAGAGGAAGGTCTTGGCTACATTTCCTCATATCCAGTTTTTTTCCATGAAGTTATTTTTTGAACAAATTTTTCAAAACAAACTTTCACACAAGTCACTCGTTCATATTTTGACCCATTGGGCAAAATTTAGGACTTGTAAGAAAAATGTGCAAATGAGGGGTTACAGAGGAAGGTCTTGGCTACATTTACTCATATCCAGTTTTTTCCATCAAGTTATTTTTTAACAATTTTTTCTAACAAACTTTTGTACTCAAAACACTCAAAATATATTTTAACCCATTCTACAACATTTAGGACTTGTAAGAAAAATGTGCAAATGGGGGGTTATAGAGGAAGGTCTTGGCTACATTTCTTCATTTTTTATTTATTTATTTATTAAAGTCTATGGAATAATCCTTACAGACTAATTTAAATACAATTAATACAAAACATAATTAAGAAATTACAAATAATTTAACAAAAAACAAATATAAATGACATTTTTACATATGAAAATTAAAATATAATAAATTTTTTAGGTAATTGTATTTAAGTGTATTATAATATCTCTTTTCAAGATTTCCAAACTTTTATTAAAATCTATAAATGGTGTAACGTGTGAAATGTACAAAAATGATTTTTGGAGAATCCAAAGATTCAAAAAAAACATGTTTGGTTTACACTCGAAAAAGAAATTCATTTCTTCTTCAGTGTTGCTTCCTGATGGACTTTGGCACTTTGTCGGTTAGGCTGTAGCTCGCCGGGAATAGGGGGTTCGTGTCCATCATTGGTACTCACAGTCACTTCGATTGTGCCAAATGGAAACGGTGGAATTAACAGAAGCATTAGGACATCGAACATTGGACAAAAATCAAAACGATATGTGGGCATACCTAAAATAGGCGGACAGACGATTGACGAGGAAAAACTATTTACCGCGGAGATTCCCTGACATGGTCACTGCATGAGTCTTCAGGACTAGATGGTAACGTCCTGGACAGGCGGCCCACCCCATATGACGTTTTACTGCCATCCGTGGCACCACTCTTTGCCTGTAACAAAATTATTTGGAGTAATGCCCCACAAATTACTTACCACTCATTCATCTCGCCTTAGCTACATTTCAACCTATTTTTCTTTAAATTAAAACATATTTTCTTTCTATAAAAGATATTACAAAATTCAATTATTGTTTATTTATAATGTTTGTTACTTATTAAATATTATAATGTATATTGTAATAAATTATTCAAAAAAAAAAATGTTCTTAAAAAAAACTTCACTTAACGACAAATGTATACTTATGTATTTTCAAATACTTATATTACTAAGCGAATTGTAGTTAGGTTAAATGTCAAACCCTGTATACCTAAAATTAATATAATACATTGACGAGTTACAAAAGAAATTAAAGCTTTGCTTTCCTGTTGTATCTTTATTTTAGCACTATTCAATTTGCCAAGACAGGCCTTAGTTTAATTTCCTTTATAATAAAATCACATTGTTTGATAACCACTAATCAAACTTATTTTAGCCACTAAGTTATCTATTTAGTCGTCGGTTAAAGCTATTCAGTTATCTGTTAATTATAGTTCAGGGGGGTATGGCTAGTCCGATAGTCAATCACAACCCGGGTCAGGTTTAATCAAGCACCCAAGGGTCCATTCTACTACTAAGTCTTCAACCTGTTCAGTTATCGCTCCTTATACCTATAGGTTTTCCCCTTTCAGTGATCCATCTACTAATATCGAATTAGTTGTTTAGTGGTAGATATTTATGTGGTTATTTATTTCTGGATATACATTTAGGGTTTATTCTTAGTTATAGATTTAGGTATTCATTTATTTAACTATTGCGCCAATCAATTATTCAATCAAATATTTTTCCATCAAAACAAAACTCGATGTACTCTATTAGGGATGGTAAGTATTAATGACAAAAACGAGCAACCGAAGTTGCATGCCAACAAGGTAAGTGTTTACCCAAGAAGAGGTTGTGAGGAACCAATTGGTTGGGACGTTAACTATTGAATGATTGATTCAAGCAATTAATTAAATAGTTTGTATTTATTAAGTTATGTTAATTGTACCAATAATTTGGTTAAATTCTTGATTAAATCAATGTTTTATTTGTTTATTTAAGATATTGCTACTTTAATTTATAATTCTAAATTATTATCTATTTATGCATCTATTGGTTTGTTAAAGAATTCATTCATAGCTTAAGGTGTCTAATCATAAATTTCCTGTAATTTATCCAGTCGTATCCAGTTATCCATTCAGTTATACTTCTGGTTAGTTTCAGTTATTCCCTCCGTTATACCCAGTCATTCACAAAGTTAGTTCTAGTCATATATTAAACTACTCACTAGCTTATTAATTCAGTCATACTTGAGCTTATTCATTGGATTATTATTCAAGTTATTCTTTAATTAATATTCTTAGTTATTCCCTAATCTTATTGGTTTTATTAAATATCTAAATCTTGATCTAGTTATTTGTGTGTTAATCACTCAGGTTTTCATGGATTAATTAGTTTAAGCCGTTAAGTATCAATTTAATTTAATTATTTAAAAAGTTTCGTGCACGCATTTATTTAAGTTCCCAATAGAGTATAGTACCTATGATTTGACAACCCATGAAAGATTCAATATTTCAATTTGTTATACTCGTCTAGAATCTATTTGTCAAATAAAGATTTACTTCATTTCTTGCGACTTTAATCTATTATTGGTATTTAAATATATTAAAATATTAAGCTGTCTTTGATTCTTAATCTTTTCGGAGTCTATCGAATCATTCATTGATAGTTCCCACAGTCAGTCAAGATCTTGCAGGTTTATTGGTTGACTTATTTATTCATGATTTTATTTATGGACCTATTCATTTACTATCTGAGCTATTGATTCCCCTGTGCCCTAAGCAAGCTTATCGAAATTATCAACCGGTTACTCAAGTGTCGATTAGGCAGATGGTTTTTCAAAAATAACTTGAACCGAAATTATCAAGCAATTTGCAAAATTGCTGTTCAATTTACGAAGCCGAGAATCGATTCACAAAATTGGAAATCAATTTAAAAGGTATTTGCCAATCAATTTACAAAAATTTCGAGTGACGATACGGATTACAATCACTTCACCAAACAAGAAATTTAGTTACAAACTTGAAAGGCAATTTGTCAAATTGAAAATTAATTTACACAATCGAAAATCGATTCACAAACTTGGAAAACAATTTGCAAAATTGGTATACAACTGCTAATCAATTTACAAACTTGCGAATCAATCTGTAAAATTTAAACTCACTTAAAAAATAATCGATGCTCAATTCGCAAAAATGACAATCGACTTACAAAACTAAAAGTCGACTTACAAGAATTCAAAATCAAGCCATAGAATCGACTCACCAAACTGAGAATCAATTTACAAAACCAAAAAACAAATTAAGTAATCGGCAACCATTAATCAAGTTGCGAAATGGTTAACCAACTCCCAAGGTTGTGAATCAAATCAGCAAAATTGAAAATTAGTATAACAAAACTGGCCGTTAAACAATTTAACAATTATCAGTCAACCCACAAAATCGAGGATCAATACGCAAAATTGAAAATCAATTCCCAAAATTGAGAGTCAATTTACAGAATGGCAGATCAGTCCATAAATTTGTTGATCAATCTATAGAATCGTCAATCGATTATTGAAATTTAAATTTAGTTAAAAAAATGGTCAATCAATTTGCAAAATCGAAAATCAATTTAATTAAAAATTAACCGAAAAAATTTGTTACCAATTTCAAAACTAAACATCGCAAAAAAAAATGGCGAACTAATTTGCAAAATTAAATCTCGAATCAAAAACCAAATCACAAAATTGAAAATGAATTTTAAAAAAAAAATAATTGTTAATCAATCCGCAACCTTGATCATCAATAATTAAAATTGAACATCACAAAAAAAATTGTTAATTAATTTGCAAAATTGAAGACCAAACCACCAAATTGACCATCAATCAAAATAAAATTGAAAATCAGCTCACAAAATCGAAAATGACATAATTAAATTGTTAATCCATTTGCAAAATTAGAAATCAAATTAAAAATCAAACTCCAAAATTGAAGATGAATTAAAACAATTGTTAATCAACCTGTAAAATTGATCATTAATACGCAAAATTGAACATCACAAATGGTTAACCAATTTGCAAAATTGAAAACCAAACCACTAAATTGACTATCAATTAAAACAACACTGAAAATCAATTCACAAAATTGACAACCACTCTACAAAACCAGAACTAACTAAAAAGAACTATCAATCAATTCAAATAAAAAATTAATCATTGTATTATTCATTACAACTCCTCAAAGTCCCGGAGAATTCGAAAAATCATATAAAACAGTCGTATAATTCAACTAGAAAAACCGGCTCATATATGTATATATATTAAATATGGCTAATTAATAACTACCTTATTAACTCTGGATACCTGGGAACTTTCCGGCAATTTCGAGTGTGGTGTACCCTTAGGTGAGTGACTCATCAGTGGTGCTTGTTGTATAGCGATGGTTTATGTTGTCTCATATTCGGTGAAGCACCTGCAATTCTTCTTTTGAGGTTGAGTTGTTGGCTTAAAATACGGCAATAAAGTTTCCTAAATTGTGGTAAACGTTGTTGTTGATTTTGTTCTCTTTTTTTTCAGAGATGTCCTGCTGTTGGTAGAATGCCGTCTTGAGGCTTATTGGAGGTGGTAATGGGATGGTGATTCACAGTGGAAGCTTACGAATTGGCGATAGGGCGGCTAGTGGTTCCTAAATTATACCGGCGTTGTTGTTTTTAGAGATGTCTTGCTGGTGGTTGGATTCTGTTTTAAAGGTTGTTGGTTTTGGCATAGGCAGGTGTTCGTATAGCTGTTTGTTGGAAGTGTGTTATTTTCCACCGAGCTGTGGTTAGGGGTAGCAACACGTGACATTCGATTTGGCGGTTACGGTCAGTAGCACGTGACATTCGACTTGGCAATAAGATTGTGGTTAGGGTGAGCTCTACGTCTTGCCGCCAAAACTGTTATGCCGCCTGAAGACGAATTCTTCTCCCTGGGATTAAACCCAGGCCATCTAAACAAAATTAAACCACTGAGTTTTCCTTTTGCCCGTCCAACCAAACCTTAAGTTTCCAGCCACCACTAACAATACAAATAATGGATCCTTCATACACACGTGGATGAATTTTTTTGTTTTTGTTGGCACGTAAAACCTCCTGTTTAACGATTTGCTTTATCGTTCGCCAATGTGCTTAATTATCCCTTTTATTTTTCTTAAGTAAAGGCTTCACGTATGTTATTCGCGATTTAATTCATTGTTAAAAAGGACCACGTTTTTTTAAATTTCAAATTAAAACTTTGCTTGCAAACGATCTCTTCACCGGTCTAGTTAATTTCGCTGCCACTTGTTGAATGCCTTTTCTAAAATTATCTATACCCACGCCAAGTCTACAAACCCCTTAGGTTGCCGAGTCGAAATTTTTTTTTTCTTACGTTGTAGGGTTGCATTTTTTTGTACTTGAATAGTGATGATACTCGGAGATGGGATCTCTTAAGTGTTTTCGCATAAATAAAACGCCAATATAAACAAAAAAACACAGTGTCCGTCACAAAGCCAGCTCTTTTCTCTTCACCTATGGAGTGAAAAGAGTTGGGAAACCAGACGATCTGGCTACTCCATCCCATTTCTCGGCCGTTGTGTATATACGCCATATAATTTCCTAGAACTCGGCTTCTTTTACACACTCCATTTCAACACTGATTCCTTTTCCGGTTCTACCTTCGGCGTGTGTGCATACGTTAGCGCTATCGATCAGCCAACAAATAAATTGGTTTTAAGTTTTTTTCTTTTTCCTTTTCTTTTTAATAAATTATGGTGTATGTTGTAAATACAAACAAATCCATTGCAAATGGGCAGAATAAAATTCTACGCGGACCCTTTTCGTATAGTCGTTTGGCATTAGGACCAGCTGAGGTAAGTAGTCGCATGATCCAACCCGAACATGAACAAAAATTATTAACACCAACCAACGATTTTCCCCTGCCCACGTAGGTTCCTGAACATACCCCAGCTGCCAAAAAAAATTGCCGCACCCATCTATAACCATCAAACACGAGTGCCTGAATCAATGAACATGTGCCGGATGCACAACCCGTGGACTTGGAAAAACCATGTCAAGCGGTCGTGAGGCAACTAGCAAAAAAAAACGAGGTAAGTGAAATTCGAAATTAAAATAAACAAATCACCCCTATTATGGAAGTCGAGTATAATGGTCTCTGTTTAAGACGACAGGAAAATGAAAATTAACGGACTCAAATGAAAGTTAGCGGAATATTAATTAGAGTGCAATTAAAAAAATTGCCAAAAAAAAACATTCAGAATAATTTACAAAAAAATAGCGGAAATTCGCGAAAAAAAATTTTTCTTCCGGTTTTCTTTATCATAGAAGCAATGACGATAATTCGGTTAAAATTATTCCCTTAAAGGAAATTCGTGAAAATGTTTTAACCGTGGCATTATAGCAAAGTTTAACATTTATCAAGAGTCGTTAAAGCAAATAAAAAACAGAATCAGAAAACTTACAAAAAAAAATATAGCTTTTATAGCGAATTGGAAAAAAAAAATCAAAATCGGAAACAAACTGCATGATTTATTTGAAATCGTCAGGTCGATCAACAAAAACTAAATGGCGGAAAATAAAATAAATATCGTTACCAAAGTGAGCTATACTGATGAGGAACAACAAAAAAAATATACAAAGTCGTGAGTTTTCTTTTCCTGTAAGATTTTTCGATAACTAGTCGAATATGACAATGACCTACATCATAGGGGTGAATATATCATGATTAAAACTGAAAATAAAGTTAAATTCAACTTAAACAGTGTCGTTCCTTTCGGCAATCGATATCAAAAAAACAATAAAGTGCTCCCGTAAGAACCCCTAGTCAGATTAAACAGTATAAGTGCTGGTTCCCTCTCAGTTTTATTATCTCCAAGCCACCAATCTAATTCCAATTTAACATCCACTAATAAAACCAGTTTCGTCCCTTACACCATTCATCACTTATTGCTTTAAGTGCTGAGCGTGCATAACACCAATCAGCTGGCCTCGGAGATTTTCAATCTCATATTGGCTATTTCCCACTGCACTTCTGATTCTGCATTTTAGCCAAGGTTTGCATAGTTTTGCGTTTATACCTTTAGAAAATTTACTTTGTACGAAATTTTTCCTAAATACTTCTTGGCCGGGTTTGTATTTAATGTCGCGGCTTTTTAGATTGTATGACTTCACATTGCGCATGTACGCATCGTGGAGCCTTTCATTCACTTTTTGGTGTATTAATTGTATCCGCGTTGAATCAGGCAGTATAAGTATATCACCATCTTCGGAAGAATTTAATTTTCGTAAAATTGTATACGCATCGGCATGAGTTATCATATTATAGCCGGTAAGTGAAAAATATGGCGAAATACCAGTTGACGAGTGTACTGAGGAACGAAGGGAACATTCAATTTTCGATAAATTCTCATCCCATTTCGCTTGGTCGTTATCAAGGAAACTTCTGATGGCACTAAGTATGCTTTGGTTCACCCTTTCACTCGCATTAGCCTGAGGTGAATATATTGGACTACGAAGATGTCTGACGCCAAAAATTTCTAAAAAATCTCGGAATGCTTCCGAGGTAAATTGTCTGCCGTTATCTGAGTGCACTACTTCAGGCACACCAAACTTATGAAATACTTCGTCTCTCAGAAATTTTATAACTGCTTTTGTGGTTGCTTTCGTTAGGGCCTTTAGTAATACAAACTTAGTTTTGTGATCCAACACTATAAATATGAAAGTGTTTCCCGCTCTAGTTCTGGGGTATGGGCCTAGAAAGTCGATGTAGATTTTCTGAAACGGTCTTTGTGTTTTAACCTCATTTCCTATAGGAGGACGTAATACTTGCTTTGGGTTTTTGGTTTCCTTGCAAGTTTCACAACTTACTACAAAATCTCGGATTTGTTTAACCATAGACGGCCAATAAAAGTATTCGCGAATATTATAAAGAGTCTTCGCAATACCTCCATGCACAGTATTGTCCACGTGCGATCTTCTTATCAGATTTTGTGTCAACTCTGTTGGAACCCATACTCTCCAGCATTCATCCTCATGATCCATACCGTTTCTATTAAATTTTACTCTCTTATACAAAATTCCTTCTTCTACTTTTACATCAGGCAACCGTTCCTTATTTTGTTCTACAGTGTCAATAAGAGCCAAGTATTCTTTGCTTTTAAAAGCCTCCGAATTAAAATCCAATAAACCCTTATTAGCTGTCACCAACTCTTCCATATCCAGCCTAGAGAGCATATCCGGTACAACGTTTTGCGTCCCCTTTCGGTGGTCGATATTGAACTTAAACCCTTGGAGTTTTAAACTCCACCGTGCTAATCTACCATTTAAGTCCTGTTGACTCATGAGCCATTTCAAGCTGGAATGGTCGGTTATGACGGTGAATTCCATAAGTTCAATGTATTGTCGGAACTTTTCAATGGCTAATACGACGGCAAGACATTCCTTTTCGGTGGTTGAATAATTTCTTTGTGCTTTGTTCAACTTCCTGGAAAAGTATTCGATCGGATGTTCCCCCTCAGAGTCGTCTTTCTGAAATAAAACCGCACCTACGCCTACATTAGATGCGTCGCACTGAACGTAGAAAGGTTTGTCGAAATCTGGACTTGTCAAAATTGGACTGGTGACGAGCCGATGTTTAAGTACTTCGAACGACTGAATAGCCTCAGAAGAAAGTTGAAATTTGGAAGTCTTTTTAAGGGTATCAGTAAGTGGAGCGGTGAGGGTTGAAAAATCATGGATAAAGCGTCGATACCAACCTACGGTTCCCAAAAATCTTCTAACGTCCTTCTGTGTTCGTGGTGGTTGGATATCCAATATGGCCCTAACCTTGCCCTCATCCGGTCTAATTTTACCACCTCCTACAATATAGCCTAAATACTTTAATTCTCTATAACAAAACTTAGATTTTTGCATATTGATGGTCAAGCCCGCCCTCGTTAACCTCTGGCCTACCGTCCGAAGCATATCCATAGCTCATCAAAATTCGGGGATACTATCAAAAGGTCGTCGAGATAAGCAAACACGCGATCTTTCAGCTCCGACGGCACCACCCTATCCATCAACCGACATAACCTCTGCGCAGCATTGCACAGTCCGAAAGGCATAACCTTGAATTGGTATTGTGGCCTACCCGGGACTGTGAATGCTGTTTTTGGCCTACTCCCCTCATCTAGAGGAATCTGCCAAAAAGCGTCCTTTAGGTCGATCGCTGATATAAAGTGCGTGTCGCCTAGCCTAGCTAATAAGCCATCGATGTTAGGGAGCGGATAAGCGTCCTTTCGGGTAACTTTATTCAGTTCCCTAGCATCGAGACATAGCCTGTTCTTGCCTGGTTTCATCACCAAGGTGGTTCGATTGTTCCATTCGGAGCTTGTAGTAACCTCTATTACGTCCAACTCAATCATTCTATCTAGTTCCGTATAAATTAATTTTTGGACTGCAGGGCTAACCGGGTAATGTCGCATCTTCTTAGCAGGTGCATCTCCCGTATCTATAATGTGTTTTTCGAGCTCGGTCCTACCTAAGCCATATTGGGTGTGACATTGAAATGATAATTTGACCCTTTCCAGAACCTTACGTTGATGGCATGTTAGCTGGTGGGCTTCCAGTTCCTCTTTTTCCGATGAATCGATCCCATCAATCAGCTTATTGTCAAAACATACTTTAAGACCTATTTTCCTCCAAAAATCGAAACCTAATATCAACTCCTGATTCAAATTCGGTACTAAATACAATGTCGAAATTACCGACTTATTCCCGTACCTAACTTCTACCTGTACTTTTCCCACTATCAAGTGTTGCCTACCGTCTGCAGTCTTTACCGAGGATTTATAGTCTACTATATTCGCGTTAATTCTTCTAATGTTTTCTAAACAGTTCCTACCAAGACAACTCACCGAAGCTCCACTATCCAACAGTCCTTGAAATTGAACACCTTTTATTTCAACAGGCATATATGGCCTTATATCATCATCACCGGCTATAATTGTCGAGGCTAAATTTTTCCTTTCCTTCTTCCTCAAGCTATATCTGTACCTGGTCTTTCTGATTCTTTCGCTTATCACAGGTGTGTAATCGGCGAATATGACTGCTCTTTTCTGATTATACAGTTTTAAACGTTGATCATACGAAAGGTTCGGCGACAAGTGGCTATCTTGAGTTGATGGTCTAATATCTTCTAGATTCGGTTCGTTTTTATCGCATTTTGCAATTCTAATTTTATTCGAGATTTCATTCGGTTCCTGTCTATCAGCATTACCAACTGATTCCTGCCTAACACTTAATTTTTGACTATTCATATTGACAACTGATTCTTGCTGGGAAAAATTGTGATTTGAAAAGCTTCCATTTACTGGGGAGGGGTTTGGCTTGAACACGTCGGCCCAGTCTTCCGCATGTTCGGTTTGATGTTTCCCGAGCATCTGGGACATGTTGGGGTGGTGACATCATCGAACCCACATCGGTAGCAAAAGATTCGGCGCTGTACCACTGGACATTCGATAAAGGTGTGTCCTGGGGCTTTACAGTTCCAACACACGAGAGACGTTGCAGGTATATTTTCCCTCTGTAGAGCTTCTACTTGGCGCACCTGTTCGTCTTCTGCATTATCGCACATATCGACTTCATACAGTTTACGAGGGTTGTTCAAGGGTGCTCGATGGGACGATCTCTTCGCAATGTTCCGCTCAGCTCGTTTGCATTCTTCCAACAATTGATCTAAATTATCTATTTTCATAGGAAATATTAGTTGGGCCAAACCGTCTTTCAAGTTGTCCTTCACTATTTTAACCAACTCACTCTCCAGTACGTGAACTCTCATTTGATTCCGAAGCCTGACCACATCTGTAATAAAAACGTCAGCCGACTCATTCGGTGCCTGCCTGCGCTCCATGATCCGGCGTTGTATTTCGAAATCGCTCTCAAAGTTCCTAAATTTCTTTATAAAGTGATGTTTGAAGGTCGGCCAATCGCACACTGGGTGTTCCATACGAAAAGACCAAAACCATGTGCTGGCAGGTCCAGTCACCAAATGGTGAAATCCCTTCATCACAACATCCCAGGAACAATGGTAGTCCTGTCTCAGTGCCTCTACTCTGAAAACGAAATCTTCAACGGTTAGCGATTTGTTTGTGCCGTCGTACCTAATCCCCCACTTCTCAATTTGGTTTGGAGCAATGGGTCTATACTCTTGGAATTGAGGAGAATTTTCAAAGCCAGGAAATTGATCGAAAGAATTTTGTGGAGTATCACCGAAGAAGGGTTGTGGCCTAAAAGTTGGATAGTGCCTTTGTTGTTGTGGTCTCGGAGGGTTATCCTGCTGAGAACGCTGTACCTGAGGTAGTCTATTAAAGTTGTTATTGAATGGCGTCTGATAGTCGAAATTTTGATTAAATTGCCGATTATTCTGATTTCCATTGTTTTCAAAAGAATTTCCGCGTTCCGAACGCAACGACTCTCTGATCAGCTGTGGTAGCATTAGCTGCATATGCTGCACCTCTCTCATAATGGAGGCTTGCGCCGCTCCCACCGATGCACTCACAAACTCCCTCATCCTTGCCTCATCTTCGTTGACAATTGAGTTCCCCCCCTCATCAACTGGTGTCAGGTTTCTATTACGTTGGTCCATATTAACTAAATTGTGCCTTCCCGATCCCGATGCTTGTCCGCTGATTTCCCGAGCAGTTATACTGCTGTATATTGGGGTTGGAATGGTACTATCACTCTCCGGAGAAGAGTGGGTCTGGGGTCCAAAGCCGGGAGGGAATCGGATAGATAGTAACGGGGTAACTGCGTTAGTCGAGACTAGAGGTGTTGTTACGTGAGGAGTGACCGAGGTTGTTGCCGTTGCCGTGGTCTCGGCTTCGCCACTGATCAGATTTCGACTTGATGACCTAAGACGTCTAGTACTCATCAATTATCCGAATCAACAAAAAAAAACTACAAAATTTACGACAATAAACCTGATTAAAACGTTCCACCTTTGGAACAATATCGGCAATCCAGAAGTAAGCAAGAAAAAAAACTAGGAGGTCCGGAAAATCCCAAAAAGAATCGCAAAATCAAGCAAAAAAAAAATTGCAAAGTTCGGAAACAACCAAAGGTCCTTGAGACCAAACGAACAAATAAGCAAACCCAAAAGTATGCAAAAAAAATGTACAATTTATTATTATTGTTGGCATATGCAGAAAAATTCTTCATGCATATAACCCAACTGTAAGTAATCACCAAAAGGTGATATTTATAGCAATAAAATTATGGTATAAGCAAAGTGTAAAAAAAAATTTAAAAAAAAATGTTCAAGAGAAACACAGTTGCGAATAAGTGTTAGTTAATAATAGTTGAGCTACGTTAAATACCTAATGGTTAGTTAAGACATAAGAATTAATATGTATGTAAGTATTATTTTAGATATATACACCTATGTTATGAATACCTCTTACAATTCAAAATAAGTTTCCAAATTTTTTTTCTCTTGTCTAAAAGAACTTAAATTTTATTATAAGTTTTAAAAAAAAATTGTTTAAATCATCAATAAATTGGTTGAAATGTTGATAGCAAGGCGTGATGTGGTAGTGAATTTATAAACAAAAATATCGCATACTCAAATGCAGAGCTCCCAACCAATTGAATATCCTAGCTTTATCTAAACAATTTCTAAAATTGTCCAGAATATAAGTAAAACTAGTCATGGTTGTGCACTCGGAAATCATGTCAAAAAAAAATGTTCGATATAAAAGAAAATTGCTGTTTAATGTTTAATAGTTTTCCATCATCAATCTAACTTCGACAAAACACGAGACGAAACAACATAAAGTGAGTCTCCTGGACTTTCCCCTCCTCTACACCGATAATGAAAACAAAACGATACTCTAGCTATATAGCCCCTATATCATGTTCTCCATTACGAGTTCGATTCGATTCGATCCAATCGACTCCCTCAGTCCTCGTTCCCTAGGTCAGTTGCCATAGCAACTCAGGCGTGGTGTGTTGCTCAACACCCTCCAGGGCCTACGTCATCTAACATAAGGTCGGATCACTGAGATCCCAATACCTAATTTCCCCATACGATGCCGTCGCAACGCAGGAATGGTGTGTACTTAACACCTTCCGGGACAATCGTCAAAAAAATATGAAAAAGCAGTTACTGGGTTGAACGTTTTAAACAGAAATGTTCTAAAGCGTGGAAGCCAGAAAAGACGAATTAAAACACCTTCAGGCTAAAATAAATGTAACCCAAAGGGTTAAATCACTTTCGGGCCCCACGTTGGGCGCCATTTTTATGTAACGTGTGAAATGTACAAAAATGATTTTTGGAGAATCCAAAGATTCAAAAAAAACATGTTTGGCTTACACTCGAAAAAGAAATAGATTTAATTTCTTCTTCAGTGTTGCTTCCTGATGGACTTTGGCACTTTGTCGGTTAGGCTGTAGCTCGCCGGGAATAGGGGGTTCGTGTCCATCATTGGTACTCACAGTCACTTCGATTGTGCCAAATGGAAACGGTGGAATTAACAGAAGCATTAGGACATCGAACATTGGACAAAAATCAAAACGATATGTGGGCATACCTAAAATAGGCGGACAGACGATTGACGAGGAAAAACTATTTACCGCGGAGATTCCCTGACATGGTCACTGCATGAGTCTTCAGGACTAGATGGTAACGTCCTGGACAGGCGGCCCACCCCATATGACGTTTTACTGCCATCCGTGGCACCACTCTTTGCCTGTAACAAAATTATTTGGAGTAATGCCCCACAAATTACTTACCACTCATTCATCTCGCCTTAGCTACATTTCAACCTATTTTTCTTTAAATTAAAACATATTTTCTTTCTATAAAAGATATTACAAAATTCAATTATTGTTTATTTATAATGTTTGTTACTTATTAAATATTATAATGTATATTGTAATAAATTATTCAAAAAAAAAAATGTTCTTAAAAAAAACTTCACTTAACGACAAATGTATACTTATGTATTTTCAAATACTTATATTACTAAGCGAATTGTAGTTAGGTTAAATGTCAAACCCTGTATACCTAAAATTAATATAATACATTGACGAGTTACAAAAGAAATTAAAGCTTTGCTTTCCTGTTGTATCTTTATTTTAGCACTATTCAATTTGCCAAGACAGGCCTTAGTTTAATTTCCTTTATAATAAAATCACATTGTTTGATAACCACTAATCAAACTTATTTTAGCCACTAAGTTATCTATTTAGTCGTCGGTTAAAGCTATTCAGTTATCTGTTAATTATAGTTCAGGGGGGTATGGCTAGTCCGATAGTCAATCACAACCCGGGTCAGGTTTAATCAAGCACCCAAGGGTCCATTCTACTACTAAGTCTTCAACCTGTTCAGTTATCGCTCCTTATACCTATAGGTTTTCCCCTTTCAGTGATCCATCTACTAATATCGAATTAGTTGTTTAGTGGTAGATATTTATGTGGTTATTTATTTCTGGATATACATTTAGGGTTTATTCTTAGTTATAGATTTAGGTATTCATTTATTTAACTATTGCGCCAATCAATTATTCAATCAAATATTTTTCCATCAAAACAAAACTCGATGTACTCTATTAGGGATGGTAAGTATTAATGACAAAAACGAGCAACCGAAGTTGCATGCCAACAAGGTAAGTGTTTACCCAAGAAGAGGTTGTGAGGAACCAATTGGTTGGGACGTTAACTATTGAATGATTGATTCAAGCAATTAATTAAATAGTTTGTATTTATTAAGTTATGTTAATTGTACCAATAATTTGGTTAAATTCTTGATTAAATCAATGTTTTATTTGTTTATTTAAGATATTGCTACTTTAATTTATAATTCTAAATTATTATCTATTTATGCATCTATTGGTTTGTTAAAGAATTCATTCATAGCTTAAGGTGTCTAATCATAAATTTCCTGTTATTTATCTAGTCGTATCCAGTTATCCATTCAGTTATACTTCTGGTTAGTTTCAGTTATTCCCTCCGTTATACCCAGTCATTCACAAAGTTAGTTCTAGTCATATATTAAACTACTCACTAGCTTATTAATTCAGTCATACTTGAGCTTATTCATTGGATTATTATTCAAGTTATTCTTTAATTAATATTCTTAGTTATTCCCTAATCTTATTGGTTTTATTAAATATCTAAATCTTGATCTAGTTATTTGTGTGTTAATCACTCAGGTTTTCATGGATTAATTAGTTTAAGCCGTTAAGTATCAATTTAATTTAATTATTTAAAAAGTTTCGTGCACGCATTTATTTAAGTTCCCAATAGAGTATAGTACCTATGATTTGACAACCCATGAAAGATTCAATATTTCAATTTGTTATACTCGTCTAGAATCTATTTGTCAAATAAAGATTTACTTCATTTCTTGCGACTTTAATCTATTATTGGTATTTAAATATATTAAAATATTAAGCTGTCTTTGATTCTTAATCTTTTCGGAGTTTATCGAATCATTCATTGATAGTTCCCACAGTCAGTCAAGATCTTGCAGGTTTATTGGTTGACTTATTTATTCATGATTTTATTTATGGACCTATTCATTTACTATCTGAGCTATTGATTCCCCTGTGCCCTAAGCAAGCTTATCGAAATTATCAACCGGTTACTCAAGTGTCGATTAGGCAGATGGTTTTTCAAAAATGACTTGAACCGAAATTATCAAGCAATTTGCAAAATTGCTGTTCAATTTACGAAGCCGAGAATCGATTCACAAAATTGGAAATCAATTTAAAAGGTATTTGCCAATCAATTTACAAAAATTTCGAGTGACGATACGGATTACAATCACTTCACCAAACAAGAAATTTAGTTACAAACTTGAAAGGCAATTTGTCAAATTGAAAATTAATTTACACAATCGAAAATCGATTCACAAACTTGGAAAACAATTTGCAAAATTGGTATACAACTGCTAATCAATTTACAAACTTGCGAATCAATCTGTAAAATTTAAACTCACTTAAAAAATAATCGATGCTCAATTCGCAAAAATGACAATCGACTTACAAAACTAAAAGTCGACTTACAAGAATTCAAAATCAATCCATAGAATCGACTCACCAAACTGAGAATCAATTTACAAAACCGAAAAACAAATTAAGTAATCGGCAACCATTAATCAAGTTGCGAAATGGTTAACCAACTCCCAAGGTTGTGAATCAAATCAGCAAAATTGAAAATTAGTATAACAAAACTGGCCGTTAAACAATTTAACAATTATCAGTCAACCCACAAAATCGAGGATCAATACGCAAAATTGAAAATCAATTCCCAAAATTGAGAGTCAATTTACAGAATGGCAGATCAGTCCATAAATTTGTTGATCAATCTATAGAATCGTCAATCGATTATTGAAATTTAAATTTAGTTAAAAAAATGGTAAATCAATTTGCAAAATCGAAAATCAATTTAATTAAAAATTAACCGAAAAAAATTGTTACCAATTTCAAAACTAAACATCGCAAAAAAATGGCGAACTAATTTGCAAAATTAAATCTCGAATCAAAAACCAAATCACAAAATTGAAAATGAATTTTAAAAAAAAAATAATTGTTAATCAATCCGCAACCTTGATCATCAATATTTAAAATTGAACATCACAAAAAAAATTGTTAATTAATTTGCAAAATTGAAGACCAAACCACCAAATTGACCATCAATCAAAATAAAATTGAAAATCAGCTCACAAAATCGAAAATGACATAATTAAATTGTTAATCCATTTGCAAAATTAGAAATCAAATTAAAAATCAAACTCCAAAATTGAAGATGAATTAAAACAATTGTTAATCAACCTGTAAAATTGATCATTAATACGCAAAATTGAACATCACAAATGGTTAACCAATTTGCAAAATTGAAAACCAAACCACTAAATTGACTATCAATTAAAACAACACTGAAAATCAATTCACAAAATTGACAACCACTCTACAAAACCAGAACTAACTAAAAAGAACTATCAATCAATTCAAATAAAAAAAAAATTAATCATTGTATTATTCATTACAACTCCTCAAAGTCCCGGAGAATTCGAAAAATCATATAAAACAGTCGTATAATTCAACTAGAAAAACCGGCTCATATATGTATATATATTAAATATGGCTAATTAATAACTACCTTATTAACTCTGGATACCTGGGAACTTTCCGGCAATTTCGAGTGTGGTGTACCCTTAGGTGAGTGACTCATCAGTGGTGCTTGTTGTATAGCGATGGTTTATGTTGTCTCATATTCGGTGAAGCACCTGCAATTCTTCTTTTGAGGTTGAGTTGTTGGCTTAAAATACGGCAATAAAGTTTCCTAAATTGTGGTAAACGTTGTTGTTGATTTTGTTCTATTTTTTTTCAGAGATGTCCTGCTGTTGGTAGAATGCCGTCTTGAGGCTTATTGGAGGTGGTAATGGGATGGTGATTCACAGTGGAAGCTTACGAATTGGCGATAGGGCGGCTAGTGGTTCCTAAATTATACCGGCGTTGTTGTTTTTAGAGATGTCTTGCTGGTGGTTGGATTCTGTTTTAAAGGTTGTTGGTATTGGCATAGGCAGGTGTTCGTATAGCTGTTTGTTGGAAGTGTGTTATTTTCCACTGAGCTGTGGTTAGGGGTAGCAACACGTGACATTCGATTTGGCGGTTACGGTCAGTAGCACGTGACATTCGACTTGGCAATAAGATTGTGGTTAGGGTGAGCTCTACGTCTTGCCGCCAAAACTGTTATGCCGCCTGAAGACGAATTCTTCTCCCTGGGATTAAACCCAGGCCATCTAAACAAAATTAAACCACTGAGTTTTCCTTTTGCCCGTCCAACCAAACCTTAAGTTTCCAGCCACCACTAACAATACAAATAATGGATCCTTCATACACACGTGGATGAATTTTTTTGTTTTTGTTGGCACGTAAAACCTCCTGTTTAACGATTTGTTTTATCGTTCGCCAATGTGCTTAATTATCCCTTTTATTTTTCTTAAGTAAAGGCTTCACGTATGTTATTCGCGATTTAATTCATTGTTAAAAAGGACCACGTTTTTTTAAATTTCAAATTAAAACTTTGCTTGCAAACGATCTCTTCACCGGTCTAGTTAATTTCGCTGCCACTTGTTGAATGACTTTTCTAAAATTATCTATACCCACGCCAAGTCTACAAACCCCTTAGGTTGCCGAGTCGAAATTTTTTTTTCTTACGTTGTAGGGTTGCATTTTTTTGTACTTGAATAGTGATGATACTCGGAGATGGGATCTCTTAAGTGTTTTCGCATAAATAAAACGCCAATATAAACAAAAAAACACAGTGTCCGTCACAATGGATACAATAAATTGAATTCATCACAGATTCTACGAAATGGATCAAAATTAGCATAGTTTGTGCTGCAATATTTTATGCTTAGGATATTATAATTTCTTAACGATCGAAGCGGAATATGTAAATTTATTTTGCTTAGAAGAAATTCGGAAACCGTTCATCAATTTTAACAAAAAGTAACATTTAACATATGTCTACGATTTTTTAATGTCGGCAACTTAATAAGGGCGAGGTGATGTTCGTAAGATGGCAACCTATTGTTAGGGTTCCAACGCATACCGCGAAGACAAAACAACAGAAACTGTTTCTGAACCGACTCAATTTTGTTAGAGTGTACTTGATATTGAGGGTCCCAAACAACAGATCCATATTCAAGAATTGGTCTAACTAGGGTAGTAAGCAGTTGCTTTGTTGTATATGGATCGGAAAACTCCTTAGCCCAACGTTTTATGAACCCAAGTACTCCAGTAGCCTTATTGATTGTTAACAATATGTGACTTTTAAAGTCTAATTGTGTATCCAAAAGTACGCCAAGATCATTAAAATTTTCAACCAAATCTAGAACTATATTATTCATAATATACCTACCCTTTATTGGACTTGATCTTGTAAAAATCATATATTTACATTTTTTCGCATTAAGATCCATTCAGTTCATGCTACACCAGGTAGTTAAATTATTAATATCATTCTGCAAAAGAACTTGTTGATCAGAGTTGTTGAAGGAAATAAATAGTTATACTTCATCTGCATACATTAAAGTTGTTGAGTGTTTAATTGCAGAAGGAAGATCATTTATAAATAGTGTAAATAGGAGGGGCCCTAGGTGACTACCTTGAGGAACACCTGATATTACATTTATACAATTTGAATATGAATGACGAAATTTAACAAATTGTGTTCTGCCTTTTAAGTATGAACCAAGCCATTTAAGAAGCGATAAACTAAAACCCATCCGATCAAGCTTAAACAGCAAAAGATCATGATTAACTTTATAGAACGCCTTACTAAAATCGTTATATAAAAATTTTTAAATGTAGCAGCACTGTTTAGTTGTCAATTTACTTATTGAATTCTGTTGTTTTGTTATATTTAAAATTGTATGCACTTGTTGTTGTTGTTTGCTATTAAAATTTTCTATTTCTTTTTATGCTTTGTACTTGAGTGTTTCTTTTGATATGAGCTTATTGTTTTTAAATGTAAACTGTTATTGTTGTAAATCAATGTATTTAATAAGAAAAAATGTTTTTGTTATTTTTTATTTTATGATTGTTTATTAAAACGATTGATTTTGTGGAGTGTTTCTTTTGATTTGCGCTTATTGTTTTTGAATGTAAATTGTTTTTGTTGTATATCACTGTATTTAGTAAGAAAAAATGTTTTTGTTATTTTTTATTTTAAGGTTGTTTATTAGAACGATTGATTTTGCTGTTTTTTTTTAATAACGATATAAAAACATTTTAGTTTTTTAGACTTTTTTATATAAATCACAATTTTCAGGTATTTAGTTTATAATAAATTAACAAAAAAATACGGAGCACAATTTCAATGCGACTTTACACAAAAAGAGTTGCCAACTGTACTGATATCCAGTATTTTTCCATCAAGTTATTTTTTGAACAACTTTTTCAAAACAAACTTTCACACAAGTCACTCGTTCATATTTTGACCCATTGTGCAAAATTTAGGACTTGTAAGAAAAATGTGCAAATGAGGGGTGACAGAGGAAGGTCTTGGCTACATTTCCTCATATCCAGTTTTTTTCCATCAAGTTATTTTTTTAACAATTTTTTCTAACAAACTTTTTTACTCAAATCACTCAAAATATATTTACACCCATTGTGCAAAATTTAGGACTTGCAAGAAAAATGTGGAAATGGGGGGTTATAGAGGAAGGTCTTGGCTTCATTTCCATATCCACTTTTTTCCAGCAAGTTATTTTTTGAACAAGTTTTTCAAAACAAACTTTCACACAAGTCACTCGTTCATATTTTGACCCATTGTGCAAAATTTAGGACTTGTAAGAAAAATGTGCAAATGAGTGGTTACAGAGGAAGGTCTTGGCTACGTTTCTTCATATCCAGTTTTTTTCCATCAAGTTATTTTTTTAACAATTTTTTCTAAAAAACTTTTTTACTCAAATCACTCAAAATATATTTTAACCCATTGTGCAAAATTTAGGACTTGTAAGAAAAATGTGCAAATGGGGGGTTATAGAGGAAGGTCTTGGCTACATTTCCTCATTACCAGTTTTTTTCCATCAAGTTATTTTTTGAACAACTTTTTCAAAACAAACTTTCACACAAGTCACTCGTTCATATTTTGACCCATTGTGCAAAATTTAGGACTTGTAAGAAAAATGTGTAAATGAGGGGTGACAGAGGAAGGTCTTGACTACATTTCCTCATATCCAGTTTTTTCCATCAAGTTTTTTTTTAACAATTTTTTCTAACAAACTTTTTTACTGAAATCACTCAAAATATAAATTAACCCATTGTGCAAAATTTAGGGGGTTATTGAGGAAGGTCTTGGCTACATTTCCTCATATACAGTTTTTTCTATCAAGTTATTTTTTGAACAAGTTTTTCAAAACAAACTTTCACACAAGTCACTCGTTCATATTTTGACGCATTGTATCTAATCAACCGAAGCAAATATAACAGAGTAAAAAGTAATGCAAAAACTTGCAGTAGAATATCTGTTATTGCAAGACGTATTTTAAAATCAAGAAATGCAATAAATTCTAGTTTAGGAATGTCTGAAAATAATGCAAATTCCTTGGATTTAGAAAGTTTTCCAATGGAACAAGCTTATATTTCAGCTTTACTGTCTGACTTTGATGAAAATATGGAAACTCAATGCAAACAAAAATTGCATTTAAATGAAAATAATAATTTAAATGCTTCAGTAGAAGCTAAATTATCAGAGTCTAAAAATAATTTTTCAATAAATGGTGAACAAAATGTATCTAATCATAAAATACAAAATTTTGATTCCAATAAGATTTGTGATAACTCCATATTGGAAACAAATTTAAATGTTTTTAATATGGATATGTTCAAAAGAAATTTAAATGAAATTTTGCACGATTCATTTAAGCAATTGTCGGAAAATTTTTTCGAACAATTTAAATCTATTACTTGTAGTTTAAATGACGCTGTAAGAGAAAATTCAGAATCAAAGAAGTTTTCTACAAACAGTGAGTCAAATTTAAATGAAATTAAAGCATGCTTAAAAGAAATTTTAATGAAACTTCAGGAAAAACAAAATTTGAATATAGATGAAGTTTCTTTCAAAAGTACACCATTCATTAAAAAACCAGTTTGCAATAAATTGGAAATAATAATAAATTGACAATTTCGAACAAAAAACGAGATCATACTCTAAGCCCATTCCAGATAACAGATGATTCTCTAAATGTTTCAGATTTTTTGAAATATAGAGAAGAACCAAATCCGAATGAAGAATGCAACAGAAACGTAATACGTTCAAAATCAAAGTGCAATAAACCTATGAGAGCATTTAAAGCAAATATTTTGATTGCTCTTTTACTGTTTATTTAGATTCTGTAAATATAGAAACTACAGACAAAATAACACAAAAGAAACTTCTCGATATTATTAGAGAAAAATATTTAAAATATAACAATGTTTGTATCTTATAAATCTATAATATAAAAAAATGCATTAAACATACTTTATTGTATGCATATTGTAAATTTAACGATTGCACTACTTTTCGATTAACGATAAAACCACCAGGTCATGTAAATGTTTACAGAACAAAAGAGTTGCATCATGCCGAAAATTGAGTTCGGTTTGTGCTTTGTTGTGATACAGACGTGTATTTTTAGCCCCGCATACGATTTGAACTATTAATTAATCACATTTGATTTTGTAATACATAAATATAAGCAGCGAATGGACGCTTAAAAAAAAAAAAAATAATATATTTTGTTATTTAAATTACTTAACATAATAGTGAACAATTTAAAACGATAAAATTAAATAAAATAAAACAGTAAAAATATATATGTATGTACGTATGAATGTTCATACATGTGTATACATATTCTGAACAAAACATTTAAATTCTGGTTTTTTCTTTTGTTGTTGTAAAATACAATAAATAATAAAAATATTAAAGCAAAGCAAAACGGTGAAAAACAAAAACAACTCTTTGCATGAGTACAAACAGTGAAACAACACTAAGACAAAATGAAAGAAACGTTTACGTTTTAGTTAATGCAAATGATAATAATGCAGAAATAAATAAAACAAAACAAAACAATATTAACTACCTAACGGCTAAGCCAATTACTCGAACACGTTCCCTCTCACCCTCGGTATTTACACAAACGGTGGATAGTAACTCATTAAAAAAACTACAACAAGATTTGGTGACAAGTGTTGCCAGGCCAGCAAGTATTGCCGTGTCGTCAAAAACAAATTTAGTGGGAAATGATACCATGAACTCAAACACAAATGCAATGGAAAACCCCCCTGTAAAAAGTTGTCAAAAGCCTACAGTACAAGTTGGTATGGACAGGTACATAACAGTGCTTAAACGGGGACGCAGCCCTACCTCTGCAGCAGTTGCTTCGGCCTCAAAAATACCATCTTTTGATAAAATAAATACTCAAAATCGTTTTGCAATTCTGGAGGATGAATCCTCAGAATCCTCTGAAGCACCAAACGTCATTAAACCATCCAAGCCTCCCCCGATATATCTAAGGGAGCAAAATTCAAATGAGCTCATAAAGAGTTTGATATCGGTGATAGGTGAAAATTCGTTTTACGTAGCGGCTATAAAGCGTGGAAGTATAAACGAGACAAAAATACAAGTCAATAATGAGAATGATTTTCGCAAAATAGTAAACAACTTCGAAACGCTTAAAAAAAACTTTTATACCTACCAACTGAAAAGCAGTAAAGGTCTACAGGTAGTGATTAAGGGTATTGACTCATGTGTGGACCCAGAAGAGGTTAAAACATTCCTAGAAGAAAAAGGCTTCAAGGTAAAACATGTAGTAAATATTAAAAATAGAGAAAAAATTCCCCAACCACTTTTTCGAGTGGAGTTTGAACCCGGCGACGTAAAACTTAAAAAAAACGAAACACATCCTATTTACAATTTAAAATATATTCTCTACAGAAGAATAACTATAGAAGAGCCGCACAAAAAAAATGGACCTGTTCAGTGCTTAAACTGCCAAGAATTTGGCCATACCAAGGCATACTGCTACTTACCCCCTGTCTGCGTAGTATGTGGTGAACTACACGGTACAGTTTCTTGCGATAAGTCTAAAACCGACCCCAACGTAAAAAAATGTAGCAACTGTGGCGGTAATCACACTGCCAATTATAGAGGATGCCCAGTATATAAAATTGTCAAGCAGACGGTTGGACCGAAAACAAATACCCCCCAAATGCAGGTTGCAAATCAGGTAAACACAAATGCAATTCAAGCCCCCCAGCCTAGTAATAACAGAACCTCTTACGCTAACGTCCTAAAATCAAACCATCAGCCAATGCAAGGTGCCTCGCCAAGTAATGATGAAACTCCGGTTTCTAATTTAAGTCGTTTAGAAATAACCATGGAAACATTAGTGCAAACAGTAAATAATTTTACGAACACAATGGGTAATATGATGCAGGAAATGCTTAGAATGCAATCGATGTTATTGCAAGCTGTACTTAACAAACCATGAACTGTTTAAAAATTTGTTTTTGGAACGCAAACGGCATCCGCCAACATAAAAATGAATTAGAATACTTTCTTAAAAATAAACAAATTGATGTCATGATGATTTCTGAAACTCATTTGACCTCAAGAAATACGTTTAAAATCAATGGTTATATACTATATGATACCAAGGACCCTCGAGATAGAGCTTGTGGAGGTTCTGCCATCTTAATAAAAACTCGAGTCAAACACTACATTATGTGTGATCACCGTGAAGACTATCTGCAAGCAACGACTATTTGTGTTGAGGAGCTAAATCGAAACATAGTAATTTCTTCTTTATACTCCCCACCTAGATTTTCCATATCAGAAGGCCAATATTATAAATATAATAAATCATTAGGACCCTGTTTTCTGGCCGCTGGCGATTATAACGCTAAACATACCTTCTGGGGGTCACGACTTATAACACCAAAAGGTCGTGTTTTGTTTAACACAATCTCTAAAATGGGTTTAAATGTGGTCGCGAGCAACCAACATATTGGCCTACTGATCAGCAAAAAATTCCAGATGTTATCGACTTTGGCGTGGTTAAAAACATCCCCACAGAAACGATTCATGTTGAAGCTTCCTTAGAATTATCATCCGACCACACACCTACAATTGTTACTATATCGAACCCAAATAGAATTGTATTTCCGTCAGGTTACTTAGCGATGCCAGCCACACAAATAAATTGGTTAAAATATAAAAAATTTCTCAGTGCCCATTGCACAGAAAATATTCCGCTTAGTACACCGGAGAATGTGGATCTCTCTCTTGTTAACTTTGACAGTTATCTTAAACTAGCTGTTCAACACTCCAGCGTTACCCCCAAAAAAATTAAAAATAATAAAATATGTTCTTCAGATGTCGAGCGGCTCTTGACTGAAAAAAGGAGAGTTCGAAGAGAGTGGCAACTTTACAGATCCCCGCAACTTAAGATTTTATTAAAAGAATGCACAAAAAGGCTAAGAAAGTTGCTACAGAATCAGAAAACGGCTTCTCTAGAAAAATATCTTAAGGAACTTGATGCAACTCCACAATCTGACTACTCATTATGGCGTGCAGCTAGAAATCTAAAAAGGCCAGTTATATCTAAGCCACCATTAAGAAACTTGAATGGTAGTTGGGCAAGAAATGATAATGAAAAAGGAAACCTGTTTGTAAATCATTTGAAAAACGTATTTACACCAAATATATCTCACAATATTGCGGTCGAGTTACCACCTGTTGATGCTAGAGCAGCTATTCCCCTCAGATTTGAGATAAGAGAAATCGAAAAGGCTATTTGTGACTTAAACACTAAGAAGGCACCTGGTATTGATAAAATCAGTAATAAAATGCTTTTGGAGCTACCTCGCATAGCAAAGAAAATTATTCTTTTTATTTTTAATGCTATTTTACGCCTTGAATACTATCCTGAAAAATGGAAGGTTTCCTTAGTTACCATGATACCAAAGCCAGGTAAAGATCATACAAAAGTTGAGTCTTATAGACCTATTAGCTTATTAACAAATATGTCAAAGCTGTTTGAGAAATTATTAGTTTCAAAATTAACACCAATTTTAAGTGAAAATAGATGTATTCCAAACCATCAGTTCGGATTTAGAAGAAAACACAGCACAATCGAGCAGACTCATCGAATAGTAAATGTCATAAGAAAAGCATTTGAAGAAAAGAAATATTGCTCAGCACTCTTCATCGATGTTTCGCAAGCTTTTGACAAAGTCTGGCATGAAGGCTTATTACACAAATTGAAGCAAAATTTACCAGCAAACACACACAAGCTGCTAGAAAGCTACTTAGTCGGTCGTCAATTTATTATTAAAGAAGGAAATTTCTTAAGTTCACCTCAGCCCATTGCCGCTGGAGTCCCACAAGGCAGCATCCTGGGCCCCCTATTATACTTAATTTATACTTCGGACATGCCAACAAGCAACTACACACAAACTTCAACATTTGCAGGGTATTGACTCATGTGTGGACCCAGAAGAGGTTAAAACATTCCTAGAAGAAAAAGGCTTCAAGGTAAAACATGTAGTAAATATTAAAAATAGAGAAAAAATTCCCCAACCACTTTTTCGAGTGGAGTTTGAACCCGGCGACGTAAAACTTAAAAAAAACGAAACACATCCTATTTACAATTTAAAATATATTCTCTACAGAAGAATAACTATAGAAGAGCCGCACAAAAAAAATGGACCTGTTCAGTGCTTAAACTGCCAAGAATTTGGCCATACCAAGGCATACTGCTACTTACCCCCTGTCTGCGTAGTATGTGGTGAACTACACGGTACAGTTTCTTGCGATAAGTCTAAAACCGACCCCAACGTAAAAAAATGTAGCAACTGTGGCGGTAATCACACTGCCAATTATAGAGGATGCCCAGTATATAATATTGTCAAGCAGACGGTTGGACCGAAAACAAATACCCCCCAAATGCAGGTTGCAAATCAGGTAAACACAAATGCAATTCAAGCCCCCCAGCCTAGTAATAACAGAACCTCTTACGCTAACGTCCTAAAATCAAACCATCAGCCAATGCAAGGTGCCTCGCCAAGTAATGATGAAACTCCGGTTTCTAATTTAAGTCGTTTAGAAATAACCATGGAAACATTAGTGCAAACAGTAAATAATTTTACGAACACAATGGGTAATATGATGCAGGAAATGCTTAGAATGCAATCGATGTTATTGCAAGCTGTACTTAACAAACCATGAACTGTTTAAAAATTTGTTTTTGGAACGCAAACGGCATCCGCCAACATAAAAATGAATTAGAATACTTTCTTAAAAATAAACAAATTGATGTCATGATGATTTCTGAAACTCATTTGACCTCAAGAAATACGTTTAAAATCAATGGTTATATACTATATGATACCAAGGACCCTCGAGATAGAGCTTGTGGAGGTTCTGCCATCTTAATAAAAACTCGAGTCAAACACTACATTATGTGTGATCACCGTGAAGACTATCTGCAAGCAACGACTATTTGTGTTGAGGAGCTAAATCGAAACATAGTAATTTCTTCTTTATACTCCCCACCTAGATTTTCCATATCAGAAGGCCAATATTATAAATATAATAAATCATTAGGACCCTGTTTTCTGGCCGCTGGCGATTATAACGCTAAACATACCTTCTGGGGGTCACGACTTATAACACCAAAAGGTCGTGTTTTGTTTAACACAATCTCTAAAATGGGTTTAAATGTGGTCGCGAGCAACCAACATATTGGCCTACTGATCAGCAAAAAATTCCAGATGTTATCGACTTTGGCGTGGTTAAAAACATCCCCACAGAAACGATTCATGTTGAAGCTTCCTTAGAATTATCATCCGACCACACACCTACAATTGTTACTATATCGAACCCAAATAGAATTGTATTTCCGTCAGGTTACTTAGCGATGCCAGCCACACAAATAAATTGGTTAAAATATAAAAAATTTCTCAGTGCCCATTGCACAGAAAATATTCCGCTTAGTACACCGGAGAATGTGGATCTCTCTCTTGTTAACTTTGACAGTTATCTTAAACTAGCTGTTCAACACTCCAGCGTTACCCCCAAAAAAATTAAAAATAATAAAATATGTTCTTCAGATGTCGAGCGGCTCTTGACTGAAAAAAGGAGAGTTCGAAGAGAGTGGCAACTTTACAGATCCCCGCAACTTAAGATTTTATTAAAAGAATGCACAAAAAGGCTAAGAAAGTTGCTACAGAATCAGAAAACGGCTTCTCTAGAAAAATATCTTAAGGAACTTGATGCAACTCCACAATCTGACTACTCATTATGGCGTGCAGCTAGAAATCTAAAAAGGCCAGTTATATCTAAGCCACCATTAAGAAACTTGAATGGTAGTTGGGCAAGAAATGATAATGAAAAAGGAAACCTGTTTGTAAATCATTTGAAAAACGTATTTACACCAAATATATCTCACAATATTGCGGTCGAGTTACCACCTGTTGATGCTAGAGCAGCTATTCCCCTCAGATTTGAGATAAGAGAAATCGAAAAGGCTATTTGTGACTTAAACACTAAGAAGGCACCTGGTATTGATAAAATCAGTAATAAAATGCTTTTGGAGCTACCTCGCATAGCAAAGAAAATTATTCTTTTTATTTTTAATGCTATTTTACGCCTTGAATACTATCCTGAAAAATGGAAGGTTTCCTTAGTTACCATGATACCAAAGCCAGGTAAAGATCATACAAAAGTTGAGTCTTATAGACCTATTAGCTTATTAACAAATATGTCAAAGCTGTTTGAGAAATTATTAGTTTCAAAATTAACACCAATTTTAAGTGAAAATAGATGTATTCCAAACCATCAGTTCGGATTTAGAAGAAAACACAGCACAATCGAGCAGACTCATAGAATAGTAAATGTCATAAGAAAAGCATTTGAAGAAAAGAAATATTGCTCAGCACTCTTCATCGATGTTTCGCAAGCTTTTGACAAAGTCTGGCATGAAGGCTTATTACACAAATTGAAGCAAAATTTACCAGCAAACACACACAAGCTGCTAGAAAGCTACTTAGTCGGTCGTCAATTTATTATTAAAGAAGGAAATTTCTTAAGTTCACCTCAGCCCATTGCCGCTGGAGTCCCACAAGGCAGCATCCTGGGCCCCCTATTATACTTAATTTATACTTCGGACATGCCAACAAGCAACTACACACAAACTTCAACATTTGCAGACGATACAGCTTTTCTAAGCGTCCACGAAAATCGTTATGAAGCATCGCGTTACTTACAGCATCATATATTTCAACTAGAATTATGGTTAAGACAATGGAGGATAATGGTCAATGAGCAAAAATGTGTACATATAACATTCACTTTGCGCCGGGAATCTTGCCCCCCCCTATTACAATCAATAATCAAATAATTCCTCAACATTCGCATGTTAAATATCTCGGTATACATCTGGATCGGCGATTAACGTGGAAATGCCATATAGAGGCGAAATTAACTCAAATTAAACTAAAAGCCATTCAAATTCATTGGCTTATTGGAAGAAATTCTGTCCTTAGTCTCGATTGCAAGCTTCTACTTTACAACTCTATCTTAAAGCCTATCTGGTGCTACGGTATTCAACTATGGGGCACTGCCTCGGCCTCT
This sequence comes from Pollenia angustigena, assembly GCA_930367215.1. Taxonomy (NCBI): domain Eukaryota; kingdom Metazoa; phylum Arthropoda; class Insecta; order Diptera; family Polleniidae; genus Pollenia; species Pollenia angustigena. The sequence goes on along the minus strand of OV884061.1, from coordinate 5,178,567 downwards.
AATATCGACAAAATTCAAAGGCGCCAAAATAAACTTCTTCGAATAATCACAGCCGCTCCCTGGTATGTTAAAAACTCAAACATTCATAAGGATCTCAATGTGCCATTAGTGAAATCTATGATTACAAAATATTCAATAAAATATTTAAAAAGGCTTGAACAACACCCAAATCCACTAGCTCGAAATATTTTAAATCATGGCGGCCACACTCGCTTAAGAAGAAGAGACACTGCAGCACTTACCCAATTAGATGAGCGATAAACACCTATAAAAGTGAACATAACCCGTGATGAAGAAAATTTTGTCTGGCACTGGCAGGAGATAAAATAACGTATTAGGTTAAGATTTGATTAATTATTGTTAGTTCATATTTAATATATGAAGATTCAATAAAAAATAATGACAAAAAAAAAAAAAAAAAAAATGCCGAAAATGAGATTAAAGTTGGTCAAATAAGAGGAATAAAAAGACATGTGCTTAAAAATAAACTCAAGGGAAAGAAAGCATATTTATTTAGAAAAGAACAAATTTTGAATGCCGCAGATGATATTGCGGAAAAAGGAAATTTCCAAAATATTCAAAAATTAGAAACTTACAGAAAAATTAAATCTGAAGGATACATTGAGAGATGTTATCACAAAGATCCATTTTATGCTCTTTACTTAATGCAAATGGGTCCATATAAAAACTATATTCATAAGCTTTCTTCTCCCTTTGTTGTTTACACATAGGAGAAATATACGTTTGAGACAATCTCAAGCAATAGTAAAATTCTTGAAGACTCAAAATTTACATTGCACTTAGATGCTTCAGGCGAAAGTGTAGAAACTTTAGATTGTGCTAAAAAAGGAACTTTAACTTATAAAATAGTCCTAAGAAATTGGAAGTTAAAAAAATTCTTCCCATAGCAGAAGCAATTCTCTCTGCACATACAATGAAGCAAATATGTGATTATTTAGATCATTTAAAGCTATTTTTAAAAGAGCACAAAGTAAAATATCAGTTCAAATGGCCTTACTGCAAAAGGGTTTGCACTGACGTTAGTGCCGTGTTAAAAAGTTTTAACAATCAAAACTTAATAGAATACTTTAATGCTTGTGGCGAATTCTTAAATAAATTTAAAATAAATCCGAATTTAGAACCAAACTTTGTTGTATTGCAGTGGTGTAAATGTCATTACATTATTTGCAAAGATTTAGACGCAAGGTTGGGAAGGAAACATATTTTAAGGCCTCTATTAAAAAATGTTTTAATAGCTGCTTTTAGTTTAAGTACTGTTGACGAATGCCAACGATGGTTTAAACATATTTTTACTGTTTTGCTTACACCATATGAGTGTCATAACTTAGAAATCAGCTTTGAGATATTACGTGAATGTTTAATAGAAGTTGATGATCAAAAGAATGAAAATAAATATGATCTACCTGATGATGACAAAATAGATCCATTAGAATCAATTGCATCTATAAGTCCATTTCGTAAAATGTTTCTTTTAATTTATCAAGAAGTTGAAAAAGATATTAAACATATTAATAGAGGACAAAATTTAAATAAATATCGTAATGATGAAATTTGAAATTTTATTTTAAACAAATATTGCCCAGTTATACCGTGTTCAGATATGCACCTTAATTGAGTTTAACGAAATAAATGCCTGAGCTCAGCTCAGTTGCGAACTAGCTCTTGACGAGTACGGACGTGTATCAGTGAGTAACAAAAATACAAAAAAAAAAAATAATATAATAAAAAAAAAAAAAGTGAAAAAATATTTACCGTAGGTGAAAAAAAAATATTTGTAATAGGTGAAAAAAAAAGAACAATAACTAGTGTGCCCGAAGAGATTTGTGAATGAGCCTCACAAATACTCCCAATAAGGAGAGTAGGCCCAGCACAAATAGCAGAAATGCGTATATTGTGGTAAGCTCCCCGAGCGTGAGCAATGAAAACATTCGATACCCTGAATTAAACAAACATCTTTTAAGTGCAAAAATTGCCAGCGCAACTGGTTTTCCATACAGAAATTTAAGTTCAAGTGTGCCCAACCTGAGCAAGTGTGTTGATCCGACCGTAAATGTGGTTCAAAGTGTGAAGCCGTCTGACCAGAGGAATAATAACGAAAAACCTGGAACATCACGATTTGCATTAACAAATACAGGAGCTGTACCAAAAAGTACTAAAGTGCAAACAGGCATGGACAGATATATAACAATAACTAAGAGAAAGGCTAGCCCTAGGTCCACCCAACAGGAACGCGTGGCCAAACAATACAAAGGCTCTAACGTAGTCTCTTTGCCAACAAATGGTAACAGATTCTCTGTACTATCCATACCTGACGATGAAGAAGCAGAATTAGCTAATGGGACAGCCACTAAAGAAGTTAAACCGCCACCTATCTATCTGCGGGAGCAAACATCAAATAGCATAGTCAACATGTTGACTCAACTTGTAGGTAAGAACAATTTCTACGTCGTTTCTATACGACGCGAACAAATTCAAGAGACCAAAATTCAAGCCAGTACAGAAACGAACTTTCGTATTATATCAAGACACCTGGACGCAGAAAATAAAAGCTACTATACATACCAATTAAAAAGTGCTAAGGGATTGATTATTGTCATAAAAGGCATAGATAGTTCCGTTCCTACAGATGAAATAAAATCTGCCGTAGAGCAAGAGGGGTACGAGGTAAAATCGGTTCATAACATTTTGAACAGGAACAAAGTTCCCCAACCACTGCACCGCATTGAGATATCGTTTGATTCATCGGTTCTCAAAACCAAAAATTCAGTTCATCCCATATACAACTTGCGCTACCTACTCAACAGAAGAATAACTGTTGAGGAGCCAATAAAACGAAAGGGTCCCTCCCAATGCACAAACTGTCAGGAATATGGGCATACAAAATCATATTGTAAATTGCCTCACGTATGTGTGGTTTGTGGCGACGCTCATAAAACCGCCGAATGTAATCGTTCTAAAGTTGACCCAAATGTCAAGAAATGCAGCAACTGTGGCGAAAATCACACGGCAAACTATAGGGGTTGTAAAGTCTTCTTGCATTTAAAAAAACCAGCTTTAGTTCAAAAATATACTCACTCCCAATATGGTCCATCACATGCGCCCAGCCAAGCCGCTGGCTCTATTGCTAGTACTACACAAACAAACAAACAAAACCAATCATATGCCCAAGTCCTAAAAGGAAACCCTAATGCGAAAAATCCCCCGAGTACTTCCAACGCAAAGCAACCTCCATACGCTAATGTTCCTAGGGAAGGTCTACAAATGCCTACCTCAATTGAAAATTTAATTCAAACTATGAATAACTTCATGGCCACTATGCAGAGCATGTTTCAGGAAATGATGCGAAACCAGAACATGCTCCTGCAAGTTCTACTCAACAAAAAATGAACCAGTTAAAAATATGTTTCTGGAATGCAAACGGGTTATCCCAACATAAACACGAAGTTGCAAACTTTCTTCATAGGCATGAAATCGACGTACTTCTTGTCTCTGAAACACACTTTACTCATAAAAACTGCTTTAGGGTAAATGGTTACCTTACGTATGACACAAAACATCCCAGCGGACGAGCTTGTGGTGGCACAGCCATAATTGTGCACAAACACATCAGACACTTACCATTGCCAGAGTTCGAAGAAGATTGTATCCAGGCCACATCTATAAATCTGACTGATTTCAAACTAACGTTAACATCCGTTTATTGTCCCCCGAGGCACAAAATTCTACACGATAAATTTCTCAACTTCTTCTCCACATTGGGCCAGAAATTCATTGCTGCTGGCGACTACAACGCTAAACATACATATTGGGGCTCCAGACTTATTAGTCCTAGAGGTAATCAGCTATATAATACCGTAACTGCAAATAACTTTGATGTGGTATCGAGTGGTGAGCCTACCTATTGGCCAACCGACTTCAACAAGCTACCAGACCTTATTGACTTTGCTGTAATCAAAAACATCAAGCGCGATCAGGTACTAGTTAGTTCCTCCTATGATCTTTCGTCTGATCATTCACCTTCAATCCTCATTTTAAAATGTAACTCTGACGCCGCAGCTGCAAACTGGTTTTCCTATCCAAACAGAAACACAAATTGGTTAAAGTATAAAATGTATGTGAGCTCTCACCTATCACAGTGCATTCCCCTAAAAAATTCATCTGACATCCAAATAGCTGTCGACCGATTTACAGAAGTCTTGGATGCTGCAGCAAGAAATGCAACCCCAATCAAGCGGACAATTAAACGTGCTCCTTACAATACATCGACGGATATAGAGACCCTTATCAGAGAAAAAAGGAAGTTAAGAAGACAATGGCAAAACAGTCGTTCCCCAACCACTAAGGCCCAACTACAATTATGCCTGACAACTCTTCGCAACAAATTGAGACAGAACCACGAGTCTGCAATAGAAGGCTATCTAAACAGCCTAGATGCCAAAAAAAACTCCAATTATAGCTTATGGAAGGCTGTACGGCATATGAAATGCCCTATAACCCAAGAATCTCCATTAAGACTGGAAAACCGCACTTGGGCGAAAAACACAGATGAAAAATTAAACGCTTTCGCGGGCCATCTTGAGAAAGTTTTCACGCCACATGATACACATACTTGTTCCTGTCGTCCAACCATTCCTGATAAGGTAAACCATCCATTAAAATTTAACATTACTCAAGTAAAATCTGCAATAGAAAAAGTGAATATTAGAAAATCTCCCGGACTTGACCGTATCACAGGGTCAATGATAAGAAACTTACCTTCGTCTGCTTCCAGAATCTTGCTGTTCATTTTTAACGCTATATTAAGAGTCGGATACTTCCCATCCTCATGGAAGAAGTCTATAATTGTTATGATTCCCAAGCCAGGAAAAGATGCTAGCCAGGTTGCGTCGTACAGACCGATAAGCTTATTATCAATCCTATCAAAGCTTTTCGAAAAAATATTCATTTTAAGTATAACTCCTCATCTAAATGAACACGACATCATCCCGGATCACCAGTTCGGATTCAGAGCGAAACATGGTACAATAGAGCAAGTGCATAGAATTGTCACCCTTATTAGATCGGCGTTTGAGAAAAAGCAATACTGCTCAGCCCTGTTTATAGACATTTCCCAAGCATTTGACAAAGTTTGGCATGATGGGCTACTCATCAAAATAACACGAATGCTTCCTCAAAACACTCACAAGCTTCTGGAGAGCTATCTAACAGGCAGAACATTCATAGTAAGGTCGCAAGATAAATACTCCCCCCTCAAGAAAATTACTGCTGGTGTTCCCCAAGGCAGCATATTAGGACCGCTTCTATATATAATATACACAGCGGATATGCCAACAAACCTGAGCACGCATACCTCTACATTTGCAGACGACACAGCATTTATTAGCGTTAACCATGACCCAAAAGTCGCATCGCAAAATCTGCAGTCCCACATCAATGAACTAGAGGCATGGCTAGAAAAATGGAGAATAAAGGTTAACCCGGCTAAATGTGCTCACTTAACTTTCACGCTCAGAAGACAAACGTGCCCAGCAGTAAAAATAAATAACATCACTGTTCCGGTAGAAAACCATGTAAAGTACTTGGGAGTTCATATAGATAGACGTTTGACCTGGTCTCGTCATATCGAAGCGAAAATAACGGCTATGAAACTTAAAGCAGCTCAACTACATTGGCTTCTCGGTAGAAACTCAAACTTGTCTTTAGACAACAAAGTTCTTCTATACAAGTCCATCATAAAACCAATATGGACATATGGCATCCAATTATGGGGTACTGCATGCGCATCTAACATCCAAAAGCTTCAAAGAAGACAGTCTAGAATATTACGACAAATTGTCTGCGCCCCATGGTATATACGTAATGATATTATCCACAGAGATCTCAACCTCCCCACTATCCAGCAGGAAATTAAAAAATATTCAATAAGCTACATCGGTAAACTAATGGTTCACCCTAACTACCTCGCTCGGGGTTTGCTTCAGTTCGAAGGTCACCAGAGGCTAAAAAGAACCGATACTTTGAGCCTTACTAGAAGACAGTCTTAAAAATTTGAATACAGCAGTTAGTGGTTACACAGGTAACAACTAATAAACAACAAGTAGAATTAAGATTTGAATACATATTGTAAATTTCGATAAGAAAGATTCAATAATAAAAATAAATTATTAATAAAAAAAAAAAAAAAAAAAAAAAAATTATTGAGCTCAATTATCCATACAAAATTGCAATTTAGTTATTGCTCAATTAATACGAAACTGTTATAAATATTGAGTAAAATTAAAATACGACACTGTAACAAGTGTGTTTATTAAGCAAAACACAACTTACTAAACAGTGTTTTGACATTTGGCAATTAAAATTACAACAAAAAAAAGGCCCATCCATTTGGTCTGCGCAAAAAAAAAAAATGTTTATTCCTTAAAGATGTCAAAAGTTGTTTACATTTTCTTATACATGTACATTTTTGTTTACGTTGAATGTTGTATGTAGTAGTAATATAAATTGAGTAACATTGCAGCCACACGATCAAGCTTTTCTTGATAGTCTTTTACATATACTGTTTGCCAAAATATGCAAAAATTGGCAGCTGTGACGTAGGCTGCACGCAAGTTGAAAGCAATTTACTTTCAAGATGTCATTAAAAAAAAAAATTTATAAAGAGAAACGAAAAATTTGCTCACTAACCTTGAAATCAGCTGTTTTCTTGAACGTAAATTGAAACACTCACTGGCAAGAGAATTTTAAAGGCAAGTTCGTATCAATTTTTAAAAGTATGAGTGTATTGGTAAAAAAGTGTGAGCGTATTAAAAATTGATAGGCAAAACTTGATCGTGTAACCCTCAAGTAAGCTAAATTGTGTCTATGTGAACAGAAAGATAATTATGTCAATTAACCGAATATTGGCTCAATAAAAAAGGTATATCTGAACACGGTATTATTGTTCTCTGGACAAATATTATGGGTATTCATGTCGAGTCATCAGGAGAACATATAAGTAATGCTCCTGTAGAATTTACATATTTTTTGCAAAAACACATAATTCTTCCAGAAAAATCTGTAAGAGCCGATGTGTTTGTTAATAAAATGAGAACTGATTATCTAAGTTCGTTGAAAGAATTGCGTTATAACTACAGAATGTTTGGGTCGATGGACAAAGAAATTGAAGATACAATAACTAGTTTAAATCAATATGATGAACTTGATAATTATGACAGAATAAACAAAGAACATTCTTATATTACTTCAACGCCTATCAAAAATAAGATCGATAAATCTAAGAGTTACAGTGTTGAAGTAATAGAAAAAGATAATAGTTATAATAAAGTTACCATAGATTCTGACCCAGAAGAATAATGGGGTAAAACAGATTTAGATAGAAAGCAAGCCATTCGACCAAAAATGATGTTTGAATCAAAAGCAGTAAATCAAATTCGAAAAAATAAAACAAAAAGACATGAAATAAATGTCAATAAAGAAAATTTATTTCTTATCAAAAAGTAATTTAAATTTTTGGGAATGCAAAATTTTAATCTCAAAAGATTTTGTTATTCGTGCTTAATTCCCAGTTTTAATTCTTGACAAAAACACTTGAAATTTATTGTTGATGGGATAAGCTATTCCTATGCGCATTTCACTGGTTGCTTAGGCCAGATCATCAGGAAACTCCATCCATAAAGATTTTAGAAAAACTAAAGATATTAAACCAAATAAAACTGTTAAAGGTATAAGAATTATAGCAACAGTTCTACTTGTAATAATATCAAAGTTTAAACAAAACACATAAAAAATAAACAACAGTGGGTTTATCTCATCTTACATTCCCCACTACAATTAGTTGAAATTCTCTCAACATTAATTGTAGTTGTAAGTAGGTTAAGAAAAACAAAATAAAAACAACAACAACTTACAAAAGATGTTGTCAATTAAGTGTTTTTTAGGCCGTGCACTTGCCTGTTTATTAACAAAAAGTAATTTCAATTTTTGGGAATACAAAATTTTAATTTCAAAAGATTTTGTTATTCGTGCTTAATTCCCAGTTTTTATTCTTGACAAAAACACTTGAAATTTATTGTTGATGGGATAAGCTATTCCTATGCGCATTTCACTGGTTGCTTAGGCCAGATCATCAGGAAACTTCATCCATAAAGATTTTAGAAAAAACTAAAGATATTAAACCAAATAAAACTGTTAAACGTATAAGAATTATAGCAACAGTTCTACTTGTAATAATATCAAAGTTTAAACAAAACACATCAACAGTAAACAACAAATTAATTTTTAATTTAGTTACGTTTTAGTTGTAGATATAAAAAATTTAATTTTAAACCCATTTTTTAATTAAAATCATTAGGACTCAGTATATATCGCTCATTTGCTGCAACAATGTCATAACTCAACAGCATTTGATTAACAGAATACGACTCTATAGGAAATTAAAATTTTATTGATCGTTTTACTCTCACCAAGGAAAACTATTTTGAAAACCAAATGATTTTAAATCGAATTATCCACTCAGGGCATTGCATCGGGAATTAAAAAAAAAAAAAATATTCAAAAAGTACCAGTTTAAGAACTAAAAAGTACCAATTATCTTTTTTAGAGATTCTCATTCAATCAGGACCTTGCAGGTTTAATTTTATGTTCATAAGTCCAATATTAGCGAAAATTTAAAAAAGTACCAGTTAAAAAACGAAAAAGTACCAAAAACGTTCATCTAATAGATTGTCATTCACTCAAGACCTTGCATGTTTAAAATTATGTTCCTAGGTCCAATACTAACGGAAATTCAAAAAGTACCAGTTAATGAACAAAAAAAGTACCAAAAAGCCCTCTTACAGATTCTCATTCACTCAGGACCTTGCATGTTTATTTTTATGTTTCTAGGTCCAATACTTACGGAAATTAAAGAAGTACCAGCTAAAAAAACAAAAAAGTACCAAAAACTTTCCTCATATAGATTCATATCCACTCAGGACATTGCATCTTGAATTTTATGTTTCTAGCTTCAATACAGTACTTTTCGCATATAGTCACATCCTATAGTTGCAACCATAACGTGGACTATATCGCTAATGTGACTATAAGGCTAATTCACATACATATATGCCACTATGAGGTACATAACCGAATTCGAATATAATCAAGTTATCACGAACGATTTTGAAATCACCCGAGAAATATGTTGGTGTTCTGAAAATCACGAGATTTTCATTGTTCTAAACCACGAGAAAACAACAACTGTGCGCTTCTTTTTAAAATGTTGCCATTCATTTAGTACGCTTGGTTGCCATTTTCATTTATTTTTTACCTTCATATATTAAAATTTAACCAATCAAACTTCATAATTATGGTTTACTTTTAGTTTTTTGTAACAAATTAACTTAATTTTTAATTTAATTGAAGAAAATAGTCATATGCTACACGACTTTAAGACTTTTTTGCTCTGGCAACCACAGACTACTAAAAAGTAAATCACGAAAAATGTAAACAAAACTGCAAAAAATACAGCGGCTTCCTAAATTTGTAAATTTTAAGGTTCTCCCGTGCAAAATAATTAATTTTAATGCAAAAACAAATAAAGGACAAATCATTTAAAGTGCATGTGATAATTTTATTACAGATTTAAAAAAAAAATGTTAAAAAAACTTGAAGTGATTTGAAATCGTCATGCTGTAAGCTAACCGGTTTTAAATCACGAGATTTCAAAAATTTTTGTGGTAGAACACCTTTTTAGTGATTTCAAATCACTTTACGAAAAAGTGATAAAGGAAATAAAATATTCATATTCATCAGGCTTATGGTTTTACAACAGAGTTGCATACTGTATAAAAAATACTTAAAATAATGACAAGATATTTCATAACTGATACCAACGGCAAAAACTAATTTTTTACGAGTAGAGAGTTGATGAAAAAAATTAATGATTTAATTCATTTTTTCTTTAGATGGATTTTTGATTCGAGGACTAAAAAGAACTTAGTAAAATTTGCTAATGTGACTATAACGCCATTAATTTGCTTTACTTTTCCCTTTGACTACTGTTAATAAATGGCATATATGGCAAATGTGCTTATATCGCTAAATTGACTATAACGATAATACTTTATATTAAATTAACTTATAGCGGCAAAATAAACGGATAAAATGGACTATATCGCTAATGTGACTATAAGCGTAGTAACTATAAACGAATAGTACTGTACTAACGGAATTTCAAAAAGTACCAGTTAAAGAACAAAAAAGCACCAAAAAGTTCCGGCATAGATTCTTATCCACTCAGGACAGTGCATGTTGAATCTTATGTTTTAAGGTCAAATATTAACGATATTTAAAAAAATACCAGTTGTAGAACCAAAAAGCTGAAGAAAGATATAAAAATTCCCGTATTTCCCGTTTTGGTTCTGTTTTTCCCCCCATTAAAGTATTAAAAATTGCAGTATTGTAGTAGGGGGCCGATAATTTAGTACCAAAAATAGTTACGATTTTCACCCCTTAATCGTTCGAATTTCGAAAAAGTACCATATCTATATTCGTATGTTTTTCATAAGTTTCGTATAAACTTTATTTCTAGGTTTATTGGTTCAAAAGATAGATGGGCTGACAAAAACTTACCAAAATTCAGGTTTTACTCGTTTTCACCCTAAAAGTGCCGAATTTCAGAAAAGTACTACACACCTGTCCACTTATTTTTCAAAAGAACAACGATAAATGTTACAGTTTTTTTGTATCTTTTTTAGTTTTGGAGATAAAAGGTTTCCGAATTTACCCTTTTTTACCACCTAAACATTCGAATTTCCAAAAATCCCGTCTTAGTGGATCGATTTGGAGAGAGACCCACCTCCGGTCCGAATTTCAAGTTTTTAGCTTCAGGCGTTTAGGCTGTGCGATGATGAATCAGTCAATAACGTTACAATTTTATATACATATATAAGGGATTGCTGTTCGGTTTTAACCGAAATCTAAACCGCGGCTTTAATGCCTACGAAACCGAAAACCGACCAAAAATCCTCGGTTTTAGCTTTTACTTTAAATATATATTTATGCCAAAAGAAATTGAAAATTATACATAATACTCGTACTTCAATTAAAAAAAACTTTATACATAACAGCCTGGAACAATGGCAAGGTATTTCGAAATTCCTTAAATTTAAAATAGGTAGTAAGAAGAACAAATGTTTCTTTTTTCAAAAAAGTACCTGAATTGAAACAAATAAAAAAATTGTATTACATACATACAAAAAAAATTACATGTATGTAGATTTACTTGGATATTTTCAAAACCGAAAACAGGAAAAACTAGTCCTTTTATAAAAAGCAAAAATGTCTAAGTAATTCATTTTCCAGTAAATTCGGATTCTAGAACAAACTCCATTATATTTTATTCAAGTTAGTTCAAATAAAGTTTTATATGACATTCGTTTGCTAATTTTCTTAGCGTACAGACGTGCTTTTAAATATCAGCTGTGAATTTTCTAAAAATCCACTCGTATTAAATATTTTTCTTTGAAACATTTCTTTTGAAATGGCCACAAAACGCAAAAAACGTTGGGGAAACAACCCCAAATATAAAAAAACTAAATCTTATAATAGATTTGATTTATTATTTGACGAAGATAATGATGAAGACCCAAGTAATTATGAAGAGCAAAAAGAGGAAGTCATAAAAATTCCTCCAATCATTGTAGATAGTTGTCACAACCTTACAGCAATAATGAAACTTCTGGGAAAAACGTGTAAATATAAGAAAATGTCAATTGGAACAAAGATAATTCCAAATTCGTTATCTGAGTATGACGAAATTATTAATAAATTAAACTCAGAGAAGCTGCAGTTCTTCACTCACCCGGTGAGAGACAACAATAAATTTAAGCTTATGTTGTTTGGTTTACCAAAAATTTATATAAAAACGCTTGCTGATGAATTCAAATACGCTTTTAATATTGAACCTGCAAATACAAAAGAAATCCAAACATCTCGGTCCAATGCTGATGATGCCTTGTATATGCTTGAATTCAATAGAGACCAAATTTAAAAACGCGAGGTTTTTAAAATTAAGCATGTCTATGATGTTGTCGTACACTGGAGAAATCCACTTCGACGTTCTAGAGGACCAACTCAATGCTCGAAATGCGCCATGTATGGACATGGGTCAGCAAATTGCCACAGAGGTGCAGCTTGCTTGGGATGTGGGGGAACCTACGATTATGCTAACTGTCAGCTTAACAAAACGACTGTAAATGGCCCTGTAATTTACAAATGCTACAATTGCACAAGGAGAAATTTTAAAAACATCAATCATCGAGCTGACGACCCACACTGTCCCTTGAGAAAGGAGTACTTGGATATTCGTCAAAAAGTTACAAGCAGAACGCGTCCAAGCAGATCGGTTTCCCAAAACCATAACAGCTTCCACCCACTGGACAATGAACTTCCTCGTGTAAGTACACAGAATAAGACAGGTAATACAGAAAATATTTCTTATGCCACTGTGGCTAGTCTAAGTCGACGTGTTACTGACAATAATGATATTTCTAACCAACAAATTTTCGAAATATATTTTGAAGCTCTTGATGCATTAGAAAAATGTAAAACAAAGTACGATAAACTAAGAGTACTTGGTAATATGCTTCGACATGTTATATAATCAAGCAAAATGTTGCCCTAAGGTTATGCATTGGAATGCCCAAGGTATAACGAGCTCTGCGTCAATATTAGAATTAGAAAATTTCGTAAATGAAAAACAAATTGACATTATATTAATTAACGAAACGTTCCTGAATCCAAATTACAAATTCAAAAATCGAAAACGTTTCTATCATGACAAAAATAAATAATAAACCAATTCGATTTACTTCGGCTTACTGCCCAATATATACGACAAGCTTTATTGATGACTTGGGCAAAATTACTGATTCAACCAATGAGTTTTTCATTTTTGGCGACTTTAACGCCCACCATTCAAGTTGGGGTTGTGTTCAAAATAATTCAGCAGGAAATAGTCTGTACATCCATCAGAGCAGCTCCCAGTATTACGTTTATGCTCCAAACTCTTTTACGCGGTTTAGTCAAACTACAGTTAACACACAATCATCCGTAGTGGACATTCTACTCTCGAACTCAATTTTGCAAATTTCACAAATTCCAACTATGCCAGGGCTGCTTAGGTCGGACCATGTTCCAATAACGTGTGAAATTCATGGCACAGTCTTTGAACGCACGATTCAATCCCCATTATACAAACAAGCGAACTGGAATGCAATAGGTAAATGAGTGGTAGATGAAATTAGAAATAACAACTTACAGGATGCAATATTGACTGAGTCAAATATCGAAGCTGTATTAAGTAAAATCACTTATATTCTTCAAGAATCATCGAAGCAAATTCCAATGGGCGATAAACAAGTGTGGCAAAATAAACTATCTCGTCTTACTTTGTATTTAATAGGTCAAAGAAATAAATATCGAAGAAAATTGCAAAGGTGTAATATTACGTCTGAAAGAAATCAAATATTGTGTATAACAGCTGACTTTGTTTATTACGTATTACATTAATAAGGACAGAAACAACAACTGGTAACATTTTCTGCAAAAGTTGCCAACAGGGAATAAAAAGTTTTTGAAGTTGATTAAAGCAATTAAAGGAAAACAAACAACAATCGGTCATATAACAAAAGATGGCGCTGTAATTCAAAACAGTTATGAAAAGGCTAATATTATTGCACAAAATTTTGAAAAAATTCATTCAACTACGGGAAATTTAATATCACCTGTTGAGCATCATGTTACGAAGCATCTTCTTGGTTGGACAATCAAATAGTTCCAGGTAATATCCTACAACATTTAACATCGAAAGATGAAGTAAAATTTTTTGTTAAATCGTTAAAAAATTCAAAGGCACCTGGTATAGATGGTATTAAGGCTATTCTCTTAAAAAATATGACTGACACCTTCTTTGATAGTAAAAATATTTAATTGGTGCATACAAAATGGTTACTTTCCAAAAATTTTCAAGACTGCGAAAGTAATTCCAATCCTTAAGTCTGGTAAAGATCCAAATTCTATGGAAAGTTATCGTCCTATTAGCATGCTTAATTTGTTAGACAAAGTTTTTGAAAAAATAATACTGAAAAGACTAAATGATTTTACCGAAGATAATGACATCATACAATCGGAACAATTTGGATTTAGAAAAAGTCATTCTACAATCCACCAGGTTATGAGAATTGTTAACTTTATACAACATAACAAAAATAAGAAATGGAGCACTGGGGTGGTATTTTTGGATATCGAAAAAGCATTTGACTCTATTTGGCACAATGGCTTAATTTATAAACTCGGTAAGCTTTGATATCCAATTTATTTGCAAAAGTTAATAAAAAGCTTTTTAAATGAAAGATATTTTGTTGTGAATGTTGATAACGTATTTTCAACTAAACGTCAAATTCTAGCTGGTGTACCACAGGGCTCTGTGTTGTCACCAACATTATACTCAATATACATATCTGACTTTAAATTGTTAAAAAATTACACATCAGCAGACGACACTGCCTTAATAACACTAGGGAAAGTTTCGAATGCAATCGTAAAAAGAATGGAAAAAGGTCTTATACACGCAAAGAATTATTTTATAAAATGGAAAATTAAGATCAACGAGGCAAAAACGCAAGCAATAATATTTCCTTTTAACAAATCGCCAAAGAGGATACCTAGTATTAATCTCTCAATTCAAGGAGCTCACATTCCATTTCAAAACTCTGTTTAGTATTTAGGAGTTACATTAAATAAAAAATTGACTTTCAAACAACACATTGAACAAGCTTGTTCTAAGGCAATAAGGTACGGAAGAGCGCTTTTTCCTTTATTGAACCGTCGCACACTGGTTCATATTTTGAGAAGGCGGCCAAAATTATTTTTTTTATGTTCTCCGATTTTAAATTTTTTTTATTCATGTGAAAGTAAATACTAGTGAACCTCGGGAGCCAAAAAATTTCAACCCTATTTCAATTATTTCATTGAGAACAGGGTGGTCCGAAATGGACTTTCTCAATATTTGGTTATAGTTTTGAATTTCTGAGTCAATTTTTGAAGTTGAAATGCTCATAACTTTTTTGTTTTTTAAGATTTTTTGACAGAATTAGTTTTGTGAATTAGTTTATTTTATTAGCTACACGTGGTTTAAAGCATTAAACTCTGCGGCCTCTAGAACTATTTAATTTTTTTTTTTTTTTTAATGTCAAAATTTCCCGGAAATTTCCTACTTTATAGAGCATAAGTCCTGCCCGTCAAAACGCGTCAAAAAAAATCTATACTCTCTTGTAGTCCAGAATCTAACCTACATTTCTATACCCCATTGTACACACGTCTGGATACGACCTTTTGAACTACAGCAATTTCTGTGACCCAAGGTAAGGTATTCGGTTCAAAAAATAAGTCTTGCAAGGAAACATTACTGAAATTAAAGAAGGTGAATCTTAAAGAATTTTCGACAAATAAAGCAGTTCGGGCCACATAAATTATCTAGCACAACAGGTTATCAACTAATTTGGAGAAGGTAAAGGTATTGCCATTGTTATGAATTTATTGTGCGTAAACGGATGCTGCAAAACGAATAGGCGACATAAATAGACAAACACGTTAGATTTCTGAGTAAGTTAAAAGGTTAAACATTAGTAAATAGCCGCAACATAAACTACATAGTTTAATTACCTGAAAACTGCAACTTAATTTAAAAAAAAAGAAAGAACAGGTAAATGGTAAAGCAACTAGCACGCAGTTATATTTTACGTGAAAATTACCTACATGTTACCTGATAATTTATTGCCGGTATGTTATATTTTTAAAAAGTGTGAAAACAGGGGTTTTTTATGTTTCAAAGAAATGCTAATAAAATATTAAATTTGTATTTAAAAAAGAGTTTTTATGTTTCAAAGAAGTGGTAACAAAAGATCAGTTAAAAAAACTTCTATCAAGAGTATAAAAATGCATGCATTCATAATTTTTCCTTCATTATTGTTTAAACAATGGCTAAGTTCAGTTATAAAGTTCTCGCAGATATATATTTTCAACAGAAAGATGAAAAAGATTTTGTGTTACACATAATGAATAATCCATCCTTTAAATTATGCAACGAACAAGAAATCAAAATACATAAGATAAAAATTAAAAATTTTTCATGTACATTAAGAAAACGGTACCTTTAATGTTCTAGAAACAAGAAAACGTTTTATGATTTGGAATTTGGCCAGTAAGGCGAAACAGTGAGAAAAAACAAAGAAAATGCGGAAAAAAGGAAGCAAACAAAAAAACAAATTGAAGAAAAATACCTTCACCTAGGCCTTATAATTGATCAGTCAAAACAAGGAGAAGGAAATTAAAATGATGGAAACACTGCAAGGAGATTTTTTCCGATCCAGAAACTGCAGCATCTATCACAGTAGTACATTTTGAATTAATAAGACGATTCAAGATCGTTTTACAGGTTATATCATGTAGCGAAAGATAAATGCAAAAAAATTTGGCCAGTATGCAAATGAAACAGCAATTCTTTATAACAAAAAATACTCTTGGAGACATATGCCAACCACAGTTCATAAAATTTTATACCATGGGGAACAAATAGTTAAACACAATATGCTACCAATTGGAGATCTATCTGAAGAAGCGCAAGAAAAAAGGAACAAAGACTACAGATTCTTCCGCGAGCATAACACAAGAAAAATGTCCAGATGTTATACTAATGAACATCTTATTACTATTTTGGTGTGCACATCAGATTCATATATGTCCAGTATTCGACAAAAATGGAAATCAACCTCAATCGAATTGGAGGAAGAAACAACTTCTGGATAATGAAACCCAAAGCTATTTAGAAGAAATTTTTACCAATATTGTTTAATTTAAAATTGTTTATAGATTATAATTTGTTTTTGATTTAAGTATATATTTGTATTAATATATAAAAATAAAATACACATATGTACATTAGGGTAATAACTTTTTTTTGAGTGCAAAATACCACTCCAGCACCATGTGGGGAAATTTGTTCTGATAATAAAAAACAGTTTTTTAAGCTGATTCGGTGAAAAAAGTTTCCGCACCGTAAGCGATTTCTAAAACTCCATATTATGTGTGAATTTTATTTTTGGATATTGAAACCCATTTCATGTTGCATTAGACTTATGAAAAATGGTTGAATGTTGATGATTATATATGAATTTGAACAAAAACGGACTTATTTAAGACAAAAGTAACTGATTTAATGATGAAAATAAATAAATAAAAACAAAACTTTAACGCTTTCGGTGCGGAAACTTTTTTTACGAAAGAGAAAAAGTGACACCATATTTTTTTATATTTGTTAATGCCCCACCCGGCTATTAGGTGGTATTTTTGATATTTGAAAAAATTGCAAAAAGTTATAGCCCTAATGTACATCTCAAACCAAAAATAAAAGTTGAATTACCTAAAATCGATAGCCAAGAATGCTATTTGGCCATTTTTCAAAATATTCCTTTTCAGTTTTATCCTTATAACAACTCGTCTCGTCCCAAAAAAGCCAACCTTTGGCCCCTGTGAATATTGGGACTAAGAAATTTACAAGGGGCCAAATATTGGCATTTTCTGACAGGATCTAAGTTCGACAATAAAAACTAAGTATCAGTTGTAAAATACAAGAGAAATAATGATAAATTTTAAAAAAATCATATTTCAAATATTCAACTTTTACACCGAAACTCAACAAAAAAATGAAAATGCATTTTGAACTCCCCATAACTTTTGCTCCTATCAGTCGAATTTACGTTTTATAGCGCAAATTAAAGCCTAACATCGCACCTATCGAGCAAAAAAAATCGCATAAAAAAATACCGATCCAGTCAAAAGTTATGGAATTTTGACCGCCTTCTCGTAAAATTTCCCACTGTGCGTCTATCAAGTTTAAATTTCAAAAATAAGATTTTACTTTACAGAATGTGTATAAAGCCGATAATGACTTATGGATGCCAAATCTGGTCAACAAAATGCGCTAAAACTCACATGAAAAAGTTGCAAATAACACAAAACAAAAATCTCAAAATTATTTATAATTTACCAAGACGATTCTCTACATACCGCTTACATAAAAACTATAAGAAAGATTTTTTTGCAAAAGTAACTAGTAAAATTACACAAAGCTTCGAACATCGTAATAGAAATTCAAACTTTGAATTAATTAGAAATTTGCAAAATTAACATCTTTTACGACTTTAGGAATAAAGTTTATAAAAGGGTTAACGTTAGAATTTCTTATAAATTTTATTTTTATCAGCACGTTAGGGTTTTTTTTCTATCTTTTTAACCTAACAAGAAATATTATCCATAACTGCATATTCTCATTATTCATATAAAAATTCAATATTTGCTGCAATACTTTTAGTAATACCTCAAACCTTGTAAATTATAATTATTTTAATATTTTAATATGTAATGATGATAGCTAAGTAAATAAAAAAATAAAAAAAAAAAAAAAAAGTTTTATATGGAAATAGTCATAAAATTTTCTGATGATCGGCCAATAATTTAACATATCGTAACATCAAAAAAGTCATAAGCTACAGAAAATTCAAAATCAGACTTTTTGATAGAAATATCAAAATGCACGTTTCTTCAAAATTTTGTATGACAAATATTATACAAATATTTCTGGATAATTACATTACTGGATTCAGCGTAGCGAATTAGGTTAAAACGCAAAATGCCCAGCTTGTCTAAAAAAACTGTCAATTTCGAGCACAGTGTTACCTACAATAGAGGATACATTTTGGAACATTATAATTAACTTAAATAAAGTTTGTTATGTTGAATAAGTGTGTGTATTTATTTTGAATTGCAATTAAAAGGACTTAAACGTTTATTAAAAAGGAAATATACCGAAACGCGTTTTATAAAGTAAAAACGTTACAATAAATAAATGAAACTTTATTTTTTTTATTGCAACGTCCGGTAGAAAATACCAAGAGAATGTCAATAGCTTTCGATTGTTGTCAATAACGACTTACAAAATATAATTATAGTTCCGTTGGCTTTTATAATAGCTGTGAATATTATAGCTTACAATATTAACTTGTCCATTTTTTTAAGGAAATACAAATTTAAACTGTGAAATAGAAATGTTTTTAAAATATACACTGGGTGGTATTATTGATTCCGTTCCGCAAGTGCGGAAAGCAATTTTTGTGCGGAAGCCAAATTTGTAATTATTCATTCCGTTGTTGCGGTATCATCTCTACCTTGACGGTATTGCCATATAATTGATTCCGCAATGTAGATATATTTCTTCATTTTGCTTACGCTAAAATTTTATAACGAAAAGCTTACGGAAAGAACAAAAATGTTAGGAATTGTAAAATTTGTAAGAAAAATTGTTTTAATTTAAATATTTTGATTTTTTTGATATTTTAATAGGAGTAAAAAAGAAAAATACTCAAGTAAATTGCAAATAGAAGCAATGGTTGATAATGAAAAAAATCAAGACATTGCTTGTGGTTTAAAACATATAATAGCTTTATACTGAAATTTTTTTTATTTTTGAACTTACTCTCTATCCTTCATTTGTAACACATCTTAGATTTATAGCGTAAAACTCTTCTTTCTAACTGCATGTCCAAGTTATCATCGTCAAAAAAGGCAATTGTATCCATATTTTAATTTTATATTAACTGCCTTTTAAAATTTCACATATAATTTACTAAAAACACTTTTTATTTTACTTTTCAATTTCTAATCTTGTCTTGAAATGTCTTTTTTTCCATCAGCTGACACAAAATCAACTCGTAATTAATTAAAACAGGAATGTTAAATTTGCTTCGTAGAAAATGTATACCGCAGGAATAAATAATTGCAATTTTCATTTCGATCGATATTTTTTTCCGCAAAATTTTCCTTTCCGTGCGTAATCAATAATTATTATATATTATTATAATACCACCCACTATTTTTTTTGAATAACGTTTGTTTAGTTTTACCTTAATAAAAAGGACCCAAAACAACAGTTGTGAAAACAAATTTGAATCTCTGTTGTTGTTTTTATTGTTAAAATAACATGTACATACATTTTTAAACGTGGAGGCGTGTGAGTGTGTGTGTTAAATGCGGAAATATTTTTTCGCTAGATAAATTGAAATAAAATTTTATTGAATATTTATTATTGCATATCCAAATTTTAGAAAATTAGATTAAGTGTGTTTAAAACAGGGTTTTCCATTTCTTTGCACAATTGTGCAAAACAAAACTTACACATATTTTTATGCTCTTCAATTTAGTCGTCGATGTGACTTCGACAAGTGTACATGTCTAGCGGATGCTATATTATTTTGTTTCAGCAAACACTCAAAAAATATTGTGCGGACAAAAATGCTTTTGGTAACATCCAATGCCTTGCGTGCAATTTTTATTTAGAGTTCAAATTTTAATGGCCATTTTCTCAATGTATCGACAAACTGTCTGTTACTTAATGTCAACATAAATTTATTGGACCGATAAACTGTCCGTTAACGATTTTGGGTTTCTAAATATACCGACAAAAAACAAAGTTTTCAGCTGGCAACGCCACTCAAAATACATGTAAAAGATGGGAGTCAGCTGATTGAATTTATCTGTACGGCAAATAAAAGGAAAATAAATAATTGGCAGAAGAGTGCCGGTTAGCTTTGCGATTAAAACGAAGCAAATGAGACATTGAGAAAACCAAATTTCTTTAACGTGCCGTTTTTCGTTGGGAAAAAAGATAATCGCCTAATGAGAAAATGGCCATAAGACTTAAATGTAGAATAATATAACATTTCATTAGTTTACATGCAAAGCAAAGAACTTTGTAAAATGGTAATTATTTGAGATTTAAAATCAATTTTTAAAATTTCAGCTAAAAATGCGTTAACAGATATTATTAAGGAAAAAATATTGTATTCTAATAATTTGTAATTTTCAAATAATATCTACATTGTTTTGCATTTAAGCTAACGATATGTGTTTTGTTTGTGAAAAAAATTATTTGATGCCTGTAAAAGGGTCCCTTTTTGTTTCGTTAAAAAGACGTACCTAAATGCAGAAATTATTAAGAAAAAAAAAAAAACCACAAGAATTTGTTGGTATTTTGTGCTTGCAAAAATATTTTTGTTTCTGTACCAATCGCGTCGGTGGGTTTTTTCTTTGAAAACACTTTTCTTAAGTAAGTAAAAATATTTAAAAAACAAGTTAAAAAAGTCTTGTTTTCCTACAATTATGTATAAACCTATACACATAAAAGCTAATGTGACAGCAGGTAAAATTTTTGGGTAAGAAGATGTGTTTTATTGATGTATTAATGAAACTTTATTGTTTCGCACTTTATGTATTGCTTACTTTTTTATGCTACAATTATATGACCGAGTACAAAGAGTTAACCTTACTAATTTCTGGTGAGTGTGACCACAACTAAAAAAAAATTGGCTGCTAAATGGGGATTAAAACAATGCTAAAAATGCTAAAAGTAAAATATGAAAATGCTAAAAAAATGCAAATTTTTTTAAAATAATTGTATCATTTTAATGAATGAATTATGCATTAATTTACCTGTAAATATTATATTTCTTTAAAATAAAATGAAATTTATATAAAAAAAATTATATACATACATATATTTATTTAATAAAAACAATTCAGTAGTTTGACAAAAGTTAGCGATTTTCTAACCAAAAAAACAAAAGGCCCTATCTACAAAAAATTACATGATAAACGCTTAAAGCCCTAACCTACAGTTTGCAAAATATGCAACATTGTCAACTGACAAAAATAAAACTAATTAGGCGCAACCATAATGTGCTTAGGCTGGCTTAAGCAAATGTGCGAATACATGTTAATCATATGAGGCAAACCATATTGAAATTAAAGTAAATTTTTGTTAAGTTTTATGAAACTGTCATTTGCTTAAGCAAAGACCGAAACTGATCGCACATACCGTACGGCTATGCATATTATGGTTGGGCCTTTAGGTTTAGAAAAGTAGAAGAAAAATAAATTATAAACAGTTTAAGGCGAATTTAGCATTTTAAATGGTTTTTTGTAAAATTTTCAAAATGTTAGATGGGGTTTTTTGAGTATCTATCTGTGGCAATAAATAATAATGGCTAAAGTCAAAATTTCTTGTTTTGAGATATTAAGAGTTTTGCCTAAAATGAATTGTGTGTTGTATTGTGAAAGTTACAATATTAATGCGTATAGTTTTATTAATAATGACATTTAATACTTGAAACTTTGCTGCGTCATAGATCTTAAAGAAGATAATAAGAATATGTAATAAAAAAACACTTAAGTCAACTTAAGCTATTATTAATTATTGCCAGAGATATATATTATTAAATAAAAAATATAAGTAAAATTGTCATTGAAAACATAAAAAGTTATATTGTGAAATAACAATATATAAAATTTTTAAGATTAAAAAATGCGAAATAATGCTAAAAAAATATTACAAAAATGCTGAAAATAATGCTAAATGCTATTTGAAAATTTCGCTGCTAAATCAAAATAAATAATGCTAAATTTAGCAGTGAAAATGCTAAAACGGTCACACTGTTTATGGTATTTATTTAACGTAACTTTGACCTGCCATAATGACTATACATTTTTGCAGGCAAACTCAGGTGCGCATTTGGTATTTTGTAAAAAGATATGATATACCATTAGCTAGAATTAATATGTATGCACAACAACGTGAATACCCTTTCTATTTTACTTATCACTATGAATACCCTAACTTTTTACTAAAATAACTTTTTCACGTTATAATTCTCATGTAATTTATTTTATATTTGAATAAATAGATCAGGGAAATCCATTTCTATGCATAATTGTGTATACCACTACTAATACATATTTTTGTTTTAGGTTAACAGAAAAAACTTTATGATGGCACTTAAAAAATATTGTGCGGTCAAAAACGCTTTTGGTAACATCCAATGCCTTATATGCTATGCAACATTTAAGGAAGGAACGGAATATGTTATAAAACGGCATTGCGATCGTTTTCATAATAATATAAATAATTTAAATGATGAGGAAAGAGAAGACCTGTTTTATAAAAATAAAGCCATTTTTTTAGAAAAATTTAAAAAATGGTTATTAGAAGAAGAAATTTATGAACAAAAATCAGTTCCCAAATTGAAAAAGGAGATTTAAAATTTAGTAATATTGGAAATTGTTAAGAAAGGAAGACCATTGTGGAATGGTGTTTTTATCAAGCAATTGCTGAAAAAAATTTGGGAAAGGCTTAATTATAACACCAAATTTATAGAGTCTCTTCCCCTGTCCAGTCAAACTGTAGGCCGTCGTACTGTTCAATTAGGAACATGTGTAGAATCTGCAATTAGGGAAAAAGTAATTAATTGCGAATTTTTTTCAATTTGTTTAGACGAAAGCACTGACATAAATGATCTGTGCGAACTTGTAATTTGTATTCCATGCGTAGACAGCGAATACACTATTTTTGAGTCAATGTTTACTTTAGAAACATTTTATGGAAATGTAACTGGTACGTTGTTGTATGACGTTGTCACAGAAAAGCTTCTTTCCATTGTAAACATAAACAAATTTGCTGGAGTCTTCACAGATGGAGCGAATGTAATGTTAGGCAAATATAATGGGCTTATAGGCCAATTAAAAAAACACGAATTTGCAGTTCATAATTTTTACTGCATAATTCATACGACCGCTCTTGCATCGAAATTCATAAGTGATACCCCAGCTATGAAGACAGCAGAGGACATAATAAATTAAATTCGAGGCGGACATCAAGCGCTTACCCACCGAAAATTTGTAACCTTTTAAAAAAATAAAAATGCTATGATCTGTGACCTGAAAATTTTTACAGAAGTTCGGTGGCTAAGTCGCGGTGATTGCCTGAATAGACTTTATGATTTAAGAGAAGAAGTTATTCAGTTCCTAGAAACTGAGATAAGGCCATTATGGCTTTATATCAAAGCGTTTTGATGTTGATGCAATCTAGAACGAATGAAAATGAATTTAATTCACTAGATTGCGTAAACGCGTTGCATAGTGTGTACCCAGCATTATATATGTATATCGTCACCTAAAATGCAAAAAGGCGTAACAACAAAAAAATTCAAAATCGAGTTTGATTGATTAAATAACATGTCCCTATAAAATTAAAAAAAATAGTGTTGTTACGCCTTTTTGCATTTTAGGTGACAATATGTGTTCATGTTTATAAATATATGCCTATAAACACACAAATTTGTAAAAGCAGTGTGATCAATTTGATTATGACATTAGACACCGAGTCTTTCACTGAAAATACTTCAATTTTAACTGTACCAGCATTGGCGCAATTTTGCAACAACTCATTGGCATTATCCGACCATTTCCCATGAGGCGAACGGACAGTAGAAGCTTGAACCATGGCTAAACGGCATTCAAAAACTCTTGGAGGTATATCAGCTAAAGATGAAAGTCTAGAAGAAAAGCAGCGCAACTCCTCAAAGTCAACGGTGCCAATGCAGCCGTTGTCAATGAAAAATACCTTTAAAAAGAAAAAAAAAAATTTGAATTAAAAAAACTCCTTTTTTCTTTTCCTTTAAAAAAAAAACAAGAACTCACTTGAAATTGTAAAGTGCGTGCTTTGGAAATAACTTTATCAATTTTAGCACGTCTATATTTATCATCAAGTGGGGCGGATAAAATCATGCCTTTTGAAACTGAAGCAGGATTATCAATTTTCAGTTCTTTCGGCTGAAAACGCACTTCAATACAGGCATTTCCAAAAATTTTTTGGTTGTGTATTAGTGAGTTCCAGAGAGTAAAAAAATTGAGAGAATGCATTCATTTACAGCCAAAATAAAATGTAAGTAATATATTTTATAAGTTGTATAACACAAAGGTACAAGATAAAAATTTTTTTGTGTTGATAAAATATTTGTAGCAATTCTTTACCAATTCGATGTCGCTGATTTTAAAACTCCACTTTTTTTATTCGGAAGCTTTTTGACTCTAAATCAGTTTCAAATATCTTATCAAACAATTGTAAAAAAATTCAAGATTTGAATGTTTTAAAAATTCATAAAAAATAAATACTGCACGCAAATCACAGCTGATAGAAAAAAAGTTTTTTTTTTTTTTTTTTTTTTTTAATTTATTTTTATTATTGAATCTTTCTTATCGAAATTTACAATATGTATTCAAATCTTAATTCTACTTGTTGTTTATTAGTTGTTACCAGTGTAACCACTAACTGCTGTATTCAAATTTCAAAAATGTCTTCTAGTTAGGCTCAAAGTATCGGTTATTTTAGCCTCTGGTGACCTTCGAAGTGAAGCAGACCCCGAGCGAGGTAGTTAGGGTGGGCCATTAGTTTATCGATGTAACTTATTGAATATTTTTTAATTTCCTCCTGGATAGTGGGGACGTTGAGATCTCTGTGGATAATATCATTACGTATATACCATGGGGCGCAGACAATTTGTCGTAATATTCTAGACTGTCTTCTTTGAAGCTTTTGGGTGTTAGATGCGCATGCAGTACCCCATAATTGGATGCCATATGTCCATATTGGTTTTATGATGGACTTGTATAAGAGAATTTTGTTGTCTAAGGACAAGTTTGAGTTTCGACCGAGAAGCCAATGTAGTTGAGCTGCTTTAAGTTTCATAGCCGTTATTTTCGCTTCAATATGACGCGACCAGTTCCCAAGTACTTAACATGGTTTTCTACCGGGACAGTGATGTTATTTATTTTTACAGCTGGGCACGTTTGTCTTCTGAGCGTGAAAGTTAAGTGAGCACATTTAGCCGGGTTAACCTTTATTCTCCATTTTTCTAGCCAGGCCTCTAGTTCATTGATGTGGGACTGCAGATTTTGCGATGCGACTTTTGGGTCATGGTTAACGCTAATAAATGCTGTGTCGTCTGCAAATGTAGAGGTATGCGTGCTCAGGTTTGTTGGCATATCCGCTGTGTATATTATATATAGAAGCGGTCCTAATATGCTGCCTTGGGGGACACCAGCAGTAATTTTCTTGAGGGGGGAGTATTTATCTTGCGACCTTACTATGAATGTTCTGCCTGTTAGATAGCTCTCCAGAAGCTTGTGAGTGTTTTGAGGAAGCATTCGTGTTATTTTGATGAGTAGCCCATCATGCCAAACTTTGTCAAATGCTTGGGAACTGTCTATAAACAGTGCTGAGCAGTATTGCTTTTTCTCAAACGCCGATCTAATAAGGGTGACAATTCTATGCACTTGTTTTATTGTACCATGTTTCGCTCTCTGGTGACCTTCGAAGTGAAGCAGACCCCGAGCGAGGTAGTTAGGGTGGGCCATTAATTTATCGATGTAACTTATTGAATATTTTTTAATTTCCTCCTGGATAGTGGGGACGTTGAGATCTCTGTGGATAATATCATTACGTATATACCATGGGGCGCAGACAATTTGTCGTAATATTCTAGACTGTCTTCTTTGAAGCTTTTGGGTGTTAGACGCGCATGCAGTACCCCATAATTGGATGCCATATGTCCATATTGGTTTTATGATGGACTTGTATAAGAGAATTTTGTTGTCTAAGGACAAGTTTGAGTTTCGACCGAGAAGCCAATGTAGTTGAGCTGCTTTAAGTTTCATAGCCGTTATTTTCGCTTCAATATGACGCGACCAGTTCCCAAGTACTTAACATGGTTTTCTACCGGGACAGTGATGTTATTTATTTTTACAGCTGGGCACGTTTGTCTTCTGAGCGTGAAAGTTAAGTGAGCACATTTAGCCGGGTTAACCTTTATTCTCCATTTTTCTAGCCAGGCCTCTAGTTCATTGATGTGGGACTGCAGATTTTGCGATGCGACTTTTGGGTCATGGTTAACGCTAATAAATGCTGTGTCGTCTGCAAATGTAGAGGTATGCGTGCTCAGGTTTGTTGGCATATCCGCTGTGTATATTATATATAGAAGCGGTCCTAATATGCTGCCTTGGGGGACACCAGCAGTAATTTTCTTGAGGGGGGAGTATTTATCTTGCGACCTTACTATGAATGTTCTGCCTGTTAGATAGCTCTCCAGAAGCTTGTGAGTGTTTTGAGGAAGCATTCGTGTTATTTTGATGAGTAGCCCATCATGCCAAACTTTGTCAAATGCTTGGGAACTGTCTATAAACAGTGCTGAGCAGTATTGCTTTTTCTCAAACGCCGATCTAATAAGGGTGACAATTCTATGCACTTGTTTTATTGTACCATGTTTCGCTCTGAATCCGAACTGGTGATCCGGGATGATGTCGTGTTCATTTAGATGAGGAGTTATACTTAAAACGAATATTTTTTCGAAAAGCTTCGATAGGATTGGCAATAAGCTTATCGGTCTGTACGACGCAACCTGGCTAGCATCTTTTCTTGGCTTGGGAATCATCACAATTATAGACCCCTTCCATGAGGATGGGAAGTATCCGACTCTTAATATAGCGTTAAAAATGAGCAGCAAGATTCTGGAAGCAGACGATGGTAGGTTTCTTATCATTGACCCTCTGATGCGGTCAGGTCCGGGAGATTTTCTAATATTCACTTTTTCTATTGCAGATTTTACTTGAGTTATGTTAAATTTTAATGGATGGTTTACCTTATCAGGAATGATTGGACGACAGGAACAAGTATGTGCATCATGTGGCGTGAAAACTTTCTCAAGATGGCCCGCGAAAGCGTTTAATTTTGCATGTGTGTTTTTGGCCCAAGTGCGGTTTTCCAGTCTTAATGGAGATTCTTGGGTTATAGGGCATTTCATATTTTCATATGCCGTACAGCCTTCCATAAGCTATAATTGGAGTTTTTTGTGACGTCTAGGCTGTTTAGATAGCCTTCTATTGCAGACTCGTGGTTCTGTCTCAATTTGTTGCGAAGAGTGGTCAGGCATAATTGTAGTTGGGCCTTAGTGGTTGGGGAACGACTGTTTTGCCATTGTCTTCTTAACTTCCTTTTTTCTCTGATAAGGGTCTCTATATCCGTCGATGTATTGTAAGGAGCACGTTTAATTGTCCGCTTGATTGGGGTTGCATTTCTTGCTGCAGTATCAAAGACTTCTGTAAATCGGTCGACAGCTATTTGGATGTCAGATGAATTTTTTAGGGGAATGCACTGTGATAGGTGAGAGCTCACATACATTTTATACTTTAACCAACTTGTGGTTCTGTTTGGATAGGAAATAAAGTTTGAAGCTGCAGCGTCAGAGTTACCTTTTAAAATGAGGATTGAAGGTAAATGATCAGACGAAAGATCATAGGAGGAACTAACTAGTGCCTGATCGCGCTTGATGTTTTTAATTACAGCAAAGTCAATAAGGTCTGGTAGCTTATTGAATTCGGTTGGCCAATAGGTAGGCTCACCACTCGATACCACATCAAAATTATTTGCAGTTACGGTATTGTATAGCTGATTACCTCTAGGACTAATAAGTCTGGAGCCCCAATATGTATGTTTAGCGTTGTTGTCGCCAGCAGCAATTAATTTCTGGCCCAATGTGGAGAAGAAGTTAAGAAATTTATCGTTTACAATTTTGTGCCTCGGGGGACAATAAACGGATGTTAACGTTAGATTGAAATCAGTAAGATTTATAGATGTGGCCTGGATACAATCTTCTTCGAACTCTGGCAATGGTAAGTGTCTGATGTGTTTGTGCACAATTATGGCTGTGCCACCACAAGCTCGTCCGCTGGGATGTTTTGTGTCATATGTAAGGTATCCATTTACCCTAAAGCAGTTTTTATGAGTAAAGTGTGTTTCAGAGACAAGAAGTACGTCGATTTCATGCCTATGAAGAAAGTTTGCAACTTCGTGTTTATGTTGGGATAACCCGTTTGCATTCCAGAAACATATTTTTAACTGGTTCATTTTTTGTTGAGTAGAACTTGCAGGAGCATGTTCTGGTTTCGCAACATTTCCTGAAACATGTTCTGCATAGTGGCAATGAAGTTATTCATAGTTTGAATTAAATTTTCAATTGAGGTAGGCATATTTCCAGAAGGCATTTGTAGACCTTCCCTAGGAACATTAGCGTTTGGAGGTTGCTTTGCGTTAGAAGTACTCGGGGGATTTTTCGCATTAGGGTTTCCTTTTAAGACTTGGGCATATGATTGGTTTTGATTCTTTGTTTGTGAAGTACTAGCAATAGAGCCAGCGGCTTGGCTGGGCGCATGTGACGGACCATATTGGGAGTGAGTATATTTTTGAACTAAAGCAGTTTTTTTTAAATGCAAGAAGACTCTACAACCCCTATAGTTTGCCGTGTGATTTTCGCGACAGTTGCTGCATTTCTTTACATTCGGGTCAGCTTTAGAACGATTACATTCGGCGGTTTTATGAGCGTCGCCACAAACCACACATACGTGAGGCAATTTACAATATGATTTTGTATGCCCATATTCCTGACAGTTTGTGCATTGGGAGGGACCCAAAGTGAAGTTTTAAAATCAGCGACATTGAATTGGTAAAGAACTGCTACACATTTTCTAGCACCACAAAAAATGTTTAATTTTGTTCCCTTGTCTTATACAACTTATAAAATAAAATCTTCTAAAATTATACTTCTATGGCATTTTCGTAATAGCAGAATGCTTTTCAAATGGGATGAACTTTATTTAATTTACGTTGCATGGAACAAATAAATTTTAATTCCGAAAAAATTTGTTCGCATAGGTAAGTACTGCCGAATAAAGTTCAGGATAGAACTCGCCATCCAAATCTTTCCAGAACTCTACAATATTATTTTCGTCTAGAGCATTTACTTCGCTTCGTAGTATGATTAGTTCTGATTGAATATCAAATTCGAAGTTGCTTACATCGCAACGAAAAGGGTTTTCGATAAGATCTAATAGCGGTTGTAAAATTACAAAATCTTGAAACCTGTCTTGAAAATTATTGAAAAGTGTTTCAAATATTTCGGCATATTCATATCTTTTGTCGATTTCGAGAATTCTATAAACTAGTGAATTTTTTGGAAAATTGGAAAAATCACCAGTTTTAATTTGGGAAAAAATTAGAACCTGCTGTGACATTTGCTTTTATCTGTATAGGATTACACATAAATTGTAGCAAAACAAAACTTTTTATACCCTCCACCACAATAAGTTGTGAAGAGGGTATATTAAGTTTGTCATTCCGTGTGAAACTTTTTTATTATTCATCTCATCCCATAAAGTATATATATTCTGGGTCCTTGAGTAATTCTAAGTCGATTTAGCCATGTCCGTCTGTCTGTCCGTCTGTTGAAAACACGCTCACTTTCGAACAACTCAAAGAGAAATGAACAAACTTGGTGCCAAATTGCTTGTAGTTATCCTAAGCAGTTTGGGATTGAAATCCAGCAAAATCGGTTCAGTAGGACCAGAGCTATGAATCAAAATGTGGAACCACCACCTAAAAAAATTTATAATTTTGTTACAAAAAATAACATAAATGCTGGAACAAGGCACGGAATGAGATAAGATTTTGCAACAATTTGTTTTATTTGACTGGAAATCACGCTGTTAAATTTCGTGAAGGTCCGTCCATAATTTACCCTAAGCCCCATATAAACACTACTCCCGGAAAACTGTTTAGTACGCCTAAAACCGTAAAAAATAACGCTAAAAATTTGTGTCCTCTTTTATCATCTTTTTTTCATAATCTGTCATCTTTGTCCTCTTTATTTTTAAAAGCATGACCAATATTTGCTTTTATTTTTATAAATTAAAATAAAAATTTTATTTCACGGTGATCAACGGTTTTTTCTGTGCAATCGTATGGAAAATGTTGTGCCATGCTTGTTCTGTTCATACTCCTACTGGACTCTCATACACTTGCAGTATAAAATTTTGAATAATTTTTTGCAATGATTATTAAAGTTTAGTTGTTCTTTTTTTTTTTGTAACTAATTTTATTAAAGTAAATGTAAATTTTTATACATCGTCAGCTTAATATGCAAACCTGCTAACTCCCTTTCAACAAATTTTACAAGAAAAACTTTTTATTTTTCCTATTTACTACTTGAGAGGAGAACCAAAAATATAGTTGATTTGACACACTTCAAGACTCAAATTGAAGAATAACTACATGCTGGTCGACGAGGCATATATTTCTCTACCACACGGCATCAAATCTCAATTTACTTAAAAAGTGGATTTCCCAGGTCTGCATATTAAGCCGACGATATGTAATTCTTTTTAAATTTTCTTTACATTTATTAATATGGGAATGTAAATTTGTCTGTAAAATATGTAAAAAAAATCTTGAAGTCAAAATTTTTTTTTTACTTTTTTTCTTTATGTCCTCTATTTTTATTTTCAAAATCTGGTCGCCTTAATTAATGCAACAACAATACACATTTTCTTACCCATCAACTATACTGACCAGGGTTGCCGAACATGGTCTTTTCCGATACTTGTTCTTCTACACAAGTAAATCTCGCGACAAGCTGTAAATCGTACAATTTATGCAACGACGTTTTAAGTTGATAGTAAAAGATTTTAAGTAGCATTATATATTTTTTCTTTTCAGAGCATTTAAATAAAATATGGTTTTTTTTAAATATTTGTTTACTTTTAACTCGCATTCGTATTCTCCTTAAGTCATTTCAGTTTATACCCATATTGAAGATTAAGAGTCACTCAGCAAGCCCTCCCATTTGATATTCATATTGTTGGAATGCATTTAAAATAATAAGTCCGCCATATTGGGTGTTTTACATGTTAGATGTATAATAACTTTACACAGTTTACCATGCATTGTCATCCAAACTGAACATATGTTACAAAATGTCAGCTAAATCGGTTCGAGTAATCTGCTTTAAATTTGAGTTGCAAGATTTTACCCACAAACATACATTGCAAGTTAAATAAAAGCAATTTAAATGCATAAGTAGATTCTTATAAACTAATATTTTTTTTTTATTTTACCAGTCTTTTGCCTGTAATTTCTACAAAAAGAAATCTAGCAGTGCATAGTAATTAATAGTGTAAAAGCTGTCATTTTTTAATGAAAACTGAAGGATAAAACATATATGCTAAATGATTGTTGAAATAGGTAAAGATAAGTGCCGGTTCACACACGTCAAGTTTGACTCGTCAAGTCTTGAGTTTTTTGGAGAGAGGGGAAATGAAATGGCATTCTCTTTTCCCTTCTCTCATAAAAGCTCAAGACTTGACGAGTAAAACTTGACGTGTGTGAACCGGCACTAACTGTTAGGTACGAACACGACCAGCTTTCTTTTTTAAAAATTAGGGGCATCATTAATAAACGAATGCTTTAGTTATATCTACATTAAAAATGGGCTTTCCCTAATAATTTCGTGCTCTTAAACTTGACTAAGCTTTAATTAATAAAGTTGTCTAATATTGAATTTGGTTATTTATTTTAAGGTCTAATTTAAAAAACAAGTAAGAGTGCTATATTCGGCTATGCCGAATCTTATATACCCTTCACCATGGTTTGGAAAGAACAGAAGTTTATATATATATTTAAATATATGTATATATATATGTATATTTATAAAATATATATAGTTTAGTTTTATTTAATTATTTGCACATGATTGCGTGCTATTAAATATATTAAAAGTTTAATTAATATATAGCACGTTAAGTTTTGATCGAATTTCAGTATTTGGTCATACCGACATCTTAAAGTATAAAATTACCATTTACTTTGGTGATAAAACTTGTAGTCGGGAAGTTCTATGGTTCACGAAAATAGGTATTAAAAAAAAAACTATATTTTTGACATTACTTTTTTTCTAAGTTTCCGAGTTTTTCTAAAGATTTCCGATATTTTGATATCTAAAACGTATGAATAGGTCATAATACAGCTCTAAAATTTTAGCTTTTATAAAAATGTTAATGTTTTTAGTCCTTTTTTGGAGTATTTTGCACATAACTTAACCATTTTTAACCGATTTGGCAGATTTATATACCAACGTGCTTAAAAATAATATTTCCATTAAATTGGCTTTTAGGCATATATATATATACCTACATATGTGTACATATATTTAAGCAAACTTAATTATAAAAAAAAACAAACTTAATTATAAAAAGAGTAACTTTTGGGATTTCAGTATTTTGATTATAACTCATCCATTTTTTAACCGATTTGACAGATTTATATACCGACGTGTTTAGCAAGAAATTTAACATTTATTTGTGTTATAAAACTTGGACTCGGGAAGATCCATGGCTACCGAAAATGGGTATTTAAAAAAAAAAAAAATTAATTTTGGTCATAACTTTTTTGTATCTGAACCGATTTTCCCGAGTTCTTTATAAAATATGTTCTACTAAAAATTTCCGATATTTTGGTATATAAGTCATATCCATAGGACATATGACAGCCCTAAAATTTAGGTTTTTATACAATTTTTTTTTTGTACGGGAGGTACCACGCCCACTTCTCCTATCCCGCCCACATTTTGTAGGGTGGTGTGTATTGACAACCTAAATGTGTGTACCTAATTTGGAAACTTTGGCTCTTACCGTTCTCCAGATATACAGAAAAAAGCAATAAAAATACAACAACAACAAGGGATTTTTGGAAAAAATTAGAGGCAGTCGTGGTTTTTTGATCATATCTCAGCCATTTGTAGACCGATCTTGCTGAATTTCAATAGCACGAAATGGTGGACTATATGTGACATAAATGTAAAACAACCTAGCCGCTATCATGTCTGGTTTTCCCGGAAAACACATATCAAGCGTAAGACGGACAGACGGACGGATATCGTTAAATCAACTTCTCTCCTCATAAGGACCCAGAATATATATACTTTATAGGGTCTAAGATCAATATTGTAGAAATTACAAACGGAATGACAAACTTATATATACCCTTTTCCACCTGTGGTGAAGGGTATAAAAATGAAATCAATAAAAAACAAGTAAGAGTGCTATATTCGGCTATGCCGAATCTTATATACCCTTCACCATGGTTTGGAAAGAACAGAAGTTTATATATATATTTAAATACATGTATATATACATGTATATTTATAAAATATATATCGTTTAGTTTTATTTAATTATTTGCACATGATTGCGTGCTATTAAATATATTAAAAGTTTAATTAATATATAGCACGTTAAGTTTTGATCGAATTTCAGTATTTGCTCATGCCGACATCTTAAAGTATAAAATTACCATTTACTTTGGTGATAAAACTTGTAGTCGGGAAGTTCTATGGTTCACGAAAATAGGTATTAAAAAAAAACTATATTTTTGACATTACTTTTTTTTTACCGATATTCCGAGTTTTTCTAAAGATTTCCGATATTTTGATATCTAAAACGTATGAATAGGTCATAATACAGCTCTAAAATTTTAGTTTTTATAAAAATGTTAATGTTTTTAGTCCTTTTTTGGAGTATTTTTGCACATAACTTAACCATTTTTAACCGATTTGGCAGATTTATATACCAATGTGCTTAAAAATAATATTTCCATTAAATTGGCTTATAGGCATATATATATATACCTACATATTTGTACATATATTTAAGCAAACTTAATTATAAAAAAAACAAACTTAATTATAAAATAAAAAACAAACTTAATTATAAAAAAAAAGAGTAACTTTTGGGATTTCAGTATTTTGATTATAACTCAGCCATTTTTTAACCGATTTGACAGATTTATATACCGACGTGTTTAGCAAGAAATTTACCATTTATTTGTGTTATAAAACTTGGACTCGGGAAGATCCATGGCTACCGAAAATGGGTATCTAAAAAAAAACCGGTTTTCCCGAGTTCTTTATAAAATATGTTCTACTTAAAATTTCCGATATTTTGGTATATAAGTCATTTCCATAGGACATATGACAGCCCTAAAATTTAGGTTTTTATACAATTTTTAAAACGTATGAATAGGTCATAATACAGCTGTAAAATTTTAGTTTTTATAAAAATGTTAATGTTTTTAGTCCTTTTTTGGAGTATTTTGCACATAACTTAACCATTTTTAACCGATTTGGCAGATTTATATACCAACGTGCTTAAAAATAACATTTCCATTAAATTGGCTTTTAGGCATATATATATATATATATATATATATATATACCTACATATGTGTACATATATTTAAGCAAACTTAATTATAAAAAAAACAAACTTAATTATAAAAAGAGTAACTTTTGGGATTTCAGTATTTTGATTATAACTCAGCCATTTTTTAACCGATTTGACAGATTTATATACCGACGTGTTGAGCAAGAAATTTACCATTTATTTGTGTTATAAAACTTGGACTCGGGAAGATCCATGGTTACCGAAAATTGGTATTTAAAAAAAAAAAAAATAATTTTGGTCATAACTTTTTTGTATTTGAACCGATTTTCCCGAGTTCTTTATAAAATATGTTCTACTAAAAATTTCCGATATTTTGGTATATAAGTCATATCCATAGGACATATGACAGCCCTAAAATTAAGGTTTTTATACAATTTTTACTTTTTTTTGTACGGGAGGTACCACGCCCACTTCTCCCATCCCGCCCACATTTTGTAGGGTGGTGTGCATTGACAACCAAAATGTGTGTACCCAATTTGGAAACTTTGGCTCTTACCGTTCTCCAGATATACAGAAAAAAGCAATAAAAATACAACAACAACAAGGGATTTTTGGAAAAAATTAGAGGCAGTCGTGGTTTTTTGATCATATCTCAGCCATTTGTGGACCGATCTTGCTGAATTTCAATAGCAAGAAATGGTGGACTATATGTGACATAAATGTAAAACAACCTAGCCGCTATCATGTCTGGATTATCCGGAAAACACATATCAAACGTAAGACGGACAGACGGTAAGACGGACAGACGGACAGACGGACATCGTTAAATCAACTTCTCTTCTCATATGGACCCAGAATATATATACTTTATGGGGTCTAAAATCAATATTGTGGAAATTACAAACGTTATGACAAACTTATATATACCCTTTTACACCTGTGGTGAAGGGTATAAAAAAGAGTAACTTTTGGGATTTCAGTATTTTGATTATAACTCAGCCATTTTTTAACCGATTTGACAGATTTATATACCGACGTGTTGAGCAAGAAATTTACCATTTATTTGTGTTATAAAACTTGGACTCGGGAAGATCCATGGTTACCGAAAATTGGTATTTAAAAAAAAAAAAAATAATTTTGGTCATAACTTTTTTGTATCTGAACCGATTTTCCCGAGTTCTTTATAAAATATGTTCTACTAAAAATTTCCGATATTTTGGTATATAAGTCATATCCATAGGACATATGACAGCCCTAAAATTAAGGTTTTTATACAATTTTTACTTTTTTTTGTACGGGAGGTACCACGCCCACTTCTCCCATCCCGCCCACATTTTGTAGGGTGGTGTGCATTGACAACCAAAATGTGTGTACCCAATTTGGAAACTTTGGCTCTTACCGTTCTCCAGATATACAGAAAAAAGCAATAAAAATACAACAACAACAAGGGATTTTTGGAAAAAATTAGAGGCAGTCGTGGTTTTTTGATCATATCTCAGCCATTTGTGGACCGATCTTGCTGAATTTCAATAGCAAGAAATGGTGGACTATATGTGACATAAATGTAAAACAACCTAGCCGCTATCATGTCTGGATTATCCGGAAAACACATATCAAACGTAAGACGGACAGACGGACAGACGGACATCGTTAAATCAACTTCTCTTCTCATATGAACCCAGAATATATATACTTTATGGGGTCTAAAATCAATATTGTGGAAATTACAAACGTTATGACAAACTTATATATACCCTTTTACACCTGTGGTGAAGGGTATAAAAAGAGTAATTTTTGTGGATTCAGTATTTCGGTTATAACTCTGCCATTTTTTAACCGATTTGGCAGATTTATGTACCGACGTGTTGAAGAAGAAATTTACCATTTACTTTAGTTATAAAGCTTGGACTCGGGGAGATCTATGGTTCCCGAAAGTGGGTATTTAAAAAAAAAATTTAATTTTGGTCATAACTTTTTTGTATCTGAACCGATTTTTCCGAGTTTTTTATAAAATATGTTCTACAAGAAATTTCAGATATTTTGGTATATAAGTCATATCCATAGGACGTATAGCAGCCCTAAAATTTTTCCGAGTTTTGCAGAGAATATGTTTTACTAAAGATTTCCGATGTTTTAATAAATAAGGCGTATCCATAGGTCATATATATGGCAGGCCTAAAAATTAGGTTTCTATAAATATTGACAAACGGACTGACAGACGGACATCGTTAAATCCACTTTTCTCCTCATAAGCACCCAATATATATACATACACTTTATATGGTCTGAAATCAATATTGTAGAAATAATTATTAACAAACAGAATGACAAACTTATGTATGTATGTAAACGAATTACCTATAAAATAAAAAAATAAAATAAGTAAAAAAAAAAATTAAATCAATAAAAATAAGGGTATAAAAAGGGTAAATTAAAAGGCGTAAATATGTATAAAATATACGTTTATGAAGTTCATAAATATATTTAAAAAATTTTAAAAATTAAAAACTGACCAATTTCTTTTTAGATAAAAAGAATTTATAAAAAACGAAAAATAAAAAACAAACAAAAAATGGAATGAATGGGATTCGAACCAGTCAACCAATAACAAATTGTTAGGAGGCAGACCGCTTAGACCGTTCGACCATCGAACCGCATGTAAAGTCGATGTTGATTTGAGTATGTGATATCAATAATTTTTAATAGTAAATTAAAGTATGTATGTGTTTGTTGTTTGTGTATAATACAGAAGGTAATATTAAATAAAAAAAAAAAAAGAAGTTTACCGCAAGTATTTTAAATGAAAAAAACCACAAAAAAAACAACTATTTTAC
Organism: Pollenia angustigena; assembly: GCA_930367215.1. Classification (NCBI taxonomy): domain Eukaryota; kingdom Metazoa; phylum Arthropoda; class Insecta; order Diptera; family Polleniidae; genus Pollenia; species Pollenia angustigena. The sequence continues at coordinate 5,140,681 of OV884061.1, read as the reverse complement.
AGGGTTACCATTAACCGTTTTGAAACGTAAACTTTCGTTTTGGTTAATAAAAGTCGCAAACCAATTTAAATGTTTTTTATTTATCAATAATACAACATAAACATACCAAGAAATTGCTTAAATTGTGTATGCTTTTAAATCGCTTTTGTGCAGAAGATATTATCAGGCCTGTTCTGAAAATCACTTTAACTCAAATCACGTGATTTGAAATCACATGTGCCTACTGAAATCACACGTGTGATATTTTAGCGTCCCGTTTTTGTGTGATCTTCAATTGCAGAAAGCACACCAAGAAACACAACAACGGTATGACTTTCAAAACACCACAAAGTCACAGGTGTGATTTCAGAACAGGCCCGTATATAGGTATATATGAATATATTTTTGTATAAATTGTCTAAAAAAGTGACTAATATGTTATCAATGTCAGCAATAAAAAGGCAAAGATTGCTTTTAATATTTTGACGACACTAGGTGACTGTTCGTTATGTTAGCGGTTTTTTGTAGTCGTAAAATTATATGATGAGGGCATTTCTAATATTCCCTAAATACAGTTTTTTTTAAAGTGGATGACCCTGCTTGTTTGTATGGTTTTTAAGCAGTGTGACCATTTTGGCAATTTTGTAGCTTAACTTAGATTAAAAATTTTAATTTAGCTAAAATACTTTCATTAAGCGCTTCGCATTTTTTTTAAGCATTTTAATTAAATGTTTCTAGCTTTTTTTGAATTATTTTAAAAATTGAAGAATAGGTATTGATATAACTTAAGTTTTTTATGTATTATAATAAATTATAATAAATTTTGACTAAAAAAAATAGTTGTAGTCAAAATGAAATTTCGTATGGAAATGGATAATTCTTATATTATAGTAAAAAAAATTTCATTTTATATTTTTACAAGACGATAACCCTGCATGTTTGGGCGATTTTTAATGAAGACTTTTAAGTAGTGTGGGAATTTTTTATTTTTGAAAGTAAATTCAGCACCAAAAACTTAGATTTAGCTGTAAAATTTCCATTTGGCATTTTATTAGCTTTAAAGAAAAATGTTTTAAGCTTCTTTTGATTAATTTTTAAAGTTGGATGGAATAGTCTTAGCAATTAAAACTAAAATAAATTGTTATAAACTAACTTTTACGCAATTAATGATGACTGTTTTTTTAAAATATAAAAAAAATAATCTTGTCTAAATATGTTTGTAAATTCTTTTAAATCGAAATAGCTATAAAACCGTTTGTATTTTGTTTTTATTAGAGGGCCTTCCAATTTCAAGGTTAACCAATTGTGGTATTTATATCTGATGCTATATCAAATCTACCTAAATACTTGTTTAAATATTACCATTTATTTTAATTTTGTTTAAAATGAGTCACTTAATGTATAAGGATTTAAAACAATATAATGAACAACTTTAAGAATTATTTGTAGCGTTTTCAAAATAATTTTTAGCATTTCTTTGCCTTGCCTAATGTCAGAGTAAGCTGTGAACAAATTTTAAGATCTGTTTCTATGTCATTGGTTTCGTCAATAAAATTATCCAAACTTAAATGTTTCTAGCTTTTTGATTAAATTAAACATTTACGTACGCAAATACTTATTGTTGAATGTTTTGCTTTCAAATAACAAATGGGATTTTTTTTAGAAATAATAAGATTTTTTAAAAATAATATGGCAACACGTGTGAGATTTTTGAATTGAAATGTAAGAAGAGATTATCAAAACATAGCAACAATCCGTCTCTAAAACTGAAAAAAACAACAATCATGAAAACAATGCCTACCAATACACATAAATAACTTTTGCATACTCGTACATACTACATACTTAGGTATTTACATTTAAGCCAAAAACAAATTGTAAAATATGGTTTTTGTTTCACATGTAAGGCGAACGATTCATATTTATATTGTTAATAAAATGAAAAAATCAAAAATCGCTGAATAATTTTAAAATCGTTTATAGAAATATTTATAAAAAAAGTTAAAAAATTATCTGTTTGGAAGAGGTGGAGATGCCGAGATTTGAACCCCGGCAATTTAACAAACAAAACAAACCTTTTTGGGCAACCGCCCAGACCATTGAGCTATTAACGTTGTTAAAAATAAAGAATTATAGTATAATATACTCCGTCATATTATTAGTTTAATATGTAGGTATGTATTTTTCAATTAACGCGAACAATCATGTACAAGCATGTGTACATGTTTCTTATGCTTAAAATTCAACTCGTTCAAATAAAAAAACAAAAAAAAACAACAACCACAAGGGATTTTTTTGGAAAAATTAGAGGCAGTCGTGGTTTTTTGCTGATAACTCAGCCATTTTTTAACCGATTTGACAGATTTATATACCGACGTGTTGAGCAAGAATTTACCATTTATTTGTGTTATAAAACTTGGACTCGGGAAGATCCATGGTTACCGAAAATTGGTATTTAAAAAAAAAAAAAATAATTTTGGTCATAACTTTTTTGTATCTGAACCGATTTTCCCGAGTTCTTCATAAAATATGTTCTACTAAAAATTTCCGATATTTTGGTATATAAGTCATATCCATAGGACATATGACAGCCCTAAAATTAAGGTTTTTATACAATTTTTACTTTTTTTTGTACGGGAGGTACCACGCCCACTTCTCCCATCCCGCCCACATTTTGTAGGGTGGTGTGTATTGACAACCAAAATGTGTGTACCCAATTTGGAAACTTTGGCTCTTACCGTTCTCCAGATATACAGAAAAAAGCAATAAAAATACAACAACAACAAGGGATTTTTGGAAAAAATTAGAGGCAGTCGTGGTTTTTTGATCATATCTCAGCCATTTGTGGACCGATCTTGCTGAATTTCAATAGCAAGAAATGGTGGACTATATGTGACATAAATGTAAAACAACCTAGCCGCTATCATGTCTGGATTATCCGGAAAACACATATCAAACGTAAGACGGACAGACGGACAGACGGACATCGTTAAATCAACTTCTCTTCTCATATGGACCCAGAATATATATACTTTATGGGGTCTAAAATCAATATTGTGGAAATTACAAACGTTATGACAAACTTATATATACCCTTTTACACCTGTGGTGAAGGGTATAAAAATAAGGGTATAAAAAGGGTAAATTAAAAGGCGAAAATATGTATAAAATATACGTATATGAAGTTCATAAATATATTTAAAAAATTTTAAAAAGTGAAAAACTGACCAATTTCTTTTTAGATAAAAAGATTTATAAAATAAAAAAACAAAAAATAAAAAACAAAAAAAAGAATGGAATGAATGGGATTCGAACCAGTAAACCAATAAGACATTGTTAAGAGGCAGACCGTTTAGACCGTTCGACCATCGAACCGCATGAGAAGTCGTTGTTGATTTGAGTATGTGATATCCATAATTATTTATATTAAATTAAAGTATGTATGTGTTTGTTGTTTGTGTGTAATACAGAAGGTAATATTAAATAAAAAAAAAAAAGAAGTTTACCGCAAGTATTTTAAATGAAAAAAACCACAAAAAAAACAACTATTTTACAGGGTTACCATTAACCGTTTTGAAACGTAAACTTTCGTTTTGGTTAATAAAAGTCGCAAACCAATTTAAATGTTTTTTATTTATCAATAATACAACATAAACATACCAAGAAATTGCTCAAATTGTGTATGCTTTTAAATCGCTTTTGTGCAGAAGATATTATCAGGCCTGTTCTGAAAATCACTTTAACTCAAATCACGTGATTTAAAATCACATGTGCCTACTGAAATCACACGTGTGATATTTTAGCGTCCCGTTTTTGTGTGATCTTCAATTGCAGAAAGCACACCAAGAAACACAACAACGGTATGACTTTCAAAACACCACAAAGTCACAGGTGTGATTTCAGAACAGGCCCGTATATAGGTATATATGAATATATTTTTGTATAAATTGTCTAAAAAAGTGACTAATATGTTATCAATGTCAGCAATAAAAAGGCAAAGATTGCTTTTAATATTTTGACGACACTAGATGACTGTTCGTTATGTTAGCGGTTTTTTGTAGTCGTAAAATTATATGATGAGGGCATTTCTAATATTCCCTAAATACAATTTTTTTTAGAGTGGATAACCCTGCTTGTTTGTATGGTTTTTAAGCAGTGTGACCATTTTGGCAATTTTGCAGCTTTACTTAGATTAAAAATTTTAATTTAGCTAAAATACTTTCATTAAGCGCTTCGCATTTTTTTAAGCATTTTAATTGAATGTTTCTAGCTTTTTTAGAATTATTTTAAAAATTGAAGAATAGGTATTGATATAACTTAAGTTGTTTATGTATTATAATAAATTATAATAAATTTTGACTAAAAAAAATAGTTGTTCAAAATGAAATTTCGTATGGAAATGGATAATTCTTATTTTATTGTAAAAAAATTTTCATTTTATTTTTTTACAAGACGATAAGCCTGCATGTTTGGGCGATTTTTAATGAAGACTTTTAAGTAGTGTGGGAATTTTTTATTTTTGAAAGTAAATTCAGCACAAAAAACTTAGATTTAGCTGTAAAATTTCCATTTGGCATTTTAATTAGCTTTTTAGAAAAATGTTTTAAGCTTCTTTTGATTAATTTTTAAAGTTGGATGAAATAGTCTTAAGCGGCCCATACACTTGCAATATTACTGTATATGATATTCGCCATATTATTTAAATTTTGTCCTATATTATGCAATAAGTCGCACAATGGTTTCATTCATTCAATAAAAAGGTGAACATAAACTATAGGAATAGCATAAACAGCATTATACAATGTTGCCAACACATTTCACTTTCTTTTCGTTGTGCAATAAAAATCAAAAGTCTTTTGATTGTTGCCAATATATTGTGCTACCATCGAATATCGCATACACATTGGCGATATAATTGTACAATACGTAAAATTGAACAATTTTATTGCAAGTGTATGATCCGCTTTAGCGATTAAAACTAAAATAAATTGTTATAAACTAACTTTTACGCAATTAATGATGACTGTTTTTTTAAAATATAAAAAAAATAATCTGGTCTAAATATGTCTGTAAATTCTTTTAAATCAAAATAGCTATAAAACCGTTTGTATTTTGTTTTTATTAGAGGGCCTTCCAATTTCAAGGTTAACCAATTGTGGTATTTATATCTGATGCTTTATCAAATCTACCTAAATACTTGTTTAAATATTACCATTTATTTTAATTTTGTTTAAAATGAGTCACTTAAATGTATAAGGATTTAAAACAATATAATGAACAACTTTAAGAATTATTTGTAGCGTTTTCAAAATAATTTTTAGCATTTCTTTGCCTTGCCTAATGTCAGAGTAAGCTGTGAACAAGTTTTAAGATCTGTTTCTATGTCATTGGGTTCGTCAATAAAATTATCCTAACTTAAATGTTTCTAGCTTTTTGATTAAATTAAACATTTACGTACGCAAATACTTATTGTTGAATGTTTTGTTTTCAAATAACAAATGGGATTTTTTTTAGAAATAATAATATCTTTTAAAAATAATATGGCAACACGTGTAAGATTTTTGAATTGAAATGTAAGAAGAGACAATCCGTCTCTATAACTGAAAAAAAAGCAACAATCATGAAAACAATGCCTACCAATACACATAAATAACTTTTGCATATTCGTACATACTTAGGTATTTAAATTTAAGCCAAAAACAAATTGTAAAATATGTTTTTTGTTTCACATGTAAGGCGAACGATGGATATTTATATTGTCAATAAAATGAAAAAATCAAAAATCGCTGAATAATTTTAAAATCGTTTATAGAAATATTTATGGAAAAAGTTAAAAAATTTTTGTTTGGTAAAGGTGGAGATGCCGAGATTTGAACCCCGGCAATATAACAAACAAACCTTCTTGGGCAACCGCCCAGACCATTGAGCTAGTAACCTTGTTAATAATAAAGCATTATAATAGAATATACTTCGTCATATTATTAGTTTAATTTGTAGGTATGTATTTTTCAATTAAAGCGAACAATCATGTACAAGCATGTGTACATGTTTCAAATAAAAAAACAGAAAACAACAACCACAAGGGTTTTTTTGGAAAAATTAGAGGCAGTCGTGGTTTTTTGATCATATCTCAGCCATTTGTGGACCGATCTTGCTGAAATTCAATAGCAAGAAATGGTGGACTATATGAGTTATTTTTGGCTATAAAACTTGGACTCGGGAAGATCTATGGTTCCTGAGAATGGGTATTTTTCAAAAAAAAATTTATATTTTGGTCATAAATTTTTCGTATCTGAACCGATTTTCCCGAGTTTTTTATAAAATATGTTCTACTAAAAATTTCCGATATTTTGGTATATAAGTCATATCCATAGGACATATGACAGCCCTAAAATTTAGGTTTTTATACAATTTTTAATTTTTTTTGTACGGGAGGTACCACGCCCACTTCTCCAATCCCGCCCACATTTTGTAGGGTGGTGTGTATTGACAACTTTAATGTTTGTACCTAATTTGGAAACTTTGGCTCTTGCCGTTCTCCAGATATACAGAAAAAAGCAATAAAAATACAACAACAAGGGATTTTTGGAAAAAATTAGAGGCAGTCGTGGTTTTTTGATCATATCTCAGCCATTTGTGGACCGATCTTGCTGAATTTGAATAGCAAGAAATGGTGGACTATATGTGACATAAATGTAAAACAACCTAGCCGCTATCATGTCTGGATTATCCGGAAAACACATATCAAACGTAAGACGGACAGACGGACATCGTTAAATCAACTTCTCTTCTCATATGGACCCAGAATATATATACTTTATGGGGTCTAAAATCAATATTGTGGAAATTACAAACGTTATGACAAACTTATATATACCCTTTTACACCTGTGGTGTAGGGTATAAAAAGAGTAACTTTTGGGATTTCAGTATTTTGATTATAACTCATCCATTTTTTAACCGATTTGACAGATTTATATACCGACGTGTTTAGCAAGAAATTTAACATTTATTTGTGTTATAAAACTTGGACTCGGGAAGATCCATGGTTACCGAAAATGGGTATTTAAAAAAAAAAAAATTAATTTTGGTCATAACTTTTTTGTATCTGAACCGATTTTCCCGAGTTCTTTATAAAATATGTTCTACTAAAAATTTCCGATATTTTGGTATATAAGTCATATCCATAGGACATATGACAGCCCTAAAATTTAGGTTTTTATACAATTTTTTTTTTGTACGGGAGGTACCACGCCCACTTCTCCTATCCCGCCCACATTTTGTAGGGTGGTGTGTATTGACAACCTAAATGTGTGTACCTAATTTGGAAACTTTGGCTCTTACCGTTCTCCAGATATACAGAAAAAAGCAATAAAAATACAACAACAACAAGGGATTTTTGGAAAAAATTAGAGGCAGTCGTGGTTTTTTGATCATATCTCAGCCATTTGTAGACCGATCTTGCTGAATTTCAATAGCACGAAATGGTGGACTATATGTGACATAAATGTAAAACAACCTAGCCGCTATCATGTCTGGTTTTCCCGGAAAACACATATCAAGCGTAAGGCGGACAGACGGACAGACGGACGGACGGACGGATATCGTTAAATCAACTTCTCTCCTCACAAGGACCCAGAATATATATACTTTATAGGGTCTAAGATCAATATTGTAGAAATTACAAACGGAATGACAAACTTATATATACCCTTTTCCACCTGTGGTGAAGGGTATAAAAATGAAATCAATAAAAAAAAATAAGGGTATAAAAAGGGTAAATTAAAAGGCGAAAATATGTATAAAATATACGTATATGAAGTTCATAAATATATTTAAAAAATTTTAAAAAGTGAAAAACTGACCAATTTCTTTTTAGATAAAAAGATTTATAAAATAAAAAAACAAAAAATAAAAAACAAAAAAAAGAATGGAATGAATGGGATTCGAACCAGTAAACCAATAAGACATTGTTAAGAGGCAGACCGTTTAGACCGTTCGACCATCGAACCGCATGAGAAGTCGTTGTTGATTTGAGTATGTGATATCCATAATTATTTATATTAAATTAAAGTATGTATGTGTTTGTTGTTTGTGTGTAATACAGAAGGTAATATTAAATAAAAAAAAAAAAGAAGTTTACCGCAAGTATTTTAAATGAAAAAAACCACAAAAAAAACAACTATTTTACAGGGTTACCATTAACCGTTTTGAAACGTAAACTTTCGTTTTGGTTAATAAAAGTCGCAAACCAATTTAAATGTTTTTTATTTATCAATAATACAACATAAACATACCAAGAAATTGCTCAAATTGTGTATGCTTTTAAATCGCTTTTGTGCAGAAGATATTATCAGGCCTGTTCTGAAAATCACTTTAACTCAAATCACGTGATTTGAAATCACATGTGCCTACTGAAATCACACGTGTGATATTTTAGCGTCCCGTTTTTGTGTGATCTTCAATTGCAGAAAGCACACCAAGAAACACAACAACGGTATGACTTTCAAAACACCACAAAGTCACAGGTGTGATTTCAGAACAGGCCCGTATATAGGTATATATGAATATATTTTTGTATAAATTGTCTAAAAAAGTGACTAATATGTTATCAATGTCAGCAATAAAAAGGCAAAGATTGCTTTTAATATTTTGACGACACTAGATGACTGTTCGTTATGTTAGCGGTTTTTTGTAGTCGTAAAATTATATGATGAGGGCATTTCTAATATTCCCTAAATACAATTTTTTTTAGAGTGGATAACCCTGCTTGTTTGTATGGTTTTTAAGCAGTGTGACCATTTTGGCAATTTTGCAGCTTTACTTAGATTAAAAATTTTAATTTAGCTAAAATACTTTCATTAAGCGCTTCGCATTTTTTTAAGCATTTTAATTGAATGTTTCTAGCTTTTTTAGAATTATTTTAAAAATTGAAGAATAGGTATTGATATAACTTAAGTTGTTTATGTATTATAATAAATTATAATAAATTTTGACTAAAAAAAAATAGTTGTTCAAAATGAAATTTCGTATGGAAATGGATAATTCTTATTTTATTGTAAAAAAATTTTCATTTTATTTTTTTACAAGACGATAAGCCTGCATGTTTGGGCGATTTTTAATGAAGACTTTTAAGTAGTGTGGGAATTTTTTATTTTTGAAAGTAAATTCAGCACAAAAAACTTACACAGTACAACACATGATTTGCCAACTCAATTCTGTGAATTGTATGTGAAATTAGACCCAAAAAGAAGAATTTCTGCATCATTCGTTTTGTCTTCTTACCTGCGATTTGAAGTTAGTATCGATTTGAAGTTAGTACTATCGTATAGGGGAATTTATCACGTTTTAGGCCCTGTTGTTTGACATAGCTCGACAACCACTAGCCCAATTTAGTTGAAATAAATTTTAAAAAATTAAGAATTACAATTCCCTTAATCTGTTCATATATTGTTTTCCTATACAAGTAACACTTTCGAAGTTAAAAATGAATGTATGAAGGGAAAAAATTATTTTTTGCCTAAAAATTTAAATTTTTTTTTTTTTAAATACATAAAAAATCCAAAATGGAAAAAAGTTTCAAGTTTAGTTATTTTTTCGCAAAGTCACATAACCTATGAGCAAAATGAGACAAAGATCATAAAAATCGATGCACGCGTTTCGCTTTTATTCGCAATTGAGTAAAGGTATGAATTTCAAAAATCAGTTATAGCCACCACCCTTAAAATAAAAATATAAATTAAAAAATTATCATGCAAAAAAAAACTTTATTTATAAAAACTTAATGAAAATAAAATAATATGCAATTAATACGCAATTATAATATGCATAAAAACAAAATTTAGAACATTTTTTCAATTATTGGCAATATCCATCCTTGTAGAAGTTGACGCTTGTGGTTCTGATGATCTTGTTTTCTTCGTAGGTTGTTCATATTCATGGTCTGAGTCTGTATCGTCATCCGAGATACACATACTATTCAAGGGCGTGTTTCTTTCACTGTGTCCACCAATTTCAATGTCTTCATCTTCGGTGCTTTCTTCAAACTGCATAATTGTGGAACTCCACCAACAAACCTCCGCAAGCAATGCATCCAATTTTTTGCTTTTGAACCGCTTTTCAAATGGCATGGTCACCTGGTGGAACCTCTCTCCTTGTTCGTCTGATTCCTGAGGCGATTGTGCCAAAAAAGTATCGAGGTGGTGGTGCAAGAAATGCAATTTCAGCGTCATGGATGCACCGATTTTTTCGAAATAAAACAGCAACCTGTCCACTCGTTGCTGTATCTCTTCTCGCTGGACACGGTTCTTTCCTAGAACGCCTTCTATTACTTCTTTCAATGCGTTCCATGCATGTTGGTGGTCGTGATGCTCTGAAAGCAAATGTGTGAAAGAATCACTTTTGATCAATTTCCGAATATCAGGTCCATTGAGAATACCTGTTTTAAATACATAAGAAAAACGGAAAAATTATTGGTAATGCGAATGTATAGAAATTAACAAATTTAGATATGACAATATTGAAATACAGAGTACGATACGTACCGTTTTTAATTTTCTCATCACTGAGTTTCGGAAAAATGGATTTCAAACAGTCAAAGGCGCCGTTAACTTTTTTGACCACCACTTCAACGAATTTCCCAGCTATTCCCAGTTTCATGTGGATCGGTGGCAACAAAATATCATCCAGGTCCTTTATCATAGGTTCATTGCGTAATTTTAATTGTTTGTTGAGCTCGGGAGTTCTTCCTTTCCAATCTTTACATTGATATTGATTTCCTTTGTATCGTGAATCCCAATTACAAAGGAAGCAGAAGTATTTTGGATATCCGCCCTTTTCTATAATCCCTTGTAGTATGTTGACCACCTTCAGATCGCAACAAATGTTCCATTTGTGTTCATCGTATTTGATTTTCTTCAAAATTTCGCCCAATGCTTCATACGTTTCCTTCATAGTTGTGCTGAATCCCAATGGAATGCATGGTTTTTTATTTTTTTGTGCAGCAGCACAGCCTTCAAACTAGTAACTGAACTATCGATGAATAAACGCCAGTCGCCAGCGATATAATCCATTCCCAATTTTTTCACTAAACCTGGGATATCATGGCAGTACGTGAACGTATTTGCTTCGTCAACGGAATAAAATTTCTGAAAATCAGCTTGGCGTTGTCGGTATGATGTTGCGCTGACATTTTGCTGTGTGAGTTTTCTTCTCTTCAAAAATGATGTCAGCCATTCGGAGTCGTGTTGTGATAGTCCCAGCTTGGCCACAATGTAATCCATTTCGATTTGTGGTAGCGGTTGTGGTGCACTATTTTCAATATCGGGTATCCAATCAGCATCATCCAAATCGGTCGGATTGGTGAAAACGGTTTCGGCTAGCAGGGACACAGTATCCGCACTCGGAGGTTTAGGTGCATCGGTATCAGCAGGGCGTTGCACTGGAAGTGTGGCAGTAAATGCAGCAGTGTATACTTTTGTTTTCAATTGTTGTCTGTTTAATCCAGGACGAAAATTTATGCATGCATAGCACCTGGATTCATCATGTCCAGTTGTGTCTTCCACCCAAATTACTGGCTTCATAAAAGATAACTTTCTACTTTTTCCGTGAATCCATTTTAGAAGGGTAGTATAACAACTGTTGCACACTGTGTTCGGCGTAAAATTTGCACCACTTAAATCTGCTTCATCGAAATAATTACAATACGCGGTTTTGAATTGCTCAGTAAACAAATTTTTTCGATCTTTTTTCTGTATTTTTCGGACGATATGACCACAAACGTAACAATATTCATCCAAATATGGGCACTTGTTGTTTTCCATATTGATAAATTTTATGTTTTGTTGTTATTCACTTTTAAAAAACTGGAGAAAAATCACTTTTACTGTTCGCGTTCGTCGGCACTGGCTGAATGCCAAAAATCGATCAATGCACACCTATAAATACTACGTATTTTTGAATATTTTACTGCCAGGTACTTATAAATGGGCGCATATTTTAAGGGCGGCTGGCTATATACCTGATTCAGCACTTGTACGTTTCAAACTGTGCAAAACTTTCCAAATAATGACCACCCTTAAATGTGGGTGCAATTTCTGTAAAAAAATCATATAGGTAGCCACCGGAAAAACCCAAATAATAAAAAGGTCCACTTTCCGTTTAATTGTCCACGTACATTTATTACCGCAATCATAAAAATCAAATAACCTTTTGTTTATTCCTTTTTTTTTTAATTCTCAGAATCATGAAAAAGGTGTCAATGTTTTCTCCAAATAATGTTGTGCATATCTCGAGCAAATTTTTGAAATTCATACATTTACTTAATTGTGAATAAATGACAAACGCGTGCATCGAATTTTATGATCTTTGTCTCATTTTGCTCATAGGTTATGTGAGTTTGCGAAAAAATAACTAGACTTGAAACTTTTTTCCATTTTGGATTTTTTATGTATTTTTAAAAAAAAAAATTTAAATTTTTAGGCAAAAAATAATTTTTTCCCTTCATACATTCATTTTTAACTTCGAAAGTGTTACTTGTATAGGAAAACAATATATGAACAGATTAAGGGAATTGTAATTCTTAATTTTTTAAAATTTATTTCAACTAAATTGGGCTAGTGGTTGTCGAGCTATGTCAAACAACAGGGCCTAAAACGTGATAAATTCCCCTATACGATAGTACTAACTTCAAATCGATACTAACTTCAAATCGCAGGTAAGAAGACAAAACGAATGATGCAGAAATTCTTCTTTTTGGGTCTAATTTCACATACAGTTCACAGAATTGAGTTGGCAATCAATTAACTGAAAAATGTTGTACAGTGTTAGATTTAGCTGTAAAATTTCCATTTGGCATTTTAATTAGCTTTTTAGAAAAATGTTTTAAGCTTCTTTTGATTAATTTTTAAAGTTGGATGAAATAGTCTTAAGCGGCCCATACACTTGCAATATTACTGTATATGATATTCGCCATATTATTTAAATTTTGTCCTATATTATGCAATAAGTCGCACAATGGTTTCATTCATTCAATAAAAAGGTGAACATAAACTATAGGAATAGCATAAACAGCATTATACAATGTTGCCAACACATTTCACTTTCTTTTCGTTGTGCAATAAAAATCAAAAGTCTTTTGATTGTTGCCAATATATTGTGCTACCATCGAATATCGCATACACATTGGCGATATAATTGTACAATACGTAAAATTGAACAATTTTATTGCAAGTGTATGATCCGCTTTAGCGATTAAAACTAAAATAAATTGTTATAAACTAACTTTTACGCAATTAATGATGACTGTTTTTTTAAAATATAAAAAAAATAATCTGGTCTAAATATGTCTGTAAATTCTTTTAAATCAAAATAGCTATAAAACCGTTTGTATTTTGTTTTTATTAGAGGGCCTTCCAATTTCAAGGTTAACCAATTGTGGTATTTATATCTGATGCTTTATCAAATCTACCTAAATACTTGTTTAAATATAACCATTTATTTTAATTTTGTTTAAAATGAGTAACTTAAATGTATAAGGATTTAAAACAATATAATGAACAACTTTAAGAATTATTTGTAGCGTTTTCAAAATAATTTTTAGCATTTCTTTGCCTTGCCTAATGTCAGAGTAAGCTGTGAACAAATTTTAACATCTGTTTCTATGTCATTGGGTTCGTCAATAAAATTATCCTAACTTAAATGTTTCTAGCTTTTTGATTAAATTAAACATTTACGTACGCAAATACTTATTGTTGAATGTTTTGTTTTCAAATAACAAATGGGATTTTTTTTAGAAATAATAATATTTTTTAAAAATAATATGGCAACACGTGTAAGATTTTTGAATTGAAATGTAAGAAGAGACAATCCGTCTCTATAACTGAAAAAAAAGCAACAATCATGAAAACAATGCCTACCAATACACATAAATAACTTTTGCATATTCGTACATACTTAGGTATTTAAATTTAAGCCAAAAACAAATTGTAAAATATGTTTTTTGTTTCACATGTAAGGCGAACGATGGATATTTATATTGTCAATAAAATGAAAAAATCAAAAATCGCTGAATAATTTTAAAATCGTTTATAGAAATATTTATGGAAAAAGTTAAAAAATTTTTGTTTGGTAAAGGTGGAGATGCCGAGATTTGAACCCCGGCAATATAACAAACAAACCTTCTTGGGCAACCGCCCAGACCATTGAGCTAGTAACCTTGTTAATAATAAAGCATTATAATAGAATATACTTCGTCATATTATTAGTTTAATTTGTAGGTATGTATTTTTCAATTAAAGCGAACAATCATGTACAAGCATGTGTACATGTTTCAAATAAAAAAACAAAAAACAACAACCACAAGGGTTTTTTTGGAAAAATTAGAGGCAGTCGTGGTTTTTTGATCATATCTCAGCCATTTGTGGACCGATCTTGCTGAAATTCAATAGCAAGAAATGGTGGACTATATGAGTTATTTTTGGCTATAAAACTTGGACTCGGGAAGATCTATGGTTCCTGAGAATGGGTATTTTTCAAAAAAAAATTTATATTTTGGTCATAAATTTTTCGTATCTGAACCGATTTTCCCGAGTTTTTTATAAAATATGTTCTACTAAAAATTTCCGATATTTTGGTATATAAGTCATATCCATAGGACATATGACAGCCCTAAAATTTAGGTTTTTATACAATTTTTAATTTTTTTTGTACGGGAGGTACCACGCCCACTTCTCCAATCCCGCCCACATTTTGTAGGGTGGTGTGTATTGACAACCTTAATGTTTGTACCTAATTTGGAAACTTTGGCTCTTGCCGTTCTCCAGATATACAGAAAAAAGCAATAAAAATACAACAACAACAAGGGATTTTTGGAAAAAATTAGAGGCAGTCGTGGTTTTTTGATCATATCTCAGCCATTTGTGGACCGATCTTGCTGAATTTCAATAGCAAGAAATGGTGGACTATATGTGACATAAATGTAAAACAACCTAGCCGCTATCATGTCTGGATTATCCGGAAAACACATATCAAACGTAAGACGGACAGACGGACATCGTTAAATCAACTTCTCTTCTCATATGGACCCAGAATATATATACTTTATGGGGTCTAAAATCAATATTGTGGAAATTACAAACGTTATGACAAACTTATATATACCCTTTTGCACCTGTGGTGAAGGGTATAAAAAGAGTAACTTTTGGGATTTCAGTATTTTGATTATAACTCATCCATTTTTTAACCGATTTGACAGATTTATATACCGACGTGTTTAGCAAGAAATTTAACATTTATTTGTGTTATAAAACTTGGACTCGGGAAGATCCATGGTTACCGAAAATGGGTATTTAAAAAAAAAAAAAATTAATTTTGGTCATAACTTTTTTGTATCTGAACCGATTTTCCCGAGTTCTTTATAAAATATGTTCTACTAAATATATTTTGGTATATAAGTCATATCCATAGGACATATGACAGCCCTAAAATTTAGGTTTTTATACAATTTTTTTTTTGTACGGGAGGTACCACGCCCACTTCTCCTATCCCGCCCACATTTTGTAGGGTGGTGTGTATTGACAACCTAAATGTGTGTACCTAATTTGGAAACTTTGGCTCTTACCGTTCTCCAGATATACAGAAAAAAGCAATAAAAATACAACAACAACAAGGGATTTTTGGAAAAAATTAGAGGCAGTCGTGGTTTTTTGATCATATCTCAGCCATTTGTAGACTGATCTTGCTGAATTTCAATAGCACGAAATGGTGGACTATATGTGACATAAATGTAAAACAACCTAGCCGCTATCATGTCTGGTTTTCCCGGAAAACACATATCAAGCGTAAGACGGACAGACGGACAGACGGACGGATATCGTTAAATCAACTTCTCTCCTCATAAGGACCCAGAATATATATACTTTATAGGGTCTAAGATCAATATTGTAGAAATTACAAACGGAATGACAAACTTATATATACCCTTTTCCACCTGTGATGAAGGGTATAAAAATGAAATCAATAAAAAAAATAAGGGTATAAAAAGGGTAAATTAAAAGGCGTAAATATGTATAAAATATACGTATATGAAGTTCATAAATATATTTAAAAAATTTTAAAAAGTGAAAAACTGATCAAGCGTAAGACGGACAGACGGACGGACGGACGGATATCGTTAAATCAACTTCTCTCCTCACAAGGACCCAGAATATATATACTTTATAGGGTCTAAGATCAATATTGTAGAAATTACAAACGGAATGACAAACTTATATATACCCTTTTCCACCTGTGGTGAAGGGTATAAAAATGAAATCAATAAAAAAAAATAAGGGTATAAAAAGGGTAAATTAAAAGGCGAAAATATGTATAAAATATACGTATATGAAGTTCATAAATATATTTAAAAAATTTTAAAAAGTGAAAAACTGACCAATTTCTTTTTAGATAAAAAGATTTATAAAATAAAAAAACAAAAAATAAAAAACAAAAAAAAGAATGGAATGAATGGGATTCGAACCAGTAAACCAATAAGACATTGTTAAGAGGCAGACCGTTTAGACCGTTCGACCATCGAACCGCATGAGAAGTCGTTGTTGATTTGAGTATGTGATATCCATAATTATTTATATTAAATTAAAGTATGTATGTGTTTGTTGTTTGTGTGTAATACAGAAGGTAATATTAAATAAAAAAAAAAAAAGAAGTTTACCGCAAGTATTTTAAATGAAAAAAACCACAAAAAAAACAACTATTTTACAGGGTTACCATTAACCGTTTTGAAACGTAAACTTTCGTTTTGGTTAATAAAAGTCGCAAACCAATTTAAATGTTTTTTATTTATCAATAATACAACATAAACATACCAAGAAATTGCTTAAATTGTGTATGCTTTTAAATCGCTTTTGTGCAGAAGATATTATCAGGCCTGTTCTGAAAATCACTTTAACTCAAATCACGTGATTTGAAATCACATGTGCCTACTGAAATCACACGTGTGATATTTTAGCGTCCCGTTTTTGTGTGATCTTCAATTGCAGAAAGCACACCAAGAAACACAACAACGGTATGACTTTCAAAACACCACAAAGTCACAGGTGTGATTTCAGAACAGGCCCGTATATAGGTATATATGAATATATTTTTGTATAAATTGTCTAAAAAAGTGACTAATATGTTATCAATGTCAGCAATAAAAAGGCAAAGATTGCTTTTAATATTTTGACGACACTAGATGACTGTTCGTTATGTTAGCGGTTTTTTGTAGTCGTAAAATTATATGATGAGGGCATTTCTAATATTCCCTAAATACAATTTTTTTTAGAGTGGATAACCCTGCTTGTTTGTATGGTTTTTAAGCAGTGTGACCATTTTGGCAATTTTGCAGCTTTACTTAGATTAAAAATTTTAATTTAGCTAAAATACTTTCATTAAGCGCTTCGCATTTTTTTAAGCATTTTAATTGAATGTTTCTAGCTTTTTTAGAATTATTTTAAAAGTTGAAGAATAGGTATTGATATAACTTAAGTTGTTTATGTATTATAATAAATTATAATAAATTTTGACTAAAAAAAATAGTTGTTCAAAATGAAATTTCGTATGGAAATGGATAATTCTTATTTTATTGTAAAAAAATTTTCATTTTATTTTTTTACAAGACGATAAGCCTGCATGTTTGGGCGATTTTTAATGAAGACTTTTAAGTAGTGTGGGAATTTTTTATTTTTGAAAGTAAATTCAGCACAAAAAACTTAGATTTAGCTGTAAAATTTCCATTTGGCATTTTAATTAGCTTTTTAGAAAAATGTTTTAAGCTTCTTTTGATTAATTTTTAAAGTTGGATGAAATAGTCTTAAGCGGCCCATACACTTGCAATATTACTGTATATGATATTCGCCATATTATTTAAATTTTGTCCTATATTATGCAATAAGTCGCACAATGGTTTCATTCATTCAATAAAAAGGTGAACATAAACTATAGGAATAGCATAAACAGCATTATACAATGTTGCCAACACATTTCACTTTCTTTTCGTTGTGCAATAAAAATCAAAAGTCTTTTGATTGTTGCCAATATATTGTGCTACCATCGAATATCGCATACACATTGGCGATATAATTGTACAATACGTAAAATTGAACAATTTTATTGCAAGTGTATGATCCGCTTTAGCGATTAAAACTAAAATAAATTGTTATAAACTAACTTTTACGCAATTAATGATGACTGTTTTTTTAAAATATAAAAAAAATAATCTGGTCTAAATATGTCTGTAAATTCTTTTAAATCAAAATAGCTATAAAACCGTTTGTATTTTGTTTTTATTAGAGGGCCTTCCAATTTCAAGGTTAACCAATTGTGGTATTTATATCTGATGCTTTATCAAATCTACCTAAATACTTGTTTAAATATTACCATTTATTTTAATTTTGTTTAAAATGAGTCACTTAAATGTATAAGGATTTAAAACAATATAATGAACAACTTTAAGAATTATTTGTAGCGTTTTCAAAATAATTTTTAGCATTTCTTTGCCTTGCCTAATGTCAGAGTAAGCTGTGAACAAATTTTAAGATCTGTTTCTATGTCATTGGGTTCGTCAATAAAATTATCCTAACTTAAATGTTTCTAGCTTTTTGATTAAATTAAACATTTACGTACGCAAATACTTATTGTTGAATGTTTTGTTTTCAAATAACAAATGGGATTTTTTTTAGAAATAATAATATTTTTTAAAAATAATATGGCAACACGTGTAAGATTTTTGAATTGAAATGTAAGAAGAGACAATCCGTCTCTATAACTGAAAAAAAAGCAACAATCATGAAAACAATGCCTACCAATACACATAAATAACTTTTGCATATTCGTACATACTTAGGTATTTAAATTTAAGCCAAAAACAAATTGTAAAATATGTTTTTTGTTTCACATGTAAGGCGAACGATGGATATTTATATTGTCAATAAAATGAAAAAATCAAAAATCGCTGAATAATTTTAAAATCGTTTATAGAAATATTTATGGAAAAAGTTAAAAAATTTTTGTTTGGTAAAGGTGGAGATGCCGAGATTTGAACCCCGGCAATATAACAAACAAACCTTCTTGGGCAACCGCCCAGACCATTGAGCTAGTAACCTTGTTAATAATAAAGCATTATAATAGAATATACTTCGTCATATTATTAGTTTAATTTGTAGGTATGTATTTTTCAATTAAAGCGAACAATCATGTACAAGCATGTGTACATGTTTCAAATAAAAAAACAGAAAACAACAACCACAAGGGTTTTTTTGGAAAAATTAGAGGCAGTCGTGGTTTTTTGATCATATCTCAGCCATTTGTGGACCGATCTTGCTGAAATTCAATAGCAAGAAATGGTGGACTATATGAGTTATTTTTGGCTATAAAACTTGGACTCGGGAAGATCTATGGTTCCTGAGAATGGGTATTTTTCAAAAAAAAATTTATATTTTGGTCATAAATTTTTCGTATCTGAACCGATTTTCCCGAGTTTTTTATAAAATATGTTCTACTAAAAATTTCCGATATTTTGGTATATAAGTCATATCCATAGGACATATGACAGCCCTAAAATTTAGGTTTTTATATAATTTTTAATTTTTTTTGTACGGGAGGTACCACGCCCACTTCTCCAATCCCGCCCACATTTTGTAGGGTGGTGTGTATTGACAACCTTAATGTTTGTACCTAATTTGGAAACTTTGGCTCTTGCCGTTCTCCAGATATACAGAAAAAAGCAATAAAAATACAACAACAACAAGGGATTTTTGGAAAAAATTAGAGGCAGTCGTGGTTTTTTGATCATATCTCAGCCATTTGTGGACCGATCTTGCTGAATTTCAATAGCAAGAAATGGTGGACTATATGTGACATAAATGTAAAACAACCTAGCCGCTATCATGTCTGGATTATCCGGAAAACACATATCAAACGTAAGACGGACAGACGGACAGACGGACATCGTTAAATCAACTTCTCTTCTCATATGGACCCAGAATATATATACTTTATGGGGTCTAAAATCAATATTGTGGAAATTACAAACGTTATGACAAACTTATATATACCCTTTTACACCTGTGGTGAAGGGTATAATAAATGAAATAAATATGTATACAATTTTTTGCTCAAATAAAAAATTTGCATTTGGCGGGTTTTATATTAAGAACAACTGGCAACGCTCATGTAAAATTGTGAATAGCAGCCAGGGTTGTCGGATTAATTTTGATCTTTTTTGACAAATTTATTGTTCAAAATCGCCAAAGCCTTTTTTTGCGTTTTTGACAATATAAAATATATCTTTAACAGTTTTAAAAATATTTTTTATAAATCCTAAAAAATAAATATCTTCCTATTTGCTAAAATTTGCCAAAAATGGGAAAAAGTCGCGTTGATACATAAATTGTTTAATTAAAATGTTTGGTGAACACAAAAAAGGTACAATAGTTTACAATAGTCTAACTAAAGCAGCAAAACGGTTTCTTGTGGTTAGTATTAAATAAATATTGGATATATATCTAAAATGCTATACATTTCACCGGTAAGGCATTCTTACTGTTTTTTTGGAAAACAATGTGTACGATTCAGTTATCATGTGAAGGTATTAACGTTCTATTTACATTCATATAATTTATAGCTCGTAATAATGTGCCAAGAAGTTTATACTGCACTCAATTTTGAAAGCGAGTTTTAGTGGAGTTAATTATTAAAAATAACTCTTTCAACACAGACATTAACAATTGGAATAACATGCACATAAAGAGTTCTTTAAAATGGTACGTACCGGACGTATCCTTATAGCTATATACATATTTTTTCAAAAACTAATTTATATTACATGGAATACCACATTGAAATAGTATTTCCAAATAACAAACGGTAAATTTGTATACGAGTCTCAAAACAAATTCATGGCTTATACTATGCTCACACTTGAGTTCTTTAACTCTGCTTAACGTTTTTTTTTTTTTTTTTTTTCTTAAATAATTCATAAATTTTTACAATTTTATCATTAATATGTTTAAAATAATCTTCTGATAACTTTATAAAGTATTTTTTATCCATTTTTAATACTTAAAAGAAATATTAATTTGTTTGTTGGGTTTTTTTCTTAATAATCTGTCATCTTAATCATCTCTAATGTAATAACATTTAGCTTAAACGCGTTTTAAAACCCATTAGTCCCAATTTACACTAGGGACATTTCTTGCTGTACAGACGAAGTTTGATGGCGAGGGGTCGAAAAGGTAGAGTGTTTAGTACATGACTATCTGTACTGGACATTTTTTTCATTTCTCTTTCTTACTTTTTGTAGTTTACATACAAGTATTAATTTCCGTCTGACTTCTAATGTTTCATATGTAAACGCTTCAGGTAAAATTAAAAGAAAATTCAAAAAATATCCGGCAAGAAATGTCCCTAGTGTAAATTGGGACTAACTGCCTATTTCACGATGTCACTCGAACGTATACGTTCGCACAAATAACATATAAATCAAAAACAAAATTAAAAAATTTGTTTTTGGTTTACATGTTATTTGTGCGAACGTAAACGTTCGATTGACATCGTGAAATAGGCAGTTAGTATTATCAAATTTACAACAAAATCGCCATATATTTTAAAATCAGCCAAAAATAAATCGCATGTCGCCAAATTTAAAATTAAGTCGCCAAGAAACTTGACAACCCTGATCGTATTATGAAAATGTGTAAAAGAATGTGGCAATGAGTAAATGAAATAAGAATATTATAGTAAGTTTGGTAGGTATGGTTTTTAAATATTCAAAACAATTACAAATCTATTACTATTGCATTAGCATGGAATTGCGACTAATGCAATAGAAAGCCTTGGTTTGTAGAGCGAGGCTTTAAAACTCGGCAGACGAGCAAATGATGCCCTTTATTTGAGTTCAGTAAAAGAAGAATGAATTCTTGTGTCTAAACTGAGACTGACTTTTATTTACAAATTTTCCAACTTATATACTAATTTACAAATTATCTAAAAATTATCTGACACATCTTGCATTTCATTCATACATCCAAAATGCCCAATGTAACATGGTGTTCAACTTTTTATTCATGTTACAAAATGCATTTACTGATCGACTGACTAATCAGCACAGTCATTATTTTTAAACAAATTGCATTTCTCCTATTTAAGGTATTTAAAAAAAATAAAAAGAAATTTGATTTGCTATTGTTACCCCTTAAGTACGGTCAAGTACCTAAAGCAATAAACTATAAGTGGAGCAAGTGAAAATACTCATGTTTCACTTCGTCGTAGGTATTTTGGTATACGTATGAAGTGCAAGCATTTGTTTACCATATGTGTCATAATGTTTATGTGTCATTGATATGGTTGTTTACAAATAATATTTTCTGTTATTTTGCTTACAAAAATATTGTGTGATGCTTTTGTGGAAATGAAAAAATAAGTGTACACTACAATATTATACTGGCATCACATATACCCTGCAAATAATAGGACCAGTCCAAACACGCGTGTAAAGAGTAGTCCACAAGGGGCCAGGACTAGTCCAAAAGTAACCCAAACGTATGGAAAAAACCTGGTCTATTTAACATTACGATGTCCTAGGAGAGGACCATATAACCCACCTTTGGACCACTAAGGAGTAGTTTTAAAACTACTCCATGGTATATAACCCACCTTTGGACCACTAAGGAGTAGTTTTAAAACTACTCCATGGTATACTCAAGAGGATTAGTTTTGAAGTCGTTTAAAAACGAAAGACATGTCGTCTCACTACAAACACTTTTTAACAATGACATGGTCCATGCTTGCATTACATCGGACTAGTCCATGGAGTAGTCCATTTTATCAAAATGGGTCAGGTGGTCCAATTTTATTTGCAGGGTACATCACAATAGTATTGTTGTTTCTTTTCAACCAGTTGTTTGGTAAACAAGTGACCGACTGACTAAAAAGACCTAAGTGATCCATGCAAGTGACCGATTGAACGGAATTGAACGATGAGACTGAACGGCCGTTCATCGTTCATCTGACTGACCCGTTCAATTGAACTAGTTCGTTCATGACCGACACAACTCTAGTTGACACTTGCATTACTTTTATATGAAATATTTGACGGAAAAAACCAAGGACCACCAAGCAAACTGAATAATCATTTCCTTTTATTCAAATATTTATTTTGATAATAATCCCACATCTTACAAAAAAACAGTATTTTGCCATATCTAATAGTATAAATAGTTTATTTTCTCATATTAGGACCATGTTAAATTTCAATTACTATTAACAAAAGTAGTGCTTATGCTTATTTGGGCAAATATTTAATAAGTGTGACCGAAGCTTTAGTAAGATTAACTGCCTGTTCATATTTTTCTGAACGAAGACTTCGTTCGATTAACTTACATTTAAAACGAAAACAAATTATACAATATTGTCTTTGTTTTACATGTAATTTAAGCGAAATAAGTCTACGTTTGACATCGATGAATAGGATTACCAACAGTTCCAGTCATGGCGTGAGCCACAAAGTATACAGAGATGAAAAAAGTGACGCATGAAAAATGCCTAAATCATTTGCGAGGGCAGCTTTCGAAGAAAGAGAAAGAAAACGTTTTTTGTTAGTGAAGTGACAATGCGTAAAAACAGGCCGCTACTATCTACACAAATTGCATAATCAAAACAAAAAACGCAAAAAGGGCAGCTTTCGAAGAAAAAGACAGAAAAAAACACAATATTTTCTGTCTCGTGACGCCTCTGTATACTCTGTGGCGTGAGCGCCGTTTGTTGGCAATTCGATCATAGGATGTATACGAATATTGTTTGTTGATAAAAAGTTTTTTATAAAAAGAAAAATTTAAACGCTTCTGACTTGGTAAGCTCGAATAAGATGACAAAGCTATCCTTTATAAAACTAACACCGTCAATTGATCTTGATCCTCAATTGTTAAAACAATATTCCAATTGAAATATGGTTCCGTAATTATCGAGATGCTGCAGTTTTCGTTATATAGCTGTATCAGTTGATGTTTGAATTGTCTGAAGTTAATATTAAATACAATAGAGGTCATAAATTGCTTCCTTACGGAACTCCAGTGTTAATCGATTAAGAAGAACTTAAAAAATTTCCTACTTCAATAACAAATTTTCAAAATATTATTATTAATTGAAGATTTTAACAACATTATGGCGTGGAAATTCTCATTTTTAAGAATAGACGGCGATATTAGCGGTTAGTTGCCACGTTTACTCCTTCTTCTTAGTCATCGAAATAATAACAGTAATAAATATGCACAGAAAAAAATATCTCAAGAAAATTTTTAACAACAAAGTTTGTAAAAAAATTACTTGCTTTAATGGTTATGTATTTGTAAGCAAAATAATTTATTATTTGTAAAAATTGTTATTTGTAACCAAAAAATGTTTTGGTTGAAGTAATGGTTATTTATAACCAAACAAATCAATTTTTTTCTTTAATTGGTTACGATAACCAATATAAAGTATATGTATGTTACGATAATGGTTAAAAGTAATCAAATGAAAGTAAAAGAAACCTCCCGCAACCTTAAAAAATATACTAACCATCGCACAATCTGTACAGAATCAAATATTTTTTATTTTGTTTTTTTTAATACATTTGATAGACTTTTTGTTAATTTTTGACAGTAGGTTAAGCAAGGTTATTATGTATTTATATTTAATCTCTCGGTAGAAAAAAATATGAAATTGATGTAAAATGTGTAAAATAGTTTCTTTTTTTTATATAAATGGGCTATCAAATATTGGTAATAATGGATGGCATTATTTTCTTTAATAGGTATATACTTTTGCTGGATGTAATGTATTGGTTAACTAATCACCCCTATCATAAATAACAAGTGGAATTTTTGTTCCCGTGAAATTTTCATTCCCCTCGAAGGGAAAAAAACAATCGTGAATCTCACGTGAAAATTTTTTCACGGGAACCTATAGCACCTCTCCTGCTAAGTCTATAGACCTCAAATCCAAGAACTGAACTCGACTACAACTTTTTAATTTTCACCTCAAACTGCATTTCAATCGGACCAACCGTTTATAAAATATAGAATTATTTCCATTTAAATAATAGAACACTTTTTATACGGTTAAAATCCTAACTTTAGCTATCGGTAAGTTGTGAAAACCAGAGTTCAGTGAAATTCAAATGTGATCGCTCATTCATATTCAACCATTCTTGAATTTTTTTCATAAATCAAAAATGTAAAATATGTAACTTTTTTCCCCAGTCATAAATGAATTGTTAATATTTCGCCAAATTCTTTTTATATTATAATGAATTTTATGGTGCCATACAGATTCATTATAGGGAAGTTCGACTTTATTTAAATTTATTAAAAAGGAAATACATACCTAGATATTATAACTCATAAGGATACTATCATAATAATGATAACAGTCTGATGGAAACAAAAATCTGTCCACCTGCAGATGTTGCCATTAATTCTTAGAAATTTTGTAAATAACTTGGATATAACTTCTTTATATTTTAAGGAAAATTAAAAATATACTTATCTATGAAACAAATTTTGAAATATATCTTTCTTTTTAACTGCCTGCCCTTTGATTTCGAATGAATACTTCGTTAGCTTAACTTACATTTAAAACAAAATTTTAAAATTTGTTTTTGTTCTAAATGTGTTAAGCGAACGAAATCGCCGTTTGAAATATTTTTACCCGCTCCTTTTTTATTAACACATCAAGGTGGGGCTTCCAGGTGAATGGCGATTTCCTAAGAATGTTACTAGAAAAGAGGCTGCCAACTAGAAACTGCACAAATATTTAAAAATGTCAAAACAACACATTAATAAATTTTTCTTTAAAGTACATACATTTTTTTGTATTTAAATCATAAGTTTTCAAAACCTAAATAAACAACATTTTTAAAACTAATTCGGACTATTTTAGATAAAAATACATAAATTAACTCTAAAAGCCACAAAGATGTCAACCATTTCACCGAATTTTATAAATCTACAATGTCTTCAAGGGAAATAAACGAGAACTGTTCTACATACTCCGCAATGAATATTGTTTTTAATAATACTTCTTTAAAAAAACAAGTTAGAGTGCTACACTCGGCTTTGCCGAATCTTTGATACCCTCCACGGACAGTTCGAATGTTTCAGGAGTAATATCTGTATGATGTAATTATTATCTTAAACTGGGACGATTTGTTATTAATTATGGTTTTAGCCGACTAAACTGTTTTCCGGTAGTAGGGTTTATATGGGGCCTATGGTAAATTATGGAACGATCATCACGAAATTTCACAGCGTCATTTCTAGTCCGTTAAAACTGTGACGTACCAATTTCTGTTATGATTGCATTATTTTTTACGGTTTTAGGCGTACTAAACTGTTTTCCGGGAGTAGGGTTTATATGAGGCCTAGGGTAAATTATGGACCGATCATCACGAAATTTCACAGTGTCATTTGTAGTCCTATAAAACTGTGACGTACCAAATCTTGTTACGCTAGCGTTATTTTTTACGGTTTTAGGCGTACTAAACTGTTTTCCGGGAGTATTGTTTATATGGGGCTTAGGGTAAATTATGGAGGGATCATCACGAAATTTAACGGCGTGATTTCCAGTCAAATAAAACAAATTTTTGCAAAATCTTATCTCATTCCGTGCCTTGTTCCAGCATTTATGTTATTTTTTGTAACAAAATTATCAATTTTTTTAGGTGGTGGTTCCACATTTTGATTCATAGCTCTGGTCCTACTGAACCGATTTTGCTGGATTTCAATCCCAAACTGCTTAGGATAACTACAAGCAATTTGGCACCAAGTTTGTTAATTTCTTTTGAGTTGTTCGAAAGTGAGCGTGTTTTCAACAGACGGACAGACGGACATACGGACAGACAGACGGACAGACGGACATACGGACAGACAGACGGACATGGCTAAATCGACTTAGAATTACTCAAGGACCCAGAATATATATACTTTATGGGGTCTGAGATGAATAATAAAAAAGTTTCACACGGAATGACAAACTTAATATACCCTCTTCACAACTAATTGTGGTGGAGGGTATAAAAATATCAGCCAAGCTATACTTCACAATCCTCTTCCTCAAACTCAAAAATTTGTCTTTTATGCAATAAAAAACAACCATCATTAACTTTAAATAAAAATTCTAAAAAAATAGAAAGTAGCGATAATTGTTCAACACGTAGTCTTCGTTCCAGAAAAATGTTAAATTCTCATTGTAAAAATGTAGAACAAAATAAATCAAAGGCAGCTCTCCCAAACAGCAGCAAAGTTATTAAAAGCCATCAAAAAAATGAAATTGAAGTATCAAGCTCTTTAAGCTCAGGTTTTAAAGCAATTTCCCATACCAGCACTGGTAAAAGTTCTAATGTAAAATTAACCACCAACACCTTTGAAAATATTAATAAAAATTCCACAGAAGTTTACTTAGATTTTTCTGAAGAACACTTGGCAACAAAAACTGCAAGTAAAAACTTCAATACAACCAACTGTTCCAAAACAACAAACCCCAAAAAGAAAAATAGTTTAAATTTATCGTATGACACTTCCTCAAATTCAAAAGTGAATTTGCCTCTGACGAATAATATAACCACCAGCAAGGATTTATACACAAATCAAATAGAATTGGCTGAAAATGAAAGTGTCAGCGCTTCAAGTTCACGTTTTAAAGCAATTTGCCATAAAAGCACTGGAATGAGTAACAGCTCTAATGTAAAATTAACCACCAACATCTTTGAAACTAATAATAAAAATTCCCCAAAAATAAGTAATTTCTTTGACAGCAATGTATTCGTAACAAACGAAAGCTTGTCTGTGTATTTCCCTAATCTAACCATTGATAATTCAAATTTATCGTGTGAAACTTTTTCCATAAATTCAAAAGCGAATTTGCCTCTGTCGAATAATGGAAACATCAACAAAGATTTTGACACGCACCAAATAGAATTGGCTGAAAATTAAAGTGTCAGCGCTTCAAGTTCACGTTTTAACGCAAATTCCCATACCAATACTGGTAGCAGTTCTAATGTAAATTTATCCACCAACACCTGTCAAGATAATAAAAATTCCACAGAAATTGACTCAGATATAAGCAACTTTTCTGAAGAAAACGTGCCAACTAAAACTGCAAGTAAAAACTTTAATAAAACCGACTTTTCCAAAACAACAAACCACCAAAAACCCAAAAAAAAAAGTAATTCAAATTTATCGTGTGACACCATTTTCTTAAATTCAAAATCGTATATGCCGCCTCTGATGTATACTAGAACAAAAAACAAAGAATTGGATACAAACCAAATAGAATGGGCTGAAAATGAAACTGTCAGCGCTTCGAGTTCACGTTTAAAAGCAGTTTCCCATAACAGTACTGGGAGCAGTTCTAATGTAAATTTATCCACCAACACCTGTCAAGATAATAAAAATTCCACAGAAATTGACTCAGATATAAGCAACTTTTCTGAAGAAAACGTGCCAACTAAAACTGCAAGTAAAAACTTTAATAAAACCAACTTTTCCAAAACAACAAACCACCAAAAACCCAAAAAAAAGTAATTCAAATTTATCGTGTGACACTATTTCCTTAAATTCAAAAGCGTATATGCCGCCTCTGACGAATACTAGAACAAAAAACAAAGAATTGGATACAAACCAAATAGAATGGGCTGAAAATGAAAGTGTCAGCGCTTCGAGTTCACGTTTTAAAGCAATTTCCCATAACAGTACTGGGAGCAGTTCTAATGGAAATTTATCCACCAATATATGTCCAAATAATAATAATTCCACAGAAATTGACTCAGATACAAGCATATTTTCTGAAGAAAACGTGCCAACTAAAACTGCAGGTAAAATCTTTAATAAAACGAACTGTTCTAAAACAACAAACTCCCAAAAAGAAATGTAATTCAAATTTATCGTGTGACACTATTTCCTTAAATTCAAAAGCGTATATGCCGCCCCGGACAAATAATAGAACCAAAAACAAAGAATTGGATACAAACCAAATAGAATGGGCTGAAAATGAAAGTGTCAGCGCTTCGAGTTTACGTTTTAAAGCAATTTCCCATAACAGTACTGGGAGCAGTTCTAATGTAAATTTATCCACCAACACCTGTCAAAATAGTAATAATTCCACAGAAATTGACCCAGATATAAGCAACTTTTCTGAAGAAAGCGTGCCAACTAAAATTGCAGGTAAAATCCTTAATAAAACCAACTGTTCCAAAACAACAAACTACCAAAAACCCAAAAAGAAAAGAAATTCAAATTTATCGTGTGACACTTTTTCCTTAAATTCAAAAGCGTATATGCCGCCTCTGACGAATAATAGGACAAAAAACCAAGAATTGGATACAAACAAAATAGAATTGGCTTAAAATGAAAGTATCAGCGCTTCAAGTTCCCGTCTTTTTGCAATTTCCCATAATAGCACTGAAATAAGTAACAATGCCGATCTGAACTTAACCGCCAACATCTCTGAAGATTTAATAACAATTCCACAAAAATTTCTAATTTCTCTGACAGTAGTGTTTTCGTAACAAACGAAAGCTTGTCTGAATATTTGCCTGACTCAACAATTGATAATACCTTTTCCAAGGTAAGCTTAAACTCCAATAATACATACCTGCGGGATACTGAAAATAGTGTAACTGAAATTTCATCGCCATTAGATATAACAAAAGTTAAAGTTCAGTATAGCACCAAAATAAAAAAGAATTTTTGCGTATTCTGCAAAACATTGCAAACAAAGTTAGCAAGGCACCTTCTACGTAAACATAAGTCAGAAAAAGAAATAAAGTTTATTTCAAAGTTGCCAAGAAAAAATAAGGATCGTGTACATATTTTGAGTCAGTTACGAAAGAAAGGAGATTTTATGCACAATACAACTCAATCATTAAATACTGGAGTATTAATTGTTAGTAGACAGCAAAACGCTAAGTCAAAAAATAAAGCAGATGACTACGTGTGCTGCAAGAATTGTAAAGGTTTCTTTTCTAAGAGAACTTTAAGGCTTCATTTACGTAGATGTGGTGAACGTAAGAAAAACGATAGAACAAATATAATAACCAGTAGAAAAATAACCCAATATATACATACATGAAGATGCAAACGAAATTCTAAAAACTAAAATTTTTCCTATTTTAAGAACAGGTGAAATTACCAAAGCTATTCGTTACGACGTTCTTATAATAAACTATGGAAATAAAATGTCTGAAAAATATACTCTCATACATCAACATGATATGGTACGGTCACAAATGCGCTTATTAGGACGCTATAAACTTGCAATTAGAGAATTGTGTCCTGGTGTGGAATATCTGAAAGAAATATTTAAGCCCCAATGTATGACACTTGCATAAAGGCAGTACGAAAAGTTGCAAAATGGGACGAAACATTGTTGTGGTACAAAACACCTGCAGTGGCACAGAGTTTAACCTCACTAATAAAAAAGTGTGGAAACAAGCAAAAAACTGAGTATATTAAAACACAGGAAAAAGATTTAAAAAAAAATGTTGAAGAGTTTTTGCATCTATGGGAGAAAGAAGTGCCAACACTGATAAATAAAAAGGCTTCTGAGGACCAAACAAACTGTAAGCGCAACAAGAAAACTACTCTGCCTTCTAAAGAAGATATTAAAAAGCTATATACTTTTCTTCAAAACAATATTAAACAGCATATAAAAGTTTTAGAAGATAAATTTTGCTTGCAATCTTGGGTTGAGTTAATAAATGCGTCATTAATCTTTATCCAAATTTTCAACCGAAGGAGGGCAGGGGAAATAGAGAGACTGACAATAAGCATCTATAAAAATAAGGAAGTCATTACCGATAGTATGCAAAAAGATATGCTAAAAACAATGTCAAAAGAATCGTTGGAGTTCGCTAAGCAATATGTCAGAATATTAATTAGGGGAAAATTGGGAAGGACGGTTAGTGTTCTGTTGAACCCATTATGCATCACAGCTTTAGACCTTATATTGAAATATAGAGAGACTGCTGGAATACCTTCTACAAACGAGTTCATATTTTCAAAAAAAGGGTTTTCAAAGCTATCAAAACAATACGTTCGTGCTTGTCCACTGCTAAGGCAGTATTCAATAGAATGTGGAGCTGTGTTGCCTGAAAGCTTAAGAGGCACTACGTTGAGAAAACATATAGCCACACACACATCTCTTTTAAACATAGAAGAAGCCACTGTGGACAGATTTGCCAATTTTATGGGGCACCATAAAGATATACACAAAAATGTATACAGAATGTCGCTTCCAGCAGCTGAAATGACTTGCATTTCAAAATTATTAATGAATGCAATTGTGGATGAAGATGAGGAAGAGGAAGAGGATGAGGAAGAGGAAGAGGATGAAGATATGGATAATGGGAATGGGAATGAAAATATTGCAGTTTCAAATGCAGTTGAATCCAGTGAATCGGAAGATTTGGAAGAATTACCGAAGAAAAAAGAAGAAGCAGTAAGTATTAAGATTATTTAATTATTTTAATGTGAAAATTTTGCGCCTAATAAGACATAGATTGGTATACAAATGACAAAGCTACAGAAGATTTAGTAAATTAACCCACATAGAAATTCAATAGTTTTAAGCTATTTTTAATATTTATTGTTACTAAAAATTTAGCTTTGTATATTTATTTGTTGTACTTTTCTTAGATTTTATACAAATTGAAAAGTGGATTAATTCAATTAATCTTCTGTAACTTTGTCATTTTTGCACCGATCTGGATCCTTTTGGGCACAAAATGTTCGTATTAAAATAGGCTAATGTCGTAAATGACAAAACTTAAAAAAAAAATATTTTTGTTAGATTTGTAGGTAGTTTTTAGTAAGGAATATATTTTTATTGCTCGTTTTTGATTTTAACGATGCTAAAAAATTAAAATTTCAAAAAATTTTATTTGAAATTCCCGGAAAGAATTTCCCGGGATTAATTTAAAAAAAGTGTACCGGGATTCCCGGGAATTCTTTCCCAAGTAGAAACTATAATACACATACATACATACATACATATAACACATATTTCTTGATTTAAAATTTGTTTTTATTATTTAGCTTCGCCTTATGGGAAAACTAAAAGATTTCGTTGGACTTCAGAGGAAAGGGGAATCATAGCGTCGCATTTCGGGTGTCTTAAAGATTTAAAAAAACTACACAGCCTTGCAGAATGTCATGAAATTACAAAAAAATTTCCAGGGCTTAATAGAACTCCTCAGCAGATCAAATCGTCGATTGATAACCAAAGGAGATATACATAAATACATACAGTGGCTCTCATTAATATTCGGTTTTTTATTCCGAGTTATTAAAAGTCAACAATCTTAATAGAAAATAATAAAAAAAACCGGAATATTATTTTTTGGTATTCATAAGATGTATTAAGAGATCAAAAAAAACTTATTTCAGAATTCAAAGATGTTTGTGGGTAATTTTACATTAGAGCTGTTACTTATTCCAGTACAAATAGTACAAACAAATGTTGTTGTTCTTGACATTTTTATAACTTTTAAACCAAACCAAATGCGTGTTAATTTTTATATTGCTGCTTGTTGACTAGATTTGAATGGAATCGAATGGCGTATTTTCCTCCTGCATGCACTATTATTAGAATTCTAAAAAGTAAAATAAAAAATTAATAAAATATACAGGGGTGTTCTGGAAATCGAAAACGCAAAACGCAAGAATACGGAAGTTGTTTTAAATACACTTTTAATCTAATTTTTAGAATTTTTCTTATAAATTTCAGTTTAATAGAGAAATGTTTGTATAATATTTGCCATAAAATTCTTTTATTACATAAATCTTATTAAAAAACGAGGTTTAAAATTCTTGCGTTTTGCGTTTTCGATTTCCAGAACTCCCCTGATAGTTTTGTTCATAGCACAAAAAGTACATTATACAGGCCTGTTCTGAAAATCACATTTTATGAAAGTGATTTGAAATCACAAGGAAGGTGTTCTGGGCATATTATTTTCTGATTTCTAACAGTGGATTGACAGCGTAAGTGGGCGTAGAAGTAGGCGTGATACATTTTTCTTTCAATGAAAACGTAAAATGGAATAATACGAACATTTAAAAGAAAAATTAGTCAAATCGAAGGAGCCGTTTTTTGATTTTAGGTAAATTGAAAAAAGTGGGCGGGGCAAAATTTTCTTTCCGTAAAAACCTAAGTTGGACCATGGCAATCATTTTAAAGAAAAAATCGTTTGAATCGGTCAAGCCGTTCTCAACTTATGCGCTTAATAGAAAAAGTGGGCGTAAAAGTAGGCGTGATAAATTTTTCTTTCGATGAAAACGTAAAAGGGATTAATACGAACATTTAAAAGAAAAATTAGTCAAATCGATGAAGCCGTTTTTTGATTTTAGGTAAATCGAAAAAAGTGGGCGGGGCAAAATTTTCTTTCCGTAAAAACCTAAGTTGGACCATGGCAATCATTTTAAAGAAAAAATCGTTTGAATCGGTCAAGCCGTTCTCAACTTATGCGCTTAATAGAAAAAGTGGGCGTAAAAGTAGGCGTGGTAAATTTTTCTTTCGATGAAAACTTAAAGTTGATTAATACGAACATTTGAAAGAACAATTATTCAACTCGATGGAGCCGTTTTCTGATTTTAGGTAATTCAAAAAAAGTGGGCGTAACAGTGGGCGGGGCAACATTTTCTTTCCGCAAAACCTAAGTTAGACCATGGCGATCATTTTAAAGAGAAAATCGTCCAAATCGGTCAAGCCGTTCTCGTGATACATTTTTCTTTCGATGAAAACGTAAAAGGGATTAATACGAACATTTAAAAGAAAAATTAGTCAAATCGATGAAGCCGGTTTTTGATTTTAGGTAAATCGAAAAAAGTGGGCGGGGCAAAATTTTCTTTCCGTAAAAACCTAAGTTGGACCGTGGCAATCATTTTGAAGAAAAAATCGTTTGAATCGGTCAAGCCGTTCTCAACTTATGCGCTTAATAAAAAAAGTGGGCGTAAAAGTAGGCTTGGTAAATTTTTCTTTCGATGAAAACTTAAAGTTGATTAATACGAACATTTGAAAGAACAATTAGTCAACTCGATGGAGCCGTTTTCTGATTTTAGGTAATTCGAAAAAAGTGGGCGTAACAGTGGGCGGGGCAACATTTTCTTTCCGCAAAACCTAAGTTAGACCATGGCGATCATTTTAAAGAAAAAAATCGTCCAAATCGGTCAAGCCGTTCTCCAGTTATGCGCTTAATAGAAAAAGTGGGCGTGGTAAATTTTTCTTTCGATGAAAACTTAAAGTTGATTAAGACGAACATTTGAAGAAAAATTAGTCAACTCGATGGAGCCGTTTTCTGATTTTAGGTAAATCGAAAAAAGTGGGCGTAAAAGTGGGCGGGGCAAAATTTTATTTCCGTAAAAACCTAAGCTGGACCATGGCGATCATTTTAAAGAAAAAATCGTTCAAATCGGTCAAGCCGTTCTCAAGTTATGGTTTTTGCCACGCCCCTCCGCCCCCAGACCGAAAATCAAAAATCAGACTTCCCTATGTCACCCGCCTGAATATTCTGAAGATTCCCTGAAAATTTCATCAAAATCGGCCCAGCCGTTTTGGAGTCTATACGTTACATACATACATACACACATCCAATTTTATATATAGATAGATGAGAACATTTTTAACAACAAAAAAAAAAAAAACGCAAAAGGTCCTAACTAACTCAAAATTTAAAATCGACTTTTTCATCGATTTTTATGCAATTAAAGCTTATTTTTTAACACACAGCTTAAGCAATTTATAAAAAAAATAGTAGACTTTGCCATCATGCCGCTGTGAGCAAATTTTTGCGAATCTCCGCTAATTTGGCAATTTTTACCATTCCTTATAGTTTTAAGAACTTTTAATCATTTTTACGGCTTGTTTGAATTATTAAAAATTTTCGCGAATTTTCGCTATTTTTGAAAATTTGTTTTGTTATCTTCTGACATTTTGTTTTTTGTACCCATTTAGCGATTTCAAATTAATTTTAATTTTTCAATTTAAAATTTTCGCGAATTATAGCCATGTTCGCTATAGAAGAGATTTTTTTTATGCTGCGGTTAGCAAATAAGCGATCTTAAGTTCAACAAAAGTTTTTTCGAACAAAAACTTTGAATACACAAAAACATGCAGATTTGAGAACACCAATTTATGAATTATGCGGATTCATTCATATCATCAAACCGGACCGAATGGAATAGATTCGTTGTGGCCCTTTGTTCCGAATAGGAACCACAGGACATTATATATTCATATACATACATTAGGCCGGGTCGATTTGTGGGGAGGCAAAAAAATCGCCCATGGCTCAGCGAAAATCGTATTCTAGGGATCAAAATAAGAAACTTTGCCGAAGGAACCATACCTCTAAAACGAATTCTACTACCCCCCAAACTGTTGACTTTTGTCCCGTAGGGTCAAGTTTTGAAAAATCCCACTTTGACCCATTTAGAGTGCCCCAATCGAGTCCAAATGTATGACCGACCCCCACTAACTTTGGAGGGCCGATCCACCCATGCCAGTGGCACACCCCCTGGAACTCCCCATACAAACATTTCAAAAAATCACCATTTTTGGCACTTTATTTTATTATTTTTTATTTATTTTTATTATTTTATTTATTTTTTCTCTTTAGAAATTTATTTAGTCAGAACATATGTAAATAAAAAAATTAATTTAACTTAGTAATAGAAAAGAAAATAAAAAAAATTACTGTTTGAAGTCTTTTTTTGCTTTCAAGTCTGGGCAATTTCGCACGGCTCTCTAATGTCGTCGCCATAACAGCCTCTACATTTTCCGGTATAACTCGTTTGGAAACGCTAGCTAGCAATTGAACGTGTCGTTCTGTTCCTTGTATGTGTGATGGAATTTTTGGATCATTAAACGGTGGATCATCTTGATTTAAATATTCTTTCAAAGTATCGTATGGAATGCTTCGCGTGAATGGTGGTTCGAATACGTCATTTATGTCATTCATATTGATCATTTCCGTGTAACTTGTGCAATAAAAGTTTATATCTGGTTTTTTATAAGCTCTAAGTCCCGTTGGGCCGTCAACATCGGTTCGATAACGTAGAATTATCTTGATAGCACAGTCGCGCTTTTCTTTGCTATCATCAAACAACATTCATAACAAGATATTTTCCGAATGCGCATAATTAAATGAATTAAACGAATTATCTGTAATTACTTTATTGACAATTTTGCGTAAACGAGGTTCTAGAAATCTTGACCAACTAATGAATTTGAAAAATAATCTACTACCGTACAGGACAGAGCTGTAATACTTGATATTGAAGTACATTGGCACATAACATCTAATTATAAATTCAACCAGTATTCTTAAATTTGCATCTGGATTTTCCGTTGTCACATATAATCGTAATAGTCTAGCGGCCTTGGTGAGCCACCGAGAACGTACGATTTTCCCTGGTTTGATGTTAGCCAGAGCCACTGAAACCACGCCGCTAGAAATTGCATGGGCCATGTCGTATAAGTACTTGGAATCGGTGGAAAATTAAATTTTTTCTGGAGCAAGGGGCATATTTTTCAACTCAATTTTCTAAAAGCCGTCCACCACCTGAAAATATATAAAAATAAAACAATTAAAAACGGTTGACAATTATAATAAATGAGTGATAGCAATAACTTACCGGAAGAGTTTCACAAGTTTCGATTTGACGGCTCAATTTTCCGGTTGCCGATCTTGGTCCAGTGCTGGTTGATTTATCCAAAGCTTCAAACAAATGCCGAAACGGAAGTTCGTTGAAGTGTAGAAGGCAAACGAACCAATGCAATGGTCTTTTTAACAGCAATTCGAATCGTCGTATAATTCCACCGTTTGGGCCAGTGTTTGTTGGCTCACCGTCAGTGCATATGCCAATAAATGCATCCAGTGATATATTTTTATCGTTGAAAAAATCATTTAATTTGGTTGTCTTGTATTCAGCGGTTTCATGTTCCAGTGTTACGTAACCAATCAATTCAGAATTCGGTTCTCTCAAAATAACAAGATGAGGTTCTTTTACCATCCTAGTATGATACTTCTCATCAATTGTATCTCTCGTTAAAGTATCATCTTTTCTGCCATCGAATGAAAATGCTAACAAATTGGTATCATCTAACCGTTTGCGAAGCACTTCTTGTCTGCATTTCTATTTTTCTCGGCGAACTTTCGATTTATCCATGATGAGAGGTTTGCCATGGATATCTTGGAAAAGAGCGGTTCCCATTGCTG
Organism: Pollenia angustigena; assembly: GCA_930367215.1. NCBI lineage: Eukaryota > Metazoa > Arthropoda > Insecta > Diptera > Polleniidae > Pollenia > Pollenia angustigena. Next base: position 5,103,418 of record OV884061.1, on the reverse strand, counting down.
ATGCTACTCTATCAGGCACACCAAATCTGTCACATACCAAGACAAAGTTAAAACAATCGTATCTCTGTGTGTATTGTGAACTTGTGCTTATATCCAAATCTTCTTGAACCGGTGGCGGTGCGTATGTTGAATCATCGGGATCTTGGTATGTTGGCATTGATGACATAGACGTTGCTCCTTGCTCTTCAATTTCCATCGCAAATCCATTAATTGTTAGTCTTCTCTGATTATGTTGATCGTGCATAAAATCTTTGAGGCGTTCGGGAACCAAACCGCATGCACATGGAGCTGCCTTCAAATCGCATTTACATGTTCCAATTAAAAAATTGTTTCCAGAGATTTTACATACTCTGTAAATTGTTGGGGTTTGTTTCTTCTCTTAATTTGCTCTTGATATTTGTCAAGCAATCTATGCAATTTATTACATACACTTTTTTTCAGCATTATTTCCATACCAAGTTTTTCCCAAATTCCAATCAACTTATCTTGTACTTGAATAGTGAATAGTTTATAGGACAACTTTTTTTGTTCGCTCAAGTAAAAATAATATTTCAAGATATCCAGATGGGTTGGTAAATTAAGACCAGTCAAATCAGTAGACACACCAAAAACAGTAACATCATGCCTGGGTATATGACTCATTGGGTTTTCGATAGTTGTTGATGTTGTTATTGCCTCATCTTGCGGTGTAGAGGATGGTGGATTCATTGTAAACTTTTTGATTTGGAATGATTTTTTTTTAAATATTTTTTATCTGAAATTAGCAATTCACACTTCGAGTTCTTCACAACGACTTAATGAGTTCACAAAAACTGGTAATAAGAATAAAATGGTAATTTCAATTCTACCTGTAACCGATTTTGTTGTCAAAACTGCCCATAAAGTACTTAAATGTAAATTAAACGTTAATCTGACCACAAATTCTGTTAAGCAAGTGCGCCTTTTATTACTTCTGGAAAAGCCTTTATGATAATTTTATGCTCAATTCTACCTGCAACCGATTTTGCTTAAGTAAGTTTACGACATGCACCTGTGTCTTGTGGTGGCTTAAAAAACCCACACAACCTATTTTACGACCTGCAACAGAACAAAACGTTCAATTGCTAGCTAGCGTTACCAAACGAGTTATACCGGAAAATGTAGAGGCTGTTATGGCGACGACATTAGAGAGCCGTGCGAAATTGCCCAGACTTGAAAGCAAAACAGACTTAAAACAGTAATTTTTTTTATTTTCTTTTCTATTACTAAGTTAAATTAATTTTTTCATTTACATATGTTCTGACTAAATAAATTTCTAAAGAGAAAAAATAAATAAAATTATAAAAATAAATAAAAAATAATAAAATAAAGTGCCAAAAATGGTGATTTTTTGAAATGTTTGTATGGGGAACCCCCAGAGGAGTTCCAGGGGGTGTGCCACTGGCATGGGTGGATCGGCCCTCCAAAGTTAGTGGGGGTCGGTCATACATTTGGACTCGATTGGGGCACTCTAAATGGGTCAAAGTGGGATTTTTCAAAACTTGACCCTACGGGACAAAAGTCAACAGTTTGGGGGGTAGTAGAATTCGTTTTAGAGGTATGGTTCCTTCGGCAAAGTTTCTTATTTTGATCCCTAGAATACGATTTTCACTGAGCCATGGGCGATTATTAAATCGACCCGCCCTAACATACATACATACATACATTTAGCATCTAGGTAAGAGTAGGAGCCGCTCCTATCACGAACATGGCTTAAATTCGAGGAAATTTGCTTACAGCGGCATGATAGCAGAGTCTACTAATTATTATAAATCGTTAAACCTGTAAAGAATCAGAAAACTTACAGGAACAAATCGCTTCTATCGCGAACATGGCTAAAATTCGCAAAAAATTGTAACATTTTTAACACGCCCTTAAACTATTTTGAGATCGCTAAATCGGTTAAAAAACTAATTATTGGAAAAGAACATAAAAAGCGTTAAAAAATTAGCAATAATTTTGTAGAACAAACTTTTTGTGTTTCCTTGTGCTTTCATCAATTGGAAATTACACGGAAAAACACAAAAACTGTATGATTTACAGAAAACCCCAAAATCACACGTGTGATTTTAAAAGCACATGAGATTTTCAGAACAGACAAATTATAAAAATTTTATTTGAAAAATCACTTACCTTAACACAAATGCACCTTTTTTTTGATCTCTTAATATATCTTATGAATACAAAAAAAAATATTCCCGTTTTTTTTATTATTTTCTATTAAATTTGCTGACTTTTAATAACTCGCAATAAAAAACCGAATATTAATGAGAGCAACTGTACATAGCGTTAGCTAAAATGCAAAAAGGCGTAACTAACAAAAATAAAATTTTACAGGAGAAGCAAAAAGCTTTATTAAATGAAAACTACATATTAACATGTGAGAAAACCTGCATTGATAACTCGTCCATGGAATTCTTTTAACCATTTTCAAAGGAAACTGTTTCATTATAAGGGCATTCATTTCAGTTTTTTTATTTGTTGGAGAAATGGAAAAGTGCAAAAATGTAATTTTAGTTACAACAAACACAAGGAAAAACTTTTCCACCGAAAGTTGCAATTTAAACAAGATTTAACCAAGTGTAAAAAAATCAGATTGGAAAATTACAATTTTACAATTTTTAAAGAGTTGGCAATTCAAAAAGCACGAAAATTTACATCTCTTTTTAAGATAATCAACTATGATTCTTTAAACTCCATTTTTATTAAATTAAATTTTACTTTTTTAAAACGTTTTTTTTCAAAACTAAATTTAAAATGAATTAAAAAATGAAAAAATATAAAAAAAGAACTTAAAAATTACGTGACAATTAAATAATCAATTAATTCAATTTTAACTTTTTTATTTGGCATCTTAAAAAATATCAATTACTTTCAAGAATAATATGATAGATTTTTGCTTTTGACAGTTTTGTACCTTTAACTAAGAAAAAGACCGCTCACGTCAATAAGGTGTAATTTTCCTTTTTTTCCATTTTTCCAACCAAAAAACTTTTGAAATGAATACACTTTATATTTTGTTGAAAAAAATGGGTGATTACGTAATTTTGCATTCATAGAGTGAACACTCTTGTAGTTACGTCCCTTTGTTTTTTGAAAATAAAAAGTGCTATTTTTGATTGCAGAATTGTAAAATTTTGAAAAGACATGAAGTTCAATGGCATTTATAATAATCAACCAAAAACTCGATTTTGAATTTTTTGTTAGTTACGCCTTTTTGCATGTTAGCTAACGACATTAGCTAAGTACATAACTATTTTTATTTTTTTATTGTATTATATAAATTTTGAAAAGAAAACGATTTGAAATCGATAATGTAGGTTTGAATATCTTTGAAAATTGATTTTTGTTAAACTTTTATAGCTATCAGTATCTCAATCCTGCAACTTTTTAAATTTAACTACCTTTATCGTTAAGTAACGAAAAATCTCGGTTAATTTAACCAATTTGTTATTCTGGGGTGTGCTGGAAATCGCAATCGTAAAACGAAAGAATTTGGAAGTTGTTTTTTATACACTTTTAATCTTATTCCGGTTTCCAGCACACCCCTGATTCTCTATTTTAAGATGAAACATTTTTTTGTAAAGAAATATTTAAGCATGTGATGGGAGTTTTTTCCCTTCTCCCATTTTTCCTATGTTAATTCAATTGTAAAAATCACTTTCGCAAAATATTTTGAAAAATAAAACGTCAAAAATGTAAAAAAAAAAATTTAATTGGAAAATTTAAATAAAAATATTAATATTTTATTTAAATAGCATAAAATAGCAAAAAGAACTAAATAAAAAAGATACGAAAGACAGAATAATTTATTTTTCTGACAAATTTGTTGAATTTCTTTTCATCGGCAATGAATTACAAAATGAAATTAATTTTTAACCCATACCTGCAGACAAGCCTCAATGGCTTCGCAAGGTTATCAATTAATATATCTATCTTAATTAATTATAATTTAATTTATTGTAAATTAAATGAATGAATAAAATAAATAATAATAAATAAAAAAAAAAAAAAAAAAAAAAAATAAAAATTCTAATAAAAAATCTGAAATTATAATTGCTTTTATTTTGGTTTTAAATTAAAAGAGGAGGTATTTTATTTTGTGTTTAATTCTTATCTGGCAGCTATGTATATAAAAAATTCAATTTAAAACAGTGTAGTTAATAATAATGACACTTTTATCACTAGTTTCTTAGCAATACTTTAATAAGATACATGAAGTAAATGTCAGTAGTTGCCTTTTTGCATTTAGTAATTCATATAAAAAACGAAGTTGCAAACAAAACAAACCATAAGTCTAAGTCCATATTATGAAGCATTTGAGTTTGTTGATTAAAGGGGAAAGACGAATGGAAATGTGTACTTAGTTTCATGTACAAGCAGTTTTTGTTGAATAAAAACAATCATAAAAAATGCATGATTGCTTTAAAGCAAAAGTTACATTGTATGAATACAAATGCAGTTTCAAAAGAGAATTGAAAAAAGTTTCTGCAGCAATTGTTTCATAATATGGATGAGGTTGATGAGGTTGATGATGCATTCATAAACAATTTTACATAAATAATTTTTAAATTTAATAAAATTTTACAAAACAAATTTTCTATGAAAATTTTACTTAATAAACCTTTGTTAAATATAAAAATTGTTTTGATATTATTAATTTTAATTAAATTTATTTAAATTTAAGAAATTTGCAAAAACAAATAATTTTTTAATAATATTGGTTACGAGTCACGTCCTCAGAAGCTAATTCCTCCCATAGAATCGAAAAATCGTCAACATTTTTTTTTTAAATATTTTTCCTGTGTTTTAATATATTCAATTCTTTGCTTGATTCCACACTTTTTTATTAGTGAGGTTAAACTGTGTGCCACTGCAGGTGTTTTGAACCACAACAATGTTTCGTCCCAGTTTGCAACTTTTCGTACTGCCTTTATGCAAGTGTCATACATTTGGGGTTTAAATATTTCTTTCAGATATTCCACACCAGTACCCATGTTCTGTAACTATAGTGAGAACTTCTCGCGTCGAAAAGATGTGACACAAAATATTCCATCGTTTCTCCAAAAGTGAGAAAAAAGTGTGTCTGTAACTCATGTCGAAAACTATCAAAAGAGATTACGTCGTTACGTTATAAATGTCATAACATTGCACTCGAAGCCGATGTGACATTGCAGACATTGAAAACGCCAGTAACAAATAACGTTGACGGCGACCAAAACTTACTAAAATTGAAAATTTTTCAACGACGGCGGCGGAATTAGAACCGTCGGCTTTACCAAATAATGTAAAGTGCGACTTTAATGTTTGTTGTTTGCAAACGATTTAAAAACATTCGTATAGTTTATATAAATATTAAAAGCAAAATAATTAAACAATAAAGAAATGTGCCAAGAACAAAATATTATTATTATTATTATTCTTTGTATTTTGCATTTTTAAGTGTTTTTTGGTGTTACAAGTTTTTCTCGCCCCGTTTTTATACGTGAGTTTATTTCACAGTTCAAAGCGGAAACTTTTCGCACAAAAATGTTACAGACACACTTTTTCTGAAATTTGGCGAGTAATTTCCTTACGTGACAGCTAGTACTCGCCAAAAAAAGTTGCAGATACAGTTTAGTGAGAAAAACAGCTGTTTGTTTCAATTTATGGCATTTCTGTTTCATTTCACACATTTCAATCGAAAAGTTTACTGACGCGAGAGTTACAGAACATGGGCACAGGACACAATTCTCTAATTGCAAGTTTATAGCGTCCTAATAAGCGCATTTGTGACCGTACCCTGTCATGTTGATGTATGAGAGTATATTTTTCAGACATTTTATTTCCATACTTTATTATAAGATCGTCGTAACGAATAGCTTTGGTAATTTCATTTTTTTTTAAAAAGGGTAAAATTTTAGTTTTTAGAATTTCGTTTGCATCTTCATGTTTAAATTCAATTTTCACCTTAGCGTTTTGCTGTCTACTAACAATTAAGATTCCAGTATTTAGTGATTGAGTTGCATTGTGCATAATATCTCCTTTCATTCTTAACTGATTGAAAATATTTACACGATTCTTATTTTTTCTTGGCAACTTTGAAATAAACTTTATTTCTTTTTCTGAACTCGAAGCGCTGACACTTTCATTTTCAGCCCATTCTATTTGGTTTGTGTCAAAATCTTTGTTGATGTTTCCATTATTCGACCGAGGCAAATTCACTTTTGAATTTATGGAAAAAGTTTCACACGATAAATTTGAATTATCAATGGTTAGGTTAGGGAAATACACAGACAAGCTTTCGTTTGTTACGAATACATTGCTGTCAAAAATTTACTTATTTTTGGGGAATTATTATTAGTAGTTTCAAAGATGTTTGTGGGTAATTTTACATTAGAGTGTTACTTATTCCAGTACAAATAGTACAAACAAATGTTGTTCTTGACATTTTTATAACTCAAACCAAACCAAATGCGTGTTAATTTTTATATTGCTGAATTGTTGACTAGATTTGAATGGAATCGAATGGCGTATTTTCCTCCTGCATGCACTTTTATTAGAATTCTAAAAAGTAAAATAAAAAATTAATAAAATATAGTTTTGTTCGTAGCATATACTGTGGCGAGCACCTATGGATACATGTTGGCTTCGAAAGACCTTAAAACGTGTAAAATACGCAATATTAAGAGAAACCAGTTCATATTTTTATTTACACTACTTAACTAAATAATATTTAAGAACAGAAAGTGAAATTCAATAATATTTAAAGATAAACTAAAGATAAATGAAGTTTTATGAAAAAGTTCTATGTATCCACTTCTGCACGTTTGAAAAAAAAACTTTCTTGTTTAAATTTTCAATATTTTGTCCAGAGCCCTTTTGCTTTAATTACGCTTCTGACACGTCTTGGCATACTTTCGACCAAGTTTTCAATAAGATGCCTTGGAATATTTGACCACTCCGTTTGGACTCGGTCCCAAAGTTCATTTAAATTTGATGGCGCATTGTCGTACCGTGAAAGTCGTTTTTTTAGCAAAGCCCATAAGTTTTCGATCGGATTGAGATCTGGGCTTTGCGCTGGCCATTGCATTGTGTGGAATTTTTGATTTGACAGCCAATCCTTAACGATTTTGGCCGTATGTTTGGGATCACCATCCTGTTGAAAAACTACTTCTTCCTCCGGGTAAGCACTTTGGTCCACAAAATCGGGTAAATTATCAGTAAGGATATGAAGATAATCTTCTTTTTTCATTATTCCCTCAATTTTCACCACTGGACCAAGGTGCCACCAAGTGAAACAGGCCCAAACCATAAGGCTTCCACCTCCATGCTTCATGGTTTCTTTTACTTGGTGTTTTTTTAGGGTTTATTAAGGACGGTGCCAGTAGTACTCCTTGCCATCCGACTGAAAACGATTTATTTTGGTTTCATCTGACCATATTACTCGTTTCCAGTCTTCTACACTCCAGTTTTTATGCTCTTTGCAGAACTTAAGTCGTGCTTTTACATTTTTTTCCGATAATGCAGGTTTTTTTTGCTTTATAGCTGAAGTGAGGCCGATTCATTTAAGCGCACTGCGGGCTGTCCACTCACTAACTGGCTTCTTGATCGCAGCTGCTGCTTCTTTTGGTGTTTTTGCCTGCTTCGTAACCAACAAATGTTCCATAGCCCGTGCATCTCTCTCGGTAAGTAAACTTCGTCGCGATTTTTTTGCACTGTCTATGCTAATATTTTTTCGTTTTCTTACTTGAAGCACTGTACGGTGGCAAATTCCTAATATTCTCGCAATTTCACGTGCTGATTTATTGTTTTTTGTCATTTCCACAATTTGATTTTCTAAAACGGCTGAAATCTTTCTCATTTTTTTTATTTAAAGTTGAACTTTGTTTGAAAAAATTACGACAATTAAAAAGTGGTTACTAGCGTAAGGTCTATGCTTTAGATATTTTACAAACAACAAAAATAGCGGAACAAATAACGGTTTTTTGCAACAACTATTTGTGCTGCCAGATAACAAAAACCTGAACGGGCAAAAGTGGATACATTGACTTTTTTCACGAAGATGAGCTAAACTGAGGTTTAACTTCAGTTAAAAAAAAATTTTTGTGCATGCCCTTTAATTGAAACATTATAAATAGTTTTAGCAGAAAATCTGGTTGAATTTAACATATTTTGCAGAATTTAATGCGTTTTTAATTAATACATGAGTTACATGTATCCACAAGTGCTCGCCACTGTAAAGTACATTATACAGGCCTGTTCTGAAAATCACATTTTATGAAAGTGATTTGAAATCACAAGGAAGGTATTCTGGGCATATTATTTTGTGATTTTTAACAGTGGATTGACAGCAAAATTCTACTATTTATTATAAATCGTCAAGTCTATAAGGAATCGAAAACTTATAGAAACAAATCGCTTTTATCGCGAACATGGCTCAAATTCTCAAAAAATTGCAAAATTTTAAACACAGCCTAAACTTAATTTGAGATCGCTAAATCGGTTAAAAAACTATTTGTTGGAAAATAACATAAAAAGCGTTAAACAATTAGCAATAATTTTGTAGAACAAACTTTTTGTGTTTCCTTGCGCTTTCATCAATTGAAAATTACACGGAAAAATTTTAAAAGCACATGAGATTTTCAGAACAGACAAATTATACAAAGTTTATTTGAAAAATCACTTACATTAACACAACTGCACCTGCTGAATACTTTTTCTGGAATGCAAGGGAATATTAAAAATGCGCCAATCAAGGTACAAGGCAACAGCACTAGGAATCTAGCTGACTCTTTCTTTTGTATGTAGTTGTTAGTCTGTCATAATTTACTGTTTACCGTTATAATAAGTCTTGCCGTACTTGCGTTGTGGCTGGACTGTTTGCATATTTGTAGAAATTTAGGGATGCCATCTCGACAAAAACAAAAAACGCAAAAGTTTAAAAGTGAATATTTTTCGATTTTGGATTCCTTTGTAAAGGCTAGATAACACTATCTCACAAGTCTTATGTCTTCCATAATACTTTGTGAGATAGAAATCTAATGAGTTTTGTTGCGATTGTCAAAAAATCGAATGTAACATAACAGTATGTGTTCACACCATCAGACAAAGTATAATGAAATAAAATGCAACCCTGATCCAATGAAAAGTATTGTTTTTTAGAAATTTTTCAGAAAACGATGAAGTCGTATGGGATGTCAAACTTTTTTCCATAATACTTGTGATTTTCATCACACACGCATTCACACATGCATTCACACTAAATTTTACTTAACTTTTTGACATGTATTAATACAAAGTATAATAGTGTTAAGTATCTTTAAAGCCTAGATTACACTATCTCACAAGTCTTACGTATTCCATAATACTTTGTGAGATAGAAATCTAATGAGTTTTGTTGCGACTGTCAAAAAATCTAATGTAACATGACAGTTTGTGTTCACACCATCACACAAAGTATAAAACCTCACACATGAAATAAAATGCAACGCTGATCCAACGAAAAGTATTATTATTATATTATTGTTTAGAAATTTTTCAAAAAACGATGAAGTCGTATGGGATGTCAAACTTTCTTTTTAATACTTGTCATTTTCGTGACACATTAGTTGCGTTCGAAAACACAAAAGTTTTTACTATCTTTACTTAACTTTACTGCATTTTACGAAATTGCGTTCGAGTACACAAAATGCAGTAAATGAGAACATAAATTGAGAGCGAAAAGTGACAGTTCTTGTCTGAATATTTACAAATTTTTACTGCAGAAATTTTTGCAGTAAAATTTAGTAAATCAACAAACATATGTTTCAAAAGGTAAACAAACAAAAGTATCAAATAAAAAGCAAACAAATTGTGAAAAAATTGTTTAATAAAAGAAAAGTCTAAATAAAATTAAACCAAAACAAAAAGTGAATAAATATTAATTAATTAAACTTGTTTGTGAAGCATTTATTTGGCTAAATACAAACTTTTGAAATTTTTGTTTGTTATGTTAATATTTAAGAGTTGTAAAAGTGTGAAGTATTTGGGTACTTAAGCAATCAATAGCAAAAAAAATAATTCATGTTCTTTTAAATAATTTAACACGCTACAAATTAGTTAAATCAAATAAAATAAAAACAAACAAATATGAAAGATTACATAAAATAGTTTGTATGCATTTTCCAAAAATATTCGTGTTATAAAAAGTATTTAATCGAGTACCGATAAGAAAACGAGTTAAGTAGTCAAAAGTGTCAATATTTTTCAACACTTTTATTATTTGCCATCAGCTGTTGCCTTTATTTTTCTAATTTTTACAAATTTTGCGTTAGCGTACTTTTTTGGACAACAGCATTTTGTGAGAGAAAATTTTTTAGTTTACTCATTTACTGCATTTTACTGTAAAAGTACTCGCATTCACACTATCACACTTTGTCATATTACTTGAGTTTTTGACATGTATTAATACAAAGTATAATAGTGTAATCTAGCCTTAAGTAAATGATAGAAAAAATCAAATATATGTTTCTTATACTATAATTTAATAAACTTACCTGTATATGCGCGTATATGATGTGTATATTTTTTTTTTTTTTTGCATTATTTATTTATTGAATCTTCATATATTAAATATGAACTAACAATAATTATGATGTGTATATGTAGGTAAATTAATATGACACTGTTTATTTATAAAAATTAATTTTATTAATGTATGCTTTTCATCAAATGTAAATATATAGTACTAGCATTTAACCCGCTACTTCGTTAGCGTCTCCTTTTTCTTCGTGGACATATTTTTATGCCAAAGTTTATTTTTAAAAAAGTACCAGGCACCTGTCCCCTTATTTTTTTTAACGAACAACAATAAGTGTTAAATTTTTTGGATCTCTTTAATTTTGGATTTTTTTGGTTAGCGGAATCGATTTGGCGAGAGGACAACCTTCGGTCCAAAAGTCAGCTTTTTAGCTTCAAGAGTTTAGGATGTGCGATGATGAATCCGTCAGTTACTTTACAAATTAATATTATATAGAGATGGAAAAAATGTTGAGAAAACACCTTAAACGTTTGAATTTCAAAAAAGGGGCAAACCTGTTTTGTATTTTTTAGATAAGCTAAAAATGTGATACCATATTTATTTACCCTTTTACACCCCAAAAAGGTCTTCCTTCAAAAAAGTACCAGACACCTCTCCGTTTATTTTTTTTAATGAACAATAATTAGTATTAAATTTTTTGTATCTCTTTTTGTTTAGGAAATATACGGTTAGCGAATTGCTGATGTTTTTTATCTCTTTTAGTTTAGGAGGTATGAGGTTCGCGGGATCGATATACATAGGTACAATTTTCACCCCTGAAACGTTCGAATTTCGAAAAAGTACCAAATTCGCATTTGTATTTTTTAGATAAGTAACAAATGTTATTTAATTTTTATTTCTATACGTATTGGCTTAAAAGCTAGATTTACTACCTAAAACGACCGAATTTTGTTAAAGAACCAGACACCAATTTGCTTTTTTATTTAATGCACAAAAATAAATATTAAATTAAAAAAATTACCAGTTTATTTAAAAAAAAATAACTCTTACAGATTCTCATTCACTCAGGAGCTTGCATGTTTAATTTTATGTTTCTAGATCCAATAAATACGGATATATAAAAGGTACCAGTTAAAGAACAAAATAGTACCAAAAGCCCTCTTACAGGTTTTTATTCACTCAGGACCTTGCATGTTTAATTTTATGTTTCTAGGTCCAATACTAACGGAAATTCAAAAAGTACCAGTTAAAGAACAAAGAAGTACCAAAAAGTTCCCTCTTATATATTCTTATCCACTTAGGGCATTGCATCTTAAATTTTATGTTTCTAAGTCCAATAATAACGGATATTCAAAAAGTACCAGTTTAATAACTAAAAAGTACCTATAAGCGCTTTTAGAGATTCTCATTCACTCAGGACCATGCACGTTTAATTTTATTTTCATTAGACCAACATTAGCGAAAATTTAAAAAAAGGACCAGTTAAAAAACGAAAAAGCACCAAAAAGATCTCTCTAACAGATTGTCATTCACTCAAGACCTTCCATGTTTAATTGCATGTTTCTGGGTCCAATACTAACGGAAATTCAAAAAGTACCAGCTAACGAATAAAAAAGTACCAATAAGATCCCACTTAAAGATTCTCATTTACACAGTATCGTGCATGTTTAATTTTATGTTTCTAGGTCCAATACTGACGGAAATTCAAAAAGTACCAGTAAATGAACAAAAAAGTACCAAAAACTTTCCTCTTAGATTCTTATCCACCCAGGACCTTGCATGTTTAATTTTATCTGTCTATGTCCAATACCAACGGAAATTCAAAAAGTACCAGTCCAAGATTAAAAAAGTACCAAAAAGTTCACTCTTATAGATTCTCATCCATCCAGGGCATTGCATATTGAATTGTATGTTTCTAGGTCCAATACTAACAGAAATTCAAAAAGTACCAGTTAATGAACAAAAAAGTACCAAAAAGTTTCCTCTTATAGATTTTCATCCATTCAGGACATTGCATGTTTAATTTTATTTTTATAGGTCCAATACTAACGGAAATTCAAAAAGTACCATTTTATGAACAGAAAAGTACCAAAAACTTCCCCTTATGGATTCTTAACCACTCAGGACATTTCATTTTGAATTTTATGTTTCTAAGTCCAATATTAACGTAAATTCAAAAAGTACCAGTTAATGAACAAAAAAGTACCAAAAAGTTCCCTCTTATAGATTCTCATTTATTCGGGACATTGCATGTTTAATTTTATTTTTATAGGGCCAATACTAACGGAAATTCAAAAAGTACCAGTTAATTAACAGAAAAGTACCAAAAACTGCCCCTTATGGATTCTTATCCATTCCGGACATTGCTTGATGGTACCAAAAACTTTCCTCTTAGATTCTTATCCACCCAGGACCTTGCATGTTTAATTTTATCTGTCTATGTCCAATACCAACGGAAATTCAAAAAGTACCAGTCCAAGATTAAAAAAGTACCAAAAAGTTCACTCTTATAGATTCTCATCCATCCAGGGCATTGCATATTGAATTGTATGTTTCTAGGTCCAATACTAACAGAAATTCAAAAAGTACCAGTTAATGAACAAAAAAGTACCAAAAAGTTTCCTCTTATAGATTTTCATCCATTCAGGACATTGCATGTTTAATTTTATTTTTATAGGTCCAATACTAACGGAAATTCAAAAAGTACCATTTTATGAACAGAAAAGTACCAAAAACTTCCCCTTATGGATTCTTAACCACTCAGGACATTTCATTTTGAATTTTATGTTTCTAAGTCCAATATTAACGTAAATTCAAAAAGTACCAGTTAATGAACAAAAAAGTACCAAAAAGTTCCCTCTTATAGATTCTCATTTATTCGGGACATTGCATGTTTAATTTTATTTTTATAGGGCCAATACTAACGGAAATTCAAAAAGTACCAGTTAATTAACAGAAAAGTACCAAAAACTGCCCCTTATGGATTCTTATCCATTCCGGACATTGCTTGATGAATCTTATGTTTTTAGGGCCAACATAAACGATAATTTAAAAAATACCAGTTGTAGAACCAAAAAGTTAAGTAAAATATCAAATTTCTCGTATTTCCCCTTTTTGGTACTATTTTCCCCCCATTAAAGTATAAAAAATTTCAGTATAATAGTGGCAGCCCATAATTTAGTACGAATATTTCAATAAATGGAGAAAAATGTTTTTTGAAAAAAGTACCAAAAATAGTTACGATTTTTACCCCTTAAATGTTCGAATTTCGAAAAAGTACCAAATTTAAATTCGTATATTTTTGTTAGGTTTCGAATGTGGTATTAACTTTGTTTCTATGTTTATTGGTTCAAAAGATAGATGGGGTGTCAAAAAAGTACTAAAATTCAGATATTACCCGTTTACTCCCAAATAGGGCCGAATTTCAAAAAAGTACCAGACACCTGTCCGATTATTTTTCTAAAGAACAACGATAGGTATTAAATTTTTTTTGTATCTCTTTTAGTTTTGGAGATATAAGGTTACCGAATTTTCCCATTTTTACCCTTTTTTACCCCCTAAACATTCGAATTTCCAAAAATCCCGTCTTAGTGGATCGATTTGGGGAGTGACCAATCTCTGGTCCAAATTTCAAGTGTCTAGCTTCAGGCGTTTAGGCTGTGCGATGATGAATCAGTGAGTCAGTGAGTCAGTCAGTAACGTTACAATTTTATATATATAGATAATTACTAACTTCTTGCATATTATTCAAATCTACTAAATTGAGCTTTAGAGCACATACATAGTTGAGAAATACTCAATTGGAAAACTTTTGTTACACTAAAAATTGCTGAAACTTATCAAAATCGACCTTTTAAACAGACCAATACAAAGTTCAACATAAAACTGCATATACTTCAGCACCTAAAAATATATTTGGGATCTGAAAGGTATGAAGAATTTAAAGAGTACAACAATTTGAAAACCGTTGCAATAATAAAGGAAAAATAATATGTAAGATAGCATAATTGCATAAAAACATCACTAAATATTTTCATCCAATATACTGCAAATTCAAAATTATATTTTTATAAAAAACATAAAAATTAAAAACTTATTAATTTTGGGAGAACCAGAACAGTTTACCAACGCTGCTTCAAATAAAAATAATATATAGCATAATAGAAAATTGAAAAATAAGAAAAACAAATTAAATGGCAAAATTCTCGGAAACGCATAGTTTCCGAGTAATAGATCTCTGAGGTTTTCATATGAATTTGCGTTTTCGCGCTACATTTCTACTATTGGTATCATTTGAAAGCTTTTGAACAGATCTTTCTGGCAATGCAAAATTTATTTAAAACTTTTTAACTCTAGCTCCTAATACAGTTTTTTAACAGTTAATTTTTATATCAAAATGTTACGCAAGTGCACAAAATAAAGCTAGTCTGCGTAAAAACATAAGTGTATTGGTTTTAATGCTTATTAAAACTTGTTTTTTTAAGCTGCATATTTAGAAAACAACTGATTTTAAGCAAGGACATTACAGTTATAAGTTTTATGGGATATACGTTGAAAAGTAACTATTATAGTTCAATTCTTATTTTTAACTTGGCCATAAGTATAAGTATTTGATACATGTAAAATAACAGGTAGTTAATCTTATTCTTTAACTATCCAAAAACTAATTAGTATTAAAAAATATATATATATATATATATGTATGTTTTTCTTTTCGTTCTGCTTAAATAAAAAAAAATATTATATCGTATTATTATGGCTCGAAATAAATATTGTATATTTTTCATAATAAACTACATAAAATGTTATAAATGCGTTGTTAAGATTTTAAAATCTAGACGCAGATATTTTGATTAATAAAAAGTTTTTGCTGATTTTATATCTAAAAGCTCTGGCAACTCTGCACCACTGATATTCACTTGGGAGCCTATGCTGGCTGTCCCTTTTTTTGAATGTAGTTTTTTTATGTCAAAGTATGTATAAACAACATACAAAAAAGGGACAACCAATATAAATTGTTCTAGTGTAATTCAATCACACTATTACCGACACCTAAATCATGTCGATAGCGCAGGTCATACAGACCATTGTGGAATAAGTATGTGGCAGCACTACGGCAACAAATACAACATATTAACCAGCGTAGCCAGAATGAAGATTTTATCTTTTTTCTTAAGATTTTTTGACTAAAATAAGATTTGAAGATTTTTTTTCTTAAGCTTAGTCTACACGATATGTTGAATCAGCAAATTTATGTTGAAAAATTTGCTTTCAGCGCCAACATATCGTGTAGACACCAAATTTTTTCAACAAACGTATGCTTACAAACATATGACAGGCATTTGTTAACGAAGTCAGCAAACGTTTGTTCACAATTATAGCATATCGTCTAGACACAATATTTTTAATTTTCAACAAACTTTCTACGTAAGTTCACAAATATGTTATTTGTTAAAAGTGGTATGCAAGCTTTTCAGCATACGGCAAATTTGGTAGCATATAAAATAGATAAAAATGGTATTCTTTCAATTACTTGTTTAATTTTGTATATAACCCCGGAACTTATCAAGATTTCTAGCTCATCGGCAAACAAAAAATTGCATTTAGAAGTGCTTTGAAAATAAAAATGTTGGTCAACGAACTTTGTTTTAGAGATATAGATCATAAAAGTTGAAAAATTCTTTACCAATATCTCTTGAAGTATAAATTTGATCTCAGCAATATGGGTAGCGCTGAAGAGTGTTTCCAAATACCTTTCACGTGGTATATAAAACATGCTGAATTATTAACACATTAAGAACCAATTTCAAAAAATATTTTTAGTTACTAATGTTATTTGTCAAAATGGCTCTTATCTCAAAATTTTGTCGATATTAAGGTATTTTTATTTACATATAATATTTTCTAGAAAAATCTTCAAGCTTTCATATAACATAATGCATGGTACAGTAGCGTATAAAATTCTGAAGCTATTAAAGTTAACCATTTATATTCTAATAAATCTTTTTGTTTAATATATTAGGTTTGAGTATACATGTGGTAATATTTAATATACTTTATGTAATTGCTTCAATATAGGTATTAACTATATGGTATGACAAACATCAGCTTCGCTTAATAAATTTTTTCCTTATTGCCGGGTTTTTAATTTAATGGTATATCAAGCAACGACTTAGCTCAGCTGAGTAAATTTTCTTATTTTTAACTAGAACCCCAACACCCTTAAAAATTGATATTTCTGTTAAAGAAACTAACAAAAATTCGCGACAGAATGAACCGATTGCTATTTAAATTTGCAAAAACTTTATATGACTAGATATCACACTAAGATGATCGTTCCATAATTTACCATAGGCCCCATGTTAAACCCATTCTCGGAAATACTTAAATATGCCTAAGACGTACCTAATAACGCTATTATAGTAAAATTTGGTCGGTCATATTTTCATAAAATTAGAAATCACACAACTAAATTTGGAGAAGATCGGCCCACAATTTACTATAGGCTCCGTATAAAGCCCACTCTGGGAAATCATTTAAATACGCCAAAACCGTAAAAAATATTGATATTGTGGAAAAATATAGTCCAATTTAGCTTTAAATGGTTAGAAATAACACGATGCAATTTTGTGATAATCGGCAAAACAAAAACTCACTATAGCCCCTGTAGAAAGCGGGACTTTAAAACGGTTGAAACATACAAGTGTTTTGTATTGAAATTTATGTTTTTTATGTTTTATTTATGTTTTTAATACTAAAAATTACTCAACCGATCAACATTTTTTAGGACGTTATGGTATTGGTAATATTTTTGAAAGTGGTATTTGTATGGGAACAATAGATTTACAATAAAACTTTTTGACCCAGATTTAGTCTTAATACCAACATAGAACATGGTTTATGAGCGCAAAGACTCTTATTCGGAAAGAAGTTTTTATGGGATCTTTGAGAAATTATGGACCGTTCCTTATCGTTTAATTACAATAAATAATAGAACCAATGTACCAAATTTCATCAAATTATTGCGACAAGTACTTTGCGCACTACAAAATGGACAGCCAGCCAGCCGGCCGGACGGACATCCTTATATCGACTGAGATAGCGATTGAGTCGATCGGTATACTTAACGATGGTTAAAGGACCAATATTTTTAGTGTTGTGGGTATCAAATAAATCCATAAAACATTCTGGTCGGCACATAATTTACCATAGGGGTAGAACTGAAATAAATTAATAAACTGTGAGACTTTACTAATAATATTAATATCAATCCAGTCCTTAAATATTTTAATTTTTTGCGGATTTAACCAAGCCCAATAAAGCACTCTTACTTTTTAAGTGTTAATTACACTAAAACTATTCATTTTTGCAATAAAGGCGATAATTGATAACAAATTTTAAATAAAATAATAAAAACGAGAATTGTCAAATGAATTTTTAATTTTTAAGCAAATGTTCTCTTTACTCAACATACATAACAACATACGAAATTCAACATATCGTGTAGACACCAAAATTGTATGCTAACTTAAGTATATAAAAATATAATCGGTTAAAAAATGCCTGAGTTATCAGCGAAAAACCACGACTACCTCTAATTTTTTAAAAAAATCCCTTGTTGTTGTTGTATTTTTATTACCTTTTGCTGTATATCTGGTGAACGGAAAAAGCCAAATCTTCCAAACTAGGTACACAAAATTAGGTTGGCAATACACACCATCCTACAAAATGTGGGCGGGATTGGAGAAGTGGGCGTGGTACCTCCCGTACAAAAAAAAATAAAAATTGTATAAAAACCTAAATTTTAAGGCTACCATATGTCCTATGGATATGACTTACATACCAAAATATTGGAAATTTTTAGTAGAACATATTTTACACAAGACTCGGGAAAATCGGTTCAGACACAAAAAAGTTATGGCCAAAATAAAATGTTTTTTATTAAAATATCCATTTTTGGGAATCATAGATCTTCCCGAGTCCAAACTTTTTAAGTCAAGTAAATGGTAAATTTCTTCCTAAGCACGTCGGTATTTAAATCTTTCAAATCGGTTTAAAAATGGCTAAGTTATGATCAAAATACTGCAATCCCAAAAATTATTTTTTTTATACCGAAGGTAAAAGGGAATATATAACTTTGTCATTCCGTTTGTAATTTCTACAATATTGATCCTACACCCTATAAAGTAGATATATTCTGGGTTCTTATGAAAAGCGAAGTTCAAATCCGGTTGTCCCTCTACCCCCCCCCCCCCCCCCCTTTCAATTGTTTACATATACTAGCATAACGCTCAATATGATTTTCGTTATCATACTTCTAGATTATTTCATCTATTTAACCAAATTATTTTAACAAATCGAAACTAGGAATTTTTGTGTGTTTTTTTGCTACTTAAAAACTCCCCAAAATGATAAAAGAAAACAAACACGCATACTTACATGCCACAAACTATTTTGGTGAATATGTTTCCATATTTCAGTTCTCAACTCAAATTAGTTTTATGGTTTACAACTTTGCTATTGTGGTGAACAAAAGTAATTACAACCCTACACAGTGAACATTAAACGGGCCATATTTCATTTTAATGATATTCAAACAACGTTCCTTCATAGTTTAGTTGTCTAGGGGGTTAAGTTAGAAACTGCGAGTTCTCTGGTTCGAATCTGGTTTTTTTAAAAGAAAATTTTTTTTTAATTTTTATTTTTTTATGTTCTAAAAACGATTTAAAAAAAATATTTACCAGTTTTCGCTTTTTAAATTTAATTTATAATGGAGTTTAAAGTATTATAATTATGTATGTATACATATGTAAAAATTATTTAGTTTTTGTCTAGTTGCTCTGTATTCTGCTCCCACAATGGTGAAGGGTATATAAGATTCGGCACAGCCGAATATAGCTCTCTTACTTGTTCTACTTAAGGCCATTTTAGACTATAATACTTTGTGTTAAGACATGTCAAAAACTTACAAATCATTCATAATGTATAATAGTGTAAAAACATTTTGTAATGAAATGTCAAAAAATACGTAAAGAAATTTGGCAGTCGTATGGTTCTCTCTATTTTTTGAAATTTTTCTAAACGATTAGATTTTTCATTTTATTAGAATTGTGTTTTTACAAAAGCACAAGAAGAAAATCAGGGATGGAAAATTAAAATTTTGTGCACAAATATTCACTATTATTTTTTCTAATAAAAAATTGCAAAACGATAAAAAAATATAAAATTTCAAGTGAATTCTTTTAAAATTTAAATAAATCACAAATATTTGTTGTAAAAAATCGTTAAATACGGTACACAGACGAAAAAAAAAATAAAAAAATATGATTGTATCAACTTTTCCACCCGAGAAGAAAATAAAAAAACAGCTGTTGAATAATTTGCCGGCCACATCAAAATAAAAATTATTAAATATTAAAGAAATATTAAAAATAAAGCAAAAATATATCTGAGGACCAAGGTGCAAGTTTAAATGTGCAAGTTAGTGAATAATACGCCAGCTAACAATGTTCCAATGCTTAATAAAATGTTTTTTCGTCTTTATTTTGTAATCTAAAGTGGATCTCATAAATCACAAAGATTTTACTTTTTATTTGAAGTGTGATAGTGTAGAAGCAAAATGTAATGAAAAAAAATTTCTCTTTGATTTTTTGACAATCAGACCAAAAATCATTTCATTTTGTAAGACCAAAAGTCTAAAGACTTGTGTGATAGTGTAAAACAGCCTTTAATGGGTAGAGGATTTTAAATTTATTAATATGGAAACACCAGAATATATTATGTAAAGAAGTTGTAGAAAGAATGTGTGAAATCTTAAAGAACTTTTCCACTTTCGGTGCCACCAAACAAGAAGACAATTTCCAATTAATGAAATCAGATTTCAAAGCCATTGTGGGGTTGCTGCGCAAATGTAAATATTACGATCTCAATTTTTTTTGACAAATTAATATAATTTTTCTCGATTTTAATTTTTTACATTGAATGTTTAATTTTATGTTTCTAGGCATATTATGCTACCAGTTGTAGAATGAAAAAGCTCCACAAAACTTCCCCTTACAGATTTTTGTTCACTCAGGACCATGGACTAAAAGTATGGGCTTTAATTTTATACTCATACCATGAAAATAGTTTGATAGCTGGTTTTGACAATGACGAGCTGCCAGTCAATGATGTAGTGAAAGTCAATGAAGTACCAGTTATAACAATAACTGAACTTGGTGAAATTGGGAGTTAATATTACAAAAAATAAAACTAGTTATATTTAGGTATTTAAAATTTCAAGAACATATACAGTATTTATCGGATATAAGAAACTTAAAAAATCCACGAAAAAAGTTTCTTATAAGCGTTTCTTTCTTATATACAATTATTTTATATAAGAAACTTATTTCTTATATAAGTAGCTATAGCCATAAGACTTTCATATTTTGGTTTTCTGTCTGTTTTTTTGTTAACATTTCTAACTTTTAAATAATTATTTTCTATGTCTTTTGAGTTTTTCACTATTTTATATGTTTTTGCAATTTCGCTTCTTTTTATACCGTTTTGTATTTCTTTAAAAATGTTTACTTTTGTTTTTATTGGCAAAAAACACAAAGCTTCTCATGAGTACCAGCTCGCTCATCTAAAACTAAAAGTAAAAAAACTATGTTCTTGTTGTAAAACTGCCAGAAAACAGCGTTGTCCAAGCAAACTACATAAAGTCTGTGTTACCGTTGGAAGTTTCTTATATAAATTCTTTTTCTATACACTTTGTGGTTTTGGTGTTTAAGAAAAATTTTCTTTAATCAGTTTTTTTCTTATAAGCGTTTTTCTTATATGAAACCTTCTTTGTTAGAAAAATCACAAAAAAGACATGGTGTTTTTGAAAATGTTTCTTAAAAGCGTTTTGTTCTTATATGAGATGTTCTTATATCCGATAAATATTGTACATATATTTATAATATTTTTATATTAATAAACGTTTCAAAACAAATTTTACTTAATAAACGTTAATTTCGTTTTATCTATACTATATGCTAAATATTATAAAGCTGAAAAGTTTGTATGTTTCTGATTTTAAATGTTTTTTTTACAGAATTAAGAACGGAACCTCCTAACGGACAAAGTCTATACCTATAAGGTTCAACTAAAGTGCTTAGGATAGGGTCCACGGCTGCTGCACCTCCGATACTCAGAAAATATTAATCATCGTTTAAGAAGAGAACTAACCACCATATTTCCAAAACTGAAAGAGATAGAAAAAAATTTACTTATAGTTGTTCTTTAGAAAAATAAGCAGACAGGTGTCTGATACTTTTTTTAAATTTGGCAAATTAAGAGAATAAACGGGTAAAACCTGTAGTTGGTCTTTTTTGTCGATTCATCTATCTTTTAGGGCCATTATTACAACTTGATGTTAGCTAAAGTTAGTGCAGGTTCACACACGTCAAGTTTGACTCGTCAAGTCTTGAGGTTTTAGGAGAGAGGGGAAAATAAATGGCATTCTCTTTTCCCTTCTCTCCTAAAAGATCAAGACTTGAAGAGCCAAACTTGGAGTGTGTGAACCAGCACTTAAGATTAAATTGACAGATAATAATGTGTTATCTGTCAAAAAGCGTCTGTTAACTGTCGGATAACAGCTAACGCCAAGTTATAATAATGTCCCTTAAAGCTATAAACTGAGAAATAAAGGTTAGATCACATAGGAAACCTATAAAAAAATGCAAATACGAATTTGGTACTTTTTTAAAATTCCAACGTTTAAGGGGTGAAAATCGTAGCTTATGTTTGTACTTTTTTAAGAAAACATTTTCCTCCATTCTTTGGTATATTGGCTTTTCTATTTTGACGTGTCGTGATGTTTGTACCACAAAATGTAAACAAATTAAATGATGTCAAATGTGTAAAAATACAAAGTAATGAAGTAGCACTATATTCAGAAAAAAATTACAGCAATCGACGCTAAGGATTTGCAAATATAAGCAAAAATATGCGCTGAAGTTAAAAAAACAGAAGTGTATTTTGACTTGCATTACAAAACTGAATAAGACTGCGAAGGGACGTTCTGTATAAAACCTTTTTAGTAAACTTTGGACGTATATAGATTTATTTTTCAAATTTAAACATCTTTGCTCGTTTAAAGGTACATATCGTTGGTCTCATGTAGAAAGGCCCTAACTCACATAAACGCAACTTTACAGGAGAAGGCAAAAACATGATGGAAACTGTATGTATCATAATGTAAAATGGCTTCTTCAATTGTTTGTTTAACTGATATTTTTGATGCTATTGTATTAAATTTTTGTGACGAGGTGTATTTGTGGGAAATGTATTGGAATTACTAACAAACACAATTTCGAAAAAAAATACAGTTAGGGCCTTTCTACATGAGACCGACGATATGGGCATTTTCAGCGAAGCCTTTTTTTGAATGTAACTCCAGAATGCAAATAAGGTTGTGTTTTAGTACCATGTTCAACCGTTATCCTTTTTGTAACTTTATGTAGAGCTAGTTGCGCTTTACACCAAAATATAAAAAGGGTGACTTAACATATAAAATTTTTTGAGACAAAATTGTAATTAACAAAACAATATTGAAATTTTTGATACATAAATGTCGAGAAAAAAGTACAAAAAAGAGAAATATGGGAAGGTAGTTAGTTTCTTTCTTTAGTAACTGGTACTTTTTGAATTTCCGTTAGTATTGGAACTAGAAACAAAATTAACATGCAACATCCTACGACCACTTTCACACTCGGCAAGTTACTTGCGCAACTCTTGGTTTTTGGAGTGTTTTCCTAACAGTAATATAAAGACGGCGGAGGAAAGAAAGCAGGCTTTTCATCATCCGCACCCAAAAATGATACACCTTAATCTACACATCTAGTGACGGCGTATCAGGAACAAGTCCAGTTTACCAACGCAGTTCCTAATAAAAAAAAGTACATAGGGTAATAGAAAATCGAAAAATGAGAAGAAAAAATTCAATGGACCTCTGAAGTTTTCATATAAATTTGCGATTTCCCTCTACATTTCTGAACGTATTTGTCCAATATTGGTATTATTTGAAAGCATTTGAACAGATCTTTCTGGAAATGCAAAATTTATTTAAAACTTTTTAACTCTTTAGCTCCTAATAC
This sequence comes from Pollenia angustigena, assembly GCA_930367215.1. Taxonomy (NCBI): domain Eukaryota; kingdom Metazoa; phylum Arthropoda; class Insecta; order Diptera; family Polleniidae; genus Pollenia; species Pollenia angustigena. The sequence continues at coordinate 5,079,778 of OV884061.1, read as the reverse complement.
AGTTTTTACAAAATTTATAACCAAATGTTACGGAAGTGCACTAGGTAATAAAAATATAATCAAATAAACCCTAGCTTCTCTAAATAAATCTTGTCTGCATAGCCGGCCTTCGGCCGGGCGCAAGGATTTTATCCTCCATGGTATAACAAACATCGGCTTCGCTAAATAAAGCCTCTCCGCATAGCAGGCCTACGGCCGGGCGTATGGCTTTTCTCCTCTATGGTATAACAAACACCGGCTTCGCTAAATAAAGCATCTCCCCATAGCCGGCTGTTTAATCCTTAATGGATTTATAATTTTTAACTCAAATGTTTTTATCTAGAAAAATTTATTCAAAAGCTATTAAATGATACCAATATTGGCTATATATGTATGTACATACGTTCAAAAATGTAGTGGGAAATCGCAAATTTATATGAAAATTTCATAGGTCAATGACTCGGAAACTATGCGTTTCCGAGAATTTTGTCATTTATTTTTTCTTCTTATTTTTCAATTTTCTATAACCCTATGTACTTTTTTTTATTTTGAGCTGCGTTGGTAAACTTGAATTAAGCCATATACTTATATTTTCTTCACTGTCTTTAAAGAACTTTGATTTTGAAAATCATCATTTGCATCCATTGTGTTGTTAAATGATTATCTCCTACGCGAAATGTCTATTATTGCAGCCTCCTTTTAGTTTATTTTTTTTATTAAACATTTGTATTTATATTGTTTTATTGAGCATTTGTGACTTTTTTATTTATTTTTTTTTTTTATATTAAACTAAATATTTTGATGAGCATTTGTATTTTTTATTTATATTTTGTTATTGTTAATTTATTTATTTTCACTTAACAAGACACATTTTCTTTACAGCTGACTAGTTTCAATACGATTTGAAACACACACCAACATTTTCAAAGGTAACATAATTACCCAACAAACACGGAGGTTTGATTTCAAATTGAAAATGATTTGATGATGATGAAAATCAAACGTTTTCTCAAACGACAAACGTTTGATAATGATTTGAAAATCATAGCGTTCTCAACAAAAAGGGGAAATTATTTTCAAATTGAGAAATGCCTTTATTTTCAACTTGCTTTCAAACGTAATTCTCAAATGTTTTTCAAATGTGGATTATAATAGAATATGGAATATAAATAAAAATATTTTTTTTTTTAATTTAAATTTATTATTTATTTAAATAAACTGTGAGTTAGGCACCAGAGCTAAAAGATTAAATAATGTTCTTTCGTCCTCTAATTTTTTTGAGGATTGTAGCAATGCGATCGTTCAACAAACTTTCTTCACTTTACCGTTTTATTTTCCTTTTTTCGTATTTTTAATCATTGTAATTACTCACAAATAATTTTTATTTTTCACAAAAATAAGCTGTTCACTTTATATTAAAATTTTTTTTAATAGTAAAACACATGTAACCACATAGTAAAAAATGTAACTTTAATCGCCATTTTTAATGATTACATTTATTTTTCGCTTTAGTATTGCCAAGTTTATTTTTGATTTGATTTAACATTTGACAAGCATTTGACATCAAATTGATAAAACATTTGATATCAAATGTTTGTTTTTAAATCATTATCAATTTGAATTTAAATGTCAAATCAAACAATTGAAAAACGTTTGAGAATTGTGTTTGATGTCAAATGATAAAGTCATTTCATATCAAAGGTTTGACTTCGTGTTTGTTGGGTAAGTACTTCTGTTATGTCAAAATATAAAAAAAGTTTGACAGTTCCACTACCCTAAAGCAATACAAAAAAATGATGAAAAACTCAAAGCCAATTTGTAGAAAATTCTAGCGGCGTTAAAAATATAAAATTTTTATCGAAAATGTGGCAATATTATACTTTAATATTTTAACTAAAAACGTGAAAATTATACATTTATTGAGTGTCTATTAATAAAAGGATATGTAATCGTAGTAAATAAGCAATAGTCAATTCATAATCAATAAACATTTATATATTTTTTTTTTTTTTTAAATCTCCTGAAATTAGGTCGGCCCCCAAAGCAAGCGATAGACCTATGATTTATTTGGGACCGGTGCCCAAAGAATACAAATGACCTTAAAAAAAGCCGTATATCGAAAAACAGACCCCAAGACATCGCCATGACATATATATATGTCGTAGTACTGGCTGTTTATGTGTTTGTTATAAAACGGCAAGCGTTGACTCTTATGTCAAGCTTGGGTGGAATCAACTGTCACGGCTGAAAAAATAGATTAGAAATAAAAAGCAAGCGAGAGTGACGAGTTGGGACTGCCTCGTTTTATTTTTAAAAAAACAATAAAATAATATACCAAATCAATTTAAATAATTTGAAGTTTGATTTAAAATAATAAAATCAATTAAAATGGATGAAAACCCGACATCAGAAGTGGGATTTACTCAAAACAGCCTACAAAATCCAAAGCAGGTTCCCGGCTCAGAAGAAGAAAAATGGCGAACAATGTTTGAGCAGCAAAATCGTAACTTTTCAGCTCTTGTGGAAGCGCTCAAACCATCCTCCAGCGTTGATACGTATTTACCGGAATTTAACCCAGATGATGGAAATGCTGACGCTCGTGCCTGGTTGTCAATGGCAAACATGTGTGTCTCGGATCAGTTACCAAAACCATCCTTGATGAATATTCTTGGTCGAGCTCTGAAAGGACAAGCGTCTATCTGGCTGGCTCAAGTATCCTATCCGGGAATGACCTGGGCAGAATTCAAGGATCTTTTTTTGGATCGCTTCGATTGTCCTGAAACCTCAGCTGCATTCTTAATTGGGTTGAACAGCAGCCGACCTAAAGACGGGGAATGTTTATCCGCATATGCTGCCACTCTGATGACGTCTTTGATGGCTAAATGGAAGAATTTGTCTGTTGAAGAAATAGCTGTATCCACAGTATTAGCCCATCTTTCTCAGTTTGAGCCTTGTTGTCCTTTACGGCTGATATTGGTACAAGGAATCTGCTACAAAGAGAACTGAAGGCTATGTCGTTCTTGAAGAGAAAAGTAACAACAGAAAATTATGTCAGCTGCCACGATGCAAAAAGGAACAAGGTATCAGTGTCATTGCAAGGCATTAAATGTTTTAACTGTGGCCAACAAGGACATAAGGCGGCACAATGCAGGTCAAAAAGAAGAGACTCGAATGCTTTGAATTTGATGGACAACAAGGATTTAAAAAACTCGACGAAGCCAGTAACATGTTTCAACTGTCAAGAGACTGGTCACTACGCATCAAGTTGCCCTAAGATTGTCCGCAAAAGGTTTGATGGAAGCGATGAGATTGCTGCAAGGAACCGACGGGTGGAACTATGTACTGTTGGTGAACCTGTTGGAATCTTAAATCATTCTGGTGAGAAATTCGGTTTCGTTTTTGATTCAGGCTCTGAATGTTCACTCATTCAAGAGTCTATAAGTGATAAATTTCGAGGTGAACGTTGTTCTAAGGTAGTTACAATGACAGGGATTGGACAAACAAGTGTTAATAGTACTTTTCAAATTTTATCGGTGATTGAAATCGAGGGAATTGTTCTGGAAGTTTTGTTTCATGTTCTGCCAGATCTCTACTTGCATAACAAGATAATGATTGGGCGAGAAATTCTTCATCAAGGTATTACGTTTAAGTAGGGAAAACCTTGTTTTGACTTGTGAGACAACTACACCTCTGGATATAAATTTTGATTCAATTGACACTGACATTCCTCAGAATCTAAAGCCAAAATTGATAGATACCTTAAATTCTTTTAGAGAAAATTTTGTTACAACATTTCCTAAATCTCATGCTAATGTAACACCGATGCAAATAGGCCTAAAAGATCCTTACAAAACGGTTTATAGACGTCCCTGCCGTTTAAGTACGGAGGAACGCTGTGTTGTTCGAAACAGAGTTAATGAACTTTTAGATAGTGGCATTATCCGTCCTAGTTCATCACCTTTTGCCAGTCCCATACTATTTGTGAAGAAGAAAGATGGTGCTGACCGCATGTGTGTGGATTTTCGGGAATTAAATGATAATACCATTCCTGATAGGTTTCCGTTGCCTTTAATATCAGATCAAATTGATCGTTTACATGGCTCTAACTTTTTCACGAGTTTGGACATGGCTTCAGGATTCCATCAAATACCTATTCATTCTGACTCGGTTAAGTACACAGCTTTTGTAACACCTGGTGGTCAATATGAGTTTTTGACAATGCCATTTGGACTTAGAAATGCACCATCGGTTTTTCAACGTGCGGTAATAAATGCTTTAGGTGATTTAGTTAATTCGTTTGTTGTTGTCTACATGGATGACATTTTAATTGTAGCTTCTAATGTTGAAGAAGCATTGGAAAGACTCCGCATTGTACTTCAGGTGCTTACCGACCAGGGATTCTCACTGAATTTGAAAAAATGTTCTTTTCTTAAGCAGAAAGTACAATATCTGGGTTTTGAAGTCAGTACAGGAAAGATAAAGCCAAACCCTAAGAAAATTGAGGCCTTGACTGCGTTGCCTCCACCCGAAACTGTTACTCAATTGCGGCAATTTATAGGACTCGCATCCTACTTTAGAAAGTTTGTCCCTAAATTTTCCCAGATTATGGCCCCATTGTATTCTTTAACGTCTAGCAAGAGTAAAATTGATTGGAAACCCGTGCATGAAGTTTTGAGACAACAGATGATAACAGTTTTGACTTCTGAGCCTGTATTGGTTATATTTGATCCTTCATGTCCAATAGAACTTCATACGGATGCTAGTGCTATTGGATATGGTGCTGTTTTAATGCAGAAAAAAGATGCGAAGAGTTTTGTAATTGCCTACTTTAGCAAGAGAACTTCGGTCGCTGAATCTAAGTACCACTCTTACGAATTAGAAACCATGGCCGTCGTCAACGCGATTAAGCATTTTCGTCACTTTTTACACGGGCGTAAATTTGTTGTTGTTACTGACTGTAACTCCTTACAAGCTTCGCGTAAAAAGCTTGATCTTACTCCTAGAGTGCATAGATGGTGGGCTTTCTTACAGGCATTTGATTTTGAAGTTGTCTATAGAAAAGGGAACAGCATATGTCATGCGGACTTCTTTTCAAGGAATCCACTGCCTTCATCTGATAGAGTGTATGAAAAAGTTGAGCCCAAAATCGTTAATATAGCCGAACTTTCTGATAATTGGCTTTTGGCAGAGCAACAGCGTGATGACGAAATTGTAAAACTTATGTCCGATTTAAGTGAAGGTAAACTTCATGATGATATATCTAAGACTTATGACATCCGATCAGGAGTCCTTTATCGGAAAGTGCAACGTAACGGTAGGTCACTATGTTTGCCAATAGTTCCCAGATCTTTAAGATGGTCAATTATCAATAACACTCACGAGTCTCTGATACATTTGGGCTATGAGAAAACTCTGGAGAAGGTCTACGAGAATTATTGGTTCGAGAACATGTCCAAATTTGTGAGAAAATTTGTGGATAACTGCGTGACATGTAAGATATGCAAGTCTCACTCAGGGAAAATTCAAGCCGAGTTGCATTCTATTCCTAAGATTGCTATTCCTTGGCACACTTTACACATCGACGCGACTGGGAAACTGAGTGGGAAAAGTGATAGAAAAGAGTACGTCTTTGTATTGATTGACGCGTTCACGAAATACGTTCTGTTACATCATACAATTAACATAGACACACTTAGTAGTATTGCAGCATTAAGACATGCTATCTCTTTATTTGGTGCTCCAACAAGAGTTATTGCAGATCAAGGTCGTTGTTTCGCGAGCCGAGAGTTTAAAGAATTTTGTAGTACACACAATATTAATTTACATTTGATTGCAACAGGTAGTGCTCGTGCGAACGGTCAAGTTGAGCGTGTAATGAGTATGTTAAAGAATATGCTCACGGCAGTTGAGACAAGTAATCGCACCTGGCAGGATGCTCTTCCTGATGTTCAATTAGCCTTCAATTGTTCTCAAAGTCGTGTTACCAAACATAGTTCATTGGAATCGCTTATAGGTAAGGTAGCTAGACCTATCGAAATGCTAGTGTCTGATGAAATTGAACCATTGGTGAACCTTGATGAAGTTCGAAATGAGGCCATTTGTAACATAGAAAAAAATGCTTGTTATGATAAGATCAGATTTGACAGAACTAAGTCTAGATTGGACAATTTTGTAGTAGGTGACTTGGTGTTACTACAAAACGAGGAACGCAATCAGACAAAGCTTGATCCAAAATAAAAGGGTCCATTTAGAGTGATGGAAGTTTTGGATGGTGACCGGTATGTAGTTAAGTCTTTAAGTTGTAATCGAACGTACACAGAAAAAATTATTGCCGAATTATTTTCAAACAAACGCTTGTTTGAAAATTTTTTTAATTTCTACAAATTTTTTTTACTGATTCAATTAAAATTTTTGTTTGATTTTTATTTAACCAACAAAAATGTTGACAACCATTCAAAAATATAATACACGCGTGAAACCAATCAAGTTTTCATAATTTTGTATGAAATATGTAACGCTTTTTAATGTTGTCGTCTTTTTGCATTTTTTTATTTGATCGTAAGCAACACTTCCTAATGTGAAATATAAGAACTACAACAAAAAACACATACAGTCTATTTTTGGACACTTTAAAAAAGTACAACAGTAAGAAAGATGAAGAGGTCTGAAGTAAAGAAAAAAAAAAAAAATAGCAGGTAAAAAAACGTTTCACTCTTTTTAAACAACAGAAACAACAACAACATTATAAGAAACAAAATAAATTTTTGGTTGGTTTCAAAGTTGGTTAAAAAAAAACCAAAATCCCGTATTCAATTTTTTCAAACTGTTTGCTTAAATACATCAAATACAAAAACATAATGATGACGAAAAACATATCGAGTCGGTCTGTCGCCGTTTTTGGGTTACATTTCTTCTTCATTAGCAAAGGAAAGGATACAGCAACAGTGAGTGATGACGAAAAACATTGTGTGTATAAAAAAAGAACTTCGTTCAAAAATTATTCCAACAAAAAAATGTGTCTCAAAGCCAGCCGGGCGCTCTGCTCTCTCTGCCATCATCTTCTAATACAGTGCCTGCTTGTGTGCGCATCATTGCTTGTGCAAAAACCTGTTTTTTTTTTGATTTTGAAATTTAGTATATGAATTTCAGTAAACTTTTTGTTTGATTCAGTTAAATTATTTGTTTGAAAAAATCAGTGTTTTTTTTCAATAAACAAAATGCAAATAAATTGTTTGAATATGCGAATTTGTTTATAGGACCGATTTCAGACAAAAAATTGTTTGATTCTACAAATTTTTTGTTTGAATTGGAAAAATAATTTTTTCTGTGTATAAGTATGCTCGCGATCGTATAAGGCGAATGCCAGAAGGTTATGTCCCTGTTGATATTGACGATAATATTGATGAAGTTAGTTGAGTTTTCTGTTAATAATGTATGATTTTTGTAAATAAAAATGTGAGAATGTAATACGCATTGTTGTGGTTGATGGTGATTGCATTGCTGGATAGAAGCAATGGTGTGAATTGGAAATTAATATCACCGGATAGAGGTGGTATTAATTGTTTGTGCTGGATGGAGGCACTGTAGTATCACTGGATGGAAGTGATTGTTGAGATTAGTAACCGGATAAAGGTTGCTGTTTTTATAATGTCACTGGATAGAAGTCACAGTGTTTATAAGTAATTGGAGAGAAATTACTAAACTGAACAATGTGAGTTATTTTTAAATCGATTAAATGGTTGTTTTGCTGTTTTATAAAATGCGTTTTATGCATATGGATGTGATAGTTGGCTTGGGATGTAGAACCGACTCACAGAATACGACTGTTATTGATTTGTTTTATAATTTAAAATCGTAATGGATATTTGATAAGAAAATGATGTTATGTTTCTGAAAGCTTTATTTTGGTCAGAATTGGCCGGGTGGTAAAGTTAGATGCTGTATGGGATTTTGTTTTTTTTTTTCGTTTCAGATAAATTGCACGAGGACGTGCAAATTGACAGAATGGCCGTGTCGTAGTACTGGCTGTTTATGTGTTTGTTATAAAACGGCAAGCGTTGACTCTTATGTCAAGCTTGGGTGGAATCAACTGTCACGGCTGAAAAAATAGATTAGAAATAAAAAGCAGGCGAGAGTGACGAGTTGGGACTGCCTCGTTTTATTTAAAAAAAAACAATAAAATAATATACCAAATCAATTTAAATAATTTGAAGTTTGATTTAAAATAATAAAATCAATTAAAATGGATGAAAACCCGACATATATATATATATATATATATATATATATATATATATATATATATATATGTCATGGCGATGTGTTGGGGTCTGTTTTTCGATATACGGCTTTTTTTAAGGTCATTTGTATACTTTGGGTACCGGTCCCAAATAAATCATAGGTCTAAAGCTTGCTTTGGGGACCGACATAATTTCAGGAGATTTTTTTCAAAAAAAATTTTTTTTTTTAATTTTTATTGATTATGAATTGACTATTGCTTATTTACTACGAGTACATATCCTTTTATTAATAGACACTCAAGAAATGTATAATTTTCACATTTTTAGTTAAAATATTAAAATTGATATTGCCACATTTTCGAAAAAAAATTTTATATTTTGAGGTCCATATCAACACTGTATTACCATAACCACTGTATTAGCAAACCGACATAATTTTGTATAACTTTAGGGTAGTTGAACTGTCAAACTTGTATTATAAATTTACATAACAAAAGTACTCAAATTTTTTATACATTAATTTGGGGAAAAAATAGTACCAAAAAGGGGAATTACGGGAAATTTTTAATTTTACTAAAATGTTTGGTTCTGCAGCTGGTATTTTTTTAATTATCGTTAATGTTGGACCTTAAAACATAAGATTCAACATGCAATATCCTGAGTCAATAAGAATCTATGACGGAACTTTTTGGTACTTTTTTGTTCTTTAACTGGTACTTTTTGAATTTCCGTTAGTATTGGACCTAGTGGATGAAAGTCAGTAAGAGTGTACTTTTTGGAACTTTTTTATGCGTTAACTGGTACTTTTTGAATATCCGTAAGCATTGTACCTAGAAACAGTTAAATTAAACATGGAAGGTCCTGAGTGAGAATCTGTAAGAGGGCTTTTAGGTACTTTTTGTTCATTAACTGTTACTTTTTGAATTTCCGTCAGTATTGGACCTAGAAACATAAAATTAAACATGCAAGATCCTGTGTAAATGAGAATCTGTTAGAGGTATCTTTTCGGTACTTTTTTATTCGTTAACTGGTACTTTTTGAATTTTCGTTTGTATTGGACCTAGAAACATAAAATTAAACATGCAAGGTCTTGAGTGAATGGGAATCTGTATGAGGGCTTTTTGGTACTGTTTTTCTTTAACTGGTACTTTTTGAATTTTCATTAATATTGAACCTAGAATCATAAAGTTCAACATGCAAGGTCTTGATTAAATAACAATCTGTTGGAGGGATATTTTTGGTACTTTTTCGTTTTTTAACTGGTACTTTTTTTAAATTTTCGCTAAGATTGGTCTTATGAACATAAAATTAAACCTGCATGGTCCTGAGAGAATGAGAATCTCTAAAAGCGCTTATTGGTACTTTTTAGTTCTTAAACAAGTACTTTTTAAATATCCGTTAATATTGGACTTAGAAACATTAAATTCAAGATGCAATGCCCGGAGTGGATAAGGATCTATAAGCGGGAAGTTTTTGGTACTTTTTTGTTCTTTAGCTGGTACTTTTTGAATTTCCGTTAGTATTTGGCTTAGAAACATAAAATTAAACATGCAAGGTCCTGAGTGAATGAGAATCTGTAAGAGGGCTTTTTGGTACTTTTTTTGTTCTTTAACTGGTACTTTTTGAATTTCCATTAATATTGAGCCTAGAATCCTAAAATTCATCATGCAATGTCCTGAGTTGATGAGAATCTATAAGAGGGAAGTTTTTGTTACTTTTTAATTCATAAACTGGTACTTTTTGAATATCCGTTAGTATTGGACCTAGAAAGATAAAATTAATATGCACGGTGCTGAGTATATAATAATGAATAATTTAAATAATAATTGAATTTAGCTATAAATCGTTAAAACCACCCTTTTTAAATAAAATTATCGAAATATAATGAAACAAACAATAAAAAATCGCAAAATTTTTTAAATAATAATTGAATTTAGCTATAAACGGCTAAAAGCACATTTTTTATATAAAATTATTGAAATATGATAAAACAAACAATAAAAAATAAAAATTTTTTTAAAAAATAAGTGAATTTAGCTATAAATCGCTAAAACCACCCTCTTTTAAATAAAATTATTAAAATATAATGAAAAAAACAGTAAAAATTCGCTAAATTTTTTAAATATAAATTAAATTTAGCTATAAATCGATAAAGCCACCCTTCTTTAAATAAAATTATTGAAATATAATGAAACAAACAATAAAAAATCTGAAAATTTGCTAAATAATAATTGAATTTAGCTATAAATCGCTAAAATCCCTTTTTTAAATAAAATTATTGAAATATAATGAAAAAAAAAACAACAAAACATCGCAAAATTTTTTAATAATAATTGAATTTAGCTATAAATCGCTAAAAACCATCCTTTTTAAATGCAATTATTGAAATATAATGAAAAAACAACAATTTTATTTAAAAAAAGAGTGGTTTTTAGCGATTTATTGCTAAATTCAATTATTATTAAAAAAAATTAGCGATTTTTTATTGTTTTTTCATTATATTTCAATAATTTTATTAAAAAAAGGGTGGCTTTTGGTGATTTATAGCTAAATTCAATTATTATTTGAAAAATGTAGCGATTTTTTATTGTTTTTTCATTATATTTCAATAATTTTATTTAAAAAATTTAGCGATTTTTTATTGTTTTTTCATTATATTTCAATAATTTTATTTAAAAAAGGGTGGTTTTTGGCGATTTATAGCTAAATTCAATTATTATTTGAAAAATGTAGCGATTTTTTATTGTTTTTTCATTATATTTCAATAATTTTATTTAAAAAATTTAGCGATTTTTTATTGTTTTTTCATTATATTTCAATCATTTTATTTAAAAAAGGGTGGTTTTTGGCGATTTATAGCTAAATTCAATTATTATTTGAAAAATGTAGCGATTTTTTATTGTTTTTTCATTATATTTCAATAATTTTATTTAATAACGGGTGGTTTTTAGCGATTTATAGCTAAATTCAATTATTAGTTAAGCAATTTAGCGATTTTTATTGTTTTTTCAATATATTTCAATAATTTTATTTAAAAATGAATGGTTTTAGGCGATTTATAGCTAAATTCAATTATTATTTAAAAAATTTAGGGATTTTTTATTGTTTTTTCATTATATTTCAATAATTTTATTTAAAAAAGGGTGGTTTTTGGTGATTTATAGCAAAATTCAATTATTATTTAAAAAAATTTGCGATTTTTTATTGTGCGTTTCATTATATTTTTTAATAATTTTATTTAAAAAATTGTGGTTTTTGGCGATTTATAGCAAAATTCAATTATTATATAAAAAATTTAGCGATTGTTTATTGTTTTTTCCTTATATTTTTATTGTTTTTTCATTATATTTCAATAATTTTATTAAAAAAAGGGTGGCTTTTGGTGATTTATAGCTAAATTCAATAATTTTTAAAAAATTTAGCGATTTTTTATTGTGTGTTTCATTATATTTCAATAATTTTATTTAAAAAATTGTGGTTTTTGGCGATTTATAGCAAAATTCAATTATTATTTAAAAAATTTAGCGATTGTTTATTGTTTTTTCATTATATTTTTTTTTGTTTTTTCATTATATTTTAATAATTTTATTTAAAAAAGGGTGGTTTTTGGTGCTTTATAGCTAAATTCAATTATTATTTAAAAAATTTTGGGATTGTTTATTGTTTTTTCATTATATTTCAATAATTTTATTTAAAAAAGGGTGGTTTTTGGTGATTTATAGCAAAATTCAATTATTATTTAAAAAAATTTGCGATTTTTTATTGTGTGTTTCATTATATTTCAATAGTTTTATTTAAAAAATTGTGGTTTTTGGCGATTTATAGCAAAATTCAATTATTATTTAAAAAATTTAGCGATTGTTTATTGTTTTTTCCTTATATTTTTATTGTTTTTTCATTATATTTCAATAATTTTATTTAAAAAATTTAGCGATTTTTTATTGTTTTTTCATTATATTTCAATAATTTTATTTAAAAAAGGGTGGTTTTTGGCGATTTATAGCTAAATTCAATTATTATTTGAAAAATGTAGCGATTTTTTATTGTTTTTTCATTATATTTCAATAATTTTATTTAAAAAATTTAGCGATTTTTTATTGTTTTTTCATTATATTTCATAGCATAGGGAATTAAAAAAGAATAAAATTATTAGTTAAGCAATTTAGCGATTTTTATTGTTTTTTCAATATATTTCAATAATTTTATTTAAAAATGAGTGGTTTTAGGCGATTTATAGCTAAATTCAATTATTATTTGAAAAATGTAGCGATTTTTTATTGTTTTTTCATTATATTTCAATAATTTTATTTAAATAATTTAGCGATTTTTTATTGTTTTTTATTATATTTCAATAATTTTATTTAAAAAATTTAGCGATTTTTTATTGTTTTTTCATTATATTTCAATAATTTTATTTAAAAAAGGGTGGTTTTTGGTGATTTATAGCTAAATTCAATTATTATTTTAAAAATTTAGCGATTTTTTATTGTTTGTTTCATTATATTTTAATAATTTTATTTAAAAAATTTTGGTTTTTGGCGATTTATAGCAAAATTCAATTATTATCTAAAAAATTTAGCGATTGTTTATTGTTTTTTCATTATAGTTTTTTTGTTTTTTCATTATATTTCAATAATTTTATTTAAAAAAGGGTGGTTTTTGGTGTTTTTTAGCTAAATTCAATTATTATTTAAAAAATTTAGGGATTTTTTATTGTTTTTTCATTATATTTCAATAATTTGATTTAAAAAAGGGTGGTTTTTCGTGATTTATAGCAAAATTCAATTATTATTTAAAAAAATTTGCGATTTTTTATTGTGTGTTTCATTATATTTCAATAGTTTTATTTAAAAAATTGTGGTTTTTGGCGATTTATAGCAAAATTCAATTATTATTTAAAAAATTTAGCGATTGTTTATTGTTTTTTCCTTATATTTTTATTGTTTTTTCATTATATTTCAATAATTTTATTTAAAAAATTTAGCGATTTTTTATTGTTTTTTCATTATATTTCAATAATTTTATTTAAAAAAGGGTGGTTTTTGGCGATTTATAGCTAAATTCAATTATTATTTGAAAAATGTAGCGATTTTTTATTGTTTTTTCATTATATTTCAATAATTTTATTTAAAAAATTTAGCGATTTTTTATTGTTTTTTCATTATATTTCATAGCATAGGGAATTAAAAAAGAATAAAATTATTAGTTAAGCAATTTAGCGATTTTTATTGTTTTTTCAATATATTTCAATAATTTTATTTAAAAATGAGTGGTTTTAGGCGATTTATAGCTAAATTCAATTATTATTTGAAAAATGTAGCGATTTTTTATTGTTTTTTCATTATATTTCAATAATTTTATTTAAATAATTTAGCGATTTTTTATTGTTTTTTATTATATTTCAATAATTTTATTTAAAAAATTTAGCGATTTTTTATTGTTTTTTCATTATATTTCAATAATTTTATTTAAAAAAGGGTGGTTTTTGGTGATTTATAGCTAAATTCAATTATTATTTTAAAAATTTAGCGATTTTTTATTGTTTGTTTCATTATATTTTAATAATTTTATTTAAAAAATTTTGGTTTTTGGCGATTTATAGCAAAATTCAATTATTATCTAAAAAATTTTGCGATTGTTTATTGTTTTTTCATTATAGTTTTTTTGTTTTTTCATTATATTTCAATAATTTTATTTAAAAAAGGGTGGTTTTTGGTGCTTTATAGCTAAATTCAATTATTATTTAAAAAATTTAGGGATTTTTTATTGTTTTTTCATTATATTTCAATAATTTGATTTAAAAAAGGGTGGTTTTTCGTGATTTATAGCAAAATTCAATTATTATTTAAAAAAATTTTTATTGTGTGTTTCATTATATATCAATAATTTTATTTAAAAAATTGTGGATTTTGGCAATTTATAGCAAAATTCAATTATTATTTAAAAAATTTAGCGAATGTTTATTGTTTTTTCCTTACATTTTTATTGTTTTTTCATTATATTTCAATAATTTTATTAAAAAAAGGGTGGCTTTTGGTGATTTATAGCTAAATTCAATAATTTTTTTAAAAATTTTGCGATTTTGTATTGTTTTTTCATTATATTTCAATAACTTTATTTAAAAAAGGGTAGTTTTTGGTGACTTATAGCTAAATTCAATTATTATTTAAAAAATTTTGCGATTTTTATTGTTTTTTCATTATATTTCAATAATTTTATTTAAAAAAGGGTGGTTTTTGGCGAGTTATAGCTAAATTCAATTATTATTTAAAAAAATTTTGCGATTTTTATTGTTTTTTCATTACATTTCAATAATTTTATTTAAAAAAGGGTGGTTTTTGGCGATTTATAGCTAAATTCAATTATTATTTGAAAAATGTAGCGATTTTTTATTGTTTTTTCATTATATTTCAATAATTTTATTTATTAACGGGTGGTTTTTAGCGATTTATAGCTAAATTCAATTATTAGTCAAGCAATTTAGCGATTTTTATTGTTTTTTCAATATATTTCAATAATTTTATTTAAAAATGAGTGGTTTTAGGCGATTTATAGCTAAATTCAATTATTTTTTTAAAAATTTTGCGATTTTGTATTGTTTTTTCATTATATTTCAATAACTTTATTTAAAAAAGGGTAGTTTTTGGTGACTTATAGCTAAATTCAATTATTATTTAAAAAATTTTGCGATTTTTATTGTTTTTTCATTATATTTCAATAATTTTATTTAAAAAAGGGTAGTTTTTGGCGACTTATAGCTAAATTCAATTATTATTTAAAAAATTTAGCGATTTTTATTGTTTTTTCATTATATTTCAATAACTTTATTTAAAAAAGGGTGGTTTTTGGCGAGTTATAGCTAAATTCAATTATTATTTAAAAAATTTTGCGATTTTTATTGTTTTTTCATTACATTTCAATAATTTTATTTAAAAAAGCGTGGCTTTGGGCGATTTATAGCTAAATTCAATTACTAGTTAAACAATTTAGCGATTTTTTATTGTTTTTTCATTATATTTCAATAATTTTATTTAAAACGGGTGGTTTTTGGCAATTTATAGCTAAATTCAATTATTATTTAAAAAAATTTAGCGATTTTTACTGTTTTTTCATTATATTTCAATAATTTTATTTAAAACGGGTGGTTTTTAGCGATTTATAGCTAAATTCAATTATTATTTAAAAAAAATTAGCGATTTTTTATTGTGTGTTTCATTATATTTCAATAATTTTATTTAAAAAAGCGTGGTTTTAGGCGATTTATAGCTAAATTCAATTACTAGTTAAACAATTTAGCGATTTTTTATTGTTTTTTCATTATATTTCAATAATTTTATTTAATAACGGGTGGTTTTTAGCGATTTATAGCTAAATTCAATTATTAGTTAAACAATTTAGCGATTTTGTATTGTTTTTTCATTATTTTTCAATAATTTTATTAAAAAATGAGTGGATTTAGGCGATTTATAACTAAATTCAATTATTATTTAAAAAATTTTGCGATTTTTATGGTTTTTTCATTATATTTCAATAATTTTATTTAAAAAATGGTGGTTTTTGGCGATTTATAGCTAAATTCAATTATTATTTGAAAAATGTAGCGATTTTTTATTGTTTTTTCATTATATTTCAATAATTTTATTTAATAACGGGTGGTTTTTAGCGATTTATAGCTAAATTCAATTATTAGTTAAGCAATTTAGCGATTTTTATTGTTTTTTCAATATATTTCAATAATTTTATTAAAAAATGAGTGGATTTAGGCGATTTATAACTAAATTCAATTATTTTTTTAAAAATTTTGCGATTTTGTATTGTTTTTTCATTATATTTCAATAACTTTATTTAAAAAAGGGTAGTTTTTGGCGACTTATAGCTAAATTCAATTATTATTTAAAAAATTTTGCGATTTTTATTGTTTTTTCATTATATTTCAATAATTTTATTTAAAAAAGGGTAGTTTTTGGCGACTTATATCTAAATTCAATTATTATTTAAAAAATTTTGCGATTTTTATTGTTTTTTCATTATATTTCAATAACTTTATTTAAAAAAGGGTGGTTTTTAGCGATTTGTAGCTAAATTCAATTATTATTTAAAAAATTTTGCGATTTTTATTGTTTTTTCATTATATTTCAATAACTTTATTTAAAAAAGGGTGGTTTTTGGCGAGTTATAGCTAAATTCAATTATTATTTAAAAAAATTTTGCGATTTTTAGTGTTTTTTCATTACATTTCAATAATTTTATTTAAAAAAGCGTGGTTTTGGGCAATTTATAGCTAAATTCAATTACTAGTTAAACAATTTAGCGATTTTTTATTGCTTTTTCATTATATTTCAATAATTTTATTTAATAACGGGTGGTTTTTAGCGATTTATAGCTAAATTCAATTATTAGTTAAGCCATTTAGCGATTTTTATTGTTTTTTCAATATATTTCAATAATTTTATTTAAAAATGAGTGGTTTTAGGCGATTTATAGCTAAATTCAATTATTTTTTTAAAAATTTTGCGATTTTGTATTGTTTTTTCATTATATTTCAATAACTTTATTTAAAAAAGGGTAGTTTTTGGCGACTTATAGCTAAATTCAATTATTATTTAAAAAATTTTGCGATTTTTATTGTTTTTTCATTATATTTCAATAACTTTATTTAAAAAAGGGTGGTTTTTAGCGATTTGTAGCTAAATTCAATTATTATTTAAAAAATTTTGCGATTTTTATTGTTTTTTCATTATATTTCAATAACTTTATTTAAAAAAGGGTGGTTTTTGGCGAGTTATAGCTAAATTCAATTATTATTTAAAAAAATTTTGCGATTTTTATTGTTTTTTCATTACATTTCAATAATTTTATTTAAAAAAGCGTGGTTTTGGGCGATTTATAGCTAAATTCAATTACTAGTTAAACAATTTAGCGATTTTTTATTGTTTTTTCATTATATTTCAATAATTTTATTTAAAACGGGTGGTTTCTGGCGATTTATAGCTAAATTCAATTATTATTTAAACAAATTTAGCGATTTTTTATTGTTTTTTCATTATATTTCAATAATTTTATTTAAAAAAGTGTGGTTTTTGGCGATTTATAGCTAAATTCAATTATTCAATTATTTCAATAATTTTATTTAAAAAAGGGTGGTTTTTGGCAATTCATAGCTAAATTCAATTATTATTTAAAAAATGTAGCGGTTTTTTATTGTTTTTTCATTATATTTCAATAATTTTATTTAATAACGGGTGGTTTTTAGCGATTTATAGCTAAATTCAATTATTATTTTAAAAAATTTAGCGATTTTTATTGTTTTTTCATTATATTTCAATAATTTTATTTAAAAAAGGGTGGTTTTTGGCAATTCATAGCTAAATTCAATTATTATTTAAAAAATGTAGCGATTTTTTATTGTTTTTTCATTATATTTCAATAATTTTATTTAATAACGGGTGGCTTTTAGCGATTTATAGCTAAATTCAATTATTATTTAAAAAAATTTAGCGATTTTTATTGTTTTTTCATTATATTTCAATAATTTTATTTAAAACTGGTGGTTTTTTAGCGATTTATAGCTAAATTCAAATGTTAGTTAAACAATTTAGCAATTTTTTATTGTTTTTTCATTATATTTCAATAATTTTATTTAATAACGGGTGGTTTGGGCGATTTATAGCTAAATTCAATTACTAGTTAAAAAAGTTAGCGTTTTTTATTGTTTTTTCATTATATTTTAATAATTTTATTTAAAAAAGCGTGGTTTTGGGCGATTTATAGCTAAATTCAATTACTAGTTAAAGAATTTAGCGATTTTTTATTGTTTTTTCATTATATTTCAATAATTTTATTTAAAACGGGTGGTTTTTGGCGATTTATAGCTAAATTCAATTATTATTTTAAAAAATTTAGCGATTTTTATTGTTTTTTCATTATATTTCAATAATTTTATTTAAAACTGGTGGTTTTTTAGCGATTTATAGCTAAATTCAATTGTTAGTTAAACAATTTAGCAATTTTTTATTGTTTTTTCATTATATTTCAATAACTTTATTTAAAAAAGGGTGGTTTTTAGCGATTTGTAGCTAAATTCAATTATTATTTAATAAATTTAGCGATTTTTATTGTTTTTTCATTACATTTCAATAATTTTATTTAAAAAAGCGTGGTTTTGGGCGATTTATAGCTAAATTCAATTACTAGTTAAACAACTTAGCGATTTTTTATTGTTTTCTCATTATATATCAATAATTTTATTTAAAACTGGTGGTTTTTAGCGATTTATAGCTAAATTCAATTATAAGTTACACAATTTAGCGATTTTTTATTGTTTTATAGCTAAATTCAATTACTAGTTAAACAATTTAGCGATTTTTATTGTTTTTTCATTATATTTCAATAATTTTATTTAATAACGGGTGGTTTTTAGCGATTTATAGCTAAATTCAATTATTATTTAAAAAAAATTTAGCGATTTTTATTGTTTTTTCATTATATTTCAATAATTTTATTTAAAAAAGGGTGGTTTTTGGCGATTCATAGCTAAATTCAATTATTATTTAAGAAATGTAGCGGTTTTTTATTGTTTTTTCATTATATTTCAATAATTTTATTTAAAAAAGCGTGGTTTTGGGCGATTTATAGCTAAATTCAATTACTAGTTAAACAATTTAGCGATTTTTTATTGTTTTTTCATTATATTTCAATAATTTTATTTAAAACGGGTGGTTTTTGGCGATTTATAGCTAAATTCAATTATTATTTAAAAAAATTTGGCGATTTTTATTGTTTTTTCATTATATTTCAATAATTCTATTTAATAACGGGTGGTTTTTAGCGATTTATATCTAAATTCAATTATTATTTAAAAAAAATTAGCGATTTTTTATTGTGTGTTTCATTATATTTCAATAATTTTATTTAAAAAAGCGTGGTTTTGGGCGATTTATAGCTAAATTCAATTACTAGTTTAACAATTTAGCGATTTTTTATTGTTTTTTCATTATATTTCAATAATTTTATTTAAAACGGGTGGTTTTTGGCGATTTATAGCTAAATTCAATTATTATTTAAAAAAATTTTGCGATTTTTATTGTTTTTTCATTATATTTCAATAATTTTATTTAAAACTGGTGGTTTTTTAGCGATTTATAGCTAAATTCAATTGTTAGTTAAACAATTTAGCAATTTTTTATTGTTTTTTCATTATATTTCAATAACTTTATTTAAAAAAGGGTGGTTTTTAGCGATTTGTAGCTAAATTCAATTATTATTTAATAAATTTAGCGATTTTTATTGTTTTTTCATTACATTTCAATAATTTTATTTAAAAAAGCGTGGTTTTGGGCGATTTATAGCTAAATTCAATTACTAGTTAAACAACTTAGCGATTTTTTATTGTTTTCTCATTATATATCAATAATTTTATTTAAAACTGGTGGTTTTTAGCGATTTATAGCTAAATTCAATTATTAGTTAAACAATTTAGCGATTTTTTATTGTTTTATAGCTAAATTCAATTACTAGTTAAACAATTTAGCGATTTTTATTGTTTTTTCATTATATTTCAATAATTTTATTTAATAACGGGTGGTTTTTAGCGATTTATAGCTAAATTCAATTATTATTTAAAAAAAATTTAGCGATTTTTATTGTTTTTTCATTATATTTCAATAATTTTATTTAAAAAAGGGTGGTTTTTGGCGATTCATAGCTAAATTCAATTATTATTTAAGAAATGTAGCGGTTTTTTATTGTTTTTTCATTATATTTCAATAATTTTATTTAAAAAAGCGTGGTTTTGGGCGATTTATAGCTAAATTCAATTACTAGTTAAACAATTTAGCGATTTTTTATTGTTTTTTCATTATATTTCAATAATTTTATTTAAAACGGGTGGTTTTTGGCGATTTATAGCTAAATTCAATTATTATTTAAAAAAATTTGGCGATTTTTATTGTTTTTTCATTATATTTCAATAATTCTATTTAATAACGGGTGGTTTTTAGCGATTTATATCTAAATTCAATTATTATTTAAAAAAAATTAGCGATTTTTTATTGTGTGTTTCATTATATTTCAATAATTTTATTTAAAAAAGCGTGGTTTTGGGCGATTTATAGCTAAATTCAATTACTAGTTAAACAATTTAGCGATTTTTTATTGTTTTTTCATTATATTTCAATAATTTTATTTAAAAATGGTTGGTTTTAGGCGATTTATAGCTAAATTCAATTATTTAAAAAATTTAGCGATTTTTTATTGTTTTTTCATTATTTTTCAATAATTTTATTTAAAAAAGGGTGGTTTTTAGCGATTTATAGCTAAATTCAATTATTAGTTAAACAATTTAGCGATTTTTTAGATTTTTTATTGTTTTTTCATTAAATTTCAATAATTTTATTTATTAACGGGTGGTTTTTGGCGATTTATATCTAAATTAAATTATTATTTAAAAAATTTAGCGATTTTTTCATTATAATTCAATAATTTTTTTTAAAAAGGGTAGTTTTGGCGATTTATAGCTAATTTCAATTCTTATTTAAAACATTTAGCGATTTTTTATTGTTTGTTTCATTATATTTCAATAACTTATAGCTAAATTCAATTATTATTTAAATAATTTAGCGATTTTGTATTGTTTTTAATTTTTTTTTTCATTCATCATTTTTTAAATAAAATTATTGAAATATAATGAAAAAACAATAAAAAATCGCTGAATTTTTTAAATAATAATTGAAGTTAGCTATAAATCGCCAACAACCACCCTTTTTTAAATAAAATTATTGAAATATAATGAAAAAATCGCAAAATTTTTTAAATAATAGTATAAATCGCCAAAAACCACCCTTTTATAAATAAAATTATTGAAATGTAATGAAAAAACAATAAAAAATCGCTACATTTTTTAAATAATAATGGAATTTTGCTATAAATCGCCAAAAACCACAATTTTTAAATAAAATGAAAAATAATGAAAAAACAATAAAAAATCGCTGCATTTTTTAAATAATAGTTGAATTTAGCTATAAATCGCTAAAAACCACCCTTTTTTAAATATATTTATAAAAAAATAACTGAATTTAGCTATAAATCGCTAAAACCACCCTTTTTTAATTAAAATTATTGAAATATAATACAACAAACAATAAAAAATCGCTAAATTTTTTAAATAATTATTGAATTTAGCTATAAGTCGCCTAAAACCAACCATTTTTAAATAAAATTATTGTTATATAATGAAAAAACAATAAAACATCGCTAAATTTTTTAAATAATTGAATTTAGCTATAAATCGCCTAAAACCAACCATTTTTAAATAAAATTATTGAAATATAATGAAAAAACAATAAAAAATCGCAAAATTTTTTAAATAATAATTCAATTTAGCTATAAATCGCCAAAACCCAACCTTTTTTAAATAAAATTATTGAAATATGATGAAAAAACAATAAAAATCGCAAAATTTTTTAAATAATAATTGAATTTAGCTATAAATCGCTTAAAACCACCCTTTTTAAATAAAATTATTGGAATATAATAAAAAAATAATAAAAATCGCAAAATTTTTTAAGTAATAATTGAATTTAGCTATAAATCGCTAAAAACCCCCCTTTTTTAAATAAAATTATTGAAATATAATAAAAAAAAATCGCTAAATAATTGAATTTAGCTATAAATCGCTAAAAACCACCCTTTTTTTAATAAAATTATTGAAATATAATGAAAAAACAATAAAAAAATCGCTACATTTTTTAAATAATAATTGAATTTAGCTATAAATCGCCAAAAAACCACCCTTTTTTAAATAAAATTATTGAAATATAATGAAAAAACAATAAAAAATCGCTAAATTGCTTAACTAATAATTGAATTTAGCTATAAATCGCTAAAAACCATCCGTTATTAAATAAAATTAGTGAAATATAATGAAAAAACAATAAAAAATCGCTAAATTGTTTAACTAGTAATTGAATTTAGCTATAAATCGCCCAAAACCAACCATTTTTAAATAAAATTATTGTTATATAATGAAAAAACAATAAAAAATCGCAAAATTTTTTAAATAATAATTGAATTTAGCTATAAATCGCTAAAAACCACCCTTTTTTAAATAAAATTATTGAAATATAATAAAAAAAACAATAAAAAAATCGCTAAATTTTTAAATAATAATTGAATTTAGCTATAAATCGCTAAAAACCACCCTTTTTTAATTAAAATTATTGAAATATAATAAAACAAACTATAAAAAATCGCTAAATTTTTTAAATAATAATTGAATTTAGCTATAAGTCGCCTAAAACCAACCATTTTTAAATAAAATTATTGTTATATAATGAAAAAACAATAAAAAATCGCAAAATTTTTTAAATAATAATTGAATTTAGCTATAAATCGCTAAAAACCACCCTTTTTTAAATAAAATTATTGAAATATAATAAAAAAAACAATAAAAAAATCGCTAAATTTTTAAATAATAATTGAATTTAGCTATAAGTCGCCAAAAACTGCCCTTTTTTAAATAAAGTTATTGAAATATAATGAAAAAACAATTAAAAATCGCTAAATTGCTTAACTAATAATTGAATTTAGCTATAAATCGCTAAAAACCACCCGTTATTAAATAAAATTATTGAAATATAATGAAAAAACAATAAAAAATCGCTAAATTGTTTAACTAGTAATTGAATTTAGCTATAAATCGCCCAAAACCACTTTTTTTTAAATAAAATTATTGAAATATAATGAAAAAACAATAAAAAATCGCTAAATTATTTAAATAAAATTATTGAAATATAATGAAAAAACAATAAAAAATCGCTACATTTTTCAAATAATAATTGAATTTAGCTATAAATCGCCAAAAACCACCCTTTTTTAAATAAAATTATTGAAATATAATGAAAAAACAATAAAAAATCGCTAAATTTTTTAAATAAAATTATTGAAATATAATGAAAAAACAATAAAAAATCGCTACATTGTTTAAATAATAATTGAATTTAGCTATAAATAGCCAAAAACCAAAATTTTTTAAATAAAATTATTGAAATATAATTAAAAAACAATAAAAAAATCGCAAAATTTTTTAAAAAATAATTGAATTTAGCTATACATCGCCTAAAACCACTCATTTTTAAATAAAATTATTGAAATATAATGAAAAAACAATAAAAATCGCAAAATTTTTTAAATAATAATTGAATTTAGCTATAAATCGCTTAAAACCACCCTTTTTAAATAAAATTATTGGAATATAATAAAAAAATAATAAAAATCGCAAAATTTTTTAAGTAATAATTGAATTTAGCTATAAATCGCTAAAAACCCCCCTTTTTTAAATAAAATTATTGAAATATAATAAAAAAAAATCGCTAAATAATTGAATTTAGCTATAAATCGCTAAAAACCACCCTTTTTTTAATAAAATTATTGAAATATAATGAAAAAACAATAAAAAAATCGCTACATTTTTTAAATAATAATTGAATTTAGCTATAAATCGCCAAAAAACCACCCTTTTTTAAATAAAATTATTGAAATATAATGAAAAAACAATAAAAAATCGCTAAATTGCTTAACTAATAATTGAATTTAGCTATAAATCGCTAAAAACCATCCGTTATTAAATAAAATTAGTGAAATATAATGAAAAAACAATAAAAAATCGCTAAATTGTTTAACTAGTAATTGAATTTAGCTATAAATCGCCAAAAACCACCCTTTTTTAAATAAAATTATTGAAATATAATGAAAAAACAATAAAAAATCGCTACATTTTTTAAATAATAATTGAATTTAGCTATAAATCGCCTAAAACCACCCTTTTTTAAATAAAATTATTGAAATATAATGAAAAAACAATAAAAAATCGCTAAATTGCTAAACTAATAATTGAATTTAGCTATAAATCGCTAAAAACCACCCGTTATTAAATAAAATTATTGAAATATAATGAAAAAACAATAAAAAATCGCTAAATTGCTTAACTAATAATTGAATTTAGCTATAAATCGCTAAAAACCACCCGTTATTAAATAAAATTATTGAAATATAATGAAAAAACAATAAAAAATCGCTAAATTGTTTAACTAGTAATTGAATTTAGCTATAAATCGCCAAAAACCACCCTTTTTTAAATAAAAGTATTGAAATATAATGAAAAAACAATAAAAAATCGCTAAATTTTTTAAATAATAATTGAATTTAGCTATAAATCGCCTAAAACCACCCTTTTTTAAATAAAATTATTGAAATATAATGAAAAAACAATAAAAAATCGCTAAATTGCTTAACTAATAATTGAATTTAGCTATAAATCGCTAAAAACCACCCGTTATTAAATAAAATTATTGAAATATAATGAAAAAACAATAAAAAATCGCTACATTTTTTAAATACTAATTGAATTTTGCTATAAATCGCCAAAAACCACAATTTTTAAATAAAATGAAAAATAATAAAAAATCGCTGCATTTTTTAAATAATAGTTGAATTTAGCTATAAATCGCTAAAAAACCACCCTTTTTTAAATATATTTATAAAAAAATATCTGAATTTAGCTATAAAACGCTAAAACCACCCTTTTTTAATTAAAATTATTGAAATATAATAAAACAAACAATAAAAAATCGCTAAATTTTTTAAATAATTATTGAATTTAGCTATAAATCGCCTAAAACCAACCATTTTTAAATAAAATTATTGAAATATAATGAAAAAACAGTAAAAAATCGCAAAATGTTTTAAATAATAATTCAATTTAGCTATAAATCGCCTAAAACCAACCATTTTTAAATAAAATTATTGTTATATAATGAAAAAAACAATAAAAAATCGCAAAATTTTTTAAATAATAATTGAATTTAGCTATAAATCGCTAAAAACCACCCTTTTTTATTTAAAATTATTGAAATATAATAAAAAAAACAATAAAAAAAATCGCTAAATTTTTAAATAATAATTGAATTTAGCTATAAGTCGCCAAAAACTGCCCTTTTTTAAATAAAGTTATTGAAATATAATGAAAAAATAATAAAAATCGCAAAATTTTTTAAGTAATAATTGAATTTAGCTATAAATCGCTAAAACCCCCCTTTTTTAAATAAAATTATTGAAATATAATAAAAAAAAATCGCTAAATAATTGAATTTAGCTATAAATCGCTAAAAACCACCCTTTTTTTAATAAAATTATTGAAATATAATGAAAAAACAATAAAAAATCGCTAAATTGCTTAACTAATAATTGAATTTAGCTATAAATCGCTAAAAACCATCCGTTATTAAATAAAATTATTGAAATATAATGAAAAAACAATAAAAAATCGCTAAATTGTTTAACTAGTAATTGAATTTAGCTATAAATCGCCAAAAACCACCCTTTTTTAAATAAAATTATTGAAATATAATGAAAAAACAATAAAAAATCGCTACATTTTTTAAATAATAATTGAATTTAGCTATAAATCGCCTAAAACCACCCTTTTTTAAATAAAATTATTGAAATATAATGAAAAAACAATAAAAAATCGCTAAATTGCTAAACTAATAATTGAATTTAGCTATAAATCGCTAAAAACCACCCGTTATTAAATAAAATTATTGAAATATAATGAAAAAACAATAAAAAATCGCTAAATTGCTTAACTAATAATTGAATTTAGCTATAAATCGCCAAAAACCACCCTTTTTTAAATAAAAGTATTGAAATATAATGAAAAAACAATAAAAAATCGCTAAATTGCTTAACTAATAATTGAATTTAGCTATAAATCGCTAAAAACCATCCGTTATTAAATAAAATTATTGAAATATAATGAAAAAACAATAAAAAAATCGCTAAATTGTTTAACTAGTAATTGAATTTAGCTATAAATCGCCAAAAACCACCCTTTTTTAAATAAAAGTATTGAAATATAATGAAAAAACAATAAAAAATCGCTAAATTTTTTAAATAATAATTGAATTTAGCTATAAATCGCCTAAAACCACCCTTTTTTAAATAAAATTATTGAAATATAATGAAAAAACAATAAAAAATCGCTAAATTGCTTAACTAATAATTGAATTTAGCTATAAATCGCTAAAAACCACCCGTTATTAAATAAAATTATTGAAATATAATGAAAAAACAATAAAAAATCGCTACATTTTTTAAATAATAATTGAATTTTGCTATAAATCGCCAAAAACCACAATTTTTAAATAAAATGAAAAATAATGAAAAAACAATAAAAAATCGCTGCATTTTTTAAATAATAGTTGAATTTAGCTATAAATCGCTAAAAACCACCCTTTTTTAAATATATTTATAAAAAAATATCTGAATTTAGCTATAAATCGCTAAAACCACCCTTTTTTAATTAAAATTATTGAAATATAATAAAACAAACAATAAAAAATCGCTAAATTTTTTAAATAATTATTGAATTTAGCTATAAATCGCCTAAAACCAACCATTTTTAAATAAAATTATTGAAATATAATGAAAAAACAGTAAAAAATCGCAAAATTTTTTAAATAATAATTCAATTTAGCTATAAATCGCCTAAAACCAACCATTTTTAAATAAAATTATTGTTATATAATGAAAAAACAATAAAAAATCGCAAAATTTTTTAAATAATAATTGAATTTAGCTATAAATCGCTAAAAACCACCCTTTTTTAAATAAAATTATTGAAATATAATAAAAAAAACAATAAAAAAAATCGCTAAATTTTTAAATAATAATTGAATTTAGCTATAAGTCGCCAAAAACTGCCCTTTTTTAAATAAAGTTATTGAAATATAATGAAAAAACAATAAAAAATCGCAAAATTTTTAAAAAAATAATTGAATTTAGCTATAAATCGCCTAAAACCACTCATTTTTAAATAAAATTATTGAAATATATTGAAAAAACAATAAAAATAGCTAAATTGCTTAACTAATAATTGAATTTAGTTATAAATCGCTAAAAACCACCCGTTATTAAATAAAATTATTGAAATATAATGAAAAAACAATAAAAAATCGCTAAATTGTTTAACTAGTAATTGAATTTAGCTATAAATCGCCAAAAACCACCCTTTTTTAAATAAAATTATTGAAATATAATGAAAAAAACAATAAAAAATCGCTACATTTTTCAAATAATAATTGAATTTAGCTATAAAACGCCAAAAACCACCCTTTTTTAAATAAAATTATTGAAATATAATGAAAAAACAATAAAAATCGCTAAATTATTTAAATAAAATTATTGAAATATAATGAAAAAACAATAAAAAATCGCTACATTTTTCAAATAATAATTGAATTTAGCTATAAATCGCCAAAAACCACCCTTTTTTAAATAAAATTATTGAAATATAATGAAAAAACAATAAAAAATCGCTAAATTTTTTAAATAAAATTATTGAAATATAATGAAAAAACAATAAAAAATCGCTACATTGTTTAAATAATAATTGAATTTAGCTATAAATAGCCAAAAACCAACATTTTTTAAATAAAATTATTGAAATATAATTAAAAAACAATAAAAAAATCGCAAAATTTTTTAAAAAATAATTGAATTTAGCTATACATCGCCTAAAACCACTCATTTTTAAATAAAATTATTGAAATATAATGACAAACAATAAAAATCGCAAAATTTTTTAAATAATAATTGAATTTAGCTATAAATCGCTTAAAACCACCCTTTTTAAATAAAATTATTGAAATATAATAAAAAAAAACAATAAAAAAAAAATCGCTAATTAATTGAAGTTAGCTATAAATCGCTAAAAACCACCCTTTTTTAAATAAAGTTATTGAAATATAATGAAAAAATAATAAAAATCGCAAAATTTTTTAAGTAATAATTGAATTTAGCTATAAATCGCTAAAAACCCCCCTTTTTTTAATAAAATTATTGAAATATAATGAAAAAACAATAAAAAATCGCTACATTTTTTAAATAATAATTGAATTTAGCTATAAATCGCCAAAAAACCACCCTTTTTTAAATAAAATTATTGAAATATAATGAAAAAACAATAAAAAATCGCTACATTTTTTAAATAATAATTGAATTTAGCTATAAATCGCTAAAAACCACCCGTTATTAAATAAAATTATTGAAATATAATGAAAAAACAATAAAAAATCGCTAAATTGTTTAACTAGTAATTGAATTTAGCTATAAATCGCCAAAAACCACCCTTTTTTAAATAAAATTATTGAAATATAATGAAAAAACAATAAAAAATCGCTACATTTTTTAAATAATAATTGAATTTAGCTATAAATCGCTTAAAAAAACCCGTTATTAAATAAAATTATTGAAATATAATGAAAAAACAATAAAAAATCGCTAAATTGCTTAACTAATAATTGAATTTAGCTATAAATCGCTAAAAACCACCCGTTATTAAATAAAATTATTGAAATATAATGAAAAAACAATAAAAAATCGCTAAATTGTTTAACTAGTAATTGAATTTAGCTATAAATCGCCAAAAACCACCCTTTTTTAAATAAAATTATTGAAATATAATGAAAAAACAATAAAAAATCGCTACATTTTTTAAATAATAATTGAATTTAGCTATAAATCGCCTAAAACCACCCTTTTATAAATAAAATTATTGAAATATAATGAAAAAACAATAAAAAATCGCTAAATTGCTTAACTAATAATTGAATTTAGCTATAAATCGCTAAAAACCACCCGTTATTAAATAAAATTATTGAAATATAATGAAAAAACAATAAAAAATCGCTAAATTGTTTAACTAGTAATTGAATTTAGCTATAAATCGCCAAAAACCACCCTTTTTTAAATAAAATTATTGAAATATAATGAAAAAACAATAAAAAATCGCTACATTTTTTAAATAATAATTTAATTTAGCTATAAATCGCCTAAAACCACCCTTTTTTAAATAAAATTATTGAAATATAATGAAAAAACAATAAAAAATTGCTAAATTGCTTAACTAATAATTGAATTTAGCTATAAATCGCTAAAAACCACCCGTTATTAAATAAAATTATTGAAATATAATGAAAAAACAATAAAAAATCGCTAAATTGCTTAACTAATAATTGAATTTAGCTATAAATCGCTAAAAACCACCCGTTATTAAATAAAATTATTGAAATATAATGAAAAAACAATAAAAAATCGCTAAATTGTTTAACTAGTAATTGAATTTAGCTATAAATCGCCAAAAACCACCCTTTTTTAAATAAAATTATTGAAATATAATGAAAAAACAATAAAAAATCGCTACATTTTTTAAATAATAATTGAATTTAGCTATAAATCGCCAAAAAACCACCCTTTTTTAAATAAAATTATTGAAATATAATGAAAAAACAATAAAAAATCGCTAAATTGCTTAACTAATAATTGAATTTAGCTATAAGTCGCTAAAAACCACCCGTTATTAAATAAAATTATTGAAATATAATGAAAAAACAATAAAAAATCGCTAAATTGTTTAACTAGTAATTGAATTTAGCTATAAATCGCCAAAAAACCACCCTTTTTTAAATAAAATTATTGAAATATAATGAAAAAACAATAAAAAATCGCTAAATTGCTTAACTAATAATTGAATTTAGCTATAAGTCGCTAAAAACCACCCGTTATTAAATAAAATTATTGAAATATAATGAAAAAACAATAAAAAATCGCTAAATTGTTTAACTAGTAATTGAATTTAGCTATAAATCGCCAAAAACCACCCTTTTTTAAATAAAATTATTGAAATATAATGAAAAAACAATAAAAAATCGCTACATTTTTTAAATAATAATTTAATTTAGCTATAAATCGCCTAAAACCACCCTTTTTTAAATAAAATTATTGAAATATAATGAAAAAACAATAAAAAATTGCTAAATTGCTTAACTAATAATTGAATTTAGCTATAAATCGCTAAAAACCACCCGTTATTAAATAAAATTATTGAAATTATAATGATTTACTTTAAGTGTTTATGTTATGTAGTTATATTTCTTGACTTGTGGTATATGGCAATACTAATCGTGTCAATCACTAGTTTTAAGATAATTGAGGTAAGTTATCGATTCGTCCGAATCCATAACTATTCTCGACATTTCCGGCATTCTATTTTTGCCAACCTAATTGTTAGCACGTTAAATAAATAAATCCTGATTTAAATTAAAAATCACGTGTTGTGTCATTATAATTCAGGTGTGGGGTTCACCAAAATGCCAAAATACATTCATAAACAGACAATAATTGACGCTTTAATAGAGGCAAATATCGAATTTAATGAAAATGCTACATTGCCTGAATTGCGGAAAATTTATGATGAACATTTTGAAGCTGAGTGCGGTGGAAGTGTGGATGCAATAAAGATTTGTGACCATTCCGAATCCAATGAAATTGCTGATGTTGATGAAAATAAAATTTTTGCGACTGATGGAAGTAAAATTTCTGATGCTAGTGCTCTGCCGCAAAATTCTGAAGTTACCACTGATTTGGTAAAATCTATTGTTGATGCTGTGCTGAAGTCTCATTTTGCAGCTAAAATAAATGAAGTAAGCCCAACCGCCAGTGCTTATATGAACGCCGCAGCTGGAGTTGAATTAAATGCTGTAAATAATACTGATGCCAATGAAGTAGATTATCTAAATCGTCAAATAGCATTGTTACAAGAGCGTCGGGAAATGTTAGCTTTAAGTGGCGGGTTAAATCGATCGGCTGGAAAAAAATTTGATTTCGTTGCTTTTGAGGCAATGGTCCACCGCTTCAGCGGGGACGATACATATGATATGTGTAAATGGTTCGATGATCTGGAGGATGCTTTTTCAATATTAACCATTTCTAATATTGAGTTCAATGAAGGTGACAAATTTATCACAACACGCCGTTTGCTTGATGGCACTGCCAAAATTTTTTTGCGCACGATTTCTGTACGTACTTATGATGAACTGAAGAAAGAGCTAATTCGAGAGTTTGGAAAAACTTTTACGATGCAAGAAGTTTTCTTTCAACTTAAATCTCGTGTTTTAGCACCAACCGAATCAGTTAAGCGTTATGTGATTGAAAAACAGGAGATTGCAATGCGGTCTAAGATCCCTGAGTCCGAATTAATTGATTCGATAATTGAAGGTCTTAATGACAAATCGCAACATGTATCGATGCTTTATACTGCCAAGGACATGACGGAGCTTAAAACTTTACTGGAGCGTTATGAGAAAAAGAGAGTTGTAGGTGCATCAAAAATAAGTGGTAATGTGGTACCTATTAGCCTTCCTAAATCAAAATGGCCGACTAATTCTACTGTGGCTTTAAAATCATCTGCTGTTGTCAGGCCTGCTGATTCACAAATCCGTTGCTTTAATTGTTCACAATTTGGACATTACCAAAGCCAGTGCCAGATGCCGAAGAGACCACAAAATTCCTGTTTCATCTGTGCGGAGGTTGGTCACTATCACCAGGTCTGCCCTAAGAAAAAGCGTGTTGTAGCTGCTGTTGAATCCAATGATGATGATGAGGTTGCCGCACAACTGGAAGCTTTCCAATTGGTAAGTGTTGCCTTCCTTGATCAAAATAAGTGCACTGGGTTAATTGATTGTGTTTCTTTATTTGATACCGGTAGCCCCGCTAGCTTTATACGAAAATCTTTAGTTCCTTTTGAGATAAAAAGGGCAAGGAGTTTGTCACCATATATTGGTGTCGGCAATAGAAGAATAAGTACGTATGGGGTTGTAAAATGCCGCATTGTTTTTAGAAAGTGTAAATTTACTCATTTGTTAATTGTTTTGCCGGATGATGAAACTGTTGTGCCTTTACTTATAGGCCGTGATCTCTTATTTAAAATGAATATACGGTTGTGTCAAATAAAACATGTTGAATTAAATAAAGAAAATGAATTACTTAAATTGAATGAGCAGATTGTCAGTGCACTTAAGTTTGATTTATACAGAAGTCCAGGGGGGTTATTTTCTGGGGGTCCAACCGGGGATGATGTTTATGAGACGGGAAAGGGGTGTGACCAGGGTGGTATTTGTTTGTCTGGGGGGGATGTGAGTGACATTGACTCAAATGCGTTTGCACGAAGGGACACCGATATGGATGTTATTTCTGATTTGGAGATTTTAGATATTAGTGATATTGATAATGGGACTTTGATGATAATGACATTGAATAATTTGGCTTGTGGTGTTGAAGTTGACGATATTGGTGATTTTAATTTATGTGATTTTGGGGATTTGGGATTTCAGATTTGTGGAATTAGCACGGGGACGCATGTTGATGTTGATGGTTTGCTAGATGTTTCTGATGCGGATGTTTTAAGGTCGGTTATAGTTAATGAGTATCAACATTGCGTTGGTAAGCCCACGAAGACCTTGGATTATTCAATGAGGATCCGTTTGGGCAGCGACGTACCTTTATATTGTGGACCCCGTCGGTTGTCATATCGTGAGAAGGTTTATGTGCAGAGGACTTTGGATGACTTGTTAGATCAGGGTATTATAAGACCTAGTGAATCACCGTATGCTTCTCCGATAGTTCTGGTTAGGAAAGGAAATGGTGACCTGCGTATGTGTGTCGATTATCGCTCTTTGAACAGGATAACTGTGAGGGACAATTATCCGTTGCCTGTTATTGAGGACTGTTTGGGATATTTAGGAGGAAAGAAGTATTTTAGCACTTTGGATTTGAGAAATGGATTTCACCATGTAAAGATGCATGAGGATTCTGTACACTACACTTCATTCGTTACACCGCTGGGCCAGTTTGAATATTGTAATATGCCATTTGGTCTTAAGAATGCTCCGGCAGTTTTTCAGAGATTTATTAATACGATTTTTAGGGGTTTGATTGCTGCTGGTAGGATTGTTATATATCTTGATGATATTAGTATAGCGACTGAGACCTTAGGGGAGCACATTGAGATATTAACGGAGGTTCTGAAATTGGTTAGTGAGTATGGCTTGGAGCTTAATTTGGGAAAATGTAAATTTGGTTATAGGGAAATTCGGTATTTGGGCTATCTTGTCAACGAGAATGGTGTTCGGCCTAGTGATAGTCATATAGGGACTATACGGGACTATACGGGACTACCCTATGCCGACCAATGGTAGGGAGTTGCTAAGGTGTTTGGGGTTTTTTTCTTATTTCCGGCGATTTGTTGAAAATTTTTCGCGAAGAGCAAAACCGCTCACCCAGTTGACGAAAAAGGATGTGGTCTTTGAGTGGACCGATGAGTGCACGGATGCATTTCTGGGCCTGAGGGAATCGTTGACAAATCCGCCTGTGTTGGCAGTGTACAGTCCATTTCATGAGACTGAACTACACACGGATGCTAGTTCGAAGGGTTTTGGTGCTGTTCTGCTGCAAAAGAAGGCTGATGGCAAATTTCATCCAGTGTCGTATTTTTCGAAGACTAGTTCGCCGGCTGAGTCGAGGTACCATAGCTTTGAACTTGAGACTTTGGCTATAGTTTACGCTTTGGAAAGATTTAGAATGTTTTTAGAGGGAATTCCTTTCACTATAGTCACCGACTGCAATTCTTTGACATTGACTTTAAATAGGAGGCAGATAAATCCGAGAATCGCTAGGTGGGCTCTCGAACTGGAGAATTATGATTATAAGATTAGGCATCGCAAGGGGATAATGATGGCTCACGTTGACGCACTTAGTCGGGCACCTTTGGTGGCGGCAATCGATGGAGGTGATGTTGACTTGAATATTCAAATAGCCCAGTCGCGGGATGGGACAATTCGGTCGATATTGGGAAAACTAGAGAACGAAGAGTTGGAGGATTATGTACTGGATAATGGAGTAGTGTTTAGACGTGGTGTGAGAAATCAAATGCAGATGTATGTACCTCGTGAGCTCGAGGATAATGTCATGAGACTGGTGCATGAGAAGTATGGACATGTTGGTATAGAGAAGTGTGTGAGCCAGATACAGAAACATTATTGGTTCCCTAAGATGCGGGAGAAATTGAACGTCTTTATTAGGAATTGTCTGAAGTGTATTTATTATTCGCCGTCCGCTAGGGGTAATGAAAGGAATTTGTACGATATACCCAAGAAGCCGGAACCTTTTGATACGATTCATATTGATCACTTTGGACCACTTCCCTCCATTAATTCTAAACGTAAGCATATATTGGTTGTGGTGGATGCATTTACTAAGTTTGTGAAACTTTATGCTGTGAATTCTCCCGGGACGAAGGAGGCATGTTGTGCACTTAGAAAGTATTTTGAGGGTTATAGTCGCCCACGTAGGATAATTAGTGATAGGGGCACCTGTTTTACCTCGAACGAGTTTGCGAATTTCGTGCTTGAGAATAATTTGAAACACATTAAGGTTTCTGTAGCTTCACCCCAGTCAAACGGCCAGGTCGAGAGGGTGAATAGGGACCTGAAGGCCATGTTGGCTAAATTGACTGAGCCCATAGGCCATGCGGACTGGGTGAGGAAATTGTCTGAAGTGGAGTTCGCTATGAATAACACGGTGCATAGTTCCATAAAGCAGACTCCGAGTAAGTTGTTATTTGGTGTGGAGCAACGTGGTGCAATTATTGACGAGTTGACGGAGCACTTGGGGGGTGCTTATGGAGGTACGGATTCCGATTTGGTCGGTATTAGGGAAAGGGCATCAGAGGCTATACAAAGGTCGCAGACGTATAATCATCAATATTTTAACAGACACCACAGGCCAGCGAAATTGTTTGAGGTCGGCGATCTAGTTGTTATGAGAAATGTTGATACAACGGCGGGAGTGAATAAGAAATTCATACCAAGGTATCGCGGTCCTTATGTCGTGCAAAAGCAATTGGGTAATGATCGTTACTTGATAGCTGATGTTGACGGCTGTCAGGTGACTCAGATGCCTTACAGTGGCATCATTGATTCGAGTAGGCTTAGGAAATGGTTGGAACCTATTGGGCATGCTGATGATGCTATAGGGGACTTCGAGGGCAACACTGAGGATGATTATGTAGAATATGAATTTTTGGACGATGAATTTGATTCGAATAATTGACAATCGGGGTCGATTGTCGAGTCAGATTGGTCGAGCTATAATGATTTACTTTAAGTGTTTATGTTATGTAGTTATATTTCTTGACTTGTGGTATATGGCAATACTAATCGTGTCAATCACTAGTTTTAAGATAATTGAGGTAAGTTATCGATTCGTCCGAATCGATAACTATTCTCGACATTTCCGGCATTCTATTTTTGCCAACCTAATTGTTAGCACGTTAAATAAATAAATCCTGATTTAAATTAAAAATCACGTGTTGTGTCATTATAAAATATAATGAAAAAACAATAAAAAATCGCTAAATTGCTTAACTAATAATTGAATTTAGCTATAAATCGCTAAAAACCACCCGTTATTAAATAAAATTATTGAAATATAATGAAAAAACAATAAAAAATCGCTAAATTGTTTAACTAGTAATTGAATTTAGCTATAAATCGCCAAAAACCACCCTTTTTTAAATAAAATTATTGAAATATAATGAAAAAACAATAAAAAATCGCTAAATTGCTTAACTAATAATTGAATTTAGCTATAAATCGCTAAAAACCACCCGTTATTAAATAAAATTATTGAAATATAATGAAAAAACAATAAAAAATCGCTAAATTGTTTAACTAGTAATTGAATTTAGCTATAAATCGCCAAAAAACCACCCTTTTTTAAATAAAATTATTGAAATATAATGAAAAATCAATAAAAAATCGATAAATTGCTTAACTAATAATTGAATTTAGCTATAAATCGCTAAAAACCATCCGTTATTAAATAAAATTATTGAAATATAATGAAAAAACAATAACAAATCGCTAAATTGCTTAACTAATAATTGAATTTAGCTATAAATCGCTAAAAACCACCCGTTATTAAATAAAATTATTGAAATATAATGAAAAAACAATAAAAAATCGCTAAATTGTTTAACTAGTAATTGAATTTAGCTATAAATCGCCAAAACCACCCTTTTTTAAATAAAATTGTTGCAATATAATGAAAAAACAATAAAAAATCGCTACATTTTTTAAATAATAATTGAATTTAGCTATAAATCGCCTAAAACCACCCTTTTTTAAATAAAATTATTGAAATATAATGAAAAAACAATAAAAAATCGCTAAATTGCTTAACTAATAATTGAATTTAGCTATAAATCGCTAAAAACCACCCGTTATTAAATAAAATTATTGAAATATAATGAAAAAACAATAAAAAATCGCTAAATTGCTTAACTAATAATTGAATTTAGCTATAAATCGCTAAAAACCACCCGTTATTAAATAAAATTATTGAAATATAATGAAAAAACTATAAAAAATCGCTAAATTGTTTAACTAGTAATTGAATTTAGCTATAAATCGCCAAAAACCACCCTTTTTTAAATAAAATTATTGAAATATAATGAAAAAACAATAAAAAATCGCTACATTTTTTAAATAATAATTTAATTTAGCTATAAATCGCCTAAAACCACCCTTTTTTAAATAAAATTATTGAAATATAATGAAAAAACAATAAAAAATCGCTAAATTGCTTAACTAATAATTGAATTTAGCTATAAATCGCTAAAAACCACCCGTTATTAAATAAAATTATTGAAATATAATGAAAAAACAATAAAAAATCGCTAAATTGCTTAACTAATAATTGAATTTAGCTATAAATCGCATGTTGATGTTGATGGTTTGCTAGATGTTTCTGATGCGGATGTTTTAAGGTCGGTTATAGTTAATGAGTATCAACATTGCGTTGGTAAGCCCACGAAGACCTTGGATTATTCAATGAGGATCCGTTTGGGCAGCGACGTACCTTTATATTGTGGACCCCGTCGGTTGTCATATCGTGAGAAGGTTTATGTGCAGAGGACTTTGGATGACTTGTTAGATCAGGGTATTATAAGACCTAGTGAATCACCGTATGCTTCTCCGATAGTTCTGGTTAGGAAAGGAAATGGTGACCTGCGTATGTGTGTCGATTATCGCTCTTTGAACAGGATAACTGTGAGGGACAATTATCCGTTGCCTGTTATTGAGGACTGTTTGGGATATTTAGGAGGAAAGAAGTATTTTAGCACTTTGGATTTGAGAAATGGATTTCACCATGTAAAGATGCATGAGGATTCTGTACACTACACTTCATTCGTTACACCGCTGGGCCAGTTTGAATATTGTAATATGCCATTTGGTCTTAAGAATGCTCCGGCAGTTTTTCAGAGATTTATTAATACGATTTTTAGGGGTTTGATTGCTGCTGGTAGGATTGTTATATATCTTGATGATATTAGTATAGCGACTGAGACCTTAGGGGAGCACATTGAGATATTAACGGAGGTTCTGAAATTGGTTAGTGAGTATGGCTTGGAGCTTAATTTGGGAAAATGTAAATTTGGTTATAGGGAAATTCGGTATTTGGGCTATCTTGTCAACGAGAATGGTGTTCGGCCTAGTGATAGTCATATAGGGACTATACGGGACTATACGGGACTACCCTATGCCGACCAATGGTAGGGAGTTGCTAAGGTGTTTGGGGTTTTTTTCTTATTTCCGGCGATTTGTTGAAAATTTTTCGCGAAGAGCAAAACCGCTCACCCAGTTGACGAAAAAGGATGTGGTCTTTGAGTGGACCGATGAGTGCACGGATGCATTTCTGGGCCTGAGGGAATCGTTGACAAATCCGCCTGTGTTGGCAGTGTACAGTCCATTTCATGAGACTGAACTACACACGGATGCTAGTTCGAAGGGTTTTGGTGCTGTTCTGCTGCAAAAGAAGGCTGATGGCAAATTTCATCCAGTGTCGTATTTTTCGAAGACTAGTTCGCCGGCTGAGTCGAGGTACCATAGCTTTGAACTTGAGACTTTGGCTATAGTTTACGCTTTGGAAAGATTTAGAATGTTTTTAGAGGGAA
Source organism: Pollenia angustigena (assembly GCA_930367215.1). NCBI lineage: Eukaryota > Metazoa > Arthropoda > Insecta > Diptera > Polleniidae > Pollenia > Pollenia angustigena. The sequence goes on along the minus strand of OV884061.1, from coordinate 5,041,651 downwards.
TTCCTTTCACTATAGTCACCGACTGCAATTCTTTGACATTGACTTTAAATAGGAGGCAGATAAATCCGAGAATCGCTAGGTGGGCTCTCGAACTGGAGAATTATGATTATAAGATTAGGCATCGCAAGGGGATAATGATGGCTCACGTTGACGCACTTAGTCGGGCACCTTTGGTGGCGGCAATCGATGGAGGTGATGTTGACTTGAATATTCAAATAGCCCAGTCGCGGGATGGGACAATTCGGTCGATATTGGGAAAACTAGAGAACGAAGAGTTGGAGGATTATGTACTGGATAATGGAGTAGTGTTTAGACGTGGTGTGAGAAATCAAATGCAGATGTATGTACCTCGTGAGCTCGAGGATAATGTCATGAGACTGGTGCATGAGAAGTATGGACATGTTGGTATAGAGAAGTGTGTGAGCCAGATACAGAAACATTATTGGTTCCCTAAGATGCGGGAGAAATTGAACGTCTTTATTAGGAATTGTCTGAAGTGTATTTATTATTCGCCGTCCGCTAGGGGTAATGAAAGGAATTTGTACGATATACCCAAGAAGCCGGAACCTTTTGATACGATTCATATTGATCACTTTGGACCACTTCCCTCCATTAATTCTAAACGTAAGCATATATTGGTTGTGGTGGATGCATTTACTAAGTTTGTGAAACTTTATGCTGTGAATTCTCCCGGGACGAAGGAGGCATGTTGTGCACTTAGAAAGTATTTTGAGGGTTATAGTCGCCCACGTAGGATAATTAGTGATAGGGGCACCTGTTTTACCTCGAACGAGTTTGCGAATTTCGTGCTTGAGAATAATTTGAAACACATTAAGGTTTCTGTAGCTTCACCCCAGTCAAACGGCCAGGTCGAGAGGGTGAATAGGGACCTGAAGGCCATGTTGGCTAAATTGACTGAGCCCATAGGCCATGCGGACTGGGTGAGGAAATTGTCTGAAGTGGAGTTCGCTATGAATAACACGGTGCATAGTTCCATAAAGCAGACTCCGAGTAAGTTGTTATTTGGTGTGGAGCAACGTGGTGCAATTATTGACGAGTTGACGGAGCACTTGGGGGGTGCTTATGGAGGTACGGATTCCGATTTGGTCGGTATTAGGGAAAGGGCATCAGAGGCTATACAAAGGTCGCAGACGTATAATCATCAATATTTTAACAGACACCACAGGCCAGCGAAATTGTTTGAGGTCGGCGATCTAGTTGTTATGAGAAATGTTGATACAACGGCGGGAGTGAATAAGAAATTCATACCAAGGTATCGCGGTCCTTATGTCGTGCAAAAGCAATTGGGTAATGATCGTTACTTGATAGCTGATGTTGACGGCTGTCAGGTGACTCAGATGCCTTACAGTGGCATCATTGATTCGAGTAGGCTTAGGAAATGGTTGGAACCTATTGGGCATGCTGATGATGCTATAGGGGACTTCGAGGGCAACACTGAGGATGATTATGTAGAATATGAATTTTTGGACGATGAATTTGATTCGAATAATTGACAATCGGGGTCGATTGTCGAGTCAGATTGGTCGAGCTATAATGATTTACTTTAAGTGTTTATGTTATGTAGTTATATTTCTTGACTTGTGGTATATGGCAATACTAATCGTGTCAATCACTAGTTTTAAGATAATTGAGGTAAGTTATCGATTCGGACGAATCGATAACTATTCTCGACATTTCCGGCATTCTATTTTTGCCAACCTAATTGTTAGCACGTTAAATAAATAAATCCTGATTTAAATTAAAAATCACGTGTTGTGTCATTATAAAATATAATGAAAAAACAATAAAAAATCGCTAAATTGCTTAACTAATAATTGAATTTTGCTATAAATCGCTAAAAACCACCCGTTATTAAATAAAATTATTGAAATATAATGAAAAAACAATAAAAAATCGCTAAATTGTTTAACTAGTAATTGAATTTAGCTATAAATCGCCAAAAACCACCCTTTTTTAAATAAAATTATTGAAATATAATGAAAAAACAATAAAAAATCGCTAAATTGCTTAACTAATAATTGAATTTAGCTATAAATCGCTAAAAACCACCCGTTATTAAATAAAATTATTGAAATATAATGAAAAAACAATAAAAAATCGCTAAATTGTTTAACTAGTAATTGAATTTAGCTATAAATCGCCAAAAAACCACCCTTTTTTAAATAAAATTATTGAAATATAATGAAAAAACAATAAAAAATCGATAAATTGCTTAACTAATAATTGAATTTAGCTATAAATCGCTAAAAACCACCCGTTATTAAATAAAATTATTGAAATATAATGAAAAAACAATAACAAATCGCTAAATTGCTTAACTAATAATTGAATTTAGCTATAAATCGCTAAAAACCACCCGTTATTAAATAAAATTATTGAAATATAATGAAAAAACAATAAAAAATCGCTAAATTGTTTAACTAGTAATTGAATTTAGCTATAAATCGCCAAAACCACCCTTTTTTAAATAAAATTGTTGCAATATAATGAAAAAACAATAAAAAATCGCTACATTTTTTAAATAATAATTGAATTTAGCTATAAATCGCCTAAAACCACCCTTTTTTAAATAAAATTATTGAAATATAATGAAAAAACAATAAAAAATCGCTAAATTGCTTAACTAATAATTGAATTTAGCTATAAATCGCTAAAAACCACCCGTTATTAAATAAAATTATTGAAATATAATGAAAAAACAATAAAAAATCGCTAAATTGCTTAACTAATAATTGAATTTAGCTATAAATCGCTAAAAACCACCCGTTATTAAATAAAATTATTGAAATATAATGAAAAAACTATAAAAAATCGCTAAATTGTTTAACTAGTAATTGAATTTAGCTATAAATCGCCAAAAACCACCCTTTTTTAAATAAAATTATTGAAATATAATGAAAAAACAATAAAAAATCGCTACATTTTTTAAATAATAATTTAATTTAGCTATAAATCGCCTAAAACCACCCTTTTTTAAATAAAATTATTGAAATATAATGAAAAAACAATAAAAAATCGCTAAATTGCTTAACTAATAATTGAATTTAGCTATAAATCGCTAAAAACCACCCGTTATTAAATAAAATTATTGAAATATAATGAAAAAACAATAAAAAATCGCTAAATTGCTTAACTAATAATTGAATTTAGCTATAAATCGCTAAAAACCACCCGTTATTAAATAAAATTATTGAAATATAATGAAAAAACAATAAAAAATCGCTAAATTGTTTAACTAGTAATTGAATTTAGCTATAAATCGCCAAAAACCACCCTTTTTTAAATAAAATTATTGAAATATAATGAAAAAACAATAAAAAATCGCTACATTTTTTAAATAATAATTGAATTTAGCTATAAATCGCCTAAAACCACCCTTTTTTAAATAAAATTATTGAAATATAATGAAAAAACAATAAAAAATCGCTAAATTGCTTAACTAATAATTGAATTTAGCTATAAATCGCTAAAAACCACCCGTTATTAAATAAAATTATTGAAATATAATGAAAAAACAATAAAAAATCGCTAAATTGCTTAACTAATAATTGAATTTAGCCATAAATCGCTAAAAACCACCAGTTATTAAATAAAATTATTGAAATATAGTGGGGTGTGCTGGAAATCGCAAACGCAAAACGCAAGAATTTGGAGGCTTTTTATAATACACTTTTAATCAAATTTTTATAATTTTTGTTATAAAATTCTGTGAAATGTTTGTATAATAGTTGTCATAAAATTCTTTTATTACAGAAATCTTACTAAAAAACGACTTTTAAAATTCTTGCGTTTTGCGTTTGCGATTTCCAGCACACCCCTGATAATGAAAAAACAATAAAAAATCGCTAAATTGTTTAACTAGTAATTCAATTTAGCTATAGATTGCCAAAAACCACCCTTTTTTAAATAAAATTATTGAAATATAATGAAAAAACAATAAAAAATCGCTACATTTTTTAAATAATAATTGAATTTAGCTATAAATCGCCTAAAACAACCCTTTTTTAAATAAAATTATTGAAATATAATGAAAAAACAATAAAAAATCGCTAAATTGCTTAACTAATAATTGAATTTAGCTATAAATCGCTAAAAACCACCCGTTATTAAATAAAATTATTGAAATATAATGAAAAAACAATAAAAAATCGCTAAATTGTTTAACTAGTAATTCAATTTAGCTATAGATTGCCAAAAACCACCCTTTTTTAAATAAAATTATTGAAATATAATGAAAAAACAATAAAAAATCGCTACATTTTTTAAATAATAATTGAATTTAGCTATAAATCGCCTAAAACAACCCTTTTTTAAATAAAATTATTGAAATATAATGAAAAAACAATAAAAAATCGCTAAATTGCTTAACTAATAATTGAATTTAGCTATAAATCGCTAAAAACCACCCGTTATTAAATAAAATTATTGAAATATAATGGAAAAACAATACAAAATCGCTAAATTGCTTAACTAATAATTGAATTTAGCTATAAATCGCTAAAAACCACCCGTTATTAAATAAAATTATTGAAATATAATGAAAAAACAATAAAAAATCGCTAAATTGCTTAACTAATAATTGAATTTAGCTATAAATCGCTAAAAACCACCCGTTATTAAATAAAATTATTGAAATATAATGAAAAAACAATAAAAAATCGCTAAATTGCTTAACTAATAATTGAATTTAGCTATAAATCGCTAAAAACCACCCGTTATTAAATAAAATTATTGAAATATAATGAAAAAACAATAAAAAATCGCTAAATTGTTTAACTAGTAATTGAATTTAGCTATAAATCGCCAAAAACAACCCTTTTTTAAATAAAATTATTGAAATATAATGAAAAAACAATAAAAAATCGCTACATTTTTTAAATAATAATTGAATTTAGCTATAAATCGCCTAAAACCACCCTTTTTTAAATAAAATTATTGATATATAATGAAAAAACAATAAAAAATCGCTAAATTTTTTAGATAAAATTATTGAAATATAATGAAAAAACAATACAAAATCGCTACATTTTTCAAATAATAATTGAATTTAGCTATAAATCGCCAAAAACCACCCTTTTTTTAAATAAAATTATTGAAATATAATGAAAAAACAATAAAAAAAATCGCTAAATTTTTTAGATAAAATTATTGAAATATAATGAAAAAACAATAAAAAATCGCTACATTTTTCAAATAATAATTGAATTTAGCTATAAATCGCCAAAAACCACCCTTTTTTAAATAAAATTATTGAAATATAATGAAAAAACAATAAAAAATCGCTAAATTTTTTAAATAAAATTATTGAAATATAATGAAAAAACAATACAAAATCGCTAAATTTTTCAAATAATAATTGAATTTAGCTATAAATCGCCAAAAACCATCCTTTTTTAAATAAAATTATTGAAATATAATGAAAAAACAATAAAAAAAATCGCTAAATTTTTTAGATAAAATTATTGAAATATAATGAAAAAACAATACAAAATCGCTACATTTTTCAAATAATAATTGAATTTAGCTATAAATCGCCAAAAACCATCCTTTTTTAAATAAAATTATTGAAATATAATGAAAAAACAATAAAAAATCGCTAAATTTTTTAAATAAAATTATTGAAATATAATGCAAAAACAATAAAAAATCGCTACATTTTTCAAATAATAATTGAATTTAGCTATAAATCGCCAAAAACCACCCTTTTTGAAATAAAATATTGAAATATAATGAAAAAACAATAAAAAATCGCTAAATTTTTTAAATAAAATTATTGAAATATAATGAAAAAACAATAAAAAATCGCTACATTTTTCAAATAATAATTGAATTTAGCTATAAATCGCCAAAAACCACCCTTTTTTAAATAAAATTATTGAAATATAACGAAAAAACAATAAAAAATCGCTAAATTTTTTAAATAAAATTATTGAAATATAATAAAAAACAATAAAAAATCGCTAAATTTTTTCAATTATAATTGAATTTAGCTATAAATCGCTAAAAACCACCCTTTTTTAAATAAGATTATTGAAATATAATGATAAAAACAATAAAAAATCGCTAAATTTTTTAAATAATAATTCTGTGGCATTTTGACAAAACATCTTAAGTCGAGATAAGATAGCAAAAAAGTTTTTTAAAAAAACTCGGTGAAAAAATCATTTTTATTAAATAATAAAATAAATCAAAATTAAAGAAAAATTTCGTTTATAATACAAAATTTTAAAAACTTAAACAAAAATGTTTTTTGAATGAAAATTCGCATGATTAACAACATTTTTTTCAACTTTTTAAATTCGAGTTAAGCTGTTTTATCAAAATGCCACAGAATTGAGTTTAGCTATAAATTGCCAAAAACCACCCTTTTTAAATAAAATTATTGAAATACTAGCATTTAACCCGCTACTTCGTTAGCGTCTCCTATTACTTCGTGGACATATTTTTATGCCAAACTTTCTTTTTCTAGAACCAATCGTGTTTTAATTCTTGCATTTAACCCGCTACTTTGTAATCGGGTCTTTTCTTTCATGAACATGATATGCTAAAGTACATGTATCTAGGTTTTAGCAAAAAGTTCCAACATTTTTCATCTCATAGGTTGATATTCACACAGGGCTTTACACCTATAATTTTGTGTTTCTAAGGTCAATATTATAGAAAATTCAAAAAGTACCACTCATAGAACACAAAAGCAAATAAAAGAATGTTAATTTCCCGTATTATCATTTTTGATACTATTTTCTCCCCATTTATGTATTAAAAATTTCAATGTTGTAGGAGGAGCCTATAATTTTGTACGTTTTTGTCATAGAATGCAGAAAATGTTTTGCTTTAAAAGATAGATGGCGTGACAAAAAGGTTCCAAAATATGAACAGGCTTAACGCGTTTACTCCCCAAAAGGACCAATTTTCAAAAAAGTACCAGGCACCTGTCCTCTTATTATTTTAATGAAGAACAATAAGCGTTAATCTTTTTGGATCTCTTTTAGTTTTGGGTTTTTTAGGTTAGCGGGATCGATTTGGCGAGCGGCAAGCCTCCGGCCAAAAAGTTAGCTTTTTAGCTTCAGGAGTTTAGAATGTGCGATGATGAATCAGTCAGTAACTTCAAAAAAGGTTTAGATAAGCTACGAAGTGATATAATTTTTATTTACCCTTTTACACCCCAAAAAGGGCGTACCTCGAAAAAGTACCACCTTTTAATAAACAATAATAAGTATTAAATTTTGTGTATCTCTTTTAGTTAAGGAGATATGAGGTTACCGAATTTTTTTAATGAACAACAATAAGTGTTAATGAGTTTTATCTCTTTTAGTTTAGGAGGTACGAGGTTAGCAGGATCGTTTTGGCCAGAACTTATTCACTTAAGAACTTGCATGTTTAATTTTATGTTTCTAGATCTAATAAATACGGAAATTAATAAGGTGACAGTTAAAGAACAAAATAGTACCAAAAACCTCTAACAGAATCTCATTCACTCAGGACCTTGCATGTTTAATTTTATCTTTCTTAGGTCCAATACTAACGGAAATTCAAGTTAATAAATAAAAATGTAACAAAAAGTTCCATCTTATAGATCCTCATCCAATCATAACATTGCATGCTGAATTTTCAAATTTTCAAAAAGTACCAGTTAAAAAACAACAAAAGTACCAAACGGCCCTCTACAGATTCTCATTCCCTCAGGACCTTGCATGTTTAATTTAATGTTTCTAGGTCCAATACTAACGGGAATTCAAAAAGTAATAGTAAATGAACAAAAAAAATTCCAAAAAGCCCTCTTACAGATTGTCATTTACTCAGGATCTTGCATGTTTAATTTTGTTTCTAGATCCATTACTTACGGAAATTAAAAAAGTACCAGCTAAAGAACAAAAAAGTTCCAAAATGCGCTTTTACAGATTCTCATTCACTCAGGACATTGCATGATGAATTTTATGTTTCTAGGTCCAAAAATAACGGATATTCAAAGAGTACCAGTTAAAGAACAAAAAAGTACCAAAAAGCCCTCTTACAGATTCTCATTCACTCAGGAGCTTGCATGTTTAATTTTATCTTTCTAGGTCCAATACCAATGGAAATTCAAAAAGTACCAGTCAAAGAATAAAAAAGAACAAAAAGTTCCCTCTTATATATTTTCATCCACCCAGGACAGTGCATCTTAAATTTTATGTTTCTAGGTCCAATACTTACGGAAATTAAAAAGTACCAGTTTAAGAACTTAAAAGTACCAATAAGCGCTTTTTGAGATTCTTATTCACTCAGGACCTTGCATGTTTAATTTTATATTTCTAGGTCCATTACTTACGGAAATTAAAAAAGTACCAGCTAAAGAAAAAAAAAGTACCAAAATGCGCTTTTACAGATTCTCATTCACTCAAGACCTTGCATGTTTAATTTTATGTTTCTAGGTTCAATACTAACGGTAGTTCAAAAAGTACCAGTAAATGAACAAAAAAAGTACCAAAAAGCCCTCTTACAGATTCTCATTCACTCAGGGTATTGCATGTTTAATTTTATGTTTCTAGGTCCAATACTAACGGAGATTCAAAAAGGACCAGTTAAAGACAAAAAAGTACCAAAATGTTCTCTCATAGATTCTCATCCGCTCAGGACATAACATGTTGAATTTTATGTTTCTAGGTCCAATAATAACGGAAATTCAAAAACTACCAGTTAAAGAACAAAAAAGTACCAAAAAGCCCTCTTACAGATTCTCATTCATTCAGGAGCTTGCATGTTTAATTTTATCTTTCTAGGTTCAATTCCAATGGAAATTCAAAAAGTACCAGTCAAAAAATAAAAAAGAACAAAAAGTTCACTCTTATATATTTTCATCCACCCAGGACAGTGCATCTTAAATTTTATGTTTCTAGGTCCAATACTAACGGCTATTCAAAAAGTACCAGTTTAAGAACTAAAAAGTACCAATAAGCGCTTTTTGAGATTCTCATTCACTCAGGACCATGCAGGTTTAATTTTATGTTCATAAGACCAATATTAGCGAAAATTTTAAAAAAGTAGCAGTTAAAAAACCAAAAAGTACCAAAAAGATCTCTCATACAGATTGTCATTCACTCAAGTCCTTCCATGTTTAATTTTATGTTTTTAGGTCCAATACTAACGGAAATTCAAAAAGTACCATTTGTTGGTCCAAAAAGCTAAAGAAAAGTATAAAATTTCACGTATTTCCTTTTTTTGGTACTATTTGTTCCTCCCATTAAAGTGTCAAAAATTTCAGTACTGTAGTGGGAGCCAATAATTTGGTACGAATATGTCAATGAATGGAGAAAAATGGTTTTGTAAAAAAAAGTACCAAAAAAATCACGATTTTCACCTCTAAAATGTTCGAATTTCGAAAAAGTACCAAATCTATATTCGTATTTTTTGATCACTTTCGAATGTGGTATAAATTTTGTTTCTATGTTTATTGGTTCTAGAGATAGATGTGGTTGAAATAAGTACCAAAATTTAGATTTTACCTGTTTACTCCCTAAAAGGGCCGAATTTCAAAAAAGTACCAGACACCTGTCCGCTAATTTTTGTAAAGAACAGCGATATGTATTACATTTTTTTGTATATCTTTTAGTTTTGAAATTTTCGAATTTTCCCGTTTTTACCCTTTTTTACCCCCTAAACTTTTGAATTTCCAAAAATCCCGTCTTAGTGGACCGATTTGGTGAGTGACCAATCTCTTGTCCAAATTTCAAGTGTTTAGCTTCAGGCGTTTAGGCTGTGCGATGATGTTGATAACATTTAATAAATTGAAAGAAAACTGCATTACCAATACCAAAATAAAGTGTAAGTATGGCAACATGAATTTTGATATACACAGAGTTTTTTATGAGCCCCGGTTCCCAGAGAAAACGTAACGTAATTACAGGACCCGTATGAATGCGGTGCATACTAAAAACTGTTTTTTTTTTTAATTGTAGAAAGTTTTGGAGAAAAATATTGTATTTGGGTTTCCAAATTGTCGAAATGCACAAAAATCGATAAAAAAAAAGTTAATAATTTTACGGTCCCCAACACATCGCCATGACATATATATATATATATATATATATATATATATATATATATATGCACAGCGTGCTTTTTCGGCACTTTTTTTTCGAGCTACCGTATTTTTTGGGAACATTTGCATTCTTTGAGGACGGTGCCCAAAAAAATCGTATACCACCAGTAGATTTTGGGCACATAACACTTTGAGTACTATTTTTTTTTAAATTTTTTTTTTTTTTGATTGTTAATTTACTTTTAATTCTTTTTATAAATAACGTATCCATTAATTTATAGACTCTAAATAAATGCCTACATTTTTAATTTTTATTTAAAATTTTCCATTCGTGTGCTGCCATATTTTCAATTTTAAATTAATACATTTGACGCCATTAATTCTGTGCTTTTGCGTTTTTTCTTTGTTTTTAGAGATTAAGCATTATATCCAAGGTGGGTAGTAAGAAACAGCTGTTTACTTTTTAATCCCATTTGTCTATGCTTGTTGTTGTATTGGTTGTAATACTTAGACCACCTTTTAAGTACACATGTGCATTTCTTACAAAAAGCATAAACAAAACGTGTTACCACTGAAAATCATTATCGTTTTTTTTAGATATACATGTGTACATATAAATATATTGGAATGTTATTTTTTTTTGTATGTATGTATGTCTGTCTGTCTGTTCGTATGTTTGTTGGTTGTAATGATATTGTAATATTTATTTTTTTGAATGTCTGTAAGTCTGTCCGTATGCTTGTTTGTAGTTTGTTTGTTCGTTTGTTCGGATGTTTGTTTGTTTGTTTGTTTGTTTGTTTGCTTGTTTGCTTGTTTATTTGATTGTTTCATTCAGTTAAGAAAATCTTATAGCAAGTTAAACAGTTGCTTTTGTGAAGTTTTGTTATTATTTTTTAATTGTTTACATACCCCTAAAGATGGTTAGCGACGCTAACCGAAATATTGGGAATTAAAAATAAAAACTTAAAAACAAAAATCACAAGTTTTTAATTTTTATTTCTTTACTTGGACCTACAGCCAAACAAAAACAACCAATAATTAATCTGTTTGTTTGTTTTTAATAAATTTGTTTGTTTGTCATACATTTGTTTGCCATATATTTTATCACCCAAGGGCGCGTCCAGGGCAGCTATGGGACTTTTCTGCAACATTTTTCTAGTCTGTATGGTAGCCCCCTTAAGGAATGGAGAAAGCGGGTAGATATCTTAGAAACATATTGTGGGGATAAAAAATAAAGTGGGGTTGGTCATACATTTTACCCGTCTAGGAGCATCCTACGCGCTGAAGGGGCCAACTTTAAGAATTTCATTAAACCGCCATATTTGTATAGGAGCCTCCATAAGGGGTGGAGATGAGGTGCAAGTATATTTAAAGAAAATGTTGGGGCCAAAAAACTAATAGAGGCCGGTCATACATTATATCTCTCTAGGGGCGATTCATGGGCAGTTATGGGTCTATTTCTTCAATATATTTCTAGACTGTATTGAAAATTTTATATGGGAGCCCCATTAAGGAATGGAGATAACGGTAAGGTATGTTAGAAATAAATGATGGAGATGAAAAATAAAGTGAGGTTGGTCATAGATTTGACTCATCTAGGAGCACCCTACGATCTGCAGGGGCCAACTTTAAGAATTTCATTAAACCGCCATATTTGTATGGGAGTCTCACTACGGGGTACAGAAAAGTTGCAAGTATGTTTAAAGAAAATGTAGAGGATAAAAAACTAATAGCGGTCGGTCATACATTTTATCCCCCTAGGGGCGATTCCTGGGCAGTTATGGGACGTTTACTTCAATAGATTTCTAGGCTGTATTGAACATTTTGTATGGGAGCCCCCTTAAGGAATGGAGATAGGGGTTATGTATGTTAGAAATAAATGATGGAGATGAAAAATAAAGTAAGGCTCGTCATAGATTTGACCCGTCTAGGAGCACCCTACGCTCTGCAGGGGCCAACTTTAATAATTTTATTAAACCGCCATATTTGTATGAGAACCTCCCTAAGGGGTTGAGATAAGGTGCAAGTATATTTAAAGAAAATGTTGGAGCCAAAAAACTAATAGGGGTCGGTCATACATGTTATCCCCCTGGGGGCCATTCCTGGGCAGTTATGGATATTTTTCTTCAATAAATTTCTAGACTGTATTGAAAATTTTATAGGGAAGCCCCCTTAAGGAATGGAGATAGCGGTTAGCTATGTAAGAAATAAATGATGGAGATGAAAAATAAAGTGAGGTTCGTCATAGATTTGAACCGTCTAGGAGCACCCTACGCTCTGCAGATGCCACTTTAAGAATTTCAAAAAACCACCATGTTTGTATGGGAGCCTACCTACGGGGTGCAGATAAGGTGCAAGTATATTTAAAAAAATGTTAGGGCCGAAAAACTAATAGAAGTCGGTCATACATTTTTACCCCCTAGGGACGATTCCTGGTCAGTTATGGGTCTTTTTCTTCAATATATTTCTAGAATGTATTGAAAATTTTATATAAGAGCCCCCTTAAGGAATGGAGATAGCGGTTAGGTATGTTAGAAATAAATAATGGAGATGAAAAATAAAGTGAGGTTGGTCATAGATTTGACTCATCTAGGAGCACCCTACGCTCTGCAGGGGCCAACTTTAAGAATTTCATTAAACCGCCATATTTGTATGGGAGCCTCCCTACGGGGTACAGAAAAGTTGCAAGTATGTTTAAAGAAAATGTTGAGGATAAAAAACTAATAGCGGTCGGTCATACATTTTATCCCCCTAGTGGCGATTCCTGGGCAGTTATGGGACGTTTACTTCAATAAATTTCTAGGCTGTATTGCACATTTTGTATGGGAGCCCCCTTAAGGAATGGAGATGGGGGTTACGTATGTTAGAAATAAGTGATGGAGATGAAAAATAAAGTAAGGTCCGTCATAGATTTGACCCGTTTAGGAGCACCCCACGCTCTGCAGGGGCCAACTTTAAGAATTTTATTAAACCGCCATATTTGTATGAGAGCCTCCCTAAGGGGTTGAGATAGGTGCAAGTATATTTAAAGAAAAGGTTGGAACCGAAAAACTAATATAGGTCGGTCGTATATTTTATCCCCCTAAGGGCGATTCCTGGGCAGTTATGGATATTTTTCTTCAATATATTTCTAGACTGTAATGCAAATTTTATATGGGAGCCCCCTTAAGGAATGGAGATAGTGGTTAGGTATGTAAGAAATAAATGATAGAGATGAAAAATAAGGTAATGTTGGTCATAGATTTTACCCGTCTAGGAGCACCCTACACTCTGCAGAGGCCACTTTTAGAATTTCACTTAACCACCATATTTGTATGGGAGCCTACCTACGGGGTGCAGATAAGGTGCAAGTATATTTAAAGAAAATGTTAAGGCCAAAAAACTAATAGAAGTCGGTCATACATGTTATCCACCTAGGGACGATTCCTGGCCAGTTATGGGTCTTTTTCTTCAATATATTTCTAGACTGTATTGAAAATTTTATATGGGAGCCCCCTTAAGGAAAGGAGATAGCGGTTAGGTATGTTAGAAATAAATAATGGAGATTAAAAATAAAGTAAGGTTGGTCATACATTTTACCCGTCTAGGAGCACCCTACGTTTCTGGCAAAGTTTTTCAAAGATATTTTGTTATGAATACTAAAAAACAGTGACAACTAAATTGTTTTATTTTGCTGTTAAGTTTTCTAAGTTCTTCTGTCGTCTGCTTATTCTTGTTTATATGTTAATTTTTATAAATTAATAACATCCAATTTGTTTTAATAACATCCAAAGATAGTTACATTTAAATTATTTTAATGTTTGCTTAAAAATTACATAGGTACCCTATATTTATGACTTAAATAGATATAAAAATGAATTTATATGATATCATTATCTTAAAAATAGTCATTAAATATAAAATAAAAATGTTATGTTAATAAAAGTTAAACGTTAGAAATGGATATTCAAATTTTTTTCAAAATGTATCTATTTGGGAAAAAGGGTATCATTTTGGAAACTAAAATGTATCTTTCTCGAAATTTCACTGGTAACACTGTAATACATATTAATGTAAGAATGTGTTAGTGTACAAAATTGCACACAGAGTTGCATTACATCAGCGTTGCCATTGTGAAAAATTGTCCCTCTTTTTTTATTTACGAAGTTTTAAAGTTAAAGAAGGTTTTTAAAAATATCCTGCCGTATTCATAAAAAATTACTGTGAATTACAGCGCATGAACATTCTGCCTTAAAACCTATTTTAAACTTATTTTATTTTTTTAAACGGCTGATACAATTAAATTTGCTGTATATTGGATGACTATTATATGATGATTTTTTGCTTTTGACCGATCTTATATTTTATCTGTCCTTTATTAGTGCAACGTTTTTGAGTTTTGTGTACCCCTTAGTGCCAATTCACACGTTGCAAGTCTTATTGACCAGCTTGCTACCTTATAGGCGAGAGAGAGTGAGAGAGAAACGTTTATTTTCCTCTCTTCACTCTCGTTATAGAGTAGAAGGCTGATTAATAAGACTTGCAACGTGTGAATTGGGACTTAATGTGTACCCCTTAATGCCTTAATTAAGGGTTGCGCGATCAAGTTTTAATACACTTGCACTTTTTTACCAATTAACTCACACTTAGTGAGTGGATTGACCTACTACGTTTAAACTTTAAGGAATATATTTAATGGAAAGAGCAAAATATTGGAAATTTTTGCGTCTCCAAAGTAAGATATTACGATGAGTCTGAATTTTTTCCATAATATATATTTTGTCGTTACCAAATCTATACCAAATATGAATTTAAACAGAAATGTTGGATTAATACACTATTGTTGAACAAAAGCGATATGTGTCATTTTAAAGATCTGCTTATATGAATTATGTTTTTATTTTTGAAATACAGTAGAATCCCGATAATTCGTAATCGCAAGGGACCAGCAATTTCCTACGAATTATAGGGGCTTTTGATTTAGCGGGCTTTCGATTTAACGGGGTTAAAATAAAAAAAATACGAATTAAAGGGGTTTTTCAATTTATTTACTAAAACGATAAAAAAAAAAACATAAAAAACAATTGTTGAAAATAAAATATATAAAAATTATACATGTAACAAACTAATATTAAGAAAATAAACACACACACAAGCAAAAACCCACAAAAAACAAAGCGGTAAACAAAAAATTATTCTTTCCATGTTTCTGTTGTTTTTATTATGAATGATAAGTGGTAGTTAGCAAACAATTACGATTTATAAGAGATAAAGAAGATTTTATTTGAAAAAAAATTTATAATTAGCGAGGGGACCAAAATGTATGGAAATTTTACGAAATAACGAGATTTTTTCAAAGGACCGACAGTTATCGGGAATAACGATTTACCGGGGTACGACTTATCGGGATTTGACTGTAAATAGTTTCTTGTTATCAATTTTTTTAAAATAAAAATATATTTTTTTTATTTAATTTTCTTATATCTTTTTATGTGGTTTTTTTGACTTCCCTCTGTGTGTTTATTTGTAATTGCTACGCAAAGGTTTAGGAAAAAGACAAGAAGATAAAACAGGTGTAAAAAGTCCTACTTTTGGGTACTTTTTGTAAACACTTGTTTTTAACAATTTTGCTTAAAATTGAAACCTATGTTCTTTACGATACGTTGTAAAGCGGCCCATACACTTGCAATATTATTGTATATGATATTCGCCATATTATTTCCATTTTGTCGTAAATTATGCAATAAGTCGCACAATGGTTTAAATTTAAATATTGCTCAACTTTCATTAAAAAAAAGGTGTACATACATAACCTTTATGAATAACATCAACAGCATTGTACAATGTTAGCAACAAATTTCAGTTTCTTTTCGTTGTGCAATACAAATCAAATGTCTTTTGATTGTTGCCAATATAATGTGTTACCTTCGAATATCACATACACATCGATATAATTGTACAATACTTAAAATTTAACAATTTTATTGCAAGTGTATGAGCCACTTAAGAACGTAAGTTAACGGTCGTACATTTTTTAAAACACGATCTATTTACTTACAATTCCGTCGTACACAAATCGAGTTTTCTTTTGAAAATAATCTTAAAAAAATCTAAATTTTTGTTAATTTTTTCCTTGGTTTATGTTGTTATCAAATATTCAATTTGAGAACACAAAAATAATTTAAATTAAATTTTCAATTTTTATTTCCCTTCTCCAGCAACTTTCAAAAATCCTTTGTGTTTATACGATGATTTAAAGTTACGTATTTTTTATTTGCAGAAGCGCCTCGATTATCTGTCATTCGATTAACCGGCAGATGCAACACTATTCGTTTGTAACTTAATTAGAAACACACAAAAACCTACTCAAAATTGTTGCTATGGATGATCGAGGACTTACTGTATTTTCAATTTATAAAACGTAACGATAAGAAAATAAATAAGTTGAAAGATAAATCTGAGAAAAAGTCATGAAAAACACAAACCAAGTATTTTTGTTTACCCCTCTATCTTCACTTAACCGTTAGCCACCAAACCAAAAGAGAAGTTGTAAAAGCCCCCGTCTGAATTTTCTGTAAGTCGACGTACGACGTAGATACGCTTTTAGATTTGCGCCAGCTATTGTGTGCCTTTGTATACAATAGTATACATATTAATTTGACATCGTATCTACGTCGTAGACTACTACGTTCATACGGTGCAATTGTGTTCCTTATCATAGAGACAGCAAACAAATATAGTACATCTGAAGAGAAAGCTGTTACAAATTTGTACTTTTTGAAAATTTTGGCTAACCCTTAATTTTTTATTTTTTAAACAGGCATATTTTTCAGAAACCAATTATGATTTTGTTTTAATAATTGCAGCTTTGCACTAGGAGACAAAAATTGTATAACGAACTAACGCAAAAAAGCTGCAGCTAGCGCCATAGAATTGCTAAAATGTCGACAAATTTTAATTTATTTTTTTAACATTCATGGCCCGCCGCGGCCAAACTGTGGATTCTTTAGTAAAGTTCTATTCAGAAAAAATAATTCTTATAATATAATTCAAAATTCTTTAGAACATCATAATTCTTTTTTTACATTTTTCAGCTGTATTTATATCGAAAATTCGAAATATGTGTAAAAAATTATTATTGGATAATTTACGTTTTTACCTTTTGCAATGTATTTCATAAATTTCACGAATTTCCGATAAAAAATACAACTGAAAAATGTGAAAAAATGCATTTTTCAGTAACTATATATGAGGAATTATGAATTAGAGTAAAAGGAGTATTTTTTCTGAAGATGACCGTTTGGCAGCTACGGGCCAAAGATGTTTTTGAGGCTTTAGATAAATTTTTTCGGATTATTTTGTTCTACTTATTTTCTAAGAGTCTATAGCTACAATTATGGCGAAAATAATTGCTTTCCGAGATTAAGACATGAGAAAAATAAAATAAAAACTAGCAAAACGCAAAAGTTTCGTTGGTTACGAAAAGTACTTCGAGAAATTCCACACGAGAAAGAGTTTGAAAAATTGGACTATGGGCCAAAAATAGTGCAAAATATTTAAAAATTTAATATTTTAGCAATTTTAATTCACTAAATACTGTTTTTACGCTTATTTTGTTTTAAGCTTTCCTTCTCCCAGTTTATAGCTAAGATTATGGTGAAGACAAGAAAACAAAATGCTAAATGGTTTCCGAGATAAAGAGCATGTAACAGGTGCATAAAAAAACCTTGGTACATTTTTATTAATAATGAAATACAATAAAATTTTTTTAGAGCCAATTCATTATAGAATAAAAAGTGCTTAAAGTAATAAAAAGTAAAACTACAACTTGTTACAGACGGTCGTTATTAAAATTTAACTTTTGAACAGAACATTGCATAATTCAATATAAGACTTTGAACAGTGAACACTAAAGTCGATTTCATCATTTTTAGATACTTCAGCACCTTAAAGAATACATTTGTGATCGTTAAGGTATGAAGTATTGAAGGAGTAAACAAAATTAAACAACGTTACAGTAATAAAGCAGATAGAATCTAAGATAGCTTTGTTGCACTTAACTTCACTTAACGTTTTCGTCTAATATACTGCAAAGATTAGATTATATATTGACAAAAATCTTTATACAAATTTTAAACATGTGTACGTCTAACAATATTAAAAAAAAAGGGAAAATATGACAAATGGCAACGCTGTTCAAGTGCAACTCTGTGTGATTATTTCTACACTGCTGCTAATGTAGCAATTTTCTTGTCAAAACCAGCGAATTTAAATAAAATTTATTAGTAAAACTTTTTGGCGTTTTATCGCTAAATTATATAAAATTTCAATAATTTCTTTCAAAAAGGGTGGTTTTTAGCGATTTATAACTAAATATAATTTCTATTTAAAATATTGAGCTATTTTTTATTGCGTTTCTGTTATATTATTTCAATCATTTTTTCAAAAAGGGTGGTATTTATTGGTTTATAACAAAATATACTTTCTATTTAAAATATTGAGCTATTTTTTATTGTGTTTGTTTTACCATATTTCAATAATTTCTTTTCAAAAAGGGCGATTTTAGGGATTTATGACTAAATATACTTTCTATTTAAAATATTGAGCTATTTTATATAGTGTTTGTGTTATAATATTTCAATTATTTCTTTTCAAAAAGGGCGGTTTTTATTGGTTTATAACTAAATATACTTTCTATTTAAAATTTTGAGCTATTTTTTATTGTGTTTCATTAATAATAATTCAATAATTTTATTTCAAAAAGGGTGCTTTTTAGCGATTTATGACTAAAAATACTTTCTATTTAAAATATTGAGCTATATTTTTTTGTGTTTGTTTTACCATATTTCAATAATTTCTTTTCAAAAAGGGCGATTTTAGGGATTTATGTCTAAATATACTTTCTATTTAAAATATTGTGCTATTTTATATTGTGTTTGTGTTATAATATTTCAATAATTTATTTTTAAAAAGGTCGATTTTAGCGATTTATGTCTAAATATACTTTCCATTTAAAATTTTGAGCTATTTTTTATTGTGTTTCATTAATAATAATTCAATAATTTATTTTCAAAAAGGGTGGTTTTTAGCGATTTATGACTAAATATACTTTCTATTTAAAATATTGTGCTATTTTATATTGTGTTTGTGTTATAATATTTCAATAATTTCTTTTTAAAAAGGTCGATTTTAGCGATTTATGTCTAAATATACTTTCCATTTAAAATTTTGAGCTATTTTTTATTGTGTTTCATTAATAATTATTCAATAATTTCTTTTCAAATAGGGTGGTTTTTAGCGATTTATGACTAAATATACTTTCTATTTAAAATATTGTGCTATTTTATATTGTGTTTGTGTTATAATATTTCAATAATTTCTTTTTAAAAAGGTCGATTTTAGCGATTTATGTCTAAATATACTTTCCATTTAAAATTTTGAGCTATTTTTTATTGTGTTTCATTAATAATAATTCAATAATTTCTTTTCAAAAAGGGTGGTTTTTAGCGATTTATGACTAAATATACTTTCTATTTAAAATATTCTGCTATTTTATATTGTGTTTGTGTTATAATATTTCAATAATTTCTTTTTAAAAAGGTCGATTTTAGCGATTTATGTCTAAATATACTTTCCATTTAAAATTTTGAGCTATTTTTTATTGTGTTTCATTAATAATAATTCAATAATTTCTTTTCAAATAGGGTGGTTTTTAGCGATTTATGACTAAATATACTTTCTATTTAAAATATTGTGCTATTTTATATTGTGTTTGTGTTATAATATTTCAATAATTTCTTTTTAAAAAGGTCGATTTTAGCGATTTATGTCTAAATATACTTTCCATTTAAAATTTTGAGCTATTTTTTATTGTGTTTCATTAATAATAATTCAATAATTTCTTTTCAAATAGGGTGGTTTTTAGCGATTTATGACTAAATATACTTTCTATTTAAAATATTGTGCCATTTTATATTGTGTTATAATATTTCAATAATTTCTTTCTAAAAAGAGCGATTTTAGCGATTTATGTCTAAATATACATTCCATTTAAAATTTTGAGCTATTTTATATTGTGTTTGTGTTATAATATATCACTAATTACTTTTTAAAAAGGGCGATTTTAGCGATTTATGTCTAAATATACTTTCTATTAAAAATATTGTGCCATTTTATATTGTGTTATAATATTTCAATAATTTCTTTCTAAAAAGAGCGATTTTAGCAATTTATGTCTAAATATACTTTCCATTTAAAATTTTGAGCAATTTTTTATTGTTTCATTAATAATAATTCAATAATTTCTTTTCAAATAGGGTGGTTTTTAGCGATTTATGACTAAATATACTTTCTATTTAAAATATTGTGCTATTTTATATTGTGTTTGTGTTATAATATTTCAATAATTTCTTTTTAAAAAGGTAGATTTTAGCGATTTATGTCTAAATATACTTTCCATTTAAAATTTTGAGCTATTTTTTATTGTGTTTCATTAATAATAATTCAATAATTTCTTTTCAAAAAGGGTGGTTTTTAGCGATTTATGACTAAATATTGTTTCTATTTAAAATATTGTGCCATTTTATATTGTGTTATAATATTTCAATAATTTCTTTCTAAAAAGAGCGATTTTAGCGATTTATGTCTAAATATACATTCCATTTAAAATTTTGAGCTATTTTTTATTGTGTTTCATTAATAATAATTCAATAATTTATTTTCAAAAAGGGTGGTTTTTAGCGATTTATGACTAAATATACTTTCTATTTAAAATATTGTGCTATTTTATATTGTGTTTGTGTTATAGTATTTCAATAATTTCTTTTTAAAAAGGTCGATTTTAGCGATTTATGTCTAAATATACTTTCCATTTAAAATTTTGAGCTATTTTTTATTGTGTTTCATTAATAATAATTCAATAATTTATTTTCAAAAAGGGTGGTTTTTAGCGATTTATGACTAAATATACTTCCTATTTAAAATATTGTGCTATTTTATATTGTGTTTGTGTTATAATATATCAATAATTACTTTTTAAAAAGGGCGATTTTAGCGATTTATGTCTAAATATACTTTCTATTTAAAATATTGTGCCATTTTATATTGTGTTATAATATTTCAATAATTTCTTTCTAAAAAGAGCGATTTTAGCGATTTATGTCTAAATATACTTTCCATTTAAAATTTTGAGCTATTTTTTATTGTGTTTCATTAATAATAATTCAATAATTTCTTTTCAAATAGGGTGGTTTTTAGCGATTTATGACTAAATATACTTTCTATTTAAAATATTGTGCTATTTTATATTGTGTTTGTGTTATAATATTTCAATAATTTCTTTTTAAAAAGAGCGATTTTAGCGATTTGTGTCTAAATATACTTTACATTTAAAAATTTTGAGCTATTTTTTATTGTGTTTCATTAATAATAATTCAATAATTTCTTTTCAAATAGGGTGGTTTTTAGCGATTTATGACTAAATATACTTTCTATTTAAAATATTGTGCTATTTTATATTGTGTTTGTGTTATAATATATCAATAATTACTTTTTAAAAAGGGCGATTTTAGCGATTTATGTCTAAATATACTCTCTATTTAAAATATTGTGCCATTTTATATTGTGTTATAATATTTCAATAATTTCTTTCTAAAAAGAGCGATTTTAGCAATTTATGTCTAAATATACTTTCCATTTAAAATTTTGAGCTATTTTTTATTGTGTTTCATTAATAATAATTCAATAATTTCTTTTCAAATAGGGTGGTTTTTAGCGATTTATGACTAAATATACTTTCTATTTAAAATATTGTGCTACTTTATATTGTGTTTGTGTTATAAAATTTCAATAATTTCTTTTTAAAAAGGTCGATTTTAGCGATTTATGTCTAAATATACTTTCCATTTAAAATTTTGAGCTATTTTTTATTGTGTTTCATTAATAATAATTCAATAATTTCTTTTCAAATAGGGTGGTTTTTAGCGATTTATGACTAAATATACTTTCTATTTAAAATATTGTGCTATTTTATATTGTGTTTGTGTTATAATATATCAATAATTACTTTTTAAAAAGGGCGATTTTAGCGATTTATGTCTAAATATACTCTCTATTTAAAATATTGTGCCATTTTATATTGTGTTATACTATTTCAATAATTTCTTTCTAAAAAGAGCGATTTTAGCAATTTATGTCTAAATATACTTTCCATTTAAAATTTTGAGCTATTTTTTATTGTGTTTCATTAATAATAATTCAATAATTTCTTTTCAAATAGGGTGGTTTTTAGCGATTTATGACTAAATATACTTTCTATTTAAAATATTGTGCTACTTTATATTGTGTTTGTGTTATAAAATTTCAATAATTTCTTTTTAAAAAGGTCGATTTTAGCGATTTATGTCTAAATATACTTTCCATTTAAAATTTTGAGCTATTTTTTATTGTGTTTCATTAATAATAATTCAATAATTTCTTTTCAAATAGGGTGGTTTTTAGCGATTTATGACTAAATATACTTTCTATTTAAAATATTGTGCTATTTTATATTGTGTTTGTGTTATAATATATCAATAATTACTTTGTAAAAAGGGCGATTTTAGCGATTTATGTCTAAATATACTCTCTATTTAAAATATTGTGCCATTTTATATTGTGTTATAATATTTCAATAATTTCTTTCTAAAAAGAGCGATTTTAGCAATTTATGTCTAAATATACTTTCCATTTAAAATTTTGAGCTATTTTTTATTGTGTTTCATTAATAATAATTCAATAATTTCTTTTCAAATAGGGTGGTTTTTAGCGATTTATGACTAAATATACTTTCTATTTAAAATATTGTGCTATTTTATATTGTGTTTGTGTTATAATATTTCAATAATTTCTTTTTAAAAAGGTCGATTTTAGCGATTTATGTCTAAATATACTTTCCATTTAAAATTTTGAGCTATTTTTTATTGTGTTTCATTAATAATAATTCAATAATTTCTTTTCAAATAGGGTGGTTTTTAGCGATTTATGACTAAATATACTTTCTATTTAAAATATTGTGCTACTTTATATTGTGTTTGTGTTATAAAATTTCAATAATTTCTTTTTAAAAAGGTCGATTTTAGCGATTTATGTCTAAATATACTTTCCATTTAAAATTTTGAGCTATTTTTTATTGTGTTTCATTAATAATAATTCAATAATTTCTTTTCAAAAAGGGTGGTTTTTAGCGATTTATGACTAAATATACTTTCTATTTAAAATATTGTGCCATTTTATATTGTGTTATAATATTTCAATAATTTCTTTCTAAAAAGAGCGATTTTAGCGATTTATGTCTAAATATACATTCCATTTAAAATTTTGAGCTATTTTTTATTGTGTTTCATTAATAATAATTCAATAATTTATTTTCAAAAAGGGTGGTTTTTAGCGGTTTATGACTAAATATACTTTCTATTTAAAATATTGTGCTATTTTATATTGTGTTTGTGTTATAATATTTCAATAATTTCTTTTTAAAAAGGTCGATTTTAGCGATTTATGTCTAAATATACTTTCCATTTAAAATTTTGAGCTATTTTTTATTGTGTTTCATTAATAATAATTCAATAATTTATTTTCAAAAAGGGTGGTTTTTAGCGATTTATGACTAAATATACTTTCTATTTAAAATATTGTGCTATTTTATATTGTGTTTGTGTTATAATATATCAATAATTACTTTTTAAAAAGGGCGATTTTAGCGATTTATGTCTAAATATACTTTCTATTTAAAATATTGTGCCATTTTATATTGTGTTATAATATTTCAATAATTTCTTTCTAAAAAGAGCGATTTTAGCAATTTATGTCTAAATATACTTTCCATTTAAAATTTTGAGCTATTTTTTATTGTTTCATTAATAATAATTCAATAATTTCTTTTCAAATAGGGTGGTTTTTAGCGATTTATGACTAAATATACTTTCTATTTAAAATATTGTGCTATTTTATATTGTGTTTGTGTTATAATATTTCAATAATTTCTTTTTAAAAAGAGCGATTTTAGCGATTTGTGTCTAAATATACTTTACATTTAAAAATTTTGAGCTATTTTTTATTGTGTTTCATTAATAATAATTCAATAATTTCTTTTCAAATAGGGTGGTTTTTAGCGATTTATGACTAAATATACTTTCTATTTAAAATATTTTGCTATTTTATATTGTGTTTGTGTTATAATATTTCAATAATTTCTTTTTAAAAAGAGCGATTTTAGCGATTTGTGTCTAAATATACTTTACATTTAAAAATTTTGAGCTATTTTTTATTGTGTTTCATTAATAATAATTCAATAATTTCTTTTCAAATAGGGTGGTTTTTAGCGATTTATGACTAAATATACTTTCTATTTAAAATATTGTGCTATTTTATATTGTGTTTGTGTTATAATATATCAATAATTACTTTTTAAAAAGGGCGATTTTAGCGATTTATGTCTAAATATACTTTCTATTTAAAATATTGTGCCATTTTATATTGTGTTATAATATTTCAATAATTTCTTTCTAAAAAGAGCGATTTTAGCGATTTATGTCTAAATATACTTTCCATTTAAAATTTTGAGCTATTTTTTATTGTGTTTCATTAATAATAATTCAATAATTTCTTTTCAAATAGGGTGGTTTTAAGCGATTTATGACTAAATATACTTTCTATTTAAAATATTGTGCTATTTTATATTGTGTTTGTGTTATAATATTTCAATAATTTCTTTTTAAAAAGAGCGATTTTAGCGATTTGTGTCTAAATATACTTTACATTTAAAAATTTTGAGCTATTTTTTATTGTGTTTCATTAATAATAATTCAATAATTTCTTTTCAAATAGGGTGGTTTTTAGCGATTTATGACTAAATATACTTTCTATTTAAAATATTGTGCTATTTTATATTGTGTTTGTGTTATAATATATCAATAATTACTTTTTAAAAAGGGCGATTTTAGCGATTTATGTCTAAATATACTCTCTATTTAAAATATTGTGCCATTTTATATTGTGTTATAATATTTCAATAATTTCTTTCTAAAAAGAGCGATTTTAGCAATTTATGTCTAAATATACTTTCCATTTAAAATTTTGAGCTATTTTTTATTGTGTTTCATTAATAATAATTCAATAATTTCTTTTCAAATAGGGTGGTTTTTAGCGATTTATGACTAAATATACTTTCTATTTAAAATATTGTGCTACTTTATATTGTGTTTGTGTTATAAAATTTCAATAATTTCTTTTTAAAAAGGTCGATTTTAGCGATTTATGTCTAAATATACTTTCCATTTAAAATTTTGAGCTATTTTTTATTGTGTTTCATTAATAATAATTCAATAATTTCTTTTCAAATAGGGTGGTTTTTAGCGATTTATGACTAAATATACTTTCTATTTAAAATATTGTGCTATTTTATATTGTGTTTGTGTTATAATATATCAATAATTACTTTTTAAAAAGGGCGATTTTAGCGATTTATGTCTAAATATACTCTCTATTTAAAATATTGTGCCATTTTATATTGTGTTATAATATTTCAATAATTTCTTTCTAAAAAGAGCGATTTTAGCAATTTATGTCTAAATATACTTTCCATTTAAAATTTTGAGCTATTTTTTATTGTGTTTCATTAATAATAATTCAATAATTTCTTTTCAAATAGGGTGGTTTTTAGCGATTTATGACTAAATATACTTTCTATTTAAAATATTGTGCTACTTTATATTGTGTTTGTGTTATAAAATTTCAATAATTTCTTTTTAAAAAGGTCGATTTTAGCGATTTATGTCTAAATATACTTTCCATTTAAAATTTTGAGCTATTTTTTATTGTGTTTCATTAATAATAATTCAATAATTTCTTTTCAAATAGGGTGGTTTTTAGCGATTTATGACTAAATATACTTTCTATTTAAAATATTGTGCTATTTTATATTGTGTTTGTGTTATAATATATCAATAATTACTTTTTAAAAAGGGCGATTTTAGCGATTTATGTCTAAATATACTCTCTATTTAAAATATTGTGCCATTTTATATTGTGTTATAATATTTCAATAATTTCTTTCTAAAAAGAGCGATTTTAGCAATTTATGTCTAAATATACTTTCCATTTAAAATTTTGAGCTATTTTTTATTGTGTTTCATTAATAATAATTCAATAATTTCTTTTCAAATAGGGTGGTTTTTAGCGATTTATGACTAAATATACTTTCTATTTAAAATATTGTGCTATTTTATATTGTGTTTGTGTTATAATATTTCAATAATTTCTTTTTAAAAAGGTCGATTTTAGCGATTTATGTCTAAATATACTTTCCATTTAAAATTTTGAGCTATTTTTTATTGTGTTTCATTAATAATAATTCAATAATTTCTTTTCAAATAGGGTGGTTTTTAGCGATTTATGACTAAATATACTTTCTATTTAAAATATTGTGCTACTTTATATTGTGTTTGTGTTATAAAATTTCAATAATTTCTTTTTAAAAAGGTCGATTTTAGCGATTTATGTCTAAATATACTTTCCATTTAAAATTTTGAGCTATTTTTTATTGTGTTTCATTAATAATAATTCAATAATTTCTTTTCAAAAAGGGTGGTTTTTAGCGATTTATGACTAAATATACTTTCTATTTAAAATATTCTGCTATTTTATATTGTGTTTGTGTTATAATATTTCAATAATTTCATTTTAAAAAGGTCGATTTTAGCGATTTATGTCTAAATATACTTTCCATTTAAAATTTTGAGCTATTTTTTATTGTGTTTCATTCATAATAATTCAATAATTTATTTTCAAAAAGGGTGGTTTTTAGCGATTTATGACTAAATATACTTTCTATTTAAAATATTGTGCTATTTTATATTGTGTTTGTGTTATAATATATCAATAATTACTTTTTAAAAAGGGCGATTTTAGCGATTTATGTCTAAATATACTTTCTATTTAAAATATTGTGCCATTTTATATTGTGTTATAATATTTCAATAATTTCTTTCTAAAAAGAGCGATTTTAGCAATTTATGTCTAAATATACTTTCCATTTAAAATTTTGAGCTATTTTTTATTGTTTCATTAATAATAATTCAATAATTTCTTTTCAAATAGGGTGGTTTTTAGCGATTTATGACTAAATATACTTTCTATTTAAAATATTGTGCTATTTTATATTGTGTTTGTGTTATAATATTTCAATAATTTCTTTTTAAAAAGGTCGATTTTAGCGATTTATGTCTAAATATACTTTCCATTTAAAATTTTGAGCTATTTTTTATTGTGTTTCATTAATAATAATTCAATAATTTCTTTTCAAAAAGTGTGGTTTTTAGCGAATTATGACTAAATATACTTTCTATTTAAAATATTGTGCTATTTTATATTGTGTTTGTGTTATAATATTTCAATAATTTCTTTTTAAAAAGGTCGATTTTAGCGATTT
Organism: Pollenia angustigena; assembly: GCA_930367215.1. NCBI lineage: Eukaryota > Metazoa > Arthropoda > Insecta > Diptera > Polleniidae > Pollenia > Pollenia angustigena. The sequence goes on along the minus strand of OV884061.1, from coordinate 5,014,166 downwards.
ATGTCTAAATATACTTTCCATTTAAAATTTTGAGCTATTTTTTATTGTGTTTCATTAATAATAATTCAATAATTTCTTTTCAAATAGGGTGGTTTTTAGCGATTTATGACTAAATATACTTTCTATTTAAAATATTGTGCTATTTTATATTGTGTTTGTGTTATAATATTTCAATAATTTCTTTTTAAAAAGGTCGATTTTAGCGATTTATGTCTAAATATACTTTCCATTTAAAATTTTGAGCTATTTTTTATTGTGTTTGTGTTATAATATTTCAATAATTACTTTTTAAAAAGGGCGATTTTAGCGATTTATGTCTAAATATACTTTCTATTTAACATATTGTGCCATTTTATATTGTGTTATAATATTTCAATAATTTCTTTCTAAAAAGAGCGATTTTAGCGATTTATGTCTAAATATACATTCCATTTAAAATTTTGAGCTATTTTTTATTGTGTTTCATTAATAATAATTCAATAATTTCTTTTCAAAAAGGGTGGTTTTTAGCGATTTATGACTAAATATACTTTCTATTTAAAATATTGTGCCATTTTATATTGTGTTATAATATTTCAATAATTTCTTTCTAAAAAGAGCGATTTTAGCGATTTATGTCTAAATATACATTCCATTTAAAATTTTGAGCTATTTTTTATTGTGTTTCATTAATAATAATTCAATAATTTATTTTCAAAAAGGGTGGTTTTTAGCGATTTATGACTAAATATACTTTCTATTTAAAATATTGTGCTACTTTATATTGTGTTTGTGTTATAATATTTCAATAATTTCTTTTTAAAAAGGTCGATTTTAGCGATTTATGTCTAAATATACTTTCCATTTAAAATTTTGAGCTATTTTTTATTGTGTTTCATTAATAATAATTCAATAATTTATTTTCAAAAAGGGTGGTTTTTAGCGATTTATGACTAAATATACTTTCTATTTAAAATATTGTGCTATTTTATATTGTGTTTGTGTTATAATATTTCAATAATTTCTTTTTAAAAAGAGCGATTTTAGCGATTTGTGTCTAAATATACTTTACATTTAAAAATTTTGAGCTATTTTTTATTGTGTTTCATTAATAATAATTCAATAATTTCTTTTCAAAAAGGGTGGTTTTTAGCGAATTATGACTAAATATACTTTCTATTTAAAATATTGTGCTATTTTATATTGTGTTTGTGTTATAATATTTCAATAATTTCTTTTTAAAAAGGTCGATTTTAGCGATTTATGTCTAAATATACTTTCCATTTAAAATTTTGAGCTATTTTTTATTGTGTTTCATTAATAATAATTCAATAATTTCTTTTCAAAAAGTGTGGTTTTTAGCGAATTATGACTAAATATACTTTCTATTTAAAATATTGTGCTATTTTATATTGTGTTTGTGTTATAATATTTCAATAATTTCTTTTTAAAAAGGTCGATTTTAGCGATTTATGTCTAAATATACTTTCCATTTAAAATTTTGAGCTATTTTTTATTGTGTTTCATTAATAATAATTCAATAATTTCTTTTCAAATAGGGTGGTTTTTAGCGATTTATGACTAAATATACTTTCTATTTAAAATATTGTGCTATTTTATATTGTGTTTGTGTTATAATATTTCAATAATTTCTTTTTAAAAAGGTCGATTTTAGCGATTTATGTCTAAATATACTTTCCATTTAAAATTTTGAGCTATTTTTTATTGTGTTTGTGTTATAATATTTCAATAATTACTTTTTAAAAAGGGCGATTTTAGCGATTTATGTCTAAATATACTTTCTATTTAACATATTGTGCCATTTTATATTGTGTTATAATATTTCAATAATTTCTTTCTAAAAAGAGCGATTTTAGCGATTTATGTCTAAATATACATTCCATTTAAAATTTTGAGCTATTTTTTATTGTGTTTCATTAATAATAATTCAATAATTTCTTTTCAAAAAGGGTGGTTTTTAGCGATTTATGACTAAATATACTTTCTATTTAAAATATTGTGCCATTTTATATTGTGTTATAATATTTCAATAATTTCTTTCTAAAAAGAGCGATTTTAGCGATTTATGTCTAAATATACATTCCATTTAAAATTTTGAGCTATTTTTTATTGTGTTTCATTAATAATAATTCAATAATTTATTTTCAAAAAGGGTGGTTTTTAGCGATTTATGACTAAATATACTTTCTATTTAAAATATTGTGCTACTTTATATTGTGTTTGTGTTATAATATTTCAATAATTTCTTTTTAAAAAGGTCGATTTTAGCGATTTATGTCTAAATATACTTTCCATTTAAAATTTTGAGCTATTTTTTATTGTGTTTCATTAATAATAATTCAATAATTTATTTTCAAAAAGGGTGGTTTTTAGCGATTTATGACTAAATATACTTTCTATTTAAAATATTGTGCTATTTTATATTGTGTTTGTGTTATAATATTTCAATAATTTCTTTTTAAAAAGAGCGATTTTAGCGATTTGTGTCTAAATATACTTTACATTTAAAAATTTTGAGCTATTTTTTATTGTGTTTCATTAATAATAATTCAATAATTTCTTTTCAAAAAGGGTGGTTTTTACCGATTTATGACTAAATATACTTTCTATTTAAAATATTGTGCTATTTTATATTGTGTTTGTGTTATAATATTTCAATAATTACTTTTTAAAAAGGGCGATTTTAGCGATTTATGTCTAAATATACTTTCTATTTAAAATATTGTGCCATTTTATATTGTGTTATAATATTTCAATAATTTCTTTCTAAAAAGAGCGATTTTAGCGATTTATGTCTAAATATACTTTCCATTTAAAATTTTGAGCTATTTTTTATTGTTTCATTAATAATAATTCAATAATTTATTTTCAAAAAGGGTGGTTTTTAGCGATTTATGACTAAATATACTTTCTATTTAAAATATTGTGCTATTTTATATTGTGTTTGTGTTATAATATTTCAATAATTTCTTTTTAAAAAGGTCGATTTTAGCGATTTATGTCTAAATATACTTTCCATTTAAAATTTTGAGCTATTTTTTATTGTGTTTCATTAATAATAATTCAATAATTTCTTTTCAAAAAGGGTGGTTTTTAACGATTTATGACTAAATATACTTTATATTTAAAATATTGTGCTATTTTATATTGTGTTTGTGTTATAATATTTCAATAATTTCTTTTTAAAAAGAGCGATTTTAGCGATTTATGTCTAAATATACTTTCTATTTAAAATATTGAGCTATTTTATATTGTGTATAACACAAATTTTGTGTTTGTGTTATAATATTTCAATTATTTCTTTTCAAAAAGGTTGGTTTTAATTGGTTTATAACTAAATATAAAATAGCTCAATATTTTAAATAATAGTTAAATTTAGTTATCAATCGCTGAAAACCACCCTTTTTGAAATGAAATTATTGAAATATTATAAAGCAAACAAGCAAAAATAGCTAAATTTTTTTAACAATAGGTAAATTTAGCTATAAATCGCTGAAAACCACCCTTTTTGAAATAAAATTATTGAAATATTTAAAACCAAACAAGTAAAAATAGCTAAAATTTTTTAATAATAGGTAAATTTAGCTATAAATCGCTGAAAACCACCCTCTTTGAAATAAAATTATTGAAATATTATAAAACAAACAAGCAAAAATAGCTACATTTTTTTAATAATAGGTAAATTTAGCTAAAAATCGCTGAAAAACACCACCCTTTTTGAAATAAAATTATTAAAATATTATAAAGCAAACAAGCAAAAATAGCTACAATTTTTTAACAATAGGTAAATTTAGCTATAAATCGCTGAAAACCACCCTTTTTGAAATAAAATTATTGAAATATTATAAAACAAACAAGCAAAAATGGCTACATTTTTTTAATAATAGGTAAATTTAGCTAAAAATCGCTGAAAAACAACCACCCTTTTTGAAATAAAAATATTGAAATATTATAAAACAAATAAGCTAAAATAGCTAAATTTTTTAAATAATAGGTAAATTTGGCTATAAATCGCTGAAAACCACCCTTTTTGAAATAAAATTATTGAAATATTATAAAACAAACAAGCAAACATAGCCACATTTTTTTAATAATAGGTAAATTTAGCTAAAAATCGCTGAAAAACACCACCCTTTTTGAAATAAAATTATTAAAATATTATAAAGCAAACAAGCAAAAATAGCTAAATTTCTTTAACAATAGGTAAATTTAGCTATAAATCGCTGAAAACCACCCTTTTTGAAATAAAAATATTGAAATATTATAAAACAAATAAGCTAAAATAGCTAAATTTTTATAATAATAGGTAAATTTAGCTACAAATCGCTGAAAACCACCCTTTTTGAAATAAAATTATTGAAATATTATAAAACAAACAAGTAAAAATAGCTAAATTTTTTTAATAATAGGTAAATTTAGCTATAAATCGCTGAAAACCACCCTTTTTGAAATAAAATTATTGAAATATTAAAAACCAAACAGGTAAAAATAGCTAAATTTTTTAAAAATAGGTAAATTTGGCTATAAATCGCTGAAAACCACCCTTTTTGAAATAAAATTATTGAAATATTATAAAACAAACAAGCAAAAATAGCTAAATTTTTTTAAAAATAGGTAAATTTGGCTATAAATCGCTGAAAACCACCCTTTTTGAAATAAAATTATTGAAATATTATAAAACAAACAAGCAAAAATAGCTAAATTTTTTTAAAAATAGGTAAATTTGGCTATAAATCGCTGAAAACCACCCTTTTTGAAATAAAATTATTGAAATATTATAAAACAAACATAGCCACATTTTTTTAATAATAGGTAAATTTAGCTAAAAATCGCTGAAAAACACCACCCTTTTTGAAATAAAATTTTTAAAATATTATAAAGCAAACAAGCAAAAATAGCTAAATTTTTTTAACAATAGGTAAATTTAGCTATAAATCGCTGAAAACCACCCTTTTTGAAATAAAAATATTGAAATATTATAAAACAAATAAGCTAAAATAGCTAAATTTTTATAATAATAGGTAAATTTAGCTATAAATCGCTGAAAACCACCCTTTTTGAAATGAAATTATTGAAATATTATAAAAACAAACAAGTAAAGATAGCTAAATTTTTTTAATAATAGGTAAATTTAGCTACAAATCGCTGAAAACCACCCTTTTTGAAATAAAATTATTGAAATATTATAAAACAAACAAGTAAAAATAGCTAAATTTTTTTAATAATAGGTAAATTTAGCTATAAATCGCTGAAAACCACCCTTTTTGAAATAAAATTATTGAAATATTAAAAACCAAACAGGTAAAAATAGCTAAATTTTTTTAAAAATAGGTAAATTTGGCTATAAATCGCTGAAAACCACCCTTTTTGAAATAAAATTATTGAAATATTATAAAACAAACAAGCAAAAATAGCTAAATTTTTTTAAAAATAGGTAAATTTGGCTATAAATCGCTGAAAACCACCCTTTTTGAAATAAAATTATTGAAATATTATAAAACAAACAAGCAAAAATAGCTAAATTTTTTTAAAAATAGGTAAATTTGGCTATAAATCGCTGAAAACCACCCTTTTTGAAATAAAATTATTGAAATATTATAAAACAAATAAGCTAAAATAGCTAAATTTTTTTAATAATAGGTAAATTTAGCTATAAATCGCTGAAAACCACCCTTTTTGAAATAAAATTATTGAAATATTATAAAACAAACAAGCAAAAATAGCTAAATTTTTTTAAAAATAGGTAAATTTGGCTATAAATCGCTGAAAACCACCCTTTTTGAAATAAAATTATTGAAATATTATAAAACAAACAAGCAAAAATAGCTAAATTTTTTAAATAATAGGTAAATTTAGCTATAAATCGTTAAAAACCACCCTTTTTGAAATAAAATTATTGAAATATTAAAAAACAAACAGCAAAAATAGCTAAATTTGTTTAGCAATAGGTAAATTTAGCTATAAATCGCTGAAAACCACCCTTTTTGAAATAAAATTATTGAAATATTATAAAACAAACAAGTAAAAATAGCTAAATTTTTTTAATAATAGGTAAATTGAGCTATAAATCGCTGAAAACCACCCTTTTTTGAAATAAAATTATTGAAATATTAAAAACCAAACAAGTAAAAATAGCTAAATTTTTTTAAAAATAGGTAAATTTGGCTATAAATCGCTGAAAGCCACCCTTTTTGAAATAAAATTATTGAAATACTAGCATTTAACCCGCTACTTCGTTAGCGTCTCCTTTTTCTTCGTGGACATATTTTTATGCCAAAGTTTATTTTCAAAAAAGTACCAGGCACCTGTCCCCTTATTTTTTTTAACGAACAACAATAAGTGTTAAATTTTTTGGATCTCTTTAATTTTGGATTTTTTTGGTTAGCGGAATCGATTTGGCGAGAGGACAACCTTCGGTCCAAAAGTCAGCTTTTTAGCTTCAAGAGTTTAGGATGTGCGATGATGAATCCGTCAGTTACTTTACAAATTAATATTATATAGAGATGGAAAAAATGTTGAGAAAACACCTTAAACGTTTGAATTTCAAAAAAGGGGCAAACCTGTTTTGTATTTTTTAGATAAGCTAAAAATGTGATACCATATTTATTTACCCTTTTACACCCCAAAAAGGTCTTCCTTCAAAAAAGTACCAGACACCTCTCCGTTTATTTTTTTTAATGAACAATAATTAGTATTAAATTTTTTGTATCTCTTTTTGTTTAGGAAATATACGGTTAGCGAATTGCTGATGTTTTTTATCTCTTTTAGTTTAGGAGGTATGAGGTTCGCGGGATCGATATACATAGGTACAATTTTCACCCCTGAAACGTTCGAATTTCGAAAAAGTACCAAATTCGCATTTGTATTTTTTAGATAAGTAACAAATGTTATTTAATTTTTATTTCTATACGTATTGGCTTAAAAGCTAGATTTACTACCTAAAACGACCGAATTTTGTTAAAGAACCAGACACCAATTTGCTTTTTTATTTAATGCACAAAAATAAATATTAAATTAAAAAAATTACCAGTTTATTTAAAAAAAAATAACTCTTACAGATTCTCATTCACTCAGGAGCTTGCATGTTTAATTTTATGTTTCTAGATCCAATAAATACGGATATATAAAAGGTACCAGTTAAAGAACAAAATAGTACCAAAAGCCCTCTTACAGGTTTTTATTCACTCAGGACCTTGCATGTTTAATTTTATGTTTCTAGGTCCAATACTAACGGAAATTCAAAAAGTACCAGTTAAAGAACAAAGAAGTACCAAAAAGTTCCCTCTTATATATTCTTATCCACTTAGGGCATTGCATCTTGAATTTTATGTTTCTAAGTCCAATAATAACGGATATTCAAAAAGTACCAGTTTAATAACTAAAAAGTACCTATAAGCGCTTTTAGAGATTCTCATTCACTCAGGACCATGCACGTTTAATTTTATTTTCATTAGACCAACATTAGCGAAAATTTAAAAAAAGGACCAGTTAAAAAACGAAAAAGCACCAAAAAGATCTCTCTAACAGATTGTCATTCACTCAAGACCTTCCATGTTTAATTGCATGTTTCTGGGTCCAATACTAACGGAAATTCAAAAAGTACCAGCTAACGAATAAAAAAGTACCAATAAGATCCCACTTAAAGATTCTCATTTACACAGTATCGTGCATGTTTAATTTTATGTTTCTAGGTCCAATACTGACGGAAATTCAAAAAGTACCAGTAAATGAACAAAAAAGTACCAAAAACTTTCCTCTTAGATTCTTATCCACCCAGGACCTTGCATGTTTAATTTTATCTGTCTATGTCCAATACCAACGGAAATTCAAAAAGTACCAGTCCAAGATTAAAAAAGTACCAAAAAGTTCACTCTTATAGATTCTCATCCATCCAGGGCATTGCATATTGAATTGTATGTTTCTAGGTCCAATACTAACAGAAATTCAAAAAGTACCAGTTAATGAACAAAAAAGTACCAAAAAGTTTCCTCTTATAGATTTTCATCCATTCAGGACATTGCATGTTTAATTTTATTTTTATAGGGCCAATACTAACGGAAATTCAAAAAGTACCATTTTATGAACAGAAAAGTACCAAAAACTTCCCCTTATGGATTCTTAACCACTCAGGACATTTCATTTTGAATTTTATGTTTCTAAGTCCAATATTAACGTAAATTCAAAAAGTACCAGTTAATGAACAAAAAAGTACCAAAAAGTTCCCTCTTATAGATTCTCATTTATTCGGGACATTGCATGTTTAATTTTATTTTTATAGGGCCAATACTAACGGAAATTCAAAAAGTACCAGTTAATTAACAGAAAAGTACCAAAAACTGCCCCTTATGGATTCTTATCCATTCCGGACATTGCTTGATGGTACCAAAAACTTTCCTCTTAGATTCTTATCCACCCAGGACCTTGCATGTTTAATTTTATCTGTCTATGTCCAATACCAACGGAAATTCAAAAAGTACCAGTCCAAGATTAAAAAAGTACCAAAAAGTTCACTCTTATAGATTCTCATCCATCCAGGGCATTGCATATTGAATTGTATGTTTCTAGGTCCAATACTAACAGAAATTCAAAAAGTACCAGTTAATGAACAAAAAAGTACCAAAAAGTTTCCTCTTATAGATTTTCATCCATTCAGGACATTGCATGTTTAATTTTATTTTTATAGGTCCAATACTAACGGAAATTCAAAAAGTACCATTTTATGAACAGAAAAGTACCAAAAACTTCCCCTTATGGATTCTTAACCACTCAGGACATTTCATTTTGAATTTTATGTTTCTAAGTCCAATATTAACGTAAATTCAAAAAGTACCAGTTAATGAACAAAAAAGTACCAAAAAGTTCCCTCTTATAGATTCTCATTTATTCGGGACATTGCATGTTTAATTTTATTTTTATAGGGCCAATACTAACGGAAATTCAAAAAGTACCAGTTAATTAACAGAAAAGTACCAAAAACTGCCCCTTATGGATTCTTATCCATTCCGGACATTGCTTGATGAATCTTATGTTTTTAGGGCCAACATAAACGATAATTTAAAAAATACCAGTTGTAGAACCAAAAAGTTAAGTAAAATATCAAATTTCTCGTATTTCCCCTTTTTGGTACTATTTTCCCCCCATTAAAGTATAAAAAATTTCAGTATAATAGTGGCAGCCCATAATTTAGTACGAATATTTCAATAAATGGAGAAAAATGTTTTTTGAAAAAAGTACCAAAAATAGTTACGATTTTTACCCTTTAAATGTTCGAATTTCGAAAAAGTACCAAATTTAAATTCGTATATTTTTGTTAGGTTTCGAATGTGGTATTAACTTTGTTTCTATGTTTATTGGTTCAAAAGATAGATGGGGTGTCAAAAAAGTACTAAAATTCAGATATTACCCGTTTACTCCCAAATAGGGCCGAATTTCAAAAAAGTACCAGACACCTGTCCGATTATTTTTCTAAAGAACAACGATAGGTATTAAATTTTTTTTGTATCTCTTTTAGTTTTGGAGATATAAGGTTACCGAATTTTCCCATTTTTACCCTTTTTTACCCCCTAAACATTCGAATTTCCAAAAATCCCGTCTTAGTGGATCGATTTGGGGAGTGACCAATCTCTGGTCCAAATTTCAAGTGTCTAGCTTCAGGCGTTTAGGCTGTGCGATGATGAATCAGTGAGTCAGTGAGTCAGTCAGTAACGTTACAATTTTATATATATAGATTATAAAACAAACAAGCAAAAATAGCTAAATTTTTTAAATAATTGGTAAATTTAGCTATAAATCGTTAAAAACCACCCTTTTTGAAATAAAAATATTGAAATATTATAAAACAAACAAGCAAAAATAGCTAAATTTTTAAAATAATTGGTAAATTTAGCTATAAATCGCTGAAAACCACCCTTTTTGAAATAAAAATATTGAAATATTATAAAACAAATAAGCTAAAATAGCTAAATTTTTTAAATAATAGGTAAATTTAGCTATAAATCTTTAAAAACCACCCTTTTTGAAATAAAATTATTGGAATATTATAAAACAAACAAGCAAAAATAGCTAAATTTTTTTAAATAATAGGTAAATTTAGCCATGAATAGCTGAAAACCAACCTTTTTGAAATAAAATTATTGGAATATTATAAAACAAACAAGCAAAAATAGCTAAATTTTTTAAATAAAAGTTAAATTTAGCTATAAATCTCTAAAAACCACCCTTTTTGAAATAAAATTATTGAAATATTATAAAACAAAGACAATTAAAATAGCAAAATTTTTTAAATAATAAGTTAATTAAGCTATAAATTGCTAAAAACCATATTTTTTAAATAAAATTATTTATTCCAGTAAAATTTTATTAAAAATCGCTGGATTTGACGAGAAAATAGCTAAATTAGCAGCAGTGTAGAAAGAACACACAGAGTTGCATATTACCAGCGTTACCATTTCTCATGTTATTTTTTTTATAAGTATTTTTAGACGTAAAAATGTTTAAAATTTTTATAAAGATTTTCATATATAATAATAAACTAAAATTTGCAGTATATTAGATGAAAGGATGCAATCTTAGATAGTATCTGTCCTTTATTACTGTTAAGTTGTTTAATTTTGTTTACTCCATATATACTTCATACCTTAAAGATCCCAATTACTTATATTCTTTTAGGTGCTAAAGTATCTAAAGATGATGAAATCGATTTTAGAGTTAACTCTTCAAAGTCTTATGTTGAATTATGTAATGTTCTGTTCAAATGTTCGATTTTGATAACGCCCTTATGAAACACGTTATAGTTTTACTTTTAACTACTTTAAGCACTTTTTATTCAATAATAAATTTTGGTTCTAACAATTTTTTTATTATATTTTATATAATATACCCTTCACCTTGAAAACCAATTAGAAACTTTGTTTTCTTGTCTTCGCCATAATCTTAGCTATAAACTAGGAGAAGGAAAGCTTTAAAAAAAAATGGCCATGAAAAACTGTAGTTAGTGCATTAAAATTGCTAAAATATAAAATTTTTATAAATATTTCACAATTTTTGGTCAATTGTCCAAATATTTAAGGATATCGACTTCAAACTCTTTCTCGTGTGGAATTTCTCGAAGCACTTATCGCAACCAACGAAACCCTTTTGCGTTTTGCTAGTTTTTGCGTTTTTTTTCTCATGTCAAAATCTCGGCTAGAAATTATTTTTGCTACAATTGTAGCCTACAGAATATAAGGAGAAAAAAGTAGAACAAAATAATCCGAAAAATTGCATCTAATGCCTCAAAAATGCTAAAATGTAGAAAAATTTTAATTTATATAAATTTTTTTGCACCATTTTTGGCCTGTAGCTGCCACACGGTAATCTTCAGAAAAAATAGTCTCTAATGCATAATTCCTCATATATCATTCCTAGAAAATGCATTTTTTCACATTTTTCAGTTGTATTTTTTATCGGAAATTCGTGAAATTTATGAAAAACATATGTTGCAAACAAACAAATAAGCAAATAAACAAATAAGCAAATAAACAAATCAACAAATAAGCAAATAAACAAAAAAACAAACAAGCAAATAAACAAACTAACAAAAAAACAAATAAACAGATAAATAACTAAGCAAATAAACAAATAAACAAATAAGCAAATTAACAAATTAACAAATCAACAAATAAACCAATTAACAAATACACGAACAAACGAATAAACAAATTAAAAAATAAGCAAATAAACAAATTAACAATTTAAAAAATTAACAAATAAACAAAAAAGTAAATTAACAAATAAACGAACAAACGAATAAACAAATTAACAAACAAGCAAATTAACAAATTAACAAATAAACGAACAAACAAATTAACAAATAAAAAAATAAACAAATAAGCAAATTAACAAATTACTTAATAAACAAATACCCAAATAAACATATTAACAAATTTAAAAATAAACAAATTAACAAATAAACAAATAAACAAATACCCAAATAAACAAATTAACAAATATACAAATAAACAAATACCCAAATAAACAAATTAACAAATAAACCAATAAACAAAAAAACATATAAACAAACAAACAAACAAATAAACAAATAAACAAATTAACCAATTAACATATAAACGAACAAACTAATAAACAAATTAATAAATAAACAAATTAACCAATTAACAAATAAACGAACAAATGAATAAACGAATAAACAAATAAACAAATAAACAAATAAGCAAATTAACAAATAAACAAATAAACGAATAAACAAATTTAAAAATAAACAAATTTACAAATAAACAAATTAACACACAAACAAACTAACAAATAAACAAAAAAGCAAATAAAAAAATTAACAAATTAACAAATAAACAAATTAACAAATAAAAAAATAACAAATTAACAAATTAACAAATTAACAAATTACTAAATAAACATATAAACAAATTCCCAAATAAACAAATTAACAAATAAACAAATTAACAAACAAACAAATTAACAAATAAACAAATACCCAAATAAAGAAATTAACAAATAAACAAACAAACAAATAAACAAATTAACAAATAAACAAATACCCAAATAAAGAAATTAACAAATAAACAAACAAACAAATTAACAAATAAAAAAAAAAAACAAATAAACAAATTAACAAATTAACAAATAAACAAATTAACAAATAAACAAATTAACAAATAAACCAATAAACAAATAGGCAAAAAAACAAATAAATAAACAAATCAACAAATAAACAAAAAAAACCAATAAACAAATTAACATATTAAGAAATTAACAAAAAAACAAAAATCGATACTTTAGTATCACAACGGTAACATTGTTTTCCAATAATCACAGCGGTAGCACTGTTTTTCAATAATGAAAAACATGATGGCGGAATAAAAAACGCAGTTTTTTATGAAATATGTGGCAACAAAAATTTTCATATGCATAGTGTACAGATTCGGCACTCGTCCTTTAAATGTACACAATGTAGAGCAATGTACCCTAAAAATACGCTTTATGCTAAAAACGATTTTCCTCCGATTTTTCTAAGAATAAGGGCAAAATATTTGAATCTATATGCCCGATTTTCAAAAATTTTGTAGATTCCGTTAAAAAAAGTGAAAAAATTTCACGTGCCCGAAATACACTCTCTGCAAATATATATATATATATATATATGTATTCCAAAAGCATATTTTGAGTTCATATTTACGATGCAAAGCATTTTTTGAGCACATTTGCATTCTTTGAGGACATGTCTCAAACTAATCGTATATCAAGAGCATGATTTGAGTACATGCATAGTTTGAGACCATAATTTTTTTTTTCTTAGATTTCAATATTAAATTAATTCTCTTTATTAATTAAATCATCTCTATATATCGCATAAGCTATAGACTATTTTCAAATATACAAATTTTTTAAATTAAATTAAAATTACAATGCAGAATATTGCCATACTACGGTCAGTGCTTTTGCGTTTTTCAATGTTTTTGAATATTATAACCAAGGTGGCTACTAAGAAACAGCTGTTCACTTTTTAATCCCATTTTTCTATGCCTGTTGTTGTATTGCTTGTAATACCTATACCACCTTTTAAGTATACATGTAAAAGGACAATGTTACCGCTGTGATTATTGAAAAACAGTGCTACCGTTGTGATACTAAAGTATACATTTTTGTTAATTTGTTTATTTATTTGTTAATTTGTTTATATGTTAATTTGTTTATTTATTTATTTGTTTATTTGTTAATTTGTTTATTTGTTAATTAGTTAATTCGTTTATTTGTCTATTTGTTAATATGTTTATTTGTAAATTTGTTTATATGTTAATTTGTTTATTTGTTAATTTGTAAATATGTTAATTTGTTTTTTGTTAATTTGTTTATTTGTTAATTAGTTTATTTGTTAATTTGTTAATTTGTTTATTTATTTGTTTATTTGTTTATTTGTTAATTTGTTTATTTGTTAACTTGTTAATTTGTTTATTCGTGTATTTGTTAATTTGTTAATTTGTTTATTCGTGTATTTGTTAATTTGTTAACTTGTTAATTTGTTAATTTTTTAATTTGTTTATTCGTGTATTTGTTTATTTGTTAACTTGTTAATTTGTTAATTTGTTTATTCGTGTATTTGTTTATATGTTTATTTGTTTATTTGTAAATTTGTTAATTTGTTCATACGTTTATTTGTTTATTTGATTATTCGTTTATTTGTTAATTTGTTTATTTGTTAATTTGTTAATTTGCTTATTTGTTTATTTGTTAATTTGTTTATTCGTGTTTTGTTTATTTGTTTTATATTTATTTGCTTATGTTTATTTGTTAGTTTGTTTATTTGTTAATTTGTTTATTCGTGTATTTGTTAATTTGTTTATTCGTGTATTTGTTTATTTGTTTATTTGTTAATTTGTTTATTTGTTAATTTGTTTATTTGTTTAATTTGTTAATTTGCTTATTTGTTAATTTGTTTATTTGTTAATTTGTTTATTCGTGAATTTGTTAATTTGTTTATTCGTGTATTTGTTTATTTGTTTATTTGATTATTCGTTAATTTGTTAATTTGTTAATTTGCTTATTTGTTAATTTGTTTATTTGTTAATTTGTTTATTCGTGTATTTGTTTATTTGTTTTATATTTATTTGCTTATTCGTGTATTTGTTAATTTGTTTATTCCTGTATTTGTTTATTTGTTAATTTGTTTATTTCTTTATTTGTTTATTTGTAAGTTTGTTAATTTGTTTATACGTTTATTTGTTTATTTGATTATTTGTTAATTTGTTAATTTGCTTATTTGTTAATTTGTTTATTTGTTAATTTGTTTATTTGTTAATTTGTTTATTTGTTTTATGTTTATTTGTTAATTTTTTTATTCGTGTATTTGTTTATTTGTTAATTTGTTTATTTGTAAATTTGTTAATTTGTTTATACGTTTATTTGTTTATTTGATTATTCGTTTATTTGTTTATTTGTTAATTTGCTTATTTGTTAATTTGTTTATTTGTTAATTTGCTTATACGTTTATTTGTTTATTTGATTATTCGTTTATTTGTTAATTTGTTAATTTGCTTATTTGTTAATTTGTTTATTTGTTAATTTGTTTATTCGTGTATTTGTTTATTTGTTTTATGTTTATTTGTTAATTTGTTTATTTGTTAATTTTTTTATTCGTGTATTTGTTTATTTGCTAATGTGTTTATTTGTCAATTTGTTAATTTGTTTATACGTTTATTTGATTATTCGTTTATTTGTTACATTGTTAATTTGCTTATTTGTTAATTTGTTTATTTGTTAATTTGTTTATTCGTGTATTTGTTTATTTGTTTTATGTTTATATGCTTATTTGTTAATTTGTTTGTTAATTTGCTTATTTGTTTATCTGTTTATTTGCTTATTTGTTTATTTGCTTAATTGTTTATTTGTTAATTTGTTTATTTGCTTATTTTTTAATTTGTTTATTCGTTTGTTCGTTTATTTGTTAATTGGTTAATTTGTTTATTTGCTTATTTGTTAATTTGTTTACACGTTTATTTGTTAATTTGTTTATTTGATTAATCGTTTATTTGTTAATTTGCTTATTTATTAATTTGTTTATTAGTTTGTTCGTTTATTATTTTATTTGTTAATTGGTTAATTTGTTTATTTGCTTATTTGTTTATCTGTTTATTTGTTTTTTTGTTTATTTGTTTGTTTGCAACATATAATTTTCATAAATTTCACGACTTTCCGATAAAAATACAACTAAAAAATGTGAAAAAATGCATTTTCCAGGAATTATACATGAGGAATTATGCATTAGAGTCAAAGGAATATTTTTTCTGAAGATTACCGTTTGGCAGCTACGGGCCAACAAAGATATTGTTACGTTTTTCCTTTAATAAACGCGTTTGAGTTCTTTTAATTGCAAATCCGAATAAAAACACACACTTATTCAACTTAACAAACTTTATTGAAATTTATTATTTTGTTCACAATTGTTAGTTACGAACAGAACCGTTTTTCAAAACAGACTAAACTAATTTTACATGAGTCACCCCTTTTTATATTTCATAATTATTTCTAGATTTTTCCTGAACCTTCCCGTAAAAACTATTTATTATGTTCTATAACCATTTCTAGAAATTACTGGGAAATTTATATAGGAATTTTTTTTAAAATAACAGTTGTGTTGAAAATTATACATGACAATTTTAAGTAACATAAAACTATAACTTACAAGATAACTTATAACTATAACTATAAATAATTCTTAGATAATTTAACTTTCGTAACACTGCCCTCCACTTAAGCCTGTTCGTCCCGAATAGGCTCAGATTCTCCTTTTCCATAATTGGCCAGTCGTTCTAGATGCACCACTTTCATTTTTGATCTTGGGCTCTTATATTTCTGGATCCGATACACCACGTCATTCAATTTCTTTATTACTTTATATGGGCCATCCCAATGAGTCTGCAGCTTTGGAGATAGTCCTTTCTTCCGTTGCGGATTAAAAAGTAAAACCAGCTGGCCTTCTTTGAAGCCTTCCGAATTTGATGAATTAACACGCCTTCGTCTTAACTCGTTTTTCTGCTCTTGGGTAGAGTCATTATTATTCGCTGGTACGGATAGTTCACCAAAGTTGTACTGCTGGACCGGATTTCTACTTTCTCCAATTAGACCACTATCTGCAACGCACTGTGGGCATGTAATTACGCAATCAATCACGGCTTGCTTGCAACCGATCCAATAGTAGCTTGCTTTTAACTTCTTTATGGTTTTCGTAACGCTTAGATGCCCACCACCAGTACCTTCGTGGAATTTTTTCACAACTTCACATACTTTAGAAGTCGGTACTACAATAAGGTTTTTAACCGATTTGCCACCAGTACTTTCCCATGTACGGTATAGGCAACCATTTATCATCCGCAGACTACTCCACTGCGCCCAATACGCTTTCATTAGTGGACCGTTCAATTTAATTTCTTCACGAGTCGGCCTTTCACCTTCTTTTTTAGCCATCATAATTTGCGCTAATAAGGGGTCACTTTTCAGCGCCGTTGACCAGTCTTCGCTGGGTTCCACATCTAATAAGCGAATCTCATTTATGCGTTTCTTGTTTTTAGACTCTATACCGTGCTTGCTTTTATGTTTACTGGGCCGTCTCGAATATGTGCTCGCTTTCCCACATTTTTCATCGTTTCTTTGGGAGGACAATTTCTTATGATCACTAGTGACTAGCTGTCTTACAAGGGCTTCACTTCCATTCCCAACGTTAAGGGGTACTTCTAGACCATACCAATTCATAATTTGTCGTCCCATGTCTAGACTAATGCCTTGACGAATCATAAAATCTGCTCCAATTATGACCTCGTCCATAATTTCAGCCACAATAAACTCATCAAAAACTATCATATCGGCCATTCTTATTTCCACTATTGCTTTGCCATAGACAATAACAGGCTCTCCCGTAGCTGTTCGCAAGTTTACACCACTTAGCGGCTCGACAGCTCCCTTTATCAAATCAGCTCTTATAATGGAATGTCCTGCACCAGTGTCGATAGTCAAAATGCGGATTTCACCATTTATGTAACCACAGGTCGTAATATTTCTGTTACTCGTTTTCACTACTAAATTGATCGTAAGATCTTCAGTTTCCTCTGCACTGCTAGCTCTTCTCAGCTTTAGCGGTGGCTCCCGTGATGATTGTTGACTTGCTCATCGCTTGTTCCTTTGCGGCGAAGCAGATCTCGATCGTTGTTTGGATGCTTTGCAGTTTCGCTGAATGTGGCCAATCTTACCACAATTATAGCATTTTGCCTTGTTTTTACCTTGTTTCTCGCTCAAAGCTCGCAAAACTGCCTCCTTCATGCTTCTCATTTCCTTTAAAATATCTCTTCCTTCTTCAGCAGCAAAATCAAGTTTCCGCACCATATACGTTTGTGGCTTTGAAATTATCCTTGCGGTTTCTTGTGCTAGGGCAAATGATACCGTTTCTGCAAATGATGGCTTCTGTGATGCACATACCGCTAGTTTTACATCAGCATCCCGTATATCGTTTACAAATGCCTCGGTCTTAAAATTATCTAGCAATGGATGACTTTCACCTGGATAAGTAAGCTGCACCAAGCGCTCAATCTCTAATGCGAAATCCTGTAGCGTCTCGTTTGGCTTTTGTACTCTACCCCGTAATTCCATTCTGAATATTTCTTTTCTATGTTCACCGCCATACTTGCGTTGCAGTGCTACCATAATGTCATCATAATTATTTCTGCAACTTACTGGTACACTTTCTAGAATTTCAGCCGCAGTTCCTTTTAAAGCCAGAATCAGCTCTATGGCTTTTTCTTCATTGTTCCAAGCATTTTTATTGGCAACTGTGTCAAACTGGAACTTAAACACATTCAATGGTGAGCTGCCGTCAAAACTTGGAGCTCTTATTCTATTCGAGACTTCTGGAAAAACTCGCACTACTCCCTCTTGGCACTGAAGACTATTTACTTTTTCTTTCAAATGATGTAGTTTTCCATCAAAAACAGTGACTTGTGTTTTAACATCAAAAAGCTTCTGGTTGAATTCTATCTCCATATCGTCTACTCTTTCATTTATAGCAGTAGAAATCTCTTGAAGCTTCTCAAGTTTTTCATTTGTCAATCTGGAATTTTGTTGAATTTCGGCTAAAATGGTGTTTGAGTTTTCTTCCATTTTTCTAGAATTTTCTTCCATTCTTCTAGAAGTTTCAGCCGAATTTTCTTTTACCATTCTCTCCATATTTTCCTCCATTTTTCTAGAAGTTTCAGCCGAATTTTCTTTTGCCATTTCCACCATTTTTCTAGAAATTTCCACCGAATTTTCTTTTACCATTTTCTCCATATTTTCCTCCATTTATCTAGAATTGTCTGCCGACATTTTTTCCATTTTCTCCATCATAGCAGCCAACATTGTACCAAGATCCATGCTGCTTGTTACTGCACGGGTAGCAACTTCTATTTCTTCTTTTTCTTCAAATTCATAAGTTGCGATGTTAATATTGCGTCGCTTAAATTCATCGATTAATCTTTTCTGCAGCTCAGCTTTATTTCCTGCAGTAGGCAGATCCAACTTGCACAACTCTCTCTTGAGCTGTTCAACTTTTAGCTCCTCGAATTTCATTGTAGTTTGTATAGTTTTATTTTATCCTTTTTTTTTTATTTGTTTATTTATTTGATTTTTTTTTTTTTTTTGCAATTTCACTTCTGACACCAATTGTTACGTTTTTCCTTTAATAAACGCGTTTGAGTTCTTTTAATTGCAAATCCGAATAAAAACACACACTTATTCAACTTAACAAACTTTATTGAAATTTATTATTTTGTTCACAATTGTTAGTTACGAACAGAACCGTTTTTCAAAACAGACTAAACTAATTTTACATGAGTCACCCCTTTTTATATTTCATAATTATTTCTAGATTTTTCCTAAACCTTCCCGAAAAAACTATTTATTATGTTCTATAACCATTTCTAGAAATTACTGGGAAATTTATATAGGAACTATTTTTAAAATAACAGTTGTGTTGAAAATTATACATGACAATTTTAAGTAACATAAAACTATAACTTACAAGATAACTTATAACTATAAATAATTCTTAGATAATTTAACTTTCGTAACAATATATTAATTAAAATTGTTCGATATTTTAGCAATTTTGAGGCATTAGATGCATTTTTGCATTGTAGCGAAAATAATTTCTTGCCGAGATTTTGACATGAGAAAAATAACATAAAAACTAGCAAACCGCAAAAGGGTTTCGTTGGTTACGATAAGTGCTTCGAGAAATTCCACACGAGAAAGAGTTTGAACCCGATAACCTTAAATATTTTTACAATTGACCAAAAATGGTGAAATATTTATAAAAATTTTATATTTTAGAAATTTTAATGCACTAAAAACAGTTTTTCAGGGCTACTTTGTTTAAAGCTTTCCTTCTCCTAGTTTATAGCTAAGATTATGGCGAAGACAAGAAAACAAAATTCTAATTGGTTTTCGAGGTGAAGGAAATATTATATAAAATATAATAAAAAATTGTTAGAACCAAAATTTATTATTGAATAAAAAGTGCTTAAAGTAATAAAAAGTAAAACTATAACGTGTTTCATAATGTCGTTATCAAAATCTAACTTTTGAACAGAACATTACATAATTCAACATAAGACTTTGAACAGTTAACTCTAAAATCGATTTCATCATCTTTAGATACTTTAGCACCTAAAAGAATATACGTATTTGGGATCTTTAAGGTATTAAGTATTTAAGGAGTAAACAAAATTAAACAACTTAACAGTAATAAAGGACAGATACTATCTAAGATTGCTTTATTGCATTAAAACTTCACTGCATCCTTTCATCTAATATACTGCAAATTTTAGTTTATTATTATTTATGAAAATCTTTATAAAAATTTTAAACGTAAAAATTTACGTCTAAAAATACTTATAAAATAGGGATAACATGACAAATGGTAAAGCTGGTAATATGCAACTCTGTGTGTTTCTTTCTACACTGCTGCTAATTTAGCTATTTTCTCGTCAAATCCAGCGATTTTTAATAAAATTTTACTGGAGTAAATAATTTTATTTCAAAAAGGTGGTTTTTAGCGATTTATAGCTAAATTAACTTATCATTTAAAAAATTTTGCTATTTTAATTGTCTTTGTTTTATAATATTTCAATAATTTTATATAAAAAACTTATTCTTTCATTATTCATCACTTATTATTATTGTGTTTGTTTTATAATATTTCAATAGTTTAAAATTTAAAAAGTTGAGCTATCTGTATTGTGTTTGTTTTATAATATTTCAATACTTTTATTTTAAAAAGGGTGGTTTTTGCAATGTATAGCTAAATTCATTTATTATATTCCAAGAACTTTAATTAAACAAGGTTGGTTTTTAGCGATTTATAGCTAAATTCACTTATTATTTAAACAATTGAACTATTTTTGTATGTGTTTGTCTTTTAATATTTCAATACTATTATTTAAAGCGGATCATACACTTGCAAAAAAATAGTTCAGTTTGACGTATTGTACAATTACATCGCCAGTGTGTATGTGATATATGATGGTGGCACAATATATTGGCATTAATCAAAATACTTTTGATTTTTATTGCACAACGACAAGATAGCGAAATGTGTTGGCAACATTGTACAACATTGTTTGTTATTTCTATAGGTAATGTTCACCTTTTTATTGTATGAATGAAAACATAGTGGGACTTATTGCATAATATAGGACAAAATGTAAATAATAAGGCGAATATCATATACAATAATATTGCAAGTGTATGGTCGCTTAAAAAAAATTATTTTAAAAATTTATCTATTTTGTATGTGTTTGTCTTATAATATTTCAATAACTTTATTTAAAAAAAGGGTGCGTTTTAACGATTTATAGCTAAATTCACTTATACTTAAAAAAATTGAGCTATTTTTTCTTGTTTGTTTTATAATATTCCAATAATTTTATTTCAAAAACGGAAGTTTACCCATTATTTAAAAAAAGTAGTTATTTTTTCTTGTTTGCTTATTAATATTTCAATAATTTTATTTCAAAAGGGGTGGTTTTCAACGATTTATAGCTAAATTTACCTATTATTTAAAAAATTTAGCTATTTTATCTTGTTTGTTTATTAATATTTCAATAATTTTATTTCAAAAAGGGCGGTTTTTAGCGATTTATAGTTAAATTCACTTATTATTTAAAAACTTTAGCTATTTTTGCTTGTTTGTTTATTAATATTTCAATAATTTTATTTCATAAAGGGTGGTTTTTAGCGATTTATAGATAAATTCACTTATTATTTAAAAAATTTAGCTATTTGTATTGGGTTTGTTTTTAATAATTTTAGCGATTTATAGCTAAATATACTTATTATTTTAAATATTCAGCCATTTTTTATTGTGCCCACCCTTTTCAAATAAAATATTGAAATATTATAAAACAAACAAGAAAAAATAGCTAAATTTTTTAAATAATAGGTAAATTTAGCTATCAATCGGTAAAAACCACCCTTTTTGAAATAAAATTATTGAAATATTATAAAACAAACAAGAAAAAATAGCTTAATTTTTTAAATAATAAATGAATTTAGCTATAAGTCGCTGAAAACCACCCTGTTTGATATAAAATTATTGAAATATTATAAAACAAACAAGCAAAAATAGCTAAAGTTTTTAAATAATAAGTGAATTTAGCTATCAATCAGTAAAAACCACCCTTTTTGAAATAAAGTTATTGAAATATTAGTAATCAAATAAGAAAAAATAGCTAAATAAGTGAATTTAGCTATAAATCGCTAAAAACCACACTTTTTGAAATAAAATTATTGAAATATTAATAAATAAACAAGAGAAAATAGCTAAATTTTTTAAATAAGAAGTGAATTTAGCTATTAATCGCTGAAAACCACCCTTTTTGAAATAAAATTATTGAAATATTAGTAATCAAATAAGAAAAAATAGCTAAATTTTTTAAATAATGGAGAAATTTCGCTATAAATCTCTGAAAGCTAACCTTTTTAAACTAAAATTATTGGAATATTATAAAACAAACAAGCAAAAATAGCTAAATTTTTTAAATAATAGGTAAATTTAGCTATAAGTCGTTGAAAACCGCCCTTTTTGAAATAAAATTATTGAAATATTAATAAACAAACAAGATAAAATAGCTAAATTTTTTAAATAATAGGTAAACTTCCGTTTTTGAAATAAAATTATTGGAATATTATAAAACAAACAAGAAAAAATAGCTCAATTTTTTTAAGTATAAGTGAATTTAGCTATAAATCGTTAAAACCCACCCTTTTTTTAAATAAAGTTATTGAAATATTATTAGACAAACACATACAAAATAGCTAAATTTTTAAAATAATTTTTTTAAGCGACCATACACTTGCAATATTATTGTATATGATATTCGCCTTATTATTTCCATTTTGTCCTATATTATGCAATAAGTCCCACTATGTTTTCATTCATTCAATAAAAAGGTGAACATTACCTATAGAAATAACAAACAATGTTGTACAATGTTGCCAACACATTTCACTATCTTGTCGTTGTGCAATAAAAATCAAAAGTATTTTGATTAATGCCAATATATTGTGCCACCATCATATATCACATACACACTGGCGATGTAATTGTACAATACGTCAAACTGAACTATTTTTTTGCAAGTGTATGATCCGCTTTAAATAATAGTATTGAAATATTAAAAGACAAACACATACAAAAATAGTTCAATTTTTTAAATAATAAGTGAATTTAGCTATAAAGCGCTAAAAACCAACCTAGTTTAATTAAAATTCTTGGAATATAATAAATGAATTTAGCTATACATTGCAAAAACCACCCTTTTTAAAATAAAAGTATTGAAATGTTATAAAACAAACACAATAAAGATAGCTCAACTTTTTAAATTTTAAACTATTGAAATATTATAAAACAAACACATAAGTGATGAATAATGAAAGAATAAGTTTTTTATATAAAATTATTGAAATATTATAAAACAAAGACAATTAAAATCGCTAAATTTTTTAAATGATAAGTTAATTTAGCTATAAATCGCTAAAAACCACCTTTTTGAAATAAAATTATTTACTCCAGTAAAATTTTATTAAAAATCGCTGGATTTGACGAGAAAATAGCTGAATTAGCAGCAGTGTAGAAAGAAACACACAGAGTTGCATATTACCAGCGTTACCATTTGTCATGTTATTCCTTTTTTAACGCGTGTGAACAAATCAATATTTGAAATCAACCGCAAAAACAATATTTTTTTGTGTTGAACACGTGCTATTGTTATTGTTTTGAAAACAACAACACGTGCGTGATAAACAATAACAATACAACCAAAAATATATCAGGAAACATTACGAGTGCTATATTAACCATAAAAAGTCAATAAATTAATAAAAATATGAAAAACATCTTAAAACTTTGCGGCTTAAAATGTTTGAAAAATGTTCCAAAAAGTTGTTATGTGAATAAAATCCGTAAATTTGTGTGTTTCTAAAATCTGATAAGTGAATTCGAAAGCCCTCAACCAGGGCTATTAAAGCCACCAGCTGTCACTTTCGGGAAATTAAAAGTTTAGGGGGCGTTCTGTATTAAAGTCAAAAAATTCAAAAATTTTCCAAAAAAGTTGTTAGTTGAATAAAATCTTTAACTTTGTATGTTTCTTAAATCTGATAAGTGAATTCGAAAGCCCTCAACCAGGGCTATTAAAGCCACCAGCTGTCACTTTCGGGAAATTAAAAGTTTAGGGGGCGTTCTGTATTAAATTCAAAAAATTCAAAAATTTTCCAAAAAGTTGTTAGTTGAATAAAATCTGTAAATTTGTGTGTTTCTCAAATCTGATAAGTGAATTCGAAAGCCCTCAACCAGGGCTATTAAAGCCACCAGCTGTCACTTTCGGGAAATTAAAATATTAGGGGGCGTTTTGTATTAAAGTCAAAAAATTCAAAAATTTTCCAAAAAGTTGTTAGTTGAATAAAATCTGTAAATTTGTGTGTTTCTCAAATCTGATAAGTGAATTCGAAAGCCCTCAACCAGGGCTATTAAAGCCACCAGCTGTCACTTTCGGGAAATTAAAAGTTTAGGGGGCGTTCTGTATTAAAGTCAAAAAATTCAAAAATTTTCCAAAAAGTTGTTAGTTGAATTAAATCTGTAAATTTGTGTGTTTCGCAAATCTGATAAGTGAATTCGAAAGCCCTTAACCAGGGCTATTAAAGCCACCAGCTGTCACTTTCGGGAAATTAAAAGATTAGGGGGCGTTCTGTATTAAAGTCAAAAAATTCAAAAATTTTCCAAAAAGTTGTTAGTTGAATAAAATCTGTAAATTTGTGTGTTTCTCAAATCTGATAAGTGAATTCGAAAGCCCTCAATCAGGGCTATTAAAGCCACCAGCTGTCACTTTCGGGAAATTAAAAGTTTAGGGGGCGTTCTGTATTAAAGTCAAAAAATTCAAAAATTTTCCAAAAAGTTGTTAGTTGAATAAAATCTGTAAATTTGTGTGTTTCGCAAATCTGATAAGTGAATTCGAAAGTCCTCAACCAGGGCTATTAAAGCCACCAGCTGTCACTTTCGGGATTTACAGATTTTATTCAACTAACAACTTTTTGGAAAATTTTTTAACTTTTTGGCTTTAATACAGAACGCCCCCTAAACTTTTAATTTCCCGAAAGTGACAGCTGGTGGCTTTAATAGCCCTGGTTGAGGGCTTTCGAATTCACTTATCAGATTTAAGAAACATACAAATTTACAGATTTTATTCAACTAACAACTTTTTGGAAAATTTTTTAATTTTTTGATTTTAATACAGAACGCCCCCTAAACTTTTAATTTCCCGAAAGTGACAGCTGGTGGCTTTAATAGCCCTGGTTGAGGGCTTTCAAATTCACTTATCAGATTTGAGAAACACACAAATTTACAGATTTTATTCAACTAACAACTTTTTGGAACATTTTTAGTATATTGTATATATGGAGTGACTCTCTAAATAATAAAATATATTTCGAATGTTGTAAAATAAACCGTTTTTGACGAATAGCTTACACTATCATCATTTCCCTGTTTGTTTTTATTTCTAAAAGTTTTTTTTTGCTATACACGTGCTCAGCAATGTTGATATTGTTGCGGCTGATTTACATAAACAAAAAAAAAAGTTATTAATTGCGGTTGAAAAAAGTTGTTTTGTTCACAACGATCCTTTTTTATAAGTATTTTTAGACGTAAATTTTTACGTTTAAAATTTTTATAAAGATTATCATAAATAATAATAAACTAAAATTTGCAGTATATTAGATGAAAGGATGCAGTGAAGTTTTAATGCAATAAAGCAATCTTAGATAGTATCTGTCCTTTATTACTGTTAAGTTGTTTAATTTTGTTTACTCCTTAAATACTTAATACCTTAAAGATCCCAAATACGTATATTCTTTTAGGTGCTAAAGTATCTAAAGATGATGAAATCGATTTTAGAGTTAACTGTTCAAAGTCTTATGTTGAATTATGTAATGTTCTGTTCAAAAGTTAGATTTTGATAACGACCTTATGAAACACGTTGTAGTTTTACTTTTAACTACTTTAAGCACTTTTTATTCAATAATAAATTTTGGTTCTAACAATTTTTTATTATATTTTATATAATATATCCTTCACCTCGAAAACCAATTAGAATTTTGTTTTCTTGTCTTCGCCATAATCTTAGCTATAAACTAGGAGAAGGAAAGCTTTAAACAAAGTAGCCCTGAAAAACTGTTTTTGTGCATTAAAATTGCTAAAATATAAAATTTTTATAAATATTTCACCATTTTTGGTCAATTGTAAAAATATTTAAGGTTATCGGGTTCAAACTCTTTCTCGTGTGGAATTTCTCGAAGCACTTATCGTAACCAACGAAACCCTTTTGCGTTTTGCTAGTTTTTATGTTATTTTTCTCATGTAAAAATCTCGGCAAGAAATTATTTTCGCTACAATGCAAAAATGCATCTAATGCCTCAACAGTAATCTTCAGAAAAAATATTCCTTTTACTGAAATGCATAATTCCTTATGTATAATTCCTGGAAAATGCATTTTTTCACATTTTTCAGTTGTATTTTTATCGGAAATTCGTGAAATTTATGAAAATTATATGTTGCAAACAAACAAATAAACAAAAAAAAAACAAATAAACAGATAAACAAATTAGCAAATAAACAAATTAACCAATTAACAAATAAACAAATAAAAGAACAAACGAATTCACAAATAAACAAATTAACAAAAAGGCAAATTAGCAAATTAACAAATAAACGAATAATCAAATAAACAAATCAACAAATTAACAAATAAACGTGTAAACAAATTAACAAATAAGCAAATAAACAAATTAACCAATTAACAAATAAACGAATAAACAAATTAAAAAACAAGCAAATAAGCAAATTAACAAATAAACAAATAAGCAAATTAACAAATAAACAAATAAGCAAATAAGCAGATAAACAAATAAGCAAATTAACAAATAAACAAATAAACGAACAAACGATTAAACAAATTAACAAATAAGCAAATAAACAAATTAACAAATAAGCAAATCGACAAATAAACAAATTAACAAATAAACGTATAAAAAAATTCACAAATTAACAATTAAACAAATTAACAAATTAACAAATAAATAAATTAACAAATTAACAAATAAGCAAATTAACAAATTAACGAACAAACGAATAAACAAATTAGCAAATTAAAAAATAAGCAAATAAACAAATTAACAAAGAAACAAGTTAACAAATAAGCAAATTAACAAATAAACCAATTAACAAATAAACGTATAAAAAAATTCACAAATTAACAATTAAACAAATAAACAAATTAACAAATAAACAAATTAACAAATAAACGTATAAAAAAATTCACAAATTAACAATTAAACAAATAAACAATTTAGCAAATAAACAAATTACCAATAAAACAAATACACAAATAAACAACAAACAAATTAACAAATAAACAAATTAACAAATTAACAAATTCACAAATAAACAAATCAACAATTTAGCAAATTAACAAATAAACAATAAACAAATTAACAAATAAACAAATTAACAAATAATTAATTTAAGAAATTAACAAATAAACAAATAAAAAAGTAAACACATAAACAAATAAACAAATAAACAGATAAACCATAAACAAATTAACAAATAAACAAATTAACAAATTAACAAATAAACAAATTAACAAATTAACAAATAAACAAATTAACAAATTAACAAATAAACAAATTAACAAATTAACAAATAAACAAATTACCAACGAAACAAATAAACAATAAACAAATTAACAAATTCACAAATAAACAAATCAACAATTAAGCAAATTAACAAATAAACGAACAAACGAATAAACAAATTAACAAATTAACAAATAAAGAAATTAACAAAAAACAAGTAATCAAATAAACAAACAAATTAACAAATAAACAAATTAACAAATAAGCAAATTAACAAATTAACAAAAAAACAAATTAACAAATAAGCAAATTAACAAATTAACAAATAAACAATTTAACAAATTAACAAATAAACAAATTAACAAATAAACGAACAAACGAATAAACAAATTAACAAATTAAAAAATAAGCAAATTAACAAATATACAAATTAACAAATTAACAAAAAAGCAAATAAACAAATTAACATATTAACAAATAAACAAATTAACAAATAATTAATTTAAGAAATTAACAAATTAACAAATAAAGAAATAAAAAAATAAACACATAAACAAATAAACAAATAACAAATAAACAGATAAACCATAAACAAATAAACAAATAAACAAATTAACAAATTAACAAATAAACAAATTAACAAATTTACAAATAAAAAAAATCACAAATAAACTAATAAACAATTTAGCAATTTAACAAATAAACAAATTACCAATGAAACAAATAAACAAATTAACAAATAAACAAATTAACAAATTAACAAATTCACAAATAAACAAATCAACAATTTAGCAAATTAACAAATAAACAATAAACAAATTAACAAATTAACAAAAAAACAAATTAACAAATTCACAAATAAACAATTTAGCAAATTAACAAATAAACAAATTACCAATAAAACAAATACACAAATAAACAACAAACAATTTAACAAATTAACAAATAAACAAATTAACAAATTAACAAATTCACAAATAAACAAATCAACAATTTAGCAAATTAACAAATAAACAATAAACAAATTAACAAATTAGCAAATAAACAAATTAACAAATAAACAATAAACAAATTAACAAATTAACATATTAACAAATAAACAAATTCACAATTAAACAAATCAACAATTTGGCAAATTAACAGATAAAAAAATTACCAATAAAACAAATAACAAATTAACAATTTTACAAATAAACAAATTAACAAATTACTAATAAAACAAATAAACAAATTAACAAATAAACAAACTTTAATTAACAACTTAACAAATAAGCAAATAAACAAATTAACGAATAAAAAAATTAACAAATCAACAATTTAGCAAATTAACAAATAAACAAATTAAAAAATAAACAAATTAACAAACAAACAACTAAACAAATTAACAAATAAATAAAAGAAATCAGCAAATAAACAAATTAACAAAAAAACAAAAATTGATACTTTAGTATCCCAACGGTAACACTGTTTTTCGATAATCACAACGGTAACACTGTTTTTCAATAATAAAAACATGATGGCGGAATTAAAAACGCAGTTTTTATATGAATTATGTGGCAACAAAAATATTCATATGCATGGTGTATATATTCGGCACACGTCCTTTAAATGTGCACATGGTAGAGTTATGTACTGTAAAAATGCGTTTTGTGCTAAAAACGATTTACCTCCGATTGTTCTAAGAATAAGAGCAAAATATTTGAATCTATATGCACGATTTTCAAGAATTTTGTAAATTCCGTTAAAAAAAGTGAAAAATTTTCATGTACTCAAAATATGCTTTTGGAATACATATATATATATATATATATATATATATATATGTATAAAAGCTATGGTAAAAGATGGTAATGTGAATAGGGTTGTAAATTTAACCTAAGTACCAACTAAAGACCTGCACCAGTGTATCAATAAGTATTGTTGAAGCAGATACACCAGATATTTATCTGTTACAACTGATATAAATGAGAGAATGTGTGTAACTAATATTGAATAGTTTTGTTTTTGCCCACTCACCATATCTTAAAAACAAAATCAGTTGGTTTTGGATTGAGTATGTCATAAAACTTTTTATTTTGCTAACAAATATCTGTTGTCACCATAAGTATTTCTACAATATCTGTGGTTATCTTTTGTATATTAAAATATTGTTTGCGAGTTGATGAAAATAAGAGAGTCTACTTGGGGTTACACGATCAAGTTTCGCCTATCAATTTTTAATACACTCACACTTTTTTACCAATACACTCATACTTTTAAAAATTGATACGAAATTGCCTTTAAAATTCTCTTTCCAGTGAGTGTTTCAATTTACGTTCAAGAAAACAGCTGATTTCAAGATTAGCGAGCAAATTTTTCGTTTGCCTTTAAAAATTGTTTTCTTGATGACATCTTGAAAGTAAATTGCTCAAAAATTGAATGCAGCCTACGTCACAGCTTTCAATTTATTTAAATGTTGACAAGCAGTATATGAAAAGACTATCAAGAACAACTTGACCGTGTGGCCGCAGGTTTAAAAAAGTTTGCATACGTTCTCTACCAGGAGTGCCAGATGGTTTTAGTAAGAAATCGGAAATCAAATTAAGAAAAAACGGCAAAATAAAATTACTATTTTAAACATAGTGCTGGTTCACACTCTTCAAGTTTGGGACGTCAAGTCTTCAGTTTTTAGGAGAGAGAGGAGAAGAAATAGCATTCTCTCTTCCCTTCTTTCCTAAAAGCTGAAGACTTGACGTCCCAAACTTGAAGAGTGTGAACCAGCACATAATAAAACATATTTTTAATGACAACAATAACGAAGCAATACAATTACCTAATGCTTTAAAAAAAATAAATCTTGCCTGGGGCAATGTAAAGGTATTTGATGTTTCAATCGAACGCGCGATGCTCACTCGACCACTGCGACATCGTGACTGACAAATCCGCCCAATCTATAATTCCAAGGCGCCTCCCAGACACCCTGTGTATGAATAGTTTTTACTTAAGGGTAAATTGCTGGGACCGTAAATAAGAGTGATACATATAATTTTAGCTTAAAAACTCTTCATATTAGAGTCAACCCTATCTTATATCAATAGGTTCGTCCTAAAGTTCTCTTTAAGAACCTATGGTGATCTAGAAAAAACAATCTCAACTTCACAGTTAAAAATCATTTTTCAACGAAAAAATAAAAGTTCTGATGAACTTTAAAAAAGAGAGTTTTATTTCTCAGTCATAAATCGTCGGCCTAAAATTCTTCTTCTTCTTTTTGATGACAAATAGTTTAATTGCAGTGCAAGCGATTAGGTAACACTGCTTAACAAATTGTAGTGATCTGACCTGCTACAAACTTTGGGTGTCCATGTACAAAAAATTAATTGAATTAAATGTCGGTTAAAATCAAACTCCTGAAATGAGTTTTTTTTAAGTTATGACGGCTTAATAAAACTCTCTTTTAATTAAGAGTTAAACTCGATCTTTTATGTTTACGTTAAAAAATAGCTGTTTTATATGGACTTTTTTGCTTTTAATTAACAAAATAGCTCAGGGACTTAAAATAATTACTTATATTATTTTTTGTAAAGGTTACGAGAAAAATTCCTTTATTTTCAATTGGGAATCTTTAACCATTATCGTTATACAGGGTGGTTAAATTTCAAGGGCCGATGTTAATTTTAAATAAAACACAAACCATTTAGGAAATTATTGTAATTTTATTTTATTATGATATATTGGTATTACTCAATTATGTATGGAACAAAATATCGGCCAAATGGGCGCCGCGACCACGGCGGCACACCTCCATCCGATGGTCCAAATTTTCGATGACCCTGAGGCATAATGGAGGTTCTATGCCGTTAATGTGCCGAATTATCTCATCCTTTAGCTCTTGAATTGTTGCTGGCTTATCGACGTACACCTTTTCTTTCAAATAACCCCAAAGAAAAAAGTCCAACGGTGTCAAATCACATGATCTTGGCGGCCAATTGACATCGCCATTACGTGAGATAACACGGCCATTGAATTTGTTGCGCAAAAGAGCCATTGTTTCGTTAGCTGTGTGGCAAGCGGCACCGTCCTGCTGAAACCACATATCGTCCACATCCATATCTTCCAATTCGGGCCATAAAAAGTTCGTTATCATCTCACGATAGCGATCACCATTCACAGTAACTGCCTGACCGGCCTCATTTTGGAAAAAATACACTATCGCGAACAGCAGCAATATTTTCTGCAGTACGAGCTGTACGAGCATGCACTGGTGTTCTCACATCTTCTACAGACCCGGTTTGCTCGAATTTTTCCACGATTTTTGCGATTGTACGCACATTTGGACGATCAAATTGACCAAAAAAATCACGAAGTGCATGATATGCATTTTGATTTGAATCCCATTTTCATAATAAGTCTGGATAACTTTAACACGTTGTTGGATTGTGTATCTCTCCATGGTTCAAATTGAGTAAGTCTAAAATAGAGAAATGTCAAATAAAATTCGGAAAAAAACTTGGCGTTTAGGTGTGGTTCACATTCAACATCGGCCCTTACAATTTAACCACCCTTTATATATATTTTATTTTGGTTGTGGTAGCCAATTAAAGTTTTTTTTTATTTTTTTTTTTTTTTGTCATTATTTTTTTATTGAATCTTCATATATGAAATATGAACTAACAATAATTAATCAAATCTTAACCTAATACGTTATTTTATCTCCTGCCAGTGCCAGACAAAATTTTCTTCATCACGGGTTATGTTCACTTTTATAGGTGTTTATCGCTCATCTAATTGGGTAAGTGCTGCAGTGTCTCTTCTTCTTAAGCGAGTGTGGCCGCCATGATTTAAAATATTTCGAGCTAGTGGATTTGGGTGTTGTTCAAGCCTTTTTAAATATTTTATTGCATATTTTGTAATCATAGATTTTACTAATGGCACATTGAGATCCTTATGAATGTTTGAGTTTTTAACATACCAGGGAGCGGCTGTGATTATTCGAAGAAGTTTATTTTGGCGCCTTTGAATTTTGTCGATATTAGAGGCCGAGGCAGTGCCCCATAGTTGAATACCGTAACACCAGATAGGCTTTAAGATAGAGTTGTAAAGTAGAAGCTTGCAATCGAGACTAAGGACAGAATTTCTTCCAATTAAAGTAAAATTTATTTATTTTTGTTTATTGATAACCTAAGTAATTTTTTGGTTACAAATATCTATTGTAAAAAATATCTGTTTTAAATAAACAATTTAATATTTTGGTTACAAATATTCGATTTAAACAAAAAAAAAAAGTATAGTCCGTCAATCCCGACCATATGATACTCCACACCGCAACATTTACATAACTTTCTAAGAGTGTACCTTATTTGGGACCCATTCGCAATCATGGACCCAGGAAAACAAATTATTTCTTCTTATTTTTAAGTCAAGCTCGAGGTCAGGTTAAGAAAAATATATTAATTTATTATTTATCTAATATTTCGCTGCCACAATGGACAGCTTCTTCAGGGATCTTAGGTTTTTAAATTTTAAAAAAATTTTTATAAAACAAAATTTAAATTAAATAACAATATTTGACAACATGAAAAATAGATAATAAAAATAATACACAGGAATCAAAATTATTCTATTACATTTTTCTAAACTTATTCAAT
This sequence comes from Pollenia angustigena, assembly GCA_930367215.1. Taxonomy (NCBI): domain Eukaryota; kingdom Metazoa; phylum Arthropoda; class Insecta; order Diptera; family Polleniidae; genus Pollenia; species Pollenia angustigena. The sequence continues at coordinate 4,980,816 of OV884061.1, read as the reverse complement.
TTCCTATCTTATTCTTATAAGTTAAATGTCTGTAATTTTGAGCTACATTGTCTGTATCGGTTTTAAAATTAATTCTTTGTTCATTCATTGGTTTTAAAATTAATTGTTTGTTCTATTGGTGTGTTGATTATTTGTAACATTTCTAGCATGTTTCTGTATTTAAAACTGTTGTTTTTTGCGATGTTTGAAATTGGCACAATGTGAAGACAATGTAGTTTTTTGAGAAGATATATTTTTGTATTTTTGATCAGATTTATGTCCTGCTAGTCTAGTTTTTAATTTGATTACATATTTCATTATCCTTATCCTACGGAGTTGCATAAACGATTCAAATGGAAATCGCCACAACCTATGTAATCTTAAAGAAAACGATCTAGTGGTCCTTAGAAATGAGCCCCTTTGTCCTACTGAGTGGCGTTTAGGTCATATTTTGAAACTTTACCCAGGTAGGGACGGGAAAGTGCGAGTAATTGATATAAAAACGCAGAATGGCGTTATTAATAGGCCCATTCATAAGTTGGTCCTTTTACCCAGCAAGACTGAGCAGTAAGATCCATAATATGATACACGTATTCACTTTAATTTGGTCCACATTCGTCTTTAGCTTGGTTTCTTAATAGTTTCATTTCTTACAGAGCAACATGACAGCCGCCTGGTTCAACACCGACTACGGCTGCCCGTTGTGTAACCGACTTCACGCAATTCGGCAATGTTCGAAGTTTCTCACCATGCGGGTGGAGCTGAAGCGCCGCACGGTCTTGAGCTACAACCTCTGTAAAAGCTGTTTGGCCCAGTCACACCAGGTGCGCGGGTGCCCAAGTATTGACCGGTGCAAAAGGTGCCATAGGCAGCACAATACGTTGTTGCACCCCGTCGACCCCGATCATGTGTGGTTCCCTATGACAGTGGAGGTGGGACAGTACCCACATCAAGGCTCGTCGCGATTTGTGAAGGCTCGCGCAAGGATCAACCCTAATGCGGCACGAACTTCCCTCCACGAACCTTTCGCCAGACGTGCGGGTTGGCGCATCATGCATAATCGGACTTGGATCACCTTGGCTCATCGGTTGTACAGCCACAGGAGCATTTCTGTCCAGTGTGCCGTAGAAACGTATGCGTTTTTCAATACGCCATCGGTCCATGTATGCGATGAATGGGTTAATGGTGGCAGACGAGGTGGTGTGATTGCCGACCCCGAATGGTTCCGGTCAGCTCCAGCGTGCATTATTTTGGGGGCTGATGTTGCCTCTAAGCTGTTAGAAGATCCGGCTGAAGGCAAGCCAGGGAAGATATACTCCCAGAAGACCTGGTTTGGAGAAGCTTTTTTTGGTGAAGGAATTAAAGGCAATATGTAAGAAGGTGACCCAAAACCAACGTGAACCAAAACCAAAGTGAATTTTTTTTTTTTTTTTGTAAATATGTATATACCGCTTATTTTCGTTTTTTCTTATAATTAGGAATTAATTTTTTTTTTATCATGAATTAAAAATGCTCTATTTTGAATTATCGTAAATTTAAATGCCTATTGTACTCTATTTTTATTTAATATTTAATCAATGATTTGTACTTTTTCTTTTTATCCCACTGTTTGGTTTTTGGTGGCTCTACGAATATGTTGCGCTAATACCGCAAGGAGGGCGGTATGTTTAGGTCTCACTGTGGTTATTGCAACTGTTACCTGCGGTTGATTTGTCATAAAATTGTTGTACGAATCAGCAAAGGTATATGTTGCGCATGTATGTACCCTACAAGAAATGAATGAGCGAGTAGTCACATTTTTCATTTTCTTAACACCAAAACAGACCTGGGCTAACCTTGCGGCCACACGGTCAAGTTGTTCTTGATAGTCTTTTACATATACTGCTTGTCAAAATTTACATAAATTGAAAGCTGTGACGTAGGCTGCATTAAATTTTTGAGTAATTTACTTTCAAGATGTCATAAAGAAAACAATTTATAAAGGCAAATGAAAAATTTGCTCACTTACTTTGATATCAGATGTTTTCTTGAACGTTAATTGAAACACTCACTGAAAAGAGAATTTTAAAGCCAAGTTCGTATCAATTTTTCAAAGTATGAGTGTATTGGTAAAAAAGTGCGAGTGTATTAAAACTTGATAGGCAAAACTTAATCGTGTAACCCTCAAGTAATATATTCGTTGGTTTTGGGACGAGCTGTCACTTGTATATTTTCAGCCAAACAAACCAGAAGCCAATTACGAGTGCGCCATTAAAAAGTTAAAAATTATATAAAACAGTGTTAAGTTAGAATAAAACCATATAAAACAAACTAAAATAGAACCTAGTCAACCTAAAAATAAGAGAAAAACTAAAATTAAACAAAAGTGAATTCAAATAAAACCAAAATACGAAACAGCCCAAAAAAGTTGCGTTTTATTTGACGACAGAGAAATCGACGACAGCCGGACAAACATACATATAAAACAGTGAGCCGCAAACAGTACTCTTGACGAGTACGGACGTGTATCAGTGAGTAAAAAAAAAATTCGAAATAAAAAAAAATATTTGTAATAGGCAAAAAAAGAACAGAACAATAACTAAGGTGCCTGGAGAGATTTGTGAATGAGCCTCACAAATACTCCCAACAAAAAGAGTAGGCCCAGCACAAATGAAGAAATTCGTATATTGTGGTAAGCTCTCCGAGCGTGAGTAATGAAAACATTCGATAGCCAGAATTAGATAAAAATTATTTAAGTTCAAAAATTGTCAGCGCAACTAGTTTTCCATACAGCAATTTAAGTGCAAATGTGCCCAACCTGAGCAAGTGTGTTGATCCGACCGTAAATGTGGTTCAAAGTGTGAAGCCGTCTGACCAGAGGAATATTAACGAAAAACCTGGAACATCACCATTAGCATTAATAAATACAGGAGCTATGCCAAAAAGTACTAAAGTGCAAACAGGCATGGACAGATATATAACAATAACCAAGAGAAAGGCTAGTCCTAGGTCCACCCAACAGGAACGCATGGCCAAACAATACAAAGGCTCTAACGTAGTCTCTTTGCCAACAAGTTGTAACAGATTATCTGTACTCTCCATACCTGACGATGAAGAAGCAGAATCAGCCAATGGAACAGCCACTAAAGTTGTTAAACCGCCACCTATCTATCTGCGGGAGCAAACATCAAATAGTATAGTCAACATGTTGACTCAACTTGTAGGTAGGATATAATTTCTACGTCGTTTCTATACGACGCGGGCAAATTCAAGACACCAAAATTCAAGCCAGAGCAGAAACGAACTTCCGTATTATATCAAGACACCTAGACGCAGAAAATAAAAGTTACTACACATATCAATTAATTACGGTTTTAGGCGTACTAAACGGTTTTTCGGAAGTAGGCTTTATATGGGGCCTAGGGTAAATTATGGACCGATCTTCACGAAATTTTACAGCGTGATTTTCAGTCGAATAAAACTAATTTTTGCAAAATCTTATTTCATTCCGTGCATTGTTCCACGAGTTATGTTAGTTTTTGTAACAAAATTATCAATTTTTTTTTAGGTGGTGGTTCCACATTTTGATTCATAGCTCTGACCCTACTGAACCGATTTTGCTGCTTAGGATAACTACAAGCAATTTTACACCAAGTTTGTTGGAGTATTTCGAAAGTGAGCGTGTTTTCAACAGACGGGCAGACAGGCGGACATTGCTAAATCGACCTAGAATTACTTAAGGACCCAGAATATATATACTTTATGGGGTCTGAGATGAATAATAAAAAAGTTTCACACGGAATGACAAACTTAGTATACCCTCTTCACAACTTATTGTGGTGAAGGGTATAAAAAAATACGCACACACATTCATATCTACCAGAACTATCCCTGCAAATAATATTGGACCACCTAATCCATTTTGATAAAATGGACTACTCCATGGACTGGTCCGATGTAATGCAAGCATGGACCTCTTGAGTATACCATGGAGTAGTTTTAAAACTACTCCTTAGTGGTCCAAAGGTGGGTTATATGGTCCTCTCCTAGGACCAGGTTTTTTCCATACGTTTGGGTTAGTTTTGGACTAGTCCTGGTCCCTTGTGGACTACTTAGGGTTGCCATACGTACTGTTTTAAGCAGTACATGTACTGATTTTTTGCAGTTGTACTGTTTTATGCACAACTCCTAAAACAGTACGCAAATGTACTGTTTTTTACACTTTGTACTGTTTTTTGTACTGTTTTTTTTGCTCAGTCTATATTTAACAGAACTGGCTTACAAAAAATTATGTTGTGTTAAAAAAAAAGTTCTAAAATAATAAGAGTTTTTACGCTGTGGTCATTGTTTTCTCATAAATACACAGTAGAAATCTAAATTATAATGGGTGGCTCGTAGCAGTGGTATATTTTCGTGTTGTTATGATTTTATGGCTACCTCTTCCAATAGTCTTTCCCTTTCCACACCTGAGAAAGACAAAAAAAAATCTAAATTTTTTTAAGTACTAAAAAATACTTATTCCAAAACAGTTATCGTTAATTTTTAGAACTTTTTTAATTTTCGGGCATGTTCTGGAAATCGAAATCACGTAAAATTGAAAACAAATTATGAAATTATGAAATTATCCGTGTTCAAAATTTATAAAAATACCTAATACCTTTGAGGACCACTTTTCTTTACCTTAACTACTGAAATAAGAAAAATATAAGTAAATTTTTATAAAAATTTTTTTTGAAAATATTCATCGTTTTCAATTGCACTTGATTTTAAATATTTTCAGATTTTGTGAAATAAAAATAAACCAAACTATTTTTTTTGGATTTTATAGATTAATGGCCAATTTCACCAAGTTCAGGTTTAATTAACTTTCATTATAAAAGTCAAAAAACCTATTGTTTTAGTAATAGTTAATTAAAGCTGAACTTGGTAAAATTAGCCGTAAATAATTTAAAAATTATTTAAAATTTGAAAATTAATTTAGGAAACAAACATTTTCTCAAATTCTATATGATTTGTGCAACTATGTGTGTAGTGAAAATTGCTTTAAATACGAATATGTTTAAAGAAAATCGTACTTACAAAATCAATGAGTTGATTGTTTTGAGCTAAGTAAGGCTTTTCTCCTTTCTTATATGGCTTACAGCAATGTTATGGTTTTCCTGGCCAAATGCTTCGTTTGTAGTGTTTGCTTTTTAAACGCAAATGGAGTAATTTCATATGTATATTTATGAAATGCCATAAACTGGAAATAATTCCTTTGACGTTACACATTTTAAGTGTATTTCTTTCTTTATATAATTGTTGTTGCATATTCAATCAAAAGTTTAAAATATTTATCCCAATTTCACCAAGTTCAGTTAAAACTAACTATTACTTTAACTTCCAGCTTACAATATGTTTTGACAGCTTGAACTGATAGTTAATAATAGCTGAACTTGGTGAAATTGGGGGTTACTTATTAAAACAAATGGTAATGTTGTCGTCAAAAAAAATGTACTGTTTTTTTCTTGATTGTACTGTTTTTATGTATTAAATGTACTGTTTTTCCGAATTTAAAATTTGGCTACCCTAGGACTACTCTTTACACGCGTGTTTGGACTGGTCCTATTATTTGCAGGGATATAATTGCCAAATAACAAGGGATTCCAAACAGATTTTTTTTTGGTTGTCCGTTTCACAAATAATGCCCTTTATACTATGTATAGCTCCTTGATTGCAATATAGTCATATCTCAAAAAAATCAAACTTGGCAAAATGCGATTAAAGTTTTCAAAATATACCTTTATATACATATTTAATAAAATATATTTTGCTATAACTTCGGTTTAGTTTGAGATATAATGTTGATTTTTTTTACATATAAAGAAGGTATAAAGGAACACTTTTGCTAAAGTAACTTAAAATTTTTGATTTTTTGAGATATGACTATGTTGCAATAAAGGAGCGATATATTATCAGAATATACTCAGGTTATTTGATAACTTATCCTCTATGTATCAGAATTTGTGTTGGCCTTTGTGATTATTGCTGCCGGGTACAGACAGACTTTCAAATCCACCCCATTGTACATTTTATTTAATTTCACTTGTGCACACTGGCACACACGCATGTGTATACTTACAATGCCTTTTATTGGCTGGTTCTTTTTTGGTTTGCCAATTGAAAGTAATATATTTTAGTCACAGATTGGTTGGTTGGTCAATTGAAAGTAATATATTTTCATCAGAGATTGGATTGGTTATTTGCAGCTATGGGCAAATGCAAAAAGAGCTAACGATGTGTATACATACACAAAAAACAAAGAGCAAAAGAGCATAAAACCAACAAATCCAAACGTAAACAAACCAATACAATGCCACACATGCATAGCTTTCAATGTAGTGGTGCCCACACTTGGTTATTTGTTAAATTTAAAAACGGAAAACAAAAGTAGATATTTATTAGGAATTTTAATTAATAAACACAAAAAAGTTGTTTTCAAATCTAATCATTGCATTTTAATTTCTACAAAAGAACATTAGAGTGGCATCTTCTTTTTGGCTTAAATCTAGTTTACCGACCCAGCTCCAAATAAAAAAAAAGTACCTGGGGTGATAGAAAATGGAAAAATAAGAAGAAAAAATTAAATAAAACAAGTAAGTGTGCTATATTCGGTTATGCCGAATCTTATTTACCCTTCACCATGGTGAGATAAGAACAAATGGGAAAATGCAATTAAAGTTTTCAAAATATACCTTTATATACATATTTAATAAAATATATTTTGCTATAACTTCAGTGTAGTTTGAGATATAATGCTGATTTTTGTTTTACATATAAATAATGTATAATGGAACACTTTTGCTTGAGTAACTTAAAATGCTTGATTTTTTGAGATATGACTATGTTGCAATAAAGGAGCGATATATTATCAGAATAAACTCAGGTTATTTGATAACTTATCCTCTATGTATCAGAATTTGTGTTGGCCTTTGTAATTATTGCTGCCGGGTACAAACAGACTTTAAAATCCACCCCATTGTACATTTTATTTTATTTCACTTGTGCACACAGGCACACACACACGTGTATACTTACAATGCCTTTTATTGGCTGGTTCTTTTTTGGTTGGCCAATTGAAAGTAACATATTAGTTGCGTTCGAGAACATAAAAGTTTTTACTATTTTTTACTAAACTTTACTGCATTTTACGAAATTGCGTTCGAGTACACAAAATGCAGTAAATGAGAACATAAATTGAGAGCGAAAAGTGACAGTTCTTGTCTGAGTATTTACAAATTTTTTCTGCAGAAATTTTTGCAGTAAAATTTAGTTAATCAAAAAAACATATGTTTCAAAAGGTAAACAAACAAAAGTAACAAATAAAAAGCATACAAATTGTTAAATAAAACAGAAGTTGAAATAAAAATTAAACCCAAACAAAAAGTGAATAAATATTAATTTATTAAACTTGTTTGTGAAATATTTATTTGACTTAATACAAACTTTTGGCATTTTTTTTGTTATGTTAATTTTTTTAGAGTTATAAAAGTGTGAAGTATTTGGGTACTTAAGTAATCAATAGCAAAAAAATGTTTCATGTTCTTTTAAATAATTTAACCCGCTACAAATTAGTAAAATCAAATAAAATAACAAACAATTATGAAAGATTACATAAAATAGTTTGCTTGTATTTTTCAAACATTTTCGTTTTCCACACTTCAATTATTTGCCATCAGCTGTTGCCTTTATTTTACGAATTTTTACAAATTTTGCGTTCGCTTACTTTTTTGGACAACAGCTTTTTGTGAGAGAACATTTTTCAGTTTACTCATTTGCTGCATTTTACTGTAAAAGTACTCAAACGCACCAATTTTCGTCACAGATTGGTTGGTTGGTCAATTGAAAGTATATATTTTCGTCAGAGTTTGGTTTGGTTATTTGTAAAATTTAAAAAAGGAAAACAAAAGTAGATATTAATTAGGATTTTTAATTTATAAACGCAAAAGAGTTGTTTTCAAATGTAATCATTGCATTTTAATTTATACAAAAGAACATTAGAGTGGCATCTTCTTTTTGGCTTAAATCTAGTTTACTGACGCAGCTCCAAATAAAAAAAAGTACCTGTGGGGATAGAAAATTGAAAAATAAGAAGGAAAAATTAAATAAAACAAGTGAGAGTGCTATATTCGGTCATGCCGAATCTTATATACCCTTCACCATGGTGAGATAAGAACAAAAAGTTATATAAACTAGAATCGCCCGGTGGCCGGAATTCAACCACTTGACATTTACTTTTGAGAGAACCTGTGCGTTATACAATAACAACGTTCACATTTTAACTCATTAGCACCCAATGATCCCATTTGGGATTAAATAAATAATAATTAAAACAAGTTAGAGTGCTATATTCGGCCATATTCCACCGACAGTTCGAACGTTTAAGGAGTAATATGTGATGATGTTATTATTATCTTAAACTGTGACGATTTGTTATTAATTATGGTTTTAGGCGACTAAAGTGTTTTCCGGTAGTAATGTTTATATGGGGCCTAGGGTAAATTATGGACCGATCATCACAAAATTTCACAGCGTCCTTTCTAGTCCTTTAAAACTGTGACGTACCAATTTCTGTTATGATAGCAATATTAATTATGGTTTTAGGCGTACCAAACTGTTTTCCGGTAGTATGGTTTATATGGGGCCTAAGGTAAATTATGGACCGTTCGTCACGAAATTTCACAGTGTTATTTCTAGTCCTAAAAAACTCTGACGTACCAAATTTTGTTACGCTAGCGTTATTTTTTACGGTTTTAGGCGTACTAAACTGTTTTCTGGGAGTAGTGTTTATATGGGGCTTAGGGTAAATTGTGAAGGGATCTTCACGAAATTTAACAGCGTGATTTCCAGTCAAAAACAAATTTTTCCAAAATCTTATATCATTCCGTGCCTTGTTCCAGCATTTATGTTATTTTTTGTAACAAAATTATCAATTTTTTTAGGTGGTGGTTCCACATTTTGATTCATAGCTCTGGTCCTACTGAACCAATTTTGCTGGATTTCAATCCCAAACTGCTTAGGATAACGGCAAGCAATTTGGCACCAAGTTTGTTCAATTCTGTTGAGCTGTTCGAAAGTGAGCGTGTTTTCAACAGACGGACATGGCTAAATCGAATTAGAATTACTCAAGGACCCAGAATATATATACTTTATGGGGTCTGAGATGAATAATAAAAAAGTTTTACACGGAATGACAAACTTAATATACCCTTTTCACAACTAATTGTGGTGGTGGGTATAAAAATGGAAAAAATAAAATTTTTTTTCGAAAATTGCTAACAATCTATAAAATAAAAAATGGACGCTAAGGGGTTAAAAGAACGGCAAATGCACTATTCTCTCATCTTTGTACGTGTGTCTGCAAGATAAATGAAAACGCTTATCAAACACTTTAATTCCAAAAATTTAGAAAGAAATATATTGTGCATATCCTCGTATTTAAATTAAAAGATTTTCATGAAATTGAATCAAAGAAGAAAATAGAAACACAGATCTTCGTAAAAAGTCTTTAAACAATTTTTCCGACTTTTATTTTCTTAAACGGCGTTTTTGCGCAACTTTATTTTTCAAAATGTCAAATGGTAGATCTGTCCTTATATGTTTATACATGTGTGTTTGCAAGTGCAAAATTAAAACAAAAACATTTTGGGAGAACAATGTAAATCACAACCGCCGTTTATGTTTATAACGGGCATTACCAAAAATTTTTTGGTTGTGTATTAGTGAGTACCAGCCCTGCAAGTAATAGGACCAGTCCAAACACGCGTGTAAAGAGTAGTCCACAAGGGACCAGGACTAGTCCAAAACTAACCCAAACGTATGGAAAAAACCTGGTCTATTTAACATTACGAAGTCCTAGGAGAGGACCATATAACCCACCTTTGGACCACTAAGGAGTAGTTTTAAAACTACTCCATGGTACACTCAAAAGGATTAGTTTTGAAGTCGTTTAAAACGAAAGCATGTCGTTTAAAAACGAAGACATGTCGTGTCACTACAAACACTTTTTAACAATGACATGGTCCATGCTTGCATTACATCGGAGTCCATGGAGTAGTCCATTTCATCAAAATGGACCAGGTGGTCCAATTTTATTTGCAGGGAGAAGGTAAAAAAATTGAGAGAATGTATTTATTTACAGCCGAAATAAAATGTTAGTAATATATTTTATAAGTTGTATAACACAAAGGTACAAAATAAAAATTTTTTGTGTTGATAAAATATTTGTAGCAATTCTTTACCAAATCAATGTCGCTGATTTTAAAACTGCACTTTTAATATCAGCGACATTGAATTGGTAAAGAACTGCTACACATTTTCAAGCAACACAAAAAATGTTTAATTTTGTTCCCTTGTGTTATACAACTTATAAAATAAAATCTTCTATGGGATGAACTTAATTTAATTTACGCTGCTTGGAACAAATAAATTTTAAATCCGAAAAAATTTGTTCGCATAGGTACAATATTATTTTCGTCTAGAGCATTTACTTCGCTTCGTAGTAAGATTAGTTCTGATTGAATATCAAATTCGAAGTTGCTTACATCGCAACGAAAAGGGTTTTCGAAAAGATCTAATAGCGGTTGTAAAATTACAAAATCTTGAAACCTGTCTTGAAAGTTATTGAAAAGTGTTTCAAATATTTCGGCATATTCATATCTTTTATCGATTTCGAGATTTCTATAAACAAGTGAAGTTTTTGGAAAATTAGAAAAATCAGCAGTTTTTATTTGGGAAAAAAATTAAAACCTGCTGTCACATTTGTTTTTATCTGTATAGGATTACACATAAATTGTAGGAAAAGAAGACTTTTTTAACTTGTTTTCAAAGAAAAAAAACCCACCGACGCGATTGGTACAGAAACAAAAATATTTTTACAAGCACAATATACCAACAAATTCTTGTGGCTATTTTTTTTTTTCTTAATCATTTCTGCATTTAGGTGCGTCTTTCTAAAGGCTAGATTACACTATTATACTTTGTATTAATACATGTCAAAATCTCAAGTAATATGACAAGGTGTGATCGTGTGAATGCAATGTGTCACGAAATTGACAAGTATTAAGAAAAAAGTTTGACATCCCATACGACTTCATCGTTTTTTGAAAAATTTCTAAACAATAATACTTTTCATTGGATCAGGGTTGCATTTTATTTCATGTGTGAGTGTTTATACTTTGTGTGATGGTCTGAACACAAACTGTCATGTTACGTTAGATTTTTTGACAGTCGCAACAAAACTCATTAGATTTCTATCTCACAAAGTATTATGGAATACGTAAGACTTGTGAGATAGTGTAATCTAGGCTTAACGAAAGAAAAAAGGACCCTTTTACAGGCATTAAAGAATTTTTTTCACAAACAAAACACATATCGTTAGCTTAAATGCAAAACAATGTAGATATTATTTGAAAATTACAAATTAATAGAATACAATATTTTTTCCTTAATAATATATCGGTTAACGCATTTTTATCTGAAATATAAAAAATTGATTTTAAATCTCAAATAATTACCATTTTACAAAGTTCTTTGCTTTGCATGTAAACTTACCAAAAGCATTTTTGACCGCACAATATTTTTTGAGTGTTAGCTGAAACAAAATAATATAGCATCCGCTAGACATGTACACTTGTCGAAGTCACATCGACGACTAAATTGAAGAGCATAAAAATATGTGTTAGTATTGGTGTGCACAATCCCTGCAAATAAAATTGGACCACCTGATCCATTTTGATAAAATGGACTATTCCATGGTCTGGTCCGATGTAATGCAAGCATTGTTAAAAAGTGTTTGTAGTGAGACGACATGCCTTTGTTTTTTAACGACATGCTTTCGTTTTTAAACGACTTCAAAACTAATCCTCTTGAGTATACCATGGATTAGTTTTAAAACTACTCCTAAGTGGTCCAAAGGTGGGTTATATGGTCCTCTCCTAGGACATCGTAATGTTAAATAGACCAGGTTTTTTCCATACGTTTGGGTTAGTTTTATACTAGTCCTGGTCCCTTGTGGACTACTCTTTACACGCGTGTTTGGACTGGTCCTATTATTTGCAGGGATTGCGCAAAGAAATGGCAATCCCTGATTTATAACCTACATACTTAGGGTTTGCAAGTATGTTCAATTCAAGAAAAAACACATTTTGCGAGAATAACAAAAAACTCAACCACTATTTATACATGTACGTGCGTGTGTTTGCAACCAAATTTAAAACGCTTTTTAAGCCCTTTAATCCTGAAAATTTAGAGAAAAAAATTATATTGTTCAAAATACAAAATATACATACATACACAAAAATACCTTTTAAACGATATATGTTTCAGCAAAATCAGTGGACGATAAAATACTTAAAAATCAACGACAAAAAAATTGTTCCCGTATTAACATATATGTATGTACTTATATAAGATAATGTTCTTTAGATATAAATCTGATATGGCTCAGCGAATGAAGGCCTAACGAACTAACGCCTAATTTTTCAAAATGAAAGAATGCCTAAACAAAAACGCCTAAGAAGAAAGTGAAAGAACGTCTAACTTTAAAAATGAAGGAAAGTCTAATTATAAAAATGAAAGAAAGTCTAAATTGTTAGGGTTTCTTTCATTATGAATTAACACCTAATGAAAGAAAACCTAACAACTGGAATTAAAATGCTGAAAATATATTTTGAAAGGAAAAAATGTATTTTTAAATTATATATATACAATGAATAAAAATCACACTTTTTGCAAAATGAAAAATCGCCTAACATTAATGAAAGAAAGCCTAACAATCAAAAATGAATAAATATCTAATTAGGCGTTTTTTCATTTTTGATTGTTAGGGTTTCTTTCATTATGAAAAATCACCTAACAATTTTAATGAAGGAATGCCTAAAATATTAGACATTCTTTCATAATGAACAACCGCCTAATTCCTATATAATTTTTTGTTGCAATTTTTAGGCATTATTTCATTTTTTTTAGGCGTTAGTTCGTTAGGCCTTTATTCGCTGAGCCATCTGATATTTAATATAATGATAATTTTTTTTCTAAATTTTCAGGATTAAAGGGTTTTAAAAGCGTTTTAAATTTGCTCGCAAACCCACGCACATACATGTATAAATAGTATGTACCCTGCAAATAATAGGACCAGTCCAAACACGCGTGTAAAGAGTAGTCCACATGGGACCAGGAGTAGTCCAAAACTAACCCAAACGTATGGAAAAAACATGGTCTATTTAACATTACGATGTCCTAGAAGAAGACCATATAACCCACCTTTGGACCACTAAGGTGTAGTTTTAAAACTACTCCATGGTACACTCAAAAGGATTAGTTTTGAAGTCTTTTAAAAACTAAAGCATGTCGTTAAAAAACGAAGACATGTCTTCTCACTACAAGCACTTTTTAACAATGACATGGTCCATGCTTGCATTACATCGGACCAGTCCATGGAGTAATCCATTTTATCAAAATGGACCAGGTGGTCCAATTTTATTTGCAGGGTAGTTAAACGTCGTTTAAGAAAATAAAAGTCAGAAACCTAGTTGAATGACTTTTAATGAAGATCTGTGTTTCTATTTTTTATTTTGGTAACATGTTATGAAAATCTTTTAAATAAAATACGGTAATAAAGAAATTGCTTTTGAAAAATTACGGACTTTTTTTTTTTTTTTTTTTTATTATTATTATAAATTTGAATTTAACATGTATTTTCTTACATCTATTAATTTTTGTTTTTCTTTGTAACCAAGATTTGAAAAATCCCGCTAAGCCATTCGGCTTGTCAGCAGGAAATGTTAAAGCTTAAGTGTACAATTAAAAATACGCATTCATTGCGAACCTATAAAATATGTTTTTAAAAGTTTTTTTCTTTTATATACATTCTTTTCATTTATAATATTATTTGGAATTTTGTTAAATATAGTTGGAAGTGCGGTGGCTAGAGTGCTTCGGCCGTATTCATTTTGGAATCGCTGGACTTTGTGTTTGCCTTGAGCTCTACTTCGTGTATTGTATTCATGATCAATGGTTTTCAAAAATCTGCTATCTTTATAGAACTCGTTCACTAACGTCATGTAGTAAATTTTGTTAACGTTAAGTAGATTTAGTTGTTTTGCTATATTGGGGTTTTTATGGTTTTGTTGTTTTGTACGTGGTTGCGTGTTCTGTTCAGGTTTGCGACGATTTCTTATATGAGTTCTGTTGTTTGATGTAATAAGGTAATTTGTGTTGGCGTTTCTTTGTAATGGTATTAACGAATTTTGCTCGTTGTTGTTGATTTCTGATAAATTGGTGAGTGGTGTGTTTCTCGTTGTAATGTTGATTATGTTGGTTGTTGAGTTATTGTTCATTGTATATATGTTGTTGTTGGTTGTATATTGTGTAAAATTGTTGTTGGTATTTGTAATATTGTAATTTTCGGAGAAGTGAAAGTTTTTCTGCAATATTTTCATTAACTGGTTTTGCGTGTTTTGTAGTATTCTGCAGTGCACTGAGCTTCCCCAGGCTGATATTCCATGCCTTATGTGAGACTCTACTAATGAAAAATAAACTTGTCTAATAACGCTGTATGTTGAGCAATAGCTAAGGTGGCATAGCATATAAGCTGATTTTCTTAATTTCTTCTGCAAACTCTCGATATGCTCCTTCCATTTAAACTTGCTATCAATTATAGCTCCCAAGTATTTATATATATCCACTGTTTCAATTAATGTGTTGCAGTTGTTGCATGCTTTGTTTGTATTATTTGTTGTTTTATGTATACATTCCGTATTATGAAAAATAAGATTTATTGGTATATGTGCAAGGTGTTTTGGTCTGATATGCATTATTTTTGTTTTTTGTGCATTAATTACTAAGCCATTATCGTGGCACCATCGGTTGGCTATATTGAGTTCCCTTTGCATATCTTCTATTGCTGACTGCAAATTTGGACTTGATACGACAATTGCTGTATCATCAGCATAAGCAAAAGCTTTGCTCTGTGTTAAGGTACTTAGTAGTTCATTGGCATAAATAATGTAGAGAATAGGACCCAATTTGGATCCCTGCGGGACTCCACAGTTTATCTTTATTTTGTCACTTAATGTATTTTGAATTTTTACTTGGTAGGACCTACATTCCAGATAACTCTGGAACCAACACAGAGTGCTTCCCCTTATTCCGATCCTCTCCAGCATTAGTAATAACTTGTCATGAGACAAAGTATCAAAAGCCTTGCTGAAGTCTATAAAAAGTGTTAAAAAATGCATCCCTTTACTCAGTTTTATGTTAATATGATTTGCAAATTCTCCCAGTAATTTATTAATATTTTTTCCTTTTTGGAATCCGTATTGATTTTTGTGGATGATTTTGTATTTTTCTAAAAATGTTGTTAAACGTTTAACTACGATTTCTTCCAATATCTTTTCAATAACTGGCAAAATGGATATGGGTCTATAGTTATTGCAATCTGTTTTACATCCTGCTTTGTATATGGGTCTGACTATAGCCGTTTTTAGGGTGGTGGGCACACTTGATTCTATAAGGCTTAAATTAATTATGTACGTTATAACTTTGGTAAGTTCTTTTGCATTATTTTTGATGTCGATTGGTCTTATGCCATCATCTCCTGCACTTTTGTTTGTATTTAACGATGCTAAAATGTTATATATTTCATCTTCGTTTGTTTGTGTCATATATAATGAATTTAGAACAGATTTTGTATTATTTTTGAGAGTAATTATTTTACAATCATGCACTATTTTTGTGATGTTATCTCTAATGTTTATCGCAAAGTCATTCACTAATTGCGGCAAATTATATGATCCGAAATTTTTTACTATATTTTCATCAATATTATTGTTTTTTTTCCCTATGATTTCATTCACAAGTTGCCACGTGACACGAATATTATTTTTATTTTCAATAAATTTTTTCCTAAAGTAAGTATTTTTTTCATATATTATTTTTTTATTCAGTAAATTTCTAAGTTTTTTATATTCAAACTCGTAATTTTTGTTATTTTTATTTTTCTTCCATTTTTTAAAAAGTTTATCCCGATATTCACAGTTTTTAATCAATTCTTCACTTATCCAGGGATTGTAAGATCTTTTTTTACCCGGTTTTATAGTTTCTGAAGAATTCTTGTATATATTAGAAAACATTTTTGATATTCTTTTAAATAAATCATTTAAATCATGTGTTTCGTATATTATTTCATTCCAGTTTGTTTCTTTTATTTTCCTGCACACTGTATTTTTGTTTATTTTGATTTTAGATTCTTGCGTATGTTTGTCATTGCTGTGTGTATATTTTTGTTGTGCAATAGCGAAGAAAAGGGCATAATGGTCAGTTGTTGTTGTTGCTACTATGGCTGCGTAATAATCTGTATATGTTTGTTTATTTTTAACAAATATATGATCGATGCAAGTGGCTGTGTTTTTACTTATATCTTCGCGAGTGATTCCTTTTATCATGCATTTCATACCATTCGATATAAGCATATCAAGGTATTTTGTTGTTGTATGATTTTGTTTAGAAATATCGATGTTTATGTCGCCGACTAGTATTATTTCCTTCTTTTTGTTTATTTTATTTACAATGTTCTCGAGCTCGTTGATGAAAAGGGGAACATTCTGATTGGGGGGGCGGTATATGGCAAGAAGAAAAATTGATTTGTTGTTTATTTTGATATCGAGTTGTAGGAGTTCAAATGAAGAAGTTATTGTTAAATTTTCTGTGAAGCTGATATTTTCTCTTAGGTAGATAGCTATTCCCCCTCCCCTACCCTGTCTGTTGAGAAAAACCGAGTTGAACCCATATATGTATGTTATATAGTACGTTCTCACAATCATTTATATTTGTTTCAACAAGAATTATTAGCTTAAGTTTGTTTATTATATTATTGATGCTTAAAAGAAATGCAGAAAAGTTGCGCCTAAGCGAGCGAATATTCATAAAAACGAATGATACGGGATAACTTAGGTAGTTTTCATTAATGTATTTGAAATTTTTAACATTTTGATTCATTATTAAGTTATATTTATATAATTTACAGTTTATTAAAAATATTTAAAGGAAAGTTTTTTCATATTGAAATTAGTTTGTGCTGGCGAACAATTCAATGTCCGCAGCATTATTTATAAAAATTAAGGAAGAGTTTTCATTTTTGCGAGCGAATATTTTCCCATCTCTGACCCACACAAATTTCCAATTGGCCTCTTTAGCTTTAGTTTTGGCTATCCATAATAACTGCCGATTATGAAAAGTTAATTCGTCATTAATATATATATATATATATATATATATATATATATATTTTATGTTGCTTTCATCATTATTCACAGGTTGAGCGTCCACTCTGTGTCGAACAATTTTACCCATAGTTCTCTTTTCTTGTTGAGTGAAGAGAATTCCACAATGATCTTATTAGTTTGTTTTTTTATTCTGTAAGCATAACTTATGTCTGCTTCCTTTATATCGACATTTAGTGAAAAAGCAATTGATTTGACAACATCATACGGGGAAAGGTCTGGATTGTTTACATTTTTTATTTCAATGTTTCTCTCTTTTATTTTCTGCTCTAGTTTATTTACCCTAACATCCATTTCTTTTAATTGCCCCTCTCTTGTTTTGTCTCTAGCAGTAAGATCATTTACTTGATCAACCAGTTTTGTTATGTTGTTTGTTATTGTAGACAGCGCAGATTGGATTTCTTCCTTTATTTGTAGGTGTGATGTAGTTACTGTATTTAAAAATTGCTCAAATTTGTCATTCATCTCCCTCATATTAGTTTTAAGGTCATTGACATCCGTTTAGATTGAGCATAAGGTAGACTTCATCGAATCGAGAGACAGGGAATCCTTAAACATTTTTGCTCTATTTTGATCGATGGGGTTCTCATCGTCACTACTTCTCTGCTTTTTCTGCTGTTCGGGAACGGTAGCGGGGGTGATGGGTGATTTGCTTCGTGTTTTACATACAGCGCATTTCCAATTTGATTTTCTCTCGCCGTACATATTTGCATAAGTGAATTCTGATAAAGAGCAGCATGGAGAAAAATGATAATTTGAATTGCAGTTAAAACACTTTACATATGTTGCTGTTGTAATTTCGTTGTTACACTTGTTACACAAAACCTTATTCATTTTGTTATTGTTTATTTATTTTTTTTTTATTTGTATGTTTAAAAGAAAAAATTGATTTATTTGTTTTATATTTTAAACAAAAAATTAAATAATTTGAACACTTTAGGTTTTCAATATTGTTTAAGTAGCAGAACGTATCGCTTATTATTGTTTAAATATACATTGTTTTATATATTGAATATTATTTCCTTAAGAAAAATTGATGAAATTGGAAATCGATTTTAAAACACGTCCGTTCGCAACGATGTTTAAATAATAAACTTCTCTCAAATACTAACCTCTATGTTTTCTGACTGCTCCAAGTAATCCAAAACCGTTTTTATTTCATCTGCCGTCCACTTTTTGTTGGGTTTTTCTCTTTTTATATATCTTAAATTTTGTTTCACGATTCTTAATTATTGTTAACAAATGTCAGCTGTTCGAGTGAGTATCAGCCATGTAAACGCAATACATGTAGCAAAAAAAAGTTAAACAGTTTTAGTGTTGCGCAAAAGCAATGATGTGACAATTGCAATTTTGTATATTTTATTGTTGGATTGCAAACAAAAGCTACAATATTTTGCATTTGCCCTTTCGCAAGACCATTCGCATCAAACACTGAACTCCGCTATTGAGTCTACGTGTTTGTTTCTTTATTTGAGCGGCATATCATGTACATACATAAATGTGTATGTGTATGCGAAAAATTAAACACAAAATAAAATACACCAAAAATTACAAAATAACCACAACCAAGAAAAATGCAAGAAGAGATAAAACGTAACAACAGCTTCTAAAAAAACGCAACAAAAACAATTACTAAAGAAATAACAATAGAAACACACTCCATTTCAAACACGAAACACAATAACGAAAGTAATGCCTACACCCACCTGACCTGAGATTCGAAAAAATTGAAAGCTCACTAAGGCGAAGAGTTTTCGAAACAAAAATGTTCGATAAATAGTCGATGATATTTTATATAGCGAATGCTCTTTTATTTGAACAATTCTCGAAACTTTACTGACAGTCAACATTCGAAAATGTGTTATTTTTCATTAACTAAAACATTCGAGGTTTTTTCTTTTTTTATAAAATCTCGAAACAAAAATGAATTCTATATTTTTTTATTTTATACAAATCCTCGAACATTTATTTTGTTTACCGTTAAATTATTTTTTTACTATATTTATTTTTCACATTATCACCAAAGGTTCGATAAAACTACTTTGATCGAATTTTTCGCGAAAAGAAGTTACGGAGTTTTTTTATGTTGAAACAGAAAAACATTTTATTTGTGATTAAGACTTTATAAAGTGAAGTGTGCATAAAGAAAATAAAAATTTTTAAAAAGTGATAAAAAAATAAAGTGAAAATTGGTTATTTAATTTAATTAACAAGGGGAGTTAAATGGGGGATAGAAAAAAAAATATATATATGTGAAAGTAGACATGTTATAACCCAGTGTAACTAACACTTTAAATAGAAACCTCCGTCCAAGATACTCCTGATGGCGTTGGGGGTAATGAAAATGTTGAAATTGTTGTTTTAAATAATACTGAACCAGACCAGTCAGATGTTCAATTATTAAAAGAAGTGAAAGAAGGTATTATTGATTTTAACACAAGGTTGGCGTTATGACGTTGTTTCAGTAACTGTGCGATATAAGTGTATGTAAAATATTTTTTCAATTCCCATTCAGATAAAAGAACTGTGCCAGTCCAGTGAAAAAGCATTCGACAAGTTTATACGAGCATGCTGGAAAAAAAAATTAGCTGACACTTTAGCGGAACAATTTTCATGGAGGGGAACAAGTACAAAAAAATGTATAAGGGGATGCAGATTGACACAAGCTATTCGAAGTAAGAAAGTTTTAAAAGAAAATTTGTACGTTTTTGCACCTTTATAATTTAACTCTTTCATTCTTTTTATGTACCTAGATTCGTTCAAAAACAAATTTGCGCTTTTTGACGATGACTTCGACAAAATTAACAACATAATCTCATTATATATTTTTTAAGAAGTTATTTGAGTTAAAAACTGTCTTTATTCATGTTGAACTAATTCTTTTTTTTTTTTGCATTTATATTTATCTAAGACTGATTAATTATTATACATGCATATAAATATATTAAAATACACAATTTAAATATACAGAATTTTTCTTTATGTATTTTCTTTGCCGATTAAAATTTTTCTATTTTATTTTTTTCATTAAAATAAACATTTTTTAGTATGTAGCATTGTACATTTTAATATAATTAATTTGAAAAAATAATATTAATAAAATATTAATCTAAAAAAAATTAATTAAATATTAAAACGATAAAAATTGTTTGATTTGGACCAAAATGAAATTGAAACATAACAATAATCATTCGATATCGAAGTATTACTAACGATAGTAATGACGAATATTTAGCGATATCGAATTTGACTAATAACAATATCTCCAGATAAGGTTTCTCGATATCGTCAAAGTTATCTTTTGTAAACATTTCACAATATTGAATAAGATGTTTTGGCAAACATTTTTCGATACCACTATCGAAACATTAGCAAAGGAATTTTCAAACAGCAATTGATATTGCTAAATCTTCGTTTCTAATTCTTTATCGAACCTTCGAATTCGATAGCTTTTTTGGATCAAACTGAGCGACATGTAAACAATTTTCAATTCGTTTTTGAGTGTCGATCTCGAAAGATTAACACAGTAAATGTTCGAGATATATTCGATGGCAATATCATTAACGAAAGTCTTGGTCAGGTGGGCATACATAAATAAATTTTTCCCATACATACATGTACATGGATATGTATTTGCAATACGTACGGATATAATTAAATTACTTACACCTATTTAATGTGTGTCATTGCCAATAAAATGAAAATACCGAAAAGCTTTATAGGTAATTTTAAAATCGTTTTTTAGTACATAAACAAATTAAATAAAAATCACCTGTGGTGTACTCTTGACGAGTACGGACGTGTATCAAAGAGTAAAAAAAAATAAAAAATTCGAAGTGAAAAAAAAAATATTTGTAAAAGGTAAAAAACAGAACAGAACAGAACAATAACTAAGGTGCCCGAAGATATTAGTGAATGAGCCTCACAAATACTCCCAACAAGGAGAGTAGGCCCAGCACAAATAGAAGAAATGCGTATATTGTGGTAAGCTCTCCGAGCGTCAGCAATGAAAACATTCGATACCCAGAATTACATAAATAAAAATGTAACGCATGGCCAAACAATACAAAGGCTTTAACATAGTATCTTTGCCAACAAGTGGTAAAAGATTCTCTGTACTCTCCATACCTGACGATGAAGAAGCAGAATCAGCCAATGGAACAGCCACTAAAGAAGTTAAACCGCCACCTATCTATCTGCGGGAGATAACATCAAATAGCATAGTCAACATGTTGACTCAACTTGTAGGTAAGAATAATTTCTACGTCGTTTCTATACGACGCGGGCAAATTCAAGAGACCAAAATTCAAGCCAGTACAGAAACAAACTTCCGTATTATATCAAGACACCTGTGCCCATGTTCTGTAACTCTCGCGTCGAGAAAGTCTTCGATTGAAATATGTGAAATGAAACAAAAATGCCATAAATTGAAACAAACAGCTGTTTTTCTCACTTAACTGTGTCTGTAACTTTTGTTGGCGAGTACAAGCTGTCACGTCAGGAAATTATTAGCCAATTTACAGAAAAAGTGTGTCTGTTACATTTTGGTGAAAAAAGTTCCCGCTTTGAACTGTCAAATAAATTCACGAATAAAAATGGGGCGAGAAAAAATTTTAACACTAAAAAACTATAAAAAATGCAAAATGCAAAGAATCATAATAATAATTATTTTGCTTTTAACATTTTTATAAAATATACGAATGTCTTTAAAGCTCGTTTGCAAACAACAAACATTAAAGTCGGTCTTTACACAATTTGGTATAGCCGACGGTTGTGTTTTCGCCGCCGTCGTTGAAAAATTATCAATTTAAGTAAATTTTGGTCGCCGTCAACGATATGTGTTACTGTCGTTCTGAACGTCTGCAATGTCACATCGGTTTCGAGTGCAATATTATGACATTTATAACGTAACGACGTAATCTCTTTTGATAGGTTTCGACATGAGTTACAGACACACATTTTTCTCACTTTTCGAGAAACGAAAGAAGCAAGAAGTTCTCACTTAAGTTACAGAACATGGGTACTGGACGCAGAAAATTACTATACATATCAATTAAAAAGTGCTAAGGGTTACAGAGAATATAAAATCTGCCATAGAGCTAGAGGGGTATGAGGTAAAGTCTGTTCATAACATTTTGAGCAGGAATAAAGTTCCTCAACCAATGCACCGCATTAAGATATCATTTGATTCATTGGTTCTCAAAACCAAAAATTCAGTTCATCCCCTATGCAACTTGCGTTACCTACTCAACAGAAGAATAACTGTTGAGGAGCCATTAAAACGAAAGGGTCCCTCCCAATACACAAACTGTCAGGAATATGGGCATACAAAATCATATTGTAAATTGCCTCACGTAAGTGTGCTTTGTGGTGACGCTCATAAAACCGCCGAATGTAATGTAATGTAATGTTCTTAAGCAGACCTAAATGTAGAGAAATGGAGTAACTGTGGCGAAAATCACACGGCAAACTATAGGGGTTGTAAAGTCTTCTTGCATTTAAAAAAAACCTGCTTTAGTTCAAAAATATACTCACTCCCAATACGGTCCGTCATATGCGCCCAGCCAAGCCGCTGGCTATATTGCTAGTACTACACAAACAAACAATCAAAACCACTCATATGCCCAAGTGTTCAAAGGAAACCCTAATGCGAAAAATCTCCCGAGTACTTCCAACGCAAAGCAACCTACATACGCTAATGTTCCTAGGGAAGGTCAACAAATGCCTTCTGGAAATACGCCTAGCTCAATTGAAAATTTAATTCAAGCTATGTATGAATAACTCCATGGCCACTATGCAGAACATGTTTCAGGAAATGATGCGAAACAGGAACATGCTCCTGCAAGTTCTACTCAACAACAAATGAACCAGTTAAATATGTTTCTGGAATGCAAACGGGTTATCCCAACATAAACACGAAGTTGCAAACCTTCTTCAAAGGCATGAAATCGACGTGCTTCTTGTCTCTGAAACACACTTTGCTCATAAAAACTGCTTTAGGGTAAATGGGTACATTACGTATGACACAAAACATCCCAGCGGACGGGCTTGTGGTGGCACAGCCATAATTGTGCACAAACACAAGAAGATTGTATCCAGGCCACATCTATAAATCTTACTGATTTCAAACTTACGTTGTCATCAGTTTATTGTCCCCCGAGGCACAAAATTATACACGATACATTTCTCAACTTCTTCTCCACTTTGGGCCAGATATTCATTACTGCTGCCGATTATAACGGGCTCCAGACTTATAAGTGCTAGAGGTAATCGTAACTGCAACTAATTTTGATGTCTTATCGAGTGGTGAGCCTACCTATTGGCCAACCGACTTCAACAAGCTACCAGACCTTATTGACTTTGCTGTAATTAAAAACATCAAGCGCGATCAGTTACTAGTTAGTTTCTCCTATAAAATATCGTCTGATCATTCACCTTCAATCCTCATTTTAAAAGGCAACTCCGACGCCACAGCTGCAAACTTTATTTCCTATTCAAACAGAAACACAAATTGGTTAAAGTATAAAATGTATGTGAGCTCTCACCTATCACAGTGCATTCTCCTAAAAAATTCGTCTGACATCCAAATAGCTGTCGACCGATTTACAGAAGCCTTGGATACTGCAGCAAGAAATGCAACCCCAATCAGGCGGACAATTAAACGTGCTTCTTTCAATACATCGACGGATATAGAGACTCTTATCAGAGGAAAAAGGAAGTTAAGAAGACAATGGCAAAACAGTCGTTCCCCAACCACTAAGGGCCAACTACAATTATGCCTGACAACTTTTCGCAACAAATTGAGACAGAACCACGAGTCTGCAGTAGAAGGCTGTCTAAATAGCCTAGATGCCACAAAAAACTCGAATTACAGCTTATGGAAGGTTGTACGGCGTATGAAATGCCCTATAACCCAAGAATCTCCATTAAGACTGGAAAACCGCACTTGGGCCAAAAACACAAACGACATATTAAACGCTTTCGCAGGCCATCTTGAGAAAGTTTTCACGCCACATGATGCACATACTTGTTCCTGTCGTCCAATCATTCCTGATAAGGCAAACCATCCAATAAAATTTAACATAACTCAAGTAAAATCTGCAATAGAAAAAGTGAATTTTTGTGTTTAATTAAATTGTTAAAATGGATTGGGGCTTTTTTACCCTTTTTTTGCTCTAAATGGTGCTTTTTAAAGTTTTAAAGTGCTTTTTGCTCTCAAAAAGTTGGCATCACTGGTCATAATGTCCTTAATATTATTTTAAAATTGCTTAAAAAAAATATTGTGCTTGAAACGAAATAAAAATTTTAATGCTGTTTTCATTATTTCGTCGTAACTGTACATTAGAAAACTAAATTATAAGCGCTTGCCCACAGCAGTCATATGTATTTCTTGTAATTATTTTAAGACATATGACTTTACAACTTTACAACCTTGTGAATAGCCCAATTGAGTCTACAAGTTTGTTTCTTTATTTGAGCGGCATATCATGTTCATACATAAATGTTTATGGGTTTGTATGCGTAAAGTTAAACGCATTAAAATAAAACAACAACCACAAGGGGGTTTTATGTAAAAATAAGAGGCAGTCGTGGTTTTTTGGTCATATCTCAGCCATTTGTGGACCGATCTTGCTGAATTTCAATAGCAAGCAATGGTAGACTACATATATGTGACATATGTAAATGTAAAACAACCTAGCCGCTATCAAACGTAAGACGGACATCGATAAATCAACTTCTCTCCTCATAAGGACCCAGCATATATATATACTTTATAGGGTCTAAGATCAATATTGAAGAAATTACAAACGGAATGACAAACTTATATGTACCATTTTCCACTTATATATACCATATGCCACCCGATTCAGAATAAAAAAAAGACAAAACCAAAATTAAAATTTAAGGGGCCTGAGTCCCGTGGGGCCCCCTGGAACCAAAAAACTGCCCCGCCCACTTAATAATATGTGTGGGTACTCAAATTAAAGGTAATTTGCTCGCAATTGCAAATATGTATGCTTATGTGCGTTTTGTTTTTGTATTCGCATATTATTTTCCTCTTTATGTTAATTTAAGCATTTTTCAGGTGCAGAAAAGTTCAAGTCAGCGAAGTCGGTGTTTGTTATACCATAGAGGAGAAAATCCTTGCGTCCGGCCGAAGGCCCACTATGCAGAGAAGCTTTAGTAAGCGAAGCCGGTATTTGTTATACCATAGAGGAGAAAATGCTTGCTCCCGGCTGAAGGCCGGCTATGCAGAGCAGCTTTAGTTAGCGAAGCCGGTATTTGCTATACCATAGAGGAGAAAATGCTTACTCACGACCGAAGGCCGGCTATGCAGAGAAGCTTTAGTTAGCGAAGCCGGTGGTTGTTATGCCATAGAGAAGAAATTCTTTGTGTCCGGCCGAAGGCCGGCTAAGCATGAAGTTTTTGTTTGCGACATTGGTGTTTGTTATTTTATAAAATTTGTACTACACTTTTATTTAAATCAATTCTTCACTTTGTGCACAAAAACTGTAATTTAAGCTTAAGGGTTAAAAATTTTGGCTTTAGTCCAGTTTACCAACGCAGCTCAAAATAAAAGAAAAGTATATAGGGTTATAGAAAACTGAAAAATAAGAAGAAAAAACAAAATGCCAAAATTCTCGGAAACACATAGCTTCCGAGTTATGGACCTCTGAAGTTTTCATATAAATTTGCGACTTCCCACTACATTTTTGAAAACTATGCGTTTTCGAGAATTTTGCCATTTGATTTTTTCTTCTTATTTTTCGATTTTCTATTACCCTATGCACTTTTTTATACCCTCCACCACAATTAGTTGTGAAGAGGGTATATTCAGTTTGTCATTCCGTGTGAAACTTTTTTACTATTCATCTCAGACCCTATAAAGTATATATATTCTGGGTCCTTGAATAAATTTAAGTCGATTTAGCCATGTCCGTCTGTCTGTCTGTCCGTCTGTCCGTCTGTTGAAAACACGCTCACTTTCGAAAAACTCAAAAGAAATCAACAAACTTGGTGTCAAATTGCTTGTAGTTATCCTAAGCAGTTTGGGATTGAAATTCAGCAAAATCGGTTTAATAGGATCTGAGCTATGAATCAAAATGTGGAACCACCACCTAAAAAAAATTGATAATTTTGTTACAAAAACTAACATAAATGGTGGAAAAATGCACAGAATGATATAAGATTTCGCAACAATTCGTTTTATTCAACTGGAAATCACGCTGTGAAATTTCGTGAAGATCCGTCAATAATTTACGCTAGGCCCCATATAAGCCCTACTCCCGGAAAACAGTATATTAAGCCTAAAACCCTAACTAACAATGCTATCATTACAAATTTTGGCAAGTCACAGTTACATAGGACTAGAAATTAAACTGTTAAGTTTCGTGAAGATCGGTCCATAATTTACCATAGGCCCCATATAAAACCTACTACCGGAAAACAGTTTAGTACGCCTAAATCCGTAAAAAATAATGCTATCATAACAAATTTCGTGAAGATCGGTCCATAATTTACCCTAGTCCCCATATAAACCCTACTACCGGAAAACAGTTTAGTCGCCTAAATCCATAATTAATAACAAATCGTCACAGTTTAAGATAATAATAACATCATACAGATATTACTCCTTAAACATTCGAACTGTCGGTGGAGGGTATCAAAGATTCGGCACAGCCGAATATATCACTCTAACTTGTTTTATTTGCGTTGGTAAACTGAACTTGTTCCAAAATGTTTTAATTAATTCTATATATCCAGCAAGATCTGGTCAAAAGCCTTCAAAATGATACCAATATTGGCCATGTGCCTTTGGAAATGTAGTGGAAAAAATTACATATTTCTTTGAAAACCGAAATATGTCCATAACTCGAAAACTAAGCGTTGGCGCCAATATTTTCAGTTTTTATTTTTCAATTTTCTATCACCGAAGTTACTTTTTTTTTTAATGGAGCTGCGTCGCACTGTGGCTGAAAATTTTATTTCATTGGCCAAAAGTCCAATTTTTGTTTGTCGCCGATTTTAAAAATTTTAATTTTATATAATAGTAAACATATTAAAACTAAAATAGCCAAAAAATTAGGTCGCAATACTAGTAACTGTGGTTGTCCCATGTTGTTAAACACAACTTTTTTTTAAATTCAGAAAAAAGTGTTTTTATTTAATATTTAATCCGAAAGAAATTATCATTGCACAAAAACTATAAGCGATAATGACCTGCTAGCTTTTTTGCTAGGTTGGTAGTCTTGTTATCTTTAAAAGGGTAATATTTGCGGCTATTGTGTTATTTATATTTGAGATGTTAGGACATATTTTCTAAACTACTATATTTTTGTCAAATTTCAAATTTAGTAGAATAGAACTTTTGCGGATCAAAAGGGATTAAGAAAGTAAACCCGGTGATAGAAAGGTGAAAGTGTTTTCTTTAGCCCTGTGTATACTCTTGTACCCGTTTGGACCCGTCTGTTTAACACTTTTTTAATTTAAATGAAATTACTCAAAAAAAATTTCTAAGCTACTATATTTTGTCAAATTTCAACTTTCGTAGAATAGAACTTTTGCGGATCAAAAGGGATTAAGAAGGTAAAACCACTGATAGAAAGGTAATTTTAATGAAATTACTCAAAAAATTTTTTTTTTTTAATTGTTTTTTACAATTTTTTTTTATTCCGCAAAAATGTTTTCAAAATTAACATAAATCATGTGCTATTGTCTTCAAAATGTCAGAAACAAACATCATGTGGTGTAAAATTTTGCACAGGACATGTCAAATAAAATATCTGATTAAATTCTGTGAAAAGTTTTGTTTTAGGAATGGATTTATTTTCACACCAAAGAAATTATTTACCAAAAAAATTGTATTTTTAAAGTAACGGTCGTAACATTATAACAAATTACAAGTTGTTTGTGTTAGTATAAAGAAAATTTATGTTAATCTTTCGGAAAATGACACGATACATTCATTTTGTATAACAGCGTAAAAAATAATTCAAAATAATAATTTAATTTTTGAGCTATAAGGTGTCATTTTCTGTGGAAATCCCCATATACTATGAGTCCTAACATCGATATATTAAAACCGTGTACCCGAATATTCTTCGAACCCCCTAATATATATTTAAGTGGCAACGTATATTCGCGTTCGCATTGTTAACAATTCGCTTATTTTCGCTATTTTCCCCTGAGCTTATACATAAAAAAAGTTCCTTTTTAAAGTAAATCATGACATATCCTCAAAAGTTTTCATTTAAAATTTTTTTAAAAATTCGAAATTGTATATTTTTATTTCTCTTAGCTTAGAAGGTGTGATTGTTTTTTTACAAATAAATTTCTATGCAGAAATTTCATTTATAAGATATTTGCTTTTAATATTCGCATACATTTTTTAAAAATTCGAAATTGTTCTATGCAGAAATTTATTTGTAAAAAAACAATCACACCTTCTAAGCTAAGAGAAATAAAAATATACAATTTCGAATTTTTTAAAAAAAAAATTAAATAAAAACTTTTGAGGATATGACATGATTTACTTTTAAAAGGAACTTTTTTAATGTATAAGCTCAGGGGAAAATAGCGAAAATAAGAGAATTGTTACCAATGCGAACGCGAATATACGTTGCCACTTAAATATATATTAGGGGGTTCGAAGAATATTCGGAATATTAAATTTTGCAGAGCCCCCTTTAATTTGGTACCAAGTTTGCTAAAAATTATTAGATACTTATGTTAAAATCAAATACGAAATTTGACTCTGTTTTGTTCTAGATTAAAGGATTTATAGAGGCGTTTCTATCAAAAAGAAAAAAATTAAATTTGTCACACAGCGTTTTTTTTTGAAATTAATTGTTTTTTTAATTAATAAATTTTATTATAATAAATATGTACAAAATGTTAACAAAATATAAAAACAATAAATTTTTAACGTAGCGAAATTTTCTTTTGGTTGTAGGGAAGAAAGGGATTTTTTTTGGACACACGTAGCGATTTTTTTTAAATTTTCCTGGCATCACTGGTTATGGTACGTTTTCTTCAATACAGTATTTATCGGATATAAGAAACTTAAAAAATCCACGAAAAAAGTTTCTTATAAGCGTTTCTTTCTTATATACAATTATTTTATATAAGAAACTTATTTCTTATAAAGTAGCTATGACCATAAGACTTTCATATTTTGGTTTTCTGTCTCTTTTTTTGTTAACATTTCTAACTTTTGAATAATTATTTTCTATGTCTTTTGAGGTTTTCACTATTTTAGATAACGTTGAAAGCACAAAGCATACAGAGATGAAAAAAGTGACGTATGAAAAAGAGCCTAAATCATTTGCAAAGGCAGCTTTCGGAAAAAGAGAAAGAAAAGTTTTTTTCGGTAGTGAAGTGGCAATGTCTAAAAACAGTCCGCTACTATGAACACAAATTGTGTAATCAAAACAAATAATGCAAAGGGGCAGCTTTCGAAGAAAAAGACAGCAAAAAATACAATATTTTCTGTCTCTGGACGCCTCTGTGGTTGAAAGTCCAATAGGTATTATATTTTTTTTGCAATTTCGCTTCTTTTTATAGCGTTTTGTATTTCTTTTAAAATTTTAACTTTTGTTTTTATTGAAAAAAAAAACACAAAGCTTCTCATGAGTACCAGCTCGCTCATCTAAAACTAAAAGTAAAAAAAAAACTTTGTTCTTGTTGTAAAAATGTCAGAAAACAGCGTTGTCCATGCAAACTACATAAATTCTGTGTTGCTGTTGGAAGTTTCTTATATACATTTTTTTCTATACATTTTGTGGTTTTGGTGTTTAAGAAAAATGTTCTTTAATCAGTTTTTTTCTTATAAGCGTTTTTCTTATATGAAACCGTTTTTGTTAGAAAAATCACTAAAAAGACATGGTGTTTTTGAAATTGTTTCTTAAAGGCGTTTTGTTCTTATATGAGATGTTCTTATATCCGATAAATACTGTATATTTCTAGTCTGTATTAATCATTTTTGTTTAAAATGATAGTTAAACGAGTCACTTTTGTGCTCGCGATCTAAAAGCAGGCAGCCATTTGAAAGAGTTTTGCACTTGTGTTTTAAAAACAGGCAGTTATTGTACTCAAACGAAACAAACAAGTGAATAGTGCTGTCTGATTATTTTTTTTTTTCGAAAAATCGTCCTGCCAATATAAAAAAACACCAAAAAATGGCCCTGACTAATATCAATAAGTTGTTCTTTGGTTTAAAAAAAAAACTTGTACAATAAGTATTATAATTTTATGACTAATAAAACCCTGACCAATATGACCTGAATCTATTTTGAATTCTATATAAATCTAATCATGCCAAGTAAAGTTTTTCCGCGTACTTTATTTTTCTCATAAAGTATAGAGTACAATTACTCGAGATAACGTACAATACTTTATTATAAAGTACGGTTGGCAAGCCTTATCACGATCAATTTTCCCTATATCATAAAAGATAAAGATTAACATAAATTTTCTTTATACTAACACAAACAACTTGTAATTTTTTATAATGTTACGACCGTTATTTTTAAAATAAAATTTTTTTGGTAACTAATTTCTTTGGTGTGAAAATAAATCCATTCCTTAAACAAATTTTTTCAAAGCATTTAATCAGATATTTTAATTGGCATATCCTACGCAAAATTTTACACTACATGATGTTTGTTTCTGACATTTGAAAACAGCACATTTACAAAGTAACGACCGTATTAAAATTACATTTTGTATGAATCCTTTCGGCTGCTACCGTTGCTTAAACTTTCATTAGTCTAAAATGGAGCAATTCTCATGGCATATTTGGGTAGGTTGGAATTTTATTTAAAAAATCTCCGAAAATCGGTAACGTTACTTACCGTTACTTTGGAAACACCCATATGGTTTCCTTTGAAAAATACTACATTTGTACTAAAATTATATTGTATATGAAAAATTTTCATTTTTAAATGAAAATTAGACAAATATTTACGTATTTTTAGATAATATATTGAAAATGAGATATAATTTCAAAAGATTTTGTTATTCGTGCTTAATTCCCAGTTTTTATTATTGATAAAAACACTTGAAATTTATTGTTGATGGGATAAGCTATTCCTATGCATTTCACTGGTTGCTTAGGCCAGATCATCAGGAAACTTCATCCATAAAGGTTTTAGACAAACTAAAGATATTAAACCAAATAAAACTGTTAAACGTATAAGACTTATAGCAACAGTTTTATTTGGTTTAATATCTTTAGTTTGTCTAAAACCTTTATGGAATGAAGTTTCCTGATGATCTGGCCTAAGCAACCAGTGAAATGCATAGGAATAGCTTATCCCATCAACAATAAATTTCAAGTGTTTTTATCAATAATAAAAACTGGGAATTAAGCACGAATAACAAAATCTTTTGAAATTAAAATTTTGTATTCCCAAAAATTGAAATTACTTTTTGATGAGATATAATTTTGAAAATTCCCTACATTTGCCTTAAAATAAAAAATCTGTCCGTTTTTCCCTACGCTTGAAATTTTTCGAAAAAATTCCTACAAGAAGGGAAAATTCCCTACATTTGGCATCACTGCCCATAATCGCCTTAACAATTTCTCGAGACATACTTGTCCCTTATCACCACTTCTTAAGGCGGCTCCCATGCAAATATTGCGTTTTTTGAAATTTTGAATTTAATTAAAATTTTTGGACTTTTGTGAATAAAATCAAAAGTTGTTAACAGAATTTAATCATTTATGGATTGTTTTGTTTGTTTTTTATATGTCTGGAAAAAAAATAGAAGCATAGCTGTAATTTGTTATAGATTTTTAACAAGCAAAAATTTCGAAATGTTGCTAAAAAAATTATTTTTGTTTTCAAAAAAAAGTTATGTTTCTAAAACGACTTCGCATGTTAGAATTCAATTTGACGTTTAAAGGAAATTTTGCTGCGGATTTTCGTTTTTTTTTAGTAATTTCAATAAACTGAACCGTTTTTGAACCGCTATTGGATTCAGCGTACCCGAATTACAACTGCGGTTAACAGTGTCCGGCTTGTTTAAAAAAAGTGTCGAATTCTAGCACGATGTAATTGTTTGATAAAACTTGCGAAAAGCAATAAAAAAAACGTTTTTTAATATAACAATAAAAAGAAATTAATTGTACTTTATATTTATACTGTGTACTTTTTTTGCTTAACCTTTAATAATCAATGTACTTTAATTGCAACAAAAAAAGTTGGGAACCCTAATCGCGATCGAACATAATACAGGTAGTACATATAAAAATTTTTTATTAATGTTACACAATCAGAAAAACGTATATCTACCCTGATTCATCCTTATCCGTTACACTACGTTCACACTAGCGTATTTTATAGTAGAATAAAGAGCTTAGACACGCGTTTACACTAACCAGGTATATTGTGGATCCCACCTTAGAAGGGATTTTTAAATTTTGTTTGGTCTTTTTATTTTATCTGTTTTTATGACTCTAATAATATTCTATGGCCTTATAGCTATGCAATGCGTTGTTAAATTTGTGTCAGGTATTTTATAGCATACTAGCATTTAACCCGCTACTTCGTTAGCGTCTCCTTTTTCTTCGTGGACATATTTTTATGCCAAAGTTTATTTTCAAAAAAGTACCAGGCACCTGTCCCCTTATTTTTTTTAACGAACAACAATAAGTGTTAAATTTTTTGGATCTCTTTAATTTTGGATTTTTTTGGTTAGCGGAATCGATTTGGCGAGAGGACAACCTTCGGTCCAAAAGTCAGCTTTTTAGCTTCAAGAGTTTAGGATGTGCGATGATGAATCCGTCAGTTACTTTACAAATTTATATTATATAGAGATGGAGAAAAATGTTGAGGAAACAGTAACAAAATTAGGAACGATTTTCACACCTTAAACGTTTGAATTTCAAAAAAGGGGCAAACCTGTTTTGTATTTTTTAGATAAGCTAAAAATGTGATACAATATTTATTTACCCTTTTACACCCCAAAAAGGTCTTCCTTCAAAAAAGTACCAGACACCTCTCCGTTTATTTTTTTTAATGAACAATAATTAGTATTAAATTTTTTGTATATCTTTTTGTTTAGGAAATATACGGTTAGCGAATTGCTGATGTTTTTTATCTTTTAGTTTAGGAGGTATGAGGTTCGCGGGATCGATATACATAGGTACAATTTTCACCCCTGAAACGTTCGAATTTCGAAAAAGTACCAAATTCGCATTTGTATTTTTTAGATAAGTAACAAATGTTATTTAATTTTTATTTCTATACGTATTGGCTTAAAAGCTAGATTTACTACCTAAAACGACCGAATTTCGTTAAAGTACCAGACACCAATTTGCTTTTTTATTTAATGCACAAAAATAAATATTAAATTAAAAAAATTACCAGTTTATTTAAAAAAAAATCCCTCTTACAGATTCTCATTCACTCAGGAGCTTGCATGTTTAATTTTATGTTTCTAGATCCAATAAATACGGATATATAAAAGGTACCAGTTAAAGAACAAAATAGTACCAAAAGCCCTCTTACAGATTTTCATTCACTCAGGACCTTGCATGTTTAATTTTATGTTTCTAGGTCCAATACTAACGGAAATTCAAAAAGTACCAGTTAAAGAACAAAGAAGTACCAAAAACTTCCCTCTTATATATTCTTATCCACTTAGGGCATTGCACCTTGAATTTTATATTTCTAAGTCCAATAATAACGGATATTCAAAAAGTACCAGTTTAATAACTAAAAAGTACCTATAAGCGCTTTTAGAGATTCTCATTCACTCAGGACCATGCACGTTTAATTTTATTTTCATTAGACCAACATTAGCGAAAATTTAAAAAAAGGACCAGTTAAAAAACGAAAAAGCACCAAAAAGATCTCTCTAACAGATTGTCATTCACTCAAGACCTTCCATGTTTAATTGCATGTTTCTGGGTCCAATACTAACGGAAATTCAAAAAGTACCAGCTAACGAATAAAAAAGTACCAATAAGATCCCACTTAAAGATTCTCATTTACACAGTATCGTGCATGTTTAATTTTATGTTTCTAGGTCCAATACTGACGGAAATGCAAAAAGTACCAGTAAATGAACAAAAAAGTACCAAAAACTTTCCTCTTAGATTCTTATCCACCCTGGACCTTGCATGTTTAATTTTATCTGTCTATGTCCAATACCAACGGAAATTCAAAAAGTACCAGTCCAAGATTAAAATGTACCAATAAGTTCACTCTTATAGATTCTCATCTATCCAGGGCATTGCATATTGAATTGTATGTTTCTAGGTCCAATACTAACAGAAATTCAAAAAGTACCAGTTAATGAGCAAAAAAGTACCAAAAAGTTCCCTCTTATAGATTTTCATCCATTCAGGACATTGCATGTTTAATTTTATTTTTATAGGTCCAATACTAACGGAAATTCAAAAAGTACCAGTTAATTAACAGAAAAGTACCAAAAACATCCCCTTATGGATTCTTAACCACTCAGGACATTTCATTTTGAATTTTATGTTTCTAAGTCCAATATTAACGTAAATTCAAAAAGTACCAGTTAATGAACAAAAAAGTACCAAAAAGTTCCCTCTTATAGATTCTCATCCATTCGGGACATTGCATGTTTAATTTCATTTTTATAGGTCCAATACTAACGGAAATTCAAAAAGTACCAGTTAATTAACAGAAAAGTACCAAAAACTGCCCCTTATGGATTCTTATCCATTCCGGACATTGCATGATGAATCTTATGTTTTTAGGTCCAACATAAACGATAATTTAAAAAATACCAGTTGTAGAACCAAAAAGTTAAGTAAAATATCAAATTTCTCGTATTTCCCCTTTTTGGTACTATTTTCCCCCCATTAAAGTATAAAAAATTTCAGTATAATAGTGGCAGCCCATAATTTAGTACGAATATTTCAATAAATGGAGAAAAATGTTTTTTAAAAAAAGTACCAAAAATAGTTACGATTTTTACCCCTTAAATGTTCGAATTTCGAAAAAGTACCAAATTTAAATTCGTATATTTTTGTTAGGTTTCGAATGTGGTATTAATTTTGTTTCTATGTTTATTGGTTCAAAAGATAGATGGGGTGTCAAAAAAGTACTAAAATTCAGATATTACCCGTTTACTCCCAAATAGGGCCGAATTTCAAAAAAGTACCAGACACCTGTCCGCTTTTTTTTCTAAAGAACAACGATAGGTATTAAATTTTTTTTGTATCTCTTTTAGTTTTGGAGATATAAGATTACCGAATTTTCCCGTTTTTACCCTTTTTTACCCTTTTTTACCCCCTAAACATTCGAATTTCCAAAAATCCCGTCTTAGTGGATCGATTTGGGGAGTGACCAATCTCTGGTCCAAATTTCAAGTGTCTAGCTTCAGGCGTTTAGGCTGTGCGATGATGAATCAGTGAGTCAGTGAGTCAGTGAGTCAGTCAGTAACGTTACAATTTTATATATATAGATAAATAAAAGGATTTTAAGTTTTTTAATCCTTTTTATTCTACCTGGGGCCTAATTCTGGCAGTCGCGATCGAGTAATTTCTCGATTCGAAAGCAATTTAAAATCTAATTATTTTTGTCAATACTGAACGAATCGAAATTATTTTTTCAGTTTAATAAAGCATTAATTTGAGTTTCACAATACTGAAAAAATAATGTCGATTCGTTCAGTATCGACTGAAATACAATTGCTTTCTAATCGAGAAAGTACTCGATCACGACTGCCAGAATTCGGCCCCTGTATTTGGTATGAAAACAAGTTAGAGTGCTATATTCGGCTGTGCCGAATCTTTGATACCCTTCACCGACAGTTCAAATGTTTAAGGAGTAATATCTGTATGATGTTATTATTATCTTAAACTGTGACGATTTGTTATTAATTATGGTTTTAGGTGACTAAACTGTTTCCGGTAGTAGGGTTTATATGGGGCCTAGGGTAAATTATGTACCGATCTTCACGAAATTTGACAGTATCTTTTATAGTCCTATAAAACTGTGACGAGCCAAAATTTGATATGATTGCATTATTTTTTACGGTTTTATGCGTGCAAAACTGTTTTCCGGTAGTAGGGTTTATATGGGGCCTAAGGTATATTATGGACCGATCGTCACGAAATTTCACAGTGCTATTACTAGTCCTAAAAAACTGTGACCTACCAAATTGTTACGCTAGCGTTATTTTTTACGGTTTTAGGCGTACTAAACTGTTTTCCGGAAGTATTGTTTATATGGGGCTAAGGGTAAATTATGGACGGATCATCGCGAAATTTAACAGCGTGATTTCCAGTCAAAAAAAACAAATTTTCGCAAAATCTAATCTCATTCCGTGCCTTGTTCCAGCATTTATGCTATTTTTTGGAACAAAATTATCAATTTTTTTAGGTGGTGGTCCCACATTTTAATTCATAGCTCTGGTCCTACTGAACCGATTTAGCTGGATTTCAATCCCAAATTGCTTAGGATAACTACAAGCACCAAGTTTGTTCATTTCTTTTGAGTTGTTTGAAAGTGAGCGTGTTTTCAACAGACGGACAGACAGACGGACATGGCTAAATCGACTTAGAATTACTCAAGGACGCAGAATATATATATACATTATGGGGTCTGAGATGAACAATAAAAAAGTTTCACACGGAATGACAAACTTAATATACCCTCTTCACAACTAATTGTGGTGGAGGGTATAAAAAGTATGAAAAGGTTTAAAAGCAAGTGACATTTGGATGCAAACTAAGTGGATATAATATATCTGAGCAATAAGAACGTTTTTTATAAACATGGAGAGCTTCAGCTATAATGAATTGGCCGGAGAGTATTTTAGAAACAAAAACGAGGAAGATGTTAAAAATTACATTCGAAAAAAAAGGAAAAACTTAAATTCCTATAGCACTGAAATACAATTGGACTTAGAAAATAAATTATCTGTTTTCATAAAAAATTTAAAACAGCGATACAGGAAGTTGATTACAGCAAAGATAGATTTTAAAAGAGCTTTGCAAGCTGGTTAGAGAACGAACTTTCTGTCCAGATCGCTTCAGAAACTTCAAATCAAAACACACGTGGGAGACCATAAAAATCGCTAGACAACTGTAGCGATAGATCTAAGAGGCGGAAGCTTAAGAATATAAATGAAGAAATCGGATATGAAAATATTAAAGATACGTTCCTAATCAAAACACACGTGGGAGACCACAAAAATCGCTAGACAACTGTAGCGATAGATCTAAGAATATAAATGAAGAAATCGGATATGAAAATATTAAAGATACTTTCCTACATCAATAACGATCACAGAAACAATTGACAAAAGTGGATATCATTGAAAAAGCTGTTAAAGCTAGTCCATTGGGAACAAAACGGATTCTTAAAAGTTTACCAACTCCGAGCGATGCAAAACAATTTACAAATGAGGAGGCATTAGCATTATTTCTGGATTTCTTATTAACAGCAATATATTTAGCTCAGATTGCGTGCGGTTGAAAAAGGCTCAAATCTGTATCCAGCATATCATCACATAACAGCTGCTAAAATGGACTGTTTGCCATTAAATGACACTATTACAATCACATCAATTTCGGCAGAGGTACAACTACAATCTATACTTGATCACACAGCCGAACGCTTGTTACAATCAATAAAAGGAAATGAGTTAAAGAAATATGAAAACACAAAGTTAATTCTCTTTTGTAAATGGGGATGTGATGGTTCTTCCGGACAAAAGCAATACAAACAAGTAGTATGTGAAAATATTTCGGACTCAGATATGTTCATGGTATCATTTGTACCATTGCGATTAAAAAAGGTTTTGAAAGATTCAGAGCCTACGACTAGTAAAACGCAAACAAAGGATATTTGGAAAAATGAGACACCATCTTCTACGAAATATTGCAGACCTATTAAATTTGAATTCAAAAAAGAAACTCATGATGCCATTAACAAAGAAGTGAGTGATATCAAGTCCCAAATTGCAATACTACAGCCATTACAGTTAGATTTAGATCGGCAGCAAATTGAAGTTAGCTACCAATTAGTGCTAACAATGATAGATGGAAAAGTAGGACAGGCTTTGACTAGCACGAAGGCTGCATCCAGCTGCATCATATGCCATGCAACATCAAGCCAATTAAACCAAGTCCCGACAAAATAATTAGATAATACTGATGCATATGAATTTGGATTATCACGACTTATGGAACACATACTTAAAATCAGTTATGATTTGGATTTCGGATCTTCAGGATCAATAAGAAACAACGAAACCAACAAGGAGTTTAGAAGTTCAAAAAGGAAACATGTTCAAGATGAATATCGCAAGTTTGGGTTGATTATAGAATAGCCGAAACAAGGGTCAGGCAATACAAATGATGGCAATACCGCAAGAAGATTCTTTTCAGATCCAGAAAGAGCATATGAAATAACAGGTGTTGACTTTAACCTTATTTTTAGATTTACTTCTAGGATGTACTTGCGTGCAATGAAGAAATTAACTCTAGAAAATTTGGAGATTTTGCTAAGGAAACTGCAAAAATATATACAACCAAGTACCCATGGAGAAATATGTCTGCTACAGATCACAAAATCCTTTATTATGGAGAAGATGTCATTAGATATCAGTTGTGCCACTTGGAGATTTATCGGAGGAAGCTCAGGAAAAAAGGAATAGGGATTACAGATTTTATAGAGAGCACAATACTAGAAAAATTTCACTAAGTTCCACTAATGAAGATCTATTTAATATATTATTGGCAACGTCAGATCCGTTCATCTCCAGTATTCGAAATCAATGGAAAGTGGAACATCGGGATTTAGATGAAGCAGTCAAAAAACTACTAAAGAACAGAAATAACACAGCACAGAATATGGAATATTTGTAATCAATCTTTCAATTAAATGTACAATAATTATAATTCATTAGATCTAAGACAGACATTGTATTAGTAAAAATAATAATAAACAGAAACTCACATTGTTACAAAATCTATTAAAATCTATTGCTGCTATTATTTTTAAAAGGTTTTTTTTATCCACATTTGTATGAAATGTTTTAATAAATAAATAAGAATAAATAAGTGTAAACAAATTTGAAAGCAAAAAATTGTTTATTTTTCAGCAATAATAGCAAAATTTCCAGTGGATTTTACTATTTTTTTTTAATGCTAAAATTTTTTTTGTAGTGTAAACATTTAATTTTTTTTTTTGATTATTACAAAAAATGTTAATGATTATTATTTTAATCTAAAAATTACATTTTTAAATAATTAAAAGAAATAAATAAACCATATTGCACGCTAAAGTTAAA
The DNA here is from genome assembly GCA_930367215.1 of Pollenia angustigena. NCBI lineage: Eukaryota > Metazoa > Arthropoda > Insecta > Diptera > Polleniidae > Pollenia > Pollenia angustigena. The sequence continues at coordinate 4,941,253 of OV884061.1, read as the reverse complement.
AAAAAATCTAAGGTTCCACTTTGCCCTTAAATTCCCCAATAACTACTCTACCGATTTTAATGAAATTTAAAGTTTAAGAATCTATCTGTCGATTATGTGATTAAGTGATATTATGAAAACACTTATGGCCATTTTCTCAATGTATCAACAAACTGTCTGTTACTTAATGTCAACATAAATTTATTGGACCGATAAACTGTCCGTTAACGATTTTGGGTTTCTCAATATACCGACAAAAAACATTGTTTTCAGCTGGCAACGCCACTCAAAATACATGTAAAAGTTGGGAGTCAGCTGATTGAATTTATCTGTACGGCAAATAAAAGGAAAATAAATAATTGGCAGATGAGTGCCGGTTAGCTTTGCGATAAAATCGAAGCAAATGAGACATTGAGAAAACCAAATTTCTTTAATGTGCATTTTTTCGTTGGGAAAAAAGATAATCGCCTAATGAGAAAATGGCCATTAATGTGTTAGTTGGTACGCCAGTGGGAATGTTTTGTGCAATTCAAGAGATTTTTTCTTTAATTAATTTTCTTCTTTAAATAATTTCAGCACTTCTCACGCTAAAACTTTTTTGTAATCGTTGGACAAACTTGAAAAGAATAACAAAGTTTAGCTTTTTTCTTTCGTTTTCAAAGTATTAAGAGAGTTAATCAAATAAATATTAAAGATGAATACTGTGTTCCCTATTCTCTCAAGTGGGAATGTCATGATGAATATCTTTTTATAAAAAAAGGTAAAATAAAAAAATTAAGTTTAAAATTAATAAATGTGGTGTTTATTTTCTTTGGGTTTATTGAAAGTCAATATATGATAACTTTTGGTTTTAAATAATTTATTTATTCCCAATTTCACTTAGTGTTATTTTAAAATTAGATTAGTTTATAAGTTACACTTCAATTAGTTTTATTTAATACAAAATAGTTTATACATAAGTAATAGTTTAATTTAATTATAAGTAATATTAGTTTAATCACTTCTATGACACTCGTCTCAATCCCACATCTGGCCGTCCTGAACCCAAATTCGCCCTCGAATGTCCCTCCCAGGGTTTCAAAACAGCGTACCTTCTGAACCTCGTAACGACCATGGTTCAGTTTGCCCGTTATAGCCTGTTTTTTTACGCGGACACAACCTCATTTGTGCCTGTGCTCTTAGTGGGGTACAGCCAAACAAATTTGGAAAAAGCATACACGATTACTAATATGTGGTTGTATTGTTTACGGGTGGACTTCAGAGGTCCTACGTGATCAAGGTGATACGTCACGAATGGCTCATCAGCCTTGTCAATCGGGCTGAGGAATCCTTCTTTACGTCCTCGTTTTGCTTCGGATACTAGACATTCGATGCAGCTTTTTAGAACGCGATCAACTTTGTTTGTCAAATTTGGGGTGTAATACGTCTTCTGCAACAGTTCTTGTGTCTTGCGAGTAGAGAAGTGTCCTTGCTTGTGAGCCATCTGAATTATTTCCTGTTCCATTGAGCTTGGTACTACCAACAGCTCATTATCAGGATCCTTATACAGTATATCGAATTTCATAAAATAATCCTCGTAAGGTTCTGTTTCCAGAATTTTCCTGATTGATTTTATCCATTCGTCTTGTAGTTGTACCTGTTTCAAGCGATGTCAAAAGCGATCCTGTATCCTCAAACATGTTAAACGGCTTAAGGCATCCACGTTCTTCAGTCTCGGTCCTGGTCTATGCTCTATTTTATAATCAAATTCTCGTAGAAAAAGAGCCCATCTCGATACACGTGGTGGTACGCCCTGTTTACGCATTGTTAGTGCAAAAGCATTGCAGTCTGTAGCGATCTTTATCGGTATTCCTAGCACGAAAATTCTCAATTTTTTAAGAGCTTCAATTACAGCCAAAACTTCTAGCTCGTATGAGTGATATTTTTGTTCCGTAGGAGTTGTTTTCCGACTCATGTATTCCACGAGGTAGAATTGTAAATCTTCATATTTTTGCAGCAATACTGCACCGTACCCGTATAGACTGGCATCTGTATGGATTTCTGTAGCAGCTCTGGGGTCAAAAATTCTCCGAATTGGTGGGTTTACCATTGAATTTTTTAATTGTTCGAAAGCCAAAACTTCTTCGTCATCCATTTTAAATTTTGTGTCTTTTCTAAACAAGTTTGACAGTGGTTTTGCCATTGATGCATATCCTGGGATGAAACGTCGTGATACTATTTAAGTCCTAAAAATCTTTGTACTTGTTTTAGGGTTCTTGGCACGGGGTAATTGCTTACAACGCGAGTTTTCTCAGAGGGCGGTGAAATGGTTGAGTTCTCAAATATGTAACCCAAAAAATTTATTTTTCTTTGTAAAAATTGGCGAAATGTCCACTTGATATTTAACCCATTTCTTGCTGCGGCTTTTAAAACTTTTTCTAGCTTTGTTATACCCTCATGTTCATTCTCTGATGGTATAACTATGTTGTCCATGTACACAACTAATGTGCCATCATTTATCAATTCACGAAAAATAGAGGCGATGTACCTACAAAATATCGCAGGGGAGTTTGATATACCAAATGGTACAAACTTAAACTGATATTGTCCCCTATTAGTTACAAAAGCGGTGTACTTTTGAGACTCTTGCTCAGCAGCACGTGAAAAAATCCGTTTCGATAATCTAACGTTGAACATATTTTAGCACCCTTTAGTCTTTGTATGACGTCATCAATAAGTGCCATTGGAAAGTTATCCCAAACAATTTTTTCTTTGAGTTTTCGGTAATCACTACATAGACGCTTTGTACCGTCTTTCTTTTTAACTAAAACTACAGGAGCTGAATATTCGGAATAGCTTTCCACTATAACACCGTCTTCTAACCATTCTTTGACTTGATTGTCAATGAAACATTGGTTAGAATTTCGTACTCTACGGGGTCTATGGGCGACAGGAATATCGTCACTTAACACGATTTTCATCTAACAGGAAATGTATCCCGTTTCATTGGCCTATAATTCATTACTTTTTTACCTTGTTCTTCTTTTGGCTGTCGAGATGCTGTATTTGTAATTCATCTTCCATACAATCAGTAACTGTAGCCGATTGAATCAATTCCGCAAATTCTTCGTGTAGTTCGGCGATCGGGTTGGGGTCCATTGTAGTATCGTTTTATTTTTTGTACAAGTATCGATAACATCATTATTCTCGTTAAATAGTGACCATTCTTAAATTTTGTTACGAAATTTTTGCTTCCTTTGCATCTATAATCAAATCTACCTGGGCCAAAACATCGTTGTCTATAACGGCCGAGTACAAAATGTCACTCTCTGCAGTCACATATAAAATCATTTCCATCTCCACTGCTCCTAATTTTGTACGCGTTTTAAAACTTCCTAGTGTTTTATAGTCTTGCCACCTATGCCCGTTAGTGTCTTCGATTCAGTTTTCAGTTCTACGTCACTTAATATCATCAAGGTGTCATACCGATGGACGGTTACAAAGCAACGTCATCAGCCAAGGTGTGAATGTTCTTATTTTCGTTCTTGTTTTTCTTTTTGTCGTCCTGCTTCTCGTTTTTGACATTTGTGGTGCAATTAAATGATTTGTGTCCAAAACCTTTGAATTTGAACAACTTTTCTTCTGCTTTGTTGCACTTCGCCGCCAAATGTCCTTTTTTACTACATTTAAAACAACGTCGTTCACTATTAGTGTCTGAGTTACGTTTTTTCTGAGGTTCAGATAGTTTCAAGTTTGATGACTCTCCAGCTGCTCTGATTTTCTCATACGTCTTAAGTTTTACTTGAATGAAGTATTCGATAATACTCTCGTCGTCCATATTTATGGGTTTGGCTATTTCTTGTAGACTGTATAAATACTCGCAAAAAGTCTTATCATTTGTTTTCCGACGATTCGATAAAATTTTGTGAATCTCAACAGATGATAATTTAGCACCGAACTCACCTGTTAGCAGTTTCTTAAGAGAAGACTTATTATTCAGATCGGGCTGTCTTCTGACAAATATCTTTGCTGCACCTTTAGGAACTTGTTTAGCGTATATATTAGACCGGGTCGACCTTTATACAAAAAAAAAGTTGTGCCAGTCACCCCCTAGAAAGAAAGATATGTCAATCAAGTTTCTGAAACAGGAAATTTGTTTTTTGCCACGCCCCAAAATGCAGCCCTTGGTTTTTTATATGTACGCTGCCATTTAAAGTCCGATCTCATCACGTCGCATATCGTTGTTCATGGCTTAATAGTGGCTTCAGTTTTGTCTTGGGTGACTTTTTAATCCGACCTGAAACTCTGGGTGCCACTTATTCCATCTCGGATCCTTCCCCCAAATGTCCAACTTTTTTTAGGTGCCAAGAAAATTCTTATAAAAGTACGTATGTATAGATTTTAATATGCTCACTTTTATGACACGCCTCCAAATTAAGCCCCTTTTTTCTTTTTCACATACATACCACATTAAAACAAGTAGAACCCAATACAAACCAAAAAATTTCCATCAGTCACGCCGTAGAATAAAAGGGATATTTATTAAGTTTGAAAAACTATAAAAGAAATTGTTTTTGCCACGCCCTAAATTACAGCCCTTTTAGTTGTATATAATATACAGCATCGTGATTTAAAGTCCAATCTCAAATATGATTGTTAATGGCTAGAATATGCCTTTATTTTCGTATTTTAACCTTTTTTAAACTAACTTTAAATTCTAGATGGCATTTATGATATCTCGGATCCTTCCCCTCTAATGTCTGCTTTTTTCACGTGCTAAGAAAGTCCCTCTAAAAGTTAGTATATCTAGCTTTTAATATACTCGCCATGCTCCAATCTGAGTCACCCTGAGTCTCGCTAAGATTTATATACACCGAAATTTTTATGCATATAAATTATTTTTTATTTTTTCATTTTTAGAATTCTGCAGTTTCTTTATATTTTTTTAGTTCTTGTTTTTACTCTGTACCATGGTCTCATATTTAACATTGTTTGCTTTTACAAATGTCTTAATTAAGATTTTTTATTTGTAGTATTTAAATAAATAAAAAAAAAATACGGAAAAACAGTGCCAGAAGAGTTTTACAGTCCAGCAAAAACAAAAAAAAAAAAAAAAAAAATGGCAAGAAAAATGGTACAAAATGACAAAACTGACGCTGTAGTTTAGATGGAGAAAGCTTGTTAATAAATTCATCCGTCTCACTTTCATTAAAATATGAGTAGTATTGAATAATTAATCAAAAATTGCGCGTTACTTACAGAGTTTTGTACGAGATTGATAATGGCTTAGCATGGCATTTTAAAAAACAAATAAAAGGGAGGCTTTTACAGAATTTTTATTTTGCTATATGGGGGATTTCATGTCAAGTGACCCAATTTTTAAATCGATGTCTTCCGATTTAAAATTAGCACCAAGCTTAGTCATTAGACTGGTCGCAATTTTTTTTTTTTTTAAATTTACATGTTTGCGCTGCTTAAAATATGAGGTTTGGTGTAAGAAATCATGGCCTAATTTTTCAGGTCAATCCGACGGTGCCTAGCCGTGCCAAGTGGGGCCCAAAGTTTCCCATTTTATAAAAAAAAACATCTTTTCTATCAGATCTTTATAGTTATACTAGTTGAAAAGCCGAATATCAAAAATATGACTACGCTACGATCTTCCGCAGAGAAAGTTCTTCAAGTGTGCCAAATTTCAGCTTCCTATGTCATCAGATGGCTTCAGAAAGTTGCGGAAAGAATAGGACATACATGCAAACATCCTTACATACTAAGAAATTATATATTGTATAGATAGATTAAAGTATTTGCAGTTTAATATTTTAGTATGATACGAACGAAAGATTTTTAACTAATTTTAAATAATTCGGGGTCGCTGAATCCAGTGGTGCTAGCCGTTTTTTTTAGGTTAGCTTTAGTTTTCGAGATATACCGTTATTTCGAAAATTAAGGATGTTGCACAACATATGTTCGCGCAACTCAAAAACGCTTTAGCTTATTGAAAAACTAAAAAAAACCGAAATTCGGCAATAAAATTTACTTTTAGAAAGGAAAAACTATTTTCTTATATGCGCAGTCGTTTTAGAAACATAATTTTTTTTGAAGAAAAAAGTTTTAACTTTTTTCTTCATATTGGCTTTGGTTTTCGAGATATACCGTTATTTCGAAAATTAGGGAGGTTGCACAACATATGTTCGCGTAACTCAAAAACGCTTTAGTTTATTGAAAAACAAAAAAAAAAACCGAAATTCCGCAATAAAATTTACTTTTAGAAAGGAAAAACTATTTTCTTATATGCGCAGTCGTTTTAGAAACATAATTTTTTTTGATAAAAAAGTTAAAACTTTTTTCTTCATATTGGCTTTGGTTTTCGAGATATACCGTTATTTCGAAAATTAAGGAGGTTGCACAACATATGTTCGCGTAACTCAAAAACGCTTTAGCTTATTGAAAAACTAAAAAAAACCGAAATTCCGCAATAAAATTTACTTTAAGAAAGGTAAAACGTTTTTCTTATATGCGCAGTCGTTTTAGAAACATAATTTTTTTTTTTTCTGGAAAAAAAAATAATTTTTTTATTAAAATTTCGGAATTTTTGTTTTTAAAAATTCATAAAAAATTGAGAAATGGAGCTATGCTTCTAATTTTATAGAGTCATATAAAAAACAATATTGCAAACAAAACAAGCTATAAACGATTAAAATCTGTTCACAACTTTTGATTTTATGTATTCACAAACGACGAAAAATTTTAATTAATTTAAGAATTTTATTAAACCGCCATATTTGTATAATTGAAATTCTTATATTTGGCCCGTGTAGTGCCTAGGATGCCTCAAGATGAGACAGATAAGCAGTACCTACTCCAAGTTGTTGAGCACTATCGTCATTTATATCCGTCCTACAACAAATCTTCTCTTTTAAATTTATCAACTTAATAAAAGCAATCAAATAAATTTACATTTTTTTTTTTTGAAATTTTCATTAAAAAAATTATTGTAGAAGCATAGCTGCATTTTCCAATTTTAAAAGAATTTGTATGAGAGCCCCCCTAAAAAGTAAAGGTAAAGGGCAAGTATGTCTAGAGAAAATGTTTAGGACAAAAAACTAATTGAGGTCGGTCATACATTGTATTTCCCTAGGTCCGACTCCTTGGCAGTTATGGAGCTTTTCTTCAATATATTTGTAGTCTGTAGTTAAATTTTTGAATGGGAGCCCCTTAATGAATGGAGATAGCAGGTAGGTATTTTAGAAATAAATGATGGAGATGAAAAATAAAGTGGAGTTGGTCATACATTTGACCCTTCTTGAGGCATCCTAGGCACTACACGGGCCAAATATAAGAATTTCAATTATACAAATATGGCGGTTTAATAAAATTCTTAAATTAATTAAAATTTTTCGTCGTTTGTGAATACATAAAATCAAAAGTTGTGAACAGATTTTAATCGTTTATAGCTTGTTTTGTTTGCAATATTGTTTTTTATATGACTCTATAAAATTAGAAGCATAGCTCCATTTCTCAATTTTTTATGAATTTTTAAAAACAAAAATTCCGAAATTTTAATAAAAAAATTATTTTTTTTTCCAGAAAAAAAAAATTATGTTTCTAAAACGACTGCGCATATAAGAAAATAGTTTTTCCTTTCTAAAAGTAAATTTTATTGCGGAATTTCGGTTTTTTTTTGTTTTTCAATAAACTAAAGCGATTTTGAGTTACGCGAACATATGTTGTGCAACCTCCCTAATTTTCGAAATAACGGTATATCTCGAAAACCAAAGCCAATATGAAGAAAAAGTTTTAACTTTCTTAAAGTAAATTTTATTGCCGAATTTCGGTTTTTTTTAGTTTTTCAATAAGCTAAAGCGTTTTTGAGTTGCGCGAACATATGTTGTGCAACATCCTTAATTTTCGAAATAACGGCATATCTCGAAAACTAAAGCTAACCTAAAAAAACGGCTAGCACCACTGGATTCAGCGACCCCGAATTATTTAAAATTAGTTAAAAATCTTTCGTTCGTATCATACTAAAATATTAAACTGCAAATACTTTAATCTATCTATACAATATATAATTTCTTAGTATGTAAGGATGTTTGCATGTATGTCCTATTCTTTCCGCAACTTTCTGAAGCCATCTGATGACATAGGAAGCTGAAATTTGGCACACTTGAAGAACTTTCTCTGCGGAAGATCGTAGCGTAGTCATATTTTTGATATTCGGCTTTTCAACTAGTATAACTATAAAGATCTGATAGAAAATATGTTTTTTTTTATAAAATGGGAAACTTTGGGCCCCACTTGGCACGGCTAGGCACCGTCAGATTGACCTGAAAAATTAGGCCATGATTTCTTACACCAAACCTCATATTTTAAGCAGCGCAAACAATTAAATTTAAAAAAAAAATCCCATACAAGAAAAGACCATATTAAATAGTAGTTTAGAAACAAATTTTCAACAAGATCGGTCAAAAAGTTTCTGAGATAAAGGGGGTCAAAGTTTGACATTGTGGCAATACAGGTGTTCTTTCTCATCCATGTAACTTATTACCTGTTGAGCCCGGCAACACATACATGCAGACTTTTTGTTGTTTGTGAGAGAATTTAACTCTCCCTCTCAGAAGCACTTAAAGAAATTTTTGTGTTATGTTCTTGTTTTTAAAATCAATCTGACTGTTAATTTAAAAACTCAAAACATAAGCGTATGTTTTATATAAAATAAAAAACAAAAAAATCATTTAAATTAAATAAATCACATTCTTCAAGAAAAATAAAAAAAGACTATATAATCATTAAAACGTGTTAATCTATTGAAACAAAAATAAATTTAGAAATTAATTACTTGCGTTCATAAAACTTAAACGATTCTTCAAGAAAAATAATAAAAAACTATAATTTAATTCACATTCGGGCTTGCCAAAAAAAATTCTGCAAACAAGAAATTAAGTTCCCATTCTTGTTTAAACATTTCTCGCAGTGAAATTCTAAAGCAAGCATCAACAGAACCTTATTGTTTGAATGTTTGTTTGTTTTTTACAAAGTGAGAGCGAATGTTATTGTGAGAAAAAAAGCACGGTGTAGTACTTTTGCGGGTCTCTGAGTTTTACAAATTTGTCCCAAGTAGCTAAGATAGCCATTTGATCAATCTTTTGAAAAAAATTTTTTTGTTTTTTTTTAAATTTTTATTTATTTTTTTAGCGGGAATATTTTTTTTTTTTTTTTTGCTCAAAAGAAAGCTTATGTCTTTTCCTTTAAGGTAGTTTTGGTCGCTTTTTGGGAAACGAGTGGCTTATGTATAAAAAAAATAATTTTCAATTTTTAGCATAAAAAGAAATCATTCCCGCTAAAAGTTTTAAATTAAAAAAAAAAAAATTTTTAATTTAAAAAAAAAACACAAATTTTTTGGTGTAAGAAATCATGGCCTAATTTTTCAGGTCAATCCGACGGTGCCTAGCCGTGCCAAGTGGGGCCCAAAGTTTCCCATTTTATAAAAAAAAACATCTTTTCTATCAGATCTTTATAGTTATACTAGTTGAAAGGCCGAATATCAAAAATATGACTACGCTACGATCTTCCGCAGAGAAAGTTCTTCAAGTGTGCCAAATTTCAGCTTCCTATGTCATCAGATGGCTTCAGAAAGTTGCGGAAAGAATAGGACATACATGCAAACATCCTTACATACTAAGAAATTATATATTGTATAGATAGATTAAAGTATTTAAGTATGATACGAACGAAAGATTTTTAACCAATTTTAACTAATTCGGGGTCGCTGAATCCAGTGGTGCTAGCCGTTTTTTTAGGTTAGCTTTAGTTTTCGAGATATGCCGTTATTTCGAAAATTAAGGATGTTGCACAACATATGTTCGCGCAACTCAAAAACGCTTTAGCTTATTGAAAAACTAAAAAAAACCGAAATTCGGCAATAAAATTTACTTTAAGAAAGTTAAAACTTTTTCTTCATATTGGCTTTGGTTTTCGAGATATACCGTTATTTCGAAAATTAGGGAGGTTGCACAACATATGTTCGCGTAACTCAAAATCGCTTTAGTTTATTGAAAAACAAAAAAAAAACCGAAATTCCGCAATAAAATTTACTTTTAGAAAGGAAAAACTATTTTCTTATATGCGCAGTCGTTTTAGAAACATAATTTTTTTTTTCTGGAAAAAAAAATAATTTTTTTATTAAAATTTCGGAATTTTTGTTTTTAAAAATTCATAAAAAATTGAGAAATGGAGCTATGCTTCTAATTTTATAGAGTCATATAAAAAACAATATTGCAAACAAAACAAGCTATAAACGATTAAAATCTGTTCACAACTTTTGATTTTATGTATTCACAAACGACGAAAAATTTTAATTAATTTAAGAATTTTATTAAACCGCCATATTTGTATAATTGAAATTCTTATATTTGGCCCGTGTAGTGCCTAGGATGCCTCAAGAAGGGTCAAATGTATGACCAACTCCACTTTATTTTTCATCTCCATCATTTATTTCTAAAATACCTACCTGCTATCTCCATTCATTAAGGGGCTCCCATTCAAAAATTTAACTACAGACTACAAATATATTGAAGAAAAGCTCCATAACTGCCAAGGAGTCGGACCTAGGGGAATACAATGTATGACCGACCTCAATTAGTTTTTTGTCCTAAACATTTTCTCTAGACATACTTGCCCTTTACCTTTACTTTTTAGGGGGGCTCTCATACAAATTCTTTTAAAATTGGAAAATGCAGCTATGCTTCTACAATAATTTTTTTAATGAAAATTTCAAAAAAAAAAAAATGTAAATTTATTTGATTGCTTTTATTAAGTTGATAAATTTAAAAGAGAAGATTTGTTGTAGGACGGATATAAATGACGATAGTGCTCAACAACTTGGAGTAGGTACTGCTTATCTGTCTCATCTTGAGGCATCCTAGGCACTACACGGGCCAAATATAAGAATTTCAATTATACAAATATGGCGGTTTAATAAAATTCTTAAATTAATTAAAATTTTTCGTCGTTTGTGAATACATAAAATCAAAAGTTGTGAACAGATTTTAATCGTTTATAGCTTGTTTTGTTTGCAATATTGTTTTTTATATGACTCTATAAAATTAGAAGCATAGCTCCATTTCTCAATTTTTTATGAATTTTTAAAAACAAAAATTCCGAAATTTTAATAAAAAAATTATTTTTTTTTCCAGAAAAAAAAAAATTATGTTTCTAAAACGACTGCGCATATAAGAAAAACGTTTTACCTTTCTTAAAGTAAATTTTATTGCGGAATTTCGGTTTTTTTTAGTTTTTCAATAAGCTAAAGCGTTTTTGAGTTACGCGAACATATGTTGTGCAACCTCCCTAATTTTCGAAATAACGGTATATCTCGAAAACCAAAGCCAATATGAAGAAAAAAGTTTTAACTTTTTTTTCAAAAAAAATTATGTTTCTAAAACGACTGCGCATATAAGAAAATAGTTTTTCCTTTCTAAAAGTAAATGTTATTGCGGAATTTCGGTTTTTTTTTTTGTTTTTCAATAAACTAAAGCGTTTTTGAGTTACGCGAACATATGTTGTGCAACCTCCCTAATTTTCGAAATAACGGTATATCTCGAAAACCAAAGCCAATATGAAGAAAAAAGTTTTAACTTTTTTTTTCAAAAAAAATTATGTTTCTAAAACGACTGCGCATATAAGAAAATAGTTTTTCCTTTCTAAAAGTAAATTTTATTGCCGAATTTCGGTTTTTTTTAGTTTTTCAATAAGCTAAAGCGTTTTTGAGTTGCGCGAACATATGTTGTGCAACATCCTTAATTTTCGAAATAACGGTATATCTCGAAAACTAAAGCTAACCTAAAAAAACGGCTAGCACCACTGGATTCAGCGACCCCGAATTATTTAAAATTAGTTAAAAATCTTTCGTTCGTATCATACTAAAATATTAAACTGCAAATACTTTAATCTATCTATACAATATATAATTTCTTAGTATGTAAGGATGTTTGCATGTATGTCCTATTCTTTCCGCAACTTTCTGAAGCCATCTGATGACATAGGAAGCTGAAATTTGGCACACTTGAAGAACTTTCTCTGCGGAAGATCGTAGCGTAGTCATATTTTTGATATTCGGCTTTTCAACTAGTATAACTATAAAGATCTGATAGAAAAGATGTTTTTTTTTATAAAATGGGAAACTTTGGGCCCCACTTGGCACGGCTAGGCACCGTCAGATTGACCTGAAAAATTAGGCCATGATTTCTTACACCAAACCTCATATTTTAAGCAGCGCAAACAATTAAATTTAAAAAAAAAAAAAAAATCCCATACAAGAAAAGACCATATTAAATAGTAGTTTAGAAACAAATTTTCAACAAGATCGGTCAAAAAGTTTCTGAGATAAAGGGGGTCAAAGTTTGACATTGTGGCAATACAGGTGTTCTTTCTCATCCATGTAACTTATTACCTGTTGAGCCCGGCAACACATACATGCAGACTTTTTGTTGTTTGTGAGAGAATTTAACTCTCCCTCTCAGAAGCACTTAAAGAAATTTTTGTGTTATGTTCTTGTTTTTAAAATCAATCTGACTGTTAATTTAAAAACTCAAAACATAAGCGTATGTTTTATATAAAATAAAAAACAAAAAAATCATTTAAATTAAATAAATCACATTCTTCAAGAAAAATAAAAAAAGACTATATAATCATTAAAACGTGTTAATCTATTGAAACAAAAATAAATTTAGAAATTAATTACTTGCGTTCATAAAACTTAAACGATTCTTCAAGAAAAATAATAAAAAACTATAATTTAATTCACATTCGGGCTTGCCAAAAAAAATTCTGCAAACAAGAAATTAAGTTCCCATTCTTGTTTAAACATTTCTCGCAGTGAAATTCTAAAGCAAGCATCAACAGAACCTTATTGTTTGAATGTTTGTTTGTTTTTTACAAAGTGAGAGCGAATGTTATTGTGAGAAAAAAAGCACGGTGTAGTACTTTTGCGGGTCTCTGAGTTTTACAAATTTGTCCCAAGTAGCTAAGATAGCCATTTGATCAATCTTTTGAAAAAAATTTTTTTGTTTTTTTTTAAATTTTTATTTATTTTTTTAGCGGGAATATTTTTTTTTTTTTTTTGCTCAAAAGAAAGCTTATGTCTTTTCCTTTAAGGTAGTTTTGGTCGCTTTTTGGGAAACGAGTGGCTTATGTATAAAAAAAATAATTTTCAATTTTTAGCATAAAAAAAAATCATTCCCGCTAAAAGTTTTAAATTAAAAAAAAAAAAATTTTAAATTTAAAAAAAAAAACACAAATTTTTATTTAAAAAGATTCATCAAATAGCTTACGAAGCTACACGAAGAACACTGCATATGCTAAAAATTCAAAATTATTTTTTTTTTATACATAAGCCACTCGTGTCCCAAAAGACGACCAAAACTACCTTAAAGGAAAAGACATAAGCTTTCTTTTGAGCAAAAAAAAATTATTCCCGCTAAAAAAAATAAAAAAAAGTTTTAAATCTAAAAAAAAAAATTTTAAAAATAAACAAAAAATTTGTTTTTAAAAGATTGATCAAATAGCTATCTAAGATTGCCAGCCTTAGATAAATCTAACTTGCCTAACTCAGTTTTTAGCTCCTCCACGGTCATACCCAAAACGTCGTTAGCTAACATTTTCGTAGCAAGTGGTGTTATGCACAATGAAATTTAATAGAAATGTGGTAGAAATAATATAATAGTGCACCAAAGTAAAAATATTTCTTAAACTAGGGTTAGTATGATACATTTTTAATTAATTTTATTATATTCCCTTTTAGGTCATTTAACATTCGATTACACAAAATTGCTAATTTGGCGCTTGTTAACTTGTATAAAATATTTTAAACATCAATCAATTGTAGTAATAACCTCTTTAATTCGTTCCCCAAAGTGGTAATTATATGCTCCACTTTAACTCAAAGTCTTCAATTTATTTTGTCTACACAAAATTTACTTTTTTTCATCATGAATATCTAAAAATGCAAAGCATTAATTTTACTCTAAACTTCTAAATTCTCTTCAAGTTGAACATTTAAAAATGTTAATCACTCAGTTTACACTTAAATGATGAAACAGAACTGGGGCTGAACGTTTTTTTACATGCAGTTTGACATAAAATTATGCCAGAGAATGCGGTCGAGAAATAAAATCAATTTTATTTTGAGGACGTTTTTTCTAATGCTCTCACATATAGACACTTATTCTCTTAACAATGCTACCATACTTTCATTCAATTTCATACATTTTGTAAACAAAGAAAAATAAGAACAAAAGAAAACGAAAGAAATGAGAGAGAATTTGAAGTTACTGCCGACGTTTTAATTATGGGCCTTAAAATTTTTGCCTGAAGTTGAAGACTCAGTTCTGTTTCATCATTAACTTTTCAATTCTCTTTGCATCTAAATTAAGTTCTGCAGAATAATTAATCAGAACTCTTACTTCTAAATTATTCTGCACAAACTCATAATTTGAACTTCTCTTTGGTTCATCTATACAACTTCACTAACTTCAAAAGTTAAAACAATAGGTATAAAATAAAGTTTCAAGGCTAAAGCTTTCATCCATCATCTGCTCAGCGATACATGCAGCAAGTACTTCTCACCATCTACTTTGGTTGTTTTGAAAAAGTTCATCCACACAGTGCAGTCTCTGATACATCGGAACAGAGCGTTTTTTTGTAAATCATCGCACGCACAACTTTTAATGTAGTTATTTCTTGCTTTATTGTTTTTGCAATTTTTCTCTGTTTCTGTTTCAGCAAGAGTCAATTACGAATAAACTTTGTCTGTACCTTTGTATGTACTCGCTTCTTTTCTATGTACAGAATGTAAATGTTTTTTCCACTTGTTGTATTGCAATCGAAAGTGTAATATTTTCTTTAAAGGCACTTTATAACACTTATAATTTTACAATTTAAATTGTGGTATTAATGCATAAGTCAGTCATTTAAATTTTTGTTCTTTTTCAATAAATCCCGGTTGAGCCCCCAGTTGTGGTGTTTACTTTCATTGGGCTTATTGAAAGTAAATACATATATAATATCTTTTGGTTTTAAATAATAATTTATTTATTCACAATTTTACTTAGCGTTATTTTAATATTAGATTTGTTTATAAGTTACACTTCAATTAGTTTTATTTAATTCAAAATAGTTTATAAGTAATAGTTTAATTTAATTATAAGTAATATTAGTTTAATCACTTTTATGACACTCGTTGTTGCGACCACTTCTGTTCTCTTTGCTGTCTACTTCTACTCTACTCTTTTCCTCGAACTTTCTGTCAACGTTACCTTCGTTCGTCACAAGTACAGGGTTACCGTAACCTATCAATATCCCAATCCCACATTAATTAAAATCCCAGGACTCGGGAGATAATTTGATGAAATTTGAAACATAAGCTCAAAATGGAACAAGGATCAAGCCAGTTCCAATTGGGGAGAATAAGTCCATAATTTTACATAGCCCCCACTCAAGCTTCCTTCCGGAAAAGGGTCTTTGTGCCCATAAACCATCTTATTATATTGATATTTAGATTTAATTTGGTCCAAACTTTTTTTATTGCAATCAAAATCATCTAACTAAATTTAATTGGAGTCGTTCCATATTTGACCATAGCTCTCAGTACTCAGTACTCCCGAAATAGTTTTCAGTGCCATAACTTTCATATAAATGTTGGTATTAACATGCAAATTTGCGATTATAACTTTTACGATAGCTACTATGTCATGACCTGGTAGGTCCAAAATTAACAATAAGTACTATACATGTACACTCCCCATCTTTAAATCTCATATCGATAAAGATATCTAAATTATATTCGGCACAAAGAACTTTTACACGAATCTTAAGCTCATAACATAATTTTGTTAAGGCTGCTCCATGATTGCCCATGGGTCCGAAATAGGATACACTAGCAAAAATAGTTTTTTATATACTGTGGTGTAGGGTATCATATAGTTATGCTTGACCGACAATAATTTCTTACTTGTTTTATTTTGTGTTCGATTTTGCAAATAGCTATCTATCTATATATATAAAATTGTAACGTTACTGACTGACTCACTGACTCACTGACTCACTGATTCATCATCGCACAGCCTAAACGCCTGAAGCTAGACACTTGAAATTTGGACCAGAGATTGGTCACTCCCCAAATCGATCCACTAAGACGGGATTTTTGGAAATTCGAATGTTTAGGGGGTAAAAAAGGGTAAAAACGGGAAAATTCGGTAACCTTATATCTCCAAAACTAAAAGAGATACAAAAAAAATTTAATACCTATCGTAGTTCTTTAGAAAAATAAGCGGACAGGTGTCTGGTACTTTTTTGAAATTCGGCCCTATTTGGGAGTAAACGTGTAAAATCTGAATTTTAGTACTTTTTTGACACCCCATCTATCTTTTGAACCAATAAACATAGAAACAAAGTCAATACCGCATTCGAAACTTATCAAAAAAATACGAATATAAATTTGGTACTTTTTCGAAATTCGATCATTTAAGGGGTAAAAATCGTAATTATTTTTGGTACTTTTTTTAAAAACATTTTTCTCCATTTTTTGAAATATTCGTACTAAATTATGGGCTGCCACTATAATACGTGAAATTTTTTATACTTTAATGGGGTGAAAAATAGTACCAAAATGGGGGAATACAGGAAATTTGATATTTTACTTAACTTTTTGGTATTTTTTAAATTATCGTTATGTTGGACCTAAAAACATAAGATTCAACATGCAATGGCGTGAGTGGATAAGAATCTATGACGGAACTTTTTGGTACTTTTTTGTTCTTTAACTGGTACTTTTTGAATTTCCTTTAGTATTGGACCTAGAAACATAAAATTCAATATGCAATGTCCTGGATGGATGAGAATCTATAAGAATGAACTTTTTGGTACTTTTTTATTCTTTGATTGGTACTTTTTGAATTTCAGTTGGTATTGGACCTAGAAAGATAAAATTAAAAATGCAAGGTCCTGAGTAGATAAGAATCCATAAGAGGGAAGTTGTTGGTACTTTTTTGTTCATTTACTGGTACTTTTTGAATTTCCGTCAGTATTGGACCTAGAAACATAAAATTAAACATGCACTATCCTGTGTAAATGAGAATCTTTTAGTGGGATCTTATTGGTACTTTTTATTCGTTAGCTGATACTTTTTGAATTTCCGTTAGTATTGGGCCTAGAAACATAAAATTAAACATGGAACCTCTTGAGTGAATGACAATCTGTAAGAGAGATGTTTTTGGTACTTTTTCGTTTTTTAAATGGTACTTTTTTTAAATTTTCGCTAATGTTGGTCTAATGAACATAAAATTAAACCTGCATGGTCCTGAGTGAATGAGAATCTCTAAAAGCGCTTATTGGTACTTCTTAGTTATTAAACTGGTACTTTTTGAATATCCGTTATTATTGGACTGAGAAACATAAAATTAAATATACAATGCCCTAAGTGGATAAGAATCTATAAGAGGGAAGTTTTTGGTACTTCTTTGTTCTTTAACTGTTACTTTTTGAATTTCCGTTTGTATTGGACCTAGAAACATAAAATTAAACATACAAGGTCCTGAGTGTAAGAGGGCTTTTTGGTACTATTTTGTTCTTTAACTGGTACCTTCTATATTTCCGTATTTATTGGATCTAGCAACATAAAATTAAACATGCAAGTTCCTGAGTGAATGAAGATCTGTAAAAGGGATTTTTTGCTACTTTTTCGTTCTCTAACTTTTATTTTTTTTTAATAAACTGGTACTTTTTTTAAGTTAATATTTATTTTTGTGCATTAAATAAAAAAGCAAATTGGTGTCTGGTACTTTTACGAAATTTGGTCGTTTTAGGTAGTAAATCTAAAAAACATCAAAAATTCGCTAACCTTATATCTCCTAAACAAAAAGAGATACAAAAAATTGAATACTTATTATTGTTCATTAAAAAATAAACGGACAGGTGTCTGGTACTTTTTTGAAGTACGGCCTTTTTGGGATGTAAAAGGGTAAATAAATATTGTATCACATTTTCAGCTTATCTAAAAAATACAAAACAGATTTGGACCTTTTTTGAAATTCAAACGTTTAAGGTGTGAAAATCGTTCCTAATTTTGTTACTTTTTTCACAACATTTTTCTCCATCTCTATCTATATATATAAAATTGTAACGTTACTGACTGACTCACTGACTCACTGATTCATCATCGCACAGCCTAAACGCCTGAAGCTAGACACTTGAAATTTGGACCAGAGATTGGTCACTCCCCAAATCGATCCACTAAGACGGGATTTTTGGAAATTCGAATGTTTAGGGGGTAAAAAAGGGTAAAAAAGGGTAAAAACGGGAAAATTCGGTAACCTTATATCTCCAAAACTAAAAGAGATACAAAAAAATTTAATACCTATCGTAGTTCTTTAGAAAAATAAGCGGACAGGTGTCTGGTACTTTTTTGAAATTCGGCCCTATTTGGGAGTAAACGTGTAAAATCTGAATTTTAGTACTTTTTTGACACCCCATCTATCTTTTGAACCAATAAACATAGAAACAAAGTCAATACCGCATTCGAAACTTATCAAAAAAATACGAATATAAATTTGGTACTTTTTCGAAATTCGATCATTTAAGGGGTAAAAATCGTAATTATTTTTGGTACTTTTTTTAAAAAACATTTTTCTCCATTTTTTGAAATATTCGTACTAAATTATGGGCTGCCACTATAATACGTGAAATTTTTTATACTTTAATGGGGTGACAAATAGTACCAAAATGGGGGAATACAGGAAATTTGATATTTTACTTAACTTTTTGGTATTTTTTAAATTATCGTTATGTTGGACCTAAAAACATAAGATTCAACATGCAATGTCGTGAGTGGATAAGAATCTATGACGGAACTTTTTGGTACTTTTTTGTTCTTTAACTGGTACTTTTTGAATTTCCTTTAGTATTGGACCTAGAAACATAAAATTCAATATGCAATGTCCTGGATGGATGAGTATCTATAAGAATGAACTTTTTGGTACTTTTTTATTCTTTGATTGGTACTTTTTGAATTTCAGTTGGTATTGGACCTAGAAAGATAAAATTAAAAATGCAAGGTCCTGAGTAGATAAGAATCCATAAGAGGGAAGTTGTTGGTACTTTTTTGTTCATTTACTGGTACTTTTTGAATTTCCGTCAGTTGGACCTAGAAACATAAAATTAAACATGCACTATCCTGTGTAAATGAGAATCTTTTAGTGGGATCTTATTGGTACTTTTTATTCGTTAGCTGATACTTTTTGAATTTCCGTTAGTATTGGGCCTAGAAACATAAAATTAAACATGGAACCTCTTGAGTGAATGACAATCTGTAAGAGAGATGTTTTTGGTACTTTTTCGTTTTTTAAATGGTACTTTTTTTAAATTTTCGCTAATGTTGGTCTAATGAACATAAAATTAAACCTGCATGGTCCTGAGTGAATGAGAATCTCTAAAAGCGCTTATTGGTACTTCTTAGTTATTAAACTGGTACTTTTTGAATATCCGTTATTATTGGACTGAGAAACATAAAATTAAATATACAATGCCCTAAGTGGATAAGAATCTATAAGAGGGAAGTTTTTGGTACTTCTTTGTTCTTTAACTGTTACTTTTTGAATTTCCGTTTGTATTGGACCTAGAAACATAAAATTAAACATACAAGGTCCTGAGTGTAAGAGGGCTTTTTGGTACTATTTTGTTCTTTAACTGGTACCTTCTATATTTCCGTATTTATTGGATCTAGCAACATAAAATTAAACATGCAAGTTCCTGAGTGAATGAAAATCTGTAAAAGGGATTTTTTGCTACTTTTTCGTTCTCTAACTTTTATTTTTTTTAAATAAACTGGTACTTTTTTTAAGTTAATATTTATTTTTGTGCATTAAATAAAAAAGCAAATTGGTGTCTGGTACTTTTACGAAATTTGGTCGTTTTAGGTAGTAAATCTAAAAAACATCAAAAATTCGCTAACCTTATATCTCCTAAACAAAAAGAGATACAAAAAATTGAATACTAATTATTGTTCATTAAAAAATAAACGGACAGGTGTCTGGTACTTTTTTGAAGTACGGCCTTTTTGGGATGTAAAAGGGTAAATAAATATTGTATCACATTTTCAGCTTATCTAAAAAATACAAAACAGATTTGGACCTTTTTTGAAATTCAAACGTTTAAGGTGTGAAAATCGTTCCTAATTTTGTTACTTTTTTCACAACATTTTTCTCCATCTCTATCTTCTATATATATAAAATTGTAACGTTACTGACTGACTCACTGACTCACTGATTCATCATCGCACAGCCTAAACGCCTGAAGCTAGACACTTGAAATTTGGACCAGAGATTGGTCACTCCCCAAATCGATCCACTAAGACGGGATTTTTGGAAATTCGAATGTTTAGGGGGTAAAAAAGGGTAAAAACGGGAAAATTCGGTAACCTTATATCTCCAAAACTAAAAGAGATACAAAAAAAATTTAATACCTATCGTAGTTCTTTAGAAAAATAAGCGGACAGGTGTCTGGTACTGTTTTGAAATTCGGCCCTATTTGGGAGTAAACGTGTAAAATCTGAATTTTAGTACTTTTTTGACACCCCATCTATCTTTTGAACCAATAAACATAGAAACAAAGTCAATACCGCATTCGAAACTTATCAAAAAAATACGAATATAAATTTGGTACTTTTTCGAAATTCGATCATTTAAGGGGTAAAAATCGTAATTATTTTTGGTACTTTTTTTAAAAACATTTTTCTCCATTTTTTGAAATATTCGTACTAAATTATGGGCTGCCACTATAATACGTGAAATTTTTTATACTTTAATGGGGTGAAAAATAGTACCAAAATGGGGGAATACAGGAAATTTGATATTTTACTTAACTTTTTGGTATTTTTTAAATTATCGTTATGTTGGACCTAAAAACATAAGATTCAACATGCAATGTCGTGAGTGGATAAGAATCTATGACGGAACTTTTTGGTACTTTTTTGTTCTTTAACTGGTACTTTTTGAATTTCCTTTAGTATTGGACCTAGAAACATAAAATTCAATATGCAATGTCCTGGATGGATGAGAATCTATAAGAATGAACTTTTTGGTACTTTTTTATTCTTTGATTGGTACTTTTTGAATTTCAGTTGGTATTGGACCTAGAAAGATAAAATTAAAAATGCAAGGTCCTGAGTAGATAAGAATCCATAAGAGGGAAGTTGTTGGTACTTTTTTGTTCATTTACTGGTACTTTTTGAATTTCCGTCAGTATTGGACCTAGAAACATAAAATTAAACATGCACTATCCTGTGTAAATGAGAATCTTTTAGTGGGATCTTATTGGTACTTTTTATTCGTTAGCTGATACTTTTTGAATTTCCGTTAGTATTGGGCCTAGAAACATAAAATTAAACATGGAACCTCTTGAGTGAATGACAATCTGTAAGAGAGATGTTTTTGGTACTTTTTCGTTTTTTAAATGGTACTTTTTTTAAATTTTCGCTAATGTTGGTCTAATGAACATAAAATTAAACCTGCATGGTCCTGAGTGAATGAGAATCTCTAAAAGCGCTTATTGGTACTTCTTAGTTATTAAACTGGTACTTTTTGAATATCCGTTATTATTGGACTGAGAAACATAAAATTAAATATACAATGCCCTAAGTGGATAAGAATCTATAAGAGGGAAGTTTTTGGTACTTCTTTGTTCTTTAACTGTTACTTTTTGAATTTCCGTTTGTATTGGACCTAGAAACATAAAATTAAACATACAAGGTCCTGAGTGTAAGAGGGCTTTTTGGTACTATTTTGTTCTTTAACTGGTACCTTCTATATTTCCGTATTTATTGGATCTAGCAACATAAAATTAAACATGCAAGTTCCTGAGTGAATGAAAATCTGTAAAAGGGATTTTTTGCTACTTTTTCGTTCTCTAACTTTTATTTTTTTTAAATAAACTGGTACTTTTTTTAAGTTAATATTTATTTTTGTGCATTAAATAAAAAAGCAAATTGGTGTCTGGTACTTTTACGAAATTTGGTCGTTTTAGGTAGTAAATCTAAAAAACATCAAAAATTCGCTAACCTTATATCTCCTAAACAAAAAGAGATACAAAAAATTGAATACTAATTATTGTTCATTAAAAAATAAACGGACAGGTGTCTGGTACTTTTTTGAAGTACGGCCTTTTTGGGATGTAAAAGGGTAAATAAATATTGTATCACATTTTCAGCTTATCTAAAAAATACAAAACAGATTTGGACCTTTTTTGAAATTCAAACGTTTAAGGTGTGAAAATCGTTCCTAATTTTGTTACTTTTTTCACAACATTTTTCTCCATCTCTATCTATATATATAAAATTGTAACGTTACTGACTGACTCACTGACTCACTGACTCACTGACTCACTGATTCATCATCGCACAGCCTAAACGCCTGAAGCTAGACACTTGAAATTCGGACCAGAGATTGGTCACTCCCCAAATCGATCCACTAAGACGGGATTTTTGGAAATTCGAATGTTTAGGGGGTAAAAAAGGGTAAAAATGGAAAATTCGGTAACCTTATATCTCCAAAACTAAAAGAGATACAAAAAAAATTTAATACCTATCGTTGTTCTTTAGAAAAATAATCGGACAGGTGTCTGGTACTTTTTTGAAATTCGGCCCTATTTGGGAGTAAACGGGTAATATCTGAATTTTAGTACTTTTTTGACACCCCATCTATCTTTTGAACCAATAAACATAGAAACAAAGTTAATACCACATTCGAAACCTAACAAAAATATACGAATTTAAATTTGGTACTTTTTCGAAATTCGAACATTTAAGGGGTAAAAATCGTAACTATTTTTGGTACTTTTTTCAAAAAACATTTTTCTCCATTTATTGAAATATTCGTACTAAATTATGGGCTGCCACTATTATACTGAAATTTTTTATACTTTAATGGGGGGAAAATAGTACCAAAAAGGGGAAATACGAGAAATTTGATATTTTACTTAACTTTTTGGTTCTACAACTGGTATTTTTTAAATTATCGTTTATGTTGGCCCTAAAAACATAAGATTCATCAAGCAATGTCCGGAATGGATAAGAATCCATAAGGGGCAGTTTTTGGTACTTTTCTGTTAATTAACTGGTACTTTTTAAATTTCCGTTAGTATTGGCCCTATAAAAATAAAATTAAACATGCAATGTCCCGAATAAATGAGAATCTATAAGAGGGAACTTTTTGGTACTTTTTTGTTCATTAACTGGTACTTTTTGAATTTACGTTAATATTGGACTTAGAAACATAAAATTCAAAATGAAATGTCCTGAGTGGTTAAGAATCCATAAGGGGAAGTTTTTGGTACTTTTCTGTTCATAAAATGGTACTTTTTGAATTTCCGTTAGTATTGGACCTATAAAAATAAAATTAAACATGCAATGTCCTGAATGGATGAAAATCTATAAGAGGAAACTTTTTGGTACTTTTTTGTTCATTAACTGGTACTTTTTGAATTTCTGTTAGTATTGGACCTAGAAACATACAATTCAATATGCAATGCCCTGGATGGATGAGAATCTATAAGAGTGAACTTTTTGGTACTTTTTTAATCTTGGACTGGTACTTTTTGAATTTCCGTTGGTATTGGACATAGACAGATAAAATTAAACATGCAAGGTCCTGAGTGGATAAGAATCTAAGAGGAAAGTTTTTGGTACTTTTTTGTTCATTTACTGGTACTTTTTGAATTTCCGTCAGTATTGTACCTAGAAACATAAAATTAAACATGCACGATACTGTGTAAATGAGAATCTTTAAGTGGGATCTTATTGGTACTTTTTTATTCGTTAGCTGGTACTTTTTGAATTTCCGTTAGTATTGGACCCAGAAACATGCAATTAAACATGGAAGGTCTTGAGTGAATGACAATCTGTTAGAGAGATCTTTTTGGTGCTTTTTCGTTTTTTAACTGGTCCTTTTTTTAAATTTTCGCTAATGTTGGTCTAATGAAAATAAAATTAAACGTGCATGGCCCTGAGTGAATAAGAATCTCTAAAAGCGCTTATAGGTACTTTTTAGTTATTAAACTGGTACTTTTTGAATATCCGTTATTATTGGACTTAGAAACATAAAATTCAAGATGCAATGCCCTAAGTGGATAAGAATATATAAGAGGGAACTTTTTGGTACTTCTTTGTTCTTTAACTGGTACTTTTTGAATTTCCGTTAGTATTGGACCTAGAAACATAAAATTAAACATGCAAGGTCCTGAGTGAATAAAAACCTGTAAGATGGCTTTTGGTACTATTTTGTTCTTTAACTGGTACCTTTTATATATCCGTATTTATTGGATCTAGAAACATAAAATTAAACATGCAAGCTCCTGAGTGAATGAGAATCTGTAAGAGTTATTTTTTTTTAAATAAACTGGTAATTTTTTTAATTTAATATTTATTTTTGTGCATTAAATAAAAAAGCAAATTGGTGTCTGGTACTTTAACAAAATTCGGTCGTTTTAGGTAGTAAATCTAGCTTTTAAGCCAATACGTATAGAAATAAAAATTAAATAACATTTGTTACTTATCTAAAAAATACAAATGCGAATTTGGTACTTTTTCGAAATTCGAACGTTTCAGGGGTGAAAATTGTACCTATGTATATCGATCCCGCGAACCTCATACCTCCTAAACTAAAAGAGATAAAAAACATCAGCAATTCGCTAACCGTATATTTCCTAAACAAAAAGAGATACAAAAAATTTAATACTAATTATTGTTCATTAAAAAAAATAAACGGAGAGGTGTCTGGTACTTTTTTGAAGGAAGACCTTTTTGGGGTGTAAAAGGGTAAATAAATATGGTATCACATTTTTAGCTTATCTAAAAAATACAAAACAGGTTTGCCCCTTTTTTGAAATTCAAACGTTTAAGGTGTTTTCTCAACATTTTTTCCATCTCTATATAATATTAATTTGTAAAGTAACTGACGGATTCATCATCGCACATCCTAAACTCTTGAAGCTAAAAAGCTGACTTTTGGACCGAAGGTTGTCCTCTCGCCAAATCGATTCCGCTAACCAAAAAAATCCAAAATTAAAGAGATCCAAAAAATTTAACACTTATTGTTGTTCGTTAAAAAAATAAGGGGACAGGTGCCTGGTACTTTTTTGAAAATAAACTTTGGCATAAAAATATGTCCACGAAGAAAAAGGAGACGCTAACGAAGTAGCGGGTTAAATGCTAGTATAATATAAATTTGTAAAGTAACTGACTGATTCATCATCGCACATCCTTAACTCCTGAAGCTAAAAAGCTGACTTTTGGACCAGAGGTTTGCCTCTCGCCAAATCGATCCCGCTAACCTCAAAAATTAAAGAGATCCAAAAAATTTAACACTAATTGTTGTTCATTAAAAAAAATAAGGGAACAGGTGCCTGGTACTTTTTTGAAATTTGGTCCTTTTGGGGAGTAAACGCGTACGACCTGTACATATTTTGGAACCTTTTTGTCATTCCATCTATCTTTGAAACCAAAACATTTTCTTCATTTTATGACACAAATGTAATAAATTATTGGATCCCATAACAACACTGAAATTTTTGATACATGAATGGGGAGAAAAAGTATCAAAAAGGATAATACCGGAAAATAACTTTCTTTCTATGCTTTTGTGTCGTGTGGTACTTTTTGAAATTTCTATAATATTGAACTTAGAAACACAATATTATAGGTACAAAGTTCTGTGTGCATATCAACCTATGAGAAAAAAAAAATGTTGGAATTTTTTCGCTAACACCTAGATACATATACTTTGGCATATAAATATGTTCATCAAAGGAAAGGCCCGACTACAAAGTAGTGAGTTAAATGCTAGAATTTAAGCAAGTTTAAACCTAGAAAAATAAACTTTGGCATAAAAATATCTCCACGAAGAAAAAGGAGACGCTAACGAAGTTGCGGGTTAAATGCTAGTTATTATATAATTGTGTAATATCCCTTTGTCTTTCTTAAAGGAGATAAGTTCCACCACAGTTTCCAAGAGCACGGCCGGTATTAAAGGTAGCATTGCCCTTACGAGACAGAGTAGTATAAAGCACATTATCCTATGTGCCCTATGTATTCATGCCATAAGAAATCGATTGACCTTTAAATAAAATAAATTAATTTGAAAAAAATTATCAACCGGAAACGACCACATTAAATCAAAATTATAAAGGAATTCCAAAAAAAATTTTATTTGGTTTTCCGCTTCACAAATATTGCCCCATGTTTTTAATACGGATGGCGAGATACACTTTCACACAACTTCTAATGGAAAGGGGTCATGTGACTGCATGGAAGGAAACCTCAAGGGTTTAGCGAAGCGTACCAATCTACTTTATAAAAAAAAGCATGTTGCTTGTTTAGTTTTTTTAAGAAAACAATTAAGTAAAATACAAAAAAGCCGTACACCTGCAATTTAATTATCAAAGTAATTTTTGGGAATAAAAAATTTTCAATTAACAAGATTTCGTTTTTCGTGCTTAACTCCCAATTTTTATTCTTGATAAAAACACTGAAATTTTTTGTTGATGGGGTAAGCCATGTATAAGCAAACGAAATCTTGTGAATTAAAAATTTTGTATTCCCAAAAATTACTTTGAAAAAAATTATCAACCGGAAATGACCATTAAATCATGGGTTTGAGTGGGACCATACACCAAAAAACACAAATGTACCGTTATCTAAAAAACGGTACTTAGGAAAAAAAATTACAGCGGTTTTCGTGTTCAAGAGGTACCAATTAACTATCTAGGCATGTGGCGTTCTTGGTACTTTTCCAAATTAAAAATTTGTAAAGCAGTGTTATTAATTGAAAAAAATGCTTTTTTCACCGAGTTTTTTTAAAATCTTTTTTGCTCTCTTATCTCCACTTAAGATGTTTTGTCAAAATGCCGCAGAATTGTTTAATTTTATTCAACTTTGAATTAAAATTTAGTTTGATCATTTTATTTAACTTTTGTGTATAAAAATTGTAACAGTTTTAGGCTTCTTATCAGCTTGACTATGATTATTTTGACAAAAGTCTCCTAACCAATTATTTATGTACAGAATTTTCGGAGAGAATTTTCTTTTAAACAAGCCGTCTTTCAGCGATACAGGCCAACTATTCACCAATTGCAATAAATATTTCCAAAAAAGTATTATTTTTTCCAGATTTTCTGAGCACTAAACTTTCAAGTCAAAAACCGGAAGCTCGATTTTGATTTTAGAACCATGGTTTCATTAGGAAAAGTTCTTAGAATATTTTGTAGATTACGATTTTGCTATACGCTTTGTCACTTTTTTTGGGCCCGAACAAATTGACCTACTCTATTGTACATACGTAACAAATTTAAATTTTATAAAGTCTCAAAGTTCTTGGAAATACAAAGAAATTTGAGTATTAGTTGAGCAGATGTGTAGGTGTTTAGAATTCTTAAAAAAACAAAACAAAAAAATAACTAAATAAATATTTTATAGAATCAGCTAATTGCTCCTTTTCATAATTATCTTTTTTATGTAATACTAGCATTTAACCCGCAACTTCGTTAGCGTCTCCTTTTTCTTCGTGGAGATATTTTTATGCCAAAGTTTATTTTTCTAGGTTTAAACTTGCTTAAATTCTAGCATTTAACTCACTACTTTGTAGTCGGGCCTTTCCTTTGATGAACATATTTATATGCCAAAGTATATGTATCTAGGTGTTAGCGAAAAAATTCCAACATTTTTTTTTTTTCTCATAGGTTGATATGCACACAGAACTTTGTACCTATAATATTGTGTTTCTAAGTTCAATATTATAGAAATTTCAAAAAGTACCACACGACACAAAAGCATAGAAAGAAAGTTATTTTCCGGTATTATCCTTTTTGATACTTTTTCTCCCCATTCATGTATCAAAAATTTCAGTGTTGTTATGGGATCCAATAATTTATTACATTTGTGTCATAAAATGAAGAAAATGTTTTGGTTTCAAAGATAGATGGAATGACAAAAAGGTTCCAAAATATGTACAGGTCGTACGCGTTTACTCCCCAAAAGGACCAAATTTCAAAAAAGTACCAGGCACCTGTTCCCTTATTTTTTTTAATGAACAACAATTAGTGTTAAATTTTTTGGATCTCTTTAATTTTTGAGGTTAGCGGGATCGATTTGGCGAGAGGCAAACCTCTGGTCCAAAAGTCAGCTTTTTAGCTTCAGGAGTTAAGGATGTGCGATGATGAATCAGTCAGTTACTTTACAAATTTATATTATACTAGCATTTAACCCGCTACTTCGTTAGCGTCTCCTTTTTCTTCGTGGACATATTTTTATGCCAAAGTTTATTTTCAAAAAAGTACCAGGCACCTGTCCCCTTATTTTTTTTAACGAACAACAATAAGTGTTAAATTTTTTGGATCTCTTTAATTTTGGATTTTTTTGGTTAGCGGAATCGATTTGGCGAGAGGACAACCTTCGGTCCAAAAGTCAGCTTTTTAGCTTCAAGAGTTTAGGATGTGCGATGATGAATCCGTCAGTTACTTTACAAATTAATATTATATAGAGATGGAAAAAATGTTGAGAAAACGCCTTAAACGTTTGAATTTCAAAAAAGGGGCAAACCTGTTTTGTATTTTTTAGATAAGCTAAAAATGTGATACCATATTTATTTACCCTTTTACACCCCAAAAAGGTCTTCCTTCAAAAAAGTACCAGACACCTCTCCGTTTATTTTTTTTAATGAACAATAATTAGTATTAAATTTTTTGTATCTCTTTTTGTTTAGGAAATATACGGTTAGCGAATTGCTGATGTTTTTTATCTCTTTTAGTTTAGGAGGTATGAGGTTCGCGGGATCGATATACATA
The DNA here is from genome assembly GCA_930367215.1 of Pollenia angustigena. Classification (NCBI taxonomy): domain Eukaryota; kingdom Metazoa; phylum Arthropoda; class Insecta; order Diptera; family Polleniidae; genus Pollenia; species Pollenia angustigena. The sequence continues at coordinate 4,912,411 of OV884061.1, read as the reverse complement.
GGTACAATTTTCACCCCTGAAACGTTCGAATTTCGAAAAAGTACCAAATTCGCATTTGTATTTTTTAGATAAGTAACAAATGTTATTTAATTTTTATTTCTATACGTATTGGCTTAAAAGCTAGATTTACTACCTAAAACGACCGAATTTTGTTAAAGTACCAGACACCAATTTGCTTTTTTATTTAATGCACAAAAATAAATATTAAATTAAAAAAATTACCAGTTTATTTAAAAAAAAATAACTCTTACAGATTCTCATTCACTCAGGAGCTTGCATGTTTAATTTCATGTTTCTAGATCCAATAAATACGGATATATAAAAGGTACCAGTTAAAGAACAAAATAGTACCAAAAGCCATCTTACAGGTTTTTATTCACTCAGGACCTTGCATGTTTAATTTTATGTTTCTAGGTCCAATACTAACGGAAATTCAAAAAGTACCAGTTAAAGAACAAAGAAGTACCAAAAAGTTCCCTCTTATATATTCTTATCCACTTAGGGCATTGCATCTTGAATTTTATGTTTCTAAGTCCAATAATAACGGATATTCAAAAAGTACCAGTTTAATAACTAAAAAGTACCTATAAGCGCTTTTAGAGATTCTCATTCACTCAGGACCATGCACGTTTAATTTTATTTTCATTAGACCAACATTAGCGAAAATTTAAAAAAAGGACCAGTTAAAAAACGAAAAAGCACCAAAAAGATCTCTCTAACAGATTGTCATTCACTCAAGACCTTCCATGTTTAATTGCATGTTTCTGGGTCCAATACTAACGGAAATTCAAAAAGTACCAGCTAACGAATAAAAAAGTACCAATAAGATCCCACTTAAAGATTCTCATTTACACAGTATCGTGCATGTTTAATTTTATGTTTCTAGGTCCAATACTGACGGAAATTCAAAAAGTACCAGTAAATGAACAAAAAAGTACCAAAAACTTTCCTCTTAAATTCTTATCCACTCAGGACCTTGCATGTTTAATTTTATCTGTCTATGTCCAATACCAACGGAAATTCAAAAAGTACCAGTCCAAGATTAAAAAAGTACCAAAAAGTTCACTCTTATAGATTCTCATCCATCCAGGGCATTGCATATTGAATTGTATGTTTCTAGGTCCAATACTAACAGAAATTCAAAAAGTACCAGTTAATGAACAAAAAAGTACCAAAAAGTTTCCTCTTATAGATTTTCATCCATTCAGGACATTGCATGTTTAATTTTATTTTTATAGGTCCAATACTAACGGAAATTCAAAAAGTACCATTTTATGAACAGAAAAGTACCAAAAACTTCCCCTTATGGATTCTTAACCACTCAGGACATTTCATTTTGAATTTTATGTTTCTAAGTCCAATATTAACGTAAATTCAAAAAGTACCAGTTAATGAACAAAAAAGTACCAAAAAGTTCCCTCTTATAGATTCTCATTTATTCGGGACATTGCATGTTTAATTTTATTTTTATAGGGCCAATACTAACGGAAATTTAAAAAGTACCAGTTAATTAACAGAAAAGTACCAAAAACTGCCCCTTATGGATTCTTATCCATTCCGGACATTGCTTGATGAATCTTATGTTTTTAGGGCCAACATAAACGATAATTTAAAAAATACCAGTTGTAGAACCAAAAAGTTAAGTAAAATATCAAATTTCTCGTATTTCCCCTTTTTGGTACTATTTTCCCCCCATTAAAGTATAAAAAATTTCAGTATAATAGTGGCAGCCCATAATTTAGTACGAATATTTCAATAAATGGAGAAAAATGTTTTTTGAAAAAAGTACCAAAAATAGTTACGATTTTTACCCCTTAAATGTTCGAATTTCGAAAAAGTACCAAATTTAAATTCGTATATTTTTGTTAGGTTTCGAATGTGGTATTAACTTTGTTTCTATGTTTATTGGTTCAAAAGATAGATGGGGTGTCAAAAAAGTACTAAAATTCAGATATTACCCGTTTACTCCCAAATAGGGCCGAATTTCAAAAAAGTACCAGACACCTGTCCGATTATTTTTCTAAAGAACAACGATAGGTATTAAATTTTTTTTGTATCTCTTTTAGTTTTGGAGATATAAGGTTACCGAATTTTCCATTTTTACCCTTTTTTACCCCCTAAACATTCGAATTTCCAAAAATCCCGTCTTAGTGGATCGATTTGGGGAGTGACCAATCTCTGGTCCAAATTTCAAGTGTCTAGCTTCAGGCGTTTAGGCTGTGCGATGATGAATCAGTGAGTCAGTGAGTCAGTGAGTCAGTCAGTAACGTTACAATTTTATATATATAGATAGAGATGGAGAAAAATGTTGTGAAAAAAGTAACAAAATTAGGAACGATTTTCACACCTTAAACGTTTGAATTTCAAAAAAGGTCCAAATCTGTTTTGTATTTTTTAGATAAGCTGAAAATGTGATACAATATTTATTTACCCTTTTACATCCCAAAAAGGCCGTACTTCAAAAAAGTACCAGACACCTGTCCGTTTATTTTTTAATGAACAATAATTAGTATTCAATTTTTTGTATCTCTTTTTGTTTAGGAGATATAAGGTTAGCGAATTTTTGATGTTTTTTAGATTTACTACCTAAAACGACCAAATTTCGTAAAAGTACCAGACACCAATTTGCTTTTTTATTTAATGCACAAAAATAAATATTAACTTAAAAAAAGTACCAGTTTATTTAAAAAAAATAAAAGTTAGAGAACGAAAAAGTAGCAAAAAATCCCTTTTACAGATTTTCATTCACTCAGGAACTTGCATGTTTAATTTTATGTTGCTAGATCCAATAAATACGGAAATATAGAAGGTACCAGTTAAAGAACAAAATAGTACCAAAAAGCCCTCTTACACTCAGGACCTTGTATGTTTAATTTTATGTTTCTAGGTCCAATACAAACGGAAATTCAAAAAGTAACAGTTAAAGAACAAAGAAGTACCAAAAACTTCCCTCTTATAGATTCTTATCCACTTAGGGCATTGTATATTTAATTTTATGTTTCTCAGTCCAATAATAACGGATATTCAAAAAGTACCAGTTTAATAACTAAGAAGTACCAATAAGCGCTTTTAGAGATTCTCATTCACTCAGGACCATGCAGGTTTAATTTTATGTTCATTAGACCAACATTAGCGAAAATTTAAAAAAAGTACCATTTAAAAAACGAAAAAGTACCAAAAACATCTCTCTTACAGATTGTCATTCACTCAAGAGGTTCCATGTTTAATTTTATGTTTCTAGGCCCAATACTAACGGAAATTCAAAAAGTATCAGCTAACGAATAAAAAGTACCAATAAGATCCCACTAAAAGATTCTCATTTACACAGGATAGTGCATGTTTAATTTTATGTTTCTAGGTCCAATACTGACGGAAATTCAAAAAGTACCAGTAAATGAACAAAAAAGTACCAACAACTTCCCTCTTATGGATTCTTATCTACTCAGGACCTTGCATTTTTAATTTTATCTTCCTAGGTCCAATACCAACTGAAATTCAAAAAGTACCAATCAAAGAATAAAAAAGTACCAAAAAGTTCATTCTTATAGATTCTCATCCATCCAGGACATTGCATATTGAATTTTATGTTTCTAGGTCCAATACTAAAGGAAATTCAAAAAGTACCAGTTAAAGAACAAAAAAGTACCAAAAAGTTCCGTCATAGATTCTTATCCACTCACGACATTGCATGTTGAATCTTATGTTTTTAGGTCCAACATAACGATAATTTAAAAAATACCAAAAAGTTAAGTAAAATATCAAATTTCCTGTATTCCCCCATTTTGGTACTATTTGTCACCCCATTAAAGTATAAAAAATTTCACGTATTATAGTGGCAGCCCATAATTTAGTACGAATATTTCAAAAAATGGAGAAAAATGTTTTTTAAAAAAAGTACCAAAAATAATTACGATTTTTACCCCTTAAATGATCGAATTTCGAAAAAGTACCAAATTTATATTCGTATTTTTTTGATAAGTTTCGAATGCGGTATTGACTTTGTTTCTATGTTTATTGGTTCAAAAGATAGATGGGGTGTCAAAAAAGTACTAAAATTCAGATTTTACACGTTTACTCCCAAATAGGGCCGAATTTCAAAAAAGTACCAGACACCTGTCCGCTTATTTTTCTAAAGAACTACGATAGGTATTAAATTTTTTTTGTATCTCTTTTAGTTTTGGAGATATAAGGTTACCGAATTTTCCCGTTTTTACCCTTTTTTACCCCCTAAACATTCGAATTTCCAAAAATCCCGTCTTAGTGGATCGATTTGGGGAGTGACCAATCTCTGGTCCAAATTTCAAGTGTCTAGCTTCAGGCGTTTAGGCTGTGCGATGATGAATCAGTGAGTCAGTGAGTCAGTCAGTAACGTTACAATTTTATATATATAGATGAAAACTTTTTATTTTTCGAATTTTCAATTTCATAAAGCTTTTTTTTAAATTAATTCAAATCGCAAAATTCTTGTAAAACAAAAAAATTTGAGTAATATGTGCAGGTGTAGAGATGTTTGATTAAATGAAATAAACTAATGCAAAAATTTAAAATAAGAAAAAAACAACAAAATAAATATTTTAAAGAATCTGCTGATTGTTCCTTTTCATAATTGTCTTTTTTTTGTAATATGAAACCTTTAAATAAAAACAATATTATGTTATGTTGTGTTATTTTATTTTAAATTTTATTAGGAATTTCTTTTTTCAGATTTTACAGATTAAAAATTAAAAATCTATTATATAAAAATAAGTCGGGTTTTCCTTCCTGATGCTATAACTCCAGAACGCACGAACCGATTTCCACGGTTTTGCATTCGTTGGAAAGGTCTCGGGCTCCGTCAGGTTTATAGCATATAAAATTGTTCCCGCCCACTTTTACGCCCACTTTTTCTATTAAGAACATAGCTTGAGGACGGCTTGACCGATTTGGACGATTTTTTCTTTAAAGTGATCGCCATGGTCCAACTTAGGTTTATACGGAAAGAAAATTGTTCGCCACCCACTTTTACGCCCACTTTTTTTGATTTACCTAAAATCAGAAAACGGCTCCATCGATTTGACTAATTTTTCTTTCAACTGTTCGTATCAATGCATTTTAAGTTTCCATCCAAAGAAAAATTTACCACGCCTACTTTTACGCCTACTACGAAACAATCAAAGCCGATTTGGAGGCACGATGATTTGTTGGCAGGTGATTTTTGACAAACACTTCCAGTGATACCACGATCATCGCCCGCCGATGAATTAAATGCATGTTTGAAGTCGTCTGCTTTGTGGAAACACGTTAGGACGCTCAAATTGACTCTTTTCCAAACAATTGCTGGACATAGGAAACGACAAAATCCCGGTGGATATTTCAATTTCTGCCGGTTCACCGAATCAAAGTCCGAACTCATCCGAAAGGTGTTTTCAAACATTACACAAAATTACAGAAATTATGATTTGTTGAGCGAACGTGCTATATTAGCTACGTTGATGTCGAAGAACTGAATTTTAAGATTCAAAGTGGAATCGCTGGCTTTACTTCTCAGAACGATGTCGTCAACTATCCAATCGAACTCCCTGGGATTTCCCGGATTACCTCCTCATAAATTCAAACTAAAAGTTGGATCGGTAATCATAATGTTACGAAATATAAACCAACCACGTCTTTGTAATGGCACCTGACTTACGTTAAAAAAAACTGATGAATAACGTCATCGAAGCAACAATGCTTAAAGGAAAGTACAAGCGAGAAAATGTTTTGATACCTCGGATCCCAATGATTCCAACCGACATGGCATTCAATTTTAACGCTTGCAGTCAGTTTCCAGTAAATCTCGCATACGCAATGACAATCAACAAACCAGACAACCAAACAAAAAATGTTGTATTTTACAAAGCATTGCAATTAAAAAATTTTGATATCCTAGCAAAGCAACCGAATAAGTTTTACTTTTTTGTACTATTTACCTGTATATTGATCTTATCAACTAAAATGTAAATAGGATACTATAAGATTCACAGCATATATATACAAACATATGTATTTTCAAATCAAATATAAATCATATATATGTATATGAACAACATTTTAATTTAAAAATACTTTTTTCCTATTTTTAACGGATTTTAAAAATCGAACGCAAACATTTTTTTCTAATTGGGACAGAACAACGTCTGTCGGGTCAGCTACAAAAAAAAATGTTTCTTCATCTTTTAATCACCAAACGAAATGTTACATAAAACGAAGCCATCTGTTGGCGAAACGGAGTTCACCGGGTTTGCTAGGATATATATGTATAAAAAAGGATGTATGTATGTTACGTATGGACTCGAAAATGGCTGGTCCGATTTTGATGAGATTTTCAGGGGGTCTTCAGAATATTCAGGCGGGTGACACTGTGAAGTCTGATTTTTGATTTTCGGTCTGCGGGCGGAGGGGCGTGGCAAAATCCAATTTTTATATTGCACCACCAATGACTTCTAAATAATTTGGACGATTTTGTCTTTAAAATGATCGCCATGGTCCAACTTAGATTTATCCATTTTAAGTTTTCATCGAAAGAAAAATTTACCACGCCTACTTTTACGCCCACTTTTTCTATTAAGCGCATAACTTGAGAACGGCTTCACCGATTTGGACGATTTTTTCTTTAAAATCATCGCCATGGTCCGACTTAGGTTTTTACGGAAGGAAAATTTTGCCCCGCCCACTTAAACGCTCACTTTTTTCGATTTACTTAAAATCAGAAAACGGCTCCATCGATTTGACTAATTTTTCTTTCAAATGCTTGTATTAATCCATTTTAAGTTTTCATCGAAAGAAAAATATACCACGCTACTTTTTCTTTTTATCTAAAATCGGAAAACAGTTGCACCGATTTTGCGAAGCCCTAAGGGAATCACTTCGAACAAAATTTACACTGTTGAATCGACAACAAAAATAGGCATGTCTAAAGCTCAATTTAAATCCTCTGGTAATACAACACTAATGTTTGCTTAGGGCCAGCAACGCGGACCGGGTCAGCTAGTTTATCATAAAAATAATGGCAATCCGATGGAAGGAATCTCTTTAAATCCTGCAAGTGGTCCCACTGTTTCTTCGTTAGTGGAATTTATTCTTTGTGAAGACTTTCGGCGGGAATTTCTGCATTAATTCTTCTAACTGATCTCTGCGGAAGTAAGCCATAGTCGTCGGTTATTCTAGTTTTAAAATAAATTACTCCGGATGGTTCATATCCAAGAGCTCGTGTCATGCTTACTGTCGGTTCACCAACGAATCTGCCTAAGATTGAACACAATAAGTGAGTATACATAAAATGTTCCTATAGAGTTAGAGCGCAATATTATTTACCTGGACGTACAGATGAGTACACTTGTGAACTTTTTTCATAATTAAAAAAATACTCATAATGCAAATGATGTACTTGTAGCGGTGTAGGAACTTTGCGCGCTTCCTTTATAAGTTGAACGAATTGTGATGGCAAATTTCTTTGCTTTTTAGACATTTTTCTTTCAATAAGCGAATGAGTTGCATCGCATTCCATTTGGGTATGGCCACTTATTAAATATTTTTGTTCAACAGTTATATTCATTTCCTTACAGAATGCAAGCAAAGCATTAGACAAAACAACATTTCGATTTTGGTAAAAACATCCGTCCGAGTAAATTATTATGTGATGTAGTATATTTGGAGAACGAGCAGTGAAATTTCGTTAGTGCTTAACAAGACATGTTGCAAAAACGGAGAAGACTAGATTGCCATCTGTTTCATCCCAAACATAATTGTCTGAATCATGTGTGATAATAACGTAGATGGTGAAATTATGCAGTTGCAATTTCATTTTATAATAAGCAGCACTGGCATTGATTTAAGTTGCTGCCATCCATACAAAAAACTGCACATAATCCGGCTTCGGCATTTTTAATATCGTGGTATTTTTCTTCACGCATTTCTAGCACTAGTCCCTTCTAGGCTTAAAAATGCAATAGTTCGATTTCTTCATTAAAAATAGGGTATGATAATTTCATGCTCACATTTTCCTTTTTGGATTCACACTCGTGGACATAGATCCGGTAAATGTCTTGATATGAAGAAAAATCCGTCTGAAAATATAATTTCTTGGAATCTTTCCGACAATAATGAGACTCCATTTTTGGTAACTCATCCAGCCACGTTTGTAGGAAAGAACGTCGTTTTTGATTGTGCTTACCTGCTACTGTCGATAGATTAGCAGACTTGCGCATACTTAATTATTTGTCGGGTCTATTTTGCGAACCGTGTTTACCGGCAGAGTCGATCCAATTTCGAACCATCTTTTCCTTTAGTCCTAGTGTTGAATGAAACATGTGGCGGCATACTTGTAATCTATTGGAATCCTGTTTGAGGAAGTATGTTATGGTATAAGCTCGTCGCGAATTTTCAGAGCTATTACTTTTTTTATCCGAAATTTTAATAAGACCAGTAACATACATCCGCTTTTGTTCCCAGGACATTTCCCAAAACAATTTAAATATTTCCTTTCGAGTGGCCTCGGAAAACACTGAACAGTTTCTTAATGCACTTTTCACACAATACTGTGATGAACACGACTCACCGAGTTGTCGAGGAGGTTTTTGGGAAAGTTCTTTCTTAGATATACCCACATATTGCTCACCTTCCATTCTTTTCTTTTTGTTGACGTTTGCTTTCCATTTGGATTTATTCGCAACGCTATTCCTCTTGCGAATATCATCTGAATTTACAGCACCGGAGTCAATATTTTCATATTCAATAATTCATATGATTCAAACTTTAATTATTTTTGAAACTTCAATTTATTTTTCACGCTTCAATTACACAGTACAAAAGCCAGGTGATGGTACTAGGTCAGTATAGTAAAACCCTCAAAGGGTTTGGCGTTCGTATGTGTCAGTTTTTTTTTTACGACATTTTAAATTTTTTCCTTATCTTGATGTTTTTTCGCTTAGTTGTAACATTTTGGCAAAAACGTAGTTTAACATAACTCGAGAACCACTTGTCCGATTTTGATGAAACAAATTTAGAAGAATTAAAAATTACAATTTCTCTAATCTGTTTCTATACCGTTTTCCTATATGTGCAACACTTTCGAAGTTAAAAATGAATGTATGAGAAAAAAAATATTTTTTGCCCAAAAAATTAAAATTTTTTATTTTTAATTCATAAAAAATCCAAAACAGTAAAAAAAAGTTTCAAGTCCTATTACTTTCACGTGAAGTCGCATAACCTATGAAATAAATGAGACATAAATCATGAAAATCGATGAACGTGTTTCGCTTTTATTAACAATTAAGTGAAGGTATGCATTTCAAAAATTTGCTAGAGATATGCACAAAATTCTTTGCAAAAACATTTATGACTTTTTTTATGATTCTTAGAATTCAAAAAAAAAAAGTAATAAACAAAAGGTTATTTGATTTTTATGATTGCGGTAGCAAAGTAATAAGCGGTAATAAATGTGCGTGGACAATTGAAATGAAAAAAGGAAAGTGCACTTTTTTAATTATTTGGGGTTTTCCGTTGGCTACCTGTATGATTTTCTTACAGAAATTCCACCCACATCTATTAGTGCTCATGTTTTGGAACGTACCTGTCAGTAAAATATTGAAAAATACGTAGTATTTATAGGGGCTCATTTATCGATTTTTGTCATTCAACAAGTGCCGACGAACGCGAACAGTAAAAGTGATTTTTCTCCAGTTTTTTAAAAGTGAACAAAAGAGAACAGAATATGGAACTGTGCAAGCCAGATATAAATAGCTTTTGCTACTGCTGGGGTCAATATATCTCAACGCATAAAAAAAGGGGAAATTTCAGTACTGATTTTGTTCAAACATACGAGATGTACTTCAACCAAAATGTTATAGTGAACGAAAATTGGGTACCAAATATAGTGTGTAAAAGCTGCTACAACCGTCTAATGGATTGGAAAAATAGAAGACGTGAAAGTATGCCATTCGGTATCCCAATGACTTGGACTTATCCTGGCGAAGGTCACAATCCATTGAATTGCTATGCATGTGCGAATAAAGGAGCCGCAAAAAGGATAAGAAAATCGTATAATTACGTTGGTGTTGCAAGTGCCGCAACACCATTGCCTCATTCGGACCACATTCCTGTGCCAAAAGCTTCTAGCCCAGATATTTTCTCTTCTACGACTGCTCCGACATATCATGCAAGTGATGATCCCCCATATGAGCCATCAGTATCCAATGAGCCAATTTTAATAAATTAAAATAAGCTTGATTCAATTGTTGCCAAGTTGGAATTAACACAGCATAAATCGGAAGAGCTGGCTTCCATTTTGAAATCAAACAATTTGTTGGCACCCGGTGTGAAAGTCTCAGCTTATCGAAGTCGTCAGGCAACACTCCAAAGTTTATTCCTTGTGAATTATGAAAAAACTTCTGCATATTGCCCGGATGTAGGAAAATTGATGGACGCAATGGAAATAAAATATGAAGCAGATGACTGGAGATTATTTATTCAGTTCCAATCGCCTATAGTACAGAAACGAAAGAAACATATGATGCACTGGAAAATATTTTAAAAATGGTTAACTACGCCAAACATATGTGGCGCATATGCTGCGATTTAAAAGTTGTAGCAATGCTTTGCGGTCTTCAAAGCGGCTATATAAAATATATGTGCTTTTTGTGCGACTGGGACACACGATTTTCCGGTGACCAATATGCATGCCACGGATGGAAACTCAGAGAGCACAGCAGGTTACAAACGGCCAATATTATTTGTGAGCCTCTAGTTCCGAAGGAGAAGATATTGCTGCCTCCACTGCATATTAAACTTGGAATTGTTAAGAATTTTATCAAAACTGTCGCCAAAAGAGATGAAGTTTTCTTGTGTTTGAAACTAATTTACCCGAGACTCAGCGAAAGTAAAATTAAAGAAGGTAAGTTATAATATCACATTAATTTCCCATGATTTTCCATCTTAACAAATTAATTTTTTCCAATCAGGCGTACTAAATGGTCCAGATATACGAAAGCTGATTAAAAGTGACGCATTCAACAATATTTTGATTGACGCTGAATTGAATGCATGGAAGGCAATCAAAGAAGTAATAGAAGGCTTGTTGGGAAAGCATCGTTCTAACAACTAAGATGTTTCTGTCGCAAGGATGTTAAGAGCATTCTCGGAAATTGGTGTCCACATGTCCTTGAAAATCCATTATTAACATCATCATCTGGACTACTTCAGCAAACAATTGGCTACCGAATCTGATGAACAAGGTGAACGCTATCATCAAGTTGCTATGCCATTTGAAATGAGGTAATACTGATTTTTTATTTTTTCAAACTCATTTTAATAAAACAAAAACTTACAGATATAGAGGCAAAAAGTCGCCGAGTGCAATAATTGCGGAAATTTGCTGGTGGAGTAAGCTTGTGTGGCAAGACAAGGATGATCTTGATGATAAAGAATTTTCAGGAGATGCAGAAGGGCCAACAGTGGAGTCACACATTGACATTATGTGTGGTTCAAAAACTGATGACAGCGATGAATGCGATTCCACTAGTCCCGAACAACCACCATCGAAAGAGTCTAGGCAATATTTATTAAAATAAATAAAAATAAATAAATAAAATAAAAATAAAATATTATAAAAATGTTTACTTAATTTTTTTAGTAGTTTATGGCCAGAAGTCTGGAGTTATTGGGGAAAATTTATAAAAAAGGCGATAAATGACACTTTTTTGAATAAAAACAAATATAAATATTCTTGTCAAAATGGGATACCTTCACTTAATTGTAAATAAAAGCTGAACGCGTTAATCGATTTCTATGATCTATGTCGCATTTTGTTTATAGGTTATGTGACTTTACATGAAATTAATAACACTTGATCCTTTTTTCCGTTTTGGATTTTTTATGAATTTAAAAAAAAAAATTTTAATTTTTAGGCAAAAAAATATTTTTTTTTCTCCACAAATTTATTTTTACCGGCAAAACTGTTGATTATAAAGAAAAACGTTATATGAACGGATTAAAGAAATTGTAATTCTAAATTTTTTGTTTTAGCAAAATCGGACAAGTGGTTCTCGAGTTATGTTAAACTACGTTTTTGCCAAAATGTTACAAATAAGCGAAAAAACATCAAGAAAATGAAAAAATTTAAAATGTCATAAAAAAAACTGACACATACGAACGCCAAACCCTTTGAGGGTTTTACTATGCTGACCTAGTACCATCACCCTGACTTGGAATTTCTTACCCCCCAGACAATAATCCCAAAAATGTTCCATAGTGTTATTTAAAGTCTTAGTTCTCCACACTTTTATATTGCAATGATGCAAACTTCATACAATTTCACAACAATTTCGGGGAAAACCCATTCTTTTTTATTTCACCCAGTGGCAGAGTAACTATGCTACTGATTGCGACTCTATACTATACTATTGATTGCTACCCTGTTATTCTTGTTACAATAAAAGCGACGCTGCTTTAAAAACAAATCCATCAACTACATCAATAAAGTGCATTGATACTAAAATGAGTTAGGGCTTTTTTTCTTCGAAGAATTTTCTCAAATTAGATAGGGCTTTTTTTTAACTGTTTATAAATTTTTTATTTGTTAACATAAAAACAAAAAATTTTTAAGAAACATGTATTTGAGGGCCCTTCGTCAGAATATGCAAAAAACGCGATTTTGTGAAAAAACGAGATACGACCTTTTCATATTAAGCCATCGATATGTACCTTACCTTTCAAACCCGTATAAACATTGTTCCTCACGAACCGTTAAAGTTAAAAAGTGAAACAGTGAATACAGTCCACAAATTAAAAAAGAAAAAATAATAAATAAGTTAAAAATTAAGTTCACAACACACACATAAATAATACCCTACGAATTAAAAATAAATAATTACCCAAAAACATTAAAATAACAATAAAATACAAAAGTGCAAAGTAAAAAATAGTTTAAAGGGCCAAATACACTTGTCAAATGCTTGCTCACCAGGCGAATTCACAAGTGTATGTGTGCTGAACGTAATATTCGCCGTCATAACTAAGTTTTTTGATTTTCCAACCAGCATTGTCGGTGTGACACATACAAACACATTTTCACTAATACTACCACAATGCTTGATGATTATTTTGATCAATGTATTTGGGCCTTAAACCTAACAAATAAATAAAAATATAGTCACATAAAACAAACTTATTTTTAAAAAAATAAATAAAACGGAAAGAAAAAAGCAGTGCAAAAATTCAGCACAAAGCAAAAAATTTAAAAAACAGAAAAAGTGCAGAGGAAAAAAAATTAAGTACAGAAAAGTGAAACATACTACAGCAAACACAAGAAAAAGTTAATTAAAAAAATACTTCCGTGCATTAAAAAGTACTTAACGCAGATGCAAAAAAGGTTATTATCTCACACTTAATTATAACTGGGGGTAAGAATTGGAACAAATATGCCATTTATTTTTACAACATATTTAGAAAGGGAAACGGCAATTTCTCATATTATTGTATATTTTTTTTAGACTAGAACAAAAACCCGCGCGAATGAAAGTATACATGGAACATTATTGTCAGAAAAGAAAACACCATTAAATGCAGAATAATGTAACATCACATTTCATAAGTTTACATGCAAAGTTAAAAACTTTGTAAAATGGTAATTATTTGAAATTTTAAAGCAATTTTAAATATTTCAACTAAAAATGCGATTGCCGATATATTATTTGAATTATTTTCTAAGTTGTGTGTGTAACGTGATATTAATTTGTAATTTTCAGAAACAAAAGCATCATTAGGTTTGCTTCGACATGGAGGAAGAAGTTTGCTTTTCTGATGCAGCGCAGGCAGTACTACATTTAACAACGTGGGGAAATTATATTATTATAGATGTAATGACATACCAATATATATATATAAAAAGAAGTGTACACTTTGATGTCACCACTAACTGCGAAAACGGCTAGACCGATTTCAACAAAAACGTTGAGGAACGTTAGGGTTAGTCTGTAGATGGTTTATGTAAAGTTTGCATGAAATCGGCCCAGTGGTTCCGGAGATATGGCATTTAGATTTTCCAATATATTCTCATACAAATATCAACAAAATGATCTCCATTTTGAACTCCTTCGAAACGGCTTGACTGATTTAATGAAATTTTGTAAGTGTTTTTGTTAGGTATGAGTATAGGTCGTAGAGTATACTTTATATCGCTCCCCCTCCATATATCTTCTTAGCTAATCAACCTGTTTTCTTAAAATTTGGCATGCAGGCACTGTAGCATCGGAAAGAAAAAAGGGAATAGGGCGTGAAATAAGGCAAGAGGAGTAAAAGGTCCCCCTACCTATATCTGCTTAACAAACCGACCGATTTTCTTGAAATTTTACAGGAAAATAGTGGAAAGAATTATAGCCTCACATTTTTATTATTAAGGGCGTGAAATAGGGCAATAGGGGTAAAAGCTCCACCTTCCCAATCTTTTAAACTAATCAACCGGGTTCCTTAAAATTTGGCATGCAGACACTGTAACATCTGAAAGGAAATAGGATGTTAAATAGGGCAAGAAGGGTAAAAGCTCCCTCTCCTAATATCTTCTTGAAATTTCGCAGTCAAATAGTGTTACAGCTGGAAAGAACTATATCCCTTAGTTTTTATTATTTAGGGCGTGAAGCAGGAGGCGTAAAAGATCCCTTCCCTATATCTTCTTAACTAATCAACCGGTTTTCTTAAAATTTGGCATGCAGACACTGTAACATCTGAAAGAGAAAGGGCATGAAATAGGGCAACAGGAGTAAAAGCCCCCCCTCCCTATATCTTCTAACTAATCAACTGATTTTCTTGAAATTTGGCGGGCAAAAAGTCTAACATCTGGAAAGAACTAAAGCCTATAATTTTTATTATATTCTTAACTAATCAACCGGTTATCTTAAAATTTGGCATGCAGACACTGTAACATCTGAAAGAAATAAGTTATATGGCAAAACAACGTTTGCCGGGCCAGCTAGTTATGTATAATTTTTGTTGGTTTAAATTACTAATAAGTACTGTATGTAAGTATGAATTGATTTTAAAAAGCCATCTCCTTATAATGAATTTTTCATTACAATAAACAAATTTTGCAAATAAAAATTTGGCTCATATACATACATACATATGTGTCTCCATATAAGGAATTATTTCAAAATAACTTCTGTATCGCATACTTACAGCGCTATATACGAAGCAAAAAGTAAATTTTAATTAGGTGATATCTGAAAAATAAGTAGAAGAAGGAAAATAGGACAATTAAGAGCAGTGATAGCAGCCCCCGTATTCATGCAACGAAAATGGTGGACAAAGCAGTACTTACCCAAAAAAAGATATTGTTAGAATTTAATAACGCTGATGGATTAACAAAATACAGCTAAACTTTCTATTTTACATTACTTAATAAAAAATTAAAAAAGGAATTTATTTTAAAAATTTTTAATGAAATTCTAGCAAAAAACACCGGATTATTTTAAATAACCTTGGAAAAAAATATTTATTTTGTATTATAAACTTTTTATATAATGAAGAAATTGTCTGGTCCCATACAGATTGATTATAGGGAAGTTTGAAATTTATTAAAAAGAATATACATACATACATATATTAACTCATTAGGTATACATACTATCATAAAAATAATGGCAGTCTGATGGAAACAAAAATCTATGAACCTGTTTGGGAGTGCAATGCGGTAGGATGCAAAATTTCAAAAAATGTCTAACAGTCCTATGCGGAAGAAGCTGAAAGTCACACTTATTATAGGTTTTGTAATACATACGTATGGATTCGGTTTTTATAACTTTACAGCACTTTTTTATGTTTTCTTATGCAATAACTTTCAGTCTGATCACTAAATCGACATCTGTAGAATATATTTTGTTATTTTTGATTTTTTTTTTGGGTAACGCTGGAATATTGAACAGCTAGTTTAAGACAACTGTCAAAGTTAACAATTGAGAGATCCTCATTCTGCGGTGTACTAAGCGGAATATTGGCTGTGCAATGGGCACTTATTAATTTTTTATATTTTAACCAATTTATTTGTGTGGCTGACGTCGCTAAGTTACATCTGGAATTTTTTGCTGATAAGTAGGTCAAGATGTTGGCTTCCCGCCCGCAACCACATTTAAATCCATTTTAGAGATGGCATTAAACAGAACCCGACCCTTTGGTGTTATAAGTCGTGAGCCCCAGAAGGTATGTTTACCGTTATAATCGCCAGCGGCCAGAAAACAGGGTACTAGTGATTTATAATATTCACAATATTGGCTTTCTGATATTGAAAGTCTTGGTGGAGAGTGAATGACTATGTTTCGATTTAGCTCTTTAACACAAATGTTCGTAGCTTGCAGATAATCCTTGCGATGATAACACATTAGGTAGTGTTTGACTCGGGTTTTTATCGAAACGGCAGAACCTCCACAAGCTCTATTTCGAGGGTCCTTGGTATCATATCGTCCCCTCAATATAACAATAGCGTATAATTTTTTTGGGGTTTTGAGAAAATCGTGTTTAAAGTTTTTGTCAAATTGGATGTCTATTAAAACCTCAATATCGCGGTAAATAAAAATTCTTCATATTGGATTTTTCGACGAATACATAATACCGTTTCTTGTCTTTAAATTGACTAATTTTCTTTATTCTACGCATCCTTTAAGACCATAATTATGTCATTCAAAGTGCAATTCCTCCATATAGGCTATTTTAATTTTTAAGGAATGCGTATGATGTATCTGATACACTATTTTATTTTGTATGGTATACGCTGTTTTATAAAATAATTTTACGGTATTTTTATTAAAATATTTGATCTCAAAAATATCAATTTGTAACATTATAAAACAGTGATTAATTCATAGTTTTGTTAATTCAGTGGCATATATTCATTACTTTCCAATTTGGGTTATTATAAACAAAAAATTATGACAAATTAAGGTATACATTGCGTAAATCAAAAATAACTAGAAGTTCATTCGTCTTCTTTCTGTTACTCTGCTACATCTGGTTCATCTAAACAATTTCGTTTCTTTTCGCCTTGTAAGTTAATGAAAAATGACTGCGAGCCACGAGGAATTACATTCTTCTTGCACAAATTTTGGAGATCATGCAGCTTTCGATGGTCGGAATGAAACTATTTATCAAACAATAGTGTTTATTATTATAAGCTATTTTATGAGTTAAAGTTTTCATAAATTTTATTTTTTTTTTGCAGGCTAAAATGGCGTATAGTGCGTATACACTATTATTCTTTTAACAACTTTGGAGTGGCAATTTCAAGTAAAATAGCGCATATGAGCTTACACACTTATTGAAGAAAAATTTTGAACAAGAAATTATACACTACTTTTTCCAACGACATTTTGACCCACTTTTTGGAAGTAGAATTTTACGAAATTTTGACCAGACATAAAATCAATGATGGAGATTCTAAGTATGCTATAAAAAAATAATAGCGTATGAGCACATACGCTATTGTTATATTAAGGGGACGATATAGTATATCACCATTGATTTTAAACGTATTTCTTGAGGTCAAATGAGTTTCAGAAACCATCATGACATCAATTTGTTTATTTTTAAGACAGTATTCTAGTTCTTTTTGTGTTAGAGGATGCCGTTTGTGTTCTAAAAACAAATTTTTAAACAGTTCATGGCTTGTAAACAGCTTGTAACAGCCTGGGGAAGTGCAACATACTGCAGAACTTTACAGAAAACCCAGAATCAACTCTTAAAAACTCTCTGGAAAAATCAACGGCTCTCATCAGAAACCACCAGGTTTATTACAAACAACATCAACAACTCTATCGTCACTCAAAACAATCAACAAAACAACAATACAAATAGCAACACACACAACAACAATTATCAGAACAGTAGCTGCAGCAACAACATAAGCAACAACTCAAGTCAAATCATCATTACAAACAACAATATTCATAATAATATTGTGGTAACAACACTCATCAACAACAACGCTCGAATCAAAATAACATCAACCACAACAGAGTTGCCAACAACAGAAATATCAACAATAGAACAACAAACGAAACCGGAATTGTCAACACCACCAAGACTAACAATCTGGCCAAGGATGTCAACGTACTAAACGTGAAAAGCTTGTACTACACAACGCTAATAAACGAATTTTTCAACGACACAAGATTTCTTAAGCCAATTGATCACGTACACAACACAAGGCGTCGAGCGGAAGGAAGGTTCAAAGTAGAACGCTTTCGCAACGAATATGGAAGGAACACCTTAGCCGTAACGCTACCTACTATTTTCAACACTATACCAACACAAACTTTAAATCTTAAAAACAAATACACCAGAAACAAAATAATAAAAAAAACATTACATAAGTTTGCAATAAAAGAAAATAAATTAATTAAAAACAATACTTTAAATTCCTGCAGACAAGCCGTATGGCTTAGCGGGTTTAGTATTAATTATTATGTAAAATATTTATTGATTAATAAAAATGAATTTAAAAAAAAAAAAAAAAAAAAAAAATAATCTTCAAGTATATACATATGTATGTATATAAGAGTTTGTAAAACTGTTTAAGATACGCAAATTTAATAAATGCCATCTTAAGACAATGCAAAAAAAAAAAAAAAAAAAAAAAAAAAAATAGTATCGATTGCATTCTAAGAATTTCCTGCATCATATTACCCATTGTGTTCGTAAAATTATTTACTGTTTGCACTAATGTTTCCATGGTTTTTTCTAGACAATTTAAATTTGAAACTTGAGTTTCATCATTACTTGGCACAGCGCCTTGCATTGGCACATGGTTTGATTTTAGGATGTTAGCGTAAGAGGTTTTGTTATTACTAGGCTGCGGCGCCTGAATATCATTAGTGTTTACTTGATTTGTTACCTGCATTTGAGAGGAATTAATTTTCGGTGGAGATGACGGCTTGACGATTGTGTATACAAGGCATCCCCTATAATTGGCAGTGTGATTACTGCCACATTTGCTTTCGTTTTTTTTTAGCTTAACGGGCCGGGCTCTAACTTCACTCCAAATAGGGATTGGAGATATTTTCCCCTATTTTTAATATTTACTAAATGTTTTATTTTGAAATATTTTTCTTCCATACATGAGCCAATTCTCTTAATCATTACCTGAAGACCTTTACTGCTGTTCAGTTTGTATGTGTAAAAACTTTTTTAAGTGCTTCAAATTTGTAAATTATTTTGCGAAAATCATTCTCATGATCTACTTGAATTTTTGTCTCGTTTGTACTACCATGCTGGATTGCAGCTACGTAAAACAAATTTTCACCTGTCACCGATATCAAACTCTTTATTAGCTCATTTGAGTTTTGCTCCCTTAGGTATACCGGAGAAACTTGGACGATCTTATCACGCTTGGTACTTCAGAGGATTTATCCTCCAGAAATGCAAAATGATTTTGTGAATTTATTCTATCAAAATATGGTACATACTTTTGAGGCCGAAGCAGCAGCTAAAGAAGTAAGGCTGCGACCTCGCTTAAGCACTGTTATGTACCTGTCCATACCAACTTGTATTTGAGGCTTTTGACAACTTTTAACTAGAGGGTTCTCCAGTGCGTTTGTGTTTGAGTTTATGGTATCATTTCTTACTTAGATTATTTTTGCCGCCGCACACTGGGGATTTTTGTATGGAGGTGAGGAAAAAAGTATATTTTTCAAAAAATATAATGATTGCATTACAAATTTAGTTTTATTTATATAGTAATACACAAAAGTAATCAAAATAAAGAAAGTTAGAGAAATATATATCGTTACCTACAATGTAAAAAGCCCTAACTAACAAAAAATTTAAATGAATTTTTAAATTTTTAATTTATTATTTATTTTAAATCTACTTTTTAATTTATTATTCTAAAAGAGCCTTAACTTCGTCGCTTATTTCACTATGCTTTTTCTGGCTAAATGAAGGAGTCAAGTGTGAGATCATGGGATCTGATGTTACCATCATTCGGTGCATAATATCTTCGTTCGTGGCAATTCGACTGCATTTTCTGGAGTGTCTAAGGCTATATTTTTTATAGTCTTTGTTACGACTTTCCTGAACCTCTTCTGATAGTAAGCCTACAGAAAAAATACACTTTTCAATTATATTTTTTCATGAATCAGAATTTTGTGGAGTGTTGGTGGCATATTGTACCACTCGTGCAGTGCAACAAACTTTTTTGCCGTCTCTAGACAAAAATCACCAAATTTTTTCGGATCTAGTGCCTCGGTAATTGTTATAGCTTCGAGAATTGTTGAAAACCTCTTGATTATGTCTTCATCTAGACCCGTGATTTCGGAAATCAAAGCAGGATTAGCAAAGAATCTTGGTGACGTATTTCCTGAATTTGTCGTACCAGAGCCTTGCTTAACAGTATCAACCTGTATTCCAATTTTCTCTTTTAATTTCACGCTTTATCAAACATTTTCGGGTTTCTTTTATCGGAAGAGTATTTGGGTCGACTCTTCCACGTTTAAATTCAATATTGTAAGCTACATGCAAAATACACTCCATCAGCTTAATCCAGGTAGCCAACGGAAAAACCCAAATAATTAAAAAAGTGCACTTTCCTTTTTTCCCTTTCAAATGTCCACGCACATTTATTACCGTTTATTACTTTGCTACCGCATTCATAAAAATCAAACAACCTTTTGTTTATTACTTTTTTTTTTAATTCTGAGAATCATAAAAAGGTCATAAATGTTTTTGCAAAGAATTTTGTGCATATCTCGAAAATTTTTGAAATGCATACCTTCACTTAATTGTGAATAAAAGCGAAACGCGTTCATCGATTTTCATGATTTATGTCTCATTTTTTTCATAGGTTATGCGACTTTACGTGAAAGTAATAAAACTTGAAACTTTTTTTTACTGTTTTGGATTTTTTATGAATTAAAAATAAAAAATTTAAATTTTTTGAGCACAAAATATTTTTTTTCTTCATACATTTATTTATAACTGCGAAACTGTTGCTTATGTAGCAAAATGTTATATAAACAGATGAAAGTAATTGTAATTCTTGATTTTTCTAAATTTTTTTCAGCAAAATCCGACTAGTGGTTCTCAAGTTATGTTAAACAAAAGAGCCTTATCAGAATTGAGTCCCGAATCAATCAGCTGAAAAATGTTGTACTGTGTAATGCAAAAACTTGAGAGGTGGCACCTGGTGGCACTTGAAATTGATTAATAATGTTAAAACAGATATAAGACAATGTATTCGGTGTGATTTCAAACTGAGGAAAAGCAAAGAAAAAATTCCAGGTCCAAATGTTTGGAGAAAAATGGGATTTTTGTTATATGTCCATAAAAATACAAAAAAAAAAAAAAAACTTAAGTCTCTGCAGATTTTTTTTTTCAATTTTAGTATACTGAAATATACTACTTTAAATAGAAAAAAAAAGAAAAACGTTAGCTCACATAGTAAAATAATATTCGTATTTAAATTCTTAGGTTTAAATTAAGTTGGTTCGGTAAAACACACAAGTTCTGAGTTTGAGACGGATATAAAAAAAACTGGCAGTCAGATCGGAGTAAATCTGTTTGATTTGATTGTACCATTTAGTCTAAAATTGCAACATATCACTGCATATTGCTTGAAGACTATGTTGACAATTTGACTTTTTTCCGCGAAATCCCCAGTGTGCGCCGCGGCAATAATTGAATTTAGTAGTATCGCTTTTGGCTCTAAAAACTACTCTTTTGAAGATAATTTACTTCTTATTGTCTTTTATAATAAAAAGTGGGCCATTTTACTATTTATCTTTCATTGTTTTTGTTAAACGAGTCAGAGTAAAATAAAAAATAGCTGAGCTGAAACTTTGACAAATAATTAAAAATCTACAGTACAGTGTTAGGGCCAATTTCACCAATTATTTTTAAATATAAATTCATTTTTAAATATACATAGTTTTTCATATGATTTTGTTTAATTTGACATGAAAAACCTATTTTTAACACAAATTGATATTTAAATAAATTGGTAAAATTGTCCATTAATGCTTTAAAGTTTAAAACCTAATGTGGACAAATTTTTTTAAAGAAATTTACAGAAGGTCGGCAATTTGTTCAAACACTAACCTTATAAAAGTTTCATCAATAAATAACAAGCATATTTTTTAATGCTTTGCAAAAATTATTTTATAATTTTTTTTTCACAAATTTTCACTAGAAAAATAAAAACACTAATTTTCAACAAAACTTATCAGTCATTGAATAAACAAACAGTTCAAAAAATCACTAATATCCTTTAAAAAAGACAATAATAATTTTTTAGTGCACTTTTATTGGCTTAATTATTAAAAATTTACCCACTATACCCGAATAGTGAGTTTGGGCTGTTTTGTGCACTCATTTAATAAATTTGTTTACTAGAACGTGCGGTAACTTTTGAATCCAGGAAGTCTTAACTTTGAGTACATTATAACTATTAAATATTTAAAATTTTACTTTTTTGCAGCATTATACTATTTCACACTCACGCACCACCGATCGTAATGAAATTTAAGTAAAAACTGCCATAATTTAGGCAAATTGCTTTTGTACTTGTTATTCACTTTTAAACCGCAAATCGTTGCGAAGAAGTCAAAATTACATGGCCAATGTTAGTTTTTGCTGTTGTTGCAATATAATAACTGTTACAATTATCTGAACAACTTTTTAAAGTGACGAAAATGTATAACTTAAGAACTCATTATTCGATCCTAACGTATTTTGTTGTTGCTAAATTCCGCAAAATCTACTGTTTAACTACCAAATGTGACGAAGTAGTTCAAATTTAGTTGATAATCGAAAATTACTCTGCCAATTGCTTGGAGGGAATATACAAATAAACATCAATAAAAAAAATATTTCGCACACTCATTCACATCTACTATGTATATAAAGGGATTTCAACCAAATTTTTTATTAGGTTGTCCGTTTTACAAATAATGCCCCATATACATACATACTTATATAATATATTGTATCTCAAAAATCAAAATAAATTCAGATTATTGATAACTTACCGTCTATGTATCAGAATTTGTGTCACCCATTGTAATTATTGCTGCCGGTTACAAACAGACTTACAAATCCACCCTATTTATTGTACATTTTGTTATATTTTATTTCACTTATACACACTGGCACACACACATGTGTTTACTTACAATGCATTTTATTGGCTGGGTCTTTTTTGGTTGGCCAATTGAAAGTAATATATATTCGTCAGAGATTGGATTGGTTATTTGTAAATTTTGAAAAAAAAACATAATAGTAGCTATTTAAAAGGATTTTGAATTTATAACAACAAAAAAAAAACGGCCTTCGTCAGCATTCTTTGTGTCACACTGGATAGTGATACCTTATAAATTGAATGTATTTAACTCAACAATTTTAACAAATAGAAACTGGGAATTATTTCCTTTTGAATGTAACTTTTATGCTTTATTCAACATTTTTTATTTTTTTTATTTTATTTTTTAAATTTAAAATTAAATTTACCTAAGCTCTTCTTTGGACAGCAATTTTTTTTTTTTGTCATTATTTTTTATTGAATCTTCATATATTAAATATGAACTAACAATAACACTGTGCATGAAATTGACACTTTTTTTTCGTGACAAGCCGGGCACATGGCGTTTTAACATAATTCGGGGACGATGAATCCAGTGGTGCTCGCGGTTTTTTCAGATTGGCTCTGGTTTTCGTGATATACCGTTATTTTGAAAATGGAGGAGGTTGCACAACATATATTCGCGTAACTCAAAAACGGTTTAGTTTATTGAAATTACTAAAAAAATCGAAATTCCGCAATAAAATTTCATTTCAGAAAAGTAAAACTCTTTTTCTAATATGAGTAGTCGTTATTGAAACATAATTTTTTTTTTGAAAAAAAAAATTAATTTTTTTTATCAAAATTTCGAAATTTTTGCTTTTTAAAAATTTATAAAAAAAATTAAAAAATGCAGCTAGGCTTCTAATTTTTTGCAAACTTATACAAAACGAAGCTACAAACAAAACAAGCCATAAATGATTAAAATCTGTTTGCAACTTTTGATTTTATTCACAAAAGTCGACAAATTTTAATTAATTTAAGAATTTCATAAAACGCAATATTTGTATGGGAGCCCCCTAAGGGATGGTGATAAAGGGAAAGTATAATTTGAGAAAATGTTAAGAACAAAAAACTAATGGAGGTCAGTCATACATTTTATCCCACTAGGAGTGACTCCTAGGCAGTTGTGGAACCTTTTCTTCAATATATATGAAGAATATAATTTATATGGAGCAGTTCACAGGTTTTTTTTTTTGAATTTTTAAATTCTTTATTCAAAATTATGTACGTATATATGAAGAATGTGCCAATGCAGAAAATCTATTTTCAATGACATTTTGACGTAAAATTTTTTAAATGCGGTTTTTGTGCCATTTACAATACAAAACAAAAAAACAAATATTCAAATGTATGCTATTCCAAAGAAATATGCATGCATTATTACCACACTTTCACTTTGCGGTAGGAATTTTGGAAAATCCACAGTTACCGATTAAAAAATTCTTAGAATTAAGAAATAAAGTCATAAATGCTTACATCTTTGTATTTGATTGTGCTTACAAAACCACACAAAACGGTATTTTATTGTGCAGTCGAAACCGCGCTAATCGGTCTTGTAAAAAACTTAAATAACATATTCTATTGTTATACCTGGAACAGGTAGAAATATTAATCGTTCTGGCTTTGTTTTTTTTTACAAAACATGGTCGTGAAGGTCTCGACAGGTACTTTGATTAAAACAATTACAGTATAAATAAGAGTTCCTCAACCCCTTCACTGTCATATGGAAAGTGCTTGCGAAAGTGATTAGTGAAGTTTAAAGCTTTTGACAGTCTTGTATCTAATCAGTTATATTGAAATATCTAAGATGGAGGCGTGTAAAAAGTTTAATTACTTTTGTTATGTGTGTGGGAAATATAAAAATATGCCAAGTCGCCGTAAAATCATTAATGAAACAAGTACCTTGTATGAATCATATTTTTCTTTAAGTGTTATATATGGTAAGAGTTGGACACCATCAATAGTGTGTACACACTGCATTTACTATTTAAACAAGTGGGGAAAAAATGGAGACGCCATGCCATTTGGTGTTCCAATGATTTGAAGAGATCCCATAGTTCATGTTGAAGATGAGTGTTATGCGTGCATAAATTATACAGCGGGTATGAACAGATGAAAAATGACTTATATATCTTATACTGCAACAACATATGCTCGATTTCCGCCGCCACATTCTGATGAAATTCCTGTTCCGAATAGCCAAATACCAACAGAACATATTCCCTCAATAATTCATTCTGTTGAAGCGGGTGGGCCAGCTACTTCAATGTATGAACCGTCATGCATCACGGTTCCATGCAGTCACAATGAAATCACGCAAGATCGTCTGGATATAATGGTACGGCGTCTAAAATTATCTCAAAGACAGAGCATTCTCTTAACAAAAGAGCTAAAACGAGCTATAATTTTAGCACCAGATGTACAATTATACGGGGCTATCAATCGCCATAGACGATTTACGACTTTTTTTAAATCAATTGAGAAAAATTCTATCGCGTATTGCACTGACATCCGTGGCTTGGTTTTAACAATGCAAAATGAATATAATCCTGGAGATTTTCGCTTATTCATTGATTCTTCCAAAAGTAGCTTAAAAGCAGTTTTGCTACATTGTCGTGACATTTCCGAATAAAACAATCTCGGTTGACTTCTGATTCATTAATGATTCTTTATTTTCAGTTTTATTATTATTATTATTAACATAAACTTAATTATTAACATTAACTTAATTATAATTATCATTACCTATGGCGTGTGCATATAGGTTGGAATTTGTTGCATTTCCCACTACTCAGCATATTATTACCCTGTACTACTATTACATGTCAATGTAATAGTATATCAATGGGAACATTGTTAAAAATAAAAAGCTGAGTAGTGTCACACACATATATGCACTACACCTCCCCTTTTGGCAGAATAATGTAATATTGGAATAATATATATGAAATATGAAATTATTCTTGCCTTAGGGCATGTTCTAAATATTAATAATATTTTATTCTAAGCCTTAATATTATTTTTTTTTGTATTAAAAGTATATATTTTTTTTTTGTGTATTAGTAGTATTTTTGTTTTTAAATATTAATTATTATTATTTTTTTTTTTATTAATCTATCTTTATGCACAATTTGTGGATTTTTTTTTATTGCTCCCTATTTTAACATTATTGTTATCTAATAAAGTTATAACCTTAAAAGGACCTAGGTACCTTTCTTCTAGCTTATGGCCTGTTTCATTTTTAAGAAATACAACGTCTCCTGTTTTAATATCTAATTCTCTTTTGTTTTTATCATAATATTCTTTTCTTTCTAATTTATATTTATTTAAAAAAAATCTAGCTCTAGCATAAGCTATTTCTAATCTATATTTAACTTCCTTGCTGTAGCTATCTATATTATAAAGAGGATTTACCCTCTCTATTGAGTTAAATTCATGAAATCCGTTTGGAATTCTTCCGAACACAAGCTCATATGGACAATATCCATGTGTCACTGATGGGGTGGTGTTGAAACAGTACGTGAAGTACTTCATCCACTCATCCCAATCATCCCTTTCAACGGATATGTACGATCGTATGTACTCATTAAAAGTTCGGTGACTACGTTCCACCGTTCCCAGTGTTTGGTGGTGGTGAGCTGTAGACGTTATATTGTTAATTTTCAAATATTCGGATAGTTCATTCATTATCGAATTTCTATACTCCGTTCCCATGTCCGTAATGAACGTCTTCATTGGACCGTACTTGAGTATAAAAGATTCGAATATAGCCTTCGCAACTGTTTTCGCACTTTTATCAGGTATTGGTACATTAACCAAATACTTTGATAGGTCACATATAAGTGTGACTGCATACACATTGCCATTTTCCGAACGTGGCAATGGTCCAATAGTATCCACTAATACAGTGTCGAAAGCTTGGGTTGGGGTCTCTGTTATTACCATAGGGGTTTTTGTATGCCGTATAATCTTAGCTTGTTGACACTTCTGACATGACTTGACGTATTTCGATATGTCACGAATCATGTTTGGCCAATAGAAGTATCTTTTTATCTTGTTTACTGTTCTTGTTATCCCAGTATGTCCCCCTTGAACTGGGTCATCATGATATCTTTTGATTGTTTCAATTATTTCATCCTCTTCTTTCAGCTTGGTTACTCTTGGAAGTAGCGCTACTTGTAAGTTTTTCAATTTTTCATTGCCCACGGCCTTAAATTTACTTACTGTGACAAATTCGAAAATTTGTTCACTGGGTGCCATTTGTACATTAATAATGCCATGTTTGCCGGCTGATGATTCCAGCCTTGGAAAGAATTGTTCTAGATCAATTTTCCCATTAACAAACAGATCATATATTATTATCTCTTGGATAATTTTCCTGCCACGCTTCAAGGAGCAATGGTCAGAAGTCATCTTCAGTTTTGGATATTTTCTGACGTCAGTATAATTAATGACTTCACATATATTGGGCTTTTTGTACATTTCATGCTGGTTGAGGTTATTTTCGCCGGGGTTTTCCCGTATCGCAGATGATCTAGTCGTTACCCTCAGTATATTTGAGATGTTTTTAGTTATTTCCTTTAGGTCAGCTATTGTTATTCTCGATAGTGCATCTGCGGCAAAGTTTTCTTTGCCTCTGAGATATTCCACCGTGAAATCATACTCTTCAAGCTCTAACCTTATGCGAGTCAATTTCGAACTTGGGTTTCTCATAGAGAACAGGTAGGTTAGTGGGCGATGGTCAGTTTTAACCAAAAAATGTGTACCATAAACGTATGGTCTAAAATGAGTAATTGCCCAATGGATTGCAGTGAGTTCTTGCTCAACTGTTGACTTGTTGCTTTCACCCTTAGTAAAAGCTTTCGAGGCGTAGGCGACTGGAAGCTGTCTACCTTCGTACTCCTGACTAAGTACCGCCCCGCATGCGTGCTTGCTGGCGTCTGTAGTGATACAGAATGGTTTCTTAAAATCCGGATACTGTAATATCCCCGGATTCAATAAAGCTTTCTTAAGATAATCGAATGCCCTTTGGCATTCTGGTGACCATTGAAATGTCACATTTTTTCTCGTCAATTTTGATATGTGACGGGAATAATCAGAGACATTTTTAATAAATCTTCTGTAATAGTTACAGAAAGCGATAAATCTTCTTGCACTGTCAGCGTCAGTGGGGACTGGGTAGTCCCTGATCACTGCGTACTTACTATCATCCGGAAGGATGCCTTTGTCAGTACATTTATGCCCAAGGTAAGTTACCTCGTGCATAAAAAATGTGCATTTGTCTGGATGTAACTTTAGATTGTACTTTCGGCATAGTTCGAAAACATCTGTTAAATTTTTAAACATGTGCCTTTCCGAACACCCTAGTACTACCAAATCATCCATATACAAAAATGCTTGCGACGGCGTTAAGCCAGAAAACGCAAGGGTCATCATGCGTTGAAATGAATTGGGTGCAATTTTGAGTCCATATGGCAATCGCGTGAAACGATAAGAGCCATTTCCCGTAGAAAAGGAAGTAATGTCTCTTGAAGACTCGTGTAACTCTATCTGATGGAAACCTGACATGAGGTCCAAACATGAAAAATATTTAGCACGTCCCAATTGATCCAGAATATCGTCTATTCTTGGAAGTGGGAATTTGTCTGCAATCAATTTCCTGTTCACCTGGCGATAATCGATTACCAATCGCCATCTTCTCTTCTCGGAGTTCGGTAATGATTTCTTGGGTACTAGTAATAAGGCACTGTTATAATCTGATGTAGATGGTTCTGCTATCCCATCGTCTACTAGTTTTTTGACTTGCCTATCAACCTCCGCCTTATGGGCGTGTGGAATTCTATAGTTTTTTATATAGCTCGGTGTCTTGTCACTTAGTCTGAGTTTTTGCTTATAAAAGTTATTCGTCGAAACCACTTCGGTTTCTAGGGCGAATATATCACCATATTCCGTACAGAGTTTCGTAAGATCGTCTTTAAATCGATCAGGAAAGTTTTTACTGAGTTTATCCAGGACTTCTTGAGTTCTTCTCTCAGATGCTCCTGATGTTCTCAATACGTCATAGTTTGACAGTGTTGGACATTGGAATCTTGAATTGATAGAAATTTTGCGGTCGTAAAACAAGAAAATCTTCATTTTCATTAAAGTCCAGTTTACAATTAAACTTTTTTAGAAAATCAAGACCTATGATTTCATCGCATGGTATAGGGAAATCATCCAAAACCGTATGAAATTTATGCGTAATTAAAATATTTCCAAATTTAAGGTCAACTCTCTTGGAACCAATGGATTTGGTAGAACCCTGACCTATACCACTAAGAGTCACTAACTCATTAGTGTTCAATTGTTTAGTTTGAACTATATTTGAAATTTTTAAAAGAGATATGTCCGCTCCTGTATCAACAAGTAATGTTAATAATCTGCCATTTGTACCGTATAACTGTACGAACACTCCTAGACTAAGGTTGAGCTTATAAATTTTATCTCTTAGTTTCTCAGAGGCTGGTTTTGGTTTTCCGGACCATTATCTTGGTCGGTGACTAATCTAACGTTTCTGTTATTGTGTTGGGATCCACGGTTATTGCCGCGGCCCCTATAGAAACGGTTATTGTTATTATTATTGTAACGTCTGTTATCGTTACCCCGGTATGCATTCCTACCCTGATTATTTGTATTGTTTGGGTTATTACCGCGGTAACCTCGACGGTTTCTTCTATGGTAGTTAGTCTGACTACACTCACTGTTTAGGTATAACACCGCATTCTGTTGTCCGTATACTTCGGTACAACTCTCTACAAACTTTGCAACCGCCTCGTTGAGATTGTCGAATCTACCCGACTGCATTACCAACTTAACTCTTTCGTTGGTTGCATTTTTGACTATCGCCTTAACGGCGGCCTTTGTCGCGTAATTGTCGGCTAATTGTGGCGTTAAACCATCTGATATATAAGCCGATTGGAGCGATTTTGTTAAATCCTCCACTTCTTTAATATAGACGCCAGCATTTTTACTCGACTGTCTTACATTCATCAGCTTGGCTGAAATTACGTCCACAGATTCGCCTTTTACATTTGTTCTTAAGGATTCGATTATCTGAGTTAAGTTCGCCTCAGTTCCCTTTAGTAAATTAATGGCAGTGCCCCTTAATTTGGTTTTAACCAAATTTATAGCTATGGCACCGTGGCCCTCGCAAACGCTGTCCACCAGTTCCAGGGCCGATACAAAACCCTGTAAGTTTTCTGGTCGACCAGCAAACTCAGGAATGAGTCTTGAGGCGATTGTAAGAAACTCGATTGGCGTTTGCGGCATATTGTTCAAATTTGGCGTACTAAGAGTATCTTTAGTGTTTTCAGTTTTTGCATTAGTTTCCCGAGCGACACTGATTTTAACTATAGAATCTGTTTCCCCCTGGAGTGAGACAGATTTTTTTAGTTCCACTCCTTTTTTCAGAGCGACAGATATTAATTTTTCTCTGACGTCTGCATAGAAGGCGTCAGCAGCTACTTTATGTGCAGCTGTTAAGCGAGAGTAATGAACGTTAAACAATACCCTCAAACGTTCGAGATGACCTTCGAGAACCTTTATATGTTTATCAATGGTTTCTCTCTTGGTATCTCTATCAACGTTTAGACACTTATATGATTTATTAAAATCTTCCTCAATTTGCCTTGCCTTTGCGACAATTGAATCCCATTCCATTTAACGGATAATCAATTAATAAGCGCTATTATTTTCGATAAATAGGAAAAATAAACTCGCATTTACGAATACAAAAAGAAATTACCCTTAATCATAACCGGGCAGTAAGATAGTAGTAAAATAAATTTCAGGTCGGAATAAAAAAAATTACGCTAAATGTAGCGCAGAAATAATTGTTAGGTTTAACGACCTATTGTTAAGGAAAGATTATTCACTTTCACTTTTCCTTCTCTTTTTTCTAAATTTTTTCTATTTCATTTGCCATGGAAGCAGCGCGGACGTAACTTTTTCTTAACGACCTTTTATGTAACTGATACAAGGTGGTCAACAATTGCACTGCAAGGATTACAATAATTATAATAAAGTAAATTACCGGGAACTCTACTTCCACCCTAATCTCGTTTATGACATTTGCGTTGGGGTTTTCAACCTTAGATTCTTGGCCACCCATTTTAAAATTTAATCTATTAAATTGCAAAGGAATTTGAAAGAAAAGAAAAGAAAAAAAAAATTTGTTCCCTCTTTTTGTTTTTAAAATTTATATTACGTTTTTATTTTATTTTATTTTATTAATTATACCACTGGAGGGACGCTTGCGTTTCGCAGTGATTATTTATTTGTTAGTACGCGTGTTAGGGAGACTTTGGGTGTCCTAAACACACAAAATATTAGTTAGTTCGTTAAAAACTAAAAAAAAATTCTACTATGTTTAAAAATTTATAATATTATTACATACTATCAGATGATGCCTGTGGTGAAGATGATCCATATTGATGATTATTATGTTGTTGGTTTTGTGCTACCGTGGCTGCTGTTGTTGTTATTGTAGATACGTTGTGGATGGTGACCGGTACTTTGGCCGCACCAGCATCTTCCTTCGGGCAACCCGGAATGTTACCCTTTTTAATTTAATATATTCCTTTTTTTTACACGTACCTGTAAACGTTTTAGCAACGAAATTGTTATTTTGTTAGATTATGAATTCTTTGTCTTGTTATGTTTTTTTTCAATACAAATGGATTTCATAAAAATGTCGTTGAATTAAGATGATGTATACGTTTAAAGTTTAACTTTAAGTTTATAAAAATTTTTTGTTTCTCTTATTATTTAATATTTTTCTCATTTTAAAGTTTTCACATTTACTTGTCAGCTAGTTGCACTTCAGATTTAATAAGAATTTCCCATATGTCTTCTTACGTCTTTTTGTGTTTACAATATTATATTTATGATGAAGATAATAATCACAGTTTCTTTTTTTTTTTATGGATCATTTAAATTTATTTAAGATATAAAGGATAATCCAAATTTGTGTGTTTAAATATGTAATAAAAACTTTTTAGTTTTTTTCTAAAACATTATTAATTATTTTATTTATTTTTACTTTTTTTATTTAATTTTATCTATCAAACACTTCTTGCAATTATCTAACATAACACTTGTTTTTCACATTTCACGTCCTGTCACGGTCGCCATGTCGTGACATTTCCGAATAATAAAAGTATTGATAAGTATTGTGTCAAACTGTCTGCTCTGAAATAAAAAAAAGAAAAAACAAAATTAAAATACTTTAACTACGGTGTTTAATCTGTAAACTGTTTTAGAATAGCCGCAAACTTGTTTTTTACCTGTGCATTATAAAGTTGTTGTGGGAAGTTACCAGTTATACCATCATTTTAATCAATTATTTTCTATTTCGTCGATTTTTGTTTTTGATAATTTAATTAATTTACTTTACGATCTTTTTACAAGTGTGGTAATCAGCTGTTTAAATTAATAACATTAAATACAACTATTTAAAATCACTGTTGTTATAAAAATACAAATATTAACGGGTTTGTGAATTGGATAAGGAAATTAATATTTGTACATTAACGCCATCTACTTGTGAATGTGTAATTTTTATCCCAGTAAACACATTTGTGATATACGTTACTAAACTAAAATCTGTAATAATAATGGATTGTTTTAATACTAACTGCAACATTACCAGTAGTGAGAGAATGATATCATGTTGGATTTGCTCTGGTAATTACCATTTGAAATGTACAGCACTCAAAGCACGTGACGCTGATGCTCTTGCTGATCCAGTTAAATCCCTTCAGTGGACCTGTAAAAATTGCAAGCAAATTAATATTGAGTTTTATAAATTTGTTAAAAGTTATAAGGATGATTTTGATAAACTTAACAAAAACTTTTTAGCTGTTCAGACTGAACTTTTAAAATTTGGGGAATTGTTTTCAAAATTTTCGAACCTTGATAAATTTGTTAACTCACCAAAAGTATCATCCCCGAAGAGAAAGAAAACATCCACCAGGTCTCATGTTACACCAGTAATGGCTAATTCCTCTGGTCCAGAATTAAGCACTAATAATAACATTAATCTAATATCAGCACCAAATTTAGCTACGAATGTTATCCCTCTACTGGGTAATATTCCTATATCCGATACTGATACTGGATCTAAAAATTCTGCTGATCTTAGTCCTTGTCCATCGGGTTCTGAAGTGGTAACTTATGCTGGCAATTTTACCGTTCCTAAGCCATTAATTGTTGTGCCTCCAAAACGTAAAATTTTTATTTCCCGTTTGGCTTGCGATACAACCGTAGAAGACATCGATTATTACATTAAAACAAAACTCGGTTCTAATGTTGATATTGTTATAGACAAATTTTCATACTCTCAACCCAGAATTATAACATCGTTTAAAATTGCTGTTGCTGCTTGTGTCTTTGATCAGATTATTGATACCTGTTTTTGGCCTGCTAATATCATTGTTCGTGAATACATCTTTAAAGATAATCCAAGAGCTACAAATATTGCTCGTTTGCCACCTAGAAGACCGTTTGCTTCAAAAAACTAATTGGCTCTAAGAATCGTTTAAATTTTATTTATCAAAATGTTCGTGGATTATATACCAAATTGTCTACTCTCTTGGTTAATAGTTATGACTTCACCTACGATGTAATTATCTTCACTGAAACCTGGCTAAAAGATGATATTTATAATACCGAAATTCTGTGTA
The DNA here is from genome assembly GCA_930367215.1 of Pollenia angustigena. Lineage (NCBI taxonomy): Eukaryota > Metazoa > Arthropoda > Insecta > Diptera > Polleniidae > Pollenia > Pollenia angustigena. The sequence goes on along the minus strand of OV884061.1, from coordinate 4,878,577 downwards.
ATTAATACCAAATATTTAGATATAATCGAAATGCACGTAGAGGTGGTGGAGTTATGATTGCTGTCTCTTGTTTATATCCATCTGAAGTTATAGTTACTGATACCCTTGGTATTGAATTTGTTGCTGCTGTGGTTAAATTGAAAAATAAAAAAATCTACTTCACCGGTTCTTACGTTCCTCCGGATTCTGATAGTGCTATTTATCTAAAACATGTTCAAGCCATTAATTCTGTTATGCTAAATGTTTATAATGATGACTCTATTTTTGTTGTTGGTGATTTCAACTTGCCCTCAACATCGTTGATGAAAACGTCTGATACACCTTATTTAATTCCAGTCAAAAATAAAAACTGCCACGATGACTTCTTGAATGAAATTCTTGGTTTATCTCTGTTTCAAATAAATAACGTATTCAATGACTTTGGTAAGCTGCTTGATTTGGTGTTCGTAAATAATGGGGATGATTGTATTATTACTCGCTCAGAACCTATAACGTTGCCTGAAGATCGTTATCACCCCACTATTGAAGTGAGTTTTTTAATTCCATCAGAAGTTAAATTAAAGCCATTTAAGGTCGATAAAGTTTTTTGTTTTAAAAGGACTAACTACAACTTATTGAACCAATTAATAAGTAATACGTGCTGGAGTAACGTCCTACCTTCTCAATTAAACAACAGCTCGGACATTGATGTGATGGTTTCTAAATTTTATGAAAAAATGTACGCCTTTTTTGATATTTGCATACCTAAACAATTTGTTTATACTCCAGTTGGACCGCCATGGAACTCTAAACAGCTTACTAGGCTAAAAAATCTAAAGAATAAAAATTATAAAAAATTCAAAAAATCTGGATCCTTTATTGATTACGGAAAATACTCTGTCAGTCGTTCAGAATATAATCTGCTAAATCATGCTTTATATAATCAATATATAAATAAGGTGAAAAACAATTTCGTTCGAGACCCAAAATCGTTCTTTGCATTCGTCAACTCTAAAAGAAAATCTAATGGATATCCATCCGTTATGAAATTTCGTTGCCAAGAATCTGGAGATTCTCAGGTCATATGTGATATGTTTGCCGATTTTTTTGCCACGACTTATTCTGATGCTGTATACGATGATAGTAATGGTTATCCCTATATGCTCTCATCAAACCATGCAATCTCTTTCCCTACTTTTAATAGCAATGATATTTTGGTTAACTTAAAAAGGCTAAAGATGTCTTTTAGTCATGGTCCTGATCTTGTTCCAACGTGTATTTTAAATCAATGTGCTGAATCATTAGTTACGCCATTAACTTTTATGTTTAATGCGTCGATTATATGTGGTTATTTTCCCGTATTATGGAAAGATTCGTATATAAAACCTTTATTTAAATCTGGCAATAAATCGGATATTACAAACTATAGAGGAATTGCCAAATTGAGTGAGATTCCAAAACTTTTTGAAAAACTAGTTACTGATTTCCTTAGTCATCACACCTCGTCCTTACTGGCAGCTTGCCAGCATGGTTTTAGAAAAGGCTGTTCAACTACAACGAATGAACTTCATTTAACAACTTTAATTAATTGTGCATTTACACAAAAGAAACAAACTGATGCTGTTTATACTGACTTCAGTAAAGCGTTTGATAAAGTTAACCATCACCTTCTTCTTACTAAATTGGATTTATTAGGTTTATCCCGTAGAAGTTTATGCTGGTTAAGTTCTTATTTAATTGGAAGAAAGCAAAAAGTACAATTCAATAATTGTATATCCAAGTACATTTATGTTTCGTCCGGTGTTCCCCAAGGCAGTCATCTTGGCCCACTTTTATTTTCGCTGTTTATTAATGATCTGCCCAACGTTATCAAGTTCGCCAATATATTGATGTATTCTGACGATGTAAAAATTTTCCATTCTTTTAGTTGCTTCGCTGATCATTTTTATCTTCAATCGGATCTTAATAACATGCAGTCTACAACTGACATAAAATGCTTAACTTTAACACTAATATGATGTTAGTGTTAGGTATAGACTCATCATGTTAGTAGTTTTCTCATGTTATAACACGGTTGTTAATGCAAATGTTTTAACAACGCTTTTATAACATCAAGTTATAACATCAAACCATGTCAGTTGTAGACGGGCAGTAACTTCTTTTTATGGTGTAATCATAATATGATGGAGCTGAATCTTGTGAAATGCAAATGTATGCGTTTTTATAGAAATAACTGTATTGCCGTTAATTATGCTTTTGGTGGCCATCAACTGGAGTTGGTTGATTCGTTTCTTGATCTTGGAGTCTTCCTGTACCCATGTTCTGTAACTTTAGTGAGAACTTCTTGCATCGAAAAGATGTGAAACAAAATATTCCATCGTTTCTCGAAAAGTGAGAAAAATGTGTGTCTGTAACTCATGTCGAAAACTATCAAAAGAGATTACGTCGTTACGTTATAAATGTCATAATATTACACTCGAAGCCGATGTGAAATTGCAGACGTTGAGAACGCCAGTCACACATATCGTTGACGGCGACCAAAATGTACTAAAATTGAAAATTTTTCAACGACGCACAGTGGCGCCATTTGAGTTTTTTCGTTGCAAAAATCATATCTTTTGAACCGAATAAGGTAATTGAACAGTTTAAACAGCATATGATAGATAACTGTTCAGCCTATGAAATGTGCATTTGAAAAGGGTGCTACGCTGTGTAGGGGCCTACTTATGGGTTATCAAAGTTAAAATTAGTAGAAAAATCAATTTTATGGTACCTAAAAAAAAATTATTTTTACATTTTTAGATTGTTTTTATTTTTTTTTTCTTTAGGGTTCTAAATTATTACCCAACAAATTAAAAAAAAAAATTTTTTTTTTTTAAATTTATTTTTTCAATTTTCTGTATTTTCGGTATATGGGTAATTCCATGTCAAAACGACCAAGAGTGGGACACGACCCCTTCCGATTTTAATGAAATTTGGTGAGAATGTTCCTTTTATCTTATAAGGAACATATATGAACGAAAAAAAATTTTAAAATATTTTTTTCAAAAGTTATGTCATACTCAAAATGTCATAATTTCGCCGAATTAGCCGAATGTGTTGAGCTTATTTCTTCAATAACTCGAATAACTCGAATACTCGATAACTCGAATGCCGCGCACCTGGCATTTCACCCTAATTGGGGACGCTGAATTCAGTGGTGCTAACCGTTTTTTTAAATTAGCTCTTGTTTTCAAGATATACCGTTATTTCGAAAATGTAAGGCGCTGCACAGCATATATTCGCGTAACTCAAAAATGGTTTAGTTTATTGAAATAACTAAAAAAACCGAAATTCGGCAATAAATAATAAAGTGGGGTTGGTCATACATTTGACCCATCTAGGAGCATCCTACGCGCTGTAGGGGCCAAATTAAAGAATTTTATTAAACCGCAATATTAGTATGGCAACCATGTCTTTTTAACCTTTTTTACCTCTAGAAGCCAAACGGGCACGTACGGGCAGATAAAATTTTTGAATTATGTAAAGAAATAATCAAAGAACAGATTTTGCAAATATGGCAAATATAGAAAAATATAGATTTTTGTTATTTTCCGTCAAAGTTGAAAAATAGTGAAAAAACGGATAGTTTTTAAATAGTGATTTACCAGGAGAAACACAAAGCAAACAGTTCATTTTTTTTTATCATTACACATTTAATAAATGCATCAATCAATACAAACAAAAAATAAGGCGATTCGTTACCTATTTTTCGTGATATTACACCTGAAATCGCAACAAATTTACTAAAAATTGTGTGTTTTTTTGAAAACCGAAAGTCGGTCAACTTTGAACGGCTATATCTTCTAAACTAAAAATGTGATATTATTAAGAGTGGCAGATTTGAAATCGTTGAAAAGTTTCCTATAACATGAGTTTATTCAAAACTTCGTCGGTGCTCATGAAAATTTTGATTTTTGCAACCTCGTTTGCTCTACGGGCGCTACTGTGCGACGGCGGCGAAAACACAACCGTCGACTATACCAAATTGTGTAAAGATCGACTTTAATGTTTGTTGTTTGCAAACGAGCTTTGAAGACATTCGTATATTTTATAAAAATATTAAAAGCAAAATAATTAAACAATGAAAAATGTGCCAAGAATAAAATATTATTATTATTTTTCTTTGCATTTTGCATTTTTAATTGTTTTTTTAGTGTTGAAATTTTTTCTCGCCCCATTTTTATTCATGAGTTTATTTGACAGTTCAAAGCGGGAACTTTTCTCACCAAAATTTTACAGACACACTTTTTCTGTAAATTGGCTAGTAATTTCCTTACGTGTTAGCTTCTACTCGCCAAAAAAAGTTACAGACACAGTTAAGTGAGAAAAACAGCAGTTTGTTTCAATTTATGGCAATTTTGTTTCATTTCACACATTTCAATCGAAAACTTTCTCGACGCGAGAGTTACAGAACATGGGCACTGGATCCTAAATTAAACTTTGTTTCTCATTAACTGTGAATAAAGCTCGAGGTGTTCTTGGCTTTATTAAGCGCTGGGCTAAAGAATTCACCGATCCATACATAACGAAGCAACTTTACGTATCACTCGTTAGACCAATCTTAGAATATGCGTCAATCATTTGGGACCCATTTTACAACATTCACAATTCTCGTATTGAATCAGTCCAAAAACAATTTTTATTATTCTGTTTACGTGATCTACATTGGAGTTACTCGACAAACTTTCCTTCATATGCTAGTAGACTGGCATTAATAAAATTACCATCGCTCAAAAGTCGTCGTACAATGTTAAATGTTTCTTTTATGGTTAATCTTATTAATGGTAATGTTTGTTGTGATTTTTTGTTAGAGTCTGTTAAATTTAATATACCTAGTCGCAATACGCGTCATTATAATCTGCTCTTTGTTAAATTTTATAGAGAAAATTATGCTTTTGCTGATCCTTTTTCAAGGTTATGTAGACAATTTAATTCTCTGTCACAATTTGTTGATTTTTCTTTATGTTTAAATTCCATAAAGCATAAAATTATTGTTTTTCTTCATTCGTAAATTTGTATGTACATATATTCTGTAAAGTGTAGTATATTTTAAAATGCTTATTGTTATTCATTAATTTTAAGTCAATATTGTTATTAGTCAGTAAGGATAATGTCCATTGATTAAATAAATAAACAAATAAATAAAACAATCTCGGTTGACTTCTGATTCATTAATGATTCTTTATTTTCAGTTTTATTATTATTATTTTTAACATAAACTTAATTATTAACATTAACTTAATTATAATTATCATTACCTATGGCGTGTGCATATAGGTTGGAATTTGTTGCATTTCCCACTACTCAGCATATTATTACCCTGTACTACTATTACATTTCAATGTAATAGTATATCAATGGGAACATTGTTAAAAATAAAAAGCTGAGTAGTGTCACACACATATATGCACTACAACATGCCACTAATTTAAAAAGTCCTATTCCGATAGCACTAAGCACAAACAAATACTTTTAAGAGGCATGAAATTGGGCTATACTAAAAATATGTGCTTCAAAAGCTTATGGAATACGCGTTTCGATGGCGACCAGTACAATACACGATTTGGCTTTACATGAGGAAAGCAGATTGCATAGAAATAATGTTATTGAATTACCACTTGTGCCGATGGAAAAGATTTTGATCCCTCCACTCCACATCAAACTGGGTATTGTAAAAAATTTTATAAAAGCATAGAGCCCAGATGGTGTTGCTTTTACCGAATTGCGCCGAATTTTTCCACGATTAAGCGGCATGAAAGTAAAAGAAGGTATAAACTGTAACTACTTTATTAAATTAGATTTATATTTCATATCATAATGTTTTTATTTTAAAGGAATTCTTAATGGACCGGACATTCGTCGTCTTATGAAGGACCATCAATTTGAGGTTGCATTGAATGATATCGAGCTATTGGCCTGGAATTGTGTGAAATCAGTAATAGAAAATGTATTAGGAAATCATCGGTCTGAAAACTGGTGAATTTTAATCAAAATTATGCTGACCGCATTTAAAAACTTAAACGTTAGAATGTCATTGAAAATACATTTTTTGCATTACCATGCCGAAAAATTTAATAAACAATCACCAGCCGAGTCTGATGAACATGGCGAGAGATTTCACCAAGTAACAGATAGGCTCGAACACTGGTATAGCGGCAATCAACTTGATTCGCTATTAGGGGATATTTGTTGGAATCTGCAGGAGGAAGAAGAATAAATTTCTAAATAAAAACTTTAACTTTAACTAATTAACAACAAAAATAAATGTTTTAAAATTTTTAAGTTTGGTTAATTTAAAAAATAAAAAAATTTCATCTATTATGAAAAAATTAAAAGTTGTAGACAGACTTTAATCACTTATAGCTTATTTTATTTGGAACTTTGTTTTTTATATGCGTAGAACCCTAGCCTTAAATTTGGCCCTGCAGCGCCTAGGATGCCCCTAGATGGGTCAAATGTATGACCAGCCCCACTTTATTTTTCACCTCAATCATTTATTTCTAACATACCCACCCGCTATCTCCATTCCCTAAGGGGGCTTCTATACAACATGTTCAATGCAGACTAGAAATACATTGAAGAAAAAGTCCCATAAATGCCCAGGAGTTGCCCCTAGGATGATAAAATGTATGACTGGCCTCCATTAGTTTTTTGTTCTTAACATTTTCTCAAATTATACTTTCCCTTTATCACCATCCCTTAGGGGGCTTCTTAAATTAATTAAAATTTGTCGACTTTTGTAAATAAAATCAAAAGTTGCAAACAGATTTTAATCATTTATAGCTTGTTTTATTTGTAGCTTCGTTTTTTATAAGTCTGCAAAAAATTAGAAGCCTAGCTGCATTTTTTAAAATTCGAAATTTTGATAAAAAAATTTATTTTTTTTCAAAAAAAAAAATTATGTTTCAATAACGACTACTCATATTAGAAAAAGAGTTTTACTTTTCTGAAATGAAATTTTATTGCGGAATTTCGATTTTTTAGTAATTTCAATTAACTAAACTGTTTTTGAGTTACGCGAATATATGTATGTTGTGCAACCTCCTCCATTTTCGAAATAACGGTATATCTCGAAAACCAGAGCCAATCTGAAAAAAACCGCGATCACCACTGGTTTCAGCGTCCCCGAATTATGTTAAAACGCCATGTGTCAGACTTGTCTGTTTTTTCAACTAGCATAGTGTAATTAATCAAATCTTAACCTAATACGCTATTTTATGTCCTGCCAGTGCCAGACAAAATTTTCTTCATCACGGGTTCTGTTCACTTATATAGGTGTTTATCGCTCATCTTATTGGGTAAGTGCTGCAGTGTCTCTTCTTCTTAAGCGAGTGTGGCCGCCCTGATTTAAAATATTTCGAGCTAGTGGATTTGGGTGTTGTTCAAGCCTTTTTAAATATTTTATTGCATATTTTGTAATCATAGTTTTAACTAATGGCACATTGAGATCCTTATGAATGTTTGAGTTTTTAACATACCAGGGAGCTGCTGTGATTATTCGAAGAAGTTTATTTTGGCGCCTTTGAATTTTGTCGATATTAGAGGCCGAGGCAGTGCCCCATAGTTGAATACCGTAGCACCAGATAGGCTTTAAGATAGAGTTGTAAAGTAGAAGCTTGCAATCGAGACTAAGGACAGAATTTCTTCCAATAAGCCAATGAATTTGAATGGCTTTTAGTTTCATTTGAGTTAATTTTGCCTCTATATGGCATTTCCACGTTAATCGCCGATCCAGATGTATACCGAGATATTTTACATGCGAATGTTGAGGAATTATTTGATTATTGATTGTAGTAGGTGGGACAGCAATGAAGTATATTGTATGAACAGAAAAATGTACAATTATTATACACCAGCAGAATGTGATGTATTTTCTGGCCCTCTACGGCCTTTGTCAGCATTGTTTGTGTCACACTGGATAGTGATACTTTAACTTTTTTAACTTTCATTTTAAATGACAGTATAAACAGAGTTAATAAAATTAATATTAGAGATCAATATTGTGTTCCTTATCGTCTCAAGTTGGAATGTCATAATGAATTTCTTTTGATAAAAAAGGTAAAATAAAATTATTAAGTTAAAAAAGTTAAATCCCGGGATTCGAAAGATTTTGTTATTCGTGCTTAATTCCCAGTTTTTATTCTTGATAAAAACACTTGAAATTTATTGCTGATGGGATAAGCTATTCCTATGCGCATTTCACTGGTTGCTTTGGCCAGATCAACAGGAAACTTCATCCATAAAGATTTTAGACAAACTAAAGATATTAAACCAAATAAAACTGTTAAACGTATAAGACTTATAACCAACAGTTCTACTTGTAACAATATCAAAGTTTAAACAAAACACATCAACAATAAACAGTGAGTTTATCTCATCTTACACTCCCCACTACAATTAGTTGAAATTCTCTCAACATTAGTTGTATTTGTAAAGGCCAGTTTACACGGTAATATAATGTATTACGACATGTCGAAAGATTATGTAGAATGAGAAAAATCTTATCATGTAAAAGCAAAATGTATTGAGTAAGAGAGAATACGGATACAAAAGCTGACAAGCGGTCGGTAAATGGTTTTTTTCTAAACCATTTAAGAAACTTATGTATTCTCATCACACCAGAGGTGTATTTTAACGGAGTACATTAAAGGTGATAGCATTTTTTTACAATAACAAAAACAACTAAAATCAACTCAGGAAATTTTCATGTTGTTTTTGTAAATTTTTAAAACTGCAACCATCTGCTTTTTTGTTATTATTTTTTATTTTACTTATACCATCCGTGTAAACATGAATTATACTTACAAAAGATTTTTATTTTTTTCTTTTAAACACGGAGAGAATTTCATAATATTTTGATTCTACAAAGTCTTAATACATTGTATTACCGTGTAAACTGGCCTTAAGTAGGTTAAGAAAAACAAAACGAAAACAACAACAACTTACAAAAGCATGTTGTCAATTAATGGTGTTTTCTTTTCTAAAAAATAATGATGCATTATAGTTGTGTTATATATTTATCAGGTTACACGAACCCTTACAAACTGATACATTTTTCTAAATTACAATGGAACAAAATAATAGCTACGTTTTACACTCAACACTAATGTGTATTTAGCGTGTTTAATATTGAATCCAAAGTTTGTACTAAAAGCGATATTCACCACGCTTGTAGCAATTTTCAATCAGTGCGTTAACAGCACTGATTTTCAATAATTAATGTCAGCTGTTGTTAAAAATTTTGCGACAAAAAAATATAATTATTAAATAAAAGTAAAACAAACGCAAAACAAAAAGTTTTTATATCCATCACAATATAACTAAAAATCACAATATAACGCAAACTGTACGAAAACACAAGAAAAAAAAAATACTTGCTTGCATAAAAAAGTATTTTACGCAGATGCAAAAAAGGGTATTATCTCACACTCAGTTATAACTGCGGGTAAGAAATGGAAAAAATTTGCCATTTATTGTTGCAACATGTTTAGAAAGGAAAACGACAACTTCTCACATTTTTGCATATATTTTTAGAATGGAACAAAAACCCGCACGAATGGTAGCATATATGGAACATTATTGTCAGAAAAGAAAACACCATAAGTGTTTTTTTAGGATTCGCTGATTTTTATTGATTTGGATTTACATGGGCATACTGCACTACAGTTAAAATTTTCTGCTTACTGCTACACATAATGCTGAAAGCAAACAAATTTATGTTTGAAACCTCCTTGCATAATAAAAATAATAATAATAATAATTATAATACTAATAAGAATAATAGTAGTGATTATAATAATAACAATAATCATAATACTAATAATAATAATAATAATAATAATAAAGTTAACAACATTACCAGCTCTGCCAATGAAATGCATTTGGCAGAGTCAGCATAAAAGGTATTTCACAATTTTAACACGCGCATACCGGCTGACGGTTTCTATCTTGGGAATGCATTTGCAATACGAATACCTGCTAGATAGAGGCGAATAACGTGGGAACGAATTTATGCGGACTCAGCGTCTGGCACTTGGTGCAGTGAGAAAGTTAAGCATTCTTGGGCAGCAGTTTGGTGGCATGAAGTTAGTCTTGGTTGCGCGTTCGCTTAGTGAAGTAATTAATTCGGTCTTTAAATTATTAAATAATAATTGTCCTTAAATCGTGAATTAATAATTATCCTTAAATTGTGAATTGATAATTGTCTTTTAATTGCCTTAAAATTGTGAAATAATAACTGTGAATAAAAGGACTCCTCTTATAATAAAGTTTGTTCTGATAATAAAAGGTTCGTGTTTTATTCTGGCGCAGTTGGACGCGCCTAATTTAATTTTTTTAGTGAAATCAGGGAGGGAAACTTTAACTGGCGCCCGAGCAGGGACCGGCTTAATAAAGCTGCGGGTCCTCATAAAATAATAACGTGCCTGCGATCTCTACGGAGCACTCCAGGACCTATAATAAATAAAAAAAAAAAAAAAACAACAATTATAAAATAATAACGTGCCTGCGATCTCTACGGAGCACTCCAGGACTCGTAACAAAAGAATTTAATACTGAAGAAACCCTGCTTTGCGGACCTTCCACGAAGTTAAAAAGTCTTCCTCCTTGATCGGGACGCGGAGCCAAGACTCACGCCGGATCTCGGTTTTTCTTTTTTTTTTAATTTTTTTTTTATTTGTTATATTAAAAGAAAAAAGAGGGTTATTAAAACTGAAAGTGCAAAATTTTTTATATAAATAATTAGTATTGTGGTTATATAAAACGAAAAAAATATTCAAAAAATATAGTTTTAAAGAATTCTTATCATTTCAAAAAAAAAAAAGGAAAAAAAGAGGGTTATTAAAACTGAAAGTACAAAATTTTTTTATATAAAACGAAAAAAATATTCAAAAAATATAATTTTAAAGAATTCTTATTATCTCAAAAAAAAAAAAAGGAAAAAAGAGGGTTTCCAAATTAAAGATGCAAAATTTTTTATAAAACAAAAATAAATAGAATTTTTATTATTTCAAAAAAAAAAGGATAAAAAAGAGGAAGGAAATTTAAAATATTCCCTCAGAAAATAAAAAAAGTAATATATAAAAATAAAAAGTGGTGTGATCATTTGTGACTATTGAGGACATCCAGGTGAAAGGTAAGTGAATTTTTCTATTTTCTTTTCATCAGCACTATGGAGGAAGTGAGAAACACAATAACCACCTTGACGGGGGCCATAAATAGGTTTATGGAACAGATTAAATCTGTCGAAGGACGAATGACCCGAATTGAAACCGCATTAGAGGGGGGTACTTATGAACAAGTATTGAAAAGGGTAGAAGAACTCGAAAAGACATCAGGAAATATTGTCTGTACTGTCAATGATGATGTTAGACCACTTCAACGACCACGGACACAATACTTATCATGGGTCTACTCGGTCGATACCATATTAGGAAATTTTGAAATCGTTAGGGATAAACCCATTTTCAGGGCAATCGTCCAAAGCATTCGTCAAAAGATTGTCGGGGCAGCAGACGCCGCTTTGGTGTCTTATAACGTGTTTGACAGCAGCTGGTCGGAAATGAAAGAAGTCCTTTCACTCCATTACGCAGATAAGCGTGATGTCCAAACTTTGTAGCATCAGCTTAATCAACTAACTCAGGGCTCATCATCAGTTGACGAGCTCTACTCCGCGGTGAACCACCAGCTTTCCCTAATTGTGAATAAATTAAAGACGGAATCCTATAGCGAGGAGACGGTAAAAGCTCTTGTCGAAACTTATAGAAATAGGTCATTAAATGTTTTTATTAGAGGGTTGAAGCCGGACTTATCTCGTATGATAATCATACAGAGGCCAAGAACCCTACCAGAGGCATACTCTGCCTGCTTAGAATTACAGAATGTGTCTTTGAGAAATAACATTACTTTTCCTAATAGGGCAGTAGAACCTTTGCCTGCAGTAAATCGACCAGATCCTAAAAGATAACATTTTGCTCGACAACAACAAAATTTCCGACCACGACATTGGCATGGTCATAACTCTCCGGGAGGAAGCGGGAACTACTATCAAAGCGCCAAGTCTGCGCTGCCTCCTAGGCGTCCCGCTATCAAGTACGAGCCTATGGATGTAGATAGGTCGATTCAATCTCGGAGAGTGAACTACATCAATAACCCGAGAACGACAGATAAAAGGGGGGCATCGGGATCAGGCCCAACAAATAAGCAACCACGCTTGTACCATATAGAGAGTGACAGCATACAGGGACAGAGCATACAGGATGAAGTAAATTTTATGACGGCAGACAATCCAGTCTGCCCTACATAGAATATAAGATAGGAAACAATATTACATTACAATTTTTAATAGATACGGGCTCGACTAAGAACTTCTGTAGCCTGCTGCTGTCCAGTGGTAGTACGCCTTTGGATGAGCCAATGACAATAAGACCAGTAGGGGGTAATGTCACCATCGAGAGAAAGGTGACAGGACAATTTTTCAAGTTTGTGGGTTTAGACGAAACGATCTCCTTTTTTGTTCTTCCTAATCTGCGGACATTCGATGGGATAATTGGGGACGATACTCTAAAGGAATTGGGCGCTGTAGTAGACCGTAAGGGAAACGTTTTAATTTTGAAACAGGATAAGGATATCCCCTTAAAAGAGAAATTTTTAGGTGAGGTGAACTATATCTTAAATGAAGGAATATCACCAAACATAAAAGAAATGATAGGAAAACTTGTAAACAAGTACAATTTGCTTTTCGGTCCATTGGACGGTAGTGAATTGGCATCAACAAATGTTCGGGCAGAAATAAGGACAAGTACGGAAGAGCCCATCTATACAAAAAGTTATCCGTACCCTGTATGTATGAGGCAGGAAGTAGATAGACAAATAGAAGAATTACTTACTGAAGGCGTTATCAGACCTTCAAAGAGTCCTTACAATTCTCCAATTTGGGTGGTGCCAAAAAAACCAAAGCCTAATGGTGAAAAGCAGTACCGAATGGTCGTCGATTTTAAGCGACTTAATTCGGTAACAATTTCCGATACTTATCCGATCCCCGACATTACGTGCACACTGGCTAGTTTGGGAAACGCAAAGTATTTTACTACAATTGATTTAACATCGGGTTTCCACCAAATAGCCATGACACCGAAGGATATTCCGAAAACAGCCTTCTCTACTATAAATGGGAAATTCGAATTACTAAGACTGCCTTTCGGCCTGAAAAATGCACCTGCCATTTTCCAGAGGATGATTGATGACGTCCTTAGGGAATACATAGGGAAGATTTGTTATGTATACATCGACGACATAATTGTAATAGGTAAAAGTGTGGAGGATCAATTTAAGAATGTCGATACTGTATTTGCTAGGCTCCTTGAGGCAAAATTAAAGGTTAACCTCGACAAAACCCTTTTTTTCAAAAAAGAAGTCGAATTTCTAGGATATATTGTAGGGGCAAACGGTATAAAACCTGACCAAAACAAGGTAAAATCTATAGAGAATTTGCTTCCTCCTTCAAACCTTAAAGATTTAAAAAGCTTTTTAGGAATGACTTCGTACTATAGAAGATTCATTCGAGATTATGCTAAAGTGGCCAAGCCGTTAACAAATTTGACTAGGGGCGAACATTCGCAGGTAAGAGCTAGTCAGTCGAGGAAGGTACCCATAACTTTAGATAGTGAAGCCAAAAGGGCGTTTGAATCCTTAAAAACAATGTTGACGACAGCGGAAATATTGGCTTTTCCTAATTTCGAAAAACCCTTCAATTTGACCACAGACGCTTCCAACTTGGCTATTGGCGCAGTTTTGTCACAAGGGGAAATTGGTAAAGACAAACCTAGAGCTTATATATCCAGGTCACTCAGCAAAACTGAGGAAAATTACGCGACCAATGAAAAGGAACTGTTGGCTATTGTTTGGGCACTTGACAACCTTAGAAATTATCTGTACGGTGCGAAAAAGATCAAAATATATACTGATCATCAACCCCTCACATTTGCTTTGGGAAATAGAAATTTCAACGCAAAGTTAAAGAGATGGAAAGCGCGTATTGAAGAATATAACCACGAGTTGATTTACAAGCCTGGTAAATCGAACCACGTGGCCGATGCACTTTCCAGATTACCTATTTCAAGTTACTTATATCATTCTTCCACCGACACAGCTAGTGAAGGAAGATCTGATCATGAGAACTCGGAGGCAACACTAACAGCCTCTGAAGGTAATGCAAACATATCAGAAGATACACTGACTGCGTCGGAAGGACAAGATAACGATGATATATCATCAGGGGCTACAATTCATAGTGCCGATCAAGATTCCTCAGATTTGATACCCCATGTAGAGGCACCGATAAATGTATTTAGGAATCAGATTATTATAGGTCAAGGAACAGATTTAACAGCAGTTGAACAACCCCATCGTGGATACAATAGACATTTTATTTCTTCGAAACAATGGGATAAACCTGCACTCATAACCGCAATGAAGGAAAGATAACAACCTAATATTATAAACGGGATTAAGATGCCAGAAAGTTTACTAGGGGAAATGCAAGAAATTTATATCGATCATTTTTCTCAATATAAAATACGACTTACTCAGAAAATGGTAACGGATATTACCTCAAAGGAACGCCAGTTTGAGATTATAGAGACAGAACATAGGAGAGCCCACCGTAACTATATAGAAAATAAAGAACAAATTTTAGAACGGTTTTATTTTCCCAAAATGAGCGCTAGTATTAAGAAGTATGTAGCTGATTGCGATGTCTACAATCGTTGTAAATACGATAGAAATCCTCCACGTCCGCATCACCAAAAAACTCCTGCCCCAGATATCCATGTGAAATACTTCACATGGATATTATGGAAATCCAGGGACAGAAATTTATAACATGCATTGACAAGTTTTCAAAATTCGCGAAGTTTTTTAGTATTAAAAATAGGTCTCTATTGCAAGTCAGGAGGAAACTAATTAAGGTTTTACATTTTTTCACTGCACCTAAGATTCTTGTCGCAGACAACGAAGTAGCTTCATAAGTCCATTAGTAGAAACATTCATTAGGTCACTAGGAATCCAGCTATATCTTACCCCTTCCCAACGCAGTGAGGTTAACGGGCAAGTCGAAAGGTTGCACTCAACGATAATTGAGATATATAGATGCCTAAAAACAGAGTATCCAAGTTTGACGGTAAAAGAATTGATCGAAGTTTGCGTCGATAGATATAATAACACTATCCATTCGGTGACATAGAAAAGACCTCGGGATATATTTTTTAACAGAACCAAGGAAACAAATTACGATAAACTGCTGTATGAACAAGCAAGAATTAATAAAGATCTCAGACACCTCCTAAAAAGAAACATGGCTGCTCGTAATGTGAGGGTGAATATGAAAAAACAAAGCCCAAAAAAGTATAGACGGGGGGATAAAATATACGTAGCTATAAAGACAATTAAGGGCAAGAATAAAGCCTTATATAGGAAAGAAACTGTCGCAAAAGACAATAGGGTAACTGTGCTGACGGAAAGTGGAAGAAGAATTCACAAACAGCATATTAAAAATTTGCTATCACCTAACAAAAAAACACGATCTCCATGAATGAAAATCATGAGGGTCCTCGATCGTCTCATACAAACAATAACCTTTAAAAGAAAAAATAGGAAAATCGCAATTAAATATACCTTAAACAAATGGGCCCAGAACTATAGTGGTAAGTGTAAATTTACGCAGGGGTTCAAATCCCCATGGGCACCATGAGAAAATAAGGTATCACATAAATTTCAAGCATTTTCAAAAAAGTACATAAAAATATATATAACTTTTTGTTTATATGAAAAGAAAGAAAATATAAAATGGCTAAATTATATTAGCACTTTATTTAAATGACCATTTGAATGCACATAACCCAAGAATTTTTTTTTTTTTTACATAACTTAGAATTAAAAAATAAAAAGTACATCAAGTATGAGAATATAACTTAATATAAGATTGACTTGCGCAATTAACAAGAGCTGGTCTGTAAGTGGGATAGATCGTACCTTAGTAGGTTGTGGGAGGCATGCCTGCTCACGACTAAAACGGAATCATGCGATTCCTCCGTGACAAGTTCGAGAGAAGCTCCAAGTCCAAAAAACAAAATAAAAGAGTAAATAAAAAAAAAAAAGATAAAATTATATATTAAGCATGTAAAAAAGAAATTTTTTTTTTTAAGGAAAGAAAAAGAGGATAAAAAAAATTGTATATATATAAAAGAAAAAAAAAAAAAAAAAAAAAGGGGGGGAAGGGTACTTTTTATGTATCCACCCATATTCCACTTTATCATCACATATTAATAATACAACGCAAACGGCATCCGCCAACATAAAAATGAATTAGAATACTTTCTTAAAAATAAACAAATTGATGTCATGATGGTTTCTGAAAATCATTTGACCTCAAGAAATACGTTTAAAATCAATGGTTATACACTATATGATACCAAGGACCCTCGAGATAGAGCTTGTGGAGGTTCTGCAATTTTGATAAAAACCCGAATCAAACACTACCTGATGTGTGATCATCGTGAAGATTATCTCCAAGCAACGAACATTTGTATTAAAGAGCTGAATCGAAACATAGTAATCTCATCCTTATACTCACCACCTAGATTTGCAATATCAGAAAGCCAATATTATAAATATTATAAGTCATTGGGGCCCTGTTTCCTGGCTGCTGGCGATTATAACGCTAAACATACCTTCTGGGGTTCACGACTTATAACACCAAAGGGTCGTGTTTTGTATAATACAATCTCTAAAATGAATTTAAATGTCGTCGCGAGCGGACAACCAACATATTGGCCTGCTGATCCGCAAAAAATTCCAGATGTCATCGATTTCGGAGTGGTTAAAAACATCCCCACAGAAACGATTCAAGTTGAACCTTCGTTAGAATTATCCTCTGATCACACACCTACAATAGTTACTACAACAAACACCAATAGAATCGTATCTCCCTCTGGTTACATAGCAACAACAGCTACACAAATAAACTGGTTAAAATATAAAAAATATCTCAGTACCCATTGCACAGAAAATATTCCGCTTAGCACACCGGAAAATGTGGATCTCTCTATTGTCAATTTTGACAGTTATCTTAAACTAGCTGTTCAACATTCCAGCAAAACCCTCAAAAAAACCAATTATAACAAAATATATTTTGCAGATGTCGAGCGCCTCTTGAATGAAAAAAGGAGAGTGCGAAGAGAATGGCAATTGCAAAGATCCCCTCAACTTAAAAATGAATTAAAAGAGTGTACAAAAAGGCTAAGAAAATTACTGCAGACTCAGAAAACGGCTTCCGTAGAAAAATATCTTAAGGACTTGGATGCAACTCCACAATCAGGCTACTCATTATGGCGGGCAGCTAGAAACCTCAAAAGACCAGTTATCTCGAAACCACCATTAAGAAACTTGAATGGAAGTTGGGCAAGAAATGATAATGAAAAAGGAAACCTGTTTGTAAATCATTTGAAAAACGTATTTACCCAAAATATACCTGACGATACAGCGCACGAGTTGCCGCCTGTTAATGTTAGAGCAGCTATCCCCCTAAGATTTGAGATAAGGGAATTAGAAAGGGCTATTTGTGAATTAAACACCAAGAAGGCACCTGGTATTGATAAAATCAGTAACAAAATGCTTTTGGAGCTACCTCGCATAGCAAAGAAAATTATTCTTTATATTTTTAATGCTATTTTACGACTTGAATACTACCCTCAAGAATGGAAGGTCTCCTTAATAACGATGATACCAAAGCCAGGAAAAGATCACACAAAAGTTGAGTCATATAGGCCTATTAGCTTATTATCTAATATATCAAAGCTGTTTGAGAAGCTCTTAGCGTCAAAATTAACCCCAATTTTAAATGACAGTGGGTGTATACCCAATCATCAATTCGGCTTCAGAAGAGAGCATAGCACAATTGAACAAACCCATCGGATAGTAAACGCCATAAGAAAAGCCTTTGAAGAAAGAAAATATTGCTCCGCTCTTTTCATAGATGTTTCTCAAGCTTTTGACAAAGTCTGGCATGTAGGCTTGTTACATAAGTTGAAGCTAAACCTACCGGTTAATACACACAAGCTGTTAGAAAGCTACCTGGTCGGTCGAAAATTTATTATTAAAGAAGGCGATTTTTTAAGTTCTCCTCAGCCAATTGAAGCTGGAGTCCCTCAGGGAAGCATCCTGGGCCCACTTTTTTACCTTATATATACCTCGGACATGCCAACAAACAATCACACCCTAACCTCAACTTTTGCTGATGATACAGCTTTTCTAAGCGTACACGAGAACAGTCGTGAAGCATCTCGATACCTGCAGAATCATATATTTCAACTAGAACTGTGGTTTAAACAATGGAGAATAAAGGTCAATGAGCGAAAATGCGTACATATAACATTTACCTTGCGTCGGGAAACATGTCCCCCTATTAAAATCAATAATCAACTAGTGCCTCAACAATCGCATGTCAAATATCTCGCTAACTAAAGCTTCTCTGTATAGCCGGCCTTCGGCCGGGCGCAAGGATTTTCTCCTCTATGGTATAACAAACACCGGCTTCGCTAACTAAAGCTTCTCTGCGTAGTCGGCCTAGTTCGGAAACAAGGCAGTTTTTCGAAGCTTTACTTAGCGAAACCGGTTTTTGTTAGACCATAAAGGAGAAAATCCTTGCGCCCGGCCGAAGGCCGGCTATACAGAGAAGCTTTAGTTAGCGAAGCCGGTCTTTGTTGTACCATAGAGGAGAAAATCCTTGCGCCCGGCCGAAGGCCGGCTATACAGAGAAGCTTTAGTTAGCGAAGCCAGTATTTGTTATACCATAGAAGATGAAATCCTTATTTTGGATATATATATTTAATATATACACCCGGAATAAGAGCTATAAAAATATTTTATCCATATTATGTTTAATTTAACCAAATCATTGTCACCGACAACCATATTATGGTTAAATAAGTATCTTTAAAAAAATCACTTGAAATTTTAACGGTATTTTAAAAAAAAATTTACACATTTTTGATTATAAGTTAAGTTGCGGACGTTGCAAAGTGTCATAACGTCCTCGCCCTCGTCTTCGATGGACATTATGACACTTTAAAAGTGTCCAAGGACACTACGACACTGGACGTTATGACATGTCACCTAAATTTATATGAATAATAAACACTTTTTGCAAATTTAGTAATTTTTTTTTTTATTTTTTGGGAAAAAATTCGTTTATGCTTTTTGGGTCATTTTTCATTTTCTTTTTGGGCCCTTTTTCGTTTTTTTTGGGCAAAATTTCATATTTACCTTTTTGGGTCATTTTTCATTTTCGCTTGGGCGATTCTTCATTTGGGCGATTTTTCATTTTTTTTTTTGGGCCATTTTTCTTTGGGCGATATTTCCTACAGCCAAGATTGGCTGTAGGAAATATCGCCCAAAAAAAAAAAAAATGAAAAATCGCCCAAAAAAATAGCATGTAAAATTGGGCCTGATTTCATATGAAAAATGGCCCAAAATTTTTGGGCTATTTATCGTTATTGTTGGGTGATTTTTCGTTTTTTAAATTTGGGCGATTTTTCATTATGAAAAATCACCCAAAAATGTTGTATGAAAAATGGCCCAAAAAAAATGGGCTATTTTTAAATTCTACCATAATCTTACATAGCAGAGAAAACCATGTTTTATTATGGTTGCAAACAACAAAACTATTTTTCAAGAAACTAATTTAACCATTATATGGTTGTCGGCGACAATGATTTGGTTAAATTAAACATAATATCGGTAGAATTTTTTTAAAAATGGTTTTGTAGCTTTTTTCTCTGGGTGTATATATTAAATATATACATATATATCGAAAATAAGGATTTTCTCTTCTATGGTATAACAAATACTGGCTTCGCTAACTAAAGCTTCTCTGTATCGCCGGCCTTCGGCCGGGCGCAAGGATTTTCTCCTCTATGGTATAACAAAGACCGGCTTCGCTAACTAAAGCTTCTCTGTATAGCCGGCCTTCGGCCGGGCGCAAGGATTTTCTCCTCTATGGTATAACAAACACCGGCTTCGCTAACTAAAGCTTCTCTGCGTAGTCGGCCTTGTTCGGAAACAAGGCAGTTTTTCGAAGCTTTACTTAGCGAAACCGGTTTTTGTTAGACCATAAAGGAGAAAATCCTTGCGCCCGGCCGAAGGCCGGCTATACAGAGAAGCTTTAGTTAGCGAAGCCGGTCTTTGTTGTACCATAGAGGAGAAAATCCTTGCGCCCGGCCGAAGGCCGGCTATACAGAGAAGCTTTAGTTAGCGAAGCCAGTATTTGTTATACCATAGAAGATGAAATCCTTATTTTGGATATATATATTTAATATATACACCCGGAATAAGAGCTATAAAAATATTTTATCCATATTATGTTTAATTTAACCAAATCATTGTCACCGACAACCATATTATGGTTAAATAAGTATCTTTAAAAAAATCACTTGAAATTTTAACGGTATTTTAAAAAAAAATTTACACATTTTTGATTATAAGTTAAGTTGCGGACGTTGCAAAGTGTCATAACGTCCTCGCCCTCGTCTTCGATGGACATTATGACACTTTAAAAGTGTCCAAGGACACTACGACACTGGACGTTATGACATGTCACCTAAATTTATATGAATAATAAACACTTTTTGCAAATTTAGTAATTTTTTTTTTTATTTTTTGGGAAAAAATTCGTTTATGCTTTTTGGGTCATTTTTCATTTTCTTTTTGGGCCCTTTTTCGTTTTTTTTGGGCAAAATTTCATATTTACCTTTTTGGGTCATTTTTCATGTTCGCTTGGGCGATTCTTCATATGGGCGATTTTTCATTTTTTTTTTTTTGGGCCATTTTTCTTTGGGCGATATTTCCTACAGCCATGAAGATTCAATAAATAAATAATGAAAAAAAAAAAAAATATTAATAATACCAAATCATTAGGAGAAGGGTACTTCTAAACTTCTTACCAATTCTCTTTTCAGAATAATCTAAGTCATGTATTTAATAATAATTACTTTCATAACTCTTAAGCTCATGGCCTCCGGTGACGCTGTACAAGTATACCACTATGAAACACCAATAGTATCCCTGAAAACTGGCAATGGGTGGATAGTTAATGGAAACTTTAAGCTAGTACATAATATAGATTTAGAAAAGTACACAGCAACTTTGACTAACATATAATCCACTGTTCAAAATTTAATTCCACCAAGCAAAAACAAGGAATTCATTCTGCACCACTTGTCTCAGACGTCTGAACGCCTCGAGGAACTTAAAAATGTAAAGGGAAAAGCACCTCGGTATCGATTGGATTGGGTCCGCATGGAAATGGGTGGCTTGAAACCCAGATGCCGCAGATTGGAATTCAATACTTATGAGTCAGGACGATATAATTCACAACAATAATGAGCAATACAAAATAAATAATAAACTCCAACAAGAAGCCGATAGTGTCGTGAAGAAGATCAATGAGGTTGTTGCTAGAATAAACAATGTGACGAATGGCAAGGACTTGAATCAAATTGAACAAATTACAATAAATGAATTATTTGTTTTAAAGGATGAAGTAAACGAGATCATCCGAGCCTGCCAGTTGGCAAAACAAGGAATTATTAACACAAATTTACTTAATCAGGAAGAGATTAATAAAATCATTGATGAACTAGAAACACTTCCCTATAGCAATGTAATAGAAGCCATAGAATATGGAACACCTTCAATCTATACGAATGGATCACTCTTTTTGTACATCCTGTCGATGCCAAAGCTGGGGATCGATGCCAAAGCGTTTATAACCAACTCATTACCCGAGCAACTATTCATGAAGGAAGGCAGATTGATCTTAAGTTCGATAAAATTTTGATCAACAAAGCCGACACTTATGGTATTAAAGACAACTGTCTTTCGATAAACAATTCTACAGTCTGTCAGAAATCAGCATTAACCAGGCTAGCACAAGACGACTGCATCTCAAGAATTCTAAGAGGAGGCTCCGCTAGATGCAACTACAAGCTTAGCAACGAAGAGGTTATTGAACTATTAACTGAGGATGTTATCTATATCACAAATTTCGAAGGTTGGTTAAAATACGATGGTGAAACAAGATTCCTAAACGGTACTTACCTTCTTCAAATTTTTAACGAATCCTTGACGATAGGGAATCAAACATATTCGAGTACCTCAATTACAAGAACGCAGGCTCTACCGCCGGTGCTAGCGAATGTAACTCACGATAATCTACTACTAGACATCCAGTACGTACATGGTATAAGTCTCAATAACATAAATCGACTGGATCAGTTGGGATCGAGATTTAATTATTCCTTCGGCATAAATGTTATTATCATTGGTCTGATTATGATCAGCATCGGATGGCTCTGGCATCAACTAACCAAGAAACTGAATCTTCCGGAGATTCTCCTACAGCCCTCCACTTGTCAACCTATGATCTGCGGGACGCAGATCTTAAAGGAGGGAGGAGTTAACAACATTACCAGCTCTGCCAATGAAATGCATTTGGCAGAGTCAGCATAAAAGGTATTTCACAATTTTAACACGCGCATACCGGCTGACGGTTTCATATATCTTGGGAATGCGTTTGCAATACGAATACCTGCTAGATAGAGGCGAATAACGTGGGAACGAATTTATGCGGACTCAGCGTCTGGCACTTGGTGCAGCGAGAAAGTTAAGCATTCTTGGGCAGCAGTTTGGTGGCATGAAGTTAGTCTTGGTTGCGCGTTCGCTTAGTGAAGTAATTAATTCGGTCTTTAAATTATTAAATAATAATTGTCCTTAAATCGTGAATTAATAATTATCCTTAAATTGTGAATTGATAATTGTCTTTTAATTGCCTTAAAATTGTGAAATAATAACTGTGAATAAAAGGACTCGTCCTTTAATAAAGTTTGTTCTGATAATAAAAGGTTCGTGTTTTATTCCGGCGCAGTTGGACGCGCCTAATTTAAATTTTTTTAAGAGAAATCAGGGAGGGAAACTTAAACTATAACAATAATGGTAATAATAATAATAAAAATATGGCTAGAGAACCATGGGTTGGAGCTTGCTAGAAACAAGACTGAGGTCATACTATTGACGCGAGGACACATGCCACTTGAAATAAGCATGCATATTGTTGATACTCCCCTGATCACGAAGAAGGAGGTGAAATATTTGGGCATCAACCTTGACTGCAGGCTCACTTATTGGGCCCAAATACAACACGCAGCCACGAAAGCTGCAAGGGTAACGGGCATGGTGAGCAGGCTAATGTCGAATACCGGGGGACCAAAACAGAGCAAGAGGAGACTGATTATGGCAACAACCAATTCAAAACTACTGTATGTCAGTAAAATCTTGGGAGAAGCGATGCGGGCGAAGACTAAACGCAAAGTGCTGGGGGCAGTACAGCGCACAGCGGCACTTAGAGTCGCTTGAGCCTATCCTACGGTTTCGGGCGAAGCGGTATTTGTTATAAGTGGAGAAATACCTGTTGATATCTTGGCGCTGGAACGAAATTAAGCATGGAAAACTAGGGGAGAGGTTCCTGGTATAAGTGCTGCAGTGGGGAGATCTCAAACCATCCAGCGATGGCAAAACAGATGGAGCACAGAAACGACCGGCAGATGGACGACAAGGCTAATCGCCAATATAGAAAGGTGGACGCAGGGGGAATCTGGGAGGTTAACTACTTTTTGACCCAGTATCTTTCAGGTCACGGATACTTTTAAAGGTATCTATACCGCATGGGCAAGACGGGTGACCCCGCTTGTATCTACTGCGATGGGGCGAACGATGATGCGGAACACACGTTCTTCAACTCCACCAGATGGTCCGCAGAAAGAAACGCACTGAGGGAGCAAATCGGCGAGTTTTATCCTGATAATATAGTCGAAAAAATGCTCTAATGTGGAGACAAATGGAATGTAGTAGGAAACTACGTCGAAAATGTGTTACGGACGAAGAAAAAAGACCTCGATACTTTGAGGCAACTCGAATCCCAACGAACAGAAGATGAGCAGCAGGATCACGCCAGCTATGAACATGAAGGACCCAGACGTGGATAAATAGAGTAGTCCTTCTAGGGACGAAGTTTCTGGGCCTTCACGAAGTAATACGGATAGCAGTTCCGGGAAGGCACTTCCCCAGAAAATGAGGAGGGATTGTTTTAGTGGAAACACCACTTGACGACGGTCACTGAAAGTGCGAAGGCATTTTTAACCCTACCTCACACATCAGTGTTGCCAATTTAGCCATTTAGTGGCTAGATTTAGCCATTTTCACCCCATTAAAAAATGAGTTTAGCCATTAGCCATTTTTTTTTTTGCCATTTTTCAACTTGTTTAGCCATACAATTTTTTTGCCGTTTCTCTTTTAAAAGAATAATTTTTATTTTATTAATAAAAGTTAAATAAACAATTTGAACAATTAAAACGCCCTCAATTTGAATCACAACTTTTACAAATGTTGAAAATCGCTATAAACTATAATAATGAAACATCTTTGAAAATAAAGGAACAGTATTCCAATATTAAATTTATAAAATGGATCAACACAAACATCGGTGTTTCTTTGTGGTTGCAAGTATTTCAATAAAGAGATCCTGGCGGCAACAAAAATGTTTAAGAAATTTCAGAATTGACTACAAAGTTGCTCTCACTTCCATGGTCTAATGCTAAAATAGAGAGGGTATTTAGGCAAGTAAACATCGTGAAAAGTAATTTGGAAATAGGTTACATTTAGCAACCGTTAATTTGATTTTATCAATTAGGTAAATATTTTTACCATGAAAATACAATATTTATACCACCACCACAATAGTGGAGAGGGTACCTTAAAATAGTAGTCCTTAGCCCACCTCTACGTATACCGATTAACTCAGAATCACTTTCTGAGTCCAATAAACGATGTTTGTCCGGCTGGCTTGCTGTCCATGTAAACATTGTGCGCAAAGTACAGGTTGCAGCTTAGAGACTATTTGATAAAATTTGGTACAAAGGTTCTAATGTGGTGTAGGGTATCATAAAGTCGGGTTTAACCGACAATTCTTTCTTATTTGTTTTTTATTGTAGATCTGGACTCAAAAGGTTGGGTAAATGTTGTCGTGATTATGATTAACCTTCAAATTATTTAAAACTTATGATTATTTGAAATATCGACATCAAATGTTTCGATGATTTAATTTTTCAATATTAATTAATTTTAATATTAATTTACGTTTATTCTTATTTAACAAATTGATCCAACTCACAATTTCATCCTAAACATCTTTAAATTAATTATTTCTGTCTTGTTATTGAGTTTTAATGTGTTTTTATTTAAAAAAAGCTTTTAGCCACTTTTTTTAGCCCATTTTTAGCAATTTTTTAGCCATTTTTTCTGTAAATTTAGCAATTTTTGGTAACCAAGTTTTGGCAACACTGTCACACAATAAAAAAAAACAAACAAAAATAATAATAATAATAATAATAATAATGATGATATTTTTAGTTGTTCCATTGAAAAAAATTACAAGTTATGATTAAAATATTACCATACTAAGCCATTGCGGCTTGTCTGTATGTAAATTAACAAGAATATGAAATTTTAATTTATGAAATTTAAGATAAAAAAATATATAGCATTTTAAAACTAGTTGAAAATAAAATAATCCTGCAAAGTATGCTTGTCGTAATACCGAATTGTTTGAGCAGTAACTCAAATGGTGAAGCATATAGGAAGCTTCCTGAGCTTTTACCTTGTTTCCTCTATATGTTATTTCCATTTAAGGTTTTGGTCAACATGCACCCCAGCGTTGCCAGAATTAAGATTTTATCTTATTTTTAAAGATTTTTTTTCTCTCTTTTACAGATTTTTAAACAGTAAATTTTTAAAACAATGAGGTTTTAAATCAGCTTGTTGTCTATTGGTTTTGCACACTTTTGTACTTTTTTACTAACATGCATCATTATTTCTGGGCATACAAAACATTAAAAAAGCATCATAGATTCGCGGTTGTTTATTTTGGGAATATTGATAAGAAAAATTATTTGTGAAATGAAAAAATGTTAATCAAATAAATAAATAAATAAATTATCGTCTTGGTCGGGCCAGGCCAAATTTGTGTTTTCCTTGCAATATTTTTCGAATATAACAAAAAAAAAACAGGGGCGTGAGTTCTATAATGATACGTGCTGAATCGAATGAAACTAATTTAGATTCGATTGAAGCAAACTAGTAGGGTGAAATTTTATTTTCATAAAAGTCTACGAAGTCTTGCAATATTTTTTAAACAGGAAAAAATATCAAAAAAAACAGAAACGTGAATTCTATAAATGGTATGTTCTGAATTGAATGAATCAAGTTTGAATCAAATGTGTGGTAGATGCGAAAAAGCAATGTGCAAAATTAAGGACTACATATTCGATGACTTGCATGTAAAATAAAATAATAAAAATATACATATAATAAAATAGTATAATCTAGCAAATAATATACGTTCAATAAAAAAATATATTTATTAACTTTTTATTTAATTGGGTTTTTTAGCTGTTCTAATTGTGGTCTGCCTAGACCAAGAGGAGTGGTAAAAAGTTACAGTTAAGGGTTATGAAGCTTTTGGTTTGAAAATACCACATTCCATGTTTATAAGAATATCTGTTTAAACGTGTACCAACATTATTTTAATAAAAATTTATTAGGAATATATTAAGGAAAATCCATAGTTTTGAGTGAGCTTTTTTTAAATGCAATTTTCTCAAAATGCCTTCGATATAACAACGGCATCAAAAAATATAATCGTGGTTATTCCAAAATACGCGTCGAAGAAGTGAACATTTACATGAAAACAAAAACCAAATTGACAAAAATTGTTTTTGTTTATCATACAAAATTTACAGTTTTGAAATGAGAAAGAAACGCGTTATAACTCTCGCGTTAATTTTATTTTAGAAGTGTATGGATAACAAAAACAATTTGCGTCACTTTGGTTTGGTTTTGTTTTTGTTTTCATGTAAATGTTCACTTCTTCGACGCGTATTTTGGAATAACCACGAATATCAAATTGAGAACCCTCAAGATTTCATATGATGTATGAGCTTCATAGCTCCCAAACCAAAATTTTTTTGCCCAAAATTTATACGTCTCTAATATAAGAATTTTATTACTTTCGATGAAACTTCTTTATATAGATGAACTTTTTTACGTTCTTATTTTTTAGAAATAAAGTGCATTTAAAATGTATTTTTTTGGAAACTATAACTACGACACAATTTTAAACCTACTATTTAATTTTGTATAAATACCGCAATTATGTATTTTAATTTACATATGTAGTTTCCATTATAAAAAGGAGTTTCTTTTAAAATATTAATAATTTTTACTGTTTTGCCTTTGTTATAAAAAATTTCAAGATTTTTTTTTCGCCAAAAGGAGATTTTCCTTCCAAATCTTCTGGCAACGCTGATGCACCCCAAGGTACTTGTATGTGTCTACAATTTCGATTATTATGTTGCATTGATCATTATCATAAAAAAATATTATTAATTTTGTTTTTATGTAGGCAGTCCATAGTATAAAATTTGATCTTAATATCGGTATATCTGTGCTTAGGGGATTAAATCTGCATCAATTTAGTTTTTGATGCATTTATTATTAATCCATAATCATGGCACCATCTAATAGCGGTGTCCATTTGTTGCTGCATAATTTCTGCTGCATCTTCTACGTTTTTATGAGCAACTACAATCGCAGTATCATCTGCATAGGCAAATACCTTACATGTTTACAATCTATTGATGAGTTCGTTGGTATATATTAGATATAGCAATGGTCCCAATTTCGATCCCTGTGGTACACCATGATCTATAATTTCTTCGTCGCTAATATTTTTATTTATTTTAACACGGAACCTCCTTAATAATAAGTAATTTTTGAAAAGTTCGTTACAGTGTCCTCTTACGCCAATTTTATCTAGTACATTTAGTAATTTTTCATGTGATAACGTGTCGAATGCTATACTGAAGTCTATAAATAGAGTTAGACATTGATTACTTCTGCTCAGCTGATCATTTATATAGTCTGCAAAGTTGCCCAACAACTTATTAATGTTTTCTCCTTTTTGAAAACTGAATTGGTTTCTGCTTATTATTTTATTTGCGCTAGTGTATGCTGTTAATCTCCTGCACAATATCTCTTCCATAACCTTTTCAATAACTGGTAATATCGAAATTGGTCTATAGTTTTCAAAATTTGATTTTGAACCGCTATTGTGTATAGGACATATATGCGCAATTTTAAGTTTATTTGGTATTCTAGCAGTGTCAATTATTAGATTTATTAAATGCGTTATCACTGGTTTATCAAGTTTTTTCAGATCGATTGGCCTAATTTCATCCACACCTGGACTTTTGTTTATGTTGAGAGTTCTTATTATATTATTGATTTCTAGTTGGAAGTATTTCTTAAATGAAAACAACCGACTGTTGCCTTATAAAAAAATAATAAAAGTTTTCCTGCACATTCAGTCGATAGTAATATCGATATATCGATAGTGAAATCTGAACTATCCATAAATATCGATAGTGGAAAATATCGATAGTATCCCAGCACTAGTCAGTATGCACATTTTCCGGGCATCCAAAACGACATATCCAGTTTTAAAAAAATGCCCTAGTAACTTTTTCCGCAGTTATTTCTTCTAGTTAGCAAATATCGAAAACCTTCCGATGGTGGCAGTGGACCTACTATATCTAGATGAATGCTTGAAAAACGTTGAGTCTGCTTTGGAAAACTACCAATTGGAGTTTTAGTGTGTCTAAAAATTTTTGCAACCTGACAGCTTTGGCATTCTTTTACCTATTTAATGCAGTCTTTTCTAATCGAAGGCCATACAAACCGGCTTGTTACTAATTGTTGTGTTGCTCTAGAACCAGGGTGAGATAATCCATGAATGTTTTCGAATATTGCTTTTCGATAATGAAGAGTAGGGTATTCCTTTAATCGGCCTTTTGCTTTAATCGGTTAATCGCTCGATTAATTAACCGAGGTTTTGGTTTAATCGATTAATAATCGGTTAATTTTGTTCTTGATCGGTTAACCGATTAGTAATGTTTTTTTTATAAATTAAGTACTTTCAATATATAAAAACGCATTAATTGTTTATTATTTGGAGTTTATAAGTAAAAAAACAATAACATACCAAACATAACAATTCTTGAACTAAAACGAGCAAACAAAAAAAAAAACAATTCATAAATATTTAATATGCATTTTTCAATTAATACACAAGGTGTGCTATCAAGTCAAGTCATGAAAAATCGCCCAAAAAAATTCCATGTAAAATTGGGCCTGAATTCATATGAAAAGTGACCCAACATTTTTGAGCTATTTTTCGTTATTATTGGGTGATTTTTCGTTTTTTTTAAATTTCATAATGAAAAATCACCCAAAAATATTGTATGAAAAATAGCCCATTTTTTCGGGCCATCCTTCATTTTTAAAGTTTCGTCCAAATCTTACATACTATTTGGCTAAATCATGTTTAAAATAAATATTGTTGTGTTTCAAACAAAATGAAAATTTTAATGCTGTGTTCATTGATTCTTCATAACTATACAGTAGAAATCTAAATTATAAGCGGTAGCCCACAACAGTTATATCGTCGGCTTAATATCCTGCTAAGTCACTTTCAGCACATTTAACAGGACAGACGAAATTTCTTAATTTTCCTATTTGCAGCTTGATAGAAAATTAAAAATAAAGTTAGTTTGACACTCTTCAAGACTTAAGTAGAATAAAAACCACATGCTGGTCGACTAGGCTTACCTTTCTCTACCAAACGGCATCAAAATCTCAATTTACATAAAAAGTGGATTTAGCCGGTTTGCATATTATTTCTTGTAATTATTTAAAGACATAAGACTTTATGAATATCTTGTATATCCCCCAAATATGTATTTATAAAAAAATAAACTGACATAATTTCATAAGTTATAGGAGATCTTTTAAAATAATCTTTTAGAAAAGTTTTTTTTTTTTGCCAAAACTTGACTTGGAAAAAATTCTTTCACTTATCGTAGATGAAAATCTAATTTCTCAGTCCTTTTCCAGGATTTCTCTCAACATATAAAATACTCCATTATGCCATTAGAGTTTTTTTTTTTAAATTTTTAACACTTCTAATTGTTTCTGTTAATTCTGTTAAAAGACTGATATGAGAAGATATAAGAAGAAACAATTAACTAAACACATACATACATAAAACAGAAAAAAAACGTGTTGGTAATCAAAAATTTAACCCATTTTTTGCTACATTCCTGTTGATCGATGATGAAGATAAAAAAAACATTGTAATTTTAGTCACCAGTCGGCGGAAAATGGGTTAAAATATAGATCACTGAACACCTTTTTTGTTTTTATGAAAAAATATTTTCTAAACACATACATACATACATACATTTTGTATATAAGATGAAACAAACAATTAAAATCACAAAAAAATATGTTATAATACTACAAAATATTGAAAATTTTATCACATCGGTTAATCGACTGAAATTAATCGGTTTAATCGTTAATCGAAAAAAGCCAATTTGAAATTAAACGATCAGTTAATCGGGTAGTTATTAATCGGTTAACCGATTGACGATTAACCGAATGAATACCCTAATGAAGAGGTATAAATGGTCTTGCTCGATTTGTTGAAATATCCCAATACAGTTTTAGATTACTGTTAGGAATTTGCACGAGCTTAAGATTAAGGCCTGTTGACAAATTGTTAAACAAATTTCTCAGTTCATCGTCATTCCTCTGAATTTCAGCGATCTCTTTATAGCTTATTATTGAAATTTCTTCTACTCGGGAAAGTGTATCAGCAACAGTATTATGTTTACCCGATATATGACGTATATCGGTTGTAAACTGAGCGATAAAATCAAGATGTCGAAGTTGCCGGGGGCTAGCTTTTTCAGGCTTCTGACGGAAAGCAAAAATTAATGGCTTATGATCAGTAAAGAATACAAACTTACGACATTCAAGCATATGTCGAAAGAATTTAATTGCGCTACATGCAGCCAATAATTCTCGATCATATGTACTGTAAATACGTTCTGTTGGAGATAATTTTTTAGAGTTAAATCCCAAAGGTTTCCAAATTTCTCCATTTCGTTGCTCAAGAACAGCACCCATTGCGACATCTGAAGCGTCTACTTTTAGGCAAATATCTGCATCCGGATTTGGATGTGCTAATATTGTTGCGTTAACTAATGATGATTTGCATACGTTGAAATCTTGCTCCAAATCCGGCGTCCATGGAATTATTATTTTATCATTCTTAACTGTACCTTTAATGAGGTCATTAAGTCTTGCTTGAATTTCAGCACCATTATGTAAAAATTTAACATTGCTAAGAATCTTCGTAACTCTACTACAGTGTTAGGCTTTTTGAAATTAAGTATTGCTTGAATTTTCGATTTCATTGGAGATATGCCATCTGCAGATATTTGAAATCCGATAAAATCTAATACTTCTGCACCAAATATACATTTAGCAGGATTAATTAAAATTCCGTATTCACAAAAGCGCTCGGACAGCAAACGAAGATGACTAAGGTGTTCTTCTTTGTTTTTGGATGCGATTAGAACATCGTCTATATATACGAAAACAAAATCTAATCCTCTGCATACCTCATCCATATAGCGCTGGAAGGTTTGAGCTGCATTTCGGAGTCCAAAAGGCATCTTGAGGAACTCGAAAAGTCCAAAAGGCGTTATTATAGCCGTTTTGGGTACATCTGAAGGATTAACACGTATCTGATGATATGCTCGAATTAGGTCCAGTTTCGAAAAAATGTTGCATCCTTTTAAGTTATAATTAAAGTCTGTAATAAACGGTATCGAATACTTATCTGGAACAGTTTTTTGATTCAGAAAACGGTAGTCGCCGTAGGGACGCCAATCTCCATTGCTTTTTGAGACCATATGAAGAGGATTTGACCATTCACTTTTAGATGGTTGTATTATTTCCTGGTCTAACATAAATTGAAATTCTTTTTTTGCAATTGCTAAACGCTTAGGGTCCAATCTTCTTGCTTTTGCGTTTACAGGTCTTCCATCAGTTTCAATAAAATGAAATGCTTTGGTGCTTTTAACTGCGCGTAGGGTAGGCCTGCCATACTACTTGTCCTGGTGTCCTGGTCCAATATTAAATTGTCCTGGTTTTTTGTACAGGTCAAGACAAACAAATTAGTTTTTTGCTAGTTTTAGTTGTTTACAAAGTTTAAGATTTGTGTTATTACACTGCTAACATAAGGTAATTGTATAAACAATTTTAATTAAATTCAACTGTTATCTGGTGAAAAGCTGGTAAAAGCTTTCAATAATATTAGATGATAGTCAATCCTCTTTCAAATTTTCTTTCAACTAGTTGCTGTAAAAATTTATACCGTGTAAACAACTTTTATAAGTAAACGAAAACCGATAACAAATTGCTTTCGCTAAGGCAGCCCATACACGTTTTAATTCAATTGTCAACTGAGTCGGTTGTTGTCCAAATCAAAGCGTGTATGGCTTTGTCAATTGATTAGTTTGACAGTTGTCCAACTGGACATCAGAAAAATCAAAAGATTTTGATTTTTTTCAAGTTGAGTACTTAGTCTGCTCAATGGACTAAAGAAAGAAACTCGTTAAAGACTGAATCACTGGAGAGTATTATTCAATGCAAGTTTGATTTTAATATGACATGCTTCCTGTTTTATAACTATATCAAAGACCGAAATGAAGTTCTAGAAAAAGTGCAATCTTCTGAAAATTATTTTAGTTTAGAACATTTGAAGCTCAACTTTTTATTCTTTTTCATCAGTTTTGTGTACGTGAAGTACACGTTAATTTTTTTTATATATATAGTTGGATATAAAAATAAAAATTCTTAATTTTTCAGGAGAGCCAAAAAACTGTTTATGTAAAAATGGTTAATATTTAATATTAAAAAAAAAATTAGTTGCCTTATGAAAAAAGTCCAATTTGAAGAAAGTTTTGCTATGCCTTTTTAAATTTTGTAGGTAGCTAGAGATGTGAAATGAGAATTAATTTATGAAAAAAAGTCATTTTGAGTTTTGACCCTTTAGTATTTAGGGTGCGATATTCTACATACATATGTATTAAAAAAAAACTTTTCTGTTGGTGTAATTTTTTATCCATTTTTTCCATGTGTCCTGGTTGATAGCTTCAAACATCTGGCAGCCCTAGCGTAGGGGCAAGTTAATACTCACAACATCAGGAAATTGTTGAAGAAGCTTCTTATATACAGAGTCATCCTTCATAATGTGAGATATCATTGTAGATGAAGATTTGGTTAGCCGTGCATTCGATACCATCAAAGTTTTACCATCAACCAATGTGCGATTATGAAGATCGGGTAACAGATGGTGATGCTTCAAAAAATCCGAACCAAGAATAGGTTGAGTAACATTGGCAATAATGAAAACCCAACGAAATGGTCGTCTTAGTCCGAAATTCAACTCAATCAATTTTGTACCATATGTTTGAATCACTGTACCATTTGCAGCATATAGTTTGATTGGAGAAACTGAATTTACTTTTTGATATTTGCTAGAGTTTGGAATTACTGATACGTCAGCGCCAGTGTCAATTAAAAAAGTCCATTTTGTGATACGATCCTTAATCAATAAACGGCTTGTTGAGGAAAAATCAGTTTCAGTAGCCGCTAAATCTGAAACAACTTCTAGTTTTTTGGTGTTGAATTTGTATACCAACATGGAGGTATACATTTAACAGCTCGGGAATCGAAACGATTGTGATACCAGCACCAATCAGTGTGTGTGTTACGACTTCTACTACGACGTCGCTGAATATTACCATCTCGAGAAGTACTTCTTCTTCTTACAGATGATTGAATTTTCTTGTCTAAAGCATCAATTTTTTCGGCAAGTTTTTGAAAAACAACATCACGAGACGATACTGAAGATACCTGAGGACATGCAATGTCCATAGTTTTATCCGCTTGTTGGGCCATAGTTGGCAAATCTGCGTTGCTTGTCATAAGAATTGAACGTATATTATCTGGAAGTTGATCCAGGAATAATGTTTTAAGAACATTGTCACCTATGTTGTTACCTGCTGCGAGGGCTTTCATAGAAATGTGTTGGTTTTTGATCACCAATAATCAAACCACCAAACAATTTCTTGGGTTTTGCTTCCTCGGAAATGGCAAATGATGAAATGAGCCTTTCTTTAATTGCATTATATTTGCCCTCTGGAGGTGTCGAAAGCAAAATATCCCCAATAAATTTAAGATATATTGGATCCAAGTTTGTAATAACGTAAGAAAACTTTGTTTCATCTCTTGTTATGTGAGCTAGCGAGAAAATATTTTCAATTTGTATAAACCATAGCTGTGGTTGTTCCGACCAAAATTGAGGCAGTTTTTGAATATTTGTGGATGCAGCAGCAACTTGTGCATTCGTAACACTTCCATAACGTTGAGGCAATACTTGTTGTTGTTGCGAGCTATGAGCAGCAGAGCCTCCAATAGAGTCGCGCGTAGGAGAATACGTCGTAGGCATTTCGGGGTCACCAAAATATTGTTACGAATGTAACTTTAGTTAAGACTTAGTTCTAATTATTAGTTAAGAATTAGTTGTATTTATTGGTTAAATTGTATTTACTAGTTATCTTGTAGTAATTTAATTAGTTTACATTGTTATTAAAATTTGTTATCATTATACATACTTCAACCCCAATGTGCAGAGTACTCTAGAAAAAGTTGATGTTAAAAAGTCTGTTAAAAAAAAACTATAGTTTAAGTGATGCGACTACTTAACCATAGATGTCGCTAGTTATTACTTTTTAACTGTTAAGTTTAAAATACATAACATAGTCAATGTATTAGTCGTTAACATCAAATAGTAAAAGCTCAAACATACCAGAAACATTCTGGAGGTTTCTAGATAAATGTTATTGAGTATAAATAATTGCGAAATGACGTTGCCAAATCAGTTTTTAGTTTAGACTTTCAAGTGTGTGGATCACATAGTGAGCAATAAATCATAAATCAATAAGTCATTGGCAACTCTGCTGTCTAAGTGTCAAAACGTAAAAATATTTTGCTCTTGTTACAAAATTAATTAATTAATTATTTATTTGGAAAAATTGAAGTCTTTTCCGTTTTTGAAGCAATACTTTTTAAAAATTGCTTTGATACAACTCTACTGCTGCTTGAACTCCCTGTTCTTGTTATACACCGGCTGCAACCACCGTAATTGCACTTTACACACTCCGCCCTGCTGGAACTAAACCATATATTGTAGGTGCTTGTTTGACAGGATTTCCGAAAGGTCGGCTGTTCCACTGAGTTAAGTACATCCCACTAAGTCTAAGTAAATAAAAATATCGACTCCGGGCAGTCAACATTAAATAGTTGGAGTAATATCGTTTGGAGTCTCACAAATCAGCTCCTCTGTAAACAGAATTGTTTTTGTTTTAATATTGTGTACAATATCAGCCGTTTAATATAAACAGTGCTACCAAGTCAATACACGCAAATATTTCTAATGCCTGAAAGTATACTTTGAAAAGTAAGTAAATGAACAACAAACGTCCGTTGACATCGCCTGAGGTCATTAATAATAATAATTGCAAAAAACATATAAAAACGATTAAAATGGCAAATCCAAATGGTGGTGATATTTTCTCGTGGGAGATGATGCGTGATATTTTTGATGAAAAACTGAAGGATGTTGTGAAGAAGGAAGATTTATTTACATTAAAAGCTGATATGGATGAATTAAAAGAAGAAAATCTAAAATTAAAGAACGAAATCAAGAAACTCACCTCGCGAATTGAATTTATAGATAGAAGAACAAGACTAACAAATATAGTGGTCAGTGGTATAAAATGTAATAACATACAGGAAGCAAAGGCTGAATTTATAAAACTGTGCTCTGACATATTAAAGATAAAGGTAAACGTTATATCCACACGCAAAATTGCAAAAGGGAAGTCTTTTATTTTTAACCTAGAATCAAGCATGGAGGTAAACGTTGCTTTAGCTGCTAGAAGAAATTTAAAAGGTAGTAAGATATTTATCCAAAAAGATTATACAGAACAAGAATTAAACGTACGATATAACTTAAGACAAATAAGCAAGAATATACGCAGCAAAAATAAAAATACAAAAGTGCGCCTTGGCGAATTTTGCATTTTTATTAATGATAAGAGATTTACGTGGTCCAAAGAAAAAATTGTAGCCCAGTCTAATGAGGATGGCATTTTTCTCAACAACCTACTTACAGAATGTGGATGTTCATATGAAATTAGTACTAATGTAGGCCCAAATGGCGATGTCAAAAACATAAATTCGCACCAGTCACAATAGCAGAAAATTTTACTTAATTTATTATCGTATAATGTAGCGAACCTTATTAACTCACTGAATTTTGGCAATTTTATTACATACATAAACAGATTTGAAATATTTTTTCTTTTTGAGACACATTTGGTAGAAGATAAACAAAACACAATACAAATTTATTTAAAAAACTATACACTTCACTGGATCCCAGCAGTGAAATCACACAGAGCTGGTCGGGCAAGTGGTGGCTGTCTGTATGGTTTCAAGAAAAACATTCATAAAACATATGCATTAAAATTCATGAACATATGTGATAATATAGTATTAACCCTCAATATCCATAATACCCTATGCTATTTCATACCAAGGTACTTAAATTGTAATAACTGGAATACAGATTTTGATAAACTTGGACAATTTCTTGAAAATTTTAACCCTGAAAACTTTTGCATAATAGGCGATTTAAATGCGAGAATTTCTAATGAGCAAGCTCTTGACTCAGACGCTGTCATACACGTACCGCACATAAGTGCAACTCGTAGTTCACAGGACAAAAATATAAATAGTGAAGGAAGAAAATTGTTAAAATTGATGGATAGCGTGGGTGGTATTGTTCTTAATGGGAGAACTACAAATGATGCTCAAGGTGACTTCAGCTTTCATGGTGCTAGAGGAAACTCAGTAATAGATTACGCTATTTGCTCCCATAGTGTACTTCAATATGTTAATGATTTTTATATCGATAATAAGCCCTATTCTGATCATATGCCTCTGTGTATAAATATAAGAGTGCCTGATCAGGTAAGTCATGCAAGCAAAATTCCAATTCAAAGATTATATTGGTGTGACAAATTTGCCGATACATACGCAGACAGATTCAATCGTATTAATACAAATGAGAACTTTCAAACAGATTCAGTGGATGTCTTATTAACAAATCTAACAAACAATATCAAACAAGCATATAAAACCACTGCCAGAAATACGTTTTCCTTTGAACCCAGACAAAAGTGGTTTGATTGGAAGTGCGCCCGCTTGCGGTTATGCATGAAAAACAATCTTAAAATATACAGAAGAAACCATACAACTGAAAACAAAACTCGCTACAAAAATGCAAGAGCCAAGTATCTTATGGTATGTAGAACTAAAAAACTCGACTTGTATAACAAAAATTTGGAACTTCTTAACAGGGTAAAATGTTCTAGTGATTGGTGGAAACTGTCGAATACATTAAAAACTCGCAATTTGCAAACTTCTGGGCATTTATGTGCTGATGATTTTTACTTACATTTTAGCAAAATTCTGAAAAATAACGATGAATCAATTGAAATCTGCTGGGCTATGCCATATATCATCGACCCGGTACTTGATTCACCCATAGAATACTATGAACTAGCTACAGTGGTTAAAACATTAAAACTTAAAAAAGCTCCTGGCCAAGACGGCATCAGTTATGAATTCTACAAATACGCTCCTGACCAGTTATTACACAAGCTACTTAATATATATAACAAAATCTTTTTACATGAGTCAGTACCTAAAAACTTTCGCAAATCTATTATTATACCGCTTTTCAAAAAGGGTGACGCTAATATACCAGCAAATTATCGAGGACTTTCACTAATAGATGCCATATGTAAAATCTTTACTACAATTATACTCAATCGATTATCTTTTTGGATCGATAATAATAAAATTTTAAAAGAGTTCCAAGCTGGCTTCAGAAAACATTATTCGACTGTAGATAATTTATTCAACCTCTCGAACATCGTACATATCAACAAAGCCAATGGAAAAAATACCTTCGTATTTTTTGTAGATTTTTCATGCGCATTTGATACCATACCTCGTAACGGTCTTTTCTACAAACTGTCGTGCCTCGGGCTTTCTTCTAAGATAATTAGATTATTACAATGCCTATACGAAAACAACGAAAGTCAAATCTGGTACGGTAACTCTTTATCGAAATGCTTGGCTGTCGAGGTTGGAGTAAAACAAGGATGTATCCTTAGTCCAATTCTTTTTTCACTGTATACTAATGACTTAGATGAAGAATTACCTGGGGGTATTAACGTGGCCGGAGTGAATATTAAAATCTTGGCATACGCAGATGATATTGTTATCTTATCTGACTCGGCAAGTGGTTTACAAGCTATGATCAATAAACTACGTAAATACTGTCTGACATGGTGCCTTAAAGTTAACCTTGAGAAGTCAAAAATACTGGTATTCCGCTCTGGCACCAGGATCTCTTCAAATCTGTCTTGGAAATATGGTGAAGAATATATTGAGATAGTGAACTACTACAAATATCTAGGTGTAGAAATCACATATAACATGTCTTTTAAAAAACATCTCTATAACAAACTATCGTCCTCCAAACTCGCTATTAACTCCACATGGTCCAAATATATAAATAACCCAGTCATTTCTAATACCAATAAATTAAAAATATTTCATGCTGCATCCAGGTCAATAATGTTATATGCTGCACAGGTTTGGGGCTTTAAGAAATACGAAGATGTTGAAAAACTACTCCGATTTTTCGTAAAGAAAATGCTACACTTGCCAAACTCTACTCCAAATTATATGTTGCACTTAGAAACTGGTTTAAATTCTCTGTTTATCACCTCCTTAAAGTTACACTTCTGTTATGTTAACAAAGTTTTAAAAATGAATCCACAAAGATTACCACGCATACTGGCTGAATATGTAATAAATCATAAACTATACTGGTTCAACGATTGGGAATCATTAAAAGAACGCATCAACTTCATTCCTGACGACACTACCACGTTTATCAGCCAGAATTGGAAGGGTGTGCTCCATCAACTGATGGTAAAAGAGAGGGAAGAGTTTTTGTCTGATGCATCTAATTCACAGTTCCACGACCTCTACCCACAACTAAATTTTAATCGTATTCCAATTCTTCTAGAAGGTTTTAACGCCCGGATGACTGGCATTATAATAAAAGCAAGAGGCGGTTTACTAGACCTAAATGGAAGAGCATTTAGAAACAATATGGTTGGTATATGTACAATATGTAACTCGGATGAATCTGAAAACATACAACACTTTATCGGTGTATGCCCTATATACAACACATACAGGCTGGAATATTTTGGTAAAAGGCAGCTTAATGTTAATGAGGTCATCAGCATACTTAACGGCTTGAACTATTGCAAACTATATAAATACCTTAAAGTTTGTTTGACGTATAGAAAATTGTTGTTAAATGAATTTAATTACTAGAAATATCTTTATATTCCAAATAAATAGAAATGTACCCTAATCATATATTACAGTCAATATAATAGTAATATGCTAATCTGGCTTACAACATTTTGTTACGCCATATATAGATAAAATAAATTGTATACTATTAAGAACTTTTAATGTCCAAATAATTTCATATCTATTAATAAATAATAATAAATAATAAATAAATAGTGAGCAATAAATAAAAGCGGTAAATTACGGTTGTTAAAGTGACTAAGTACTAAATAAAGTTGTGTAAATTTGTAAACAGTAGCAAAAGTGTTGTGTTTATTTGTTTTATTTGAATTGCAATAAAAGAACTCGAAACGGTTTATTATAAAGGAAATAAACCAAAGCGTTATTGAAAGGCAGTAACGTAACAATTGGTGTCAGAAGTGAAATTGCATAAATAAAATAAAAAAAAGTGAAATAAATAAAGTAAAAAAAAGTGAAATAAAAAATAACAAAAAAAAAATAGACAGCAATGAAATTTGAAGAGCTTAAAGTAGAACAGCTCAAGAAAGAATTGGGCAAGTTGGATCTGCCAACTGCAGGTAATAAAGCAGAGCTGCAGAAGAGACTATTAGATGAATTCGAGCGACGCAATATGGATATTGCGAGTTACGAATTCGAGGACAAAGAAGAAATAGAGGTATGTACTCGTGCAGTAGCTAGCAACATGGATTTTAACACAATGTTTGCCGATATGATGGCAAAAATGGACGATAATTCCAAAAGCATGGTACAGATGATAAAAGAAAATTCGAGTGATATTCTAGCTGATACTTCGAGAAAGATTGATGAAACTTCTAGAAATGTAGAAAAAATGGTAAAGGAGAATTCAGTTACCATATTAGAATAACTAGAATAACTAATGAGAAGCTTCAGGCTACAAACGAGAAGCTTCTGGAGATTTGTACTGAAATAAACGAAAGAGTAAACGAAATGGAAACAGAATTTAACCAGAAGCTGTCTGATGTAAAAACTCAAGTCACGGATGTAAAAACACAAGTCACGGTTATTGATGAAAAACTACAACATCGAGAGGACAAAGTTAATTACATTCAATGCCAAGAAGGACCAGTGCGAGTTATTCCAGAAGTTTCTACTAGAATAAAGGTCCCTTGCTTTGACGGTAGTGTGCCATTAAATGTTTTTAAGTTCCAGGTCGATACAGTTGCCAACAGAAATGCATGGAACAGTGAGGAAAAAGCCATCGAGCTCATTCTTGCTTTAAAGGGAACTGCGGCTGAAGTGCTTGAAAGTGTACCAGTAAGTAGCAGAAAGAATTATGATGAAATTATGGTAGCACTGCAACGTAAGTATGGAGGTGAATACAAAAAGGAAATCTACAAAATGGAGTTACGTGGAAGAGTGCAAAAATCAAACGAAACCTTACAGGACTTCGCACTGGAGATCGAGCGGTTGGTACAGCTAACTTATCCTGGTGAGAATCATCCCTTTTTGGATAATTTTAAAACTGAGGCATTTGTAAACGGTATTCGGGATGCAGATATTAAACTTGCGGTATGTGCATCACAAAAACCAACATTTGCAGAGACTGTTTCATTTGCCCTGGCCCAGCAAACCGCAAGAATTATTTCAAGACCACAGACATACAAGGTGCGAAAACTCGATATGGCTTGCGAGGACGAAAGCGAGTTAATTAAGGAAGTGAGGGGCATGAAAGAGGCACTTTTCAAGGCTTTGGGTGAGAAGCAATCTAAAAACAAAGTCAAGTGCTATAACTGCGGAAAGGCTGGTCACATACAACGTAACTGCAAAGCACCAAGAAAACGTTCAAGATCTGCTTCACCGCCCAGAAATAACCAGCTGGGTAATCACCAGTCTTCACAAGAGTCCCCGTTAAACTAAAAAGAGCTAGCACTGCGGGGCATGAGCTAGCTCCCACATATAAGGGCCCCACAATCTCCATCTCAGTAATGCAACAGAGTAATAGAAACCTTACTGCTTGTGGTTATATCAACGGTCAAAAACGGGTTTTGACTGTGGACACTGGGGCATCACATTCAATCATTAGGCCTGATTTAATACAACAGCCCATTGAACCACTTAGGGGTGTGAGTCTGCGAAAAGCTACCTGTGAGCCTGCCACCGTCTATGGAAAAGTAAAAGTAAAGTTAAGTATGACCAATACAAGCGCTCACCATGTATTTATTGTGGCTGATATTGTAGATGAAGTAATTATTGGCTCAGATTTTATGATTGGACAAGGTATTCGTCTGGATATGGGACAACAAATTATGACTTGGCGTAATGTTGAAATACCCCTTGATGTTGGATACGAAAGCAAGGCTCATGTAAGACAGTTACTCGCCTTTGAACGTGAAAAATTGCCACCCAATTCAGAAACCATAGTATGGGCGCGAATGGAGGGAGATTGTGAGGACAACAATAGTGTATGGTAGAGCCAGCATCAATAACAAGTGACATAGTAACAGCGAATGCCCTCGTTAAAACCAACAACAGCTTAGTTCCTGTAAGAGTTTTAAATTTATCAAACAGCGAAAAGGTCCTTATGCAGAACCTTAAGATTGGACAATGTGCTTCAACAGAGGCAATAATAAGTTGCGATGAACATCCAGATGCTGCTAAAAAGAGTATAAAGGACCAGGAATTACTAGAGGAACATGTGCGGAAATGGACCGAAAAACTGAGGCCGCC
The DNA here is from genome assembly GCA_930367215.1 of Pollenia angustigena. Taxonomy (NCBI): domain Eukaryota; kingdom Metazoa; phylum Arthropoda; class Insecta; order Diptera; family Polleniidae; genus Pollenia; species Pollenia angustigena. Next base: position 4,836,238 of record OV884061.1, on the reverse strand, counting down.
CGAGAGAAATAAGGCTAAACAATAACTAAAGAAATATGCCTTTATCTTTTCCTCGAAAGGTAAAAACCAGGGCCGGACGTCAATAGTGAAACACGAAATTAACACCGGCAACGCTAAGCCAATAAAACAGGCCCCAAGAAGCATTCCTCTAGCCAAACGTAATGAAGTTAGAGACCTGGTTAATGAAATGGAACAGGACGGCATAATTAAACCATCATCAAGTCCCTGGAGTTCTCCGGTGGTTTTGGTAAAGAAAAAAGATGGAAGTACTAGGTTCTGCGTAGACTACAGGAAACTAAATGACGTCACCAAAAAGGACAGTTATCCACTGCCTAGGATTGATGACACCCTGGACACGTTAGCCGGAACAGAATGGTTTTCCACATTAGATCTGCAGAGCGGATATTGGCAAGTAGAAATTGCAGACAAGGATAAAGAGAAAACTGCTTTCAGTGCAAGTAATGGCTTATGGCGGTTTAATGTAATGCCATTTGGGCTCTGTAATGCTCCGGCTACATTTGAGCGTTTGATGGAACAGGTGTTGAAAGGTCTCCACCGAAAGACCTGTTTGGTGTACCTTGATGACATTATTGTCATGGGAAAAAACATTTCCTGAACACCTGAAAAACCTCGAAGAGGTGTTGAAACGTATATCTACAGCCGGACTCAAGTTAAGTGTTAAGAAATGCTCACTGTTCCAGAAAGAAGTAAAATACCTAGGGCATCGAGTAACTTCTGATGGCATTTCCACAGACGAAGAAAAAATACGAGCAGTTATGGATTGGCCTCGCCCTAAAAATTTACATGAGCTACGCAGTTTTCTAGGTTTATGTACATACTACAGGCGTTTTGTACCGAGCTTTGCAAATATTGCTGCAAGTCTGCATGAATTGACCAAAAAGGCGCAGGCATATGAATGGGGTGAAGCACAGGAACGGGCATTCCAGAAGCTAAAGGAATTATTGTGCTCATCACCAATTTTGGCTTATCCAATCGCGGGCGAAAAATTTGTGCTAGATACTGATGCGAGCGGATTCGGAATTGGAGGTGTGCTGTCCCAAGTGGTCAACGGTGTAGAGAAAGTCGTAGGCTATTACAGTCGAATACTTTCGAAGCCTGAGCGAAATTACTGCTTGACTCGGCGAGAGCTTCTGGCAGTACTTGAGTGCATTAATTTTCACAAATATTTGTATGGTCAACATTTTCATTTAAGAACAGACCATTCTGCACTCAGGTGGTTGCTGCAATTTAAAAATCCGGAAGGCCAGCTAGCTCGTTGGATTGAACGCCTTCAGAGCTACGATTTTAGCATTGAACACAGAAAGGGTGGAAAACATGGCAATGCGGATGCTCTGTCAAGAAGACCTTGTAAGCTGGAATGCAAGCATTGCGTAAGGGCTGAAGGAAAGGAAAACATCTGTGACGTTCGTCTATTGCAAATAGAATCCAATGAAGACTGGTCGATCGCGCAGAGAAATGATCCCATTTTAGCTAAAATTCTGATAGCTAAGGAAGAAGGTAGAAGACCCGCACGAAATGAAATTACGCCTGAAAGTCCACTGATGAAAGCATACTGGGCTCTGTGGAACAGCCTTCAAGTAGTAAATGGCTGCTTATACCGTACCTGGGAAAGTACTGACGGAAAATCAGTTAAAAACCTTATAGTAGTGCCGTCGGCAAAAGTGAAGGAAGTTCTGAGTGAATTTCATAACGGTCCTAGCGGTGGTCATCTGGGTGTGACTAAAACCTTAGAAAAATTAAAACAACGCTTCTACTGGGTTGGCTGCCAACAAGCTGTAGCTGATTGGATAGCAAATTGCGCACAATGCATTGCCGCTAAAGGCCCAGTAAGGAGAAGTCGTGGGCCACTACAACAGTATAATTCTGGTGCCCCATTTGAGCGAATCGCAATGGATATAGCTGGGCCATTTCCTGTAAGTGATGCCGGAAACAAATATGTGCTAGTAGTCATCGATTACTTTAGTAAATGGCCGGAGGTATATGCGATCCCAAACCAAGAAGCTAGGACAGTGGTAGACGTGTTCGTAAACAATTGGGTGTGCCACTACGGTGTTCCATTAGAAGTACATTCTGACCAGGGCAGAAATTTTGAATCTGCTATATTTAGGGAAATGTGTGAATTGTACGGAATAAGAAAAACAAGAACAACCCCATTGCATCCGCAATCTGACGGCATGGTTGAAAGATTTAACCGTACATTAGAGGAACATTTGCGAAAAGTAGTCAGCACACAACAAAAAGACTGGGATGAACACATTCCAAAATTCCTGTTGGCGTATAGGTCAGCTGTTCACGACTCCACCTCTCGTACACCTGCCAAAATTGTGTTTGGAACAGAACTGAGACTACCAGGGGATCTAGAGTTTGGCGTTAAGCCAATACCAACTGGTGAAAACATTGAAGGCTCCACCTCACAAGAACAAGAAACTCTTTATGAACTTCATGAATTTGTTCGAGATCGCATTAAGTTGTCTAGTGATAAGATGAAAGCCAGATACGATCGAGCGGTAAATTCGGAAGGATTTAAGGAGGTCCAGTTAGTTTTGCTTTAAAATCCCCAACGAAAGAAAGGATTATCTCCCAAATTACAGACACATTGGGATGGTCCATATAAGGTGATAAAGAAATTAAATGATGTTGTATACCGAATACAGAAATATAAAAGTCCAAGAGCCAAAATTAAAGTTGTTCATTTGGAAAGATTAGCCCCTTATGGAAGAGGTGATTTTGAGCCTATTCGGGACGAACAGGCTTAAGTGGGCGGCAGTGTTACGAAAGTAACTTTAGTTAATGCTATGTTCACATTTGGGTTCTTAAACGCGTTTAAGCAGCTCGAACGTGATTAAGCTCTAATCACTTCAAAATCGAGATGATTAACCATACATTGAAGTGATTTGTTAATCACTTCAAATCGACATGATTACAACTAAATCACTTCATAAACCACATAGAATCCACTGAACATACCCCAAATGAGAATCGCCAACATGATCGTGTACAACCGGCCAAGATGGATGCTTAATGTTTTTATTTTTTTTTTTTCTTAAATAATTCATAAATTAATTGTGAAAATTTATGAATTATTTAAAATTATTAAAATAATCTTCTGATAACTTTATACAAGTGTTTTTATCCATTTTTAATACTTGAAAGAAATTTAAATTTGTTTGTTGTTTTTTTTGTGTGTTTGTGTGTGTGTTTTTTCTTAATCATCTGTCATCTTAATCATCTCAAATGTAATGTGAACGGCTTTGATTATCTAAATCAACATTTTGCTTAAACGCGTTTAAAAATCCAAATGTGAACATAGCATATGACTTAGTTCTAATTATTAGTTAAGAATTAGTTGTATTTATTGGTTAAATTGTATTTACTAGTTATCTTGTAGTAATTTAATTAGTTTACATTGTTATTAAAATTTGTTATCATTATACATACTTCAACCCCAATGTGCAGAGTACTCTAGCAAAAGTTGATGTTAAAAAGTCTGTTGAAAAAAAACTATAGTTTAAGTGATGCGACTACTTAACCATAGATGTCGCTAGTTATTACTTTTTAACTGTTAAGTTTAAAATACATAACATAGTCAATGTATTAGTCGTTAACATCAAATAGTAAAAGCTCAAACATACCAGAAACATTCTTAGGTATTACTTTGTAACTGTTAAGTTTAAAATGCATAACATAGCCAATGTATTAGTCGTTAACATCAAATAGTAAAAGCTCAAACATACCAGAAACATTCTGGAGCTTTCTAGATAAATGTTATTGAGTATAAATAATTGCGAAATGACGTTGCCAAATCAGTTTTTAGTTTAAACTTTCAAGTGTGTGGATCACATAGTGAGCAATAAATAAAAGCGGTAAATTACGGTTGTTAAAGTGACTAAGTACTAAATAAAGTTGTGTAAATTTGTAAACAGTAGCAAAAGTGTTGTGTTTATTTGTTTTATTTGAATTGCAATAAAAGAACTCGAAACGGTTTATTATAAAGGAAATAAACCAAAGCGTTATTGAAAGGCAGTAACGTAACAATATAAAGGTTTTATATTAATAAAAATTACTTTTATATTCAAAATTTTAAAACAAACTAATATTTTATTTAAAATGAAAATATTTGAAAACATATAAAAAGGTTTACTAGATCAAAATTATAAAATGTTTAACAAGTATACACTACAAAACAAACAAACAAACATACAAACATTTTTCATTTTTATATATAAAGATAGGTAGATTGTATCTCAAAAATCAAAATAAATTCAGATTATTTGATAACTTACCGTCTATGTGTCAGAATTTGTGTCGCACATTGTAATTATTGCTGCCGGTTACAAACAGACTTACAAATCAACCCTATTGTACATTTTATTATATTTTATTTCACTTATGCACACTGGCACACACACATGTGTTTACTTACAATGCATTTTATTGGCTGGGTCTTTTTTGGTAGGCCAATAGAAAGTAATATATGTATATGCGTCAGAGATTGGAGTGGTTATTTGTAAAATTTGAAAAAGAAAAACATAATATCAGATATTTAAAAGGATTTTGAATTTATAAAAACAAAAAAAAAGAGTTTTCAAATTTAATCCCGGGATTTGGGATTTCAAAAAATTAAATCACGAAATTTTTTGGGATGTCTGGATTTTTTGAAATTAAGAGATAAATGTTTTTTTACAGACATTAATTAAAAAAAAACGTCTTTAAAAAGAGGTTAACAAACAAAAATTTTATAATTAAAGAAACTGGGAATTAGTTTCTTTCGAAGGTAACTTTTATGCTGTATTTAACATTTTTTATTTTTCGAATTTATTCTATGAGTTAAATTTCAGTTATGCTTTTTTGTAATAGTCGTATTCCTTAAATTGTCAGAAATGACTTCATACACTACTAGACTATTATATTGTATATTCTTGTAACATTTACCTAAGCTTTCCTTTGGACAGCAATGAAGTATATTGTATGTACAGAAAAATTTACAATTATTAGACACTAGCAGAATTTCTGGCCCGCTACCGCCTCCGTCTGGTTAGTGATACTTTATAAATTGAATGTATTTAACTCAACAATTTTAACTTTTTTAAATTTCATTTTCAATGACAGTATAAACAGAGTTAATAAAATAAATATTAGACTATTAAGTTAAAAAGGTTAAATCCCGGGATTCGCTGATTTTTATTAATTTGGATTAACATACTGCACTATAGTTAAAATTTAATGGAAAAATTTTACTGCTTACTGCTATACATAATGCTGAAAGCAAACAAAATTATGTTTGAAACCTCCTTGCATAATAAAAATAATAATAATAGTAATGATTATAATAATAACAATTATCATAATACTAATAATAATAATATTAATAATAATAAATAATAATAATAATAATAATAATAATAATAATAATAATAATAATAATAATAATTATAATAATAATAATAATAATAATAATAATAATGATAATAATAGTAATAAAAATAATAATAATAATAATAATAATTATGATAAATAGAAACTGGGAATTATTTCCCTCCGAAGGTTACTTTTTTATATTATATTCAACATTTTTTTCATTTTTCGAATTTATTCTATGAGCTAAATTTCAGTTATGTATTTTATAAAGCTTTTTTGTAATAGTTCTATTCCTTCAATTTTTCTAAATAATTATAATAATAATAATAAAAATAATAATAATAATTATAATAAAAATAATGATAATAATAATAATCATTATCATCAACATCATCACAATAATAATAATAATAATACGCGAGGACACATGCCACTTGAAATTAGCATGCATATTGGTGATACTCCCCTGATCACGAAGAAGGAGGTTGTTTGGTCAAAACAGAATCAGTAGTCTTATATTTGGTCTAGTCAAAACATTCTTTTACACATCTTGTTGCCCTTGAGACTATTCTTTTTATTTACACAAAAAACTATGTACCTATGTATATTTATTAATATTTTAACGTTTGTCGTATTTCACATCAACATTGTACATATGTACCTATTTAAATAAAGAACACAAAAAATATAACGGGATTGCATTTTTGCATTCCAGTAAAATTCGTACATAGCTTAAGTTATTTCAATTTTGTATTTTTAGTTTTAGTCTTAAAACCTGAAGCGAATAATAAACAGCAAAGTTTAAAGAAAAGACAAATTTATTTTATTTTATGGTTCAACATAAAAATTGGCGACCGTGACAGGACACTTATAAAAATAAAATTAAAATAATTAAAAAGTTAGTTTGGTGAAACAAAAGTTAAAAATAAATTTTATTTAAAAAATTTAAATGAAATTAAAACAAAAACCTACTTCATCGTCATCGATATCGACATCATCTTCCTAGTTAGCACAAAAATAAGCATCAGCATAAACATCATCGTCGCTGTAGTGAAAGCCGCCAGCGCAGTCTCATATACAACAAACATCATCATCATCGTCATCGTTACATTTGCTAGCCGCCGTCCTTTGCTGCAGGTGTGCTCTTGTACAGAACAATTCATCGTCATTTAACAACAGCAACAACATATTTGTTTTTTCGCTACGATACTCATCATATATTGTGGTACATTAAATCAAATCATGAGCAAGTAAGTGAGACAATTAAAGTTATTTTTCACGGTCTACGCTGAAATATAATTTCTTTTATTTATTTGCACATCCCTGCAAATAAAATTGGACCACCTGACCCATTTTGATAAAATGGACTACTCCATGGACTAGTCCGATGTAATGCAAGCATGGACCATACCATTGTTAAAAAGTGTTTGTAGTGAGACGACATGTCTTCGTTTTTTAACGACATGCTTTCGTGTTTAAACGACTTCAAAACTAATCCTCTTGAGTATACCATGGAGTAGTTTTAAAACTACTCCTTACTGGTCCAAAGGTGGGTTATATACCATGGAGTAGTTTTAAAACTACTCCTTAGTGGTCCAAAGGTGGGTTATATGGTCCTCTTCTAGGACATCGTAATGTTAAATAACCTGGTCTATTTTTCCATACGTTTGGGTTACTTGTGGACTAGTCCTGGTCCCTTGTGGACTACTCTTTACACGCGTGTTTGGACTGGTCCTATTATTTGCAGGGATCACATATACATACATTCATACAAGTGTAAATTTGTGTTGGATATTGAAACCAACAACTATTGGTGTTACTTATAACCAGTGTTGGCACTTCAAGTCTACGAGTGGTACCTTTTAACATCGAGTGGTACTTTTTTGTTTTTTGAACGTTTTGTAATCTATTGGATTTTAAATTGGATTTTATCAACTTTAGTATAACTTTAAATCATTTTACAGACGTTTTACAAATATTGTTGAAAATTTTATCGCAGAATGAGCACTGATAAAATTGACAATATGGGCAATGATAAAACTGATGCTGGATCCAATTCGCTTGCTTCTCTAAAGCAACAACGAACAACAATGAAACGAAACATCACGCAAATGAAAACAAAAATCGATAAAGATGGTGGTTCATCGGATTATACCATTCTTGAGTGCCGACTTCAAATCCTCGAATCATATTTCAAACAAATAAGCCACATTCAAGCACAAATTGAAAAACTGGATGAGAATGATACTAATCGGTCAGATATTGAGGAACTTTTCATCTCTGCCAAGGCTCAAGTGGTAAGTTTTATGAATAAAAAACGTACTTCCAGTGATTTTGAACAGAGTTTCTTGAACATGACTCAACCATCAATACCACATCAAAATCGTTTGCCACAAATTAAATTACCTAAATTTGATGGAAAATATTCAGAATTTTCTCGTTTTATGAGTACCTACAACACATTGGTCCATAACGAACAAGGCATCCCTATAATAGACAAATTCAATTATCTACTTAATTGTTTATCTGGTCAAGCATTAGCAGTTATAGAACCTTTTCAAGTTGTTGAGTCCAATTACCAAAAAGCTCTAGATAGCTTAATCGAACGATATGATAATAAATCATTAATATTTCTCGATCATATCAATTCATTGTTTTCGTTGAAGTCTATGACTAGCCCAAGCGCTATATCACTACGCTCAATTCTCGATAACGTTTCGGCTCTACGTAGTTCTTTGCTCTCGATAGGTTCTGAACTAGATGTGATGAATGCTATCATCATACATATAATTTTGTCGAAAATTGATGAAGAGTCAAAAAGGGTTTATGATGAAAAACAAGATTTTAAATCCTTGCCCTCATGGGATCAGTGCTATTCCATTTTAAGTCGTCGTTGTCAGTACCTTGAGAGTCGTACTGAAGAAGTGGATTCATCCCAACCTCTTTATAATAAATCCAAACAAAACCCAAAACGTACAGGGTCATCCTTTGTCGTTTCAAGTACACTTTGTGAATACTGCAAGTCTAAAGAACACTTTATTGGAAGCTGTTCTAGTTATTTGTCAATACCCATATCTCGTCGTTTCGACTTTGTCAAAAGCTCAAGGCTTTGTATAAATTGCCTTAGAAAAGGTCACTTAGTTTCGCAATGTCCATCCAAATCTCGTTGTCGTACTTGTCGGGTTTCGCACCACACATCGCTACATAACCCTGACCTTCAATCAACAAGCAATACTCGTACGTCTTCGCAGTCGTCGCACCAGCAACATGTGCCTTCGAATTCATCGCTTCAACATAGTTCTTCGCTCAATTCGTCGTTTCAACAACCGCATTCTTTGTCGTTTCACCCATCGTCGTCATCGTCGCAGAAATCAGTGTTGCCAGCGCTGCCTAATTCAGCTTCAATTCATTTTACCAAATTTTCGTCATTTATCACACGTAGTCGTCGTATAAATATGCTTCCAACAGCTGTCGTTTTCGTTAAAGATTCGTTGGGTAGTCTGCAACCACTTCGAGCTTTGCTTGATTCTTGCTCCGAAGTCAATCTTATTACGCAAGAAGCAGCAAATCGTCTACGTCTAAAACAAAATAAATCGGCTCAAGAAATATCTGGCATTTCTGATGTTCGAACTCAATTAAAATACATGGTCACAGCGACCATTAAATCTCGTATTTCTGAATTTGAGTGGACTACAAGTTTTTTGGTCACAAAATCGATTTCGTGCCATCACCCGGCTCAACAAATTGAAGCAGAAACCTGGTGCATTCCTGAAGGTATTGATTTAGCAGACCCACAATTTCACATCCCACAACGCATTGATCTTCTTATTAGCTCAGAGATTTTCTTTGATTTACTTCTCGATGGCAAAATCTCTCTCGGAAATGGACTACCTTATCTCTTAAACACATCTCTTGGTTGGATTATTGGTGGTAGCATAAACACTTGTCGACAACGTGCATTAGTGTGTAATGTTATAACAAAAAATGAGAATTTGGACTCATTACTGAAAGCCTTTTGGGAAATTGAAGAATTTCATCAACGCACACCGAACACTACACAAGAAGAACAACTCTGTGAGGAACACTTTGTCCAAAATACTATTTTTGATTCAAATGGAAAAGTTCAGGTACGTTTGCCATTTAAACCTTCTATAAAAAATCTTGGTAGTTCATTTGATATAGCTCGTCGAAGATTTTTATATTTAGAAAAACGGCTCTCAAAAGATCAAACTTTACGACAAATGTATTCCGATTTTATGGACGAATACATTCAACTTGATCAAATGTCTTCTGTAAGTTTCGATTGCTTAAATTCTTTGCATTATGTAATTCCTCATCATCCTGTTTTGCGCCCTCAAAGTACCACAACAAAACTAAGAGTGGTTTTTGATGCCTCGTGTAGAACATCTTCTAACATTTCGTTAAATGAAGCTCTAATGATTGGCCCAACAATTCAACAGGAGCTCATAATAACAATTTTATCGTTTCGATTAAACAAATTAGCTTTATCTGCTGACATCTGTAAAATGTATCGACAATTTTTGGTAGACAAACGTGATCGCAATTTTCAGCTAATTTTATGGAGAAAAAATTTAAATGATCCAATAATATTATACCGGTTAAATACTGTGACTTATGGCACATCAGCTGCTCCTTTTCTCGCTATACGAAGCTTGTTTTTCATTGCCGATTCTTATAAAAATGAGTTTCCTATCGGCTCTGAAACTGTTAAGCAAGATTTGTATGTCGACGATCTACTCACGGGGGCAGATAATATTTTCGAGCTATCAGCCAAAAAATTTGAAACCATAGAACTTTTACAAAAAGCAGGTCTTCAGTTGTCAAAATGGAATTCAAATTGCCCAAATATCGCTCCTTGTAATGGCGAAATGCATTTAAAACCAAATGACGAGTATATCACTAAAGCACTTGGGATGTCATGGAAGCCCAAGAATGACGTCTTTTGTTTTCGTTTTGACATAGCAGTTCTCGAAGTACCAACAAAAAGATCGGTTTTGTCAACTGTGGCAAAAATCTTTGATATTCTCGGTTTACTTAGCCCAATTGTTGTTTTTTGCAAGATTTTAATTCAAGAAATGTGGAAGCAAAATTTGGATTGGGATGCACCACTTAACTCACGCCTGTCGAGTCGTTGGAAAGAAATTGAGCAAAATCTTTCACATATAAACAAGATCGAAATACCAAGATTTGTAGGAACCTCTTTGCAAGCAAAATTTGATATTCATGGCTTTGCAGATGCCTCTCAATTGGCATATGGTTGTTGTATTTATATACGTGTTGCTGATAATAGCGAATTTAAATCAACTTTGCTTATCGCAAAATCAAAGGTAGCTCCAGTTGTTCATCAATCATTGCCTCGTTTAGAACTTTGCGCCGCCTTGTTACTAAGTCGAACTTGGGATAAAATTAAATCTAAATTTGATTGCTTTACCTTCAGAATTTTCTTTTGGTCAGACTCTAAAATTGTATTAAATTGGCTCACGAATCACTCATCGTCTTATGTTTGCTTTGTCGCTAATAGAGTAGCAGAAATACAAAACTTAACTCACACTATTTCTTGGAAGCATGTGCCCTCAAAACAAAACCCTGCCGATGTGGTATCAAGGGGTTGTCTTGCAAGCGAGCTTAGTAATACATTATGGTTTACTGGTCCCAAGTTTCTATCAGAACCAGAAACAAATTGGCCAAAGGGCAATATTGAAAATATAGAACTACCGCAGCAGGAAATGAGAAAAACAACTCTAAAAACTACTATCGTCGTAAAATCAATCATTGATCATCTTTCTCGTCATTCATCGTATCATCGTATTCTTCGCATCATCGTCTATATTCATCGTGTTTTCGACAAACAAAAGCGAAATCTATTTGTGACCGCTGAAGAACTACAATCAGCATTTTATCGAATCGTATTCAACATTCAACAGTCAATGTTTAAGGAAGAAATCAATCTGCTTAACAAGCGGGAAAGTTTAAAACCCAGCCTACAAAATTTGGCCCCGTTCCTAGACGCAATACAGTGCTGCAATTCAACATTAATCATCGTTCGTGTAGGCGGTCGGCTAGCAAATGCACCATTATCGTATGAAACGAAATTTCCTGCACTTCTGCCAAAGGAGCATCCTTTCACAAAACTTTTTATCGAATTCTTGCATCGGAAACACTTACATGCTGGTTCCAAGGCCCTACTTGGGATTCTTCGTCAGCAAGTCTGGGTAATCAACGCCAGGGAAGTCGTAAGAAAAGTTGTCCGAAATCGTGTACACTGCTTTAAATACAATCCTCGATTAGCACAACAATTAATGGGTGATCTGCCTGCAGATCGCTTTAAGGCTCAACGACCTTTTCTCGTTTCCGGTGTAGACTTTTGCGGCCCCTTCTACACATCTTATCGTATCAGAGGAAAAGCTCCCTATAAAACTTATGTTGCTATTTTTGTTTGCTTCTCATCTAAAGCTGTTCATATTGAATTAGTTTCAGATCTTTCAACTAATACATTTCTTTTATGTCTTAAAAGGTTTATAGGTCGTCGTGGCATACCTCAAAAGCCGTACTGTGATAACGCAACAAATTTTGTTGGCGCTAGCTCCAAACTTCAAGAGTTAAAACAACACTTTTTCGATGATGCTAACGTCAAAGAGCTCATGAACTACAGCGCAATTACTGGCTTCAAATTCTCGTTCATCCCTCCTCGTTCTCCCCACTTTGGTGGCTTATGGGAGTCCGCTGTCAAATCAACTAAAACCCTTCTCGTCAAAAATATGGCTCAAGCAAACCTAACATATGAAGAGTTTCAAACAATACTCATCGAAGTTGAATCCATTTTAAATTCTCGGCCCTTGGAACAAAGATCTGATGATCCGAATGACAATGAAGCTTTAACCCCTGGTCATTTGTTGATTGGTTCTTCTTTAATGGCGCTGCCAGACGAAAACCTAGAAGGCTACAAAAATATCAACTATTTGAAGCGATGGCAACTTGTTACATATCTTAAGCAACAATTTTGGCTACAATGGGTTCGGGACTACGTTTTAAATTTACAACAACGATCCAAATGGTTCAAGGGTTCCGAAAACGTGAAAGAAGGTACGCTTGTCATCATCCATGAAGACAACCTTGCTCCTCAGCAGTGGCTCCTTGCCCGTATAATAAAAGCTTTCCCGGGCCGTGATGGAAAGGTGAGAGTAGTTGACCTGAAAACATCCAAAGGGGTTCTTCGACGATCAATTCACAAAATTGCACCTCTACCTACCGAAGCTGATTGAAAGTGCCTTTCAATGGGGGCAGTATGTTTGGTCAAAACAGAATCAGTAGTCCTATATTTGGTCTAGTCAAAACATTATTTTACACATCTTGTTGCCCTTGAGACTATTCTTTTTATTTACACAAACAACTATGTACCTATGTATATTTATTAATATTTTAACGTTTGTCGTATTTCACATCAACATTGTACATATGTACCTATTTAAATAAAGAACACAAAAAATATAACGGGATTGCATTTTTGCATTCCAGTAAAATTCGTACATAGCTTAAGTTATTTCAATTTTGTATTTTTAGTTTTAGTCTTAAAACCTGAAGCGAATAATAAACAGCAAAGTTTAAAGAAAAGACAAATTTATTTTATTTTATGGTTCAACAGAGGTGAAGTGAAACATGTAAAGAGAATTCGTCTTGTGTTTAATAATTTGACATCCCTACAAGAAATGAATGAGCGAGTAGTCACATTTTTCATTTTGGCGTTAAGAAAATGATAGAAAGAAATGACCGAATGTGACCGAAAATTTTATTTCGGTCACTTTTTTCTATCATTTTCTTAAAACCAAAATGAAAAATGTGACTACTCGCTCATTCATTTATTGTTGGGATCTTCAAAGAACTGCAACTACCTGGTAAATAATTCTGCCTTAATTTGTCATTATGTATAGGTATATATAGTGCATCAATTTCTATGAAATCCCCCATTCAAATAAAATAATCCAAAAATGGTTAACATTTTTCGATAATAGGGAAAGTCCAAATTTGTTTATTATATGCAATATATTTTTATTGTACCACCTAGTAATTGCTATGTAGAGCGTGTTTTCAGCGTCTTGAAAAATAAATGGCATGATACGCGCTCTAGGATCCTTGTTCCTTTATTTAAAGCTAAGTTGTTGGTTAATTTCAATTTTAGCTTAAGATGTGCTGCGTTTGCTGAATTTATTACTTTAAATAAAGATTTAATAAAAGCTGATACAATTTATAAAAAATATAAATTTAAAACTAAATATGTACTGAAATAATTACACTTTTTAAAATTCTATTTTATGTTACTACTGTTATTAACTATGTAGGTATATTATATTTATTTACGTTTATGTTTTGGTAATGTTTTATAAGTCTACAACTTGAATTAATGTGTTATTTTTGATATTCCAAATAATATAGTATATTTATAATACATAAACGGATTTGTTTTTCTATTTTTTTCTATGATTTTTTAGTGGTGTCCCGTTTTGACAATTTGAAAAGGTGGTAAGCCTATTTTTTACTAAGATTATTTTTGCCGCCGCACATGTACTGGAGACAGCTTAATATTTTTTAATGTATCACTATCCACCGTTTTGTAAACACCGAGGGTGAAAGGGAACGTGTGCGAATAATTGGCTTAGCCGTTATGTAGTTAATTTGCTTTTGTTTTATTTATTTCAGCATTACTTTCGTTTGCATGAACTGTTACATACACATTTCTGTTATTTAGTTTAATTGTAGTTTCATTGTTTTTCCTCATACAAAAAGTTGTTTTTGTTATCACCGTTTGGCTGTGCTTTTAATATTTTTTAAACCCGTCACCGAAGGTAAAAGGGTATATATAACTTTGTCATTCCGTTTGTAATTTCTTCAATATTGATCCTACACCCTATAAAGTGTATATATTCTGGGTCCTTATGAAAAGCGAAGTTCAAATCCGGTTGTCCGTCTGCCCGTCTGTCTGTTGAAATGGGGTTTCCGAAGCCCCCAGATATGATCGGGGCTTGGTTAGGGTATCTTTATGTCAGGTATTCTCATTGAAATTCAGCCAGATCGGTCCAAAAATGGCTGAGATATGAGCAAAAAACCACGACTACCTCTAATTTTTTCCAAAAATCCCTTGTTGTTGTTGTAATTTTATTACTTTTGTCTGTATATCTAGAGAACGGGGGTGGTATTTCCCGTACAAAAAATATTAAAAATTTTATAAAAACCTGAATTTGTGGACTGTTATATGACATATGGTTACGCCTTATATATCAAAAGACCGGAAATCTTCAGTAGAAAATATTTTCTGAAAATTTCCCGAGTCCAAGCTTTATAACTCAAGTAAATGGTAAAGTTCTTCCTAAACACGTCGGCATTTAAATCTGTCAAATCGATTTAAAAATGGCTAAGTTATGATCAAAATACTGAAATCCCAAAAATTATATTTTTTACCCGAAGGTAAAAGGGTATATATAACTTTGTCATTCCGTTTGTTATTTCAACAATATTGATCCTACACCCTATAAAGTATATATATTCTGGATCCTTATGAAAAACGAAGTTCAAATCCGGTTGTCCGTCTCTCCCCCATTCTCACATTTGTTTACATATACTACCATAATGCCCAATATGATTTTCGTTATCACCCTTCTTTATTATTTCATCTATTTAACGAAATAAGTTTAACAAATAGAAACTAGGAATTTTTGTGTTTTTTTGCTACTTAAAAACTCCCCAAAAAAGATAAAAGAAAACAAACACACATACATGACACAAACTATTTTGGTGAATATACTTCCCTATTTCGGTTCACCACTCAAATAAGTATTATGGTTTACAACAGAAGTGGGCACAATTATAACTGTGCTTGTATTGATGCTTATTAGTATTAATGAGATGGCAGAAGTACCCACCAAACACAAAGCCAAATATAATGGTGCATTATATTTCCTTATTTAATATTTTACGCATTTGAAGTAAAATAAAACATTTTTTTAATAGTTCAAATTGCAGAGAAACAAGTTAAAACCAGATTAATTGATGTAAAACGAAGGTTCAATTAGAAATGAACTAGTTTAAAAAAAACGCGTGTGTTTGCTGGGTAAATTCTCTTGAAAAAAATATCAAAAATAAAAGAAAATGTGTAAGCATCCGCTTCATGTGCATTCGACGCTGTCTCATCGAAAACTAAAATAAAGAGGTTAAGAATACGTGTGAAACCTCTCAGCACAATTGTGCTATGGAGCGCCCACCATTGGTTTACAACTTTGTTATTGCGGTGAACAAAAACATCAAAAGTAATTACAACTCAACTGTGTTGAGTTGTGAGCATTAAACGGGCCATATTTCATTTTAATGATGTTCAAACAACGTATCTTCATGGTTGTCTAGGGGGTGTGTTAAGATAGAAACTGTGAGTTCTCTGGTTCGAATCTTGTTTTTTTCCAAAGAAATTTTTTTTTTTAAATTTTTATTTTTTTTTATATTCTAAAAACGATTTTAAAAAATATTTATCAGTTTTTGCTTTTTAAATTTAATTTATAATGAAGTTTTAAGTATTGTTAATATGTATGTATGTATATGTAAAAATTATTTAGTTTTTGTCTAGTTGCTCTGAATTCTGCTCGTACAATGGTGAATATAGCACTCTTACTTGTTATTATTCACTGTATTTGACAATACCACCAAAAATAAGAAGTTTAAACTAAAATGGTTTGGCTCAGAATATGTACACATTCATACGTATGTATATATTTGTTGTATTTTTCATTATTTTATTTTTCTGTTTTTGATAATCGTTCACTTTTATGTAAAATAATTTAAATAAAAAAAAATCATTTATATTTTTGCGTCCATTCGTTAATGTTTATATTACAAAAGCAAATGTGAACAATTAATAATTCCAATCGTATGCGGGGTTAAGAATACGCGTCTGCATCACAACAAAGCACAAGCCAAACTGAATATACAAATAAACATCATTAAAAAAATATTTCGCACACTCATTCACATCTACTAGAACTATAGTTATGCCAAGTATAAAGGGATTTCAACCAAATGTTTTATTAGGTTGTCCGTTTTACAAATAATGCCCCATATACATATATAATATACTAGCTTAACCCGGTGCGCTGCGCTACACTACTTTAACCACTTCTTCAGTTGAGAGACATTTAATATATGCATCCTATGGGAGGTATTTCCCCTCTGCACCTGCCCGCCTTATTTTATTTTCAAAAGTGAAGTATACGATAAGAGTGACTTCTAGAAAGTTTGAACATTCTTACTTTAACAGTTCTTAGGATATGCGATATTAAACATTGGCGTCCTATGGGGGAACCACTTCCCCCGCTGCTATTTTGTTTCAATTTTGGGGCTCAGATGATCCTTCTACCAAAAGTTCAACAAATTGCTTGCAACGGCTCTTATAAATATTTCTATCAATGAGGGGTACTGCTCCTCCTCTGGCTACCCCGCCCATTTCTATATTTAAATTTATTGTTTACCATAACAGTAGCTTTAACCACGTTTGAAGACTATCCCTTAAATAGTTCTTCAGTTGAGCGATATTTAATATATGGATCCTATGGGAGGTATTTTCCCTCTTGAGCCTACCCGCTTTATTTCTATTTTCAAAAGTGTAGTATACCATACGAGTGACTTCTGCAAATTTTGAACATTCTCACTATAACAGTTTTTAAGATATCCGATATTACACATTGGCGTCCTATGGGGGTAACACTTTCCCCTCTGCTATGAAATGTGTTGGTTTTTGATCACCAATAATCAAACCACCAAACAATTTCTTGAGTTTTGCTTCCTCGGAAATGGCAAATGATGAAATGAGCCTTTCTTTAATTGCATTATATTTGCCCTCTGGAGGTGGCGAAAGCAAAATATCCCCAATAAATTTAAGATATATTGGATCCAAGTTTGTAATAACGTAAGAAAACTTTGTTTCATCTCTTGTTATGTGAGCTAGCGAGAAAATATTTTCAATTTGTATAAACCATAGCTGTGGTTGTTCCGACCAAAATTGAGGCAGTTTTTGAATATTTGTGGATGCAGCAGCAACTTCTGCATTCCTAACACTTCCATAACGTTGAGGCAATACTTGTTGTTGTTGCGAGCTATGAGCAGCAGAGCCTCCAATAGAGTCGCGCGTAGGAGAATGTGTCGTAGGCATTTCGGGGTCACCAAAATATAAAGGTTTTATATTAATAAAAATTACTTTTATATTCAAAATTTTAAAACAAACTAATATTTTATTTGAAATGAAAATATTTGAAAACATATAAAAAGGTTTACTAGATCAAAATTATAAAATGTTTAACAAGTATACACTACAAAACAAACAAACAAACATACAAACATTTTTCATTTTTATATATAAAGATAGGTGATTGTATCTCAAAAATCAAAATAAATTCAGATTATTTGATAACTTACCGTCTATGTGTCAGAATTTGTGTCGCCCATTGTAATTATTGCTGCCAGTTACAAACAGACTTACAATCAATCACACACATGTGTTTACAATGCATTTTATTGGCTGGGTCTTTTTTGGTTGGCCAATAGAAAGTAATATATGTATATGCGTCAGAGATTGGATTGGTTATTTGTAAAATTTGAAAAAGAAAAACATAATATCAGATATTTAAAAGGATTTTGAATTTATAAAAACAAAAAAAAAAAGAGTTTTCAAATTTAATCCCGGGATTTGGGATTTCAAAAAATTAAATCACGAAATTTTTTGGGATGTCTGGATTTTTTGAAATTAAGAGATAAATGTTTTTTTACAGACATTAATTAAAAAAAAACGTCTTTAAATAGAGGTTAACAAACAAAAATTTTATAATTAAAGAAACTGGGAATTAGTTTCTTTCGAAGGCAAATTTTCATACACTGCTAGACTACTATATTGTATATTCTTGTTACATTTACCTAAGCTTTCCTTTGGACAGCAATGAAGTATATTGTATGTACAGAAAAATTTACAATTATTAGACACTAGCAGAATTTCTGGCCCGCTACCGCCTCCGTCTGGTTAGTGATACTTTATAAATTGAATGTATTTAACTCAACAATTTTAAATTTAATTTTCAATGACAGTATAAACAGAGTTAATAAAATAAATATTAGAGATCAATATTGTGTTCCTTATGGTCTCAAGTAGGAATGTCATAATGAATTTCTTTTGATAAAAAAGGTAAAATATAACTATTAAGTTAAAAAGGTTAAATCCCGGGATTCGCTGATTTTTATTAATTTGGATTTACATACTGCACTACAGTTAAAATTTAATGGTACAATTTTACTGCTTACTGCTATACATAATGCTGTGCCCATGTTCTGTAACTCTCGCGTCGAGAAAGTTTTCGATTGAAATGTGTGCAATGAAACAAAAATGCCATAAATTGAAACAAACAGATGTTTTTCTCACTTAACTGTGTCTGTAACTTTTTTTGGCGAGTACAAGCTGTCACGTAAGGAAATTACTCGCCAATTTACAGAAAAAGTGTGTCTGTAACATTTTGGTGAGAAAATTTCCCGCTTTGAACTGTCAAATAAACTCACGAATAAAAATGGGGCGAGAAAAAATTTTAACACTAAAAAAGAACTAAAAATGCAAAATGCAAAGAATAATAATAATAACATTTTGTTCTTGGCACATTTTTCATTGTTTTATTGTTTTGATTTTAACATTTTTATAAAAAATACGAATGTCTTCAAAGCTCGTTTGCAAATAACAAATATAAAAGTCGCTCTTTACACAATTTGGTATAGCCGACGGTTGTATTTTCGCCGCCGTCGTTGAAAAATTTTCAATTTTTGTTAATTTTGGTAGCCGTCAACGATATGTGTTACTGGCGCTCTGAACGTCTGCAATGTCACATCGGCTTCGAGTGCAATATTATGACATTTATAACGTAACGCCGTAATCTCTTTTGATAGTTTTCGACAAGTGTTACAGACACACATTTTTCTCACTTTTCGAGAAACGATGGAATATTTTGTTTCACATCTTTTCGATGCAAGAAGTTCTCACAAAAGTTACAGAACATGGGTACTGAAAGCAAACAAAATTATGTTGGAAACCTCCTTGCATAATAAAAATAATAATATAAGTAATGATTATAATAATAACAATTATCATAATACTAATAATAATAATATTAATAATAATAACCTGTGCAGTATCGGCTTCCCAAGTAGAAAATGTGGAAAGTGGCTCAATAGAGAGTTCGCCTCGGCAGGAACTAATCCAGAAGACGAGAAAGCTGGAGGAGGACGCGATTTCTCAATGTATATTGATAATACGCGACATGCAGCAGGCTTTCAACCGCTAAAGGAATATAAGCAGTGAGGTCAAGACGGGAGTTGCAAAAATATCCGAGTTATTGGATGTGACGCTAAACTACAGGCGCACTTGGAAGAGAGCAGAACCGGAAAAAGTGCTTACGGACCACCACAAGAGGGCCGTAAGCCAGCAGTTAGCAGTCGTTACAACTCCTGTGACGACAAACCAGAAACGAGTGGCTACCAGCCCGGCTGTTCCAGCAAGCAGCAAAAGAGCTAGAGCAAAGGAGCCCATTAACGGCAGAGAAGCGATCCCCGAAAAAGGAGAAGATAATTGGAGGACTGTCACCAAGAAAGGCAGAAAGAGGAAGACGAAGAATACTTCAGCCGTGCCCAACAGGGGAAATAAGCCACGACAACAACGTGCAAAACCGGAAGCGGTGATAATCAAACCCGCAGGTAATCACAGCTATGCAGAGGTACTTAAAGATCTACGTAGTAAGATAACAACTGATGATTCAGTCAGAATAAAGTCTGTAAGGAAAACGCAGAGTGGAGCCATACTTCTAGAGCTCGGTAGAGGGCAACAGGTTAGGCCGGAATTCCTTCAGCAGCTGCGGAACACTAGCCGGGATATAGCCTCCGTGGCGGAGATAAAGCCGAAAGCTACGATAGAGATACGAGACCTTGACTTGCTGACACTCAAAGAAGAAGTGGAAACAGCAATTCGGAAACTGCTCATTAACCCAGAGGAGCAGATCCAGACGAGGATCACGCTGCTGAATGCGCGAGAACAGATACGGGCTTTCGTCAAATTTTTTTTTTTTTTGTCATTATTTTTTATTGAATCTTCATATATTAAATATGAACTAACAATAATTAATCAAATCTTAGCCTAATACGTTATTTTATCTCCTGCCAGTGCCAGACAAAATTTTCTTCATCACGGGTTATGTTCACTTTTATAGGTGTTTATCGCTCATCTAATTGGGTAAGTGCTGCAGTGTCTCTTCTTCTTAAGCGAGTGTGGCCGCCATGATTTAAAATATTTCGAGCTAGTGGATTTGGGTGTTGTTCAAGCCTTTTTAAATATTTTATTGCATATTTTGTAATCATAGATTTCACTAATGGCACATTGAGATCCTTATGAATATTTGAGTTTTTAACATACCAGGGAGCGGCTGTGATTATTCGAAGAAGTTTATTTTGGCGCCTTTGAATTTTGTCGATATAAGAGGCCGAGGCAGTGCCCCATAGTTGAATACCGTAGCACCAGATAGGCTTTAAGATAGAGTTGTAAAGTATAAGCTTGCAATCGAGACTAAGGACAGAATTTCTTCCAATAAGCCAATGAATTTGAATGGCTTTTAGTTTCATTTGAGTTAATTTTGCCTCTATATGGCATTTCCACGTTAATCGCCGATCCAGATGTATACCGAGATATTTAACATGCGAATGTTGAGGAATTATTTGATTATTGATTGTAATAGGGGGGCAAGATTCCCGGCGCAAAGTGAATGTTATATGTACGCATTTTTGCTCATTAACCATTATCCTCCATTGTCTTAACCATATTTCTAGTTGAAATATGTGATGCTGTAAGTAACGCGATGCTTCATAACGATTTTCGTGGACGCTTAGAAAAGCTGTATCGTCTGCAAATGTTGAAGTTTGTGTGTAGTTGCTTGTTGGCATGTCCGAAGTATAAATTAAGTATAATAGGGGGCCCATGATGCTGCCTTGTGGGACTCCAGCGGCAATGGGCTGAGGTGAACTGGAGAAATTTCCTTCTTTAATAATAAATTGACGACCGACTAAGTAGCTTTCTAGCAGCTTGTGTGTGTTTGCTGGTAAATTTTGCTTCAATTTGTGTAATAAGCCTTCATGCCAGACTTTGTCAAAAGCTTGCGAAACATCGATGAAGAGTGCTGAGCAATATTTCTTTTCTTCAAATGCTTTTCTTATGACATTTACTATTCGATGAGTCTGCTCGATTGTGCTGTGTTTTCTTCTAAATCCGAACTGATGGTTTGGAATACATCTATTTTCACTTAAAATTGGTGTTAATTTTGAAACTAATAATTTCTCAAACAGCTTTGACATATTTGATAATAAGCTAATAGGTCTATAAGACTCAACTTTTGTATGGTCTTTACCTGGCTTTGGTATCATGGTAACTAAGGAAACCTTCCATTTTTCAGGATAGTATTCAAGGCGTAAAATAGCATTAAAAATAAAAAGAATAATTTTCTTTGCTATGCGAGGTAGCTCCAAAAGCATTTTATTACTGATTTTATCAATACCAGGTGCCTTCTTAGTGTTTAAGTCACAAATAGCCTTTTCGATTTCTCTTATCTCTAATCTGAGGGGAATAGCTGCTCTAGCATCAACAGGTGGTAACTCGACCGTAATATTGTGAGATATATTTGGTGTAAATACGTTTTTCAAATGACTAACAAAAAGATTTCCTTTTTCAATATCGTTTCTTGCCCAACTACCATTCAAGTTTCTTAATGGTGGCTTAGATATAACTGGCCTTTTTAGATTTCTAGCTGCATGCCATAATGAGTAGTCAGATTGTGGAGTTGCATCAAGTTCCTTAAGATATTTTTCTAGAGAAGCCGTTTTCTGATTCTGTAGTAACTTTCTTAGCCTTTTTGTGCATTCTTTTAATAAAATCTTAAGTTGCGCGGATCTGTAAAGTTGCCACTCTCTTCGAACTCTCCTTTTTTCAGTCAAGAGCCGCTCGACATCTGAAGAGCATATTTTATTATTTTTAATTTTTTTGGGGGTAACGCTGGAGTGTTGAACATCTAGTTTAAGATAACTGTCAAAGTTAACAAGAGAGAGATCCACATTCTCCGGTGTACTAAGCGGAATATTTTCTGTGCAATGGGCACTGAGAAATTTTTTATATTTTAACCAATTTATTTGTGTGGCTGGCGTCGCTAAGTAACCTGACGGAAATACAATTCTATTTGGGTTCGATATAGTAACAATTGTAGGTGTGTGGTCGGATGATAATTCTAAGGAAGCTTCAACATGAATCGTTTCTGTGGGGATGTTTTTAACCACGCCAAAGTCGATAACATCTGGAATTTTGTGCTGATCAGTAGGCCAATATGTTGGTTGCCCGCTCGCGACCACATTTAAACCCATTTTAGAGATTGTGTTAAACAAAACACGACCTTTTGGTGTTATAAGTCGTGACCCCCAGAAGGTATGTTTAGCGTTATAATCGCCAGCGGCCAGAAAACAGGGTCCTAATGATTTATAATATTTATAATATTGGCCTTCTGATATGGAAAATCTAGGTGGAGAGTATAAAGAAGAAATTACTATTTTTCGATTTAGCTCCTCAACACAAATAGTCGTTGCTTGCAGATAGTCTTCACGGTGATCACACATAATGTAGTGTTTGACTCGAGTTTTTATTAAGATGGCAGAACCTCCACAAGCTCTATCTCGAGGGTCCTTGGTATCATATAGTATATAACCATTGATTTTAAACGTATTTCTTGAGGTCAAATGAGTTTCAGAAATCATCATGACATCAATTTGTTTCTTTTTAAGAAAGTATTCTAATTCATTTTTATGTTGGCGGATGCCGTTTGCGTTCCAAAAACAAATTTTTAAACAGTTCATGGTTTGTTAAGTACAGCTTGCAATAACATCGATTGCATTCTAAGAATTTCCTGCATCATATTACCCATTGTGTTCGTAAAATTATTTACTGTTTGCACTAATGTTTCCATGGTTTTTTCTAAACGACTTAAATTAGAAACCGGAGTTTCATCATTACTTGGCGAGGCACCTTGCATTGGCTGATGGTTTGATTTTAGGACGTTAGCGTAAGAGGTTCTGTTATTACTAGGCTGGGGGGCTTGAATTGCATTTGTGTTTACCTGATTTGCAACCTGCATTTGAGGGGTATTTGTTTTCGGTCCAACCGTCTGCTTGACAATATTATATACTGGGCATCCTCTATAATTGGCAGTGTGATTACCGCCACAGTTGCTACATTTTTTTACGTTGGGGTCGGTTTTAGACTTATCACAACAAATTGTACCGTGTAGTTCACCACATACTACGCAGACAGGGGGTAAGTAGCAGTATGCCTTGGTATGGCCAAATTCTTGGCAGTTTAAGCACTGAACAGGTCCGTTTTTATTGTGCGGCTCCTCAATTGTGATTTTTCTGTATAGAATATATTTCACACTATAAATGGGATGCGTTTCGTTTTTTTTTAACTTAATGTCGCCGGGCTCTAATTCTACTCGAAAAAGTGGTTGTGGAATTTTGTCCCTATTTCTAATATTTACCACATGTTTTATCTTGAAGCCTTTTTCTTCCAAGAAAGTTTAAGTTTCCTCTGGGTCTACGCATGAATCAATTCCCTTAATCACCACCTGGAGACCTTTACTGCTCTTGAGTTGGTATGTGTAAAAACTTTTTTTGAGTGCCTCAAATTTGCTAATTACTTTCCGAAAGTCATTTTCATGATTAACTTGAATTTTAGTTTCATTTATACTACCTCGCTTTATTGCGGCAACATAAAAGGAATTTTCACCAATCAACGAAATTAAACTCTTTATTAGATCATTTGAGTTATGCTCCCTAAGATATATTGGGGGAGGCTTGGACGATTTTATGACGTTTGGGGCTTCAGAGGGTTCATCCTCCAGAATTGCAAAGCGATTTTGGGAATTTATTTTATCAAAAGATGGCACTTTGGATGCCGAAGCAACAGCTGCAGAGGTAGGGCTGCGTCCCCGTTTAAGCACTGTTATGTACCTGTCCATACCAACTTGTACTGTAGGCTTTTGACAATTTTTTACAGGGGGGTTTTCCATTTCATTTGTGTTTAAGTTGGTATCATTTCCCACTAAATTTGTTTTTGACGTCACGGCAATACTTGCTGGCCTGACAACACTTGTCACCAAATCTAGTTGTAGTTTTTTTAATGAGTCACTATCCACTGTTTTTGTAAACACCGAGGGTGATAGGGAACGTGTTCGAATAATTGGCTTAGCCGTTAAATAGTTTATATTGTTTTGTTTTGTTTTATTTATTTCTACATTATTATCGTTTGCCTGAACTAAAACGTAAACGTTTCTTACATTTTGTCTTAGTGTTGTTTCACTGTTCGTACTTATGCAAAGAGTTGTTTTTGTTTTTCACCGTTTTGCTTTGCTTTAATATTTTTATTATTTATTGTATTTTACAACAACAAAAAAAAACAAGAAATTTAAATTTAAATGTTTTTGTTCAGAATATGTATACACATGTATGAACATTCATACGTACATACATATATATTTTTACTGTTTTATTTTATTTAATTTTATCGTTTTAAATTGTTCACTATTAATGTTAACATTATCGGCAGAAAGTGCTGCTGCGCTTATCGATGTTGGCTTTGTAAAAATTGGATGGATCCGAGCAAGGATGAGATTGTGCGAAGATATCAGAAGGTGCTATCGATGTCTTGGGATGGGGCACATCCAAGCAAACTGCTCCGGCGTGGACAGGAGGGATAGGTGCATCAGATGCGGACAGTCTGGGCACAAAATGAAAGACTGTAATGCAGCTCCCAAATGCATTCAATGCGCGGAGGCAAAACTTGAGAGGACTGAGCACCTTTCAGGCTCAAGAAGGTGTCCACTAAGCAAAAAATGATGACAGTTCTTCAGGCAAACATGCACAGAAGCCGGACGGCAGATCCGGTTGGTGCTACACATACGTCCGAACAGATCAATTTACACTAATGAGCTGTTACCTCACCCCTAGTGATATTATGGAGCAATTTAGGATAAAGCTAGATCTAATTGAATATAAGATTCGAGAAATAGGTGGCGCCTTTATAGTAGCTGGGGATTTCAACGCCAAGGCTGTCGAATGGGGAAGTTCAACAACGAACACACGAGGAAGGTGCATTTTAGACATGGCCGCCAGATTGGGCCTGGTTGTGACAAATACTGGTTCCGCCACTACTTTCAGAAGACCGGGATGTGAATACACCACGCCGGACATCACCTTAGTGACTGACAGTCGGACTGCAATGGTCGAAGGATGGAAAGTAATGGAGGATTACACTGGAGGTGATCACCAATATATTTCCTTCCAGATTACAGCGCCAACAAACGCCGCACGGACATCAATAGAGAGAGGTACTCGTAAGTGGAACGTAAGGAACCTAGACCCTGGAGTATTTTTGGAGAATTTTGATAGAGCTATACCTGCGACTAATAGTGACGCTGCTTCTTTGGCGAACGCGATGACACAACGCATAGTTCGAGGCTGCGATGCAGCAATGCCACGTATAACGCAGCACCCAAGAAGACAACCCGTGTATTAATGGACTCCAGAAATTGCCGAACTCAGACGGATCTGCCACCGCGACAGAAGAAGATACACCCGGGCTAGGCGAGCCGGGGAAGCCTTGATGGAGGCCGAAGTATTCAGTCGTTCACGGAAAGCGTTGAAGCATGCGATAATAAGAAGTAAAAAAGCGAAATGGGAAGAACTCCGTAGAGATCTCAACAGTAACCCTTGGGGACTAGGCTATAAGATCGTTACGAAGAAGCTTAGTGCCAACTCTGCTACCCCACACCTGGAGAATGAGGTTATCAACAGTATCGTTAGAGAATTATTTCCCACACACCCTGTGCTGCATGAGGAATGGGATGACCGTATTGATGAGACGCCAGTGCCCTTCACTGAAGAGGAGCTAAAAACTGCTGCTAGGAGCCTTAAAAAGGGCAAAGCTCCTGGCCCAGATGGAATACCAGCAGAGGTACTCACGCTCCTGGCCGAAGAGCGGCCAGACGCGTTGCTCGAGGTATACAATGCCTGCATAGCCCAGGGGATCTTTCCTAAGCCGTGGAAGATACAAAAGCTCGTGCTGATTAGCAAAGGCCGGGGTGACCCAAACCAACCGTCAGCATATCGCCCTCTCTGTATGCTGGATAGTGCCGGCAAGCTTCTGGAGAAATTATTGCAACGCCGATTAGCAGACTCCGTCGAGATGGCTGGAGGATTATCGCAGAGACAGCATGGCTTTCGACCAGGCAAATCTACTCATGGTGCCATTGAGGATGTAGTAAGAAGCTTCGAAGCCACACAACGCCCACGATACTACCCAAAGCGTATACTCGTCTTAGCTACACTTGATGTACGCAATGCTTTTAATAGCCTACGATGGGTTGATATTACGAAGGCACTACGGGAGAGATTCAGCATCCCCGGATACCTACTGAAAATCCTTCAGAGTTACCTTAGAGATCGTAAGCTGCTCTACGATACGCCAGAAGGCCAAAGGCGCAAATCGATAACATCCGGCGCAGCTCAGGGATCAATTTTGGGTCCCGATCTTTGGAACATGAGTTATTATGAGATACTTTCGATAGATATACCACCAGACACACACCTTTTAGGATACGCAGATGATAAAGCGGCCGTAATCTCAGCACGAGATACTGATGACGCGAGAAGAAAGCTGAACCAAGTCATGATAAGGACGCAAATATGGCTAGAAAACCATGGGCTGGAGCTTGCTAGAAACAAGACTGAGGTAATACTGTTGACGCGAGCACACATCCCACTTGAAATTAGCATGCATATTGGTGATACTCCCTTGGTCACAAAAAAGGAGGTGAAATATTTGGGCATCAAACTTGACTGCAGGCTCACTTATTGGGCTCAAATACAACACGCGGCCACCAAGGCTGCAAAGGTTACAGGCATGCTAAGCAGGCTAATGGCGAATATCGGTGGACCAACACAGAGCAAGAGGAGACTAATTATGGCAGCAACCAATTCTATACTCTTATATGGCAGTGAAATCTGGGGGGAGGCGATGCGGGCGAAGACTAAACGCAAAGTACTGGGGGCAGTTCAGCGCACGGCGGCACTAAGAGTCGCTTCGGCTTACCGTACGGTTTCGGGCAACGCGGTATTTGTTATAAGCGGAGAAATACCTGTCGATCTCTTGGCGCTTGAGCGAAATGAAGCATGGCAATCTAGGGGAGATGTTCCTGCTATTAGTGCTGCAGAGCGGAGATCTCAAACCATCCAGCGATGGCAAAACAGATGGAGCACAGAAACGACCGGTAGATGGACGGCAAGAAAGATGGACGCAGAGGAAATCTGGGGAGGTTAACTACTTTCTGACCCAATTTCTCTCGGGTCATGGATACTTTAAAAAGTATTTGTACCGCATGGGCAAGACGGGTGATCCTGCTTGTATCTATTGCGGCGAGGCGAACGATGATGCGGAACACACGTTCTTTAACTGTACCAGATGGTCCGCAGAAGGAAACGCACTGAGGGAGCAAATCGGCGAGTTTAATGCTGATAATATAGTTGAAAAAATGATCGAATGCGGAGACAAATGGAATGCAGTAGGACACTATGTCGAAAATGTGTTACGGACGAAGAAAAAAGGCCTCGATAATTTGAGGCAACGTGAGCGCCAACGAACGGAGGATGAGCAGCAAGAGCACGCTGCCTATGAACATGATGGACCCAGACGTGGGTAAATAGAGCAGTCCTTCCGAGGACGAAGTTTCTGGGCCTTCCCGAAGTAATACGGATAGCAGTTCCGGGAAGGCACTTCACCAGAAAATGAGGAGGGATTGTTTTAGTGGAAACACCACTCGACGCAGTTGACGACGGTCACTGTAAGTGCGAAGGCATTTTTAACCCTACCTCACACATCAAAAAAAAAAAAAAAAAAATATATATTATTTCTAAAGCAGTTTTTTTGTCGGTTGCAAATACCTCCCATACCACCGCATCAAATTTAATTAATGATATCTCATTTTAAAGCTTATTTCTAACACTAATGACGAAAAATAATAAGAAATTGAAAAATTAATATTTTCATTGATAAAAATTATATTTTATATAGAACTGCAATAGAACTGCATGATAATACTGTTCAAACGTGGTAACACAGGGTCGCTTAACAGAACTGCATGATAATACTGTTCAAATGTGGTAATACAGGGTCGCTTAATAGTAATACAGTTCTACATAATATAGTATGTATTAAAATCCATTCTGGCAATACCGCTATTTACTATAATGCCGTTTATTACTAAGTCAGTTATATTCATCATTTTCATTGATAAAAATTATATTTTAAAATGTATTGAAGTTACTAAAATTTCTATTAATTATTTTCATTTTATGTTAAAAAAATGACAACTAACGGTGCGAAATATTCGCACGGGTCATCTAGTAATAATAATAATAATAATAATAATAATAATAATAATAATAATTATAATAATAATAATAATAATAATAATAAAAATAATAATAATTATAATAAATAGAAACTGGGAATTATTTCCCTCCGAAGGTTACTTTTTTATATTATATTCAACATTTTTTTCATTTTTTCGAATTTATTCTATGAGCTAAATTTCAGTTATGTATTTTATAAAGCTTTTTTGTAATAGTTCTATTCCTTCAATTTTTCTTAATAATTATAATAATAATAATAAGAATAATAATAATAATTATAATAAAAATAATGATAATAATAATAATCATCATCATCATCATCACAATAATAATAATAATACGCGAGGACACATGCCACTTGAAATTAGCATGCATATTGGTGATACTCCCCTGATCACGAAGAAGGAGGTGAAGTGAAACATGTAAAGAGAATTCGTCTTGTGTTTAATAATTTGACATCCCTACAAGAAATGAATGAGCGAGTAGTCACATTTTTCATTTTGGCGTTAAGAAAATGATAGAAAGAAATGACCGAATGTGACCGAAAATTTTATTTCGGACACTTCTTTCTATCATTTTCTAAAACCAAAATGAAAAATGTGACTACTCGCTCATTGATTATTGTTGGGATCTTCAAAGAACTGCAACTACCTGGTAAATAATTCTGCCTTAATTTGTCATTATGTATAGGTATATATAGTGCATCAATTTCTATGAAATCCCCCATTCAAATAAAATAATCCAAAAATGGTTAACATTTTTCGATAATAGGGAAAGTCCAAATTTGTTTATTATATGCAATATATTTTTATTGTACCACCTAGTAATTGCTATGTAGAGCGTGTTTTCAGCGTCTTGAAAAATAAATGGCATGATACGCGCTCTAGGATCCTTGTTCCTTTATTTAAAGCTAAGTTGTTGGTTAATTTCAATTTTAGCTTAAGATGTGCTGCGTTTGCTGAATTTATTACTTTAAATAAAGATTTAATAAAAGCTGATACAATTTATAAAAAATATAAATTTAAAACTAAATATGTACTGAAATAATTACACTTTTTAAAATTCTATTTTATGTTACTACTGTTATTAACTATGTAGGTATATTATATTTATTTACGTTTATGTTTTGGTAATGTTTTATTAGTCTACAACTTGAATTAATGTGTTATTTTTGATATTCCAAATAACATAGTATATTTATAATACATAAACGGATTTGTTTTTCTATTTTTTTCTATGATTTTATAGTGGTGTCCCGTTTTGACAATTTGAAAAGGTGGTAAGCCTATTTTTTACTAAGATTATTTTTGCCGCCGCACATGTACTGGAGACAGCTTAATATTTTTTAATGTATCACTATCCACCGTTTTGTAAACACCGAGGGTGAAAGGGAACGTGTGCGAATAATTGGCTTAGCCGTTATGTAGTTAATTTGCTTTTGTTTTATTTATTTCAGCATTACTTTCGTTTGCATGAACTGTTACATACACATTTCTTTTATTTAGTTTAATTGTAGTTTCATTGTTTTTCCTCATACAAAAAGTTGTTTTTGTTATCACCGTTTGGCTGTGCTTTTAATATTTTTTAAACCCGTCACCGAAGGTAAAAGGGTATATATAACTTTGTCATTCCGTTTGTAATTTCTTCAATATTGATCCTACACCCTATAAAGTGTATATATTCTGGGTCCTTATGAAAAGCGAAGTTCAAATCCGGTTGTCCGTCTGCCCGTCTGTCTGTTGAAATGGGTTTTCCGAAGCCCCCAGATATG
This sequence comes from Pollenia angustigena, assembly GCA_930367215.1. Lineage (NCBI taxonomy): Eukaryota > Metazoa > Arthropoda > Insecta > Diptera > Polleniidae > Pollenia > Pollenia angustigena. The sequence continues at coordinate 4,805,514 of OV884061.1, read as the reverse complement.
ATGGGGGTATCTTTATGTCAGGTATTCTCATTATACCCTCCACCACAATTAGTTGTGAAGAGGGTATATTCAGTTTGTCATTCCGTGTGAAACTTTTTTACTATTCATCTCAGACCCTATAAAGTATATATATTCTGGGTCCTTGAGTAATTTTAAGTCGATTTAGCCATGTCCGTCTGTCTGTCCGTCTGTCAATCTCACTTTCGAAAAACTCAAAAGAAATCAACAAACTTGGTGTCAAATTGCTTGTAGTTATCCTAAGCAGTTTGGAATTGAAATTCAGCAAAATCGGTTCAATAGGATCTGAGCTATGAATCAAAATGTGGAACCACCACCTAAAAAAAATTGATAATTTTGTTACAAAAACTAACATAAATGGTGGAAAAATGCACAGAATGATATAAGATTTCGCAGCAATTCGTTAAATTCAACTGGAAATCACGCTGTGAAATTTCGTGAAGATCCGTTAATAATTTACCCTAGGCCCCATATAAGCCCTACTCCCGGAAAACAGTATATTAAGCCTAAAACCCTAACTAACAATGCTATCATTACAAATTTTGGCAAGTCACAGTTACATAGGACTAGAAATTAAACTGTTTAGTTTCGTGAAGATCGGTCCATAATTTACCATAGGCCCCATATAAAACCTACTTCCGGAAAACAACTTAGTACGCCTAAAAACGTAAAAAATAATGCTATCATAACAAAATTTGGTAAATCAAAGTTTTATTGGACAAGAAATAAAATTGTGTTATTTCGTGAAGATCGGTCCACAACTTACCCTGGGCCCCATATAAACCTTACTCCCGGAAAACAGTTTAGTACGCCTAAATCCGTAAAAAATAATGCTATCATAACAAAATTTGGTACGTCAAAGTTTTATAGGACAAGAAATAAAACTGTGTAATTTCGTGAAGATCGGTCTATAATTTACCCTGGGCCCCATATAAACCCTACTCCCGGAAAACAGTTTAGTACGCCTAAAACCGTAAAAAATAACGCTAGCGTAACAAAATTTGGTACGTCACAGTTTTTTAGGACAAAAAATAACACTGTGAAATTTCGTGACGAGCGGTCCATAATTTACCTTGGGCTCCATATAAACCCTACTACCGGAAAACAGTTTAGTACGCCTAAAACCGTAAAAAATAATGCAATCATAACAAATTTTGGCTCGTCACAGTTTTATAGGACTATAAATGATACTGTGAAATTTCGTGAAGATCGGTACATAATTTACTCTAGGCCCCATAGAAACCCTACTCCCGGAAAACAGTTCAGTACACCTAAAACCACAATTAATAATGCTATCATAACAGAAATTGGTAAGTCACAGTTTTAAAGGACTAGAAATGACGCTGTGAAATTTCGTGATGATAGGTCCATAATTTACCCTAGGCCCCATATAAACCCTTCTACCGGAAAACAGTTTGGTTGCCATAATAGTAGCTTTAACCACGTTTGATGACTCTCCCTTTAATAGTTCATCATTTGAGCTATATTTAATATATGCATCCTATGGGAGTATTCCCCCCTGCGCCTTCCCGCTTTATTTTTATTTTCAAAAGTGTAGTATACCATAAGAGTGAGTTCTGCAAATTTTGAACATTCTCACTGTAACAGTTCTTAAGATATGCGATATTTAACATTGGCGTCCTATGGTGGGTAACACTTCCCCCGCTGCTATTTTAGTTAAATTTTGTGGCTCAGAAAATCCTACTACCAAAAGTTCAACAAAATGCGTGCAGCGGCTCTTATTAATATTGCTATCTATGAGGGGAACTGCTCCTCCTCTTTCCACCCCGCCCATTACTATATTGAAATTTTTAGTTTGCTATAATAGTAGCTTTAACAACGTTTGAAGACTCTCCCTTTAATAGTTCTTCAGTTGAGCGATATTTAATATATGCATCCTATGAGATGCATATATTACCCGCTTTATTTTTATTTTGAATAGTGTAGTATACCATAAGAGTGACTTCTATGCTTAAGATATGCGATATTAAATATTGGCGTCCTATGGGGGAAACCACTTCCCCCGCTGCTACTTTATTTCAATTTTCGGGCTCAGAAGATTAACTACCAAAAGTTTAACAAAATGCGTGAAGCGGCTCTAAAGATATGCGATATTTAATATAGGCATCCAATGGGGGTACCAATTCCCCTGCCCCTATCGCAAAAATAAGTAGCCTATTTTATTTTGAGGGCTCACGTGATGCTACTGTAAAATTTCAGGAATATCGGTTCAGTAGTTTAGGAGTCTATAAGCCAACATACAAACAAACATACAAACATTTTTCATTTTTATATATGTATACATATATAGATAGATAGATTGTATCTCAAAAATCAAAATATTATTATTAGATTATTTGTTAACTTACCGTCTATGTATCAGAATTTGTGTCGCCCATTGTAATTATTGCAGACTTACAAATCAACCCTATTGTACATTTTATTATATTTTATTTCACTTATGCACACTGGCACACACACAGGTGTTTACTTACAATGCATTTTATTGGCTGGGTCTTTTTTGGTTGGCCAATAGAAAGTAATAAAGTCTGGGTACTTTTCCAGTAGCAAATACTCAGTAAATTTTTTTGGGAGAGTAAGACCAATATTACTCTATCGGCTGAAAAAATCTCAAAAAGTACGCAGACAGTATCCAGTGAAATTTTGCAAGAAAACAGCTGATCGGTGTGTAAACAATTGAAATAACAAAGCAAAAGAATTTAAGCATATGTTTACGCAAAATAGAATTCTCGGGGTAAATTCAAAAATTATTAATTAAAGTGAAGCTTAAAAACTGTTGTAAATTAAAAAACTTGTTTATTACACTGTTATTAGTTTGGTAAATTCAATTTCTTCTTAGTTTTTAGTTTTATTTGTCGGGTTTTTTATAAAATTCTTTTGCTTACATTGCCCAACATAGTGCCGGCTTACAATGGAAAAAAATAATGAAATACCCAATACAGAGCCCTCCAACAGCTTGACAACGGAGAAAAATAATTTGGATGTGAAGTGCTCGCCAGGAACACAATTCCAAATACTCGCCTCTTCAATTGCAAAGTTTGTCCCACAAAGTTCTGCTGGTTCTATCGGTTCTGCCATCTCCACTCCACTTACGCCACGGTCGCACTGTATATTTGGATTTTTCTAGCATGAAGTAAAATGTTTTGTTTATTATAATTTATTATAAACGTTAAAAATCAACACAATTCTAACTACTTACCTCTGCCATTGTTAAATTTAAATTTTTATATTCATTTTACAAAAACTATTTGATTCAAACAGCTCTTCAAACTATTTGCAAAATCTTGCAAGCGGAAATTTCTCCAGTAACATTTTGCAAGTTCTCTAACTTCCAACTGTCAAAAAATTCTCTTTTTGGCTCTCTCGCTGCAAGAGATTTGGAGTACGCAGACAACATTTTGCAAGATTTTGCAACATTTTGCGCAAAATATGTGTACGCAGACAGACCTAATATATATTCGTCAGAGATTGGATTGGTTATTTGTAAAATTTAAAAAAGAAAAACATAATAGCAGATATTTAAAAGGATTTTGAATTTATAAAAAAAAAAAAGAGTTTTCAAACTTAATCCCGGGATTTGGGATTTCAAAAAATTAAATCACGAAATTTTTTAGGATGTCTGGATTTTTTGAAATTAAGAGATAAATGTTTTTTTACAGACATTAGTTAAAAAAAAAAACGTCTTTAAAAAGAGGTTAACAAACAAAAATTTTATTATTACAGAAACTGGGAATTATTTTCTTTCGAAGGTAACTTTTATGCTGTATTTAACATTTTTTATTTTTCGAATTTATTCTATGAGTTAAATTTCAGTTATGTATTTTATAAAGCTTTTTTGTAATAGTCGTATTCCTTAAATTTTCATAAATGACTTCATACAATACTAGACTATTATATTGTATATTCTTGTTACATTTACGTAAGCTTTCCTTTGGACAGCAATGAAGTACATTGTATGTACAGAAAAATTTACAATTATTAGACACTAGCAGAATTTCTGGCCCGGTACGGCCTCCGTCAGCATTCTTTGTGTAACACTGGTTAGTGATACTTTATAAATTGAATGTATTTAACTCAACAATTTTAACTTTTCTAACTTTCATTTGTAATGACAGTATAAACAGAGTTAATAAAATAAATATTAGAGATCAATATTGTGTTCCTTATGGTCTCAAGTAGGAATGTCATAATGAATTTCTTTTGATAAAAAAGGTAAAATAAAAATATTAAGTTAAAAAGGTTAAATCCCGGGATTCGCTGATTTTTATTAATTTGGATTTACATACTGCACTACAGTTAAAATTTAATGGTAAAATTTTACTGCTTACTGCTATACATAATGCTGAAAGCGAACAAAATTATGTTTGAAACCTCCTTGCATAATAAAAATAATAATAATAGTAATGATTATAATAATAACAATTATAATAATACTAATAATAATAATATTAATATTAATAATAATAATAAATAAGACCAAACGCAAAGTACTGGGGGGAGTACAGCGCACGGCGGCACTTAGAGTCGCTTCGGCTTATCGTACGGTTTCGGGCAACGCGGTATTTGTTATAGGTGGAGAAATACCTGTCGATCTCTTGGCGCTTGAGCGAAATGAACGACCGGCAGATGGACGGCAAGGCTTATCCCATATATAGAAAGATGGACGCAGAGGAAATCTGGGGAGGTTAACTACTTTCTGACCCAATTTCTCTCGGGTCATGGATACTTTCAAAAGTATTTGTACCGCATGGACAAGACGGGTGATCCCGCTTGTATCTATTGCGGCGAGGCGAACGATGATGCGGAACACACGTTCTTAACTGTACCAGATGGTCCGCAGAAAGAATCGCACTGAGGGAGCAAATCGGCGAGTTTAATGCTGATAATATAGTTGAAAAAATTATCGAATGCGGAAACAAATGGAATGCAGTAGGACACTACGTAGAAAATGTGTTACGGACGAAGAAAAAATACCTCGATAATTTGAGGCAACGTGAGCGCCAACGAACAGGGGATGAGAACCAAGAGCACGCTGGCTAGGAACATGATGGGCCCAGACGTGGGTAAATAGAGTAGTCCTTCCGAGGACGAAGTTTCTGGGCCTTCCCGAAGTAATACGGATAGCAGTTCCCAGAAGACACTTCACTAGAAAAATGAGGAGGGATTGTTTAGTGGAAACACCACTCGACACAGTTGACGACGGTCACTGTAAGTGCGAAGGCATTTTTAACCCTACCTCACACATAAAAAAAAAAAAAAATAATAATAATAATAATAATGATAATAATAATTATAATAATTATAATAATAATAATAATAATAAAAATAATAATAATAATTATAATAAAAATAATGATAATAATAATAATCATAATCATCGTCATCATCATCATAATAATAATACGCGAGGACACATGCCACTTGAAATTAGCATGCATATTGGTGATACTCCCCTGATGACGAAGAAGGTGGTGAAATATTTGGGCATCAACCTTGACTGCAGGCTCACTTATTGGGCCCAAATACAACACGCAGCCACAAAAGCTGCAAGGGTTACGGGCATGGTGAGCAGGCTAATGGCGAATATCGGCGGACCAACACAGAGCAAGAGGAGACTGATTATGGCAACAACCAATTCAATACTACTGTATGGCAGTGAAATCTGGGGAGAAGCGATGCGGGCGAAGACTAAACGCAAAGTGCTGGGGGCAGTACAGCGCACGGCGGCACTTAGAGTCGCTTCAGCCTATCGCACGGTTTCGGGCGAAGCGGTATTTGTTATAAGTGGAGAAATACCTGTCGATATCTTGGCGCTGGAACGAGATGAAGGATGGGAAACTAGGGGAGAGGTTCCTGGTATAAGTGCTGCAGTGCGGAGATCTCAAACCATCCAGCGATGGCAAAACAGATGGAGCACAGAACGACCGGCAGATGGACGGCTAGGCTAATCCCCAATATAGAAAGGTGGACGCAGAGGGAATCTTGGGAGGTAAACAATTTTCTGACCCATTTTCAGGTCACGGATACTTTAAAAAGTATTTGTACCGCATGGGCAAGATGGATGACCCCGCTTGTATCTACTGCGGTGAGGCAAACGATGATGCGGAACACACGTTCTTCAACCGCACCCGATGGTCCGCAGAAACAAGCGCATGAGGGAGCAAATCGGCGAGTTTAATCCTGATAATATAGTCGAAAAAATGCTCGAATGTGTAGACAAATGGAATGTAGTAGGACACTACGTCGAAAATGTGTTACGGACGAAGAAAAAAGACCTCGATATTTTGAGGCAACGCGAATCCCAACGAACAGAAGATGAGCAGCAGGATCACGCTAGCTATGAACATGATGGACCCAGACGTGAGCAAATAGAGTAGTCCTTTTAGGAACGAAGTTTCTGGGACTTCCCGAAGTAATACGGATAGCAGTTAAAGGAAGGCACTTCCCCAGAAAATGAGGAGAGATTGTTTTAGTTGAAACACCACTCGACGCAGTTGACGACGGTCACTGTAAGTACGAAGGCATTTTTGCCCTACCTCACACAACATCATCATCATAATAAAAACTTTTTTTAAGTGCTTCAAATTTGTTAATTATTTTGCGAAAATCATTCTCATGATTTACTTGTATTTTTGTCTCGTTTATACTACCATGCTGAATTGCAGCTACGTAAAGCATATTTTTACCTTTAACCGATATCAAACTCTTTATTAGCTTATTTGAGTTTTGCTCCCTTAAGTATACCGGGGAGCTTGGACGATCTTATAACGCTTGGTACTTCAGAGGATTTATCCTCCAGAATTGCAAAACGATTTTGTGAATTTATTCTATCAAAAGATGGAACTTTTGACGCCGAAGCAACAGCTGAAGAAGTAAGGCTGCGACCCCGATTAAGCACTGTTATGTACCTGTCCATACCAACTTGTATTTAAGGCTCTTAACTAGAGGGCTCTCCATTGCGTCTGTGTTTGAGTTTATGGTATCATTTCTTACTAAGATTATGTTTGCCGCCGCACATGTAATGGAGACAGTTTAATATTTTTTTAATGTATCACTATCCACCGTTTTTGTAAACACCGAGGGTGAAAGGGAACGTGTGCGAATAATTGGCTTAGCCGTTAGGTAGTTAATTTTTTTTTTGTTTTATTTATTTCAGGATTACTTTCGTTTGCATGAACTCTTACATACACATTTCTTTTATTTAATTTAATTGTTGTTTCCTTGTTTTTACTTTTACAAAAAGTTGTTTTTGTTATCACCGTTTGGCTGTGCTTTTCATATTTATACCCCTCACCTCAGGTGGAAAAGCGTATATATAAGTTTGTCATTCCGTTTGTAATTTCTACAATATTTATCTAAGACGTTATAAAGTATATATATTCTGGGTCCTTATCAGGAGAGAACCATGTCCGTCTGCCCGTTGAAATGGATTTTCCGTAGACCCCATATATGATGGGGGCCAGGTTATTATACATTTATGTCACATATGGTCCGGAATTGTTGGCTATTAAAATTCAGAAAGATCGGTCCACAAATGGCTGAGATATGAGCAAAAAACCACGACTATGGTATAACAAATACTGGCTTTGCTTACTAAAGCTTATCTGCGAAGTCGGCCTTCGTTCGGAAACAAGGCAGATTTTAGAAGCTTTACTTAGCGAAACCGGTACTTGTTATACTATAAAGCAAAAAATACTTGCGCCCATCCAAAGGCCGTCTGCGCAGAGAAGCTTTAGTTAGCGAAGCCGGTCTTTGTAATATCATAGAGGAGAAAATCCTTGCGCCCGGCTGAAGGCCGGCTATGCAGAGAAGCTTTAGTTTGCGAAGCCGGTTTTTGTTATACCATAGAGTAGAAAATACTTGCGCCCAAAAGTGTTTTCGTTATATATTTAATATATGCACGCAGAGAAAAAACAACAAAACCCTTTTTAAATTTTTAATTTAACCATATCATTGTCACCGACAACCATACTATGGTAAAATAAGTTTCTTTAAAAATAGTTTTGTTGGTTGTAATAAAACAGGTTTTTCTCTGCGAGTATGTAGATCTTTTTTGTATTAAACATCTTTAGTAATTATGGACCTTATGTCATTTTTAAAAATGACGTAATGTCCATTTGCAAAATATCTTTATGCCCACGGACGTTATGACATTTTCAAAAGTGTCACAGTTTCCATGGACATTACGACACTAGACTTTATGGCATGCCACCTTGCAAAAAGCTATATTCTGTTTTGAGTAATTGATTATAACTATGCAGTGATTAATTAATATTTACCTATTGAATAGTGCACAAAGTTTGGTGGAGGGCTCAAATAGGCATTACTGTCCATACTGCCGCGCAGCTGTCGAAGAAACAATGCAATTTTTTACATAAAACTTACATTTGTATGTCACTAAATTTATATGAATAATAAACACTGTTTTGCAAATTGGGTAATTAAAATTTTTTTTTTTTTGGGAAAAATTATTTTTTTCTTTTTGGGTCATTTTTCATTTTTATTTTGGGCCCTTTTTCGTTTTTTTTTGGGCAAAATTTCATATATAACTTTTTGGGTCATTTTTCATGTTCTTTTGGGCAATTCTTCATTTGGGCGATTTTTCATTTATTTTTTTGGGCCATTTTTCTTTGGGAGACATTTCCTACAGCCATATAAATCTGTCAAATCGGTTAAAAAATGGCTGAGTTATAATCAAAATACTGAAATCCCAAAAATTACTCTTTCTATACCCTTCACCTCAGGTGGAAAAGGGTATATATAAGTTTGTCATTCCCTTTCTTATTCTACAATATTGATCTTAGACCCTATAAAGTATATATATTCTGGGTCCTTATGAGGAGAGAACTTGATTTAACCATGTGATGTCCCTCTGCGCCCCCCCCTCTTTCAATTGTTTACATATACTAGCATAATGCCCAATATGATTTTCGTTATCACCCTTCTTTATTATTTCATATATTTAACGAAATAATTTTAACAAATAAAAACTAGGAATTTTTGTGTTTTTTGCTACTTAAAAACTCGCCAAAAACGATAAAAGAAAACAAACAAACAAACACACATACATGGCACAAACTTTTTTGGTGAATATGGTTTACAACTTTGCTATTGCGGTGAACAAAAACATCAAAAGTAATTACAACTCAACTATGTTGAATTTTGTGAACAGTAAACGTGTCATATTTCATTTTAATGATATTCAATTAACGTTCCTTCATGGTTCAGTTTTCTAGGGGGTGTGTTAAGTTAGAAACTGAGAGTTCCCTGGCTCGAATCTTGGTTTTTTTAAAAGAAATTTTTTTTTAATATTTTTATTTTTTTTATGTTCTAAAAACGATTTCCAAAAAAATGTTTTCCAATTTTCGCTTTTTAAATTTTTTTTTATAATTAAGTTTTAAGTATTGTAAATATGTATGTATAGTAGGCCTGCCATACGTTCTGGTTTTCCAGGATTGTCCTGGTTTTAGACTACTTGTCCTGGTGTCCTAGTCCACTATTAAATTGTCCTGGTTTTTTGTACGGGTCAAGACAAACAAATTTGTTTTTTTGCTGGTTAAAATTATTAACAAAGGTTAAGATTTCTGTTATAACACTGCTAACGTAAGGTAATTGTATAAAGAACTTTAATTAAATTCAACTGTTATCTGGGTTATCTGTAAGAAATCGCAAACCGATAGCAAATTGCTTTCTCTAAGGCAGCCCATGCACGTTTCAATTCAATTGTCAACTGAGTTGGTCGTTGTCCAAATCAAAGCGTGTATGGCTTTTTCAATTGATTAGTTTGACAGTTGTCCAGTTGGTTGGAGAAAAATCAAAAGAGTTTGATTTTTTTCAAGTTTAGTTCTTAGTCTGGAGAGTTTTATTCAATGTAAGTTTGATTTTAATATCACATGCAACCTGTTTTATAACTACATATATCAAAGACCGAAATGAAGTTCTAGAAAAAGTGCAATCTTCTGAAAATTATTTTAGTTTAGAACATTTTAAGCTTAACTTTTTATTATTTTTCATCGTTTTTATGTTCATTTATTTTATATATTGTTATGCTATGTTCACATTTGGATTTTTAAACGCGTTTAAGCAAAATGTTGATTTAGCTAATCAAAGCCGTTCACATTACATTTGAGATGATTAAGACGACAGATGATTAAGAAAAAACACACACACAAGCACACAAAAAAACAACAAACAAATTTAAATTTCTTTCAAGTATTAAAAATGGATAAAAACACTTTTATAAAGTTATCAGAAGATAATTTTAATAATTTTAATGATGTAATTGTGAAAATTTATGAATATTTAAGAAAAAAAAAAAATAAAAACATTAAGCAGCCATCTTGGCCGGTTGTACACGATCATGTTGGCGATTCTCATTTGGGGTATGTTCAGTGGATTCTATGTGGTTTATGAAGTGATTTAGTTGTAATCATGTCGATTTGAAGTGATTAACAAATCACTTCAATGTATGGTTAATCATCTCGATTTTGAAGTGATTAGAGCTTAATCACGTTCGAGCTGCTTAAACGCGTTTAAGAAGCCAAATGTGAACATAGCATTAGATTTAAAAAAAAACTGGATGGTTTTTACATATCGCACCCTAAACACTAAACTGTAACAACTCAAAATTCTTAAATTTTCAGTAGAGCCAAAAAACAGTTTATGTAAAAATGGTGCTAATATTTAAAAATAAATATTAGTTCCCTAATGAAAAAATTCCAATTTGAAGAAAGTTTTGCTATGCCTTATGAGAATTTATTTATGAAAAAAAGTCATTATTGAGAAATTTTGAGTTGTGACTGTTTAGTATTTAGGGTGCGATATACTACATACATACAAATCCTGCGTGACGAACGCTACATTCGCACGCGTTTTTTGACTGAAATATACACATTTTTTGGTCTTTCAAAAAAGATAGCTTCAATTTATATATAGTATTTACTGACATTAATATGTACTTACGAATGGCATATATCATAATTTTTTAGCAAGTATTTGTTGCGAAATAATTGATCACAAAGTTTTGTGACGCACGCTACAAAAACTGGAAGTAACTTCAAAGGTTGAAGTGCGTTTTCCTAATTTTTAGCGAATTTGGCATGATAAGGTATACAAAATCTGATTCCTAAATGAAAGATGAGTATAAGACGCACTTATTTGCAGCCAAAAAATTTTGTGATTTTTTGACAAAAGCCGTGAACCAGAGAAGCAAGGCTTAACGGCGCGGCTGACGGCTAGCCGCTCAGCCAATTTTTTTCGACAAGCCGCGCCGCCGCCGATATACTCGGCTGATCGACGGCTCAATTGCTAGCTGATTATATTTTTTTCTATTTTCTTTATTTTTGGTATTTTTTAATATTATTTAAGTTAGTGAATACTTACGAAAATCGGTATTTAATTAATTCTGTAGCACTGTTGCCTTATACAAATACTTAGAGTTTTAACGAAACTTTTTTGTATTTTGCATGTGGAAAAGGTGGTTAAGGCCCGTTTTCACAACTAACCGTATATAAGTGTACCATTATTACAACTTTACTTTAACATACCAGTACCCATGTTCTGTAACTTTAGTGAGAACGTTTTGCATCGAAAAGATGTGAAACAAAATATTCCATCGTTTCTCGAAAAGTGAGAAAAATGTGTGTCTGTAACTCATGTCGAAAACTATCAAAAGAGATTACGTCGTTACGTTATAAATGTCAAAATATTGCATTCGAAGCCGATGTGATTTGCAGACGTTCGGAACGCCAGTAACACATATTGTTGACGGCGACCAAAATTTAACATTTTTCAACGACGGCGGCGAAAATACAACCGTCAGCTATACCAAATTGTGTAAAGAGCGACTTTAATGTTTGTTGTTTGCAAACGAGCTTTGAAGACATTCGTATATTTTATTAAAGTTTTAAAAGCAAAATAATAAAACAATGAAAAATGTGCCAAGAACATATTATTAATATTATTATTATTATTCTTTGCATTTTTAATTGTTTTTTAGTGTTAAATTTTTTTCTCGCCCCATTTTTATTCGTGAGTTTATTTGACAGTTCAAAGCGGGAACTTTTCTCACCAAAATGTTACAGACACACTTTTTCTGTAAATCGGCGAGTAATTTCCTTACGTGACAGCTTGTACTCGCGAAAAAAGTTACAGACACAGTTGAGCGAGAAAAACAGCTTGTTGTTTCAATTTATGGCATTTTTGTTTCATTTCACACATTTCAATCGAAAACTTTCTCGACGCGAGAGTTACAGAACATGGGCACAGGTAGGATAAACCTTAATTTACTTTATCGCTCTTTACAATTGAGCTTTGAGTTTTAATAATGGAAAACTTTTTAAAAGGTCGGTTAAAGTCTCCTTTTAGCTATCGGTAAGTTGTGAAAACGGGCCTAAGTGCAGTGTTTAAAAAGCTGCAGTTGAGATAGTAAAAGTCATAAGATTGTGCTGTTACTTCGACTTCTTCATTTGTCATTGGACAAAAAAAAACTTTTGCCTTTACTTCTGATTCATTAAATGAAAACAGTCGCAGTCAAGGCAAAAACAAAAAGTTGTACACAACAAAGAACATCTGCAGTCGACATGTTCGTTAATTTTCCCTAAAGTAGTTACACAAAGGTGTGACGAAATATCGGATTAAATAAAACAAATATTTTTATGAAAAATAATGGACCACAAACTTAATCAATAAATAACAAAAAAAATTAATTAATTTACTATTTAAAAATGCCTGTAGTGGGATTCTGTAACTTTTAACAATACCAACAGTTGTTATAATTGTCAACATGTTTTGTTGTTTGCACTAACGATTATGTGATTCTGTAAATTGTTGTTAACAACATAGATAAAAATTAACGTCAAGTGGCAGCACTGTCAAAAAAATGGCAAAATAACGAAAAACATAAAGACCCTACAAGAAATAAATGAGCGAGTAGTCACATTTTTCATTTTGGTGTTAAGAAAATGATAGAAAGAAATGACCGGATGTGACCGAAAACTTTATTTCGGTCATTTCTTTCTATCATTTTCTTAACACCAAAATGAAAAATGTGACTACTCGCTCATTCATTTCTTGCAGGGGAGGAATAAAAAAAAACAAATAAAATTATTAAAACTTAACAGATTTTTATTTTAGTTTTTTGTTTTTTTAAGAAGATACCAAACATTTTACTATTAAATTAAATACAAATTATTTAATTGCCATTTTCAAGTTATATTATTTCTTTTAACTAAATATTTTTTATTTTTTCAACATTTAACAATAAAAAAACAACACTAAAAATGTTGTCGTTTACTTAACACAAGCAGCTGACTTAACGATAAACAAGTGCTGTTTAAAATGTTACAGAATAGCAAAATCGTTAATTTGCTTGTTAATTTTTTTAACAATGACAACTATTGTTAAAATTAATTACAGAATCGCACTACTGATGTTTCTAAAATTTAAGAAAATCTTATTGCAATATCTTTTAGTGACCGTAGTACAACTAACAAGGTATTTGATGTAAATAGTTTCTTTTTAATCTAAAAATTTAATTTATCTTTTATAAAATCTTTACTTTTTAAACGAATAAATCATTATTTGTCTTTTTGTTTTGTTTATCTATATGTTTACTGTACATAAGTTCGGCGCAGCCGAATATTTTTTTAGACGTCAAAAAAATCGGCGCAAAGCAGCTCAGCCGCCGCCGCCGAATATTTTTGGTCTTCTGTCCATAATTTACCCTAGGCCCCATATAAACCCTACTACCGGAAAACAGTTTAGTCGCCTAAAACCATAATTAATAACAAATCGTCACAGTTTAAGATAATAATAACATCATACAGATATTACTCCTTAAACATTCGAACTGTCGGTGGAGGGTATCAAAGATTCGGCACAGCCGAATATAGCACTCTAACTTGTTTTATTTCTTTTGAGTTTTTCGAAAGTGAGCATGTTTTCAACAGACGGACATGGCTAAATCGACTTAGAAACGAACCGAGAATATATATACTTTATGGGGTCTGGGGTGAATAATAAAAAAGTTTCACACGGAATGACAAACTAAGTATACTCTCTTCACAACTTATTGTGGTGGAGGGTATACAAATTTTGAATATAGCATAAAAGTTACCTTCGAAAGGAAATTATTCCCAGTTTCTATTAATTATAAAATTTTTGTTTGTTAACCTCTTTTTAAAGACTTTTTTATACCCTTCACCGAAGGTAGAAAGGGTATATATAAGTTTGTCATTCCGTTTGTAATTTCTACAATATTGATCTAAGACCCTATAAATTATAAATATTCTGGGTCCTTATGAGGAGCGAAGTTGATTTAACCATGTCCGTCTGTCCGTTGAAATGGATTTTCCGAAGACCCCATATATGATGGGGGCCAGGTTATAATAAATTTATGTCACATATGGTCTGGAATTGTTTGCTATTGAAATTCAGGAAGATCGGTCCACAAATGGCAGAGATATGAGCAAAAAACCAAGACTACCTCTAATTTTTCCCAAAAATCCCTTGTGGTTGTTGTATTTTTATAACTTTTTGCTGTATATCTGGGGAACGGCAAAAGCCAAGGTTTCCAAATTAGGTACACACCTTATGGTTGCCAATACACACCATCCTGCAAAATGTGGGCGGGATTGAGGAAATTGGCGTCGTACCTCCAGTACAAAAACAATAATAAAAATTGTATAAAAACCTAAATTTTAGGGCTGCCATTTGCCCTATGGATATCACTTATATATCGGAAATTTTTAGAAGAACATATTTTATAAAAAACTCGGAAAAATCGGTTTAGATACAAAAAAGTTATGACCAAAATTAATTGTTTTTTAAATACCCACTTTCGGGAACCATAGATCTCCCCGAGTCCAAGCTTTATAACTCAAGTAAATGGCCGTCGGTATATAAATCTGTCAAATCGGTTAAAAAATGCCTGAGTTATAACCGAAGGTAAAAAGGGTATATGGCTATTTCCAAAAAAACCTCAACCACAAAAAATGGAAAAAAAAAATTTTCTTTTCAAGATTTATTTAGAGCATTGCTTATATTTTTTTAATATATGCGTATAAATTAATTGATTCGAAAAAAAAGATAAATGGTAAACGAAGTACTACAACTTTTAGCACATACTTGTGTATATTAGAAAATATGCATTTGGAACAACAATACTCTAATCTAAGGCATATTTATGATCTGAAAAACATTTTTTATTAAGTTTCAAATATAAAGGATTAAAAATAGCAACATAAAAAAATGTTAAATCATGGTGGAAAAATTGTCCCGTTTACAATGTCCCGTTTACAATTTCTTTAACAATTTATTTAAAAAAATGTGATTCATATTTTATTTTGAAATCGAAACCATTTTTAGGGCACATTAGTACGCAACATTTTAAACTTAATCCCAATAAAATATTGTGTCAGGTTTCGCAGAAATCACGGTTTAAACGGTTACCCCTTAAAACCCACTTCCGTTTTTTGTCCCGTTTACAATCACTGGTTTTTTGCAATTATCTCGGAAACCACGACAGTAAGCGAAAAATTCCATTTGCGGAAATTAAAGAGCTAATTGAGAGTTAAAAGAATCATTAATTTAAAAAATGAAAATCAGGTTGTTTTTTACTGTTTTGTCAATATAAACGTGTGCGAATGTCCCGTTTACAATCTTGGAAGTGCCCATATATAACTTTGTCATTCCGTTTGTAATTTCTACAATATTGATCCTACACCCTATAAAGTATATATATTGTGGGTCCTGATGAATAGCGAAGTTCAAAACCGGTTGTCTCTTATTCGGGCCATATATTTTATTTTAATGATATTCAAACAACGTTCGTTTATGGTTCAGTCGTCTAGGGGGTTGAGTTTAGAAACTGTTAGTCCTCTGGTTCAAATCTTGGTTTTTCAAAGAGAATTAAAAAAAAAACAAGTTAGAGGGCTATATTCGGCTGTGCCGAATCTTTGATACCCTCCACCGACAGTTCGAATGTTTAAGGAGTAATATCTGTATGATGTTATTATTATCTTAAACTGTGACGATTTGTTATTAATTATGGTTTTAGGCGACTAAACTGTTTTCCGAAATTTCACAGCGCCATTTCTAGCCCTTTAAAACTGTGACGTACTAATTTCTGTTATGCTAGCATTATTAATTATGGTTTTAGGTGTACTAAACTGTTTTCCGGGAGTAGGGTTTCTATGGGGTCTAGGGTAAATTATGTACCGATCTTCACGAAATTTCCCAGTATCATTTGTAGTCCTATAAAACTGTGACGAGATAAAATTTGTTATGATTGCATCATTTTTTACTGTTTTAGGCGTACTTAACTGTTTTCCGGGAGTAGGGTTTCTATGGGGCCTAGGGTAAATTATGTACCGATCTTCACGAAATTTTCCAGTATCATTTGTAGTCCTATAACTGTGACGAGCCAAAATTTGTTATGATTGCATTATTTTTTACGGTTTTAGGCGTACTAAACTGTTTTCCGGGAGTAGGGTTTCTATGGGGCCTAGGGTAAATTATGTACCGATCTTCACGAAATTTCACAGTGTCATTTGTATAAAACTGTGACGTACCAAATTTTGTTACGCTAGCGTTATTTTTTACGGTTTTAGGCGTACTAAACTGTTACCCGGTAGTAGGGTTTATATGGGGCCTAGGGTAAATTATGGACAGATCATCACGAAATTTCACAGCGTCATTTCTAGTCCTTTAAAACTGTGACGTACCAATTTCTGTTATGCTAGCATTATTAATTATGGTTTTAGGTGTACAAAACTGTTTTCCCGGAGAAGGGTATCTATGGGGTCTAGGGTAAATTATGTACCGATCTTCACGAAATTTCCCAGTATCATTTGTAGTCCTATAAAACTGTGACGAGATAAAATTTGTTATGATTGCATAATTTTTTACTGTTTTAGGCGTACTTAACTGTTTTCCGGGAGAAGGGTCTCTATGGGGCTTAGGGTAAATTATGTACCGATCTTCACGAAATTTTCCAGTATCATTTGTAGTCCTATAAAACTGTGACGAGCCAAAATTTGTTATAATTGCATTATTTTTTACGGTTTTAGGCGTACTAAACTGTTTTCCGGGAGTAGGGTTTCTATGGGGCCTAGGGTAAATTATGTACCGATCTTCACGAAATTTCACAGTGTCATTTTTAGTCCTATAAAACTGTGACGTACCAAATTTTGTTACGCTAGCGTTATTTTTTACGGTTTTAGGCGTACTAAACTGTTTTCCGGGAGTATTGTTTATATGGGGCTTAGGGTAAATTATGGGGGGATCATCACGAAATTTAACAGCGTGATTTCCAGTCAAATAAAACACATTTTTGCAAAATCTTATCTCATTTCGTGCCTTGTTCCAGCATTGATGTTATTTTTTGTAACAAAATTATCAATTTTTTTAGGTGGTGGTTCCACATTTTGATTCATAGCTCTGGTCCTACTGATGGATTTCAATCCCAAACTGCTTAGGATAACTACAAGCAATTTGGCACCAAGGTTGTTCATTTCTTTTGAGTTGTTCGAAAGTGAGCGTGTTTTCAACAGACGGACAGACAGACGGACATGGCTAAATCGACTTAGAATTACTCAAGGACCTAGAATATATATACTTTATGGGGTCTGAGATGAATAATAAAAAAGTTTCACACGGAATGACAAACTTAATATACCCTCTTCACAACTAATTGTGGTGGAGGGTATAAAAACTAAGATGCATAATAAATAAATACATATTTATCTTCATTCCTTACTACGGGAAACACAAAAATATAAAATTTATTAAAGAAAGGCAAATATTGGCGCATATTGTGTTGTTTGATTGCCGCACGAGAAGACAATAAATATTGGTGCATTTTTGTTATTTTTATTGACGCGCGGTTGCATAGCAATCAGTCACACGATTGCCGCACCTGGGTTGCATTTGATTGGTAAAAGTAAGCACAATATTGTCCTCGATTGGTACAAGAGCCAATTGCTTGTGCAGTTACACGATTGGTGTATTAAAAAGTGTGAAAATTGGTGCATTGCGGCAATCGTGTGATCCCAGCTTTATATTCCGTTAAAAAAAATTCATTTGAAAAATTTTTGGTTGGTGGACTGTTTCTGGGATTTGCCCATATGTATTAAAAAAAGACTTTTCTGTTGGTATAATTTTTTATCCATTTTTTCCATGTGTCCTGGTCAGGGCTGCCAGAAATTTTCAGCAAAAAATCTTAATTTCACCAAAAAAAAATCTTATTTTTGAAGAAAAAATCTTATTTTTGCAATATTTTATTTAATACATAAAATAAACAAAAAAAAATAAATTTCTTATACTAAATTGTACATTTGTTTCCGCCGTAGAATGTTGCAAACAAAATCAAACTGAGAACGTCCTAAAACGTTTTTAACGAGACAAGTCGTTTTTTACTGTCAAAAGAAATTTTCGGGGTTATTTTTGAATCTGGTATCGATTGTTTTAAAGACAAGTCAAGTGGTCCATACAGGCAAACGGTAAATTATGTTCGGTTAAAAAAGCACTTAATGCTAAGTTCACACTTGGGGTTTTAAACGCGTTTAAGCAAAATGTTGATTTAGCTAATCAAAGCCGTTCACATTACATTTGAGATAATTAAGATGAGAGATGATTAAGAAAAAAACACACAAAAAAAAATAAATTTATATTTCTTTAAAGTATTAAAAATGGATCAAAACACTTTTATAAAGTTATCAGAAGATTATTTTAATCATTTTAATGATGAAATTGTGAAAATTTATGAATTATTTAAGGAAAAAAATAAAAACATTAAGCAGAAATCTTGGCCGGTTGTTCAGTGGATTCTATGTGGTTTATGAAGTGATTTAGTTGTAATCATGTCGATTTGAAGTGATTAACAAATCACTTCAATGTATGGGTAATCATCTCGATTTTGAAGTGATTAGAGCTTAATCACGTTCGAGCTGCTTAAACGCGTTTAAGAACTCAAGTGTGAACATAGTATAATTTAATTTCCAAATTTTGCACGCACCTTAATTCACCGGTATTTTAACGAAATTCCTCGTCTATTGTTGTTTAGTTGCCACTAATACAACTGGCCTTTTCCTTATGCCTTTTTGTATTTTAGTGTTTTATAAGGTCAGACTTACCACCACTTCCTTTAAAGCTAACGTTGCACATTTTACAAAATAGTTCATCCTCACCAGACGAGCTTTTAATTCTTGTCAACCAACTGCTAAATTGTTGTAACAACAATGAATTTATTTTTGTTGCCTTTTTAACCAAGAATAAAGGATATTTGAAAAATAAAGAAAAATAAATCTAGGAGTTCTAAATATGAAACAAAATATATAGGTTGGCAGAAAATCGAAAAATAAGACGAAAAAATAATTGAAGGATTTTTTTGGCTTTTTTTCCCATGTTCTATAATCCTGTACACTTTTTATATTTGGAGTCGCCAAAAATTAGTATCTTACCACAATATCTTCAACATTCAATGTCATTGCTATTATTTAATTTTTGCGAACCTTAGTCTAACTTGCAATATTTTCTGTTTTGCAAAAGAAAAAGCGCGCAAAGCTTACACCTGGGGGCCTAATTCTGGCAGTCGTGATCGAGTACTTTCTCGATTCGAAAGCAATTTTATTTCAGTCGATCCTGAACGAATCGAAATAATTTTTTCAGTATTTTAAAACTCAAATTAATGCTTTACAACACCGTAAAAATAATCCAGATTTGTTCAGTATTGACTGAAATAATTAGATGTTAAATTGCTTTCGAATCGAGAAAGTACTCGATCACGACTGCCAGAATCAGGCCCCTCATTAATCACTCTTGAACGCCCAACAGAGGTTGCTTTTTAAGTATTACATTCCAGTTAACCGCAATGAATCATTATTTAGTTTAAAAATGTTCAAATGGGAACAAAGAAGTTTTTTTTTAATTAAACCTAACCTTCGTCTTGACAAACAAAAAGTCTTGTTTTTGGGGGAAAAATCTTAAAATCTTTTTTCGGTTAAAAAATAAGGTAAAATCTTACTTCTGGCAGCGCTGGTCCTGGTTGATAGGTTTAAACATCTGGCAGCCCTAATGTATAGGTATGTAAAAATTATTTAGTTTTTGTCTAGTTGCTCTGTATTCTGCTCGCACAATGGTGAAGGGTATATAAGATTTGGCACAGCCGAATATAGCACTCTTATACTATGTTCACACTTGGGTTCTTAAATCACTTCAAAATCGAGATGATTACCCATACATTGAAGTGATTTGTTAATCACTTCAAATTGACATGATTACAACTAAATCACTTCATAAACCACATAGAATCCACTGAACATATCTCAAATGTAGAATCGCCAACAACCGTGTACAACCGGCCAAGATTTCTGCTTAATGTTTTTATTTTTTTTTTTTTTTCTTAAATAATTCATAAATTTTCACAATTACATCATTAAAAATATTAAAATAATCTTCTGATAACTTTATAAAAGTGTTTTATCCATTTTTAATACTTTAAAGAAATTTAAATTTGTTTGTTGTTTTTTTGTGTGTTTGTGTGTGTGTTTTTTCTTAATCATCTGTCATCTCAAATGTATTGTGAACGGCTTTGATTAGCTAAATCAACATTTTGCTTAAACGCGTTTAAAAACCCAAATGTGAACATAGCATTACTTGTTTTATTATTTATTGTATTTTACAATACCACCAAAAATAAGAAATTTAAACTAAAATGTTTTTGCTCAGAATATGTACACATACATACTTATGTTTGAACATTCGTACGTATGTATATATTTGTTGTATTTTTCATTATTTTATTTTTCAGTTTTTGATAATTGTTCACTTTTATGTAAAATAATTTAAATAAACAAAAATCATTTATTTTTTGCGTCCATTCGCTTAATGTTTATATTACAAAAGCAAATGTGAGCAATTAATAAGTCCAATCGTATGCGGGGTTAAGAATACGCGTCTGTTTCACAACAAAGCACAAGCCGAACTGAATATACAAATAAACATCATTAAAAAAAAATATTTCGCACACTCATTCACATCTACTAGAACTATAGTTATGCCAAGTATAAAGGGATTTCAACCAAATTTTTTATTAGGTTGTCCGTTTTACAAATAATGCCCCATATACATACATACTTATATAATATATTGTATCTCAAAAATCAAAATAAATTCAGATTATTTGATAACTTACCGTCTATGTATCAGAATTTGTGTCGCTCATTGTAATTATTGCTGCCGGTTACAAACAGACTTACAAATCCACCCTTTTGTACATTTTATTTCACTTATGCACACTGGCACACACACATGTGTTTACTTACAATGCATTTCATTGGCTGGGTCTTTTTTGGTTGGCCAATTGAAAGTAATATACTTATATTCGTCAGAGATTGGATTGGTTATTTGTAAAATTTAAAAAAGGAAAACATAATAGTAGATATTTAAAAGGATTTTAAATTTATAATAACAAAAAAAAAGTGTTTTCAAATTAAATCATTGCATTTTAATTTCTACAAAAATTAATGAATGCATCAAAAATACAACTACTTTTTGTTAAACAAAATTCGAAATGCAGTTTAATTTATTTAAGTAGTGTGCTCTTGTTCGCAATATTGTTATCAAACTCTATGTATACTAGGTATGCCAATCTGGACTTTTCACAAATCCCGGGATTCGGGATTTCAAAAATTAAATCCCGAAAATTTTTGGGATGTCTGGATTTTTTGAAAATTAAGAGATAAGTGTTTTTTTACAAGTATTAATTTAAAACAAGTAAGAGTGCTATATTCGGCTGTGCCGAATCTTATATACCCTTCACCATTGTGCGTGCAGAATACAGAGCAACTAGACAAAAATTAAATAAAACTGGTAAATATTTTTTTAAAATCGTTTTTATACCCTCCACCACAATTAGTTGTGAAGAGGGTATATTAAGTTTGTCATTCTGTGTGAAACTTTTTTATTATTCATCTCAGACCCCATAAAGTATATATATTCTAGGTCCTTGAGTAATTCTAAGTCGATTTAGCCATGTCCGTCTGTCTGTCCGTCTGTTGAAAACACGCTCACTTTCGAACAACTCAAAAGAAATGAACAACCTTGGTGCCAAATTGCTTGTAGTTATCCTAAGCAGTTTGGGATTGAAATCCAGCAAAATCGGCTCAGTAGGACCAGAGCTATGAATCAAAATGTGGAACCACCACCTAAAAAAATTGATAATTTTGTTACAAAAAATAACATCAATGCTGGAACAAGGCACGAACTGAGATAAGATTTTGCAAAAATTTGTTTTATTTGACTGGAAATCACGCTGTTAAATTTCGTGATGATCCCTCCATAATTTACCCTAAGCCCCATATAAACAATACTCCCGGAAAACAGTTTAGTACGCCTAAAACCGTAAAAAATAACGCTAGCGTAACAAAATTTGGTACGTCACAGTTTTATACAAATGACACTGTGAAATTTCGTGATGATCTGTCCATAATTTACCCTAGGCCCCATATAAACCCTACTACCGGGTAACAGTTTAGTACGCCTAAAACCGTAAAAAATAACGCTAGCGTAACAAAATTTGGTACGTCACAGTTTTATACAAATGACACTGTGAAATTTCGTGAAGATCGGTACATAATTTACCCTAGGCCCCATAGAAACCCTACTCCCGGAAAACAGTTTAGTACGCCTAAAACCGTAAAAAATAATGCAATCATAACAAATTTTGGCTCGTCACAGTTATAGGACTACAAATGATACTGGAAAATTTCGTGAAGATCGGTACATAATTTACCCTAGGCCCCATAGAAACCCTACTCCCGGAAAACAGTTAAGTACGCCTAAAACAGTAAAAAATGATGCAATCATAACAAATTTTATCTCGTCACAGTTTTATAGGACTACAAATGATACTGGGAAATTTCGTGAAGATCGGTACATAATTTACCCTAGACCCCATAGAAACCCTACTCCCGGAAAACAGTTTAGTACACCTAAAACCATAATTAATAATGCTAGCATAACAGAAATTAGTACGTCACAGTTTTAAAGGGCTAGAAATGGCGCTGTGAAATTTCGTGATGATCTGTTCATAATTTACCCTAGGCCCCATATAAACCCTACTACCGGAAAACAGTTTAGTCGCCTAAAACCATAATTAATAACAAATCGTCACAGTTTAAGATAATAATAACATCATACAGATATTACTCCTTAAACATTCGAACTGTCGGTGGAGGGTATCAAAGATTCGGCACAGCCGAATATAGCCCTCTAACTTGTTTTTTTTTTAATTCTCTTTGAAAAACCAAGATTTGAACCAGAGGACTAACAGTTTCTAAACTCAACCCCCTAGACGACTGAACCATAAACGAACGTTGTTTGAATATCATTAAAATAAAATATATGGCCCGAATAAGAGACAACCGGTTTTGAACTTCGCTATTCATCAGGACCCACAATATATATACTTTATAGGGTGTAGGATCAATATTGTAGAAATTACAAACGGAATGACAAAGTTATATATGGGCACTTCCAAGATTGTAAACGGGACATTCGCACACGTTTATATTGACAAAACTGTAAAAAACAACCTGATTTTCATTTTTTAAATTAATGATTCTTTTAACTCTCAATTAGCTCTTTAATTTCCGCAAATGGAATTTTTCGCTTACTGTCGTGGTTTCCGAGATAATTGCAAAAAACCAGTGATTGTAAACGGGACAAAAAACGGAAGTGGGTTTTAAGGGGTAACCGTTTAAACCGTGATTTCTGCGAAACCTGACACAATATTTTATTGGGATTAAGTTTAAAATGTTGCGTACTAATGTGCCCTAAAAATGGTTTCGATTTCAAAATAAAATATGAATCACATTTTTTTAAATAAATTGTTAAAGAAATTGTAAACGGGACATTGTAAACGGGACAATTTTTCCACCATGATTTAAAATTTTTTTATGTTGCTATTTTTAATCCTTTATATTTGAAACTTAATAAAAAATGTTTTTCAGATCATAAATATGCCTTAGATTAGAGTATTGTTGTTCCAAATGCATATTTTCTAATATACACAAGTATGTGCTAAAAGTTGTAGTACTTCGTTTACCATTTATCTTTTTTTTCGAATCAATTAATTTATACGCATATATTAAAAAAATATAAGCAATGCTCTAAATAAATCTTGAAAAGAAAATTTTTTTTTTCCATTTTTTGTGGTTGAGGTTTTTTTGGAAATAGCCATATACCCTTTTTACCTTCGGTTATAACTCAGGCATTTTTTAACCGATTTGACAGATTTATATACCGACGGCCATTTACTTGAGTTATAAAGCTTGGACTCGGGGAGATCTATGGTTCCCGAAAGTGGGTATTTAAAAAAAAATTAATTTTGGTCATAACTATTTTGTATTTAAACCGATTTTTCCGAGTTTTTTATAAAATATGTTCTTCTAAAAATTTCCGATATATAAGTGATATCCATAGGACAAATGGCAGCCCTAAAATTTAGGTTTTTATACAATTTTTATTATTGTTTTTGTACTGGAGGTACGACGCCAATTTCCTCAATCCCGCCCACATTTTGCAGAATGGTGTGTATTGGCAACCATAATGTGTGTACCTAATTTGGAAACCTTGGCTTTTGCCGTTCCCCAGACATACAGCAAAAAGTTATAAAAATACAACAACCACAAGGGATTTTTGGGAAAAATTAGAGGTAGTCTTGGTTTTTTGCTCATATCTCTGCCATTTGTGGACCGATCTTGCTGAATTTCAATAGCAAACAATTCCAGACCATATGTGACATAAATTTATTATAACCTGGCCCCCATCATATATGGGGTCTTCGGAAAATCCATTTTAACGGACAGACGGACATGGTCAAATCAACTTCGCTCCTCATAAGGACCCAGAATATTTATAATTTATAGGGTCTTAGATCAATATTGTAGAAATTACAAACGGAATGACAAACTTATATATACCCTTTCTACCTTCGGTGAAGGGTATAAAAAAGTCTGTAAAAAGAGGTTAACAAACACAAATTTTATAATTAATAGAAACTGGGAATAATTTCCTTTCGAAGGTAACTTTTATGCTATATTCAAAATTTGTATACCCTCCACCACAATAAGTTGTGAAGAGGGTATACTTAGTTTGTCATTCCGTGTGAAACTTTTTTATTATTCACCCCAGACCCCATAAAGTATATATATTCTCGGTTCGTTTCTAAGTCGATTTAGCCATGTCCGTCTGTTGAAAACATGCTCACTTTCGAAAAACTCAAAAGAAATAAAACAAGTTAGAGTGCTATATTCGGCTGTGCCGAATCTTTGATACCCTCCACCGACAGTTCGAATGTTTAAGGAGTAATATCTGTATGATGTTATTATTATCTTAAACTGTGACGATTTGTTATTAATTATGGTTTTAGGCGACTAAACTGTTTTCCGGTAGTAGGGTTTATATGGGGCCTAGGGTAAATTATGGACAGATCATCACGAAATTTCACAGCGTCATTTCTAGTCCTCTAAAACTGTGACGTACCAATTTCTGTTATGCTAGCATTATTAATTATGGTTTTAGGTGTACTAAACTGTTTTCCGGGAGTAGGCTTTCTATGGGGTCTAGGGTAAATTATGTACCGATCTTCACGAAATTTCCCAGTATCATTTGTAGTCCTAACAAACTGTGACGAGATAAAATTTGTTATGATTGCATAATTTTTTACTGTTTTAGGCCTACTTAACTGTTTCCCGGGAGTAGGGTTTCTATGGGGCCTAGGGTAAATTATGTATTTCACAGTGTCATTTGTATAAAACTGTGACGTAATAAATTTTGTTACGCTAGCGTTATGTTTTACGGTTTTAGGCGTACTAAACTGTTTTCCGGGAGTATTGTTTATATGGGGCATAGGGTAAATTATGGAGGGATCATCACGAAATTTAACAGCGTGATTTCCAGTCAAATAAAACAAATTTTTGCAAAATCTTATCTCATTTCGTGCCTTGTTCCAGCATTGATGTTATTTTTTGTAACAAAATTATCAATTTTTTTAGGTGGTGGTTCCACATTTTGATTCATAGCTCTGGTCCTACTGAACCGATTTTGCTGGATTTCAATCCCAAACTGCTTAGGATAACTACAAGCAATTTGGCACCAAGGTTGTTCATTTCTTTTGAGTTGTTCGAAAGTGAGCGTGTTTTCAACAGACAGATAGACGGACAGACAGACGGACATGGCTAAATCGACTTAGAATTACTCAAGGACCTAGAATATATATACTTTATGGGGTCTGAGATGAATAATAAAAAATTTCACACGGAATGACAAACTTAATATACCCTCTTCACAACTAATTGTGGTGGAGGGTATAAAAACTTGTTGTCAAATTACTTGTAGTTATCCTAAGCAGTTTGAAATTGAAATTCAGCAAAATCGGTTTGGTAGGATCAGAGCTATGAATCACAATGTAGAACCACCACCTAAAAAAAATTTATAATTTTGTTATAAAAACTAACATAAATGGTGGAAAAATGTACAGAATGATATAAGATTTTTCAAAAATTCGTTTCATTCGACTGGAAATCACCCTGTAAAATTTCGCGAAGATCCGTCGATAATTTACCCTAGGCCCCATATTAGCCCTACTCCCGGAAAACAGTATAGAACGCCTAAAACCCTAATTAACAATGCTATCAAAACAAACTTTGGCGCGTCACAGTTTAATAGGACTGGAAATGACACTGTAAATTTTCATGAAGATCGGACAATAATTTACCCTAGGCCCCATATAAACCCTACTTCCGGGAAACAGTTTAGTGCGCCTAAAACCGTAAAAACTAATGCTATCATAACAAAATTTGGTACGTCAAAGTTTTATAGGACTAGAAATGACACTGTGAAATTTCGTGAAAATTGGTCCATAATTTAACCTAGGGCCCATATGAACCCTACTCGCGGAAAACAGTTAAGTGGCGGCATGAAATAACCCCCCAAAAAAATAATGAAATAACTCCCCAAAGCGTGGGGCCTTATTTCATATGCAATAAAGCCCAAATTGTGAAAATGAAATTAGCGCCCAACGAAATGAAATAACGCCCCAAACATAAATGAAATTATTCCCTAATTTTTGGGGGCTTATTTCATATGAAATAAAACCCCAATTTCTGAAATGAAATAAGAGCCCAGTATATGTAATACAATCAATTATACACTTTTGCTTTCGGCCGGGCGCAATGACTTTTTCCTCTATGGTATAAGAAACACCGGCTTCGCTAACTTAAGCTTCTCTGCAAAGCGCCAGGATTTTCTCCTCTATAGTATAAAAATACCGAAATACCGTTAGATAGCGAAGCCGGTGTTTGGTATACCATATAGAAGAAACCCATTGCGCCCGGCCAAGGGCCGGCTATGCAGGGCAGCTTTATTTATCGAAGCAGGTGTTCTGTATACCAAAGTGAAGAAAATCCTTGCGTCCAAAAACGTTTTCATTATAAATTTGAAAATGAAATAATCCCCCAAAAAATATATTGGGGCTTTATTTCATATTGATTTTTTGTGGGGTAATTTCATATGAAATAATCCCCCAATTCAAAAAATGAAATAACACCCCAAACAAAATGAAATAACCCCCCAAAAATCGTTTTTGTTGTTCTCTGTACAAACGTTTGGGGGATTATTTCATTATTTTTTTGGGGGGTTAGATTTTGGGGGGTTATTTGATACCGCCCAGTTAAGTACGCCTTAATTAACAGTGCTGTCATAATAGAAATTGGTAAGTCACAGTTTTGTACGACTAGAAATGACAAAGTGAAATTTCGTGAATATCGGTCCATAATTAACCCTAGGCCCCATATAAAGCCCACTCTGGTAAAATAATTAAATATGCATAAAACCGTAGCAGATAAAGATATCAGAAACACTCTGCCGAATTTTGGGTTGATTGGTTCATAGCTTACCATGGCTCCAATATAAATTGCTCTCCTGAAAATCATTTAAGTTCATCATAAACTGTTACGAGTCATGATATTTTACTCAAGCTAGTAAAAATTGCAAAACAAAAAGTCATAAAACTTTCTGATTGTCGGTCAATAATTTAATATTGGTTAAACCGCAACCAATTTTAATGCAGATGTCTGTTTTTATAAAAATAAATTAGTAATAAATAGACATCATATAGATATTACTCCTAAAACATTCGATCTGTCGGTGGAGGGTATCAAAGATTCGGCACAGCCGAATATAGCACCTAACTTGTTTTTTTGTTTTTGCTGGACTGTAAAACTCTTCTGGCACTGTTTTTCCGTATTTTTTTATACCCTCCTCCACAATTTGTTGTGAGTAGGGTATACTAAGTTTGTCATTCCGTGTGAAACTTTTTTAGTAATCATCTCACACCCCATAAAGTATATATATTCTGGGTCCTAGAGTAATTCTCAGTCGATTAAGCCATGTCCATCTGTCTGTCCGTCTGTTCGAAAAACTCAAAAGAAATAAACAAACTTGGTGTCAAATCAAATGCAGCAAATTATAGAGGTATAGCCAAACTAAGTGCTATCCCTAAACTCTTTAAAAAGTGCATAAACGATTGTTTCTCTCGTCAAGCATCTTCATTACTATCACCTTTCCAGCATGGTTTTAGAAAAGGGGGCTCAGCAGTTACCAACCTATTACATCTAACCACTATAATTCATAAAGGATTCAATAATACCCAAATAACAGACGTTATATACACAGACTTCAGTAAAGCTTTTGATAAAGTCAACCATAGCCTTCTTCTTAAAAAACTTTCCATAATGGGTTTTACTAACAACAGGATAACAAAGTGTTCGTTTTAATAATACAACATCAAAGAGCATCATCGTCAATTCTGGAGTACTTCAAGGAAGCCACCTTGGTCAAATCTTATTTTCACTTTTTATAAATGATCTGCCGAGTGCAATACACAATTGTAATGTGTTAATGTATGCCGATGATGTAAAAATCTTTTTAAGATACAAAAAATCATCAGAAATGCTCAATCTTCAACATGATTTGGATAATTTCTATAACTGGTGCAATATCAACATCATGAATCTCAATTTAACAAAATGTAAGCATATGCGCTTTTGTAGAAAATGGAATCCTCTGGGTATCTATACCTTGGGTGACTGTCAACTTGAATTAGTAAAGAAGATTTTGGATCTTGGCGTTTTACTTGATCCAAAATTAGATTTTATAAAACATATTATCAACGATAAATAAAGCTCTTGGTGTACTTGCCTTTATAAAACGTTGGGCTAAGGAGTTCACTGATCCTATGATACCAAAGCTGTTATATACATCTTTGGTAAGACCTATCATCGAATATGGCTCTATTATCTGGGATCCTGATTATGATGTTCACATAAACCGAATAGAATTTGTTCAAAAACAATTTTTATTGTTCTGCTTAGGAAACTCAACTTGCAGTCCTTCTGAAGTACTTCCATCTTACTCTGTAAGACTTGCTCGCGTTAAATTACCATCACTAGTAAGCCGAAGAAAAATGCTTAACATTGCGTTTTAGTTAATTTGCTTAATGGTAACGTTAGTTCTGAATTCCTGCTTAATAATGTTAAACTCAACGTTCCGCAGCGATTAACTCGCAATTATATATTCAAACCGTTCACACAAACTATGCAAATTCTGATCCTTTTCGGACAATATGTAAAGATTTTAACAAAATGTATTATTTAGTTGACTTTTCTTTAAGTACCAGTGTCATTAAACGTAGTATTATCTTGTTTTTAGACACATAAATTAATAATATTGTTTGTGATTTAATTATAGTCTGTACGGATTTAAATCCAAAGACTTAAATAAATAAATAAATAAATTGCTTGTAGTTTGGGATAGAAATCCAGCAAAATCGGTTCGGTAGGATCAGAGCTGTGAATCAAAATTTGAAACCACCACCTAAAAAAAATTAAAATTTTGTTACAAAAAGTAGCATAAATGGTCGAAAATGCACGGAATAATATGAGATTTGGCAAAAATTTGTTTCATTCGACTGAAAATCACGCTGTAAGTTTTCGCAAAGATTGATGCATAATTTACCCTAGGCCCCATAAAAGCCCTACTCCCGGAAAACAGTATAGAACGCCTAAAACCCTAATTAATAACGCTATCATTACAAATTTTGGCATTTCACAGTTTTATAGGACTAGAAATAAAACAGTAAGATTTCATGAAGATCGGTCCATAATTTACCCTAGGCCCCATATAAACCCTACTACCGGAAAACAGTTTAGTACTCCTAAAATCATAACTAATAATGATATTATAAGTTAATTTTGTACATCATAGTTTTATGGTACTAGAAAGAAGTCTGTAAAATTTCGTGAAGATCGGTCCATAATTTACCCTAAGCCCCATATAAACCCTACCAGCGAAAAACAGTTTAGTACGCCTTAAATCATAACTAATAATGCTATCATAACAAAATTTTGTACATCACAGTTTTAAAGAACTAAAAACAAGTCCGTAAAATTTCGTGAAGATTGGTCTCTAATTTACCCTAGGCCTCATATAAACCCTACTACCGGAAAACAGTTTAGTACTCCTAAAATCATAATTAATAATGTTATTATAACTAAATTTTGTACATCATAGTTTTATGGGACTAGAAACAAGTCTGTAAAATTTCGTGAAGATCGGTCCATAATTTACCCTAAGCCCCATAAGACCCTACTACTGGAAAACAGTTTAGTACGCCGAAAATCATAATTAATAATGCTTTCATAACTAAATTTTGTACATCATAGTTTTATGGAACTAGAAACAAGTAAATCCCTAATTAATAACGCTATCATTACAAATTTTATCATTTCACAGTTTTATAGGACTAGAAATAAAACAGTAAAATTTCGTGATGATCGGTCCGTAATTTACCCTAGGCCCCATATAAACCCTACTACCGGAAAACAGTTAAGTGCGCCTAAAATCATAAATAATAATGCTATCATAACAAAATTTGGAACATCACTGTTTTATAGGACTAGAAACAAGGCTGTAAAGTTTCGTGAAGATCGGTCTATAATTTAACCTAATTCCCATATAAACCCTACTACCGGAAAACAGTTTAGTACGCCTAAAATCATGATAAATAATGCTATTATAACAAAATTTGGTAAATCACAGTTTTATATTACTAAAAATCACACTTATAAATTTCGTGGTGATCGGTCCATAATTTACTACAGACCTCATATAAGCCCACTCTGGTAAAATAATTAAATAAAACCGTAGCAAATATTGAAATTGCGGTAAAGTTTCTTCCAACTTAGCTTCATATGGCCAGAAAAAATGTTATGCCCTTTTGTGATATACGGTCCATAATAACCCTTAGACCATTTAAAGCAGCCTTCTTCAAATTCACTGCAAACGCTAAAACTAATTTCTCCGCTGTATTGAAATTTATGTCTTTAAATACCAGAAATCACTCTGCAGAATTTTGGGATGATTGGTTCATAGCTTACCATGGCTCCAATATAAATTCCCCTCCTGAAAATCATTTAAGTTCGGCTTAAACTGTTACGAATCATGATTTTTTACTCAAGATAGTAAAAATTACTAAAATAAAAGTCATAAAACTTTCTGAATGTCAGTCAATTATTTAATATATGTCTTAACCTCGACCAATTTTAATGCAGATGTATGTTTTTTTTAAGATAAGTTAATAATAAATAGACATCATATAGATATTACTCCTAAAACATTCGATCTGTCGGTGGAGGGTATCAAACATTCGGCACAGCCGAATATAGCACTCTAACTTGTTTATTTTTCAAATTTATTCTATGAGTAATTTTCAGTTATGTATTTTATAAAGCTTTTTTGTAATCTTCAGAAATGACTTTATACACTACCAGACTATTATATTGTATCTTCTTGTTACATTTACCTTAGCGCTCCTTTGGACAGCAATGAAGTATATTGTATGTACAGAAAAATGTACAATTATTAGACACCAGCAGAATTTCTGACCCGCTACGGCCTTCGTCAGCATTCTTTGTGTCACATTGGACAGTGATACTTTATAAATTCAATGTATTTAATAAAGGGCTGCGCAAAATATTCTTAATGTTCTATGTTCTACTTCACACAACTATCAATTATATTATTTCACTGTAAACATACATAGCAAAACAAACATAACAACACATTACTTCCACCAAAACAAAACAAGCATAACTTGAAAAGTTTTTCTCTTCTGCTTTGTTAGTGCTTGTATTATCAAAACAAACAGAATATCAACACAAAAACAGACAATGAAATAAAGAAACGGTAAATTATAGTAAAAGCATCGAGTGCACTAGAACATTAAAAAAAATAAAAAAACTTATATTTTTGAATTATTTCCTAAATGTACATATATTTTATTTTAGTCGACCTTTATTATTATATTATGTCTAACTAAATTATCATTCTTGAGGTCTTGTTTTATTTTTATATAAAACTTTAAACGTTTATTTAACCAATATTTCTAATTCTAAAATTAAATAAATAATTATTAATATTTTGTTGCTATCAATTTTCCCAAAAAATTGTGAAACACACCATTAGATTTTATTTTTTATATCTATGAAAATAATGAATTCTTCTTAATTTTATTTAAATATTAGACCTAAGTACCTTTATATGTATGTAAATAATAAACAATAAATTTTTGCAAATAAAAATTAATATTACATATAAACTTTTTTAAGCTTTTTCATATTCATTACAAAACGAAAATGTTTCTCACTTTGCAATTCTCTTTGGTATATGTTTACAATCAAAACATTCAAACATGCTTGGAATGTTCTATTTCTGTTTTAATGTTCTACTTCATCTTTGTTCTAATTCAGCTTTATTTTAGTTCAGCATTGTTCTAGTGCAGTTTTGTTCTATTCTTCTATATTTTGATCGTAAAACAAAACAATTGTTTTTGGAAGTATGTGTTTTGTAATGAGAGAGTAATAAACACACACTATCTAAATTCAATGAAATGGCTTGTAAGCAATATTTCTTGTGCTTGTGCATCTCTTTAGTATTTAACTCAACAATTTAACTTTCATTTTCAATGACAGTATAAACGGAGCTAATAAAATAAATATTAGAGATCAATATTGTGTTCCTTATCGTCTCAAGTAGGAATGTCATAATGAATTTCTTTTGATAAAAAAGGTAAAAAAAATTAAAAGTTAAAAAAGTTAAATCCCGGGATTCGCTGATTTTTATTGATTTGGATTAACATACCGCACTACAGTTAAAATTTAATGGTAAAATTTAACTGCTTACTGCTATACATATTGCTGAGAGCAAACAAATTTATGTTTGAAACCTCCTTGCATAATAAAAATAATAATAATAATAATAATGATAATAATAATAATAATACTAATATTTTTTTTTTTTTTGGGGAGGGAGGGAAAATGCCTTTCGCATCTCAGACACTGTCATCACAGTTCTGGTATGTGGAGCTCGCATCCACTAAAAACCCCCCTTTTCTCTTAAGCCCTTTCTCCGCCCCGGTACCACTTTCGCATTACTTCGGGGCGGGGCTCCTATTTTGTTCCTATGGAACAGCCGCCGTTGTACCTACGTCTAGGTCCCCCTTCTTTTCGCGCAGCACTGTTTCTATAAATGTCGCAACGCATTTCCATGTGTTCTCGTTTTCCAACATGAGATTTACGATATTTTCCGGAGTTATTTCTCCAACGATTTCTTCAACAGATTGTCGTTCTGCTCTCCATCTCGTGCACCTGAAGAAAGTGTGCTCTACATCGTCTAAACAGTTGTCCCCATAGATACATACAGCACTGTCCACTTTTTCCATCCTGTGGAGGTATTGCAGGAAGTATCCATGTCCAGAAAGCATCTATGTTAAATAATAATTTATTTCGCCATGTTTTCTGTTCAACCACTTATCTAGATCAGTTATCAGTTTTGCAATCCATCTGCCCCGTCGTTCACTGTTCCTTCTATTTTGCCACCTTTGCATGATCTGCGTTCGTGTCTCCCTTCTTATTTGTTCTGCATTTGCCGTTCCGATTTGTGTACGTGTTCTCCAAAGTGCTTTCCGTGCTTCGGCCAAAAGGTCAATTGGAATAGTTCCGCTTATGACGAGGACTGCGGGCTCAGATACCGTGCGGTATGCCGATGCAACTCTTAGCGCAGCGGTACGTTGCACCCTCGCAAGCATCTTCTTCCGGTATTTAGCTTGTAGGGCGTATAGTAAAATCGACTGGGTCGTTGCCATCATCAGCTTTCTTTTGCTGTAGCTTGGGCCACCTGTATTAACCATTAGCCTGCTGAGAAAGGTCGTTGTTTGGGCTGCTCTGCTTACAGCGTGTTCTAATTGGGGTCTGAACGTCAGTCTAGGAAATAATCTCAGTCCTTGATATTTGAGACACCTCGTGGTTCTTATTGTCTCAGACAATACCAGCATGTCTACCTCTAGTGGGATGTGCTTTCTTGTAATTATGAGCAATTCAGTTTTTTCCGTGGCTAACTTGAGGTTATGGGCATCCAACCACTGTTTTGTCCTAAGCATGACTTGGTTTAGCGTACTTTGTGCTTCTATCATGTTGCGGGCTGTAATCACGGCTGCAATAATAATAATAAAAATAATAATAATAATAATGATAAAAAAAATAATGTTAATAATAAAAAAAATAATAATAATAATAATTATAATCATAATAATAATGATGAGAATAATAATATATATAATAATATAATAATAGTAGCTGGGGATTTCAACGCCAAGGCTGTCGAATAGGGAAGTTCAACAACGAACACACGAGAAAGGTGCATTTAAGACATGGCCGCCAGATTAGGTCTGGTTGTGACAAATACTGGTTCCGTCACTACTTTGAGAAGACCGGGATGTGAACACACCACGCCGGACATCACCTTAGTGACTGAGAGCCGGACTGCAATGGTTGAAGGATGGAAAGTACTGGAAGACTACACTGGAAGTGATCACCAATATATTACCTTCCAGATCACAGCGCCAACAAACGCCGCTCGGACATCAAGAAACAGAGGTACTCGCAAGTGGAACGTAAGAAACCTGAACCCTGGAGTATTACGGACAAATTTTGATGGAGCTTCATCTGCGAGCAATAGTGACGCTGCTTCCTTGGCGAACGCGATTACACAACGCTAAGCTCAAGGCTGCAATGCATCAATGCCATGTATATCGCAGCACCCAAGAAAATAACCCGTGTATTGGTGGGCACCAGAAATAGCTGAGCTCAAACGGACCTGTCACCGCAACAGAAAGAAATTCACCAGAGCTAGGCGACTCGGGCAGGCCTTAATGGAGGCCGAAGAATTCAGCCGCTCACGGAAAACGTGGAAGCATGCTATAATTAATAGTAAAAAAGCGAAATGGGAAGAACTCCGTAGAGATCTGAACAGTAACCCTTGGGGACTAGGCTACAAGATCGTTACGAAGAGGCTTAGTGCTGACTCTGCTGTTCCACACCTGGAGAGTGAGAATATCAACAGTATCGTTAGAAACGTATTTCCCACACACCATATGCTGCACGAAGAACGAGATACCCATTTTAATGAGATGCCAGCACCCTTTACCGAGGAAGAGCTAAAAATTGCTGCTAGGAGTCTTAAAAAGGGCAAACCTCCTGGCCCAGATGGACTTCCAGCAGAGGTACTCACGCTCCTGGCCGACGAGCGGCCAGACTCGTTGCTCGAATTGTACAATGCTTGCATAGCCCAGGGAATCTTTCCCAAACAGTGGAAGATACAAAACCTCGTGCTGATTATCAAAGGCAGACAGAGGTGACCCAAACCAACCATCAGCATATCGCCCTCTTTGTATGCTGGATAGTGCCGGTAAGCTACTTGAGACATTATTGCAACGCCATCGAGATGGCTAGAGGATTATCGCACAGACAGCATGGTTTTAGACCAGGCAAATCTACTTTGAGGATGTAGTAAGAAGCTTCCAACTTGCATAGCGCGCACGATACTACCCAACGATGGGTTGATATTATGAAGGCACTACGGGAGAGATTCAGCATCCCCGGATACCTGCTGAAAATCCTTCAGAGTTACCTGAGAGATCGTAAACTGCTCTACGACACGCCAGAGGGTCAAATGTGTAGAATGATCACATCCGGTGCAGCTCAGGGATCAATATGGGGTCCTGATCTTTGGAACCTGAGTTATGACGAAATACTTGCGATAGATATGCCACAAGACACACATCTTGTAGGATACGCAGATGCGGTAATCTCAGCACGAGATATAGATGACGCCAAAAGGAAGCAAAATCAAGTCATGATAAGGTCTCAAATATGGCTAGAGAACCATGGGTTGGAGCTTGCTAGAAACAAGACTGAGGTCATACTGTTGACGCGAGGACACATGCATGCATATTGGTGATACTCCCCTGATCACGAAGAAGGAGGTGAAATATTTGGGCATCAAACTTGACTGCAGGCTCACTTATTGGGCCCAAATACAACACGCAGCCACGAAACTGCAAGGGTTACGGGTATGCTGAGCAGGCTAATGGCGAATATCGGCGGACCAACAAACAGCAAGAGGAGACTGATTATGGCAACAACCAATTCAAAACTACTGTATGCCAGTGAAATCTGGGGAGAAGCGATGCGGGCGAAGACTAAACGCAACCATCCAGCGATGGCAAAACAGATGGAGCACAATATAGAAAGGTGGACGCAGAGGGAATTTGGAGAGGTTAACTACTTTCTGACCCAGTTTCTTTCACGTCGGAGATACTTTCAAAAGTATTTGTACCGCATGGGCAAGACGGGTGACCCCACTTGTATCTACTGCGGTGAGGCGAACGATGATGCGGAAAACACGTTCTTCAACTCCACCAGATGGTCCGCAGAAAGAAGCGCACTGAGGGAGCAAATCGGCGAGTTTAATTGTGATAATATAGTCGAAAAAATGCTCGAATGTGGAGACA
This sequence comes from Pollenia angustigena, assembly GCA_930367215.1. Lineage (NCBI taxonomy): Eukaryota > Metazoa > Arthropoda > Insecta > Diptera > Polleniidae > Pollenia > Pollenia angustigena. The sequence goes on along the minus strand of OV884061.1, from coordinate 4,768,505 downwards.
AATGGAATGTAGTAGGACACTACGTCGAAAATGTGTTACGGACGAAGAAAAAAGACCTCGATACTTTGAGGCAACGCGAATCCCAACAGAAGATGAGCAGCAGGATCACGCTAGCTATGAACATGATGGACCCAGACGTGGGCAAATAGTGTAGTCCTTCTAGGGACGAAGTTTCTGGGCCTTTCCGAAGTAATACGGATAGTTGTTCCGGGAAGGCACTTCCCCAGAAAATGAGGAGGGATTGTTTTAGTGGAAACACCAATCGATGCAGTTGCCGACGGTCACTGTAAGTGCGAAGGCATTTTAAACCCTACCTCACACATCAAACAAAAAATAATAATAATGATAATAATAATAATGATAATAAAAATAATAATAAGAATAATAATGATGATGATGATGATGATGATGTTAATAATAATTTTTAATATTTTTTATTAGGCTTAAGTTCATGAAATTTAATTTTTATTAAATTATTTTTATGAAGAAAGGAATTTTACAACATGAAAATCAATTAAAATTGTTATTGATAATCTTTCATTCTTGACGTGGCTCGGGCTCGAACCCTGGCCGGCAGGTTACCATGACATGTTTCGATCGCAACCACTCGATCTCCTCAGATGGATTTGCCGTCTTACACTCGCAGCCATCGACGACTGCTGACGTCACTAGTGACAAGGTTCGAGCCCGAGCCACGTCAAGAATGAAAGATTATCAATAACAATTTTAATTAATTTTCATGTTGTAAAATTCCTTTCTTCATAAAAATAATTTAATAAAAATTAAATTTCATGAACTTAAGCCTAATTAAAAATATTAAAAATTTGGATTAAAAACCATAAATAGTTCAACAAAATAACCACAATACTAATTATTTAATAATAATAATAATAATAATAATAGTAATAATAATAATAATGATAATAATAATATTTTTTTTTTTTTTGGGGGCGGGAGGGAAAATGCCTAACGCATCTCAGATACTGTCGTCACAGTTCAGGAATGTGGAGCTCGCATCCACTAAAACCGCCCTTTTCTTGAACCATTTCTCCGCCCCGGAACCACTTTCGCATTACTTGGGGGCGGGGCTCCCATTTTGTTCCTATGGAACAGGAGCTGTTGTTCCTACGTCTAGTCCCCCTTTTTTCGCGTAGCACTTTTTCTATAAACGTCGAAACGCGTTTCCAAGTGCTCTCGTTTTCCAGCATGAGATTGACAATATTTTCTGGAGTTATTTCTCCCACAATTTTTTATACAGACTGTCGTTCTGTTATCCATCTCCTGCACCTGAAGAAAGTGTGCTCTGCATTGTCTACACAGTTGTCTACATAGTTGTCTTCCCATCCTGTGGAGGTATTTCAGGAAGTATCCATGTCCAGAAAGCATCTGTGTTTAGGCTTGCCAACCGTACTTTATAATAAAGTATTGTACGTTATTTCAAGTAATTGTACTCTATACTTTATGAGAAAAATAAAGTACGCGGAAATACTTTATTTCGCATGATTAGATTTATCTAGAATGCAAAATAGATTCAGGTTATATTAGTCAGGGTTTTATTAGTCAAAAAACAATAATATTTATTGATAAATTTTTTTTTTTTTTTTGGAAAAACTAAAGAACAACTAATTGATATTAGTCAGGGCCATTTGTTGATGTTTTTTATATTGGCAGGACGATTTTTCGAAAAAAAAAAAAAATCTGACAGCACCATTTCACTTGTTTGTTTTGTTTGAGTACAATAACTGCCTGTTTTTAAAAAACGAGTGCAAAACTCTTTTAAATTACTGCCTGCTTTTAGATCGCGAGCACAAAAGTGACTCGTTTAACTAACATTTAAAACAAAACTTCAAGATTTCCATTCCTTAAGGGGGCTCCCATACAAAATGATTAATAAAGACTAGAAGTATATTAAAGAAAACGTACCATAACAGCCAAGGAGTCTTCTTAATAATTTCTCGAGACATACTTGTCCCTTATCACCACTTCTTAAGGCGGTTCCCATGCTAATATTGCGTTGTTTGAAATTTTGAAAATAATTAAAATTTTCCGACTTTTGTGAATAAAATCAAAAGTTGTTAACAGGTTTTAATCATTTATAGATTGTTTTGTTTGTTTTTTATATGTCTGGAAAAAATTAGAAGCATAAAAAATGCAATTTGGTGTCTGTTTCTTAAAAATTTTGCTTTCGATGAGGGTGGCTTGTTTGATTCTTAAAAACTCACCTTTTTCGGGAGCAAAATTTTTAAGAAACATACACCAAATTGCATTTTTTTAAATAAAATGTCAAATAAGAAAACAGCATTAGTTATAACAATAATTTTAAAAATTTAGGACTAACTATTGTTTGGGTTAAAAAAATTGTTAAAGAAAAATATTTCCTCAAATATCAATATAAATACTATCCTGCAAGAGCTCTCTTTAAGTGTCTAATTTCAGAAACGTTTTTTATGTTTCTGAGTTCTCGGTCTTACTAAATAATCCTACCCTAGAGGAAACTGAACTAACACTTAACTTGTCACGTGACAGTTCTACAGTGATAGGGACCGGTTCGAGTTCTAACACTTTATATGAAGGGGACTTGTCACTTTAACATGGCGATGTCCTACGAGGGGGTTAATTGGCTCCTTTTTGACGCTTTGTAACAGTTCACAGAAACAACCTAAATGGACACATTCAATTTCAGTTAAAATAATGCCTCTCGCATATATTGTCCCAAATGAACCATGTTATTAGGGCGGATCCCCTTTATTTAAAGTAATATAACCAGGTAGAATCAATCAGTCATTACCCACACAAAATCCACTTACATGACAAGTTGTTTGTCAATTACCTTCTGGAGTAACTACTCTTTTAGCACATTATCACCAGTTAAGTGATATGTTCTGTTTTAACCTATCACAATTCGTTCCTTTTTATTATAAAACTGCTTTCACTTGTCACGGGATAAGTGCATTAAAACCAATTGACACAAATTTCCCGCAGGGTAGGAATAGGTAATTCCTAATAAAAACAAATATGTTTCTTAATTTTAGATTTAAAACAACCAAAACTAACACTAATCGAACATAAAATAACAACTTACATCTACTTTTACAAAATGTTATTTTTCACTTAACACTAAACAATACTAAGAATAAATAAAATTTTTTAGCTTATAGAAATTGCTTATTCTCTTGGTACACAAGTTTAAAATACGATATAAAAATTGTGTGGGTATGAGGCTAGGCTATTTACATCACACTTTCATTTTTCTTCTTTTGGTTTTTAAACCCGCTTATAGAATTCGCCTAACAATAACCACACTTTAAATTTCCTTTTTCCCCTTTTTATTATGTTTTTTAAATAAAGTAAAATCTTTGTTACCTTCTTTAACTTCTTTTTTCTTACTCGGTAAGACCAGGGACCAATTTTGGAGAACATTTCTTCCCCGTTCTTTCTCACTTCTCCAAAATCTTTCTCATCAAGTTATATATCTAGGAACAATTCAAAGAAATATTTTCTTATAAAATCTACAAAATTCCTGCTCTATTTACAATGGCAGCAACCTTTACACTTGGTGTTCCCAACAAAGTAACAATATTTTCCCCCCTTTAACACTGGTAATATATGTACATTATTTATTCTTATTTTTCTTTCTTTAAACTTATTGTTAATGTTATTAATGACTCAAGTTAATAAAATTGTTCACAACAGTTATTAAACATTTTATACAAATTGTTGCTAAGCACAAATAGACTCCATCTTTAAAAATTTTTTTGTGATGATAAAACACTTAAAAAACAAGATGGAAGACAAATGAAATTGTTGCTATCATTGCGTTCAAAGCTTACTTATAAAAAAACTTTTAATTATTTATTTATTTTTTTGGAACGGTCGTAATTTTATTTATTAAAAATATTTAAATCCCTGGTTCTCGATAACCTTCCTCCGGTCACTTCCTAAAACAAAATATAAGGATTCAGGACTAAAATGTCCATTATCAAACAACATTCACTAACACTCACTTTGTTTTACTTTACAAGAAACTTAATAATTTTCTTGTGAGAACTTTTTCCCTTGGGTTTTCTAATTTGTTTTATTTTTATTATTTCGACTTGCTTTAATTTTGCGTGAGCTTGCTTATCGAAACACTTATATTTTGCTAGTAAAATACACAATCTATGTAACTTCTACCTAACTTAAGGTCAGTTTGGGAGAAGCTACACTTAACGGACAGAATAAACGAACAAAAAGTAACTAAAAAAACAACCACAACTACAGAACTTTATCATTATATTCTGCAATAATTTTCCTAAAAGGTCAATGATCGTTTGCTGTGGTTTCCAAACTGTTTATATATAAGAAGAAACTCACCCCTCTTAGGAAATATGCCTATCGTTAACGCCCTGTGTTAGTAGCTACTGGGTATACTACCATTATAAGCAACTGTGATTTATTTTATCGTAAATTGACATACACAAAATAAATAACACATTTGACAACCAAACCATTAACGTGCAAAAGATACAAAAAATATTAAAATAATTAAATTAAATAAACGGCATTATACCTAAACAGAAAAATATAACAAAAACAACAACAACAACTGAAGAAAACAAAGAAAACTTTGGACAAGAGTAGAAAGGCGACGGGGATATTGTCAAAGTGCGTGAAAAGTCTGTAGTAGTCACTATTTTTCTATGCTTATTTTTTAATTGGAATGCCGACAAAATGAAGACAGAGAATCAGTAATGTAGATATGTAGGTATTTCCAATTGGAAATGTAGAATTGGTGAGAGCGTGAGAGTGATTCCACTTGAAAGTAGTGAGAGAGTAGTATATATGAATTTAAGTATGAATGGGTATTATTTTTAGGGGTTGAATTGGTAGGTAATATGTTTAGGCAAGAAAATATGAGAATGTGATGTTAACACCTGCATTTCTTTATAGATCAAGAAGGTTGAAATAAATGCACTTAATAAGGATTGGTGGTTGTGCTAAAGATAGTAGAATAGAGAAATATTTTTTAATTGAATATGTGCATTTTTAAAGGGTTGTTTAGGTAGGTAAAACATGTATGTGCAAATGTTGTAAAGTGATGTTTTAGGTTTAAATATGAAAATGGTTGAAATGTATTGTACTTAAAAAAGGATTGGTGGTTGCGCTGAGGTTATTTAGCAATTTTCTTTTATTGAATAGTTAGGTAATATTTGTAAGTGGAAATGTGATGTTTAGGTTTAAAGATCAAGATAGTTGAAATGTGTTTATTCTGGAGCTGAATTGGTGGTTGTATTAAGAATACAAGGAGAGAGAATTATCTTTTATTGAAAATTTGTACATATATATTTTTTTATTATTGAATCATTTAAACTAAATTGCTTGAGAGACTCTATTTTCTTGAATATAATTCCAATTAGAATGTATATTTTTGCTTAGATCATCTTAATATGTGTTTTGTTTAGCTATATATTTTTTATTTTTTTATAAAAAGTTATAAAAATGTGATTGGAGTATTTTACTATTTATAAAATATGTACATATAAAACTGAATATAATAATTATTTTTATAAAGAAAAGAACAATTTTTAAATTTCGTTTTAAGTATTTATTTTGGTTTCAGTTATCTGAAGCAAATGGTCATCAAAAATGCATTCATGAAAATCAAACAAAAGCTTTTCGATCATGCTTCTGCATGTCATTTTCTTTAGAAATGTGTTTCTTCTTTTTATTCTTTCGTGTGTACTCATATTCAACTGATACTAGTGTAATTACACTATGTACTTATGTATGTACATTAGCGTGGCCGTTAGTTGTATGGAGAACTTTTTTTTTTTGATTTCTTATATTCTCCCCCCCCAAATCGGTTCAGTTTTATGTAAAAAAAAATACAAAAAAATTTCGTAGCGATAAGTTGTGTTTTAGGGGGGGCGTCGGCCCCTCAAAGTTTGCCATCAAGCCATTTATTCAAATGTAATTTGTTTGCATATGACTATCTCTTAAAAACAAAATTTTACAGGAACATGGTATATGGCAATATTTTAGCTCTTCTAGTCAACAACATTAGCCTCGAAGAAAGTTTTTTGCTAAAATTAATATTTAAGAAAATAATTAAGAAAATAACAACAAAATTCCAAACATTTTATATACGTTTTATATATATAAAAGAGGGATTTAATGTCAAGTGAACTAATTTTGAAATCGAAATCTTTCGATTTGGATGAAATTTGCACCACCGTTAGTCCCATTGAATAGTAGTTCAGACACAAATTTTCAACAAGATCGGTCAAAAAGTTTCTGAGTTTGGGAGGGTCAAAGTTTGAAATTTTGGCCATACAGGTGTTCTTTCACATCCATGTAACTTATTACCAATTGGGGTTAGCAAAATTTGTCCCAAGCAGCTTAGATAGCTATTTGATCAATCTTAAAAAAAAAAAAAATGTTTTGTTTTTTTTTGAATTTTTTAAAATTTTTTTTTTAAATTTACAACTTGGCAAAAAAAAAAAAAAAAAAAAAAGTTTTAAATATAAAAAAAATATGTTAAAAAATTTTTTAAAAAAACCAAAAAATTTTTTTTAAAAAGATTGATTAAATAGCTATCTAAGCTGCTTGAGACAAATTTTGCTAACCCCAATTGGTAATAAGTTACATGGATGTGAAAGAACACCTGTATGGCCAAAATTTCAAACTTTGACCCTCCCAAACTCAGAAACTTTTTGACCGATCTTGTTGAAAATTTGTGTCTGAACTACTATTCAATGGGACTAACGGTGGTGCAAATTTCATCCAAATCGAAAGATATCGATTTCAAAATTAGTTCACTTGACATTAAATCCCTCTTTGACCCTCCCAAACTCAGAAACTTTTTGACCGATCTTGTTGAAAATTTGTGTCTGAACTACTATTCAATGGGACTAACGGTGGTGCAAATTTCATCCAAATCGAAAGATTTCGATTTCAAAATTAGTTCACTTGACATTAAATCCCTCTTTTATATATATCAAACGTATATAAAATGTTTGGAATTTTGTTGTTATTTTCTTAATTATTTTCTTAAATATTAATTTTAGCAAAAAACTTTCTTCGAGGCTAATGTTGTTGACTAGAAGAGCTAAAATATTGCGATATACCATGTTCTTGTAAAATGTTGTTTTTAAGAGATAGTCATATGCAAACAAATTACATTTGAATAAATGGCTTGATGGCAAACTTTGAGGGGCGGACGCCCCCCCTAAAACACAACTTATCGCTACGAAATTTTTTTGTATTTTTTTTACATAAAACTGAACCGATTTGGGGGGGGGGAGAATATAAGAAAAAAGAAAATAACGGCCACCCTAATGTACATACTACCTATATAAATGAATAAATAAATGAAGTGAATGAAACATGATTGAACCTGCACTTCCATGCTTGCATAAAAAAAAATGTTTGATAAAAATCAATTGACAAGAAAATTTATAACAGGTACAAAAGTAAGAAAAGAAAAAAGGATCAATGTCATATTTTTTCTTTGTTTTCTATGTTTTTAATTAGAAAAGAAAAAAGGTGTAACTCAAGATTTTTTTTAATATGTTATTTTTTTTACAAATTTCCACGTAACTTTTATGAATTTCTTCGTTAAAAAAGAGACCTTTTTAGAAAATTCGAAACAGGTACCAATTTATTTTATTTGTTAGATTTTTTTGTATTAAAAGGGATTTTGAAATTTAACGAGCATATTCTGGATAGGTTTATGACTTTAATGGTAAAAAAACAAAACAGAAAAAAAGTTCATTGTCAATTTTTTTTTTATAAAATATTTATTTTACAGTATTTAAAATGGCTTTTATTGTATATGTATATTTGTATATATCGATTTTACGACACTTGCCCTACTATATAAAGCGGATTTTCTAGTTTACCTAGAAAATTTTCTCTTTTTCATTAATCAGTATATCTGTGGCCACAAGGAATAACAGCTAAAGTCGAGTTAGTACAAAGTAGAGTAATTGCTACTGTTGTATTCACTGTATTCAAATGCACTACCACACAAAATTTTATCATCGTAGCTCAAAAAATGAGTATTTTATACCTAAAAAACTAAACAGCTAAAGTCGAAATTTTGCTCGTATGATTTTGGAATGACAGCCTATTGCAATTTGCTTCAATATTTAAAAAAAAGTGTCTTAAGTAGAATTAGGATTTTATTTCAAACAGTGCCGTGCGTGTATTCAGACGTAAAATGTCTGCTTAACTCGAGTTTAGTCATTATTCCGTATGTTAAATTGATAATTCTTCAAATTAGGAATAACAACCAAACTCGAGTTTAGTCATTATTGAGTTTTTTTCGAGTTTCCAGTAAAAGACATAGTCGAATTTGGTCGTTATTCCAAATGTGAAGAATAATATGTTCAAGGCCTAACTCCATTTAAGTTGTTTTTCCGTAACAGGTTTTCAGTTGAAGCATTTCTAAAGTAAAGTTAAGTTCATTTTCCAAATTTTGTGTGCAGTTCAATAAAATCTTAAATCGAATTTGGTTGTAAAGTGTAAGAGTTCATACAGAAAAGTATATCAGGATGTCTAACCGTGTAAAAACAATGTTAGAGTTAGCAGTAAAAAAAAATCAGAAGTATCATCGAGCGTTCAAGGTATGTTTTAAATAATATATTTTCTTATGATGAAACGTTAAAATTAATTTTTAAACTTAAACTTTATAGTGGAAACAACCTCGAGTAATTCTTTTCTTATTCATTCTTTTCTTATGAGTAATTCTTTCTTATGAGTAATTCTTTTCTTATGTTGAAAGGCAGTATCAAATTTATAGAGATATTCAAAGTAAGTTTAACTTTTTAAAGTATGGTACTTACGTAGAGTAGAGTCTGGATCATCTTAACAAAAAAGAGTTTTAAATTTTTTATAGACGACATGAGGAATAAGGAATTCAGTTTGAAGCAATGGCCTAATATTTCTCTAAGACATCAATCTGATCCCACAATAGTGTTTTTTTTGCAGACGTTTTATGAACCCGTAGTTCAAAATGAGACCAAATCCTCAATCAACGGGTTTGATTTTGACTTAAATAATATATTAAAAGGTATAGTTTTATATAAGTTCATATATTAACATCTGTCTTGTCTCCTATCGAAACTATGTGCAACAAATTATGAAAGCATCTTTTGCAGGTTAAAATTCTGGAAACAAAGAAGAGTTGTTTATAACTGAAATTTTTGAGTCAATTAACAATGATTCATCATTATCGGAAAATTGTGATGACTCCGTCAAAGATCCAGACTATTGTGGTACATCGAGTAATGATAACGCCGTAGTTAAAGAGTTTCAGCTTTCTTCAAGTGACACTGAAGGAAGTGCGTTTGAATCAGACTTTCAAATGAGGTTACTGGGGCAACGAATGGAAAATGAGATAATGTCAATAAAAAATTCTCGTGGGAAATCACAGAAAAACTGGAGGAAATTGCAAACCATATCAATAAATTCCCAGCCTATGAGAGTCATTACACTAGACGAGATACCAGCCAAAAATACCTGAACTCTGACTTAACGATTTCAAAAATGTACCAACTCTACACTGATGAAACCCTACCTCCTGTAAGCCTTTCAAAATACCCGTAAGTATTTAGGAGCATGAATTTAAAATTCAAATACCAAGGCATTTGCATTTGACTTGCAGCAATGTTTACCTACTCCCTTTCTAAGATGCTCAACTAGCTTTTACAAGCGTCAAGTATGGACGTACAATCTTACAGTTCATGACTTAGAAGACGACTCAGTTCAGTGTTTCAGGTGGCGTGAAGCTATTGCTCGTAGAGGTGGTAAAGAAATCGCGTCTTGTGTTATTAGACAATTAAATATGATTGACAAAAATGTGACTAAAATATGCTTTTATAGCGACTCCTGCACTGGACAAAACAAAAACTCTCATGTGTCTTCAATGTTCATTACTTTCGTGCATAATTATCCACATATTGAGTTAATAGATCACAAGTTTTTGGAACCAGGGCATACACATATGGAGTGTGACTCGGATCATGCTCTAATTGAACGCAAGAAGAAAAAATCCAATGTTGAGATTCAAATTCCGAGAGACTGGTATCAGTGTGTAAGATCCGTTCATCGAAAAATTAATGTAGGTGAAATGAGAGAAAAACATTTTCTTAATTTCTCGGAATTATTCAGACAGATTCATTTGGAACGAAGTGCGATGGCTTCGTTATACGAAAGATATTTCTCCTAATTTTTATAAAACCTCTTTAGATATCGAAGAGCCATTTAAGGTACTCAAAATAGGCAAAAGAGGAGTTTATTCTATCAGCAATAGTGATTTAAAAGCAATAAGTATTATCCCAGCTATATCACATGAAAAAAAGATCTTCTGGATATGCTAAGTCTTATCAATCCAGAATTTCACGCTTTTTATAGAAATCTTAATGAGAATTCAAATGAACCTGATAATATTCATCCAGATTTGATAGATGAAGAGCAAGATGTCAATGCTTAGCTATTTCTGCATTTTTATAAACATTTCGTATTATAAATTTTATTTTAAGATAATCTTGCAAGTGGTCATTTGTATAACAGATTATTTTATATTTTAAAACCTTTCATTAATTTTTAATCATATTAACAGAATTTCTTTTTTATATTTTGATTTAAATATGACAAACATATGGGTCTGACGTATGTACAGTAATCCCCCGGTTTACGAATAGGATACGTTCTGTGAAAGTAGACGTATGTATATCGAATATTCGTATATCGGGCTCAAAATTAGTATGCCATTCTACTGAAAATAAATAGATACGTTCCAGGGATCAAAAATATTCGTAAAATGAGATCCATATTTGTATAACTTTGTACTAAAAATAGATAGATGTGTACCCAAAATGTTCGTTATTCGAACCCTTTTTTTAGAAACATTTATAACAAAGTGATAAGAAAAGAAATTTATTCGTTTTAAAAATTAAACACAAAAAAAGCACATTTTACATTAAAAAAAAAATTAAATTTTTAAATTAAAATAATAATTTCATTAGTAATTGAAATAGAATATTTAACATTACCTATAAAAAAATTATAAATGTTATATCTATTCTGAGTTGTATGAGCCCTCGCCTAGGCTTGTAGATGAACCTTCATCCAAACTGGCATCGGAAATAGATTCTACAGATTCTTGAATATTTGTAGAAAAATAAGAAACTAATGAGGTTTGCTTTGCGGATTTATTTTTATCTTTGTATAATTCTCTATAGTAAAAAATTGAGTTTTCTATTTCTCTGGAAACATAAAGACTTCTTTCTGCAAAAGGATCGTTTTCCGAAACTATATCGATAGCTTCTGGATAAGAGAAAATGCTTTTGACTTTTTTTGTGATGTCAAAATACGCGAACTTTCGCCATGCGTAAGATTTCCTACAATTTCCGCATCCGTGCTTCCTTCAAGCATCGCTATTAATTCTTCATTTGAAATATTTTCCTCTCGCCATCAAAGAACTTCTGCCACATCTTCATTGCCCACTTCATCCATACCGACTTCGTGTGCCAAAGCGACAATTTCATTTTCAATTTCTTGAATGTTTTGCAATGAGCTTCCGAAATCATTAGTGCATTCGGGCAATAATTTTTTCCATACTCCATTCATGGCTGTTTCTTTAACTTCATCCCAAGATTTTTTAATGTTGTCAAAAACATTAAATATATTAAATTGCTTCCAAAATTCTGTAATAGTTGTCCGATTTGGACTATCAACATATTTGATCAGATTCTTGAAAACGCGGCACAAATAATAAGCCTTAAAGTTAGCAATTACACCCTGATCCATTGGTTGAAGTATAGGAGTAGTATTTGGTGGTAGAAATACAACTTTGATTTTGTCAGGTATGTGAGTTAGCTTATGGCTAGGTGCATTGTCAATTACTAGCAATGCTTTGTTTGAAATATTTTGCTCAGAATTAAATTTTCTTACAGAACTTGTAAAAAATTTATTCATCCAGTCTTCAAAAAGATGTGCTGTCATCCACCCTTTTTTATTTGACCGCCAGATAACACCCAGTTCTGATTTGTTGCAACTTTTGAAGGCTAGTGGATTTTCCACATGATAAATAAGCACGGGCTTTAATTTATTATCTCCTGCAGCATTCCCTCCAAATAAAATCGTAATACGGTCTTTAGCAGCCTGAAGCAAATTTTTCTTGTTTGGAATGAATGAAACTTGCTGCGGGTTGTATCCACCGTCTTCTATAATTTTTTAAATATTGCGGGATAATTTTTTGCCGCCTCAACATCCGCACTTGCTGCTTCACCAGACATTTTTATATTATGTAAGGAATGACGTTTTTTAAATCTTTCAAACCAACCTTTGCTAGCTAAAAACTGTTCTGTCTCGTGTAGGTTCCTGGCTTTTTCTTGTATAATAGTTGTGCTTATCGCAATATTTTGTTGGGATTGGTGGTTAATCCATACACTTAGCATACGCTCCATATCTTCCATTACCGCACTTCTTTTATCCTCCATTGTTTTAACCATATTTCTAGTTGAAATATATGATGCTGTAAGTAAAAAATGGAGCTTCCAACGAAGCAGGTTTGTAAGGGAGAAACATAAACGTTTCTCTTACCATTGCGCCTACGGAAGACATGAAATTTATATGGCGAGTTCCCACTTTGAAGCAAGACATTTTTGGCACATAAAGCGCATTATTCAGCGCATATAAAAATTGTTGGATGTAACGATTAGCCTTACACACTGAAAGTAACAATACAGTTATTTTTTAGTATTCTCCCTTAAAAACCTGCTTCGTAGTAAGGGAATGCCGTAGCACTTGAAATGCTATTTTTTTTTATAAAAGTTGTTGAGAGTTCTTTCACTTACTTAACTGCATTTTTGTATGTCTTATTGCGTAGCGCATAATTGTGCGCTTACTTTTTTAAATGTACCATTAGTGCTTCGCAAAATGATAAAATTTTTTATTGGGTAGATGCTTCATAACGGTTTTCGTGGACGCTTAGAAAAGCTGTATCGTCTGCAAATGATGAAGTTTGGATGTAGTTGATTGTTGGCATGTCCGATGTATAAATTAAGTATAATAGAGAGCCCAGGATGCTGCCTTGTGGGACTCTAGCGCCAATTGGCTGAGGTGAACTTAAGAAATTTCCTTCTTTAATAATAAATTGACGACCGACTAAGTAGCTTTCAAACAGCTTGTGTGTTTACTGGTAAGTTTAGCTTCAATTTATGTAATAAGCCTTCATGCCAGACTTTATTAAAAGCTTGAGAAACGTCGATGATGAGAGCGGAACTATATTTTCTTTCTTCAAAGGCTTCTCTTATTGCGTTTACTATACGATGGGTTTGCTCAATTGTGCTGTGTTCTCTTCTAAAGCCGAATTGGTGGTTAGGAATACATCTATTTTCATTTAAAATTGGGGTTAATTTTGACGCTAACAGCTTCTCATACAGCTTTGATATATTAGAAAGTAAGCTTAAAGGCCTATATGACTCAACACTTGTGTGATCCTTTCCTGGTTTAGGTTTCATGGTGACTAAGGAAACCTTCCACTTTTGAGGATAGTATTCCAGACGTAAAATAGCGTTAAAAATTAAAAGAATAATTTTCTTTGCTTTGGGTAGTTCCAAAAACATTTTGTTGCTGATCTTATCAAAACCAGGAGCCTTCTTGGGGCTTAAATCACAAATAGCCTTTTCGAGGAAGCTCAGGAAAAAGGCACATGGATTACAGATTTTATAGAGAGCAGAATACTTGAAAAATGTCACTAAATTTCACTACTGAAGATCTATTTAATATATTATTGGCAACGTCAGATCCGTTCATCTCCAGTATTCGAAATCAATGAAAAGTGGAACATCGGGATTTAGATGAAGAAGTCAAAAAACTACTAAAGAACAGAAATAACACAACACAGAATATGGAATATTTGCAATCAATCTTTCAATTAAATGAACAATAATTATAATTCATTAGATCTAAGACAGACATTGTATTAGTAAAAAATAATAATAAACAGAAACTCACATTGTTACAAAATCTATTAAAATCTATTGCTGCTATTATTTTCAAAGGCTTTTTTATCCACATATATATGAAATGTTTTAATAAATAAATAAGAATAAATAAGTGTAAACAAATTTGACAGCAAAAAATTGTTTATTTTTCAGCAATAATAGCAACATTTCCAGTGGATTCTACTATTTTTGTTTAATGTTAAAATTTTATAGTGTAAACATTTAATTTTTTGAGTGTTGATGTTAATGATTATTATTTCAATCCAAAAATTACATTTTTAAATAATTAAAAGAAATAAAAAAACCATATTGCACGCTAAAGTAAAAAAAAATCTAAAGCTCAACTTTGCCCTTAAATTCCGCAATAACTACTCAACCCATTTTAATGAAGAATCTATACGTCGATTAAAAAAAAATTTCACTAAAATATCTCCTTCGGTTCAAAAGTTTCAGATTTTTGGCCAATGAAAAACGATTTTCAGCGCTGTGCGCCGATGTCACAAAAATGTACCGACACGTATTGGTCCATGAAAAAGATGCCATTTTTTTAACTTGTTCTGTGGCGCGAAAGTATTGAGCAACCAATTCAAATATATAAGTTGAATACGGTGACTTATGGTACGTCTTCGGCTCGTTTTGCCGCGGTTAAATGTTTAAAAGAAATAGGTACACTTTTTGAGTCAGTGTATCCTTTGGGGTCCTCTACGATTTTAAATGATTTTTAGGTTGACGACTTGATATCAGGCGCTGTTACGTTTGAGGAATTAGAAAAGTTACGTTTCAAAGTAATAGAAATTTTGAAATCATGTGGTTTTGATTTAGCGAAGTGGTTCTCCAACCACCGTATAATGATGGATTGTCGGAAGTGAACCTTGACTTCGACGACTCGAGTGTTACAAGAGCTCTCAAACTCATTTGGAGTACCGGTATTGATTTATTCACGTTTAAGTTGGAGGAAAATTTTGGTCACTTGCCAACTAAAAAGCGGAATATTTTGACGATTTCGTCAAGACTTTTCGACCCTCTGGGACTGTTATCTCCGATAATAATTAAAGCTAAAATTCTTCTTTAATCATTTTGGAAAATACAGCTCGACTGGGATGAATCTGTGCCCCAGTTTTTGGACACCACATGGTCAGAGATAAAGAACTCTTTAGCAGATAGCCATAAAATAGTTACACCACGGTTTGTAGACTCATGCTCTACAGTAAATTGTGAAGTAGATGGGTTTTCGGATGCTTCTAATAATGCATATGGTTGTTGCATTTATATAAGAACCGAACACCCTAATGGTATAACATGTAGATTGTTGACAGCAAAATCTAAAGTTGCCCCATTAAAAGTAAAGTCGCTGCCACGACATGAACTCTGTGCTGCACATCTACTGGCGAAGCTTTGGCGTACGGTTAAACCTCTGCTACCGCATTTCATTTAAAACGCAATGTTTTGGTCAGATTCCGAAATAGTTCTGTATTGGTTGCAAAGCCATCCATTTTCACTATCCACATTTGTTGGAAATCCAATTAGTGAAATCCAAGAATGGACAGATGCTCGTTTTTCGCAGCATGTGCCGTCTAAAGATAACCCTACTGACATTGTGTCACGTGGGAGTAATGTTGATGGTTTGACGGATTCTATTTGGTTTACAGGCCCAAGTTTTTTGTACCTTCGGCAAGATAAATGGCCTAAAAATCTACATTTTAATTTAACCCCTGTGTTAGCATCTTTAGAGAAGTGGAAATCAAAAGTTGCCATGGTGGTAACTGAGATTGGTGAAAATGGTTTGATATAGTCTTTGAACCGTTTTTCTTCATACTCGAAGATTGTTAGAGTGTTTGCGTATGTGCTAAGAGCAATAAGGAAATTTAAGGGGAAGAGTTTAAGCCAAACTCGGGTTACATTATCTGTTAAAGAGTTAAATTCCTCATTTCTGAAAATTGTTGAGCTGTTACAGAAAAGTAAATTTTCTGATGAATTGAAATTGATTCGTAACGGTCTTATTCCAAAATCTTCTATTCGCTCGTTGAGCCCGTTTATTCAAGAAGGTGAAGAGCACGGTGTTTCGTCTAATTTGCTTCGCGTCGGTGGATGCTTATTGAATGCTCCTATGAAGGAGGAGACAAAATTTCCATTGCTTTTGGATTAAAACTCGCATTTTGTGAAAGTGTATTTGGAACACTTACATAGGACTAATTGTCATGCTGGCCAAAAAATGTTAGTTGGTCTTATTAGAGAGAAAGTTTGGTTAGTGAATGCTTGAGAAGTAGCCAGAAGGACAGTTCGCAATTGCATTGTGTGCTTTAGGTATAAACCGAAGCTTCTAACCCAAATTATGGGTAATTTGCCAAAAGATCGAGTCACCGCGGTTAGGCCATTTTGGGTGTGTGGCGTAGATCTTTGTGGACCGGCAAAGAAATACATTGTTGTCTTTCTGTGCTTTGCCACCAAATTTTTATTTAATGACAGATTCTTTTCTATCTTCCTTGTCTAGGTTCGTGGGGAGGAGAGGACTGCCGAGCACGATGTGGTGCGACCACGGCACAAATTTCGTCGGTGCCGCAAATCGCCTGAGCCCGAAGGCCGCCGTAGAGAAAGAGCGACGGAAGATAGAAGGAGCCATGGCCGGGAAAGGAGTAGAGTTCCAGTTCATACCTCTCAGAGCTCCTCACTTCGGTGGGCTGTGGGAGGCAGCCGTGAAAAGCGCCATTTGCTAAGAACCGTCGGAAGCGCTGGCCTGACTCTCGAAGAGCTAAATACCGTTCTAGTGAACGTAGAGGCAATCCTGGACTCCCGACCACTAGCATCACTGTCGAGCGACCCATGCGATGGGGAGCCCCTAACACCAGGCCACTTGATAATAGGGTCCTCTATCAAGGCACTGCTCGAGCCCAGCTCGACAACAGGCAAGCTCAACTGCTTGAAGCGGTTTCAAGCGCTATCGTGCCTGAAGGAGCGTTTCTGGTCTGCATGACGGACTACGTGCTCCAGCATCAACAGAAGGTGAAGTGGGACAAAGGAATAAAAAACGTCGAGGTCAGAACCGTCGTAACCGTTCCCGACGACAACCTTCCACCACAAACGTGGTTACTGGGCAGAGTTGTTGCTGTGGAAACGGGCACGGACGGCAAGGTTCGGGTCGTTCAGGTCATAACCAAAAACGGCATTTTTAGAAGGCCCATTCATAAACTTGCACCCTTACCAGTGCTAGATGAAAATGAATCGTAGTGCTATGAATTGTTGCAGTCTGTATAACCAGCCGTGTAAGGGGCCGGTGTTAAATGAAATCTTTAATTTCATGTAGTTTGTTTGTTTTTTAAAATTTATATTATTTTATACCTTTATTAATTTTATAATGTATAAATCTATACTTCTTATACTTGTGGTTGCAAATTTGTCGACTAGTGTAATTTTGAATTTCGCGCTAATATTGCTGAATTAGCCATCTTTATGATCTGTTTCATGCTTATTTTCGTTCGACTTCTTTCATGAAGGAAATACGAAGAATTGGCAAAAATCAAATACACATTTTTTGTGAATAATTCGTTTCTAACAGCCATTTGGACAAAAACTCTTGTCCAACAGCGTCTATTCGCTGTTCTTATGATAATATAATATTATGATATTATAAATATACACTTATTTATGTTAGAAAAAATCGTATGCCGAGTTAAAAAATACACGTCTGCATTCAACGTCTGCATTCACGCAAGAGAAACATTCCAACTAGAAAAATAATGGGTCTCATGCATAAAACGTGAGCTTGAGCTCGGACTCGATTTTTTGAGTAAAAGGTGCTTGTCGTATGCATAATAAAATTTGATGTCTTTGCTTTTACTCACTGCTCACTTTTGATCTCGTCTGGCTCAGTTTGAACTAAGTTAGATGAGCTTTTGCTCATTTTCATGTGCATAAAAACAAGCTTTTGCTTTCTTTTGTGAGCTCTTGCTCAAATTTTGTTGAGCCTGCCTTATAGTTGACTCGCGTACACTAAAAAGGAATCATAGCTGAATATTTTGTGCCACAAAGAATTACAAAATGTTTTCAACAGCGTAAAACAAATTTAGCAAGTGAGAATAAAAAATTATACATATGTATATAATAATTAATAAAATGATAAATACATAGGTTTGATGATAGTAGCATCTGCTTATTGACTAACTATTTTTTTGAGGAGTCAGAAGAAACACGTGGTAGGGCCCTCAGCAACATTAATAAAATTCGACTGTATTTAAGATTTTCTGCAGAACCTGGATTCCAAAATGGTATAGCCCCAGATATTGGAGTCCATCAATCAACTGTGCCGCGAGCAAGCGAGTGGATAAAATTCCCGAAAGATGCACATGAAAAAAGATGCTCAAATGAAATGGCAAGCAAATTATTGCTTTCCATTTGCAATTGGAGTGATTGATTGTACTCATATAAGAATTAAAAAACCCACAAATCAAAGCGATGAGTATTATTATTATTTGATTCTACTTCTACTTCACTTGACGACATGTTTGCACTTCAATAACAATTAGACGTTTGATCTCCCTTTGCTCAAGTAATTGCAATTGGTTTGAACTCATTTTTATGCATAAAATTGAGCAAAAGCTGTTGCTGTTTGTTCGAACCCGACTTACAAGCAATTTCTCACCTGCCTCAAATCAGCGCTTTTACTCGTTTTTATGCATGAGACCCAATGACTACTACAGACTTCTCACGCACTTTGACAACATCCCCATTACCTATCTACTCACAAGGACAATGACGCCAACAATAACAATAAAAGTGCTTTTTTTCAACAGACCAGTATCACATATACCCTACACCACCACTACTTATGGGCAGCTCAACACATCATGCCCAATGTCAAGAACTTTCCTTGTCTCTATCAATTATTAAACACCAGTAAAACTAAAAATATAAACTAAATAGGAACTTTTACTGTTGATTCAAGAGTCAACTACAAACTTTGATAACCACAAGCGTATGCACACAAGCGTATGCACTGGGAGATATTAAAGATATTAATACGCTCACTTTTTAATTTTACACTCAGAGCGGCAAAACCAACGAAAAGTTCAATCGTTTTTTTTACTTGGTTAACCCTTTCGACCAGGATGGTACATATGAGTACCACTGTAAGTTTAAACATCCCTAACAGCTTCAAATTTAATGTTGCTGGGTTGCGAAATGTACCTTATAGTCTTTAAAGTCTCCAGACCGATTTTTGTAAGTGCATAGCATGGTTTTTGCATGATATTATGCGCGAAAGTTTATTTTACCGGACGGTTGGTACTTATTTGTACCACATAACATCCCGAATGGTACGATGATGTACCACAACCCGTACGGTTGGTACCTATTTGTACCACATAACATCCCGAATGGTACAACGATGTACCACAACCCCCACAACCATCACAACCACCAATCATTGTTTTTTTGATTTTCTTTTACCGATAAGTTATATATTACTAAAAAATTCGGTTCCAATCAAAAATTTTGTTTTACCATTGCTATTCGAAAGCCGGGTCGCAAGTGTTTTTTACTTATTCCGGGATGGATTTTCAATAGTTGTCCCGCTTACGGATTAGTGTAAGTAGTGCTTAAATTGTTAAGTACGACTCGAACTTAAAGGAAGTATACTTGTTCCTTTTTCAACTGAAATGAACTTAGCAGAATACTTGTAGTAAACCTAACCAAAATGTGTGTATTAAGGTAGGTGGAAAAAAAAATATGCAAGTCACATCCTAGAATGAAAGATATGCCAATAAAGTATATAAAACAGGAGCATTTTCCCGCGTCACCAAAAAAAGCTCTTTTGGATTTGTATATGTAGCGCTGCCATTTAAAGTCCGTTCTCATCATATCGTTGCTCATGAAAGTCCTTCTAAAACTTAGTTTATATACCTTTTAATATGCTCACTTTTATGACACGCCTGCAAATTAAGCCCCTTTTGTTTGTTTTCCACATACATATTACATTAAACCAAGAAGAAGCCAATACAAACCGAAAATATTTTTAAAGTTTTTCTTGGGTGCCGAAAAAATTAATTAACAAGGTTAACAATTAATTGATAAACTGAAATTTATTAAGATTTTAGAAAAACAAAATATATTACACAAATAAAACTGTTAAGCGAATAAGAATTATAAACACCAGTTTTACTTGTTGCAATATCAAAGCTGAAACAAAAACCACAACACATGAGTTTATCTTTTCTTACAGTCCCGACCACAGAATACACAGAACTGTAAAAAGTGACGTGTGAAAAAGGCCCAAATCAGTTGCGAGGGCAGCTTTCGAAGAAAGAGACAGAAAGCTTTTTTTGGTAGTGAAGTGGCAAGGTGTTAAAACAGGCCGCAACAATCAACACAAATGGCGTGATCAAAACAAAAATAACAAAACACAAACCACGTTAAACAAATGCATTAGTTAAACAAACGTTGTTTTTTCTGCAAAAAAATGTATTTAGTAATAATGTTTTGTGTTATAATGTTATTTACTTACTTAAATATTATTTACTCGTGTTGTGGTGAACTTAAAAGTTAATTTTTGCAACAGTTTTGTAAATAAATCTTAACTAAATAAATTTGTGTTCATTGTATTGCGGCATAGAATATGATGACAAGAGAAATGCAAAAGGGCAACTTTCTTTGAAAGAGACAAAAAAAAAAAGCAAAATCTTCCGTCTCGTGACAGTTCTGTGTATTCTGTGGTCCCGACTACAATTGGTTTATTTTTTGTCAACTATGAATGTAGTTGTAAGTGGATAAAGAAAAAGCAAAAATTAAAACAAATTCCTTTTTTTATTTTGCCAGTTCAGTTTTATTTACACTGCCACATGCATATTAGTTATCAAAGTTTTTATTGGGAGTCAAACAATTAATTAACAAGGATTCGTTTAAATATGTTAAATTCATATTTCATGCTCTTGATAAACTAAAATTTATTGTTGATATGGTAAGCTATGCTCATTTCACTGGTGATAAGCTATGCTCATTTCACTGGAAACTTCATCCAAAGATTTCAGAAAAAAGTAGAGATATTATAAAAAAAAAAACTGTAAAGCGAATAAGAATTATAAGCACCAGGTTCACTTGTAGCAATATCAAAGCTTTAACAAGAACAACAACAATAAATATATTTTCTTACTTTTTTTCTTAATTTTCATCAGTCACGCCCTTGAATAAAATATATACTTATTAAGTTTAAAGAAATTTAAAAAAAAAATTGTTTTCACGCCCTAAAATACAGCGCTTTTTGTTTTATAAATATGGCATCGAAATTTAAAGTCCAATTTCAAAAGAAATCCTTCTGACATTTTGTTAGTCAAGTTTTTTAAATACACTTTACCCACATCGTAAAACTATGCCCATTTAATTATTTCAATACATAGTAATTACAACAACAAAAACAATCGTATCGATATTTAAGTGGTCTGTGAAACTCTTTTGGCACTGTTTTTGGGTATTTTTATACACTTTACCACAGGTGGGGGATCAGGAACATATATAAAAGTTTGTCATTCCGTTTATAATTTCTACAATATTGATCTTAGACCCTATAAAGTATATATTATCTGGGTCCTTATGAGGAGCGAAGTTGATTTAACGATGTCCGTCTGTCCTTTAAAATGGGATTTCCGAAGACCCCAGATAAGATAGGGGCCAGGTTGTTATATATTTATGCCACATATGTATAGTACGGAATGGTTTGATATTGCAGATATATGAGCAAAAAACACGAATACCTCTAATTTTTCCCATAAACCCTTGCTTTTTAATATCTTTTTCAGTATATCTGGAGATCGGAAAGAGAAAAAGCTTTTAAATAAGGTACGAGCATCTTGGTTACCAATACACCAACGCTGTAAGAATGGGCGGAATTGCAGAAGTTGGTGTGGCTGTTCCCATACGAAGACACTATAAATTTCTGTATATCTGGGAAACGTCTTATATATCAAAAGATCGGAAATCTTCAGTAGAATATATTTAAGACAAAATCGGTTAAGATACAAGAAAGTTGTGACCGAAAGATAAGTTTTTTCAAATGCCTCTTTTCGGAAACCATATTTCCTGCCGAGTTCAAGTTTTATCACCATATTAAATGACAAATTTCTTCTTAAGCTCGTCGGTATATACATCTTTCAAATCGGTTAAAAATGGCCAAGTTATGATCAAAATACTGAAATTCAATCAAGACTTAACTTGCTTAATATTAATTAAACTTTTACTATATTTAAAAGCTCACAAACATGGAAAATATTCAATTACAATTAAGCGATAAATACTATATAGGAATACAATATATAATAATATATAACATAAATAAATATATATATACACAGTAGTTTTGACTTAGCTGCACAATCTCCTTTGCACGATTTTTTGTGCAGGTACATCAAAAATGCAGTTATCTTAAATGCATTTACCTGCCTTAATGTGCAGGTGCACAATTGTAAAGTGTTTGATTTAAAAGTATAATAAAAAAATTACTTTATTAATACATAAATTTATATTTTATTAAAATTTTATTTCAATCCAGCAAGCATTTTCAATCGTCAAGGAGCTTACTGGGAATCTCACAAAGAGCCTTTGTATGGAATTAAAAAGAATAATTCCAAATATTATCAATTTTGTGCAGTTAAGTCAAAAGTGCACGTAAACAAAAGGCAGTAAAGTCAAAACTACTGTATATATATATATATATATATATATATATATATATATATATATATATATATATATATATATATATATATATATATATATATATATATATATATATATGTACATTAGACCGAACTTTTTTTATATGGGAAAAAAAAGTGTACCGCCCCCTCAAATTGTTCCTTTTTACGCTTATAGTGAAATTCCAAAATCTTAGACTGATTGCCCTAGGTTAAGGCGTGGCACATGCCCACTAAAGTGGCTAAAACTGGTTTATATGGACTTTTCAATTTAATTAAAATGTTTCATATAAGTATGTTTGTAATATATTATTTTACTGAAATTAACTTACGTTAAATGATTACAAGTCTTCGGCAAATGCTCACGATTTTTTGTTGTTTACACAGAAAAAATTCTCCAAAATTTTTCACCAATAAAAACATTAATCAAAAATAAAATCAGTTTTAATTAAAAATGTAATCAAGTGAATTAAACGTTTAATCAAGTTAATTAAACGTTTAATTAAAAGTATTAACTGGTTTAATTGATACTATTAATTTGTTTACTGGTGCAAATTTAATTAATTTTTTAATTAATATCACAAATTTTTTAATTGAAATCAATTTTTATTTTTTTCTGTGTACGTTGATTATGGCCCTGGAAATAATAGGGCCAGTCCAAACACGCATGTAAAGAGTATCCCACAAGGGGCAAGGACTAGTCAAAAGGTAACCCAAACGTATGGAAAAAACATGGTCTATTTAACACTACAATGTCCTAGGGCAGGACCATATAATCCAACTTTGGACTTCTAAGGAGTGGTTTTAAGACTACACCATGGTATACACAACAGGATTAGTTTTGAAGTCGTTTAAAAAACGAAAGCGTGTCGTTAAAAAACGAAGACATGCTTGCATTACATCGCACCAGTCCATGGAGTAGTCCATTTTATCAAAATGGATCAGCTGTTCCAATTTTATTTGCAGGGGGACAACACCAAAGCGTGTCTAACTCAGTACATCGAACACAGTTCCCCCATTTTTACTTACTCTGTAACCAAATATTTGATTACTTAGTAAAATGTTGGCAACAATAGAGTAAAGTCAACCACGTGGCAATTAAAAGTGTGTAAAAAGTGAAGTGTAGTCATTTTGAGCTTTGAATCATAGAAACATTATTGCTATAAAGAGAATTTATATTGATGGTATTTGCAAAAGTGAAAAAATGTATTTATTAGGATATGACGAAAGCCAAATTGTTGGATCTAAGCTGCCTTCCAATGGACAAGTTTTGTTTTATAACATGTGCAAAGTGAAATTAGATCTTCGTTCAAGGTCATATCTGGTTATCAAAGAGGCCGAAATTTGTTGGAATAAAACCCGTATTCCATTTCGTCAAATTGATGGAAGTGTTCAAAAAGTTGAATCATTATATCATTAATGGGAAAATCTGCAAACGTGCAAACGTAGCACACCACTTCAAAAAAGGCGAGATATGGAAAACTTTTTTGACATTGCGCATGGAAATGCGTTGGATTTAATTAAAATAGAAGAAGATAAAGAGTTTTTGAAGAATCAATGTAAAGAAGGTAGACCTGGCGCAATGGTGGGATGCGATCGTTCATTATTTGAAAAAAAAAGCGAAGAAATATTCGTATTGAAAAAGAGGTAATGCGAAAAGAAAAGCAGGGCGAAGAACAGTTCCAAGTATTTAGATTTAATATTGAAACTATCTTTCTAAAACTTGACCCTTCCAAGTGGTACAATGAATACGAATTTCAAAAGGGAATGAATATTGTACAAAACTAACATGTTGTTAATGATACTGCAAAGCGTTTTGTAAAACTAATGGAAGAATATAATGCAGCTTTAACAAAAAACGAAGAAGAGAAACAATATATCTTACAAACAGTAACTGATTATAGGCAAAAGTACGGAAACATTAATAAATCAGACCTTTGCGATTAAGTTTAAATGTTTTTCAAGAATAGTAATCATTAAACGTAAGTAATTTCAATAAAATAATATATTACAAACATATATGAAACATTTTACTTATATGTTCGTGCCTTGTCTCTTGAAAAGTCCATATAAACCAGTTATAGCCACTTTAGTGGGCATGTGCCACGCCTTAACCTAGGGCAATCAGTCTAAGATTTTGGAATTTCACTATAAGCGTAAAAAGTAAAAATTTGAGGTGGCGCTACACTTTTTTGCTAAAAAAAAAATTTAAGTCCGGTCTAATGTAGATAGTATATATACTTAAAATAACAATGTTCTGCCAACTGATTCTTGTAGAGGGCACCAAAGCAACGGTAGGGTTAAGAACAGAATATTTTTTACTTTTGTTTTTGATTTGCTTTTCCTAGCTTTGATTTTGTGTAACATAATTTTTCTGCGATATTTTATCGCCGTGCTGACATAAGTAAACAATGTTTTAAGTTTTTGCTTAAAATAATTTCATGACAAATATTTCTAAACTATGTTTCATCAACATACATCCCTATTTTAAGAGGGAAAAATACCCATTTACAGAAGAGTTAGCGGGCTAAAAATATTGCATGTTATGTTCTGAATAAATCTTCTGAAGACACTTTATACCAAAACCTAAGTATCACATGATTTTCTACGTTTTTTTTTCTGTACAAGGGTGAAACTTTAAATAGGACGTAAAATGAGTTTCAGATGTAAACTTTTAAAACGCCGATACACGTATATCTTCTTTTAGTCCCCTCTTAAAGAATCAGTTGACAGCGCATTGTTATTTTTTCTGCGTTGAAGAGTGTACATATTAGTGCTGGGATACTATCGATATTTATCGATAGTTCAGATTTCACCATCGATATTACTATCGACTGAATGTTTGTACTCAAGTTTTGTACTGGTTTTTTATCAGGCTAAAGTTCGTTGTTTTTATCACTTTATTGAACGTATGAGACGTATCTACTTATGTACGCACGTTTTTTTAAATGACAGTTTTAAAAAATTTTGATGCTGATAAGTACCTTTCTGAAGCAACAGGGACTATAAGATATTTTATTGCAACTTTAGATAATGTTCTAAATTGGATTTGATTCTCAACCCAAAAGGTAATCAATCTAGTGGACTTCTCCTCTAATGGTCGTTCATTGTTTTATCCTATGTTCGCAATTGCATTTTTATTTGATTTTTTTTACAACATCATAAAACTATCTGACATTTCAGTCCCTTTGTTAACATATAAAAATTTCGGCATAAAGACCTTAAGTTAGTAGTAACAAGTTAGAGTGCTATATTCGGCTCTGCCGAATCTTTGATACCCTCCACCGACACTTCGAATGTTTTAGGAGTAATATCTGACAGACATCTGCATTAAAATTTGTTGCGGTTTAGACCAATATAAAATTATTGACCGACAATCAGAATCAATTTTAAAAAGCTGAGTAGAATTTCAGTTTAAGCTAAACTTAAATGATTTTCAGGAGAACAAATTATATAAAAGCCATGGTAAGCCACTAACCAATCATCCCAAATTCTGCAGAACGATTTCTGGTATTAAAAAACATAAATTTCAATACAGCGGCGCAATTAGTTTAAGCGATTGCAGTGAATTTAGAAGGCTGCTTAAATGGAATCTAAGGTAAATTATGGACCGTATATCACAAAATTGCATAACATTTTTTGTGGCCATATGAAGCTAAACTGGAAGAAAGTTTACCGCGTATTTAATTATTTTACCGGAGTGGGCTTTAAATGAGGCCTATGGTAAGTTATGCACCGATCTTCACCTAATTTCACAGTGTCATTTCTAGTTCTATAAAACTGTGAGTGCCCCGGTAGGCTAGCTAGTAGTGAGCTAGTCTATCAACCCCGGTGTTGCGGGTTCGATTCCCGCCAGAGACTCTGGTTTCTTTCCGGCAGACAAGCGTCAAGCTTCGCGGGAATTAGCATAGGGAATTACAAAAATTAAAAAAAAAAAAAAAACCAAATTTTGTTATGATAGCATTATTTTTTACGTTTTTAGGCGTATTTAACTGTTTTCCGGAAGTAGGGTTTATATGGGGCCTAGGGTAAATTATGGACCGATCTTCACGAAATTTCACAGTCTTTTTCCTAGTTCTATAGAACTTTAATGTACTACATTTTGTTATGATAGCGTTATTTTTTACGGTTTCATGCGTACTGAACTGTTTTCCGGAAGTAGGGTTTATATCGGGCCTAGGGTAAATTATGGACCGATCTTCACGAAATTACATAGTTTTACTTCTTGTTCTATAAAACTGTGACGAGCCAAATTTTGTTACGATAACATTATTAATTATGGTCTTAGGCGTACTAAGCTGTTTTCCGGAAGTAGGTTTTATATGGGGCCTAGGGTAAGTTATGGACCGATCTTCACGAAATTACATAGTTTTACTTCTTGTCCTATAAAACTTTGATGTACCAAATTGTGTTATGATAGCGTTATTTTTTACGGTTTTAGGCGTACTTAACTGTTTTCCGAAAGTAGGGTTTATATGGGGCCTAGGGTAAATTATGGACCGATCTTCACGAAATTACATAGTTTTACTTCTTGTCCTATAAAACTGTGACGAGCCAAATTTTGTTACGATAACATTATTAATTATGGTCTTAGGCGTACTAAGCTGTTTTCCGGAAGTAGGTTTTATATGGGGCCTAGGGTAAGTTATGGACCGATCTTCACGAAATTACATAGTTTTACTTCTTGTCCTATAAAACTTTGATGTACCAAATTGTGTTGTGATAGCGTTATTTTTTACGGTTTTAGGCGTACTTAACTGTTTTCCGGAAGTAGGGTTTATATGGGGCCTAGGGTAAATTATAAGCCGATCTTCAGGAAATTTTACTGTGTGATTTCCAGTTGAATAAGACGAATTCTTGCAAAATTGTATGTCATTCTGTGCATTATTCCCCTATTTATGTAAGTTTTTGTAACAAAATTATCAATTTTTTTTAGGTGGTGGTTCCAGATTTTGATTCATAGATCTGATTCTACTAAACGGATTTTGCTGAATTTCAATCCCAAACTGCTTAGGACAACTACAAGCAATTTGACACCTTTGAGTTTTTCGACAGTGAGCGTGTTTTCAACAGACGGACAGACAGTCGGACATGGCTAAATCGACTTAGAATTACTCAAGGACCCAGAATATATATACTTTATGGGGTCTGAGATGAATAATAAAAAAGTTTCACACGGAATGACAAACTTAATATACCCTCTTCACAACTAATTGTGGTGGAGGGTATAAAAAAAAGCACAGCTAAGCAATCCATACCACCTGCCATTCTTGTTGTTTGCATTCATTGCTGTAATTCTGCGCAAAATTATAATATCAAGTAAAAACTTGAGGCAATCGATATTTTCGATAGTTCTGTCGATCGTTTCCCAGCACTAGTACATATATATAAAAACTTCTGTTCTTTTTCAACCATGGTGAAGGGTATACAGGATTCGGCATTGCCGAATAAAGCACTTTTAACTGTTTTATTATTTATTTCAATACTACAAATAGGACCTATTGTAACTATATATATACTTATAAAACAAAATGTAGACATTTGTAAAAGCAAACTTAATGCTAAATATGAAATCATGGTACAGTGTTAAACAAAAACAATTACTAAAGAACTTGCACAATTCTAAAAATACAAATTACATATATACAAATGAACGCTTATGGGCGAGACTCAAGGTTGCTATGTTGTTCTGTAATGTTACGGAATTCTATATTTTAAATTGGAGCGCGGCAAGTATATTTAAAGCTAGATATAGTAAGTTTTAGAAGGAGTTTCTTGGAAAGTGAAAAAATTAGGCATTAGAGATAAAGGATCCGAGATATCATAAATGCAACTTAGAACCTTAAGTTAGATTAAAAAAAGCATTATATACAAAAATGAAGCCATATTCTATCCATTAACAATGATAAACGATACGATGAAATTGGACTTTAAATGGCGATGATATATGTATATAGAAGAAAATGCGCTGTATTTTAGGGCGTGCCAAAAAAATTTTTAAAGTTCTTTAAACTTAATAAATATACAAATCATTATAGGGCGTGACTGATGGAAAGTTTTGTGTTGGCCTCTACCTCGTTGCTGGGTTAATGTAATATGTATGTGAAAAATAATTAATTTGGAGGCGTGAATATATTACAAGCTTTACATAGTTAGTTTAAGAAGAACTTTCTTGGCACGTGGAAAAAATTGGACATTTGGGGAAGGATCTGAGATGGCATAAGTGGTGCCCAGAATTTGATGTCGGATTAAAAAATCACCAAGGGCAAAAATAAAGCCACTATCAAGTCATGAAAAACGATATGCGATATGATGAGATCGCACTTGAAATGGCAGCGCTACATATTAAATACCAAAAGGACTGTATTTTGAGGCGTGGCAAAAAAAAAATTCCTGTTTAATAAATTTCATTGACATAAATTTTGTTCTAGGGTGTAATTGGCACAACTTCTTCTTTTGTATGGAGGTCGACCTCGTCTAGTGTGAATATTAGGAGTATTAAATATTGAAAATGAGCCAAATCTGTCTATTATTTCACCTGGCCCCACACAAGCCTACTTTAGAAATTAAGGTTTTGGGTACGATTTTAAATACTATGGCAGAGGATATATTAGATTTTGCACAGCCGAATATAACACTTTTACTTGCTTCCTTACGGCTTGTTCATCGACTTCGAACGACAACTTCGTCTTCTTAACTTACATTTGAAATAAAAACAAATTAAAACAAAAATTATTTTGGTTTTAAATGTAAGTTCAGCGAACGAAATTTTGTTTCGAAACCGATAAACAGTTCATTTTATTAAATTTATTTAAATAAAGAGTTGAGTTGTAAGACAAAATATATTTTGTTTTAACTTAACTACCCTGGTATAAACTAAACTACCAATCTATAAAGGAAGATTCATTGACAGTGCGCCGTCGCCAATTTCGTTTAAGGTATTCTAACTAAAGTAAAATGCGAGTGTCCCATCCCTATAATGCAATTTGGCTGCTCTTGTCCGCTTTATGGACAGTTTTTTCAGTTATTGTTCGCCGTTAAAAGATTACATATCACTTCGTCACGTTAAGTGTATTTAAAAGTGTCGCACTTATGAAAAATGTGGATCTAAAAAATTTAAAATAAAACGGAAAAAGCTAATCTAATAATTTTATTTAATAATATATACATAAAAAGTAAAATATCTATGAATGCATGTACATTTAGTTATAAACACAACTTTATGTGACTATGGTTCGAGTGTTCTCTTGTTAATCGAAGAAGGTATAAAATTTAAACTGATAATTTTTTAACAGTTTTTGTTTTGAAATATTTTAACGTTAAGGAAATAAAATTAAAAACGTAAAACATGCACATTTTGACGTTTTTATATAAATCTAAACAATATGGACCATTAATGTGTATATCAGCATAAACTTTTTTTTTAAAAAACAATGAAATCAATTCGGCATTAATATTTATAAAATGTGTTTCTATAAACAAATAAATTTTCTATTAGTTACATTTTTTTAAACATACTAATTTTTGTTTATTTCCGCTAAATGGCGAAACATGACATTAATTTTCAGTTCAACACAGTAAATTACATATGTATCTTTTAATACAAGTTAATTTAACTACATTTATATTTTGTTTAAGTTTGTTGGGATCATCTCAAGGATATTTTAACTTTTGGTGTTACATACTGCGGCGCATAATGTAGTGCTGCCAATAATTGGGGTTCGCAAGAATCCAAAATTGACTGATCTCTTCAGATCGCGGCTGACCAGAATTCTTATGTGGTACCGCGAGAGTCAGTCTCGCCCGGTGAGCAGGCACCGGACTGACTGTTTATTGAGGCCTCCGTTGGTAAGCTTCATGCGGCAAATGGTTCATGTCTTTCAGGAAGATTGTATTTTCGAAAGTTTTTTTTAGTCCGTTGATATAATATTTTCAGAAAGTGATACCTAGTGTAGGGATTTTTTCCTTTTTATCGATTTTTGTTTAAAGCTTTACATGTAGCGAAAAAGGGAACGATTTCTTACTTCAGTTGAACTGTTGGGATTTTTGTTCAATTGCGGTTTTTTTTATATTTAAAATAGAAAACTTAAAAATTCCATAATATATACTTTTTTAAGTCTATCATTATGAATTCGTAAATCTGGCAATACCTCTATAATATGAACAAGTTAGAGCGTTATATTTGGCTGTGCCGAATCTTTGTTACCCTCCACCGACAGTTCAATTATTTTAGAAGTGATATCTATTTATTACTAGTTAATTAAATAAAAACAGACGTAATTAAAACAGCGTTAAATTTGGTTGCGGCTCAGACATATATTTAATTATTGAGCGACAATCAGAAAGATTTATACTTTCTTTTTTTTTAGCAATTTTAACTAGCTTGAGTAAAATATCATAATTCGTAACCGTTTAAGCCGAACTTAATCATCCCAAAATTCTGCAGAGTGATTTCTGGTATTTAAAACAGAAATTTCAATATATTTCACAGCGGTGAAATCAGTTTTAGCGTTTACAGTGAATTTCAGAAGGCTGCTAAATATGGGATCTAAGGTAAATTATGGAACGTAAATCAGAAAATTCATAAAATTTTTTCTGGACATATGAAACTAAGTTGGAAGAAATTTTACCACAATAAATATGTATATCTGCTACGATTTAAGGCCTAGGGGGTCTAGGTCAAATTTGGACCGATCTTCACGAAATTTTACAGTGTGATTTTCAGTCGCAGAAAACAAATTTTTGCAAAATCTTATATCATTCTGTGCATTTTAGTTTTTGTAACAAAATTATCAATTTTTGTTTTTGGTGGTTCCACATTTTGATTTAAAGCTCTGATCCTACTGAACCGATTTTGCTGGATTTCAATCCCAAACTGCTTAGAAGAACTACAAGCAGTTTGACACCAAGTTTGTTAATTGATTTTGAGTTTTTCGAAAGTGATCGTGTTTTCAACAGACGGACATGGCTAAATCGACTAAGAAGTACTCAAGGAGCCAGAATATATCTGTGGCCGTATGGAAAAACTAGATAACTCCATTTTTTGAAAACTCGAGAAAAACACACTTAAAGTTTTAAACATATTTCGCTAATTATTTAATTTGAATTTATGTTACTATGCATGCGCATTTAACAAAACATAATTTTAAATTATGTTTAATATTTCTGGTTCCATTAAACTTATTTTTGGATATTAAAACCGAAAATCAATGTCACTTATCCTGTTTTTTGCGAAAAATGGAGTTATCTAGTTTTTCCGAAAAAATTTGTTTTTCTTAAATTATATTATAAGGGTATTCATTTCAATTTTTTTTTGGTTGGAAAAGTGGAAAAAAAGAAAAATTACACTCTTATTGACGTGAACGGGGGTTTTTTTTTTTTTTTTTTTTTTACAAACTGTCAAATAATTCGTGGAAGTAATTGATATTTTTCAAGATGCCGAACAAAAGTGTTAAAAGTGAATAAATTGATTATTAAATTTAAAACGAAGTGATTGGTGTTATTTTCATCATAATATTCGACTGCAAAAAGTTACTCAAAATGGCGATTGTCTGCCAAAAAGTCGAGTATTTTATTAACTTCAGCTTCTGTAAATTTTTTTTGACCCCATTTCTTTTTTTTAATTCTTTTTTAATAACTTTTTTCATTGAACACATATTTAATATGAATTTTTTTCTTTTTGAAAGATTAAATGAAAAAGAAATGTTGTAACTATAAAAAATAATTTTTAAAATCAGAGTTGTACAATTCAAGAGTTTATAAAAAGAGATGCAATTTTTCGTACTTTGTATAAAAAATTAGCAATTTTGTATGAATGGCAACATAATTTCGTTTGACGTTTAAAGCGGAAAATTACATCTTTTTATCCTGACTTTTTTACACTTGGTTATAGTCTGATAAAAATGTAACTTTTGGTGGAATTTTTTTTCTTGTGGTTGTTGTAACAAAAATTAAATTTTTCCACTTTTCCATTTTTCCAACAAATAAAAAAACTGAAATGAATACCCTTATTGATATTTTACGGAATTAAGGCAACTTAAGTAATGATTTGTGGAAAAACATTAATTTTTTGACTCAGCACGTTAATTTACCCGTTTTTTATATGAATAAATAGAGTTATCCAGTTTTTCCAAAAAATATTTTTTTTCTCTTTATGCTTATATATCAAAAAATAAGCTGGGTTTTTGTCTGTTTTTATGCATAAACATAATTAAAAGGTTTTCCCTTCTTGATTTATGAAATTAATTGGCCAGTTTTTGGGACGTGGATTAACGTTATACTCGGTTTAGCATAGGTTGAACCTGAACAACAGCTATTGACTTTGTGGTTAACTTTATTTTAATAAATATTAAAATTTTAAACAAGAGGTGTTCCGTTAAATTTGTATACTAAACTTGGTAATAAGATCGTTTTTAGCTTTTTAGTTTAGCTGACCAAAAACAATGTATTAGGCTTCTATTTTCTTTTTTATGTTTTTCATAAAATTTAAAAGATTTTATCATCCGTGCTTAATTCCAAATTTTTATTCTTGATAAAAACACTGAAAATTTATTGTTGATGGGATAAGCTATTCCGTTTTTTTAAACCATCAGTTTTAACGTATTTAAAAAAAACGGAATTTTATAAGAGATGAAAATATTGTCGTTCCACAAAATCCTTAATAAAAACTTTATTTTTCATCTATTTGGTTAAAAAATAAAACATTCCAGATATTTAATGTAACGTAGAAAAAAAAAACGAAATAAAAATGCAAATTTCTGAAGAAAAAAAACGTAAAAAATAGGAAAATTTTTTTTCATTACTCAGCCATTTCTTTATTTCGATTTGACTTTTTGGTTGGGCTCCACAAGGGTTTTAGTGGGACCATACACCGAAAAACACAAAAGCACCGTTATTTAAAAAAACTGTACTTTGGAAAAAAAATTACAGCGTTTTTCGTGTTCAGGAGGTCTCAATTAACTTATCTAGGCATGTGGCGTTCTTGGTATTTTTTGGCTGTAAACCAGTGTTATGAATCGAACTAGCTGAATTTTTTTTAGCAAAGTTCTGATGAGCATATCTGAAATCAGGACTGTCAGATATGGCGATTTTGAAACGTCTTTGGCGGTGGGATTTTCCATTTGACGACTTTTTATATAACTGCCGATTTGCTTGGCTTTTTTTTACCATTTTTATTATATCAGATTTTTTTAACAGTTTGTCATTTTTTGGCAACTTTTTACGCATGATTTTTGTTTTGTTATCATTTAAATGAATTTATTATTGAGCCACTATTTAATTATAATAGTATGTATGCAGGTCAAAACACCAGTAATGAAATCGATGAGGCTAAAGTGCACGATCTTATAGCCTTGTGTACTTAATTTTATTTTTTTTAACTGAATATATGATCTAGCATTTATCAGTTTTTGGTGATATTTGACTGAAATATTATACATGCTAGCTTTTTTGTATACAAAATATATTGAAAAAAAAATTTACGAAAACTGAACAAAATCGTTTGGCAATTTTTGCCGACTTCTGACATCCGGTTTGGCGATGGAGCTAAAAAAAATCTAACAACCCTGTGTGACATACATAAACATATACCAATCACCATATCTTTGCGCAAGTTAATTCCTTATTCAACCTTACAATCATAACGATATTTTTTAATATGTTAACAAAAGTTTTAATTAATATGTGTTTAAATATTAACAGCCGTCGTATTCATTCAAACTAATTTATGATTAATTAACCATTTATAAGGAAAAATTGCGAAAGTTGTATTCATAAACGAAAAATAGTCTATTACACCTTTAATAAACCGTGCATAAAGTAAGAAAATTTATTGTTGGATTTTTTTATTTTTTTTTAATTAAGACAACCAATTTGAAGTTAATATTGTTAAATATTAAAAAAAAATTTAAATGATTTAAATAAATATACTTATATACTTTGATATAAATATCATCATATATATACTAAGAATATTTCTTCCACAAAAAAATGCGTTCAGATTCAAATGTAGATATTCTCTTTAATTATTTTTAAAATTATTCCAGTTAGTTTTTTTTATATGTTTTAAAGAACGATTTGTTGTTCAAAAATATTAAAAAAAGGAAAATAAGTCTGAGTTCATACGGGTCATGTCTTATTGACATGATTTTTCCTTTTTCTTCTTTCAACATGAATTGGCGTTCAAATGATCATGTCGTGTGGAAGACATGTTTTATATTTTGTATAGTCGTGCGTATGCATGTGTGATTTTTGTATGTATATTGAAAACAAAAACAAAATTTAACAACGAATGAAAAAGCAAAACCTTCTGATAGTACATGCATCTGTGTACTCGTTTCTTTTCCCCTCGTCCTGCTCGCCAATAAAGTAGCAACCATGTCATTACAACATGCGCCGTATGAACACAGCCTAAGCAATCATAATAATTGTGAAACTTTTTATTCGAATACTTTCTTATCGTATATTTAAAAAAGGTCCAAACAAACATCTTTATAATACCTTTCGGCAAAATATAAAAATTTAAATATCATAAGAATAATTTTCAAGATCTAAAATTATAAAAAATATATTAATTATAAAATATCGGCTGACTTCCAAAACGTCAAATGCTTTGTATAAGAACAACGTATAATGTTTCATTACGCCGCAGTACAATATATATGCAATGCAAACCCTTCCAAAACATCAATGGTAAGTATTAGTAACACACCAAAAAAGCAAACAGAGCATCGGTTTCAAAGTTGATGCTTTGTGATATTTGACATTTAATTTGCAAGCAATACAGATTTATTTTAATATTATGCATTGCATCACTTACATTTCAAAACATTTAAATAAACAGAACACATAGTTGCATTGTTTTGGTACTTTGTTCATGTGCATCGTTAAAATACAGTAGTAAAACTGTATACACGCTTTGTATTAGTACATTTTGGAAGTCAGCCATCATGTGAACCGAATAGAAGTTTTATGCTACGTTTTCTTGCTAGAAAAAGTAAACAAAGTTGCCATACTTAACGTAAAATCGCTGGAAACAGTTAATAGCTAAATTTTTGATTTTTGTTCGACAGTTTTTGGTTTCGACTGCAGTTTTTTAAGCCCTGGTTATTACATACGTATGGCCCTATGCTCCTTATAGGAAATACGGGAACTTATATATATATATATATATATATATATATTACATACATACTATAAACTTAAAATAAGAACTTTTTATAAATATGGCCGTAAAACTTTGTTTTATATTTGAATGCTCTTTTGTTTTGTTTTTTTATGTGTGACATTATTTTACTTATTTTATTGTGTTATAATTTTTAAATGGACAATCCCTTGAAAAAGTAGACAAACAATTAACGAAACTTTGGAAACAAAATATTTTAATTAAAAATTGAATTTTATTTACGTTGAAGAAATTTTGGACCTATTAGCTTGACAAAAATAATGATTAAAAGCAATTTGTGGGTTTTTGTACCGTTAGGCCGGTACATGCTTGTGTAGCAACAATTGAAGCACAGCCGCGAATAACGTTTTAAGTTACAAAATAATAACTTTTCAGGAGAGCAAAAAAACGTTTTTTGACAGGCAGCATTATTTGTTTTAAAAATTTTTTTTTCTATTATTGAAAATAATGATAATAAAAACTTTAATGCAAAAGGCTTTTAAAACATTATTCCACACTGCAAAACCATTAGATTTCATCATTCTGCTAGTAGCTTGCAATGTTCTTCAACTGGCTGATACTTTGTACGCCATTTTGAAGGCGTTAAGGTGCATAGTTTTGGTTGATTTAATGCAGGGATTTCCATTTCTTTGCACAATTCAAGGTATATTTACACAAGGTAGACTCATTTGGGAGTGTAGATATTCTGCTCTATAAAAGGAACCGAGTTGTCAAAATTGTCTTCATATAAAACAAAAACAATTTAACGCACACATGTACAAATTTCGGCTTATATATACGAAATTTGACGTTTGGGTTCCAGCTGACAAACATATGGGCCAACGAGTTTACCTTATGTAAATAAACCTTGGCACAATTGTGCACACCAATACTTACACATATTTTTATGCGCTGCAATTCAGTCGTCGATGTGACTTCGACACGTGTACATGTCTAGCGGATGCTATATTATTTTGTTTCAGCTAACACAAAAAAAATATTTTGCGGTCAAAAATGCTTTTGGTAACATCCAGTGCCTTGCGTGCAATTTTTATTTAGAGTTTAAATTTTAAGACTTAAATGTAGAATAATATAACATTTCATAAGTTTACATGCAAAGCAAATAACTTTGTAAAATGGTAATTATTTGAGATTTAAAATCAATTTTTAATATTTCAGATAAAAATGCGTTAACCGATATATTAAGGAAAAAATATTGTATTCTATTAATTTGTAATTTTCAAATAATATCTACATTGTTTTGCATTTAAGCTAACGATATGTGTTTTGTTTGTGAAAAAATTCTTTGATGTCTGTAAAAGGGTCCTTTTTTCTTTCGTTAGAAAGACGTACCTAAATGCAGAAATTATTAAGAAAAAAAATGGCCACAAGAATTTGTTGGTACTTTGTGCTTGTAAAAATATTTTTGTTTCTGTACCAATCGCGTCGCACAGAGGAGTATTTGGCCTGAAAAGCTGGCCAAAAAGGCAAAACTGAATTTTAAGAAATCTTAAGAACTAAGTACGCAGCTCGACAGACAACAATATTTTACATTATATTGTAAATTTTGAAGACTTTTAGTTGCGATTTTTAGCTCTGAGACCCTGCTAAAGTCAGGAAAGTGAAGAAAATTATATGAGATTTAAATGTTTTTTTTTCGGTTTCTGGATGTGTATATGATATTTTTTTGCGGCTAAACGAATAAAGGTTTAACAAAGATTTTTTTTTCGCTAAAAGGTTTGATAAAAAGTTATTTAAAACAGCAAAAAAAAATTTAAAATATGTTGAATATTCATGTTGAAACAATTCGTTCAAAAGCCAAAAAAAAAACAAATTATACACTTTTTTTTGCAAAAAAAGGAAAAGAAGAGGTTTTTAAAGGTGAGGTTAGCATGTCTACGAGTTATGTTTGATACCACAATAAAATTTGGAATCTCTAATTTTAGAATCCAAACAAAAAGTGTGCGCAAGTTTGCGCCATTATTTTTGACGATTTTTTTAAATTTTCACATTTCTTCTATTTTGCTCTTATACCTTTATATCGCACAGAGGAGTATTTGGCCTGAAAAGCTGGCCAAAATTATTAAACGTGTTTTTTGAATTAAAAGTTTTAGTTTTTTGATAGCTTTAGGTGTAGTATGATATAAAAAGTCTAGTGGCAGATTTTGAAAAAATTTCACTGCGCAACAAAAGTACACTGCGCAACAAAAAAATTTTTCTCTACCCTAGAAATAAAAGTATGTGGACTATATGGATTTTGATGCCCTTAATTCAAATCTGTTTTCCGTTTTTCTCTAGTACGTAAGGATTTTCTTTTAAAGGCGTGGCATACTTCACCCCCTAAATCGTTGGGCTGCCTTATATATTTTGCCATAACTTGAAAACGTGTTCTCCGATTATTTAATTTAGTTTAACTTTTCGTTTATAAAGTATTAAATAATATAAAATAAATATAATAAAGCCTTTTTTCATAAAAAAAAACTGTTTTATAAGAGCCTTACAATTTTCAAATTTTTTTTTTTTAATTAGACTGTAAATCATATGTATGTATGTACATACAGTGTCAAGAATGAGTTTAAACCTTTAAAATCAACATTTGTTAATTGAGTTTTGCGATTTATACCAACTTTTATTCCTTAGGAATGTGGCTTTTAGAAAAATCTTAAAACTTTAAACTTTTTGGTTCTTAAATTTTTTTTATTGCATTTTGAAAACAAAAAATTTTACGCATTTTGCATGTAAATTTTTTTTTCGCCATTAAATTTTTAATAACTCAAAAATAGTAATAGATATAAAATAAATGTGTATGGTTAGTTTAAGCAGAATTTTCCGGTGCATCTTCTGATCCTCCTGCTTTTAAAATCGGAGAACACGTTTTCAAGTTATGGCAAAATATATAAGGCAACCCAATGATTTAGGGGGTGAAGTATGCCACGCCTTTTACGTACTAGAGAAAAACGGAAAACAGATTTGAATTAAGGGCATCAAAATCCATATAGTCCACATACTTTTATTTCTAGGGTAGAGAAAAATTTTTTTGTTGCGCAGTGTAATTTTTTCAAAATCTGCCACTAGACTTTTTATATCATACTACACCTAAAATTATCAAAAAACTAAAACTTTTAATTCAAAAAACACGTTTAATAATTTTGGCCAGCTTTTTAGGCCAAATACTCCTCTGTGCGTCGCACAGTGCTTTGTCCCCATATAACGAAGGGACATAAATAGAAGGAGTTTTCAGAAATTTTTAAAATTTGGTACACTAGCATAAAATAGCTTAGTTAAGAAAAATATGAATTTTTGGAGAAATCGGTTCAAGGACACGCCTACCTCCCATGTGTCCTGAAATGGAAAAATTTAATTTTAGCTTCAATAATGGCCACAAAACTACAAAAAATGGTCAGGCTAATACACACACAACTAGCAACGTGTGTGCAAATTTTCATTTAAATCTGAACAAGGACTCAAGGTCCTGCCATATATCCTTTTTCTTAAAAATGCTATATATATATATGTGTGCCGAATTTTGGTAGAATCGGATTATTAATGTGAAAAATACAAAAACATCATTTAATGAAAAATGAGTTAAAAACGCCTAAAATGCTCTTGCAAAAATAACAAGTAAGAAAGTATAATCGGTCAAGCCCGACCATGTTATACCCTATAGCATAGTATTTAAAAACAAATTTCCTAAAGTGTAATCAAATTTCCTAGAGTGTAATCTATTTGGGCAATCATGGACCCCCGCCAGAACAAAATAATGTTATGAGGTAAAGGTTCGTTTAAAAGTTTTTTCTGCCGAATATAATTAAGATATCTTCGTCTACATATATGAGTTTTTTGGATGAGGGTTTATATGGAACCTTTGGTTTATTTTGGACCTACCTGGACAACATTGTGTCATGACATAGTAGCTATCGTAAAAGTCATTGTCGCCAATTTGTATGTAAATACTAATATTTTTAAGGAAGCTGGCATTAAAAGCTATTTTTGGGAGAATGATTTGTATGGGAGCTATGCTCAAAAATAGAAATATTCCAATAAAATTAGTTTGGTTTGGACCAAATTTAATGTTGCCGATGCACAGAGGGGTGAAATCGCAAAAAATGGAGATTAATTAAACTACTTATCCAATTTTAAAAATTCTTTCACTATTAGAATGTTACGTTATCACTGAGTGACATGGGCTACACATCTTTTGGAAAAGTGGGAGGTGCCACTCCCCCTATTAAAAATCGCTCTAGAGGCCATAGTAATAGACCGATTGTCATGAAACTTTCCTAATGTTGTGCTGTTGACCTGCTAATAGGCCTTGGATATACTTAGTTATGATTGTATAAAGGGGCGTGGCACCGCCCATATAACCTTAAACTTAGAACGGATATATCTCATGAATTATCAGAGGTATGAAGATGAGATTTGGTATATACATATGTTGATCGTACAGTATGAATTACATCCAAGGTGAAATAGGGCGGTGTCACGCCCCCTATTAAAAATAGCCCTGGCTCAGTCGAATTTTTTTTTTTGGGAAAAAAAAGTAAAAAACTTTTTACATAGTAATCAATTTATTTTTAATATAATTACATAGACGAAAGGGGGATTATTGTTTCATATAAAAACCAAATTCGGGACTCAAAGCAGAGATTAAAATTGTTAGATCGTGTAGGGATATGGCTGGTGAGCGCTTTGTTCAAACATATAAATAGCTTGTATATATTTTTTATATGACAGGTGTTTCTGACCTGCTATTTTAAAAAATATGCCTATCGTCATCTGTATCATGATTTGTGCCTTCTGGTGCCACGTTCGTCAAAACTGAAGGCGAAACTAGTAGATCTACTACTGATTTTGGAAGTTGGTGGAATTTTTTTTTTGGGCAATTTTGTTTTACCAGAGAGGATTGGATCTGAACATAGTAGGAACCTATTTAATATGTCTCGATTGCAATCCTCCCGACTACATTTGCGAGAAAAATGTTCTCTGTAGTTTTTGAAATCTTTGCTTCGGGCTTCCTGGGCTTCCTCAGACAGTTCCCCGATCGGCAACAGCGCGTGCGAAATGATTTCTGGGTCATGTATTAAAAACTTATGCAAGGTTGGAGGCATGTTATGACAATTTTTTTTTTTTTTTTTTTTTAATAATTTATTTTTATTATTGAATCTTTCTTATCGAAATGTACAATATGTATTCAAATCTAAATTCTACTTGTTTTTTATTAGTTGTTACCAATGTAACCACTAACTGCTGTATTCAAATTTTAAAAATGTCTTCTAGTTAGGCTCAAAGTATCGGTTCTTTTTAGCCTCTGGTGACCTTCGAACTGAAGCAGACCCCGAGCGTGGTAAATAGGGTGGGCCATTAGTTTATCGATGTAGCTAATTGAATATTTTTTAATTTCCTCCTGGATTGTGGGGACGTTGAGATCTCTGTGGATAATATCATTACATGTATACCATGGGGCGCAGACAATTTGACTATTCTCATAATTAATAAAAAAAAAAAAATTCGCGCAAAAACGCGCAACATGTTATTACTGAATATGAAAGTCTAGGAACTGTAGTTTCTTAACAAATTAATATTCTAACGCCAACTAACACCATTCATATTTAAATATCCACGAATATTTTGAAAATAGCCAAAATTGAGACATATTTAAAAAAAAAATTTTTAAAATACTTCTACACAACTTTTGTTAACACAATTATTTTTAGAACAACGCTTAAATACCTGAGGTTGAAGATTCCATCGTAAAAGTATTACTTTTGACTTGCGAAAAACTATATATTAAGCGTCGAAATAAACCGAATTTCAATTAACACTATTGTGCGCGAATAGCTCAAAAATTACTTAACTTTAATACAATGCAGCTTGTCAAGTAAACAACATATGACATTGAAATTTTCAGTAGTGATGTAGAATTTAATATACTGTAATCGGTTACTAAATATTTTTCAAGAAAACAAATTTTAATTTTTAATTAATATCAATTTTTTGCGATTTCACCCCTCTGTGCGATGTAATAAGATGGTTTTTGTAAAATAATGGACCGATTCGTTCCATTTTCAATAGGCTTGGTCCTTGTACCAATCAGAGCCTCTGTGACAAATTTCATCAAATTGTCTACGAATTTGCGATCTGTATGCACAAGGTTGCATTGACAGCCAGCCGGCCGGACGGACATCGTTAAATCGACTCAGAAAGTGATTCTGAGCCCGATATTACGAATTATTTGGAATTATTTCTTATTATATTCCTAATAAATTTTTTTTAAACTAATTTATTTATTACATTTAAATACATATGGTCATTTTTTTTAATTACAATGAATCATCTTCAGTATTGGATTCTTCCAAAAAAAATATTGCCGCTCAACGAAACATTTGTTTCGTCATCTTTAGCTGGTTCATCAACATTATCTCTCAGAATATATTTCTCAATTTCTTCAAAAAATATATTTTTTTTAGTCTTTGGATTCCGTTTTGAAGATAACAACGGATCTGAGGAAATTATTAAATGAGTCATTAAATCTTTATAAGTGTCGTCGTGACGTTTTTCTCGTATGGGAAAGTCTGGTTTTTCTCACGATTTTGTGGTTGGCTTCCAATGCTTCTTCGGACAAGCACCCTGAAATTTATTTTAGTTATTAGTTACGTTTCATTATAATTACATAAAGCCACTTTAATACCTTAATATTTCTTATTATGTTCCTAGTTTATTTTTTTTTAACTAATTCAATCTATGAAAATTTGAGCGAAAATCACGAAAACAGCATTTTTTTTAAATACATTTTTTTTCAAGTTGTGGTAAAATTTTTTCAATTTTTTTTCTTGTAGTTATAAGAAGACAGTCTAAATATTCGAAATCAGAAAAAAACCCATAGACGGTATTTTTCTTCTTTTTTTTAATATTCCATCAAAGTTAGGAAATTTTTAGAGCTTAAGTAAATAATAAGCGTTTTTCAAACCATTAAAAAATATGTATAGGAGCATATTTCCCCTAAAATTTTTTTACAGTTGGTTTAGAATATAGTTAGGTGCTACAGAAAAAAATTTGAATCTCGTAATCCAGAAAATGAATTTTTTACAATTATTTTCTTGAAACAATAAAAAACCAAGGGCATTTGTGATTTCAGCGCCCTCTTATGCCGTAAAATGCAGGCAAACACAAAAAATTTTTTATACATATTTTGATTTTTGTTGTTTTTTATTGAACGGTATAAGTTTGAATTAATATTTCACAGTATTTGTAGTTAATTGTCTTTTAAACTCCTGAAAACTATCAAAATTTGAGCAAAAATCATGAAAATAGCCATTTAAAAAAAAAAAATTTTTTTCAAGTTGTGGTAAAATTTTTTCAATTGTTTTTCTTGGAGTTATTGGCAAACAGTTTAAATATTCGAAATCAGGAAAAAACCCATAGACGGTATTTTTCTTTTTTTTTTAATATTCCATCAAAGTTAGAAAATTTTTAGAGCTTAAGTAAATAATAAGCATTTTTCAAACCAATAAAAAAACACTTTTGAGAAAGTAATTCAATAAAATTTTTTTACAGTTAGTTCTAAATATAGTAAACTACTACAGAAAAAAATTTCAATCTCGTGCTTTAAAAAACAACAGTTTTACAACAGTTTTCCTAAAGCATGTAAAACTCAAGTAGTTGTTTGGCCATTTTTACTATAAATTCTCAAACTTTGGCGCCCTCTAGCGCCGCCAAAAAGAGCT
The DNA here is from genome assembly GCA_930367215.1 of Pollenia angustigena. Classification (NCBI taxonomy): domain Eukaryota; kingdom Metazoa; phylum Arthropoda; class Insecta; order Diptera; family Polleniidae; genus Pollenia; species Pollenia angustigena. Next base: position 4,724,947 of record OV884061.1, on the reverse strand, counting down.
AAATCTTAAAAATTCTTCAAAATTCATTTTAATTATTTTGTTATCTATCGATCTGTACATTTTTAAGTACAATATAAGACTTGTTTTTTTTTTTGATATATGTCTATGGGCCAAAGCACTGTGCGTCGGTGGGTTTTTTTTTTCTTTGAAAACACATTTCTCAAGTAAGTTAAAATATTTAAAAAACAAGTTAATGAAGTCTTGTTCTCCTACAATTTATGTGTAATCCTATACAGATAAAAGCAAATGTGACAGCAGGTTCTAATTTTTTCCCAAATTTAAACTGGTAATTTTTCCAATTTTCCAAAAACTTCTCTTGTTAATAGAAATCTCGAAATCGACAAAAGATATGAATATGCTGAAATATTTGAAACACTTTTTAATAATTTTCAAGACAGGTTTCAACATTTTGTAATTTTACAACCGCTATTAGATCTTTTCGAAAACCCTTTTCGTTGCGATGTAAGCAACTTCGAATTTGATATTTAATCAGAACTCATCATACTACGAAGCGAAGTAAATGCGCTAGACGAAAATAATATTGTAGAGTTCTGGAAAGATTTGGATGGCGAGTTCTATCCTGAACTGAAAAAAAATCATTTAAGTGCCTCTCTTTATTCGGCACTACTTACCTATGCGAACAAATTTTTTTCGGATTTAAAATTTATTTGTTCCAAGCAACGTAAATTAAATTAAGTTCTTCCCATTTGAAAAGCATTCTGCTATTACGAAACTGCCATAAAAGTATAAATTTAGTAGATTTTATTTTATAAGTTGTATAACAAAAGGGAACAAAATAAAACATTTTTTGTATTGCTAGAAAATGTGTAGCAGTTCTTTACCAATTCAATGTCGCTGATTTTAAAACTGCACTTTTTTTCTATCAGCTGTGATTTGCGTGCAATATTTATTTTTTATGAATTTTTAAAACATAAAAATCTTTAATTTTTTTACAATTGTTTGATAAGATATTTGAAACTGATTTAGAGTCAAAAAGCTTCCAAATAAAAAAAAGTGCAGTTTTAAAATCAGCGACATTGATTTGGTAAAGAATTGCTACAAATATTTTATCAACACAAAAAATTTTTATTTTGTACCTTTGTGTTATACAACTTATAAAATATATTACTAACATTTTATTTCGACTGTAAATGAATGCATTCTCTCAAGTTTTTTACTCTCTCCCTGCAAATAAAATTGGACCACCTGATCCATTTTGATAAAATGGACTACTCCATGGACTGGTCCGATGTAATGCAAGCATGGACCATGTCATTGTTAAAAAGTGTTTGTAGTGAGACTACATGCCTTCGTTTTTTAACGACATGCTTTCGTTTTTAAACGACTTCAAAATTAATCCTCTTGAGTATACCATGGAGTAGTTTTAAAACTACTCCTAAGTGGTCCAAAGGTGGGTTATATGGTCCTCTCCTAGGACATCGTAATGTTAAATAGACCAGGTTTTTTCCATACGTTTGGGTTAGTTTTGGACTAGTCCTGGTCCCTTGTGGACTACTCTTTACACGCGTGTTTGGAATGGTCCTATCATTTGCAGGGCTGGTACTCACTAATACAAAACCAAAAAATTTTTGGAATTTGATTTAATTTGATTTAATGTTTAAACTGTGTAAGAGAGTAAGGTCAACGGTTATCTGCAAAAAAAAAAACAGTTTTTAATGTGGCGTTTACAACATTATTCGCGGCTGTGCTTCATTTATATTATTTCAGATGTTTTAAAAAGTTTGTAATTTTTTGGCAACTTTTTTCACATGATGTTTGTTTTGTTATCATTTCAGTAAATTTTTTAATTTATAAAAAAAAATAACTGAAACTAAACAAAATTTATTTTCGGCAACTTTTTCGTATTTTTTCTTAGTTTTTGGTGATTTTTGACTGAAATATTGTACATACTAGCTTTTGTGTATTGACTCCTAACCGCGAAAATAACGTAAGCGCCAAAAATCAAAATTTACAGGAGAGAGCTTTTTTATTTTATTTAATATAAGTTTTGTTTGAAATTTGACGCTTATAATAAAATTGTTTTTGCTATAAAATTGTAACGGTACCTTTCGTGACCATGATATTTTAGGAGATGATGCAAGTGTTGCCAATAGAGTCATTTATTGATTTATTTCGCGGTTAGGGCTCGGTATGAAAAATTTAATTTAAAAAAAAAAAAAAAAATTTAACAAAAGCTGAACAAAATCGTTTGGCAATTTTTGCCAACTTCTGACATCCGGTTTGGCGATGGAGCTAAAAAAAAAACTAACGGCCCTGTGTGACATCAACATATAACAATCATCATATCTTTGCGCAAGTTAATTCCTTATTTAACCTTAGAATCATAACGATATTTTTTAATATGTTAACAAAATTTTAAATTAATATGTGTATAAATATTAACAACCGTATTCAATCAAACTTATTAATGATTAATTAACCAAAGTTAAGGAAAAATTCCGAAAGTTGTATTCATAAACGAAAAAAAGTCCATTACACCTTTAATAAACCTTTCATAAAGTAAGAAAATTTATTGTTGGATTTTTTTATTTAATTATATGGACTTGTTTAATACATTTTACGAATTCAACATGTTTTTTTTCGAATTTATTCTATTTAGCTCATAGAATAAATTTTATAAAGCTTTTTTATAATAGTGTTTAAAGTCATTTCCTTAAAATTGAAGGAATAGGACTATTACAAAAATGCTTTAGTTAGCTCATAGAATAAATTCGAAGAGATAAAAAATGTTGAATATAATATAAAGTAACTTATGAAAAGATATAATTCCCAGTTTAGTAAAGCTAGAAAGCGTTGGCAAACAACAAAATCTTCAGGTGATAAAGCCATTTTAAAGAAACTAACTGCAGAACTCAAAACGCTACTAAAGATAGAAAAAGATAACAAATTTGAAATAGAAATGCAAAATTTGGATTGTACAAAATCTACAGATTTTTCGTTATGGAAAATAACTAATAAAGTTAAACAGCAGCATAAAGTAAACCATCCAGTTCGCAAGACTGGCAATAGCTGGACTAAGAGCAACCAGGATAAGGCAAACACGTTTGCCAATCACTTGAAAGAAGAAGTATTTACTCCAAACAAGGTAGAAAATAATAATGAAGATCTCGATCAAATAAAAATTTTTTTAAATGAAACCCACCAACTCGATTTACCGATAAAAAAAATTTACAAAATATGAAGTTTATAACGTTATCAGCAAATTAAAAATAAATAAAGCTCCAGGATATGATTTAGTCACAGCAAAGGCGTTAAAATAACTGCCAGAAAAAGGTATAACGCTATTAACCTATATATACAATGCTTGCATAACTCACTGGTTCGTACCAATCCAATGGAAAGTTGCACAAATAACAATGATACAGAAACCTGGAAAGCCAGCCGAGCAACTTACTTCATATCGTGCAATAAGTTTGCTGCCCCTTTTTTCGAAGGTTCTCGAGTCTTTATTTCTTAAACGAATGACACAAATTATTGAATCGAAAAGTCTTATACCAACACACCAATTTGGATTTCGAAAACAACACGGAACCACAGAACAAGTTCATCGTTTAGTTGAAACTATTCATGAAAAATTTGAGAAAAAAACAGTACTGCACAGCAGTGTTTCTAGACATATCCCAAGCCTTCGAAAAAGTGTGGCATGATGGTTTACTATTCAAACTCAAAAAATACTCCCTATAAATTTCTATTTATTTATTAAGTGCTACCTACAAAACCGCTTATTTTTTGTTAAAGAAGAAGGTGATATAAGCGATTTAAATACAATATCTGCAGGAGTTCCCCAAGGTAGCATTATGGGACCAACACTTTACCTACTTTACACTTTAGATAAAAAGTTAACGTGGAAAAAACACATTCAAACTAAACGTTAAGCTTTAGATATCCAACTAAGAAAATTCGGGGTTCTCATTGATTCCCGACTCTCTATTGAAAACAAGCTAACAATATATAAATGTATTCTGAAACCTATTTGGACCTATTTCATCCAGTAGTGGGGCACCGCCTCCACCTCAAACATTGAAATTCTCCAACGTTTTCAATCAAAAACAATTCGAAGAATTGTTGACGCACCATGGTATGTAACAAATAATCAACTCCACAAAGATCTCAAAATACCTACCATTAAAGACGAAATAAAAACTCAGCTGGCATCCTATAAAAATGGAATTGAACAACATACAAACCCGTTTGCATCAAACCTCATGAGAAATAACACCACATTTGTAAGATTAAGGCGCAGGGCTCCTCAAGACTTAATGCGATGAAAACTATTTTCTTTTAAAATGAAGTACACAACTCTTTACATAACCACGACAAAAACTTCTTAGCATTAAGGTTTGATCACTGGATCATAGCCATTTAAAAAAATATATATGTATATAACTCAAATCTAATGTTTAATATCAAAAAAGATAGATTGCATTTATAAAGATTAAAAAAAAATTTTTTCTTTTTGTTAAAATTGTTGAGTCAAATACATTCAATTTATAAAGTATCACTTCCCAGCGTGACACAAAGAATGCTGACGAAGGCCGTACATTCTGCTGCTGTCTAACAATTGTACATTTTTGTGAACATACAATTATACTTCATTGCTATCCAAAGGATAGCTAAGGTTAAATGTAACAAGAAAGTAGAAGATAATAGTCTGGTAGTATTTAAAGTCATTTCCTTAAAATTAAAGGAATAGGACTATTACAAAAAAGCTTTATAAAATAAATAACGGAAATTTAGCTCATAGAATAAATTCGAAGAAATAAAAAATTTTTAATATAATAAAGTAACTTATGAAAAGAAATAATTCCCAGTTTCTATTTACATTTTATTATTATTTTTTTTTATTTAAGACAGCCAATTTGAAGTTTATATTGTTAAATATTTAAAAAAATTTTTATATGACTTTAATAAATGCGTTCAGAGGCAAATGTAAATATTCTCTTTAATTATTAGTATTGTGGTTATTTTATTGAACTATTTATGGTTTTTAATCCAAATTTTTAATATTTTTAATTAGGCTTAAGTTCATTAAATTTAATTTTCATTAAATTATTTTTTATGAAGAAAAGAATTTTACAACATGAAAATTAATTAAAATTTATTGATAATTTTTCATTCTTGACTCAATCTGGGCTCGAACCCAGGTGTTTACGGACAGGTTACCCTGACATGTTTCGATTGCAACCACTCAATCTCCTTCTCTTTAATTATTATTAAAATTATTCCAGTAAGTTTTTTTAAATTGTTACGAAATTAGATTTATCTACGAATAAGTTGTAGTTTTAGTTATAAGTTGCCTAGAAAATTATAATTTATGTCGTATTAGTTTGTATTATTATTTGCTTCACTGTATTTTAGAACTTTGATTTAATTATAGAATATCGAATTCGAACAGAATGGTCTTTAATTTACTAGAAGGTTCTTGAATCTGCTAGTTGTGGAATTTCGGATTCGAACAGAATGGATTAGAATAGAAGGTTCTTGAAACTACTAGTCTACAACTACTACCTGTGGTGACTATAAATACAGGGTGGTTTGTAAATGTGAGTTGAGTTTGTTTCGAGACATAAAATGGTTCTGTTCGTAAATAACAATTTTTTTTTTTTTTTTTATATTGAATCTTTCTTATCGAAATTTACAATATGTATTCAAATCTTAATTCTACTTGTTGTTTATTAGTTGTTACCAATGTAACCGCTGTATTCAAATTTTAAAAATGTCTTCTAGTTAGGCTCAAAGTATCGGTTCTTTTTAGCCTTTGGTGACCTTCGAACTGAAGCAGACAACTGAACTGAATCTAACAATATTAGATACAATTTTGTGAACAAAATAATTAATTTCAATAAAGTTTGTTAAGTTGAATTAGTGTGTGTATTTATTTGGATTTGCAATTAAAGAACTCAAACGCGGTTATTAAAGGAAAAACGTAACAATTGGTGTCAGAAGTGAAATTGTAAAAATAAATAATAAATAAATAAAAAAAGAGATAAAAAAAACTATACAAACAACAATGAATTTCGATGATCTAAAAGTTGAACAGCTCTAGAAAGAGTTGGGAAAGTTGGATCTGCCTACTGTAGAAAATAAAGCTGAGCTGCAGAAAAGATTAATCGATGAATTTAAGCGACGCAATATTGGCATCGCAGCTTATGAATTTGATGAAAAATAGGAAATAGAAGTTGGTACCCGTGCAGTAACAAGCAACATGGATTTTAGCACAATGTTTGCTGCTATGATGCGAAAAATGGAAGCAAATACTAGAAAAATTGAGGAAAATATGGAGAGAATGGTAAAAGAAAACTCGGCTGAAACTTCTAGAAAAATGGAAGAAAATTCAAAAGCTATCGTAGCAGAATATTCTAGGAAAGTGGAAGAAAATTCTAAAAATATGGAGAAAATGGTGAAAGAAAATTCGGCTGAAACATCTAGAAAAATGGAAAAAAATTCAAGAAGAATGTAGAAAATGGTAAAGGAAAATTCAAGCACCATCTTAGCCGAAATTCAAGAAAATTCTAGAGTGACAAACGAGAAACTTCAGGCTACTAATGAAAAACTAGAGAAGCTTCAAGAGATTTATACTGTTATAAACGAAAGATTAGACGATATGGAAATATATTTGTCTGATGCAAAAATACAAGTCACGGTGTTCGATGAAAAACTGCTTGGAACAATGAAGAAGAAGCCATAGAGCTGATTCTGCATTTAAATGTAACTGCAGCTGAAATTCTAGAAAGTGTGCTATTAAGTTGCAGAAACAATTATGATGGCATTATGGTAGCACTGCAACGTAAATATGGTGAGCAGAGAAAAGAAATATACAGCATGGAATAACGTGGCCGAGTGTAAAAGGCAAGTGAGACGCTACAGGATTTCGCACTAGAGGTTGAGCGCTTGGTGCAGTTTACTTATCCAGGTGAAAGTAATCCATAGCTTGATCATTTTAAGACCGAGGCATTTGTAAACGGTATACGGGATGCTGATGTTAAGCTTGCGGTATGTGCATCAGAAAAGCCATCATTTGCAGAAACGGTATCATTTGCCCTAGCACAAGAAACCGCAAGGATAATTTCAAGGCCGCAAACGTATAAGGTGCGAAAACTTGATTTTGCTGCTGAAGAAGAAATAGATTTTGTAAACGACATAAAGGAGGCGGTGATCCAAGCTTTAAGCAAGAAGCAAGTCAGGAACAAAGCAAAATGCTATAATTGTGGTAAGGTTGGCCATATTCAGCGAAACTGCAAAGCACCCAAACAACGATCAAGATCTGCTTCGCCGCAAATGGACAAACGAAGGGACACTACAACTACTACCTGTGGTGACTATAAATACAGGCTAGTTTGTAAATGTGAGTTGAAGTTGTTTTGAGACACTAATGTTATAATCTATTAATTATTTGTAGTACAAATAACCGAACAATTGCCCAATCCAATCTGGATGCCTTACGATGTTATAATTTTCCTTCCTATGTAATACAAAGACGGTTGCTTTCAGTTTTAACCGTTTTCCTTTTTTTATACCCTCCACCACAATTAGGGTTGAAGAGGGTATATTAAGTTTGTCATTCCGTGTGAAACTTTTTTAGTATTCATCTCAGAACCCATAAAGTAAATATATTCTGAATCCTTGAGTAATTCTAAGTCGATTTAGCCATGTCCGTCTGTTGAAAACACGCCCACTTTCGAACAACTCCAAAGAAATGAACAAACTTGGTGCCAAACTGCTTGTAGTTATCCTAAGCAGTTTGGGATTGAAATCCAGCAAAATCGGTTTAGTAGGACTAGAGCTATGAATCAAAATGTGGAACCACCACCTAAAAAAATTGACAATTTTGTTACAAAAAACAACAAGGCACGGAATGAGATAAGATTTTGCAAAAATTTGTTTTATTTTACTGGAAATCACGCTGTTAAATTTCGTGAAGATCCGTCCATAGTTTACCCTAAGCCCCATATAAACATTACTCCCGGAAAACAGTTTAGTACGCCTTAAACCGTAAAAAATAACGCTAGCGTAACAAAATTTGGTACGTCACAGTTTTTCAGGACTAGAAATAACACTGTGAAATTTCGTGAAGATCGGTACATAATTTACCCTAGGTCCCATAGAAACCCTACTCCCGGAAAACAGTTTAGTACACCTAAAACCATAATTATAAATGCTATCATAACATAATTGGTGCGTCACAGTTTTAAAGGACGAGAAATTACGCTGTGAAATTTCGTGATGATCGGTCCATAATTTACCCTAGGCCCATATAAACCCTACTACCGGAAAACCGTTTAGTCGCCTAAAACCATAATTAATAACAAATCATCACAGTTTAAGATAATAATAACATACAGATAGTACTCCTTAAACATTCGAACTGTCGGTGGAGGGTATCAAAGATTCGGCACAGCCGAATATAGCACTCTAACTTGTTATTTATATGTCTGATAAAAAATAACTTGACATTTCATATGTTAGTGTTCTAGGAAATTCCCTTTGTTTTTATGACAACAATTAGTGCTGTCGATACATGTGTACATCGATTAATTTCTACCTATGTTGCCATTATATCTAACACCCATTCTCAACATAAGGTTAAATTAATTTCTCCCACGTGTTTAGCTAACTTCGGTCCATTCAATGGTTTAGTGAACATATCTGCGACCTTATCCTTAGTAGGACAATAAACTGCTGATACGACTTTCGAACTTATGTGTTCATGTAGAAACTTATATATAATATCTATATGTTTTACACGTTGGTGACAAACTTGATCATTCTGTAACTTGATACAACCTTGGTTATCTTCGAATAATTTAACCGGAGTTTCTATTTGTTTGTCAAAATCTTCTAATATACGTATTATCCAAATAAGATCAGCAAATGCAATAAATTCTGCTTCTGTTACGATAATAAAACTGAGGCTTGTTTTCTACTTGCCCAGCAAATTAGTGCTCCGTTAAATATGAGACAATATCCGGTATTTGATTTTCGGTCTGTATGGTCTCCAGCCCAATCAGCATTGACGTACCCATTAAGATAATCTTGGTTTTCATGGCTTCCCATTTTCAGTTTCTTTGACTTGGTAAATTTTAAATATCTAAAAACTCCTTTTATTTCATTCAAATCACATTTTCTCGGGTCACTCAATCTTCTTGCCAATATTGATGTTGCCACAGATATGTCTGGCCTAGTGTTGGTGGATAAATAAAGCAGTGAACCAATTGTGCTGCGATATCACGGCTCCTGATTCATAGTTTGACTTAAATAACCAACGTTCATTGGCGTTGATGGGTCATTAGCATTTTTCAGATTATATTCTTTTAATTTATTCAATATATATTTTTCTTGATAAAGATAAGATATATAATTTTCATCTCTTGTAAATTGTATTCCAAGGTAATATTGAAGATTACCTAAGTTTCTAATTTTTAGTTCCTTGTTCATTATTTGTTCAAATACATCAATGAATTCCGAATTCGTTGAAGCTACTACTATATCATCAACATGATTAGAAATATAAATATAATCATTTTTAAATTTCTTTTTAAATAAGCATAAATTATTTGTGCTCTGAATATACCCGTTCATTTTCATTATAGAATTAAATTTCGTATTCCATTCTTTTGCACCTTGTTTCAAACCATTTAAAATTTTCACAAGTTAACATACCTCATTATTATTGCCTTCAACAAACCCCTTCGGTTGTTTCATAAAAACCTCATGCGATAAATCACCATTCAGGTATGCTGTTTGAATATCAAAATGTTTAACTTCCATCTTTCTGTGGGCTGCTACTGTAAGTGATATTCTCAATGTTGTTGGATTTGCTACGGGTGCAAAGATTTCATCGTAATCTCGGCCGAATTCTTGAGCAAATCCTTGTGCTACTAAGCGCGCTTTAAATTTGACTGTATTGCCATTTTGGTCTATTTTGGTTTTATATGTATATCCATTTGCATCCGATTGCACTTGTATCTGGCGGTAATTTAGTCATTTGCCAGGTTCCGTAACTGCGAAGTGAATTTATTTCTTCTTCCATGGCTTTTTGCCAATTTTCTGAATTTGATCCTTGAAGAGCTTCTTCATACGTTTGCGGATCTTTGATATTTTCTTCGGTCACTTTATTTATTTCCATTATTAAACGTTTTGCAGGTTTACCTTTGTTTTCTCTGTTGGACCGTATTACAGCTTCTCTTTTACTATAAAATTCCCCTTCTGAACCTATTATCGAACTCTCCCGCTGAATTACGTTTTCTTGTTGAACACAATTTTCATTTTGATATAAATTCTCTTGTTGTGTTAAATTTTCTGCTACTTCCGTATTTTCAATTTCTTCTTCATTTTCTAGATCTGTGTTCCATTCTGTAGTTTGTTGTTGAGCTTTCGATTGTTGTTGATTTGTTTTGTTTTCCATGAACGTAACGTCACGACTTACTTTGATTTTATGTGTACTTACATCCAAGAGACGATAACCTTTTGTGCCATTTTTGTAACCTACAAATAATAATTTTCTTGATGTGACATCTAAATTTCAACACTCCTCTTTTGGTATGTGCACATATGCTGGTGTTCCAAATATTTGAAAATAATTTAAATTTGCCTTTTTATTGTGCCAAATTTCATATGGTGTTGCTTTTAAACCTTTAGTTGGTAGGCGATTTAGTATATGATTTGCCGTATTCACTGCTTCACCCCAGTATTGCTTATGAATTTCCGAACTATTAAGCATGCAACGTACCATTTCTTTTAATGTTCTATGTTTGCGCTCAGCAACTCCATTTTGCTGTGGAGTTTTTGGTACTGTGAATTGTGTTAGAATTCCATTATCTTTAAAATATCTGTGTAGTTCATTTTTCATGTACTCACCGCCTCTATCTGATCTAATAATTTTAGGTACTTTATTTTGTTGTGTTTTCATCATTTCAATAAATTCAATAATTTTTTTCTTTGACATCAGATTTATGTTTAATTAAATATATATGTATAACAATACCTGGAATAACCATCGATTAATGTTAAAATATATTTATTACCACTTGGTGTTGGAATTTGTAATGGACCACAAACATCTGTTTGTATTAAGTCCAACCTTTCGTATGTTTTTGTGAATGATTCTTGAGGAAAAGGATCTCTGGTTTTTTTATTGTGTATACAAATTTCATTAGGATTACACTTTGTAATATTAACATCAGCTGCCAACTCCAGCATTCTATTGACATTAGCTAAGTTGCGGTGACCAAGTATTTTGTGCCATTCATGTATGCATCTTAAATTTTCTTTTTGAGTTGTGTTGAGTGCTTGATGTTGTAACGATTTTTACCAAACACTTTTCAACAACAACTTGAAAGATTTTCAATTAAAGAAGTATTTATTAAAAGACTTAGAATTCTCCAGGTTATAAGTATATAAAAACTTAACTTTTGTGTAAAATTAGAAACATTAAGAAAAATGTTTTTAGTTGTGTTTGCTACGGGACATACTCGTACATAATTTACATATGGGAAAATACTGCTAATTATGCTCACTACAAATAGTTATGATAAGGGAATGCCTGTAATAGGTTTTGCTAAAAAGTGTCGTCACTTACAAGGAGAGTAAAATTGATCATTACTTTACTATACGCCAGGGATGGAACAAGTAGTACCATAGTTTTTTTTCAGTACTTTTTAAGTGAGAAAATACTGCAAGGCTTTCGCGATCTATAATGAAATTGTTTTATGATTTTATACCCTTTTATTAAAATGGTTTCCTCTGGAATGTTGTAGTAATATAATGGTTAAATCGAAGGCGAAAAATGTTGTACTTATTGAAGTACGGATTTGTAATAGAGTGGATAACGTATCGCATGCCTGCATTGGCATAGGTATGTATATTTCATATACATATGTATATGGGTGTATAAATACTGATTTAAAGAGATACTCTTAAAACTTCCAATTCAATAAATATAGTTTTTGTTGTAATTCATTTTTTGGTTTAGTGAGAAATTATCTTTCCATTGTCTTTTAATTCTCCTTGGATAATTTAACTGCGTAATTTCATTAACATTATGCCTCTGCTTAATGCAGATTTTGTCAAATTTCAATCATTCTTATATTGAGTGCAGTTAAGAGAAGTTGAAAGCTTAAAAAGTTCAGAAAAGTAACTTGAAATTTGTAATAAAAATAAAGTGATATTCTGTGTGAATTTATATATTATTATAACCGACAAAACAAAGGTTTTATAATTAAAGCACAATTTCTTTTTGCAAAAATCTACAATTAATTAAAATTAATAGCGTTTTGAAAACGTTTAAAAGCTATTTACATTAATACCAAAATATGTAAAGGTGAAGTTTTGTGTTTAAGTCAAGTTATATGCTCATTTAAACGAAGTATGTTTAGATATTATATATTTTAAATATAAATTAACAAAACCCGAAATTGTTACAAATATTTAAATCTCATAATTTGTTTTATAACTTAATCTAGTGTGTATGCGTTTAATCGTAATTATATAATACTCAAATAATCAAAACGAAAACGCTTAACTAAACAAAAATGAATTGTAAAATCATAGATTCATTTTGTTTAAGAGCGTAAAATATTAACTTACTAAGAATAATATTATTGTCATTGAAAATGTATGATCTTAACTTTACTTTCTATATTATCGTAGAATACCGCTAAAAAAAAAAAAAAAAAAATAAAATAAAAAAATCCTGAATACATAACCAAAATTAATTTAGATACTAATTTAATCTATTTTTAGAAAGAGTTAATTTGCTCAAAACTCCCAACTTAATATTAAAAATAATTTCTAATGTCAAGTAAAATGTGATTTGAATTCATAATTTAATTTAAATGTAGTTGTTATAATTTTTTTTTTATGTAAGTTATTTCACATATTATATTTTTATTTTATATCCCACTAACCTTTTTTTCGGGTGTAACCCAATCAAACTACAATATCTTTTACTTAAGAAGTTATTTTTTTTAATTTTTATTTTCTATAATAATATTTCATTCATACTCTAATCTTCATTTATAAAAGAGCAGATCCGTTAATAAAAGAAAACAACAACAACAACAAATATTGAATGCTGGGCCCAACAAATCAATAGTGGAGAAAATTTCCCTCATCAATTGCTCGAGTAAATTTTGTAAGAGATGATTATTTTTTTTTTCCTTATTATTATCATTCTTTTCAATGTCAGTCCGATTCCGTTTTGTTCCGATTAGGTTATTCTTATAATGAAAGCATAAACAATGAAAGTACTCTCTTATTATTATCAGTATGTTCTGCACAATTAACTTGTTAAGATCATTTAAATAGCATGTATGATATATTTCTAGTTTTTAGTATTTTCATCATAATATTTTTATTAATAAATTTTTTTTACGTATATTTGTATATATTTTGAAATGAATTGCTAAGTCTTTTAATACGGGAAAGATTACCATGACAATGATGTAAGTAAACGAAACATGTCTTTTAGGGACAGATAGTAAACGTAGGGTAACAAATCTGTCGTAGGTGTCCGATTTAAATTTGGGAGGGAAAATTGTACCCTGTGTGGAATACCATCTTTCCACTCTGTATCGAAGATTACTTATTCTTGAAGAATTTTCATTCTTTGTATATTGCATACTCTTTGGGTATGAAGAGTATGTTATATGTTTACGCGACCAAAACGGGTTAAGAACCAAAGCTGCCTAAAGTTGAGCTAGCGGGAAGATCTGTGTTCATACCTCTTAACAAATGTTTTTATTTGGTTTAGGTGTTTCTTCCATTAAACAAGAAGCAATTTTTATTATTCGACAATATAACCGGCGCGTAACAATGTTTTGCCGTATATATATTATTAGTTGCATTCATTACGAGTAAGTTTTTACCATTTCTATTAATAAAACATTTTTCGTTTTTGAAGGTTATTTCGCAACCATTTTTGGTTATTTTGTTAACCGATAATAAGTTGCATGTGAGGTCTGGTATAAATTGTACATCATTTAATATAAATTTCTAAGATTCCGTTTTAAATTCAATTTTGCCTGTACCCTTTATTGTTTAATTTCAACCATAGGCAACTTTCACTTGATTTATTTAAGATTTTGAATAGTGATTTGTCATTACACATATGTGATGATGCACCAGAATCCACACACCATTCTGGGATTTCACTCCGGTGGGTTTTGTTGAGAGTTAATAAACAAAAATGTGAATCTTCACTATCACTATTATCGTTACTACTCACCAAATTTACTTTATTTTGTACCTTATTGTTACTTTCATTTTTCTTTTTCCACGCTGCATATTTTCTACAGTCGCTTTTTATATGTCCACCTTTTTTACAGAAAAATCATTTACATTTGTTTCTATTGTAATTGTTGAATTCCTTATCTGTTTTAAAAACACTTTCGATATTTTCATGAACACCATTCATGTCTTGGCGTCGTTTTTACTCTTCCAAAAGCTTATTCTTAACCATACCTTTTGTTAAGTCTTCTTCAGCACGTGATTCTAGTGCAGTCCCAAAAAAAATTTTATCATTTTGCGAAGCACTAAAGGTACATTTAAAAAAATAAGCGCACAATTATGCGCTACGCAATAAGACATACAGAAATCAGTAAAGTAAGTGAAAGAACTCTCAACAACTTTTATAAAAAAATAACATTTCAAGTGCTACGGCATTCCCTTACTACGAAGCAGGTTTGTAAGGGAGAATACTAAAAAATAACTGTATCAAAACATTCAGTGTGTAAATATGATCGTAACATCCAACAATGTTTATGTGCGCTGAATAATGCGCTTTATGTGTCAAAAATGTATTGCTTCAACGTGGGAACTCGCCATATAAAATTCATGTCTTCCGTAAGACCTCAAGAAATACGTTTAAAATAAGTGGTTATATACTATATGATACCAAGGACCCACGAGATAGAGCTTGTGGAGGTTCTGCCATTTTAATAAAAACCCGAGTCAAACACTACCTAATGTGTGATCATCGTGAAGATTATCTCCAAGCAACGAACATTTGCGTTGAGGAATTAAATAGAAACCTAGTAATTTCATCGTTATACTCTCCGCCTAGATTTTCAATATCGGAGGACCAATATTATAAATATTTTAAATCATTAGGACCGTGTTTCCTAGCCGCTGGCGACTATAACGCTAAACATACCTTCTGGGGGTCGCGACTTATAACGCCAAAGGGTCGTGTTTTATTTAACACAATTTCTAAAATGGATTTAAATGTGGTAGCGAGCGGACAACCACATATTGGCCCACTGATCATCAAAAAATACCAGATGTCATCGATTTCGGAGTGGTTAAAAACATTCCCATAGAAACGATTCATGTTGAAGCCTCCCTAGAATTATCTTCCGACCACACACCTACAATTGTTACTATAATGAACCCCAATAGAATTGTACCTCCGACTGGATACATAGCGACGACAGCTACGCAAATTAATTGGTTAAAATATAAAAAATATCTCAGTACCCATTGCACAGAAAATATTCCGCTCAGTACACCGGATTATGTAGATCGCTCTATTGACAATTTTGACAGTTTTCTGAAACTAGCTGTTCAACATTCCAGCGATACCCCCAAAAAAATTAAAAATACTAAAATATATTCTTCAGATGTCGAGCGGCTCTTGACTGAAAAAAGGAGAGTTCGAAGAGAGTGGCAACTTTACAGATCCCCGCAACTTAAGATTTTATTAAAAGAGTGCACAAAAAAGCTAAGAAAGTTACTGCAGAATCAGAAAACGGCTTCTCTAGAAAAATATCTTAAGGAACTTGATGCAACTCCACAATCTGACTACTCATTATGGCGTGCAGCTAGAAATCTAAAAAGGCCAGTTATATCTAAGCCACCATTAAGAAACTTGAATGGTAATTGGGCAAGAAACGATATTGAAAAAGGAAATCTGTTTGTTAGTCACTTGAAAAACGTATTTACACCAAATAAATTTCACAATATTGCGGTCGAGTTACCACCTGTTGCTGCTAGAGCAGCTATTCCCCTCAGATTTGAGTTAAGAGAAATCGAAAAGGCTATTTGTGACTTAAACACTAAGAAGGCACCTGGTATTGATAAAATCAGTAATAAAATGCTTTTGGAGCTACCTCGCATAGCAAAGAAAATTATTCTTTTTATTTTTAATGCTATTTTACGCCTTGAATACTATCCTCAAAAATGGAAGGTTTCCTTAGATACCATGATACCAAAGCCAGGTAAAGATCATACAAAAGTTGAGTCTTATAGGCCTATTAGCTTATTATCAAATATGTCAAAGTTGTTTGAGAAATTATTAGTTTCAAAATTAACACCGATTTTAAGTGTAAATAGATGTATTCCAAACCATCAGTTCGGATTTAGAAGAAAACACAGCACAATCGAACAGACTCATCGAATAGTAAATGTCATAAGAAAAGCATTTGAAGAAAAAAAATATTGTTCAGCACTCTTCATCGATGTTTCGCAAGCTTTTTATAAAGTCTGGCATGAAGGCTTATTACATAAATTGAAGCAAAATTTACCAGCAAACACACACAAGCTGCTAGAAAGCTACTTAGTCGGTCGTCAATTTATTATTAAAGAAGGAAATTTCTTAAGTTCACCTCAGCCCATTGCCGCTGGAGTCCCACAATGCAGCATCCTGGGCCCCCTATTATACTTAATTTATACTTCGGACATGCCAACAAGCAACTATACACAAACTTCAACATTTGCAGACGATACAGCTTTTCTAAGCGTCCACGAAAATCGTTATGAAGCATCGCGTTACTTACAGCATCATATATTTCAACTAGAAATATGGTTACGACAATGGAGGATAATGGTCAATGAGCAAAAATGCGTACATATAACATTCACTTTGCGCCGGGAATCTTGCCCTCCTATTACAATCAATAATCAAATAATTCCTCAACATTCGCATGTAAAATATCTCGGTATACATCTGGATCGGCGATTAACGTGGAAATGCCATATAGAGGCAAAATTAACTCAAATGAATCTAAAAGCCATTCAAATTCATTGGCTTATTGGAAGAAATTCTGTCCTTAGTCTCGATTGCAAGCTTCTACTTTACAACTCTATCTTAAAGCCTATCTGGTGCTACGGTATTCAACTATGGGGCACTGCCTCGGCCTCTAATATCGACAAAATTCAAAGGCGCCAAAATAAACTTCTTCGAATAATCACAGCAGCTCCCTGGTATGTTAAAAACTCAAACATTCATAAGGATCTCAATGTGCCATTAGTTAAAACTATGATTACAAAATATGCAATAAAATATTTAAAAAGGCTTGAACAACACCCAAATCCACTAGCTCGAAATATTTTAAGTCATGGCGGCCACACTCGTTTAAGAAGAAGAGACACTGCAGCACTTACCCAATTAGATGAGCGATAAACACCTATATAGGTGAACAGAACCCGTGATGAAGAAAATTTTGTCTGGCACTGGCAGGACATAAAATAACGTATTAGGTTAAGATTTGATTAATTATTGTTAGTTCATATTTAATATATGAAGATTCAATAAAAAATAATGACAAAAAAAAAAAAAAAAAATGTCTTCCGTAAGCGCAATGGTAAGCGAAACCCTTACAAACCTGCTTCGTTGGAAGCTCCATTTTTTATTGGGGTGATTAATACACTATAGCTTTCTGACAAACTTGATAAATATATATGACTGCAAGAGCGTCAGCTAATGGTTCCCCTAATGTGGCTAATTCGTCCATACATTCATCCATGGCATTTAAATGTGATATCATGTTCCACCTTCTGGTAAAATCATTCGGCATAATCTTCTTAAGAGCCTAACTTTATTTAATAATGTTGATTTTTGGTGATATTCCTTTAGAGATTCCCACATCGCTTTTGCTGTTACCTTATTTTTTACATGGATGATTCGATTATCCTCAATGAAGAGATCAATATGAGCACGTGCTTTTCCGTCCTTTTTGTTCCAGTTGGCTAATTGTGCTGCATCTACAGGTGCATTCTCACTCACCACCTGCCATAAATCTTCTTTTATTATTATTAGTAAATAACTCCATTTTATATTTCCATATTTGGTAGTCTGGCATTTTCAGTATTTTTGTACAAATAAATTGATATTCAGCGTGATAATAATACTGGGCCAATAACCTGTTATAATCTATTAATGTTTTGTAGTACAAAGAACCGAACAATTGCCCAATCCAATCTGGATGCCTTATTATTTTATAATTTTCCTTTTGTACTGTTTAACAAATTCATCGCGATCCCGTTTCACACCAAGGTTGTAATTACTCTTATCCGTACCCTGTGTTGCTCAGCTGGCAGACGGCCAGACTGACTGAACGAAGGACATGTTAGCTTCACTATTACTGCCTCACTGACAACTTTCGCGAATATGCACGGCTATGGCTAGTCGGGCCTGGGCGGTGGTACGTTGGAGTAATAGTGAAAACAACACAACGTTTGTGCCAGTGTATAAAAATAACCTGCCGTTTCTTCCCTGTAGGACAAGGTGTCATTTCCTACTATCAAATATACCCACCCCTTAGCCATGGTAACCGTTGACATTCCAAAGGCTACCCCTTTAATGCATCACCACTCGATACCTACCTTTATAGCCGAATTAAATTCCTAGTAAAACATTTTAAAATGCATTCAAAAAGATTCCAAAATATATTTCATATTATTATTTCAAGTATTATTGAGTTATAATTATGTGACTTAAGCCTTCGGGCTAACCTAAACTATACCCTAAGTTCGAACTTTATATTACAATCTAAATTGGACCTGCCATCTAAGTTCACTTGAGTTTAGTTACATGTGTATCGCAAATTATTCTTAAGTTATAATCATACATTTGATGAAGTTAAGATTACGCAAACTTCTATTTTTAAGTTAAGTTTCGTTTAAAAAAAATTTAAATTTGAAACAATTTTTTTTTTTTTTTAATCGCAAATAAAACTGATTTGCTTTTATCCAAATTTGTGAGGTAAACTGTCATTCAAATTTAAATTTAATTGGTTATTTTTGGTTTAAAATTACAATATGCTGTTTGTAATTCAAATTTAAATTTAGTTTGTTGGTCTTGTTTGTTTTCTATTTCTATTTTATTTGTTTTTATTTTTATTATATTAGAGTAAACTTTAAAATTCAAATTTATATTTATTTTATCGCTTTCTTATAGTTAACGAACTTTCTTTAAATTTAAACTGAAATCGATTTTTTTTTCTCTTATAGTTAAACAACGGTTCAAATCTTAAGTTTAAATTTATTTGGTTTTTTTTTTCATTTATTAACTAGGTTATTGTAATTTTAAATTCAATTAATTTCTGCTCCCATTGTTAACAAACCCAGTTTAAATTTAAATGTATCTTGTTTCTCATTTGTTTTATTGTTAACAATATGGTTTTAGATTTAAACTTACTTTGTTTTATATATAATATATTCGAGCTTAAGGTCTTATTGTTTTATATAAAAAAGTTTTTTTATAAATTTATTTTCACCAATACTTCGGCACTTCCTTTGAGTGCCTTCTTCAGGGTTTTTTTTCTTTATAACAAAATTAACAATTTTTAAAAAACAAAAATTAACAAAAAAAAAAAATGACAAAATTCAAAAATTTTTGTAATTGAATATAAAAATAATTTTCAAAACAAACTAGATCTATTACAATATTAATAAATTTTTAACTTCCGTTTCTATTTTTATAAATTAAATGTCTATAATTTTGTGCTACATTTTCAGTATCTGACTTAAAATTAATTCTCGACACTGACGGTACTCTTATAATTTGTAACATTTCCAACATAAATCTACGTTTGTATTTATTTTCCATGCTTAAAACTTTTGTATTATCAAAATCTGGATAATGGTTTAGATTAGCACAATGAGTTGATAAAGCTGTTTTTTGTTGAATATTTCTATACTTCTGATCTGACTTATGTCCTGCTACCCTAGTTTTTAATCTATTCTTTGTTGTACCTATATATACCATATTACACTGTCCACTATTATTACCCTTACAAGGTATCTGATAAACAATATTAGACATTTCCATCTTCTTTATATGCATATTACTTTGTTTTATTTTTTTTTTTTTTTTTTTTTTTGTATCATTAACTCAAATATTCGAAATCTTAATTTGTTTGGTTCTCGTTCTTGGCTTAAAAAAATTAATTTTGAATCTCTTGTTTGCAATAACGATCGAACACCAAAGGTTTCCTTTGGAGTTCAGATTTTGTTTTGTTGTAAATTTGAGTTAGCCCAGGTAGAAACACCATGTGCTAGTTACTATTTAAAATAAGCCTGGGTAGAAGCACCGAGACTAATCAAGCAATCAACAGAGTTAATCTTTGTTTGCCTAAAGTTCTTTATTTTTCATTGCCTTTTATACAATTAAATTTCTTAAGTCTAAATTAAAATAACAATAATAATAATAACAATATTTAAATATGCGATTATAAAATGCTTTACTTGCATTTTATTAAATAACATTAAAGGTAAATGACTTATAAGAAACAGTTTTAAAGGTCGTATAAGCATAAATTAATAAGTAGGTCATGGTTTTTTATAAATTTTTTATTGTTTTGAAATTGTATCTTTAATGTTAACATGTGTTAACATTCTCCGCCGCGTTGAGCGAATAGCGAAAAATGTAAATGAACAAAATAAATTAAAATTAATGGATATTACTTAAGCCTTTTTTTAAACTTCAGAGCTACGCTGGCGTTGCGTAGGCTGTGGTGGTGTTGAAGACAGGTTTATTGATGCACCTTTGTAGCATTTAAGCCGCCAGCATATTAGGATCATGGCTAACAGAAATGACAAAAGTAGCGCCAAAGAGCCGATGTAAGGATGATGAAGAACAGGGTACTTTATATTCCTTGGAAGTTTTTTTATCTCTGCTAGTTGCTTTTGGATGTTCGTGAGTTCATCCAATTTGGTGTCTAGATTGATGGTTGGTGCTAGGAGCCGCTTAACCTCGAACGGTCTACCAATAGCCGTAATATTGCCAACCATGGCATATGAATTATGAAGAGTAGTGACACTAGTTTCATGTCCATGGATAGTCAGTATATTTCCCTTTATGATGCAGGTTGGGTTCATGGACAAAAGACCAGAATGTTTGATATGGAGGTGTATGATTTCAGAGTCGCAGACTGCAGTTAGTTCTAGTGGGTAGGTTGTTGAATAAAGCCAATGGTTGATAGTGTTCAGTGCGACAAAGGAGACTTAAGCCGGTATATGACCGAAACTACATTGTGGCGATGTTTTGTTGTTGTATAGAGCAATTTCACAGGAAACGCTGCTTGAGTCTCGAGTGACGCTGACTTGTAACATAGAGCATAGGTATATATCGCTTTTAACTAAAATGCATTTATTGAATTGAAGAGCATTTAATGTCAAGTATTCATCGCGGTGATGATTCGCAGCCAGATATTCACAGTTGGTTGTTATGGCAATAGTGTTGTTGTTTAGCCTGGTGGGTATAGGGATAACCTTGAAGAGTTCAAAATGTTCTTGATTCACTAAAGGCAGTTCAATGATGAACATAACACTTCCCTGGGCTACTGTGCCTTTGATAGTCATTATATTGTATAATTCTAACAAATCTGTATCTTCAAGTGGTAATGCGCGACCCTTGGGAAAATGTCCCTTTATTTTAGAAATTTCTGATTTTAACTGCTTTGGTGTGAGGATAAGTGGGCTTATATTACCGTGGTTCGTATGTGTGAGGGAAGCGATCAGCTCCGTTTCAATTCTTTGTAAATCTGACGCAAGTGTATTTAATTGAATTGCCAAATATATTAGATTCTGGACTTGCCGTATGTTTGAGTTCTCAGTTTGGACTGTGTTTAAGTCATTATAGATGTCTTTCTTAAGTTCTGAAAAGCGCACCGCAGTGTTGTTCTCGGTTTGTTTGAGAATATTTATTGTCGAATCTATTACTCAAGTTTGGTTTTTTAGTAACAGGTGCAGATACTCCTCATTTTCTTTTACGTTGGCTAAAGTTCGAGCCATTTGTTCTGCATAATCTGAGTCAAGGACTCCGAATAGAGCGTGAGCCACGTTCCCCATGATATTTAACGGAGCTCTCCGCTTTCTTCTTGGAATTAAGAGGTCTGATTCTTGAATAAGGTTGTCCCAAGTATGCTGAAGTTGTAAAAAGAGTGTCTCACACGATTCAATAGCTATTGATTGCTTGCAGAGCTTTGAAAATGATGTTATTCCGGCTTGCAGAACCTTATTCCTATCCCAAATTGGTGCTTGATCGTAATATATAATAAATTTCCAGCTAGCTGTTATTAATTTTGCTGATCCTACGCCTTCGAAATACAACCCTGGATCAGTAGAAAATTCTGTAACATTTATTGGAGAAGCTAGTATTATCGGCAGCAGGAGGAGTGAAATACAAATTGTGCTGAAAACTCCTAATGAAGCATATTGTACTGTCTTTCGTTTTGGCGGTATAGCAGCACCTTCTGGTGAGTGTTGCCTCTTTTGCGAGGTTGGAGTTTCATATTCGGGATATTCTATGTGGGAATCGTTGAACAATGGAGCCAATCTATGAATTGGCCTCTTGAAGGTTCCTTTTGCTGTTTTTACGTCACAGACTCTAATAAGTCCATCCTCTCCCTTGTAGATTCAGCTGATTCTGCCCAATGGCCATTGTAAGACTGGAGTGTTATCTTCTTTGATGATAACGAGCATGCCTTCAATGACGTTCGGTGAAGATGATTTCCATTTCCCCCTTTGCTGTAGCTCATGTAAATATTTTTGTGTCCATTCCTCCCAGAATTTGTGTTTTATTTCTGAGGTTATTTTCCACCTTGCATCTAAGGATATTTTTGGTGCTTGAGCATTAGCATCTACGGCTGTTGTTAAAGGTTCGGCGACAAGGAAATGACCCGGTGTAAGAGCTTGGAGATCATCACCATTTGATGACAGTGGAGTCAATGGTCGAGAATTTAAAATGGCTTCTATTTCAACCACTATAGTTTCTAATTCCTCATAGGTAAGGGACGCCGCGGACACGCTTCTCAGTAAGAGATGTTTGGCGGATTTGACTGCCGCTTCCCAAAGTCCACCGAAATGTGGGGCTCTAGGTGGAATGAAATTAAAGTTTATGGATTGATCACTGCATATCCGTGTGATTTTCTCTCATGCTGATTGTGAATACATTGACTCCTTTAGTTCACTCAATTTATTGCTTGCTCCTACGAAATTAGTGGCATTATCGCAGTACAGGGTTTGACAATGACCCCTCCTACTGATAAAACGACGTAGTGCTCCTATGAAGGCTTCTGTCGATAGGCTGGACTCGACTTCCATATGAATGGCCTTGGTGGCGAAACAACAGAAGACTGCGATATAGGCCTTATCTGGTCTTTTCCCTCTAATTTTGTGGTGGATCCAGATAGGTCCGAAATAGTCCACTCCGGTTGTTATGAATGGGCGCGCGGGTGTCACCCTGGCCGCTGGCAGATTTCCTATCAGTTGTTTGAACAGTACTGGCCTTGCTTTTGTGCATCGTATACATTTGTGGACTGTGCTGCGTGCTAAAGTCTTTCCATTCGTGATCCAGAATTGTGCTCTAGACGCGGCCAATAATGCCTGTGGACCGCAGTGACGATTTTCTACGTGTAGCATGTACATTAATAATTTTGATTTGAAGTAATTGTGAGATAAAATTGCGGGGTGTTTTGCATTAAAGGTTAACATTGATTGTTCTAGTCGGCCACCGACTCGGATTATCTGATGTTCATCTAAAAATGGATTTAATGAAGCCAAAGAACTTGATTTATGAACAGTTGTTTTACGTAACAAGTTTTTCAGTTCTTCCTCGAATTCTGTTGCCTGAGCGAACTTGATAATAACGAGTAAAGCTTCCTTCATTTCATGAGCATCGATCGCCTTATTAGTTGAACGAAAGTTATTGGTTGTTTTTGAATTTTTAACGAACTGTAATATATATCCGATTGTGCGCTGAAGAGTTTTAAAGGAATTTCGATGATTAATTCGATTGATTATGCCTTCGCCATGCTGTTGCGTTGTTGCTAGTGCTAAAACTCGTGTCGTCAATTTCCGTTCTTCATCGCAAGGTATGTCACTGATTTGAAAGACTGCGTTTGACCATTCATCCTTGGATCCTGATAGAAATAATGGACCATAAAACCACATTGAATGTTGTGATTAGGTTTCTGGTGATAGTCCTCGGGAAATTGCGTCAGCTGGATTTTGCTTGGAACTGACGTGTCTCCATTGACTTGGACTGCTTGACATTTGAATTTTTGCTACCCTGTTCGCCACGAAGGTGTGAAAAGATGCTGCTGGTGAAGCTATCCAATTTTTGAGTCTGACCAGAAGAAGTTTGCTGAATTTTGTTAGGTTAGGTTAGGTTAGGTCGAAAGGAGGATGAAGCATCGAAATGCCTCCTCATATCTTACGATATACACCTAGGCCTCTGCTGGGCCTGTTGTGCGCTCCTTAAGAACATGGAGATCCAATTGTCAGTTGTCAATGTCCGGTATTTAGAAACCTGGTTTCTCGGACGTAACTCCTCAAAGTTCTCCAGTTGACGTTCCTCAGGGATTCCAGGTCCGATAAGATATCGCTCCCGAGGTGCCTGGACCTTAATTCGGCAAAGGCCTGACAGTGGCAGAGAAAGTGCTCCAACGTCTCGCTTTCCTCGCCGCACGCTCTACACTCATCGGAATCTGCCCGTCCAATTCGATACAGTTGTGCCCGTAGTCCTGCATGACCAGTCAGGATACGTACCATCATACTGACTTCGGACTTGCTCCCATATAGGAGGCCCTTAGTCCTCCTTTTATCTGGGTTGCCCCATAAAATTCTAGCCACCGTCCCGTTGTTCCAACAGGCCGTGTGGGTTTCTCTAGCCCACGCCTTTAACTCCGCTTTCGTTGCCTCAAACGGTTTTGCGTTCGCCAAGTTAACTGCCCCGAGTTCCCTTCCCCGAATTGCCAGTATGTTGACCCTTTCGTTCCCGGCTATCCCCGAGTGATATGGATCCTGCCCCCGTAGGAAAACTCGGTAATGGCTGGTAATGACTTAACCCTGCTAGCTGATATCGCCCTAATTGCCCTTTGGCTATCCGTGAAAATGTTAGCGTCCACTCGCCCCATATTCGATCCAATCCATTCCACACACTCCGTAATAGCACGGACTTCCGCTTGGAAGCTTGTGTTGTGATCAGGAAGACGGTAGAATATCTCGGTCTCCGGGTTCTCAACAAAGACCCCTATACCCGTTCTATTCCTCAACTTAGATCCGTCCGTGTAGCAACAGATCCCCGCGGGCATCTGCACTAGAGTTCCGCCCGACCATTCTCCCCTTTCAGGGACCATAATACCGCAGTTTCCGACAATTTCCGTCTCCGGTATGCGGTCGGGGATGTCTGATGAGTGTGTGTATCCGGGCAACGTTCCCAGTATACACTGATGACCTGCTCTGAAGTCACCTATATATAGTTCGCCAAGAGATAGGAGGCGTTCGGCCGCAAGTGCCGCCTCGTATCTCACTTGCGTTTCGATTGGTGGTATATCCAGCAGTGTCTCCAGAGCCCTGGTTGACGTGGTGCACATTGCCCCACTTATACCCAAGCAACACGTACGCTGGACCCCCTGAAGTGGTCTTATGTTGCACCCTTTGTCCAAAGAAGTCCACCAGATTACAGAGGCGTAAGTTAAGATCGGTCTTATTACGCTCTTGTAAAGCCAGTGTATCATATTCGGTCGCAGGCCCCATTTCGGGCCAATGGTCCTCCTACATAGCGCCCAACACCGGCTCGCCCTGTTGGTTCTGTCCTCTATGTGGTGTTTCCATTTCAGTTTCCGATCAAGGGTAACGCCCAAGTACTTAACCCTGTCGGTCACTGGTATTGTCCTGCCCGAGAAACGTGGTTCCTCATAGGCAGGAATTTTTGTTCTCCCCGTGAACAGACATATCTCCGTCTTCTCCGGGTTTACATTTAGGCCCTTAGGCCGGGCCCAGTTAAAGGCCGTGTTTAGGGCCGTCTCGGCCCTTCTGCACAAATAGTTTGGATCCCTTCCCCTTAGGAGTATTACAACATCGTCTGCGTAGCATACCGGTTGGAACCCCGCTTCGGTTAAGGTCCTTAGGAGACTGTTTATCGTGGTTACCCATAGCAGGGGAGATAAGATCCCCCCCTGCGGCGTTCCACGAAATACCCTTCTTCTAGTGGTAACACCGTACATTTCGCAACTTATCCATCTATTCCTTAGCATGTGGGTGATCCAGTCGCTGAGCGCCCGGTCAACCAGAAACTGGTCCAAGGATCGGATAAGAGTATCGGTTAATACGTTATTAAAAGCTCCCTCGATGTCAATGCACCTTGCCAATGTGTACAGTTTGTCATCGAAGGATTTCCGTATATAGTGTACTACCTCATTTAATGCGGTCTCCACTGATCTGCCCTTAACATAAGCATGCTGCTTATATTTCAGGTCACTGTCCTGTATTCCACTTTTAA
This sequence comes from Pollenia angustigena, assembly GCA_930367215.1. Taxonomy (NCBI): domain Eukaryota; kingdom Metazoa; phylum Arthropoda; class Insecta; order Diptera; family Polleniidae; genus Pollenia; species Pollenia angustigena. The sequence goes on along the minus strand of OV884061.1, from coordinate 4,698,423 downwards.
TCATGGCATCGACTATCCGCTCCATAGTTTTGAGTAGAAAGGACGTTAGGCTTATTGGGCGATAAGCCTTTGGTGTCGCATAGGTCGGCTTCCCAGGTTTGGGTATAAATACTACCCTAGCAACTTGCCATCTAACCGGAGTGTATGCGAATTTTAAGCACGCAGTGAATATCACTGACAGATGAGTTGACACTAGGTACCATCCAGCCCTGCGGCCTTATATGGTGCGAAACTTCTGATCGCCTTCTTGATCATCTCAATCGTTATGACCATCCCTCCATTTTGGTCTCCCCGCTCCCATAACGGTTCCTCCGTGGCGCCCGTTACGGTCGGCGGAAAATGTGAGTCCATTAGAAGTTCCATGATCTCCTCTATATCTTCCAATCTTCTCCCAGTCTCATCGACCATTGATCCTGGTTGTAGATGGGTTTTAGATAAGAATTTCTAAATCCTCGAAACGTCATTAACGCTATCTACCTGTTCACAGAAAAGTTTCCAGGAGTCTCGTTTGGCCTTTCTAGTGATTTTCCTATATTCTTTTAGCCTACTGTGATATTCATCCCAGTATACTGCAGTCTTCTTACGCTTTGCCCGGTTGAAGAGTTTGCGCAGATTCCTCCCCAGATCCCGAATCTCCCCCGTTACACACGGCTTCTCATGTGGGGATCTCCGCTCTCGTAGGGGGCAGCTCTCCTCAAACGATTCAACCAAGGCGTTTGTGAGCGTTTCCACTTTGGCGTCTATTTCCTTCTATTTGTTTATTTTAGACATCAGAGCGTTGGTTGCCGTCTCGCTCCGATGGAGGTTTATTTGGATGACCTCAATCATGGCCCTCCAAGAGTCTGTCTTCTTGCGAGTTGGACATAGCCCCCTCGCTTTTTGGATCTGAGTCCTCCAGGTTAGCAGATACTGCTGGTGATTTCGGCACCGTTTCCTGTTTTTCATTGTCAGGTCTGGCCATGGCAGCCCCTCCAATGGGTGTCTTCCCGTTCTTGAAAAATACAGCTTTTGAGGCGAAATAAGCCATACCTTTATTCTTGGCAAGGCTAGCCATGGAGTCTTGGTCAATGCCTATCACAAGAAGAGTTCCATCAGAGTCCTCCTTCCTGTGAAAGACCTCCCATTTCTCCACGGCTAGTTTAGCGTTTTGGCTGCCTAGAATTTCCAGTATGCGCTCATTCGATAGTTTGCTGCCCCATCCTTTGATGTAGACGGTGGACTTCAAGAGCAACGGAAGTTCCTTCCTCTTCACCAGTCCTAGCTTTGCGCCGTCCCAGGGAGGAGGAATGCTCTCCACTAAGCCTTTCAGGGTGCAAGCACATTGGTGTGATGCCAGCCTCATGATCATCACACCCCTGACGAACTCGCTGCTAATGCTCTCTATGGGCTGTTGTCCCTTAGACGCGATTACATGGTCCACTATCTTATTATTGACCAAGTCCTCTACTTTGCTTTGTTGCTCTGCTGGTATTTTGCCTGTTGGATTACCAGCGTCATATACTGCATAGCATAGATCTTCCTGGTATTTTTTCCTGGCAATTTTGGCATAAGATGGCGGCTCTTTTCCTGTTTCAGCGTCTAGCCTCCTCTTCCGCGTCGGGGGAGGCTCCTTTACAGGTGCCCTTCCCTTCGGGGTTGATTTAGCTGACGTGCTCGCCTTCTCAATAGCTGATTTTGCTTTGCCTCCCTTACTCGTCGAATTCTGACAAGAGTCTTCTTTGAGTGAAGTATGGCTAGGCTCAAACAGTCTATTTGATGGCGGGGAGCTCTTTTTCTTCTTGGGCTTGTTCTCAGTATTCAGCTCCTCAGGAGATCTGATTCTCTTCGTCTCAGAGACTGAAGGGGGATCTGATACCGTCGCAGTGTCCCGGGATTCGCCCAATATGTTCTTCTGGTGCATCTTCTTCAGCTTCCTTCGTTGTGCCCCAGATAGCCGTTTTTTGGTTGTTGATAGCTTGGCTATGCTGTCGCCCACTTCTTCCACCATACGGTCTACCTCATCCTTGTTGGGGTTTGGTAAAATGGTGTTATGGTTTTCATTTGAGGATTCGGAGTCGGACCCCTCACCCTTGTTTAAGGGCTGAGGTTGCTTTGAGCCCCCTCTGAGTGCGTCCTTCTCTTTCACCTCTACATTTTTGCCACAGGCATTATGTACGCTTGTCACATTTCTCACTACTGAGGCCAAGGTACCCACCTCTGTAGTAGTTTTGTGCTCACGATCGCGGGATGACGACGGCACATGACTCGCGAGCAGATCAACGTTTGCCGCCGGCACTGGGTTATTTAAGCCCTGCACCGTAACTTTCATTTCATTGGTTTCCATTTTCATTTTTCGTCAATTTTTTTGGTCCGCGGGGAGTACTAGACTCCCTAAGCAATAGGCATACTGCCCCCTCTCCCCCATAGGTTTAATTATGGTTGAGAGAGGACAGAACGCCCATCACCCCCCCTATCCGCCACCTGGGGACGCGTCCGGTAGGAGAAATTGACTAAAACACCCCCGGATGCTGAATTTTGTAGACATAAATCTTTTTGTAGACATAAATCTTTTTTCACTCTATTTGTTAGTTCCACCCCTAGTACCGCGGCACATAATTCTAATCTTGGTAGAGTTTTTTTTTTTATTAGTGCAACTCGTGATTTGGAGCCAATCAATCTAACTACTACCGTTTTATCTTTATATGTTGAACGCATGTAGATTGCTGTTCCATAGGCTCGTTCAGAGGCATCAACAAACGTGTGAATTTGTACTGCTATCGCCCGTTCATGTTTCAGCACGAATCGGTCTATCTTAATGTTATTTATTGCTTCTATATTTTTTCGGAACTTATTCCATTCGTCTTGAAGTTTTGTGGGTAATTCATCGTCCCACGAAATTGTTAATTGCCATAATTCTTGTAAAAATATTTTTGCTTTTACAATGACCGGTCCGAAAATTCCTAATGGATCAAAGATCTTGGCCAGTTCTGAGCTGACTATTCTTTTCGTCACGCTTGTGCTCGTCCACATAACTGATCTGACATTGGCAGCCATATCAGTCCGAGTGTTTTAATTGAACAATTGGAGCTCTCTTCCAAGTCTAGATTGACCTCCTTATCTTCAGGAGCAATGCCGCTTAGTGGTTGAGGATGATTTGAACACCATTTCCTAAGCTTAAACCCAGCTTCTCCCAATAATAAGTTTAGTTGACGTTGTGATTCTAATGCAGTATGGATAGAATCGGACCCACTAAGGTAATCGTCTACATAGAAGTCATCGCGTAGTATTTTTGCTGCTAAGGGGTATCTTGTGGTATTTTGTGAAGCCAAGTGTTGAAGACACTATGTTGCTAGATATGGTGCTGACGAGGTGCCATATGTTACGGTTTTAAGGCGATAATATTTGATGTCTTGATGTTTGTTGTATCTCCAAATGATCAGCTGAAACATCTGATCAGCATCGGCTACCTGTGTTTGCCGATACATTTTCTCGATATCCGCCGAAAATACAAATCTGTGCATACGAAAACGTAACAAAATGGCAAATAGTTCACTCTTTACGGTTGGTCCGGCATGTAGTATGTCGTTGAGGGAGTTGCTGGTAGATGATTTGGCCGATGCATCGAAAACTACTCGTAATTTCGTTGTAGAGCTTTCGGGCTTCAGCACACAGTGGTGAGGCATTACGTAATGAGAATCTCGAATGTCTTCTTCCTGAATTTCCTCCATGTGTCCCAAGGATTCATATTCCTGCATACATTTGTTGTATTCTGTTCTAAGTGGAGCATCGTTGTTCAGTCGCCTTTCAAGTGATAAGAACCGATTGAAAGCCATTGATTTTGATGTTCCGAGAGTGATTGGGTTTTCGGAAAATGGAAGGCGAACAATGAATCTGCCTTCTCTATTTCTTCTTACATTCTGCATGAAGTGTTCTTCACACTCGCTTCTTAGCTAGAGACAGTGTTCGTTCAGTATCATTTGTGTCTTCAAGCTTCCAGAACTTCTCTATTAGTTGATTTGTTGTTTGGTCTTCTGGGCTGAATACTGCACAGGTAACTACATTGTTGTTGCTTTCTTGTAGTCTGCCTGTTACAACCCAACCTAGCACTGTGTTTTGTAGAATTGGTAATTCGTGATCGATCCTTATTTGTTCTGGGCTCATCCATTGATGGTAAAACTCGGCTCCAATTAACATGTCAATTTTGTCCATACGATTGAACCATGGATCTGCCAATTTTATATTTTCAGGAATATTCCATTCCGATGTATCAAATGATTTTGTGGGCTGTGGTGACACTATGTTTGGAAGCACGAATGCTTCGACCCTTGTAGTATAATTACTTGAACATGCTTGAAGCTCGAGGTTTACTCGTTGGAATATGTTGTGGATCTTGCGTCCTATCCCTTCCACGCACAGATCTGAATCTGATGACTTCAGCGATAGTTTATTTAGTAATCTGTTTGTTACTAAATTTACTTGTGATCCGGAATCCAATAGGGCTCGGATTGTACATGTGCGGCCATTGGTTCCAAACACCCTTACCCTTGCTGTGGCTAAGACTGTGTAGCTGTTACCCGTATCTTCCTTGTTTGCAGAAGCTACGATTGGGGCATTTGTATTTCCGTTTGAAGAGGACTCTACGTTGGTCTTTTGAGGGTTTCCCCCCGAGGGTGATGATGGTTTTCCTTTTGACGTTTCCAAATGCAATAACGTATTGTGTTGCTTCGTGCATTTTAGGCAGGAGCGCGATGTGCATGCCTTGGCGATGTGATCTGGTCTGAAGCAGTTGACGCATAGATTTTTCCGTTGTGTCCATTGTAATCTTTCTGGTGGTGACATTTTTAGGAACTTTTCACAATAATATATGGGATGCCCTGTTGATCCACATATTTTACAATTTGATGTAGATGTAGTTGCTGTTGTTAGTTTTGCTCTACTCACCCCAGCTTCTAGAGTCTTTCCGCGCGTTTCAAAAGCTTGGAATCGATGCTCAATAAACCTAAGTAACTCGGTTAGACTTACAAGGTTCTTGTTGTCCTTAAGAGTTTGCTCGAACAGTGTTTGGGTCGAAGAATCAAGTTTCCTCAGTAATATGTGAACTATTATGGCGTCCCATTTATCCACTGGGAGGCCTTGTGCTGACAAACCGTGAGTGCATTCTTTCGCGAGGTCGTGGAAACATTTGAGTGCTTGTGCTGTCTCATTTTAAATTTGTGGATGTGATAACAAATTGTTCAATAATGTGGTCACAATAAGTCTTTTGTTTTCATATCTGCTCACCAATATATTCCATGCGATTTCGTAATTTGCTGATGTAATCGGTAGGTGTTTTATTAAATTCTTTGGCTCGTCTGCCAAGTGTGTAGTTAAATAAAACATTTTTCCACTTCGCTCATTGTCGCGTGGTGGATCAGCTGGATGTAAAGGTCTTTAAAAGCTACCCATTGTAGGTAACTGCCGCTGAATTTGGATATTTGAAATTTTGGTAACTGTGGTTGACAATGTTCACTTCTTCTGACGATTCGTGTGGTATTTTCGTTGGCGATATTGGCACTTGATTGTAACACACTTTGTATGTTGTATAACCGTCAATTTGCTCTTCAGATGTTAACTGCCATAAAGTGTCGTTGTTTGACAAGAAATCATGCATATATTTGTCAATGAGCGTTATTTTGCTCTGACAATACGACTCCTCTCGATTTTCCTCAGACTGTACCTCGTCGATTATTCGCCTTAGTGCTCTCATTAAAGCCCGTTGATTACGAAGAACTTTGCTCGTGATTTTGTCAAGTTCTGGTTCTTTCTGCATACCGCCATTTGCACCTTCGGTTTCTATGGATTGTCTTATTGACGATTTAACTATTGGTTGCGACAATTTTCTTATTTCGGACTCAAACAATTCTTTGTATTTGAGTGTGTCATCCGAAATGCGTAAGTATTGCTCAGTAAAATACAGGTGATGCAAAGGTGGATTTGATAGACACCTTATTTTGTTGTCAATGTTCTCAAATTCTAGCCATTGCATGTCAAGTCGTTTTAGACGCTCCAAATAGTACTCTTTTGTTTTTCTTGTGGCTGGGTCCTTTTTATCGTTACGGATTATTGTGTTTATTTTTTCCGCCGTCTCCTGTTGGATGGCTACAAGTTCTTCAAAGGATTCCATGATCTTAGTTGCTGAATGCGATGCTGATATGTTGTCAGTGGTAACTCTATTGATATAGTTGTTTTGTAAGATCCTAAACTGTAGTTAGGAACGCTATTGAGTTTACAGTTGACTGCGTTTTCTGATGTAACCCTGTTGTAACCTAAGGACTAAATGTTTCAGGACCGCAGGATTCTGATGATACCCTGTCTCTTGTAACAGGCCCGCCGAAGTTGATGAGATCCTACCTCTTGTAATAGGACCTTTGGATTGATGATGAGATCCTGTCTCTTGTAACAGGACCGTGGAAGTTGATGATATCCTATCTCTTGTAATAGGACCTTAAGATTGATGATGAGATCCTGTCTCTTGTAACAGGACCGTTGAAGTTGATGAGATCCTATCTCTTGTAATAGGACCTTAAGATTGATGATGAGATCCTGTCTCTTTAACAGGACCTTTGGGTTGCGTTTTTCTGATGAGATCCTGTCTCTTGTAACAGGACCGTTGGTTTGCGTTTTCTGATGAGATCCTGTCTCTTGTAACAGGACCGTCGGGGTCACCAAATGTTGTTTGCAATAACGATCGAACACCAAAGGTTTCCTTTGGAGTTCAGATTTTGTTTTGTTGTAAATTTGAGTTAGCCCAGGTAGAAACACCATGTGCTAGTTACTATTTAAAATAAGCCTGGGTAGAAGCACCGAGACTAATCAAGCAATCAACAGAGTTAATCTTTGTTTGACTAAAGTTCTTTATTTTTCATTGCCTTTTATACAATTAAATTTCTTAAGTCTAAATTAAAATAACAATATTTAAATATGCGATTATAAAATGCTTTACTTGCATTTTATTAAATAACATTAAAGGTAAATGACTTATAAGAAACAGTTTTAAAGGTAAATGACTGAATTCTGTCGTATAAGCATAAATTAATAAGTAGGTCATGGTTTTTTATAAATTTTTTATTGTTTTGAAATTGTATATTTAATGTTAACATGTGTTAACAAAAAGAAATTTTGTATTGTTTTGAAATTGTATATTTAAGCTTCGTACAGACGATGGTCAGATCTTACAATATTGTAAGCAGGCGTTGCCAACAGCAATATTTTTCTGACAATGTTCCATTGTCCGATGCATTAATTTTGCACTTCTGCAAATACAAATGAGCTTACAATGTTCACACAGTTGTAAGACATTTTAGCAAATTTTAATGCAATTTAATCAACGCTGCTTACCAATATTGTAAGATCTGACCATCGTCTGTACGAAGCTTTAGTGTTAACATGTGTTAACAGAATTTAAATTTACTTTGTCCTTCCTGTTGTTTACAAAACTTCAATTTTATATTTATTTTGTTTTCTTACACGACTGGCAACACTGTTTTAAATGTTCATTTGTTTTGGTTATTTTTGTAAACAAACAAATTATTTTCAAACATAAAACACTACAATTAAAATAAAACATTTAATGCGCATAAACTTTAATTTGTTTTCAATTGGTAATAAGCGGAATCAAAACTCAGCTACTTATGAAACGTAAACTTTGCGGGTGCCAGGTATTTATATTTCTGGTAATAACTTTTATTCTTATTAACAAATGGTGTTCAAACTTAAATTTATTTTATTCTTTTACTTATTCCTGAAACTTGACTACTGGTTGAATGTAATTGTTAATTTGTTGTGTCGCAAGAAAACAAAACAAACAAAATTTAAACTTGCAAGAAGAAAGAATTATGCTCCAAATTGAGCCGAGGATTTACTGCCGAAATTTTAAATTCCATGCCCAAATGTACATACATAGGTCAAATATAGGTGGCCGTATCTTGTTTTATGTAGCAAACTGGAAAAATTTTTATTCAAACAAGTTTGAATATAGTTTAAGCTTCAAATCGAGCGGAGGACAAACTGCCGAAATTTTAAATATTACAAGTATAGGTGGCCGTTTCTTGTTTTAAGTAGGCAAAAGAAGCCGGTCAATAGAAAACTAAAAAAGGAATAGGATAACCGGAACTTATTTCGTTGAGCGTATATTCAACAATGCCGAACGAAAACACCATTCTTTATTTCATATTAAAATAAACTATTTTCTTTTGAAAAAAAACTAACTACAGTAACTTATCTGGGCTATTTCACTGGAGGATGAAGGCTGCTGGTAGTTGTCCCTCAGTTACAGATGAGGTTATGATTGAGGTTATTAAATGTTCGCTATTTCTGCTGAGTTGTGGATCCAGCTGTTATAGCGATCCCGTAAACGTTTTCACTTTTCGATGTAGCTATTATCTTTAACGTAAATATTGTGCATCATAATAGTTATTGGTGAACTTAGGTAATGTGGGGAACGGTTTATTATTGTGACGTTGTAAACCTGTTGGTTTGGCTTCTAACTATGACTGTAATTAGGCATTTTCCGGTGAAATTATGATTTTAATTATTTCTGCAACTTTGTAACGTTTGTTGTCCTTATTTATTGTTGAAGTTTTTACTGACATTTTGTAGATTAAGATATTGTTGTAATTTTGGTTTTGTTGCGATTTGTAGACTGTGTAAGTGGCTGAAAAAGATGTTAGCTATTGTTGTAATTTTTGTTAATCCATATCGACTGTTGTTTTGTTGTAATTTTGTAGATTTAGATGTCGTTGTGATTTATTAACTTTATGAGCTTAAACTAAATTGGGTCATATCCGAAGTTTTCCGTAAATTCCAACCGCTATTTAAAAAGTGATGATCGTTGTAATTTAGGCAATTGGGCTGGGCTATCGTTGTGATGAAGTTGAAGAAAAGATTATTGTTGAAATTTTTGTAAATATATGTAACTTTTTAAAATGTTATTATTCTTGTAATTTTTTTCAAACTTCACTATTGCTGTAACTTCGATTTGTTGTACTTTATAACACTTCAGAATGGCCGTAAAAGTTTCATAATTGTTATAGGTAGTTATATTTTTATACCCTTCACCACAGGTGGAAAAGGGTATATATAAGTTTGTCATTCCGTTTGTAATTTCTACAATATTGATCTTAGACCCTATAAAGTATATATATTCTGGGTCCTTATGAGGAGAGAAGTTGATTTAACGATATCCGTTCATCCATCCGTCCGTCAGTCCTTCCGTCTGTCCGTCTTACGTTTGATATGAGTTTTCCGGAGACTCCAGACATGTTAGCGGCTAGGTTGTTTTACATTTATGTCACATGTAGTCTACCATTTCGTCCTATTGAAATTCAGATAGATCGGTCCACGAGTGGCTGAGATATGACGAAAAAGCCACGACTGCCTCTAATTTTTCCAAAAAATCCCTTGTGGCTGTTGTTTTATTTTTATTTTTTTTATTTTAATGCGTTTAATTTTACGCATACAAGCCTATAAACAGAATAAAGAAACAAACACGTAGACTCAACATATTTTTATTCAACGCTTCCTCAGCAAAAGCGTTCGTAGTCGAGTTGTGTAACTTGCAGGCTAAGACTCGTGAGGTTTCAGGTTTGAGTCTTAGTTGCCCCAGTTTTTAAAAGTTTTTTTTATTAGTACCTTCACTACAGGTGATTTTTATTTAATTTGTTTATGTTCTAAAAAACGATTTTAAAATTACCTATAAAGCTTTTCGATTGTATGCACATGAGTATGTATGAATGAGCAAAAGTTATTTATGTATGACGGCATTGCTTTCGTAATTGTTGTTTTTACATTTTATTTTTAACTCTTATTGCAATACCTTTAGGCATTGCTCAGTGTTGCCACTTTGTGGGTAATTACCCGAATTTGGAATAATTGTTACTGTCGTGGGTAGAGCGTGGGTAATTTCTCATAGGTGTAATTCAGGTGTTATTTGAAATTCTTACTTCAGATACCCAAATAAAATCAAGATTCGATTTCACTAATGACATTTATTGTTGCTAAAAAATTCACAGTCTTCTGAACCAAAGTCTCGGTTTCTTTTTAAGAAAATACTTCAATCATTATATATAAATTTTCAAAAGTTTGGTAATTAATGTCGCAAGATGAACCCTTATATTTAGATAAAGATGACTATTATAGTGATTTAGAATCTCAAGTTGATTGAAAAAAGTTATTCAAACTTAAAACAAGCCTGGAGTTAGAAATGTTTTCAGTATTCCAACATATAATTCATTTTATTTTTATCTGGAAACTTTCAAATGCTTTAGTTTGAAGAATAGTTAACGCCCTTAACAGTTGTAGAAATGAATTACGAAAAGGACAGTTATATTATATCCTGCAGGCATTTTGTTAACTAAATAAGGGATAAGGAACCATGAATCTTAAAATGGTAGATAACACAAAAAAAAATTAATTTTTATCGCAGTTAAATACACGGCATTACCATTTGAAGCTGATTTAAAACAAATAGGCACCGCGCCTGTCCTTGACGAAACGCATTCAGACGTCCAAGTTTGTTAAAATGAACAATTATGTCTAAGACGTTAATTGTTGGTGATTTACCAGCATAAGCCAGTGACTTCACAGGCCTACGGAAAACAATCAAGAAGTGTCAAATCGCCCGGCCTTGAAGTCTAATTGACAGTCTATTTTCTCTAAATCAACACGTCACCTTATTTCTGAAAAACTAAGTTGCGTCATTTAAATCATGAAGTCGCCTATAAGTTGCGAAAATCGATGGCTGATTTTGGATAATTTGGTGGCGTTGTTTAAGCATGAATCTATTCATGTTGATGTGCCTGAGCAAAAAGTGAGAGCAGTATGACAGTTCGTTTGACATCTAACCTTTCGTAAGCTCTATTGGGCTTAAAAACAGCCATTATTAAGGAATTGCAATAAGCATTTTTAACTTTTCCTAGATATATGCAACCAAATGTGGAAGTTAAACTCATTATTTTAGGAGTTTTATTTTAAGATTTATTAATTGTTCTTAAGTCTTTAATGTTATTTTTGTTAATTTATTTTATATTACAATAAGAATATTAACAGTTTGACTTCTTCTTCCAATAAGTTTGTTGTGTTTTTGCTTCTTTGTAAATGTCTTTTTATTAAATAAAACTTAAATTTTATATCAGGTGTAATTTCATTGGAATCGGGTAATTTTGTTTCATCTCAAGTGTAATTTTGAATTTTGCTGGTGGTAACACCGGCATTGAAGTCGGTGGTGTAAAGTTGTGTTTTTAGTGCTCTCTGTTTTGAATAAAGTTTTTATAATTGAAAGACGTGTATAAAGTTTGTAACATAGAAAAATCGAAAATATTAAGAAAAACCCACGTTTTGAAAAAATAAACTAAGCATATAATTGCATTTACTTTTGTATAAAGTGATTTTAAAATTAGTCAAAATCCCAATGAGAGACAAATAAAAAAAATAAAAAAATTAATAGTTGTATAAAAGTCAGCTGATGGTGTTAAATGTTGCCGGTTATATTTTTATTTTGTTGCATTTGTAAACAAAAGCTACCTGTAGAAGCAAAATATATAAAAGCTTTTAAATATACACAACTGAGCTTTTAAATAAACACAATTGAGCTTTTTGGAACGTAAATTTAAAAAGCTGTTGTTGATCTTAAATATAAATTATAAAAAACGAAAAAGCGGTTGCATACTTTTAGGATGCAAAGAACGATAACCAGCGACGGTAAACTGTCAACACCAAATACCCAACAAGCCAAAAGAAAGCAGTCGGAGTTAACTCCAGAAGAGATGTCAAATGCAGGGGCGAGTAGTTTACCGGCAAATATGCAGCTAAACGATATTGTTAGCATAATTCAAGGTTCAATTCAAACGGTGCTTGATGAGAAGTTAAAAAATTTATCTACCAAAGCCGACATAGAGGAGGTAAAACAAACAATGCAAGATTGCTGCTCACAAGTTGGACATTTAAAGATGGAAAATGAGGCATTGAAGGAAGAGGTAAAAATACTAAAATTCGAACATCAGAAGGATCATCAAGAGCTAATGCGTCTAGTAGATAAAAGCAAACAAAAAAATGTAGTCTTCCGTGGTATTAAAAAAAATGGTGATTTGAAAGAAAATATTACTAAAATATGTGCTGAAACAATGGGAATCCCGGATTTGGTTGTGAAATGGGTCCGTAAGCTGTATGAGACAGATGAAACGGTATGTGGAGTGGCAGAATTCAGGACGGAAGAAATGGCAAATGCAGTTTTTAACAACGCCAAGAAACTTAAAGGTACCTCTGTATTCGTAGATAAAGATTTAAGTGATGAAAAGCAACAAAATAAAAAAGTTATGTTACAATTAAAAACACAACTTAAGTCATTGAATAAAGATTTAAAAATACTAGTGAGAAATGATAGGATGAGAATTGATAAGAAATGGCTATTTTGGAATAAAGATAAATTATTAATGTGTGGTAGTCAAAATGGCAAAGAATTTTTAAAAACGATTTTTAATGATAAAATTGATTCAATAAATTTGTGTTATATGTCATTGTTAAATCAAAAAAACTAAGTATAGCCGGATGTAGTAAAGTTAAAAATGTTAATCAATGTTTAGTTGATAAGAATTTATGTAATGAAAATAAAAATTGTACACTTAAAATAATTGCTTATAATGTTAACGGTTTAAATAATAAATTTGATAATCTGGATTTATTTGAGTACTTATGGGAATCAGATATATTTATATTGTTGGAGACACATGTCGAAAATAGTAGTTTTGAAAAATTTAATGGTAAATTCAAAAATTTTTATATTAAATGGAAATCAGCTACACGTAATAGCAGGTTTGGAAGAGGTATTGGTGGCTATGTTTTTGGTATTCGTAAAAATTTAACTAATTTTGGAGTGAAGTTTGAAATGAGGACATATGGCAGTGTTGATACTATGGTTGTAAAATTAAATTCAAAAAACTTCACGATAATACCAGCTTACTTACGCGGTGCAAATTGGGGCAATGAGTTTGAGGACTTAGTTAATGCCTTACTTGAAAATGAAATAATCAACCCTATTATAATGGGCGATCTGAATGTCAGAATTGGCGAAGAGCAACAATATTTGGATGAAATTCTCGAAAATTCTTTTAAGGCTGGCTTAAGTGGTAGAAAGTCAATGGACAAAGTTGTAAAACCAAATGGCAAAACATTTATCGATTTTTGTAATAATTATGGTCTGGTGATTTTAAATGGAAGAACAGCAGGCGATGGAGAAGGTTGTTTCACGTATGTTGGCAGTTCAGGAAATTCAGTAAATGATATATGCGCAGTGTCACTTGATATATTAACAATGGTCGAAAAATTTACTGTGGATAATCAAACATGGTCTGATCATTTACCAATCACACTTTACCTTAATTTCACAACAACACAAAATGATAAAAGGAAAATGAACCTATTGCCAAAGTTAAAATGGAACTACAACAACAAAGATAATTATTGTGCCAAGCTTAATTCAAATTTAAATGAAATGCAAAAATATAAAGACAATCTTAACTTAAGCGATATGTCGAAATTAATTGTTGAATCGTATAAAGTACAAAAAAAAAATGGCAAACACATACAATTTAAGAATAAATGGTTTGATATTCAATGCAATAATGCGAGGCAAAAATCCCTCGCAGCTTTACAAAGTTTAGAATCTCTCAAGATGATGTTGATAAAGAAAAATACACAGAGAAGAAGAACAAATATCAAACAATTTGTAGAACAAAAAAAGTAAATTATTATAAACAATTAGAACAAAAGTTAAACTTGGTTAAAGACAGCAAACAATGGTGGCTAGTAGCTAAAGAAATAAGGCAAGAAGAACGATTGGTTGGAAATAATATAAGCGCAGAAAATTTTAAAGAATACTTTGAAATGTTGTTAAACCCGCAAAGTAGAGCACTGGAGATGGAGTATGCGGCTAATTTAGTCGTGGATACAGATCTAGATAAAGTTTTTACACTGCAAGAGATTAGGTTGGTACTGGCAAAGGTCAAAGAAAACAAAGCGCCGGGTGAGGATAGAATACCCTATGAATTTTTTATAAACGCAAGTAATAACTTTTTAAGCGCTTTGGCGAAAGTCTTTACAAATATATTAAACGGAAGTGGTTCTTTTGAGGTGTTTGAGCGTAGTATTGTTTTCCCAATACATAAAAAAGGAGATGCTAATATGCCATGCAATTATAGGGGAATATCCTTCATGAATTGCTTAGCCAAGATAATGATGGGTGCTATACATGAAAGATTAACACAATGGACCACAAACTATAAAACTTTAAATGAGTTCCAAGCTGGTTTTCGTAAAGGCTATTCGACAATTGATAACATCTATAATTTAACGGCAATTGTCAATATCAAGTTTCATGAACATAAGAGAGTCTACGCGTTTTTTGTGGACTTTAAAGCTGCCTTTGATCGCATACCAAGACAACTTTTAATGTATAAACTACGCCAAATGGGATTGTCCACAAAAATAGTTAACTTTTTAGAACATGTATATAAACATACATTTTCTGCAGTATGGACTGGAGATGAAATCTCAGATTACTTTAGTACAAACTCTGGCGTAAAACAAGGATGTTTGTTGTCGCCTTTGTTGTTTTCCTTGTATCTAAATGACCTTCATGAGCAACTGGAAGGCGGTCTGTTCATAGATGAACTGAACATAAGAATTTTAATGTATGCGGATGATATTGTCATTCTTGCCGAAAATATAAGCGTCCTACAGAGAATGATAAATAATTTGGAAATATATTGTGAAACATGGGGAATGGAAGTGAACTTAACAAAATCGGAGATAATGGTTTTTAGGAAAGGTGGTCGTGTTGCCTTAAATGAAAAGTGGAAGTTTAAAGGAGATGAGGTAAAAGTCGTGGCTCAATACAAGTATTTAGGTATTATACTAACTCCGGCAATGTCTTACACGAAACATATAACTACAAAAAATGATGCTGCAAAAGTTTGTGTAAATATCACGTGGAAAAGTTTTATTGCAAAAAGGGATGTGTCGCTAAAGGCAAAGTGGAAGTTATTTCAAGCTGTTTGCAGATCTATACAAGCATATGGGGCTCAGGTTTGGGGCCTGGGTTGGTTTGACATTGTTGATAAATTGCAAAGGTTTTTTACTAAACGCATATTAAAATTACCAGAAAATACCCCAAACTACGTACTTGCTCTAGAAACCGGTCAAGAAGATGCACACCTGTATACTTACAGTCTACACCTTCAATATATTTCTAAGACGCTTTTCGAATATGAAAATCATAGGCTACCTCACAGACTTTCATCAAAAATAATATCAAAAAACATTTACTGGTACAAAAATTACGTTGATCGTTTGAATTCTTTTGATTTGAATTCAAATAATATACACCAATCTAAAAACATATGGAATAACTCGTGCAAATCGTTAATTGATACTATGAAATCTAAATCTAGTCAAAACTACCGCGAAACTGCACTAAAAAGTCAACAACGAATATATAAGTTTTTAGACCACTCAAAAGGCCTTACCTATTGTAACGAAAAATATAACCAACACCAAATATCCTTAATAATGAAAACTCGCGGAGATCTTTTAATGCTAAATTCAAATAAATATACCACCAATCAATCCACTCTTTGTTCTTTGTGTAACCTGAATGAAGATGAAACAATTTTGCACTTTATAGGAAGGTGCCCAATACTTGCAAATATACGAAGAAAATTCCTAGTGTACTCAAGACTTACAGATTATGAAATTTATGATCTTCTAAATGGGGGAAGAGAAGAAAACTGGAGTTCACTTTATCTTTTTGTAAAAAATGCATTAACATATAGAAAATTTTTAGTCGATGAATACAATTTTAACAATAGTTAAAAATATTTTAAAGGCAAACTTCCGGCTGACGGTTAAAAAACCAAGCCGTAAATATCTTTATTTAAAATATAATTATAATTTTTATATCAAAGTTTTATATTAAAACAAATATTGTTATACGTAATATTATATATTTCAATAAAGAAAAATATCTATCTATCTATCTATCTATCACTGGCATTGCTGTAGTAATTGTTGTTATTGTGTTTCGTCTAATAAGCCAGGGTTGTCAGATTGATTTTGACCTTTTTCGCCAAATTCAATGTCAAAAATCGCCAAAGCCTTTATGTTCAAGTTTTTGGCAGTAAAATACATACTTTTTAATTTATTATCGCTAAAATACGCCAAAAATTCAAAAAAGTCGCCATGGTATATATTTTGCTTAATTTTTATTTAGAAAAAAGTAAAAATAGCTAGTGAACACAAAAATGGTACGATGTTTACTACAAAAAAAGTTTTTTTGTGGCTAGTATTAAACAAATATTGGATATATTTACATTTTTATATATGTATGTAGTTGCAGTTTTATTATATATCTAAAACGCTTCACCGGCAAAGCTACCTATT
Source organism: Pollenia angustigena (assembly GCA_930367215.1). Classification (NCBI taxonomy): domain Eukaryota; kingdom Metazoa; phylum Arthropoda; class Insecta; order Diptera; family Polleniidae; genus Pollenia; species Pollenia angustigena. The sequence goes on along the minus strand of OV884061.1, from coordinate 4,681,974 downwards.
TGTCTTCTTTTTTGGAATACATTATAAGGGTTTTTCATTTATTCAACGATGGTACAAAAGAAGTTCAACTTATAACTCGTAACAACGCGTCTAGAAGTTCGTATTGCATTCTACTTCAAAGGCGAGTTGTAGTGGAGTTCATAGCTTAAACACAGGCATTACTTATAATAATATAAAGAACATATAAAGAACAGTCAAAGTAAGTTCCTTGAAATTGTACGTACCTGCCGTTTCGATGCAGCTTTAAAGTTTTGGCATAAACTTATTTATCTTTGCAATTAACCAACGCTAATTTTTTTCATTGGGTTTCAAAAATGTCCAAAGGTATGTAAGAGTTCATAAAAATCTTTAAAATATCACTGACAACAACGTATTGTATCTGGGATAAAAATTTGCCACACACATATAATGAAAAAATGTTCATAAACTATTTTCTCGAAGATATTCATTATCTTCATCAGCCATTTGAACTTTCAAATACTGACCATACATATGAATGCCTCAAACTTCATACATAAAAATAATATAAGTATTATAAAATTAATATTACTTCTCAGTATTGAATTTAACGATTTTCAAAACAAATGCATAGCTCATCAAAAATAGCCAACAAAATCGCCAAATTTTTTGTTAAATCGCCATGTCGCCAAATCAAAAATAAGGTCTCCAAACAAGTTTGGCGAGAAATCGCCACATCTGACAACCCTGTAATAAGCTGTTGCTACGTTGATCTCTTCTTGCATTTTTCTTGGTTGCGGTTTTTTTTTTTGTTTTTTTTTATACTCTTCACCACAAGTGGTGGATTTTAATGTGTTTTTTACGCATACACATGTATGTATGTATGTTCATAAAATGCTCTCAATATATATTAATTTAACGCTTCTTCAGTAAAACCGTTCGTAGCTGAGTTGTCTAAGTTCTCGCTTAAGGCTCGTAAGATTGCGAGTTCAAATCTCAAAAATACATTTTTTTTATTTATATTTAATTTTTTTATACACGATTTTAAGATTAAATAAAAAATTATATAACGAATTTTAAACATCAACTTTGGTATAACTTTTTGTTGTTCTTACATACGATACGGCATAGCCGAATATAGCACTCTTATTTGTGTTTTTTTAATCCTTCACCACAGGTGGAAAAGGATATATATAAGTTTGTCATTCCGTTTGTAATTTCTACAATATTGATCTAAGACCCTATTAAGTACATATATTCTGGGTCTTTATGGGGAGAGAAGTTGATTTAACGATATCCGTCCGTCCGTCTGTCCGTCTTACGTTTGATATGTGTTTTCCGGGGACTCCAGACATGAAAGCGGCTACGTTGTTTTACATTTATATCACATATAGTCCACATTTCTCGCTATTGAAATTCAGCCAGATCGGTCCAACAATGGCTGAGATGTGACCATAAAACCACGACTGCCTCTAATTTTTCCAAAAAATTCCTTGTGGTTGTTGTATTTTTATTACTTTTTTCTGTATATCTGGAGAACGGCAAGAGCCAAAGCTTTAAAATTAAGTACAAACATTAAGGTTTTAAATATATACCATCCTACAAAATGTGGGAGGGATTGGGAAGTAGGCGTGGTACCTCTCATACAAAAAGTATTAAACATTTTATAAAAACCTGAATTTTTTGACTGTAATATGGCCTATGGTTACGCCTTATATATCGGAAATTTTTAATAGAAAATATTTTCTGAAAAACTCGGGAAAATCGGTTCAGATACGAAAAAGTTATGACCATAATATTAATTTTTTTTTTAAATACCCATTTTCAGGAACCATAGATCTTCCCGCGTCCAAGTTTTATAGCCAAAATAACTGGCAAATTTCTTCTTTAACACGTCGGTATATAAATCTGTCATATCGGTTAAGAAATAGCAGAGTTATGACCAAAATACTGAAATCCCAAAAATTACTCTTTTTATAATTAAGTTTGTTTTTTATACCCTTCACCGAAGGTCCTACACCCTATAAAGTATATATATTCTAGGTCGTTATGCAAAGCGAAGTTCAAATCCGGTTGTCGTCTCTTCTTCCAATCCCCTCACCCCCACTTCGGATTTGTTTACATATACTAGCATAATGACCAATATGATTTTAGTTATCACCCTTCTTTATTATTTCATATATTTAACGAAATAATTTTAACAAATAGAAACTAAAAACGATTTAAAAAAAATATTTACCAGTTTTCGCTTTTTAAATTTAATTTATAATGAAGTTTTAAGTATTGTAAATATGTATGTATATGTTTTGTTCACTATGGATGGGTTATCTTAGTTTCGCTGTTAGTTTGTCACAAAATGTTCCCCTGTTGCATGTTGGCTTTCCATCGGTACTTTATGTGCTATACGTTTGCTATGACCTAAATTAGGGATGTTTATTCTTTGGTACAGGTGTTCCTGCTGTTAAACCGAACCAAATGCCATCGTCGTGTGCGGAAGAGCTGGTCTTGTCCAACAGGCTGTGTTTAATGATTAATGATATGTTGCCGATTACGAACTCTGGTTTGCGTTTGGCTTTCCAGCTGTGATGTTGTTACGGATAATCTGTCCTTGTTCCGGACCTGACACTCATACATTGACCTGTGTATATTTAGAAATCCATTTAATACCATACTGTCTTATAATATTTCCAGAATAATGTTTCCTTTCTTTTGTACTTACGCAGAATTGTGGTCACTATGTACCTGATTCCTGTCCTTCTGGATGTTGCTAGCGAATTTTACGGCTTCTAATTTTTAAATCCATCCCCTGCCCACGACGTATCAATTGAAAAGGCCGGATGTAAAAATTTCTTCCGCCTTCTTGTTGACGGCGATTGCAATTTGTGCCCAACTGCAGCCTACTTCACTCTGTCAGTTGATAACTTTAGTAGTGGTACATACCACTATCATTCAACGTTTACAATTTCGCTCAAATGGCACTTTACGTCTTAACATACTAGTCAGGGTTGTAATTCGCCCCGCCAGTGGGGTCCACACGGCACACATCCTCACAGATGGTGGAAGATTTGCTAATATGATAAATTTCAAACTATTGCCCAAAAGTTATCATCTCAGACTTTTAAATCTTTTGCGTGATATACACCCTGGAATTTTCCTTGTAGATTTTCAACTTCGTTAAGATTATTTCCAACTGGTTTCACGATCCTACTTTTCAGAGAAATCAGAGAAATCTGACTGTTGAAAATTGGTCTGAATCTTGTCTCACGACATCTAGCATAATAGTGTTTTGCATTGACTGTATAGCTTTTGTGTAGTTGTTGTTTCACATTATCTCGCACTACTTCTGAAAATTCACTTTGGTTCTCCAAACGGTTTTCTGGCTCCTCCAACAAGTCTAGTTTCCTAGCTAACTTGTACGCATGAGTTATGATGTTGGTTCCGAACAGTAGAAAGTAAGTTGTCACGCCTGAAGCTGAATGTACGGCCGATCTTAAAGCGCATTCTATCTCGCACAGATGTAAATCCCAACCACTTTGATTCGATTCCAAATACGAAAGTATGGCTGCTAAAACTGATTGGTTCACTCTTTCAGAAGCGTTTGCTTGTGGCGCGTAATTCGCTGTACGTATGTGTTCTATTCCGAAACCTTCCATTAGCTCTGAAAAATCTTTACTGACAAACTGTTGTCCGTTATTGAAAATAAGCGTTTCCGGACATCCAAATTTATTGAAAACCTCCAGTATTAAAAAGTTGATAACATTCTTTGATGTAGCTTTAGACATCGCTTTTAATAATACATACTTTGAAAAATAATCAAGAACTATAAATATGAAACAATTGCCCCTTTTAGAGCGGACATAAGGACCTAAGAAGTCAATGTATACACGCTGAAACGGTCTTCAGGCATCGGGTTCTTTCCCCCATATGTGGTTTCAAAACACTATTTGCAGGCTTACATTCCTTGCATGTATCGCAACGATTGATATATTCTCTCACTTGAACGTTTTAATGTGGCCAGTAAAAATATTCTCTTATCCGGTGTATGGTTTTTCCTATGCCTCCATGAGCAATATTAGGTGGTTCGTGTGCTTTGGATATGATTTTCTCGGTTAGTCCTGCTGGAATCCTTAGTTTCCATGCGTGGTTTTCTCTATCAATATCGTCGTCATACCTAATTGTTCGCTTATACACGAAAATATCGACAACTTTAATATCGGGAAGACTAGTCTGATTATTCTTAACGATTTCTATCAAACCCTTATAATCTGAGCTACTAAGTTCTGGTGAAGCTAGGTCTATCCAACGGTTGTCAAATAATTCGATTTCATCCATCGAATATCTCGACAAAGTATCTGGTACTATATTCTGTGCTCCTTTTCGATGACTAATCTCAAATGAGAAAGTTTGAAGTTGTAAACTCCATCGAGCAAGACGACCACTTAAATCACGTTGTGACATCAGCCATTTCAAAGACGAATGGTTGGTGATCACTTCAAAGTTCATAAGTTCCACGTAAGGTCGAAAACGTTTAACGGCAGTGATCACTGCTAAACATTCACGCTCAGTCACCGAATAGTTTTTCTGAGCCGGCTTAAACTTTTTTGAAAAGTACGCGATCGGGTGTTCTCCACTCTCAGAATCTTCTTGAAATAATACCGCTCCCATACCAACATCAGATGCATCGCACTGTATATAAAATGTTTTATTGAAATCCGGGTGTGTCAATACTGGGCTTGCCGTCAGACATTCTTTCAACTTATCAAAAGCTTCTTTAGCTTCGTCGGGAAACGAAAATTTCTTGCCCTTTTTCAAAGTATCGCTGATTGGTGAAGTAAGAGTAGCGAAATCGGCGGTACCAACCTGTAGTACCTAAGAAACTGCGTACCTGTTTCGGGATACTGGATTTTTTTTGGATACTGGAAATTTATAATCGCCTGAATCTTTTCTGGGTCGGGTTGCAATTGTCCTCCTCCCACGATATAACCTAAATATTTTAATTCCGCGCATCCAAACTTAGATTTGCTTAGTACTGTGAATTATCTGCCATTTAGAGGTGGCATGTCATAACGTCTAGTGTCATAGTGTCCATGGACACTGTGGCACTTTTGAAAATCTCATAATGTCCGTGGGCATTAAGACACTTTGCAAATGGACATTATGTCATTTTTAAAAATGTCATAAGGTCCATAATTACTAAAGAAATTAAATACAAAAAAGATCTACATACACACAGAGAAAAACATGTTTTAGTATGGTCATAACCAACAAATCTTTTTTTAAAGAAACTTATTTAACCCCAATATGGTTGTCGGTGACAATGATTTGGTTAAATTAAACATAATATGGTTAAAATTTTTTAAAAAGTGGTTTTGCTGTTTTTTCTCTGGGTGCATATATTAAATACTAGCATTTAATCCGCTACTTCGTTAGCGTCTCCTTTTTCTACGTAGACATATCTGTATGCCAAAGTTCATTTTATTATTTACTCAGGACATTGCATGTTTAATTTTATTTGTCTAGGCCCAATACAAACGGAAATTCAAAAAGTACCAGTCAAAGAATAAAAAAAAGTACCAAAAAGTTCACTCTTATATATTCTCATCCACCCACGACATTGATCTTGAATTTTGTGTTTCTAGGTCCAATACTAACGGAAATTCAAAAAGTTCCAGTTAAAGAACAAAATAGTACCAAACAGTTCCGCAATAGATTCTTGTCCACTCAGGACATTGCATGTTGAATATTATGCTTTAAGGTCTAATATTAACGATAAATAAAAAAAAACCTGTTGTAGAACCAAAAAGCTAAAGAGAAATACCGAATTTCTCGTATTTCCTTTTTTTGGTACTATTTTTTTCCCCATTCAAGAATCAAAAATTTCAGTATTGTAGTGGCAGCCCATAATTTGGTATGAATATGTCAATGAATGGAGAAAAAGGTTTTGTAAAAAAGTACCAAAAATAGGTGCGATTTTCACCCCTTAGGTTAGGTTAAATGGGTAGCCGTCACGAAGACGACTCACTTGGGTTCTTATAGCGGTCCCTTTGTGATACCCCTAGCCAGTGACAAGGGTCAGCCAGTATCCACCAGACTATTCCCCAGAGGTCACCGCAGTCTCGAACCACCCCGATTCCCTGCAGAATAGGGAGATCGATTTCAGTCCCGCATTGGACAAATCGTCCAGACATGGCAGTTCCGGTCTCCCAAAATGCCTCACCCTAACGCCCGCCAGACCGGGGCATTGGCAGAGGAAGTGAAACACCGTCTCCTCCTCCTCCTCATCATGACAACTCCTGCAGTAGTCATTATACGCAAGACCCATCCTCCTAGCATGAGTCCCTATCACCCAGTGACCCGTGATAACCGATATCACTGTCCTTATCCGGTCCCTGCCGAGACCGAGTAGTACGCGCGTTCTCGCCGCGTCATAGCCAGGCCATAGAGTCCTGGCCATCAAACGGGTATGCTCGCCCTGCCATCTCCCCTGAGCCCTTCTGTACGACTCCCGTCTGATGATAGTCCTGCAGCGGGCCATTGAAGTGCCAATCAGGCCGTCGACGAACATGTCGCCCAACAGACAGCCTTGTTTGGCTAGACTGTCCGCAGTATGGTTGCCCAGGAGCCCGCTGTGTCCTGGTACCCATGTCAGCGTTTTCACCCCTTAAATGTTCGAATTTTGAAAAAGTACCAAATATGTATTCGTATTTATACCCACACCACAACAGTGGAGAGTAGTGTGGCCGTTATTTTTTTCATATTTTCACTTGGCAAACCCCTTAGATTTGTTCCAAATTAGAAGAAAAAAATATATAAAAATTTTGAGATCGTTTGCATAGTTATTGGGCGTGCCTTGAGCCCACAAAGTTTGCTAAAATGCTATTTATATTTAATTGTAAATAACTTCCGTAATATTTGTTTTAGAGAAAAACCTTATTCACAAATATTTTAGGGCTGTATCTTATGAAAAATATTGCTCTATATTATTTTTCTTTAACATGCATATTTAATCCAAAAAAACCAAATTTAAAAATAACACCGAAATTTTCACATATCTTCGCATTCTTTGTCTGGTGATTACACTATGTGACAAGTTTTCAACAAAGTCGTGACCAAATGAATCTAACAGCTAATCTTTATGAAAAACTTTCCTTTGAATCCGAATATGAACTCAGAATTGTCAGGAGTAGAACAGTTTTTGAGATATTCCAACATAACCGTTATTTCTGTTTTTAAAAAAGATGATTAGCCTGAAATGCAAATATCTTCAACAATTTTAAACGGACTATGTATTTTTATTGAGAGGTTAAACAATTTCTTAAATAACCGTGGGTCGTTTGAAGAGATGACTCATTAAATGGCAGAGTTAAAGTGGACAAAACTTCAAACTTCATTATAAATTTTGCTCTTTTCAAGTTGTTGTTTTTAAACTAATGATTAAAAAATCCAAATATCTTATTGCATGCGACATTAGATTATTTTAATATGAACAATTTGCGCCAAGACATGGATTGGGTCAAAAATGACAAAGCTACAGAAGACTTAGTAAATTTACCCATATAGAAATTCAATAGCTTAAGCTATTTTTAATATTTGTCTATATGATAGCTGACCCGACAGACGTTGTCCTGTCCAAATAAGGAAAATTGTTTGCGTTCAATTTTTAAAGTTCGTTAAAAAGATACGAACATTTGAACGAAAAATTAGTCAAATCGATGGAGCCGTTTTCTGATTTTAGGTAAATCGAAAAAGTGGGCGTTAAAGCGGGCGGGGCAAAATTTTCCATCCCTAAAAACCTAAGTTGGACCATGGCGATGATTTTAAAGAAAAAATCGTCCAAATCGGTCAAGCCGTTCTTAAGTTATGGGCGAAAAAATAGGCGTGGTACATTTTTCTTTCGATGAAAACGTAAAATGGATTAATACGAAAATTTGAAAGAAAAATTTTTCAGATCGATGGAGCGGTTTTCTGATTTTAGGTAATTCGAAAAAAGTGGGCGGGGCAAAATGCTATTTTCGTATTAATCTAAGTTGGACCATGGCGATCATTTTAAATAAAAACAAGTAAGAGTGCTATATTCGGCTGTGCCGAATTTTATATACCCTTGTGCGAGCAGAATACAGAGCAACTAGACAAAAACTAAATAATTTTTACATACCTATACATACATATTTACAATACTTAAAACTTCATCATAAATAAAATTTAAAAAGCGAAAACTTGTAAATATTTTTTTTAAATCGTTTTTAGAACATAAAAAAAAATAAAAATATTAAAAAAAAAAATTTTCTTTTTAAAAAACCAAGATTCGAACCAGGGAACTCTCAGTTTCTAACTTTACACACCCCCTAAAGAACTGAACCATGAAGGAACGTTAATCGAATATCATTAAAATTAAATATGGCACGTTTACTGTTCACAAAATTCAACACAGTTGAGTTGTAATTACTTTTGCTGTTTGTATGTGTGTTTGTTTGTTTTCTTTTATCTTTTTTGGCGAGTTTTTAAGTAGCAAAAAACACAAAATTCTTAGTTCTATTTGTTAAAATTATTTCGTTAAATAGATGAAATAATAAAGAAGTGTGATAACGAAAATCATATTGGGCATTATGCTAGTATATGTAAACAATTGAAAGGGGCGGGGGGGGGGGGCAGAGGGACATCACATGGTTAAATCAAGTTCTCTCCTCAGAAAGACCCAGAATATATATATATACTTTATAGGGTCTTAGATCAATATTGTAGTAATTACAAACGGAATGACAAACTCAAGGCGAATTGACTAGAAGGTGGGGTCAAGTCAACATGTGGTGTTTTTTTTTCTGTGGTCGACTTGTCAAAGTTTGTATACAAACTAGTTTTTTATGTAGACAAACCTGTTTTTTTTACTAGCAATATTTTTGACAACCCGACCACAGCAGCATTGTAGTTGTAGAGTTGACCTCACCTTCTAGTCAATTCGCCTTGGACAAACTTATACAGTACTTTTCGCTTATAGTCACATCCTTTAGTTGCAACCATAATGTGGACTATGTCGCTAATGTGACTATAAGGCTAATTCACATATATGCCACTAATTCGAATACAGTACTTTTCGCTTATAGTCCACTACTATAGTTGCACAACTTTTGTGGACTTTAAGCGAACTTGGACTATAACCGATTTTTTTTATAAGCCACTTTATAGATAATAAGTGAAACCTTGTATAATCCACATTTCGGACTATATAAAAATTATTTTCTTCAATAAAACCGCTCTTTTTAAACAAAAGAAAAGTATATTTAAAACATAACCAAATATTGATTTTTTTTAAATAAATAGTTAAACAAAAATCTTTTTTATTAATGATTCAAATGCTTTAAAAGATTTCAATATAAACAAATGAGTTTGAGATTAATTTTAATTCTTTGGATGACGAAATCAAACACAACATAAGTATCAATTTCATAGGATTTTTACCTGACAATTTTTTGTTATACCAAACGTTAAAGCAAAGACTATAGATTTATAAAGTTATTGCACGACCATACAAAGTTCATAAATTTTTCTCTCTATATTAATTTTTCTGGTGGATTTAGCCGCTAAATCCACTTGTGAGAGTAAATTACAGTCTTTGGTTAAAGTCTATATGAATAAACTCTAACATTTTTATCAGCGTTTTTTTATATGAAGTTTGACTGTTGCCAGTTGATTATAAAAATTATAGAAAACAGAGTGGACTATAAGCGAACATTTTTGCATGAAGAATTATATACGCATGCTAAGAAAATGTGGCTTTTAAACGAAAATGGACTACAAGCGAAATGGACCTTAGAACAAATAATTTGTATGAAATTCGAAAAAATCTGCGTGTGAATAGGATAGTTTTGGCTTATATCCGTTTTTGGCCTTTAAGCGGAATGGACTATAAGGGAAAAGTACTGTATAATCAAGTTATGTGAATAAAGGAATTAAAAAATGCATATAAATTACACTGACATCAGGTTTATGGTTTTACAACAAAGTTGCATACTGTAAAACTAGTTAAAATAATAACAAGATATTTCATAGCTAACACCAACGGCAAAAACTAATTTTTTACGAGTAGAGAGTTATTAATTATTTAATTCATTCTTTCTTTGGATACGTAAATTTTGCTAATGTGACTATAACGCCATTAATTTGCTTTATTTTCCCTTTGACTGCTGTTGATTAATGGCATATATGACAAATGTGCTTATATCGCTAAATGGACTATAACGTTAATACTTTATATTAAATTAAATTATAGCGGCAAAATAAACAGATAGAATGGGCTATATCGCTAATGTGACTATAAGCGTAGTGACTCTAAACGAAAAGTACTGTATATACCCTTTTCCACCTGAGATGAAGGGTATAAAAAGAGTAATTTTTGGGATTTCAGTATTTTGATTATAACTCAGCGATTTTTTAACCGCTTTGACAGATTTATATACCGACGTGTTTAAGAAGAAATTTGCCAGTTAGTTGGGTTATAACTCTTGGACTCGGGAAGATCTATGGTTCCCGAAAAAAAATTATTATTTTGGCCATAACTTTTTCGTATCTGAACCGATTTTTCCGAGTTTTTCAGAAAATATTTTTTACTAAAGATTTCCGATCTTTTGATATGCCAGGGATATCCATAGGTCAAAAAATCAGGTTTTTATACAATTTTTGATATTTTTTGTACGGGAGGTACCACGCCCACATCTCCGATCCCGCCTAAATTTTGTGGGATGCTGTGTATTGATAACCTAAATGTGTGTATTTCATTTGAAAGCTTTGGCTCTTGCCGTTCTCAAGATATTGGAAAAAATTAGAGGTAGTCGTGGTTCTGAATTTCAATAGCAAACAATTCCGGACCATATGTGACATAAATGTATAAAAACCTGGCCCCCATCATATATGGGTTCTTCGGAAAATCCATTTCAACGGACAGACGGACATGGTTAACTCAAGTTCTCTCCTCATAAGGACCCAGAATATACCCTGCCGTCAAATGAGTAGCTAACTACAAAAAAAGCCAACTTTAAGTTAGCTTGTATAGACTAAGTTTAAGGCAACAACTAAGCAATGCAAAATTTACATTAACCAAAGTGTATACAAACACTGGGAATTTTAAGTAGAGAGAGCCAAGTCGATTGGCAAACAAACGGCTCCAAGACCCACAAAAGATTTAATTATTTAGGACCATTATTACAATATAAGGAGTAGAAACTGGTAATCGGTAATGTCCAGATTATACTATAATTAAAAAATTAAATAAAATAACTAAATACAATTTTAATAAAATAGTTAATTTAAAAAAACCAACTTAAAGTAGTAAGTTTATAGCTAGCTACAAAAAGTTAACTTTAAGTTAACGGCTAGGTAGCTAAATTTAAAGTTAACTGCAAGTAATGCAGAGTCGGGCAATTGACTACTTCCTAGGACATCGCAATGTTAAAATAGTTAGTTAATTCCATATAAAAGTAATACAAGTGTCAACCACCACTACTTGAGAAATAGTTAGCTTTCAGTTAATTTAAAGTTAACTGAATTTCCGACAGGGTATATACTTAATAGGGTCTTAGATCAATATTGTAGAAATTACAAACGGAATGACAAACTTATATATACCCTTTTCCACCTAAGGTGAAGGGTATAAGGGTGGTGCAATATGAAAATTGGATTTTGCCACGCCCCTCCGCCCGCAGGCCGAAAATCAAAAATCAGACTTCACAGTGTCACCCGCGTGAATATTCTGAAGATACCCTGAAAATTTAATCGAAATACATGCATACATATATACACACATCCTGTTTTATATATATAGATATATATAAAAATAAGTTGCATTGTGTTAGAAATTGATGTTCTCTGAAATGCGTGAACCGATTTCTGTAAAGTTCACATGGAAGGTGACGTCAATACCAAGGTTTTTATGTTTCATAGGTCTTCAAATGTGAATTGGTTCATGAGTTATAGCCATCAACAAAATGCCCTCCATTTTGAACTCCTTAGAAACGGCTTGACCGATTTTTATGAAATTTTGTATGTGTATTTGTTAGGTATGAGAATAGGTCGTAGAGTATATTTTATATCGCTAGAGGGCGCAAAATATTGCAATAGGGGTAAAAGCTCCCACTCCCCAATCTTCTAAGCTAATCAACCGGTTTTCTTAAAATTTGGCATGCAATAGGGTGTGAAATAGGTAAAGAGGACTAAAAGCTTCCCCTCCCTATATCTTCGTTACTAATTAACCGATTTTTTTTTAAATTTCCCAGGCAAAAAGTGTTACAGTTGGAAAGAACTATAGCCTATAGTTTTTAGTATTTAGGGCTTGAAATAGAGCAAGAGTGGTAAAAACTCCCCCTTTCTCTATATTTTTAACTAATCAACCGGGTTTCTTAAAATTTAGCATGCATACACTGTAACATCGGAAAGAGGACAGGGCATTAAATAGGGCAAGAGGGGTAAAAGCTTCGCCTCCCTATATCTTCTTATTAATTTTCTTGAAATTGGTCTGACAAATAGTGTAACATCTGGAAAGAACTATTGCCTATAAATAATAAATTTTGGCTAGCAGACACTTTTGCATCTGAAAGAAATAAGCTATGTGGCAAAACAAGGTTTGCCGGGCCAGCTACTTTTTACTAAAAATTTTGCTTTGTATATTTGAGGCTATCAGCGCAGAAGTGGTGTAACCCCAGACTACTTATTAAGAGATAATGAGGAGTTAACACTACTCTTGCACTATAGAACTTGGTTGTAACGGCTGATAGCCTCATTTATTTGTTGTGTTTTTCTTTGGTTTGATACAAATCGAAAAGTGGGTTAATTCAATTAATTAATATGTGAAAATTTCGGTGTTATTTTTTAATTTAGTTTTTTTCTGGATTAAATATTCATGGTAAAAAAACTAATACAGAGCAATATTGTTCAAAGGATATAGCCCTAAAATATTTGTATATAAGGTTTTTCTCTAAAATAAATATAACGGAAGTTGTCAACAATTAAAGCGACCCATAGTGAGAAAAATAGCATTTTAGCAAACTTTGTGTGCTCAAGGCACGTCCAATAACTATGCAAACGATCTAAAATTTTTTATATATATTTTTTCTAATTTGGAATCAATCTAAGAGGTTTGCCAAGTGAAAATACGAAAAAAAATTGTCCATATAACTTCCTTTTATTCCTAGGAGCAACATAGGGCCATAACAAAGTTATTCCATACTATTCTTTCTAAAGCTATATATTTAATTTCATTCCAACTTCGACCAGCACTAGCCGCTTCTGTTCCAACAAGTCTTCTCCACGTATTTGATGGTCTTCCTCTTCTACGGCTTTCTTGTGGATTCCAATCCAATGCTTGTCTGGCTATGTCATCATGTGGCTTCCTTAAGGTGTGTCCTATCCACCTTCATTTACGCAAGCATATCTCCTTCTGAATTGATTGCTGCCTTGTCAACTGCCATAGTGTGTTATTAGAAATTACCGCTGGCCAGAAAACTCGTAAGATTTTTCGAAGGCATCGATTAATACTTGAATACTTGTAGAGCCTTTAATTCAGGTGAGACAGCGTTCCACGTCTCGCAACCGTAAAGAAGGACAGATTTCACATTGGAGTTAAAAATTTTAACTCTTGTCTTCCTAGAAATAAGCGGAGAGCTCCATACCTTTTGCAATGCTCCATATGCTGCGCGTCCTTTCTTTATACGAGAATTAATATCTTCTCTTGCACCTCCGTTGTTATTAATAATGCTGCCTAAATAACAAAATGAGCTTACTATTTCAATTTCAGCACCAGAAATAGTAAAGTGTGGGGTGGATTAGCGTTAATACATAAAATCTTAGTTTTTTCTATATTGATCTTTAGACCTGATTTTGCAGCATGATCTTTAACAGCTCGCAACTTCAAAGATTGATCAGTATGCTTATGAGCTAAAAGACAAATGTCGTCAGCGTAGTCTAAATCACCCAGACTTCCTTGCATACCCCATTGAATACCGCCAGACTCCACATTACGTTCTTCATCGTCATGTCCAGTACTATATTGAAAAGCAGCGGAGACAATACGCAGCCTTGTCGCACTCCAGTCAGAATCATCACTCTTTCTCCAACTTGATCTTCATGTAGAATTCGGCAAATGGCGTCGTTATATAACCCCTTGATCATATTAATCATTTTTTGGGGAACACCTTTGCAAACCAATGCCTTCCAAATAGCCTCATGTTGTAGGGTATCAAACGCTCTTTCAAAATCTATAAACCCAAGGTATAATGGAGTTCTGAATTCAACAGATTGTTCCACAATGATACGAAGGCTATTTACGTGATCAATGCCTGATCTGCGAGGACGAAATCCAGCCTGTTCTCTACGTAACAGAGGTTCTAAAGAATCTGCGAGCCGCTTGCTTATTATGTGAGCCAGTATCTTAGTATCGAGTTAAGTAATGTAATGCCTCTCCAATTTCTACACTCTGTAAGATTTCCTTTTTTTGGAAGCTTTACAATAATGCCTTCCTTTAGTTCGCTGGGTAGGCTTTCATAATCCCAGAATTTCTTTATTAGCGGAAAAATCAATAGAGAGCTTGTATTTGGGTCCGCCATTAATAAGTCAGGTGGTATATTACACTGTGCATGAAATTGACACTTTTTTTTCGTGACAAGCCGGGCACATGACGTTTTAACATAATTCGGGGACGCTGAATCCAGTGGTGCCCGCGGTTTTTTCAGATTGGCTCTGGTTTTCAAGATATACCGTTATTTCGAAAATGGAGGAGGTTGCACAACATATATTCGCGTAACTCAAAAACGGTTTAGTTTATTGAAATTACTAAAAAAACCGAAATTCCGCAATAAAATTTCCTTTAAAACTTAGTAAAACTTTTTTTTAATATGAGTAGTCGTTATTGAAACATAATTTTTTTTTGAAAAAAAAAATTAATTTTTTTATCAAAATTTCGAAATTTTTGTTTTTTAAAAATTCATAAAAAATAAAAAATGCAGCTAGGCTTCTAATTTGCAGACATATAAAAAACGAAGCTACAAACAAAATAAGCCATAAATGATTAAAATATGTTTGCAACTTTTGATTTTATTCACAAAAGTCGACAAATTTTAATTAATTTAAGAATTTCATAAAACGCAATATTTGTATGGGAGCCCCCTAAGGGATGGTGATAAAGGGAAAGTATAATTTGAGAAAATGTTAAGAACAAAAAACTAATGAAGGCCAGTCATACATTTTATCATCCTAGGGGCAACTCCTGGGCATTTATGGGACTTTTTCTTCAATGTATTTCTAGTCTGCATTGAACATTTTGTATAGTAGCCCCCTTAAGGAATGGAGATAGTGGGGTTGGTCATACATTTGACCCATCTAGGGGAATCCTAGGCGCGGCAGGGGCCAAATTTAAGGCTAGGGTTTTACGCATATAAAAAACAAAGTTCCAAATAAACTAAGCTATAAGTGATTAAAGTCTGTCTACAACTTTTAATTTTTTCATAATAGATGAAATTTTTTTATTTTTTAAATTAACCAAACTTAAACTTAAAACATTTATTTTTGTTGTTAATTAGTTAAAGTTTAAGTTTTTATTTAAAAATTTATTCTTCTTCCCCCTGCAGATTCCAACAAATATCCCCTAATAGCGAATCAAGTTGTTTGCCGCTATACCAGTGTCCGAGCCTGGCTGTAACTTGGTGAAATCTCTCGCCATGTTCATCAGACTCGGCTGGTGATTGTTCATTAAATTTTTCGGCATGGTAATGACATTTCAATGACATTCTAACGTTTAAGTTTTTAAATGCGGTTAGCATATTTTTGATTAAAATTCGCCAGTTTTCAGACCGATGATTTCCTAATACATTTTCTATTACTGATTTCACACAATTCCAGGCCAATAGTTCGATATCATTCAATGCAACCTCAAATTGATGGTCCTTCATAAGACGACGAATGTCCGGTCCATTAAGAATTCCTTTAACCTCTTAAGACCCGAGCATTAACCCATTGAATTTTTACATTTCTTATATATTATTTACACCTTTTGGGGAGCAAATAAGACAAGTGTATTTTTTTTTTTTTTTAATTTTATTTGAATTCTTAGAAATTAAGGGTACACATATGTGTACCTCAGGTCTTAAGATATGAGAAATTTCAACGTTAATTCTTAATTTCTTTAGTTCTGAACAGAACCGATTAAGTAAAGGGCTTATTAACTATTTGTTTTATCTTATGAGGTGTAATTTTAATTTCGGTTTTAATTATTTTTTTAATTTTTTTATTTAAACTGATAGAAAAAGAGGTGCACATATGTGTACTTCAGGTCTTAGCGATTAGTTATTGAGGAAAAATATCCCAACAGTATGGTTTTTTCAAACTGTTAAATTCAAATGTAAAAATAATGGCTAAAACTTCTAAACCCTGCCATCTTTTGGTATTGTTTTGAAGCGCAGTATCTTAAAGCAAGTAATAAAACTGTTTCTATTGATCACACGATGTCGCTAGTCCTAAAAACTTGCAATTAGTTAAGGTGCACATATGTGTACCCACGGTCTGAAGAGGTTAAAATAAAAACATTATGATATGAAATATAAATCTAATTTAATAAAGTAGTTACAGTTTATACCTTCTTTTTCTTTCATGCCGCTTAATCGTGGAAAAATTCGGCGCATATTTCTTTGGAATAGCATACATTTGAATATTTGTTTTTTTGTTTTGTATTGTAAATGGCAAAAAACCGCATTTTAAAAATTTTACGTCAAAATATCATTGAAAATAAATTTTTTGCATTGGCACGTTCTTCATATATATGTACATAATTTTGAATAAAGAATTTAAAAATTAAAAAAAATCCTGTGAAATGTTCCATATAAATTATATTCTTCATATATATTGAAGAAAAGGTTCCACAACTGCCTAGGAGTCACTCCTAGTGGGATAAAATGTATGACTGACCTCCATTAGTTTTTTGTTCTTAACATTTTCTCAAATTATACTTTCCCTTTATCACCATCCCTTAGGGGGCTCCCATACAAATATTGCGTTTTATGAAATTCTTAAATTAATTAAAATTTGTCGACTTTTGTGAATAAAATCAAAAGTTGCAAACAGATTTTAATCATTTATGGCTTGTTTTGTTGGTAGCTTCGTTTTTTATAAGTCTGCAATTTTTAATTTTTTATGAATTTTTAAAAAACAAAAATTTTGAAATTTTGATAAAAAAATTAATATTTTTTTTAAAAAAAAAATTATGTTTCAATAACGACTACTCATATTAAAAAAAGTTTTACTAAGTTTTAAAGGAAATTTTATTGCGGAATTTCGGTTTTTTTAGTAATTTCAATAAACTAAACCGTTTTTGAGTTACGCGAATATATGTTGTGCAACCTCCTCCATTTTCGAAATAACGGTATATCTCGAAAACCAGAGCCAATCTGAAAAAACCGCGGGCACCACTGGATTCAGCGTCCTCGAATTATGTTAAAATGCCATGTGCCCGGCTTGTCTGTTTTTTCAACTAGCATAGTGTTATCAGGCCCAACGGCTTTGTTGCTACGAAGCGATTTGATGGCCGAAACTATTTCGGGGAGACCTGGGCAATCGCAAGAGATGTCGTTTCTTATGGTATGATTAGTGCAGTCGCACGCTATATCATCTATGACGGGGCCAGGATTTGAAAGTAAATCAGAGTAGTATTCTGTCCATATTAGTAGTTGTTCGTTCTTTGATGTTGTGAGTTCACCGTTTGTATTTCGAAGAGGCCTTGTTGCACACATTTTTCTTCCTGATAATTCGCGTGTAGTCTTATACAGATCCCTAGTACGATTTGTGTCGGCTGCAGTTTGGGCCTGAAGTGCTAGTTTATTCATCCATTCACGTTTATCATTCCGCGCGCTTTTCTTAACTAAACGGTCGGGTGAACTGTATTTCTGTTGCCATTCCTCTTTACTTAGTCTCGTCTTGGCACGATTAACACCATTCTTTATTTCCCTTCTTTCATTAATAAGGTTCCAGGTATTATCCGATATCCACTTCTCACGCTTAGGCACCTTGTGTCCTACGGTTTGTTCGGCCGCGTCGTGAAACGTTTTGCTGATGGTAATCCAATTATTATTATTCTGAATGGTAGGTTCCTTAAGTTTTTCTACCTCAAAGCGTCGGTTCTGAATAACCGTATTTTTCTTTATTGCAGCTATCTTAAGACGGATTGTGGCTACTATTAGGTGATGGTCGCTCCCTATATCCGCTCCACGTTTGTTTCTCACATCTAACAAAGATCCTCGCCAGATGCGGCTGATGGCTATGTGGTCAATTTGATTCTCAGTTCGCTTATCTGGGGAGACCCAAGACACTTTGTGTACCCGTTTATGGGGGAAAAGGGTGCCGCCTATGCACATGTTGTTGTTTGAACACATTTTCGTAAAAAGTTCTCCGTTTTCGGTCATTCTGGAACCTAGACCATGCCTACCCATTACGTTTTCGAGGCCCTCATTATTTGATCCTAGCTGTGCGTTTAAATCTCCCATTATCACCATAATATCACCCTTTCTCACACTGGAAGTTACCTTGGATAAGCAACTGTAAAATTCTTCTTTGATACCGTAGTCAGCTAATTCTGTTGGTGCGTAACACTGAATGATAGTAATGTTTGTTACACGCGTACGTAGTCTTATTGAGATAATTCTATCTGATTGTGCCTTCCAGTCAATTAGTGCTCAGTATGCAGATTTTGAGAGGAGAAAACCAACTCCACCTTCTCTTTTCCCACCAGACGGTTTCCCAGAATATAAAAACTTAAGCCCTTCCGGAGCGTTAAACTCACCCACATCACTCCATCTTGTTTCACATAAACCAAGAAATAATAGATTGTATTTTACAAACTCCTTACATAAATTTTCCATTTTCGATGGCTGCAGCAAAGTGCGGACGTTCCATGTTCCAACTCGTGATCCATATTTCATGCTTAAGGTCGTCGTCTTATAATCCGTTGGTTTCTTTTTATTTTTTGAAATTTTCGTTGTGGTTTCGTTAATCACGGAAAGGGTATTATGAATTTGTGCTGATGAGTGTAACGGCTTAAAATATTGGTCCTAGACCCACCTTAAAGTATACCGATCGACTCGGAATCACTTTCTGAGTCGAACTAACGATGTGCGTCCGTCTGGCTGGCTGGATGTCCATGTAACATTGTTCGCAAAGTACAGGTCGCAATTTTGGAGATAATTTGAGACATTGGTTCTTATTGGCACAAGGACCAAGCCTATTGAAAATGGGCGGAAACGTAGGCCCACGAGCGGAGATAGGGATGGGTTCTGCCTCTCAAACCGATTTTTTTTTCATTAGTTATTTATTGAATCTTCATATATTAAATATGAACTAACAATAATTAATCAAATCTTAACCTAATACTTTATTTTATGTCCTGCCAGTGCCAGACAAAATTTTTCTTCATCGCGGGTTCTGTTCTTATAAATAAATAGGTGTTTATCGCTTTTCTAAATTAATAAGTGCTGCAGTATCTCTTCTCCTTAAGCGAGTGTGGCCGCTATTATATAAAATATTTCGAGCTAGTGGGTTCGGATGCAATTCGAGCCTTTTTCAATATTTTACTGCATATTTCTTAATCATAGTTTTAACTAATGAAATATTGAGATCCTCTTGAATATTGGAGTTTTTAACATAACAAGGGGCAGCTGTAATAATTCGAAGAAGTTTATTTTGGTGCCTTTAATTTTTATGATATTAGAGGCTGAGGCAGTGCCCTATAACTGAATACCATAGCACCAGGTTGGCTTTAAGATGGATTTGTAAAGTAGAAGTTTGCAATTTAGACTAAGGACAGAGTTTTTTCCAATAAGCCAATGAATTTGGATGGCTTTTAGTTTCATTTGAGTTAATTTTGCCTCTATATGGCTTTTCCACGTTAAACGGCTATCTCGATGAATACCGACATATTTTACATGCGAATTTTGAGCTATTTTTTGATTATTGTTTTTAATAGGGGGGCATGATTCCCGACGCAAGGTGAATGTTATATGTCCGCATTTTTGTTCATTGACCTTTATCTTCCACTGTTTTAACCATATTTCTAGTTGAAATATATGATGCTGTAAGTAACTAGATGCTTCATAACGGTTTTCGTTAACGCTTAGAAAAGCCGTATCGTCTGCAAATGTTGAAGTTTGGGTGTAGTTGTTTGTTGGCATGTCCGAAGCTTATGTAATAAGCCTTCATGCTAGACTTTATCAAAAGCTTGAGAAACATCGATCAAGAGAGCGGAATAATATTTTCTTTCTTCAAAGGCTTTCTTTATAGCACTGTTCGATGGTTTTGTTCAATTGTGCTGTGTTCTCTTCTAAAGCCGAATTGGTGGTTGGGAATAAATCTAAGGAAACCTTCCACTTTTGAGGATAGTATTGAAGGCGTAAAATAGCATAACGATTCAAAGAAATTTTTTCTTTGCTATGCTAGGTAGCTCCAAAAGCATTTTGTTGCTGATCTTATCAAAACCAGGAGCCTTTTTGGGGTTTAAATTACAAATAGCCTTTTCGATTTCTCTTATTTAAAATCTTAGGGAAGCAGCTGCTCTAGCAGCACCACGTGATAACTCGACCGCAATATCGTAAGATATATTTAGAGTAAATACGTTTTTTAAATGATTAACAAACAGATTTCCTTTTTCATTATCATTTGTTGCCCAACTTCAATTCAGATTTCTTAGTTGTGACTTGGACACAACTGGCCTTTTGAGATTTCTAGCTGCACGCCACAATGAGTAGTCTAATTGCGGGGTTGCATCAAGTTCCTTAAGATATTTTTCCAGAGAAGCCGTTTTCTGAGTCTGCAGTAACTTTCTTAGCCTTTTTGTTCACTCTTTTAGTAAGTTCTTAAGCTAAGGAGATCGGTGCAATTGCCACTCTCTTCGAGCTCTTCTTTTTTCATACAGGAGACGCTCGACATCTGTGGAATAAATTTTAATATTTTTTGTTTTTTTGGGGGCAATACTCGAATGTTGAACAGCTAGCTTCAGAAAACTGTCAACATTAATAATACAGCGATCTACATTCTCCGGTGTACTAAGCGGAATATTTTCTGTGCAATGGGTACTAAGATATTTTTTATATTTTAACCAATTAATTTGTGTAATTAATTGTGTGTCGATAAGAAACCAGTCGGAGGTACAATTCTTTTTGGGTTCATTATAGCAACAATTGTAGGTGTGTGGTCAGAAGATAATTCAACATGAACCGATTTTAATTAAATTTAAAACATAGATAGATTAGATTACATAAGCTATACAGTTTTTCAAAAATAGGACCAGAAGGGTGGCAGCCCATAATTTAGTTCAAATATGTCAATGAATGGAGGAAAATGTTGTGTAAAAAAAATACCAAAAATAATTACGATTTTCACCCCTTAAATGTTCGAATTTCGAAAAAATACCAAATTCGTGTTCGTATTTTTTTTTTGATAAGTATCGAATGTGGTATAAACTTTGTTTCTATGTTAATTGGTTCAAAAGGTTTGGTTCCAAAATTCAGGTTTCGGCCGAATTTCAAAAAAGTACCAGACACCTGTCCGCTTATTTTTCTAAAGAACAACAATGAGTATGAAATTTTTTTTGTATCTCTTTAAGTTTTGAAGATATAAGGTTACCGAATTTTCCCGTTTTTACCCTTTTTACCCCCTAAACATTCGAATATCCAAAAATCCCGTCTTAGTGGATCGATTTGGGGAGTGTCCAATATATGGTCTTAATTTCTAGAGTCAGCGGTTTGGGATGGACGATGATGAATGAATGAGTCACGCAAGAAGATATAACGAAAACACTTTTGTGCGCATATATTTGGGCTGCGCTTACTAAAGCGTCTCGGCATAGCTGGCCATCGGCCGGGCGCAAGGATATTCTCCTCTATGGTATAACAAAGACCGTATTCGTTAACTAAAGCTTCTATGCACAGATGGCCTTTGGGCGGGCGCAAGGATTTTTTCCTTTATGGTATAACAAGTACCGATTTCGCTAAGAAAAGCTCCTAAAATCTGCCTTGTTTCCGAACGAAGGCCGACTTCGCAGAGTGAAGCCAGTATTTGTTATAGAGAAGGAGAAGTAGAGGAGAAAATCCTTGCACCCGGCCGAAGGCCTGCTATGCTTTCGAATTTGTAAGCATGTTTTATGACTTTATGACACTGCTCTGATGGACATTAAGACACTTTTAAAAAAAGTCCATGGACACTGTGACACTTTTTGGAGTGTCATAGTGTCTGGACGTTATGACATGCCACCCATCGTCTAAAATACGTTATGCCCCATGAACTCCTAATAATTCTTTCTCAATAACTGACTTATTTCTTTCATGTTTTTTTAAAGATTTGCTTACATATGATATAGGCAAGTCGTTTCCAATTTCACATTGGAAGAGTATTGCTCCTAAAGCTACGTTTGAGTTTATCAAAATCAGGGTATTGTAATATATGTAGGTGGGTTCTTTAGTCTGTCTCTTAATGTGTCGAATGCTTTTTGGCAATCTTCTCTCCATTCAAATTTGACTTTCTTCTTCAATAAGTTGTTTAGGTAGTTTGCTGTTTTATAAGTCTATGGCTATGAGTCTTCTAACTTCATCTGAATTTTTTGGAATAGGATACTGTTCAATAATTTCATATTTTGTTGCATTGGTTTTAATGCCGTCTTTTGTAATTAGATGACCTTAATATAAGACTACTGGCTTTAATAAGCAAAATTTTTTCCAACTTCAGATTCCAAACCATACAATGATATGGTTAGCATCCTCTGAAAACTGTTTGATGATATTTTTAGTTCAAAAGGTGGTATATTGTATTGATAGTGACTGCTGTTAGTGGAAAATGCTGTAATTGGTCTTGATGCTGTATCATGTTCTATTTGATGAAAAGAACTTGTCATATCAAGAGTTGAGAAAAATTTTGGTCTTCCTAGTTTATCGTCTTTATCGTTTCGGAAAATCGTCAAAAAAAAATCGGACAACTTAAAATGTAGTTTTTATACCCTCCACCACAATTAGTTGTGAAGAGGGTATATTAAGTTTGTCACTCCGTGTGAAACTTTTTTATTATTCATCTCAGACCCCATAAAGTATATATATATATTCTGGGTCCTTGAGTAATTCTAAGTCGATTTAGCCATGTCCGTCTGTCTGTCCGTCTGTCCTTCTGTCCGTCTATTGAAAACACGCTCACTTTCGAACAACTCAAAACAAATGAACAAACTTGGTGCCAAATTGCTTGTAGTTATCCTAAGCAGTTTGGGATTGAAATCAAGAAAAATCGGTTCTGTAGGACCAGAGCTATGAATCAAAATGTGGAACCACCACCTAAAAAAATTGATAATTTTGTTACAAAAAATAACATAAATGCTGGAACAAGGCACGGAATGAGATAAGATTTTGCAAAAGTTTGTTTTATTTGACTGGAAATAATGCTGTTAAATTTCGTGAAGATCCATCCATAATTTACCATAAGCCCCATATAAACAATACTCCCGGAAAAGAGTTTAGTACGCCTAAAACCGTAAAAAATAACGCTAGCATAACTAAATTTGGAACGTCACAGTTTTTTAAAACTAGAAATAACACTGTGAAATTTCGTGACGATCGGTCCATAATTTACCCAAGGCCCCATAGAAACCCTACTCCCGGAAAACAGTTTAGTACGCCTTAAACCCTAAAAAATAATGCAATCATAACAAATTTTGGCTCGTCACAGTTTTATAGGACTATAAATGATACTGTGAAATTTCGTGAAGATCGGTACATAATTTACCCTAGGCCCCATAGAAACCCTGCTCCCGGAAAACAGTTTAGTACACCTAAAACCATAACTACTAATGCTAGCATAACAGAAATTGGTACGTCACAGTTTTAAAGGACTAGAAATGACGATGTGAAATTTCGTGATGATCGGTCCATAATTTACCCTAGGCCCCATATAAACCCTACTACCGGAAAACAGTTAAGTCGCCTAAAACCATAATTAATAACAAATCGTCACAGTTTAAGATAATAATAACATCATACAGATATTACTCCTTAAACATTTGAACTGTCGGTGGAGGGTATCAAAGATTCGGCACAGCCGAATATAGCACTCTAACTTGTTTAAACTATTTTTGTTCGGTTTTTATTAAAAAAAAAAAAACATTAAAAAAAATCATAATCACTTCATACGCAGCTATCATTTTTAATCGTGTAAGAGCAATGAAGAGCATCTTTGATGGTTTTTAATCGTAGAAGATTCCTCATAGGGGAAAAACTGTATCACGAGTGAAATTTTTCCATAGCACATCGAAAGGCGCTCCTTCAGTCGTTGTGGGAATCGTTTAAGACTAAGGTAAAGATAATCTAACGAGACTTTCATGACAAGAATCGTGTGAGACTTATGTAGATATTCTCTTACAACTCGTGAAATGCTCGCGTATAATTGTTGAAAATATGATTTATACAGAGAGTCGTAAAAGGTTCATTCGATGATGGTATAACAAAAGACAAACAAGGTGTAACATTGTTGTTTTTGTATTCTTAAAATAATCAAAGATTTTCTTAAGACTTGCATATAACAGCCGTACCTAAACAAAAGCGGCACGCGTTTTCTAGTTTTTGGATCGAGCGGCCTGACCGCTTTGCAATTGGAAAACCCGATTTTGAAAGCTTGTTTAACAGTGAAGATTGCCGCTACTGTTGATTAATAATGGCAAATAAGCTACTTTTTGAACAATCTAGCGATTTTATCTCTACTTTTATTTTTAATTTGTGGGTTTTATTTAACAAAAAAGCTATCTCTTCTGTTCGTGACAACGTTGACGCTAAGTAAAAGTAAAAGCTAAGCGAAAGAAAACTTTCCGCCTTCCGCTCTTGTTAAGGTACGGCTGTTAAACATTCCGAGATTAAAAATCGATATTGTCGAAAAATGTAATGTTTAATTCAGACTTTGAAGACTGAAAAAATCTTCACTTTTTAGAAAAAAATCAGCAAATCGGCACTTTGCTAGTTTCGGAACAAAAAATCGTCCAAATGACGATAAATCGTCAAATCTGGCAGCACTGCTTCATCCAAAGATTTAATAAAAAATTTAAGATATTAAACAAATAAACCTGTTAAGCCAATAAGAATTATGCAACAGTTTTACTTATAACAATATCGAAGCTTTAACACAAACAACAACAATAAACAGTGAGTTTATCTTTTCTTACATTCCCCACTACAATTGGTAGGCTAAGAAAAAACTAAATGAAAACAAATACAACTTGCCTTATTGTTCTCGTATAAAATAAAGCATGTTGCCAGTATAGTTTTTTTTAGCTGTGCACTTGCCAGTTTATGATCAAAGTAATTTTTTGGGAATACAAAATTTTAAATTTACAAGATTTTGCTTATCGTGCTTAATTCCCAGTTTTTATTCTTGATAAAAACACTGAAATTTATTGTTAAAGGGATTAGCTGATAAGCTATTCCTATGCGCATTTCACTGGTTGCTTTGGCCAGATCGTCAAGAAACTTCATCCAAAGACTTTAGAAATACTAAAGATATTAAACAAATAAACCTGTCAAGCGAATAAGAACTATAAGCAACAGTTTTACTTGTAACAATATCAAAGCTTAAACAAAAACAACAACAATAAACAGTGAGTTTATCTATTCTTACATTCCCCACTACAATAAGTTGGAATTCTTCCAACACTAATTTTAGTTGTAAATAGGTTAAGAAAAAATAAAATGAAAACATAAACAAATTACTTTATTGTTCTCGCAAAAAATAAAACATGTTGCCAGTTTAGTTTTTTTAACATTGCACTTGCCAGTTTATTATTAAAATGATTTATTTGGGAATACAAAATTTTTAAGTTACAAGATTTTGTTTGTCGTGCTTAATTCCCAATTTTTATTCTTGATAAAAACACTGAAATTTATTGCTGAAGGGATAAGCTATTCCTATGCGAATTTCACTGGATGCTTAGGCCTGATCGTCAGGAAATCTTGGAAATTAGTGATTTAAGAATATTATAAACAAATTTAAGGGATTAAGCTTAGCTTTTTAGAACTGTTGCGTCCGTTAGTAGCTTAACGATTTGGCGGGGTGCAATAACACCTTAAGAAATAAGGCCTTTAAGGCTTTATTTCAGAAATAAGACCTTTTTTGCGAAAAAGGCTTTACTGCTCAATTGAAAGTGAAATAAAGCCTTTATTGGAATTAAGCCAATGCACAGAGGGGTGAAATCGTAAAAAATGGATATTAATTGAAAAATGAAAGTTTGTTTTTTTGAAAAATATTTAGTAACCGATTACAGTATATAAAATTCTACATCACTACTGAAAATTTCAATGTCATATGATGTTTACTTGTCAAGCTGCATTGTATTAAAGTTAAGTAATTTTTGAGTTATTCGCGCTCATAGTGTTAATTGAAATTCGGTATATTTCGACGATTAATATATAGTTTTTGCAAGTCAAAAGTAATACTTTTACTATGGAATCTTCAACCTCAGGTATTTTAGCGTTGTTCTAAAAATAATTGTTTTAACAAAAGTTGTGTAGAAGTATTTTTAAAATTTTTTTTAAAATATGTCTTCATTTTGGCTATTTTCAAAATATTCGTGGATATTTAAATATGAATGGTGTAAGTTGGCGTTATAATATTAATTTGTTAAGAAACTACAGTTCCTAGGCTTTTATATTCAGTAATAACATGTTGCGCGTTTTTGCGCGAAATTTTTTAAATTAATTAATTGTGAAAATAGTCACTCAAGCAAAGAACACCAGTTCTATCTTTTGTTTGCTTTGTCTTCGTTTTCGTTGTTATAATTGTTGTTTTTGTATACAATTGGCAACTGTGTGTTACAAAAATTTCGTTAGAAAAATATAGAGTTTTTGTTCACAATATCGAGCGGTATTCAGAAGTATCAGTGGTTAAACATGCCTCCAACCTTGCATAAGTTTTTAATACATGGCCCAGTATCATTTCGCACGCACTATTATCGATCGGTGAACTGTCTGAGGAAGCCCATGAAGCCCGAAACAAAGATTTTAAAAACTTCAGAGAACATTTTTCTCGCAAATGAAGTCGGTAGGATTGCAATCAAGACATATTAAATAGGTTCCTACTAAGTTCAGATCCAATCCTATCTGGTAAAACACAATTGCCCAAAAAAAAATTCCACCAACTTCCAAAATCTGTAGTAGATCTACTAGTTTCGCCTTCAGTTTTGACGAACGTGGCACCAGAAGGCACAAATTATGATACAGATGACGACGGGCATATTTTTTAAAATAGCAGGTCAAAAACACATGCCTTATAATAAATGTATACAAGCTATCACCAGACACATCCGTACACAATCGAACAATTTAAATATCTGCTTTGAGTCCCGAATTTAGTTACAAATATGATAGAATAATTCCCAATTCGTTTACGTAATTATATTAAAAATAAATTGATTACTATGGAAAAATTTTATTTCTTTTTTTTTTCAAAAAACAAAAAAAAAATCCGACTGAGCCAGAGCTATTTTTAAAAGGGGGCGTGGCACCACCCTATTCCACCTTGGATATAATTCATACTGTTAGATCAACATATAAACCAAATCTTATCTTCATACCTTTGATGGTTCATGAGATATATCCGTTCTAAGTTTCAGGTTATATGGGCGGTGCCACGCCCCTTTATCCAATCATAACCAAGTATATCCAAGAACTATTAGCAGGTCAAAGTTTCATGGCAATCGGTCTATTGCTATGACAGCTAGAGCGATTTTTAATAGGGGGAGTGGCACCGCCCACTTTTCCAAAAGATGTGTAGCATATGTCACTCAGTGGTAACGTAGCATTCAAATAGTGAAAGAATTTTTAAAATTGGATAAGTAGTTTAATTAATCTCCATTTTTTGCGATTTCACCCCTCTGTGCAATGGTGCAATAAAGCCTTTATTTTATATTTTTTGATTCTTTTGTTACACTGTTCAATTTATCGATTTTTGTTGTTGTTGGTAGCAGCATTTCAACCGATTAGTAGTTCCAATATCTTTAAGCAACTCCTAATAATACATATTGCTCATAATGAACATGTAAGTATATATTTCCGGTGGCATGTCATAATGTCCATGAACATTGTGACACACGAATAGTGACATAATGTCCATGGACTTTATGCACTACGTAGGAAAAAGCCACCTAAATCTTCACTTAATACAGTTTTTCTGCGTGGCGGCCTGCGGCCGCTCTTAGGGGTTTTCTCCTCCATGGGACGCGGCAGGTGGCTTCGCTGAATACAGTTTTCCTGCGCGCGACTCATTATCAACCGTAGTGTGACGCGCGCAGGGAAACTTTATTCAGCGAGGCCACCTGTCGCGTCCCATGGAGGAGAAAACCCCTAAGAGCGGCCGCAGGCCGCCACGCAGAAAAACTTTATAAAGCAAAGATTTTCAATATTGTTGCAGTTAAATTAACATTAGTTTTTTTTAATTATTAATGTTCTATTATTTTTTGTTAATATGAAATTTTTTATAATTGTTCAATAAAATATAATAAGAATAAGAAATTTTATTGCTTCATTTAAAAAGAAATTTAAGTGTAATAACCCCTTTACGACTTTATTTCACTTTCAAAGTGCAATAAAACCTTTGGAAATAAAGGCCTTTTTTCACTTTCCATTGAGAAATAAAGCCTTAAAGGCCTTATTTCTTAAGGCGTTATTGCACCCCGCCTAACCATTTACATGTACAAAATGAAAGTTTACAAAAAGTTTTTCTTAAAAATTAAATTTACACGGCCAGCAAGTATGCAATTTTTGTTCGTCCTGGGACTTATATTTAAGGGTACTTATGTCATTACTTATATTTAATGGGTGCTTATCGCATTGCGACCGTCACCATGCTTTTGCAGGGTGAATAGTGGTAATAGCATACGTCCGTCATCACCAATTGATGATCGAAAACGGTTGAATCCTTTTATGTTTACAGTGGTTATTTAGTTTTTAGTACTATTTTATTTAGTAATGGGCATTTCCATAGAAAATGACCCCTTAAAGCTCAAAAATGAAATTATTATTTTGAATTTATTTTTCCGCTAATATTATACAAAATATTAGTTTTCTTTATACAAACAAAAATATGTTTTTTGTTACCCATAATAAATGAATTCAGACACAAAAACTTGTAACGACCGTTACTTTAAAAAAAAACTTTTTTTTGGTAACTAATTTCTGTGGTTTAAAAATAAAGCCTTAAGCAAAACATTTAAAAAAATTTAATCAGATATTTTACTTGACATATCCTGTTCAAAATTTTACAATACATGATATTTGTTTTCGACATTTGAAAACAGCACATTTATAAAGTGACGACCGTTACTTTTTTAATGGTCAAAAAAAGTATTGAAATTACATTTTTTATGAATTCTTTCGGTTGCTACCAGCGTTCGAAAATATTCATGTATGCATACTAAAAATCCAACATGCATGATAAACTGATATGAATAATGCTCGCAAAATTTTTTGTTTTATTCTCGCACTGTAAAATGAATAGCTAAGAATTTTTTTTTATTTTAAAGCACATGAATAAAATTGTTTTTTATTTTCCAGTTTGTACATATACGCGTATGTGGATAATGATAGGCTAATCGTTGTGTTTTGCTTTATTCGTGTTTAAAACACACAAAAATCTCTTGCTTCCTTTGTTTTTGTTTAATAGTATTTGTAGCCTTACTTTGTACATGATAAAATTGTTTTTTTTCGCGTCGTTTATTCATGTTGCTTTTATACATAAAGAAAATAAAAATACTTGCAACTTTATTTTAAATAATTGAAAATATGACAACAGTTCAAATTTGATTTTTTTTATCTAAATTTATGTACAAATTTTATTATTTAATTTAAACTTTTTGTAAGGAATTATTTATTTTAAGTGTTGCGTTATGTTCTTTTAAAGCTTTAATAAAAAAACTATAAAATAAATTACATATAATTTTTTTTTTGTTTCTTTAACGTGTAGTAGTGTTACTTAAAAAATTTTTTTTCCCCAAATTTGCCATAAAAACAAGTTAGAGTGCTATATTCGGCTGTGCCGAATCTTTGATACCCTCCGCCGACAGTTCAAATGTTTAAGGAGTAATATCTGTATGATGTTATTATTATCTTAAACTGTGACGATTTGTTATTAATTATGGTTTTAGGCGACTAAACTGTTTTCCGGTAGTAGGGTTTATATGTGGCCTAGGGTAAATTATGGACCGATCATCACGAAATTTCATAGTATAATTTATAGTCCTATAAAACTGTGACGATCCAAAATTTGTTATGATTGCATTATTATTTACGGTTTAAGGCTTACTAAACTGTTTTCCGGTAGTAGGGTTTATATGGGGTCTATGGTAAATTATGGACCGATCGTCACGAAATTTTACAGTGTTATTTCTAGTCCTAAAAAACTAGCGTTATTTTTACGGTCTTAGGCGTACTAAACTGTTTTCCGGGAGTAGTGTTTATATGGGGCTTAGGGTAAATTATGGACGGATCTTCACGAAATTAACAGCGTGATTTCCAGTCAAATAAAACAAATTTTTGCAAAATCTTATCTCATTCCGTGCCTTGTTCCAGCATTTATGTTATTTTTTGTAACAAAATTATCAATTTTTTTATGTGGTGGTTCCACATTTTGATTCATAGCTCTGGTCCTACTGAACCGGTTTTGCTGGATTTCAATCCCAAACTGCTAAGGATAACTACAAGCAGTTTGGCACCAAGTTTGTTCATTTCTTTTGAGTTGTTCGAAAGGGAGCGTGTTTTCAACAGACGGACAGACAGACGGACATGGCTAAATCGACTTAGAATTGCTCAAGGACCCAGAATATATATACTTTATGGGGTCTGAGATGAATAATAAAAAAGTTTCACACGGAATGATAAACTTAATATACCCTCTTCACAACTAATTGTGGTGGAGGGTATAAAAACCCTAATTGTTATTATAATTTGTTTATTTTTTCAATGTTAAATTCAACCCAGTGTTTAAAAATGCTTGACTATTTTTAATGCTTTTGTAATTGCTTAACTTAACTTAAGAAGAAGAACACAGTAAAAGCAAAAGCAGAAAAAGAGAGGGTAAATAATTTATTAACTATCACTATGTGTATGTTCTCAGCTTAAAGTTTAAACATTCGGCCAAGCAACCACTAAAAAAAAATGCTGTTGCTGTAAGTAATATGTTTTTGTTTTTTTTTTATGTACAGTAGTTTTGACTTAACTGCCTTTTGTTTACGTGCACTTTTGACTTTTGACTTGCACAAAATTGATCATTTTTGGAATTATTCTTTATAATTCCATACAAATTCCTTTTTTAAGTGCACTTTCTAAACCTGCACATTTAAGATAAATGCACAAAATTTTTGGCATTTTAAAATTATTTTCATACAAAAAATCAAAGTTAGCTGCACTTTGACTTAACTGCCCAAAATACATATTTTCTGGAATTATTCCTCAAAATCCTTTTTTACGTGCATTTTGCATACCTGCACATTTTTCATATTTACGCGCAGATTTAAAATATTTTCATACCCAACATCAAAGTTAGCTGCACTTAAAAATATATGGTGACCACTTTTTCACATAAATATCCAATTTAAGCTGTTTATAAAAGTATAAATCGAATTATTTTGTTTTTTTCATAAATTGTTATGTTCTTTGTGAATTCTCATTGTTTTTGTTAATGTTTCTTTTATATTAAATAAACATACGTACATGTATAAAATGATCTGTTATTTTCCTAGCTAGCATAGGCTGTTTGTTAGACGATTTTGTATAATATACAACTCCTAAAATAATCTTCTGATGATTATCTGACGAGTCACAAAAACATCTAAATCTTTTTTTAATACCGTTTTTGAAAATGCTATTGCCAATACAATTTTAATAAAACAAACCGTCCTAAGGATCTGTAAAAAAGGATTTTCCGACAGGATGGTGTTGATTTCGCGACCGTAAGGTATGTTTTATAGAAATTGTATGAAAATTAGAAGTTTTGGCATGAAAATACGCTTGATGCCCTTATTAAGTTAGCTCAATCATACGGCTGAGCATTTCACGAGTTGTAAATTGGCATGCTTTTTGAAAGACTCGTTAGACAATCTCTACATACATTATAAACGATTCTCTTTACGATTAATATAAGCGTTATGGAAGAATCTCTCATAGGTATCAGCAGTTTCTCCCGTACAAGGAATTGTCTTCAATTAAAAACTGAGCTCGTCGACTATCAAAACCACTCTTTGTGAGATTCCCATTAGATTGAAAATGTTAGCTGGGTTGAAATAACATTTTAATAAAATATATATTGATGTATTAAAAAATAATTTTTTTATTCTACTTTTAAATCAAACACTTCACTTTAGCTGCACTTTTGTGCAGGTAACCACAATTGTGTACCTGCACATTGAGGCAGGTAATGCATTTTTGATTTAGCTGCACAAAAAATCGTGCAAAGGAGATTGTGCAGCTAAGTCAAAACTACTGTAGTTGCTTGGCTGGCTGTTTAAACATTTTTTGACTTGAACGCTGTGGCTTGCTGTTGCAGTAATTAGTTTTGAAAAAATCTTTGACGGTAAGAACTAAGAAGAATTATCGAAGAATAATTGAAAAATATTTTGATTTTGATAATGACCAAGCTATGTGTAAAATTTGCTCACATACATATCGCTCATTTGCTGCAAGACCGGGCATAACTCAAAAAATTAAATTTTGGAGTTAGAGATGCAGAATTGTTCGCTTTGTTTTTCTTCATATTGTGTATTAAATTCATCTTTATAACTTTTATACTTTCCCAGTTTGAAGAGAATGTGTCTTCTGTTTTTTAAGTTCCTATTTAGAGCAAATCAAAAACTTTAAATGCGTTTACTATCTCGAAATAGATTTTTTTTAAACATAACATATGTAGGTATTATGTTAAAAAGTGATAGAGTTTTTAATCTAACATGTGAAATTTTATTTATTTTCATATGTATGTATTTTCATATTTATTGAGAAAAAAATACTAAAAACATTAAAGAAATAGGTACCTAAAAATATGGTTTTTCGTAACTCACTAAATAAAAGAACAAAAATTAGTTTTTTTCGCAAAAAAAAAAAAAACATCTAACTGTAATGATCAGCTTTGGGCAAATGCAAAATGAAAATGCAAAAAGAGCGAACGATGTGTATACATACACAAAAAACAAAGAGCAAAAGAGCGTAAAACCAACAAATGCAAACGTAAACAACCCAATAAAATGCCACACATGCAAAGCTTTCAATGTAGTGGTGCCCATACTTGCCCTACAAATAAAATTGGACCACCTGATCCATTTTGATAAAATGGACTACTCCACGGACTCGTCCGATGTAATGCAAGCATGGACCATGTCATTGTTAAAAAGTGTTTGTAGTGAGACGACATGTCTTCGTTTTTTAAACGACTTCAAAACTAATCCTCTTGTGTATACCATGGAGTAGCTTAGAAACTACTCCTAAGTGGTCCAAAGGTGGGTTATATGGTCCTGCCCTAGGACATCGTAATGTTAAATAGACCATGTTTTTTCCATACGTTTGGGTTACTTTTGGACTAGTCCTGGTGCCTTGTGGGCTACTCTTTACACGCGTGTTTGGACTTGTCCTATTATTTGCAGGGTGGTAATGATCTTAAAACAATTCTCTCTGCAAAAATACTAAGAAATTCAAAATATATGTATGAAGTGCCAGCCAGCAACAGCAAAGAAGTTGACTTGCTGACTTTAAGCGCACGAAAAGCAAAAAAACATGAACAAAATTTATTACTTACTTAAGTTGTTGCGTTGCTGACTGATTAAGCAAAGAACATACACATAGCGAGATTAAAAAAATTATTTACTCTCTCTTTTCCTGCTTTTGCTTTTTTGCTTTATAATATCTATCAAAGTAATAAAAGGCATTGAAAAATACAGTTTTTTAATTTGCCGCAAAAAATATAAACAAAGCAAAAATGTCGGTGCTGTTGCTATTTTAAAGCAAGCAATTTAAACACTGATTCAAACATTCTTGATAAATAATCTATCTTATTATCTCTTATTATACAAATACAAGAACAAATACAGCAATGGATTTTTTGAGTTTTAAAACACGAATAAAGCAAAACACAACAGATATTATCTGCCTGTTTTTAGAAAACGTATGCAAGTGAGTGAGTGAGAAATTATATTGAAAACAAAAACAAATTTTCGTTTTGTATTGTTGTTTTCAATATAAATTCTCACTCACTCACTTGTGTACGTTTTCTAAAAACAGGTAGTATGATGTAAATACCAAGCGAATATTTGGAACTATGTATGTGTGAATGCAAGACGAACAAAAGAAGTTTAAAAAAACAATTATTTCAGGTACAAATATAAGAAAAGAAAAATCTCTCTTATTATCTCATGTGTTTTGTAAAAACAAAAAAACAATTAAAATACTTTTATACAAGAACGAATATAGCAAAAGTTTTTTGTTTGTTTTTAAACACGAATTAAACAGCACACAACAGTGTATACAATTTTTTATTCCTGACCATGAGTGAATAGATAGTGAATATTCGGAACTCTGGTTGCTACCGTTGCTAGAACTTTCGTAAGTCCAAAATGGAGCAATCCTCGCGGCATATTTGGGTAGGTTGGAATTTGACTTAAAAAATCTCCGAAAATCGGTAACGACCGTTACTTTGGAAAAATCCATATGTAATTTTATTTTCATTATACTACTTTTGATGGTGGTTATTTGGTAATTATCATTTCTTCTTCTCATTATGGTTAGTTTTTATATAAACATAAAAAGATTTTAAAATATTAAAAATTCTTAAAATATCTATTTCTCGTTATGTTTTGTAAAAAAAAATTTATTTTTTATTTTTATTTAAATACAATTAGAATAAGAAAAAAAATTAAAAAATTGTGTCTTAGGATAGTAGTTTCCGTATTTCCTTGTCAATGTAAGACGTCATTTGAAAATCCTAAGGTTTCCTTTTATAATATACTATCTTAGCCAGGTGCACTTCGCTACAACCACTTCTTCAGTTGAGAGATATTTAATCCTATTGGAGGTGTTTGCCCCCTGCGCCTACATGCTTTACATTTGTTTTCAATAGTGTAGTATACCATAACAGTTCTTAATATATGCGATATTAAACATCGGCGTCCTATGGTGGAAACCACATCCTGCGCTGCTATTTGATTTCAATTTTGGGGCTTAGAAGATCCTACTTCCAAAAGTTCAACAAAATGCGTGCAGCAGCTCTTAAGATATGCGATATTTAATATTGGCATCCAATGGGGATACCAATTCCCCGGCCCCATTCGAAAAAAGTAGCCTATTTCAGGCAAATCGGTTCAGTAGTTCAGGAGTCTATAAGCCAACAAACAAACAAACATTTTTCATTTTTATATACATATACAGATTTGTTTTTTACATACTACACACATTTTTGGCATAAAGTCTAAAAATAGAGTTACTGAATTCAAACTTGGTACATTTGATAGTTATAGTATGCGTAGCATCTGTGCAAAATTTTGGACCAATTCCTCTCATATGGGGCCAAAACGTGCGTTACAACTATTTAATATACCCAAATTTTGTACAAAATTTAAGAGCTTCTTGAGATCAGGAATACATACTTATTTAACACAGGCCCAAGCTGGTCAAAATCGGGCCATTTTTGGACCTGTAATTCCTAAATTACGAAAAATTTCAGTTGAAATATTGAATACCAATGTGTTTTTATTTAAGAAAGTAATATTTTTAAATTGCAAAAGTTTTATTAAAGTGACATAGTGAATATAGTTATCATGGTAATGGACTTAAAAAGCCCTGAATGCTTAAATATATATAGCCTTCTTTAATATATGCGTTAAAATAAAAAAATTAGTCATCCTCTACGTCTAATTCTAATAAAAAATTGATTACATTTTCGCATTCGGAATCAGTTTCAGAATCAGAGTCACTCTCTTTATTCTCAGGTTAATTTTTATTTTCAATTTCAAAATTTGGTGCTTCTAAAAGTTCAATAACATCTTTGGGCAAAACCTTTAAGTTGAGCTAACCTTTTCTTGAGCGAAATGCTCGAAAGAATAGGATCTGAAGAGTCAACTGATCTGTGAAACTCATCGAGCATATTATTAATCCGCGAATTCTGACGAGCATGCGATCTCCTGTCTTGTTTATAAAATTTGTTGCGGGCTTCTGATGCGTTTTCGCCAAGGCAACCTATTGGCATTACTGATGATGATATTATTTGAGATCCATGAATCAAGATTTTATGTAGATACCAAGGGTATTTGAGCATATATTAACGAAATGTTTTCTCACAGAATTGTTTGAACTTCATAGCATTGATTGGAAATTCCCATGAAATGGCGATTAAAACAGTATGAAGCCTTTCTATTATAGCCAAGTCGAATTCTAAAATTGATGCAAATAGCTTTGTATTTGAAAAAGCCTTTCTCGCAGTGTTACCATCGTCTGTGTTTCCGCTTCCATTTTGCTTTGGATTATTCGCATGTAATCCCATTTCCTTCCACAATTTATTTTGTATATTTAGTTTTCTTACCTTAATTTTTGATTTTTCTGTTTCATCCCTCACTTGCCATTTTTTTAATTCCATTCGGTATGATATTTTAAGAAGTAATTCGAAGATTCTTATCCATGCATGCAATGGACTCATTCCATATTGAAGGCTTTCAGGTTTTGGTTTGAATATCGATGAGCTCATATTTATATTTTTCTTAAATTGTTTGGGGCCAGCCCCACAGATAGAACATAACTGACAAGATTTTGTGAAAGTTAAAATGTTTAAGACTTTGCCATCTATTAGAGTAATATGATACGACAACTCGATGAAGAGTGCTGAGCAATTTTTTTTTCAAATGCTTTTCTTATGACATTTACTAATCGATGAGTCTGTTCAACTGTGCTGTGTTTTCTTCTAAATCCGAATTGATGGTTTGGAATACATCTATATGACTCAACTTTTGTATGATCTTTGCCTGGCTTTGGTATCATGGTAACTAAGGAAACCTTCCATTTTTGAGGATAGTATTCAAGGCGTAAAATTGCATTAAAAATAAAAACAATAATTATCTTTGCTATGCGAGGTAGCTCTAAAAGAATTTTATTACTAATCTTATCAAAACCAGGTGCCTTCTTAGTATTTAAGTCACAAATAGCTTTTTCGATTTCTCTAATCTCAAATCTGAGGGGAATAGCTGCTCTAGCAGCAACAGGTGGTAACTCGACCGCAATATCGTGAGATATATTTGGGGTAAATACGTTTTTTAAATGATTAACAAACAGATTTCCTTTTTCAACATTATTTCTTGCCCAACTTTCATTCAAGTTTCTTAATGGTAGTTTAGAGACAACTGGCCTTTTGAGATTTCTAGCTGCACGCCATAATGAGTAGTCCGATTGTGGAGTTGCATCAAGTTCCTTAAGATATTTTTCCAGAGAAGCCATTTTCTGAGTCTGAGCCATTTTGTACACTCTTTTTGTAAGTTCTTCAGTTGAGGAGATCTGTAAAGTTGCCACTCTCTTCGAGCTCTCATTTTTTCAGACAAGAAACACTCGACATCAATGGAATATATTTTAATATTTTTTGTTTCTTTGGGGGCAATACTGGAATGTTGAACAGCTAGTTTCAGGAAACTGTCAAAATTAAAAATAGAGCGATCTACATTCTCCGGTGAACTAAGCGGAATATTTTCTGAGCAATGGGTACTGAGATATTTTTTATATTTTAACCAATTTATTTGTGTGGCTGACGTCGCTAAGTAACCAGTCGGAGATACAATTCTATTGGGTTTCATTATAGTAACAATTGTAGGTGTGTGGTCGGAAGATAATTCTAAGGAAGCTTCAACATGAATAGTTTCTGTGGGGATGTTTTTTTAGCCACGCCGAAATCGATGACATCTGGAATTTTTTGCTGATCACTAGGTCAATATGTCGGTTGTCCGCTAGCGACCACATTTAAATCCATTTTAGAGATTGTATTAAACAGAACACGACCCTTTGGTGTTATAAGTCGTGACCCCCAGAAGGTATGTTTAGCGTTATAATCGCCAGCGGCCAGGAAACAGGGTCCTAGTGATTTATAATATTCACAATATTGGCTTTCTGATATTGAAAATCTAGGTGGAGAGTATAAAGATGAAATTACTATGTTTCGATTAGCTCTTCAACACAAATGTTCGTTGCTTGCTGATAATCCTCACGATGATCACACATTAGGTAGTGTTTGACTCGATTTTTTATCAAAATGGCAGAACCTCCACAAGCTCTATCTCGAGGGTCCTTGGTACCATATAGAATATAACCATTGATTTTAAACGTATTTCTTGAGGTCAAATGAGTTTCAGAAACCATCATGACATCAATTTGAATATTTTGAAGAAAGTTTTATAATTCGTTTTTATGTTGGCGGATGCCGTTTGCGTTCCAAAAACAAATTTCTAAACAGTTCATGGCTTGTTAAGTACAGCTTGCAATAACATCGATTGCATTCTAAGAATTTCTTGCATCATATAACCCATTGTGTTCGTAAATTAGTTACTGTTTGCACTAATGTTTACATGGTTTTTTCTAGACGATTTAAATTTGAAACTGGAGTTTCATCATTACTTGGCGCAGCACCTTGCATAGGCACAAGTTTTGATTTTAGGACGTTAGCGTAAGAGGTTCTGTTATTACTAGGCTGCGGAACCTGAATGTCATTAGTGTTTACTTGATTTGTTACCTGCATTTGAGGGGGATTAGTTTTCTGTCCAGATGACTGCTTGACTATAGTGTATACAGGGCATCCTCTATAATTGGCAGTGTGATTACCGCCACAGTTACTGCATTTTTTACATTGGGGTCTTTTTAGACTTATCGCAAAGAACTGTGCCATGTAGTTCACCACATACTACGCAAAACAGGGGGTATGTAGCAGTATGCCTTAGTATGGCCAAATTCTTGGCAGTTTAGACATTGAACGGGACCAGTTCTTTTGTGCGGCTCCTCTATAGTTATTCTTCTATACAGAATATATTTCAAATCGTAAATAGGGTGTGTTTCGTTTTTTTTAAGCTTTACGTCGCCGGGTTCTAACTCCACTCGAAATAGTGGTTGGGGATTTTTTTTCACTATTTTTAATATTTACTAAATTTTTTACTTTGAAGCCTTTTTCTTGCAACAAAGTTTTCATTTCTTCTGGGTCCACACATGAGTCAATTCCTTTAATCACCACCTGAAGTCCTTTACTGCTCTTCACTTGGTATGTATAAAAACTTTTTTAAGCGCTTCAAATATGTTAATTAGCTTGCGAAAATCATTCTCATTATTTACTTGTATTTTTGTCTCGTTTATACTTCCACCGTAAAACGGAGAAAATTCGTTCGAAATCACCGAGATCAAACTCTTTAAGCTCATTTGGGTTTTACTCCCTAAGAGATATCGGGGGAGGCTTGGACGATTTTATCACGTTTGATGCTTCTGAGGTACGTCCTCAAGAATTGCAAAACGATTTTGTGAATTGATTCTATCAAAAGATTGTGCAACTGCTGAAGAGGTTGCTACCCCGTTTAAGCACTGTTATATACCTGTCCATACCAACTTGTACTTGAGACTTTTGACAACTTTTTACTAAAGGGTTCTCCATTGCGTCTGTATTTGAGTTCATGGTATCATTTCTTACTAAGATTGTTTTTGCCGCCGCGGTAATACTTGCGGGCCCGGCAACACTTGTCCCCCAAGACAGTTTAATATTTTATAATGTGTCACTATCCACCGTTTTTGTGAACACCGAGGGTGAAAGGGAACTTGTTCGAATAATTGGCTTAGCCGTTAGGTAGTTAATATTGTTTTGTTTTATTTATTTCAGCATTACTTTCGTTTGCATGAACTGTCACATAAAAATTTCTTTCATTTTGTCTTAGGGCCATTATTATAACTTGGCGTTAGCTGTTATCCGACAGTTAACAGACGCTTTTTGACAGATAACACATTATTATCTGTCAATTTAATCTTAACTTTAGCTAACTTCAAGTTGTAATAATGGCCCTTAGTGTTGTTTCACTGTTGTTACTCATGGAAAGAATTGTTTTTGTTTTTCACCGTTTTGGTGTGCTTTAAATATTTTTATTATTTATTGTATTTTACAACAACACAAAAAAAAATAAGAAATTTAAACTAAAATGTTTTTGTTCAGAATATGTATACATACATGCATGAACATTCATACGTATGTAGATATTTTTACAATTTTTCTTTATTTAATTTTATCGTTTTAATTGTTCACTATTATGTTAAATAATTTAAATAACCAAATATATCATTTATTTTTAAGCGTACATTCGCTGCTTATATTACAAACACAAATGTGATTAATTTATAGTTCAAATCGTATGCGGGGTTAAAAACACGTCTGTATTAAAATTTATTGATAATTTTTCTTGGCTGCGCGGGGATTTGAACCGTGTTGATCTTTACATGTTTCAAGAATCACCACATTCTATCGTCGGAAGATCTTTGAGTTTTACCCATTACACCACCGAGGTGCCCGTTAGCTAACAGTCAAACATTAATATTTAACCAGTAGTACTGGTGGTATGAAATTTGCTGTTCTTATCACTGAAATTTCAAATTACATGTAGCCTCCTTTCCTCTGTTTTTTACCATAACGAAAAGTTTATTGGCATATATTTCAATGTGAAGCAAACATTCAAGGTTAATTTTTAAACTTTAAAAATGCATACGATTGCACTTTTTACCCTAACGAAAAGTTTATTGGCTCATAATTTAATGTGGAGCAAACATTCAAGGTTAATTTTCTTTAAAAATGCATACGATTGCCTTTTACAAATAAAATAAATAGCAATTGTGTATTTATTTTTTAACAAAATAATTTAAAAAGTTCAATAATCATAGATCAGTTTTCATAATATGCTTTGATTAACATAAAATACCTATATACCAAAATAAAAACTAAGTGCATAAGTAAATAAATATATGTTTTACGAGGTATTTTCAAAAAATTTTTTAATTGTTTTATTTAATTAAAAATGGAAAGTGCAAATAATTATAATAAAAAAAGGCACTTTATGCGGAAGCATAATTTTAGTGCGAAGGAACAACATCCCGCAGACTTCGTAAAGGAGGAGGACTATGTAAAACAGTTTATGGAGGAGGAGGATGATTCGTACTTATAAGAAATTATATTTTAAATTTTTTTTAAGGGAAAATTATTTTTTAATAAAAATGAAAAAAAAATAATAATCTTGTTTTTCTTTATTATATTTATCTTTATTGTAGGGATTTTTTTTCAGAGTTTAGGTATAATTTAAATCGAATATTTCAGGTCCATTGGATAATTGACGCCCCTTGTGAATAATTGTCCAAACTTTATCATTCATTTGAGTTAAGTATGGATCCTCCTTGTTTAAAAACTGACAATGACTTTAAGACCATACTAGCGGAGTTCAGTGTTTGATGCGAATGGTCTTGCGAAAGTGCAAATACAAACTATTGTAGCTTTTGTTTGCAATCTAACAACAAAATATACAGAATTGCAATTGTCACATCATTGCTTTTGCGCAACACTAAAACTGCTTAGCTTTTTTTGCTACATATACTGCGTTTACATAGCTGATACTCGAACAGCTGACATTTGTAAACAATAATTTAGAATCGTGAAACAAAATTTAAGATATGGAGCTGACAACTCTAAATAAAAAATTAAAAAACCCATCAAAAAGTGGACGGCAGATGATATAAAAACTGTTTTGGATTATTTGGAGCAGTCCGAAAACATAGAGGTTATAATTTAAGAGAAGACAGTAATTTTTCAAGAGCAATTTCTTTATTATATACACCAACAGCTCAAATGTTTTATAAAAAATTTATTGAAAAAAGCGGTATCGATGCAACCTGGGATATTTTAAGGTGGAATTTACGATACCTAAAGGCATCTTATAAAAAGGCCAACGATTGACGTAGTTCTACTGAAGCTGCGATATTTTTTTACTGCTTCGTGGCATTTAAAAACAATTTCACAAAATAATCACCTTTTTGTAAATTTTCACGACGAATAATACCGTAAGACACCTGTTATCTAATTTGCATTTAGCATTGCAAAGTTGCTTAAAATACGATCACTGTCAATGATAAAATTATTGCACCACCAAACCGTTGCAACCTAAAACGCACCAAACATTTATATTAATGCCAAACTTTCAAATTGAGCTAATCTTTATACTTAAATGTGATGCATATTCTAAATCAGTGATGTCAAAAATGAAACTTGTGGTTGTATTGCTTTATATTAATATTAGTGAATTAAGAGACAAGAATTCTTAAAAAAAATAAAAAAATACACAAGCATCCGCCACATGTGCACTCGTCGCTTGATAATCGACGACTGAATTGTGTACTCTCGTAGACTAAATGAAAGAGCGTAAGAATGTGTGTGATTTTTGAGCTAGCATAATTGTGCTATGAAATTGTATGAATTTGACATCAATGTTCTAAATATATTACATATTACTCTCTTATTTTAAAATACTCAAACAATTTTATTTATACATATTTTTTAAATTTCTCTTCATTAAAGAAAATATAAGG
This sequence comes from Pollenia angustigena, assembly GCA_930367215.1. Classification (NCBI taxonomy): domain Eukaryota; kingdom Metazoa; phylum Arthropoda; class Insecta; order Diptera; family Polleniidae; genus Pollenia; species Pollenia angustigena. The sequence continues at coordinate 4,639,378 of OV884061.1, read as the reverse complement.
TGATCAACTTAATATTACTCTCTTTTTTATTGAAAAATACTCAAAAAATTCTTTATTTTGTTTATATTCAAAACTCCTCCTTATGGAAAATACAAAAACAGGCAGAATTTTTCAGCTTTAAATGAAAAGCAAAATGCTTCCTCTGTGGTATATGGGAAAATATGCTGCCTCCCCATTTCTCTACTACTGTTGCAGTTGCGTTTCACCGTCTGTTCTGGGCCTAAGAGTATTATGAAACTATTCCAGATAATATTATTATATAATCATTACGATTTTAATTTTACATAAGCGTGGAGAGTGGACTGGGCCAAAGGATTAATTATGAGCCAATTTTCATGAAATTTTACAGTTTAATTTCTTGTCTTATAAAACTGTGGCAGTGGTCGCACATATAATGCATGGATTTTTGAGTGCAGAGAAAACGTTTACTAAAATTGTAATTAACATTTAACCGTAAACATTTGCTTCTACACAATGTGAAGAGTCATACACAATGAGTAAAACTTTGTTTAATGTTTCTTTTAATTTTTTTCATAAAATAATTTAATTTTATTATGAAACCTATTTTTTCACAACTTTCTTACATACGTAAATTAAAAACAAAATAAATCAAATGAAAATAAATATTGCTTGACAAATTGCATTTAACAGCTGTTCTAAAGAGTTTACCTTGTTGAATTCGCCTTACGCACGACTATACAAAATAAAAAACATGTCGTGAACATGACATGAAGCATTTGAACGCAAATTCATGTTCAAAAAAGAAAAAGGAAGAATCATGTCAATAAGACATGAGCCGTATGAACTCAAACTAAGCAACCAGAGAAATGCGCATAAAAGCTAGCTTTCCCTCAACGATAAATTTCAGTGTATTTATTAAATATAAAAAATTGGGAATTTAGCACGTCATACGGAAATCTTATTAATAATACCTTTTATATTCCCAAAATTAACTTTGATAATATACTTACATATGCCCGTGGAAAAGAGTGAACTGGAAAATTGGGATTCTTTGTTTTCTTACGAAAACAATAAAATCAAGCCATTTTTTTAAATATTGTTTTTCCCTCATTTATAACTAGAATTCGAGTCGGAAGAAAGCCAACTAATTGTAGGGGAATGTAAGAAAAGATAAACTCACTTTTTATTGTTGTTGATTTGTTTAAGCTTTGATATAAATAAATAAATAAATATTGTTACAAGTAAGACTTTGAGTGTTTATAGTTCTTATTCGCTTTAAGGTTTTATGTGGATAAAACTTGCAACGCGAAATGAAAGTATACTACTAGTAGAGCAAATCTGCCAAAGGGTTTTAAAAAGTTAGCTCGGGTTCCCGAAATATGGGCCCCTAAGGTTTTCGAATATTGAAAAGGCGTTTGGTATAAGTCAAAAAAGTATACTAAATGTACTTCTGAGCTAAAAGACTATTTCGTATGTCTTCAGTAGAATCGTATGGCAATTCTTTTCTTAGAATTTATTAATCATATAACTCTAATTTGAAAGGGTAATTTTTGCTTATTATCGCCATACGATTCTACTCAAGACATCTGAAATTATTTTTTACCTCAGAAATTCAATAAGTATATTTTTTTGACTTACACCAAACGCCTTTTCAAAAAATTCAAAAATTTTAGGGCCCCATATTTCGGAAACCCGATTAACTTTTCAAAACCCTTTGGCAGATTTGCTCTACAAGTAGTATACTTTCATTTCGCGTTGCAAGTGTTGAGGCTGGTTTTTTTTGTTGCACAGTGTTGTTTGTCTCTTAAACATGATCTTGAATACATTGATGAGAGCAGATGTACTATTTACCATCTGTTGATAGCAAAGTTACATTTTTGAATTACGCTATTGCTTACATGTATAACTAAAGTGTTCCAATTAGAAGAAACAAATTCAGAAAGAATGCAAAGCCATGGTTTACGAACAAGGTTAAATTACTTATAGAGCAACGTGACTATTGTTATAAAATGTGGAAACGATACAGGACACCTGAATGTTTACATGAATTTAGCATGGCTAGAAAAACTTTTGTTTCTTAAATAAAAAGTAACAAGTCTTCATATTACTTCGACAAATTTAACGCGGCTACAGACAGCAACAAAACATGGAAGCATATTAGAAAAATTGGTATTGGAAAATCAACGATTTTGTCTTTTGAATGACAATTTTGTCAATAATCAACATCCAAATATTCAGATGAATTTTTATGATAATCTCTTTCCTATTGGTGATTTTGTGATTGAATTTTATTTTCAGTGTGCTGAGGTACTAGAAGTAGTTGATGCTTTTTATGCTCTGAAATCGAATTCTATCGGCTTTGATTAAATTCACCCCAGGCTTGTAAAACTCATTTTGCCTTGGATAGTTCGTTTCGTTACACATATTTTTAACATTATTATGACTAATATATTTCCAACAATTTGGAAGTATGCTAAAATTGTTCCAATACCAAAAACCAATAACGAATAACGTACGATAGCTATTATAGTATATTTTAGGAACGTTTTCGAACGTTTATTATATAAACATGTGAACGACAGCAACCTGTTTACTGATCACCAATCTGGTGTATGTATGTATGTATGTACAGTTTCGAGCCAGCTCTTGACGAGTACGGACGTGTATCAGTGAGTAAGAAAAATAAAAAAAATAAAAAAATTCGAAGTGAAAAAAAATATTTGTAATAGGTGAAAAAAAAAAAAATATTTGTAATAGCTAAAAAAAAGAACAGTAACTAAGGTGCCCGAAGAGATTTGTGAATGAGCCTCACAAATACTCCCAATAAGGAGAGTAGGCCCAGCACAAATAGCAGAAATGCGTATATTGTGGTAAGCTCCCCGAGCGTGAGCAATGAAAACATTCGATACCCAGAATTAAATAAAAATTATTTAAGAGCAAAAATTGCCAGCGCAACTGGTTTTCCATACAGCAATTTAAGTGCAAGTGTGCCCAACCTGAGCAAGTGTGTTGATCCGACCGTAAATGTGGTTCAAAGTGTGAAGTCGTCTGACCAGAGGAATAATAACGAAAAACCTGGAACATCACGATTAGCATTAATAAATACAGGAGCTGTGCCAAAAAGTACTAAAGTGCAAACAGGCATGGACAGATATATTACAATAACTAAGAGAAAGGCTAGCCCTAGGTCCACCCAACAGGAACGCATGGCCAAACAATACAAAGGCTCTAACGTAGTCTCTTTGCCAACAAATGGTAACAGATTCTCTGTACTATCCATACCTGACGATGAAGAAGCAGAATCAGCACATGGAACAGCCACTAAAGAAGTTAAACCGCCCCCTATCTATCTGCAGGAGCAAACATCAAATAGCATAGTCAACATGTTGATTCAACTGGTAGGTAAGAATAATTTCTACGTCGTTTCTATACGACGCGGGCAAATTCAAGAAACCAAAATTCAAGCCAGTACAGAAACGAACTTTCGTATTATATCAAGACACCTGGACGCAGAAAATAAAAGTTACTACACATATCAATTAAAAAGTGCTAAGGGATTGATTATTGTCATAAAAGGCATAGATAGTTCTGTTCCTACAGAGGAAATAAAATCTGCCATAGAGCTAGAGGGGTATGAGGTAAAATCTGTTCATAACATTTTGAACAGGAATAAAGTTCCTCAACCAATGCACCGCGTTGAAATATCGTTTGATTCATCGGTTCTCAAAACCAAAAATTCAGTTCATCCCATATACAACTTGCGCTACCTACTCAACAGAAGAATAACTGTTGAGGAGCCATTAAAACGAAAGGGTCCCTCCCAATGCACAAACTGTCAGGAATATGGGCATACAAAATCATATTGTAAATTGCCTCACGTATGTGTGGTTTGTGGCGACGCTCATAAAACCGCCGAATGTAATCGTTCTAAAGCTGACCCGAATGTTAAGAAATGCAGCAACTGTGGCGAAAATCACACGGCAAACTATAGGGGTTGTAGAGTCTTCTTGCATTTAAAAAAACCTGCTTTAGTTCAAAAATATACTCACTCCCAATATGGTCCGTCACATGCGCCCAGCCAAGCCGCTGGCTCTATTGCTAGTACTTCACAAACAAACAATCAAAACCAATCATATGCCCAAGTCTTAAAAGGAAACCCTAATGCGAAAAATCCCCCGAGTACTTCTAACGCAAAGCAACCTCCAAACGCTAATGTTCCTAGGGAAGGTCTACAAATGCCTTCTGGAAATATGCCTACCTCAATTGAAAATTTAATTCAAACTATGAATAACTTCATGGTCACTATGCAGAACATGTTTCAGGAAATGATGCGAAACCAGAACATGCTCCTGCAAGTTCTACTCAACAAAAAATGAACCAGTTAAAAATATGTTTCTGGAATGCAAACGGGTTATCCCAACATAAACACGAAGTTGCAAACTTTCTTCATAGGCATGAAATCGACGTACTTCTTGTCTCTGAAACACACTTTACTCATAAAAACTGCTTTAGGGTAAATGGATACCTTACGTATGACACAAAACATCCCAGCGGACGAGCCTGTGGTGGCACAGCCATAATTGTGCACAAACACATCAGACACTTGCCATTGCCAGAGTACGAAGAAGATTGTATCCAGGCCACATCTATAAATCTTACTGATTTCAATCTAACGTTAACATCCGTTTATTGTCCCCCGAGGCACAAAATTGTAAACGATAAATTTCTCAACTTCTTCTCCACATTGGGCCAGAAATTCATTGCTGCTGGCGACTACAACGCTAAACATACATATTGGGGCTCCAGACTTATTAGTCCTAGAGGTAATCAGCTATACAATACCGTAACTGCAAATAATTTTGATGTGGTATCGAGTGGTAAGCCTACCTATTGGCCAACCGACTTCAATAAGCTACCAGACCTTATTGACTTTGCTGTAATTAAAAACATCAAGCGCGATCAGGTACTAGTTAGTTCCTCCTATGATCTTTCGTCTGATCATTCACCTTCAATCCTCATTTTAAAAGGTAACTCTGACGCTGCAGCTGCAAACTTTATTTCCTATCCAAACAGAAACACAAATTGGTTAAAGTATAAAATGTATGTGAGCTCTCACCTATCACAGTGCATTCCCCTAAAAAATTCATCTGACATCCAAATAGCTGTCGACCGATTTACAGAAGTCTTGGATACTGCAGCAAGAAATGCAACCCCAATCAAGCGGACAATTAAACGTGCTCCTTACAATACATCGACGGATATAGAGGCCCTTATCAGAGAAAAAAGGAAGTTAAGAAGACAATGGCAAAACAGTCGTTCCCCAACCACTAAGGCCCAACTACAATTATGCCTGACCACACTTCGCAACAAATTGAGACAGAACCACGAGTCCGCAATAGAAGGCTATCTAAACAGCCTAGACGCCACAAAAAACACCAATTATAGCTTATGGAAGGCTGTACGGCATATGAAATGCCCTATAACCCAAGAATCTCCATTAAGACAGGAAAACCGCACTTGGGCCAAAAACACACATGAAAAATTAAACGCCTTCGCGGGCCACCTTGAGAAAGTTTTCACGCCACATGATGCACATACTTGTTCCTGTCGTCCAATCATTCCTGATAAGGTAAACCATCCATTAAAATTTAACATAACTCAAGTAAAATCTGCAATAGAAAAAGTGAATATTAGAAAATCTCCCGGACCTGACCGCATCACAGGGTCAATGATAAGAAACCTACCATCGTCTGCTTCCAGAATCTTGCTGCTCATTTTTAACGCTATATTAAGAGTCGGATACTTCCCATCCTCATGGAAGAGGTCTATAATTGTTATGATTCCCAAGCCAGGAAAAGATGCTAGCGAGGTTGCGTCGTACAGACCGATAAGCTTATTGTCAATCCTATCGAAGCTTTTCGAAAAAATATTCGTTTCAAGTATAACTCCTCATCTAAATGAACACGACATCATCCCGGACCACCAGTTCGGATTCAGAGCGAAACATGGTACAATAGAACAAGTGCATAGAATTGTCACCCTTATTAGATCGGCGTTTGAGAAAAAGCAATACTGCTCAGCACTGTTTATAGACATTTCCCAAGCTTTTGACAAAGTTTGGCATGATGGGCTACTCATCAAAATAAAACGAATGCTTCCTCAAAACACTCACAAGCTTCTGGAGAGCTATCTAACAGGCAGAACATTCATAGTAAGGTCGCAAGATAAATACTCCCCCCTCAAGAAAATTTCTGCTGGTGTTCCCCAAGGCAGCATATTAGGACCGCTTCTATATATAATATACACAGCGGATATGCCAACAAACCTGAGCACGCATACCTCTACATTTGCAGACGACACAGCATTTATTAGCGTTAACCATGACCCAAAAGTCGCATCGCAAAATCTGTAGTCCCACATCAATGAACTAGAAGCCTGGCTAGAAAAATGGAGAATAAAGGTTAACCCGGCTAAATGTGCTCACTTAACTTTCACGCTCAGAAGACAAACGTGCCCAGCTGTAAAAATAAATAACATCACTGTTCCGGTAGAAAACCATGTTGAGTACTTGGGAATTCATATAGATAGACGCTTGACCTGGTCGCGTCATATTGAAGCGAAAATAACGGCTATGAAACTTAAAGCAGCTCAACTACATTGGCTTCTCGGTCGAAACTCAAACTTGTCCTTAGACAACAAAATTCTCTTATACAAGTCCATCATAAAACCAATATGGACATATGGCATCCAATTATGGGGTACTGCATGCGCATCTAACATCCAAAAGCTTCAAAGAAGACAGTCTAGAATATTACGACAAATTGTCTGCGCCCCATGGTATATACGTAATGAAATTATCCACAGACATCTCAACGTCCCCACTATCCAGGAGGAAATTAAAAAATATTCAATAAGCTACATCGATAAACTAATGGTCCACCCTAACTACCTCGCTCGGGATTTGCTTCAGTTCGAAGGTCACCAGAGGCTAAAAAGAACCGATACTTTGAGCCTAACTAGAAGACATTTTTAAAATTTGAATACAGCAGTTAGTGGTTACACTGGTAACAACTAATAAACAACAAGTAGAATTAAGATTTGAATACATATTGTAAATTTCGATAAGAAAGATTCAATAATAAAAATAAATTTAAAAAAAAAAAAAAAAAAAAAAACCAATCTGGTTTCAAACCAAAGCGTGGTTGCATAACCGAACCCACTAATGTTGTAGAAGAAATTCGTGGCAATTTGGATGATAGCAGAATTTCTATATTGGTTCTGTTGTATATATGTATGTGTAGATATGTATATGTACATATATTTTAACAATCTTAATGTAATAAAAATCTTATACATATGTACATACATATGTATATACATAAATACGGGAGCCATTTTTTGTCGTTGATTTTTAAGTTTCTTATCGTCCACTGATTTTAATGGAACATACATACATATGTATATCGTTTAAAATGTATTTTTGTATAGACATGCACAATATAATTTTTTTCTTAATTTTCGGGATTAAACTGCTTAAAAAGCGTTTGAAATTTGCTTGCAAACACACGCACGTACATGTATAAATAGTGGTTAAGTTTTTTCTTATTCTCCCAAAATGTGTTTTTTTTTTGCATTGAACAAACTTGCAAACACACATATGGGCATATTCGTCAAAATTTTAAAGTTATTAAAAACAGATTATTTTACGATATTATTATAGAGAAATATTAAGATTTTACTAATTTTATAAATTTACCCATACATTTGTTCACTTAGATGAACAATCAGACTGCAAAGTTGTGCAAACGCAATTTTCTTATTGAGAATGTTTTATTGTATGTTTTCTTTAATATTATCTTCCTGAAAAGAGGTGATATTTGATAAAAATTATTCCAAAAAATTTGTCTTACATGGTCTGTAATCTAAGGAAGAGTTCAAAGAGCAACCGCTACTTCTTTTGCCATTATCTTTGGCCTAGAACCGCGCCCTCCATTAACTTAACTTAACTTACATAACTGTGCTTTCTTAGTGCTATTATTTAAGGGTTAAGAGAACGTAAAAATATTAGTTGTTAAAAATGTAATTGAATTTTTGATCCGTACGTCTGTCACGTTCAACACTTTGGATTTACCCATATGCATAAACGGCGGTTATGATTTACATTGTTCTCCCAAAATGTTTTTGTTTTTATTTTGCATTTGCAAACACACATGTATAAACATATTAGGACAGGGCTAACGTTCGACATTTTGAAAAATAAAGTCGCGCAAAAACGTCTGAAACATTTTTTAATGACTTTTAACTAAGATCTGTGTTTCTATTTTTTTACTTTGATAACATTTTATGAAAATCTTATAATTTAGATACGGGGATATGCATAATATATTTCTGTCAAAATTTTTGGAATTAAAGTGTTTGAAAAGCGATTTAATTTATCTTGCAGACACACGTACAAAGATGGGAGAATAGTGCATTTTGCCTTTCTCCTAACCCATTAGCGCCCAATTTTTATTTTATAGATTGTAGGCAATTTTCGAAAAATAAAATTTTATTTATTCCATTTTTTCAATTATTATTTATTTAATCCCAAATGGGATCATTGGGCGCTAATGAGTTAAAATGTGTACGTTTCTATTGTATAACGCACAGGTTCTCTCGAAAGTAAATGTCAAGTGGTCGAATTCCGGCCACCAGGCGATTCTAGTAACAAAAAAAAAAAAAAAAAAATTTTAAGAATTCATTATTTCGGTTATAACCATTTTTAACCGATTTAACAGATTTATATACTGACGTGTTAAAGAAGAAATTTACCATTTACTTGGGTTATAAAACTCGAGAAGATGTATGTTCCTGAAAATGGGTATTTTCAAAAAAATTTATATTTCGGTCATAACTTTATTGTATCTGAACCGATTTTTCCGAGTTTTTTCAGAAAATATGTTCTAATAAATACATATAAGGCATATCCGTTGATCATATGCTAGCCCTTAAATTAAAGCTTTTATAAAAATTTTGATATTTTCTAGCCCATTTTTTGAGAATTAATAGTTTTATGTATATACCGCCGCACACTGGGTATTTTTGTATGGAGGTGAGGAAAAAAATATATTTGTCAAAAAATATAATGATTTCATCACAAATTAAATTTTATTTATATAGTAATACACAAAAGTAATCAAAATAAAGAAAGTTAGAGAAATGTATATCGTTACCTACAATGTAAAAAGCCCTAACTAACAAAAAAATTTAAAAGATTTTTTTTTAATTTTTAATTCATTATTTATTTTAAATCTATTTTTAATTTCATCACAAACTTAGTTTTATCTATATAGTTATACACAAAAGTAATCAAAATAAAGAAAGCTAGAAAAATATATATCGTTACCTACAATGTAAAAAGCCCTAACTAACAAAAAATTTAAATGAATTTTTAAATTTTTAATTTATTATTTATTTTAAATCTACTTTTTAATTTATTATTCAAAAAGAGCCTTAACTTCGTCGCTTATATCACTATGCTTTTTCTGGCTAAATGAAGGAGTCAAGTGTGAGATCATGGGATCTGATGTTACCATCATTCGGTGCATAATATCTTCGTTCGTGGCAATTCGACTGCATTTTCTGGAGTGTCTAAGGCGATATTTTTTATAGTCTTTGTTACGACTTTCCTGAGCCTCTTCGGATAATAAGTCTACAGGAAAAATACACTTTTCAATTATATATTTTCCATGAATCAGAATTTGTGGAGTGATGGTGGCATATTGTACCACTCGTACAGTGCAACAAACTTTTTTGCCGTCTCCAGACAAAAATCACCAAATTTTTTGGAATCTAGTGCCTCGGTAATGGTTATAGCTTCGAGAATTGTTGAAAACCTCTTGATTATGTCTTCATCTAGACCCGTGATTTCGGAAATCAAAGCAGGATAAGCAAAGAATCTTCGTGACGTATTTCCTGAATTTTTCGTACCAGAGCCTTGTTTAACAGTATCAACCTGTATTCCAATTTTCTCTTTAATTTCACGCTTTATCAAACATTTTCGGGCTTCTCTTATCGGACGAGTATTTGAGTCGACTCTTCCACTTTTAAATTCAATATTGTAAGCTACATGCAAAAGACACTCCATCAGCCTAATACGCGCATGAAGTGGTGACATACCAAATTGCAGTGCTTGTTCATTTACGGGCATAGCTTGAACTTCTTCGATTTTATTCATTTTGGATGTTGTTGCTCCACAAATAAAACAAGAAGAGGCTGCTGGTGTCTCTGTTACTGATTGTGCTGTTTTGCCGTCAATCATTGTTAAAATATAATTCATGTTTTACTTTAAAGTTACGATTATTTACTGTTAACTCAAATTCTTTTAGTTGAGATATCTCCTCATCGACTCTTCTCTTTTCTTCTCGTATAACTTGAGGTGTCTCTTTAACGTATGCAAACTGTAGTGTTCTACAATACTGTGTGGAAGAAGGTTTATTGTTGTTCCATACTAATTTATTTATGTCATCATTCAATGATAATTTTAGTGGTACAACTGATGTCATATATAAATGAGAGTCAGAAATTTGATCATCTGAAAACCTCTGTTGGTATTCGCTTTGACCAGATGCCCCATCACATCCCCATTTATAGTACATTGTTAGATTTTCGCTTTCAATTTTATTTATTTCCTTTACTGATTTGGTCTCTAGGACTCTGTTAGTAGTATGATCCAACAGATTTTGCAGAGGTACACTGCCTGATCTGTCAGTAATAGAAATTTCTAGAGGATAACTGTTAGTTTTTTCTTTCGTGAGTTGTTTGTATGGTACGAGTATGTTATATCCTTCATTTTGTAACCAATGCATTAGCTACTCGTATTTTTCTTTTGTAAGTTCAAGCTTTGTAAACATCCCCAAAGTTTTTAATGTACAAATTTTGTGGTTGGTTTTTGAAATACTAGAAGAAAAATCAATTACTTCTTGAGAAAACATAAAACGTACTTCATCCCTTTTGTATCGTTTGGCGCGATCACAGCACTCCTCAAACGATTTGCGTGGTCGACCAAGTGCAGAACTGGTAGAACATTCAGCCTCAGTAAACTTAATTGTAAATGTGCCTTCAAGCCAATTTGCATTATTTTTTTTCAAATCGCGACTTCGTACGGTTAGAATCCTGCCATCTTTGTTTGAAGTTACAGTAAAAGTTTTTATATATTGTATCCAAAATTTCACATGCTCTAGTATCGTTTAAGCCAACGTGCAATTGTTGCAAAAACTGTTTTAATTTTGTTCTGTCTTTGTCAAATTCCAGAAGCTTCGAGCATAAAACCCCATGAGAAATAGAAAAACTTTCCATTGCCGTAAAACTCTTGGTCCTTAGTTTCAGTTATAATTAAAAAAATCGGTTGTGCTTTTCGCGTTCGTCAGCACTTGTTGAATGACAAAAATCGATAAATGAACACCTATAAATACTACGTATTTTTCATTATTTTACTGACAGGCACGTTCCAAAACATGAGCACTAATAGATGTGGGTGGAATTTCTGTAAAAAAATCATACAGGTAGCCAACGGAAAACCCCAAATAATTAAAAAAGTGCACTTTCCTTTTTTCCTTTCAAATGTCCACGCACATTTATTACCGCTTATTACTTTGCTACCGCAATCATAAAAATCAAATAACCTTTTGTTTATTACTTTTTGTTTTTGAATTCTAAGAATCAAAAAAAAAAAATTCATAAATGTTTTTGCAAAGAATTTTGTGCATATCTCGAGCAAATTTTTGAAATGCATACCTTCACTTAATTGTTAATAAAAGCGAAACGCGTTCATCGATTTTCATGATTTATGTCTCATTTATTTCATAGGTTATGCGACTTCACGTGAAAGTAATAGGACTTGAAACTTTTTTTTACTGTTTTGGATTTTTTATGAATTAAAAATAAAAAATTTAAATTTTTTGTGCAAAAAATGTTTTTTTTCTTCATACATTTATTTATAACTGCGAAACTGTTGCTTATGTAGCAAAATGTTATATAAACAGATGAAAGTTATTGTAATTCTTGATTTTTCTAAATTTTTTTCAGCAAAATCCGACTAGTGGTTCTCGAGTTATGTTAAACAAAAGAGCCTTATCAGAATTGAATCCCGAATCAATCAGCTGAAAAATGTTGTACTGTGTAATGCAACAAATTGAGAGGTGGCACCTGGTGGCACTTGAAATTGATTAATAATGTTAAAACAGATATAAGACAATGTATTAGTAGTGATTTCAAACTAAAGAAAAGTTAAGATCAAATTGCAGGTCCAAATGTTTGGAGAAAAATGGGATTTTTGTTATATGTTCATAAAAATACACAAAAAAAAAACTTAGGTCTCTGCAGATTTTTTTTTCAATTTTAGTATACTGAAATATACTACTTTAAATAGAAAAAAAAGAAAAACGTTAGCTCACATAGTAAAAAAATATTCGCATTTAAATTCTTAGGTTTAAATTAAGTTGGTTCGGTAAAACACACAAGTTCTGAGTTTGAGACGGATATAAAAAAAAACTGGCAGTCAGATCGGAGTAATTATTTTTGATTAGATTGTACCATTTAGTCTAAAATTGCAACATATCACTGCATATTGCATGAAGACTATGTTGGCAATTTGACTTTTTTCCGCGAAATCCCCAGTGTGCGCCGAGTTTAGAAAGAACTTAACCATTTACTTGAGTTATATATATGTATAAATTAAAACAAGTGAGCTTGTTATTTTGAGTTTCGTTAGTGAACTGACTAAACTTTATTTTATTTTCAATTTCCAACTATCAATGTCAACCTGAATATCGCGTTGCAATTGCTTATTCTTCCGTAGTCGATATATCTTAGAGATGGCATAGAGGACGATCAAAAAAGCCATCGCGACTTAGCCGGAAACCGTTGGATTTTTAATCAGTTCACTTCTTATTTCTCCGATATGGCGTAGGTTTTCAGCACTCATTTTCCGAAGATATGGAATGCTTAGTATTTCCTGATAGCTAGTGATGTTAAGGTTCGCAGCCATTGCCAGGCTTGGTATTACCTTTTCTGTTTACGTAAATGGAACCATTTATTTCGGTTTTTCCTTCAAAGGTAAGTAAGTAGGTTCCGCTTACGACTTCTAGCGAGCCCTCGCCCAGTTTGATTTCCACTTTATTATCGTTAATGATTATGATACCATCATCTACAACTACCACTGGTTCGAGATGGCTAGGCCTAGAAGAGCAGTGGGACAAACCGCCAGAGTGAAGTTGTTGAGCACAGTTAGGTACTGGTGATTCCTTACAAAATGTCGACGTAAGTGGAATTGGAATTACCTTATTTCCGCATTCAGCGACTAGATTATTTTCAGAAAAGTATAGAATTGTTCCATTATGCTGAACAGGAAACAGCGTCACCCTTTTACATTCTAGCTTGGGATAAGGATACTTAATTAAAAAGATCAAAAAATTATTATCTACTAAGACCGTAATACAGGCTACTTCCATTAGGTCAGTTACAGCTGTATATTTTTAGAGCGTTTAGTTACAATTTCATTTAAATCATCAGAATCTAAAATTGTGGGATTAACAATCCCTATCTTTGTAAGGGTAGTAGCCAATATCAAGTTTTCAATTTCGGAAATAATTAATATTACCCGTCTCTGTTAACCTGTTTATTTGTTCTTGTGTCCTCGTGTTAATTCTTATTTGTTCGTTTTCTGATTTAATAAGTTGCTGTTGTCCGAAGTCACCAAAATCCGGTCTGCCGGCGACTACCTTAAGGGCGGTGCCTAGGAAATCGATGCTTCTAGCATTCCTGTGATGAGTTTGTAGTGCCGACAGGAGTGCTCTTATATGAGTTATGTCGGAGTCCAGTAACTTTATCATGTGAGATACAGGAAAATGGGTCTCGAGTCGTTTAGTATCCTCATTTATTTCATAGTACGTTGTCAAGTTCGTAATATGCTGCAAGTAGCTAAATTCCTGCCAAATAATGACATCCCCATCCGTAATCGGAATATAGTGCGCTTTCGAGTAGTCCATTAGTTTTGGCGCCGTCACACAGATGAGAATAGTTATAGTCAAAACCCTAAAAAAACTTTATTAAAATCTAATATATAAAAAAATATAAGTAATAAACGCTACAAAGGGGATGTGTGTTATCTCAAATTGTCCTTATGGACCACCCTCCCCTCAATAAGAACCATGGTTCCTAAGTCTGCTTCGACTATTTTTTCAGTATAGAGAGGAGTCGGCTTGTTCCCCAACCTTCTATTATTTCTTACCCATACCTTTTCCCCTACATCAAAGGCCCTATTCCGTCTAGAGATATTGTTTCGTTCTAGCTGAAATCGCTGTGCATTCTCGATTTTCCGTGATATTTCTTGTGTAGGCTCTGGGGACAAAACGTGATTTGTATCGATCAGTCTTTTATTTGTATCGGAGTGAATTGACTGGTTGTACTTAATTGCTGCCAACAGAATAAGTTCGACTGTTTCGTTGATCTTCTTCTCGAGCCTAATGCACCTTGCGATTTCCACAAGAGTGCTGCGAAAGCGCTCAACCTGTCCATTTGATGTACAATGGAGGGGAGGTGCATTTGAAACCTCGATTCTAAATTCATTCCGTAAAAAAGATACAATAGTTTCCGATTTTAATGATGGTTCGTTATCACAATAAATACATCTTACATTCGGAAAATAGTTTACAAATTGCAGAATTGCCGTCTTTAAATCCACAATAGTGCGCGAGAGAACAGGTTGGACCACGGCAAGTTTTGAAAGCTTATCAATGCAGGTAAGAAAATAGCTCCGAGCTGTCAAAAATATATCAATATGAAGCATCTCGCCTACGTATGTTGGTGTTGGCGTTATACCCATTTAATGTTTCTGCGAGTGTCTGTCATATTTCGCTTTTGAGCAAATCCTGCAATTAGTGACAATTTCATTCGCCAGTTTTGTCATGCTTGGAAAGAATTTGTTTCACGTGTTCCTGAGCAGCTCTATGGGCTCGGTTGTGCTCAGTAACCACTATCTCCCTCTGATCCTTGCACACTGCTACAAAAAAAACACTTTTTGTCAGAACTTGAAAACCGACCTAGTGGAGGTTGTAGGCCTAGGTGAGGACATACAAAAACCGTGTTCAAAAATTTTGAAACACCCTCAAAATTTTGAGTAATTTTAAAAAAACTGATTTAGGGTAGGTCGTAGCACTTAAGTTCATCTAACTCACACATTTTTTGTTCTATTTCAAAATTTTAAACAGTTTTGGAAAGGCAAACAATTAATCTTTTATGAAGTTTATTCACAAAAAAAATATTCTAAGAAATTAGGTGAGTATTTTTCAAAAGTTTCAAATTTTTTTTAATTTTTTTCCTAATTCTTCAAGTTCAACAAGAGTTATTTTAATTTTTTTCTATGAAAACCTATTTTTGTTTGCACTGTATTTTAAAGATAATTTTATGTAGAAAAAAACGAGATACGATTTGTTAAAATCGGTTTATATTTGCAAAAGTTACTAAACTTTTTCTAAAGTAAAAATTTTGCGATAGCTTAACCTAAGTTAACATGTGGAGTTAAAAATGATTACTAGCCCTCTTACGTTTGTTCAATAAACCATCTGTTTCTCGTTTGAGAGACCAGCAATAATTTGCCATCATTATTATGTGGTTCTTTCCATCAAAACGCTTTTCCATTTGTAAAATTTCTTGGTCAAATCGTTCTGAATTGACCAAGGTTTTCGGGAAAAAAATCTAAGTGTGCATGCAGAAAATGAATTTTTATGGACATTCGACATCCCATTTCAGCGTAAGACTCAAGAAATTCGTTTACCACTTCAACGTAGCTAGGACTTTTTTTGTTTCCCAAAAAGTTTTGACATAAGGAAATAAAACTATTCCATGCTCTGTTTTCTATATCAGTAAGCTTCTTAGAAAAATTTTTATCAAGCATAATTTTTCGAATTTGCGGTCCAATAAAAATACCTAAAAATCAAAAATAACATCAAGTTAATATAACTGTATTTAAGAAAAAAGTGTTAAGTACCTTCTTTTATTTTGCCTTCACTTATTTGTGGGAAAACAGCTTTTAAATACAAAAAAGCATCGCCTTCTACATCCAGCCGCTTTACAAACTGTTTCATATAGCCCAACTTAAGGTGCAGTGGCGGTAGAATGATTTTATCTGATTCCACAATAGGAATATTCTTAACCGTTTTTCTGGCCTATTTTAAAAGATGTCCTTGCAGGCCAGTTTTTACGCCTGTATTGGTCATCGCTACGGCTGCCCCACTCGCAGAGATAGCAAGGAAACTTAGTATTACCTCCTTGCATTCCAAACAATATTGTCAGAACTTTTAAATCTGCAATAATTTGCCACTGATATTTTCTATAATTTATTAAATACAGTATTTTTTACATTGTGGCATATGACTCTTTCATTTTTGTAGCGTAAGCTATTGGCACTGATGGTAATTCATTTTTATTGTTCAATAACACAGTCCTTAAGGCCTTCAAAATATGTTAGTTGATTGTTAATTAAAAAGGAATTATTAATACCTACTTTTACACGATCCGTCCATAAACAACCTCCAATCATTCGCTTCATGTTGGTGATTAAGGTAAAAAAAACAACTCTTCTATATTTGCACAATACACAAGGTCATCACTACCATCACTGGTTTTAAAAATTTCCTCAAAACACGATTGGGGATTATCTCTTGGAAACGTTACTTTAAAGTCACTCTGTGTAATATTCCATTGTTTTAGTCGCGACCCTAAAACCTCTGTTTGTCTCCACGAAAGTTTTAAATCTCGCACAAGATCGCAAAAATCAGCATTTGTCACAAAATGTGGCTCAGCCGATTTTGGTAAATATTCCATATCACATTCCTCGTTTTCATCTTCATCATCATTTTGTTTATGTGAAGTTTCATTACATTTAATTGCACTTAATACTGGCTTAGGTACAGTTAACACATTAGCATACTTAATGCTATCACGGTTTTTATATTGATTACCAGTGATGTTTGTTTGGCAAAAATAACAGTCCTGTGGTTTATGGAATATTTGATGATGCCAAATCATTGGGATAGATAATGGTAATGGCTGGCTTATTATAAACTTTTTGGACTTAGTTTTCTTAAGCACACTGGAACAGCTTGTACAAATACTTTCGGGTTCATACCATTTGCTAGAACTGTATGAGCAGTTAAAAACTGTATTGAAGGCATTTACCAAGTTTTTATTTTTCTTTAGATCCAAGCGATGTTTTTTATCAGCGAATAAACCGCAAACATAACAAAAATTATTACGCTTAATCACAATTTAAAATTTCTTAAAGGATTACAAAAATTCAAACTTACTTATTTTAATAAAATTAATATTAATATCACTTCACTTGTCACAAATTTTACACTTTTTTTCTCTTATCTAAAAACAATATCCTCCACCAAAAGGTAGTATATAAACTTTGCCATTGTGTTGGTTTTAAATTCGATTAGTTTATGTATTTATCCAAATATATATAACTAAAAATTGCATATAAAAACATTTTAAACTTTTTAAATGTTTCAAAAATATAGGACATAATAAACCCTATTCATCTGTATTATCTTCCAGTTCGATTTTTTTAAATAAAGACAGATTAACAATAACGCAGGGTATATTTAATTCGGCATTATCCAATATAATAACTTCTCTTATAAAGTAAATACCAACAACGTTACGTTACTGTAAAATTACAACAAACAAAACACTTTGCATTTTTAAGTTGATAAATTTGCTTGTATAGTTAATTGTTTTTTGTTTTTTATTCATATGTTTTGCGCGGGGGGAGAAAATACTAAAAACAGGTGTTAATGAAAAGTTGAATAACTTATACAGTTTTCATCCGATTTAAAAAATTAAAACCATTTTTTGTTAAGAACTAAATTTTCTTCATATGTTGGTTTTAATTTTTATAAGTTTTCATATTAAAATAAGCAATGAAAAGCTACTAAAATCAAAAAAGTTTATAATTTTGGTTTTTTTTTTTTTTGTAGATATTCTTAACAAAAACAATGGTTAAAACATACAAATGTATCAATAAATGCACGTAATTTTAAAGCGTAATCAGTTTTCTTTCCAAACTTGTTAAAAAAATTAAAATCGGACAAAAACTGACCGAGTTACATGTCGATAAGTTGACGAACATCACTGAAAACGGTTTTTTTAAATAACTTCTGAATTTGAGGGTGTTTCTGAAATTTTTTGACACAATTTTTTATGTACTCAACAAGACCAATAACCCACGCTAGGTGGTTTTCCAAGTTTTTTTGCACTGTAGCACCGTGTTATTATCGACAACATCCAATACCATATTTTTGCAGTACAAGAATTTTGTTGATGGAAAGAGTTTAACCAACTCGTTTTGGACCAGCCAGTGTTGGTAAGTCACAATTTATTGCGTTTACTACTTCCGGGTTAACCGATAGTTTGATCCCGTCAATAAGGCTGTCCCTATTTCTGAAATTAATCATATTTTTTTCACTTATAATTTATTTATTGAATCTTCAATTAAATTGAACTAATAATAAGTATTCAAATCCTAAAAACTAATATTGTCTATAATAAGTCCAGCCAATGCTAGGCAAAATTTTAAGTTCAACGGTTGCTTCTTTGGTTTTTTTACGTCTCTCGTGTTCGGTTGAGAGCAAGAGTGTCTCTCCTTCTCAGCCGAATGTGACCTCTATAAGTCAAGGATATCACGTGCTAGTGGATTTGGGTGTAACTCAAGTTTTTTATATAAGTTGTCACATGTTTTGAAAACACATCTTTTACCAATGGAACATCTAGGTCTTTATGCAGGCGCTGGTTTCGAACAAACCAGGGAGCTGATGTAATTAAACGAAGGATTTTGTTTTGTCGCCTTTGAATTTTTTCTATATTTGATGCCGAGGCAGCCCCCATAACTGAATATGAGTGCCCCGGTAGACTAGCTGGTAGAGAGCTTGTCTATCAGCGCCGGGGTTGCGGGTTCGATTCCCGCCAGAGACTCTGGTTTCTTTCCTGCAGACAAGCGTAGAGCTTCGCGGGATTAGCGTAGGGAATTTAAAAAAAAAAAAAAAAAAAATACCATAGCACCATATTGGTTTTAATATCGAGTTGTATAGAAGAAGTTTACAATCTAGGCTAAGTGTAGAGTTTCTCCTAATTAGCCAATTAGGTTGAATTGCTTTTAATTTCATTTGCATTAGCTTTGTATCTATGTGGGTCTTCCATGTCAAAGTGGATGCCTAGGTATTTAACCTCAAGGTGTTGCGGAATTATATGGCTATTAATATAGATAGGCGGACATGTTTCTCTGCGCAATGTAAACGTAATATGAACACATTTTTGTTCGTTGATTTTTATTCTCCACAGCTTTAACCATTTTTCTAGCTGCAATATGTATTTCTGCAAATTTCGAGAAGCTTCATGAGGACTCGCGTGTATCCTTAGAAACGCTGTATCATCGGCGAACGTAGATGTGTGTATATCGTGGCCTGTTGGCATGTCAGAGGCATATATCAGATATAATACAGGACCTAAAATGCTGCCTTGAGGAACTCCGGCTTGAATCGGCTGTGGCGTGCTTAGGAAATTACCTTCTTTGATGATGAATTTTCGTCCAGTTAAATAGTTTTGCAAGAGCTTATGAGTATTGGAGGGTAATTTTTGCTTTAGTTTCTGGATTAATCCTGCATGCCATACTTTATCAAATGCCTGAGAAACGTCAATAAAAAGAGCAGAACAATATTTTTTTCTTCGAAAGTTTTTCTTACCACATTTACAAGTCTATGCGTTTGTTCGATAGTACTATGTTGTCTCCTGAAACCAAACTGGTGATCTGGGATGCATCCGCTCTCATTTAGTATGGGGGTCAACTTACTCACAAGCAGTTTTTCAAACAGTTTTGACACATTAGACAATAAGCTTATAGGCCTATAAGATTCTACTTTCGTATGGTCTTTTCCAAGCTTAGGTATCATGGTAATGATTGACATCTTCCATTCCGCAGGATAATATTCTATACTAAAAAGAGCATTAAAAATGAAAAGAATTACTCTTTTTGCTATATAGGGTAACTCTAAAAGCATTTTATTGCAGATTTTATCAGCACCTGGGGCTTTCTTCGATTTTAAGCCAGCAATACCATTTTCAATATCCCTAATGTTAAATCTCAGAGGAGTGGCAACTTCAGCGACCATTGGTGGCAGCTCAACCATATCAGTGGAATCGTTTGGAGTAAATACCTTTAGCAAATGGTTAACAAATAGAGTACCTTTTTCCGCATCAGTTCTTGCCCAGTCACCAGTCGCACTCCTTAATGGAGGTTTACACACTACCGGTCTTTTGAGCCCTTTGGCTGCTCGCCATAATGAATAATCAGTTTGTGGTGTTGCGTCTAGATTTTGCAGAAATTTGTTCAAGGATGCCATTTTTTTAAGGTCAAGTAATTTTTTAAGCTGTTTAGTACATTCCCTTAGCCTTATTTTTAGCTGTGGGGATCTGCAACGTTGCCATTCTCTTCGAACTTTTCTTTTTTCAGATAACAGCCGTTCAACATCTTCAGAATACATTTTTTTAAATCTCACCTGTGGAGAGGCACAAGTAGCATTTTGGACAGCTTGCGTAATGTTAGTATTTAGCTGTCTAATAGATTCCTCTATGTCTTCAGGCGTTCGTAACGGAAAGTTTTCCGTGCAGTGGGCACTTAAATATTTTTTGCATTTTAACCAATTAATACGTGAGTGCACTATATCGTAAGTGGGTGAGGTTGTTAAGAGTGAGTGTATTGTAATAATAGTGGGTGAGTGGTCTGAGGATAAATCTAAAGAAGCTTCTACTTGGATTATTTCACTGGGAACTCCTTTTACGACTCCAAAATCAATTATGTCAGGAATTTTATTTCGGTCTGTTGGCCAATAGGCAGGTTGACCACTTGAAATTACGTTTAAACCCATTTTAGAAATTGTGTCAAACAAAACCCGACCTCTAGGAGGGATTAGTCTTGATCCCTAGAATGTATGCTTAGCGTTGTAGTCACCGGCAGCCAAAAATCGTGGGCCTAGTTTATTAAAAAATGTTCCATAATCACTTTCTGCAATAGAATACCTAGGAGGGGAGTAAATTGAAGAAATTACCAGGTTTTGGTGACAATTTTCAATGCAGATATTAGTTGCTTGAAGATAGTCTTCGCAATGATCACCCATTAAGTAGTGTTTTAATCGCGATTTAATAAGTATAGCAGAGAAACCGCAAGCTCTACCTCGGGGTCCTTGGTGTCATATAGGGTATATCCGTTAATTTTAAAAAAGCTTCTTGATGTCAAATGCGTCTCTGAGATAAGCATAACATCAATTTGTTTATCAATCATGAAGTATTCAAGTTCGTTTTTATGTTGGCGGATACCGTTTGCGTTCCAAAAACAGATTTTCAAGTTCATGGCTTGTTGAATGCAGTCTGCAATAATGTAGACTGCTTTTTTAATATTTCCTGTATCATGCAGGTCATGTTGGTTGTGAAAAAATTTACTGTTTGAATTAGGTTTTCTAATAAAGCTTCAATTCGACTTACATCAATGCCAGAATTTACGTTGGCAATAGGCCCTTTTTGAGATGTGGACTGGTTAGACTTTAAAGCGTTAGCGTATGAGAACTGACTGATAGGTATTTTATGAGCTATGCCCTGGTTGGGCTGCAAAACGTTGGCGTATAAGGGCCGCCTGGTAGCTGATTGGGACAACTGAGGATAATTATTGTTATCGATAATAGGTTGTGCGTGCGACGAATTACGTCTTTTTGAAAAGGACTGCTTAACGTGGGCATAAACAGGACAGCCCCTGTAGTTGGCAGTATGGTTTTCACCGCAATTGCTACATTTTTTAATTTTTGCATCATCTTTAGGTTTATCACAAATAGCAGTGCCATGTAATTCCCCGCACACGACACAAACGGTGCGCAACTTACAATATGTTCTGCATTGGATGGGCTCTGCTCGCTTATGTGGTTCCTCTACGGTTACTCTTCGGTGCAGTAAATACTTTAAATTATAAAAAGGGTGTATTTCATTTTTGTTTAATTTAATGTCACCTGGTTCCAGTTCCACACGAAATAGTGGTTGCGGGACTCTCTCCCTTTATTTAATGTTAGTAACATTTTTCACTTTAAAATTATTATTTAACAGACCCTCTTTAATCTCCTCTGGATCCACATATGAATCGATACCTTTTACCACTACCTGGAGGCCCTTGGCACTTTTAAGTTGGTATGTGTAAAAATTTTTATTTTGTGTTTCGAACTCAGAAATTACTGTGCGGTAAGAATTTTCCTGATAAGCTAGAATTTTTGTCTCGTGTATTACGCCTCGTTTTAAAGGACTGAAGTAAAACGCCTGTTCTCCAATTAATTGCACTAGCATTTTAATTAACTCATTTGAGTTTTGCTCTCTCAAAAATATTGGAGGTGGCTTACTCGACCTGGTTATGATAGTGATTTCATCTTCTTCGAATTGCAAATCGATTTTGGGAAGCTGGTGCATCATCTCCGGCCATTTTTGCTACTGAAGCGATACTTGAAGAATTTGGACTCCTTTTCCTTTTTATCACAGTTATATAGCGATCAATTCCTACTTGTATTTTTGGCTTTTCCGTACAAATCTCTAAGGAACCACCTTCAGGCGTTTTTTCTCTTTCAGGTATTTCAGGGTTAATTTTGTTAGCACTTGTTGTTGCTAGGTTCTGCAGTATAGCTGACTTTAAAAACATGTTTACGGGATCTTTTGTCGCAGTCTATTATAGAGATTGAGTTTGAACGTTCACGATAATAAATTGTTGAGGCTGAAGTTGCATTTTTTGCTTTATTACTGTGTGCTGCACCTGTAACACAAGCATTTTTGCTATTCTCTGCTGTTGTTGTTATATTGCTATTGTTGGAGCAACTCATAAGAGTTCTCAGTTTTTTTTTTTTTTTTTTGTT
This sequence comes from Pollenia angustigena, assembly GCA_930367215.1. Classification (NCBI taxonomy): domain Eukaryota; kingdom Metazoa; phylum Arthropoda; class Insecta; order Diptera; family Polleniidae; genus Pollenia; species Pollenia angustigena. The sequence continues at coordinate 4,616,438 of OV884061.1, read as the reverse complement.
TTTTTTTTATGTATAACGCGATCACAGTTCGGTTTGTGCTTTGTTGTGATACAGACGTGTATTTTAGCCCCGCATACGATTTGAACTATTAATTAATCACATTTGATTTTGTAATCTAAGCAGCGAATGGACGCTTAAAAAAAAACAAAATAATATATTATAATAATATATACAATTAATGTTGAGAGAATTTCAACTAATTGTAGTGGGGAGTGTAAGACGAGATAAACCCACTTTTTTATTGTTGATGTATTTTGTTCAAGCTTTGATATTGTTACAAGTAAAACTGTTGCTATAAGTCTTATACGTTTAACAGTTTTATTTAGTTTAATATCTTTAGTTTGTCTAAAATCTTTATGGATGAAGTTTCCTCATGATCTGGCCTAAGCAACCAGTGAAATGCATAGGAATAGCTTATCCCATCAACAATAAATTTCAAGTGTTTTTATCAAGAATAAAAACTGGGAATTAAGCACGAATAACAAAATCTTTTGAAATTAAAATTTTGTATTCCCAAAAATTGAAATTACTTTTTGATAATAAACAGGCAAGTGCACGGCCTAAAAAAACACTTAATTGACAACATCTTTTGTAAGTTGTTGTTTGTTTTTTATTTTGTTTTTCGTAACCTACTTACAACTACAATTAATGTTGAGAGAATTTCAACTAATTGTAGTGGGGAGTGTAAGACGAGATAAACCCACTTTTTTATTGTTGATGTATTTTGTTCAAGCTTTGATATTGTTACAAGTAAAACTGTTGCTATAAGTCTTATACGTTTAACAGTTTTATTTAGTTTAATATCTTTAGTTTGTCTAAAATCTTTATGGATGAAGTTTCCTGATGATCTGGCCTAAGCAACCAGTGAAATGCATAGGAATAGCTTATCCCATCAACAATAAATTTCAAGTGTTTTTATCAAGAATAAAAACTGGGAATTAAGCACGAATAACAAAATCTTTTGAAATTAAAATAATATATTTTGTTAATTAAATTATTTAACATAATAGTGAACAATTTAAAACGATCAAATTAAATAAAATAAATCAGTAAAAATATATATGTACGTATGAATGTTCATACATGTGTATACATATTCTGAACAAAACATTTAAATTCTGGTTTTTCTTTTGTTGTTGTAAAATACAATAAATAATAAAAATATTAAAGCAAAGCAAAACGGTGAAAAACAAAAACAACTCTTTGCATGAGTACAAACAGTGAAACAACACTAAGACAAAATGAAAGAAACGTTTACGTTTTAGTTAATGCAAATGAAAATAATGCAGAAATAAATAAAACAAAACAATATTAACTACCTAACGGCTAAGCCAATTACTCGAACACGTTCCCTCTCACCCTCGGTATTTACACAAACGGTGGATAGTGACTCATTAAAAAAACTACAACAAGATTTGGTGACAAGTGTTGCCAGGCCAGCAAGTATTGCCGTGACGTCAAAAACAAATTTAGTGGGCAATGATACCATGAACTTAAACACAAATGCAATGGAAAACCCCCCTGTAAAAAGTTGTCAAAAGCCTACAGTACAAGTTGGTATGGACAGGTACAAAACAGTGCTTAAACGGGGACGCAGCCCTACCTCTGCAGCAGTTGCTTCGGCATCAAAAGTACCATCTTTTGATAAAATAAATACACAAAATCGTTTCGCGATTCTGGAGGATGAATCCTCTGAAGCACCAAACGTCATTAAATCGTCTAAGCCACCCCCGATATACCTTAGAGAGCAAAACTCTAATGAGTAAATAAAAAGTTTAATTTCGGTGATAGGTGAAAATTCCTTTTATGTAGCTGCAATAAAGCGCGGTATCATTAACGAGACTAAAATACAGGTGAATCACGAGGATGATTTTCGAAAGGTAATTACAAGATTTGAGACTCTGAATAAAAACTTTTATACGTATCAACTGAAGAGCAGTAAAGGTCTTCAGGTAGTAATCAAGGGCATAGACTCATGCGTAGACCCAGGGGAAATTAAAGCTTTTTTGGAAGAGAAGGGCTTTAAAATCAAAAACGTAACAAATATCAAAAATAGGGAAAAAAATCCCCAACCACTATTTCGAGTGGAGCTTGAACCTGGCGACGTTAAGCTCAAAAAAAATGAAACGCATCCAATTTATAATTTGAAATATATTCTGTACAGAAGGGTAACTATTGAGGAGCCGCACAAAAGAAATGGTCCTGTTCAATGTCTAAACTGCCAGGAATTTGGCCATACTAAGGCATACTGCTACTTACCCCCTATTTGCGTAGTATGTGGTGAATTACATGGAACAGTTCTTTGCGACAAGTCTAAAACCGACCCCAACGTAAAAAAATGTAGCAACTGTGGCGGTAATCACACTGCCAATTATAGAGGATGCCCTGTATATACTATCGTCAAGCAGTCGGTCGGACCGAAAACTAACCCCCCTCAAATGCACGTAACAAATCAGGTTAACCCTTTCACGCCAATGGGAAATATATTTCCCAAAACTTAAATTGATTATTTTGGTAAAGAATTTTTTTAAAATATTTATTTTGACATTAAGAGGTCGTACAACAGCTATGATTTATTGTAAATAAAAGTTAAAAGGTGGTGATACTTAAAGGGGTATAGAATAATAAAGGAAGGAAAATCCCATTTTTCTCCACCGAAAGTACGTTTCGATTTGGCTCGTTTTGTCGTGGATTTTATTATGTTTTTAAGTTTTGTAAGTGATAAATATTATGTGATTAGTAAGGAGAAATGATAAATAATAATAAAAAATTTATAACTGATCAATAGTTGTTCAATTTTGTATATTTACTCTATGGGAAACATTTTTCCCTATGGACCAGAAGAGAAAATTTACTCTTACTACTGCTAAAATTTTAGCAATGACAAGCAGAAGTGTAGGGAGTTCCTTTTACGCCAAAATTAGATATTATAGCTGCTAATGGCGGATTTGAGTGATAGGGAAGATAAAGTTCACCTAGATGAACAATATCAAGACTTTTTAGAAGAAATTAATATTGTGAAATAAGTAAATTTTCACTCTGGTCCATAGGAAAAAATGTTTCACATAGAGTTAATATACATAATTGAACAACTTTTGGCCAGTTTTAATTTTTTATTAGTATTTTTCATGTACTTCACCTTGATGAAGAAGGCCAAGACTTTTTAGGAGAAGACTTGAAGCGTCTGTGGATGTGGTTGAAATCGAAAGTGCAGTACAAGAAACTGGCCAAAACAAACTGTGGATGCCAGCACATCTCTTCATAATGAAGATGAACCTGGTTTTAGATGGACAAGTGGCTCTTATAAACCCCATACAGCAAAACTGAAGATCCTTTACTGTTGAAAAGGACAAAATGAAAGCATATTGAGGAATGCATTTTGTTATAAGAAACAAAGTGTTACCAAATCATTGAAGTTACTGATCTACTGATGAAGTGTCCCTTACATAGCTAACATTATGACTAGAACAATATTTGAGCAAATACGTCAATTTCTCCAATAATTATAAAACCTTTTTTAAATTGAATTGTTTTAGTTGTAAAATCATTCATAAAAGTATCTGAAGTATTTTTTACCCCCTTTATCGTCCAGTGGGAAAAATATTTCCCAAAAAATTCCACAAAATCTAACCACAAGATTTTTATTTCTTTGCAATTTTAGTTTATTTTATATAATAATCGAATAAAAAAATCCATTGGATATTAAAAAATAACCAGGGTTTCCTTATGGACGTGAAAGGGTTAACACAAATGAAATTCAAGCCCCCCAGCCTAGTAATAACAGAACATCTTACGCTAACGTCCTAAAATCAAACCATGAGCCAATGCAAGGTGCCTCGCCAAGTAATGATGAAACTCAATTTTCTAATTTAAGTCGTTTAGAAAAAACCATGGAAACATTAGTGCAAACAGTAAATAATTTTACGAACACAATGGGTAATATGATGCAGGAAATGCTTAGAATGCAATCGATGTTATTGCAAGCTGTACTTAACAAACCATGAACTGTTTAAAAATTTGTTTTTGGAACGCAAACGGCATCCGCCAGCATAAAAATGAATTAGAATACTTTCTTAAAAATAAACAAATTGATGTCATGATGATTTCTGAAACTCATTTGACCTCAAGAAGTACGTTTAAAATAAATGGTTATATACTATATGATACCAAGGACCCTCGAGATAGAGCTTGTGGAGGTTCTGCCATTTTAATAATGGCCCGAGTCAAACACTACCTAATGTGTGATCATCGTGAAGATTATCTCCAGGCAACGAACATTTGCGTTGAGGAATTAAATAGAAACCTAATTATTTCATCGTTATACTCCCCGCCTAGATTTTTAATATCGGAGGACCAATATTGTAAATATTTTAAATCATAAGGACCGTGTTTCCTAGCCGCTGGCGATTATAACGCTAAACATACCCTCTGGGGGTCGCGACTTATAACACCAAAGGGTCGTGTTTTATTTAACATAATTTCTAAAATGGATTTAAATGTGGTAGCGAGCGGACAACCAACATATTGGCCCACTGATCATCAAAAAATTCCAGATGTCATAGATTTCGGCGTGGTTAAAAACATTCCCATAGAAACGATTCAAGTTGAAGCCTCCCTAGATTTATCTTCCGACCACACACCTACAATTGTTACTATAATGAACCCCAATAGAATTGTACCTCCGACGACAGCTACGCAAATTAATTGGTTGAAATATAAAAAATATCTCAGTACCCATTGCACAGAAAATATTCCGCTCAGTACACCGGATTATGTAGATCGCTCTATTGACAATTTTGACAGTTTTCTGAAACTAGCTGTTCAACATTCCAATATTGCCCCCAAAAAAACAAAAACTATTAAAATATATTCCACAGATGTCGAGCATCTTTTGTCTAAAAAAAGGAGGGCTCGAAGAGAGTGGCAATTGCACAGATCCCCTCAACTTAAGAACTTACTTAAAGAGTGTACAAAAAGACTAAGAAAGTTACTGCAGACTAAGAAAACGGCTTCTCTGGAAAAATATCTTAAGGAACTTGATGCAACCCCACAATCAGACTACTCATTATGGCGTGCAGCTAGAAATCTCAAAAGGCCAGTTGTCTCTAAACCACCATTAAGAAACTTGAATGGAAGTTGGGCAAGAAATGATGTTGAAAAAGGAAATCTGTTTGTCAATCATTTAAAAAACGTATTTACCCCAAATATATCTCACGATATTGCGGTCGAGTTACCATCTGTTGCTGCTAGAGCAGCTGTTCCGCTAAGATTTGAGATAAGAGAAATCGCAAAGGCTATTTGTGATTTAAACCCCAAGAAGGCTCCTGGTTTTGACAAGATCAGCAACAAAATGCTTTTGGAGCTACCCAGCATAGCAAAGAAAATTATTCTTTTAATTTTTAATGCTATTTTACGCCTTGAATACTATCCTCAAAAGTGGAAGGTCTCCTTAGTCACCATGATACCTAAACCTGGAAAGGATCACACAAAAGTTGAGTCATATAGGCCTATAAGCTTACTTTCTAATATATCAAAGCTGTTTGAGAAGCTGTTAGCGTCAAAATTAACCCCAATTTTAAATGAAAATAGATGCATTCCTAACCACCAATTCGGCTTTAGAAGAGAACACAGCACAATTGAGCAAACTCATCGTATAGTAAACGCAATAAGAAAAGCCTTTGAAGAAAAAAAATATTGTTCCGCTCTCTTCATCGATGTTTCTCAAGCTTTCGATAAAGTCTGGCATGAAGGCTTATTACATAAATTGAAGCTAAACTTACCAGTCAACACACACAATCTGTTAGAAAGCTACGTAGTCGGTCGAAAGTTTATTATTAAAGAAGGTGATTATTTAAGCTCTCCTCAGCAAATTGACGCTGGAGTCCCTCAGGGAAGCATCCTGGGCCCACTTTTATACTTAATATATACCTCGGATATGCCAACAAACAACTACACACAAACTTCAACATTTGCTGATGATACAGCTTTTTTGAGCGTGCACGAAACCCGTCAAGAAGCATCTCGATACCTACAGGATCATATATTTCAACTCGAACTATGGTTAAAGCAATGGAGGATAGAGGTCAATGAGCAAAAATGCGTACATATAACATTCACCTTGCGTCGGGAATCATGCCCCCCTATTAAAATCAATAATCAAATAATACCTCAAAATTCGCATGTAAAATACCTCGGTATTCATCTAGATCGCCGTTTAACGTGGAAAAGCCATATAGAGGCAAAATTAACTCAAATGAAACTAAAAGCCATCCAAATTCATTGGCTTATTGGAAGAAACTCTGTCCTTAGTCTCGACTGCAAACTTCTTCTTTACAACTCCATCTTAAAGCCAATCTGGTGCTATGGTATTCAGTTATGGGGCACTGCCTCGGCCTCTAATATCGAAAAAATTCAAAGGCGCCAAAATAAACTACTTCGAATAATCACAGCTGCCCCTTGGTATGTTAAAAACTCAAATATTCACAAGGATCTCAATGTTCCATTAGTTAAAACTATGATTACGAAATATGCAGTAAAATACTTAAAAAGGCTCGAATTGCACCCGAACCCACTAGCACGAAATATTTTAAATGATAGCGGCCACACTCGCTTAAGAAGAAGAGACACTGCGGCACTTGTCCAATTAGATGAGCGATAAACACCTATAAAAGTGAACAGAACCCGCGATGAACAAAGTTTTTGTCTGGCACTGGCAGGACAAAAAATAATATTAGGTTAAGATTTGATTAATTATTGTTAGTTCATATTTAATAAGAAGATTCAATAAATAAATAATGAAAAAAAAAAAAAAAAAAAAAATGTATAACGCGACAGAGAAGTGTATGACAAACAAAAATTACCAAACGGTATTTTTTAATATTTTGTTGCAGTAAATATTTGATTTTTTTTATATTAAATGTTTGTAAGTTGTTAAAAACTCATTTTATTTACAGCGACGAATAATAAACACGTCCGGTTACTTCAAGAGCTTGCAATTAATCATATGTCGTGTTTTACTGGCGAAGAGGATATGAAGTCTTGTCTACTGGAGAAGTCTGCTTGCTCCAGAATAACTTGGTTCCTAAAGCAATTGAGTGGTTTATTCGTTGACTCAATAGTATAGGTTATAGAACCTTCTCTGTGCACTGTACCAGAGCACAGAGAAACTTTCCTTACCAGGTTTATGGAAGATCTTCGCATTGTGTTCGTATATAAATGCTTTCCAGCGTTTTATTTTAGGATTTGGGTTTCGGTCTGACACCGCAAAGGTCAGCGGCTGGTGGTCCGTATAAATATTTAGGTCCCGCACCCCATAGAGGTAATTTCTGAGCTTTTGGAGGGCCCAGACAATAGCTAATAGTTCACGCTCATTAGTAACAAAGTTCAACTCTTTATCCGTAAGGGTCCTGGAAATAATTGTAATTGGCTAGCCTTCCTGCGACAAAACTGCTCCCAAACCAAGCGCCGAAGCGTTTGTCGTCAAACTGAATGTTTTTGAAAATCTGGGTAGAGCAGCATGACATCTTATGAAGACAATATATCTTTTAACTTGTTGAATGCCCTGACTTGTTCCTTATCGAAATTAATTTTTATCTAGTTGGACTGCCTCGCACTAACTTTACCATTTTCGCCCTTAAGGATGTCTGTTAAAGGTTTTGCAATTGAGGCGAAATTCTTAATAAAACATCGGTAGAAGCTTGCTAGTCCCAGAAAAGATCTAACATTAAACAACCTTATCAGGACTAGTCCATATACCTTATCAGGACTAGTCCTGATTCCGCCGCTAGATACAATGAAGCCTAGATATTCAACACTTGATTTATCTCGTGACACTCTCATGTTGGCCTCATAAAGTCTTTCCAAGACCCATGCAATATGGTTGATGTGGTCCGTCTCATTTTCTGAGAAAATTATAACGTCAACATAAACGAAGCGCGACTTTCCTATTTGTTCGCATAATACATCGTCAATAACCGCTGAAAAATGCTGGGTGCGTTCTTCAGACCGAACAGAATTCATACTTGCCGTTTCCGATGGAGAAGGCAGTCTTTTCCCTATCGTGCTCTGCTAGCAATATCTGATGGAAAGCCGATTTAAGGTCAAGTGTTGTAAAATACTTGGCCTTTCCCAGATTTGAAAGGATCACTGTTACCTCTGGAATAGGATACTTGTCGTCTATAGTATTCTGATTAAGTATCCTAAAATCGATTAATAGTCTTTAATTTATGTTCCCCTGGTCGTCTTTGCATTTTTTGTCAACAACCCAGATGGGATTGTTGTAGGGGGACCTAGAAGGTTTTATTATACAATTTCTCAATAGGTCTTTTATCTCGTTATTTACAAAATCGGCGACACCCATTGGATAAGGATAAAGTCTTGAGTAGACTGGATCATTATTAATAGTACGAATTGTGGCAACCACGTTTGTATTAAAGGGTAATGACTCATTAGGGTTCGCAAAAACTCCCAAAAAGTTTTTCATTACTTTCCGAAATCTATCTACCACATTTTGAGGAAACTTAATATACTCGACCTGTGTGAAGCTCACGTTCTCACACCTTAAGAATTTCAATTTTTCCGTTCCTGAATTGGTTCGGATGTCTTTATGCTTAAAAACTAAAGTGGCACCTATCCGCGCTAGCAGATCAAGGCCAATTATACCGTCGAAAGTTGAATGTGAATGAAGTATGAAAAAGGGACTATTTGTTTCAAAAAGATTTATTACACATTTTTCATGAGTATTATTAAATCCATGTATGGATTTGACCATAAAGCCTCTGTCTACTGGAATAGTGTGGTTTAAGCCACTAAGAGGCTTTATGTAATTTTTTGAAGCCCCCGTGTCTATTAGTAGTTTTATAGTTTTCCCGCTACCATTCTTTCTATAATGGGATCAGGGTGTTTTGTATAAAAAATTAATTTCAAAACATTCGTTTTCATCGTCAATTTCTGATGCCTCCACTTCCGCTGTTTCTTGATATTTGTCCTGTCCTGGTATGGTATGGGGCTTTCCTGGGTTATATTGTTGATTATCTATTGTTTTACCCTCGAGAATTTAGCTGATCTGTCATTTGGTCTCTTTACCATCCGTTTGTAGCCCCCACGGTGTGCCGGCGGATTTCCGTCAAAGTATTGGAGGTCTTGAATTTGGCGACCATGATGCGCCGAATTGTTATTATTAAATCTGAAGCCGTTTATTTGTCTGGATCGTGATGAATGGTGATCCCTGGCGAAGTCTGGTTTTTTAAAGAAATTGGGATTTTTTCCCGGCTGAGGCCTAGTTCTCTGCCTTTCCCAATCGTCGAGGCTCCTGGCGTAGTTTGTCAAAAACAAATATCGCTCGTGATTTGATTCAACCTCCTGTGCGAGTGCCAGAGCGGAGGGAAGGTCCTTTGGCCTTGCCGAGAATGGTACATCACTTAAATTCTTTTTGGTGCCTGAAATAAACACTCGAAGCGCATCTGGCATCATATGCCATAATGGTTTTGTTTGTTAAGAGAGTCAACTTCTTCTCTACTTCGTCATAAAATTGTAAGAGCGTCATGCTTCCCTGTCGAAGGGTAGTGAGCATTTGTTCTATTAAATACGCGGGACGCTTGTCGGAATAAGTGAAGTCCAGTCGGTCAATAATAGCATTGAAGTTCAGAGCGGTACTGAAAGAGGCTAGCGTCATGTCTGCCATTCCTATTATTTTGTTCCTTATTATCTCTACAGCCTGATAATGTTTGGAACTGCCCACGTGTTTTTCAAAACGGTTGTGAGCGGTATGTGCCGCCTGCTTCCAAAGACGTAAGTTTCCTGTCTGCCCTCAAAATCTGGCAACGACTTTACGATGTTTAATGATTCATCGCACTGTGTTGCTGGCACTATTTCTATGTCTTTGTGCGCCGTGACTTCAGGAGTCGTGACCACAATGTCATTCAGTTTTTTGTTAAGGTCGTCGATTTGTTTGTCAAATGTCTGTTTCTGCAGCTGCAGGGCTGCCGTGATAGCACTGTTCACCAAGACTCGCAATTGGTTCGTACACGCAAAGAAAAAACATGGTTGTGGTAAACATATTCTAAGAGCAACATATTATGATAAGAATTATAATTGTAGTCACCATATTAAGATTATTATTGAATCATATTATGACTAAATATACTCGTACTATTACATCATAATATTTTTCCCTCAATCATATTATTGTTCTGTTAATCATACTAAGTTAAGAAGTAATCAAATTATTGTCATGGTAATCATAATAAGCTAAGAAGTAATCATATTATCATCATGTTAATCATAATAAATTTAGAAGCAATCATATTATGATAAGCACCTTCCATAGCTGTCATAAAAATACAAAATAAATTTAAATATTTTTGAATCGATTTTTTTTTGTGGGTTTTTACAATTTTTCTTAATGTTAATCAAATAGCGGAGTTCAATATAAGGCTTGCAAAAGAGCAAATGAAAAATCTGTGGTTTTCATGGGCAACGCGTGTGTCCATTTTTTCGATTTTAAGATGTTGATGAAATATCGTAGCGCTTTTATAAAATATAACGAAATCTCTGTATGTTTTGTTGTTGGATTTTACAAAAAAACTATGATATTTTGCATTTGCACTATTACATCACTAAAACTTGAATGAACTCCGCTAAAATTTTAATTTTTTTAATTTCTTTAAACTTATTTTTTTTTTATGGAATTTCATCTTTCAATTGTTTAACCGCTCACAAATAAAAAAAACGACACAGCTGCTTCAAAATTATTTAACAAATGGCGCTAACAAATTATGGTTAGAGTAAAAATAGTTTGATTGCATCTTTAACATAATATGATAAATGTATAGAAAGTTATCATGTTATGGCTATTAATTATCATGATATGGTTGTGAGAAATATAATATGTTTAGAAAGTTATCATAATTAAGTTGTTAGAAAAATAATTATTTTTCGGTCAACAATACTCAAATTCATAATTGCGATAAACATTGATGTGTTTACAGTAACTATAATATTGTTGATATTAAATAAAAATAACAATTATTTGTGTACGACAACAATATATTGTTACATTAAACATAGTGTTGTTGCCGTAACCATGCCCAACCATATTTTTTCTCTGCGTGTGCCTATCGTCATTTTGTCTTCCCACCAATTCTCTCTATTCGATTCAGTGCTATTCCTTCTTTCCACCTCTATCTTCTTAAGTTTTTCTACCACCTGATTAAGTTCGCTCCCTGATTCGCTATCGCTCATATGGAGTTAGTAGAAACGTCGTAAAAGGTCGAGCCTAAAATTATCAAAAAAAAAAAAACGTTTTTCATGTGTTTAAATTATTACTTCTCGAATGCTCTACTTTATATGATTTTCCCTTGCATTGATTTACACAATATATCATTTATTAACATCCTTATTATTTATTAACACAAGGATTATATGAAAGATTTGTTATATAATTATTTTTTCTGAACGCTCTTCTTACAATTTCATATTATAATATTCTTAGATCATACAGTGGGATGAAAAGTTGATGCCGGTTTTGTTGTGGATACTCTTTCGTATAAGGCAACACCTCTACCAAAAATGTTGATGAACACCGTTTGTCACATAAAAAACTTGTATCAGTGGTTTCCCGTTGAATTTTGTTTTTTTGTTATCCAAATGATTTGTTAAAAGTGTTGGGTTTTTTATAAGAATATTTTGTTTTAATCACTGTCAATCCATTTAAAAATGTTATTATAGCAGGGCAGTTTTTTATCTATTTAAAAAACTAAACTTTTCATAGAATATTGATAACTATTTTATAATTATTTTCAATCCGTTTAAAAATGTTATCATTTTCAATTCATTTAAAAATGTTATTATAGCAGGGCAGTTCTTTATCTATTTAAAAAATTAAACTTTTTATAGAATATTGATGACTATTTTATAATTATTTTCAATCCATTTAAAATTGTTATTATAGCAGGGCAGGTTTTTTTTTTATCTATTTAAAAAATTAAACTTTTTTATATTGATAACTTTTTATAAATATTTTCGTGCCCCAAGTTGGGCGCCAATTAAAACAAGTGATCTTGTTATTTTGAGTTCCGTTTGTAAACTGACTAAACTTTATTTTATTTTCAATTATATACATTCGATTTCTTTAATAAACAAAAAATACAATTTAGGCAAAAGTAAATAAAATCAATATTGTAAGTTCAATTCACCCAATTTGATCGTAAACCAAATATGTAAAGTAAACAAATATTTCTTCTTCAAATTATGTCATATAAAAATACAATATAAACAAAATTGAAATACAAAGAATAAACTTACGAAGGCCGGTTTCATATTTCGAATTAAAATTCATAAACTAATGACGCTGTTAACATATACTACATATTTATGTGACAGCGCATAGAGAAAGTTACCAGTAAGGTAAAGGGAACAGTAAAAACCAACTACACAAAACATGAGGTAGGGACGACCTACGCACGTTTTCAAGGTTGACCAACAAGGTGGAGATGTGTCGCTTTCATATGAGACCAATATCAACACGCTCGGTGATGGTACACCAAAGATACACGTATTTAAATCTTTAAAATGGCAAAACCCTTAGGTCCCTTTCTATTTTCCGCTAGTGCTTAAATTGTATAATTTATTGTAATTTTAATTATAATAAATATTAAAATTTCAAAAGATTTTGCTATTCGTGCTTAATTCCCAGTTTTTATTATTGATAAAAACACTTGAAATTTATTGTTGATGGTATAAGCTATAATGCGCATATGATTTCACTGGTTGCTTAGGCAAGATCATCAGGAAACTTCATCCATAAAGATTTTAGAAAAACTAAAGATATTAAACCAAATAAAACTGTTAAACGTATAAGACTTATAGCAACAGTTATACTTGTAATAATATAAAAGATTAAACAAAACACATCACCAATAAACAGTGGGTTTATCTCATCTGACATTCCCCACTACAATTAGTTGAAATTCTATCAGCATTAATTGTAGTTGTAAGTAGGTTAAGAAAAACAAAATAAAAACAACAACAACTTACAAAAAATGTTGTCAATTAAGTGTTTTTTTTAGGCCGTGCACTTGCCTGTTTATTATCAAAAAGTAATTTCAATTTTTGGGAATACAAAATTTTAATTTCAAAAGATTTAGCTATTCGTGCTTAATTCCCAGTTTTTATTATTGATAAAAACACTCGAAATTTATTGTTGATGGGATAAGCTATTCCTATGCGCATTTCACTGGTTGCTTAGGCCAGATCATCAGGGAACTTCATCCATAAAGATTTTAGAAAAACTAAAGATATTAAACCAAATAAAACTGTTAAACGTATAAGACTTATAGCACAGTTCTACTTGTAATAATATCAAAGTTTAAACAAAACACATCAACAATAAACAGTGGGTTTATCTCAGCTTACATTCCCCACCACAATTAGTTGAAATTCTCTCAACATTAATTGTAGTTGTAAGTAGGTTAAGAAAAACAAAATAAAAACAACAACAACTTCCAAAGATGTTGTCAATTAAGTGTTTTTTTTTTTATGCCGTGCACTTGCCTGTTTATTATCAAAAAGTAATTTCAATTTTTGGGAATACATAATTTTAATTTCAAAAGATTTTGCTATTCGTGCTTAATTCCAGTTTTTATTATTGATAAAAACACTCGAAATTTATTGTTGATGGGATAAGCTATTCCTATGCGCATTTCACTGGTTGCTTAGGCCAGATCATCAGGAAACTTCATCCATAAAGATTTTAGAAAAACTAAAGATATTAAACCAAATAAAACTGTTAAACGTATAAGACTTATAGCAACAGTTCTACTTGTAATAATATCAAAGATTAAACAAAACACATCAACAATAAACAGTGGGTTTATCTCATCTCACATTCCCCACTACAGTTAGTTGAAATTCTCTCAACATTAATTGTAGTTGTAAGTAGGTTAAGAAAAACAAAATATAAACAACAACAACTTACAAAAGATGTTGTCAATTAAGTGTTTTTTTTAGGCACTTGCCTGTTTATTATCAAAAAGTAATTTAAATTTTTGGGAATACAAAATTGTAATTTCAAAAGATTTTGCTATTCGTGCTTAATTCCCAGTTTTTATTATTGATAAAAACACTCGAAATTTATTGTTGATGGGATAAGCTATTCCTATGCGCATTTCACTGGTTGCTTAGGCCAGATCATCAGGAAACTTCATCCATAAAGATTTTAGAAAAACTAAAGATATTAAACCAAATAAAACTGTTAAACGTATAAGACTTATAGCAACAGTTCTACTTGTAATAATATCAAAGTTTAAACAAAACACATCAACAATAAAAAGTGTTTTTATCAATAATAAAAACTGGGAATTAAGCACGAATAGCAAACTCTCTTCAATAATGACCAAGTGGGTAATGCTAATAATACTTTGCACACATTATCTAGATGCACTCAATCGGTGCATAACTTAATCACTCAAAACCACATACAGAAGCAACCGGCATTAGTCACTACAAAAGGCGCTATACCTAAACAGAAAAAAATAGACTCAACAAAAGAAAACCTAACACTAACAGGCAGTGATCGTTACTTCACTATAACTAAGCGTAAACGAAGCCCAAATTCTACGAAAAAGCAACCTTCGCCAAAATTAATTAAAAGTACTTCTACAACAAATACGGTAAGTGAAAACCGATATTCTATTTTAGACAATGAATCTGAAGATATGGCCGATGAACCAAAAAAAACGTACAAACCGCCACCAATATACGTACGAGAGCCCAATTCTTAGTCAATAGTTTATCCGATAAAGTCGGTAAAAACAACTTTTACGTGGTCTCTATTCGAAGAGGCAACCTCACTGAAACTAAAATACAAACACCCACTAAAGTAGGCTACCGCGAAGTTATAAAATACTTAGACTCGGAAAAAAAAAGTTACTACACCCATCAATTAAAAAGTGCAAATGGTCTTACCGTTGTAATCAAAGGTATTGAGGGCAATGTTCCTATAAACGATATAACAGCAGCAATAAACAGCGAAGGCTACGAAGTAAAATCAATTCATAACATATTCAATAGGAACAAAATCTCGCAACCACTTTTTAGGGTTGAAATCGCTTTTGACCCCAAAAAACTTAAAAAAAATGAGCCCCACCCCATTTATAACTTGCGGTATCTCCTTAACCGTAGAATTTCCGTGGAGGAACCTAGAAAACGCAAAGATCCACCCCAATGTTTAAATTGCCAGGAATTTGGCCATACAAAAAAATACTGTAGACTACCAGCAGTCTGTGTCAAGTGTGGGGACATCCACAAAACTTCCGAATGTTCAAATTCCAAAAACGATCCCACCCTCAAAAGATGTGGCAACTGTGGTGGAAACCATACCGCCAACTACAGAGGTTGTCCAGTTTTCATCCAACTCAAGAAAACGTACTCCAATAAACCAGATTATCGTCAATTCAGATCTAATGACTTCCCACAACTCAAAAACGCGCACATTCCTAATCAAAATGCCCCCTATGCACAGAACACTAATAATAACAATGGTCCAGGAGTTATGTCTTCTAATCTACAAAGCAATTTCCCCTCATCCGTTCAATGTGAAACACTTCGTAACGATAGTAGAACTGTGAACCCTACACCTATAACATACGCTCAAGCAACAAGGAAATCCCAATATTCCGAAAACCCTTCACAATCTTCTTACCGTCAACAAATTTTTAATCTCCCCTCATCCGCTCAATCTAAAACAACTCGTAATGACAGTAAAACAGTAAACCCCACACCAATATCGTACGTTCAAACATCAAGAGAATCCCAATTTTCCGAAACCCCTATACAAAAAAGTTCATTAGAAGCGTCCATTGAAGTTTTAATTCAAACTATGAACAACTTTATGTCTAACATGCAAGTCATTATGCAAGAATTGCTCAGAAACCAGGGCATGCTAATTCAAGCATTCTTAAACAAACAATGAACCAGATAAAAATATATTTTTGGAACGCCAATGGCCTCAGCCAACATAAACAAGAAGTAGAACACTTCTTGAGTTCCCAAGAAATTGACATACTGCTAATATCTGAGACACATTTTACTG
Source organism: Pollenia angustigena (assembly GCA_930367215.1). Classification (NCBI taxonomy): domain Eukaryota; kingdom Metazoa; phylum Arthropoda; class Insecta; order Diptera; family Polleniidae; genus Pollenia; species Pollenia angustigena. The sequence goes on along the minus strand of OV884061.1, from coordinate 4,600,348 downwards.
TTCAAAACTGTTTTAGAATCAAAGGATACTCAATATACGATACTAAACACCCCAGTGGAAAAGCGTGTGGTGGTTCCGTCATAATTATAAAAGAAAAACTGAGTCATTTTCCATTGAACGAATATAAAACAGAACACATCCAAGCAACTTCCATTACCCTTATGGCAGAAAATCTAAAAATTTCTTCTGTTTATTGTCCTCCTAAACATAGCATACCGGAATCCCAATACACCCATTACTACAAAACCTTAGGTACCAAATTTATTGCACCTGGGGATTACAGCGCAAAGCACACGCACTGGGGTTCTCGACTCAATAACACTAAAGGGAGACAGCTTTTAAAATCGATAGTCTCATGCAAACTAGATGTTCTCTCTGGGGGTCAGCCAACTCATTGGCCATCAGACCCAAACAAGATTCCCGATATTCTCGACTTTGCGGTATTAAAGAACATTAAACGTGAACACATTTCTATAGTCACATCTCTAGATCTGTCGTCCGACCATTCGCCTTCAATATTGACGGTCTTTCAGGAACATCCGATCCCCAAGCACCGGTATTTCCCAAACAGGATGACTAATTGGCTTAAATATAAAAAGTATATAAGTTCACACTTACCCTCTAATATCTCATTGAAAAATGAAGAAGAAGTGCAAGAAGCAATAAGCATGTTTACAGATACAATTTATATCGCAGCAAAAGTTTCTACACCGACTATAAATCAGACTACGAAAAAAGCACAGTGCCCACAAAATGTTCAAACTCTGATCAGAGAAAAAAGAAACCTAAGAAGATTATGGCAGCAACATAGATCTCCAGCTTTAAAACTCCAACTTAACCAATATCAAAGAGCACTCCGCAAAGTTCTCCAGGAAAACAAAGTATCGTCCCTCCAAAGATATCTACAAAATCTTGATCCAACAGAAAGAACTAACTACAGCCTATGGAGAGCCACTAAAAACCTAAACTGTCCTATAAGTTACGAGTCTCCAGTTCGCCTTATTGACGGCAGTTGGGCCAGAAGTCCAAATGGCAATTCTAAAGCCTTTGCGGACCACCTAGAACAAGGGTTCAAACCCAATAACACCAACTCCGACATAATTGTCCCACAGATAAATGAGAAAGTAGTTTCCCCCATGAAACTTCGATTTCCTAACATAATAACAGCTGTTCGAAATCTAAACACAAAGAAATCTGCTGGTCAAGACCAAATTACAGCAAACATGTTACGTGAACTACCTAGCAATGCCCTAAGACTTATGCTTTATATATTTAACGCAATCCTGCGTATAGCCTTTTGCCCTTCCTCTTGGAAAATATCCGAGATTATAATGATTCCAAAGCCAGGAAAAGATCCTAGTCAAGTAAGCTCATACAGGCCAATAAGTCTTCTCTCTATTTTATCAAAGCTTTTTGAAAAATTATTTCTAAATGCACTAACTCCATTCCTTCCGAAAAGCCACAGTACGGTAGAACAAATTCATCCAATAGTGACTCTTATCAGAAGAACATTTGAGGAAAAGCTACATTGCACTTCATTATTTATTGATATTTCTCAAGCCTTTGACAAAGTCTGGCACAAAGGGTTAATATATAAAATAGTTTCGCTGTTACCCCAAAATACACACAAACTTCTAAAAAGTTACTTAACCGACAGAACATTCGTGGTCAAGGTCAAAGACATAATCTCAAGCCCCAGACAAATTTCGGCGGGTGTTCCCCAAGGCAGTATTCTTGGTCCCCTTATGTATATTCTATACACTGCAGATATGCCCACAAGTGCCCTTACACATACTGCAACCTTCGCAGACGACACCGCATTTCTTTGCATAGATAAAAATCCTAATATTGCTTCTTACAACTTGCAAGCTCACATTTATGAAGTTGAAAAATGGCTTACTAAATGGAATATAATGGTAAATCCTTCGAAATGTGCCCAGGTTACATATACTTTAAGAAGGGAAAACTGCCCTAATATAACAATAAACAATATCAATGTCCCTGAGAAGTCGCATATAAAATATCTGGGAATTCACTTCGACCGACGTCTCACTTGGTCTCAACATATTGACTTAAAATGTACACAACTAAAACTTCTCAGTTGCTCTGGCTCCTAAACTCTCACTCCACCCTCAATCTTGAATTTAAGGTCCTGTTATACAAAGCCATACTCAAGCCAATCTGGACTTATGGAATACAACTATGGGGAACTGCATCAGTATCCAATGTTAAAAATTGCAAAGAAGGCAATCCAAAATATTACGCCTTATAACTGGCAGCCCGTGGTTTATCCGCAACGAAAACATAAACAAAGATCTTAGCATCCCATACATCCGTTAAGAAATACAGAAATATTGTTCCAAATACGTGCGTAAATTGTCAACACATCCAAATCCCTTAGCACAGACCGTACTCCTATTTAGAGGACATAGTCGTTTAAATAGAGAAGATACATTGGCTATAGCTCACCAGTAAAGAAACGCAAAACCTGTTAACACTCATTGGTCACTTATGCGCTGGCATCAGGGCCACAATATACGTTTAGCTTAAGATATTAATACTTATTGTTATTTTTCTCAAAGAAAAGCTCCAATAAACAAAATAAGAAAGCTTTAAAAAAAAAAAATCTTTTGTAAGTTGTTGTTGTTTTAATTTTGTTTTTCTTAACCTACTTACAACTACAATTAATGTTGAGAGAATTTCAACTAATTGTGGTGGGGAATGTAAGATGAGATAAACCCACTGTTTATGTGTTTTGCTTAAACTTTGATATTATTACAAGTAGAACTGTTGCTATAAGTCTTATACGTTTAACAGTTTTATTTGGTTTAATATCTTTAGTTTTTCTAAAATATTTATGGATGAAGTTTCCTGATGATCTGGCCTAAGCAACCAGTGAAATGCGCATAGGAATAGCTTACCCCATCAACAATAAATTTCAAGTGTTTGTATCAATAATAAAAACTGGGAATTAAGCTCGAATAGCAAAATCTTTTGAAATTAAAATTTTATATTCCCAAAAATTTAAATTACTTTTTAAATATTTAAATAAATAAATAATAAATTTTAACAAACTTAATTATAAAAAAATTATTTCAGTATTTTGATAACTTAGCCATTTTTTAACCGATTAAACAGATTTATATACCGACGTGTTAAAGAACAAATTTTCCAGTTAGTTGGGTTATAAAACTTGGACTCGGGAAGATCTGTCCTTCCCGAAAGTGGATATTGAAATTGTTGTCATAACTTTTTCGTATCTGAACCGATTTTCCCGAGTTTTTCAGAAAATATTTTCTATAAGGCGTAACCATAGCATTTGTGTTGAAAATTATACATGACAATTTTAAGTTACTTATATAACATAAAACTATAACTTACAAGATAACTTATAACTATAAATAATTCTTAGATAATTTAACTTTCGTAACACTGCCCTCCACTTAAGCCTGTTCGTCCCGAACAGGTTTAGATTCTCCTTCTCCATATTGAGCTAGTCGTTCTAAAGGCACCACTTTCATTTTTGATCTTGGGCTCCTATATTTCTGGATTCGGTACACCACTTCATTTAATTTATTTATTACTTTATACGGCCCATCCCAACGAGTCTGCAGTTTGGGAAATAATCCTTTCTTCCGTTGTGGGTTAAAAAGTAAGACCAGCTGGCCTTCTTTGAAACCTTCCGAATTTGCCCCTCGGCCGTATCTGGCTTTCATCTTGTCACTGGACAAATTCACACGCCTTCGTCTTAACTAGTTTTTCTGCTCTTGGGTAGAGTCCTTATTATTTGCCGGTACGGATAGTTCACCAACGTGGTACGGCTGGACCGAATTTCTACTTCCTCCAATAAGACCGCTACCTGCAACGCACGTGATCATTAAATTGTGCAATCAATCACGGCTTGCTTGCATCCGACCCAATAGTAGCTTGCTTTTAACTTCTTAATGGTTTTCGTAACGCTAAGATGCCCACTACCAGTACTTTCGTGGAATTTCTTCACAATTTCACATTCTTTAGAAGACGGTACTACCATAAGGCTTTCAACCGTTTTTCCATCAATACTTTCCCATGTACGGTATAGACAACCATTTACCATCCGCAGACTACTCCACTGCGCCCAACACGCTTTCATTAGTGGACCCTTCAATCTAATTTCTTCATGAGTCGGCCTTTCACCTTCTTTCTTAGCCTTCATAATTTGCGCTAATATGGGGTTACTTTTCTACGCCGTTGGCCAATCTTCGCTGGATTTCACATATAATAAGGGAATCTCATTTATGCGTTTCTTGTTTTAAGACTCTGTACAGTGCTTGCTTTTATGTGCTCGCTTTCCTACGTTTTTCATCGTCTCTTCGGGATGTCAATTTGTTATGATCACTAGTGACTAGCTGTCTTACAAGAGCTTCACTTCCATTCGCAACGCTAAGGGGTATTTCTAGACCATACAAATTCATAATTTTGATATATCCGTTTTTTATCAACAACACTGATCTAAAAAGATTCATTTCGGTGATTTTTACAAAAAGCGATCACCCAAATGCTAGCTGGTTGGGTATTTTATACACACATACATATAAATTGTCTATTGTTCGACCTTGATTTTTTTAAATTTATATTTACATATTTTATTAAGCATGAGGTCTATTTTTTATAAAACTATTTATTTTCATTACAAAAGATTTTGTTATTCGTGCTTAATTCCCAGTTTTTATTATTGATAAAAACACTTGAAATTTATTGTTGATAGGATAAGCTATTCCTATGTGCATTTCACTGGTTGCTTAGGCCAGATCATCAGGAAACTTCATCCATAAAGATTTCAGAAAAACTAAAGATATTAAACCAAATAAAACTGTTAAACGTATAAGACTTATAGCAACAGTTCTACTTGTAATAATATCAAAGTTTAAACAAAACACATCAACAATAAACAGTGGGCTTATCTCATCTTACATTCCCCACTACAATTAGTTGAAATTCTCTCAACATTAATTGTAGTTGTAAGTAGGTTAAGAAAAACAAAAGAAAAATAACAAGAACTTACAAAAGATGTTGCCAATTAATAGATTTTATATCTTTAGTTTTCCTAAAATCTTTATGGATGAAGTTTCCTGATGATCTGGCCTAAGCAACCAGTGAAATGCAAATAGGAACTTTTGATTTTAACGGTCACCTTAGGGTACCACCGTACTTTTTGGCTTTGAATTGTATCAAAAAAGTACAATTGCACCAACTTTATCCACCGTGGTACGTTAGAAACAAATGATATGCGTTTGACTATTTTTTTTTAACAAACGCACACAAACACAAATATTAAAGCTGAATTGACGTGTGTAAGAAAAAACAGTTCTAAAGAAAAAATTCGCATCAATGCTGCTGTTTACTTTTTATTTTAATTAGGTTTTGTTCAATATGAATTTTAGAGAAAACTTGTTATGGCAAAAGTGGTTGGAAACTTTACTAACAACAACTTCTTAAAAAACGGTTTTTATGTAAAATTAATATTTTCCTAAATATAAGTCATACAAGTCGGACTTTGCGATTTTTCTCAAACTTTGGCGGGCTTGAGGGACGGCTTAGCCTTCGCCGATCGTCTTTAAAATTTTTTTGAGTTGTTTTTTTTTATATAAAAAGACAAATATTGGCGCGTATTGTGTTGTTTGATTGCCGCACAAGAAGACAATAAATATTGGTGCATTTTTTTTTATTTTTATTGACGCGCGGTTGCATAGCAAACAGTCACAAGATTGCCGCACCAGGGTTGCATTTGATTGGTAAAAGTAAGCACAATATTGTCCTCGATTGGTACAAGTGCCAATTGGTTGTGCAGTCAGACGATTGGTGTATTAAAATGTGTGAAAATTGGTGCATTCCGGCAATCGTGTGACCCCAGCTTTAGGCTGCAAGCTACACAATTCGGCTACGAACACTTTTAATGAGGAAGGGTTAAAAAATATATTGATTCTACGAGTTTGTTTCTTTATTTGAGCGGCATATCATGTACATACATTAATGTTAATGGGTTTGTAGGCGTAAAGTTAAACGCATTAAAATAAAACAACAACCACAAGGGGTTTTTATGAAAAAATTAGAGGCAGTCGTGGTTTTTTGGTCATATCTCAGCCATTTGTGGACCGATCTTGCTGAATTCCAATAGCAAGCAATGGTAGACTACATAATATGTGACATAAATGTAAAACAACCTAGCCGCTATCATGTCTGGGGACTCCGGAAAACACATTTCAAACGTAAGACGGACATCGGTAAATCAACTTCTCTCCTCATAAATACCCAGAATATATATACTTTAAGAGTCTTAGATAATTATTGTAGAAATTACAAACGGAATGACAAATTTAAATATACCCTTTTCCACCTTTGGCGAAGGGTATAATAATTGTAAATAAAGAATTGAATGTTGAAATAACTTATTTAAACTTATAGTTAAATTAAAAAAAAAAAAAAAAAAAAGAAAGAAAAAAGAGGAAATGAATTTGAAATCTAAATTTGTGTTAACTTGCATATAAAAAATTCGTCAAATTGTTATCTTTGTATATGTAACTTGTATAATTCTAATACTGTAATTTATAAAATATATTCTTCTTGTTGTATTAGAAAATCTATGAAATAAATAACTAAAATGAATGAAAAAAAATTATAATTTTATTACAAAAACTAACATAAATGGTAGAATAAGGCACGAAGTGATGTAAGACTTTGCAAAGATTCGTTTTATTCGACTGGAAAGCACACTGCTTAATTTCGTGAAGATCAGTCCATAATTTACCCTAGGCCCTATATAAACACTACTCTCAGAAGACCGTTTAGTATGCCTTAAGCCGCAATAAACAATGCTATCATAATAAAATTGAATAATTCATACTGGAAATCACACTAATAACTTCGTGACGATCGGTCCATAATTAACTAAAGGTCCCATATAAAGCCCACTCTGGTAAATTAATTAAATACGCCCAAAACCGTAGCAGAAGTAGATATTGCGATAAAATTCTTCCAACTTAGTTGCATATGGCCAGAAAAATGAAATTCACTGTAAACTCTAAAACTAATTTCACCGCTGTTTTGAAATATACTGAAATTTATGTGTTTGAATACCGGAAATCACTCTGCAGAATTTTGGGATGATTGGTTCATAACTTACCATTTAAGGTTAGCTTAAACTGTTACGAATCATGATATTTTACTCAAGCTAGTAAAAATTGTTACAAAAAAGCATAAAACTTTCTGATTGTCGGTGAATTATTTAATATAGATCTAAACCGTAACAAAATTTAATGCTGACGTCTGTTTTTATAACGATAAACTAATAATAAATATATATTCGGTGAAGGGTATCAAAGATTCGGCACAGCCGAATATAGCACTCTAACTTGTTTACATTAAAAAAGTAAATTTTTTGTAAACTTTCAATATTACAAGGCAGTCTGGTCCGAATTTCTTCAACTATTTATTTGTGAATAAACATCAAGTTTTTGATGTCTCATTCCTTGCGTCGCTGCTAAGTTTTTCCTCACACTGAAACAAAAATTTAAGTTGAATTTGCTTTGGTGCCACCAAAAAAGAAGAAACGCACCGAAGATTATAACAAGTATGAGTGCTATATTCGGCTATACCGAATCTTATATATCCCTCAGCATGTTTCGAAAATCTTTAAATCTTAACAATTCAACTTTGTGCCACGCCTACTTGTCCAATTCCGCCCACATTTTGTCGGATGTTATAAATTGATAACCAAGATGCTTGTACCTTATTTTGAAGCTTTGGCCGCTGCTGTTCTCCAAATATACAGAAATGTATAATGTATTTTTATGATAAGTGCCACGCCTTGTCAACCCCGCCTACATTTTGCCGGATGTTGTGCATGGAAAACGAAGATGCTTAAACCTTATTTGAAAACTTTGGCTTTTGCCGTTCTCCAAATATACAGAAATCTATAATGTCTTTGTATGGGAACTGCCACGCCCACAAGTTTAATACTGCTCACATTTTGTTGGATGTTGTGATTTGATAACCAAGATACTTGTTCCTAATTTTGAAACTTTGGCTCTAAAAGTTTTCCAGATATAAAGAAATATTTAATGATTTTTTGTGGGAAGTGCAACGCCCACTTGTCCAATCTTGCTCAAATTTCGTTGAATTTTCTATATTGATAACCAAGATGCTTGTAACTAATTTGGAAACGTTGGTTCTTGCGGTTCTACGGATAAACACAAATCTATAATGTCTCTGTATGGGAAGTGCCACGCCTACTTGGCCAATAACTCCCATATTTTGTCGGATGTTGTATTTTGGTAACCTAGATGCTTGTACCTTATTCGGAATCATGAGTCTTGCCGATCTCCAGATATACAGAAATTTATAATTTCTTTCTATTTGGAGTGCCACGCCCACTTCTCTTATCCCGTCCAAATATGGAAACTTTCTCTCCTGCCGTTTTCCAGATAATCATAAAAATAAAACAACAAAAAAACTACTAAGGATTTTTGGGTAAAATGAGAGGCAGGCGTGTTTTTTTTTCTTACATCTAAGCCATTTATGGACCTCTCTGGCTGAAATTCAATAGCAAGCAATTCCGGACTATATGTGACATAAATATGTCTTCGGTAAAACCATTTTAACGGACAGATGGACATCGTTAAATCAACTTCGCACCTCAGAAGGACCAAAAATAAATACCCGACCCTGAAAGAAATTATAAACGGAATGACAAACTTATACAGTATAAAATTTTACCTTCGCTGAAGGGTATAAAAAAAGATAAAAAAGCTCAACGGTTTAAATTTTAAAAAGCACCCAAAATGGTGCGAAACGCACTATATTAATAACGATACTCACTAGTAAAAATTATTGAAAATAAGCAATAATTTTCTGTAAATGAACACACCTTTAGTGCGATTCTCTATCCAATTTTAACACAATTTAAATTGTTAAAAATATTTAACAGCAAAGTTAACGTAAATTTTATTCAGTAACTTTTTTAACTATGTTCTATTTTAAAGTCGTAGTGACTTTTCAAAAAAAAAAAAAAAAAAGTTTGGCAAATAAAAGCCACATTAAAATTTTTAAAATTTACGTTATTTACATACATTTTGCAAAAATAATATAAAAAAATATAAATATAAAAAAAAAAAAAAAAAAAAAAAATATATATTCCGACAATTTGTTTTTTTTTTTAACGATTTAGCGATTTCCAATAAATTTTACGTTTTTATGCAAGTTTGAATTTTCGCTAATTTAACAATTTTTCCCGAATTTTTGCAATTCCTTATAATTTTAGCGACTTTTAATCAATTTCATATCTTGTTTGATATATTAAAAATTGTCGCTATTTTTGCAAATTTTCAGAATTTTTGGAATTTTCGCTAGACTATCATAACCTAAATGGGGGTTTATTAGTTCCGAAAGTACTTTAAGTCGTTCCACACGATTAATAGTTTGCCCTCGATGACAGTGTTCGTTAAAAATACTAATTAACTAACAAAGATGCCACTTGATTGAAATTTTTAGCTATGTTGTTAAAATGGAGTTAATCGTTACCCCGGGTCTTCACGTAGCAATATTTATTGTGGCAAACGTCAAATTTGATTGCTCCATTAAATTTGCGACGTATAGACCGCAAATTGCTTGAGCAATTATTGCTTAGCAATCTGCTGTCAAATCAGTTGTTATTTATCTAACATTTAATTTCTCTGTACGGTTGCTTATTTATTAGTGTGTTTATTTATTAAAAAATCAATCAAGCCGTCAAGTGAAAAAATACTTCAACAAAATACAGAAAAAGTTTTTATATATTATATTTTTCAATAAACGTAAATATCAACAAATGCAAACGACGAATTTGTTTTTTTGTATATTTTTATTTTTTCAATAGAACAATACAAGTTTTAGGTTTTTTTTCATACGCAAATAAACAAAAAAGTAATGCAAAACACAGCTACGACAATTACAATTAATTATTTTATTAATTTAAAAAAGAAAATTTAACAATCACTTTAAAACACAACATAAAACATCTGTTATAAATACAGCCACAAAACTTTATACAACTACTCGCGGTGAAAATTGCAAATTTATGGCAAAGCAATTTCAAGTGTTCTCCAGCAATATAATCCGCAATTATTGCTCCATTGTTCTGCCGACGTTATTGCTTGTACTTAGCAATAAAAATTGTTACGTGGAGACCCAGCGTAAAAGCTAGAGAATTCCACTTCTTGTTTGTAAAATTTTGACGATGCCAGAAATACAGAAACGAGGTGCTGATTCCACTTATAAAATATTTAAGACTCATATAATTTTCAATACTTTGCTATATTTCAAATTCACAGAATTTTCCGGCAATGAAAATATGTTTATATACGTTCAATTGAAATAAAAAAGGCCCGAAAAATTTGAAACACTACCCGTAGAAAAAATTAACTTAACTGTATTTGTTTATTTGAATAAATTTTTAAGCACTCTAAAATTAATTGGGCTAAAAGCCTTTTCATTCTATTAACTTTTTAAATAAGTAATTATTTGGTTAACTAACGAAAAGGTAAATTCAATTAAGCGTTCAAATTAATTTCGTAAAATTTTTGTCGGCTTACGTTCACTCATTAAAAATTTATTAAATTAATTTCCAAATAATTGTAGATTACCGTCACATGATACTACAATATATTCAGACAAGTATTAAGTCAGGCAAAAACAAACCCATCCACCCACCATTGTGTACTTAAAACACAACAACCGTACGTCGTAAGTATAAAAATAAATTTATTTGTATTTACACAATGTACACATGTACTCTGTAAACATTCACACAAAACGCCCCATTAACGATGAAAAGAATACATTAGCATTGTTGTGATATAACTTACTAAATAATGAAAACATGTGGATTTTAAAAAAGCAAAGATTATTAAATTTAACATTTTTAATCAAACGAAGTAAGAGTGCTGTATTTGGCGGTGCCTAATCTTATATACATTTCACCATGGTTCGATAAGAACATACATTTATATAATTTAGGGCTGTCCTTAGCAATATGACAATTTTTTGTCAACTTTTTTTACTCTCACCGCCAAATTTGGTGAATATTATTTAAGTAATTAACCTTCGGTTGGGGATCGGATGCCGCAAGTCTGCTCAAAGTATGAACAATCGTAAAACATTATATATGTGTATGCCACAAAACTTTAAAAATACAAATTTTACATCACAACAAGTAAGAGTGCTATATTCGGCTGTGCCGTGCCTTTGATACCCTAAACTGACAGTTAGAATATTTCAGGAGTAGGCTTTATATGGCACCTATGATAAACAATAGACCGATCTTCACTAAATTTGTTGGTGTGATTTCTAATCATATAAAACTGTGACAGACTAAAATTTATTTCAATAGCATTATTTATAACGGTTTTACAAAACAATTTTCCGAGAGTGGGCTTCATATGGGTCCTACGGTAAATAAGGGGTCTATATTTTCGAAATTTGACAGTGTGATTTCTAGTCACATGAAACTGTGACACGTTACGGGCTTTCGCGTACTAAAATGTTTTACAAGAGTGGGCTTTATATGAGTCCCATGGAAAAAAATTGACTGATCTTCACGAAATTTGACAGTGTAATATCGAGTTATATGATTCTTTGACCAACAAAGTTTAGAACAATACCTTTATTCGTTATGGTTTTAAGTGTTTTCCAAGAGAAAGTTTTATATGGGGCCTATTATCACTTCTTGACTGTAATTTTCTGTGTTTTGTGAACATGAAAATTTTACTTATGTTTTATAACGTAATTAAAACTAATTGTCTATCTTATCCACGATGTAATATGTACAATGTTATGGTATTGGGGTTTAATATAAAAATAAAAGGGACTAATAGAGGGTGACCGCATGTAACTGTGTTTCTCAAGATGCTAACCAGCTGCTTCAGTCTGTCGGGGTTCGTATTGATTACGTTCGGTCTATCCCAATTACCAGCTATAACCAGAAAGAAAAGTACACACCACTTAAATAACCTAACAATTAGGCTCCCGGATGGTTTCAAACAAGGACAAAAAGAAACATTTGTCAGCAGTACACATTTTAAGTCTGCTCTGTACCCTACCCATAACCATATCTTAAAGCTATCATCGCAGACCCAAGAGCTTATCAGAACAACAAACCTTCAAATAGTTTCAAATTACATATTTATTTACAAATTCATATTAAAGATAAATTATCCATCATGAAACAATTAAATTTATTTGCCCAGAAAAGGCCTTAATCTGAATAAAAACATATGTAAATATAGCTTCTGGCAAAGAGGGCACTTAAATTGTAGTTGTTGTAAATGTTTTTTTTTCTTAAAGAGCTGAATCAAAACAAAAATAAAATAAGAAATTTTTTTTTTTTTTTTTTGTCATTATTTTTTATTGAATCTTCATATATTAAATATGAACAAACAAAAATTAATCAAATCTTAACCTAATACGTTATTTTATCTCCTGCCAGTGCCAGACAAAATTTTCTTCATCACGGGTTATGTTCACTTTTATAGGTGTTTATCGCTCATCTAATTGGGTAAGTGCTGCAGTGTCTCTTCTTCTTAAGCGAGTGTGGCCGCCATGATTTAAAATATTTCGAGCTAGTGGATTTGGGTGTTGTTCAAGCCTTTTTAAATATTTTATTGCCCCGGTAGACTAGCTGGTAGTGAGCTAGTCTATCAGCGCCGGGGTTGTGGGTTCGATTCCCGCCAGAGACTCTGGTTTCTTTCCTGCAGACAAGCGAAAAGCTTCGCGGGATTAGCTTAGGAAATTATAAAAAAAAAAATAAAATAAAAAATAAAAAAAAAAACCTTTTCAATATAAAAAAAAAAAAAAAATTTTTGTAATCATAGATTTCACTAATGGCACATTGAGATCCTTATGAATGTTTGAGTTTTTAACATACCAGGGAGCGGCTGTGATTATTCGAAGAAGTTTATTTTGGCGCCTTTGAATTTTGTCAATATTAGAGACCGAGGCAGTGCCCCATAGTTGAATACCGTAGCACCAGATAGGCTTTAAGATAGAGTTGTAAAGTAGAAGCTTGCAATCGAGACTAAGGACAGAATTTCTTCCAATAAGCCAATGAATTTGAATGGCTTTTAGTTTCATTTGAGTTAATTTTGCCTCTATATGGCATTTCCACGTTAATCGCCGATCCAGATGTATACCGAGATATTTTACATGCGAATGTTGAGGAATTATTTGATTATTGATTGTAATAGGGGAGCAAGATTCCCGGCGCAAAGTGAATGTTATATGTACGCATTTTTGCTCATTGACCATTATCCTCCATTGTCTTAACCATATTTCTAGTTGAAATATATGATGCTGTAAGTAACGCGATGCTTCATAGCGATTTTCGTGGACGCTTAGAAAAGCTGTATCGTCTGCAAATGTTGAAGTTTGTGTGTAGTTGCTTGTTGGCATGTCCGAAGTATAAATTAAGTATAATAGGGGGCCCAGGATGCTGCCTTGTGGGACTCCAGCGGCAATGGGCTGAGGTGAACTTAAAAAATTTCCTTCTTTAATAATAAATTGACGACCGACTAAGTAGATTTCTAGCAGCTTGTGTGTGTTTGCTGGTAAATTTTGCTTCAATTTGTGTAATAAGCCTTCATGCCAGACTTTGTCAAAAGCTTGCGAAACATCGATGAAGAGTGCTGAGCAATATTTCTTTTCTTCAAATGCTTTTCTTATGACAATAACTATTCGATGAGTCTGCTCGATTGTGCTGTGTTTTCTTCTAAATCCGAACTGATGGTTTGGAATACATCTATTTTCACTTAAAATTGGTGTTAATTTTGAAACTAATAATTTCTCAAACAGCTTTGACATATTTGATAATAAGCTAATAGGTCTATAAGACTCAACTTTTGTATGATCTTTACCTGGCTTTGGTATCATGGTAACTAAGGAAACCTTCCATTTTTCAGGATAGTATTCAAGGCGTAAAATAGCATTAAAAATAAAAAGAATAATTTTCTTTGCTATGCGAGGTAGCTCCAAAAGCATTTTATTACTGATTTTATCAATACCAGGTGCCTTCTTAGTGTTTAAGTCACAAATAGCCTTTTCGATTTCTTTTATCTCAAATCTGAGGGGAATAGCTGCTCTAGCAGCAACAGGTGGTAACTCGACCGCAATATTGTGAGATATATTTGGTATAAATACGTTTTTCAAATGACTAACAAAAAGATTTCCTTTTTCAATATCGTTTCCTGCCCAACTACCATTCAAGTTTCTTAATGGTGGCTTAGATATAACTGGCCTTTTTAGATTTCTAGCTGCACGCATAATGAGTAGTCAGATTGTGGAGTTGCATCAAGTTCCTTAAGATATTTTTCTAGAGAAGCCGTTTTCTGATTCTGTAGTAACTTTCTTAGCCTTTTTGTGCATTCTTTTAATAAAATCTTAAGTTGCGGGGATCTGTAAAGTTGCCACTCTCTTCGAACTCTCCTTTTTTCAGTCAAGAGCCGCTCGACATCTGAAGAACATATTTTATTATTTTTAATTTTTTTGGGGGTAACGCTGGAGTGTTGAACAGCTAGTTTAAGATAACTGTCAAAGTTAACAAGAGAGAGATCCACATTCTCCGGTGTACTAAGCGGAATATTTTCTGTGCAATGGGCACTGAGAAATTTTTTATATTTTAACCAATTTATTTGTGTGGCTGGCGTCGCTAAGTAACCTGACGGAAATACAATTCTATTTGGGTTCGATATAGTAACAATTGTAGGTGTGTGGTCGGATGATAATTCTAAGGAAGCTTCAACATGAATCGTTTCTGTGGGGATGTTTTTAACCACGCCAAAGTCGATAACATCTGGAATTTTTTGCTGATCAGTAGGCCAATATGTTGGTTGCCCGCTCGCGACCACATTTAAACCCATTTTAGAGATTGTGTTAAACAAAACACGACCTTTTGGTGTTATAAGTCGTGACCCCCAGAAGGTATGTTTAGCGTTATAATCGCCAGCGGCCAGAAAACAGGGTCCTAATGATTTATAATATTTATAATATTGGCCTTCTGATATGGAAAATCTAGGTGGAGAGTATAAAGAAGAAATTACTATGTTTCGATTTAGCTCCTCAACACAAATAGTCGTTGCATGCAGATAGTCTTCACGGTGATCACACATAGTGTAGTGTTTGACTCGAGTTTTTATTAAGATGGCAGAACCTCCACAAGCTCTATCTCGAGGGTCCTTGGTATCATATAGTATATAACCATTGATTTTAAACGTATTTCTTGAGGTCAAATGAGTTTCAGAAATCATCATGACATCAATTTGTTTATTTTTAAGAAAGTATTCTAATTCATTTTTATGTTGGCGGATGCCGTTTGCGTTCCAAAAACAAATTTTTAAACAGTTCATGGTTTGTTAAGTACACCTTGCAATAACATCGATTGCATTCTAAGCATTTCCTGCATCATATTACCCATTGTGTTCGTAAAATTATTTACTGTTTGCACTAATGTTTCCATGGTTTTTTCTAAACGACTTAAATTAGAAACCGGAGTTTCATCATTACTTGGCGAGGCACCTTGCATTGGCTGATGGTTTGATTTTAGGACGTTAGCGTAAGCGGTTCTGTTATTACTAGGCTGGGGGGCTTGAATTGCATTTGTGTTTACCTGATTTGCAACCTGCATTTGAGGGGGATTAGTTTTCGGTCCAACCGTATGCTTGACAATATTATATACTGGGCATCCTCTATAATTTGCAGTGTGATTACCGCCACAGTTGCTACATTTTTTTACGTTGGGGTCGGTTTTAGACTTATCACAAGAAACTGTACCGTGTAGTTCACCACATACTACGCAGACAGGGGGTAAGTAGCAGTATGCCTTGGTATGGCCAAATTCTTGGCAGTTTAAGCACTGAACAGGTCCGTTTTTTTTTGTGCGGCTCCTCAACTGTGATTTTTCTGTATAGAATATATTTCACACTATAAATGGGATGCGTTTCGTTTTTTTTTAACTTAATGTCGCCGGGCTCTAATTCTACTCGAAAAAGTGGTTGTGGAATTTTGTCCGTATTTCTAATATTTACCACATGTTTTATCTTGAAGCCTTTTTCTTCCAAGAAAGTTTTAATTTCCTCTGGGTCTACGCATGAATCAATTCCCTTAATCACCACCTGGAGACCTTTACTGCTCTTGAGTTGGTATGTGTAAAAACTTTTTTGAGTGCCTCAAATTTGCTAATTACTTTCCGAAAGTCATTTTCATGATTAACTTGAATTTTAGTTTCATTTATACTACCTCGCTTTATTGCGGCAACATAAAAGGAATTTTCACCAATCAACGAAATTAAACTCTTTATTAGATCATTTGAGTTATGCTCCCTAAGATATATTGGGGGAGGCTTGGACAATTTTATGACGTTTGGGACTTCAGAGGATTCATCCTCCAGAATAGCAAAGCGATTTTGGGAATTTATTTTATCAAAAGATGGCACTTTGGATGCCGAAGCAACAGCTGCAAAGGTAGGGCTGCGTCCCCGTTTAAGCACTGTTATGTACCTGTCCATACCAACTTGTACTGTAGGCTTTTGACAATTTTTTACATGGGGGTTTTCCATTTCATTTGTGTTTAAGTTGGTATCATTTCCCACTAAATTTGTTTTTGACGTCACGGCAATACTTGCTGGCCTGGCAACACTTGTCACCAAATCAAGTTGTAGTTTGTTTAATGAGTCACTATCCACTGTTTTTGTAAACACCGAGGGTGATAGGGAACGTGTTCGAATAATTGGCTTAGCCGTTAAATAGTTTATATTGTTTTGTTTTGTTTTATTTATTTCTACATTATTTTCGTTTGCCTGAACTAAAACGTAAACGTTTCTTTCATTTTGTCTTAGTGTTGTTTCACTGTTCGTACTCATGCAAAGAGTTGTTTTTGTTTTTCACCGTTATGCTTTGCTTTAATATTTTTATTATTTATTGTATTTTACAGCAACAAAAAAAACAAGAAGTTTAAATTTAAATTGTTTTGTTCAGAATATGTATACACATGTATGAACATTCATACGTACATACATATATATTTTTACTGTTTTATTTTATTTAATTTTATCGTTTTAAATTGTTCACTATTATGTTAAATAATTTAAATAACAAAATATATTATCTTTTTCTTAAGCGTCCATTCGCTGCTTATATTTATGTTTTACAAAATCAAATGTGATTAATTAATAGTTCAAATCGTATGCGGGGCTAAAAATACACGTCTGTATCACAACAAAGCACAAACCGAACAAAAAATAAGAACATTTAAAAAAAAAGCGTTTCTTAAAAATTAACATTTAAAAAAATTTTGGCCGCCCCCCTAGATTTTATCCTGGCTACGCCCATGTATTCGTGTACTGTCATCGGCAATATGTATGCCTGCAAAGTTCCATCCATTTGCATTGAGTAAAAAGCGGTAAAAAAGCATTTTAGAAAAAAAAATTTTTTGCCCCGCTCCCTAGATTTTATCCTGGCTAGCCCATGTATTCGTGTAACGACGTGTTTTCCACCTTATGCTGGGGTAGAGCTCGAAGCTCCCAGGGTTCGTTACAAAAATTTATTTAATGACCAGAGAAATGAAACACCGGACTCGCTCTTTTCTTCAAACGTTATAAACTGTACGCTCAGTTTGTTTATTCTCTTAATTTTAAAATTTTTACTACAAAAGTTGACAAATTAAATATAACGTAGAACACGACACTCTCGGGACGGAACCGACAACCCACACGAGGATAGCGACGTGACACACACGACGGCTTAGATAGAAAGGCCAAAGTAGCCAAGGAGAAGACAAACCAAGAGAATTTAGTCTACACCGCTGTTCGCTTGCTTTGCAGTCGTTTCCGTGCGTGCTACTACACGTCGAGAGAATTTAGTCTACACCACTGTTCCCTCGCCATGCAGTATCACCCTGCTCTCTAGCGCGGTCTCACGGTGTAACCTCTCCCAGCTAAGTAAGACCTTACCCTTTTGCCAGCTGCCTACTGACTGCCTCGCTTAATGGTTCGCACTCCGCTTTTATACCGTTTGCCGGTGTACATTTACACGCACATACTAAAGTAATTATTTATCATGGTTGCTGATAATTGTATGTTGTCGTATCCTACTCTTTCCTTCTCGACACCAGATGGCGGAAGCCATCGGCCCGTTAATATCACAATTAGTACATAAATTAATTCTCATTTGATACAAATAATAATTAAAGGACGAAGAGTGTATAACTTATATAATTCACCGTAGCAAGAAAATTAAGTTAAACATAATATGGATTCATTCGCCCCTGTTATGGGTAATAATAAAACTCAAGGATACTATAACCTATGCGATACGGTATAATACGAAAAATAATAATAAATTCGAAAAATTATGATTCATCCTAGGCCGAGTTGGTCTGGTGTGGTGGTGTAGTCTAGGGTATGTGACTCAAAAACGAGGGCTCCGACTTTTTGTCGTCAGAATTGTCATCGGGAATATGTATGCCTGCAAAGTTTCACCTATTTGTATTGAGTATAAGGCGGTTAAATTAACGTTACAAGATTTGATTTTCCGAAGTGAAGCTAAAGAAAAGGTTTTAAAAATGACTTGAATTTGTGATGGGAAAAAGCTAAAACTCAAATCAAACTTCGTGATAAAATAAAAGTAAAAAGGCAGATAACAAAAAAAATTAAATGAAATTTGTGATCAAAGCATATTAAAAAATAAGAATTAAATGCGCCAAATAATGAAAAAGAAATACAAAGAATAAAAAAAAATTACATATTTTTTACATCAGCTTGGTTACTTATCGTTAGGGCAACCAACAAAAGCACTAAAATAACAGTTTTAAACTCTAAAAAAGCGTTTAAAAACATGAAAATAAGCTGTTAAAATGAAAAAAGCAATTTAAATATATTGTTTATTTTCCACTTTATTCGTTTAATACGTTGTTACAGTAAATTATAAATAGATGCGATAAATTTTCGAAAAGAAAACTTTGTCTATTTGGAGTCAGCACGTTCTTGTACACAGAAAAAGTTCTTTCTACGTCTACAGATGTTATTTTCTCTGAATTATATTTTATACGATTGGACTCACAATTGCGCTTGCCTCCCAAAATATCCCCAATATCTATTAGTACCGAGAATCATTCATTTTTAAATAAAACTGATTAAAATTGTTTATAAACTTTGTCTCCTATATCTCCTGGAACACCGGACATTTTTCTTAAGGTGTCCATTACTATATTTACTTGGGAAACCAGTAAAAGATTTTTTGTTTCCAATTTTTTTTAACAAGTTCGTGTAAAAACCCAAAATTTACAGAAATTAACAACATTTGGTTCCGCAAATCACTTTCATTTCAATATATACAGAGAAATTCTTAATAGCTAAAACTATATTGAAAAGCAAAAAAAAAAACGTTATTATACCAAACACAGAATGTTGTAAAGTAACTAACAAAAACCACATTTAAAAAGAAATACAAAATATGATGGTAAAAAGACGTTACAGAAGAAGCATTATTGTATGAAGTGACTGTGTAACTGAGGAATTCGATCATAAGAATACAGCTATGGAATATTCAAGAGAAAATAACTTAAAAAGCAAATAATTAAATAAGTTGATAAAAAGGCTTAATACTAAATACTTAAACACATAAAAAATATATACAACTACAGTCAAATCCCGATCATTCGTACCCCGATAAATCGTAATTCCCGATAATTCGTAATAAACTCAGTCCCATGAAAAATCTCGTTAATTCGTAAAATTTCCATACATTTTGGTTCCCTCGCTAATTCGTAATTTTTTTCAAATAAAATCTTCTTTAACTCTTATAAATCGTAATTGTTTGCTAACTACCACTTATAATTCGTTATAAAAACAACAGAAACATTGAAAGAATGATTTTTTGTTAACCGCTATTTTTTTGAGTGGGTTTTTGCTTGTGTTAATTTTCTTAAGACCAGTAGCCGTATTCTGTAATTCGCTAAAGCTAAATCTCTATCGCTAAAAATTTATAAAGTTGATTTAACGATTTTTGGCTACGAATACAATACTGTAACGTGCATTGCTAGATTTAACAATGCCATAAAAATTTAATTCGCAGCAATTTTGGCTTTTATGTCATCGCAAAAAAATTTAATTTTTGCATTCTCTAAGGCATTTAAGCGATCGAGATTAAGCTTTAGCTAAGCATGTTACAGAATACGGAGTTTGTTACATGAATAATTTTTATATATGTATGTATAATTGTTATATATTTTATTTTGATATTTTTTTTGCGTTTTAGTAAATAAATTGAAATACCCCTTCTATAAATATACCTTAAGCTTTTTGCTGAAAAAATACTATTTAAGCAGCAGTAAACCTCGGGGTAATAGTGAAATTTTAAATTAATTTAATGTGAAAGTAGTATTTCAGTTTTTAAATTGTTTAAAATAACTAAATCCAAATCAGCCATCGAACGCTAAATACATAAATAACAACAACAATATCAACAAACGTTTAAAAAACATCAATAACAACAGAAACAAATAAATAAATAAATCAACAAAACAAACAAAAAAACAAAATAGTCAGCTGGTAAAGTTGCATAAACACTGGTAATTAAATACAACATATTACAACAGTTTAAAATCCACTGCTTAGCATATTCTAACCTTATTAAACTTTTGCCGTTAATTTTAAAATTTTTACTACCCAACAAACAATATTGTTGTACAACTATCATGAATTGCATAAAAAAAAGTGTGCCATTACTAATGATGATGAGAGGATGATTACTTGTTGGTTATGTAATGGTCTCTGTCACGTAAAATGTAGTGGACTATCTGTACACGTTGCCGATTCTCTTGTGAAAGATAGTGGACTTCACTGATGCTGTAATTCATGCAGAAAAATTGGTGTTACTTTCTACCGTTTTTTCCAAGGAAACAAAAACCATTTCTCTGAAATCCAAGATGAAGCAACTAAGCTATTGAATAGCATTTCTAACTATGGCAAGCTATTTGAAGATTTCAAATGTTTGGACTCCATAAAATCTCCTGTTCAGTCTTCACCCAAAAGACGTAAATCATCTAGGATAAACAATCAAGATAAACAAGACGACCCTCACACCGACTCCTTAAAACCTGATGCTGCTACTTCTTCTGTTCAATATAGTTCTTTAAAAAACTCTGCTTCAACCTCATCACAAAATTCTACTACGGCAGTACGTGATGTTCCATTAAATAATGCGTCATTTAATAATGCTCCATTAAATAATGCTCCATCAAATAATCCTGTCGCCTCTAGTTCTTCCATCAACAATAACCCTGCAACTAATTTAAATTATGCCGAAGTTTTTATTAGTTCTCACGGAGAATTAAGAGTAGTTCCTCCAAAAAAACAAATTTTTATATCACGCTTTGCATTCAACACTTCTGCTGATGATATTGATTTCTATATTAAATCAAAGCTTAACCAAAATGCTGACATTGCTGTTCGTAAATTCACTTATTCACAAGCGAGGAGTATTACGTCTTTTAAAATTACTGTTCCGTTTAATATTTTTGATCGTGTGGTTGACCCGTCATTCTGGCCAAATCATGTTATAGTCTGAGAATACGAATACAATATAAACCAACGTGGAAATAATATTGTACATCTCCAACCTCGCCAACAAACAAGCCAAAAAAGAACTAATTATACTAGAGATATTCAACTTAATATTATCTATCAAAATGTTCGAGGATTAAAAAGTAAATGCTCTAAACTATATCAAGACAGCTTTGACTTTAATAATCATATTATTTGGCTTAACAATACCTTTTTAAATACAAGTCTTCCGTCGAGATAGAATTACAAATACGACTGGGGGTGTTGTATTAATAGCGATCTCTAATGACTTTTCAGCTGAGGAATTAAAAGTTGATATAGCCTGTAACATTGAATTTATCGCTGTGGTCCTGAAAATTGTCACATAAAAGTTTTTATTACCTGTGCGTATATTCCTCCTCAATCGGATTTGTTAATTTATCAGCAACACATTGCTTTAATTAAAACAGTTTCTTTAAAGACTAATCCGGATGATCTCATTTTTGTTTTTGGTGATTTTAATTTACCTCGAATAAGCTGGCAATTCTCTCCTGAGAATTATAATTACATCCCCATAAGTTCTGATGAAAATGATGCCGATGTATTTTGTAATATTTCAAATCTATGTCTACAACAAATCAACGGAGTCTACAATATTTTTAGAAAATTGCTTGATCTGGTATTTGTAAACGTACCTAATGAATGCACAGTAAATCGTGTTGATCCAGTTACATTGCCCAAAGATCGATACCACCCCACAATTGAAATAAGCTGTAATATTCAAGGTTTAAATTGCGCTAAAAATGTTACGAAAAAGGAAAAAAATTCTGCTTCCAACGTACAAATTACGCGGATTTAAACAATCGTTTATATAATACTAATTGGCTTCAACTATTATCCATACCAAATGGTTTGACGAGTTCTGTTGATAAAATGATTCAAATTTTTTACGAAACCATGTACTAATATATGGATGAATGTATTCCAAAATATTCGCCACGTTCTCAAACTGGTCCACCCTGGAACTCTAAATAACTATCTTCCTTAAAAAATCTTAAAAATAAATATTATAAAAAATACAAGAAATATGGCCACGCATTTGATTATGGAAAATACTCTGTTCTTCGTGCTGAACACAATTTGCTGAATGCTCAACTGTACAAAAACTACTTAACCAAAATGAAACATAGTTTTAATCGTAATCCGAGGTCGTTCTTTACGTTTGTTAACTCAAAAAGGAAGATTTACGGCACCCCATCATTTATGAAATATTTAAATACAGAGTCAAGCAATGAATCAGACATTAGCAATTTATTCGCTGAATTTTTTGCCTCTACTTACTCTAATGCCGAATACGATGATGATGAACCCTATCCATTTAATGTTCTCTCCATTCAAACAATATCATTCCCATTACTTGACACTACGCACATAATAAAATGTTTAAAAAACTTCAAATCCTCACTGTCGTGTGGTCCAGATGGCATACCAAGTTGTCTTTTGAAAAACTGTGCACCAGCTATTGCAACACCTTTATCAATTATATTTAATACTTCTTTAAAATATGGCTACTTCCCTAGAATTTGGAAAGAATCGTTTCTTATTCCTTTATTCAAATCTGGCAGTAAGTCAAATATAATAAATTATCGAGGCATAGCTAAATTAAACGCTATTCCAAAACTATTTGAAAAATGTATTACTGATTCTCTCGTTCATCAAGTATCTCCCCTACTTACGCCATGTCAACACGGTTTTCGTAAAGGATCTTCAGCTATGACTAATATTCTACAATTAACTACTTTGGTTAATGAAGGATTTACTCTTGGTCAACAAACAGATGTCATTTATTCTGACTTCAGTAAAGCCTTTGATAAAGTTAATCACAAGCTTCTGCTTAAAAAATTGGATAAAATGGGTTTCGATAATACTTATTTAAGCTGGTTAAAGTCATATCTGTTATGCAGAACACAGTCCGTTAAATTTAATTCTGCACATTCAAGAAATATTTTGGTAAAATCCGGTGTTCCGAAGGGAAGTCACCTGGGCCCAATTTTATTCCTACTTTTCATCAACGATTTGCCTGAAGCAATAAATTATTCTAATATACTGATGTTCGCAGACGATGTTAAAATATTTTTAAGCCTCAAGCATTTACCAGATAATAATTATCTCCAAAAGGACTTGGATAATTTTTATAATTGGTGTAACATTAATTTAATGGAACTTAACCTCAAAAAATGCAAGCAAATAACTTTTTCGAGAAGGCGTGACGCTCTTGGTCACTTTTATATCAGTGGTCATAAACTGGAATCAGTTAACGTAATTATGGATCTTGGTGTTTTGTTGGATTGAAAATTAAACTTTGTACAACATATCATGATGGCTGTTAATAAAGCTCGAGGAATCTTGGCTTTCATCAAACGATGGGCAATAGAATTTAAGGACCCCTTTATTACCAAAAGATTATTCACGTCACTTGTAAGACCGATTTTAGAGTATGGCTCAATTGTATGGGACCCCTACTATAACGTTCTCATTAATCTTATCGAATCTGTTCAGAAACAGTTTTTACTTTTTTGTTTAAGAGATGCTTATAGAGGCTATTCTGCGCTTCCATCATATTCATCACGACTTGCTTTGATTCGACTGCCAACATTAAAAAGCCGAAGAATTATGCTTAACGTTTCATTTCTTGTAAATCTTTTAAACGGAAATGTTTTATCAGATTTTCTTTTAAGTAAAATATCATTGAATGTTCTTCAACGCACATTAAGATTTAATCAACCACTATATGTTAAAACTTTTAGAACAAACTACGAGATGGCAGACCCGTTTAGGAAATTATGTTGTTATTTTAATGAAATGTTTAATTTTGTAGATTTTTCTTTAAATGTTGATGTAATTAAACGTAATATTTTTTTAAGTTTAAACATGTAACTGCAGTTATATTGAGAAATATTGTTAAATTTAATATTTAGTCTGTAAGGATTGCATCCATAGACTTAATTTAATAAATAAAATAAAAAAATTCGTATTTATTTTATTTTAACCCCGTTAAATCGAATCTCCGCTAAATCGAAAACCCCTATAATTCGCAAAAAATGGCCGGTCCCTTGCTAATACGAATTACCGGGATTCTACTGTACATAAAAATTAAGTTACATTACCGCAAGGACAAAGTAACATATACATCAAGTAAGAAGGTAAACTCGGTCAAGCCCAAACATATGATGTAACGCGCCGTTAAATACTTCAAAAAAATCTAATTAAGAATCAAAAAGACCGGTTAAGGGGGTATAAAAGCTGGCCCGCTAGCTCAGTAAGCAAAATTGACCTCAACCAGGGTTTTGGCACGCAAGCATATAACATACTTCACACCCCTGGAAGAATGTTTAAAAGTATCACGAAATTCAATACATATATAAAAATCCAAAATAACCACAATCAAGGAAAAAGAGGATATGACTACATTAGATATCACACTGACTGATAGCAGGGTTTAAAATGCTATCGCCATATTAGCCAAATTTTGCCTTTTTCCTATTAAAAAAAAATCAAAAATAAAAACCCAAAAGTTTCACTGTTAAAAAAGCCCACACTTTTAAAAAGCAGCAGCAAAATAAACACACTGTTTTTGGAAAGTAACCTTTTAATGGACACTGGCTTTTTCCAACTATTGCTTTTTTAACAATAGCAAAAATTTCTTATTTGATGGAACTCAAAAAGCAACGGCAATATGTAGGAAAAAGAATGGAACCTCCTAATCACAAACCAATGCATGCTAATAGCTGCAAAATAGGAAATAAAAGCAGCAAAAAAGGTTGCAACGGCACATGATTGCGAAAAAATACTCGACGACGACAAGTGCTATTTTTCATGCAAAACAAACACAACAAGAATTTGTTTTTGTTTTCTATACAATAAAAAATCCAACAGACACTTTGCTGGTTGCCTTTACTAAAAATATTTTAGAAAAACAAAATACATACACACACACATTTCGTGCTGTAGTCATGCA
Organism: Pollenia angustigena; assembly: GCA_930367215.1. Lineage (NCBI taxonomy): Eukaryota > Metazoa > Arthropoda > Insecta > Diptera > Polleniidae > Pollenia > Pollenia angustigena. The sequence continues at coordinate 4,574,729 of OV884061.1, read as the reverse complement.
AACTGTCGAGCAACAACAACATTACTGATGAAAGGCAAAAATGTATTTTTCCTCACCACCATGAAAAAAACACGTCGCTTGTACACTGATCAGTATTTTATCGTTGTAATCTGCTTTTTTGCAGAGCTAATAGCTCTGCTCAGACTGCTTTTAGCACACGCTTAAGCTGCTTTTCATTTTATTAAATCGGCTTTTTGTTATTACCAGCCAGTGAAGAATTTTTGTTCTTTGAATCTAAAAAGCAAAAGGCGAAATATTTTTTTTTAGCTTTTGCTTTTTAGGTGGTTGTACATTTTTGTCGCTGGCTAGTAAAAAACAATTGTCAAAAAATATACAAAATAGAAGATTCGCTTTTTTGCACAAACGAAAGAAAACATTAACTATTGGAAAAAAAATTAAAAATTTCAATAGCAGTGGCAAAAGCAAAAAATAAAAAGCATCCAGCGGATGGGTGCTTTTAAACCCTGAGTTATGGTTGCCATATATTGGTACACTTGTCCCATCCCCAACCTACGTCAGGTGAAATACCCTAAATACCTAAACCATTCCCGTTTACAAAACATTCTTGGAAACTTACCATAGCCTTTCCATAAAGAAATACATTTTTCATTTTTATTAATAACTAGCTTAACCCGGTGCGCTTCGCTACACTGCTTTAACCACTTCTTCAGTTGAGAGATATTTAATATATGCATCCTATGGAATGTTTTCCCCCCTGCGCCTTCCTGCTTTATTTTTATTTTCAAAAGTGTAGTATACCATAGGAGTGATTTCTACTAAGCTTGAACATTCTTACTATAACAGTTCTTAAGATATGCGATATTAAACACTGGCGTGCTATGGGGGTAACACTTCCCCCGCTGCTATTTTGTTTAAATTTTGGGGCTCAGAAGATCCTACTACAAAAAGTTCAACAAATTGCTTGCAGCGGCTCTTATTAATATTGCTATCTATGAGGGGTACTGCTCCTCCTCTGGCTACCCCGCCCATTTCTATATTCAAATTTATAGTTTACCATAATACTAGCTTTAACCACGTTTGAAGACTATCCCTTAAATAGTTCTTCAGTTGAGCGATATTTAATATATGGATCCTATGGAAGGTATTTTCCCCTGCGCCACCCGCTTTATTTTTAGTTTCAACAGTGTAGTATACCATAAGTGTGACTTCTACAAAGTTTGAACATTCTGACTATAATAGTTTTTAAGATATCCGATATTAAAAATTGACGTCCTATGGGGGGTGACACTTCCCCGCTGCTATTTTGTTTCAATTTTGGGGCTCAGAAGATCCTACTACCAAAAGTTCAACAAATTGCTTGCAGCGGCTCTTATTAATATTTCTATCTATGAGGGGTACTTCTCCTCATCTGGCTACCCCGCCCATTTCTATATTGAAATTTATAGTTTACCATAATAGTAGCTTTAACCGCGTTTGACGACTATCCCTTAAATAGTTCTTCAGTTGAGCGATATTTAATATATGGATCCTATGGAAGGTATTTCCCCTCTTGAGCCTACCCGCTTTATTTCTACTTTCAAAAGTGTAGTATACCATAAGAGTGACTTCTGCAAATTTTGAACAATCTGCCTATAACAGTTCTTATGATATGCGATATTTAACATTGGCGTCCTATGGTGGGTAACACTTCCCCCGCTGCTATTTTATTTAAATTTTGGGGCTCAGAAGATCCTACTACTAAAAGTTCAACAAAATGCGTGCAGCGGCTCTTATTAATATTTCTATCTATGAGGGGAACTGCTGCTCCTCTGTCCACCCCGCCCATTACTATATTGAAATTTAAAGTTTGCCATAATAGAAGCTTTAACAACGTTTGAAGACTCTCCCTCTAATAGTTCTTCAGTTGAGCGATATTTAGTATATGCATCCTATGAGAGGTATTTCTCCCCTGCGCCTACCCGCTTTATTTTCAATAGTGTAGTATACCATAAGAGTGACTTCTACTAAGTTTGAACATTCTCACTATAACAGTTCTTTAGATATGCGATAGTAAACATTGGCGTCCTATGGAGGAAACCACTTCTCCCGCTGCTACTTTATTTCAATTTTGGGGCTCAGAAGATTTTACTACCAAAAGTTCAACAAAATGCGTCAAGCGACTCTTAAGATATGCGATATTTAATATTGACATCCAATGGGGGGTACCAATTCCCCTGATCCTATCGAAAAAATAAGTGGCCTATTTTATTTTTAGTGCTCACGTGATGCTACTGAAAAAATTTCAGGAAAATCGGTTCAGTAGTTTAGGAGTCTATAAGCCAACATACAAGCATTTTTAATTTTTATATATATACTAGCTTAACCCGGTGCGCTTCGCAACACTGCTTTAACCACTTTATCGATTGAGAGATATTTAATATATGCATCCTATGGAAGGTATTTCTCCCCGGGCCTACCCGCTTTATTTTTATATTTAAAAGTGTAGTATACCATAAGAGTGACTTCTACAAAGTTTGAACATTATCACTTTAACAGTTTTTAAGATATCCGATATTAAACATTGGCGTCCTATGGAGTGTTACACTTCCCCCGCTGCTATTTTATTTAAATTTTGGGGCTCAGAGGATCCTACTACCAAAAGTTCAACAAAATGCTTTCAGCGGCTCTTATTAATATTTCTATCTATGAGGGGAACTGCTCCTCCTCTGTCTACCCCGCCCATTACTATATTGAAATTTAAAGTTTGCCATAATAGTAGTTTTAACTACGTTTGAAGACTCGTCCTTTAATAGTTCTTCAGTTGAGCGATATTTAATATATACATCCTATGAGAGGTATTCCCCCCTGCGCCTACCCGCTTTATTTTTATTTTCAATAGTGTAGTATACCACATTAGTGACTTCTACAAAGTTTGAACATTCTCCCTATAACAGTTCTTAAGATATGCCATATTAAACATTGGCGTCCTATGGGGAAAACCACTTCCCCCACTGCTACTTTATTTCAATTTTGGGACTCAGAAGATCCTACTATCAAAATTTCAACAAAATGCGTGCAGTGGCTCGCTCTTATTAATATTTCTATCTATGAGGGGTACTGCTCCTCCCCTGTCTCTCCCGCCCATTTTTATATTGAAATTTATAGTTTACTATAATAGTAGCTTTAACCACGTTTTAAGACTCTCCCTTTAAAAGTTCTTCAGTTGAGCGATATTTAATGTATGCATCCTATGGGAGGGATTTCAACCCCTGCGCCTACCCGCTTTATTTTTATTTTCAAAAGTGTAGTATACCATAAGAGTGACTTCTAGAAAGTTTGAACATTCTCACTATTACAGTTCTTAAGATATGCGATGTTAAACATTGGCGTCCTATGGGGGATTCCAATACCCCCGCTGCTATTTTATTTCAATTTCGGGGCTCAGAAGATCCTACTACAAAAAGTTCAGCAAAATGCGTCCAGCGGCTCTTAAGATATGCGATAATTAATATTGGCATTCTATGGGGGGTACCAATTCCCCTGCCCTTATCGAAAAAATAAGTAGCCTATTTTATTTTTAGGGCTGACGTGATGTTACTGTAAAAATTTCAGGAAAATCGGTTCAGTAGTTTCGGAGTCTATAAGCCAACAAACAAACAAACAAACATACAAACATTTTTCATTTTTATATATATAGATAGATATAGATAGATAACTTAACCTAATATAATAATAATAGGACTTGTTGAGGGCTGAACTTTAAATTTTCGATGGCTCAAATCTATCACTATATACATATAAACAAAAACACTTTGTTTTAATTTTTGTATTTTTTTTTTTACTTTTAATGTTATTTTGTTACACTTTTTTTACAATGTTTTTTCTGTTTGTTTTGTTGGGTCACAATGTTTTGTTTTTGGTTTTGTTATATTCAATAAATTGTTTTTGCTTCATTTCACTGTCTGTTGTTTACGCGTTTACGTCTCGAAACTAAAGTGAAGTTAAATGATTTTAAACATTATTAAACAAGCTAGGCTTAGTATAAGAAAAATAATGTAATGACAGAATTAAAGATTAAGTAAATAATAATTTAAGGACCGTTAATATTTTACAGGGTGTTTGGTTTAAAACGAGTCATCATTAAACATTCCGGCCCCCATGACTTGGTGCAGTTTAACATAGGTCCAAAAAACAGGTTACACTGTAGCAAGGTGTTGTGATGATTTTGGCAGATGTGGCATCTGGGATCTCACTTAGATTCAAGTTTGCGGGTCGTGTGGGGTTGAATATGTTGACAGCAATCAAATCTGTTGATGAGAAACTTAGAAATGTTTGGTGGGATGCCATACCTGTAAGTAGGAATTCAGTGTAAAATTAGTTTGGAAAATTTTTTAAAAAAAGTTTAAAACAAAACCACAATTTTTGTAATGGGTCTGGTAACGATCCAATTTTTTGCCTGGATGTCGGCAACTGGACAGTTTTGACCAGTTCCAATATGAGTCTTAGTGATTCGACCCATTTGCCATTCGTTGGGTGACAAGTTGTTGTTTTTGATGATTACTAAATCGTTGACTTTAACGTTATCCTTCTGAGACTTCCACTTGTACCTGCGATGAAGTTCGGCAAGATACTCGGATTTCTTCTTTGGAAACATGAGTGAAATGACCTTTAGGCGTTTCCAGCGGTTGATGAGGGTCAGGTTTTCGCTGCTTACATCAGGTTCGGCTGGGGTCAGTAATGGAGTGCCAATATGGAAGTGTCCAGGGGTCAATGGGTTAAGGTCGTTTGGGTCATCGCTAGCAGGACTTAAGGGTCTAGAGTTTAAACACGATTCTATGCGAGTGAGAATTGTTGACAGGTGAATTTCATATCTGGTATCATTTTCTTTAGGTGGGTTTTGAAGGATTTTACACCGGCCTCCCAGAGTCCGCCCATATGTGGGGCACTAGGGGGTATGAATTTCCAAATGATATTTTGATGGCTATAGTTGTGAGTTACTTGGGTTTGAAGAGTTTTTATAAATTCTAGACGATCCTTTTTGATGAGTTCTGCTGCTCCAAAAAAGGTCTTGCCGTTGTCGGAATATATGATTGCGGGACATACACGTCTTCCAATAAAGCGGGAGAAAGCTTGGGTCGAAAGGTCACTTACTGGTTCTAAATGTACGGCTTTTGTGGCAAAGCATACAAATATGCAGACATCCCCTTTTGTGATAAGGCAGGCTCGACCCGTAAGGTTTCGAATGTTGAAAGGTCCAGCATACTCAGCACCTGCAACTGTAAAGGGTTTGATATTGTTGTGCGTTCAGGTGGCAGGGATGCCATTATCTGACTTTGCGTGTGTCTTTTGTAAAGTACACATCTCTTGCAATTATTCATGACTGTTTTTACCAAGGGCATTAGTCGAAAAATCCAAAATTCTGTTCTTATTACTCGCGTCATGCGCTGATTTCCACCATGCAAGGTTTTTTATGCACAAATTCTGTAATCAATCTGGCCAGTTCTGATTCGTATGGCAACAGAATTGGACAGCGTTCATTGTACGTTAATGCTGAAGACTGCGCTAAACGCCCATTGGCCCTTATAATCCCATTGCGATCGAGAAATGGCGCAAGGGATAAAAGTTTACTTCGAGGGGAAATTGGACGCTTGTGAAGTAAAGAAGTATATTCGTTAGAAAATAAAGTTTTTTGTGTCCAAACTACGATGCGATTTTTTGCAGATAATATATCTTCTTGGTATGGGTCTTCCGAAACGTAAAATGTAGGCTATGACTCGATAGGCACGGGGTAGAGATGCAAATCGGCTTAACGGGTCTTCTGTGTTTGTGACTGCTGGAATTTTAATTGCCTTGGCTTCTATATTTGTATCCTGAGAAGGGCGTTGGGATGGCCATTGCTGTTTTGGCAACTATAACCACGAAGGTCCACTCCACCCAGTGATGCCAAATGTAGGGAATTTTCCCTTTTTGTAGGGATTTTTTCAAAAAAATTCAAGATATTTTATTTAAAGGCAAATGTAAGAAATTTTCAAAATTATATCTCATTTTCAATATATTATCTAAAAATACGTAAATAATTCATCTAATTTTCATTTAAAAATTAAAAATTTTCATTAGCATTATAGTACAAATGTAATATTTTATAAAAGAAGCCATATACCTACTATGAGTTCTAACAGCCTGGCAATCCATATATTAAAACCATGTACCCCAATATTCTTCGAACCCCCTAATATATAATTAAGTGGCAACGTATATTCTCTTATTTTTGATATTTGCATTCGCACTCACATTCTCTAAAATGTATGCGAATATTAAAAGCTAACATCTAATAAATGATTTTTCTGCGTAGAAATTTATTTGTAAAAAAACAATCACACCTTCTTAGCTGAGAGAAATAAAAATATACAGTTTCGAATTTTTAAACAATTTTAAATGAAAACTTTTAAGGATATGAAATGATTTACTTTTAAAAGGAACTTTTTTATGTTTAACTTCCAGGGAACTGAAGAAAATATTTTTTTTTTTTTTATTTTACAGAGCCTCCTTTTATTTAGTGCCAAGTTTGCTTATAACTATTAGATACTTATGTTAAAAAATTTATTAAAAATAAGTATTCTTGAAATCAAATACGAAGTTTGACTCTGTTTTGTTCTAGATTAAAGGATTTATAGAGGCGTTTCTGTCAAAAAGAAGAAAATTTAATTTGTCACACAGTGTTATTTTTGAAATTAATTGTTTTAAATAAATAAATTTTATTATAATAAATATGTACAAAATGTTAACAAAGAAATATGTTTTTGTTTGCTTGTCGCTAAAAACAATAAATTTTTACCGTAGGGAAAAGTGTAGGGAATTTTTTTTTGGACACACGTAGGGATTTTTTGAAATTGTTCCTGGCATCACTGACTCAACCATAGACAATGTGATTTTAACTCACTTGGTGAACAACCTCCACTTGCTAGGTCAGAGGCATTCATTTTTGAATTAACATAATGCCAGTTTTGAGTCCCGACCTTTTGTATTATTTCCGACACTCGATTTTCAACAAACGTGTTCCAAGTACATGTAGGCTTCTGAAGCCACGATAATAAGATTGTCGAGTCAGTCCAATATTCGGTTACTACATTTCGAAATTCATAGGTATTCAACAGACTTGATGCCAAGTTTGCTAGCAATACAGCTCCTTTAAGTTCTAAGCGTGGTAGCGATAAGCTTTTGAGGGGGGCTACTCGATTCTTGGATATCAAAAGAGTTGTGTGTATAGATATTTCTTTATTTTGTATTCGAATGTACATATAATGAAGCAGCATAAGCTTTTTCTGAAGCGTCGCTGAAGCCATGTATTTTGATGTGACTTATGGGTGTATATTTAATCCAACGGGGTATTTTTATAGTTTTAATATTGGGAAAATTGTTTACGCATTTTTCCCATTTATGTTGAGAAATTGGTTTTAAAATGTCATCCCAGTCCGTCTTATCTAACCATATTTGCTGCATGATTACTTAAGCGTCTATTATTTGTATACGCCTCTTTAGCTTTTATATCTGGGGCTGTAAATGTAAAGGAGTCCGATGAAATGTTGCATTTTATCCCTGGGGTCTTAGTCCCGTCATTTTCGTACAGCTTTAACCAGTCGAGTGGTAGAAGAGTCTCACAAGGTAAATCCTGAATGACTTGTGGCTCATTAGAGTTCCATTTTATCAGGTCAAAGGCTGCTGATTTGAGGACAGAAGTTAATTCTTTTCTAGTTCTAATGGTTTCTTCTATAGTATGACCTCCTGCTAAGATGTCATCCACATACATATGTATTTTGTTTAAGAATCTTGAACGCTAAGGGAAGAGTCATTTGTACATCTTCAGCTAACTAAAGAGGGCACAATTAACTCCAAATGTGACAGTCAGAAGCTCGTAATCTTTTATGGGGTCATTTATGGATTTTTTAAATAAGATTTTTTAAACTTTGTTTGATTTGGGCCGATTAGTATTTGACGATAAATTTTTCGATGTCGGCGTTGAATACATAGAGAAAAATCTCCATTTTGCTATCACAAGAACAAGATCTTGCTGAAGAATGGGTCCTGGATATAAAATGTCATAAAGACTATTCTTATTTGACGTTGGGCTAGATGCATTAAAAACCACTCTAAGTTTAGTGGTCAATCGGTCTGATTTTATTATTGCGTGATGCGGCAGATAATAGTTTGGAGCTTTGTTTATATCCGAGGGTTCGATTTTTCTCATGTGTCCTATCTCAAGATATTCTAAAATAACGCTGTCATATAATTGCTTTATTTCGGGTTTATGGCTGAGTTTGCGTTCCATTCTTAGGTGCTCACTTGGGTCCTTATAGCGGTCCATTTGTGATACCCCTAGCCAGTGACATGAGTCAGTCATTGTCAACCAGACTATTTCCCAGAGGTCACTGCAGCCTCGAACCACCCCGATTCCCTGCAGAACAGAGAGATCGATTTCGGTCCCACATTAGATACATCGTCCACACATGGCAATTCCGGTCTCCCAAAATGCCTAAGCCTAATGTCCCCCAGACTGGGGCATTGACAGAGAAAGGGAAACACTGTCTCCTCCTCCTCGTCATCATGACAACTTCTACAGTAGTCATTGTAATCAAGACCCATCCACCTAGCATGAGTCCCTATCACCCAGTGACCCATAATGACCGATATCACCGCCCTCAAACGGTCCCTAAAGAGGCCAAGTAGCTCGCGCTTTTTCGCCTCGCTATAGCCAGGCCATAGAGTCCTGGCCATCAAGCAGGTATGCTCCCCCTGCCATCTCCCCTGAGCCATCCTGTACGACACTCGTCTGATGAGAGTCTTGCGGCGGGCCATTGAGATGTCAATCAGGCCATCGACGAACATGTCGTCCAAGAGACAGCCCTGTTTAGCCGGACAGTCAGCAGTCTGGTTACCCAGGAATTTTAAACTGGAATGTTCCGCGATCTCATTAAGAGACATCCGGCATGCCACTGTTAACATAGATGTCGTGAAGACACCAGCTAGAGCTGCAAAGGCAGCCTTGTTGTCCGTAAATATACATATATCTCTCGATATACGATAATACCTCAGCCAGTTTGCCGCCCGCCTTATGGCAGAGGTTTCCGCCTGCAGCACACTACTGCCATCTGACAGCCTAAAAGATACCCTAATGTCGAATTCCACGATGAAGAAACCTCCACCTACTCTATTGCACATCTTGGAACCGTCGGTATAAACCAAGGCCCTCTCCAGAGATCGAGTGTTATCGAGCTGCTCATTATCATGATAAACTGTGAATAAAGCACAGAAAAAGGGTTCCGGAGTACAATAGTCCAGCCCCGCAAGGTCATATGATGCGTGAACCTGTCATGACCATAGCTCCGCGTAGACCATAGGCCCACCGCCCTCAGTCTAATAGCGGAAGTCAGGGCCTGTTGTTCGGCCATGATGTCAACCGGTAGCCAGTTCAGCATAGTAAACAGCGCCTTCGTCGGTGTTGAGAGGAGTGATACCGTGATCATCAGCGCAACCACCCTACATACTTTCTCAAGCATCCTACAGTACCACCCCTTTCCCATGGCGGGCCACCACACTATGACCCCATAGAAGAGGATCGGTTTTACCAGCGCCTTAAAGTTCCATTCGACGCCCAGTTTCTGCCACAAAGGCCCTATCAACACTCGAACGAACGTTGAGTTCCCAGGATAGTTTGCTATCGAGAATTACGCCCAAATATTTGGCACTGTTCGAGATCGTCAGCTCCGTGCCATTTCGCCTAGGAAGCCTAAAGTTACCAACCTTATTCCTCCTGGTTAAGAATACCAACTCAGTTTTCCGTGGATTGCCACCAAGTCCATAGGAGATGCTCCAAGAGCTTAGAATCTGTAATGCAGATTCCATACAACGGGACGACGTGTCCAGGTGTTTTCCCATGACCGCCACGTCATCCGCATACGCGACGGTTCTTATCCCCAATCTGTCGAAATGATTCAGCAAAGTGTTTATCGTCAAGTTCCATAGTAGAGGGGACAGAACCCCACCTTGCGGGGTACCTCTTTGTACAAATCTGCAAAAATTGGTAGCACCCATCGTGGATTCAATGATCCTTCTGTCGAGTAGATTACCAATAAATCTACAAATTACATCGTCAACACCCAACTCTCTCATTGACTCCAAGATGGAGTTGGGTCTGACATTATTGAAAGCTCCCTCAATGTCCAGAAAGGCCACAAGCGAGTATTCCTGAAATTCAAGGGATTTCTCAATGTAGCCGACCAGTGAGTGAAGCGCCGTCTCTACAGACTTGCCCTTGGTGTAGGCATGCTGCGATGAAGAGAGCAAATGTCTAGGAATAGACATCCTCAGATGAATATCAATGACCCTCTCAAGGGTCTTGAGAAGAAATGACGACAGGCTAATTGGCCTGTAGTCCTTAGGTTTGGTGTGGGATGTCTTCCATCCCTTTGGAATGAAAACAACCCTACATCTAGTCCATCGCATCCCACTGTGCAGAGAGACTACACAAACCAAACTTAAAAAAGAGAGAAGAAATATAATAAACCGTATACTTTGAGATGCTTCATATAAAAAACATACCAAAGGAGAGGAGAATAAATTATAAAACGGACACGGAGAACAGCGCCAATAGCTATAGCCACATAATAAAAAAGAAAATTAAATAGTTAAGTTAGTTCAATATTGAATGTGGAGATAGTTATACATCTCTTACGAATATACTTGTAACTCATTGTAAGTGTTTTGTTTTTTCTTTTTCCATTTATGTTGTTATTATTTATTTTATTTAAACACAGTATTTGTTAATATTTTTCGTACATTGTTGTTTTTCTTATATTGTTACAGCCATCCGATGGATATCGAAATATTGGAACAAATAATTTAATAAATCTATATATATTAAAAGAAGTGTACACTTTGATGTCACCACTAACTGCGAAAACAGGTAGACCGATTTCACCGATTTTTGGGGTACGTTGGGGATAGTATGTAGATGGTTTATGTAAAGTTTGCATGAAATCAGCCCAGTGGTTCCGGAGATATGGCATTAAGATTTTCCTATATGTTCCCATACAAATATCAGCAAAATGCCCTTCGAAACGGCTTGCCCAACTACCATTCAAGTTTCTTAATGGTGGCTTAGATATAACTGGCCTTTTTAGATTTCTAGCTGCACGTCATAATGAGTAGTCAGATTGTGGAGTTGCATCAAGTTCCTTAAGATATTTTTCTAGAGAAGCCGGTTTCTGAGTCTGCAGGAACTTTCTTAGCCTTTTTGTGCACTCTTTTAATAAATTCTTTAGTTGCGGGGATCTGTACAGTTGAACCTCTCTTTGAACTCTCCTTTTTTCAGTCAAGAGCCGCTCGACACCTGAAGAATATATTTTATTATTTTTAATTTTTTTTTGGGTAACGCTGGAATGTTGAACAGCTAGTTTAAGATAACTGTCAAAGTTAACAAAAGAGAGATCCACATTCTCTGGTGTACTAAGCACAATATTTTCTGTGCAATGGGCCCAAAGAAATTTTTTATGTTTTAACCAATTTATTTGCGTGGCTGACGTCGCTAAGTAACCTGACGGATATACAATTTTATTTGGGTTCGATATAGAAACAATTGTAGGTGTGTGGTCGGATGATAATTCTAGGGAAGCTTCAACATGAATCGTTTCTGTGGGAATGTTTTTAACCAAGCCAAAGTCGATAACATCTGGAATTTTTTGCTGAGCAGTAGGCCAATATGTTGGTTGTCCGCTCGCGACCACATTGAACCCATTATAAGTCGTGACCCCCCAGAACGTATGTTTATCGTTATAATCGCCAGCGGCCAGGAAACAGGGTCCTTATGATTTATAATATTTATAATATTGGTTTTCTCATATGGAAAATCTAGGCGGAGAGTACATAGATGAAATAACTACGTTTCTATTTAGCTCTTCAACACAAATAGTCGTTGCTTGCAGATAATCTTCACAATGATCAAACATAGAGTAGTGTTTGATTCGGGCTTTTATCAAAATGGCAGAGCCTTCACAAGCTCTATCTCGAGGGTCCTTAGTATCATATGGTATATAACCATTGATTTTAAACGTAATTCTTGAGGTCAAGTGAGTTTCAGAAACCAACATGACATCAGAAAGTATTCTAATTCATTTTTATGTTGGCGGATGTCTTTTGCGTTCCAAAAACAGGTTTTTAAACAGTTCATGGCTTGTTAAGTACAACTTGCAATAACATTGATTGCATTCTAAGAATTTCCTGCATCATATTACCCATTGTGTTCGTAAAATTATTAACTGTTTGCACTAATGTTTCCATGGTTTTTTCAAGACGACTTTAATTAGAAACTGGAGTTTCTTCATTAACGAAGCACCTTGCATTGGCACATGGTTTGATTTAAGGATGTAAGCGGAGGAGGTTCTATTATTACTAGGCTGTAGAGCCTGAATGTCATTAGTGTTTAGTTGATTTGTTAACTGCATTTGAGGGGGATTAGTTTTCCGTCCAACCGACTGCTTGACGATAGTGTATACAGGGCATCCTCTCTAATTGCCATTGTGATTGCCGCCACAATTGCTAAAATTTTTTAACGTTGGGGTCATTTAATTTATCGCAAATAACTGTACCATGTAATTCACCACGTACTACGCAAACAGGGGGTAAGTGGCAGTATGACTTAGTATGGCCATATTCTTGGCAGTTTAAACATTGAACTGGGCCATTTCTTTTGTGCGGCTCCTCTATAGTTATTTTTCTATACAGAATATATTTCAAATTGTTAATAGGGTGCGTTTCGTTTTTTTTAAGTCTTACGTCGCCGGGTTCTAACTCCACTCGAAATAGTGGTTGGGGATTTTTTCCCCTATTTTTTATATTTACTACATGTTTTTCTTTGAAGCCTTTTTCTTCCAGGAAAGTTTTTATTTCTTCAGAGTTCACGCAAGAGTCAAAGCCCCTTATCACTACCTGAAGGCCTTTACTGCTCTTCAGTTGGTATGTATAGTAGTTTTTATTAAGTGCTCCAAATCTTGTAATTACTTTCCGAAAATCATCCTCCTGTTTGACCTGTATTTTCGTCTCGTAAAGACTACCTCGATTTATTGCAGCTACATAAAATGAGTTTTCGGCTATCAACAAAGTCAAACTCTTTATTGACTCATTTGAGTTTTTCTCTTTTAGGCTTAGACGATTTGATGACGTTTGGTGCTTCCGAGGATTCCTAATCCAGAATTGAGAAATGATTTTGGGATTATATTCTGTCAGTTGTACCATCTTTTAAAAGTTTCGGTGCCGAAGCAACTGCTGAGGAGGTAGGGCAACGACCGCGTTTTAGCAGTGTTATATATCTGTCAATGCCAACTTGTACTCGAGGCTTTTGAGAAATTTTAACTTGAGTTAATGAGTTTTCCATAGCGGCCGTTTTGGGGTTAATTGTATCATCACTTATTAACGTTGTTTTTGGCACTGCGGCAACACTTGCAGTTAACAAATTTGTTATTGTATTTCGATCGACCGTATTTGTAAACAAAGAGCGTTCGTGTAACTGGCTTAGCCGTTAAATATTTGATATCATCGATTCTTGTTTCGTCAACACTCACTGTAACATAAGCATTTCTTTCATTATGTTTTATTGTTTTTGCATTATACGCATTCAAAGGAGTTTTTTTTGTATATGTATTACTGTTTTTAAATTGTGCTCTTTTTTTATTTGTTGTTTAAAAACCCCGAGAATAAAGAAAAACAAGAAATGTTTTTGCTTAAAATCCATAGTATGAAATGGGATTTTGGCACGTTTAAAGTTATTTACAACTTACTTGTTGATTTATTTACAAGGTTTCGTTTAAATGTGCTAAATTCCCATTTCAAACTATTGCTAAACTGAAATTTATTGTTGAAGGGATAAGCTATTCCTATCAGGGTTGTCAGATTGATTGGACCTTTTTCGCCAAATTCAATGTCAAAAATCGCCAAAGCCATTATTTTCAAGTTTTTGCAGTAAAATACATATTTTTTAATTTATAAAAAATATTTTTTATGTATCCTTAAAAATTAAATTGTTCTGTATCGCTAAAATACGCCAAAAATTCAAAAAAAGTCGCCTAGATATGTATTTTGCTAAATTTTTATTTAGAAAAAAAGTAAAAATAGTAAGTGAACACAAAAGTCTACTTAAAGCAACAAAAAAAAGTATTGAGCAAATATTGGATATACATTTTTATATAGTTGCAGTTTTATTATTTTTTTTTTTTTTTTATTATTTATTCAAACTTTATTTATAAGATACATAGTTATAATAAAGGAAAAAGAAAAATTATAAAAATATTAAAAAAAAAACAAAAAATTTAAAAGGTTTTTTTTTGTACACACTTTAATATTAAATTATTTAACTTTGCATTAATTATATGAGAAGTGTTTCTAAATTACGAAGCAAGTAGTTTTTCACTCTATTCTTAAATAAAGAAATTCTTTCAATATTTCTTATATCTTGAGGGAGATTATTAAATTCAAAAGAACCCATATATTCAACGCGTTACTTTGTAGATTCCAACCGACATCTCGCTATTCTAAGATTCCTGTTATTTCTGTGTTAAATCTTGTTTGGTTTCGTTGAAAAGAAATTGTGTGGTGACCAATATTAAGGATTGATTTAAAAACATAAAGAAGTAACTGCAACTTATAAAGTCCGTTTACGGGTAAAATTGTTATGGTAATATTCTTGTACAGGGACATTGTAGAAAACGTTAAAGGCAAATTGTAAACGCCTTTAAAGCTTTATTTTGAGTCCTTTGCAGCGATTTTAGTTCATTACTCTTCCTACTTGCATATACCAAGGGCAGATAATTAAGGTGACTATGTATTAAAGATTGATAAAGTATTAGTTTCGTTTGCTTATCAAACCTATTTTTAAACTTGTAAATCAATCCCAGGGCACATACTATTTTACTTTTAAGATTTTGGATATGCAGATTCCATGACAGATTATTTTGAAAATAAACTCCAAGATATCTTATTGAATCGCTTTCAAAAATTTCTCTTCCACCAACAAAAATGCTAAAGTGTATATTGTTTATTAAATACGGACGAAATCTTTGTAGCCTTGTTTTTTCAGTATTTAACATAAGTTTATTTAGTCTTATGAACTCTCCAATTAAAGCTGCATCTTTCTCCATGTAGGCTTTCACAACTGCTTCATACTTATAAGGGTAAAAAAGATATATATCATCCGCATACATTTACAGTTTACCAATTAACCCAATGTTCTGCATGTCATTTAGATAGACACTGAATAGCAATGGTCCTAAAACGCTTCCTTGAGGTACTCCATACTCAACCTGACCTATTTTACTTTTGCTATCGTCTATTGCAACATATTGCTTACGGTT
Source organism: Pollenia angustigena (assembly GCA_930367215.1). Classification (NCBI taxonomy): domain Eukaryota; kingdom Metazoa; phylum Arthropoda; class Insecta; order Diptera; family Polleniidae; genus Pollenia; species Pollenia angustigena. The sequence continues at coordinate 4,559,391 of OV884061.1, read as the reverse complement.
TGTTAAGTAATTGTTTAATAGTCTTAATGCATCTGCACTAATTCCATAATATTTTAACTTCTGGACTAAGATATTACGATCTACCAAATCAAAAGCCTTTGAAAGATCATAAAAAATTCCGGCAACACCATTTCATCCACTATCTAAACCTTGGCATATTTTGTTAACCACATTCTCTACAGCTTCCTCCGTAGCACATCCCTTCTTAAAACCATATTAAAAACTACTTAACAAATTATTATTTTCTAAATAAGATGACAACTGTTTATGTAGAATTCTTTCAAAAATCTTATCAATTATTGGCAGAAGGGCTATAGGCCTAAATTTATTAACTTCAGTAGCATTTTTCTCCTTAGGTATTGGAATGATTTTGGCAATTTTTAATTTGCCTGGATATATAGATGTATTAATTATACAGTTAACAATTCTGAAGAGGAAAGGAGATATAATATCTTTACACTCTAATAATATTCTTGGAGATATATTATCATATCCACAGGCTTTAGTTAAATCCAAATCTAAAAAAATCTGCTCGATTTCTAAAACGGTGGTATGCGTGAAATTAAACGATGTTTGACAATAAGTGAGCGTTCTAAGACCGTTAATATTATCACCAGGTAAGTATTCAATTTGTTGTTTTAATTTTTTTGGTATATCAAGAAAATATTGATTAAATAAATCACATTTCATTTGATTATCCTCTACAACTTCTCCGTTGCAGTCTTTTATTACGAATTGATTTATAGTCTTTCTTCCCAGATTCTCATTTAAAAATTTCCAGCACTTTTTTGGTTCATGTTGAATTCTTTCCAAATTATTAAAGTAAAAATCATTCATTGACACTTTACAGGCTTTCCTGATTACATTACTTATTCTCTTTAGTCTGCTGGCAAATTCCTTACTTTTACGTTTTTTCCTTAACTTTAAAAGTTTATTTTTATATATTATAAGGGATTGTGGGTTTTTATTTATCCATGGAGTCAATTCATGCTTTAAAATCTTCTTGTCAATCTTTTCTACGGTAGAATTGCGCATAACATTAGCAATAAATAATATTAGTTGTGGAACGTCTTCTGTAGGGCTGCCAGATTCATGAAAACATTGCAAGTAACTATTTAAGAAATTTCTTGCCTTATCATTATCACAAATTTTTCGATTTATTTCCCTAAATTCCTGGCTAGATATTTGGTTTCTAAGTTTACAGGAAATTATATTATGATCTGTCAAAGATAATCGAATTGTATCTATTAAAATGCTTTCGTCAATATTGCTGTAAACATTGTCAATTGATGTGTTTGATTTTGGACGAGTAACAAGTTGATGGCAGTGTTTATAATTAAAACTTAATAAAATACTGTTAAGCCCCCCTGTTTTGTTAAGGACATCAATATTTGAGTCACCCAAAATAATACTAGGAATTTCGTCCCAAACTGGTTATTAACTCTTCTATAGAAACTAAAAATTTTGCAATACTACATTTTTGCAATCTGTAAAATGTTGTTAACTTTAAAGGTTTTCCATTAATTTTTTGGTTATTTACCGATATGGTAATAGTTTCCATAAAATCTTTACTTCTGCACAATTCCACATTAAATTGGTAACAGTTTTGAATGTAAAGAGACGTACCACCATAGCCGTCAGATCTGCAACAATGCACCACATTGTAACCTGGGATATTATAAATTTGCAAAATATTAGAGGAAAACCATGTCTCCTGGATTGCTATAATACTGGGTAGCTTTTGAAATTTTGTAATCATCTCTTTAAACTTATTAAACTTTTCAATAGAAGAAATACTTCTCATATTTATAGAAACAATATTAAAAACTTTGTATTTTATTTTATTAATAAAGGTATTGAACGATTCAAAATTAGAAAAATGTTGACTATTCATAAAAAATTAAAATTAAAAGTTTTAGCAGAATTATTACTTAATGCATAAAATACTCATGTTTTAAGCTGGTGATAAAAACGAAGCACAATCTTCATCGTCATCATCATTAATATTTGGAACATCCGAAACCGCTGCTTGCATTAGGTTTGACCTGCGCCTCTGAAATTTATTTGTTGTGGCTTCCATCAATATCCCATCAACTTCTTCTTCACTTTTTATTATTCTTGGCCTAGAAATTTTACTTCTCTTTGCGTAAACTGACCCATTATAAGTATAAACAGATTGGTATCCAATAGTTTTTAAAGTTTTGGCATGTTTAAAAATATTCAAAGTATCCCTGCTAAGGAAATCATTAATAAAAACTGATTTAGTTTCTTCTTTTTCTTTAAGCTTGTTTTTTATTTGCATGAGTTTAATTTTAGATTTGCTTGATTCGAATTTAACAACCATTGTTTGTTTATCAATTCCATTGGAATTGTTGTTTTTCTTCAAATAATATGTACTTTCTATTTCATTCTCATCTAAATTCAAACCAACATCTTTAGAAATTTCCAATAATTTATCAATAGCATTCGTATTATCTTTAGCTTTAACACCACTTATTAAGCAATTATTTTTAACTCTTTAATCGTTCAAAAACTTCACTGAGTCTTTCAATTCTTTTATTTCGTTTTTTAACATACGATTTTCTTTTTGCACAGCATCAATTTTCTTTTTATTTTCTGCCACCCCTCGTATGAGTTCATCAAATTTTTGAGACATAAATGTCAACGAATCTTGCAGCTGATCAAGTTTATTGTTATTGTTACAAAGTTGTTTTTTTATTTCACTTAATTCTGCTTTTACTGTTCCTCCTTTTTCATTACACTCAATACATACGAACTCATCACTCTCATTGTTTACGAAATGTTCAAATTGTCGCTTGTTTAGACCAGTACATTGTGGATGGTAAGTTTTGGCGCATTTATCACATTGTATGAAATCATCATCCTTCTCTTTGATATCCATTCTGCATTTAGCACAAATTATTTTTGTAAATACTGCACTACGACGCTTTTTAGATGCCATACTTTAATTAATTGTTGTTCTTCAAACTTCAAATTAGTAATTTTTAACACTTTCAGTTTTAAACTTTAATTTTTAGTTGTTTTTTTTTTTAAGTAAATAAACACTTGTATGTGAACGTTGTAAGTTTTGACGTTTTCCCTTCAGGGTTGCCAGCTCAGCTTATAAGTCTAAAAAGCTTGACCGGCAAAGCTCCCTATTTGTCTTCTTTTTTGGAATACATTTGTAAGGGTATTGCATTAATTCAACGATGGTACAAAAGAAGTGCAAATTATAACTCGTAATAACGCGTCTAGAAGTTCGTATTCCATTCTACTTCGAAGGCGAGTTTAAGTGGAGTTCATAGCTTAAATACAGGCATAAATTTTAATAGTTGCCAGCATTAGGGAGATCGATCGAATAGTATTCGACCGGTTTTAACCGGTTATTTTAGTTTTGCCCAAGACGAATAGTTTAAAATGTCTATTTTTCGAATATCGAATAAACCGGTTATTTTGGTAGAATAAATAAATAATTTTGTAATGTGTAATTTATATACATTTTCCTTACTTTTGTTATAAATTTACCCGCAATTTAAGTGTTTTCCTACTTGAATATTGGGCAAACTTGAACTTTTTATAAAGAATGTCAAAACAAAGTGTAACAAAAGTAAAAAAAAAACATTATGAGCAATGTAAATACAAATCGCTTATAAAAGCGTGTGTTCATGTAATAAAAAACCAAAAACAATTCAAAATACTACAAAAAAATATTCAGCTTAAAAAGTAATTAGCAATTTGACAGTCTTCTAAATACTATGTATATATATATGTATATATATTTATAAAGATATCATCTCAGTGATATATCGAAGTTATTTTAAAGACAAAGGTGGTTAAAGGGCCCTCAAATGATAAGTTGCAAAGGATCTTCAACGTCACGACTTATTAATCACCTTTAAGTAGTCCACAAGCTTGACATAAATAAACTCCAAGTAAAACTTAACTCTGCTCTAATACCGTGTTCAGATATACCTTTTTTATTGAGTCAATATTCGGTTAATTGACATAATTATTTTTCTGTTCACATATACACAATTTAGCTAACTCAATTTTTATTACTACTACATTAGGCCTGCCATACGTCCTGGTTTTCCAGGGTTGTCCTGGTTTTAGACTACTTGTCCTGGTGTCCTGGTCCAATATTAAATTGTCCTGGTTTTTTGTACAGGTCAAGACAAACAAATTAGTTTTTGGCTTGTTTTAGTTGTTAACAACGGTTAAGATTTCTGTTTTAACACTGCTAACACAAGCTAATTGTATAAACAACTTTAATTAAATTCAACCGTTATCTGGTGTTAAGTTGGTGAAAGCTTTCAATAATGTTAAATGATAGTCAATTCTCTTTCAAATTTTGTTTCAACTAGTTGCTGTAAAAAGTTATACCGTGTAAACAACTTTTATAAGTAATCGAAAACCGACAACAAATTGCTTTCTCTAAGGCAGCCCATACACGTTTTTATTCAATTGTCAACTGAGTCGGTTGTTGTCCAAATCAAAGCGTGTATGGCTTTGTCAATTGATTAGTTTGACAGTATTCCAATTCGACAACAGAAAATTCAAAAGAGTTTGATTTTTTTCAAGTTGGGTACTTAGTCTGCACAATGGACTTAAGAAAGAAACCCATTAAATACTAAAGCACCGGAGAGTATTATTCAATGTAAGTTTGATTTTATTATGACATGCTGCCTGTTTTATAACTATATCAAAGACCGAAATGAAGTTCTAGAAAAAGTGCAATCTTCTAAAAATTATTTTAGTTTAGAACATTTGAAGCTCAACTTTTTATTCTTTTTCATAATTTTTATGTACATGAAGTACATGTTAATTTTTTTTATATATATTGTTGGATTTAAAAATAAAAATTCTTAAATTTTCAGGAGAGCAAAAAAAACTGTAAAAATGAAGTTAATATTTTAAAAAAAATTAGTTCCCTTATGAAAAAAGTCCAATTTGAAGAAAGTTTTGCTATGCCTTTTTAAACTTTGTAAGTAGCTAGAGATGTGAAATGAGAATTAATTTATGAAAAAAAGTCATTTTGAGTTGTGAACCTTTAGTATTTAGGCTGCGATATACTATATACATATGTATTAAAAAAAATTTTCTGTTGGTGTAATCTTTTATCCATTTTTTCCATGTGTCCTGGTTGATAGGTTCAAACTTCTGGCAGCCCTATACTACATACAACATTCAACATAAACAAAAAGGTACATGTATAAGAAAATGTAAACAACTTTTGACATCTTTATAGGCTTTTTACACTGCTCAACATCTAACATCTACCATAAAAGATGTAGAAAATGTGAAACACTCGTTTACATTGCTCACATCTAACATCTACCATCAAACAAAAATGTCACCATTTTTGAAAAAAAATTTTTTTTTAAATTAAAAATGTTTTTTTGTCACAAAAGTGCCAAAATTTAAATAGAAAACTCAAAAATGTATTTGAAGTTCAATTTGTTTAAACATATAAAAAATATTTAACAATAAAACATTGTAATAAAAGATAAACCTTGACAAATGGTAACGCTGCTTTCAAAACAAACTTCCTTTTGTCAGTGATGCCACAATAATAATTGAACTTATTGCCACTTTTCTAGCGATGACACAAAAACAATCGAAAGATGTAGAATGGAATAAAATGAGATAGGAACATCTTTTAAAGATGTTGAAAGATATTGGTTTTTAGCCCTATGTAGTTCTAATGGAAAGATGTTAACATCTTCGCAAATGGTGGCAAATTGATGGTAGATGTTAGATGTGGATCAGTGTAAAAAGGCTATTAAGGAATAAAACTCTGGTTTTTTCGCAGACCAAAGGGATGGGCCTTTTTTTTTTTTTTGTTGTAATTTCAATTGCCAAATGTCAAAACACTGTTTAGTAAGTTGTGTTTTGCTTAATAAACACACTTGTTACAGTGTCGCATTTTAATTTTACTCAATATTTATAACAATTTCGTATTAATTGAGCAATAACTAGATTTAAATTTTGTATGGAAAATGGAGCGCAATAATGGCATTTATTGCGTAAAACTCAATTAAGGTGCATATCTGAACATGGTATAAGTAGTTTTTAAGAGACCGCAAATAATACTTTACCAAAATATGCTGCCAATAAAGAATGAAAAACTCTTACAGCCATAACTAAACAAGAGCGGAAAGCGTATTCTAGCTGTCAAAAATTCTAATGCAAATACAATTTGTATGAAGCATTCCTAAATAGCGCGGCGTCAACGCTTTACAATGGGAAAATCCGATTTTGACAGCGCGTTTAATAGTGAAGTTGGCCGCTTTGTTAATAAATAATATCAATTTAGCTATTTTTTCGTCAATCTATCGGTTTTATCTCTTATTTTTATTTCTTTTATGTGGGTTTTATTAAACAAGAAAGTTAACACTAATGTTTGGGGCACAACGTTGATGCTCTTGACATATCAGCGTAAGCGGCTGAAAACGTCCCACCTTTCTCTCTTGTTACGGCCACAGAGTACACAGAGGCGTCACGAGACAGAAAATATTGTGTTTTTTCTATCTTTTCCTTCGAAAGCTGCCGTTTTAACATTTTTTGTTTTGATTACGCAATTTGTGCTGAAAGTAGCGGCCTGTTTTTACTCATTGCCACTTAACCACCAAAAAACGTTTTCTTTCTCTTTCTTCGAAAGCTGCCCTCGCAAATGATTTAGGTATTTTTCATGCGTCAATTTTTTCATCTCTGTATGCTTTGTGGTACGGCTGTTAAGCAGTTCTGGCATATCTTCATGCTAAAAACTACAACATACCGGCGAAATCAACGATGTGGAAAAATGTATTATTAGAAAAATTTTATTTATTTTAAATTACCAAGAACTTAAAGCAAAATTTAAGGAATCCAAAAATCTCATGGAAGGGTTTAAATTGTGATCGACGAATTGACAGATATTTCATACAAAAAGCATATTCATATTACTATACGTTTTTATACTGCTGAAACAAAATAATTTTAAATATATAATCCTGGATAAGAGGTTTTGTTTGCAACTTTTCAAAAATATGTTTGAAGTCTACTGATTCATATAGACATGCTTAACCACCATCAATTAAAACTCATTTAAAATAAATTTGGGGGAATATCTCAAATAATAAATTTATTAAATTCCTATAATTTCTTAAAACCAAAGTGTTTCAAAACTTCTACAGCTATGTGCACACCTATTAAATATTTAGTAAATAGACAGAAATTATTTAAAATAAAGCCAAAGTTTGATAAATTTACTGGTCACGCTTTTTTGGATTTTATTGTTAAATATTTGTTAGGTCTGAACAAACCTTAAGTGATATCCATGTATTTTGTTAGTTCCTTACCTCCGTGAATTGCTTTGTTTTTATTTTAATTAAGTTTTTATTACAAAATCTAAATTGATTTTTGTATTTTTATATATTCGAATTAATACCGGTTAACCGGTTATTTTTAAAATGCTTAACCGAAAACCGGTGGTTTTAAAATAGCAACTATTCGGAATATTCGAAAACCGGTTATTGAAAAAATTCGAATAACCGATCACCCTAGCCAGCATATAGAGAACAGTCAAAGTAAGTTCCTTAAAATTGTACGTAACTACCGTATCGTTGCATCATTAAAGTTTTGGCATAAACTTTTTATCTTTCCAATTAACCAACGCTAATTTTTCCATTGTTTCAAAAATGTCCAAAGGTATGTCAGAGTTCATAAAAATCTTTAAAATATCACTTACAACAACGTATTGTATCTGTGATAATAAATTGCCACATACATATAATGAAAAAATGTTCATAGACTTTAAATATATGTATGTTTAATTGTATTTATTGAGTCTTTCAAGAGCACTTTTAAATATGAAAAACAGTTTTCTGGAAGATTTTTATTATCTTCATCAGCCATTTGAACATACATACTTTCAAATGTTGACCATACATATGAATGCCTTAAGGTCCCATTAGCCGACCGTAAATGTAGAAATGTAAATGTAATGTAAACAGCTGATCGTTTCTGTTATATGGAAAGCAATGCAAATGCTTAACTGACTGTAATGTCACTAAATCGTAACGTGCCAACCTGTAGAAAATATAATTTCATTACGAGGTTACGTGACAGTTGTAGATAGTGATGGGCTGCTTATATTTTAAATGCAATGCGGGTAAAATCACTCTTTTTGTTTGGTACTTTTTCAGTTATAATATCTGTGGACTTTTGACAAAATAAGTTTCAATTCATACATATTTTCATATCCACAAACAAACAGTCTGGTTTTTAATAGTATTAAAACCTTGTTTAGGTATATGCACATTTTGAAATTAATGTAAGAACATGTGTACGAATATGATATAATAAATATTTGTTTTTTGTAAATCTGTAATATTAATATCAAATATTAAATTATTTATTTATTTATACATGCAAGAAATACAGTTTTTATACTATTTAAATCACTTGGTACTTTTTCTGCAAAGCGGTCACCATTTCAACATTTTTAATTCTCATCACTGTGTGTGTTGTTTTATGTATACTAATGCTTTTTTGTTTTTGGTTGTGAAAAACAGCTGACACGTTCTTACATGTTCTATAAGTGCACAAACGAGCTTACAGTACGTTACGGTACTTTACATTGCATTTAATTACATTTACGGTCGGCTAAAGCGGCCTTTAAATTTCATACATAAAGATACTATAATAAAAATAATATTATTTCTTAGTATTGAATTTAACGGATTTTAAAACAAAAGCTTAGCTCTCAAAACTAGCCAACAAAATCGCCAACTTTTTTGTTAAATCGCCATGTCGCCAAATCAAAAATTAGGTCGCCAAACAAGTTTGGAAGTCGCCACGTTTGGCGAGAAATCGCCACATCTGACAACCCTGATTCCTATGCGCATTTCATTGGTTCTTTAGGCCAGATCGTCAGGAAACTTTATCCAAAGATTTTAGATAAACTAAAGATATACAAATAAAACCCCAGTTTTACTTGTAACAATATCAAACCTTAAACAATAACAACAACAATATGCAGTGAGTTTATCTTTTCTTACCGTCCCGACTACAATTGGTTAATTTTTTGTGAACTCTAAATGTAGTTGTAAGTGGGTAAAGAAAAAACAAAAATATTTTTTGACTCCCAAGAAAAACTTTGATTGAAAAATCGCCCAAAGAAAAATGGCAAAAAAAAATAATGAAAAATCGCTCAAAAAAATTCCATGTAAAATTGGGCCTGAATTCATATGAAAAGTGACCCAAAATTTGTGGACTATTTTTCGTTATTATTGGTTGATTTTTCATTTTTTAAATTGTATGAAAAACAGCCCATTTTTTCGGGCCATCTTTAATTTTTAAAATTTCTTCCAAATCTTACATACTATTTGTCTAAATCATTCATTATCATTATACGTCGAATTCCTACATGTTATTTGTAAAAATAACTATGATACTCCAAAAAGTGTCACAGTGTCCATGGACTTTTTGACACTTTTAAGTGGCATAATGCCCATCAGAGCCGTGTCATAAAGTCCGTGGACGTTATGTCACTTTGTGGAGTGTGATAATGTCCACAACATGCTTACAAACTCGAAAGCATAGCCGGCCTTTGGCCGGGCGCAAGAATTTTCTCCTCTTTGATAAAACAAGTACCGGCTTCGCTAACTAAAGCTTCTGTGCACAGCCGGCCTTTGGCCGGGAGCAAGGACCAACAAAACTATTTGTAAAGAAAGTTATTTTACCAAAACAAAAACCGGCTTCGCTAACTAAAGCTTCTCTGCATAGACGGCCTTCGGGCGGGCCCAAGGATTTTCTACTCTATGATATAACAAAAACCGGCTTCGCTAACTTAAGCTTCTCTGCATAGCCGGCCTTCGGCCGGGCCCAAGGATTTTCTACTCTATGATAAAAATTTGAGAAACCGGTACTTGGTATACCATAAAGGTAAAAATTCTTGCGCCCGCCCAAGGCCGTCTGCGCAGAGAAGCTTTAGTTAGCGAAGCCGGTCTTTGTTATACCATAGAGGAGAAAACCCTTTGGCCCGGCCGAAGGCCGGCTATGCAGAGAAGCTTAAGTTAACGAAGCCGGTTTTTGTTATATCATAGATTAGAAAATCCTTGGGCACGGCCGAAGGCCGGCTATGAAGAGAAGCTTTAGTTAGTGAAGCCGGTTTTTGTTTTGGTAAAATAAGTTTCTTTAAAAATAGTTTTGTTGGTTTTTTGCAAATTGGGTAATTTTTTTTTTTTTTTTTTGGAAAAAATTTGTTTTTGCTTTTTGGGTAATTTTTCATTTTTTTTTTTGGCCCTTTTTCGTTTTGTTTGGGCAAAATTTCATATTTAACTGTTTGGGTCATTTTTCATGTTCTTTTGGGCGATATTTCCTACAGCCGTTGGAAATTTGAAAATATACATAGTTGAAAATAAATTTAAAAAAGGGCCGCAGGACAGACGGCTGTTATTTCATTCGCCTTTAATTGAATGACTGCTAATCGCAATTCCAATTATATGCATATGGAACTGGAATAAAAATGATGGCGCAGTTGTAAATACACTTACAACAACGTATTGTATCTGTGATAATAAATTGCCACATACATATAATGAAAAAATGTTCATAGACTTTAAATATATGTATGTTTAATTGTATTTATTGAGTCTTTCAAGAGCACTTTTAAATATGAAAAACAGTTTTCTGGAAGATTTTTATTATCTTCATCAGCCATTTGAACATACATACTTTCAAATGTTGACCATACATATGAATGCCTTAAGGTCCCATTAGCCGACCGTAAATGTAGAAATGTAAATGTAATGTAAACAGCTGATCGTTTCTGTTATATGGAAAGCAATGCAAATGCTTAACTGACTGTAATGTCACTAAATCGTAACGTGCCAACCTGTAGAAAATATAATTTCATTACGAGGTTACGTGACAGTTGTAGATAGTGATGGGCTGCTTATATTTTAAATGCAATGCGGGTAAAATCACTCTTTTTGTTTGGTACTTTTTCAGTTATAATATCTGTGGACTTTTGACAAAATAAGTTTCAATTCATACATATTTTCATATCCACAAACAAACAGTCTGGTTTTTAATAGTATTAAAACCTTGTTTAGGTATATGCACATTTTGAAATTAATGTAAGAACATGTGTACGAATATGATATAATAAATATTTGTTTTTTGTAAATCTGTAATATTAATATCAAATATTAAATTATTTATTTATTTATACATGCAAGAAATACAGTTTTTATACTATTTAAATCACTTGGTACTTTTTCTGCAAAGCGGTCACCATTTCAACATTTTTAATTCTCATCACTGTGTGTGTTGTTTTATGTATACTAATGCTTTTTTGTTTTTGGTTGTGAAAAACAGCTGACACGTTCTTACATGTTCTATAAGTGCACAAACGAGCTTACAGTACGTTACGGTACTTTACAATGCATTTAATTACATTTACGGTCGGCTAAAGCGGCCTTTAAATTTCATACATAAAGATACTATAATAAAAATAATATTATTTCTTAGTATTGAATTTAACGGATTTTAAAACAAAAGCTTAGCTCTCAAAACTAGCCAACAAAATCGCCAACTTTTTTGTTAAATCGCCATGTCGCCAAATCAAAAATTAGGTCGCCAAACAAGTTTGGAAGTCGCCACGTTTGGCGAGAAATCGCCACATCTGACAACCCTGATTCCTATGCGCATTTCATTGGTTCTTTAGGCCAGATCGTCAGGAAACTTTATCCAAAGATTTTAGATAAACTAAAGATATACAAATAAAACCCCAGTTTTACTTGTAACAATATCAAACCTTAAACAATAACAACAACAATATGCAGTGAGTTTATCTTTTCTTACCGTCCCGACTACAATTGGTTAATTTTTTGTGAACTCTAAATGTAGTTGTAAGTGGGTAAAGAAAAAACAAAAATATTTTTTGACTCCCAAGAAAAACTTTGATTGAAAAATCGCCCAAAGAAAAATGGCAAAAAAAAATAATGAAAAATCGCTCAAAAAAATTCCATGTAAAATTGGGCCTGAATTCATATGAAAAGTGACCCAAAATTTGTGGACTATTTTTCGTTATTATTGGTTGATTTTTCATTTTTTAAATTGTATGAAAAACAGCCCATTTTTTCGGGCCATCTTTAATTTTTAAAATTTCTTCCAAATCTTACATACTATTTGTCTAAATCATTCATTATCATTATACGTCGAATTCCTACATGTTATTTGTAAAAATAACTATGATACTCCAAAAAGTGTCACAGTGTCCATGGACTTTTTGACACTTTTAAGTGGCATAATGCCCATCAGAGCCGTGTCATAAAGTCCGTGGACGTTATGTCACTTTGTGGAGTGTGATAATGTCCACAACATGCTTACAAACTCGAAAGCATAGCCGGCCTTTGGCCGGGCGCAAGAATTTTCTCCTCTTTGATAAAACAAGTACCGGCTTCGCTAACTAAAGCTTCTGTGCACAGCCGGCCTTTGGCCGGGAGCAAGGACCAACAAAACTATTTGTAAAGAAAGTTATTTTACCAAAACAAAAACCGGCTTCGCTAACTAAAGCTTCTCTGCATAGACGGCCTTCGGGCGGGCCCAAGGATTTTCTACTCTATGATATAACAAAAACCGGCTTCGCTAACTTAAGCTTCTCTGCATAGCCGGCCTTCGGCCGGGCCCAAGGATTTTCTACTCTATGATAAAAATTTGAGAAACCGGTACTTGGTATACCATAAAGGTAAAAATTCTTGCGCCCGCCCAAGGCCGTCTGCGCAGAGAAGCTTTAGTTAGCGAAGCCGGTCTTTGTTATACCATAGAGGAGAAAATCCTTTGGCCCGGCCGAAGGCCGGCTATGCAGAGAAGCTTAAGTTAACGAAGCCGGTTTTTGTTATATCATAGATTAGAAAATCCTTGGGCACGGCCGAAGGCCGGCTATGAAGAGAAGCTTTAGTTAGTGAAGCCGGTTTTTGTTTTGGTAAAATAAGTTTCTTTAAAAATAGTTTTGTTGGTTTTTTGCAAATTGGGTAATTTTTTTTTTTTTTTTTTGGAAAAAATTTGTTTTTGCTTTTTGGGTAATTTTTCATTTTTTTTTTTTGGCCCTTTTTCGTTTTGTTTGGGCAAAATTTCATATTTAACTGTTTGGGTCATTTTTCATGTTCTTTTGGGCGATTTTTCATTTTTTTTTTGGGCCATTTTTCTTTGGGCGATATTTCCTACAGCCGTTGGAAATTTGAAAATATACATAGTTGAAAATAAATTTAAAAAAGGGCCGCAGGACAGACGGCTGTTATTTCATTCGCCTTTAATTGAATGACTGCTAATCGCAATTCCAATTATATGCATATGGAACTGGAATAAAAATGATGGCGCAGTTGTAAATACACCTACACTGAAAGAATTTTCTTCGCAATACCAATGAATTTTGACATATATCCCATGAAAAATTGCATTAAAAAGGAACCTATGCAGCGCTTCGTTTGATCAATGAAACCTGTTTCATTAAAATGTATTTAATGAAACATTACATAAGATCTATGAATATTATTCATTGGATGAAACTATAATTTTTTATTAATTTATGAATATAGTAATGTTTGTATATTGTTTTTTTATGTTGCCAATTAAAATTTTTTGTTTAACTTGGACAAACTTAAGTTTTCATATATCCAATGAAAATTTTTAACGTAATTACGAAATCAAATGAAGCGATTTTAACGAAAATACTTCATTATAAATATGAAATTCCATTTAGACAATGAAAATTTTCATTTACCCAAGGAATATTTTTTTATGAAAATTATTCATTAAATATATGAAGCATTTTTCTTTCAGTGTACACTACATTAGTGGAGAAGATATTATGCGGTTGTGCTGATGTGTATAACATAATAAAATATTGTTCCTAGACCATTGATTAGCAAAAGTAAATTCTTATTTTTTGGTTAACAAGATAGAATGATTTTGATTGAACCCAAATTCCGATCATTAAAAAACAAAGAAAATGAACTATATTTGTTAGGGCTTTTTATAACCTTCACCTCAGGTGGAAAAGGGTATATATAAGTTCGTCATTCCGTTTGTAATTTCTACAATATTGATCTAAGACCCTATAAAGTATATATATTCTGGGTCCTTATGAGGAGAGAACTTGATTTAACCATGTGATGTCCCTCTTTGTTAGAAACTGAGAGTTCCCTGGTTCGAATATTGGTTTTTTCAAAAGAAAATTTTTTTTTAATATTTTCATGTTTTTTATGTTCTAAAAACGATTTAAAAAAAATATTTACCAGTTATCGCTTTTTAAATTTTATTTATAATGAAGTTTTAAGTATTGTAAATATGTATGTATATATATATGTGTTCCTCTAACTCCCATTGGAGCATAGGGCATATGTATGTATATGTAACAATTATTTAGTTTTTGTCTAGGTGCTCTGTATTCTGCTCGCACAATGGTGAAGGGTATATAAGATTCGGCACAGCCGAATATAGCACTCTTACTTGTTATACCCTCCACCACAATTAGCTTTGAAGAGGGTATATTAAGTTTGTCATTCCGTGTGAAACTTTTTTATAATTCATCTCAGAACCCCATAAAGTATATATATCTGGGTCCTTGAGTAATTCTAAGTCGATTTAGCCATGTCCGTCTGTCTGTCCGTCTGTCAGTCTGTTGAAAACACGCTCACCTTTGAACAACTCAAAAGAAATGAACGAAATTGCTTGTAGTTATCCTAAGCAGTTTGGGATTGAAATCCAGCAAAATCGGTCCAGTAGGACCAGAGCTATGAATCAAAATGTGGAACCACCACTTAAAAAATTGATAATTTTGTTACAAAAAATAACATATATGGTGGAACAAGGCACGGAATGAGATAAGATTTCGTAAAAATTTGTTTTATTTGACTGGAAATAATGCTGTGAAATTTCGTGATGATCGGTCCATAATTTACCTCAGGCCCCATAAAACCCCTACTACCGGAAAGCAGTTTAGTACGACTAAAACCGTAAAAAATAATGCAATCATAACAAATGTTGGCTTGTCACAGTTTTATAGGACTATAAATGATACTGTGAAATTTCGTGAAGATCGGCACATAATTTACCCTAGGCCCAATAGAAACCCTACTCCCGGAAAACAGTTTAATACACCTAAAACCATAATTAATAATGCTATTATAACAGAAATTGGTACGTCACACTTTTAAAGGACAAGAAATGACGCTATAAAATTTCGTGATGCTCGGTCCATAATTTATCCTAGGCCCCATATAAACCCTACTACCGGAAAACAGTTTAGTCGCCCAAAACCATAATTAATAACAAATCGTCACAGTTTAAGATAATAATAATAAATAGACATCATACAGATATTACTCCATAAACATTCGAACTGTCGGTGGAGGGTATCAAAGATTCGGCACAGCCGAATATAGCACTCTAACTTGTTTTAGCTTATTTTGGCAATATCGGCTTTTTTAGTTATTTTTTGCAATATCGGCTTTTTATAGCCTTCACCACAATTAGTTGTGAAGAGAGTATATTAAGTTTGTCATTCCGTGTGAAACTTTTTTATTATTCATCTCAGACCCCATAAAGTATATACATTCTGGGTCCTTGAGTAATTCTAATTCGATTTAGCCATGTCCGTCTGTCTGTCCGTCTGTCCGTCTGTTGAAAACACGCTCACTTTCGAACAACTCAAAACAAATGAACAAACTTGGTGCCAAATTGCTTGTAGTTATCCTAAGCAGCTTGGGATTGAAATCCAGAAAAATCGGTTCTGTAGGACCAGAGCTATGAATCAAAATGTGGAACCACCACCTAAAAAAATTGATAATTTTTTTACAAAAAATAACATAAATGCAGGAACAAGGCACGGAATGAGATAAGATTTTGCAAAAGTTTGTTTTATTTGACTGGAAATAATGCTGTTAAATTTCGTGAAGATCAGTTCATAATTTACCTAGGCCCCATATAAACCTTACTCCCGGAAAACAGCTTAGTACGCCTAAAAACGTGAAAAATAATGCTATCATAACAAAATTTGGTACATCACAGTTTTATAGAACTAGATGTGATACAGTAAAATTTCGTGAAGATCGGTTTAGAACTTACCATGGGCCTCATTTAAAGCCCACTCTGGTAAAATAATTAAATACGCGGTAAACTTTCTTCCAGTTTAGCTTCATACGGGCAGAAAAAAATTTTATGCAATTTTGTGATATACGGTCCATAACTCCATTTTGGCAGCCTTCTGAAATTCACTGCAAACGCTTAAACTAATTGGACCGCTGTATTGAAATTTATGATTTTTAATACCAGAAATCGTTCTGCAGGATCATATTAGAGTTACTAAAAAATTGTATTTTTATATATTCAAGAGCACCGTGTCAAATGCATCTAATTTGCAAAAATCTATATTATTTACACACAAAGATGATGTACTTGGCAAAAGAAAAATTTTGATACCCATATTGCTCTATATAAAACGAAGGGTTACCACCCCATTGCATTTTTGTCAAAACGCGAACTAGCACGAATTTCAAAAAAAAATGAGACACGTACTTAACTTAATCGACTAAAGAATAAAATATGCTAATTTGGCTTTTTTATTACAAACAACCCCGAACAAATAATTAAAAAACCGTTATTTTTACAGAAAATCCTTAAAAAAAAGGACATGGATAATCGTCCTTGGACAAATTGTATATTCAGTTGGACTATACCCAATTTGTATATGTTGGTAAGGGAACAGATTCACAAATTAACAAAACATGCAAAAATATACCCTTATAGCCATACACTACCGAAAATTTGTTTTTAAATACTGTGGTATTGGGTTTCACATGGTCGGGCTTGACCGACTATACTTTCTTACTAGATTTTTGTCTAATTTTGTCTAAGAGGTACAGTAACGTACTTTTTATAGTGTTGTATATAATTTTTATGTGTTTAAGTTTTTAGTATTAAGCCTTTTTATCAACGTATTTTATTAATTGCTTGTTTAAGTTCTTTTCTTTCGAAAATTTCATAGCTGTATTCTAACGATCAGTCACTTCATACAATATTAATCTTTCTGTACCGTCTTTTTACCATCAGCTTGTAACGTCGTATTTCTTTTTATACCCTCCACCACAATTAGTTGTGAAGAGGGTATACTAAGTTTGTCATTCCGTGTGAAACTTTTTTATTATTCATATCAGCCGCCATAAAATATATATATTCTGGGTCTTTGAGTAATTCTAAGTCGATTTAGCCATGTCCATCTGTCTGTCCGTCTGTTGGAAACACGCTCACTTTCGAAATACTCAAAAGAAATAAACAAACTAGGTGTCAAATTGCTTGTAGTTATTCTAAGCAGTTTGGGATTAAAATCCAGCAAAATCGGTTCAGTAGGATCAGAGCTATGAATCAAAATATGGAACCACCACCTAAAAAAAATTGATAATTTTGTTACAAAAACTAACATAAATGGTGGAATAATGCACAGAATAACATACAATTTTGCAAAGATTCGTTTTATTCGACTGGAAATCACGCTGTAAAATTTCGTGAAGATCGGTCCTTAATTTACCTTAGGCCCCATATAAGCGCTACTCCCGGAAAACAGTATAGTACGCCTAAAACCGTTATTAATAATGCTATCATTACAAATTTTGGCACGTCACAGTTTTATAGCACTAAAATGACACTATAAAATTTCGTGAAGATCGGTTTATAATTTACCCTAGGCCCCATATAAACCCTACTCCCGAAAAACAGTTTAGTACACCTAAGACCGTAATAAATGCTGCAATCATAATAAATTTTGACACGTCACAGTTTTTTAGGTCTACAAATGACATTGAGAAATTTCGTAAAGATCGGTCCATAATTTACCATGGATCCCATATTAACCCTACTACCGGAAAACAGTTTAGTACGCCCAAAACCGTCAAAAATAACGCTATCATAACAAAATTTGGTACATCAAAGTTTTCTAGAACTCGAAATAAGACTATAAAATTTCGTGAAGATCGGTCCTTTATTTACCCTAGGCCCCATATAAACCTTACTCCCGAAAAAAAGTTAAGTACGCCTAAAACCATAATTAATAATGCTATCATAACAAAATTTGGTACACCACAGTTTTAAAAGACAAGAAACTAGACTAGACCGTAATTAATAATGCTATCATAATAGAAATTGTCGCGTCACAGTTTTATAGGACTAGCACTGACATTGTAAAATTTCGTGAAGATCGGTCCATAATTTACCCTAGGCCTGATATAAACCCTACTCCCGGAAAACAGCTTAGTATGCCTAAAACCGTACCAAATAATGCTATCAAAATAAAATTAAATACAGTTTTATATGACTAGAAATCACACTAATAAATTTCATGATGATTGGTCGATAATTTACTATAGGCTTCATATTAAGCCCACTCTAGTAAAATAATTAAATACGCCTAAAACCGTAGCAGATATGGATATTGCGGTAAACTTTCTTCCAGCTTAGCTTCTTATGGCCAGAAAAAATGTTATGCAATTTTCTGATAAACGGTCCATAATTTACCTTACATCCCATTTTAGCATTTCTGAAATTCACTGTAAACGCTTTAACTAATTTCTCCGCCTTATTGAAATTTATGTTTTTTAATACCAGAAATAACTCTGCAGAATTTTGGAATTAAACATTAGACTTTCTGATTGTCGGTCAATAATTTTATATAGGTCTAAACCGCAACCAATTTTAATGCAGATGTCTGTTTTTATAAAAAAAATTTTTTTAATTTATTTTTTATTATTGAGTCTTTCTTATCGAAATTTACAATATGAATTCAAATATTAATTATACTTGTTGTTTATAAGTTGTTACCAATGTAACCACTAACTGCTGTATTCAAATTTTAAAAATGTCTTCTAGTTAGGCTCAAAGTATTGGTTCTTTTTAGCCTCTGGTGACCTTCGAACTGAAGCAGACCCCGAGCGAGGTAGTTAGGGTGGGCCATTAGTTTATCTATGTAGCTTATGGAATATTTTATAAAAATAAATTAATAATAAATAGACATCATATAGATATTACTCTTAAAACATTCGCACTGTCGATGGAGGGTATCAAAGATTCGGCACAGCCGAATATAGCACTCTAACTTGTTAAATATATCTTTTGAATAAAGTAACGTCTGTTAGTTCCCCTGCTGTCTGTTTTTGATAAAGTAACGTTTTTATACCCTCCACCACAATTAGTTGTGAAGAGGGTATATTAAGTTTGTCATTCCGTGTGAAACTTTTTTGTTATTCACCTCAGACCCCATAAAGTATATATATTCTGGGTCCTTGAGTAATTCTATGTCGATTTAGCCATGTCCGTCTGTTGAAAACACGCTCACTTTCGAACAACTCAAAAGAAAAGAACAAACTTGGTGCCAAATTTATTGTAGTTATCCTAAGCAGTTTGGGATTGAAATCCGGCAAAATCGGTTCAGTAGTACCAGAGCTATGAATTAAAATGTGGAACCACCACCTAAAAAATTTACAGTTTTGTTACAAAAAACAACATAAATGGTGGAACAAGGCACGGAATGAGATAAGATTTCGCAAAAATTTGTTCTATTTGACTGGAAATTACGCTGTTAAATTTCGTGAAGATCCGTCAATAATTTACTTTAGGCCCCATATAAACACTACTCCCGGAAAACAGTTTAGTACGTTATTTTTTACGGTTTTAGGCGTACTAAACTGTACTCCCGGAAAACAGTTTAGTACGTTATTTTTTACGGTTTTAGGCGTTCTAAACTGTTTTCCGGGAGTAGTGTTTATATGGGGCTTAAGGTAAATTATATACGGATCTTAACGAAATTTAACAGCGTGATTTCAAGTCAAATAAAACAAATTTTTGCGAAATCTCATCTCATTCCGTGCCTTGTTCCACCATTTATGTTGTTTTTTGTAACAAAATTATTTATTTTTTTAGGTGGTGGTTCCACATTTTGATTCATAGCTCAGGTTCTACTAAACCGATTTTGCTGGATTTCAATCCCAAATTGCTTAGGATACCTAGAAGCAATTTGGCACCAAGTTTGTTCATTTCTTTTGAGTTGTTCGAAAGTGAGCGTGTTTTCAACAGACGGACAGACAGACGGACATGGCTAAATCGACTTAGAATTACTCAAGGACCCAGAATATGTATATATACTTTATGGGGTCTGCGATGAATAATAAAAAAGTTTCTCACGGAATGACAAACTTAATATACCCTCTTCACAACTAATTGTGGTGGAGGGTATAAAAAGAAACAAGATCAACTCCAGTTCCAATGCTTTGAATTGTAAAGTGCTCAGATTAACTAGCAATTGTGTGCCAAATGTTACTTAAATTTGGAATTTTGGTTGAGAATTAAATAAGTTTTAGAAAATGTTGTTTAAAAGCTATTAGTATTTGTTATTTTAAAAAGGAAAAAAAATCGTATCATTAGAATAAAGAAAGAAAAAAAAAACAAGTTAAAGCATGCATTAATTTCAACTGAATAAAGTCCAAAGGGAAAAATTGCAAACTGTGATCAAAATAAAAGAAAAAAATAATGGGCGTATTTACGGTACTGTGTTTAACCAATATGTTAAACAATACATAAAAAACAAACATATATACATAGGTAATTTACATTACTCTGCCCATTTGTGAACCCAGCCAGGAGCCCTGCGAAAGATCTCTCTACGGAATCCAGTAAACAAGTGAGTAAAACATTTTTTTCTAATTGATTGTATATCTTACTAAAATAAACTACAGGAAATATAAAAATTCCCAAGGTCAGATAAATGATTAAATAAATTTTGATGTTTGTAAACATGTTAATTCATATGCTTTTAATAACAATATAAGCAAATGTTAAAAAAAACAAACCATTATTAACATTTGCTTATCTTCTAATGTGATCTTGGAGATTTTTATATTTGCTGTATTTATGGTCGTGTATAAAAAAAAGTTAATTCTTTGAATTTGATTATTAATTATTAAAATAATATGAAATAAAATAACGGTATTCCTACCAAGTAAGGGCGACCGTACACGTCATGTTTTTGTCATCTGACATGTCAAATTTCCCACTGCAAAATACAAACATGTCGTGTGTGACCTTTTTAACATTGCTTCTGTAAAAGCCTGATGCAAAGTCATCTGACAATATTTCAATTAGAGCGTGCTCTATTTTCTTCTGACAAACCATCTGACATCAGAAATTTATGCCGAGAAGAAACCGGCAGCGGCGTCCAATATTGACGGAATCATTAGCCGGCTGAATATAATATTTAACAATACCGAGATATGTATGATCATCCCACCATAGAATATAATTTATGTAAATATATATAAAAACCCGTTTCATTATAATATCCCTAATTGGTATCCTTGAATTAAAAGGAAATATGTTAAGATGGCTAAACTATTTTACGGCGTAAATGGAAATTTTCGTGGCGGCATTTTTATTTTGGTTTTTGCAACAACTATGCGAAAAAAACAGAGACAATGTCAGAAGCAAATTACATGTACGCTTGTGACCGAATATTATAAACCTTCTGTAAAACAGACAGACAGACATGCACAATTACATGTGACTTGAAAAGTTGACAAGTCAGATGTAAAAAACATGTCGTCTACATGCACCTTAATAAGTAGAAAAATTATACATTCACCACTACAAATATTATATATAAAATTTTTAAAAGTTTTCAATTGTACAAAGGTAAAACAAAGGCGATTGTGTTAATCGTGGTCTAAAGAAAGCATGCGTCCTATCATCCCGTAAGCTGGGGTACAGTTTTTGTTACTAATGTTTTTTTTTTTGCATTTTTCTATTTTAATTATTTAAATATATACCTGCATTTGTTTTATCATTCAAATGATAAGGTTAAAAGCAAAAGATTACCAGACGATTAAGTTGTTAACGTTGATCTTAATTCTCTAAACCTGGTCACGATTTCTTTTATTGCACTTACGTTTTTTTGATGGATTATAGTTAATATTTTAATTATAATTAAGATTTTTTTTCTCTTTCAACACAATATCTATAACTAGACATAACTCAGAAATGCACTTTTCCAACTTAACTTTAGAGGGTTAACATGTACGACGGAAATTTTCTGCATCAAATTTCAATAGGGGTCTTTTATAGGGTATTCATTCGGTTAACCGTCAACCGGTTAACCGATTAATTACTACCCGATTAACTGATCGGTTAATTTCAAATTGGCTCTTTTCGATTAACGATTAAACCGGTTAATTTCAGTCGATTAACCGATTAACCGAAGAAACAAAATTTACAATATTTTGTAGTATTATAACATATTTTTTTGTGTGTTTTTAATTATTTGTTTTGTCTCATATACAAAATGTATTTGTTTAGAAAATATTTTTTCATACAAACAAAGCAGGTGTTCAGTGATTTTCATTTTAACCCATTTTCCGCCGACCAATGACTTAAATTACATTGTTTTTAAATGTTTTTTTTTATCAATAATTAGTATTGTGGTTATTTTGTTGAACTATTTATGGTTTTTAATCCAAATTTTTAATATTTTTAATTATAAACATTTTTTTTTTTCATTTTTCGAATTTATTCTATGAGTTAAATTTCAGTTATGTATTTTGTAAAGCTTTTTTGTAATAGTTCTATTCCTTTAATTTTTCAGAAATGACTTTATACACTACCAGACTATTATATTGTATTTTCTTTTTACATTTTACCTTAGCCTTCCTTTGGAAAGCAATGAGGTATATTGAATGTTCAGAAAAATTTACAATTATAAGACACCAGCAGAATGTAATGCATTTTCTGGCCCGCTACGGCCTTCGTCAGCATTCTTTGTGTCTCACTGGATAGTGTTACTTTATAAATTGAATGTATTTAACTCAACTATTTTAACAATTAGAAATTGGGAATTATTTCCTTGTGAAGGTTACTTTATATTATTATAAACATTTTTTTTTTTCATTTTTCGAATTTATTCTATGAGTTAAATTTCAGTTATGTATTTTGTAAAGCTTTTTTGTAATAGTTCTATTCCTTTAATTTTTCAGAAATGACTTTATACACTACCAGACTATTATATTGTATTTTCTTTTTACATTTTACCTTAGCCTTCCTTTGGAAAGCAATGAGGTATATTGAATGTTCAGAAAAATTTACAATTATAAGACGAAGGCCGTAGCGGGCCAGAAAATGCATTACATTCTGCTGGTGTCTTATAATTGTAAATTTTTCTGAACATTCAATATACCTCATTGCTTTCCAAAGGAAGGCTAAGGTAAAATGTAAAAAGAAAATACAATATAATAGTCTGGTAGTGTATAAAGTCATTTCTGAAAAATTAAAGGAATAGAACTATTACAAAAAAGCTTTACAAAATACATAACTGAAATTTAACTCATAGAATAAATTTGAAAAATGAAAAAAAAATGTTTATAATAATATAAAGTAACCTTCACAAGGAAATAATTCCCAATTTCTAATTGTTAAAATAGTTGAGTTAAATACATTCAATTTATAAAGTAACACTATCCAGTGAGACACAAAGAATGCTGACGAAGGCCGTAGCGGGCCAGAAAATGCATTACATTCTGCTGGTGTCTTATAATTGTAAATTTTTCTGAACATTCAATATACCTCATTGCTTTCCAAAGGAAGGCTAAGGTAAAATGTAAAAAGAAAATACAATATAATAGTCTGGTAGTGTATAAAGTCATTTCTGAAAAATTAAAGGAATAGAACTATTACAAAAAAGCTTTACAAAATACATAACTGAAATTTAACTCATAGAATAAATTCGAAAAATGAAAAAAAAAAATGTTTATAATAATATAAAGTAACCTTCACAAGGAAATAATTCCCAATTTCTAATTGTTAAAATAGTTGAGTTAAATACATTCAATTTATAAAGTAACACTATCCAGTGAGACACAAAGAATGCTGACGAAGGCCGTAGCGGGCCAGAAAATGCATTACATTCTGCTGGTGTCTTATAATTGTAAATTTTTCTGAACATTCAATATACCTCATTGCTTTCCAAAGGAAGGCTAAGGTAAAATGTAAAAAGAAAATACAATATAATAGTCTGGTAGTGTATAAAGTCATTTCTGAAAAATTAAAGGAATAGAACTATTACAAAAAAGCTTTACAAAATACATAACTGAAATTTAACTCATAGAATAAATTCGAAAAATGAAAAAAAAATGTTTATAATAATATAAAGTAACCTTCACAAGGAAATAATTCCCAATTTCTAATTGTTAAAATAGTTGAGTTAAATACATTCAATTTATAAAGTAACACTATCCAGTGAGACACAAAGAATGCTGACGAAGGCCGTAGCGGGCCAGAAAATGCATTACATTCTGCTGGTGTCTTATAATTGTAAATTTTTCTGAACATTCAATATACCTCATTGCTTTCCAAAGGAAGGCTAAGGTAAAATGTAAAAAGAAAATACAATATAATAGTCTGGTAGTGTATAAAGTCATTTCTGAAAAATTAAAGGAATAGAACTATTACAAAAAAGCTTTACAAAATACATAACTGAAATTTAACTCATAGAATAAATTCGAAAAATGAAAAAAAAATGTTTATAATAATATAAAGTAACCTTCACAAGGAAATAATTCCCAATTTCTAATTGTTAAAATAGTTGAGTTAAATACATTCAATTTATAAAGTAACACTATCCAGTGAGACACAAAGAATGCTGACGAAGGCCGTAGCGGGCCAGAAAATGCATTACATTCTGCTGGTGTCTTATAATTGTAAATTTTTCTGAACATTCAATATACCCCATTGCTTTCCAAAGGAAGGCTAAGGTAAAATGTAAAAAGAAAATACAATATAATAGTCTGGTAGTGTATAAAGTCATTTCTGAAAAATTAAAGGAATAGAACTATTACAAAAAAGCTTTACAAAATACATAACTGAAATTTAACTCATAGAATAAATTCGAAAAATGAAAAAAAAAAAAATGTTTATAATAATATAAAGTAACCTTCACAAGGAAATAATTCCCAATTTCTAATTGTTAAAATAGTTGAGTTAAATACATTCAATTTATAAAGTAACACTATCCAGTGAGACACAAAGAATGCTGACGAAGGCCGTAGCGGGCCAGAAAATGCATTACATTCTGCTGGTGTCTTATAATTGTAAATTTTTCTGAACATTCAATATACCTCATTGCTTTCCAAAGGAAGGCTAAGGTAAAATGTAAAAAGAAAATACAATATAATAGTCTGGTAGTGTATAAAGTCATTTCTGAAAAATTAAAGGAATAGAACTATTACAAAAAAGCTTTACAAAATACATAACTGAAATTTAACTCATAGAATAAATTCGAAAAATGAAAAAAAAAAAATGTTTATAATAATATAAAGTAACCTTCACAAGGAAATAATTCCCAATTTCTAATTGTTAAAATAGTTGAGTTAAATACATTCAATTTATAAAGTAACACTATCCAGTGAGACACAAAGAATGCTGACGAAGGCCGTAGCGGGCCAGAAAATGCATTACATTCTGCTGGTGTCTTATAATTGTAAATTTTTCTGAACATTCAATATACCTCATTGCTTTCCAAAGGAAGGCTAAGGTAAAATGTAAAAAGAAAATACAATATAATAGTCTGGTAGTGTATAAAGTCATTTCTGAAAAATTAAAGGAATAGAACTATTACAAAAAAGCTTTACAAAATACATAACTGAAATTTAACTCATAGAATAAATTCGAAAAATGAAAAAAAATGTTTATAATAATATAAAGTAACCTTCACAAGGAAATAATTCCCAATTTCTATTTTTAATTAGGCTTAAGTTCATGAAATTTAATTTTTTATTAAATTATTTTTGTGAAGAAAGGAATTTTACAACATGAAAATTAATTAAAATTGTTATTGATAATCTTTCATTCTTGACGTGGCTCGGGCTCGAACCCTGGCCGGCAGGTTACCATGACATGTTTCGATCGCAACCACTCGATCTCCTCAGATGGATTTGCCGTCTTACACTCGCAGCCATCGACGACTGCTGACGTCACTAGTCAAACATCAATCCTTAAACCAAATTGTATTTTAACATTTGGTAGATCGAAATTTGCTTTCCTGAATGATTATCCATTTTAATTGATTTTACATGTTTTTTCCTTTACTTCTGTTTTTTCGTACTTTCGTCAAGAATTTTTCTTGAAGTCCAAGTACATTTTTTGTTTTTTTTCACTTTGTCTTTCTCTTTTCTGTTGACCTTTTTCAGCACAACTTGAAGGACAAATGTACACATAGTGCTCGTGCCTTAGCTTTAACAATAATTAGTATTGCGGTTATTTTGTTGAACTATTTATGGTTTTTAATCCAAATTTTTAATATTTTTAATTAGGCTTAAGTTCATGAAATTTAATTTTTTATTAAATTATTTTTGTGAAGAAAGGAATTTTACAACATGAAAATTAATTAAAATTGTTATTGATAATCTTTCATTCTTGACGTGGCTCGGGCTCGAACCCTGGCCGGCAGGTTACCATGACATGTTTCGATCGCAACCACTCGATCTCCTCAGATGGATTTGCCGTCTTACACTCGCAGCCATCGACGACTGCTGACGTCACTAGTCAAACATCAATCCTTAAACCAAATTGTATTTTAACATTTGGTAGATCGAAATTTGCTTTCCTGAATGATTATCCATTTTAATTGATTTTACATGTTTTTTCCTTTACTTCTGTTTTTTCGTACTTTCGTCAAGAATTTTTCTTGAAGTCCAAGTACATTTTTTTGTTTTTTTTTACTTTGTCTTTCTCTTTTCTGTTGACCTTTTTCAGCACAATTTGAAGGACAAATGTACACATAGTGCTCGTGCCTTAGCTTTAACAATAATTAGTATTGTGGTTATTTTGTTGAACTATTTATGGTTTTTAATCCAAATTTTTAATATTTTTAATTAGGCTTAAGTTCATGAAATTTAATTTTTTATTAAATTATTTTTGTGAAGAAAGGAATTTTACAACATGAAAATTAATTAAAATTGTTATTGATAATCTTTCATTCTTGACGTGGCTCGGGCTCGAACTCTGGCCGGCAGGTTACCATGACATGTTTCGATCGCAACCACTCGATCTCCTCAGATGGATTTGCCGTCTTACACTCGCAGCCATCGACGACTGCTGACGTCACTAGTCAAACATCAATCCTTAAACCAAATTGTTTTTTTTATCTTTTCATCGATCAACAGGATTCTGGCGAAAAATGGGTTAAATATATGATTGCCAATACCTTTTTTTTGTTTCACGTACTTTTTATAAATTTGAGTTTAGTTATTTGTTTTTTATCATATCTTCTCATATCAGTCTTTTAACAAAATTAACCGAAACAATTAGTAGTGTTAACAATTTTTAAAAACTCTAATGTCATAATGGAGTATTTTATATGTTAAGAAAAATCCTGGAAAAGTACTGGGATATTAGATATTCATCTACGATAAGTGAAAGAATTGTTTCCAAGTCAACTTTTGTCAAAACTAAAGAAAAGAATCGCTTTAATCCTAAACATTTAAACCAAATTATTTTTCTAAATGATTATTGTCTCAGTTTATTTTTGAATAAATACGTAAATATTTTGTGGATTCACAAGGTAGTCATAAAGTCTTATGTCGTCGGCTTAATATGCAAACCACTTTTTATTTAAATTGAGATTTTGATGCCGTGTGGTAGAGAAAGATACGCCTCGTCAACCAGCATGTAGTTTTTCTTCTATTAAAGTCTTGAAGTGTGTAAAACTGACTGTAATTTTAATTCTCTATCAAGCTTCAAATAGGAAAAATAAACAGTTTTTTGTCTCTCCTGTAAAATGTGCTGAAAGTGAGTTAGCAGGATGCATATTTAGCCAACGATATGACTGTTGTAAGCTACCGCTTATAATATAGATTTCTACTATGCAGTCATGAAGAATCAATGAACACAGCATAACAATTTTTATTTTGTTTGAAACACAACAATATTTATTTTAAACATATTTTTCAGTTTATTTTTTAGGATATTATGACGATATAACTTGATACCACACCTTGCGCATTAATTGAAAAATGCATATTACATATTTATGAATTGTTTTTTTTTTTTTGCTGGCTCGTTTTAGTTCAAGAATTGTTATGTTTGGTATGTTATTGTTTTTTTTTTACTTATACACCCCAAATAATAAGCAATTAATGCATTTTTATATATTGAAATTACTTAATTAATAAAAAACTTTATTAATCGATTAACCGATCAAAAACAAAATTTACCGATTATTAACCGATTAAACCAAAACCTTGGTTAATTAATCGAGCGATTAACCGATTAAAGCAAAAGGTCGATTAAATGAATACCCTATTATTTAAAGACCAAAAACTCGTGCTTTGAATTTCTTGACGGGCTATATATTACTACAGTATTATTCGGATATAAGAACATCTCATATAAGAACAAAACGTTTATAAGAAACATTTTCAAAAACACCATGTATTTTTGCGATTTTTCTAACAAAAAAGGTTTCATATAAGAAAAACACTTATAAGAAAAAAAATGATAAAAGAACATTTTTCTTAAACACCAAAATCACAAAATGTATAGAAAAAGAATTTATATAAGAAACTTCCAACGGCAACACAGAATTTATGTAGTTTGCATGGACAACTCTGTTTTCTTACAGTTTTACAACAAGAACAAAGTTTTTTTTTATTTTTAAGCTGGAGGTCCACACCACGCGTTACTCGCTTTTTCGCAGCATACGCAGCTGTCAAAAAAGTAGAATCTGTGTAGTTATACGTAGTAAGTTACATGCACAAAAGCGTAGATGCCTTGAGGCGAAAAGTAGGTTTACTTTCTACTTTTGTAAGCGTCACAAGATGCGTCCGAACAAATCAGCTTATTTTGACAAATTAAATTTTATTTTAACTTGTGCTGCTGCTGCATAATAGTGCTGGGAAACTATCGATAGACTATCGATATTATCGATAGTCTTAAAATATCGAAAATATCGATAGGAAAAATATAAATATCGATATTTTTCGATATGAAGATGTTACTGCAGTTATACACACACAGTTTTTTGCCGCAAATTTTTACTTGCTATTATTAGTTCGCGCTGACACATACGAACGCCAAACCCTTTGAGGGTTTTACTAAACTGACCTGGTACCATCACCCTGACTTGGAATTTCTCACCCCCCAGATTGGCTGTTGTACTGTGTAATTAAAGCCCTTTGAGTCGAAATTTTTACATGTTTATATAGGGACTGAAATGTCAAATATTTTTATAATGTTGTAAAAAAATTAAAATCCAAAATTGCAAGCATAAGATGTAGCCTTATAAAAAATAATTAAAGTTTTCCTGCACAAGTACAAACATTCAGTCGATAGTAATATCGATAGTGAATCTGTACCATCGATAAATATCGATAGTAGAAAATATCGATAGTATCCCAGCACTACTGCATAAAAAGCGTTGCATGTAACTTGAAACGTAGAACGCAAGTAAGGTTATAAAAGCATGCGCTGCGTGGAAGCGAAAACGAGTGTTATGGACCTTGTATTGTTAGTCTGTGGGATAGAATGGAGGTGGTTTATAAACACTTCTTATTCATGCCTTTAACCCAATAAAAGGGACGTTACGCACGTACTGGCTAGCTAGCTAGATCGGGAGATATGGGCTGGGATCTTGTTCCCCTGGGTATTCGACTTCCAATAAAAAAAAATTACGTGAGATTTTGAATGCCCTTTATTTTTAAAGAAAATATAAAAAAAAAACATTTACAAAAGTTCTTACTATTCCACCATTACATTTTTTTTCTTTCTAAATAACTTAGGTGTTAAAGTTAAGCCTCTAAACCCACCCAACCATGGCTTTTTCTTGGCCAGAATTATTGCAAAGCCCCTAACACACATTACCTTACCTCAGCCCTCAAAGTTTTACATAAAGAGAATTTACACACTGATCATTTTCGTTTTATATGTTTATAAACATTTAATCAAAGAGAAATTAAGAAAAGAAACATATCGCATAATTAACATTATTCTTATGCTCTTAATCTACATAATAAATCCAACTATTCCGATGATAAATATATTTAAGAGATTTATCTCAAATTAATATTA
Source organism: Pollenia angustigena (assembly GCA_930367215.1). Classification (NCBI taxonomy): domain Eukaryota; kingdom Metazoa; phylum Arthropoda; class Insecta; order Diptera; family Polleniidae; genus Pollenia; species Pollenia angustigena. The sequence continues at coordinate 4,529,250 of OV884061.1, read as the reverse complement.
TATTATTTACTTAATTACAGCAGAGAAACCTTAAAGCAGAGAATTGATAATTGATTAAAGGAAGCTTTCATAAACAACAACATGCTTTAAAATTTCTTTCTTGTAATAATAAGAATATGTGATATGAATGAAAATAATTATGAATGAAAAAAAATATGAATGAAAAAAATACAAACTTATGATTTATAAAAAAAAGTAAAAAAAAAATATATAAATAGATATGTACTGACTAACAGTTGGGTCTCGATTCCAACGATGCTGAAGGCCTTCTGCTTGTTGTGATTCGATTTACAGTCGCACAGCGGCTGAAAATTTTATTTCATTGGCCGAAAGTCCAATTTTTGTTTGCCACCGATTTCAAAAATTTTAATTTGATTTAATAGTAAACATATTAAAACTAAGGTAGCCAAAAAATTAGGTCAAACTATTGGTAATTGTGGTTGTGCCATGTTGTTAAACACAACTTTTTTTTTTAATTCAGAAAAAAGTGTTTTTTTTAATATTTAATCCGAAAGAAATTATCATTGCACAAAAACTATCAGCGATAATGACCTGCTTGCTTTTTTGCTAGGTTGGTAGTCTTGTTAGCTTTAAAAAGGTAATATTTGCGACTGTTGTGTTATTTATATTTGAGATGTTAGGACATATTTTCTAAACTACTATATTTCTGGCAAATTTCAACTTTAGTAGAATAGAACTTTTGCGGCCCAAAAGGGACCAAGAAGGTGAAACCACTGATAGAAAGGTGAAAGTCTTTTCTTTAACCCTGTATATACTCTTGTACCCGTTTGGACCCGTCTCTTTAACACTTTTTTAATTTTAATGAAATTACTCTAAAAAAATTTCTAAACTACTATATTTTTGTCATATTTCAACTTTAGTAGAAAGAACTTTTGCGGCCCAAAAGGGACCAAGAAGGTGAAACCACTGATAGAAAGGTGAAAGTGTTTTCTTTAACCCTGTATATACTCTTGTACCCGTTTGGACCCGTCTGTTTATCACTTTTTTAATTTTAATGAAATTACTCAAAAAAAAATTTCTAACCTACTATATTTTTGTCATATTTCAACTTTAGTAAAATAGAACTTTTGCGGCCCAAAAGGGACCAAGAAGGTGAAACCACTGATAGAAAGGTAAAAGTGTTTTCTTTAACCCTGTATATACTATTGTACCCGTTTGGACCCGTCTGTTTAACACTTTTTTAATTTTAATGAAATAACTCAAAAAAAAATTTCTAAACTACTATATTTTTGTCATATTTCAACTTTAGAAGAATAGAACTTTTGCGGCCCAAAAGGGATTAAGAAGGTAAAACCACTGATAGGAAGGTAATTTAAATGAAATTACTCAGAAAAAAAAAATTTTTTTTAAATTGTTTTTTACAATTTTTTTTATTCCGCAAAAATGTTTGCAGAAGTAACAGAAATCATGTGCTATTGTCTTCAAAATAATTTTATGATATAGGGAAAATTGATCGTGATCGAACATAATACAGGTAGTACATATAAAAAATTTTATTAATGTTACACAATCAGAAAAACGTATAACTACCCTGATTCATCCTTATCCGTTACACTACGTTCACACTAGCGAATCCTATAGTAGAATAAAGAGCTTATACACGCGTTTACGCTAAACAGGTATATTGTGACTCCCACCTTAGAAGGGCTTTTTAAATTTTTATTTTTATTTTATCTGTTTTTTTGACTCTAATAATAGTCCATGACCCTATAGCTATGCAATGCGTTGTTAAATTTGTGTCAGGTATTTTATAGCATATAAATAAAAGGATTTTAAGTTTTTTAATCCTTTTTATTCTACCTGTACTTGGTATGAAAAAAAGTATGAAAAGGTTTAAAAGCAAGTGACATTCGGATGCAAACTCAGTGGATATAATAATCTGGGCAATAACAACGTTTTTCATAAACATGGAGAGCTTCAGCTATAAAGAATTGTCCGGAGAGTATTTTAGAAACAAAAACGAGGAAGATGTTAAAAATTACATTCGAAAAAAAGGAAACTTAAATTCCTATAGCACTGAAATACAATCGGACTTAGAAAATAAATTATATGTTTTCATAAAACATTTAAAACAGCGATACTGGAAAGTTGATTACAGCAAAGATAGATTTTATAAGAGCTTTGCAAACTGGTTAGAGAACGAACTTTCTGTCCAGATCGCTTCAGAAACTTCAAATCAAAACACACGTGGGAGACCACAAAAATCGCTGGACAACTGTAGCGATAGATCCAAGAGGCGGAAGCTTAAGGATATAAATGAAGAAATCGGATAAGAAAATATTCAAGATACTTTCCTACATCAATTGCGATCACAGAAACAATTGACAAAAGTGGATATCATTGAAAAAGTTGTTAAAGCTAGTCCATTGAGAACAAAACGGATTCTTAAAAGTATACCAACTCCAAGCGATGCAAAACAATTCACAAATGAGGAGGCATTAGCATTATTTCTGGATTTGAAATTAACAAAACAGCAATATATACAGCTCAGATTGCGTGCGATTGAAAAAGGCTCAAATCTGTATCCAGGATATCATCACATAACATCTGCTAAAATGGACTGTTTGTCATTTAAGGACACTATTACAATCATATCAATTTCGGCAGAGGTACAACTACAATCTCTACTTGATCACACATCCGAACGCTTGCTACAATCAATAAAAGGAAATGAGTTAAAGAAATATGGAAACACAAAGTTAATTCTTTTTTGTAAATGGGGATGTGATGGTTCTTCCGGACAAAAACAATACAAACAAGTAGTTTGTGAAAATATTTCGGACTCAGATATGTTCATGGTATCATTTGTACCATTGCGATTAAAAAAGATTTTGGAAGATGCAGAGCCTTCGACAAGTACAACGCAAACAAAGGATATTTGGAAATGAGACACCATCTTCTACGAAATATTGCAGACCTATAATATTTGAATTCAAAAAAGAAACTCATGATGCCATTAATAAAGAAGTTAGTGATATCAAGGCCCAAATTGCAATGCTACAGCCATTACAGTTAGATTTAGATGGGTAGCAAATTGAAGTTAGCTAACAATTAGTGCTAACAATGATAGATGGAAAAGTAGGCCAGGCTTTGACTAACACGAAGGCTGCATCCAGCTGCATCATATGCCATGCAACATCAAGCCAATTAAACCAAGTCCCGACAAAATCATTAGATAATACTGATGCATATGAATTTGGATTATCACCACTACATGCAAGAATACGACTTATGGAACACATACTTAAAATCAGTTATGATTTGGATTTCGGATCTTCAGGATCAATAAGAAACAACGAAACCAACAAGGAGTTAAGAAGGAAAGGAAACATGTTCAAGATGAATATCGCAAATTTGGGTTGATTATAGATCAGCCGAAACAAGGGTCAGGCAATACAAATGATGGCAATACCGCAAGAAGATTCTCCAGAAACAGCATCTGAAATAACAGGTGTTGATTTTAACCTAGTTTTTAGATTTAAAATAATCCTAGAAGTACTTGCGTGCAATGAAGAAATTGACTCTAGAAAATTTGGAGATTTTGCTAAGGAAACTGCAAAAATATATACAACCAAGTACCCATGGAGAAATATGTCTGCTACAGTTCACAAAATCCTTTATCATGGAGAAGATGTCATTAAATATCAGTTGGTGCCACTTGGAGATTTATCAGAGGAAGCTCAGGAAAAAAGGAATAAGGATTACAGATTTTATAGAGAGCATAATACTAGAAAAATTTCACGAAATTCCACTAATGAAGATCTATTAAATATATTATTGGCAACGTCAGATCCGTTTATCTCCAGTATTCGAAATCAATGGAAAGTGGAACATCGGGATTTAGATGAAGAAGTCAAAAAACTACTTAAGAACAGAAATAACACAGAACAAAATATGGAATATTTGCAATCAATCTTTCAATTAAATGAACAATAATTATAATTCATTAGATCAAAGACAGACATTGTATTAGTAAAAAATAATAATAAATAGAAGCTCACGTTGTTACAAAAGCTATTAAAATCTATTGCTGCTATTATTCATACATTATCCACATATGTATGAAATGTTTTAATAAATAAGAATAAATAAGTGTAAACAAATTTGAAAGCAAAAAATTGTTTATTTTTCAGCCTCAATAGCAAAATTTCCAGTGGATTTTACTATTTTTTTTTTTATAGTAAGCATTTAATTTTTTAAGTGTCCCATTATTACAAAAAATGTTAATGATTATTATTTAAATCAAAAAATAACATTTTTAAATAATTAAAAGAATTAAAAAAAACCATATTGCACGCTAAATTAAAAAAAAATTTAAAGTTCCACTTTGACCTTAAATTCCTCAATAACTACTCAACCGATTTTAATGAAATTTAAAGTGAAGAAAGTTTAAGAATCCAGCTGTCGATTAATTTCACTAAAATATCTCCTTCGGTACAAAAGTTACAGATTTTTGGCCAATGAAAAACGATTTTCAGCCACTGTGTGACGTACTAAATTTTGTATTGATAGCATTATTTTTTACGGTTTTATTCGTACTAAACTGTTTTTCGGAAGTAGGTTTTATATGAGGCCTAGGGTAATTTATAGACCGATCTTCACGAAATTTTACCGTCTAATTTCTAGTCGTAGAGAACTTTGATGTACCAAATGTTGTTATGATAGCATTATCTTTTAAGGTTTTATAGTTACTAAACTATTTTCCGGAAGTAGGGTTTATATGGGGCCTAGGGTAAATTTGTTATGATAGCATTGTTAATTAGGGTTTTAGGTGTTTTTTTAAAGTTTTCCGGGAGTAAGGCTTAGGGTAAATTATGAACCGATCTTCAGTAAATTTGACAGCGTAATATATAGTCAAATAAAACGAAGTTTTGCAAAATCGTATATCATTCTGTGCATTTTTCCACCATTTATGTTAGTTTCTGTAACTAAATTATTAATTTTCTCAAGGACCCAGAATATATATACTTTATGGGGTCTGATATGAATAATAAAAAAGGTTTCACATTGAATGACAAACTTAGTTTACCCTCTTCACCATTAATTGTGGTGGAGGGTATAAAAATGTGCCAAGAACAAAATATTCACCCCCATCGTGAATAAAAATTCCCTGGGAGGTTTTTTCCCATTTTTACAATTGAATTAACATAGGAAAAATTGGACTTTTCTAATTATACTTGAAACATGTTCTAACTATGCTCGTCAAATTGTTCTTTCTAGCAACACACTTGTAAATACTGGGCCGATCTTCACGAAATTCGACAGTGTGATTTCTAGCCGAATAAAACCGTAAAGTACCAAATTGTACTACAATAATAACATTATAGTCGTATGGAACGAATTTGTGCAAAATTTAATATCAACTCGTGCTTTATACTACCATTTATGCTATTTGTATACCCTCCACCACAATTAGTTGTGAAGAGGGTATATTAAGTTTGCCATTCCGTGTGAAACATTTTTATTATTCATCTCAGACTCTATAAAGTATATATATTCTGGGTCCTTGAGTAATTTTAAGTCGGTTTAGCCATGTCCGTCTGTCTGTCCGTCTGTCCGTCTGTTGAAAACACGCTCACTTTCGAAAAACTCAAAAGAAATAAACAAACTTGGTGTAAAATTGCTTGTAGTTATCCTAAGCAGTTTGGGATTGAAATCCAGCAAAATCAGTTCAATAGGATCTGAGCTATGAATCAAAATGTGGAACCACCACCTAAAAAAATTGATAATTTTGTTACAAAAACTAACATAAATGGTGGAAAAATGCATAGAATGATATAAGATTTCGCAACAATTCTTTTTATTTAACTGGAAATCACGCTGTAAAATTTCTTGAAGATCCGTCTATGATTTACCCTAGGCCCCATATAAGCCCTACTCCCGGAAAACAGTATAGTAAGCCTAAAACCCTAACTAACAATGCTATCATAACAAGTTTCGGCACGTTACGGTTAAATAGGACTAGAAATGAAACTATTTAGTTTCGTGAAGATCGGTCCATAATTTACCATAGGCCCCATATAAAACCTACTTCCAGAAAACAGTTTAGTACGCCTAAATCCGTAAAAAATAATGCTATCATAACAAAATTTGGTACATCAAAATTTTTTAAACCTAAAAATAAGACTGTGAAGTTTCGTGAAGATCGGTCCATAATTTACCATAGGCCCCATATAAACCTTACTCCCGGAAAACAGCTTAGTACGCCTAAAAACGTAAAAAAGAATGCTATCATAACAAAATTTGGTACATCACAGTTTTATTGAACGAGAAATAAGACTTTAAAATTTTGTGAAGAACGGTCCGTCATTTACCATAGGGCCCATATAAACCTTACTCCCGGAAAAAAGCTTAGTAAACCTAAATACGTAAAAAATAATGCTTTCATAACAAAATTTGGAACATATAAGTTTTACAGGACTGGAAATAAGACTGTGAAATTTCGTGAAAATCAGTTCATAATTTACCCTAGGCCCCATATAAGCCTTACTCCCGGAAAACAGCTTAGTACGCCTAAAAACGTAAAAAATAACGCTATCATAACAAAATTTGATACATCACAGTTTTATAGAACTAGAAATAACACTGTGAAATTTGGTGAAGATCGGTGCATAACTTACCATAGGCCTCATATAAAGCCCACTCTGGTAAAATAATTAAATACGCGGTAAACTTTATTCCAGTTCAGCTTCATATGGCCAGAAAAAATGTTATGCAATTTTGTAATATACGGTCCATAATTTTCCTTAGATTCCATTTTAGCAGCCTTCTGAAATTTACTGCAAACGCTTAAACTAATTGCACCGCTGTATTGAAATTTATGTTTTTTAATACCAGAATCGTTCTGCAGAATTTGGGATAATTGGTTCATAGCTTACCATGGCTTTTATATAATTTGTTCTCTTGAAAATCATTTAAGTTCATCTTAAACTGATATTCTACTCAAACTTTTTAAAATTGATTCTGATTGTCGATCAATAATTTTATATAGGTCTAAACCGCAACAAATTTTAATGCAGATGTCTGTTTTTACAAAGATTATAATAATAAATATACATCATGCAAATATTACTCCTAAAACATTCGAAGTGTCGGTGGAGGGTATCAAATATTCGGCACAGCCGAATATAGCACTCTAACTTGTTTGTAACAAAATTATCAGTTTTTTAGGGTGGGTGTAGGGTTGCCAGACGTACTGTTTTTAGCAGTACATGTACCGATTTTTGTCAATTGTACTGTTTTATGCACAACACCCAAAACAGTACGCAAATGTACTGTTTTTTACACTTTGTACTGTTTTTGTACTGATTTTTTGGTTTAGTCTCCGAAAAACAATGATATTAAGAAAAACCGTGTTTATGTAATACACATTTGGGTATTTTTAACGGTATGCTATCAAGCTTTATTGTCATAATATTTAAGAAATTGTTGTTGTGTTGCAAACAAAAAAAGTTGTAAAATAATTAGAATTTTTTTACTACGTCTATTGTTTGGTCAAAAACTACACAGATTAAATTACGGTTTGCTCAAATCATTCATATTTTTTCGTGGTATTATTTTAAGACATATGATAACCTTTAAATCCCTCATTAGTATTTCCCTTAATCAGGATATTAACAGTGCATAAATATAACATGCCTGAAAAAAAATTTCTTTTATATTGATTAAATATTTTCAGATTTTGTGGAATAAAAAATAAACCAAAAAATTTTTTTGAGCTTATAGATTAACGGCCAATTTCACTAAGTTCAGTTATACTTAACTATAACTATAAATGTGAATATTACAAAATACAGTTATAGTAATATAGCTGAAATTCGCCGTAATTAAATATAAATTTTTTTGATATCGGAAAATTAATTGAAGAAAGAAACAAATATTTTCTGAAATTTATACGATAGTTCCACACTCTGTGTGTGGTGAAGATTGCTTTAAATACCAACATGTTTTAAGAAAATTCTACTAACTCAATCAATGAGTAGCTTCGAAATACAACAATAATACACTTTAAAATAAAAATGCACGAAACACGTATGCTCTTATTGATTTCGAATAATAAATTTATAAAATCAAACAAACAATCAGCGCAAAAAAAAACGTTTTGTTCAATTGACTTTCAAAAAAAAAAAAAAAAAAAAACGTAAAACTATGTATATACAAATATACATACAATGATAAAAATAAAAAAAAAATATTTAGATTATTTTTAGGTGCGTTTTTTCCATTTCAACCCACAGGCAAACATACTTGTTAAACATATTTGGGGTAAATGTGGGCAGGTTGAAATTTACACATACATACTTCCCCCATATATATTTTGAAAGGTAAGACCGCCTCCAAAATATACCCGAGTTTTAGCCAGGTGTGCCCTTCGCTCTTCCCACAGCACCCCCCTGAAATAAAGCGACTTTTTGGCCAAATTTGATTTATCCTAGCGGGCAAATGGGGCTATGAAGGGCCCTTCCACCTACTACATTTTTGTTGCCCCAACCCTCCGCTATAAATCCGTTTTGAACTTATATACTCTATCTCTTACGTGAATAGTTATATGATGCAAAATCCCCTGGGCAAGTATGTTTGCCTATGGTCGTCAAATCTCAATCAGTGAGTAGCTTTTTTAAGTTAAATATAAACTTGATATTTAAACGTTTTACATTGGAAAATAATATAACTATGACCAAATGCTTTGTTTGTGATGTATGATTTATAAACGCAAATGGTGTCATTTTGTATATGAAATACCATTAAATGTCAATCTTTCCTTTGATATAAAATGCATTTTATTCGACCTTTGATGTTATACTTTTAAAGTGTATTTCTTTATGTTATTGTTGTTCAAGAGTTGTAAATATTAAATAAATTGTTATGCTTTCGTAAAATAATGTACTGGTTTTTTCTTGATTGTACTGTTTTTTCATAACCAATGTACTGTTTTTCTGAATTCAAAATCTGGCTACCCTAGGTGGGTGCTTCACATTTTGATTAAAAACTCCTTTTTACTGAGCCGATTTTGCTGAATTTCAATCCCAAACTGCTTAGGATAACTAGAAGCAATTTGACAGCAACATTGTTCTTTTGTTTTGAGTTTTTTGATAGTAAGCGTGTTTTCAACAGATAGACCAACGGAAAGGATTTAACGCTTACGTTGCTGTTTTTTTATTTTTTTTATATTTCTTAAAAATAATTTGCTTATTTTGCTGTCTGGCAAAGTGTGGGAATGAAGAATCAAATGTTACTTGAAACTTCTAGTTTTCCCTACACTTTGACAGCAGGTATTGTTATTTGGGGTGATCAGGATGCAACTCCTCCATCCCTTGTCTTACAACACTCCTGGGTTTTAGTATAATGAAATTATTAGTATGAAAGTATAAGTAAGTACAAATTTAATTTTATGTGACAAATTTTATAATCTTATGATAAGCCATACTTTTCTTTTATTCTTTTTAGTTCCAAATCTTCCGTTTCTAGCTTAATTTTGATTTTGTTAACCACAACATTCTTTCTACTCTTTATAATTACAATTAATATAATTACGATTATAAGCACAAATACTATGTTTACTCCATAGGAAATATTTTTGTGGACTTTCAGTTTCTCTATTTCTTTTACATTCTCAAAGTTTCTTAGTTCTATTTGCTTAAAATTAATTGGTGTTATATTAGAAATTGAAAACTTGTTATTCGGGTAAAAATATCTGTCCCGAAAAGCTATTCTATTATTCTTAAAGATACAGCTATTAATTTTGAGTTCGCAATCATAAAAGAAAAGTAAAAATTTTTTATTAATTTTTAGCTTTTGATCGTCCCAGTCCTGTATAATTTCTAAGTCATTGGCATTCTCCTCATAAGTGAAAACATGGTGTACAATTTCAATAATGTAGCTATTTGGCTCACTAATTTCCATGTAATGTTTATTTGGTAAGTTTGAACGTAGTCAATTGAAATTTTTATTGCGATAATCGGAATTCCGTCTGTGTAGTTTAAAATTTCAGCTTTCATGGATTTTGATTTAAATAAATCAATTTCAAACTTTTTAATTTCCTCTGATGTCAAGATGCTTGGGTGAAAAATGTGATTCTTAGCAGAAGCAATGTTATCCTGAATATGTTAAATTTTCCCTTTAAGGTAATTACATTTGAACATTTAGTCTGCATACAAAAGTCTTTGAATTATTTCGCTCTGTCTATTCTTAAAACTTATAAATAAATGCATTTCCATTGTTTGTTCTGTCCTCTTCTTCTGGTGATTTTCAAATTTGAATCGAATCATAAAACTGTGTGTTTATATAAATTTGTTTATTATAGCCTTTTTACACTGATCCACATCTAACATCTACCATAAATTTTCCACCATTTGCGAAGATGTTAACATCTTTCCATAAGAAATACATAGGGCTAAAAACCAACATCTTTAAAAAAGGTTTCTATCTCATTTTATTCCATTCTACATCTTTCGATTATTTTAGTGTCATCACTAGAAAAATGGCAATAAGTTCTATTATTATTGTGGCATCACTGACAAAAAGAAGTTTGTTTTGAAAGCAGCGTTACCATTTCAAGTTTTATCTCTTATTGCAATGTTTTTTTGTTAAGTATTTGTAATATTTTTAAACAAATTGAACTTCAAATACATTTTTGAGTTTTCTTTTTAAATTTTGGCACTTTTGTGAGAAAAAAACATTTTAAATTAAAAAAAAATTTTTTTTTTCAAAAATGGTGACATTTTTGTTTGAACGAGTGTTTCACATTATCTACATCTTTGATGTTAGATGTTGATCAGTGTAAAAAGCCTATTAACTGCGCCTATTGTATTATGATTGTTTTCATCGATTACACCAAGATGCTCAAGGATTTCTTGGCGATCATCATCATCAGGGAAACCAGAAATATGCAATTGCATGTATTTCCTTGTGCGACTTATGTAGGCAGAAACAATCTATTTATCCGTTTTAGAGCTTTTTATGAATTTTGGCATCGATTTGTTAGTGCATATTTTAGTTAAAAGAGCCTTTTTGCAGCATTTTTTAGGTTTATAGCGCATATTTTGACTTTTTAATGCATATTTTGATACATATTAAATTTTTTTAGATGCCTACAATAGCTTTCGCAGCAAATAAAAAAAATTTTTTTTTCGAAAATCTGTTACTTTAATTTCGACATCTGCATTTAATTTTTACTCTTAAATTGTAAGACAAAGCACTAAGAATAAATGTTATGCGATTTGTATCTAGACCAATCTTTTAGTATTCCGATTGACTCAGAATCACTTTTCAAAGTGATCTAACGATGTCCATCCATCCGCCTGGCTGGTCTGTCCATGTTAGCCTTGTGCACAGTACAAGTTCCAATTTTGTAGATAATTTGATCAAATATGGACGAAGTCTATGCAAATGGTGAGAATCGGTCTATAATTTCACATCCATATTAGACTCTTTGTGTCCGCAAGCTATCTAATTAGGATGGTATTTAAATTAAATTCGTGCCAAAAATATTTTACTTCAAATTAAATTATTTTCGAATCGATTCACATTTGCATAAAGCTCCCGTCCTTAACTAGCTTTAAATTATTTTTAAATGTTAACATTTGTTAACAATTTAGCGACCGTACCTAACATCCCTTTAAGATAAGACCCCATATGGATGTTAATATCTAGATAATATTCGGCGCAAACATCTCTTATATGAATTTTAACCTTTTTTAGGTTTTTTTTTAGATTTTGTTATAAATTGTTGAATATTGTGTCTTCAAACGAGCAATTTTAATTTTTAGGGCATATTTTTTACATTTTTCAGGGCATATTTTCCAGTTTTTACTGCATATTTAATGCGCATAAAACGTGTTTTTTAGAGCATATTTCTGGTTTCCCTGATCATCATCCATAACTTCAGCCACTTCTAAGCATGACCAACGAAATTAAACATTCCCGATTTTCTCCTTATTTCTGACGGTGTGATTGATTTCCATTTAGATTTTACAATTTTTATTTCTGTTTCCATCATTTTCCAATTATCAAGGTATAAATTTTTTATATTACTCTCAACCTGATGCAAAATCTGATATAATTCATTGGTATCAACCAAGTGCAACACTGTAAACGTTTGGTTTACCACCTTATCTTCTCTTACCTTAATTTGTGCATAGCCTAACTCTTCATTGATTGGATTAATCTGTAGTGTAGCTTGGTTCAGCTGAATGTTAATCAATAGCAGAGGCATCAATGATATAAAGGGTAGTTAAATTGTAAGGGCCGATGTTGAATGTGAACCACACCTAAACGCCAAGTTTTTTTCCGAATTTTATTTGACATTTCTCTATTTCAGACTTACTCAATTTGAACCATGGAGAGATACACAATCCAACAACGTGTTAAAGTTATCCAGACTTATTATGAAAATGGGCGTTCAAATCAAAATGCATATCGTGCACTTCGTGATTTTTTGGTCAATTTGATCGTCCAAATGTGCGTACAATCGCAAAAATCGTGGAAAAATTCGAGCAAACCGGGTCTGTAGAAGATGTGAGAACACCAGTGCATGCTCGTACAGCTCGTACTGCAGAAAATATTGCTGCTGTTCGCGATAGTGTGGCTGAAGAGCCGTCCACCTCAACTCGTCGTCGTGCCCAACAATTGCACCTCTCACGCTCGCCGTTGATGAACATTATGCATAAAGACTTGCATTTACACGCTTACAAGGTGCAATTGGCTCAAGAACTAAAGCCTCTTGACCATTCCAAACGTCGTGAATGGGCAGAATGGTGGCAAGAAATGGCAACAGTGGATGATCAATTTTCGAAGAAAATCATCTTCAGTGATGAGTAGAGTTTTTTTTTCCCGGAGTTTTTCGATTCCCGGGAAAGCGGGAAAAATTTTTAAATTTCCCGGGATCCCGGGATCCCGCTCCATACAAATAATACAAAGTAAACTTGGTTTTATTAATGAAAAAAACTTTTATAAACAAACGTGAGGGAACTTGTTTACAAAGTAAGTAAAATAAATGCTTAAATACTACAAAAACTAATTGAAGATTGAAAGCGGAACTTGAATTATTATTACCTTTGGCTATTATAAGTAAATTCCGTATTATGATGATCTAGTTCAAGATAAAATAAACATAACAATTGAGGTACTCAAGATATGAGATCAAAAAGTAAAATCATAAAATATATAAAATATTTTAATAAATATATAAACATTTTTTAACGGCGTAGGAAATTACTTTCTGACACACTCAAAGCGTTAAGTGAGTCGCCAAGGAGTATATTTCTGATTTTGTTTACTGATTACCATGTTTCCGAAAAATTTCGTTTACTTTTTTACCGAGGTTGGACAAATAATTAAAAGTGCACCGTTGTTCCATGCTTCTGATGTCAAGGTTGATGCAAAAAATAGCATCATCCGGACACTTCTTACAAACTATTTCTTTTCATTAGGTCCATCTGTAATCTTTAGGACAATTTGTTTTTCAAATTGTATGTTTTAGTAACTTACACGAGTTTCATTATTTTTTTATTTCGGTTTCCCCGCACTTCCCGGATATATTACCAAGCTCGATTTTATTTTTTTTGTAGATACGACTATGTTGCAATAACGGAGCGATATGTTTATGTATATCCTATTTTTAAGACATGTCCATGGTCAATGAGAATTTACTGCCTGCATCTTATTTTGAATTTATGTTCTTTATCAATTCATCACTTCACTAAATTTATTAATTATCAACTGTTGCACTGCCCATTCTGCTTTTAATAGATTTATTGCCGCAGGAGACATTGATTTACGTTTGTACACATTTCTTATAATTGATCAAATCGACAACCCATCCACAGATGCTAATTTTTAGAGAAAAGAAAACTAAATTTCAGAGTAAAAATAGCTGTTTTCTGAAGCTATGAAGAACTTTTTATTTCCCGGGATCCCGCAACAAAAATCCCGGGAAAACGGGAAATATAATAAGCTTCCGGTGGCACATACCCATTTTTTCGAGTTACCTCGATATATTCTTCACTGACGTAGTAGGGGGCCATAACAAGGTTATTTAACCTGCATTCAAAAGTTTTTAGAATATGGTTTCTTATTAGATGAATGATGAAATTATCTATTCTACTTATTTTTGAAGCATTATAAAGCCTCGTGTTAGAAACGTATTTTTTAAATTCACTATCAGGTGACCTGAAGAGTGAAGTGCATGCTCTAAGGCATTTCCGTTCGAAAACTTTAATTTTTTCCGTATATGATGGAGAAATATTGTACCAAATTTGGCAGCCATATTAATATTGGTCTAATTAGGGATTGGTATAGGATTAATTTAACCGAAGGGTTTATATATTTAGAATAAAATATTCTTCTGTACATAAAAAAAGCTTTTCTTGCCTTTGTTATTTGTAAATCTATGTGTTTGTTGTAATACAGAAATTTATCAAGATAAATTCCTAAATATTTTACCAACTGCTTACTCACAATATTAACGTTAGCGCCAGTATTAACCTCAAATTCTTTCCAGTGCTTTCTTATATTATAATTGCACTTTCCAACAGGTGGGCGGAATAAAATAGTCTCGCATTTGTCAATATTTATTTTCATTTTCCAGTCATTTGCATATTTTTCTACTATTTGAAACAAGTCTTGTAACTTTCCATTAATTTTCCAAATTGTATCATCAGAGTGAAAAATTATAATATCATCGGCAAATGCAACAATGTTATTTTTAACTTGTTTAAGCAGATCTAAAATATATAAATTGAAAAGAATTGGAGCGTTTACTGTTCCTTGTTGCAGGCCATTTACAATGGTGAATTTTCTCTTACTTATTTGGCTCTTATTGGATATAAGAAAATTTTTGTTACTTAGCATATTGTATATTAAAATAACCTGATGAAAAGGCAATCTATATTTTGTAAGTTTATATATTAATCCTGGAATCCATATATTGTCAAAAGCTTTTTCAAAATCTATGAGACAAGCGCCTGTACACAAGGATTTATTCCAATTCCAGTTAATATTTGACACTAGATAATGAGCCGCATGCACAGTGGAATGCTGAAATTTAAAGCCGAACTGCCGATCATCAATTAAATTATTATTTTCGCAGAATTTAACTAAATTATTGTATATACACATTTCGATTACCTTACTGATATTTGGAAGCATACTTATTGGTCGAAAATTCTTAAGATTGCTAGTATCTTTATTTTTCTTTCGTAACATTACCATTAATGCTGTTTTCCAGGCATGGGGAAAGTATGAGTTGTTTAACATGTTGTTAAATAGTGTACAGTATTCGAATATTATTTCGTTTGGGACGTTCTTAAGTATAATATTAAGAATATTATCTATGCCAGAAGAAAGTTTTTTCCGTAGATTGTTAAATATATACAAGATTGAGTCCCTGGAAATAAAGTACTGTTCTTCTAAATCATTTGCCTTTCTGCTTGAACTAAATGTAGTAATCGTTGAGTTATTTCTTTCATACTCATTTTTTTCCTCCAAAAATGTGCGAAAAATTCTATCAACGTCTATGTGAGTATTATTATCAGCTTCAATCTCTTTATGAGAATGAACTGATTCAAAGTAAGTTCCAATTGAATTAAGAATTTCATCCTGATCCTTAATTATGAGTTTGTTACTACCTATATCATTTTCTAATGAGCATATATCTATCCCAGTATATCTAAACCAAGCCTCATCATCATGACTTATCTTTAAGGTATCTATACCTAACGATTGTGACACTCTGAAATGCTTTTTCACCTCATTGAATGTGTTTGAAGGATTACGGCTGTCCATGATGGCCACCCGCTCCCGGAAATGGTTGTTGACCGTTAGTGTGAAATTATCCTTAATAACTTTTCTTACCAATTTTAGTTGAGATTTTAGTAAATTTAGATCCGTTTGTGTTAAATAAAGTTCTAATCTATTGTATTGCTTTATTTTGCTTAGAATTTTACTTTTTTCCAGGTTTAATTTTCTTATTACTGAATTCGAAAACATAGCAATTGGGTCCGCAGATTTAAATTTTGGCACCGATTTCTCAATAGCCGTATTTATAGACTTTTCCAACTTGAGTAGGAAGAAGTCAATCTCAGCGTTATAGAGATTACGATCGTTTGGAACATTAGTATCGTTGTTATAATCATTTACGAGACTGTTTCTAAATTTTTTGTAGTTTAGCCTTTTAAAATTTCGTTTAAGGTTTGGTGATTCTTTAAAAAATATTAGGGGATGGTCGCTATCGTTATTTAGTACTGTGATTTGCATTGCCTTATGATCACTGTCATAGTCCAGTGTTTTTAAACAATTAAGTGTGTTGTTTTCCCTATGTAGATCTAAACGTGAATCTGCGATACATATGTCCAAATATGACGCAGCCCTTGGAAATGAAGGTTCAGTAGAAGCATCAAAACTGCATCTGAAATGCAACTCATTATCTAGTAGCCACTGTCTTAACATATTTCCTTTTGTATTACATGTGTCATTACCCCAGTCAGTGTGTTTACAATTTAAATCGCCCGATAGTATATAGAAATTATTAGGGTTCTGTAAATTTAATGTTTGAAAGAGATTATGCAGTTCATTCTTAAAAGTGTTGTTGTTGTTGCCAGAGGGATAGTAAACCGATATAATAAATAAAATTTTATTTGCTAATAGTGGAATTTTAATTATGCATGTTTCTAGATTATTTAGTGAATTATTAAACGTACTGTAGAATTTCCTGTATTTAATATCATTTCTGATTAATATTGCCGTTCCCCCACCTCTTTGGGCGTTCACTCCATCATTTCTGATAAAATTATAGTCTTTAAAGTTTACTTTGTGCCTAGTATTAAGTTTCGTTTCATTTAATAGAACTAAGTCAGGGTTATGTAAATTAATAAACTGAGTCAAATCGTATCTTCTGCTTAGTCCTATTAGAGAATTGACATTAATTTCAATTATTTTAAGGGTTTTTTCAATTGTTTTATCCATTTTAAAAGATCTAGTTCTCTAACATCGAGAATATGGAATCTATTCTCGATGCCTGTAAGTGTATTTGTTTTTGTAAATTAATTATTTGATTAGTAAGGTTCTGCATTGATTTTTGAAATTCTTCTAGTGCTAGATTTATTGGGTTAGTGTTATTAACAATTTGAGGATTATCATTTTTTAAAACATTGGCAAAAGAAACATTTGGGTTTAAGTTATATGATGGTGTTGGTTTATTAGTTCTTCTCTCAGTCAGCGCTTGTTTTCTGTTTCGAAGCTTCTGCTGGAGCGCTTTGTATTTCTCGCATCCCTTGTATGATGATGGGTGACCATAATTGTTGCATAGCACGCAAAATATCTTTTCTCTTTCGGTTTCAGGAACTTCTTTTAAGGAGCAAAGTCCAATTTCATGTAGTTCTTTACATTTGACGCATCTTGAAGGTAAAAAGCAATTCGATGCGCTATGGAAAAAGCCTTGGCAATTTCTACATTGCGGTATCTCTGGTTTTCTTAGGGCCTCCCAACGAATGCATCGATAAAGTAGACCCTTAATGTTTTTTAAATCATTGACATTACTCTCATTGCTTATTTGCACTAAAAACATTGGTAGCTCTATACCGCTTTTTATTGAATCTTTAGTTGAGAATTGGCTCACTTTCACAAATTTCAAGTTTTCATTTTCGAATTTTTTTTGTTCATCTAGGATAGTTGCAGGCTCGGTATTACCACTTAAACCTTTTAATAAATAAGTTTTTGTTTTAGTATCTTTAGGTGTAAATGTAAAGAAATTGGTTTTGGTTTTTTGTAAGTAAGCTTTTACTTTATTATAGTCGTTCATTGAAGCCATGAACAGAGCTATTTTTTTATTTTTAAACTCCTTTATTTTAAACTCATTGATTTTAAGTCCAATTGAGATAAATTCTATCAGTTCATTGGGATCCACATCAAATATATTGAGTGGTGGAATTTTTTTGGTTTTTGTTTTGTTTGGTGTTTTTTCATTACTAGTATTTTTTTGTTCACTTAAATTATTATTTGGCAAACCGGTTTGCGGTGCAGTTGCATTGTTTTTGTTAGACACATGCTTTTCAAATTTTTTTATATATCCATCATCGCATTCTTTGCCGTTATCAAGATTTGCAAAATAATTATTGCGTGATTGTTTAGAGATTGTTTCACTATTCATGGCGTTTTTTCTTTTAAGACTTTTTTTTCTCAGTATTTAATATTGTGCACTTGGTTGAGTTTTGAGCCAAAGGCTCACTCATTACTTAATTTCAGTATTGTTTTTTTAAAGGACTTTTTTTTTTTTTTTTTTGAAACAAAAACAAATTAATATAGAAAATAGAGAAGCAATCAGTAAGATTTTTAGCAAAAAAGAATTGAAACTCGCATAAACGAATTATTAAATTGATCTCCGCTAAACGTCCGTCTTTCATGACAGTCACGATCGAACCATCCCAGTATGGCTGTCTGTTTTTGTAAAATGATATTGGATTCGCTCTTGATAGTAGTTCCTTACATTCGCATTATTGAATTAATTATCTAAAACGAATTTAGTAATTTTACCTTTGATGGCTAAAAATGCTCGAATTTTACCAACTAGGGTTTGACTGTTTCTGTCGGCCAAATGAAACTAAATTACTGGTGGACGGGGTTTCAGTTATTTTGAATTTTGCTTTTATTAGGTTTCTATCGTATTTAGCCCCAGAACAAGTTTCACAATTATTTATTACTTTTTGTACGAATTCTTCCAAATTAGGGTGGAATTATGCCAGCATGGATCGTTTCGAATTTGTGAAACAATGCTATTTGTTTATTAGGTCGTTTTCCTCAACAATATCTTTGGCAAATTTAGAACACTTAACAAATCTAAAGTTCTTTTTGTCAGGAAATTCTTCTATCAATTTTAGTTGAACCTTGTAGTATTCCTGATCATTCAATTTGGAAAATATTCCTATTTTTCCTTTAGGAACCTCCCTTCCTGTCTATGTAAATTCTTTTTTTTCCAAAAATTGTTTCAGTGACTACTTCCTTAATATCTACTATTTCAATCTGAGTTTTAAATCGATTTACCACCGTATCTAATATTGGAACGCTATCGCCGAGATCTTCCGCTTGAGAGTGTAGAGTCTCATTGTCTTCTGACTGATCAACCAACAAAATTTTGAACGTGGTACGTACTTTATTACGATGGTTTTTAAAGTCCTGAACAGAGCATATAGAAAAAAATGGATCATTCTTTGCCCATTCTATAATATAAATGTCATTATTATTGGTTCGTTTTTGTAACCTCAAAAGCATTTCACCGAAGTTCGATGTTTCGTTAACTAAGTCAATACTTACAATACTTTCAAATTTGTTATACATTCTGATCTTGCTGTTTGTAACATCTTCAGTTTTATAAAGGATTTTTGATTGAATTCTTGAAACTTTCTCATTAAACACCCGTAAACTTTCGATTGAGTTTTCGTCTATAGAATTATCAGTGTGTACCAATAATGAATCTTGATCGCTATTTTCATTTGTATCATTGGAATCATTTTCTGTTAAGTGATTAATTTCATTTGTGTCAGAATTACTACGACACAAAAAATCGGCAACTTTATTTAGTTCACTTTTTATATATAATTGATGTTCATATTATATTCTCCTAACTGAACCAACCATCTTTGAAGACGTGGGTTGATGTCCATACCCGAATATTTTACTTGTAACCACTTCAATGGCTCATGATCGCATTTAAATTCAAACTCTATACCATAGATATATGGTCGGAAGTATTTAACACCCCAAACTATCGCCAACAATTCTTTTTCAATTGTTGAGTAGTTTGTTTCGTGTACATTCAGAGATCGAGAGGCATATGCAATTGATTGGCCTTCTTGTGAAAGAACGGCGCTAATTGCGAAACTGCTTGCATAAGTGGTTATCTTGAATCTTTTGGAAACGATTTGATATCTTAGGATTGGTGCATTGGTGACGATTTCTTTTAATTTTTCAAAAGTCAAAATGTAATTAGGGTCAAATCTATTAATTTTTCGAGTTTCGCGTAATCTTTAATACATTTTCTATAAAAACCTGTCATTCCCAGGAAAGATTTGATTTATTTGGTGGTTCGAGGCAGTAACAGATTTTGTATAATAAATTTTGTTAGGATCTGGTTTTATACCATTAATTGTTAATACATGACCCAAAAACTGTGTTTCTTTCTTGAGAAAGTCACACTTGTTAATTCGTATTTTTAGTCTAGCATTCCTCTAGGTTTATATATATCTTTTATATCACCAATATGTTCCACTAAGGATGAACTGAATATTAGAATGTCATCCATATAAACTACACATGTCTTGTTTATGAAATTTTTTAGCACAGAATTCATCAATCTCTTAAAGGTTGATGGTGCGTTACCAAGACCAAAAGGCATTCGAATAAATTCGTAATGCCCATAGGGTGTAGAGAATACCGTCTTCTTACGACCTTCCTTCTTAAGGAGTATTTGCTGGAAACCTTTTGCCAGGTCCACAGTCGAAAAATATTGGGCTCTGCCTAATTTGTCCAAAATACTGTTAAGGTTAGGTGTAGGCTGCCTATCTTCTACTGTGAACTCATTTAATCTGCGATAGTCTTTTACTAATCGCCATTTTTTCTCTCCAGAGCTATCTGTTTTTTTTTTAGGCACAATCCATAAAGGACTATTGTAAGCAGAATTTCTCTCACGAATAATGTTTTGCTTTAATATATCCTTTATTTGTTTGTTTATTTCGTTTTCATGAATTTGGGGATAGAGGGGTTTGTCAATTGTAGTAACGATTTGATGTTTTATTTGAGTTGTGGCTGAAAGATTATCGCCTTCTACATAAAATAAATCTATGAACTCAGTAAGAAGATTTTTGATTGCTCTACTTTCCTCTTCATTTAAGTGACAAAAATCAAGTTTATCTACGATATTTGTTTTTGCAACTGGTTCTAATCAGAGCTGTTAAATTTGGATTACGATTAGTAATCAATTAAATTAAATTTTAAAAAGAATGGTATTGATTACATAATTTTCTTTTTAACAATTCCTGATTATTAATTAATTATGATTACAAATAATCCAAAAATAATTAGGATTTCTTAGGATTACGAGAAAATAATCAAAAGTAATCAAAAAATAATTGACTACTTTCAAGGATTATTTTTGAATATTTTCGATTATTTTTTAACAATTCAGAATGCGCATCATTTTATACATATATTTTATTTGGCAAAATTTGCATTAAAAACGTAAAAAAATTCTGAAAAAATAAAACATAATTTTATAGTTTTGTATACAAAATATAGGTATATTCACTTCAATAACAAAACAACTAATAACAATTTTGGTACTTCCTAAATAAACAAAAAAAGGGAAAAATAATAAAGAAAACAAATGCATTCAGAATACATTCAATTCCCAAAAAAAGTTTTATAATTTACATATACATATTTACAATTGGCCTACATTACAACTAATTTTTCAAAGAAAAATCTGACGCCTTGGACTATTGACGATCACGGAAAATAAAAACAGTCGTTCAACTGGATCTGAAGACGTTAAGGGCGTAATCAATTAGTAATCGTGCAAATCTGAATATAATCGTAATATAATCCTTACTTCACCTTTCAAAACAAAATAATCTAATTACTAATTATTATAATTAGTTATCATTACTTAACAGCTATGGTTCTAATACACTTATATTCTCAGCAAAGGAAGAACAGTACATTTCTTCGAAAAACAATTTGTTGCCAAAAATTACTATATAACCATGTTCGTTATTTATTCTTATCTTAAGGGGTATCAAAAAGTTTTGTCCGATTGTTCCATCATATTTATGGTTGAAGAAATTAATAATTTTCCAACTTAAAGTTCCCTGAGCAGAAAATTCCTTTGGGAAGGGAGTTACAACTTTAAATTTAATTATGTTTGTATAATTGTATAGTTTCCAACAAGGATTTGTTGAACTGATAGAACGGCACTTGCAACCATAGCTGTTAAGTAATGATTACTAATCATAATAATTAGTAATAAGATTATTTTGTTTTGAAAGGTGAAGTAATGATTATATTACGATTATTTTCAGATTCGCACGATTACCAATTGATTACGATTACAGATAATCGAAAAATAATCAAGATTAATAAAAATTACGAAAAAATAATAAGAAGTAATCGAAAAATAGTTTGACTACTTTCGAAGATTACTTTTGATTGTTTTTGATTTTTTTTTTTTTTTTATTTTGCGAAATTATGACAATACTGTTTAATGCTAGTTTTTTTTCATTTTTTGTTATTATTATTGATGTTCATCGATTTGATAATTGATAACCTGTTTGCATTCTTTATGACTCTGCATTCTTTTTATTTATCACGGGTTCACGGGTTTGTGCTCTATTTGTTTTTACGCCGAAAATTGTAAAACATTTTATTATGAAAGGAAAATTAATAATGTGTCGACTACGCCCGATTTTTTTTATTTCACTGATGATGGTGAGGGTATGCGTACATTTATTTTGTTTTTTACTTTAAAGATTTGACTTTGCAGATGATGAAATTGAAGTAAATTCTTCTCCACAAGAAGAAATTAAAGTTGGCCTCTCTCTTTGGCCTAACGACTCCAATGCTTGGAACCGTTGTTCCAAAAACCTTAAAAAATGGTCAATTGTTTGTACTTCTCTTTTAGTTGTTATTGTTGATTCATAAAGGATGTGAGTATTTCGATCAAGTTTTTTTATTAGTATTTGTAGTAAGGGAAATCCCAATCCAGCACTCTTACGTTTAAGTTGGTGAGAGCAGCCAGACTTTCTTAGATGACGTCATGGAGGCCTTTGATCGAGTTCGCTTCAGATGTGATACATTGATGGCCCAAAATTTGCTCAATTATTGTTAAAGTAAGCACCCGTTTTTTGTTGAATCGCTCTTTTAATGTGTTCCAAGCTGTCGTGTAGTTGTATTCGGTAAGAGCTAAATGTCGGATGAGGCATTCGGCTTCTCCCGTTAAATGGGTTTTTTAATACTACATTTTTTGTACTGCTGAGATAGGTTGGTCGTGTACAACCTTTTGAAACAGATCTGAGAATGTTGGCCATTTTTCGTAATCACCCGCAAATTTTGGTATGATTACTTTCGGTAAGGAAATGTTGGTGGGTATGGCTGGCATATTGTCTGTTGCCTTCGCCAACTTTCTGACCCTCCCTTTCAGCTGGATATACCTTGTTATGTCATAGCCTTGTGTTGTTCTGACATCTGGAAATGTATGTCTTCAATTGGTTGTCATAACCTTGTGGCGGCTATAGCATCTGTATGCAGGGTTGTTAGGCTTTTTTCTTCAAAAATCGTCAAAAGTTTGAACAAAATTCGTCAAAATCGTCATGAACAGTATACAAAATCGTCAACAAATCGTCAAATATTTAAATTATACAAAATGGAGACAATTTATTACATTGAGTGGTTCAAAAATATAAATTTTTAGCAAGAAATTATATTTATGATAAAGAAAGTGATATTGTTAAGTTTTATTCTATTAATTTCAGCAAGTGGGCTCAAATATATTTATCATTTTAAAAGAAATACAAAAGAAAAAATATATTTTCATAAAAACATTTTTTTTTTCATTATTTATTTATTGAATTTTCATATGTATATTAAATATGAACTAACAATAATTAATCAAATCTTAACCTAATGCTTTATTTTATGTCCTGCCAGTGCCAGACAAAAATTTTCTTCATCACGGGTTCTGTTCACATATGTAGGTGTTTATCGCTCATCTTAATGGGTAAGTGCTGCAGTGTCTCTTCTTCTTAAGCGAGAGTGGCCGCTATCATTTAAAATATTTCGATCTAGTGGATTTGGGTGCAACTCTAGCCTTTTCAAATATTTTACCGCATACTTTGTAATAATAGTCCTTACCAGTGACACATTGAGATCTTTGTGAATATTTGAGTTTTTAACATACCAAGGGGCAGCTGTAATTATTCAAAGAAGTTTATTTTGGCGCCTTTGAATTTTTTCGATATTTGAGACCGAGGCAGTGCCCCATAGTTGAATACCGTACCACCATATTGACTTTAAAACAGCGTTGTAAAGTAGTAGTTTTCAATGGAGACTTAGAACAGAATTTCTTCCAATAACCCAGTTAATTTGAATTGCTTTTAGTTTCATTTGGGTTAATTTTGCTTCTATATGGCATTTCCATGCTAAACGCCGATCTAGATGAATACCGAGATATTTGACATGCGATTGTTGAGGCACTAGTTGATTATTGATTTTAATAGGGAGGCATGTTTCCCGACGCAAGGTGAATGTTATATGTACGCATTTTTGCTCATTGACCTTTATTCTCCATTCTTTTAACCACAATTCTAGTTGAAATATATGATCCTGCAGGTATCGAGATGCTTCACGACTGTTCTTGTGTACGCTTAGAAAAGCTGTATCATCAGCAAAAGTTGAGGTTAGGGTAAGGTAAAAAAGTGGGCCCAGGATGCTTCCCTGAGCGACTCCAGCTTCAATTGGCTGAGGAGAACTTAAAAAAAATCACCTTCTTTAATAATAAATTTTCGACCGAACATATAGCTTTCTAACAGCTTGTGTGTATTAACCGGTAGGATTAGCTTCAATTTATGTAACAAGCCTACATGCCAGACTTCGTCAAAAGCTTGATAAAAACAAAAGCTTCATAAAAACATAACAAACATTTATTTATTTCATTTATCCATATTCACAAAAACATTAAATAAAAATAAAATCTCATATGCTATTAACTCGAGCTATCATTAAATGATTAGTTTTTAGCGCTATCACTAATGCAAATAGTTTTTACTGTTGAAGGTGATAAACCAAGGGTTCTGTCTATATCAACAGTCTTTTTACCCGACTTGAAACGTTTTATGACGTCCAATTTTAGTTCCAAACTAGTGCATTTTTTCAGTTTGCACTAATTTTTCTACACAACTTCTTATTAAGAACTAACTTCTTACTTCCTAACACTCAACTATACTTAGAATAACTTTCCTAACCGAATTAAATGGGAATTCGGCTTTTTACACGCAAATAGAAAAATTCTTCACATATGATTATGACTTCAGCGAAAAAATGAAATCGTATGTAGCTACACAAATCGAAATCATTAAAACGCAAAGCGGATTTAACCAATTTTTAAAGTGCGAACCAAATAGGACCGATGCAAATCGGGGCTCTAGTATATATTTTTTTGCCGTATCGATGGCATTCATTTAGTTATAGAATTCTAAATACAAGCGCTTCTAATGAAAACCACCTGGTTTGTGATGGGGGAAGAACTTTTTTTGTTTAATTTTTAATAATTTTTGTATTTTGAAAAATGATTTTTACGTTTTGAACTGTTCCCAATATAATTGTTTATATTTCTTGTAAGTGTTTTATTGATGCCAGAAAATCGTCATAACACTATTACTTGTAGTTTAAAAATCGTCAATCGTCATTTTACTGTATTTTCACAAATAAATCGTCAAAATGACGAAAAATCGTCAGATCTAACAACCCTGTCTGTATGAGCGGATTCGTCCTCTAACATCCTTTCTAAAGATAACATCATGGCAGATTGTCTGCGCATGAGTTTTACAAGCCCGCTGTGATGCACCGTAGCACCTTCTTCGGACTTTTGCATTGAAGGTAAAGGTTTTGATGCTTCACTTACTTCTGGTGGCTGCATGATTACTTCCTTTATTATCTTGATTTGAGAATCAATGTTATCCAATGCTTCCCGGTACTTTGCTCCGAGTAGTTGGTGAAGATTGTTGACAATGTATGGTTCATTGTAGCCGAGTGTTTGATCTCTACGGATCACATTCTCTACGCTTTCAAATTCTAACCATAGATTGGATAGTTCTCCGGACGTTTTTTGGTAGATGTCTAGGCTTATCCGGTCCAGTGGAGCTTTATTTACATTGGCAATAGCCTTCTCAAGCTCTATTGCCTTTTGTTTTGTAAGCTGATTAGCTCTTGTAGATTTGCCATGGTAGACTATGTACTACGAATGAATGGTTGAATATATATGAACTTGTATTTGTATATGCAAATAATGATCCTGCACCTGGAACATTTGTATTTTTGTATAATTGTATAGTTTCCTTGTTGCGATTCACAACAAGGATTTGTTGAACTGATAGAACGGCACTTGCAACCTTGTAAACTATCACAATTTCTTGAAGGATGAACAAAACAGCACATAAACTGATTGTTCACAAGCAGACATAAATTGAACACGCCAATTGTTGATTATCCAAAGACTCATAATAATTTGTTGAAAATAAATGACTTATATACAAAATATTAACAAGTAGAATTTAATTACTAAGAAAAATAACAAAATTAAAAACAAAGTAAAATTAAATAATTGAAAAGTTTGCATTTTATTTCTTTGCCGGTTTAATGATCATTAATTAATCATTTATGCTTGTTCAGGTAAACAAACATAAAGGTGAAAGAACTTATTAAAGAAGATTCAGCGTTTTTGGTTAAATAATGAAACTAAATATGTAAAAAAACATATGAGTGAAAGAACTTGTTAAATAAGTTCAGTGCTTTTCTTTAAATATTATGAAAAAATTAAAATAAAGAAATATGAAAGCAAACAATGTTTGTGCCATTAATTATTGTTCTGTATTGAACAGGTTTCATTAATTTTTCTATTTGAAAATTTTCTTTCTTTTTTTCAATAAAAAATCGTATTTTTTGTTTCGCAATAGTGAGTATCACTATCGGTAATTGGATTGGGAAGGCTGTATTAAAAAAATGTACCTCTTTTTCCTCTCCATTTCCTATGTCCATATGTGTAGTTTGCTGATATACACTCATATGAGTATTATTTGTCCTATTCGAACACCTTTCGTTTATTTGGTTGTTTTGATAGTTATTCCCGTTTTGTTTCTGAAAACGATCTCTTCTAAATTTACTATTTTGGTTGTATTCGTCCCGAAGTTTCCACTGTTTAGTTTTTGAAAATCATATTTTCTATAAATACTATTTTGCTCAAACTGTGGGTTGTTGTTTGTCTCAGAGTTTTTCCAATTGCTATTGATTTGGGCTTTTGCTGATTGTAGTTTCGATTAAAATTTTGATGTCCGTTAGCCTTGTTCCTATAGTAATAGTTGCTAAAATTTGTATTTGCTTTATGCATAGTGTCAATAGCCATATTATCGTCTAGCAATCTAAGTTTGGTATATTTGTTTACTAGTCCCTGTCTACATTTCCTGACCTATATAACATAGATTTATTATCATCTAATTCATAAATTTCGCTTATTTAATTTTTTGCTAATTCAAAACATTCAAAAAGTCCTCTTAAACTACTCACTTTAACGTATCGGTACCTGTTGAAAATCTCGGCATACGATGCCTTCGGTCTGATTTGGGCCTTCAACTTTGATTTTAACTGATTCCATGAGATGTCTCCAAGTTGCCTTATATATGTTGCGAAGTCTGCAGTGATTTTTTGTTTATTATTATCTGGATTCCAAACTTAATTAATGCCGTGTTACCTCACCAGAGATCTATTAACATCTCTATGGATTTTATGAATCCGTTGATGCTATGGTTGTTATTCAGCTGAATTATGTCTTTCGGTTCCATTAGGAGGTAATTCTGCTGATGAAACTGCTATTGCTGTTGGTATACCTGATGTAATTGCTGCTGTTGTTGTACCTGTGTAGCTTATTCTATTTGTTGCTGTTGTAGTTGTTCCTGTTGTTGTCCTTGCAACTGCTGTTGCATTTGCAGCTGTTGTTCTTGCAACTGTTGTTGCTGCTGGATAATTTTTTGTTGCTGCAGCCGCAGGACCGCCTCTAATTCATCGATCTTGTCCTGCATTGCCCCGTCGGCTTGCTGAAGATCATCTTTTTTTCGAAAATTATTAAGTATGGTTCGATTCCGACTGCGCCACTTATCTGTTTCCGGAGAAATAGATTTTTATACCCTCCACCACAATTAGTTGTGAAGAGGGTATATTAAGTTTGTCATTCCGTGTGAAACTTTTTTATTATTCATCTCAGACCCCATAAAGTCTATATATTCTGGGTCCTTGAGTAATTCTAAGTCGATTTAGCCATGTCCGTCTGTCTGTCCGTCTGTTGAAAACACGCTCACTTTCGAAGAACTCAAAACAAATGAACAAACTTGGTGCCAAATTGCTTGTAGTTATCCTAAGCAGTTTGGGATTGAAATCCAGCAAAATCGGTTTTGTAGGACCAGAGCTATGAATCAAAATATGGAACCACCACCTAAAAAAATTGATAATTTTGTTACAAAAAATAACATAAATGCTGGAACAAGGCACGGAATGAGAAAAGATTTTGCAAAAATTTGTTTTATTTGACTGGAAATCATGCTGTTAAATTTCGTGAATATCCGTCCATAATTTACCCTAAGCCCCATATAAAAAATACTCCCGGAAAACAGTTTAGTACGCCTAAAACCGTAAAAAATAACGCTAGCGTAACAAAATTTGGAACGTTACAGTTTTTTAGAACTAGAAATAACACTGTGAAATTTCATGACGATCGGTCCATAATTTACCTTAGGCCCCATATAAACCCTTCTACCGGGAAACAGTTTAGTACGCCTAAAACCGTAAAAAATAATGAAATCATAACAAATTTTGGCTCGTCACAGTTTTATAGGACTATAAATGATACTGTGAAATTTCGTGAAGATCGGTACATAATTTACCTTAGGCCCCATAGAAACCCTACTCCCGGAAAAGAGTTTAGTACACATAAAACCATAACTACTAATGCTAGCATAACAGAAATTGGTACATCAC
Source organism: Pollenia angustigena (assembly GCA_930367215.1). NCBI lineage: Eukaryota > Metazoa > Arthropoda > Insecta > Diptera > Polleniidae > Pollenia > Pollenia angustigena. The sequence goes on along the minus strand of OV884061.1, from coordinate 4,500,444 downwards.
AGTTTTAAAAGACTAGAAATGACGCGGTGAAATTTCGTGATGATCGGTCCATAATTTACCCTAGGCCCCATATAAACCCTTCTACCGGAAAACAGTTTAGTCGCCTAAAACCATAATTAATAACAAATTGTCACAGTTTAAGATAATAATAACATCATACAGATATTACTCCTTAAACATTTGAACTGTCGGTGAAGGGTATCAAAGATTCGGCACAGCCGAATATAGCACTCTAACTTGTTTCTTTTAAGAAATAAAATAAAATAAAATAAAAGTTTTACTTTTTTTGTTTTTATACGTTCTTAAGAACGTTTTTTTTATTTAAAATTAATCTTAAGACTAACTTATTTTTTTATTCTAAAATTACCTTAGTCAAGCAACGTAAGGATTTAATGCTTACGTTGTTGTTTTTTGATTTTTTTTATAATTTCTTAAAATTAATTTGTTTATATTGCTGTCTGGCAAAGTGCGGGAATGAAAAATAAAACTTAAAACTTTTAGTTTTCCCTACACTTTGCCAGCGGGTATTGTTATTTGGGGTGATCAGGATGTAACTCGCAGAATGATAATCTTGGTGTACTCTCATTCACCACTGTTAGTGATGGAGTATATAATAACTAAATAAGCTACTGTGACTGTTATTAACATTCAACTGAGTTACAAAAAGTCGGTAACCATAAAAAATACACAGTGCGTAGTTTGAATTATGATTGTTACAATTTAAATCTTTTTTTTTTTTAAATTCCCTATGCTAATCCCCGCGAAGCTTGACGCTTGTCTGCAGGAAAGAAACCAGAGTCTCTGGCGGGAATCGAACCCGCAACCCCGGGGTTGATAGACTAGCTCACTACTAGCTAGCCTACCGGGGCACCCTTCAACGCAAGGGGTAATGTGTTTTATTCCGTTATTTATTTCTTCAATATTGATCGTGAACCCTTGTTCTGGGTCCTTATGAATAGCAAAGTTTTATTTTTTTAAGCCCGTCCGTATCGTGCGTATGATGGGGACTAGGTTGTTTTATATTTATATCACATATACTCCGTCAAAGTTTGCTAATGAAATTCAGCCATAAATGACTGTGTATGGACCAAAATACCAATCTGCCTGTAATTTTCACCCATGAAGCTCTAATTTTTACACCTAAACGTTTACTTTCCGAAGTCCTCTTATAATTCGCGAACTTAATTTCTTCACCTTTGCCTTAAACATAGTTAAAAGAATACTGGTTGAACAAAATCGGTCCATGAATTACCTAGTACTATGAAAATAACTACTTTTGTTTCCGAAGTTATGGATTTAGCTAGGGATGGCAATCCCGATAAATGCCGGGATATCCAGTATTTTCGGGACTAAGTCAATACCGAAATTGTTAACTTAATTTTTTTGTTTTATCTTTTTTTATAAAAGAAATTCATCATGAGGATATGAAGCACAATATTGATCTTTAATATTTGTATACCCTTCACCGAAGGTAAAAGGGTACATATAACAGTCATTCCGTTTGTAATTTCTACAATATTGATCCTACACCCTATAAAGTATATATATGAGATATGTGCAAAAAACCACGTCTACCTCTAATTTTTTCCAAAAATTCTTGTTGTTGTTTTTTTTATTACTTTTTTCAGTATATCTGGAGAATGACTGAATAAAGAGCCAAAGAGTCCAAAATAGGTACACATATTTAGGTTATCAGTATACATCATCCCACTAAATGTGGGCGGGATTGGAAAAGTAGGCGTGTTACCTCCCGTACAAAAAATTATCCAAAAATTTTATAAAAACCTGAATTTTTGGAATGTCATATGACCAAGGGTTACGCCTTATATATCAAAAAGTCGAAAATCTTTAGTAGAACATATTTTTTTTAAATAACTCGGTTCAGATACAAAAAAATTATGACCAAAATTTTTTTTTAAAATACCCACTTTCGGGAACCATAGATCTTCCCGAGTTCTAGTTTTATAACCCAAGTAAATGGTTAATTTCTTTATTAACACGTCGGTATATAAATCTGTCAAATCTGTTAATAAATTGACAATGTTGGCAACACTTGCGGTTAAAAGTCAAATTTTGATTCTCTCCATATTTAGTGAAAAATAAATTAAATTTTAAAAATATAAAAAAAACTTATTTATTAAAAGAACTGTAAATTTGAATTTTTAAAATAATAAAGTATCTACAGATAATAAAATATGCCAAAGTCAAGCAGAAGAAGTATAAAAAACAAAAAAATAATTTGTGTGCAGTGCAAATTGTGCATTGAAGAAAATGAAGAAAGCATAGAATGTGATAAATGCAACAAAAACTTGCATGTTGTGTGTACATCTTTGGACAAACGTCAGTTTGAATATTTGCTAAAAAATGAGAGCGAAGAATTTGTATGTCATTTATGTGAGAATAACAACAACAATAATTTTTCGGTAAAAGAAGAACTCAATGATATTAAACAAGAGTTAAAAAAATTGGATCAATTGTCTGTTTTAAATGAAACAATGACTTTCATGTCCAAGCAATTTGATGACTTGATTAGAGGAGTAGCGGAAAATAAGAAAAAAGTGGAGAGTTTACAGAAAGAAAATAAAGAACTTAAAACTGAAGTAAAGATGCTTAGAGATTCTGTTAAGTTTTTAAATGATCACAGAGTAAAAAACGATTGTTTGCTGTCTGGAATTGAAGCTAGTGATGGGGAATCGGCTGTTGATGCAGTGTTAAAATTTACAAAGGAAGTTGGTGTAGAAATAAATGAAGATAACATTAGTGATGCCTACTTTTAAAAAAATAAAAACCCTGCAAATAAAAAAAAATCTGTTGTTATTAAACTTAACACCAAAAAGTCGAAAGAAAAACTAATGGCAGTAAAGCCCAAATTAAGAGAAGCAGAAAAAACAAAAAAAATTTATGTAAATGATTATTTAGGTCGGGAAACAATGAACCTGTTTAATTATGCAAAATCATTAAAAAAAATCGGATATCGTTCTGTTTATGTTAATGAAGGAAGAGTGTTTACAAAAATGAGTGAATTGTCAAGGCCTAAATTAATAAGATGTGCTGAGGAAGTTGATGAACTCTTATTAAAGGCAACCACATACCGTGCTAGTACCCAACGTACACAAAATATTGTAAACATTCAAGATGAGTCGGATAATTCTTTTATGTCACCATCGTAATTATATAACTTACATATTTTGATTTTATTTTAATGCATAAATTCAATTTTAAATTTTTATTATGATTGCAAACCATTATTTTCATAGTTTAGATGAGTTTAATATAAATTGTAATAATATATCTAATAATAATTTATTAAATATCATATCAATTAATATCAGAAGCATATCTTCAATTTTAAAATTTAATAAATTTAAAACATTAATTGCGAAGTTATCGAATCTTCCTGCAGTAATTGCAGTGCAAAAAACTTGGTTTAAACAGAATATTGTTCAAATATATAACATACCAGGTTATAAAGCTGTTCACTGTTGTAGAGCTGATCATTTTGGTGGAACATCGGTATTTGTACATGAAAGTATTAATTTTTCAGTGGAAAGAATTTCAAATCAAAATTTTATTGATTCTCTGGTTTTAAAGTTTTGTGACTTAAGATCTGATGCAAAAGAGATTATTTTCATTTCTTTTTATAAATCGCAAAAATGTAATCTAAATGACTTTTTGATATTTATTGAGGACATACTGTCTCTTTATGGCAGGTACCACTGTATTATGGTTGGTGATGCAAATATCGATTTGTTAAATAAAAAAATGTCTCAGGAACTTATAAATCTTTTGCAAAGTTTTGACTTTAGAAATTGCCATGACTTAGTCACACGTCAAATTAGTGGTACATCGATGTTTATACTAATATGAACAAGCCAATGAATGTTGATTCTATTAATTGCATGATTTCGGATCACAATATTATATCATGTGTAGTAGATATCAAATTTAGAAGACCGGACTATAAAATAAAAAAGATTGTTAACTGTGACTATGATAAAGTGGAACATATTTTACAAAATAATATGGCAAATTTTATGCATACTGGTGATTCGTCAACTGACACCTCTAATCTTATTTCATCAATTAGAAGTGCTGTTGACTGTTCCACTGTGGTAACATGTAGAAGGACAAATAATAAAGACAAAATAGCTCCTTGGATAAATGGTAATTTGCAAAAATTAATCATTATTAAGAACAGTCTATTGACACAAAGAAGAAGGAAACGCAATAATATACTTGAAACAAACTTGAAAAGAATCAGTAAAGTTATAAAAGCAGCTTTGAGGATTTCGATGAATAACTTTTATGCCAGTAACTTAGAAAACTTAAGTAGTGACCCTAAAAAAACATGGAAATTTGTAAATGAAACTCTGGGGAGGATAGAACAAAGGGAAATTTCTATTGCTGATAACAATGGAAAATTAATAGAAAACAATGTCCGTAAAGCTGAAGTATTTAATTCTCATTTCCTGCAATCAGTAAACACAATAAAGCAGAAAATAGTTCAATTACCTTCCGATTTCTGTAACGGGTTGAGAACTTTAAGACCGTTTCATAACCGATTTCATCTTAGCTATACCTCTAATGAGGAAGTTAAAGATATAATTTCAAGTCTTTTACCTGGAAAAAGTTGTGGTCATGACAATATTTATCCCAAAGTATTTTTACACTGTTCAAGTTGTATTTCACCAAATATTGTGCGTATTTTTAATACCATTGTAGATTCGTCAGTATACCCTGATATTTTGAAAATCAATAAAGTAATCCCTATTCCCAAGGAAAGTAAAGCAACAACAGTGGAACAATATCGTCCTATTTCGATACTTCCCATTATTGATCAAATCTTTGAACGTATTTTGCACAGACAGATTTTCACTTATTTTATGGAAAAAAATTTATTAAATGAGTTTCAATATGGCTTTCGAAAGGGTTGTGGCACTGAGGAGGCTATTGTAAATGTGCAAAATTATATTTGTAAAGGATTAGATGAAGGTCATAGTGCAGTTGCGGGAATATTTTATGATCTTACGAAGGCGTTTGATCTTATAGATCATGAAATATTATTGCAGAAGCTTAAATATTATGGAATTCATGGGAATGAATTTTTACTTCTAGAGAGCTACTTAACAAATAGAAGACAATTTGTTCAAGTTAAGGAAAATATGAGTAATCTGCGTAATGTAGTACATGGAGTTCCTCAGGGAAGTGTTCTAGGTCCTTTGTTGTTTTCAATATACATCAACGATTTAAAAAATTTAGACTTGACGGGAAAAATTTGTATATACGCTGATGATATTAGTATATTTTATCATTACAAATATGAAACTGCATTAAAGCCGTATATGGAAAGAGATGCTTCATTAGTTGCGGAATATGTTCGTATAAATAAGCTATTTTTAAATCCGGCAAAGACGAAGCTTATAAGATTTAAACCACACTTTGGTTTTAGTAATGATTTTAGTATTTTTGTTGACGGGAATATAGTTCGGGAGGTTTCTTCTGTTAAATATTTGGGTATATGTTTTCAGGGAAATCTTATGTGGGATCAGCATATTAGGAATCTTAAGGTAAAACTTTCTCCTGCGTTGGGCTTAATGTATAAGTTTAGAAATAAGTTTGATAAAAAAACCAAATTTTTAATTTATCAGGCTTTGATTCAAAGCCATTGTAATTACCTTGCATTAATATATGGATTCAAAAAAACTACTGAGTTTAAATCGCTTCAGAGAATGCAGAATAAAGCATTAAAAAGTGTAGCTAATTTGCCTAGCCGGTTTCAAACTGTTAGTTTATACAGGGAGGTTTTTCCCACTGTCTTGCCAATATATGGACTTTATAAGTTCCAGTTGTTAATGTACATGTTTAAATGTCTTAAGTGTATTGGGCATCATACCATACAATTCACACGTAATCAGGATACTTTTAATACAAGAAATCGTGATAATTTAAGAATAATCTTTTGCCAATCTGAAACAACTAAACAACGAATTGAACACTCTGGTTGTAGAGAATATAACAACTTGCCATATAATATTAAACAAGCCTCCAGCCTATCGCAGTTTAAATTTAACTTAAAAAATTTTTTATCTCAACATATTGATGAGCTTCTGATATAACGTTAATTGGTATGTTTGAAATACATATAAATTTGTAAATTAAAATTTATTATAAATATATTGAAATTCTTTTGTTTAAATTTTGCCAACAAGCCTCTCTAATGCCAATCTGGCGCTGAGGTGAAATTGTAATAGTGTTATATTTTATAATAAAATTTGAAATAAAAAAAAAAAAAAAAAAAAAAAAAAAAAAATGGCTGAGTTATAACCAAAATACTAAAATCCCAAAAATTACTCTTTTTATAAACGGGTGTATATAACTTTGTCATTCCGTTTTTATTGATCCTATACCCTAAAAAGTATATATATATTCTGGATCCTTAGGAAAAGTGAAGTTCAAAGCCGGTTGTCCGTCTCGCTCCCCCCCCCCCCCCCCCAACTTTGCATTTGTTTACATATACTACCATATGCCCAATATGATTTTCATTATCGTTTTTTTTTTTTTTTTTTTGCTACTTAAAAACACGCCAAAAAAGATAAATCTACGGTATGACAACACTGCCTATACTAAAAAAAAAAAACAAACACACATACATGGTATAAACCATTTTGGTGAATATAGGCCCATATTACGGTTCATATATTTACCTGTTTTCGCTTTTTAAATTTAATTTATAATGAAGTTTTTATTATTGTAAATATGTAGTTTTAGTTTTTTCTACTTGCTTTGTATTCTGCTCGCACAATGGTGAAGGGTATATAAGAATCTACACAGCCGAATATAGCACTCTTACTTGTTTTGATCAGGGTTTAAAATGCTATCGCCATATTAGCAAAAGCAGCCAAATTTTGCCTTTTTCCTACTACAAGTTCCACTGCTAAAAAAGCCCACACTTTTCAAAAGCAGCAGCAAAATAAACACACTGTTTTTGAAAAGTAACCTTTTAATGGACACTGCTTTTTCCAACTATTGCTTTTTTAACAATAGCAAAAATTTCTTATTTAATGGAACTCAAAAAGCAACGGCAATAACTTTTCTGTTGTAGGAGAAAATATGTAGGAAAGAGAATGAAACAAAAAGATTCTGTCAAACAGCCGCCAAATCAAAAACCACTGCATGCTAATAGCCGCAAAATAGGAGATAAAAGCAGCGCAAAGGTTGCTGAAAGGCACATGATCGACGAAGACAAGTGATATTTTTAATGCAAAACAAATACAACAAGAATTTGTTTTTGTTTCTATACAATAAAAAATCCAACAGACACTTTGGCTGGTTGCCTTTACTAAAAATATTGAAAAAAACCAAAATACACACACACACATTTCATGCTATAGTCATGCAAACTGTCGAGCAACAACAACATTACTGAAGAAAGGCAAAAATTTATTTTTCCTCACCACCATGAAAAAAACCATGTTGCTTGTACACTGATCAGTATTTTTTCGTTGTAATCTGCCTTTTTGCAGAGCTAATAGCTCTGCTCAGACTGTTTTTAGCACACACTTCAGCGGCTTTTTGTTATTACCAGCCAGAGAAGAGTTTTTGTTCTTTGAATTTTAAATTTTTTTTTTTTGTTTGTCTTTTTTAACTAGCTCTTCTTTCAGGAAAAAGTAAAAAAGCAAAAGGCGAAATAATTTTTTTAGCTTTTGCTTTTTATGTGGTTGTCCATTTTTGTCGCTGGCTGGTAAAAAAGCAGTTGTCAGAAAATAAAAATATTCAAAATAGGAGATTTGCTTTTTTGCACAAACGCAAAACAAAACATTGGCTATTGGAAAAAAAATTAAAAATTTCAAAAGCAGTGGCAAAAGCAAAAATAAAAAGCAGCCAGCTGATGGGTGCTTTTAAACCCTGGTTTTGATTCACTCTCTTAATACTGTCATTGAAAACGAAAGAACAAATTTAACTTTGCTATTATTTTTAAGCGTGTCCAACAACTATAATGAAATTTTAACGAGAAAGGGTTGTTATTTGGATTTTATGATGTAATACAAACAATTCTGTTCTGCAACATAAGAACTATTTCGAGAGCTTGCGTTGTGGGATGGTGATGGAATTGGTTATGATGGAGAATCTAGTGAACCTGGTGAATATAGTCCTGTTGCTCGTTTCTGTATTTCCCGCATCGTAAAATTTCTCACATGAAGTTTGAAACAAAAAATTCTCGATTTGTGAGAAAAGAGTGTTACTGTATTTAAATGCGAAAACAGACAACACAGACTCTGTTTTAACTGGAATATTTCCAGTAATTAAGTGGCAAATAAAAGCGAAACGTTAACAAAAGAAATAAATATAATAAAAACGGGGCTGCTAGATTTGACGGGTTATCGTCATTTTGACGATTTTTGTTCCGAAATTAGCAAAGTGACGATTTGATGATTTTTTCTAAAAAAGTAACGAAAGCAAAAACAAAATCAAAAAAAATATTTTATAATTTTGTTGTTACTTTATATAGAAATTCATATTGAATTTTTTAAATTTCAAACACTTGATATTTTGTGGCGTTGAAAATTGAAAAAACAATATGAATTTCTGTAGAAAGTAACAACAAATTTATAAAATGTTTTTGATTTTGTTTTTGCTTTCAATGAAATTGTTGCCGTTGCTTTGCGTTTTACACTATAAGCCCCTTAGTCTTCGAAATAAGATAATTTTAAATATTTTTTATTATTTTCTTAGAATTTCTCTAAACAGGCTTTCAAGGTCATTTGTATTTAAATAAAAGATTATTTATTTATATTTTCATCCTACGTATTTTTATATGATTTTTTATTATTTATATGTTCATCCTACGTATTTTTATATGTTTGTTTATTAGAAAAAAAGATATCTTAATCTTAAAAATGTATCGGCAAAAGCAAAATTTCGAGGGAAAGTAATGAACCGACTTGGCTTATTTTGAACATTTAATACTTCAAAATAATAATACTTCATACAAAATATGACTGATATTCCAGAATAAAGTTTTGTGCTGTCTAATTATGTTGTTATTTAGAATTGTTAGCAAATTTGTAGTGTAATGCAATTTGCTTGGATGCCAAAATCAAAAACAATTCAAAAGATTTATTAACAATGATAAAAAATATGTATACTAAGAAAAAAGGTTCTAAAAGAACAGAAGGTTAATTTTTAAACGAAAGCACAAAAAAGAATTAGCAACATCTGCAATATTTTAACGATTTAATTGCAATAATGAAAAACATAGAATTAGAATTAGTTGTACTTAGGTTGTACCGTTTTTTTTCAACAATCTCCCCCTCAAGTCAAATGCTTTCAACAAAACAAATTTACATTTCAATTTTGAAAAGATTTTAACCATAAATATGTTTTTGTTAATCTTAACATTTCGTAAGAATATCAGCCGCATTCTCATCGGAGGTAACGACCTGTATAACGATAGCCTTCTCTTCATATTTTTCACGGGTGAAGTGATAACGTATATCAATGTGCTTACTCCTCTTATAAACGGTTGGATTCTTCCCCCTAAAAGCAGCACCTTGGTTATCACATAAAATCGGAGTAAGATGCACAATATAATTTTCAAAACCCATCTGCTTTAAAAGACCACGATAAAAAACAGCTTTCTTCGTTCCTTACCAAAGAGCAATATATTCGGCCTCAATTGTACTTAGAGCCACCACAGGTTGTTTACGTGACTCCCAAGCAACAGGAGCACCAGCCAAGAACACCACATGACCAGAATAGGATTTTCGATCATTAGCTTCACAACCCCAGTCTGAGTCTGTGAAACATTCATAATTTTTAAAATTAGTAGAAAAAGTAATTTTACCTACAGGATTTTTCTTCAGGTATCTCAGAACATATTTTGCAGCTTGGAAATGTTTCTTATGTGGATGTGAATTTAATTGGGACAATTTCGACACCACATGAATGATATAAGGTCTTGAAATCACGACCAGGTACATCAAAGCACCAGTTAAACTTTGGAAATTTTTCGTGTCCAAATCTTCACATTTAGAATCACATTTCTTCAAAACAGTACCGCTTGATCATGGAGTTGTAGCTGGCTTACAGTCAGTCATACCCCATCGTTCGAGTATTTGTTTGGTATATTTCTGCTTATGAAGAGTTATGTCGCCTCGCAAACCATCACGATAAATCTAAATCCCCAGGTAGAACGATATTGGACCACGATAAATAGCTTCCACGTATTTATTTAATTTTGAAATAATATTTCTCATTTCCAGCTCACTCGAACATGCTAGCAACATGTCATCAACATAAATAGCAATCAGGCAAATTTCATCTCCATTTCGTTGAACATAGATGCAAGTCAGATACTTGAACCCATTCCGTCAAAATATCATTCACGTTTTTGTTCCATTCTCTTCCCGCTTGTTTTAAACCGTATTAGGCTTTGTTTAATTTCCAGACTTTGTTGGGATAATTTTTGTCCTCAAACATCTTAGGCTGCACCATATGCACCTCATCTTCTAAATCGCCATTTAAATAAGCTGCCACAATATCAATGTGGTTTACCAACAGTTTGTGTTTTGCCAATAGAGCCAACAGTAATCTTATTGTTGAATGTCGTACCACCGCACAGTGGCTGAAAATCGTTTTTCATTGGCCAAAAATCTGTAACTTTTGAACCGAAGGAGATATTTTAGTGAAATTTTTTTTAATCGACAGTTAGATTCTTAAACTTTCTTCACTTTAAATTTCATTAATCATCGGTTGAGTAGTTATTGAGGAATTGAAGGTCAAAGTGGAACTTTAAATTTTTTTTTAATTTAGCGTGCAATATGGTTTTTTTTAATTCTTTTAAATATTTAAAAATGTAGTTTTTTGATTTAAATAATAATCATTAACATTTTTTGTAATAATGGGACACTCAAAAAATTAAATGCTTACTATAAAAAAAAATTTTAACATAAAAAAAAAATAGTAAAATCCACTGGAAATTTTGCTATTATTGGTGAAAAATAAACAATTTTTTGCATTAAAACATTTCATACATATGTGGATAATGTATGAATAATAGCTGCAATAGATTTTAATAGCTTTTGTAACAACGTGAGCTTCTATTAATTATTATTTTTTACTAATACAATGTCTGTCTTTGATCTAATGAATTATAATTATTGTTCATTTAATTGAAAGAATGATTGCAAATATTCCATATTTTGTTCTGTGTTATTTCTGTTCTTAAGTAGTTTTTTGACTTCTTCATCTAAATCCCGATGTTCCATTGATTTCGAATACTGGAGATAAACGGATCTGACGTTGCCAATAATATATTAAATAGATCTTCATTAGTGGAATTTCGTGAAATTTTTCTAGTATTGTGCTCTCTATAAAATCTGTAATCCTTATTCCTTTTTTCCTGAGCTTCCTCTGATAAATCTCCAAGTGGCACCAACTGATATTTAATGACATCTTCTCCATGATAAAGGATTTTGTGAACTGTAGCAGACATATTTCTCCATGGGTACTTGGTTGTATATATTTTTGCAGTTTCCTTAGCAAAATCTCCAAATTTTCTAGAGTCAATTTCTTCATTGCACGCAAGTACTTCTAGGATTATTTTAAATCTAAAAATTAGGTTAAAATCAACACCTGTTATTTCAGATGCTGTTTCTGGATCTGAAAAGAATCTTCTTGCGGTATTGCCATCATTTGTATTGCCTGACCCTTGTTTCGGCTGATCTATAATCAACCCAAATTTGCGATATTCATCTTGAACATGTTTCCTTTTTTGAACTTCTTAACTCCTTGTTGGTTTCGTTGTTTCTTATTGATCCTGAAGATCCGAAATCCAAATCATAACTGATTTTAAGTATGTGTTCCATAAGTCGTATTCTTGCATGTAGTGGTGATAATCCAAATTCATATGCATCAGTATTATCTTATGATTTTGTCGGGACTTGGTTTAATTGGCTTGATGTTGCATGGCATATGATGCAGCTGGATGCAGCCTTCGTGTTAGTCAAAGCCTGGCCTACTTTTCCATCTATCATTGTTAGCACTAATGGGTAGCTAACTTCAATTTGCTGCCCATCTAAATCTAACTGTAATAGCTGTAGCATTGCAATTTGGGCCTTGATATCACTAACTTCTTTATTAATGGCATCATGAGTTTCTTTTTTGAATTCAAATTTTATAGGTCTGCAATATTTCGTAGAAGATGGTGTCTCATTTTTCCAAATATCCTTTGTTTGCGTTGTACTTGTCGAAGGCTCTGAATCTTCCAAAATCTTTTTTAATCGCAATGGTACAAATGATACCATGAACATATCTGAGTCCGAAATATTTTCACAAACTACGAAAAAAATCGAGTTACGTGGTTGCGGAAGAAAGCCATCGAATATGTGGGGACTACAAAATCAACATTCAAGACAAGATTATCAGGACACAAATCTGATCACAAAGCTGTAACGAAACCAATTGAACAAAAAACTGCCCTTGCGGCCCACTGTACAATAACAGGACCCAAACCAAATTTTAATAATGTGAGCATCTTACAAGAAGAGAGTAACTATGCTAAGAGATACACACTGGAAATGTAACTGAACAACCTAAACAAAAGCGGCAAGCGTTTTTTTAAAAATTAAAATTTTATTTAAATACAATTTCAATAAAACAAACCGACATAGCGATCTGTAAAATAAGATTTATCAGCCGGGTGGTTTCTAATTCGCATTCTAATGGTTTGTTTCGTATAAATTGTATGCAAATGAGAAGTTTTGACATACAAAAAACGCTTCCGCACTTATTTAGGTAGCTCAGTTACATATAGTAAACACACCAACAAACTTACGTCTCAATTACAAGACAGACACCGATAAGATTTCGCATATATACAATAACAATATATATACAATAAACAAACATCGACATAGAAAACAAAAATAAGACAAAGCCGTTAATTAGAACGAAATCAATGATACAATATCAGTTGATGAAAATATGACAAGCAGTGAGGACGTACCAACTTTTTTGTAGTTTTAATTTGACAGTGTCTTAAATGTATGTATTGATAAGTGTTACGATGTAAAATTTAAATTTTAAATATATGTATGTGTATTTTGTAGCCCCTGAAGATGACCATCGATGTATGGTCGAAATATCGGATGAAAAATAAAAAACAAAATTAAAAATACAACATTTTTGGATTTTTTATTAATAATTTTAATATATGACCTTAAGCCAAACAGAAAACAACAACATAGATAATCGACACAGGTCAACAATAAATATTAAACAATAATAACTGTTTAGCTCTGAGGGTTGGACACCCAGATTTTGTTTTCTCTTTCTCCTTTTCTTTTATTAACACATTAAAATTTCATCCTTTTTAAAAACTCGAATCACTCTAGTTTGAACAGTGAACAAAAGCAAACGTAAAATTTTTAATAAAACAAAATAAAATTGTGAAAACTAAAAATTTAATTTAAACTTAAAATTGAATGTAAACAAAATACAAAAGAAACCAAACGTAAAAAAAGTGTAACAAATTAACTGAAATAAAAACTTGAATTTAAATACAAACTTAAATATAAAAAAAGGGGTGTTTTATTTAAAAAAGATTAAAATAAAAGAACCGTGTTTTAAAAAATTAAAGTTTATCCCTAAACATTTTGGTCCAAACGAACCGGATAATTTTAATAAATAAATAGGTACCTAAAGTTTGTATAAATTTCATTTTACAAAAAATTAAATTAAAAAGTGTGTGACTCAAATAAAAAACAAAAAAAAAAAAAAAAGTTATTGAAGTGACCCTAAAAATAAATTACAAAAAAGAAGAAAACTTCTTTAAATTTAAAATAAAACCTAACGGGACCCAAATTCTTTGGCGCAGTAGCAGCAACAACAACAACACAAGCAAGCAGTCAGCAAGTAAGTGAACATAAAATTACTACAAAAAACACAAGAAGAAAATAAAAGCAAAATTTAAATAACAAAAGAGAACATTTAAGATATTTATTATTTTCTACTTGTGTGTTTGCTTTATTCGCCGCATAAAATAAACGTGACGTCATTATTAAAATAAATAACCGTGACGTCACCATCCAAATAAATAAACACCGAGTTACCATTTCGTCAAATTTAAAAAAAAAAATAACCGGGGAAATAAATACATTCTTTGACTCAAAAAATTTAAGACACAATTTGTTTTATCGCTAGCAGGCAATTTTTTTGACTCAATTTTATTATTATTCTGACTCTCTAATTAACAAATATGTCCCTGAAAAAATTCGTCAATTGCACAAACGATTTAGTCGACTTCGAGAAAATTCAAGCAGAAGCGCGTGCTGAGGATAATGTACACGCTTTGGAAATTATTCGAGTAGAATTAGACTCAATATGGACCCAAAGAAAACGGTCATATGAAGAATGTAGGGACATAGATGAGGATGGTGATAAACCAATTGACAGAAAAAAATTACGGGAGCGATACCAAACTGCCCTAATGGCTTACAAAAATTGTCTTTCATCAATCAACGCTGAAATCCATGCGCTTTCGGACACAACCATGGAAAAAGTTGAACGTCAGTCAAATATCCCGCTAGAAAGAGATGTTTCCTCAATAAGACTCCCTCCTTGCGACACCGACACATTTTTTGGGGATTATAAATTATGGCCGAGTTTTCGTGACTTGTTCACAGCAATATACATTAGAAATCCTAAAATTAGCAATGTTGAAAGGCTTTTTTATCTGACCCAAAAAACAGGGGGAGACGCCAGAGATGCAATTACTCACGTCCCTTTAACAAACGATGGGTTTATCATGGCCTGGAAAAATTTAGTTGACCGGTACGAAAATAAATGGATGCAGGTTAATGAGCAATATAAAATTATTTTGGATCTGCCTCATGTCTCTATAGATTCGGGAGCCTCAATCAAAAAATTACAAAGAACAATAAACGATAGTAGGCAGACATTAGGTACACTAGGCATTGACACATCAACATGGGAGTCGTTTTTAATTTATATTTGCTCTCAAAAACTTCCCAGGGCTCTTGTTCAAGAATTTGAAAATTCTCGTGAAGATTGTGCCGAAGTACCCAATTGGCAAGAATTCGACAAGTTTTTGACCCACAAATTTAAGACCCTAGAATCAGTAGGCAATATAAAATCATCAAAGGACAAACCCATACCTCCCAAGTCTGAAGTGGCAAAAAACACCCAAAGTAAACGAAACATCAATTCATTCCAAACGAATATTGCGAATTCTGAGAGTCAAAGTCATAGCAACAATAAACCCGTTAGAAGTGCTAATAATAACGCCATAACGTGCCAACATTGTAGCGAGTCACACACCCTACGATCATGCCCCACATTTTTAGGAAAAAATGTAAGTGATCGAATTCATATTGTTAAAGTCACAAATTCACGTACAACTGTTTGTCGATCAATCATAGTGTCAGGGAGTGCCCTAGTAAATACAGTTGTAGGCTGTGTAAACAAAAACACAACACTTTGTTGCACAAGGCAACGGTGGCCCAGCCTACAAACGTGCCACAAAATAACGCTGACGTGCAACGAAGTACAAGTGCCGCAGCTCAAGCCCAATACATACAGTCCACTTCAAGATCAAATATTCCTAACTTTACTTCCCTGACCCTGCGCGAAAATACACAAATATCGACAAGTCATACACAACAAGAAACGTTGCTTTTCACTGCCATTGTCGAAATAGAAACTAGAGGTCAAAGATACCAGGCGAGAGCTATCATCGACCCTGGATCACAATCAACTTTTGTATCGGACAAACTAAAAAACCGATTAAATTTACCCACTAAAAGAAACATAGTTCACGTTTCTGGTTTGAGTCAAACAGTTTCTGAAACCTCAACTAAAGCATGTTTGCTTAACCTTTGCTCACGGGTGGACACATCGTTTAAGTTAGAAGTTTGGGCCCCAGTACTCAAGACCCTTCCCTCTAACTTACCACCTCAAACATTGGACATGCTTAAGCTCAGTGAGGCTGCAAAATTGCAACTTGCAGACCCTCACTTCCATCAAAGTAGACCCATCGACATGCTAATAGGCCTCGACGTAGGCCTCTCGATTTATTGCATGGACACACCTATGCGGTCTATTGGATCCCTTTTGGCACAAAAAACAGTATTTGGCTGGATTGTGGGGGGACCAACTCCAAAAACTACTCAACCCAGAACAACAATTTCTTTATTGAATACATCGTCCCTTGACCGAATCCTCACACGCTTTTGGGAGGTGGAGGAAAACTCAAAACAGATTTTGAGGTCAGACGAGGACACTATTGTGGAACACAATTTCGAACAAACAACTCGTAGAAACGACTCGGGAAGGTATATTGTTACCCTGCCCTTCAAAAAAAAAAAAGAAGAAATAGGCTCTTCTCGCAACATTGCCATGGCTCAGTACCTAAGAATGGAACGCACACTCAGCCAAAAACCCGAAGTAAAGCAATTATACGACAAAGTTATTTTAGAATATCTTGAGTTAGGACACATGAGAAAAATCGAACCCTCGGATATAAACAAAGCTCCAAACTATTATCTGCCGCATCACGCGATAATAAAACCAGACCGATTGACCACTAAACTTAGAGTGGTTTTTAATGCCTCCAGCCCAACGTCAAATAAGAATAGTCTTAAGGACATTTTATATCTAGGACCCATTCTTCAGCAAGATCTTGTTCTTCTGATAGCAAAATGGCGATTTTTCCGCTTTGTATTCAACGCCGACATTACAAAAATGTATCGTCAAATACTAGTCGACCCAACTCAAACAAAGTTTCAAAGAATCTTATTCAGAAAATCCAAAAATGACCCCATAGAAGATTACGAGCTTCTCACAGTCACATTTGGAGTTAATTGTGCCCCATACTTAGCCATCAGAACGCTTCTTCAGTTAGCTGAATATGTGCAAATGACTCATCCCTTAGCGGCCAAGATTCTTAAACAAAATATGTATGTGGATGACGTCTTAGCAGGAGGTCATACCATAGAAGAAGCTATCAAATCGAGAAAAGAATTAACTTCTGCCTTAAAATCAGCCGGCTTTGATCTTATGAAATGGAACTCTAATGAGCCACAAGTCATTCAGGATTTACCTAGTGAGACTCTACTACCACTCGACTGGTTAAATCTGTCTGAAAATGACGGGACCAAGACTCTAGGGATAAAATGGAACATTTCATCAGACTCCTTTACATTCACAGCCCCAGATATAAAAGTTAAAGAAGCGTATACAAAGAGGGAAGTTTTGTCTACAATTGCCAAATTTTTTGACCCATGTGGATGGATAGCTCCAATCATAATAGACGCTAAAGTTATCATGCAACAAATATGGTTAGATAAGACAGACTGGGACGACATTTTAAAACCAATTTCTCAACATAAATGGAAAATATTCGTAAACAATTTTCCCAATATTAAAACTATAAAAATACCCCGTTGGATTAAATATACACCCTTAAGTCAAATCGAAATACATGGCTTTAGCGACGCTTCAGAAAAAGCTTATGCTGCTTCATTGTACATTCGAATACAAAATGAAGAAACATCCATACACACAACGCTTTTGGTATCGAAGACTCGAGTAGCCCCCCTCAAAAGCTTATCGCTACCACGCTTAGAACTTTGTGGAGCTGTATTGCTAGCTAACTTGGCATCAAGTCTGTTAAAAACTTGTGAATTTCGAAATGTAGCAACCCACTTTTGGACTGACTCGACAATTGTATTACCGTGGCTTAAGAAACCGCCATGTACCTGGAACACGTTTGTTGGAAATCGAGTGTCGGAAATAATACAAAAGGTCGGGATTCAAAACTGGCATCATGTTGACTCAAAAATGAATCCTGCTGACCTAGCAAGTAGAGGTTGTTCACCAAGTGAGTTAGAATTACACAGTCTATGGTGGAATGGACCGTCGTGGTTAAAGTTGCCAAAACAACAATGGCCATCTCCGCGCCCTCCTCAGGATACAACTATAGAAGCCAAGACAATTAAAATTCTAACAGTCACAAACACAGACGACCCATTAAGCCGATTTTCATCTCTTCCCCGTGCATATCGAGTCATAGCCTACATTTTACGCTTCGGAAGACCCATACCAAGAAGTCAAATCTCATCTTTAGAACCAACACCAGAAGAAATACAATCCGCAAAAAATCGCATAATTATTTGGACACAAAAAACTTTATTTCCTGACGAATACACTGCTTTACTTCACAAGCGTCCAATTTCCCCTCGAAGTAAACTCTTAACCCTTACGCCATTTCTCGATCGCAATGGGATTATAAGGGCCAATGGGCGTTTAGCGCAGTCCCCAGCATTAACGTACAACGAACGCTGTCCAATTCTGCTGCCATACGAATCAAAATTGGCCAGAATGATAACAGAATTTGTGCACAAAATTACTTTGCATGGAGGAAATCAGCTCATGACCCGATTGATAAGAACCGAATTTTGGATTTTTCGTCTTAAGCCTTTAGTTAAAACAGTCATAAATAACTGCAAAACATGTGTACTTTACAAAAAATACACTCAAAGTCAGATAATGGCATCCCTGCCACCTGAACGCACAACACTATCAAGACCCTTTACCGTTACAGGTGTTGATTACGCTGGGCCCTTTCATATACGAAACTTCACAGGTCGAGCCTGCCTCATCACAAAGGGTTATGTCTGCCTCTTTATCTGCTTTGCCACTAAAGCCATACATTTAGAGGCTGTAAGTGAATTAACAACCCAAGCCTTTTTGGCGGCGTTCTCTCGCTTTATAGGACGCCGTGGATGCCCTGCCATCATGTACTCGGACAATGGGACAAACTTCGTCGGAGCAGCAGAACTTTTAAAAAAGGATCGTTTAGAATTTCAAAAGACTCTTCAAAATCAACTCATTCATCAATACAGTCATCAAAACATCAACTGGAAATTTATCCCTCCCGGGGCTCCACACATGGGTGGACTCTGGGAAGCAGGCGTAAAGTCCTTTAAAACGCACCTGAAAAAATTATTGCCGAATACGAAAGTCACGTTTGAGGAGTTATCCACAATTTTAGCCCGTATTGAATCTTGCTTGAATTCTAGACCCCTAAGCCCTGCTAGCGATGACCCTAACGATTTGACCCCATTGACCCCTGGACACTTTTTAATTGGTACCCCATTAATGACCCCAGCCGAACCAGACTTAACCAACGAAAACATGACCCTCGCCAACCGCTGGAAACGCATCAAGATTATCTACCATTCGTTTTGCCAAAGATGGAAAACAGAATACCTTGCCGAACTACATAAAAGGTACAAGTGGAAGTTTCAACAGGACAACGTGAAAGTAAATGACCTAGTCGTTATCAAAGACACAAATCTACCCCCCAATGAATGGAAATTGGGCCGCGTAACGAAAACCTACTCTGGATCTGATAACAACATTAGGGTTGCTGACATTCGAACTGTAAACGGAACATGTACTCGACCCATTACTAAACTCGTTGTATTGTTTCATAATTAAAAATTCATTAACAAAATTCAAATCTATCATCTTTTACCCCCTAGTTATGTCATCCAAAGTTCAACCCAGATGCCCAGATTGGAAATGGTCATGCGGCTTATGTAAGGAGGATCATGCGATAAGGACATGTAAAAGATTTCTTTCCGCCAGTGCCGACGAGCGATATGACATCATCAAAATTAAGCAGTACTGCATAAATTGCCTCGCTCGGTCACATCTTGTCAAAGATTGTAAAAATGAATTCGGATGTCGAGTATGCACAAAACGTCATAATACTCTTTTACATGATGCCCCACAACTCAAAAAGTCACATGACCCAATGCACCAACATCAACCTAATTGCTACGTTAAAAAATCTGAAGGAAGATCCAACTCAAGACCCATCACAACCCATTCAACAATGACCCAAACAACACCAATTGAACCCGTAACATGGCCCAACGTTTTTATACCAACAGCCACCGTACAACTCGCCTCCCAGGAAAAGTCGGACAACTGGGCATCAGCAAGAGCGTTGCTCAATCAATCCATCAGCACCTCACGAATTGCATTATCTACAGTGAGAAAGCTTAACATGTCGTCAGTTGAATGGAACGGAGCTCGATTCGCTCGTTGTAAAGGCTCGTAATAGTCGGTCCAAATTTCATAAGAAATTACTCGCTCTCATCACCAACGAGTTACCACGTCGACCCTATTCAGCACCTATCCAGGACAATCCGTTTGAGGAGTTTACCGAAGACACCCTTGCTGACCTAGACCCTCGAGCCAACACCAAAATTGAATTGGAACTGGGTAGCGATGTGTTCCCATTTATACGACGTGACGGAGCCATTGAACTGAAAATGGGAAACGTCGTTGCTACGAAGACGGCCTTGGGTTATACTTTTACTGGACCCACCAAGGTCTTGTATTAACTAACACCGACTCATGGGGGCCGGGATGTTTAGCTCTGAGGGTTGGACACCCAGATTTTGTTTTCTCTTTCTCCTTTTCTTTTATTAACACATTAAAATTTCATCCTTTTTAAAAACTCGAATCACTCTAGTTTGAACAGTGAACAAAAGCAAACGTAAAATTTTTAATAAAACAAAATAAAATTGTGAAAACTAAAAATTTAATTTAAACTTAAAATTGAATATAAACAAAATACAAAAGAAACCAAACGTAAAAAAAGTGTAACAAATTAACTGAAATAAAAACTTGAATTTAAATACAAACTTAAATATAAAAAAAGGGGTGTTTTATTTAAAAAAGATTAAAATAAAAGAACCGTGTTTTAAAAAATTAAAGTTTATCCCTAAACAATAACAATATTTAATCAACATTGATCAAAAAACAAAAATGGTAACAGAAATTATTTTAATCTGAGTACAATTACAAAATAAGCACAGACAACAAAAATAATCATTTTCATAAACACACATGAATTATATTTTTGACATATTGAAGTCGGTAGCCGGCTGTCTCGAATGTGCTAAAATCATAATACTGTGTTTCTATTATTTGTTTACATTTTTCTGCTTACACGTATGTAAAATGCTTCAATGTATTAACACATTCTTACGCTTTTAACTGCTAAGCCGATTTAAAAAAATGTACATTGGGCACTTCTACCAAAAAATATCTTTCGAATAATGTATCATTTGTTAAAATCCCATGTATAGTGTAGTCGTTAAAGGGAGCAAAAGAAATAAACTTGCCTGTTAACCATAGTTGGGGGTAATGCACTCGATATTGAATGCAAAAATCTGCACTGAACGCAAATAGTGCAAATTTGAACTTAAAAAATTTTAAAAATGTAACTTTGTATGTGCATGGTTTTGGATTTTATTTTGAAGATATACATATGTACATAAGCCAGGAACGTTAAACAATATGAAATTTTGTTAATAAAAGTATATTTATTGCCTTTAATCATGAAAAAACAAGTCTTTGATTTTAAATTTAGTGCAATATTTTAAGTGAATGAAGAAAAAAGAAGTTGCAATAAACTGACGATTGCTTCTGTTTAAGTCAACTTATTTTTTTTTTTGAGTGCAAAATTTTTAACATCTCTATCACTCATGTTTAGTTGGGCTGCAAATTTTCAATTCATTACTCAACATCAACAAAAGATTACAATATGTGGGCGTGGTACCTCTCGTACAAAAAACATGAAAAATTGTATAAATACTAGAATTCTTAGGCTGCCATATGACATATATATACGCCTTATATACCAAAAGATCAGAAATCTTAAGTAGAACTCGGAAGCTCAGAAAAATCGGCTCGGATACAAAAAACATAATTATTTTTGAAAAATACTCATCTTCCTCAGTCCAAGTTTTATAACACCAGGTAATGAAAAATTTCTTCCTTCCTTCCGTTGGCACTTAACTCAGTCGAATCAGTGAATCAGTACCCGAGTTAAGACCATTATACTGAAATCCAAAAAAGTACTCTTTCTACCCTTCACCACAGGTGGAAAAGGGTATATATAAGTTTGTCATTTCTACAATATTGATCTAACGATGTGATGTCCCCCCGCCCCCCAATATGATCTTCGTTACCACCCTTCTTTATTATTTCATTTATTAAACGAAATAATTTTAACAAATAGAAACTGGGAATTCTTGTTTCTGTTTGCTACTTAAAAACTCTCCAAAAAAGAAAAATCTACGGTTTGACAACACTGTCTTTACTAAAATAAAACAACCAAACACACATTCATGGTACAAACCATTTTGGTGAATTAGGCCACTATTAAGGTTCACAACTCAAATAAGTTGATTTGTAATTTTTATATTATGGTTCACAACTTTGCTCTATTGCGGTGAACAAAAACATCAAAAATAATTTAACACAAAAAAGGGGCCATATTTCATTTTAATGATGTTCAAACAGCATTCATTCATGGTTCAGTTGTCTAGGGGTCCCCTGTGAGTCCCCTGGTTCGAATCTTAATTTTTCAAACACAAAATATTTTTTTTCAATTTTTATGTTCAAAAACGATTTTAAAAAAATATTTACCAGTTTTCGCTTTTTAAATTAAATTTATAATGAAGTTTTTAGTACTGTAAATATGTATGTATATGTAACAATTATTTAGCTTTTGTCTGGTTGCTCTGTATTCTGCTCGCAAAATGGTGAAGGGTATATAAGATTCGGCATAGCCGAATATAGCACTCTTAGTTGTTTTACTTTAATTGGTTACGATAACCAAAATAAAAAATATGAGGATTTCCATCATGTCAAACGTGACCATCGTACACATTTAAAGTTAAAAAAAAATCAAATTAAAACGTATTTTTATTTTGGCAATAGATTCAAGTTGTAGCTATTAATTAGCCCTAATTTTGGTGCTATTATTCATAATGATAAATTGTTTCGTTTTCAATAAAATTGCAAAAAAACAAGGCATTTGCACGTGACGAAAACAGAAGTGGGTTTTGTGGCCATTAATTCGAATGCCGATTTCAGCGAAACCTGAGGCAATATTTAAATGCGAAAAATTGTAGAATGTAATGCACTCATGTCTCTTAAATATGGCTGTCATTTTTAATAAAAATAATGTATACTTATTTTTTTATTTAGCTTTAATCGCTGTCGCACTTGATCTGTCGCACATGACATTTTTTTCCATCATGATTAGGCTTGCCAACCGTACTTTATAATAAAGTATTGTACGTTATTTCGAGTAATTGTACTCTATAATTTATTAGAATAATAAAGTACGCGAAAATACTTTATTTCGTATGATTAGATTGATCAAGAATTCAAAATAGATTCAGGTTATATTAGTCAGGGTTTTATTAGTCATAAAATTATAATACTTATTGTTCAAGTTTTTTTTTTTAGAAAACTAAAGAACAACTATTAGTCAGGGCCATTTGTTGATGTTTTTTATGTTGGCAGGACGATTTTTGGAAAAAAATTATCTGACAAAACTATTTCATTTGTTTGTTTTGTTTGAGTACAATAACTGCCTGTTTTTAAAACACGAGTGCAAAACTCTTTCAAATTACTGCCTCCTTTTAGATCGCGAGCACAAAAGTGACTCGTTAAACTAACATTTTAAACAAAATTTCAAGATTTCCATTCCTTAAGGGGGCTCACATACAAAATGTTTAATACAGACTAGAAATATATTGAGGAAAACGTCCCATAACTGCCAAGGAGTCGCCCCTAGTGGGATATAATGTGTGACCGACCTCAATTAGTTTTTGTCCTTTACAATTTCTCGAGACATACTTGCCCCTTATCACCACTTCTTAAGGGGGCTTAACCAAATATTTGTTTACATTTTTCTGCTTACACGTATGTAAAATGCTTCAATGTATTAACACATTCTTACGCTTTTAACTGCTAAGCCGATTTAAAAAAATGTACATTGGGCACTTCTACCAAAAAATATCTTTCGAATAATGTATCATTTGTTAAAATCCCATGTATAGTGTAGTCGTTAAAGGGAGCAAAAGAAATAAACTTGCCTGTTAACCATAGTTGGGGGTAATGCACTCAATATTGAATGCAAAAATCTGCACTGAACGCAAATAGTGCAAATTTGAACTTAAAAAAAAATTTTAAAAATGTAACTTTGTATGTGCATGGTTTTGGATTTTATTTTGAAGATATACATATGTACATAAGCCAGGAACGTTAAACAATATGAAATTTTGTTAATAAAAGTATATTTATTGCCTTTAATCATGAAAAAACAAGTCTTTGATTTTAAATTTAGTGCAATATTTTAAGTGAATGAAGAAAAAAGAAGTTGCAATAAACTGACGATTGCTTCTGTTTAAGTCAACTTATTTTTTTTTTTGAGTGCAAAATTTTTAACATCTCTATCACTCATGTTTAGTTGGGCTGCAAATTTTCAATTCATTACTCAACATCAACAAAAGATTACAATATGTGGGCGTGTTACCTCTCGTACAAAAAACATGAACAATTGTATAAATACTAGAAGTTTTAGGCTGCCATATGACATATAGATACGCCTTATATACCAAAAGATCAGAAATCTTAAGTAGAACTCGGAAGCTCAGAAAAATCGGCTCGGATACAAAAAACATAATTTTTTTTGAAAAATACTCATCTTCCTCAGTCCAAGTTTTATAACACCAGGGGGTCGATTCTGGTTCTGTGAAACTGTGAAATAAAAACTTTTTTCACATTTTCATAGAGTTTCTGATTCTCGTTTAGTGAAAAAATGATAAATAAATTCTAATGTTTTCATATGAGAAGAACAAATGGAATGAAACAAATTGTTTTCACATTTTCACAGTAATGTGATTCTTGTTCTGTGTAACAGTGCAAAGAGTTGTCACAAACTTTTCATTTATGTCATATTTTTACACTTTCATTTTACCGCTGAAAAGTAATTTTAAATAAATTATTTAGAGGAGAATATGGACATTGCCAACGATAAATAATAATTTAAAGAAATATAAATATTAATCTTCTAAAAATATGCATATTTACAGATTTTAAACTTAATATATTCATATAAAATGCCAATTTTTGAAAAAATACACAACATTACTGAAGAAAAACGTTAACCAAGTTTTCTTATATTGGCTCATTCCGAATTTCTTGCGATAATTCAATTAAAACCAATAATCATAACATTTTTTAATTAATTATATTTTTTGTGTATTTGTATAATTTTACATTTGATTTAATGACAAAGTAGATATTTAATTACTATCGGCGGTGAAGAATTTGGGTTTACCGACTGCTTAAAGAAAATTTAGAGCCGCCTACAATATTTTTTTATTTGGCCTTTTATTGGTTCATGATTTCACCATTTGTTGGGCTTATGGTCGTTTTTTAAAGCTTATTTAACTTAGAATGTATGTATGTATGCAACTCAATCATCTCAATATCTTTAATTTATTGAGCTGAAAATTTGTACACACGCTCAGTTTGGATGACAATGCATTGTTTACTATGTGCCGTCGTTCTAAATCCAACATAGCGGCACAGCCAAAATGGCAGTCAAGCTATTTTTAATTCACTCCTTTAATATAGGTATCAAATAAAAAGGCTTGCTAAGAATAACTCGAAAAATAAAGGCCATCCAAATCCAATATGGTGGACTTCTGAAGCTGGAAACTTATCGTTTTTAATGCTTTCCTACAATAACGCTAACAAATGAAAGGACTTACTGAGAATAAAAATGCGAGTTTAAAATCAATTAGAAGAAAAAAAAGCCATTAAAAAAGGTTTTATTTCAATGCGCTAAAAAGAAAAAAAAAGTTAAGATTAAAAAATCTGTTTTACAAAACAAGTTTTTATTTAAATGCGCTTAAACGAAAGGAAATTACTTTTACTTAAAACTTTTAGTAGCAACTAATAGAGTCATTACCTAATTTATAAGTCATTGTCCAGATTTGCAATTTTTGCTGCAGAAATTCTTGATTTTATTGGTGAGATGAGTACCTCTCCCAAATTTCCTCACCCCTCTTACCAATTAACTCAAGAATTGCTGCAACAAACATTGCAAGTCTGGACCGGCACTATGAGATAAAAGCTTGACAATTGACATGACACAAGTTGCACGATGAAAAAACTTGTCGTGAAATTTACTTGTGTAAAAAACAAGTAAATGAAATAACTTGATTTTACTATTAAAAAATAAATTAAAAGTAAAAAACCTTTTTAAAAAAACAAGCTTTTATTTAAATACCCTAAATGGAAACTTTTACGTTAAGTCAATAACAACATTATTTTGGTAGATGTCATTTTTATGCCAAAGTTATTATGTTTCTTATGATTTACTGCAATAAATATTTTGGGGAAATCACGCGGGCAAGATGTTTTCCCAAAAAACTCATTTGGCCACTCATTGATTGATCCATTTTTAATTTTTAATGACTGCTCTTGTTTTTTGAATGAACGTTTTTTTTTCAGTTAAAAAATTGCTGTTGTTTTTCTATATTAAAACATTTTATGAAAAATTTTTTCCTTAACTATTTTTTGTGCGCACTTGGACAGGACATTGGCGCCAACCCTCTTTGAGATGCAATATAGTTCATGAAAAAACCCAAATACAACAAATTCGCTGAAAATTAAGGAATTTTCGGTTCACTCATTATTGTTTTTTGGTTAAAAATATTAACCATGTATGTATAAATATAAAAAAAAAAAAACAATTATTTTACTGAAAAAATTTATATTGTATAAAACAAGGGGAGTCATAAAAATGTGTTTTGTTTTTTTTTTCTTCAAATAAACTCGAAGAACACAAAGCACAATTCATATAAAGTTAAAAACCTTTCAGCAAAAATAAATACATGCGGCTCAAGCAGTTAAAAAACTCGTTTGCGGCTTAGCGTCGCACAGAGGGGTGAAATAGCAAAAATTGGATATTAATTGAAAAATTAAAATTTGTTTTTTTGAAAATGTTTAGTAGCCGATTACAGTATATAAAATTCTACATCACAACTGAAAATTTCAATGTCATATGTTGTTTACTTGTCAAGCTGCATTGTATTAAAGTTAAGTAATTTTTGAGCTATTCGCGCACAATAGTGTTAATTGAAATTCGGTGTATTTCGACGCTTAATATATAGTTTTTCGCAAGTCAAAAGTAATACTTTTACTATGGAATCTTCAACCTCAGGTATTTTAGCGTTGTTCTAAAAATTATTGTGTTAACAAAAGGTGTGTAGAAGTATATTTAAAAATTTTTTTTTAAATATGTCTCAATTTTTGCTATTTTAAAAATATTCGTGGATATTTAATTATGAATGGTGTTAGTTGGCGTTAGAATATTAATTTGTCAAGAAACTACAGTTCCTAGGCTTTCATATTCAGTAATAAAATGTTGCGCGTTTTTGCGCGAAATGTTTTTATTAAATAAATTGTGAAAATAGTCACTCAAGCAAAGAACACCAGTTCTTGTCTTTGGTTTGCTTTGTCTTCGTTTTCGTTGTTATAATTGTTGTTTTTGTATATAGTTGGCAACTGTGTATTACAAAAATTGTGTTAGACTTAGGGCATATTTTTTAAAATAGCAGGTCAGAAACACATGTCTTATAATAAATATATACAAGCTATTTATATTTTTAAACAAATCGCTCACCAGACACATCCGTACACAATCGAATAATTTTAATATCTGCTTTGAGTCCCGAATTTTGTTACATATATGACACAATAATCCCCCTTTCGTCTTCGTAATTATATAAAAATAAATGGATTACTATTACTTATTTCAAAAAAAAAAAAAAAAAAAAATTCGACTGAGCCAGGGCTATTTTTTAAAAGGGGCGTGGCACCGCCCTATTCCAACTTGAATGTAATTCATACTCTAAGATCAACATATATACCAAATCTTATCTTCATACCTCTGATAGTCCATGATATATATCCATTCTAAGTTTCAGGTTATATGGGCGGTGCCACGCCCCTTTATCCAATCATAACCAAGTATATCCAAGGATTATAAGCAGGTCAACAGTACAACATTGGGAAAGTTTCATGACAATCGGTCTATTACTATGGCCGCTAGAGCGATTTTTAATAAGGGGGAGTGGCAAGCCCACTTTTCCAAGAGATGTGTAGCCTTTGTCACTCAGTGATAACGTAGCATTCTAATAGTGAAAGAATTTTTAAAAGTGGATAAGTAGTTTAATTAATCTCCATTTTTTGAGATTTCACCCCTCTGTGCGCCGGCTAAAAAATCTTAAGCTTCGATATCTTCATTTGACTTTTACATTTTAATAATATAGATACAAAAGTTTCACGGCTACAATGGAATGAAACACTTTTTCATTAAAAGAACGGGAATCGCAATTTGTGCAAATGTGAAGTGATAATGTGAAAAATGCTTTTGAAAACGAAAATGAGAAGTTTTTTTCATTTCACAGTTTCACAGAACCAGAATCGACCCCCAGGTAATGAAAAATTTCTTCCTTCCTTCCGTTGGCACTTAACTCAGTCGAATCAGTGAATCAGTACCCGAGTTAAGACCATTATACTGAAATCCAAAAAAGTACTCCTTCTACCCTTCACCACAGGTGGAAAAGGGTAGATATAAGTTGGTCATTTCTACAATATTGATCTAACGATGTGATGTCCCCCCGCCCCCCAATATGATCTTCGTTACCACCCTTCTTTATTATTTCATTTATTAAACGAAATAATTTTAACAAATAGAAACTGGGAATTCTTGTTTCTGTTTGCTACTTAAAAACTCTCCAAAAAAGAAAAATCTACGGTTTGACAACACTGCCTTTACTAAAATAAAACAATCAAACACACATTCATGGTACAAACCATTTTGGTGAATTAGGCCACTATTAAGGTTCACAACTCAAATAAGTTGATTTGTAATTTTTGTATTATAGTTCACAACTTTGCTCTATTGCGGTGAACAAAAACATCAAAAATAATTTAACATAAAACGGGCCATATTTCATTTTAATGATGTTCAAACAGCATTCATTCATGGTTCAGTTGTCTAGGGGTCCCCTGTGAGTCGCCTGGTTCGAATCTTAATTTTTCAAACACAAAATATTTTTTTTCAATTTTTATGTTCAAAAACGATTTTAAAAAAATATTTACCAGTTTCGCTTTTTAAATTAAATTTATAATGAAGTTTTTAGTACTGTAAATATGTATGTATATGTAAAAATTATTTAGCTTTTGTCTGGTTGCTCTGTATTCTGCTCGCAAAATGGTGAAGGGTATATAAGATTCGGCATAGCCGAATATAGCACTCTTAGTTGTTTTACTTTAATTGGTTACGATAACCAATATAAAAAATATGGGCATTTCCATCATGTCAAACGTGACCATCGTACACATTTAAAGTTAAAAAAAAGTCAAATTAAAACGTATTTTTATTTTGGCAATAGATTCAAGTTGTAGCTATTAATTAGCCCTATAATTGGTGCTATTATTCATATTGATAAATTGTTTCGTTTTCAATAAAATTGCAAAAAAACAAGGCATTTACACGTGACGAAAACAGAAGTGGGTTTTGTGGCCATTAATTCGAATGCCGATTTCAGCGAAACCTGAGGCAATATTTAAATGCAAAAAATTGTAGAATGTAATGCACTCATGTCTCTTAAATATGGCTGTCATTTTTAATAAAAATAATGTATACTTATTTTTTTATTTAGCTTTAATCGCTGTCGCACTTGATCTGTCGCACATGACATTTTTTCCATCATGATTAGGCTTGCCAACCGTACTTTATAATAAAGTATTGTACGTTATTTCGAGTAATTGTACTCTATACTTTATTAGAATAATAAAGTACGCGAAAATACTTTATTTCGTATGATTAGATTGATCTAGAATTCAAAATAGATTCAGGTTATATTAGTCAGGGTTTTATTAGTCATAAAATTATAATACTTATTGTTCAAGTTTTTTTTTTTTTTAGAAAACTAAAGAACAACTATTAGTCAGGGCCATTTGTTGATGTTTTTTATGTTGGCAGGACGATTTTGGAAAAAAATTATCTGACAAAACTATTTCATTTGTTTGTTTTGTTTGAGTACAATAAATGCCTGTTTTTAAAACACGAGTGCAAAACTCTTTCAAATTACTGCCTCCTTTTAGATCGCGAGCACAAAAGTGACTCGTTAAACTAACATTTTAAACAAAATTTCAAGATTTCCATTCCTTAAGGGGGCTCACATACAAAATGTTTAATACAGACTAGAAATATATTGAGGAAAACGTCCCATAACTGCCAAGGAGTCGCCCCTAGTGGGATATAATGTGTGACCGACCTCAATTAGTTTTTGTCCTTTACAATTTCTAGAGACATACTTGCCCCTTATCACCACTTCTTAAGGGGGCTAACCAAATATTGCGTTTTATGAAATTTTAAAATAAATTAAAATTTTTCGACATTTGTGACTAAAATCAAAAGTGATTAACAGATTTTAATCATTTATAGCTTGTTTTGTTTGTCGCTTTGTTTTTTATGTCTGTTTTTTATATGTTTAACAAACAAAAATTTTCGAAATGTTGCTGAAAAATTATTTTTGTTGCCAAAAAAAAAAAAAATATGTTTCTAAAACAACTGCGCATGTTAGAATAAAATTTAACGTTTAATGGAAATTTTGTTGCGGATTTTCGATTTTTTTTAGTAATTTCAATAAACTGAACCGTTTTTGAACCGGTATTCGATTCAGCGTACCCGAATTAGGTAAAAGCGCCAGTTGTCCGGATTGTTTAAAAAAAAGTGTCAAATTCTAGCACAGTGTAATTGCTTGATAAAACCTGCGAAAAGCAATTTAAAACGTTTTTTAATATAACAA
Source organism: Pollenia angustigena (assembly GCA_930367215.1). Lineage (NCBI taxonomy): Eukaryota > Metazoa > Arthropoda > Insecta > Diptera > Polleniidae > Pollenia > Pollenia angustigena. The sequence goes on along the minus strand of OV884061.1, from coordinate 4,469,653 downwards.
TAAAAAGAAATTAATTGTACTTTATATTTATACTGTGTACTTTTTTTTCTTAACCTTTAATAATCAATGTACTTTAATTGCAACAAAAAAAGTTGGGAACCCTAATCATGATATATATGTTGATTAGACTGGGTCGACCTCCATACAAAAAAAAAAAGTTGTGCCTGTCACCTCCTAGAATGAAAGATATGCCAATGAAGTTTCTAAAACAGGAAACCTTTTTTTTTGCCACGCCTCAAAATAACGCCCTTTAGTTTTTTATATTTAGCGCTGCCATTTAAAGTCCGATCTCATCATATTGCATATCGTTGTTGATGGCTTGATAGTGGCTGCATTTCTGTCTTTGGTGACTTTTTAATCCGATCTCAAATTCTGGGCGCCACTTATGCCATCTCGGATCCTTCCCCCAAATGTCCAAATTTTTTTACGTGCCTTCTAAAACTACGTATGTATAGATTTTAATATGCCCACTTTTATGACACGCCTACAAATTAAGCTCCTTTTTTATTTTTCACACACACACCACCATAAATCAGGTAGAAGCCAATACAAACAAAAATATTTTCATCAGTCAAGACCTAGAATAAAAGGTATATTTATTAAGTTTGAAAAACTTTAAAAAAATTGTTTTTGCCACGCCCTTAATGACAGCCTTTTTATATATATAGCATCGTCATTTAAAGTCTAATCTCATCGTATCGTATATCATTGTTAATGGCTAGAATACAAAATGTTCAATGCAGACCAGAAGTTTATTAAAGAAAAAGTCCCATAAATGCCCAGGAGTCACCCCTACTGGGATATGATACCTCAATTAATTTTTTGTCCTTAACCTTTTCTCCAGACATACTTGCCCCTTATCTCCACCCATTAGGGGTTCCCATGCAAATATTCTTTAATTAATTAAAATTTTTCAACTTTTATCATTTGTGGCTTGCTTTGTTTGCAGCTTCGTTTTGTATATGTCTGCAAAACTCTAGCTCCGTTTTCCAATTTTTTATGAATTTTTAAGAAAAAAAAAACGACTGCGCATTTTAAAGGAAATTTTTTTGCGGGATTTCGGTTTTTCGTTATTTCAATACACTAAACCATTTTTGATTTACACGAATATATGTTATGCAACCTTCTCCATTTTTGAAATAACGGTATATCTCGAAAACCAAAATCAATCTTAAAAACGGCGAGCACCACCGGATTCAGCGAACCCGAATTATGTTACAACGCCTTGTACCCGTCTTGTCTGTTTTTTCAGCTAGCAAAGTGTAATTATTACTTAAAACCTTTAACTATCGGGTGAATTTTTAGCTATTATCTTTTTGGCAACACTGGTTTAAACAGCTGACGCACGTTTCGTGTTTTGTTTCACTGTCAAACATCTTCAGTTTGGTCTATAATTTAACCATGAATCGTCTTACAACCGAACAACGCTTGCAAATTATTGAATTTTATTATCAAAATGCGTGCTCTGTTAATAAAGTTCATCGCGCGCTTCTTCCATTTTATGGTCAGTTTAATCGACCCCCACTGAAGCGGCTATTGTGACTAAATTTCGCACCAAATTTACATTGTTGGACATTAAACCACCAACACGCTTACGTAGAGTGCGAAGTGAAGAAAATATCGCAGCTGTATCGGCCAGTGTTAATGATGGCCATCAATGATGCGAATCGTAACGTAACTGTGAATGGTGAGCGCTACCGTGAGATGATATCCAACTTTTTTTTTTGCCCAAAATGCAAGAGCTTGACTTGCATGGCATGTGGTTTCAACAATACGGTGCCACATGCCACACAGCACGCTTAAGAATGGACTTATTGAGAGGCGAGTTCAGTGAACATTTTATTTCACGTTCGGGACCGGCCAATTGGCCGCCTAGATCGTGCGATTTAACGCCTTTAGACTATTTTTTGAGGGGCTATATTAAAGCTCATGTCTATACACACAAGCCCGCTTCAATTGACGCATTGGAAGACAACATTGAAGCATTTATTCATGAGATACCGGCCGAAATGTTGGAAAGAGTATGTAAAAATTGGACTAAGCGGATGGACAATGTGAGGCGCAGTCACGGTCAACATTTGCATGAAATAATCTTCAAACATTAAATTATATGGACCGTACTGTCGATTCCAATAAAGATTTCATGCATTTTTCTGAATTTTATGTGTTTTTTTTTTTAACTTTCCTATAGCTCTTAAAAAATCACCCGATATAATTCATCAATATGAATGGTTATACATGATTTTTCACTTATAACTGTTAGGGTAAATTAATTATAAACGTTTGATTGCACTGCTCTCTGATAGACAATATCTTTTATTTTGCTTTTGTTAGCGAATATGAACCTGCATTGTGGTATATTTGACCCTGGACTTTAAATGTTGCCATGAACTAAATTTTCGGTTACTATTATCTAACAAAATTGATGAATTTAGATATATTTTTGAAAATTCTGGTTTAAATGTAATATGTGTGTCAGAGACTTGGTTTGGTAAATCTATTACAGATACTCTGGTGTCATTGAATGGGTATACTTTATATAGAAATGATAGATCTGATAACTATGGGGGAGTTGCAATTTATGTTAAAAAGGGTTTGGTATGTACAATCAAAGCCAAAAGTGATGAAAATTTATACAAAGAAAATAAAGTTGAATATCTTTTCCTTGATGCAAGTGGTGGAGGAAGAAAATTTCTTATTGGTTGTGTATATAGGCCTAGAAGTAATATAGATTTCACTCATTTTTTTACAGTATTGGAGGATATCACACCATTATATAATGACATAATAATAGCTGGGGATTTCAACTCAAATCTGCTAGTTGAATCACGTTTAACTATTAGTATGAAATCATTTGATCTTGTCCCTGCTAATATAAATACGCCAACCCACTTTACATCCTCCAATAATACTTTACTTGATATATTTTTTGTCTCAAACGCAGAAAAGATCTTAATATATGATCAGTTGTCTGCATCTTGCTTTTCGAGGCACGATCTGATATTCATGATTTTTGATATTCCACTTCAAAGTTCTACCAACATTATTCAATTTCGTAATTTTCAACGGATTAATTACATCATTTTGGAACAAGAGTATATTAAAATAGACTGGGGTTGTATTTATTACATGCTATCGGTAAATGATCAGCTGGCCTTCTTGGAACAAAATATAAAAAGCTTGTATAACGTAATAGTACCAATTCAAACGAAGGAAATGAGTAACCGCCAGAAACCGTGGTTCACATCTGAAATAAAGCGCCTTATAGTAGATCGTGACAACGCTTACTCTCGATGGAAACGCTTTAAAACTGATAATCTACACGAAAATTATCGCAATGCTAGAAAAATCGTAACCAAAACCATTAAAAACGCAAAATCTAAATACACTCTGAAAAATTTATGAATTCTGTTAGCACTAAACATACTTGGAAAACTATTAGGGAAATTGGAATCGTAGAAAATAAGAATAAGCAGGATAATAGTATATCGGATCCTTATGAATTAAATTCAAACTTTGTTAATATACCCATGCCTCAAGCAGATCATACCCATTATATCAATTTTCATGCAACCAATCTCCCATCTAATCCTTTTAATTTTGAGTATGTTAGCCAGTTGGATGTTCTCAAAAGCTGCCTTTCCATTAAATCAAAAGCTATAGGAATAGATAGTATACACCCAGCTTTCCTTAAAATTATTCTTCCGTCACTACTACCATTTATCACTCATATTTTCAATAAAATAATTATGGCAGGCACTTATCCACTAAGATGGAAACAGGCAAAAATTATTCCAATACCAAAATCATCCACTGAATATCGGCCCATAGCTATTTTACCTTATCTCTCAAAGGCTTTCGAGAAACTTTTACATGAACAGATAACCAATTATATAAATGATAGTAAATTATTGACCGATCAACAATCTGGCTTTCGGGCCAAACATAGCTGTATTACTGCTCTAACTGATGTAGCAGAAGATCTTAGAAAGGAAATTGACGATGGGTGCGTTGCATATTTAGTACTGTTGGATCATTCAAAGGCTTTTGATACCGTTGACCACACAATACTTATTCAAAAACTGGAGAAAATGATGAATTTTTCATCAATATCCATTAGATTGATTGATTCATATCTTAAGGATCGTGTCCAGTGTGTTGAAACTAGTCCTTCAACTATCTCAAATTTTCTTCCTGTTGTCAGGGGTGTTCCTCAGGGATCCATTCTAGGTCCTCTCCTCTTCTCCATTTACGCAAACGATCTTCCTGAACAGTTGCTCCATTGCAACATTAGAATGTATGCCGATGACGTACAATTATACATAAGTAACAAAAAAGGGAACTTAGATGAATGTACTGCAAGACTTAATCAGGACTTACAACGGGTTTCACGTTGGGCTGATGTTAACGGGTTAAGTTTAAATCCTACCAAATCGAAATGCATTGTAATACGTAAAAGAACACAGAAAATTATTGATTATCCCAACATTTTCATTAAAAACCAACGGATTGAAATCGTAGATAAAGCAAAAAATCTTGGTGTAATTTTTAATAACACTTTAACCTGGTCTGATCACGTTATAGCTGCCTGTGGTAAAAAATATTCGATGCTAAGAACCCTATGGCCTACTCAATATTGCATCCCATTGAAAATACGCTTATTACTTGCTAAGACATATTTGATACCAATTTTAACCTACGGATGTGAGATTTTTGCAAGTTGTGATGAAACCAGTAAATCTAAATTGACCGTCACATATAACAACATTGCAAGGTACGTTTACGGGATCAGAAATTATAACATAAATGGTACTTACATTAGTATTACACCTTACTCTAAAAAAATATTCGGGGTACTTTTTGAAGATTTACTGAAAATAAGAACTTTAGTATTTCTTCACAAAATTATAACCACCCGTGAGCCAGGTCATCTTTTTAATCGTTTAAAATTTAGTCGACTCAGAAGAAATAGAAATTTAATTCAAATCAGACATCACACATTAATATCTGAATGGCAATTTTTCATATTTGCAATACGTCTTTGGAATAATATTACTAATCCAACAATAAAAGAAATCAGCAATGTGTTACAATTTAAGAAAGAAATATTTAAATATTATTCGTAGTCAACAAGTTTGTTTATAGTTCGGTATAGTTCTTTACTTCAATATTTTTTGATTTTTTATAAATGTATTTATGATATTTTGATATGTAGTTTTTCGTTATTTATTTGTTTGGTTTAGTTACAATAATTTTATTTATATCGATTTTGTAATAACTATACCTAGACTTAAGTTTATTATTTTTCATTTTCCAAAATAACATCATAAGATTTCTACTGTTTAAGACTGATGTTTTGTTGTAGAAGTTACAATTTTTTCTTAAATAAATAAATAAAAATAAATTCTGTTACCGCCGAATGACGTAATTTGGAAACAACTATTGTATTTTCTAATAATACTAAGAAAATGTTTTGATTGCGTCCCAGATACGAGCTTTTGTAATAGTTCGGGTGGTTTATTTAGTTCTGGCAATTTATTTTACCATTAACGCAACACAACCCTGGGGCATCTTTTTTGTATTTCAGCGCTTTACAATGAGCTCAAACTTGTTCCATGCTACCAACATTAATATTGTTATGTGAATTGTAATCAACTATTGGGTTGTAGTTAAATGCCAGGCGCATAAATGTTATTTGATTAGTGTTATGAAAAGTTGCTCTTGCTTGCCTGGTTCTTAGACGTTGTTCTTCATTTTATATCTCGCGTTGTTGCTCTGTGTAAATTTGTTGTAAACGTAATAAACGTACACAATTTGTGCACGTAAACAAATATATATGCAAAGTCACCTAATAAAACGAATAACAAAATTAAAAAAAAAACCCGAAATATATTGGACAAACGCGACACTACACAGAAACACAACTCATGGTCCATGGAATTTGTGTACAAACTTTTTCGAAATCGGTGCAGTAGTTTTTGAGTTAAGCGGTTACGTAGAAACACGTCTCATTTATATATATAAAGATATACATCTTGCTACTAGTGGTGGTGGGTACAAAAAGGTGTTTTTGTTAAAATAAGATTTTTATGGTTAACTAAACAAATTGATTTTGCTAATAAATTTCGAATTCAAATTTCAATTATTCATTTCAATTGATTTTTATAAAAATTTTAATAGAATTGAACAAATAAATCAATTGCTAGTTTGCTGAGGTAATTGAAGAAAATATATAATTTATTCCAAATTTCCAATATTCTCAATCAGGCTTAAGTTCATCAATTTTAATTCTCATTAAATTATTTTTATGAAGAAAGGAATTTTACAACATGAAAATTAATTAAAATTGTTTTTGATAATCATTCATTCTTGACTGACCTGAGATTCGAACCCAGGCGGCTCAGAGGGTTTTGCCGTCTTACACTCGCAGCCATCGACGACTGCTGACGTCAATAGTCAAACATCAATCCTTAAACCAAATTGTATTTTAACCTTTTGGTAGATCGAAATTTGCTTTTTTGAATGATTATCCATTTTTTTAATTGATTTTACATGTTTTTCCTTTACTTCCGTTCAAGTTGTGCCGAAAAAGGTCAACAAGAAAAAGAAAGACAAACATGAAAAAACAAATAATGTACTTTGGACTTCAAGACGAATTCATGACAAAAAGTACGAATCATAGATAGTTCAACAAAATTACCACAATACTAATCATATATAATTAATGGTAATTATTTTTTAATTGAATCAATTAACACATTGCTTAAAACCGTACGTTGTTTTTTTATCATATTTTTAATTAAATTAATCTTAAAAACAAAAAATCACAATTCTCCGTTTTTACAAATTTTAGTAATCGATAATAACACTTTATTTTACTTTCAAATAGTAAACTAATTCTAAAACTTTTATTTGTAAACCTCTTTTAAAGACGATATTTTTAAATAAATATCTTCAAAAGCATTTATCTTTTAATTTTCAAAAACTCCGAATCCCGAAAAATTCCGCCATCTCGATAAGTCCAGGGATACCGTAAAATCCCGCGATCCCGAAAAATTTTTAGAAATCCCGAATTCCGGGAAGTGTGAAAACCAGTCCCGATTGGCATCCCTAGTTTTAGCATAGTTAAAATATATGTTAAACCCTTGTACATAAATCTCTTTTCCACAAAAATAATTTATGATTGGTAAGATTGGTTTAAAGCATGTGTTAACAAATACGATTACTTTCCACCACAATTGTCTGTTGATTTCAGTTTTACTTGATTATAATTTAATGTTTTACTGTTTGTTAACACGTATGTAACATATAAAAATATTGTTCCCAAACCATTGATGCGCAAAAGTTAATTATCTCACTAATACACTGACTAACCATATTTGCACTTGACGAAAAGTTGCTTAATTTAAAAGAACTTCTGTTATATGTTTACGGCTTTAAACATTTTGTAAATTTAATTATGGTATCTAATAAGCATTTTTTGTTGTTTTGTAAATAAATTAACCCTAGGATTGCCGTCTTGGTCTGGCCAGACCAAATTTGTATGTTTGCTTGCAAAATTGTATTATTTTTCGATGTTGCTTTCTACAGAAATTTATATTGTGTTTTACAATTTTCAACGCAACAAGATATGCAACGTTTGAAATGTAAAAATTCCATATGAATTTCTGTTGAAAGAACAAACAATATTATTAATAATTTTTAGTTTGTTTTGCCTTTAATGTAGATAATTTTTGGCGCTGCTTTTTGTTTTACACATATTTTTAGCATGCCATAACTAGCTAGTTAAGACGGCCATATTCGGATATGCCGAATCTTATATACCCTTCACAATGTTTTGGTATGAACATATATACGGTGGCCGTCCGATCCGTATTATACAGATCACTACTATATTTTATACATTTGTTCTGGGTGAATTATTTTAGGTAAAAAACCTAAAATGGTTTTGTATTTTATTTATTAGTCTCTTTTTGAACAGAAATGTCATTCCCAATGTACTTGACTTTTACAATTACCGGAAACTTGTAGAATTGTTCTTTATAGCTCAAAAGCTCGCTTATTTGCATATATATTTAGATCATCAATGCCAACTTTTTTTAAACTCACTGTTTATTGTTGGCGTTTTGTTTAAGCTTTGATATTGTTACAAGTACTGCTTTGAGTGTTTATAGTTCTTATTCGCTTTAAGGTTTTATTTGTATAATAGTTTAAGCTTTTCTTAACTCTTTGGAAAAGGTTTCCTGATGATCTGATCTAAGCAACCAGTGAACTACGCATAGAAGCTAGCTTACCATCAACAATACTCGTCTTTTCGATACGAAAAGGGCAAGCCAAGAGACCATACTAAAATGTACTTTCTTATCATCACAAAACACCTAATCGGTTTGTGCTGTGACGACAAGTCTTGTTGGACAAACTTGGTCACACCCTGTTAGGTTCCTCAGATTTATAATCAAGTACATGTTCATTGTAAAAATTTTGCTATTTTTTAACTATCCGTGGTCGCGAACTTTTGTACCACACTGTACATAACGGACAGGAATGTGTGTTATAAAATAACCACCAACAACACTACACACAATCGCGGCAAACAAGTAAACAAGTTACACTAACAACCAGAGTTCAGAGAAATTCATATGTGATCGCTCATATTTAACCATTCTTGAATTTTTTTCATAAATGAAAAATGTAAAAATCATAAATGAATTGTTAATATAGTCCATTTTTTCTGTTTATTTTGCCGCTATAAGTTAATTTAATATAAAGTATTAACGTTATAGTCCATTTAGCGATATAAGCACATTTACCATATATTCCATTTATCAACAGTAGTCAAAGGGAAAAAGTAAAGCAAATTAATAGCGTTATAATCACATTAGCAAAATTTACTAAATTCTTTTTAGTTTTCGAATCAAAAATACATCCAAAGAAAGAATGAATTAAATCATTTAATTTTTGTCATCAACTCTCTACTCGTAAAAAATAAGTTTTTGCCGTTGGTATCAGCTATGAAATAACTTGTTATTATTTTAACTATTTTTTATACAGCATGCAAATCTTTTGTTAAACCATAAGCCTGATGTCGGTGTAATTTATATGCATTTTTAATTTCCTTTATTCACATAACTTGATTATATTCGAATTCAGTTATATGCGTCATAGTGGCATATATGTGAATTAGCCTTATAGTCACATTAGCGATATAGTCCACGTTATGGTTGCAACTAAAGGATGTGACTATAAGCGAAAACTACTGTATTTCGCCAAATTCATTTATGTTTTTGAGGAAAAAAAAAGTTTTAGAAACGATCCTCACTAGTAATGTTGTTGTTGCTCACAGCATGAAAAATGCGATAACCGATATATTTTTGAGGAAAAAATATTATTTTCTAAGTTGTGTGTGTTACGTTATATTAATTTGTTATTTTCAGAAACAAAAAGACGTATCATCAATGAAAGTATATTAGTATTAATTGAAACAAACATTTTAAATATAAAATAATTAAATATTTGTATAAATTACCGGAAAAATAGAATATATGTATGTATATATCATAATCACACGATTAATATGTAGCATCATTAGGTTTGCATCGACCTGTGCCCATGTTCTGTAACTCTCGTGTCGAGAAAGTTTTCGATTGAAATGTGTGAAATGAAACAAAAATGCCATAAATTGAAACAAAAAGCTGTTTTTCTCGCTCAACTGTGTCTGTAACTTTTTTGGCGAGTACAAGCTGTCACGTAAGGAAATTACTCGCCGATTTACAGAAAAAGTGTGCCTGTTACATTTTGGTGAGAAAAGTTCCCGCTTTGAACTGTCAAATAAACTCACGAATAAAAATGGGGCGAGAAAAAATTTTAACACTAAAAAACAATTAAAAATGCAAAATGCAAAGAATAATAATAATAATAATATTTTGTTCTTGGCACATTTTTCATTATTTTATTATTTTGCTTTTAAAATTTTAATAAAATATACAAATGTCTTCAAAGCTCGTTTGCAAACAACAAACATTAAAGTCGCTCTTTACACAATTTGGTATAGCTGACGGTTGTATTTTCGCCGTCGTTGAAAAATGTTAAATTTTGGTCGCCGTCAACAATATGTGTTACTGGCGTTCTGAACGTCTGCAATATCACATCGGCTTCGAATGCAATATTTTGACATTTATAACGTAACGACGTAATCTCTTTTGATAGTTTTCGACATGAGTTACAGACACACATTTTTCTCACTTTTCGAGAAACGATGGAATATTTTGTTTCACATCTTTTCAATGCAAAAAGTTCTCACTAAAGTTACAGAACATGGGTACTGGTAAAATAAGTTTGCTTCTCTGATGCAGCGCAATTATTATAGGAATTTATATTATTATAGATATTATTACATACACTGGCGAGCCAAACCGAGTACATGCTCAGCATATTTCTATTTACTGCTTCATATCTTGGTAAATCAAAGAGCAAATTTCATAAAATTTTCATAAATTTTTATTGGTTTTAATTACTAATAAGAAGTGGTTTAAACTAAAAAAAAATTTATTTTTTTTTTATTTATTTATTTATTTTATTTATTTATTAAGTTTGCAATTTCGGGTACAACAAGATATAATATCTTATAATTTACAGTATCAGAATCCGGAAGTTATATCAATAAAAAATATCGTAGGTTTAAACATTATTTTGATAAAAAATTATAATAATATGAAATTTAATAATTTAATAATTTAAGATAGAGGGAAAAAAGAAACATTAAATAAAAATAGATGAAAAAGAAACATAAGAAAAAATACTGTGAGATGTTCATAGAAGTTACTACTGTTTTGCAGCAGATTAAGTTTGGTAAAAATGTTGAAGTAATTGTTTGAATTTATTTGCGTTGCCAATAGTACGAAAGTTTGAGGGAAGTTGGTTCCAGAGACTCCAAATTTGTTATCTAAATAACTTTAAAACAAACTATCAGATAAAATAATTTATTTGTGATTTATATTATTTTTTGTAGACAATAATACCTCAATAATTGTTTTTAAAAAAATTATGTGCTACTTACTTAAATTACATTTTGTCGTATAACCAAAAAAATGTTCTGGTGTAATTATTGCGTTTTGTTATGGACCTTCTCAATTGTCTTTTTGAGGATATTGATGAAGGGCCACTTGGAAGAATGCAATCCTAACAAAAAACACCAGATTATTTTAAATAACCGTGGAAAAAATATTTCTCTTGTATTACATATAGACTTTTAATATAATAAAGAAATTGTCTGGTTCCATACAGATTCATTATAGGGAAGTTGGAAATTTATAAAAAAGGTTATACATACATACATTATATGTCATATAGTAAAATAAAGTCATTCTGAAGGAAACAAAAATCTAAGGACCTGTTTGGGAGTGCAATGGGATAGGCTGCGAAATTTCAAAAATGTCTAACAGTCCTATGTGGAAGAAGCTGATAGGTTTTATAATACATACACTCAAAATATTATGTAGTCAAATTCAAACGAAAATTCATTTCAAACAATTTAAATTTCATTTAAAAAACGGATCATTAACATTTCATTTAAAACAAATGATTTTTACATTAATTTTAAATTTTTTAAATCATTAAACAGCATATTCCTTAAAACTGAATAGTTTTTACTTTTAGAAAATATATTTTAGCCGACAAAATCAAACTACATAACGAAATTAATACGGAAAAACATTATTTGTTGTTAGTTTGTTTTTCAAATAACAAACATAAATGTTAAAAAATAAAATTATTCGTAAAATAACTATATTTTTATTCAATTTTAACAGTACTGAAAACGAATTTAATAGCACACACTCAGTTACTGTAATAATCTTATAATTGTACGTATATGGATTCGGTTCTTAAAATTTTACAGCACTTTTTTATTTTTTCTTGTGCAATAATTTTCAGTCTGATCACTCAGTCCACTAACACCGTGATAACAGTTATAAAACAGATGACCCAGTTTTGACGTTTAAAAATATTAATGTGCTCTTATAAAAAGAATTAAATGCTCTGCTAACTTTTTTCTTGAGTGTGTTTATACATTATGTGGTTTAAGAAAATGATATACTTAATGAAACGTCATTTTAATTTTTGTAAATAACTTGGTTATTTTTTAAGGCAGAAGTTAAAAATTTTATAAAAATACTAGCAGACTCGACAGACGTTGTCCTGTCCAAATTAGGAAAAATGTTTGCGTTCAATTTTTAAAATTCGTTAAAAAGATACGAACATTTGAAAGCAAAATTAGTCAAATCGATTTAGCCGTTTTCTGATTTTGGGTAAATCAAAAAAAGGGGGGGGGGGGGGGGCAAAATTTTCTTTCCGTAAAAGCCTAAGTTGGATCATGGCGATGATTTTAAAGAAATCTTATAAATCGGTCAAGTCGTTCTCAAGTTATGCGCTTAATAGAAAAAGTGGGCGTAAAAGTAGGCGTGGTATATTTTTCTTTCGATGAAAAAAATGGATAAATACAAACATTTAAAAGAAAAAGTAGAAACTGGGAATTATTTCCTTCCGAAGGTTACTTTTATATTATACTAGCTTAAACCGGTGCGCTTCGCTACACTGCTTTAACCACTTCTTCAGTTGAGAGATATTTAATATATGCGTCCTATGGAATGTTTTTTCCCCTGCGCATTCCCGCTTTATTTTTATTTTCAAAAGTGTAGTATACCATAGGAGTGACTTCTACTAAGTTTGAACATTCTTACTTTAACAGTTCTTAAGATATGCGATATTTAACATTGGCGTCCTATGGGGGTTTCGATTTTGGGGCTCAGATGATCCTACTACCAAAAGTTCAACAAATTGCTTGCAGCGGCTCTTATTAATAATGCTATCTATGAGTGGTACTGCTCCTCCTCTGGCTACCCCGCCCATTTCTATATTGACATTTATAGTTTACCATAATAGAAGCTTTAACCACGTTTGAAGACTCTGCCTTCAATAGTTCTTAAGTTGAGCGATATTGAATAGATGCATCCTATGGAAGATATTTCCCCCTGCGCATACCCGCTTTATTTCTGTTTTCAAAAGTGTAGTATACCATAACTGTGACTTCTACAAAGTTTGAACATTCTTACTATAACAGTTTTTAAGATATCCGATATTAAACATTGGCATCCTATGGGGGGTAACACTTCCCCCGCTGCTATTTTGCTTCAATTTTGGGGCTCAGAAGATCCTACTACCAAAAGTTCAACAAATTGCTTGCAGCGGCTCTTCATTACATTTCTATCTATGAGGGGAACTGCTCCTCCTCTGTCTACCCCGCCCATTACTATATTGAAATTTAAAGTTTGCCATAATAGTAGTTTTAACTACGTTTGAAGACCCTCCCTTTAATAGTTCTTCAGTTGAGCGATATTTAATGTATGGATCCTATGGGAGGTATTTCCCCCCCTGCGCCTATCCGCTTTATTTTTATTTTCAATAGTGTAGTATACCATATGAGTGACTTCTACAAAGTTTGAACATTCTCACTATAACAGTTCTTAAGATATGCGATATTAAACATTGGCGTCCTATGGGGAAAACCACTTCCCCCGCTGCTACTTTATTTCAATTTTGGGACTCAGAAGATCCTACTACCAAAATTTCAACAAAATGCGTGCAGTGGCTCTTATTAATATTTCTATCTATGAGGGGTACTGCTCCTCCCCTGTCTCTCCCGCCCATTTTTATATTGAAAATTTATAGTTTACTATAATAGTAGCTTAACCCACGTTTGAAGACTCTCCCTTTAATAGTTCTTCAGTTGAGCGATATTTAATATATGCATCCTATGGGAGGTATTTCCCCCCCTGCGCCTACCCGCTTTATTTTTATTTTCAAAAGTGTAGTATACCATAAGAGTGACTTCTAGAAAGTTTGAACATTCTCACTATAACAGTTCTTAAGATATGCGATGTTAAACATTGGCGTCCTATGGGGGATTCAAATACCCCCGCTGCTATTTTATTTCAATTTCGGGGCTCAGAAGATCCTACTACAAAAAGTTCAGCAAAATGCGTCCAGCGGCTCTTAAGATATGCGATAATAAATGTTGGCATCCTATGGGGGGTACCAATTCCCCTGCCCCTATCGAAAAAATAAGTAGCCTATTTTATTTTTAGGGCTCACGTGATGTTACTGTAAAAATTTCAAGAAAATCGGTGCAGTAGTTTCGGAGTCTATAAGCCAACAAACAAACAAACACACAAACACACAAACATACAAACATTTTTCATTTTTATATATGTACTAGCTTAACCCGGTGCGCTTCGCTACACTGCTTTAACCACTTCTTCAGTTGAGAGATATTTAATATATGCATCCTATGGGAGGTATTTCCCCCCCTGTGCCTATCCGCTTTATTTTTATTTTCAATAGTGTAGTATACCATATGAGTGACTTCTACAAAGTTTGAACATTCTCACTATAACAGTTCTTAAGATATGCGATATTAAACATTGGCGTCCTATGGGGAAAACCACTTCCCCCGCTGCTACTTTATTTCAATTTTGGGACTCAGAAGATCCTACTACCAAAATTTCAACAAAATGCGTGCAGTGGCTTTTATTAATATTTCTATCTATGAGGGGTACTGCTCCTCCCCTGTCTCTCCCGCCCATTTTTATATTGAAAATTTATAGTTTACTATAATAGTAGCTTAAACCACGTTTGAAGACTCTCCCTTTAATAGTTCTTCAGTTGAGCGATATTTAATGTATGCATCCTATGGGAGGTATTTCCCCCCCTGCGCCTATCCGCTTTATTTTTATTTTCAATAGTGTAGTATACCATATGAGTGACTTCTACAAAGTTTGAACATTCTCACTATAACAGTTCTTAATATATGCGATGTTAAACATTGGCGTCTATTTTATTTCAATTTCGGGGCTCAGAAGATCCTACTACAAAAAGTTCAGCAAAATGCGTCCAGCGGCTCTTAAGATATGCGATAATAAATATTGGCATCCTATGGGGGGTACCAATTCCCCTGCCCCTATCGAAAAAATAAGTAGCCTATTTTATTTTTAGGGCTCACGTGATGTTACTGTAAAAATTTCAGGAAAATCGGTTCAGTAGTTTCGGAGTCTATAAGCCAACAAACAAACAAACACACAAACATACAAACATTTTTCATTTTTATATATATAGATAGATATAGAAGATATATAGATTCAACATTTTTAATTTTTCGAATTTATTCTATAAGCTTAATTTCAGTTATGTATTTTATAAAGCTTTGTTTGTAATAGTTCTATTCCTTCAATTTTTCAGAAATGACTTAATACACTACCAGACTATTATATTGTATTTTGTTTTTACATTTTACCTTAGCCTTCCTTTGGAAAGCAATGAGGTATTTGTATGTACAGAAAAATTTGCAATTATTAGACACCAGCAGAATGTTATGCATTTTCTGGCCAGCTACGGTCTTCGTCAGCATTCATTTGAAAGAAAAATTTGTCAAATCGATGGAGCCGTTTTCTGATTTTAGGTAATTCGAAAAAAGTAACCGGGGCAAAATTTTCTTTTCTTATAAATCTAAGTTGGACTATGGCGATCATTTTAAAGAAAAAATCGTCCAAATTATATAGATGTCATTGGTGGTGCAATATGAAAATTGAATTTTGCCACGCCCCTCCGCCCGCAGACCGAAAATCAAAAATCAGAACTCACAGTGTCACTCGCTGAAGATTCCCTGAAAATTTCATCAAAATCGGCCCAGCCGTTTTGGAGTCCATACGTTACATACATACGTTACATACATACATGCATGCATACACACATCCTGTTTTATATATAAAGATGTAACGTGAATCGTAATAACAAAAGAAGTCAAACGTGAACGTAATCCACAAAAGAAGTCAATTTAAAATTTTCCAATAAGTCTGGGTTCACACTATGAAAGTTTTCTTTCAGAAAGTCTGAGTTTATAGGGGAGAGAGGAGAAAAGAAAAGCATGTTCTCTTCCCCTCTCACCAATAAACTCAGACTTTTTGGAAGAAAACTTTCATAGTGTGATCCCAGACTACCACCAATTTCTTTTGAATTTAAGCTAACGATATGTTTTTTGCTTGTGTAAAAATTCTTTGATGCCTTTAAAAAGGGTTAATTTTTCTTTCGTTAAAAAGACGTACCTGAATGCAGAAATTATTGAGAAAAAAAATAGCCAAAAGAACTTGTTGGTATTTTGATCCTGTAAAAATATTTTGGTTGCTGTACCAATCCCGTGGATTGGCTTTTATTGTTGAAAACACTTTTCTTACTTTGGTAAAGTTATTGGAAAACACTAACGAAGTCTTGATTCGCCACAATCAAAGCGACAGTAAGTATAGTTGATGGGTAAGAAAATTGTTTTATTGTTATCAAAAAGTAATTTCAATTTTTTATTGTTGCATTAATGTAATTTTATTGTTTCGCACCAAATTAGGCCAGTTTTTGTAAATTCAATGTAGTGTTTTCAACACCGTTGCGCTTGGTCCAGACACAAAATTTTCACAAGACCAAAATACATGTCTTCAGTTCTTGCAGGTAGTCATTTTTTTCAACTATTTTTGCCTTTATGTCTTTTAAACGAAAAAAAGACCCTTTTAGAGGCATCAAAAAATATTTTACAAAATCAAAACACATTTTAGTTTACCAGCCAACAAATCATTTTACAAAACACATACAGGCTATCGCGCTGCCTAGCGAGAAAAATTGCGAGCGCTTTGACTTTTCTGGCCTTAAAGAAGGTTTACAACTATATTTTTAATAAGCTTTTACTTATTCCGCTCTGCCTTCTTCGAAAAGGTCTTTTAGAATGGATTTTATAAAATATTTTACAAATTCAAATTATCTTTTCTGAGATAAGGCCTGTCGAAATAGTTTTATTAGCAGTTATGTTGGAATGTAGAGCAAGTTTAGCTATTAATTTACTCACTTCGTGTTATTAGCAACAACGATTTGTGACCTTGGGACAACCAGGTTGTATATGCACCTACACAACATGTAAGATAGAACCTTGTTGTCCTAAGGTTGCGAAATACACTGGGATAAAACTTTATTCCTAATTCTAAATAATTTTTCGAGGGCCTTTAAGAAGCCTTTAAAGTTGATGCGAGAAGGCAAGGCTTTGGTCTTTAATGACAGACTGTATAAATTAGAAATACAGTTGGAATGCGACTGGAAAACTTAATATCGGCCAAAAGGCCTTCTATAAGGCCTGTTTACTACTTAATTTTCCCGCTGTTAATGGTCGGGCAAATCACGTTTTTTTCATTATGAGGAATTTGAATGTGAATTTTTTTTAAATTTTTCATATCTGACAAATTCACATATTAATTTTTTTGTTTGCTCATTTTTCATGAATGAGAAAATTCAAAATATTTTCTTTCCTCACCCTCATGAATGTAAAAAAGCAGTATAAAGGATTGAATTTACTATGATTTTTATGTGTGTATTTGTGAGTTTTCGCTAAGTTGTTTTGAACGCTATGCTTAGCCACAGCACGTTTTACTTCTTCTGAGCACTGTTTAAGGTGCCCGGCTAGAAGGTTGAGAACAAGTTGAATTTCAAATGTATTCCAAATGTATACTATCTACAATTCTTAATTCTATGTTCTATCCTATCTTCTCTAACCTACGGTGAGGTTTATTGAGTCAAAACACTAGATTTTGATTTGTCAGTGTTTTAACCCAATTTTCACTCAATTTCTTATTTTTAATTATTTCCTTGAGTGGTTGCAATCGAAACATGTCATGGTAACCTGCCGGCCGGGGTTCGAGCCCCAGCCACGTCAAGAATGAAAGATTATCAATAACAATTTTGATTAATTTTCATGTTGTAAAATTCCTTTCTTCATAAAAATAATTTAATGAAAAATTAAATTTCATGAACTTAAGCCTAATTAAAAAAATTAAAAATTTGGATTAAAAATCATAAATAGTTCAACAAAATAACCACAATACTTATTATTGTTAAAGCTAAGGCACGAGCTCTATGTGTACATTTGTCCTTCAAGTTGTGCTGAAAAAGGTCAACAGAAAAGAAAAAGACAAAATGAAAAAAACAAAAAAAATTTACTTGGACTTCAAGAAAAATTCTTGACAAAAGTACGAAAAAACAGAAGTAAGGAAAAAACATGTACAATCAATTAAAATGGATAATCACTCAGGAAAGCAAATTTCGATCTACCAAATGTAAGAATACAATTTGGTTTAAGGATTGATGTTTGACTATTGACGTCAGCAGTCGTCGATGGCTGCGAGTGTAAGACGGCAAATCCTTCTGAGGAGATTGAGTGGTTGCCATCGAAACATGTCATGGTAACCTGCCGGCCGGGGTTCGAGCCCCAGCCACGTCAAGAATGAAAGATTATCAATAACAATTTTGATTAATTTTCATGTTGTAAAATTCCTTTCTTCATAAAAATAATTTAATGAAAAATTAAATTTCATGAACTTAAGCCTAATTAAAAAAAAAAAATTAAAAATTTGGATTTAATTATTTCCTATTTTTCATTCAATCTTTTTACTCATAACTTTATTTCAAGTGCATTGGCTTGTTTTCTGTCTGCTTGCATTTACACATTGTGTTTTGAAATATTATCCCTTAAAATATTTCGAATGCAATATTTTTAGTCAAATCGCTTGCATTGACATAATTTCAAGTGCAATGCCTTTTGCTTGTACACACAAACATTGTCTTATGTGCGGTCTCACAAAAGTGTGCCAAGTGGTTTCAATTAAATAAAGAATTATGTATTGTTTTTTGTATTGTTGTTGTTGTTGGGTAGTTGTGTTATAATAGACACTCTACACATTATTTTTAGGTAGTTGTGATGTGTTTTGATAAACACACTACAGCAGTAAAATTTAAAATTTTTCACGCTAGCTCATGACAGGATTGTCAGATTTTTTTGATCTCCATCGCCAAACCGGATGTCAGAAATCGCCAAAAATCGCCAAACGTCAATTTTGTTCAGTTTTCGAAATCTTTTTTGTTTTTTTAATTAAATTTTGCATACAAAAAAAGCTGATATAATATTGCAGTCAAAAATCGCCAAAAACTGAGACAAAATACAAAAAAGTCGTCGAAAGTAAATTTTGTTTAGTAAATGTTATTTTTTTTTTAACATAAAATGGAGATCATTTATTAAGTTGAAAAAACTAAAATTTAGCACACAAGTCTATAAAGTCGTACACTTCAGGCTCATCGCTTTCATTACTGGTGTTTTGACCTGCATGCGTACTATTAGATTAAAGCAGTGTTTAAAAAACTGCAGTCGAAGTTGAAAAACTGCCATCTCTTCCACTTCTTCATTTGTCATTTGTCAAAAACTTTTGCTTTTACTTGTAATTCATTTAATGTAAATAGTCGCTGCCAAACCAAATCAAAAAGCGAAAATTGCTGACAAATTTTCGTTTTTTGCTCGACAGGTTTTGGTTTCGACTGCAGTTTTTTAAACCTTGGAATTAAATAGTGACTGAATACCAGATTCACTTAAAATGATAATAAAACAAAAATCATGTGAAAAAAATTAGACAGATTTTTTTTTTAACTAGTAATGATAATAAAAAAAGAGAAACTGTTCAAAAATCTATAAGTATGTACATATGTATATACTTATATATATTTAGCTGGAGAGGCCTAACTCCACTTATGTAAATAAAAGTGCAAATTTTTTATTTGAAAATCGCTGAAATATTATGAATGGTAAAAATAGCCAAGTAAATCGCCAGTTATATCAAAAATCGCCACTAAAGTCGCCAGTCGCCAAATGGAAAATCCCATCGCCAAACACGTTTCCAAATCGCCATATCTGACAGCCCTGGCTCATGACTGAAAAATGAGTGAACGTTTCGAGCTCGAGAACACATAAGGTAAGAACTGGGCCCAATTCCACAAAACAACTTATCAACTTTTCACTTTGCACTTATCACATTGCTTTTTTTTGGCAAAGTGATAAGTGTTTCTGTTCCACAACATTCTTTGCAAATCTCACCTTGCACTAAACTAATTTTTGCAAAAGACTTTGCTCTCTTTGCAAAGTCTTTGCGCCCTCTTGCAAAGTGAATGTGCAAAGTGTTCCACAAAGGATTTAATCATCTTTGCATTACTGTCTTATCACTTTTGACTTTGCATTCCTTAATATAAATTATTAAAATGAGCTAAAAAGTAAAAATGGAAAAAATACTTGCAGTGTTACATGTTATTTAAAAAAAAAAAAGATATTTTATTTTCTAGTAAGTTTTTTTTATAAAATTATTGTAAATAGCATTGTAACGTGGTCTTATTCATCGGCAGAGGTAACTCAGACGAGTCTAAGGTTTACTTACGGATCCACTAACGTTAAGTGAGAAGACGATATGTTTACCCTTACTGGGGTTGAATTAATCTTTTCTTTCTTAAGTTTTCTTAATTCTTTAACAATGCATAAAACACGACAAACTACCATAACTTTAGGATGGATTCTTCAGCTTGCGGGGATTAGTTTTCTGCAGGTTCAGGGCGGCGTTCGGGAACGGCTCGGGGTTATGAGACGCTAGGCGGTTGCGTATTACGACCTTCGGAAGGGTCGGTTGTCGGCGTGTCCAGCGGTCGGTTCATTCTTGGCTCTTCTCTCGGCTGCTGTTTCAATTCGAAGCGTTCGTCGCACTAATGTTATATATAATACAGTATTTTTCGTTTAGCTGCACATTCAAGTTTGCACGAAAATTCGTGCAGGTACGCAAAATATTCTCTTACGCAGTATTCACTTAGCATCATAAATAATGCTTTTAAGGGAATTCACTTACCTGTATAAATGTGCACTTATGCAACATTTTTTTCTTATTACAATAATTATTTTCAATAAATATTTTTAATACAGTTTCAAATTTAATACTATTATGTATACTAGGGTGGCCGTTATTTTCTTTTTTTTGATTTCTTATATTCTCCCCCCCCCCAAATCGGTTCAGTTTTATGTAAAAAAAAATACAAAAAAATTTCGTAGCGATAAGTTGTGTTTTAGGGGGGGCGTCCGCCCCTCAAAGTTTGCCATCAAGCCATTTATTCAAATGTAATTTGTTTGCATATGACTATCTCTTAAAAACAACATTTTACAAGAACATGATATATGGCAATATTTTAGCTCTTCTAGTCAACAACATTAGCCTCGAAGAAAGTTTTTTGCTAAAATTAATATTTAAGAAAATAATTAAGAAAATAACAACAAAATTCCAAACATTTTATATACGTTTTATATATATAAAAGAGGGATTTAATGCCAAGTGAACTAATTTTGAAATAGATGTCTTTCGATTTGGATGAAATTTGCACCAACGTTAGTCCTATTGAATAGTAGTTTAGACACAAATTTTCAACAAGATCGGTCAAAAAGTTTCTGAGTTTGGGGGGGTCAAAGTTTGAAATTTTGGCCATATAGGTGTTCTTTCACATCCATGTAACTTATTACCAATTGGGGTTAGCAAAATTTGTCCCAAGCAGCTTAGATAGCTATTTGATCAATCTTTAAAAAAAAAATTTTTTTGTTTTTTTTTGAATTTTTTAAAATTTTTTTTTTAAATTTACAACTTGGCAAAAAAAAAAAAAAAAAGTTTTAAATATAAAAAAAATATGTTAAAAAATTTTTTAAAAAAACCAAAAAATTTTTTTTAAAAAGATTGATTAAATAGCTATCTAAGCTGCTTGAGACAAATTTTGCTAACCCCAATTGGTAATAAGTTACATGGATGTAAAAGAACACCTGTATGGCCAAAATTTCAAACTTTGACCCTCCCAAACTCAGAAACTTTTTGACCGATCTTGTTGAAAATTTGTGTCTGAACTACTATTCAATGGGACTAACGGTGGTGCAAATTTCATCCAAATCGAAAAATTTCGATTTCAAAATTAGTTCACTTGACATTAAATCCCTCTTTTATATATATAAAACGTATATAAAATGTTTGGAATTTTGTTGTTATTTTCTTAATTATTTTCTTAAATATTAATTTTAGCAAAAAACTTTCTTCGAGGCTAATGTTGTTGACTAGAAGAGCTAAAATATTGCCATATACCATGTTCTTGTAAAATGTTGTTTTTAAGAGATAGTCATATGCAAACAAATTACATTTGAATAAATGGCTTGATGGCAAACTTTGAGGGGCCGACGCCCCCCCTAAAACACAACTTATCGCTACGAAATTTTTTTGTATTTTTTTTTACATAAAACTGAACCGATTTGGGGGGGGAGAATATAAGAAATCAAAAAAAAAAGTTCTCCATACAACTAACGGCCACGCTAATGTATATAAAACAATTCATTTAAAAACAAGTTAAGCTAAGATCCCACTATCGGCTCAAATAACACAATCTGTGAAGATTTTTATTGTGATACATTTAAAAACATTGCAAAATTTATTCTTGGGCGGTCCCATTATCGTCGCACATTTTGACAATTTTTTCGGTTCATATCGGCCAAAACTCAACTGTGACAATAATTAAATTAAATTAAATCATATGTTTTTGATTATTTGCTTGTTGGAAAACATAATTTTACTTTAGAAATTCTTCGTCTAAATATTCCATTATGTTTCCTAACAATTTTAAATAATATATTAATATACATATGTATGTATGTACATAAATATAATAAAAAATGTATTCAATTTTATTCAAACTTACTGCACTTGTTTTTTCTTTTTTTTTTTTGTAATTGTTGTTTTGTAAAAAGATGTTTACAAACCGGGGATGGCAAGATCGATTCAACTGAAATGTTTTGGTTAAAGCGAATTGTTTTCTTTCATTTAACAGTACAAATGAACTATTTAACGTTTTAATAAATATAACAGATAAAACAAATTTGGGAACATTTAAGCTCAAAAAAGTAAAATTTTAGTAGCCAGTTGGTGCAATTTAAACATATATTTTTGCCATCCCTGGTATCGGCGCTGATTGGCGACTGTGATCGTCGCACAAGTGCTCCACATTGTGCAAAAGATTGTTCACATTATCAGCGCGTTAAGATTAATTTTGATTGTGCACAGTCAGCACAATTTGGGCACACATTGCGCCGATAGTGGGATCTTAGCTTTAGAGTGCTATATTCGGCTGTACCGAATCATTTCGCTCAATTTGATATATAGATATTAGAAATTAAAAAAATCAATTTAATTTAAAAAAAACCGGCGTTAGCATTAACATTGGTCGCGGCTTAAGCCTATGTCAAATTATTGACTGGCAATCAGAAAGTTTTATGCTTTTTTTAGAAATTGGAACCAGCTTGCGTAAAATATCATGACTAGTAACAGTTTTAACCGATTTAAAATTATTTTCAGGAGGGAAATTTGTATTGGACCCATGGTAAATTATAAACCAATCATCCGAAAATTCTGTACAGTGATTGCAGGTGATAAAAAACATAGTGGAACTAGTTTTCGAGTTTAGAGTAAATTTCAGAGAGCTACTTAGTATGGGATCTGAGATAAATTATTCACCGTATATCACAAAATTGCATGACATTTTTTCTGGCCATATGAAGCTCAGTTGGAAGAAATTTTACCGCAATATCTATATCTGCTACGGTTTTAGGCGCATTTAATTACATTCCCAGAGTAGACTGTATATGGGGCCTATGGTAAATTATGGACCGATCTTCAAGAAATTTAACAGCAAAAATTCATTATGCCACCATTTATGTTAGTTTTCGTAACGAAATTATCATCTTTTTAGGGTGGTGGTTCCACATTTTGATTCACAGCTCTTATCCTAGGAAACCGATTTTGATGGCTTAAAATCCCAAAATCAATAAAAAAAAAAATAGTTTAAAAAGTTTTTCAATTTAATTAATGTTATAAATGAATCAATTATTTTTTTGTTGAACGAAAATTAAAAATATAGTTTTGATTTGATTAAGATTTTAGTTGTTTTTTCGTTTAAAATAAAATAATTTAAACTTGATTCACAGCTCTGGTCCTACGAAACCGATTTTGCTGACTTTTAATCCCAAAATCAATAAAAAATTGTTTAAAATGTTTTTCAATTTAATTAATGTGATAAATGAATCAATTATTTTTTTGTTGAAAGAAAATTAAAAATATAATTTTGATTTAATTAACCTTTTAGTTGTTTTTTCGTTTAGGATAAAATAAATTAAACTTGTAGATGTGTTGTTTGGAATTATCAAAGCCTGAGCTATAATTAATTAAATCAATTAACACATTGTTTGAAAATTAAAAAAATAATTTATTGAAAAAAAAATTCACAATTTTAAATTTATACAATTTTTAGTAATCTATATAATCATTTTGGTAATAGGTAGAAACTCAACTTGCTTGACTTTTTCTGTATAGGACAACTTCAAGCAATTTGACACCAAATTTGTTCTTTTCTATTGAGTTTTTCGAAAGTGAGCGTTTGTTAACAGACGGACATGGCTAAATCGACTAAGAATTACTCAAGGAGCCAGAATATATAAACTTTATGGGGTCTGAGATGACTAAAATAAAAGTTTCACACGGAATTACAAACTAAGTACACGCTCATTCACCACTATTGGTGATGGAGGGTGCACACACAAACACAGCTGCCAGATCAAATGTATTTTCAATTTAAATTTTTATTTCAAAATTAAATTTTTTGCATATCTTTTTCATAAAAAAGCGATATGATACACTTTTTTTATGAGGCACTTAAAAATAATATTTTGTATTAAAAATAAAAATTGTTGACCAAAAATCGAATGCTGCAATCCAAAATATGCACTTAAGCAAAATGCACGTACACGATTTTTTTCAAACAAAATTTAGCCATCATACACAATGCTTTGTATTTTGTGCAGATAGGCAAAAAATGCAGTTAAGTGAAATGCAGCTAAACGAAAAATACTGTACATACAAAGGGGTCTTACAACTAGTAGCTACTACTAGTGCTGGGATAATATCGATATTTTCTACTATCGATATTTATCGATAGTTCAGATTTCGCTATCGATATATCGATATTACTATCGACTGAATGTTTGTACTTGTGTAGGAAAACTTTAATTATTTTTTTATAAGGCACGAGTCCGTTGTTTTCATCACTTTATTGAATGAGACGTATGTATGTATATTCGCACGTTATTTTAGATGGCAGTTTTTTTTTTAAATTGATAAGTACCTTTCTTAAGGAACCGAAGTAACAGGGACTATAAGATATTCCATTGCAACTTTAAAAAATTTTCTAAATTCTAAACCCAAAAAGGTAATCAATCTAGCGGACTTAGCCTCTAATGGTCGTGCATTGTTTTTTCCTATGTTCGCAATTGCAATTGAATTTGGATTTGCATTTTTTTTTACAACATTACAAAAATATTTGACATTTCAGTCCCTATATAAACATGTACAAATTTCGATTTAAAGGCCTTTAATTAGCAGTAAAAAGCACTGCTAAGCAATCCATACCACTTGCCATTCTTGTAGTTTGTATTCATTGCTGTAATTTAGCGCGAATTAATAATAGCAAAATACTGTGTGTGTATAGCTGCTGTTAGATGTCTTCATATCTGTATTTTAAATAATAAAAATATCGATATTTATATTTTTCCTATCGAAATTTTCGATATTTTAAGACTATCGATAATATCGATAGTCTATGGATAGTTTCCCAGCACTAGCTACTACTACATAAACCTTAGAAGACTACTGAATTTACGAATTCCTACGTTAACCATAATACTAGTGAGAACAGGCGACACGAAGCCACTTGTGAGAACAGGCGACACGAAGCCACTTGTGAGAACAGGCGACACGAAGCCACTTGTGTGAACAGGCGACATGAAGCCACTTGTGAGAACAGGCGACACGAGGCCACTTGTGAGAACAGGCGACACAAAGCCACTTGTGAGACAAGCCACACGAAGCCACTTGTGAGAACAGGCGACACGAGGCCACTTGTGAGAACAGGCGACACGAAGCCACTTGTGAGGACAGGCGACACGAAGCCACTTGTATGAACAGGCGACACGAAGCCACTTGTGAGAACAGGCGACACGAAGCCATTTGTGAGAACAGGCGACATGAAGCCACTTGTGAGAACAGGCGACACGAGGCCACTTGTGAGAACAGGCGACACGAAGCCACTTGTGAGAACAGGCGACACGAAGCCACTTGTGAGAATTTATTGGCAATAAGTGACTAATTCTACGATTGTATCCTTAGTCTGCTCGTTATTAATAGTTAATATAACTTCCAAGCTTGGCTGGCGGTTTTATTGCCTTGTGAGAATCGCCCCGACTGTAACAAAACCTTTTCTACTTATCCCAGTTCACAACTGAACCAAATGAGACTTATTATGGTAACTTGTATAGTCAACGACATTGGATTGGCAAATGCATGCAATGATACGTTTGTGTGTGTGTGGTTGTTACAGTATAGGGATTCAAAGTGGCTAACATACTACCTTAATAAAAATAAAATAATAAGAGAATTAATGAATATACAAAATGTAATTAAATATAATAAATATGAAATATTAAAATTATGTAAATATGTAAATATAGAGGATCAATGTAAAATATTAGTATAATGTACGCGGAGATAGAAACAACTGGTTACTGCGTCTTATTTCTATTTCCACGTTACATCCCCCTCCAACTTCGGAGAGCGATGTTCCATTAGGGTAGGGCTGCCAGATGTTTGAACCTATCAACCAGGACACATAGAAAAAATGGATACAAAATTACACCAACAAAAAAAATTTGTTTAATACATGTGTATGTATATGTAAAAACCATCCATTTTTAATTTTTAAATCCAAAAATATATGAGGCTATTAGCGCAGAAGTGGTGTAACCCACAATTTAATTTGGTTACGGTTCTGGTGTAAGAAATGTTCTTTACAGTGCAATAGTCGAGTTAGTCAACTGTTTGTATCCGAAACAGATGGCGCTAGAAACATTGTGTTGCAAACCAAGAACAGTGCAAGAGTAGTGTTAACTCCTCATTAGCTCATAGCCTCATATAAAAAAAAAAATTACGTGTACTTCATGTACATAAAAATGATGAAACATAATAAAAAGTTGAGCTTAAAATGTTCTAAACTAAAATACTGTTCAGAAGATTGCACTTTTTCTAGAACTTAATTTCTGTCTTTGATATAGTTATAAAACAGGCAGCATGTCATATTAAAATAAAACTTACATTGAGTAATACACACTGGAGAGTCAGTCTTTAACGAGTTTATTTCTTAAGTCCATTGAGCAGACTAAGTACTCAACTTGAAAAAATCAAAATCATTTGAACTCATCAATTGACAAAGCCATACACGCTTTGATTTGGACAACAACCGACGCAGTTGACAATTGAATTGAAACGTTTATGGGCTGCTTTAGAGAAAGCCATTTGTTGTCGGTTTCCGATTACTTATAAAAGTTGTTTACACGGTATAACTTTTTACAACAACTAGTTGAAACAACATTTGAAAGAGGTTCGAGTCTCATCTAATATCATTGCAAGCTTTTAATTAAACGACGTTTACACCACATAAAAGTTGAATTTAATTAAAATTCTTTATACAATTGCCGTAAGTTAGCAGTTTTATAACAGAAATCTTAAACTTTGTTAACAACTAAAACCAGCAAAAAACAAATTTTTTGTCTTGACCTGTTCAAAAAACCAGGACAATTTAATAGTGGACCAGGACACCAGGACAAGTAGTCTAAAACCAGGACAATCCTGGAAAACCAGGACGTATGGCAGGCCTACATTTGGGGCACCGAGTGTTTCCTTTTCCGTGTGGGCGAGTTTTCGGTCCGAAGACCCGCACTACCTTAAAGGTAATATTTACCATCCCATGTGGGAGGCTCAGGCCCTAACTTAACCTCTACCTATTCTAGTCTTAACTTATATTCCTCCTCTTCAGTGAACCGGCGGTATGGATGTGGTTTCTCTTTGCAGCGTTGTCGTTTCTTGACTACGTTAGGGGCCGGATTTATAGCTGGCTGGGCTGCTGTGGAGGCGGTTGGTCCATCGGTGGGTGAGATTTTTGCCGCGCCTTCTTTCTGCGGCGGGGCGTCTGGTACGAAGAGAGTTGGTGGTGCTTCGGAGGATGCTTCTCTACCGGTGGTTATTAACGGTATCGGATTACCGATCGGCCTCTTGTTTTTACGAGATGGCGCTAGAAGCTCCGGTGTTAGACGACGCGTGTGTTAGACTCTGCGGGTGGACGTCGTGGGCTATTCGTAACTGCCGTTGGGTCGTGGAAATATACGCCAGTGGTGGTGGTTGCGTGGAGGTTGACGGGGGCTGGATCAGTATGTCCGTGATTATCAGAGGTCTAGCCTAGGGTGGTGGAATATAGGCCGACGGTTTAAAGGCGAAGACCTTGTATTTTTTGGCATCGTTCGTTTTCTTTCCATCTGGGTGTGTTCGGCTCACTTTTGCGACTGGTGGTGTTACGGACAAGACTTCCTTTTATATCCCATTGAGTCTGTAAACCAAATTAGACTTGTAACAATTATGCAGTACTTATGAGAGAAAATTATTGCTTTTCCTAATCACGGGTTAGGCTTGTAACTCCGGGTTGTGGTGTTCTGGTAACGTAGGGTTTTAGATCTTGTATGTTGGCCCTGGTTAGCAAGTTCTTCTCATCCTCCAGTTCGTAAATATTTGCCGCAAGACACCGAACGATAAATTTCTCGGCTAGTTTTTGGTTGAATTTGTTGACAGCTGAGGATAAGTGACGCTCTCTTTTCCAAACCTGTTCGCCTACGGCCGGTTTCCACTCTCGTCTTCGTAAGTTGTAATATTTCGCCTGCCGAGAACCTAAGTCGTTACGGTGTCGTTTCACTTCCTTCCAGCGAACTTCTGCCCTCTCCTCGTGCTGCTGTTCCGGGGGGCATGCATGTTCTTGTCTCAACTGGTTTGGCTCGATCAGGTTTCTCCCATACATAATTTCGGCTGGTGCAAGTCGTGATGTTTCACTGGTGGCGGTATTGATGGCGAATGATATTTCCGGGAGTTTTTGGTCCCAGTTGCGGTGGTTTGCGCCGGTTTGCTGCGCGATCATTGTCTAATTGTGCGATTCATTCTTTTGGTCGGATTTTCGTGTGTTGCATACGGGGCCGTCGTGCGGTGCTGGATACCATATCCTGTTAGAAGGCCCTGTACTGCGCGACTCATAAACTGAGGTCCGTTATCTGATAAGAAAATTCGGGGGCAACCGAAGCGGAATATAATGCGTCCACAGAGGGCTCTAACCACATCCCCCGCGAGCGCTTGGCAGGAGGGGAATAATTCGACCCATTTACTGAAAACATCCACAATGACAAGTAGGGAGGTGTACCCATTAGTGGATCGTGGTAGAGGGCCGACAAAATCTGCAGCAAAGAACTCCCAAGGCGTGGAGCATTGAATTGTGTTCATCAACCCGGGTAATTTTCTTTGCTCGGGCTTTTAGCACGCACATATATCACATGATCGAACATATTGAACAACATCCCGGTACAAGCCTGGCCAATAGTATTTCTCTTGGATTCGTTTTACCGTTTTATATATGCTGAAATGACCGGCTTTGGGTGAGTCATGATTTTCCATTAATACTCGTGTGCGACCTCCTCTCGGCACACACATTTTCCACTCGGGTTTTGAGTCTAGGGGGGATCTTCGTGGAATATGTTTGAATAGCTGGTTTTGTATAATTTGAAAATCTGGATTTTTCGTCTTGTTTTCTAGGACCATCATCGTCATTCGATCGTACCAGTCCACCTCAGAGATAGCCATTATGGTGCCATGTTCGGTATTTGGTAGTGGCGCTCGGGCTAATGCATCCGCTACGATATTGAGGCTGCCTTTCCTATATTCGATGTTGAAATCGTGTTGTTGGAGTTCGAGGGTCCACCGGTCTCGAGGGATTCTGTAACGAGTGTAACCATTTTAGTGAGTGGTGATCGGTGATGACGGTGAAGTTGTATCCCTCTTAGTATGGCCTCATTTTCCGTATCCCATACAGGATAGCGAGGCACTCCTGTTCGGTGGTGGAATACTTTTTTCCAGTTCAGTTAGGGTACGGCTGGCAAACGCTTTTACCTCCTCCGTGCCCGTATGCATCACATCCGTTTGCAGGATGAAGGGATGTTCGAACTTAGAGCATCCGAGTACTGGGGCGCGGCTGAGCGTTTCCTTCAGGTTGCTAAAAGATTCTTCTTGTTCCCTTCCCCAACACCATTTGTTGTTTTTCCTTAGCAGCATGTTCAATTGTGCAACCAACTTGGCGAAATTTGGCACGAAACGGCGGTACCACGAAGCCACCCCAAGAAATCGGCGTAGCTCTTTTACGTTTGTCAGTGCCGGCAAGCCCCGCATAGCGATTATTTTGTCAGGATCGGTGTGGATTCCCTCTGAGGTAACCACATGTCCAAGGTAGCGTAGACTTGTTCGGACGAATTCGCATTGTCGAAGTTTACCAGAATTTGGGCCTGCTGCAGGCGACCGAATACGGTGTCGAGCGTTCTTAGATGTTCCTGGAGTGTATGGCCTAGTACGATTATGTCGTCGAGGTAGATGAATACCAGGGGGTGCAAATCAGAACCGATGGTTGTGTCCAAAGCACGCTGGAAGGTTGCTGGTGCCGGGTGTAGCCCAAAAGGCATCACCTTCCATTGGTATTACCCCAGGCCTGGAACGGTGAACGCTGTGAATCGTCTGGATGATAAGGTGAGAGGGATCTGCCAATAGCCGTTCTTAAGGCCGAGCGAGGATATGAAGCGTGCTTCCCGTAACTGATCCAATATCGCATTGATTTGTGGCAGCGGGT
This sequence comes from Pollenia angustigena, assembly GCA_930367215.1. NCBI lineage: Eukaryota > Metazoa > Arthropoda > Insecta > Diptera > Polleniidae > Pollenia > Pollenia angustigena. The sequence goes on along the minus strand of OV884061.1, from coordinate 4,438,876 downwards.
ATGCATCGGGTTCCGTGGTGCCGTTTAGAAGGCGGTAGTCTTTACACATCCGCCACCCTCCCTGTTTCTTACGAGCGAGGACTATTTGTGAACTGTTGGGGCTGCGTGAGGGCTCGATACGATCTTCCTCCAGGAGTTTATCTAGTTTTGCGTTGATGTTTTCCATCACGGCTGGGTTCCTTGGCATATATCTTTGCTGATTCGGCTCGGAATGTTTTAGTCTGATCTCGTGCTTGGCGATTGTATACAAGCCCTTAACTTTGCTGAACTTGGCGCTATGGTGCCTCAGCATCGCCGAAAGTCATTATTCTCCCTTTCCGATAGTAAGTCTCGATTTGTTAGTGTGTGTAGACGTTCGGTATCGCTGCTGCCGCCCCGCCGGGTGTGAAGTTCGCCATCTAGCCGTAACTCGAAATTTAACTAAACCAGGAAGTCGAGACCAAGTATTATCGGTTCCGCCAGTGTGGTATCACGGAAGTGTTTAGACATACCCTTTTCGACTTGTAAATTATCTCAGTGGGAAAAACGTCCACATAAGTAACGAGGGAATGGTCAGCCATTTAGACGGTCCCCTCGGAGCAGGTGGGGGTGATGTTCAAACCTACTAAGTGGTGCCTCAAGGACTCACCGATGTAAGTTCGTGAGGCCCCTGTACCAATGAGTGCTGGAACGCTTTTCCCGTTGACCTCCACGCGTATGTAGTAGCGCTCATCATCGGTTCGAATAGTTGGTCTCACCGTACTAGAATAGTGATTTCGGCAATCGCATGCTCGTGATAATATCCCCTCTCGTCCGCAATGTGAACAGAATAGCCTGAATGGGTTTGTGCAGCCTCTTCGGGTATGCCCTGCCCCCTTGCACCTCCAGCACCTCGCAGCGCGCTCATAGGGTGAATCGCCCATCATGTGTGAGGTTTGTGGCCGCTCCTCGCGCTTAAGCGCCTCAAACTCATCCGTGAGGCAAATCAGTTCGTCTAGGTTGGCGAAATCGTTTCGCCGAACGTAATGCCTATACGCGGTCCGCAGGCCGTCATTGATCCTATCGAGGTGGTTTTGTTTCCGGAGCTGGGGATGCTGCCTTGAGAGGGTTAACATCGTGAGGACGTAGTCCTCGTCTCGCTTATGACCATTTTGCTTACGGTTATAAAAGTTTTGTTCGAGCTGTGAGAGGTATCGGTTTGGCAGAAAAAAATTTTGTATTTCCTCCCTTAAGGAGAGCCAGGTGCCGATTGTGTCTCGCTTCACCCGATACCACTTGAGGGCTTTACCGCGAAGTATGCTTAACATTGTGGGTAGTAGTCGGTCTAGCGGTATATGGTAACTCTCAGCCAGCTCCTCAACACGTTCTAGGAATTCCATTACATCGGTATCCCTTGAAAACGACAGATTCCATACCACCTGCCGAACTTCCTCTTCCTTGACGATGCTCTCCTCAGCCGATTGTACTTCTTTCTCCAGCTCACGAAAAAGTCCTCGGCGGAAGCTTTGAGTCGTTTATTACGAATTTTCTCCGCCAGCTGCTTTCGTAGGTACTTAACGGTGTAGCCAGTGGTGGGTACGCCGATTTTTCGGCAGTGCTCGATTAGCTGATCCTTTCTTAACACATATATTCAGCCGGTCGAATCCTCTCGTAAAGTCTTGCTTGTAGCAGGGTTATAATGCTTCTCGTAGTGTTGGGCCGATTCTTCCTCGTTGGCGGCGGCTCTTTTTTTCCCTCAATGCGACTCGGAATCGGGTCCCTGCTAGGGCGCCATTTGTAACGTGGTTTTATTCATCAGCTGAGGTAACTCAGCCGAGTCCAAGGTTTACTTACGGATCCACTAACCTTAAGTGAGAAGACGATATGTTTAACCTTACTGAGGTTGAATTAATCTTTTCTTTATTAAGTTTTCTTAATTATTTTACAATTCATGAAATATGACAAACGACCATAACTTTAGGATGGATTCTTCAGGTTGCGGGAATTCGTGTTGATCGGCTCACCAACACCATCGTAAAGGATTAGTTTTCGGCAGGTTCAGGGCGGCGATCGGGTACGGCTCGGGGTTATGAGATGCTCGGCGGTTGCGTATCACGGCCTTCGGCAGGGTCGGTTGGCGGTGTCCCCAGCGATCGGTTCGTTCTTGGCTCTTTCCTCGGCTGCTGTTTCAATTCGATGCGTTCGTCGCACTAATGTTTTATATAATTAAAATAATTTTTGGGAATACAAAATTTTAATATAAAAGTTTTTTTTATTCGTGCTTAATTCCCAATTTTTATTCTTGAGAAAAACACTTAAAATTTATTATTGATGGGATAAGCTATTCCTATGCGCATTTCACTGGTTGCTTAGGCGTGATCGTCAGGAAACTCCAAAGATTTTAGATAAAAGATAAACTCACTTTTTATTGTTGATGTTTTTGTTTAAACTTTGATATTGTTACAAGTAGAACTGTTTCATATAATTCTTAAATGCTTAACGGTTTTATTTGGTTTAATATCTTTAGTTTTTCTAAAATCTTTGGATGAAGTTTCCTGACGATCTGGCCTAAGCAACCAGTAAAATGTTACTAAAGCTTCCCTGTAATAGTCTTATTCCTTCATTTGTTCACATACTTTTTGCTTATGCAAACCTTTACTTAACCTTGAAGCTATAGATATGTACATAAATTATAACTTGAAATCATTAAACACATTCGAAAAATAATACTGGTTTATATAGTAGAAATAACTTATAAAAATAATTAATACATAAAATGTATAAAGTATATCTATACATTACATTCTGCTGGTGTCTTATGTTTACAAAAATTTACTTCATTGCTAAATAAAGGGAAGCTTAAAAAAATATGTAACATGAAGGTACAAGTTATTCTAGTAGTATATAGAATCATTCCTAATAATATGTACATATCTATAGCTTCAATTTTTACCAAAGGATGGCTTAAGCTATTGCAAGAAAGTTTTAACATTTCATTTTTAAGGTTAATAAATTATAAGAACAGGCTTTCTGAGAGGAAGTTTTGAAAAAAGCCCAATCCTTGCAACTGGCGTTTGTCCAAAAAACATGGACATATGCGTCTACTATAACATCGACAACTCTATGGATAGTTTTGTAAACTGCTGATTTTGCAACACCATGCATAGCTGCAACTCTATGGTACTGGCAACCATTTCCGAGGCGAAGCAGCCCAGTAGCAGTTGATTTTCAGCTTACAGACTGCGCTGTGAATTGTGCTCTAATTCTTCTTAAAGTTTATGTAAAAAGAAATCAACTTAAATCAATTAAAATTTGTAATTAATTATTCGGGCCCTATAATTTCTTGTTATGCCCACGTCTCCACTATTGTAGAACAAAAACTCGCGTCTTAACATTTTGAAAGCTGCACTAGCTATAACAATTTGATTTGCAAAGAGATAAGTTTACCTTGCAAATTTTTGACATACTTGTCAAAATTTGCTTTGCAAAAATAGAATTTACAATTTGTGTGGAACGAAACAACATAATTTTTTGCAAAGTCTTTGCAAATTACACTTTACAATAATACCTTTGCACAAGAGAACGTACGTGGAACAGAAATTGAAAAGAGAATATAAAAATTGCAAAGATTTTGCAAATTTCATTATCAATTTCAACTTATCACTTACCAAATTAAATAGTTCTGTGGAACATAAAGTTTTGCAAATCGACGAAAATTTGAAAAGTGCAAAGTGAAAAGTTGATAAGTTGGTTTGTGGAATAAGGCCCTGGTATCTAGCGAAGTAGTAATTCTAGTAAACCAACCCAGTAGACAATTTCACCTCGTGGATTCTAACACAGAGTGAAATTCTAGTAAAACAATGCCTAGTAGACAATTTCACCGCGTTGTTTCCAACACAGACTGAAATTTTATTAAAACATTACCCAGTAGACAAGTTCACCGCGTGGTTTCTAACACAGAGTGAAATTCGAGTAAAACAACCCAGTAGAAAATTTCACCGCATGGTTTCTAACACATAGTGAAATTCTAGTTAAACAACCCAGTACAGGTATCTGGAGGTAAACTTTTGTATGGTTTCCTTAACTGTAGGTATATTGAGATCATTATGTATGGCCGTATTTGTTATAAACCAAGGCGCTTGAGTAATAAATCGCAGGATTTTAGACTGGTATCGTTGTAATATTTCAACATTAGAGTTTTTAGCTGTTCCCCATAGTTGTATACCATAAGTCCACACGGGTTTTAGTATTGCTTTGTATAAATGTTAGAATACAATTTGGTTTAAGGGTTGATGTTTGACTATTGACGTCAGCAGTCGTCGATGGCTGCGAGTGTAAGACGGCAAATCCATCTGAGGAGATTGAGTGGTTGCAATCGAAACATGTCATGGTAACCTGCCGGCCGGGGTTCGAGCCCCAGCCACGTCAAGAATGAAAGATTATCAATAACAATTTTCATTAATTTTCATGTTGTAAAATTCCTTTCTTCATAAAAATAATTTTATGAAAAATTAAATTTCATGAATTTATTAATGAAAATATTAAAAATTTGGATTGGAAACCATAAATAGTTCAACAAAAAAAAAAGTAACTTGTTGTTTAAACTTAATTCGGATCTCGGACCTAAAAGCCTATACATCTTTTTCGTTTTAATATTAAGATATTTGCGCTTTGTTTTTATGTGTTCTTTCCAAGTAAGACGCCTATCTAAATATAATCCCAAGTATTTAACACAATTAACAATAGTTATTTGCATTCCGTTAAGTGCAACAGGTGGACAATTTTCTCTTCTAAGGGCAAATGTTATGTGGGAAGACTTTGAAGTGTTTATTTTAATTTTCCACTTTTGTAACCACTGTTGTAATTTATTTAATGCTCTTTGTAACAATATAGAAGCGTCAATGGGACATATCGCTGATGCTATAAGCGCTGTATCATCTGCATAAGTCGCAACTGTAATATTTTGAGAGTATGGCATGTCACAAGTATAGATTGTATAGAGTGTTGGTCCTAGTACACTTCCCTGAGGAACTCCAGCTTTGATTGGTTTAATGATTGAAAATTCCTCATTATTATTAACATAAAAAATTCTATCTTCTAAATACGATTTAAGAACAAGATAAAATGGTGTTGGTAATAACGATTTTAGCTTGAACAATAGTCCCGGGTGCCAAACCTTATCAAAAGCTTGTTGGACATCTAAAAATACGGCAGAACAAAATTTTTTATTTTCAAAAGCATCAGTTACTGCATTAATAATTCGATGACACTGCTCTGGAGTACCGTGTTAACTGCGAAAACCAAATTGATAGTCGGGAATAATATTTTTTTGCTCTAGAATTGGTTTTAATCTATTTAGAAACAATCTTTCAAATATTTTTGAAAGGGTAGATAGTAAACTTATTGGTCTGTAGGATAAGAGTTCATTTTCATTTTTGTTAGGCTTCAGAATCATAATAATTTCAGCACATTTCCACTGAGTCGGGAAATGGTGTAATCGTAATATACTATTGTATAATAAAGTTATAAATATGATGCTTTTTTTAGATAATAATTTGATTATTTTGGAATCTAATTTATTTTATCCTGGGGTTTTATTGTTTCCAAGCTTGATAATTTAATTTTTAACTTCACTTGGAGTAAAATGTTTAATTGGAAAGTACATTTGGCATGGAACATCCAGAAATTCATGTATTTTATCATCAGTTGACAAGTCAATTTCAGGATGAGGTTGAAAAATATTTTCCAAGTGCTGAGAAAAAGCTTCGGCTTTGCTTTGGTTCGATCTGCACCATCTGTTATTTTGGTCTCTGGTTGGAATATTTCGTTTCGTAGGTCTTTTAAGATATTTTGTAGCATTCCAAAGACAGGTTTCTTGCTTGTTCGCATCTAGAGATTTTAAATATCGTCCCGTTTTTTCAGTCTTAAATTCTTTAAGCTTCTGTTTAAGAAGTGTGCATAAATGGTTAAAATTTTGTTTGTCAATTGGATTTCTACTTAATTGCCACATTTTTTTTGATTCTCCTTTTGTTGCGAATAAGATTTCTTATTTCAGCAGATATATAATTATTTCTTGTTTCCAGATTTTGACCTTCAAAAATATTTGGTGTTGATAAAATAGCAGCTTCGTGGATTAGGTTCGTAAAGTTTTCAATGGACTTATCTTATTCTTGACCGTTATCTATTAAGAGATTTAAGTTTATATTTTTGTCTATCCTGTAGGTAAACGAATCAATGTCAGTTCTTTTTGTTACAAGTTTTACTTTTTTCAAAACTGAGTGAAAGTTGGAGTTGTAAGTGGCAATGATAGGAGTATGATCAGAGCTAAGGTCATCACTGTCTACAATGTCCAGGCAGTTACTTGGTATTCCCGAATAAACAAAAAAGTCTAATAAGTCTGGAATTTTGGACGGATCAGAAGGCCAGTATGTTGGCCTGCCAGAAGAAAGTATGTTATAATGTTTTTTCAATACACACTTATAAAGCTCTCGACCTTTTGGGTTTACCAATCTAGATCCCCACTTAACAGCGTTTATAGTTTGCAGTATGGTTTTGCAAACAGTGAATACATCGCGGAGAAATCGTTTTGTTCATTGTGCATTCAGCTGTGGGATGGTCTAGTGCGCACTTAACACAACGGAAAGGTTTTCTGCAATAAGTCCGAGTATGTCCAAATTGTTGACAACGATGACATTGAACAATATTCTTTTACTTTTTTGGGAGGCTCAACAGTAATTATAGCATTGTTAATGTGACAGATTTCATAAATTACCTTGTTGTTCGGGCTTGGTTCGAGGTCAACATAAAACATGGAAAGAGGTTCCTTTGTAACTCTGCTTGACGTTGCAAACATTTTTAACTCCATAACCTTGGGCTAAAAGCTCGGCTTTAATGTCTTCTGGGGGCGTTGAGTGGTGAATAACTTTAAAAACAACTCTGTAAGAACGTTCTTGACGTACTTGCCCAATAAAAAATGGAGCTTCCAACGAAGCAGGTTTGTAAGGGAGAAACATAAAAGTTTCGCTTACCATTGCGCTTACGGAAGACATGAATTTTATATGGCGAGTTCCCACTTTGAAGCAATACATTTTTGACACAAAAAGCGCATTATTCTGCGCACATAAAAATTGTTAGATGTAACGATCAGCTTTACACACTGAATGTTTTGATACTGTTATTTTTTAGTATTCTCCCTTACAAACCTGCTTCGTGGTAAGGGAATGCCGTAGCACTTGAAATGTTATTTTTTTTTAATAAAAGTTGTGGAGAGTTCTTTCACTTACTTTACTGCATTTCTGTATGTCTTACTGCGTAGCGCATATTTGTGCGCTTATTTTTTTAAATGTACCTTTAGTGCTTCGCAAAATGATAAAATTTTTTACTGGGTGGTATGTATGGTAACCTATTTTTCTACTTTCAAAATACTTAGCAAGTTTTCTATAAGATTCTATGCAACTTATCATAACTTTTACTTCATTATTTCTCATTGACTTATAGTTAAAATCTTTTCTAGATATAACAGAGCTTATGTTATCTATCATATTTACAATATTATTAACATGCGGAATAAAAATTGGTGGAGGTTTAATTTGCTCAGCCTTTTCTTGCCTTACATTATCATTGTTGTCTACATCAAGAACTAGGGTTGTCATCAGTTGTGTTACGTTTTTTTGCTTCATTTCCTATTGGGGATTTGGTTTCAGTACGTTCATTTACTATTGGTATTGTTTGCCAGTTATAAACAGCATCTTTTTCGCTGCTACTAGTATCATCATCATTGCTATCAGCAATCATGCTGTAGGAATTGTTGTTACTTTTTTTGTTTTTTTTTTTTTGTAATATTTTGTTTTAAGTTAAAAATTGTTTGTGGAATAAAGAATTTGGTTGTTTTTAAAGTATTTTCTATTGTATATTGTTTTGTTTTAGGTTTAAATTGTTTGTGGGATTACCAATCCATTAGACGGTTGTAGCAGCTTTTACACACTATGTTTGGTACCCAATTTTCGTTCACTATAACATTTTGGTTGAAGTACATCTCGTATGTTTGAACAAAATCAGTACTGAAATTTCCCCTTTTTTATGTGTTGAGACATATTGACCACAGCAGTAGCAAAAGCTATTTATATCTGGCTTGCACAGTTCCATATTCTGTTCTCTTTTGTTCACTTTTAAAAAACTGGAGAAAAATCACTTTTACTGTTCGCGTTCGTCGGCACTTGTTGAATGACAAAAATCGATAAATGAACACCTATAAATACTACGTATTTTTCAATATTTTACTGACAGGTACGTTCCAAAAGATCAGCACTAATAGATGTGGGTGGAATTTCTGTAAAAAAATCATACAGGTAGCCAACGGAAAACCCCAAATAATTAAAAAAGTGCACTTTCCTTTTTTCCTTTCAATTGTCCACGCACATTTATTACCGCTTATTACTTTGCTACCGCAATCATAAAAATCAAATAACCTATTAAAAAAAAGTCATAAATGTTTTTGCAAAGAATTTTGTGCATATCTCGAGAAAATTTTTGAAATGCATACCTTCACTTAATTGTTAATAAAAGCGAAACGCGTTCATCGATTTTCATGATTTATGTCTCATTTATTTCATAGGTTATGCGACTTCACGTGAAAGTAATAGGACTTGAAACGTTTTTTTACTGTTTTGGATTTTTTATGAATTAAAATAAAAAATTTAAATTTTTTGGGCAAAAAATATTTTTTTTCTTCATACATTCATTTTTAACTTCGAAAGTGTTGCACATATAGGAAACCGGTATGGAAACGGTAGAGAAATTGTAATTCTTAATTTTTCTAAATTTTTTTCATCAAAATCGGACAAGTGGTTCTCGAGTTATGTTAAACTACGTTTTTGCCAAAATGTTACAACTAAGCGAAAAAACATCAAGATAAGGAAAAAATTAAAATGTCATAAAAAAAACTGACACATACGAACGCCAAACCCTTTGAGGGTTTTACTATACTGACCTAGTACCATCACCCTGACTTGGAATTTCTTACCCCCCAGATTGGCTGTTGTACTACTGTGTTTTTGACGGAAAAATAAAACTCTCTTTTTAAGAGTTTCATTCCAACTCTTATTTTTTCATTGAAAAATAAGTCTTAACTATGGAGTTTAGATCGTTTTCTCAAGATCACCAAAGATTCTTAATGAGCTCGTCAATACGAATCTGTTGGTATATGACACTATAGGTGTTCCTTGACTCTAACATGGAGAGTTTTTGGGGTCACATTTTCAGAAATAACTGTTATGTACCGTCTCTGTTTTCTTTTAAACATGGGCATAAGCGTATATATACATAGTACAAGTATACAAACTTAAATATAAAAAGAGTAAAGTAAATGATCTTACAATAAATATATACATACAAGCAAAGAGAGGTAAATGTGTTCTTGTAATATGTGAGCATCTATTTTCTTATTTTTTTTTTTCAATTTGTAAAATGTCACCCAAAATATTAGCTTAAACCATATTTGAGTTGCAGTTTTATGAAACCATATTGACCATATTGATTTTTAAAGATAATTTTAAACATTATTATTTGTTAACGGTCCATCAACTGGTATAAAGAGTATGTTCAGTTAGATCTGTTGCATTTCATTTATAAAACTTACCACTTGAAGTTTTATGCAGGTGCTACCAACTTCTTACAATATTAGGAACTTTCAAGCATTTCCAATAAATTTAGCTAATGCTAAGTTCACACTTGGGTTTTTAAACGCGTTTAAGCAAAATGTTGATTTAGCTAATCAAAGCCGTTCACATTACATTTGAGATGATTAAGATGACAGATGATTAACTGAACAACCTAAACAAAAGCGGCAAGCGTTTTTTTCAACACGCAAATTTTATTTAAATACAATTTGAATAAAACAAACCGACATAGCGATCTGTCAAATAAGATTTATCAGCCGGGTGGTTTCTAATTCGCATTCTAATGGTTTGTTTCGTACAAATTGTATGCAAATGAGAAGTTTTGACATACAAAAAACGCTTCCGCTCTTATTTAGGTAGCTCAGTAAGAAAAAAAACACACAAAAAAAAAATCAAACAAATTTATATTTCTTTAAAGTATTAAAAATGGATAAAAACCCTTTTATAAAGTTATCAGTTAATCATTTTAATGATGAAATTGTGAAAATTTATGAATTAGTTAAGGAAAAAAATAAAAACATTAAGCAGAAATCTTGGCCGGTTGTACACGACATGTTGGCGATTCTACATTATTAGGTATGTTCAGTGGATTCTATGTGGTTAATGAAGTGATTTAGTTGTAATCATGTCGATTTGAAGTGATTAACCCTAGAAAGATAAGGTACGTCTGCGAGACGTACCCCTTTTCAATTTTGTGCGCTTACTTTCACATATGTTAACACACAACTTTCTTACGTTCAATAATCTCAGTTGTTAGCAGCACCTAGTTGGTGGTGGCAGTTTTTATGTTGTAAGCTATGTATTTTTTGAGAAATAAACACAAATAAACACAACATATGTCTGGGAGACGTATCGTTATCTTTAGTTTTACTTTTGTAGCGAAGATAACTTTGTGTTTTGGTTGAATTTTAAGGTATTGTTTTAAAAATGTGTTGTAAGTGCGGCTTGGGCGACGCAGAAATTGGCGCTATTTTGCAAAGCGTGTTGGAGGGCTCGGTTTCACTGGAAAGTGTGAGCGAATCGGAAGATGAATTATTGGAGGATAGTCTTCAAAGTGATATAGAAGATGAGCTTTTGACATCCTTGAGCCTGACGAGAATATACCACCGATTCAGGAAAATCCTTAAGAACCTGAACATTTTACTACTTCTTCGATAGCTGCGTTATTTCGATATCTCGACCCACTTTAAGAAATAAAAGTAAGTGAGCTACATCGAAGGGTCAAAGTGATGGCCGAGTTTCTCATATGAATATAGTTCGTACGGCAAGAGCACCTATTCGGGAATTCAAATCACTGTACGACCCAATTTCATGCTTCGATATTTTTTACTACCGAAATAATTTCGGAAATTGTTTAATGGACCAGTGCCGAAATTTCCATAAATTTTTCAATTTTAAGGCTAGAAATCCCTATTTTATCGAAAACTTTAACCGACAACATTGCACAAATTTTACCAGATGCAGTAAGTAATGATTGAGGTTGTAGTGGAGAACAGCGTCAATCAAAAAAGAGATAATCGGTGGCTTCTGTCCATCAGAAATTAAACTTATGTCCAAAATCGTATGTGTCAAGTGCGGTATACCTGTATGTGGCGACCACAAAATTTAAATTTGTAAATCTTGCACATAATGTTATTCAAATTATTTTTTTTTCTCGGTTTATATAAGTCAATACAGATAACATTATCTACATAAAGTACAACGAAAATATTTATTTATGTTTTTAGAAACGAACTGAAGTCCTTTATACAAACTCTTTAATTTTTGATAATGCTAATTGAATTTTATTTTTATAAAAATTTTCTATTTAAAAAATGTATTGTTTTAAAAGAAAAGAATTAATAAATGATTTCAACAATAAAATTAAAAAAAAATATTTTCGGTGATATCCTTTAAAGGATATAAACAAGCATACGTCTTTCAGTCGTATCGTTATCTTCGTTATCAGTACAAAAAAATAACGTTATCTTTCTAGGGTTAACAAATCACTTCAATGTTTGGGTAATCATCTCGATTTTGAAGTGATTAGAGCTTAATCACGTTCGAGCTGCTTAAACGCGTTTAAGAACTCAAGTGTGAACATAGTATAAAGAACCTACCATATTGAATTTCAAAGAAGTAAGTTTGTGCCAAAATTAGACGCCATCATTATTTTCATTTTTAACCCCCAACCTAACAACATACAAGGCTAGAGAATTTTGAAGGAAGCCGCGGCGATTTTGTAACCAGTACAAGAGTATATGGAAACTGAAAAATTGAGATTACAAAAAATCTTTTGGTTTACTTTCAAAAGAACCAACTTACAAGATTGTGTAACAAAGGAAAAAGAACATAATTTGCCAAGGACACCATAATAAATTTTTGGTAAAACTGAAAAAATTAGCAACTTTTTTATTGAAAGGACAATTACCCTAAAAGAAGAAAGCAAGGTTCTTCATTTAACTCAAGGAATTACATTAATCCCAAATTTCTGCAGGTTATAGAATCTTGGAGTAAAAAAAAAATGTTAGCTTTCGTCTTTAAAACACTTCAAAATTCAAGATCAGATACACATAAATTTTTTTTGGGAGACGGATTTTCCGCTAGTCTCCAATTTAAGGAAAATCGTCACAAAGAAGAATTGTGCTAAATCTCTGACGCAACAACTAATGTGTTAAAAAGCCAGTTATTTTTGTGAAGTGAAAGAGAGGTGTCATAAAGTGATTGTTCCCTTAGACAATTCCTGTAAAAATTTAATTTTGCAAAAAGTAGATAATTAAATGAAAAAAAAAAGAAAACGTTTCAAGTTAGTTGCATTCAAATCATATCCAAATCGTATGTTTAAATTCAAATGTTCGATAAAGTAAAAATTATGAATAATATCAATTAACCGTGTTGTTATGGCATAGTGTAACGCAATTAGTAGTTTTCGGTTTAAAAAAAAGTATACGATTAATATATACTTTGGAAAAAAAAGAAAAAATTTGGTAAAAATACATATGTATAATAAATTGCAATTTAAAAGAATATTTGAATGTTAAAATATATATATTTATCAAAATTTAAAAGTTAAAATTGTGATTGCTTTAAATAATGATTTTTAGTGTGAAAAAAAATATCACCGAGGGTTAAAAATTACAGCCGAAACATAAACTTAATGAAGTAAATTTAATATTTAAAATTAAAATGAATTAAAATTACGTAAAATTAAAATTTTTGAGGAAAACAAAATAAAAAGTATATAAAAAAAAAATTGTCGTATCACGGTGATATGTCAAAATCAATATGATTAATTAATAGTTCTAATCGTATGCGGGGTTAAAAATACACATCTGTATCACAACAAAGCACAAACCTCCATATAACTTAGCATAGTTTTTTAAAAAGTATTGGTCAAATCGTCAACAGAATACGACGAGCTATTCGAAGTAGTCAGCAATTGAAGACAGTTAGTGTTAAATAGACGATTGTTTAGTTCCATGTAATTTGCTCGATTAAAACAGAAAACTTTTTCGTTTAAAGTAGAATATTTTTTTACTGTGTTATCAGTAAATAAATTGTAGGTTATTTCTATTGTAGGATGATAAAGATCCTCAGGTAAAGTAACAGGGTCAATACGGCTTACAATACATTCATTTGGCTCGTTCACAAATATTAAATCCAGCAGTTTCCCATAAATGTTACAAATACCATTTATTTGATGCAGATATAAATCTGATATATTTCTAAAAACTTCATCTCCAATATCATTGCTTTGCGTGGGCAAGTAATAACTATGTTCAGCTGAAAATTCCCATGAAATACTAGGCAAATTAAAATCACCAAACACAAAAATTAAATCAACGGGGCTGAGTTTTAAAGTTACGTTTTTAATTGCTTCTATATGTTCTTTGTAGATAATTGGATCAGAATGAGATGGGATGTAGGAACAAGTTATAAATATTTTGATGATTTATTTTTAAAGACACTGCCACGAACTTGATATTAAAAGGTATGGCTAATTTTATTTCTTCCATTGGAAAAATGTTTGAGATAGCAATTAATACTCCACCACCAGTGGTAGTTGTAATTCTATCTCGAAGAAAAATATGAAAATTATGGCAAAGTATTTCCGAGTTCAAAAAACTGTTGTTTAACCAAGTTTCGGTGAATACAACAATATGATGATTTAAATTAAAGCTTTGTAAATATAAGTTTGAAAGTTTGGATTTAAGACCACGAACATTCTGGTAAATAATAAAAAGTTGAAAATCTCATATATTATTTAGTTTTTTGAGAAAGTTGACACACGAGAAGGAAGATGAGCAGTATTGCGATTGTTATTATTATATTCATATTCACGGACTAAGACATGAAGAGGCCAGAATGACGGATCAACAACTTGACTAAAATTGTCAAAAGGGACAGATATCTTAAAAGATGTTATGCTTCTCTGTTGCGAGTATGTAAATTTATGGACGGTTATACCAGAGCTCATGCTTATTTTAGATTTAATATAAAAATCAATTTCCTCTGCTGTTGTATCAGATGCAGGACGTGATATAAATATTTGTTTGCTTGGAGGAATCACCCGTAGTCCTCTATGCGTGTTAGATATATTCCCGTCATTTTCTTTGTTTTGAGATGCAGTGCCAGGATTGATTTTTTGTTGCTCGTTTTTATTGTAATTTTGAACGAAAGGTAAAGCTTCTCCGGTAATGACTTGAGATGATGTACAAGGAAAATCAGGAGACTTAACAACAACAGGACCTGGTTTAGGGCTCACCGTACCAGGTATGGAGAGCAATGAAGCAGCACAGTTGGCAGGAGCGACAGAAATTATTTTATTTGTTTCTTTATTTTTTCTCGAAGATTTTCGACGTTTGGGTGAAGATTGAGGAGGAGATTTTAAGTTGTCAAGCGACTTAAAATCTCCAAAAAGCTTACCATACGTGGAAATACGTTCAGCCAGCTTTCCGGCTTCATTTTTAATTTCTTTAAAATGTGTTAAAGTTCCCTGAAAAAAGCGATAGAAACTCACACCAATTTTCCTGCAGGCAGTACAGCACCAGTGAAGTCCATTATCCTTGATGAGAGATTCAGCTACTAACGTTGACAAACCACTACATTTAAATGGTCTCTGCCTCTGGCAGAGCCAACAGGATATCATTCTTTCATCATCATTTTTTATAGAACAATTTTTTAGTATACACGACATTTCTTATAGGAATAACGATTATCCGAATCAGAATTTAAGAAAAATAAAATGTAAAACAAACATTTTTGGCAACACAGTTATTTGAAGTATGAGAGCAAGAGAGAGTTTTGTTTTTAATATGAACGTGATTAAGTATATATGTTTGTAAAATTGTTTCACAGAATTTTTGAATTTAAAAGTGAGTAACAGTAGAATTTAAATATTATATGAATTTTAAGTATTTTATTGGTGTTTTTGTAAATTTGAGAGTTGAGATTTAATGATTTAAAGCAAAGATGCCCAGTAGTGGCTGATATCAGCAAATTAAACTCACACGTATACTTACGCTCTTTTGTTTGATCGTCAATCAACCAATAGGAAATCAGCATGTTGAGTGGGAGAGACAAACTACACTTGCAGAACTTCTGTGTCTTATTTTACATGCTAATCGTCATCGAGACTGCATAAATGGAAATTATTGCGATATATTAATGATGTCAGTCGAAAATTATTTTATGTTACAAAATGCTTTTGATGACATGCAATATCTTATTTGTCATAAGACATTAAAAAAAAACTAAGAAATATAATTTAAAAAACATTTTGAAGGCGTCCCGCAATAGTATAACCCGGCGTTCTCTTTATTTGGGTGCTATTGTGGAATCGGTATTAAGGAAAAAATTAAAAAATTGCGAATTTTTTTCATTCTGTATTGATTAATTGAGGGAAAATTAATAAACACTTCGAATAATCTTTTTATTTCGAAATACATATATCATACTATCCAGATGTCCGCATATATAAATTATATATGTATGTATTATAGATGATAGGTATCAATACATTCATCAAAAGTATTACTAAAATAAATACATTCATCAAGAGTATTACTAAAATATGTACATTCATTAATTTTACATTTCCCTTTTGTTAAACAAAGAAACAAACAAAAATGACAACACCCGCCACACATGTGCTTTCTTCGCAATCTCGCTGACGACTAAATAATATGAATAGCAAATTGATTTCTTCCAGTGTCATTTCGTGCCTCTCACCAATACTACTACCTTGGGCATCAATGATTTAAAGCAGGGATGTCAGCGCCTTGCACAATTGTGCAAATTAATTCACATGTACGCTTACGCTCTTTTATTTTGCGAGCGTAAAATATAATTGTTTACTGAGAAACACTCTCATTCAGCGGGAAATATCGCAAATATTGCAAGGCCTGTTTTGAGGCCTCTAAATATATTTATGTATATAAATAAATATACAATAGCTGTATGTAGGTACATCTTTTTTTTGTTTTATTATCTTTTTTATTTTATTTATTATCTATGTTTTTGTTTTATTTCTGTTTTTGACATTGTACAATGATTTTAAAACAGGGATTTCCATTTCTTTGCACAATTGTGCAATTGTGGTTATTTTTTAAGATAGAATTTTAAAATTTTATAAAAATATTTCAAAAGATTTTGTTATTCGTGCTTAATTCCCAGTTTTTATTCTTGATAAAAACACTTGAAATTTATTGTTGATGGGATAAGCTATTCCTATGCATTTCACTGGTTGCTTAGGCCAGATCATCAGGAAACTTCATCCATAAAGATTTTAGACAAACTAAAGATATTAAACCAAATAAAACTGTTAAACGTATAAGACTTATAGCAACAGTTTTACTTGTAACAATATCAAAGCTTGAACAAAATACATCAACAATAAAAAAGTGGGTTTATCTCATCTTACACTCCCCACTACAATCAGTTGAAATTCTCTCAACATTAATTGTAGTTGTAAGTAGGTTAAGAAAAACAAAATAAAAAACAAACAACAACTTACAAAAGATGTTGTCAATTAAGTGTTTTTTTAGGCCGTGCACTTGCCTGTTTATTATCAAAAAGTAATTTCAATTTTTGGGAATACAAAATTTTATTTCAAAAGATTTTGTTATTCGTGCTTAATTCCCAGTTTTTATTCTTGATAAAAACACTTGAAATTTATTGTTGATGGGATAAGCTATTCCTATGCATTTCACTGGTTGCTTAGGCCAGATCATCAGGAAACTTCATCCATAAAGATTTTAGACAAACTAAAGATATTAAACCAAATAAAACTGTTAAACGTATAAGACTTATAGCAACAGTTTTACTTGTAACAATATCAAAGCTTGAACAAAATACATCAACAATAAAAAAGTGGGTTTATCTCATCTTACACTCCCCACTACAATCAGTTGAAATTCTCTCAACATTAATTGTAGTTGTAAGTAGGTTAAGAAAAACAAAATAAAAAACAAACAACAACTTACAAAAGATGTTGTCAATTAAGTGTTTTTTTAGGCCGTGCACTTGCCTGTTTATTATCAAAAAGTAATTTCAATTTTTGGGAATACAAAATTTTATTTCAAAAGATTTTGTTATTCGTGCTTAATTCCCAGTTTTTATTCTTGATAAAAACACTTGAAATTTATTGTTGATGGGATAAGCTTTTCCTATGCATTTCACAGATCATCAGGAAACTTCATCCATAAAGATTTTAGACAAACTAAAGATATTAAACCAAATAAAACTGTTAAACGTATAAGACTTATAGCAACAGTTTTACTTGTAACAATATCAAAGCTTGAACAAAATACATCAACAATAAAAAAGTGGGTTTATAAATAAATGTCCGAATACTTTTGTGAAATAAATTAAAAAAAACACTTTGAAAGTTGTTCAGTTCAATGCTGCCCAGTTCTTACTGCGCTTCTTTATTAAAATCAATATGTTATATACTTAATAAAAAATAGGGTACAATATTGCTTAATACTAAAAGTTCATACTCTTGCTTAAATCATCAGTTTTGATTTAAGCGAGAGTTTATTGTAACACTTAAAATTCTTTGAAATATTATTTTGACAATAAAAGTTCAACTAACGAGAGTTTGTTGTAACACTTAAAATTCTTTGAAATTTTGACAATAAAAGTTCAACAAGCGAGAGTTTGTTGTAACACTTAAAATTCCAAGAATTTTAAGTACTTAATAAAATCGATTTGGAAAATAAAGAATTTTAAAGTATAGATGTATGTGTGTTGGCTTGCGTTTGTTTAGTAATAAATTTGTCATACACACATACATGTATAAAAATGTAACATTTATAATATAAATGTTCTAGCGGTTATAACACCCCCACCGTTAGATTGAGGCTCCGGCGAAATTAGAACTTTACTTTTAGGTTTCATATAGAATAAAATTAAAATCAATATCAAAATTGCAAGTATTATTATTATATTAATGCTTATATTAATAATTTTTGATTTATTGTTATGGTAAAGTATTTTTTTAATAGTTTCTTCATATTTAATTTGCTCTAAGTATAGAGTTTCTAGTTTTAAATCAGCAAAAGTTGTATTAGAGTTTTCTTTTATTTTAGTTATAAAATTGGGTAAGATAAAATTTTCGTATAATTTTATTTTAACATTTGTAAAATTATTATCTAATGTATAAATTTCACAATTTTCGAATTTGATAAGAAAAGTGCCCGTTATTTTTAAGTCATATTTATTATTACAATTATGTGTTATTTTGGAATAAAAATTCTTAAATATTAGAATACCTGGTATTATTTCGTTTACGCTGGTAATATCCATGGTTGTCATATTGCAATGGGCTTCTTCAAAATTAACAATATTTTCTAAGCAATTATCATTAATCTGTATTAAATTTTTCTTTAGATTTTCTTTAACATTTGTTTCATATATTTTATTATTTTTGCTAACAAGTACTCCGTTACTTTTAAGTGATATAGATTTGTTTTTTGAATTAGGTATTGGTTCAAATATAATTTTTGACAGTACAGAATTTGAATATTGTGGAATTAAAAGAATTATAACGATGTTTTCATTTTCAAATATTACTGCTACTTTGATATTAGTATAGCTATCAAAGCTGGTAATTAAATCTAGTTCTGTCTTCGTAAGTATGTCTGTTGGGATTATTCCTAATTTGCTGGAAAAAATTATTTGGCCAATGTCGTCCACATGGTTTTTTAAAAGGGTAATGTCATTATTTACTTGATATATGTGGCTTATAAGTCTAAATTCGTCTTCCAAATCTCTAATTTTATTTTGAAGAAAGTTTTTAAATTTATTGAAATAAGTGCTGATTACTATTTGTTTTTGGTTGATGTGATTAGTAATATTCTTAATTTGATTACTTATGAGATTATTAAAAGTTGTGAAATTATTTACTTGAGTTTTCATTGAATTGAGGGCATTGTTTATCTGAGTCTCGTCGTCGCTGTCCATAGATCCGGCAATATATTTTAACCCTTTTCCTAATACGTTAATAAGGCCTCTTTTTTCTCTGAAGTGCGGTTTTAAGTTACTTATTTTTACATTTAATATCTCATAGTTTTTTGTTATACTATCAAGTAGAGAGCTTGTTTCGGGGTTAGTTTTAGTAAGGCTGCTGTTTATTGTTTTTATGTTCTGCTGTAAGAGGTAAAGACTGTCTGTATATGCCGTTATGTTGATTACATGAAGGATTTTATTATATTGTTCAATTGTTTTAACTTCGTCCACTTTGATTGGGAGGTAACCATTATTACTTGTCAAGTCTTGGATGTTCAGTAGTTGCGCTCTTATGGGTGTGAATAAGATGAAAATTATAGTCCAGGTTTGCATCTAAAAATATATGTGCGTGTTAATCAATATCTAAGCATTGTTTGCTCTAATCTGGAATTTTTTAAATGGTTTAACATGGGTTTTGTAATATTTAAGATTTGTTTTATTCTCTTTTAGGTGTTCATTATCTATTTTGGTCGCGTTAATTTTCCTATACTTACGGTGGTTTTTCCCGCCTCTTATTTCCTTAATAAAATTTTCTCCGTTCTCTATTTCGACATCAGTCCTGTCTTTGTTTAATGTATTAATATATTTAGTTTTTTTTCGTAGTATTAGTTCATAAAATTTTGGGTATTCTTCTTCTGAGATTTTTCCGTTTATGAAGTCAATTGGTTTTACCTTTGTAGTACTATGTATTGTATTATTGTAAAACCCTATTATTCTAGATATTTTATCTTCGATAGTTTCGTTGTGGGTTCTTTCGTCATGTCGCAAAAGTCTAATATGTTCATTAATGGTATTATGTAGTCTCTCGATGTCTGCATTCGAGGTGTGATTGCTATTGGAGGTATAGTGTATTATAACGTTTTCATCCTTTAAAAATTGTACTAATGGGATTGCTTTAAACCCGAGTTCGTTATCTGCAACAATTTTTCTTGGTTTACCATATATTGAGAAGTATTGAATAAGTTTTGATTTAAATTCTACCCAAGTTCTTCCACAAATTCTAAATGCTGAAGCGAATTTTGTAAATTTGTCTATTATAGTCAGAAATAGTTGTTTTTGTAAAGTATAGAAAACGTCAATATGAATAATGTCTCGAGGCTTGTTGGGTGTTTCTGTTATTTTATAGGGTACTTTAGGAGGCTTTCTGTCGTATTTTTCTACGTTGCATACTTCACAATTGTTTATAAATTGAGTTATTCTTAATTTAAGTTGAGGATGGTAGATTCGGTTTTTCAACTCTTCAAAAACTGCTGTGATACCTCTATGGTTCTTATCATGGTGCTCTATTTTTATTTCTTCACTTAATTTTCCTTCATCTTCTATGTCTTCTACCAAATTGAAACATCGTACTATTTTGAAATTTGTATTAGTTGAGAACAATTCGTCAAACGTCTCTTTGAAAACAGGGAAAAAATCGTCATCTATTAAGATTGCATTTAGTTGAGTGGGATTAAAATGCGTTTTTAGCAAAGTGATAGCACATTCTTTATCTAATTCTTTCATAAAGATAGTTTTTCTTTTGTTTTTAAAGACATTCCTATTTCTTATTCTAACTGATCCGGACGTTATCTTCTTTATAATAATTTGGTTTTTAAATAGGTTAATAGCTGTTGGGGTTTCTTTTATTGTTGTATCACTTATAGTATGTTCACATTTGGGTTTTTAAACGCGTTTAAGCAAAATGTTGATTTAGCTAATCAAAGCCGTTCACATTACATTTGAGATGATTAAGATGACAGATGATTAAGAAAAAACACACACACAAGCACACAAAAAAACAACAAACAAATTTAAATTTCTTTAAAGTATTAAAAATGGATAAAAACACTTTTATAAAATTATCAGAAGATTATTTTAATCAATTTAATGATGAAATTGTGAAAATTTATGAATTATTTAAGGAAAAAAAAAATAAAAATATTAAGCAGACATCTTGGCCGGTTGTACACAATCGAGCGATTCTACATTATTAGGGTATGTTCAGTGGATTCTATGTGGTTTATGAAGTGATTTAGTTGTAATCATGTCGATTTGAAGTGATTAACAAATCACTTCAATGTATGGGTAATCATCTCGATTTTGAAGTGATTAGAGCTTAATCACGTTCGAACTGCTTAAACGCGTTTAAGAAGCCAAATGTGAACATAGCATTAAATTCATCACGTTTATACTAATTGGTTCGTTTTCTATTCTTGACAATGCGTCGGCATTGCTGTTTTTAGTTCCCTTTTTATACTTTATATCATAATTAAATTCAGAAAGTCTTAGACGCCATCTCACGAGTTTAGAGTTTGGTTCTTTAATTGAAAAAAAGCCACGTTAATGGTTTGTGGTCTGTTTCTATAGTGAATTTTCTTCCAAATAAGTAAGGCCTGAAATATTTTGTTGCCCATACTATAGCAAGTAGTTCTTTTTCGATGGTGCTATAGTTTATTTCGTGATCATTAAGGGTTCGACTAGCATAGCAAATTGGATGGTTGTCTTGAGATAAAATGGCTCCTAATGCATAATTGCTAGCATCTGTGGTAACTGTAAACTTCTTTGTAAAGTCGGGGTATGCTAATATTGGTTCATTAATGAGTAAAGTTTTTAGTGTATTGAAACTTTTTTGATATTCTGGATCGGAAATATTTAATTTTATATCCTTTTTTAAGTATTTTGTCATAGGTTTCGCTATTGCTGAATAATCTTTAATGAATTTCCTATAATAACCCGTAAGACCTAAAAATTGTTTGATTTGTTTTACGGTGGTTGGAATTCGAAAGTTAGATACGCATTGAATTTTTTTTGGATTTGGTTTTATCCCTTCAATTGTAACAATGTGTCCTAAAAATTCTGTTTCTTTTTTCAAAAATTCGGACTTGTCTAACTGAATTTTTAAATTGGCTTCTTTTAATTTTTCAAATATTAATTTTATAGAATTCAAATGTTCTTGTAGTGACGTGGAGAAGATAATCACGTCGTCTAGATATACTAAGCATATCTTATTTATATAGTCTTTAAGGACTGTATTCATTAATCTTTGAAACGTCGCTGGGGCTGTTTTTAACCCAAACGGCATCCTCAAAAATTCATAATGACCTCCTTCAACGCTGAAGGCTGTCTTATGAATATCCTCTTCTTCGATTTCAATCTGATGAAATCCTTTTGCGAGGTCGAGGGTTGTGAAATACTGGCATCTTCCCAGTTTATCAAGTATCTCCTCTATGTTGGGTATAGGATATTTATCGTCAATTGTAATCTCATTCAATTTGCGATAATCAATGACGAGTCTCCATTTGCTTTCCCCACTTGCATCGGCTTTCTTTGGCACAATCCAGATTGGGGCGGAATAGGGCGAATTGCTATCTCTTATTATATTACTTTCTAACATCTCTTGTATTTGTCTTTCAACTTCAAATTTGTGTATATAGGGGTATCTATAAGATTTTGAGACTATTGGAACATCGTTTATAGTTCTAATTTTATGTTTAATGGCGTTTGTAAAGCTAAGTTGTGTATTTTCTTTGAAAAATATTGATGAATATTTTTTTATAAGTAGTAAGAGACGTTGTTTTTCTTCAGAATTAAGGTGCTGTGTTCTAATTTGGTGTTCCAAGGTTTTATATTCTTTCACATTGTTACTATAATTGTCTACCTTCTGCGTAGCGATCATCCTATTAGAAATGTTGTACTGTTCTTCACAAAAAATTGATTTACTTTTTATCTCTTTTTTATCGTCAAAAAATATTGGTATATTCTGTCCATTTATTTGGATAGAATTATTTGCATAATTTATGCAAGCATTATATGTTTTAAGTATATCATTGCCTAGTAGGCCATCGTAATGGTTATGAAATTTTAAAACATAAAACTGTAGCATTTTATCAGTAATTTTAAATTCTTTGAATGCTGGAATTATTACTTTTTCTCTTACGTTTACTTCGTTTTGAATAGTTTTAATTATAAGGGGTTTAATTTGGTGTATCCACTTTGGATGACAAATTCCTGGGTTAATTATTGAATTGGTGGCTCCAGTATCCACTATTAATTTTATATGTCCTAATTTTGTTTTTATTTTTATATGTGGAAGTTGCTTCCCGAGGCTCTGTCCCGAAAATTTTCTGATATTACGTTAACATTAACGTCCATAGGTTCCTGTCGTTGTGTTGGTTGGAAGTTGTGGTTGTTGTGCCACTGAATGCTTTCCCTAGGTATATTTTGTCGGTGAAATTGGTTTTGGGGTCTTAGATCGGGTGCATTGCTTTGTCCATAGTGTTGTTGGACTGGGTTTCTGTTGTTTTGTCTTTGGTTGTAAGTAGTATATCTTTGGTTTTCCCTATAATTCTGACTGTTATGGAAATTATTTTGGTTATTTTGTCGATTATGGGAAGAGTTTTTGTATGAACCGCGATTGTAATTGTTGCCGTTATTGTGAGTTTGTTGGTGTCTAGGTGTAAAGTGTTTTTGATTATCAGGATTGCTGGAATATGCATATCCTGCTTGGAATAAGATGTCCATTGCTTCCTCTATGTCTATTGGATTTCTACAGAAAAGAATTGTCTTCATTGGTTCGGGTATTTTACTTTTAAATATATTTAATGCTGTTTGCATGTTATTTCTAGCACTTTGTCTAGCAGCGTCTGTTTCTCCTAATATGATTACAATTTTGTTATTGAGTCTGTGTAATTTATCCTTAACTTCGTTATAAAATTCTACAGTATTAGTCTTGAACGTTGTTGCTCGAAGAACATCGAAGAGTTCGTCGCAGGTACGCCGATCTCCAAAATTATTCTGGAGTACAATTTTCATTTGTGTCCAGGAAGTGGCATGACAGTTGATTTCTATAGTCTGTCTGGCCTTACCTTTTAATTTCGATTTTATAATGTCCAAGAAAAGTTGTTTTGATAGCTCATCGTAAGTTTCTAAATGAGGATTTATTCTGTCTATGAGTGCTGTAAAGTTTTGTAAATCTTTACTGTCTCCAAAGAAGTCTGGTAAGTTACTTAAATATTTAAGTGGGTCAATAACTAGCCTATTGGGTTGGTTTCGTATTTCGTCTACCATTTTTACTAAATTCAGAGCAGCAGTAAATCTGTTTAAAAAATTAAATTCTAATATATTTTTGTTTATTATTATTTTTCTTATTTCTTGAATATTTTTTCCTTGCTCTTAATTTTATTAAAGTTATTTTGCGTAAAAAGCTTTGTAATCTTTCAATATCTTCTTCTTTAAGCGTGTATAATATAATTCTTTCTATCTCCGATTCTATATTAATTTTTTCAATTGTACGCATTTATGCATTTAAAAATAGTTTTAGGGTAATATAATAATAATAAAAAAAAATTTGTGGAAATGAAATAACAATAATTTAGAATCGCCTTACTTTGTAGTGGAGTTGCTCGTTTCCTCTGGTTGGTGTTGCAGGACTTCGTTGTTAAAGTTGTATTTTTTTTTTTTATGAGGTTGTTTCCTTTATTGAACTTCTTCTTCTTAACTTTTTATTGAATGTTCTTCACGTTTTAAGTTTAATTACTTTCTTTTTCTATTTAGAAATATTTTCCTTTACGTTTTTTTTTTTTTAAACTTTCAAAGCAATTAAATTTCACAAAAAGTTCTTTTTTTTCACTGCCTTCGATCTTTCGAGGGATTTCACAAAACAACAAAAAATTCGAAGAAACTACTTTTAATCTTTTAAAAGTATGTGTTTTTTTTTGTGTCCTTTGATCTTTCAAAGAGACTTAAATTTAACAAATGTTTTTTTTTTCCACGTCCTTCGATCTTTCGAAGGATTTCACAAAACAAAAAAAAATTCGAAAAAACTACTTTTAATCTTTTTAAAGTATAAGTGTTTTTTGTGTCCTTTGATCTTTCAAAGAGACTTAAATTTCACAAAAGTTTTTTTTCACGTCCTTCGATCTTTCGAACGGACTTACGTTACCGCGTTAATTCAATGATTTGAAACAAGTTATTTTCTCCTGAAAGGATAACACTCCGCGGAATCCTACCGACTGCGCCAAATAAATGTCCGAATACTTTTGTGAAATAAATTAAAAAAAAACACTTTGAAAGTTGTTCAGTTCAATGCTGCCCAGTTCTTACTGCGCTTCTTTATTAAAATCAATATGTTATATACTTAATAAAAAATAGGGTACAATATTGCTTAATACTAAAAGTTCATACTCTTGCTTAAATCATCAGTTTTGATTTAAGCGAGAGTTTATTGTAACACTTAAAATTCTTTGAAATATTATTTTGACAATAAAAGTTCAACAAACGAGAGTTTGTTGTAACACTTAAAATTCTTTGAAATTTTGACAATAAAAGTTCAACAAGCGAGAGTTTGTTGTAACACTTAAAATTCCAAGAATTTTAAGTACTTAATAAAATCGATTTGGAAAATAAAGAATTTTAAAGTATAGATGTATGTGTGTTGGCTTGCGTTTGTTTAGTAATAAATTTGTCATACACACATACATGTATAAAAATGTAACATTTATAATATAAATGTTCTAGCGGTTATAACAGTTTATCTCATCTTACACTCCCCACTACAATCAGTTGAAATTCTCTCAACATTAATTGTAGTTGTAAGTAGGTTAAGAAAAACAAAATAAAAAACAAACAACAACTTACAAAAGATGTTGTCAATTAAGTTTTTTTTTAGGCCGTGCACTTGCCTGTTTATTATCAAAAAGTAATTTCAATTTTTGGGAATACAAAATTTTTTATTTCAAAAGATTTTGTTATTCGTGCTTAATTCCCAGTTTTTATTCTTGATAAAAACACTTGAAATTTATTGTTGATGGGATAAGCTATTCCTATGCATTTCACTGGTTGCTTAGGCCAGATCATCAGGAAACTTCATCCATAAAGATTTTAGACAAACTAAAGATATTAAACCAAATAAAACTGTTAAACGTATAAGACTTATAGCAACAGTTTTACTTGTAACAATATCAAAGCTTGAACAAAATACATCAACAATAAAAAAGTGGGTTTATCTCATCTTACACTCCCCACTACAATCAGTTGAAATTCTCTCAACATTAATTGTAGTTGTAAGTAGGTTAAGAAAAACAAAATAAAAAACAAACAACAACTTACAAAAGATGTTGTCAATTAAGTGTTTTTTTAGGCCGTGCACTTGCCTGTTTATTATCAAAAAGTAATTTCAATTTTTGGGAATACAAAATTTTATTTCAAAAGATTTTGTTATTCGTGCTTAATTCCCAGTTTTTATTCTTGATAAAAACACTTGAAATTTATTGTTGATGGGATAAGCTATTCCTATGCATTTCACTGGTTGCTTAGGCCAGATCATCAGGAAACTTCATCCATAAAGATTTTAGACAAACTAAAGATATTAAACCAAATAAAACTGTTAAACGTATAAGACTTATAGCAACAGTTTTACTTGTAACAATATCAAAGCTTGAACAAAATACATCAACAATAAAAAAGTGGGTTTATCTCAATATATATGTAAAGTGAATCCTAATCAACAAAAATTTCAAATTTTCAAAATAATTGTTTTGCATTTAAGCTAACGATATGTGTTTTGTTCGTGAAAAAAATTCGTTGATGCCTGTAACAGGGTCCCTTTTTCTTTCGTTAAAAAGACGTACCTAAATGCAGAAATTATTAAGAAAAGAAAAAGCCACAAGAACTTGTTGGTATTTTGTGATTGTAAAAATATTTTTGTTTCTGTACCAATCGCGTCGGTGGGTTTTTTTTTTTGAAAACTCTTTTCTTAAGTAGGTAAAAATATTTAAAAAACAAGTTAAAAAAGTCTTGTTTTGCTACAATTTATGTGTAAACCTATACACATAAAAGCAAATGTGACAGCAGGTAAAATTTTTGGGTAAGAAGATGTGTTTTATTGATGAATTAATGAAACTTTATTGTTTCGCACTATTTTTATTGCTTACTTTTTTATGCTACAATTATATGACCGAGTCTAAAGAGTAAACCTTACTACTTTATGGTATTTATTTAACGTAACTTTGACCTGTTATAATGACTTTATACATTTTTGCAGGCAAACTCAGGTGCGCATTTGGTATTTTGTAAAAAGTTATGATATACCATTAGCTAGAATTGAAGTATGAGTTTGAAGTATGAGTAACCCAACACCGTGAATACCCTTTCTATTTTACTTACCACTATGAATACCCTAACTTTTTACTAAAATAACTTTTTCAGGTTATAATTCTCATGTAATTCATTTTATTTTTGAATAAAAAGACCAGGGAAATCCATTTCTATGTACAATTGTGTATACCTGTAAACTTCAAATTAGAATTTCATTTAATAGTCTTGTAGACAGCGATAACGGACGTGCAAGCGGATGAGTTTATTAAAAAAAAGATAAATGATGCCATATAAAAAATATTTTATGATAAAAAATGCATTTAATTATTTGCAATGTCTCTTTTGTTTTAAAACATTTGAACTTAAGAGATTGTATACTTTGAAAAGGCATTATGATCAGCGTTACCGTTGTGATACTAAAGTATCAATTTGACCCTTTTTCGAAGGTGTTGATACCTTTTATGACCCTTTTTTTAAATTATACTTTTGTATCATTACCTATTTTGTGACACTTTATGACCCTTTTATGGAAATAGCTCTCACATTTTGTTTTTTGTCAACACTCAACACTGCGGAACAGAAGTGCTAAACAAATATTTTCGAAATAAGCATTGCTTGATATGGAACAGACTCAAAGTATAAACTTACAATTCCATGCTTTCTTTTCCTTGATTTTTGATAGTAAAGTACAATTTCCCTTAAAGCAAACATAACTCATATAAATATTTGTTATTTTTTATGGTGGTTTCTTTTCAAAACAAAAATTTTACATTTTATTAAAAAAATGCAATTTGGTGTTTTGCTCTCTTAAAGAGTAACATGTTTTATTCAAAAAAATTCGCCCTTAATAAGGGCAAAAGGTATTGAACTTTTCGCCTTCTTTTGAATCGACAGTGTTGAGAGTGCAATAACAGGAATGAAAACAAGAGGTAAAAATTGCTAAATTAGCGGAAATTCCCATATATTTGGTAACAGCGGTATGATAACAAAGTCTTAAATTTATTAAAAATCGTAAAAGCTTTAAAAAATCTGACACTTACAGGAAAAAATCGCGAAAATGGTTACAATTTGCGAACGATTGCAAAATTTAAAACAAACACTAAAATTTTTTGACATCACTAAATTGGAAAATTACATAAAACATATTAAAAAATAAGCTATGTATAATGATAAATAATAAACATTTTGTCAGGTGTTTAAAATAGGACAGAGCATTCCATAAAAAAATTAATTGCCTGTTTGTAGAACGCGACCGCAATAGTGACTCGTTCAACTTACATTTAAAACAAAAAAAAAAAAAAATTTCAAAATTTGTTTTTGTTTTAAATGTAAGTTACGCGAGTCACTTTTGTGCTCGCGTTCTACAAACAGGCAGTAAGTTTTTTGAGCTCTTCCTACCTGAAATATTATTTTTTTGTTTGCTTATAAAAAAACTTGATCTTATTATGTTCATTAAAATGGGAAATACTGCTAATAAAAAACTTGACCCTTTTTTTTATTGAAATACCCTTTTTTTGACCCCTTTTTCTGGAAAATACCCTTTTTGTGACCCTTTTCGAAAATTTCCAACGGTAACCCTGATTATGATCATTTCCATAATGATATTAAACAATATGAAGTAA
Source organism: Pollenia angustigena (assembly GCA_930367215.1). Classification (NCBI taxonomy): domain Eukaryota; kingdom Metazoa; phylum Arthropoda; class Insecta; order Diptera; family Polleniidae; genus Pollenia; species Pollenia angustigena. The sequence continues at coordinate 4,410,057 of OV884061.1, read as the reverse complement.
AAGAAAGGGAAAACCAATATAAGATTAAAAAAAAGGTTTATTTGGATATCTTGAAAAGTTGGGAATCACAAGACGAAGAGCATGAAGATAGGATAGAAGAGTTAAAAATAGAAATATCAAATTTACTAACTTTGGAAATAGTAAAACAGGGAAGACCATTTTCCGATGAGGCATTTATAAAAAAGCTTTTCAATGCAGTTTTGGAAAAACTGAAAATCGATTGCAGCGTAATAAAAACGCTTCCCATGAGCCGAAATAGTGTCGTCAAGCGCACATCAATTTTAGCTGCACATATACAATCTGTGATTAGGGAAAAGTTAAAAAATTGTGAATATTTTTCTTTTTGCCTCGACGAAAGCACCGACATTAATGATCTTTGCCAATTGGTCATTTGTGTTCGATGCATAGATAGTGAGTACAATGTTTTTGAAACTATGTACTCACTTGAAACGTTTTACGGTAATGTAACAGGTAAGGTATTATACGACGTAGTCTTTGAAAACCTGATATCTGTTACACAAGCTTCAAAATTAGCAGGAGTTTGCACGTATGGTGCAAACGTTAAGGCCGGGAAGTATGAAGGTTTCGTAGGACAGCTTAAGCAAAATGGAATTGATGTACATGCTTTCCATTGCATAATTCATCAGTCCATGCTTGCCTCAAAATTTATAAGTGATCATGCCGCTATTAAGACTGCAGAGCGGATAATCAATAGAATACGGGGGGGGGGGGGGGGGGGGGGTCATCATTCATTAACGCACAGAAAATTTGTAAGTTTTCTTAAAAACATAAACGCCAATCACCACGACTTAAAAATGTTTACGGAAGTTCGTTGGCTTAGTCGGGGTGATTGTCTAAACAGGTTATTCGATCTTAGGAAAGAGGTGTTGCGTTTTTGGGAAACTGAAAATTTAGACGAATGTGAATTAATACAGTTGAATGATTATGAGTTCATTTTAGACCTTGCGTTTCTGGCGGATACAAGCAGTATTTAAATGAGCTAAATTTGGAACTACAAGGAAAGGGAAACAGTTTAACTGACATATATACGATTGTTTTTAATTTTAAAACCAAATTATTTTTATTAACAAATGAAATAAATAATGAAGATTTTTCCAACTTTCCTAAAACTTTGCTTATTTATGACAAGGAGAAATATTTGAAAAAATCTGAGTATTTGGCAATTTTTGAAAACATTTTTTACAACTTTCAAGATCGTTTTCAAGATTTTGAGGATATAAAACCACTACTTAACATATTCCAAAATCCCTTTAAGTGCGACATTGCGAGTTATGAATTCAGCATCCAGTCGGAACTAATCATACTTAGGAGCGAAATTAATCCTCCAGACAGGGAAAATATTATTGAGTTCTGGAAAAATTTAGACGGGGCGCTATATCCTTATTAAAAAAAAATTCCTTCAAATGTTTGTCGCTTTTCTCCTCAACATATCTTTGCGAACAAATATTTTCCGATTTGAAATACATTTGCTCAAAACAACGCAATAAATTAACATCCGCAAACCTAAAAAATGTTTTGTTGTTACGAAACTGCAATATAAATTTAGAAGATATTATTGGTAAATAAAAGTATTTATTATAGGCTAGTAAAATCTTCTCTTTTTATAATGTTGGTAAATACTTACAGAATATTTTTGAACTTAATATTTGCATTAGTATGAGCAAATGAATTTTCATTGTTAGAATTCGCAAAGGTATGTTGAGCAAAAAACGAAAAATATTGGAAAGAATTGTATTAGGTTGTAAAAAGACTTCAAATATTGTGAACTGCGCAATTTTTCCAAAAAATAAGCAAAGTTTCTGAGGTTCCAAATTAAAAAATTTATTTGAATAATAACTGATTGTGTCTGTCCATAACTAAACATTTTTCGATAATTGTATTATTATTTATTGCTTTTAAGTCTTCATAGCAATAAATGTAAGTTAACTTTAAATGGTCTGATGAAAAATGAATGGAAAGCATGAACTATATTTCCTCGCATAATGCTGGCCCTGGTGTTTGCATCGCCCTTTCATGAAAATGTTTTGTAAGTTTTAATACCTTACCTGATTCCCAACAATTTAATCGAACATAGATGACCCTTAGAAAAGGTCTTTAATAAGGCCTCGCAATAGGCCTCGCAACCGCATATTTCGCCCGCTGGGCATGTAAGAGATAAGAGTAATCTCACCAACACAATCATAATTGACATCACTGATTTAAAGTAATGTTATTTATTTATTTATCTCTTTAGTCAATGTTGTTGTTTACATGGGTGTTGTTGTAAATGAAAGAAATAAGAAGTGAAGCAGATGAGCAATTACAATACACAAAAGTTCAGAAAACAGGTTTTGTATTTGTTGGTTTGTTTATTAGACGCACTAGTCTATAATTTGTTGTTATTTGGTTAAGGTTCTTTTGGTTCCAATATTTATGTTTTAATTTAAAACTCAAGAAACTTTTATTTATATTTTTATTTGATTCATTTAATTATTTATCTTTTTAAATATAGTTTTGTATAAAATAAATAATTCTGAATATTTAGATGTATAACAGAGAACTGCAAAATCACAATTTTTCTTGATTTATTCATACGCTAAAATTTACATTCACTCTTTGCTTGCAAAACAAAGTTCAACGTTGGTAATTTTTACATCGTTTCGTACACATTTGATTTTTGCATTTATTCGTTTTTTATTGAAAGTGCTTTATTTGCATTTTTGTTGTTCACGCAATATAACACAACAGTGTAAATTCAAAAGAACACATACTTATACTTTTGCAGTCATGTAGTCATTGTCCACTCGATGAGACGCTTGTTAACATTAACAACAATAACAACAATACACCACTCTCATGCTTTGTTAAAATTAACAACAATAGAATACATTTTACCTACATACAGAACTACTGTACTTTTTAAGATAAGAAAAGTCTGTTTCTGTGGAAATTGTTTGTATGTAATAACCTACATACATATGTGCGTTTAGTTTCATTTAAATTTTTTTTTCTTGTACTACATAGTTAAGGCTGAATGAATATATGAGTAATAATTGCTTCATTTCTGACTTTTTTGCTTGTATTTTTTTTTTCTTTACCAAAACAATCATTGTCGCAAAGAACACACAAACATCTGTATTAAAAAACGAAGCTAACGATTGTATAAATAACAAAGCACGATGTGCAATATTTGAATGACTGCAAACCAGCAGCGAATATTTGCGGTTGCGCAAGTTTGATTGTATGACCGCAAGCGAGTGTATTTGTTGTTGTTGATTAAATGCGATTTTTTTTCAATCGCATAAAGCTGTTCTCTGATGTATAATAACTTTTTGTTTACACAGTATATATTTTTAAATTTGAAAATAATTCGGAGCTTTTTTAAAAACACAACCGACTCGTACACAATTATAACAACTTCGGTTCTAATACTGAGTACATTTGATCTTCCATATCGGATTTGCCGAAGTTAGTGCAAAATGCGATTAAGTGATCGCAATCGAAAAAAATTGTCGTGTTTAAGAGAAACTACAAGGGGTGTGCTGGAAATCGCAAACGCAAAACGCAAGAATTTTAAAAGTCGTTTTTTAGTAAGATTTCTGTCATAAAAGAATTTTATGACAAATATTATACAAACATTTCTCTATTAAACAGAATTTTATAACAAAAATTATAAAAATTTGATTAAAAGTGTATTATAAACAGCCTCCAAATTCTTGCGTTTTGCGTTTGCGATTTTCAGCACACCCCCCTACATTTCCTGTAGCGTTTTCCGTAGAATTCATTGTGATCTTTTTTTCGGGAAAAGATAATTTAGAGTTAATAACAAATTCTAAGCAGAATTTAGAATCGTTTTAAAGAATGAATTTGTAAAATGTCAACGATTGAAAATTATGACCGGATTATTAGTAGATAATAAATACTTTTAGATTGTGAACGTAATTCATTATTGCAAGGGAATCCAATAAAATATAAAAATATTTATTTTTAAAACAATGGGAGTTAACTTCACTAGAAAAATTGCGATTAGAGGTTTGGAGAATATGATTAATAATATAATACTACTCAAGCGCAATTTGATATAGATCTTGACATTTACAGGTAAGGGAAAAAGTATGAAATGAGATTCGAAAACAATTTGGCACTTATGTTTTAGAAAATGGCTAGATTAATATAAGGATTCCGCATAGAATAAGTTTTAAAATTCAGGGCTTAGAAACATACTTTTTACCAACGTAAACTTTTCCGCAATACATCTATTCGACTAATCGATATTGTCGATAAAAGGTGACTTTTCTGGACTCAATAAAAATATCGTAAAAGGAAATGTTTTTTCCAATTTGGTTAAACCAACGATATTAAAATTAGCTATTGGGTCTCGATTTAATCATTAAAAGATTTAAATATAAACGACAGACATATTACAATAAGACAAATTTTCGTAGATTAGTTGCGCATTGAACGGTATATATATAAAATATTAAGTAATATTTTCGAGCTCTGCCGTTGATCCACGCTACTGTTACAAGAATTTGTAAATAAATCCTGAAAACCGATTTAACTTGAACGAGCTTACTTTTCCAAAGATTATAACTTTAATTAGTTGTAGGATACTTAAATAGGTGGGTTTTAGTAGTAAATAATTAAATTGCAACGCATTATGGCATTAATTACGATTCACCATTTAGAAAAGCTTAAGAGGTTATTTTTTTCTTCCATATAAAAATTATAAATTTCCTTTAAAAAAAAATTTCATAAAATTTTTTTTTTTATTTTAGTTGAACTGTTATATATTTAATTTTTTATCTTCTTCAATAAGGCTTGAGTTCATCAAATAAAATTTTCATTAAATTATTTTCCCTGAGGGAAGGAATATTACAGCTTGGAATTTTTATTAAAATTTAGTGATAACACTATGGAACATTTTTGGGATTATTGTCTGGGGGTGAGAAATTCCAAGTCAAGGTGATGGTACTAGGTTGGGGCTGCCAGAAGTTTGAACCTATCAACCAGGACACATAGAAAAAATGGATAAAAAATTACGCCAACAAAAAAATTTTTTTTAATGCATATGTATAAACAATATGTAAAAACCATCCAGTTTTTATTTTTAAATCCAACAATATATGAGGCTATCAGCGCTGAAGTGGTTACTTGGTTACGGTTCTGGTGAAAGATATGTTCTTTGCACTGTTCTTAACAGTGCAATAGTCGAGTAAGTCAACTGTTTGTATCCAAAACAGATGGCGCTAGAAACATAGTTTTTGGATGGGCCGTTGCAACCAAGTACTATAGTGCAAGAGTAGTGTTAACTCCTCATCATCTCATAATAATATGTCTGGGGTTACATCACTTCTCATATATAAAAAAAATTAACTTGTAATTCATTTACATAAAAACGATGAAAAATAATGAAAAGTTGAGCTTAAAATGTTCTAAACTATAATACTTTTCAGAAGATTGCACTTTTTCTAGAACTTCATTTCAGCCTTTGATATAGTTACTTACATTGAATATTACTCTCCAGTGTTTCAGTCTTTAACGAGTTTTTTTCTTTAGTCCATTGAGCAGACTTGAAAAAATCAAAATCTTTTGATTTTTCTTCAACCAACTTGACAACTGTCAAACTAATCAATGGACAAAGCCATACACGCTTTGATTTGGACAATAACCGACTCAGTTGGCAATTGAATTGAAACGTGTATTGGCTATTTTAAAGAAAGTAATTTGTTATCGGTTTTCTATTACTTATTTATAAAAGTTGTTAAAACGGTATAACTTTTTAAAGCAACTAGTTGAAACAAAATTTGGAAGAGAATTGACTCTCATCTAATTTTATTGAAAACTTTTAGTTAAACGACGTTAACACCAGATAACAGTTGAATTAAATTAAAGTTGTTTATACAATTGCCTTATGTTAGCAGTGTTATAACAGAAATCTTAACCTTTGCTAACAACTACAACCAGCAAAAAGCAAATTTTCTATCTTGACCTGTAAAAAAAACAGGACAATCCTGGAAAACCAGGACGTATGGCAGGCCTATACTAGGTCAGTATAGTAAAACCCTCAAAGGGTTTGGCGTTCGTATGTGTCAGTTTTTTTTTATGACATTTTAAATTTTTTCCTTATCTTGATGTTTTTTCGCTTAGTTGTAACATTTTGGCAAAAACGTAGTTTAACATAACTCGAGAACCACTTGTCCGATTTTTCTAAAACAAACTTAAAAAAAATTTAGAATTACAATATCTTTAATCCGTTCATATAACGTTTTTCTTTATAATCAACAGTTTTGCCGGTAAAAATAAATTTGTGGAGAAAAAAAAATATTTTTTTTTGCCTAAAAATTAAAATTTTTTTTTTTTAAATTCATAAAAAATCCAAAACGGAAAAAAGGATCAAGTGTTATTAATTTCATGTAAAGTCACATAACCTATAAACAAAATACGACATAGATCATAAAAAACGATTAACGCGTTCTGCTTTTATTTACAATTAAGTGAAGGTATCCCATTTTGACAAGAATATGGATATTTGTTTTTATTCAAAAAAGGGTCATTTATCGCCTTTTTTATAAATTTTCCCCAATAACTCCAGACTTCTGGCCATAAACTACTAAAAAAATTAAGTAAACATTTTTATAATTTTTTATTTTTATTTTATTTAATTAGAAACTGGGAATTATTTCCTTGTGAAGGTTACTTTATATTATATTAAACATTTTTCGAATTTATTCTATGAGTTAAATTTCAGGTCTGTATTTTATAAAACTTTTTTGTAATAGTTCTATTCTTTTATTTTTTCAGAAATGACTTTATACACTATCAGACTATTATATTGTATTTTCTTTTTACATTTTACCTTATACTATGTTCACACTTGGGTTCTTCAACGCGTTTAAGCAGCTCGAACGTGATTAAGCTCTAATCACTTCAAAATTGAGATGATTACCCATACATTGAAGTGATTTGTTAATCACTTCAAATCGACATGATTACAACTAAATCACTTCGTAAACCACATAGAATCCACTGAACATACCCTAATAATGTAGAATCGCTCATGATCGTGTACAGCCGGCCAAGATGTCTGCTTAATGTTTTTATTTTTTTTCCTGAAATAATTCATAAATTTTCACAATTTCATCATTAAATTGATTAAAATAATCTTCTGATAACTTTATAAAAGTGTTTTTAAAAAAAGTTTTTTATTTTTAATACTTTAAAGAAATTTAAATTTGTTTGTTGTTTTTTTGTGTGTTTGTGTGTGTGTTTTTTCTTAATCATCTGTCATCTTAATCATCTCAAATGTAATGTGAACGGCTTTGATTAGCTAAATCAACATTTTGCTTAAACGCGTTTAAAAACCCTAGTGTGAACTTAGCATTAGCTAAATTTATTGGAAATGCTTGAAAGTTCCTAATATTGTTAGAAGTTGGTAGCACCTGCATTAAACTTCAAGTGGTAAGTTTTATAAATGAAATGCAACAGATCTAACTGAACATACTCTTTATACCAGTTGATGGACCGTTAACAAATAATAATGTTTAAAATTATCTTTAAAAATCAATATGGTCAATATGGTTTCATAGAACTGCAACTCAAATATGGTTTAAGCTAATATTTTGGGTGACATTTTACAAAGTGAAAAAAAAAAATAAGAAAATAGATGCTCACATATTACAAGAACACATTTACCTCTCTTTGCTTGTATGTATATATTTATTGTAAGATCATTTACTTTACTCTTTTTATATTTAAGTTTGTATACTTGTACTATGTATATATACGCGTATGCCCATGTTTAAAAGAAACAGAGACAGTTATTTCTGAAAATGTGACCCCAAAAACTCTCCATGTTAGAGTCAAGGAACACCTATAGTGTCATATACCAACAGATTCGTATTGACGAGCTCATTAAGAATCTTTGGTGATCTTGAGAAAACGATCTAAACTCCATAGTTAAGACTTATTTTTCAATGAAAAAATAAAAGTTGGAATGAAACTCTTAAAAAGAGAGTTTTATTTTTCCGTCAAAAACACAGTACAACAGCTAATCTGGGGGGTAAGAAATTCCAAGTCAGGCTGATGGTACTAGGTCAGTATAGTAAAACCCTCAAAGGGTTTGGCGTTCGTATGTGTCAGTTTTTTTTATGACATTTTAATTTTTTCCTTATCTTGATGTTTTTTCGCTTAGTTGTAACATTTTGGCAAAAACGTAGTTTAACATAACTCGAGAACCACTTGTCCGATTTTGATGAAAAAAATTTAGAAAAATTAAGAATTACAATTTCTCTAATCTGTTTCCATACCGTTTTCCTATATGTGCAACACTTTCGAAGTTAAAAATGAATGTATGAAGAAAAAAAATATTTTTTGCCCAAAAAATTTAAATTTTTTATTTTAATTCATAAAAAATCCAAAACAGTAAAAAAACGTTTCAAGTCCTATTACTTTCACTTGAAGTCGCATAACCTATGAAATAAATGAGACATAAATCATGAAAATCGATGAACGCGTTTCGCTTTTATTAACAATTAAGTGAAGGTATGCATTTCAAAAATTTTCTCGAGATATGCACAAAATTCTTTGCAAAAACATTTATGACTTTTTTTATGATTCTTAGAATTAAAAAAAAAAGTAATAAACAAAAGGTTATTTGATTTTTATGATTGCGGTAGCAAAGTAATAAGCGGTAATAAATGTGCGTGGACAATTGAAAGGAAAAAAGGAAAGTGCACTTTTTTAATTATTTGGGGTTTTCCGTTGGCTACCTGTATGATTTTTTTACAGAAATTCCACCCACATCTATTAGTGCTGATCTTTTGGAACGTACCTGTCAGTAAAATATTGAAAAATACGTAGTATTTATAGGTGTTCATTTATCGATTTTTGTCATTCAACAAGTGCCGACGAACGCGAACAGTAAAAGTGATTTTTCTCCAGTTTTTTAAAAGTGAACAAAAGAGAACAGAATATGGAACTGTGCAAGCCAGATATAAATAGCTTTTGCTACTGCTGTGGTCAATATGTCTCAACACATAAAAAAAGGGGAAATTTCAGTACTGATTTTGTTCAAACATACGAGATGTACTTCAACCAAAATGTTATAGTGAACGAAAATTGGGTACCAAATATAGTGTGTAAAAGCTGCTACAACCGTCTAATGGATTGGAAAAATAGAAGACGTGAAAGTATGCCATTCGGTATCCCAATGACTTGAACTAATCCTGGCGAAGGTCACAATCCATTGAATTGCTATGCATGTGCGAATAAAGGAGCCGCAAAAAGGATAAGAAAATCGTATAATTACGTTGGTGTTGCAAGTGCCGCAACACCATTGCCTCATTCGGACCACATTCCTGTGCCAAAAGCTTCTAGCCCAGATATGTTCTCTTCTACGACTGCTCCGACATATCATGCACGTGATGATCCCCCATATGAGCCATCAGTATCCAATGAGCCAATTTTAATAAATCAAAATAAGCTTGATTCAATTGTTGCCAAGTTGGAATTAACACAGCATAAATCGGAAGAGCTGGCTTCCATTTTGAAATCAAACAATTTGTTGGCACCCGGTGTGAAAGTCACAGCTTATCGAAGTCGTCAGGCAACACTCCCAAGTTTATTCCTTGTGAATGATGAAAAAACTTCTGCATATTGCCCGGATGTAGGAAAATTGATGGACGCAATGGAAATAAAATATGAAGCAGATGACTGGAGATTATTTATTGACAGTTCAAAACTCAGCTTGAAGGCGGTTTTACTGCATAAGACCAATAAAAAACCTTCAGTTCCAATCGCCTATAGTACAGAAACGAAAGAAACATATGATGCACTGGAAAATATTTTAAAAATGGTTAACTACGCCAAACATATGTGGCGCATATCCTGCGATTTAAAAGTTGTAGCAATGCTTTGCGGTCTTCAAAGCGGCTATATAAAATATATGTGCTTTTTGTGCGATTGGGACACACGATTTTACGGTGACCAATATGCATGCCACGGATGGAAACTCAGAGAGCACAGCAGGTTACAAACGGCCAATATTATTCGTGAGCCTCTAGTGCCGAAGGAGAAGATATTGCTGCCTCCACTGCATATTAAACTTGGAATTGTTAAGAATTTTATCAAAACTGTCGCCAAAAGAGATGAAGTTTTCTTGTGTTTGAAACTAATTTACCCGAGACTCAGCGAAAGTAAAATTAAAGAAGGTAAGTTATAATATCACATTCATTTCCCATGATTTTCCATCTTAACAAATTAATTTTTTCCAATCAGGCGTACTAAATGGTCCAGATATACGAAAGCTGATTAAAAGTGACGCATTCAACAATATTTTGATTGACGCTGAATTGAATGCATGGCAGGCAATCAAAGAAGTAATAGAAGGCTTGTTGGGAAAGCATCGTTCTAACAACTACGATGTTTCTGTCGCAAGGATGTCAAGAGCATTCTCGGAAATTGGTGTCCACATGTCCTTGAAAATCCATTATTGACATCATCAGCAAACTTCAGCAAACAATTGGCTACCGAATCTGATGAACAAGGTGAACTCTATCATCAAGTTGCTATGCCATTTGAAATGAGGTAATACTGATTTTATATTTTTTCAAACTCATTTTAATAAAACAAAAACTTACAGATATAGAGGCAAAAAGTCGCCGAGTGCAATAATTGCGGAAATTTGCAGGTGGAGTAAGCTTGTGTGGCAAGACAAGGATGATCTTGATGATAAAGAATTTTCAGGAGATGCAGGAGGGCCAACAGTGGAGTCACACATTGACATTATGTGTGGTTCAGAAACTGATGATAGCGATGCCACTAGTCCCGAACAACCACCATCGAAAAAATCTAGGCAATATTTATTAAAATAAATAAATAAAATAAAAAATTATAGAAATGTTTACTTAATTTTTTTAGTAGTTTATGGCCAGAAGTCTGGAGTTATTGGGGAAAATTTATAAAAAAGGCGATAAATGACACTTTTTTGAATAAAAACAAATATCAATATTCTTGTCAAAATGGGGTACCTTCACTTAATTGTAAATAAAAGCAGAACGCGTTAATCGATTTCTATGATCTATGTCGTATTTTGTTTATAGGTTATGTGACTTTACATGAAATTAATAACACTTGATCCTTTTTTCCGTTTTGGATTTTTTATGAATTTAAAAAAAAAAATTTTAATTTTTAGGCAAAAAAATATTTTTTTTTTTCTCCACAAATTTATTTTTACCGGCAAAACTGTTGATTATAAAGAAAAACGTTATATGAACGGATTAAAGAAATTGTAATTCTAAATTTTTTAATTTTTGAGTTTGTTTTAGCAAAATCGGACAAGTGGTTCTCGAGTTATGTTAAACTACGTTTTTGCCAAAATGTTACAACTAAGCGAAAAAACATCAAGATAAGGAAAAAATTTAAAATGTCATAAAAAAAACTGACAGATACGAACGCCAAACCCTTTGAGGGTTTTACTATACTGACCTAGTACCATCACCCTGACTTGGAATTTCTCACCCCCCAGACAATAATCCCAAAAATGTTCCATAGTGAAATAAAACTCATTTGAGGATTTTTATTTTTTCCGTCAGAAAATAAAACTCACTTGAGGAGTTTTACTTTTTCCGTCAGAAAATAAAACTCATATTTTTATTTTTTTTTGATTTTATTTTGTTTATTTTCATGTAAAACGTCTAGAAATTAGTTTATTATATGTTTAGTTTAACGTACATAAGTTTTTCCAAATTTTCTGCGGAAATATTGGAACGTAGGTCGCTCAGAACCAATTTAAGAGCAGAGAATGTTCTTTCCACGCTCACCTGGGTTTGCTGGAACACAGTGAACAATTTTTGATCATTTATACAAATATGGATAATGTATTTGTTTGCCTCCCAGAACTCGAAAAGAGGTTTATCAATCGATAAGGGCCTAGGTGAAAAATTATTTATTTCATAAAAAGCTTTTCGTTTTTCATCATCATCATCATTTTCATTGCTTTCCAGTTACCAATCTACGTTTAGGGAGTTCAAATACTGTCCTAAAAGCGATGTGTTGGATTGTGATGTATCGCAAACATTTGGCGAAGATTGCAGCGCTTCATTACTTGTTGAAGGTTGATCATCGGATTGATTACTTCTTTAAGGTGGGTTCGAGCACACATTAACTTTAAAGGCTCCTTCGATATAATGCAGATAAGCCGCGAATCGATGTTGGATTTTTAAGTAAAACTTTCTCCCGCCGTTCTAGTTTTTCTAAAAATTTGGAGCTATTTGGCTACGTTTGAACCTCAATCAGAGTGCTATATTTGGCATTGGCGAATCTTCAATACCCTTACGCAATATACACCAGAACTATGAAACTGATTTTAAAATCTGATTTAAAAAATATTCTTTATGCAAAGAACGATAACACTTAATATTAAATAAACTCCGCTATTCGTTAAGATACATATCTTCAGTTGAAATACAAAAAAGCGTTACTAACATAAAATTTTACCAAATCAAAGCAATAAATTCTTGGTACAAAAATATCTATGTAAAGGTCTAATTTTTAATACCAGTAAAAATATTGGGACTCAATTCGCGAATATTTGTTATTTTGATATGCTTGTTTATGGCACTGGAAAAAAATTCTAAATGTTAGTTACGTTGTTTTGCATTTTAAGTAACGATAAATACTTTAAGGCGTCTTTGACGGACATTGCAAAAAATTTCAAACGGAATGACAAACTAATTGTACCCTTGTATATAAAATGAGTGTTATTTTTTGACTGTAAAAATAAAACTCCTCAAATGAGTTTTATTTTCTGACGGAAAAAATAAAACTCCTCAAATAAGTTTTATTTTCTGACGGCTAAATAAAACCCTTTTTTAAGAGTTTCATCCGACCTTTTATTTTTACGTCAAAAAATCACTGTTTAAGATGGATTTTTTCATTTTAGCCAGATTTCACTATCGATATATCGATATAACTATCGACTGAATGTTTGTACTTGTGCAGGAAAACTTTAATTATTTTTTTATAAGGCTACAGCCCGTTGTTTTCACCACTTTATTGAATGTATGAGACGTATGTATATACGCACGTTATTTTAGATGGCAGTTTTTTAAAAATTGATAAGTACCTTTCTGAGTTAAAGTTCAATTGCAACTATAAAAAATTTTCTAAATTCTAAACCCAAAAAGGTAATAAACCTAGCGGACTTATCCTCTAATGGTCGTTCATTGTTTTGTCCTAAGCTTGCAATTGCATTTGGATATGCATTTTTTACAGCATTACAAAAATATTTGACATTTCAGTCCCTATATAAACATGTACAAATTTCGACTTAAAGGCCTTTATTTAGCAGTAAACTGCTAAGCAATCCATACCAATGGCCATTCTTGTTGTTTGTATTCATTGCTGTCATTCAGCGCCAAATAATAATAGCAAGTAAAAATTTGCAGCAAAAAAACTGTGCGTGTATAGCTGCTGTTAGATGTCTTCATATCCTTTTTTTAAATAAAAAAAATATCGATATTTATATTTTTCATATCGATATTTTCGATATTTTAAGACTATCGATAATATCGATAGTCTATCGATAGTTTCCCAGCACTAGTCGGAAGATAATTCTAAGGAACCTTCAACACGAATAGTTTCTGTGGGAATGTTTTTAACCACGCCGCAATCGATGACATCTGGAATTTTTTGCTGATCGGTAGGCCAATATGTTGGTTGTCCGCTCGCGACCACATTTAAATCAATTTTAGAGATTGTACTAAACAGAACACGACCCTTTGGTGTTATAAGTCGTGACCCCCAGATGGTATGTTAAGCGTTATAATCGCCATCGTTATAATATTCACAATATTGGCTTTCTGATATTGAAAATCTACACTCACAATATTATTACAGTAAAGGTGTGAAGTTTGTTTAAGAAATATTCCGTTCAGTCATTTTTAAATAAATAAACATTTAAAAATCCAGGCAAATTTATTTTTAACTGATTCTAACAGTTATTCAAAAAACTAAGTGCATATTAATACGGATTTTCAGTTGCAGTTAATATTGTCCGTTGATTGAGTTCAATTCTTCTTTATGTTAAATTAAATAAAAATGTAATTTAAAGCAAAGAAAAGTTCATTTAATTTCTACTGTCAAAAATTCAACCGCGAATTCCGTAAAAACAAATGAATATTCAGCTATCTTATATAAATTAAATGTCAAAAAATTAACTACATATTCCGTTAATACAAATAAATATGCAGTTATTTTATAAAATTTTACTGTCAAAAATTCAACACCATATTCAGTAAAAACAATTAGATATTCAGTTATTTTATATAATTTAACTACCAAAAATTTATTTTTACTTATCTATAAAAAATTAATTGCTTGTTTTGTGTAAGCAATTCCCATTTTCTATTTGTTAATATAATTTAGTTAAATACATCAAATTTTAAAAGTAAAATAATTGCGAAGCCTATCGGTCATGCTGGTGGTGTCTTATAATTGAGAGTTCTTCTGTAAGCAACGTGGTCAGTACAACAAAAAGAAAACAAACGTGTGTAACAGGGTAAGTAAATAATAATATTCTCCCCCTCTCGCTTATAAGAAAAACAAGCGGACAGGTGTCTGTCTGGTATTTTTTAGAAGTTCGGCTTTTTTGTGGAGTAATCGAAAAATACTGAGTTAAATAAAATAACTGAATATTTAATTGTTTTTACTGAATATGGTGTTGAATTTTTGACAGTAAAATTTTACAAAATAACTGAATATTTATTTTATTTTACGGAATATGGTGTTGAAATTTTGACAGTAAAAATTAAATGAAATTTTTGTTAAAAATAAATGAAAAATAAGTAGACCGGTTTTTAAATGAATTTTCATTTATTTTATATTACAATTTCAGTTAATTTTACGTACAGAATATTGTGAGTGTAGGTGGAGAGTATAAAGATGAAATAAATATGTTTCGATTTAGCGCTTCAACACAAATGTTCGTTGCTTGCAGATTATCCTCACGATGATCACACATTAGGTAGTGTTTGACTCGATTTTTTATCAAAATGACATTACCTCTGTTGGCGTGCGGCGTAAAAATAAAACACTTTTTAACAGCCCTTCTTTTTCATTCACAGATTTTAAATTTATTTAAAGCATTAAATTTACTTTTAGTTTTTACAATAAAAGAAAGGCATTAAAATTAAAATGTTAACAACCGCTTTTTACAATGTTAGAAAACCAACTAACTTTAATGTTCTTTTTTCTGTTTAGGCAGACAAATTTTATATACATATGTAAAAAAGTATTTTGTTGGTCTACGTGATCATATAAAACGGACAGTTATATTTATAAATACATGAGAACCTGCGAATAAGGAATAATGCATTTAACAAGAAAAAAAAAAAGAAAAGGAGTATTGGAATAAAAGTATATAATACAAAAGAAACGTTACAATTTTACATACACTAGATGACCCGTGCGAATATTTCGCACCGTAATTTTTATCAATGAAAATATTAATTTTTCAATTTCTAATTATTTTTCGTCATTAGTGTTAGAAATAAGCTTTAAAATGAGAAATCATTCATTAAATTTGATTCGGTGGTATGGGAGATATTTGCAACCGACAAAAAAAAGTGCTTAAGAAATAATATATATGATACATATGTGTTTGTTTGGTTTGCAAATTTAGGAATTTATCGGGAAGTATCCCAATATTAATAAATGAATAAAAAATATAACATTTAAGTGATTTTTGAAATAAATTTGTTTAAAGTAATTATGAATGTTAACATAATAAAATCATTGAAAAATAAAAATTATTATATGATTTAGGCGGCAACATTCTCCCTTCCCATCCTCATGGAAGAGGTCTATAATTGTTATGATTCCCAAGCCAGGAAAATATGCTAGCCAGGTTGCGTCGTACAGACCGATAAGCTTATTGTCAATCATATCGAAGCTTTTCGAAAAAATATTCGTTTTAAGTATAACTCCTCATCTAAATGAACACGACATCATCCCGGACCACCAGTTCGGATTCAGAGCGAAACATGGTACAATAGAACAAGTGCATAGAATTGTCACCCTTATTAGATCGGCGTTTGAGAAAAAGCAATACTGCTCAGCACTGTTTATAGACATTTCCCAAGTTTTTGACAAAGTTTGGCATGATGGGCTACTCATCAAAATAACACGAATGCTTCCTCAAAACACTCACAAGCTTCTGGAGAGCTATCTAACAGGCAGAACATTAATAGTAAGGTCGCAAGATAAATACTCCGCCCTCAAGAAAATTTCTGCTGGTGTTCCCCAAGGCAGCATATTAGAACCGCTTCTATATATAATATACACAGCGGATATGCCAACAAACCTGAGCACGCATACCTCTACATTTGCAGCCGACACAGCATTTATTAGCGTTAACCATGACCCAAAAGTCGCATCGCAAAATCTGCAGTCCCACATCAATGAACTAGAGGCCTGGCTAGAAAAATGGAGAATAAAGGTTAACCCGGCTAAATGTGCTCACTTAACTTTCACGCTCAGAAGACAAACGTGCCCAGCTGTAAAAATAAATAACATCACTGTTCCGGTAGAAAACCATGTTAAGTACTTGGGAATTCATATAGATAGACGCTTGACCTGGTCGCGTCATATTGAAGCGAAAATAACGGCTATGAAACTTAAAGCAGCTCAACTACATTGGCTTCTCGGTCGAAACTCAAACTTGTCCTTAGTCAACAAAATTCTCTTATACAAGTCCATCATAAAACCAATATGGACATATGGCATCCAATTATGGGGTACTGCATGCGCATCTAACATCCAAAAGCTTCAAAGAAGACAGTCTAGAATATTACGACAAATTGTCTGCGCCCCATGGTATATACGTAATGAAATTATCCACAGAGATCTCAACGTCCCCACTATCCAGGAGGAAATTAAAAAATATTCAATAAGCTACATCGATAAACTAATGGTCCACCCTAACTACCTCGCTCGGGGTTTGCTTCAGTTCGAAGGTCACCAGAGGCTAAAAAGAACCGATACTTTGAGCCTTACTAGAAGACATTTTTAAAATTTGAATACAGCAGTTAGTGGTTACACTGGTAACAACTAATAAACAACAAGTAGAATTAAGATTTGAATACATATTGTAAATTTCGATAAGAAAGGTTCAATAATAAAAATAAATTAAAAAAAAAAAAAAAAAAAAAAAAACATTCTCCCCCTCGTAAATGAGCCCGTAGGACGATTTTACCCTTCATTATTGCCGACGTCTAGTTTTGCTATCTTCACTGTTGGTCGTTGAAAGATACCATTTTTCGTTTGAACCTTCACCTGACGTACTTGACCATCCTTTGCCATGAGGGCTTCAATTATTTTGCCTTTTGGCCAACAATGTCGCGGAAAATTTTCATCAATTATAATGACGATATCGCCCACTCGTAGTTGAGTTGTTTTTCCATGCCATTTTCTTCTTCTGATGAGTGTTGGTGCATATTATTTTACCCAGCGATGCCAAAACGTATCCGCAAACAGCTTAGTTTGGTTCCATCGCTGCCGTAAATCAGTTTCTCTGTAGTTTATGGGTTTGAGCCCGCTTGATGCGCCCAATAGCAAATGGTTTGGTGTAAGTGCCTCATCGTCACACGATTCCAGTGATACAAAAGTAAGTGGCCGTGAATTAATAACACTGGTTTACAGCCAAAAAATACGAAAAACACCACATGCCTATATAAGTTAATTGGGACCTCCTGAACACGAAAATCGCTGTAATTTTTTTTCCCTAAGTACCGTTTTTTAGATAACGGTACTTTTGCGTTTTTCGGTGTATGGTCCCACTCAAACCCTTGTGGAGCCCAACCAAAAAGTCCGGTTTTAAATCCATCAGTTTTAACGTATTTAAAAAACACGGAATTTTATATGAGATGAAAATATTGTCGTTCCACAAAATCCTTAATAAAAACTTTATTTTTCTTCCGATTTTTTTCAACTTACGCTTAAAATGTTGGTAATTAAATATACTATTTGGTTAAGAAATAAAAGATTCCAGATATTTAATATAACGTAGTAAAAAAACGAAATAAAAATGAAAAATTATGAAAAAAACGTAAAAAATAGACATATTTTGAAATTTGAGGTGCCATTACTCAGCCATTTCTTATCAGATAGAAATTTGTAGCAAATCGAAGGAAAAGGCATTCGATTACCTTTCTAACGATATGCCATTTATTTCGACCGGACTTTTTGGTTGGGCTCCACAAGGGTTTGAGTGGGACCATACACCAACGCAAAAGTACCGTTATCTAAAAAACGGTACTTAGGAAAAAAAATTACAGCGATTTTCGTGTTCAGGAGGTCCCAATTAACTTATCTAGGCATGTGGTGTTCTTGGTATTTTTCCAAATTAAAAATTTGTAAAGCAGTGTAATGAACTCCACTTCAGTAAGGGCACATTTTAAGGTATCATCATTAAAATTAATGTGGGGACAGATATGATACAGAGGAGTTTTGACTGAATGTACGAGTCTTTCGCAGGCTCCACCCATGTGGGGCGATGCTGGTGGGTTAAATTTCCACCTGATGCTTTCAATTGTTTTTGAAATCGTTTTATGATCCACTTCAGGACTAAATATTTTAGACGCACCTTTGAAATTTGTGCCGTTATCGGTGAATATTTCTCTTGGGGTTTCTCTTCGTGCCATAAAATTGTTGATACACATAACACAGGAACTGGTGTCGAGGCTGTGAGCGATTTCAAGGTGTACTGCTCGTACGGTGCGGCAAGTAAATAAAGCACCCCATCTTTTCTCCTTTCTTCCGCCCACGGTGACGTAAAGCGGTCCGAAGTAATCAATTCCCACAAATGTAAACGGCCTTTCGAAGCTTGCTAACCTAGCAGGTGGTAGTGAAGACATTTGTGGCATAACTGGTACGGCATTTGAGTTTTTGCACATTTGACAGGATTTCCTTACGCTTTTGTAGAGTACTCGTAACTTGGGTATGAAGTATTTGCTTTTAATGTTGTTGATGACGGTTTCATGTGACATATGATGAAATGTTTGATGTACGTAGCGAACAAGTAGAAAAGTCACATGGTGATAAGTAGGCAGTATTATTACATCCTCATAGTTTAGGAATGATGCACGGCCCTTGGCTCTTAATACGCCCTCGTCATCCTTTTTTAAATAACATATTTCTTCATGAAATTCGCTTTGCTGTGTTTTTCGGTACAAATCTGAACTAGCTTGTTGTAGCATTTCGAATGAAATTTCCTCAGGTGGTTTACTTTTTCCACTTTTTGCTTTAAGTTTACCCAAGTAGAGTATAAATGTAGCTACAGCTCTGTAAAGCTTTCTCCAGTTATAAAAAATCTTTCACGTTAAATGTCACGTTCATTTTATCTTTATTGATGAGCAGTAAATGATGTCTTATTTCTTCTTTATTGCATCCGCCCAGATTATTGCAGGTTGGCCATGTAGACATATCTTCTTGGAGAAATTCAGGACCATAAAACCAAGAGGAGACGTCCCATCGTGTGAGAACATTTGTTGCTAGATCCGCCGGATTCATTTTAGATGGCACCCATCGCCATTGCGTTACCTCTGTTGATTCTAATATTTCGCCAACGCGATGCATAACAAATTGTTGAAACCTTTTCGGATCCATTCGAAGCCATTGTAATACGGTTATCGAATCAGACCAAAAATTCTTGGCGGTATAATTTATACATGCAATATTTTCAACCTTTTTAGCCAGCCTTACGCCCACAACAGCAGCTTGTAGCTCCAGCCTTGGTATTGACATAGGATTTAACGGAGCAACTTTTGATTTGCCGGCAGCAATAGTGATGTCATAGTTGCCTTGATACACAGCGTCTTCACCTGCATCAGTAAAAGTATGAAGCTCTACATAAGTCGCCTCATTAATGTTGGGAGAATAGCATCGAGGTATTTCAACAGAATCTATGTGAGCAATAGCCGTCTTTCATTTTTGCCATTTCGGTAAAAGAGAGTCAACAAGTTCCATATCCCAATCGATGCCAGATCGCCAGACTTCTTGCAGAAGAATTTTTAAAGCAGTCGTGTAGCATGATATTAGACCAAGTGGGTCAAAAGTTGACATCAGCACCTGAAGTAGCTCTCTTTTTGTGGGAGCAATTTTGGTAGTGCATACTTCACGACGAAGTCTGGCAAATCTGAAAATATAGACAAAGGAGTCTTTATTAGGATCGCAATACATACCAAGAACCTTTTCTGTATCTGCTAGATCTTTTGGAGTTTGATCTTGGGAATGACCATCATTTAGGTGCATGATGACCTCCTTGCTATTTGAAGACCAATTTCGAATGTGGAAACCTGCAGCAGCATGAATAAATTTAACTTGCGAAGCTAAATCGATGGCTTGTTGATCGTCGTCTACACTGTCGATGATTCTACCGCTCGTGGAAAATTTTCTTTGAATTGTTCAGCATTGAAATCACGGACATAATGTGCTATGCATGGATCACATGAGATACCCAACGTCAAAGCCCGCATTACATAAACTCTTGGCTTATAAATGTCATCATTTGTATCCCACCATAGAAATCTCTGAGAATGCATATCGCTGTGTCGAACATTTATCTGGTGGAACATCTCGGCGATATCACCGCAAACTGCAACTTTTCCAACACGAAAACTAAGCAATACATCAGATAACGATTTTAATAGGTCGGGTCCACTGCTTATAAAGTCGTTGAGACATAATCCATTAGATTTGGCAGCGGCATCCCACACCATTCTTACCAAACACGTTCCGAAGTTTTATTTATTTCGCCTTCACTTAACTTTACGGCATAGCCTCTCTGCAGCAAATTATCAATTTGATTTTGTAGCGTTGCTTTTAAGTTTGGCTCTTTTAGCATTTTTTATTTAGGCACATGAGGCGCTTGTAAGCGTTATTGTAGCTTTCAGGCAACACGCGAACATCGTTTTTCCACAATAGGCCTACCTCGTAATGTCCATCAACTTTTTGACATGTAGTCTTTAAAATCTCCATCGCTTTCTTATCTTTCAAAGTAATTAACGACCTTTGGGGAGATTCTTCTATGTTAAAATTATCTTTAACCATTTTATGCAATTCAATGTAATGCTTTTCGCAATCACAGTGATGAATGTTTAGCCATTCACCTTGGCTAGTGCGTCCGCTATAGCCCTGGATTGTCCAGCCTAACCGCGTTTTTGTGGCAATCGGCTGATTCCACGGTCCTTCACGAATCTTTAGCGGCACGGCGACACTCCAATTGTTAAGACCAATTAAAATAGTAGGTTTTACGTTTTTAAAAGACTGTATTGGCAGTCCACCCAAGTAGGGATATTTTTTTTTTTTATTTATTTATTTGTCTATGGAATATAATCCTTACAGACTTCTTAATTAAATAAAAATAAATTTTACAAAACATATATATATGTGAAAAAAAAACTTACAAAAATTAAGTGAGAAGATTAATAATTTCGTTTTAATATCAGTGGGACTAGAAGAATAGTCAATAAATTTATAAAACTTGTTGAACTCAATACACATCCTTCTTAACGGGTCACTACTAGCATAATTAGCTCTTAAAAATTGAACTGATAACGGAACCAAATGACGTGATGGGCGTTGAGGGACATTAAATGTTATGTTATTGATTAGGCATCCAGAGCATACGTCGCCAACAATTATGTTAAAAATAAACGAGATGTTCATCACAGTTCTACGGCTCTTTAGAGTTGGCAGCTTGATAAGGGCTAGTCTTGCAGAATAAGACGGCATATTCCATTGGTTAAAGTTCAACCCACGCAGACAAAAAGTCAGAAACTGTTTTTGGACTGATTCAATTTGGTCGGAATATTTACTATATATAGGGTCCCATATTACAGATCCATACTCCAATACAGGTCTTACAAGGGAAGTATACAAACTTTTCGTAACATATGGATCCTTGAACTCTTTAGCCCATCGTTTTACAAAACAGATCATACCTCTGCCTTTATTAGCTGTCATTGTTATGTGTGCGATGAAATTTAGTTTCGAGTCAAGCAGAATTCCAAGATCTAAGAAATTATCCACCGACTCCAACTGATACCTTTCAAAAAAGTAGCATGCAGGTATTGGACTCTTTCTAACAAAACGCATGTATTTACATTTCTTTAGATTAAGTTGCATAAGATTCACATTGCAACACGTGTAAAAAGAATTTAAGTCGTTTTGAAGAAGTTGTTGCTCAGATATTTGACGATAGCTGAGAAAAACTTTCACGTCGTCCGCATACATCAGAATATTGGATGAATGAATCACCTCAGGTAGGTCATTAATGAACAATGTAAAAAGAAGTGGCACAAGGTGGCTTCCCTGAGGTACACCAGACAGAACTTCTATGCTTCTAGAAATTGTGTTATTAAAGCAAATCGTTTGTGTTCTGTTGCTTAGGTATGAATATATCCATTTTATACTTATATCAGTAAAACCGAGTAAATTAAGTTTAACTTTCAAAATTCTATGGTTAACTTTATCAAAGGCCTTGGTAAAATCAGTGTATATCACATCAGTTTGCAGTTGTTGAATAAATCCTCGATGTATGACAGTTGTAAGATGAAGGAGATTAGTTGTAGTCGAACATCTTTTCTGAGACCCATGCTGGTAAGGTGAAATCAAATTAGATACTTGGTAACAAAGAATTTTGGTGACAATTTTTTCCAATAGTTTAGGTATAATACTCAATTTTGCAATACCACGGTAATTTTCAACCTCAGATTTATTTCCCGATTTAAACAAAGGTATAATAAACGAGTTCTTCCATAGATCCGGAAAGTGACCGTGCTTGATCGATACATTAAATAAAATTGTTAGAGGGATAGCAATACTATCAGCACAGTTAATTAAAATGTTACTTGGAATATTATCAGGACCAGAATTGAATGAGAATTTAAGACTTTTTAATTCCTTTGCGATTGTTGCGATATCAATAAATGGAATGTGAGTTGTTTGGTTCGCATTTATTTTGAAGGGATAATTTACAGATTCGGCATAAAAAGCATTCGAATAAGTTGTAGAGAAAAAATCGGCAAACCAATTACTTATTGTGCCATTATCACTGGATTCCATATGTTGGAACTTCATGGATGAAGGAAAGCCAGTTGTTTTCTTCTTAGAGTTAACAAATTTAAAAAACGATTTCGGATTACGCCTGAAATTATTTTTCATTGAATTTAAATAATTTTCGTAACACGATTTATTAAGCAAAGTGTATTCAGAGCGGCTAGTAGAGTATCTTAAATAATCCACGGATGATCCGGATTGTTTGAATTTTCTGTAGAATTTATTCTTTTTGTTTTTAGCACGAGCCAATTGTTTATTATTCCAAGGTGGACCAGTTATTTCCTTTTTTACTGTTTTTGGAATAGCCAAATCCATAAAATGGTAAACTTTATTGTAAAATGCGGTACACATCTGATCAACGTCAGTAAAGCATGATAAAGTATTGTGCCAATTTTTATTAGAAAACAGTTCACTTAACATGTTATAATTAGTATGTTTGAACGAATATACCTTTTCTTTTTTTAATACATGAGGACCCAGAATTACAAGGAATTGAGAAGAGCAGTTCAATTGTAGGATGGTAAATATCTTCAGGAGTTGAAATATGAGATGAGCGCCTAATGAAGCAATCATCTAAATCATTGGCGAACACTAAGTCTAATATTCGATTACAACTGTTCGTAATACCATTAATTTGGTATAAGCTTTAATCATACAGGCCATCAAAACATTCATCATAGTTCGCGCTGTGCTTAGTTTGAACGAAGTATTTATCTTCTGGAAGATATTTCCAGGTAATGTAAGGTATATTAAAGTCTCCAAAAACGATAACAGAATCACCATCTAAAGAGGAACGAACAATTTCTCCAATACACTCGGCATGTTTAGTGTACACACTCTGCGGGGACGTTGGAGGAACGTAAGAACAAGTTAAATATACTCGTTTATTATCAAGTTTTATCACTACTGATATAAACTCTATATCACGCGTTGGATCAACAGTAACCAACTCAGCGGAAAAGTTGCTAGAAACTGCAATAAGAACACCACCACCAGTAGTTTTGTTACCACGATCTCGGCGAAAAATATTGAAATTGCTACAAAGTATTTCAGTATTTAAAAAACTATCATTTAACCATGTTTCTGTAAACACTAGGACATGATGATCGATATTAAAGCTTTCCATATATAAAGTTGAAAGTTTTGTTCTTAGGCCACGGACATTTTGGTAAACAACAGAAATGTAATCAGTAGTTCTATTTAGTTTTTTGACTCATAAGCTTCACGTTGAGGGAGGATACCAACATTTTGTGATCAATTTCTATATACATATTCACGTACCAGAGTATTTACTGGCCAGAAACTCGGTTTGATTAATATTTCATAAAGATCAGCAGAAACTATAATCTTGAAAGAGGATATGGATCTTAACTAATGAAAATTGAATTTTTGTATTGAGGTATCAGATTCCTTTCCAATTTTATTATTAATATAATATTTAACTGAATCAACAGAAGTATCACTTGCTAGACGAGAAACAAAAATAGTTTTCCTTGGGGCAACAGCTCTTAACGGGTTATATACAACAGCATCAGTATTTGATATTAATGGAACATTATTAGCACGAACATTTTCATTGACTGAATTTAAAACAGCTTTAGCATAACTTTTTTGCGGGTTATTACTAATTACTTCAGTGTTTACACCAGGATATGTATTGAAAACATCTGTTCCAGATGATGTCGGATCGCACTGAACAGCAGGAGGTACATTCAGTTTATCTTTAGCTTTATTATTGTTGTAATTTTTATTGTTTCTTGGAGATTTACGGCGTTTTGGGGAAGGTTGAATAGGAGATTTTAAATCATCTAACGATTTATAATCATTAAACAATTTCCCATAAGCAGATATACGCTCGTTTAACTGAGCAACTTCATTTTGAATTTCACTAAATTTTGATTTTTGACTTTGAAAAAAGCGATAAAAGTCTACTCCTAATTTTCTACAGCTTTCACAACACCAGTGCAGTCCGT
The DNA here is from genome assembly GCA_930367215.1 of Pollenia angustigena. NCBI lineage: Eukaryota > Metazoa > Arthropoda > Insecta > Diptera > Polleniidae > Pollenia > Pollenia angustigena. The sequence goes on along the minus strand of OV884061.1, from coordinate 4,384,966 downwards.
TATTCTTGGTTGTGGCTTCTGCAACTAACCCAGATTATCCACTGCATTTAAAGTGACAACATTCATGACACAGCCAACAGACAATCATTCTTTCATCAACATCTTTGATGCTACAGTTTTTTACTAAACAGGCCATAATAATAACTTTGATATGATCACCTTGTAGAGGACAAAAGTTTGCTGGGATATGATAAAAAGCCACTTTCCAATAGATGGCACCACTATAGAGTTATCAAAATCACAAACCAATAATGTTGCAATTGAACGTATTGATACATGCAATAAGCGATTATCATAGTAGTATTAAATGTTACTTATTTATCAATTGTATGTAATAATGTTTGTGCAGAAAAAGCATTAATAAAAGCAAATAAAAAGAAAGTTTATGACGGATTTAACAGACGAACGAGACTGCACAAATAAACACCAGTTACACAGTTTTAAGAATGTACAATTCTCGATACTTTAAACCAATTAAAAAAATTTTATGATGACAAAAACACTATAAATCTTTTAACTTTCACAGAGCGACAAACAAACACGACCGAAACAATACACTTGCCCCTCCACCATTTCATTCATGTTCAATGTCTGCTGGGGTAGATGCAAATTTTCAACCGTATGCACAGACTGAAGTTTAAATTTATCACCATTATTTATATTTGCAATATTTAGCGATGTTTTTACAGATGACCAGTAGTATTACCAGTCCACCTTAAGCCTAAGCATATGTATCGATAAAACCATTTTTTTATAAAGACGAATTGGTAAAATTCTAAAAATGTTGGTTCATTGGAATATTTATGCAGCAATCTGTGGTGTTTTGTATTGCAGCTATCAATACCACATTCTCTTCTGGCGAAACATTTACCTTTGTGTTTATTTAAACAACTACGACACAAAATATTCTTCTTCACACTGTCCCATTTTTTTCTAATGAGCACTTTTTAAATTCTTCACAAACTGACACTTTATGATCACTATTACACACAAAGCACTTTAATTTAAATGGTTGTCTTTCTTCTGTATGTGTATTTATACTAAAGACCTGCACAGATACATCTGTTTATATCTGTTTTTGTGTTTTTTCTAAAGTTGATGCGTATGGATGAGTGCTCTTGTGTTTCTGATATAAGTTGATCTTGCTATGATTTGTAAAAAAGTGGATGTAAGTTGATACAAAAGCGAAAGAGAGTATCATATCTGCTAATATCTGTTTCGCGAAAGCAGATCCTAGTGGATGCTGATGGAATACAATAAGTTACTTATTGTACGATACCGTTATTTTCAATTATTTTTCAACGCAAAAGAGCCGACCCTTTGGCTGGCTAAAAAATAATTTTTTACAAAAACAAAATATGTACACATGAACAGTTATTTTTTCAATCATTTTTGCGTGATGTGGTTCGAGCACAAAAAAAAAACAAACAAAAAAAACTTTACAAGAACAAAATGTGTTGCTTGTTTTTTTGGAAGGCAAACATTTTTGAAATTTTCGGTACCGATATGTATTTTGTTTGTGTAAAAAATTCTTTCATGAAATTAAAAGGTTGCGTTTTCTTCGTTCAAGTGCCAAGTAGACAAAAATTATTGAAAAAAAACTCTGAAAGAACTAAACACGTGTACATACTTTGTGTTTGTAAAAAATAAAAACTAGCAGGAAGCGTTGTAATCAGGCCTACCATATTTACCGATAAATCTGCATTTTGACGATTTTTTTTCTCTAAATTATCAAAGTGCCTATTTTTTGATAAACACTTACAGCACGGTAATTTTTGGTTTGTTTTATACAAATTATTAATTTTGGGTAACTTGTTACACAAAGAGACAACTTTTATTAATTTAGCGCTTATACTTAAGGAAAAAATGGTTATACATATTTATTTTATATATGCAGTGTTTGTATTGCGTCTAACCCAACAAACACATTTTGAAAAATATACAACTTCATATGAGAAGCTTAAAGAAATGTGGTACATTTGTTTTACTTGACCTAAGAATTGTAACCAGAAAAATAAATAATTTTTTCCAATAGATATTTGTAAACAAAAAATTAATTAGGTTATTAATTACCAAAAATAAATAAATTTTACTTTAATTGGTTACCACAACCAAAAAAAAAATATGTATAACGATAATGGTTAAAGGCTCCCAATTGAAAATAAAGGAATTTTTTCTCGTAACCTTTAGAAAAAAAATTAAAAGTAATTATTTTTAGTCCATGAGTTATTTTTAGAATAAAAACAAAAAAGTCCATATAAAACAGCTATTTTTCAACGTAAACATAAAAGGTCGAATTTAACTCTTAAAAAAAGAGTTTAATTAAGCCGTCATAAATTAAAACTCATTTCAGGAGTTTGATTTTAACCGACATTTAATTAAATTCATATTTTGTACTTGGACACCCAAAGCTTGTAGCTGGTCAGATCACTACAATTTGTAAAGCAATATTATCTAATCAGCTTGCACTGCAATTAAACTAATTGTCATTATTTTATGACTGCGAAATAAAACTCTCTTTAAGAGTTCATCCATACCTCCTTTTATTTTTTCGTGGAAAAATTATTTTAACTGTGGAGTTAAGATCGTTTATTCAAGATCACCATAGGTTCTTAATGTGACGAACCTTGGTATAAGACAGTATAGGTCTCCGCTGACTTTAATATGGAGAGTTTTCAAGCTAAAATTATATGGATCACTCTTATTAACGGTCCCTGCAATTTACCTTTAAGTAAAATCTATTCATATAAAGGGTGTCTGGTGGCAAAATTATATTTTTAAATGCGATTATTTCCAATAGTAATAAACGGTGCGGAGGAAGGTTGGCGCCATTGGAATTATCGATTGGGAGGATTTGTGAGTCGCAGTTCCCTGAGGAGACATTTTTTAAGGGTAATGATTCTTACGTAATTGCTCGTCGACAATTTTGTTCAAAGTTCATTTTCACTTAAATAGCCACGTCAACAAACAAATCTACCGTTACTGCCCAGCAAAAACTTTGCTTACAAAATAAGCAGAAAAATAATGAGAATTTGACGAGCCGACTTCTTACTTTTCTACTAGAAAAAGTACTTATTTTTGTTCGAGATGTCCCAAAAGTAATCCTTTATAATTTAGCCTATTATAATCTAAAAAGTAATATGTTATTTTTATACTTAAAATTTTTATAAAAATATATAGTTACACAAAGTCAATAAAGTAAAAATTTTTTTATTTTTTATTTTTTTTAATTATTTTATTTTTTCTTATTTTATTTTACTTTATTTTATTTTTTATTTTTTTTTTTCTGTCTCTGGCGGGATTCGGTCGCGCAACCTCGGTGCTGATAGACTAGCTCGCTACCAGCTAGTCTACCGGGGCAGTGTAGTTTTTGTATTAAAAAACTATGTTTTTTGACTATAATGACTATAATGACATTTTTATTGTCATAATGAAAATTTAAATTTTTCTGTATATTTAAGATATAATAATAAAGTTATTATTTAATATATAACTAATAATGCAAAAAGTGGCGAATAAAGCTACAAAGTAATGAATTCTGGAAGTCATTAAAAGTAGGATTGTAAGTAAAGTTTTTGCTGGGTGGTCTCCAAGAACCTAAAACCTTCGATTGAAACATCAAATACCTTTACATTGCTCCAGGGTAAATTTTTGGTGTGCCTTATCCACGCATGAGAAAATTGGGTCATTTAATTTTTTAAATTCTCGAAAAACAAGGCTCCGTGTTGAACAGTGTGTTCAAGTCGACACAAGACATGTGGATGACATAATCTTTAAAATATAAAACCCGCATTTCCATTCTACCGTTCAATGCTTTTAATAAAACTTTGTGTCAATTATTAAAATTTTTATTTAAGTTTGAAAATATAAATCTGCTATCAGATACCCAGTATTTTTTTAATTAAATAAAATTTATTTATAAAACATTTTTTTTTTTTAAAGCATTATGTAATGGTTAATGGTTTTGCTTTGTTGTTTTTGTCACTAAAAATATGTTTTATTGTGTTTAAAACAGTAATTTTAATTTGCCGTTTTTTTCATAATTTGATTTCCGATTTGTTTTTGAAAATATGCCGATTTTTTACTACAACCATCTGGCACCCCTGGTTGAGATCTTATACAAATTTTTACAAACTCTCTTATTTTCATCAACTCGCCAAAAATATTTAAAAATACAACAGATTACCACAGATATTGTAGAAATACTTACGGTGACAACAGATGTTTGTAAGCAAAAAAAAAAATGTTATGACACACTCAATCCAAAACCATAAGCATCTGTTTTTGTTTTTAAGATATGGTGAGTGGGCAAAAGCAAAACCATACAATATCAGTTACACTCATTCTCTCATTTATATCAGTAGTAACAGATATATATCTGGTGTATCTGTTTCAACAATACTTACTGATACACTCGTGCAGGTCTTTAATTTATACTCGCTTTTTTAGCTGTTGGTGCAACGGAAACAACTGTGCTTGCAGCATCGGCGATTTGAAAAATCCAATCACTAAACGTTTTCATTATTGGAACCTTACTATCTTTTGGGTACGTTGCCCAGTTTAATTTGTACTGGCTAGACAGATCAACAAGTTCCTTCACAAGCATCGGGTTATTCATATAATCATACATTTCGCAGGCCTCCATGTTGGAATATATTTTGTTCACACTCAACGCAAAATCAATCATAGACTCCAACTTATCTTTTGGTGGAGATATTTTTCGCGCTTTTTCAATTACCCGCTCTAAAATATGCTCCGGTCGCCCGAAACACATTTTTAAAGTTTGAATTATCTCTGGCACCATTTTAGGTACCATGAGCCTACTCTTTACCATATCCCTTGCCTTTCCTTAAAGACAGGCTTGTAGCCGTATCAAATTTTCTGCATCTGAATAACCTGCAACCGATGTACTATTTTTAAAGGTGCTTATGAAAAACGGCCAATCCTCAGGATCCCCATTAAAATGTGGCAAATCGCGGGGAATTGCTTGGCGTGCAGCCAGTTGTGATGGCGTAGGACCAGAAGCAAAGTTCCAATTACTAGTTGAACTAAAAGGATTTTGTTGAATCTCACCTGTTTCACCAAATTGTGATAATATTTGGTACTTTTTTTCAAGAAATTTTTGTTGCAAACGCTGCTGCTCCTCCAACAATTTTAGCTGTAAGTCCATTTGCGTTGTTGAAGCCGCATTCTGTTGGTTTGGTATTGCCTTTTGTTGAAATGGTAAGCTAGTAGCAGCAGTAAATGGTTTTGCATAAGACGGTCCTCCTGTAGAGTAAATAACTTTCGTGATGCTGTTTTTCGCTTGTATGTGATATGCAGCTTGAGGCTGAAGTGGTGCACTTATTTGTGTTTGTGTGCTCGGTACCGATGTTGTTGGAGCTGCATTGCCCAATGGTAAAATCCTTTTACCGATTTCTGCTGCGATCGTACTCGCCAGTTGCTGCGCCTCTCCTAAAGTTGTTAGTGACGACGCTGCATGCGGCTGCCTTGGGAGACCGATAGAATTGGCTATAGCTGGATTATTACCAACATGACCTGTGGTATCACCCCCTGTTGCTTCACCGTTGTTGGACTTACAACCTTCACAACTCCAACTTACATCAGCAACTCCGCTGTTTACTGCGTCACAATCATAATGATACCAAAGATCACATTTGTCGCATTGTACCATGCGATCAGTATCCACTGCACTACATTTATTACAGTGATATTCACTTGTTTCGTTTTCAGACATTTTATTTTTATTTTTGTTCTTTCGCTGATTACTTAAAAATTTTATTTTATTAATGTAGCGCGACGCTAGACCACGAAAATTTTATTAAGTCTTTTTATTTACAAATGTATTTTAATTTTAAAGAAATGTTGGCGTGCGGCGTAAAAATAAAACACTTTTTAACAGCCCTTCTTTTTCATTCACAGATTTTAAATTTATTTAAAGCATTAAATTTACTTTAAGTTTTTACAATAAAAGAAAGAGACTTTAAAATTATAATGTTAACAACCGCTTTTTACAATGTTAGAAAACCAACTAACTTTAATGTTCTTTTTTCTGTTTGGGCAGACAAATTTTATATACATAAGGGCTAATCCGAAAATGTTTAAACCAAAGGCAGAAATTTAAAGTTGCCCAAAATCCAAATGTTTGTTTAAGGAATACTAGGATACATATTCAAGCTTCAACATATGTATATAAGCAATAAGGTTTTACGTTGGTTTTTTTGTTCTTAGCAGAGGCTAACCTAAACGTACCTCTTGCTTTCATTTATTCTTGTAAAAAAGGGTATTTTCCATGGTCAAAAAAGTGGGCGAAACAATCGTTTCAGCATTTAGCGTTTAGCAAAACTTCAATTTGCTTAATTTTTTTTTATTTAAGATAAAAATCATATATGCAAGTTATCAAATATATATACTAAAAATTCGAACTAAAAATTGGTACACTCTGTGTAACGTCCGTAACGGAAAATTAGGTTTTTTAAATTTAACAGAATGAATTTTAATAATTTTATTTTCCAAACTAGCTTTATAAACAGAGTTTTTTAGGTACTTTAATCACATGAAAAAAAGAAATACCTATATTACGCTTTTTTTTCTTAATATAAATGACAAAATGTGTAACGTCCGTAACGGCATGAAAGTACCCAAAAGTTTTATTTTAATATTATGCTGAATCTGAATCTGGACTTAAAATTGCTCTAGGCTGCCGAGAATCCGAAAAACTTCACCTCAAAGTAACAAAAAGTGTGTTTTAATAACATGCGATCCCCCAATCTGCAACTTAAATTGAGATGAATTTCAAATTCTTCTGAAACCTAAAATAATTTCTGAATATCAATAATTAGTAATTAATAACCATGTTGTAAACCGCAACCTCCATGCACCCCTTCAAATATTTGGTGGTACGCCCATGCTTGCAATGTTTACGTACTGGATTTTCCGTTAGAAATCTTTATGCAATTATTGATTTGATCTCAAAATTTTGCGCGTGGTGACAAATATATTCGTATTAATTAAAATGTGTTCAAATGCAGACAGAGCAAAAAAATTATACTGAAAAACTATTGGTTTTTAAAACTAAAAAGGCAGAAAGAAAGCGAGCATATCTTGAGAAAATCAAAGAACAGTTAAAAAATAGTGTGTTACAGGTAAAAATAATAAAAAAAGATAATAGACAACGAGTGGCCAAATTTAGAGATGCACATAAATACATTCTGAGAAACATTACACAATTCGTAAAAGAATGGAATGTGAGTTGTTTCGAACGGAATTTTTTTGCTACTTCGCATGGAAAAGGAGCGGTGGACGGTGTTGGCGCTGTTGTTAAGCGAAAAGTTTGGCAACTAGTAAAAACCCAAAATCTCATCTTAAAAAACTTTCGAGATTTTCACAAATTAGCAAAAAAAAAATTAAATGGCGTTTTCCTAATTTACGTTGGTAAAAATTATGTCAAAACTACATCTGACGAAATATCAAAAACATGGATAAATGTAAAAAATATTCCAGCTCTTAAATCATATCTTTATTTTTTCGGGCTTTTCCAATGACAATACTATAAGAGCAGCTCAAACAGCTGGGTCTATTAAGCAATAGATACAATGTTAAACGGTTAAATAAACAAATTAATAAATGATTATAAGTAATATAAGAGTAATAAAATATTTTATAATTTTTAATAATAAATTAATAATTACAAGGTTAAGAAGATTTTTAAATACATGAATGTTTTTTATACACACAATTTGGTTTAATGGAAAAAGTGTACAGTCCGTAACGTAACAGACAATAATTAAGATTTTTGTTGAACAGGACTACTTAGCCTTTTTTTCTAAGATGCATTTTTTATGGTCATATATTCCACTTAATTTTTTGTATTTGGACTTTTTTTGTTTATTATGCAAAATTAGCTAAAAAATGTGCAAATGCACATAAGATTCAAAGTCGACTTCCATTTTTTGTAACGTCCGTAACGGAACTTTAAGCTAGCATAACTTTTTTTCAAAAACAGTTAACCTTTAAGTTTAAATCAAGTTTTAAAATACTCCCAAAGAACTGCATTTTGCAAAAAATTTCATGAAAATATTTTAGTGCTAACGCCAGCTGTGTCATTCTTAACAAGCAAATATACGTGCGAATGTAACGTCCGTAACGCAGGATTAGCCCATATGTAAAAAAGTATTTTGTTGGTCTACGTGATCATATAAAACGGACAGTTATATTTATAAATACATGAGAACCTGCGAATAAGGAATAATGCATTTAACAAGAAAAAAAAAGAAAAGGAGTATTGGAATAAAAGTATATAATATAAAAGAAACGTTATAATTTTACATACATACATATGTGTGTGTTTGGTTTGCAAATTTAGGAATTTATCGGGAAGTATCCCAATATTAATAAACTAGCATATGACCCGCTACTTCGTTAGCGTCTTCTTTTTCTTCATGGACATATCTGTATGCCAAAGTTTATTTTTCTAGTTTTTGACTTGTTTAAGTTGTAGCATTTAACCCGCTACTTTATAATCGGGCCTTTTCTTTCAAGAGCTTATTTACATATATACCATAGTTTATGTTCCTAGGTTTTTACAAAAAAGTGCCAACATTTTTCATCTCATATGTTGGTATTCACCTATATTTTTGGGTTTCTAAGTACAATATTATTAAAAATTCAAACAGTTCCAGTTAATATACAAAAAAGTACCAAGAACTTTTCTCTTATGGATTCTTATCCACTCAGGATATTGCATCTTGAATTTTATGTTTCTAGTTCTAATACTTACGGAAATTCAAAAAGTACCAGTTAAAGAACAAAAAAGTACCAAAAAGTTCCCTCATAAATTCGTATCCACTCAGGACATTGCATGTTTAATTTTATGTTTTAAGGTCCAATATTAAAGATAATTCAAAAAATACCTCTTGTAGAACCAAAAAGCTGAAGAAAGATGAAAAATTTCCCGTATTTTCCATTTGGTACTATTTTCCCCCCATTAAAGTATCAAAAATTCCAGTACTGTAGAGGGGGCCCATAATTTAGTACGAATTTGTCAATGAATGGAGAAAAATGCTTCGTAAAAAAGCACCAAAAATAGTTACGATTTTTTCCCCTTAAACGTTCGAATTTCGAAAAAGTTCCAAATTTATATTCGTATTTTTTTGATAAGTTTCGAATGTGGTATAAACTTTATTTCTAGGTTTATTGGTTCAAAAGAAAGATGGGGTGACAAAAAAGTACCAAAATTCAGGCTTTACACGTTTTCTCCCTAAAACAGCCGAATTTCAAAAAAGATCCAGACACCTGTCCGCTCATTTTTCTAAAGAACAACGATAAGTATTACAGTTTTTTTGTATCTCTTTTAGTTTTGCAGATATAAGGTTATCGATTTTACCCGTTTTTAGCCCCTAAACATTCGAATTTCCAAAAATCCCGCCTTAGTAGATCGATTTGGCGAAAGACCAATCCCTAGTTCAAATTTCAAGTTTCTAGGGTCAGCGGTTTGGGCTGGGCGATGATGAATGAGTCAGTTAGTCAGTCACTCACGGACCTCTTTTATATATATAGATAGAAGATAGATAGATGGAGAAAAATGTGGTGAAAAAAGTAACAAAATTAGAAACGATTTTCACACCTTAAACGTTTGAATTTCAAAAAAGTTGAAATCTGTTTTGTAAATTTTAGATAAGCTAAGAATGTGATATAATTTTTATTTGCCCTTTTACACCACAAAAAGCCCATACCTCAAAAAAGTACCAGATACCTGTTTGTTTATTTTTTTAATGAACAATAATATGTATTCAATTTTTCTTATCTCTTTTTGTTTAGGAGACATGAAGTTAAAGAATTTTTCTAATAAACCACAATAAGTGTTAATGTTTTTTAACTCTTTTAGTTTAGGAGGTATGAGGTTAGCAGGATCAATTTGGCGAGAGGCCAGCCTTCGGTCCAATCGTCAACCTTTTAGCTTCATACGATTAGGCTCTACGATGAAAAATAATAACGTTCGATTTTCGAAAAAAATACCAAATAGGTATTTGTATTTTTTACATAAGTTACAAATGTTATATAATTTTTACTTCTATGCGTATTGGTTTAGAAGCTAGATGGTGGACAAAAAAGTTCCAAAATACAGATTTACCCGTTTACTACCAAAAACGGCCGAATTTCGTAAAAGTACCAGACACCAATTTGCTTTTTTTTATTTAATCCACAAAAATATATATTAAATTAAAAAAAAGTACCAGGTTATTTAAAAAAGGACCAGTAAGAGAACAATAAATTACCAAAAATCCCTCTTACAGATTCTCATTCATTTAGGAAATTGCATGTTTAATTTTATGTTTCTAGATCCAATAAATACGGAAATTGAAAAGGTACCAGTTAAAGAACAAAATAGTTCCAAAAACCCTTCTCATTCAATCAGGACCTTGCATGTTTAATTTTCTCTTTCTAGGTGCAATACGAACGTCAATTCAAAAAGTACCAGTTAATTAATAAAAAAAGTAGCAAAAATTTCCCTTTTATAGATTCTCATCCACTCAGTACATTGCATGTTATATTTTATCATGCTAGGTTCAATATTAACGGAAATTCAAAAAGTACCAGTTAAAGAACAAAAAAGTACCAAAAAGCCCTCTTACAGATTTTCATTCACTCAGGACCTCGCATGTTTAATTTTATGTTTCTAGGTCCAATACTAACGGAAATTCAAAAAGTACCAGCTAAAGTACAAAATAGTGCCAAAAACTTCCTTCTTATAGATTCTTATCCACTCAGGGCATTGCATCTTGAATTTTATATTTCTAAGTCCAATAGTAACGGATATTCAAAAAGCACCAGTTTAAGAACTAAAAAGTACCAATAAGCGCTTTTACAGATTCTTATTCACTCAGGACCTTGCAGGTTTAATTATATGTTCATAAGACCAATATTAGCGGAAATTTAAAAAAAGTACCAGTTAAAAAACGAAAAAGTACCAAAAAGTTCCCTCTTTTAGATTCTCATCCACTTAATTTAATTTAAAGTTTATAGGTCCTATACTAACGGAAATTCAAAAAGTACCACTTAATGAACAAAAAAGTACAAAAAAAGCCCTCTTACAGATTCTAATCCACTCAGGACATTGCATCTTGAATTTTATGTCTAAACGAAAAAGTACCAAAAAGTTCCCTCTTTAGATTCTCATCCACTTAATCTATATAAATAAAAAGAAGTGTACATTTTGATTGTCACTCCATAACTCGAGAACGGCTCGACCGATTGCCATACAATTTTTAGGGAAGGTACAGGGAGGAGTGATGATGGTTAGTTGATTTTGAAATCCAAAATCGGTCTATCTGGGGGCGGAGGGGCGTGGCAAAATCCATAACTTGAGAACGGCTTGACCGATTTGAACGATTTTTTCTTTAAAATGATCGCCATGGTCCAACTTAGGTTTTTGCGGAAAGAAAATTTTGCCCCGCCTACTTTTACGCCCACTTTTTTTAATTTACCTAAAATCAGAAAACGGCTCCATCGAGTTGACTAATTTTTCTTTCAAATGTTCGTAGTAATCAACTTTAACTTTTCATCGAAAGAAAAATTTACCACGCCTACTTTTACGCCCACTTTTTCTATTAAGCGCATTACTGGCGAACGGCTTGACCGATTTGAACTATTTTTTCTTTAAAACTATCGCTATGGTCTAACTAAGGTTTTGCGGAAAGAAAATGTTGCCCCGCCCACTTTTACGCCCACTTTTTTCGAATTACCTTAAATCAGAAAATTTAAGTTTTAATCGAAAGAAAAATTTATCACGCCTTCTTTTACGCCCACTTTTTCTATTAGGCGCATAAGTTGAGAACGGCTTGACCGATTTAAACGATTTTTTCTTTAAAATGATTACCATGGTTCAACTTAGGTTTTTACGGAAAGAAAAGTTTGCCCCGCACACTTTTTTCGATTTACCTGAAATCAAAAACCGGCTCCATCGATTTGACAAATTTTTCTTTTAAATGTTCGTATTACTCCATTTTACGTTTTCATCGAAAGAAAAATGTATCACGCCTATTTTTACGCCCACTTTTTCTATTAAGCGCATAACTTGAGAACGGCTTGACCGATTTGGATGATTTTTTCTTTAAAATCGTCTCTTAGGTTTTTACGGAAGGAAAATTTTAAAGGCCGTAAATTTCGTTTAAAGCTAAAATTAAATCGTCTGGTAATAATGTTTGCTTAGGGCTAGCAACGCGGACCGGCTCAGCTAGTTTAATTTAAAGTTTATAGGTCCAATACTAACGGAAATTCAAAAAGTACCTTTTAATGAACAAAAAAGTACAAAAAAGCCCTCTTACAGATTCTAATCCACTCAGGACATTGCATCTTGAATTTTATGTCTCTAGGTCCAATACTCACGGAAGTTCAAAAAGTACCAGTTTAAGAACAAAAAAGTACCAAAAAGTTTCGTCATAGATTCTTATCCACTCAGGACATTGCATGTTGAATCTTAAGTTTGAAGGTCCAACATTAACGATAATTAAAAAAATACCAGTTGAAGAAACAAAAAGCTAAAGTAAAATATCAAATTTTCCGTATTTCACCTTTTAGGTACTATTTTTTTCCCCCATTAAAGTATCAAAAATTTCATTATTGTAGTGAGAGCACATAATTTAGTACGAATATGTCAATGAATGGAGAAAAATGTTTTGTAAAAAAAGTACGATTTTCACCCCTTAAATGTTCGAATTTGGAAAAAGTACCAAATTTATATTCGTATTTTTTTGATAAGTTTCGAATGTGGTATAAACTTTGTTTCTATGTTTATTGGTTCAAAAGATAGATGGGGTGTCAAAAATGTTCCAAAATTCAGGTTTTACCCGTTTCCTTCCTAAAAGGGCCGAATTTAAAAAAAGTACCAGACACCTGTCCGCTTATTTTTCTAAAGAACAACGAAAAGTATTACAGTTTTTTTGTATCTCTTTTAGTTTTGGAGATATTAGGTTACCGAATTATCCCGTTTTTACCTCCAAAAATCCCGTCTTAGTGGATCGTTTTGGGGAGTAACCAATCTCTGGTCCAAATTTCAAGTTTCTAGGGTCAGCGGCTTGGGCTGGGCGATGATGAATGAGTCAGTCACTCACGCAACTCTTTTATATATATATAGAAGATGAATAAAAAATGTAACATTTAAGTGATTTTTGAAATAAATTTGTTTAAAGTAATTATGAATGTTAACATAATAAAATCATTGAAAAATAAAAATTATTATATGATTTAGGCGGCAACAACCTCCAAAAGCTCTATCTCGAGGGTCCTTGGTATCATATAGTATATAACCATTGATTTTAAACGTATTTCTTGACGTCAAGTGAGCTTCAGAAACCATCATGAAATCAATTTGTTTATTTTTAAGTAAGAAAAAAGCCAAGTCGGTTCATTACTTCACCTGGTCCTCATACAAGCAAGTATCCTCTCGAAATTAAGGTTTTGGTGTGATTTTTAATGCTATGCAATGGTGATGGGTATATAAGATTTACCATAGCCAAATATAGCACTTTAAATTGTTTTATTTAAATCATCTTGACTCAAGCTTTTTTTTTATATTGACTGAAAAATGTGGTAATGGTTTAATGTTTTGAACACAAATAATTGTATTAAATAATCACGGGAATAAAAAGTAAACACCTTTCCCTCGAAACTTTGCTTTTGCCAATATATTTTTTAGGAAAGAGACAAACAATTTCGAGGACAATTTTCACAATAGGGATCAGTATAAAAATTAAGGCTGCCTTGTTTCTAAAGATATCTTTTTTTGTATTGCCTAGTAACCAAACATATAAAAAGATTTAAAATTGTCTTATTTCAAAGACTAAATAATATCGTCCCTTTTTAGAAAAATCAGCAAACCGGCACTTTGCTAATTTCGGAACAAGAAAATAGTAAAAATTACGATAAATCGTCAAATCTGGCAGCTCTGGTTTTATTAAATATATTTCTTTAGTTGACGTTTCGCTTTTATTTGGCACTTGATTACTGGAAATATTCCAGTTGAAACAAAATCGGTGTTGTCTGTTTTCGCATTTAAATACAGAAACACTTTTTTCTCACATATCGAGAAACGATGGAATTTTTTGTTTCACACTTCTTGTTAGAAATTTTACGATGAGAGAAATACAGAAACGTGCTACTGGTCTTTAAGCGTTACAATATAAAGTTTGAAGTGAATGCAATTGTCTCATAAAAAGTTACCAAACAAATCCCATCAATTTCCTTTGAAGTAGCTAAAAACTCCGATCTCTTTGATCTTGATATCGCAGATCCGAATTTTAATCACTCATCCCGACCACAAATCACAAATCGACCTAATTCTGGGAAATGACTCAGAACATTCCATAAACATTGAAGGAATAAAGAAGACTATATGCGGTAAAGTTTCCGGGTATATAAACTATATTCGGATGGGTATTAAGCGGTCCTGTGCAAATTAATACAATTAATTCATTTACAACAACTGTCGTTCCTGCTGAGAAATCGTCTCTAAATGAAATACTTAGAAAATTTTGGGAGCTGAAAGAATTGTCAACAAATCCTATTATTTTTTAAGATGATCAATATTGTGAGAATTTTTAAAAGGAATCTACTACCAGAGATATGGAAGATATATGGTACGATTACCATTCAAAAAAGAGTTTCCTTATAACAAACTTCTTAGCTCTTCTTGTATTGTAGTTCTATATTAATCAATCTATTTCCAAAACTCCTGAACTCAAACAAGATTATAAAAACGTTCTTCAAGAGTGTTCAATAATAGTCTTAACACTTTATTGAAAACGGTTTGTGGTACAACAAAAACACTTTAACTATGTTGTAATTGAATTGTGATTTTGGTTGCAATAATAGCACTTTAACTATGATGCTCGCTCTTAATAAAAGTCTTTGGTTACTTTCAAAAGAAGATTGATTTTATTAACAATTTTTTACAACTTATATACTAATTTTACAATTATGACTTTTTATTAGAAATGTGCTGACTGCCTATTTTTCATAAACTATTCATCATCCATTGAACCGTATGTTTGCTGAATCTACAACTATTATATAAATAAAAATAAACCTTTAATTTAAAGTCAATGAAACTTATAGACTATTAAGTAAGCAAAACAAGCCAAAACAAAAAATATGTATGAATTTGCCATTATCAATAAATTAAAGAACAAAAAATATTAAGTATTATATTTCAATTATAAACAAAAAAGTGTGTTGATTCAATGAACTGAACTAAGTGCCAATTTACACGTTGAAAGTCTTAGTGATCAGCTTGCTACCTTATAGGCGAGAGAGAGTGAGAGAGAAACGTTTATTTTCCTCTCTTCACTCTCGTTATAAAGTAGCAAGTGTGAATTGGGACTAAGCAAACAAAAAGTAACAATATGTACATATTATGTGTTATGTATTAACTAAGCAAAATATATGGAAGTTCAAGAAACTTAAAATAAACAAAAAATATGTATTAACAAAGAGTATTTAACACTAAATCATATGGAACCTACAACGTATCGCAAAATCATATCAAATGGGAAAAACTTTTTCTTCTACTTACCCCATCACGCAGTAGTTCGCCCCGAACATGAAACCACTAAAGTTAGAGTGGTGTTAAATGCGTCTCGTAAAACTAAATCTGGTTATTCTCTTAATGACATTCTGCACATTGGTCACATATTACAATCAGATTTAATAACTGTAGTTCTCAACTGGCGAATTAATCAATATGTCTTCAGCGGGGACATACAAAAAATGTACCGCCAAATATTAGTTCATCCCTTTCAGCGCATAATATATTAAGAAAGCTCAGCTAGTCAAATCAAAGATTACCAACTTAATACGGTTACTATCGGCTTAAACTGTGCACATTTTCTAGCAATCCGTACCCTACATAAACTTGCTGAAGAGTCCCAGGAAATGTATTTCAAAGCTTCAAAAATCTTACGTACTTAACCATATATGGATGACATACTATCAGGTGAACACACTAATGCGGATGCTAAGGAGAAACTATTTCAACTTATACATACCCTTAAATCAGCTGGGTTTCTTTTAAAAAAGATTACAGCAAACAATCAAGATTTGCTCTCTCAGATTCCAAGTGAAGATCTATTTGACTCAGATCTACTTCGGTTCCATGACAGCACGTTAAGTATCAAATGGAATGCCTTAACAGATTATTTTACTTACTCCTTTTGTAATGTGTTTTTCGGGATTAATGGTATTTTATATACATATTGTTGTCGCATTGTCTTTTGAATGTATTCATGATTGAAAACACGAAAATTTACCATAGAAAATAAAATATTTGAGAACGTTTACCGGTAACATAGCACTTCAGTATAGCTTTGAAAATATTTATTTTTATACGAATAAATAAATAGTGAAATACTTTGAGGATATAATTCTATACACATAGGTATAAACTATATTGCAACGTGGTTCAAGGAAGCTTATTTGGTTCGAATAGTAATCAAAATTGTAAATATTTAAAAAATAACCCAGTAATTTGTCTCTTGACTATTTTAAATTTCTTAACCGTCGTACAAGTAATGCCTAGTTTGAGTTGCAAGCAACTTGAGGTGGTGAAAATAACTGGCACACAACAAAACACCCACTAGGGGGCCTAGTATCTGGAAAGAAATGTCATTTGGTTGTTACTAAGTGCAATTTCATAAACTCGTGGTAGGTTCTTGTCAAGTAACTAACATTCTTTTCTGTTTGAACTGGGATAGCATCAACACCTTTCGGTCGACTTGAGCATACTGAAGCTGGTAAATATCTAAAATTAAAACAAATATGTTAACCTTAATTGTAATATTAGCCAAGGTTGTGCGCAAAATTTAATATTACAGATTCCATAAACCACGGTTAGATCACATTCATCTGGTTTTGAGCAAGAAAATCCCACTAGTTAATTATCGAAACTTAGCTTTTAGTTAAGCCAATATGGAAAAGAATTTGTTAAATTTGAACAGGAAGTAAATCAACTAATACAAAGGCTTCTAAAATAAGTATAAAGGCTTCTTAAATTAACAAATAGGTTTCGAAAATCATTTCTTTTCTGTAGGGCTAAATCAAGGTAAATCTATTAACCAAAGATATAAAACGCATTTCACTAAAATCTCAATTTACAGATTATCACATCCATTGGGGTTAATCTAATTATCATTAAAACCACAAAAAACAAAAAAATCAGTGCTCTTGTAATTTTGTTGCTGTTCGAGAGCTCGGACAGGAGCACAAAGAGGAAAAGCGAATTAACCATGATCGCTTATGTAGGAATTCTGCAAAATTATAATCGTCAGTTGAGTTGTGTCATTGTATGAAAAGACAGTTTTTCAAAAAGAAGAACATTTTTTGAATATCATTAAAAAGAAAAGGGGGAAAAATAAGAAAATTAAAAATTTTTTTTGTTTATTAGTGAAAATTTAAATGAAAGTGAAATCAATTTTTAGTTGATTGTATTAAACAAGATCTTAAAAATCTCTAGTTAAGAGATTCATATTCATATGGTTAATTTATAATTTTAATTCAATTTGCACAGTGTTAAAATATATAAAAAAAAAAAAAGAAGAAACAAAGATAAATATGAAAATAAATTGGTGATCCTATTAAAAGAAAATTAGGAGTAAAAAAAAAAAAAAAAAAAAAAAAAAAAAAAAAACCTAGTGGTTGGTGTAGTTAGTGTTTTTAAAATAATTCTGCATAAAATTAAAAATTTAAAAAAAAAATCTTTGAATTTATTTTCGCCAAGCCACTGTGTAAATGGTTTTTGCTTTGTTAAAAGAAAAAAAATAATCTGATTATTTAAAAGAAGACAAAAAGGAAAAATATTCCATAAAACGAAAAAAAAAAAACAACGAACTGTAAAACAAAATATCGGTAAATTTTAATATTTGTTAAAAAGAAATCAAATCAATAAAACCAAAAATCATATAAAAGAAAAACAAAATTCACTACAACTTCTCCAGCTTTACAACCCCCCCTTGCAGCACCACGGAAGATCTTCAGCGGCCTGCATGTAAGTAACAAACATTTTTTTCTTGTTATTTTGTTCTATTGTAAAGGTAAAGACTGACTTTTCTTTTTGGTTATTATTCGTTTATACTCAGACCATAGTAAAATAAAAAAAACAGCAATAATTTTCTGTGACAACCAAAATCAATGCAGAGAGAAAGTGATTTTTTACTTTTACAATAATTTATTTTATATGATTTTTTCTTATGAATTGTTAAAAGCCGTAAAGAGAGATCGCGGTGTGATGTAAAAGAGAAAAAAACAATAAAGACTAAACACTCTCTTAATCGCGACGAAAAATAGAAAATACATATATTTTGAGAAATTAAAAAAATTCAACAGTAAAAGAGATTTTTTTTTGGAAACAACAAAATTTACAATTTACTATAAATATAAAATTCGCTATACACCCTACACCTACAGTTTCTCGTTATCGTTGGTTCTACTTTGCGTTTAAATAACCTGTGCAAACTGAAAAACTTAAGAAATCTTAAATTCAATTTGTTTTCTTACCATTAAATCGGATAATGGTAAAAGAGTAAAATTTTATTTAATTAAAAAAAAAAAAAAAAAAACAACAAAAAAATCTACTTTCAAATGATTTTATGTTATATTAAAGAAATTATGTAATTTTTTTTTAGTTGATTTAAAATAGTATGAATATTAATGAAATAATTTGGTGAATAAAAGAAATAATTATTATGGCTGAATAAAAAAATTCCTAGACTTCTTCTTGCGGTTGAGAAATAAATCAGTATGTGGGTCCTTTTTTTTTTTGATATTTTGGTATAGAAAGGACAAAGGCTGAGGAGGGTTAAGAGCCAACGGGAAATACCACCATTCCTGGTACAATATTCATTTTAAAATCTGCAACATAACCTTTCAACCATCCATAAATTCTTACATTTTTTTTGGGGAATTACACTTTGTTAGTTTACCGGTCCATATTAGTTTTTTTTTTCTTTTTTTCAATAAGTTGTTAAGCGACTCTGGAATAAAAACATGGCGACGTGCTGAGAGTTCGTGTAGGGTCAAGAACCTCCCCACCCACTGAAGCTAGCGGAATAGATGGGTCCCGCCGACCCTGACACGTACTGGTCTGGAATAGTAGAAAAAAAAAACCGAATATCGGTTTTGTCCAGTTGACAAAGCTTTTATTCAAACTGCTTTAAGAACACCAACGTCGGCCATTACAAAAATGCCGCCCAACGTGGGGCCTGACTATTTCGATGTGTTATGTGCTTTATAGTGGATATCTTCGTCGAAGTAGCTGGTTCCAATGAGGAGAATAATTCTTTGGCTTTATGCATGGAAGATTTACTCCTGTGTAGCAGAACTTCCTGTTTGCACGAATCTTTTACAAAAATACCCATAGTTCAATGAAGAGGGAATACTTAAATTTTTAATTATTAGATTGTAATAAATTTTAAAACCTTCCAGGAATTCGACTACTTTGCATAAGTTAGTACTTATTGGGTCTTCGACCGGTTGGCAATTTTTAATTCTTTTACTGCTAGAGGTTAAAATTAAATATAAACTTTAAATAATCTTAGAATTTCTGATTTCATGTTTTTCCGATAATTCCTTGTGATTTCCTTGTTTTGCATGGAAATTTGAATTATTTGCTGTATAAATTTCAAATCAGAATATTTGAACAACAATAGCCCGGTTTTTTATTATCCATATGATTTTAAGGTGAAAATTGTAGTTAAATATTACTGCTGTGAAATTAGTTTTAATTTCAACTTAGTAAAATTTTGTATACATACTCATAATTTCTCAACCGTATATAAGAGGAGTCTTAATAATTAATGTTTTAATTTTTCAATTAACATAAGAACAACATTTTAAGCAACGTAAAATATTCGAATATAGGTTTTTTTATAATCTTGGTATTAATTAGATTTTGATTTAATTACTCATATTTTTAATAGATATTTTTTTTCCTCAGAACATATTTTTCGATAACTTCTACATTTTTCTTTGGTTAGCTATTGTACGGGTTTGTTAACCTTTGATATCTGCTTTGAAATAGTTTACTTAGATCTATTGGGGTTTTAGGCTAGGGTTGTTTCTTCACTTTAGTAAATAATTTTAGTTTACGATGGCTGTTGTGCGAAGTACGGAGGATATTCCGGCAGTCCTGGAATCCTCAATAGGGTTAGCTTGCTCTCTATGTGAGCAGGAAATGGTAAACCTTGGGAAATGTGTTTTGACCAAATGTCAACATACTTTTCATAGGGAATGTATTACGAAGTGGTTAGTCGACGCAAGGGATTGCCCAAATTGTAGGAAATTATGCCACGAAAAAGACTTGTCAGAGGCAGATGCTAAACTTGTGGTAAAGGCCAAAAGTTCTAACAACCGAGGAAGAGGTCGTGGTTCTGCAGTTAAAACTTATAATACCAGAAGCAACAATAGAATGCCAGATTATGAAAATTCCGTAATCTTTAACGCTGAAGGAGTTTCCTTAGAGGCCAACACTAATGAGCAAACTGCACAAAAGGAAGGAAATGCATCGTTAAATGATTCACAAACTCACAACAATACCACCCATAACACCTCCAACCCATCTATTCGAGGCACAAGAGGAAATCGAAATAATCGTATGGCGCAATTGATTGAGTCCACCGTGCGGCGAATGTTATCTCAAATGGATATAACTCCAGGGCAACATCAACCGCAACTACAAACTCAACCAGTTCAGGAAATAAATCCATTGCCATCCCAATCCCTACATCCACCATCATCACCACCACAAATGTCGCAAAACAATACAGCCTGGAACTCTCCATATATTTCTGATCAACCCACAAGGCGATCTTTCACATCGGATTATCCTGTAAATAGGCTAAACTTTCACCCAGATAAAGTTACTACCATAATACAAAGTTGGAATGTTAAATTCGAGGGATCATTGGATGGTCTTCATTGTGAAGAATTTTTATATCGAATTAAATGTCTAGTAGAGGAAACATTCAACGGAAATTTTGATGATAGTGTGGCGAAAAATTTGCACGTTTTATTAACCGGAAAAGCAAAAACTTGGTATTGGAGATATCGTAAGACTGTAAATAGAATTGCGTGGGAACCTTTTTGCACTGAACTTAAGAAACAATATAAAGATTACAGAACAACCTTTGATATAAGAGAAGAGCTACACAACCGCAAACAAAAGCCTTCTGAGTCTTTTGAAACTTTTTATGATGCTATTAATAGTATTTTAGATCGTCTAGCTATGCCCTTAAGTGAGGAAGAATTAATCGAAATTGTAGCTAGGAATCTTAGATCAGAAATCAGGCATGAGCTTTTATACGTGCAAATCAGATCTATAGGACATTTAAAACAACTTTGTCAAAAGCGTGAGAAATTGTTAAATGAAGAGGCCGTTCGTAGAAATTTTGCAAATCGGTACCCTACTGTAGGACAGAAACGTCGAGTAGCAGCTATTGAAAAGAATGATATTTACGAACAAAATGATAATGCTTTAGATGACAAAGGTTCGGTAGACAGTTTGGGATACGAAGTGAATGCTATAGAAGCTAGAACAAATAAGCAGGTTAAATGCTGGAATTGCGAAGAAGAAGGTCATTTTTGGGACATGTGTCTTAAGGATCGAAAAATTTTTTGCTACGGATGCGGACTTAAGGATGTGTACAAGCCACAATGCACACACTGCGCAAAGAATTCAAAAAACTATCAATGTTTTTACAAAAGCCGCCTGGAACACAAATAGAAGATAATTTAAGTAATGAAGATCAGTATAAAGAAAAACCGAGTAAGTCCAAGAAAGAGGATAAATTAACACATTTTGAAATATTAAAGAATGATAATAGAGGTGAATTTACAAGAAGGAGTAATGAAGTATATAAAATGCGTCCTTTACATGAACGTTTAAAGGATTACATTAGCGCTAGGTTTAGGATATTTAATGATGATAAATTAGATAAGAAAGTAATAAGAAAATATAATAGAAATACGGTGCGCATGCGTAATTTCTATAATAAAATTAAAAACGATCAACGTTTAATTGTTTCTTCTGTTATAAGCTCCAAGGAGGATGGTCGATTATATGCTAAGGTAAAGTTTTTGGACAAAGTAGAATTAGGGTTACTAGATACGGGAGCGAATATCTCTTGTATAGGTAAGGATTTGGCATTTGAGAATTTTCGCCATTATGATGGCTTCAGAAAAATTAAATCATCGGTTCGAACGGCAGATGGCAATTCGCAAGAGGTAGTAGGATTTATTGATGTGGACATGTTCTATGAGGGAAAAATAAACAAAATTAAGCTGTATATAATCCCAACCTTAAATCAAAGGCTCATATTAGGGTTAGATTTTTGGCGTTGTTTTCGATTAATGAATAACATTGTTGCAGGAATTACTTTGAATAATGAAAAAGCTGATACTGTAAATAGTGAGTCGAATAATTATCCATTATCAGAAGTCCAACAGCATCAATTAAATCTAGTCAAGACCTTTTTCCCCAGTTTTGAAAACAATGGCCTAGGAAAGACTTCTTTGATTAAGCATAAAATAGAGATTAACAATGCTAAGCCGGTAAAGCAAAGATTTTATCCGGTATCCCCAGCGGTAGAAAAATTAATGTATGCGGAGGTCGATCGGATGTTAAGCTTAGGAGTGATTGAGGAGAGTACCAGCGCTTGGAGCTCACCGATGCGATTAGTAATAAAACCTGGTAAAGTAAGGCTTTGCTTAGACGCAAGGAAGATAAATGAGGTAACCACAAAAGACGCTTATCCATGATTTTTTCTTATGAATTGTTAAAAGCCGTAAAGAGAGATCGCGGTGTGATGTAAAAGAGAAAAAAACAATTAAGACTAAACACTCTCTTAATCGCGACGAAAAATAGAAAATACATATATTTTGAGAAATTAAAAAAATTCAACAGTATAAGAGATTTTTTTTTGGAAACAACAAAATTTACAATTAACTATAAATATAAAATTCGCTATACACCCTACACCTAGTTTCTCGTTATCGTTGGTTCTACTTTGCGTTTAAATAACCTGTGCAAACTGAAAAACTTAAGAAATCTTAAATTCAATTTGTTTTCTTACCATTAAATCGGATAATGGTAAAAGAGTAAAATTTTATTTAATTAAAAAAAAAAAAAAAAAACAACAAAAAAATCTACTTTCAAATGATTTTATGTTATATTAAAGAAATTATGTAATTTTTTTTTAGTTGATTTAAAATAGTATGAATATTAATGAAATAATTTGGTGAATAAAAGAAATAATTATTATGGCTGAATAAAAAAATTCCTAGACTTCTTCTTGCGGTTGAGAAATAAATCAGTATGTGGGTCCTTTTTTTTTTTGATATTTTGGTATAGAAAGGACAAAGGCTGAGGAGGGTTAAGAGCCAACGGGAAATACCACCATTCCTGGTACAATATTCATTTTAAAATCTGCAACATAACCTTTCAACCATCCATAAATTCTTACATTTTTTTTGGGGAATTACACTTTGTTAGTTTACCGGTCCATATTAGTTTTTTTTTTCTTTTTTTCAATAAGTTGTTAAGCGACTCTGGAATAAAAACATGGCGACGTGCTGAGAGTTCGTGTAGGGTCAAGAACCTCCCCACCCACTGAAGCTAGCGGAATAGATGGGTCCCGCCGACCCTGACACGTACTGGTCTGGAATAGTAGAAAAAAAAACCGAATATCGGTTTTGTCCAGTTGACAAAGCTTTTATTCAAACTGCTTTAAGAACACCAACGTCGGCCATTACAAAAATGCCGCCCAACGTGGGGCCTGACTATTTCGATGTGTTATGTGCTTTATAGTGGATATCTTCGTCGAAGTAGCTGGTTCCAATGAGGAGAATAATTCTTTGGCTTTATGCATGGAAGATTTACTCCTGTGTAGCAGAACTTCCTGTTTGCACGAATCTTTTACAAAAATACCCATAGTTCAATGAAGAGGGAATACTTAAATTTTGTTTTTATTTTTAATTATTAGATTGTAATAAATTTTAAAACCTTCCAGGAATTCGACTACTTTGCATAAGTTAGTACTTATTGGGTCTTCGACCGGTTGGCAATTTTTAATTCTTTTACTGCTAGAGGTTAAAATTAAATATAAACTTTAAATAATCTTAGAATTTCTGATTTCATGTTTTTCCGATAATTCCTTGTGATTTCCTTGTTTTGCATGGAAATTTGAATTATTTGCTGTATACGGCGAATTTCAATCCGCTTTACGACTGTTATTGCAGGTTTATAGTTAAAATTTCAAATCAGAATATTTGAACAACAATAGCCCGGTTTTTTATTATCCATATGATTTTAAGGTGAAAATTGTAGTTAAATATTACTGCTGTGAAATTAGTTTTAATTTCAACTTAGTAAAATTTTGTATACATACTCATAATTTCTCAACCGTATATAAGAGGAGTCTTAATAATTAATGTTTTAATTTTTCAATTAACATAAGAACAACATTTTAAGCAACGTAAAATATTCGAATATAGGTTTTTTTATAATCTTGGTATTAATTAGATTTTGATTTAATTACTCATATTTTTAATAGATATTTTTTTTCCTCAGAACATATTTTTCGATAACTTCTACATTTTTCTTTGGTTAGCTATTGTACGGGTTTGTTAACCTTTGATATCTGCTTTGAAATAGTTTACTTAGATCTATTGGGGTTTTAGGCTAGGGTTGTTTCTTCACTTTAGTAAATAATTTTAGTTTACGATGGCTGTTGTGCGAAGTACGGAGGATATTCCGGCAGTCCTGGAATCCTCAATAGGGTTAGCTTGCTCTCTATGTGAGCAGGAAATGGTAAACCTTGGGAAATGTGTTTTGACCAAATGTCAACATACTTTTCATAGGGAATGTATTACGAAGTGGTTAGTCGACGCAAGGGATTGCCCAAATTGTAGGAAATTATGCCACGAAAAAGACTTGTCAGAGGCAGATGCTAAACTTGTGGTAAAGGCCAAAAGTTCTAACAACCGAGGAAGAGGTCGTGGTTCTGCAGTTAAAACTTATAATACCAGAAGCAACAATAGAATGCCAGATTATGAAAATTCCGTAATCTTTAACGCTGAAGGAGTTTCCTTAGAGACCAACACTAATGAGCAAACTGCACAAAAGGAAGGAAATGCATCGTTAAATGATTCACAAACTCACAACAATACCACCCATAACACCTCCAACCCATCTATTCGAGGCACAAGAGGAAATCGAAATAATCGTATGGCGCAATTGATTGAGTCCACCGTGCGGCGAATGTTATCTCAAATGGATATAACTCCAGGGCGACATCAACCGCAACTACAAACTCAACCAGTTCAGGAAATAAATCCATTGCCATCCCAATCCCTACATCCACCATCATCACCACCACAAATGTCGCAAAACAATACAGCCTGGAATTCTCCATATATTTCTGATCAACCCACAAGGCGATCTTTCACATCGGATTATCCTGTAAATAGGCTAAACTTTCACCCAGATAAAGTTACTACCATAATACAAAGTTGGAATGTTAAATTCGAGGGATCATTGGATGGTCTTCATTGTGAAGAATTTTTATATCGAATTAAATGTCTAGTAGAGGAAACATTCAACGGAAATTTTGATGATAGTGTGGCGAAAAATTTGCACGTTTTATTAACCGGAAAAGCAAAAACTTGGTATTGGAGATATCGTAAGAATTGCGTGGGAACCTTTTTGCACTGAACTTAAGAAACAATATAAAGATTACAGAACAACCTTTGATATAAGAGAAGAGCTACACAACCGCAAACAAAAGCCTTCTGAGTCTTTTGAAACTTTTTATGATGCTATTAATAGTATTTTAGATCGTCTAGCTATGCCCTTAAGTGAGGAAGAATTAATCGAAATTGTAGCTAGGAATCTTAGATCAGAAATCAGGCATGAGCTTTTATACGTGCAAATCAGATCTATAGGACATTTAAAACAACTTTGTCAAAAGCGTGAGAAATTGTTAAATGAAGAGGCCGTTCGTAGAAATTTTGCAAATCGGTACCCTACTGTAGGACAGCAACGTCGAGTAGCAGCTATTGAAAAGAATGATATTAACGAACAAAATGATAATGCTTTAGATGACAAAGGTTCGGTAGACAGTTTGGGATACGAAGTGAATTCCAGAGAAGCTAGAACAAATAAGCAGGTTAAATGCTGGAATTGCGAAGAAGAAGGTCATTTTTGGGACATGTGTCTTAAGGATCGAAAAATTTTTTGCTACGGATGCGGACTTAAGGATGTGTACAAGCCACAATGCACACACTGCGCAAAGAATTCAAAAAACTATCAATGTTTTTACAAAAGCCGCCTGGAACACAAATAGAAGATAATTTAAGTAATGAAGATCAGTATAAAGAAAAACCGAGTAAGTCCAAGAAAGAGGATAAATTAATACATTTTGAAATATTAAAGAATGATAATAGAGGTGAATTTACAAGAAAGAGTAATGAAGTATATAAAATGCGTCCTTTACATGAACGTTTAAAGGATTACATTAGCGCTAGGTTTAGGATATTTAATGATGATAAATTAGATAAGAAAGTAATAAGAAAATATAATAGAAATACGGTGCGCATGCGTAATTTCTATAATAAAATTAAAAACGATCAACGTTTAATTGTTTCTTCTGTTATAAGCTCCAAGGAGGATGGTCGATTATATGCTAAGGTAAAGTTTTTGGACAAAGTAGAATTAGGGTTACTAGATACGGGAGCGAATATCTCTTGTATAGGTAAGGATTTGGCATTTGAGAATTTTCGCCATTATGATGGCTTCAGAAAAATTAAATCATCGGTTCGAACGGCAGATGGCAATTCGCAAGAGGTAGTAGGATTTATTGATGTGGACATGTTCTATGAGGGAAAAATAAACAAAATTAAGCTGTATATAATCCCAACCTTAAATCAAAGGCTCATATTAGGGTTAGATTTTTGGCGTTGTTTTCGATTAATGAATAACATTGTTGCAGGAATTACTTTGAATAATGAAAAAGCTGATACTGTAAATAGTGAGTCGAATAATTATCCATTATCAGAAGTCCAACAGCATCAATTAAATCTAGTCAAGACCTTTTTCCCCAGTTTTGAAAACAATGGCCTAGGAAAGACTTCTTTGATTAAGCATAAAATAGAGATTAACAATGCTAAGCCGGTAAAGCAAAGATTTTATCCGGTATCCCCAGCGGTAGAAAAATTAATGTATGCGGAGGTCGATCGGATGTTAAGCTTAGGAGTGATTGAGGAGAGTACCAGCGCTTGGAGCTCACCGATGCGATTAGTAATAAAACCTGGTAAAGTAAGGCTTTGCTTAGACGCAAGGAAGATAAATGAGGTAACCACAAAAGACGCTTATCCATTACCCAATATCGAAGGTATTTTTGCTCGCTTGCCAGAAGCCAATATTATAAGCAAGATTGACTTGAAGGACGCGTATTGGCAAATTGAGCTTGAGGAAGAATCCAAAGCCATCACTGCGTTTACTATTCCAGGCAGGCCACTGTACCAATTCACGGTTATGCCTTTTGGATTATGTACAGCGCCTCAAACTATGTGCCGCCTAATGGACTCCATAATTCCCCCAGAGCTCAAACATTGTGTATTTGGATATCTAGACGATGTTTGCGTAGTATCAGATTCGTTTGAAAATCATATTTCGATTCTTTTTAAACTTGCAGAACAATTCAAAAAGGCAAACCTTACCCTGAACCTTGAAAAAAGTAAATTTTGTGTTAAAAAAGTCCCGTATTTAGGTTATGTTATAGGTAATGGCGGAATATCTACAGATCCCACTAAAGTAGAATCGATAATCAATTGGCCAATCCCAAAGACAATCAAACAAGTTAGAGGTTTTCTCGGTTTAACAGGATGGTATAGAAGATTCATCGCCAATTTTGCTGACGTAACTCATCCTATTACTGAACTACTATCGAAAAAGAAGAAATATCAGTGGACTGAAGCAGCAAACGAGGCTTTTAAAAAAATTAAGCTACTTCTGACTAGCGCCCCAATCTTGAAAAACCCAGATTTCTCGAAGAAATTCTATATCCATTGCGATGCAAGTGACTTTGGCATAGGAGCAGTACTTGTTCAACTAGGGGATAATGGAGAAGAGGCACCCATAGCCTATATGTCAAAGAAACTGAATTCTGCTCAAAGAAATTACTCTGTAACAGAGAAAGAGTGCTTAGCTGCAATTGAAGCGATTGAGCGTTTTAGGTGCTACATAGAACTACAAGAGTTTGAAGTTGTAACAGACCACAGCAGCTTAGTTTGGCTGATGAGGCAACAAAATTTGAAAGGTAGGCTCGCGCGTTGGGTTTTGAAGTTGCAGTATTATACGTTCTCTATTAGTCACAGGAAGGGAAAGGACAACATCGTGCCAGATGCTCTAAGCAGGATGCACGAGGATAATATTTCGTCATTAGAACTGATAGAACCAGAAGTTGATCTAGATTCAGCTCACTTTTTAGATAAAGACTACATTACGTTGAAGAGAAAGGTTGAAGAAAATGAAAGCATGTATCCCGATTTTAAAATTTTAGATAGATATATCTACCTTCGTAAAAACTTTGCAACAGGTAATTCGGAAGTCGATAATACTACTTGGAAGTTATGGGTCCCTGAAGGATTAAGGGCAGACATCCTTAAACGCTTCCACGATTCTGTCTTAGCCTCTCATGGTGGTGTTGGCAAAACCCTAAGCCTAATTCGTAGATATTTTTTCTGGCCCAAATTAGCAGCAGACGTAAAAAATTATATAAACAACTGTTCCGTATGTAAGAGCACAAAAGCTACAAATCAAACACTGAAACCGGAAATGGGAAAGATGAGTGTATCAGAAAGACCGTTTCAGAGGTTATACGTAGATCTACTCGGACCTTATCCCAGAAGCAAAAAAGGATTTATAGGGTTATTGATAGTTCTTGATCATTTCTCGAAGTACCATTGGCTTTGCCCAATTAAAAAGTTTACCTCATCTATGATTACAGAATTTCTAGAAAATAATATTTTCCATCTCTACGGGGTACCAGAGATATTGATCAGTGATAATGGCAGCCAATTTCGCAGCAATGAGTTCAACGCATTTCTTACAAAATATGGAGTTCAGCACACCTACACAGCCTTATATTCACCCCAAAGCAATGCATCGGAACGGGTTAATAGATCGATAATTGCAGCCATTAGAGCGTATTTGAAAAAAGACCACCGTGAATGGGACTATAATATTTCTTCAATCAGCTGTGCCCTTCGCAACTCTACCCATAACTCCATTGGTTTGTCACCTTATCATGCATTGTACGGTTTCGATATGGTTACTCATGGTTCTACTTACAAGTTATTAAAGGATATTTACTCGCTAGGAGAAGCTGATGTTGCTATTAACCGTGATGATAAACTAGCCATGCTACGCGAAACAATAACTACTAATATGAAAAAAGCATATGATATTAATAGGAATCAGTACAATTTACGAACACGACCAGTAAATTATGTAGTAGGACAGGAAGTGTATAGAAGAAATTTTACGCAGAGCAAAGCTGACCAAAATTTCAATGCGAAGTTGAGTCCTTTATTTATAAAAGCCAAAGTTAAGGAAAAGTTGGGAAATTGTTATTATGTTTTGGAGGACATTGATAGAAATGGCTTGGGAACTTATCATGCCAAGGACATCAGAACTTAAAAACACATTAGAAAAACGACATGCTTTAATTGGTGGCTCTAACAATGTTGAAATTAGTTTTTCCGGCTAATTTTTGTCGAAAAATTCTCAAAATTACCCGGTTTTGTAATGTGTTTTTCAAGATTAATGGTATTTTATATACATATTGTTGTCGCATTGTCTTTTGAATGTATTCATGATTGAAAACACGAAAATTTACCATAGAAAATAAAATATTTGAGAACGTTTACCGGTAACATAGCACTTCAGTATAGCTTTGAAAATATTTATTTTTATACGAATAAATAAATAGTGAAATACTTTGAGGATATAATTCTATACACATAGGTATAAACTATATTGCAACGTGGTTCAAGGAAGCTTATTTGGTTCGAATAGTAATCAAAATTGTAAATATTTAAAAAATAACCCAGTAATTTGTCTCTTGACTATTTTAAATTTCTTAACCGTCGTACAAGTAATGCCTA
Organism: Pollenia angustigena; assembly: GCA_930367215.1. Classification (NCBI taxonomy): domain Eukaryota; kingdom Metazoa; phylum Arthropoda; class Insecta; order Diptera; family Polleniidae; genus Pollenia; species Pollenia angustigena. The sequence continues at coordinate 4,354,756 of OV884061.1, read as the reverse complement.
GTTTGAGTTGCAAGCAACTTGAGGTGGTGAAAATAACTGGCACACAACAAAACACCCACTAGGGGGCCTAGTATCTGGAAAGAAATGTCATTTGGTTGTTACTAAGTGCAATTTCATAAACTCGTGGTAGGTTCTTGTCAAGTAACTAACATTCTTTTCTGTTTGAACTGGGATAGCATCAACACCTTTCGGTCGACTTGAGCATACTGAAGCTGGTAAATATCTAAAATTAAAACAAATATGTTAACCTTAATTGTAATATTAGCCAAGGTTGTGCGCAAAATTTAATATTACAGATTCCATAAACCACGGTTAGATCACATTCATCTGGTTTTGAGCAAGAAAATCCCACTAGTTAATTATCGAAACTTAGCTTTTAGTTAAGCCAATATGGAAAAGAATTTGTTAAATTTGAACAGGAAGTAAATCAACAAATACAAAGGCTTCTAAAATAAGTATAAAGGCTTCTTAAATTAACAAATAGGTTTCGAAAATCATTTCTTTTCTGTAGGGCTAAATCAAGGTAAATCTATTAACCAAAGATATAAAACGCATTTCACTAAAATCTCAATTTACAGATTATCACATTCATTGGGGTTAATCTAATTATCATTAAAACCACAAAAAACAAAAAAATCAGTGCTTTTGTAATTTTGTTGCTGTTCGAGAGCTCGGACAGGAGCACAAAGAGGAAAAGCGAATTAACCATGATCGCTTATGTAGGAATTCTGCAAAATTATAATCGTCAGTTGAGTTGTGTCATTGTATGAAAAGACAGTTTTTCAAAAAGAAGAACATTTTTTGAATATCATTAAAAAGAAAAGGGGGAAAAATAAGAAAATTAAAAATTTTTTTTGTTTATTAGTGAAAATTTAAATGAAAGTGAAATCAATTTTTAGTTGATTGTATTAAACAAGATCTTAAAAATCTCTAGTTAAGAAATTCATATTCATATGGTTAATTTATAATTTTAATTCAATTTGCACAGTGTTAAAATATATAAAAAAAAAAAAGAAGAAACAAAGATAAATATGAAAATAAATTGGTGATCCTATTAAAAGAAAATTAGGAGTAAAAAAAAAAAAAAAAAAAAAAACAAACAAATACATAGTGGTTGGTGTAGTTAAAGTGTTTTTAAAACATTTCTGCATAAAATTAAAAATTTAAAAAAAAAATCTTTGAATTTATTTTCGCCAAGCCACTGTGTAAATGGTTTTTGCTTTGTTAAAAGAAAAAAAATAATCCGATTATTTAAAAGAAGACAAAAAGGAAAAATATTCCATAAAACGAAAAAAAAAAAATACAACGAACTGTAAAACAAAATATCGGTAAATTTTAATATTTGTTAAAAAGAAATCAAATCAATAAAACCAAAAATCATATAAAAGAAAAACAAAATTCACTACAACTTCTCCAGCTTTACAACCCCCCCTTGCAGCACCACGGAAGATCTTCAGCGGCCTGCATGTAACAAACATTTTTTTCTTGTTATTTTGTTCTATTGTAAAGGTAAAGACTGACTTTTCTTTTTGGTTATTATTCGTTTATACTCAGACCATAGTAAAATAAAAAAAACAGCAATAATTTTCTGTGACAACCAAAATCAATGCAGAGAGAAAGTGATTTTTTACTTTTACAATAATTTATTTTATATGATTTTTTCTTATGAATTGTTAAAAGCCGTAAAGAGAGATCGCGGTGTGATGTAAAAGAGAAAAAAACAATTAAGACTAAACACTCTCTTAATCGCGACGAAAAATAGAAAATACATATATTTTGAGAAATTAAAAAAATTCAACAGTATAAGAGATTTTTTTTTGGAAACAACAAAATTTACAATTAACTATAAATATAAAATTCGGTATACACCCTACACCTAGTTTCTCGTTATCGTTGGTTCTACTTTGCGTTTAAATAACCTGTGCAAACTGAAAAACTTAAGAAATCTTAAATTCAATTTGTTTTCTTACCATTAAATCGGATAATGGTAAAAGAGTAAAATTTTATTTAATTAAAAAAAAAAAAAAAAACAACAAAAAAATCTAATTTCAAATGATTTTATGTTATATTAAAGAAATTATGTAATTTTTTTTTAGTTGATTTAAAATAGTATGAATATTAATGAAATAATTTGGTGAATAAAAGAAATAATTATTATGGCTGAATAAAAAAATTCCTAGACTTCTTCTTGCGGTTGAGAAATAAATCAGTATGTGGGTCCTTTTTTTTTTTTGATATTTTGGTATAGAAAGGACAAAGGCTGAGGAGGGTTAAGAGCCAACGGGAAATACCACCATTCCTGGTACAATATTCATTTAAAAATCTGCAACATAACCTTTCAACCATCCATAAATTCTTACATTTTTTTTGGGGAATTACACTTTGTTAGTTTACCGGTCCATATTAGTTTTTTTTTTTCTTTTTTTCAATAAGTTGTTAAGGGACTCTGGAATAAAAACATGGCGACGTGCTGAGAGTTCGTGTAGGGTCAAGAACCTCCCCACCCACTGAAGCTAGCGGAATAGATGGGTCCCGCCGACCCTGACACGTACTGGTCTGGAATAGTAGAAAAAAAAACCGAATATCGGTTTTGTCCAGTTGACAAAGCTTTTATTCAAACTGCTTTAAGAACACCAACGTCGGCCATTACACTTTCCCCATATCTCTGGTTAGAAGGTCTATAATGGGATGATAAATTGAATATGCTAATTGTTGATATTTCACACAAAGAAGAGGTAAAAATCCCTAGATGGCTGCAATACAGTAAACCTGACGCTATTCAAATACATGGCTTGTGGCACTGTTTATTTATGTTGCCAAAGTCCGTAGCATGTTGCATTCTCTAACTTAGTTGTTGCCAAAATCAAAGTGGCGCCTATAAACCAATTTATTTACCCAGCGGAGCTGTATTATTAGAAAATCTGGTAAAGTATGTCTTAAAATCTCTGTAATTTCCCAAATGTGAGGTCTTTTAATGGACAGACTCGTCAATCGTAATTGGATGGCTTTCTAAACCTCCGTGGACGTGGGAACCTTAAATTGCCAACAGAACTGTAAAATTACGCAATGCGCTACCAAATGCTGCGTGGGGACATGTACGTACACATGAAAATCCAACAGATCTAGGTACCAGAGGTTGCAAACCTCAAAAACTTTCAACATATATCTTATGGTGGCAAGGACCCTAGTCGCTAACAAAACCTCAATCGGAATGGCCAAAAAAAAAACAGCAGTTCAAACATCAAATGTAGAGCACGAGACTCAAGGCTAACAAATGTCAGTACAAAACTCAAATATTTTTAATTATTTCTCCTCATATCACAAAGCTCTTAGAGTTCTTTCTTATAAATTTTGATTTTATCCACAACCTACATATTCTCAAGTAAATCTTACTCAAAAGGAAGTAAACTTTGTCAAATATAGATTTATATCTCTAGCTCAGAATACACATTATGCGGCAGAAATTAAAGAAATCTCAGACTATCTGCCTATGCGTAATAATAGCTCGCTTAAAACTCTCAATCCAATTATAGACTCAACAGGATTTTTAGAGTGAATGGTAGTCTCAAATGCATCGTTGTCGTATAATGATCGTTTCCCAATAATTTTTACCGGAAATTCCAGATTTTGCCAACTCTTTTTGAAACATATACACATATTTCTCGCACATGCAGAATGCAACCAAATGTGTAGAATAGCTCAATCGGAATTCTACATACCTCGATTAAAATCCAGAGCAAAAAAGATAATACGCTACTGCAAAACGTGCATCATATTAAAACACAAGCCATGTAATAAAATTATGGCACCTTCACTCAAGACAGATGCAATCTTACCTGCCCCTTCCAAACAACTGGCATTGAATTTGCTGGACCATTTGAATAAAAAAGTTCAAACCTCAGAAATATTTCTATTGTCAAAAGCTACGTAAGCGTTTTTGTTTGTTTCAGTACAAAGGCCGTGCATCTTGAAGTATGCTCAGATTTGTCAAAAGCAGCCTTCCGCGCATCATTTTCGCATTTCGTCGGGAGGCGGGGACTCCCTTTTAGAATATTCTTTAACTCCTTTATAAAGTCCGCACCTGCAGATATATCTCAAAAATATGTTACTAACGGATTCGAATGGATATTTATACCTCCTCATGCTCCTCATATGGGTGGATTATGGGAGCCAGCATTTAAAAGTTTCAAATTTCACCTTAAAAGAGTGGCTGGCGCATACAGATTCAACTTTGAAAAATTTACTACCATTCTTACTCAAATAGAAGGAGTGTTGAATTCTCGGCCTCTCTCAGCTTTTTCAGAAGATCCTAAAGACATCTTAGCATTAACGCCAGGACACTTTTTAAGAGGGGGTCCATTAACGAGTTTAACCGAAAAATTTCTCAACAAATCTTAAAACAGATGATCTCGTAGTAGTTATGGACGACTTGTTACCTCCTTCGGAATGGCGGCTAGGAAGAATTGTAAATACCTATACTAGTACAGATGACAATGTTCGGATAGCGGATATAAAAACATCAACTGATTTCATAAAAAGACCCATTGTAAAACTTTGCTATTTACCAGTAGTTGATAATGATTCTTAACCTCAAATAAATTTATTCTCCTTACTTTTGAAATTTATTTATCTTACTCTTTCATCTCTCCCAAATTCATTTGTAGCATTGTTTCGTCAGATCATCTTCATTTACTAATATCAAATTTTCGACTTCTCCCTATTTTTTATTTTTTATGGTCTTCTCTAGTGGAAGACGTTCAACCAGACGACATCAACGAAACCGTCAAGGCGGACGAGATAAAGAAATCTTCCTGTGCAGGTTATGCAAACATTTCCATTCCATACGGTTCTGTAGATGATTCCTAAGGATGGATGTGCAAACCATTGCGTCAACTGCTTGGCTAAAAGTTATGATCTAAGGGCTTGTCCATTGAGAGACACATGTAGGAAATGTGGGAAGTACCACCACACGTTGTTACATCCTGGAGTTCGTAGCAGAATTCGAAAAGAGAGATCAACACGAGCCGCTACAACCCGCAATTCGCAACCATCTTCTAGCAACCCGTCAACAACATCAAGCAACGCATCTGTAAACAAAGCTGCTCCAGACCAAAGAATAATCTCAGAGTCTGTGCGCAAGTTTTATGCGCACAGCGTGCCCGAACCGCTTAATTCGAGTGGTGGCCGGAGTTTATAAAATCCCAGATTTTATACAAACAATTAAACAAATTTACTTGTTTTCTTTACTATTTTAATATTTTTTTCAAGACTTTTTATCACTTTTTGAATTTGAAATATTTATAACTGAATTTCACCACTAGTGTAAAAGTAATTGTAACTAGTAGCCTTTCGTTATTTTGGATTGTAATCCTGGAATTATTTTGGAAATTAAAAGCACTCAATGTTACTTAGATGAAGAAACCAGGCTTACACTTAACTTGGGTTTTTTACTTTAACTTCACTTCTTTTTCAACCGTAATACTGATGGTTGATTTTAATTAATTTTGCTAAATTAAAAATAACTTAAATTATGAAAATAATGTTTGGGAATACAAAATGTTAATTTAAAAGGTTTTGTATTCGTGCTTAATTTCCAATTTTTATTCTTGATAAAGATACTGAAATTTATTGTTGATGGGATAAGCTATTCCTACGCGCATTTCTATGATTGCTTATGCCAGATCGTCAAGAAACTTCATCCATAAAGATTTTAGAAAAACTAAAGATATTAAACCAAATAAAACTGTTAAACGTATAAGAATTATAAGCAAAAGTTATACTTGTAACAATTTAAGAAAACCTTTTTAAATAACTTAAATTATTTTATTTAAATCGAAAAAATAAAATCCTAGCCTACCCGTAATAATGTAAATAAATTAAAGCTGGTGCAGTGTAATAAAGCCATATGGCTTTATTTCTCAATTCAAGTGCAATAACACCATAATCGCTTAATAACCAAAGTGAAAATAACGCCATAACAGTCTTATTGTTATGGTTATAAATTTCCAAAAGAATGAGTTGCCATTGTCAAGTGTTGAAAAAATATGGTACAGTAGGGGGAAGAGGGAGGGGAGGGAGCGCGTCCGGCGGGCGATCGTGGCGCGCGAGGCTGCCCTGCCACAAGAGGTTTACAAACTCCAAAGCATTGCCGGCCGGGCGACAGGATCTTCTCCTCTATGGTATAACAAATACCTGCTTCGCTAACTAAAGCTTCTCTGCATAGCCGGCCTTCGGCCGTGCACAACGATTGTCTTCTCTATGGTATAACAAATACCGGCTTCGCTTACTAAAGCTTCTCGGCGTAGTTAGTAGTTAGAAAACAAGGCAGATTTTAGAACCTTTACTTAGTGAAACCGGTACTTGTTATACCATAAAGTAGAAAATTTTTGCGCCCGTCCCAATTTCTACAAAAATTACAGTCCACTCAGCACTAATCTACAAATTATTTAAACCCCAAAGCACCAGATTTCTTCAATATGAAATAGATAAAACAAAAGAAAACAAAAGTAACTAAATACCGGCTAAGCGAATTATTCGCACATGTTCCTTTTCACCCTCGGTGTTTACAAAAAAAGGTTAATTGTGATATATTAAAATATATTAAAGTCTGTTATTGCCAAGTGTTACCGAGCCTGCAATGGAAAACCCACTAGTAAAAAGTTTTCAAAAGCCTCAAATTTAAGTTGGTATGGACAGGTATATAACACTGGTTAAACGGGATCGCAGCCTTACCTCTTCAGCTGTTGCTTCGGCCACAAAAGTACAATCTTTTGATAGAATAAATTCACAAAATCGTTTTGCAATTCTGAAAGGTGAATTCTCTGAAGCACCAAACGTGAAAAATTGTCCAAGCCTCCCCAATATATCATAGGGAGAAAAACTGAAAAAAGCTAATAAAGAGTTTGATCTCGGTGATACGTGAAAATTCGTTTAACGTAGCTGCAATCAAGCGTGGTAGTATAAACGAGACAATAAAAAAAAAAATACAAAATAAAAGTTAATCAAGAAACTGATCTTCGTTAATTAATTGTTAAATGAAGCACTTAAAAAAACTTGTTTACATACCCAATGAAGAGCAGTAAATGTCTTCAGGTAGTGATTAAGGGAATCGACTCATGTGTGGACCCAGAAGAAATAAAAACTTTCTTAGAAGAGAAAGGCTTCAAAATAAAACATGAAGTAATTATTAAAAATAGGGTAAATCCCCAACCACTATTTTGAGTGGAGTTAGAGACGGGCGACGTTAAGGTTAAAAAAAAACGAAAAGCATCCCATGGACCCGTTCACTGTTTAAACTGCCAAGAATTTGTTCATACTATGGCATATTACTAATAACCCCCTGTTCGCGTAGTATTTGGTAAATTACATGGTACAGTTCTTTTTGAAAATTCTAAAACCGACCCCAACGTAAAAAAATGTAGCAACTGCGGTGGTAATCACACAGTCAAGCAGTCGGTTGGACCAAAAACTAATCACCCTCAAATTCAGGTTACAAATCAAGTAAACACTAATGACGTTCAGGCTCCGCAGCCTAGTAATAATAGAACCTCTTACGCTAACGTGTTAAAATCAAACCATGAGCCAATGCAAGGTGCTTCGCTAATTGTTGATGAAACTCCAGTCTCTTACTTAATTAGTCTAAAAAAAACATAGAAATATTAATGCAAACAGTTAATAATTTCACGAGCACAATGGGTAGTATGATGCAGGAACTTCTTAGAATGCATTTGATGTAATTACAAGCTGTACTTAACAAGCCATGAACTGTTTAAAAATTTGGTTTTGGAATGCAAACGGCATCCGCCAAGGTAAAAATGAACTAGAATAATTAAAAATATGCAAATTGATGTTATGATGTTTTCTGAAAATCATTTGACCTCAAGAAGTACACGTAAAATCAATAGCTATATACTATATAATACCAAGGACCCTCGAGTCGGTTTCTGCCATTTTGATAAAAACCCGAGTCCTACCCTAATGTGTGATCATCGTGAAGATTAACTCCAAGCAACGAGCATTTGCGTTGAGGAATTAAATAGAAACCTAGTAATTTCATTGCTTTTCTCCCCACCTAGATGTTCAATATAAGATAGCCAATATTAAATTTATTTTAAATCATTAGGACACCGTTCCCTGGCCGCTGGGACTTATAACATCAATGGGTCGTGTTTTATTTAATACAATTTCTAAAATGGATTAATATATGGTAGCGAGCGGACGACTAACATATTGACCTACTGATCAGCCAAAAATTTTATATGTCACGGTCCGCGGTGTGGTTAAAAACATCCACATAGAAACGATTAATGTTGAAGCTTTTTTAGAAATATCATCCGACCACACACCTATAATTGCTTCTTTAAATACCCCATGTAACGGTTTTTTTTTTCTTATCGGACATAACGAATTTTATATGACAATGATACTCTGCTGACCGACACTGATAGCGTGAGAATATATAGTTAACATGGCAACGTATATTTTTTTTTGGGGTACGAGTATGTTGCTTTCGACTGTGGCACATCGTGTCTCCTACTTCCTTTCATTCATAAAATTAGTTTGGTTGTAATATATTGTGGGGCAGGAAAACCAAAGGTGGAAACCATAAGATAAATTTGCAATCTTGTGCTTGGATAAACTTTTATATAGACTTTAATTGTCAATCTGGTCTAAATTGTTTCATTGAACATACATATATTCCGATTAACAACTGGGTAGGATAATTTCGTTGGACAGTTGATAACAGTACCAAATTGATTCTTTCAGTTTCCCTAAAAGGGGAAGGTATTGGGTGTTGAAACTTGAGTTTATATACATATGTCAGTTTTTATATTGCCCGTACAGACTGGGATATATTGGGAAAGCCACCCTACATGCAAACACACCAAATTGTTAAAATACCGGCGATTCCTTGGATTACAATGCTCGTAAATCTGGGGGCACAACTTGCCAATACCCACTGGAAGCGTAGACGGACATTAGGAAAAAAACACATAATTTACCTGGTTTAAGGTGAATATTTATGAATATTGGGTTTTATAGTGCCATAAAATTAGATATAGTATATCTGTAATTTGTCGAGTGTAGACGTGTTTTGTTAGCGCTCCGTCTTAATCAAAATTTTTTGCACCATAAACAAAATAATAAAAGCTTGGAACATAAAAATTGACAGAAAAAACGTGAATATTCGAAGTGTTTATAAAAGCAAATGTCTATTTGTGATCATAAATAACAAATTTATAAGTAAAAACTTAGTTAAGATTACAAAAAAATTTGCTAAATACATATACAAAAACAAAATAAACAAAATAAACCTCTGTGAACAGCTGATAAGTGTATGTTGCCGGTTACTTTGCTTTCAACATTTAAGGTAGAAGTACATAACACGCGTTAGTGCGCGCGCGTTCTGTCGTCTTCTGTCAAAAAAAGTTAAGCTAGTGTGTTTTCATAGAACAAGCTACATGCAAAATATTTTGACGCGTTTGCGCCAGAAAGTTGGTTAACTTTGAACTTTTTAACGCGTTGTGTGTTTTTGACAAGTAATCAGCTGACAATAAAAAGAATAATTTAACAAATTTGTGAATCATGAAAGAAAAACTTATTGAAGAGCTAAAAAAACATACAATATTTATATAAAAAGAATAAATTTAATAAAATAACAAAATCTTGATATACTTTCGAACCTGTTTTTATTGCACAAATAAGTAAACAAATAAAAAAACAGCTGACAGGAATGGCTTTTGTAACGCGTGTTGTGTAACTTGCAGTTTTTGACGCGCTAAAGTTTATAAACGCACGATACTTGTCGACGAACTAACGCGTGTTATGTACTTCCACCTTTAGTGTCAAAGTATAAAAACAAACCAAAAGCTTTATTCATTTAAACTTTTAATATAAGCTTTTGAATCTAAAGCTCAGCTTTCTAATTTATTTCAAAACCTTATGGTTATTGGTGCTGCTTTATATTTATATTTATTGAATTAAAAATTGTAGCATACCTTAGGGCGGCATTAAAATTAAATAAAATAAAGTTAATTTACACCATTTCCAATTACTTTTGTTTAAATTACAAACACATAACAACGATATGAATAACACATCGCAGCTAGAAGTATCTCCTACTCAAGAAAAAACGTCTCCTGTCCTTAATACCCCAGCACCTAAACGTGGACGTGCTGAACTCCAAAAAACCATTTATGAGAACATATGTAAAACTCCGCGTCTTTCCAATATCGACTCTCCATTCCGTTTACTACAGTTGCTAGACTCGAGATTTGAAAAACAAACGGAAGCATTAACCAAGTTAATGAAAACTTCAGTGATGGAAAGCGAGCTTCGAATATTAAGCAAAATTGAACAAATTGAGGATAATATGATTGAGCTTAAAAAAAGCTTAATTGATGTCACCACAAGAGTTTCAAAGTTAGAAAGTGTATCGGATGAAATAACATCACTTAAATCCGACTTGAACGAACTTAAATTACAGCACCTTAGACAGGAAAACTCTCTAGTTGCTTGTGACCTACGTATTAATGGTATCCCATTTTATGATAATGAAGATCTACCGGGAATCTTTGATGACATTTGTCACACTTTGGATATTAAAACCCCCTCTGTAAAGGCCATCTATCGTTTACAAAACAGAAACAATAAAAACAGAAACAATTCACCTGATGCTGTTATTATTGTGAAACTTATGTCTCCATATGATAAAATTTTTTTGTTAAAATCTTTAGCTGGATTTAGAAAAGCTAATCGGTGTTCTTTAATGCTCAAGCATATTGGCTTTAAGTCGGGTAACTCTGAGCGATATAAATCTGATGATCCTATTTACATCAACGAAAACCTTACTTCAACGAACTACAGCATCTTTATATCAGCTTTACGGCTCAAGAGGAGTAATCACCTTAGATCAGTTTTCACTATGCGTGGATTAGTTTATGTTAAAAATGATAATACTGAACAACCTATTCGTATAGATAACCTCCAACAGCTGAATGAGTTTTTTCTTCCAGCTAACAATGTACCACATAGCAACGATTATTTCAATATGTATTCTAACAAAACTTCTCAATAGTATATTTTATCCTCATTGTATCATCAGTTATTTTTATTTAAATGTTAACTTTTTAAATTTAATTTGTTATGCAATTATTTTAGAAATATTAATAATTTTTTCATCTATAAAACATTTTATATTTATCTTCGTTGTTGTTTGTTTGCTATCTAAGCCACAAAACCATATTAAACTTACAACATAACATTCGTACTAGTTCCAATGATGGATCAATGAATATGTTACGTGTTCTAACCAAAATTAAAAATGGTATTCACATATCTCATATCAATGCTCAAAGTTTAAACAATAAAATAGACGAGTTCAGATTATTCTTCGAAAACTCATCTGTAGATGTTATTTGCGTATCGGAAACTTGGCTTAATGAAACTACACCTAACAGCTTTATAAATCTTGATGGATACAGAACGTTTAGAGCTGACCGAATAACGCGTGGTGGCGGTGTTGCAATTTTTATAAAAAATAATATTAAATGTCGTTTTATATCCCTGAATAGAAATAACAACCTGCCTAATGCAGACAAAATTGAATATATATTTATGGAAATTACATCAAATGGAAACAAATTACTACTAGGATGTGTATACCGACCTCATTGTAATGTGCCAACCGATACTTTTCTTAACTATCTAGGAGAACTTTCTCTCTCATATGCTGATACTGTTATTGCCGGTGATTTTAATGCAAACTTACTAACTGAAACAGCTTTTCCTAACGATCTGTTATCTCTTGGGATTAAACCTGTTAATTGTTCTGTACCTACTCATTTTTCCTCGTCGTCAAACACGCTACTCGACTTGTTTCTTGTTTGTAATAAATCCAAAGTTCTGTTATACGATCAGCTATCTGTTCCATGTTTCTCGAAGCATGATCTTATTTTTACCACATATGACTTCAGCCTAAACCACTTTGATCAAAAATTTACGTATCGTGACTTCAAACATGTTAATTATCAAGCTCTGCATGAACATTTTTCAAATATTACCTGGAACTCTATTTACCACATGGCATCTGTAAATGAACAAATATCATTTTTCGAAGATAAAATTACCTATTTGTACGATTTATTTATACCGCAAAAAACTAAAATCATAAATCATGGCACTCGACCATGGTTCTGCCCAGCAATAAGCAACCGGATAAAGCAAAGAGATTTATCTTACTCTCGATGGAAACGTTTTAAAATCCCACAGCTATATAACGACTATCGAAGACTTAGAGCTGAAGTAACTCGAGAAATAAGGAAAGCTAAAATTCGATTTTATGCTGAAAGATTCCAAAATGCTGCAACTAGCAAAAATCCATGGCAAACAATTCATGATATCGGAATTGGCAAAAAAGATATTAACATTCAACACAACTTAAATGCCGACGAACATAACAACATTTTTTCTACCATACCATCTGCTGATGATAACATTTTAACAAACAATTACCTCACCACCATTGAAAATGTCAATATATGTAGTGAGTTTAAATTTCGCTGTGTTAATAGTGAAGAAGTAGTATCATGCTTCATGGCGATAAAGTCTAATTCCATTGGCTATGACAATATAGATCCCCGTTTCATAAAAATCCTACTACCAAGGCTATTACCATTTCTTTTACATATTTTCAACACTATTTTTACAACTTGCGTCTACCCCAGCAACTGGAAACAGGCTAAAATAATTCCGGTTCCCAAATCTAACTCCGAATTCAGGCCAATAGCGATACTCCCATATATTTCTAAAGTAATGGAAAAACTGATGTACCTACAGATTAATGAGCATATACAAAGTTTCAGTCTATTAACACCAATTCAATCTGGATTCCGATCGAAGCATAGTTGTGTTACTGCTTTAATTAACCTGTGTGAAGATATTCGTATGGACATTGATGTGGGAAAGTTAAATATCCTTGTACTACTGGATCACTCAAAAGCTTTAGACACTGTTGACCACTCCATGTTGAGTATTAAACTACAAAAATTGTTTCAATTTTCATCAACATCTAACAGACTACTCAAATCGTATTTATCAAATAGACGCCAATCGGTATTCTTAAATAATGGTTATTCATCTTCCATCCCAGTTCCTAAAGGAGTTCCACAAGGATCAATTTTGGGGCCACTATTGTTCTCAATGTATATAAATGACTTACCACAATGTCTAAAATATACAAAGGTCCACATGTATGCAGATGATGTGCAAATATACATTGATAGTACGGTATTGAAGAAAATGTGGAAAAGTTGAATACTGATTTGAACAACGTCTACAACTGGGCCACAGCCAACAAATTTTTAATTAATCCTCAAAAGTCAAAATGTCTTATTATGCACAAAAAAACTACTCGGGTAAACTCGAACTTTGATATTTTGCTAAATAACCAGAAGGTTGAATGTGTATCATCTGCAAAAAATCTTGGTGTCATTTTCAACAACAACTTGGATTGGTCAAGCCACATCAGAAAAGCCGCTGCAAATACATACCTAAGGTTACGAGAATTATGGCCTTCACAATTTTTTACACCTCTTGAGACTAGAATTTTGATAGCTAAAACATATTTAATACCTCAATTAGTATATGGTAGTGAAATTTTCACTTGCTGTGACTCTGCAAGTAATAACATACTACACAAAACATATAATAACATTATAAGATATGTATACGGTTTACGCAGATATGATCACATATCGTCATTTTCAAACAAACTTTATAAAATATCTTTTAAAAATTTTATGGATATGAAAGTACTTGTCATGATGCACAAAATCATATATACAAAGGAACCATCTTATTTATATAATCGCATAGTATTTGCAAGATCCAATAGAGGCAACAAACTTATTCCATTTAGTCATCGTAGACTTGTCTCTGAGTACCAATTTTTCGTATATTCTATCCGTCTTTGGAACTCACTTCCTAATTCTCTCCAAGCAAACAACAACGCTAGAGATTTTAAAAAAGTTTTACTTGCACATTTTACTTAAAACCCATTAATTTTGATTTTTCCCAATAATATCTTTGTTTGTATGTCTAATATAGTATAATAATTAGTAAACATTGTATTGTTATTTATAATTTTTAATTATTGTATAATTTGTTATTCACTAATGTATTATCTACACAATCTACCTTTTATAACAAACTTAATTCGCATACTATAATTATAAGATTTAAATCTTGTTGTATGCGATATACAAATAAATAAATAAATAAATAAAAATTCCCACTACTGTTTAAACAGAAAAAAGGAACAAATTACTATGCGCATAACATTGTTTATTTTATGAAGTCACGCTTTCATTAACAATTTAATTCTATATACCAAGTATTCATTCATAATCACACTTCACTCTGACGTCATCAATTGCTAACTTCTATATAATTTAACCCAGTTTGCTTATTCCAATATTCTTAAATAATTCATCACAACTTTATTCTTAATAACACTCAATAAAGCCATTTCGTTTTATCAACCGTATCATTGAGGCATAACGTTACAAAAATAAATTATTTTAAAATCAGTATATATATTTGTCCGTCGTTAACTTTGTTCGTCTGTGTATGTTCGTCTAAAACTCTAAGAAATAGTAAAGAAAAAGAAAGGAAAAGTTTAAATTAAATTATAAATAGGAAACATAAATGATTAACCAAATATTTTTTTTAAATAATTTGTGTGTTAAGTAAATCCTTAACTATTTTTTTTTTAATTAAAATATGTGAACGCCGAAAGCAAAGTAAGAAGGCGAATTCAGCCACAAAACCTTCTATTTATTTTCTTTTGGTTTTTAGTTGTGATCGTTTACTGAGTTAATTTATTTTTTAAGAAAAATTAGTTTACTTGAAAATTAAAAATATTGCATACTAGAAATTGTATGAATCTAAACATGAATTACTAAATATACTTTAAATAAGATAAATGTTGAAAATGAGACTGTGTAGTTAAATTATTACTTCTAAAAGGGGCAATTATAAGGTTTATATTATAACCCAGCACCATAGTTGCTATTGGCGTAAAATATAGGTGGGAAAATGTGCTCCAAGGCCAATCAACTTCCGTTGGCCCAGGTCAGTAGAATATGAGAGATAATCTCAGAATTCGGCATTACCAAGAGGCATGTGTTTAATTTCTTTTGTTGTAGCATTAAAATCTAGGATAGCCGGCAAGAAAAAATAACATGCCTCACATATCTAGAATTAAGTTTTGAGGGTCACAACACAAAACAGAATTGTATATCCAACTGGTTACTTAGCGACGTTAGGTTAAAATATATATCTCTACACCCATTGCACAGAAAATATTCCGCTTAATACACCGGACAATATATATCTCTCTATTGTTAATTTTGACAGTTATCTAAAACTAGCTCTTCAACGTTCCAGTTTTGCCCCCAAAAAATATTAAAATATATTCCACAGATGTCGAGTATCTCTTGCCTGAAAATGAGAAGATAGTGTACAAAAAGGCTCAGAAGGTTACTGCAGACTAAGAAAACGGCTTCTCTGGAAAAAATATCGCAAGGAACTTGATGCAGCTCCACAATCAGACTACTCATTATGGGGAGCAGATAGAAATCTCTAAAGGCCAGTTGTCTCTAAAACACCATTAAGAAACTTGAATGGTAGTTAGGCAAGAAATTATACTGAAAAAGGAAATAAGTTTGTTGATTATTTGAAAAACGTATTTACCCCAAATATATCTCACTATATTGCGGTCGCGTTACGACCTGATGCCACTATTGTAGCTGTTCCCCTAAGATTTGAGACAAGAGAAATCGAAAAGGCTATTAGTGCTTTTAGCCCCTGGTTTTGATAAGATCAGTAACAAAATGCTTTTAGAGCTACCCAGCATAGCAAAGAGAATGATTTTTAATGCTATTTTACTTTTTCAATACTACCTTCAAGAATGGAAAATTTCCTTAGTTATCATGATACCTAAACCAGGAAAGGATCTCACAAATGTTGATTCATATAGGCCTATAAGCTTACTATCTAATATATCAAAGCTGTTTGACATGCTGTTAGTGTCAAAATGAACTCCAATTTTTAATGAAAATAGATGTATTCCAATCCACCAATTCGGCTTTAGAAGAGAACACAGCACAATTGAAAAAAAACCCATCGAATAGTAAACGCCATAAGAAAAGACTTCGAAGAAAGAAAATATTGTTCCGCTGTTTTCATCGATGATTCTCAAGCTTTTGATAAAGTCTGCCATTAATGCTTATAACATAAATTGAAGCTAAAATTACGAGTAAGCACACACAAGCTCTTAGAAAACTACTTAGTCGGTCGAACGTTTATTGAAGCAGGAGTCCCTAAGAGAACCATCCTGGGTACATTTTTATACTTAATATATACCTCGGATATGCCAACAAAGTTTTTCTAAGCGTGCACGAAAACAATCAAAAAGCATCTCGATACGTACAGGATCATACATTTCAGCTAGAGCTGTGGTTAAAACAATGGAGGATAAAGGTCAATGAGCAAATGTGCATATATGTATATAACATTAACCATACTTGGGGAATCATGCCCCTTATTTGCTTATTTGAAGAAACTCTGTCCTGAATATCTATTGCAAACTTCTACTTTACAACTCCATCTAAAAGCCAATCTGGTGCTATGGTACTTGTTGGCACTTCCTCGGCCTCTTATATCTTAAAAATTCAAAGTCGCCAAAATAAACTTCTTCGAATAATCACAGCTGCCCCTTGGTATGCTAAAAACTCAAATATTTACAAGGATCTCAATGTGCCATTAGTTAAAACAATGATAACGAAATATGCAGTAAAATAAAAAGGCTTAAATTGCTTCCGAACCCACTAGTTCGAAATATTTTAAATGAAAGCGGCCACACGTGCTTAAGCAAAAGCGGCACTGCAGCACTTACACATTTCGATGAGCGCCAAACACCTATATATGAAAACAGAACCCGTGATGAAGAAAATGTTTGTCTGGCACTGGCAGGACATAAAATAAAGTATTAGGATACGATTTTATTGGTAGTTCATATTTAATATATGAAGATTCAATAAATAAATAATGAAAAAAGCAAAGAAAAGTAATAAAGTTATCAATTAAAAAGTGCTAAGGGTTTGGACTATCGTCATAAACAGTATGGATAGTTCTGTTCCTACAGAAGATGGTTGCAGTTTGAGGGGTATGAGGAGAGATCTCTTCCTAATATTTTGAACAGGCACAAAGTTCCTCAACCAAGTGCCGCACCGTATAGAGATGGCATTCGATTCATCACTACTGAATTCAAAAAATTCCGTTCATCCTATTTACAACTTGAGATTCCTCCTTAGTAGGAGAATAACAGTAGAGGAGCAATTTAAACACAAGGCTCCCACTCAATGCACCAATTGCTAGGAATATGGGCATAGAAAATCATATTGCAAGATACATCATTTGTGTATGGTTTGTAGTGACGTTCATAAAACTTCGGAAGAAAATCACTCCAAACTTGACTTGAACATTAAGCGCGATTTATTGCTAATTAATTCCTCATATGATCTATCGTCTGATCATTCACCTTTAGAATATTCTAAAAGGCAGCTTTAATGGCGGTTGAAGTATAAAAAACTCATCTGACATCAAAACAGCCGTAGACCAATTTACGGATGTCTTGGATTCTGCGGCAGAAATGCAACTCAATTAAGCGTGCTCTGCACAACATATCAGTGGAAAAAGGAGGTTGATAAGGCAATAGCAAAATAATCATTCCTCAACTACGGTTATGCCAGGTAACTCTACACAACATATTGAGACAGAAACAGAACTCTGAAATAGAAGGCTACTTTAACAGCCTAGATGCCATAATTCTAATTACAGCTTATAGAAGGCTCTAAAACATATATAATGCCCTATAACCCACTTACCTCCACTAAGACTGGACAGCCGAACCTGGGCCAACAACACAAATGAAAAATAAACACCTTTGCAAGCCACTTGAAAGTTGTCATGCCACGTGATGTACATCAGAGATCAACAATGAGTAGTGAAAAAGTGAGTAGAGCTAAATCATTTTTTTTTCAATATTTATATTGAATCTTCATTTACTAAATATGAACTAACAATAATTAATCAAATCTTAGCCTAATACTTTGTTTTGTGTCCTGCCAGTGCCAGACAACAAATTTCGTCATCACGGTTTCTGTTCACATATCTAGGTGTTTATCGCTCTTCTGATTGGGTGAGTGCTGCAGTGTCTCTTCTTCTTAAGCGAGTATCGCCGCCATGATTTAAAATATTTTGAGCTAGTGGATTTGGGTGTTGTTGAAGCCTTTTTAATTATTTTACTGCATATTTTGTAATCATAGTTTTTACTAATGGCACATTGAGATCCTTATGAATGTTTGAGTTTTTAACATGCCAGGGAGCGGATGGCCGAATCAGTGCCCCATAGTTGAATACCGTAGCACCAGATAGGCTTTAAGATAGAGTTGTAAAGTAGAAGCTTGCAATCGAGACTAAGGACAGAATTTCTTCCAATAAGCCAATGGATTTGGATGGTTTTTAGTTTCATTTGAGTATATTTCGCCTCTATATGGCTTTTCCACGTTAAACGACGATCTACATGTATACCGAGGTAGTTTACATGCGAATTTTGAGGTATTTTTTGATTATTGATTTTAATAGGGGGCATGATTCCCGACGCAAGGTGAATGTTATATGTACGCATTTCTGCTCAATGGCCTTTAGCCTCCATTGCTTTAACAACACTTCGAGTTTAAATATATTATCCTGTAAGTATCGAGATGCTTGTTGACTGTTTTTGTGCACGCTTAGAAAAGCTGTATCATCAGCAAGTGTTGAAGTTTGGGTGTAGTTGAAGGCATGTCCGAAGTATAAATTAAGTATAATAGAGGGCCCAGGATGCTATCTTATGAGATTCCAGCGCCACTTGGTTGAGGGGGGGTTAACGACCGACTAAGTAGCTTTCTAAAAGCTTGTGTGTGTTTGCTGGTAAGTTTTGCTTCAATTTATGTAATAAGCCTTCATGCCAGACTTTATCAAAAGCTTGCGAAACATCAATGAAGAATGCCGAGCAATATTTTTTTTCTTCAAAGGCTTTTCTTATGACATTAACTATTCGATGAGTTTGTTCAATTGTGCTGTGTTTTCTTCTAAATCCGAATTGATGGTTTGGAAAACCACTATTTTCGTTTAAAATCTGTATCAATTTTGACACTAATAATTTCTCAAATAGCTTTGATATATTTGATAATAAGCTGATAGGCCTATACGACTCAACATTTGTATGATCTTGACCTAGCTTTGGTATCATGGTAACTAAAGAAACCTCCCACTTTTGAGGATAGTATTCCAGACGTAATATCTGTGGTTTTCATGGGCAACCGCGTATGTCTATTTTTTCGATTTTGAAATGTTTATGCTATATTGCTTAATTTTAAGCGCTCTTTACATTTTTTAAAAAAATTTTTAAAACAGATAGACCCATTCCGATGTTTTAACTCAATTACAAAGTTCAAAAGGTGCAATATCTAACCCATAGTTTGATCTATAATGTTTTTTTCGGCTCTCCTGAAAAATTTTATTTTAAGACATACGCGGTTGCCCATGAAAACCACAGATAACGCATTAAAGATAAAAAGCATAATTTTCTTTGCTATGCGAGGTAGCTCTAAATGCATTTTATTACTGATTTTATCAAAACCAGGTGCCTTCTTAGTATTTAAGTCACGAATAGCCTTTTCGATTTCTCTTATCTCAAATCTTAGGAGAAAAGCTGCTCTAGCAGCAACAGGTGGTAACTCGACCGCAATATCGTGAGATATATTTGGTGTAAATACGTGACTAACACACAGATTTCCCTTTTCAATATCGTTTCTTGCCCAACCACCATTCAAGTTTCTTAATGGTGGATTAGATATAACTTGTCTTTTTAGATTTCTAGCTGCACGCCATAATGAGTAGTCAGATTGTGGAGTTGCATCAAGTTCCTTAAGATATTTTTCTAGAGAAGCCGTTTTCTGAGTCTGCAGTTACTTTCTTAGCCTTTTTCTGCACTCTTTTAATAAATTCTTAAGTTGCGGGGATCTGTACAGTTGCCACTCTCTTCGAACTCTCCTTTTTTCAGTCAAGAGCCGCTCGACATCTGAAGAATATATTTTATTATTTTTAATTTTTTTGGGGGGAAATGCTGGAATGTTGAACAGCTAGTTTAAGATAACTGTCAAAGTTAACAATAGAGAGATCCACATTCTCCGGTGTACTAAGCTAAATCATGACTCACAATTTCTTGTACTTGTACGCACTCATACTTATTGCAATGTTATTTAAGCTCATATTCACTCAGAAGTTTAATTTGATTCATCTAACTCATACTTATTAACATTTGTAGTGGCTTATTTACAATCAACTTAACTCAATGTCACTGTTGCCAGAAGTGCAGATTTCTCTGCATTTTGCTGATTTTTCGTTGCAAAAATTACGAAGTGAGATTTGCAGATTTTTGCTTTCAAATTGCAGATTTTTTGAAATTGAAGAAATTGTAAAAATTTGACTTTTATATTGAACTTTGTGACTAACTTTTTAAAAGATTAGATTTGAGAGATCAATTTAAATTTTTAAAAGGAATAAATCCAAATGTTTTAGTTAAATCAATATTTGAAATTTTAGAAACAGTTTCCAAATTTAATATGCAAAGAAGAAATGCAAGAATTGACTCTTGCTTTCCAATACATGATAAATAAAAATATCAATTTATTACACTTTTGGAAAAATAAATGTCAAATTAAAATATTTGACTCAAGAATAATTTTCCCAAAATCGTGCCTTTTGGTTAAAAAAACATTTGTTTTGCCACATTCATCAGTTAATGTGGAACCAATATTAAGTTAATATACATAAATAAAACAAAGCAAAATCGTTAAGATAAAATATCGCTTGAAGGAATTTTGTACACAAAAGACTTCCTTAAATTAAATAAATCAAATTATTTTAATACTCTAATTCAAAATAAAATTTTACGACAAATGACTTCTGAAATTTACAATAAAAAAATGTATTACATTATTTTAAATACGATGATATGATACTATGTATGCACAATGTTTTTAAATATACATTTAAGTATATACATACATTCATATAATATATATTTTTTCTGCTGGCGTCTAATAATTGTAAATTTTTCTGTACATACAATATACCTCATTGCTGTCCAAAGGAAGGCTAAGGTAAAATGTAAAAAGAAAATACAATATAATAGTCTGGCAGTGTATAAAGTCATTTCTGAAAAATTGAAGGAATAGAACTATTACAAAAAAGCTTTATAAAATACATAACTGAAATTTAGCTCATAGAATAAATTCGAAAAATGTTAAAAATAATATAAAGTAACCTTCGGAATCCGAAAATAAAAACAAAATCAACCCCAAAATAAAGTATTTTACGTTGCCAGATTTTTTGCAGATTTTTAAAATTTTTTTTCCAGATTTTCCAGATTTTTTAGTACAATTTTTCAGATTTATTAGAAAAAATTTCTGGCAACAGTGCTCAATGTGTATTTTATACACATACAATATACAAATACACTGTATAGACGAAGCGAAGCATTTACACAAGGTAAACTCGTTGCTACAACAAGACAAAAACAATACGCCAAATTGTTTTTGTATTTGGAACCATGGTGTCAAAAAAAACGCAACAATGTGCCTTTAAAATAAAAACACAAATTGAAAAAAAAACAACACGTGCAGTTCAGAATAATAAGCTGAAACAATTTTTAATATATTGTGCATTCTCAAGCATAAAAATAAAGTATTATTGCAAAAAATAATGCATTTAAATGTATTTTGTTTGCTTAGTAATCACAAGAATTAAAATTTCACAAAAATAAAATGTTTTTCACAATTTTACACTTTTTTAATTCAAAATGGCGCGCACTAACCATAAGTATGTAAACAAACACAAGGAACCAACGTGTTCCAAATGGGGTAAACAGCTGACAAACATATGGGCCAACGAGTTTACCTTGTGTAAATATACCTTGGTTGTATCTATGAAGTGGACGATTTTCGGCAAATTTATCTGGCAGCGAAGTTGAAGTTGTGTGTTTCATCTGTTGTGTTAAAACGGTAAATGGATGAGCTAAATGAGTTGAATCAATTGGGGGATTCACAAGGTGTCATAAAGTCATATGTCTTAAAATAATAACATGAAAAAATACGACTGTTGTGAACAACCCCTCATAATTTAGCGTGCTTATTTTGAATTAAGCAGCTGATTTTAAACATCTAACTTCAAAATATTTTTTAATTCTTTTCCATGAATTTATAAATTAAATTGGGTCTTACCTGACTATTTTCCATTTTGCAGACGCAAATAAGAAATAAATTTGTTTTTGTTTGTTTATCTAACAGCAGAGTCATAAGCCGATTTTATTTGACGCCGCAAGTGATTTCTTGCAAAAATTGCTAGCCGTAGGTCAAATTTTGATGTTAACCGGATAAAATTATACCATCAACGGCGACGCACAGTGGCGCCATTTGAGTTTTTTCGTTGCAAAAATCATATCTTTTGAACCGAATAAGGTAATTGAACAGTTTAAACAGCATATGATAGATAACTGTTCAGCCTATGAAATGTGCATTTGAAAAGGGTGCTACGCTGTGTAGGGGCCTACTTATGGGTTATCAAAGTTAAAATTAGTAGAAAAATCAATTTTATGGTACCTAAAAAAAAATTATTTTTACATTTTTAGATTGTTTTTATTTTTTTTTTCTTTAGGGTTCTAAATTATTACCCAACAAATTAAAAAAAAAAATTTTTTTTTTTTAAATTTATTTTTTCAATTTTCTGTATTTTCGGTATATGGGTAATTCCATGTCAAAACGACCAAGAGTGGGACACGACCCCTTCCGATTTTAATGAAATTTGGTGAGAATGTTCCTTTTATCTTATAAGGAACATATATGAACGAAAAAAAATTTTAAAATTTTTTTTTCAAAAGTTATGTCATACTCAAAATGTCATAATTTCGCCGAATTAGCCGAATGTGTTGAGCTTATTTCTTCAATAACTCGAATAACTCGAATACTCGATAACTCGAATGCCGCGCACCTGGCATTTCACCCTAATTGGGGACGCTGAATTCAGTGGTGCTAACCGTTTTTTTAAATTAGCTCTTGTTTTCAAGATATACCGTTATTTCGAAAATGTAAGGCGCTGCACAGCATATATTCGCGTAACTCAAAAATGGTTTAGTTTATTGAAATAACTAAAAAAACCGAAATTCGGCAATAAATAATAAAGTGGGGTTGGTCATACATTTGACCCATCTAGGAGCATCCTACGCGCTGTAGGGGCCAAATTAAAGAATTTTATTAAACCGCAATATTAGTATGGCAACCATGTCTTTTTAACCTTTTTTACCTCTAGAAGCCAAACGGGCACGTACGGGCAGATAAAATTTTTGAATTATGTAAAGAAATAATCAAAGAACAGATTTTGCAAATATGGCAAATATAGAAAAATATAGATTTTTGTTATTTTCCGTCAAAGTTGAAAAATAGTGAAAAAACGGATAGTTTTTAAATAGTGATTTACCAGGAGAAACACAAAGCAAACAGTTCATTTTTTTTTTATCATTACACATTTAATAAATGCATCAATCAATACAAACAAAAAATAAGGCGATTCGTTACCTATTTTTCGTGATATTACACCTGAAATCGCAACAAATTTACTAAAAATTGTGTGTTTTTTTGAAAACCGAAAGTCGGTCAACTTTGAACGGCTATATCTTCTAAACTAAAAATGTGATATTATTAAGAGTGGCAGATTTGAAATCGTTGAAAAGTTTCCTATAACATGAGTTTATTCAAAACTTCGTCGGTGCTCATGAAAATTTTGATTTTTGCAACCTCGTTTGCTCTACGGGCGCTACTGTGCGACGGCTACAAGAACTAACGCGATACGGCTCAGCCGCTCAGCTCTGGTCTCTTCTGATTAATTACGATAGCACAATAAACATAGCAAGCAACGTTCTATTAATTTAAGACACTTTTTGTTTACAAAGCAACAACAATATTTTTAAACCATTGTAAAATGTTAGAACATTATGACGATATAACATGATAGCACACCTTGTGAATACCCCAAATGTGAGTATTGTAAGTATTTTGCTGAAATTATCATCATCATATATATTATTTCTAAAGCACTTTTTTTTGTCGGTTGCAAATATCTCCCATACCACTGCATCAAATTTAATGAATGATATCTCATTTTAAAGCTTATTTCTAACACTAATGACGAAAAATAATTAGAAATTGAAAAATTAATATTTTCATTGATAAAAATTACATTTTAAAATGTATTGAAGTGACTAAAATTTCTATTAATTATTTTCATTTTATGTTACAAAAATGACAACTAACGGTGCGAAATATTCGCACGGGTCATCTAGTATATATTATTTCTAAAGTACTTTTTTTGTCGGTTGCAAATATCTCCCATACCACCGCATCAAATTTAATGAATGATATCTCATTTTAAAGCTTATTTCTTACACTAATGACGAAAAATAATTAGAAATATATTTTTGTTTGTATTAAGGATTCGTACGGGCAAAAAGTTAACGATGATCATGTCATTACCTCTAACATTGTATTCAAAGAAGTATTATAAAAGCATTTAAACATATGTATGTATGTATGTATGTATGTTAATATGTATGATATACTTATATTATGATTTCTAATATTTTTATACTTTTAATAAAACGTATTGAAGTTACTAAAATTTCTATTAATTATTTTAATTTTATGTTACAAAAATGACAACTAACGGTGCGAAATATTCGCACGGGTCATCTAGTAATTATATAAATCTATAAATATTAATTATATAAATCTATAAATATAAAAATTAAAAATGTTTGTATGTTTGTTTGTTTGTTTGTATGTTGGCTTATAGACTCCTAAACTACTGAACCGATTTTCCTGACATTTTTCTCGATAGGGGCAGGGAAATTGGTACCCCCCCATTGGATGCCAATATTAAATATCGCATATCTTAAGAGCCGCTTCACGCATTTTGTTGAACTTGTGGTAATAGGATCTTCTGAGCCCAAAATTGAAATAAAATAGCAGCGGGGGAAGTTTTACCCCCATAGGACGCCAATGTTTAATATCGGATATCTTAAAAACTGTTATAGTTAGAACGTCCAAACTTTGTAGAAGTCACTCTTATGGTGTTCTACACTATTGAAAATAAAAATAAAGCGGGTAGGCGCAGGTAAACTATAAATTTCAATGTAATGGGCGGGGTAGCCAGAGGCGGAGCAGTTCCCCTCATAGATAGAAATATTAATAAGAGCTGCTGCAAGCAATTTGTTGAACTTTTGGTAGTAGGATCTTCTGAGCTCCAAAATTTAAATAAAATAGCAGCGGGGGAAGTGTTACCCCCTATAGGACGCCAATGATTAATATCGGATATCTTAAGAACTGTTATAGTGAGAATGTTCAAACTTTGTAGAAGTCACTCTTATGGTATACTACACTTTTGAAAATAAAAATAAAGCGGGTAGGCACAGGGGAAAAATATCTTCCATAGGATGTATATTAAATATCATTCAACCGATCGAGTGGTTAAAGCAGTGTAGCGAAGCGCAACGGGTTAAGCTAGTTATATATAAATCAAACTAAGGTCATTTATGAGTATGCGTATAATGTCGACGTCGCACTTATATTAATTTCTCTTGTGAGTATGAGTGGATCAGAGTAGTTTCCCTGCAAACAATTTCGATAGAAAAATAATCTAAATAGTTTCACCATTTAGCAAAAATCTATCGCATCTGTTATTCAATTCTTATTGATGTAGTGACATCGTTCGGGAAGAAGTGTCCCACTATGGTAATATTTCCATTAAGAATCTACTAAGTGACTATATTTTGTGACGAATTAGAACGCTTTGGTAGTTGAATATCAATTGAATTTA
This sequence comes from Pollenia angustigena, assembly GCA_930367215.1. NCBI lineage: Eukaryota > Metazoa > Arthropoda > Insecta > Diptera > Polleniidae > Pollenia > Pollenia angustigena. Next base: position 4,328,719 of record OV884061.1, on the reverse strand, counting down.
GTAGCATCGCTTTTGGCTCTAAAAACTACTCTTTTGAAGTTAATTTATTTCTTATTGTCCTTTATAATAAAAAGTGGGCCATTTCACTATTTATCTTTCATTGTTTTTGTTAGACGAGTCAGAGTAAAATAAAAAATAGTTGAGCTGAAACTTTTACAAATACTGTTTTATCGGATATAAGAAACTTAAAAAAATCCACGAAAAAAGTTTCTTATAAGCGTTTCTTTCTAATATACAATTATTTTATATAAGAAACTTATTTCTTATATAAGTAGCTATGGCCACAAGACTTTCATATTTTGGTTTTCTGTCTCTTTTTTTGTTAACATTTCTAACTTTTAAATAATTATTTTCTATGTCTTTTGAGTTTTTCTCTATTTTAGATGTGTTTGCAATTCTTCTTATACCGTTTTGTATTTCTTTAAAAATTTTAACTTTTGTTTTATTGGCAAAAAACACAAATCTTCTCATGAGTACCAGCTCGCTCATCTAAAACTAAAAGTAAAAAAAACTTTGTTCTTGTTGTAAAACTGTCAGAAAACAACGTTGTCCATGCAAACTACATAAATTCTGTGTTGCCGTTGGAAGTTTCTTATATAAATTCTTTTTCTATACATTTTGTGGTTTTGGTGTTTAAGAAAAATGTTCTTTAATCAGTTTTTTTCTTATAAGCGTTTTTCTTATATGAAACCTTTTTTGTTAGAAAAATCACTAAAAAGACATGGTGTTTTTGAAAATGTTTCTTAAAAGCGTTTTGTTCTTATATGAGATGTTCTTATATCCGATAAATACTGTAATTAAAAATCTACAGTACATTAGGCAAACCAATCGTTATGGGCAATTTCAACAATTATTTTTAAACAGGGACCGAAAATAACAGGTGTATTGGAATTTTAAAACAAAAAGAGCATATAGAATTAAATGTCGAAAAACTGATTCAAGTATACCATGTTGGTTAGACTGGTCGCAATTTCTTTTTTTTTTTTAATTTAATTGTTTGCGCTGCTTAAAAATATAAGGTTTGGTGTAAGAAATCATGATCTAATTTTTCAGGTCTATCCGACGAAAAATTTGAATTAATTTAAGAATTTTATTAAACCGCCACATCTTTTTTGAATACATAAAATCAAAAGTTGTTTACAGATTTTAATCATTTATAGCTTGTTTTGTTTGCAATGTTGTTTTTGCGGAATTTCGGTTTTTTTTAGTTTTTCAATAAGCTTAAGCGTTTTTGAGTTGCGCGAACATATGTTAATCTATATATACAATATATAATTTCTTAGTATATCAGGATGTTTGCATGTATGTCCTATACTTTCCGCAACTTTCTGAAGACATCTGATGACATAGGAAGCTGAAATTTGGCACACTTGAAGTACTTTCTCTGCGGAAAAAAATCTCATACAAGATGCGACCAGTCTAATGTTGGTGCTTATGCACTTGTCAATTTTAAAATATATTGATTTTTATATTTTAGATCAAAAATAACAGCTATATTTTTATTTTTATTTTTTTTTAACAAAAATAACTGTTATTTTTTGATTTTTATTTTTTCGAGCAAAAATAAAAGTTTTTCTCTAAAGAAATGTGTGTGTTTTAATAATTTTGTTGACTTTTAATAATTATTTTAATGTGCATAAGAAATTCCAATAATAACTACACATTAAAATAAAAATTTAAAGTCAACTAAATTATTAAATAACGCACATTTCTTTAGAGAATAACTTTTATTTTTGCTCGAAAAAATAAAAATCGATATGTAACTGTTATTTTTGTTCAAAAAAATACAAACCAAAAAATAACTGTTATTTTTGATTGAAAAAATAAAAATCAAAATATAACTGTTTTCGTCTGATTTTTATGAAAAAAGGAATAACTGTTACGGTCCCTGTTTTTAAATACATATAAATTAATTTTTAAATATACATAGTTTTTCATATAATTTTGTTTAATTTGACATGAAAAACCTATTTAAACATAAATTGATATTTAAATACATTGGTGAAATTGGCCATTAATGTTTCAAAGTTTAAAACCTAACGTGGACAAATTTTTTTAAAGAAATTTACAGAAAGTGGCCAATTTGTTCAAACACTAACCTTATAAAAGTTTCATCATTAAATATCTAGCATATTTTTTAATGCTTTGCAAAAATTATTTTTGTATAAATTTGTTTTTCACTAATTTTCACTAGAAAAATAAAAACACTTATTTTCAACAAAAATTAATACAGTCATTGAATAAACAAACAGTTCAAAAAATCACTAATATCCTTTAAAAAAGACAATAATAATTTTTTTAGTTCCCTTTTATGGGCTTAACTATTAACAAATTTACCCAATATACCCGAAGAGTGAGTTTGGGCTGTTTTGTGCACTCATTTAATAAATTTGTGTACTAGAACGTGCGGTAACTTTTGGATCCAGCGGGGCTTAACTTTGAGTACAATATAACTATTTAATGTTTAAAATTTAACTTTTTTTACAGCTTTATACTATTTCACACTCACGCACCACCGATCATAATGAAATTTAAGTAAAAACTGCCATAACTTAGGCAAATTGCTTTTGTACTTGGTATTCACTTTTTAACCGCAAATCGTTGCGAAGAAGTCAAAATTACATGGGCAATGTTAGTTTTTGCTGTTGTTGCAATTAAATAACTGTTACAATTAGCTGAACAACTTTTTAAAGTGACGAAAAAGTATAATTTTAGAACTCATTATTCGATTCTAACGTATTTTGTTGTTGCTAAATTCCGCAAAATCTACTGTTTAACTGCCAAATATGACGAAGTAGTTCAAATTTAGTTGATAATCGAAACTTACTCTGCCAATTGCTTGGAGGGTTAGTTTACATGATGTCTACGCACTTATACTTACAATTTCATGAGTCAGTATGAGTACCAAAAAAACGATTCATTGCTGATTTCTGGTGCACATACTTGTTCCTACCCTGCAAACAATTTCGATCAAAAAATAATCTAAATAGTTTCCCCATTTAGCAAAAATCTATCGCTTCTGCTATTCAATTCTTATTGATGTAGTGACATCGTTCGGGAAGAAGTGTCCCACTATGGTAATATTTCTATTAATAATCTACTTAGTGACTATATTTTATGACGAATTAGAGCGCTTTGGTTGTTGAATATCAATTGAATTTAGTAGTATCGCTTTTGGCTCTAAAAAGTACTATTTTGAAGTAAAATTTTTCTTATTGTTCTTAATAATAAAGAGTGGGCCATTTTACTGTTTATCTTTCCTTGTTTTCGTTAGACGAGTCTGAGTAAAATAAAAAACAACTGAGCTGAAACTTTTACAAATAATTTAAAATCTACAGAACATTAGGCAAAAGAATTGTTATGGCCAATTTCACCAATGCCTTTAAAATATAAATTTATTTTTAACTATACAAAGTTTTTCATATAATTTTGTTTAATGTGACATGAAAAACATAACACAAATTGATATTTAAATAAATTGGTGAAATTGGTCTTTAATTTTTTAAAGTTTAAAACCTTATGTGGACAAATTTTTTTAAAGAAATTAACAGAACGTCGCCAATTTGTTCAAACATTAACCTTAAAAAAGTTCCATCATATAATAAGTAGCATTAAGCTTTGCAAAAATGATTTTATAAATTGTTGTTCACTAATTTTCACTAGAAAAATAAAAACACTAATTTTCAACAAAAATTATTAGTCATTGAATAAACAAACAGTTAAAAAATCACTAATATCCTTTAAAAAAGACAATAATCATTTTTTTAGTTCACTTTTATTGGCTAAATTATTAAAAATTTACCCAATCTACCCGAAGAGTGAGTTTGGGCTGTTTTGTGCACTCATTTAATAATTTTGTGTACTAGAACTTTATTTTACAGCTTTATACTATTTCACACTCACGCACCACCGATCATAATGCAATTTAAGTAAAAACTGCCATTACTCAGGCAAATTGCTTGGTTTTCACTTTTTTAACTGCAAATCGTTGCAAAGAAGTCAATATTACATGGGCAATGTTCATTTTTGCTGATGTTGCAATTAAATAGCTGTTACAATTAGCTGAACAACTTTTTAAAGTGACGAAAAAGTATAATTTTAGAACTCATTATTCGATTCTAACGTATTTTGTTGTTGCTTAATTCCGCAAAATCTACTGTTTAACTACCAAATGTGACGAAGTAGTTCAAATTTAGTTGATAATCGAAAATAACTCTGCCAATTGCTTGGAGGGTATCGTCCAATTATTACTGATACAGTAAACGATCCAATAAAATTTAAATTAACTCAAGAAAAATCAGCGATAGAAAATGTTAATACTAAAAAATGTCCCGGACCTGACCGCATCACAGGCTCAATGATAAGACAATTACCAACGTCTCACATTGTCGTGTTTTCATATAACGAGCGGCCATAAAGAGAAGACGTTATTGTAAAGAGTTGAAATTTGGCACAAATGTTTTAATTGATAAAAGATAACAAAATTTAAAATTTCTAAATTTTCGGAGCAAGGATTCATGTACTTCCCATATATCCTGAAAAATGTCATAAAAGATAGACAAAGAGTTCAAACTTCATGAAATTTCGTATAGTTATAGTTGACCAAATTTTATCCAAATCGGAACAAGGACACGCCTAGCTGAAAAATTTCCTTTTTCATAAAATTCAAAAAAGTAATAAAATAAAAATGTATTTTATTATTTTTCCACTTTTGTCTTAAATTTCTTTTCCAAAAAATTAATTACTTCAGTATGGGCTGCTCTGTAAGAATTATGTTTGAACCAATTATTGAAAAATTCTCTAATTTGTACCTTTGATGACACTGAAAAAATTAAAAAAGTTAAATTTTCGCAACGTTTCGCAAATGTCACATACTTTTTTATAATATAAATACTTGAATTAATATTATACTTAATTATAACAAGTAAGAGTGCTATATTCGGCTATGCCGAATCTTAAATACCCTTCACCATGGTTTGGAAAGAACAGAAGTTTATATATATATTTAAATATATTTTATAAAATATATATCGTTTAGTTTTATTTAATTATTTGCACATGATTGCGTGCTATTAAATATATTAAAAGTTTAATTAATATATAGCACGTTTAGTTTTGATCGAATTTCAGTATTTGGTCATACCGACATCTTAAAGTATAAAATTACCATTTACTTTGGTGATAAAACTTGTAGTCGGGAAGTTCTATGGTTCCCGAAAATAGGTATTAAAAAAAAACTATATTTTTGACATTACTTTTTTTGCCGATATTCCGAATTTTTCTAAAAATTTCCGATATTTTGTTCTTAAAAGATTTCCGATATTTTGATATCTAAAACGTATGAATAGGTCATAATACAGCTCTAAAATTTTAGTTTTTATAAAAATGTTAATGTTTTTTAGTTCTTTTTTGGAGTATTTTGCACATAACTTAACCATTTTTAACCGATTTGGCAGATTTATATACCAACGTACTTAAAAATAATATTTCCATTAAATTGGATTATAGGCATATATGTATATATACCTACATATATGTACATATATTTAAGCAAACTTTATAATAAAAAAACAAACTTAATTATAATAAAAAGAGTAATTTTTGGGATTTCAGTATTTTGATTATAACTCAGCCATTTTTTAACCGATTTGACAGATTTATATACCGACGTGTTTAAGAAGAAATTTACCATTTACTTGTGTTATAAAGCTTGGACTCGGGAAGATCCATGGTTACCGAAAATTTTGGTCATAACTTTTTTGTATCTGAACCGATTGTTCCGAAATTTTCAGAAAATATTTTCTACTAAAGATTTCCGATCTTTTGATATATAAGGCGTAGCCATAGGTCATATTAAAGTCAAAAAATTCAGCTTTTTATACAATTTTTGATATTTTTTGTATGGGAGGTACCACGCCCACTTTTCCAATCCCGCCCATATTTTGTTGGATACTGTATATTGATAATCTAAATGTTTGTACCCAATCTGGAAACTTTGGCTCTTGCCGTTCTCAAGATATACAGAAATAAATAAAATACAACAACAACAAGGGATTTTTGGGCAAAATCAGAGGCAGTCGTGGTTTTTTGCTCACATCTCCGTCATTTTTGGACCGATCTGGCTGAAATTCAATAGCAAACTTAAACGGAGTATATGTGATATAAACAAACATCAACCTAGTCCACATCATTTCTGGGGTTTTTGGAAAACCCATTTCAACATACACACGGACAGACGGACAGACGGACAACCGGATTTGAACTTCGCTTTTCATAAGGACCCAGAATATATATACATTATAGGGTGTAGGATCAAAATTGTGGAACATACAAACGGAATGACAAAGTTATATATACCCTCTTACCTTCGGTGAAGGGTATAAAAAAAGTAGTTTTTGATAGTTTTTTTTAATTGCCAGGTAAACTTGCAAGTTGTAAATAATTATTACTTTTTTTTGTTCACATTCAGAATAACGGTAAAACACATACGATAGCTAAATGGATAAAAAAAGGGCCTTATCATATTTTATTAATATCACACTATAATATAAATGCAAATATTGCCGGCTTTATCGGCAATTTATATTATATTAACCCTTTAGCATATTCGCACTATTTTACATTTTTCTTTGCATGCTGCTCATTTACCTAAAACATTCAAATTTGATTAGCTCTAACTTTTGTATATATTAACATATTTTAAAACTTATTTTTGATTATTGTTATTTGAAATCTATTTAATAAAACTGCATCACTAAAATTCTAAAATTATAAAAAATTCTTTGTTAATTTTGTTCGGCATAAGGTCATGAGTTAAAACAAATTTTTTAAATAAAAAATATAAACATATTTTGTTTTAAAAATTCCATTTTATTTTATTTCCCAATATTTCGGTCAACTTTGTTGACCATCTTCAGGGGTTATTTAAAAATAAATAAACGAAAACAAAAAATGTATACAATAAATAAATTCACTCGTGCTGTTGTTCAGCCGTAAGCTCTTGTCAAAATAATAAAAAATATTATTTTCATTTTTGGCCGCCCACACCACACAGTGCGACGCTAAGTGTTGTAAGCGTGGCCATATATAGAAAAATCCATTTATGGAAATTAATAAAATGGCTAATGGCATTTAATAAAAGACACTTTTACTAATAAGCGTAAAAAAATCCCCATTTGCACTCTAATAGTATATCATTTTTTAAATCAAAATTATGTAAATCCAAAATACTTTTTGCAGTTATATTTAAAATGCTTTGGAGGGGAACTTCTGCGGATTTTTCTGTAGCAACAATATCATCAGGTTTAAAATTTTTCTTTGCATTAGCAATACAATAATATGACGGAAAACAATTTTTATGAACGGAATTTACAACAGACCTCATCATATTATATTGTCGATATAAAAGGTTCATATCAATGTATAAAGCCAAAGCTTTTTCTACAGAAATTGTTTTTTCTATACAGGGATCTACCTTCGTTGTTGCTTTCTTAATTGCCTCCGCAGAGTTGGCTGAAATTAATTTTTGTACCTTTCTTCTTTTTGACCTACTCGAACTTCCTTCAAAGGCTACAGAAGGTCTACTACGAACATGGCTAGTACTACGGTTCCACAAAGCAAAAGCGAAAAATAATAAAAACTATTAAAAGCATTCACAATACAGTAACCAATTTAAAAAAATAACTCAAATTTACTCCGTGTATTGGCAAATCGGTATTTAGCCAGTCACCGAACTTACGAACCGGTCCCTTTTTCGGTTGCAATCGGACCACATCCGCTTTAATTTTGAATTTAAATTACATAACGTTGGTCTCATATAGAAAGGCCCTAACTCACATAAATGCAACTTTACAGGAGAAGGCAAAAACATAATAGAAACTGTATGTATCATAATGTAAAATGGCTTCTTCAATTGCTTGTTAAACTGAAATTTTTGATGCTATTGTATTAAATTTTTGTGACGAGGTGTAATTGTGGGAAATGTATTGGAATCACTAAAAAACTCAATTTCGAAAAAAATCGAGTTAGGGCCTTTCTACATGAGACCGACGATATATTTTTTTTAACGTCTTTCGCTTCCAAAGATTTCCCTATTCGAGCTCCCACAATTCCTGATAATTTTTTAACTACATCTTTGTTTTCCTTTAACTCAATCCAAGAATTAAAAAAGTCTCGCATTTTCATGTGAATCGACACTAAAAAAATAAGAATTATTTAAATTGGCGCACTTAAGCGCAGCTAAATTTTTATTTTTATAAATTAACATACTTTTTGTTATAAAATGAAACAAAAATTATCCCGGTAATACTTGAAAATAATTTTTTATTCACTATTATTTGTTTGCTTATCACAACAAGTTTTGTTTTGTTTTATTAATATCATTCTAATAATGATGCATACACTGTTATCGACATATGTAATTAAAAATACCGTTTATATACTTAAACCATAATGCAACAACTAATCTAGTACAAATTTTTTTTATTTGCCAACTAAATTCAATTATTTAACCCTATGAAGTACATGCTCATTTTTATTCCTTTTTTATACAAAATTGCAGTTATTTCAAACCACAATTTTGAAGAGCCATATCTTTAGAAAAAATTATTATTTTAATCTAATTTTTTTACGCTTATTAGTAAAAGTGTCTTTTATTAAATGCCATTAGCCATTTTTTTAATTTCCAAAATTGGATTTTTCTATATATGGCCACGCTCAAAACAGTGTGCGTCTGCTTCAAGTATCTTGCTGCTAATCTTTAATGCAATATTCCGTGTTGGCTGGCTACTTCCCATTATCTTGCAAGAGCTCTACAATTATTACCCAAGTTAGATCGTAAGTAATAAACAAATTATAAAATATCGTTTTTGTATTACGTGTAAGTTCTAAATCGATGAATTAATTAATATTAAAGTAAAAAATATTAGAAGTCACACATATTCCAGAACATTTTTTAATATTCCTAAAAATGGTACATATTGCTTCAACTGCATCCGCAGTAGGGGTTAGATAGCTTCGGCTCCTAAGTAAGGGCTTTATACATGATCCTGGAAGTCATGATTTAGAATGTCATATGTATGCGTTTTTCACATATATAAAGAAAACTCATCCACGTTTACACATTACAGCAGGAACTTATGATAATCAAGAATATATGTATCATCTGTAATAAGTCCCCCAGAGGTCTTAAGTTTGTCTGGGAATTTTAATCGAGAGATTGACCAGACCTCTTATCTAATATTAATCCAATAGCCATAAGGATTCTTATTGGTTTATTGTTGGTTAAACTATGGCAATCAAAATAAAGGATTTTTCGATTTAACGCGAGGTGCAATTAAAGGGGATATTAAATAGCTCCTGCATTTGTCATAGTCAGTGTTACTAATTTAGCCAATTAAATTGTTTATTAGTTTTCTAAAACTATTTTTAAATAACATATATGAAATGTATATCAAAAACTCAATTCTATCAATGATTTAAATTTTTTCTTTTCCAAAAATTTTGCTAACACAAAAGCAACCCTGCTGTTGTACCTAATATTTTTGCCATACAGGTATACGATGGAAAGCGATTTTGAAAAATTAATTTCTAAAACATTTTCCTCTTATTTTCGTATGTATCCTATTAAATATTATAACGTATGTATATGTAAACTGAACTGTATTTTGAACAAAAAATCAAGACTTTTATCATTTTGAAATCTATTGATTTTCATCACTTATCTGATAGTAAAACTTTGGTCATACTTGATTAATATTTGATTTTGTTTTTTTGTTAATGCATTTGAGTCTTTTTGTTTACTTTAGACAGTAGCTTAACCATGCTTATGTATATTATAGTTGGGCCTTTAGTTATAATATTGGCAATAAATCAACTAAAGAACCAAATATAATTATTTTTTTAAGTACCAAAGTCCTCAAATTTTTAATACACTAAACAAAACGCTAAAATCAGAAAATTTGAGAAAATCCAAAAAAAAAATAAATTTTAACCTAATCGCAAGAATTTTAACAATTGATAAAATAAAACGATAAACTCAGTTAATTAAAGAAAATCAATGAAAATTAATGTAATTAAAAACAAGTAAGAGTGCTATATTCGGCTGTGCCGAATCTTATATACCCTTCACCATTGTGCGAGCGGAATACAGAGCAACTAGACAAAAACTAAATAGTTTTTACATACCTACACATACATATTTACAATACTTAAAACTTCATTATAAATAAAATTTAAAAAGCGAAAACTGGTAAATATTTTTTAAAATCGTTTTTAGGTTTTTTGCTCAAATCTAAGCCTTTTGTGGACAGATCTTTCTGAATTTCAATAGCAAACAATTCCGGACCATATGTGACGTAAATATATAATAACCTGGCCCCCATCATATATGGGGTCTTCGGAAAATCGATTTCAACGGACAGACGGACAGACGTACATGGTTAAATCAAGTTCTCTTCTCATAAGGACCCAGAATATATATACTTTATAGGGTCTTAGATCAATATTGTAGAAATTACAAACGGAATGACAAACTTATATAATATAACCTTTTCCACCTGAGGTGAAGGGTATAAAAAGAGTAATTTTTGGGATTTCAGTATTTTGATTATACCTCAGTCATTTTTTAGCCGATTTGACAGATTTATATACCGACGTGTTTAAGAAGAAATTTGCCAATTAGTTGGGTTATGAATCTTGGACTCGGGAAGATCTATGGTTCCCGAAAGGGGGTATTTAAAAAAAAAATTATTATTTTGGAATCAACTTTTTCGAATCTGAACCGATTTTTCCGAGTTTTTCAGAAAATATTTATTACTAAAGATTTCCGATCTTTGGATATGCCAAGGATATCCATAGGTCATATAACAGTCCAAAAAATCAGGTTTTTATACAATTTTTAATATTTTTTGTACGGGAGATACCACGCCCACTTCTCCGATCCCGCCCACATTTTGTGGAATGCTGTGTATTGATAACCTAAATGCGTGTACCTAATTTGAAAGCTTTGGCTCTTGCCGTTCTGAAGATATACAGAAAATAGTAATAAAAATACCACAACAACAAGGGATTTTTGGGAAAAATTAGAGGTAGTCGTGGTTTTTTGCTCATATCTAAGCCATTTGTGGACTGATCTTTCTGAATTTATATAGCAAACAATTCCGGACCATATGTGACTTAAATGTATAATAACCTGGCCCCCATCATACACACAGAAAAAAATCAATGTAAATTCGTTCAAAACAAGGTTGATTTTACATTTTTCAGTAGTGATTTTGCTTCATTGTTGTTTCATGTTAATTTAACATGATTTTACAATAGTGGTATTCACACCGAACTTGTTAATTTGTTACTCGGTAGTTTGTTAATTTGTTAAAGTTACCAACTGTGAACGACCCCCTTTTTAAAACTTTGTTAGTCTGGTAACTTTCGTAGTAAAACCACTGATTTATTGTTCTGACACAATTTATTATTCTGGAAAAAATAAAACATGCCATGAGAAAGTGTAAAAAAACAATTGTCAACCATTTAATTACTCATGCTTTGACACAAATAACGTTTACTGACGGTAAGTAGTGAGTTACCAACTAACAACTATTTTATCAGGGGTGGCGTGTCGTTAATTTTTTAAATGTTAATACGGTAGCGCGTTAAATATACAAAAACAAAATGCGTGTAAAAAAGTAACGATTAACGACTAACAAACTAACAAGCTCGGTGTGAATTCAGCTAATAACTTGCGAACAACATTTTTTTCTTTTAAAATAACTATAGTTCATGTTAATTTAACATTGCAGTAAAGTTAGAGCAAAATGTAATTAATATTGAAATAACAATCCGAATCACGTTGAATGAAAGTTATTTAAAGTTGAAACAGCGTGAATATTCTACATGAAATTCACGCTGTTGGTTTTGGTGTGTGATATAACAGTGTGAAGACAACATATGCATTTAATTAAGAATAATTTAAAACACTTACCCCTGTAACACATGTTTCACTTATTTTGTATCTCCTTTGCTAACAGAAGCATCAGCAGAATGGCCCGATAACGTTTTCGTCATCATTCAACTTTGAAAACTTGATGTACTATTTAACCTAATAATTTTAATTAAAAGAATAGGGAATTGTCTTCTTTTTATAACATATTTTAAACATGAAAATAAAAAGATCTACATACTTAAGTGTGTATGCATGTTAATTAAACAAGATAAACTTTTGATTTTAATATAAAACAGGTTTTTATGGATTCAACATTGAACAATGTTATTTTAACAGTGAATAATATTAAATAAACGTGATTTAAGATTATTTTAATATTTTTCATTTAAAATTAATATGAAATAATGATAAATTTAAATAAAGGGCATACTTTTGCAGAAATTTACCATGATTCTCAATCAACATTTCGCCATGTTATTTTAACATTTGTATTTTTTTCTGTGTGTGTATATGGGGTCTTCGGAAAATCCATTTCAACGGACAGACGGACATGGTTAAATCAAGTTTTCTCCTCATAAGCACCCAGAATATATATACTTTATAGGGTCTTAGATCAATATTGTAGAAATTACAAACGGAATGGCAAACTTATATATACCCTTTTCCACCTGAGGTGAAGGGTATAACAAGAAAATTATTCATAAATTCATAAACGCTTAAACCACCAAACTAAAAAAATTTAAAAAGAATTAATGAAAAATCTTCTAAAGTCTCAAAATCATGAACATCACAATCACAAAAAACGCAAAAGTCAAACATCTGTTTAAACTTTCAAGTAATACAAACTTTTAAAAAAAAAAAAAAACTAAAAAATGCTGATATGTCAGAAAAAAACTATGTTAAGTGTGAAAAAAATCTCCAAAATTATTTTAAGGAGTTAATAATCTAAGAAAAAAAATTAAAACATAAAAAATTTTTTTTTAATTTTCTATCGAAAAAGACGTTTAATTCCGTTTTAGAAAATCAAAGGAAACGCACTTTATGTATTAAAAAAACGGCTAGAATTAAACAAAATATTTACAAATTTTAGAAAATCTTTGATAATAAAAAGATCGCTAACTTAAATTTTATTAAAAAAAATCTTCAAATTAAAAATAAACAATTACAAAAGTTAAATTGAAAATACACAGAACCAGAAGTGGTAGGTAAATAACGCAAAATAGGGTGTAGAATTTAAGAAAAGAAGGTTATTATACAACTAACAAAAATTTTCGTCTATTTAACACACATTTTTAGTTAAATTTAAAATATTATTAAAATAGTCAAATTGAAGAAAAATCATAAATTTGAACAAGTGCGTTTGTTGTTTTTCATTGTGTTAATTTGAATAAAATTTTGTTAAATTAAATAAAAAAAAATAGTTAATTTAACAAAAATAATTATTCAAAATGAAAATTAATTCTTCATTTTAACTTTTCCCTTTTATTCAATTCTACAAATATTCGTTAATTTTTAAAAGGTTTTAAAATCCCAGTTGGAATTTTTTAAAAAGCGCAATTATATTATTTAATGCAATTTTGTATGCTTTAAAAACAATATGATTATATCGATACTTTCATATAGAAAAGCCCTTAGTAATGTTTTCTTTTCTTTACAGGACAAGGAAAAGACTTAATAAGAAGTTTTGCAGTCGAAAATTTTTTTAAGCAATTTAACAAAAACTGCGCTTAAAACAAATTCGAGACTGCAAAACTTTAGTTCTTATTAAGTTTTTTGCTTCTCCTGTAAAGAAAAGAAAACATTACTAAGGGCTTTTCTATATGAAAGTATCGATATGTAACATTACGTTGTTGAAATTAGATTAAATTGCATTACTTATAAATAATGATATAAAAAAACTAAAACAAAAACTATTTAAGTGCTAGAAATTAACATTGTTTATTATATAAACATAAATTAAATTTGTATAATCTCAAAAAGAAATTTCTTTGGGAATACAAAGAATTTCAAAAGATTTTATTATAATAAAATTTTGTTATAGTGTTATCTTTTATATAATTACGTATGCATAAAAATTGTTATACATATTAGAACTAACTATATGGACCTATAGTTAAAACGTTGTTTTCTTACGAAATATTACAATTTCCATAGTAAAAATATATCTATGCCTTAAAATAGAGGCGTATTTCGAGTTTTTTTCAAAATGGAGCTTGTAATTACAAAATTTTAGTTTTGTGCGATCAAAATTGACTGACTGTATAATAAAACTGTGTTTTCTTCTCATGTAAATGAGATATGCTTTTTCGATATGAAGCCATATACATATTTTTTTCTGAAAATTAAATTTGTTCCTTTCTAAGTCAGGCTTGAGATGATTAGGACCCATTAACTTCATTGCATTCACCTGCAATATATAAATTCAAACTTAAAATTTAATTTAATTAACAAAATGTGCAGGTGTTAAGTTTATTGCGTATACTTACATATTACCAGAAAATACAGGGAAAAGACTTGAAAAATTCCATTCATTAAGCAGTTTTTGAACTTCTTTAGTGGCATTTGGTGTCATCAAAGACGTTTTCCTTGAAATATTTTCTCGAAAATAATAAAAATGAGAAAAATACGGGGTTTAATTTTTGGGTATATATATTAATTGGGTTTTTATTTATTATATTTTGTTTGGGTTTTTTCACACAGTACGTACCGTACACTTGGGGTTTTACAGAGTAAGTAACATATAAATATTTACAACATAGACATAAAATACAACAACTTTAACTAAACGAAACAGTAATTAGTCCACTGAACAGTAATCAGGGACCGTTTACATTCTGCGCGTAAACATCCCGCCGCCCTTGCTATACTGCAACAACGAGGGCTAAGAATCACGCGGGTCAACAATTCATACAAAAAAAAATTTTTTTTTTTTTTTGGAGAGCATTTAGCCGGAGTCTGGGGTGTATCCAGAAACGTTGAAGGCCGGGGTTGGACTGCGTGCTTGGGTTGTATATGAGTTGTTGTTGTCGTTGTCGTGTGGGTTGCAGTCATTGTTAGCTGGCAGCAATGTTGGCATATGTTTGCAGGCTGGGTTTGGCTGCGAATTACCTCTTCCTTAATTTTTCTTCTCGGGTTCGGGAGTAGCCTTAGTGATGGAGGAAACTTCAATGGACGACGTCATGTACTCGACGGGATAAAACAGAATAAAAGAGAATAAAAAGAGAGAAAAAACAAGAATTAGTGGGTATCTGAACTGAGTAAGAGAACAAGCTTCTCGAAAGGCCGGGTGAAAACGCCTGAAGCTGTTCTCACGTCCGCTGTGCAGACCATTAAAATTAGTAAACGGGGTCAAAGTGAGTAGGCTGCTCTTTGAAGATAGGGGTATACCTTTGGAAAGCCGACTATACTCCGGTATAAAATTTCGCTGACATATAAGAATCAAGAATCGAGTGAAATTCACTTCTGACTAGGTTAGAATCAAGGTTTCGTACGAGCATTCACGGGTTCTTAAATACTGTAAACACCTAAACCAATACGAAATAATTCGCATTGCACGGGGTAAATCGGAAAATCGTTCTAATATGTCATACGGGCGTTCGAGCTGAACAGAAAATTATTGAACTTCAAGGTGTACTAGCATCCAAAAATTTTAAGAAGTCTGCATTAAGCAGATTCTCACGGGGTAAATCTTCCAAGAGTCGTAAATGATTGGCTGTCCATTTTCGCAAAACGAAACCTGCAGAGCCAAGAACATGGGTTAGTTCATTACGTCTCTTGAAAGCGTCTTCTAGCTCATGAGAGCCAGCCAGCACGTCGTCGACGTACATTTGGGTTTTCAAAATTTCAGATGCCGCAGGACTCAGAGGTTTACAATCGTCAGCCAATTGCAATAGAGTACGTAACGCTAAGTACGGCGCACAGTTTACTCCAAACGTGACCGTACTAAGCTCATAGTCCTTTACTTCAGCTACAGGATCATCACGAAACAATATCCGCTGATATTGGGTTTGGTTGGAATGAACAAGTATCTGTCGATACAATTTTGCGATTATAGGAACGAATCGGGTTAAACTTTACTATGTTAGGAAGTCAACAAGTGTTAAAACTCTCTGTTCAATCAAAAAAGGTAAAAAATCCGTTAAAAAACACTTGTGCCGCTGCGAAATGTTAACGGGTACCCACTATGGGTTAATCGAATATTTTTAATTTACTAAAAAACTAGCTGTTTATAGCAATTATTAATTAATTTAATTATTAAATTAATTTTTAAGGGTAAAAATCAATGAAAAGAAACAAAAATAATCACTTTTCACAATTAATTTATCAGTAACCGGGTTTTCGCACGAATAAAAAGTTGCAGCACTAGTGTACGTTGTGTGTGTGACAATATAAAAGAGAGAAAACAAAACAAACCAACAAACACACAATAAAGATGCAATGTTGTGCTTTTAATAAAAATAAAAAAAATGCACTCACTTATTAGCACAGGATTAATTTTATTTTTGAATTTTTAATTAATTTTTTAATAATTAATGGGGTAAATTTCAAGCAATCACTTAATTATTTAAAATTAATTATTTTACAAAATTCACGTATGTCCGTCCTTTCTCGTTGGCAAAATTAACGAGTAAAAAATAGCGAGTATTATTCTCTCTAGAGCACGATCGGGGGGAAAAAATAAAGAGCTTTTGTTAACAGAATAGTTAACAGAGAATAAAACCGCGGGTTAAAAAAACAAAAACAATTTCAATGATAATAAATATAAATTTAAATAAATGAAATTAATTTAGAAAATCTTTAAAAAAATTAATTATTTCACTTATTAAAAAATACACTTTTTTGGACTAACAACACACGCGAATTTAGGGATAAAACGGGGTGTAAAAATAAGCACAAACACAAAATCTCACACTGTGGTGTTTTGCCGACGGCAAATCGATTTTAGCACTTGTTGGTTTTGTTGTTTTTATATTGTCACTTTTTATTTTCACTTGTAACACAATAAAAAATCACATAACTTACCTTTTTGTTTGTTGATAAAATGGGGGTTGAAAAATGAAAAAAATGAGGATGATCGCAAATATTGATGCAAAAAATTAAGCATTCGGGATTCTGAAAATAAAATATTTTCCTGAAAATATTTCAAGGACTCGGGGGTTCAAATCCGGGTTGAAGGACCAAAATGTTTTCCTTGAAATATTTTCTCGAAAATAATAAAAATGAGAAAAATACGGGGTTTAATTTTTGGGTATATATATTAATTGGGTTTTTATTTATTATATTTTGTTTGGGTTTTTTTCACACAGTACGTACCGTACACTTTGGGTTTTACAGAGTAAAGGCCCAACCACAATGTGATTAAGTTGGCTTAAGCGAATGAGCGAATACATGTAAATTATATGAAGCAAACCATTTTGAACTTAAGGAAACTTTTTGCTAAGTTTAATGAAACTGTCATTTGCTTAAGCAAGGTGCGAATTTAATCGCACATTCCGTACGGAATCAAATGTTTTTTTATTTTGTTTTTGTTTTTGTTTTCTTTAATACATTTGAGAGACATTTTGTTAATTTTTGACAGTAGGTTAAGCCAGACTATGCATATTATGGTTGAGCCTTAAGTAACATATAAATATTTACAACATAGACATAAAATACAACAACTTTAACTAAACGAAACAGTAATTAGTCCACTGAACAGTAATCAGGGACCGTTTACATTCTGCGCGTAAACAAAAGAGTTGGAACATGAATTAATATTTGTGGAGTCACTGGATATTGTAGCTAATATTGCCAAATTGGTTTCACTGCATTCCGGGATATTATTAAGAAAAATCAGTAAAATTAGATATTTGATAAAAAATAAATTTAAAACTTGAAAAAAACGACAATCGTATCATTAAAATAAATATGTATAACGAAAATTTATGTAAATAAGGAGTATGCTATTCAGTAAAATTTTTAACGATTTTAACTGTTGTTTGACGTCAGCTGCAACTTTCAGCAATTTTTTTTGTCGTTATTTTAGCGGCAATAATTTACTTTGTGTTTATTAAATCGATAAAGTGTATTTTATTTTTAAAATAGCTGAGGCCTGACGTCTTACATACATGCATACAAACATATATTCATATGTATATGTAAATGTATGAACAAAAACAAAATCCTAAATTCAAAATTTACAGAAAAAAAAGCAAACAAAATATATAATAAAAAATGTATAAAAACCTTAAATGAACCCTTTGTCTTATTCATGAGTCTGGCCAGAGCTTTTTCCATGCATTTTTAGTAAAAAATATGCCAGAAGAGCAGAAAAAAAATCTGCATTTTGCAGATTTTTTTTCAAAAGTATCAAAATAAAGATTTGAAGATTTTTAGTTTAAAATTGCAGATTCTTTACATTCAGGTCGATTCTTAAAATCACGTGATTTCAAATCACAAATCAACCATGTGATTTTGTGGTGTTCTGTAAATCACATCGTTTTTGTGTGTTTTCGGTGTGATTTTCAATTGTCGAAAGTACAAGCAAACACAAAAAGCTTCTTCTACAAAATTAAAGCTAACTAGCTGACCCGACAGACGTTGTCCTGTCCAAATCAGGAAAAATGTTTGCATTCGATTTTTAAAATCCGTTAAAAAGATACGAACATTTGAAAGAAAAATTAGTCAAATCGATGGAGCCGTTTTCTGATTTTGGGTAAATCGAAAAAAGTGGGCATTAAAGTGGGCGGGCCAAAATTTTCTTTCCGTAAAAACCTAAGTTTGACCATGGCGATGATTTTAAAGAAAAAATCGTCCAAATCGGTCAAGCCGTTCTCAAGTTATACGCTTAATAGGAAAAGTGGGCGTGGTACATTTTTCTTTCATAATACGAACATTTAAAAGAAAAATAAGTCAAATCGATGGATCCGTTTTTGATTTTAGGTAAATCGAAAAAAGTGGGCGGGGCAAAATTTTCTTTTCGTGTAAATCTACGTTGGACCATGGCGATCATTTTAAAGAAAAAATCATCCAAATTGTTTAGAAGTCATTGGTGGTGCAATATGAAAATTGGATTTTGTCACGCCGCACAGTGCTTTGGCCCATAGACATAAATCAAAAAAAAAAACAAGTCTTATATTGTGCTTAAAAATGTACAGATCGATAGATAACAAAATAATTAAAATGAATTTTGAAGAATTTTTAAGATTTAACTCTTTTTGGCGGCGCTAGAGGGCGCCAAAGTTTGAGAATTTATAGTAAAAATGGCCAAACAACTACTTGAGTTTTACATGCTTTAGGAAAACTGTTGTAAAACTGTTGTTTTTTAAAGCACGAGATTGAAATTTTTTTCTGTAGTAGTTTACTATATTTAGAACTAACTGTAAAAAATTTTTATTGATTTATTTTCTCATAAGTGTTTTTTTATTGGTTTGAAAAATGCTTATTATTTACTTAAGCTCTAAAAATTTTCTAACTTTGATGGAATATTAAAAAAAAAAGAAAAATATGGTCTATGGGTTTTTTTCTGATTTCGAATATTTAGACTGTTTTCTAATAACTACAAAAAAAAAAATTGAAAAAATTTTACCACAACTTGAAAAAAAAAAACTTTTTTTAAATGGCTATTTTCATGATTTTTGATCAAATTTTGATAGTTTTCAGGAGTTTAAAAGACAATTAACTACAAATACTGTGAAATATTAATTCAAACTTATACCATTCAATAAAAAACAACAAAAATCAAAATATGTATAAAAAATTGTTTGTGTTTGTCTGCATTTTACGGCATAAGAGGGCGCTGAAATCACAAATGCCCTTGGTATTTTATTGTTTCAAGAAAATAATTGTAAAAAATTAATTTTTTGGATTACGAGATTCAAATTTTTTTCTGTAACAGCTAACTATATTCTAAACCATCTATAAAAAAATTTTACTGGAATTATGCTCCTATACATATTTTTTAATGGTTTGAAAAATGCTTATTATTTAGTTAAGCTCTAAAAATTTCTTAACTTTGATGGAATATTAAAAAAAAAAGAAAAATATGGTCTATGGGTTTTTTTCTGATTTCGAATATTTAGACTGTTTTCTAATAACTAAAAAAAAAAAAAATTTAAAAAATTTTACCACAACTTAAAAAAAAATTTATTTAAAAAAATGCTATTTTCGTGATTTTTGCTCAAACTTTCATAGATTGAATTAGTTAAAAAAAAATAAACTAGGAACATAATAAGAAAAAAATCCAAATATATATACTATTGAATTAGAAAAATTGACAAGATAAATTAAAAAAAATTAGTATAACAGTTGTGTCTGTTTCTTTTTGTCGACACAAGATGGCGCTAAATTCCCAGATGACGTTGGTTTTTCATCGTATAAAGAATATTTTCAAAATGTGACTTAGTGCCGTTATTTTTTATTTAAATTGAAGATGGTTACGTGACAGAAGTTTTTTTTTGGTAACAGCCTTTGTTTGTAGTAAGAGCAATTCTATTGTGGAGTGTTCGAAAATATTGCATACAGGGTTTTCAATTTAAAAGAAAATAAAAATTTTCTATTAAAATGTTAAATCAATTTATATATTTAATAAATACTTACTTTTACAAACGAGTAAAAGTGAGGGCGCGTGGTTCAAAAAATGAACGTGCACATCTCTAATCAATTTTATTGCAATCAAAATCAGCTTATCAAATTTTATTGGAATCTTTCTATTTTTGAACATAGCTCCCATACAAATCATTCTCCCGAAAATAGCTTTTAATGCCAGCTTCCTTAAAAATATATGTAGTAACATACCAATATAAACCATAGGTTACATATAAACCCTCATCCAAAAAACCCATATATGAAGATGAAGATATCTAAATAATATTCGGCAGAAAGAACTTTGAAACGAATCTTAACCTCATAACATAATTTTGTTCTGGTGGGTCCATGATTGCCCATGGGTCCCAAATAGATTACAATCTAGGAACTTTGTTTTTAAATACTATGCTATAGGATATCACATGGTCGGGCTTGACCGATTATACTTTCTTACTTGTTATTTTTGCACGAGCATTTTAAGCGTTTTTCACTCATTTTTCATTAAATGATGTTTTTGTATTTTTCACATTTATAATCCGATTCTACCAAAATTTGGCACACATATATATCTAACAAATATCAATTTTCATACCAAATTTTATTACGATCGGATAATTTTTGGAAGTGTTATAACATTTTTAAGAAAAAGGATATATGGCAGGACCTTGAGTCCTTGTTCAGATTAAAGTGAAAATTTGCACATACGTTGCTAGTTGTGTGTGTATTAGTATGACCATTTTTTGTAGTTTTGTGGGCATTATTGAAGCTAAAATTACATTTTTCCATTTCAGGACACATGGGAGGTAGGCGTGTCCTTGGACCGATTTGTCCAAAAATTCACATTTTTCTTAACTAAGCTATTCTATGCTTGTGTACCAAATTTCAAAAATTTCTGACAACTCCTTCTATTTATGTCCCTTCGTTATATGGGGACAAAGCACTGTGCGCCGCTCCGCCCGCAGACCGAATATCAAAAATCAGACTTTACAGTGTCATCCGTCTGAATATTCTGAAGATTCCCTGAAAATTTCATCAAAATCGACCCAGCCGTTTTGGAGTCCATACGTTACATACATACATACACACATCCTGTTTTATATACGTAGCTGAACGTTTTGAAATTACAAAATAAAATGACCAGAATACGGTTCTTGTGATATCAAATCACTTTCAAAAAATGAGATTTTTAGAACAGGCCTGATTTTTTAGGAATTTTATTCAGAAAACAAAACATTACTTAAAAATTCGCATTGTGTTGATATATTATATCGCCGGACTAATGTTATCTGATTTTATACGAAATAATATGCTGTAGCAAATAACGAAATTATTATACCCACACCACAATAGTGGAGAGGGTATTATGCATTTGTGCTGATGTGTGTAACGCCTTAAAATATTGGTCCTAGACCTACCTTAAAGTATACCGATCGTCTTAGAATCACTTTCTGGGTCAAACTAACGATGTCCGTCCGGCTGGCTGGCTGTCCATGTAACCTCGTGCGCAAAGTACAGGTCGCAATTTTGGATATTTTTTTTTTCTTCATTATTTATTTATTGAATCTTCATATATTAAACTAGATGACCCGTGCGACTATTTCGCACCGTAATTTTTATCAATGAAAATATTAATTTTTCAATTTCTAATTATTTTTCGTCATTAGTGTTAGAAATAAGCTTTAAAATGAGATATCATTCATTAAATTTGATGCGGTGGTATTGGAGATATTTGCAACCGACAAAAAAAAGTGCTTTAGAAATAATATATATGATGATGATGATGTTGCCAGAATGGATTTTAATACATACTATATTATGTAGAACTGCATTACTACTAAGCGACCCTGTATTACCACATTTGAACAGTATTATCATGCAGTTCTGTTAAGCGACCCTGTGTTACCACGTTTGAACAGTATTATCATGCAGTTCTATTGCAGTTCTATATAAAATATAATTTTTATCAATGAAAATATTAATTTTTCAATTTCTAATTATTTTTCGTCATTAGTGTTAGAAATAAGCTTTAAAATGAGATATCATTCATTAAATTTGATGCGGTGGTATGGGAGATATTTGCAACCGACAAAAAAAAGTGCTTTAGAAATAATATATATGATATGAACTAACAATAATTAATCAAATCTTAACCAAATACGTAATTTTTTGTCCTGCCAGTGCCAGACAAAAATTTTCTTCATCGCGGGTTCTGTTCACTTTTATAGGTGTTTATCGCTCATCTAATTGGATAAGTGCTGCAGTGTCTCTTCTTCTTAAGCGAGTGTGGCCGCTATCATTTAAAATATTTCGTGCTAGTGGGTTCGGGTGAAATTTGAGCCTTTTTAAGTATTTTACTGCATATTTCGTAATCATAGTTTTAACTAATGGAACATTAAGATCCTTGTGAATATTTGAGTTTTTAACATACCAAGGGGCAGCTGTGATTATTCGAAGTAGTTTATTTTGGCGCCTTTGAATTTTTTCGATATTAGAGGCCGAGGCAGTGTCCCATAACTTTAAGATGGAGTTGTAAAAAAGAAGTTTGCAGTCGAGACTAAGGACAGAGTTTCTTCCAATAAGCCAATGAATTTGGATGGCTTTTAGTTTCATTTGAGTTAATTTTGCCTCTATATGGCTTTTCCACGTTAAACGGCGATCTAGATGAATACCGAGGTATTTTACATGCGAATTTTGAGGTATTATTTGATTATTGATTTTAATAGGGGGGCATGATTCCCGACGCAAGGTGAATGTTATATGTACGAATTTTTGCTGATTGACCTCTATCCTCCATTGCTTTAACCATAGTTCGAGTTGAAATATATGATCCTGTAGGTATCGAGATGCTTCTTGACAGTTTTCGTGCACCCTCAAAAAAGCTGTATCATCAGCAAATGTTGAAGTCTGTGTGTAGTTGTTTGTTGGCATATCCGAGGTATATATTAAGTATTAAAGTGGACCCAGGATGCTTCCCTGAGGGACTCCAGCGTCAATTTGCTGAGGAGAGCTTAAATAATCACCTTCTTTAATAATAAATTTTCGACCGACTAAGAAGCTTTCTAACAGCTTGTGTGTGTTTACTGGTAAGTTGAGCTTCAATTTATGTAATAAGCCTTCATGCCAGACTTTATCAAAAGCTTGAGAAACATCGATGAAGAGAGCGGAACAATATTTTTTTTCTTCAAAGGCTGTTCTTATTGCGTTTACTAAACGATGGGTTTGCTCAATTGTGCTGTGTTCTCTTCTAAAGCAGAATTGATATATTAGAAAGTAAGCTTATAGGCCTATATGACTCAACTTTTGTGTGATCCTTTCCAGGTTTAGGTATCATGGTGACTAAGGACACCTTCCAATTTTGAGGATAGTATTCAAGGCGTAAAATAGCAATAAAAATTAAAAGAATAATTTTTTTTGCTATGCTGGGTAGCTCCAAAAGCATTTTGTTGCTGATCTTATCAAAACCAGGAGCCTTCTTGGGGTTTAAATAACAAATAACCTTTTCGATTTCTCTTATCTCAAATCTTAGCGGAACAGCTGCTCTAGCAGCAACAGGTGGTAACTCGACCGCAATATCGTGAGATATATTTGGGGTAAATACGTTTTTTAATTGATTGACAAACAGATTTCCTTTTTCAACATCATTTCTTGCCCAACTTCCATTCAAGTTTCTTAATGGTGGTTTAGAGAAAACTGGCCTTTTGAGATTTCTAGCTGCACGCCATAATGAGTAGTTTGATTGTGGGGTTGCATCAAGTTCCTCAAGATATTTTTCCAGAGAAGCCGTTTTCTTAGCCTGCAGTAACTTTCTTAGTCTTTTTGTACACTCTTTAAGTAAGTTCTTAAGTTGAGGGGATCTGTGCAATTGAACTCTCTTCGAGCCCTCCTTTTTTCAGACAAAAGATGCTCGACATCTGTGGAATATATTTTAATAGTTTTTGTTTTTTTGGGGGCAATATTGGAATGTTGAACAGCTAGTTTCAGAAAACTGTCAAAATTGTCAATAGAGCGATCTACATAATCCGGTGTACTGAGCGCAATATTTTCTGTGCAATGGGTACTGAGATATTTTTTATATTTTAACCAATTAATTTGCGTAGCTGTCGTCGGAGGTACAATTCTATTGGGGTTCATTATAGTAACAATTGTAGGTGTGTGGTCGGAAGATAAATTTAGGGAGGCTTCAACATGAATCGTTTCTATGGGAATGTTTTGAAGCACGCTGAAATCGATGACATCTGGAATTTTTTGATGATCAGTGGGCCAATATGTTGGTTGTCCGCCCGCTACCACATTTAAATCCATTTTAGAAATTGTGTTAAATAAAACACGACCCTTTGGTGTTATAAGTCGCGACCCCCAGAAGGTATGTTTAGCGTTATAATCGCTAGCGGCTAGGAAACACGGTCCTAATGATTTAAAATATTTATAATATTGGTCCTCCGATATTGAAAATCTAGGCGGGGAGTATAACGATGAAATTACTAGGTTTCTATTTAATTCCTAAACGCAAATGTTCACGATGATCACACATTAGGTAGTGTTTGACTCGGGTTTTTATTAAAATGGCAGAACCTCCACAAGCTCTATCTCGAGGGTCCTTGGCATCATATAGTATATAACCTGTCTGGGTATGGAATGGGTTACCTGGGTCGATGTGGTCGACTGGTTTCAGGGAAGGCACTTGGTTGGCTGTCCGAAGGTCTTGGCGCGGTGGTTGCTATCCGGGAAACGTCTGGAACCTCACAAGGCGGCGCAAGATCGGTGTACTCGTCGGATGGGGTCCGGTGGACAAAATCTTACACACTTTTGTTGGTTGTACCACGCAACCCTTTTCGTCCGTGGCTCAGTGGCGCTTTGGCTGGTGGTTCTAACACGAACAAAGAAAACTCACTTCTTTTTTTTTATATTAAACGGTTTAGTTTATTGAGTTAACTTTTCTTCTTTTTTTTTTGTTTTTCTAATTTTCACTTGGTTTAGTTCACTAATTTAGTGGATTTAATTAATTTAATTATAAAAATACACTGTGGCCGGCGTCTGGTTCGTAAGAAGTTTTTTTTTGCAGTGAATAATCAAAATCAATAATCTGACATACTCACCACGCTACATGCGAGGTTGCCAGATGCCACCACCACATGCAGCGTGGTTCACACGAAGCGATGTTTCATGTTTCCAGTAGGCTGGATTCCGACGAACCAGACGCCAACATACCGCCCACCTTGCAACAGTGGTGCAAATAACAAGAAGCTACGTTAAAAAAATAGAACATAGTATATTAGAAAATAAAAAAAAGAAAAAATACGTTTCAATATATATAAAAAATTTACATAAAATAAAAGAAATCAAACTAACAAGTAATAATAATTCCCGTTTAATTCAACAAGTAATAGAGGGGGAAAAAAAAAAAAAAAATATATGAGTAGGATGATCAAGAATGAAAATATATATACAATGCTTGATGAGCAAAATTAACAAATTCATGAGATAGGAAGTAGCGTAGGTATACTAAAAAAAAGTAATTCATATAAGTTGATGAGAATCAGAAAAATTCGCCCTAAAGGGCTATCGACGCGTCTTCACCTCCTTCTCCACAAGGGTCGGCCTTTACGCCTTCTCCAAAATAGGCGAACCCAAAGATGGTGTCCTGCACATAAATGCTCCCCGGCTTCCCCTTTGCAGGACCAATAAATACCCGGCTGGCCACGTCTGCCCCCAGTGTGATGTGGTACGATCGGCTGCGGTGCCAGTGCCGATCAGCCGATGAGGTATCGCCTCGCTCCATGTATTCGGCTTCGACGCTGACCACCGGACTTTTGCCCTTCGCGCGCTCCTCCACCGTTAACTCCACTTCGAGCTTACTGCCCTCTTCGTCTTGACGGAAGAAGGCAAGCATTGTGCGACCTCGATTTACGACGCACCCCAGGTCATCAGCTTCTTTACGGGTTATGGACGACCTAGCAACCGTGGGGTCCAGTAGCGCACGGGACCAAAACGTCCTGCGGCCGGGTCGGGCCACCACACGCACTAGGGCGGTCATTTTTACCCACACCCGTCCCTCGGGCATCGGGTGCAGCCAGCTGTTATGGTCTTGGAGGCAGCGGCGACATCTGTCGATGCTTCTACAGCCGGTTCGGGTGTGCGATTGGGCCAGACAGTTGTAGCAAAGCGCCCGGTGGGCTACGACTCGCAACTTTTCCTCCACAGGGAGGGTGATAAAGCGGGAACACTGCCTGACCGCGTGGAAACGATCGCACAGTGGGCAACGATAGTTAGTGTTGAAGGCTGCCATGGGATCTGCAAGTGAGGATACGTTAAACATTTGGGAAACAGAAAATAACGGTATAAATGTGCATATTAAGGTAACGCCACTAATTTGTGAATCGGTCGAGTGATTACGCCATTCTGCGTTCTTAAATTCGCCACTCGAACTTTGCTATCAGTGCCCCGGTAAATTCTAGTAATACGCCCCAAACGCCATTCAGTTGGACAGCCTGGTTCACTTTTGAGGGCCACAAGATCGCCTTCCTTTAAGTCTAGCTGAGGGTGTTGCCACTTGTTGCGCTTATTTAGTTCTTTGAGGTACTCCTGCTTCCACCGGCGACAGAACTCTTGTTGTAGGGCCTTTAATTTACGCCACCGGTTAACAATACTTAAGGGTGAAGACAACTCTTCGGGTTCAGCCGGGGTAAGCATCGGTGTCCCTATCAGAAAGTGGCCTGGGGTAAGAGCAGACAAATCGTCAGCGTTTTCTGACATAGGGCCAAGAGGGCGTGAGTTGAGACACGCTTCGATTTTTGCCAGAATAGTTGAGAACTCCTCAAACGTGAATTTCAGCTGACCAGCTGACTTTTTTAGGTGCATTTTCGTACTCTTTACCCCTGCCTCCCATAATCCTCCCATGTGAGGTGCTGCAGCGGGGATAAAGTGCCACGACAAGCGCTGGTGACCATAATTTTCTACAGCCGTGTCCCGAAGTTCTTTCACGTGCTTGGCGAAGTCTGCGTCGATTTCTCGAGCAGCGCCAACGAAGTTTCTGCCGTTGTCAGAATAGATGCAGCTTGGGCAACCACGACGGGCGACAAAACGAGCCAAGGCTGCTAGAAAGGCCGGGGTGGATAAGTCGCTAACCGCTTCAAGGTGAATCGCCTTTGTAGCGAAACAAACAAAAAGACAGACATAACCTTTGGAGATTCTACAATACCTGCCAGTGAAACTTTTTATCTCAAACGGGCCCGCAAAATCAACGCCAGTATTCGTAAAAGGACGACAAAGGGTAGTCCTTTCTTGGGGCAAGGCAGCCATTATTTGATTTTGCAGCTTTTTTCGATAGAGAACACAGACTTTGCAGTTACGGACAACTGTTTTTATCAGATTTTTGCTCGAATGATCCAGCACTCCTGCCGGACTACATTCAAAACTAGCCGAGGGCCTCCGTGAAGGACTAAAGTGTGAACGAATTCAACATACAGCCGAGCCAGTCTACTGCCATACGCCAAGATAATAGGGTGCTTTTCATTGTAGGATAGACAAGTGGAAGAGCTAAGACGACTATTAGAGCGAATAATATTGTCTTTATCAACAAAGGGGGTAAGTGTCAACAGGGGGCTCCGTGACTCAATTTTCTTACTCGCTTTAAGACAGTTAAACTCCCCTGAGAAGTGACTTTGTTGAGAAAGATAAAATAAGCGATTTCTTACGAACTTTAACTCATTAGCCGATACTTTTAAAGAATCATAAGCGACCCTTTCACGCATTTTTGTACTTGCCAGGGCAACAAATCGAAACATGTAGGCGATTACGTGATACGCTCGTGATAAACTAGAAAAACGGTCTAGTATATCTTCTTGATCAGTCGATCTAGCAACAAAAACTTGAGCTCCTTTCGACTCTTCTGCCGTTTCGAACTCCGTCGCTCCTACGGGCCACGAAGTCTGCTCTAAGTTGAGCCACTCAGGTCCGTGCCACCAGAGCTTATTATCTTTTAAATCCGCAGGGATCAGCCCCCGGGTTGCTAGATCGGCAGGATTATCGCCTGACGCCACGTGACACCAATTTTTATTCCCTCCTTTTTCTAATATTGTAGCCACCCTATTTGCCACGAACGTTTTCCAGCTACAAGGGGGTTTTCTCAACCACGCTAAGACAATTGTGGAATCGGACCACAAATAAATGGGGGATTTGTTCACGTTAAAAGTAGGTACCACACTGTCGACTAAATTTGCCAAAAGAACTGCTCCACATAACTCCAAACGAGGCAAAGATGGCTTTTTTATTGGGGCCACTTTTGTTTTACATGTGAGCAAACTTGATAAAACTTTATCTCCGAGCTGTACCCTTATATATATTGTAGCCGCATATGCTAACTCAGACGAGTCACAGAACCCGTGAAATTGAATAGTACAGCCAGGCGAATATTGAACCCAACGTGGCAACTTAATTTTTTCAATATCCGCATAATTCGCAACAAAATTCTGCCATTTCTGCAGAGCCACTGGCTTAATAGCCTCGTCCCACTCTATCTTATCAAGCCACATTTGCTGCATTATAATTTTTGCTGCAACTACCACCGGAGCCAACCAACCCGCAGGATCGTATAGCCGAGCAATGGTAGAAAGAACCTCTCTTTTAGTATATGAGGCTTTTAGTGTTATCTTTTCACCAACAAAGAAAAACACATCTTCTGCCGCATTCCATCGAATCCCTAACGTTTTTGTTGTGCTTTTTTCATCGAGCGACAAAAATGACGAATTTAGTAAGTGATCATGGGGCAAATTTTTCAAAATTTCTTCAGAGTTCGAGGTCCATTTTCTGAGCTCAAATCCCCCCATATCTAAAATACTAATCAATTCTTCTCGCGCCACCAAAGCATCTGCGATCGAATGAGCACCAACTAGGGCATCGTCTACATACATATTTTCTCGTAATATTCTAGCGCCTAAAGGAAAACGTCGCTCTTCATCATTAGCCAACTGCAGAATGGTTCTAAGGGCCAAATATGGGGCACAATTTACACCAAAAGTCACCGTTTTCAGTTGGTAATCAGCAATTTCCTCACTATCACTGCTACGAAAAACTATTTTTTGGAATGGCCTATGTGTGGGATTTACAAAAATCTGCCGGTACATTTTTGAAATGTCCGCATTAAAGACAAACTGAAAAAATCGCCATCTCAGAATTAGATTAACTATTTCAGCCTGCAAAACAGGGCCAGTGTACAACAAATCATTTAAGCTTCTGCCATTCGCCGAAGGACTTGAGGCATTAAAAACTACCCTCAGTTTCGTAGTTGTACTTTCTGGCTTAAAAACGCCATGATGGGGTAAATAATAACCAGGGTCACCTCTAGCATTCTCTGCTTTTTCCATATGCCCTAGGGTTAAATATTCTTTTAGGACCTCATCGTACTGGGCCTTACGCTCAGCATTGCGCATTAACGATTTTTCGTTTCTCAAATATTGACAAACAGCTATATGCCTATTGGGACCAAGCGAAAGCAAACTATTTTTAAAGGGCAGACTAACCGTGTATCTCCCTTCTGAGTTTCTAGTGGTAGTAGAACTATAAATCGCCTCACACTTTTTATCCTCTTCTGATAAAACACGCCTATGAGAAACTTCTTCCAACTCCCAAAACTTCGACAATTGGTCATCAATGGCTACTTTTGTCATATGAGACACACTAACTATTCGAGGGGAAACTCTAGCAGGCGTTGGACCTGTAACTATCCAACCAAAAATGGTTTCTTGAGCCACTAGCGATTCAAAAACACCATGCCTTACTCCACCCCGAAGAATAGAAGGATACAAATCACCTCCTAACAATAAATCAATCTCACTGCTTTCATAAAACTTCGGATCAGCATAACATAATTTTGGCAGCTCAATCTCTTTTTGAGGCAAAAATGAATGTGTTGGAATACCACCAGTTACACGAGGGACAACTAGGGCCTGTATATTAAGAGACATGTTCTGATCGAAAAGAGAAACAATAGTAAAAACTGCCATTTTAGAAGACGTACTAATTATATCCCCGCCTAAACCTGAGACTTCTGCAGAAACTGGATTAGTTGGCAACTTCAACAATTTTTGTATTTTTTCCGAAATAAAACTCTCGTCAGAACATGGATCTATCAGCGCTCGTACCTTGTAACTTGTACCAAAACTAATAATGTTAACCCAGGCTGTGGCTAACATAACCTTTTTTGCAACAGAGGTATGATGTGATTGAACTACACTAGAAGGGCCGGCAACATTAGTGGACTGTATTTGACTTTGAACATTTTGACTCTGAACCTGAGAATTAGTGTTTGCTTGGCTTTGATTATTGTTGTTGCTATTTCTTACTATATCTCTATGTATTAACGTATGATGTTTTTTATTGCACCTAGAACAACTATTAGAACTAGTGCAATCCCCATACATATGCCCCAAAGTAAGACAATTGAAACAAAAACGAAACCTTTTTAAGGTTGAGACACGATTCTTGTAATCCATGCTCAAAAATTTATTACAAACACTAATTTTATGCCTCTCTTTGCACAATTTACATGAGCTCGAGTCAACTTTCGTGTGATGAGCCTTAAACTGCTTAGTTTTTGTAGAACCATTGTTATTATTTGAAGGGCCTGATTGGGAACCACTGGCAGCTATATTGTTCGCTACTATTATGTCAGAAACACTTTCAAGGGCATGAAATCTATCGGTCAGAAAACTATTTAATTCTTCCCATTTGGGAACCTCCGTTTTATTTTTTACCGATTGCTCCCACAGATGCAAAGTATTTTCTGAGAGCCGAGACGAACATTGAAAAACAAAAATTGGGTCCCATTAGGCAATATCTACATTGTATAATTTTAGCACCGAAATACAATTATTAATCTCCCTTTGGAGCCTTTTTATTTCTGAAGCTGTTTCTCGTTCACATGGAGCCAAATTAAACAAAGTCTTAAGTTGACTATTTATTAAGACTCGTTTATTCTCATATTGTGTTTTTAAATTTCCCCACGCAATTTCAAAATTTTCTGCCGTGAGGGCAATATTTCTATTTATATCCCGGGCCTCACTATCTGTTTTTTGAAATAAGTAAAACAATTTTTCTACTGGGCTAAGTCTTGAATTGTTTATGTAGATTGCCGTAAACATGTCCCTGAAGGTGGGCCACGAAACGTAATCGCCATGAAAAACGCCAGTATCGCAAGGGGGTACAGGTATAGAACAAATGTTGGAAGCCACTGCTTCCTTACTTTTTTGTTTCCCATCGTCTAATTCCTGTTTTGCCTTTGCAAGAATGTTTATACATCGCACATAGGTTTTTCGAACCTGTGGATGTTTTGTCTGCACTGCCACTAACTCTTTTTTAACTTCTATCGTGGCTGCGGAACACTCTTCAAACACTTTCTTGTATCTCCCCCAAATCTCTTCCAAGTCACTCCTTTCAAACTCTATCGCCTCATTTGTATATATGGAAAAGTCTTCCTTTTTTAACGTTGCCTCGAAATTTGTTAGCTCATCAGCTGCACGAATAAATTTCTCAAAAGTCGACATATTTAATTTTCTGATTAATATACCTCGTAAAAAATATGCGAGTCGTTGTAAGAGCAACTAAATGAAACTTCCCCGCAAAAATTATTTGAAAAAAAAAATTCACGCGCTGGCAACACTTTTCCTTTTATTTATGGAATACAACAAATTTAGGCAAAAATTTTTTTTTGTTGGAATTTTCGTTTTTATTTATTAATGTTTTATATATAAAAGATTACAACAAATTGAGGCAAAAGGGAATAGAAATACAAATTCAACGAGTAACGGGTAAAACTGGCGAGTAAAAAAAAGATGGCTCTTAAAATTGCGCGGCTGCAAATTGGCGCAACTTAACCTCACTTTTCCCGAGACACAAATATGGCGCGACACAATGTATATATAATTTTAAATTCCACAGTACGTACCTTATTCTCTTCACGGGCGAAGGACCAAAATGTTACTCCACCCCGAAGAAGGCTCGAAGGACCAAAATGTCTGGGTATGGAATGGGTTACCTGGGTCGATGTGGTCGACTGGTTTCAGGGAAGGCACTTGGTTGGCTGTCCGAAGGTCTTGGCGCGGTGGTTGCTATCCGGGAAACGTCTGGAAC
Organism: Pollenia angustigena; assembly: GCA_930367215.1. Lineage (NCBI taxonomy): Eukaryota > Metazoa > Arthropoda > Insecta > Diptera > Polleniidae > Pollenia > Pollenia angustigena. The sequence continues at coordinate 4,296,090 of OV884061.1, read as the reverse complement.
CTCACAAGGCGGCGCAAGATCGGTGTACTCGTCGGATGGGGTCCGGTGGACAAAATCTTACACACTTTTGTTGGTTGTACCACGCAACCCTTTTCGTCCGTGGCTCAGTGGCGCTTTGGCTGGTGGTTCTAACACGAACAAAGAAAACTCACTTCTTTTTTTTTATATTAAACGGTTTAGTTTATTGAGTTAACTTTTCTTCTTTTTTTTTGTTTTTCTAATTTTCACTTGGTTTAGTTCACTAATTTAGTGGATTTAATTAATTTAATTATAAAAATACACTGTGGCCGGCGTCTGGTTCGTAAGAAGTTTTTTTTTGCAGTGAATAATCAAAATCAATAATCTGACATACTCACCACGCTACATGCGAGGTTGCCAGATGCCACCACCACATGCAGCGTGGTTCACACGAAGCGATGTTTCATGTTTCCAGTAGGCTGGATTCCGACGAACCAGACGCCAACATAACCATTTATATTAAACGTATTTCTTGAGGTCAAATGAGTTTCAGAAATCATCATGACATCAATTTATTTATTTTTAAGAAAGTATTCTAATTCATATTTATGTTGGCGGATGCCGTTTGCGTTCCAAAAACAAATTTTTAAACAGTTCATGGTTTGTTAAGTAAAGCTTGCAATAACATCGATTGCATTCTAAGCATTTCCTGCATCATATTACCCATTGTGTTCGTAAAATTATTTACCGTTTGCACTAACGTTTCCATGGTTTTTTCTAGACGACTTAAATTAGAAACTGGAGTTTCATCATTACTTGGCGAGGCACCTTGCATTGGCTCATGGTATGATTTTAGGACGTTAGCGTAAGAGGTTCTGTTATTACTAGGCTGGGGGCTTGAATTGCATTTGTGTTTACCTTTTTTGTTACCTGCATTTGAGGGGGATAAGTTTTCGGTCCGAACGACTGCTTGACGATAGTATATACAGGGCATCCTCTATAATTGGCAGTGTGATTACCGCCACAGTTGCTACATTTTTTTTTGCGTTGGGGTCGGTTTTAGACTTGCCGCAAAGAACTGTTCCATGTAATTCACCACATACTACGCAAATAGGGGTTAAGTAGCAGTATGCCTTAGTATGGCCAAATTCTTGGCAGTTTAGACATTGAACAGGACCATTTCTTTTGTGCGGTTCCTCGATAGTTACCCTTCTGTACAGAATATATTATAAATTGGATGCGTTTCATTTTTTTGAGCTTAACGTCGCCGGGTTCTAGCTCCACTCGAAATAGTGGTTGGGGATTTTTTCCCCTTTTTTGATATTTGTTACGTTTTTGATTTTAAAGCCCTTCTCTTCTAAAAAAGCTTTAATTTCCCCTGGGTCTACGCATGAGTCTATGCCCTTGATTACTACCTGAAGACCTTTACTGCTCTTCAGTTGATAAGTATAAACGTTTTTATTCAGAGTCTCAAATCTTGTAATTACTTTTCGAAAATCATCCTTGTGATTCACCTGTATTTTAGTCTCGTTAATGATACCGCGCTTTATTGCAGCTACGTAAAAGGAATTTTCACCTATCACCGAAATTAAACTTTTTATTAACTCATAAGAGTTTTGCTCTCTAAGGTATATCGGGGGTGGCTTGGACGATTTAATGACGTTTGGTGCTTCAGAGGATTCATCCTCCAGAATCGCAAAACGATTTTGTGTATTTTTTTTATCAAAAGATGGTACTTTTGAGGCCGAAGCAACTGCTGCAGAGGTAGGGCTGCGTCCCCGTTTAAGCACTGTTATGTACCTGTCCATACCAACTTGCACTGTAAGCTTTTGACAGCTTTTCCATTGCATTTGTGTTTAAGTTACTGGTATCATTTCCCAATAAATTTGTTTTTGACGTCACGGCAATACTTGCTGGCCTGGCAGCACTTGTCACCAAATCTAGTTGTAGTTTTTTTAATGAGTCATTATCCACTGTTTTTGTAAACACCGAGGGTGATAGGGAACGTGTTCGAGTAATTGGCTTAGCCGTTAAATAGTTTTTATTATTTTGTTTAGTTTTTTTTATTTCTGCATTATTTTCGTTTGCTTGAACTAAAACGTAAACGTTTCTTTCATTTTGTCTTAGTGTTGTTTCACTGTTCATGCAAAGAGTTGTTTTTGTTTTTCACCGTTTTGTTTTGCTTTGCTTTAATATTTTTATTATTTATTGTATTTTACAACAACAACAAAAAAAACAAGAATTTAAATTTAAATGTTTTTGTTCTGAATATGTATACACATGTATGAACATTCATACATACGTATATATTTCTTCTGTTTTATTTTATTTAATTTTATCGTTTTAAATTGTTCACTATTATGTTAAATAATTTAAGTAACAAAATATGTATATTATTTTTTTTTTAATCGTCCATTCGCTGTTTATATAACAAAATCAAATGTTATTAACTTATAGTTCAAATCGTATGCGGGGCTAAAATACACGTCTGTATCACAACAAATGATGAAATTTGGGTCATTGGTTCTTATTGGCACAAGGACCAAGCCTATTGAAAATGGGCCGAATCGCAGTACCATGAGGGAAGATAGGGGAAAATTTCTTCCTCTCAGAAACTATCAAACCGATTTCAATGAAATTTAAAACATAGATAGAACCATATCTACATTGACACAAAATGTATGCATTTTTTAAAAAATAGGACCACGAGGGAGATAGGGGCAATTTCTGCCTCTCAAACCGATTTTAATGAAATTTAAAACATAGATAGATCCATATCTATATGTACACATTAGCTGTACAGTTTTTCAAAAATAGGACCACAATGGGAGGTAGGGGGCAATTTCTGCCTCTCACAAACTTTCAAACCGATTTTCATGTAGTTTATAAACATAGATAAATCTATATTTATATGGACACATAAGCATGATGTGTTTTTAAATACTGTGGTGTAGGGTATCATATGGTCGGGCTTGACCGACCATACTTTCTTACTTGTTAACAAATGAAATTGTTGAGTTCGATGTTTAGGTAGCATGCTTTTGATTCCGGCTCCTTGCTGGTCGCAAATGGGGTAGGTTCTTTATTCTAAACACAATTATAACTTCAGATATGATCATTAAAATTATGCATGCTTAAGAAAAACAAGTAAAAGAGAAATAAAAGAAGGGTTTCAAAAGTAAATACCACCTAGCTAAGTCGACCAATGCATGTATAGATGGCAACATGCAAGTTCCCCTTCCCATCATGATCACGCTTTAGCTTAGTAACCGGTGTAGGCATGATCCCTGACAAACAAATTTTTAACCTACCGAATGGATCGGCTAGGAATCAGAACGCTTCAAAATTTAGAATTTCATTTGAAATAACAATTTATTTAATTCATTAAAAAAAATATTTCTAACCAAAAAAAAATATGTACCTTATTCTATTAACTTACTAAGCGATAATTTAATATGAATCTATGAACAATTTCTAACATTTTACCAGAACAAAATAAAAAAAATTTATGAAAAGTGGGCAATTTCAAAAAAAAAAAAAAATGCTGGAAAGAAATTTATTATTTAATCCAATTCGGATTTAAAATTTTGGTTAATATGTATGATTAGGATTTAAAATAAAATGATCAAGTGCAAGAAAAAAATAAATAAAAAAATACTGTTTTATACATAAATTAAAAAAAAAATTTTAAATAAACATTAAGAAAAATATCTTTTTGACCGGATGAGGCAGGATTCAAAATCACGAATAATTTACTCGATAGCAATACAATGGAAAAAAAATAAAAATTCCATAAAAATTTTTAAAAAAAACTAGATGATTGTTGGCGGTACTCGCATCCTAAAACACTTGTTTGTTTTTTTTTTTTATTTGTTTATTTATGTTTATTTAAACACATTTTTCTTTTTAACCCCGAAACGAAATGAGCTTGACCAGGATTCGAACCACCGACTTACAACGTTCACGTCAACGAGCTAACCACTAGGTTATCGCGGTTATGTACAGCGATTGATTAAAAATGTTAACTTAGCTGTGCACTTTCTTTTAATATTTTGCTATGTTAATTAAGATCAAAGATAATTTAACATTATTGATCATTATCACGTAATTTAATTCAAAAAGATTCAGTAATTTTAAGTCTAAAAGAAATTTATTTTTGATTTGGTATCATTCGGCGCGTATTTCGGTTTTGTGCACGATATAACAGTTAATTTCTACGGACAATGATTAGTAACAGGAATATATAAATACATATTTCCCAATGGCTTAACTTTGCAAACAAGAATTTATTTATTTATTTATTTATTTCAGTCTATGGAAAACAAAGTTCCTTACAGACTATGCAACTAACCTAACATAGAAAAATATATTATAAAGTAAAAAAAAAAAAAAAAAAGTTAATAATTGGAATATATACAATGTATATTATACATTTATAAAATACTCAAAAGAAATAACTTAAAATTATCTTTTGATGTGCAAAATTCCATATGCGATTTAACAGCGAATGTAAAGAAATAATGCGCACCATGTAATTAACAGGGCAGAATGCTGAAATCTTAGTCCCAATTTCCACAATGCAAGTCTTATTGATAAACTTATCACATTTTCTTCTTTGAATCAGCTTCGGCGTTTTCACGAGTCAAGTCTTATTATTTATCTGTTATTCCATTTGTATGAATGTATATGTGCGTTTTTACATTTCGCACATACAACACACACATAAAATCACACACGCTACGAAATTAACTTTGTACAACGAAATTAAATATGAATGATAATTGTCAAAATAGACCTGCTGAAAATTACGAATGAGAAAACAAAACGCATATGACGAGTACAGCAAGCTGAGTACTCGTTTCTTTTCCCCTCATCACTCTCGCCTACAAAGTAGCAAGCTGATCAATAAGACTTGCATTGTGGAAATTGGGACTTAACATCAGCTAGCCAATTGGAATATAAGTATGTACATACATATATGCATAGTATTCCTTTTATTAAAACCCATGCAATCAAAAAAGGGATATGTAGTTCACTTACTTGTTTCTGCTGGATTCCATAGAAAGATATTTCCTGGTCCTGGCTTAAGTGGAAAAAAATGATTGATTGTTTTAATTTTTCCTTATTCTAAAGGGTGGTTAAATTGTAAGGGCCGATGTTGAATGTGAACCACACCTAAACGCCAAGTTTTTTCCGAATTTTATTTGACATTTCTCTATTTCAGACTTACTCAATTTGAACCATGGAGAGATACACAATCCAACAACGTGTTAAAGTTATCCAGACTTATTATGAAAATGGGCGTTCAAATCAAAATGCATATCGTGCACTTCGTGATTCAGTGATGAGGCACATTTTCACATCAGTGGATTCGTCAATAAGCAGAATTGCCGCATTTGGGCGAATGATATTCCAAGAGTGATTGTTGAAAAACCAATACAACCACATTGATTGACTGTTTGGAGCGGTTTATGGGCTGGCGCATCACTGGCCCGTATTTTTTCCAAAATGAGGACGGTCAGGCAGTTACTGTGAATGGTGTTCGCTATCGTGAGATGAGAACGAACTTTTTATGGCCCGAATTGGAAGATATGGATGTGGACGATATGTGGTATCAACAGGACGGTGCCACTTGCCACACAGCTAACGAAACAATGGCTCTTTTGCGCAACAAATTCAATGGCCGTGTTATCTCACGTAATGGCGATGCCAATTGGCCGCCAAGATCATGTGATTTGACACCGTTGGAATTTTTTCTTTGGGGTTATTTGAAAGAAAAGGTGTACGTCGATAAGCTAGCAACAATTCAAGAGCTAAAGGATGAGATAATTCGGCACATTAACGGCATAGAACCTCCATTATGCCTCAGGGTCATCGAAAATTTGGACCATCGGGTGGAGGTGTGCCGCCGTGGTCGCGGCGCCCACTTGGCCGATATTTTGTTCCATACATAATTGAGTAATACCAATATATCATAATAAAATAAAATTACAATAATTTCCTAAATAGTTTGTGTTTTATTCAAAATCAACATCGGCCCTTGAAATTTAACCACCCTTTATTTTAGCGAGCATGTTATTAAACCGCTAGAATTTGAAGGTTATTGTTTTTGCTTTTATATTTTTCCTTTTGTAATTTATGTATTTCTCTAATTTTTAATGCACTTCATATTAGAGTTGAGTCGGTCATGAACGAACTAGTTCAATTGAACGGATCAGTCAGATGAACGATGAACGGCCGTTCAGTTTCATCGTTCAATCGGTCACTTGCATGGTTCACTTGGGTCTTTTTAGTCAGTCGGTCACTTGTTTACTAAAAAACTGGTTGAAAAGAAACAACAATACTAATGTGGTGTATATGTATGCCAGTATAATATACTCATTTCATTTACTCATTGCCACATTGCCTTACACATTTTCATAATACGATCAGGGTTGTCAAGTTTCTTGGCGACCTAATTTTTATTTGGCGACATGGCGATTTTTTTTGGCGGATTTTAATATATATGGCGATTTTGTTGTATACATATTTGATAATGCTTTTATCAGCCAATTCACATGGAGGCTGTTAAGACGTCGCTTTGTCGACGTCTCTTTTGGTTTGATGGTGAGCGGTGTAGAGAGGAAAGAGGGGTTAACAAAAAGACTCGTTTAGTGTTTTGCCTGTCGTTTTTTATATTTCTACGTTTTATTATTTTTCTTACTTTGAAGTGTGTGGTTAAAAATACAGTGAGAACTCGATTATCGATAATATATGGGACCGGCAGCATTCTTGATTATTTATTTTTTTGGTGTGTTGCTTATTTTTTGTAAATATATAATGTATTATTATGTAAACATGAGGAAAAAAGTAATTTCGGCAGAACATGCTTCCAGTACGTCGGGAAATTTTCTTTCTTTGTTTATCGAAATTTGTTTTGATTGTTCAAAAGTAAACGAAAAAAAAGATAATTTGTTTATAATTTGGGATAACGAGGTAATGCCGGATAATAGAGGTAATTTTAATCAATGCAAAGAAATTTTTTATTTTTCAGTTAATTGAAGCTGCCTGTTAATCGAATGATAAATAATCAAGGCCGTACTGTAAATAAAAAAAAGACATGCAATCAAAAATCATCGTATGAACGCAAAGAGATTTTGGAAGTTGCTTTAAAAAGGAATCAAGATAAAACGATGTCGTAAAAGACCTCATGTGAATTGGGGTTTTAAACGCATTTAAGCAAAATGTTATTACATTTGAGATTATTAAGACAGATTATTAAGAAAAAACTCAACAAACAAATTTATATTTCCTTTGAGTATTAAAAATGGATAAAATACTTTATAAAGTTATCAGAAGATAATTTTTAACATATTAAGCGGCCCATACACTTGCCATATTATTGTATATGATATTCGCCATATTATTTTCATGTTGTCCTCTATTATGCAATCAGTCGCACTATAGTTTCATTCATTCAATAAAAAGGTGAACATAACCTATAGGAACTACATAAACAGCATTGAACAAAGTTGCCACTACATTTCACTTTCTTTTCGTTGTGCAATAAAAATCAAAAGTCTTTTGATTGTTGACAATATAATTTGCTGCCTTTGAATAAATTGTACAATACGTAAAATTGAACAATTTTATTGCAAGTGTATAAGCCGCTTTAATGATAAAATTGTGCAAATTTAGGAATTGTTTAAAAAAAAAAAATAAAACGTTAAGCAGGGCCTTATTCCACAAAACAACTTATCAACTTTGCACTTATCAAATTGCATTTTTTGGCAAAGTGATAAGTGTTTCTGTTCCACAACATTCTTTGCAAATCTCACTTTGCACTTATCTAGTTTTTGCAAAGACTTTGCTCTCTTTGCAAAAACTTTGCTCTCTTTGCAAAGTCTTTGCGCTCTCTTGCAAAGTCTTAGCGCTCTTTTGCAAAGTGAAACTGCAAAGTGTTCCACAAAGGATTTAATCATCTTTGTATTTCTGTCTTATCACTTTTCACTTTGCCTTGCTTAATATAAATTATTAAAATGAGCTAAAAAGTAAAAAATGCAAAATATACTTGCAGTGTTACGTTATTTAAGACAAAAAAAGATGTTTTATTTTCTAGTAAGTTTTTTTTTATAAAATTATTGTAAATAGCATATGATAATTATTTCTTTTTAAAAGTTATTTTTATTATATAAACCGATTTTATTTTCGAATGTGTTCAATGAATCAAATTTCGATTTATAAAGCATCCTTGTAATAGTCTTTTTCCTTCATTTGCTTAACATTGAAGCTATAGATATGTACATATGCATATAAAATATAATTTGATATCATTAAAATGGTTTATATAAGTATAATAGAAATAACTTATTAAAAGAAATCTATATATGTATATAAAATTGTAACGTTACTGACTCACTGACTGACTGACTCACTGATTCATCATCGCATTGAAATTTGGACCCAGGTAGCCAGGTGCAGATTTGAAATAACCAAGCAACGTATAGAGTACATTGGTAGTCATGAGTTTAACAATTTGCCGATATTTTTAAAAACTGAAAACAGAATTTCCAATTTTAAAAGATATTTAAAAAATTTTTTATTGCAACACGTTGAAGAATTTGTAACACGATGAAATCTACTTTATAAAATTATCAATATTTTTATTCTTTTTCTTTATTATTAATTAATTTTTTTTGAACTAAATAATTGTACGTATTACTTTACAATGTTATAATGCTAATTTTTATGCAATTACGTTTGTTTATTTAATTACTCACTCAAGAATTATTTTTTTGCCAACTTGCTTCAACAATGCCTTTTAGGCGCTGAAGCTCAAAATTGTAAAATTGTTAGGAGTTATGAGTATATAAATAAAAAAAAAAAAAAAAAAAAAAAAAAAAAAAAAAAAAAAAAAAAAGATTGGTCACTCCCCAAATCGATCCACTAAGACGGGATTTTTGGAAATTCGAATGCTTAGGGGGTAAAAAAGGGTAAAAACGGGAAAATTCGGTAACATTATATCTCCAAAACTAAAAGAGATACATAAAAAATTTAATACCTATCGTAGTTCTTTAGAAAAATAAGCGGACAGGTGTCTGGTACTTTTTTGAAATTCGGCCCTATTTGGGAGTAAACGTGTAAAATCTGAATTTTAGTACTTTTTTGACACCCCATCTGTCTTTTGAACCAATAAAGATAGAAACAAAGTTAATACCGCATTCGAAACTTATCAAAAAAATACGAATATGAATTTGGTACTTTTTCGAAATTCGAACATTTAAGGGGTAAAAATCGTAATTATTTTTGGTACTTTTTTTAAAAAACATTTTTCTCCATTTTTTGAAATATTCGTACTAAATTATGGGCTGCCACTATAATACTGAAATCTTTTATACTTTAATAAGGTGAAAAATAGTACCAAAAACGGGGAATACAGGAAATTTGATATTTTACTTAACTTTTTGGTATTTTTTAAATTATCGTTATGAGATTATAAGATTCAACATGCAATGTCGTGAGTGGATAAGAATCTATGACGGAACTTTTTGGTACTTTTTTGTTCTTTAACTGGTACTTTTTGAATTTCCTTTAGTATTGGACCTAGAAACATAAAATTCAATATGCAATGTCCTGGATGGATGAGAATCTATAAGAATGAACTTTTTGGTACTTTTTTATTCTTCGATTGGTACTTTTTGAATTTCAGTTGGTATTGCACCTAGAAAGATAAAATTGAAAATGCAAGGTCCTGAGTGGTTAACAATCCATAAGAGAGAAGTTGTTGGTACTTTTTTGTTCATTTACTGGTACTTTTTGAATTTCCGTCAGTATTGGACCTAGAAACATAAAATTAAACATGGAACCTCTTGAGTGAATGACAATCTGTTAGAGGGAACTTTTTGGTATTTTTTCGTTTTTTAACTGGTACTTTTTTAAAATGTTCGCTAATAGTGGTCTTATGAACATAAAATTAAACCTGCAAGGTCCTAAATGAATAAGAATCTCTGAAAGGGCTTATTGGTACTTTTTAGTTCTTAAACTGGTACTTTTTGAATATGCGTTATTATTGGACTTAGAAACATAAAATTCAAGATGCAATGCCCTGAGTGAATAAGAATATATAAGAAGTTTTTGGTACTTTGTTGTTCTTTAACTGGTACTTTTTGAATTTCCGTTAGTATTGGACCTAGAAACAAAAAGTTAAACATGCAAGGTCCTGAGTGAATGAGAATCTGTAAGAGGGCTTTTTTGTACTTTTTTGTTCTTTAACTGGTACTTTTTGAATTTCCATTAATATTGAACCTAGAATAATTAAATTCAACATTCAATGTCCTGAGTGGACGATACAAATGCATATTTGGTACTTTTTCTAAATACGAACGTTTAAGGGATGAAAATTGTACCTATGTTTGTTACTTTTTCAAAAGATGTTTTCGCCATCTATTTATCTTTCATCGCAGAGCCTAAACGTCTAAAGCTAAAAGGTTGACATTTGGACCAGGGGCTGGCCTCTCGCCAAACGATCCTGCTAACCTCATACCTCTTAAACTAAAAGAGATGAAAAACATTAACACTTATTGTTGTTCATTAGAAAAATTCGCTAACCTCATATCTCCTTAACTTAAAGAGATACAAAAATTGAATACTTATTATTGTTCATTAAAAAAATAAACGGACAGGTTTCTGGTACTTTTGTGAGGTACGGCCTTTTTGGGGTGTAAAAGGGTAAATACAAATTATATCACATTCTAGCTTATCTAAAAAATACAAAACAGATTTGGACCTGTTTTAAAATTCAAAGGTTTAAGGTGTGAAAAGCGTTCATAATTTTGTTACTTTTTTACAACATTTTTCTCCATCTATCTATATAATATAAAATTGTAAAGTTACTGACTTACACATCCTAAGATCCTGAAGCTAAAAAGCTGACATTTGGACCGGAGGCTGGCCTCTCACCAACTCGATCCCGCTAAACTCAAAAATCCAAAACTAAAAGAGATACAAAAAATTTACCACTTAATGTTGTTCATTAGAAAAATAAGAGGACAGGTGTCTGGTACTTTTTCAAAATTTGGTCCTTTTGGAGAGTAAATGCCTAAAACCTGTACATATTTTGAAACCTTTTTGGCACGCTACCTCTGTATGTACATTTGAAACACAATTTTTCTGGACATCATTGCCCCAAGGGACTATATCTTATGGGCAATATGGGATAATAAAACACATTTTTTAGTTCACCAAATTTTTTTTTCATCCTATAATAAAAACGTACTAAACAATAGGATCCAACTGCAACATTGAAATTTTTAATACATAAATTGGAAGAAAAAGTATCAAAAAGGATAATACGGGAAACTAACTTTCTTTCATTTGCTTTTGTGTTCTACGAGTCGAAGTTTTTGAATTTTCTATATTGAACTTAGAAGCACAAAATTATAGGTGCAAAGTCCTGTGTCAATATCAACCTATGAGATGAAAAATGTTGGAACTATTTTGCTAAAACCTATTTACATATTATATTACAAAGTAGCGGGTTAAACGCTAGAATTTAAACAAATTTAAGCCTAGAAAAATAGGCTTTGGCATACAAATATGTCCACGAAGGAAAAGGAGACGCTAACGAAGTAGCGGGTTAAATGCTAGTAATACATAAAATGTATTAAGTATATCTATACACATTCTGTTGGTGTCTTATAATTGTAAAACTGTATACACAAAATTTACTTCATTGCTAAATAAAGGGTAGTTAAAAAAAAATATGTAACATGAGGGTACAATAAATTCTAGTAGTGTATAGATTTCATAATGCCTAATAATATGTACATATATTAGAGTGGGTCACTGATGTATGAGAAAAAAAAAGTTCTCGAATCATGTTCTAATAGCAATATTTTTTGTCTTACGTCAAAACAAATAAAAACTGCAAAAAAAAGTAAAAAAAAGTCACATCTTCAGCCCGCGGAAGAGCTCCTAAAAATTAAGTATATGTTAGAAAAGTTTTAATATTTTTTAATTAGGCTTAAGTTCATTAAATTTAATTTTCATTAAATTATTTTTATGAAGAAAGGAATTTTACAACATGAAAATTAATTAAAATTTATTGATAATTTTTCATTCTTGACTCAATCTGGGCTCGAACCCAGGTGTTTACGGACAGGTTACCCTGACATGTTTCGATTGCAACCACTCAATCTCCTCAGAGGGCTTGCCGTTTAACACTCGCAGCCATCGACGACTGCTGACGTCATTAGTCAAACATCAATCCTTAAACCAAATTGTATTCAACCTTTGGTAGATCGAAATTTGCTTTGAATGATTATCTATTTTAATTCATTTTAACATGTTATTCCTTTTACTTCTGTTTTTTCGTACTTTTGTCAAGAATTCTTCTTGAAGTTCAAAGTACATATTTTTTTTTGTTTTTTCATTTTTTGTCTTTCTTATTCTTGTTGACCTTTTCAGCACAACTTGAAGGACAAATGCAAACATAGAGCTCGTGCCTTAGCTTTAACAATTATTAGTATTGTGGTTATTTTATTGAACTATTTATGGTTTTTAATCCATTGGCTCGAACCCAGATTGAGTCAAGAATGAAAAATTATCAATAAATTTTAATTAATTTTCATGTTGTAAAATTCCTTTCTTCATAAAAATAATTTAATGAAAATTAAATTTAATGAACTTAAGCCTAATTAAAAAATATTAAAAATTTGGATTAAAAACCATAAATAGTTCAATAAAATAACCACAATACTAATAATATGTTAGAAAAGTTAATTTTTTAAATTTAAATATTTTATTTACTATCAATTATTATTAATTAAAACTGAAAACATTTTGAATTTAATACAACGCTTTTGTTGTTATATTCAAAATTTAACAAAATTGAAGATCAAAGCGCGGGCTGTTACACTAAAAATAAATTAATGATATTTTACACGGGTCTAGTGCAGACAAAAATACAACATATTTACGCTATTAGAAGTCGATAAGAGAAAAAAAATATTTTCGCTTCATATCTGTAGCTTCAATTTTTATCAAAGGGTGGCTTAAGCATAAAGTATGTGAATTATTAAAGGAATAGGACTATTGCAAGAAAGCTTTAACATTTCATTTTAAAGGTTAATAAATTATTAAAACAGGCTTCCTGGGAGGAAGTTTTGAAAAAAGCCCAATCTTTTTGCAATCTTTTAATTGTGCTCTAATTCTTCTTTAATTTTATTTAAAAAGAAATCAACTTAAATCAATTAAAATTTTGTAGTCCCGAAAAATTAATTCGGGCCCTATAATTTCTTATTATGCCCACGTCTCCACTATTGTAGAACAAAAACTCGCGTCTTAACATTTTGAAAGCTTCACTAGCTATAACAATATGAATTTGCAAACAGATCGTTTACCTTGCAAATTTTTGACAAACTTATCAAAATTTGCTTTGCAAAAATAGAATTTACAGTTTTTGTGGAACGAAACAGCATAATTATTTGCAAAGTCTTTGCAAAGTATACTTTGCAATAATAACTTTGCACTTTGCACAAGATAACGTACGTGGAACAGAAATTGAAAATTGAATATAAAAATTGCAAAGACTTTGCAAATTTCACTTATCAATTTCAACTTATCAAATTAAGTAGTTCTGTGGAACAAAAAGTTTTGCAAATTGACGAAAAATTTGCAAAGTGCAAAGTGAAAGGTTGATAAGTTGGTTTGTGGAATAGGGCCCAGAGCTAAAGAACCCAAGTGTGAGCATAGTATAAGATATGAATTTGTTTTGAGACTCGTAGACAAATTTACCGTTTGTTATTTGCAAAGACTATTTCAATGGTGGTATTCCATCTAATTTAAATTAGTTTTTTAAAAAATGTATAGCTATAAGAATACGTCCGGTACGTACCATTTTAAAGAACTCTTTATGTGCATGTTATTGCAACTGTTAATGTCTGTGTTGAAAGAGTTATTTTTAATAATTAATTTCACTAAAACTCGTTTAAAAATTGAGTGCAATTCTTGGCACATTATTACGAGTTATAAATTATATGAATGTAAATAGCACGTTAATACCTTCACATGATATGTTGAATAAACCGAATCGAACACATTATTTTCCAAAGAAACAGTAAGAATGCCTTACCGGTGAAGTGTATAGCATTTCAGATATATATCCAATATTTATTTAATACTAACCACAAAAAATCGTTTTGCTGCTTTAATTAGACTATTGTAAACTATTGTACATTTTTTGTGTTTACCAAACATTTTAATTAAACAAATGGCTTTGGCGATTTTGAACAATCAATTTGGCAAAAAAGATCAAAATAAATCCGACAGCACTGGCTGCTATTCACAATTTTTCTACAATGTACATGAGCGTTGCCAGTTATTCTTAATATAAAACCCGACAAATGCAAATTTTTTATTTGAGCACAAAATTGTATACATAGTTATTTAATTTATTTTTTAAATTAGACCTTAAAATAAATAACCAAATTCAATATTCGACAACTTTATTAATTAAAGCTTAGTCAAGTTTTAGAGCACGAAATTATTATGGAAAGTCCATTTTTAATGTAGATATTACTTAAGCATTCGTTTATGAATGATGCCCGTAATTTTTAAAAAAGAAAGCTGGTCGTGTTCGTACCTAACAGTTATCTTTACCTATTTCAACAATTATTTAGCGTAGATGTTTTATCCTTCAGTTTTCATTTAAAAATGACAGCTTTTACACCATTGATTTCTATGCACTGCTAGATTTCTTTTTGTCGAAATTACGGGCAAAAGACTGGTAAACTATAAAAAAAATTAGTTTATAAGAAAGTACTTATGAATTTTAATAGCTTTTATTTAACTTGCAATGTATGTTTGTGGGTAAAATCTTGCAACTCAAATTTAAAGCAGATTACTCGAACCGATTTAGCTGACATTTTGTAACATATGTTCAGTTTGGATGACAATGCATGGTTAACTGTGTAAAGTTATTATACATCCAACATGGTAAAACACCCAAGATGGCGAACTTATTATATTAAATGCATTCCAACAATATGAGCATCAAATTGCTGAGTGACTCTAAATCTTCAATATGGGTATCAACTGAAATGACTTACTGAGAATACGAATGCGAGTTAAAAGTAAAAAATATTTTTAAAAACTATCTTTTATTTAAATGCTCTGAAAAGAAAAAATATAATAATATAATTCTTCGTGGACATATTTTTATGCCAAATTTTTTTTTTCTAGGTTTAAACTTGTTTAAACCAAAAAGGTAAAGAAAAAGAACAAATTTCCCGTATTTCCTTTTTTGGGTACTATATTTCCCCCCATTAGAGTATCGACAATTTACCAATTGTAGTGGCAGCCCATAATTTAGTACGAATATGTCAATGAATGGAGGAAAATGTTTTGTAAAAAACGTACCAAAAATAGTTACGATTTTCACCCCTTAAATGTTCGAATTTCGAAAAAGTACCAAATTCGTATACGTATTTTTTGATAAGTTTCTCCTGGCACCAAATCGTGAAGATCTGTCCATAATAATTTCATGATTTAAACTTCTATCGTTCGTATAATGTGTTTGAAGTTAAATTTTAAAATTTATGAACCTAGACACTTTCAGTTATGTTTACAGAACAATGTTAACCACTTAACAGACCTAATATTACGCTGTAATGATGAATGAGTCCAGATTTCTGGAAAAGGAGTCAACGAGGGCGAAAAAAATGATTAGGATTTGTGGACAATACTATTCCCCATCTTTTTCCATCCCCAGAATTTTTAACAGACAATACTATTCCCCAATGACAGTTAATGAACAAAAAAGTACCAACAACTTCCCTCTTATTGATTCTTATCCACTCAGGACATTGCATCAATAATTTTATGTTTCTAGGTCCAATACTAATGGAAATTCAAAAAGAATCAGTTAAAGAACAAAAAAGTACGAAAAAGTTCCCTCATAGATTCTTATCCACTCAGGACATTACATGTTGAATTTTATGTTTCTAGGTCCAATAACAACGGAAATTCAAAAAGTACTAGTTAAAGAACAAAAAAGTTCCAAAAAGTTGCCTTATAGATTCGTATCCACTCAGGACATTACATGTTGAATCTTATATTTATAAGTTTAATATTAACGATAATTTAAAAAATACCAGTTGTAGAACCAAAAAGTTGAAGAAAGATATTAAATTTCCCGTATTTCCCAGTTTGGTACTATTTGTTCCCCATTAAAATATCTAAAAATTGCAGTATTTTAGTGGGGGCCCATAATTTATTATGAATATGTCAATGAATGGAGAAAAAGTTTTGTAAAAAAAGTACCAAAAATAGTTACGATTTTCACCCCTTAAACTTTCGAATTTCGAAAAAGTATCAAATTAGTATTCGTATTTTTTTGATAAGTTTCAAATGTGGTATAAACTTTGTTTCTATGTTTATTGGTTCAAAAGATAGATGGGGTATCAAAAAAGTACCAAAATTCAGGTCTTACCCGTTTACTCCCTAATAGGGCCGAATTTCAAAAAAGTACCAGACACCTGTCTGCTTATTTTTCTAAAGAACAAGGATAAGTATTACATTTATTTTGCATCTCTTTTAGTTTTGGAGATATAAGGTTACCGAATTTTACCGTTTTTACCTTTTTTACCCCCTAAACATTCGAATTTCGAAAAATCCCGTCTTAGTGGATCGATTTGGAGAGTGACCAATCGCTAGTCCAAATTTCAAGTTTCTAGGGTCAGCGGTTTGGGCTGGGCGATGATGAATGAGTCAGTCAGTCAGTCACTCACGCAACTACTTTATATATATAGATAAATTGATTAATGACATTATAAGTTTTCGAACAGGCAGTAAAAGTTTTTAAGTAATTCTTTCTCTTTGAATAAAGTTACCTAAGCATTTCAAATATGAGAACACCAAACAAGTATTAAAACCGCCACGTTTAGCGAGAAATCACTACATATGGCAGCCCAGATTGTACTATGAAATTTTCTAAACAATGTGTCAAATTGCCACTGGCAATGTGTTATGCTGGGTATACACAGTGCAACCTATATGCAATCTGTTTCAATTCAACCTCAAAATATCAAAGCGTTTTGATGTTGATGCAACCTGGAATGAATGAAAATGAATTTAATTCACTAGATTGCGTAAATGTGTTGCATAATAGTGTGTAACCAGCATTAAAAGTAAGTCTGTGTTCACACGGCTCATGTCTTATTGACAAGATTGCTACCCTGCAAGTAAAATTGGACCACCTGATCCATTTTCATAAAATGGACTACTCCATGGACTGGTCCGATGTAATGCAAGCATGGACCATGTCATTGTTAAAAAGTGTTTGTAGTGAGACGACATGCTTTCGTTTTTAAACGACTTCAAAACTAATCCTCTTGAGTATACCATGGAGTAGTTTTAAAACTACTCCTAAGTGGTCCAAAGGTGGGTTATATGGTCCTCTCCTAGGACATCGTAATGTCAAATAGACCAGGTTTTTTCCATACGTTTGGGTTAGTTTTGGACTAGTCCTGGTCCCTTGTGGACTACTCTTTACACGCGTGTTTGGACTGGTCCTATTATTTGCAGGGCACTTTATAGGCGAGAGGGACGAGCAGAAAAGAAACGAGTACACAGATGCATGTACTGTCTTTACGTTTTGCTTTTTCATTCGTTGTTTAATTTTGTTATCACTCGTAAAACTGCTCTGAGTGGAGAAGCAGCTCGCGCTTTTTGTCATTATTTCTTAGGGCAAACAGGTCGTTTTTGTTTGTCTGCTTTTGTTGCGTTTTGCGTTGTCACCCCGCATTGGTTAGTGTTTCGGCGTCGTATAACTGTACCGAGTTACAGTTTTTGCGGTATCTGCATTAACTATATGCAATCGTTTTTAACCTCAATTTTAAGTTTTGTCTGGTGGAGAACCATTAATAACTCATGTGACTGGTGGAGAACCAATATAACTCAGACGTTTTACTGGTGGAGTACCAAGGAAATAACTCAGACGTTTTACCGTGGAGACAAGATATACTCTGGAGCTTATTCTGGAAGCTCTTCGCCTTCCTATACGAAGGTCTAGGTCGATCGAGGACTTGTGGATGAGGCTCCAACAAACCGTGTGATACCCTGGCAATATAACTCTAGATAGTTAGCCAAAAATTTTTTAGTGTTTAAGCAAAATAAAAAAAAAAAAAATAATTTTGTTATTGTTTTCAATATCAAAAAAGCACATGTAGTCAACATGACATGAATCATTTGAACGCCATTTCATGTTCAAAGAAGAAAAAGGAAGAATCTTGTCAATAAGCCATGAGCCGTATGAACTCAGACAAACAAATATAGTATACCGGTACAACATAAACATTTTAATAGTATTGTTTCTTTTCAATCAGTTGTTTGGTAAACGAAAAAAAACTGAGAATTTTGCGTTTATTGTTTTCTATTTTTGGGTACACTCAAGAAGTTTTACAGTAACTGAATGTAATTTACTAAAATCATTTTCCGTTAAGTTAAAACTTAATAAAAATTTTGTTATTTTATAATTAAACTAATTCTTTAACTACTTCTATATGTTTCTCCAAAAAAAAATATATGTTCAGTTATTTTTTATGCGTAAAATAAAACTGAAATACTTAACTGCAAAGTTATTTTAAATTATTTTATTATTTACATACTTATAGGTACGTGTGCACATAAATAAAAAAAAACACAAATTTTTCGCTGATTTGGTAGGTAATAATGACAGGTATAAATACTGTTTTAGCTGCCTTAGTATGTTATTTAAATTGAGTTAAAATTAACTGAAAAAACCTCTGAATGTATTTTTTGTAGTTTGTACATTTTAAATTTTAAAAAACAGAAAAATTTATTAATTTTTAAAGAATTTCTCCGTTTTAAAATTAACATTAAAAAATAGCCGCAAAATTCCTTTATTTTAAATGAAATTTCAGTTTTTTAAACTTAATATTCTTTTGAATTTACCTACATAATATTTTGAGTGTAACATCAAATAAATATGCTATACTTGTTTCTTTTAACACATTGCCGTATTCAATCAATTGTGAATGAATGAACGAAAATCACAAATCACTGACACAAAAGATAAACTGACCCAAAAGACAAGTGACCTGAAATGAACGACTGAACGAAGTGAACGAACTCGTTCACTGTTTTGAATTGAACATTACATAGCGTCTTCACCTGACAAGTTTTTGTCATACCAAACGTCAAACTTCATATTAAAAAAACGCTGACAAAAATTTTCGAGTTTTTTTTATATAGACTTTGACGTTTGGTATGACAAAAAATTGTCAGGTGAAGACGCTATGTTAATGACCGGTCACATAAATGAACGATTAAGCCCAAGACTACCTCATATTAGGTTTTTTTGTTATAATATTATTTTTATTTATTTTTTTATTACTGATTTTTGATTTTTTTTTAATGAACTTTGCCCATTTTTGAACACCAAAATTATATTTATATATTCAATAAATAAATACGAGCAAATATATGAATGGATTTTTAAAGGAATGAGAATAGCTAAAATTTTAAATACACTCTTAGGCGTTATTTTGGTGTTTTTATACCCTTCACCGAAGGTAGAAGGGGTATACATATATAACTTTGTCATTCCGTTTGTAATTTCTACAGTATTGATCCTACACCCTATAAGGTATATTTATTCTAGGTCCTTATGAAAAGCGAAGTTCAAAACCGGATGTCCGTCTGTCTGTTGAAATGGGTTTTCCGAAGCCCCCAGATATGATGGGGACTTGGTTGGGGTATCTTTATGTCAGGTATTCTTATTATAATTTTGCTATTGAAATTCAGCCAGATCGTTCCACAAATGGCTGAGATATGAGCATCGGATCGGAGAAGTGGGCGTGGTATCTCTCGTACAAAAAATATCAAAAATTTTATAAAAACCTGATTTTTTGGACTGTATATAACCTATGGATATCCCTGGCATATCAAAAGGTCGGAAATCTTTAGTAGAAAATATTTTCTGAAAAACTCGGAAAAATCGGTTCAGATACGGAAAAGTTATGGCCAAAATAATAATTTTTTTTTTAAATACCCACTTTCGGGAACCATAATCTTCCCGAGTCCAAGATTTATAACCCAACTAACTGGCAAATTTCGGCTGTAGGAAATATCGCCCAAAAAAAAATGAAAAATCGCCCAAAAAAATTGCATGTAAAATTGGGCCTGATTTCATATGAAAAATGGCCCAAAATTTTTGGGCTATTTTTCGTTATTGTTGGGTGATTTTTCGTTTTTTAAATGTTGTATGAAAAATAGCCCATTTTTTTGGGCCATTTTTCATTTTTAAAATTCTACCATAATCTTACATAGCAGAGAAAACCATGTTTTATTATGGTTGCAAACAACAACACTATTTTTCAAGAAACTAATTTAACCATAATATGGTTGTCAGCGACAATGATTTGGTTAAATTAAACATAATATGGGTAGAATTTTTTTAAAAATGGTTTGGTAGCTTTTTCTCTGGGTGTATATATTAAATATATATATATATATCGAAAATAAGGATTTTCTCTTCTATAGTATAACAAATACTGGCTTCGCTAAATAAAGCTTCTCTGAATAGCCGGCCTTCGGCCGGGCGCAAGGATTTTCTCCTCTATGGTATAACAAACACCGGCTTCGCTAACTAAAGCTTCTCTGTATAGCCGGCCTTCGGCCGGGCGCAGGGATTTCCTCCTCTATGGTATAACAAACACCGGCTTCGCTAACTAAAGCTTCTCTGCGTAGTCGGCCTTGTTCGGAAACAAGGCAGTTTTTCGAAGCTTTACTTAGCGAAACCGGTTTTTGTTAGACCAAAAAGGAGAAAATCCTTGCGCCCGGCCGAAGGCCGGCTATACATAGAAGCTTTAGTTAGCGAAGCCGGTCCTTGCATCCGGCCGAAGGCCGGCTATACAGAGAAGCTTTAGTTAGCGAAGCCATTATTTGTTATACCACAGAAGATTAAATCCTTATTTTGGATATATATATTAAATATATACACCCGGAGTAAAAGCTATAAAAATATTTTATCCATATTATGTTTAATTTAACCAAATCATTGTCACCGACAACCATATTATGGTTAAATTAGTATCTTTAAAAAAATCACTTGAAATTTTAACGGTATTTTAAAAAAAAAAATTTCACATTTTTGATTATAAGTTAAGTTGCGGACGTTATTACACTTTGCAAAGTCGTTATGACAATTCTTCGATGGACATTATGACACTTTTAAAAGTGTCATAAGGTCCAAGGACACTACGACACTGGACGTTATGACATGTCACCTAAATTTATATGAATAATAAACACTTTTTTGCAAATTGAGTAATTTTTTTTTTTTTTTTTGGGAAAAAATTCGGTTTTGCTTTTTGGGTAATTTTTCATTTTCTTTTTGGGCCCTTTTTCGTTTTTTTTTTTGGCAAAATTTCATATCTACCTTTTTGGGTCATTTTTCATATTCGCTTGGGCGATTCTTCATTTGGGTGATTTTTCATTTTTTTTTTGGCCATTTTTCTTTGGGCGATATTTCCTACAGCCGCAAATTTCTTCTTAAACCGTCGGTATACAAATCTGTCAAATCGGTTAAAAAATGGCTGAGTTTTAATCAAAATACTGAAATCCCAAAAATTACTCTTTTTATACCCTTCACCACAGGTGGAAAAGGGTATATATAAGTTTGTCATTCCGTTTGTAATTTCTACAATATTGATCTAAGACCCTATAAAGTATTTATATTCTGGGTCCTTATGAGGAGAGAACTTGTTTTAACCATGTGATGTCCCTATGCCCCCCTCCCCCCTTTCAATTGTTTACACATACTACCATAATGCCCAATATGATTTTCGTTATCACCCTTCTTTATTATTTCATCTATTTAACGAAATAATTTTAACAAATAAAAACTAGGAATTTTTGTGTTTTTTGCTACTTAAAAACTCGCCAAAAAAGATAAAAGAAAACAAACAAACACACATACATACATACAAACATCAAAAGTAATTACAACTCAACTGTGTTGAATTTTGTGAACGGTAAACGTGCCATATTTCATTTTAATGATATGCAATTAACGTTCCTTCATGGTTCAGTTGCCATAGTTTTTGTCTAGTTGTTCTGTATTCTGCTCGCACAATGGTGAAGGTTATATAAGATTTGGCACAGCCGAATATAGCACTCTTACTTGTTTTAATTAATTTTTGCTGCTGTAAGGATTGTCCCTCGTTGCTGATAAAATGAGTTGCCTTGGCCCCGAGATGAAAAGGTGAATTTTGGACAGGTTTTTACCCAGGGTTTCCCGTGCCCTTAAATTCTGCATAAAATATCCCTTTATTTTGCTAATAAATAATTAACAAATTCGTGCCGAAAAATCTATATACTCGTGTCAATCCTAAATTCTTAGGTTTTTTCCCTCCAGTATTTCTTCCTTTCTAAAATAATTATAAGTGCTTTTACTCCTGAATCCTTTCCTTTTGTTTTTTTTTTTAAGTTGAAGCCTGTTCACAAAGTCCCGATCTTCCTTTCTTTTTTTTGCGCTCGTCACAGAAAAAATCGCGTTTTATACCCCGAATTTTCTGGGAAATTTAACACTATTTCAGCACTTCATTTTTTTCTTTCACTAATACTGATAAAGCGTACTTATACAAATGCAACATCTACTATTCTCTATTCTATCTATTATATTATCCAAAACGCCAAATATTTGCAACCAATAAACTGCATTATCCTTTCTCCTTTCCTTCTTTTTAAGTTCCCCCCTTTCCCTGTAAAGTCTAGCTTAGAACATGTAGTGGTGAGAATTTAAATGAAATTATGTGTTGTGACAAATAATCAAAAAGTTTCAATGGGAGGAAAAACGAATTAAAATTTTTACGAAAGCCGAAAAAAAATTGAAAAGAAAAGGTTAATAATAAATAATATTTATAAAAAAAACAAAGAATAAAAAAAACAATTTCATATAAAATAATTTTAGGTTTCCTCCAGTGAGATTCGAACCTGGGTCTCTGGCAACCAAACATAAAGATCAAACTGATTGATTTTTTTCTCCTTTTGCCAATTATTTTAAATAACAGAAAAACAAACAAATATAAAAATCTTAAATACTACAAGCGCCCTTACAATGCATAAGTACTTACATATGTATAAATATCTTTAATAGTTGCAATATTTGATCTCTTGTAAATTTTTAATAAGACCCTTGATAGTTTAAATATCATGTCAAGAAATTAACTTTTAGTTTGATGTTTAAAATAACAAAGTTGTGATAAACCCCAACTCAGCCTGAGAAGTAAATTTGAAAAGATATTTTTAATGTTAAAAGTATCCAAAAATTATCAGCCATGTTCTAAAAATCGCATTGAAGTGAAATTCAAATAGAACAAATGTTGCAAACTTTTCTGTTTTAAAAGTTTAATCAAATATTTGCTTTTTTATACCTTTTACTTCGAGGACCACTTATAGATATTTACCTTCGATTTAAAATTCCAGAACATGGCCGCATATTTTAAAATGAAATATAGTTTTCTAAATAAGCTACATAAAAAAAAGTAATAAATGTGCTTTGAAGATTTTGCAGATTTGTTGATGAAAAAATTATGGTTTTTTGTTGATATTCCCTCTAGAAGGTGATTTTTTTAGTTCCCCTCAGCCAATTGAAGCTGGAGTCCCTCAGGGAAGCATCCTGGACCCACTTTTAAAAATGTGGTTAAAACAATGGAGAATAAAGGTCAATGAGCAAAAATGCGTACATATTACATTCACCTTGCGTCGGGAAACATGCCCCCTATTAAAATCAATAATCAACTAGTGCCTTAACAATCGCATGTTAAATATCTCTGTATTCATCAATATTGGCGTTTAACATGGAAATGCCATATAGAAGCAAAATTAACCCAAATGAAACTGAAAGCAATTCAAATTAACCGGCTTATTGGAAGAAATTCTGTTCTTAGTCTCGATTGCAAGCTACTACTTTACAACGCTATTTTAAAGCCACGGTGCTACGGTATTCAACTATGGGGCACTGCCTCGGCCTCAAATATCAAAAAAAATTCAAAAGCGCAAAAATAAACTTCTTCGAGAATAATTACAACTGCCCTTGGTATGTTAAAAACTCAAATATCCACAAGGATCTCAATGTGCCACTTGTAAGGACAATTATTACGAAGTATGCAGTAAAATATTTAAAAAGGCTAGAGTTGCACCCAAATTCACTAGCTCCAAATATTTTAAATGATAGCGATCACTCTCGCTTAAGGAGAAGAGACACTGCAGCACTTACCAATCCGTGATGAGGAAAATTTATGTCTGGCATTGGCAGGACATTAAATAAAGAATTAGGATAAGATTTGATTAATTATTGTTAGTTTAACTTATGAAGGTTCAATAAATAAATAATGAAAAAAAACGTAGCTGCAATCAAGCGTGGTAGAACTAAAAAAAAGTTTTCATATCGGGTGACTTTTTAGCTATTATCTTTTTTGCAACACTGGTTTAAAAAGCTGTGTTTAGGCTACTCAGCTTCCTAGCCTGTTAGTGATTGTTCAATAGGAAAAGAAAACACGCTTGGTTTTTTTTATTAAATTGTAACAAATTTATTGGCTTCTTGCCTTGTTGAGAACATAAATGTAACTAACTAGATTTGTAGGTATAATATGAAAAAAAGAAAGAGGATAATAAAAAACTAACTAGTACTCTACACTCAAAAAAAAAGTCAAGTACAAAAAAAAAGTTAAAATGCAAATTTAATTAAATTAAAAATTAAAAAAAAACTGAACATTTTAAACAAATCAAAATTAAGATTTTAGAAACCGAAATAACAAAAATCAAAGAAAATTGAAAATTAAGGAAATTTATCAAAATTAAAGAAAATTAACAAAATATAAGAAAATTTAAAATATTTAATAAAATAAAACTGAAGTCGCTTCAACATGCTCCCCCCGAAGTGTGGCAAAAGCACCCCTTTCACGCCTAGGAGACGATCCAAATGTGATCCATTCGAGCCAAAGATAGTTGCTTGGGATATTGGTACGTCAATGTCCGGCTGCGTTGTTTAATTCATGAGCACTTTTTTTTACAGCCTCTAGGAATGCTTGCTTGGATGTACTACGGGGTTCTTCAAGATGAAGTTTCTTGGCCACGGCTGCCAATTTGGGTCCTCTAGGTGAGAGATCGTGGCTTGTAGTGTTGCCACTGCGTTTTTTGGTGGAATGGCTGCCAGAGCTCTAGCTAACACGGGTCCCTCGCGCTGAGGTTCAGCGAGGACATTTTTTTGATTTTTTGGTGTAGCAGAGTGGGGTGAAAGGCATTGTAAGCCACTCCGTTGACCAAAACGGCACATCCCCTGGTTGAGGTACACTGATCGATAACATGATTGTAGGCCACGTAGTTCAGGCAATATTGCAGAGGGTAATTGAGCTGGCAAATGTGGTTGCTTCTCCATCTGTATTTGTATCAAAAGAAAAGAAAGAAGTATTTACAGTGTTAAAAGATACCTAATGCGACTGAGTTTTCTAATTTTCTATTTTTGTTGAGGAATTTGGTAGATTATTTGGTAGGTGGTGGTGATTTACTCATAGTGTTGTTTGTCGGTAGCAAACAGAGTTTTACAACTGGGCGTAAAATTATGCCCTTTTTAGTGACTATTTCAGCAACTCTTACTTTGCTGTCTCGACCATAGATTACGTTATTAACGCGACCAAGGAGCCACTCGGTAGGTGGGAGTAAGTCTTCTTTGACTATAACGATATCATGTGGTTTTAAGTTGTCGCGTTCCTTCTGCCACTTAAAACGGCGCTGAAGCTCGGTGATATATTCAGATTTCCACCGTCGAGCAAAAATATGTTGTAGCGCTTTTAATCTTTCCCAGCGTTTAAGAAAAGGTATTTCTTCGAGCGGAGGTTCCGCAGGCGCTTCTGGCAGTGCTGTAATTGGAGCCCCTCTAAGTAAGTGTCCTGGGGTCAATGGTAGTACTTCACCCGGGTTTTCGGTAAAAGGCGATAGAGGGCGCGAATTTAAAATGGCTTCGATACGGACTAGAAGCGTGCTGAATTCTTCGAAAGTGAAAGATAAGTTGCTGGTAACTTTCTTCAGGTGAGACTTCATGCTCTTGACTGCGGCCTCCCAGAGGCCACCCATATGAGGTGCATATGGCGGTATAAACGACCAGGTAACGCCTAAGCTAGAGTTCAATTAAAGTATTTTCAATAGATTTTAAGAACTCGTTGTGGCCTTTAAGAAGACCATAGCTTGCGCCGACGAAATTTCGACCGTTGTCGGAAAACATGGTCTTGGGGAGTCCTCTGCGCCCGGTAAAGCGGTGAAAGCAGGCTAGAAAGGCACCGGTTGAGAGGTCTGAACAGACTTCTAAATGGACGGCTCGAGTAGAGAAACATACGAACACAGCAGCGTAACCTTTGAGAATTTTCGCATTTCTCAACGTAGAAGATATAATATTAAAGGGACCAGCGAAATCGACTCCGGTATATGTGAAAGGCAGGGAAAAGTTCACGCGTTCTGGGGGGAGTGCGGCCATGATTTGGTGCTGGACCTTATGCTTGTAGATTGTACAGGCCTTACATTATCTGATGCATTTTCGGACAAGATTCTTTAATCTGGGGATGTAAAATCCCTGGCGAATCGCACGTAGCATTATATGGTGCTCAGAGTGGAGCATAATGCGATGGGTAAAATGAACTAGGAGCCTCGCAAAATGAGACCCTTCTGGCACAATAACTGGATGACGTTCCTCGTAACTTAAACCTGCATTAATAAGCCTGCAGCCGACTCTTAAAAGGTCGTCCTTATCAATAAAAGGATTTAAGTGAAGCAATCTGCTTTTGCGGTTTAACGGTCTCTTTTCTTTCAGGCAATCATATTCACGGTAAAAATACCTCTTTTGAGCGAGCGAGATGAGTCGAGTTTTCATTGAGCTAATTTCTTGAGCGGTAATAAACTTTTCGGTGGAAAATGGTTTCTTGAGAACTCGGTTGACAAATCTTAGTCGATAACAAAGAATTCGCAACGCCCTTGCAAAAGATGAAAATTCTTCTAGTATATCTGTGCAATTTATGTCAAGATGAAAGTTGATGATGGACTTTTTTGTCTCCAAGTCGCCCGGGTCAAACGTACGAGGTATTGGCCACAATGTTGTGGGAAGGTGTAGCCAGGTAGGCCCATGCCACCAGAGTTGATTGTCTGCAAGTTCCTGCGGGGAGCAGCCTCGGGTGCCCAAGTCTGCAGAATTTTCCTCAGCTTTGACGTGTTTCCAGTTTTGCGTGCTGGCGATGCTGATGATCTGAGTCACACGATTTGCGACAAAAGTTTTTAGCGTGTAGGGAGGTTTTTGCAACCACCCCAGGACGATGGACGAGTCTGTCCACAAAAATAGCTCATAGGTGAACTGACATTTTGCGACTACACTACGGATGAGCTTAGCCAACAATAGAGCTCCACACAATTCGAGTTTCGGAACGGTAGTCCGCTTGATCGGAGCATCTTTCGTTTTTGCTACCAGCAAATGACTATTTATATGGCCTTCGGAGTTCTCTGTTCGAATATACACTGAACCACAATATGCCTTCTCTGAGCTGTCACAGAAGCCATGTATTTGGATCTTATATCCTGGGGAGAAATCTACCCATCTAGGTATCTTAATGGTTGAGATAAATGGCAAGTTTTTTAAGAATAAATTCCATTTTACAAGTATGTGTGGAGGTACCCCTTCGTCCCAATCAGACTTTGCTTCCCATAATTCTTGCATCAAAGTGTTAGCAACAATAACGACTGGGCCTAACCAACCTAGAGGGTCAAATAGTCTCGCAATTACCGACAAGATTTTTCGTTTTGTAGCGGATGGGGTAATCTCAACTGGCTCTACAGCATAGTAGAATATATTCGCCAACGCATTCCAGCGAATTCCCAATGTTTTTAAAGAGCTGGAGTCATCAAACTTCAAGAAATCTTTGTCTAGAAGATCCTCCCGGGGCAAACTTTCGAGTAAAAACTGATCATTTGCTGTCATCTTTTTAAGGGGAAAGCCACCTGATTTCAAAGCTGTGATAAGCTCCCCTTGCTTCTGCTTGGCCTCTTCAAGCGTGTGTCCCCCGGACAATATGTCATCAACGTAGACCTCGTTCTTCAGAATATTAGATGCTTTGGGATACAGGTGTCTGCAATCATGACCTAGCTCAAGTAGAGTCCTAATCGCCAAAAAGGGGGCGCAGTTCACGCCGACCGTAACGGGTTTCAGTTGAAATGAATTCACGTATCCCTCATTTTTGTTGCGAAATAAAATCTGTTGATATGGGCGATCTGCTTCATGCATCAAAATCTGCCTATACATCTTCTGGATGTCTCCAGTGAATACGTATTTATAATTTCGCCAACGTAGAACAAGCTGCATCAAATCCGTTTGAAGCGTTGGGCCCTGGTATAGCACTTCATTTAATGAGAACCCGCTTCCGGTTTTCTTTGAGGCGTTAAAGACCACTCGCACTTTTGTGGTTTTACTTTCGGGCTTGATTACCGCGTGGTGGGGTAGAAAAAATGAAGAAACTTTTTCTGCTTTGGGTTCAAAATGCGCAACTGGTTCCATGTGATCCAAGTCCAGGTATTCTTGGAGAACTTCAGCGTACTGCGCCTTCAAATCGGGGGTCTTATCGATCATTTTCTCCATTCTATGGTACTGCGCAAGAGCCATATTTCGGGAGGGGCCTAAAAAAACTCTTTCGGAAATTGTTCCTTGAACGGTAGTCGAACTACGTAACGTCCATCAGACTGGCGAGTTGTGGTACGTTCGAAAAAATTTTCACAATAAATGTCACTTTCAGCTTGAAAATCGGTTTTCTCCGCCTCTTCTATCTCCCAAAACTTTTTTAGTTGCTCATGCGGAGCTATATCGCTGCCAGGCGAAACAAAAGTATGGAATGACTGAACTCTAGTTTCTGGTTCAGGGCCTAGCAAATACCAGCCAAAGTGGGACTCTCGGGCTTCAAGATTGTTGCCGAGATTCATTTTTACGCCGCTCAAATTTATAAAAGGCAGGTAATCACTACCGATTATCATTTCAATTGCAGCAGGTTTGTAGAAATAGGGATCTGCAAGTTTCAAACCTTTTATATCTTTTACCGCTTGAATTGGGATCGGCCGTGAAAGCATAAAATGTGCCAATGTTGGTACCACAATCGCTCGGATTTTAATTTTAAAATCGGATATTCGAGATTTAATTGTGACATAGCACCTTCCCTTCGAACTTCCTACCACCGTATCACCGAACCCTGATATTTCGCTATGATGGCGTTCTAGAGGGATCGCTAAATTCTGTTGCACACGCCTTAGGATAAAACTTCTAGTCGACCCTGTATCAATTAATGCGCGAACCGTGAATTTTTCGCCTAAATGCTCTGCATGAACCAAAGCTGTGGGTAAAATTGTAGTTCCGCTGTGTTGAGATAAATTAACCTGTACTGAATCCATCGCATTTGCGCCCGAGGTGGCAGGTCGTCCCAATTGAGAATTGAATGGCCTCGTGTTACTCTGAGTACCCGACCCTGATGGCCTTTCGTTGTCTCGAGACTGCTGATGAGTGGACGCCCTTTGAGTTGGAGCCTTTTTCACTTTATCTTCTTCAATATGCAACATGGTGTGATGCCTTTGATTGCATCTGTTGCAGCTACTGGTGCTCTGACATTTCGTTTTGAAATGAGTGGGTGAAAAACAATTCGCACAAAATTTGTTCGCATAAACAAATTTTATTCTGTCATGGACTGACAAACCCTTAAAATATTTGCAGAATCGTAATGCATGATTCTTTTGGCATTTCTTGCAGCAAAATTTACCTTTATCAGTTTCAGCATTAGAATAAAAAACTTGAGATTTTGAGGTATTATTGTCTCGGCTGGGCGGTTTCCTCAAATTCGTAAAAGTTTCTAAAGTTTCAATTCTCTCCGACAGAAATTTGTTAAGTTGTTGGCAATTCCTTATGGTTAGTCAGAGAATCTTCCCACGCACGCGACGTTTCTTCAGGGAGTTTTGAAGTGCAAATATGCATAAGAAAGGGGTCATTATCAGCTACCTCAACTTGAAACGAACTAATAATCGACAAACCATCGCTGACCGTATTTTGAAGTTGCCTTAAAAATTTCAAAGTTTCATTCTGAGGGGCCTGGATGCCATAATTTTTTTTAATTTGATTGTTAATTAAAATCCGCTTATTTTCATAGCGATTTTTCAAAGCCTGCCAAGCTAGCTCAAAATTAAAATCTACCAAATCATAATCTTTTATGAGTTGGTAGGCCTCCCCCTCGTCTTGCCAAGTAAATAATATAATTTGTGCGCTGGCGCCACTGAAGGCTCGTTTCCAACCACTGCCCTAAACATATAACTAAATGCTGGCCATTTATCGAAACCCCCTTCAAACGTTTGGATTTCGACCACAGGTAACTTAAGTGAAGACTGCCGTATCGTTGTGTCTGCAGCTTTTTGTTGTGGAGCCTTAGCCTTCAATAAGTCCATTATTCTAGCCTTTAGCATCTGGCAATGTTCGCAGGAATCTTCGTATTTCAGAATAATTTCATCTGGAAACTCTTCTTCTTCCTTCACCTTTTCATAGCCTTTGATGAATTCTTCAAATGTTGCCATCATCTTCAGCCATCTTCTTTCAAGTTCAGACTGTTTTACATCTAAAAGTGAAATCGTCAAATCTTCCGAAGAAATCTTCTCAAAAGTAGAACAAAAATTCACTACTTGTCGAATATCGTATTTACATGCTCTTTCCGAAACCATTTTAAAATTTTTGTTCAAAAGCCTTAAAATATTTTACACCCCAACGATTCCTCAAAATGAAATGAAAAAATAACAAAAAATAATCGTGAAGAAATTCAACCTTATACAAAGGCTTATTAAAATTACTCGCGACGAATGAAAGCGATGTTGATTATTTAAAAACCAGCTTTAAATTTTACCAAAAAATTTTCAAAAAATATTCGCCTCAAAGCTGCCAAGTTGTTTGTATTTTAATGGAGCTTAATTTTCTCAAAATTTTTATTTCTTAAATTTTTCTCTACCACCATAAAATTATTTGCAATATTTAGCCATAAATCAATTTTACTCAGATTTCATAAAATTTTTTTTAAAAAATCTGTGCTTTAAATTAAATCTTTCAAAAATTACGCACTCTTTTCTCCAAACAATTTTTCAAAAATAATCGAACACACTTTCAACAAACTTAGAACGGGTTGTTCATAAGCATTGAATTTTTACATTAAATAATGCTTGAATTGAGTACCAACTGTAGGGCCTTTGTGTAAATTTTTTATTAAAAATACCTCTTTTCGGTTCACCCTTTTTATTTAAAATTTTAATAACTTTGCTTATATTTTAAAAATTTGTGTACCACTTGAAGGGTTACCCTTTAAATGGGTTTCTTTTAAAAAAAATTATCACCTTTCGAATCACCCTTTAACTTTGGTAAGACTTGTTGTCACTGTGCATCCAAGTATAATGATGCTTATAAACTTTTGTGAACCACTTGAAGGGACACCCTTTAAATTTTTCTCAAAAATGTGCACTTGTAGAATCACCTTTTTATTTCCAAAATTTAGTAAACTTGATGTATTTTTGCATCCAATATTAATGCTATTTTCAACGATTTGTGTACCACTTGCCGGGCCACACTGTAAAATTTTTTTTTTTTTAAATATCAGCACTTTTAGCATCACCCTTTTAGTTTTAAACTTCAGTAAAATTTTATTTAATTGTGCATTCAGTTATATGCTTTCAAAAAAATTTGTGTACCACCTGAACGGTCACCGTGTAAATTTTTTTTTTTTTATAACAAAACTTCTTTGTTATTATTATTTTTTAATAAATATGCCACAACACTGTATTCCTAATGTCCCCGACCAAATTCTTCACAAAATTACAAACATGTAACTATTTTAAAAATTCACACACTCACCCTCTTATCTTTAAAAAAAAAAAAAAACAGCCTGTCTTTTTGTGTTGTCTTTCCTTTCCTTTTTTGCAATCAATTTAACTTAAAAAATTTTTTATTTTTAATAAATTTGTTCAATGAGGAACCTCAGTGACTTTTATTTTTTTTATTATTTTCTTTTTATGTCACTGTTTTTTGTTTAATAACACCGGCTCCACTTTATTTCTATTTTAATCCTTTATTTATTTTTTAATTAAATATTTCACATAATATGTACACTTTTTTCTCACTTTTTCCAGCAGGTTGAAACTATGACTGTTAAGGTGTTCGTAAATATTTAGTTGTACATAAAGGTTGGAGAACTGATGGAATTGAAACACCTGTTAGTGAGTGCGAAGAGTATGGCAATTATGATTTACAGCAGTACGCATGTATATAATAAAAAAATCCGTTGTTTTTTCTTATTTACCAGTGTTGGTACTTTTTAATAGTGTTGGCACGTTAGGGATTTTTTATATCAGTGATGGCACTTTTATTAAATTTTAAGGTTGTGTTCGATTACTTGGTGAATATGATTGTGCAGTAATTTTAATTAATTTTTTCCGCACTTTTAATATAAAATCACACAATCGCATTAAATATAATTAAACACTGCACTTACCCAATCTTATCATTTTGTTGATTCTTAGCGTTTACCTTTTTGATTTTTCCTCTCGAAAATCAATCGTCTTGTCGACCTTTCTTCCTTCTTGGACTGCTTAGCACAATTGGGAACCTCCACCTCCTTGTTGGAATTGGATTCACTCCTTAATCATCTAGCAACCCTCCCTGCTACTGTTGATGACGTAGTTGTTGCGGTAGAACAACTATTGACGATACTTTGAAACAATTTGCCGCAGTTGTTACGGTAAAACAACTGCTGATGGCATTCAGTGGACAGACTTGCCACTGGTTATTCCAATCCTAGCTCCTCCAGGATTTATCGAAGGACCAAATTTTTAGGCTACTTAGCTTCCTAGCCTGTTAGAGATTGTTCAATAGGAAAAGAAAACACGCTTGGTTTTTTTATTAAATTGTAACAAATTTATTGGCTTCTTGCCTTGTTGAGAACATACTTAAATGTAACTAACTAGATTTGTAGGTATAATATGAAAAAAAGAAAGAGGATAATAAAAAACTAACGAGTACTCTACATTAAAAAAAAAAGTTAAAATGCAAATTTAATTAAATTAAAAATTAAAAAAAAATTAAAATTTTAAACAAATCAAAATTAAGATTTTAGAAACCGAAATTTAAGTAAAAAATAACAAAAATCAAAGAAAATTTAAAATTAAGGAAATTTATCAAAATTAAAGAAAATTAACAAAATATAAGAAAATTTAAAATATTTAATAAAATAAAACTGAAGTCGCTTCAACAAGCTGAAACACGTTCGTGTTTTGTTTCACTGTCAAAGATCTTCAGTTTGGTCTATAATTTAACCATGAATCGTCTTACAAACGAACAACGCTTGCAAATCATTTAATTTTATTATCAAAATGCGTGCTCTGTTGAGAAAGTTCATCGCGCGCTTCTTCCATTTAATGTTCTGTTTAATCGACCCACTGAAGCCCACGTAAATAAGCAGAATTGTCGATTTTGGAGTGAAGATCAGCCAAAAGCATTGCAAGAGCTACCAATGCATCCAGAAAAAGTCACAGTTTGGTGCGGTTTATGGGCTGGTGGCATCATTGGACCGTACTTCTTCAAAGATTATGCGAATCGTAACGTAACTGTGAATGGTGAGCGCTACCGTGAGATGCCCAAAAAGCAAGAGCTTGACTTGCATGACATGTGGTTTCAACAAAACGGTGCCACATGCCACACAGCACGCTTTACAATGGACTTATTGAGAGGCGAGTTCGGTGAACATTTTATTTCACGTCCAGGACAGGTCTAGATCTTGCCATTTAACGCCTTTAGACTATTTTTTGTAGGGCTATGTTAAAGCTCATGTCTATACACACAAGCCCGCTTCAATCGACGCATTGGAAGACAACATTGAAGCATTTATTCATGAGATACCGGCCGAAATGTTGGAAAGAGTATGTAAAAATTGGACTAAGCGGATGGACCATTTGAGGCGCAGTCACGGTCAACATTTGCATGAAATAATCTTCAAACATTAAATTATATGGACCGTACTGTCGATTCCAATAAAGATTTCATGCATTTTATGTGTTTTTTCCTATAGCTCTTAAAAAATCACCCTTTACATACCAACTGAAGAGCAGCAAAGGTCTTCAGGTAGTGATTGAGGAAATTGACTCATGTGCGGACCCAGCAGAAATAAAAATTTTCTTGGAAGAAAAAGGATTCAAAATAAAACATGTGGTAAATATTAAAAGTAGAGAAAAAAATCCACAACCACTATTTCGAGTGGAGTTGGAGCCCGGCGACGTTAAGCTAAGAAAAAACGAAACGCACCCTATTTACAGTTAAAAATATATCCTGTACAGAAAAATCACAATAGAGGAGCTGCACAAAAGAAATGGACCCATTCAATGTTTGAACTGCCAGGAATATGGTCATACTAAGGCATACCGCTACTTACCCCCTGTTTGCGTAGTATGTGGTGAGCTACACGGTACAGTTCTTTGAGATAAGTCTAAAATCGACCCCAACGTAAAATGCAGCAACTGTGGCGGTAATCACACGGCCAACTATAGAGGATGCCCAGAATATACTATCGTCAAGCAGTCGGTTCGACCGAAAACTAATCCCCCTCAAATGCAGGTAACAAATCAAGTAAACAATAATGACATTCAGGATCCGCAGCCTAGTAACAGAACAGAACCTCCAACGCTAACGTCCTAAAATCAAACCATGTGCCAATGCAAGCGAGCTTCGCCAAGTAATGATGAGACTCCAGTTTCTAATTTAAGTCGTCTAGAAAAAACCCTGAAACATAAGTGCAAACAGTAAATAATTTTACGAACACAATGGGAAGTATGATGCAGGAAATTCTTAGAATGCAATCGATGTTATTGCAAGCTGTACTTAACAAACCATGAACTGTTTAAAAATTTGTTTTTGGAACGTAAAAGGCATCCGCCAACATAAAAATGAATTATAATACTTTCTTAAAAATAAACAAATTGATGTCATGATGGTTTCTGAAACTCATTTTACCTCAAGAAATACGTTTAAAACAATGGTTATATACTATATGATACCAAGGACCCTCGAGATAGAGCTTGTGGAGGTTCTGCCATTTTAATAAAGACCCGAGTCAAACACTACCTAATGTGTGATCATCGTGAAGATTATCTCCAAGTAACGAACATTTGCGTTAAAGAATTAAATAGAAACCTAGTAATTTCATCGTTATACTCCCCGCCTAGATTTTCAATATCGGAGGACCAATATTATAAATATTTTAAATCATTAGGACATTGTTTCCTAGCCGCTGGCGATTATAACGCTAAACTTAACTTCTGGGGGTCACGACTTATAAACCAAAGGGTCGTGTTTTATTTAACTTAATTTATAAATTGAATTTAAATGTGGTAGCGAGCGGACAACCAACATATTGGTCTCCTGATCATCAACAAATTACAGATGCCATCGATTTCGGCGTGGTTAAAAACATCCCCACAGAAACGATTCCTGTTGAAGCTTCCCTCGAATTTTCTTCCGACCACACACCTACAATTGTTACTATAATGAACCCCAATAGAATTGTACCTCTGACTGGTTACTTAGCGACGGCAGCTACGCAAATTAATTGGTTAAAATATAAAAAATATCTCAGTACCCATTGCACAGAAAATATACCGCCTAGCACACCGGAAAATGTGGAAATCTCTATTGTCAATTTTTACAGTTTTCTGAAACTAGCTGTTCAACATTCCAATATTGCCCACTAAAAAACAAAAACTTTTAAAATATATTCCACAGATGTCGAGCGTCTCTTGTCTGAAAAAGGAGGGCTCGAAGAGTGTGGCAATGGCACAGATCCCCTCAACTTAAGAACATACTAAAAGAGTGTACAAATAGACTAAGAAAGTTATTGCAGACTCAGAAAACGGCTTCTCTGGAAAAATATCTTAAGGAACTTGATGCAACCCCACAATCAGACTACTCATTATGGCGTGCAGCTAGAAATCTCAAAAGGCCAGTTGTCTCTTAACCACCATTAAGAAACTCGAATGAAAGTTGGGCAAGAAATGATGTTGAAAAAGGAAATCTGTTTGTCAATCATTTTAAAAACGTATTTACCCCAAATATATCTCACGATATTGCAGTCGAGTTACCACCTGTTGCTGCTAGAGCAGCTGTTCCCCTAATATTTTAAATAAGAGAAATCGAAAAGACTATTTGTGATTTAAACCCCAAGAAGGCTCCTGGTTTTGATAAGATCAGCAACAAAATGCTTTTGGAGCTACCCAGCATAGCAAAGAAAATTATTCTTTTAATTTTTAATGCTGTTTTACGCCTTGAATACTATCCTCAAAAGAGGAAGGTTTCCTTAGTCACCATGTTACCTAAACCAGAAAAGGATCACATAAAAGTTGAGTCATAAAGGCCTTTAGGCTTACTTTCTAATATATCAAAGTTGTTTGAGAAGCTGTTAGCGTCAAATTTTAATTGAAAATAGATGTATTCCTAACTAATTCGGCTTTAGAAGAGAACACAGCACAATTGAGCAAACCCAGCGTAAAGTAAATGCAATAAGAAAGGCCTTTGAAGAAACAAAATATTGTTCTTCATCGATGTTTCTCTTTTCGGTTCACTCTTTTTATTTAAAATTTTAATAACTTTGCTTATATTTTAAAAATTTGGGTACCACTTGAAGGGTTACCCTTTAAATGGGTTTCTTTTAAAAAAAATTATCACCTTTCGAATCACCCTTTAACTTTGGTAAGACTTGTTGACACTGTGCATCCAAGTATAATGATGCTTACAAACTTTTGTGAACCACTTGAAGGGACACCCTTTAAATTTTTCTCAAAAATGTGCACTTGTAGAATCACCTTTTTATTTCCAAAATTTAGTAAACTTGATGTATTTTTGCATCCAATATTAATGCTATTTTCAACGATTTGTGTACCACTTGCCGGGCCACACTGTAAAATTTTTTTTTTTTAAATATCAGCACTTTTAGCATCACCCTTTTAGTTTTAAACTTCAGTAAAATTTTATTTAATTGTGCATTCAGTTATATGCTTTCAAAAAAATTTGTGTACCACCTGAACGGTCACCGTGTAAATTTTTTTTTTTATAACAAAACTTCTTTGTTATTATTATTTTTTAATAACTATGCCACAACACTGTATTCCTAATGTCCCCGACCAAATTCTTCACAAAATTACATACATGTAACTACATATTTTAAAAATTCACACACTCACCCTCTTATCTTTTTAAAAAAAAAAAAACAGCCTGTCTTTTTGTGTTGTCTTTCCTTTCCTTTTTTGCAATCAATTTAACTTAAAAAATTTTTTATTTTTAATAAATTTGTTCAATGAGGAACCTCAGTGACTTTTATTTTTTTATTATTTTCTTTTTATGTCACTGTTTTTTGTTTAATAACACCGGCTCCACTTTATTTCTATTTTAATCCTTTATTTATTTTTTAATTAAATATTTCACACAATATGTACACTTTTTTCTCACTTTTTCCAGCAGGTTGAAACTATGACTGTTAAGGTGTTCGTAAATATTTAGTTGTACATAAAGGTTGGAGAACTGATGGAATTGAAACACCTGTTAGTGAGTGCGAATAGGGATGAAACGATACGAGTAAATACAAGTACATATACGATACTTTTATATAAGTACCAAGTATTTTTGTAATCGATACTTAGCAGCCGAGTACCAAGTAGTATCGGTAAAAAAATACTCGGTATCGGTCAAAAGTAATCGTTTCACTTTGGTATTGAAACTAATCTTAAATTTTTGATTATTTACCAAAGTTGGAGCAGCAGTAATGGTATCAAGAAACCGTTTGACCAGCAAACACTAGGGAAGCCGATTCCGAATACCGAAATTCCGGGGTTATTCTAAAAATGTAAGTCCCGAATCCCGAGATTTTGGGCTTAGTAAAAATTCAAAAATTTAATATTAAATCATACTGGCCATGCACCTAATTTTTAACTGGTTACAAAAAAGTCACAAGTGAATAAATGTTACATGCAATGCATTTTGTACCACGAAAACAAATCAGAAGGTTTGGTCTTTTTTCTAAGTTATTGATAATAAATAATAAAAAAGTCACAAGTGAATAAATGTTACATGCAATGCATTTTGTACCACGAAAAAAAATCAGAAGGTTTGGTCTTTTTTCTAAGTTATTGATAATAAAAGTGCGCACGCAAAATGCAAGTTGTGCAAAAAGGTGTTAAAAACTTTAGGGGGTTCTACCAAAGGTCTTTGGACACATTTGTTTAAGTTTATTTTATTAAATTAATACTTGCATATATATTTGAAATAAAATAAATTGAATATTGTCATATGGCATACATGTAGCTATTTATTTACGATACCCAGAAGTGTTGATTGCGAACATTGGTCTAGTCGGCAGCATATGTTTGCAATAAAATAAGGTATCAATTACACTGTGCAAGAAATTGACACTTTTTTTTAGACAAGCTGGGCACCTGGCTCCCATACAAAATGTTCAATGCAGACTAGAAATATATATTGGAAAAAAGTCCCAGTAATGCCCAGGAGCCGCCCCAACTGGGATATAATGTACTACCGACCTCAATTAGAAAGAAGTTATTTTATAATTTTATTGCGGAGTTTCGGTTTTTTAGTTTTTTCAATAAGTTAAAGCGTTTTTGAGTTACGCGAACATATGTTGTGTAAGCTCCTCCATTTTCGAAATAACGGTATATCTCGAAAACCAGAGCCAACCTAGAAAAAACGGTGGGCACCACTGGATTCAGCATACCCGAATTATGTTAAAACGCCATGTGCCCGGCTTGTCTGTTTTTTCAACTAGCATAGTGTTATCAGACGTCATTAATTTGTTTTAGAAGCTTTTCACAATATAAGTTTTAATAGATAATTCTTCCATATTACTTTAAAAGAATTTTAATTATATGAATTTTACAAATTGGCTTTTATATATGAAAACCCGATCCGTCCCAG
Organism: Pollenia angustigena; assembly: GCA_930367215.1. Classification (NCBI taxonomy): domain Eukaryota; kingdom Metazoa; phylum Arthropoda; class Insecta; order Diptera; family Polleniidae; genus Pollenia; species Pollenia angustigena. The sequence continues at coordinate 4,257,062 of OV884061.1, read as the reverse complement.
GATCCCTTTTTTTAATTAAAAATCCCGAATACCGGGTTTCAAAAAACCTGGTCCCGTTTGGCATCCCTAGTTAACACCTATATGGACAGCATGGGCATATGTTTTCCCATTTCCTACAGACCCGGTTTGCTGAAATTTGACAATTCTCCCGATTGTGGACACATTTGGTCGATTATGCTGATAAAAAAATCACGATGTGTCCGAAATGCATTTTGATTGAACGCCCATTTTCGTAAAAGGTTTTAACAATCTTAACGCGCTGCTCAATTGTGTACCGCTCAATGCTAGAAGTAGTCAAATACTGAAACAAAGAAAGATCAATTTAAGTTGCGCAAAAACTTGACGTTAAGGACTGACTCACAATTAACATCGTGGATTATTGTTTTACTACCCTTTATTATATATTTATCATTTTAAAAATAAAATACATATTAACATTTAAAATAAATACATAGTGACATTGTTGATTTCTGGAATAAAAGGTGAATGAAGGTTGTTATCCTGAACGTTCTATAAAATTTTGTTTCCTAAGATATAAATGATTTTTATAAAGGAAATTGGTGCTAGGTGGTAACTAAAACTGGTCTCAATCTTTACACTTTTCTTTTTGCACAAAAATTCTAATAGGTCGTTGTTCTTATTTTATTGTATAGTACTAAAACACCATTAAGAAAGTTTTGAAATGGTGCTTTCTATTCTTTTACCATACAAACGATACAAGTACCGATATAAGTAAGTATCGATACTTTCTTTTCGATACTAAGTAGGTATCGATACTTTACGAGCGATACCACATCGAGTAAAAGTATCGATACCTTAGAGGTATCGTTTCATCCCTAAGTGCGAAGAGTATGGCAATTATGATTTACAGCAGTACACATGTATATAATAAAAAAATCCGTTGTTTTTTCTTATTTACCAGTGTTGGTACTTTTTAATAGTGTTGGCACGTTAGGGATTTTTTATATCAGTGATGGCACTTTTATTAAATTTTAAGGTTATGTTCGATTACTTGGTGAATATGATTGTGCAGTAATTTTAATTAATTTTTTCCGCACTTTTAATGAAAAATCACACAATCGCATTAAATATAATTAAACACTGCACTTACCCAATCTTATCCTTTTGTTGATTCTTAGCGTTTACCTTTTTGATTTTTCCTCTCGAAAATCAATCGTCTTGTCGACCTTTCTTCCTTCTTGGACTGCTTAGCACAATTGGGAACCTCCACCTCCTTGTTGGAATTGGATTCACTCCTTAATCATCTAGCAACCCTCCCTGCTACTGTTGATGACGTAGTTGTTGCGGTAGAACAACTATTGACGATACTTTGAAACAATTTGCCGCAGTTGTTACGGTAAAACAACTGCTGATGGCATTCAGTGGACAGACTTGCCACTAATTATTCCAATCCTAGCTCCTCCAGGATTTATCGAAGGACCAAATTTTTAGGCTACTCAGCTTCCTAGCCTGGTAGCGATTGTTCAATAGGAAAAGAAAACACGCTTGGTTTTTTTATTAAATTGTAACAAATTTATTGGCTTCTTGCCTTGTTGAGAACATACTTAAATGTAACTAACTAGATTTGTAGGTATAATATGAAAAAAAGAAAGAGGATAATAAAAAACTAACGAGTACTCTACACTCAAAAAAAAAGTTAAGTACAAAAAAAAGTTAAAATGCAAATTTAATTAAATTAAAAATTAAAAAAAAATTAAAATTTTAAACAAATCAAAATTAAGATTTTAGGAACCGAAATTTAAGTAAAAAATAACAAAAATCAAAGAAAATTGAAAATTAAGGAAATTTATCAAATTAAAGAAAATTAACAAAATATAAGAAAATTTAAAATATTTAATAAAATAAAACTGAAGTCGCTTCAACAAGCTGAAACACGTTCGTGTTTTGTTTCACTGTCAAAGATCTTCAGTTTGGTCTATAATTTAACCATGAATCGTCTTACAAACGAACAACGCTTGCAAATTATTTAATTTTATTATCAAAATGCGTGCTCTGTTGAGAAAGTTCATCGCGCGCTTCTTCCATTTAATGTTCTGTTTATTCGACCCACTGAAGCCCACGTAAATAAGCAGAATTGTCGATTTTGGAGTGAAGATCAGCCAAAAGCATTGCAAGAGCTACCAATGCATCCAGAAAAAGTCACAGTTTGGTGCGGCTTATGGGCTGGTGGCATCATTGGACCGTACTTCTTCAAAGATTATGCGAATCGTAACGTAACTGTGAATGGTGAGCGCTACCGTGAGATGCCCAAAAAGCAAGAGCTTGACTTGCATGACATGTGGTTTCAACAAAACGGTGCCACATGCCACACAGCACGCTTTACAATGGACTTATTGAGAGGCGAGTTCGGTGAACATTTTATTTCACGTCCAGGACAGGTCAATTGGCTGCCTAGATCTTGCCATTTAACGCCTTTAGACTATTTTTTGTAGGGCTATGTTAAAGCTCATGTCTATACACACAAGCCCGCTTCAATCGACGCATTGGAAGACAACATTGAAGCATTTATTCATGAGATACCGGCCGAAATGTTGGAAAGAGTATGTAAAAATTGGACTAAGCGGATGGACCATTTGAGGCGCAGTCACGGTCAACATTTGCATGTTTTTTCCTATAGCTCTTAAAAAATCACCCTTTACATACCAACTGAAGAGCAGCAAAGGTCTTCAGGTAGTGATTGAGGAAATTGACTCATGTGCGGACCCAGCAGAAATAAAAACTTTCTTGGAAGAAAAAGGATTCAAAATAAAACATGTGGTAAATATTAAAAGTAGAGAAAAAAATCCACAACCACTATTTCGAGTGGAGTTGGAGCCCGGCGACGTTAAGCTAAGAAAAAACGAAACGCACCCTATTTACAGTTAAAAATATATCCTGTACAAAAAAATCACAATAGAGGAGCTGCACAAAAGAAATGGACCCATTCAATGTTTGAACTGCCAGGAATATGGTCATACTAAGGCATACCGCTACTTAACCCCTGTTTGCGTAGTATGTGGTGAGCTACACGGTACAGTTCTTTGAGATAAGTCTAAAATCGACCCCAACGTAAAATGCAGCAACTGTGGCAGTAATCACACGGCCAACTATAGAGGATGCCCAGAATATACTATCGTCAAGCAGTCGGTTCGACCGAAAACTAATCCCCCTCAAATGCAGGTAACAAATCAAGTAAACAATAATGACATTCAGGATCCGCAGCCTAGTAACAGAACAGAACCTCCAACGCTAACGTCCTAAAATCAAACCATGTGCCAATGCAAGCGAGCTTCGCCAAGTAATGATGAGACTCCAGTTTCTAATCTAAGTCGTCTAGAAAAAACCCTGAAACATAAGTGCAAACAGTAAATAATTTTACGAACACAATGGGTAGTATGATGCAGGAAATTCTTAGAATGCAATCGATGTTATTGCAAGCTGTACTTAACAAACCATGAACTGTTTAAAAATTTGTTTTTGGAACGTAAAAGGCATCCGCCAACATAAAAATGAATTATAATACTTTCTTAAAAATAAACAAATTGATGTCATGATGGTTTCTGAAACTCATTTTACCTCAAGAAATACGTTTAAAGCTAAGATCCCACTATCGGCGCAATGTACCAATTTTTGCCTTATTTCATGTGCCGATAGTGTGAACGGTCAATATTTTTTAATTTGCGACAATCTGTGCCGAAATTGTGCTGCCTGTGGACAATCAAAATTAACCTTGATGCGCCGATAATGTGAACACTCTTTTGAACAATGTGGAGCAATCAAATTGTTTAATATGTACCGATTTTTATCGGCCAATTGTGTGCCGATCACAGTCGCCAATCAGCGCCGATACAAGGGATGGCAAAACGAATTTTTTTAAGGTGCACCAACTGGCTACTAAAATTTTACTTTTTTGAGCTTAATTGTACCAAAATTACATTTGTTTTATCTATTATTTATGTATTAAAAAGTTAAATAGTACATTTGTACTGTTAAATAAAAGAAAACAATTTGCTTTAACGAAAACATTGCTGTTGTATCGATGTTGCCATCCCTGCTTTGTAAACATCTGTTTACAGAACAACAATCACAAAAAAAACAAGTGCAGTAAGTTTGAATAAAATTGCATATATTTTTAATTTTATATTAATATATTATTTAAAATTGCTAGGAAACTAATAAAGGAATATTCAAACGGAGAATTTTGCGAATTTTTAAAGTAAAATTATGTCGCCAACAAACAAATAAACCAAAACATATGATTAAATTGGCCCAAATAACACGATAGTGTGACCGCATTGTACCGATTATTGTCGCAATTGAGTTTAAGCCGATATGAACCGAAAAAAATTCTCACAATGTGCGACGATAATGGGACCACCCAAGAATAAATTTTGCAATGTTTTTTAATGTGCGCCGATACAGCACAATCAAAATCGGCACAGATTGTGCTATTTGAGCCGATAGTGGGATCTTAGCTTAAAACAATGGTTATATACTATATGATACCAAGGACCCTCGAGATAGAGCTTGTGAAGGTTCTGCCATTTTAATAAAGACCCGAGTCAAACACTACCTAATGTGTTATCATCGTGAAGATTATCTCCAAGCAACGAACATTTGCGTTAAGGAATTAAATAGAAACCTAGTAATTTCATCGTTATACTCCCCGCCTAGATTTTCAATATCGGAGGACCAATATTATAAATATTTTAAATCATTAGGACATTGTTTCCTAGCGGCTGGCGATTATAACGCTAAACTTAACTTCTGGGGGTCACGACTTATAACACCAAAGGGTCGTGTTTTATTTAACTTAATTTCTAAATTGAATTTAAATGTGGTAGCGAGCGGACAACCAACATATTGGTCTCCTGATCATCAACAAATTACAGATGCCATCGATTTCGGCGTGGTTAAAAACATCCCCACAGAAACGATTCCTGTTGAAGCTTCCCTAGAATTTTCTTCCGACCACACACCTACAATTGTTACTATAATGAACCCCAATAGAATTGTACCTCTGACTGGTTACTTAGCGACGGCAGCTACGCAAATTAATTGGTTAAAATATAAAAAATATCTCAGTACCCATTGCACAGAAAATATACCGCCTAGCACACCGGAAAATGTGGAAATCTCTATTGTCAATTTTTACAGTTTTCTGAAACTAGCTGTTCAACATTCCAATATTGCCCACTAAAAAACAAAAACTTTTAAAATATATTCCACAGATGTCGAGCGTCTCTTGTCTGAAAAAGGAGGGCTCGAAGAGTGTGGCAATGGCACAGATCCCCTCAACTTAAGAACATACTAAAAGAGTGTACAAATAGACTAAGAAAGTTATTGCAGACTCAGAAAACGGCTTCTCTGGAAAAATATCTTAAGGAACTTGATGCAACCCCACAATCAGACTACTCATTATGGCGTGCAGCTAGAAATCTCAAAAGGCCAGTTGTCTCTAAACCACCATTAAGAAACTCGAATGAAAGTTGGGCAAGAAATGATGTTGAAAAAGCAAATCTGTTTGTCAATCATTTTAAAAACGTATTTACCCCAAATATATCTCACGATATTGCGGTAGAGTTACCACCTGTTGCTGCTAGAGCAGCTGTTCCCCTAAGATTTTAAATAAGAGAAATCGAAAAAAATATTTGTGATTTAAACCCCAAGAAGGCTCCTGGTTTTGATAAGATCAGCAACAAAATGCTTTTGGAGCTACCCAGCATAGCAAAGAAAATTATTCTTTTAATTTTTAATGCTGTTTTACGCCTTGAATACTATCCTCAAAAGAGGAAGGTCTCCTTAGTCACCATGTTACCTAAACCAGAAAAGGATCACATAAAAGTTGAGTCATAAAGGCCTTTAGGCTTACTTTCTAATATATCAAAGTTGTTTGAGAAGCTGTTAGCGTCAAATTTTAATTGAAAATAGATGTATTCCTAACCACCAATTCGGCTTTAGAAGAGAACACAGCACAATTGAGCAAACCCAGCGTAAAGTAAACGCAATAAGAAAGGCCTTTGAAGAAACAAAATATTGTTCTTCATCGATGTTTCTCAAGCTTTTGATAAAGTCTGGCATGAAGGCTTATTACATAAATTGAAGCTAAACTTACCAGTAAACACACACAAGCTGTTAGAAAGCTACTTGGTTGGTCGGACGTTTATTACAAAAGAAATTGATTATTTAAGTTCTCCTCAGCTAATGGACGCTGGAGTCCCTCAGGGAAGGATCCTGGGCCCACTTTTATACTTAACTAGCTTAACCCGGTGCTCTTCGCTACACCGCTTTAACCACTTTATCGGTTGAGAGATATTTAATATATGCATCCTATGGAAGGTTTTCCCCCCTGCGCCTTACCGCTTTATTTTTATTTTCAAAAGTGTGGTATACAATAGGAGTGACTTCTACTAAGTTTGAACATTCTTAATATAACAGTTTTTAAGATATGTGATATTAAACATTGGCGTCCTATGGGGGGTAACATTTCCCCGCTGCTATTTTATTTCAATTTTGGGGTTCAGAAGATCATACTACAAAAAGTTTAATAAAATGTGTGCAGCGGCTCTAAATTATATTTCTATCTATGAGGGGTACTGCTCCTCCTCTGTCTACGCCGCCCATTTCTATATTGAAATTTAAAGTTTGCCATAATAGTAGCTTTAAACACGTTTGAAGAATCTCCCTTTAATAGTTCTTCAGTTGAGAGATATTTAATATATGCATCCTATGGAAGGTATTTCCCCCCTGCGCCTTCCCGCTTTATTTTTATTTTCAAAAGTGTAGTATACCATAAGTGTGACTTCTACAAAGTTTGAACATTCTAACTTTAAAAGTTTTTAAGATATCCGATATTAAACATTGGCGTCCTATGGGGGTAACACTTCCCCCGCTGCTATTTTGTTTAAATTTTGGGGCTCAGAAGATCCTACTACCAAAAGTTAAACAAATTGCTTGCAGCGGCTCTTATTAATATTGCTATCTATGAGAGGTACTGCTCCTCCTCTGTCTACCCCGCCCATTTTTATATTGAACTTTATAGTTTACCACAGTAGTAGCTGTAACCTCGTTTGAAGACTCTCCCTTTAATAGTTCTTCTGTTGAGCGATATTTAATTTATGCATCCTATGGAAGGTATTTCCCCCCTGCGCCCACCTGCTTTATTTTTATTTTCAAAAGTGTAGTATACCATAAGAGTGACTTCTAAAAAGTTTGAACATTTTCAGTATAACAGTTTTTAAGTTATCCGATATTTAACATTGGCGTCCTATGGGGGGTACACTTCCCCCGCTGCTATTTTTTTACATTTTGGGGTTCAGAAAATCCTACTACCAAAAGTTCAACAAATTGCATGCAGCGGCTCTTATTAACATTTCTATCTATGAGGGGTACTGCTCATCCTCTGTCTACCTCGCCCATTTCTATATTGAAATTTAAAGTTTGCCATAATAGTAGCTTTAACCACGTTTGAAGACTCTCCCTTTAACAGTTCTTCAGTTAAGCGATATTTAATTTATGCATCCTATGGGAGGTATTCCCCCCCCCTGCGCCTACCCGCATTATATTTATTTTCAAAAGTGTAGTATACCATAAGAGTGACTTTGGCAAAGTTTGAACATTCTCACTATAGCAGTCCTACTACGAAAAGTTCAACAAAATGCGTGCAGAGGCTCTTATAAATATTTCTATATATGAGGGGTATTGCTCCTCCTATATCTACCCCGCCCATTTCTATATTGAAATTTAAAGTTTGCCATAATAGTAGCTTTAACCACGTTTGAAGACTCTCCCTTTCATAGTTGTTCATTTGAGCTATATTTAATATATCCATCCTATGGGAGGCATTCCCCCCTGTGCCTACCCGCTTTATTTTTATTTTCAAAACATTGGCGTGCTATGAGGGGAACCACTTCCCCCGCTGCTATTTTATTTCAATTTTGGGGCTCAAAAGATTCTACTACCAAAAGTTCAACAAAATGCGTGCACCCGCTCTTAAGATATGCGATATTTAACATTGGCTTCCAATTGTGGGTACCAATTCCCCTGCCCCTATCGAAAAAATAAGTAGCCTATTTTATTTTTAGGGCTAACGTGATGTTACTGTAAAAATTTCAGGGAAATCGGTTCAGTAGTTTAGGAGTCAGTCTATAAGCCAACATACAAACAAACAAACATACAAACATTTTTCATTTTTATATATATAGATATATATAGATAGATACATATATACCTCGGATATGCCAACAAACAGCTATACCCAAACTTCAACATTTGCTGATGATACAGCTATTCTAAGCGTGCACGAAAACTGTCAAAAAGCATCTCGATACCTACAGGATCATATATTTCAACTCGAACTATGGTTAAAGCAATGGAGGATAAAGGTCAATGAGCAAAAATGCGTACATATAACATTCACCTTGCGTCGGGAGTCATGCCCCCTATTAAAATCAATAATCAACTAGTGCCTCCACAGTCGCATGTTAAATATCTCGGTATTCATCTAGATCGGCGTTTAACATAGAAATTTCATATAGAAGCAAAATTAACTCAAATGAAACTACAAGCCATCCAAATTCATTGGCTTATTGGAAGAAACTCTGTCCTTAGTCTCGACTGCAAACTTCTTCTTTACAACTCCATCTTAAAGCCAATCTGGTGCTATGGTATTTAGTTATGGGGAACTGCCCCGGCCTCTAATATCGAAAAAATTCAAAGGCGCCAAAATAAACTTCTTCGAATAATCACAGCTACCCCTTGGTATGTTAAAAACTCAAATATTCACAAGGAGCTCAATGTTCCATTAGTTAAAACTATGATTACGAAATATGCAGTAAAATACTTAAAATGTCTCGAATTGCAGCCGAACCCACTAGCACGAAATATTTTAAATGATAGCGGCCACACTCGCTTAAGAAGAAGAGAGACTGCAGCACTTATCCAAAAAGATGAGCGATAAACACCCATATACATATGTGAACAGAACCCGTGATGAAGAAAATTTTTGTCTGGCACTGGCAGGATATAAAACAACGTATTAGGTTAAGATTTGATTAATTATTGTTAGTTCATAATAAATAAATAATGAAAACAAGTTAGAGTGCTATATTCGGCTGTGCCGAATCTTTGATACCCTCCACCGACAGTTCGAATATTTAAGGAGTAATATCTGCATGATGTTATTATTATCTTAAGCTGTGACGATTTGTTATTAATTATGGTTTTAGGCGACTAAACTGTTTTCCGGTAGTAGGGTTTATATGGGGCCTAGGGTAAATTATGGACTGATCATCACGAAATTTCACAGCGTCATTTCTAGTCCTTTAAAACCGTGACGTACCAATTTCTGTTATGATTGCATTATTTTTTACGGTTTTAGGCGTACTAAACAATTTTCCGGTAGTAGGGTTTATATGGGGCTTAGGGTAAATTATGGACGGATATTCACGAAATTTAACAGCGTGATTTCCAGTCAAATAAAACAAATTTTTGCAAAATCTTATCTCATTCCGTGCCTTGTTCCAGCATTTATGTTATTTTTTGTAACAAAATTATCAATTTTTTTAGGTGGTGGTTCCAAATTTTGATTCATAGCTCCGGTCCTGCTGAACAGATTTTGCTGGATTTCAATCCCAAACTGCCTAGGATAACTACAAGCAATTTGGCATCAAGTTTGTTCATTTATTTTGAGTTGTTCGAAAGTGAGCGTGTTTTCAACAGACGGACAGACAGACGGACATGGCCAAATCGACTTAGAATTACTCAAGGACCCAGAATATATATACTTTATGGGGTCTGAGATGAATAATAAAAAAGTTTCACACGGAATGACAAACTTAATATACCCTCTTCACAACTAATTGTGGTGAAGGGTATAAAAAGCTTGAGTAGAATTTCAGTTTAAGCTGAACTTAAATGATTTTCAGGAGAACAAATTATATAAAAGCCATGGTAAGCCACCAACCAATCATCCCAAATTCTGCAGAACGATTTCTGGTATTAAAAAACATAAATTTCAATACAGCGGCGCAATCAGTTTAAGTGATTGCAGTGAATTTAGAAGGCTGCTAAAATGGAATCTAAGGTAAATTATGGACCGTATATCACAAAATTGCATAAAATTTTTTCTGGCCATATGAAGCTAAACTGGAAGAAACTTTACCGCGTATTTAATTATTTTACCATATGGGCTTTAAATGAGGCCTATGGTAAGTTATGTACCGATCTTCACCTAATTTCACAGTGTCATTTCTAGTTCTATAAAACTATGATGTACCAAATTTTGTTATGATAGCATTATTTTTACGTTTTAGGCGTACTAAGCTGTTTTCAGAGAGTAAGGTTTATATGGGGCCTAGGGTAAATTATGAACTGATCTTCACGAAATTTCACGGTCTTATTTCTAGTCCTATAAAACTTTTATGTTCCAAATTTTTTTATGATAGCATTATTGTTTACGGTTTCATGCGTACTGAACTGTTTTCCGGAAGTAGGGTTTATATGGGGCCTAGGGTCAATTATGGACCGATCTTCACGAAAGCTCACAGTATCATTTTTAGTCCTATAAAACTGTGACGAGCCAAATTTTGTTATGATATTATTAAATATGGTCTTAGGCGTACTAAACTGTTTTCCGGAAGTAGGGTTTATGTGGGGTCTATTTTTGTTATGATAGCATTATTTTTTACGGTTTTATGCGTATTTAACTGTTTTCCGGAAGTAGGATTTATATGGGGCCTAGGGTAAATTATGGACCGATCTTCACGAAATTTCACAGTCTTTTTCCTAGTTCTATAAAACTTTAATGTACCACATTTTGTTATGATAGCGTTATGTTTTACGGTCTTAGGCGTACTTAACTGTTTTCCGGAAGTAGGGTTTATATGGGGCCTAGGGTAAATTATAGGCCGATATTCAGGAAATTTTACTGCGTGATTTCCATTTGAAAAAGATGAATTCTTGCAAAATCGTATGTCATTCTGTGCATTATTCCCCCATTCATGTAAGTTTTTGTAACAAAATTATCACTTTTTTTTAGGTGGTGGTTCCAGATTTTGATTCATAGCTCTGATCCTACTGAACGGATTTTGCTGAATTTCAATCCCAAAATGCTTAGGATAACTACAAGCAATTTAGTTCCTTTGAGTTTTTCGACAGTGAGCGTGTTTTCAACAGACGGACAGACGGACATGGCTTAATCGACTTAGAATTACTCAAGGACCCAGAATATATATACTTTATGGGGTCTGAGATGAATAATAAAAAAGTTTCACACGGAATGACAAACTTAATATACCCTCTTCACAACTAATTGTGGTGGAGGGTGTAAAAAAAAAAATAAAATATCATCCCATTAAGGGGATTCTTTAGAATGTTTTTTAGATTGTTCCCAGAGACTCAGAGTGTTTTCGGGTAGCTTTGTAGCACAAATATACACAAGCATTACGTGGAAAAAATATTTCGGGGGTTACTTCAAGTAACGACAAATTCGTAATACAATCACTTATCGTTCTTTGCAAATTTGTAACAGTCTCTACTGACTCTTGTAAAAGCGGTTTAATATTTAAAAGGGCTCGAAGCGGTTCGTTTATGAGGGCATCTTTATTCTCATATGTGTCAACTAACTTTTTCCATGCGACCTCATAAACAGCCTTGGTAAGGGGCACAGTTTGTATGGTGTCATGTGCATCCTTGTAGTTTTCTGTAACAGGTAGTACAATTTTTGTACTGGGGTTATTACCATACAAAGCTGAGAACATATCCCGAAATGAGGGCCAATTTTTATAGTCACCATAGAATATTAGGGTGTTACAACTGACCTTTCGACCTGCGTCGCTAATTTAAGTCGTTTTACATGACCTGTTATAAGAGATATCCCCGGGTAAAGGTGACATAAGAGTGAAAGTATTTGAAAGTATCTGGGGATCTTTTAATTTCTCGGCCTCAATTAACAAGGAGTCATATGTTAACCGAACAGCTTCCCATAACCGATTGAGCCCTTTCTCATGACTACTTAAAGAACCGAGTTGGTGTTCCGCTACGGATATAGTGGCAATGTATGCCTCAAAATCTACCATATGGTCGGCATTGCGGATAAACGTAGTCATATCCATCTTTGATTTCAAATGATAGGTTGAAATTTTCAAAAGAAATTTTATAAAACTCAAGAATTTAAGCTTAACGTCAAGGGAAAACCGATAAAAATTGCTTTAAGAGTAGGAAAAAGAACTATCACTAAACATTTGAGTTAATAAAAAATATTTATAAAATAAATTTATTGAATAAAAATTATAATAATGGGTAAAAATAAAAATATATTTATAAAAAACAAAGTCAAGTTTAAAACTTGGATACCTTGATTATAAAAATGGGTAAATATCGTGAATTAAAATAAAAAAACCGGGTTAAATTTGGTTAAACTTTACTTTCTAAGGAAATCTACAAGTGTAAAAACTCTCTGTTCAATTAAAAAAGGATTCATTAAAAAAATACTTGTGCCGCTGCAAAAATGTTAACGGGTATCCACTATGGGTTAACTGAGTATTTTAAATATACCAAAAATTTGCTGTTTATAGCGATTATTATTTAAACTAATGAATTAATTTATTTTTTAGGAAAAAAAATCAAAAAAAGGAGTAAAAAATAATCACTTTTCACAATTAGTTTAATAGTAACCGGGTTTTTGCACGAATAAAAAGTTGCTGCACTAGTGTAAAAAGAGAAAACAAACCAACACACAATAAAGATGCAATGTTGTGCTTTTCACGTCGAAACCAGCTCTTGACGAGTACGGACGTGTATCAGTGAGTAAAAAAAAAATTCGAAGCGAAAAAAAATATTTGTATAGGTAGAAAAAGAGAACAATAACTAAGGTGCCCGAAGAGATTTGTAAATGAGCTTCACAAATACTCCCAACAAGGAGAGTAGGCCCAGCACAAATAGCAGAAATGTGTATATTGTGGTAAGCTCTCCGAGCGTGAGCAATGAAAGCATTGGATACCCAGAATTAAATAAAAATTATTTAAGTACAAAAATTGCCTGCGCAACTTGTTTTCCATACAGCAATTTGATTGCAAGTGTGCACAACCTGAGCAAGTGTGTTGATCCGACCGTAAATGTGGTTCAAAGTGTGAAGTCGTCTGACCAGAGGAATATTATCGAAAAACCTGGAACATCACGATTAGCATTAATAAATACAGGAGCTGTGCCAAAAAGTACTAAAGTGCAAACAGGCATGGACAGATATATTACAATAACTAAGAGAAAGGCTAGCCCTAGGGCCACCCAACAGGAACGCATGGCCAAACAATACAAAGGCTCTAATGTAGTCTCTTTGCCTACAAGTGGTAACAGATTCTCTGTACTCTCTGTACCTGACGATGAAGAAGCAGAATCAGCCAATGGAACAGATACTAAAGAAGTTAAACCGCCACCTATATATCTGCGGGAGCAAACATCAAATAGCATAGTCAACATGTTGACTCAACTTGTATGTAAGAATAACTTCTACGTCGTTTCTATACGAAGCGGGCAAATTCAAGAGACCAAAATTCAAGCACGTATAGAAACGAACTTTCGTATTATATCAAGACACTTGTAGTGCAATTCACTAATTTTTAACACTTTAAAAAGTGTTTATTTTAACCACACATTTTGATGTTTGACTAAACACTATCAACCGTATTCAAAACGAAAATTTGTGTACTCCGGCTATACTCCGCTCATCGAGTGAGCAACTAAAATGTTAATTAAGCTTAATCACCATTTAGTCATGAGTTTATTCAAAACACTTTTAAATCGCCCGATTAAGAAAAATTTTAACATCTCTGTTTTAGTTAAATTCAATTGATAGAAACAGCAAATTGACAGCAGTTGATTAGGAGTTAAAAAGTCTTTGATCATTCGATAATCATAGTTTATTAAAAAGTTTTTTGAATAAGAAATCCTTAATCAGGGGATATGCAGTAACTTAATTTTTGTTTTGAATACGGGTGTATGTGATTCACTAACTTATTTATAACCACGGTAAAAAGTTTTATATTTCTCTCTATTCAAATTGATATATCGTGGCAACTCTGCCAAGAGAAACATCAAAATAGGATAAAATAAAGAAGAATAAAAAAAAACAAAACAAAAACCTTTTAATTTATAGATTTTAAATGATATTATGCAAGGTGCGTAAAGCATTACTTATTTTTATTAGTTTATTAAGTCTTTTATTTTATTAATTTAATTTTAATTAAAGAAATTTTTTTTAATTTTTCAATTTTATTTGAGTCAACCATGGCTTTAGGATAAAAAAATAAGAAGCTCCACGGAAAATTGGTGTGTGGCAAGAAGTGGATAAATTTTAGGCTAAGTACCTCAAATCCATGTTATTTATGGACTATAAATAAACACTTTTCTAAGCGGATTTAACCATACCAAAAATATTGGTGTTAATAAACCACAATTTGTTTTGTTAAAAATAACAGCTGACTAAAACAGCTGGCTTTAAACACCAGCAGATGTCGTTAAAATTGTTAGTAAATAGCAAAATGGTTATTTTTGTGGTAAAACTTTTTAAACAAAACAATTGTGGTATAAAACGCATAGTGAATCGCACTACTGGACGCAGATAAAAGTTACTATACATATTAATTAAAAAGTGCTAAGGGTTTCATTATTGTCATAAAAGGCATAGATAGTTCTGGAACAGGAATAAAGTTCCTCAACCAATGCACCGCATTGAGGTATCATTTGATTCATCGGTTCTCAAAACCAAAAATTCAGTTCAACCCATATACAACATTCGTTGCCTACTCAACAGAAGAATAACTGTTGAGAGGCCATTAAAACGAAAGGGTCCCTCCCAATGCACAAACTGTCAGGAATATGGGCAAACCAAATCATATTGTAAATTGCCTCACGTATGTGTGGTTTGCGGCGACGCTCATAAAACCGCCGAATGTAATCGTTCTAAAGCTGACCCGAATGTTAAGAAATGCAGCAACTGTGGCGAAAATCACACGGCAAACTATAGGGGTTGTAAAGTCTTCTTGCATTTCAAAAAACCTGCTTTAGTTCAAAAATATACTCACTCCCAATATGGTCCGTCATATGCGCCCAGCCATGCCGCTGGCTCTATTGCTAGTACAACACAAACAAACAAAACCACTGGTATGCTCAAGTCTTAAAAGGAAACCCTTATGCGAAAAATCCCCCGAGTACTTCCAACGCAAAGCAACCTCCATACGCTAATGTTCCTAGGGAAGGTCTACAAATGGCTTCTGGAAATATGCCTACCTCAATTGAAAATTTAATTCAAACTATGAATAACTTCATGGCCACTCTGCAGAACATGTTTCAGGAAATGATGCGAAACCAGAACATGCTCCTACAAGTTCTACTCAACAAAAAATGAACCAGTTGAAAATAGGTTTCTGGAGTGCAAACGGGTTATCCCAACATAAACACGAAGTTGCAAACTTTCTTCAAAGGCATGAAATCGACGTATTTCTTGTCGCTGAAACCAGAGTTCAAATAAGATTGTATCCAGGCCACATCTATAAATCTTAACTGCCCATAATTTTGATGTCGTATCCAGTAGTGAGCCTACCTATTGGCCAACCGACTTCAACAAGCTACCAGACCTTATTGACTTTGCTGTAATAAAAAACTTCAAGCAACTCTGACGCCGCAGCTGCAAACTTAATTTCCTATCCAAACAGAAACACAAATTGGTTAAAGTATGAAATGTATGTGAGCTCTCACCTTTCACAGTGCATTCCCCTAAAAAATGCATCTGACATCCAAATAGCTGTCGACCGATTTACAAAAGCCTTGGATTCTGCAGCAAGAAATGCAACCCCAATTAAGCGGACAATTAAACGTGCTCCTTACAATACATCGACAGATATACAGACCCTTATCAAAGAAAAAGGAAGTTAAGAAGACAATGGCAAAACAGTCGTTCCCCAACTACTAAGGCCCAACTTCAATTATGCCTGACAACTCTTCGCAACAAATTGAGACAGAACCAAAGTTTGCAGTAGAAGGCTATCTAAACAGCCTAGATGCCAAAAAAAAACTCGAATTATAACTTATGGAAGGCTGTACGGCATATGAAATGCCCTATAACCCAAGAATCTCCATTAAGACTGGAAAACCGCACTTGGGCCAAAAACACAAATGAAAAACTAAACGCCTTCGCGGGGCACCTTGAGAAAGTTTTCACGCCACATGATGAACATACTTGTTCCTGTCGTTCAATCATTCCTGATAAGGTAAACCATCCATTTACGTAACTCAAGTAAACTCTTCAATAGAAAAAGTGAATATTAGAAAATCTCCCGTACCTGACCGCATCATAGGGTCAATGATAAGAAACTTACCATCGTCTGCTTCTAAAACCTTGCTGCTCATTTTTAATGCGATATTAAGAGTCGGATACTTTCCATCCTCATGAAAGAGGTCTATAATTGTTATGATCCCCAAGCCAGGAAAAGATGCTAGCCAGGTTGCGTCGTACAGACTGATAAGCTTATTATCAATCCGATCGAAGCTTTTCGAAAAAATGTTTGTTTTAAGTATAACTCCTCATCTAAATGAACACAAGATCATCCCCGATCACCAGTTTGGATTCAGAGCAAAACATGGTACAATAGAACAAGTGCATAGAATTGTCACCCTAATTAGATCGGAATTTAAGAAAAAGCAATACTGGTCAGCCCTGTTTATAGACATTTCCCAAGCATTTGACAAAGTTTGGCATGATGGCAGTGTTGCCAAATGTACGGAAAAATCCCTACATGTAGGGTTTGTTGTTACTAAAATAGGAGCGTAGGGAAAATCGGACAGATTTGTTATATTCGCCAAAATGTAGGTATTTTTTCTCATATTGCATTGTATACGAAATAAATGCTCAAAAATTTATTTTTAATAATGATTTATCATTTAAAGAAATGGAATTCTTAAGTCCAAAATATATTTTTGGACAAACAAAGATGAGTACAAATTTCAACTATTGTCTTAACAATTTAACTTAAGCCCCAATGATCTTTTGTATGAGTGTAGAACAATCGCATAAAATTAATTTTCTGAAATTGTGAAACTAATTTGTTTTGAAACGTGGATCTGGAACACTTTTCGATAAAAATGCTAACGGAAAATCTTTAATGACAAGGTTGTATTTCCAAATTTATTAAAACTGGTTGGGATTTTGTTTGCTCTACCCAAAGCAAATGGTGATGTAGAGAGAACACCAGAAAGCCATATATATAAGATATTTTTTGCAAAACAATGGAAGAGGCTGCATTAATTTCGAATATACTAATGGTTACTTAAGAAAATTCTGTTCAAAAGAAATACATATATTCGGCCATGTCATGGAAAACGAAATCACGTGAAATTGCAATCGGTGAAGATTTTCAATTGAATTATTGTAAAAATCAACGCAGCCTTTTCTGAATTCAAAAGAAGTTCAGGTATATAAAAGGAAATATTTTTTTTGAACTTTGAATGCGGGAGAGTTTTCAAAATTTGTTCGATTTAATTTTCACGTGACTTTGATGACATGGCCGATTATTTATAAAATAGCCTGTTGCTTTTGTACCTGAATTAAATTAAGAAATGTTTATGGGTACATTCACCCTTATCGTGTTTGGCGTATTTTGAAATTTATTTTTTTCAAAAAACCTCTTGTTTTTTAATTGAATTTAATTAAAAGTACCTAAATTTCTTTAGTTTTATTACTTATTTTTATTGTTAGAGCTTTACTGAACATATGCGAAAGATATTAGTTTTTTATAACTATTGTTTTTTCTAAGACTTTAATGACTAAAACGCGTAGGGATTTTTGTAGGGAAAATTTTTGCAAAGTGTAGGGAAAAATCGGATTTTTTTTAGTATGCGTAGGCATTTTTCAAAAAATCTTCTGGCAACACTGCATGATGGGCTACTCATCAAAATAACACGAATACTTCCTCAAAACACTCACAAGCTTCTGAGAGCTATCTAACAGGCAGAATATTCATAGTAAGGTCGCAAGATAAATACTCCCCCCTCAAGAAAATTACTGCTACTATATATAATATACACAGCGGATATGCCAACAAACCTGAGCACGCATACCTCTTCATTTGCAGACGACACAGCATTAATTAGCGTTAACCATAACCCATCGCATCGCAAAATCTACAGTCCCACATCAATGAACTAGAGGCTTGGCTAGAAAAATGGAAAATAAAGGTTAACCCGGCTAAATGTGCACACTTAACTTTCACGCTCAGAAGACAAACGTGCCCAGCTGTAAAATTAAATAACATCACTGTTACGGTAGAAAACCATGTTAAGTACTTGGGAGTTCATAAAGATAGACGCTTGACCTGGTCTCGTCATATTGAAGCAAAAATAACGGCTATGAAACTTAAAGCAGCTCAACTACATTGGCTAATCGGTCGAAACTCAAACTTGTCTTTAGACTACAAAGTTCTCTTATACAAGTCCATCATAAAACCAATATGGACATATGACATCCAATTATGGGGTACTTCATGCGCATCTTACATCCAAAAGCTTCAAAGAAGATAGTCTAGAATATTACGACAAATTGTCTGCGCCCCATGGTATATTCGTAATGATATTATCCACAGAGATCTCAACGTTCACACTACCCAGGAGAAAATTAAAAAATATTCAATAAGCTACATAGATAAACTAATGGCCCACCCTAACAACCTCGCTCGGAGTCTGCTTCAGTTCGAAGGTCACCAGAGGCTACAATGAACCGATACTTTGATCCTAACTAGAAGACGTTTTTAACATTTGAATAAAAAGCTTTTGTTAACAGAGTAGTTAAAAGAGAATAAAACCGCGGGTTAAAGTAACAAAAACAATTTCAATTATAATAAATATCAAATTAAATAAATTAAATTAATTTAGAAATTCTTTAAAAGAAATAAATTATACACACGCGAATTTAGGGGAAAAAATATCTTCTGCTATTGGAGTTTTATATAAGTTCAAAAATAAATTTGATGTGAAAACGAAAATGCTAATATATCAGAGTTTGATACATACATAGTCACTTAACCTACCTTCTTATAATACATGGGTTTAAGAAAAATGCTTCGCTCAGGAGCTTACAGACATCATACTTTGGATCTTTTTGAGAATTATGCTATAAACGTCTTACCTATAAGAGCATTGTATAAAATATTGGAAATTCGTCAGTACAATTCCAACAGAATGTTCAAATTACACATAGGTTAACAAGACAGAGCCAAAATTTGTCTGTATCTAGATGTCGCCTTGAATTGTCAAAGCACCGTGTTTGTTTTGCTGGTCCAAATGAGTACAATAATTTACCAGTTTTTTTAAATAACATTGAACTTTTGCTAACATTTAAAAGGGAATTAAAAAAATTTTTGTAAACCAATCTCGAAACACTTCTTGAGTAAAATTTTGTAATTTATATTAAAATTTTTTGATATCGAATAAGTTTTTTAACCCTTATGTGTGTAGACAGGTACCTGTGTACCTATTGCGTTTTCAAATCGAAATTTTTTATATAAGATTTTAGTCTACAATTCTACAATTTCATGAGAACTCCTAACTTTTTGTTATTATTATATTTTCATAGGTGTTTATATACAATATCAGTTGAGGGTGGCGTGGCATATCAATTTGCTTTTTGCACCCTTAATAGGGTGAATAGGTACCTGGGTACCTGTATACGTTTTATATTACA
Source organism: Pollenia angustigena (assembly GCA_930367215.1). Lineage (NCBI taxonomy): Eukaryota > Metazoa > Arthropoda > Insecta > Diptera > Polleniidae > Pollenia > Pollenia angustigena. Next base: position 4,237,333 of record OV884061.1, on the reverse strand, counting down.
AATTTTTTTTTTGGGGGTAGGATTTTAAAAAATATTTGAAAAGGGGAAAACCAGAGTAAAATTCTAATACATATTATATCATTAACCATCGATTTTTTGTACAATACAAGACAAAAAATTAGATTTCTCATACAATTTGCATGAAGGTACCCAGGTACCTATCCACCCTATAGAAGGTGTTTTTTTTCCACACACATAAGGGTTAATAACTGTTATTTTGTGGCTAAAATGAAAAAATCAATCTTAAACAGTGATTTTTCGACGTAAAAATAAAAGGTCGGATTTTTTGTCTGAAATCGGTCCTACAAACAAATTCGCATATTCAAACAATTTATTTGCATTTTGTTTATTGAAAAAAAACGCCGATTTTTTCAAACAAATAATTTTACAGAATCAAACAAAAAGTTTACTGAAATTCATATAAATTTCAAACAAATAATTTTGCTGAATCAAACAAAAAAGTTTTGGCACAAGCAATGACGCGCACACAAGCAAGCACTGTTGGTGAAGATGAAGCAGAGCAGAGCGTCCGGCTGGCTTTGAGACACATTTTTTTGTTGGAATAATTTTTGAACGAAGTCTTATTTATACACACAATGTTTTTCTTCATCACTCACTGTTGCTACATCCTTTCCTTTGCTAATGAAGAAGAAATGTAACCAAAAACGGCGGCAGACCGACGCAATATGTTTTTCGTCATCATTCTATTTTTGTATTTGATGTATTTAAACAAATTGTTTGAAAAAATTGAATACGGGATTTAGTTTTTTTTTTACCAACTTTGAAACCAACCAAAAATTTATTTTGTTTCTTATAATGTTGTTGTTTAAAAAAAATGAAACTTTTTTTTACCTGCTATTGTTTTTGTTGTTTTTTTCTACAAACCTCGTCACGCTATTTTATTATTTTTCTTGTTGCTGTACTTTTTTAAAGCGTCCAAAAATAGACTAGATGTGTTTTTTGTTATAGTTCTTATATTTTTCATAAAAAGAAGTGTTGCTTACAATCAAATGCAACAAGACGACAACATTAAAGAGCTTTAAATATTCCATACAAAATTATGAAAACTTGTATTTTTGAAGAGTTGCCCACATTTTTGTTGGTTAAATAAAAATCAAACAAAAATATTGATTGAATCAGTAAAAAAATTTGTAGAAATCAAAAAAAAATTTAAACAAGCGTTTGTTTGAAAATAATTCGGCAATAATTTTTTCTGTGAATGTCCGTCCAAGACGCCTTATATTTTTAGAAAAACTAGAACGGCGGGAGAAAGTTTTACATAAAAATCCAAAATTTCTTGCAGCTTTATATCTCGATTCGCGGCTTAACTGCATTATATCGAAGGAGCCTTTAAAGTTATGTGTGCTCGAACCCACCTTAAAGAAGTAATCAATCCGATGATCAACCTTCAACAAGTAATGAAGCGCTGCAATCTTCGCCAAATGTTTGCGATACATCACAATCCAACACATCGCTTTTGGGACAGTATTTGAACTCCCTAAACGTAGATTGGAAACTGGAAAGCAATGAAAATGATGATGATGATGAAAAACGAAAAGCTTTTTATGAAATAAATAATTTTTCACCTAGGCCCTTATCGATTGATAAACCTCTTTTCGAGTTCTGGGAGGCAAACAAATACATTATCCATATTTGTATAAATGATCAAAAATTGTTCACTGTATTCCAGCAAACCCAGGTGAGCGTAGAAAGAGCATTCTCTGCTCTTAAATTGGTTCTGAGCGACCTACGTTCCAATCTTTCTGCAGAAAATTTGGAAAAAATTATGGTCGTTAAACTAAACATATAATAAACTAATTTCTAGACGTTTTACATGAAAATAAACAAAATAATATCAAAAAAAATAAAAATATGAGTTTTATTTTCTGACGGAAAAAGTAAAACTCCTCAAGTGAGTTTTATTTTCTGACGGAAAAAATAAAAATCCTCAAATGAGTTTTATTTTTGACGGAAAAATAAAACTCTCTTTTTAAGAGTTTCATTCCAACTTTTATTTTTTCGTTGAAAAATAAGTCTTAACTATGGAGTTTAGATCGTTTTCTCAAGATTCTTAATGAGATCGTCAATACGAATCTGTTGGTATATGACACTATAGGTGTTACTTGACTCTAACATGGAGAGTTTTTGGGGTCACATTTTCAGAAATAACTGTTATTTACGGTCCCTGGAAAAAACTATATAAAATTTAAATAGTTTATATATTTATGTAAATAATGAATTAACACTAGTTGCGTTTTAGCCTCTTCAATGCCAATATTGGTGCTGAGGCTTTAAAATATTTTTGTGATAAAAAGTTATTTGAAATAAAAAAAATTAAAAAAAAAAAAGTAAGAGTGCTTTATTCGGCTGTGCCGAATCTTATATACCCTTCACCATTGTGGGAGAAGAGTACAGAGCGACTAGACAAAAACTAAATAATTTTTACATAGACATACATACATATTTGCAATACTTTAAACTTCATTGTAAATTTAATTTAAAAAGCGAAAACTGTTAAATATTATTTTTAAATCGTTTTTAGAACATAAAAAAAATAAAAATATAAAAAAAAAACAATATTCGAACCAGAGAACTCACAGTTTCTGACTTAACACACCCCCTAGAGAACTGAACCATGAAGGAACGTTGTTTGAATATCATTAAAATAAAATATGGCCCGTTTAATGTTCCCAATTTGTAATTACTTTTGATGTTTTTGTTCACCGCAATAGCAAAGTTGTAAACCATAGTACTTGTTTGAGTTGTGAACCGAAATAGGGAAATATATTCACCAAAATAGTTTGTGGCGTGTATGTGTGTTTGTTTTGTTTTATCCTTTTGGGGAGTTTTTAAGAAGCAAAAAAACACAAAAATTCCTAGTTTCGATTTGTTAAAATTATGAAATAATAAAGATGAAATAATAAAGAAGGGTGATAACGAAAATCATATTGGGCATTACGTATATGTAAACAAATGTGAAGGTTGATATATAAGCACAAACACAAATTCTACTGTGATGTTTTGCTGACGGTAAACAAATCTAGTCCCGTTGATAATTAAATGATTAATTGATTAAAATTCTGAAAATAAAATATTTTCTTGAAAATATTTTAAGGAATCGGGGGGGTTTAAATCCGTTTCGAAGGACAAAAATGTTTTCCTTGAAATATTTTCTCGAAAATAATAAAATTGCCAAAAACTCGGGGTTTATTTTCGGGTTTTAAAAATAGTTTGGGGTTTATTTATTGATATGTATTTTGTTTGGGTTTCCGGCTAGATTGGCAAAATACCCCTATGTGCGATGTAAACTGAAATTTAATTTGTGAAAGAAAGTTCCACCCATATATTAAAGGCCTGCCTTTCCGCATTCTAATGTACCACTCCTCCTTAAACTGGCTAATGTCGCAATGGAGTCTTCAATTGCAACGGTTCGAATTTATAATCAAACATAGGAAAGGGCGTTTTAACGTAGTGCCAGATTGACTATCGATACTAAGCGTTGATGAATTAGTTATATCGGAAATGGCTTATGAAGTGGATTTGGCATCATCTGAGTTGAACGAGCTTGAATATGAAGATCTAAGAAAAACAGTTTTGCAGAAGAAAAAATTATTGTCAGATTTATAAGCGTATTAAGTTTATAGAAAATGGTGAAGAAGACGAGGAGTGTTTGTAGCGTCTTTGGATTCCAAAGTCACTTTCCCAATTAGTATTATTAATAATCAGCCCATGATTCGAGTACTTCTTTCCATGGAGGTTTTCTCAAACCTTGTCTAGAGCAAAAATACGTTTGCAAACAAAAGCTCAAGATATCTAGTTATTTATAAGCAATTGTGATACTTGCAAATGTATTAAGTCAACAAGCACAATTTCGAAACCACAAATGTTTGAGCAGATTTTGACCAATAGACCGTTCAAACGACTATATTGTGACTTTCTTGGACCATTCCAAGCTTTATTAGCTTAGATCATATGACAAAACTCTTATTTCATAAATCGGTAAAAACTGCAAAATCTGCAAATGTGATATTATATCTCGAAACCGAAATATTCCCTACGTTCGGTGTTCCAAGGGTTATTCACAGTGACAACGCCAAACAATTTATATGATACTAAGCATATTACTACTGGCTTTTATGCTCCCCAACCCAATGCATCTGAGCGAGCCAATCGCGAAGTTGTTTTTAAGCAGTGTTGCCAAATCTTGGTGACAAAAACTGGCTAAATTTACGGAAAAAATTGCTTAAACCTTTTTGTTATAAAAACACATTATTAACAAAACAAAAAGAATTCATTTGAAATTTTTTACAACGAAATTGTAAATTGAGATCAATTTTTAACATAAGAATAAACGCAAATTAAATATTTTAGAATTTAAAAAATTTAATCGAATTCGATTACGTTATTGTTCATCTCATAGGAGGCACTTACACCTCTAAGTTTTTAATATTTTGAAGGTAAATCATAATCATGACCACATTTACCCCCTACCTTTTGAGTCCAAATCTACAATAAAAATATTTTTATTGTTTTGGTAAAAATATTAACCTAATTGATATCGAATTAACAGTTCCTTAATATCACCCAGCAAAAACTTTACTCACAATCCTACTTTTAATGACTTCAAGAATTCATTACTTTGTAGCTTTATTCGCCACTTTTTGGATTATTAGTTATATATTAAATAATAACTTTATTATTATATCTTAAATATACAGAAAAATTTATATTTTCATTATGACAATAAAAATGTCATTATAGTCAAAAAACATAGTTTTTTAATACAAAAACTACACTGCCCCGGTAGACTAGCTGGTAGAGAGCTAGTCTATCAGCACCGAGGTTGCGGGAACAAATCCCGCCAGAGACAGAAAAAACAAATAATAAAAAATAAAATAAAGTAAAATAGAATAAGAAAAAATAAAAATAAAATAATTAAAAAAAAAAAAAAAAAAATTTAAAAAAAAAAAAAAAAAATTAAAAAAAAATAAAAAAATTTTTACTTTATTGACTTTGTGTAACTATATATTTTTATAAAAATTTTAAGTATAAAAAAAACATTATTTTTTAGATTATAATAGGCTAAATTATAAAGGATAACTTTTGGGACATCTCGAACAAAAATAAGTACTTTTTCTAGTAGAAAAGTAAGTAGACGGCTCGTCAAATTCTCATTATTTTTCTGCTTATTTTATAAGCAAAGTTTTTGCTGGGCAGTTTTCGAAAATAAACACTAAATATCGTTTTTTAATGTTCGGTTCGGTAGATTTGTGGAAAACACAAAAGCTAATAGTGTTTGTGTAGAAAATCATAAAAAAAAGCGTTTCCCTGTTAGTCATCTTTCGAACACAAAAATATTACTGTTTTAATCAAACTCAACAAAAGATGTGAACATTTAATTCCGTTCGGTTTTTTTTGAAAATCCACAAACTTCAATGTGTTCGGTTCGGCTCGTTAATGTTCGTCCCTTTTGGCTGGTTAAAAAAAACCAAAAATTTTTTATGAAAACAAAATGCACACACGAAAAAAACATTATAGAACATTAAAATATAATGTTTGTTTACAGTATCACTACAATTGTTCTGTTTTTTAACGAAGAACCGAACATTATATAATGTTCGGTTCTTTCTTGAAAATAGTTACGAACGGTATTAAGGGTTGTGTATGTCTACACAATCACTAAAAAAATAGAAATCGTTCCTGGGTGTGTGAGACGAACGTTAAATAATGTACTGTTTATTTTCGAACTCTGCTTAATATAACCTTTTTCTCAAATTAATTTTAAAGGTATTTACTAAAGGGCTGCGCAAAATATTCTTAATGTTCTATGTTCTACTTCACACAACTATCAATTATATTATTTCACTGTAAACATACATAGCAAAACAAACATAACAACACATTACTTCCACCAAAACAAAACAAGCATAACTTGAAAAGTTTTTCTCTTCTGCTTTGTTAGTGCTTGTATTATCAAAACAAACAGAATATCAACACAAAAACAGACAATGAAATAAAGAAACGGTAAATTATAGTAAAAGCATCGAGTGCACTAGAACATTAAAAAAAATAAAAAAACTTATATTTTTGAATTATTTCCTAAATGTACATATATTTTATTTTAGTCGACCTTTATTATTATATTATGTCTAACTAAATTATCATTCTTGAGGTCTTGTTTTATTTTTATATAAAACTTTAAACGTTTATTTAACCAATATTTCTAATTCTAGTTAAATAATTATTAATATTTTGTTGCTATCAATTTTCCCAAAAAATTGTGAAACACACCATTAGATTTTATTTTTTATATCTATGAAAATAATGAATTCTTCTTAATTTTATTTAAATATTAGACCTAAGTACCTTTATATGTATGTAAATAATAAACAATAAATTTTTGCAAATAAAAATTAATATTACATATAAACTTTTTTAAGCTTTTTCATATTCATTACAAAACGAAAATGTTTCTCACTTTGCAATTCTCTTTGGTATATGTTTACAATCAAAACATTCAAACATGCTTGGAATGTTCTATTTCTGTTTTAATGTTCTACTTCATCTTTGTTCTAATTCAGCTTTATTTTAGTTCAGCATTGTTCTAGTGCAGTTTTGTTCTATTCTTCTATATTTTGATCGTAAAACAAAACAATTGTTTTTGGAAGTATGTGTTTTGTAATGAGAGAGTAATAAACACACACTATCTAAATTCAATGAAATGGCTTGTAAGCAATATTTCTTGTGCTTGTGCATCTCTTTAGTATTTACTTGTCTAAATACCCACCCTACTTCAACATTATTCCGTGGATGTGAGAGAACATTTATAGTAATTTTTAAAATTTCGAAAAGCTTGTTGTTGCCGCATGCATATCTTTATTAAAATACTGGCGACCAGAGAGAAACAGTGTTGTTTGTGTTGATCAATTTTATAAATTTAATATTGGTTCATATGTTTTGAAGGATGTCTCATCATCATGCGATTTATAGCGATCTTCAACATTTGTAAAATTGTGAGTTAAATCAAACGCGTTTTAATTGTTAAAATTTGTATTTTGCTTTAAACAATTTTATAAACTATTATAAGAAAATAAAAATTATTATTTTAAAAGAAAAACGACAAAAAACATTTTATGGCTAAATAAGTTGATAAATGGATAACGGCTAAACTAATCTTTTAATGGCTACACAAGGTGAAAAATGGCTTAATATAGCCAATAAATGGCTAATTTGGCAACACTGTTTCTAATTAAGAAATACCATAAAAACATGGAGAATGGGATAGATACATTCCCCAAATTTAAACTCTTCAATAAAATACTCTCCATATTACGCAGCATTTGGCCAGAATAATGTTTTACATGGTGCATCCTACAAGATATTATTAACTATTTTCCAGGAAAAATCATCCTCTTAGTAACATGTCGAAACGAATAAATCGAAAATTTAGACAAAAAAAAATAGTTAATAATTTGTATGGAATAGAAGATATGGAAGGAAAGTATTTATAACATGCATCTGAATTAAAATCTTAGTTAGTTGCCTGGGTCGTGCCACACGTTAAAACAAACGAATAATAAAAATTATTTTAGGAATGCATCTAAAAAAAATATTTGTATACACATATGTTTGTTTTAAACTATTTGAATTATTTCTATAATCTAACCTTTAATGGCGGCAGTACAAGATAATTCTTGAACAGATTTTTTTGCTTTGTTCCTGCACAGCACAAATTTTTTGCCACGCTGTCCTCCATAATGGTCCTCCAGCATTTAAAATCGTATTCCCTACTAGAAGTCGCTGTTATTCTTCTTAAATTATTTGTCTAGAAATAAAGAACAAAGTAAGATAAGATAAGATAAGATTAAAAACAAAGCGTACCAATATACAATATTTTGATGGTTCTTTTGTTTCCGAATCGTATTTTAAAAATTCTTCTATAGTTTTAAAAGGCGTATCTGGCAAAATATTTAAATTTTTCGTTTCCAGTTCGGATAACAAGTTTTTTACTCCATTTTTTGTAATGACAATTTCCTCTGTTAACCGTGATAATAAATTTTTGTTACTTTAAATTTTTTTATCCATGTTTGAAATTTTATCTAAAATAAGGTCTAATTTATCTGCAATCAAGAAGTTGAACTAAACATTTTTATTCTTTATAATTAAGGCATAATATCTTACCTCTCTTATTTCGGTTTTCACTAAAGACTTCTTCATCGCTTTCCATGAAAATATTATAGTCTTTTGAATTTACGCGATTCATTATCTTAATGGATAAAAGGGATAAAAACAAATTTACTGTTAAAAATAATACATAAGCATTTTGTGGCAGTAACAACATCTACTTTAGTGATTTCATTCGAAAGAAACAAGGAATTTGTCAAAAATATGTTGAAGTGGCTTGATTTAATCGGGAGTTGGAAAAGATCTTTTAAATTTAAAACCTCATTTGCAAAAATTAAATTTCTTGAACTTTCTATAACAAAACTTATAATTTTAAAAACTTTATTTTGATACAGAACATAATTATCTGGTTGTTTATCCGATAAATAATATTTATCCGTTTTTAATGACGATGAATATGTATTATTCTTTATTTTATTATCTTTATTTTTTTTAAATTAAATTTACTTTTTTCAATCATGCGGTTATAAATTTGAGTGCTGACACATGATTTTCTACGAACTAATCTTTTTATCTCTTGCAAATAATTTTCAAACTCGAAAGCATTTACATTGTTTAGAGATCCATTTCATTCTGCATCATTAGCTAAATGGCAGAATGAAAATTATACGTCACAAAGGAACTGCTGTAGTATTGTGGGATTTTTTCAACAAATGCATTTAGGAGTTTTTGTGCCAAAGGATACTTCTTGTCATTATTTCCCAACAATATTCTCATGGCTAAACTCAACAGTAAGAAATGTATGTATCTATTTCCATCTAATAACTTAGATAAAATTATAGGTCCTGTATATAACAAAAACAATCGATACTCTGTTGCCTTCCATCGGTCTAGGTCTTTTATTGTTCTAGGCTTTCTATTAAATTCTCGTGGTATTTGGGATTTGATGTTCAATGATGACGTTAGCCGGTGATAATGCATAACTTTCTTTTCTTGCTTTACACCAAGCTTTTAAAAGTGATCGCATTACACCAAGACATGTTACGTGCATATAATCCAATGGGAATTGTTTAACAATGTCTATTGGGAGTGTTTCTAGTATATTTCGATTTAAATTTGTGTGGTGCTCAGGAAATGTTTTATTACGATAATCAAAGTTTGTTCTTTTCGAGTAAGTTTCACTATCAAATATCATTTTATGATTGATTACTTTTCCTTTAATTTGACATTTGTGGCAACAATAAAATCCGGAATGTGATTTTATGCTTAGTACAAATGCAGGTGCATCACAAATGAAGCTCCCCACTGTTATTTTATATATTTTGTTTCCAAACAGAAATCCTTCATAAAAAAAAGTATTTTAATTTCTTCAACAAAAGCTTTCAAATACTCCTCTGATTTTTTTTGGCCATAGTTGTAAACCCGAACTTTTGGAGATAGGAAGGCCATCTATATTAAAATTTATTTGAATCTCCTTTTCAAATATCTTATTTTGGGAGAGATAATCAGTAAGAAAATGACCTTTTCCATAATGAATATATACTCCTCCTTCAATATTTTCTTTTTTGCAAGATCTGGGTGTTTCTTTGAGACTTCTGCCGTCTTTAGGCAAATTTGGTATCACATTCCTTAGTATTTTCAGAAGGTCACTTAACGCAACATTGGTAATATTATATTTAATGGACCATTCTGCTATTTGTTCGCGTATTTATAACATGCATCTGAATTAAAATCTTAGTTAGTTGCCTGGGTCGTGCCACACGTTAAAACAAACGAATAATAAAAATTATTTTAGGAATGCATCTAAAAAAAATATTTGTATACACATATGTTTGTTTTAAACTATTTGAATTATTTCTATAATCTAACCTTTAATGGCGGTTTTTAATGCTGCTTTTTGAATCCAAATTAAAATGAATTGCATCCTTGTCAACCTCTTCTTCCATTGGAGCATTACCATTTTCACATAATTGTGCAACTTCGACTGGGGAATTATTAAAAGATTCTGTGTAATATTTAAACAGTACATTGCTTTCTTTTCTGTCCTGTACTCGTGGCATTTTCTTAAATATACATTGAAAATATTGCAGAAAATCAGTGTTTAAAAAAGTTGTAATAATTTTCTTGATTTAAAATTTTTTAAATACCCATTCCTGGCCACTTTAACTGAATTTCGGAAGGACAAACATATGCACCTAATTTATTTTTAAAGACACACCTACTTACAATTTTAAGCGATTTATCCTCTTGCAGTTAATAAGAAATATTCAAATATTTTAATAAAAAAAATTTTTATAATTTTATATGTTTTGTTTAAATAATTTTCTATGTTTAAAAAATTTTAATGATTTTTTCAAATGTTGTTTTTAAATTGGAAAAAATATTTTGAAAAGTGACGTCGTAACGATATTGTTTTGAACAATAGTACATCATATTATAAACGCCGAAAAATATAATATCGTTTTCGCTATCATATCGTCCTATGGTTTATTGGGACTAAACAAAAACTAAATAATTTTTACATACCTAAAAATACATATTTACAATACTTAAAACTTCATTATAAATAAAATTTAAAAAGCGAAAACTGGTAAATATTTTTTTTAAATCGTTTTTAGAACATAATAAAAATAAAAATTTGCTTTTTAAAAAACCAAGATTCGAACCAGGGAACTCTCAGTTTCTAACTTAACACACCCCCTAGACAACTGAACAATGAAGGAACGTTAATTGAATATCATTAAAATAAAATATGGCACGTTTACTGTTCACAACATTCAACACAGTTGATTTGTAATTACTTTTGATGTTTGTATGTATGTGTGTTTGTTTGCTTTCTTTTATTTTTTGCGAGTTTTTAAGTAGCAAAAAACACAAAAATTCCTAGTTTCTATTTGTTAAAATGATTTCGTTAAATAGATGAAATAATAAAGAAGGATGATTGGGCATTATGCTAGTATATGTAAACAATTAAAAGGGGGGGGGGGGGGGGCAGAGGGACATCACATGGTTAAATCAAGTTCTTTCCTCATAAGGACTCGGAATATATATACTTCATAGGGTCTTAGATCAATATTGTAGGAATGACAAACTTATATATATAAAAAGAGTAATTTTTTGGAATTTCAGTATTTTGATTATAACTCAGCCATTTTTTAACCGATTTGACAGATTTATATACCGACGTGTTTAGGAAGAATTTTCAGTTGGGTTATAAATCTTGGACTCGGGAAGATCTATGGTTCCCGAAAGTGGGTATTTCAAAAAAAAATATTATTTTGGCCATAACTTTTTCGTATCTGAACCGATTTTTCCGAGTTTTTCAGAAAATATTTTTTACTAAAGATTGTCGATCTTTTGATATGCCAGGGATATCCATAGGTCATATAACAGTCCAAAAAATCAGGTTTTTATACAATTTTTGATATTTTTTGTATGGGAGATACCACGCCCACTTCTCCGATCCCGCCCACATTTTGTGGGATGCTGTGTATTGATAACCTAAATGTGTGTACCTAATTTCAAAGCTTTGGCTTTTGCCGTTCTCAAGATATACAGAAAAAAGTAATAAAAATACCACAACAACAAGGGATTTTTGGGAAAAATTAGAGGTAGTCGTGGTTTTTTGCTCATATCTCAGCCATTTGTGGACGATCTTTCTGAATTTCATTAGCAAACAATTCCGGACCATATGTGACATAAAGGTATAATAACCTGGCCCCCATCATATATGCGGTCTTCGAAAAATCCATTTCAACGGACAGACGGACATGGTTAAATCAAGTTCTCTCCGCATAAGGACCCAGAATATAGATGCTTTTAGGGTCTTAGATCAATATTGTAGAAATTACAAACGGAATGACAAACTTATATATACCCTTTTCCACCTGATGTGAAGGGTATAAAAAAGCGAACAAATGTACATGGTAAAAAATTTATTCTAGCAACAAATTTCTTAAGCAAGTTATTTCTTCGGAAATATATAGCGTTTTTTAACACGTTCGTTTTGTTGTGCCTTTTTTTTATTTATTTAAATTAGAGTAAAGATTTTTTAACTACTTTATTATATAGAAATTACTGAATTAATAAAAAAAAAATAGTTTTATTATCGATTTTCCATTGTTTTTCTTTAAACTTTTTAATAAACTCAATAAAAATGTTTAAAACACAGTATGAAAATGATTTTTTTTTTTTTTTGGTCTTAATACTTTGGGTCAACCAGAATGCATGATTTGTTTTAAGGTTTTGAAAAATATTACAAAAGGTTGTTTGCGCACACATTATTTTGCATTCCATAAAGAATATGAGAATTTAAAAAATAAAGAAAGGTCCCTTAAATTTAATGAAATTAAGCTTGCTTTTATAGAAAATCAACATAATGTAAAACTAAACAACAACACCAATCAAATGCAAAACAGTGCGCAACAAATCAGTAACAGCTGCAAAATTCAAAGCTTCGTTTGTAATAAGTTTTGCACTAGCAAACAAGGAAGACCTTTAAAAGATGGGTCGTTCTTAAAGGAAGTTACTGCTGACATTTTGGAATGTTTTGGAGAGAAAGGCAGAGAAATGTCAGAAATTATAAAAAACGTTCTATTGCAAGGCGAACTGAAGTTACGTCCTCTTTTCTATACCTTCAAACAAAGCAAAATTTTGTTGATTCTGTATACTTTTCTCTTTCTTTAGATGAAAGTACAGACATTTACGATACTAGTCAGCTTTTGATATGTTATAGATCTGTAAATAGAAATTTTTAAATATCAGAAGGTATGTTGTCTTAAATTGGAATGAGGAGTTTTTCTTTTGCAAATAAAGATAAGCTTTCGTCTATTTGCACTGATGCATCATGATGGCGCAAATGTTGGAACTAACATTGGCTTTGTAGGTCAATTACGTAAGAATGATAATAATGTTCCCACTTTTCATTGCCTTCTTCATCAGCAAAATCTATTTGCTAAGTCTGTCAACATGAAAGAGACAATGGACGTTGTAATAAAAGTTATAAAAAGTATAAGTGGTCACAAGGCACTAGTGCATAGGCAGTTTCTTATTTTTGTGTCAGCTTAATTTATGCTTGCAAGGAAAGAAAATGTTAATATTTGACCTTATTGCATCTGTCGACGATTTTAAAAGTCATCTGTCAAATGTTTTTACTTAATTTAAAGCAAATGATTTATCTTTCTTTCCTAAAACTAAAGCAATCTGCTTAGAATTTGATATGTAGTCCAATTTACCAGAATTTTATGAATTTTTCAACGATATAAATGCAAAAATTCAGTATTCCTTTCTCGATTTTGAAAAAATTCGAGATTTAATTAATCCTCTTCTGTGTTCTTTAAATTTAAATGACGAAAAAGCTCAAGTTGAACTCGAAAAGCTTCAGAAAGATGCATTCCTTCCGTTAGAGCACGGAAATCAATTTTGGCATCAAATCGAAAAAACAGAATTTACAAATTATTTTCAATATTTGGAACAACATATGGCTGTGAGTCTGCATTTTCAGAAATGGTTTTTATTAAAAGCAAACACAGGCACCTATTGACTGATACAAATTTAGAAAATCTTCTTCGTATAAAAACTTCAAACATTGACATAGATTTTGATAATCTTATTGCATTTATTCAGCCTTAAACAAAATATTTTCTACATGTATACACTCTATTTTTCATTTTTGCATAGTTCTTCCGTCTGCTTAACATACAAACAGTTTTTAAATAAAAATAAAATAAAAATTAAATTAAAAAAAATTAATTATTGTATTTGATTTTGTTTTTAACTGAAGCGTGGGAATTTTCCAATTTTTACGATATGCAAACGAATGGTATTTTTTTTAACACAATAACAAGAAATAAAACAAATAATCAGGATTTTCCAATAATTTAATCATTTTTTATTCTCTTTTTCAATTTGTAATATAATTTCTTTGCTTTCTTCTGCCATGATGTTTTCTGGCAGCCAACGCATCTTATAACCAGGATAATAACAGGAGGCCAAAATAGCTCTATTTACTTCCGGTGATAGTTTAAAAAACTTATCGAATCTTTTTTCAAAGCTCTCCTTTAGTAGTAGTATAATAAGACTTAAATGTCTTAAATTGTTTCCATTCAACCGGTTTAATCGTGTTCTAACAGACATTAAAGTCGGCAAAAATATTCCGTAATAACACTTGTTTCCCTGAAGGTTATTTAAAGCAGTGGCAAAAGGTGACAAAACTACAATGAATTCTTCTAAATATCCCAGTTCTATAGCTGCGAAAGTGTTCACCTTACTTAACTTACCAAATAATTAATTTAAAGTATGTTTTTAAAATAAAAAATACTCCCATTTTTTTGTTTATTTAAAATACAAACTACTTGTGTTTATTGAATTTATTTAAAATACAAAATACTTGCTGGACATGTATTTAAAATACAAAATACTTGCACGTCATGTATTTAAAATACAATACAAAATACATATTTGTATTTAAAATACATACGTTTTCAAATACTGCCCAGCCCTGTCGCGAGAGTACAGAGAAAAAGAAATGGACATAAATGACAAAAAAAAAATCCACGCACATTTGTTACCATTTTACAACAGGTTTTTTCTAACGGCAGAATCAGACCACTTTACGCAAAAAAAAAAATTTTTCTTTATTCTCTCTTTTATTTTTTTGGTGTTAAGAAATTTAACAACGAGATGAAAGTTGTTACCAACTGAAAAAAACCTACATACATAAGTATCATGAATGCAATTGCGCAATTTAGAGAATTTAAATACACATTAATGTACAAGGGAAAAAACGTTTTGCATGTATAATTGCATTTCATGGTTCAATATGAAATGACAATAGGTCATTTTAAATCCGTAACACTTTTTCTACCAAAGTTTTTTCTATTGATTTCGCATCTGTATACCATGTTCACACGGACAGCAATATTCGTGTTTCGCTTTCTTATTCCTGTTTCGCGCCCCAAACATGTTTGAAACGACTTGTTACAAAATACAAAAAAAACAAAAAAAAAAAAAAATACAAAATTTTGAGAGCGAAACAGGTCGTTTCATTTTGAAAAAGGCTGCGAAACAGGAAAAATGTTCTATCATCTCCAATTTCGATAACATTTATTGTTATTTTATCTGAACTAGCTCTCAAAACAAAGAAACCAAGTTAGAGTGCTATATTCGGCTGTGCCGAATCTTTGATGCCCTCCACCGACAGTTCGAATGTTTTAGGAGTAATATGTAAATGATATCTATTTATTATTATAATCTTTATAAAAACAGACATCAGCATTAAAATTGGTTGCGGGTTAAACCTATATTAAATTATTGACCGACAATCAGAAAGTTTTTTGTTTTTTTTTATAGCATTTAACTTCAGTAAAATATCATGATTCGTAACTGTTTAAGCTGAACTTAAATGATTTTCAGGAGGTTAATTTTTATTGGAGCCATGGTAAGCTATGAACCAATCATCCCAAAATTCTGCAGAGTGATTTCTGGTATTAAAAAAAAAGTTTTAAAGGTTCATATTATTGGCTTAATATTTACAAAGATCTAATGAGTAAAAATAAAATGGCGTCAGTTCTAAAAACCATATGAAATTATTGAAAACTGTTTACAATCATTTAAAAATATACAAAAAATATAAATTTAATGTTGGAGATTATGTACGCGTAAGCAAATATAACATATTTTTGAAAAAGGGTACACTCCCAATTGGAAAACAGAAAATTTTGAAATTACAACAGTAAAAGTTACCTATCCCGCAACATACATATTGGAAGACTATCAAGAAAATCCAATTAAAGGGGGTTTCTATGATGATGAACTTACAAAAACTCTATTTCCGAAAACATACCTTGTTAAAAAATCTCTTAAAACTAAGAGAGAAATGGTCTATGTAAAATGGATGGTTAGGATTTTCTAATCAACATAATTCTTGGACTAATAGAAATGATATATTATAGTTTATAAGAGTAGATATAATACGAATAGTATAAAAGAGTTAATGTATTATTATTAAGTAAGAAAAGAAAAAAAAAATATATGTAAATAAATTGTTTTGAAATAAAGGATATTACTTTTTTTACTTTATTTACAATTCAACAGTCGAACTGTTAATAACTCTAACGTTAAGCTCTAACTCATCAGAGTTGACAGCTAAAGGTGCGTACAGAGTGGCCGCTTGTTGCCGAACCAAGCCCCGACTTACGCTTATTGCAAGAAAACTGGTACTATACAAGTTAGAACAAATAAGCGCGAACAGGCCATAGTGGGCGCCGAGCTGGTCAGAGCGCAAAGCTGATTGAATGCGAGAAAACAGTTTCAAAGCGTATTTCAGCGCCGAAAACATTGCTTATGTTATGTTGTTATGATTTCAACTTGTTTGGAAAACATTTAAAAAAAATTAAAAACAAAAATTTTAGAAAAAGTAAATAAAACATGCAATCAAAAAATTAAAAAAATAAGAAAAAAATTAATCAAACAATAAAAATTCAAATAAATAATAATAATTATAAAAAAATTAAAAAATGCATACGAACATACATAAAACACAAATAATAGATAAAATATCAGCACTGATTCTCGCATCTACTATGCACACTCAAACTTGTTTCTCGCATGAACGAATTCTCGCAATAAGCGTCACACAGTGGCTGAAATCGTTTTTCATTGGCCAAAAATCTGTAACTTTTGAACCGAAGGAGATATTTAAGTGAAATTTTTTTTAATCGACAGATAGATTCCTAAACTTTTCTCCTTAAAATCGGTTGGGTAGTTATTGGGGAATTTAAGGGCAAAGTGGAACTTTAGATTTTTTTAACTTTAGCGTGCAATATGGTTTTTTTATTTATTTCAATTATTTAAAAATGTAATTTTTGGATTTAAATAATAATTATTAAAATTTTTTGTAATAATGGGACACTATAAAAAAAATTTCAACATTAAAAAAAATAGTAAAATCAACTGGAAATTTTGCTATTATTACTGAAAAATTAACAATTTTTTGCTTTCAAATTTGTTTACACTTAAAAAAACTTAAGAACTATTATCTAAAGTTTTGCTATTACTACAGAAGAATCTATTATTTTTTGCAGAAAATTTGTTAATTCATATTAGCAAAATAAATCCGCTGAATTCTGATGTTTTTTAAAATTTTGATACGAAAATAAAGGTATTTATTTTTTTAATATTTCTTATTTATTAAATTTCATACATATGTAAATAAAAAATCATTTTAAAAATAAAAGCAGCAATATATTTTAATAGCATTTGCAACGATGTGAGTTTCTGTTTATTATTATTTTTTACTAATACAATGTCTGTCTTAGATCTTATCAATTATAGTTATTGTTCATTTAATTGAAAGATTGATTGCAAATATTCCATATTCTGTGCTGTGTTATTTCTGTTCTTCAGTAGTTTTTTGACTTCTTCACCTAAATCCTTATGTTCCACTTTCCATTGATTTCGATTACTGGAGATAAACGGATCTAACGTTGCCAATAATATATCAAATAGATCTTCATTAGGGGAATTTCGTGAAATTTTTCTAGTATTGTGCTCTCTATTAAATCTGTAATCCTTATTTCCTGATAATTTATTTTTTAAGTCCAATTGTATTTCAGTGCTATAGTAATTTAAATTTCCCTTTTTTCGAATGTAATTTTTAACATCCTCCTCGTTTTTGTTTCTAAAATACTCTCCGGCCAATTTTTGATAGCTGAAGCTCTCCATGTTTTTATGAAAAACGTTGTCATTGCCAAGATATATTGTATCCACTGAGTTTGCATCCGAATGTCACTTGCTTTTAAACCATACCAAATACAGGTAGGGTTAAAAAACTTAAAATCTATTTATTTATATGCTTTAAAATACCTGACACAAATTTAACAACGCATTGCATAGTTATAGGGCCATAGAATATTATTAGAGTCATAAAAACAGATAAAATAAAAAGACCAAAACAAATTTTAAAATCCCCTCTAAGGTGGGATTCACAATATACCTGTTTAGCGTAAACGCGTGTCTAAGCTCTTTATTCTACTATAAAATACGCTAGTGTGAACGTAGTCTAACGGATAAGGATGAATCAGGGTAGCTATACGTTTTTCTGATTGTGTAACATTAATAAAAATTTTTATATGAACTACCTGTATTCTGTTCGATCACGATCAATATTCCCTATACCATAAAATTTTTGAAGGCAATAGCACATGATTTCTGTTACTTCTGCAAACATTTTTGCGAAATAAAAATAAGTAGAAAAAAAATTTCAAACAAAAACAATTTTTTTGGAGTAATTTCATTAAAATTAAAAAAGTGTTAAGCAGGCGGGTCCAAACGGGTACAAGAGCATATACAGGGGTAAAAAAACACTTTCACCTTTCTATCAGTGGTTTTACCTTCTTAATCCCCTTTGATCCGCAAAAGTTCTATTCTACTTAAGTTAAAATTTTACAAAAATATAGTAGTTTAGAAATTTTTTTTGAGTAATTTCATTAAAATTAAAAAAAGTGATAAACAGACGGGTCCAAACGGGTACAAGAGTATATACAGGGGTAAAGAAAACACTTTCACCTTTCTATCAGTGGTTTCACCTTCTTGGTCCCTTTAGGTCCGCAAAAGTTCTATTCTACTAAAGTTGAAATATAGTGGTTTAGAAAATATGTCCTTACATCTCAAATATAAATAACACAACAGTCGCACATGTTACCTTTTTAAAGATAACAAGACTACCAACCTAGCAAAAAAGCAAGCAGGGCTGGTCATTATCGCTGATAGTTTTTGTGCAAAGATAATTTCTTTCGGATTAAATATTAAAAAAAAACTTTTTTCTGAATTAAAAAGAAAGTGTTGTTTAACAACATGGCACAACCACAATTACCAATATTTTGACCTAATTTTTTGGCTACCTTAGTTTTAATATGTTTACTATTAAATAAAATTAAAATTTTTGAAAGCGGTGACAAACAAAAATTGGACTTTTGGCCAATGAAATAAAATTTTCAGCCACTGTGCACCGGCCGGATGTTTTCGCCTTAAGCCTGGAACTCTGTTCAACATTACACGTGAAATGCTGTCAAAACGCATATGAAAAAAACTTGTGCGGAATATCTATGAAATAATGTTGATAGAGTTGTACTCTGTTCATTTTGTGATAAAGTTCCGAAATGATTCTTATTTCACGTGGAATTTTAATTTTTTATTAAAAAAAATTATTTTTAGTAAAATACATGTGGGGTTTGTTTACATACGCAAAACAATGTCGCATACTTTGCAGGAATAAAATCGGCAAATTGTACAAACTCGCATGATAGGTAACATCGATACATGTCAAAATTTTCGTGTGAAATAATAAATGTTGCTCAAAATTTTTCACAAATTTGAACAGAGTACTAGGCTTTAAGCCTGGTACTCGTTTCAGTATTTCGTGCGAAATGTTTTCAAACTCAATATAAAAAAAATTTCTGTGAAATACAAACGAAAAAATGTTGATAGAGTTGTACTCTGTTTATATACGAAAAACATGCGAAATGTTTCTAGCAACATTTTTATTTTTCGTGCGAAACAAGTGCAGCTCCTAGTATTTCGCACGGAATTTTAAGCAATAACTAATCATTTTTTGTAATTTTTTATTTTGTTTTTGTGAAGTGGGGTTTATAACAAGCGTTTCAAAAATAAAAATGTAGAAAAGTGCAAAAATTAATAATCAAATTAAATTTTTTTGTTTTTTACTATAGAAAATAATTAAAATAAAATTGTTTTAAACTTTTTAATGACATTTATCAAAACACATGGTTTTGTCATAAATGGGGGTAGTGCACTTGTCTAAAATTATTGCAATAATTTTGTTAATGTTGTAAGTGACTATAATGTTAAAACATTTTGTGGGTTAAAAAATAGTTTTATTTAAAATCAAGCAATCATCAGTTTATTGCAATTTTTTTTTTCTTCACTTATTTGACTAAAAATTTTGCACACAATTTAAAATACAAAACTTGTGTTTGCATGATTAAATCCAAGAATTATTCCGTTATTGACAGAATTTCATTAGGTTAATTTTCTATGATTATGCATATCATCGGAGAAATCAAAAACCATGCACGTACAAAATTAATTTTTTTTAAATTTTAGTGATATTATGTTTTCGTGCAGCTTTTTGATTGCAAGTTCAAATTTTGAACTACAAATTGGGATTAAGTGCAGATTTTATGCATACAATCACAGTTAGCGATAGTAAAAAAATGTACAATACCAATTAATTTTTTAGTGCTAGTGAAAAAAATACCAATCATCACTAAAGCTGGTACACATTTGTAAACAATTATTTTTTGCAGTTTTATTTAGTGAGAGTGCAATGTTGATTTAAGTCAACATTTATTGTACTTACCCCATCTATGGTTTTGCTTACCTTCAAAAATAATGTTGCATACTTGTAACTGATAAAAACGGTAAGTTTTGTAAAACCGCGGGATAGATAATATTGATACATGACAAAATTTTCGTGTGAAATAATCAATGTTGCACAACATTTTTCGCAGGTTCCAACAGAGTACTAGGCTTTATGGTACTCAGGTATCTGAAAATTCCGATCCACTTGAATTTCAGATTCCTGGTTATCACGCTCTATCCCTCTTTAATCTTCATCGGGGTCTTGCAATATACATACGCAATGAAATTGTGTATCAATGCCAGCAATCAATGGGCATGTTTGATGCGGAATTTAACTGTCTTTGGGTTAAATTCAAAATCGATACACACTATTTACATTTCGGATTTCTTTACAGAAGTCTAAATGCGGTAAGCGATATAACCTTATCTTCGACTCCCTTTCCGACTCAATAGCGAAGATTCTTGAGAATTGTCCCGACAGTGAAATCGTTGTTGCAGGTGATTTTAATGTCCACAATTCTTCTTGGCTTCACCACTCGGGCCGTACAACTGATGAAGGCCAATATGTTGAGATTTTTGCTGCGCACAACCACCTCGTGCAACTGGTGAATGAACCAACACATATTCCATGTATTGATGGGCACCAACACAATACCCTTGACCTCTTCCTCTCTTCGCATCCTCAAAAGTGCGAAGTTGAGGTTCTAGCACCTCTCGGCAACTCGGGTCATTGCACCATATCCGCCTCTTTTCCGTTCTCCGAACTTCGGAACGTTTCACGACGGGCTACGAAACGATCAATATTTGTTAACGGGAAAGCACGTTGGGCTGAGCTGAATGACTTTTTTCTGCATTTCAATTGGCAACTTTGTTTTCTGGACAATGACGTCGATGCCATGGCGAACATGGTTGAAAATGTAATAATGCTTGGAATGAAAATCTTCATTCCAGTTAAAAAAGCTTCGAATAAACCTCGATCCAAATCTTTATTTAATCAGTCGTGCAAATCAGCAGTCAGATCCAAAGAGGAAGCATTCAGAAATTGGGGTAAAAATAAAAACGCTGATGCTGAATTGCTACGCAAAATGGCAAGGTCTTCGTGTGCCAAAGTACTTAGACGGGAAAAAAACTCTTCACGAGCAACGTCTTCGTACTGAAGTTCTTGCTGCTCCCCGGGGCTTTCGTTAAAAGAGTGAGGGTTAATGCTAGTTCTTCAATACCAACTCTTTTAAAGGATGACCGATCATTCACGGACCCAGTTGATAAGTCTAATTGTTTTGCCGAATTATTTGCTAATTATTTTCACCTACCAGCTAGCAATCAACCACTACCCGAACTCGAAAAAGTATCCATAACTATGCCTAGAATATTTTTTTGGGCTAGAGCTGTTAAAAGGGTTCTTGCGGATCTCGACATAAACAAGTCTCCTAGGCCGGATGGTATACCTGCACTGGTCTTGAAGCAGTGCTCTTCGACGCTAGCTCGTCACTTAGTCCCAATTTACACTAGGGACATTTCTTGCCGGACAGACGAAGTTTGACGGCGAGGGGTCGAAAAGGTAGAGTGTGTAGTACATGACTATCTGTACTGGACATTTTTTCATTTCCCTTTCTTACTTTTCGTAGTTTACATACAAGTATTAATTTCTGTCTGACTTCTTATGTTTCATATGTAAACGCTTCAGGTAAGATTAAAAGAGAATTCAAAAAATGTCCGGCAAGAAATGTCCCTAGTGTAAATTGGGACTTAGCAAATCTTTTCAGCACTTTATACCGTGCCGCGGAATTTCCAGTCTGCTGGAAAGTTGCTAACGTAATGCCAATTCCTAAAAAAGGAATGGCTAGTAACCCTGAAAATTACCGCCGAATTGCAGTTTGTTCGGCACTTTCCAAAGTTATGGAGAGTATGATAAATTACCATCTTGTCAAATATTTATAGTCAAAACACCTACTAAGCGACCGCCAGCATGGCTTTCGTAGAGGTCGCTCTACTGGAGACTTACTAGCTCTGTTATCGAAAAAATGGTGCCGTTCCATTCACCATTTTGGCGAAAGTAAGGTAATTGCTTTAGATATTTCCAAGGCGTTTGACAGAGTCTGGCATGGTGCACTCTTGTCAAAACTTGCTGCATTTGTTGTCGGTGATAATTTCTCTCGATTTATATCGAGTTTTCTCAGAGATCGCACTATACGAGTTGGTATAGATGGGGTTTCGTCAAACGAGTTCAAGATTCATTCAGGGGTGCCGCAAGGCTCCGTTCTTTCTCATACACTATTTCTTATCAATATATATGGGTGGTATAATTATTGAGGAATCAGAATCTCTTGATGTTCTGGGCATGAGGATACAATGTGATGTCCGATGCACAGAACATATATTAAAGGTGTCGAAAGAAGCATTCAAGTGCCTCGGTTTTCTAAGACGGTGTAAGATATACTTCACTCCATCTGATCCCCTTACTATTTATACCACCTATATCCAACCGCGTCTGGAATACAACTCTGGTGACAGTAGGGTATCCAATTCTATTGACTGCTTTGAGCACCGTCGCAATGTGGGTTGTATTTAGGGTTGCCAGCCGTACTTCATAATAAAGTATTGTACGTTATTTCGAGTAATTGTACTCTAGACTTTACGAGAATAATAAAGTACGCGAAAATACTTTATTTCGCATGATTAGATTTATCTAGAATTCAAAATAGATTCAGGTTATATTAGTCAGGGTTTTATTAGTTATAAAATTATAATACTTATTGTACAAGTTTTTTTTTTCAGGAAAACTAAATAACAACTAATTAATATTAGTCAGGGCCATTTGTTGATGTTTTTTATATTGGCAGGACGATTTTTCGAAAAAAAAAATCTGACAGCACTTACTTGTTTGTTTTGTTTGAGTACAATAACTGCCTGTTTTTAAAACACGAGTGCAAAACTCTTTCAAATTACTGCCTGCTTTTAGAATGCAAGCACTAAAGTGACTCGTTTAACTAACATTTAAAACAAAATTTCCATTCCTAAAGGGGGCTCCCATACAAAATATTTAATACAGACTAGAAATATATTGTAGAAAACGTACCATAACAGCCGAGGAGTCGCCTTAACAATTTCTCGAGACGTACTTGTCCCTTATCACCACTTCTTGCATTTAATGAAATTTTTAAATTTATTAAAATTTTTCGACTTTTGTGAATAAAATCAAAAGTTTTTAACAGATTTAATTCATAGCTTGTTTTGTTTAAAGCTTTGTTTTTTATATAATGTAATTAGAAGCATAGCTATAACTTTTTATAGATTTTTAGCAAGCAAAAATTTCGAAATGTTGCTAAAAAATTATTTTTGTTGTCAAAAAAAAAAAATATATTTCTAAAACAACTGCGCATTAGACTGGTCGCATCTTGTATGGGATTTTTTTTTTTTTTTAATTTAATTGTTTGCGCTGCTTACAGTATGAGGTTTGTTGTAAGAAATCATGATCTAATTTTTCAGGCCAATCCGACGGTGCCTAGCCGTGCCGGGTGGGGCCCAAAGTTCCCCATATTATAAAAAAAACATCTTTTCTATCAGATCTTTATAGTTATACTAGTTGAAAAGCCGAAAATCAAAAATATGGCTTCGTTACGATCTTCCGCAGAGAAAGTACTTCAAGTGTGCCAAATTTCAGCTTCCTACATATGTCTTCAGAAAATTGCGGAAAGTATAGGACATACATGCAAACATCCTGACATACTAAGAAATTATATATTGTATAGATAGATTAACATATGTTCGCGCAACTCAAAAACGCTTAAGCTTATTGAAAAACTAAAAAAAAACGAAATTCCGCAATAAAATTTACTTTAAGAAAGTTAAAACTTGTTTCTTTATGTTGGCTTTGGTTTTCGAGATATACCGTCATAAATTAAGGAGGTTGCACAACATGTGTTCGCGTAACTCAAAAACGATTTAGTTTATTGAAAAACTAAAACAACCGAAATTCCGCAATAAAATTTACTTTAAGAAAGTTAAATCTTTTTTCTTTATGTTGGCTTTGGTTTTCGAGATATACCGTTATTTCGAAAATTAAGGAGGTTGCACAACATATGTTCGCGTAACTCAAAAACGCTTTAGTTTATTGAAAAACTAAAAAAAACGAAATTCCACAATAAAATTTACTTTAAGAAAGTTAAAACTTTTTCTTTATGTTGGCTTTGGTTTTCGAGATATACCGTTATTTCGAAAATTAAGGAGGTTGCACAACATATGTTCGCGTAACTCAAAAACGCTTTAGTTTATTGAAAAACTAAAAAAAACCGAAATTCCGCAATAAAATTGACTTTAAGAAAATTAAAACTTTTTCTTTATGTTGGCTTTGGTTTTCGAGATATACCGTTATTTCGAAAATTAAGGAGGTTGCACAACATATGTTCGCGTAACTCAAAAACGCTTTAGTTTATTGAAAAACTAAAAAAAACCGAAATTCCGCAATTAAATTTACTTTAAGAAAGTTAAAACTTTTTTCTTTATGTTGGCTTTGGCTTTCGAGATATACCGTTATTTCGAAAATTAAGGATGTTGCACAACATATGTTCGCATAACTCGAAAACGCTTTAGTTTATTAAAAACTAAAAAAACCGAAATTCCGCAATAAAATTTACTTTAAGGACGGTAAAACGTTTTTCTTTATGTTGGCTTTGGCTTTCGAGATATACCGTTATTTCGAAAATTAAGGATGTTGCACAACATATGTTCGCATAACTCGAAAACGCTTTAGTTTATTAAAAACTAAAAAAACCGAAATTCCGCAATAAAATTTACTTTAAGGACGGTAAAACGTTTTTCTTATATGCGCAGTCGTTATAGAAACATAATTTTTTTTCTGGAAAAAAAATAATTTTTTTACTAAAATTTCGGAATTTTTGTTTTTAAAAATTCATAAAAAATGATGCTGAATTGCTACGCAAAATGGCAAGGTCTTCGTGTGCCAAAGTACTTAGACGGGAAAAAAACTCTTCACGAGCAACGTCTTCGTACTGAAGTTCTTGCTGCTCCCCGGGGCTTTCGTTAAAAGAGTGAGGGTTAATGCTAGTTCTTCAATACCAACTCTTTTAAAGGATGACCGATCATTCACGGACCCAGTTGATAAGTCTAATTGTTTTGCCGAATTATTTGCTAATTATTTTCACCTACCAGCTAGCAATCAACCACTACCCGAACTCGAAAAAGTATCCATAACTATGCCTAGAATATTTTTTTGGGCTAGAGCTGTTAAAAGGGTTCTTGCGGATCTCGACATAAACAAGTCTCCTAGGCCGGATGGTATACCTGCACTGGTCTTGAAGCAGTGCTCTTCGACGCTAGCTCGTCACTTAGCAAATCTTTTCAGCACTTTATACCGTGCCGCGGAATTTCCAGTCTGCTGGAAAGTTGCTAACGTAATGCCAATTCCTAAAAAAGGAATGGCTAGTAACCCTGAAAATTACCGCCGAATTGCAGTTTGTTCGGCACTTTCCAAAGTTATGGAGAGTATGATAAATTACCATCTTGTCAAATATTTATAGTCAAAACACCTACTAAGCGACCGCCAGCATGGCTTTCGTAGAGGTCGCTCTACTGGAGACTTACTAGCTCTGTTATCGAAAAAATGGTGCCGTTCCATTCACCATTTTGGCGAAAGTAAGGTAATTGCTTTAGATATTTCCAAGGCGTTTGACAGAGTCTGGCATGGTGCACTCTTGTCAAAACTTGCTGCATTTGTTGTCGGTGATAATTTCTCTCGATTTATATCGAGTTTTCTCAGAGATCGCACTATACGAGTTGGTATAGATGGGGTTTCGTCAAACGAGTTCAAGATTCATTCAGGGGTGCCGCAAGGCTCCGTTCTTTCTCATACACTATTTCTTATCAATATATATGGGTGGTATAATTATTGAGGAATCAGAATCTCTTGATGTTCTGGGCATGAGGATACAATGTGATGTCCGATGCACAGAACATATATTAAAGGTGTCGAAAGAAGCATTCAAGTGCCTCGGTTTTCTAAGACGGTGTAAGATATACTTCACTCCATCTGATCCCCTTACTATTTATACCACCTATATCCAACCGCGTCTGGAATACAACTCTGGTGACAGTAGGGTATCCAATTCTATTGACTGCTTTGAGCACCGTCGCAATGTGGGTTGTATTTAGGGTTGCCAGCCGTACTTCATAATAAAGTATTGTACGTTATTTCGAGTAATTGTACTCTAGACTTTACGAGAATAATAAAGTACGCGAAAATACTTTATTTCGCATGATTAGATTTATCTAGAATTCAAAATAGATTCAGGTTATATTAGTCAGGGTTTTATTAGTTATAAAATTATAATACTTATTGTACAAGTTTTTTTTTTCAGGAAAACTAAATAACAACTAATTAATATTAGTCAGGGCCATTTGTTGATGTTTTTTATATTGGCAGGACGATTTTTCGAAAAAAAAAATCTGACAGCACTTACTTGTTTGTTTTGTTTGAGTACAATAACTGCCTGTTTTTAAAACACGAGTGCAAAACTCTTTCAAATTACTGCCTGCTTTTAGAATGCAAGCACTAAAGTGACTCGTTTAACTAACATTTAAAACAAAATTTCCATTCCTAAAGGGGGCTCCCATACAAAATATTTAATACAGACTAGAAATATATTGTAGAAAACGTACCATAACAGCCGAGGAGTCGCCTTAACAATTTCTCGAGACGTACTTGTCCCTTATCACCACTTCTTGCATTTAATGAAATTTTTAAATTTATTAAAATTTTTCGACTTTTGTGAATAAAATCAAAAGTTTTTAACAGATTTAATTCATAGCTTGTTTTGTTTAAAGCTTTGTTTTTTATATAATGTAATTAGAAGCATAGCTATAACTTTTTATAGATTTTTAGCAAGCAAAAATTTCGAAATGTTGCTAAAAAATTATTTTTGTTGTCAAAAAAAAAAAATATATTTCTAAAACAACTGCGCATTAGACTGGTCGCATCTTGTATGGGATTTTTTTTTTTTTTTTAATTTAATTGTTTGCGCTGCTTACAGTATGAGGTTTGTTGTAAGAAATCATGATCTAATTTTTCAGGCCAATCCGACGGTGCCTAGCCGTGCCGGGTGGGGCCCAAAGTTCCCCATATTATAAAAAAAACATCTTTTCTATCAGATCTTTATAGTTATACTAGTTGAAAAGCCGAAAATCAAAAATATGGCTTCGTTACGATCTTCCGCAGAGAAAGTACTTCAAGTGTGCCAAATTTCAGCTTCCTACATATGTCTTCAGAAAATTGCGGAAAGTATAGGACATACATGCAAACATCCTGACATACTAAGAAATTATATATTGTATAGATAGATTAACATATGTTCGCGCAACTCAAAAACGCTTAAGCTTATTGAAAAACTAAAAAAAAACGAAATTCCGCAATAAAATTTACTTTAAGAAAGTTAAAACTTGTTTCTTTATGTTGGCTTTGGTTTTCGAGATATACCGTCATAAATTAAGGAGGTTGCACAACAAGTGTTCGCGTAACTCAAAAACGATTTAGTTTATTGAAAAACTAAAACAACCGAAATTCCGCAATAAAATTTACTTTAAGAAAGTTAAATCTTTTTTCTTTATGTTGGCTTTGGTTTTTGAGATATACCGTTATTTCGAAAATTAAGGAGGTTGCACAACATATGTTCGCGTAACTCAAAAACGCTTTAGTTTATTGAAAAACTAAAAAAAACGAAATTCCACAATAAAATTTACTTTAAGAAAGTTAAAACTTTTTCTTTATGTTGGCTTTGGTTTTCGAGATATACCGTTATTTCGAAAATTAAGGAGGTTGCACAACATATGTTCGCGTAACTCAAAAACGCTTTAGTTTATTGAAAAACTAAAAAAAACCGAAATTCCGCAATAAAGTTGACTTTAAGAAAATTAAAACTTTTTCTTTATGTTGGCTTTGGTTTTCGAGATATACCGTTATTTCGAAAATTAAGGAGGTTGCACAACATATGTTCGCGTAACTCAAAAACGCTTTAGTTTATTGAAAAACTAAAAAAAACCGAAATTCCGCAATTAAATTTACTTTAAGAAAGTTAAAACTTTTTTCTTTATGTTGGCTTTGGCTTTCGAGATATACCGTTATTTCGAAAATTAAGGATGTTGCACAACATATGTTCGCATAACTCGAAAACGCTTTAGTTTATTAAAAACTAAAAAAACCGAAATTCCGCAATAAAATTTACTTTAAGGACGGTAAAACGTTTTTCTTTATGTTGGCTTTGGCTTTCGAGATATACCGTTATTTCGAAAATTAAGGATGTTGCACAACATATGTTCGCATAACTCGAAAACGCTTTAGTTTATTAAAAACTAAAAAAACCGAAATTCCGCAATAAAATTTACTTTAAGGACGGTAAAACGTTTTTCTTATATGCGCAGTCGTTATAGAAACATAATTTTTTTTCTGGAAAAAAAATAATTTTTTTACTAAAATTTCGGAATTTTTGTTTTTAAAAATTCATAAAAAATTGAAAAATGCAGCTATGCTTCTAATTTTATGCAGACATATAAAAAACAACATTGCAAACAAAACAAGCTATAAATGATTAAAATCTGTTAACAACTTTTGATTTTATGTATTCACAAAAGACGAAAAATTTTAATTAATTTAAGAATTTTATTAAACCGCCACATGTTAGAAAAAAAATTTTTTTTTTGCGGATTTTCGTTTTTTTTAGTAATTTCGATAAACTGAAACGTTTTTGAACAGATATTGTCTAAAAAAGTGTAAATTTCTAGCAGTGTAATTGTTTGATAAAACTTGCGAAAAGCAATAAAAAATAGTTTTTAAATTGGTATAACAATAAAAAGAAATATTTGTACTTTATATTTATACTGTGTACTTTTTTTCTTAACCTTTAATAATCAATGTACTTTAATTGCAACAAAAAAAGTTGGGAACCCTAGTTGTATTTGCCTGTTTTATCATTTCTACAATGGGATGTGTTCAGGCGAAATTAGGGATCTGGTTCCCGAAACCCGTACGTTTGTTCGTAATACACGTTCTTCCTCAAGAGCCCATCCTTATGTGGTCGATTGGCAGGTGAATCGTACAACGAATTACAGAGAGAATTCGTTTTTTTTCCGAACAGTTCGTATGTGGAATAACCTTCCTGGGCATGTTTGATGCGGAATTTAACTGTCTTTGGGTTAAATTCTAAATCGATACACACTATTTACATTTCGGATTTCTTTACAGAAGTCTAAATGCGGTAAGCGATATTACCTTATCTTCGACTCCCTTTCTGACTCAATAGCGAAGATTCTTGAGAATTGTCCCGACAGTGAAATCGTTGTTGCAGGTGATTTTAATGTCCACAATTCTTCTTGGCTTCACCACTCGGGCCGTACAACTGATGAAGGCCAATATGTTGAGATTTTTGCTGCGCACAACCACCTCGTGCAACTGGTGAATGAACCAACACATATTCCATGTATTGATGGGCACCAACACAATACCCTTGACCTCTTCCTCTCTTCGCATCCTCAAAAGTGCGAAGTTGAGGTTCTAGCACCTCTCGGCAACTCGGGTCATTGCACCATATCCGCCTCTTTTCCGTTCTCCGAACTTCGGAACGTTTCACGACGGGCTACGAAACGATCAATATTTGTTAACGGGAAAGCACGTTGGGCTGAGCTGAATGACTTTTTTCTGCATTTCAATTGGCAACTTTGTTTTCTGGACAATGACGTCGATGCCATGGCGAACATGGTTGAAAATGTAATAATGCTTGGAATGAAAATCTTCATTCCAGTTAAAAAAGCTTCGAATAAACCTCGATCCAAATCTTTATTTAATCAGTCGTGCAAATCAGCAGTCAGATCCAAAGAGGAAGCATTCAGAAATTGGGGTAAAAATAAAAACGCTGATGCTGAATTGCTACGCAAAATGGCAAGGTCTTCGTGTGCCAAAGTACTTAGACGGGAAAAAAACTCTTCACGAGCAACGTCTTCGTACTGAAGTTCTTGCTGCTCCCCGGGGCTTTCGTTAAAAGAGTGAGGGTTAATGCTAGTTCTTCAATACCAACTCTTTTAAAGGATGACCGATCATTCACGGACCCAGTTGATAAGTCTAATTGTTTTGCCGAATTATTTGCTAATTATTTTCACCTACCAGCTAGCAATCAACCACTACCCGAACTCGAAAAAGTATCCATAACTATGCCTAGAATATTTTTTTGGGCTAGAGCTGTTAAAAGGGTTCTTGCGGATCTCGACATAAACAAGTCTCCTAGGCCGGATGGTATACCTGCACTGGTCTTGAAGCAGTGCTCTTCGACGCTAGCTCGTCACTTAGCAAATCTTTTCAGCACTTTATACCGTGCCGCGGAATTTCCAGTCTGCTGGAAAGTTGCTAACGTAATGCCAATTCCTAAAAAAGGAATGGCTAGTAACCCTGAAAATTACCGCCGAATTGCAGTTTGTTCGGCACTTTCCAAAGTTATGGAGAGTATGGTAAATTACCATCTTGTCAAATATTTATAGTCAAAACACCTACTAAGCGACCGCCAGCATGGTTTTCGTAGAGGTCGCTCTACTGGAGACTTACTAGCTCTGTTATCGAAAAAATGGTGCCGTTCCATTCACCATTTTGGCGAAAGTAAGGTAATTGCTTTAGATATTTCCAAGGCGTTTGACAGAGTCTGGCATGGTGCACTCTTGTCAAAACTTGCTGCATTTGTTGTCGGTGATAATTTCTCTCGA
Organism: Pollenia angustigena; assembly: GCA_930367215.1. NCBI lineage: Eukaryota > Metazoa > Arthropoda > Insecta > Diptera > Polleniidae > Pollenia > Pollenia angustigena. The sequence continues at coordinate 4,206,073 of OV884061.1, read as the reverse complement.
TTTATATCGAGTTTTCTCAGAGATCGCACTATACGAGTTGGTATAGATGGGGTTTCGTCAAACGAGTTCAAGATTCATTCAGGGGTGCCGCAAGGCTCCGTTCTTTCTCATACACTATTTCTTATCAATATATATGGGTGGTATAATTATTGAGGAATCAGAATCTCTTGATGTTCTGGGCATGAGGATACAATGTGATGTCCGATGCACAGAACATATATTAAAGGTGTCGAAAGAAGCATTCAAGTGCCTCGGTTTTCTAAGACGGTGTAAGATATACTTCACTCCATCTGATCCCCTTACTATTTATACCACCTATATCCAACCGCGTCTGGAATACAACTCTGGTGACAGTAGGGTATCCAATTCTATTGACTGCTTTGAGCACCGTCGCAATGTGGGTTGTATTTAGGGTTGCCAACCGTACTTTATAATAAAGTATTGTACGTTATTTCGAGTAATTGTACTCTAGACTTTACGAGAATAATAAAGTACGCGAAAATACTTTATTTCGCATGATTAGATTTATCTAGAATTCAAAATAGATTCAGGTTATATTAGTCAGGGTTTTATTAGTTATAAAATTATAATACTTATTGTACAAGTTTTTTTTTTCAGAAAAACTAAATAACAACTAATTAATATTAGTCAGGGCCATTTGTTGATGTTTTTTATATTGGCAGGACGATTTTTCGAAAAAAAATCTGACAGCACTTACTTGTTTGTTTTGTTTGAGTACAATAACTGCCTGTTTTTAAAACACGAGTGCAAAACTCTTTCAAATTACTGCCTGCTTTTAGAATGCAAGCACTAAAGTGACTCGTTTAACTAACATTTAAAACAAAATTTCCATTCCTAAAGGGGGCTCCCATACAAAATATTTAATACAGACTAGAAATATATTGTAGAAAACGTACCATAACAGCCGAGGAGTCGCCTTAACAATTTCTCGAGACGTACTTGTCCCTTATCACCACTTCTTGCATTTAATGAAATTTTTAAATTTATTAAAATTTTTCGACTTTTGTGAATAAAATCAAAAGTTTTTAACAGATTTAATTCATAGCTTGTTTTGTTTAAAGCTTTGTTTTTTATATAATGTAATTAGAAGCATAGCTATAACTTTTTATAGATTTTTAGCAAGCAAAAATTTCGAAATGTTGCTAAAAAATTATTTTTGTTGTCAAAAAAAAAAAATATATTTCTAAAACAACTGCGCATTAGACTGGTCGCATCTTGTATGGGATTTTTTTTTTTTTTTTAATTTAATTGTTTGCGCTGCTTACAGTATGAGGTTTGTTGTAAGAAATCATGATCTAATTTTTCAGGCCAATCCGACGGTGCCTAGCCGTGCCGGGTGGGGCCCAAAGTTCCCCATATTATAAAAAAAACATCTTTTCTATCAGATCTTTATAGTTATACTAGTTGAAAAGCCGAAAATCAAAAATATGGCTTCGTTACGATCTTCCGCAGAGAAAGTACTTCAAGTGTGCCAAATTTCAGCTTCCTACATATGTCTTCAGAAAATTGCGGAAAGTATAGGACATACATGCAAACATCCTGACATACTAAGAAATTATATATTGTATAGATAGATTAACATATGTTCGCGCAACTCAAAAACGCTTAAGCTTATTGAAAAACTAAAAAAAAACGAAATTCCGCAATAAAATTTACTTTAAGAAAGTTAAAACTTGTTTCTTTATGTTGGCTTTGGTTTTCGAGATATACCGTCATAAATTAAGGAGGTTGCACAACATGTGTTCGCGTAACTCAAAAACGATTTAGTTTATTGAAAAACTAAAACAACCGAAATTCCGCAATAAAATTTACTTTAAGAAAGTTAAATCTTTTTTCTTTATGTTGGCTTTGGTTTTCGAGATATACCGTTATTTCGAAAATTAAGGAGGTTGCACAACATATGTTCGCGTAACTCAAAAACGCTTTAGTTTATTGAAAAACTAAAAAAAACGAAATTCCACAATAAAATTTACTTTAAGAAAGTTAAAACTTTTTCTTTATGTTGGCTTTGGTTTTCGAGATATACCGTTATTTCGAAAATTAAGGAGGTTGCACAACATATGTTCGCGTAACTCAAAAACGCTTTAGTTTATTGAAAAACTAAAAAAAACCGAAATTCCGCAATAAAGTTGACTTTAAGAAAATTAAAACTTTTTCTTTATGTTGGCTTTGGTTTTCGAGATATACCGTTATTTCGAAAATTAAGGAGGTTGCACAACATATGTTCGCGTAACTCAAAAACGCTTTAGTTTATTGAAAAACTAAAAAAAACCGAAATTCCGCAATTAAATTTACTTTAAGAAAGTTAAAACTTTTTTCTTTATGTTGGCTTTGGCTTTCGAGATATACCGTTATTTCGAAAATTAAGGATGTTGCACAACATATGTTCGCATAACTCGAAAACGCTTTAGTTTATTAAAAACTAAAAAAACCGAAATTCCGCAATAAAATTTACTTTAAGGACGGTAAAACGTTTTTCTTTATGTTGGCTTTGGCTTTCGAGATATACCGTTATTTCGAAAATTAAGGATGTTGCACAACATATGTTCGCATAACTCGAAAACGCTTTAGTTTATTAAAAACTAAAAAAACCGAAATTCCGCAATAAAATTTACTTTAAGGACGGTAAAACGTTTTTCTTATATGCGCAGTCGTTATAGAAACATAATTTTTTTTCTGGAAAAAAAATAATTTTTTTACTAAAATTTCGGAATTTTTGTTTTTAAAAATTCATAAAAAATTGAAAAATGCAGCTATGCTTCTAATTTTATGCAGACATATAAAAAACAACATTGCAAACAAAACAAGCTATAAATGATTAAAATCTGTTAACAACTTTTGATTTTATGTATTCACAAAAGACGAAAAATTTTAATTAATTTAAGAATTTTATTAAACCGCCACATGTTAGAAAAAAAATTTTTTTTTTGCGGATTTTCGTTTTTTTTAGTAATTTCGATAAACTGAAACGTTTTTGAACAGATATTGTCTAAAAAAGTGTAAATTTCTAGCAGTGTAATTGTTTGATAAAACTTGCGAAAAGCAATAAAAAATAGTTTTTAAATTGGTATAACAATAAAAAGAAATATTTGTACTTTATATTTATACTGTGTACTTTTTTTCTTAACCTTTAATAATCAATGTACTTTAATTGCAACAAAAAAAGTTGGGAACCCTAGTTGTATTTGCCTGTTTTATCATTTCTACAATGGGATGTGTTCAGGCGAAATTAGGGATCTGGTTCCCGAAACCCGTACGTTTGTTCGTAATACACGTTCTTCCTCAAGAGCCCATCCTTATGTGGTCGATTGGCAGGTGAATCGTACAACGAATTACAGAGAGAATTCGTTTTTTTTTCCGAACAGTTCGTATGTGGAATAACCTTCCTGCAGAAGTCTTCCTTCTCACTTACAACAGGATTAAGTTCAAACCGAATGTTTACAAGCACTACTCCCTCTATCCTCCTTCCCACAACCTATTTTCCTAGTTCCAACACAATGCAATGCATTAGTAGGGGTCATCCCCTGAGTGCTGGTCCTAACAGAAAAAAAATCAATGTTTTAAACTTTTTTTAGAACAAAGTTCTAAGTATGTAGTACATGTAAAAGTCTGAACTATGTAACTTTGCAAAAGTTAAAATATAAATACCAGTAATTATTTGTGTTGACAAAAATAAAATATTAATTTTCATATTTTTTTATTCATAAATATATGAACTATTTCAAATATTTTTTTTTTTAGAAATATGAAAAAACGTAACTTAAACGGCTCATACACTTGCAATATAACTGTTCAATTTTATAGCCAATGGGTTTGTGATATTCGAAGGTGACACAATATATTGGTAAGAACCGAAATCAGAAAAGAAGTGCAATATACTGTGAAATGTGTTTGCAACAAAATACTATGTTGTTTTGCTTTAATGGTTGTGTTTTTTTAATAAGAGTTGCGCCATATTTCAATTGAAACCATTGTGCCATTTATTAAATAAGTCTGAGTTCATACGGCTCATGTCTTATTGACAAGATTCTTCCTTTTTCTTCTTTGAACATGAATTGGCGTTCAAATGAATCATGTCATGTTGACGGCATGTTTTTTATTTTGTGTTATTTGATATTGAAAACAAAAACAAAATTAAATAACAATTAAGAAAGCAAAACGTAAAATATACAATAAAATTGTAAATGAATAGGGCGCTTGACGCTTATGTATAACAGAAATATTATTTACATGCGTACCTCAAATATAAATACTGTTTGCTATTAAATACTTAGATAAATAAATTCAAATAAAATATTTTTTGTTCCTTTTATTTTCATAAATTATTGTTTTTTTTAACAAAAAGTACTATTTGATAGAGAAATATTCTTTTAGTTGAAGTTTAGTACCATTTAAAAATTTAAATTTTGCAACACTGATGCAGATGGTAATATTGACACAAAAGCCAAAATTCTGCGAAAAAAATTTTTTATTTGCTGCGTAGGCATCTAAATACATAATTCAACATTTATTAAAATATGCCTCAAAAAAGCAAAATATACGTTAAAAGTTTAAAAATGCGGCTATTTAAACTAAATTTTACAAAAAAAAATGCTGCAAAGGGTAGAATATGCAAAAATACTCACAAGCAAATCGATGCCAAAATTCATAAAAAGCTCTAAATCGGATTAATATATTGTTTCAGCCTGCATTGGTCGCATAAGAAAAAACATGCAATTTCATATATATGGTTTCCCTGATTATGAGCAATTACAAAGTTTTGTAAGAAATGTGTTTATTAGATTAAGGCAGTTGTATGAGAGGTGGGCGTGGCAATGGTCCATTTTGCCCATTTTTTAACAATGGAACATATTGGCCTAGTAACACCTTGTACTAAAATTCATAAGTCTAGCTTAATTTTTTTCAAGATATTTAATTTCGTCTCTCTAGAATGGCTAAACCTTACACTGTGTACAGTCTGGAAAGTTATGTATTTAACATACTTTTTCCTTCATATACTTATGAATCTTATTGCGTTGCATTCAGTAAATATGAAAAATTTGTCTTTTCATCAAGTAGGTTCTAGAGACAGTAATTATAACATGATTCGTACTTTGGCTAATCGGCATCAGGGCTTTTACATATGTCACATTAATGCCCAAAGCCTTTTTTTATTTTTTAATTTATTTATTTACTCTTTTCGATGTTCCGTACACAAGACTTAAGTCTTATATTGCAGTATGGAACTGAGCATATGCAAATACAATTTATGTGAAAAAAGGAATTGCAATTAAAGTTATTAGAAAATCCTCAGATAATGTAATGGTCACTGGTAGCGATATACCTGTAAATCTTATAGAATATTTACTCCTGGATGGAAGTTGTGAGCGTAGGAAGGTACTTTTTATAGGCCCAGTAATCATATTTGAATTGACAGTTTTATGAACACTCTGGAAACATACACAGTCTCTTATGAAGATGTCATAATTACATTATCAGTTTCGAGCCAGCTCTTGACGAGTACGGACGTGTATCAGTGAGTAAGAAAAATAAAAAAAATAAAAAAATTCGAAGTGAAAAAAAAAATATTTGTAATAGCTGAAAAAAAGAACAGTAACTAAGGTGCCCGAAGAGATTTGTGAATGAGCCTCACAAATACTCCCAATAAGGAGAGAAGGCCCAGCACAAATAGCAGAAATGCGTGTATTGTGGTAAGCTCCCCGAGCGTGGGCAATGAAAACATTCGATACCCAGAATTAAATAAAAATTATTTAAGTGCAAAAATTGTCAGCGCAACTGGTTTTCCATACAGCAATTTAAGTGCAAGTGTGCCCAACCTGAGCAAGTATGTTGATCCGACCGTAAATATGGTTCAAAGTGTGAAGTCGTCTGACCAGAGGAATAATAACGAAAAACCTGGAACATCACGATTTGCATTAATAAATACAGAAGCTGTGCCAAAAAGTACTAAAGTGCAAACAGGCATGGACAGATATATTACAATAACTAAGAGAAAGGCTAGCCCTAGGTCCACCCAACAGGAACGCATGGCCAAACAATACAAATGCTCTAACGTAGTCTCTTTGCCAACAAATGGTAACAGATTCTCTGTACTATCCATACCTGACGATGAAGAAGCAGAATCAGCACATGGAACAGCCACTAAAGAAGTTAAACCGCCACCTATATATCTGCGAGAGCAAACATCAAATAGCATAGTCAACACGTTGATTCAACTGGTAGGTAAGAATAATTTCTAAGTCGTTTCTATACGACGCGGGCAAATTCAAGAAACCAAAATTCAAGCCAGTACAGAAACGAACTTTCGTATTATATCAAGACACCTGGACGCAGAAAATAAAAGTTACTATACATATCAATTAAAAAGTGCTAAGGGATTGATAATTGTCATAAAAGGCATAGATAGTTCTGTTCCTACAGAGGAAATAAAATCTGCCATAGAGCTAGAGGGGTATGAGGTAAAATCTGTTCATAACATTTTGAACAGGAATAAAGTTCCTCAACCAATGCACCGCGTTGAAATATCGTTTGATTCATCGGTTCTCAAAGCCCAAAATTCAGTTCATCCCATATACAACTTGCGCTACCTACTCAACAGAAGAATAACTGTTTAGGAGCCATTAAAACGAAAGGGTCCCAATGCACAAACTGTCAGGAATATGGGCATACAAAATCATATTGTTAATTGCTTCACGTATGTGTGGTTTGTGGCAACGCTCATAAAACCGCCGAATGTAATTGTTCTAATGCTGACCCGAATGTTAAGAAATGCAGCAACTGTGGCGAAAATCACACGGCAAACTATAGGGGTTGTAGAGTCTTCTTGCATTTAAAAAAACCTGCTTTAGTTCAAAAATATACTCACTCCCAATATGGTCCGTCACATGCGCCCAGCCAAGCCGTTGGCTCTATTGCTAGTATTTCACAAACAAACAATCAAAACCAATCATATGCCCAAGTCTTAAAAGGAAACCCTAATGCGAAAAATCTCCCGAGTACTTCTAACGCAAAGCAACCACCAAACGCTAATGTTCCTAGGGAAGGTCTACAAATGCCTTCTGGAAATATGCCTACCTCAATTGAAAATTTAATTCAAACTATGAATAACTTCATGGCCACTATGCAGAACATGTTTCAGGAAATGATGCGAAACCAGAACATGCTCCTGCAAGTTCTACTCAACAAAAAATGAACCAGTTAAAAATATGTTTCTGAATGCAAACGGGTTATCCCAACATAAATACGAAGTTGCAAACTTTCTTCATAGGCATGAAATCGACGTACTTCTTGTCTCTGAAACACACTTTACTCATAAAAACTGCTTTAGGGTAAATAGATACCTTACGTATGACACAAAACATCCCAGCGGACAAGCTTGTGGTGGCACAGCCATAATTGTGCACAAACACATCAGACACTTACCATTGCCAGAGTTCGAAGAAGATTGTATCCAGGCCACATCTATAAATCTTACTGATTTCAATCTAACGTTAACATCCGTTTATTTTCCCCCGAGGCACAAAATTGTTTACGATAAATTTCTCAACTTCATCTCCACATTGGGCCAGAAATTCATTGCTGCTGGCGACTACAACGCTAAACATACCTATTGGGGCTCCAGACTTATTAGGCCTAGAGGTAATCAGCTATACAATACCGTAACTGCAAATAATTTTGATGTGGTATCGAGTGGTGAGCCTACCTATTGGCCAACCGACTTCAATAAGCTACCAGACCTTATTGACTTTGCTCTAATTAAAAACATCAAGCGCGATCAGGTACTAGTTAGTTCCTCCTATGATATTTCGTCTGATCATTCACCTTCAATCCTCATTTTTAAAGGTAACTCTGACGCTGCAGCTGCAAACTTTATTTTCTATCCAAACAGAAACACAAATTGGTTAAAGTATAAAATGTATGTGAGCTCTCACCTATCACAGTGCATTCCCCTAAAAAATTCATCTGACATCCAAATAGCTGTCGACCGATTTACAGAAGTCTTGGATACTGCAGCAAGAAATACAACCACAATCAAGCGGACAATTAAACGTGCTCCTTACAATACATCGACGGATATAGAAACCCTTATCAGAGAAAAAAGGAAGTTAAGAAGACAATGGCACAACAGTCGTTCCCCAACCACTAAGGTCCAACTACAATTGTGCCTGACCACTCTTCGCAACAAATTGAGACCGAACCACGAGTCTGCAATAGAAGGCTATCTAAGCAGCCTAGACGCCACAAAAAATTCCAATTATAGCTTATGGAAGGCTGTACGGCATATGAAATGCCCTATAACCCAAGAATCTCCATTAAGATTGGAAAACCGCACTTGGGCCAAAAACGCACATGAGAAATTAAACGCTTTCGCGGGCCACCTTGTGAAAGTTTTCACGCCACATGATGCACATACTTGTTCCTGTCGCCCAGTCATTCCTGATAAGGTAAACCATCCATTAAAATTTAACATAACTCAAGTAAAATCTGCAATAGAAAAAGTGAGTATTAGAAAATCTCCCGGACCTGACCGCATCAGAGGGTCAATGATAAGAAACCTACCATCGTCTGCTTCCAGAATCTTGCTGCTCATTTTTAACGCTATATTAAGAGTCGGATACTTCCCATCCTCATGGAAGAGGTCTATAATTGTTATGATTCCCAAGCCAGGAAAAGATGCTAGCCAGGTTGCGTCGTACAGACTGATAAGCTTATTGTCAATCCTATCGAAGCTTTTCGAAAAAATATTCGTTTTAAGTATAAATCCTCATCTAAATGAACACGACATCATCCCGGATCACCAGTTCGGATTCAGAGCATAACATGGTACAATAGAACAAGTGCACAGAATTGTCACCCTTATTAGATCGGCGTTTGAGAAAAAGCAATACTGCTCAGCCCTGTTTATAGACATTTCCCAAGCATTTGACAAAGTTTGGCATGATGGGCTACTCATCAAAATAACACGAATGCTTCCTCAAAACACTCACAAGCTTCTGGAGAGCTATCTAACAGGCAGAACATTCATAGTAAGGTCGCAAGATAAATACTACCCCCTCAAGAAAATTACTGCTGGTGTCCCCCAAGGCAGCATATTAGGACCGCTTCTGTATATAATTTACACAGCGGATATGCCAACAAGCCTGAGCACGCATACCTCTACATTTGCAGACGACACAGCATTTATTAGCGTTAACCATGACCCAAAAGTCGCATCGCAAAATCTGCAGTCCCACATCAATGAACTAGAGGCCTGGCTAGAAAAATGGAGAATAAAGGTTAACCCGGCTAAATGTGCTCACTTAACTTTCACGCTCAGAAGACAAACGTGCCCAGCTGTAAAAATAAATAACATCACTGTTCCGGTAGAAAACCATGTTAAGTACTTGGGAATTCATAAAGATAGACGCTTGTCCTGGTCGCGTCATATTGAAGCGAAAATAACGGCTATGAAACTTAAAGCAGCTCAACTACATTGGCTTCTCGGTCGAAACTCAAACTTGTCCTTAGACAACATAATTCTCTTATACAAGTCCATCATAAAACCAATATGGACATATGGCATCCAATGATGGGGTACTGCATGCGCTTCTAACATCCAAAAGCTTCAAAGAAGACAGTCTAGAATATTAATACAAATTGTCTGCGCCCCATGGTATATACGTAATGATATTATCCACAGAGATCTCAACGTCCCCACTATCCAGGAGGAAATTAAAAAATATTCAATAAGTTACATCGATAAACTAATGGCCCATCCTAACTACCTCGCTCGGGGTCTGCTTCAGTTCGAAGGTCACCAGAGGCTAAAAAGAACCGATACTTTGAGCCTAACTAGAAGACATTTTTAAAATTTGAATACAGCAGTTAGTGGTTACACTGGTAACAACTAATAAACACCAAGTAGAATTAAGATTTGAATACATATTGTAAATTGCGATAAGAAAGATTCAATAATAAAAATAAATTTAAAAAAAAAAAAATTATTACAGGCGATTTTAATTCAAATATTTTAGTAAACCCTTATCTAACCGACAACATGTATTCACTTGGACTTAATTCCCCAAACACAAATAATGCACATTTTACAAGTACACACAATACACTTCTTTACTTTACTTTATGACCAATTGTCTGCGTCTTGCTTCTCGCGCAATGACCTAATTTTCATTACGTTTTATTTTTAGCTTAATTCAACTGAACGATTTATTAGATATCGGGACTTTAAAAACATTGATTATAGTAGATAAGAATAAAAATTCTCTAGTCTTGATTCGAGCGTGCCATATGTTTTAATTTCTGTTGACGGTCAGCTCTCATTTCCACAAAACAATCAGGATTATTTATACAATCTTGCGGTTCCCTTAAGAACAAAAATTCTAAGTCGACACAATAAGCCCTGTTTTTCTGGCGGCATAGAACAAGCGATTAGTCGCAGAGATTCGCTATATTTAAACCGCAGAATTGTATAAAGAATATCGAGTATCGTGTAGGATAAGCAACGGGCTAATTAAAAAAGCCAAATCTGACTTTTATGCCTCAAAGTTCTCAACTGCCATAGACCCGAAGAAAAAGTGGCAAATATACGCGAAATCGGTATTGGCAGTCCTGGTGTTCAAGAACAATGTACAGCTGATGCAAATACTTTAAATGCGCAATTTTTAAATACTCCAAATGTTCAACCAATTTCTGACTACTACCATTTCTCTAGTGACATTTTAGACAACAGTTTCAGTTTTGCAAAGGTAAGCCAATGTGATGTCTTATACAGCCTGTTGTCAATAAAATCCAATGGAATTGGTGTGGATGCGATTGATCCTAGGTTTATTAAAATTCTCATTCCAAGACTTTTTCCTTTTATAAAACTTTTTTTCAATAAGATTTTTACAATTAGCTGCTATTCCAAAATGTGGAAATTTGCTAAGATTATTCCTATACCGAAAACTAATGCTGATTACAGGCCGATAGCAATCTTACTATTTTTATCTAAGGCTTTTGAAAGATTGATTCATAACCCAGTCTCACAGTATCTTAAAACCAACAATATCATCACTGATCGGAAATCTATTTTCGTAAAAATCGAAGTTGTATCACTGCCATGATAGATGTTTCTGAGGATATAAGACAACAGGTAGACTGCAATAATGTTAAATTTTTAGTTCTCTTGGATCATTCCAGAGCGTTTTATATGGTTGACCATGACATATTGTGTCTTAAACTTAACCATATGTTTAGATGCTTCAACTGCCAAGTCTTACATGTATATTAAAACTTGACGGCAATCCTACTCTAACTTTAAATAACCAGTCCATTAAAATTGTAAACACTGCCAAAAATATTGGTACTTTAACAACAACCCTCACTTGGTCTAACCACGTTAATTTTGCATGTGGTCGAACGTTTTAAATGTTAAGGAATCTGTGGCAAACTCAGTATTGTACTCCAATTAAAAAAGGATTACTCATTGCTTAATCATAAAAATTATATACACACATCAACCTGAGCATTTCTACACAAGTTTCATCTTTTCAACACTTGATATAGGCAACGGTAATAGAACACTGATTTCTAAATACCATTTCTTTATTCATGCTATCAGTCTGTGGAACGGAATCCCCTAACATGACAAAATATTAGCAACGCACGTCAATTCAGGAAATTTATTGTTTGTCATGCTTTACTCAGAATATACATACTTATACTCGTTTTGATAATTCCCGATTATATAAAAGTCTAAAATTTTTTTTAAATTTCTCTGGTTTCCTTTCAATAATTTTTCAAGCTCAAGGTCCGTTTTATATAAAACATATTTATTTAAAATGAATCCAATATTTCGCTATCTCAATGGATAGCTTCTTCATTATTCATTTCATTTCATTTTAAATAAATATTTTTTATATAAAACGGACCTTGAGCTTTTAAAATTATTGAAAGGAAATAATATTAAGAAGGTCGAAGAAATTAAGCTAAATAATTTCTCTGGTTTCACATATTTCTGTTTTTCTCTTTTTAAAATGTTTAAATTAATTTTGCTAACGTTGTGTTATTAAGCGTAATTAAATTTAAAATTTTTTTAATACTAGCATTTAACCCGCTACTTAGTTAGCGTCTATTTTTCATTCGTCGACATATTTGTATGCCAAAGCTTATTTTTCTAGGTTTAAATTTGTTTAAATTTTAGCATTTAACCCGCTACTTTGTAATCAGGCCTTTTCTTTCATGAACATATTTATATGCCAAAGTATATGAAAATAGGTTTTAGCACAATAGTTCCAATATTTTTCATCTTATAGGTTGATATTGACACAGGACTTTGCACCTATAATTTTGTGCTTCTAAGTTCAATATAGAAAATTCAAAAAGTACGACTCGTAGAACACAAAAGCAAATACTCGTAGAACACAAAAGCAAATGAAAGAAAATTAATTTCCCGTGTTATCCTCTATGATACTTTTTTCTACCCATTTATATATTAAAAATTTCAATATTGTTGTTGGAGCCTATATTTTAGTGCGTTTTTGTCATATGATGAAAAAAACTTTGGTGGGCGTGAGGGACTTCGCCAATTGAGCAAAAACAAATTTTGGCTTAAATTGAACTGAAAAATTTATTTTATTATCCCATATTGCCCATAAGATATAGTCCCTTAGGCCATGATGTCCAGAAAAGTTGTGTCTCTAATGTACATACAGTGGTAGCGTGACAAAAAGGTTTCAAAATATGTACAGGTTCTACGCGTTTACTCCCCAAAAGGACCAAATTTTGAAAAAGTACCAGCCACAAGTCCTCTTATTTTTTTTAATGAACAACATTAAGTGTTAAATTTTTTGTATCTCTTTTAGTTTTGGATTTTTGAGGTTAGTGGATCGAGTTGGTTAGAGGCCAGCCTCCGGTCCAAATGTCAGCTTTTTAGCTTTAGGATCTTAGGATGTGTCAGTCAGTAACTTTTCAGTTTTATATTATATAGATAACAAAATTATGAACGCTTTTCACACCTTAAACCTTTGAATTTCAAAACAGGTCCAAATCTATTTTGTATTTTTAAAATAAGCTAGAATGTGATATAATTTTTATTTACCCTTTTACACCCCAAAAAGGCCGTACCTCACAAAAGTACCACAAACCTGTCCGTTTAGTTTTTTATGAACAATAATAAGCATTCAATTTGTGTATCTCTTTTAGTTAAGGAGATATGATGTTAGCGAATTTTTCTAATGAACAAGAATAAGTGTTAATGTTTTTCATCTCTTTTAGTTTAGGAGGTATAAGGTTAGCAGGATCGTTTGCAGAGAGGGCAGCCCCAGGTCCAAATATCAACCTTTTAGCTTTAAACGTAAAGCCTCTGCGATGAAAGATAAATATATGGCGAAAATATGTTTTGAAAAAGTAACAAACATAGGTACAATGTTCATCCCTTAAACGTTCGAATTTCAAAAAAGTACCAAATATGCATTTGTATGTTTTAGATAAGTTACAAATACTATGTAATTTTTATTAAAACGGCCGAATTTCGTAAAAGTACCAGACAATTATTTACTTTTTTTATTTATTGCACAAAAATAAATATTAAACTAAAAAAGTACCAGTTAGAGAACGAAAAAGTATCAAAAATCCCTCTAACAGATTCTCTTTCACTCAGGACCTTGCATGTTTAATTTTATCTTTCTGGGTCCAATACTAACGGAAAATTAAAAAGTACCGGTTAATGAATAAAAAAGGACCAACAAATTTCCTCTTATATTTTCTCATCCACTCAGGACATTGCATGTTGAATTTTATTATTCTAGGTTCAATACTAAGGGAAATGCAAAAAGTACCAGTTAAAGAACAAAAAGTACCAAAAAGCCCTCTTACAGATTCTCATTCACTCAGGACCTTGCATGTTTAATTTTATGTTTCTAGGTCCAATACTAACGGAAATTCAAAAATTACCAGTTAAAGAACAAAAAGGTACCAAAAAATTCATTCTAATACATTATTACCCACTCAGGGCATTGCATCTTGAATTTTATGTTTCTAAGTATAATATTAACGGATATTGAAAAATTACCAGTTTAAGAAATAGAAAGTACCAATAAGCCCTTTAAGAGATTCTCATTTACTCAGGACCTTGCAGGTTTAATTTTATGTTTATAAGACCAATATTTATTTTTATTTATTTTATTTATTTATTAAATATCAATACAAAGAAGCCTTCGTGGCCAAGAGCATGTATTGTTAGTAATATATCTATGTATATATGTACACTAGTAAATATTTAACAGAATTTACTAAATATAAAAAAAATCAAAATAAAAGATAAAAGATAAAAGGCTGCCCAGCCATATAAATATTAGCGAAAATTTAATAAAAATACCAGTTAAAATACGAAAAAGTACAAAAAAGATCCCTCTAACAGATTGTCAATCACTCAAGACCTTTCATGATTAATTTCATGTTTCTAGGTCCAATACTAACGGAAATTCAAAAATACCAGTTAATGACCAAAAAAGTACCAAAAAGTTCCCTCTTGTAGATTCTCATCCATTCAGGACATTTCATGTTTAATTTTATTTTTATAGGTCCAATACTAACGGAAATTCAAAAAGTACCAGTTAATGAACAGAAAAGTACTAAAAACTTCCACTTATGGATTCTTATCCACTCAGGACATTGCATCTTGAATTTTATGTTTCTTGGTCCAATATGAACGATAGTTAAAAAAATACCAGTTGTAAAACCAAAAAGCTAAAGAAAAATATCTAATTTCCCGTATTTCCTTTTTTTGGTACTATTTTTTTCCCCCATTAAAGTATCAAAAATTTCTGTATTGTAGTGGGAGCACATAATTTAGTACGAATATGTCAATGAATGGAGAAAAATGTTTTGTAAAAAAGTACCCAAATTAATCCCGATTTTCACCCCTTAAATGTTCGAATTTCGAAAAAGTACCAAATTTATATTCGTATTTTTTTGATAAGTTTCGACAGTGGTATAAACCTTGTTTCTATGTTTATTGGTTCATAAGATAAAATTCAGGTTTTACCCGTTTACTCCCTAATAGGGTCAAATTTCTAAGAAGTACCAGACACCTGTCCGCTTATTTTTCTAAAAAACAACGATAAGTATTAAATTTTTTTTTGTATCTCTTTTAGTTTTGGAGATATAAGGTTACCGTATTTTCCCGTTTTTACCCCCTAAACATTTGAATTTCCAAAAATCCAGTCTTAGTGGATCTGGCCCAAATTTCAAGTGTTTAGCTTCAGACGTTTAGGCTGTGCGATGATGAGTCAGTGAGTCAGTCAGTAACGTTACAATTTTATATATACATATATAGATTTTAAAACTACTTAATGTAATTTTACACTATTTTTTTTTATTTTTTCTGGTTAATTGATTAAAAAGCCTTTTGCCGAAACTTGGTGAATTTCGTTTCCTATTTGAGATTTCAGGTATTGATGCTATATGTGTTTCTGAAACATGGTTTATACCGGAAATAAACGACAGTATTTATAAAGTGGCTGGTTATCGAATCTTTCGATCTGCAAAGTAATGGTGGAGGTGTAGCTATTTGCTTTAGGAATAATATCTCACGTAAACTTATGAACCCGGTGATATTGAATTAATTTTTATTGATGTAAATTTTCATGGTGAAAGAATGCTGCTTGGCTGTGTCTATAGGCCGGATAGGTATATGAAATTGGACACACTTATTGACAAATTGGATCATTTTTCTGTAGCATACTCGGAGGTTTTTAACTGGTGATTTTAATTGCAATTTGCTTGAAAATGAAACTCTGACCAACATTATGTATTCATTTAATTATGGTAAGTATAGTATGATTCGAATTTTGGCAAAAAGAAAACAAGGCCTTAGCATATGCCATATCAACGCCCAAAGTTTGTGTAACAAATTGGATGAATTTCGTTTCATTTTTGAGAATTAGGGAGTTGACGCGATATGTGTTTCGGAAACATGGTTTGGAAGTGACATATGTGATGGCCTATACGGATTGATTGGGTACCGTGTTTTTCGATCCGATAGAAGAAAGCATGCTGGTGGTGTAGCAATATACGTTAGGGATTATATGTCATGCCGGTTTAATTGTAGTTATAATATAACGGGTGATGTTGAGTACATATTTGTTTATTTTAAATTGTAACGGATCCACTTTACTACTTGGATGCGTATATAGGCCGGACAAAACTGTAAAGTTTGATAATCTCATGGCTCAGTTGAAGCTTTTGTCAGTGTCTTATTCAGACGTGATTATCGCGGGTGATTTTAATTCGAATTTGCCCGTGGAAACTAGTTTATCTGAAACAATGTTGGCATTTCATCTATTACCTGTTAATAACTCAAGACCTACACACTTTTCAAGCACGACTTGCACTCTACTTGACGTACTGTTTGTCAGTAATAGTAAGAAAGTTCTACTCTATGCTCAACTTTCTGCTCCTGCCTTCTCGAAACATGATATTATTTTTATGACATATGATTTTGCTATGGATAACCCTGCTCGACAGTTTACTTATCGTGATTTTAATAATATAAATATTTTGAATTTAGAATCTGACCTTGATGGTATATTATGGGATTAGATTTTTTACTTACCTTCACCTGCTGAGCAAGTATCTTTTCTAAACAAATGTATTCTATATCTCTATAACAAGCATGTCCCAATTATAACAAAAACTGTGCGAGCCAGAGCCGGACCAGTGTTTAATAATGATATTAAGTTACTTATCAAGTATCGGTTGTGGAGAAGATACAGAATACCTGTGTTTGATGAGGAGTATCGTATGGCTAGAAAGGCTGTAGTTTCTAGGATAAGGCATGAAAAAAGTGCATATTACTCAAATAAATTTAATAGCGCAGTCGATATGAATAAGACATGGAAACAAATCCGAGATATTATAATAATATAAATATTTTGAATTTAGAATCTGACCTTGATGGTATATTATGGGATTAGATTTTTTACTTACCTTCACCTGCTGAGCAAGTATCTTTTCTAAACAAATGTATTCTATATCTCTATAACAAGCATGTCCCAATTATAACAAAAACTGTGCGAGCCAGAGCCGGACCAGTGTTTAATAATGATATTAAGTTACTTATCAAGTATCGGTTGTGGAGAAGATACAGAATACCTGTGTTTGATGAGGAGTATCGTATGGCTAGAAAGGCTGTAGTTTCTAGGATAAGGCATGAAAAAAGTGCATATTACTCAAATAAATTTAATAGCGCAGTCGATATGAATAAGACATGGAAACAAATCCGAGATATTGGTATTGGTAGGACAAAAAGTCGTGCTATTGATGCGAATGTAAACGAACTTAATGAGCTATTTGTTAATATCCCCATGCCCACACCGTGCCCTGATTTTTACTCTCGAATCGCATCATTTGATCCCGCTATTTTGAAATTTAAATATGTTACAGAGGAAAACTTACTAACTGAGCGCCAATCGGGCTTTAGGCCTCAGCATAGCGGTGTGACAGCCCTAACTGATGTTGTTGAAGAGATTAGGGGTAACTTAGATACTGGAAAAATATCAATGTTGGTACTACTTGACCACTCAAAAGCTTTCGACACGGTTGACCATTCTATACTGTGCTTAAACTATTGAAAATGTTCAATTTTTTTACAACTGCTGTTTAGTTAATCTTATCGTATTTAACGGATATACTGCAGAGCGTTTCATATGATGGACTTGTTTCATATCCTTTATGTGTTGTAAGAGGTGTTCCACAGGGTTCCATACTTGGACCATTATTATTCTCATTGTATGCAAATGACATACCGCAGCAACTTAAGTATTCCAGTATAAAAATGTATGCTGATAATATTCAAATTTACCTGAGTAGTTCCAAGGCATCCATTATCTCTTGCGTAAATGATCTGAATAGTATTTTTCTCTGGTCGTCAGCAAATGGGTTGCGTCTTAACCCAAATAAGTCTAAATGCCTAATTATTTGTAAGAAATCTGTCAAAATTGAATCTCAAATTGATATCTTCCTTTGAGGTACAAAAATTGATATAGTTAGTTCCGTCAGAAATCTTGGCGTGATTTTCAATAATACCTTAACTTGGTCTGACCATATTAATAGGTCATGTGGCAGAGTATATTGTATGCTAAGCAGCTTATGGACTACACAGTGTTATACACCTCTAAAAATACGGCTACTTCTTGCGAAAACGTATAGTTTACCTACTCTTTTATATTCATTTGAGGTTTTTTATGGTTGTAATTCAAAGGATACGTTGAAACTCAAAACTACTTTTAATAACGTTGTACGCTACATTTACGGCCTTAAAAAATTTGATCACATATCTCAGTATTCTACTCGTATTTTCGGTATGACATTTGATTACAATTTAATGCAAAAAAACATTGTTCTGCTACAAAAAATTGTTATGACAAAAATGCCGAGATACCTTTTTGTCCGCCTACAGTTCACTAGATCATCGAGGGGTAATGGCATCATCCAATTTCGGCATAATGATACGGCATCTGAAAGGCAGTTTTTTATTTTAACAATTCGTCTCTGGAACCAACTCCCTGCTTATATTCAAAATACTAGCAACGCAATTAAATTTAAAAATTTACTCTCGCAATTGTATGGTAATATACTGTAACTTTTTCAATCTTTTAACTTCTACAAAACCTATCAAAAATTAAAAGCAATCATAAACAAGAAAATATTATTTTTTAGAACTTATATTTTTGTTTCTATTTTATTTTTCATTAATATTTTCATTTACTCTTTTATAATTATTTTTATTTTTTTTTTATTATTTAAATTTATTTTAATTGTTTAAATTTTTAATAATCATTGTCCAATTTGTAATCAAATTATGTAACAAGTCTGATTCTAATACTCTAAATTATAAGATAGTATGTCTTGTTGTATTAGAAACCCATATTCGAAATAAATAACTAAATAATAAAACTGCTGTAAACACTTCCAGGCCTACACACTTTTCAACCACAAATAGCAAATTACTTGACCTAGTTTTTGTAAGTAACAAGCGCAAATTATTACTCCATGAAGAGTTAGCTGCATCCACCTTTTTCAAAACACGATTTGATTTTTATATGCTACTAGCTTAACCCGGTGCGCTTCGCTACACTGCTTTAACCACTTCTTCAGTTGAGAAATATTTAATATATGCATCCTATGGGAGGTATTTCCCCCCTGCTCCTACCCACTTTATTTTTATTTTCAAAAGTGTTGTATACCATAAGAGTGACTTCTACAAAGTTTGAACTTTCTTACTATAACAGTTCTAAAGATATGCGATATTCAACATTGGCGTCCTATGGGGGGTAACACTTTCCCCGCTGCTATTTTATTTCAGTTTTGGGGCTCAGAGGATCCTACTACCAAAAGTTCAACAAAATGCGTGCAGCGGCTCTTAATTATATTTCTATCTATGAGGGGTGCTGCCCCTCCTATGTCAACCACGCCTATTTTTATATTGAAATTTTTATTTTACCATAAAAGTAGCTTTAACCACGTTTGAAGACTTTCCCTTTAATAGTTCTTCAATTGAGCGATATTTAATATATGCACCCTATGGAAGGCATTCCCCCCCCCTGCTCCTACCCGCTTTATTTGTATTTTCAATAGTGTAGTATACCATAAGAGTGACTTCTACAAAGTTTGAACATTCTCACTATAACAGTTCTTAAGATATGCGATATTAAACATTGGCGTCCTATGGGGAGAACCACTTCCGCCGCTGCTATTTTATTTCAATTTTTGGGATCAAACCACGTTAAACAAATGCAATAGTTCAACAAACTTTGTTTTTTTTTGCAAACAAATTTATTTTCTAATATTGTTTTGTTGTATAATGTTATTTACTTACTTAAATATTATTTACTCGTGTTGTGGTGAACTTTTTTTTTGTTTTTTTTTTGTCATTATTTTTTTATTGAATCTTCATATATTAAATATGAACTAACAATATTTAATCAAATCTTAACCTAATACGTTACTTAATCTCCTGCCAGTGCCAGCCAAAATTTTCTTCATCACGGGTTATGTTCACTTTTATAGGTGTTTATCGCTCATCTAATTGGGTAAGTGCTGCAGTGTCTCTTCTTCTTAAGCGAGTGTGGCCGCCAAGATTTAAAATATTTCGAGCTATAGGTGTTCATCGCTCATCTAATTGGGTAAGTGCTGCAGTGTCTCTTCTTCTTAAGCGAGTGTGGCCGCCAAGATTTAAAATATTTCGAGCTAGTGGATTTGGGTGTTGTTCAAGCCTTTTTAAATATTTTATTGCATATTTTGTAATCATAGATTTCACTAATGGCACATTGAGATCCTTATGAATGTTTGAGTTTTTAACATACCAGGGAGCGGCTGTGATTATTCGAAGAAGTTTATTTTGGCGCCTTTGAATTTTGTCGATATTAGAGGCCGAGGCAGTGCCCCATAGTTGAATACCGTAGCACCAGATAGGCTTTAAGATAGAGTTGTAAAGTAGAAGCTTGCAATCGAGACTAAGGACAGAATTTCTTCCAATAAGCCAATGAATTTGAATGGCTTTTAGTTTCATTTGAGTTAATTTTGCCTCTATATGGCATTTCCACGTTAATCGCCGATCCAGATGTATACCGAGATATTTAACATGCGAATGTTGAGGAATTGTTTGATTATTGATTGTAATAGGGGGCAAGATTCCCGGCGCAAAGTGAATGTTATATGTACACATTTTTGCTCATTGACCATTATCCTCCATTGTCTTAACCATATTTCTAGTTGAAATATATGATGCTGTAAGTAACGCGATGCTTCATAACGATTTTCGTGGACGCTTAGAAAAGCTGTATCGTCTGCAAATGTTGAAGTTTGTGTGTAGTTGCTTGTTGGCATGTCCGAAGTATAAATTAAGTATAATAGGGGGCCCAGGATGCTGCCTTGTGGGACTCCAGCGGCAATGGGCTGAGGTGAACTTAAGAAATTTCCTTCTTTAATAATAAATTGACGACCGACTAAGTAGCTTTCTAGCAGCTTGTGTGTGTTTGCTGGTAAATTTTGCTTCAATTTGTGGAATAAGCCTTCATGCCAGACTTTGTCAAAAGCTTGCGAAACATCGATGAAGAGTGCTGAGCAATATTTCTTTTCTTCAAATGCTTTTCTTATGACATTTACTATTCGATGAGTCTGCTCGATTGTGCTGTGTTTTCTTCTTAATCCGAACTGATGGTTTGGAATACATCTATTTTCACTTAAAATTGGTGTTAATTTTGAAACTAATAATTTCTCAAACAGCTTTGACATATTTGATAATAAGCTAATAGGTCTATAAGACTCAACTTTTGTATGATCTTTACCTGGCTTTTGGTATCATGGTAACTAAGGAAACCTTCCATTTTGCAGGATAGTATTCAAGGCGTAAAATAGCATTAAAAATAAAAAGAATAATTTTCTTTGCTATGCGAGGTAGCTCCAAAAGCATTTTATTACTGATTTTATCAATACCAGGTGCCTTCTTAGTGTTTAAGTCACAAATAGCCTTTTCGATTTCTCTTATCTCAAATCTGAGGGGAATAGCTGCTCTAGCATCAACAGGTGGTAACTCGACCGCAATATTGTGAGATATATTAGGTGTAAATACGTTTTTCAAATGATTTACAAACAGGTTTCCTTTTTAATTATCATTTCTTGCCCAGCTACCATTCAAGTTTCTTAATGGTGGCTTAGATATAACTGGCCTTTTTAGATTTCTAGCTGCACGCCATAATGAGTAGTCAGATTGTGGAGTTGCATCAAGTTCCTTAAGATATTTTTCTAGAGAAGCCGTTTTCTGATTCTGTAGCAACTTTCTTAGCCTTTTTGTGCATTCTTTTAATAAAATCTTAAGTTGCGGGGATCTGTAAAGTTGCCACTCCCTTCGAACTCTCCTTTTTTCAGTCAAGAGCCGCTCGACATCTGAAGAACATATTTTATTATTTTTATTTTTTTTGGGGGTAACGCTGGAGTGTTGAACAGCTAGTTTAAGATAACTGTCAAAGTTAACAAGAGAGAGATCCACATTCTCCGGTGTACTAAGCGGAATATTTTCTGTGCAATGGGCACTTAGAAATTTTTTATATTTTAACCAATTTATTTGTGTGGCTGGCGTCGCTAAGTAACCTGACGGAAATACAAATCTATTTGGGTTCGATATAGTAACAATTTTAGGTGTGTGGTCGGATGATAATTCTAAGGAAGCTTTAACATGAATCGTTTCTGTGGGGATGTTTTTAACCACGCCAAAGTCGATAACATCTGGAATTTTTTGCTGATCAGTAGGCCAATATGTTGGTTGCCCGCTCGCGACCACATTTAAACCCATTTTAGAGATTGTGTTAAACAAAACACGACCTTTTGGTGTTATAAGTCGTGACCCCCAGAAGGTATGTTTAGCGTTATAATCGCCAGCGGCCAGAAAACAGGGTCCTAATGATTTATAATATTGGCCTTCTGATATGGAAAATCTAGGTGGAGAGTATAAAGAAGAAATTACTATGTTTCGATTTAGCTCCTCAACACAAATAGTCGTTGCTTGCAGATAGTCTTCACGGTGATCACACATAATGTAGTGTTTGACTCGAGTTTTTATTAAGATGGCAGAACCTCCACAAGCTCTATCTCGAGGGTCCTTGGTATCATATAGTATATAACCATTGATTTTAAACGTATTTCTTGAGGTCAAATGAGTTTCAGAAATCATCATGACATCAATTTGTTTATTTTTAAGAAAGTATTCTAATTCATTTTTATGTTGGCGGATGCCGTTTGCGTTCCAAAAACAAATTTTTAAACAGTTCATGGTTTGTTAAGTACAGCTTGCAATAACATCGATTGCATTCTAAGAATTTCCTGCATCATATTACCCATTGTGTTCGTAAAATTATTTACTGTTTGCACTAATGTTTCCATGTTTTTTTCTAAACGACTTAAATTAGAAACCGGAGTTTCATCATTACTTGGCGAGGCACCTTGCATTGGCTGATGGTTTGATTTTAGGACGTTAGCGTAAGAGGTTCTGTTATTACTAGGCTGGGGGGCTTGAATTGCATTTGTGTTTACCTGATTTGCAACCTGCATTTGAGGGGTATTTGTTTTCGGTCCAACCGTCTGCTTGACAATATTATATACTGGGCATCCTCTATAATTGGCAGTGTGATTACCCCCACAGTTGCTACATTTTTTTACGTTGGGGTCGGTTTTTGACTTATCGCAAGAAACTGTACCGTGTAGTTCCCCACATACTACGCAGACAGGGGGTAAGTAGCAGTATGCCTTGGTATGGCCAAATTCTTGGCAGTTTAAGCACTGAACAGGTCCATTTTTTTTGTGCGGCTCTTCTATAGTTATTCTTCTGTAGAGAATATATTTTAAATTGTAAATAGGATGTGTTTCGTTTTTTTAAAGTTTTACGTCGCCGGGTTCAAACTCCACTCGAAAAAGTGGTTGGGGAATTTTTTCTCTATTTTTAATATTTACTACATGTTTTACCTTGAAGCCTTTTTCTTCTAGGAATGTTTTAACATCTTCTGGGTCCACAAATGAGTCAATACCCTTAATCACTACCTGTAGACCTTTACTGCTTTTCAGTTGGTAGGTATAAAAGTTTTTTTTTAAGCGTTTCAAAGTTGTTTACTATTTTGCGAAAATCATTCTCATTATTGACTTGTATTTTTGTCTCGTTTATACTTCCACGCTTTATAGCCGCTACGTAAAACGAATTTTCACCTATCACCGATATCAAACTCTTAATGAGCTCATTTGAATTTTGCTCCCTTAGATATATCGGGGGAGGCTTGGATGGTTTAATGACGTTTGGTGCTTCAGAGAATTCATCCTCCAGAATTGCAAAACGATTTTGAGTATTTATTTTATCAAAAGATGGTACTTTTGAGGCCGAAGCAACTGCTGCAGAGGTAGGGCTGCGTCCCCGTTTAAGCACTGTTATGTACCTGTCCATACCAACTTGTACTGTAGGCTTTTGACAACTTTTTACAGGGGGGTTTTCCATTGCATTTGTGTTTGAGTTCATGGTATCATTTCCCACTAAATTTGTTTTTGACGTCACGGCAATACTTGCTAGGCTGGCAACACTTGTCACCAAATCTAGTTGTAGTTTTTTTAATGAGTCACTATCCACTGTTTTCGTAAACACCGAGGGTGATAGGGAACGTGTTCGAATAATTGGCTTAGCCGTTAAAAAGTTTATATTGTTTTGTTTTGTTTTATTTATTTCTACATTATTTTCGTTTGCCTGAACTAAAACGTAAACGTTTCTTTCATTTTGTCTTAGTGTTGTTTCACTGTTCGTACTCATGCAAAGAGTTGTTTTTGTTTTTCACCGTTTTGCTTTGCTTTAATATTTTTATTATTTATTGTATTTTACAACAACAAAAAAAAAAACAAGAAATTTAAATTTAAATGTTTTTGTTCAGAATATGTATACACATGTATGAACATTCATACGTACATACATATATATTTTTACTGTTTTATTTTATTTAATTTTATCGTTTTAAATTGTTCACTATTATGTTAAGTAATTTAAATAACAAAATATATTATTTTTTTTTAAGCGTCCATTCGCTGCTTATATTTATGTATTACAAAATCAAATGTGATTAATTAATAGTTCAAATCATATGCGGGGCTAAAAATACACGTCTGTATCACAACAAAGCACAAACTGACTGTGGTGAACTTAAAAGTTAATTTGTACAACAGTTTCGTAAATAAATCTTAACTTAATAAATTTGTGTTCATTATGTTGCGGCATAGAAGATGATGCTATATATAAGACTATAATTATAACCTGTACATTTCCAATGCAGTGGAAACACGCTAAAATTGTTCCAGTACCAAAAGCAGGAAATGAATATCGTCCAATTGCGATTCTCTCCTATTTTTCCAAAGTTTTTGAAAAGTTGTTAAATAAACAAATTAATAACCGTGTTAATAACAACAACCTGTTAACCGATCGTCCATCTGAATTCAGGCCTCAACGTGACTGTACTTCAGCTCTTACCGATGTGATAGAGGAAATTCGTAGTAACCTAGATGTGAAAAAATAACGTTTTTGGTGTTATTGTACCACTCAAAGGCATTTGATACAGTGCACCTTTGAATCTTGTGCATAAAATTGTTCAAATTATTTAAATTTTCCACGTTTGCGGTGAACATGGGATCCATCCTTGGACCCCTGCTACACTCTTTATATGCGAACGATCTCCCTAACCAACCATCGTAGTTTAGTGTACAAATGTATGCTAATGACGTTAAGCTGTATCTCAGAAGTCCTATAGAGTCAGCTTATATCCCTTTCAGACCTAGCTGAATCGATTGTGCGATCTGCCTTTTTTTCCTCAAATTATATGAAATAATAATAAAAAATAAAATTTGTCTATTAACCGGCAAGCAATGATTGTGAGTTATTGTTTCTGTTTAAAAAAATAAAAAGAAACAGCTAACCAGCAGAAAATATAAAACTACAACTTAAGTATGATTGTGTCTTTCCACAAGTGTAAACATGCGTCTACAAGGAAAGTGTTTTTGGAATACGTTTAGTTTTATGCTCACTTTTGTGCGAAATAACAATTTCACAGGAAAATGTTTTGATTTTAATGACAATTATGATATTGAGGCTGATAAACCTGGATCCCTTGTAACAGATGCACAAGGAAGCGATGAAAGCTCATGTAATAAAAACATTTTCGATAACACGAATGACGAAACAAGAACATAAGTTGAACAATCATACTCCTAGAACCAACCAGATACAGCAC
Source organism: Pollenia angustigena (assembly GCA_930367215.1). Classification (NCBI taxonomy): domain Eukaryota; kingdom Metazoa; phylum Arthropoda; class Insecta; order Diptera; family Polleniidae; genus Pollenia; species Pollenia angustigena. Next base: position 4,180,265 of record OV884061.1, on the reverse strand, counting down.
AACTACCATCAGTTTTTAAATCCAAAATACCAAACTGGCAAGTTATATTGAAAAGTTTATTATTTCCGAACACAGAACTTCTAATACCATCTAGTTGCAAAACGAATCAATGATAAAACTCCATTACAATATCTTAAAAGCTACATTCCAGAAGTAGGTACATCGAGGAAGTTGTGAAATAAACAAAAAGTGCGTTACGTACCAGTAGATATAAAAAGATTTGACGGGTGCGCGATCATGATGGAATGTCTCAGTTTAACCCAGCGATAAGAATGTACTTTGCGAGTGGAGGCAAAATTACTGCAGTTTATAGCTCCATGTCCCGCGACATGTTTTTTTCAGCTACGTCAATATACACATTTTGAAGATAACTCTGCATCACAATCGAAAAATAAGTTTTAGAGAGTTCAACAAAAAAACGGTGTTATGAATTGGCAACAAAAATCACGAATTACTCAATTGATGGGCAGATGATACTTTTTACGGAAAGATGTCTTGGACGTGAAGTAATTAGGCCAAACCACGACCCGTTTGGTTGATAAATCTTGTCTGTGATACCTCTAGAGGTTTGTAGGGAACTTAAAAAGATTGTAGATTAAAAATTGTGGTCTTGGTCATGGATGGATTTAATATTCTTCTTCTCATATGCTTCACAAAATAATAATGAAAAAGGAGCCAAAATATATTTATGAACGTTTAGAGTTTTCTAGATTTATTTTTTTTTTTTTATTTATTTAATAGATATTTTACAAATAAATTACAATCTAAATTATTTACACTTCGAATGAATGAATATTGTTCTTATCTATATTTGGCATAACATAATAGTTGAGAGCCAGATTGGCATTTAAATCTGATTAGTGATTTTTTTTTTTTTGTAGTTATAATTTACATTTAATTTATTTTGTAACTATTACAATTATATGATTTCTTTATAATTTAAAAGTTTTTGTATGAAATTCATTTAACTATTGTATTAACACAGATTATTTATATTATCGTTATTAAAATATGTACATATACCACCTAGATATTGATTTATATTTAAAATTTATTAAGCAAATTCATCAATAATTAATTTTCTATACTTTAAACAAATTTCTAAATATGTATATAACATATTAAAATAATCAGTTTTATTTAATATATTAACAACTTCATTAAAAGTAAGTGTGATTTTACCAAAGTATTTCATTCTGAATTCATTATAGATTGGACAGATGCCAATGAAATGAAAAGTATTTTCAGTTGCATCTAAGTTACACAGTGTACATAGAACTACTGTTGAGTTTCTAAAGCACCTAGCATTGAGGTCTAATAAACCACCTCTAGCTTTTATTAACAAACTTGTTGTTCGAGACGAAAAATTTGATTCCGAAATGGGTTTCATACAATAATCTAGCTGGGAGTATAGATCGTGGAATTGTGAGCTTTTGGCATCGGTAACTAAGTCGACTAATTCTTTTGTTTTAAGACATTCTAAAATTGATGTTGAGTATGAGCATAAAGGAATCAGCGTATTTTCAGGGACAAAGTTAATGTTTTCACAAAGCTTTGACCATTCTTCAGCCCAAAAAGTTTTATCCGCAATAATCTTTTCAGCTACGATACGTGGTAATCTATTATTCGGTAGGCGCAGAGCTCTATTGACGTAATCAAAGTGAAGCTTTAGAGTTTCTAAGTGTAAGGAGCTTAACCCAGTTTCTAAGTAGAGCATATAGTTTGGAGTGTTTTTTGGTAAAAGCAGCATTTTTTTAATAAAAAATCTAAAAAGTTTTTCAACTTCATCGTATTTAGCAAAACCCCAAATTTGTGCTCCATATAGCATGATCGATCTTGACGCCGCATTAAAAATGTTAAGCTTGTTGTTGTTTGATATTTTAGGATGGTTTATATACCTGGACCATGTCGATGCTATTGCCATTTTGGAAGAAGTCAATTTATTTTTGGTGTGGTTTTTAAAGGATAAACCGTAGTTGAGATCCATTCCTAGGTATCTATAGCTATTAACAATCTGTATGATATCAGTTCCATAATTCCATTTAAGGTTTTTAGATATTCTAGTACCAGATCGAAAAACTAGAATCTTTGATTTATCAAGATTTACCTTAAGACACCATTGTTCACAGTACTTAAAAAGTGCATCAATCATATTTTGGAGCTCAATTGGTGAATCGGATAAAATGACAATGTCGTCTGCGTAGAGAAGAATTTTTACTGGATTATCCAGGACTGTCACACCACCAGGTAGTATATCACTCAAATCGTTCAGATATAAGGAAAACAAAATTGGGCTTAAAACACAACCTTGTTTTACACCACAGTCTACGCAAAAAGCTTCAGAATAAGCGTTATCATAACGGATTTTACTTGAGTTATTTTCATAATACAGTTGTTGTAATAGAGTTTTCTAGATCGTGTAGAGGGAAAAATTTAATACAATTTCGTCATCGTGACCATGGTTCTGAATGCCAATACTTTATATTAAGCATACGTCTCTGGAATCAACTTCCAAATGCTTTGCAAGTCGATGTTTTAAATGTAAACTTTTTTTAATTTTATATACCTTTACTTTATTTATTTTACTCTATTCAAATTTAAATATAATCTATGTATGTAGTTCTTAGAAAATAATTCTTTATCAATTTACACTTTAACTTGTCTGATTCTAATGCTGTAATTTATAAGATATTGTGTCTTGCCGTATTAGAAAATCAAATTAATAAAAACAAATACAAACACTGTAGGCTATAGTTTGGTCTGGCTTGACTGATAAGCTTTGTTTTGAGAGAGTTTCGAGTCAATATTTTATGATATTTACATACATTAATATGATCCCCATGTTCTTTGTAATGTGATTTTGTAATTTCTATAAACTTAATAAATAAAGTTCTTTCAGTTAGCATTGATAAATATCACTTCATTTTTCTGTTTATTTTTCAGTTATAAATTTTCATACGCTTACAAAAATATCGAGTTCAACTTAATATATATAGCAAAAATTAATGTAAACAAAAAAATGAGCCTTCAACAACCCTTACCTAACAGTAATAATACGAGTCGTTCAGCAACGAATACGGGTGTAGTATTACTACCACCAACTAATTATAATCTGGCAATAACAACAGATGCAACTAATTCAACCTCTACACCAGCGGTGATAGTAAATATGTCTATGAGTCGTGATTGCCCTAGCACTTCAGCAACGACTGCAATAGTTAGTCATAATTATAATCATAATCATCGCAACACTCAAAACATTGTCACGCAAGAGGCAAATCAGGTATGTTTTTGTATTAATCGAATTTGCAATAATATTATTATTTCACTGGTTATCAGATAAAATAAATAATAATCATAACCCTTTTTTAAATGTTTGGAATGTTGACACGGTACCCGCTTATTTTTTTCTATTTGACATTATTGTAATTTATATGTAATTTCACGTTCCTACGGCCACGCCTTTCCTAAGCGACGGGACCTTAAAGTTAGTTTTTAGACTAAAAAATTGTTGTTTAAGTTTTTATAGTAAGAAAAGAGATCTAACTAAAGAAGGCATGCATTTTTGTGAAAAAGTCTGTATTGAAATTACAGAGTTTGAAAATGTATTTGTACGCACTTTGAACAACCTTTTTGACATAGCGATCGTTGATGCCTTAAAGTAAATGAAAATCGATGAAGACAATTTTTTTGCAGCAGCAACAGGAATTTAGTAGACTAGGCTCTCTGGTGGATTGAAATCTATGGATAAAAGAAGAATGAACAAAACTCCGGATACTAAAAGAATGAAAAAGACTGGACAATGCAGCAACCGTGTCACTTAATTTCTGTTGCCAATCATCAAGATCAAAACCCACAGTTTTTTCTTGAAGATACCCTCGCAGATGTCAATTAATTACACAGGCCAACACTCAATTTGCTTCTTTGAATTTATCAACTGATTCTAGTTAATTTGGCGCTGAATTCAAAACTGTAATCAGTTTGTCTTTATCAGCTCTAGTTTTCATGATATAACTTTTTATACCCTCCACTTATGACCTCCAATTACCCAAATTTGTTTTCCGAAATTTTTTTTTTTTTTATCAAAATTTTTAATTGGACAGTCTTACCCACGAAGCCGTCGCGTTTAGTCGTAAAATAATTTTAATCTTTAAATTTTGTTTAATAATTTAATCCTTTAATTGTGTTTAATAATTTAATCTTGAATTGTGTTTGATAGTTTAATCTTTGAATTGTGCTTGATGAACTAAAACTTTTTAATCCTTATAATTAATTTGAATTTGATAAAATAATTTTTAAGTCAATTTATTTTTATTCTAGAAAATTATAATTAATAAAATCGTGTTTCAAAAAAAAGGAAAATTAATTAATTTAAAGAGTTTTTATTAGCAGACCGCCGTTGAGGTCTGCGTAATATATTTTTTTTAGTGTAAAGGAATAAATATTGTTAACTGGCGTCCGAGCAGGGACCGGTATAAAAACATTGAAGAAAATCTTGCCGCAGTAGGAAGCAGCGGTAGCGAATTTGACAACTACTAGTGTTGCTTCTAAAAAGCACTAACTGGATCCTTCCGGTACCGGTCGTAGCGAACGTTCAGTGTGCTGAGGCTCAAAACTAGCCTTAAGAAAAAATTTAAATAAAAAAGAAAATCCAAAAAGAAAATCCAAAAAGAAAAATTTGAATGAGAAATCAAAAAAGGAAAAAAATTCCTTTCATTATATTTAAAGAAAAAGTTGAAAAAGAAAGAATTCTTAAAAAAGAATTTAAGAGAATAATTTTTTTTTTTTTTTTTTTTTTGGAAAAAAAAGGAAATTAATTTAAGTTGAAAAAGTCAAATAATAAATCAAAAAAAAAAAGAAAGAATAAATTTTGTTTTTCCTACTGTATTCCTCCTAATTATAAAAAAGAGAATAAAAAAAAAAAAAAAATAGATAGAAAATTTTCTTTATTAAGAATAAAAAAAAAAAAGAAGAGAAAAAGGTTCAGTTAAAAAAGGAATTAAAATTTTTTTTTGAATATAGTTCTGTGTACGGTTTGTGGAAATTTTAATCTCTGGTTGTGTGTGTGTGTTTTCTGCAGCCTCGAACGGATTAGGCTTAGCGTATTTTTTCTGTAAGTAGACAACCCTTTCTTTTTTTATAAACATAAAATATTTGTTCGAAATGGAGGATTTGAAAATATCTGTGACGGCATTGTCGGGTGCTGTAAATGCTCTGATAAATAATATCAGGAGCGTAGAGGTACGCGTGGGTAGTATTGAACAATCGAATGGGCAAAACACTCAAGAATTGAATACGCTCAATAGTGGAGTCGCCAGTATGTCACAGCGAGTGGAGGGAATAGAAGGAAGGATCGTCGCGTTAGAAGTACCACCTGGTGATGCCATGGGAACATCCCCTTCAGTACGGACAAGGGCTCCATCGTCGGAAGAAGAATTAACAGCAATCACCCGATTGCCAGACACTGTGAAAGAGCTCCAGGTTTTCGAAGGTGACCCAACTGAATACGTATCCTGGATCCAAAACGTCCAGGATATATTAGCGGATTATCAAATTATAGAGGGTAAACCGCTGTATCTCGCAATTTTAAAAAGCATTCGTAACAAGGTGCGAAGGGGTGCAAACGCGGTACTAGTCTCTTACAACGTATCTACCTATGATTGGCCAGGGATAAAGAGGTGTCTATCATTGCACTACGCTGATAAGCTCGACGTAAGGACACTCAACCACCAGCTAGGACAGCTAACACAGAGGGGCCGCACCGTGGACGCATTTTACGCAGCTGTTAATCACCAATTTGCCCTGATTGCAAATAAATTACAAACAGAAACTTACTCGAACGAAACTGTGGAGGCCCTAATAGAAACTTATAGGAACAAGGCGCTGGATGTGTTCATCCGGGGACTGGATGGAGGACTTTCCACTCTGTTGCTGGTCCAATAACCAAGCACCTTGCCGGAAGCATATAAAGCTTGTTTAACTCTTCAGAATATGACTGTCAGGTCATAGTCTATCCATACGGTAACCGCACCAAATATGATTCCTGTTCCAATAAATCACATGCCGAAAGTATACACAACAGCAAGGCCCACATACCCGGCAAATAATTATATAAATTACCCGCATCGCATTAGGGAAACATTCGTACCTAGGGGGGGACAAAATCTTGTTAGGGGCGGGAGCCATCAATTCCGCCAAAATATGCCACCACCGCGCCCAACTGCTCCAAAACCTCAGGAAAGGATGGAAGTTGATCCATCTGATTAATCCAGGCAAGTGAATTACATGAACAGGCAACCGTAGCGGAACAATAACTTCAAGAGTCGTGCGACTTCGGAGAACCTGCCAAGAAAACAGCAGTGTCTTTATCACATGCAGCTCCCCGAAGTTACAAGTGAAGACGAGCAACCATTTCCGGCGGAAATCCAACCGAACTTGTCTAGTGAAGTGGGGGAACTGGAAGAAACACATATGTCTCCAAATTTTATGGCAGATGCCTCTCCGGCGTTCCTTTTTAAAATACATAACGAAGGAGGGAAATGCCTACGGTTCCTCGTGGACACGGGGCCAACACAAATTTCATTTCTCCACAATTTATAGATCAAGCATCAAAACTTAGAAACACTCTTATTGTCCAATCCCCTGGTGATAACCTTTCAATAGATCAACAAAATTTTCGAAAATTTTTGAAGAATGCAAAATCGTTAGCAACATTACCTTCTATGTACTGCCAAAACTCTTCGACTTCGACGGCATCATAGGAGACGATACCCTTCCCCAGATTGGAGCGGTGGTAGACAGACGCGATAATATCCTTATTTTGCGCAACAATACCAGCATATCCCTTTACACTTGGCCAATGGAATGTGATTTACTAACACGGTTGGCAAAACAATTTCAGATCGCACAAAGAAAAACCTAGAGTTAATCCTGAAGAAATATAAGCCTTTGTTTGGAGATGTCGTCGGAAATGAAATGGCGAGAAGCAGCATTAGAGGGGAAATTAGAACAACTACGGATGAGCCAATTTACACCAAGAGCTATCCTTACCCAGTCAACATGCGTGATGAGGTGAACAAACAGATACAGGAGCTCCTAGACAACGGCATAATCAGGCCATCGAAGAGCCCCTATAACTCACCCATATGGATCGTCCCCAAGAAGGCAAAAGCAAATGGGGAAAGACAATATTGGGTGGTGATCGATTACAAAAGGCTGAATGCGGTCACCATAGCAGACACTTATCCCATACCCGATATTTATTCAACCCTAGCCAGCCTCGGAAACGCCGCTTTTTTTTACAACACTAGACCTTACTTCTGGATTCCACCAAATTGCCATGAAGCAAAGTGACATACCGAAAACAGCTTTTTCTACGATGAATGGTAAGGTCGAATTTTCGAGACTCCCATTCGGTCTTAAAAATGCACCAGCTGTATTCCAGCCAATTATTGACGACCTATTAAGAGAACACATAGAAGGTGCTATGTGTACATTGAAGACATCATCATTTTCGGGAAAGATGAAGCCGACCATTTGAAAAACATAGAAATTATTTTCCAGACACTCATGGATGCAGATGTCAGAGTAAATCTAGAAAAAACACACTTTATGAGGCCCGAAGTGGAATTCTTAGGGTTTATTGTAGGAACGGAAGGAATAAAGCCCGATCCGAAAAAGGTGGACGCGATTAAAGGACTCATGCCGCCCACCAATCTCAAGGAATTGAAGAGCTTCTTGGGTATGACCTCATATTACCGCAGGTTCATCAGAGACTATGCTAAGGTAGCAAAACCTCTAACCAACCTCACTCGCGGGGAAAATGCGCAGATCAAGGCTAGCCAATCCAGAAAGGTGGCAGTAACACTTGATGAAGAAGCCTTAAAAGCATTTGAAGATTTAAAAATTATGCTGGCCACTGCTGAAATTTTATGTTTCCCTGACTTCGAAAAACCCTTCAATCTGACCACTGATGCCTCGAACTACGCCATTGGTGCTGTGCTATCGCCAGGGGAGATTGGGAAAGACAGACCCATTGCCTTAATTTCTAGTTCGTTGAGCAAAATCGAGGAGAACTACGCTACCAACGAAAAAGAAATGTTGGCTTTCGTTTGGGCACTCGACAATCTCCGAAACTATATTTACGGCGCAAAAAAGATTAAAATTTATACAGACCATCAACCGTTTAGAGATATAGGAAAGTTTAAAAAAAACACATAAAATTCTGTAAAATGCATGAAATCTTTATTTGAATCGATAGTATGGTCCATATAATTTAATTTTTGAAGATTATTTCATGCAAATGTTGACCGCGACTGCTCCTCAAATGGTGCATCCGCTAAGTCCAATTTTGGTATACAGTACTTTTCGCTTATAGTCCATTCCGCTTAAAGGCCAAAAACGGATATAAGCCAAAACTGTCATATTCACATGCAGATTTTTTCGAATTTCATACAAATTATTTGTTCTAAGGTCCACTTCGCTTGTAGTCCATTTTCGTTTAAAAGCCACATTTTCGTAGCATGCGTATATAATTCTTCATGCAAAAATGTTCGCTTATAGTCCACTCGGTTTTTTATATATTTTTAGTCAACTGGCAACATGTTTTAATTTACCTTTCTGGCAACTATTATAAATGCCAAATTTCGCAATTTATATTTCATGACATGGTGTCTTCGTCCGACAATTTTTTGTTTAATAAACGTCCAACTTCATAAAAAAAACGCTAATAAAAATATTAGAGTTTTTTTATATAGACTTTGACGTTTGGTATAACAAAAAATTGTCAGGTGAAGACCCCATGCAAAGATCCTATGAAATTGATATTTATGTTGTGTTTGATTTTGTCATCCAAAGAATTAAAATGAATCTCATACGCATTTGTTTTTATTGAAATCTTTTAACCCTAGGATTACCATCTTGGTCTGGCCAGACCAAATTTGTGTTTTGCTTGCTATATCTTTCCATCAGAACAAAAAATAAAAAAAAGAGGTACGTGAATTCTATAAATGATATGTTCTGAATCGAATAAAATTGATTTGGAATCGATCGGAGCAAATTTGGGGGGTGAAATTCCATTTTTACGTAAACATCTACCAAATTACCATCTTGGTCTGGCTGGACCATGAAGTATTGTATTTGTTTTTTTTGACTTGACGACGAAATTTTATTTTTGTGTTTTGTTTTTAGGTTTTGTGTGTTTTATAAAAAAATTTAGTAACTGACAATTTGATTTGCAAAACACTTTGACAATGCAAACTAAGTAAATTTAGAGTTGTAAAGCAGTCATATTTGTGCTCTTGAGTTGCAAGAATAGAAAACTGGAAGAAACACATATGTCTCCAAATTTTATGGCAGATGCCTCTCCGGCGTTCCTTTTTAAAATACATAACGAAGGAGGGAAATGCCTACGGTTCCTCGTGGACACGGAGCCAACACAAATTTCATTTCTCCACAATTTATAGATCAAGCATCAAAACTTAGAAACACTCTTATTGTCCAATCCCCTGGTGATAACCTTTCAATAGATCAACAAAATTTTCGAAAATTTTTGAAGAATGCAAAATCGTTAGCAACATTACCTTCTATGTACTGCCAAAACTCTTCGACTTCGACGGCATCATAGGAGACGATACCCTTCCCCAGATTGGAGCGGTGGTAGACAGACGCGATAATATCCTTATTTTGCGCAACAATACCAGCATATCCCTTTACACTTGGCCAATGGAATGTGACTTACTAACACGGTTGGCAAAACAATTTCAGATCGCACAAAGAAAAACCTAGAGTTAATCCTGAAGAAATATAAGCCTTTGTTTGGAGATGTCGTCGGAAATGAAATGGCGAGAAGCAGCATTAGAGGGGAAATTAGAACAACTACGGATGAGCCAATTTACACCAAGAGCTATCCTTACCCAGTCAACATGCGTGATGAGGTGAACAAACAGATACAGGAGCTCCTAGACAACGGCATAATCAGGCCATCGAAGAGCCCCTATAACTCACCCATATGGATCGTCCCCAAGAAGGCAAAAGCAAATGGGGAAAGACAATATTGGGTGGTGATCGATTACAAAAGGCTGAATGCGGTCACCATAGCAGACACTTATCCCATACCCGATATTTATTCAACCCTAGCCAGCCTCGGAAACGCCGCTTTTTTTTACAACACTAGACCTTACTTCTGGATTCCACCAAATTGCCATGAAGCAAAGTGACATACCGAAAACAGCTTTTTCTACGATGAATGGTAAGGTCGAATTTTCGAGACTCCCATTCGGTCTTAAAAATGCACCAGCTGTATTCCAGCCAATTATTGACGACGTATTAAGAGAACACATAGAAGGTGCTATGTGTACATTGAAGACATCATCATTTTCGGGAAAGATGAAGCCGACCATTTGAAAAACATAGAAATTATTTTCCAGACACTCATGGATGCAGATGTCAGAGTAAATCTAGAAAAAACACACTTTATGAGGCCCGAAGTGGAATTCTTAGGGTTTATTGTAGGAACGGAAGGAATAAAGCCCGATCCGAAAAAGGTGGACGCGATTAAAGGACTCATGCCGCCCACCAATCTCAAGGAATTGAAGAGCTTCTTGGGTATGACCTCATATTACCGCAGGTTCATCAGAGACTATGCTAAGGTAGCAAAACCTCTAACCAACCTCACTCGCGGGGAAAATGCGCAGATCAAGGCTAGCCAATCCAGAAAGGTGGCAGTAACACTTGATGAAGAAGCCTTAAAAGCATTTGAAGATTTAAAAATTATGCTGGCCACTGCTGAAATTTTATGTTTCCCTGACTTCGAAAAACCCTTCAATCTGACCACTGATGCCTCGAACTACGCCATTGGTGCTGTGCTATCGCCAGGGGAGATTGGGAAAGACAGACCCATTGCCTTAATTTCTAGTTCGTTGAGCAAAATCGAGGAGAACTACGCTACCAACGAAAAAGAAATGTTGGCTTTCGTTTGGGCACTCGACAATCTCCGAAACTATATTTACGGCGCAAAAAAGATTAAAATTTATACAGACCATCAACCGTTTAGAGATATAGGAAAGTTTAAAAAAAACACATAAAATTCTGTAAAATGCATGAAATCTTTATTTGAATCGATAGTATGGTCCATATAATTTAATTTTTGAAGATTATTTCATGCAAATGTTGACCGCGACTGCTCCTCAAATGGTGCATCCGCTAAGTCCAATTTTGGTATACAGTACTTTTCGCTTATAGTCCATTCCGCTTAAAGGCCAAAAACGGATATAAGCCAAAACTGTCATATTCACATGCAGATTTTTTCGAATTTCATACAAATTATTTGTTCTAAGGTCCACTTCGCTTGTAGTCCATTTTCGTTTAAAAGCCACATTTTCGTAGCATGCGTATATAATTCTTCATGCAAAAATGTTCGCTTATAGTCCACTCGGTTTTTTATATATTTTTAGTCAACTGGCAACATGTTTTAATTTACCTTTCTGGCAACTATTATAAATGCCAAATTTCGCAATTTATATTTCATGACATGGTGTCTTCGTCCGACAATTTTTTGTTTAATAAACGTCCAACTTCATAAAAAAAACGCTAATAAAAATATTAGATTTTTTTTATATAGACTTTGACGTTTGGTATAACAAAAAATTGTCAGGTGAAGACCCCATGCAAAGATCCTATGAAATTGATATTTATGTTGTGTTTGATTTTGTCATCCAAAGAATTAAAATGAATCTCATACGCATTTGTTTTTATTGAAATCTTTTAAAGCATTTGAATTTATTAATAAAAAAGATTTTTGTTTTAACTATTTATTTAACATAAGTCAATATTTGGTTATGTTTTAAATAAACTTTTCTTTTGTTTAAAAATAGTGGATTTATTGAAGAAAATAATATTTATATACTCCAAAATGTGGATTATACTAGGTTTCACTTATAATCCATAAAATGGCTTATAAAAAAAAATCGGCTATAGTCCAAATTCGCTTATAGTCCACAAAAGTTGTGCAACTATAGTAGGGGACTATAAGCGAAAAGTATTGTACTCTTTCCAACATTTCGGCCGGTATAACTAAATATGTATCTCATGAATAGGTATCTCATGAATAAATGCTTCAATGTTGTCTTCCAATGCGTCAATTGAAGCGGGCATGTGTGTATAGACATGAGCTTTAACATAGCCTCACAAAAAATAGTCTAAAGGCGTTAAATTTGGTAATCGGAATTTCAACGCGAAATTGAAAAGATGGAAGGCTCGCATTGAAGAATATAGCCACGAATTGATTTACAAGGCAGGTAAATCAAATAACGTGGCTGATGCATTTTCAGGTCTGAAGACCCAAATCAACCATCTAACTTCAGGCACAGATACTGCTAGCGAGGGTGCCGACTCAAAAACCGAATCCGCATCGGAAGGAGTAGCGAGCGATCCGGCAACAGAATCGGCATTCGAGGGTCGCGACGAGGATCGGGCAATTGATAACGAACCAAGGGACAGCGATACTGTAGCAACAATGCATAGCGCGGAAGAAGATAGTTCAGAATTTATACCACACGTAGAAGCCCCCATTAACGTCTTTTGAAACCAGCTGGGCTTTAGCGGAAGCACACACGCCTATGAAGAACCGCATCCTGGATACACACGCCACTATATCCCCGTCAGTAGCCTTTCCAGGGAGCAGCTGACAGAAATACTGAAGGAGAAACTCAGACGAAACATACTTAACGGGATTAAAATGCCCGAGGAAAAACTCGCACTTCTTCAAGATGTGTTTCGCGATCATTTTTCAAAGTACAAAGTAAGAATTACACAAAGAACTGTTGAGGATCTCAGGAACGTTGAGATAATAGCCAAAGAACATAAAAGAGCTCACCGAAATATCGCTGAAAACAGGCAGCAAATTTTGGAAAAATATTATTTTCCCAGAATGAGCAGCCTGATCCGGAAATTTGTGGCAACGTGTGATATTTGCAAGCTAAATAAATACGACAGGCAGCCATCCGTGCCTCTGTTACAAGCCCCCCCGATACCGTCATACCCCTGCGAAATCCTTCATATTGATATTTTTGAAATTCAGGGTGAAAAATTTATTTCATGTTTAGACAAATTTTCAAAATTCGCCAAGCTCTTCCATATAAAAAATCGGTCGACGCTGCATCTGCGCGAAAAAATTATAAAACTGCTGCATTATTTCACAGCTCCAAAAGTTATAGTTACAGATAATGAAAGTGCTTTTCTGAGTCCATTAATTCAAAATTTCATTAAAATTTTGGGAATCCAGCTGTACCGCAAACCATCGCAACGCAGCGAGGTGAACGGTCAGGTAGAAAGATTCCATTCTGAGACCTCAAGCTAAGAGAGCTGTTAAATATTGCAGTGGATCGATATAATGACACAATACATACAACCACCAAAAAAAAAACCGAATGACGTATGTTTTAATAGATCCGAAAGGATCAACTTTCAGAAACTCTTAAATATCTCCTCGGAGTTAAAAAGAATACAAAAACTCCAGCTAGAGCGACATAATGCTAATCGCAAAAGCCCAAAAAAATTCAAAAAAGGGCAAACGCTTTATGTAGCTTGCAAGCAGAGAAAGGGTAAACAGAAGCCTTTTTACGTAAAAGTAAGGATTTTAGGAGATAATAAGGTCACTGTGTCAACCGAAAGTGGCCGAAGAATTCATAAAAATCATATTAGAAATGAAATTTTGCCAAGCTCTTCTAGCTAGGACAAAACAAAAAATTTTCAATAGAACAAATTCTTGTTTTCTCTCTTCTTTCACTGGACCTTACAACTAGAAATGAGAAATGCGCCTGAAAGTGAACTAAAAGCCTCTGCAAATAATCACAATGTCAATGCTCGGGCAGCTCAGCAATGGCATAAGGTTGAGAGGCATCAGTAGTGACATTGCACATTTTAGACAAGCTTTGTTGGAAGTACGGTGGCATTACTTAAACAACCATAAAAAAAGAAAACTAAATAACCAATTAAAAATTTCCTTTTTCATATGAGAAAAAGATGAAGAATTTTTTTTTTTTCTGAAATATAAAATGAATAAAATACTAACACCTAGAATTAAAGAAAGTTAAAGCGTTTAGCCAGTGGCGGCGTTTCATCTCAAAATTACTAGCAAACAAAAAAATTATGATATGAACTACAAATAAATGAATATAAAATAAAAAAGATATTAATTTAGAATTAAAACGTTAAGCCAACAGGCGGCGTTCTATCTACTAATATCATTTTTTTTTTTTTTTTTTTTATAAAAAACTAACACTGCTTCTATCAAAATAATACTACTAACTAACAAACCCCTAGAAAATAAAAAAAAAACATGTATTAACGGACTGATTCCAGATTAACGCTGTTATCAGCAACAGAAGCCATGCGCCTTTTTAAATATACAGCTCCCATTAAATCCATTAAGGAGGGTAGTGGCTCCATAGTAGACGGCCACTTCAAGATGATGCATGCGGCAAACCTGACGGAGTATGAGTTGGTACTGGATGAAGCACTTACAGCTGCAGCGATGCTCAAAGACGCGGATAGCCGCCAAATGATCAAATTTCATCTACAACAAGTGACAGTGCAAATCCGCATTCTGAAAGGTAACACCCTACGGGAAAGGCGAACTATCGAATGGCTAGGCTCTGCCTGGAAATGCCTGCCCGGGAGCCCTGATGCTTCTGACTGGAGTTCGATCGTCGACAACAACAACCAACAACACTACGTGAACAAAAAAATTATTACTATTTTAACAGACACTAAAGCTAATCGCATGAACCAGATTGTGTGAAGAATGGCAAACGAATCTAATGAAGTCGGAGATGAAAGGTTAAGCTCAAACCTACTGAACAAGGTGCTAGTGCTAAAGGAAGTTAACGAGAGCATGTCAGATGGCTAAGGCCGGCATAATTAATACCAACCTTCTCGACAGTGAAGAATTAAGGCGAGCAATATCAGAGGTTGCAACCTTACCATACGCCAACGACATCGAGGCTTTGGAATACAGCATGCCTTCTGTTTATACAAATGGATAAATGCTGCTGTACGTCATATCCATACCGAAAATTAGAGACGAAATCTACAACATGTTAATCGTAAGGCAATCTATCCAGGATGGCAAGAGAATCGACTGGCCATTTAAAAAGCTGCTCGATGATGAATCTGCGGGACGCAGATATTTAAGTGGGGAGGAGTTAACGCTACGGTCAATATTGCCAACGAAATTAATTTAGCTTAATCAGCTTTTAATTTTGTTTGCCAACTTCCACACGCGCGTCCGGTTTATTTAAAGCTCAGGTTACCAGATGGTGTATTCTTGCTCAGTCAGCTAATTCACACCAAGAATGCAATTACCGAAATGTAATGAACCGTAGTTGTAACGTATTGTTACGTACCATTCTGTATAAAACAGAATTGTATTCCCTTGTTACGTGACATTTATAAAGCCGTGATGGGCTGCTTGTGTCTTAAATTAAATACGGGTATTTAAGAAAAGATAAACTCACTGTTTATTGTTGGTGTTTTGTTTAAGCTTTGATATTGTTACAGGTAAGACTTAGAGTGTTTATAACTCTTATTCGCTTAAGGTTTTATTTGTTTAATATTTTTGGCTTTTCTAAAATCTTTGGAAAAGGTTTCCTGATGAGCTGGTGTAAGCAACCGGCGAAATGCGCATGGAGGCTTGCTTTCCCTCAACAATAAATTTCAGTGTATTTATCAAATATGAAAAACTGGGAATTTAGCACGTCATACGAAGATCGTATTAATAATGAACTTTGTATTCCCGAAAATAACTTTGATAATATAATTGCATGTGCCCGTGCATAAAACTGAATTGGCAAATTGGTTTAGTTCGTTGTTTTCTTACGAAGACAATAGAATGAAGCGGTTTGATTTTTAATTTTGTTTTTTCTTTTAACCCACTTACAACTACAATTCGAGTCGGAAAGAACCCAACCAATTGTAGGGGGATGTAAGAAAAGATAAACTCACTGTTTATTGTTGGTGTTTTGTTTAAGCTTTGATATTGTTACAGGTAAGACTTAGAGTGTTTATAACTCTTATTCGCTTAAGGTTTTATTTGTTTAATATTTTTGGCTTTTCTAAAATCTTTGGAAAAGGTTTCCTGATGAGCTGGTGTAAGCAACCGGCGAAATGCGCATGGAGGCTTGCTTTCCCTCAACAATAAATTTCAGTGTATTTATCAAATATGAAAAACTGGGAATTTAGCACGTCATACGAAGATCGTATTAATAATGAACTTTGTATTCCCGAAAATAACTTTGATAATATAATTGCATGTGCCCGTGCATAAAACTGAATTGGCAAATTGGTTTAGTTCGTTGTTTTCTTACGAAGACAATAGAATGAAGCGGTTTGATTTTTAATTTTGTTTTTTCTTTTAACCCACTTACAACTACAATTCGAGTCGGAAAGAACCCAACCAATTGTAGGGGGATGTAAGAAAAGATAAACTCACTGTTTATTGTTGGTGTTTTGTTTAAGCTTTGATATTGTTACAGGTAAGACTTAGAGTGTTTATAACTCTTATTCGCTTAAGGTTTTATTTGTTTAATATTTTTGGCTTTTCTAAAATCTTTGGAAAAGGTTTCCTGATGAGCTGGTGTAAGCAACCGGCGAAATGCGCATGGAGGCTTGCTTTCCCTCAACAATAAATTTCAGTGTATTTATCAAATATGAAAAACTGGGAATTTAGCACGTCATACGAAGATCGTATTAATAATAATCTGCCCTGTTTTTTGGTACTTTTTTCCAGTAATAATATCTTTAACTTATAACAAAATATTTTCATATATATGCAATATATAAATATATATACTTATGCACAGGGCATATTATGCGAACACAAAAAATCTTTACTTTTTTTGATGAAATATTATAAATTGCAATATTTTCGAAATACAAATTCAATATTTTTCTTCTAAAAGTCTTAAAAGTCTTTTAAAAATCGTTTTTTGTGGGCAGAGCATATTTGACGAACAGGTGCATACGTTGCGTTTAATTGCCGAAACTGTCTGGAAAATATGCTCCTTGTATATGAAATTTTTTGTTGCCATGTTTCCACATTATTATTCCCAAATAATAATGTGGGAATATTAAATTTCCTATACAAGGGGCATATTTTCCAGACAGTTTCGGCAATTAAACGCAACGTATGCAGCTGTTCGTCAAATATGCGCTGTATTTGCCGACTTTGATGCTGCAGGTTGTTGTCTGTGCTTATTTTGCCGTTGTAGTCAAATTAAACTAATTTCTTTTTTTGTGCACTACAAAACAGAAAAAGTGTTGCTAATAAAAAAAAATGTTTAAAGAATGAGTGCTTAAAATTTTTTTTTTTTGTTTAACAGAAAAGAATATTAACTCGGCTCAGCACCAAATTGATATTTATATAATTTTTTAGTATTCTTGAAAGATGTTTTATAGGAACATGTTGTTCGCGCCAACGCTCCTAGTTAAGGAGTTATAGGTCGTAAAAATTGCAAAATACTTTATCCATATCTATTTAGCTAAAAAATGAATTTATAAAATATGGGAATCATTGGAAAATGCTTCAAAATGTGTTTTACATGGAGTTTAAAGCATCCAGATTTACCAATTTTGAGGTAATATTATATATTCATACTCCGTGGCTGACATTTTTTTTAACAAAATTGGCTTTATCTTTTAATTATGTCGATATTTATTTATTTAACTCTAGATATTTGCTTAATAAACTTTCTTTATTGCGGGTTTTCGAACTTGCGTAACACTTAAGTAACTATGTACATATAACAATAATTAAATATGTAACAAGTACATAAATTAGTACTAAATACATACATATTTTTACTCAAATGGAGTTACTAAAAATATGGTTTATAAAAGCTTGAAGTATTCTTCCCTATTCATAGTCTTTTGAGTTGTATTTTAGGAAAAATTTTTATGAAAATTTTGCATCAAAACACATTTCAAACTTATTTTATTTTTTATGAATACGGCAGATTATGTTTAATAAATATACTAACAAAATTTTAAGTTTCGTAGAAAAATCTTTCTAGAAATATTTAATTTGGGAATTTGCTCTTAACGGAATTTTTAACACATCATGTAAAAGATATTTCGAAGTAGTTTCTAATAATACCAGTACTTCTTTGATCCTGTTTTTACCTAAAATGCAGTTGTTGGGTATCACGTGCGCAAAAGTAAAGTTAAATGTTCGAAAAACATCACTTTTAAGAAACTTGGCATGACTTTTATGTGTCAAAAAATTTTATTATGTTTATTATGCAGCAAATTTTCGCATTATTGTTTCCGTTGATTTCCTGAAGGAATAGCTTTTGACGTAAAAGAAATCGTTTTATTTTTTTTTTGTGATGCTTTTTCTTGTCATTTATAAGAAAACGGTCAGTTGTTGGCTCAATATTTTTAATAAACTTTGACATCGTTATTGTTGATAACGTTTTGATTATTATTTTATGTTGATAGTTAAACTTTGCAATTCAAACTTTGCACAGCTGTTGTGCAATAAAAAAGTATCAGCATCACAACTGCAACTGGTAATTACGCATCAGCAATATAATTTTGCATCACTGCAGCATTGATGAATAGTTTTCATGCATTAACGTACGTACCCAAAGTGATCTGAAACTTTTAAGACCTATACCACGCTCGTTGACGGAAATTTGTATGCTGTTTATATGTATTTATATATTTAATCTGCCGTTAAGATTATATTGTTTTTTGCTTCCTAAAACAACAAAATTATAATATTTATTATATTTTATAGCAAATTCAATTGTTTTTACGTTATAAAATTTATTATAAATAAGTATTTATATATTTATAATTATCAATTAAGTTTGTATAAAAGTCTGCAATTATGCATGTTTTTCATTTTATAAAAGTAAAAAAAGTGATAGTGGCACCATTGAAATATAAACAGACATTAAAAAAAACAGCTGTTTATATTTTTTCAATTGTAGCTGCCGTCTTCAACATAATTCAGTAGCTGACTACGCGACTATAATTGCACCCAGCAGCATTTGTAGTCTTGTGTTCGTGTATCCTGCTGTGGTGAATGTGTTTAATGCATTATACATTAATTTTAATTAGTGTTGTCAAAACAGTAAAACGTTTTTTTCAAAGCCGATTTTCAGCAATGAAGCGTTTTTTTTTGAAAAAAAAACCCGCAAAAAAATTTACACAAATGAATTTTTATGCGCTAAAATTGTTTTATTAAATAAGTGTTTGTGAATGTCAAAATAAATAAAAATATAAAAAAAAAGGAACATTTTTTGTTTATTTTAAATTTATTGTAAAATATAATAGTTTTGGTGCTATAGTTGTACGTGATAATAAACGAGAAAATCATAACTGTATTTAAATTGTAGTTTTATGCGGGGTTTAAACAACAATTTTTATCATTACAAAATGGTAAATTTTGTTTGTTTTTTTAATAGAAATTAAACAATTAAGTTAATTTAATTTTTAAAAGGTTATTCTGAACTAGGACATAGAACACCAGAGGCTCCTCAAGCTATGTATGTATGCATATTGTTTTGGCAGGTAGGTTTTACTATATTTTGTTGTTGTTAATTATACAAACCAATTTTAATGATTTTGTTAATTTTTGATTCTCTTTTTTAATTTGTTACGGGCTCTTTGCGTGTTTCTTAACAAGGTTTCCGTGCTTTATAGAGTTCAATAGATGCTGTAGAGCCACGACTCTACCATAAACTTAACCCAAGATGTGCCCAAACAAAATTTACACAAAGCTCATACATGTTTCAATGTATTGATTTGGCGTTCTAAGACAGCTATCAACTGCTTTATGTCAAACTTACACAATCAGTGAGAGAAACTTGTGGATTTGCTGTGCGATAATAAAACCAACATGCATGAAATATATGTATAAGGAAATAAACCGTTTATAAAAAATCTGAAAAACTTTGAAAAAGCAAAATTTGTTTCAATAAAACTAGTGGTTTCGCGTGAGACGGAAAATTAGAGAGATGTTAAGGTTTAAATGGGGCTTATCATAAATTATGTACTGATCTTCACGAAATTTGACAGTGTGATTTCAAATCGTATAAAACAAGGCTTGTATGGGGCCTATTATAAATTATATACCAATCTATAAAAAGTTGACAGAATATTTTCTATTCATATAAAACTGACCACCAAAAGTTCATAATAATAGGATTTGTCGTTACGGTTTAATGCTTCTATAGTATTTCCGACTGTGGGCTTTATATGGGCCTATGGTAAATTATTGACAGATTTTTACTTAATTTTATAATAATTCAAGTTATACAAAACGAATATGTGCAAAATCTTATACCAATAATTGCATTCCGCTACTAATTATGTTAGTTTATAACAAAACTATAAATTTTTAGGTTGGTTGTTAGACATTTTGATTCATAACTATACCGATCTTGTTGGATTTCGACCCCAAACTGCTTAAGAAAGCTAGAAACAATTTGACATCAAAATTGTTATTTTCTTTTAGATTTTCTAAAAAGAGTTTTTTACAGACGGACATGGATAAATCGACGAAGGTTAGTTCACGTATATCAAATATTTCACTATACACGCAAAGAAAAAACATGGTTGTGGTAAACATATTCTAAGAACAACATACTATGATAAAATGCATGATTGAAGTCACCATATTAAGATTATTATTGAATCATAGTATGACTAAATATACTCGTAATATTACAACATAATATTTTTCCCTTAATCATATCATTATTCTGTTATCATACTAAGTAAAGATGTAATCAAATTATTGTCATGCTAATCATAATTAGTTAAGAAGTAATCATATTATCATCATGTTAATCAAAATAAATTTAGAAGCAATCATATTATCATAAAGCCCCTCTATTAGATGTCATAAAAATACAAAATAAATTAAAATTTTTTTGCAACGATTTTTTTATTTTGTGGCTTTATTTTAAATTTTTCTTAATGTAAATCAAATAGCGGAGTTCAAATAAGGCTTGCAAAAGAGCATATGCAAAATTTTTGGTTTTCATGGGCAACCATGTATGTCCATTTTGCCCATTTTAAGATGTTGATGCCATATTGCCTATTTTAAAACGCTCTTTACATGTTTCAGAACATTTTTGGAAAAAGATGAATCAATTCCGATTTTTTACTTAATGCCAAAGTATAAAAAGTGAAATACCTAGCGCATTGGATATCGAATGGTTTTTCGGCTTTCCTGAAACATTTGTTTTAAGACATACGCCGTTGCCCATGAAAACCACAAAAATATCGTAACACTTTTATCAAATATAACGAAATCTCTGTGTGTTTTGTTGTTTAATTTTACAAAAAAACTTCGATATTTTGCATTTGCCCTATTAAGCGGCTCTTACACTTGTAATTCAATTGTTCAATTTTACGTATAGTACAATTATATTGCCAATGTGCATGTGATATTCGAAGGTGGAACAATATATTGGCAACAATCAAAAGACTTTTGATTTTTATTGCAAAACGAAATTAAAAAGAAGTGTGATTGCATCATTGTACAATGCTATTTATGTTATTCCTATAGGTTATGTTCACCTTTTTATTGAATGAATGAAAACCTTGTGCGACTTATAGCATAATATAGGACAAAATGGAAAAATTATGGCGAGTATCATACACAATAATATTGCAAGTGTATGGGCCGCTTTACATCACTAATACTGAATGAACACCGCAAATATTTTAAATTTTTTAATTTCTTTAAACTTTTTTTTTATGGGAATTTATCTTTAAATTGTTTAACCGCTCACATATAAAATAAACGACACAACTGATTCAATATTATTAGAGTAAAAATAGTTTAATTGCATCTTCAACATAATATGATAAATGTATAGAAAGTTATCATGTCATGGCTATTAAATATCATGATATGGTTGTGAGTAATATAATATATTTTGAAAGTTATCGTAATTTAGTTGTTAGAAAAATAATTATTTTTCGGTCAACAATACTCAAATTTATAATTGCGATAAACATTAATATGTTTACAGTAACTATAATATTGTTGATATTAAATAAAAATAAAAATTTTTTGTGTACGACAACAATATATTGTTACAATAAACATAGTATTGTTGCTGTAACCATGCCCAACAATATTTTTTCTCTGCGTGTAGAATCCGAAAAAAGCTTTCCCACAAATTTCATCCACTATTTACTTTGTCACAGTTTTTATGGATTTACTTAACAATATTTCTTAAATTGTTATTAATAAAGTCTGAAATGCTTTTTGGTCTAGTAAACGTTGTGTAAAATCACTAATTTTATGTTTTAGGCCAAATACTAACGCAAATTCGAAAAGAACCAGTTAAAGACCAAAAATTTCCAAAAAGCCCCTTTTACATGTTCTCATTCACTCATGGCATCTAATTTTATGTTTTTAGGTCCAATAATAATAAAAATTGAAAAAAGTTCAAGTTAAGGAACGAAAGAGTACCAAATAGATCCCTTAAAAGATTCTCATTCATTCAGGGCCTTGCATGTTTAATTTTATGTTTTAAGTCCAATACCAACGAATATTCAAAAACTACAAGTTAAAGACCCAAAAAGTACCAAAATGCCCCTCTTAAAGATTCTTATCTACCCAGGACATTGCATATTTGATTTTATGAAAATTAAAAAAAGGACCAGTTAAAGAACGAAAACGTACCAAATAGATCCCTTTAAAGATTCACATTTACTCAGGATCTTGCATGTTTAATTTTGAGTTTTAAGTCCAATAGCAACGTAAATTCAAAAAAAGTAACAGTTAAAGACGTACCAAAAAGTTCCGCATTGAGTCTTATCACTCTGGATATTGCATGTTGAGTTTAATGTTTCTAGGTCCAATATTAACGGTAATTAAGTACACGACCTTCACCCATAATCGTTAGAATTTCAAAAAAGTACCAAGTTTGTATTTGTATTTTTTTAAATAAGTTTCTTAAATATAAAAATTTTTTGGTATTTTATGTTTCTCGGAAAAAAAGCTTTGAAGAATGAAATCGGAAAAAGGCAACAATTGCAAATTCTGAAATTGAAAACATTTATAATGGAATATACAAATTTTTCAAATTTATGGGACATGAAACGTGTTTGGTAGAAAAGTTAAAAGTTCATAAATTGACATTTTTTGTATGTGGTCTTTCAACGACAATCAACGAATTTCTTCAGCTCATTATTGGTTTAACCCGCCGACCATTTAAGAAAAATTAGTAAGGTATGGGTATATTTATTTTGATTACCCGCTTTCTGAATATTAAGCATTAATTTTGCTCCATACCAACTCTTTTGAAGTGTATTAAATATTGTTTGGCATAACGAGCCAGTGCTTGGCAAATGCTGTAGAAGTTAAAGCAAAATAATTTGACAAGAAAATACATTTCAATCTTGCTTCGCTTCATTGCCGTAAAAAAGGAGTAGAAGTTAGATAAACTGTCAACATCACAATATACAGCATTAAATATATGTTTGCGGAACAAAAAGCTTATTTTGTAGAAATAAATTTTGAAAAGTGGCGTGTGCGGCACAAAATAATAATTGTCACTCTCAATAAAATACCTTTTTTGCAATTATAAGTGGATTTAGCTATAAATCGCTAAAAACCACACTTTTTAAAATAAAATTAATGAATTATTATAAAACAAACACAATAAATTATAGCTAAATTTTTTTAATAATAAGTGCATTTAGCTATAAATCGCTAAAAATAAATCCTTTTGAACTAAAATTATTAAATTATTATAAAACAAACGCAATAAATAATAGCTACATTTTTAATTATGAGTGAATTTACCTATAAATCGCTAAAAATCACCCTTTTTAAATAAAATTTAAAGTTAAAAAGTTTGTCCTATAAATTTTATTAAAAATCGCTGGATTTGATAAGAAAATAGCTAAATTGGCAGCAGTGTGGAAAGAAACACACAGAGTTGCATATTACCAGCGTTACCATTTGTCATGTAATCTCTATTTTATAAGTATTTTTAGACGTAAAAATGTTTAAAATTTTTATAAAGATTTTCATAAATAATAATAAACTACAATTTGCAGTATATTAAATGAAAGGATGCAGTGAAGTTTTTATGAAACAAACCATCTTAGACTCTATGTGTGCTTTATTACTGTAACGTTGTATAATTCTGTTTACTCCTTTAATACTTCATACCTTAACGATCCCAAATATATTATTTTAGGTGCTGAAGTATCTAAAGATGATGAAATCGACTGTTATAGTCCTAAACATAACTGAAATTAAGCTCATAGAATAAATTCGAAAAATAAAAAATGTTGAAAATATAAAATTTTTATAAATATTTCACAATTTTTGGAATGTGGGCCTATCTATATTATTTTTGTTGTTTCGCCAATGTAGGTGTTTATAAAAATACATATATGCAATTAAAATGCATTTAATCCATATTTTCCCAACGTTTCGTGAATGTTATGTTCACTTTATCAAGGGATTCGTAAAAAGAGAAATTAATTTTTTATTACATTGAACAATAATTTGTTGAAGACAAACATAAAAACATTAAAATGAAAAATTAAATTAAACACAAACTTAAAAATTATATCACAGGTTAGTTTTTGCACTATTTTTTGCTCGTAGCTGCCAAACGGTAATCTTCAGAAAAAATATTTCTCTAATTCATAATTCCTCATATGCACATAAGTATGTATATAATTACCGGAAAATGCATTTTCCACATTTTCCAGATGTATTTTGAAAGAAAATTCGTGATATTTATGAAATGCATACAATGTTGCAAAAAGTAAAAAAAAGTTAATTATTCAATTGTAATACATATTTCAAATTTTTGATAATAACACAGCTGAAAAAGGTAAAATAAGAATTATGATGTTCTAAAGAATTTTGAATTATATTTAAGAATTAATTTTTTTCTGAATATTACCACAGAATACACAGAACTGTTAAAAGTGACGTGTGAAAAAGGCCCAAAACAGTTGCGAGGGCAGCTTGGCCACGGTTTAGAGAAGAAAGAGGGGTAAACAAAAATACTTGGTAAGTGTTTTTTATGTCTTTTTCTCATATTTCTCTTTCAACTTATTTTCTTCTTGTTACGTTTTATTCTTTGACTAACTTTGAAATATCAGTTTGAAAATACAGTAAGACCTCGGTTATCAATACCAACAATTTTTAGTAGTTTTTTGTGTGTTTCTAGTTAAAACTATTAAGAGATTTTATATACAGATTTACGTATATACATTAGGGATATAACTTTTTAGCAATTTTTTAATAGATAGACAATAAAAAACTATAAGGGAACGTATATTTATTTTTTCGCTTAGGTCAAAAAAGTTCACACACCAACCGCGATGAAGTTTTGCAAATTTTTGATTTTCTTTTTTGCTAAGAAAAATAAATAATATGTTTATTTAAAACAAAAAATAGCTCAAGTATGAAATGTCATTAATATTTAGAGATGGTAAGAGATTATTCCGCAAACGAAAACGTATTTTTAATCTTTAATAACAAAAGAAAAAATAAAAAAGAAAACAAAACACCGTATAAAATTATGAATATTCAATATAGCATTGGTTTAGAAAAACCAATTGGTGCGTGAAATTTTTTGAGAAAAATTACAAAAGATTATGATTTTCGTGGTTACTAGGACATGGTTGGCCTCATGGTAATACGCCAAAAAATTGGTTGTACCCCTAATGTACATGTTTAAATAATATGAGTAAAAATGTAATTTTTGCAGAACATGCTTCCCAGTAATTTGCAAGAGAATTCCCCTTTTATTCACATTTTTATGATTGTTCAAAAGTATTTTAAGTTGATTAAAGACTTTTGTATATTTACTATATAATTGATGTTGCTGGTTAATCGAATGACTGATAATCGAGGCCCTTTCTCAAATAAAAAAAGATGTTACTAAAAAGCGCGTCGTGTTACACCAAATTCAGACGGGGATTTTTACGACGTCGCTTATTTGACGTGTCTTTTGTTTTGGCTTTCAATGAAATATTTGGCGTTGCGTTGCGGCTTAGACAATAAAGTCCTAAGAAAAAAAGAAGCCGCAAAAGCGCTCGTATGAATTATGTGTTATATATATTTCTACTTCGTACACCGGATGCGCCCGCATTGCATTAGAAAAGAAAAATCTAAATTAAATTATTTTAATGTTTTCAAATTGAATATTTGAAAAAAAAAAAAACATAAACGAAGTACAAAATAAACAACCATTTCAATAAATTTTTCCACCTGTTTTGTCGACTTTTCTCTTTCCCTAAACCTTTGCGTACCAATTATAAACAAACACGAAGAGGAAAGTATCCAATTTAGCCTTGGCGTTTTTAAGTTTTAAGCAGTTGAACAACCAAATAAAACATATAAGAAAATTAAATTAAAAAATATATTTTTCTTTAAAAAAGGAGGATACGATAAACTATTTATTAAAAAAAAAAACATAAAATAAATCAGCAGATCTTTAAAATGACACATGTCGCTCTTGATCAACAATAGTGTACTAATCCAAAATTTCAGTTTAAATTAATATTTGGTATAGATTTGGTTACGACAAAATTGTTTAACTTATTTTTTTTTAATTATGGAAAAACTTCAGAAAAAAAAAACTGCAGAAAAACTTCATCGCACATCTTTATTTTGCTCTGTCCATTAATCATGTGCCTAAAAATTTAAACGTTGTAGGTAAATCCACTCTAGAGAGAATTTTGAAATCAAATTCGGTTAAAGTTTAAAAAACTTGAAAGGCAAAACTTGATCGTGCAACCCTTAATTAAGGTATGTTGGACAGATAAAATAAGATCGGTCAGTAGCCAAAAATCATCATTAGATATTTTCATCATTATATCAGCCGTATTCAAAATATAAAATAAGCTTGAAACGTGTTTTAAGGCAAAATGTTCATGCACTGTAATTCTTTATGAATACGGCAGGATATTTTTAAAAACCTTCATTAACTTTAAAACATCGTAAATTAACCTGTAAAAAACAAGGGAAAATTGTTTACAATGGCAACGCTGAAAAATGTAACGGTTTGTCCTCGAAGTCACATGTATATATTTTTTCCCTTTGTGTCCTCGAAGTCACATGTTTATATTTTTTCTCTGTGTCCTCGAAATCACTTGTATATATTTTTTACGGAGAAAAAAAAATGGGAAAATATATGAGAGTACTTGGCAATACTACGCAACAAAATTTGTTAAAATTTGTTAAAAAAATACAAAATTAAGGCATTTAAACCGTATATATAGAAGTTTTAATAGTAATTGATTGATATATAACCACAGTGCAATCAAAAAAAGTAAAAAAAAAGAATAAACCAAAAAAATTAAAATTTGTGGGGAAAAATTGACGTGTCCGGTAAATATGCTCTAGGCATGTAATCATTTGGCGGACTGTTCGCTAAGTATGCAGCTGTCCGCCGTTTATGCGCTAGCTTCAAAAACTGTTCGCTAAATAAACGCTGTGCATATATATATATATATATATATATATAATATATACATATATACATTTATACATATACACATATTTATACGTACAAATATATATATATATATATATATATATATGTATATATATATATATATACATATATATATATATATATATATATATATATTTAGATGGATGAAATAAAAAATTGCATGCATATACACATACAATAGAAATGTGCAATATTTGAAAGGGTATACAAACTTTGTTCTGTATATGTAAAAAATATATTTGTTTTTAATTAATCAATTATTAATAGTTTTATAAATACACAAAATACTGTTTAATACCATTAAATCACTTAGTACTTTTTCTGCATCATTTGAACATTTTTAATATCCATCACTGTGTTGTAAACAGCTGTCGGCTTTTAAGGGCAAAAAATAAACAAACAATATAAAGTACTTGTGTTGGCGAAATTTTTTAAATTAATTGTTTTTAAGTGCTTAAACATTTATTAAAACACAAAATGGATGATGAACATCTCATTCTACTTGTCCAAGCAAATGAGTATTTGTACAACAAATTCTGCCGAGCGTTTAAATTTGCTGAAAAAAAGAAAAACGTGTGGAGACAAATTTCTGCAGAAATGCAGATTCCTGGTAAGTGTTAAAGTACTCTTTGGAAATTAAGTTATTTATTATATACAAATTGTTTTTTTATAGAAGATATGTGTATAAAGAGATGGTCTTGCCTGCGGGATAGGTACGCAAGAGAAAAAAAGCAGGAAAATGTGCCGTCTGGCAGTGGTTCCAAGAGCAAGTCTCAATGGCCTCTCATGCATACCATGGAATTTATAGCGCCACAGATTGTGCCGAGAGCGTAAAATTAAATTAAAATATTTTAAATGTTGTAGAGTTTAACTTTTTTTTTTTGCAGAATGCGATTTTCCTACAATATTACTGAAGAGGTAATAACTTTGGATGTATCGCAGCCATCACCAACCTCTTCGGAGTCGCCCCTATGGATACCAGCTCCACTGCCTGAAACTTTACCGACACAAACAACATTTACACCAATATCGGTATCCTTAATTACTGCCGCAAAGCCCAAAAGAAGACGTGTTGAAGATAAAGATGAGGATAGTGGTTTTTCAGAAGCACTTGGTGCATTTAAATCACTTTGTGAGAACAAAGTTCAGAGAGAGAAAGAAGTGGACAATGACCCCCTGCATGGGTTTGGAAAAATGATAGTGGCGACTATTGCTAGCATGCCTCAAGAGAAGCAAATAAAAGCTATGCAAAAAGTCACGTCATTAGTAATGGAAATAAAACTAGCGCCCGATGAATAAATAGTACAGCCAACCAGTGTTTAAAAGTCTTTTTAACTTTTGCTTTAAAATATCACTGTTTGAAGAAATATTTATTTGAAAGAAAAGAAGAAAAAAATAAAACAAATGGAAACTGAAACTCAACAGGAAATAAGAGAACTATATATACATATAAATACTTTGCATACATCCATTAAAAAGGTAACACCGTTTTGTTTTTATAATTGTTCGCACCCTTATTACCAATTTAGTGATTACTACTTACCACCCTTACCAACTCAACACAGTCTATATGAAATGTTAAGTTAAATGCTTATTTTTATCAAAAAGTCTTACTTTTTTAATGGATGTATGCTAATCATTTTATAGTTGTCTTATTTCCTGTTGAGTTTTAGTTTCCTTTTGTTTTATTTGTTTCTTTTCTTTCAAGCAAATGTTTTTTCAGGTATGTATGAGTTATATTTAAAAACAAAGTTCATCTCAATTATTACTTTTGTATAATTATTATTAATTATTATATTTTATCATTTTAAAGCTTTTCGTAAACATTTTATATTTGTTTAATTTGGCAAGTATTTTTTGTGGAAATATTTTCAGGTTTTTTCCATTTTCTTTAAGTTTTAGATTTAATTTGTAATTTTAAAATATTTTATAAGTACATATTTTGATCTCAATAATTTTAAAACATCTATTGATTCTTTTTTTCTCCTTTATTATTTTATTTCTTTTTTTTTAATTGTTTCGTTTGTGGTTCCTTTTTTATTAATATAGAAATAAATGAATTAAAATAAAAATGATTTTTGTTTTTTACAAAGTTTTAAATTTTAAAATCTTAGGCTGCGAGGCTTTTGGTATGTCTAGACCTAACAAAAATACTTATTTCGAAATACATACATAAAAACATAAAATAAAATTCAAATAAGCATTTGACAAAAGTAACCTTAAGAATATAAAGAAAGCATATATTTGCTGCCTGTTTTTAGAACACGTGTGCTAAAGTAACTCGTTTAACTAACATTTAAAACAATAACAAAATTTGTTTTTGTTTTAAATAATAGTTAAATGAGTCACTTTTGCACTCGCGTTCTAAAAACCTGCAGTTATTAATAGGCATACTAAAATTACTAATACTAAATCATACGATATTGGTATGGAATTGCACCTTCGTTTGTAAAATACTGCGCCAACCTGTTCCGGAAGTCCATAGCTGTTTGAGAAGATCTTCTCATGTTTGTTGAGAAGGATCGCATGGGCAAGCCTCCACCGATTCTGGACTGGCTTCTCCATTCTCCTTCTTGAACGGATCCATCATCAGCTTCCCGATCTACAAAATTTGCTGGACAGTACCATCGTTTGTGGTCGTTCAACATGACGAAATTATGGAGTACTGTGCACGCCAGTACAACTACATCTACATTGTCCGGTGACATTTCAATTGTAGTATGTAAAACCCTCTAACGTGCACATAGTATCCCGAAACAATTTTCTATGACTCGTCGGGCTCGAGAAAGTCTATAATTAAAAACTCTTTTTATTTCATCCAGGTTTGTGCCAGGATAAGGGCGCATTAAATTCCTTCGCAAAGGAAAGGCAGCATCGCCTACAAAATAATGCGGGAAGGGATCTCCAGATATTGGATTTAAGGGCTTGCATGGTGGCACAGGTACTTTGCCTGACATCACCGATTCTCCAAATGGTGATAAACGAAATATCCCTAAAAAAATATTTGTAAAACATTTACAAATATGTATAATTATAAATAAACTATTTTATACTCACCTCCATCACTTTGGCGACCATAGCTACCCACACTGACAGATGTGAAAGTGTATTTTGCATCGCATTCTCCCATGAGCACCAAGCTAAAATATTTTTTATAGTTGTGGTACATGGAATCCGAATTTGCAGGGCACTTAATAGCTACGTGCTTCCCATCTATGGCACCCACACAATTGGGAATATTCCACATAAATGAAAAATCTTTTTCAATATCCTGGTATTGATGTGTGTTTGGCTCACTTAAATACAGAGTTCAGAGAAATTCAAATGTGATCGCTCATATTCAACCATTCTTGAATTTTTTTCATAAATGAAAAATGTAAATAAGTAACATTTTTTCACAGTCATGAATGAATTGTTAATATTTCGACAAATTCATTCATGTTTTTGAGGAAAAATCCATTTATGCCTTTCTTCAGTCATGAAAAATGATGAAAAAAAAAGTTTTAGAAACGATCCTCACTAGTAATGTTGTTGTTGCTTGACAGTTTGCATGACCACAGCTCGAAATGACTGTGTGTATTTGTTTGTGTAAAATATTTTTGGTATAGGCAACCAGCCAAAGTGTCTGTTGGATTTTTTGTAAGAAAACATTATTGAAAAAAAATTAAAAGAACTGCACATATCGTCCGTCATCTTAAATGCAGAATATTGTAACATCACATTTCATAATTTTACATGCAAAGCAGAAAACTTTGTATTTGTAATTTTCAGAAACAAAAAGACGTATCATCAACGAAAGTATATAAGTGTTAAGTGAAACAAACATTTAAAATATTAAATAATTAAATATTTGTGTTAAATTACCGGTAAAATTGGATATACATATGTATATATATGATAATTTTTTTAATGATTTTATTACTTATAAGTAGTGGTTTAAACTAGAAAATGTAACTTCATTTAATTAAGCAACGAATTGATTTTAAGAAGCCATATTTTTCATTCTAATTAAAAAGTATTTTGATCTCCTTAAAACGATTTTTTTTACAATGAACAAATTTAGCAAATAAAAATTTGACTCATATAACATAACATGTATATATTTAATAATGTAATTTCTGAAAAATAATAAAAAGAAGGAAAGCGTAGTGTTGATAGCAGCTCCCATATTAAGTTAACATAAATGTTGGACAAAGTAGTACTTCTCCAAAGAAAGATATTATTACAATTTAATAATTCTAAAGGATTAACACAAAATAAAGCTGAACAGTCTATATTCCACTACTTTATAAAAAAAATAAAAAATGCTATTATTCCAAAAATTAAGAATAACTGTCTTTTTCAGGATATTGATGAAGGGCCACTTGGAAGAATGCAATCCAAATAAAAAACAGATTATTTTAAATAAACTAATAAAAATATTTCTTTTGAATAATTAGTATTGTGGTTATTTTTGTCGAACTATTTATGGGTTTTTAATCCAAATTTTAATATTTTTAATCAGGCTTAAGTTCATCCAATTCAATTTTTCATTAAATTATTTTTATGAAGAAAGGAATTTTACAACATGAAAATTAATTAAAATTATTAATAACAACTTTAATTAATTTTCATGTTGTAAAATTCCTTTCTTCATAAAAAAAATTTAATAAAAAATTAAATTTGATGAACTTAAGCCTGATTAAAAATATTAAAATATGGATTAAAATTATTTCTTTTGTATTATAAACTTTTTTATTATAATTAAGAAATTTTATGGTCCCATACAGATTCATTATAGGGAAGTTCGACTTTATTTAAATTTATTAAAATGGAAATACATACCTAGATATTATAACTCATAAGGATACTATCATAATAATGATGACAGTCTGATGGAAACAAAAATCTGAGGACCTGCAGATGGTGCCATCTATTCTTAGAAATTTTTAGCGTTTGGAAGTGCAATGGGGTAGGCTGCAAAATTTCCAAATTTCTGACAGTCCTTTATGGAGTCGGCTTTTATCATTTTACAGCACTTTTATTACTTTTTCTTCTGCAATAATTTTTAGTCTGATCACACTAATTCCACTAACACCCTGGTAACAGTTATAAAACAAATTACCCAGCTTAGACGTTTAAAAATATTAATTTGTTATTATAAAAAGAATTAAGACTCTGCTAATTTTTTTCTTGAGTGTGATTATACATTATGTTGTTAAAAAAAAATTATATTTTGAATGAAACGTAATTTTTAATTTTGTAAATAACTTGGATATCTTTTTAGGTAGCAGTTTAAAATTTTATAAAAATATGTAATGTGAATCGTAACCAACAAAACAAATCAATTTCAAATTTTCTAATAATGTTTGGATATAAGCTGACGATATGTTTCTTTTTTTTGTGTAAACAATTCATTGGTGCCTTTAAAAAATGTCACTTTTTCTTTCGTTAAAAAGACGTACGTTTATGCATAAATTATTGAGAAAAAAAAAGACACAAGAAGTTGTTGGTATTTTGTGTTTGTAAAAATATTTTGGTTTCTGTTCCAATCGCGACGATGGGTTTTTATTGCTGAAAACATTTTTCTTACGTAGGTAAAGTTATTTGGAAAACACTAACAAAGTCTTGTTTCGCCACAAGCAAAGCGACAGTAAGTATGGTTGATGGGTAAGAAAATTTGTTTTATTGTTGCATTAATGTAATTTTATTGTTTCGCGCCAAATTATGCCAGTTATTGTAAATTCAATGTAGCGTTTTCAACACCGTTGCGCTTGGTCCACAAACAAATTTTTTTTCACGAGACCAAATACATGTCTTCAATTCTTGCAGGTAGTAATTTTTTTTCAATATTTTTTTGCCTTTTTGTCTTTTAAAGGAAAAAAAACAGACCCTTTTAGAGGCATCAACAAATTTTTTACAAAATCAAAACACATTTTAGTTTACCAGCCAACAAATAATTTTACAAAGCACAGACAGGCTATCGTGCCGCATTGCAGGAAAAATTGCAAACGCTTTGACTTTTCAGGCCTTAAAGAAGTTTTACAACTAAATTTTCAATAAACTTTTACTTATTCCGCTCTGCCTTCTTCGAAAAGGTCTTTTAGAACGGGGTTTAAGAAATATTTTACAAATTCAAATTTACTTTTCTGAGATAAGACCTGTCGAAATAGTTTTATTAGCAGTAATGTTGGAATGTGTAGCAAGTTTAGTTATTCATTTACTCACTTTGCGTTATTAGCAACAACAATTACACTGGGATAAAGCTTTATTATTAATTATTTTTAGAAGGCCTTTAAAGTAGATGCAAGAAGCCCAGGCTTTGGTATCCAATGATATATTGTGTAAATTAGAAATACAGTTGGAATGCGACTGGACTCTTAATATCAGTAAAAGGGGCTTCTATAAGGCCTCTTTGCTTCTTCATTTTCCCTCTGTTAATGGTCGGGCAAATCGCGTTTTTTCATTATGAGGAATTTGAATGTGAATTTTTTTAAATTTTTCATGTCTGACAAATTCATATATGAATTTTTTTGTTTGCTCATTTTTCATGAATGAGGAAATTAAAAATTTTTCTTCTTCACCCTCATGAATGAGAAGAAGTAGTACAATTTAAAATTTTTGACGCTCGCTCATGACTGAAAAATGAGCGAGCGTTTCGGTACTCTGCTTAAATATAATGGTGACAATAACGACCACAAAGCTTCACATTTTTCAAGCACTATTTTACGGATTGTTGATTTTCCTAGCTTGTGGCTCCAAGCTATTGACTGCAACAAACATCCATGACCCAAGTACCTGTATATAGTAAAATTATCTTTAAATTTGTAATTGTCTGATTAATTAAAAATTTGTTACATACAGAAGGGTTATTGCCAGTCTTTCTTCTGGACCAATTCTCTGCCTTGGTTTCGTTAATCTATCACGAACTATAGCCAACAATAAATCGAACACATCGCCACTCATTCTTGTGTGAACAAAAAATTGTTCATCATCGTTTTTTTCATATTTATGAAAACCTTTTTATTGTACCCGGCTATTTTGTAGTCCCTGTTTATGGGCCGGACACCCCATCTTCTATTGCGGCGTCTTCTTTGAGTTTTTTTGTACTTCTTGTACAAATATAAAAAATTCGAGCCAAGAAATAGGTCTTCTATATCCATTATTCTTTAAATTATTTGGTAATTATATAACACTTCAATTAAACAATTAAATAACACAAGCTTCAGCGAAAATATCTTTTATTTAATTTGCGTACATATGAATACTTAAACCGTTTTGGTTACGTATGTCAAAAACATATGGCACGTTTTCAAATGTTCTATAAGTGCACTTACGTGCTTACAGTACGTTACATTACGTTACGGTACATTACGGGTACAGCAACGTTCGCATAACTGAGCCTTTAGCAACGGAGCCGTCGCGTTTAGTCGTAAAACAATTTTAATCTTTAAATTTTGTTTAATAATTTAATCCTTTAATTGTGTTTAATAACTTAATCTTGAATTGTTTGAATTGTGTTTGATAGTTAAATCTTTGAATTGTGCTTGCTGAACTAAAACTTTTTAATCCTTATAATTAATTTGAATTTGATAAAATAATTTTTAAGTCAATTTATTTTTATTCTAGAAAATTATAATTAATAAAATCGTGTTTCACAAAAAGGAAAATCAATTAATTTAAAGAGATATTATTAGCAGACCGCCGCACAGTGGTGTAACTTTTGAACCGATAGAGATAATTTTGCAATTTTTTTTTGCAGGAGAGAAGACTTCTTGAACTTTTTTACAGTTTTAATTTTGTTAAAATCCGTTCAGTAGTTGTTGAGAAATTTAAGATCAAAGTTGAACTTTTGATGTTTTTTAGCATTTAGTATGAAAATGCTAATGATTGAGATTGAGAACTATGGTATTTTTTTTATCAAAAAAGTGGGATTTTTTCAGCCCACTGTTTTAAGAACTTTTTAATCTACATAACTGCCGAATTTCGTTAGCATATCTTTGTTCATGTCAGATTTATAGAATGTCAAACCTTAAAAATATTATTTTTTACTCATATTGAAAGCCCTTTTATTCATTTACACTATATTTTAATAATTTTAATGTTTGACATTCTATAAATCTAACATGCATAAAGGTATCATAATGAATTTTGGCAGTTATGTAGATCAAAAAGTTTTTAAAACAGTGGACTGAAAAACATCCCCATTTTTGATAAACAAATACCCAAATTCCCTATCCCGGAAAACGGCTTTAAATTTTTTTTTTGTTCAATAAAGCCAATATAATTTACCATTCGATATTGCTCAGAATTTTCTAGAAAATAATGGACATATGAGAAAACATTACTTTTCTAAATGTATAAAAAATTTTTAATCAAATAATTTTTTTTTTTTGTTTGAAAAATTTGATTTGGAATAGGACATATGGGAGTAAAAATGTCAAACTGACTATAAATTGCTTCTACAAGCATATACTTAATGTTTTCTTTTGAAAAATATAAACATTTTTATATATTTCTGGAGAAATTCGTATTCGTATTACCTTTATATGCATATACATTCGCCTCGTATATGCCACTATACCTTTAAAAAAAATGTATAGGCATGTAATGATACCTATGATCATTTTGTGAATAGGTTTCTACATTATCAACTCTACAACAGGTTCAACTGGAACCAGTGCCACTAGAAAACTTTTTAGATTAAAAAAATAAATAAGTGTAAATTTAAAAAATTTTTTTTTTTCTTTTTTTATTTAAATAACAATAAGTACAAAAACATATTTTTTGCTTAAATAACAATAAAATTTATTATATCTACTATTGTTTTGGTTGGAAAATTGCCTCCAAATATTCCATATTTGGTTTTGTATTATCTTTGTCCTGTAGCAGCCCTTTTGCTTCTTCATCTAAGTCCCGATGTTCTACTTTCCATTGACTTGGAATGCTAGAGATGAGCGGATCTGACGTTGCCAAGAATATATTAAACCGATCTTCGTTCGTAAAATCTCGTGACATTTTTCTGGTATTGTGCTCCCTATAAAATCTGTAATCTTTATTCCTTTTTTCCTGGGCTTCTTCTGACAGATCTCCTAGTGGTACTAAATGATGCCTAATGACATCCACTGCATGATAAAGGATTTTATAAACCGTTGCAGACATTTTCTCCATGGATATTTGATAGTATATATTCGAGCTGTTTCTTTGGCATAATCCCCAAATTTTCTATAATCAATTTGTTCATTGCATGCAAGTACATCAATGATTGTTTTAAATCTTGATATAAGACTTATATCAACACCTGTTATTTCAGATGCTTTTTTGGGATCAGAAAAGAACCTTCTTGCTGTATTCCCATCATTTGTATTGCCTGATCCTAGTTTTGGTTGGTCTATAATCAAGCCACATTTGCGAAATTCAGCCTGAACATGCTTCTTTTTTATACTTCTTAAATCCTTGTTGGTTTCATTGTTTCTTATTGATCCTGTAGGTCCAAAATCCAAATCATAACTGATTTTTAGTATGTGCTCCATAATACGTATTCTTGTAGGTAGCGGCGATAATCCAAATTCATATGCATTAGTATTATCTAATGGTTTTTCCGGGACTTGGTTTAATTTGCTTGATGTGGTTTGGCATATAATGCAGCTGGATGAAGCCTTTGTGTCAGTCAAAGCCTGGCCTACTTTTCCGTCTATCATCGTTAGCACTAATTGATAGTTAACTTCAATTATATGGCCATCCATTTCTAATTCTAATGGCCGTTGTGTTGCAATTTGGGCTCTTATATAACTGGTTTCATTTTTAATGGTAACAGCAGTTTCCTTTTTAAATTCAAATTTAATTGGTCTGCAGTATTTTGTAGAAGATGGTGTGAGATTTTTCCAAATATCCTTTGTTTGCATCGAACTGGTCGAAGGCTCCGAGTGTTCCAAATTCTTTACCAATCGCAATGGAACAAATGATACCATGAACATATCTGTATCTGAAGTATATTCACATATAGATTGCTTGTATCTCCGATTTCTTCGTTGATATCCTTAAGCTTCCGCCTTTTAGATCTATCGCTACAGTTCTCAAGTGATTTCTTTGGCCTCCCAAGGTTCTTTTCATTTGTACCTTCTGAAGATATCTGGACACTGAGTTCGCCATCTAACCAATTTGCAAAACTGTTGTAAAATCTAGTTTTACTCCATCCAACTTGTTTGAACCGCTTTTTTAAGTTTTTGACGAAATCGATTATTTTATTTTGCAGTTCCGATCGTATTTCAGTGATGCAGAAATATAAATTGAGTTTTCCTTCAATGTAACTTAAAACATCTTCCTCCTTTTTATTTTTAAAATACTCTTCGGATAATTCTTTATAGCTGAAGCTCTCCATTTTTATAGATATTTAAAAATTAGATTGTTATTGCTAAGATATATTTTAACAACTGAGATTTTATTCGAATACCACTGGCTTTTATACATAGCTTGCGTTATACTGTGTTCCTAGGTAGCATAATAAGGTAGAATAAAAAACTAAATTGGGCTAAAGTAGGATACGCTTAAAATCCCACAGGTATTGGTAATTCTCTCTCTCTCTCTCTTTGTCCTTCTTTACTCCTCAATGGAGCATAGGGCTTCAACATGTTGATTTCTCCAACGTAATCTGTCTCTAGCTTCAACTGCGGCATCGTCCCACGTGAAACCATATCGGTTAAGTTCGTTTTTCACTGATCGTCTCCATGTGTTGTTTGGACGGCCACGTTTTCTAGAACCTTGGGGATTCCATTTAAGTGCCATTCTTGTTATATTTGTGGCCTCTTTTCTCAGAGTGTGGCCTATCCACCTCCATTTTCTTCTTTTTATTTGTTTGCCAATTTCTTCTTCGTTCGCTAGTTGCCAAAGATCTTGGTTGCGTATAGTGGCTGGCCAAAATATTTTATGAATAATTCGAAGACATTTATTTAAACACACTTGCAGCTTCCTGGTCGTGTCTATGGATACCAACCAGGTTTCACAACCATAAAGCAAAATGGATTTGACACACGCTTTGAATATCCTCAGTTTGGTGTTCCTAGATATTTGTGTTGAGCGCCAGACCGCGTTTAGTCTACCGAATGCTGCTCTTGCTCGGTTGATTCGATTGGCTACGTCGTCTTTTGTTCCGCCTGAAGTTGTTATTATGCTACCTAGGTAACAGAATTTGTTGACGTATTCGATGCGTTGGTTGTTCAATAAAATATGATGTGAGCTATTGTTATTTATTCTCATAGCCTTTGTTTTCGCAACGGTGATTTCTAGGCCAACTGTCTTTGCTAGTTCTTGGAGGTGGTCTAACTTTGATTGCATATCACTGATCTTATGTGATAACAAACATATATCATCCGCAAAGTCAAGATCTTCGAGATGACCGCTAAATGTCCAAGTTATCCCTCTTTTGATGGAACACACTTCTCTCATTATTTCATCCAATACAATAGTAAAGAGTAGTGGCGAAAGAGGGCAACCTTGTTTTACCCCAGCATTTGTAGTGAAAGTGTTGCTGCAGGTGCCGTTGTGGAGGACTGATACTTCAGAACCATCATATAACGCTTTAATGATGTTGATGAGTTTGTCGGGAACACCTTTCTTTTTAAGACACGCCCATATTGAAGACCTGTTCATCATGTCAAAAGCTTTTTTGAAATCTACAAAAACCATATATAAAGGAGTTTGCCATTCAATACATTGTTCGATGATTATTCGAAGAGTGCTGGACTGGTCGATGCAGCTTCTGTCAGGACGAAACCCAGCTTGTTCTTCTCTTAGGCTACTCTCTAGTTTTTTCTGTATTCGCTTCTGTACTATGTTGGCAGTTATCTTATAAATCATATTCAGAAGAGTTATGCCCCTCCAATTGCCGCAGTCACGTAGATCGCCTTTCTTTGGAATTTTTATTATAACGCCTTTTTTCCACGTAGAAGGGAAATGTTCTTCCTGCCAGGCTTGTTGTAGGTGGGGATGAAGAAGCTTAGCTGCCATTTGAGGGTCAGCTAGTAGCAGTTCTGCATACATACCATCTTCACCAGCAGCTTTGTTGGATTTTTGTTTGCTTATTGCTTCTTCAATTTCACGGACTGTTGGTGCGCTGCAGGATATTGCAAGAGTGTTGTTGTTGTTTGGCAAAATAAAGTTTGGTGTATGATAACTCTGTGGTACGGAATTAATCGTTTCTTCGAAATGCTGTCTCCATCTTTCCAACTGTTGTTCATTGGTGGTAAGTAGAGTGCCATTTCTATCCCTGATTGGTTGTTGACATTTCGCCTTGTGATTGGTGAGTTCGCCTATTATTTGGTGGAGCTTCCGCATGTTGTTGGTCGCAGATGCCTCTTCAGCTTGTTCGGCAAGGCTATTTATATAGTTACGTTTATCTCTGCGGGCGGCTCGTTTGACCATTTTGACCACATTTCTATATTCCTGTCTTAGGGAGTTATCGTTGTTGTTCTTGTTGTTATTGATTCTCAGTTTAATTTTGTTTCGTTTCTTAACTTTATTCCATGTATCATCTGTTAACCACGATTTCCTCTTCGGCTCTTGCTGTCCTAGAGTTTGTATGGCTGTGCTGTATTGGTAATTATATAATATAAAATACCTAGCACAACTTGGCTTGGTACATTTATATTCCAGTCATATGAATAGGTAAAATAAAAAGAGCAAAATAAATGTTGCAAACAATTTTACACAAACTAAAAAAGTGTTCTATAGGCTGGTCCAAACAGGTACAAAAGTGCATTTGGGTTTAACCCCTTTTGACCCTCATAAATTCTATACTTCTTTTTTTTTTTTTTTTTTTTTTTTGTCATTATTTTTTTTATTGAATCTTCATATATTAAATATGAACTAACAATAATTAATCAAATCTTAACCTAATACGTTATTTTATCTCCTGCCAGTGCCAGACAAAATTTTCTTCATCACGGGTTATGTTCACTTGTATAGGTGTTTATCGCTCATCTAATTGGGTAAGTGCTGCAGTGTCTCTTCTTCTTAAGCGAGTGTGGCCGCCATGATTTAAAATATTTCGAGCTAGTGGATTTGGGTGTTGTT
Organism: Pollenia angustigena; assembly: GCA_930367215.1. Taxonomy (NCBI): domain Eukaryota; kingdom Metazoa; phylum Arthropoda; class Insecta; order Diptera; family Polleniidae; genus Pollenia; species Pollenia angustigena. The sequence continues at coordinate 4,139,697 of OV884061.1, read as the reverse complement.
CAAGCCTTTTTAAATATTTTATTGCATATTTTGTAATCATAGATTTCACTAATGGCACATTGAGATCCTTATGAATGTTTGAGTTTTTAACATACCAGGGAGCGGCTGTGATTATTCGAAGAAGTTTATTTTGGCGCCTTTGAATTTTGTCGATATTAGAGGCCGAGGCAGTGCCCCATAGTTGAATACCGTAGCACCAGATAGGCTTTAAGATAGAGTTGTAAAGTATAAGCTTGCAATCGAGACTAAGGACAGAATTTCTTCCAATAAGCCAATGAATTTGAATGGCTTTTAGTTTCATTTGAGTTAATTTTGCCTCTATATGGCATTTCCACGTTAATCGCCGATCCAGATGTATACCGAGATATTTAACATGCGAATGTTGAGGAATTATTTGATTATTGATTGTAATAGGGGGGCAAGATTCCCGGCGCAAAGTGAATGTTATATGTACACATTTTTGCTCATTGACCATTATCCTCCATTGTCTTAACCATATTTCTAGTTGAAATATATGATGCTGTAAGTAACGTGATGCTTCATAACGATTTTCGTGGACGCTTAGAAAAGCTGTATCGTCTGCAAATGTTGAAGTTTGTGTGTAGTTGCTTGTTGGCATGTCCGAAGTATAAATTAAGTATAATAGGGGGCCCAGGATGCTGCCTTGTGGGACTCCAGCGGCAATGGGCTGAGGTGAACTTAAGAAATTTCCTTCTTTAATAATAAATTGACGAAATTGGCTTTCTAGCAGCTTGTGTGTGTTTGCTGGTAAATTTTGCTTCAATTTGTGTAATAAGCCTTCATGCCAGACTTTGTCAAAAGCTTGCGAAACATCGATGAAGAGTGCTGAGCAATATTTCTTTTCTTCAAATGCTTTTCTTATGACATTTACTATTCGATGAGTCTGCTCGATTGTGCTGTGATTTCTTCTAAATCCGAACTGATGGTTTGGAATACATCTATTTTCACTTAAAATTGGTGTTAATTTTGAAACTAATAATTTCTCAAACAGCTTTGACATATTTGATAATAAGCTAATAGGTCTATAAGACTCAACTTTTGTATGATCTTTACCTGGCTTTGGTATCATGGTAACTAAGGAAACCTTCCATTTTTCAGGATAGTATTCAAGGCGTAAAATAGCATTAAAAATAAAAAGAATAATTTTCTTTGCTATGCGAGGTAGCTCCAAAAGCATTTTATTACTGATTTTATCAATACCAGGTGCCTTCTTAGTGTTTAAGTCACAAATAGCCTTTTCGATTTCTCTTATCTCAAATCTGAGGGGAATAGCTGCTCTAGCATCAACAGGTGGTAACTCGACCGCAATATTGTGAGATATATTAGGTGTTAATACGTTTTTCAAATGATTTACAAACAGGTTTCCTTTTTCATTATCATTTCTTGCCCAACTACCATTCAAGTTTCTTAATGGTGGCTTAGATATAACAGGCCTTTTTAGATTTCTAGCTGCACGCCATAATGAGTAGTCAGATTGTGGAGTTGCATCAAGTTCCTTAAGATATTTTTCTAGAGAAGCCGTTTTCTGATTCTGTAGTAACTTTCTTAGCCTTTTTGTGCATTCTTTTAATAAAATCTTAAGTTGCGGGGATCTGTAAAGTTGCCACTCTCTTCGAACTCTCCTTTTTTCAGTCAAGAGCCGCTCGACATCTGAAGAACATATTTTATTTTTTGGTTTCATTGTTTCTTATTGATCCTGTAGGTCCAAAATCCAAATCATAACTGATTTTTAGTATGTGTTCCATAATACGTATTCTTGTATGTAGCGGCGATAATCCAAATTCATATGCATTAGTATTATCTAATGGTTTTTCCGGGACTTGGTTTAATTTGCTTGATGTGGTTTGGCATATAATGCAGCTGGATGAAGCCTTTGTGTCAGTCAAAGCCTGGCCTACTTTTCCGTCTATCATCGTTAGCACTAATTGATAGTTAACTTCAATTATATGGCCATCCATTTCTAATTCTAATGGCCGTTGTGTTGCAATTTGGGCTCTTATATAACTGGTTTCATTTTTAATGGTAACAGCAGTTTCCTTTTTAAATTCAAATTTAATTGGTCTGCAGTATTTTGTAGAAGATGGTGTGAGATTTTTCCAAATATCCTTTGTTTGCATCGAACTGGTCGAAGGCTCCGAGTGTTCCAAATTCTTTACCAATCGCAATGGAACAAATGATACCATAAACATATCTGTATCTGAAGTATATTCACATATAGATTGCTTGTATCTCCGATTTCTTCGTTGATATCCTTAAGCTTCCGCCTTTTAGATCTATCGCTACAGTTCTCAAGTGATTTCTTTGGCCTCCCAAGGTTCTTTTCATTTGTACCTTCTGAAGATATCTGGACACTGAGTTCGCCATCTAACCAATTTGCAAAACTGTTGTAAAATCTAGTTTTACTCCATCCAACTTGTTTGAACCGCTTTTTTAAGTTTTTGACGAAATCGATTATTTTATTTTGCAGTTCCGATCGTATTTCAGTGATGCAGAAATATAAATTGAGTTTTCCTTCAATGTAACTTAAAACATCTTCCTCCTTTTTATTTTTAAAATACTCTTCGGATAATTCTTTATAGCTGAAGCTCTCCATTTTTATAGATATTTAAAAATTAGATTGTTATTGCTAAGATATATTTTAACAACTGAGATTTTATTCGAATACCACTGGCTTTTATACATAGCTTGCGTTATACTGTGTTCCTAGGTAGCATAATAAGGTAGAATAAAAAACTAAATTGGGCTAAAGTAGGATACGCTTAAAATCCCACAGGTATTGGTAATTCTCTCTCTCTCTCTCTTTGTCCTTCTTTACTCCTCAATGGAGCATAGGGCTTCAACATGTTGATTTCTCCAACGTAATCTGTCTCTAGCTTCAACTGCGGCATCGTCCCACGTGAAACCATATCGGTTAAGTTCGTTTTTAACTGATCGTCTCCATGTGTTGTTTGGACGGCCACGTTTTCTAGAACCTTGGGGATTCCATTTAAGTGCCATTCTTGTTATATTTGTGGCCTCTTTTCTCAGAGTGTGGCCTATCCACCTCCATTTTCTTCTTTTTATTTGTTTGCCAATTTCTTCTTCGTTCGCTAGTTGCCAAAGATCTTGGTTGCGTATAGTGGCTGGCCAAAATATTTTATGAATAATTCGAAGACATTTATTTAAACACACTTGCAGCTTCCTGGTCGTGTCTATGGATACCAACCAGGTTTCACAACCATAAAGCAAAATGGATTTGACACACGCTTTGAATATCCTCAGTTTGGTGTTCCTAGATATTTGTGTTGAGCGCCAGACCGCGTTTAGTCTACCGAATGCTGCTCTTGCTCGGTTGATTCGATTGGCTACGTCGTCTTTTGTTCCGCCTGAAGTTGTTATTATGCTACCTAGGTAACAGAATTTGTTGACGTATTCGATGCGTTGGTTGTTCAATAAAATATGATGTGAGCTATTGTTATTTATTCTCATAGCCTTTGTTTTCGCAACGGTGATTTCTAGGCCAACTGTCTTTGCTAGTTCTTGGAGGTGGTCTAACTTTGATTGCATATCACTGATCTTATGTGATAACAAACATATATCATCCGCAAAGTCAAGATCTTCGAGATGACCGCTAAATGTCCAAGTTATCCCTCTTTTGATGGAACACACTTCTCTCATTATTTCATCCAATACAATAGTAAAGAGTAGTGGCGAAAGAGGGCAACCTTGTTTTACCCCAGCATTTGTAGTGAAAGTGTTGCTGCAGGTGCCGTTGTGGAGGACTGATACTTCAGAACCATCATATATTGATTGTAATAGGGGGGCAAGATTCCCGGCGCAAAGTGAATGTTATATGTACACATTTTTGCTCATTGACCATTATCCTCCATTGTCTTAACCATATTTCTAGTTGAAATATATGATGCTGTAAGTAACGTGATGCTTCATAACGATTTTCGTGGACGCTTAGAAAAGCTGTATCGTCTGCAAATGTTGAAGTTTGTGTGTAGTTGCTTGTTGGCATGTCCGAAGTATAAATTAAGTATAATAGGGGGCCCAGGATGCTGCCTTGTGGGACTCCAGCGGCAATGGGCTGAGGTGAACTTAAGAAATTTCCTTCTTTAATAATAAATTGACGACCGACTAAGTAGCTTTCTAGCAGCTTGTGTGTGTTTGCTGGTAAATTTTGCTTCAATTTGTGTAATAAGCCTTCATGCCAGACTTTGTCAAAAGCTTGCGAAACATCGATGAAGAGTGCTGAACAATATTTCTTTTCTTCAAATGCTTTTCTTATGACATTTACTATTCGATGAGTCTGCTCGATTGTGCTGTGTTTTCTTCTAAATCCGAACTGATGGTTTGGAATACATCTATTTTCACTTAAAATTGGTGTTAATTTTGAAACTAATAATTTCTCAAACAGCTTTGACATATTTGATAATAAGCTAATAGGTCTATAAGACTCAACTTTTGTATGATCTTTACCTGGCTTTGGTATCATGGTAACTAAGGAAACCTTCCATTTTTCAGGATAGTATTCAAGGCGTAAAATAGCATTAAAAATAAAAAGAATAATTTTCTTTGCTATGCGAGGTAGCTCCAAAAGCATTTTATTACTGATTTTATCAATACCAGGTGCCTTCTTAGTGTTTAAGTCACAAATAGCCTTTTCGATTTCTCTTATCTCAAATCTGAGGGGAATAGCTGCTCTAGCATCAACAGGTGGTAACTCGACCGCAATATTGTGAGATATATTAGGTGTAAATACGTTTTTCAAATGATTTACAAACAGGTTTCCTTTTTCATTATCATTTCTTGCCCAACTACCATTCAAGTTTCTTAATGGTGGCTTAGATATAACTGGCCTTTTTAGATTTCTAGCTGCACGCCATAATGAGTAGTCAGATTGTGGAGTTGCATCAAGTTCCTTAAGATATTTTTCTAGAGAAGCCGTTTTCTGATTCTGTAGTAACTTTCTTAGCCTTTTTGTGCATTCTTTTAATAAAATCTTAAGTTGCGGGGATCTGTAAAGTTGCCACTCTCTTCGAACTCTCCTTTTTTCAGTCAAGAGCCGCTCGACATCTGAAGAACATATTTTATTATTTTTAATTTTTTTGGGGGTAACGCTGGAGTGTTGAACAGCTAGTTTAAGATAACTGTCAAAGTTAACAAGAGAGAGATCCACATTCTCCGGTGTACTAAGCGGAATATTTTCTGTGCAATGGGCACTGAGAAATTTTTTATATTTTAACCAATTTATTTGTGTGGCTGGCGTCGCTAAGTAACCTGACGGAAATACAATTCTATTTGGGTTCGATATAGTAACAATTGTAGGTGTGTGGTCGGATGATAATTCTAAGGAAGCTTCAACATGAATCGTTTCTGTGGGGATGTTTTTAACCACGCCAAAGTCGATAACATCTGGAATTTTTTGCTGATCAGTAGGCCAATATGTTGGTTGCCCGCTCGCGACCACATTTAAACCCATTTTAGAGATTGTGTTAAACAAAACACGACCTTTTGGTGTTATAAGTCATGACCCCCAGAAGGTATGTTTAGCGTTATAATCGCCAGCGGCCAGAAAACAGGGTCCTAATGATTTATAATATTGGCCTTCTGATATGGAAAATCTAGGTGGAGAGTTAAAGAAGAAATTACTATGTTTCGATTTAGCTCCTCAACACAAATAGTCGTTGCTTGCAGATAGTCTTCACGGTGATCACACATAATGTAGTGTTTGACTCGAGTTTTTATTAAGATGGCAGAACCTCCACAAGCTCTATCTCGAGGGTCCTTGGTATCATATAGTATATAACCATTGATTTTAAACGTATTTCTTGAGGTCAAATGAGTTTCAGAAATCATCATGACATCAATTTGTTTATTTTTAAGAAAGTATTCTAATTCATTTTTATGTTGGCGGATGCCGTTTGCGTTCCAAAAACAAATTTTTAAACAGTTCATGGTTTGTTAAGTACAGCTTGCAATAACATCGATTGCATTCTAAGCATTTCCTGCATCATATTACCCATTGTGTTCGTAAAATTATTTACTGTTTGCACTAATGTTTCCATGGTTTTTTCTAAACGACTTAAATTAGAAACCGGAGTTTCATCATTACTTGGCGATGCACCTTGCATTGGCTGATGGTTTGATTTTAGGACGTTAGCGTAAGAAGTTTTGTTATTACTAGGCTGGGGGGCTTGAATTGCATTTGTGTTTACCTGATTTGCAACCTGCATTTGAGGGGTATTTGTTTTCAGTCCAACCGTCTGCTTGACAATATTATATACTGGGCATCCTCTATAATTGGCAGTGTGATTACCGCCACAGTTGCTACATTTTTTTACGTTGGGGTCGGTTTTAGACTTATCGCAAGAAACTGTACCGTGTAGTTCACCACATACTACGCAGACAGGTGGTAAGTAGCAGTATGCCTTGGTATGGCCAAATTCTTGGCAGTTTAAGCACTGAACAGGTCCATTTTTTTTGTGCGGCTCTTCTATAGTTATTCTTCTGTAGAGAATATATTTTAAATTGTAAATAGGATGTGTTTCGTTTTTTTTAAGTTTTACATCGCCGGGTTCAAACTCCACTCGAAAAAGTGGTTGGGGAATTTTGTCTCTATTTTTAATATTTACTACATGTTTTACCTTGAAGCCTTTTTCTTCTAGGAATGTTTTAACCTCTTCTGGGTCCACACATGAGTCAATACCCTTAATCACTATCTGTAGACCTTTACTGCTTTTCAGTTGGTAGGCATAAAAGTTTTTTTTAAGCGTTTCAAAGTTGTTTACTATTTTGCGAAAATCATTCTCATTATTGACTTGTATTTTTGTCTCGTTTATACTTCCACGCTTTATAGCCGCTACGTAAAACGAATTTTCACCTATCACCGATATCAAACTCTTTATGAGCTCATTTGAATTTTGCTCCCTTAGATATATCGGGGGAGGCTTGGATGGTTTAATGACGTTTGGTGCTTCAGAGGATTCATCCTCCAGAATTGCAAAACGATTTTGAGTATTTATTTTATCAAAAGATGGTACTTTTGAGGCCGAAGCAACTGCTGCAGAGGTAGGGCTGCGTCCCCGTTTAAGCACTGTTATGTACCTGTCCATACCAACTTGTACTGTAGGCTTTTGACAACTTTTTACAGGGGGGTTTTCCATTGCATTTGTGTTTGAGTTCATGGTATCATTTCCCACTAAATTTGTTTTTGACGTCACGGCAATACTTGCTAGGCTGGCAACACTTGTCACCAAATCTAGTTGTAGTTTTTTTAATGAGTCACTATCCACTGTTTTCGTAAACACCGAGGGTGGTAGGGAACGTGTTCGAATAATTGGCTTAGCCGTTAAATAGTTTATATTGTTTTGTTTTGTTTTATTTATTTCTACATTATTTTCGTTTGCCTGAACTAAAACGTAAACGTTTCTTTCATTTTGTCTTAGTGTTGTTTCACTGTTCGTACTCATGCAAAGAGTTGTTTTTGTTTTTCACCGTTTTGCTTTGCTTTAATATTTTTATTATTTATTGTATTTTACAACAACAAAAAAAACAAGAAATTTAAATTTAAATGTTTTTGTTCAGAATATGTATACACATGTATGAACATTCATACGTACATACATATATATTTTTACTGTTTTATTTTATTTAATTTTATCGTTTTAAATTGTTCACTATTATGTTAAGTAATTTAAATAACAAAATATATTATTTTTTTTTTAAGCGTCAATTCGCTGCTTATATTTATGTATTACAAAATCAAATGTGATTAATTAATAGTTCAAATCGTATGCGGGGCTAAAAATACACGTCTGTATCACAACAAAGCACAAACCGAACTTCTGAATTTCAATTTGACTACAATATAGAACCTGAAAAATATTTAATAACACAGCAGGTATAATCGGTACAGTAATACAACATAACATTGTTTGAAGACTGCTTTACCACCAATATAAAAAATGTTGAACCCACTATTGATAAGAGTTTGACATAAATCATAATCCATCCGATTAAAAAACTAGAAAAACCGTTATAAAATCAAGCCAAAAAATTCGTTTTATCCGAATATCTCCAAAGGCAAAGGAGATAACCTAAAAATTTAAGCATATTTTTTGTAGCACACCTTAAATTTAATTTTTTTTGAAATCCATAAAATATTTTTGGTGAATTTTTTAAAAGTTTGAATTTCCGAGGTTACCAATTTTAGAGGTCCGCAAGTCACACTCCCGACCCTCCATTCTTTCAATTCAACTCAAAAGCTATCCGGCTATGACAGTTTAAAATTTCATTTAAATATGTTCAGCCGTTCCCAAGAAAAACTTTTTGATTTTTAGTAATAGGTGGTAGTTATTTCATACATTACCTGGTAAGTAGTTGTCATTACAATTGTCATTATTCTGAAAACTTCTATAAGTACTTACTAGTAATGACCTCAGCAACTACTTATTACTTCTGTTATTTTCACTACTGAATATTTGCTTACTGGTAACGTACTCAATAACTACTTATTAGGTCTATTAACTAGTGATTTTTTGGCTTCTGGTAAGTTTATTGTAAGTACTTACAATTCAACTTACTTGTAGTTAAATAATAACTAGGTATTTTTTGACTTCTAGTAAGTGTATTTTGTAAGTACTGAATTCTGTGGACACCTCGAACAAAAATAAGTAGTTATTCAGCCGAAAAATAAGTAGTGTTTATTTTCTCCAACATTATTTGCTAACTTACCAGGTAAGTAAAGTTTTTGCTGGGTTCATAAGAAGCAAAATAATTTTTCAAAACAAAACGTTTGTAAACCATTGTGTTATATTTCAGTCATATGAGCAGCTTAAATAAAAATAGCAAAAAAAAATGTTGCGAGTAATTTCATTAAAATGAAAAAAGTGTTCAACAGACAGTTCCAAACAGTTGAACAAGTATAAATGAGGTTAAAGAGGACACTTTCAGTTTTCTGATGGTACTAAAATCTCTTTAACCCATTTTGACCCTAACAAGTTCTACTCCTCTAAAATTCGGATTTAACTAAAATATAGAACCTGGGGAAACATTTAATAACACATCAGGTATAAATGATACAGTGATGTAATGAACCACTTTTAAAGACTACTATCCCACTAATATAACAAAAAAAATTCGACCCATTATTGATAACGGTTTGCGAGAAATCATAATTTAGTTCTGATCAAATTTACAAAAATTAATTTTTTTCTAAAACAACATAAAATATTTGTTTCCAGCAGCATGCCATAGCCACAATTATCAATATTTTAATCTAGTTTTTTTGGATACCTTAGTTCTAATATGTTTGCTATCGAATGGCATTAAAATTTTTGAAATCGGCGATGACAAAAAATTGGACTTTTGGCCGATGAAATTCAATTTTCAGCCATAGTGCGCCGCACACTGGTTCATATTTTGAGAAGGCGGCCACAATTATTTTTTTTTATGTTCTCCGATTTTAAATTTTTTTTATTCATGTGAAAGTAAATACTAGTGAACCTCCGGAGCCAAAAAATTTCAACCCTATTTCAACTATTTCATTGAGAACAGGGTGGTCCGAAATGGACTTTCTCAATATTTGGTTATAGTTTTGAATTTCTGAGTCAATTTTTGAAGTTGAAATGCTCATAACTTTTTTGTTTTTTAAGATTTTTTGACAGAATAAGTTTTGTGAATTAGTTTATTTTATTAGCTACACGTGGTTTAAAGGGTTAAACTCTGCGAAACCTAAAACTATTTAATTTTTTTTTTTTAATGTCTAAATTTCCTGGAAATTTCCTACTTTATAAAGCATAAGTCCTGCCCGTCAAAACGCGTCAAAAAAATCTATACTCTCTTTTAGTCCAGAATCTAACCTACATTTCTATACCCCATTGTACACACGTCTGGATACGACCTTGAGAACTACAGCAATTTCTGTGACCCAAGGTAAGATATTCGGTTCAAAAAATAAGTCCTGCAAGTATACATTACTGAAATTAAAGAAGATGAGTCAGTTCAGGCCAAATGGTAAAAAAACCAGCACGCAGTTATATTTTACATGAAAATTACCTACATGTTATCCTTTTAAAAAGTGTAAAAACAGGGGTTTTTATGTTTCAAAGAAATGCTAATAAAAGATTAAATTTGTATTTAAAAAAGGGTTTTTATGTTTCAAAGAAGTGGTAACAAAAGATCATTTAAAAAAACTTCTATCAAGAGTATAAAAATGCATGCATTCATAATTTTACCTTCATTATTGTTTAAACAATGGCTAAGTTCAGTTATAAAGATCTCGCAGATATATATTTTCAACAGAAAGATGAAAAAGATTTTGTGTTACACATAATGAATAATCCATTCTTTAAATTATGCAACGAACAAGAAATCAAAATACATAAGATAAAAATTAAAAGTTTTTCATTTACATTAAGAAAACGGTACCTTAAATGTTCTAGAAACAAGAAAAAGTTTTACTTACGCAACGAAAAATGGCTAACAAATGATCTGATTTTTAAGAAGCTGTCAATAACCGCTAAGGAAACTGGAAAAGTGGGTCGGCCCGCAAAACAAATTGACAATTATTGACGATTATTAAATACACTTGATGCTGACTGTTTAAAAAAAACTTAAAAATTGCAGCATCACTTTATTTTCTAAATGGGGATGTTATGGAAGCTCTGGTCAGAAACAATACAAGCAATGTAATGCAGAAAACTCATCTGATGCTAACTTATTCATGGTATCTTTAGTTCCATTACGTTTAAGAAAAACTTATATTGGCTTAGAGCCGTCAACCAGTAGAGTTACAGATATGGATGTATGGAAAAATGAAATTCCCTCTTCAACAAAGTATTGCAGACCAATAAAGTTTGTTTACAAAAAGGAAACTAAAGATGTCATAACTGAAGAAGTTCGAAAAATAAAAGATCAAATTAAAGAACTTCAACCGGCAATATTTAAATTTGATGACCAATGCATTGAAATTAATTTTCAAATGTTCCTTACAATGATCGATGGAAAAGTTACACAAGCATTAACCGAAACAAAGTCTTCGTCAAGCTGTACCATTTTTTTTTTCAATGATAAAGCGGGGAGGTTTCCCACAGTGACAGGTACTGCGACCAGGTTAGGTCTATTGTACCCACTCCCCTTAGTTGGCCAAAAGACCCTCTGCTTCCCATAGGAACCCAACCAGGGCCTTTGCCGGTATTTCACCGATTCGGGACGCACACATTATAACATTCCCCAAGTGCCTGCTTCTGGCCCATGCCAGCGCCGGGCAGTCACACAGTACATGCTCCGTCGGCTCGTCCCCGTCTAGACACAGTCTGCATTCCTGACCCTCAGCCAGGCCCATCCGATAAATGTGGTATTTGATCGTGTGGTGACCAGTCAGATAGGCCACCAGCAGTCGCAGATCCCGTCTGCCGAGACCATCCGTCCTCATTACTTTTCCGGGAGAGATAAATTTCCTTGCCTGACGCATTCCCGGAAGCGATACCCAGTATCCCCTATGTTCGCCCAGTCCTCCATGAGGGACTGGACGTCTGCCCAACTTAATCCACAGAAGGGCTCTGGACCCATCAACCGGGCGTTAGAACCAGCCCTGGCCAGCTCATCAGCCATTCCATTACCCGGGATCCCTGAGTGCCCCGGCACCCAGCAGAGCGTCACTCTGCTCCTAGTCCCCAGCTCCTGTAGCTTTTCACGGCACTCCGCCACCAGCCTCGAGGACATTCTCCAAGAAGAGAGTGCTTAAATGGCCGCTTGGCTATCTGTGAAAAACACCCGCTGATTCGCCCATTGCCATCGAGAGTCGTGTATTAGGTCCAAAAACCCCTGCACCAACTCCGTGCTCCGATTTTGACCCGTCAGTATACCAGTGCAATTCATGGTTTCCCCCACATGGATTCCCAACACTCCAGGACCTCTCGTCCGGAATGATTGCCCTGAGCATTCTGTTGAAGACCAGTTCCGTGGTCATTATGTCTGCCCTTGTACAGACAGATAGGCCTGGAGCCATGTCCATCAAGCTAGCATGCCCCTGGACCTCAGCAAGTCCCGATGTCAGCTTGATCCTAAGAAGACTGGACATAGCAGTCCTCCTTATATGGATGTGTAGTGGCAGTATGCCCACTATAACCTCCAGTGCTGCCGTGGGACATGTGCGCATCACCCCCGTCAGGGCCAGACACACCATCCGCTGCAGCTTGTTGCACCTCCCCATTGCAGTCTCCTGCCGAATCTTAGGCCACCATACCAATGATCCGTAAGTAACTATCGGTCTGACTATCGTAAAGTATAGCCATTTTACCATACTTGGACTAAAACCCCAAGTTCTCCCAAAGAAGCTCTTGCATGCCCAGAAGGCCCTTACCGCCCTCCCGAGGGTTTGATCCAAGTGCGAGTTCCAATTGAGCCGTCTGTCCAGAACAATTCCCAGATATTTGACCTCATTGGAATACTCAACCTCCATTTCGTCCACCACTAGCTTCTCAAGCCTGTAGTTGTACCTCCTCGTGAACGGTATCATGTCCGCCTTGCTAGGGCTGATATTCAACCCCCTTTCATGGCACCATCCAAGAACCCTATTGAGAGCACCCTGCATCACCTCCGTGATGGTGCTCTCGAACTTTCCAGTCACCACTATTGCCAGGTCGTCCGCATAGCCAATGGCCTTAAGGCCATATCCCTCCAACCAACAGATCATCAATCACCTGGCACCATAATAGAGGTGATAGCACCCTAGTGTCATTCCAGGAGGCTGTGATTTTCCTTTCCCTCAACATAGCCCCGATCCAGTTGACCGTGAGCTCGTCTATCCGCTTCCGCGCCAGAGCATCCGTGATAGAACCGTAGCTCGTGTTGTCAAAGGCACCCTCCACGTCAAGAAATGCACACAATGCGATCTCCCCATTACGTTGTGCCTTTTCTATCTGCGCAACCAAATCGTGCAATGCCACCTCAGTCGACTTACCCTTTTGGTAAGCAAACTGCGTTCGGTGCAATGGTGTGGAAGCCTGCAGTTTTTCCCTGATGTGCAGGTCCAGTAGCCGCTCAACAGTCTTCAGCAGAAATGATGTAAGGCTGATAGGTCTATAAGATTTCGGCTTCTCCAGCGGCCTGTTGCCAGCTTTGGGAATAAATACAACCCTGACCGTACGCCAAGTAGTCGGAATGTATCCCCAGGTGAAACTTGCCTTAAAAAGACCAATCAGCGGCCCTATTATCATATCAAGACTCTCCTGTAACAATACAGGGAAGATTCCGTCACCTCCTGGTGACTTGAATGGGCCGAACGAGCCAACTGCCCACCGTACCCTATCCTCATCGAAAATTCTACCGGCTAAGCCATTAGCCCGGCGAGTCCCCGGGATTGCCGTCTCGACGTTTGTGTGCTCAGTATCATCCACAACAGTCGAGCCCGGAAAGTGTACCCGTAGCAAGGTTTCCAAAGTCTCCCTGCGGTTTGTCGTGAAGGAACCATCTGTCCTCTCCACCAGACCCACTCCATTTGAGTGTCCCTTGGTCATTACCCTGTGAAGTCTTGCCGAGCTAGGGAGGCCTGCGACACTACTGCAAAAGTTCCTCCATGAATCCCGTTTGGATTTGCGTAAGGATTTGTTATATTCTGTTAGGGCACCTTTGTACTCCTGCCAGTTTTTGGTCCGTTTTGTCCTGTTGAATAACCTCCTGACATGCCTCCGCTTCTGCTCGAGCGTTTCATTCCATCATGGAGTCCTACGGCTAGAGCTTAAGGGTCGCAATGTCGTACTCCCCCGAAAGGAGGAGAGCAATGTTTCCTCAACAAGGTTGGCTGCTAGCTCAATCTCATCAACAGACCCGATATCTGTCATTAGGAGCTCCGCCTTCCGGTTCACAAGGGACCTGAACTCATTCCAGTCCGTTCGTCTGGGATTGTAAGCGCCTGTATGCAAATTCTCCCCCCCGGTATGTCAAACCTAATATGTTGATGGTCCGATAGCGAGGCCACGTCCGTAACCCTCCAGTTACGAATTGAATCGCGCAAAGCGCCGCTAACCAGTGTAAGGTCTAATACCTCCTCCCTGATCGCATTACTAAAGGTCGGCTTGCAGCCGACATTGGCTATGTCTAAGTTTGTACCTACCAGATATTCCAGTAGTAACTCACCTCTTTTGTTAATGTTGCTGCTACCCCAAACGGTGTGATGGGCATTGGCATCGCAGCCCAGGATAAGCTGCTTTCCATGCATACCGCAGTACAACACCAGGTCCGCCACCTCTTTCGGTGGGGCTATTTCTTCTTCGCCGGGGAAATAGGCCGTCGCGAAGACGATCTCCGACGACCCCCGTTCAGTGGGTATGGTCATCTGTGCTGCCACTAGATCTCTGAAAATAAAATTAGTCAATGGAGTAATGTCAACACAATTGTCGACAAGCAACGCTACGCGCGGCTTGTCCACTGACCGATCATAAATCAGCTTACTTGATTGGGATAGTAGTCCCCGGATCTGGCCACTATTGATCCATGGCTCCTGCAAAAGCGCAAGACTGATGTTTTCTTCGGCAAAGATCCTGCACAACGTGGCCGACGCCCCTTTGGCGAGATGCAGGTTTGCCTGTAGCACCTTAATGGTGCCCATCGCTATCCCTAATGGACCGCTGCACCAACTCCCCCAAACGGTATCGTCGGGGTCCCTTCCCTCGCGACCCTTTGGTTGGTTTTTCTGATCTTTCCACAGGGTTGGGTGTGCTGCTTTTGGCCGGGGGTTGAGGCTTTCGGACGATTTCCGCCAAACCTCCCTTGTCCGCCCGTTTATTCCCGCGAGCATAAGCTGCCCTGCTGGTAGACGGGCCATCCTCAAGGGCGGATTCTCCCCCTTTGATTTGTGACGATTTACCAGCTTTCCTTGCCGCATTCCCCGCTGGATTCTCGCCCTTTTTTTCGCCACCATCCTTTGAACCAGTGTTCTTGAGGTGCAGTCTCACTTGCCCAAAGCAGTAGCTGACCTTTCCTCCCATTTTCACAAGCTTCTGGTAGGAGCAAGCATCCACTGCCAGACGAAGATGGAGGAATTCGCCGTGTACTTGTCTTTGCGCCACTGCCCAATGAGTTGCAGCCAAGTCATTCTGAGCCGCTATGAAGGCCAGAACCCTCTCATTGGACAGCTCAAGACTATGTGGGAAGTACCCTCTCACAAAGTGCGTGCGGTGGAATTGTTCCTCAAGGACGATTTTACATTTCACCCCTGATTTCTCCTTGATGTAATCAAGGTTGGACTTAGTCCATTCCGCCGTCTCATTGTTGACGCACACAAGCATCAACCAGTCGGTGCGCCGTAGACAGCTTTCAAACTGTGGTTTGAAAGTACCTGCTTTCTCAATAACCGCCTGAAGAATCGTACTTTTGACCCTTTCAATCTGGTCGGCAGTTAAAAGAAACAGCTTCAAGTGCTGAGACAAAACCCAGTCTAATGCCCTTTGGCGTCTGGACCTTTTGGGCATATGTCTGTTTCGCACATGCACGCTTTGCCGGAGCTCCAGTAGAGGGAGAGTTCTCGGATCGTTCCCTCTTTAGTGTTGCGACTGCCGGAGCCCTTGTGGCTTCCCTTAAGGCGTCTTCCCTCGACAGTCCTTTTTTTAAGGCCGCTTTAAGAAACCGCCGCTCCCTTGAGTTGAGCTTAACGAATCCCATTCCGGATTCCAGGCTGAGCCCCTGTAAATTTACGCCTCGCACTGTGCTGCCAGACTTCACCGAGCTCACGCTGCAAGCATCATCCTGCTCAGCAACTTCGGTATCAGAGCCAGAGGACATTATCTCCTCTTGCGTTAATCTAGGCACTTCGGTCGCGGCACGAGTTGCCGCCTCCGTGGACCTTTTGTCCTCCGCCTTCAGGTTGGTACCTCCAACTGCTTGCCCAGTGGCGCTGCCATTGTTGTCGGTTGCCAGGTTGTTTGTTGGGTTCTCCGAGCTAGAAGACAATACCCCTTGCTGCGGATTTCCGATTGCTGAGGTCGTTTCCTCAGCTCCTTCATTCACGGACCACATGTCCGCTTCCAGAAGCTTGGTACCAGCGTTAACGTGCCCAATGGCTCCGCTAATGTTGGTGGTTCTTTAAAATTTGTATCCATTAATATTTTTTTTTTTCAAATGAAGGGATGGGTATGGTCACCCATGGCAGAGCCCGTGTACCACGGGAAGTCTAAATTAAAACTGGAGGTCGACCTGTATCTAGAGTCCGCTTACTAATGACCAAACTCCCCTCTGGCCATGCATCCATCGGCGTAAGCTGTTCCACCTTGGATTGGGGTGATTTTTTGCAGAGTTGTCTTCTCTCCGCCCGACTACCATTAGCCAGCATCCAGAGCAGAAACATGACCGTGCTGAGGATCTGTTACCAGCCGTCCCCACGTGGAGGGTATAGTCGCACTTCCAGATGTGAGACACAGTTACGGCATGATCACAAAGATGCATGTTAATCCCCCTGTGTCTCCATCCGGCTGACGGCTGTACCATATGCAAAAAGACATCAAATCAATTAAGCCAACCCCCATCACAAGACAATAGTTTCAATGAAGCATACGAATTTGGAATGTCCCCTCTTCATACCAGAATTCGTTTTATGGAGCATATTCTTAAATTGGGCTATGATTTGGAATTTGGCCCGTTAGGCGAAACAGTGAGAAAAAACAAAGAAAATGTGGAAAAAGGAAGCAAACAAAAAAACAAATTCAAGAAAAATACCTTCACCTAGGCCTTATAATTGATCAGCCAAAACAAGGAGAAGGAAATTCAAATGATGGAAACACTGCAAGGAGATTCTTTTCCGATCCAGAAACTGCAGCATCTATCACAGGAGTACATTTTGAATTAATAAGACGATTCCAGATCATTTTGCAAGTTATATCATGCAGCAGAAAGATAAATGCAAAACAATTTGGCCAGTATGCAAATGAAACAGCAATTCTTTATAACAAAAAATACTCCTGGAGACATATGCCAACCACAGTTCATAAAATTTTATACCATGGGGAACAAATAGTTCAACACAATATGCTACCAATTGGAGATCTATCTGAAGAAGCGCAAGAAAAAAGAAACAAAGACTACAGATTCTTCCGCGAGCATAACACAAGAAAAATGTCCAGATGTTGTACTAATGAAGATCTTATTACTATTTTGTTGTGCACATCAGATCCATATATGTCCAGTATTCGAAAAAATGGAAATCAACCTCAATCGAATTAGAGGAAGAAGCCAAACAACTTCTGGAAAATTAAACCCAAAGCTATTTAAAAGAAATTTTTACTAATATTATTTAATTTAAAATTGTTCATAGATTATAATTGGTTTTTGATTTAAGTATACATATATTTGTATTAATATATAAAAATATAATACACATATGTACATCTCAAACCAAAAATAAAAGTTGTAGCGCCGCTATATTAATGTATTTAATTATTATATACTAATTTACACTTATTCGAATTACAATACAATATTGACTTACTATGATTTTATTTATTTACTTATGGATTTACCTAATTAATTTGAATTTGAATTTAACGGTCTGTAATAAAAGACATTTACTTTTGTTTAAATACAACCCTGTGTTGTGAGTGGCATATGTTTATAGTTTGAGAGTCAATTGTAGTTTGTATAATCGCTTATTTTGTTTTATGCTGTATTCTTATTAAACTTAGATGTAAGAATTTTGTTAAATAAAAATCACTCTGAATTTAGCTTTCGAGCAGTGAAGACCTCCTCGGCTTTTCCTTTAAAACTTACATAAAATATAAATATTAAAAACCCCAACTAACCCTTGTGGACTAAAGGCCCTTGTGGACGTTGGATAAGTCTAGGAACCGAAGCTGACCTAAGTGTCTCTTCAGAGCCAGACTATAATCAAAAACTCATAAAATAATAAAAACATAAATTAGCTCCCAGCTACATTGGCGCCCAACGTAAAGAAAAGTTTTCTTAAAAAAAAAAAAAAAAGTTTTTGTTAACTTCAACTACATTTTTGGCAAAGAATACCAAATATTTCCACATGCATTAATTTATTTGCAATTACACTCAACCATTGGAGATCGTTTTTGTGGAATTTTTTTCTTCTTCTGCAATTGTTGTTGTTGTTACATTTTGTTCGCTGCTAAACAGGTTGCTTCGTCATTCGTTTGTTGTTGTTGTGCACATTATTTTTTCGATGCAATTTAACGGCTAATTTTCTACATACGGGTTGGCTTCTGTTGTTGTTGTGCGTATTGTTTTCTGTGTCACACACACATACATACTTACGTTTGGTAACGTTTCGGCTGCTGCTACTGTTTCGCTGCGATACAAATAATTTATTTAACTACTAAGATTGTGCGTATTGTTTTCTGTATCACATATACATACATACGTACATTTGGTAACGTGTCTGCTGCTGCTGCTGCTGTTTCGCTGCAATTTAACTGCTTAGAGTGTGCGTATTGTTTATGTGTCACATATACATACATACGTACATTTGGTAACGTGTCTGCTGCTGCTGCTGTTTCGCTGCAATTTAACTACTTAGATTGTGCGTATTGTTTTCTGTATCACATATACATACATACATACGTACATTTGGTAACGTGTCTGCTGCTGCTGCTTTTTCGCTGCGACACAAATAATTTGGTGTATTTTATATACGTTGGTGGTGTTTTCCTATACGCTGCCGCGGCGTTAAAATATAAACTGTTTGCTCTTAATTGCCTGCTTATATAATTATATAACAGTGTTGCCATATATATAAAAAATTTATAAGTGGAAAATGCCTAGAACCACGATGAATTCCCAAAACGCTGAAATGGCTGCCACAAATCAATATTTTAGTGATCCTGTTACGGGTATTGGTTCTGCTGCATCCACTATATCAGCAACAAGTGCTATACCAAATAATTCCACTCAAAATCCACTGTCTAATGACACAAATATGTCTCAAAATAGTGCTGGAATTAATCCTCAATTGATAAGCCTTACTCAACGTCAATTTTCGGATCTATTAGGGAGCTTTAGTGTTAGACGAGAAAATAAGTCAACATTTAGTGCCTGTAGTGCAAGGTTTAATGGCGGTCGCAGTACAACAAAGGTCGAGGATTTTATTGCCACTATTTTAGTTTTTAAAGAAGCTGAAAATATCTCAGACGCGTTTGCTCTTTTAAGCCTACCCCTTCTTCTAGAAGGATATGCATCTACATGGTGGCAAGGTGTTAAACACGAAGCACGAACGTTTGAGGAAGCTATTAGTTTACTGAGAAATGCTTTTTCCCCTCCAAAGCCTGACTGGAGAATTTTTTCTGAAATATTTCAGGATAAACAAAAACTGAATGAACCGACAGACAGTTTTATTTGTAGAAAGAGGCGTTTGTTTGCGCAACTTAAAGATAGACTGCCTGAAAAGACCATTATAAATATGATATTCTCTCAGATAAGTGTGCAGATTCGAGAAAAAATCAATCGTGAAAGTGTTGAGTCTTTCCAAGAACTATTGATCAAAGCCCGGGAAATTGAGCTACTTTTCCTTGAAAATGGTGAAACTGCTCATAAAAGCGTAGAACCAAAGGAAAAATCAATCGTACGTTGCACCTATTGTAGGAAGAAAAATCATTCAGCAGACGCTTGCTATAAAAGAATGGAACAGGAAAGAAAAGGCAAACAAGAAGAGGTTAAATTGAGCTGTTATGGTTGCGGTGCTACAGGCTACTATAGATCAAATTGTCCAACTTGTAATAATAAAACTACAAAAGCTATGGAAAGTCCAAAAGAACTGGATTTTAATAGTATCCACACGACAATAGTCGGAAGAAATGTCCCTACTGTCAACATAAACGTAAATGGTTTAAACGGAGAGGCCTATATGGACACAGCCGCAAGAACAAGTGTTGCCGGTTATTATCTGTTTCGTAAATTAAGGGAAAAGGGAGCCGTTTTCCAAAAAGTTTTAGCAGAAATAACGTTAGCCGACGGTAGTGCAAGCAAGGACACAGTATTGTCTACCATAGTAAATATTACAATTGGTAAGCGGTTAAAACGTATAAGATTTATTTGTTTGCCGAAGGCCCAAGACAACAGAACACTGCTAGGTATAGATTTTTTAGAGCAAATTGGAATCGTGATGGATTTGGCACAAAGAACTTGGCACTTTAAGGATGAGCCGCAAAACGTCTTTGAGTTCAAGAATAAGCCAGCCAGGTCAGGTGAAAATGTTTCTATAAGCCAAACAATGATAAATGAGCAAATGAAAACACCAAAACCGAAAAAGGCCATAGATGATTTTTTGACATGGTTCGTTGAAATAAATAAAACTCCGAACAGAACTTCTCCCATGAAAACCGAATATTCACCAAATGGTATCGACAAAATATTTGCCAATTGTTTGCCAGAAACGTATGAAACTCCAAAAGTATCCGATTTATTTCCTCCCCTGAAAAAGGTTAAACTTAATGAAGGATCACCAGTAAATCAATACATTCAGTTAAATGCTATTGACATTCGTTTAAGAACTGATGAGGCTCCAAACCTATCAGAATCACAAAAGGTAAACATCGAAAAACTTTTTAACGGAAAAAAAGAAATTTTCGAAAACATAGCCGAACCAATACATTGCGTTGAACATCGTATTAACACTGGAGATCATGATCCAATTTCTACTGCACCTTACCGTCTTTCTCCTGCAATGAAAATAAAACTACGTCAAGAACTTGATGATATGTTAGAAAAGGAGATAATTGAAGAATCTGAGTCTCCATGGGCTTTTCCAGTGGTACTTATACCAAAAAAGGATGGTAGCACACGACTTTGTGTAGACTACAGACGTCTTAATGCCATAACAGTGACGGACACTTACCCACTGCCAAGGATAGACGATGTATTACACGCGGCGAAAACTACACCTTTTATGACAACTTTAGATCTAAAATCGGGATATTGGCAGATCCAGGTTGCCACCAAAGATAAACCAAAAACGGCATTTACTACGCCTTATGGCATTTTTGTTTTCAACCGGATGCCTTTTGGTCTGAAAAATGCACCTGCGACGTTTCAGCGGGTTATCGACAAATTTCGTTTAAGCCTACCTAATATTCTAATATTAGCATACCTGGACGATATAATTATTTGCTCCAAGGATTTTGGCTCACATATAAATGATTTGAGACTTACATTTGAAAAGTTAAGAATGATGGGGTTTCATCTAAATAGGGGAAAATGTTTTTTTTGCAAACCAGAGGAGAAGTATTTAGGCCACATTTTGACAGCAAATGGTCTTATGGTCGATCCGGAGAAAACAGTGGCAATTCTCAAGCGAACAGAACCCAAAAACTTAAAACAACTGATATCTTTTCTTCAAAGCTGTTCCTGGTTTCGTCGTTTCATCCCGAATTTTGCAGAAGTTTCAAAGCCGTTGTCAAACCTCACGAAAAAGAAAGTAGTTTGGAAATGGACAGCAGAAGAACAAGCTGCTTTTGAAAAGTTGAAAAATCTTTTAGCCTCACCGCCTATTCTTCAACAGGTGAAAGAAAACGAAAAGTTTTATTTGTATACTGATGCCAGCAATTATGCTTTAGGAGCTGTTTTAATGCAGGGGGAGAAGTATTATGAAAAACCAATCGAATACGCCAGTAGATTGTTACTTCCTGCTGAGCGAAATTATTCCACTACTGAAAGAGAGGCTTTAGCTGTTGTGTGGGCAATACCTGTTGAAAGTAAAAATAGAGATTTAAAAACTCAATTGTCAATTTGTGTGAAAAAGGAACACAAACAATGGAATTTAATGCTTCCATCGATACGTTTTGCAATGAACACAGCGAAGGGCAATAGCACTGGTTATTCCGCAGCTTACCTCACATTTGGAAGAGAGTTAAGGACACCAACAGAAGTACACTATGATTTTAGGGCAATTGTGAACGCTGAAAACTTCATCCCACAAATAACTCCCCATTTGTTACGACTGGCAAACACGTTAGAGATAGCAAACGAAGCACAAGAGCAAATGCAAGATAAAAATAAAAGCAGCTTAGATCGAAAGAGAAGACCGCAAACAAAAATTGATATTGGTGACAGAGTCCTAGTGGCCACACATATTCTAAGCAAAGTGAGCCAAGGCCTAACATCCAAGTTTACACCACGCCGAGATGGGCCATACGTTGTAATAGCCAAAAAGGGAACATCTTGTTTTACAATAGCAAGTGAGGAAGACTTAAATGTACCATTAGCTACACACCACGTATCCGAACTAACTCCATATGAGGGTTTCACAACAAAGCCGATATACCCAATACGAAAACGAGGACGTCCCAGAACTGATGAAAAGCCCTCATGTTCCAACCAACGCACTACCAACAACAACAACAACAATGAATGTGATCAACATAACAATGAAGATGCAGAGCAACAATCATCATTACAACAAAGGAGATCAACACGCTTGTTAAACCAACATTCCAATGTAACCCTGAAGGAGGCTAAGGCGTATAATGCTGTTACATAATCGGGACGATTGTATGCAACAGAGGGGGAGATTGTAGCGCCGCTATATTAATGTATTTAATTATTATATACTAATTTACACTTATTCGAATTACAATACAATATTGACTTACTATGATTTTATTTATTTACTTATGGATTTACCTAATTAATTTGAATTTGAATTTAACGGTCTGTAATAAAAGACATTTACTTTTGTTTAAATACAACCCTGTGTTGTGAGTGGCATATGTTTATAGTTTGAGAGTCAATTGTAGTTTGTATAATCGCTTATTTTGTTTTATGCTGTATTCTTATTAAACTTAGATGTAAGAATTTTGTTAAATAAAAATCACTCTGAATTTAGCTTTCGAGCAGTGAAGACCTCCTCGGCTTTTCCTTTAAAACTTACATAAAATATAAATATTAAAAACCCCAACTAACCCTTGTGGACTAAAGGCCCTTGTGGACGTTGGATAAGTCTAGGAACCGAAGCTGACCTAAGTGTCTCTTCAGAGCCAGACTATAATCAAAAACTCATAAAATAATAAAAACATAAATTAGCTCCCAGCTACAAAGTTGAATTACCTAAAATGTTATCGATAGCCAAGAATGCTATTTGGGCATTTTTCAAACTATTCCTTTTCAGTTTTATCCTTATAACAACTCGTCTCGTCCCAAAAAAGCCAACCTTTGGCCCCTGTGAATATTCGGACTAAAAAATTGACAGGGGCCAAATATTCGCATTTTCTGACAGGATCTAAGTTCGACAATAAAAAAATAAGTATCAGTTGTAAAATACAAGAGAAATAATGATAAATTATAAAAAAATCATATTTGAAATATTCAACTTTTACACCGAAACTCAACAAAAAAATGAAAATGCATTATAGCGCAAATTAAAGCCTAACATCGCACCTATCGAGCGAAAAAAATCGCTTAAAAAAATACCGATCCAGTCAAAAGTTATAGAATTTTGACCGCCTTCTCGTAAAATTTCCCACTGTGCGCCGTTGAGGTCTGCGTAATATATTTTTTTTAGTGTAAAGAAATAAATATTGTTAACTAAAATGCATAATTTATATGATGAAAATAAACAAAACACAATTGTTATATTTTGTTATTTAAAATTTTTTTTTAGCTTACCTTGTTTTGGTTTTATTCAGTGCTGCCAGATAAATTTGTGTAAAAATCGTCAAATTCCTTCCCTAAAAAGTTCATCTTTTTTTTTTTTTTTTTTTGTCATTTTTTTTTATTGAATCTTCATATATTAAATATGAACTAACAATAATTAATCAAATCTTAACCTAATACGTTATTTTATCTCCTGCCAGTGCCAGACAAAATTTTCTTCATCACGGGTTATGTTCACTTTTATAGGTGTTTATCGCTCATCTAATTGGGTAAGTGCTGCAGTGTCTCTTCTTCTTAAGCGAGTGTGGCCGCCATGATTTAAAATATTTCGAGCTAGTGGATTTGGGTGTTGTTCAAGCCTTTTTAAATATTTTATAATCATAGTTTAAACTAATGGCACATTGAGATCCTTATGAATGTTTGAGTTTTTAACATACCAGGGAGCGGCTGTGATTATTCGAAGAAGTTTATTTTGGCGCCTTTGAATTTTGTCGATATTAGAGGCCGAGGCAGTGCCCCATAGTTGAATACCGTAGCACCAGATAGGCTTTAAGATAGAGTTGTAAAGTAGAAGCTTGCAATCGAGACTAAGGACAGAATTTCTTCCAATAAGCCAATGAATTTGAATGGCTTTTAGTTTCATTTGAGTTAATTTTGCCTCTATATGGCATTTCCACGTTAATCGCCGATCCAGATGTATACCGAGATATTTAACATGCGAATGTTGAGGAATTATTTGATTATTGATTGTAATAGGGGGGCAAGATTCCCGGCGCAAAGTGAATGTTATATGTACACATTTTTGCTCATTGACCATTATCCTCCATTGTCTTAACCATATTTCTAGTTGAAATATATGATGCTGTAAGTAACGCGATGCTTCATAACAACGCTTAGAAAAGCTGTATCGTCTGCAAATGTTGAAGTTTGTGTGTAGTTGCTTGTTGGCATGTCCGAAGTATAAATTAAGTATAATAGGGGGCCCAGGATGCTGCCTTGTGGGACTCCAGCAGCAATGGGCTGAGGTGAACTTAAGGAATTTCCTTCTTTTATAATAAATTGACGACCGACTAAGTAGCTTTCTAGCAGCTTGTGTGTGTTTGCTGGTAAATTTTGCTTCAATTTGTGTAATAAGCCTTCATGCCAGACTTTGTCAAAAGCCGATAAACCGATAATTTCTAAACCAGCTTTGACATATTTGATAATAAGCTATAGGCCTATAGGACGCAATTTTTGTATGATCATTACCTGGCTGTGGTACCATGGTGTCTAAGGAAACCTTCCATTTTTGAGGATAGTATTCAAGGCGTAAAATAGCATTAAAAATAAAAAGAATAATTTTCTATCCTATTCGAGGTAGCTCTAAAAGCATTTTATTACTGATATTATCAATACCAGGTGCCATCTTAGTGTTTAAGTCACAAATAGCCTTTTCGATTTTTCTTATCTCAAATCTGAGCGAAATAGCTGCTCTAGCAGCAACAGGTGGTAACTCGACCGCAATATTGTGAGATTTATTTGGTGTAAATACGGTTTTCAAGTGACTAACAAACGGATTTCCCTTTTCAATATAGTTTCTTGCGCAACTACCAATCAAGTTTTACTCGAGCTTTCGTTGTTAGTAGACGTGTTTTTTTCTATCGCTTTAACAAAATTCGTTTAAAACAGTTTAAACTAATAAAATATTTATAAACAAATAAAAAAAACTAAAAAACAAAATAAATTGAAAAGTGCCCGTTTAAAAACGCATTATAGACCCAAAAAAAAATTATTAAAACTATATTATTTCCTTAAAAAAAAAAGAAAAAAAAACAAAATAAAAATTCAAAAAATTAAAATTGTATTTCAAATCAATATACATATATTTGTGCACAGTATATATTTCAAAAACTCCTAAACAAAAAAACTAAGAGTATCAAAATGAGTGTACAAAATTATCTTACAACAACAAGTGCTCTCTGCAACACATGTAATAAATCTCTTCCCGTTACTGGAGACTACGTAAATTGTCGTCACTGTGGTCGTAAGTATCATTACTCTCCTTGCGCTACAGTCTCTGAGTCGACATATACGAACATGAATAGTGAAAAAAAAGCGGCATGGAAATGCATGGTATGTAGAGCCCGTAGTAAATCGCCAAATAATTTATATCAGGCAGTGGCTTTCGAAGAAAAACAACAAGTTCAACCACAAAACAAACAACAAATAAATAATGGTGATGATGAAGTTACAAAAAGTGGCAAAGAGTCCTTTTTTTGGACGAGCAGCCTGAACACAACACATAATGCGTTACGTGAAGAGATGGCTTGTGCATTTACAAAGCTTACTGATGTAATGTCTGGTTTAGCTAATCAGGTCAATGACCTGAAAGAGCAAAATAAAGAGAAGGATGCTCGCCTACAACACATGGAGAACAAAATAAATGCTCTAGAGCAAAAAATGTTCAACAAGAACGTAGAGATAAAAAACGTACAGAACCAACAACTAACACCAGTTGAAGTAATCAAAACGATCGCCGCATCTGTTAATGTAGAGATTCTAGACACTGACATTAGCAATGCATATAAAATAAATAAACAAAACAAAATAATTGTTGAATTTTGCTCACTAAATAAAAAAAAAGAGATCATGTCGAACATCACTCGTCATAGGGTAAAAGGAGAAATATTTAACGAAGATACTGCAACTAACACACAAATACCAAATGATCTTATTATGTAAATAAACACTTATTTCTTTTTTCCTTTTTGTTATAATTTTTTTTTTTCTTATATCGAAACATGAATAATATACATTATGAAACAGTTGACACTGTTAGTCAGATAAATCCTGATCTCCTAAGTTATCCCATTTCCATCCTTTTTTTAAATATTCGTTCCCTTCGAAAAAATTTTAACTTCTTTATGGCTACAATACATGGTGTATTACATTTAATTAAAATAATTGTTCTTGTAGAAACAAATATAGAAGACAATGAAACTTCCTTTTACTATATAAATGGCTTCAATTCAACATTTGTAAACAGAGATGATAGAGGTGGAGGAGGTGTTGCAGTTTACATCAAAGAGAGCATAGCATACACAAACATATCAGTTACTGCAAGATCATTTGAATTTTTATATATTAATATACAAGCAAAGGAAAATATCTCACTTCTGGCAATTTACCGTCCTCCATCAAACAAAAACAAATGAGTTTATTACAGAACTAGATGATGTGCTAAACAAAGCAAATAAACAACAAAACATTATTGTAATTGGGGATATAAACATTGATCTCTTAAAAAGTGACACCGCAACTACTCTTTATCTTGATATGATGTCATCCAATGGTCTACAATGCATGATCGACGAATGTACAAGAGAAGATTTAAATAGAGACACCCACACGTGTATTGACCATCTCTTTGTTAAACTTAAACACTTAAATACAAACATATATTCATCAATAATAAAAACAAACATCTCTGATCATTATTCTCTAATATGTTGTATCTCGGACATTGACAATGTTAAGAGAATAATAAGAAATGATACCCAATACACCAAAATAAGTGATTATAAAGTTAATCAACAGATCTGTACAACAAACTGGCACGAAATAGAAAATGAAAATAACCCAAATATAATGTTTAAATTAATACATGAAAAATTTTGTCAAATTTATGAAAATTCTAAAATAAGTGTTCAAAAAAAGAAAAACAGAATACCAAATTCGTGGATGAATGAAAATTTAATAAAAAACTGTGAAACTCGGGATAAACTTTTTAAAAAATGGGCAACGAATAGAAACAATAAATATTATGAAAATGAATACAAAAAATATAGAAAAAAATTAAATAAACAACTAAATTTTGCGAAAAATTTTTATTATAAAAAAACAAATTTTACGAAAATAGGAACAATATCCGAGTAACGTGGCAAATCATAAACGAAATTATCGGCAAAAAAACTAATAATGTTGATGAAATAATCCTCAAAAACTTTAAAAACATGAATTTAACAGAAATTTGCAATAACTTTGCAACAAATTTTAAAAAAAATGTAAAAGATATTCTACACAACTGTGAAATACAAACAATAAAACAACCAACACAAGTACTACAAAAATAATACAAATGAAACAGAAATTTATAATATTTTAAATTCGCTAAAAATAAAAAAAGGTGCGGGACCTGATGGAATCAGACCGTCTGATCTAAAAAACAATGCAGGTGTAATGACTCCTATTATTACTAAACTAATTAACCTTATAATCAACAATGCTGTTATTCCTGATATACTCAAAGTGTCTTATGTTCGGCCAATTTATAAAAATGGTTCAAAAGCAGAATTTAATAATTATCGACCAATCTCAATCCTATCCGTTATTGAGAAAATAATGGAAGAGGTCATATGCAATAGATTAACGGACTATACAACTAAATACAGCATAATAAATACAAATCAATACGGATTCCAAAGAGGCAAAAGTATAAATAAACTTCTTGGTAACTTTGCAAATTACATAAATGAGCAATTAAGTAAAAGCCACCATTGCTTAACGTTGTTCATAGACTTCAGCAAAGCTTTCGACACTCTATCACATAGCAAATTAATAAAAATGCTAGAGAGAATAGGAATTCGTGGAAACTGTATAGAATGGTTAAAAAACTACCTAACGCTAAGAAAATATATTGTAAAAATCAATAACAGTTTTAGTGAAGAAACCTCGTCTGATTTTGGTGTGCCGCAAGGCTCCAAATTAGGTCCCATTCTTTATATTATATACTCCAACGAGCTTATTAACTCATTAAAAATGTGTAAGACCTATGCTTACGCGGATGATACTGCTATAGTAGTAGCCCACAAAAATATAGATTCCGCAGCAATAATAATGCAACACCAGCTCGATATTGCGGTAAGATGGTGCCACGACCATGGTTTAATAATAATTAATGCGTCTAAGACAAAACTTATGCATATTAAACCACCACATTTGCTTTATAGGGAAATAAACCTAAAATTTCATTCCACAGAATGTATGCATAGAAGAAAGCTATTAGAGTTTGATTACTACGGAGATCAATGTTCCACTACAATTGAAATTGTTAACACATACAAATATCTTGGCGTGTATGTAGATCATAATTTTAAATGGATCATACATATAGAAGAAGTTCGTAAAAAATTAAGAAAAGCTGCGTTTATTTTGCGTCATTTAAGTCACAGATCCAGCAAAACAGTTGTAAGACAACTATATTTTTCGTTAGTCGAATCGCATCTTCGTCATGGTATAACAGCATGGGGCAGCTCAACACATTGTGAGAAACTTCAAAAAAACGCAAAACCAACTGCTAAAAATACTAAAAATTACACGACCTTCAAACAACATAACAAACACTCCAACAAACAACATGACTTCAAACAATGTCAACAATGTAGTGAGTAATGTTGACAACAATTACAACACAAACTACTTACATAACGTCTTCAACAACATAGCAACAACTTCATCAACAACGTATAGAGCAATTCCATATGAAAGCGATCACCTTTTGGACGACCCCTCTCCGATTTTAAAATAAATAGTCTCAATCGATTGCCCAGCAAAAAATAATGTACCTACATATTTTTTTTTTTTTATAGTGACTAGTTTAGTGGTGGTGTACACCACTGTCATGTGACAAAATTGAAGAATTCTTCATAAGGGACCTCATTGAAAGTTTTTTTTTCTTAAACTACTAAAGCGATCGCAACGAGTGATAGCTCGTTGGAAAGGTATTGAATCAGGCTCTAATTGAAAAATAAAATGTTCCTAATTTTTCTTAGAAATTTACCTTTAAATTTTCCCATGAAAATTAAATTTTCCGATTTTCCACAGAAGCTCCTAAATTTTCCGGCTAATTTTTTTTTTTTTTGGATTCCTCATAATTTTTGCTTTAAGAATCAGCAATAAAAAAATGGGCCCCGACTCCTTGTTTGGACAGGAGAAGAGCATTTAAGAGACCACCTTGTTAAAAATACATTTTAAAAATTATTTTACAGTTAAAAATACATTTATGAAGAAAAAATCAATTTTTTTTTTAAGAGCCCCAAGTTGAGTGTGTAGTGAATATGGTCTGCATGCCTTCACAAGATCGGCCATAAATCCATGGATAATAGCAGCAGTGGCATGTAATGGCACACCAAACCCGACTGAGGCTACAGGTCATAACATGTTTTGTAAATTTTTTAAATTACCAGGTGATGAATTTCATTTAAAAATCGAGATAAAACTGAAATTTTGAACCCGACCAACTCAGATATCGATGAAATTTTGTTCATAGCTAAATTTGATCAATACAAACAAACTCTCATTTTTAGAAATGATTGTTTGCGATTTTTTGGGCGTGACACAGTGCGAAAAGAGCTCCATTTAAACTACAATAACTCAGAATCAGCTAAACCGATTTCCATGATCTTGGTATCATTAAAAAGATATTTTAACAGGCTTTATGATGGAATCGGAGGAACATTGAAGAGAGGTGCTCGAAATTATTGTATTGCAAATAAAAATGAAATCCCGACAACGAGGCAACTCTATCACTGGGCATCAGAAACATATAAGACCACCATACAACTATACCAGGAACTCAAGGCTTTCATTCATTCATTCCGATAAATGAAACTTTTGTACATGTGCGCAGATATTCTGACTGTGCCAAATTTGAGCAGCGCAAAATTTCTTACAAATAATTAACTTAAAAAAAATTTAAATCAAATAAAACACAAATTAATAAAAACATGGCAAATAATATAAACAATTGTTGATGGTTTTTTATTTGTAAACATTTAAAAAATGTTAGAATTGTTGAACTATTTTGTGAATGTGACCAGATATTTTCGCTGTTATTCGAATTATTTCGAAAACTTTCGGTACGTATTACTAGAAGTGACACTAATTGAAAAAATTATTTAAAAAAAAATAAAAAAGAACCCATTTTACTTTTTGGATATGTTATAGGTTTTTTTTTTTTTTTTTTTTTTTTAATAATTTATTTTTTATTATTGAATCTTTCTTATCGAAATTTACAATATGTATTCAAATCTTAATTCTACTTGTTGTTTATTAGTTGTTACCTGTGTAACCACTAACTGCTGTATTCAAATTTTTAAGACTGTCTTCTAGTAAGGCTCAAAGTATCGGTTCTTTTTAGCCTCTGGTGACCTTCAAACTGAAGCAAACCCCGAGCGAGGTAGTTAGGGTGAACCATTAGTTTATCGATGTAGCTTATTGAATATTTTTTAATTTCCTCCTGGATAGTGGGGACGTTGAGATCTCTGTGGATAATATCATTACGTATATACCATGGGGCGCAGACAATTTGTCGTAATATTCTAGACTGTCTTCTTTGAAGCTTTTGGATGTTAGATGCGCATGCAGTACCCCATAATTGGATGCCATATGTCCATATTGGTTTTATGATGGACTTGTATAGAAGAACTTTGTTGTCTAAAGACAAGTTTGAGTTTCTACCGAGAAGCCAATGTAGTTGAGCTGCTTTAAGTTTCATAGCCGTTATTTTCGCTTCGATATGACGAGACCAGGTCAAACGTCTATCTATATGAACTCCCAAGTACTTTACATGGTTTTCTACCGGAACAGTGATGTTATTTATTTTTACTGCTGGGCACGTTTGTCTTCTGAGCGTGAAAGTTAAGTGAGCACATTTAGCCGGGTTAACCTTTATTCTCCATTTTTCTAGCCATGCCTCTAGTTCATTGATGTGGGACTGCAGATTTTGCAATGCGACTTTTGGGTCATGGTTAACGCTAATAAATGCTGTGTCGTCTGCAAATGTAGAGGTATGCGTGCTCAGGTTTGTTGGCATATCCGCTGTGTATATTATATATAGAAGCGGTCCTAATATGCTGCCTTGGGGAACACCAGCAGTAATTTTCTTGAGGGGGGAGTATTTATCTTGCGACCTTACTATGAATGTTCTGCCTGTTAGATAGCTCTCCAGAAGCTTGTGAGTGTTTTGAGGAAGCATTCGTGTTATTTTGATGAGTAGCCCATCATGCCAAACTTTGTCAAATGCTTGGGAAATGTCTATAAACAGGGCTGAGCAGTATTGCTTTTTCTCAAACGCCGATCTAATAAGGGTGACAATTCTATGCACTTGCTCTATTGTACCATGTTTCGCTCTGAATCCGAACTGGTGATCCGGGATGATGTCGTGTTCATTTAGATGAGGAGTTATACTTAAAATGAATATTTTTTCGAAAAGCTTTGATAGGATTGATAATAAGCTTATCGGTCTGTACGACGCAACCTGGCTAGCATCTTTTCCTGGCTTGGGAATCATAACAATTATAGACTTCTTCCATGAGGATGGGAAGTATCCGACTCTTAATATAGCGTTAAAAATGAACAGCAAGATTCTGGAAGCAGACGAAGGTAAGTTTCTTATCATTGACCCTGTGATACGGTCAAGTCCGGGAGATTTTCTAATATTCACTTTTTCTATTGCAGATTTTACTTGAGTAATGTTAAATTTTAATGGATGGTTTACCTTATCAGGAATGGTTGGACGACAGGAACAAGTATGTGTATCATGTGGCGTGAAAACTTTCTCAAGATGGCCCGCGAAAGCGTTTAATTTTTCATCTGTGTTTTTCGCCCAAGTGTTATAGGTGATGGAAATACCTTTCTAAAAAAGTAATACACTGTAAAAAATCTTTGATCTTTTTTGGTTTTTCGTTACCTAAAATTTTTTTTTGTTATAAAATATAAGGGCAATTACTAGAAGTGACACTACTTAAAAAATTATATAAAAAAAACTAAAAAAGAACCCATTTTTATTTTTTGATATGGTATAGATGAAGGATAAACCTTTCTAAAAAATTAATACACTGTAAAAAAACCCTTGATCTTTTTGGTTTTTTCGTCAGTTAAAATTTTTTTACAGTGTATTTCTTTTTTCTTTTTTAAACGTGTCATAAAGCCTGTTAAAATATCTTTTTAATGATACCAAGATCATGGAAATCGGCTTAGCCGATTCTGAGTTATTGTAGTTTAAATGGAGCTCTTTTCGACTATTTTCGCGTTTTTTCGAAAACGTTCCAACTGTGTCACGCCCAAAAAATCGCAAAACAGTCATTTCTAAAAATGAGAGTTTGTTTGTATTGATCAAATTTAGCTATGAACAAAATTTCATCGATATCTGAGGGGGTCGGGTTCAATGCATCTCGATTTTTACATGAAATTCATCAGGTAATAAATATTTCGCCTAAAATGACACGTGCAGAAACAAGTCATAAAACACGGATTTTCCATAAATATGGCGAAATATTTATTACCTGGTAATTTAAAAAATTTGCAAAACATTTTATGACCTGTGGTCGGCTTATTGGCAGTAACCAATTAAGTCCCTCTTTAAAAAACATTTTATGACCAGTAGTTCACGCAAATTTTCCTATTAAAGAAAAGCAAATATCGCTTATTTTTTTTTACCTATTTTTTACCAAAAAATAAATATAAATACTTCACACACTCTGAGTCAAATTTCAGTTGAATACTAAACGTGAAAGTGTTAAAGTGTTTTTTTTTTGTAAAGTAAAGAGTGAAGCTGTAAAGACAATTTAAAGTAAAATGAATAAATTTTGCTGCAATCCGTTTAACAACAGTGGACATCGTTCGAAAAAGATAAAAGTATTAAAATTAACTGGTGTTTCGAAGCGATACATGAATGAATTAAATATACAATACGGTGAAGAAGCAGAATTCATTTGCCCCAAGTGTAAAATCGATTTGTCTCAACAAGCAAATGCATTGAAACAAATGCAGCCACAATCCGAGAGTGAAATGACAAGTGAACAAAATGTTTCATCTGATAGTGAGGCAGACATTCCGATGGTCAATATGTCTTTGAGTCCTTTGAATGAGGCTATTACCACTTTAGGTGAAACGCCTATTAGAAAAAGAAAGTTGCGAAGTGAAACATACAGGAAAGAGAAAAAAAGGCAATGTTAAGAGTGCAATCGCGACAATATTTGATGAAGGCTCTGATAACGAATGCAGTCAAGCAGATGACGTTGATGACGGCAAACAAATGATTGAGCAGTTGAAAAGAAAATTCAATTTAGCGACCACTTTTCCGGAGAAATATCTCATTTTATCTGTGCTGCCTCAATCATGGTCTATACGCAAGATTTCTGAACAGTTTCAAACATCTTTTTACATCGCGAGAAGAAGCAAAGAATTAGTTCGACAGAAGGGCATATTGGCGACTCCCACCAAGAAATTTGGCTCAAGGACCCTCAGCGAAGCAACGGTGAAATTGATTCAAGATTTTTACTGCAATGATGACAACAGCCGCGCCTGCCCAGGTACACGTGACTATGTTATCACACGTGAAGATGGAGAAAAAGTACACAAGCAGCGCAGGTTATTATTATGTAATCTATCCGAAGCATACCATCAGTTCAATGAGAAATACCCAGCAGAAAAAGTGGGATTTTCTAAGTTTGCCATCCTACGACCAAAAGAATGCGTGCTGGCATTAGACAGGCACGGAACGCATTCAGTCTGCGTTTGCATGTTTTATCAAAACATCAAATTAATTTTTTTTCCATGCAAGAAATTGAAAGTATTTCACGGTGAAATTGAAACATATAGGGACCTCCTGTCAAAGTCGTTGTGCGCATACCCCACGGAAAATTGTCATCTGTCCAAATGCGACAATTGTCCGAAGATTGACGAGCTAGAGCAATATTTGGCGGAAAAGTTTGAACAGCTGTTAATTCAGGAGGTGCATTTCAAACAGTGGATAATTAGCAGCGGCAGATGTTCCCTTGAGACCGTGGTAAAGCAGATTCCGGAATTCATCGAGGAATTCAGATTCAAGTTGAATGAACTGAAGGCGCACCATTTCATATCCGAGATGCAATCGAAATTTCTAAAGGAAAGTAAGGAGAAATTAGCCCAAAATGAATTCATTGTGATAAGCGACTTTGCCGAGAATTACACTTTTCTCGTTCAGGATGAAATTCAGGCTTATCACTGGGCAAACGACCAGTGCCCGGTGCATCCTTTTTGCATTTATTTCAAAAACGAACTACAGACCGTAAGCCTAGTGTTGTCGCGGAGAGTTTAGCTCATAATTATGTGTCCGTTTATTTATTTCAAATGAAATTGTTTGAATTCTTAAGATCAAAATTCGATGCAATCGACAAAGTAACGTTTTTCTCAGACGGCGCGGCTTCTCAGTACAAGAATAAAAAAAATTTTTACAATCTTTGCATAATTGAAGAAGAACAAAACTGCAAGGTCGAGTGGCACTTTTTCGCGACGTCCCACGGTAAGGGCCCATGCGAAGCGTTAGGGGGAACCCTAAAACGAATGGCGACTAAGGAAAGTTTGCAAAGGCCATATACTGACCAGATCTTAAATGTACAACATTTGTTTTCGTGGATTCAAAGCAAGGAAATTGCCATTAACACAGTTTTATGCACTCAAAAAGAACACGATTCCATGGAGCGACGAATTCAAAACAGATATAATAATGTCAAAACTATAACTGGAACGCAAAAGTTTCATTGCTTCATACCAAATATTTCTGATATGTCAATTAATGTAAAGCGGTACTCTTCGTCTGCCGACGTGCTAAATTTAAAGTTACTTTAATTTTATAATGATGCCAAGACAATTGAAATTTTTAATAAATATTGTAATTAAGTATAAGCAGCAAAATAAGAAAGATTTTTTCTTCATAAATGTATTTTTAACTGTAAAATAATTTTTAAAATGTATTTTTAACAAGGTGGTCTCTTAAATGCTCTTCTCCTGTCCAAACAAGGAGTCGGGGCCCATTTTTTTATTGCTGATTCTTAAAGCAAAAATTATGAGGAATCCAAAAAAAAAAAAAATTAGCCGGAAAATTTAGGAGCTTCTGTGGAAAATCGGAAAATTTAATTTTCATGGGAAAATTTAAAGGTAAATTTCTAAGAAAAATTAGGAAAATTTTATTTTTCAATTAAAGCCTGATTCAATACCTTTCCAACGAGCTATCACTCGTTGCGATCGCTTTAGTAGTTTTTTTTTTAAACAACTTTCAATGAGGTCCCTTATGAAGAATTCTTCAATTTTGTCACATGACAGTGGTGTACACCACCACTAAACCAGTCACTATAAAAAAAAAAAAAAAAATATGTAGGTACATTATTTTTTGCTGGGCAATCGATTGAGACTATTTATTTTAAAATCGGAGAGGGGTCGTCCAAAAATTTGCCAATTTTGATCGTTTTCATATGGAATTGCTCTATAACAACTCAAATGCATTTAGTGCAACAGATAACATCAATATTTTAACTAATAATAATATAGCAAATGAACTACAAATACTAAACGTTAAAAGCATATACTACACTACATTATCTATCGAATTCTACAATGATTCAAGATGCCTTACAAGGATAGATCACAACCACCAGACCCGGCTAAACACTGAAGGAAGATACCGTGTACAGAGACACAAAAATCACTACGGAAGAAGCACCCTATACACAGTTCTACCAACAATACTCAACAAGATGCCTACTGAAATATTGGACACAACAATAAATATTTATAAGAGAAAAAAAATATTTAAAAACTTTTTTATAAATATTCAATGAACCACAAATTAACTTGTATTTAAAAACCTTTTAAACACATTTTTTTCATAATTTTTTTATATTATAATTTTGCACTCCAGCAACGAATGCTCTATATGTATATTAAATTTAGCATTGAAATTTGTACCTGCAGACAAGCCCTAGCGGCTTTGCAAGGTCATTAATGTAAATGAATAATTAACTTAAATAAATAAATAATAAATAAAAAAAAAAAAAAAAAAAAGTTTCTTAATGGTCTTTTGAGATTTCTAGCTGCACGCCATAATGAGTAGTCTGATTGTGGAGTTGTATCAAGTTCCTTAAGATATTTTTCTAGAGAAGTCCCTTTCTGAGTCTGCAATAACTTTCTTAGCCTTTTTGTGCACTCTTTTATTAAATTCTTAAGTTGCGGGGATCTGTGAGCTGCCACTCTCTTCGAACTCTCCTTTTTTGGTTTTTTTGGGGGTAACGCTGGAATGTTGATTAGCTAGTTTAAGATAACTGTCAAAGTTAACAATAAAGAGATCCACATTCTCCGGTGTACTAAGCGGAATATTTTCTGTGCAATGGGCACTGAGAAATTTTTTATATTTTAACCAATATATTTGTGTGGCTGACGTCGCTAAGTAAGCTGACGGAGATACATTTCTATTTGGGTTCGATATAGTAATAATTGTAGGTGTGCAGTCGGATGATAATTCTAAGGAAGCTTCAACATGAATCGTTTCAGTGGGGATGTTTTTAACCACGCCAAAGTCGATAACATCTGGAATTTTTCGCTGATCAGTAGGCCAATATGTTGGTTGTCCGCCCATTTTGGAGATTGTGTTAAACAAAACACGATATTTTGGGTTATAAGTTGAGACCCCCAGAAGGTATGTTTAGCGTTATAATCGCCAGCGACCAGGAAACAGGGTCCTAATAATTTATAATATTGGCTTTCTGATATGGAAAATCTAGATGGAGAGTATACAGAAGAAATTACTATGTTTCGATTTAGCTCTTCAACACAAATATTCAGTTCATGGCTTGTTAAGTATCGCTTGCAATAGCATCGATTGCATTCTTAGAATTTCCTGCATCATATTACCCATTGTGTTCGTAAAATTATTAACTGTTTGCACTAATGTTTCCATGGTTTTTTCAAGGCGACTTAAATTAAAAACTGGAGTTTCTTCATTAATTGGCGAAGCACCTTGCATTGGCACATGGTTTGATTTTAGGACGTTAGCATAAGAGGTTCTTTTATTACTAGGCTTCGGAGCCTGATTGTCATTAGTGTTTTCTTGATTTGGTACCTGCATTTGAGGGGGGTTAATTTTCGGTCAAGCCGACTGCTTGACGATAGTGTCTACAGGGCATCCTCTATAATTGGCAGTGTGATAACCGCCACATTTGCTACATTTTTAACGTTGGGGTCTTTATAAGACTTATCGCAAAGAACTGTACCATGTCATTCACCACATACTACGCAAACAGGGGGTAAGTGGCAGTATGCCAAATTCTTGGAAGTTGAACGGGGCCATTTCTTTTGTGCGGCTCCTCTATAGTTATTTTACAGAATATATTTCAAATTGTTAATAGGATGCGTTTCGTTTTTTTAAGCTTTACGGAGTCGGGTTCTAGCTCCACTCTAAATAGTGGTTTGGGATTTTTTCCCCTATTTTTAATATTTACTACGTGTTTTACTTTGAAGCCTTTTTCTTCAAGGAATGTTTTAATTTCTTCAGGGTCCACGCATGAGTAAATGCCCTTTATCACTACCTTTACTGCTCTTCAGTTGGTAGGTATAGAATTTTTTATTAAGTGCTTCAAATCTTGTAATTACTTCTCGAAAATCATCCTCGTGATTGGTCTGTATTTTTTTTTTTGTAAATTCTACCTCGCTTTATTGCAGCTACATAAAATGAGTTTTCGCCTATCAACAAAATAAAACTCTTTATTAACTCATTTGAGTTTTGATCTCTAAGATATATTGGGGTTGGCTTTAACGATTTGATGACGTTTGGTGCTTCCGAGGATTTCTCATCCAGAATTGAGAAACGATTTTGGGAATATGTTCTGTCAGTTGTACCATCTTTAAAAACTTTCGGTGCCTAAGCAACTGTTGAGGAGATAGGGCTACGACCCCGATTAAGCACTGTTATATATCTGTCAATGCCAACTTGTACTGGAGGCTTTTAAAAATTTTTAACTTGAGTTAATGAGTTTTCCATAGCTGCTGTTTTGGGGTTAATTGTATCCTCACTTATTAACGTTGTTTTTGGCACTGCGGCAACACTTGCAGTTAACAGATTTGATATTGTATTACGATCGACCGTATTTCTAAACAAAGAGGGTGAGAGTGAACACGTTCGAGTAATTGATTAAAGCTGAAGGTCCACACTATGCCTTTATGCGTCTGTTCGTTTTATGCATTTGACAAAAAAGTTGAATCAGTGTAATTGTAAATGACAACCTTCACACCAAAATGCAGAGAATGCATACACGCATCAACGTATGACGCTGCTTATCGCCTTTAGTAAAGCTTTCGATACCCTGTCGCATAGAAAGCTAATACAAATGTTAGAAGGAATTGGTATTCGTGGTAACTGTATAGAGTGGTTCAAAGACTACCTCACACTTAGAAAATTGCATGTTAAAGTGAACAACATGATAAGTGAAGAACAAATTTGGATTTTGGTGTATCGCAAGGCTCAAAATTAGGTCCCATTCTCTTCATTATCTATTCCAATGGACTAATTAATAATTTAAAAACATGCAAAGCTTTTGCATATGCGGATGACACAGCTATTGTAGTTGCACACACAAATATAGATAACGCAACAATATTAATGCAAAACCAGCTTGATGTAGCTGTAAGGTGGTGTCACGATAATGGCCTAATAATAAATGCGTCTAAAACTTAACTTATGCATATTAAACCTCCACATATATTATATCAGTAAACAAATTTTATATTCCATTCCACAGAATGTCTGCGGTTGAATCCCACCTTCGACATGGCATAACAGCCTGGGGAAGCTCTTTGTTTTCTAAAAAACTTCAACAAACACAAAATCTAATAATCTTAACTTTCCTATAAATACAACCAACACGAACAGTATAACAATTACCAATAAAAACAAATCAACAATAAACAACTTTGCTAAAGAATTACAAGTACTAGATGTAAGCAGCATCTACTTCACTGCTTTGGCAACAGAATTCTACAATGATTCCAAATTAAAAAAAATATAGACCATAACAAACATACAAAGACATAAAAACAACTAAGCGAAAAGCACCCTATCCGTAGTTATCCCAACAATATTCAACAAACTACCCCTTGAAGTTCTTAATAATACAACAAATTATAATAAGAGGAACTAAATATTAAAAAACTTTTTTTTACAACAGCAATGAATGCTCAAAATAATTATATTTAAATCAGCGGTGGGCGCTGGTTTGCCTGGATTACGAAGTTTTTCAGGTTTTTACATCAGCGAAGGGCAGAGAGTAAATTAGTTGATTTACACTAAGAGAAATTTTTGAAAAGTTTTTCAAATTGTATGTAGATATGCAAAACAAAAAAAAATCAGTAAAAATATTATTATTATATAATTCATCAAGTTTTCATCAACGGTAAAATATATATATGCATATGGTCACCTGAAATCGAAAAGACCGTGAGCAAAAACTTCAAAATGTGTACCATAAATATGTAAATATGCAAAAAAAGAAAAGGTATTCAGTAAAAAACTTGATTATTATATAAACCATCATCCCACATGGTTGCTGAAAAGTTTTTAAAACAAGCTAAAAAAACATACATATCAGCTTGTTCACAACACAATAAATATTTTGTCAGTGTACCACTACGAAATTGCAAAATTTGTCAAAATAACAACATGCGCAACAC
Source organism: Pollenia angustigena (assembly GCA_930367215.1). Lineage (NCBI taxonomy): Eukaryota > Metazoa > Arthropoda > Insecta > Diptera > Polleniidae > Pollenia > Pollenia angustigena. The sequence continues at coordinate 4,099,572 of OV884061.1, read as the reverse complement.
TCCTGCTTTGTTGACATTTATTAAGCAACTGAATACAATTTTATTTTTTTCGTTCTGTTATATTCGTTTTTCGGGGTGCCTTTGTTACTTTTTGTGCATGAAACAATGAAGTCAAGATTTTCAGTTTGTAGGAAAACAACATCACACAAACACGTGTATGTGTTATACGGTAAATTTTTTCACATTCTGACTTCAATATAAATATTGTTGTTTCTTTTGTTTTGACTGCTGAAATAAAGTTTTTTATTTATTTTAAACCTACATTTATTAAGTTAAAAAGTAGTATAATTAAACAAGTGTATGGTATGTTTTGGGATTTTAAGGAATGCCTTAGAAGGGCAATTTTTGAATTTTTAGCAGCTTTGGTAAAAAAAAAACACGATAAGTAAATGTAAAACAGCGGTGGGCGCTGGTTTGCCTGGATTACGAAGTTTTTACGGGGTTTTCATTGTTCTCTATCTGCCCTTCGCTGATATTAATTAAAAAATGTTAACTCTTACCTGCCGACAAGCCACCGGGTTGATCTTTACATGTTTCAAGAATCACCACATTCTATCCTCAGAAGATCTTTGAGTTCTACACACTGCGCAACTGCGTTGCCTGTTAGCCAACAGTCAAACTTCAATATTTAACCAGTAGTACTGGTGGTTCGAAATTTGCTGTAATTATCACTTTAATTTCAAGTTACATGTTGCCTCCTTTCCTCTGTTTCTTTCGTATTCTTTCTGTCCAGACTTTGTCTTGAAAACCTGAATACATTTGTTTATTATGTTTTTTTCCCACTTTCGTCGTCGCTTGTGTCATAGCTATTTTTTAAGAACAATTTTGATTTTAGTTGAACTGTTAATTTTTTTAATTTTTGATATTCTTTAATTAGGCTTGAGTTTATCAAATTTAATTATACCCACACCACAATAGTGGAGAAGGTATTATGCATTTGTGCTGATATGTGTAACGCCTTAAAATATGGGTCCTAGACCCACCTTAAAGTATACCGATCGACTTAGAATTACTTTCTGAGTCGAACTAACGATGTCCGTCCGGCTGACTGGCTGTCCATGTAACCTTGTGCGCAAAGTACAGGTCGCAATTTTGAAGATAATTTGATAAAATTTGAGTCATATGTTCTTATTGGCACAAGGACTAAGCCTATTGAGAATGGGCCGAATCGTAGGACCACGAGAGAAGAGAGGGGGAAATTTGTTCCTCTCAGAAAACATCAAACCGATTTTAATAAAATGTAAAACATAGATAGATCCATATTTTTACGGACACATAAGCTGTGCATTTTTAAGAAAATAGGACCACGAGGAGAGATAGGGGCAATTTCTGCCTCTCAAACCGATGTTAATGAAATTTAATACTTAGATAGATCCATATATATGAACTAGGGTGATCGATTATTCGACTTTTTTCAAAAACCGGTTTTCAAATAGTGCCAATAGTTGTTATTTTAAAAAACACCGGTTTTCGAATAGCCATTTTTAAAATAACCGGTTTTAATTCGAATACATAAATAACAAAATACTAACATTAGTAATTGAAATAAAAAGTTTATTTGTTCATTTTTTAATTTCATGTTTTTTTTTTAATCTTTCTCCGAAAAATCAGCACCTTTATGGCTTTTGAACTAAACAAAAGTAATTGGTTTTTCGCATAGAAGATAAGAAACAATTTGCACTTACATTTAAGTTTATAAATTGTCAATAATTTTTGAGCTTCTTTTTTAGCCCAGCTTTTTATTTGTTTGGCTGACATGAAAGTTTCAATTTTTATATTTTTTCATTTGGCAAAAACTAAAATTCAAAATAGTTAAAATCATTATTAAATCATCAAAACTGATCTGAAATGAATCATTTGGGTGATTTTTACAAAAAATAATTAGCCAAATGCTAGCTGGGATAATATTTACGTATGTAATAAAAAATTTTACATATTAACATAAAATAATGAGATCATATAATTCAGGTAAAAACTTAAAAAAAATTATTTTCTTAGTGGCTTCTTTTAAAATAATCTTTTAAAAACAAGATGCAGTTCAAGTGTTTTGAGGTAAATCTATTTTTTTCTTTTGTTTTTATAAAACTTGACATTGAAAATGACCTTTCACTAAGGGTACTTGTTGGACTTATAGAATACAAAGTATTAAGTAATCTTTCTTGTCTCTATGACACTTATCTAAATAAAAAAATCTTCAAAAATTTGTTCTTTATGTTTGGTTTTTGGTGTGTGCATAAATTTAATAGTATTGTTCACCTCATTTTCTAAATCATGCTCATAATCGTCGCTTTCTATGTCTTCATTTCAATCTGATAAAGTCCCATCCATACCACTAAATAATCGGTTATACAATTGTAATGCAAATGCTTTTGTACCAGTTTTGTTAGAATACTTAAGAAAAGAATTGCTAACAGGAAAGTATCCAGTGCTTAAATATACTATTAAAGTGTGAAGAATTTTATTTCGCCGCTGATTAACGTGAGATTTTAAAGATTCCAGTAAATCGATCGAAAGAGGATTTTAAATATTTGACAGTTTTGAAAACAAAAATTTTAAACTTCCTTCAGCTTCAACTAAAGTAGCAGAGTTTTTTGACAATTCATTTATGGAAACTTCTAACGGCTTTAAAGTATTGTGCACAACAGTTGAAGTTTTTATATCATTTTCACTGAACGGAGTCAGTCCTAGTTCTAAAAGAGCATGGTTGACACATTTATAAATTCTTAAAAATTGCGAAATCATTTTTAACATTGAGTTCCATCTGTGTTTTACATCGTGCACTAGTTTAAGTTCCTTTTTCTCTTGTTCTTTAAAATAAATCTGAAGTTTATTTTGTTTGTCACTTGATTTGTTGAACATTTTTAAACATTTTCTTACGCGGCATATTGTATCCGCTATATTTTCATTCAAACAAGTACTCTCATCAATTAATAATAAGCTTCATCTTCCGAATCTTGCTCATTAAATTCCGATTCATCAGAACTGGAATTCTCGATTACACTACAATTTAATTTTTTGTAAATTGTGCCCACAACACAAAGATGAATTGCGTGGTTTATACACAGTTGAGATTCTGCATCTATGTTGCGACCGTATTTTTGCATAACCGCAGCACCATCATGGGTAGATGCCACAATGTCAGTTTTAATATTTAAAGAAAATTCGTCTAACTTATTTTTAATAAGTTCTTCTACATTATTTGCGGTGGCTTTTACTTTGATATCTTCCAGTCCAAGATTATAAATTTCAAATTTTTTTGTTTTAGCATTAAAGAAACGAATAATAACATTTGCATATTTTTTATATGTAATGTCTGTCCATTCGTCGACCACAATTGAAAACCTTCCTTCACTTTTTTTGATTTCTTCAATTTTATTTTTTAGGTCTTGGTGTGTTTTTAAATAAAACTGATGAATTTTTTCCTATATAGTTGATTCCGCCGGCATGTTGAAGTTTTTAGAATGGAGATATGCTAAAACTACCTTAGATATTTTAAGTGCCCTAACGGACATTCCGTCCGCGACAACACAACGAGTTAATATTTCGGCTGTAGGAAAAATCGCCCAAAAAAATAAATGAAAAATTGCTCAAAAAAATTCCATGTTAAATTGAGCCTGAATTCATATGAAAAGTGACCCAAAATGTTTGGGCTATTTTTCGTTATTATTGGGTGATTTTTCGTTTTTTAAATTTGGTGATATTTCATAGTGAAAAATATTATATGAAAAATAGCCCATTTTTTCGGGCTAAATCTAAATCATTCATTTTTTCTATACGTCGAATTCCTAAATGTTATTTATAAAAATAACGGGTCATATTGCAAAAATGTTGCATGTCATAAAGCCCAGTGTCATAGTGTCCTTGGACAAACTCGAAAGCTTAGCTTACAAAGTCGAAAGCATAGCCGGCCTTTTGGCCGGGCGCAAGGATTTTCTGCTCTTTGATAAAACAAGTACCGGCTTCGCTAACTAAAGCTTCTCTGCACAGCCGGCCTTCGGCCGGGGGCAAGGATTTTCTCCTCTAAGGTATAACAAAAATTGGCTTAGCTAACTAAAGCTTATCTGCGAAGTCGGCCCTCGTTCGGAAACATGGCAGATTTTAGAAGCTTTACTAAGCGAAACCGGTACTTGTTATACCATAAAGGAAATAATCCTTGCGCCCGCCCAAAGGCCGTCCATAGAGGAGAAAATCCGAACGCCGGCTATGCCGAGACGCTTAAGTAAGCGCTGCCGGTATTTGTAACACCATTGGGGAGAAAATCCATGCGCCCAAAAGTGTTTTCGTTATATGTTTAATATATGCACCCAGAGAAAAAACAACAAAACCATTTTTAAAAAAATGTTGACTATATTATGTTTATTTTAACCAAATCATTGTTACCGACAAACTTAATATGGTAAAATAAGTTTCTTTAAAAATAGTTTTGTTGGTTGTGACCATAATAAACATGTTTTTCTCTGCGTGAATGTAGATCCTTTTTTGTATTTAACATCTTTAGTAATTATGGACCTTATGACATTTTTAAAAATGACAATGTTAATTTTCAAAGTGTCTTAATGCCCACGGACGTTATGATATTTTCAAAAGTGTCACAGTGTCCATGGACACTACGACACTGGACTTTATGACATGCCACCTTGCAAAAAGCTATATTATGTTTTAAGTAATTGATTGTAACTTTGCATTGATTAAATAATATTTAACTATAGAAGAGTGCATAAAGTTCGGCGGAGGGCTCAAAAAGGTATTACTGTCCATACTGCCGAGCAGCTGTGAAGATACAATGCAATTTTTTACATAAAACTTACATGTGTATGTAACTAAATTTATATGAATAATAAACAATTTTTTGCAAATTGGGTAATTTTTAATTTTTTTTTTTTTTTGGGAAAAAATTCGTTTTTGCTTTTTGGGTAATTTTTAATTTTTTTTGGCCCTTTTTCGTTTTTTTTGGGCAAAATTTCATATACAACTTTTTGGGTCATTTTTCATGTTCTGTTGGGCGATTTTTCATTTTTTTTGGGCCATTTTTCTTTGGGCGATTTTTCCTACAGCCAATATTTCACCTAATGATTAATTTTTACCTGCGTATTTCAGTAAGGTTTTATTTGCCGACGGCTTTGAACTGCTGGGATCTGAGTCTTGTTTTCTTAGTTCACATTTATTTAAATTTTATGGACTAATTTTAGATGGTTTATAAGTCCTGACGTTGATGAGTCTTTGCAACTCAACATTTTAGGGTACTTTAGGCACTTTGCTTTGTCTTCTTCCCGCTTGAAATATCTCCACACTTCAGAGGACATCTATGTGTGTATGTTATAAAAATATATTTAATATTTAGAATATTCTTTTTATGGCCACTCACGTTTTTACAAATTTTAACCGTTCATTATGTTCTTTACTTTTGTTATGACATTCTCTATGAAAAGTGTAAAGTTGCCAGATGTATCAAAAAATAAGGCCGAATATTGCGATTAGATGAATACTTAAATTACGGGTATAATTAAAAAAATTAAAGGAAAATATATATAAATTATAACATTTTAAAAATAGCCGGTTAATTATACCAAAATAACCGGTTTATTTGATATTCGAAAAACAGAAATTTTTAACTATTCGACTTAAGCACAACCAAATTAACCGGTTAAAACCGGTCGAATACTATTCGATCGATATCCCTAATATGGACACATAAGCTACACAGTTTTTCAAAAAATAGGACCACAAGGGGAGGTAGGGGGCAGTTTCTGCCTCTCACAAACTTTCAAACCGATTTGAATGAAGTTTATAAACATACATAAATCCATATTTATATGAGCATATAAGCATGATGTGTTTTTTTAATACTGTGGTGTAGGGTATCATATGGTCGGGCCCGACTATACTTTCTTACTTATTTTCATTAAAATATTTCCACTGAGGGAAGGAATTTTACAACTTGGAAATTTTATTAAAATTTATTGATAATTTATCTTGGCTGAGCGAGGATTTGAGCCCGGGTTGATCTTTACATGTTTCAAGAATCACCACATTTTATCCTCAGAAGATCTTCTACACACTGCACCACTGCGGTGCCCGTTCAATCTTTAACCAGCAGTTCGAAATTTGCTGTTATTATCACTTAAATTTCAAGTTACACGTTGCCTCCTTTCCTCTGTTTCTTTCGTATTCTTTCTGACAAGACTTTGTCTTGAAAACCTGAATACATTTGTTTATTATGTTAATGTACAAATTAAAGTACAAATGTCAACATTAAAGCTTGTGCCATAGCTATTTTTTAAGAACAATTTGGATTTTAGTTAAACTGTTAATTTTTTTAATTTTTGATATTCTTTAATTAGGCTTGAGTTCATCACGATGTCCATCCGTCCGTCTGGCTGGTTGGACGAGATCTGTGTAAATGGTGGAAATCGGTCTATAATTTCACATATTCCCCATAAAAACTTCTTTCCAAATAAGACTTCTTGTGTCAGTAAGTCATCTGATTACGACGGTATTTAAATGAAATTCGCCCCAAAAATATTTTACTGCGAATTAAATTATTTTTGAATCGTTTCACATTTGCCTAAACCTCTCTTCCTTAAATAGCTTTAACTTCCTTTAAATGTTAACATTTGTTAACAACTTAGCGACCGTAACTAAAATCCCTTTAAGACAAAACCCCATATGGATGTTAATATCTAGATAGTATTTGTCGCAAACATCTCTTATATGAATTTTAACCTAATATGGGCTTAAGTGATAACATTTTTATGTATTTTTTTTTAAATTTTGTTATTTAATTATTGAATATTTTGTCTTCATATTAGCAATTTTTGATTTTTAAGGGCATATTTTTAACATTTTTCAAGGCATATTTTCCAGTTTTTAGTGCATATTTAATGCGCATAAAACGTGTGTTTTAGAGCATATTTTTGGTTTCCCTGATTATTATTATTATTTTTATTATTATTATCATTATTATTATTATTATTATATTGGAAAAAAATGCAAACACTGCACCGAAAAAGGCGTTGGATGACAATTACCGCGGAAAGCGCTGATGGTAAAAAACGAGACTTCGGTGGAAATTCCATGTGAAAGAAAACATACAAATTCTTGGTATAACGAATTGGAGAATGAACATACAAAACCGAAGTGGTTGGAAAGCATTCATTAAGCAGACCAACAACAGGTTGTATAGCCAACTTAAACATAGAATTTCACCAAAACCACCGGAACAGAACCAGTGTAAAAAGATTGGTTTGAAAACACCAACAAAGAGAGGAAGGTGCCAATTTTAACATTGTTAAATATTTTTTTATCATCACACATATTTTTAAATGCTATGTACATATGTATGTATGTAAAAAGAAAAAAGTTAATCCACATAAATCTATTCTTGTAAGTTAACAAATTTAGCAAACATCTATAATCTTCGCACGTTCTCAATTATGAAACAGTTATAAATTACAGTTGAAACTTTGATTTTTTGTTTGTTTTGTAGTGTACAAAAACAGTTCAATAAAATCTTTAAATAAATATACAGTTTTAAAAATTTCAACTACTGAAGCGTAGACAAACACAAATGATTTTACACCCCAAGACACACTCCTTATGTTTATAAAATATAATGCACATTAATTTAACAGTATCACCAAAACAGCACAGGGAATAGAAAACATTTGTTAGGTACGTAATAGAATTTCAATGAGTACTGGTGTAATTTAGTTGATATCTCAAGGGAGCAATTGTTTCATTCTACAAGTTATTCTATTTTATATTTTAACAATATTTTTAATATCAATCTGGGCAATGTTATAACAGTTTGCACAATAACAACAATAACATTTAAATTAGATATCTTATTTTATCACGTCCCAAAAACAATCTAACAATGTTGCAACATGTTTTTTGTTTGTGAGTATGTTCATTCCCAATAAACAATTTTGACTGATACAACATTAAAAGTGGGGCGCAGAATGAAGAATTAAAATTGTATTCAAAAGAATATTTCCTTCCGATTTGTCCGTTCTACGAATCTAAGTACAAACATATATCTGATGGTTACACAACGGAAACAAATTGCTGTTTGATTGCGGCTGCCAATGGACCTAACCAAATATATCTGATGGTTTGAAGACCTTTTTTCGCATTGCAGTGTGCGACAAACTCTTAAGTTGATAACTTGTACATACATACTTAAACTTTTTAATTTTCATGTTAAGTCCACACAAGATATTTGAGCAGTCAATAAAATGAGGAGTATAGATGCAAAGACTGCAATGTCCACATTTATAGTTTTCGTAATAAATAGTAAAAACCTATTGCTCAAAGTATATTCATATTTATGAATTGCATATCATGCTATTCAGTTAATAAAAATATGATGAAGATATGACGCAAGTTTCAACCAAATCGATGTAGCGGTTTGCTGGCAATTATAATAATAAAATTGGAGATGGATGTGTTTGCTCTAATCAAATGGACATTGCTGCTTTTTTAGCGTTGGCATGTACTTAAAAAAATCAGTAGTTATAATATTCTTAAGCTTAACAAAGGCTTAGTTTTTTCTTGATTGATTTGGAGGAACTTCATTAAAACTTAGCTCCATAATAACGACTAATGACAAAGTTATAAAATGAACAATAAAACCAGTGATGCCAACTTTTTGAGAGCAAAAAGCACTTTAAAATTTAAAAAAAGCACTAAAAAGCACTATTTTGAACAAAAAAAAGCGTAAAATAGCACTAAGCCATTTTTTAAATTTAATTAAACACAAAACAAGTTGCATTCGTCTGTGCCGAATATTATATACCTCCAAAATTTAAAAAAAAATGCGATGGCGTTGATGGGTGACCATTTTCATTTAGGTATGTGATGAAAATCGATTTCAAAACTAATGTTTTTAAAAGGTGTGATGAATTTCGAACGATTTTAAAATCTATTTCTGAATTAAAGTCTTAAATTTTCGTTCAGAATACACTTCAGTTAACGTATATAATATAAAATTTTAAAGAGTAAACACTGAAAATAAGAGGAATATGCATTTAAAATCCATTTTAAAAGATTCTGAAAACTATATTTTCGGTTTCAAATCGTATCGTTCTTAAAATCGATTTCCAGCACATACCTGATAGTTACATTTGTATATAAACATTTTTAAATTTATTATTATTACCTTCAATAAAAATTAGATCAACCAAATCATTTGGATCATCATCAGCTGAGTTGGAATTGGTCATAAAACAGTAATAAAGTGCGAGGTAGATTTTCGTAGTTAGAAAAAATCTGGCCTGTTGCAATTACCGAAAATTTGCAGTGACCGACCAGTCTTTATAAAACTTAATGACAACCGAAATTTTAATAAAAAAAATACGTTGTCAACGCTAAAAAGTAAACGTTTTGTAAAATTTCCAAATTGCTAGGAAGCCTAGCTCAAACCTCGTAAATAAAGTTTTTAGTAAAACGAATGCAACTTTCTTTTATCACTTTTTTTATCATTTGAAACCTTAAAATCTTTACAGGCCTTCCCGAAATTGTACCCCAAATAGCAAATCTCATCTTAATCATCCTCAATAAAATCGAAGTTTTAAAAACTGGTACAAAAAAAAGTAAATATTGTAAAAGGCATTTAAAAGCACTGTGAGAAATTGTTAAAAGCACTATAAATACCCGCTTTTCAAAAACGGGTGTTTAACAAAATTTCGGGTATTGCATAAGCAAAAAAGCACCAAAAAATACCCGAAAGGCACCAAAATGGCAACACTGAATAAAACTAACTGTTTCATATAAAAAATGATTTGTTATATATTTAAATTTCTTTTTAGTTTTGTTTTGCAAAAAAGAAACAAAAAAAAAAAAAAAAATAATAGCATGCATTTTCGAAAATAGTTGAGAGCAAAAGAGCTGAACAAACTGTGATCATTGCAAAAACGACAATCTCCAATGGACATTGCCGTTTTTGCATCAATTCTTAATATTTGAATACTTTTTGATGGGATAAAAGTGTTTCTGGTAATCTAATGTTCACTAATTAAAAGCATTCATTAAATACACTAACAGGTATTATTAGTTACGTATGTGAAAAAAGTGGACATTGCAGTCTTTGTATCTATACCCCTCAAATATTTGATATATCTCAGGATGCAAAAAAAGTTTTTAGGGTGTATAGTTCCCTTTAAAGTTTAGTTAAAAATACTTATTTTTACCATAAAAACTGTTTATTTTGTGTCAAATTGTTTTTAGTTTCTAGTATTCTTTATAAATAAAACTGGATGTGTGTATGTATGTATGAATGTAACGTGTGGACTCCAAACCGGTTGTGCAAATTTTGATGACATTTTCAGGTAATCTTCAGAATATTCAGGCGGGTGACACTGTGAAGTCTAATTTCATGTCAAACTCTTAAATCGGTTATGTAGTTCCACAGATATTAAAAAAAAACTATGTTAATAATGATCCAAAATCAAAATTTTAAAACTTTCGAAATTCACGAATTCCGATGATTTCCAACGATTAACCATTCCAATACAAGCGGCTCCAATTCCCTTTGCGTCTTGCCTTTGTTATTACCATCAGCAAAGCACAAGGCCAATCATTGACTTTTGCTGGCTTGAACGGCCAGTTGTATGTGGCTTGCTCCCGAGTTGGCTCGCCAAAAAATTAATACGTTTTTACACCAAATAAAAAAACAAAAAACATTCTCTATCGGCTGGCTGGCCAATTTGCCTTAAACACATGAGCTTCTTTTTTGATTGAGCCCATATCCTACACCATATGTAAGTTATTCTGTAAAAAAAACTTTATGATAGGAATTCCATGGATTTTTATTTAAAGGCCGTAAATTTCGTTTACTTAGGGCCAGCAACGCGGACCGGGTCTGCTAAAATGGAATAATTTTCAAAAAAAAAAAAATATTGGCCAAACTATCATAAATTGATAGCGGAATGCAGCGAATGTCATTAAATTTCAACTTATTCGTTATATGCTATAAATAACCTTACCTTACGTTATATGCCCATAAATTATCTTACGCCCTATTTAAGTCCACAATCGGAAATCATCGTTGTATGGCTAAAATCGTAACTAAAATTGCTTTTGTGGTGAAATTTGATCTAATCTAGATTCTTAAGACTCTAAATCACACTACTAAATTTCGTGAAGATCGAGTCATTACTTATCATAGGCCCTTTTAAATCCCACTCTCGAAAAAATTATTACGCCCTTAAGCGTAAAAAATAATAATATTGTTGAAACGATTTCGTGAACATCGGTCTATAAAAAGCCCGTTTTCGAAAATTAGCTAAATAAGCCTTAAACTGCAGCATAAATTTATATTGTGGTGATTTTTGGTTGGAAAAACAATAAAGACATGAGTCCCGCGTAGAATTACTTAAGTTTAAAAAAGTTTTTGTTCAAAATTTTCCCGCAAACCTGAATATCTGGGATAGAAAAAAATCCCAAAATAAACTCTGTTTACTTAATTATTTACTAAATCACAAGAAAATATGGCTTGAACCATGAAAATTTTGCACCATTCTCGCCCAAGCCAATTTCTTATTGTAAACATATGTGTGGCTTGATTTAAACAATAAGTTATGACTAAAAGCGAACTTAAATTTAATTAAATACAGCCATTTTAATTCTATTTTATTTGTATAGCTACTTAAATCAAAGTTTTCGTTGCTAATGACTAATTTCACCAATTCTATTTAAATATCAATTCATATTTAAATAAAGTTTTTCATATAATTTTATTTTAATTTGACATAAAAAACGAATTTTAAACATAAATTGATATTTTATAAATTGGTGAAATCAGCCATTAATATGTTACAAAATAAGAAGAAAAGCCTGAATTTTTAACATGCAAAAGTTTTGCATAAGTTAGTTTGAGAAAACTATATATGTATAAGAAAACTACATAATTATAAAAATAAGAAACTTTTTACTGATTTATTTAACATGTCGATTTAAGTAAAAATTAATTAGATTAAACCAAGTTTTCTTCAGACTTTTCTGAAAAGTCAGAACATGCCCGAATGCTTCTTAGGAAGACTTATAAAATGTTTATGTAGTTGTGTATCTTTATTTTTTTACACCCTCTTAATTCGACAGCCACCCTAATTATTACATATTACATAAGCTTTAAATGTAACAAATAAAGAACACGGTATTTATATATTTTCCCCCTTATGGCAAACAAGATTGTGTAAAACATTGTTTTTACCATCGTTGTTTTTTATGTCTCGTTATTTAATATTTGAATAAAACTGCTTGATAATTGAATCATAAAAATTACGCCTCTGTGTTTATTTTAAAAAACAAGTAAAAATATAATAAGCTTTCCTTTATTTAGAGATAGTGTTCGGTTATTAATTATTTTTAATTGGAAAATTTTAATATACAATGCACACATTTTTCTGTTCAGTAATAATCACATATAAACAGAAAAAATTACGTAGTGAAAAACTAAACAAAAATAAATAAAAGATTTTCTAATTATTTTCAAAATTAAGTATACTCATTTGATCTTTGTAGTTATAAATTTAAATTCAATAGTTGTTGGTAGCGTATATACATTGTGCCATTATTTGCATATGTTATATTTATATGCTTTGAATTGAAAATGTCAATATCAATTATATACAATTAAATATCATCAATATTTAACACTTCATAAGAATTAAAATGTTCGCTGAACTCAACAACTTTTAGCTTACTACCCAGCAAAAACTTTACTTACAATCCTACTTTTAATGACTTCAAGAATTCATTACTTTGTAGCTTTATTCGCCACTTTTTGGATTATTAGTTATATATTAAATAATAACTTTATTATTATATCTTAAATATACAGAAAAATTTAAGTTTTCATTATGACAATAAAAATGTCATTATAGTCATTATAGTCAAAAAACATAGTTTTTTAATACAAAAACTACACTGCCCCGGTAGACTAGCTGTTAGCGAGCTAGTCTATCAGCACCGAGGTTGCGCGATGGAATCCCGCCAGAGACAGAAAAAAAATAAAATAAAGTTAAATAAAATAAGAAAAAATAAAAAATAAAATAATTTAAAAAAAAATAAAAAAAATAAATAATTAAAAAAAAACAAAATTTAAAAAAATAAAAAAATTTTTACTTTATTGACTGTGTAACTATACATATATTTTTATAAAAATTTTAAGTATAAAAAACACATATTATTTTTTAGATTATAATAGACTAAATTATAAAGGATTACTTTTGGGATATCTCGAACAAAAATAAGTACTTTTTCTAGTAGAAAAGAAAGTAGTCGGCTCGTCAAATTCTCATTATTTTTCTGCTTATTTTGTAAGCAAAGTTTTTGCTGGGTATAAAATTAACGAAGAGGTGTGTAATCGTTATAACTTTTTATTTAAGAAATAACTATTAAGTTTTTTTTTAATACCATATATAAATGGGGAATATTTTAAGTTTAGTTCTCGGTTTGTGCTTTGTTGTGATACAGACGTGTATTTTTAGCCCCGCATACGATTTGAATTATTAATTAATCACATTTGATTTTGTAATCTAAGCAGCGAATGGACGCTTAAAAAAAACAAAATAATATATCTTGTTAATTAAATTATTTAACATAATAGTGAACAATTTAAAACGATAAAATTAAATTAAATAAAACAGAAGAAATATATACGTATGTATGAATGTTCATACATGTGTATACATATTCTGAACAAAACATTTAAATTCTTGTTTTTCTTTTGTTGTTGTAAAATACAATAAATAATAAAAATATTAAAGCAAAGCAAAACGGTGAAAAACAAAAACAACTCTTTGCATGAGTACAAACAGTGAAACAACACTAAGACAAAATGAAAGAAACGTTTACGTTTTAGTTAATGCAAATGAAAATAATGCAGAAATAAATAAAACAAAACAAAACAATATAAACTATTTAACGGCTAAGCCAATTACTCGAACACGTTCCCTCTCACCCTCGGTATTTACACAAACGGTGGATAGTGACTCATTAAAAAAACTACAACAAGATTTGGTGACAAGTGTTGCCAGGCCAGCAAGTATTGCCGTGAAGTCAAAAACTAATTTAGTGGGAAATGATACCATGAATTTGAACACAAATGCAATGGAAAACCCCCTGTAAAAAGTTGTCAAAAGTCTACAGTACAAGTTGGTATGGACAGGTACATAACAGTGTTTAAACGGGGACGCAGCCCTACCTCTGCAGCAGTTGCTTCGGCCTCAAAAGTACCATCTTTTGATAAAATAAATACACAAAATCGTTTCGCGATTCTGGAGGATGAATCCTCTGAAGCACCAAACGTCATTAAATCGTCTAAGCCACCCCCGATATACCTTAGAGAGCAAAACTCTAATGAGTTAATAAAAAGTTTAATTTCGGTGATAGGTGAAAATTCCTTTTATGTAGCTGCAATAAAGCGCGGTATCATTAACGAGACTAAAATACAGGTGAATCACGAGGATGATTTTCGAAAGGTGATTACAAGATTTGAGACTCTGAATAAAAACTTTTATACGTATCAACTGAAGAGCATTAAAGGTCTTCAGGTAGTCATCAAGGGCATAGACCCAGGGGAAATTAAAGCTTTTTTGGAAGAGAAGGGCTTTAAAATCAAAAACGTAACAAATATCAAAAATAGGGAAAAAAAATCCCCAACCACTATTTCGAGTGGAACTTGAACCCGGCGACGTTAAGCTCAAAAAAAATGAAACGCATCCAATTTATAATTTAAAATATATTCTGTACAGAAGGGTAACTATTCAGGAGCCGCACAAAAGAAATGGTAGTTTGTGGTGAATTACATGGAACAGTTCTTTGCGACAAGTCTAAAACCGACCCCAACGTAAAAAAATGTAGCAACTGTGGCGGTAATCACACTGCCAATTATAGAGGATGCCCTGTATATACTATCGTCAAGCAGTCGGTCGGACCGAAAACTAATCCCCCTCAAATGCAGGTAACAAATCAGGTTAACACAAATGCAATTCAAGCCCCCCAGCCTAGTAATAACAGAACCTCTTACGCTAACGTCCTAAAATCAAACCATGAGCCAATGCAAGGTGCCTCGCCAAGTAATGATGAAACTCAATTTTCTAATTTAAGTCGTTTAGAAAAAACCATGGAAACATTAGTGCAAACGGTAAATAATTTTACGAACACAATGGGTAATATGATGCAGGAAATGCTTAGAATGCAATCGATGTTATTGCAAGCTGTACTTAACAAACCATGAACTGTTTAAAAATTTGTTTTTGGAACGCAAACGGCATCCGCCAACATAAAAATGAATTAGAATACTTTCTTAAAAATAAACAAATTGATGTCATGATGATTTCTGAAACTCATTTAACCTCAAGAAATACGTTTAAAATAAATGGTTATATACTATATGATACCAAGGACCCTCGAGATAGAGCTTGTGGAGGTTCTGCCATTTTAATAAAGGCCCGAGTCAAACACTACCTAATGTGTGATCATCGTGAAGATTATCTCCAAGTAACGAACATTTGCGTTAAAGAATTAAATAGAAACCTAATAATTTCATCGTTATACTCCCCGCCTAGATTTTCAATATCGGAGGACCAATATTGTAAATATTTTAAATCATTAGGACCGTGTTTCCTAGCCGCTGGCGATTATAACGCTAAACATACCCTCTGGGGGTCGCGACTTATAACACCAAAGGGTCGTGTTTTATTTAACATAATTTCTAAAATGGATTTAAATGTGGTAGCGAGCGGACAACCAACATATTGGCCCACTGATCATCAAAAAATTCCAGATGTCATAGATTTCGGCGTGGTTAAAAACATTCCCATAGAAACGATTCAAGTTGAAGCCTCCCTAGATTTATCTTCCGACCACACACCTACAATTATTACTATAATGAACCCCAATAGAATTGTACCTCCGACGACAGCTACGCAAATTAATTGGTTAAAATATAAAAAATATCTCAGTACCCATTGCACAGAAAATATTCCGCTCAGTACACCGGATTATGTAGATCGCTCTATTGACAATTTTGACAGTTTTCTGAAACTAGCTGTTCAACATTCCAATATTGCCCCCAAAAAAACAAAAACTATTAAAATATATTCCACAGATGTCGAGCATCTTTTGTCTGAAAAAAGGAGGGCTTGAAGAGAGTGGCAATTGCAACTTAAGAACTTACTTAAAGAGTGTACAAAAAGACTAAGAAAGTTACTGCAGACTAAGAAAACGGCTTCTCTGGAAAAATATCTTAAGGAACTTGATGCAACCCCACAATCAGACTACTCATTATGGCGTGCAGCTAGAAATCTCAAAAGGCCAGTTGTCTCTAAACCACCATTAAGAAACTTGAATGGAAGTTGGGCAAGAAATGATGTTGAAAAAGGAAATCTGTTTGTCAATCATTTAAAAAAAGTATTTACCCCAAATATATCTCACGATATTGCGGTTGAGTTACCACCTGTTGCTGCTAGAGCAGCTGTTCCGCTAAGATTTGAGATAAGAGAAATCGAAAAGGCTATTTGTGATTTAAGCCCCAAGAAGGCTCCTGGTTTTGACAAGATCAGCAACAAAATGCTTTTGGAGCTACCCAGCATAGCAAAGAAAATTATTCTTTTAATTTTTAATGCTATTTTACGCCTTGAATACTATCCTCAAAAGTGGAAGGTCTCCTTAGTCACCATGATACCTAAACCTGGAAAGGATCACACAAAAGTTGAGTCATATAGGCCTATAAGCTAACTTTCTAATATATCAAAGCTGTTTGAGAAGCTGTTAGCGTCAAAATTAACCCCAATTTTAAATGAAAATAGATGTATTCCTAACCACCAATTCGGCTTTAGAAGAGAACACAACACAATTGAGCAAACTCATTGTATAGTAAACGCAATAAGAAAAGCCTTTGAAGAAAAAAAATATTGTTCCGCTCTCTTCATCGATGTTTCTCAAGCTTTCGATAAAGTCTGGCATGAAGGCTTATTACATAAATTGAAGCTAAACTTACCAGTCAACACACACAATCTGTTAGAAAGCTACTTAGTCGGTCGAAAGTTTATTATTAAAGAAGGTGATTATTTAAGCTCTCCTCAGCAAATTGACGCTGGAGTCCCTCAGGGAAGCATCCTGGGCCCACTTTTATACTTAATATATACCTCGGATATGCCAACAAACAACTACACACAAACTTCAACATTTGCTGATGATACAGCTTTTTTGAGCGTGCACGAAAACCGGCAAGAAGCATCTCGATACCTACAGGATCATATATTTCAACTCGAACTATGGTTAAAGCAATGGAGGATAGAGGTCAATGAGCAAAAATGCGTACATATAACATTCACCTTGCGCCGGGAATCATGCCCCCCTATTAAAATCAATAATCAAATAATACATCAAAATTCGCATGTAAAATACCTCGGTATTCATCTAGATCGCCGTTTAACGTGGAAAAGCCACATAGAGGCAAAATTAACTCAAATGAAACTAAAAGCCATCCAAATTCATACTTTATTGGAAGAAACTCTGTCCTTAGTCTCGACTGCAAACTTCTTCTTTACAACTCCATCTTAAAGCCAATCTGGTGCTATGGTATTCAGTTATGGGGCACTGCCTCGGCCTCTAATATCGAAAAAATTCAAAGGCGCCAAAATAAACTACTTCGAATAATCACAGCTGCCCCTTGGTATGTTAAAAACTCAAATATTCACAAGGATCTCAATGTTCCATTAGTTAAAACTATGATTACGAAATATGCAGTAAAATACTTAAAAAGGCTCGAATTGCACCCGAACCCACTAGCACGAAATATTTTAAATGATAGCGGCCACACTCGCTTAAGAAGAAGAGACACTGCAGCACTTATCCAATTAGATGAGCGATAAACACCTATAAAAGTGAACAGAACCCGCGATGAAGAAAATTTTTGTCTGGCACTGGCAGGACAAAAAATAATATTAGGTTAAGATTTGACTAATTATTGTTAGTTCATATTTAATATATGAAGATTCAATAAATAAATAATGAAAAAAAAAAAAAAAATTTTAAGTTTAGTTATGAAGCACGTGGTGGCCATTTTCTTCTTCGCAAATTCGTGTGCTTTCCAACACATTTTAACCTTTCGCAAAACTTCAGGTGGTTGCTTTTTATTTGCTGGATGGTTCTAGGCTTATTAATGTAGACTTTTCCTTTCAAATAACCCCAAAGAAAACAGTCTGGGGCGGTTAAATCCGGTGAACGTGGAGGCCAATTAAAATCACTTGTACGCGAAATAATTCGTTCACCAAAGATGTCCCGTAAAAGAGCCATTGTGTCCCTTGCATTGTGCGCTGTGGCTGCATCTTGTTGGAACCACGGCTGGCCTTAAAAAATGTTCAACATTGTCCGATATCTAACACCATTGACGAAAACGGCGACCCCGTGTTAATTTTCAAAAAAAATAAGACAAATTATCCTTTCCGATGAAACACTGCACCAACCCGTACACTTAGGTGGGTGTAATTCTCGCTGCTGAACTACTCTCGGATTTTCCGTAGCTCATATCTTGCAGTTTTCCTTATATACGAACCCACTTAATTGAAAATGGGCTTCGTCGCTCATAATTAAGTTATGAATAAAATTATGATTTTCTTCTGCTTTTTGCCGGAAAAAAACTGCATAATCAAGTCGTTGCTGGAAATCTGTGTTTCAATTCTTGGACAAGCTGAATCTTGCATGGAAACGTTCCTATTTTGTCCAAAATTCTCTGCAGCGACGCTCGTGAGAGGACAAGTTGTGTCGAACGTCTCCTGATTGATATTTTTGGATCTCCTCGAATACTCATCTATACCAGTTCAATATTGTCAACCGTGTGCACCGTTTGTCTTCTGCCAGCACCATGAAGCTTCCTTACTGCCCCTTGTTGTCGAAAATTTGTAACCAGACGGTTTATTCTGAGGGTCCAACCCGCACATTCAAATAACGATGATATGCACGCTGAGTCAAAACCATGGATCGTTGATTTGATAAATAAAGATCAACAATATGGGCACGTTGTTCAATTGAGTACTGCTCCATTTTAAATTCCCCAAGTCTTCTGAAAAATTTAAGGAATAAAACTATTACAAAAAAGCTTTATAAAATACATAACTAAAATTTAGCCCATAGAATAAATTCGAAAAATTAAAAATGTTGAATATAATATAAAGTAACCTTCGGAAGGAAATAATTCCCAGTTTCTATTTGAAAAGAAAAAAAATTTATAATAAAAAAGTTATAAGCAATTCAAACCCCTTCGGTAATTTTGGGCCACCCTGTTCAAACTACAAGAAGTTTTGAATTATTTTTTATCAGAGTACCGAAACGTTCACTAGTTTTTCAGTCATGAGCGAGGGTGAAACATTTAAAATTGTACTGCCTCTTCATCCTCATGACCATTAATAGCAGGAAAATGAAGCAGTAAAGAGGCCTCATAGAAGGCCTCTTTGGCGATATAAAGTGTTCCAGTCGCATTCCAACTGTATTTCTAATTTACTGTGTAATTAAAGACCAAAGCCTTGTCTTCTCGCAACTACTTTAAAGGCTTCTGAAAGGCCTTCGAAAATTAAGAATAAAGTTTTATCCCATTGTAATTCGTGACCTTAGGACAAGAAAGTGCTTTCTTATATGTAGTTAGGGGGCAAATAGAACCTTGTTGTCCTACGGTCGCGAACTAATAATTGTTATCTGTAAAATATCTTGCAAAAACCATTCTAAAATACCTTTTCGAAGAAGGAAGAGTGGAATAAGTAAACGTTTGTTAATAATACAGGGCTTAACCTTCTTTATCCCATTTCTTACCGCCGTGTGTTTGAACACACGTTTATCATTTCTCAACTTTGAGTTAATATAAAACACAGATAACTTTATATAATCAAATGTATGGGGCATTTATATTAAGGTTTGGAGACTTACAAACAAAAAAATAGTTTTATTACATTTTCACAAGCCTCTCATCCCTCTACTGGAGGGAATTTATAAAGTGTCAAAAATAGACTTTTTTTTAATTAATTTTATAATATGTTTATAAAAATCAGAATTACTATATATGTGTTGCCGTGTTTTACCAAGCCAACAAAAATTTATCTGATACCATTTTTCCACCACACCGATGGATATATGTTCCGCTAGGTGGCAGTAAATAACAGCGTGTGTTTCACCACACGCTGGTACTGCAAGTTCAATTTGACATTTGATAGTTTTGGCGCGTATTTTTTTATTGAACAGGTGTATTCTTTGTGTAACAGCACAAATAATTAAATTTCTGTTATAATTAAGAGTTAAAGTTTGTAAAATGTCTCGTCGAGAGTACTTAACAAATGCAGAATTGCAATATATCATCGATAATTTGAGCGATGATGACAATGACCAAGATGAGAGAGCTTCCGCGATTCAATTTGTTTGCCTCCCAATAATACTGCCGGTGATTCCGATTGTGAAGTAATTGACGATAAAATAATATCAACGAATATTACATGCGATGAAAACCCTTTGGCCGAATTATCAGGTATTATTTTTCATCGTTTTCCTTCTAAGTCGTGTTGCTAATTGTGTGTAATTGTAGGCACAATTTAAACATCCGCTACTGAAGACTATGGTGGTCCAGAAGTCGAAGTTCAACAGGACAAAAACATACCATCAACGCCAAAAGAGTAACCCAAACATACATATCGTCCAGTGACTGAGTTCAAACCGGCTTGGAAAAAACCAAGCAAACGTTCTACGATATTCACCCGGATCACGAGCCATTGAAAAAGGAAAAGCAAGAGCCACTGCTCCAAACTATAAGCGAAAAAACACCATTTGAGATTTTTAAATTGTTTCTTGATGATGAAATAATTGCATTGCTTGTAGATGAAACAAATCGATATGCTGCTCAAAACAATATCAGCCAAATATGCGATAAGCATCTTATGCAACGTTTTATAAGAATTCTTTTGTTTTTTGGATATCACAATGTCCCACAGACCAATTTATTTTGGAGCTCAGATCCAGCGTTTGGAATTCCATTGATTCGCCAAACAATGCCTCGGAATAGGTTCACGGAATTAAAAGCAAACTTCCATATCGCTAATAATGACAATTTGGATGTTTCTGATAAGTTTGCAAAGGTTCGGCCATTGTTTGACATGCTCAATAAACGCTATATGCAGTTTGGTGTTTTTGTGGAAAATTTATCTATCGACGAGACGATGGTTCCCTACTTCGGCCGACATTCAGCTAAAATGTTTATACGTGGAAAACCCATACGTTTTGGTTATAAGCTGTGGGCGCTTTGCTCGGACAAGGGCTACATGTTTCAGTTTATCCCATATTCAGGTGCATCCAGCATTTACAAAAAGAGCTTGGGCGCCTCTGTCATACTGGAACTATTATCACATTGTGAGCATCCACACCGTACACTTTGACAACTTTTTCACCTCCCATTATTTGCTTTGCCTGCTAAAAGAGAGAGGATTCTGTGCAACCGGAACGGTTCGACCAAATCGTATTGCCGCCACCCCACAGAGGAGTATTTGGCCTGAAAAGCTGGCCAAAATTATTAAACGTCTTTTTTGAATTAAAGGTTTTAGTTTTTTGATAGTTTTAGGTGTAGTATGATATAAAAAGTCTAGTGGCAGATTTTGAAAAAATTACACTGCGCAACAAAAAAAATTTGCTCTACCCTAGAAATAAAAGTATGTGGACTATATGGATTTTGATGCCCTTAATTCAAATCTATTTTCCGTTTTTCTCTAGTACGTAAGGATTTTCTTTTAAAGGCGTGGCATACTTCACCCCCTAAATCGTTGGGTTGCCTTATATATTTTGCCATAACTTGAAAACGTGTTCTCCGATTTTAAAAGCAGGAGGATCAGAAGATGCACCGGAAAATTCTAACCATACACATTTATTTTATATCTATTACTATTTTGGAGTTATTAAAAATTTAATGGCGAAAAAAAAAATTTACATGCAAAATGCGTAAAATTTTTTTGCATTTTGCATTTTGATTTTAAAGGTTTAAACTCATTCTTGACAGACTGTATGTACATACATACATATGATTTACAGTCTAATTAAAAAAAAAAATTTGAAAATTGTAAGGCTCTTATAAAACAGTATTTTTTATGAAAAAAGGCTTTAGTATATTTATTTTATATTATTTAATACTTTATAAACGAAAAGTTAAAGTAATAAAAATGCCTTGCTAATTATTATGTCGTATGTGTATCCTCATTAGCTGCATCATCGGTGTCAGGAAGAAGAAGTGTGATGGTTTTTGATGAAAAAGCTTTTTTATTATTCCGTTCTCTTTGCGTACTGCAGCTTATAAAAGGGCCACTGCTCAGAAATAACCTATTCAAGACATCTCGATTTGTATCGCTTCTGCTGAATTTCCTCGAATAATTCGTGCGATATAATCGTAAGTGCTTATTTCTGGCCTCGGCAGCTTCTTCTGACAATTGTCCAATTGGCAAGATTGCTTGCTTTATAACACTACCGCCATGAATAAGAATCTTGTGCATCGTAGGACTCATGGGGTGCCAGTTGTAAAGTTGCACATATATTTCGGCAGTTTTATGTGCATATTCCTAAAATTTCTCAATATTAATTCGGTGTCCGCTAGTTATTGCTTCCAATATTATTTTCAGGCGGTTGATTAATTCTTCATTTATTCCAGTGATTTTCCATGCAGTTGCTGGGTCCGAAAAAAATCTTCTTGAAGTGTTGCCATCATTAGTGCTACCGTATCCTGGTTTTGGAACATCTACAAGTATTCCTATCTCGTCTTTAAGTCTTTTTTGGATGAATATCTTCCTCTATTTAACAATTGCTTTATCTTCATCGCTCCTTGCTTGCCACTTTTTAATTGGCAGTTTATATGAGAGATGAAGTATTGATTCTAAAAAGCGTATGCGTGCATGTAAAGTTGATAGTCCAAAACTCAAGGCATCACAGTTCAGACGAACATTCTTCTGCAACGTGTTAAAATCTTTCGAAGTTTGACCGCAAATGTAACACCTCATTGTCGATTTTGTGTCCGTTGCAGCATTTCATACTTTTCCGTCGATTATTGTCATTACCATCGTGTGTTTAATTTGTGCAATTTTTCCACTACACGGTACTTCGCTTTTCTTTAAAAATTCAATTTGATTATTTATGTGTCCTATTTCTTGCTTCGTGATGTCAGTTGTTTCTGCACAAAATGGATGCGGATTGGTCTACACAGCCTAGTTGAGGATGGTGTTTGATTTCGCCATATCGTTTTAATTTTTCCATTAGTATTTGTGATTAGTTTAATTGGTACACAACTGCTTTGGAATATATTATCGTCAGTAACATCTTCGTTTTCGAATTTCTGCTTATAACATGATTGGTGCGATCCGTCACAGCCCCATTTGGTTAAAAGTTCTAAAAAATGTAGCTCTTTATAGTCTAACTGCTGCAAATCCTCTTCAAGGTATATACATAAACGTGTTGCTTATGGTCGAGGAGAGCTTGGAGCTTCACTTCCGCTAATGTTTCAGTAACGGTTATGGCATCTTCATTGGGATAACAATTTTTTTTTTTTGCATTTTTTAGTAACGAGTAACATGGATACACATTTTTATTAGCATTGTATAAAATTTCATATTGCTTTTTCGTGAGCTAAAGCTCCTTTCGCTGAAAGTTTATTCACAGGGTTGACTTCAGAAGTTGTTAATGAATGCTTGCAAATTCTTGCTTTTCTTGGGGATCTCGTTATATCCATTATTAACTTAGCCGCATCATTATGTCCCGCTGCTCTTTGACTCATGGATGCAGCAAATGTGATCTCCTCTGTTGTTAATTGGTGACGAACTTCTTCAGTTTTTCTCCGCTTTGTTCTATCACTAGCTTCACTAAATTCTTTTCGTGGTCGCCCTGAAGACGAACTGCCAAATACTGGTATTGCAACAGTTCCTTCCAGCCATTTAGCGTTTGTGCTTAAAAAGCGGTCCTCTTTTCGTTGTGCCGAAAGCCAATATCTTTTGAAATTTTTCAAACACTGCTTCAGTGCTAATATGTCCCCATCCCCTTGACATTTTGAAATTTCGCTCAATTTTCTAACCAAAAAATCCAATTTCTCGTCCATGGTTCCAGCATTAGATTTTTTCACTATTTGGAATAGCTGTAATCTTGTGTAAACTTGTTCCATGTTGACTCTCGAAGTTACAAAACGGTTTTGATAAAAAAATGGGTGCAATAACCCTTTACAAGTATTTTCAAGCGCATGATTTTATGCCTTAATTGGATGGTAGCCTGATACCTGAGTGCCCATATATTTTTTATGTACCTATATTTATTTTTTGTAAACTTATTTTTGTTTTTTAGAGCAGGTATATAAAAATATCTTTTATGGGGATGTGTGGGACATTCCCTTAAAACTATTTTGGATAATTAAGAATTTTTGCAATTTATAAATACATATAGGCAGGTATTAATATTGTGAAGTGTTAAAAGTGATGTGAATAACAGTTGAAATCAATAATTCAAAATACATAAAAGTTTATGACGATATAAAGGTATAAGAGCAAAATAGCAGAAATGTGAAAATTTAAAAAAATCGTCAAAAATAATGGCGCAAACTTGCGCACACTTTTTTTTTGGATTCTAAAATTAGAGATTCCAAATTTTATTGTGGTATCAAACTAGGGTTGCCATACGTACTGTTTTAAGCAGTACATGTACTAATTTTTTGCAATTGTACTGTTTTATGCACAACTCCTAAAACAGTACGCAAATGTACTGTTTTTTACACTTTGTACAGTTTTTTGTACTGTTTTTTTTTTGCTCAGTCTAAAAAAAGTTCTAAAATAATAAGAGTTTTGACGCTGTGGTCATTGTTTTCTCATAAATACACAGAAGACATCAAAATTATAATGGGTGGCTCGTAGCAGTGGTATATTTTCATGTTGTTATGATTTTATGGCTACCTCTTCCAATAGTCTTTCCTTTTCCACACCTGAGAAAGACAAAAATTAAATCTAAATTTTTTTTAAGTACTTAAAATATACTTATTCCAACACAATTATCGTAAATTTTTAGAACTTTTTTAATTTTCGGGCATGTTCTATTAAATCGAAATGGGAATTTAGCACGTCATCCAAAAATCTCAATAAAAATCACGTGAAATTGAAAACAAACAAATTTGGACAATTCTCCGTGTTCAAAATTTATAAAAATACCTAATACCTTTGAGGACCAATTTCTCTTTACATAAACTACTGAAATAAGAAAAAGATAAGTTAATTTTTACAAAAATGTTATTGAAAATATTCATCGTTTTCAATTGCACTTGATTTTAAATTATTTCAGATTTTGTGAAATAAAAATAAACCAAACTATTTTTTTTTTTTTTTTTTTTTGGATTTTGTAGATTAATGGCCAATTTCACCAAGTTCAGGTTCAATTAACTTTCATTATAAAAGTCAAAAAACCTATTGTTTTAGTAATAGTTAATTATAGCTGAACTTGGTAAAATTAGCCGTAAATAATTTAAAAGTTGTTTAAAATTGGAAAATTAATTAAGGAAACAAACATTTTCTCAAATTCTATATGATTTGTGCAACTATGTGTGTAATAAAAATGGCTTTAAATACGAATATGTTTAAAGAAAATCGTACTTACAAAATCAATGAGTTGATTGTTTTGAGCTAAGTAAGGCTTTTCTCCTTTCTTATATGGCTTACAGCAATGTTATGGTTTTCCTGGCCAAATACTTCGTTTGTGGTGTTAGCATTTTAAACGCAAATTTCATATATTTATGAAATGCCATAAAATGGAATTAATTCCGTTGACGTTACACATTTTAAGTGTTTTTCTTTATGTAATTGTTGCATATTCAATCAAAAGTTTAAAATATTTACCCCAATTTCACCAAGTTCAGTTAAAACTAACTATTACTTTAACTTCCAGCCTACAATATGTTTTGACAGCTTGAACTGATAGTTAATTATAGCTGAACTTAGTGAAATTGGTGGTTACTAATTAAAACAATTGGTTATGTTTTCGTCAAAAAAAATGTACTGTTTTTTTCTTGATTGTACTGTTTTTTTATATTTAATGTACTGTTTTTCCGAATTTAAAATCTGGCTACCCTATATCAAACATAATTCGTAGACATGCTAACCTCACCTTTAAAAACCTCTTATTTTCCTTTTTTTGCAAAAAAAGTGTATAATTTGTTTTTTTTAGCTTTTGAACGAATTGTTTCAACATGAATATCCAACATATTTTAAATTTTTTTTGCTGTTTTAAATAACTTTTGATCAAACCCTTCAGCGAAAAAAAAATCTGTGTTAAACCTTTATTCGTTTAGCCGCAAAAAAATATCATATAAACATCCAGAAACCGAAAAAAACATTTAAATCTCATATAATTTTTTTCACTTTCCTGACTTTAGCAGGGTCTCAGAGCTACAAATCGCAACTAAAAGTCTTCAAAATTTACAATATAATGTAAAATATTGTTGCCTGTCGAGCTGCGTACTTAGTTCTTAAGATTTCTTAAAATTCAGTTTAGCTTTTTGGACAGCTTTTCAGGCCAAATACTCCTCTGTGCGCCCCTTTAAAAACTGGAAAAAAGCCTTGCAAAGCACGATATCGATTACGCATACGATACGCGAAATGGCGTTATGGTAATCCGTTGGATGGATAATTCTGAAGTCACTTTAGCAACAAATTATGACACTATCAATCCGATGGTTACTGTTCAACGATATAGTAAGGAGAAGAAGAAAAAGGTTGGTGTTCAACAGCCTCTCGCCTTCAATAATTACAACAGACATATGGGTGGTGTGGATTTACACGACAACGCTGTTTCCAACTACCGTATTGGCATTCGTGGCAAAAAGTGGTGGTGGCCGCTCTGGGTTCAATACTTGGATAGCGCTGTTGTAAATGCTTGGAAGCTGCATTGAGTCTTAGAAAATTCAAAAAATGCGAAGCCTTTGCCACAGCTTGACTTTAAAAATTCTGTTACTAAGTCTCTGTTGCTTTCGTCGGAGGATGCAATGAACAAACCTTCGCCTGATGAAGATTCAGACACAGATTATAGGCAACAAAACCTTCCGAGAGTAGACGGCTTGCACGTTCCTTTAAAAAGCAGTGATCGTCGTCGCTGCATTGTGTGCACACCAAAAGCCACCATATTTAAGTGTGAGAAGTGTAGCGTCCATCTGCACTCAGATAATTGCTTCAAATTGTATCACGAAGACAAACAATTTTATATAAAACGCCGTGCCACACGTTCAAACGAAAAACTAAGAATTGAATAATTCCATAGTTACTTTTTTATAATAAATACTTAAACTAATATAAACTTGCTTACTTACTTTTACTAATGTTGTTTTAATTACGTCAGGTGTATGATTTATACGTTGCAAAATAAATTCTATAACCAGCAAAGACAACAAAATAAAATTAACCGAAATTTTTTTTAACTCTTTACAGTACCAGCGTGTGTTTATGTTCTAATTAAACGTTTCTGAAAATTTCATAAAAAAATTCCAAATTTAAATTTCCGGTAATTAACTGGTTAAGGCCTGAAAAGTGAAAGCGCTCGCAATTTTCCATCGCTAGACAGCACCTTAGCCTGTGTGTGTTTTGTAAAATTATTTGTTGGCTGGTAAACTAAAACAAAAAGGGTCAGGTTTTTTTCATTTAAAAGACATAAAGGCAAAAATTATGGAAAAAACTGAAGACATGTATTTTGGTCTTGTGAAAAAATTTTGGTTTCTGGACCAACCGTAACGGTCTTAAAAACACTACATTAAATTTACAAAAACTGGCATAATTTGCCGCGAAACAACAATGTTTCATTAATACAACAATAAAACACATCTTCTTTTCCATCAATTATACTTACTGTAAATAGGTTCCCAGCAAAAACTTTGCTTACAAAATAAGCAGAAAAATAATGAGAATTTGACGAGCCGACTACTTACTTTTCTACTAGAAAAAGTACTTATTTTTGTTCGAGATGTCCCAAAAGTAATTCTTTATAATTTAGCCTATTATAATCTAAAAAATAATATGTTTTTTTTATACTTAAAATTTTTATAAAAATATATAGTTACACAAAGTCAATAAAGTAAAATTTTTTTTATTTTTTTTTTAATTTTTTTTTTTTTTTTTTAATTATTTTATTTTTATTTTTTCTTATTCTATTTAACTTTATTTTATTTTTTATTTTTTTTTCTGCAACCTCGGTGCTGATAGACTAGCTCTCTACCAGCTAGTCTACCGGGGCAGTGTAGTTTTTGTATTAAAAAACTATGTTTTTTGACTATAATGACTATAATGACATTTTTATTGTCATAATGAAAATATAAATTTTTCTGTATATTTAAGATATAATAATAAAGTTATTATTTAATATATAACTAATAATCCAAAAAGTGGCAAATAAAGCTACAAAGTAATGAATTCTTGAAGTCATTAAAAGTAGGATTGTAAGTAAAGTTTTTGCTGGGTTATTACTAGGGATGCGATTTCCATGCAAATGCATATTTTTTGTCGATAGTCTAAAACCGATGTCGACCAATTATCTTTCCGAATCATCAAATTTGCGTTAAAATGGCATCGATTTGTTTTTGCATATTGTTGCATATTTTGGTGAAAATGCATATTTTGGTTTTAAATGCATATTTTTGCATATTTTAAAATTTTTGAGTGATATATTTTTTAAATTTCCATATTATAAACAAAAGTTCTTCAAAAAATTTCCAAATTGTATAAAACAACCCTTCAAAAAAGTAAGAGTGCTATATTCCGCTGTGCCGAATCTTATATACCCTTCACCATTGCGCGAGTAGAATAGAGAGCAACTAAATAATTTTTACATATGTATACATATACATACATATTTACAATACTTACAACTTCATTATAAATGAAATTTAAAAAGCGATAACTGGTAAATATTTTTTATTATGAAATAATAAAGAAGGGTGATAACGAAAATCATATTGGGCATTATGCTAGTATATGTAAACAAATACGAAGGGGGGGTGAGGGGATAGGAAGAAGAGACGACAACCGGATTTGAACTTCGCTTTGCATAAGGACCCAGAATATATATTCTTTATAGGGTGTAGGACCTTCGGTGAAGGGTATTAAAAACAATCTTAATTATAAAAAAAGAGTAATTTTTGGGATTTCAGTATTTTGGTCATAACTCTGCTATTTCTTAACCGATTTGACAGATTTATATACCGACTCGGGAAGATCTATGGTTCCTGAAAATGGGTATTTTTCAAAAAAAAATTAATATTTTGGTCATAACTTTTCAACATTTTTCATTTTTTTTTTTCGAATTTATTCTATGAGCTAAATTTCAGTTATGTATTTTATAAAGCTTTTTTGTAATAGTTCTATTCCTACAATTTTTCAGAAATGACTTTATACACTACCAGACTATTATATTAGTGGTATTCACACCAAACTTGTTAATTTGTTACTCGGTAGTTTGTTAATTTGTTAAAGTTACCAACTGTGAACGACCCCCTCTTTAAAACTTTGTTAGTCTGGTAACTTTCGTGATTTATTGTTCTGACACAATTTATTATTCTGGAAAAAATAAAACATGCCACGAGAAAGTGTAAAAAAACAATTGTAAGCCATTTAATTACTCATGCTTTGACACAAATAACGTTTGCTGACGGTAAGTAGTGAGTTACCAACTAACAACTATTTTATCAGGGGTGCTGTGTCGTTAATTTGTTAAATGTTAATCCGGTAGCGCGTTAAATATACAAAAACAAAATGCGTGTAAAAAAGTAACGATTAACGACTAACAAACTAACAAGCTCGGTGTGAATACCGCTATTGTATTTTCTTGTTACATTTTACCTTAGCTTTCCTTTGGAAAGCAATGAGGTATATTGAATGTACAGAAAAATTTACAATTATTAGACACCAGCAGAATGTAATGCATTTTCTGGCCCGCTACGGCCGTCGTCAGCATTTTTTGTGTCTCACTGGATAGTGTTACTTTATAAGTTTCTATTTGTTAAAATAGTTGAGTTAAATACATTCAATTTATAAAGTAAAACTATCCAGTGAGACACAAAAAATGCTGACGACGGCCGTAGCGGGCCAGAAAATGCATTACATTCGGCTGGTGTCTAATTATTGTAAATTTTTCTGTACATTCAATATACCTCATTGCTTTCCAACGGAAGGCTAAGGTAAAATGTAAATAGAAAATACAATATAATAGTCTGGTAGTGTATAAAGTCATTTCTGAAAAATTGTAGGAATAGAACTACAGTAGTTTTGACTTAGCTGCACAATCTCCTTTGCACGATTTTTTGTGCAGGTAAATCAAAAATGCAGTTATCTTAAATGCATTTACCTGCCTTAATGTGCAGGTACACAATTGTGGTTACCTGCACAAAAGTGCAGCTAAGGTAAAGTGTTTGATTTAAAAGTAGAATAAAAAAATTATTTTTTAATACATAAATTTAAAATTTTATTTCAACCCAGCTATCATTTTCAATCGTCTAGGAGTCTACTGGGAATCTCACAGGGAGTGTTTTTGATCGTCGACGAGCTTATTTTTTAATGGTAGACAATTCCTCGCACGGGAGAAACTGTTACACGTGCTGATTCCTATGAGAGATTCTTCCATAACGCAGCGAAAACGCTTATATCAATCGTAAAGGGAATCGTTTATGATGTATGTAGAGATTATCTAACGAGTCTTTCAAAAAGCATGCCAAGAGTCTCATGAGACTCATGTAGGTATTATTCTACAACTCGTGAAATGCTCAGTCGTATGACTGAGCTACCTAAATAAGGGCATCAAGCGTATTTTTCATGCCAAAACTTCTAATTTTCATACAATTTCTATAAAACAAACCTTAAGGTCGCGAAATCAACACCATCCTGTCGGAAAATCCTGTTTTACAGATCGTTAGGCCGGTTTGTTTTATTTAAATTGTATTGGCAATAACATTTTCATACTTCAAAAACGGTCTTATTTAGGTAGATCAGTAATTGTTATACGACTCTTACAGAGAGTTCCAAAAGGTTCATTCCAAGATTTAAAGACGAGCGTGTCAAAAAATAAATAAAAAATAAATTAAAAAAAGATTTAGATGTTTTTGTTTTTGTTACTCGCCAGATAATCATCAGAAGATTCTTTTAGGAGTTGTATATTAAACAGAATCGTCTAACAAACAGCCTATGCTAGCTGGGAAATAACAGAACATTTTATACATATATGTATGTTTATTTAATATAAAAGAAACAGCTTAAATTGGATATTTATGTGAAAAAGTGTCCACCATATATTTTTATGAGTGCAGGCTAACTTTGATGTTTTGTATGAAAATATTTTAAAGCTGCCCAAAAATATGAAAAATGTAAAGGTATACAAAATGCACGTAAAAAAGGATTTTGAAGAATAATTCCAGAAAATATGTATTTTGGGCAGTTAAGTCAAAGTGCAGCTAACTTTGATTTTTTGTATGAAAATAATTTTAAAATGCCAAGAATTTTGTGCATTTATCTTAAATGCGCAGGTATAGAAAGTGCACTTAAAAAAGGAATTTGTATGGAATTATAAAGAATAATTCCAAAAATTATCAATTTTGTGCAGTTAAGTCAAAAGTGCACGTAAACAAAAGGCAGTTAAGTCAAAACTACTGTATTACAAAAAAGCTTTATAAAATACATAACTGAAATTTAGCTCATAGAATAAATTCGAAAAAAAAAAATGAAAAATGTTGAATATAATATAAAGTTACTGTTTTTCCTTAATATTTTTTAAGGATATTTAATAGAAATTATTAATATTTTTTGGGGTTGTTTTAAAACTTCTTTTAAAAATTAAAAATCACACTCGAAAATAGATACAAGGCCGGTTGCTTTCGTTTACAATACAGAATTAAAGCTTTATTTTAAAAATGGTTCTTAATAATTGACAATATAACAGTTGGGAAATAATTTCCCAAGCTGCTTGACGTTAAAATTTAATAATTTATTAAGCAGTAATTTGAAGTAATTAATTCATTAAAAAAAATTCAAAATTCAAGTAAATTAACTAAATAATAAAAATAACCAAAAAAAAATGAAAATAAAATTAAAAATGTTGATCTGGCGAAACACCGGCCCCATTGAAGGACCTGCGGTCTTCAATCAAATGGAAGCAGCGCCAATTTGTGAATCGCCCTCTTCAGCACCCCGTTTTTAGTTTTCACTAGCGCTACTCGCACTCTGCCGTCTGCGCCTGGGGTTACCTCCTGAACTCGGCCGGTCAACCACTGCATTGGTGGCATGTTGTCCTCGTGAACGACGACGAGCTTGCCGACGGCGAGATCTGGCTTTTCTTCCGCCCACTTGGTTTTGGCTTGTAGGCTGCGGACGTAGTCTTTCTCCCAAGACTGCCAAAACGTCTGCTTGAGAGCGCAGGTAAGCCGCCATCTCTTGCAGAACCTCAGCCTGTCCACTTCCTCTCGAGGCAAAAATCGCTATATACATTTTAACGGGTGGACGGCCACGAATTTTAAGCGTTATATTAATTGGGCCGCAAAAATCTACACCACACACTTTGAATGGGGGTAGAGCTCTCACCCTATCGGCGGGAAAATTTCCCATTATCTGACTCATTAACTTTGGTTTATACAAAAAGCAATGAAGGCACTTGCGGACTACTTTTGAACATTCTTCGCGGGCATTTATTAGCCAAATTCTGTCTCGCAAAATGGCTACTAGTGCTTTAGCACCAGCATGACAGTTTTCTAAATGTAAGTGCTGCAAATAAAGTGCCATAAAATGAGATTTCCTTTTCATTAAAAGGGGAAATTTTGCATCATATGCAATTGGTGCATTTAGCAACCTCCCGCCGACCCTAAGTAGTGAAAATGAACGATGTTCGTCTTTAAATTGATGGACAAATGGATTCAATTTTTGTAAATTAGAAGGCAAAACTTGTGATTTACTTAACTTTCTCAGCTCTTCAGTATAGTCCAATTTTTGGTAACATTCAATAAGCTGAAGGAAAGTCCAATTAATTTCTTTCGCTGTAGGTATACCCAAATTGCGGCATTTATTTCCACGAGCAATATCGAGAAAACGAAAAACGTAAGTGAATACTCGAATCATTTTAGTATATGATGAATATTTTTCAATCACTTTTACTACATAGTTGTCTTCATTTTCCTCTACAGCAAAAAACACGTTAGTTTTCCTTTTCTCAAGCGATTCTTCTTCGATTGACAATTCAAAATGTTTGTTAACGGGCCACTTGTCACCTTCATTAAGTAAAAATCTTGGGCCGTCGAACCAAATAGAATCAACTAGCTCATCAACATTACAACCTCTAGAAACTATATCAGCAGGATTTTCTTTAGTTGGAACATGACGCCAAGTGATATTTGTAGATAAATCCTGAATTTCTGAAACTCGATTTGACACAAATGTCGCTAGAGTCGATGGATGAGTTTGAATCCAGTGCAACGTTATTTCTGAATCCGTCCAAAATGTTATGCTTTCTATCTCAAACGAAATCATAGGTTTTATTTTCGACCATAGCTTGGCCAGTAAATGCGCTGCGCATAATTCAAGTCGGGGAAGTGACTTTGTCTTCAGAGGAGCAACTTTTGATTTAGCCGTTAGCAATCGACATGAAATTATAGCAGAAGCTCTACTCCGGATGTAAATGCAACAGCCATACGCGCGCATAGAAGCATCAGAAAACCCATGAATTTGACATTTAGTTCTAGTATTGGTTAAGACATATCTCGGGATCTCTAAAGTGTCAATTTTCAATAAATTGGACTTGAAATTCAACCAAGACGTATCAAGACGTGTAGGGATTGATTCATCCCAATCTAGCTTTATTAGCCATAGTTCTTGCAGAAGAATCTTCGCCTTGATAACCAATGGGCACAAAAGTCCGAGCGGGTCAAATAGCCTTGCCGAAACGGATAATATATTCCGTTTTGTTGCCCTTAAATTCAGAAATGAATCATCCAAGTGGTATTTAAATACATCACTCTTCGGACGCCAATAAGTGCCTAATGTCTTCGTGAGATCCGGATCTATTTGAACAGACTTCTCCATCATTGCGTGATCGGTTTGACCAAAATGATTTGAAAACCACTTAGTTAAATTAAAACCTGCCGAATGTAGTATTTCAGTGACTTGAGATCTAATTTCATCAAGCTCTTCTATTGAATCGGCGCCAGTTAACAAATCATCGACGTAGAAGTCTGTTTTTATTACTTTAGACCCGATAGGTAAAGTTTTTTCAAACAATTCACTCAAATAAGAAAGGCATCGTATTGCCAGAAATGGAGCAAATGAGGTGCCATAAGTCACTGTGTTCAATTTATAAATTTCAATATTTTTGGTTTGACTTTCCCGCCATAATATTAATTGAAAATTTCTGTCGGCCTCATCAATTATTACTTGACGGTACATTTTTTCAATGTCAGCCGTGATGGCGTATTTATGCATTCGAAAACGAATAAGCGTAGAATATAATTCCTCTTGAATTGTAGGACCGATCATTAGTAGATCATTAAGAGAAATTTGAGTTGACGTTTTACAAGAAGCATCAAACACTACCCTTAATTTAGTAGTAGAGCTCTGTGGACGTAATACACATTGATGCGGGATAAAATAATGTGGCGTATTGGGAATTTTGTTGTCTTTAATAAGACATATGTCCCAAGTTAATGTATTCCTTCATAAAGGAGTTATACATCTCTTTCATTTGTGGTTCTTTCGACAGTCGACGTTCTAATGATAGAAATCGTCTTTTTGCTGTTTCAAAAGAAAGACCCAAAGTATTAGGATTCGCTTTGAAAGGCAGAGCCACTTTAAATCTTCCCGAGGGTAGTCGTTGAATAGAATTCAAAAAACTTTCCTCGCATTTTTGATGCTCTAACGAAAGAATATTAACCTCTTTAGGCATTTCTTCTAACTCCCAGAATCTACGGACAACTAAGTCAAGCGAATCTTCCTCGTTTTTTTTTCAGTGTACTTAAATGGCATACATTCGTATCAGTATTTTTTGGCTCCCTATATTTTCCCGAAACAATCCATCCTAGAAGTGTTTTCTGGAGTGTTGGACTGTTAGGATTTTGTTTAATTTGACCAACGCATAACAATTCAAAGAAAATCTCAGCGCCGATCAACATATCTATTTTTTGAGGTTTATTAAAATATGGATCAGCTAATTCTATATTTGAAGGCAAATTCCAACCATGTGTCGAAATTTTATGATCTGGTTGATAGTTTGAGATCGATCGAAGAATCCAAAATTCTGAAGAAAATTCATGTGAATTCATTCGAGATCTTATTGTTGCCTGTAGCTTAAATTTGGCGGAAGAATTAGTTCTACCTATACCAAGTAAACTGAGATTTCTTTCTTCTTTTTGGAGTTGTAGCCGCTGAGATAGTTCGGGTGAGTTCCAAAACATCAGTTGCAAAGCAACTCGCTTTTTTAAGTGCTTTCTACCAAGCAACCGTGAAAAATTTTACAATGTTATCTGTACCAAAGTTCACTAAAAACAATATCGATGCGTACACAATAATCAAACTAGATATAGTTAAACTCTATGATACTTTTTTGACTTTGACTGCAAAGTATTATGATGTTTAGGAATTCAGCCTTCCTCAGTTACAAAGTTAATTTGTGAACCGGAGTCCAATAACGCTCTAGCCTTTACATATTGACCAAATCTATTTCTAATTTTAACCAATGCGGTCGCCAATATAACATTGTCCTGGCTTGAAGGCGAATGATTAACAGAAGCACTCGAAGTTGAAGCTCTATTAGGATCAGAACTACTTTCATTTACTGGTTGTGCATTATTTGCAGCATATATGTGTAGTAAAGTGTGATGTGAGCGACTACAAACTCCACATTTTGACGATTTACATTTCGTCACAGAATGACCTTTCTTTAAACAATTAATACAGGCAGGAACGCCCTTAACAAAGTCGAATCTTTGTTGTACAGGCACTGCTGAGAACGAAGGACAATTAGATACATAATGTTGAGCAGATGCACAAAACAAACATTTCACTGCCTCTTGTTGTGGATTGGGTTGGCTTTCAAATGAAGACTTTGATTTCTTTTTAGAAAACGTTTCATTTTTCTTTGGAAAATTGACAGTAGGCCTTAACCTTGAACTTGAAGCTTCTTTAGCTGAAATGTGTTGATACCTTTTGTTCAAAGCTGCCTCGCAATCACTCCATAGGGGCAACTTTTCGTAATCAAGTTGTTCTTCCCATTTTGATCTAGTGCTCGGATCTACTTTTGTCATTACTAAGTGAATTATTATCGCGTTAGTAATTGCTTTGTCGTCGCCAATTGACAAAAGTGACCCATATATGGCCGAAACCGTATCGATCATGCACCTCAAGGCTGTTGCCGATGGTTTAGACATTTCCGGCAACTCAAATAATTTAGTGATATTTTCGAAAAATATCAGACAGGGATTGTCATAAACTCTTTTCAAACTTTGCAAAGCCTTGGAATAATTTTGCTCACTTATTTGATAGGCTTTAACCGTGCCTAGAGCTTCATCTGACAAGCATGATATCAAATGGTTGAATTTTTCAATTTCAGTCAAAGTGGTATCACTATCAACCAAACTCTCGAATAAACTTATAAAGTTTTTATATTCGGAATATTTTCCGCTGAATTTCGGTAACTTCATATTTGGAAGTCGGTTATGATGAGGCTGGAAACCTAAAGTGGTTTCTGCAAAACTGTTTTGCCTTGGAGTTAAATACCCCAGAAGCATACTTTTAGTGGAAACGCATAAGTTTTCCAAATCACACCTTTCATCATTTGATGGATCTAAAATGTCTATCTCTGCCTGAATATCCATTGCGTCCTCAATATATGAATTTAAAATTTCCAACCTACATTGCAACTCATTCTGATTAAACGAAATTGTCTTCTCTTTAATGGAACGACGAATTCTTGCCACGTTGCCTAAAATTGTGTTTTTCTGTTGGTATAAACTCTCAAGACTAGGAGCGGAACCTTTTTGCTTCTTGCCGCCTGCCATATTGTAGTCGAGAATTAATTGATCAACAACAGAATAAATAGGAAACAAAGTTAAATTTAAATACTTTTTTATCTTAAAAATTTCCGGAAGGACCTCAAGGAACTTTAAGCGTTGTCTCAGTGACACGAAAAAATTAATAAAAAAACGTTCCGAGATCAACTTACTGTCTCAATGCTATTGCAGAAACAACCTTTTATATAGTACAGAAATTTTAAGGTTTAAACTATTTTTTATTTATTAATATTTTGCAATTAAACTGCAAAAAATGTAGGGAAACTTTTTAATTAATTTCAAAAAATAATTGTTCGCTGGGTTGTGAAGAGTAATTTCAATAATTTTTCTCGATTCACAATGATTTTCAAAATTATCGGTAAAATAAAAATATTTTATTGACGCGTTGAAATTTTCGCAAAAATGTTTGCTGGGTTGCACCGCAAACAAACAAAAGAAAAAGTTAAAACAAAAGACAAATTTATGTATTGTTGTTGTTTATAAACAAGCAAATTGAATTTTAATATGTAATTAGTTTTTGTCTCTCTATTTTTCACTAGCTTACCACAGCCTCTTGAATATTAAATTCACTCGCGATCACTTTGACAAATGTCCGTCCAATAATAATTATTTTTCCTCGATTTATTTTCACAATATTTAACGTATGTATATTATTTTTCATACACAGTTTTTCTTTCTTTTAAAAATTCTCAATTATTTACCGTTTATTTAATTTAATATAATTTATATTTAATTTCAAAAGATATTTATTTATTAATTTCAAATTGTTTTTATTTATTTTGTGCACTTTATATTTTCTTCTTCTTGTTATTTGTTTATGTTTGTTTTTGTTTTACTCGTACCTCTGATCAATGATGTTGCCATTCAGATAAATACACACAGTGTTGGTAAACTTTTCTATTTATAAGTAACGAGTTTAAAGAAAATAAAACAAAGCAAACATCAAATAATAAAACAAGCGAGTTAAAGAAGAAATGTAACACAATAAAAACGGTAAATATTTATTGGAAATATGTTAGTATGTAAATAGTTACAATTTAATAAATTTGTTAATTTTGTAGTAAGAGAAAAACTCCGGAAGATGAAAATAAAGAGAACGAACGGTAAGTGATGGCAAAATTGCAGTGAGGAGGCGGATTTTTCCCGTTTGTGGTGGTTTTTTCAACACTTGCACTAGATAATTATGTTTTATTAATTTTCTGTTAATGATAATTAACTTGCGAACAATAAAAAGCACTTTTATTTGTATATGTTTGTGTGTTTCACTACTTAGGCGATTGTTAGTAATACAAATCTCATTAAAAGAACGAATAATTTTGGTGTGGAAAATAAACTTTGGCAAATTAATATTAGTAGTTTAATTTTTAAATTGAATTGCTACAAAGTCTCACACAATTATTTGTTCTTTAATACCTGGTTATAAGGTTGTTGACGTTCGGCACTTTCCTTTTGGCACAAAATGCAGTTGCAATTAGGCAACTGGATGACTTCCTTCTGCTTTGGTTAAGTTGTTGGTTTTTAAATTTGTTGGATGTTGATTGTTTTGTGGTTATTTTATTTATTTATTTTTCGGGTGTTACAATAACGACGCACGAAAATTAAAACTTATTTTTTACACAAACCGAAAGTACGGTAATGGTAACCGTGGATTTTTTTTTAAAGATTTATTTAATTTTTTAAAACAGTCCCTGCTCGGGCGCCAAAATGTTTTTCCTTAATATTTTTTAAGGATATTTAATAGAAATTATTAATATTTTTTGGGGTTGTTTTAAAACTTCTTTTAAAAATTAAAAATCACACTCGAAAATAGATACAAGACCGGTTGCTTTCGTTTACAATACAGAATTAAAGCTTTATTTTAAAAATGGTTCTTAATAATTGACAATATAACAGTTGGGAAATAATTTCCCAAGCTGCTTGACGTTAAAATTTAATAATTTATTAAGCAGTAATTTGAAGTAATTAATTCATTAAAAAAAATTCAAAATTCAAGTAAATTAACTAAATAATAAAAATAACCAAAAAAAAATGAAAATAAAATTAAAAATGTTGATCTGGCGAAACACCGGCCCCATTGAAGGACCTGCGGTCTTCAATCAAATGGAAGCAGCGCCAATTTGTGAATCGCCCTCTTCAGCACCCCGTTTTTAGTTTTCACTAGCGCTACTCGCACTCTGCCGTCTGCGCCTGGGGTTACCTCCTGAACTCGGCCGGTCAACCACTGCATTGGTGGCATGTTGTCCTCGTGAACGACGACGAGCTTGCCGACGGCGAGATCTGGCTTTTCTTCCGCCCACTTGGTTTTGGCTTGTAGGCTGCGGACGTAGTCTTTCTCCCAAGACTGCCAAAACGTCTGCTTGAGAGCGCAGGTAAGCCGCCATCTCTTGCAGAACCTCAGCCTGTCCACTTCCTCTCGAGGCAATTCTAGCGGCAGCGCTTGTAGGCTCTCGCCGATTAACAGATGCCCCGGAGTTAACGCTTCGCCGTCGTTCGGGTCGTTGCTGACTGGAGCGATTGGCGTGGAGTTCAATACTGCCTCTACTTGAACCAGGACCGTCTGCATCTCTTCTTGGCTCAGTACCACCGTGCCCACGGTTTTGACGAGCAGTCCTTTGGCGGATTTGACGGCTGCTTCCCACAGGCCGCCGAAATGTGGAGCCCGCGGCGGAATGAAGACAAAGTTGACCCCTCTGTTGGCAGCATACGTCTGTAGCTCTCCGGCATTGGTGACCATCGCCTCTCGAAGCTGCTGCAGCTCTCTGCTGGCACCGACAAAATTGGTTGCGTTGTCGCAATAAACACGCTCTGGGAGCCCACGCCTGCCGAAGAACCTTTGAAGACAGAGAATAAAAGAATTGGAAGAGAGATCAGAAACCAGTTCAATATGTACAGCCTTTGACGTAAAGCACACAAAAATCGCTATATACATTTTAACGGGTGGACGGCCACGAATTTTAAGCGTTATATTAATTGGGCCGCAAAAATCTACACCACACACTTTGAATGGGGGTAGAGCTCTCACCCTATCGGCGGGCAAATTTCCCATTATCTGACTCATTAACTTTGGTTTATACAAAAAGCAATGAAGGCACTTGCGGACTACTTTTGAACATTCTTCGCGGGCATTTATTAGCCAAATTCTGTCTCGCAAAATGGCTACTAGTGCTTTAGCACCAGCATGACAGTTTTCTAAATGTAAGTGCTGCAAATAAAGTGCCATAAAATGAGATTTCCTTTTCATTAAAAGGGGAAATTTTGCATCATATGCAATTGGTGCATTTAGCAACCTCCCGCCGACCCTAAGTAGTGAAAATGAACGATGTTCGTCTTTAAATTGATGGACAAATGGATTAAATTTTTGTAAATTAGAAGGCAAAACTTGTGATTTACTTAACTTTCTCAGCTCTTCAGTATAGTCCAATTTTGGTAACATTCAATAAGCTGAAGGAAAGTCCAATTAATTTCTTTCGCTGTAGGTATACCCAAATTGCGGCATTTATTTCCACGAGCAATATCGAGAAAACGAAAAACGTAAGTGAATACTCGAATCATTTTAGTATATGATGAATATTTTTCAATCACTTTTACTACATAGTTGTCTTCATTTTCCTCTACAGCAAAAAACACGTTAGTTTTCCTTTTCTCAAGCGATTCTTCTTCGATTGACAATTCAAAATGTTTGTTAACGGGCCACTTGTCACCTTCATTAAGTAAAAATCTTGGGCCGTCGAACCAAATAGAATCAACTAGCTCATCAACATTACAACCTCTAGAAACTATATCAGCAGGATTTTCTTTAGTTGGAACATGACGCCAAGTGATATTTGTAGATAAATCCTGAATTTCTGAAACTCGATTTGACACAAATGTCGCTAGAGTCGATGGATGAGTTTGAATCCAGTGCAACGTTATTTCTGAATCCGTCCAAAATGTTATGCTTTCTATCTCAAACGAAATCATAGGTTTTATTTTCGACCATAGCTTGGCCAGTAAATGCGCTGCGCATAATTCAAGTCGGGGAAGTGACTTTGTCTTCAGAGGAGCAACTTTTGATTTAGCCGTTAGCAATCGACATGAAATTATAGCAGAAGCTCTACTCCGGATGTAAATGCAACAGCCATACGCGCGCATAGAAGCATCAGAAAACCCATGAATTTGACATTTAGTTCTAGTATTGGTTAAGACATATCTCGGGATCTCTAAAGTGTCAATTTTCAATAAATTGGACTTGAAATTCAACCAAGACGTATCAAGACGTGTAGGGATTGATTCATCCCAATCTAGCTTTATTAGCCATAGTTCTTGCAGAAGAATCTTCACCTTTATAACCAATGGGCACAAAAGTCCGAGCCTTGCACAAAATGGGCACAAAAGTCCGAGCCTTGCCGAAACGGATAATATATTCCGTTTTGTTGCCCTTAAATTCAGAAATGAATCATCCAAGTGGTATTAAAATACATCACTCTTCGGACGCCAATAAGTGCCTAATGTCTTCGTGAGATCCGGATCTATTTGAACAGACTTCTCCATCATTGCGTGATCGGTTTGACCAAAATGATTTGAAAACCACTTAGTTAAATTAAAACCTGCCGAATGTAGTATTTCAGTGACTTGAGATCTAATTTCATCAAGCTCTTCTATTGAATCGGCGCCAGTTAACAAATCATCGACGTAGAAGTCTGTTTTTATTACTTTAGACCCGATAGGTAAAGTTTTTTCAAACAATTCACTCAAATAAGAAAGGCATCGTATTGCCAGAAATGGAGCAAATGAGGTGCCATAAGTCACTGTGTTCAATTTATAAATTTCAATATTTTTGGTTTGACTTTCCCGCCATAATATTAATTGAAAATTTCTGTCGGCCTCATCAATTATTACTTGACGGTACATTTTTTCAATGTCAGCCGTGATGGCGTATTTATGCATTCGAAAACGAATAAGCGTAGAATATAATTCCTCTTGAATTGTAGGACCGATCATTAGTAGATCATTAAGAGAAATTTGAGTTGACGTTTTACAAGAAGCATCAAACACTACCCTTAATTTAGTAGTAGAGCTCTGTGGACGTAATACACATTGATGCGGGATAAAATAATGTGGCGTATTGGGAATTTTGTTGTCTGTAATAAGACATATGTCCCAAGTTAATGTATTCCTTCATAAAGGAGCTATACATCTCTTTCATTTGTGGTTCTTTCGACAGTCGACGTTCTAATGATAGAAATCGTCTTTTTGCTGTTTCAAAAGAAAGACCCAAAGTATTAGGATTCGCTTTGAAAGGCAGAGCCACTTTAAATCTTCCCGAGGGTAGTCGTTGAATAGAATTCAAAAAACTTTCCTCGCATTTTTGATGCTCTAACGAAAGAATATTAACCTCTTTAGGCATTTCTTCTAACTCCCAGAATCTACGGACAACTAAGTCAAGCGAATCTTCCTCGTTTTTTTTCAGTGTACTTAAATGGCATACATTCGTATCAGTATTTTTTGGCTCCCTATATTTTCCCGAAACAATCCATCCTAGAAGTGTTTTCTGGAGTGTTGGACTGTTAGGATTTTGTTTAATTTGACCAACGCATAACAATTCAAAGAAAATCTCAGCGCCGATCAACAT
This sequence comes from Pollenia angustigena, assembly GCA_930367215.1. Taxonomy (NCBI): domain Eukaryota; kingdom Metazoa; phylum Arthropoda; class Insecta; order Diptera; family Polleniidae; genus Pollenia; species Pollenia angustigena. Next base: position 4,056,895 of record OV884061.1, on the reverse strand, counting down.
ATCTATTTTTTGAGGTTTATTAAAATATGGATCAGCTAATTCTATATTTGAAGGCAAATTCCAACCATGTGTCGAAATTTTATGATCTGGTTGATAGTTTGAGATCGATCGAAGAATCCAAAATTCTGAAGAAAATTCATGTGAATTCATTCGAGATCTTATTGTTGCCTGTAGCTTAAATTTGGCGGAAGAATTAGTTCTACCTATACCAAGTAAACTGAGATTTCTTTCTTCTTTTTGGAGTTGTAGCCGCTGAGATAGTTCCTCAGTTACAAAGTTAATTTGTGAACCGGAGTCCAATAACGCTCTAGCCTTTACATATTGACCAAATCTATTTCTAATTTTAACCAATGCGGTCGCCAATATAACATTGTCCTGGCTTGAAGGCGAATGATTAACAGAAGCACTCGAAGTTGAAGCTCTATTAGGATCAGAACTACTTTCATTTACTGGTTGTGCATTATTTGCAGCATATATGTGTAGTAAAGTGTGATGTGAGCGACTACAAACTCCACATTTTGACGATTTACATTTCGTCACAGAATGACCTTTCTTTAAACAATTAATACAGGCAGGAACGCCCTTAACAAAGTCGAATCTTTGTTGTTCAGGCACTGCTGAGAACGAAGGACAATTAGATACATAATGTTGAGCAGATGCACAAAACAAACATTTCACTGCCTCTTGTTGTGGATTGGGTTGGCTTTCAAATGAAGACTTTGATTTCTTTTTAGAAAACGTTTCATTTTTCTTTGGAAAATTGACAGTAGGCCTTAACCTTGAACTTGAAGCTTCTTCAGCTGAAATGTGTTGATACCTTTTGTTCAAAGCTGCCTCGCAATCACTCCATAGGGGCAACTTTTCGTAATCAAGTTGTTCTTCCCATTTTGATCTAGTGCTCGGATCTACTTTTGTCATTACTAAGTGAATTATTATCGCGTTAGTAATTATTATCGCGTTAGTGAATTATTATCGCCAATTGACAAAAGTGACCCATATATGGCCGAAACCGTATCGATCATGCACCTCAAGGCTGTTGCCGATGGTTTAGACATTTCCGGCAACTCAAATAATTTAGTGATATTTTCGAAAAATATCAGACAGGGATTGTCATAAACTCTTTTCAAACTTTGCAAAGCCTTGGAATAATTTTGCTCACTTATTTGATAGGCTTTAACCGTGCCTAGAGCTTCATCTGACAAGCATGATATCAAATGGTTGAATTTTTCAATTTCAGTCAAAGTGGTATCACTATCAACCAAACTCTCGAATAAACTTATAAAGTTTTTATATTCGGAATATTTTCCGCTGAATTTCGGTAACTTCATATTTGGAAGTCGGTTATGATGAGGCTGGAAACCTAAAGTGGTTTCTGCAAAACTGTTTTGCCTTGGAGTTAAATACCCCAGAAGCATACTTTTAGTGGAAACGCATAAGTTTTCCAAATCACACCTTTCATCATTTGATGGATCTAAAATGTCTATCTCTGCCTGAATATCCATTGCGTCCTCAATATATGAATTTAAAATTTCCAACCTACATTGCAACTCATTCTGATTAAACGAAATTGTCTTCTCTTTAATGGAACGACGAATTCTTGCCACGTTGCCTAAAATTGTGTTTTTCTGTTGGTATAAACTCTCAAGACTAGGAGCGGAACCTTTTTGCTTCTTGCCGCCTGCAATATTGTAGTCGAGAATTAATTGATCAACAACAGAATAAATAGGAAACAAAGTTAAATTTAAATACTTTTTTATCTTAAAAATTTCCGGAAGGACCTCAAGGAACTTTAAGCGTTGTCTCAGTGACACGAAAAAATTAATAAAAAACGTTCCGAGATCAACTTACTGTCTCAATGCTATTGCAGAAACAACCTTTTATATAGTACAGAAATTTTAAGGTTTAAACTATTTTTTATTTATTAATATTTTGCAATTAAACTGCAAAAAATGTAGGGAACCTTTTTAATTAATTTCAAAAAATAATTGTTCGCTGGGTTGTGAAGAGTAATTTCAATAATTTTTCTCGATTCACAATGATTTTCAAAATTATCGGTAAAATAAAAATATTTTATTGACGCGTTGAAATTTTCGCAAAAATGTTTGCTGGGTTGCACCGCAAACAAACAAAAGAAAAAGTTAAAACAAAAGACAAATTTATGTATTGTTGTTGTTTATAAACAAGCAAATTGAATTTTAATATGTAATTAGTTTTTGTCTCTCTATTTTTCACTAGCTTACCACAGCCTCTTGAATATTAAATTCACTCGCGATCACTTTGACAAATGTCCGTCCAATAATAATTATTTTTCCTCGATTTATTTTCACAATATTTAACGTATGTATATTATTTTTCATACACAGTTTTTCTTTCTTTTAAAAATTCTCAATTATTTACCGTTTATTTAATTTAATATAATTTATATTTAATTTCAAAAGATATTTATTTATTAATTTCAAATTGTTTTTATTTATTTTGTGCACTTTATATTTTCTTCTTCTTGTTATTTGTTTATGTTTGTTTTTGTTTTACTCGTACCTCTGATCAATGATGTTGCCATTCAGATCAATACACACAGTGTTGGTAAACTTTTCTATTTATAAGTAACGAGTTTAAAGAAAATAAAACAAAGCAAACATCAAATAATAAAACAAGCGAGTTAAAGAAGAAATGTAACACAATAAAAACGGTAAATATTTATTGGAAATATGTTAGTATGTAAATAGTTACAATTTAATAAATTTGTTAATTTTGTAGTAAGAGAAAAACTCCGGAAGATGAAAATAAAGAGAACGAACGGTAAGTGATGGCAAAATTGCAGTGAGGAGGCGGATTTTTCCCGTTTGTGGTGGTTTTTTCAACACTTGCACTAGATAATTATGTTTTATTAATTTTCTGTTAATGATAATTAACTTGCGAACAATAAAAAGCACTTTTATTTGTATATGTTTGTGTGTTTCACTACTTAGGCGATTGTTAGTAATACAAATCTCATTAAAAGAACGAATAATTTTGGTGTGGAAAATAAACTTTGGCAAATTAATATTAGTAGTTTAATTTTTAAATTGAATTGCTACAAAGTCTCACACAATTATTTGTTCTTTAATACCTGGTTATAAGGTTGTTGACGTTCGGCACTTTCCTTTTGGCACAAAATGCAGTTGCAATTAGGCAACTGGATGACTTCCTTCTGCTTTGGTTAAGTTGTTGGTTTTTAAATTTGTTGGATGTTGATTGTTTTGTGGTTATTTTATTTATTTATTTTTCGGGTGTTACAATAACGACGCACGAAAATTAAAACTTATTTTTTACACAAACCGAAAGTACGGTAATGGTAACCGTGGATTTTTTTTTTAAAGATTTATTTAATTTTTTAAAACAGTCCCTGCTCGGGCGCCAAAATGTTTTTCCTTAATATTTTTTAAGGATATTTAATAGAAATTATTAATATTTTTTGGGGTTGTTTTAAAACTTCTTTTAAAAATTAAAAATCACACTCGAAAATAGATACAAGACCGGTTGCTTTCGTTTACAATACAGAATTAAAACTTTATTTTAAAAATGGTTCTTAGTAATTGACAATATAACAGTTGGGAAATAATTTCCCAAGCTGCTTGACGTTAAAATTTAATAATTTATTAAGCAGTAATTTGAAGTAATTAATTCATTAAAAAAAATTCAAAATTCAAGTAAATTAACTAAATAATAAAAATAACCAAAAAAAAAATTAAAATAAAATTAAAAATGTTGATCTGGCGAAACAGTTACCTTCGGAAGGAAATAATTCCCAGTTTCTATTTGTTAAAATAGTTGAGTTAAATACATTCAATTTATAAAGTAACACTATCCAGTGAGACACAAAGAATGCTGACGACGGCCGTAGCGGGCCAGAAAATGCATTACATTCTGCTGGTGTCTAATAATTGTAAATTTTTCTGTACATTCAATATACCTCATTGCTTTCCAACGGAAGGCTAAGGTAAAATGTAAATAGAAAATACAATATAATAGTCTGGTAGTGTATAAAGTCATTTCTGAAAAATTGTAGGAATAGAACTATTACAAAAAAGCTTTATAAAATACACAACTGAAATTTAGCTCATAGAATAAATTCGAAAAAAAAATGAAAAATGTTGAATATAATATAAAGTTACCTTCGGAAGGAAATAATTCCCAGTTTCTATTTGTCATAACTTTTCCCGAGTTTTTCAGAAAATATTTTCTATTAAAAATTTCCGATCTTCTGATATATAAGGTGTAACCATAGGTCATATTACAGTAAAAAAATTCAGGTTTTTATACAATTTTTAATACTTGTTGTATGAGAGGTACCACGCCTACTTCTCCAATCCCGCCCACGTAGGATGGTGTATATTTATAACCTTAATGTTTGTACCTAATTTTAAAGCTTTGGCTCTTGCCGTTCTCCAGATATACAGAAAAAAGTAATACAAATACAACAACCGCAAGGGATTTTTTGGAAAAAATTAGAGGCAGTCGTGGTTTTTTGGTCATATCTCAGCCATTGTTGGACCGGTCTGGCTGAATTTCAATAGCAAGAAATGGTGGACTATATGTGACATAAATGTAAAACAACGTAGCCGCTATCATCTCTGGAGTCTCCGGAAAACACATATCAAACGTAAGACGGACAGACGGATGGACGGACGGATATCGTTAAATCAACTTCTCTCCTCATAAGGACCCAGAATATAAATACTTTATAGGGCCTAAGATCAATATTGTAGAAATTACAAACGGAATGACAAACTTATATATACCCTTTTCCACCTGTGGTGAATATAATTAGAGGATTTCAAAAAATAAAACAAATTTCAAATATTTTTGATCTAGAATCAAATGTGGGATCTGAATTAGAAAATTAATATTCTTCAAATGTATTGGCATCCTTGAAGTATGCCTCAACTTCGGTTGACGTTGAGAGATCATTTTCCATGTACAAAAGCTTTTTAACAGACAAAGGCTTACTTTTGATAATATAAAAAAGTATTTATTTGACTATGCAATGTAAATGATGTAGTTATTTAAATTAACTGCCTGTTCATCTATTTCCGAACGAAGATTTCGTTCGCATAACTTACATTTAAAACAAAAACAAATTATAAAATATTATTTTGTTTTACGTTAAAGTTAAGCGAACGAAGTCTTCGATCGAAATCGATGAACAGGGGGTAAGTTCTAAAAAATATTTTACCTTTGAATAACAATACAATAAAAACAACAAAAGAATTTTTTATTTGAAATAAAATAAAAAAAACAAACGCTTTTTTTATTGAAAATGGTCAAGTTTTTAGTGCATATTTTTTATTTTTTTAATGCATATTTTGGAATTTTTAGTGCATGTTTTATGCGCATATTTTCGATTTTTTAGTGCATGAAAATCTCATCCCTAGTTATTACATATAAATTGTAGCAAAACAAGACTTTTTTAGTGTTTTTTTTGGTACAGAAACCAACAAGTTCTTGTGGCAATTTTTTTTCTTTTAAAGGCATCAAAGAATATTTTACACAAACAAAACACATATGGTTAGCTTAAATGCAATAAACAATGTAGTATTATTGGAAAATTTGAAATGGACTTGTTTTGTTGATTACGATTTACGTTACAATATTTTTATTCTTAATCTTAAAAAAAAACCAAGTTTTTAACAAAACTTAAAATTACGTATCATCAAATATGTATATAATTTTCTTTAACAGCATAAGGCGACCGTACACGACATGTTTTTGTCATCTGACATGTCAAATTTCCCACTGCAAAATACATACATGTCGTGTGTTACCTTTTAAACTTTGCTTCTGTAAAAGTCAGATGCAAAGTCATCTGACAAAATTTCAATTAGAGCGTACTCTATTTTCTTCTGACAAACCATCTGACATCAGAAATCTATGCCGAGAAGAAACCGGCAGCGGCGTCCACTATTGACGGAATCATTAGCCGGCTGCAGTTAATACTTTGCAATACCGAGATATGTATGATCATCGCACCATTGAAAAGAATTTATGTAAATTTATACATAAAAACCGATTCATTAAAATATCCTAAATTGGTATCATTGAATTAAAAGAAAAATATGTTAAGATGGCTAAACTCTTTTACGGCGTAAATAAAATCTTTCGTGGCGGCATTTTTATTTTGGTTTTTGCAATAACTATGCGAAAAAAAAAACATAGACAATGTCAGAAGCAAATAACATGTACGTTTGTGACCGAATATTATAAAGCTTCTGTAAAACAGCGATTTTGACAGACATGCACAATTACATGTGACTTGAAAAGTTGACAAGTCAGATGTAAAAAACATGTCGTCTACATGCACCTATAATAGCTCTGTTTCTTTACTTTTAGGGTGAAGTTCGTGAAAATGAGAGCAAGTATAAATTTCGCATATAAAAAGACAAAATTTCACAAAAGTACGGGAAAAGAAAAAACACAATTTTAATCACAAAATAGAAAGTCAGTGGGTTTGACAGGCTTTACAAAACAATAAAAGTTTGCGCCACTTTTGAAAAATTGTATATTGTCTAAGCAAATAAACTACTTTTACCAAAATTAAAAACAAAATAAACACTGTTTAATAACTAACATTCACCCCTATCGTGAATAATTTTTCCCTCGTAATTATTCCCCTTTTCACATAATTGCGATCATGAAAAACTCCCATGAAAAAAAAGTAATTCAAATGAGAATAATAACGTGAAAAAATGTTCATGGGAAAAAATTCCCCTTATCGTGAAAAGTTTATTCCCTCGTAATTTGTTCACATTTCCCTTAGATTTTCTCACTTTACTTTTGCTAGGGAACAGAACATGTATGAAGGTAGTTCTTCCTACAAATCAAATATTAAGAGCTAAATCCGGTTATATGGCACAAACCGATATATTGGTCAACAAAATGCAAAACAACGGGTCGATTGTCTGCGGATTTATGAAGCTTTCAGCAGAATTTTGGAAAATATTTTACTACATACAATTTTAAGTGAAAAAATAACGTTGTAATCAAACTATCCCTCTTATACTAAATATTTTGCTTTATTATTTTAACTTTTTTTAAAATATACTTATATCGTTACTTTAATATAGAAAAGCCTTAACTAACATTTGCCTTACTTTACAGGAGAAGGAAAAAACTTAATAAAAATTGTAGTATTGTAGTTGCGACTTTTTTTTAAGCGCAGTTCTTTATTAAATTATTAAGCACCACCAATGACATATATTTATTTTTTTTTCCTTTTTATACCCTTCATCTCAGGCGGAAAAGGGTATATATAAGTTTGTCATTCCGTTTGTAATTTCTACAATATTGATCTAAGACCCTATAAAGTATATAAATTCTGGGTCCTTATGAGGAGAGAACTTGATTTAACCATGTCCGTCCGTCTGTCCGTCTTCCGTTTGATATGTGTTTTCCGGAGACTCCAGACATGATAGCGGCTAGGTTGTTTTACATTTATGTCACATATAGTCCACCATTTCGTGCTATTGAAATTCAGCAAGATCGGTCTACAAATGGCTAAGATATGACCAAAAAACCACGACTGTCTCTAATTTTTTCAAAAAATGCCTTGTTGTTGTGTTTTTATTGCTTTTTTCTGTATATCTGGAGAACGGCAAGAGCCAAAGTTTCTAAATTAGGAGCAAACATTCAAGTTATAAATACACACCAACCCACGAAATGTGGGCGGGGTTGGAGAAGTGAGCGTGGTACCTCCCATACAAAAATTTTCAAAACTTGTATAATAACCTGAATTTTACGAAGTTACGCCTTATATATCAAAAGATCGGAAATTTTTAGTAGAAAATATTTTCTGAAAAACTGGAGAAAATCGGTTCAGATACGAAAAAGTTATGACCAAAATATTAATTTTTTTTTGAAAAATACCCATTTTCAGAAACCATAGATCTTGCCGAGTCCAAGTTTTATAACCAAACTAACTGGCAAATTTCTTCTTAAACACGTCGGTATATAAATCTGTCAAATGGGTTAAAATATGGCTGAGTTATAATAAATACTGAAATCCCAAAAATTACTCTTTTTATACCATTCACCTCAGGTGGAAAAGGGTATATATAAGTTTGTCATTCCGTTTGTAATTTCTACAATATTGATCTAAGGCCCTATAAAGTTTATATATTCTGGGTCCTTATGAGGAGAGAACTTGATTTAACTATCGGTGTCCCTCTACCCCCCCCCCCCCCCCCTTTCAATTTTTACAAATAGAAACTAGGAATTTTTGTGTTTTTTTGCTACTTAAAAACTCGCCAAAAAAGATACATGAAAACAAACACACATACACGGCACAAACTATTTTGGTGAATATATTTCCCAAATTTGCTATTGCGGTGAACAAAAACATCAAAAGTAATTACTGTGGTTGAATTTTGTGAACAGTAAACGTGCCATGTTTCATTTTAATGATATTCGATCAACGTTCCTTCATGGTTCAGTTGTCTAGGGGGTGTGTTAAGTTAGAAACTGAGAGTTCCCTGATTCGAATCTTGGTTTTTTCAAAAGAAATTTTTTTTTTAAATATTTTTTATGTTCTAAAAACGATTTAAAAAAAATATTTACCAGTTTTCGCTTTTTAAATTTTATTTAAAATGAAGTTTTAAGCATTGTAAATATGTATGTAAATGTAAAAATTATTTAGTTTTTGTCTAGTTGCTCTGTATTCTGCTCGCACAATGTTGAAGGGTATATAAGATACGGCACAGCCGAATATAGCACTCTTACTTGTTTATCTTTTTTTTTTTTTTGAAAGCTGTTGTCATGTTTATCAAAACGAGATATCACACTCTTGCATCGGTTATGTAGTTCCGAAGATATTTAAAAAAAAACCTATGTTAATAATGATCCAATATCAAAATTTTTAAACTTTCGAAATTCACGACTTCCGATGATTTCGATACCGTTCCAATTCAAGTGGCTCCATTTCCCTTTGCGTCTTGCCTTTGCTATTACCATCAGCAAAGCACAAGGCCAGTCATTGACTATTGCTGGCTTAAACGGCCAGTTGTATGTGGCTTGCTCCCGAGTTGGCACGCCAAAAAATTTATACGTTTTTACACCAAATAAAAAAACAAACAAAAATTGTCTATCAGCTGGCCTTAAGATGAAGTAATAAATAAATATAATTTCCAATTTGCCTTAAATACATGCGTTTCTTTTTTGATTGAGCCCATATCTACACCATATGTAAGTTATTATGTTAAAAATACTTTATGATAGGAATTCCATGGATTTTTATTTAAAGGCCGTCAATTTCGTTAAAAGCTCGATTTAAATCGTGTGGTAATGCAACACTAATGTTCGCTTAGGGCCAGCTACGCGGACCGGGTCAGCTAGTTATATATAAAACGCAACACAAAAGAATTACATTAAAAGCAAAAACAAAGTCATAAATATTTTGTAATTTTGTTGTTGCCTTCTACAGAAATTCATGTACCGTTTTAAAATTTTCAGCGCCACAAGTTATGAGGCGTTTGAAATTTGAAAAGTTAATGTGAATTTCTGTAGAAAAAAGCAACAACAAAATATTTATTTATATTTACGAGTTTGTTTTTGCTTTCAATGTAATTATTTGGTGTTGAGTTGCGTTTTACATAATAAGGGCCTTAAATTCATTGCTTAAGGGCATTATTGCCATTATAACAATGAAAGTACTTTATATTCTATTGTACCTATACTTGTAATTTAAAAAAATATATTTAATTATTTGATATTTTTAATGTTTGTTTCACTTAATACTAATATACTTTCGTTCATGATATGTCTTTTTTTTCTGAAAATTACAAATTAATATAACGTAACACACAAACTTAGAAAATTATATTTTTTCCTCAAAAATATATCGGTTATCGCATTTTTAGCTTAACATTAAATTTAAAATTTCTTTTTAATCTCAAATAATTACTATTTTTCAAAGTTTTTTACTTTGCATCTAAACTTTTGAAATGTTATGTTACATTATTCGGCATTTGAGATGATGATATATTTTTTTTTCATTATTTATTTATTGAATCTTCATATATTAAATATGAACTAACAATAATTAATCAAATCTTAACCTAATGCTTTATTTTATGTCCTGCCAGTGCCAGACAAAAATTTTCTTCATCACGGGTTCTGTTCACATATGTAGGTGTTTATCGCTCATCTTAATGGGTAAGTGCTGCAGTGTCTCTTCTCCTTAAGCGAGAGTGGCCGCTATCATTTAAAATATTTCGAGCTGGTGGATTTGGGTGCAACTCTAGCCTTTTCAAATATTTTACCACATACTTAGTAATAATAGTCCTTACCAGTGGCACATTGAGATCCTTGTGGATATTTGAGTTTTTAACATACCAAGGGGCAGCTGTAATTATTCGAAGAAGTTTGTTTTGGCGTCTTTGAATTTTTTCGATATTTGAGGCCGAGGCAGTGCCCCATAGTTGAATACCGTAGCACCATATTGGCTTTAAAATAGCGTTGTAAAGTAGTAGTTTGCAGTCGAGACTAAGAACAGAATTTCTTCCAATAAGCCAGGTAATTTGAATTGCTTTTAGTTTCATTTGGGTTAATTTTGCTTCTATATGGCATTTCCATGTTAAACGCCGATCTAGATGAATACCGAGATATTTGACATGCGATTGTTGAGGCACTAGTTGATTATTGATATTAATAGGGGGACATGTTTCCCGACGCAAGGTAAATGTTATATGTACGCATTTTTGCTCATTGACCTTTATTCTCCATTATTTAAACCACAGTTCTAGTTGAAATATATGATCCTGCAGGTATCGAGATGCTTCACGACTGTTCTCGTGTACGCTTAGAAAAGCTGTATCATCAGCAAAAGTTGAGGTTAGGGTGTAATTGTTTGTTGGCATGTCCGAGGTATATATAAGGTAAAAAAGTGGGCCCAGGATGCTTCCCTGAGGGACTCCAGCTTCAATTGGCTGAGGAGATCTTAAAAAATCACCTTCTTTAACAATACATTTTCGACCGACCAGGTAGCTTTCTAACAGGTTGTGTGTATTAACCGGTAGGTTTAGCTTCAATTTATGTAACAAGCCTACATGCCAGACTTTGTCAAAAGCTTGAGAAACATCTATGAAAAGAGCGGAGCAATATTTTCTTTCTTCAAAGGCTTTTCTTATGGCGTTTACTATATAATGGGTTTCTTCAATTATGCTATGCTCTCTTCTGAAGCCGAATTGATGATTAGGTACACACCCATTGTCATTTAAAATTGGGGTTATTTTAACGCTAAGAGCTTCTCAAACAGCTTTGATATATTAGATAATAAGCTAATAGGCCTATATGACCCAACTTTTGTGTGATCTTTTGCTGGCTTTGGTATCATCGTTATTAAGGAGACCTTCCATTCTTGAGGGTAGTATTCAAGGCGTAAAATAGCATTAAAAATATAAAGAATAATTTTCTTTGCTGTGCGAGGTAGCTCCAAAAGCATTTTGTTACTGATCTTATCAATTTCAGGTGGTGTTTAATTCACAAATAGCCCTTTCTATTTCCTTTGTCTCAAATCTTAGGGGGATAGCTGCTCTAACATAAACAGGCGGCAACTCGTCCGCTATATCGTCAGGTATATTTGGGGTAAATACCTTTTTCAAATGATTTACAAACAGGTTTCCTTTTTTATTATCACATCTTGCCCAACATCCATTCAGGTTTCTTAATGGTGGTTTCGTGATAACTGGTCTTTTGAGTTTTCTAGCTGCACGCCATAATGAGTAGTCTGATTGTGGCATTGCATCCAAGTCCTTACGATATTTTTCCACGGAAGGCGCTTTCTGAGTCTGCAGTAAATTTCTTAGCCTTTTTGTACACTCTTTAAATTCATTTATAAGTGGAGGGGATCTGTGCAATTGCCATTCTCTTCGCACTCTCCTTTTTCATTCAAGAGGCGCTCGACATCTGTAAAATATAATTTATTATAATTGGTTTTTTTGAGGGTTTTGCTGGAATGTTGAACAGCTAGTTTAAGATAACTGTCAAAATTGACAATAGAGAGATCCACATTTTCCGGTGTGCTAAGCGGTATATTTTCTATGTAATGGGTACTGAGGTATTTTTTATATTTTAACCAATTTATTTGTGTAGCTGACGTCGCTATGCAACCAGAGGGAGATACAATTCTATTGGTGTTTGTTATAATAACTATTGTAGGTGTGTGATCAGAGGATAATTCTAACGAAGCTTCAACGTGAATCGTTTCTGTGGGGATGTTTTTAACCACACCGAAATCGATGACATCTGGAATTTTTTGCGGATCAGCAGGCCAATATGTTGGTTGTCCGCTCGCGACAACATTTAAATTTATTTCAGAGATTGTATTCTACAAAACACGACCCTTTGGTGTTATTAGTCGTGACCAACAGAATGTATGTTTAGGAAACAGGGCTCCAATCACTTATAATATTTATAATATTGGCTTTCTGATATTGCAAATCTAGGTGGAGAGTATAAGGATGAGATTACTATGTTTCGATTCAGCTCTTCAACACAAATGTCCGTTGCTTGGATATAATCCTCACGATGATCACACATTAGGTAGTGTTTGATCCGGGTTTTTATCAAAATGACACAAGCTCCACAAGCTCTATCTCGAGGGTCCTTGGTACCATATAGTGTATAACCATTGATTTTAAACGTATTTCTTGAGGTCAAATGAGTTTCAGAAACCATCATGACATCAATTTGTTTATTTTTAAGAAAGTATTCTAATTCATTTTTATGTTGGCGGATGCCGTTTGCGTTCCAAAAACAAATTTTTAAACAGTTCATGGTTTGTTAAGTACAGCTTGCAATAACATCGATTGCATTCTAAGGATCTCCTGCATCATATTACCCATTGTGTTTGTAAAATTAGGTGCGTTTGAGTACTTTTACAGTAAAATGCAGTAAATGAGTAAACTAAAAAATTTTCTCTCACAAAAAGCTGTTGTCCAAAAAAGTACGCGAACGCAAAATTTGTAAAAATTTGTAAAATAAAGGCAACAGCTGATGGCAAATAATTGAAGTGTTGAAAAATATTGACACTTTTGACTACTTAACTCGTTTTCTTATCGGTACTCGATTAAATACTTTTTATAACACGAAAATTTTTGGAAAATACAAACAAACTAATTTATGTTATCTTTCATATTTGTTTGTTTTTTATTTTATTTGATTTTACTAATTTGTAGCGGGTTAATTTATTTAAAAGAACATGAATAAGTTTTTTGCTATTGATTACTTGAGTACCCAAATACTTCACACTTTTACAACTCTAAAAAATTAACATAACAAAAAAAATTTCTAAAGTTTGCATTTAGCCAAATAAATGCTTCACAAATAAGTTTAATTAATTAATATTTATTCACTTTTTGTTTTGGTTTAATTTTTATTTAAACTTTCTTTTATTTAACAATTTTTTCACAATTTGTATGATTTTTATTTGTTACTTTTGTTTGTTACCCTTATGAAACATATGTTTTTTTTTGATTTACTAAATTTTACTGCAAAAATTTCTGCAGTAAAAATTTGTAAATACTCAGACAAGAACTGTCACTTTTCGCTCTCAATTTATGTTCTCATTTACTGCACTTTGTGTACTCGAACGCAATTTCGTAAAATGCAGTAAAGTTTATTAAAAAATAGTAAAAACGTTTGTGTTCTCGAACGCAACTACTACAACTACAGTTGAGACATTGAACGGGACCATTTCTTTTGTGCGGCTCCTCTATAGTTATTCTTCTGTAAAGAATATATTTTACACTATAAAAAGGATGCGTTTCATTTTTTTTAAGCTTAACGTCGCCAGGTGCTAACTCCACTCGAAATAATAGTTGGGGATTTTTTCCCCTATTTTTAATATTTGTAACGTTTTTTATTTTAAAGCCTTTCTCTTTCAAAAAGGTTTTAATTTCTTCAGGTTCCACGCACGAGTCTATGCCCTTGATCACTACCTGAAGACCTTTGCTGCTCTTCAACTGATATGTATAAAAGCTTTTTTTAAGGGCTTCGAATTGTGTTTGTTAGTTTACGAAAATCATTCTCATGATTTAACTGTATTTTGTCTCGTTTATATTACCACGCTTGATTGCCGCTACGTAAAACGAATTTTCACCAATTACCGAGATCACGCTCTTTATTAACTCACTTGAGTTTTGCTCCCTAAGATATATCGGGGTGGCTTAGAAGATTTTATGACGTTTGGTGATTCTGAGGATTCGTCCTTAAGAATTGCAAAACGATTTTGTGAATTTATTCTATCAAAAGATGGTACTTTTGAGGCCGAAGCAACTGCTGAAGAGGTAGGGCTGCGACCCCGTTTTAGCACTGTTCCACCAACTTGTACTTAAGGCTTTTGACAACTTTTTACTAAAGGGTTCTCCATTGCGTCTGTATTTGAGTTCATGGTATCATTTCTTACTAAGATTGTTTTTGCCGCCGCGGTAATACTTGCGGGCGCGGCAACACTTGCCCCCAAAAACAGATTATTTTTTTTTAATGTATCACTATCCACCGTTTTTCTGAACACCGAGGGTGAAAGGGAACGTGTTCGAATAATAGGCTTTGCCGTTAGGTAGTTAATAATGTTTAGTTAAGAGATGATTATATGTGCAGTTCTTTTAATTTTTTTTTCAATAAATTTTTCCTACAATCGAAGGCTTTCAAAAACGACGAAAATTGTAAAAATGTTGTATCAAAATAAGTTGTATCAAAATAAGTGTAAAAACATTAAGCTGTTTGCATACCTTCAACAATTACAAACGGCTGCAAAGTATTTTCTAAAGCTATGCATTTTTCTCGCAATTGGTCTATTTTAACTTCAATGTTGTTTATGTTTGAGCGAAAGGATAAAAAATTTTTGAGCATGGTGTACGTCTTTCCTACAAAACTAAAGTTTTCAATTAATCGGGGTTTATTTCCGTTCGATTAAACGATTAATCGATACTGGGCATTTCTAACTTATTCGATTAAACGAATAACATTTTAAAATTAATCGATTAATCAAATAATTCCAAATCCAAAAATTTTACATATAAGAGATTTTTTTTCCGATAATTTTAGAAAAATTAGTACTTAAGTAAATAAACATTCTTTTTAAATAAAACTTGTCAATAAAGCTCCAAATTGTCAATATAAATTTGGAGTTTTTGAAACTTTTCGCATACATTCCATCCTCTGCTGCTTCTGAAAATAATTTCCTCTGGGGAATCGATCGAAGTATTTTGTTTAAAATAATTATTCATTGGACCACTTGTTGCCCCCTATTCTATGTTTCAATAAATGGCAATCACAATCAACCTTAACCTCATAATTTTCACGTGCCATTGAACAATCTGCTTTTCTATTGGTATTTCCAAATCTATCGAATTTTCTTAGAAAATATTTTATAAATTGTAATCCTATTCTAAGATATTACAATTTCTTTTGCTCAAGATTTTTTCTCATCAATTATTAAATTTTTGCATAAATTATTTTCTTGTCTTAAAATTTCCTAAGAAATTTTTCTTCGGTCTGCCAATTAAAATTTTTACAATTTACTCGTTTCTTTCTTACAATTTTTTTACATTACAAATTTGTATAATTCTCCAGTGAAAATTTCTTACAATTTTATATTCTTTTACTTAGTACTTAAACTTTCTTAATTCACAATTTCAATTCAATTCTAATTCTGTATTTTTGCTTTGGATACAATTTGTTAATATTTGACAAACTCCTTTTTTCATTAACACTAATTTTTTTCTCGCGAGTTCGCTGGTAATCCCGTTATCACCTCCCGTTTAACGCGTTTGTTTACTAGGGCGCACCGTTTCCTCACTCTAAACGTTGCGTTGGCTTTGATTCTATTTTTCTTTCGGCTAAGCCCCTTTGTCCTTACTTGCCTATCGGCTCAGGCAAACAATTTTTTTAAGGACGCGAAAAGGTGTCCCTGATTGGGCGCCAATCAATAAAAATAAAGTTAATTAAACTTGTTTAAAAAGGTTGCGTATTGCTTTTAGCAACACGTCTTATTTTATTCAAACTCAAAACCAAACTTAAACAAAATTATTTACATTTAACTTAACAAGTACTAGCTTAAATCATAAAAGGATGACTTAGTCCACGCGCTTGCTTGATACTTTGGGAACAATGCAATTTACTTGTTCTCGGTATGCGTAATAAGACACCGCTGGAATATTAGTGTTCACGTTGCGGCTCGTGTATGGCAGTTGCAATGTGTTATGCTTAATCTTATATAATCGTGACCGTTAATAGCATGGCGTCCGCCCATTAAAGTTTGCCTTCAAGCCCATTTATTCAATTGTAATTTTTTTCATATCTTTCTTTTTAAAACACATTTTACAAGAATATGACATATGGCAATATTTAAGCTCTACTCAACAACATAAGCCTTTAAGAAAGTCTTTTTCTAAAATTTGAATTGTTACGAAAGTAGCTTAAGTTAAGAATTAGATTAATTTATTAGTTTCTTGTATTGATTAGTTATTTAGTATTTATTAGTTATTTAATTAGTTTAAATTATACAATAATAATAGTTATGCACACTTCTAGTGTAAAAAAACAATGTTCAGATGTAATGTTAAAATTGTTGTGCATAATTGTCAGAGAATGACAAAAGTATCATTTTAAGTACTCTTTCAATATTAAGCCTGGTACTCTGTTTAACATTTCACGTGAAATTCTGTCAAAACGCATATGAAAAAAACTTGTGCGGAATATCTATGAAATAATGTTGATAGAGTTGTACTCTGTTTATTTTGTGAAAAAGTTCCGAAATGTTTCTGGCAACATTTTTTTACAACTGCGAAATAATGTAAGTTGCACTTATTTCACGTGGAATTTTAAGTAAAACCATTGATTTTAAACGTATTTCTTGAGGTCAAATGAGTTTCAGAAACCATCATGACATCAATTTGTTTATTTTTAAGAAAGTATTCTAATTCATTTTTATGTTGGCGGATGCCGTTTGCGTTCCAAAAACAAATTTTTAAACAGTTCATGGTTTGTTAAGTACAGCTTGCAATAACATCGATTGCATTCTAAGGATCTCCTGCATCATATTACCCATTGTGTTTGTAAAATTAGGTGCGTTTGAGTACTTTTACAGTAAAATGCAGTAAATGAGTAAACTAAAAAATTTTCTCTCACAAAAAGCTGTTGTCCAAAAAAGTACGCGAACGCAAAATTTGTAAAAATTTGTAAAATAAAGGCAACAGCTGATGGCAAATAATTGAAGTGTTGAAAAATATTGACACTTTTGACTACTTAACTCGTTTTCTTATCGGTACTCGATTAAATACTTTTTATAACACGAAAATTTTTGGAAAATACAAACAAACTAATTTATGTTATCTTTCATATTTGTTTGTTTTTTATTTTATTTGATTTTACTAATTTGTAGCGGGTTAATTTATTTAAAAGAACATGAATAAGTTTTTTGCTATTGATTACTTGAGTACCCAAATACTTCACACTTTTACAACTCTAAAAAATTAACATAACAAAAAAAATTTCTAAAGTTTGCATTTAGCCAAATAAATGCTTCACAAATAAGTTTAATTAATTAATATTTATTCACTTTTTGTTTTGGTTTAATTTTTATTTAAACTTTCTTTTATTTAACAATTTTTTCACAATTTGTATGATTTTTATTTGTTACTTTTGTTTGTTTCCCTTATGAAACATATGTTTTTTTTTGATTTACTAAATTTTACTGCAAAAATTTCTGCAGTAAAAATTTGTAAATACTCAGACAAGAACTGTCACTTTTCGCTCTCAATTTATGTTCTCATTAACTGCACTTTGTGTACTCGAACGCAATTTCGTAAAATGCAGTAAAGTTTATTAAAAAATAGTAAAAACGTTTGTGTTCTCGAACGCAACTACTACAACTACAGTTGAGACATTGAACGGGACCATTTCTTTTGTGCGGCTCCTCTATAGTTATTCTTCTGTAAAGAATATATTTTACACTATAAAAAGGATGCGTTTCATTTTTTTTAAGCTTAACGTCGCCAGGTGCTAACTCCACTCGAAATAATAGTTGGGGATTTTTTCCCCTATTTTTAATATTTGTAACGTTTTTTATTTTAAAGCCTTTCTCTTTCAAAAAGGTTTTAATTTCTTCAGGTTCCACGCACGAGTCTATGCCCTTGATCACTACCTGAAGACCTTTGCTGCTCTTCAACTGATATGTATAAAAGCTTTTTTTAAGGGCTTCGAATTGTGTTTGTTAGTTTACGAAAATCATTCTCATGATTTAACTGTATTTTGTCTCGTTTATATTACCACGCTTGATTGCCGCTACGTAAAACGAATTTTCACCAATTACCGAGATCACGCTCTTTATTAACTCACTTGAGTTTTGCTCCCTAAGATATATCGGGGTGGCTTAGAAGATTTTATGACGTTTGGTGATTCTGAGGATTCGTCCTTAAGAATTGCAAAACGATTTTGTGAATTTATTCTATCAAAAGATGGTACTTTTGAGGCCGAAGCAACTGCTGAAGAGGTAGGGCTGCGACCCCGTTTTAGCACTGTTCCACCAACTTGTACTTAAGGCTTTTGACAACTTTTTACTAAAGGGTTCTCCATTGCGTCTGTATTTGAGTTCATGGTATCATTTCTTACTAAGATTGTTTTTGCCGCCGCGGTAATACTTGCGGGCGCGGCAACACTTGCCCCCAAAAACAGATTATTTTTTTTTAATGTATCACTATCCACCGTTTTTCTGAACACCGAGGGTGAAAGGGAACGTGTTCGAATAATAGGCTTTGCCGTTAGGTAGTTAATAATGTTTAGTTAAGAGATGATTATATGTGCAGTTCTTTTAATTTTTTTTTCAATAAATTTTTCCTACAATCGAAGGCTTTCAAAAACGACGAAAATTGTAAAAATGTTGTATCAAAATAAGTTGTATCAAAATAAGTGTAAAAACATTAAGCTGTTTGCATACCTTCAACAATTACAAACGGCTGCAAAGTATTTTCTAAAGCTATGCATTTTTCTCGCAATTGGTCTATTTTAACTTCAATGTTGTTTATGTTTGAGCGAAAGGATAAAAAATTTTTGAGCATGGTGTACGTCTTTCCTACAAAACTAGAGTTTTCAATTAATCGGGGTTTATTTCCGTTCGATTAAACGATTAATCGATACTGGGCATTTCTAACTTATTCGATTAAACGAATAACATTTTAAAATTAATCGATTAATCAAATAATTCCAAATCCAAAAATTTTACATATAAGAGATTTTTTTTCCGATAATTTTAGAAAAATTAGTACTTAAGTAAATAAACATTCTTTTTAAATAAAACTTGTCAATAAAGCTCCAAATTGTCAATATAAATTTGGAGTTTTTGAAACTTTTCGCATACATTCCATCCTCTGCTGCTTCTGAAAATAATTTCCTCTGGGGAATCGATCGAAGTATTTTGTTTAAAATAATTATTCATTGGACCACTTGTTGCCCCCTATTCTATGTTTCAATAAATGGCAATCACAATCAACCTTAACCTCATAATTTTCACGTGCCATTGAACAATCTGCTTTTCTATTGGTATTTCCAAATCTATCGAATTTTCTTAGAAAATATTTTATAAATTGTAATCCTATTCTAAGATATTACAATTTCTTTTGCTCAAGAT
This sequence comes from Pollenia angustigena, assembly GCA_930367215.1. Taxonomy (NCBI): domain Eukaryota; kingdom Metazoa; phylum Arthropoda; class Insecta; order Diptera; family Polleniidae; genus Pollenia; species Pollenia angustigena. The sequence continues at coordinate 4,037,235 of OV884061.1, read as the reverse complement.
TTTTTCTCATCAATTATTAAATTTTTGCATAAATTATTTTCTTGTCTTAAAATTTCCTAAGAAATTTTTCTTCGGTCTGCCAATTAAAATTTTTACAATTTACTCGTTTCTTTCTTACAATTTTTTTACATTACAAATTTGTATAATTCTCCAGTGAAAATTTCTTACAATTTTATATTCTTTTACTTAGTACTTAAACTTTCTTAATTCACAATTTCAATTCAATTCTAATTCTGTATTTTTGCTTTGGATACAATTTGTTAATATTTGACAAACTCCTTTTTTCATTAACACTAATTTTTTTCTCGCGAGTTCGCTGGTAATCCCGTTATCACCTCCCGTTTAACGCGTTTGTTTACTAGGGCGCACCGTTTCCTCACTCTAAACGTTGCGTTGGCTTTGATTCTATTTTTCTTTCGGCTAAGCCCCTTTGTCCTTACTTGCCTATCGGCTCAGGCAAACAATTTTTTTAAGGACGCGAAAAGGTGTCCCTGATTGGGCGCCAATCAATAAAAATAAAGTTAATTAAACTTGTTTAAAAAGGTTGCGTATTGCTTTTAGCAACACGTCTTATTTTATTCAAACTCAAAACCAAACTTAAACAAAATTATTTACATTTAACTTAACAAGTACTAGCTTAAATCATAAAAGGATGACTTAGTCCACGCGCTTGCTTGATACTTTGGGAACAATGCAATTTACTTGTTCTCGGTATGCGTAATAAGACACCGCTGGAATATTAGTGTTCACGTTGCGGCTCGTGTATGGCAGTTGCAATGTGTTATGCTTAATCTTATATAATCGTGACCGTTAATAGCATGGCGTCCGCCCATTAAAGTTTGCCTTCAAGCCCATTTATTCAATTGTAATTTTTTTCATATCTTTCTTTTTAAAACACATTTTACAAGAATATGACATATGGCAATATTTAAGCTCTACTCAACAACATAAGCCTTTAAGAAAGTCTTTTTCTAAAATTTGAATTGTTACGAAAGTAGCTTAAGTTAAGAATTAGATTAATTTATTAGTTTCTTGTATTGATTAGTTATTTAGTATTTATTAGTTATTTAATTAGTTTAAATTATACAATAATAATAGTTATGCACACTTCTAGTGTAAAAAAACAATGTTCAGATGTAATGTTAAAATTGTTGTGCATAATTGTCAGAGAATGACAAAAGTATCATTTTAAGTACTCTTTCAATATTAAGCCTGGTACTCTGTTTAACATTTCACGTGAAATTCTGTCAAAACGCATATGAAAAAAACTTGTGCGGAATATCTATGAAATAATGTTGATAGAGTTGTACTCTGTTTATTTTGTGAAAAAGTTCCGAAATGTTTCTGGCAACATTTTTTTACAACTGCGAAATAATGTAAGTTGCACTTATTTCACGTGGAATTTTAAGTAAAACCATTGATTTTAAACGTATTTCTTGAGGTCAAATGAGTTTCAGAAACCATCATGACATCAATTTGTTTATTTTTAAGAAAGTATTCTAATTCATTTTTATGTTGGCGGATGCCGTTTGCGTTCCAAAAACAAATTTTTAAACAGTTCATGGTTTGTTAAGTACAGCTTGCAATAACATCGATTGCATTCTAAGGATCTCCTGCATCATATTACCCATTGTGTTTGTAAAATTAGGTGCGTTTGAGTACTTTTACAGTAAAATGCAGTAAATGAGTAAACTAAAAAATTTTCTCTCACAAAAAGCTGTTGTCCAAAAAAGTACGCGAACGCAAAATTTGTAAAAATTTGTAAAATAAAGGCAACAGCTGATGGCAAATAATTGAAGTGTTGAAAAATATTGACACTTTTGACTACTTAACTCGTTTTCTTATCGGTACTCGATTAAATACTTTTTATAACACGAAAATTTTTGGAAAATACAAACAAACTAATTTATGTTATCTTTCATATTTGTTTGTTTTTTATTTTATTTGATTTTACTAATTTGTAGCGGGTTAATTTATTTAAAAGAACATGAATAAGTTTTTTGCTATTGATTACTTGAGTACCCAAATACTTCACACTTTTACAACTCTAAAAAATTAACATAACAAAAAAAATTTCTAAAGTTTGCATTTAGCCAAATAAATGCTTCACAAATAAGTTTAATTAATTAATATTTATTCACTTTTTGTTTTGGTTTAATTTTTATTTAAACTTTCTTTTATTTAACAATTTTTTCACAATTTGTATGATTTTTATTTGTTACTTTTGTTTGTTTCCCTTATGAAACATATGTTTTTTTTTGATTTACTAAATTTTACTGCAAAAATTTCTGCAGTAAAAATTTGTAAATACTCAGACAAGAACTGTCACTTTTCGCTCTCAATTTATGTTCTCATTAACTGCACTTTGTGTACTCGAACGCAATTTCGTAAAATGCAGTAAAGTTTATTAAAAAATAGTAAAAACGTTTGTGTTCTCGAACGCAACTACTACAACTACAGTTGAGACATTGAACGGGACCATTTCTTTTGTGCGGCTCCTCTATAGTTATTCTTCTGTAAAGAATATATTTTACACTATAAAAAGGATGCGTTTCATTTTTTTTAAGCTTAACGTCGCCAGGTGCTAACTCCACTCGAAATAATAGTTGGGGATTTTTTCCCCTATTTTTAATATTTGTAACGTTTTTTATTTTAAAGCCTTTCTCTTTCAAAAAGGTTTTAATTTCTTCAGGTTCCACGCACGAGTCTATGCCCTTGATCACTACCTGAAGACCTTTGCTGCTCTTCAACTGATATGTATAAAAGCTTTTTTTAAGGGCTTCGAATTGTGTTTGTTAGTTTACGAAAATCATTCTCATGATTTAACTGTATTTTGTCTCGTTTATATTACCACGCTTGATTGCCGCTACGTAAAACGAATTTTCACCAATTACCGAGATCACGCTCTTTATTAACTCACTTGAGTTTTGCTCCCTAAGATATATCGGGGTGGCTTAGAAGATTTTATGACGTTTGGTGATTCTGAGGATTCGTCCTTAAGAATTGCAAAACGATTTTGTGAATTTATTCTATCAAAAGATGGTACTTTTGAGGCCGAAGCAACTGCTGAAGAGGTAGGGCTGCGACCCCGTTTTAGCACTGTTCCACCAACTTGTACTTAAGGCTTTTGACAACTTTTTACTAAAGGGTTCTCCATTGCGTCTGTATTTGAGTTCATGGTATCATTTCTTACTAAGATTGTTTTTGCCGCCGCGGTAATACTTGCGGGCGCGGCAACACTTGCCCCCAAAAACAGATTATTTTTTTTTAATGTATCACTATCCACCGTTTTTCTGAACACCGAGGGTGAAAGGGAACGTGTTCGAATAATAGGCTTTGCCGTTAGGTAGTTAATAATGTTTAGTTAAGAGATGATTATATGTGCAGTTCTTTTAATTTTTTTTTCAATAAATTTTTCCTACAATCGAAGGCTTTCAAAAACGACGAAAATTGTAAAAATGTTGTATCAAAATAAGTTGTATCAAAATAAGTGTAAAAACATTAAGCTGTTTGCATACCTTCAACAATTACAAACGGCTGCAAAGTATTTTCTAAAGCTATGCATTTTTCTCGCAATTGGTCTATTTTAACTTCAATGTTGTTTATGTTTGAGCGAAAGGATAAAAAATTTTTGAGCATGGTGTACGTCTTTCCTACAAAACTAGAGTTTTCAATTAATCGGGGTTTATTTCCGTTCGATTAAACGATTAATCGATACTGGGCATTTCTAACTTATTCGATTAAACGAATAACATTTTAAAATTAATCGATTAATCAAATAATTCCAAATCCAAAAATTTTACATATAAGAGATTTTTTTTCCGATAATTTTAGAAAAATTAGTAATTAAATAAACATTCTTTTTAAATAAAACTTGTCAATAAAGCTCCAAATTGTCAATATAAATTTGGAGTTTTTGAAACTTTTCGCATACATTCCATCCTCTGCTGCTTCTGAAAATAATTTCCTCTGGGGAATCGATCGAAGTATTTTGTTTAAAATAATTATTCATTGGACCACTTGTTGCCCCCTATTCTATGTTTCAATAAATGGCAATCACAATCAACCTTAACCTCATAATTTTCACGTGCCATTGAACAATCTGCTTTTCTATTGGTATTTCCAAATCTATCGAATTTTCTTAGAAAATATTTTATAAATTGTAATCCTATTCTAAGATATTACAATTTCTTTTGCTCAAGATTTTTTCTCATCAATTATTAAATTTTTGCATAAATTATTTTCTTGTCTTAAAATTTCCTAAGAAATTTTTCTTCGGTCTGCCAATTAAAATTTTTACAATTTACTCGTTTCTTTCTTACAATTTTTTTACATTACAAATTTGTATAATTCTCCAGTGAAAATTTCTTACAATTTTATATTCTTTTACTTAGTACTTAAACTTTCTTAATTCACAATTTCAATTCAATTCTAATTCTGTATTTTTGCTTTGGATACAATTTGTTAATATTTGACAAACTCCTTTTTTCATTAACACTAATTTTTTTCTCGCGAGTTCGCTGGTAATCCCGTTATCACCTCCCGTTTAACGCGTTTGTTTACTAGGGCGCACCGTTTCCTCACTCTAAACGTTGCGTTGGCTTTGATTCTATTTTTCTTTCGGCTAAGCCCCTTTGTCCTTACTTGCCTATCGGCTCAGGGAAACAATTTTTTTAAGGACGCGAAAAGGTGTCCCTGATTGGGCGCCAATCAATAAAAATAAAGTTAATTAAACTTGTTTAAAAAGGTTGCGTATTGCTTTTAGCAACACGTCTTATTTTATTCAAACTCAAAACCAAACTTAAACAAAATTATTTACATTTAACTTAACAAGTACTAGCTTAAATCATAAAAGGATGACTTAGTCCACGCGCTTGCTTGATACTTTGGGAACAATGCAATTTACTTGTTCTCGGTATGCGTAATAAGACACCGCTGGAATATTAGTGTTCACGTTGCGGCTCGTGTATGGCAGTTGCAATGTGTTATGCTTAATCTTATATAATCGTGACCGTTAATAGCATGGCGTCCGCCCATTAAAGTTTGCCTTCAAGCCCATTTATTCAATTGTAATTTTTTTCATATCTTTCTTTTTAAAACACATTTTACAAGAATATGACATATGGCAATATTTAAGCTCTACTCAACAACATAAGCCTTTAAGAAAGTCTTTTTCTAAAATTTGAATTGTTACGAAAGTAGCTTAAGTTAAGAATTAGATTAATTTATTAGTTTCTTGTATTGATTAGTTATTTAGTATTTATTAGTTATTTAATTAGTTTAAATTATACAATAATAATAGTTATGCACACTTCTAGTGTAAAAAAACAATGTTCAGATGTAATGTTAAAATTGTTGTGCATAATTGTCAGAGAATGACAAAAGTATCATTTTAAGTACTCTTTCAATATTAAGCCTGGTACTCTGTTTAACATTTCATGTGAAATTCTATCACGCATATGAAAAAAACTTGTGCGGAATATCTATGAAATAATGTTGATAGAGTTGTACTCTGTTTATTTTGTGAAAAAGTTCCGAAATGTTTCTGGCAACATTTTTTTACAACTGCGAAATAATGTAAGTTGCACTTATTTCACGTGGAATTTTAAGTAAAAGCAAAAAAATATGAAATAATTATTGAATAAGAAATAAAAAATTAATATAACACCACCGGTAACAGTTTTTTAACCATATTTACTTTCTTTTTTATTAAAAAAAAGTAAACTTAGTAAAATACATGTGGGCTTTGTTTACAGACGCAAAACAATGTCGCATACTTCTCAAGAATAAAAACGTCAAATTGTACAAACTCGCAAGATAGGTAACATTGATACATGTCAATATTTTCGTGTGAAATAATAAATGTTGCTCAACATTTTTCACAAATTTGAACAGAGTACTAGGCTTAAGTGAGAAAACATGTACGGACATGTATGGGTAAAGATCAAAACCATACACATACACATAAGAAAGAGTGAAACAACCACTCACTACATATTTATTTATAGCGTTTGCTTAAGATACATGTACACGACATGTTTTTTACATCTGACTTGTCAACTTTTCATGTCACATGTTGCTGTGCATGTGTGTTACAATTGCTGTTTAATAAAGTTTTTTTTAATTATTATTGTGTTTGGCGTATTTAAAATACGCCTACGACTGTTTGGTAATAGATTAAAGAAAACAAATTCACGTTCTCTTTAATCTATAACCAAATAGTCGTAGGCGTATTTTAAATACGCCAAACACAAAAAGGGTGAAAATTCAATCAAAAACGTACATGTAATTTGCCCCTCGTGGTCATAGTTTGAAAAAAATACATAGCTAATGTGGCCAAATAAATAAAAACCTTTATGTTTTTTAAATTTTATTGAAATCTATTAAATTGTTTCGGAGAGGCAGAAATTGCCCCCTATGTCCCTTTTAGTCATATTTTTTTAAAAATACATAGCTTATGTGTCTATGTAAATATGGAACTATCAATGTTTTAAATTTCATTAAGATCTATTGGATAGTTTTGGAAAGGACTAAATTTTATTTTTCATAAAAATTTATAGCTTATGTGTAGTTTTAGATAGGAACTGCTGATGTTACGGACAAATTTATTTTAAATATCATAAATAATATGTACATAGTCCCATACCGGCGTGTGACAAAGCACATTTTTGGTAAATTTTTTTTTTCATTTTTACAAATAAGTGCCAAAATACTGAAAGTATTTTTTTAAACATGGATATTTTATTTGTATGGCAGATAACCAAAACACATTCATGGGTATTGAATAACATCTGCATAATATTCATGTATTTTTGTTTACTGAATGTGGTTGCGTGAAGATATTGCCGTACATAAGTATAAGTTATAACCATACTTTTTGCGTTATAAATATGTGTATACACAATAACGAAAAGCGTGGGTAAATACCTCTGTATATTATTCTTATTGGTACTTGTTGTCATTCTCTGATAATTGTACTTCAACCCCTCTGTAATTACTAGAATGTTCGTTATTAAGTTTCTCAATTTATGTTAATGCCTAAAAGTATGCCTTAGCTTATGATGCCTATTGACTCAATTAATTCAGCCATATAGATAGTAACTATAAATGAGTAAGTTTAATAAACGAAATAGCCGTTATAAGGCGAACTTTCTAGAGCCATCTAGACGTTACTAGTATCATCTACACGTCTGGGCTAGCGTATAAATAAGATCGCAAGAGATGGCATAAGATCATTCTAAGTTCAGGCTTTGTCAATAACGTATCACGCTGAGAAAATTACAGTGCGTTGTGAATAAAAGCTAAAAATAACGGTTGTTAAAGTGATTAAGTACTAAATAAAGTTGTCTAAATTATAAACGGTGTTTAAAGTCTTGTGATTATTTAGTTTTATTTAAAGTGCAATAAAGAACTCGAAACGGTTTATTATAAAGGATATAAACCAAAACGTTATTGAGAGGCAGTAACGTAACAATTGGTGTCAGAAGTGAAATTGCAAAAATAAAATAAATAAAAGTGAAAAAAATAATATAATAGAAAAATAAAAAAAAGAAGATAGCAATGAAATTTGAAGAGCTTAAAGTAGAACAGCTCAAGAAAGAATTGGGCAAGTTGGATCTGCCAACTGCAGGTAATAAAGCAGAGCTGTGGAAGAGTCTATTAGATGAATTCGAGCGACGCAATATGGACATTGCGAGTTACGAATTCCAGGAGAAAGAAGAAATACAGGTGCAGTAGCTAGCAACATGGATTTTAACACAAGGTTTGCCGCTGTGATGGCAAAAATAGACGAAAATTCAAGAGGAATGTTGGCTGAAACTTCTAGAAAAATGGACGATAATTCCAAAAGCATGGTACAAATGATAACAGAAAATTCGAGCGATATCTTGGCTGAAACTTCTAGAAATGTAGAAAAAATGGTAAAGGAGAATTTAGTTACAATATAAGCTGAAATTCAAGAGAATTATAGAATAACTAATGAGAAGCTTCTGGAGATTTCTACTGAAATAAATGAAAGAGTAGATTACTTGGAAATAGAATTCAACAAGAAGCTTGTTGATTTTGATGAAAAGCTACTCACTTCGGTTTGTGCTTTGTTGTGATACAGACGTGTATTTTTAGCCCCGCATACGATTTGAACTATTAATTAATCACATTTGATTTTGTAATACATAAATATAAGCAGCGAATGGACGCTTAAAAAAAAAAAATAATATATTTTGTTATTTAAATTACTTAACATAATAGTGAACAATTTAAAACGATAAAATTAAATAAAATAAAACAGTAAAAATATATATGTATGTACGTATGAATGTTCATACATGTGTATACATATTCTGAACAAAACATTTAAATTCTGGTTTTTTCTTTTGTTGTTGTAAAATACAATAAATAATAATAATATTAAAGCAAAGCAAAACGGTGAAAAACAAAAACAACTCTTTGCATGAGTACAAACAGTGAAACAACACTAAGACAAAATGAAAGAAACGTTTACGTTTTAGTTAATGCAAATGAAAATAATGCAGAAATAAATAAAACAAAACAAAACAATATTAACTACCTAACGGCTAAGCCAATTACTCGAACACGTTCCCTCTCACCCTCGGTATTTACACAAACGGTGGATAGTAACTCATTAAAAAAACTACAACAAGATTTGGTGACAAGTGTTGCCAGGCCAGCAAGTATTGCCGTGACGTCAAAAACAAATTTAGTGGGAAATGATACCATGAACTCAAACACAAGTGCAATGGAAAACACCCCTGTAAAAAGTTGTCAAAAGCCTACAGTACAAGTTGGTATGGACAGGTACATAACAGTGCTTAAACGGGGACGCAGCCCTACCTCTGCAGCAGTTGCTTCGGCCTCAAAAGTACCATCTTTTGATAAAATAAATACTCAAAATCGTTTTGCAATTCTGGAGGATGAATCCTCTGAAGCACCAAACGTCATTAAACCATCCAAGCCTCCCCCGATATATCTAAGGGAGCAAAATTCAAATGAGCTCATAAAGAGTTTGATATCGGTGATAGGTGAAAATTCGTTTTACGTAGCGGCTATAAAGCGTGGAAGTATAAACGAAACAAAAATACAAGTCAATAATGAGAATGATTTTCGCAAAATAGTAAACAACTTCGAAACGCTTAAAAAAAACTTTTATACCTACCAACTGAAAAGCAGTAAAGGTCTACAGGTAGTGATTAAGGGTATTGACTCATGTGTGGACCCAGAAGAGGTTAAAACATTCCTAGAAGAAAAAGGCTTCAAGGTAAAACATGTAGTAAATATTAAAAATAGAGAAAAAAATTCCCCAACCACTTTTTCGAGTGGAGTTTGAACCCGGCGACGTAAAACTTAAAAAAAACGAAACACATCCTATTTACAATTTAAAATATATTCTCTACAGAAGAATAACTATAGAAGAGCCGCACAAAAAAAATGGACCTGTTCAGTGCTTAAACTGCCAAGAATTTGGCCATACCAAGGCATACTGCTACTTACCCCCTGTCTGCGTAGTATGTGGTGAACTACACGGTACAGTTTCTTGCGATAAGTCTAAAACCGACCCCAACGTAAAAAAATGTAGCAACTGTGGCGGTAATCACACTGCCAATTATAGAGGATGCCCAGTATATAATATTGTCAAGCAGACGGTTGGACCGAAAACAAATACCCCTCAAATGCAGGTTGCAAATCAGGTAAACACAAATGCAATTCAAGCCCCCCAGCCTAGTAATAACAGAACCTCTTACGCTAACGTCCTAAAATCAAACCATCAGCCAATGCAAGGTGCCTCGCCAAGTAATGATGAAACTCCGGTTTCTAATTTAAGTCGTTTAGAAATAACCATGGAAACATTAGTGCAAACAGTAAATAATTTTACGAACACAATGGGTAATATGATGCAGGAAATGCTTAGAATGCAATCGATGTTATTGCAAGCTGTACTTAACAAACCATGAACTGTTTAAAAATTTGTTTTTGGAACGCAAACGGCATCCGCCAACATAAAAATGAATTAGAATACTTTCTTAAAAATAAACAAATTGATGTCATGATGATTTCTGAAACTCATTTGACCTCAAGAAATACGTTTAAAATCAATGGTTATATACTATATGATACCAAGAACCCTCGAGATAGAGCTTGTGGAGGTTCTGCCATCTTAATAAAAACTCGAGTTAAACACTACATTATGTGTGATCACCGTGAAGACTATCTGCAAGCAACGACTATTTGTGTTGAGGAGCTAAATCGAAACATAGTAATTTCTTCTTTATACTCTCCACCTAGATTTTCCATATCAGAAGGCCAATATTATAAATATTGTAAATCATTAGGACCCTGTTTTCTGGCCGCTGGCGATTATAACGCTAAACATACCTTCTGGGGGTCACGACTTATAACACCAAAAGGTCGTGTTTTGTTTAACACAATCTCTAAAATGGGTTTAAATGTGGTCGCGAGCTGGCAACCAACATATTGGCCTACTGATCAGCAAAAAATTCCAGATGTTATCGACTTTGGCGTGGTTAAAAACATCCCCACAGAAACGATTCATGTTGAAGCTTCCTTAGAATTATCATCCGACCACACACCTACAATTGTTACTACAGTACTTTTCGTTTATAGTCACAACGCTTATAGTCACATTAGCGATATAGTCCATTTTATCTGTTTATTTTGCCACTATAAGTTAATTTAATATAAAGTATTAACGTTATAGTCCATTTAGCGATAAAAGCACATTTGCCATATATGCCATTTATCAACAGTAGTCAAAGGGAAAAGTAAAGCAAATTAATGGCGTTATAGTCACGTTAGCAAAATTTAGTAAGTTCTTTTTAGTTTTCGAATCAAAAATCCATCCAAAGAAAGAATGAATTAAATCATTAATTTTTGTTATCAACTCTCTACTCGTAAAAGATTCGCCGTTGGTATCACCTATGAAATATCTTGTTATTATTTTAACTAGTTTTTATAAAGTATGCAACTCTGTTGTGAAACCATAAGCCTGATTTCGGTGTAATTTATATGAATTTTTTATTTCCTTTATTCACATAGCTTGATTATATTCGAATTCGGTTATATGCTTCATAGTGTCATATATGTGAATTAGTCTTATAGTCACATTAGCGATATAGTCCACGTTATGGTTGCAACTAAAAGATGTGACTATAAGCGAAAAGTACTGTATATCGAACCCAAATAGAATTGTATTTCCGTCAGGTTACTTAGCGACGCCAGCCACACAAATAAATTGGTTAAAATATAAAAAATTTCTCAGTGCCCATTGCACAGAAAATATTAAACTTAGTACACCGGAGAATGTGGATCTCTCTCTTGTTAACTTTGACAGTTATCTTAAACTAGCTGTTCAACACTCCAGCGTTACCCCCAAAAAAATTAAAAATAATAAAATATGTTCTTCAGATGTCGAGCGGCTCTTGACTGAAAAAAGGAGAGTTCGAAGAGAGTGGCAACTTTACAGATCCCCGCAACTTAAGATTTTATTAAAAGAATGCACAAAAAGGCTAAGAAAGTTGCTACAGAATCAGAAAACGGCTTCTCTAGAAAAATATCTTAAGGAACTTGATGCAACTCCACAATCTGACTACTCATTATGGCGTGCAGCTAGAAATCTAAAAAGGCCAGTTATATCTAAGCCACCATTAAGAAACTTGAATGGTAGTTGGGCAAGAAATGATAATGTAAAAGGAAACCTGTTTGTAAATCATTTGAAAAACGTATTTACACCTAATATATCTCACAATATTGCGGTCGAGTTACCACCTGTTGATGCTAGAGCAGCTATTCCCCTCAGATTTGAGATAAGAGAAATCGAAAAGGCTATTTGTGACTTAAACACTAAGAAGGCACCTGGTATTGATAAAATCAGTAATAAAATGCTTTTGGAGCTACCTCGCATAGCAAAGAAAATTATTCTTTTTATTTTTAATGCTATTTTACGCCTTGAATACTATCCTGAAAAATGGAAGGTTTCCTTAGTTACCATGATACCAAAGCCAGGTAAAGATCATACAAAAGTTGAGTCTTATAGACCTATTAGCTTATTATCAAATATGTCAAAGCTGTTTGAGAAATTATTAGTTTCAAAATTAACACCAATTTTAAGTGAAAATAGATGTATTCCAAACCATCAGTTCGGATTTAGAAGAAAACACAGCACAATCGAGCAGACTCATCGAATAGTAAATGTCATAAGAAAAGCATTTGAAGAAAAGAAATATTGCTCAGCACTCTTCATCGATGTTTCGCAAGCTTTTGACAAAGTCTGGTATGAAGGCTTATTACACAAATTGAAGCAAAATTTACCAGCAAACACACACAAGCTTCTAGAAAGCTACTTAGTCGGTCGTCAATTTATTATTAAAGAAGGAAATTTCTTAAGTTCACCTCAGCCCATTGCCGCTGGAGTCCCACAAGGCAGCATCCTGGGCCCCCTATTATACTTAATTTATACTTCGGACATGCCAACAAGCAACTACACACAAACTTCAACATTTGCAGACGATACAGCTTTTCTAAGCGTCCACGAAAATCGTTATGAAGCATCGCGTTACTTACAGCATCATATATTTCAACTAGAAATATGGTTAAGACAATGGAGGATAATGGTCAATGAGCAAAAATGTGTTCATATAACATTCACTTTGCGCCGGGAATCTTGCCCCCCTATTACAATCAATAATCAAATAATTCCTCAACATTCGCATGTTAAATATCTCAGTATACATCTGGATCGGCGATTAACGTGGAAATGCCATATAGAGGCAAAATTAACTCAAATTAAACTAAAAGCCATTCAAATTCATTGGCTTATTGGAAGAAATTCTGTCCTTAGTCTCGATTGCAAGCTTCTACTTTACAACTCTATCTTAAAGCCTATCTGGTGCTACGGTATTCAACTATGGGGCACTGCCTCGGCCTCTAATATCGACAAAATTCAAAGGCGCCAAAATAAACTTCTTCGAATAATCACAGCCGCTCGCTGGTATGTTAAAAACTCAAACATTCATAAGGATCTCAATGTGCCATTAGTGAAATCTATGATTACAAAATATGCAATAAAATATTTAAAAAGGCTTGAACAACACCCAAATCCACTAGCTCGAAATATTTTAAATCATGGCGGCCACACTCGCTTAAGAAGAAGAGACACTGCAGCACTTACCCAATTAGATGAGCGATAAACACCTATAAAAGTGAACATAACCCGTGATGAAGAAAAGTTTGTCTGGCACTGGCAGGAGATAAAATAACGTATTACGTTAAGATTTGATTAATTATTGTTAGTTCATATTTAATATATGAAGATTCAATAAAAAATAATGACAAAAAAAAAAAAAAAAAAAAAAACTTCGGAAACAAAAGTTAATAACAGTCAATGTCAGGAGGGGGCGATTAGAACTGTTCCAGAAACCTCGAGTAGAATAAAAGACCTAAGCTTTGACGGTAGTGTGCCATTAAATGTTTTTAAGTTCCAGTTCGATACAGTTGCCAACAGAAATGCATGGAACAGAGAGGAAAAAGCCATCGAGCTAATTCTTGCTTTAAATGGGACTGCGGCTGAAGTGTTTGAAAGTGTACCAGTAAGTAGCATTAACAATTATGATGAAATTATGATAGCACTGCAACGTAAGTATGGAGGTGAACACAAAAAGGAAATCTACAAAATAGAGTTGCGTGGCAGAGTGCAAAAGCCAAACGAAACCTTACAGGACTTCGCACTGGAGGTTGAGCGGTTGGTACAGCTAACTTATCCTGGTGGGAATCATCCATTTTTGGATCGTTTTAAACCTGAGGCATTTGTAAACTGTATTCGTGATGCTGATGTTAAACTTGCGGTATGTGCATCACAAAAACCAACCTTTGAAGAAACTGTTTCATTTGCTTTAGCCCAGGAAACCGCAAGAATTATTTCAAGATCACAAGTAGGCAGAGTGCGAAGGCTCGATGTGACCGCCAATGGTGAAAGGGATATTGTACAGGATATAAAAGAGGCAGTTATGGAAGCTTTAAGCGAGAAGAAAACCAAAACTAAAATAAAATGCTATAACTGCGGTAAGACTGGGCACATATAGCGTAATTGCGAAGCACCTGAAAAAAGTTCAAGATCTGCCTCGCCACCGCACAGTGGGGCCTTTTGACTTTTATCGTTGCAAAAATCATAACTTTTGAACTGATAAAGATATTTAAATGTAAGATGAGATAAACCCACTGTTGTTTATTGTTGATGTGTTTTGTTTAAACTTTGATATTATTACAAGTAGAACTGTTGCTATAATTCTTATACGTTTAACAGTTTTATTTGGTTTAATATCTTTAGTTTTTCTTAAATCTTTATGGACGAAGTTTCCTGATGATCTGGCCTAAGCAACCAGTGAAATGCGCATAGGAATAGCTTATCCCATCAACAATAAATTTCAAGTGTTCTTGTCAAGAATAAAAACTGGGAATTAAGCACGCATAACAAAATCTTTTGAAATTAATATTTAAAAATTTTAAAAAGCATTTGAAAGAAAACTCCTTTAGCTTTGATATACAAGATTTGCAAGGTAATAGGTTAGGCGCGGCACTGTGCACAGTGTCTGCTTTCGACTGTTTTTTTTACAAATATCATAACTTAAAAATGAGTATCATTATTGGCCATAGCTTTGTGGAGGCACTGTGCACAGTGATTTTTTTGTTGAAAATATCATAATTTTTTAAGTTACCAAGAAATTTGTAATGGGGAAAAAACACTGTATTTTTAAATCTCTTAGGATCAAAATAAGTGATCCCTTATTGTGATAGGCATTGGACACGATGACACCTTTGACCTTTCTTGTCTCAAAAATCATATATTCTGAAGTAATGATATTTTTAAAATTTCTCAAACATTTAAAACACAACTTTTTGTGCTTTAAATGACATTCCCATAGGGAAGTCTAGAAAAAATGCTACTCTAATATAACATGTTATATTAATGTAACTCTTTTTATTTATATAACAGATACAAATTATTGAAATATTTTTAATACTAATGTTAATTTATAATATTATTTTATAGTATGATATATTATAATATGATATTGAGTTATTTTTATTAATTTTTTTAATAGTTAGTTTTCCTCAAAATAGTCATTAACATTTTGAGCGATTTGTAATAGACTTAACATATCGGAGCTATAGTTATATTCTTCCAAATCCTTTCGAGATCCTACATGTCTCCGCGATGAAATCAGTGGATCTGAAGAGGCCGCCAACATATTAAAAAGATCCTCATTCTGTCTAATCAGTGAAACTTTGCAAGTATTCGCATATCTAAAGTGCTTGTAATCTTTGTTTTTGGATTCCTGGGCTTCTTCTGATAACTGTCCAATTGGTAAGCATTGATATTCAATTAAATTTTAGCCATGAGCTAAAATCTTATGGACCATAGGAGTAAGTTTCTTCTCAGGGTACTTTTGAGCCAAAACCTGGGCAGTTTTTGATGCATAATCCTGAAACTTTGGGCCATTTACCATTTCTCTAGAGTTTATAACATTTAGAATAACTGCCAACCTTTTTATAATATGGTTGTCGACACCAGTAATTTGGGCTGTTACCTCATCATTTTCAAAAAACGATCTGGACATGTTACCATCGTTAGTATTACCATATCCCTACTTTGGGCAGTCTATTTTTAGTCCAAGGTTCTTAAGAAATTCATTTTGTATAATATTTTTTCGAGGGGTTAGTTTTTCTTTTGGTATTGCATTCTCATGAAAACTTTCTCCTTCTTTCGGAATTGTATACGCTAATTTTAAAATAAACTCCATGCACCTAATTCTGGCATGTAACGGAGAAATTCCATATTCATAGTTTTGCTCATCACTTGAATCATTAAAATTTTCAAAGTCCTTCTGTGACTTTTTGCAAATTGCACAATTCAAAGTTGAAGAAGTATCTGTTACTACATTTAAGACTTTGCCATCAATCATTGTAAGACAAAATTCATAATTAATGAAAACCTTTTTTCCATTCTTCATTTCAATAACAGAAGGCTTTAGTTCGGAAATTTGCTTTTTTATATCATTTACTGTAGACTTGATTATTTCTGAAGACTCCTTTGCATATTTAAAAAATAATGGACGTCAAAAATGGACTGACGATGGGCGAGGATTTTTCCAATGCTCAGAGATTTCACCTCTAAGTCGTAAAGGAACTATAGAAGCCATAAACATATGTGCATCTGCAATAGTTATGTATGTCAGTTGTCGATATTGTTTGTTTGTAAGCACTTTGACCAGATGATCCATCACATCCCCACTTGCTTATCAATGTAAGCCTATCTGGAAGTAATGCTCTTTCTTTTTCAGGAAAACTTTGAACTAAGCGTTTAGATGCATGATCCATTAAGTCTTGCAGTTCAACTTCTGCTGATACTTCAGTAACTTTTACATTAGATGGTACTGCTTCTTTTTTGGCAGAGGTAACCTTTTTATATCCAGGAAGAACATTCACATTATGATTCTTTAAAGAGCTTCGTTAAATATTATATTTCTCCTTTGACAATCCCAAGTCCAGAAATAACGCTAAGGTTTCTTCTATGCTATACTTTGTGGGTAATGCATTCAACTGCAGTTTTTATTTTACTTACCAAGTTTTAAAACTACCTGCCTATTTTCATAATGTGTTCTTAAATTTAAATAAATAAACAAATTCTAATAATTATGCCTACCTGATTGGCACAGCAAAATATTGTTTATAAATAAGACTACATTAGGGCTGCCAGAAATTTGAACCTATCAACCAGGACACAGAAAAAATGGATAAAAAATTACACCAACAAAAATAATAAAAAGTTGAGCTAAAAAGGTTCTAAACTATAATACTTTCAGAAGATTGCACTTTTTCTAGAACTTCTTTTCGGTCTTTGATATAGTTATAAAACAGGCAGCATTTCATATTAAAATTAAACTAACATTGAATAATGCTCTCCAGTGTTTCAGTCTTAAACGAGTTTCTTTCTTTAGTCCATTGAGCAGTCTAAGTACTCAACTTGAAAAAAATCAAAATCTTTTGATTTTTCTTCAACCAATTCGACAACTGTCAAACTAATAAATTGACAACAACTGACTCAGTTGCCAATTGAATTGAAACGTTTATGGGCTGCTTTAGAAAAAGCAATTTGTTATCGGTTTTCGATTACTTATAAAAGTTGTCTACACGGTATAACTTTTTACAGCAACTAGTTGAAACCAAATTTGAAAGAGGATTGACTCTCATCTAATATTATTGAAAGCTTTTAGCAGCTTTGCACCAGATAACAGTTGAATTTAATTAAAGTTGTTTATACAATTGCCTTATGTTAGCAGTGTTATAACACAAATCTTAACCTTTGTTATCAACTAAAACCAGCAAAAAACCAATTTGCTTGTTATGACCTGTACAAAAAACCAGGACAATTTAAAAGTGGACCAGGACCAGTAGTCTAAGACCAGGACAATCCTGTAAAACCAGGACGTATGGCAGGCCTAGACTACATACATATTTATAAGTAGGCACATATGCATACATTAACATAAATATGTCAGTCAGTTCCACTTATATTTACATTTTTGTGCTGTTAGATAACATAAAATATAAAAAATATTAAAATTTTGGTAGCTTTTTTCCTTATTTGGCTATAAGATTGTAACATCTTTCTTCAAATTTCAAGAAAACCTGTAATTTTTAGTGGCCCAATTTAGCTAAATTATTTAAAGTACTGTGTAGTAAATATGCTAAAAAAATATGGGCGTGACCATTTTTGCCGATTTTTAGATATTCTCTATTTTATTTGTAAAAAGTACCTAAATATAGGGTGACTGAAAAACGGCAACTGCCAAAAAAGTAGGGTATCTGGTGGATATTTTCTTATTTTTTTTAATAAACAATAAATATACCTTTAAAACAATACCAAAAAAGTGGTGATCACATAGCAATATTTCTGACACTTCAATTCTAAAATGTCTTTTTTGTCTCAAAATCACCTTTTTATGGAATTTCTAAAAAACTGTCGACTTTAAGCAGCTCCACCAGCTATAATTCTTATCCAATTAAGAAAAACGTTTTTGAATTATGATCAGTAAAATGGTCTTTATACGATGTGTTCACTAATTTTACAAAATTTTGTCATCAAATTTTGTATTTTTGCCACGGTTTTTGGGAAAAGGCGCCACAGTGCGCCGAGAAACAACCAACGGGCTACTCATCAGTCATCACAAGAGTCGCCGTTTAGTATGGAGGGAGTGCTACCTTTTGGATCTGAGGACTCGATAATAAATTTAGTAGTGCCAAAGAGCAATAAAAGTATTACGACATTTGGCTACATCGATGGTAAAAAGCTTATTTTGACCATCGACACTGGTGCAGGATTTTCAATTATAAGGCCTGACTTGGTAACGGGAGCTTGCGAACAGCTACAGGTGAGCCTGCTTCTGTCTATTGTAAAACACGTGTGGTGTTAAGAATATTGTCAATTTTCATGAGTTTATTGTGGCCGACATTGTAGACGAAGGACTGATTGGCGCAGATCTTATGATAAGTCATAACATAAGTCTGAGTATGGGAAAACAAATCATTTATTTGTTTGATTATGAAATACCCCTGAATGTTGGATATGAAAGTGAGGCTCGTGTGGGACAGCTTCTCGCTTGTACTCGTCTGGAATCGTCGCCTTACAGAAACATTGAAAAACATGAAAAAGCGGTTGCTCATGTAAGACAGCTTAGCAGATTGGAAACCAGAAACTGTACGAAAGCAAATAGAAGGGAATGCATAAGTATCGGCCAAGGTCATGAGGGCCAATAGTATAGGTGGAAGACAAAATTTAAAGGGAAACTGCCCAAAGCGTGTGGCAGCCAGGAGCATAGTAAACGTCACTTCCGCAGTGCAGTTGCAATACACTACCTATACCAGAAGACCTTCGCTGGAGCGGAGAAATCCTTACGTTCATAGAAAAGCCGTGCATGGCAGTAGTAAGTTGTCCAGCACCGCTAAAATGCCTTAGAGAATACAAAATGTAAACATTTTAGCGATGACATTGAAAGCAAAAATTGAGGGGAATTAAATTTGTATGGCATTGGCAAATTTAGCAATGCACGTTACAGTATTGCATTTGTAGCCAAAAACCGCTAAGTTATTTTTATAGATTTTTAGCGATAGAGATTTAGCTTTAGCGAATTACAGAATACGGCTGCAGATATGATCAGGCAGTGAATTCTGAAGGATCTATGGGGAGCCAGTGAGTTTTGCCAATGATTCAACAACCAAAGGAAGAATTAGTTGCCAAGCCACAAATATATTGGAATGGGCCACATAAGATGATAAAGAAATGAAATGATGTTATATACCGAATACAGAAATACAAAAGTCCAAGAGCCAAAATGAAAGTTGTTCATTTAGAATGATTAGCCCCTTATGGAAGAGGTGATTCTGAGCATATTCGGGACGAATAGGCTTAAGTGGGGGGCAGTGTTACGAAAGTAACTTTAGTTAAGAATTAGATTTATTTATTAGATTAAACATTTTTCATTTTTTCGAATTTATTCTATGAGCTAAATTTCAGTTATGTATTTTATAAAGCTTTTTTGTAATAGTTCTATTCCTTAAATTTTTCAGAAATGACTTTATACACTACCAGACTATTATATTGTATTTTCTTGTTACATTTTACCTTAGCTTTCCTTTGGAAAGCAATGAGGTATATTTTATGTACAGAAAAATTTACAATTATTAGACACCATCAGAATGTAATGCATTTTCTGGCCCGCTACGGCCTTCGTCAGCATTCTTTGTGTCTCACTGGATAGTGTTACTTTATAAATTGAATGTATTTAACTCAACTATTTTAACAAATAGAAACTGGGAATTATTTCCTTCCGAAGGTTACTTTTATATTATATTAAACATTTTTCATTTTTTCGAATTTATTCTATGAGCTAAATTTCAGTTATGTATTTTATAAAGCTTTTTTGTAATAGTTCTATTCCTTCAATTTTTCAGAAATGACTTTATACACTACCAGACTATTATATTGAATTTTCTTGTTACATTTTACCTTAGCTTTCCTTTGGAGGCACATTTTATGTACAGAAAAATGTACAATTATTAGCCACCAGCAGAATGTAATGCATTTTCTGGCCCGCTACGGCCTTCGTCAGCATTCTTTGTGTCTCACTGGATAGTGTTACTTTATAAATTGAATGTATTTAACTCAACTATTTTAACAAATAGAAACTGGGAATTATTTCCTTCCGAAGGTTACTTTTATATTATATTAAACATTTTTCATTTTTTCGAATTTATTCTATGAGCTAAATTTCAGTTATGTATTTTATAAAGCTTTTTTGTAATAGTTCTATTCCTTCAATTTTTCAGAAATGACTTTATACACTACCAGACTATTATATTGAATTTTCTTGTTACATTTTACCTTAGCTTTCCTTTGGAAAGCAATGAGGCACATTTTATGTACAGAAAAATGTACAATTATTAGCCACCAGCAGAATGTAATGCATTTTCTGGCCCGCTACGGCCCTCGTCAGCATTCTTTGTGTCTCACTGGATAGTGTTACTTTATAAATTGAATGTATTTAACTCAACTATTTTAACAAATAGAAACTGGGAATTATTTCCTTCCGAAGGTTACTTTTATATTATATTAAACATTTTTAATTTTTTCGAATTTATTCTATGAGCTAAATTTCAGTTATGTATTTTATAAAGCTTTTTTGTAATAGTTCTATTCCTTCAATTTTTCAGAAATGACTTTATACACTACCAGACTATTATATTGAATTTTCTTGTTACATTTTACCTTAGCTTTCCTTTGGAAAGCAATGAGGCACATTTTATGTACAGAAAAATGTACAATTATTAGCCACCAGCAGAATGTAATGCATTTTCTGGCCCGCTACGGCCTTCGTCAGCATTCTTTGTGTCTCACTGGATAGTGTTACTTTATAAATTGAATGTATTTAACTCAACTATTTTAACAAATAGAAACTGGGAATTATTTCCTTCCGAAGGTTACTTTTATATTATATTAAACATTTTTCATTTTTTCGAATTTATTCTATGAGCTAAATTTCAGTTATGTATTTTATAAAGCTTTTTTGTAATAGTTCTATTCCTTCAATTTTTCAGAAATGACTTTATACACTACCAGACTATTATATTGAATTTTCTTGTTACATTTTACCTTAGCTTTCCTTTGGAAAGCAATGAGGCACATTTTATGTACAGAAAAATGTACAATTATTAGCCACCAGCAGAATGTAATGCATTTTCTGGCCCGCTACGGCCTTCGTCAGCATTCTTTGTGTCTCACTGGATAGTGTTACTTTATAAATTGAATGTATTTAACTCAACTATTTTAACAAATAGAAACTGGGAATTATTTCCTTCCGAAGGTTACTTTTATATTATATTAAACATTTTTCATTTTTTCGAATTTATTCTATGAGCTAAATTTCAGTTATGTATTTTATAAAGCTTTTTTGTTATAGTTCTATTCCTTCAATTTTTCAGAAATGACTTTATACACTACCAGACTATTATATTGAATTTTCTTGTTACATTTTACCTTAGCTTTCCTTTGGAGAGCAATGAGGCACATTTTATGTACAGAAAAATGTACAATTATTAGCCACCAGCAGAATGTAATGCATTTTCTGGCCCGCTACGGCCTTCGTCAGCATTCTTTGTGTCTCACTGGATAGTGTTACTTTATAAATTGAATGTATTTAACTCAACTATTTTAACAAATAGAAACTGGGAATTATTTCCTTCCGAAGGTTACTTTTATATTATATTAAACATTTTTCATTTTTTCGAATTTATTCTATGAGCTAAATTTCCGTTATCTATTTTATAAAGCTTTTTTGTAATAGTTCTATTCCTTCAATTTTTCAGAAATGACTTTATACACTACCAGACTATTATATTGAATTTTCTTGTTACATTTTACCTTAGCTTTCCTTTGGAAAGCAATGAGGCACATTTTATGTACAGAAAAATGTACAATTATTAGCCACCAGCAGAATGTAATGCATTTTCTGGCCCGCTACGGCCTTCGTCAGCATTCTTTGTGTCTCACTGGATAGTGTTACTTAATAAATTGAATGTATTTAACTCAACTATTTTAACAAATAGAAACTGGGAATTATTTCCTTCCGAAGGTTACTTTTATATTATATTAAACATTTTTCATTTTTTCGAATTTAT
Source organism: Pollenia angustigena (assembly GCA_930367215.1). NCBI lineage: Eukaryota > Metazoa > Arthropoda > Insecta > Diptera > Polleniidae > Pollenia > Pollenia angustigena. The sequence continues at coordinate 4,014,972 of OV884061.1, read as the reverse complement.
TCTATGAGCTAAATTTCAGTTATGTATTTTATAAAGCTTTTTTGTTATAGTTCTATTCCTTCAATTTTTCAGAAATGACTTTATACACTACCAGACTATTATATTGAATTTTCTTGTTACATTTTACCTTAGCTTTCCTTTGGAAAGCAATGAGGCACATTTTATGTACAGAAAAATGTACAATTATTAGCCACCAGCAGAATGTAATGCATTTTCTGGCCCGCTACGGCCTTCGTCAGCATTCTTTGTGTCTCACTGGATAGTGTTGCTTTATAAATTGAATGTATTTAACTCAACTATTTTAACAAATAGAAACTGGGAATTATTTCCTTCCGAAGGTTACTTTTATATTATATTAAACATTTTTCATTTTTTCGAATTTATTCTATGAGCTAAATTTCAGTTATGTATTTTATAAAGCTTTTTTGTTATAGTTCTATTCCTTCAATTTTTCAGAAATGACTTTATACACTACCAGACTATTATATTGAATTTTCTTGTTACATTTTACCTTAGCTTTCCTTTGGAAAGCAATGAGGCACATTTTATGTACAGAAAATGTATAATTATTAGCCACCAGCAGAATGTAATGCATTTTCTGGCCCGCTACGGCCTTCGTCAGCATTCTTTGTGTCTCACTGGATAGTGTTACTTTATAAATTGAATGTATTTAACTCAACTTTTTTAACAAATAGAAACTGGGAATTATTTCCTTCCGAAGGTTACTTTTATATTATATTAAACATTTTTCATTTTTTCGAATTTATTCTATGAGCTAAATTTCAGTTATGTATTTTATAAAGCTTTTTTGTAATAGTTCTATTCCTTCAATTTTTCAGAAATTACTTTATACACTACCAGACTATTATATTGAATTTTCTTGTTACATTTTACCTTAGCTTTCCTTTGGAAAGCAATGAGGCACATTTTATGTACAGAAAAATGTACAATTATTAGCCACCAGCAGAATGTAATGCATCTTCTGGCCCGCTACGGCCTTCGTCAGCATTATTTGTGTCTCACTGGATAGTGTTACTTTATAAATTGAATGTATTTAACTCAACTATTTTAACAAATAGAAACTGGGAATTATTTCCTTCCGAAGGTTACTTTTATATTATATTAAACATTTTTCATTTTTTCGAATTTATTCTATGAGCTAAATTTCAGTTATGTATTTTATAAAGCTTTTTTGTAATAGTTCTATTCCTTCAATTTTTCAGAAATGACTTTATACACTACCAGACTATTATATTGAATTTTCTTGTTACATTTTACCTTAGCTTTCCTTTGGAAAGCAATGAGGCACATTTTATGTACAGAAAAATGTACAATTATTAGCCACCAGCAGAATGTAATGCATTTTCTGGCCCGCTACGGCCTTCGTCAGCATTCTTTGTGTCTCACTGGATAGTGTTACTTTATAAATTGAATGTATTTAACTCAACTATTTTAACAAATAGAAACTGGGAATTATTTCCTTCCGAAGGTTACTTTTATATTATATTAAACATTTTTCATTTTTTCGAATTTATTCTATGAGCTAAATTTCAGTTATGTATTTTATAAAGCTTTTTTGTAATAGTTCTATTCCTTCAATTTTTCAGAAATGACTTTATACACTACCAGACTATTATATTGAATTTTCTTGTTACATTTTACCTTAGCTTTCCTTTGGAAAGCAATGAGGCACATTTTATGTACAGAAAAATGTACAATTATTAGCCACCAGCAGAATGTAATGCATTTTCTGGCCCGCTACGGCCTTCGTCAGCATTCTTTGTGTCTCACTGGATAGTGTTACTTTATAAATTGAATGTATTTAACTCAACTATTTTAACAAATAGAAACTGGGAATTATTTCCTTCCGAAGGTTACTTTTATATTATATTAAACATTTTTCATTTTTTCGAATTTATTCTATGAGCTAAATTTCAGTTATGTATTTTATAAAGCTTTTTTGTAATAGTTCTATTCCTTCAATTTTTCAGAAATGAATTTATACACTACCAGACTATTATATTGAATTTTCTTGTTACATTTTACCTTAGCTTTCCTTTGGAAAGCAATGAGGCACATTTTATGTACAGAAAAATGTACAATTATTAGCCACCAGCAGAATGTAATGCATTTTCTGGCCCGCTACGGCCTTCGTCAGCATTCTTTGTGTCTCACTGGATAGTGTTACTTTATAAATTGAATGTATTTAACTCAACTATTTTAACAAATAGAAACTGGGAATTATTTCCTTCCGAAGGTTACTTTTATATTATATTAAACATTTTTAATTTTTTCGAATTTATTCTATGAGCTAAATTTCAGTTATGTATTTTATAAAGCTTTTTTGTAATAGTTCTATTCCTTCAATTTTTCAGAAACGACTTTATACACTACCAGACTATTATATTGAATTTTCTTGTTACATTTTACCTTAGCTTTCCTTTGGAAAGCAATGAGGCACATTTTATGTACAGAAAAATGTACAATTATTAGCCACCAGCAGAATGTAATGCATTTTCTGGCCCGCTACGGCCTTCGTCAGCATTCTTTGTGTCTCACTGGATAGTGTTACTTTATAAATTGAATGTATTTAACTCAACTATTTTAACAAATAGAAACTGGGAATTATTTTCTTCCGAAGGTTACTTTTATATTATATTAAACATTTTTCATTTTTTCGAATTTATTCTATGAGCTAAATTTCAGTTATGTATTTTATAAAGCTTTTTTGTAATAGTTTTATTCCTTCAATTTTTCAGAAATGACTTTATACACTACCAGACTATTATATTGAATTTTCTTGTTACATTTTACCTTAGCTTTCCTTTGGAAAGCAATGAGGCACATTTTATGTACAGAAAAATGTACAATTATTAGCCACCAGCAGAATGTAATGCATTTTCTGGCCCGCTACGGCCTTCGTCAGCATTCTTTGTGTCTCACTGGATAGTGTTACTTTATAAATTGAATGTATTTAACTCAACTATTTTAACAAATAGAAACTGGGAATTATTTCCTTCCGAAAGTTACTTTTATATTATGTTAAACATTTTTCATTTTTTCGAATTTATTCTATGAGCTAAATTTCAGTTATGTATTTTATAAAGCTTTTTTGTAATAGTTTTATTCCTTCAATTTTTCAGAAATGACTTTATACACTACCAGACTATTATATTGAATTTTCTTGTTACATTTTACCTTAGCTTTCCTTTGGAAAGCAATGAGGCACATTTTATGTACAGAAAAATGTACAATTATTAGCCACCAGCAGAATGTAATGCATTTTCTGGCCCGCTACGGCCTTCGTCAGCATTCTTTGTGTCTCACTGGATAGTGTTACTTTATAAATTGAATGTATTTAACTCAACTATTTTAACAAATAGAAACTGGGAATTATTTTCTTCCGAAGGTTACTTTTATATTATATTAAACATTTTTCATTTTTTCGAATTTATTCTATGAGCTAAATTTCAGTTATGTATTTTATAAAGCTTTTTTGTAATAGTTCTATTCCTTCAATTTTTCAGAAATTACTTTATACACTACCAGACTATTATATTGTATTTTCTTGTTACATTTTACCTTAGCTTTCCTTTGGAAAGCAATGAGGTATATTTTATGTGCAGAAAAATTTACAATTATTAGACACCAGCAGAATGTAATGCATTTTCTGGCCCGCTACGGCCTTCGTCAGCATTCTTTGTGTCTCACTGGATAGTGTTACTTTATAAATTGAATGTATTTAACTCAACTATTTTAACAAATAGAAACTGGGAATTATTTCCTTCCGAAGGTTACTTTTATATTATATTAAACATTTTTCATTTTTTCGAATTTATTCTATGAGCTAAATTTCAGTTATGTATTTTATAAAGCTTTTTTGTAATAGTTCTATTCCTTCAATTTTTCAGAAATGACACTACCAGACTATTATATTGTATTTTCTTGTTACATTTTACCTTAGCTTTCCTTTGAAAAGAAATGAGGTATATTTTATGTACAGAAAAATTTACAATTATTAGACACCAGCAGAATGTAATGCATTTTCTGGCCCGCTACGGCCTTCGTCAGCATTCTTTGTGTCTCACTGGATAGTGTTACTTTATAAATTGAATGTATTTAACTCAACTATTTTAACAAATAGAAACTGGGAATTATTTCCTTCCGAAAGTTACTTTTATATTATGTTAAACATTTTTCATTTTTTCGAATTTATTCTATGAGCTAAATTTCAGTTATGTATTTTATAAAGCTTTTTTGTAATAGTTCTATTCCTTCAATTTTTCAGAAATGACTTTATACACTACCAGACTATTATATTGAATTTTCATGTTACATTTTACCTTAGCTTTCCTTTGGAAAGCAATGAGGCACATTTTATTTACAGAAAAATGTACAATTATTAGCCACCAGCAGAATGTAATGCATTTTCTGGCCCGCTACGGCCTTCGTCAGCATTCTTTGTGTCTCACTGGATAGTGTTACTTTATAAATTGAATGTATTTAACTCAACTATTTTAACAAATAGAAACTGGGAATTATTTCCTTCCGAAGGTTACTTTTATATTATATTAAACATTTTTAATTTTTTCGAATTTATTCTATGAGCTAAATTTCAGTTATGTATTTTATAAAGCTTTTTTGTAATAGTTCTATTCCTTCAATTTTTCAGAAATGACTTTATACACTACCAGACTATTATATTGAATTTTCTTGTTACATTTTACCTTAGCTTTCCTTTGGAAAGCAATGAGGCACATTTTATGTACAGAAAAATGTACAATTATTAGCCACCAGCAGAATGTAATGCATTTTCTGGCCCGCTACGGCCTTCGTCAGCATTCTTTGTGTCTCACTGGATAGTGTTACTTTATAAATTGAATGTATTTAACTCAACTATTTTAACAAATAGAAACTGGGAATTATTTCCTTCCGAAGGTTACTTTTATATTATATTAAACATTTTTCATTTTTTCGAATTTATTCTATGAGCTAAATTTCAGTTATGTATTTTATAAAGCTTTTTTGTAATAGTTCTATTCCTTCAATTTTTCAGAAATTACTTTATACACTACCAGACTATTATATTGTATTTTCTTGTTACATTTTACCTTAGCTTTCCTTTGGAAAGCAATGAGGTATATTTTATGTGCAGAAAAATTTACAATTATTAGACACCAGCAGAATGTAATGCATTTTCTGGCCCGCTACGGCCTTCGTCAGCATTCTTTGTGTCTCACTGGATAGTGTTACTTTATAAATTGAATGTATTTAACTCAACTATTTTAACAAATAGAAACTGGGAATTATTTCCTTCCGAAGGTTACTTTTATATTATATTAAACATTTTTCATTTTTTCGAATTTATTCTATGAGCTAAATTTCAGTTATGTATTTTATAAAGCTTTTTTGTAATAGTTCTATTCCTTCAATTTTTCAGAAATGACACTACCAGACTATTATATTGTATTTTCTTGTTACATTTTACCTTAGCTTTCCTTTGAAAAGAAATGAGGTATATTTTATGTACAGAAAAATTTACAATTATTAGCCACCAGCAGAATGTAATGCATTTTCTGGCCCGCTACGGCCTTCGTCAGCATTCTTTGTGTCTCACTGGATAGTGTTACTTTATAAATTGAATGTATTTAACTCAACTATTTTAACAAATAGAAACTGGGAATTATTTCCTTCCGAAGGTTACTTTTATATTATATTAAACATTTTCATTTTTTCGAATTTATTCTATGAGCTAAATTTCAGTTATCTATTTTATAAAGCTTTTTTGTAATAGTTCTATTCCTTCAATTTTTCAGAAATGACTTTATACACTACCAGACTATTATATTGAATTTTCTTGTTACATTTTACCTTAGCTTTCCTTTGGAAAGCAATGAGGCACATTTTATGTACAGAAAAATGTACAATTATTAGCCACCAGCAGAATGTAATGCATTTTCTGGCCCGCTACGGCCTTCGTCAGCATTCTTTGTGTCTCACTGGATAGTGTTACTTTATAAATTGAATGTATTTAACTCAACTATTTTAACAAATAGAAACTGGGAATTATTTCCTTCCGAAGGTTACTTTTATATTATATTAAACATTTTTCATTTTTTCGAATTTATTCTATGAGCTAAATTTCAGTTATGTATTTTATAAAGCTTTTTTGTAATAGTTCTATTCCTTCAATTTTTCAGAAATGACTTTATACACTACCAGACTATTATATTGAATTTTCTTGTTACATTTTACCTTAGCTTTCCTTTGGAAAGCAATGAGGCACATTTTATGTACAGAAAAATGTACAATTATTAGCCACCAGCAGAATGTAATGCATTTTCTGGCCCGCTACGGCCTTCGTCAGCATTCTTTGTGTCTCACTGGATAGTGTTGCTTTATAAATTGAATGTATTTAACTCAACTATTTTAACAAATAGAAACTGGGAATTATTTCCTTCCGAAGGTTACTTTTATATTATATTAAACATTTTTCATTTTTTCGAATTTATTCTATGAGCTAAATTTCAGTTATGTATTTTATAAAGCTTTTTTGTTATAGTTCTATTCCTTCAATTTTTCAGAAATGACTTTATACACTACCAGACTATTATATTGAATTTTCTTGTTACATTTTACCTTAGCTTTCCTTTGGAAAGCAATGAGGCACATTTTATGTACAGAAAATGTATAATTATTAGCCACCAGCAGAATGTAATGCATTTTCTGGCCCGCTACGGCCTTCGTCAGCATTCTTTGTGTCTCACTGGATAGTGTTACTTTATAAATTGAATGTATTTAACTCAACTTTTTTAACAAATAGAAACTGGGAATTATTTCCTTCCGAAGGTTACTTTTATATTATATTAAACATTTTTCATTTTTTCGAATTTATTCTATGAGCTAAATTTCAGTTATGTATTTTATAAAGCTTTTTTGTAATAGTTCTATTCCTTCAATTTTTCAGAAATTACTTTATACACTACCAGACTATTATATTGAATTTTCTTGTTACATTTTACCTTAGCTTTCCTTTGGAAAGCAATGAGGCACATTTTATGTACAGAAAAATGTACAATTATTAGCCACCAGCAGAATGTAATGCATCTTCTGGCCCGCTACGGCCTTCGTCAGCATTATTTGTGTCTCACTGGATAGTGTTACTTTATAAATTGAATGTATTTAACTCAACTATTTTAACAAATAGAAACTGGGAATTATTTCCTTCCGAAGGTTACTTTTATATTATATTAAACATTTTTCATTTTTTCGAATTTATTCTATGAGCTAAATTTCAGTTATGTATTTTATAAAGCTTTTTTGTAATAGTTCTATTCCTTCAATTTTTCAGAAATGACTTTATACACTACCAGACTATTATATTGAATTTTCTTGTTACATTTTACCTTAGCTTTCCTTTGGAAAGCAATGAGGCACATTTTATGTACAGAAAAATGTACAATTATTAGCCACCAGCAGAATGTAATGCATTTTCTGGCCCGCTACGGCCTTCGTCAGCATTCTTTGTGTCTCACTGGATAGTGTTACTTTATAAATTGAATGTATTTAACTCAACTATTTTAACAAATAGAAACTGGGAATTATTTCCTTCCGAAGGTTACTTTTATATTATATTAAACATTTTTCATTTTTTCGAATTTATTCTATGAGCTAAATTTCAGTTATGTATTTTATAAAGCTTTTTTGTAATAGTTCTATTCCTTCAATTTTTCAGAAATGACTTTATACACTACCAGACTATTATATTGAATTTTCTTGTTACATTTTACCTTAGCTTTCCTTTGGAAAGCAATGAGGCACATTTTATGTACAGAAAAATTTACAATTATTAGCCACCAGCAGAATGTAATGCATTTTCTGGCCCGCTACGGCCTTCGTCAGCATTCTTTGTGTCTCACTGGATAGTGTTACTTTATAAATTGAATGTATTTAACTCAACTATTTTAACAAATAGAAACTGGGAATTATTTCCTTCCGAAGGTTACTTTTATATTATATTAAACATTTTTCATTTTTTCGAATTTATTCTATGAGCTAAATTTCAGTTATGTATTTTATAAAGCTTTTTTGTAATAGTTCTATTCCTTCAATTTTTCAGAAATGACTTTATACACTACCAGACTATTATATTGAATTTTCTTGTTACATTTTACCTTAGCTTTCCTTTGGAAAGCAATGAGGCACATTTTATGTACAGAAAAATGTACAATTATTAGCCACCAGCAGAATGTAATGCATTTTCTGGCCCGCTACGGCCTTCGTCAGCATTCTTTGTGTCTCACTGGATAGTGTTACTTTATAAATTGAATGTATTTAACTCAACTATTTTAACAAATAGAAACTGGGAATTATTTCCTTCCGAAGGTTACTTTAATATTATATTAAACATTTTTAATTTTTTCGAATTTATTCTATGAGCTAAATTTCAGTTATGTATTTTATAAAGCTTTTTTGTAATAGTTCTATTCCTTCAATTTTTCAGAAATGACTTTATACACTACCAGACTATTATATTGAATTTTCTTGTTACATTTTACCTTAGCTTTCCTTTGGAAAGCAATGAGGCACATTTTATGTACAGAAAAATGTACAATTATTAGCCACCAGCAGAATGTAATGCATTTTCTGGCCCGCTACGGCCTTCGTCAGCATTCTTTGTGTCTCACTGGATAGTGTTACTTTATAAATTGAATGTATTTAACTCAACTATTTTAACAAATAGAAACTGGGAATTATTTTCTTCCGAAGGTTACTTTTATATTATATTAAACATTTTTCATTTTTTCGAATTTATTCTATGAGCTAAATTTCAGTTATGTATTTTATAAAGCTTTTTTGTAATAGTTCTATTCCTTCAATTTTTCAGAAATTACTTTATACACTACCAGACTATTATATTGTATTTTCTTGTTACATTTTTCCTTAGCTTTCCTTTGGAAAGCAATGAGGTATATTTTATGTGCAGAAAAATTTACAATTATTAGACACCAGCAGAATGAAATGCATTTTCTGGCCCGCTACGGCCTTCGTCAGCATTCTTTGTGTCTCACTGGATAGTGTTACTTTATAAATTGAATGTATTTAACTCAACTATTTTAACAAATAGAAACTGGCAATTATTTCCTTCCGAAGGTTAATTTTATATTATATTAAACATTTTTCATTTTTTCGAATTTATTCTATGAGTTAAATTTCAGTTATGTATTTTATAAAGCTTTTTTGTAATAGTTCTATTCCTTCAATTTTTCAGAAATGACACTACCAGACTATTATATTGTATTTTCTTGTTACATTTTACCTTAGCTTTCCTTTGAAAAGAAATGAGGTATATTTTATGTACAGAAAAATTTACAATTATTAGACACCAGCAGAATGTAATGCATTTTCTGGCCCGCTACGGCCTTCGTCAGCATTCTTTGTGTCTCACTGGATAGTGTTACTTTATAAATTGAATGTATTTAACTCAACTATTTTAACAAATAGAAACTGGGAATTATTTCCTTCCGAAAGTTACTTTTATATTATGTTAAACATTTTTCATTTTTTCGAATTTATTCTATGAGCTAAATTTCAGTTATGTATTTTATAAAGCTTTTTTGTAATAGTTTTATTCCTTCAATTTTTCAGAAATGACTTTATACACTACCAGACTATTATATTGAATTTTCTTGTTACATTTTACCTTAGCTTTCCTTTGGAAAGCAATGAGGCACATTTTATGTACAGAAAAATGTACAATTATTAGCCACCAGCAGAATGTAATGCATTTTCTGGCCCGCTACGGCCTTCGTCAGCATTCTTTGTGTCTCACTGGATAGTGTTACTTTATAAATTGAATGTATTTAACTCAACTATTTTAACAAATAGAAACTGGGAATTATTTCCTTCCGAAGGTTACTTTTATATTATATTAAACATTTTTCATTTTTTCGAATTTATTCTATGAGCTAAATTTCAGTTATGTATTTTATAAAGCTTTTTTGTAATAGTTCTATTCCTTCAATTTTTCAGAAATGACACTACCAGACTATTATATTGTATTTTCTTGTTACATTTTACCTTAGCTTTCCTTTGAAAAGAAATGAGGTATATTTTATGTACAGAAAAATTTACAATTATTAGACACCAGCAGAATGTAATGCATTTTCTGGCCCGCTACGGCCTTCGTCAGCATTCTTTGTGTCTCACTGGATAGTGTTACTTTATAAATTGAATGTATTTAACTCAACTATTTTAACAAATAGAAACTGGGAATTATTTCCTTCCGAAAGTTACTTTTATATTATGTTAAACATTTTTCATTTTTTCGAATTTATTCTATGAGCTAAATTTCAGTTATGTATTTTATAAAGCTTTTTTGTAATAGTTCTATTCCTTCAATTTTTCAGAAATGACTTTATACACTACCAGACTATTATATTGAATTTTCATGTTACATTTTACCTTAGCTTTCCTTTGGAAAGCAATGAGGCACATTTTATGTACAGAAAAATGTACAATTATTAGCCACCAGCAGAATGTAATGCATTTTCTGGCCCGCTACGGCCTTCGTCAGCATTCTTTGTGTCTCACTGGATAGTGTTACTTTATAAATTGAATGTATTTAACTCAACTATTTTAACAAATAGAAACTGGGAATTATTTCCTTCCGAAGGTTACTTTTATATTATATTAAACATTTTTCATTTTTTCGAATTTATTCTATGAGTTAAATTTCAGTTATGTATTTTATAAAGCTTTTTTGTAATAGTTCTATTCCTTCAATTTTTCAGAAATGACTTTATACACTACCAGACTATTATATTGAATTTTCTTGTTACATTTTACCTTAGCTTTCCTTTGGAAAGCAATGAGGCACATTTTATGTACAGAAAAATGTACAATTATTAGCCACCAGCAGAATGTAATGCATTTTCTGGCCCGCTACGGCCTTCGTCAGCATTCTTTGTGTCTCACTGGATAGTGTTACTTTATAAATTGAATGTATTTAACTCAACTATTTTAACAAATAGAAACTGGGAATTATTTTCTTCCGAAGGTTACTTTTATATTATATTAAACATTTTTCATTTTTTCGAATTTATTCTATGAGCTAAATTTCAGTTATGTATTTTATAAAGCTTTTTTGTAATAGTTCTATTCCTTCAATTTTTCAGAAATTACTTTATACACTACCAGACTATTATATTGTATTTTCTTGTTACATTTTACCTTAGCTTTCCTTTGGAAAGCAATGAGGTATATTTTATGTGCAGAAAAATTTACAATTATTAGACACCAGCAGAATGTAATGCATTTTCTGGCCCGCTACGGCCTTCGTCAGCATTCTTTGTGTCTCACTGGATAGTGTTACTTTATAAATTGAATGTATTTAACTCAACTATTTTAACAAATAGAAACTGGGAATTATTTCCTTCCGAAGGTTACTTTTATATTATATTAAACATTTTTCATTTTTTCGAATTTATTCTATGAGCTAAATTTCAGTTATGTATTTTATAAAGCTTTTTTGTAATAGTTCTATTCCTTCAATTTTTCAGAAATGACACTACCAGACTATTATATTGTATTTTCTTGTTACATTTTACCTTAGCTTTCCTTTGAAAAGAAATGAGGTATATTTTATGTACAGAAAAATTTACAATTATTAGACACCAGCAGAATGTAATGCATTTTCTGGCCCGCTACGGCCTTCGTCAGCATTCTTTGTGTCTCACTGGATAGTGTTACTTTATAAATTGAATGTATTTAACTCAACTATTTTAACAAATAGAAACTGGGAATTATTTCCTTCCGAAGGTTACTTTTATATTATATTAAACATTTTTCATTTTTTCGAATTTATTCTATGAGCTAAATTTCAGTTATGTATTTTATAAAGCTTTTTTGTAATAGTTTTATTCCTTCAATTTTTCAGAAATTACTTTATACACTACCAGACTATTATATTGTATTTTCTTGTTACATTTTACCTTAGCTTTCCTTTGGAAAGCAATGAGGTATATTTTATGTGCAGAAAAATTTACAATTATTAGACACCAGCAGAATGTAATGCATTTTCTGGCCCGCTACGGCCTTCGTCAGCATTCTTTGTGTCTCACTGGATAGTGTTACTTTATAAATTGAATGTATTTAACTCAACTATTTTAACAAATAGAAACTGGGAATTATTTCCTTCCGAAGGTTACTTTTATATTATATTAAACATTTTTCATTTTTTCGAATTTATTCTATGAGCTAAATTTCAGTTATGTATTTTATAAAGCTTTTTTGTAATAGTTTTATTCCTTCAATTTTTCAGAAATTACTTTATACACTACCAGACTATTATATTGTATTTTCTTGTTACATTTTACCTTAGCTTTCCTTTGGAAAGCAATGAGGTATATTTTATGTGCAGAAAAATTTACAATTATTAGACACCAGCAGAATGTAATGCATTTTCTGGCCCGCTACGGCCTTCGTCAGCATTCTTTGTGTCTCACTGGATAGTGTTACTTTATAAATTGAATGTATTTAACTCAACTATTTTAACAAATAGAAACTGGGAATTATTTCCTTCCGAAGGTTACTTTTATATTATATTAAACATTTTTCATTTTTTCGAATTTATTCTATGAGCTAAATTTCAGTTATGTATTTTATAAAGCTTTTTTGTAATAGTTTTATTCCTTCAATTTTTCAGAAATTACTTTATACACTACCAGACTATTATATTGTATTTTCTTGTTACATTTTACCTTAGCTTTCCTTTGGAAAGCAATGAGGTATATTTTATGTGCAGAAAAATTTACAATTATTAGACACCAGCAGAATGTAATGCATTTTCTGGCCCGCTACGGCCTTCGTCAGCATTCTTTGTGTCTCACTGGATAGTGTTACTTTATAAATTGAATGTATTTAACTCAACTATTTTAACAAATAGAAACTGGGAATTATTTCCTTCCGAAGGTTACTTTTATATTATATTAAACATTTTTCATTTTTTCGAATTTATTCTATGAGCTAAATTTCAGTTATGTATTTTATAAAGCTTTTTTGTAATAGTTCTATTCCTTCAATTTTTCAGAAATGACACTACCAGACTATTATATTGTATTTTCTTGTTACATTTTACCTTAGCTTTCCTTTGAAAAGAAATGAGGTATATTTTATGTACAGAAAAATTTACAATTATTAGACACCAGCAGAATGTAATGCATTTTCTGGCCCGCTACGGCCTTCGTCAGCATTCTTTGTGTCTCACTGGATAGTGTTACTTTATAAATTGAATGTATTTAACTCAACTATTTTAACAAATAGAAACTGGGAATTATTTCCTTCCGAAAGTTACTTTTATATTATGTTAAACATTTTTCATTTTTTCGAATTTATTCTATGAGCTAAATTTCAGTTATGTATTTTATAAAGCTTTTTTGTAATAGTTCTATTCCTTCAATTTTTCAGAAATGACTTTATACACTACCAGACTATTATATTGAATTTTCATGTTACATTTTACCTTAGCTTTCCTTTGGAAAGCAATGAGGCACATTTTATGTACAGAAAAATGTACAATTATTAGCCACCAGCAGAATGTAATGCATTTTCTGGCCCGCTACGGCCTTCGTCAGCATTCTTTGTGTCTCACTGGATAGTGTTACTTTATAAATTGAATGTATTTAACTCAACTATTTTAACAAATAGAAACTGGGAATTATTTCCTTCCGAAGGTTACTTTTATATTATATTAAACATTTTTCATTTTTTCGAATTTATTCTATGAGTTAAATTTCAGTTATGTATTTTATAAAGCTTTTTTGTAATAGTTCTATTCCTTCAATTTTTCAGAAATGACTTTATACACTACCAGACTATTATATTGAATTTTCTTGTTACATTTTACCTTAGCTTTCCTTTGGAAAGCAATGAGGCACATTTTATGTACAGAAAAATGTACAATTATTAGCCACCAGCAGAATGTAATGCATTTTCTGGCCCGCTACGGCCTTCGTCAGCATTCTTTGTGTCTCACTGGATAGTGTTACTTTATAAATTGAATGTATTTAACTCAACTATTTTAACAAATAGAAACTGGGAATTATTTCCTTCCGAAGGTTACTTTTATATTATATTAAACATTTTTAATTTTTTCGAATTTATTCTATGAGCTAAATTTCAGTTATGTATTTTATAAAGCTTTTTTGTAATAGTTCTATTCCTTCAATTTTTCAGAAATGACTTTATACACTACCAGACTATTATATTGAATTTTCTTGTTACATTTTACCTTAGCTTTCCTTTGGAAAGCAATGAGGCACATTTTATGTACAGAAAAATGTACAATTATTAGCCACCAGCAGAATGTAATGCATTTTCTGGCCCGCTACGGCCTTCGTCAGCATTCTTTGTGTCTCACTGGATAGTGTTACTTTATAAATTGAATGTATTTAACTCAACTATTTTAACAAATAGAAACTGGGAATTATTTTCTTCCGAAGGTTACTTTTATATTATATTAAACATTTTTCATTTTTTCGAATTTATTCTATGAGCTAAATTTCAGTTATGTATTTTATAAAGCTTTTTTGTAATAGTTCTATTCCTTCAATTTTTCAGAAATTACTTTATACACTACCAGACTATTATATTGTATTTTCTTGTTACATTTTACCTTAGCTTTCCTTTGGAAAGCAATGAGGTATATTTTATGTGCAGAAAAATTTACAATTATTAGACACCAGCAGAATGTAATGCATTTTCTGGCCCGCTACGGCCTTCGTCAGCATTCTTTGTGTCTCACTGGATAGTGTTACTTTATAAATTGAATGTATTTAACTCAACTATTTTAACAAATAGAAACTGGGAATTATTTCCTTCCGAAGGTTACTTTTATATTATATTAAACATTTTTCATTTTTTCGAATTTATTCTATGAGCTAAATTTCAGTTATGTATTTTATAAAGCTTTTTTGTAATAGTTCTATTCCTTCAATTTTTCAGAAATGACACTACCAGACTATTATATTGTATTTTCTTGTTACATTTTACCTTAGCTTTCCTTTGAAAAGAAATGAGGTATATTTTATGTACAGAAAAATTTACAATTATTAGACACCAGCAGAATGTAATGCATTTTCTGGCCCGCTACGGCCTTCGTCAGCATTCTTTGTGTCTCACTGGATAGTGTTACTTTATAAATTGAATGTATTTAACTCAACTATTTTAACAAATAGAAACTGGGAATTATTTCCTTCCGAAAGTTACTTTTATATTATGTTAAACATTTTTCATTTTTTCGAATTTATTCTATGAGCTAAATTTCAGTTATGTATTTTATAAAGCTTTTTTGTAATAGTTCTATTCCTTCAATTTTTCAGAAATGACTTTATACACTACCAGACTATTATATTGAATTTTCATGTTACATTTTACCTTAGCTTTCCTTTGGAAAGCAATGAGGCACATTTTATGTACAGAAAAATGTACAATTATTAGCCACCAGCAGAATGTAATGCATTTTCTGGCCCGCTACGGCCTTCGTCAGCATTCTTTGTGTCTCACTGGATAGTGTTACTTTATAAATTGAATGTATTTAACTCAACTATTTTAACAAATAGAAACTGGGAATTATTTCCTTCCGAAGGTTACTTTTATATTATATTAAACATTTTTCATTTTTTCGAATTTATTCTATGAGCTAAATTTCAGTTATGTATTTTATAAAGCTTTTTTGTAATAGTTCTATTCCTTCAATTTTTCAGAAATGACTTTATACACTACCAGACTATTATATTGAATTTTCTTGTTACATTTTACCTTAGCTTTCCTTTGGAAAGCAATGAGGCACATTTTATGTACAGAAAAATGTACAATTATTAGCCACCAGCAGAATGTAATGCATTTTCTGGCCCGCTACGGCCTTCGTCAGCATTCTTTGTGTCTCACTGGATAGTGTTACTTTATAAATTGAATGTATTTAACTCAACTATTTTAACAAATAGAAACTGGGAATTATTTCCTTCCGAAGGTTACTTTTATATTATATTAAACATTTTTAATTTTTTCGAATTTATTCTATGAGCTAAATTTCAGTTATGTATTTTATAAAGCTTTTTTGTAATAGTTCTATTCCTTCAATTTTTCAGAAATGACTTTATACACTACCAGACTATTATATTGAATTTTCTTGTTACATTTTACCTTAGCTTTCCTTTGGAAAGCAATGAGGCACATTTTATGTACAGAAAAATGTACAATTATTAGCCACCAGCAGAATGTAATGCATTTTCTGGCCCGCTACGGCCTTCGTCAGCATTCTTTGTGTCTCACTGGATAGTGTTACTTTATAAATTGAATGTATTTAACTCAACTATTTTAACAAATAGAAACTGGGAATTATTTTCTTCCGAAGGTTACTTTTATATTATATTAAACATTTTTCATTTTTTCGAATTTATTCTATGAGCTAAATTTCAGTTATGTATTTTATAAAGCTTTTTTGTAATAGTTCTATTCCTTCAATTTTTCAGAAATTACTTTATACACTACCAGACTATTATATTGTATTTTCTTGTTACATTTTTCCTTAGCTTTCCTTTGGAAAGCAATGAGGTATATTTTATGTGCAGAAAAATTTACAATTATTAGACACCAGCAGAATGAAATGCATTTTCTGGCCCGCTACGGCCTTCGTCAGCATTCTTTGTGTCTCACTGGATAGTGTTACTTTATAAATTGAATGTATTTAACTCAACTATTTTAACAAATAGAAACTGGCAATTATTTCCTTCCGAAGGTTAATTTTATATTATATTAAACATTTTTCATTTTTTCGAATTTATTCTATGAGCTAAATTTCAGTTATGTATTTTATAAAGCTTTTTTGTAATAGTTCTATTCCTTCAATTTTTCAGAAATGACACTACCAGACTATTATATTGTATTTTCTTGTTACATTTTACCTTAGCTTTCCTTTGAAAAGAAATGAGGTATATTTTATGTACAGAAAAATTTACAATTATTAGACACCAGCAGAATGTAATGCATTTTCTGGCCCGCTACGGCCTTCGTCAGCATTCTTTGTGTCTCACTGGATAGTGTTACTTTATAAATTGAATGTATTTAACTCAACTATTTTAACAAATAGAAACTGGGAATTATTTCCTTCCGAAAGTTACTTTTATATTATGTTAAACATTTTTCATTTTTTCGAATTTATTCTATGAGCTAAATTTCAGTTATGTATTTTATAAAGCTTTTTTGTAATAGTTTTATTCCTTCAATTTTTCAGAAATGACTTTATACACTACCAGACTATTATATTGAATTTTCTTGTTACATTTTACCTTAGCTTTCCTTTGGAAAGCAATGAGGCACATTTTATGTACAGAAAAATGTACAATTCTTAGCCACCAGCAGAATGTAATGCATTTTCTGGCCCGCTACGGCCTTCGTCAGCATTCTTTGTGTCTCACTGGATAGTGTTACTTTATAAATTGAATGTATTTAACTCAACTATTTTAACAAATAGAAACTGGGAATTATTTTCTTCCGAAGGTTACTTTTATATTATATTAAACATTTTTCATTTTTTCGAATTTATTCTATGAGCTAAATTTCAGTTATGTATTTTATAAAGCTTTTTTGTAATAGTTCTATTCCTTCAATTTTTCAGAAATTACTTTATACACTACCAGACTATTATATTGTATATTCTTGTTACATTTTACCTTAGCTTTCCTTTGGAAAGCAATGAGGTATATTTTATGTGCAGAAAAATTTACAATTATTAGACACCAGCAGAATGTAATGCATTTTCTGGCCCGCTACGGCCTTCGTCAGCATTCTTTGTGTCTCACTGGATAGTGTTACTTTATAAATTGAATGTATTTAACTCAACTATTTTAACAAATAGAAACTGGGAATTATTTCCTTCCGAAGGTTACTTTTATATTATATTGAACATTTTTCATTTTTTCGAATTTATTCTATGAGCTAAATTTCAGTTATGTATTTTATAAAGCGTTTTTGTAATAGTTCTATTCCTTTAATTTTTCAGAAATGACTTTATACACTACCAGACTATTATATTGAATTTTCTTGTTACATTTTACCTTAGCTTTCCTTTGGAAAGCAATGAGGCACATTTTATGTACAGAAAAATGTACAATTATTAGCCACCAGCAGAATGTAATGCATTTTCTGGCCCGCTACGGCCTTCGTCAGCATTCTTTGTGTCTCACTGGATAGTGTTACTTTATAAATTGAATGTATTTAACTCAACTATTTTAATAATAGAAACTGGGAATTATTTCCTTCCGAAGGTTACTTTTATATTATATTAAACATTTTTCATTTTTTCGAATTTATTCTATGAGCTAAATTTCAGTTATGTATTTTATAAAGCTTTTTTGTAATAGTTCTATTCCTTCAATTTTTCAGAAATGACTTTATACACTACCAGACTATTATATTGAATTTTCTTGTTACATTTTACCTTAGCTTTCCTTTGGAAAGCAATGAGGCACATTTTATGTACAGAAAAATGTACAATTATTAGCCACCAGCAGAATGTAATGCATTTTCTGGCCCGCTACGGCCTTCGTCAGCATTCTTTGTGTCTCACTGGATAGTGTTACTTTATAAATTGAATGTATTTAACTCAACTATTTTAACAAATAGAAACTGGGAATTATTTCCTTCCGAAGGTTACTTTAATATTATATTAAACATTTTTCATTTTTTCGAATTTATTCTATGAGCTAAATTTCAGTTATGTATTTTATAAAGCTTTTTTGTAATAGTTCTATTCCTTCAATTTTTCAGAAATGACTTTATACACTACCAGACTATTATATTGAATTTTCTTGTTACATTTTACCTTAGCTTTCCTTTGGAAAGCAATGAGGCACATTTTATGTACAGAAAAATGTACAATTATTAGCCACCAGCAGAATGTAATGCATTTTCTGGCCCGCTACGGCCTTCGTCAGCATTATTTGTGTCTCACTGGATAGTGTTACTTTATAAATTGAATGTATTTAACTCAACTATTTTAACAAATAGAAACTGGGAATTATTTCCTTCCGAAGGTTACTTTTATATTATATTAAACATTTTTCATTTTTTCGAATTTATTCTATGAGCTAAATTTCAGTTATGTATTTTATAAAGCTTTTTTGTAATAGTTCTATTCCTTCAATTTTTCAGATATTACTTTATTCACTACCAGACTATTATATTGAATTTTCTTGTTACATTTTACCTTAGCTTTCCTTTGGAAAGCAATGAGGCACATTTTATGTACAGAAAAATGTACAATTATTAGCCACCAGCAGAATGTAATGCATTTTCTGGCCCGCTACGGCCTTCGTCAGCATTCTTTGTGTCTCACTGGATAGTGTTACTTTATAAATTGAATGTATTTAACTCAACTATTTTAACAAATAGAAACTGGGAATTATTTCCTTCCGAAGGTTACTTTTATGTTATATTAAACATTTTTCATTTTTTCGAATTTATTCTATGAGCTAAATTTCAGTTATGTATTTTATAAAGCTTTTTTGTAATAGTTCTATTCCTTCAATTTTTCAGAAATGACTTTATACACTACCAGACTATTATATTGAATTTTCTTGTTACATTTTACCTTAGCTTTCCTTTGGAAAGCAATGAGGCACATTTTATGTACAGAAAAAAGTACAATTATTAGCCACCAGCAGAATGTAATGCATTTTCTGGCCCGCTACGGCCTTCGTCAGCATTCTTTGTGTCTCACTGGATAGTGTTACTTTATAAATTGAATGTATTTAACTCAACTATTTTAACAAATAGAAACTGGGAATTATTTTCTTCCGAAGGTTACTTTTATATTATATTAAACATTTTTCATTTTTTCGAATTTATTCTATGAGCTAAATTTCAGTTATGTATTTTATAAAGCTTTTTTGTAATAGTTCTATTCCTTCAATTTTTCAGAAATGACTTTATACACTACCAGACTATTATATTGAATTTTCTTGTAACATTTTACCTTAGCTTTCCTTTGGAAAGCAATGAGGCACATTTTATGTACAGAAAAATGTACAATTATTAGCCACCAGCAGAATGTAATGCATTTTCTGGCCCGCTACGGCCTTCGTCAGCATTCTTTGTATCTCACTGGATAGTGTTACTTTATAAATTGAATGTATTTAACTCAACTATTTTAACAAATAGAAACTGGGAATTATTTTCTTCCGAAGGTTACTTTTATATTATATTAAACATTTTTCATTTTTTCGAATTTATTCTATGAGCTAAATTTCAGTTATGTATTTTATAAAGCTTTTTTGTAATAGTTCTATTCCTTCAATTTTTCAGATATTACTTTATACACTACCAGACTATTATATTGAATTTTCTTGTAACATTTTACCTTAGCTTTCCTTTGGAAAGCAATGAGGCACATTTTATGTACAGAAAAATGTACAATTATTAGCCACCAGCAGAATGTAATGCATTTTCTGGCCCGCTACGGCCTTCGTCAGCATTCTTTGTGTCTCACTGGATAGTGTTACTTTATAAATTGAATGTATTTAACTCAACTATTTTAACAAATAGAAACTGGGAATTATTTCCTTCCGAAGGTTACTTTTATATTATATTAAACATTTTTCATTTTTTCGAATTTATTCTATGAGCTAAATTTCAGTTATGTATTTTATAAAGCTTTTTTGTAATAGTTCTATTCCTTCAATTTTTCAGAAATGACTTTATACACTACCAGACTATTATATTGAATTTTCTTGTTACATTTTACCTTAGCTTTCCTTTGGAAAGCAATGAGGCACATTTTATGTACAGAAAAAAGTACAATTATTAGCCACCAGCAGAATGTAATGCATTTTCTGGCCCGCTACGGCCTTCGTCAGCATTCTTTGTGTCTCACTGGATAGTGTTACTTTATAAATTGAATGTATTTAACTCAACTATTTTAACAAATAGAAACTGGGAATTATTTTCTTCCGAAGGTTACTTTTATATTATATTAAACATTTTTCATTTTTTCGAATTTATTCTATGAGCTAAATTTCAGTTATGTATTTTATAAAGCTTTTTTGTAATAGTTCTATTCCTTCAATTTTTCAGAAATTACTTTATACACTACCAGACTATTATATTGTATTTTCTTGTTACATTTTACCTTTGCTTTCCTTTGGAAAGCAATGAGGTATATTTTATGTGCAGAAAAATTTACAATTATTAGACACCAGCAGAATGTAATGCATTTTCTGGCCCGCTTATAAATTGAATGTATTTAACTCAACTATTTTAACAAATAGAAACTGGGAATTATTTCCTTCCGAAGGTTACTTTTATATTATATTAAACATTTTTCATTTTTTCGAATTTATTCTATGAGCTAAATTTCAGTTATGTATTTTATAAAGCTTTTTTGTAATAGTTCTATTCCTTCAATTTTTCAGAAATGACTTTATACACTACCAGACTATTATATTGAATTTTCTTGTTACATTTTACCTTAGCTTTCCTTTGGAAAGCAATGAGGCACATTTTATGTACAGAAAAATGTACAATTATTAGCCACCAGCAGAATGTAATGCATTTTCTGGCCCGCTACGGCCTTCGTCAGCATTCTTTGTGTCTCACTGGATAGTGTTACTTTATAAATTGAATGTATTTAACTCAACTATTTTAACAAATAGAAACTGGGAATTATTTCCTTCCGAAAGTTACTTTTATATTATGTTAAACATTTTTCATTTTTTCCAATTTATTCTATGAGCTAAATTTCAGTTATGTATTTTATAAAGCTTTTTTGTAATAGTTCTATTCCTTCAATTTTTCAGAAATGACTTTATACACTACCATACTATTATATTGTATTTTCTTGTTACATTTTACCTTAGCTTTCCTTTGGAAAGCAATGAGGTATGTTTTATGTACAGAAAAATTTACAATTATTAGACACCAGCAGAATGTAATGCATTTTCTGGCCTCACTGGATAGTGTTACTTTATAAATAGAATGTATTTAACTCAACTATTTTAACAAATAGAAACTGGGAATTATTTCCCTCCGAAGGTTACTTTTATATTATATTAAACATTTTTCATTTTTTCGAATTTATTCTATGAGCTAAATTTCAGTTATGTATTTTAGAAAGCTTTTTTGTAATAGTTCTATTCCTTCAATTTTTCAGAAATGACTTTATACACTACCAGACTATTATATTGAATTTTCTTGTTACATTTTACCTTAGCTTTCCTTTGGAAAGCAATGAGGTATATTTTATGTGCAGAAAAATTTACAATTATTAGACACCAGCAGAATGTAATGCATTTTCTGGCCCGCTTATAAATTGAATGTATTTAACTCAACTATTTTAACAAATAGAAACTGGGAATTATTTCCTTCCGAAGGTTACTTTTATATTATATTAAACATTTTTCATTTTTTCGAATTTATTCTATGAGCTAAATTTCAGTTATGTATTTTATAAAGCTTTTTTGTAATAGTTCTATTCCTTCAATTTTTCAGAAATGACTTTATACACTACCAGACTATTATATTGAATTTTCTTGTTACATTTTACCTTAGCTTTCCTTTGGAAAGCAATGAGGCACATTTTATGTACAGAAAAATGTACAATTATTAGCCACCAGCAGAATGTAATGCATTTTCTGGCCCGCTACGGCCTTCGTCAGCATTCTTTGTGTCTCACTGGATAGTGTTACTTTATAAATTGAATGTATTTAACTCAACTATTTTAACAAATAGAAACTGGGAATTATTTCCTTCCGAAAGTTACTTTTATATTATGTTAAACATTTTTCATTTTTTCCAATTTATTCTATGAGCTAAATTTCAGTTATGTATTTTATAAAGCTTTTTTGTAATAGTTCTATTCCTTCAATTTTTCAGAAATGACTTTATACACTACCAGACTATTATATTGTATTTTCTTGTTACATTTTACCTTAGCTTTCCTTTGGAAAGCAATGAGGTATGTTTTATGTACAGAAAAATTTACAATTATTAGACACCAGCAGAATGTAATGCATTTTCTGGCCTCACTGGATAGTGTTACTTTATAAATAGAATGTATTTAACTCAACTATTTTAACAAATAGAAACTGGGAATTATTTCCCTCCGAAGGTTACTTTTATATTATATTAAACATTTTTCATTTTTTCGAATTTATTCTATGAGCTAAATTTCAGTTATGTATTTTATAAAGCTTTTTTGTAATAGTTCTATTCCTTCAATTTTTCAGAAATGACTTTATACACTACCAGACTATTATATTGAATTTTCTTGTTACATTTTACCTTAGCTTTCCTTTGGAAAGCAATGAGGTATATTTTATGTGCAGAAAAATTTACAATTATTAGACACCAGCAGAATGTAATGCATTTTCTGGCCCGCTACGGCCTTCGTCAGCATTCTTTGTGTCTCACTGGATAGTGTTACTTTATAAATTGAATGTATTTAACTCAACAATTTTAACAAATAGAAACTGGGAATTATTTCCTTCCGAAAGTTACTTTCATATTATGTTAAACATTTTTCATTTTTTCCAATTTATTCTATGAGCTAAATTTCAGTTATGTATTTTATAAAGCTTTTTTGTAATAGTTCTATTCCTTCAATTTTTCAGAAATGACTTTATACACTACCAGACTATTATATTGAATTTTCTTGTTACATTTTACCTTAGCTTTCCTTTGGAAAGCAATGAGGCACATTTTATGTACAGAAAAAAGTACAATTATTAGCCACCAGCAGAATGTAATGCATTTTCTGGCCCGCTACGGCCTTCGTCAGCATTCTTTGTGTCTCACTGGATAGTGTTACTTTATAAATTGAATGTATTTAACTCAACTATTTTAACAAATAGAAACTGGGAATTATTTTCTTCCGAAGGTTACTTTTATATTATATTAAACATTTTTCATTTTTTCGAATTTATTCTATGAGCTAAATTTCAGTTATGTATTTTATAAAGCTTTTTTGTAATAGTTCTATTCCTTCAATTTTTCAGAAATTACTTTATACACTACCAGACTATTATATTGTATTTTCTTGTTACATTTTACCTTAGCTTTCCTTTGGAAAGCAATGAGGTATATTTTATGTGCAGAAAAATTTACAATTATTAGACACCAGCAGAATGTAATGCATTTTCTGGCCCGCTTATAAATTGAATGTATTTAACTCAACTATTTTAACAAATAGAAACTGGGAATTATTTCCTTCCGAAGGTTACTTTTATATTATATTAAACATTTTTCATTTTTTCGAATTTATTCTATGAGCTAAATTTCAGTTATGTATTTTATAAAGCTTTTTTGTAATAGTTCTATTCCTTCAATTTTTCAGAAATGACTTTATACACTACCAGACTATTATATTGAATTTTCTTGTTACATTTTACCTTAGCTTTCCTTTGGAAAGCAATGAGGCACATTTTATGTACAGAAAAATGTACAATTATTAGCCACCAGCAGAATGTAATGCATTTTCTGGCCCGCTACGGCCTTCGTCAGCATTCTTTGTGTCTCACTGGATAGTGTTACTTTATAAATTGAATGTATTTAACTCAACTATTTTAACAAATAGAAACTGGGAATTATTTCCTTCCGAAAGTTACTTTTATATTATGTTAAACATTTTTCATTTTTTCCAATTTATTCTATGAGCTAAATTTCAGTTATGTATTTTATAAAGCTTTTTTGTAATAGTTCTATTCCTTCAATTTTTCAGAAATGACTTTATACACTACCATACTATTATATTGTATTTTCTTGTTACATTTTACCTTAGCTTTCCTTTGGAAAGCAATGAGGTATGTTTTATGTACAGAAAAATTTACAATTATTAGACACCAGCAGAATGTAATGCATTTTCTGGCCTCACTGGATAGTGTTACTTTATAAATAGAATGTATTTAACTCAACTATTTTAACAAATAGAAACTGGGAATTATTTCCCTCCGAAGGTTACTTTTATATTATATTAAACATTTTTCATTTTTTCGAATTTATTCTATGAGCTAAATTTCAGTTATGTATTTTATAAAGCTTTTTTGTAATAGTTCTATTCCTTCAATTTTTCAGAAATGACTTTATACACTACCAGACTATTATATTGAATTTTCTTGTTACATTTTACCTTAGCTTTCCTTTGGAAAGCAATGAGGTATATTTTATGTGCAGAAAAATTTACAATTATTAGACACCAGCAGAATGTAATGCATTTTCTGGCCCGCTTATAAATTGAATGTATTTAACTCAACTATTTTAACAAATAGAAACTGGGAATTATTTCCTTCCGAAGGTTACTTTTATATTATATTAAACATTTTTCATTTTTTCGAATTTATTCTATGAGCTAAATTTCAGTTATGTATTTTATAAAGCTTTTTTGTAATAGTTCTATTCCTTCAATTTTTCAGAAATGACTTTATACACTACCAGACTATTATATTGAATTTTCTTGTTACATTTTACCTTAGCTTTCCTTTGGAAAGCAATGAGGCACATTTTATGTACAGAAAAAAGTACAATTATTAGCCACCAGCAGAATGTAATGCATTTTCTGGCCCGCTACGGCCTTCGTCAGCATTCTTTGTGTCTCACTGGATAGTGTTACTTTATAAATTGAATGTATTTAACTCAACTATTTTAACAAATAGAAACTGGGAATTATTTTCTTCCGAAGGTTACTTTTATATTATATTAAACATTTTTCATTTTTTCGAATTTATTCTATGAGCTAAATTTCAGTTATGTATTTTATAAAGCTTTTTTGTAATAGGTCTATTCCTTCAATTTTTCAGAAATTACTTTATACACTACCAGACTATTATATTGTATTTTCTTGTTACATTTTACCTTAGCTTTCCTTTGGAAAGCAAGGAGGTATATTTTATGTGCAGAAAAATTTACAATTATTAGACACCAGCAGAATGTAATGCATTTTCTGGCCCGCTTATAAATTGAATGTATTTAACTCAACTATTTTAACAAATAGAAACTGGGAATTATTTCCTTCCGAAGGTTACTTTTATATTATATTAAACATTTTTCATTTTTTCGAATTTATTCTATGAGCTAAATTTCAGTTATGTATTTTATAAAGCTTTTTTGTAATAGTTCTATTCCTTCAATTTTTCAGAAATGACTTTATACACTACCAGACTATTATATTGAATTTTCTTGTTACATTTTACCTTAGCTTTCCTTTGGAAAGCAATGAGGCACATTTTATGTACAGAAAAATGTACAATTATTAGCCACCAGCAGAATGTAATGCATTTTCTGGCCCGCTACGGCCTTCGTCAGCATTCTTTGTGTCTCACTGGATAGTGTTACTTTATAAATTGAATGTATTTAACTCAACTATTTTAACAAATAGAAACTGGGAATTATTTCCTTCCGAAAGTTACTTTTATATTATGTTAAACATTTTTCATTTTTTCCAATTTATTCTATGAGCTAAATTTCAGTTATGTATTTTATAAAGCTTTTTTGTAATAGTTCTATTCCTTCAATTTTTCAGAAATGACTTTATACACTACCATACTATTATATTGTATTTTCTTGTTACATTTTACCTTAGCTTTCCTTTGGAAAGCAATGAGGTATGTTTTATGTACAGAAAAATTTACAATTATTAGACACCAGCAGAATGTAATGCATTTTCTGGCCTCACTGGATAGTGTTACTTTATAAATAGAATGTATTTAACTCAACTATTTTAACAAATAGAAACTGGGAATTATTTCCCTCCGAAGGTTACTTTTATATTATATTAAACATTTTTCATTTTTTCGAATTTATTCTATGAGCTAAATTTCAGTTATGTATTTTATAAAGCTTTTTTGTAATAGTTCTATTCCTTCAATTTTTCAGAAATGACTTTATACACTACCAGACTATTATATTGAATTTTCTTGTTACATTTTACCTTAGCTTTCCTTTGGAAAGCAATGAGGTATATTTTATGTGCAGAAAAATTTACAATTATTAGACACCAGCAGAATGTAATGCATTTTCTGGCCCGCTACGGCCTTCGTCAGCATTCTTTGTGTCTCACTGGATAGTGTTACTTTATAAATTGAATGTATTTAACTCAACTATTTTAACAAATAGAAACTGGGAATTATTTCCTTCCGAAGGTTACTTTTATATTATATTAAACATTTTTCATTTTTTCGAATTTATTCTATGAGCTAAATTTCAGTTATGTATTTTATAAAGCTTTTTTGTAATAGTTCTATTCCTTCAATTTTTCAGAAATGACTTTATACACTACCAGACTATTATATTGAATTTTCTTGTTACATTTTACCTTAGCTTTCCTTTGGAAAGCAATGAGGCACATTTTATGTACAGAAAAATGTACAATTATTAGCCACCAGCAGAATGTAATGCATTTTCTGGCCCGCTACGGCCTTCGTCAGCATTCTTTGTGTCTCACTGGATAGTGTTACTTTATAAATTGAATGTATTTAACTCAACTATTTTAACAAATAGAAACTGGGAATTATTTCCTTCCGAAGGTTACTTTTATATTATATTAAACATTTTTCATTTTTTCGAATTTATTCTATGAGCTAAATTTCAGTTATGTATTTTATAAAGCTTTTTTGTAATAGTTCTATTCCTTCAATTTTTCAGAAATGACTTTATACACTACCAGACTATTATATTGAATTTTCTTGTTACATTTTACCTTAGCTTTCCTTTGGAAAGCAATGAGGCACATTTTATGTACAGAAAAATGTACAATTATTAGCCACCAGCAGAATGTAATGCATTTTCTGGCCCGCTACGGCCTTCGTCAGCATTCTTTGTGTCTCACTGGATAGTGTTACTTTATAAATTGAATGTATTTAACTCAACTATTTTAACAAATAGAAACTAGGAATTATTTCCTTCCGAAGGTTCCTTTTATATTATATTAAACATTTTTCATTTTTTCGAATTTATTCTATGAGCTAAATTTCAGTTATGTATTTTATAAAGCTTTTTTGTAATAGTTCTATTCCTTCAATTTTTCAGAAATGACTTTATACACTACCAGACTATTATATTGAATTTTCTTGTTACATTTTACCTTAGCTTTCCTTTGGAAAGCAATGAGGCACATTTTATGTACAGAAAAATGTACAATTATTAGCCACCAGCAGAATGTAATGCATTTTCTGGCCCGCTACGGCCTTCGTCAGCATTCTTTGTGTCTCACTGGATAGTGTTACTTTATAAATTGAATGTATTTAACTCAATTATTTAACAAATAGAAACTGGGAATTATTTTCTTCCGAAGGTTACTTTTATATTATATTAAACATTTTTCATTTTTTCGAATTTATTCTATGAGCTAAATTTTAGTTATGTATTTTATAAAGCTTTTTTGTAATAGTTCTATTCCTTCAATTTTTCAGAAATTACTTTATACACTACCAGACTATTATATTGTATTTTCTTGTTACATTTTACCTTAGCTTTCCTTTGGAAAGCAATGAGGTATATTTTATGTGCAGAAAAATTTACAATTATTAGACACCAGCAGAATGTAATGCATTTTCTGGCCCGCTTATAAATTGAATGTATTTAACTCAACTATTTTAACAAATAGAAACTGGGAATTATTTCCTTCCGAAGGTTACTTTTATATTATGTTAAACATTTTTCATTTTTTCGAATTTATTCTATGAGCTAAATTTCAGTTATGTATTTTATAAAGCTTTTTTGTAATAGTTTTATTCCTTCAATTTTTCAGAAATGACTTTATACACTACCAGACTATTATATTGTATTTTCTTGTTACATTTTACCTTAGCTTTCCTTTGAAAAGAAATGAGGTATATTTAATGTACAGAAAAATTTACAATTATTAGACACTAGCAGAATGTAATGCATTTTCTGGCCCGCTACGGCCTTCGTCAGCATTCTTTGTGTCTCACTGGATAGTGTTACTTTATAAATTGAATGTATTTAACTCAACAATTTTAACAAATAGAAACTGGGAATTATTTCCTTCCGAAAGTTACTTTTATATTATGTTAAACATTTTTCATTTTTCCAATTTATTCTATGAGCTAAATTTCAGTTATGTATTTTATAAAGCTTTTTTGTAATAGTTCTATTCCTTAAATTTTTCAGAAATGACTTTATACACTACCAGACTATTATATTGAATTTTCTTGTTACATTTTACCTTAGCTTTCCTTTGAAAAGCAATGAGGCACATTTTATGTACAGAAAAATGTACAATTATAAGCCACCAGCAGAATGTAATGCATTTTCTGGCCCGCTACGGCCTTCGTCAGCATTCTTTGTGTCTCACTGGACAGTGTTACTTTATAAATTGAATGTATTTAACTCAACTATTTTAACAAATAGAAACTGGGAATTATTTCCTTCCGAAGGTTACTTTTATATTATATTAAATATTTTTCATTTTTTCGAATTTATTCTATGAGCTAAATTTCAGTTATGTATTTTATAAAGCTTTTTTGTAATAGTTCTATTCCTTCAATTTTTCAGAAATTACTTTATACACTACCAGACTATTATATTGAATTTTCTTGTTACATTTTACCTTAGCTTTCCTTTGGAAAGCAATGAGGCACATTTTATGTACAGAAAAATGTACAATTATTAGCCACCAGCAGAATGTAATGCATTTTCTGGCCAGCTACGGCCTTCGTCAGCATTCTTTGTGTCTCACTGGATAGTGTTACTTTATAAATTGAATGTATTTAACTCAACTATTTTAACAAATAGAAACTGGGAATTATTTCCTTCCGAAAGTTACTTTTATATTATGTTAAACATTTTTCATTTTTTCCAATTTATTCTATGAGCTAAATTTCAGTTATGTATTTTATAAAGCTTTTTTGTAATAGTTCTATTCCTTCAATTTTTCAGAAATGACTTTATACACTACCAGACTATTATATTGAATTTTCTTGTTACATTTTACCTTAGCTTTCCTTTGGAAAGCAATGAGGCACATTTTATGTACAGAAAAATGTACAATTATTAGCCACCAGCAGAATGTAATGCATTTTCTGGCCCGCTACGGCCTTCGTCAGCATTCTTTGTGTCTCACTGGATAGTGTTACTTTATAAATTGAATGTATTTAACTCAACTATTTTAACAAATAGAAACTGGGAATTATTTCCTTCCGAAGGTTACTTTTATATTATATTAAACATTTTTCATTTTTTCGAATTTATTCTATGAGCTAAATTTCAGTTATGTATTTTATAAAGCTTTTTTGTAATAGTTCTATTCCTTCAATTTTTCAGAAATGACTTTATACCAGGGACCGTAACAATTATGCCTTTTTTCATTTGATTTGATTTTTATTTTTTTGAGCAAAAATAACAGTTATTTTTTGATTTTTATTTTTTTGAACAAAAATAACAGTTATTTTTTGATTTTTATTTTTTCGATCAAAACTAACAGTTATTTTTTGATTTTTATTTTTTTGAACAAATTTAACAGTTATTTTTTGATTTTTATTTTTTCGAGCAAAAATAATAGTTATTCTTTTAATAAATTTACGTGTTTTATTAATTTAGATGACTTTAATAATTATTTTAATGTGCATAAGGAATTCCAATGATATTTAAACACTAAAATAAAAATTTCAAGTCAACTAAATTATTAAGTCACGTACATTTATTTTGAGAATAACTCTTATTTTTGCTCGAAAAAATAAAAATCAAAAAATAACTGTTATTTTTGCTTAAAAAAATAAAAATCAAAAAATAACTGTTATTTTTGATCGAAAAAATAAAAATCAAAAAATAACAGCTATTTTTGTTCAAAAAAATAAAAATCAAAAAATAACTGTTATTTTTTGATTTTTATATAAAAATCAAAATTATAAAAATCAATATATTTTATTATTGGCAAGTGCATAAGGAACAATATGGAAAAAAATGCATTACATTCTGCTGGTGTCTAATAATTGTAAATTTTTCTGTACATAAAATATACTTCATTGCTTTCCAAAGGAAAGGTAAGGTAAAATGTAACAAGAAAATACAATATAATAGTCTGGTAGTGTATAAAGTCATTTCTGAAAAATTGAAGGAATAGAACTATTACAAAAAAGCTTTATAAAATACATAACTGAAATTTAGCTCATAGAATAAATTCGAAAAAATGAAAAATGTTTAATATAATATAAACGTAACCTTCGGAAGGAAATAATTCCCAGTTTGTATTTGTTAAAATAGTTGAGTTAAATACATTCAATTTATAAAGTAACACTATCCAGTGAGACACAAAGAATGCTGACGAAGGCCGTAGCGGGCCAGAAAATGCATTACATTCTGCTGGTGTCTAATAATTGTAAATTTTTCTGTACATAAAATATACCTCATTGCTTTCCAAAGGAAAGCTAAGGTAAAATGTAACAAGAAAATACAGTATAATAGTCTGGTAGTGTATAAAGTCATTTCTGAAAAATTGAAGGAATAGAACTATTACAAAAAAGCTTTATAAAATACATAACTGAAATTTAGCTCATAGAATAAATTCGAAAAAATGAAAAATGTTTAATATAATATAAAAGTAACCTTCGGAAGGAAATAATTCCCAGTTTCTATTTGTTAAAATAGTTGAGTTAAATACATTCAATTTATAAGCGGGCCAGAAAATGCATTACATTCTGCTGGTGTCTAATAATTGTAAATTTTTCTGTACATAAAATATACCTCATTGCTTTCCAAAGGAAAGCTAAGGTAAAATGTAACAAGAAAATACAGTATAATAGTCTGGTAGTGTATAAAGTCATTTCTGAAAAATTGAAGGAATAGAACTATTACAAAAAAGCTTTATAAAATACATAACTGAAATTTAGCTCATAGAATAAATTCGAAAAAATGAAAAATGTTTAATATAATATAAAAGTAACCTTCGGAAGGAAATAATTCCCAGTTTCTATTTGTTAAAATAGTTGAGTTAAATACATTCAATTAATAAAGTAACACTATCCAGTGAGACACAAAGAATGCTGACGAAGGCCGTAGCGGGCCAGAAAATGCATTACATTCTGCTGGTGTCTAATAATTGTAAATTTTTCTGTACATAAAATATACCTCATTGCTTTCCAAAGGAAAGCTAAGGTAAAATGTAACAAGAAAATACAATATAATAGTCTGGTAGTGTATAAAGTCATTTCTGAAAAATTGAAGGAATAGAACTATTACAAAAAAGCTTTATAAAATACATAACTGAAATTTAGCTCATAGAATAAATTCGAAAAAATGAAAAATGTTTAATATAATATAAAAGTAACCTTCGGAAGGAAATAATTCCCAGTTTCTATTTGTTAAAATAGTTGAGTTAAATACATTCAATTTATAAAGTAACACTATCCAGTGAGACACAAAGAATGCTGACGAAGGCCGTAGTTGGCCAGAAAATGCATTACATTCTGCTGGTGTCTAATAATTGTAAATATTTCTGTACATAAAATATACCTCATTGCTTTCCAAAGGAAAGCTAAGGTAAAATGTAACAAGAAAATACAATATAATAGTCTGGTAGTGTATAAAGTCATTTCTGAAAAATTGAAGGAATAGAACTATTACAAAAAAGCTTTATAGAATACATAACTGAAATTAAGCTCATAGAATAAATTCGAAAAATGAAAAATGTTTAATATAATATAAAAGTAACCTTCGGAAGGAAATAATTCCCAGTTTCTATTTGTTAAAATAGTTGAGTTAAATACATTCAATTTATAAAGTAACACTATCCAGTGAGACACAAAGAATGCTGACGAAGGCCGTAGCGGGCCAGAAAATGCATTACATTCTGCTGGTGTCTAATAATTGTAAATTTTTCTGTACATAAAAAGCTAAGGTAAAATGTAACAAGAAAATACAATATAATAGTCTGGTAGTGTATAAAGTCATTTCTGAAAAATTAAAGGAATAGAACTATTACAAAAAAGCTTTATAAAATACATAACTGAAATTAAGCTCATAGAATAAATTCGAAAAAATGAAAAATGTTTAATATAATATAAAAGTAACCTTCGGAAGGAAATAATTCCCAGTTTCTATTTGTTAAAATAGTTGAGTTAAATACA
Organism: Pollenia angustigena; assembly: GCA_930367215.1. Classification (NCBI taxonomy): domain Eukaryota; kingdom Metazoa; phylum Arthropoda; class Insecta; order Diptera; family Polleniidae; genus Pollenia; species Pollenia angustigena. The sequence continues at coordinate 3,981,841 of OV884061.1, read as the reverse complement.
TTCAATTTATAAAGTAACACTATCCAGTGAGACACAAAGAATGCTGACGAAGGCCGTAGCGGGCCAGAAAATGCATTACATTCTTCTGGTGTCTAATAATTGTAAATTTTTCTGTACATAAAATATACCTCATTGCTTTCCAAAGGAAAGCTAAGGTAAAATGTAACAAGAAAATACAATATAATAGTCTGGTAGTGTATAAAGTCATTTCTGAAAAATTGAAGGAATAGAACTATTACAAAAAAGCTTTATAAAATACATAACTGAAATTTAGCTCATAGAATAAATTCGAAAAAATGAAAAATGTTTAATATAATATAAAAGTAACCTTCGGAAGGAAATAATTCCCAGTTTCTATTTGTTAAAATAGTTGAGTTAAATACATTCTATTTATAAAGTAACACTATCCAGTGAGGCCAGAAAATGCATTACATTCTGCTGGTGTCTAATAATTGTAAATTTTTCTGTACATAAAACATACCTCATTGCTTTCCAAAGGAAAGCTAAGGTAAAATGTAACAAGAAAATACAATATAATAGTCTGGTAGTGTATAAAGTCATTTCTGAAAAATTGAAGGAATAGAACTATTACAAAAAAGCTTTATAAAATACATTACTGAAATTTAGCTCATAGAATAAATTCGAAAAAATGAAAAATGTTTAATATAATATAAAAGTAACCTTCGGAAGGAAATAATTCCCAGTTTCTATTTGTTAAAATAGTTGAGTTAAATACATTCAATTTATAAAGTAACACTATCCAGTGAGACACAAAGAATGCTGACGAAGGCCGTAGCGGGCCAGAAAATGCATTACATTCTGCTGGTGTCTAATAATTGTAAATTTTTCTGTACATAAAATATACCTCATTGCTTTCCAAAGGAAAGCTAAGGTAAAATGTAACAAGAAAATACAATATAATAGTCTGGTAGTGTATAAAGTCATTTCTGAAAAATTGAAGGAATAGAATTTTTACAAAAAAGCTTTATAAAATACATAACTGAAATTTAGCTCATAGAATAAATTCGAAAAAATGAAAAATGTTTAATATAATATAAAAGTAACCTTCGGAAGGAAATAATTCCCAGTTTCTTTTAATTTATTAGGTAACTGGCATTGATTAATTATTTAGTATTTGTTATTTTATTAGTTTAAATTGTTATTGTATAAGTTATGCACACTTCTAGTGTAAAAAAAAATTTTCAGATGTAATGTTAAATTTGCTGTGCATAATTGTACTTTAACCCCACTGTAAGTATTAGAATGTTCTATAACTATCAATGAGTAAGTTTAACAAACGAAATAGCCTTTATAACGAACTTTCTCGTACTTTCAGATGTAGGTGAGAAATATGGTCCAAATTTTTAATATTTAAATCGTGGAGGTTCTGGAGTGATAATAAAGTGGTATGGTCCGTTAAGTTTACTGTATGGGCTATTGGGGTTTCAGGACTTTTAAAAGCGATTTTTCGAAAATTTTTAAACTCTGTTGAGTTGACAATTAAAGTACTGTCAAAGGTTATAAGATATGTATCACGATCCCATCGTCAATTTCCATTTAGGGTGGCATACCGTGTGCAGAATTTGTGCCACAAGCGGCTGCGTTAGTGTTCAATAAATCGCTGAGGCACGAATTGTTCTTGTGAGTCAACGCTTCGCAAAATGATGTTATAGATCTCTTTTTACAATTTTTCAACATAATGTATTTGTAGCCACATTTTTCTACATCATTGGTTTCGAATGATAATGTAACATTATGGTGAACAACAGGAAATATTAGTTTTTTATTACAAAATTCTACAATTTTAGGGAATTTTATTAAAAATATGATAACGTTCTCATTCTGCAGAACTTTTAATTTTGAACTTACAATTATTTCACTTATACTAATACTTGCATCTACTTCTATTTGAAATCTATTTCGGAGCTATCTAACAAAGTGGAATTAGCCATTTGCATCTTTCCCAAAGTTATGGACAGAGCTATATTATCTAGTTCCCTAAGCACTTCTCTATTCCTTTCGCTTAACAGACTAAATAGGTACCCTGAATCTATTTCCGAGGTTTTTACCTCTTTTAAAAGCGTGTTGACAGTGTGAGTTAAGTTATTTATTCTAGATTGTATTTCGGTGTTTATAATTAATTGTGCATTACTTGCTGTAATCAATTCATTTTGCTTGTCAAACACTTCAGATATATCATCGTGATCCGGCGTGCCAGCTACGTATTTCAGGGCAGTCCCAATAATATCAATGCAACGCGCATGTCTGTGTTGTATGCGTAAGGATTCTATTGCTTTTTGTATTTGGTCAACATCAGATTCTAATAATATCCGCAAGTGCATGAATTGGGCATAAACCACCTTCCAGGTAAAATACTTCATATTGACAATTATAACACAGATAAAAAATTTTTTTAACTTGTTTGTAGAAATTGTAGAAATTACAAAAAATTATAAAGGTTGAAGGGTATAAAAAAATAATTTTTTGGATTTAAGAATTTTGATTATAACTTAGCCATTTTAAACCGATTTGACAGATTATAATACCGACGTGCTTAGATGGATATTTACCATTTACTTGAGCTATAAAGCTTGGACTCGAGAAGATATATGGTTCCCGAAAGTGGGTATTTATTTTATTTTGACCTTAACTTTTTCGTATCTTAACCGATTTTTCCGAAATTTTCAGAAAATATTTTCTACTTAAGATTTCCAGTCTTTTGATATAAGGCGTACCCATAGGTCATATGACAGTCAAAAATTCAGGTTTTTATAAAATTTTTGATATTTTTTGTACGGGAGGTACCACGCCCGCTTATCCAATCCCGCCCACATTTTGTGGGATGGTGTGTATTAACAACCTTTATGTTTGAACCTTATTTGGAAACTTTGCCTCTTGCCGTTCTCTAGATATGCATAAAAAAATAATAAAATTACAACAAAAACAAGGGATTTTGGGAAAAAATTAGAGGAAGTCGTGATTTTTTGCTCATATCTCAGCCATTTTTGGACCGATCTGGCTGAATTGCTATAGCAAAATTATAAAAAGAATTCCTGACTTAAAGATGCCTCAACCAAGCCCCCATCGTATCTGGGGGCTTCGGAAAACCCATTTCAACAGACAGACTTACAACCGGATTTGAACTTCGCTTTTCACAAGGACCCATAATATATATACTTTATAGGGTGTAGGATCAATATTGTAGAAATTACAAACGGAATTACAAAGTTATATAAACCCTTTTACCTTTGGTGAAGGGTATAAAAAAAATAATTTTTGGGATTTCAGTATTTTGATTATAACTTAGCCATTTTTAAGCCGATTTGACAGATTAAAATACCGACGTGCTTAGGAACAAATTTACCATTTTTTTGAGTTATAAAGCTTGGACTCGGAAAGATCTATGGTTCCCAAAAATGGGTATTTTAAAAAAAATTTTATTTTGGCCTTAACTTTTTCGTATCTTAACCGATTTTTCCGAAATTTTCAGAAAATATTTTCTACTAAAGATTTTTTACTGATAATTTAAATATTTATTTGAGGTTTACTTGTACTATAGATCGTGCCATTGTCAGATGCATTTATTTTACACATCTTCCAAATGAAAAGGAGCTTACAATGTTCACACAGTTGCCAGACATTTTAGGCAATTTTAATGTTAACATTGTAAGATCTGACCATCGTCTGTACCAAGCTTATGTTCAACAAGAGATATTTATTCGAGGAAAAATTGGTTTAAAAGCAGAGCGCTGAGCACCGTCTTCCTTTGTATGAAAAAATATTTCTGTAAACACATTTGATTACCTGTGGAATAGGTTTTGTTGGTGTTGTGGGTGACGTAATGCTGGCGGTATCTGTTGGTCGCAATCGGTGTCCCAGGAGAACACAAGAGAAAACTTTTTAATGCCTTAGGGTCTATAGCACTTTGGGTGTGTGTGAAACGGTAGCAAAGTTCTATGGTGAATTAAAATTTCTACGCTAATGTCAAAATTTATACTAGCCCTAGGGCTAGTGAAATTTTATTCACCTCAACAGTGTCAAAATTTTACTTCCATGAGTACTTTGCTACCGTTTCACACACATTCTTTATTGAAAACCCACCCTTATACCTTGTGGCTCAATGGTGATTTGACTTGTGGCTCGGTTGAAGTAAAAAATTACTTTTTTTCTTTTTGTTTTGTGGCTCACACCAATTGATGTTCCCCATGTTCCCATGGGGCTGGCTTCCCACGAGCCAGACGCCAACAACATTCATACCTTTTGTATGTGTTAATGCCAAAAGTGCTTATCCAGCCCTGGTCATTAATATTGGTGATGCGTAAGATTTTCCCCCTTTTTATTAAATATATAAAAAAGCTAAATGATGTAAATATCGTCCTTTCTCTTTTCCTCACAATGCCTAAAACAAAACGTCAACAGGCTTTAAATGTCTATGAAGCTGTTTCCGTTTTGGCTTAACTAATTTTTGTTTCTTGTTCGTTTTCTAGCCAGCAAAGAAGGTAACAAATACTCCAATAAATAGTCCAATTTAAAATTCTAACCCATTTGTTTTATTTCTATTTTGTTTAATTTCATTTCCTATTGGGTATCATTTTTTCTAAGTAAACAAAATAAAGTTAATTTATTTTGTTTGTTGATATCGGCTCAGGGAATTTACTTATTCCATATTTCCATCCAGAATTCTACACTCACGGTTCTCCACATTAACATTTGGTCCATTCGAACCGGATTGGAAGTAGGCAATTAACAGCAAATTCTCTGGGATTTCATTATTGGAGTACTATTTGAAGCCATACACAAGACGACAAACATTCCTTTTCGCTGCACATACATACATACATCATACATATTAAGGTACGTTGTGCATTTTGCTTTGATCTTCATTTAGTTGTCTATAAAGTGCATTTAAAAATAGTTTGAGAACGGAGTTTTTTTTTTATAAAAAATTGGATTGTTGCCTAAGCAACCAACATAAAATTAAAAATATAAAAAATATATTTAAAAAGAAAAAGCAATACCTATAAAAATATTAAAAATATATTTAAAAAAAAGAAAAGTAAAAATAATTTAGAAAAAAGGGAAGAGTGAAGGTGTAATTAACACAAAAATAGAAAGAAGAAGTATAAAGTGGCAAATAGGTATCAACGAGTGCGGGCAAATGAAATTTATTTAGTTGCAAAGGTGGAGGAGAAAAAAGTGGATTTACATATTAAAACGAATTTGGAAAAATTTTGGATATAGGATGATCACTACCAGTACCAGTAAGTTATAGTGCATACTTTTATTTGTTCCGAATTTACTACACCTTTTAAATTGTGGTTCGACATCGGTCGGTGTGCGTCATATTGCCAGTGTAGGGTATTTCATTTTTTACTCGTTGTGTTTCGCGCCTTTTATTTCAGCTCTCGGTGAATGTTATGCATGCATGCTATTTTTTCTTTACCTTTCAGCGAAATTACTCTTTAATATACTCTTGAGTGAATTTTAATTAATTTCAATTCTTCAACATTGATTTCCCTTAATAAAAGCTTTTAACTTGTTACTCTTAAGTTGAGCTTTTACTAAACGCATTTTTGTTATTTTGCATTCTTTGTTCAAAAATACTCTTATTCAATAACATTCTTTGCGTTCAACTCGACCATCTCATAACAGTTACTGCTAGTTCTCTTGTTTTGCTTTGAATATCTCTTATTGGTTAACTTGTATGATCTCTTTATTATTTCCAACTGCATTGATCTCTCACTTAATTTTTCCATCCTGTGTTAATCCTTCATACGTAAATACTTTGGAAATAAGTTTTTTTGTAGAAGAGAATCAAACAGAGTTGCCGGCAAGAAAAATTTTCAAATAACAAAAGGAAAAATTTCAAAACACAATCGAACGTGTAAAATAAAATTTATTTCTGATAAAACAGGATCTTAGTATTATTTATATTTTTTCAAGGATTTTTTATGTCAACTGATCCACAATTTGGACCGCTTACAATAAATTAAAGTAAACATTTTTAATTGTTTTTGTTAATAACGTAAATTTTATTTACCTGAAATTATTGCTATAGAAAATTTAATGTTTTTTCAAATTATTCCGGCGCTAGCTATTTTTTCAGAGTTATAATAAAACTTTCTCGAAATAGAATAACCGAAAATAAAAACAAAAAAAAAAAAAAAAAAAAATGCATTTACTTGATGCTTACCAAATTTTCCAATAGCGGCAACACTTTCTCTAAATCAAACGGATAGTAGCTCTGTTCGTATACAAATTTATGGGGAAATAACTTTGTTGTACTCTTATTAAATTAAAAGTATAAATTACCCACGATTTGCAGGAAAGTATTTAATATGGTAAATTTATATGAAATCTTTTTTGGCAATTAAAAAGTAAAGTTTTTCCTACGCATTGTTAAATCCATTGGGAGAAATTTAATTTTATTTATTAATTATTTAATCGTATTTCATCTTCGGTTTTTCTATTATTCTCTTGCCCAATTTTTGATAGTAACCTTTGTAAAGGGTGGTTAAATTTCAAGGGCCGATGTTGATTTTGAATAAAACACAAACTATTTAGAAAATTATTGTAATTTTATTTTATTATGATATATTGGTATTACTCAATTATGTGTGGAACAAAACATCGGCCAAATGGGCGCCGTGACCACGGCGGCACACCTCCATCCGATGGTCCAAATTTTCGATGACCCTGAGGCATAATGGAGGTTCTATGCCGTTAATGTGCCGAATTATCTCATCCTTTAGATCTTGAATTGTTGCTGGCTTATCGACGTACACCTTTTCTTTCAAATAACCCCAAAGAAAAAAGTCCAACGGTGTCAAATCACATGATCTTGGCGGCCAATTGACATCGCCATTACGTGAGATAACACGGCCATTGAATTTGTTGCGCAAAAGAGCCATTGTTTCGTTAGCTGTGTGGCAAGTGGCACCGTCCTGCTGAAACCACATATCGTCCACATCCATATCTTCCAATTCGGGCCATAAAAAGTTCGTTATCATCTCACGATAGCGAACACCATTCACAGTAACTGCCTGACCGGCCTCATTTTGGAAAAAATACGGCCCGATGATGCCGCCAGCCCATAAACCGCACCAAACAGTCACTCTTTGTGGGTGCATTGGATTTTCAACAATCGCTCTTGGATTATCATTCACCCAAATGTGGCAATTCTGCTTATTGACGAATCCACTGAGGTGAAAATGTGCCTCATCACAGAATCACGAAGTGCACGATAGGCATTTTGATTTGAACGCACATTTTCGTAATAAGCCTGAATAACTTTAACGCATTGCTGGATTGTGTATCTTTCCATGGCTCAAATTGAGTAAGTCTGAAATAGAGAAATGTCAAATAAAATTCGGAAAAAAACTTGGCGTTTAGGTGTGGTTCACATTCAACATCGGCCCTTACAATTTAACCACCCTTTAATTTAAGTTATTGCTTCACATTAATTTGTATTGATGAGTACGGGAACAGCCCTATTGTACTTGGGCTTTCCAGTCATTTGCTTGAAAAATTCCACTGATGTAAAGGTCAATGAACTTTTGTTATTTAATTTAATCTGAACAGCTGATAATTTCCAGCCAATTGTTTAAGTGCTATTGTACAAAAGATAGATACTTAAAGGACTGTAATCTTTTTTGGGTAACTTTCGATATTCAAGCAAAACCTAATTGATTTATATCGACTAATTTCTCAATTATTTTTGCGTTTCCGTGTTTTTTTTTAGTAAAACCTCACTAGTTTTACTGGTTTGTAAATCGAATTTTAAGAAAAAATTTAAAAATTTAAAAATTTAAAAAAGAAAAAATTTGTTTTTGTACATTTAAAATAAATATTCGGGGATAATTTTCATTTCGTCGTTCAATTCAATTGGCCCAACGTGAGATATATTACCTTAATTTGCTTTGACTAATTTTAGTGTTCAGATTTGGTTATTCAGCGGACATAAAAATGTCTTTGGACCAATTTATTCGATTAGCTGATAGCATTGTAGAGTTCGAGGTTGACTTAAATGATAACCGGTATCCGTTGACATCCTGTCATGCGCTGGAGGTTCATCGCTGTGAATTACAGTCAACCTGGAGTGGCATTAGGGCAGCCTATGACAAATTTCTGATTGAGGCTGAAAAGGAAAAAGGTGAAATCGAGGAGCCATTTGATATCGAGCCATTTAAACTCAAATATAAGAGCACCTACACCACCTTTTGCAACTGTATGGCGAAGTTATCAGAACTGTCAGATGCGATGAAGCAACAGTTGACTTTTCAGTCCGAAGTTGTTATGCCTTCAGCTGGCAACACAGTCCATCCTGGCCATTCTCGGGACTTTAGATTTCCCAATGCTCCTGTAGAGTCACAAAACGTCCACTTGCCTCCGATAGAAATTCCAGTATTTCATGGTGACTATGCTTCCTGGCCCACGTTTCGTGATATGTTCACGGCGGTAATATCTAACACCAGGGCCAGCAAAGTAGAAAAACTTTTCTATTTAACTCAGAAAACTAAAGGGGAGGCTAGGGAAATCGTTCAAAAAAGTCCTTTCACTAATCAAGGTTTCGATTTGGCATGGGACAATTTATGCGGTCGGTTTGAAAATAGAAGAGTTTTGGTAAACGGTCAGTTGAAAATACTGTTCAATCTTCAGTGTATTAGTTCAGAGTCCGGGAAGGCTTTAAAACAACTACAGAGGGAAATTAGTTCTTGTATTTCTATTCTTAAAATCTATGAAATAGATGTTGCAAGTTGGGATCCAATTTTCGTATTCATATGCACCAATAAACTTCCAGAAAATACGCTTACATTATGGGAGCAAGAATTAAAGGACAAAACCGCTCTTCCTAAGTGGTCAGAACTTGACGAGTTTCTTACGAACCGTCACAGAACTTTGGAATCGGTTTCCGAAATTCGGAGTTCAGGCAATTCGAAAACACATGAGGGTAGAGCCAAGGTTCAATCTAGTTCGAATTCTAATAAAAGAATTCATAGTTTTTCGGCTAATGTATCAAGTTTAAAGTGTCAGCTGTGTCCTAAGGAAAACCATGCCATTAGAAAGTGCCCTAAATTTTTGAAAATGAACTACCAACAAAGATTCGATGAGATTAAAAAAGAGGGTTTGTGCCGTAACTGCTTTTCAAAAACTCACAATGTGAAAAATTGCACAAGTAAGCATAGTTGTTTCAAATGTCAAAAAAGACATAACACTCTTCTTCATAAGGAAGTTGAGAATACAGTTCCAGCTTCTCAGGTACTAAATACGAACAGTAGCCTTAATCCGAATTCAACTCCTTTCTCAAGACCAAGTTCTAGTAATCTACAGTCCACTCACCAAAATACCACTAATATTCAATCTTGTTTTGCTTCAAGTTCTAAGGGGGTTCTTTTGGGAACTGCCTGGGTAAATATATGCCATTTGGGAATGAAATACCAAGCTCGGGCATTGATAGATTCAGGGTCTGAAGGTACTTTTATTTCAGAGCGATTGTTCAATTTGCTTCGACTTCCTTCTCATCCTACCAATGCTCAAATTTCCGGATTGAATAACACTATCTCCGCCAAAGTTCAACGCCAGTGTTCAGTGGTATTAGGTTCTATGGTCAATGAAGAGACAAAAATTTTAGTATCAGCACTTGTGGTTCCTCAACTTTCTAGTAAACTTCCATCCCAGACTATCCCTGATTCACTTTTTTCAAACCTTCCTAACATTCCACTGGCAGATCCGAAGTTCAACTCTAGTTCGAAAATTGATTTGTTGATTGGAGGTGATAATTTCCCGTCAATAGTATGTTCCGGTACTATGCACAACGTTTGTGAATCCTTAATAGCCCAAGAAACCATTTTTGGTTGGATTCTAACTGGCCCTGTAGTCCGTCACTCTAAGCCCGTTGCCACAGTCGTTTCAAATTTCTGTGAAATTTCCTTAGACAAGGAAATTTCACGTTTTTGGGAGGTGGAGGACCTTCCAAGAAAGATTTATAAGACTCCTTCTGACCAGGCTTGTGAAGACTTGTATACGCGTACTACAAAAAGAAATTCAGAAGGCCGATACGTAGTATCACTTCCTTTTAAGGAAGAATTTTCAAATCTTCTGAAATTAGGCCATTCTAGATCCAATGCTCTAGCTCAGTTTTTTCGCAATGAGTCTAGACTTATAAAGACTCCCAACTTAAAAAATGATTACGACAAAGTGGTTCAAGAATATGAAGATCTTGGACACATGACAAAAGTCGGAACCCCTGCAAAATTGGCCGAAACTCAAAATGTTTATTACTTGCCACACCATGCGGTCATTAAACCTGACAGTGTAACTACAAAAGTACGTGTCGTTTTTAATGCATCCGCCCCTTCGTCCAACGGCAAAAGCTTGAATTCTTTGCTTAACATAGGTCCAATTCTTCAAAATGATCTTACTATTTTGATTCTAAGATGGCGTTTTTTTCGTTTTGTGTTCAATGCGGATATTCAAAAAATGTATAGGCAAATTTTGGTCAATCCAGATCATACTCCATACCAAAGAATTTTGTTTAGAAGCAATCCAAGTAATCCTATTTCTGATTATGAATTAAAAACTGTAACGTTCGGGGTCAATTGCGCACCATATCTCGCTATTAGAACTTTACTGCAGTTAGCAGATGATGTTCAATCCGTTTATCCAACTGCTAGCATGATTCTGCGAAATTATATGTACGTTGACGATGTTTTAGCGGGAGCTCATACGAAAAGTGATTCAATAATTGCCAAGAACGAGCTGATTAAGGCCCTGGGTTCCGCAGGGTTCTTACTCAGAAAATGGACATCTAATTTTAAAGAGATTTTAGAAGACATTCCACCAGACCATCTTCTTCATGAGGACTTTCTGAAATTTGAGGACAACAGTTCCACGAAAACCTTAGGAATCCGATGGAATGCGTGCTCAGATGAGTTTTATTTTGCAGCAAATCCATTTCCTGAAGATTTAAAATACACGAAGAGAGAAGTTCTATCCCAAATAGCCAAATTGTTTGACCCGGCTGGCTGGCTTTCACCCTGTATTGTCCTAGCAAAAATCCTCATGCAGAGAATTTGGATAGACGGTACTGGTTGGGATGAAGTTCTTAATCCAGATTCACTTCATGAATGGAAAACATTTCAATCAAACTATTCTGTAATCAATACCATTCGTATTCCTAGATGGATTGATTTTTGTCCAAGCGCCGAAATTCAATTCCATGGATTTTGCGATGCTTCCGAAAAAGCATACGCAGCGGCGTTATATATCCGCATTTCAGATTCTGCTACCATTTCTACGCATCTAATTTCATCTAAAACGAAGGTAGCTCCAATTAAGACGCTGTCCATTCCAAGGCTTGAACTTTGCGGAGCAGTACTGTTGGCAGAAATGGTCGAAAGCTTGGTTCCGAGATTAAACGTCGAAAAGTATTCAATTTACTGTTGGACGGATTCAACTATAGTCCTGTCATGGTTGGCAAAACCACCATGTAACTGGCTTACCTTCGTAGCTAACAGAGTTTCCAAAATCACGCAGGTTGTCAGTTATTCGAAATGGAATCATGTCCACTCCGAGACAAACCCCGCTGACTTAGCCAGTCGAGGAATTCAACCTAAGGATCTTCGGGACAATGAATTATGGTGGTTTGGACCGCATTGGCTCGGTAAGGATGACTCAAAATGGCCACAACCTGATCCGTTGCACACTCCGAACACCGAACTAGAAATTAAGCCTGTAAAGTCCTATTTTTCCTATTTTTCGAACTTCGAAGATATTCTTGAGCGATTTTCATCATTCAGCAAAGCAATGCGGGTTCTAGCATATGTCTTTCGCTTTTACTATAGAACTCATCCTCGATATCGTTTTAGTTTCTACAAAAATACAGTTAATCTAACTAGCTGTGAAATAAATGCTGTCAGAGATCATCTCATTTCCGTATGTCAAAAAGCGTTGTTTCCGAATGAGTATGGGGCTCTTGCTGCCAGGCAGTCCATGCCAAAGTCGAGTACAATTGTTAATTTGAATCCCTTCTTAGATCCACAGGGCATAATACGTTCCTGCGGGCGTTTAGAAGCAGCGCACGGATTATCCTATAATGAGAAACATCCAATTATACTGCCATATAGTTCCCAATATTTAAGGCTTTTGGTCAAATTCATTCATGATATTACACTTCATGGAGGGAATCAGCTGGTCTTGCGTCTTCTTAGAACCCAATATTGGATCCCGAAGGCCAAAAACTTAATAAAATCTACAATTAATAAATGCAAAATTTGTGTTATATATAAAAAGCGGTGCCAAAAACAGATTATGGCAGCCTTGCCCTCGGAGAGATCTGAGTTTTCTCGTCCATTTACGCACACTGGCCTAGACTTCGCTGGGCCCTTCGATGTTAAAAGCTATTCTGGCCGATCCTGCCGAATATCGAAAGGTTACGTTTGTGTTTTCATATGTTTTTCGACAAAGGCAATACATCTGGAGGCCACCTCGGACTTATCCACTCAAGCATTTCTGGCAGCTTTTAGCCGCTTCGTTTCACGAAGGGGGTGTCCTTTACACCTCCGTTCAGATAATGGAACTACGTTCGTCGGTGCATCTCGACTTCTGGCGAAAGAGTTTATTCAAACCTCACAACAATCCGTCTTAGCCAATTATGCTCATCAGAATATTGCTTGGCATTTTATTCCAGCAGGAGCTCCGCATATGGGTGGTTTGTGGGAAGCCGGCGTAAAGAGCTTCAAAACCCATTTTCGAAAGATCGCAGGATGCTACAAGTACACCTTTGAAGAACTGTCAACCTTATTGTCCAAAATTGAATCGTGTCTTAATTCCAGACCTATATCTCCACTTTCAACGGATCCAACCGATCTCTGCGCATTGACCCCTGGACACTTTCTAATAGGAACCCCTATTCTTGCACCGGTCGATCCACAGATAAGCGATTCATCTATGTCTCTGGCCAATCGATGGCAGAGATTAAAGCTAGTCCATCAGAACTTTTGCTTCAGGTGGAAGAATGAATATCTCAAAGAATTGCATAAAAGGGTAAAATGGCAGAGGCCAGAAGTTAACCTTTCTGAAGGTGCACTGGTAGTGATCAAGGACGAGAATCTCCCACCGAACGCATGGCGACTTTGTCGGGTTGTAAAAGTTTACGCTGGATCAGATAAACGCGTGAGAGTCGCAGATTTATTAACTCAGCGCGGGCTAATAACAAGACCGATAGTTAAACTTATTATGCTACCTGCAACATCTTAGTTTATATTTGATTCATGTTGCTTATACTAGTGTTATTGTATTTTTTTGTTTTCTAGCTCATCATGCCAAAAGTTTCGGCTAAGTCCAAGTCCACTTCTAAAACCTTCTTGGAAAGTTACAATGCTTACCCTTGCCGTTTATGCAATAGCCCACATCCGCTACGAACATGTCGCAAATTCCTTGCGATGAATATTTCAGATCGCATAAACGCCGTACGTGTCAATAAGTACTGCCAAAACTGCTTGGCACACGATCATTCGCATGGCAAGTGTTTTTCGAAGGACGGCTGCAAGCACTGTCACAAGTTTCACCACACACTATTGCATGTCAACCCACGACTCGTAAAGGATCTTATACCCTCACGTTCCAGATCTCGTTCTCGGTCACGTTCAAAGTCACCAGAACTATCCACTTCCTCAAAAACCCGCAGCTCGTCCGCCTCCACTCGCAAAAGACAACCTCCAAAGTCAACCATTTCCAAGTCAACGTCATTAACCGACATTATACGCCAGAACACAACCATTTTGCTTCCTACCGTTCTGGTTAAAGTTGGCACTACGACGTCTCATGCTCGTTGTCTGATGGACTCCGGTTCATCTTTAAGCCGTGTTTCAAAGGAGTTGGTTGACAAACTAAGTCTAACTACCTATACTCTTCATGAGGAGACCATTTGTCCAATCGTTCTGAACCTTTCGAGTTGACAATCGTATAGCCCTTCGTACTCCGTCGAAGTCACTTCCTGACTCTTTCAAAAAGAATTTTCGGGATTTATTCTTAGCAGACTCCAACTTTAATGAGTCCGCTTCTCTAGATATTATTATCGGATCAGATCTTTACCCGAAAATCATATCACAAGGTGTTTTCGCGCAAATCGGCCTACCTACCGCCCAAAGTTCAGTGTTCGGTTGGATGATTTATGGGCCATGTAATTTTTAAAATCAATAAATGCACTTTCCATAGACAATAGGCAAAATGCAAAACGTATTCAGTATCATATAAAAAAAAAAAAAATTTATTTCTAATAATTATACATAATGAATTAAATTGAAATGAATTATAATGTAACTTTAATAATTTTCTAATTTTACTTTCTTTTCCTCTGAAGCAGCCTCATAGACAATACCCTGTTTTTTGTTCAGCTTAAATTTTATTGCTTGTATCCAGCAAGGTGGGCGGCAATGTTAATGCCAAAAGTGCTTATCCAGCCCTGGTCATTAATATTGGTGATGCGTAAGATTTTCCCCCTTTTTATTAAATATATAAAAAAGCTAAATGATGTAAATATCGTCCTTTCTCTTTTCCTCACAATGCCTAAAACAAAACGTCAACAGGCTTTAAATGTCTATGAAGCTGTTTCCGTTTTGGCTTAACTAATTTTTGTTTCTTGTTCGTTTTCTAGCCAGCAAAGAAGGTAACAAATACTCCAATAAATAGTCCAATCTAAAATTCTAACCCATTTGTTTTATTTCTATTTTGTTTATTTTCATTTCCTATTGGGTATCATTTTTTCTAAGTAAACAAAATAAAGTTAATTTATTTTGTTTGTTGATATCGGCTCAGGGAATTTACTTATTCCATATTTCCATCCAGAATTCTACACTCACGGTTCTCCACATTAACAGTATGAAACAAATAATAAACAAACAAAAATATTTGTTATAATTCTACAAAAAATTTAAAAATTGTGGTACATCGGGTAATCGACCGAAATTAAGCGGCTAATCGTTAATCGAGAATAGCTTATTTTAAATGAACCGATCAGTTAATCGGGTAGTAATAAATCGGTTAATCGAATGAATACCCTAGTATATCATTTTTATTTTTTTTACAGGTTAGCACAGTTTTGCTGTATAATATACCCATTGTGTCGCTGTATATTGAGGGCCAAGAACGTTTGTGTTTGGCACAAATATCAAACACTCTACTTAAAAGATTTAGCTACAATGAAATTCATAACAGACGTGTAGCGTTAGGAATTACATGTGTACAGTGCACTCCAGTACAGTTGGAAATATTACGTCGCGCTGGGGCTATGCCTGTTAGTTCCAGACGTTGTGGAATGATAACGAGAAGAGAGGCCGAACGGTTATGTAAAAGTTTTTTAGGTGACAATACACCACCTAGGCTTCCGGAAGATTTTGCATTTAACGTTCAACACAAATGTTCTTGGGGATGTAGAGGGTCGTTTTTGCCGTCTCGATATAACTCGTCGAGAGCAAAATGTATTAAGTGTCACTATTGCGGAATGTTTTTTTCACCTAACAAATTTATATTTCACTCTCATCGCATTGGCCCTGGTGATAAATATGTGCAACCAGATGCTGCAAATTTTAACTCATGGCGTCGCCATATGATGTTAAGTGGTCAACCTCCACAAGAGGTAATTTATGCATGGGAAGATGTAAAAGCCATGTTTAATGGCGGAACACGAAAACGTCTAATAATAAGTAACAGCTCCTCACCACTACCTTCTTCTCCAAGTTCCTGCTCAGCTGGAGCGTCTTCAAGTAGTTTGAGCAGAGATCAAAGCATCGACGCCATTAACGGCGACTTACTACTAAGCAACGTCCAAAAAAAAAGTAATTCTGTGAACACAGTAACGGCATCTGCAGCGGTAGTGGGTGTTACGGCTCTAGCAGTTGGCAGTACGGTACGGCCACTAAATCTTCACTTTCAAACATCTACATCCACAAGTGTAGCCACGGAATCTGCTTATTCTGTAGGGGCAGATATGAATTTGATCCCAGCAGCTGCTTTGTCGCGAAGTTTTATAATGGATTATATGTGGCAACATGCACATCATGCTGCAAAAAACACTTATAGCCAACAATACCAGCAACAACAACCTCAACCCCAACAAAAGGTTAAATCTGGAAACTCAGCATTTTCTTTACCTTGGATAAGTACTTCAATTGGCGCATCATCAGATGCTCAAAATCCAGAAAATCACCATTCAAATTTACCATATTCATCATCCGTGAACAATTGGCAAAACTCAGCAGCCACAGATATTACACGCAACTTATCACAAATTATTACCACATCCGCTTTTAAACCAGTGGTACACCACAATCATCAGAAATCAACGAGAGAATCGTCGCCGCAATCAATAAGATCTCGTCGTTTGAATTCAACACTTCATACATCTACATACACCAACGACTTAAACCAATCTGCGCAAAAAAAAATGTTTAATATTTTGTTCTCTTCAGACGAGGACGACCAAAATGAGGAACAAAATCACGGTGAAGTCCATTGCCAGCCTCCTCATAAAGATAGTAAACACTTAGCTACAAGTAGCAGTGAAGGCCTTGATGATGATATTCTTGTAGATATTGAAACAACAGAAGATGAAGAACCAGCTTCATTCTCAGTCAATACTACTCTGTCTACTTGTAGTCGTATCAGTTTTTCACAGACAGCGAGTGACGAAGACGTAATTGATGTGGTTCATAACGATAATGATGATACGGAACTAGAGCTTGCCTCCCTTACGCCAGTGTCAATATTTAAGTATTCAAAGAAAACTGACCGCAAAACGTCAAATGACCCAATTTCTCTTCTATCGTCTCTTGGTGCCGTTAAAGAACCAATAGAATTAGACAAGTTGTACAACAAAGAACGAAGCAGCTTGGAAAATGTTTCTTTTTCTGTTTTGTCGTCTTCTCCAAACTCAAATTCTAGTTCATGCTGTTCGGTATCAAGTGAATGTCTTTACATAAAGGATAAAAGGAATAACGAAATGGCTGCCAATCCTATCTCCGCTGCGAAAAATAGTTCCAGACCATCTGACGTTTCTGAGAATCAAACGATTAACCTTAACGCTGTGCATATCGAGGTAAGAACTTTTTTTTAAATATGATATAGTAATTTTCTCTACAAGGCCAATATGATTATTTTATAGATTGAGTGTTAAACGCATAATCAGTTGCTTTGGTATTATGTTTTATGTTAAAAAAAAAGAATTTGCAATCAATGATTCGCCCGACAGTTGTGGGGTTACAAACATCAACAGAAATGCATAATACCCTCTCCACTATTGTAGTTTTATTTATTATCACATAAAACTTTATTCAAACTCATTTGAATAAAATATTATAATTCGTTCCAGTTTTAGCCATACTTAAATAATTTGCTGTAAAAGAGTTTATAATACACCCATTGTAAATTGGATAATCGTCACGAAATTCTGTAGTGATTTTTGGTATTAAAAATCCTAAGTTAGGCGAAATTTCAATGCAGTAGTGATCACCAAACTGCATGGTGTGATTTCTGTCCATATAAGGCTTAAATAAACCCAATTTTACCGCAGTATTTTTTTACACCAGGGGATGCACCCTACTAATGCAACTCATTGTGTTGATATTCGCAAAAAGGTTATGAGTAGAAAAAAAGTGGAAGTACTGTTTATGGATTTGATTTGAAATTTTCCATATTGTAGTCGAATAGGAAGTCTTCTGCCGGGAGTATATTATGTAAGGTTACGGGTGTGTATTTTGTTTTTGTAATTGTTGAAACAAAATAAAGTTAAGTTTTTTTGTTGTTTACCGGCGCTAATAAACTCCACTAGTAAGGTACTGTATGGGGCAGCTTGATATGCCCTAAATAAAAGATTTGCCAGGATTAAAGGCAGAATATTAATGTTGTTTTATTGAATTCAAGTTTCTCTTTTATACAAGAATAACGGGACCTTAAAACTACATTTAGCAATAAAATAGTTGCTGCATGCAAACTACACCTCCGCTACATTTCCAATAATCAATAATACATTAGGGTGGTGTAGATTTGCATGGGCAACAAAAAAAAATAAAACAAATAATAACATTGTTCATCTTAGGAATTACATTACACTTCACCCTAACCCTTAAGAAAAAATTTTTCATTTTAGAAAACAATATTATAAAATTAAAATTTTTATATATACATATATATATATTAGAATGGGTAAATTTTTTTGCCCACCAAGCGTATAGCAAAATCGTAATCAACACATAATTCTAAGAACTTTTCCTAAAGAAACCATGGTTCTAAAATCAAAATCGAGCTTCCGGTTTTTGACTTGAAAGTTTGGTGCTCAGAAAATTTGGAAAAAATAATACTTTTTTGGATATATTTATTGCAATTGGTGAATAGTTGACCTGTATCTCTGAAAAAGGGCTTGTTTAAAAGAAAATTCTCTCAGCTTTCTATATCTGTGCTCATTTTTAGAAAAATTCTGTACATAAATAATTGGTTAGGAGACTTTTGTCAAAATGTTCATAGTCAAGCTGGTAAAATAAAAAAAAATTTATTTTATTTTTTATTTAAACCCAATTTTCTATTTTAAAAATTTACTACCTTTTTAAAAAAGAAACTAAATGAAAAAACAAAAATTTATTTACCCAATAAAAATTTTTCTCATTTTGCGAAGCACTAATGGTACATTTAAAAAAATAATCGCAAAGTTATGCGCTACGGAATAAGACATACAGAAATACAGTAAAATAAGTGAAAGAACTCTCAAAAACTTTAAAGAAAAATAAAATTTTTAGTGCAACGGTTTGTAAGGGAGAATTTATGTGTCAAAAATGTATTGATTTTGCGTTGTTGTTGCGTTCTACAAAAATTCATGTACCGTTTTAAAATTTCTGAAATATAGTTAGACAATTCTGAAATACAATTGGAAATGGTGTAGTAAGAAACATAGGCCCTAATTATGTAATTCGTAACGTAACATCAAAGAATTTCTGTAGAAAGCAACAACAAAATTACAAATTTGCGAATTACATATGTTTCTTACTACACCATTTCGAATTGTGTTTCAGAATTTTCTAACTACATTTCAGAAATTTCCAATTTAACTTCAAAAATTTCCAATTGTAACTTCTGAAAGTGTCCAATTGTATTTCAGAAATTTATGTTTTTATAACTAATACAAATTTCGAAATTAGAAATGGACGATAGCATTTTGTCTGAGCCGCCATTTAGCATCTAATGTTTACTGATCTTGGGTAACCGGAACATATTCCGGGAACTGAGCGATTTGTACAATTGCTTACCAATGTTTCCCACGTGCCATAGAATGTAACCGCGATGATATTTTGGCAGTTACTTTTAAAAGCCGCAACAGAATACCACGAATGGATAGCAAAAAAGATGTTGTATGTAAATTGCAGCTATAGGCCGAAACTTTATTTATTTACCCCCGGCTTGGCCCGTATTTTTTTTTTTTTTTTATACATTTTTTATTTTAATAGGTTCCTTTTTTTTTTTGTTGTGAATTTTGAAAAAAATGCTTTTTTCACCGAGTTTTTTTTTTATCTTTTTTGCTCTCTTATCTCCACTTAAGATGTTTTGTCAAAATGCCGCAGAATTGTTTTATTTTATTCAACTTTGAATTAAAATTTAGTTAGATTATTTTATTTAACTTTTGTGTATCAAAATTGTAACAGCTTTAGGCTTCTTATAAGCTTGACTATGATTATTTTGACAAAAGTCTCCTATCCAATTATTTATGTACAGAATTTTCTAAAAATCAGCACAGATATAGAAAGTTGAGAGAATTTTCTTTTAAACAAGACCTCTTTCAGCGCTACAGGACAACTATTCACCAATTGCAATAAATATTTCCAAAAAAGTATTATTTTTTCCAGATTTTCTGAGCACCAAACTTTCAAGTCAAAAACCGGAAGCTCGATTTTGATTTTAGAACCATGGTTTCTTTAGGAAAAGTTCTTAGAATTATGTGTAGATTACGATTTTGCTATACGCTTTGTCACTTTTTTTGGGCCCGAACAAATTGACCCACTCTAATATATATATATATATATATATATATATATATATAAATAAAAAAAAAGTGTTGTTTATTTAAAAAAATCCCGGGATCCAGAAATCCCGGAATTCCCGGATCGGGATTTTCTGAAATCAATCCAGATTGGCATCCCTAGTAAGTATGTACTGTACCTTTAGTTATTTGTTGGACGTAGTGGATCAACTGCATCAATTATTTTAGTGTTAAAGCTATTTGTTGGTGTATCCGTTATTTTAAGCGGTTCTCTAGTGTGTCTAATTTGTTTGTTTTTTGACACAGATCGCAGTTGGATACATAGTTTTTTATGCTTTTATTCATACCTTTCCAAATGTATTTTTGTTTTAATTCCAACACAGTCGTTCTTACTCCGAAATGACCTCCTTGGGGTGTATCATGATATAATTTAATTAGGTCTAGCTTTCTCTCCTCGTCTAGTATATTCTGAGGTTTTTTATATAATATTATCACTATGTCATCTTTATTGTTTCCACAATACTTATTGTATTTGGCCTTAAAATCATCCGCGGGAATTATACTCAATATTGCATCATTACTTTTGATTGCAAATTTCTTATTGTTAATGTTTCTTACTTTCTGTAAATACGATGATAGCTTATCCATAAGAGTACCTAAATACAATGGATTATCGCTACATCTAACACTTGTTTCATTATTTTCTATATCACACTTTACTGTGTGTTCATATAATTTTCTTATATCGCTTATTGGCCTCTTTTCTAATATAAATTTCAATTTATTTGCGCGCTTAATATCATTGATGGAAGTGCAGTCCCACATATAGAGTTGACAAGCTCGGTATGAGATCCGCTTATGATATTATTATTTTCTGATTAGTTTTTGCTCACACTTCTTGTTACTACTAGTGTTTTCGTTATCCTCTCATCATTCTCTGATGGTATCATGTTTTTCAATATGTCAGAATTAATTTCTACTCTTGACAGTGCATCTGCATTTCTGTTCTTTGCCCCCTTTTTGTATATTATCTCGAATTCATATTCTGAAAGCTCTTATCTAATTATTGTTAATTTTGAACTAGGATTTTTGTGCGAATATAGGGATACCAATGGTCTATGGTCGGAAATGGTCTGAAAAATTGTATTCCTCAATAAATACCTAGCAATTATTTTTCAATTACGGGTTTGTTTTTCTCATGTTTGTTGAGAGATCTACTTGCATTGGATATACGTAGATCATCACCAATTGGACCTTGAGATAAAACTGCACCTAGTGCGAAAACCGATGTAGATGTAGAATCGGTGGAATGATTAGTTTGTTTTAAAGAGTTTTAAATGCTATTTGGCATTCTTGAGATCATTAAAATTGTATACCCTTCTTCAATAATTTGTTTAAACAAGTAGCAATATCTGCGAAATTTTTGATAAATCTTCTATAGTAAATGCAAAATGCCACGAATCTTCTTACGTTGTCGGGCCTACTCGGAATTGGGTATTTTAAAATTGCTTCATACTTGCTCGGGTTTGGTTTGATACCACTTGATGTTACATATCTAATGTCCTGAATATACTACTTCTGGTTTAAGAAAACAACACTTGCTTGCATTCAGTTTCCATTCTTGTCTGGTTTCCAAGTGACAAGCAATAGATTGTGTAGTAAAATTTATATGAAAAGCACTCAAAAAACTTAATGATTTTCATATAAATAATTCTACACAACAAGCCGATAGCCTTTGTTGCTAGTGCTTTTAGCTTTTAAGATTTATTGTAATTTTAATTATAATAAATATGTAAATAAATAAAAAAAAAAATAAAAAATTCTACACAAACAATTGTTTGTCACCTGGAAACAGCACATATATTTAGATAATCTGTCAAAACATTAATTAAGTTGTCGTTGTGATGTTGAAAGCTACATCCAAAAACAATATGTCATCCGCATATAAAAATGCTTCAGACTGCAATCCGGACAATGCTATTGTTAGCATTCTTTGAAAACTATTTTCAATCCAAAAGGTAACCTGGTAAACTGGTAATGACCATTTGGAGTTGAAAAACGGTATACAGTCTTGAATCCCTATCAAGTTCGATTTGACGGAATTAACTTGTCATGTCCGAGGTAGAGAAATATTTTACTCTACCCAGTTTATCAAACACATCATCTAGTCGAGATAAGGGAATTTGTCATTTACTATCTTGTCATTCAGTTTCCTGAAATACACAACTAAGCTCCATTTCTGCAGATCGTTCTGCCCCTTTTTGGGAACTAACAAAAGTGGAGCGTTGTATGGGCTTATAGAGGGTTCTATGATTTTTTGTTTTAATAGCCCTTTAAACTGATTATTTATCTCCTCTGTATGCGTCTTTGGTAAACGATAGTTTTTTATGTAAACTGGATTTGAGGCATTCAATTGGATAGTTTGATTATAGAAATTGTTCGTTATCAAATTATCCAAATTATTATCCAAATGATATACTGACTGATGTCTCTTAAGAATTTTTAACAAACTCCCTTTTGCTACGTTATCCTGGTTGTCTATATTGAGTTCTTTTAAGATTCGATTGAATCGTTCCTCATCACATTTAGTCCAATTTTAGGTAGTTCTGTATTATAATCTTCTAATGGAGTGGTTTCTATCTTCAAATTATGTATTATTGCTGGGTTATTTGAAACATTTAGTATTTTTATATGTTTGTTTCCATTTTATGGAATTATGGCGTTTGCCAGAAATATGCCTTGTATTGTTTCTCTATTGCATCTTCTTTAATGCCTATATCAAATGGTATTATAATCGCACTTCTTGGTGGGATTTTAACAAAATTTACACCAAATCTGTTGTCATATATCGGCAATTTAAAAATTTCTTCTCCTACGTTAACAGTAAGTATAAATGTCTCATAGTCTATGTTGCAATTGTATTTTAGTAAAAAATCACGTCCGATTATGCCGTCAGTGCCAATGGGAAAATCTTCTCTAATCATATGTATTCTATGTTTAAATACTGTTTCATCGATTTGTATAGATAATTCTGTGGAACCTAATGATTTTATTTCTTCTCTAGTGATTCCTGTTAAACAGCAATAGTCATCTGGATCTTCATCGTATCTGGTAACAAATCTTCTTTGCCGAGAGATACGTCTGCACCCGTATCTATCAGAAAGGTTAAAACACGATGTGTGTTCAACACATTTAGTTTAATATAGTTCTTGATATCAGATGAAATGCTAAATATTTGGTTAGAATTTATTCGCTTTGATCCGAAGATGCCTGATGGTATGCTACCTCCGGATTTGTCCCGTTTCCCTGTTCCTGCACACAAAATGCATTTCGTCCTCTATTATTATTACGATGGTTATTACTGTTACGATAGGTTTTGTTATTATTATTGTTTCTATTTGTTTAGTGCTACATCGCGGTTGTGTTTTTAAAAAAGCTCCGAATTATTTTCAAATTTTAAAATATATACTGTGTAAACAAAAAGTTATTATACATCTAAATATTCAGAATTATTTATTCTATACAAAACTATATTTAAAAAGATAAACAATTAAATGAATCAAATAAAAATATAAATAAAAGTTTCTTGAGTTTTAAATTAAAACATAAATATTGAAACCAAAAGAACCTAAACAAAACAAAATAACAACAAATTATAGACTAGTGCTTTTAATAAACAAACCAACAAATACAAAACCTGTTTTCTGAACTTTTGTGTATTGTAATTGCTCATCTGCTTCACTTCTTATTTCTTTCATTTACAACAACACCCATGTAAACAACAACATCGACTAAAGAGATAAATAAATAACATTACTTTAAATCATTAAATCTCAACTCTTAAATTTTCAATAACACCAATAAAATACTTAAAATTTCATATAATATTTAAATTCTACCGTAACTCACTTTTAAATTCAAAAATTCTGTGAAACAATCTTACAAACATATATACTTAATCACGTTCATATTAAAAACAAAACTCTCTCTTGCTCTCATACTTCAAATAACTGTGTTGCCAAAAATTTTTGTTTTACATTTTATTTTTCTTAAATTCTGATTCGGATAATCGTTATTCCTATAGGAAATGTCGTGTATACTAAAAAACTGTTCTATAAAAAATGATGATGAAAGAATGATATCCTGTTGGCTCTGCCATGGTCTCTGCCATTTTAAATGTAGTGGTTTGTCTACGTTAGTAGCTGAATCTCTCATCAAGGATAATGGACTTCACTGGTGCTGTACTGCCTGCAGGAAAATTGTTGTGAGTTTTTATCGCTTTTTTCAGGCAACTTTAACACATTTTAAGGAAATTGAAAATGAAGCCGGAAAGCTGGCTGAAAGTATTTCCACATATGGTAAACTTTTTGAAGATTTTAATTCGCTTGACAACTTAAAATCTCCTCCTCAATCTTCACCCAAACGTCGAAAATCTTCGAGAAAAAATAAAGAAACAAATGAAGTAATTTCTGTCGCTCCTGCCAACTGTGCTGCTTCATTGCTCTCAATACCTGGTACGGTATCCCTAAACCAGGTCCTGTTGTTGTTAAGTCTCCTGATTTTCCTTGTACATCATCTCAAGTCATTACCGGAGAAGCTTTACCTATCATTCAAAATTACAATAAAAACGAGCAACAAAAAATCAATCCTGGCACTGTATCTCAAAACAAAGAAAATGACGGGAATATATCTAACACGCATAGAGGACTACGGGTGATTCCTCCAAGCAAACATATATTTATATCACGTCTTGCATCTGATACAACAGCAGAGGAAATTGATTATTATATTAAATCTAAAATAAGCATGAGCCTGGTATAACCTTCCATAAATTTACATACTCGCAACAGAGAAGCATAACATCTTTTAAGATATCTGTCCCTTTTGACATTTTTAGTCAAGTTGTTGATCCGTCATTCTGGCCTCTTCATGTCTTAGTCCGTGAATATGAATATAATAATAACAATCGCAATATTGCTCATCTTCCTTCTCGTGTGTCAACTTTCTCAAAAAACTAAATAATATATCAGATTTTCAACTTTTTATTATTTACCAGAATGTTCGTGGTCTTAAATCCAAACTTTCAAACTTATATTTACAAAGCTTTAATTTAAATCATCATATTGTTGTATTCACTGAAACTTGGTTAAACAACAGTTTTTTGAACTCGGAAATACTTTGCAATAATTTTCATATTTTTCGTCGAGATAGAATTACAACTACGACTGGTGGTGGAGTGTTAATTGCTATCTCAAACATTTTTCCAATGGAAGAAATAAAATTAGACATACCTTTTAATATCGAGTTCGTGGCAGTTTCTTTAAAGATAAATAACATCAAAATATTTATAACTTGTTCCTACATCCCACCTCATTCTAATCCAATTATCTACAAACAACATATAGAAGCAAATAAAAACGTAACTTTAAAACTCAGCCCCGTTGATTTAATTTTTGTGTTTGGTGATTTTAATTTGCCTAGTATTTCATGGGAGTTTTCAGCTGAACATAGTTATTACTTGCCCACGCAAAGTAATGATATTGGAGATGAAGTTTTTAGAAATATATCAGATTTATATCTGCATCAAATAAATGGTATATGTAAAATTTATGGGAAACTACTGGATTTAATATTTGTGAACGAGCCAAATGAATGTATTGTAAACCGTATTGACCCTGTTACTTTACCTGAGGATCTGTATCATCCTACAATAGAAATAACCTACAATTTATTTACTAATAACACAGTAAAAGAATATTCTACTTTAAACGAAAAAGTTTTCTGTTTTAATCGAGCAAATTGCATGGAACTAAACAATCGTATATTTAACACTAACTGGCTTCAATTGCTGACTACTTCGAATAGCTCGTCGTATTCTGTTGACGATTTGACCAATACCTTTATAAAACTGTGCTTAGTTATATGGAGGAATGCATTCCTAAGCACTTACCACGTAACAAATCCGGCCCACCCTGGAATACTAAACAACTTTCGTCTCTTAAGAATTTAAAAAACAAATACTTTAAAAAACATAAAACCACAAGAGCTATTTTTTACTATGAAAAATATGCAGTTGCGCGTGCAGAATATAATTTGCTTAACACAGAACTGTATAAGATTTATCTCCGTAATGTTAAGCGAAACTTTGTTCACGATCCCAAATCATTCTTCAAGTTTGTTAATACCAAAAGGAAATCCACAGGATTTCCAAAAGTCATGAAATACCAAAGTTCCGAGTCTAGTGATGAATTAAAAATCAGCAATATGTTTGCCGACTTCTTTGCTTCTACATATTACGATGCACTGTATGATGCTAGTAATGTCTACCCTCACAGGATAATTTTTAACCAAAATATATCTTCGTTTACTATCACTACCTCTCACATTCTAAACTGTTTAAAAAACGCTAAGTCATCATCTTTTAGTGGTCCAGATGGCATACCTAGTTGTGTTTTAAAAAATTGCGCAACTGCTTTAACGACACCTTTATCTATCATCTTTAACGCTTCTTTAAATTGTGGTTACTTTCCGAAAGTTTGGAAAGATTCATATATTATTCCATTGTTTAAATCAGGAAATAAATTGGATATATGCAATTACAGAGGTATAGCCAAACTGAGTGATATTCCAAAACTTTTTGAAAAATGTTTAATGGATTGCCTCACTTATCAAGTTTCTGACTTATTGTCACCACGTCAACATGGCTTTCGAAAAGGATTCTCTACTATGACTAACATTATCCATTTAACAACGTTAGTTAATAGAGATTTTGCCAATGGACACCACACTGACGCTATTTACACTGATTTCAGTAAGGCTTTCGACAAAGTTAATCATCCGCTATTGTTGAAAAAACTGGATGTAATGGGTTTCAATAATAACTTCCTGAGCTGGATCAAATCATATTTGTCATATAGAACTCAATCTGTAAAATTTAATACGGCAATTTCGGAAAAAATCAATGTAAGATCTGGAGTACCTCAGGGAAGCCACATTGGTTCAATTTTGTTCCTTCTTTTCATTAATGATTTGCCTGAAGCAGTTCAACATTGTAATGTATTGATGTATGCAGACGACGTCAAATTATTTTCGACTGTAAAACATCCTTGTGATCAACAGCATCTACAAAATGACCTGGATAGTTTTGACAATTGGTGTAAACTTAACTTGATGGAACTATATTTAAATAAATGTAAACATATGCAATTCTCCAGAGTAAAAAAGTGTGCTTACTCCTACGTTCTTGGTGGCTGTACTTTACAACATGTTAGTGAAATAATGGATTTGGGAATATTGTTAGACAAAAAACTTAACTTTATCCAACATATAACGATGACTGTTAATAAATCCCGTAGCGTTCTGGCTTTTATTAAAAGATGGGCAAAGGAATTCAACGATCCCTTAACCACAAAAAGTCTTTATACTTCGCTCGTCAGACCAATTTTGGAATACGGCAGCATTATTTGGGACCCGATCTATAATATTCATAGTGATCGTATTGAGTCAGTGCAAAAACAATTTCTTATTTTCTGCTTAAGAAGTAAATATAGAGGATGCCTGGTATTACCTTCATATTCAACCAGACTAGCTGAAATAAATTTACCAACGTTAAAAAGCCGGCGAATGATGCTAAATATATCATTTATGGTCAATCTTTTAAATGGTAGTACACATTCCGAATTTTTATTGAGTAACGTAACTTTTAATATTCCTCAACGTTCACTTCGTTTTTTCAACCCTCTATATGTCAGAACATGCCGAACAAACTTTGCGATGTCAGATCCAATAAGAAAATTATGCAACTGTTATAATGAAATGTATAACTTTTTTTTTTTTTTTTTTGATATGTGAGGTAGGGTTAAAAATGCCTTCGCACTTACAGTGACCGTCGTCAACTGCGTCGAGTGGTGTTTCCACTAAAACAATCCCTCCTCATTTTCTGGTGAAGTGCCTTCCCGGAACTGCTATCCGTATTACTTCGGGAAGGCCCAGAAACTTCGTCCTCGGAAGGACTACTCTATTTACCCACGTCTGGGTCCATCATGTTCATAGCCAGCGTGCTCTTGCTGCTCATCCTCCGTTCGTTGGCGCTCACGTTGCCTCAAATTATCAAGGTCTTTTTTCTTCGTCCGTAACACATTTTCGACATAGTGTCCTACTGCATTCCATTTGTCTCCGCATTCGATCATTTTTTCCAACTATATTATCAGCATTAAACTCGCCGATTTGTTCCCTCAGTGCGTTTCCTTCTGCGGACCATCTGGTACAGTTAAAGAACGTGTGTTCCGCATCATCGTTCGCCTCGCCGCAATAGATACAAGCAGGATCACCCGTCTTGCCCATGCGGTACAAATACTTTTTAAAGTATCCATGACCCGAGAGAAATTGGGTCAGAAAGTAGTTAACCTCCCCAGATTTCCTCTGCGTCCATCTTTCTATATATGGGATGAGCCTTGCCGTCCATCTACCGGTCGTTTCTGTGCTCCATCTGTTTTGCCATCGCTGGATGGTTTGAGATCTCCGCTCTGCAGCACTAATACCAGGAACATCTCCCCTAGATTGCCATGCTTCATTTCGCTCAAGCGCCAAGAGATCGACAGGTATTTCTCCGCTTATAACAAATACCGCGTTGCCCGAAACCGTACGGTAAGCCGAAGCGACTCTTAGTGCCGCCGTGCGCTGAACTGCCCCCAGTACTTTGCGTTTAGTCTTCGCCCGCAAATATGAAATGTATAACTTTATCGACTATTCTCTGAACATTAATATCATAAAAAGCAATATCATATTATATTTAAATCAATAATGTTTATTCTAAACTTTCTTTCTTTGCTTAAATAAATTATTATGTTAATACATTAATACATTAAGTTAGTCTGTAAGGAATTTGTCCATAGACTTAAATTAAATAAATAAATAAATAAATAAAAAAATAAATAAATAATGTCTCTGTTGTTGTTATTATGTCCGTGGTTATTATTGTTCCTCATATAGTTACCTCTATTACTGTTATTCACCCCGTTACGGTTTGTTCTATTATTGTAATTGTTTATATTCTGACTGTTATTGTTAAATACATTGTTGTTATTATTTGCATATCTGTTTCCGGTGTTACTTCTATTGAAATTGTTGTTTCTGTTGTGGGAATAATTAGTATTGGTACTATTCCTATTATTATAGAAATTCCTGACTTTGTTTCTTGGTTGACTAGTTTGAGACATTATTTGGTTTTGCCTAATGTCAGCAGAAACTTCTGTTGCTATCTCTATAGCTTTTCTGAGTTTCTTTACTCTGCTTCCTTCCAAAGTTCTTACAATCTCTCTATTACTGAGTCCGTATTTAAATATTGTACCGTTTGTCTCACTAATTACACTTCTGTATCTCATTCAACTCCATCGTGAGTTGTTCTATTCTATCAGCAAATTTCTGTATTGATTCAGTTTGTGTAATTCTCGCTAGTTCATTTAGAATAACATTGGGAGATTTTTTTGGTTTATAAATCTCTTTTAACGTTGTGATTAAAGTGGCTATACAAGTTGGAACTCTTGTTTGTCTTATTTTGTTCTGCACTTTGAGTGTTAACTTTGTTTTGTATACAAAGTTGAAAAATGAAACACTTTTTCTTTGTTGGGAACGTATCCCTGAGAATCTCGAAATTCGCTAAAAATGGATTTAATTCTGCCTTTGTTCCTTCAAAGGTCGTTATCAATTTCGAAATTGATGCCAGTTCGGCAGCATTAAGGTTTTCCTCCGTCATATTTATAGGATTTCTAATTATTGTCCCTACTGTATGTGTACTACTGCCTTGTGCAAGTTTATCCTCGTGTAATTTGAGGATTCCCAACGCTTCCTCCTTGGTTTGTCTAAACTTTGCAGTCTGTCGCTGTTATTCCTCTCGAGATAACATAGTGTCTGCCAAAAATTGTATAATATTCTCTTCTAGCTCTTTTAGCTCCTTCTTCTTTGATTCTATTGTATCTAATGTATAACCCTTGCTTAGAGACTTCCTAGCGTTGGTTATCAAACTTTTTAATGTTTCATAAATGCTGTCCATTTAGCATTTTCATAAAAGTCCTCTAAAGTTGGTGTGCCTTGTAGACCTATAAATCTTCAATGGCTACTCTAATCTCTCTTATGTCAAATTACTGTCTTCTACAAACAAAATTTAATAATATCTTATACAACTGTTAAGCACCCTTTCTCATAACTATTTTATGTAATAATTTTGAACTTTATTATGTTCATTTCTATATATATTTATTCTTTAACATTATCTATTGCAACATTATTGTTGTTAATATTGTTACTATTGGCATACTTATGTTTTATTACATATTTTTTAAAATATTTGTTTATCTTATAGGCTATTAGCAGTATGATTGATATTATAATTATGATTGTTATGTTTTCTGAAATAACGACCATCGAATTATTGGCGTTTCCATCTACAACAATGTTTTCTTGGATGTCTACCTTACTTTGTGGTTTACCCATTTTATTACCCCAAATTGGACCTACCATTTAGAATCTATAATTTTCTCTTTTTTTTTAACTTTGGTTTTTTATAAATTTTTACAAAGTTAGTAGAAGTACAGTACTTCTTACTATTTGACGTCTTATCTGTTTCTCTATGTATCTTTTTAAGTATTTTATTATGATTACTACTGTTGCTGTACTATACAAATAAAAATGACTACTTCTACGCTCACGCTTATGGCAGTTGTAGCTTCAGTTATTTTTGTTTGGGTGATGCCCATTTCTCTTTTCCTTTTTGTTTAAAATAGTGTTTTTTATACTGTAATTAACAATACTGTTTTTTTTTTATATAAATATATAGAAAATTTTTCACTACAAAAATCATGGGTTTATATCATGCCTTTATTTTTATTTACTATACCAAATTTAGTTATTTCTTAATTAATTCTTTTTTTTTTTTTATTTTCTTAAAATTTTTATTTTGTCTTTGATCTGACCTATTTCTTCACAAATTTTTGTTAGGCTGGTTCTTTCCTCATAGGTTCTCTGGTGTTCCAATACTTTTAGCTGTGTATTCAGTTTGCTTACTCTTCCTCCCCTTTTTTTTGTATTCGGTAAGGGATATATTTCATACCGGGCTTCTACCGTTGGTTTCTTACTCTAATTGGCTTTGGCTTTGGGCCTCTTTCTAATATGGTTGATTTCTCTTCTTGTTTCCATTCCTCTAGGAGCTTAGCCCATCGCTGCTCGGCTTCTTTTAAGTCCTTCAAGATGTCCTCCCATGTTTCACTCATGAAAAAAAATTTAAATAATTTTTTATTTGTGGTCAAGGTCATATAGATCTTCGACTAAGCTTAAGCTCTGTGTGTCGAGGATCTATTTCCTTAATTTAATTTTAAGCAAGGATAAGCAGTTTTGCTTTGTATTCCTTTTGCTATTTTTAAATTATATTAAGGATCAGGGCAGGATCGGCGTATGGTGTTCTACCGTAAAATAAAACATAAGCGAGACCTTTGATTCTTGGATTATAATTGATTCTTTATTTTTCATTTTCACTTCTTATAACTAAAATTTTATGGTTACAGAGATTGAGTGACTTTTGAATTCACTCAATAACTTATTCTTTATCTTTACTTATTCTACTTACTAGTTTACAATCTATAATTACTACTTACATATCTACGTCACATTTTTACTCATGCAGTCTTATGCAGTACGTAAAAAGGAGGGGCTTAATTATATGCATACTCCCTACTCATTATTGCAATACAAAACAGTTGACGCAATTATTAGTCAACCGCTTTGTTTGATTTGAAATTCATTACGTTAGCAAAAAAATGCAAGGCAATGACTCCAAATCAAACTTCGATTATTGTGGGATCACTTACATAAGAATGCATGCATGGGTGGTCACTATTAGAGGTTTTGGTGTGCCAGCTCTTGTCTACACTACAGTTTTAACTAATGGAACATTGAGATCCTTGTGAATATTTGAGTTTTTAACATACCAATGGGCAGCTGTGATAATTCGAAGTAGTTTATTTTGGCGCCTTTGAATTTTTTCGATATTAGAGGCTGAGGCAGTGCCCCATAACTGAATACCATAGCACCAGATTGGGTTTAAGATGTAGTTGTAAAGAAGAAGTTTGTAGTCGAGACTAAGGACAGAATTTCTTTCAATAAGCCAACGAATTTGGATGGCTTTTAGTTTCATTTGAGTTAATTTCGCCTCTATATGGCTTTTCCACGTTAAACGGCAATCTAGATGAATACCGAGGAATTTTACATGCGAATTTTGAGGTATTATTATGAGGAGAGCTTAAATAATCGCCTTCTTTAACAATAAACTTTCGACCTAGGAGGCCTATATGACTCAATTTTTGTGTGATCCTTTCCAGGTTTAGGTATCATGGTGACTAAGGAGACCTTCCACTTTTGAGGATAGTATTCAAGGCGTAAAATAGCATTAAAAATTAAAAGAATAATTTTCTTTGCTATGGAGCTACCCACCAATTGCATTTTGTTGCTGATCTTATCAAAATCAGGAGCCTTTTTGGGGTTTAAATCACCAATAGCCTTATCGATTTCTCTTATCTCAAATCTTAGCGGAACAGCTGCTTTAGCAGCAGCAGGTGGTAACTCGACCGCAATATCGTGAGATATATTTGGGGTAAATACGTTTTTTAAATGATTGACAAACAGATTTCCTTTTTCAACATCATTTCTTGCCCAACTTCCATTCAAGTTTCTTAATGGTGGTTTAGAGACAACTGGCCTTTTGAGATTTCTAGGTGCACGCCATAATGAGTAGTCTGATTGTGGGGTTGCATCAAGTTCCTTAAGATATTTTTCTAAAGAAGCCGTTTTCTGAGTCTGCAATAACTTTCTTAGTCTTTTTGTACACTCTTTTAGTACGTTCTTATGTTGAGGGGATCTGTGCATTTGCCACTCTCTTCGAGCCCTCCTTTTTTCAGACAAAAGATGCTCGCCATCTGTGGAATATATTTTAATAGTTTTTGTTTTTTTTTTTTGGGGCAATATTTGAATGTTGAAAGGCTAGTTTCAGAAAACTGTCAACATTGTCAATAGAGCGATCTACATAATCCGGTGTACTGAGCGCAATATTTTCTGTGCAATGGGTACTGAGATATTTTTTATATTTTAACCAATTAATTTGCGTAGCTGTCGTCGGAGGTACAATTCTATTGGGGTTCATTATAGTAACAATTGTAGGTGTGTGGTCGGAAGATAAATCTAGGGAGGCTTCAACATGAATCGTTTCTATGGGAATGTTTTTAAGCACGCTGAAATCGATGACATCTGGAATTTTTTGATGAACAGTGGGCCAATATGTTGGTTGTCCGCCCGCTACCACATTTAAATCCATTTTAGAAATTGTGTTAAATAAAACACGACCCTTTGGTGTTATAAGTCGTGACCCCCAGAAGGTATGTTTAGCGTTATAATCGCCAGCTGCTAGGAAACACGGTCCTAATGATTTAAAATATTTATAATATTGGCTTTCTGATATTGAAAATCTAGGCGGGGAGTATAACGATGAAATTACTAAGTTTATATTTAATTCCTCAACGCAAATGTTCGTTGCTTGGATGTAATCTTCACAATGATCACACATTAGGAAGTGTTTGACTCGGGTTTTTATTAAAATGGCAGAATCTCCACAAGCTCTATCTCGAGGGTCCTTGGTATCATATAGTAAATAACCATTGATTTTAAACGTATTTCTTGAGGTCAAATGAGTTTCAGAAATCATCATGACATCAAATTGCTTATTTTTAAGAAAGTATTCTAATTCGTTTTTATGTTGGCGGATGCCGTTTGCGTTCCAAAAACAAATTTTTAAACAGTTCATGGCTTGTTATGTACAGCTTGCAATAACATCGATTGCTTTCTAAGAATTTCCTGCATCATCTTACCCATTGTATTCGTAAAATTAGTTACTGTTTGCACTAACGTTTCCATGGTTTTTTCTAGACGACTTAAATTAGAAACTGGAGTTTCATCATTACTTGGCGAAGCACCTTGAATTGGCACATGGTTTGATTTTAGGACGTTAGCGTAAGAGGTTCTGTTGTTACTAGGCTGAGGAGCCTGAATGTCATTAGTGTTTACCGGTTTTTGTTACCTGCGTTTGAGGGGGATTAGTTTTCGGTCCGACCGACTGCTTGACGATAGTATATACAGGGCATCCTCCATAATTGGCGGTGTGATTACCGACACAGTTGCTACATTTTTTTACGTTGGGGTCGGTTCTAGACTTGTCGCAAAGAGCTGTTCCATGTAATTCACCACATACTACACAAACAGGGGGTAAGTAGCAGTATGCCTTAGTATGGCCAAATTCCTGGCAGTTTAGACATTGAACAGGACCATTTCTTTTGTGCGGCTCCTCAATAGTTACCCTTCTGTACAGAATATATTTTAAATTATAAATTGGATGCGTTTCATTTTTTTTTTTTTTGAGCTTAATGTCGCCGAGTTCTAGCTCCACTCGAAATAGTGGTTGGGGATTTTTTCCCTTTTTTTTGATATTTGTTACGTTTTTTATTTTAAAGCCCTTCTCTTCCAAAAAAGCTTTAATTTCCCCTGGGTCTACGCATGAGTCTATGCCCTTGATTACTACCTGAAGACCTTTACTGCTCTTCAGTTGATTTGTATAAAAGTTTTTATTAGATAGATTAGATAGAGATATTTTTCTTTATTGAAATATATAATATTACGTATAACAATATTTGTTTTAATATAAAACTTTGATATAAAAATTATAATTATATTTTAAATAAAGATATTTACGGCTTGGTTTTTTAACCGTCAGCCGGAAGTTTGCCTTTAAAATATTTTTAACTATTGTTAAAATTGTATTCATCGACTAAAAATTTTCTATATGTTAATGCATTTTTTACAAAAAGATAAAGTGAACTCCAGTTTTCTTCTCTTCCCCCATTTAGAAGATCATAAATTTCATAATCTGTAAGTCTTGAGTACACTAGGAATTTTCTTCGTATATTTGCAAGTATTGGGCACCTTCCTATAAAGTGCAAAATTGTTTCATCTTCATTCAGGTTACACAAAGAACAAAGAGTGGATTGATTGGTGGTATATTTATTTGAATTTAGCATTAAAAGATCTCCGCGAGTTTTCATTATTAAGGATATTTGGTGTTGGTTATATTTTTCGTTACAATAGGTAAGGCCTTTTGAGTGGTCTAAAAACTTATATATTCGTTGTTGAATTTTTAGTGCAGTTTCGCGGTAGTTTTGACTAGATTTAGATTTCATAGTATCAATTAACGATTTGCACGAGTTATTCCATATGTTTTTAGATTGGTGTATATTATTTGAATTCAAATCAAAAGAATTCAAACGATCAACGTAATTTTTGTACCAGTAAATGTTTTTTGATATTATTTTTGATGAAAGTCTGTGAGGTAGCCTATGATTTTCATATTCGAAAAGCGTCTTAGAAATATATTGAAGGTGTAGACTGTAAGTATACAGGTGTGCATCTTCTTGACCGGTTTCTAGAGCAAGTACGTAGTTTGGGGTATTTTCTGGTAATTTTAATATGCGTTTAGTAAAAAACCTTTGCAATTTATCAACAATGTCAAACCAACCCAGGCCCCAAACCTGAGCCCCATATGCTTGTATAGATCTGCAAACAGCTTGAAATAACTTCCACTTTGCCTTTAGCGACACATCCCTTTTTGCAATAAAACTTTTCCACGTGATATTTACACAAACTTTTGCAGCATCATTTTTTGTAGTTATATGTTTCGTGTAAGACATTGCCGGAGTTAGTATAATACCTAAATACTTGTATTGAGCCACGACTTTTACCTCATCTCCTTTAAACTTCCACTTTTCATTTAAGGCAACACGACCACCTTTCCTAAAAACCATTATCTCCGATTTTGTTAAGTTCACTTCCATTCCCCATGTTTCACAATATATTTCCAAATTATTTATCATTCTCTGTAGGACGCTTATATTTTCGGCAAGAATGACAATATCATCCGCATACATTAAAATTCTTATGTTCAGTTCATCTATGAACAGACCGCCTTCCAGTTGCTCATGAAGGTCATTTAGATACAAGGAAAACAACAAAGGCGACAACAAACATCCTTGTTTTACGCCAGAGTTTGTACTAAAGTAATCTGAGATTTCATCTCCAGTCCATACTGCAGAAAATGTATGTTTATATACATGTTCTAAAAAGTTAACTATTTTTGTGGACAATCCCATTTGGCGTAGTTTATACATTAAAAGTTGTCTTGGTATGCGATCAAAGGCAGCTTTAAAGTCCACAAAAAACGCGTAGACTCTCTTATGTTCATGAAACTTGATATTGACAATTGCCGTTAAATTATAGATGTTATCAATTGTCGAATAGCCTTTACGAAAACCAGCTTGGAACTCATTTAAAGTTTTATAGTTTGTGGTCCATTGTGTTAATCTTTCATGTATAGCACCCATCATTATCTTGGCTAAGCAATTCATGAAGGAAATTCCCCTATAATTGCATGGCATATTAGCATCTCCTTTTTTATGTATTGGGAAAACAATACTACGCTCAAACACCTCAAAATAACCACTTCCGTTTAATATATTTGTAAAGACTTTCGCCAAAGCGCTTAAAAAGTTATTACTTGCGTTTATAAAAAATTCATAGGGTATTCTATCCTCACCCGGCGCTTTGTTTTCTTTGACCTTTGCCAGTACCAACCTAATCTCTTGCAGTGTAAAAACTTTATCTAGATCTGTATCCACGACTAAATTAGCCGCATACTCCATCTCCAGTGCTCTACTTTGCGGGTTTAACAACATTTCAAAGTATTCTTTAAAATTTTCTGCGCTTATATTATTTCCAACCAATCGTTCTTCTTGCCTTATTTCTTTAGCTACTAGCCACCATTGTTTGCTGTCTTTAACCAAGTTTAACTTTTGTTCTAATTGTTTATAATAATTTACTTTTTTTGTTCTACAAATTGTTTGATATTTGTTCTTCTTCTCTGTGTATTTTTCTTTATCAACATCATCTTGAGAGATTCTAAACTTTTGTAAAGCTGCGAGGGATTTTTGCCTCGCATTATTGCATTGAATATCAAACCATTTATTCTTAAATTGTATGTGTTTGCCATTTTTTTTTTGTACTTTATACGATTCAACAATTAATTTCGACATATCGCTTAAGTTAAGATTGTCTTTATATTTTTGCATTTCATTTAAATTTGAATTAAGCTTGGCACAATAATTATCTTTGTTGTTGTAGTTCCATTTTAACTTTGGCAATAGGTTCATTTTCCTTTTATCATTTTGTGTTGTTGTGAAATTAAGGTAAAGTGTGATTGGTAAATGATCAGACCATGTTTGATTATCCACAGTAAATTTTTCGACCATTGTTAATATATCAAGTGACACTGCGCATATATCATTTACTGAATTTCCTGAACTGCCAACATACGTGAAACAACCTTCTCCATCGCCTGCTGTTCTTCCATTTAAAATCACCAGACCATAATTATTACAAAAATCGATAAATGTTTTGCCATTTGGTTTTACAACTTTGTCCATTGACTTTCTACCACTTAAGCCAGCCTTAAAGGAATTTTCGAGAATTTCATCCAAATATTGTTGCTCTTCGCCAATTCTGACATTCAGATCGCCCATTATAATAGGGTTGATTATTTCATTTTCAAGTAAGGCATTAACTAAGTCCTCAAACTCATTGCCCCAATTTGCACCGCGTAAGTAAGCTGGTATTATCGTGAAGTTTTTTGAATTTAATTTTACAACCATAGTATCAACACTGCCATATGTCCTCATTTCAAACTTCACTCCAAAATTAGTTAAATTTTTACGAATACCAAAAACATAGCCACCAATACCTCTTCCAAACCTGCTATTACGTGTAGCTGATTTCCATTTAATATTAAAATTTTTGAATTTACCATTAAATTTTTCAAAACTACTATTTTCGACATGTGTCTCCAACAATATAAATATATCTGATTCCCATAAGTACTCAAATAAATCCAGATTATCAAATTTATTATTTAAACCGTTAACATTATAAGCAATTATTTTAAGTGTACAATTTTTATTTTCATTACATAAATTCTTATCAACTAAACATTGATTAACATTTTTAACTTTACTACATCCGGCTATACTTAGTTTTTTTGATTTAACAATGACATATAACACAAATTTATTGAATCAATTTTATCATTAAAAATCGTTTTTAAAAATTCTTTGCCATTTTGACTACCACACATTAATAATTTATCTTTATTCCAAAATAGCCATTTCTTATCAATTCTCATCCTATCATTTCTCACTAGTATTTTTAAATCTTTATTCAATGACTTAAGTTGTGTTTTTAATTGTAACATAACTTTTTTATTTTGTTGCTTTTCATCACTTAAATCTTTATCTACGAATACAGAGGTACCTTTAAGTTTCTTGGCGTTGTTAAAAACTGCATTTGCCATTTCTTCCGTCCTGAATTCTGCCACTCCACATACCGTTTCATCTGTCTCATACAGCTTACGGACCCATTTCACAACCAAATCCGGGATTCCCATTGTTTCAGCACATATTTTAGTAATATTTTCTTTCAAATCACCATTTTTTTTAATACCACGGAAGACTACATTTTTTTTGTTTGCTTTTATCTACTAGACGCATTAGCTCTTGATGATCCTTCTGATGTTCGAATTTTAGTATTTTTACCTCTTCCTTCAATGCCTCATTTTCCATCTTTAAATGTCCAACTTGTGAGCAGCAATCTTGCATTGTTTGTTTTACCTCCTCTATGTCGGCTTTGGTAGATAAATTTTTTAACTTCTCATCAAGCACCGTTTGAATTGAACCTTGAATTATGCTAACGATATCGTTTAGCTGCATATTTGCCGGTAAACTACTCGCCCCTGCATTTGACATCTCTTCAGGAGTTAACTCCGACTGCTTTCTTTTGGCTTGTTGGGTATTTGGTGTTGACAGTTTACCGTCGCTGGTTATCGTTCTTTGCATCCTAAAAGTATGCAACCGCTTTTTCGTTTTTTATAATTTATATTTAAGATCAACAACAGCTTTTTAAATTTACGTTCCAAAAAGCTCAATTGTGTTTATTTAAAAGCTCAGTTGTGTATATTTAAAAGCTTTTATATATTTTGCTTCTACAGGTAGCTTTTGTTTACAAATGCAACAAAATAAAAATATAACCGGCAACATTTAACACCATCAGCTGACTTTTATACAACTATTAATTTTTTTTATTTTTTTTTATTTGTCTCTCATTGGGATTTTGACTAATTTTAAAATCACTTTATACAAAAGTAAATGCAATTATATGCTTAGTTTATTTTTTCAAAACGTGGGTTTTTCTTTATTCAGAGCCTCAAATCTTGTAATTACTTTTAGAAAATCATCCTCGTGATTCACCTGTATTTTAGTCTCGTTAATGATACCTCGCTTTATTGCAGCTACATAAAAGGAATTTTCACCTATCACCGAAATTAAACTTTTTATTAACTCATTAGAGTTGTGCTCTCTAAGGTATATCGGGGGTGGCTTAGACGATTTTATGACGTTTGGTGCTTCTGAGGATTCATCCTCCA
Source organism: Pollenia angustigena (assembly GCA_930367215.1). Taxonomy (NCBI): domain Eukaryota; kingdom Metazoa; phylum Arthropoda; class Insecta; order Diptera; family Polleniidae; genus Pollenia; species Pollenia angustigena. Next base: position 3,942,203 of record OV884061.1, on the reverse strand, counting down.
GAATCGCAAAACGATTTTGTGTATTTATTCTATCAATAGTTGGTACTTTTGAGGCCGAAGCAACAGCTGAAGAAGTAGGGCTGGGACCCCGTTTCAGCACTGTTATATATCTGTACATACCAACTTGTACTTGGGGCTTTTGACAACTTTTTTCTAGAGGGTTTTCCATAGTGACTGTGGTTAAATTCATGGCATCATTTCCTACTAAGATTGTTTTTGCATTCGCGGCACTACTGGCGGACTCGGCAACACTTGTCCCAAGAGATAGTTTAATATTTTTTAATGTATCACTATCCACTGTTTTTGTTAACACCGAGGGTGATAGGGAACGTGTTCGAATAATTGGCTTAGCCGTTAGATAGTTTATATTGTTTTGTTTTATTTATTTCTGCATTATTTTCGTTTGCATGAACTAAAACGTAAACGTTTCTTTCATTTTCTCTTAGTGTTGTTACACTTTTCTTGCTCATGCAAAGAGTTGTTTTTATTTTCACCGTTTTGCTTTGCTCTTAATATTTTTATTATTTATTGTATTTTACAACAACAAAAAACACAAGTAAGAGTGCTATATTCGGCTGTGCCGAATCTTATATACCCTTCACCATTGTGCGAGCAGAATACAGAGGAACTAGACAAACACTAAATAAAACTGGTAAATATTTTTTTAAAATAAGAGACAACCGGTTTTGAACTTCGCTTTTCATAAGGGTCCAGAATATATATACTTTATAGGGTGTAGGATCAATATTGTAGAAATTACAGTTATATATACCTTTTTTACCTTCGGTGAAGGGTATAAAATGAGTAATTTTTGGGAATTCAGGGGTCTAATCACTATTGATTTTTTTTATACGATAGACACTGGCGTATCGAATGAAAACCCGATAAATGTAATGTCGAGTTACTCGATGTAGAATGCTATTATTTTAAATTCAATACATTTCATTCGATATCGAGTTTCAAGATACCAAAATAAACAATTTCGATCAATTTTTCTCGATATCGTATGCGGTGATTAGACCCCAGTATTTCGGTTATAACTCATAAAAATTTCCGATATTTTGGTATATAGGTCATATACATAGGACATATGGCAGCCCTAAAATTTAGGTTTTTATAAAAATGTTGATGTTTTTTAGCCCATTTCTGCAGTATTTTGCTCATAAATTACCCATTGTCTAACCGATTTGATAGTTGTATATACCGACGTGTTAAAGAAGAATTTTACCATTTACTTAAGTTATATTTATAAATAAACATTTATATATACTTGTATATATATCAGAGAATGGCTTTGTACATTTGAAAAAAAATCGCATTTAATACATGACAACAAATACACTCGTTTACGGGTCATACAGTCAAACTAGCGCAACCGCAAATATTCGCTGCTGGTTTGCAGTCATTCAAATAACGCACATCGTGCTTTGTTATTTATACAATCGTTGCCTTCGTTTTTTTTATAAAGATTCTAAGTGTTCTGAGCGCAAATGATTGTTTGGTAAAGAAACAAAAAATACAAACGAAAGAGCCAGAAATGAAACAATCATTACTCATGTATTTATGCAGCATTAACTATGTAGTACAAGAAAAAAAAAATTTAAATGAAACTAAACACACATACTTATGTAGGTACACACAATTTCCATAGAAACAAAAAGTACAGTAGTAGTAGTAGTAGGTACAATGTATTTTTGTTATTGTTGTTTTTATTGTTGTTAATTTTGAAAAAGCGTCTCATCGTTGTTTATTGTTGTTGTTGTTAATGTAAACAAAAGTATAGAGAATGTGCTATTTTGAATTTACTCAGTTGTGTTATATTGCGTGAGCAACAAAAATGCAAATAAAGCACTTTCAATAAAAAACGAATAAATGAAAATATCAAATGTGTACGAAAGGAAAAAAAAATTACCAACGTTGAACTTTGTTTTGCATGTATAGAGTTATTGTAAATTTTAGCGTATGAATAAATGCACAAAAATAGTGCGTTTTGAGGTTCTCTGATATATATACACACAGCGCTTATTTAGCGAACAGATTTTGAAGCTAGCGCATAAATGGCGAACAGTTGCATACTTAGCGAACAGTCCGCCAAATGATTACATGCCTAGAGCATATTCACCGGACACTTCAATTTTGCCTCACAAATTTAAATTTTTTTGGTTTATTCTTTTTTTTTTACATTATTTGATTGCACTGTGGTTATATATCGATCAATTTCTATTAAAACTTCTATATATACGGTTTAAATGCGTTTGTTTCGTATTTTTTAACAAATTTTGTTGCGTAGTATTGCCAAGTACTCTCATATATTTTCCCGTTTTTTTTTCTCCGTAAAAAATATATACAAGTGATTTCGAGACACAGAGAAAAAATATATACATGTGACTTCGAGAACACAAAGGGGAAAAAATATATGCATGTGACTTCGAGGACAAACCGTTACATTTTTCAGCGTTGCCATTGTAAACAATTTTCCCTTGTTTTGTACAGGTTAGTTTACGATGTTTTAAAGTATATGAAGGTTTTTAAAAATATCCTGCTGTATTCATAAAGAATTACAGTGCATGAACATTTTGCCTTAAAACACGTTTCAAACTTATTTTTTATTTTGAATACGGCTGATATAATTTAATTTGCTTTATATTGGATCTGCTTATATGAATTTTATTTAATGTTTTTTTTTAATAAATAGTGTCTTGTATCCTACTTTTTTAAAGAAAAATATATTTTTTAATTTAATTTTCTTATATGGTTTTTATTTGGTTGTTCAACTGCTTAAAACTTAAAAACGCCTAGGCTAAATTGGATACTTTCCTCTTCGTGTTTGTTTATAATTGCTACGCAAAGGTTTAGGAAAAGAGAAAAGTCGACAAAACAGGTGGAAAAATGTATTAAAATTGTTGTTTATTTTGTCCTTCGTTTATGTTTTTTTTTTTCAAATATTCAATTTGAAAACACTAAAATAATTTAATTTAAATTTTAAATTTTTCTTTTCTATGGCAATGCAGGCGCATCCGGTGTATGAAGTATAATTAGATCTAACACACAATTCATACGAGCGCTTTTGCGGCGTCGTTTTTTCTTAGGACTTTATTGTCTAAACCGCAACGCAACGCCAAATATTTCATTGAATGCAAAAACAAAAGAGACGTCAAAAAAGCGACGTCGTAAAAATCCACGTCTGAATTTGCTGTAGGACGATGTAGATGCGCTTTTTAGTAACGTCTTTTTTTATATGAGAAAGGGCCTCGATTAGCAGTCATTCGATTAACCCCCAACATCAATTATATTGTAAATAAACAAAAGTCTTTAATCAACTTAAAATGCTTTTGAACAATCATAAAATGTGAATAAAAGGCGAATTCTCTTGCAAATTACTGGGAAGCATGTTCTGCAAAAAATAACTTTTTTACTGATATTATTTAAACTGTGCATACGTTAATCTGTTTATAAAATCTCTTAATAATTTTAATTAGAAACACACAAAAAACTACTCAAAATTGTTGCTATTGATAACAGAGGTCTTACTGTACTTTCAAACTGATACTTCAAAGTAAGTTAAAGAATAAAACGTAACAAGAAGAAAATAAATAAGTTGAAAGAAAAATATTAGATAAAGACATGAAAAACACTAACCAAGTTTTTTTGTTTACCCCTCTTTCTTCTCTACACCGTTGGCCACTAAACCAAAAGAGACGTCGTAAAAGCCTCCGTCTGAATTTTACATTTGCGACAGCTATTGTGTGCCTTTGTATACAATATTTTACGTTTTAATTTGACTTCGTATCTATGTCGTACACTACTACGTTTATATTGTGTTCCTTAAGGCTAGATTACACTATCTCACAAGTCTAACGTATTCCATAATACTTTGTAAGATATAAATCTTATGTAATAAAATGCAACCCTGATCCAATGAAAAGTATTATTGCTGAAAAATTTAAATTTTTTTTCATAATATTTGTCATTTTTATCACACTATCAGACTTTTATATTTTACTTGAGTTTTTGACATGTATTATTACAAAGTATAATAGGGTAAACTAGCCTTAAACATAGAGACAGCATACAAATATAGTACATTTGAAAAGAAATATTTTAAAAATTCGTATTTTTTGTGAAAAAATTTTTTTAATAATAATTTTGTGCAAGCTTGAAACTTATGGTATGTATTTAACACAAGGACAATAAATCATAAAGCCAACAAACAAATAAAGTAAATTTAAACACGGGGTTCAAATTCGTTCTTCTTGTAAAGCGCTATGTTTCTAATCAGTAAGCAATTTGGAATTTAAAAAGTAAGAAGTAAAAATTTTAAAAATTTTTGAAAGGGGTGGACAAAACAGGTAAAGTTTTGTACGCTTGTTACTTTTCTTAAAGTAAAAATGTTTTTCAAAACAATTTTACGCAAACTTAAAAAAAGTGTTTCAACTTCAAGACACAATTAATGTAGTTCTTATAAGAGTTCGTAAGAGGGTAAAATAATTTTTTTATTTTAGTAAAAAGCCATCATGGAATTGAAAATATTATTAATATTACTTTTATAAGAATAATTACACTATGCAACAGATAAAATAAAAGCTCCTTCTCGTGTGGAATTTCTTGAAGTACTTTCTGCATTTTACAAACCCCTATTTGGGTTTTCCTAGTTTATCTGCCGATCTAGTTTTTTGGCCTATTGAAAATTTTGTCTAAAACATGATATTTTTTGGAAACCAACTACAATTTTGTTTTCATAATTGCAGCCTTAGGCTAGGAGACAAAAAATGATGTAACGAATTAACGCGAAAAAACAGCACCTAGTGCCATACAATTGCTAAAATGTCGAATTTTTTTATTTCTTTTTCAACATTTTTCTCCAGAAGCGGTAACTGTGGATAATTTTTTTTTTTTCTTTCATTATTTATTTATTGAATCTTCATATATTAAATATGAACTAACAATAATTAATCAAATCTTAACCTAATACGTTATTTTTTGTCCTGCCAGTGCCAGACAAAAATGTTTCTTCATCGCGGGTTCTGTTCACTTTTATAGGTGTTTATCGCTCATCTAATTGGATAAGTGCTGCAGTGTCTCTTCTTCTTAAGCGAGTGTGGCCGCTATCATTTAAAATATTTCGTGCCAGTGGGTTCGGGTGCAATTCGAGCCTTTGTAAGTATTTTACTGCATATTTCGTAATCATAGTTTTAACTAATGGAGCATTAAGATCCTTGTGAATATTTGAGTTTTTAACATACCAAGGGGCAGCTGTGATTATTCGAAGTAGTTTATTTTGGCGCCTTTGAATTTTTTCGATATTAGAGGCCGAGGCAGTGCCCCATAACTGAATACCATAGCACCAGATTGGCTTTAAGATGGAGTTGTAAAGAAGAAGTTTGCAGTCGAGACTAAGGACAGAGTTTCTTCCAATAAGCCAATGAATTTGGATGGCTTTTAGTTTCATTTGAGTTAATTTTGCCTCTATATGGCTTTTCCACGTTAAACGGCGATCTAGATGAATACCGAGGTATTTTACATGCTAATTTTGAGGTATTATTTGATTATTGATTTTAATAGGGGGGCATGATTCCCGACGCAAGGTGAATTTATATGTACGCATTTTTGCTCATTGACCTCTATCCTCCATTGCTTTAACCATAGTTCGAGTTGAAATATATGATCCTGTAGGTATCGAGATACTTCTTGACGGTTTTCGTGCACGCTCAAAAAAGCTGTATCATCAGCAAATGTTGAAGTTTGTGTGTAGTTGTTTGTTGGCATGTCCGAGGTATATATTAAGTATAAAAGTGGGCCCAGGATGCTTCCCTGAGGGACTCCAGCGTCAATTTGCTGAGGAGAGCTTAAATAATCACCTTCTTTAATAATAAATTTTCGACCGACTAAGTAGCTTTCTAACAGCTTGTGTGTGTTTACTGGTAAGTTGAGCTTCAATTTATGTAATAAGCCTTCATGCCAGACTTTATCAAAAGCTTGAGAAACATCGATGAAGAGAGCGGAGCAATATTTTTTTTCTTCAAAGGCTTTTCTTATTGCGTTTACTATACGATGGGTTTGCTCAATTGTGCTGTGTTCTCTTCTAAAGCCGAATTGGTGGTTAGGAATACATCTATTTTCATTTAAAATTGGGGTTAATTTTGACGCTAACAGCTTCTCAAACAGCTTTGATATATTAGAAAGTAAGCTTATAGGCCTATATGACTCAACTTTTGTGTGATCCTTTCCAGGTTTAGGTATCATGGTGATTAAGGAGACCTTCCACTTTTGAGGATAGTATTCAAGGCGTAAAATAGCATTAAAAATTAAAAGAATAATTTTCTTTGCTATGCTGGGTAGCTCCAAAAGCATTTTGTTGCTGATCTTATCAAAACCAGGAGCCTTCTTGGGGTTTAAATCACAAATAGCCTTTTCGATTTCTCTTATCTCAAATCTTAGCGGAACAGCTGCTCTAGCAGCAACAGGTGGTAACTTGACCGCAATATCGTGAGATATATTTGTGGTAAATACGTTTTTTAAATGATTGACATACAGATTTCCTTTTTCAACATCATTTCTTGCCCAACTTCCATTCAAGTTTCTTAATAATGGTTTAGAGACAACTGGCCTTTTGAGATTTCTAGCTGCGCGCCATAATGAGTAGTTTGATTGTGGGGTTGCATCAAGTTCCTCAAGATATTTTTCCAGAGAAGCCGTTTTCTTAGTCTGCAGTAACTTTCTAAGTCTTTTTGTACACTCTTTAAGTAATTTTTAAGTTGAGGGGATCTGTACAATTGCCAATCTCTTCGAGCCCTCCTTTTTTCAGACAAAAGATGCTCGACATCTGTGGAATATATTTTAATAGTTTTTGTTTTTTTGGGGGCAATATTGAAATGTTGAACAGCTAGTTTCAGAAAACTGTCAAAATTGTCAATAGAGCGATCTACATAATCCGGTGTACTGAGCGGAATATTTTCTGTGCAATGGGTACTGAGATATTTTTTATATTTTAACCAATTAATTTGCGTAGCTGTCGTCGGAGGTACAATTCTATTGGTTTTCATTATAGTAACAATTGTAGGTGTGTGGTCGGAAGATAAATCTAGGGAGGCTTCAACATGAATCGTTTCTATGAGAATGTTTTTAGCCACGCCGAAATCGATGACATCTGGAATTTTTTGATGATCAGTGGGCCAATATGTTGGTTGTCCGCTCGCAACCACATTTAAATCCATTTTAGAAATTGTGTTAAATAAAACACGACCCTTTGGTGTTATAAGTCGCGACCCCCAGAAGGTATGTTTAGCGTTATAATCGCCAGCGGCTAGGAAACACGGTCCTAATGATTTAAAATATTTATAATATTGGTCCTCCGATATTGAAAATCTAGGCGGGGAGTATAACGATGAAATTACTAGGTTTCTATTTAATTCCTCAACGCAAATGTTCGTTGCTTGGAGATAATCTTCACGATGATCACACATTAGGTAGTGTTTCACTCGGGTTTTTATTAAAATGGCAGAACCTCCACAAGCCCTATCTCGAGGGTCCTTGGTATCATATAGTATATAACCATTTATTTTAAACGTATTTCTTGAGGTTAAATGAGTTTCAGAAATCATCATGACATCAATTTGTTTATTTTTAAGAAAGTATTCTAATTCATTTTTATGTTGGCGGATGCCGTTTGCGTTCCAAAAACAAATTTTTAAACAGTTCATGGTTTATTAAGTACAGCTTTCAATAACATCGATTGCATTCTAAGCATTTCCTGCATCATATTACCCATTGTGTTCGTAAAATTATTTACCGTTTGTACTAATGTTTCCATGGTTTTTTCTAAGCGACTTAAATTAGAAACTGGAGTTTCATCATTACTTGGCGAAGCACCTTGCATTGGCTGATGGTTTGATTTTAGGACGTTAGCGTAAGAGGTTCTGTTATTACTAGGCTGGGGGGCTTGAATTGCATTTGTGTTTACTTGATTTGCAACCTGCATTTGAGGGGTATTTGTTTTTGGTCCAACCGTCTGCTTGACGATATTATATACAGGGCATCCTCTATAATTGGCAGTGTGATTACCGCCACAGTTGCTACATTTTTTTACGTTGGGGTCGGTTTTAGACTTATCGCAAGAAACTGTACCGTGTAGTTCACCACATACTACGCAGACAGGGGGTAAATAGCAGTATGCCTTAGTATGACCATACTCTTGACAGTTTAAACATTGAACGGGACCATTTCTTTTGTGCGGCTCTTCTATAGTTATTCTTCTGTAGAGAATATATTTTAAATTGTAAATAGGATGTGTTTCGTTTTTTTTAAGTTTTACGTCGCCGGGTTCAAACTCAACTCGAAAGAGTGGTTGGGGAATTTTTTCTCTATTTTTAATATTTACTACATGCTTTACCTTGAAGCCTTTTTCTTCTAAGAATGTTTTAACCTCTTCTGGGTCTACGCATGAGTCAATGCCCTTGATAACTACCTGAAGACCTTTACTGCTCTTCAGTTGATAAGCATAAAAGTTTTTATTCAGAGTCTCAAATCTTGTAATTACTTTTCGAAAATCATCCTCGTGATTCACCTGTATTTTAGTCTCGTTAATGATACCGCGCTTTATTGCAGCTACATAAAAGGAATTTTCACCTATCACCGAAATTAAACTTTTTATTAACTCATTAGAGTTTTGCTCTCTAAGGTATATCGGGGGTGGCTTAGACGATTTAATGACGTTTGGTGCTTCAGAGGATTCATCCTCCAGAATCGCAAAACGATTTTGTGTATTTATTTTATCAAAAGATGGTACTTTTGAGGCCGAAGCAACTGCTGCAGAGGTAGGGCTGCGTCCCCGTTTAAGCACTGTTATGTACCTGTCCATACCAACTTGTACTGTAGGCTTTTGGCAGCTTTTTACAGGGGGGTTTTCCATTGCATTTGTGCTTAAGTTCATGGTTTCATTTCCCACTAAATTTGTTTTTGACGTCACGGCAATATTTGCTGGCCTGGCAACACTTGTCACCAAATCTAGTTGTAGTTTTTTTAATGAGTCACTATCCACTGTTTTTGTAAACACCGAGGGTGATAGGGAACGTGTTCTAGTAATTGGCTTAGCCGTTAAATAGTTTATATTATTTTGTTTAGTTTTATTTATTTCCGCATTATTTTCGTTTGATTGAACTAAAACGTAAACGTTTCTTTCATTTTGTCTTAGTGTTGTTTCACTGTTCGTACTCATGCAAAGAGTTGTTTTTGTTTTTCACCGTTTTGCTTTGCTTTAATATTTTTATTATTTATTGTATTTTACAACAACAAAAAAAACAAGAAATTTTAATGTTTTTGTTCAGAATATGTATACACATGTAAGTTAAGCACGGCTACGGGCTACGTACGGTGTCGTATTGCAACACACGCTGTCCGTTAATGAGAACGATTTGCCAATATGCTTCCCATGATTGCGCAAGTTAAGTATGGTGTCGTATTGCAACACACGCCGTCTGGGATATTTGCTGGGTCAAACTAACATAAAGGTGAATGTACAGTGGAACATAAGATTGAGAGGTAAGTTGGAAAGGTGCGAGGTGTTAACTCCCCCCTCCTTAAAAATCAGCGTCTCGCTGATCAATTCACGTCTGTGTTCAGGTTTCCTGGAAGTCTGAGGGCTGGCATGGTAATGCGACCGTATATTTTCCTCCATATTAGGGTTAGGATGACTGACACCGCCACGATACAACCGAAGCTTGTGACGTTTGACCAAAGGGACAGATTTATGTTCTTCCTTAAGTTCTGAATATGCTGAGTGTTTTTTCCATGAAGTTCATGTAAAAAGTTAACATCAACCTTATGTGCTTTCTCGTATACATTGGTTAATAGTGGAGGAAGAGCTTGCATCTTCGTGATTCTTTCATTTGCAAAGGTCCTTTCATCAATCGTAATGGTTTCATTAAAGAGTCGTATTAAATACGTTCCATCCAAGCCGCCAGTATCCTTTTCTGAGGACACATTTCCTTTAAAATTCGAAACATACAGGATATCATCTTCGATTTGCTCTACTATAGTCTCTCCTTGATTACCAATATCTGATTTAATGCGTCGTGTAAAATTTAATTTGTTTCTGATACGACGATTTTATTATTAAATCTGGCCATTAGGTCATTCATTTTTTTCACCAATTCGCTTGTTGCCCCAAACAGGTTACTGTTTACGATGTATTGTTGTTCATTATTCTCAATGAGCCTTTGTTGGCTCCCCAGCACTTTATCCCAATCTGCAGCATCTGGGCTTCCAGCGATCCACTTCCAAGCCGACCCAATCCAGTTAATGGATCTTTTATTTCTTGGAACACCTCTTATTGTTGCGATTCGATCGTGCGTCTTCTGCAGTTGGTATTCGAACACCTTTTTCTCCCTTTCCTCTTTTGCCAAAGCTGCAAATACGTCAGCGGTTGCTTGAAGCATCTTCTCAAATTCCTCCAGGTTGATCACATGTACAACGCTTAAGTACCCGTTAATAATCCATCCCTCACCATCTTTGATAGTCACTAGAGGGGATTGATACTCAAATACGTGGAAGGCACCAACATATGCGGAAAACAATAAAAGACTTAGGATATAAAAGTTAGTGTGAGTGTTTCTTACAATATATTATCAGTGCTCTAAATTGTATTGGTTTTAAGTATTACAATAAAGTATGATATATTTTCTTATAGGATAGAGGTTTAGAACCCTTGCTAACAGTTAAATTAGGGGGAAAAAAAAATTTTTAGACTTCCAAATTACAAATCAATTACATGTGTTATATGAATATATTTTTGATTAAAATAAATGGTTTTAAGCACACCTATGTGGTTAAAAGCTCTTTGTATAATATAGTGGGAATTATTTGTATTGATACTAAGATTGTATTCTAATTATAATTCTTATATGCTAATAATAATTATTTTCAGGGGCAACTGCAAGGCTTGTTACATCCTCTTCACGTGTGTCTTGTGATATTTTCTGCCTGCTGTTGTCCGCAGGGTTACACTGTTATTCTCTTAAACCTTGTGTTTTCTATAAAGCGGTTTGTGCTTTGGTTTTATTTGCTTATCTCTTACCAATACGTCCTGATTTTCAGCAAAGTCGACGGGATCCGACCTTGTTTCGTTCAGGCGGTCATTGGTTGCTTTTTGGTTATATTCAATTCAATGAGGCCACGAATGTCCTCGTTAACCTGGTCACGAAAATCCACCAACTGTTTATAGTTAAACCGTTCGGACCTATTAAAGAAAATATCGGATGGCCTCCTCTTAGTTACTGAATGGATAGTGTTGTTGTATCGGTCAACCGCAATGTTAACCATGTCCTTTGGGCATCTATTTCCCAATTCCCTAGATAGGCATCTATATATCTCGATTAGGGTGGAGTGGAACCTTTCCACTTGGCCGTTCACTTCACTTCTCTGCACCGGGGTAAGGTATATTTCGATCCCCAGTGATCGTATAAAATTCAATGTAATGGGGGACAAGAATCCTTTTTCGTTGTCCGATACGATCATACGGGGTGCAGTAAAGTAATGCAAAACTTTGGTCAGCGTATGCTTAAAGTGTATCGCAGAGCGGTTTTTAATGTGGAAAAGTTTTGCAAATTTAGAGAATTTGTCAAGGCAACTAATAAATTTTAGCCCTTGCATTTCAAATATGTCAATATGCAAGATTTCACATGGGTACTTAGGAATAGGTGTCGGCTGAAGCTTCGGTTTACTCGGATGTCTATCGTATTTGTTCAGTTTGCAAATTTCGCAGTTTCCAGCGTATTGTCGTACTAGGCTTCTCATGCGAGGAAAATAAAACCTTTCAAGAATTTGTTGACTGTTTTCCTTAGGATTACGATGTGCTCGCTTGTGCTCAGCCTCGATTATCCCACAAATCCTCTCGGAGTTAGTGACGTCTTCAACCAAACGTTGAGTTATTCTTATTTTATATGAAGCAAAGTGGTTCAAATAAACGCTATTCAGTAGTTGAATGAAACATTCGGGAATTTTAATGCCATTGATGACAGCAGGGTTTAAACACGTCTTCAGCGTTTCCGTAAGAGATTGGGAAGTTATTTGATCGATATCCGCGTGGTGTCTGTTAAATCAAGGGTGCGGCTGCAGACTACTACGCAGTTCTCTTCCCTCCCTTATTACGATCTGGCTTCGGAAGACGTTCAAGGGGGCTTCCACATGAGGAATTAAGTCACTACTGTCCTGTTCAGCGCTATGCATCGTAGCGTCGGATATAACTATTTCTCTTTCCGAAGTTTCATCAGCAGTTATGGTTTCAGATCCAATTTCTGAGGCTGTTATTGTGTCTTCATCACTAAGTGTATTTATTTGATTCAAATTGGATCCCAATCGGGAAAGGGCATCGGCTACTACATTTGACTTGCCGGGCTTATATTAAGTTCGAAATTGTACTCCTCCATCCGGGCCTTCCATCTCTTTAGCTTTGCGTTATGGTTTTGTTTCCCCAAGGCGTAAGTCAGTGGTTGGTGATCGGTGAAAATTCTAATCCTTTTCGCCCCATATAGATAAGCACGCAAATTTTCCAGGGCCCATACAATGGCCAGCATTTCCTTTTCATTCGTGGCGTAGTTCTCCTCCGTTTTATTGAGAGAACGCGAGATATACGCAATTGGTTTATCTGCTCCCGAACAGTCCTGGGATAATACGGCGCCGATGGCGTAATTTGATGCATCGGTCGTCAAGTTGAATGATTGATCGAAGTCAGGAAATGCTAAGACTTCTGATGACATTAACAGGCTTTTAAGCTCGTTAAAAGCTTGCAATGCCTCTTCCGTCAAGGTTATGGAGATCTTTCTGGACATATTTGCTCTAATCTGCGCATTTTCGCCCCTGGTAAGATTTGTCAGCGGCTTGGCAATCCTCGCATAGTCTTTTATAAACTTCCTATAATAAGAAGTCATCCCGAGAAAACTCTTTAAGTCCTTCAACGTTCCGGGAGGATCCAACCTCCGAATCGCCTCAACCTTCTCGGGATCCGTTCGTATCCCATCCCCAGACACAATGTTTCCCAGGAATGACACCTCGGTTCTAAGGAACTGGGTCTTTTCCAGATTTACGCGGAGGTTTGAAGCCAGCAATCTCGTGAATATTGTCTCCAAGTTATTTAAATGGTCGTCGACATCATTTCCAAAAACTTTTATATCATCAATATAGACGTAGCAAATCTTACCGATGTATTCCTTGAGAATATCATCAATCATACTTTGAAAGATTGATGGCGCGTTTTTTAATCCGAAGGGGAGGCGTAAGAATTCATATTTGCCATTTAACGTGGAAAATTCCGTTTTCGGGATATCTGATTCATTCATCGGTATCTGATGGAAACCGGAGGTAAGGTCAAGAGTTGTAAAATATTTAGCCTTACCTATGCTAGCAAGTGTAGAGTTAATATCGGGTATCGGATACATGTCGGAGATAGTTACAGCGTTCAGCCTCTTGAAGTCGATGACCATCCTATACTGTTTTTCTCCGTCCGGCTTAGGTTTCTTAGGAACCACCCAAACTGGTGAATTGTAAGGGCTCCTAGAGGGTCGAATAATTTCCTGTTCCAGAAGTTCCAATATTTGCTCCTCGACAACGGAACGCATATTTGCCGGGTAAGGGTAGCTTTTGGTGTATATAGGCTCATCGGTTGATGTTTTTATCTCAGCCCTGACTGACGTCACTGCCATTTCTCCCGCTACAAGTGGGCCAAATAAGGGGCCATATTTATCGATTATGGTCTTTAATCTACATGTTACTCCTTCCGAAACGCTCTCCGACAAATTAACCTCATTACAAACCTTATTTTTCATTGGAATGACTACGCCCGAATTTATCATCAGTGTGTTATTCCTTCTGTCAATTATAGCTCCCAACCCTTTGAGGGTATCGTCGCCTATGATTCCATCGAAAGCCTTCAGTCCCGGTAACAAATAGAATACTATGACCGTGTCCACCCCGATGCTTTTGAATAGTTTTCCTTCTATCTTACGTTCGATGTTTAGAATCCCACCTGCTGTTCTAACGGGAAAAGGTTTGAGAAGCTGGGTGCTCGTCTTGACCAGATGGGGGCCCACAAAGTTCTTATTTGCGCCCGTATCCACAAGAAATCTTAAAAGCACCCCGTTCCTTAAAGTGAATTCTATATACGGTATGCTTGAAGGGAGGCTTCCGTCATAAAATTTATCTCGGGTTCCTCCACGGTGTCATTGCCAAATCCACCGTTATCCCCTTCAGCATTTTCTTCATAGCTACTGCCAGCTATGGTCACTTGTTGAGATGAGTCGTCTGCCTCTACAAAGGTGTTGAACAATCTTTGTTGTTTGAAAGGATTCGCAATGTTCTCGGATTTGGCGTTTCTCTTAAAACCTCCTGGTCTATTCATGTAGTTTACGTGGCGGGACTGTATCGACTGGTCAACCTCCATTTTTTCCTCAGGTTTCGGTGCAACCGGTCTTGCTGGCAGGTTACGTGGTCCTGTGGGATTATTCCATGGCCTGTAGTGGCGATTTCCTCCGCTCGGGATAAATGGGTTGGATGGTTTCGGTGGCAGTTGAGGTCTCGATCCGGCCAGAGGTAACGCGTTTATCGGTACTGTTATCTGATTCCGAGACACTGGGTGAAGTGATGCGTTCCTCATATTTAAATTTTGCATCTCTGTGCACATTCCGTAAGCCTCCGGCAATGTCTTGGGTCTTTGTATAATAAGAAGCCTTGAGAGCTCGCCGTTGAGTCCACGGACAAATACATCCAGTGCCCTATTCCTGTAGGTTTCCACCAGTACATCTACAGTTTCCTTCGCGTAATTTTCCGTTTTTATTTTGTTGATGATGAGCGAAAATTGGTGGTTAACAGCGGCATAGAATTCGTCTATCTTCGATCCCCTTTGTGACAGCTGATTGAGTTGATACTCAAGGGTTCGGATATCCCTTTTATCCGCGTAATGAAGAGATAAGCATTCCTTCTTCTTACCCCAGTCATTCTCGAATATGTTATAAGACACCAGGGCGGAATCAGCACCACCCCTTATCTTTTGCCTAATACTTTGCAAAATGGCCCGATATATGGGTTTGGTGCGTACAATCTCGTAGTCAGCAAGAATCGTTTCGACACTATGACTCCTTGACACAGTCCGGGAGCTTACTCAGTTCTCGAAGTTCAAGTTCTGTCCTAGGTGCACGCGGCTGTTCCAATATCGGCGTTGTGGTTGACGATGCGCCAGTCTTAGCTTCAATCAATCGGATTTTGGTCTCTAATAATTTGATTTGACTGATGCTTTAAGCTCTTCCATAGTATAAAGATAAATGCGCAGTAATGACAAGCTAGAGTAACAAATTAAAACCAAACCAAGCTTCGAGACAACTTCGATAGTTTTCAGAAACTCAAGGGAACAAACAGATTCAACAAGCAGGGAAAGAGGGAAATATAATAAAAAAATCCTTGCACTTACCCTTGAAACACCAATTCAATTCTAGGCTATATGTTTAAGTTAGTTTTTTTTTTTCTTAATTTACGTACTATAAGTTTTCCGTCGCGAAGTACATGTGATTTTATTTTTAGGTTTATCTAAAATGATAAAAGGATTTTTATTTTAATTACTCTACATTTATTATTAATTGCTTTACAGTCTTGGTTCGTGACTTTTATATTATTTTTTTTATTTAAGCCTTATTTCACTAGAACTTCTTATTTTGTTTCATTAACAAATTTTTTACTTCCTTTTTTTTTGAATTTCTATTTTCATATTCAATTTTATTTAATCAAATTTTATTTTTTTTAATAAACTTTTCTTCTTTTTTTTTATTGAAAAAATTTTTTTATTTTCATATTGGATTCAAAGACTTTTTTATTTTAATAAAATTTTCTTCTTTCTTTTTTCCTTTTGAATTTTCATATTTAATTTTATTTCATCAAATTTTATTTTTTTTTTTTTTTAATAAACTTTTCTTATTTTTTTTATTGAAAAATTTTTTTATTTTCATATTGGATTCAAAAACTTTTTTATTTTATTAATAAAATTTTCTTCTTTCTTTTTTCCTTTTGAATTTTCATATTTAATTTTAATGCCTTAATATCAATTTCAAATTTTGAATTTTACTATTGAAGGCATTGTACACCAGCCTCTATGTGCCCTTGTCGGAGTACTTGTGCTTTTTTATTGTTTTATGTACAGATCATTTCATAGGTTACTTGATGGAGGATCGTGTTGTCCGGTTTCGAGCAGCAATAGCTGACGTACTAGGGCACGATTTGTCTCACCCCGTGAGTTTTTCCTACCTTTACTCATTCGTAATTGGACAAAGGATTGACTCCATCCCACTAAGTAGTGTAGGTTCTAGTGTTGACTACAACTTGCGAGGATGTGGTTGTCCGTATCCAACTGAGTCGTGTAGGTTCTCATGTTCACTACAACTTGTAAGGATACTATTTGACCGAATCCATACTGAGTTGTGCAGGTTCTTATGATTACTACAACTTGTAAGGATATAATTTGGCCGAATCCATACTGAGTTGTGCAGGTTCTTATGTTTACTACAACTTGTAAGGATACACGGTATTCATTAGTCGTGAATGAGTATCTCGAAGGAAAACTTGCACGTTTTTCACGGTAACCTTGATTTATTAATTAATATTGGTGACAGAAATAATTTTTCACGTACTGGAGGGCCTGGAGTTCAGGATCGCAGTACGCTGGGACCTCTTTGAGGGCCCATATTGGTCACTTCCTTTTCACTGGTTATAGCACTATACTCACAGACAACTTAGCATATTTAGCACTCCTAGGGGCCATAAATTTTTTCACTTTATCCAATATTCCTTTCACAATAGTGAATTTAAAACCCAATCATTATTTAAAATTGTTGAAACAATAAAACCAAAAAAAAAATTTTACAAGTCGTGTAAATGTTCTAAATTTGTTAAACACTTAAAATTTTTAGATACAGACTTTTAATTATTTTGCAAACACTTTTTTGTCACGAACCAAGCACTTATTTTAAGGATCCGGCACATCCTTTTATTCGCGGCCGGTCCCTGCTCGGGCGCCAGTTAAGCACGGCGACGGGCGTGCTTTAAAAAAATTACTATGTTGGGCCACCCATGGGGCTTAACGACCAAACTCACTTGTTGAAATTAAAACACGGAATCGATTTAGTTAAATGACTGTTCGCGTCCAGCACTAGAATTGGAATGCCAAACAGTTAATTTATTTCATCAAAAGAACCTTACCAAATTATTTTATAAATTGCCTATTCAATAAAAAGAACTAACAAACTATTTTATAAAAGGCTTATACTAGCTTAAATTAATGAGAACGATTTGGCAATGTATTTCCCATGATTGCCCAACTTAAGTACGGTGTCGTATTGCAACACACGCTGTCCGTTAATGAGAACGATTTGCCAATATGCTTCCCATGATTGCGCAAGTTAAGTATGGTGTCGTATTGCAACACACGCCGTCTGGGATATTTGCTGAGTCAAACTAACATAAAGGTGAATGTACAGTGGAACATAAGATTGAGAGGTAAGTTGGAAAGGTGCGAGGTGTTAACTTGTATGAACATTCATACATACGTATTTATTTTTACTGTTTTATTTTATTTAATTTTATCGTTTTAAATTGTTCACTATTATGTTAAATAATTTAAATAACAAAATATGTATATTATTTTTTTTAAGCGTCCATTCGCTGCTTATATTACAAAATCAAATGTGATTAATTAATAGTTCAAATCGTATGCGGGGCTAAAATACACGTCTGTATCACAACAAAGCACAAACCGTCACATGATAATTTAGTAAAGTAATATCACAGAATACTAACAGAACTGTCACGAGACGGAAGATTTTGCGTTTTTTGCCTCTTTCTCAGAAAGCTGCCCTATTGCATTTCTCTTTTCATCATATTCTTTGCCGCAATACAATGACCACAAATTTATTTAGTTAATATTTATTTGCAAAACTGTTGTAAAAATTAACTTTTAAGTTCACCCCAACACGCGTTTATAATATTTAAGCACACTCAAAATATTATGTAGTTAAATTCAAACTAAAATTCATTTTAAACAAATTGAAATTCATTTAAAAACGGATCATTTACATTTCATTTAAAACAAATGATTTTTTTATTAATTTCAAAATTGTTTATTTATTGAATTTCATATTCCTTAAAATTGAATAGTTTTTACTTTTAAAAAATATATTTTAACCGACAAACATCAAACTACATAACAAAATAAATACGGAAAAACATTACTTTTTGGTAGTTTTTTTTTGAATAACAACATAAATGTTAAAAAATAAAATTATTCGTAAAATAACTATATTTTTATTCAATTTTAACAGTACGGAAAACGAATTTAATAGCCAACAATCAGTTACTGTAATAATTTTATGAGTGTAAGTAAATTACATTATAAAACAAAACAATATTACTAAATACATTTTTTTTGCACAAAAAACAATGTTTGTTGAACTAATGCATCTGTTTAACGTGGTTTGTGTTTTGTTATTTTTGTTTTGATAACGCCATTTGTGTTGATTGTTGCGGCCTGTTTTTACACCTTCCACTTCACTACCAAAAAAAGCTTTCTGTCTCTTTCTTCGAAAGCTGCCCTCGCAACTGATTTGGGCCTTTTTCACACGTCACTTTTTCAGTTCTGTGTACTCTGCGGTAATATTGAGAAAAAAAATAATTCTTAAATATAATTCAAAATTCTTTAGAACATCATAATTCTTTTTTTACCTTTTTCAGCTCTATTAATATCAAAAATTCGAAATATGTGTCAAAATTACAATTGAATAATTAGTTTTTTTTTACTTTTTGCAACATATGTATTTCATACATATCACGAATTTCCTATCAAAAATAAAACTGAAACATTTGAAAAAGCATTTTCCGGTAATTATATATGTACATATGAGGAATTATGAATTAGAGAAAAAGAAATATTTTTTCTGAAGATTATCGTTTGGCAGCTACGAGCCAAAAATAGTGCAAAAAGATAACTCAAATAAAATTTACTGTGTTGCAATATCTAGCCTGTGATATAATTTTTAAGTTTGTGTTTAATTTAATTTTTCATGTTTAATGTTTTTATGTTTGTCTACAACAAATTATTGTTCAATGTTATAAAAAATTAATTTCTCTTTTTACGAGTCCCTTGATAAAGTGAACATAACATTCACGAAACGTTGGGAAAATATGGATTAAATGCATTTTTAATTGCATATAGAACTTTACGCCTTATAAGCTAAAGAAAAATTTATTTTAATAAAACAACTACATTGGCCAATCAACAAAAATAATATACATAGATACAATTTTTGACATTTTAGCAATTTCGTGGCATTACATGCATTTTTCGGATTATTTTGTTCAACTTTTTTTCTTCTAGTCTATAGCTACAATTATGGCGAACATAATTGCCTCCGAGATTTAGACATGAAAAAAATAACATTTAAACTAGCAAAACGCAATAGGGTCTCGTTGGTTACGATAAGTACTTCGAGAAATTTCACCCGATAAAGAGTTTGAACTCGATGACTTAAAACATCTGGGCTGTGGGCCAAAAATTGTGAAATATTTATAAAAATTTTATATTTTCAACATTTTTTATTTTTCGAATTTACTCTATGAGCTTAATTTCAGTTACGTTTAGGACTATTACAAAAAAGCTTTATAAAATACATAACTGAAATTTAGCTCATAGAATAAATTCGAAAAATAAAAAATGTTGAATATAATATAAAGTAACATTTGAAAGGAAATAATTCCCAGTTTCAAATTTTATATTTTGGTTATTTTAACGCACTAAATACAGTTTTTAAGGCTTATTTTGTTGTGGCTAAGACAAGAAAACAAAATTCTAATTGGTTTCCGTGATAAACAGTATGTAACGGGTTTATAAGAAAACCATTGGGAAATTTTTTCGTAATAATAAAATATAATAATAACATTTTATAGCCAAAATTCATTATACATAGAATAAAACGTGCTTAAAGTAGTAAAAAGTAAAACTACAACGTGTTTCAGAAGGTCGTTATCAAAATAGAACTTTAGAACCGAACATTGCATAATTCAACATAAGACTTTCAACAGTGAACTCTAAATTTCATCATATTTAGATTCTTCAGCACCTAAAATAATATATTTGGGATCGTTAAGGTATGAAGTATTGAAGGAGTAAACAGAATTATACAACGTTACACTAATAAAGCACACATAGAATCTAAGATGCTTTGTTGCATAAAAACTTCACTTAATGTTTTCATCCAATATACTGCAAATTTTAGATTTTATTCATCAAAAACTTTATAAAAATTTTAAACATGTGTACGTCTAAAAAAAACTTTTAAAAAAGGGAAAACATGACAAATGGCAACGCTGGTCAACTGCAACTCTGTGTGTTTCTTTCCACAATGCTGCCAATTTAGCTATTTTCTTGTCAAATCCAGCGATTGTTAATAAAATTTATAGGACAATCTTTTTAACTTTAAATTTTATTTAACCCTCTAGTGCGCCGTGATGCAAATTTGAATCATACCGAAAATCTCTCCGTAGTTTCAAAATTTGAAAACAGTTTTGTGTAAATGTTCGTTATATGTTGTCTCCATTTAAGTAGGCGTCGTTTTCTCTGCATTTGTAGTACCGTTATAGCAGAATTTAATTTTTGTGCAATTTTGAAGTGTCTGCTCATTAGTTTGTTGTGCGTAGAGGAAACAGTGTTTTTTTCTGACCTTACATTTTATTAATTTCAACAAGTTTATTAAATAGTTGTGATTTTTACATAATTTACACTCTTTTTTATTAAAATCTAATAGTGCTTATTGTTTTTTTGTGGTAAGTACTTTGCTGTGTATAAAAAACGGTTTGATGCAAATTTGCATCACTGCGCATTTAAGTGATAGATAGTAAAAAATTTTTTGTATGTAACGAATTTTAAGGATATGTCAAGAAAACCACTTTTAGAGGAGGATATTCTCCGTATTTTGCTTGATCCTGCTGCAAGTGACGATGAATTAGATGACTCCGATTTTTTTTTTTTTTTTTTCATTACTTTTTATTGAATCTTCATATATTAAATATGAACTAACAATAATTAATCAAATCTTAACCTAATATTTTATTTTATCTCCTGCCAGTGCCAGACAAAATTTTCTTCACCACGGGTTATGTTCACTTTTATAGGTGTTTATCGCTCATCTAATTGGGTAAGTGCTGCAGTGTCTCTTCTTCTTAAGCGAGTGTGGCCGCCATGATTTAAAATATTTCGAGCTAGTGGATTTGGGTGTAGTTCAAGTCTTTTTAAATATTTTATTGCATATTTTGTAATCATAGATTTCACTAATGGCACATTGAGATCCTTATGAATGTTTGAGTTTTTAACATACCAGGGAGCGGCTGTGATTATTCGAAGAAGTTTATTTTGGCGCCTTTGAATTTTGTCGATATTAGAGACCGAGGCAGTGCCCCATAGTTGAATACCATAGCACCAGATAGGCTTTAAGATAGAGTTGTAAAGTAGAAGCTTGCAATCGAGACTAAGGACAGAATTTCTTCCAATAAGCCAATGAATTTGAATGGCTTTTAGTTTCATTTGAGTTAATTTTGCCTCTATATGGCATTTCCACGTTAATCGCCGATCCAGATGTATACCGAGATATTTTACATGCGAATGTTGAGGAATTATTTGATTATTGATTGTAATAGGGGGGCAAGATTCCCGGCGCAAAGTGAATGTTATATGTACGCATTTTTGCTCATTGACCATTATCCTCCATTGTCTTAACCATATTTCTAGTTGAAATATATGATGCTGTAAGTAACGCGATGCTTCATAGCGATTTTCGTGGACGCTTAGAAAAGCTGTATCGTCTGCAAATGTTGAAGTTTGTGTGTAGTTGCTTGTTGGCATGTCCGAAGTATAAATTAACTGAGTATATATTTGTCGAGGTAAACAGTGAAGGTAGGAAGTTGCTTATAGGGAGTGTTTATAGACCCAATAAGAATCTTTGTACCAGGCGGTTTGTTCGGAACTTGGAAACGCAAACGGCTTTGTATGATGATGTTATTATAGCAGGAGATTTTAACTCAAACCTACTTGTAGTTAGTAGTTTTTCTGATGACTGTGCCTCGCTTGGTTTAACATCACCTAATACTTTGAATCCTACACACTTCACTGTAACTACTAATACACTTTTGGATTTTTTTCTCGTGAGTAATGAAACTAATATTCTGCTCTATGATCAATTATCTGCGTCATGTTTCTCTAAACACGACCTAATTTTTATGACTTATAATTTCCAACTTGTAATACCAATTGAGAGAATTACTTTTCGAGATTTCAAGAATATTAATTTCAGATTACTCGGGGAAGAATTTCTTAAAATCAATTGGAATATTTTTTATTCTTTATATTCGGTAGATGACCAACTCCTTTTTCTAGAACAAAACCTAAATTATCTGTTTGATCTAACTGTACCAATAAGGACAAAAATTATTGGTAATAAACAAAAACCCTGGATTTCTTCTGAAATTAAAGATTGTATGAATCAAAGAGATTTTGCGTATGCACGTTGGAAAAGATTTAAAACTACAACATTACATGAGGATTATCTGACTGCTAAAAGAAAAACAAATAAAATGATTAAAAGGGCCAAATCTGTTTTTTATGCGGAAAAATTTTCTTCGGCCATTGGCTCCAAAAGAACATGGCAAACGATACGCGAAGTTGGTATCGGTAAATCTACGAACCCAGAACCATGTTCAATTGATGCCGATGCAATCAATAAGAAGTTTTTAAATATCCCTATTGTGCAAGCAGATCAAAATTATTATACCAATAACCATTCGAATAACAATTCTAGCTCTTTTTTTTTCTTTTGCTGCAGTAGACCAATGTGACGTTTTATCTAGCTTTTTGTCTATAAAATCCAACTCTATAGGAGTAGACGGGATTAATCCAAAGTTTCTAAAGATTCTTTTACCTCAAATTCTTCCTATTATTACATTTTTCTTTAACAAAATATTAACCACAAGTTACTTTCCCTCGAACTGGAAAATAGCTAAAATAGTTCCAATACCCAAAACTGGTTCCGATTTTAGACCAATAGCCATTCTTCCATTTCTCTCCAAAGTATTTGAACGTATTATGCATAACCAAATGACTTGTTTTTTGGATAACAATAACTTACTAACAGATCGTCAATCTGGGTTCAGAAAGAAAAACAGCTGCATAACGGCGTTAGTTGATGTTACGGAGGAGATAAGGGCGAAACTTGATGATGGCAAGACTACATTTTTAATACTTTTGGACCATTCAAAAGCGTTTGATACTGTGGATCATAACATTCTCTGTTACAAACTTAAACATTTCTTTAATTTCTCTTCAACCGCTACTCAGCTATTGTCCACATACTTGGGTAACAGGTATCAGTATGTTGAAACTGGAATACGGAAATCCAGGGCACTGCCTGTAACAAGAGGGGTACCTCAGGGGTCCATTGTTGGGCCACTATTATTCTCACTGTATTCAAATGACCTCCCAGGCGTCCTAATAAATTGTAATGTAAGAATGTACGCGGATGACGTTCAACTTTATACCAGTTGTAATAATGCTTTAATCGACCAGTGTATAATATCTCTTAATCAACAACTTCATCGTATTTATACGTGGGCAACGGCAAATGGCTTGGAAATAAATCCAAAAAAATCTAAATGCATTGTTATTCAAAGGCGACTAAATAAACTTAATATTATACCTAATATATTTATAAATAATCAGCAGATTGAAATAGTAACATCTGCTAAGAATCTAGGAATATTTTTCAATGACACTCTTACGTGGTCGAACCACATTAACTATGCTTGTGGTCGCACCTTTTCAATGATTAGAACTCTTTGGCGGACCCAGCATTGTACACCTTTAAGAATAAGAATGCTTCTTGCTAAAACTTATCTTATGCCATTGTTACTGTATGGCTGTGAGCTATTTGCTAAATCTGATACGATTAGTAAGGCGAAATTGAACGTTGCGTTTAACAATATTGTACGGTACGTGTATGGACTTAAAAGGCGTTCTAGTGTTTCTTTGTTTTCATCTCGGCTTTATGGCCTTTCCTTAGAAAATTTGCTGAACATGAGAGTTTTAGTTTTTTTACATAAGATAATATTTACCCACAAACCTGAGCACTTGTACGGTAAACTTTGTATTTCTGACATTAGCAGGGGGAAAAGAATTAGATCGTTCGGGTATAAAAGTTTAATTTCTGAGTGGCATTTCTTCATATTCGCAGTATCTCTCTGGAATTCTATACCATATAGCATTCAACTTTTAAGTAACGCACGAAAATTCAGGGAAAATATTTTTAAACTGTTTTCGGCATAGCACTTTGAAACATAATTACTTGAGATTAAAAAATATAAAATTATCTAAATTTTTGATTATTAAAATCTATTGTTTTATACTTTTTTAAATATTTAAATTAAATTATCTTAATTTTTTTTTCTTTATTGTTTAAATTAAATTGTTTTTTAATTACTTATATAAAAATTGTAGTTAGTTATTAAGTTATTAATTAATTAATGATTTAAAGTTTAACATATTCTCAGTTCCATACTGCAAAATAAGACTCTTAGTCTTGTGTATGGAGCAATTCAATTAATAAATAAATAAATAAATAAATAAATAAGTATAATAGGGGGCCCAGGATGCTGCCTTGTGGGACTCCAGCGGCAATGGGCTGAGGTGAACTTAAAAAATTTCCTTCTTTAATAATAAATTGACGACCGACTAAGTAGCTTTCTAGCAGCTTGTGCGTGTTTGCTGGTAAATTTTGCTTCAATTTGTGTAATAAGCCTTCATGCCAGACTTTGTCAAAAGCTTGCGAAACATCGATGAAGAGTGCTGAGCAATATTTCTTTTCTTTAAATGCTTTTCTTATGACATTTACTATTCGATGAGTCTGCTCGATTGTGCTGTGTTTTTTTCTAAATCCGAACTGATGGTTTGGAATACATCTATTTTCACTTAAAATTGGTGTTAATTTTGAAACTAATAACTTCTCAAACAGCTTTGACATATTTGATAATAAGCTAATAGGTCTATAAGACTCAACTTTTGTATGATCTTTACCTGGCTTTGGTATCATGGTAACTAAGGAAACCTTCCATTTTTCAGGATAGTATTCAAGGCGTAAAATAGCATTAAAAATAAAAAGAATAATTTTCTTTGATATGCGAGGTAGCTCCAAAAGCATTTTATTACTGATTTTATCAATACCAGGTGCCTTCTTAGTGCTTAAGTCACAAATAGCCTTTTCGATTTCTCTTATCTCAAATCTGAGGGGAATAGCTGCTCTAGCAGCAACAGGTGGTAACTCGACCGCGATATCGTGAGATATATTTGGTGTAAATACGTTTTCAAAAGACTAACAAAAAGATTTCCTTTTTCAATATCGTTTCTTGCCCAACTACCATTCAAGTTTCTTAATGGTGGCTTAGATATAACTGGCCTTTTTAGATTTCTAGCTGCACGCCATAATGAGTAGTCAGATTGTGGAGTTGCATCAAGTTCCTTAAGATATTTTTCTAGAGAAGCCGTTTTCTGATTCTGTAGTAACTTTCTTAGCCTTTTTGTGCATTCTTTTAATAAAATCTTAAGTTGCGGGGATCTGTAAAGTTGCCACTCTCTTCGAACTCTCCTTTTTTCAGTCAAGAGCCGATCGACATCTGAAGAACATATTTTATTATTTTAAATTTGTTTGGGGGTAACGCTGGAGTGTTGAACAGCTAGTTTAAGATAACTGTCTAAGTTAACAAGAGAGAGATCCACATTCTCCGGTGTACTAAGCGGAATATTTTCTGTGCAATGGGCACTGAGAAATTTTTTATATTTTAACCAATTTATTTGTGTGGCTGGCGTCGCTAAGTAACCTGACGGAAATACAATTCTATTTGGGTTCGATATAGTAACAATTGTAGGTGTGTGGTCGGATGATAATTCTAAGGAAGCTTCAACATGAATCGTTTCTGTGGGGATGTTTTTAACCACGCCAAAGTCGATAACATCTGGAATTTTTTGCTGATCAGTAGGCCAATATGTTGGTTGCCCGCTCGCGACCACATTTAAACCCATTTTAGAGATTGTGTTAAACAAAACACGACCTTTTGGTGTTATAAGTCGTGACCCCCAGAAGGTATGTTTAGCGTTATAATCGCCAGCGGCCAGAAAACAGGGTCCTAATGATTTATAATATTTATAATATTGGCCTTCTGATATGGAAAATCTAGGTGGAGAGTATAAAGAAGAAATTACTATGTTTCGATTTAGCTCCTCAACACAAATAGTCGTTGCTTGCAGATAGTCTTCACGGTGATCACACATAATGTAGTGTTTGACTCGAGTTTTTATTAAGATGGCAGAACCTCCACAAGCTCTATCTCGAGGGTCCTTGGTATCATATAGTACATAACCATTGATTTTAAACGTATTTCTTGAGGTCAAATGAGTTTCAGAAATCATCATGACATCAATTTGTTTATTTTTAAGAAAGTATTCTAATTCATTTTTATGTTGGCGGATGCCGTTTGCGTTCCAAAAACAAATTTTTAAACAGTTCATGGTTTGTTAAGTACAGCTTGCAATAACATCGATTGCATTCTAAGCATTTCCTGCATCATATTACCCATTGTGTTCGTAAAATTATTTACTGTTTGCACTAATGTTTCCATGGTTTTTTCTAAACGACTTAAATTAGAAACCGGAGTTTCATCATTACTTGGCGAGGCACCTTTCATTGGCTGATGGTTTGATTTTAGGACGTTTGCGTAAGAGGTTCTGTTATTACTAGGCTGGGGGGCTTGAATTGCATTTGTGTTTACCTGATTTGCAACCTGCATTTGAGGGGTATTTGTTTTCGGTCCAACCGTCTGCTTGACAATATTATATACTGGGCATCCTCTATAATTGGCAGTGTGATTACCGCCACAGTTGCTACATTTTTTTACGTTGGGGTTGGTTTTAGACTTATCACAAGAAACTGTACCGTGTAGTTCACCACATACTACGCAGACAGGGGGTAAGTAGCAGTATGCCTTGGTATGGCCAAATTCTTGGCAGTTTAAGCACTGAATTGGTCCGTTTTTTTGTGCGGCTCCTCAATTGTGATTTTTCTGTATAGAATATATTTCACACTATAAATGGGATGCGTTTCGTTTTTTTTTTTAACTTAATGTCGCCGGGCTCTAATGTAGTGTACCTCATAAGTTGCCACCGTCTACCCTTAAATTACTCTCAAATCTATACATGCCAACCTACTTTGTGTAGGGTAACTATGCAAGATCAAATAACGGCATTTACAATCGACTCACATTGATTGGAATGCAAGTTAATTGGGGTATGAGTATGATAGAAACAAACGAACAATTCTACTCAATAAAGAATTTAAATTGAGTGACAAATAGGAATGGGTGTAACCACAAACATCCCTATTGGTCAAAACAATTGTAATCAGGGTGATTATGCATATGCCCATAATATCGACAAAGATAACTACAACTCTATCAATAAGTATAATAAGTAAGAAAGGCTAAGTTAAAAATTCATGTTTAGTATTTAAGCACATGTAAATCAAAAATAAAGCAGACTTGAAATTATCACACTAATTCGGCAACAACCTGCCTTGTGTTTAATTAAAGCCTCACACTAATTCGGCAGTTCCTTTGAACGCCTTGCAAATCAGCTGAAACCCTGACAGCTACAAAAATAACCAAGGGCTATAGGGAACTAAATACACCAACACGCATTGTTTACACATTACATGGCGATCCTGCCCACTCGGACCGTAGTAAATTAATAATCCAAAGGCGAAGGCTAGGACTTATAAGAATAAGAATAAAAAAAAAAATATATATAGTCAACACAATCAGATGTCCACAGAAATCGATGAAATCATTGCACGCTGGTCGGCGTATCTAGAAAACAACAAAGAAGAAGAGTACGAGCCTGAACCGACAGGGTATGCAGCACCTCCTTACGAGCCACTACCAATCTGTGCGGGTCCAAAAGCTATCACGATAGATGAATATAGGAAGCGGCAACAGAAACCAGTAGAAACTAAGCTAGTAGAGAAGAAAAAGAAAAAGAGAGCTGGTAAGCAATACCAGAAGAGAAAGGCGTTGGCAGTGCTATATAGAAGCTTAAACCTCGAAACAGAGAAGCCAAAGCGAATGTTAATAAGGAAGGAGATAAGAAAGTTGCAATAATAGCTTATATATATGTATAGAAAAAAAAAAAGGAAAATTTTTTTAGAATATAAATAAAAACAAATTGTATGTAATTATAAACTAAATAAGGGAGAATTTTCGAGATGACATGGTGGAACACTATTCTGAAAGCGATCCCACTAGTCATTGCGGGATACGAAGTAGGAAAAAATGAAAATAATGAGAATGATCAAAATAATGGACAGCTTATAGAATATATGAACACTATAAGAACACAAGATAAAAATAGAGAAGAAAATTTAAACATTTTCGAAATAGTTATGATAATCACATTAGTCTTATTGGTAATTGCATATGTCGTAAGATTAATGTATGCAATACTCAGGCGATAAAAATAAAAATATTTGCACTATTTACAGGGATAATCACACCCAATAAATAATAAATAAAATAAATTAGATTAGTATGCTCGGTATAAATAAAAATATTATCAATGTTGTCCAAAATTACAAAAACCTTAGCAATTACAACTTTAATCCTATTTATATTACATATTATTTATAAATTTATCAATAATTGCAAAAACAAAAACAATAGTATAAATAAAGTAACAGAAGTATAAAAATTGAAGGTAGATGGAAGGAAGTTTGGTAAAACTTAAAGAAATACTAAAGAATTTAAAGAAAAGTCCAGGGAGGACATATTCGGAAAAAACAATAAATCTTAGACTAGAGGATATACGAATTATAACAGAAGAATTTGAGTTAGCACAATTAGAAGAAAAAGACGAAGAGAAAATATCAGCGCTCAGGTTAGAATTTAGCAATATAATTAAGAAAATCAAAGAATACTTAATCAAAGGCATTAAAAACCCATTAGAGGCAGAACCATCAGAAATAGAAAATACAATGGCAGCATTTAGTTTAGAAACAGTGTCTAAAGCACTCCCACTTTTTGCTGGAAACCATGAAGAACTAGAAAGTTTCTTAATAACAGCAGAACTCATTGAGAAAACTCTTGCTGAAACTGCAAAACAAGATTTCTTACAATATGTATACCACGCCAAATTGACTTCAGGGGTAAGAACTTCAATAGGTAATTACGCAAAACCTGACAATTTCATTACATTAAAGACATTATTAAAACAAAGGTACAAGAGTACAAAAACCATTCCGGAACTACAGGCAAAGTTAGGCAATATTTACCAAGGGAAAATGTTAGTTAATGCATTTAAAGAAAGAATCATGACTACAATAGACAATCTGAACAAATTAGGTATAGAAGAACTAGGTAATGACGCTACAGAGGCAGAAAAAAATGTTATAATAAAATTAAATTCAAAACTTGCTCTGGATTCGTTTAAACGAGGAATTAACGACAATTTAAAGACGGCAATTTTTGCAGCTCGTCCAAAGACATTACAAGACGCAGTAGAACTTGCACTAGAGTTAGAAAATGAGAATAAATTAAACAATAATTCTGTAATGCACATTCAAAGGCAACAGCATAGTAACAATAATACCAGGCACTACAATGGCAATTTCCGCGAAAATAACAATTTTATCAATGACAGAAACAATAATTTTCCTAATAGAAATAATAACAACAACAGTTTTAGCAATAACAGAAATAATAATTATAACAACAATGCAAATTTCAACCGAAGCAATAGCTACAATAGAAATGACAGCTTCAACAACAATAATTCAGCTAGAAACAACAATTATAATAATAATACACATAGAAGCAACAACGGAAACCACAGAAATAACAACAATTTACAAAGAAGTAACAACAATAACAATAGAAGTAATAATTTCAGAAACAGTAATAACAATGATAACAACAACAATACCAATAGAAGGTATATACGTGTGGTACAAGACGAGGGAAACGAGGAAGGCTCGGAATACATGGATATTCCGGACAGCCAAAATTGAGAATATACAAAGTTTCTAATAATAACACAAATTATATAATCGCTAAATACAAAAATGACCAATTAACATTTCTTGTCGACACAGGAGCCGACATATCACTATGTCGCAATAGAACAATTTTTGATGATGAACCACTAAATATAAATAATAAATGCAAATTAACGGGCATTACTGAAGAAGAAATACATTCATTAGGAACAAGTGAACTTGAATTTTCCCTAGCAGACCAAACATGCAGATTCAAATTTCATCTAGTAGATGACAATTTTCCAATAGAGACGGACGGAATAATAGGAAGAGACTTTTTAAAAGAATACTTATGCAAAATAGACTACGAGACATTTACAATTTCTTTGTTCACCAACAATGAAACCATAATTCTGCCTATGCAAACAAAAGCATTTGACACATTAACAATTACTATACCCCCACGAACAGAAATTATACAACCACTAAAATTAAACCTCACTGAAGATTGCGTAATACTTAATAATGAATTAAAAAGCGGTATTTTTTTAAGTAATTCAATAGCACCAAAAAACGGAATGACACATATTAAAATTTTAAACACAACAAATGAGACACAAATTTTACAGGGCATTAAACTGCACACTGACCCACTTAAGAATTATGACATATTGAGTTACACAAATGTAAACAATGACGAACGTTTTCAACAAATTCTAAATGACTTGCAATTAAATGAAACTGATGAATATGCAAAATCAGAATTAATAAACATATTCAAAAGATATCAAAATGTATTTCATTTAGAGAATGAAAAATTGACTGTAAACAATTTTTATAAACAAAACATTACAACTTCAGATAGAACTCCGGTGTACATAAAAAACTACAGACTACCACACACACACTCTGACATAATAAATGAACAAGTACAACGTATGCTAAATGACGATATAATAGAACCATCGGTTAGCCCCTACAATGCTCCACTTCTTTTAGTACCCAAAAAGAATACGGAAGACAAACGAAAATGGAGACTTGTAGTGGACTTTAGAAAGTTAAATGACAAAATAGTTAATGACAAATTTCCACTAACTAGGTTAGAGGATATTTTGGACAAACTAGGAAGAGCTAAATGGTTTTCGACTCTTGATATGACTAGTTCATTTCACCAAATTCAATTGGAAAAAGACTCAAGACCACTTACAGCTTTTTCTACACAACAGGGACACTACCAATTTAAAAGACTACCATTTGGACTTAAAATTTCATCAAACAGTTTTCAGAGAATGCTTACAATAGCACTTTCAGGACTTGATTCAGAAGCTTTTCTCTATGTCGATGACATAATTGTATACGGATGTAGTTTAAACCATCACAATCAAAATCTTGTCAAAGTTTTAGACAGACTTCAGCGATACAATTTAAAACTGAATCCAAAGAAATGTTGTTTTTTAAGACCAGAAGTAGTATACTTAGGACATTTAATAACGAAGGACGGCGTAAAAACAGATCCAGCTAAATATGAAGTTATAAAGAATTACCCAATACCTAAAAACGCAAATGAAGTTAGACGTTTCGTTGCATTCTGCAACTATTATAGAAAATTCATACCGAATTTTGCGGATATTGCGAAACACTTAAATATGCTATTAAGAAAATCAATAAAATTCTTATGGACAAATGAATGCCAGACTGCTTTTGATACTCTAAAAGAAAAATTAATGAACCCACCAATCTTGCAGTACCCAAATTTTGACAAACCTTTTATTTTGACGACTGACGCCTCAAATTACGCACTAGGAGCAGTCCTATCACAAGGTGAAATTGGCAAAGACTTACCAATTTCCTACGCAAGTAAATCTCTTCAAAAGCATGATATGAATAAACCAATCATTGAAAAAGAATTGCTTGCAATTCACTGGGGAATAAATTTCTTCAAACCATATTTATACGGTCGAAAGTTCATAGTAGTGACAGACCATAGACCGTTGATATCACTATTTTCACATAAGAATCCATCATCAAAAATGACAAGAATTAGACTAGATTTAAGCGATTATGACTTCACGATAATTTATAAGAAAGGAAAAATCAACACTAATGCGGATGCATTATCAAGAATAGAAATAAACTCAGACGTACTAAAACAAATGATACCGTTGGAAAATGATGAAAATGAAAAGAAAGTATTAATAACCACAAGGGCGATGACAAAGAAAAATGAAAATACGAATAAAGAGGCAAATAAGATTAATGAAGATAAAAAAATAAATATGAATACAGAACGCGCGAATAGAAGTAATATGGGAAGATGTATCTCTCAGGAGTCTGATCAACTTCTAATATGGGAATGCACATCCATAAATGATATTAAGAATATGAAGAAATTGCAATTTAATAAATTTGAAAATATAGAAGAAGTCGACATACAAATTGAAGATAATATTGTGCACATAGGACGTGATGATAATTCATCGAAACAAGATTCGATTATGAAGAAATCACGTACCCAAAATAAAAATTATATAAATAAAGGATGTAATGATAATTCATCGAAACAAGATTCGAATATGAAGAAGTTACATGCCCAAAACGTACAGAATGGAAGTAATACGCATGCAAGATTCAGCGATAACTCAGCGAAACTAGATTCGATTCTGAGGAAACTGATATCTAAGATGAAGAAAGAAAATATAAAAGAATTAGCTATAGCAAAGAATGATAAAATATTTAAAATGTATACAATGAAAGATTTAAAAGAAGCATATACAAAGATAAGAATAAACAACAAAAGTCCTCAATTAAAAATATTAATTTACAATGCCCCAACAAGAATAACAGACGACATACTGAAATATAAACTCATCGATGAATTCCACAATGCCACACACGCAGGCCACTTAGGAATAAGAAAAACAATAATTAAATTGAAACAGCGGTACATTTGGAAAAACATGAATAAGATGGTAAAGCAATTTGTAAAGTACTGTGACAAGTGTAACATAAACAAACAAACCAAACACATTAAAGAACCACTTACATTAACAGACACCCCAAGCAACAGTTTTGAGACAATATCAATTGATACTGTAGGACCTCTTCGTATTTCGAACGGATACAGATACATATTGACTATGCAGTGCGAGCTAACAAAATTCGTAGTTGCTCACCCAATGTCAACAAAAGATGCACTTACAACTGCCAAAACAATAATAGAGCAATTAATTTTAAAATATGGAAAATTTAAAGTGCTCAAATCAGACAACGGGACAGAATTTAAAAACGAACTCATGCATAACATATGTTCACTACTCGGTATCAAACAAACATTTTCAACCCCTTACCACCATGAAACAATGGGTGCGGTAGAAAGAAATCACAGGGTTCTCAATGAATTCTTGCTGACAACAGCAAATGACTACGAATGGGACAAGTGGATAAATTACTTTACTTTTGCCTACAACACGGCACCACACATAGACACTGGTTACACACCATTTGAATTAGTATATGGTAAATTGCCATGCTTACCATCAGAATTTCATAGCAGTGAAGGAGACAAAATATATAACTATGAAGATTATGCAAAAGAACTTAAGCAAAAGTTACAATATTCTTTAAATAGAGCTAAGGAACTTACAACTAAGATAAAAGAAAAAAGAAATTTAGAAGGTAGATATAGTAATAGGTTAAATCTGAATATAGGCGATTTAGTTTTAATAAAGGTAGAAAATAGGAAAAAGAATCAAAGCCCGTACAAAGGTCCGTATAAGATAATAAAACAAAACGGTGTAAATACTATAATAGACTACCACGGAATTGAGAAAGAATTCCATAATAACCAATTAAAACCATATATAAACTTAAGAGATAATTATTAAGTACACAATATACATTAAAAATTATAAGAATAATATGTTTAAAATTATAAAAATATTAAATACTACAATAAGAATTACTATAACGTATTTAATAAAAATTGTAAAATCATAAAACTATATTAAGAACTACTTTGTAAAACTATAGCATATATAAATAGAAATTAAGAACTATTTTTACAAATATTGTCGGTACTATGAATATATCAAGAAAAATCAATCCCCTAATTTTTCTCTTAGCGGTGAGGGTGTAGTGTACCTCATAAGTTGCCACCGTCTACCCTTAAATTACTCTCAAATCTATACATGCCAACCTACTTTGTGTAGGGTAACTATGCAAGATCAAATAACGGCATTTACAATCGACTCACATTGATTGGAATGCAAGTTAATTGGGGTATGAGTATGATAGAAACAAACGAACAATTCTACTCAATAAAGAATTTAAATTGAGTGACAAATAGGAATGGGTGTAACCACAAACATCCCTATTGGTCAAAACAATTGTAATCAGGGTGATTATGCATATGCCCATAATATCGACAAAGATAACTACAACTCTATCAATAAGTATAATAAGTAAGAAAGGCTAAGTTAAAAATTCATGTTTAGTATTTAAGCACATGTAAATCAAAAATAAAGCAGACTTGAAATTATCACACTAATTCGGCAACAACCTGCCTTGTGTTTAATTAAAGCCTCACACTAATTCGGCAGTTCCTTTGAACGCCTTGCAAATCAGCTGAAACCCTGACAGCTACAAAAATAACCAAGGGCTATAGGGAACTAAATACACCAACACGCATTGTTTACACATTACACTAATTCTACTCGAAAAAGTGGTTGTGGAATTTTGTCCCTATTTCTAATATTTACCACATGTTTTATCTTGAAACCTTTTTCTTCCAAGAAAGTTTTAATTTCCTCTGGGTCTACGCATGAATCAATTCCCTTAATCACCACCTGGAGACCTTTACTGCTCTTGAGTTGGTATGTGTAAAAACTTTTTTTGAGTGCCTCAAATTTGCTTATTACTTTCCGAAAGTCATTTTCATGATTAACTTGAATTTTAGTTTCAAGGAATTTTCACCAATCAACGAAACTAAACTCTTTATTAGATCATTTGAGTTATGCTCCCTAAGATATATTGGGGGAGGCTTGGACGATTTTATGACGTTTGGGGCTTCAGAGGATTCATCCTCCAGAATTGCAAAGCGATTTTGGGAATTTATTTTATCAAAAGATGGCACTTTGGATGCCGAAGCAACAGCTGCAGAGGTAGGGCTGCGTCCCCGTTTAAGAACTGTTATGTACCTGTCCATACCAACTTGTACTGTAGGCTTTTGACAATTTTTTACATGGGGGTTTTCCATTTCATTTGTGTTTAAGTTGGTATCATTTCCCACTAAATTTGTTTTTGACGTCACGGCAATACTTGCTGGCCTGGCAACACTTGTCACCAAATCAAGTTGTAGTTTTTTTAATGAGTCACTATCCACTGTTTTTGTAAACACCGAGGGTGATAGGGAACGTGTTCGAATAATTGGCTTAGCCGTTAAATAGTTTATATTGTTTTGTTTTGTTTTATTTATTTCTACATTATTTTCGTTTGCCTGAACTAAAACGTAGACGTTTCTTTCATTTTGTCTTAGTGTTGTTTCACTGTTCGTACTCATGCAAAGAGTTGTTTTTGTTTTTCACCGTTTTGCTTTGCTTTAATATTTTTATTATTTATTGTATTTTACAACAACAAAAAAAAACAAGAAGTTTAAATTTAAATGTTTTTGTTCAGAATATGTATACACATGTATGAACATTCATACGTACATACATATATATTTTTACTGTTTTATTTTATTTAATTTTATCGTTTTAAATTGTTCACTATTATGTTAAATAATTTAAATAACAAAATATATTATTTTTTTTTAAGCGTCCATTCGCTGGTTATATTTATGTTTTACAAAATCAAATGTGATTAATTAATAGTTCAAATCGTATGCGGGGCTAAAAATACACGTCTGTATCACAACAAAGCACAAATTAATATTGATGACTCCGATGATGAAGATGAAATTATGGAAGGTAAGCTTCTAAATAATGAAGATCTAGAGCACCTTCTGGGTGATGAAAATGTTGTGGACCTCAAGAACGACTAGAATAGTGAAGATGAAAATATAACTGAAAATATAGCTCCAGAAATTTCGGAAAATCTACTTGGTGCCACAAAGTTTTTAACACGAGAAGCTTGCAGACATATTGTCTGGAAAAAAACTAACTTTTCTGTCAGTGAAGACGAAATAAAATTTGGAGGAAATACCAATTTGCCAGAATTTATAAAGAACTTTCAGACTCCATTCCAATTTTTTATCTACTTCTTTGATGAAGACATTTTACAACATATAGTTAAGGAATGTAATTTGTATGTGAAGCAAACAAATATTGAAGAGAGCTTTATTTTGGAAAAAACTGATATTTACCAATTTATGGGCATCCTAATTTTGTCATCAGTGGTGAATTACTCCAATATTCGAGTTCTATGGGACAGCCAAATTGGTTTTGACTGTGTAAAAGAATGCATGCCTCAAAAAAAATTTGAAAATATTGGATCCATATTTCAATTGAACAATAATGAAAATTTCATTGCCGATCAAACAGATCCTTGTTACGACAAATTATACAATATTCGGCCGCTGGTATACTGTTTAAATGAAAAATTTTCATCCATTTCGTTAGAAGAACGCTTATCTGTTGATGAACAAATGTGCGCAAGTAAAGCCTCGCATCATTTGAAACAATATATGCCTGCAAAGCCACACAAGTGGGGCTACAAATTATGTGTACAGTTCGGAGTATCAGGTTTTGCATATAATTTTGAAATATATACGGGCCAAGACAATTTGCCGCATAAACGTTTGCCAAGTGAGCCTGATCTAGGAGCTTCTGCCAACGTTGTCGTCCGACTATTTCGAAATGTCCCAAATGGGTGTAACTATAAAGTTGCTTGTTTATTTAGGAAAAAAGGGCATACATACAGTTGGAACCAACTGATCAAGAAATAAAAAAATTTCCTAGGGGATCATCATTTATATTCGTTGCTGACTTTGAAGGTTTAGAGCTCGCAAACGTCTTGTGGAAAGATAATAAGAACGTAACTCTACTGTCCTCATTCGTTGGCGTGGAACCTGAAAATGATATTAGCAGATTTGACCGTCGGGAACGCAAGTTGATCATGGTTAAGTGCCCAGCGATTGTCAAAGAGTACAATCGTAATATGGGCGGTGTTGAACTCTTAGTCCGAATCAAAATGAAAACCAGAAAATGGTATATGCGTTTAGTTTACCATCTACTGGAAATAGCAGTAACAAACGCTTGGTTTTTGTTTAAGCGAGCAACAGGGAATACGACTCTAACACTATTAAATTTTCGTAAAGATCTGGCATTGACACTTCTAAAAATAAACACAAAACAGAAACTTCCAAGAACCAACGATTCACCTTCTGTCGAAAGATTGCATGTCCAAAAGCAAAAACGAGGTCCAGCATCAGCCATACCATCCGTAGATATCAGACACGATCATGTGGACCACTTACCGGAATTCCAAGAAAGGTAATATGAAAGCTGCCGGGATGTAAGAGCCAAATTCAACTGATTTGTAGCAAGTGTAACATAGCTTTATGTCTAACAAAAACCAAAAACTGCTTTGTAAAATTTCATAAAAAATGAATAAAATTAAAATGTTATATTTTTTTTTTAATTTAAAATTTCATAAACAATAAATAAATAATACGTTGGTTTTTTAAAAGAAACAAAAACATTGCCCATTTAAATAAGTCAGGGCTGTGGAGTCGGAGTCGGAGTTGAAGAGTCGGAGTTGAGGTTTTTGTACCGGAGTCGGAGTCGAATACCCACAAACACTAATGACTCCGACTCCGACTTTTTGGCATTAAAAGTTTTTCTAATATTTTTCAAAATAAAAAAATTTTAATGACCAATTTCAGCAATTCTTTTAAAATATCAATTCATATTTAAATATAATTTTTCATATAATTTTATTTTTATTCCACATAAAAAAAACGATTTTTAAACATAAATTGATATTTAAATAAAATGGTGGAATTGGCAATAAGAGGGTCTACTTTTTGAATTTGTGAAGTCAGAAGATAATGACCAGTATACTTTTCATATGAGTAGGGGGGTTAGAAAAATTGAGATAACATCTTATTTTGACAGTTCTTTTAGCAATTTATGAGAAATATATAGATTGTATCGAAGCATGTCCTTTTCTATGTTTTTATGTGACCTAAAATTTCTGTAACAAAACTCGCTGGTTCACTGTTTGAATTTCGCCAAGATTTCCCTAATGAAATAGAGCCGAATTAAGGAAGTTAAAAATTTGTTGTTTTTTATTTATCGTATATTAACAAATATTTTTGTAGCCATGTTCCGATATATGACTTGAAATCTGCTGTAGCTCCTGTGGTGAAAGCATTAAGTAAACTAAATTTTAAGTTCTAACCTTCAAGGTGAATTATAATAGAAAAAAAGGAAAAGGAGCTCGGAAAAATACATGACATTGTTCTAAATATAATTCCCATCAATCTGGGGGTAAACCCGAAAAATGATTTGAGAATTCTACTCAATTAAGGAAAAATTGGAGAGATAATAAAGACTTGCAATTTCAAATTTCGGTCTTTGACAATAATAATATTGAACTTGGAACGGAAAAAAGCAATGGTGTACTGAAGAAAACGATTTCAATTTAGTTGTTTAAAAATTCATATTTTTTTAACTCTGCAAGCCACATTTTGAAACACGTTGAAAATCGCAAATGATGCTATTTCTGTATTAAACATTTGCCTGTGTCCGAATATTTTAATGATTCTTACATTTTTTTTTATGTCAATGATAACCCTAAAAAATTATATCATAAAAGGTTCGTTACCTTGAGACAAACAGCACCAAGTCCAACAACAAAAGGTGTGCTATATCCCAGAAATAATAGAACTTTTTACGGTACGTTTCTCTTCAAAATGTGTTATTAAAATTGTAGAAGTAACAACTGAAGGCGCATCTGCATGTTTTAATAAAAATATATTTAATTTTCCTGAGAATGATTAAAAAAGTTGGTCTTAATATTTGACTTAATAAATAAAACATGACCAAAACGGCAATGTTTGAATTTATGTATATTAAAAACAAAAGACCTCACTTCACAATTTACAAAAAAGAACTTATGATGTTCTTAGTCTCTACAAATTCTGTGGTAAACAATACTTAGTACACTTGGTGCCCTTAACGTCTTAGCAAATTGGACTTGGCATTGTTTTCAACTTTTCTATCTCGAAAGCTGCATTAGATAGAACTTATGGAAATTCACACATCTATAAATTCCAACAGATGTGAATTGGTGTAGTTTATCTCTTCCCTACACAACTATTGTTACATTTTTTAGCACTGTTTGCATATATTTAATAAATAAATATAACTTTTAAAATATACTGAAGTTTAATGATCCCATACGGTTTGAATCAAAACTCATATCTTTCGAAAGTTCGTAACAAAACTCGGTGGTTCCAAAATTAAATCTATTATTTTTCTATATTACAGTTGGCTTAAAATGTTCAACTGTTGAGTTATTAGTCAAGAATGACATAACACTGTAGAATCAAAAAAGTAGAGCTCAGTTGGTCTATTTAATCGGGCGCTATATGTTTTTCGAGCTTTCCTCCTCATATGTTAAAGCTCAATGCGGCACGTTAGAATTAAAATATCGATTTGAAAGTTTTACAGAATAATTTTCTTGCTATATTTTACCATTTAAAAGGTACTGAATTAAAAAACAAATTAAAAGAGTTTAAAGTCAAATAAGAACTAGTCTCATAAATAATGATGGGTTAGAGTAGGAGTCGGAGTTGGAGTCGGAGTTGGAGTCGTACTTAAAAAATTACAGCAAAAGGAGTCGGAGTCGGAGTTATAACTATTTCTTGACGACTCCACAGCCCTGAAATAAGTATTGATGTATAAAAATTTTAGATTTTGAATTAACAGCTAAATGCGCAATGGTGCAAATTTTCATCAAAGGATTTTTCGCCAACTGCGCCCTTATAAACGAAAATTATACAAAATGCTAGAACAAAAGTTTGTTATTTAACCATTTCCTTTCATTTAAGTAGTATTTTATTTAATTTGGGTTTCTTGCGCACTAGAGGGTTAAAAAGGGTGATTTTTTTTAGCGATTTATAGGTAAATTCACTAATTATTTAAAAATTTTGCTATTATTTACTGCGTTTGTTTTATAATAATTCAATAATTTTAGTTCAAAACTAGTTGTTTTTAGCGATTTATAGCTAAATTCACTTATAATTGCAAAAAAAGTATTTTATTGAAAGTGAAAATTATTATTTTGTGCAGCATACGCCACTTTTTTAAATTTATTTCTAAAAATAAGCTTTTTGTTCTGCATAAGTATACGTATATGTTGTGTATTGAGCTGTTGACATTTTATTTACTTCTACTCCTTTTTTACGGCAATGAAGCGAAGCAAGATTAAAATGTATTTTCTTGTAAAATTATTTTGCTTTAACTACTACAGCATTTGCCAAGCAGTGGCTCGTAATCCCAAACAATATTTAATACACTTCAAAAGAGTTTCTAAATATTCAGAAAGCGGGTAATCAAAATAAATATACCCATACCTTACTCATTATTCTTAAATGGTCGGCGGGTTAAACCAATAATTCGTCAGTTCGAAATACGTTGATTGTCCTTGAAAGACCACATACAAAAAACTTCAATTAATGAACTTTTAATAAACTGAATTTTGAATGGAAATTTGGTTGACTTTACTTTAATGAACCATAAATATTTTTTCTGAATAACGTATAACGTTCTTTTTTCCAATATGTAAACGAATTTTTTTTTTCTACCAAACACGTTTTATGTCCCATAAATTTGAAAAATTTTTATATTCCATAATAAATGTTTTCAATTCTCAGAATTTGCAATTGTTCCCTTTTTCCGATTTCATTCTTCAAAGCTTTTTATCCGAGAAACATAAAATATCAAAAAATTTTGATATTTAAGAAACTTATTTAAAAATACAAATACAAAATTGGTACTTTTTTGAAATTCTAACGATTATGGGTGAAGATCGTTAACTTAATTACCGTAATATTGGACCTAGAAACATTAAACTCAACATGCAATATCCAGAGTGATAAGACTCAATGCGGAACTTTTTGGTACTTTTTTGGTCTTTACCTGTTACTTTTTGAATTCACGTTGGTATTGGACTTAAAACTCAAAATTAAACATGCAATATCCTGAGTGAATGTGAATCTTTAAAGGGATATATTTGGTACTTTTTCGTTCTTTAACTGGTCCTTTTTTAATTTTCATAAGTATTGGAAGTAGAAACATAAAGTCAAATATGCAGTGTCCTGAGTAAATTAGAATCTTTAAAAGGGGCTTTTTGGTACTTTTTGGGTTTTTAACTGGTAGTTTTTAAATATTCGTTGGTATTGGACTTAAAATATAAAATTAAACATGCAAGGCCTTTTTCGTTCCTTAACTTGATTTTTTTTCAATTATTGGACCTAGAAACATAAAATTAGATGCCCTGAATAAATGAGAATGTGTAAAAGGGGCTTTTTGGAACTTTTTTGGTATTTAACTGGTACTTTTTGAATTTCCGTTAGTATTTGGTCTAAAAAATAAAATTAATGATTTTGCACAACGTTTACTAGATCAAAAAGCATTTCAGACTTTATTAATAACAATTTATTATGATTTTGGGAAAGCTTTTTTCGGATTCTATAGTGAAATATTTGATAAATGTGAACTAACCTAAGTCGATTTATCCATGTCCGTCTGTAAACAAACGCACTTTAGAAAAACTAAAAGAAAAGAACAATATTGATGTCAAATTGTTTCTAGCTTTCCTTAGCAGTTTGGGAACGAAATCCAACAAGATCAATACAGTAGGATGATAGTTATGAATCAAACTGTCTAACAACCAACCTTAAAAATTTATAGTTTTATTATAAACTAACATAATTAGTAGCGGAATGCAATTATTGGTATAAGGTTTTGCACATATTCGTTTTATATAACTTAAATTATTATAAAATTAAGTGAAAATCTGTCAATAATTTACCATATGCCCATATAAAGCTCACAGTCGGTAATACTATAGAAGCGTTAAACGACAAATGCCATTATAATGAACTTTTGGTGGTCAGTTTTATATGAATAGGAATTATTCTGTCAACTTTTGTGAAGATTGGTATATAATTTATAATAGGCCCCATACAAGCCTTACTCTCGAAATTACTTTAAAGCACATATTCGTTTTATTAACTAAAAAAATTAAAAAAAATTTGTGTCGGAAAACACTTTAGCACGCTCAAAACCGCAACGTTAAAGCTGTTATAATGATTTTTTGTTGGTCAGTTTTATATGATTTGAAATCACACTGTCAAAAGTCGTGAAGATCAGTAGATAATTTATGATAAGCCCCATTTAAACCTTTACATCTCTCTAATTTCCCGTCCCACACGAAAGCACTAGTTTTATTGAAACAAATTTTGTTTTTTCAAAGTTTTTCAGATTTTTAATAAACGGTTTATTTTCTTATACATATATTTCATGCATGTTGGTTTTATTATCGCACAGCAAATCCACAAGTGTCTCTCACTGACTAAGTAAGTTTGTCATAAAGCAGTTGATAGCTGTCTTAGAACGCCAAATCAATACATTGAAACATGTATGAGCTTTGTGTAGATTTTGTTTGGGCACATCTTGGGTTAAGTTTATGGTAGAGTCGTGGCTCTACAGCATCTATTGAACTCTATAAAGCACGGAAACCTTGTAAAGAAACACGCAAAGAGCCCGTAACAAATTAAAAAAGTCTAGCAGGCATTTCCGATTAATATGTTTCAACTACCTTTACAAGAGAGAATCAAAAAATAAGCAAAATCATTAAAATTGGTTTGTATAATTAACAACAACAAAATATAGTAAAACCTACCTGCCAAAACAATATGCATACATACATAACTTGTTGAGCCACTGGTGCGCAATGTCCCAGTTCAGAATAACCTTTTGAAAAATTAAATTTACTTTATTGTTTAATTTCTATTAAAAAACAAACAAAATTTACCTTATTGTAATGATAAAAATTGTTTTTTAAACCCCGCATAAAACTACAATTTAAATACAGTTATCATTTTCTCGTTTATTATCATGTTCAACTATAGCAACAAAACTATTATATTTTACAATAAATTTTAAATAAACAAAAAAATTTCCTTTTTTTATATTTTTAACAAATATTTTGACATTCATAAACACTTATTTAACAAAACAGTTTTAGTGCATAAAAATTCATTTGCGTTAATTTTTTTGCGGGGTTTTTTCAAAAAAACGCATCATTGCTGAAAATCGGCTTTGAAAAAAACGATTTACTGTTTTGACAACACTAATTAAAATTAATGTATAAAAGCCGGCAAATACAGCGCATATTTGACGAATAGCTGCATACGTTGCGTTTAATTGCCGAAACTGTCTGGAAAATATGCTCCTTGTATAGGAAATTTAATATTCCCTCATTATTAATTGGGAATAATAATGTAAAAACAGGCAACAAAAAATTTAATATACAAGGAGCATATTTTCCAGAAAGTTTCGGCAATTAAACGCAACGTATGCACCTTTTCGTCAAATATGCTCTGCCTACAAAAAACGATTTTTAAAAGATTTCTAATACTTTTAGAAGAAAAATATTGAATTTGTATTTCGATAATATTGCAATTTATAATATTTCATCAAAAAAAATAAAGATTTTTTCTGTTCGCAAATTATGCCCTGTGCATAAGTATATACATATATTTTAACAAAGTTAATTACAAAAAGAGTAATTTTTGGGGATTCAGTATTTCGGGTATAACTCAGCCATTTTTTAACCGATTTGACAGATTTATGTACGTTTAAGAAGAAATTTGCCATTTAGTTGAGTTATAAAGCTTGGACTCGGGGTGATCTATGGTTCCCGAAAGTGGGTATTTAAAAAAAATTTTGGTCATAACTTTTTTGTATCTAAGCCGATTTTTCCGAGTTTTTTATAAAATATGTTCTACAAAAAATTTCCGATATTTCGGTATATAAGTCATATCCATAGGACATATGGCAGCCCTAAAATTTAGATTTTTATGCAATTTTTAATTTTTTTGTGCGGGAGGTACCACGCCCACTTCTCAAATCGCGCCCACATTTTGTAGGATGGTGTGTATTAGCAACCTAAATGTGTGTACCTAATTTGGAAACTTTGGCTCTTGCCGTTCCCCAGATATTGTAATGTAATGTGTTGAGGGGTGGCAGTATCGCCATGTAATGTTAAGTGTTTAAAAAAAGAATTATTATTGTGACTGGCAGAGTTTGCCACTAGCCACGCTATTTACTTTTGCCAGTCTCAATTGGTTGAGGTCAAAAGGAGATTTTTGTGTAATTAAAATACAAGGCAGGTTGTTGCCGATTTGGTATTGTAATTTCAAATCTGCTTTATTTTGGATTTACGTGCACTTAAATACTAAGTTTGAAATTAATTCTTAACCGTTCTAACTTATTTTACTTATCGATAAAGTTCTAGTTGTCTTTGTCGATATTATGGACATATGCATAATTACCCTGATTACAATTGTTTTGACCAATAGAAATATTTGTGATTACACTCATTCCTATTTGTCACTCAATTTACAATTCTTATTGAGTAGAATTGTTTGTTTGTTTGTTTTTATCATACTCATACCCCAATTAACTTGTATTCCAATCTATGTGTGTCGATTGGTAAATGCCGTTATTTGATCTTGCATACTTACCCTACTCTATTTAGGTTGGTATGTATAGATTTAAGAGTAGTTTAAGGGTAAGCGGTGGCAACTTATGAGGTACACTACACTA
Organism: Pollenia angustigena; assembly: GCA_930367215.1. Classification (NCBI taxonomy): domain Eukaryota; kingdom Metazoa; phylum Arthropoda; class Insecta; order Diptera; family Polleniidae; genus Pollenia; species Pollenia angustigena. The sequence continues at coordinate 3,897,223 of OV884061.1, read as the reverse complement.
TATAGCAAAAAGTAATAAAAATACAACAACCACAAGGTATTTTTGGAAAAAATAGAGGAAGTCGAGGTTTTTTGCTCATATCTCAGCCATTTGTGGACCGATCTTGCTGAATTTCAATAGCAAACAATTCCGGACCATATGTGACATAAATGTATAATAACCTGGCCCCCATCATATATGGGGTCTTCGGAAAATCCATTTCAACGGACAGACGGACATGGTTAAATCAACTTCGCTCCTCATAAGGACCCTGAATATATATACTTTATACGGTCTTAGATCAATATTGAAGAAATTACAAACGGAATGACAAACTTATATATACCCTTTTTACATTCGGTGAAGGGTAATGAGAAATTTAAACTTAAATGTTTTAAAGTATGTTCGTTATTTTTTTGGCCAAGTTGTTTAAATATTATATATAAGTTTTTGTTAAGCTAATTGGGCCTAATGTATTAATGTAAATAAAAAACCTTTTTACATGTTTCTCCCAACGTTTCGTCAATTATTTGTTGACATCTTCAGGGGTTGTCTATTGAATATTTTTTTTTAATTATTTTGTAAAAAAAAACCATATATTATTACAAAATTATAAAACAACAAAATAAATTAACTTACAATTACTAGTTAGTTTTTCACATTAAATTTTACATTGAATGTTGCACAGCTTACATAAAACATAAAACATTTAACATATAATTAAATTAAACACACAACTTAAATTAATATCACAGTTTATCTTTTCTATTTTATTGCAACTCTGTAGCTAAAACTTATATTATTCGTGTCTTCCTTTAAATTCATTGTTCTGTCAATATTTTGTTGTATACGTAAGCTTTCTATTGTGAAACGTTTTCTCTGTTTTGTTTCTACGTCTAGTATTCTTATTCTCTCAAAGTCAGGTTTATGTTTTTCACAAATCATATGTTTTGACAAAGCTGTTGATTCCTTATGTTTTTCTATGTCATTTTTGTGTTCACTCATTCTTGTTTGTTAATTTCTCTTTGTTGTGCCAATATAAATTAAATCACATTTTTGTTCGTCATTTCCCTTACATGCTATTTTGTACACAACGTTGTTTTGTTGTTGTTTTTCTACAGGCATTTTAATTTTGGAAAAAATAGAGTTGAGTGTAGTATGTGGTTTGTAGGCGTAACATATGTTTTGTGTGTTTATCGTTGTTTTAATATTTTTGTTGTCCGTTAAACCAGGAATAAACTTTACACTGTAAAAAACTTTGTCATCATTTTCGGTGTTGTTTGAAGTTGTGTTGTTTTTTAATTTTCTTTGTGTTTCTTCAATTAGTTGGTGTATAAGTTTAATTGGAAAGCTATTATTTATTAATATTGCTGTAATTTTCCTTATGTTTTTAACATGGAATTCTTCATCGCTAATATATAATACCCTAAAAATGAAATTTTTTGCCGTATTTATTATTTGGTATTTTGGTTGAGTTGCATTAAAATTCATCAGTCTACCAGATGATGTTTCCTTTGAACACCAGTCAAATTTAATTAAGCTATTGTGTCGATATATGTATGTATCCAAGTATGCAATTTGAAAATTTTCTTCAATTTCCGTGGTAAACTGGATTTTTGGATGGTATGCGTTGAAAGCATTTAGGATCTCTTCTTTGTCGTCCCGTTTTACTATAGCTAATATGTCATCTACATATTTTACTATGTATTTTAAATTTATATTTTTCTTTTTTAATTCGGCTATTGCTTCGTCGAGTAAACTGTCAAGTACTACATCAGCTATGGTAGGAGAAAGTGGGTTCCCCATTGGCATTCCAAAAATCTGTTTTTGTTCAAAATATGTATACGCATGTATGAACATCCATACGTATATATGTATTTTTACTATTTTATTTCATTTAATTTTATCGTTTTAATTATTCACTATTATGTTAAATAATTTAAATAACAAAATATATTATTTATTTTTAAGCGTCCATTCGCTGCTTATATTACAAAGTCAAGTGTGATAAATTAATAGTTCAAATCGTATGCGGGGTTAAAAATACACGTCTGTATCACAACAAATAAACCAAATATTTATGCTTTGTTCAAAAAAAATTCGCCCTTAATAATGGCAAAAGGCCCCCTTTTGAATCGACAGTGTTGAGAGTGCCCCAACAGTAGTGCGATTCACTATGCTTTTTAAGCCACAATTGTTTCGTTTAGAAATGTTAACCACAAAATTAATTATTTTGTTATTCCCTAACACTTTTAACGACATCTGCTGGTGTTTAAAGCCAGCTGTTTCAGTCAGCTGTTATTTTTCACAAAACAAATTTTGGTTTATTAACACCAACATTTTTGGTGTGGTTAAATCCGCTTAGAAAAGTGTTTATTTATCGTTGTACCTATATACATATGTACATAGTGATAATAATATGGCTTTGAGGTATCTAGCCTACAATTAATCCACTTTTTGTCACACACCAATTTTCCGTGGAGCTTTTTATTTATTTATCGTAAACCCAACCATTTGACTCAAATAAAATTAAAAAAATTAATTTAATTAAAATTTAATAAATAAAATAAAAATAATAATTAATTAAATGATTATAGTATCATTTAAAATCTATAAATTAAAAGGTTTTTGTTTTGTTTTTTTATTCTTCTTTGTTATTTTATTCTATTTTGATGTTTCTCTTGGCAGAGTTGCCACAACATATCAATTTGAATAGAGAGAAATATAAAACTGTTTACCGAAGTAGTTAGTGCAAACATCAATATGTGTGGTTTAAGTTAACACTTCTTAAAGTGTTAAAAGTTAGTGAATTGCACTGCAGGAATGAAAACAAGGTGTAAAAATTGCTAAATTAGCGGAAATTCCAGAAATATTTGTTAACAGCGGTTTGATAGCAAAGTCTAATATTTATTAAAAATCGTAAAAGCTTAAAAACAAATCTGATACTTACAGGAAATAATCGCTTTAAACGAGAAAATGGTTATAATTCGTGAACGATTGCAAAATTTAAAACAAACACTAAAATTTATTTGACATCGCTAAATCGGAAAATTACATAAAAAGTATTAAAAATTAGCTATAATGCTAAAGAATAAACTTTTTGTCAGGTGTTAAAAACAGTACAGAGCATTCCATAAAAAAATTAAGTTTTTTGAGCTCTTCCTACCTGAAATATTATTTTTTTGTTTGCTTATAAAAAAACTTGGTCTTATCATGTTCATTTAAATGGGAAATACTGCTTATAAAAAAGTTTACCCTTTTTTATTGAAATACCCTTTTTTCGACCCCTTTTTCTGGAAAATCCCCTTTTTGTGACCCTTTTCGAACATTTCCAACGGTAACCCTGGCTAGTACAATTTGTAGGAACAGTCAGCCGAAGCCGCTGTGCAAACAGTCAACCGGAGTCGCTGTGAGAACAGTCAGCCGAAGCCGCTGTGAGAACAGACAGCCGAAGCCGCTGTGAGAACAGTCAGCCGAAGCCGCTGTGCAAACAGTCAGCCGATGCCGCTGTGAGAACAGTCAGCCGAAGCCACTGTGAGAACAGTCAGCCGAAGCCGCTGTGAGAACAGTCAACATGAGTTGCTGTGAGAACAGCCAGCCGAAGCCTGTAACCCAACCTTTGTCATTCCTACTAATTCAGAAATTAACCAAGTGAGATTTATCAACATAAAAACACATTAAACAAGTGCATGTAATAGTATGAGTGTATGTTGTTGTTACAATTGGTGCGTTCAGTGTTGTTTATACTGAAAAGTTACAATAGGGCGTTCAGTGTTATTTCCAAACAATATGTAAATAATAATTATATTAAATGAAAAGTAAGTTATAATAAAAGTAAACTTAACATACTATTGAACTCACATGAACGTGAAAATATAACACTGGGATATTCTATTTCCACGTTACACTACTTGAAACAGAGTCAAGTTTTACTTGGCGTATATTTATGTCAAGCTTGTGGACTAATTAAATGTGATTAATAAGTCGCGGCGTTAAAGATCCTTTGCAGCTTATCATTTTAGGGCCCTTTTAGCACCATTGTCTTTCAAATCAGTTCGATATGTCACCAGAGATGAAATCTTTATAAAAATATATATAGTACTAGCATTTAACCCGCTACTTCGTTAGCGTCTCCTTTTTCTTCGTGGACATATTTTTATGCCAAAGTTTATTTTCAAAAAAGTACCAGGCACCTGTCCCCTTATTTTTTTTAACGAACAACAATAAGTGTTAAATTTTTTGGATCTCTTTAATTTTGGATTTTTTTGGTTAGCGGAATCGATTTGGCGAGAGGACAACCTTCGGTCCAAAAGTCAGCTTTTTAGCTTCAAGAGTTTAGGATGTGCGATGATGAATCCGTCAGTTACTTACAAATTAATATTATATAGAGATGGAAAAAATGTTGAGAAAACACCTTAAACGTTTGAATTTCAAAAAAGGGGCAAACCTGTTTTGTATTTTTTAGATAAGCTAAAAATGTGATACCATATTTATTTACCCTTTTACACCCCAAAAAGGTCTTCCTTCAAAAAAGTACCAGACACCTCTCCGTTTATTTTTTTTAATGAACAATAATTAGTATTAAATTTTTTGTATCTCTTTTTGTTTAGGAAATATACGGTTAGCGAATTGCTGATGTTTTTTATCTCTTTTAGTTTAGGAGGTATGAGGTTCGCGGGATCGATATACATAGGTACAATTTTCACCCCTGAAACGTTCGAATTTCGAAAAAGTACCAAATTCGCATTTGTATTTTTTAGATAAGTAACAAATGTTATTTAATTTTTATTTCTATACGTATTGTCTTAAAAGCTAGAATTACTACCTAAAACGACCGAATTTCGTTAAAGTACCAGACACCAATTTGCTTTTTTATTTAATGCACAAAAATAAATATTAAATTAAAAAAATTACCAGTTTATTTAAAAAAAAAATTCCTCTTACAGATTCTCATTCACTCAGGAGCTTGCATGTTTAATTTTATGTTTCTAGATCCAATAAATACGGATATATAAAAGGTACCAGTTAAAGAACAAAATAATACCAAAAGCCCTCTTACAGATTTTCATTCACTCAGGACCTTTCATGTTTAATTTTATGTTTCTAGGTCCAATACTAACGAAAATTCAAAAAGTACCAGTTAAAGAACAAAGAAGTACCAAAAAGTTCCCTCTTATATATTCTTATCCACTTAGGGCATTGCATCTTGAATTTTATGTTTCTAAGTCCAATAATAACGGATATTCAAAAAGTACCAGTTTAATAACTAAAAAGTACCTATAAGCGCTTTTAGAGATTCTCATTCACTCAGGACCATGCACGTTTAATTTTATTTTCATTAGACCAACATTAGCGAAAATTTAAAAAAAGGACCAGTTAAAAAACGAAAAAGCACCAAAAAGATCTCTCTAACAGATTGTCATTCACTCAAGACCTTCCATGTTTAATTGCATGTTTCTGGGTCCAATACTAACGGAAATTCAAAAAGTACCAGCTAACGAATAAAAAAGTACCAATAAGATCCCAATTAAAGATTCTCATTTACACAGTATCGTGCATGTTTAATTTTATGTTTCTAGGTCCAATACTGACGGAAATTCAAAAAGTACCAGTAAATGAACAAAAAAGTACCAAAAACTTTCCTCTTAGATTCTTATCCACCCAGGACCTTGCATGTTTAATTTTATCTGTCTATGTCCAATACCAACGGAAATTCAAAAAGTACCAGTCCAAGATTAAAAAAGTACCAAAAAGTTCACTCTTATAGATTCTCATCCATCCAGGGCATTGCATATTGAATTGTATGTTTCTAGGTCCAATACTAACAGAAATTCAAAAAGTACCAGTTAATGAACAAAAAAGTACCAAAAAGTTTCCTCTTATAGATTTTCATCCATTCAGGACATTGCATGTTTAATTTTATTTTTATAGGTCCAATACTAACGGAAATTCAAAAAGTACCATTTTATGAACAGAAAAGTACCAAAAACTTCCCCTTATGGATTCTTAACCACTCAGGACATTTCATTTTGAATTTTATGTTTCTAAGTCCAATATTAACGTAAATTCAAAAAGTACCAGTTAATGAACAAAAAAGTACCAAAAAGTTCCCTCTTATAGATTCTCATTTATTCGGGACATTGCATGTTTAATTTTATTTTTATAGGGCCAATACTAACGGAAATTCAAAAAGTACCATTTAATTAACAGAAAAATACCAAAAACTGCCCCTTATGGATTCTTATCCATTCCGGACATTGCTTGATGAATCTTATGTTTTTAGGGCCAACATAAACGATAATTTAAAAAATACCAGTTGTAGAACCAAAAAGTTAAGTAAAATATCAAATTTCTCGTATTTCCCCTTTTTGGTACTATTTTCCCCCCATTAAAGTATAAAAAATTTCAGTATAATAGTGGCAGCCCATAATTTAGTACGAATATTTCAATAAATGGAGAAAAATGTTTTTTGAAAAAAGTACCAAAAATAGTTACGATTTTTACCCCTTAAATGTTCGAATTTCGAAAAAGTACCAAATTTAAATTCGTATATTTTTGTTAGGTTTCGAATGTGGTATTAACTTTGTTTCTATGTTTATTGGTTCAAAAGATAGATGGGGTGTCAAAAAAGTACTAAAATTCAGAAAGTACCAGACACCTGGCCGATTATTTTTCTAAAGAACAACGATAGGTATTAAATTTTTTTTGTATCTCTTTTAGTTTTGGAGATATAAGGTTACCGAATTTTCCCATTTTTACCCTTTTTTACCCCCTAAACATTCGAATTTCCAAAAATCCCGTCTTAGTGGATCGATTTGGGGAGTGACCAATCTCTGGTCCAAATTTCAAGTGTCTAGCTTCAGGCGTTTAGGCTGTGCGATGATGAATCAGTGAGTCAGTCAGTAACGTTACAATTTTATATATATAGATTTAGAAAACTGTCAAATTGCTAATTACTTTTTAAGCTGAATTTTTTCGAATTTTTTTTTAAATTGTTTTTGGTTTCCTTACAAGAACACACGCTTATATAAGCCATTTGTATTTACATTGCTCATAATGATTTTTAAGTTTGCCCAATATTTTATTAGAAAAATACTTAAATTACAGGAACATTTATAACAAAAGTAAGGAAAACGGATATATATTACACATTGCTTAAATAACCGGTTAAATTTATCAAAATAACCGGTTTATTTGATTTTCGAAAAATTAACATTTTAAAATATTTGAATTGGGCAAAACTAAAATAACCGGTTAAAACCGTTCGAATACTTACCATTCGATCTCCCTAACTATAAGCGATAAATACTGTATTTTTAATTGTTACTTTATCAAACATTTTAATTTGAACATACGATTTAAATAATTAGTATTGTGGATAATTTGTTGAACTGTTTATGGTCTTTAAACCAAATTTTGATATTTTAATTAGGCTAAAGTTCATCAAATTTAGTTTTAATAAAATTATTTTCACGATGAAAGGAATTTTACAACATGAAATTAATTAAAATTTATTGATAATTTGTCATTCTTGACTTAGCTGGCTGGCAGTCAATAGTCAAACATCAATCTTTAAACCTAATTGTTTTTAACCTTTGGTAGATCGAAATTTGCTTTGAATGATTATCGATTTTAATGTTATTTTAGTGCAACAAACTTGAAAATTTTTTTTTCTTTTTAATTAAATAATCTGCTTTTTGCAAAATTTAATTTTTTTCAGGAATTGTCTAAGGGAACAAACACTTTAACGGACAGGTTACCCTTACATGTTTCGATTGCAACCACTCAATCTCTTCAGAAGGGTTTTCCGTTTAACACTCACCGCCATTGACGACGGCTGGCATTCAATAGTCACACATCAATCTTTTAACCAAATTGTTTTTAACCTTTGGTAGATCGAAATTAGCTTTGAATGATTACCGATTTTAATATTATTTTAGTGCAAATAACTTAAATAACTTAACTGCTTTTTGCAAAATTTTATTTTTTCATGAACTGTCTAAGGGAACAAACACTTTTTGACACTTCTCTTTCATCTCAGAAAAATAACTAGCATTTTAACACATTGGTTGTTGCGTCAGAGACAGGCACATTCTTCTTTGTGAGTATTTTCCTTTAATTGGAGACTTAATGAGAATCCCTCTCCCAACAAAAATTATTTGTATCTATTGAAAAAAAGTATAGTTTTTGTTCTTCTTTACTCCAATGTTCCATAACCTGGAGAAAGTAGGGATTCATCTCATGTTTCCTTGAACTAAATAAATAACCTGCTTTCTTCTTTTAAGGTAATTGTTCTTTCAATTAAAAGGTTGATAGTTTTTTTTTTCAGTTTTACCAAAAATGTATTTTGGTGTCCGTGGCAAATTATGGTTTTTTTTACAAAATCTTGTTAGTTGATTTTTTTAAAGTTAACTAAAAGGTTTTTTGAAATCCAAAGATTATTAAAATAATAATTCACAAGGAATCACTGGAGATAATTGCAATAATTACCTCAACATTTTAATAGTTTCAATATATCATTTTACGGGTTACAAAATCGCAGGGTCTTTCTTCAAAATTCTTTAGCCTTGTATGTTGCAAGGTAGGTGGTTAAAAATTAAAAGAGTGATGGCGTCTTATTTTGACCCTTACTTACTTCTTTGAAATTCAGTATGGTAGGTTCCTAGCTAAATGTTTTGGAAATGCATGAAAGTTTGTTATATTGCTAGAAGTTTGTAGCACCTGCATAAAACTTCAAGTGGTTAGTTTAATAAATGAAATGCAACAGATCTTGCTGAACATACTTTTTATACCAGTTTGTAAACTGTCAACAAATAATAATGTTTAAAATTATCTCTAAAAATCAAGTATTCCTACCAGTTAATTTAATAAAATGATAACTCAAATATGGTTTTAGCTAATGTTATGGGTGACATTTTGAAAATTTTGAAAAAAATAAGAAAAGGTATATTCACCTATTGCAGGTTCTAATACGTATGTACATACGTATCGCAGAACTTCTGGTCACTTCAGGAATAATATCTCAACCGATAGTCCATTCCATTCCTGAATGATGAAAACTCACAGTGAGAAAACAAATTTTTCACATTTAAACATTACTTTAAAATCCCTACTCTAATAAAATATCACTCTTTTACGCATTTACCCCCTTAAATCTAACTCACACATTCATGCATTACTTATCTTAGGATCAACCGGAGATTGACCGCAACACGCAGCAACAGCCGTAGTCGTAGCCAGCACAACAGCCATGGTAGAAGCCAACACACCAGCAGTAGTCGCAGCTTACATAACAGCTATAATCGCAGCCAATACAACAGCAACAGTCGCAGCAAACGTAGTGAACCCAGTTGTACACGTCGTGAATCAGCAGTATATAGATGTATGGTCTGCAAAAACTACCACGCTTTGCGTTTTTGCAACAAATTTCTTAGGATCAGCCCAAGAATGAGGAAAACCTTGGTAACTACCTATAAATATTGCCTTAGTTGCTTGGCAAAAGGCCACGATTTAATGTCGTGCAACTCAATGGCCACAAGTTGCTCGATATTCATCCAGTTCGGCCAAGAATGTTACCCAGTCAGCAACGAGCCAAACACCGGTTCTAACAACAGTTCCAACCAGCAACGTAATTGGGACAGCCATAAAATCACTGGCTAATGTACTGAGCGCAACTAATAGCTATACTGCCTAACATCTAGGCCGGGAACAAGTCCAAACGAAGTTTTAATACCAAATTTTTATTAATATTTTTTGTATGTATTTATATGTATAAAACTAATTTACCTTGCATTTGTACTTTAAATAAATATTATATAGTTTATTTATTTTTATGGTAATTAAATCATAATTTTAAATACGTTCAGTAGTGGAATTTTCTAACTTTTAACGATTAACGTTAACGTTAATTTTACCAGCACAGTTTATTGCTTACGGTAACAATACAGAAATTCAGTAACTCAATTTTAACAACATAGCTAAAAATTTCAATCAAGTGGCATCTTTGTTAATTAATTAGTATATTTAACGAACACTGTCATCGAGGGCAAACTATTTATTGTGTGGAACGACTTAAAGTACTTTCGAAACTAACAAAACCCCATTTAGGTTTTGCCAGTCTAGCGAAAATTCTAAAAATTTGCAAAAATAGCGAACATTTTGAATATATCAAACAAGCTATAAAATTTATTAAAAGTCGCTAAAATTATAAGGAATTGCAAAAATTCGTTAAAAACTGTTAAATTAGCGGAAATTCGCAAAAATTTGCAAACAGCGCGAACATGGCTAAGATTCGCGAAAATTGCAGACTTGCAAAAAAGCGTAAAATTTATTGGAAATCGCTTAAAAAAAGAAATTGTCGGAATATACAAATTTTTTTTATTTTGAAAAAATATTGAAATTCGAGAAATTGTTTAATATTTCGAACAAACGATTAAATTGAATTGAAGCCACTAATACCGTGTTCAGATATGCACCTTAATTGAGTTTTACGCAATAAATATTATTGAGCTCAGTTATCCATACAAAATTGCAATTTAGTTATTGCTCAATTAATACGAAATTGTTATAAATATTGAGTAAAATGAAAATGTGTAACAAGTGTGTTTATTAAGCAAAATACAACTTACTAAACAGTGTTTTGACATTTGACAACTGAAATGTCAACAAAACAAAAAAAAAAACAAAAAATGGCGTGTCCAGTTGAAGGTAAGTTCAGTAATATAAAATTTTGTTATTTATAATATAAACCAAATAAAACCCATTTTTTCAACTTCCACAGTTGTAAAAACAAAGAAAAAAAGAATGGGGTGGAATGACGCCAGTGAAGCCGCCCTCTTGGATATGTGGCCTACCAAAATGGATGGTCTTCGTGGCCAACGAAAAAACGGCCACATCTATGCTGAAATGGCAGATGAAATGAGCCAGCAAGGACATTCTTGTAGCCCACGGGACATACAAGTCAAATTACAAAATTTTACACAGCGCTACAGGTAATTACATACATTTAGTATATCTAGATAAAATAAACAATCTTCCGGGTTTTACTGTTTCGCTGCTGTGAAAAAATGTGTAAACAAACACGGCTTTAGAGCACCAAGTACTATTATAACTAGTACTTGGTGCTCTAAAGCCGTGTTTAGTTTAGTGTGCTCACTAAATAGTATGTTCGTCAACAAGTCACGTTGCGGCAAAACAGTAATAATCGGAAAATTCCTAAAAACTTGATTTTAATATTGACATTTTTACAGAAAAGAAAAGGCGGCTATGGGGGTATCAGGTGGATCACCTTCTACATGGCCTCACTATGCAACGGTGCATCAGGTTATTGGAGGCTTTAAGGTAAATTTGTTTGCTGAAATGGCACTGGAAAGCATTGATGGTATGTTTTTTTTTTCAAAAATCTAGTAGAAAAGTACAAGGTAGTCATAAATTTTGTTCTTAATTTATAACCCATATAACGTCAAGCAAAAGAAAATAAGCTGTTTTATTTATTATGTTTGCAAAATACTCTTTTATTTTATCAAAATTTTTTCACAAAGAATTTAATTTTTTTTTCATTTATGTAGATCAATCCATTTCATCACCATTGCTTCACCATTGTGTGAACCATCATCGCCACTATCCCCTTGCTCTTCGTCACCTGGACCGTCGTCAAGCACAGAGCCTGCAAAAAAAAAGCGAAAATTTGATTACAGAGAAATTGCCATGCAAAAGTTCGACAGCATTTCAAAAAATATAGCAAAGCACTTGAAGAATTGCGAGGATAATGAGAGGGAGCTCTTAGAAATAGAGAGGAAGAAGGCCGAAACCCTAAACAGGATTGCGGATGATGCAAAACAATTTAATTTCGATTTGTTATCCTTTTTAAATAAAAATTCAAATTTCGTTAAAAAAAAAAATTTTAATTAAATAAAATGTACATAATACAAACATATTTACATATGGAAATAAAAATTAAAAACAATGTTCTTGAATAACAAGTAAGAGTGCTATATTCGGCTATGCCGAATCTTATATACCCTTCACCATGGTTGGGAAAGAATAAAAGTTTATATTAGTATATAAGTATATCTAAATATATATGTATATATTCATGTATATTTATGTAGTATATTTCATTTAATTATTTGCACAAGATTGCGTGCTTTTAAATGTATTAAAACTTTAAAAAATATTTAGCAAGTTAAGGTTTGATTAAATTTGAATATTTTGGTCATAACTATAACTATATTTGGGTTATTAAACTTGGACTCGGCAAGATTTATGATTCCCGAAAATTGATATTTTTGAAAAGGGGTGGAGAAAAAGGGCAAGTATGTTTTGAGAAAATGATAAGGACAAAAAACAAATGGAGGTCGGTCATACAATTCATCCCCCTAGGGGGTGATGGGACTTTTTCTTCAATATGTATGAAGAATATAAAATAAGTCCCATAACAGCCTAGGAGTCGCTCCTAGGGGGATAAATTGTATGACCGACCTCCATTAGTTTTTTGTTCTTATCATTTTCGCAAAACATACTTGCCCTTTATCACCACACCTTAGGGGAGTTCGCATACAATTGTCAAAAATTTTGCTAAAAATTATTTTTTTTTTGTCAAAAAATATTATGTTTCTAAAACGACTGCGCAGCTTTACAAAGTTTAGACTTACTTAAAGGTAATTTTATTACAGAATTTCGGTTTAATTGGAAAAGCGATATTATAAGCAAATGTAGAATTTAAGACTTAGTTAGCCGGGAGTAACAGTAACGTTGCAAATCAGCGGCTTTTTGTTGTATGTAAAGCAATTAGAACGATTATAGTTAAGGTTAAGTTACTGTTACTTCCGGCTAACTGAGCCTTTAGTTCGTAAACACTATCGTTTTCGATTCGAAAAAAAATTAAAAAATGTTTTCTTAGTACTTACTAAAATAATTACGCAACCGCTGTCTTATTACTTCAGCGGTTGGCTCGTTATCACCAATAGTAATATTTTGTACTGGACTTTCTTCATTTTTTTTCGAAATCTTGAAGATTTTCAAGCCAAAGCTGATTTATATTGTCATTTCTTTCGTTTAAGAAATTGTGCAAAACACAGCAAGCCCGAATAAAACTAGGAGCGTTTCCTACTCTATTATCGATTCCCTTACAATTCGCCGAAAGCGTGCTTTTAGATGACCAAATGCGTTCTCCACCACTCTTCTGCACTTACTTCGATAACCGATAGTTAAATAGCTTTTGGTCATCTGACAATGCCATAGAAAAAGCGTAAAGTTTTATTAATGTGGTTGAAAATTTAAATGCTGAGTCTCCCAAAATGCATACTGGCATCTGGATACCACATATTTCTTTTTATTGGCTTTCAATATTTCGCTCTCATCAAGGACTTTTTTTAACAGGGATGAATTAAAGATTTGGGAGTCATTACAACGTCCAGGAGCACCAATGTTTATATATAAAAAGCGGTATCTGTAAATTATGTATAATATGTTAAACAAAAAATAAAAAACCAAAAAGTTTATGTATTTTCTACCTGTAGTCCACAAGAGCCAAAAGTACAATAGAATACCATCCCTTGTAATTATAGTAGTCGGTGGAATCGTTTTGATTTGGATTAATTTCGATGTGGCACCCATCTGTAAATATAAATCAAAACTGTGGATCGATTTTAAACATAACATTAATCTAGTATGTTTAAGGTTATTAAAGGCATTTAAGGTAACCAATATTAAAAAAATTGCACCTGCTTTCTTTAAAATTTCAAACTTACCAATGGCTCCAAGACACTGTGGAAAACCAAGACTTTGAAATCCATCAACACATTCATTAATAAGCTCTTGGGTCGGAGGCAACTTCTTCATATACTGTGTGGACAACACCTGCCATACTTCCTCACAAAATTCAATCAAAATTGTGCACACAGTTGATTTGCCAACACCGAACAGCTCAGAAACTACTCGGTACTCTCCAGATGAACTGAGTGTAAATAAAGCGATGGCTACGCGCTTTTTTAGTGGAATTGCTTTTTGCCACTTTGTATCGACTTTGTTTAATTTTTCCAACAAGCCACAGAGGATGTCAAAACTGGCACGGGTCATACGAAAATGTCTTTTAAAAAACTGTTCATCATTGCGACTGCAATTGAATTCCTAGAATGTAGATTGGCGATTCTACAAATTAGAAAAGTTATATTCGGCTTAAAGAAAATTGTTCACATTTGACTTACCAACTTCCACAAAGACCTTTGACTTGACTTTTGCTCCAATATTTCAAGAAGCAAAAGCTGCTGTTTTCTCAAACTTTGCAGAATTTCCAAATTCTGTTTTCTCTTTTTATTAATTAAAGCCACTTTGGAATCAAAATTCTTTTTTTTTCTTTTTTTTTTAATTTATTTTTATTATTGAATCTTTCTTATCGAAATTTACAATATGTATTCAAATCTTAATTCTACTTGTTGTTTATTAGTTGTTACCAGTGTAACCACTAACTGCTGTATTCATATTTTAAAAATGTCTTCTAGTAAGGCTCAAAGTATCGGTTCTTTTTAGCCTCTGGTGACCTTCGAACTGAAGCAAACCCCGAGCGAGGTAGTTAGGGTGGACCATTAGTTTATCGATGTTGCTTATTGAATATTTTTTAATTTCCTCCTGGCTAGTGGGGACGTTGAGATCTCTGTGGATAATTTCATTACGTATATACCATGGGGCGCAGACAATTTGTCGTAATATTCTAGACTGTCTCCTTTGAAGCTTTTGGATGTTAGATGCGCATGCAGTACCCCATAATTGGATGCCATATGTCCATATTGGTTTTATGATGGACTTGTATAAGAGAATTTTGTTGTCTAAGGACAAGTTTGAGTTTCGACCGAGAAGCCAATGTAGTTGAGCTGCTTTAAGTTTCATAGCCGTTATTTTCGCTTCAATATGACGCGACCAGGTCAAGCGTCTATCTATATGAATTCCCAAGTACTTAACATGGTTTTCTACCGGAACAGTGATGTTATTTATTTTTACAGCTGGGCACGTTTGTCTTCTGAGCGTGAAAGTTAAGTGAGCACATTTAGCCGGGTTAACCTTTATTCTCCATTTTTCTAGCCAGGCCTCTAGTTCATTGATGTGGGACTGCAGATTTTGCGATGCGACTTTTGGGTCATGGTTAACGCTAATAAATGCTGTGTCGTCTGCAAATGTAGAGGTATGCGTGCTCAGGTTTGTTGGCATATCCGCTGTGTATATTATATATAGAAGCGGTCCTAATATGCTGCCTTGGGGAACACCAGCAGAAATTTTCTTGAGGGGGGAGTATTTATCTTGCGACCTTACTATGAATGTTCTGCCTGTTAGATAGCTCTCCAGAAGCTTGTGAGTGTTTTGAGGAAGCATTCGTTTTATTTTGATGAGTAGCCCATCATGCCAAACTTTGTCAAAAGCTTGGGAAATGTATATAAACAGTGCTGAGCAGTATTGCTTTTTCTCAAACGCCGATCTAATAAGGGTGACAATTCTATGCACTTGTTCTATTGTACCATGTTTCGCTCTGAATCCGAACTGGTGGTCTGGGATGATGTCTTGTTCATTTAGATGAGGAGTTATACTTAAAACGAATATTTTTTCGAAAAGCTTCGATAGGATTGACAATAAGCTTATCGGTCTGTACGACGCAACCTGGCTATCATCTTTTCCTGGCTTGGGAATCATAACAATTATAGACCTCTTCCATGAGGATGGGAAGTATCCGACTCTTAATATAGCGTTAAAAATGAGCAGCAAGATTCTGGAAGCAGACGATAGTAGGTTTCTTATCATTGACCCTGTGATGCGGTCAGGTCCGGGAGATTTTCTAATATTCACTTTTTCTATTGCAGATTTTACTTGAGTTATGTTAAATTTTAATGGATGGTTTACCTTATCAGGAATGATTGGACGACAGGAACAAGTATGTGCATCATGTGGCGTGAAAACTTTCTCAAGGTGGCCCGCGAAAGCGTTTAATTTTTCATGTGTGTTTTTGGCCCAAGTGCGGTTTTCAGTCTTAATGGAGATTCTTGGGTTATAGGGCATTTCATATGCCGTACAGCCTTCCATAAGCTATAATTGGTGTTTTTTGTGGCGTCTAGGCTGTTTAGATAGCCTTCTATTGCGGACTCGTGGTTCTGTCTCAATTTGTTGCGAAGTGTGGTCAGGCATAATTGTAGTTGGGCCTTAGTGGTTGGGGAACGACTGTTTTGCCATTGTCTTCTTAACTTCCTTTTTTCTCTGATAAGGGCCTCTATATCCGTCGATGTATTGTAAGGAGCACGTTTAATTGTCCGCTTGATTGGGGTTGCATTTCTTGCTGCAGTATCCAAGACTTCTGTAAATCGGTCGACAGCTATTTGGATGTCAGATGAATTTTTTAGGGGAATGCACTGTGATAGGTGAGAGCTCACATACATTTTATACTTTAACCAATTTGTGTTTCTGTTTGGATAGGAAATAAAGTTTGCAGCTGCAGCGTCAGAGTTACCTTTTAAAATGAGGATTGAAGGTGAATGATCAGACGAAAGATCATAGGAGGAACTAACTAGTACCTGATCGCGCTTGATGTTTTTAATTACAGCAAAGTCAATAAGGTCTGGTAGCTTATTGAAGTCGGTTGGCCAATAGGTAGGCTTACCACTCGATACCACATCAAAATTATTTGCAGTTACGGTATTGTATAGCTGATTACCTCTAGGACTAATAAGTCTGGAGCCCCAATATGTATGTTTAGCGTTGTAGTCGCCAGCAGCAATGAATTTCTGGCCTAATGTGGAGAAGAAGTTGAGAAATTTATCGTTTACAATGTTGTGCCTCGGGGGACAATAAACGGATGTTAACGTTAGATTGAAATCAGTAAGATTTATAGATGTGGCCTGGATACAATCTTCTTCGTACTCTGGCAATGGCAAGTGTCTGATGTGTTTGTGCACAATTATGGTTGTGCCACCACAGGCTCGTCCGCTGGGATGTTTTGTGTCATACGTAAGGTATCCATTTACCCTAAAGCAGTTTTTATGAGTAAAGTGTGTTTCAGAGACAAGAAGTACGTCGATTTCATGCCTATGAAGAAAGTTTGCAACTTCGTGTTTATGTTGGGATAACCCGTTTGCATTCCAGAAACATATTTTTAACTGGTTCATTTTTTGTTGAGTAGAACTTGCAGGAGCATGTTCTGGTTTCGCATCATTTCCTGAAACATGTTCTGCATAGTGACCATGAAGTTATTCATAGTTTGAATTAAATTTTCAATTGAGGTAGGCATATTTCCAGAAGGCATTTGTAGACCTTCCCTAGGAACATTAGCGTTTGGAGGTTGCTTTGCGTTAGAAGTACTCGGGGGATTTTTCGCATTAGGGTTTCCTTTTAAGACTTGGGCATATGATTGGTTTTGATTGTTTGTTTGTGAAGTACTAGCAATAGAGCCAGCGGCTTGGCTGGGCGCATGTGACGGACCATATTGGGAGTGAGTATATTTTTGAACTAAAGCCGGGTTTTTTAAATGCAAGAAGATTCTACAACTCCTATAGTTTGCCGTGTGATTTTCGCCACAGTTGCTGCATTTCTTAACATTCGGGTCAGCTTTAGAACGATTACATTCGGCGGTTTTATGAGCGTCGCCACAAACCACACATACGTGAGGCAATTTACAATATGATTTTGTATGCCCATATTCCTGACAGTTTGTGCATTGGGAGGGACCCTTTCGTTTTAATGGCTCCTCAACAGTTATTCTTCTGTTGAGTAGGTAGCGCAAGTTGTATATGGGATGAACTGAATTTTTGGTTTTGAGAACCGATGAATCAAACGATATTTCAACGCGGTGCATTGGTTGAGGAACTTTATTCCTGTTCAAAATGTTATGAACAGATTTTACCTCATACCCCTCTAGCTCTATGGCAGATTTTATTTCCTCTGTAGGAACAGAACTATCTATGCCTTTTATGACAATAATCAATCCCTTAGCACTTTTTAATGGATATGTATAGTAACTTTTATTTTCTGAGTCCATGTGTCTTGATATAATACGAAATTTCGTTTCTGTACTGGCTTGAATTTTGGTTTCTTGAATTTGCCCGCGTCGTATAGAAACGACGTATAAATTATTCTTACCTACCAGTTGAATCAACATGTTGACTATGCTATTTGATGTTTGCTCCAGCAGATAGATAGGGGGCGGTTTAACTTCTTTAGTGGCTGTTCCATGTGCTGATTCTGCTTCTTCATCGTCAGGTATGGATAGTACAGAGAATCTGTTACCATTTGTTGGCAAAGAGACTACGTTAGAGCCTTTGTATTGTTTGGCCATGCGTTCCTGTTGGGTGGACCTAGGGCTAGCCTTTCTCTTAGTTATTGTAATATATCTGTCCATGCCTGTTTGCACTTTAGTACTTTTTGGCACAGCTCCTGTATTTATTAATGCTAATCGTGATGTTCCAGGTTTTTCGTTATTATTCCTCTGGTCAGACGACTTCACACTTTGAACCACATTTACGGTCGGATCAACACACTTGCTCAGGTTGGGCACACTTGCACTTAAATTGCTGTATGGAAAACCAGTTGCGCTGGCAATTTTTGCACTTAAATAATTTTTATTTAATTCTGGGTATCGAATGTTTTCATTGCTCACGCTCGGGGAGCTTACCACAATATACGCATTTCTGCTATTTGTGCTGGGCCTACTCTCCTTATTGGGAGTATTTGTGAGGCTCATTCACAAATCTCTTCGGGCACCTTAGTTACTGTTCTTTTTTTTAGCTATTACAAATATTTTTTTTTTTCACCTATCAAAATCAAATCGAAATCAAAATTCGAAATCACTAACTGCAACTGCTTTGCATTTCTTTTATATAATAGCATTATGTTGTTTAACGTAGAATTTTTTTCCATTTTTCCAAGTTTTAAAGCACAATTTTCACGACGAAAACAATGTGTTTTTTTTTTTTAACTGTCAAACGCTAATTGAGTTAGCTAAATTGTGTATGTGTGAACAGAAAAATAATTATGTCAATTAACCGAATATTGACTCAATAAAATATGCATATCTGAACACGGTATAAAACTATAAGGAATTGCAAAAAATTGCTAAATTAGGGGAAATTCGCAAAAATTTGCTAACAGCGGCATGATTGGAAAGTCTATCACTTATTTTTTGTGTAGAAAAGAAACCCCTATTAGTGATTTCCATAAGCTTAATCTAAAATGTAATATCTTTAATGATTTTATAAATTCCAAAAAAACTAATTTTTATACCCTCCACCGCAATTAGTTGTAAAGAGGGTATACTAAGTTTGTCATTCCATGTGAAACTTTTTTATTATTCATCTCAGACCCCATTAAGTATATATATTCTGGGTCCTTAAGTAATTCTAAGTCGATTTAGCCATGTCCGTCTGTCTGCCCGTCTGTTGAAAACACGCTCACTTTCGAAAAACTCAAAAGAACAGGGTGTCAAATTGCTTGTAGTTATCCTAAGCAGTTCGGGCTTGAAATTCAGCAAAATCGGTTCAGTAGGATCAGAGCCATGAATCAAAATGTGGAACCACCACCTAAAAAAAATTTATAATTTTGTTACAAAAACTAACATAAATGGTGGAATAATGCACAGAATGACATAAGATTTTGCAAGAATTCGTTTTATTCAACTGGAAATCACGCTGTAATAATTTACCCTAGGCCCCATATAAACCCTACTCCCGGAAAACAGTTAAGTACGCCTAAGACCATAATTAATAAGTTTTATAGGACTAGAAATGATACTGTGAAGTTTCGTGAAGAGCGGCCCATAATTTACCCTAGGCCCCATATAAACCTTACATCACCGTTTAGTACGCATGAAACCGTAAAAAATAATGCTATCATAACAAAATGTGGTACATCAAAGTTTTATAGAACTAGGAAAAAGTCTGTGAAATTTCGTGAAGATCGGTCCATAATATATCCTAGGCCCCATATAAACTCTACTTCCGGAAAACAGTTAAAAAATTATGCTATCATAACAAAATTTGGTACACCAAAGTTTTATAGGACAAGAAATTAAACTATGTAATTTCGTGAAGATCGGTTCATAATTTACCCTAGGCCCCATATAAACCCTACTTCCGGAAAACAGTTTAGTACGGCTAAATCCGTAAAAGGTAATGCTAACATTACCAAATTTGGTACATAAAAGTTTTATAGGACTAGAAATAAGACTGTGAAATTTCGTGAAGATCAGTTCATAATTTACCCTAGGCCCATTATAAACCTTACTCCCGAAAACAGATTAGTGCGCCTAAAACCATAAAAAAGAATGCTATCATAACAAAATTTGGTACATCACAGTTTTATTGAACGATAAATAAGACTTTAACATTTTGTGAAGAACGGTCCGTCATTTACTATAGGCCCCATATAAGCCTTACTCCCGGAAAACAGCTTAATACGACTAAATCCGTAAAAAATAACCCTATCATAACAAAATTTTGAACATACAAGTTTTATATGGCTAGAAATAAGACTGGGAAATTTCGTGAAGATCAGTTCATAACTTACCCTAGGCCCAATATAAACCCTACTTCCGGAAAACAGCTTAGTACGCCTAAAAACGTAAAAAATAATGCTATCATACATGCATCACAGTTTTATAGAACTAGAAATGACGCTGTGAAATTTGGTGAAGATCGGTGCATAATTTACCATAGGCCTCATATAAAGCCCACTCTGGCAAAATAATTAAATACGCGGTAAACTTTCTTCCAGTTTAGCTTTATATGACCAGAAAAAATGTAATGCAATTTTGTGATATACGGTCCATAATTTATCTTAGATTCCATTTAAGCAGCCTTCTGAAATTCACTGCAAACGCTTAAACTAATTGCACCACTGTATTGAAATTTATGTTTTTTAATACCAGAAATCGTTCTGCAGAATTTGGGATGATTGGTTCCTAGCTTACCATGGCTTTTATATAATTTGTTCTCCTGAAAATCATTTAAGTTCAGCTTAAACTGATATTTAACTCAAGCTATTTAAATTGCTAAAACAAAAGCATTAAACTTTCTGATTGTCGGGAATAACTTTATATAGGTCTTAACCGCAACAAATTTTAATGCAGATGTCTGTTTTTACAAAGATTATAATAATAAATAGACATCATGCAAATATTACTCCTAAAACATTCGAAGTGTCGGTGGAGGGTATCAAAGATTCGGCACAGCCAAATATAGCACTCTAACTTGTTTAATATTGTTTCTGCAAAATGTATGTAAAGTAAAATACGTGAATTTTAAATATGTTAATGTGTCTTTTATTTGCCAAAATGTTTTTTTTTTTTTAAATAACTACGAATTTAAAAATAAACTATGAAAAATATTTTGCCGTTAAGATAACTTAAATACCTGACGTTAAGATAGAACATAGCTGTATTGTTAAAAATGTTACTGAATAAAATTTACCTTAACTTTGCTGTTAAATATTTTTAACAATTTAAATTATGTTAAAATTTAATAGAGAATCGCACTGCTGGTATACATTTTGTATTTGCTAACTCTTTCTTATAAAATGGCCTATATGTAAACCCTTTAATAAGTATATGGGTGTTTCATTTCAAGTGAAACAACTTTTGAAATCGATGTCTTCTGATTTGGATGATTTTTTTTACTAAGTTAGTCCAATTGAATAGTAGTTGAGACACAAATTTTTAACAAGATCGGTCAAAAAGTTTCTGTGTTAGAGGGGGTGAAAACTTGATATTTTGGCCAAACAGGTATTTTTTCTCATTCATGTACAGTATAACCCGGTTAATTACCCCACGCTTAAATGCCTTTCACGCTTATTTATCTCGAGTTTTAAATCCCCGTTTTTTTTCTTCCATTTTTTAAACAAAAATCCACGTTTAATTGCCATACGCTTAATTACCCGATTCGGATATTTGCCTTAAAAATTTAACTCCCAAAACAAAATTATACCTAAATTTCATTCGTTTAATTGCCTCAGTACTATTTGACAAAAACTCAGCAAGTAATGCAACCAAGTTTTACATGTTAACAATTTAAAAATATGCACTAAAATTTTTTTTAAAAAATATGCCTAAAAACAAAATATTGCTTGATTAAAAGCAAAATATTCAACAAATTAATATTTGCATTAAAAGTTATGTTATGAGGTCAAGATTCTCATAAGAGTTATATATTATCTAGATACACAAAATTTATGAGATATTTTTCGCAAAGAGATTAAGGTTTGAAGTTTGCATGGGTACTGTGTGATATTATAGACCGATTCTTACAATTTACATAGGTTTCGCTTATCACAATTAAACATATTTACCCAATTTTATCAAATTATCTAAAAACTGCTACCTTTACTTTTCGCACAAGGTTTACATGGACAACCAGCAAGATGGAGGGACGGACACGAAAAGATTACTTAAAAAAGTGTTTCTGATTCGATCGTTTACTAAACGATGCGTCTAGGTTTCTATGTTATGAGTTGCGAAAAACATTTATCTTCAACAAAAACTTTCTTTGGCTTAAAATTGTACAGTGAAAATTTAATGTAGGTGGCGAAATTAAAGCAACAGAAAATTCATCTGTTAACCAGAATTTTAAGCAATTTTTTTATTTGCTGAGCATGTTTTAATAACTTAAAATATGTGTGCAATAAAAATACAGCAATGGCTAAAACATGTGAATTATTTACAAACAAATCGATACCAAAATTCATTAAAAGCTCTAAACGCATAAATATAAAAATAAAATAAAAGTAAAAATTCCTGTCTTAAATTTTTTCATACATCAAAGTTAAGTTATCTTGTAAATAAATACGTCTAATTACCTCAATGAGGTATTTAAACGAATTCACTTAATTACCTCAATGAGGTAGTTAAACGTATTCTTATAATTACCTCAACGAGGTAGTTAAGCGTATTCGTTTAAATGCTTACCCCGCATAATTACCCAAAAATATTGGCATTTTTGTCGAGGTAATTATCCGTGGAATAACATGTAACACTATTGGTGCTAGTAAAATTTTAGTTTTTTTAACTTTTTTTTAGTGTAAAACTTTTTTTTTTGTTTAAATGGATACTTTTTTTGTTCAAAAGAAAGCGTATATCTTTTCCTTTAAGGTAGTTTTGGTCGCTTTTTGGGCTGCAAATGGCATATGTCTAAATAACAATAATTTCTTATTCAAGGCGAGGGTTTTTCAATTTTTTAGCATATGCACTATTTTAAATTTTTTCTATTTTTGTGATAACTACCAACTTACTTAATCGGCTATAACAAAACATTGGTTCCTGCAGCCGGACGTAGAATAGATTTTCAAGCTCTTCGAGCTTCTGCGCTGCTTCTCTAATTTGTGACACAAAGTTTCGAGATGTCTCTTTCCCTTCTGCGTGAACCATCACTAGGCTTGCATTCAAATGACCTTTTAGCTGGAGCGTCGTCGTTCATTCTCACAACATGACCTAGCCAATGTAATCGCTGCAATTTAATACGCTTTACTACGTCGATTTCGGCACATAGCTCGTACAGCTCTTGGTTCATACGACACCGATATTCTCCGTCAACGCAGATTGGTCCATAGATTTCACAAAGAACTTTTCTCTAGAAAAATACAAGTACGGCCTCGTCCACTTTCGCAAGAACCCATGCTTTAGAACCATATAACAGCACGGGTAGTATCAGTGTCTTGTAGAGGGTGATTTTTGTGTGTCGAGTGGTGGCTTTGTTCCTAAATTGCTTGCTTAGTCCGAAGTAGCATCTAGTAGACAGGATTATTCTTCGTTTTATCTCAAAACTGATGTTGTTTGTTTGGTTTATGTTGGTGCCCAGGTAGATAAAATCATTGACTATCTCAAAGTTGTGGTTTTCAACTTTCACTCTTCGTCCGAGTCTGCTGGAAGTCTTGGTGGTAGATACCATCAACTGGGGTTTATCTCCGTTTACAGCCAGACCCACTTTGGTAGATTCCTTTTCGACTTTTTGAAAGGTTGCAGTTACTGCTCGCAATGTGCGATCTACGATGTCGATATCGTCGGAAGAAGCGACAGTATATGTGGCTTTTTGTATGGTGTGTCAATCCCATTCACATTTGCATCTCGTATCACCTTCTCCAGCAGGATGTTAAAAAGGTCACACGAGAGACTATCTCCTTGTCTGAAACCTCGTTTGGTATTGTATGTCTCGGAGAGGTTCTTTCCTATTTTAACAGAGGATCTCGTATCAGTTAAGGTCATCCTGCAAATCCGTATTAGTTTTACAGGGATACCAAAGTCAGACACCTTTGAACTTTTGCGGCTGTCGAAAGCGGCCTTGTAGTCGACAGTGTGAATATGGTGGACTTGCTAGGTCTAAAGCCGCATTGATATGGCCCAATTATTTCACCGACTTTATTTTTTAATCTCTCACACACTATGCTCGACTGTATTTTGTATGCAATGGGAAGGAGACTTATTTCTCTGTAATTGGCACATACTATCTTGTCTCCTTTTTTGTGCACGGGACATAATATACTGAGGTCCCAAGCTGAGGCATACGCCTGGTCAGTATGTCACCACAGGTCTTAATTAGTTCAGCTGGTAACCCATCGGCTCCTGCTGCCTTCTTATTCTTTAACCGGGATACTGCTATTTTGACCTCATTCTGGCTAGGCGGTATACACTTAATACCGTTGTCTGGGATTGGTTCTGGGGTACCTTCTTCACCGTTACTTTCGGATACCAACAGTTCGGAAAAATGTTCTTTCCATATCCTCAGCACACAGTCTGTTTCAGTTACAAGATTACCTTCTTCATTTTTGCAGGATGTGCCTGTAACAAACACGCTCCGTCTGGTGCTTTACTCTTTGGTAAACTTTTCGGACTTCATTCTGACTCCTGAACATCACGATTCTCTCACACTCGCGCCTTTCCAATTCTCTTTTTTTACTGCGGTATAGACGCTTCCTCTCTCTCACTTTCTCCCGATACCTCGCCTTTGCTTGGAACGTCGATACTGACTGCAGGGTTGCTCTCTATGCCACATTCTTTGCATCTGTAGCATAACGACACTCTTCATCGTACCATGGATTCCTAGGGAGAGGCTTCTGGTACCCTAGTATGAATTTTTGTAGCGTTTTTCTTAGAGTGGGCAATGCTTTGCCATTGTGCTGCAATATTATCGGGACAAGGAGTGCTTTCTTCAAATAATTGGGTCAATCGAGTGGAGTATACCATATACTCTTGAACTCGTTTGGTCCCGTCTGTTTAACACTTTTTTAATTTAATTTTTTTTTACAATTTTTTTTGAAATTGCTATGCAATGCTTTGTTAAATTTGTGTCAGTTATTTTATAGCATATAACTAAAAGGATTTTAAGTTTTTTAATCCTTTTTATTCTACCTGTATTTGGTATGAAAAAAAGTATGAAAAGGTTTAAAAGCAAGTGACATTCGGATGCAAACTCAGTGGATATAATATATCTCAGCAATAGCAACGTTTTTCATAAAGATGGAGAGCTTCGGCCATAAAGAATTGGCCGGAGAGTATTTAAGAAACAAAAGCGAGGAATAGGTTAAAAATTACATTCGAAAAAAAAGAAACTTAAATTCCTATAGCACTGAAATACAATTGGACTTAGAAAATAAATTATCTGTTTTTATACAATTAAAGCGACCCATAGTGAGAAAAATAGCATTTTAGCTCAAGGCACGGCTAACAACTATCTAAAATTTTATATATATATTTTTTTTCTAATTTTGGAATCATTCTAAGGGGTTTGCCAAGTGAAAATACGGAAAAAAAATAACGGCCACCCTAATAGATATATTACAATAAATAAGAGAAAGGCTAGCCCTAGGTCCACCCAACAGGAACGCATGGCCAAACAATACAAAGGCTCTAACGTAGTCTCTTTGCCAACAAGTGGTAACAGATTCTCTGTAGTATCCATACCTGAAGATGAAGAAGCGGAATAAGCTAATGGAACAGCCACTAAAGAAGTTAAACCGCCACCTATCTATCTGCGGGAGCAAACATCAAATAGCATAGTCAACATGTTGACTCAACTTGTAGGTAAGAATTATTTCTATGTCGTTTCTATACGACGCGAGCAAATTCTTGGTAGCCGACTTGATCCGAACACATACTTATCGTATTTTGCCCAAACACCAGCGCTTCCGCATTTCGTTGGTATTCGTTACCGTAGTTAGTCGTACTAAGCCGTACCCATAGGTCACCTAACACCCAATATCTAAAAATACTCATCAGACTCTTTACCAGTTGGTCACCGTCCAGCAACAGCCGCAGTCCAGCACCACACCCGTCCGCCCGTCCAGCCCACCACCAGCCTCGCGTCTCAGCATTCGTTCCCGTTTACAGCTGCACCAAATCATCAGATTGCCGATGGTAGATTTAAGTATTTTACGTAGATTAAGGTTTCTTAACTAAAAGCTTTGTTCATATCTTCATCATACACGATTCAAAGAAAGCAGACCTTCTAACTGACCCTGGACAGACTAAGTCATACCTCAGCTGGAAGCTTGAAATTAATTTTTAACTTTTCTAACTTATTCTGCTTATTGACAAAATTATATTTGTCTTTATCGGTGCCATGGATATATAAAGATTTACTCTGTCTGTAATTGTTCTAGCCAATCAGAATGTTGGTATTAGTAAATGTACTCATTTACATCAAAACACTCAATGTGGTTTGTTTGCATTCTGATGGAGTAACTTGTATTCATTTCCATGCATTCCTATCCCAATTGTTCTACATTTTAGTGAATATGAGTTTATTGATAAATGCAATTTTTTTGATCTATTGCATACCCTACTCTTGGATTGTATGTATGAATTTCAGAGTGTTCAATGTGTGCGCAGTGGACACTTGTGAGGTACACTACACCCTCACCGCTAAGAGAAAAATTAAGGGAGTAATTTTTCCTGATGTATTCATAGTATTGGCTTTTACAATTTTACTTATATACTATTATAAAGTGATTGTTTATGTCTATATATTTACATACATAAAATTCGATATTATTTTGTTTGTTTTATATATTAACTAGCTTAACCCGGTGCGCTTCGCTACACTGCTTAAACCACTTCTTCAGTTGAGAGATATTTAATAAATGCATCCTATGGAAGGTTTTCCCCCCCTGCGCCTTCCCGCTTTATTTTTATTTTCAAAGTGTGGTATACAATAGGAGTGACTTCTACTAAGTTTGAACATTCTTAATATAACAGTTTTTAAGATATGTGATATTAAACATTGGCGTCCTATGGGGGGTAACATTTCCCCGCTGCTATTTTATTTCAATTTTGGGGTTCAGAAGATCATACTACAAAAAGTTTAATAAAATGAATGCAGCGGCTCTAAATTATATTTCTATCTATGAGGGGTACTGCTCCTCCTCTGTCTACGCCGCCCATTTCTATATTGAAATTTAAAGTTTGCCATAATAGTAGCTTTAAACACGTTTGAAGAATCTCCCTTTAATAGTTCTTCAGTTGAGAGATATTTAATATATGCATCCTATGGAAGGTATTTCCCCCCTGCGCCTTCCCGCTTTATTTTTAAGTGTGACTTCTACAAAGTTTGAACATTCTAACTTTAAAAGTTTTTAAGATATCCGATATTAAACATTGGCGTCCTATGGGGGTAACACTTCCCCCGCTGCTATTTTGTTTAAATTTTGGGGCTCAGAAGATCCTACTACCAAAAGTTAAACAAATTGCTTGCAGCGGCTCTTATTAATATTGCTATCTATGAGAGGTACTGCTCCTCCTCTGTCTACCCCGCCCATTTTTATATTGAACTTTATAGTTTACCACAGTAGTAGCTGTAACCTCGTTTGAAGACTCTCCCTTTAATAGTTCTTCTGTTGAGCGATATTTAATTTATGCATCCTATGGAAGGTATTTCCCCCCTTGCGCCTACCCGCTTTATTTTTATTTTCAAAAGTGTAGTATACCATAAGAGAGACTTCTGCAAAGTTTGAACATTCTCACTATAAAAGTTCTTAAGATATGCGATATTAACCATTGGCGTCTTATGGTGGGTACCACTTCCCCCGCTGCTATTTTGTTCAATTTTGGGGCTCTGAAGATCCTACTACCAAAAGTTCAACAAAATGCTTTCAGCGGCTCTTAATTATATTTCTATCTATGAGGGGTACTGCTCCTCCCCTGTCAACCCCGCCCATTTTTATACTGAAATTTATATTTTACCATAATAGTAGCTTTTACCACGTTTGAAGACTTTCCCTTTAATAGTTCTTCAGTTGAGCGATATTTAATGCATGCATCCTATGGGAGGTATTTCCCCCCCTGCGCCTACCGCTTTATTTTTATTCTTAATAGAGTTGTATACCATAAGAGTGACTTCTACAAAGTTTGAACTTTCTCACTATAACAGTTCTTTAGATATGCTAAATGAACATTTTCGTCCTATGGGGGGAACCACTTTCCCCGCTACTATTTTATTAAAATTTTGGGGCTTAGGAGATCCTACTACCAAAAGTTCAACAAAATGCGTGCAGCGGCTCTTAAGATATGCGATATTTATTATTTGCATCCAATGGGGGGTACCAATTCCCCTGCCCCTATCGAAAAAATAAGTAGCCTATTTTATTTTAAGGGCTCACATGATGTTACTGTGAAAATTTCAGGAAAATCGGTTCAGTAGTTTAGGAGTCTATAAGCCAACAAACAAACAAACAAACAAACATACAAAAAAA
This sequence comes from Pollenia angustigena, assembly GCA_930367215.1. Lineage (NCBI taxonomy): Eukaryota > Metazoa > Arthropoda > Insecta > Diptera > Polleniidae > Pollenia > Pollenia angustigena. The sequence continues at coordinate 3,868,543 of OV884061.1, read as the reverse complement.
TTTCATTTTTATATACATACTAGCTTAACCCGGTGCTCTTCGCTACACTGCTTTAACCACCTTTGAAGACTCTCCCTTTAATAGTTCTTCAGTAGAGAGATATTTAATATCCTATGAGAGGTATTTTCCCCCTGCGCTTACCCGCCTTATTTTTATTTTCAAAAGTGTAGTATACCATAAGAGTGACTTCTACAAAGTTTGAACATTCTTACTATAATAGTTCTTAAGATAAGAGATATTAAACATCGTCGTTCTATGGGGGGTACCACTTCCCCCGCTGCTATATTATTTAAATTTTTGCGCTCAGAAGATCCTACCACCAAAAGTTCAACATAATGCGTGCAGTGGCTCTTATTAATATTTCTATCTATGAGGGGTACTGCTCCTCCCCTGTGTTCCCCGCCTATTTTTATATTGAAATTTATAGTTTACCCTAATAGTAGCTCTAACCACGTTTGACGACTTTCCCTTTAATAGTTCTTCAGTTGAGCGATATTTAATATATGCATCCTATGGGAGGTATTTCCCCCCCTGCGCCTACCCGCTTTATTGTTATTTTCAAAAGTGTTGTATACCATAAGAGTGACTTCTAGAAAGTTTGAACATTCTCACTATTACAGTTCTCTAGATATGCGATGTTAAACATTGGCGTTCTATGGGGGATTCCACTTCCCCCGCTGCTATTTTATTTTAATTTTGGGGCTCAGAAGATCTTACTACCAAAAGTTCTGCATAATGCGTGCAGCGGATCTTAATATATGCGATAATTAATATTGGCATCCTATGGGGGATACCAATTCCCCTGCCCCTATCGAAAAAATAAGTAGCCTATTTTATTTTTAGGGCTCACGTGATGTATCTGTAAAAATTTCAGGAAAATCGGTTCAGTAGTTTAGGAGTCTATAAGCCAACAAACAAACAAACAAACACACAAACAAACATACAAACATTTTTCATTTTTATATATATGGAAGATGGAAGATAGATATAGAAGAAGAATATAGAAGACTAGCATTTAACCCGCTACTTCGTTAGCGTCTCCTTTTTCTTCGTGGACATATTTTTATGCCAAAGTTTATTTTCAAAAAAGTACCAGGCACCTGTCCCCTTATTTTTTTTAACGAACAACAATAAGTGTTAAATTTTTTGGATCTCTTTAATTTTGGATTTTTTTGGTTAGCGGAATCGATTTGGCGAGAGGACAACCTTCGGTCCAAAAGTCAGCTTTTTAGCTTCAAGAGTTTAGGATGTGCGATGATGAATCCGTCAGTTACTTTACAAATTAATATTATATAGAGATGGAAAAAATGTTGAGAAAACACCTTAAACGTTTGAATTTCAAAAAAGGGGCAAACCTGTTTTGTATTTTTTAGATAAGCTAAAAATGTGATACCATATTTATTTACCCTTTTACACCCCAAAAAGGTCTTCCTTCAAAAAAGTACCAGACACCTCTCCGTTTATTTTTTTTAATGAACAATAATTAGTATTAAATTTTTTGTATCTCTTTTTGTTTAGGAAATATACGGTTAGCGAATTGCTGATGTTTTTTATCTCTTTTAGTTTAGGAGGTATGAGGTTCGCGGGATCGATATACATAGGTACAATTTTCACCCCTGAAACGTTCGAATTTCGAAAAAGTACCAAATTCGCATTTGTATTTTTTAGATAAGTAACAAATGTTATTTAATTTTTATTTCTATACGTATTGGCTTAAAAGCTAGATTTACTACCTAAAACGACCGAATTTTGTTAAAGTACCAGACACCAATTTGCTTTTTTATTTAATGCACAAAAATAAATATTAAATTAAAAAAATTACCAGTTTATTTAAAAAAAAATAACTCTTACAGATTCTCATTCACTCAGGAGCTTGCATGTTTAATTTTATGTTTCTAGATCCAATAAATACGGATATATAAAAGGTACCAGTTAAAGAACAAAATAGTACCAAAAGCCCTCTTACAGGTTTTTATTCACTCAGGACCTTGCATGTTTAATTTTATGTTTCTAGGTCCAATACTAACGGAAATTCAAAAAGTACCAGTTAAAGAACAAAGAAGTACCAAAAAGTTCCCTCTTATATATTCTTATCCACTTAGGGCATTGCATCTTGAATTTTATGTTTCTAAGTCCAATAATAACGGATATTCAAAAAGTACCAGTTTAATAACTAAAAAGTACCTATAAGCGCTTTTAGAGATTCTCATTCACTCAGGACCATGCACGTTTAATTTTATTTTCATTAGACCAACATTAGCGAAAATTTAAAAAAAGGACCAGTTAAAAAACGAAAAAGCACCAAAAAGATCTCTCTAACAGATTGTCATTCACTCAAGACCTTCCATGTTTAATTGCATGTTTCTGGGTCCAATACTAACGGAAATTCAAAAAGTACCAGCTAACGAATAAAAAAGTACCAATAAGATCCCACTTAAAGATTCTCATTTACACAGTATCGTGCATGTTTAATTTTATGTTTCTAGGTCCAATACTGAGGGAAATTCAAAAAGTACCAGTAAATGAACAAAAAAGTACCAAAAACTTTCCTCTTAGATTCTTATCCACCCAGGACCTTGCATGTTTAATTTTATCTGTCTATGTCCAATACCAACGGAAATTCAAAAAGTACCAGTCCAAGATTAAAAAAGTACCAAAAAGTTCACTCTTATAGATTCTCATCCATCCAGGGCATTGCATATTGAATTGTATGTTTCTAGGTCCAATACTAACAGAAATTCAAAAAGTACCAGTTAATGAACAAAAAAGTACCAAAAAGTTTCCTCTTATAGATTTTCATCCATTCAGGACATTGCATGTTTAATTTTATTTTTATAGGTCCAATACTAACGGAAATTCAAAAAGTACCATTTTATGAACAGAAAAGTACCAAAAACTTCCCCTTATGGATTCTTAACCACTCAGGACATTTCATTTTGAATTTTATGTTTCTAAGTCCAATATTAACGTAAATTCAAAAAGTACCAGTTAATGAACAAAAAAGTACCAAAAAGTTCCCTCTTATAGATTCTCATTTATTCGGGACATTGCATGTTTAATTTTATTTTTATAGGGCCAATACTAACGGAAATTCAAAAAGTACCAGTTAATTAACAGAAAAGTACCAAAAACTGCCCCTTATGGATTCTTATCCATTCCGGACATTGCTTGATGAATCTTATGTTTTTAGGGCCAACATAAACGATAATTTAAAAAATACCAGTTTTAGAACCAAAAAGTTAAGTAAAATATCAAATTTCTCGTATTTCCCCTTTTTGGTACTATTTTCCCCCCATTAAAGTATAAAAAATTTCAGTATAATAGTGGCAGCCCATAATTTAGTACGAATATTTCAATAAATGGAGAAAAATGTTTTTTGAAAAAAGTACCAAAAATAGTTACGATTTTTACCCCTTAAATGTTCGAATTTCGAAAAAGTACCAAATTTAAATTCGTATAGTTAGGTTTCGAATGTGGTATTAACTTTGTTTCTATGTTTATTGGTTCAAAAGATAGATGGGGTGTCAAAAAAGTACTAAAATTCAGATATTACCCGTTTACTCCCAAATAGGGCCGAATTTCAAAAAAGTACCAGACACCTGTCCGATTATTTTTCTAAAGAACAACGATAGGTATTAAATTTTTTTTGTATCTCTTTTAGTTTTGGAGATATAAGGTTACCGAATTTTCCCATTTTTACCCTTTTTTACCCCCTAAACATTTGAATTTCCAAAAATCCCGTCTTAGTGGATCGATTTGGGGAGTGACCAATCTCTGGTCCAAATTTCAAGTGTCTAGCTTCAGGCGTTTAGGCTGTGCGATGATGAATCAGTGAGTCAGTGAGTCAGTGAGTCAGTGAGTCAGTCAGTAACGTTACAATTTTATATATATAGATATATGCTTAAGGTCTAATTATATAAATATTTCTTATTAATTCTTAATGCTATGTATGGTTTTAATTAATTGTTATGGTATTCTTTTTCTATTCTGTTGTAATCTATTATTGTATTTACACCGTTATTCCTAATTATTTTATATGGGCCTTTGTATGGGTTTTTATTTTTCTTTCTATTCTCTACTTTTATTAAAACTAAATCTCCTATATTTCAATTTAACCTATTGCTATATTTGTTTAATGTTACGCATAAGTTCATTTTTAAATTCAGTCCCGTTGTCTGATTTGAGCACTTTAAATTTACCATATTTTAAAATTAAGTGTTCTACTAATGTTTTGGCAGTTGTAAGTGCATCTTTTGTTGACATTGGGTGAGCAACAACGAATTTCGTTAGCTCGCACTGCATAGTTAATATGTATCGGTATTCGTTTGAAATGCGAAGTGGTCCAACAGTGTCAATTGATATTACTTCAAAACTGTTGTTTGGGGTGTCCGTTAGTGTAAGTGGTTCTTTAATGTTTTTAGTTTGTTTGTTTACGTTACACTTGTCACAATATTTTACAAATTGTTTAACCATTTTATTCATATTTTTCCATATGTACCGTTGTGTCAATTTAATTATTGTTTTTCTTATTCCTAAGTGGCCTGCGTGTATGGCATTGTCGAATTCATCTGTTACTCTTGTTGGGGCATTGTGAATTAATATTTTAAGTGGAGGACTTTTGTTGTTTATTCTTATCTTTGCATATGCTTCTTTTAAATCTTTCATTGGATACATTTTAAATATTTTATCATTCTTTGCTAGCGCTAATTCTTTTATATTTTCTTTCTTCATTTTAGATATCAGTTTCCTCAGAATCGAATCTAGTTTCGCTGAGTTATCGCTAAATCTTGCATGCATATTATTAACATCTTGTACGTTTTTGGCATGTAACTTCTTCATAATCGAATCTTGTTCCGATGAATTATCGTTACATCCTTTATTCATATAATTATCATTTTGGGTACGTGATTTCTTCATAATCGAATCTTGTTTCGATGAATTATCATCACGTCCTATGTGCACAATATTATCTTCAATTTTTATGTCGACTACTTCTGTATTCTCAAACTTATTAAATTGTAATTTCATTTATGGATGTGCATTCCCATATTAGAAGTTGATCAGACTCCTGAGAGATGCATCTTCCCATATTACCTCTATTCGCGAGCTCTGTATTCATATTTATTTCTTTATCTTCATCAATCTTATTTGCCTCTTTATTTGTATTTTCATTTTTCTTTGTCATCGCCCTTGTAGTTATTAGTATTTTCTTTTCATTTTCATCATTTTCCAACGGTATCATTTGTTTTAGTACGTCTGCGTTTATTTCTATTCTTGATAATGCATCCGCATTAGTGTTAATTTTCCCTTTCTTATAAATTATCGTGAAGTCATGATCGCTTAAATCTATTATAATTCTTGCCATTTTTGATGATGGATTTTTGTGTGAGAATAGTGATATCAACGGTCTATGGTCTGTCACTACTATGAACTTTCGACCGTATAAATAGGGTTTGAAGAAAATTATTCCCCAGTGAATTGCGAGCAATTCTTTTTCAATGATTGGTTTATTCATATCATGCTATTGAAGAGATTTACTTGCGCAGGAAATTGGTAAGTCTTTGCCAAGTTCACCTTGTTACAGGACTGCTCCTAGTGCGTAGTTTAAGGCGTCAGACGTCATAATAAAAGGTTTGTCAAACTTTGGGTACTGCAAAATTGGTGGGTTCATTAATTTTTATTTTAGGGTATCAAAAGCAATTTGGCATTCATTTGTCCATAAGAGTTTTACTGATTTTCTCAATAGCATATTTAAGTGTTTCGCAATGTCCGCAAAATTCGGTATGAATTTCCTATAATAGTTGCAGAATGCAACGAAACGTCTAACTTCATTTGCGTTTTTAGGTATTGGGTAATTCTTTATAAGTTCATATTTAGCTGGATCTGTTTTTACACCGTCCTTTGTTATGAAATGTCCTAAGTATACTACTTCTGGTCTTAAAAAATAACATTTCTTTGGATTCAGTTTTTAATTGTATCGCTGAAGTCTGTCTAAAACTTTGACAATATTTTGATTGTGATGGTTGAAACTACATCCATATACAATTATGTCATCGACATAGAGAAAAGCTTTTGAATCAAGTCCTGAAAATGCTATTGTAAGCATTGTCTGAAAACTGTTTGATGAAATTTTAAGTTCAAATGGTAGTCTTTTAAATTGGTAGTGTCCCTGTTGTGTAGAAAAAGCTGTAAGTGGTCTTGAATCTTTTTCCAATTGAATTTGGTGAAATGAACTAGTTATATCAAGAGTCGAAAACCATTGTGCTCTTCCTTATTTGTCTAAAATATCCTCCAATCTAGTAAGTGGAAATTTGTCATTAACTATTTTGTCAATTAACTTTCTAAAGTCCACTACAAGTCTACATTTACGCTTGTCTTCCATATTTTTTTTGGGTACCAAAAGAAGTGGAACATTGTAGGGGCTAACTGATGGTTCTATTATATCGTCATTTAGCATACTTTGAACTTGTTCATTTATTATGTCCGTGTGTGAGTGGGGTAGTCTGTAGTTTTTTATATACACCGGAGTATTATCTAAAGTTGTAATGTTTTGTTTATAAAAATTGTTTACAGTCAATTTTTTATTCCCTAAATGAAATACATTTTGATATTTTTTGAATATGTTTATTAATTCTGATTTTGCATATTCATCAGTTTTATTTAATTGCAAGTCATTTAGAATTTGTTGAAAAATTTCGTCATTGTTTATATATGTGTAACTTAATATGTCATAATTTTTAAGTGGGTCAGTGTGCAGTTTAATGCCCTGTAAAATTTGTGTCTCATTTGTTGTATTTAAAACTTTAATATGTGTCATTCCGTTTTTTGGTGCTATTGAATTACTTTAAAAAGTATCGCTTTTTAATTCATTATTAAGTATTACGCAATCTTCAGTGAGGTTTAATTTTAATGGTTGTATAATTTCTGTCCGAGGGGGTATCGTAATTTTTAATGTGCCAAATGCTTTTGTTTGCATTGGCAGAAATATGGTTTCATTGTTTCATTGGAACAAAGAAATTGTTAATGTCTCGTAGTCTATTTTGCATAAGTATTCTCTTAAAAAGTCTCTTCTTATTAATCCGTCCGTCTCTATTGGGATATTGTCCTCTACTAGATGAAATTTGAATCTGCATGTTCGGTCTGCTATGGAAAATTCAAGTTCACTTGTTCCTAACGAATGTATTTCTTCTTTAGTGATGCCTGTTAATTTGCATCTAGTCCAGGGATGTCAGCGTCATACACAATTGTGGAAATTAATTCACACACATTCTTCACACGCATTCTTACGTTCTTTAATTTAGTGCGCGCGAGTACATTATTCAGTCGTCGATTATCAAGCGATGAGTGCACATGCGGCGCACAGTGGGTTCGATGACACCGAAAGTGGCGATTAATTCATGGGAGCCGTAATTTAAATTTTTTTGAATTCTTTTTTTCAAACCGTTAAATATACATTAAAAGGCATATTCTGAAAAAAAGATACGCGGAAAAATTTTTTTTTTAAGATTTTATAGACATTTTTATTTTTCGGAAAATTATAGTTTGTTTCAAAATTTTATCCGTAATTTCAAAATGGAAAGCGATTTTTTAAAAAAATGAGAAGCAAACGAAAGCTTATATTGTCTTCTTTCTAAAACATAAAAAAATAAATATATATTTTGCATAAATATGAACATAAGTTTAATTTAAAGTCTGAATTTGGGTTTTGAAGGATTTCGAGAATTTTACAACTTTTTTAAAAAAGTAACGAAATAAATTTTTATATTTTTTTTTTGTTTATAAATAATTGAAGCACAGCCGCGAAAAACGTTGTAAACGCCACATTTTGCAAAAACTGTTTTTTTGCAGATAAACGTTGACTTTACTCTCTTACACAGTTTAAACATCAAATCAACCAAAACTATGCACCTTAACGCCTTCAAAATGGCGTACAAAGTGTCAGCCAGTGGAAGAACATTGCAAGTTACTAACATAATGATGAAACCGAAATGGTTTTGCAGTGCGGAATAATGTTTTAAAAGCCTTTTGCATCAAAGTTTTTATTATCACTATTTTAAATAATAGAAAAAAAAAAATTTTTAAAACAAATAATGCTGCTTGTCAAAAAACGTTTTTTTGCTCTCCTGAAAAATTATTATTTTGTAACTTAAAACGTTATTCGCGGCTGTGCTTCAATTGTCATACACTTAAAAAGAAACGATATTAAACAAAAAAAATAAAAAAAAAAAAATTTGTTTGTCTGTTTGGGAACGTTTTTTCAATTTTGTGGAAAATGGGCTTAATTTATAAATTTTATTGTAAATTTAAAATAGAAAGCTATAAATGATTAAATAAAATTTAAAATTAAAATATATCGAATATTAATTAGTATTGTGGTTATTTTGTTGAACTATTTATGGTTTTCAATCCAAATTTTTAATATTTTTAATTAGGCTTAAGTTCATGAAATTTAATTTTTATTAAATTATTTTTGTGAAGAAAGGAATTTTACAACATGAAAATTAATTAAAATTGTTATTGATAATCTTTCATTCTTGACGTGGCTCGGATTGAAAACCATAAATAGTTCAACAAAATAACCACAATACTAATTATTGTTAAAGCTAAGGCACGAGCTCTATGTGTACATTTGTCCTTCAAGTTGTGCTGAAAAAGGTCAACAAAAAAGAGAAAGACAAAGTGAAAAAACAAAAAATGTACTTGGACTTCAAGAAAAATTCTTGATGAAAGTACGAAAAAACAGAAGTAAAGGAAAAAACATGTAAAATCAATTAAAATGGATAATCATTCAGGAAAGCAAATTTCGATCTACCAAATGTTAAAATACAATTTGGTTTAAGGATTGATGTTTGACTAGTGACGTCAGCAGTCGTCGATGGCTGCGAGTGTAGGACGGCAAATCCATCTGAGGAGATCGAGTGGTTGCGATCGAAACATGTCATGGTAACCTGCCGGCCAGGGTTCGAGCCCGAGCCACGTCAAGAATGAAAGATTATCAATGACAATTTTAATTAATTTTCATGTTGTGAAATTCCTTTCTTCACAAAAATAATTTAATAAAAATTAAATTTCATAAACTTAAGCCTAATTAAAAATATTAAAAATTTGGATTAAAAACCATAAATAGTTCAACAAAATAACCACAATACTAATTATTGTTAAAGCTAAGGCACGAGCTCTATGTGTACATTTGTCCTTCAAGTTGTGCTGAAAAAGGTCAACAGAAAAGAGAAAGACAAAGTGAAAAAACAAAAAATGTACTTGGACTTCAAGAAAAATTCTTGACGAAAGTACGAAAAAACAGAAGTAAAGGAAAAAACATGTAAAATCAATTAAAATGGATAATCATTCAGGAAAGCAAATTTCGATCTACCAAATGTTAAAATACAATTTGGTTTAAGGATTGATGTTTGACTAGTGACGTCAGCAGTCGTCGATGGCTGCGAGTGTAGGACGGCAAATCCATCTGAGGAGATCGAGTGGTTGCGATCGAAACATGTCATGGTAACCTGCCGGCCAGGGTTCGAGCCCGAGCCACGTCAAGAATGAAAGATTATCAATGACAATTTTAATTAATTTTCATGTTGTGAAATTCCTTTCTTCACAAAAATAATTTAATAAAAATTAAATTTCATGAACTTAAGCCTAATTAAAAATATTAAAAATTTGGATTAAAAACCATAAATAGTTCAACAAAATAACCACAATACTAATTATTGTTAAAGCTAAGGCACGAGCTCTATGTGTACATTTGTCCTTCAAGTTGTGCTGAAAAAGGTCAACAGAAAAGAGAAAGACAAAGTGAAAAAACAAAAAATGTACTTGGACTTCAAGAAAAATTCTTGACGAAAGTACGAAAAAACAGAAGTAAAGGAAAAAACATGTAAAATCAATTAAAATTGATAATCATTCAGGAAAGCAAATTTCGATCTACCAAATGTTAAAAAACAATTTGGTTTAAGGATTGATGTTTGACTAGTGACGTCAGCAGTCGTCGATGGCTGCGATTGTAGGACGGCAAATCCATCTGAGGAGATCGAGTGGTTGCGATCGAAACATGTCATGGTAACCTGCCGGCAAGGGTTCGAGCCCGAGCCACGTCAAGAATGAAAGATTATCAATGACAATTTTAATTAATTTTCATGTTGTGAAATTCCTTTCTTCACAAAAATAATTTAATAAAAATTAAATTTCATGAACTTAAGCCTAATTAAAAATATTAAAAATTTGGATTAAAAACCATAAATAGTTCAACAAAATAACCACAATACTAATTATTGTTAAAGCTAAGGTACGAGCTCTATGTGTACATTTGTCCTTCAAGTTGTGCTGAAAAAGGTCAACAGAAAAGAGAAAGACAAAGTGAAAAAACAAAAAATGTACTTGGACTTCAAGAAAAATTCTTGACGAAAGTACGAAAAAACAGAAGTAAAGGAAAAAACATGTAAAATCAATTAAAATGGATAATCATTCAGGAAAGCAAATTTCGATCTACCAAATGTTAAAATACAATTTGGTTTAAGGATTGATGTTTGACTAGTGACGTCAGCAGTCGTCGATGGCTGCGAGTGTAGGACGGCAAATCCATCTGAGGAGATCGAGTGGTTGCGATCGAAACATGTCATGGTAACCTGCCGGCCAGGGTTCGAGCCCGAGCCACGTCAAGAATGAAAGATTATCAATGACAATTTTAATTAATTTTCATGTTGTGAAATTCCTTTCTTCACAAAAATAATTTAATAAAAATTAAATTTCATGAACTTAAGCCTAATTAAAAATATTAAAAATTTGGATTAAAAACCATAAATAGTTCAACAAAATAACCACAATACTAATTATTGTTAAAGGTAAGGCACGAGCTCTATGTGTACATTTGTCCTTCAAGTTGTGCTAAAAAAGGTCAACAGAAAAGAGAAAGACAAAGTGAAAAAACAAAAAATGTACTTGGACTTCAAGAAAAATTCTTGACGAAAGTACGAAAAAACAGAAGTAAAGGAAAAAACATGTAAAATCAATTAAAATGGATAATCATTCAGGAAAGCAAATTTCGATCTACCAAATGTTAAAATACAATTTGGTTTAAGGATTGATGTTTGACTAGTGACGTCAGCAGTCGTCGATGGCTGCGAGTGTAGGACGGCAAATCCATCTGAGGAGATCGAGTGGTTGCGATCGAAACATGTCATGGTAACCTGCCGGCCAGGGTTCGAGCCCGAGCCACGTCAAGAATGAAAGATTATCAATGACAATTTTAATTAATTTTCATGTTGTGAAATTCCTTTCTTCACAAAAATAATTTAATAAAAATTAAATTTCATGAACTTAAGCCTAATTAAAAATATTAAAAATTTGGATTAAAAACCATAAATAGTTCAACAAAATAACCACAATACTAATTATTGTTAAAGCTAAGGCACGAGCTCTATGTGTACATTTGTCCTTCAAGTTGTGCTGAAAAAGGTCAACAGAAAAGAGAAAGACAAAGTGAAAAAACAAAAAATGTACTTGGACTTCAAGAAAAATTCTTGACGAAAGTACGAAAAAACAGAAGTAAAGGAAAAAACATGTAAAATCAATTAAAATTGATAATCATTCAGGAAAGCAAATTTCGATCTACCAAATGTTAAAAAACAATTTGGTTTAAGGATTGATGTTTGACTAGTGACGTCAGCAGTCGTCGATGGCTGCGATTGTAGGACGGCAAATCCATCTGAGGAGATCGAGTGGTTGCGATCGAAACATGTCATGGTAACCTGCCGGCAAGGGTTCGAGCCCGAGCCACGTCAAGAATGAAAGATTATCAATGACAATTTTAATTAATTTTCATGTTGTGAAATTCCTTTCTTCACAAAAATAATTTAATAAAAATTAAATTTCATGAACTTAAGCCTAATTAAAAATATTAAAAATTTGGATTAAAAACCATAAATAGTTCAACAAAATAACCACAATACTAATTATTGTTAAAGCTAAGGTACGAGCTCTATGTGTACATTTGTCCTTCAAGTTGTGCTGAAAAAGGTCAACAGAAAAGAGAAAGACAAAGTGAAAAAACAAAAAATGTACTTGGACTTCAAGAAAAATTCTTGACGAAAGTACGAAAAAACAGAAGTAAAGGAAAAAACATGTAAAATCAATTAAAATGGATAATCATTCAGGAAAGCAAATTTCGATCTACCAAATGTTAAAATACAATTTGGTTTAAGGATTGATGTTTGACTAGTGACGTCAGCAGTCGTCGATGGCTGCGAGTGTAGGACGGCAAATCCATCTGAGGAGATCGAGTGGTTGCGATCGAAACATGTCATGGTAACCTGCCGGCCAGGGTTCGAGCCCGAGCCACGTCAAGAATGAAAGATTATCAATGACAATTTTAATTAATTTTCATGTTGTGAAATTCCTTTCTTCACAAAAATAATTTAATAAAAATTAAATTTCATGAACTTAAGCCTAATTAAAAATATTAAAAATTTGGATTAAAAACCATAAATAGTTCAACAAAATAACCACAATACTAATTATTGTTAAAGGTAAGGCACGAGCTCTATGTGTACATTTGTCCTTCAAGTTGTGCTAAAAAAGGTCAACAGAAAAGAGAAAGACAAAGTGAAAAAACAAAAAATGTACTTGGACTTCAAGAAAAATTCTTGACGAAAGTACGAAAAAACAGAAGTAAAGGAAAAAACATGTAAAATCAATTAAAATGGATAATCATTCAGGAAAGCAAATTTCGATCTACCAAATGTTAAAATACAATTTGGTTTAAGGATTGATGTTTGACTAGTGACGTCAGCAGTCGTCGATGGCTGCGAGTGTAGGACGGCAAATCCATCTGAGGAGATCGAGTGGTTGCGATCGAAACATGTCATGGTAACCTGCCGGCCAGGGTTCGAGCCCGAGCCACGTCAAGAATGAAAGATTATCAATGACAATTTTAATTAATTTTCATGTTGTGAAATTCCTTTCTTCACAAAAATAATTTAATAAAAATTAAATTTCATGAACTTAAGCCTAATTAAAAATATTAAAAATATCGAATATTTTATTAAAAAATTAAATTAAAAAGAATATATATGTACATATATAAATATTTCTACATAATTGATTTAAGCTCCTTAAGACAATTTTCATGAATTCTAAAAAAAACTGATAGAAAATATTTTTTTATTTAAAAAAGAAGAGAAAAATTATATGTACATACTATATATGCATTTAAATCCATTTTGGTTATTGCCGAATTTGTGCGTTAGCTTATTTTTTAGATTTTTTTTTAGCATTTAATATACATATTAGTATTTAAGCTTTAGTTTTGTTCGAACATTAAGGGCCATTATTATAACTTGGCGTTAGCTATTAACCGGGAGATAGCGGACGATTTTTGACAGATAACACATTACTATCTGTCAATTTAATCTTTACTTTAGCTAACTTCAAGTGTTTTCGTGATCATTTCGAGCTCGTGAGTTAATTTTAAATTTAATAAAAGCACGAACGTATGTAAAAATTAGAATTCGGTGTAAATACAACAGAAATTATTTTTTGTAAGTGAGCGTGAGTCAAAATAACTCACGCAACCATCTCTGATAGAAACCAAGCTCATTTATAACAATAACTTTAATACCGAAAATAAAGACAAAAGAGAGTTAAAAACAAACAAGTTGATTTGTTTGTTTTTTCAGATTAAGTATTAGGCAACTGGAGTTCTTTCACAAAAATTTTAATAAGTAAAAAAACGCGGTGCCTCTGCAAAAGTTTGGTGTGGAATATATAAGCTAAAATACTATATTAAAATATCACTTAATAAAATTTGCTGGATCGCAACAAGAAATTTGTTGAAACTCTGTGTATATATCGAAAATACCCCAAATATGGAGCACTTTTTAAAAAAAATATTAAAAATATTTGCAAAACATTTATCTAAAAAACTTTAACGCAATTATGTAGCCAAATACCTGAAGTTGATGGTTCCATTTTAATAAAATTACTTTTAGAACGCTTAATAAGAATTATTAGCACCCAAAATATCTCAATTTTCAGTTTTAGGCACGGCACGAAAAATTTTGAAAAATTATTTGACTTTGACAGCTCACAGTCGATAGAGTAATTTACTAAAAACAAAAGTTTTTGGCAAATAGTGATGTAGAATTTAATTACCTTTCACCCACTGCCACGCACGAATGTGTAGGATAAAGTTCAGCTTTTGAATTAATCCTCACTTTTGGTACATTTCAACCCTATGTGCGGCGAATGCTTACGTATTTTTTTATTTTTATTAAGAGTACTTGTCTCTTTATTCACTAATACTAATTTAAATCAATACAACCACAATTGACATCACTGATCTAGTCTCTACATTTAGTGTTTCATCATCAAAAATTGATTTAGTGCGACATAATGATATGTCGGCACCTGTGTTGACAAGAAATGTTAAATTTTCATTTTTATATTTAGCGATTATGTAATTTGTGTTATTATTAGAAACTTTAAATACTCTTAATTTTGGCTGTCCGGAATATCCCTGTATTCCGAGCCTTCCGGCTATACAGAGAAGATTTAGTAAGCGAAGCCGGTTTTTGTTATATAATAGAGGAGAAAATACATGAGCCCGGCCGAAGGCCGGCTATGCAGAGAAGCTTTAGTTAGCGAAGCCGGTTTTTGTTATACCGAGGAGAAAATCCTTGCGGTCGGCCGAAGGCCGTCTGTGCAGAGAAGCTTTAGCTAGCGAACCCGGTATTTGTTATACCATAGAGGATAAAGTCCTTGCGTCCAAAAGTGTTTTCGTTATATATTTAATATATGTATACACCCAGAGAAAAAGCAGCCAAACCATTTTTAAACAAATTTTAACCATATTATGTTTAATTTAACCAAATAATTGTCACCAACAACCATATTATGGAAACATTAGTTTCTTTGTAAATAGTTTTGTTGGTTCTGACCATAATAAAACATGTTTTTCTCTGCGTGTTCGTAGATCTTTTTTTGTATTTAACTTCTTTAGTAATTATGGACCGAATTACACTTTTAAAAGTGTCATAATATCCATTTGCAAAGTGTTATAATGCCCGCGGATATTATGACACTTTTAAAAGTGTCGTAGTGTCCATGGACACTATGACACTGGACGTTATGACATGCCACCAATAAAGCTAATGTAACTATCATTATTATTTTAAAAATATTCAAACTCTCTTCTTTATGTTCATTTTGTATTCTTATAGCATTTATATTCTATAATCTGTTGATTGTTCTGTTCATTTTCTTGATTTTCATTCTTCCCTACCTCGTATCCTGCAAAAACTAGTGGGATTGCTTTTAGAACATTTTTCCACCACGTCGTATTGAAAAATTTCTTAATAATTTTATGTTTCTTTTTTGTTAAATTTGATTTGTTAAAAATTTTTGTTTTTATTTTACATTTCCTTAATTTTTAATATGTGGTCTTTTATTTTTATCTTTATATTCATATATAAGCTGCTTTTGTAACCTCTTTCTCTCTCCTTATTAATATCTGTTGTTGTTTATCTGTTGCAAGGTTTAAGTCCTTGTACAGTATTTCCCGTGTTTTTCGCTTTTGGTACTGCTTACCCGCTCTCTTCTTCTTTTGTGTCTTTATAGGGGCGCTCTCCACTAGTTTCTTCTGTCGGTAGTGGTTCGTAAGGAGGTGCTGCATAACCTGTTGGTTCAGGCTCGTACTCTTCTTTTTCTTTGCTTTCTAGATACGCCGACCAACGTGCAAATATCTCATATATTTCTGTGGACATTTGTTATTATAGGTCCCAGTTTAATGTTTGCCAATTTGGCAGGACCAGTTCGTAGTCCGCAGGATCGCCATGTAATGTATGAGGGGTGGCAGGATCGCCATGTAATGGGGTTCAGGTGTATGATTGAATAACTACCCTGTAGCCCTTGGTTATTTTAAGTAGCTGTCAGGGTTTCAGTTGGTAATTAAGGCGTTCAAAAGAACTGCCGAATTATCTTTGAGGCTTTCAATTAGAACACAAGGCAGGTTGTTGCCGAATTAGTATGGTAATTTTAAGTCTGACTTTATTAAATTTTACTTATTCTTATATACTAAGTTTGAAATTAATTGTTAACCTTTCTAGCTTATTATGCTTATTGACAAAGTTCTATATGTCTTTATCGGTACCATGGATATATAAAGATTTACTCTGTCTGTAATTGTTCTAGCCAATCAGAATGTTGGTATTAGTAAATGTACTCATTTACATCAAAACACTCAATGTGGTTTGTTTGCATTCTGATTGAGTAACTTGTATTCATTTCCATGCATTCCTATCCCAATTGTTCTACATTTAAGTAAAGGTGAGTTAATTGATAAATGCAATTATTTGATCTATTGCATACCCTACTCTGATTTGGATTGTATGTATGAATTTCAGAGTGGGCAATGTGTGCGTAGTAGACACTTGTGAGGTACACTACATTACAGGCGCGGATCCTGCTTGAGCCTTAGGAGGGGGGGGGGGGGGGGGGGGATTTTGTATGATACAAAAAAGTAAAAAATTTGTTTTAAAAGTTTATTAAAAACAATATGTGTATTAGGGTAAGTACTGTTTGCAATTTTGGCGAATATCAAATTCTTCATCGCATAGCCGTATAGACCGTGAAAAAATATTAAGAAATGATGTATTACTTTTTCGCGATCGTGAAAAAAATTTCCGCACCAAACGCGATAAAGTTTTGAATTCAATTTTTCTCCTCACTTTACAAAATTAACATTTAATTACAAAATTTTAAGTATTCTTTAATAATTTCATGAATATAACAAGATCTTACCATTTGTACGGAAGAAGGGCGCAAAAAAAATCGTGACTCTATTTCGCGGTTTTTTTAATAAACTAAATTTTAATGGCAAATGATAGATGTTGTGATAGATGAGTTGTTTGGCGGATATATGAAAGAGTGATAATTTTCAGCAGCGTAGTAATATATGCGCGGAACGATCTATTTAAGTTGAACAAGATATTTTTCCATTATGTAAATCAACTCGCACTTTAAACTTAAAATTTATTTCATTTAACCCAAAAAAAAAAGCTTTACATTTTTGTTATACAGTTGCTTATTTTATGTATTTATGCATGTATTCATAAAAATATTTTAAATTTAATAAAGGCTTGAAAACCAAATTTTCTATGAAAATTTTCCTTAATAAAAGTTTATTAAATTTTATAATCATTTATGAATATGGGGGCCAAATTATATAGCATATATAAACAATATATGGTACATATACCATATATAATGTGTATGGAAATTACAAAAACAAACAATTTTTAGAAATTGCATTTGGTGCGGAAACTTTTTTGGCCTAAAAAATTATTTTCATAATCAGTACTAAATTGCCCATCGCGTGGTGGGATGAAGAAATTTTGTCCAATAAAAGTCATTACCCTAATTAAAAAAACTCAACAAAAAGGTTAAATAAAATATAAAATCAGTTCAATATACATTAACCTTTTTAAATAAGCAATTTATGATTTCCTTCTGAGGCAAATTTAGACAGTACAGTCTATCTTCTGTCATTGTTGATCTGAGCCATGTTTTTATTCGAGGAAGGGTAGGAAATGACCTCCCGCTCGTAGCTTTACTGACGAGCATTGAAACGAAAATTTAAAATAGTTTTCTTAGATTTGGGTAGATATCTTCATCACAGTTTACTAAAGCATCTACAACGTTATCTGATAGATCAGGCTCAAGTTAAGATCTTAGTAGGTGTATATCTCTTTTATAAAAAATAATCAGGATATCAGCTTGTTGTGGTTTTAACAGTTTTGAGGAATGTAACTTACAACTCGGTAGTAATCTTCAACATTTTGGATATGATTATTTCGTTCAAATCTTGTCTTTTCGATAGGAACCTCAATTTGAACGCAAATAACGTTAACTTTTTCCAAAATCGCTTTAAATTGTTCTTCGGCTTTATTTATTTTTTTTTCTTCAAGGCACATAATTTAAATTTTGATAAGGCTTGATCCTTTTTGAAGATCTATATCTTGCTTTTGTAAAATGATACTAAGTGGCTGTGTTACAATAGGTAACACACTTAATATGTATATTCCGCAAATAAGTTCAAAAGTACTAAGGAGTTCCTTAATATAAAGGTAGAGATACTACTTTTCCACTCAGATATTTTTTCCAAAGCTTGTACTATATGATATACACTTGTTGCAAAGACGCATAATGAAGAGAGTTTGGCTGCCAAATAATTTGCTTAAACTGTTTTTCGCTTGGGATGATTATATTTAAAAAATTTTGTCGTTTCTTTAACAAATGATACAACTTTTTGTATTAATGGCACTTTATTGCTTTTAGAAATTGAGTTGTTCGATTTATGGGAATAAAAAGGCGTTTGTTTCGCATATGTCGCTTTTCCAGAAATTTTGAACAGCTCCATTTTCTGCTGACATCAGAGGACACCCATCTGTTCCATCTCCTACACAATTTTTTAGGTCAAGAACAAAATTTGTCAAAGCTTTTAGAACTATTGATGATAGTGCCTTCGCATCAATTGACACATCATCGTCATCAATATCTTTTGAAGCCTCTTCAAATGCGTTTGCAACAAAGCCAAAAAATTCTTCCCCAAAAACTTTTTGTTGTATGTTTAAGATAAGGAAATCTGGCTTTTCCCCGACAAATTGGGCTTTCGTCAAAAATTATTGACTAGAATTTTGATATAACACATAAATATTGCAAATACTAAGGCTTTTTAATATTTCAACCGCACGCATTATCAAGTCAAACGTTTAGTCTTTGGATATAGATGGCACCTGCTGGGATTTAATGTAAAATAACATGTACTTGAATACTGTAAACTAGATGTTTCTTTGGAAATATCTAATAAATAACTTTTAGGATTAAGATATGGATACTTATTGAAAATCGTTAGAGATTCAATAAAAAAAATAAAAAAATACTTATTGAAAATTTCGTTAAAGTTTCCATAAAAAAATGCAAAAAAACCTTGCTGGGATTTCCAAAAATTGTGTACATTAAAAAAAATATTATTATTGGGAATTATTGTATTATCGACATTAACAAAACATATTTTTATAATTTACGGGGGGGGGGGATTCCTTATCCCCCCCCCTGAATCCGCGCCAGCTACATTATAGTATTCTATTTATATTTTAGTTTATAAGATAAATATTCAGGTAACCAGTGAAAAAAGTAAAACTAATTCGATTGCTTTGCTAGGATATTTGTGATATACGACATTTTATGTTTGATGCTAATGGACTTCCGACGCGGGAACAGGAGACATATAATTGACCATGCGAGAAGCATGAATTCTCAAGGTTAATGCCGCAAGCACGCAATGAATGTCCTTGAGATTTGTAGATTGTCATTGCATATCCGAGCCTTACTGGAAACTGCAAGCGTTTAAATCGAATGCCATGTCGGTTGGAATCATTGGGATCCTAGGTAACCAAACATTTTCTCCTTTGTATTTTTCTTTACGCATTGTTGCTTCGATGACGTTAGTCATCATTTTTTTTACCGTAAGCCGGGTGCCATTACAAAGACGTGGTTGGTTTATATTTCGTAACATTAGGATTACCGTTCCAACTCTTAGTTGGAATTGATTCGGTGAACTGGCAGTAATTTAAATATCAACCGGGATTTTGCCGTTTCCTATGTC
The DNA here is from genome assembly GCA_930367215.1 of Pollenia angustigena. NCBI lineage: Eukaryota > Metazoa > Arthropoda > Insecta > Diptera > Polleniidae > Pollenia > Pollenia angustigena. Next base: position 3,848,877 of record OV884061.1, on the reverse strand, counting down.
CAGCAATTGTTTGGAAAATACGTCACGAGATTGATTGTTCTGCAGCTCGACCCGCATTTTCAGAGTTCGCATGTTTTGAGCTTCCTAACGTGTTATTACACAGAGCAGATGACTTAAAACATGCATTAAATTCATCGGCGGGTGTTGATCGTGGTATCACTGCCAGTGTCTGCCAAAAATCACCTGCCAACAAATCATCGTACCTCCAAATCGGCTTTGATCGTTTCGTAAATCTTGCAACGTTTTGTCTTATGCCTCCAAAGATTTTTTATGCGCCATTGTACATTCATCGCAAACGAACAGTTGGCTTTGCTGCAAAACTTTGGCCATCTTACTGTTCTTCGATATGTTGGATTTTCATTGGTTACCAGTTTCGTGCTCGTTGAATGCAGACGTGTTTTTTTTTAACTCGGCATACGTTTTTTTTTTTTCTTTTAATATAAATAAGTTTTTATAATATAATATTATTTTTCTTTTAAAAAATAATAGGTATAATACCTATCAGCGAATGGACGCTTTGAAATAATTAATAATTAGTGAACATAAACATCAATAACAAAAATATTAAAAATTACAATTAAAAAATATATGTATGTACGCACATACATACATATGTACATTAGACTGGTCGCATCTTGTATGGGATTTTTTTTTATTTAATTGTTTGCGCTGCTTTAAATATAAGGTTTGGTGTAAGAAATCATGATCTAATTTTTCAGGTCAATCCGACGGTGCCTAGCCGTGCCGGGTGGGGCCCAAAATTCCCCATATTATAAAAAGAAAATCTTTTCTATCAGATCTTTAAAGTTATACTAGTTGAAAAGCCGAAAATCAAAAATATGGCTTCGTTACGATCTTCCGCAGTGATAGTACTTCAAGTGTGCCAAATTTCAGCTTCCTTTGTCATCAGATGGCTTCAGAAAGTTGCGGAAAGAATAGGACATACATGCAAACATCCTGACATACTAAGAAATTATATCTTGTATAGATGATTAACATATGTTCGCGCAACTCAAAAACGCTTAAGCTTATTGAAAAACTAAAAAAAACCGAAATTCCGCAATAAAATTTACTTTAAGACAGGTAAAACTTTTTTCTTTATTTTTAAGCAAAAACATTTCTTGTTTTTAATTATTCTTTTTTTATTATTGGGGTTTTTTAAACAACAAATAAAAAGAAGAGCACTATTTAACAAACAGTAAAATAAAATAAAAAAAACTCTTATGAATGTGTATAATGCAAAAACAATAAAACATAACGAAACAAAAATCGATGATAGCAAATATTTAATGATCAACCAATTACTCGAACGCGTTCCCTCTCACCCTCTTTGTTAACAAATACGGTCGATCGTAATACAATAACAAATCTATTAGGTGCAAGTGTCGCCGCTGAGCCAAAAACAACGTTAATAAGTGATGATACAATTAACCCTAAAACAGCCGCTATGGAAAACTCAGTAACTCAAGTAAAAAAATCTCAAAAGCCTCCAGTACAAGTTGGCATTGATAGTTATATAACAGTGCTTAAAGTTTTAAAAGATGGTACAACTGACAGCATAAATTCCTAAATCGTTTTGCAATTCTTGAGGATGAATCCCCTGAAGCACCAAACGTAATAAAGTCGTCTAAGCCTCCCTCGATATACATATCTTAGGGAGCAAAACTCAAATGAGCTAACAAAGAATATGATCTCGGTGATAGGAGCAAATTTGTTTTACGTAGCTGCAATCAAGCCTGGTAGTATAAACGAGACAAAAATACGAGTTATGCATGAGAATGATTATCGTAAAATTATAAACAAATTTGAAGAACTTAAAAAAAGGTTTTATACATACCAACTGAAGAGCAATAAAGGTCTTCAGGTAGTGATTAAGGGGATTGACTCATGTGTGGACCCTGCATTAATAAAAACATTCCTAGAAGAGAAAGGCTTCAAAATAAAACACGTATTTTATTTTCTTTTGTCATTATTATTTTTTTTTTTTTTTTATTGAATCTTCATATATTAAATATGAACTAACAATAATTAATCAAATCTTAACCTAATACGTTATTTTATGTCCTGCCAGTGCCAGACAAAATTTTCTTCATCACGGGTTCTGTTCACTTATATATTTCGATCATAAATAAACTTATGTTTATCGCTCATCTAATTGGGTAAGTGCTGCAGTGTCTCTTCTTCTTAAGCGAGTGTGACCGCAATGATTTAAAATATTTCGAGCTAGTGGATTTGGGTGTTGTTGTTTTGTAATCATAGTTTTAACTAATGGCACATTGAGATCCTTATGAATGTTTGAGTTTTTAACATACCAGGGAGCTGCTGTGATTATTCGAAGAAGTTTATTTTGGCGCCTTTGAATTTTGTCGATATTAGAGGCCGAGGCAGTGCCCCATAGTTGAATACCGTAGCACCAGATAGGCTTTAAGATAGAGTTGTAAAGTAGAAGCTTGCAATCGAAACTAAGGACAGAATTTCTTCCAATAAGCCAATGAATTTGAATGGCTTTTAGTTTCATTTGAGTTAATTTTGCCTCTATATGGCATTTCCACGTTAATCGCCGATCCAGATGTATACCATGCGAATGTTGAGGAATTATTTGATTATTGATTGTAATAGAGGGGCAAGATTCCCGGCGCAAAGTGAATGTTATATGTACGCATTTTTGCTCATTGACCATTATCCTCCATTGTCTTAACCATATTTCTAGTTGAAATATATGATGCTGCAAGTAACGCGATGCTTCATAACGATTTTCGTGGACGCTTAGAAAAGCTGTATCGTCTGCAAATGTTGAAGTTTGTGTGTAGTTGATTGTTGGCATGTCCGAAGTATAAACTAAGTATAATAGGGGGCCCAGGATGCTGCCTTGTGAGACTCCAGCGGCAATGGGCTGAGGTGAACTTAAGAAATTTCCTTCTTTAATAATACATTGACGACCAACTAAGTAGCTTTTTAGCAGCTTGTGTGTGTTTGCTGGTAAATTTTGCTTCAATTTATGTAATAAGCCTTCATGCCCGACTTTATCAAAAGCTTGCGAAACATCGATGAAGAGTGCTGAGCAATATTTCTTTTCTTCAAATGCTTTTCTTATGACATTTACTATTCGATGAGTCTGTTCGATTGTGCTGTGTTTTCTTCTAAATCCGAACTGATGGTTTGGAATACATCTATTTTCACTTAAAATCGGTGTTAATTTTGAAACTAACAATTTCTCAAACAGCTTTGACATATTTGATAATAAGCTAATAGGCCTATAAGACTCAACTTTTGTATGATCTTTCCCTGGCTTTGGTATCATGGTAACTAAGGAAACCTTCCATTTTTGAGGATAGTATTCAAGGCGTAAAATAGCATTAAAAATAAAAAGAATAATTTTCTTTGCTATGCGAGGTAGCTTCAGAAGCATTTTATTACTGATTTTATCAATACCAGGTGCCTTCTTAGTGTTTAAGTCACAAATAGCCTTTTCGATTTCTCTTATCTCAAATCTGAGGGGAATAGCTGCTCTAGCAGCAACAGGTGGTAACTCGACCGCAATATTGTGAGATATATTTGGTGTAAATACGTTTTTCAAGTGACTAACAAACAGATTTCCTTTTTCAATATCGTTTCTTGCCCAACTACCATTCAAGTTTCTTAATGGTGGCTTAGATATAACTGGCCTTTTTAGATTTCTAGCTGCACGCCATAATGAGTAGTCAGATTGTGGAGTTGCATCAAGTTCCTTAAGATATTTTTCTAGATAAGCCGTTTTCTGATTCTGCAGTAACTTTCTTAGCCTTTTTGTGCATTCTTTTAATAAAATCTTAAGTTGCGGGGATCTGTAAAGTTGCCTCTCTCTTCGAACTCTCCTTTTTTTTAGTCCAGAGCCGCTCGACATCTGGAATGTTGAACAGCTAGTTTAAGATAACTGTCAAAGTTAACAATAGAGAGATCCACATTCTCCGGTGTACTAAGCGGTATATTTTCTGTGCAACGGGCACTGAGAAATTTTTTATATTTTAACCAATTTATTTGTGTGGCTGGCGTCGCTATGTAACCTGACGGAAATACAATTCTATTTGGGTTCGATATAGTAACAATTGTAGGTGTGTGGTCGGATGATAATTCTAAGGAAGCTTCGACATGAATCGTTTCTGTGGGGATGTTTTTAACCACGCCGAAATCAATGACATCTGGAATTTTTTGATGATCAGTGGGCCAATATGTTGGTTGTCCACTCGCTACCACATTTAAATCCATTTTAGAAATTGTGTTAAATAAAACACGACCCTTTGGTGTTATAAGTCGCGACCCCCAGAAGGTATGTTTAGCGTTATAATCGCCAGCGGCTAGGAAACACGGTCCTAATGACTTAAAATATTTATAATATTGGTCCTCCGATATTGAAAATCTAGGCGGGGAGTATAACGAAGAAATTACTAGGTTTCTATTTAATTCCTCAACGCAAATGTTCGTTGCTTGGAGATAATCTTCACGATGATCACACATTAGGTAGTGTTTGACTCGGGTTTTATTAAAATGGCAGAACCTCCACAAGCTCTATCTCGAGGGTTCTTGGTATCATATAGTATATAACCATTTATTTTAAAATTATTTCTTGAGGTCGAATGAGTTTCAGAAATCATCATGACATCAATTTGTTTATTTTTAAGAAAGTATTCTAGTTCATTTTTATGTTGGCGGATGCCGTTTGCGTTCCAAAAACAAATTTTTAAACAGTTCATGGTTTGTTAAGTACAGCTTGCAATAACATCGATTGCATTCTAAGCATTTCCTACATCATATTACCCATTGTGTTCGTAAAATTATTTACTGTTTGCACTAATGTTTCCATGGTTTTTTCTATACGACTTAAATTAGAAACCGGAGTTTCATCATTACTTGGCGAAGCACCTTGTATTGGCTGATGGTTTGATTTTAGGACGTTAGCGTAAGAGGTTCTGTTATTACTAGGCTGGGGGGCTTGAATTGCATTTGTGTTTACTTGATTTGCAACCTGCATTTGAGGGGTATTTGTTTTCGGTCCAACCGTCTGCTTGACGATATTATATACAGGGCATCCCCTATAATTGGCAGTGTGATTACCGCCACAGTTGCTACATTTTTTACGTTGGGGTCGGTATTAGACTTATCGCAAGAAACTGTACCGTGTAGTTCACCACATACTACGCAGACAGGGGGTAAGTAGCAGTATGCCTTGGTATGGCCAAATTCTTGGCAGTTTAAGCACTGAACAGGTCCATTTTTGTTGTGCGGCTCTTCTATAGTTATTCTTCTGTAGAGAATATATTTTAAATTGTAAATAGGATGTGTTTCGTTTTTTTTAAGTTTTACGTCGCCGGGTTCAAACTCCACTCGAAAAAGTGGTTGGGGAATTTTTTCTCTATTTTTAATATTTACTACATGTTTTACCTTGAAGCCTTTTTCTTCTAGGAATGTTTTAACCTCTTCTGGGTCCACACATGAGTCAATACCCTTAATCACTACCTGTAGACCTTCACTGCTTTTCAGTTGGTAGGTATAAAAGTTTTTTTTAAGTGTTTCAAAGTTGTTGACTATTTTTCGAAAATCATTCTCATGATTGACTTGTATTTTTGTCTCGTTTATACTTCCACGCTTGATAGCCGCTACGTAAAACGAATTTTCACCTATCACCGATATCAAACTCTTTATGAGCTCATTTGAATTTTGCTCCCTTAGATATATCGGGGGAGGCTTGGATGATTTAATGACGTTTGGTGCTTCAGAGGATTCATCCTCCAGAATTGCAAAACGATTCTGAGAATTTATTTTATCAAAAGATACCAACTTGTACTGTAGGCTTTTGACAACTTTTTACAGGAGGGTTTTCCATTGCATTTGTGTTTGAGTTCATGGTATCATTTCCCACTAAATTTGTTTTTGACGTCACGGCAATATTTGCTGGCCTGGCAACACTTGTCACCAAATCTAGTTGTAGTTTTTTTAATGAGTCACTATCTGGGTTGCCGAACATGGTGTTTTCCGACCAAATTTGGTCGGATATTTTTGGTTTGGTCGGATGGTAGGCCAAACCTAATTTTGGTCGGTTTTAGAAAATTGGACGGATAGCATACAATTACAAATCTCATAGCTTTTTCACCAAACACAAATTTTTTTTGATTGTTGATGAAACTATGGATATGGCATTGATATTACGTTAGGAGCAAATTACTTTGACGGTGTTAGTTTTATAAAGGATGGCTTTGTCATCTAATACGAGCTTACCAAGTCAGATGCCGTTTAAATTTTTCTTCTTATATAAAACTTTTTATCAACAAACAATATTCCTATACATGCCATGACTGGGACTGTTGGTAAGCTTAGAGCTTATTCATCGATGTGAAACGTAGACTTCGTTCGCTTAAATAACATGTAAAACAAAGATAATATTGTATAATTTGTTTTCGTTTTAAATGTAAGTTAATCGAACGAAGTCTTCGTTCAGAAATAGATGAACAGGCTTACAGGCATTACTTAGTAATGCAAAAAACATTAAGGTTCTTTTTGGTAATATTTAAAGTTTTTTCACATAGTCCTAAAAGAATAACATAAATAAAAGAATTTCGAGAACTCTGTTCTGTATTGGGTGTTTCTTATACAAGATTTTTTTTTTTTTTTTCATTATTTATTTATTGAATCTTCATATATTAAATATGAACTAACAATTATTAATCAAATCTTAACCTAATGCTTTATTTTATGTCCTGCCAGTGCCAGACAAAAATTTTCTTCATCACGGGTTCTGTTCACATATGTAGGTGTTTATCGCTCATCTTAATGGGTAAGTGCTGCAGTGTCTCTTCTTCTTAAGCGAGAGTGGCCGCTATCATTTAAAATATTTCGTGCTAGTGGATTTGGGTGCAACTCTAGCCTTTTCAAATATTTTACCGCATACTTCGTAATAATAGTCCTTACCAGTGGCACATTGAGATCCTTGTGGATATTTGAATTTTTAACATACCAAGGGGCAGCTGTAATTATTCGAAGAAGTTTATTTTGGCGCCTTTGAATTTTTTCGATATTTGAGGCCGAGGCAGTGCCCCATAGTTGAATACCGTAGCACCATATTGGCTTTAAAATAGCGTTGTAAAGTAGTAGTTTGCAGTCGAGACTAAGAACAGAATTTCTTCCAATAAGCCAAATAATTTGAATTGCTTTTAGTTTCATTTGGGTTAATTTTGCTTCTATATGGCATTTCCATGTTAAACGCCGATCTAGATGAATACCGAGATATTTGACATGCGATTGTTGAGGCACTAGTTGATTATTGATTTTAATAGGGGGACATGTTTCCCGACGCAAGGTAAATGTTATATGTACGCATTTTTGCTCATTGACCTTTATTCTCCATTGTTTAAACCACAGTTCTAGTTGAAATATATGATTCTGCAGGTATCGAGATGCTTCACGACTGTTCTCGTGTACGCTTAGAAAAGCTGTATCATCAGCAAAAGTTGAGGTTAGCGTGTGATTGTTTGTTGGCATGTCCGAGGTATATATAAGGTAAAAAAGTGGGCCCAGGATGCTTCCCTGAGGGACTCCAGCTTCAATTGGCCGAGGAGAACTTAAAAAATCGCCTTCTTTAATAATAAATTTTCGACCGACCAGGTAGCTTTCTAACAGCTTGTGTGTATTAACCGGTAGGTTTAGCTTCAATTAATGTAACAAGCCTACATGCCAGACTTTGTCAAAAGCTTGAGAAACATCTATGAAAAGAGCGGAGCAATATTTTCTTTCTTCAAAGGCTTTTCTTATGGCGTTTACTATCCGATGGGTTTGTTCAATTGTGCTATGCTCTCTTCTAAAGCCGAATTGATGATTGGGTATACACCCATTGTCATTTAAAATTGGGGTTAATTTTGACGCTAAGAGCTTCTTAAACAGCTTTGATATATTAGATAATAAGCTAATAGGCCTATATGACTCAACTTTTGTGTGATCTTTTCCTGGCTTTGGTATCATCGTTATTAAGGAGACCTTCCATTCTTGAGGGTAGTATTCAAGTCGTAAAATAGCATTAAAAATATAAAGAATAATTTTCTTTGCTATGCGAGGTAGCTCCAAAAGCATTTTGTTACTGATTTTATCAATACCAGGTGCCTTCTTGGTGTTTAATTCACAAATAGCCCTTTCTATTTCCCTTATCTCAAATCTTAGGGGGATAGCTGCTCTAACATTAACAGGCGGCAACTCGTGCGCTGTATCGTCAGGTATATTTTGGGTAAATACGTTTTTCAAATGATTTACAAACAGGTTTCCTTTTTCATTATCATTTCTTGCCCAACTTCCATTCAAGTTTCTTAATGGTGGTTTCGAGATAACTGGTCTTTTAAGGTTTCTAGCTGCCCGCCATAATGAGTAGCCTGATTGTGGAGTTGCATCGAAGTCCTTAAGATATTTTTCTACGGAAGCCGTTTTCTAAGTCTGCAGTAATTTTCTTAGCCTTTTTGTACACTCTTTTAATTCATTTTTAAGTTGAGGGGATCTTTGCAATTGCCATTCTCTTCGCACTCTCCTTTTTTCATTCAAGAGGCGCTCGACATCTGCAAAATATATTTTGTTATAATTGGTTTTTTTGAGGGTTTTGCTGGAATGTTGAACAGCTAGTTTAAGATAACTGTCAAAATTGATGGACTTCTTAAAGAAAGATGTTGTAAGAATCGTAGAACAGCGGGATGCTTTGATACTGTATTTTGAAACATAGTTTTATAAAGGCAATGGTTTAAGAACTGCAGAACTTGCAGAAAGTATGGATGAGTTCTAAAACGGAGCAAGTTATCAACGCGTATACAATAAGCCAACTATGCATTGTTAAACTCTTTGATAAATTTTTTACGTTCTCTGCAAGGTATTGGATGTATTGGAGCTCAGCCTATGTCTTATTAAGTTGAATACTTTTTTTTTAAATTGTACAAACTTACGTTAATAAATGTTGATTCATATTTTATTAGTGGTCTATATGTGTTATTGCATACGATCAAAGAATTATTCCAGTCTACAAGCGCTATTAAATGAATTTGTATATAGACATATATTTTGTTTAAGTTAAACGTGTAGGACGTTAAATATTTAATAGGTGTGAACATAGGCTTACTTTTTGTTTTTACTATAATTGCATATTACAAAAAATAAATAATATGTATATTTATAGCTTTATCCAATAAAAATTATACTTTTTATCAAAAATACATATACATACCTATCGTCATACAAAATGCAAAAGGGCCTATGTTCATTTTAAGAAAAAGAGAGATAACTTAATAAAAAGGCAGCTGTTGTGCCTATAACAACGGGGTTTTCTGGTTAATATCGTTACCACATTACGCATGATTGACACTATCCTGAAAAACTGTTTTTGTAATCTCAGTCGTATCGCTACTGAAAATTTTTTAAAAATTATGATAGGCCCTTTTGCATTTTTATGACGATATAATTGGTTTTTAAATATTTCAAAAATTTGGTACGTTTCAAAGGATTTTGGTAGGTTTTGCAGACAATTTTGGTCGGATAAAAATTTTTCAAACGGCAACCCTGGTCACTATCCACTGATTTTGTAAACACCGAGGGTGATAGAGAACGTGTTCGAGTAATTGGCTTAGCCGTTAAATAGTTTATATTGTTTTGTTTTGTTTTATTTATTTCTGCATTATTTTCATTTGCATTAACTAAAACGTAAACGTTTCTTTCATTTTGTCTTAGTGTTGTTTCACTGTTCGTACTCATGCGGATTTGTTTTTGTTTTTCACCGTTTTGCTTTGCTTTTAATATTTTTATTATTTATTGTATTACAACAACACGAAAAATAAGAAATTTAAACTTAAATGTTTTTGTTCAGAATATGTATACCTACATACATACATGTATGTATATATTTTTACTTTTTTATTTTATTTAATTTTATCGTTGTAATTGTTCACTATTATGTTAAATAATTTAAATAACAAAATATATTATTTATTTTAAGCGTCCATTCGCTGCTGATATATGTCAAAATCAATATGATTAATAACTAGTTCTAATCGTATGCGGGGTTAAAAATACACATCTGTATCACAATATTTCTTTTTTTAACTGTGAAACACGTAGTTAATAATAAAAATAGGGAAAAAATTCCCCAACCACTATTTCGAGTGGAGATAGAGCCCGGTGACGTTAAGCCAAAAAAAAAAATAAACGAAACTCATCCTATTTACAGCTTGAAATATATCCTGTACAAGAAGATCACGATAGAGGAACCGCACAAAAGAAATGGTCCTGTTCAATGTCTTAACTGCCCGGAATTTGGTCATACTAAGGCATACTGCTACTTACCCCCTGTTTGCGTAGTAGCAACTGTGGTGGTAATCACACTGCCAATTATAGAGGATGCCCTGTATATACTATTGTTAAGCAGTCGGTCGGACCGAAAACTAATCCCCCTCAAATGCAGGTAACAAATCAGGCAAACACTAATAACATTCAGGCTCCGCAGCCTAGTAATAACGGAACCTCTTACGCTAACGTCCTAAAATCAAACCATGTGCCATTGCAAGGTGCTTCGCCAAGTAACTCCACTTTCTAATTTAAGTCGTCTAGAAAAAACCATGGCAATCTTAGTGCAAACAGTAAATAATTTTACGAAAACAATGGGTAATATGATGCAGGAAATTCTTAGAATGATATCGATGTTATTGCAAGCTGTACTTAACAAACCATGAACAGTTTAAGAATATGCTTTTTAGACGATAACGACATCTGCCAACATTAAAATGAATAAGAATAATTTCTTAAAAATAAACAAATTGATGTCATGATGGTTTCTGAAACTCATTTGACCTCATGAAATACGTTTAAAATCAATGGTTATATACTATATCATACCAAGGACCCTCGAGATAGAACTTGTGGAGGTTCTGCCATTTTAATAAAAAACCCGAGTCAACCACTTCCTTATGTGTGATCATCGTGAAGATTATCTCAAAGCAACGAACATTTGCGTTGAGGAATAAATAGAAACCTAGTAATTTCATCGTTATACTCCCCGCTTAGATTTTCAATATCAGAAAGCCAATATTATAAATATTTTAAATCATTAGGACCGTGTTTCCTAGCCGCTGGCGATTATAACGCTAAACATACCTTCTGGGGGTCGCGACTTATAACACCAAAAAGTCGAGTTTTATTTAACACAATTTCTAAAATGGATTTAAATGTGGTAACGAGCGGACAGCCAACATTTTGGCCTACTGATCATCAAAAAATTCCAGATGTCATCGATTTCGGCGTGGTTAAATTCATGTTGAAGCTTCCCTAGAATTATCTTCTGACCACACACCTACAATTTTTACTATAATGAACCCCAATAGAATTGCACCCCCGACTGGTTACTTAGCGACGACAGCTTTGCAAATTAATTGGTTAAAATATAAAAAATATCTCAGTACCCATTGCACAGAAAATATTCCGCTCAGTACACCGGATTATGTAGATCGCTCTATTGACAATTTTGACAGTTTTCGGAAACTAGCTGTTCAACATTCCAATATTGCCCCAAAAAAGAACAAAAACTATTAAAATTTATTCCACAGATGTCGAGCATCTTTTGTCTGAAAAACGGAGGGCTCGAAGAGAGTGGCAATTGCACAGATCCTCTAAACTTAAGAACTTACTAAAAGAGTGTACCAAAAGACTAAGAAAGTGATTGCAGACTCAGAAAACGGCTTCTATTTAAAAATATCTTAGGGAATTTGATGCAACCCCACAATCAGACTACTCATTATGGCGTGCAGCTAAAAATCTCAAAGGCTAGTTGTCTCTAAACCACCATTATGGAATGTAAGTTGGGCAAGAAATGATGTTGAAAAAGGAAATCTGTTTTTCAATCATTTAAAAAACGTATTTACCCCAAATATATCTCACGTTATTGGCGGTCGAGCTACCACCTGTTGCAGCTAGAGCAACTGTTCCCTTAAGATCTGAGTTAAGAGAAATCGAAAAGGCTATTTGTGATTTAAACCCCAAGAAGGCTCCTGGTTTTGATAAGATCAGCAAAAAAAATTATTGTTTTAATTTTTAATGCTATTTTACGCCTTGAATACTATCCGCAAATGTGGAAGGTGTTTTGGCATCTTTTGATTCAATCGGACAAGCAACAACATATTTTATCAGTTCACATTGCATAGTAAGTATGTATCTAAATTGTCCAGATGGTCTTAATGGTCCAACTGTGTGCATTACAACAGTATCAAAACCGTTTGATGGTGTATCTGTTATAGTAAATGGTTCTTTTGTATTTTTTATTTGTTTATGCCTTTGGCATGAATCGCATGTTGTTTTGTTGTATTTCTTAACCATTTTGTTCATATTCTTCCATATATATCTTTGTTTTAATTTGGAAAGTGTTTTCCTAATTCCAAAGTGTCCTCCATGTGGTGAGTCATGAAATTCTTCTATTAATCTATAATCTATAAGATAATATAACATCTTTTATTTCTCTTCGCATTCTGTATATAATTATTTCTATGTCATTTTTCTTTATATTGTTATATCTTTCTTTCAAATCTTCCACCGTTATATATTTAAATATTTTTAAATTCCAATTTCTTTAATCTCAATAAAAGTTTCTCCAAAAATGTTCCTGAAAACATAGGATTTTCGTTTTTATTGCATATTATGCGCGTTATTTTATAATTTTTATCTTTCAATTCTTGCTGCAGCTTATTATCATATATGAATTCAATCTTTTGGGTCCCCTTAATATTATTTATTGACGTACATTCCCACATCTGGAGGTGATCAGTCTCCTTTTGAGATATGCAGTATTTTATAATATTTTCTCCTTTATGAACGTTCACTTTATCATTATTTGTATCTTTCTTTTCATTACTACTTTTATTTTTCATACTTCGTGTTATTGCCAAGGTTTTCTTTTCTTTTTCGTCAATATAGATTGGAATCATGTCTCTTAGTATTTGTGAATTTATGTTTATGCGTGGTAGAGCGTCTGCGTTTGTATTATTCGCTCCTTTCTTATATTTTATATCAAAGTCATAATCGGAAAGTTCTAGTCTAATTCTGGTTAATTTTGAAGACGGGGATTTAATGGGTAAATAAAGCAATTAGGGGTCTATGGTCTGTGACTACGGTAAATTTCCTACCATATAGATATGATCTAAAAAATGGTATTCCCCAATTAATACCTAATAATTCCTTTTCAATTACTGATTTGTTCTTTTCATGTTTGTTTAGCGTTCTGCTTGCATAAGATATGGGAAGATCGTTACCAATTTCACCCTGTGATAGGACTGCTCCTAGCGCTACGTTTGAAGCGTCTGTAGTTAGAATGAATGGTTCGTCAAAGTTCGGATATTTTAGTATAGGCGGGTTTTTTAATTTGTCTCCTAGGGTCTTAAATGCTATTTGGCAATTTTCTGTCCAATTGAAAGTTACTTTTTTTTAATAAATTATTTAGGCAAGTTGCCGTTTTGGCGAAGTTTGGAATAAATCGTCTGTAATAATTGCAGAAGGCATTTAAACCGTTTAACGTCGTCTGCGTTTTCTGGAACCGGATATTGTTCAATTATTTTGTATTTTGTCGGGTCTGTTTTATACCATTCTTTGTAATTAAATGTCCCAAATACAAAACTTCTGGTTTCAGGAAACAACATTTTGCTGGATTCAGTTTCAAATTATATTGTTTTAGTCTTCCTAACACTGTTATGAGGTTCTCATTATGGTGCATCAAACTGCATCCGAAAATAATTACGTCATCAACGTATAAGAATGCTTCTGACTCTAGACCAGATAATGCTATAGTCAACATTCTTTGGAAGCTGTTAGATGATATTTTTAAACCAAATGGTATATTGAAAGTGACCGATTGGTGTTGAAAATGCTGTTAGAGGTCGTAACTTCGCTTCGAGTTCTATTTGGTGAAACGAGCTTGTCATGTCTAAAGTTGAAAAATATTTAGCTCTACCTAATCTGTCCAATACATCTTCAGGTCTGGTTAAAGGAATTTGTCATTTACTATTTTATCATTTAAACGTCTGAAATCTACAACCAAACGCCATTTTTCCGTTTCGTTTTGTCCTTTTTTTGGTACTAATAATAATGGAGAATTGTATGGACTAATGGACGGTTCTACTATGTCTTTGTCCAACAACTCATGCACTTGTTTATTTATTTCGTCTAATTGTGTTTGCGGCAGTCTGTAATTTTTTATGTAAGTGGGTGTGTTATCATTTAATTCAATACTTTGTTTATAAAAATTGTTTACCGTTAATGGTTCGTCTTCAAGATGAAATACTTCTTGATATTTTCGTAGAATATCACAAATGGCTTTCTTATTTTCTTCTTCAATGTTCTTGAAATCTAGTTTTTCTAGTAATTTCTGAAATCTTTGCTCTGAGTGTCTATTGCTATTGCGCATGTTAGTTTTATAAATTGTGTAATTTTTTAATGGTATTGTTGCGACTCCCAACTTCTCTAGGCGCACTGGTTCCTCTAATGTATTCAAAATTTTAACAGACCGTGGACCATCCTTGGGTATTATAGTGTTTGCTAAAAATATTGCTTTTATTATTTCTTTACTACATATATCACTATCTTTTATAGGTACTATCTTTTCTGTTCTCGGGGGTATAGTTATATTATGTATTATTTTGTGTTAATCTCTATTGGGATTGTTATTTGCTCTCCCTCTATACAAGTATTTAAAGTTAGTGTCTCATAGTTAATCTGACAACTGTATTTACAGAAAAAATCTATTCCTAAAATTCCATCAGTAACGATTGGAAATTCTTCTTCTACTAATTGAAATCTATGTGTTAATATCTGCTCTCCTAGTATTATTCGTAAATCAATGGTTCCTAACGTTTCTTTAAAGTCATTTGTAATGCCATTTAATCGGCAAATGTTGTCAGTATTCTTGTAATAGTTGTATATTACATTTTCTTTGCAGAGTGATACCTCTGAGCCTGTGTCTATAAGGAATGTTAATTGAAAGTTGATGTTTTTTATTGATAGAAAAAGAAAATTTGATGTTTCAATATTTAGTGTATATACTCCAGAGCTGTAAATGAATCATTCATTTTTGAATTAATTCGTGAATCATTCATGCAATGAATTAACAAATTTTGAATTAATTCTTTTCACACAATTAAATGAAATGAATGAATTTTGAGTCAATTCAAATGAATTAGACAGAAATGAATTACAATTCGTTTTCCAATTCAAATGAATTTGTAAAATGAATCGCAATTCGTTTCCAATGCAAACGAATTTCTTAAAGTGAATTGCAATTCATTTTACAGATTCATTTGAATTGAATTGATTTTGAATTAATTCAAACTGAATTAGAAAAAAGAATTAGCAATTCATTTCCAACTCATTTGAACTGAATTGATTGAATTTTGAATTTATTTTGCATTGGAATGGAATTGTCAGGTAGCGGCAAAATAGGAATTTAATTATTAGGTATAGGCGAAAATCCTATCAAAATGGAAAAATTTTTTTGATTTGCTCAAAGAAACTTAAATTTTTATTTTTATTAAATAGTGTAAAATATTATTAAAAGTGTGTTTAACAATAATTTTTTTGTTTAAATAATCTCATATTTGTGTATTGTGGAAAATTAATTTTTTTTAAATTCAATCGAATTTTAAAGATTTTAGCAATTTTGAATCTCAACAACATTTTTTTGCTGTCAAAGCTATGTTCGTTTACTCGAAATTCTTACTACTTTTCCTACAATTGGAAAATTTGTTTACTTTATGTTTTAAAAACTTCAAACTGCAATAAAAAATAGTTCATTTTAGTAATTCACCCTAGATCTGCTCTTGAATTTGATTGATTGCAACTCATTTTTGATTTCATTCATTTGAATTGCAATTCATTTTTCTAATTCATTTAATTAAATTCAAAATCAATTCAATTCAAATGAATCTGTAAAATGAATTGCAATTCACTTTAAGAAATTCGTTTGAATTAGAAACGAATTGCAATTCATGTTACAAATTCATTTGAATTGGAAAACGAATTGAAATTCATTTCTTTCTAATTCATTTGAATTGACTCAATTTTCATTCAATTCATTAATTTGTGTAAAAAGAATTAATTCAAAATTTTCTAATTCATTAATGAATTAAAATCAAAAATGAATGATTCATTTACAGCTCTGATATACTCTTAATTTTCCCTGTTCGGAGATTCGTAATGAGTCTCCAGGGTTTGTACGTTTCCCTGTTGTTGTATAGTATGAACATTGGAGTTGCATCTTCCTCTTGTGTTATTATTGTATCTATTATCTCTGTTGTTGTTATAGCTATTGAAGTTATTGTTGTTGTTATACTGTCTGTTATTGTTGTAGTTTCTGTTATTGTTGTTATAGTTTCTGTTATTCCTGTTATTGCTAAAGTTTCTATCTATCTGTGAATTGGGATAATTTGTATTTCTGCTATTTCTAAAACCTGAATTGTTTGTATTTGTGTTATTGTAATAGTTTTGTCTATTATCATTTATCTGTAATGTTGTAAATGTATCTGATAGTTGTAGTGATCTTTCCTGTGTACTTGCAATATCAAAGGCTTGTGCCAAGGTCTTGGGCAGTGCGGCTATTACAGCTGTTCTTATATCTTTATATAAACCTTCTTGAAAAATTTCTAAAGCTAGTTTTTCATTCAAAGTCTTAATCGTATATCGAGCCACATGATTTGAACTGTCCTCCAGCTCTGAAATTTGTACCAATGTCAAGTCCGCTATTAAAGTGCTAATCCGTTCTTTGTAATTAAGTACATTTCCTTTTTGTTTTGTATTCCTTAATTCATAATGTATGCTGCTTGAATTTCTTGTCGATTTGAATTGCTTTGCCAAAACTGTCTTCAGTTCCTCAAAAGTTTCAAGCGTATTCTGTATAATCAAAATGTCCCTGACTTTGTCAACTAATTTTATTGCCAATACATAATACATATTTTATCAGGTTCTTTTTTTCTTGCTCATTTAGCTCAGAATGAGCCATTTCTACCACTGTAAGGAAAATATCAACATGTTTAGGCTTTCCGCCGAAAACTGGTATTGTTTCCGAAGCCTTTTTAATGTCAAAGTTCGACATTATTTTAAAATGTTCAACTTTTTCCTCTATTTTCAAATTTGTATGTGCTCTCAATAGCTGAATTGCTGTTTCTCTCACGTCTTTAAATTGAAAAATCTTTTCGTCTCTTAAAGGATTTGCTAAATGTTCTACAAGTTTTCCGAATTTTTCACTTAACTGTTCTATTGATTTTAGTTTTTCTTGTATAGTTTCTTTTGTATATGGTCTTGTTATAGATTTCCTAGCGTTAAAAATTAATCGTTCTAAGTCTTCGACTGTCTTCTCCATTAATCACATTTATTTCTGTAGCAAAAAAAAAATTTCTTTTTAATATTTTCTTTATTTAAATTCATACATTTTGAACAGAGTTTCTTACAACCTGTTTTTTTATATAGTGTTGTAGAAACTTGAATATGACCACTATTACGAAAATTACTAATAGAATTATTATTATTTCCTGGTCTATTGTTATTTTATTTGTATTTGTTGCGTTGGCAATCGCATAACCCTCTACTTTCGAATCTGCGATACCCATTTTAATTTGTTCTATAGTATATTATAATCTATCTTCCTTTGTTATCTGAAAAATGTGTAATTCTGGATTCATTACCTATATCAATATCTTCTTGGGTTTTATCTTATTTCTAATCATTTTAAGAACAAAAATCCTTAAAGTACAATTTAATGTTACATTATATAATTTCATACAAAATGTGCAAAATCCTAGAAATTTTATTAATATTATTATTTTTGGTGAATGTTATTTAGTTTCTCCAATAGTTTTTCTTTATTTTTTAAAAAAAGATTTTGCTTACTTAAAGGTGTTTTTGTTATAAAATTGTTGTTAACTGAAAATCACACCTTTACATATGTTACCCTTATTATCTGCTGATTATCTGCTTTAAAGCTGAAAAGCATATATTCTGGTATATTACTCATAATATACGACAATTTTTTTTTTTTTTTACTTGTTGTTCTGCATAAATTTTTGTAAACTTTTTTTTTTTTAAATTATAACGTTTTCATTTAGAGGTGTGTTATATTTAATTTTTTCAATTATTATTATTTTATTTTGTATTTTAAGGGGTTTCGGTGCATTGTTCAAATCCATCTTAGCTTTTAAAAATTGAGACTCTATTTTTATATAATGTTTTTCAACACTGGCAAAATGTATACAGGCATTATCAATTTGTTTTCTTAGAAGAGCTACATCAACGGCAAGATCGTTATCTAATTTAGCTAGTTCAGCTTTAATTTCTTTAATTTTCCGCGTTTACAGGATACAGATTGGCAGGATCGTATAAAAATTTAAATTGGCAGGATCGTATAAAAATTTAAATTGGCAGAATCGCCATGTAGTGTTTTATTTTTAAAAAGGGGAAAAAGATGAAAAAATTATTAAGTTATTGTTTTCAGTATTTACTGAGCTCTGCAGCCGCTTTCCTTCAGCACCTTACAGTGCCGATTTTTTGAGATATTTAAAGACGCTTATCTTTTAGCTGTTCAATGAATCCTGATTTTATTAATACAAATTAACAACTTATATACTAATTTATTTTAGGGTCAGCAATAATGTGGCACAATAACAAATCAATAATAGATTTGTTGTTCCCACGGGAATTTGCAATTGTGACAAATTTTACTAGAATTTGTTGGCGCGTGAAAATAATTATTACAAAAATATTCAACAAAAAAAAACTCAATGCACATTTATGCTGACCAAACACAAAAACAATTATAAATATAGTTTATTGCCTTTATAAAATTCGTAAACAAAAAAAAAAAATGAATTGAATTTCAAATTCAATGTCATGCTTAACAGGGCAGCCACACGATCAAGATTTTCTTGATAGTCTTTTACATATACTGATTGTCAAAATAAGCAAAAGTTGACAGCTGTGACGTAGGCTGCACGCAAGTTGAAAGCAATTTGCTTTTTCAAGATGACGTCTCCGAGAAAACAACTCAAAATGTTTTGCTATTTTCCACTTTTGATTTTTCTGCACTGTAGGCTGTTCGAAGGGACTTTATCATTTTGCTTATTAATTTTATTAATAAACATATTTCACAATTTTTTTAGGTTTTTAGTTAAAATTTTAAAATTCCCGCAACAATTTGTAAAAAAAAAGAACTTCAGCTTTTGCCGGCAAAATATTTGTGAAAAAAAAACAAAAACAACTTCAAAAGATTTGTAATCAGCGTTACCGTTATGCGACTAAAGTCGCATTTTTGCCCCTTTTTTAATGCCTTGCCACTTTCTTTGCCCCTTTATTTTAAATCCCCTTTTGTATCATTTTATATGTTTTTGTGCCCCTTTTGCCCCTTTTTGAACTTCCAGCTTTTATATGATTGTATGTTTTTACTTAACCGCATAGAAGTGCATCCGCTTAACGGATTTTTTTAAATTAGCATTATAAAACAATAAGTGGTCCAATAGACTGAAGGTAGATACCTGGCAGTCCATGTTGAACTTATTAATAAATATACATAGATGCATATTTTCGAAAATTAGATACTTATATAACATCTAAAGAAACAGCATAGCACTGTAATGCATTAATAAAAAATCGTACCACTACTAACTTCTTCTAATAGGAAATTTCAGCACTAAATTTGGCCCACCTATCACTCATAATAAAGGCTTATTTTGGGAATTATAACGTGGTTATAAGTATATTACTAAGTCAATTAGTAACCGATTTTGTTAAATTAAAAATGGAATGACAAACTACATATATAATAACGAACTTGCATATATATTTCCAGCTTTGGTGAAGAGTAAAATTATATGCAACAGTTCATACACGTTAACTTGCAAACAAGACGTGTGTTTTCACTGTGTATATATGTATATGTACATTCGAACATCTCTATAGTGAAGTTCTATAAAATCAATAAAATAAAATAAAAACATAGGTAAAATAACCTTAAAATATGGTATTAAATTAACTAAGCGCAAAGGTAGCATGGCAGTATCTTAGTTTCTTGATAACGATTTTAACAACAGTCGCACGTTTTAGTGGACAAAAATGTAGCAGCATTTCTTTTAAAATAAATTTGATAATTAAAAGTTAAATAAGCAGCACAAAAGGTTTTGTAGCCTAGCAGATTATTTTCCAGCACTTTATTTCGTACAAGCAATTAAACACTTAACGCAAAAGTCTTCAAACTTTTCCTTATAAGGATATTATTGAAGCAAATGTTAATCGATAATCGAACTAAAATGCCAGTTTCTATTTACAAAAGAAGAAACAATTTTAGTTCTGTATAATATAGTGAAGTTCGACTATATATGGATGTGTCAAAAGCTAAAACCCCTCCACAAAATAAAAAGTAGAGAAAATTAGTATTGTTTGAAAAATGGATTTACAAAATTTAAAATGCTACAAAAAGAAATTTGCCAAACACGCAAAGCTTAGTAATCCATATTTAAGCAATATATAATGGCCTAATTTTGTAATGTATATTTTCCTTTTATCTGGCTGGTAGCTTCTGAAAACATCAAATAAGATTAAAACCCTATACCAATTTTTCATATTTTTTAATGGAAAATATTTAAATTATAAAAGAACAAAATCATTTTCAAAGAGTTCACAGCTAATTAGATAGTAATATAACAAAATTGAAAAATTTTCGAAAAGTGGAGTTAGGCCTTTTATTTATACATAAGAAGAGGCTTACTTTTTTGTAACGTTTATGTTTTAAGTGAAAACAACTTAATAAAAATGAAAATGGTCTTATTTTTAAAGTTGCCCCTTTTTTTCTCAGAATTCCCCTTTTTGTGCCACTTTAATTTTGAAAATCCCCTTTTTGTGCCCCTTTTTGAAAATTTTGAACGGTAACGCTGTTTGTAATAAGCTGTTTTCTTGAACGAAAATTTATACACTCACTGGCAAGAGAATTTTAGAGGCAAGTTCGTATCAATTTTTAAGAGTATGAGTGTATTGGTAAAAAAGTGTGAGTGTATTAAAACTTGATAGCCAAAACTTGATCGTGTAACCCTCAAGTTAAGTAAATTAAAATTCTTACATTGCTACAGTGCCTTAACTAATTATAGATACACTACAAAAGTTTCCTTAGTCACCATGATACCTAAACCAGGAAAGGATCACACAAAAGTTATATATAGGCCTATAAGCTTACTTTCTAATATACCAAAGCTGTTTGAGAAGCTGTTAACGTCAAAATTAACCCCAATTTTCAATGAAAATAGATGTATTCCTAACCACCAATTCGGCTTTAAAAGAGAACACAGCACAATTGAGCAAACCCATCGTATAGTTAACGCAATAAGAAAAGCCTTTGAAGAAAGAAAATATTGTTCCCCTCTCTTCATCGATGTTTCTCAAGCTTTCGATAAAGTCTGGCATAAAGGCTTATTACATAAATTGAAGCTAAACTTACCAATAAGCACACACAAGCTGTTAGAAAGCTACCTAGTCGGTCGAAAGTTTATTATTAAAGAAGGTGATTATTTAAGCTCTCCTCAGCAAATTGACGCTGGAGTCCCTCAGGGAAGCATCCTGGGCCCACTTTTATACTTAATATATACCTCGGATATGCCAACAAACAACTACACCCAAACTTCAACATTTGCTGATGATACAGCTTTTCTAAGCGTGGACGAAAACAGTCAAGAAGCATCTCGATACCTACAGGATCATATATTTCAATTTGAACTATGGTTAAATCAATGGAGGATAAAGGTCAATAAACAAAAATGCGTACATATAACATTCACCTTGCGTCGGGAATCATGCCCCCCTATTAAAATCAATAATCAAATAATACCTCAAAATTCACATGTAAAATACCTCGGTACTCATCTAGATCGCCGTTTAACGTTGAAAAGCCATATAGAGGCGAAATTAACTCAAATGAAACTAAAAGCCATCCAAATTCATTGGCTTATTGGAAGAAACTCTGTCCTTAGTTCCGACTGCAAACTTCTTCTTTACAACTCCATCTTAAAGCCAATCTGGTGCTATGGTATTCAGTTATGGGGCACTCCCTCGGCCTCTAATATCGAAAATAAACTACTTCGAATAATCACAGCTGCCCCTTGGTATGTTAAAAACTCCAATATTCACAAGGATCTCAATGTTCCATTAGTTAAAACTATGATATCGAAATATGCAGTAAAATACTTAAAAAGGCTTGAATTGCACCCGAACCCACTAGCACGAAATATTTTAAACGATAGCGGCCACACTCGCTTAAGAAGAAGAGACACTGCAGCACTTATCCAATTAGATGAGCGATAAACACCTATATAAGTGAACAGAACCCATGATGAAGAAATTTTTTGTCTGGCACTGGCAGGACATAAAATAATATTAGGTTAAGATTTGACTAATTATTGTTAGTTCACATTTAATATATGAAGATTCAATAAATAAATAAGTAAAAAATTAGTCAAGCTCGAGGCCAGTGTATTTTTGTAAATAAAAATTCCTTTTTTATTTATTTCCAATATTTCGATCTTCTTTGAAGATCATCATCAGGGATTTCTTTTCCTTAAATTCAAGAACAATAAAACATGATTACATCATAATTACAAACAAATAAATAACAACAACATATATATAAAAAAGCATATCCAAACTCACAGTGAATTTTTTTATAAACACAAAAACTTAAAAATATGTTGTTTACACGTCGACATCTAGACTTGCACTAAACTTAAAAATTCTTATTGCAGTTTGCTCTTATTTACTAAGCCTCTGTAGTTATTGGCACACGAACACTCTACGTCGCTCTTGAAGTTTACACTCTTTTTTGTTGCTATAATGTGAAGCATTTCCAGAGTATATCGACGTTTGTAATTTGGCTCTGTTTGTAACACACTAACATTGTTAAAGTCAGGCGAGTGTTTGTTTTCGACACAGTGGTTCACAAGTGCTGTTTTTGGTGTGTCTCTACTGAGTTTAAATTTTTGATCAGATTTATGGCCTGAGATTCTAGATTTTAGTTTGTTTTTTGTGGTTCCAATGTACACTTTATCACAACTTTCGTTTAAATTTCCAATACAGGGTATATTATATATAACATTTGATTTTTCCATGTTCTGAATTTTATCTTTTGTTTTACTGTATATTTTTGAGAGATTGTTGTCCGTTTTGTGTGCTATTCTAAAGTTTTCACCATTAAAAAATTTTGATTTTTCAAACCTCTCTGATACTTCGGGTACATATATTAGGGATTTGTAATTTTTGGGTATGTCAGTAACTTTCGAACTATTTACATTTTTATTTTGATAGTCACGAATTAGATTATTCGTGAGTTTTTCAGGAAAATTGTTGTCAAGAAGTATGTTTTTAATTTTTCTTATATTATTTTTGTGGAATTCCAAGTCACTCAGATTCAACACTCTTATTATTAAGTTTTTAGCCGTATTAATGATTACTCTTTTTGGATGTTTTGAAAAATAGTTAATAATTCTACCGGAAGAGGTCGGTTTTTGGTACCAATCCATTCTTAAGATGTTTCCATCTCTGATTACCACGGTATCCAGATATGGTAATCTAAAATTTTTCTCTTTCTCAGCTGTAAACTTAATATTATGGTGAAAACTATTGAAATTTGTCATTATCTCCTCAATTGCAGTTTCCCTTACTATACTAAAGATGTCATCCACATATTTCGTCAAAATTTTTGGTTTTTCTGGTAACTTTTCAAACACAGTCTCCAGCAATTTCTCCATTACAATATCTGCAACTATTGGCGACGCTGGTGATCCCATCGGTAGACCCTTTCTTTGAGTAAATATTTTACCATCATATTTAAAATACCTATTGTCCTTTATGCAAAATTTCACAATACGCAGAAACAATTCCTTTGTCATATTTGTAAATTGTTTTATTTCCTCCCATTTTTCTTCAATAATTTTTAAAGCTAAATCAACAGGGACACTGGGGAACAGAGAAACCACGTCAAACGAAATTAATCTTTCATCGTCATGTACAGTCAAATCTTTTATCTTATTCCTAAATTGCACCGAATCCTTAACGTTATATTTCGAATTTTCCGTAATTCTTTTTAATATCACAGTGATATATTTACAGAGTTCACTTGATGGGGAATTGATAGATGAACATATGGGTCTTAATGGGTAATTTTCTTTGTGTATTTTTGGGAGCCCATATATCCTTGGAGCTACAGCCACTTCAGTTTTAAGTCTCCTTTTTTCCCTCTCCGAAATAATGTTGTGTTTAAACATTTCTTCCACTAAATCATTATTAGTTTTTTGAAGTCCGCTCGTTAAATCTTTATTTAATCTCTGATATGTCATCATGTCTCCTATAATATTCTTCATCCTCATATCATATTCTTCTTTCTCTATAGCTACTGTAACATTACCCTTATCGGCGTTTAAAACTAAAATATGCTTATTCGTATTTAGAAACTTTCTTGCTTTTTCCATTATCTTTAGTGTGTATTTGTCCCTGTTGTTCATTTTAAGCTTATTCAAGTGATTGTCAATTATAAATGTAAATCTCGTCCTAGCTGTTTCCTGGTCTTCTTTTTCTTGTATTGTTTGTATAAAATCTTCTCCATCTGTTATGAATTTTAGCATAGGGAATTCTCTTTTTGTTACTGGTAACGCATGTTTCTGTCCAAGCGAGAAAATCCACTGTATATCATCCGGGATGTCTGTTTTCGTCAAGTTCGTAAACCATTTTTTATTAAACTTAATCTCAAGTTCCTTTTTCTGTGTTTCCTTCAATTTTTCAAATTTCTCCTTATGTTTATTTTTAATTTTTTTATCCAATGATTTTCCAAGAATGTTCTCGCTGTCCCACAGTGCGAGTGAGTCTTCTTCCGTTAGTTGTCTGTTTAACAATATTTTAATATTCTCCTGATATTTCTCGTTCTGTTTTAAAAGTTCATGTTTCTGTTTTAGTAGCAAATTTAGTAGTTTATTGTGGAAATTCTGTACATACTTAGATAGTGTTTGTCGAGTCGTAGATTTTGTATTTATTTTCGTATCAAAAATGTTATATATATTCTTAGTGGAATTTACTAAGAAAGTTGGAACTATACCTGTTTTTCTACAGCGAACCAGAAAAGTTATCGATGCTTTTAACTTTATGTGCTTGTCTCTTATTGACTTGTATTTGTTAATGTTTGTTTTGATGTTTGTGTTCTTATTAAGTTTATTGTAAACCATTTTGGATGTTATTATTACGGCGTGCTCTCCGTTCAAGTTAATCAAAGTTATTCTTATTCGACCTTTCGTATTTTAAATAAGTAAAAAATTAGTCAAGCTCGAGGCCAGTGTATTTTTGTAAATAAAAATTCCTTTTTTATTTATTTCCAATATTCCAACAGAAACATGAACTTTTAAAACAGAACGAGAAATATCAGGAGAATATTAAAATATTGTTAAACAGACAACTAACGGAAGAAGACTCACTCGCACTGTGGGACAGCGAGAACATTCTTGGAAAATCATTGGATAAAAAAATTAAAAATAAACATAAGGAGAAATTTGAAAAATTGAAGGAAACACAGAAAAAGGAACTTGAGATTAAGTTTAATAAAAAATGGTTTACGAACTTGACGAAAACAGACATCCCGGATGATATACAGTGGATTTTCTCGCTTGGACAGAAACATGCGTTACCAGTAACAAAAAGAGAATTCCCTATGCTAAAATTCATAACAGATGGAGAAGATTTTATACAAACAATACAAGAAAAAGAAGACCAGGAAACAGCTAGGACGAGATTTACATTTATAATTGACAATCACTTGAATAAGCTTAAAATGAACAACAGGGACAAATACACACTAAAGATAATGGAAAAAGCAAGAAAGTTTCTAAATACGAATAAGCATATTTTAGTTTTAAACGCCGATAAGGGTAATGTTACAGTAGCTATAGAGAAAGAAGAATATGATATGAGGATGAAGAATATTATAGGAGACATGATGACATATCAGAGATTAAATAAAGATTTAACGAGCGGACTTCAAAAAACTAATAATGATTTAGTGGAAGAAATGTTTAAACACAACATTATTTCGGAGAGGGAAAAAAGGAGACTTAAAACTGAAGTGGCTGTAGCTCCAAGGATATATGGGCTCCCAAAAATACACAAAGAAAATTACCCATTAAGACCCATATGTTCATCTATCAATTCCCCATCAAGTGAACTCTGTAAATATATCACTGTGATATTAAAAAGAATTACGGAAAATTCGAAATATAACGTTAAGGATTCGGTGCAATTTAGGAATAAGATAAAAGATTTGACTGTACATGACGATGAAAGATTAATTTCGTTTAACGTGGTTTCTCTGTTCCCCAGTGTCCCTGTTGATTTAGCTTTAAAAATTATTGAAGAAAAATGGGAGGAAATAAAACAATTTACAAATATGACAAAGGAATTGTTTCTGCGTATTGTGAAATTTTGCATAAAGGACAATAGGTATTTTAAATATGATGGTAAAATATTTACTCAAAGAAAGGGTCTACCGATGGGATCACCAGCGTCGCCAATAGTTGCAGATATTGTAATGGAGAAATTGCTGGAGACTGTGTTTGAAAAGTTACCAGAAAAACCAAAAATTTTGACGAAATATGTGGATGACATCTTTAGTATAGTAAGGGAAAGTGCAATTGAGGAGATAATGACAAATTTAAATAGTTTTCACCATAATATTAAGTTTACAGCTGAGAAAGAGAAAAATTTTAGATTACCATATCTGGATACCGTGGTAATCAGAGATGGAAACATCTTAAGAATGGATTGGTACCAAAAACCGACCTCTTCCGGTAGAATTATTAACTATTTTTCAAAACATCCAAAAAGAGTAATCATTAATACGGCTAAAAACTTAATAATAAGAGTGTTGAATCTGAGTGACTTGGAATTCCACAAAAATAATATAAGAAAAATTAAAAACATACTTCTTGACAACAATTTTCCTGAAAAACTCACGAATAATCTAATTCGTGACTATCAAAATAAAAATGTAAATAGTTCGAAAGTTACTGACATACCCAAAAATTACAAATCCCTAATTATGTACCCGAAGTATCAGAGAGGTTTGAAAAATCAAAATTTTTTAATGGTGAAAACTTTAGAATAGCACACAAAACGGACAACAATCTCTCAAAAATATACAGTAAAACAAAAGATAAAATTCAGAACATGGAAAAATCAAATGTTATATATAATATACCCTGTATTGGAAATTTAAACGAAAGTTGTGATAAAGTGTACATTGGAACCACAAAAAACAAACTAAAATCTAGAATCTCAGGCCATAAATCTGATCAAAAATTTAAACTCAGTAGAGACACACCAAAAACAGCACTTGTGAACCACTGTGTCGAAAACAAACACTCGCCTGACTTTAACAATGTTAGTGTGTTACAAACAGAGCCAAATTACAAACGTCGATATACTCTGGAAATGCTTCACATTATAGCAACAAAAAAGAGTGTAAACTTCAAGAGCGACGTAGAGTGTTCGTGTGCCAATAACTACAGAGGCTTAGTAAATAAGAGCAAACTGCAATAAGAATTTTTAAGTTTAGTGCAAGTCTAGATGTCGACATGTAAACAACATATTTTTAAGTTTTTGTGTTTATAAAAAAATTCACTGTGAGTTTGGATATGCTTTTTTATATATATGTTGTTGTTATTTATTTGTTTGTAATTATGATGTAATCATGTTTTATTGTTCTTGAATTTAAGGAAAAGAAATCCCTGATGATGATCTTCAAAGAAGATCGAAATATTGGAAATAAATAAAAAAGGAATTTTTATTTACAAAAATACACTGGCCTCGAGCTTGACTAATTTTTTACTTATTTAAAATACGAAAGGTCGAATAAGAATAACTTTGATTGATTCAATAAATAAATAATGAAAAAAGAAAAAATTTGGTTTGCACATTTAATGGCAACTTAAGTGGTGAATGAGCAGTTCGACCGCCTTCCAACAATATAGATGCAATTCCTGACGATGCAAGTGCAACTACAATATCATTCTGCAAGCGTATCGTTGTCAAAATTAACGCGAATAAAAAAGTTTTCCCAGTTCCACCGGGAGCGTCTAGAAAAAAATCCCTCCAGCTTCATCTTTCACAGCTTTCATGTATGTGTCGTATGCATATTTTTGCTGTCGATTCAACAGTGGATCATTTGTTTGAACTGATTCCATTAAGGCATCGCAAAATCGGTGCAACTGTTTTCCGATTTTAGATAGAAATAGTAGGCGTAAAAGTAGACGAGGCAAAATTTTCTTTCCGTAAGAAAAAGTTGGTGTGGAAAATGTTTCTTTCGATGAAAACTTAAAATGGATTAATACGAACATTTGAAAGAAAAATTGGTCAAATCGATGAGGCCGTTTTCTGATTTAAGGTAAACCGAAAAAAGTGTTAGAAAAGTGGGCGGGGCAAAATTTTTGATACGAACACGTATTTATCGTATTTTGCCCGAACACCAGCGCTTCCGCATTTCGTTGGTATTCGTAGCCGTAGTTAGTCGTGCTGAGCCGTACCCATAGGTCAACTTACACCCAATAACTAAAAACACTCATCAGCCTCTTTACCAGATCGTCACCGTCTTGCAACAGCCGCAGTGCAGCACCACATCCGTCCGCCCGTTTCCGCACTCCCGAAACCACCACAGTCCAGCCCACCATCAGCCTCGCGTCTCAGCATTCGTTCCCGTTGACAGCTGCACCGAATCATCAAATAGCCGATCGTAGATTTAAGTATTTTACGTAGATTAAGGTTTCGTAAATAAAAGCTTTGTTAATTTTTTCATCACACACGAAAACATCACGTGTTTCATTTCAAAGGAAGCAGGCCTTTGAAATGACCCTGGACAGACTGAGTCATACCTAAGCTGGGAAAGAAAACTGCGTTACAATGGCACCCGATTCCAAAACCGCAACCAGTGGTAAAACATCTCACCAAACCATCAACGGAACTGGATCGGGCCAAAACCAAAGCAACGAAACAGCATCTACTCCAACCAACCTACGAACGGACTCCCTCGGATGGATCTATCTACGTCGGAAGTCCCCGCCGAATGCTCCAAGCGATTCGGAAGTCATGGCTACCATTCGGCAATGGCACCTCAGATACAAAGGGGGCGAGAATTTGATGGAGTTCATCGAACGGCTAGAAGAGCTAGCAGAATGCTACGGTTTCGACCATAGTCGCTTGCTATTCTCCCTACTGAAGAGCCTTACAGTGGTATCAGGTCAAGCTGGAACATATCAGCAGCTGGGGCAGATTCAAGGAAGAAGCCATACGATTCTTTCTGCCGAGACGACACCTAGTGCACTTGGAGGAAACGATCTACCACCGTAAGCAGGGCGGCCGGGAGAGAGCAAAAGATTACGTCATGTGCCTTCAAGCCCTCATACGACAGCATCCCGAGTTGCGAAAACTCGATCACCCTGATCACATCTATGACGGCTTACGCTGCGAGTACAAACTATATGTCCGCCGCACTGACTTTCGCTCACTAGATGAACTAATGGAGGTCACAGATGAGTACGAGCAACCCACTAGGTCGACACCACCACATACCGCCGCAGCACAAACCGTTGGCGTTGCAAGCAGCCAGGTCATGTAAGCAATTGCAAATTTATTTCTTTTCGTTACATATTAAAAAGGTAAAAATAAAAAAGTGATGTATTTTTTATTCTGAAGTATGAAAATCAAACAGAGATAATCAATTTTCATTACGAAAAGCAATTGCGTGTAAGATATTGTTTGTCGGTCCGTCTTTAGCAAACACAAATAAGCAAATCGATTGATTAATTAAGAAGATGTAGGAAGGAGAAGCTTATACCCGTTTTGCCCTATTCTACGCCCTCTAGCGATATGAAATATACTTTACGACCTGTTACTAATGCAATTGTACACATACATCGTTTGGTAACTTTTCAAGTGACAATAAAAAATCATAATATGGAAAGTGGAGGGCATTTTGTGGATATTTGTATGGGAATATATAGGAAAACCAAATGCCATATATCCGGAACCACTAAGACGATTTTGTGTAAACTTCACATAAACCTTCTGCAAACTACTCCAACGTGCCTTGAAATTTGGGTTAAAATCGGTGGAGCTGTTTCCGCAGATAGTGGTGACATCAAAGTGTACACTTATTTTTATATATATTGATTATAAATAGTTTTTTTTTGTATTATTATTATTGTAGTGTATACTTATATAAATGAAATATAAATTGTTTTTTTGTATTATTATATCACCCTGTATTTTATATATCAAAGAATTATATAAAAATTATATTATTATAATATAAAAAAAAACTAAGGGCCGAGCCAGAGCGTATCCCACTCTGGTTAATATTACCTTCGGGTAGTGCAGACCTCCTGTCGAAACTCGCCTAGTGCACAATATCCTTTTTATTTATTTTTTTTAAAGTAGGGCGGGGGGGCTGTAACGTGAAGTTACAAACTAACCCTACATATCCGTTTAATCCAAATATCTTTTCTTTCCTAACATCATAAAGTATAAGTAACCCAACACCTTCAATATCCTTATTTTTTACTTACCACCATGAATACCCTTACTGTTTACAAAAATAACTTTTCCACCTCATAATTCTCATGTAGTTTATTTTATTTTTGAATAAAAAGACAAAGTTTGTTCAAAACAGACAGAGTAGAAACTGATGCTAACCCAAGTGTTTACTTTTCGTAGCTTGTAGTATTTAACCGTAGTTAGTCATATTGAGTCGACCGCCAGCGCCTCCGAATTTCGTTGGTAGCCGACTTATTCCGAACACATATTTATCGTAGTTTGCCCGAACACCAGCGCTTCCGCATTTCGTTGGTATTTGTAGCCGTAGTTTGTCGTATTGAGCCGATGCCAGAGCCACCGAATTTCGTTGGTAGACGATTCAAAGGAAGCAGACCTTCGAACTGACCCTGGACAGACTAGGTAAGGTTAGGTTAAGAAGGGTTATGCGCCCAAGGGCACTCTTCCACTCGGCGACCAATATGGTCCAATTAAAAGAAAAGACAGTAAAGAAAAGAAGTAGGAGATGGATAGAAATAAGAAAGGTAGAAAGTTAGAAGATTTCGCGTAGAACTATTGCCTACTCTACAGTCTTCTCAACAGAAACAGCCACATTATTTCCCTGACAAGCCCCAGTAGATCAGCCGGACTACATCCAGCGATGCACCCCAGTTCGTCGTGAAACCTATCTTCTAGCCACTTCTGCCTGACAACCTGTATCCTGGCCGATGGCGCAGTACATGCTCGATCGTCTCCAGCTTATCCGAATCATTGCACAATCTGCAGAAGTCCGGTATGGCGTTGTCCCATCTGCCCGCAAAAGCCCTGACAGGACAATGACCCGTGAAGAAACCTACAAGTGTTCTAAGACTACCCCTATCCAATCCCAGTAGAACCCTGGTTGACCCCGCGTCCAATCTGGGCCATAGTGCCCTGGACACCCTGCAATCCATTCTGTCCCTCCAGGATCGGTTAACGTCATCACGGAATTTCTCCCGTATCATCCCATAGTAGTAACATAGGGGGGGCTTAGCCCCCTGTCCTTTACCGCTAAGTCCAGATCCGAACCCCCTCTCGCGAGTTCGTCAGCCACCTCATTTCCATCAACCATGCAGTGTCCAGGTACCCAACACAGCCCTACATTGAATGCCTTCATGAGTCCACCAAGAGCATTCCTACACCGAGCCGCCAGGCAAGATCGCACCATATAATTTTTCAATGCCCTAAGCGCCGCCTGACTATCGACGTCACCACAGATCCACCCACGATGTGTTCAAGTATCACCTCCGTCGCCCTCCAGATCGCTAGGATCTCAGCCCGGAAGACACTGCACTCCTCGGGCAGTCTGAATGACCTTTTCACCTCGGTGTCCGCGATATATACACCGGCACCAGTGCCGGTTTCCATCTTGGATCCATCCGTAAATACTGCCCACCCCTCAAACAGTCCATTGGATCCACGCCAAATTTCCCTATCCGGGAACTCCACTGATGGTGTTGCACCGAATTCCAGGGTTATAGGCTTATTATCCGAAATTCCCTCGAGAATAATACCCTGATCAAGCAGACCCATCTCTTACAAAATTCTTGTGTGATCATTTCGCCTAGGTCCAACTAAGAAAGACTCGTAAAGTCTTAGTAAGTTCCTTGCAGCCACACTCCTCACATAATGCTCAATAGAGGACAGATATAGTAGGATGTCCAGCGCTGCCTGCGGAGTGCTTCTCCTTGCGCCTATGATGCCAACCTTGCTGAGAATTTTCCTATAGTTATCCACTCCCAACGCACCCCACCAAACTGTGCATCCATAGGTAAGTATAGGCCTTACCACCGATGTGTAAATCCAGTTTACCATATCCGGCGTCAGACCCCAGTTCTTACCAATGGAGTTCCTGCATGTGTAGTATGCATTGAGTCCCCTTCTCATCCTCTCCTGAGTATTTATCTACCAAGACAGCTTGCACTCCAGAAAGTTACCCAAATACTTTGCTCCGTCCGATAGGGGTAGCTCGACGCCATCTGGCACTGGCCCCCTAAATCCCTCTGTCCTATACCTTCTGGTTAATAGCACCAGCTAAGTCTTCACAGGGTTAACACCTTGTCCGCTATCCTTTGCCCATGCCGAAAGTTCGCCTAGCATCACCAACATAATTTCCGCGATTGTGGACAGAAATTTTCCCCTTACCAGCAGAACTATGTCGTCCGCATAGGCAACAACTTTCCTGCCCATGGAATCAAATGACCTAAGAATCCCGTTGACCGCAAGCAACCACAGTAGAGGTGATAGAACCCCCACTTGTGGTGTCCGCCTGGTAACCATTCTCCTTATCACATGATCCCCCAGGCTCGAGTTTATAATCCTACTGCCAAGCATGCAGTCTATCGACTCTACCAGAAAGTCTTCAACTCCCAACTCCAACAACGAATCTCTAAACGCCTCAATCCTAATGCTATTAAAGGTTCTTTCTATATCCAGAAACGCGGCGAGAGTATATTTCCTATGCCTCAGACCGTGCTCAATATAACCCACCACCTCATGTAACGCGCTCTCAACAGATTTACCCTTCAGGTAAGCATGTTGAGCGTTGCTAATAGGGCGGGTCTCAATATTACTCCTGAGATAGAAATCTATTAGCCTCTCAAGAGTCTTTAACAAAAATGAAGACAAGCTAATAGGTCTAAAATCGCCCGGTTTCGAGTGGCCTGCTTTACCAGCCTTGGGTATAAAAATCACCCTAACCTCTCTCCACCCCCTAGGCAGATACCTTCTACTGAGGCACTTCTTGAATATATTCACCAGCAGAAATGATGCATCGTCCGGAATGTTGTAGAGCATGGCCGGAAAAATGCCATCCGGACCCGGTGATTTATATGGGTTGAAAGTATGGAACGCCCACGCCAGCTTCTCCCTTGTGACCATTTCCTCGACGCAAGCGGAAGTATAATCCGATGTCATGGACATCACGTCCCATTGACCGTCTTCCTTACCTCCGGTTTCCCTGCACCCGGGAAAGTGCGTCTCCATAAGTAAGGTTAGGGTCTCAGAGCTAGACTCAGTCCATGATGCACAAAATTGTCTCCAAGATAGTCGCTTTGCCCTTTTCAGATCCGCCTTATACCTGTTGAACTACACCCTGGGATTGTTCCAATCCTCTGGTGCTCTGGTCAGCTTGGCCCTATTAAACAGTCTCCTAACCTTTGAACGTGAAGCTCCCTGGTCCACCATTTGGGCTGTTTACGCCTACCCGGAAATGTAACCGGGCAGGACTAGTCATAGCTTTCCCTTAGAAGATGAGTGAACTTTTAACAACACCCTCCAGATCAGTCGGCAGCAAGTCGCCCAAGGCCCTTTGCGCCAACCCAATTCGCACACTTTCCTTAAAGGTGTCCCATTTGGTCCCCCTCGGGTTCCTAAATGGAGCAACCGCAGGTGGGTCAAAATTCAATGTGACTATGGTCTGAAAATGTACAGTCCGTTGACACCCTCCAATCAAAAACAAGTTGCTCGTCACGGTTCACTAATGTCAGATCTATCACTGCCTGCCTATCTTTATTTCTGAACGTCGTCTTGTTACTCATATTACAGATAATAAGATTATTAGTAGTTATAAAATCAAACATTAACTCACCCCTTTTATTTATGTCTGCACTCCCCCATTGGCTATGATGAGCATTAGCATTGCAGCCCAATACAAGGATTGCACCGTTCCTCCTTGCATATGCCGTCTGTTCCCGCACCTCCGTGCTAGGTGGGTCCAACGCCTCGTACGGCATATACAACGAAGCCAGTGTAAGAGTGCGCTTACCTTTGGCTTCTCCATTTATCACGGTCAAGTCACCACACCTGAAAGAATGAGAGATGAGAAAATGCAATTCATTCCTCGCTAGTATACACGTTCTTACCTTGTCGTCTGTGGACGGGACAAACAGAGTGTACCCCGCAACCCCTAAGCCGCAAACCTTATTTTTATTAATCCAAGGTTCTTGGATCAGAGCTACGTCCGTCCGGGTGCTTGTGAGGAACGTTGCTAGTTCGGCTGCAGCTGCTTCACAATGGTGCAGGTTTATTTGCACCACTAACAACCTCTTTGGTCCTGTCATGTTTCGGATACCGAAACCTGACGTTACCTGAACCAAACTTAACTACCCTCCACCTCCTCCAAGAATTTCATGGACTTCCGATCCACCGCGAAGCGGAAGTCTTTGACGGTATTCTCCTTACACACCAGTGAGGTCACCAGCCTCCATTGGCCGGTAAGAAGCCTATTGTTCTGGTTGCGCAATACTGCTAGTATAGTGTCCACCGGGCGTACGGGTGGTGGAATCCATACTGTCACTATGGACCTAATTGGCAAATCGGAGGCTAGTATGACTTCAAACCTTGCCCCCGGGTTAATGTCGTTGCATTTGTCAATAGTAGTCATTAAGAATTCCAGAGACTTCTTTTTACCACAACTGACAACCTTCACTCACGTCGTCCTCTTTGCATTTGAATGCTGCCAGCTCGGCGCTAAGCCTAGCCTCCACTAGCTGCCATAGCTTGGCACTGATCCTCCCATCCAGATCCTTCCGATCGATGACAGCCACTTGCAGATGACCTTCCAGGCTCGTCGACTTCTTCAATCTTTTGTTCGATGAAGC
The DNA here is from genome assembly GCA_930367215.1 of Pollenia angustigena. NCBI lineage: Eukaryota > Metazoa > Arthropoda > Insecta > Diptera > Polleniidae > Pollenia > Pollenia angustigena. The sequence continues at coordinate 3,813,625 of OV884061.1, read as the reverse complement.
AGGCTGATCATCCCCAGATCTGATCCTCTTAATGGTCTCCTTATAAGAGCCATTAGCAGCTTCAGCCGGAGATGTACCAACCCTCTTCACGGAGCTCGGTGACTTCGGCACGACTAGAAGGCTACCCGCACCTTTTCCTATGTTGGCCTCCTTACGAGAGCCCCTAGTGGAATCGGACGGAGGATTACCAGCCTTCTTCCCCATGTCCGCTGCCTTAGCCACTATGCTTACCTTCTTGGATATCGCCCCCTTACCCTCCGCAGCTCGTTCCGAAGACATGAGCGCTTTGGTGATCGGGGTAACCCCTCCTTCCTCCATCTCTCCACGGCAGGTTGACGAGGCCAACGGCCCTGTACTCTTTTGAGTAGTGTCCGGGTCGGCGACTTCATCCACCTGCTTTCTCCAAGGATAGGGCCAACCAAGCACGGTACTGACAGGGCCGTAAATTCTTTCGAATTTAGCGACGCTTTGTCGGTGCCTTCTCAGAAGGTGCCTATCCCTCGCGGAGAACGTTCACGGATCTCTCTTCGCCATCTTATCCAGATATGCCAGAGAACTCCTTGTTCCGTTCTGCGCCTTCTCCTCCTTCGTTCGGCTGGAGTTCTTAATTTCTCTTGGAGGGGCGCTTGGCCTATCCTCCACGGGGTCCTGCCGAAGAAGTTGTAGACAATCTTCTCCCGAGTGTCCCCTCTGATGTCCCCTGGCCTCACAGATGAGAGTGGCAGGCTCTGTAGTCTGACTATGAGCTGATATATCGATATCAAGCTCCGTGTCAGAGAGCAGAGTCAGCCCCTCTAACCTTTGAGTAGCTCCGGTTTCACCACAGGAGTCACTCGATATTCCCAGAAGACTATCCACGTAAAGGTCGGTCAGTACCTGTCTCTTCTGTTGAATTATGTTCTCATGAACAGTCGAGAGGGTACTACCCACCTCACACACCGTGACGTCTAACTGACCCTGGTCAATCCCGTCCGTCGTGTCCTTGCTATTTGTTGTTTTAGTGTTCGTTTTTTTCTTTTAAAAAGGAGGTATTCATTTTGTTCCCATGAGCTTACTCGTAAAAGACGGACCGAACCACGCAGTGACGGCGTGCGTGGACTAGGCAACTAACGAACAACAGCGCTTTGCCCTGAAGCTGAGGGGAGCAGTTAACGACTAGTTTCTTTACGCACTAACTAGCCACCCAGGACCTCTGCACTGCTACCAACCACGTTGTCCTTAAAAGTGCATATTTAGCGCCGTAGCCACTGGTAAAGCCCCCACCTTGCAAGGGGCGAACCCGCGGGCTGCCTCGCCGTGCTATATGTATTGACAATGGACCGGTAGTGTGCATTCCACTACCGCCTCATTATCTTGTGAAGATGAGTAACCTTTAGTTGCACACCCCTTCAGTGTTCTCGACCTACCGTGAGGACGTATTCATCACATACATCATCCCATGAGATCAGAACCGTAGAGTGCACTTAAGCCCTCTCATCTCGACAAGATAGTTACCCAGGCGAGGGCTAAGTCGTACCTCAGCTGGGAAAGTAAACTGCGTTACACCGAAAACTAAAAAAATTCTAAAAATTAAAGATAATTGTGTTGGAATAAGTACTTATTTAGTACTAGCTGAACCGATAGACGTTGTCCTGTCCAAATTAGAAAACATGTTTGCGTTCGATTTTTAAAATCCGTTAAAAAGAGGAAAAAAGTATTTTTAATTAAAATGTTGTTCATATACATATTTACATTTGATTTGAAAATACATATGTGTGTATGTATATTAGTATTATATTTACATTTTAGTTGATAAGATAAATATTTAGATAACCAGTAAAAAAAGAGTAAAACTTATTAGATTGATTTGCTAGGATATCATAATTTTGTTAATTGCAATGCTTTGTGATATACAACACTTTATGTTTGGTTGTCTGGCTCATAAACAAATAATGCTAATGGACTTCCGACGCGGGAACAGGAGACATATAACACAGTACAACAGCCAATCTGGGGGGTGAGAAATTCCAAGTCAGGGTGATGGTACTAGGTCAGTATCGTAAAACCCTCAAAGGGTTTGGCGTTCGTATGTGTCAGTTTTTTATGACATTTTAAATTTTTTCCTTATCTTGATGTTTTTTCGCTTAGTTGTAACATTTTGGCAAAAACGTAGTTTAACATAACTCGAGAACCACTTGTCCCATTTTGATGAAACAAATTTAGAAAAATTAAGAATTACAATTTCTCTAATCTGTTTCTAAACCGTTTTCCTATATGTGCAACACTTTCGAAGTTAAAAATGAATGTATGAAGAAAAAAAATATTTTTTGCCCAAAAAATTAAAATTTTTTATTTTTAATTCATAAAAAATCCAAAACAGTAAAAAAAAGTTTCAAGTCCTATTACTTTCACGTGAAGTCGCATAACCTATGAAATAAACGAGACATAAATCATGAAAATCGATGAACGCGTTTCGCTTTTATTAACAACTAGCATTTAACCCGCAACTTCGTTAGCGTCTCCTTTTTCTTCGTGGAGATATTTTTATGCCAAAGTTTATTTTTCTAGGTTTAAACTTGCTTAAATTCTAGCATTTAACTCACTACTTTGTAGTCGGGCCTTTCCTTTGATGAACATATTTATATGCCAAAGTATATGTATCTAGGTGTTAGCGAAAAAATTCCAACATTTTTTTTTCTCATAGGTTGATATGCACACAGAACTTTGTACCTATAATATTGTGTTTCTAAGTTCAATATTATAGAAATTTCAAAAAGTACCACACGACACAAAAGCATAGAAAGAAAGTTATTTTCCGGTATTATCCTTTTTGATACTTTTTCTCCCCATTCATGTATCAAAAATTTCAGTGTTGTTATGGGATCCAATAATTTATTACATTTGTGTCATAAAATGAAGAAAATGTTTTGGTTTCAAAGATAGATGGAATGACAAAAAGGTTCCAAAATATGTACAGGTCGTACGCGTTTACTCCCCAAAAGGACCAAATTTCAAAAAAGTACCAGGCACCTGTTCCCTTATTTTTTTTAATGAACAACAATTAGTGTTAAATTTTTTGGATCTCTTTAATTTTTGAGGTTAGCGGGATCGATTTGGCGAGGGGCAAACCTCTGGTCCAAAAGTCAGCTTTTTAGCTTCAGGAGTTAAGGATGTGCGATGATGAATCAGTCAGTTACTTTACAAATTTATATTATATAGAGATGGAGAAAAATGTTGTGAAAAAAGTAACAAAATTAGGAACGATTTTCACACCTTAAACGTTTGAATTTCAAAAAAGGTCCAAATCTGTTTTGTATTTTTTAGATAAGCTGAAAATGTGATACAATATTTATTTACCCTTTTACATCCCAAAAAGGCCGTACTTCAAAAAAGTACCAGACACCTGTCCGTTTATTTTTTAATGAACAATAATTAGTATTCAATTTTTTGTATCTCTTTTTGTTTAGGAGATATAAGGTTAGCGAATTTTTGATGTTTTTTAGATTTACTACCTAAAACGACCAAATTTCGTAAAAGTACCAGACACCAATTTGCTTTTTTATTTAATGCACAAAAATAAATATTAACTTAAAAAAAGTACCAGTTTATTTAAAAACAATAAAAGTTAGAGAACGAAAAAGTAGCAAAAAATCCCTTTTACAGATTTTCATTCACTCAGGAACTTGCATGTTTAATTTTATGTTGCTAGATCCAATAAATACGGAAATATAGAAGGTACCAGTTAAAGAACAAAATAGTACCAAAAAGCCCTCTTACACTCAGGACCTTGTATGTTTAATTTTATGTTTCTAGGTCCAATACAAACGGAAATTCAAAAAGTAACAGTTAAAGAACAAAGAAGTACCAAAAACTTCCCTCTTATAGATTCTTATCCACTTAGGGCATTGTATATTTAATTTTATGTTTCTCAGTCCAATAATAACGGATATTCAAAAAGTACCAGTTTAATAACTAAGAAGTACCAATAAGCGCTTTTAGAGATTCTCATTCACTCAGGACCATGCAGGTTTAATTTTATGTTCATTAGACCAACATTAGCGAAAATTTAAAAAAAGTACCATTTAAAAAACGAAAAAGTACCAAAAACATCTCTCTTACAGATTGTCATTCACTCAAGAGGTTCCATGTTTAATTTTATGTTTCTAGGCCCAATACTAACGGAAATTCAAAAAGTATCAGCTAACGAATAAAAAGTACCAATAAGATCCCACTAAAAGATTCTCATTTACACAGGATAGTGCATGTTTAATTTTATGTTTCTAGGTCCAATACTGACGGAAATTCAAAAAGTACCAGTAAATGAACAAAAAAGTACCAACAACTTCCCTCTTATGGATTCTTATCTACTCAGGACCTTGCATTTTTAATTTTATCTTTCTAGGTCCAATACCAACTGAAATTCAAAAAGTACCAATCAAAGAATAAAAAAGTACCAAAAAGTTCATTCTTATAGATTCTCATCCATCCAGGACATTGCATATTGAATTTTATGTTTCTAGGTCCAATACTAAAGGAAATTCAAAAAGTACCAGTTAAAGAACAAAAAAGTACCAAAAAGTTCCGTCATAGATTCTTATCCACTCACGACATTGCATGTTGAATCTTATGTTTTTAGGTCCAACATAACGATAATTTAAAAAATACCAAAAAGTTAAGTAAAATATCAAATTTCCTGTATTCCCCCATTTTGGTACTATTTTTCACCCCATTAAAGTATAAAAAATTTCACGTATTATAGTGGCAGCCCATAATTTAGTACGAATATTTCAAAAAATGGAGAAAAATGTTTTTTAAAAAAAGTACCAAAAATAATTACGATTTTTACCCCTTAAATGATCGAATTTCGAAAAAGTACCAAATTTATATTCGTATTTTTTTGATAAGTTTCGAATGCGGTATTGACTTTGTTTCTATGTTTATTGGTTCAAAAGATAGATGGGGTGTCAAAAAAGTACTAAAATTCAGATTTTACACGTTTACTCCCAAATAGGGCCGAATTTCAAAACAGTACCAGACACCTGTCCGCTTATTTTTCTAAAGAACTACGATAGGTATTAAATTTTTTTTGTATCTCTTTTAGTTTTGGAGATATAAGGTTACCGAATTTTCCCGTTTTTACCCTTTTTTACCCCCTAAACATTCGAATTTCCAAAAATCCCGTCTTAGTGGATCGATTTGGGGAGTGACCAATCTCTGGTCCAAATTTCAAGTGTCTAGCTTCAGGCGTTTAGGCTGTGCGATGATGAATCAGTGAGTCAGTGAGTCAGTGAGTCAGTCAGTAACGTTACAATTTTATATATATAGATAGAGATGGAGAAAAATGTTGTGAAAAAAGTAACAAAATTAGGAACGATTTTCACACCTTAAACGTTTGAATTTCAAAAAAGGTCCAAATCTGTTTTGTATTTTTTAGATAAGCTGAAAATGTGATACAATATTTATTTACCCTTTTACATCCCAAAAAGGCCGTACTTCAAAAAAGTACCAGACACCTGTCCGTTTATTTTTTAATGAACAATAATTAGTATTCAATTTTTTGTATCTCTTTTTGTTTAGGAGATATAAGGTTAGCGAATTTTTGATGTTTTTTAGATTTACTACCTAAAACGACCAAATTTCGTAAAAGCACCAGACACCAATTTGCTTTTTTATTTAATGCACAAAAATAAATATTAACTTAAAAAAAGTACCAGTTTATTTAAAAAAAATAAAAGTTAGAGAACGAAAAAGTAGCAAAAAATCCCTTTTACAGATTTTCATTCACTCAGGAACTTGCATGTTTAATTTTATGTTGCTAGATCCAATAAATACGGAAATATAGAAGGTACCAGTTAAAGAACAAAATAGTACCAAAAAGCCCTCTTACACTCAGGACCTTGTATGTTTAATTTTATGTTTCTAGGTCCAATACAAACGGAAATTCAAAAAGTAACAGTTAAAGAACAAAGAAGTACCAAAAACTTCCCTCTTATAGATTCTTATCCACTTAGGGCATTGTATATTTAATTTTATGTTTCTCAGTCCAATAATAACGGATATTCAAAAAGTGCCAGTTTAATAACTAAGAAGTACCAATAAGCGCTTTTAGAGATTCTCATTCACTCAGGACCATGCAGGTTTAATTTTATGTTCATTAGACCAACATTAGCGAAAATTTAAAAAAAGTGCCATTTAAAAAACGAAAAAGTACCAAAAACATCTCTCTTACAGATTGTCATTCACTCAAGAGGTTCCATGTTTAATTTTATGTTTCTAGGCCCAATACTAACGGAAATTCAAAAAGTATCAGCTAACGAATAAAAAGTACCAATAAGATCCCACTAAAAGATTCTCATTTACACAGGATAGTGCATGTTTAATTTTATGTTTCTAGGTCCAATACTGACGGAAATTCAAAAAGTACCAGTAAATGAACAAAAAAGTACCAACAACTTCCCTCTTATGGATTCTTATCTACTCAGGACCTTGCATTTTTAATTTTATCTTTCTAGGTCCAATACCAACTGAAATTCAAAAAGTACCAATCAAAGAATAAAAAAGTACCAAAAAGTTCATTCTTATAGATTCTCATCCATCCAGGACATTGCATATTGAATTTTATGTTTCTAGGTCCAATACTAAAGGAAATTCAAAAAGTACCAGTTAAAGAAGAAAAAAGTACCAAAAAGTTCCGTCATAGATTCTTATCCACTCACGACATTGCATGTTGAATCTTATGTTTTTAGGTCCAACATAACGATAATTTAAAAAATACCAAAAAGTTAAGTAAAATATCAAATTTCCTGTATTCCCCCATTTTGGTACTATTTTTCACCCCATTAAAGTATAAAAAATTTCACGTATTATAGTGGCAGCCCATAATTTAGTACGAATATTTCAAAAAATGTAGAAAAATGTTTTTTAAAAAAAGTACCAAAAATAATTACGATGTTTACCCCTTAAATGATCGAATTTCGAAAAAGTACCAAATTTATATTCGTATTTTTTTGATAAGTTTCGAATGCGGTATTGACTTTGTTTCTATGTTTATTGGTTCAAAAGATAGATGGGGTGTCAAAAAAGTACTAAAATTCAGATTTTACACGTTTACTCCCAAATAGGGCCGAATTTCAAAAAAGTACCAGACACCTGTCCGCTTATTTTTCTAAAGAACTACGATAGGTATTAAATTTTTTTTGTATCTCTTTTAGTTTTGGAGATATAAGGTTACCGAATTTTCCCGTTTTTACCCTTTTTTACCCCCTAAACATTCGAATTTCCAAAAATCCCGTCTTAGTGGATCGATTTGGGGAGTGACCAATCTCTGGTCCAAATTTCAAGTGTCTAGCTTCAGCCGTTTAGGCTGTGCGATGATGAATCAGTGAGTCAGTGAGTCAGTCAGTAACGTTACAATTTTATATATATAGATTAAGTGAAGGTATGCATTTCAAAAATTTGCTCGAGATATGCACAAAATTCTTTGCAAAAACATTGATGACTTTTTTTATGATTCTTAGAATTCAAAAAAAAAAAAGTAATAAACAAAAGGTTATTTGATTTTTATGATTGCGGTAGCAAAGTAATAAGCGGTAATAAATGTGCGTGGACAATTGAGAGGAAAAAAGGAAAGTGCACTATTTTAATTATTTGGGGTTTTCCGTTGGCTACCTGTATGATTTTTTTACAGAAATTCCACCCACATCTATTAGTGCTGATCTTTTGGAACGTACCTGTCAGTAAAATATTGAAAAATACGTAGTATTTATAGGTGTTCATTTATCGATTTTTGTCATTCAACAAGTGCCGACGAACGCGAACAGTAAAAGTGATTTTTCTCCAGTTTTTTAAAAGTGAACAAAAGAGAACAGAATATGGAACTGTGCAAGCCAGATATAAATAGCTTTTGCTACTGCTGTGGTCAATATGTCTCAACACATAAAAAAAGGGCAAATTTCAGTACTGATTTTGTTCAAACATACGAGATGTACTTCAACCAAAATGTTATAGTGAACGAAAATTGGATACCAAATATAGTGTGTAAAAGCTGATACAACCGTCTAATGGATTGGAATAATAGAAGACGTGAAAGTATGCCATTCGGTATCCCAATGACTTGGACTAATCCATTGAATTGCTATGCATGTGCGAATAAAGGAGCCGCAAAAAGGATAAGAAAATCGTATAATTACGTTGGTGTTGCAAGTGCCGCAACACCATTGCCTCATTCGGACCACATTCCTGTGCCAAAAGCTTCTAGCCCAGATATTTTCTCTTCTGCGACTGCTCCGACATATCATGCACGTGATGATCCCCCATATGAGCCATCAGTATCCAATGAGCCAATTTTAATAAATCAAAATAAGCTTGATTCAATTGTTGCCAAGTTGGAATTAACACAGCATAAATCGGAAGAGCTGGCTTCCATTTTGAAATCAAACAATTTGTTGGCACCCGGTGTGAAAGTCACAGCTTATCGAAGTCGTCCGGCAACACTCCAAAGTTTATTCCTTGTGAATGATGAAAAAACTTCTGCATATTGCCCGGATGTAGGAAAATTGATGGACGCAATGGAAATAAAATATGAAGCAGATGACTGGAGATTATTTATTGACAGTTCAAAACTCAGCTTGAAGGCGGTTTTAATGCATAAGACCAATAAAAAACCTTCAGTTCCAATCGCCTATAGTACAGAAACGAAAGAAACATATGATGCACTGGAAAATATTTTAAAAATGGTTAACTACGCCAAACATATGTGGCGCATATGCTGCGATTTAAAAGTTGTAGCAATGCTTTGCGGTCTTCAAAGTGGCTATATAAAATATATGTGCTTTTTGTGCGATTGGGACACACGATTTTCCGGTGACCAATATGCATGCCACGGATGGAAACTCAGAGAGCACAGCAGGTTACAAACGGCCAATATTATTCGTGAGCCTCTAGTGCCGAAGGAGAAGACATTGCTGCCTCCACTGCATATTAAACTTGGAATTGTTAAGAATTTTATCAAAACTGTCGCCAAAAGAGATGAAGTTTTCTTGTGTTTAAAACTAATTTACCCGAGACTCAGCAAAAGTAAAATTAAAGAAGGTAACATTCATTTCCCATTATTTTCCATATTAACAAATTAATTTTTTCCAATCAGGCGTACTAAATGGTCCAGATATACGAAAGCTGATTAAAAGTGACGCATTCAACAATATTTTGATTGACGCTGAATTGAATGCATGGCAGGCAATCAAAGAAGTAATAGAAGGCTTGTTGGGAAAGCATCGTTCTAACAACTACGATGTTTCTGTCGCATGGATGTTAAGAGCATTCTCGGAAATTGGTGTCCACATGTCCTTGAAAATCCATTATTCACATCATCATCTGGACTACTTCAGCAAACAATTGGCTACCGAATCTGATGAACAAGGTGAACGCTATCATCAAGTTGCTATGCCATTTGAAATGAGGTAATACTGATTTTTTATTTTTTCAAACTCATTTTAATAAAACAAAAACTTACAGATATAAAGGCAAAAAGTCGCCGAGTGCAATAATTGCGGAAATTTGCTGGTGGAGTAAGCTTGTGTGGCAAGACAAGGATGATCTTGATGATAAAGAATATTCAGGAGATGCAGAAGGGCCAACAGTGGAGTTACACATTGACATTATGTGTGGTTCAGAAACTGATGATAGCGATGAATGCGATGCCACTAGTCCCGAACAACCACCATCGAAAAAGTCTAGGCAATATTTATTAAAATAAATAAAAATAAATAAATAAAATAAAAATAAAAAATTATAAAAATGTTTACTTAATTTGTTTAGTAGTTTATGGCCAGAAGTCTGGAGTTATTGGGGAAAATTTATAAAAAAGACTTTTTTGAATAAAAACAAATATCAATATTCTTGTCAAAATGGGATACCTTCACTTAATTGTAAATAAAAGCAGAACGCGTTAATCGATTTCTATGATCTATGTCGCATTTTGTTTATAGGTTATGTGACTTTACATGAAATTAATGACACTTGATCCTTTTTTCCGTTTTGGATTTTTTATGAATTTAAAAAAAAAAATTTTAATTTTTAGGCAAAAAAATATTTTTTTTCTCCACAAATTAATTTTTACCGGCAAAACTGTTGATTATAAAGAAAAACGTTATATGAACGGATTAAAGAAATTGTAATTCTAAATTTTTTTGAGTTTGTTTTAGCAAAATCGGACAAGTGGTTCTCGAGTTATATTAAACTACGTTTTTGCCAAAATGTTACAACTAAGCGAAAAAACATCAAGATAAGAAAAAAATTTAAAATGTCATAAATAAAACTGACACATACGAACGCCAAACCCTTTGAGGGTTTTACTATACTGACCTAGTACCATCACCCTAACTTGGAATTTCTCACCCCCCAGACAATAATCCCAAAAATGTTCCATAGTGTAATTGACCATGCGAGAAGCATGAATTCTCAAGGTTATTGCCGCAAGCACGCAATGGCTGTTTTGAGATTCGTTGATTGTTATTGCATATACGAGCCTTACTGGAAACTGCAAGCGTTTAAATCGAATGTCATGTCGGTTGGAATCATTGGGATCCAAGGTATCAAAACACTTTCTCCTTTGTACTTACCGTTCCAACTCTTAGTTGGAATTGATTCGGGGAACTGGTAGAAATTTAAATATCCACCGGGTTTTTGCCGTTTCCTATGTCCAGCAATGATTTGGAAAATACGTCACGAGATTGATTGGTCTGCAGCTCGACCCGCATGTTCAGAGTTCGCATGTTTTGAGCTTCCTAACGTGTCATAACACAGAGCAGATGACTTAAAGCATGCATTAAATTCATCGGCGTTTGTTGTCCGTGGTATCACCACTGGCAGTGTCTGCCGAAAATCACCTGCCAACAAATCATCGTACCTTCAAATCGGCTTTGATTGTTTCGTAAATCTTGCAACGTTTTGTCTTATGCCTCCAAAGATTTGCTATGCGCCATTGTACATTCATCCCAAACAAACAGTTTGCTTTGCTACAAAACTTTGGCCATCGATCTTCGATACGTTGGATTTTCATTGGTTTGCACATTTAATGGCAACTTAAGTGCTGAATGAGCAGTTCGACCACCTACGAACAATGTAGATGCAATTCCTGACGATGCAAGTGCAACTTCAATATAATTCTGCGAGCGATTCGTTGCCAAAATTAACGCGAATAAAAAAGTTTTCCCAGTTCCACCGGGAGCGTCTAGAAAAAAATCCCTCCAGCTTCATCTTTCACAGCTTTCATGAAGGAGTCGTATGCATATTTTTGTTGTCGATTCAACAGTGGAACATTTGATCGAACTGATTCCCTTAAGGCATCGCAAAATCGGTGCAAATGTTTTCCGAATTTAGATAGAAATAGTAGGCGTAAAAATAGCCGTGGTAAATTTTTCTTTCGATGAAAACTTAAAATGGATTAATACGAACATTTGAAAGAAAAATTAGTCAAATCGATGGATTTCAGGTAAATCGAAAAAAGTGGACGAGGCAAAATTTTCTTTCCGTAAAATCCTAAGTTGGAGCATGGCGATAATTTTAAAGAAAAATTCGATCAAGCCGTTCTCAAGTTATGCGCTTAATAGAAAAAGTGGGCGTAAAAGTAGGCGTGGTAAATGTTTCTTTTGATGAAACCTTAAAATGGATTAATACGCACATATGAAAGAAAAATTAGTCAAATCGATGGAGCTGTTTTCTGATTTTAGGTAAATCGAAAAAAATGGGCGTAAAAGTGGGCGGGCAAAATTTTTTGATCCGAAAACGTATTTATCGTATTTTGCCTGAACACCAGCACTTCCGCATTTCGTTGGTATTCGTAACCGTAGTTAGTCGTACTAAGCCGTACCCATAGGTCAACTAACACCCAATATCTAAAAAACTCATCAGCCTCTTTACCAGATCGTCACCGTCCTGCAACAGCCGCAGTGCAGCACCACACCCGTCCGCCCGTTTTCGCACTCCCGCAACCACCACAGTCCAGCCCACCACCAGCCTCGCGTTTCAGTTTTCGTTCTCGTTGACAGCTGCACCGAATCATCAAATAGCCGATCGTAGATTTAAGTATTTTACGTAGATTAAGGTTTCGTAAATCAAAGGAAGCAGACCTTCAAAATGAACCTGGACAGACTGAGTCATACCTCAGCTGGGAAAGTAAGCTGCGTTACCATGGCACCCGCAACCAGTTTTAAAACATCTCACAAAACCACCAACAGAACTAGATCGGGCCAAAACCAAAGCAACGAAACCCCATCTTCTCCAACCAACCTACGAACGGACTCTCTCGGATGGATCTATCTACTTCGGAAGTCCCCGCCGAATGCTCCAGGCGATTCGAAAGTCATGGCTACCATTCGGCCATGACACCTCAAATACGAAGGGGGCGAGAATTTGATGGAGTTCATCAAACGGCTAGAAGAGCTAGCAGAAAGCTACGGCTTCGACCATAGTCGCCTGCTATTCTCCCTACTGAAGATCCTAAAGATTAGAGCCTTTCAGTGGTTTCAGGTCAAGCTGGAACACATCAGCAGCTGGGACAGCTTCAAGGAAGAGGCCATACGGTTCTTTCTGAAAAGACGACACCTAGTTCTCTTGGAGGAAACGATCTACCACCGTAAGCAGGGCGGCCAAGAGAGAGCAAAACATTACGTCATGTGCCTTCAAGCCCTCATACGACAGCATCCCGAGCTGCGAAAACTCGATCACACTGATCGCATCTATGACGGCTTACGCTGCGAGTACAAACTATACGTCTGCCGCACTGACTTTCGCTCACTAGATGAACTAATGGAGGTGACAGACGAGTACGAGCTGCTCAGAAAGGAAGAATCCAGACAGGGGAGACCTCAACCAACCCACTACGACGACACTACCACACACCGCCGCAGAACACATTGTTGGCGCTGCAAATTTATTTCTTTTCGTTACATATTAAAAAGTTAAAATTAAAAAAGTGATGTATTTTTTATTCTGAAGTATGAAAATCAAATAGCGATAATCAATTTTCATTACGAAAAGCAATTGCGTGTAAGATATTTTTTGTCAGTCCGTCTTTAGCAAACACAAATAAGCAAAACGATTAATTAATTAAGAAGATGTAGGAAAGGGAAGCTTATACCCGTTTTGCCCTATTCTACGCCCTCTAGCGATATGAAATATACTTTACGACCTATTACAAATGCAATTGTACACATACATCGTTTGGTAACTTTTCAAGTGACAATAAAAAATCATTATATGGAAAGTGGAGGGCATTTTGTTGATATTTGTATGGGAATATTTTTTTTTTTTTTTAAATTTATTTTTATTATTGAATCTTTCTTATCGAAATTTTACAATATGTATTCAAATCTTAATTCTACTTGTTGCTTATTAGTTGTAACCAGTGTAACCACTAACTGCTGTAAGATAAGAACAAGAAAATATGTATTTTACGGCCAAAAACTTGAAAGTAAAGGCTTTGGCGATTTTTGGCATTGAATTTGGCGAAAAAGGTTAAAATCAATCTGACAACCCTGGCGTATTAGACGAAACACAATAACAACAATTACTACAGCAATGCCATAAGGCATTGCAATAAGAGATAAAAATAAAATGTAACAACAACAATTACGAAAGCAATGCCTTTATACATAAACTAGCATTTAACCCGCTACTTCGTTAGCGTCTCCTTTTTCTTCGTGGACATATTTGTATGCCAAAGTTTATTTTCAAAAAAGTACCAGGCACCTGTCCCCTTATTTTTTTTAACGAACAACAATAAGTGTTAAATTTTTTGGATCTCTTTAATTTTGGATTTTTTTGGTTAGCGGAATCGATTTGGCGAGAGGACAACCTTCGGTCCAAAAGTCAGCTTTTTAGCTTCAAGAGTTTAGGATGTGCGATGATGAATCCGTCAGTTACTTTACAAATTTATATTATACTAGCATTTAACCCGCAACTTCGTTAGCGTCTCCTTTTTCTTCGTGGAGATATTTTTATGCCAAAGTTTATTTTTCTAGGTTTAAACTTGCTTAAATTCTAGCATTTAACTCACTACTTTGTAGTCGGGCCTTTCCTTTGATGAACATATTTATATGCCAAAGTATATGTATCTAGGTGTTAGCGAAAAAATTCCAACATTTTTTTTTTCTCATAGGTTGATATGCACACAGAACTTTGTACCTATAATATTGTGTTTCTAAGTTCAATATTATAGAAATTTCAAAAAGTACCACACGACACAAAAGCATAGAAAGAAAGTTATTTTCCGGTATTATCCTTTTTGATACTTTTTCTCCCCATTCATGTATCAAAAATTTCAGTGTTGTTATGGGATCCAATAATTTATTACATTTGTGTCATAAAATGAAGAAAATGTTTTGGTTTCAAAGATAGATGGAATGACAAAAAGGTTCCAAAATATGTACAGGTCGTACGCGTTTACTCCCCAAAAGGACCAAATTTCAAAAAAGTACCAGGCACCTGTTCCCTTATTTTTTTTAATGAACAACAATTAGTGTTAAATTTTTTGGATCTCTTTAATTTTTGAGGTTAGCGGGATCGATTTGGCGAGGGGCAAACCTCTGGTCCAAAAGTCAGCTTTTTAGCTTCAGGAGTTAAGGATGTGCGATGATGAATCAGTCAGTTACTTTACAAATTTATATTATATAGAGATGGAGAAAAATGTTGTGAAAAAAGTAACAAAATTAGGAACGATTTTCACACCTTAAACGTTTGAATTTCAAAAAAGGTCCAAATCTGTTTTGTATTTTTTAGATAAGCTGAAAATGTGATACAATATTTATTTACCCTTTTACATCCCAAAAAGGCCGTACTTCAAAAAAGTACCAGACACCTGTCCGTTTATTTTTTAATGAACAATAATTAGTATTCAATTTTTTGTATCTCTTTTTGTTTAGGAGATATAAGGTTAGCGAATTTTTGATGTTTTTTAGATTTACTACCTAAAACGACCAAATTTCGTAAAAGTACCAGACACCAATTTGCTTTTTTATTTAATGCACAAAAATAAATATTAACTTAAAAAAAGTACCAGTTTATTTAAAAACAATAAAAGTTAGAGAACGAAAAAGTAGCAAAAAATCCCTTTTACAGATTTTCATTCACTCAGGAACTTGCATGTTTAATTTTATGTTGCTAGATCCAATAAATACGGAAATATAGAAGGTACCAGTTAAAGAACAAAATAGTACCAAAAAGCCCTCTTACACTCAGGACCTTGTATGTTTAATTTTATGTTTCTAGGTCCAATACAAACGGAAATTCAAAAAGTAACAGTTAAAGAACAAAGAAGTACCAAAAACTTCCCTCTTATAGATTCTTATCCACTTAGGGCATTGTATATTTAATTTTATGTTTCTCAGTCCAATAATAACGGATATTCAAAAAGTACCAGTTTAATAACTAAGAAGTACCAATAAGCGCTTTTAGAGATTCTCATTCACTCAGGACCATGCAGGTTTAATTTTATGTTCATTAGACCAACATTAGCGAAAATTTAAAAAAAGTACCATTTAAAAAACGAAAAAGTACCAAAAACATCTCTCTTACAGATTGTCATTCACTCAAGAGGTTCCATGTTTAATTTTATGTTTCTAGGCCCAATACTAACGGAAATTCAAAAAGTATCAGCTAACGAATAAAAAGTACCAATAAGATCCCACTAAAAGATTCTCATTTACACAGGATAGTGCATGTTTAATTTTATGTTTCTAGGTCCAATACTGACGGAAATTCAAAAAGTACCAGTAAATGAACAAAAAAGTACCAACAACTTCCCTCTTATGGATTCTTATCTACTCAGGACCTTGCATTTTTAATTTTATCTTTCTAGGTCCAATACCAACTGAAATTCAAAAAGTACCAATCAAAGAATAAAAAAGTACCAAAAAGTTCATTCTTATAGATTCTAATCCATCCAGGACATTGCATATTGAATTTTATGTTTCTAGGTCCAATACTAAAGGAAATTCAAAAAGTACCAGTTAAAGAACAAAAAAGTACCAAAAAGTTCCGTCATAGATTCTTATCCACTCACGACATTGCATGTTGAATCTTATGTTTTTAGGTCCAACATAACGATAATTTAAAAAATACCAAAAAGTTAAGTAAAATATCAAATTTCCTGTATTCCCCCATTTTGGTACTATTTTTCACCCCATTAAAGTATAAAAAATTTCACGTATTATAGTGGCAGCCCATAATTTAGTACGAATATTTCAAAAAATGGAGAAAAATGTTTTTTAAAAAAAGTACCAAAAATAATTACGATTTTTACCCCTTAAATGATCGAATTTCGAAAAAGTACCAAATTTATATTCGTATTTTTTTGATAAGTTTCGAATGCGGTATTGACTTTGTTTCTATGTTTATTGGTTCAAAAGATAGATGGGGTGTCAAAAAAGTACTAAAATTCAGATTTTACACGTTTACTCCCAAATAGGGCCGAATTTCAAAACAGTACCAGACACCTGTCCGCTTATTTTTCTAAAGAACTACGATAGGTATTAAATTTTTTTTGTATCTCTTTTAGTTTTGGAGATATAAGGTTACCGAATTTTCCCGTTTTTACCCTTTTTTACCCCCTAAACATTCGAATTTCCAAAAATCCCGTCTTAGTGGATCGATTTGGGGAGTGACCAATCTCTGGTCCAAATTTCAAGTGTCTAGCTTCAGGCGTTTAGGCTGTGCGATGATGAATCAGTGAGTCAGTGAGTCAGTGAGTCAGTCAGTAACGTTACAATTTTATATATATAGATAGAGATGGAGAAAAATGTTGTGAAAAAAGTAACAAAATTAGGAACGATTTTCACACCTTAAACGTTTGAATTTCAAAAAAGGTCCAAATCTGTTTTGTATTTTTTAGATAAGCTGAAAATGTGATACAATATTTATTTACCCTTTTACATCCCAAAAAGGCCGTACTTCAAAAAAGTACCAGACACCTGTCCGTTTATTTTTTAATGAACAATAATTAGTATTCAATTTTTTGTATCTCTTTTTGTTTAGGAGATATAAGGTTAGCGAATTTTTGATGTTTTTTAGATTTACTACCTAAAACGACCAAATTTCGTAAAAGTACCAGACACCAATTTGCTTTTTTATTTAATGCACAAAAATAAATATTAACTTAAAAAAAGTACCAGTTTATTTAAAAAAAATAAAAGTTAGAGAACGAAAAAGTAGCAAAAAATCCCTTTTACAGATTTTCATTCACTCAGGAACTTGCATGTTTAATTTTATGTTGCTAGATCCAATAAATACGGAAATATAGAAGGTACCAGTTAAAGAACAAAATAGTACCAAAAAGCCCTCTTACACTCAGGACCTTGTATGTTTAATTTTATGTTTCTAGGTCCAATACAAACGGAAATTCAAAAAGTAACAGTTAAAGAACAAAGAAGTACCAAAAACTTCCCTCTTATAGATTCTTATCCACTTAGGGCATTGTATATTTAATTTTATGTTTCTCAGTCCAATAATAACGGATATTCAAAAAGTACCAGTTTAATAACTAAGAAGTACCAATAAGCGCTTTTAGAGATTCTCATTCACTCAGGACCATGCAGGTTTAATTTTATGTTCATTAGACCAACATTAGCGAAAATTTAAAAAAAGTACCATTTAAAAAACGAAAAAGTACCAAAAACATCTCTCTTACAGATTGTCATTCACTCAAGAGGTTCCATGTTTAATTTTATGTTTCTAGGCCCAATACTAACGGAAATTCAAAAAGTATCAGCTAACGAATAAAAAGTACCAATAAGATCCCACTAAAAGATTCTCATTTACACAGGATAGTGCATGTTTAATTTTATGTTTCTAGGTCCAATACTGACGGAAATTCAAAAAGTACCAGTAAATGAACAAAAAAGTACCAACAACTTCCCTCTTATGGATTCTTATCTACTCAGGACCTTGCATTTTTAATTTTATCTTTCTAGGTCCAATACCAACTGAAATTCAAAAAGTACCAATCAAAGAATAAAAAAGTACCAAAAAGTTCATTCTTATAGATTCTCATCCATCCAGGACATTGCATATTGAATTTTATGTTTCTAGGTCCAATACTAAAGGAAATTCAAAAAGTACCAGTTAAAGAACAAAAAAGTACCAAAAAGTTCCGTCATAGATTCTTATCCACTCACGACATTGCATGTTGAATCTTATGTTTTTAGGTCCAACATAACGATAATTTAAAAAATACCAAAAAGTTAAGTAAAATATCAAATTTCCTGTATTCCCCCATTTTGGTACTATTTTTCACCCCATTAAAGTATAAAAAATTTCACGTATTATAGTGGCAGCCCATAATTTAGTACGAATATTTCAAAAAATGGAGAAAAATGTTTTTTAAAAAAAGTACCAAAAATAATTACGATTTTTACCCCTTAAATGATCGAATTTCGAAAAAGTACCAAATTTATATTCGTATTTTTTTGATAAGTTTCGAATGCGGTATTGACTTTGTTTCTATGTTTATTGGTTCAAAAGATAGATGGGGTGTCAAAAAAGTACTAAAATTCAGATTTTACACGTTTACTCCCAAATAGGGCCGAATTTCAAAAAAGTACCAGACACCTGTCCGCTTATTTTTCTAAAGAACTACGATAGGTATTAAATTTTTTTTGTATCTCTTTTAGTTTTGGAGATATAAGGTTACCGAATTTTCCCGTTTTTACCCTTTTTTACCCCCTAAACATTCGAATTTCCAAAAATCCCGTCTTAGTGGATCGATTTGGGGAGTGACCAATCTCTGGTCCAAATTTCAAGTGTCTAGCTTCAGGCGTTTAGGCTGTGCGATGATGAATCAGTGAGTCAGTGAGTCAGTCAGTAACGTTACAATTTTATATATATAGATAGAGATGGAGAAAAATGTTGTGAAAAAAGTAACAAAATTAGGAACGATTTTCACACCTTAAACGTTTGAATTTCAAAAAAGGTCCAAATCTGTTTTGTATTTTTTAGATAAGCTGAAAATGTGATACAATATTTATTTACCCTTTTACATCCCAAAAAGGCCGTACTTCAAAAAAGTACCAGACACCTGTCCGTTTATTTTTTAATGAACAATAATTAGTATTCAATTTTTTGTATCTCTTTTTGTTTAGGAGATATAAGGTTAGCGAATTTTTGATGTTTTTTAGATTTACTACCTAAAACGACCAAATTTCGTAAAAGTACCAGACACCAATTTGCTTTTTTATTTAATGCACAAAAATAAATATTAACTTAAAAAAAGTACCAGTTTATTTAAAAAAAATAAAAGTTAGAGAACGAAAAAGTAGCAAAAAATCCCTTTTACAGATTTTCATTCACTCAGGAACTTGCATGTTTAATTTTATGTTGCTAGATCCAATAAATACGGAAATATAGAAGGTACCAGTTAAAGAACAAAATAGTACCAAAAAGCCCTCTTACACTCAGGACCTTGTATGTTTAATTTTATGTTTCTAGGTCCAATACAAACGGAAATTCAAAAAGTAACAGTTAAAGAACAAAGAAGTACCAAAAACTTCCCTCTTATAGATTCTTATCCACTTAGGGCATTGTATATTTAATTTTATGTTTCTCAGTCCAATAATAACGGATATTCAAAAAGTACCAGTTTAATAACTAAGAAGTACCAATAAGCGCTTTTAGAGATTCTCATTCACTCAGGACCATGCAGGTTTAATTTTATGTTCATTAGAATAACATTAGCGAAAATTTAAAAAAAGTACCATTTAAAAAACGAAAAAGTACCAAAAACATCTCTCTTACAGATTGTCATTCACTCAAGAGGTTCCATGTTTAATTTTATGTTTCTAGGCCCAATACTAACGGAAATTCAAAAAGTATCAGCTAACGAATAAAAAGTACCAATAAGATCCCACTAAAAGATTCTCATTTACACAGGATAGTGCATGTTTAATTTTATGTTTCTAGGTCCAATACTGACGGAAATTCAAAAAGTACCAGTAAATGAACAAAAAAGTACCAACAACTTCCCTCTTATGGATTCTTATCTACTCAGGACCTTGCATTTTTAATTTTATCTTTCTAGGTCCAATACCAACTGAAATTCAAAAAGTACCAATCAAAGAATAAAAAAGTACCAAAAAGTTCATTCTTATAGATTCTCATCCATCCAGGACATTGCATATTGAATTTTATGTTTCTAGGTCCAATACTAAAGGAAATTCAAAAAGTACCAGTTAAAGAACAAAAAAGTACCAAAAAGTTCCGTCATAGATTCTTATCCACTCACGACATTGCATGTTGAATCTTATGTTTTTAGGTCCAACATAACGATAATTTAAAAAATACCAAAAAGTTAAGTAAAATATCAAATTTCCTGTATTCCCCCATTTTGGTACTATTTTTCACCCCATTAAAGTATAAAAAATTTCACGTATTATAGTGGCAGCCCATAATTTAGTACGAATATTTCAAAAAATGGAGAAAAATGTTTTTTAAAAAAAGTACCAAAAATAATTACGATTTTTACCCCTTAAATGATCGAATTTCGAAAAAGTACCAAATTTATATTCGTATTTTTTTGATAAGTTTCGAATGCGGTATTGACTTTGTTTCTATGTTTATTGGTTCAAAAGATAGATGGGGTGTCAAAAAAGTACTAAAATTCAGATTTTACACGTTTACTCCCAAATAGGGCCGAATTTCAAAAAAGTACCAGACACCTGTCCGCTTATTTTTCTAAAGAACTACGATAGGTATTAAATTTTTTTTGTATCTCTTTTAGTTTTGGAGATATAAGGTTACCGAATTTTCCCGTTTTTACCCTTTTTTACCCCCTAAACATTCGAATTTCCAAAAATCCCGTCTTAGTGGATCGATTTGGGGAGTGACCAATCTCTGGTCCAAATTTCAAGTGTCTAGCTTCAGGCGTTTAGGCTGTGCGATGATGAATCAGTGAGTCAGTGAGTCAGTGAGTCAGTCAGTAACGTTACAATTTTATATATATAGATAGAGATGGAGAAAAATGTTGAGAAAACAGTAACAAAATTAGGAACGATTTTCACACCTTAAACGTTTGAATTTCAAAAAAAGGGGCAAACCTGTTTTGTATTTTTTAGATAAGCTAAAAATGTGATACAATATTTATTTACCCTTTTACACCCCAAAAAGGTCTTCCTTCAAAAAAGTACCAGATACCTCTCCGTTTATTTTTTTTAATGAACAATAATTAGTATTAAATTTTTTGTATCTCTTTTTGTTTAGGAAATATACGGTTAGCGAATTGCTGATGTTTTTTATCTCTTTTAGTTTAGGAGGTATGAGGTTCGCGGGATCGATATACATAGGTACAATTTTCACCCCTGAAACGTTCGAATTTCGAAAAAGTACCAAATTCGCATTTGTATTTTTTAGATAAGTAACAAATGTTATTTAATTTTTATTTCTATACGTATTGTCTTAAAAGCTAGAATTACTACCTAAAACGACCGAATTTCGTTAAAGTACCAGACACCAATTTGCTTTTTTATTTAATGCACAAAAATAAATATTAAATTAAAAAAATTACCAGTTTATTTAAAAAAAAATTCCTCTTACAGATTCTCATTCACTCAGGAGCTTGCATGTTTAATTTTATGTTTCTAGATCCAATAAATACGGATATATAAAAGGTACCAGTTAAAGAACAAAATAATACCAAAAGCCCTCTTACAGATTTTCATTCACTCAGGACCTTTCATGTTTAATTTTATGTTTCTAGGTCCAATACTAACGGAAATTCAAAAAGTACCAGTTAAAGAACAAAGAAGTACCAAAAACTTCCCTCTTATATATTCTTATCCACTTAGGGCATTGCATCTTGAATTTTATGTTTCTAAGTCCAATAATAACGGATATTCAAAAAGTACCAGTTTAATAACTAAAAAGTACCTATAAGCGCTTTTAGAGATTCTCATTCACTCAGGACCATGCACGTTTAATTTTATTTTCATTAGACCAACATTAGCGAAAATTTAAAAAAAGGACCAGTTAAAAAACGAAAAAGCACCAAAAAGATCTCTCTAACAGATTGTCATTCACTCAAGACCTTCCATGTTTAATTGCATGTTTCTGGGTCCAATACTAACGGAAATTCAAAAAGTACCAGCTAACGAATAAAAAAGTACCAATAAGATCCCACTTAAAGATTCTCATTTACACAGTATCGTGCATGTTTAATTTTATGTTTCTAGGTCCAATACTGACGGAAATGCAAAAAGTACCAGTAAATGAACAAAAAAGTACCAAAAACTTTCCTCTTAGATTCTTATCCATCCTGGACCTTGCATGTTTAATTTTATCTGTCTATGTCCAATACCAACGGAAATTCAAAAAGTACCAGTCCAAGATTAAAATGTACCAATAAGTTCACTCTTATAGATTCTCATCTATCCAGGGCATTGCATATTGAATTGTATGTTTCTAGGTCCAATACTAACAGAAATTCAAAAAGTACCAGTTAATGAGCAAAAAAGTACCAAAAAGTTCCCTCTTATAGATTTTCATCCATTCAGGACATTGCATGTTTAATTTTATTTTTATAGGTCCAATACTAACGGAAATTCAAAAAGTACCAGTTAATTAACAGAAAAGTACCAAAAACATCCCCTTATGGATTCTTAACCACTCAGGACATTTCATTTTGAATTTTATGTTTCTAAGTCCAATATTAACGTAAATTCAAAAAGTACCAGTTAATGAACAAAAAAGTACCAAAAAGTTCCCTCTTATAGATTCTCATCCATTCGGGACATTGCATGTTTAATTTTATTTTTATAGGTCCAATACTAACGGAAATTCAAAAAGTACCAGTTAATTAACAGAAAAGTACCAAAAACTGCCCCTTATGGATTCTTATCCATTCCGGACATTGCATGATGAATCTTATGTTTTTAGGTCCAACATAAACGATAATTTAAAAAATACCAGTTGTAGAACCAAAAAGTTAAGTAAAATATCAAATTTCTCGTATTTCCCCTTTTTGGTACTATTTTCCCCCCATTAAAGTATAAAAAATTTCAGTATAATAGTGGCAGCCCATAATTTAGTACGAATATTTCAATAAATGGAGAAAAATGTTTTTTAAAAAAAGTACCAAAAATAGTTACGATTTTTACCCCTTAAATGTTCGAATTTCGAAAAAGTACCAAATTTAAATTCGTATATTTTTGTTAGGTTTCGAATGTGGTATTAACTTTGTTTCTATGTTTATTGGTTCAAAAGATAGATGGGGTGTCAAAAAAGTACTAAAATTCAGATATTACCCGTTTACTCCCAAATAGGGCCGAATTTCAAAAAAGTACCAGACACCTGTCCGCTTTTTTTTCTAAAGAACAACGATAGGTATAAAATTTTTTTTGTATCTCTTTTAGTTTTGGAGATATAAGATTTTTTAATGAACAATTATTAGTATTCAATTTTTTGTATCTCTTTTTGTTTAGGAGATATAAGGTTAGCGAATTTTTGATGTTTTTTAGATTTACTACCTAAAACGACCAAATTTCGTAAAAGTACCAGACACCAATTTGCTTTTTTATTTAATGCACAAAAATAAATATTAACTTAAAAAAAGTACCAGTTTATTTAAAAAAAATAAAAGTTAGAGAACGAAAAAGTAGCAAAAAATCCCTTTTACAGATTTTCATTCACTCAGGAACTTGCATGTTTAATTTTATGTTGCTAGATCCAATAAATACGGAAATATAGAAGGTACCAGTTAAAGAACAAAATAGTACCAAAAAGCCCTCTTACACTCAGGACCTTGTATGTTTAATTTTATGTTTCTAGGTCCAATACAAACGGAAATTCAAAAAGTAACAGTTAAAGAACAAAGAAGTACCAAAAACTTCCCTCTTATAGATTCTTATCCACTTAGGGCATTGTATATTTAATTTTATGTTTCTCAGTCCAATAATAACGGATATTCAAAAAGTACCAGTTTAATAACTAAGAAGTACCAATAAGCGCTTTTAGAGATTCTCATTCACTCAGGACCATGCAGGTTTAATTTTATGTTCATTAGACCAACATTAGCGAAAATTTAAAAAAAGTACCATTTAAAAAACGAAAAAGTACCAAAAACATCTCTCTTACAGATTGTCATTCACTCAAGAGGTTCCATGTTTAATTTTATGTTTCTAGGCCCAATACTAACGGAAATTCAAAAAGTATCAGCTAACGAATAAAAAGTACCAATAAGATCCCACTAAAAGATTCTCATTTACACAGGATAGTGCATGTTTAATTTTATGTTTCTAGGTCCAATACTGACGGAAATTCAAAAAGTACCAGTAAATGAACAAAAAAGTACCAACAACTTCCCTCTTATGGATTCTTATCTACTCAGGACCTTGCATTTTTAATTTTATCTTTCTAGGTCCAATACCAACTGAAATTCAAAAAGTACCAATCAAAGAATAAAAAAGTACCAAAAAGTTCATTCTTATAGATTCTCATCCATCCAGGACATTGCATATTGAATTTTATGTTTCTAGGTCCAATACTAAAGGAAATTCAAAAAGTACCAGTTAAAGAACAAAAAAGTACCAAAAAGTTCCGTCATAGATTCTTATCCACTCACGACATTGCATGTTGAATCTTATGTTTTTAGGTCCAACATAACGATAATTTAAAAAATACCAAAAAGTTAAGTAAAATATCAAATTTCCTGTATTCCCCCATTTTGGTACTATTTTTCACCCCATTAAAGTATAAAAAATTTCACGTATTATAGTGGCAGCCCATAATTTAGTACGAATATTTCAAAAAATGGAGAAAAATGTTTTTTAAAAAAAGTACCAAAAATAATTACGATTTTTACCCCTTAAATGATCGAATTTCGAAAAAGTACCAAATTTATATTCGTATTTTTTTGATAAGTTTCGAATGCGGTATTGACTTTGTTTCTATGTTTATTGGTTCAAAAGATAGATGGGGTGTCAAAAAAGTACTAAAATTCAGATTTTACACGTTTACTCCCAAATAGGGCCGAATTTCAAAAAAGTACCAGACACCTGTCCGCTTATTTTTCTAAAGAACTACGATAGGTATTAAATTTTTTTTGTATCTCTTTTAGTTTTGGAGATATAAGGTTACCGAATTTTCCCGTTTTTACCCTTTTTTACCCCCTAAACATTCGAATTTCCAAAAATCCCGTCTTAGTGGATCGATTTGGGGAGTGACCAATCTCTGGTCCAAATTTCAAGTGTCTAGCTTCAGGCGTTTAGGCTGTGCGATGATGAATCAGTGAGTCAGTGAGTCAGTGAGTCAGTCAGTAACGTTACAATTTTATATATATAGATAGAGATGGAGAAAAATGTTGAGAAAACAGTAACAAAATTAGGAACGATTTTCACACCTTAAACGTTTGAATTTCAAAAAAAGGGGCAAAGCTGTTTTGTATTTTTTAGATAAGCTAAAAATGTGATACAATATTTATTTACCCTTTTACACCCCAAAAAGGTCTTCCTTCAAAAAAGTACCAGATACCTCTCCGTTTATTTTTTTTAATGAACAATAATTAGTATTAAATTTTTTGTATCTCTTTTTGTTTAGGAAATATACGGTTAGCGAATTGCTGATGTTTTTTATCTCTTTTAGTTTAGGAGGTATGAGGTTCGCGGGATCGATATACATAGGTACAATTTTCACCCCTGAAACGTTCGAATTTCGAAAAAGTACCAAATTCGCATTTGTATTTTTTAGATAAGTAACAAATGTTATTTAATTTTTATTTCTATACGTATTGTCTTAAAAGCTAGAATTACTACCTAAAACGACCGAATTTCGTTAAAGTACCAGACACCAATTTGCTTTTTTATTTAATGCACAAAAATAAATATTAAATTAAAAAAATTACCAGTTTATTAAAAAAAAAATTCCTCTTACAGATTCTCATTCACTCAGGAGCTTGCATGTTTAATTTTATGTTTCTAGATCCAATAAATACGGATATATAAAAGGTACCAGTTAAAGAACAAAATAATACCAAAAGCCCTCTTACAGATTTTCATTCACTCAGGACCTTTCATGTTTAATTTTATGTTTCTAGGTCCAATACTAACGGAAATTCAAAAAGTACCAGTTAAAGAACAAAGAAGTACCAAAAACTTCCCTCTTATATATTCTTATCCACTTAGGGCATTGCATCTTGAATTTTATGTTTCTAAGTCCAATAATAACGGATATTCAAAAAGTACCAGTTTAATAACTAAAAAGTACCTATAAGCGCTTTTAGAGATTCTCATTCACTCAGGACCATGCACGTTTAATTTTATTTTCATTAGACCAACATTAGCGAAAATTTAAAAAAAGGTCCAGTTAAAAAACGAAAAAGCACCAAAAAGATCTCTCTAACAGATTGTCATTCACTCAAGACCTTCCATGTTTAATTGCATGTTTCTGGGTCCAATACTAACGGAAATTCAAAAAGTACCAGCTAACGAATAAAAAAGTACCAATAAGATCCCACTTAAAGATTCTCATTTACACAGTATCGTGCATGTTTAATTTTATGTTTCTAGGTCCAATACTGACGGAAATGCAAAAAGTACCAGTAAATGAACAAAAAAGTACCAAAAACTTTCCTCTTAGATTCTTATCCATCCTGGACCTTGCATGTTTAATTTTATCTGTCTATGTCCAATACCAACGGAAATTCAAAAAGTACCAGTCCAAGATTAAAATGTACCAATAAGTTCACTCTTATAGATTCTCATCTATCCAGGGCATTGCATATTGAATTGTATGTTTCTAGGTCCAATACTAACAGAAATTCAAAAAGTACCAGTTAATGAGCAAAAAAGTACCAAAAAGTTCCCTCTTATAGATTTTCATCCATTCAGGACATTGCATGTTTAATTTTATTTTTATAGGTCCAATACTAACGGAAATTCAAAAAGTACCAGTTAATTAACAGAAAAGTACCAAAAACATCCCCTTATGGATTCTTAACCACTCAGGACATTTCATTTTGAATTTTATGTTTCTAAGTCCAATATTAACGTAAATTCAAAAAGTACCAGTTAATGAACAAAAAAGTACCAAAAAGTTCCCTCTTATAGATTCTCATCCATTCGGGACATTGCATGTTTAATTTTATTTTTATAGGTCCAATACTAACGGAAATTCAAAAAGTACCAGTTAATTAACAGAAAAGTACCAAAAACTGCCCCTTATGGATTCTTATCCATTCCGGACATTGCATGATGAATCTTATGTTTTTAGGTCCAACATAAACGATAATTTAAAAAATACCAGTTGTAGAACCAAAAAGTTAAGTAAAATATCAAATTTCTCGTATTTCCCCTTTTTGGTACTATTTTCCCCCCATTAAAGTATAAAAAATTTCAGTATAATAGTGGCAGCCCATAATTTAGTACGAATATTTCAATAAATGGAGAAAAATGTTTTTTAAAAAAAGTACCAAAAATAGTTACGATTTTTACCCCTTAAATGTTCGAATTTCGAAAAAGTACCAAATTTAAATTCGTATATTTTTGTTAGGTTTCGAATGTGGTATTAACTTTGTTTCTATGTTTATTGGTTCAAAAGATAGATGGGGTGTCAAAAAAGTACTAAAATTCAGATATTACCCGTTTACTCCCAAATAGGGCCGAATTTCAAAAAAGTACCAGACACCTGTCCGCTTTTTTTTTCTAAAGAACAACGATAGGTATAAAATTTTTTTTGTATCTCTTTTAGTTTTGGAGATATAAGATTACCGAATTTTCCCGTTTTTACCCTTTTTTACCCCCTAAACATTCGAATTTCCAAAAATCCCGTCTTAGTGGATCGATTTGGGGAGTGACCAATCTCTGGTCCAAATTTCAAGTGTCTAGCTTCAGGCGTTTAGGCTGTGCGATGATGAATCAGTGAGTCAGTGAGTCAGTCAGTAACGTTACAATTTTATATATATAGATAACTTTTGCTCATTCATACATACTCATGTGCATACAATGGAAAAGCTTTATAGGTAATTTTAAAATAGTTATTTAGGACATAAACAAATTAAATCAAAATCACCTGTGGTGAAGGTACTAATAAAAAAAACTTTTAAAAACTGGGGCAACTAAGACTCAAACCTGAAACCTCACGAGTCTTAGCCTGCAAGTTACACAACTCGACTACGAACGCGTTTGCTGAGGAAGCGTTAAATTAAAATATGTTGAGTCTACGTGTTTGTTTCTTTATTCTGTTTATGGGCTTGTATGCGTAAACCACAAGGGATTTTTTGGAAAAATTAGAGGCAGTCGTGGCTTTTTCGTCATATCTCAGCCACTCGTGGACCGATCTTTCTGAATTTCGATAGGACGAAATGGTAGACTATATGTGACATAAATGTAAAACAACCTAGCCGCTAACATGTCTGGAGTCTCCGGAAAACACATATCAAACGTAAGACGGACAGACGGACGGACGGATATCGTTAAATCAACTTCTCTCCTCATAAGGACCCAGAATATATATACTTTATAGGGTCTAAGATCAATATATATACCCTTTTCCACCTGTGGTGAAGGGTATAAAAATGTCTTCTAGTTAGGCTCAAAGTATCGGTTCTTTTTAGCCTCTGGTGACCTTCGAACTGAAGCAGACCCCGAGCGAGGTAGTTAGGGTGGGCCATTAGTTTATCGATGTAACTTATTGAATATTTTTTAATTTCCTCCTGGATAGTGGGGACGTTGAGATCTCTGTGGATAATATCATTACGTATATACCATGGGGCGCAGACGATTTGTCGTAATATTCTAGGCTGTCTTCTTTGAAGCTTTAGGATGTTAGATGCGCATGCAGTACCCCATAATTGGATGCCATATGTCCATATCATTCAATATGACGCGACCAGGTCAAGCGTCTATCTATATGAATTCCCAAGTACTTAACATGGTTTTTTACCGGAACAGTGATGTTATTTATTTTTACAGCTCGGCACGTTTGTCTTCTGAGCGTGAAAGTCAAGTGAGCACATTAAGCCGGGTTAACCTTTATTCTCCATTTTTCTAGCCAGGCCTCTAGTTCATTGATGTGGGACTGCAGATTTTGCGATGTGATTTTTGGGTCATGGTTAACGCTAATAATTGATGTGTCGTCTGCAAATGTAGAGGTATGCGTGCTTAGGTTTGTTGGCATATCCGCTGTGTATATTATATATAGAAGCGGTCCTAATATGCTGCCTTGGGGGACACCAGCAGTAATTTTCTTGAGGGGAGAGTATTTATATTGCGACCTTACTATGAATGTTCTGCCTGTTGGATAGCTCTCCAGAAGCTTGTGAGTGTTTTGAGGAAGCATTCGGGTTATTTTGATGGGTTGCCCATCATGCCAAACTTTGTCAAATGCTTGGGAAATGTCTATAAACAGGGCTGAGCAGTATTGCTTTTTCTCAAACGCCGATCTAATAAGGGTGACAATTCTATGCACTTGTTCTATTGTACCATGTTTCGCTCTGAATCCGAACTGGTGATCCGGGATGATGTCGTGTTCATTTAGATGAGGAGTTATACTTAAAACGAATATTTTTTCGAAAAGCTTCGATAGGATAGACAATAAGCTTATCGGTCTGTACGACGCAACCTGGCTAGCATCTTTTCCTGGCTTGGGAATCATAACAATTATAGACCTCTTCCATGAGGATGGGAAGTATCCGACTCTTAATATAGCGTTAAAAATGAGCAGCAAGATTCTGGAAGCAGACGATGGTAGGTTTCTTATCATTGACCCTGTGATGCGGTCAGGTCCGGGAGATTTTCTTATATTCACTTTTTCTATTGCAGATTTTACTTGAGTTATGTTAAATTTTAATGGATGGTTTACCTTATCAGGAATGATTGGACGACAGGAACAAGTATGTGCATCATGTGGCGTGAAAACTTTCTCAAGGTGGCCCGCGAAAGTGTTTAATTTTTCATGCGTGTGTTTGGCCCAAGTGCGGTTTTCCAGTCTTAATGGAGATTCTTGGGTTATAGGGCATTTCATATGCCGTACAGCCTTCCATAAGCTATAATTGGAGTTTTTTGTGGCGTCTAGGCTGTTTAGATAGCCTTCTATTGCAGACTCGTGGTTCTGTCTCAATTTGTTGCGAAGAGTGGTCAGGCATAATTGTAGTTGGGTCTTAGTGGTTGGGGAACGACTGTTTTGCCATTGTCTTCTTAACTTCCTTTTTCTCTGATAAGGGTCTCTATATCCGTCGATGTATTGTAAGGAGCGCGTTTAATTGTCCGCTTGATTGGGGTTGCATTTCTTGCTGCAGTATCCAAGACTTATGTAAATCGGTCGACAGCTATTTGGATGTCAGATGAATTTTTTTGGGGAATGCACTGTGATAGGTGAGAGCTCACATACATACATTTTATACTTTAACCAATTTGTGTTTCTGTTTGGATAGGAAATAAAGTTTGCAGCTGCAGCTGCAGCGTCAGAGTTACCTTTTAAAATGAGGATTGAAGGTGAATGATCAGACGAAAGATCATAGGAGGAACTAACTAGTACCTGATCGCGCTTGATGTTTTAAATTACAGCAAAGTCAATAAGGTCTGGTAGCTTATTGAAGTCGGTTGGCCAATAGGTAGGCTCACCACTCGATACCACATCAAAATTATTTGCAGTTACGGTATTGTATAGCTGATTACCTCTAGGACAAATAAGTCTGGAGCCCCAATATGTATGTTTAGCGTTGTAGTCGCCAGCAGCAATGAATTTCTGGCCCAATGTGGAGAAGAAGTTGAGAAAATTTATCGTTTACAATTTTGTGCCTCGGGGGACAATAAACTGATGTTAACGTTAGATTGAAATCAGTAAGATTTATAGATGTGGCCTGGATACAATCTTCTTCGAACTCTGGCAATGGTAGGTGTCTGATGTGTTTGTGCACAATTATGGCTGTGCCACCACAAGCTCGTCCGCTGGGATGTTTTGTGTCATACATAAGGTTACCCTAAAGCAGTTTTTATGAGTAAAGTGTGTTTCAGAGACAAGAAGTACGTCGATTTCATGCTTATGAAGAAATTTTGCAACTTCGTGTTTATGTTGGGATAACCCGTTTGCATTCCAGAATATATAGGAAAATCTAAATGCCA
The DNA here is from genome assembly GCA_930367215.1 of Pollenia angustigena. NCBI lineage: Eukaryota > Metazoa > Arthropoda > Insecta > Diptera > Polleniidae > Pollenia > Pollenia angustigena. The sequence goes on along the minus strand of OV884061.1, from coordinate 3,782,549 downwards.
TATATTCGGAACCACTAAGACGATTTTGTGTGAACTTCACATAAACCTTCTACAGACTATCTCCAACGTGCCCTGAAATTTGGATTAAAATCGGCGGAGCTGTTTCCGCAGTTAGTGTTGACATCAAAGTGTACACTTCTTTTTATATACATAGACTAGTCACAAAGCCTGTCCCTGCCAGGCATAAAAATCTTTTAGATAATAACTAATATAGTAACGCTTATAAAAGAAATTAAAGAAAAAATTATTATTCACTGTTTTAATATATTTAATAGGTATATGAAGAAAAAATATGAAAAAAATAACAATAAGTAAGTAACTAAATTATAATACATCTTTAAAAACAAAATTTTTTGAAAATACTGAGGAGCAACCCTTTTTAACATACCCTGTGTTCCATCTACATGCATTACTTTAACCTTTACGTCATCTTTTTTTCTCACTCTTGAGAAAGCAACGTACAATTCTCCATGACTAAAAACTGGTTTGGGCAAATATATACCCACCCTCTCTAACGTTTGACCTTGATTGATGGTGATAGAAAACGCCAACCTTATAGGAAACTGTCTCCTACGCAAAAAAATGGTAGGTCGGGATTTATGGGAGCCAAATCAATCCTCAGAATAAGCAGGATTGTCTTTTGCAGTGCCGGCAACAACGGAAACATCCTCCGCAGCTCTTGAATGCAAAAAATCCATTAGGCGTTGATAACTTTCAGCACGGAGCTCTTTTTGGTGTTCTTTTAACTAATGAAGCTGGTTGGATTACCACGCTCAAAAATGGATTAAAATCTCCACGCACGGCAATCCGATAACTGTAGTTACCCATCGGAGAAACCCGTGTCCTTTTGGTAGTGGATATATTTTGTTTTAACGGTATATCTGGGTGCCATCCAGACTCTGGAAATGGAAATAGTATTGGATATGTCATAGACTCTAAACTTGGATGAAGTATACTGATACGTTTAGTACTGGTACCTTTGGGGTCTGATGGATCTGGTTTCAAATGTATAAGAAGATCTCGTTCAAATGGAGGTTCACCGTCTGTGCTCTGAAATATTGCAGTTACTTCGTTGACTCTCTGTGCATTATATCTTCTGTTATCAAGAGATTTGTCGTGCGTTTTTGCCATTGAAACTAACGGTACTCGGACCCCTCTTTGTCTGTCCTCAGCTTCTACATCCTTCTCCACTTCATGCAATATTTTGTGTGCCTTTGCCAATGGATTGGTTGAAGAAGTTACCTAACATTTTAATAGCAGATTTACTGCATCCAGTGTGTCCAGAATTCTTCATACGCTCTTCAGTCGCTTCATCAGGATCAAGAATGTACAGTTGAGCGTATTTTCTTGTGTCACCGGGTACAGGATGAAGAGTTCATGCCCTGTGGTAAATTTGAACATGAATGCTGAAACAATATGGACCGTATCCTGGCGGTGCTTTAATTTGTGCACCCAATGACGCAAATGAAAATGCACTGTTAAAGAATCGAATATGTTTCAAGAAGATTTTAGATTGCCCGTGTTTTCCGGTTATTAAATCCTTCAAAATGGCAGGATAAGGTTGAGATAATAAGGATGTAAGGTCAACTTCTCCTTTCTGACAACAGTTTGAAAATTTTCCATCTGGTGCCTTTTCCTTACGAAAATGTTTTGCTGCACAAATGGAACATTTAAAAGTCACTCCACAGTAATGCTCCTCAATAGAATCTTCTTTTCCCTTTTGTTGTCTGCCATTCTTGCAACTCTGCAAAATATTAACATGTCTTTTAGGAGGCAACACTACGTTTCTTTCATCCTCGTGCAGTCGTTTATTTGCCATTCTTTTTCTGTTTCCTTCTAATCTCCTTATTTTCGCACAACCTGGTTCAACATGTCTTCCAGCTGCTTTTCGGTTTGTATCCTCCTCTTAACTTTCCCTTTTTTGCTCATCTGTTTCATTTAGTTTTTGAGCTGCCTTTCTCTTTATGTTCTCCTCTAACCTCTTACTTCTCCGCAAACCGCATTCAGTAAGTCTTTGGGATGCGTTTCGGATTTTGTTTTCCTCCAACCTCTTTCTTTTCTGTTCATCATCTTCAAATTGCCTATTTGCTATTTTTCTGGATGCATCATTTTTTAATCTTTTATTTTTATCTTCTTCGGATTCTTTAAATTTTCGTAATGCTTCGCTCCTTGAACGCCGCAACTTTTTACCTAAACTCGCTTTTTTCTATAAGATAGAAGTTTTCTCTTTTTTTCGTTGTTCAACCGTGCTATTTTATCTCTAAAGTTTTTCGTTTTTTTGAAATGAAATTTCTTTCTCTCTCTTTCTTTTTTAAGCTTTGTCCGATATGATCTTTTTCGTTTGGGCAACATAATTCTAATCTTATGCACAACATTTGACATTTGTGGGGAAAGTTGGTTAGGTGATGAAATTTTCTCTGAAAACGAAGTTTTTTAACAGGATGTTCTTTATTTCCAAAGCGTAAAAATATGGCCGCATTTCTCCAAACCTTAAATAAATATGGAAATATTTCTGCGGCAGCTTGAAGTTCGCATGAAGTACCATACGTTCCTCTTTTTCTCATATCAAAAAAATATACTTTAATATTATTATAGTTGTCACCCTCTGGTGTGGTAGTAAAAAATTTGAAACGGTTCCAATTTTGGACCACATAATCCACAATAATATTACGCACTTCCATTCCCCTTGAAGCTGTTGCATAGACTACATGAGCAAGAGACGAAAACAAACAATTTTCGTCCCCATCAATTGGGAAGACTTTGTTACAGACACCGTCCAAAACATCCATCATTGCAAATTATTAATTAAAAAATAACTGAAAACGAAATTGTTTAACATTTTTTTTTAAATTTAAATGTATGTTAATCCCCTCATAAGAAACAAAGAATATAAATCAGGGATGTAATTATAATAAATGTAATTAAATTTAAAAAGTTTTTTTTTCATACTACAACAGGATCGAGTTTTATTCAATTCTAGGATTGCTTGGAAATTTGTTTCCATATTGTATTTTGTACTGAAAAAAATGCATCTACGAATAGGTTTTCTAAATAATTCAATAATGCTATTGCATTAGCCTTTCGCTGCCGGCATTAAACTGTAGGTCCCTTCAATGAGTTTAAAAATAGAATCGGATGCAGATTATTCACTGAGAGAAGTCTTTCCATGCCCTTAACGGAATTAGTTTTTTATAGGAAAATGTTGAAAAAAATAACGAACCATTGAATACTCTTATATATATTTACGCTCTCTGATTTAAATCCTCGGCGTTTTGCATAGTGCTGTTTATTAACCATCCACCAAACCGAAGTATAGTAAAATGTAAACGTATGAAACAGTTGATACCAAACACCGAAAAAATCTCTGCTTATTTATACGAAATATTCGTAAAAACGTGTTTCGAAATAATTAATTTAGATGAATGTAAATAACAGTTACTTTCTCTTAGAATATGATTGTTCTTTTAATGACTTTACAAACAAATCTTGAAAATCAAAACAAAAACCCAATATTTCTGTTAGTAATTATGTATGTGATATAATAAGATTATCTCTCCTTTTCAACAGCAGTATTAAAATCTGATTCCACTATGATTTATGGCAGAGAAAATACTTTCAGCATAACAAATTTTATGTTATAATATCGAAATTATAAAAATTCTTTAAAAAATACATAATGCAAAATTTAGAGTTTTATGATGAAATAAGCCACATGTACAGCCCGGAGACCGAACATTAGGAATCTGACAATGCTATGATCTTCCTCAGACAGAGGGCTTTAAATATAAAAAGTGTCATTAGGAAAACGCAAAAGCTTCCTGCATAAAATATAAAAAAAAGTTAATGGTTTATTCAAGGACCACGCCCACCGCCCACAGACCGAAAATTGGGCTACGTCTTACATCAGTGGCGCAAATGAGCTTTACGTATGCCAAATTTCATCTTTCTGCGACGTCAGACGGCTTCAGAAAGCTGCGGAAAGAGAACCGGACATACATCCGGACATAAAACGAAATTATATATATAGATTATGAATAGTTTTTTTGTATTATTATTGTAGTGTATAATCTTATAAATGAATTATAAATTGTTTTTTTTTTGTATTATTATATCACCCTGTATTTTATATATCAATAAATTATAAAAATTGATTGGCAACCCTGTACACAAAGTGTCAAATAGTAAAATTTTTTTTAGCTCCGTAATTTTTTACAATTTTTGTTGAATAATTCTAGTTAAAATATTTTTTACAAAGACAACCTGCTTTTTAAACAAATAAATCGTTGTGTAAAGTGTTAATCTTGTGGAGTACTACTGCGAGATTCGTTATTTTTGTGTTTTTCAACATTCCCTTCAAACTACACTGGCGGCGGCTTTTGCTTTTATTGGCTGTAAACATCTACATATATATTTTACAACATTGTGCCTTATTTACAACATTGTACTTAAATACTAAAACTGCAGTATAGAAACCATTATATGAACATATTATTTTCTACAATTGGTTTGGTGTTTTTATTTTGTTAATAATTGGCGCTCCGCTAACAATCAGCAGATTATAATAAACACCAGGTGTTGCCAGATTTCCTTTTTATCGTATAAGTGGGGGATAATGCCTAATTGTGTAATTTAAAAAACCAATGAATAATAAACGTACACTTGAAGCTACATCGCCTGATTACACTGAAAAGAATAGTAAAAAACATTTGTCTTGTCAGAATATGGCTGAAAACAGTCAAACAGCATCCCAAGACGTTTTCTCGTGGAGTAGGTTTAGCGATCTATTGGATGATAAACTGAAAGATGTCGCTAGAAAAACAGACCTAGTAGTGATCCAAACAGAGATACAAGAATTAAAAGAAGAGAACATAAGACTTAAGAATGATATTAAAAAGCTCACATCACGTCTTGAGTACATTGACCGTAGGTCGCGTTCTTCTAATGTTGTTGTTGCCGGTTTGAATTGTAAAAATGTACAAACTGCAAGAGAAAAATTTACAAAACTATGCAGTGATGTATTAAAAGTCAACGCTGATGTGGTGTCAACCCGCATGATTTCTTCTGGAAAATCGTTTTTGTTCAGCTTAGGATCGAGTTCGCAGGCTTACAACGTCGTTGCTGCTAAGGGTTTATTAAAAGGTCAAGATCTGTTCATTCAAAAAGATTACACTGAAGATGAACAAAATGTGCGATATAACCTGAGACAATTAAGCAAAAATATTTCAAAAGCTAATGATTCTATTAAAGTCAGGCTTGGTGAGTTTTGTATATATATAAATAACAACAAATATACGTGGTCCAATGGCAAAGTTTGTGCTGATTCTGTTAATAATGCTGAGTACTTAAAAAATCTTTTATCAAAATGTAATTTTGTTATTGATGTTTGCAATAAGGATAGTATGAATACAGTAGATTGTAATGTTAAAAATCTAGATATTTCAAATTCCCAATAGCAATTTTATTTATGCCATTTAGTTTCATATAATGTAGCAAACCTTGAAAAATCATTAAAATTTAGTAAATTTATTACATATATCAATAATTTTGATGTATTTTTTCTTTTTGAAACCCATGTTACAGCTGATAGACAGCACTTGTTTTCGTCATATTTTAATAATTATTGTTTATATTGGATTGCAGCTACGAAAACGCATAGAGCTGGTCGTGCTAGTGGTGGCTGTTTATATGGTTTCAAAGAAAATCTTAAAAATACTTATGCTTTTAAATTTTTAAACATCTCCAATAATACGGTATTAAGCGCTAAATTTGAAGGTAATGTGTTTTACTTTATCCCAAGTTATTTAAACTGCACTAAATGGAATAATGATTTCGAAAAATTTGAAGAATTTGTACAGGAACTTGATCCTTCAAATTTTTGTATTGTTGGTGATCTAAATGCGAGAATTGCAAATGAACAAGTTTTAGATGGTAACTTTTTGAAAGATTTACCACATATTAATAAAGCTAGATCTTCAAAAGACAAAGAACTTAATGCACAGGGCAGAAAATTGATGAATCTTATTGAAAATGTCGGTGGGATTGCACTTAATGGTAGAACTGGTAACGATGCTGTAGGGGAATTCAGCTTTTGTGGGGTTATGGGTAGCTCTGTGATTGATTATTGTATTTGTTCACTTAACTTTCTACAATATGTTGATGATTTCTGTATTGCATCCAAGCCTTTTTCTGACCACATGCCACTATGCTTAAAAATTAAATCATCGTGCCGTGTTGTTAATTCCAATGAAAATAATACAATTCAAAGACTGCGTTGGAACAGTAAATTGTCTGATAAATACAAGGAAAATCTTTCATTACTTGCTAGCTATGTTGATCTACAGTCTAATGAAACGGTTGATGAAATGGTTGTGCATCTATGTAACAAAATAAAGTTGGCTTATGTTACTAAGGTAAACAAACGTTTTTTTGAACCCAAGCAGAAATGGTTTGATTGGAAATGTGCTCGTGCTAGGAAACTTATGCTAAGGAAGCTATATCTTTATAGGAAAAAGCACAGTTCGGTAAACAAATCTCGATATTTTGCATCTAGAGCTTGCTATCTTAAGATATGTAATAAAAAGAAAATAGATTTGTATAATAAAAATATTGACCAATTAAACAAGGTGAAATGTAGCAGTGAATGGTGGAAGCTATCCAACTCTATGAAATCGCGTTCATATTCTGTTAAAGGTTCACTAAATTCCGACGATTTTCGTTCTCACTTTAGTTCGTTACTGCAGGCAGATGTTGATTCCCAGACTATCAGCTGGTCAATGCCATATTTTATTGATCCGATCCTAGACTCACCCATGGAAATGTGTGAACTTTTTTTCGTTTTAAAATCACTTAAGGATAATAAATCTCCTGGTCAAGATGGTATCGGTTATGAATTTTATAAAAATGCTCCTAATTCTTTTATTAATGAAATGTTATCTGTCTTTAACAAAATTTTCCTATATGAACAAATTCCATCCAGCTTCCGAAAATCTATACTGATACCTCTTTTCAAAAAGGGTGATCCCAATCTCCCATCAAACTATCGAGGGTTATCGCTGATTAATACCTCATGCAAAATATTTAATACCATTATACTGAATCGTTTAACGGAATGGATAGATCGTAACATGATTCTTAATGAATTTCAAGCCGGATTTAGAAAGAATTATTCAACCGTTGACAACATTTTTAACCTCGTTAATATTGTGTATTTAAACAAAGTAAGCAATAAAAACACATATGCTTTCTTTGTTGACTTTTCGTGCGCATTTGATACGATTCCTCGTAATAGTTTATTTTACAAGCTCTCATGCCTTGGTATGTCGTCGAAAATAATAAGAATTTTACAGCACTTGTATGAAAATACGGAAAGTTGTATTTGGGATGGAAACTCTTATTCTGATCCATTTGCAGTTGAAATAGGTGTAAAGCAAGGTTGTATATTAAGCCCTCTATTATTCTCATTATATGTTAATGATTTGGCAGATGAGTTACCCGGGGGTGTAAATGTTGCGGACGTTAATGTTAAAATACTGCTCTATGCCGACGACCTTGTTTTATTATCGGATACTCCAACAGAATTGCAAAAAATGATTGATTGTTTATACAATTATTGTTCAACGTGGTCCTTGAAAGCTAATCTAGATAAATCTAAAATAGTGGTATTTCGTTCCGGTAATAGAATTTCTTCAAATTTAAACTGGGTTTTTGGTGGTGATAATATTGGGATTGTAAACAGTTATAAATATCTTGGTGTAGACATTGGGCCTCATGCATAAAACGTGAGCTTGAGCTCTGACTCGTTTTTTTGAGTAAAAGGTGCTTGTCGTACGCATAATAAAATTTGATGAATTTGCTTTTACTCACTGCTTACGTTTGAACTCGTCTTGCTCAGTTTGAACTAAGTTAGATGAGCATGTGCTCATTTTCATATGCATAAAAACAAGCTTTTGCTTCCTTTTGTGAGCTCTTGCTCAAATTTTGTTGAGCATGCCTTATAGTTGACTCGCGTCCTCTAAAAAGGAATCATGGCTGAATATTTTGTACCGCAAAGAAATACAAAATGTTATCAACAGCGTAAAAAAATTTTAGCAAGTGAGGATAAAAAATTGTACAGGTTTGTATTCTTAATTATTATTTTTTTTTTATTTAATTAATAATAAAATGATAAATACATAGGTTTGATGATAGTAGCATCTGCTGGTTGGCTAATTACTTTTTTGAGGAGTCAGAAGAAACACGTGGTGATGCCCTCAGCAACTATGATAAAATGAAACTGTATTTAAGATTTTGTGCCGATCCTGGATTCCAAAATGGTATAGCCACAGATATTGGAGTCCATCAATCAACTGTGTCGCGAACTATTGCCAAAGCAAGCGAGTGGATAAAATTCCCGAAAGATGCTGATGAAATAAAAGATGCTCAAATGAAATGGCAAGGAAATTATTGCTTTCCATTTGCAATTGGAGTGATTGATTGTACGCATATAAAAATTAAAAAACCCTCAAATCAAAGCGATGAGTATATTTGTAGAAAAGGCTTCCACTCTATAAATGTGCAGGCAAATTGTGATGGAAAATAACTTTTTACAAGCGTTGACATATCCTGGCCTGGTTCAGTTCATGACTCACGTATCTTACGAAATAGCGAGTTATGTAGAATTATGCAAAATGCCACAAGCGATGCATTACTTCTTGGGGATGAGGGCTATGGAATATGCCCATGGCTAATGACTCCATTCCGGAACCCAACAACTGACATAGAAAAAACATTCAACAAAGTGTTTACAAGGGAGCGTGTCATTATAGAACGGTGTTTTGGGCAATTGAAGCAAAGGTTTTCGATACTTCAATACAAAATTCGTGTATCGACAGAGTTAGCGCCCTACGTAATAGCCAGTTGTTTCATTTTGCCTAACATAGCTAAATTTTTAAAAGACGATTACATCCTTATCAATGACGATTACAACAATAATGATGTATGCCAATTAGAAAATGATATCGAACAACAAAGAGCAAGAAATTCAGAAGCTGGAAAAAACAAAAGGATGATGATCGCAAATTTGTTATCAAATTAGTTTATTATACAAATAATATAAATGGAAATCTTAAATATTTTTTTGGTCTATAAAAATAAAAAAACGTAAATACATTTCATTGTTTTATACAAAAATAAAATATATGTAATTCAATTTTAGGCATTAAATATATATTAATAAAAATCAAAATTCATGTAATTGCAAGTTTCTTTCCACAAGTTTTTCTTGCAAAATTTGTAATTTTGCAGAAAGGACTTTGTTTTGTTTTAACAAAACAAGCCTCTGCAGACTTTGAAAATTCAAATCTCTTGTCTCATCAGTTTCATAGCGACTCAAAACTGCTGTTGACTTTTTGTTAACCTTCAAAATAAACAACATATAGCAAAATGTAAAATAAAATACAAAATAATATTATAGGTTGGTCATTATTATCAGTTCAACGGCGCTTTCTTTGTTGTTTTGCTACTGGTGTTGCTGTTCTTTTTGTTTCTGAGGATGTTGTTGCTGATATCTCTTCTAATGTATCAAACGTACAGTTGTCATCATTAGTTCCAAGAGAGAGATGAACTGTAAAAAAATAAACGAAGAGCGAAATCAACAACAAAATTTGAATTCGATAACGTTACATTTACCTGGAAGTTTGTTTGTTGAGGGATTTGAATTAGCACAAAGCAATTGTGACAAATCAGTTTCCCAGTTTTTTAAATTTATTTTTTTATTGCCTGTTTTATTTCTGTCTATTTTATTTTTTATACGACATTTCATATTAGCTAATTTTTTTATTATATTTTTCCCCGTTAATTCAATTCCAAATTTCTGCTAAATTTCTTTTACACATTCTTCTATAGTTTGTTTTTTTTTTTATTTTTTATACTTGGTAATTGACTCTTTTCTAAGAAATATTTATTTTGTTTTATTTTTTCCACTAAAAATTTAGAAATGTCGTCATTTTCAACATTATTGTTATTATTTAGTTCTATTTCTACTTCACTCTCACTTGACGACATGTTTACACTTCAATAACAGTTACACGTTTGAACTCCCTTTGCTCAAGTAATTGCAATTGGTTTGAACTCTTTTTTATGCATACGAAATTGAGCAAAAGCTGTTGCTGTTTGATAAAACTCGACTTTATGAGCAATTGCTCACCTGCTTCAACTCAGCGCTTTTACTCGTTTTTATGCATGAGACCCATTACATATAATCTCTCCTTTAGAAAACACTTGAACAATAAATTAGCAGCCTCAAAACTGGCTATAAACTCTACTTGGTCCAAATACATAAACAATCCGCAAATCTCACAGAATAATAAGCTTAAAATATTTCAGGCAGCATCCAGATCTATCATGTTATATGCAGCGCAAGTGTGGGGATATGTGAAATTTGATGAGGTTGAAAAACTATTTAGATTTTTTATTAAAAAAATGTTGTCTCTACCTTCCGCTACACCAAATTACATTTTGTATATAGAAACAAACCTAGAGTCTCTATACGTATCTACCTTAAGACTTCACCTAGACTATATTAATAAAGTATTAAGTATGAATCCTCACAGATTACCTCGTATTTTGGCATTAAAAATTATAGAACAAAATATTTGTTGGGCTAAAGAGTGGGAAAATCTTTGTCAACATATACAGTTTACCCCTGATAACTCTATATCTCCTCTAAGTAAACAGTGGAAACCTATATTGGACCAACTCAAACTCAAGGAACGTAATGATTACATAGAAAATGCAAAAAGTTCACAGTTTCATGATCTATATTCTATACTGGATTACAATGTTTCATCATTATATACTAATTCAAATTTTTCTCCACGTGCAGTCAGTTTAATAATAAGGGCTAGAGGTGGCTTGTTAGATTTGAATGCAAGGTCTTTCAAAAATAACACTGTTGGTATTTGTACAATGTGCAATTTAGATGCGTCGGAAAATACCTTCCACTTTATTGGTGTTTGCCCATTGTACAAAGAATTTAGAATACAATATTTTGGTAAAACCATACTAAATTTGAGTGAAGTTATATGTATACTAAATGGCTTAAACTTTTTCTCCCTATATAAATATATAGAAGTTTGTTTAAAATATAGAAGATTTATTTTAAATGAATTTGTTTCTTAATTTTACATGAAAATATTAACTTATAATTATAATCCTGTTATTTTTAGTAAAAATTATATAAAATCAATATTTTGTAAATAAATTTTACTTTCCTAGAATTGTGCCAATCTGGCTTACAACAAAATGTTATGCCAAATATAGATTTAGATATTAAACATATTGTAAATGAATTAAATATGTACATACAAAAATCTATTAATAAATAATAATAATAAATAATAATAATTATAAAAAATTACATTATTATTATATAAAAAAAAAAACTAAGAGCCAAGCCAGAGCGTATCCCACTCTGGTAAGTATTACCTTCGGGTAGTGCCCACCGCACACTGGTTCATATTTTGAGAAGGCGGCCAAAATTATTTTTTTTATTTTCTCCGATTTTAAAATTTTTTTATTCATGTGAAAGTAAATACTAGTGAACCTCAGGAGCCAAAAAATTTAACCCTATTTCAACTATTTCATTGAGAATAGTGTGGTCCGAAATGGACTTTCTCAATATTTGGTTATAAAGGGTGGTTAAATTTCAAGGGCCGATGTTGATTGTTAATAAAACACAAACTATTTAGGAAATTATTGTAATTTTATTTTATTATGATATATTGGTATTACTCAATTATGTATGGATCAAAATATCGGCCAAATGGGCGCCGCGACCACGGCGGCACACCTCCATCCGATGGTCCAAATTTTCGATGACCCTGAGGCATAATGGAGGTTCTATGCCGTTAATGTGCCGAATTATCTCATCCTTTAGTTCTTGAATTGTTGCTGGCTTATCGACGTACACCTTTTCTTTCAAAAAACCCCAAAGAAAAAAGTCCAACGGTGTCAAATCACATGATCTTGGCGGCCAATTGACATCGCCATTACGTGAGATAACACGGCCATTGAATTAGTTGCGCAAAAGAGCCATTGTTTCGTTAGCTGTGTGGCAAGTGGCACCGTCCTGCTGAAACCACATATCGTCCACATCCATATCTTCCAATTCGGGCCATAAAAAGTTCGTTATCATCTCACGATAGCGGACACCATTCACAGTAACTGCCTGACCGGCCTCATTTTGGAAAAAATACGGCCCGATGATGCCGCCAGCCCATAAACCGCACCAAACAGTCACTCTTTGTGGGTGCATTGGTTTTTCGACAATCACTCTTGGATTCTCATTCGCCCAAATGCGGCAATTCTGTTTATTGACGAATCCACTGAGGTGAAAATGTGCCTCATCACTGAAGATGATTTTCTTCGAAAATTGATCATCCACTGTTGCCATTTCTTGCCACCATTCTGCCCATTCACGACGTTTGGAATGGTCAAGAGGCTTTAGTTCTTGAGCCAATTGCACCTTGTAAGCGTGTAAATGCAAGTCTTTATGCATAATGTTCATCACCGACGAGCGTGAGAGGTGCAATTGTTGGGCACGACGACGAGTTGAGGTGGACGGCTCTTCAGCCACACTATCGCGAACAGCAGTAATATTTTCTGCAGTACGAGCTGTACGAGCATGCACTGGTGTTCTCACATCTTCTACAGACCCGGTTTGCTCGAATTTTTCCACGATTTTTGCGATTGTACGCACATTTGGACGATCAAATTGACCAAAAAAATCACGAAGTGCACGATATGCATTTTGATTTGAACGCCCATTTTCATAATAAGTCTGGATAACTTTAACACGTTGTTGGATTGTGTATCTCTCCATGGTTCAAATTGAGTAAGTCTGAAATAGAGAAATGTCAAATAAAATTCGGAAAAAAACTTGGCGTTTAGGTGTGGTTCAGTTTTGAATTTCTGAGTCAATTTTTAAAGTTGAAATGCTCATAACTTTTTTGTTTTTTAAGATTTTTTGACAGAATAAGTTTTGTGAATTAGTTTATTTTATTAGCTACACGTGGTTTAAAGCATTAAACTCTGCGACCTCTAGAACAATTTAATTTTTTTTTAATGTCAAAATTTCCCGGAAATTTCCTACTTTATGGAGCATAAGTCCTGCCCGTCAAAACGCGTCAAAAAATATCTATACTCTCCTGTAGTCCAGAATTTAAGCTACATTTCTATACTCCATTGTACACACATCTGGATACGGCCTTGCGAACTACAGCTATTTCTGTGACCATAGGTAAGATATTCGGTTCAAAAAATAAGTCCTGCAAGGAAACATTACTGAAATTAAAGAAGATGAGTCTTAAAGAATTTTCGACAAATATAGCAGTTCAGGCCACATAAATTATCTAGCACGTCAGGTTATCAATTAATTTGGAGAAGGTAAAGGTATTGCCATTGTTATGAACTTATTGTGGGTGAACGGATGCTGCAAAACGAATAGGCGACATAAATAGACTAACACGTTAGATTTCTGAGTAAGTTAAACATTAGTAAATAGCCGCAACATAAACTACATAGTTTAATTACCTGAAAATTGCAACTTAATTTAAAAAAATGGAAGAGCAGGTAAATGGTAAAAAAACTAGCACGCAGTTATATTTTACGTGAAAATTACCTACATGTTACCTGTTAAATTATTGAAAACAGGGGTTTTTTATGTTTTAAAGAAATGCTAATAAAAGATTAAATTTGAATTTAAAAAAGGGTTTTTAAGTTTCAAAGAAGTGGTAACAAAAGATCATTTAAAAAAACTTCTATCAAGAGTATAAAAATGCATGCATTCATAATTTTACCTTTATTATTGTTTAAACAATGGCTTAGTTCAGTTATAAAGTTTTCGCAGATATATATTTTCAACAGAAAGATGAAAAAGATTTTGTGTTACACATAATGAATAATCCATTCTTTAAATTATGCAACGAACAAGAAATCAAAATACATAAGATAAAAATTAAAAATTGTTCATTTACATCAAGAAAACGGTACCTAAAATGTTCTAGAAACAAGAAAAAGTTTTACTTACGCAACGAAAAATGGCTAACAAATGATCAGATTTTTAAGAAGCTGTCAATAATCGCTAAGGAAACTGGAAAAGTGGGTCGGCCCGCAAAACACATTGACAATTGCAGTGAAAGATCACGAAGACGCAAGCTTGCAAGTATCAATGAAGAAATTTCGCATGGTATGATAAGGAATTCATTTCTGCATCAAATTCAACCAACGCAAAATAAGAAAACAAAAATTGCAATAATTGAAAAAATAGTAGAAGCGAGCCCTAAACGCACAAAGAGGATTTTAAAAAGTATGCCTACACCAACTGAAGAAATGAAATTTACTCCAGAAGAAGCATTTGCACTATTTTTGGATTTAAAAAAAATTGTGAAATCTTTCCAGCATATCTAGATTTAGTTTCTGTCAAAAAAGAGTGCTTACCTTCACAAACGGCTATTAGTGTAACTTCAAGTTCAGCAGAAGTAAAATTCCAGGCTCTTCTCCAACACACTGCAGAACGATTATTAAATACACTTGATGCTGACTGTTTAAAAAAACTTAAAAATTGCAGCATCACTTTGTTTTCTAAATGGGGATGTGATGGAAGCTCTGGTCAGAAACAATACAAGCAATGTAATTCAGAAAACTCATCTGATGCTAACTTATTCATGGTATCTTTAGTTTTATTACGTTTAAGAAAAACTTATATTGGCTTAGAGCCGTCAACCAGTAGAGTTACAGAAATGGATCTATGGAAAAATGAAATTCCCTCTTCAACAAAGTATTGCAGACCAATAAAGTTTGTTTACAAAAAGGAAACTAAAGATGTCATAACTGAAGAAGTTCGAAATATTAAAGATCAAATTAAAGAACTTCAACCGGCAATATTTAAATTTGATGACCAATGCATTGAAATTAATTTTCAAATGTTCCTTACAATGATCGATGGAAAAGTTGCACAAGCATTAACCGAAACAAAGTCTTCGTCAAGCTGTACCATATGCCAAAAGACATCAAGTCAGTAGTGTGTTTAGAGCGGTTCTAGCGCAACTTCGCCATACAAAGTTGGGAGCATACCAGTATGGGTGTTCACGATCTGTAAACAATAATAAAAAGTTGGGTGGATATCATGAGGGTTATTCACAGACTGTGAACATCCTAATGCCATGCATTTACTCCTGAAAAATAGAGGCAAAAGGGACATGACGTGTAAAAAAAGTTGTTTATTTATGATTTTTAAAATTTTGTGAGGGATGATAATTTTACTTGTGCATAAGAATTTGTGGGAAAAATTTTTTTTTTGTTTATTTAGTGGCAGGTGTTAAATTTCTTCGTGTACGTAACTTGAAGATTTTAAAATTATGTGAGGGATGATAATTTTACTTGTGCGTTTTCGTATTAAAGATAAAACTGATCGTGGAATATATATTTTTAGTTTTTTCAGTTATTGTGTGTGTGTTTAGAATAGTTAATGACTTTATTGCATAGGTTTTCTAGTGACTTTTTGCTTTGAATGACTCGGTAGGTTTGTGGAATAGTGAGCTAGTCTATCAGTATAAGGGTTGCATATTTGATTATCACCAGAGACTCTGGTCTGTTTTACTACAGCAGACTAAGGATCTAAGCAACTATTGATCGGTTAATAATTTAAAAGATTGTTTATAGTAGTGTTAATGTATGGGACAATATTTTTTTCCATATATCTATAAATTATGAATTTGTAATTGATGTTTTAAATTTTATAGTTTGCATGAATTTTCTTAAATTGTGGGAGGAATATGAAAATATTGTTGATGAACCTTTTTTTTGTTTAGAATAATTTAAAAGATTGCTTATAGTAGTGTAAATGGAATAACTATTTTTATTGTTTTTCAGTTTTTGTGTCTGTTTAGGACAGTAGCCTTATCTATTATAACTTTACTGCATCGGTTTTCTAGAGACTTTTTGCTTCGAATCCCTCGTTAGGCTTGTGGATAGTGAGCTAGTCTATCAGTACAAGGGTTGTAGATTTGTTTATCAACAGAGACTCTGATCTGTTTCACTACAGTAGATTAAAGGTATAAGTAACTATTGATCGGTAGTGTGTGTGTATACGTGATTGATACCGATTATTCATACGAAGAGTGGGAATCCAACCACTTTTTTTATATCAACAGCAACCGGCTGCACATTAGTTTTAATTAAATTTAACAAAAAGAAGGATTTGTAATTTTTGGGTTTTGTTTATCTTAAAGAGAATTCTATATATTTTTTTTTTTTTTGCTTTAAGTTCCTCGGTAGGTTTGTGAATAGTGAGCTAGTCTATCAATATGAAGATTACAGATTTGATTATCACAAGAGACTCTGGTCTGTTTCACAACAACGGACTAAAGATTAAAGTAACTATTAATCGGTTAATTAAGTTAGCATATAATTTTTGTTGATAACACTTAATAAGCATTTTCTAAAAACATTTGCAGATAGTTTCACTGTTTCTCAATGTTTATAACTTTAATTTTTTTTTTTCTAGTTTGATATTCTACATTGACGGTTTAACGAAGAATTTTGCTATAGGTTGATACTATACAATACCAGTTTGATACTCTACATCTTCAGTTTAATGAAGAACTTTTCTATGGTTTGTCACTCAACAGTGACACTTTAATTAAAAATTTAGTTCAATCTATGCTTATGATAGAGTTATTTTGTGAGGGATGATAATTTGTTTGCTTGCGAGTATTCATATTGACGATTTACTTAGGATTTTTCTAATCATATGTGTGTTTATGCAATCGACAAAAGGGAAAGATATACACAACTGATAGTGGAATAATTATTTTTTAGTTTTTAGTTTTTTTTGCGAGTGTTTAGGATAGTAGCGTTATCTATTATGACTTTGCTGCATCGGTTTTCTAGCAACTTTTAGTGTACGTGCCTTGGTAAGCTTGTGGATAGTGAACTAGTCTATCAGTATAGGAGGTGTAGATTTGATTATCACCAGAGACTCTAGTCTGTTTCACTACAACGGACTATGTGTATATACTGTGAGCGTCAAAATAAAGTGTACAGCTTGTTTTCCCATATAAAGAGTGTCACGTTAAGTTATAAAAAGTTAAATTTCTACTTTGCCAAATTTCAATAGACTTCAAGCTTGCTGTCATCTGTGAAAAATAGGTTGCTCCAAAAATTTACGAAAGCAAGTTGGACAAATAAAAAAGTGATAAAAGTAGAAATAAGAAATTCAACGAAAAAAATACAGTATCTAAAGTGAAGCGTGTTAGGTTTTGCTTTTGTAATACGTCCTAAGACTGGTGGATTGGCCAAAATTTTCTACTAAGAAAACTTTAAAATGGGTGGAATCGATGCCAAAGAGACTAGAAGCCGTCCTAAAAGCACAAAAAAATCAAACAAAGTATTAGCCACTTCAGTTTTCTTAGTATTTTAAAACCGTACACTTTTTTTTGACGCGTTAAAAACGGAGTTAATATGATTTTTATTGTACTGTTTTTGTTGTTTTTGGAGTAATCCAAATTTTAAACTGTAATAACATTGTCCAAAGTTTGGTAAATGATAATAAAATTTTAAAAATGTGTATACTTTTTTACTTAAATAACACTTTTTATATTGGAAAACCAGTTGTTCACTTTATTTTGACGCTGATAGTATATACGCGATTGATACCGGCTTTTCTTGTGAAAAGTGGGAATTTTTATATCAACAGCAACCGGCTGCACATTAGTTTTAATTACATTTAACAAATAGAAGGAGCTGTCATTTTTGGGGTTTTGTTAATCTTAAATAGAATTAGATATTTTTTGTGTTTTTTTTTTTGCTTTGAGTGCCTCGGTAGGTTTGTGGGTAGTGAGCTAGTCTATCAATATGAAGATTGCAAATTTGACTATCACAAGAGACTCTGGTCTGTTTCACTACAACGGACTAAAGATCTAAGTAACTATTGATCGGTTAATTAAGTTAGCATATAATTTTTGTTGATAACACTTAATAAACATTTTCTAAAAACATTTACAGATAGTTTCACTATTACTCAATGTTTATAACCTTTTATTTTTTTTTCTAGTTTGATACTCTATAATATAAGTTTAATGAAGAATTTTTCTATGGTTTGATACTCTACAATGACAGTATAGTTAAGAGTTTAGTTCAATCCATGCTTAGGATACACTTCATACAGTATATATTTAAACATTATACATACAAATACAATAAAATTTCCATTTTATTAACCATAGTACATGGTTTATTAATTGTTTTGATAACATTTAGTAAAAGTTTATATATAGTATAAACTTGAAGTCGACTATAGCAATAGAATATTAAATGTTACTGAAAAAAGGAAATCATATTACAAAATCAATTAAGATGATCTAAAAAAGAGTATTACATAGGAGTTTTGAATATTTAATAAGGGAATATCTATTATATCTGCTTATAATTATCAGTTAGGAATTTAAAGATAACAAATTTTTTTTTTTTATAATTATTATAGCTTTATATGTTTTTTTTTTCTAGTATATTAACCATACATTATCATACCATACCATTATAATACAATTTAAAATAGTTAACTCCGCAAAATAAAATCACAAACTTTATTTATTTATGTCAAACCTTACTCCATTAATCATTTATTTATACTTTATATATACTAATACAATGAAATTAATAGTTCAATAACCATATTATATGTTTTTGTATATCGTTTTGTAATTCCTATAATTTGTTTTCCTATTATTTTCCTTCTATACTTAATATTTATACACTTCCATACATCCTTAAATATACATTCCGTTTTAAGCATGTCTATACTATACATATATATAAATTTTCTCCTTTACTAACATTCCTATATTTAGTCTTAATCTTATGATCTTAGTCTTGATTTTAATCTTAATCTTAGTGTTAATCTTGATAGTAGCCTTTTGGTCTTGGTTTTATAGTTTCAGATCTCGATCTTAGTTTTTGTATAGACATCTCATTTACAAACCTATAACTGCAATCTCATCAAACCTATCACACAAGACGATTGTCTTCTGTTTTTCAAGAAAATCCATACTAATCCTTTCCATTTTATCAACTCTATCCATTATATTATTATTTTAATTTTAACAAATCTTATAAATTCTATTCAGTTCTCACATAATTTTATTCATTCTATATACAACCTTAAACATTATCTCATATTTATATATACAGTTTTTCAAACCACTTTTAAAAACATAGTTTGATTTTTACTTGTCTATATATATATATATATATATATGTATATATATATATATATATATATATATATATATATATATATATATATATATATATATTAATTTGTTAGAATCAAACCATCAATTACCATCATGATCTTATTAATGTCATATATTTTATTTTTTTGTGTGTTATGGTTAATTAGACAGACAGTTATTTTTTTTTTTTGTTTCAGTTTTAAATGTAAGTTGAACTGATGAGTTTTGTGTTCTATAAACCACACATATGTTAACGATGGACGGAGATCGTTTACATAAACACGTAGCTGTGTATTTAAACCTAAAAATCAAATTTTATTTTTAGTTTTATATGAACAGCCCACCAACCAGTCGGATTGGTTCACGTTTAAATTGATTTAAAAAGTAATTCTAAGTAAATAAGTTGATTTAGTATATAAGTAACTAGGATCAGATGAATTTCATGTAAAAATCGAGATGCATTGAACCCGACCCCCTCAGATATCGATGAAATTTTGTTCATAGCTAAATTTGATCAATACAAACAAGCTCTCATTTTTAGAAATGACTGTTTTGCGATTTTTTGGGCGTGACACAGTGGGAACGTTTTCAGAAAAACGCGAAAATGGTCGAAAAGAGCTCCATTTAAACTACAATAACTCAGAATCGGCTAAACCGATTTCCATGATCTTGGTATCATTAAAAAGATATTTTAACAGGCTTTATGACACGTTTAAAAAAAAAAAAGAAATACACTGTAAAAAAATTTATAACAAAAAAAAATTTTAACTGACGAAAAAACCAAAAAGATCAAGGTTTTTTTTACAGTGTATTAATTTTTTAGAAAGGGTTATCCTTCATCTATACCATATCAAAAAATAAAAATGGGTTCTTTTTTAGTTTTTTTTATATAATTTTTTAAGTAGTGTCACTTCTAGTAATTGCCCTTATATTTTATAACAAAAAAAAAATTTTAGGTAACGAAAAACGAAAAAAGATCAAGGATTTTTTACAGTGTATTACTTTTTTAGAAAGGTATTTCCTTCACCTATAACATATCCAAAAAGTAAAATGGGTTCTTTTTTAGTTTTTTTTATATAATTTTTTAAGTAGTGTCACTTCTAGTAATTCCGCAAAATTCTGAATAAAAAAATCAATGTATTCTTCATAATAATTTTCTATTTTGCCATAAACATTTATTACTTTACCCATAATAAAGAGAAATATATATAGAACAAAAAAAAGAAATACACTGTAAAAAAATTTTAACTGACGAAAAAACCAAAAAGATCAAGGTTTTTTTTTACAGTGAATTAATTTTTTAGAAAGGTTTATCCTTCATCTATACCATATCAAAAAATAAAAATGGGTTCTTTTTTAGTTTTTTTTATATAATTTTTTAAGTAGTGTCACTTCTAGTAATTGCCCTTATATTTTATAACAAAAAAAAATGTTAGGTAACGAAAAACCAAAAAAGATCAAGGATTTTTTACAGTGTATTACTTTTTTAGAAAGGTATTTCCTTCACCTATAACATATCCAAAAAGTAAAATGGGTTCTTTTTTAGTTTTTTTTATATAATTTTTTAAGTAGTGTCACTTCTAGTAATACGTACCGAAAGTTTTCGAAATAATTCGAATAACAGCGAAAATATCTGGTCACATTCACAAAATAGTTCAACAATTCTAACATTTTTTAAATGTTTACAAATATTAAACCATCAACAATTGTTTATATTATTTGCCATGTTTTTATTAATTTGTGTTTTATTTTATTTAAATTTTTTTTAAGTTAATTATTTGTAAGAAATTTTGCGCTGCTCAAATTTGGCAGTCAGAATATCTGCGCACATGTACAAAAGTTTAATTTATCGGAATGAATGAATGAAAGCCTTGAGTTCCTGTTATAGTTTTAGCTTCTTTGTATCTTGAAAATAGCTTTTCTTTCGCTGACAAATGATTCTGGGTTGGTGGTTAACGTTTCCAGAACACATCTAATCGTTGTATTCTACTTTTTGTATATTATTTCTTCAGTTTGGTTATTTTCAAAATGTTTTAGCATATGCGTTTTTAGATTATTTAAATTTTTAAAGCAGTGACCACACATTGAAACGCAACACCCGCTTTTTTCTATGTCACCATTACAAACAACGAATTTGAGAACATCTTTGTAGTCGGTAAATGTGCATTCTCCTTCAATACAAATTGATTTTAAGCCACTTTTTTCAAACATCAATTTCATATTCTGATGCAATGTGCATACACAGATATTTTGCTGGTTTCCAACTCCAAGTTTCATACAATTTTTTGGCCTTAACATTGTAAATTTTGTAAAACCCACTTTGGCCAAGGGATGTTTTTTTTTTAAATCGTAGTAAGATTCGCGTAGTGAAGATAACATCAGTCTTTTTTGAACTTTTTCACGTAAGTTTCCTTGTTTAACAGTAATTGAATCTTGCGATCCAGGCATCATTCGGCTAATTTCATCATCTTCATAAAATAACTTGACTGTGCTTAGAGTTTCGGTTGGTAAACTCCTTTTTGCGGTTAAAACATATTCATAATTTTCCTGGGACAATGTTTATTTATTTTACCTGTTAACCCTTCGTCAGGTACATATTTTGAGCCCTTAGTTCTGGCACATGGTGTCTACCTGTGGAAGAATAAATATACCTGAAAAAATCTTTGGAAAGAAAAGGGCAACAATTTTTTTGTTCTATATATATTTCTCTTTATTATGGGTAAAGTAATAAATGTTTATGACAAAATAGAAAATTATTATGAAGAATACATTGATTTTTTTATTCAGAATTTTGCGGAATTACTAGAAGTGACACTACTTAAAAAATTATATAAAAAAAACTAAAAAAGAACCCATTTTTATTTTTTGATATGGTATAGATGAAGGATAAACCTTTCTAAAAAATGAATACACTGTAAAAAAAACCTTGATCTTTTTGGTTTTTTCGTCAGTTAAAATTTTTTTTTTGTTATAAATTTTTTTACAGTGTATTTTTTTTTTTTTAACGTGTCATAAAGCCTGTTAAAATATCTTTTTAATGATACCAAGATCATGGAAATCGGTTTAGCCGATTCTGAGTTATTGTAGTTTAAATGGAGCCCTTTTCGACCATTTTCGCGTTTTTTCGAAAACGTTCCCACTGTGTCACGCCCAAAAAATCGCAAAACAGTCATTTCTAAAAATGAGAGTTTGTTTGTATTGATCAAATTTAGCTATGAACAAAATTTCATCGATATCTGAGTTGGTCGGGTTCAAAATTTCAGTTTTATCTCGATTTTTAAATGAAATTCATCATCAGTATTAACGTATATCTAATATACTCTTCACTTTTGTAGTGTGATGATTTTCTATATTAATCATGATGAGAACATAGTGAAACTATATAATTTAATGTAAAAGTATAAATTTATATGGGATGTACTATCTATACTTTATGGGTTTGGTTGCAATTTGAGAGTTAATTTAATGAAATTTTATTATTTTAAAGAAATTTGTGATTATCATGTAAACCTATACACAACCAGCCTATCAGCTGGGTATACGGATATCAAAATATTAATTTAAAAATTAATTCTAAGTAAGTTGATTCCATGTATTAAGAAGTTGATGTAGCTTTATTTAACAAATATTTAAAAGTGTTAAAAAACATCATCATGAACGTATATCTTATATCCATTTCATTAATGTGTTGTAGGTAAAAAAGAAGAAAAAAAAAACAAACAAATCAAAAATTATCAAATAGAAATAAATCAGCACATATGTATGTATGTATTTATATTGAAAATAAACTTCCAAAAACCATCAAACTAAACTCTTAATTAGAAATAACATATCTTAAACCAATATATTGTAAAGTTCTTAACTGTTACCTATAGACATATGAATTTGTGCCTTTCTCTTTATAATATTCTATATATTGCTTGTGTAATATGATTCTATTGTGATATTATCAGTCAATATTCTGATGGTACAGTCAACTATAAGTTTATATTATATATAAATTTTTAATGATTGCTGTTAACACATTATATAAAACCATATATTATGGTTAATAAACTTTGAATTTAATGTTGTAAGTGCATAACGTGTAAATATGTATATGGTATGAATCTCTCTCAGCTAAAGTATAATCATAAGACAAACTAATTGAATGTATTTAAGAATTGTGTGTATTTTATATCGAATCAATTCATGTTGAATATATTAGTGTTGTTGTTGTATTTTATAATAATGTATCTTATATTTGGTCTGTTATTTAAATCTGATATTAATTCTCTCAAAATAGGTAACTGTTTTATGCTACCAGATTAAAAATAAGGTATCTTGATGTAAAGTGGTAGGTTTTCAATTAAATAAAATGATGAATCACTCATTCGATGTCGGTTATGATTGTTTAAATCGTACTTACATCCAACTATAAGCTCAATTCTTATTCAAAGTTATTCAATTATGAATCCTCTATCAATTCTGTTATTATCTATATGTCTTAATAAATGTGAATTAGTCAACAGAATTAAACGGATAACATCTCTATCATTTCAACCTTTGGTGATTATAACCAGTTTAATTAAAATCACAATATCAACATTTGTAAAATTAATATTTCTGATTATGATGATGTTAAAGTATCTTGACTAAAAAAAAAAACATATATAAACCTGATTTTGATAATAATGATTATGATTTGTTGGTTTCAACGAAAACATAAAAACAAAATATATTAAAACCCAATTTTGATGATTATGATAATAGAATTGTTGGTTTTAATGAGAAAAGGATATAACTAATCTCAATTATGATGATTATGATAATGAGTATAATGATAATGAAAAGGTTGAAATAACTAATATGAAAATTTTCAAATCAAACAAGTTTAAAATGAAGGAGAAATCCTAAATCATATGTATCTCCTACATTTAAGAATATAAAGTTTTTAACGAATAATAAAAATAATAAAAAAAAAATATTTGGCATTAATAAGATCATGATGGTAATTGATGGTTTGATTCTAACAAATTAATATATATATATATATATATATATATATATATATATATATATATATATATATATATATGTTAATATTTGTTAATATTTCATTCAAAAACTCTGTATTATAAGAAACCTGATTTAAAGTAATATAGAGACATACTTACCGAAACACTGCATTCAGATGTAACTTTCTATCCAATATATAAATTTAAGGTAGAAAAACTATCAGCGTATCTCAGTGTATAATCAAATTACTTAATATAAATCTAAATTTTCATTTAAGTTTTTGGATTATTTTTTAATATAGTAGACAAGTAAAAGTCAAACTATGTTTTTAAAAGTGGTTTGAAAAACTGTATATATAAATATGAGATAATGGTTAAGGTTGTATACAGAATGAATAAAATTATGTAAGAACTGAATAGAATTTATAAGATTTGTTAAAATTAAAGTAATAATATAATGGATGGAGTTGATAAAATGGAAAGGATTAGTATGGATTTTCTTGAAAAACAGAAGACAATCGTCTTGAGATTGAAGTTATAGGTTTGTAAATGAGATGTCTATACAAAAACTTAGATCGAGATCCGAAACTATAAAACCAAGACCAAAAGGCTACTATCAAGACTAACACTAAGATTAAGATTAAAATCAAGACTAAGATCATAAGATTAGGACTAAATATAGGAATGTTAGTAAAGGAGAAAATTTATATAAATGTATAGTATAGAAATGCTTAAAACGGAATGTATACTTAAGGATGTATGGAAGTGTATAAATATTAAGTATAGAAGGGAAATAATAGGAAAACAAATTATAGGAATTACAAAACGATATACAAAAACATATAATATGGTTATTGAACTATTAATTTCATTGTATTAGTATATATAAAGTATAAATAAATGATTAATGGAGTAAGGTTTGACATAAATAAATAAAGTTTGTGATTTTATTTTGCGGAGTTAACTATTTTAAATTGTATTATAATGGTATGGTATGATAATGTATGGTTAATATACTAGAAAAAAAAAACATATAAAGCTATAATAATTATAAAAAAAAAAAATTTGTTATCTTTAAATTCCTAACTGATAATTATAAGCAGATATAATAGATATTCCCTTATTAAATATTCAAAACTCCTATGTAATACTCTTTTTTAGATCATCTTAATTGATTTTGTAATATGATTTCCTTTTTTCAGTAACATTTAATATTCTATTGCTATAGTCGACTTCAAGTTTATACTATATATAAACTTTTACTAAATGTTATCAAAACAATTAATTAACCATGTACTATGGTTAATAAAATGGAAATTTTATTGTATTTGTATGTATAATGTTTAAATATATACTGTATGAAGTGTATCCTAAGCATGGATTGAACTAAACTCTTAACTATACTGTCATTGTAGAGTATCAAACCATAGAAAAATTCTTCATTAAACTTATATTATAGAGTATCAAACTAGAAAAAAAAATAAAAGGTTATAAACATTGAGTAATAGTGAAACTATCTGTAAATGTTTTTAGAAAATGTTTATTAAGTGTTATCAACAAAAATTATATGCTAACTTAATTAACCGATCAATAGTTACTTAGATCTTTAGTCCGTTGTAGTGAAACAGACCAGAGTCTCTTGTGATAGTCAAATTTGCAATCTTCATATTGATAGACTAGCTCACTACCCACAAACCTACCGAGGCACTCAAAGCAAAAAAAAAAACACAAAAAATATCTAATTCTATTTAAGATTAACAAAACCCCAAAAATGACAGCTCCTTCTATTTGTTAAATGTAATTAAAACTAATGTGCAGCCGGTTGCTGTTGATATAAAAATTCCCACTTTTCACAAGAAAAGCCGGTATCAATCGCGTATATACTATCAGCGTCAAAATAAAGTGAACAACTGGTTTTCCAATATAAAAAGTGTTATTTAAGTAAAAAAGTATACACATTTTTAAAATTTTATTATCATTTACCAAACTTTGGACAATGTTATTACAGTTTAAAATTTAAAATTTGGATTACTCCAAAAACAACAAAAACAGTACAATAAAAAACATATTAACTCCGTTTTTAACGCGTCAAAAAAAAGTGTACGGTTTTAAAATACTAAGAAAACTGAAGTTGCTAATACTTTGTTTGATTTTTTTGTGCTTTTAGGACGGCTTCTAGTCTCTTTGGCATCGATTCCACCCATTTTAAAGTTTTCTTAGTAGAAAATTTTGGCCAATCCACCAGTCTTAGGACGTATTACAAAAGCAAAACCTAACACGCTTCACTTTAGATACTGTATTTTTTTCGTTGAATTTCTTATTTCTACTTTTATCACTTTTTTATTTGTCCAACTTGCTTTCGTAAATTTTTGGAGCAACCTATTTTTCACAGATGACAGCAAGCTTGAAGTCTATTGAAATTTGGCAAAGTAGAAATTTAACTTTTTATAACTTAACGTGACACTCTTTATATGGGAAAACAAGCTGTACACTTTATTTTGACGCTCACAGTATATACACATAGTCCGTTGTAGTGAAACAGACTAGAGTCTCTGGTGATAATCAAATCTACACCTCCTATACTGATAGACTAGTTCACTATTCACAAGCTTACCAAGGCACGTACACTAAAAGTTGCTAGAAAACCGATGCAGCAAAGTCATAATAGATAACGCTACTATCCTAAACACTCGCAAAAAAAACTAAAAACTAAAAAATAATTATTCCACTATCAGTTGTATATATCTTTCCCTTTTGTCGATTGCATAAACACACATATGATTAGAAAAATCCTAAGTAAATCGTCAATATGAATACTCGCAAGCAAACAAATTATCATCCCTCAGAAATAACTCTATCATAAGCATAGATTGAACTAAATTTTTAATTAAAGTGTCACTGTTGAGTGACAAACCATAGAAAAGTTCTTCATTAAACTGAAGATGTAGAGTATCAAACTGGTATTGTATAGTATCAACCTATAGCAAAATTCTTCGTTAAACCGTCAATGTAGAATATCAAACTAGAAAAAAAAAAATTAAAGTTATAAACATTGAGAAACAGTGAAACTATCTGCAAATGTTTTTAGAAAATGCTTATTAAGTGTTATCAACAAAAATTATATGCTAACTTAATTAACCGATTAATAGTTACTTTAATCTTTAGTCCGTTGTTGTGAAACAGACCAGAGTCTCTTGTGATAATCAAATCTGTAATCTTCATATTGATAGACTAGCTCACTATTCACAAACCTACCGAGGAACTTAAAGCAAAAAAAAAAAAAATATATAGAATTCTCTTTAAGATAAACAAAACCCAAAAATTACAAATCCTTCTTTTTGTTAAATTTAATTAAAACTAATGTGCAGCCGGTTGCTGTTGATATAAAAAAAGTGGTTGGATTCCCACTCTTCGTATGAATAATCGGTATCAATCACGTATACACACACACTACCGATCAATAGTTACTTATACCTTTAATCTACTGTAGTGAAACAGATCAGAGTCTCTGTTGATAAACAAATCTACAACCCTTGTACTGATAGACTAGCTCACTATCCACAAGCCTAACGAGGGATTCGAAGCAAAAAGTCTCTAGAAAACCGATGCAGTAAAGTTATAATAGATAAGGCTACTGTCCTAAACAGACACAAAAACTGAAAAACAATAAAAATAGTTATTCCATTTACACTACTATAAGCAATCTTTTAAATTATTCTAAACAAAAAAAAGGTTCATCAACAATATTTTCATATTCCTCCCACAATTTAAGAAAATTCATGCAAACTATAAAATTTAAAACATCAATTACAAATTCATAATTTATAGATATATGGAAAAAAATATTGTCCCATACATTAACACTACTATAAACAATCTTTTAAATTATTAACCGATCAATAGTTGCTTAGATCCTTAGTCTGCTGTAGTAAAACAGACCAGAGTCTCTGGTGATAATCAAATATGCAACCCTTATACTGATAGACTAGCTCACTATTCCACAAACCTACCGAGTCATTCAAAGCAAAAAGTCACTAGAAAACCTATGCAATAAAGTCATTAACTATTCTAAACACACACACAATAACTGAAAAAACTAAAAATAAATATTCCACGATCAGTTTTATCTTTAATACGAAAACGCACAAGTAAAATTATCAATTATCAAGTTACGTACACGAAGAAATTTAACACCTGCCACTAAATAAACAAAAAAAAATTTTTCCCACAAATTCTTATGCACAAGTAAAATTATCATCCCTCACAAAATTTTAAAAATCATAAATAAACAACTTTTTTTACACGTCATGTCCCTTTTGCCTCTATTTCTCAGGAGTAAATGCATGGCATTAGGATGTTCACAGTCTGTGAATAACCCTCATGATATCCACCCAACTTTATATTAATGTTTACAGATCGTGAGAACACCCCTACTGGTATGCTCCCAACTTTGTTTGGCGAAGTTGCGCTAGAACCGCTCTAAACACACTACTCAAGTCAATTAAGCCAACCCCCATCACAAGACAATAGTTTTAATGAAGCATACGAATTTGGAATGTCCCCTCTTCATACCAGAATTCGTTTTATGGAGCATATTCTTAAATTGGGTTATGATTTGGAATTTGGCCCGTTAGGCGAAACAGTGTTAAAAAGCAAAGAAAATGTGGAAAAAAGGAAGCAAACAAAAAAACAAATTCAAGAAAAATACCTTCACCTAGGCCTTATAATTGATCAGCCAAAACAAGGAGAAGGAAATTCAAATGATGGAAACACTGCAAGGAGATTCTTTTCCGATCCAGAAACTGCAGCATCTATCACAGGAGTACATTTTGAATTAATAAGACGATTCCAGATCATTTTACAAGTTATATCATGTAGCAGAAAGATAAATGCAAAAAAATTTGGCCAGTATGCAAATTAAACAGCAATTCTTTATAACAAAGAATATTCTTGGAGACATATGCCAACCACAGTTCATAAAATTTTATACCATGGGGAACAAATAGTTCAACACAATATGCTACCAATTGGAGATCTATCTGAAGAAGCGCAAGAAAAAAGGAACAAAGACTACAGATTCTTCCGCGAGCATAACACAAGAAAAATGTCCAGATGTTGTACTAATGAAGATCTTATTACTTTTTTGTTGTGCACATCAGATCCATATATATCCAGTATTCGACAAAAATGGAAATCAACCTCAATCGAATTAGAGGAAGAAGCTAAACAACTTCTGGAAAATAAAACCCAAAGCTATTTAGAAGAAATTTTTACTAATACTTTTTAATTTAAGATTATTTATAGATTATAATTTGTTTTTGATTTAAGTATATATTTGTATTAATAAATAAAAATAAAATACACATACATCTCAAACCAAAAATAAAAATTGAATTACCTAAAATGTTATCGATAGCCAAGAATGCTATTTGGGCATTTTTCAAAATATTCCTTTTCAGTTTTATCCTTATAACAACTCGTCTCGTCCCAAAAAAGCCAACCGTTGGCCCTGTGAATATTGGGACTAAAAAATTTACAGGGGCCAAATATTGGCATTTTCTGACAGGCTCTAAGTTCGACAATAAAAAATAAGTATCAGTTGTAAAATACAAGAGAAATAATGATAAATTATAAAAAAATCATATTTGAAATATTCAACTTTTACACCGAAACTCAACAAAAACATGAAAATGCATTTTGAACTCCCAATAACTTTTGCTCCTATCAGTCGAATTTTACGTTTTAGCGCAAATTAAAGCCTAACATCGCACCTATCGAGAAAAAAAAAATCGCATTAAAAAATACCGATCCAGTCAAAAGTTATGGAATTTTGACCGCCTTCTCGTAAAATTTCCCACTGTGCACCGGTCAAACCCGCCTAGTGCACAATATCCTTTTTATTTATTTTTTTTTTGAAGTAGTGGGGGGCTGTAACGTGACGTTACAAACTAACCCTACATATACGTTTAATTCAAATATCTTTTTTTTCCTAACATCATAAAGTATAAGTAACCCAACACCTTCAATAACCTTATTTTTTACTTACCACCATGAATAACCTTACTGTTTACTAAAATAACTTTTCCACCTCATAGTTCTCATGTAGTTTATTTTATTTTTGAATAAATAGACAAAAATTTTTTAAAACAGATAGAGTAGAAACTGATGCTAGCTTAGGGCTGCCAGATATTTGAACCTATCAACCAGGACACATGGAAAAAATGGATAAAAATTATACCAACAGAAAAGTTTTTTTTTATACAAAGGTATGTAGTATATCGCACCCTAAATACTAAAGTGTCACAACTAGGGATGCCAATCGGGATTGATTTTAGAAAATCCCGGGATTCAGGATTTATTTAAAATAAACAACACTGTTTTTTATTTATTTATGAATTTTCAAAAGGTATTATATATATAACATATATTTTTAAAGAAAAATAAGAATAATAAAAATAAAAAATACAACTGAAATATAATTTTTTTTGTATAGAGTATAAAAATTCAATAAAAACGAACATTTTGCTCATCTTAATGGGTAAGTGCTGCAGTGTCTTTTCTTCTTAAGCGAGAGTGGCCGCTATCATTTAAAATATTTCGTGCTAGTGGATTTGGGTGCAACTCTAGCCTTTTCAAATATTTTACCGCATACTTCGTAATAATAGTCCTTACCAGTGGCACATTGAGAACCTTGTGGATATTTGAGCTTTTAACATACCAAGGGGCATCTGTAATTATTCGAAGAAGTTTATTTTGGCGCCTTTGAATTTTTTCGATATTTGAGGCCGAGGTTGAATACCGTAGCACCATATTGGCTTTAAAATAGTGTTGTAAAGTAGTAGTTTGCAGTCGAGACTAAGAACAGAATTTCTTCCAATAAGCCAGTCAATTTTATTCGCTTTTAGTTTCATTTGGGTTAATTTTGCTTCTATATGGCATTTCCATGTTAAATGCCGATCTAGGTGAATACCGAGATATTTGACATGCGATTGTTGAGGCACTAGTTGATTATTGATTTTAATAGGGGGACATGTTTCCCGATGCAAGGTAAATGTTATATGTACGCATTTTTGCTCATTGACCTTTATTCTCCATTGCTTAAACCACAGTTCTAGTTGAAATATACGATTCTGCAGGTATCGAGATGCTTCACGACTGTTCTCGTGTACGCTTAGAAAAGCTGTATCATCAGCAAAAGTTGAGGTTAGGGTGTGATTGTTTGTTTGCATGTCCGAGGTATATATAAGGTAAAAAAGTGGGCCCAGGATGCTTCCCTGAGGGACTCCAGCTTCAATTGGCCGAGGAGAACTTAAAAAATCGCCTTCTTTAATAATAAATTTTCGACCGACCAGGTAGCTTTCTAACAGCTTGTGTGTATTAACCGGTAGGTTTAGCTTCAATTTATGTAACAAGCCTACATGCCAGACTTTGTCAAAAGCTTGAGAAACATCTATGAAAAGAGCGGAGCAATATTTTCTTTCTTCAAAGGCTTTTCTTATGGCGTTTGCTATCCGATGGGTTTGTTCAATTGTGCTATGCTCTCTTCTGAAGCCGAATTGATGATTGGGTATACACCCATTGTCATTTAAAATTGGGGTTAATTTTGACGCTAAGAGCTTCTCAAACAGCTTTGATATATTAGATAATAAGCTAATAGGCCTATATGACTCAACTTTTGTGTGCTCTTTTCCTGGCTTTGGTATCATCGTTATTAAGGAGACCTTCCATTCTTGAGGGTAGTATTCAAGGCGTAAAATAGCATTAAAAATATAAAGAATAATTTTCTTTGCTATGCGAGGTAGCTCCAAGAGCATTTTGTTACTGATTTTATCAATACCAGGTGCCTTCTTGGTGTTTAATTCACAAATAGCCCTTTCTATTTCCTTTGTCTCAAATCTTAGGGGGATAGCTGCTCTAACATTAACAGGCGGCAACTCGTCCCCTATATCGTCAGGTATATTTTGGGTAAATACGTTTTTCAAATAATTTACAAACAGGTTTCCTTTTTCATTATCATTTCTTGCCCAACTTCCATTCAAGTTTCTTAATGGTGGTTTCGAGATAACTGGTCTTTTGAGGTTTCTAGCTGCACGCCATAATGAGTAGCCTGATTGTGGAGTTGCATCCAAGTCCTTAAGACATTTTTCTACGGAAGCCGTTTTCTGAGTCTGCAGTAATTTTCTTAGCCTTTTTGTACACTCTTTTGATTCATTTTTAAGTTGAGGGGATCTTTGCAATTGCCATTCTCTTCGCACTCTCCTTTTTTCATTCAAGAGGCACTCGACATCTGCAAAATATATTTTGTTATAATTGGTTTTTTTGCGGGTTTTACTGGAATGTTGAACAGCTAGTTTAAGATAACTGCCAAATTTACAACAGAGAGATCCACATTTTCCGGTATGCTAAGCGGAATATTTTCTGTGCAATGGGTACTGAGATATTTTTTATATTTTAACCAATTTATTTGTGTAGCTGTTGTCGCTATGTAACCAGAGGGAGATACGATTCTATTGGTGTTTATTATAGTAACTATTGTAGGTGTGTGATCAGAGGATAATTCTAACGAAGCTTCAACTTGAATCGTTTCTGTGGGGATGTTTTTAACCACGCCGAAATCGTTGACATCTGGAATTTTTTGCGGATCAGCAGGCCAATATGTTGGTTGTCCGCTCGCGACGACATTTAAATTCATTTTAGAGATTGTATTATACAAAACACGACCCTTTGGTGTTATTAGTCGTGAACCCCAGAAGGTATGTTTAGCGTTATAATCACCAGCAGCCAGGAAACAGGGCCCCAATGACTTATAATATTTATAATATTGGCTTTCTGATATTGCAATTCTAGGTGGTGAGTATAAGGATGAGATTACTATGTTTCGATTCAGCTCTTTAACACAAATGTTCGTTGCTTGGAGATAGGCTTGCCATTTCTATTTTGAGAAAAAGAGGACGCCAGCATAAAAAATGTAGGACATTTGCTTGAAAAAAGAGGACTCTTCCTAAACAACCTAATTTTAATAAAATTGACGACGGCATAAAAATTAACAACCAAAATTTGTTTTTACACAAAAACTTAATGTGGGTAATTCCATGTCAAATCGACCTAGAGTGGGACTTGACCCCTTTCGATTTGAATTAAATTTGGCGAGAGGGTTTTTTTCATCCCATAAAAAACATATATCAACGAAAAACAATTTTTTAATTTTTTTCAAAAGTTATGTCATATTCAAAATGTCATAATTTCGCCGAATAAGCCGAATGTGTTGAGTTTATTTTTTTAATATCTCGAAAACTACTTTACATACGAAGATGATTTTTGTCAGTCTAAAGAGAATACTTGAGGCTACAATAAATGTATTGAAAAAAATGTCTTTGCAAAATATTAAATTTTAAAAATGGACTTAGTCAAAACCCTATTTGTTTTTTTTATATAGTACTTCAAACTGTTCTTTCAAAATCCTGAAACTTTGAAGGATGTACTTTTTTTTAAGATATGATTTTTTATTTTTTTCTAAAAATAATTTTAAAATAAAATTTTAATATGGTAATTTTAGCAATAAGTATTTATTTGAACAAAAGTAACGACATTGATAATTTTGCTTTGCTTATTTGTTGCATTTTTTTTTTTTTGGGAGCTCCATTTTCAAAGAAAAGTACTCTTTTTGTCACGTTACGTCCCCAAAAATTAAATCATTCCTTTCTTAAAAAAAAACCAGAGCACCTAAATCTTTTTTTTAATGAATTTTGTGACCTGTGATTTAAAGTTTAAATGCAGGAACAAATTTTCAATGAAAGTGTAAAAAGCCGGACAACCCCGGACACTTGATGAAAAAGAAGTAGGACTGCCCCGGATACCCAAAAAAAGAGGACGGTGTCCGGGGAAAAGAGGACGGATGGCAACCATACTTGGAGATAATCTTCACGATGATCACACATCAGGTAGTGTTTTTCGGGTTTTTATCAAAATGGCAGAACCTCCACAAGCTCTATCTCGAGGATCCTTGGTATCATATAGTGTATAACCATTGATTTTAAACGTATTTCTTGAGGTCAAATTAGTTTCAGATACCATCATGACATCAATTTGTTTATTTTTATTTTTATTTTTATTTTTAATTCTAATTCATTTTTATGTTGGCGGATGCCGTTTGCGTTCGAAAAACAAATTTTTAAACAGTTCATGGTTTGTTAAGTACAGCTTGCAATAACATCGATTGCATTCTAAGGATCTCCTGCATCATATTACCCATTGTGTTTGTAAAATTATTTACTGTTTGCACTAAAATTTCCATGGTTTTTTCTAGACGACTTAAATTAGAAACTGGAGTTTCATCATTACTTGGCGAAGCACCTTGCATTGGCACATGGTTTGATTTTAGGACGTTAGCATAAGAGGTTCTGTTATTACTAGGCTGCGGAACCTGAATGTCATTAGTATTTACTTGATTTGGTACCTGCATTTGAGGGGGATTAGTTTTCGGTCCAGCCGACTGCTTGACGATAGTATATACAGGACATCCTCTATAATTGGCAGTGTGATTGCCGCCACAGTTGCTACATTTTTTTACATAGGGGTCATTTTTAGACTTATCGCACTGGACGGTACCATGTAATTCACCACATACTACGCAAACAGGGGGTAAATAGCAGTAGGCCTTAGTATGACCAAATTCTTGGCAGTTGAGACATTGAACGGGACCATTTCCTTTGTGCGGCTTCTCTATAGTTTTTTTTCTGTAGAGAATATATTTTAAATTGTAAATAGGATGCGTTTAATTTTTTTAAGCTTAACGTCGCCAGGTTCTAGCTCCACTCGAAATAGTGGTTGGGGATTTTTTTCCCCTATTTTTGATATTTGTAACGTTTTTTATTTTAAAGCCTTTCTCTTCCAAAAAGGTTTTAATTTCTTCAGGGTCCACGCACGAGTCTATGCCATTGATCACTACCTGAAGGCCTTTGCTGCTCTTCAGCTGATATGTATAAAAGCTTTTTTTAAGGGATTCGAATTGGTTTGTTAGTTTGCGAAAATCATTCTCATGATTAACCTGTATTTTTGTCTCGTTTATATTACCACGCTTGATTGCCGCTACGTAAAAAGAATTTTCACCTACTACCGAGATCACGCTCTTTATTAACTCACTTCCCTTAAGTTAACGCAAAATCGGTGCAACTGTTTTCCGATTTTAGATAGAAAACGTGGGCGTAAAAGTAGGCGTGGCAAATTTTTCTTTCGATGAAAACTTAAAATGGATTAATACGAACATTTGAAAGAAAAATTAGTCAAATCGATGGAGACGTTTTCTGATTTTAGGTAAATCGAAAAAAGTAGGCGGGTCAAAATTTTTGATCCGAAAACGTATTTATCGTATTTTGCCCGAACACCAGCACTTCCGCATTTCGTTGGTATTCGTAGCCGTAGTTAGTCGTACTGAGCCGTACCCATAGTTCAACTAACACCCAATATCTAAAAACTCATCAGTCTCTTTACCAGATCGTCACCGTCCTGCAACAGCCGCAGTGCAGCACCACACCCGTTTTCGCACTACCGCAACCCCACAGTCCAGCCCACCACCAGCCTCGCGTTTCAGCATTCGTTCCCGTTGACAGCTACACCGAATCATCAAATATCCGATCGTAGATTTAAGTATTTTACGTAGATTAAGGTTTCTTTAATCAAAGTAAGCAGACCTTCGAAATGACCCTGGACAGACTGAGTCATACCTCAGCTGGGAAGTAAACTGCGTTACAATGGCACCCGCAACCAGTGGTAACAGAACTGGATCGGGCCAAAACCATCTACTCCAACCAACCTACGAACGGGCTCCCTCGGATGGATCTATCTACTTCGGAAGTCACCGCCGAATGCCCCAGGCAACCTCGAGAATTTGATGGAGTTCATCGAACGGCTAGAAGAGCTAGCAGAAAGCTACGGCTTCGACCATAGTCGCCTGATATTCTCCCTACTGAAGATCCTGAAGATTAGAGCCTTACAGTGATATCAGGTCAAGCTGGAACACATCAGCAGCTGGGACAGCTTCAAGGAAGAGGCCATACGGTTCTTTCTGCCAAGACGACACCTAGTTCACTTGGAGGAAACGATCTACCACCGTAAGCAGGGCGGCCAATAGAGAGCAAAACATTACGTCATGTTCCTTCAAGCCCTCATACGACAGCATCCCGAGCTGCGAAAACTCGATCACACTGATAGCATCTATGACGACTTACGCTGCGAGTACAAACTATACGTCCGCCGCACTGACTTTCGCGCACTAGATGAACTAATGGAGGTGACAGACGAGTACGAGCTGCTCAGAAAGGAAGAATACAGACAGGGGAGACGTTAACCAACCCACTACGTCGACACCACCACATACCGCCGCAGCACAAACCGTTGGCGCTGCAAGCAGCCAAGTCATGTAAGCAATTGCAATTTTATTTCTTTTCGTTACATATTAAAAAGTTAAAAATAAAAAAGTGATATATTTTTTATTCTGAAGTATGAAATTCAAACAGAGATAATCAATTTTCATTACGAAAAGCAATTGCGTGTAAGATATTTTTTGTCAGTCCGTCTTTAGCAAACACAAATAAGCAAATCGATTGATTAAATAAGAAGATGTAGGAAGGGGAAGATTATACCCGTTTTGCCCTATTCTACGCCCTCTAGCGATGCAAATGCAATTGTACACATACATCGTTTGGGGACTCTTCAAGTGACAATAAAAAATCATAATATGGAAAGTGGAGGGCATTTTGTTGATATTTGTATGGGAAAATCTTAATGCCATATATCCGGAACCACTTAGACGATTTTGTGTAAACTTCACATAAACCTACAGACTATCTCCAACGTTCCCTGAAATTTGGATTAAAATCGGTGGAGCTGTTTCCGCAGTTAGTGTTGACATCAAAGTGTACTCTTCTTTTTATATACATAGAATTATTTTTTTATTTATTTATTTATTTAATAGATTCATTTACTAAAATAATAACAAAATTTGTTTAAATTTAAATAATGATCTATAACTGGCATAACATACAGTTGTGAGCCAGATTGGCAAAATTAAAGCTGTTAAAAAATAAAAATTCAAAAAGATAAATTTGTAAGCTAATTTACAGCATAAAATTTGTTTAACAAATGAACTTAGTACAAATATTTATATCTATATATATAAAATTGTAACGTTACTGACTGACTCACTGACTCACTGATTCATCATCGCACAGCCTAAACGCCTGAAGCTAGACACTTGAAATTTGGACCAGAGATTGGTCACTCCCCAAATCGATCCACTAAGACGGGATTTTTGGAAATTCGAATGTTTAGGGGGTAAAAAAGGGTAAAAACGGGAAAATTCGGTAACCTTATATCTCCAAAACTAAAAGAGATACAAAAAAAATTTAATACCTATCGTAGTTCTTTAGAAAAATAAGCGGACAGGTGTCTGGTACTTTTTTGAAATTCGGCCCTATTTGGGAGTAAACGTGTAAAATCTGAATTTTAGTACTTTTTTGACACCCCATCTATCTTTTGAACCAATAAACATAGAAACAAAGTCAATACCGCATTCGAAACTTATCAAAAAAATACGAATATAAATTTGGTACTTTTTCGAAATTCGATCATTTAAGGGGTAAAAATCGTAATTATTTTTGGTACTTTTTTTAAAAAACATTTTTCTCCATTTTTTGAAATATTCGTACTAAATTATGGGCTGCCACTATAATACGTGAAATTTTTTATACTTTAATGGGGTGAAAAATAGTACCAAAATGGGGGAATACAGGAAATTTGATATTTTACTTAACTTTTTGGTATTTTTTAAATTATCGTTATGTTGGACCTAAAAACATAAGATTCAACATGCAATGTCGTGAGTGGATAAGAATCTATGACGGAACTTTTTGGTACTTTTTTGTTCTTTAACTGGTACTTTTTGAATTTCCTTTAGTATTGGACCTAGAAACATAAAATTCAATATGCAATGTCCTGGATGGATGAGAATCTATAAGAATGAACTTTTTGGTACTTTTTTATTCTTTGATTGGTACTTTTTGAATTTCAGTTGGTATTGGACCTAGAAAGATAAAATTAAAAATGCAAGGTCCTGAGTAGATAAGAATCCATAAGAGGGAAGTTG
The DNA here is from genome assembly GCA_930367215.1 of Pollenia angustigena. NCBI lineage: Eukaryota > Metazoa > Arthropoda > Insecta > Diptera > Polleniidae > Pollenia > Pollenia angustigena. Next base: position 3,744,138 of record OV884061.1, on the reverse strand, counting down.
TTGGTACTTTTTTGTTCATTTACTGGTACTTTTTGAATTTCCGTCAGTATTGGACCTAGAAACATAAAATTAAACATGCACTATCCTGTGTAAATGAGAATCTTTTAGTGGGATCTTATTGGTACTTTTTATTCGTTAGCTGATACTTTTTGAATTTCCGTTAGTATTGGGCCTAGAAACATAAAATTAAACATGGAACCTCTTGAGTGAATGACAATCTGTAAGAGATATGTTTTTGGTACTTTTTCGTTTTTTAAATGGTACTTTTTTTAAATTTTCGCTAATGTTGGTCTAATGAACATAAAATTAAACCTGCATGGTCCTGAGTGAATGAGAATCTCTAAAAGCGCTTATTGGTACTTCTTAGTTATTAAACTGGTACTTTTTGAATATCCGTTATTATTGGACTGAGAAACATAAAATTAAATATACAATGCCCTAAGTGGATAAGAATCTATAAGAGGGAAGTTTTTGGTACTTCTTTGTTCTTTAACTGTTACTTTTTGAATTTCCGTTTGTATTGGACCTAGAAACATAAAATTAAACCTACAAGGTCCTGAGTGTAAGAGGGCTTTTTGGTACTATTTTGTTCTTTAACTGGTACCTTCTATATTTCCGTATTTATTGGATCTAGCAACATAAAATTAAACATGCAAGTTCCTGAGTGAATGCAAATCTGTAAAAGGGATTTTTTGCTACTTTTTCGTTCTCTAACTTTTATTTTTTTTAAATAAACTGGTACTTTTTTTAAGTTAATATTTATTTTTGTGCATTAAATAAAAAAGCAAATTGGTGTCTGGTACTTTTACGAAATTTGGTCGTTTTAGGTAGTAAATCTAAAAAACATCAAAAATTCGCTAACCTTATATCTCCTAAACAAAAAGAGATACAAAAAATTGAATACTAATTATTGTTCATTAAAAAATAAACGGACAGGTGTCTGGTACTTTTTTGAAGTACGGCCTTTTTGGGATGTAAAAGGGTAAATAAATATTGTATCACATTTTCAGCTTATCTAAAAAATACAAAACAGATTTGGACCTTTTTTGAAATTCAAACGTTTAAGGTGTGAAAATCGTTCCTAATTTTGTTACTTTTTTCACAACATTTTTCTCCATCTCTATCTATATATATAAAATTGTAACGTTACTGACTGACTCACTGACTCACTGACTCACTGACTCACTGATTCATCATCGCACAGCCTAAACGCCTGAAGCTAGACACTTGAAATTTGGACCAGAGATTGGTCACTCCCCAAATCGATCCACTAAGACGGGATTTTTGGAAATTCGAATGTTTAGGGGGTAAAAAAGGGTAAAAACGGGAAAATTCGGTAACCTTATATCTCCAAAACTAAAAGAGATACAAAAAAAATTTAATACCTATCGTAGTTCTTTAGAAAAATAAGCGGACAGGTGTCTGGTACTTTTTTGAAATTCGGCCCTATTTGGGAGTAAACGTGTAAAATCTGAATTTTAGTACTTTTTTGACACCCCATCTATCTTTTGAACCAATAAACATAGAAACAAAGTCAATACCGCATTCGAAACTTATCAAAAAAATACGAATATAAATTTGGTACTTTTTCGAAATTCGATCATTTAAGGGGTAAAAATCGTAATTATTTTTGGTACTTTTTTTAAAAAACATTTTTCTCCATTTTTTGAAATATTCGTACTAAATTATGGGCTGCCACTATAATACGTGAAATTTTTTATACTTTAATGGGGTGAAAAATAGTACCAAAATGGGGGAATACAGGAAATTTGATATTTTACTTAACTTTTTGGTATTTTTTAAATTATCGTTATGTTGGACCTAAAAACATAAGATTCAACATGCAATGTCGTGAGTGGATAAGAATCTATGACGGAACTTTTTGGTACTTTTTTGTTCTTTAACTGGTACTTTTTGAATTTCCTTTAGTATTGGACCTAGAAACATAAAATTCAATATGCAATGTCCTGGATGGATGAGAATCTATAAGAATGAACTTGTTGGTACTTTTTTATTCTTTGATTGGTACTTTTTGAATTTCAGTTGGTATTGGACCTAGAAAGATAAAATTAAAAATGCAAGGTCCTGAGTAGATAAGAATCCATAAGAGGGAAGTTGTTGGTACTTTTTTGTTCATTTACTGGTACTTTTTGAATTTCCGTCAGTATTGGACCTAGAAACATAAAATTAAACATGCACTATCCTGTGTAAATGAGAATCTTTTAGTGGGATCTTATTGGTACTTTTTATTCGTTAGCTGATACTTTTTGAATTTCCGTTAGTATTGGGCCTAGAAACATAAAATTAAACATGGAACCTCTTGAGTGAATGACAATCTGTAAGAGATATGTTTTTGGTACTTTTTCGTTTTTTAAATGGTACTTTTTTTAAATTTTCGCTAATGTTGGTCTAATGAACATAAAATTAAACCTGCATGGTCCTGAGTGAATGAGAATCTCTAAAAGCGCTTATTGGTACTTCTTAGTTATTAAACTGGTACTTTTTGAATATCCGTTATTATTGGACTGAGAAACATAAAATTAAATATACAATGCCCTAAGTGGATAAGAATCTATAAGAGGGAAGTTTTTGGTACTTCTTTGTTCTTTAACTGTTACTTTTTGAATTTCCGTTTGTATTGGACCTAGAAACATAAAATTAAACATACAAGGTCCTGAGTGTAAGAGGGCTTTTTGGTACTATTTTGTTCTTTAACTGGTACCTTCTATATTTCCGTATTTATTGGATCTAGCAACATAAAATTAAACATGCAAGTTCCTGAGTGAATGAAAATCTGTAAAAGGGATTTTTTGCTACTTTTTCGTTCTCTAACTTTTATTTTTTTTAAATAAACTGGTACTTTTTTTAAGTTAATATTTATTTTTGTGCATTAAATAAAAAAGCAAATTGGTGTCTGGTACTTTTACGAAATTTGGTCGTTTTAGGTAGTAAATCTAAAAAACATCAAAAATTCGCTAACCTTATATCTCCTAAACAAAAAGAGATACAAAAAATTGAATACTAATTATTGTTCATTAAAAAATAAACGGACAGGTGTCTGGTACTTTTTTGAAGTACGGCCTTTTTGGGATGTAAAAGGGTAAATAAATATTGTATCACATTTTCAGCTTATCTAAAAAATACAAAACAGATTTGGACCTTTTTTGAAATTCAAACGTTTAAGGTGTGAAAATCGTTCCTAATTTTCTTACTTTTTTCACAACATTTTTCTCCATCTCTATCTATATATATAAAATTGTAACGTTACTGACTGACTCACTGACTCACTGACTCACTGATTCATCATCGCACAGCCTAAACGCCTGAAGCTAGACACTTGAAATTTGGACCAGAGATTGGTCACTCCCCAAATCGATCCACTAAGACGGGATTTTTGGAAATTCGAATGTTTAGGGGGTAAAAAAGGGTAAAAACGGGAAAATTCGGTAACCTTATATCTCCAAAACTAAAAGAGATACAAAAAAAATTTAATACCTATCGTAGTTCTTTAGAAAAATAAGCGGACAGGTGTCTGGTACTTTTTTGAAATTCGGCCCTATTTGGGAGTAAACGTGTAAAATCTGAATTTTAGTACTTTTTTGACACCCCATCTATCTTTTGAACCAATAAACATAGAAACAAAGTCAATACCGCATTCGAAACTTATCAAAAAAATACGAATATAAATTTGGTACTTTTTCGAAATTCGATCTTTTTTTAAAAAACATTTTTCTCCATTTTTTGAAATATTCGTACTAAATTATGGGCTGCCACTATAATACGTGAAATTTTTTATACTTTAATGGGGTGAAAAATAGTACCAAAATGGGGGAATACAGGAAATTTGATATTTTACTTAACTTTTTGGTATTTTTTAAATTATCGTTATGTTGGACCTAAAAACATAAGATTCAACATGCAATGTCGTGAGTGGATAAGAATCTATGACGGAACTTTTTGGTACTTTTTTGTTCTTTAACTGGTACTTTTTGAATTTCCTTTAGTATTGGACCTAGAAACATAAAATTCAATATGCAATGTCCTGGATGGATGAGAATCTATAAGAATGAACTTTTTGGTACTTTTTTATTCTTTGATTGGTACTTTTTGAATTTCAGTTGGTATTGGACCTAGAAAGATAAAATTAAAAATGCAAGGTCCTGAGTAGATAAGAATCCATAAGAGGGAAGTTGTTGGTACTTTTTTGTTCATTTACTGGTACTTTTTGAATTTCCGTCAGTATTGGACCTAGAAACATAAAATTAAACATGCACTATCCTGTGTAAATGAGAATCTTTTAGTGGGATCTTATTGGTACTTTTTATTCGTTAGCTGATACTTTTTGAATTTCCGTTAGTATTGGGCCTAGAAACATAAAATTAAACATGGAACCTCTTGAGTGAATGACAATCTGTAAGAGATATGTTTTTGGTACTTTTTCGTTTTTTAAATGGTACTTTTTTTAAATTTTCGCTAATGTTGGTCTAATGAACATAAAATTAAACCTGCATGGTCCTGAGTGAATGAGAATCTCTAAAAGCGCTTATTGGTACTTCTTAGTTATTAAACTGGTACTTTTTGAATATCCGTTATTATTGGACTGAGAAACATAAAATTAAATATACAATGCCCTAAGTGGATAAGAATCTATAAGAGGGAAGTTTTTGGTACTTCTTTGTTCTTTAACTGTTACTTTTTGAATTTCCGTTTGTATTGGACCTAGAAACATAAAATTAAACATACAAGGTCCTGAGTGTAAGAGGGCTTTTTGGTACTATTTTGTTCTTTAACTGGTACCTTCTATATTTCCGTATTTATTGGATCTAGCAACATAAAATTAAACATGCAAGTTCCTGAGTGAATGAAAATCTGTAAAAGGGATTTTTTGCTACTTTTTCGTTCTCTAACTTTTATTTTTTTTAAATAAACTGGTACTTTTTTTAAGTTAATATTTATTTTTGTGCATTAAATAAAAAAGCAAATTGGTGTCTGGTACTTTTACGAAATTTGGTCGTTTTAGGTAGTAAATCTAAAAAACATCAAAAATTCGCTAACCTTATATCTCCTAAACAAAAAGAGATACAAAAAATTGAATACTAATTATTGTTCATTAAAAAATAAACGGACAGGTGTCTGGTACTTTTTTGAAGTACGGCCTTTTTGGGATGTAAAAGGGTAAATAAATATTGTATCACATTTTCAGCTTATCTAAAAAATACAAAACAGATTTGGACCTTTTTTGAAATTCAAACGTTTAAGGTGTGAAAATCGTTCCTAATTTTCTTACTTTTTTCACAACATTTTTCTCCATCTCTATCTATATATATAAAATTGTAACGTTACTGACTGACTCACTGACTCACTGACTCACTGACTCACTGATTCATCATCGCACAGCCTAAACGCCTGAAGCTAGACACTTGAAATTTGGACCAGAGATTGGTCACTCCCCAAATCGATCCACTAAGACGGGATTTTTGGAAATTCGAATGTTTAGGGGGTAAAAAAGGGTAAAAACGGGAAAATTCGGTAACCTTATATCTCCAAAACTAAAAGAGATACAAAAAAAATTTAATACCTATCGTAGTTCTTTAGAAAAATAAGCGGACAGGTGTCTGGTACTTTTTTGAAATTCGGCCCTATTTGGGAGTAAACGTGTAAAATCTGAATTTTAGTACTTTTTTGACACCCCATCTATCTTTTGAACCAATAAACATAGAAACAAAGTCAATACCGCATTCGAAACTTATCAAAAAAATACGAATATAAATTTGGTACTTTTTCGAAATTCGATCATTTAAGGGGTAAAAATCGTAATTATTTTTGGTACTTTTTTTAAAAAACATTTTTCTCCATTTTTTGAAATATTCGTACTAAATTATGGGCTGCCACTATAATACGTGAAATTTTTTATACTTTAATGGGGTGAAAAATAGTACCAAAATGGGGGAATACAGGAAATTTGATATTTTACTTAACTTTTTGGTATTTTTTAAATTATCGTTATGTTGGACCTAAAAACATAAGATTCAACATGCAATGTCGTGAGTGGATAAGAATCTATGACGGAACTTTTTGGTACTTTTTTGTTCTTTAACTGGTACTTTTTGAATTTCCTTTAGTATTGGACCTAGAAACATAAAATTCAATATGCAATGTCCTGGATGGATGAGAATCTATAAGAATGAACTTTTTGGTACTTTTTTATTCTTTGATTGGTACTTTTTGAATTTCAGTTGGTATTGGACCTAGAAAGATAAAATTAAAAATGCAAGGTCCTGAGTAGATAAGAATCCATAAGAGGGAAGTTGTTGGTACTTTTTTGTTCATTTACTGGTACTTTTTGAATTTCCGTCAGTATTGGACCTAGAAACATAAAATTAAACATGCACTATCCTGTGTAAATGAGAATCTTTTAGTGGGATCTTATTGGTACTTTTTATTCGTTAGCTGATACTTTTTGAATTTCCGTTAGTATTGGGCCTAGAAACATAAAATTAAACATGGAACCTCTTGAGTGAATGACAATCTGTAAGAGAGATGTTTTTGGTACTTTTTCGTTTTTTAAATGGTACTTTTTTTAAATTTTCGCTAATGTTGGTCTAATGAACATAAAATTAAACCTGCATGGTCCTGAGTGAATGAGAATCTCTAAAAGCGCTTATTGGTACTTCTTAGTTATTAAACTGGTACTTTTTGAATATCCGTTATTATTGGACTGAGAAACATAAAATTAAATATACAATGCCCTAAGTGGATAAGAATCTATAAGAGGGAAGTTTTTGGTACTTCTTTGTTCTTTAACTGTTACTTTTTGAATTTCCGTTTGTATTGGACCTAGAAACATAAAATTAAACATACAAGGTCCTGAGTGTAAGAGGGCTTTTTGGTACTATTTTGTTCTTTAACTGGTACCTTCTATATTTCCGTATTTATTGGATCTAGCAACATAAAATTAAACATGCAAGTTCCTGAGTGAATGCAAATCTGTAAAAGGGATTTTTTGCTACTTTTTCGTTCTCTAACTTTTATTTTTTTTAAATAAACTGGTACTTTTTTTAAGTTAATATTTATTTTTGTGCATTAAATAAAAAAGCAAATTGGTGTCTGGTACTTTTACGAAATTTGGTCGTTTTAGGTAGTAAATCTAAAAAACATCAAAAATTCGCTAACCTTATATCTCCTAAACAAAAAGAGATACAAAAAATTGAATACTAATTATTGTTCATTAAAAAATAAACGGACAGGTGTCTGGTACTTTTTTGAAGTATGGCCTTTTTGGGATGTAAAAGGGTAAATAAATATTGTATCACATTTTCAGCTTATCTAAAAAATACAAAACAGATTTGGACCTTTTTTGAAATTCAAACGTTTAAGGTGTGAAAATCGTTCCTAATTTTGTTACTTTTTTCACAACATTTTTCTCCATCTCTATATAATATAAATTTGTAAAGTAACTGACTGATTCATCATCGCACATCCTTAACTCCTGAAGCTAAAAAGCTGACTTTTGGACCAGAGGTTTGCCCCTCGCCAAATCGATCCCGCTAACCTCAAAAATTAAAGAGATCCAAAAAATTTAACACTAATTGTTGTTCATTAAAAAAAATAAGGGAACAGGTGCCTGGTACTTTTTTGAAATTTGGTCCTTTTGGGGAGTAAACGCGTACGACCTGTACATATTTTGGAACCTTTTTGTCATTCCATCTATCTTTGAAACCAAAACATTTTCTTCATTTTATGACACAAATGTAATAAATTATTGGATCCCATAACAACACTGAAATTTTTGATACATGAATGGGGAGAAAAAGTATCAAAAAGGATAATACCGGAAAATAACTTTCTTTCTATGCTTTTGTGTCGTGTGGTACTTTTTGAAATTTCTATAATATTGAACTTAGAAACACAATATTATAGGTACAAAGTTCTGTGTGCATATCAACCTATGAGAAAAAAAAAATGTTGGAATTTTTTCGCTAACACCTAGATACATATACTTTGGCATATAAATATGTTCATCAAAGGAAAGGCCCGACTACAAAGTAGTGAGTTAAATGCTAGAATTTAAGCAAGTTTAAACCTAGAAAAATAAACTTTGGCATAAAAATATCTCCACGAAGAAAAAGGAGACGCTAACGAAGTTGCGGGTTAAATGCTAGTATAATATAAATTTGTAAAGTAACTGACTGATTCATCATCGCACATCCTTAACTCCTGAAGCTAAAAAGCTGACTTTTGGACCAGAGGTTTGCCCCTCGCCAAATCGATCCCGCTAACCTCAAAAATTAAAGAGATCCAAAAAATTTAACACTAATTGTTGTTCATTAAAAAAAATAAGGGAACAGGTGCCTGGTACTTTTTTGAAATTTGGTCCTTTTGGGGAGTAAACGCGTACGACCTGTACATATTTTGGAACCTTTTTGTCATTCCATCTATCTTTGAAACCAAAACATTTTCTTGATTTTATGACACAAATGTAATAAATTATTGGATCCCATAACAACACTGAAATTTTTGATACATGAATGGGGAGAAAAAGTATCAAAAAGGATAATACCGGAAAATAACTTTCTTTCTATGCTTTTGTGTCGTGTGGTACTTTTTGAAATTTCTATAATATTGAACTTAGAAACACAATATTATAGGTACAAAGTTCTGTGTGCATATCAACCTATGAGAAAAAAAAAATGTTGGAATTTTTTCGCTAACACCTAGATACATATACTTTGGCATATAAATATGTTCATCAAAGGAAAGGCCCGACTACAAAGTAGTGAGTTAAATGCTAGAATTTAAGCAAGTTTAAACCTAGAAAAATAAACTTTGGCATAAAAATATATCCACGAAGAAAAAGGAGACGCTAACGAAGTTGCGGGTTAAATGCTAGTAAATTATAAAAATATAAAAAGGAATTAACAAATTCAAAAATATAAAATGTAAAAAGGAACTAAGCAAATTCATTTAATATCACTTTTCTGTATTTGAGACAAGATTCCAGGTAATTAACAAGGGCACCAAAATTAAAGACATCCCCATTCAGAATATTTAAAACGTCGAGTAGGTTTAGTTGATGTTTATTTAAAAATGTACTTCTAAATCCACTATAAATGGGGCATGTACCAATAAAGTGTAGAGTATTTTCCGTTGCGTCTAGATTGCAGAGAGTGCAGATTCCGTCGGATGTACTTCTAAAAGATCTAGCATTTATATCCAACAGTCCTCCTCTTGCTCTTATCAATAGACTTATTGCACGAGACGAGAGTTCTGTAGTAGTGATTTGAAGTAAAGAATAATTTAATTGTGAGTATAAGTCATGAAACTGAGAGTTTCTAGCGTCGGCAATAAAGGTTTGATATTCATTAATTTTAACAAGTGGTAAAATTGATTTGCAATGTTTGCTTAGTGGTACAGAATTATTATGTGGCACAAAATTAATTTTAGCACACAAGTTCGTCCAATCCTCAGCCCAAAAAGTTTGTTTAGCTATTATTATTTCTGCAAGCTTTCGAGGTAATCTGTCGCAAGGCATGTTAAGAACTTTGTTGATGTAATCAAAATGCAATTTTAACGTATCTAGTATGTATAAAGAGTTTAAACCCGTTTCAAAAAAGAGCATATAGTTTGGAGTGTTGCTAGGTAAAAGTAACATTTTTTTAATAAAAAATCTAAATAGTTTTTCAACTATTTCGTATTTCATGTAACCCCATACTTGGGCTCCGTAAAACATGATTGACCGAGATACAGCGCTGAAGATTTTAAGTTTTTTTTTATTAGATATTTTGGGATGGTTTATATATTTTGACCAGGATGAAGATATTGCCATTTTTGATGTAGTAAGTTTTTTTTCCAAATGTTTTCTAAAGGATAAGTTGTAGCACAAGTCCATACCAAGATATTTATATGAATTTACGATTTCAATTTCATTTTCTCCAAATTTCCACTTTAAGTTGTTTGATATTCTAGTGCCACTGCGAAAAACTATTACTTTGGATTTAGCAAGGTTGACTTTTAAATGCCATAAGTTACTATACACATGAAGGGAATCAATCATCGTTTGGAGACCACTGGGTGAATCAGATTGTATGACAATGTCGTCTGCGTAAAGAAGAACTTTTACTGCGATGTTGTCGACAATTATCCCGCCAGTAAGCACGTCGGCTAAGTCGTTCAAGTATAATGCAAACAGAATTGGGCTTAATATGCAACCCTGTTTGACACCAAGGTTCACATTAAAAGACTTGGAGAGTGAGTTTCCGAACAATATTTGACTGGAGGTGTTATCATACGATTGTTGCAGTATTCGTATTATTTTTGATGACAATCCCATATTTGCAAGTTTATAAAACAATGAATTCCTGGTAATCGAATCAAATGCACAAGTAAAATCAACAAAAAAGGCATACGTGTTTTTACCATTGAATTTATTTAAATGAACAATATTTGTTAGATTGAAGACATTATCCACGGATGAATATTGTTTTCTAAACCCAGCTTGGTATTCATTTAAAAAATTATGTTCGACAATCCAGTACGATATACGATTCATTATAATGCTATTAAAAATTTTGCATAGAGAATCTATTAGAGACAGTCCGCGATAATTAGAAGGAATGTTTGGATCACCTTTTTTCAGTAGTGGAATAAGAATTGCAGTTTTAAAACTAGCTGGTATATTTTCTTTAAGAAATATAACATTTAAAACATAAAGTATCTCAAAAATAAAGTTTACTGGCGCATATTTAAAAAATTCGTAGCTGATACCATCCTATCCAGGTGATTTATTGTCCTTTAAATTTGTTAGAACAGAGATAAGTTCACATAATTCAAACGGAGAATCAAGAAATGCATCAATGTTGTAAGGCATGCACCAATGAAATGTAGTTATTGGATTTGAATTTTGTAAAATGCTGCTAAAGTGTTGAAGAAAATCATCAGCACTTAAATCACCACGTATGAAATATGGACGAGACTTCAAATCATTAGACAATTTCCACCACTCTTTGCTGCAACGTATATTATTCAATTTATTAAGGTTAGAATTGTAGTGGTGCAGTTTACTTTTTTGACACACATTCAAGTATTTGCTTTTTGATGACATATATTTTAGTTTATTTGCAGATGAATGTTTTTTTCTGCACTTTTTAAGATTTTTAAGCATTTTTCTACGAGAACGGGCACAGTTCCAATTGAACCATTTTTGCTTGGGTTCGAAGCTAAAATTTGATTTTGTTTTTACGGTAGCATCAATAATTTTATTCTTAATTGAGAGAACCAGGTTATCAACTGAATTATTTTGATCGAAATATGGAGTACATGCTAGCTGACTAAGTTTTTCAATATATCTTACAGCATTATTTTTATGCCAATGTATTTTATGTGGACGTAAATTAGTTCTCAGTGTATAATTGTTGATATTAGGAAATTTAAGCTTAAAGTCTATAGGCATATGGTCTGAATAGGGCTTACAATCAATTTTAAAATTCTCAAAAAACAGCAAAAAGCTATCGGAGCAAAAACAGTAGTCAATTAACGAATTACCTCTACCTCCATAAAAGCTTAAATCACCTTCAACATCACCATCCATTCTGCCATTCACGACAATACCACCTATGCTTTCTATTAAATCCATTAATCTTCTTCCTTGACTATTTGTTACTTTATCCTTAGAACATCTGATTTTGTTAACGTGTGGTAGATTAGTTAATAGATTAGAATCCAATATATGTTGTCTTTCTCCGATGCGAGCATTTAAGTCACCAACAATGCAAAAATTTGTGGTGCAAAGATCATTTAAGAAATTTTCAAACGACTCAAAATCAACATTCCAGTTTGTGCAGTTAAGATATCGTGGGATAAAGTAAAAAAGATCATTATTTAGTCTAGCAGTTAATACGACATTACCATTCAAGATTCAAGAATTTTAGATTCAATAATTTTCTTAATTCTTTTTTGTAACCATACAAACACCCACCACTAGCACGACCAGCATTGTGAATTTTCTTGGCTTCTATCCAGTGCAAATTGTAATTTTGTAAATAATTAGAGATCCACATTTGTTTATCTGGCAAAACATGAGTTTCGAATAGAAAAAATATATTAAATTTATTAACATAGGTTATAAAATTTCCAAAATTAACACTTTTAGCAAGATTAGCGACATTATAAGACAGGACACGACATAAATTGTATTGCTATTGTTCATTTGCATAAGCATTGTTACTCGCATTTGAAATTGCAGCTATATTGACTTTCGCAATGACATCCATGGAGTAATTAGCTTAAACCAGCAGGTTTTTTAAATAATCGGCATCCGCATTAGAGTAGGCGACAAATTTTCCCGGCATCCAAGAGTATTTTTTGCTGTTGATAAAAGTACAAAATTCACCAAGTCTCACCTTTATGTTTAAATTTAGATTTGAATTTTTTTTGTTTAATTGTCTTAAATTATAACGAGTATTTTGTTCTTCCTTTGTATAATCCTTTTGTATAAAGATCGTACCTCCCTTTAATTTGTCTTTGGCAGCTAGAATATTATTGGCTTGCAATAATATTCTAGCTGTAAATGTAAAAATAAAAGTACCTTTAGATGGTAATGCACGGACTGTTACTACATTTGCATTTACGTTTAGATTATATCTGCATAAATTAATAAAATCTAATTTAGCTGCTGTTGCGTTAGCACTAGCCATTCCACTAACAACAATGTTTGCTAAACGGGATCTGCGATCAATTTGTTTAATACGTGAAGAAAGCAGTTTAACTTCATTTCTAAGAACAACATTTTCCTCTCTTAGCTCATCTATTTCTTTTTTTTTATCAAAAGAACATCTTCTTTTTTAGCAACATCTTTCAGTTTGTCATCAAGCAAGTTACAAAGTTTGCTCCATGAAAAAGCATCAGCAGCAGCAGAATTTTGACTATTGTTCATATTTTGTTGAATTTGTTTACTTTCTGTATTTTGTTTTTTGTTTTGGTTATTAAACAGCTGTTCAGGAGACAACTGACTATTGCTACGTTTATTGTTCATATATCAAAGCATACTTTTAGGCAGAAGCCTAAAAATTATCAGAATAATCAACCAATGTAACAAAATAATCAGCTGTAACAATAATCTAATGGCGGCTACGGCGAAGAACAATAAACAAAAGAGATAACTTAAAGACACCAAATATGTACACAGCAGCCACTTTTAGTAACAGGTATTAATATCCAATAAATGTGATGTACTCCAACAGACAGCAAAGACAAATCACCCAAATATAAATATTTTAATAGTTTTTACCGAATTTATCTTGATTTAATAAGAAAATTAATTAATTACATTCACAGCAAGAACTTTGTGCGTTTTGACAGGCTAAAAACAGTGTCGCCATCCATAGAATTAATACATAGAATTATAAATAGTTTTTTTTGTATTAATATTGTAGTGTATACTTATATAAATGAAATATAAATTTGTTTTTTTTGTATTATTATATCACCCAGTATTTTATATACATATCAATTAATTATAAAAAAATTACATTATTATTATATAAACAAAAACTAAGAGCTGCACCAGAGCGTATCCCACTCTGGTAAGTATTACCTTCGGGTAGTGCGGACCTCCGGTCAAACCCGCCTAGTGCACTATATCCTTTTTATTTATTTATTTTTTTTTAAGTAGTGGGGGGCTGTAACGTGACGTAACAAACTACGTTAATTTACGTTTAATTCAAATATCTTTTTTTCCTAACATTTTAAAGTATAAGTAACCCAACACCTTCAATATCCTTATTTTTTTCTTACCACCATGAATACCCTTACTGTTTACTACAATAACTTTTCCACCTCATAATTCTTAATTGTATTTTTGAATAAATAGACAAAGTTTGTTAAAAACAGATAGAGTAGAAACTGATGCCAACTCCAGTGCTTTCTCTTTGTAGTGAAATGTAATTTCTAATATGAACAATGTAATTATTTACTTTATTTTTTTTTTGTTGCCCATGCAAATCTGCACCTCCCTGGCATTCTTTTATTTAAGCCATATTAACTGCCAAGTAAAACCTAAAACAGGGCATATCAAACTGCCCCATACAGTACCTAACCAGTGGCGTTTATTAACGCCGGTAGACAACAAAAACCTGAATTCATTTTGTTTCAAAATTGAAACTTTTAGAACAAATACACACCTATAACCTTACATGGCGATCCTGCCAAACATTTCTGTTTTGTAAATAAATAAAGAGGTTCTTAAGATACATATCGTGCCAGAATACCAGCAGAGGCTATCGAAGGGTAGGTTCAACTGCCACAACATAAAAGGGGCGGAAAGTTAGTAAAGCTGCGTCGCAAGTTGGCCGCATTAAGAGGTGTTGTAAACGCTGATCCACCACCATCCTGGCAAACAGCATCCGAAGTTTTGCAGCAGATAGAGGCTCTGGAAGCCCAAATGGAGCAGTATAGGAGCAGGAAAATGAAATATTTACCTGACTGCAATTAGTTTATATTTTTTTTTAATTATTTAATGTTTAAATAAAACACAAAAAAAATAAAGTTTTAATTTATTTTTATAAAACAAGAAAAAAGATCACAATCACCTTGTGCTTTAAATTATACACAATTAAAAGAAAACTTTGGAAGTAAATGAGAAAACGAATTTAATTAGTGCTACCAAGTATGCGTATAGTTAATGCTGCAACACACAGCTGTTTGTTAGAAAAGAAAAAGTAGTACCTGTTTGGAGTTGCCAGATTGAAATATTTTCTATACGTGATTTTCTTGTATGAATTTGAATATTAAATTTGAAAAGCAGTTTGATGAATATATTTATTGGTTTTATTGTAATAAAGTAACCTTAGAGAATTTTATTTGTATACTTGGAGAAATTTTATTATAATTTTATATTATTTTTTTAATTGATGGAACAAATTGAAGAATTTATTGAGGAGTTACGAAAATTCGATGTAAATATAAAGAAACAGAAAAACAGAGTTTACTCTTTACAGTATAAAACTGAGAAGTTGGTAAGATTGGAATTAATAAAAGAGGAGTTAGAGAAATATTCTGAGTCTTTAGAGAGCGAGGAGTGCGAATCGTTACTCGTTGAGTTGCAAAAGTTGTATGATATCGCCATTATATTAGTGCACAATTTGAATATAAAAGAAAGTTTGGAACAGGTCAAGGATAAAGAAGCTGGTCTGGTGGAGGGCAATAGGGCGCATTTCGACATAACAGTGGTAAGCAAAAATCTACAGGTTTTTAAAGGATCCTATGAAGCTCTGGAGGATTTTTTGATTCAGCCGGAACTTTTGCACGACCTTTTAAGAACTGAGGATAGAGAAGTGTACATCAAATATGTGTTTAATTTTAAGTTGACGACATAGGTTAGGAGCGTTATAGGACGTGCTAACAGACCTGTAACTTTTTATGATTTGAAAGATTCGTTGACTACGGCGTATCCGAACCCTAATACTTTGCAGCAGGTTTTGTCGGAATTTGGTACTTTGCGGCAGGGCAACGCCGACATATCTACGTTTAGGAAGAAAATATCTCTTTTGTCAGACCAATTGAGTAAGATTGAAATACAATCCCTCGAGAACCCTACACAAAGGGAAAAGGATGTTATATATGTGAGAGCATGGCCCTTAACGTTTTTATGAAAGGGGTAAAGTTTCAGGACCTTTTAATAGCAAGCAGCCCAAAAACATTAAATGAGGCGGTGGAAAAATGCATAACTTCCGAAAGGAACAAGGTTACCAATAATATTTTTAGAATTGGAAATCCGAACTTTAGGAGCGGTAGCCGTGGCAATAACCCACATAGTTGCCAGAATTATTGAGGTTACAATAATGATGATAGAGACAATAATTATCGAAATAACAATAATGAAAGTAGGAACTACAACCCACGCAACAATCGTAGCGGTAACCGTGATTATCGGGGTCACTATGATAATAATAACCGCGGTTATCGAGGTCACACGCATGATAGCCGAGAAAACAACCAGCGCAGTTATAACCAGCACAGTGTTAGGTTCCAAAACAGCGGAAATAACAACAATACCCACAGTAGTAGTAACAGTTATCGAAATGATAGGTATAGATAAGGTGGGGATAATTTCAACCGCAGTAGAAGCGATGTCGCTAATAACACGTAGGTAGATGCTAGTAGGGGTAGACAGGGAAACTAATAAGGCTGGATAACAGAAACTGTAATCCTAAGCCTTAATGGTACACTTTTTGCGCTAGTAATAATAACCCGCTCACCATAACGTGTAAGGGTATAAAGGGTAACCTGAGCTTTTTGATAGATACAGGGGCAGACATATAAATACATTAGATACCAACGAAAGCATTGGCACTACAGATTTAGACTTACATTTTGAGAAACGTCATATAAGGCATAGATTTCATATTGCGCCTTATAATTTACCAATACCAACTGATGGAATCATTGGTAGGAATATTTTGGAAAAGTTCAAATGCAAAATAGATTTTGAAACTTATACAACGACTTTAAATTTATCAGATGAGGAATTGATAATACCAATAACACCCAAGTGCGTATACCATGCTAACATTTGTATACAGGCACGTTCAGAATCGATAATACCCATAAACATAAGTACAAACAAGGAGAGCATAATTCTAAATAAGGAAATAACTCCAGGTGGTTTCGTTGCGAGTTGCATTATACCAGCAGTAGGCGCGCAGCGTATGAAAGTTCTAAACACCACTAGCAGCGATATTCACGTGGAGAACATAGAATTGGATAGGAGGGACTAGGATGATTATCAAGTATATGGCTATGGAGGACATGATGCCACGAAAAATGTTGATAGAATAAAAAGGGTCTCAGAAAAACTAAATACTGAATCAATAGAGCCTGTGGCTAGACAGTCGTTATTGGATATAATCACTGAGTATAATGAAACTCACTGTTAATAACTTTTATACGCAACATATACAAACAACAGAAAATACGCTGGTTTACATTAAACCATACAGGTTACCGGGGTCACAGAAGGAAGAGATAAATGATCAGGTGGACAAAATATTGGAAGATGGGATCGTTGAACAGTCGGTGAGCCCCCATAGTTCACCACTATTAGTAGTGCTAAGAAATCAACTAATGGAAAGCGCAAATGGCGTCTGATTATAGATTTTCGTAAGCTAAACCAGAAGATAGTAAATGACAAGTTCCCTTTGACGAGAATAGAAGATGTACTTGATAAATTAGGGAGAACGAAGTATTTTTCTACACTAGATATGAGCAGTTCGTTCCACCAGATTAATCTGGACGAAGATTCTAGATCTTAGGGGATACGTACAGATCCAAACAAAGATACCGTGATAAAGAATTATCTAGTACCAAAGAATGCAGATGAGGTCAGGCGATTCATTGCGTTCTGTAGTTATTACAGACGGCGCAGATAGCGAGAACTTTAAATCAATTATTAAAAAAAGATAAACCTTTTGTATGGGATGAATATTGCCATAGATCGTTTGAGACGCTGAAATCAAAGCTGTTAAACCCACCGATTCTACAATATCCGGACTTTGAAAAGCCCTTTGTTTTAACTACAGACGCATCTAACTTTGCACTGGGGGCAGTCCTCTCACAGGGAGAAATTGGCTCAGATTTACCCACATCATATACAAGCAAATCGTTGTCAAAGCATGATTTAAATAAATCCGTTATTGAGAAGGAGCTTCTGGCCATACATTGGTCGATTAACTTTTGTTGTCCATATCTTTACGGTAGAAAATGTTATGTGGTTACAGATCACATACCGTTAGTGTCATTGTTTACACATAGGAATCCATCGTCCAAGATGACTAAGATTAGCCTTGACCTATGTGCTTATGATTTCGAAATATCGTACAAAAAGGGAAAAATGAACACCAATGCTGATGCGTTGTCAAGAAGTATTAAAGACAACAACACGTTAAAAAATATGATTCCCACTGAAACAGAACCCAGCAAACGGGATATATTGGCTATAACCCGTAGTACTAATAGTAAGTCAAACCAACAAGTAAACAAAGGCGGCGGGTGTATTTCTGGTAAGAATCTTCGTGAACTTTTCGCATGTGAATGCACGTCAATTTCAGATATAAAAGATATGATGAGGCTAAGGTTTGAAATGGAGAATGACTTAGGAGAGCCTAATATAGTAGTTTCTGATATGGAGTTAGTAATAAGGCGCACTATGGGATTTCTGCTTTTGAAAATTCAGCATTGCTTGTTTTCGTTGGAGAAAAAGTCAGTTAGCTCGGTTTACCTCCGTGCTCTCAGCATAACGAAATGAAAGGTAAAAGGCTCTTCTTTCTAATTAGTCAAAAAAATTCACCAACTTTTGTCAATCTTTTACAAAAATCCAAATTAAGTAAAAACAAGTAAGAGTGCTATATTCGGCTGTGCCGAATCTTATATACCCTTCACCATTGTGCGAGCAGAATACAGAGCAACTAGACAAAAACTAAATAAAACTGGTAAATATTTTTTTTTTTTTTAAATAAGAGACAACCGGTTTTGAACTTCGCTTTTCATAAGGGCCCAGAATATATGTACTTTATAGGGTGTAGGATCAATATTGTATATACCTTTTTACCTTCGGTGAAGGGTATAAAAAGAGTAATTTTCGGGAATTCAGGGTTCTAATCACTGCATTCGATACTATCGTATCGAATAAACTATTGAATTTTTTTGCACACGATGTACACTGGCGTATCGAATGAAAACTCGATAAATGTAATGTCGTGTTACTCGATGTCGAATGCTATTATTTTAAATTCAATACATTTCATTCGATATCGAGTTTCAAGATACCAAAATAAATAATTTCGATGAATTTTGCTCGATATCGTATGCGGTGATTGGACCCCAGTATTTCTGTTATAACTCATACAAATTTCCGACATTTTGATATACTTATAAGTCATATCCATAGGACGTATAGCAGCCCTAAAATTTAGGTTTTTATAAAAATTTTGATGTTTTTTAGCCCATTTTTTGAGTATTTTGCTCATAAATTACCCATTGTCTAACCGATTTGATAGTTTTAGGAAGAATTTTACCATTTGCTTAAGTTATATTTATATATAAACATTTATATAAACTTGTAAATATATATTTTAACAAAGTTAATTATAAAAAAGAGTAATTTTTGTGGATTCAGTATTTCGGTTATAACTCTGCCATTTTTAACCGATTTGGCAGATTTATATACCGACGTGTTGAAGAAGAAATTTACCATTTACTTTAGTTATAAAGCTTGGACTCGGGGAGATCTATGGTTCCCGAACGTGGGTATTTAAAAAAAAATTTAATTTTGGTCATAACTTTTTTGTATCTGAACCGATTTTTCCGAGTTTTTTATAAAATATGTTCTACAAGAAATTTCAGATATTTTAATATATAAGTCATATCCATAGGACGTATAGCAGCCCTAAAATTTAGGTTTTTATAAAAATTTTGATGTTTTTTAGCCCATTTTTGGAGTATTTTGCTCATAAATTACCCATTGTCTAACCGATTTGATAGTTTTATATACCGACGTGTTAAGGAAGAATTTTACCATTTACTTAAGTTATATATATATATATAAACATTTATATAAACTTTTAATATTTTTAATTAGGCTTAAGTTCATGAAATTTAATTTTTATTAAATTATTTTTGTGAAGAAAGGAATTTTACAACATGAAAATTAATTAAAATTGTTATTGATAATCTTTCATTCTTGACGTGGCTCGGGCTCGAACCCTGGCCGGCAGGTTACCATGACATGTTTCGATCGCAACCACTCGATCTCCTCAGATGGATTTGCCGTCTTACACTCGCAGCCATCGACGACTGCTGACGTCACTAGTCAAACATCAATCCTTAAACCAAATTGTATTTTAACATTTGGTAGATCGAAATTTGCTTTCCTGAATGATTATCCATTTTAATTGATTTTACATGTTTTTTCCTTTACTTCTGTTTTTTCGTACTTTCGTCAAGAATTTTTCTTGAAGTCCAAGTACATTTTTTTGTTTTTTCACTTTGTCTTTCTCTTTTCTGTTGACCTTTTTCAGCACAACTTGAAGGACAAATGTACACATAGAGCCCGTGCCCTAGCTTTAACAATAATTAGTATTGTGGTTATTTTGTTGAACTATTTATGGTTTTCAATCCAAATTTTTAATATTTTTAATTAGGCTTAAGTTCATGAAATTTAATTTTTATTAAATTATTTTTGTGAAGAAAGGAATTTTACAACATGAAAATTAATTAAAATTGTTATTGATAATCTTTCATTCTTGACGTGGCTCGGGCTCGAACCCTGGCCGGCAGGTTACCATGACATGTTTCGATCGCAACCACTCGATCTCCTCAGATGGATTTGCCGTCTTACACTCGCAGCCATCGACGACTGCTGACGTCACTAGTCAAACATCAATCCTTAAACCAAATTGTATTTTAACATTTGGTAGATCGAAATTTGCTTTCCTGAATGATTATCCATTTTAATTGATTTTACATGTTTTTTCCTTTACTTCTGTTTTTTCGTACTTTCGTCAAGAATTTTTCTTGAAGTCCAAGTACATTTTTTGTTTTTTCACTTTGTCTTTCTCTTTTCTGTTGACCTTTTTCAGCACAACTTGAAGGACAAATGTACACATAGAGCCCGTGCCCTAGCTTTAACAATAATTAGTATTGTGGTTATTTTGTTGAACTATTTATGGTTTTCAATCCAAATTTTTAATATTTTTAATTAGGCTTAAGTTCATGAAATTTAATTTTTATTAAATTATTTTTGTGAAGAAAGGAATTTTACAACATGAAAATTAATTAAAATTGTTATTGATAATCTTTCATTCTTGACGTGGCTCGGGCTCGAACCCTGGCCGGCAGGTTACCATGACATGTTTCGATCGCAACCACTCGATCTCCTCAGATGGATTTGCCGTCTTACACTCGCAGCCATCGACGACTGCTGACGTCACTAGTCAAACATCAATCCTTAAACCAAATTGTATTTTAACATTTGGTAGATCGAAATTTGCTTTCCTGAATGATTATCCATTTTAATTGATTTTACATGTTTTTTCCTTTACTTCTGTTTTTTCGTACTTTCGTCAAGAATTTTTCTTGAAGTCCAAGTACATTTTTTGTTTTTTCACTTTGTCTTTCTCTTTTCTGTTGACCTTTTTCAGCACAACTTGAAGGACAAATGTACACATAGAGCCCGTGCCCTAGCTTTAACAATAATTAGTATTGTGGTTATTTTGTTGAACTATTTATGGTTTTCAATCCAAATTTTTAATATTTTTAATTAGGCTTAAGTTCATGAAATTTAATTTTTATTAAATTATTTTTGTGAAGAAAGGAATTTTACAACATGAAAATTAATTAAAATTGTTATTGATAATCTTTCATTCTTGACGTGGCTCGGATTGAAAACCATAAATAGTTCAACAAAATAACCACAATACTAATTATTGTTAAAGCTAGGGCACGGGCTCTATGTGTACATTTGTCCTTCAAGTTGTGCTGAAAAAGGTCAACAGAAAAGAGAAAGACAAAGTGAAAAAACAAAAAATGTACTTGGACTTCAAGAAAAATTCTTGACGAAAGTACGAAAAAACAGAAGTAAAGGAAAAAACATGTAAAATCAATTAAAATGGATAATCATTCAGGAAAGTAAATTTCGATCTACCAAATGTTAAAATACAATTTGGTTTAAGGATTGATGTTTGACTAGTGACGTCAGCAGTCGTCGATGGCTGCGAGTGTAAGACGGCAAATCCATCTGAGGAGATCGAGTGGTTGCGATCGAAACATGTCATGGTAACCTGCCGGCCAGGGTTCGAGCCCGAGCCACGTCAAGAATGAAAGATTATCAATGACAATTTTAATTAATTTTCATGTTGTGAAATTCCTTTCTTCACAAAAATAATTTAATAAAAATTAAATTTCATGAACTTAAGCCTAATTAAAAATATTAAAAATTTGGATTAAAAACCATAAATAGTTCAACAAAATAACCACAATACTAATTATTGTTAAAGCTAAGGCACGAGCTCTATGTGTACATTTGTCCTTCAAGTTGTGCTGAAAAAGGTCAACAGAAAAGAGAAAGACAAAGTGAAAAAACAAAAAATGTACTTGGACTTCAAGAAAAATTCTTGACGAAAGTACGAAAAAACAGAAGTAAAGGAAAAAACATGTAAAATCAATTAAAATGGATAATCATTCAGGAAAGCAAATTTCGATCTACCAAATGTTAAAATACAATTTGGTTTAAGGATTGATGTTTGACTAGTGACGTCAGCAGTCGTCGGTGGCTGCGAGTGTAGGACGGCAAATCCATCTGAGGAGATCGAGTGGTTGCGATCGAAACATGTCATGGTAACCTGCCGGCCAGGGTTCGAGCCCGAGCCACGTCAAGAATGAAAGATTATCAATGACAATTTTAATTAATTTTCATGTTGTGAAATTCCTTTCTTCACAAAAATAATTTAATAAAAATTAAATTTCATGAACTTAAGCCTAATTAAAAATATTAAAAATTTGGATTAAAAACCATAAATAGTTCAACAAAATAACCACAATACTAATTATTGTTAAAGCTAAGGCACGAGCTCTATGTGTACATTTGTCCTTCAAGTTGTGCTGAAAAAGGTCAACAGAAAAGAGAAAGACAAAGTGAAAAAACAAAAAATGTACTTGGACTTCAAGAAAAATTCTTGACGAAAGTACGAAAAAACAGAAGTAAAGGAAAAAACATGTAAAATCAATTAAAATTGATAATCATTCAGGAAAGCAAATTTCGATCTACCAAATGTTAAAAAACAATTTGGTTTAAGGATTGATGTTTGACTAGTGACGTCAGCAGTCGTCGATGGCTGCGAGTGTAAGACGGCAAATCCATCTGAGGAGATCGAGTGGTTGCGATCGAAACATGTCATGGTAACCTGCCGGCCAGGGTTCGAGCCCGAGCCACGTCAAGAATGAAAGATTATCAATAACAATTTTAATTAATTTTCATGTTGTAAAATTCCTTTCTTCACAAAAATAATTTAATAAAAATTAAATTTCATGAACTTGAGCCTAATTAAAAATATTAAAAATTTGGATTGAAAACCATAAATAGTTCAACAAAATAACCACAATACTAATTATTGTTAAAGCTAGGGCACGGGCTCTATGTGTACATTTGTCCTTCAAGTTGTGCTGAAAAAGGTCAACAGAAAAGAGAAAGACAAAGTGAAAAAACAAAAAATGTACTTGGACTTCAAGAAAAATTCTTGACGAAAGTACGAAAAAACAGAAGTAAAGGAAAAAACATGTAAAATCAATTAAAATGTACAATCATTCAGGAAAGCAAATTTCGATCTACCAAATGTTAAAATACAATTTGGTTTAAGGATTGATGTTTGACTAGTGACGTCAGCAGTCGTCGATGGCTGCGAGTGTAAGACGGCAAATCCATCTGAGGAGATCGAGTGGTTGCGATCGAAACATGTCATGGTAACCTGCCGGCCAGGGTTCGATCCCGAGCCACGTCAAGAATGAAAGATTATCAATAACAATTTTAATTAATTTTCATGTTGTAAAATTCCTTTCTTCACAAAAATAATTTAATAAAAATTAAATTTCATGAACTTAAGCCTAATTAAAAATATTAAAAATTTGGATTGAAAACCATAAATAGTTCAACAAAATAACCACAATACTAATTATTGTTAAAGCTAGGGCACGGGCTCTATGTGTACATTTGTCCTTCAAGTTGTGCTGAAAAAGGTCAACAGAAAAGAGAAAGACAAAGTGAAAAAACAAAAAAATTTACTTGGACTTCAAGAAAAATTCTTGACGAAAGGACGAAAAAACAGAAGTAAAGGAAAAAACATGTAAAATCAATTAAAATGGATAATCATTCAGGAAAGCAAATTTCGATCTACCAAATGTTAAAATACAATTTGGTTTAAGGATTGATGTTTGACTAGTGACGTCAGCAGTCGTCGATGGCTGCGAGTGTAAGACGGCAAATCCATCTGAGGAGATCGAGTGGTTGCGATCGAAACATGTCATGGTAACCTGCCGGCCAGGGTTCGAGCCCGAGCCACGTCAAGAATGAAAGATTATCAATAACAATTTTAATTAATTTTCATGTTGTAAAATTCCTTTCTTCACAAAAATAATTTAATAAAAATTAAATTTCATGAACTTAAGCCTAATTAAAAATATTAAAAATTTGGATTGAAAACCATAAATAGTTCAACAAAATAACCACAATACTAATTATTGTTAAAGCTAGGGCACGGGCTCTATGTGTACATTTGTTCTTCAAGTTGTGCTGAAAAAGGTCAACAGAAAAGAGAAAGACAAAGTGAAAAAACAAAAAATGTACTTGGACTTCAAGAAAAATTCTTGACGAAAGTACGAAAAAACAGAAGTAAAGGAAAAAACATGTAAAATCAATTAAAATGGATAATCATTCAGGAAAGCAAATTTCGATCTACCAAATGTTAAAATACAATTTGGTTTAAGGATTGATGTTTGACTAGTGACGTCAGCAGTCGTCGATGGCTGCGAGTGTAAGACGGCAAATCCATCTGAGGAGATCGAGTGGTTGCGATCGAAACATGTCATGGTAACCTGCCGGCCAGGGTTCGAGCCCGAGCCACGTCAAGAATGAAAGATTATCAATAACAATTTTAATTAATTTTCATGTTGTAAAATTCCTTTCTTCACAAAAATAATTTAATAAAAATTAAATTTCATGAACTTAAGCCTAATTAAAAATATTAAAAATTTGGATTGAAAACCATAAATAGTTCAACAAAATAACCACAATACTAATTATTGTTAAAGCTAGGGCACGGGCTCTATGTGTACATTTGTCCTTCAAGTTGTGCTGAAAAAGGTCAACAGAAAAGAGAAAGACAAAGTGAAAAAACAAAAAATGTACTTGGACTTCAAGAAAAATTCTTGACGAAAGTACGAAAAAACAGAAGTAAAGGAAAAAACATGTAAAATCAATTAAAATGGATAATCATTCAGGAAAGCAAATTTCGATCTACCAAATGTTAAAATACAATTTGGTTTAAGGATTGATGTTTGACTAGTGACGTCAGCAGTCGTCGATGGCTGCGAGTGTAAGACGGCAAATCCATCTGAGGAGATCGAGTGGTTGCGATCGAAACATGTCATGGTAACCGGCCGGCCAGGGTTCGAGCCCGAGCCACGTCAAGAATGAAAGATTATCAATTACAATTTTAATTAATTTTCATGTTGTAAAATTCCTTTCTTCACAAAAATAATTTAATAAAAATTAAATTTCATGAACTTGAGCCTAATTAAAAATATTAAAAATTTGGATTGAAAACCATAAATAGTTCAACAAAATAACCACAATACTAATTATTGTTAAAGCTAGGGCACGGGCTCTATGTGTACATTTGTCCTTCAAGTTGTGCTGAAAAAGGTCAACAGAAAAGAGAAAGACAAAGTGAAAAAACAAAAAATGTACTTGGACTTCAAGAAAAATTCTTGACGAAAGTACGAAAAAACAGAAGTAAAGGAAAAAACATGTAAAATCAATTAAAATGGACAATCATTCAGGAAAGCAAATTTCGATCTACCAAATGTTAAAATACAATTTGGTTTAAGGATTGATGTTTGACTAGTGACGTCAGCAGTCGTCGATGGCTGCGAGTGTAAGACGGCAAATCCATCTGAGGAGATCGAGTGGTTGCGATCGAAACATGTCATGGTAACCTGCCGGCCAGGGTTCGATCCCGAGCCACGTCAAGAATGAAAGATTATCAATAACAATTTTAATTAATTTTCATGTTGTAAAATTCCTTTCTTCACAAAAATAATTTAATAAAAATTAAATTTCATGAACTTAAGCCTAATTAAAAATATTAAAAATTTGGATTGAAAACCATAAATAGTTCAACAAAATAACCACAATACTAATTATTGTTAAAGCTAGGGCACGGGCTCTATGTGTACATTTGTCCTTCAAGTTGTGCTGAAAAAGGTCAACAGAAAAGAGAAAGACAAAGTGAAAAAACAAAAAAATTTACTTGGACTTCAAGAAAAATTCTTGACGAAAGGACGAAAAAACAGAAGTAAAGGAAAAAACATGTAAAATCAATTAAAATGGATAATCATTCAGGAAAGCAAATTTCGATCTACCAAATGTTAAAATACAATTTGGTTTAAGGATTGATGTTTGACTAGTGACGTCAGCAGTCGTCGATGGCTGCGAGTGTAAGACGGCAAATCCATCTGAGGAGATCGAGTGGTTGCGATCGAAACATGTCATGGTAACCTGCCGGCCAGGGTTCGAGCCCGAGCCACGTCAAGAATGAAAGATTATCAATAACAATTTTAATTAATTTTCATGTTGTAAAATTCCTTTCTTCACAAAAATAATTTAATAAAAATTAAATTTCATGAACTTAAGCCTAATTAAAAATATTAAAAATTTGGATTGAAAACCATAAATAGTTCAACAAAATAACCACAATACTAATTATTGTTAAAGCTAGGGCACGGGCTCTATGTGTACATTTGTCCTTCAAGTTGTGCTGAAAAAGGTCAACAGAAAAGAGAAAGACAAAGTGAAAAAACAAAAAATGTACTTGGACTTCAAGAAAAATTCTTGACGAAAGTACGAAAAAACAGAAGTAAAGGAAAAAACATGTAAAATCAATTAAAATGGATAATCATTCAGGAAAGCAAATTTCGATCTACCAAATGTTAAAATACAATTTGGTTTAAGGATTGATGTTTGACTAGTGACGTCAGCAGTCGTCGATGGCTGCGAGTGTAAGACGGCAAATCCATCTGAGGAGATCGAGTGGTTGCGATCGAAACATGTCATGGTAACCTGCCGGCCAGGGTTCGAGCCCGAGCCACGTCAAGAATGAAAGATTATCAATAACAATTTTAATTAATTTTCATGTTGTAAAATTCCTTTCTTCACAAAAATAATTTAATAAAAATTAAATTTCATGAACTTAAGCCTAATTAAAAATATTAAAAATTTGGATTGAAAACCATAAATAGTTCAACAAAATAACCACAATACTAATCATTTATATAAACTTGTAAATAAATATTTTAACAAAGTTAATTATAAAAAAGAGTAATTTTTGTGGATTCAGTATTTCGGTTATAACTCTGCCATTTTTTAACCGATTTGGCAGATTTATATACCGACGTGTTGAAGAAGAAATTTACCATTTACTTTAGTTATCAAACTTGGACTCGGGGAGATCTATGGTTCCCGAAAGTGGGTATTTAAAAAAAAAATTAATTTAGTTCATAACTTTTTTGTTTCTGAACCGATTTTCCCGCGTTTTTTATAAAATATGTTCTACTAAACCGATTTTTCCGAGTTTTTTATAAAATATGTTCTACAAGAAATTTCAGATATTTTGGTATATAAGTCATATCCATAGGACGTATAGCAGCCCTAAAATTTTGGTTTTTATAAAAATTTTGATGTTTTTTAGCCCATTTTTGGAGTATTTTGCTCATAAATTACCCATTGTCTAACCGATTTGATAGTTAAATATACCGACGTGTTAAGGAAGAATTTTACCATTTACTTAAGTTATATTTATATATAAACATTTATATAAACTTGTAAATAAATATTTTAACAAAGTTAATTATAAAAAAGAGTAATTTTTGTGGATTCAGTATTTCGGTTATAACTCTGCCATTTTTTAACCGATTTGGCAGATTTATATACCGACGTGTTGAAGAAGAAATTTACCATTTACTTTAGTTATCAAACTTGGACTCGAGGAGATCGATGCTTCCCGAAAGTGGGTATTTAAAAAAAAATTTAATTTAGTTCATAACTTTTTTGTATCTGAACCGATTTTCCCGCGTTTTTTATAAAATATGTTCTACTAAAAATTTCCGATATTTTGATGTATAAGTCATATCCATAGGACATATGGCAGCCCTTAAATTTAGGTTTTTATAAAATTTTTAATTTTTTTTGTACGGGAGGTACCACGCCCACTTCTCCAATGCCGCCCACATTTTGTAGAATGGTGTGTATTGGCAACCTAAATGTGTGTACCTAATTTGGAAACTTTTCTCTTGCCGTTCTCAAGATATACAGAAATAAAAAAAATTTAGAGGTAGTCGTGGTTTTTTGCTCATATCTACGTCATTTTTGGATTGATCTGGCAGAATTTCAATAGCAAGAAATGGTGGACTGTATGTAACATAAATGTTAAACAACCTAGCCGCTATCATGTCTGGATTATCCGGAAAACATATATCAAACGTAAGACGGACAGACGGTCAGACGGACAGACGGACAGACGGTCGGACGGACAGATGGACATCGTTAAATCAACTTCTCTTCTCATATGGACCCAGAATATATATACTTTATGGGGTCTAAAATCAATATTGTGGAAATTACAAACGTTATGACAAACTTATATATACCCTTTTACACCTGTGGTGAAGGGTATAAAAAGTCACGAATATTGCACCCTCGTATTTGTAATAAAAAAGTTTTGCATACCTTTAGACTTAACGTTTTAAAGAAATTTGAGTTATTAATTATAACAACAATTGCTTAATAAATTGTTGACAGCTGTTTTTAAAAGTGAATAAGATTAAAAAAAAACAAGTAAGAGTGCTATATTCGGCTGTGCCGAATCTTATACACACTTCATTGTGCGAGAAGAATACAGAGCAACTAGACAAAAACTAAATGAAACTGGTAAATATTTTTTAAAATAAGAGACAACCTGTTTTGAACTTCGGTTTTCATAAGGGCCCAGAATATATATACTTTATAGGGTGTAGGATCAATATTGTAGAAATTAAAGTTATATAAACCTTTTTTACCTTCGGTGAAGGGTATAAAAAGGGTAATTTTTTGGAATTCAGGGGTCTAATCACCGCATTCGATACTATCGTATCGAATAAACTATTGAATTTTTTTGCACACGATATACACTGGCGTATCGAATGAAAACTCGATAAATGTAATGTCGAGTTACTCGATGTCGAATGCTATTATTTCAAATTAAATACATTTCATTCGATATCGAGTTTCAAGATACCAACATTTCGATCAATTTTGCTCGATATCGTATGCGATGATTAGACCCCAGTATTTCGGTTATAACTCATTAAAATTTCCGATATTTTGGTATGTAAGTCATATCCATAGGACGTATGGCAGCCCTAAAATTTCGGTTTTTATAAAAATTTTGATGTTTTTCAGCCCATTTTTGGAGTATTTTGCTCATAAATTACCCATTGTCTAACCGATTTGATAGTTGTATATACCGACGTGTTAAGGAAGAATTTTACCATTTACTTAAGTTGTATTTATATATAAACATTTATATACTTATACTTGTATACATATATTTTAACAAAGTTAATTATAAAAAAAAGAGTAATTTTTGGGGATTCAGTATTTCGGGTATAACTCAGCCAGTTTTTAACCGATTTGCCAGATTTATGTACCGACGTGTTTAAGAAGAAATTTGCCATTTACTTGAGTTATAAAGCTTGGCCTCGGGGTGATCAATGGTTCCCGAAAGTGGATTGGTCATAACTTTTTTATATCTGAGCCGATTTTTCCGAGTTTCTTATAAAATATGTTCTACTAAAAATTTCCGATATTTTGGTATATAAGCCATATCCAGAGGACATATGGCAGCCCTAAAATTTAATTTTTTTATTTTTTTTGTACGGGAGGTACCACGCCCACTTCTCCAATCCCGCCCACATTTTGTAAGATGGTGTGTATTAGCAACCTAAATGTGTGTAGCTAATTTGGAAACTTCGGCTTTTGCCGTTCCAAAGATATGCAGCCAAAAGTAATAAAAATACAACAACCACAAGGGATTTTTGGAAAAAATTAGAGGTAGTCGTGGTTTTTTGGTCATATCTCAACCATTTGTGGACCGAACTTGCTGAATTTCAATAGCACGAAATGGTGGACTATATGTGACATAAATGTAAAACAACCTAGCCGCTATCATATCTGGAGTCTCCGGAAAACACATATCAAACGTAAGACGGACGGACGGACGGACATCGTTAAATCAAGTTCTCTCCTCTTAAGGACCCAGAATATATATACTTTGTAGGGTCTTAGATCACTATTGTAGAAATTACAAACGGAATGACAAACTTATATTTACCCTTTTCCACCTGAGGTGAAGGGTATAAAAAAACAAAATAATATGTTTTAATAAAAGAAAATGTATAGAAGAAAACCGCTTAAATTGAAAATGCAACCAGTAAATAGTTAAGGTTAATAAATAAATAATAATGAATATTGTAATAATATTTAAAATATAATTCTAAAAATGATTTTATTTTCTGTAAAAATTTCCGCCAAATCGGATAACTTTTACCCCTGCCCCTTTGAGGTCAAAGTTCAAATGAAATGAAATGAAATAGTACTAGCTGACCTGACAGACGTTGTCCTGTCCAAATTAGAAATAATGTTTGCGTTCGATTTTTAAAATCCGTTAAAAAGCGGAAAAAAGTATTTTGAATTAAAATGTTGTTCATAAACATATTTACATTTGATTTTAGAATAAATATGTGTGTATGTATATATATGCTGTGAATCTTATAGTATTCTATTTACATTTTAGTTGATAAGATAAATATTCAGATAACCAGTAAAAAAAAGTAAAACTTATTCGATTGCTTTACTAGGATATCATAATTTTGTTAATTGCAATGCTTTGTGATATACGACACTTTATGTTTGGTTGTCTGGCGCACAAACAAATAATGCAAATGGACTTCCGACGCGGGAACAGGAGACATATAATTGACCATGCGAGAAGCATGAATTCTCAAGGTTAATGGCGGAAGCACGCAATGACTGCCCTTGAGATTTGTTGATTGTCATTGCATATCCGAGCCTTACTGGAAACTGCAAGCGTTTAAATCGAATGCCATGTCGGTTGGAATCATTGGGATCCGAGGTATCAAAACATTTTCTCCTTTGTACTTTCCTTTAAGCATTGTTGCTTCGATGACGTTATTCATCATTTTTTTACCGTAAGTCGGGTGTCATTACAAAGACGTGATTTGTTTATGTTTCGTAACATTATGATTACCGTTTCAAGTCTTAGTTGGAATTGATTCGGTGAACTGGCAGAAATTTAAATATCCACCGAGATTTTGCCTTTCCTATGTCCAGCAATTGTTTGGAAAATACGAGATTGATAGTTTTGCAGCTCGACCCGCATGTTCAGAGTCAATTTGAGCTTCCTAACGTGTTATAACACAGAGCAGATGACATAAAACATGCATTAAATTCATCGGCGGGTGTTAATCGTGGTATCTCCGGCAGTGTCTGCCGAAAATCACCTGCCAACAAATCATCGTACCTCCAAATCGGCTTTGATTGTTTCGTAAATCTTGCAACGTTTTGTCTTATGCCTCCAAAGATTTTTTATGCGCCATTGTACATTTGCACATTTAATGGCAACTTAAGTGCTGAATGAGCAGTCCAACAATGTAGATGCAATTCCTGACGATGCAAGTGCAACTACAATATCATTCTGCGAGCGTATCGTTGCCAAAATTAACAAGAATAAAAAAGTTTTCCCAGTTTCACCGGGAGCTTCTAGAAAAATATCCCTCCAGAGTCATTTTTGACAGCTTTCATGAGGGTGTCGTATGCATATTTGTGTTGTCGATTCAACAGTGGAACATTTATTCGAACTGATTCTCTTAAGTCATCGCAAAATCGGTGCAACTGTTTTCCGATTTTAGATAGAAATAGTAGGCGTAAAAGTAGGCGTGATAAATTTTTCTTTCGATGAAAACTTAAAATGGATTAATACAAACATTTGAAAGAAAAATTAGTCAAATCGATGGACCCGTTTTCTGATTTTAGGTAAATCAAAAAAAGTGGGCGGGGCAAAATTTTGGACCATGGCGATCATTTTAAGGAAAAAATCGTTTAAATCGGTCAAGCCGTTCTTAAGTTTGCGATAAGCAACAGACAACATTTCATTTTAATTTATATAGATTTTAAAAAATAAAAATTTTACAAAAAAAATTTGATTTTGTTTTTATCTTTCTCAGATGTGGAAAGGGGAATATTATTGGAAGAGTTAGCCATAAAATCATATGTCTTAAAAACAATAACATGAAAATATACTACTGCTGCGAGCCACCCATTTTAATATAGATTTCAACTGTATTTTTATGAGAAAACAATGACCACAGCGTAAAAATCTTATTATTTTAGAACTTTTGTGTTTGCAACACAACAAAATTTTTTTAAGCTTTGTACTGTTAAATATTAGGATATTATGTAAATATATGACTATAGCAGTGTTTTTCTTAATATCTTGGTTTTTTGTAGACTGAACCAAAAAAACAGTACAAAAAAGTAGTACAAAGTGTAAAAAACAGTACGTTTGCGCACTGTTTTGGGAGTTATGCATAAAAAAGTACAGATGCAAAAAATCAGTACATGTACTGCTAAAAACAGTGCGTATGGCAACCCTTATATAAGTACACACAATTTTTATCGTTTTTTATGTTTGAGGCGTAGAAAAAGTACTGTGCATTGTTATCTTCAAAAAAAATTCCCTATTAATGTTTAAAGTTTTTATGAGAACATAAATAAATATATTTTTGTATAAAGCTGTTTTTTAACCATTTTTTTTTTTGTTCTTAAGAAAGCTTTTTATTTTATTTAAGAAATAAAACACAGACTTTTTATGGCAGAAGTCTATACCGATCTTTATGAGTAGATCATAAAAATACATAGTGGCAACTCAATTGATTGTTATTTATTATTGTTTAATTTAAGTTTTTTATTAGTTAAAACTATTAACAATATTAAGGCCCGTTTTCACGACTTAACGATAGCTAAATGTTGGAAGTTATCGAACAGATAATGATTTTTTAACTATCACAAGTTCCCTTTAATCTAAAAGTGAAGGATAAGGTAAAGAGAGGATCGTTTTACCTTTAACTTTTGTCGTAAAGTTTAGATTTGAGATTGCCATATTATATTCACTTATTTTTTATATATCGCAACTCCAAGTATACGTATATTTTGTAAATTAAAAACAAACTCGTATTTTGACAAATAAAATTTACAATATGTTAAATTCGCGTGTACGCGGTATTTCATTAATATTTGAAATTATAAAAAAATATTTGTGCATTCAAAAATTTAAAATGACAAAAGTAAAAGAAAGTACGTTGTTGCCAGTTCGTATTTTTATTTTGGCAAAAATAATCGATATTTACTTTAATATTGCCACATTTTTAAAAATGTTAAGTTTATTTTATACAGAAGTTGTGAAATCGAAAAAAAGTTGAATGTAACTTTATCCTCACTAGTGCTAAAGGTACCATTAACTATTTCGATCTTTAAAGGTAAGTCGTGAAAACTGGCCTAAGAAAAATTATGTTGGTGAACTGTAACATACATATGTTATGTGTGTATATGTACATATATATTTGCTTAATTTACAGCAGTGTTACCATCTAACGTGTTCTTTCCGAAAGCTATACAAATTGAAATAATCGTCTGGATGAATATCTGTCCTTATAAGATATTCTTTCCTTTGGTGAACGTTCATAAAATCAGACATACTGATATTTAAATGAAAATAACCTAATATAGAAGCAAAACACACACTTCCAGCACCTCAATCATAAACTAACAATTAACTAATAATTTTAAGTATGCACTCGTTTTTATTCACACTTTTTTGAGTCAACGCTGGAAAAACTAGTTTCTACTAGTCAGTATAAAGTACTAGCTTTAACTAACATTTTTATTCGCCTCAAAACTAGTTTTAACTTCAAAATTTCTAGTACAAGTCTGAGTTCATACGGCTCATGTCTTATTGACAAGATTCTTCCTTTTTCTTCTTTGAACATGAATTGGCGTTTAAATGATTCATGTCATGTTGACGGCATGTGCTTTTTTGATATTGACATTTTTTTTTTTTTATTCATATTTATTTAATGAATATTCATAAAATATATCAACAACAATAATTAATCAAATCTTAATCTAGTAATTCTTAGGTTTGCGTCCTGCCAATGCCAGACGACAGTACCCCTAAAAACGGTTCACATTGGTGTTGAGCGCTCTTCTGATCGGATAAGTGCTGCAGTGTCTCTTCTCCTTAAGCGAGTGTGGCCACCATCATTTAAAATATTTCGAGCTAATGGGTTTGGGTGCGATTCGAGCCTTTTTAAGTATTTAATTGAATATTTAGTGATCATCGATTTTACTGATGGTACATCGAGGTCTTTGTGAATGTTCGAGTTTTTTACATACCAGGGAGCGGACGTAATGATTCGAAGAATTTTGTTTTGACGCCTTTGTATTTTCTCTATGTTGGAAGCCGAAGCAGTGCCCCATAACTGGATACCATAGCACCATATTGGCTATAAGATAGAGTTGTAAATAAGGAGCTTACAATCTAGACTTAGGGTCGAATTTCTTCCAATGAGCCAATTTATTTGAACTGCTTTTAGTTTCATTTGAGTTCACTTTGCCTCTACATGGCATTTCCACGTTAAACGTCGATCTTAATGTAAACCGAGATATTTTACAATCGAATGTTGTGGTATTATTTGGTTATTGATTTTAATAGGGGGACATGATTCTCTACGCAAAGTAAATGTTATATGTATGCATTTTTGTAAGTTCACCTTTATTTTCCATTGTTTTAACCATTTTTCCAATTGATATATATGGTCCTGTAGGTATCTAGATGCTTCGTAGCGAATGAAAAAGCAAAACGTAAAGACAGTACATGCTTCTGTGTACTCGTTTCTTGTCCCCTCGTCCCTCTCGCCTATAAAGTAGCAATCTTGTCAATAAGATATGAGCCGTATGAACTTAGACTAAGCTTTAGCTAGCTTCTTATTCACGCGCATATCTGATGGTCTCTTTCACCAAGCATCGTCATTACCAGGACAAGTTTTTTATGGCATATTCCATTTTTGCCATTTCTTCAATTATTTCGTTAAAAAGCCATTTTTGGACCAGCTTGCCAAAAAATTCCTTTTTTGCAACCTAGAAGAAATTTATCGCATAACTTACACGTAAAACTAAATCAATTTTGTATAATTTATTTTTGTTTTAAATGTAAGTTAAGCGAATCGACACACAGGCCATTATTAGTCTCAACATGACGCTGCAGCTATATAGTACCTGCAGTCCTATCGCTTGAAACATTATTTCCAACAAATTTACACAAAACGTGCCTGACGCAAGGATCGCACAGTCTAGTGTTTTTAATTCGTTAGCTTATGAAAATGTGAACACGTTAATTGCGAAGTT
Organism: Pollenia angustigena; assembly: GCA_930367215.1. NCBI lineage: Eukaryota > Metazoa > Arthropoda > Insecta > Diptera > Polleniidae > Pollenia > Pollenia angustigena. The sequence goes on along the minus strand of OV884061.1, from coordinate 3,708,800 downwards.
TAAAGCGCTATTTCTTAAGGTAAGTTAAAAACGTAAGTGCATATGTACAAAGTTACTATGTTATTTTGAATTTCACAGGATCCTTCTCGTAACAATCTTTCAAATCAATTTTTCCGAACTTAAAAAAACCTTTATCTCCTTGTGTCACTTGATTCGAAATGCTAAATTATTGTTGCAAAAATCGAACGTTAAAAAAAAGAGCACTTTCAATGCATCTGCTCCAGTCTCTTGCAATTACAAACAAAATGGGTTTCTATAACATTTCATGCGATTACAGGAGATCATTACAGGACAATTTGAAAAAACATATTATTGTACTATGCAATCAAAACTTAATAAAATAAATGTTTCTTAAAATACAACATGTTTTTTTTGCCATTCTGTGCCATTTTTTATACTTTTTGCCAGTCATTTCTAACCATTTTTCGTGAAATTTTAAACTTGCCCTGGTCAATACTATTTCCTTTTCAGCATGGCTTTGGAAAAGGTTGTTCAGCAATGACAAATCTCTTGCAACTAACGACATTTGTTAATAATGGACAATTAACGGATGCTATATACACATCCTTTAGTAAAGCTTTTGCTAAAGTCACCCATAGCCTTCCTCTTAGTAAACTTTCCTTAATGGGTTTTACTAATAACAGTCTTCGCTGGCTTGAGTCATTTTTTATTCCTAGAACACAAAGTGTTCGTTTTAATAATACAATATCAAAAAGCATCATCTTCAATTCTGGAGTACCGCAAGATAGCAACCTTGGTCCAATTTTATTTCCACTTTCTATAAATGAGCTGCCGAGAGCAATACACAATTATAATATACTAGCATTTAACCCGCAACTTCGTTAGCGTCTCCTTTTTCTTCGTGGAGATATTTTTATGCCAAAGTTTATTTTTCTAGGTTTAAACTTGCTTAAATTCTAGCATTTAACTCACTACTTTGTAGTCGGGCCTTTCCTTTGATGAACATATTTATATGCCAAAGTATATGTATCTAGGTGTTAGCGAAAAAATTCCAACATTTTTTTTTTCTCATAGGTTGATATGCACACAGAACTTTGTACCTATAATATTGTGTTTCTAAGTTCAATATTATAGAAATTTCAAAAAGTACCACACGACACAAAAGCATAGAAAGAAAGTTATTTTCCGGTATTATCCTTTTTGATACTTTTTCTCCCCATTCATGTATCAAAAATTTCAGTGTTGTTATGGGATCCAATAATTTATTACATTTGTGTCATAAAATGAAGAAAATGTTTTGGTTTCAAAGATAGATGGAATGACAAAAAGGTTCCAAAATATGTACAGGTCGTACGCGTTTACTCCCCAAAAGGACCAAATTTCAAAAAAGTACCAGGCACCTGTTCCCTTATTTTTTTTAATGAACAACAATTAGTGTTAAATTTTTTGGATCTCTTTAATTTTTGAGGTTAGCGGGATCGATTTGGCGAGGGGCAAACCTCTGGTCCAAAAGTCAGCTTTTTAGCTTCAGGAGTTAAGGATGTGCGATGATGAATTAGTCAGTTACTTTACAAATTTATATTATATAGAGATGGAGAAAAATGTTGTGAAAAAAGTAACAAAATTAGGAACGATTTTCACACCTTAAACGTTTGAATTTCAAAAAAGGTCCAAATCTGTTTTGTATTTTTTAGATAAGCTGAAAATGTGATACAATATTTATTTACCCTTTTACATCCCAAAAAGGCCGTACTTCAAAAAAGTACCAGACACCTGTCCGTTTATTTTTTAATGAACAATAATTAGTATTCAATTTTTTGTATCTCTTTTTGTTTAGGAGATATAAGGTTAGCGAATTTTTGATGTTTTTTAGATTTACTACCTAAAACGACCAAATTTCGTAAAAGTACCAGACACCAATTTGCTTTTTTATTTAATGCACAAAAATAAATATTAACTTAAAAAAAGTACCAGTTTATTTAAAAAAAATAAAAGTTAAAGAACGAAAAAGTAGCAAAAAATCCCTTTTACAGATTTTCATTCACTCAGGAACTTGCATGTTTAATTTTATGTTGCTAGATCCAATAAATACGGAAATATAGAAGGTACCAGTTAAAGAACAAAATAGTACCAAAAAGCCCTCTTACACTCAGGACCTTGTATGTTTAATTTTATGTTTCTAGGTCCAATACAAACGGAAATTCAAAAAGTAACAGTTAAAGAACAAAGAAGTACCAAAAACTTCCCTCTTATAGATTCTTATCCACTTAGGGCATTGTATATTTAATTTTATGTTTCTCAGTCCAATAATAACGGATATTCAAAAAGTACCAGTTTAATAACTAAGAAGTACCAATAAGCGCTTTTAGAGATTCTCATTCACTCAGGACCATGCAGGTTTAATTTTATGTTCATTAGACCAACATTAGCGAAAATTTAAAAAAAGTACCATTTAAAAAACGAAAAAGTACCAAAAACATCTCTCTTACAGATTGTCATTCACTCAAGAGGTTCCATGTTTAATTTTATGTTTCTAGGCCCAATACTAACGGAAATTCAAAAAGTATCAGCTAACGAATAAAAAGTACCAATAAGATCCCACTAAAAGATTCTCATTTACACAGGATAGTGCATGTTTAATTTTATGTTTCTAGGTCCAATACTGACGGAAATTCAAAAAGTACCAGTAAATGAACAAAAAAGTACCAACAACTTCCCTCTTATGGATTCTTATCTACTCAGGACCTTGCATTTTTAATTTTATCTTTCTAGGTCCAATACCAACTGAAATTCAAAAAGTACCAATCAAAGAATAAAAAAGTACCAAAAAGTTCATTCTTATAGATTCTCATCCATCCAGGACATTGCATATTGAATTTTATGTTTCTAGGTCCAATACTAAAGGAAATTCAAAAAGTACCAGTTAAAGAACAAAAAAGTACCAAAAAGTTCCGTCATAGATTCTTATCCACTCACGACATTGCATGTTGAATCTTATGTTTTTAGGTCCAACATAACGATAATTTAAAAAATACCAAAAAGTTAAGTAAAATATCAAATTTCCTGTATTCCCCCATTTTGGTACTATTTTTCACCCCATTAAAGTATAAAAAATTTCACGTATTATAGTGGCAGCCCATAATTTAGTACGAATATTTCAAAAAATGGAGAAAAATGTTTTTTAAAAAAAGATCGAATTTCGAAAAAGTACCAAATTTATATTCGTATTTTTTTGATAAGTTTCGAATGCGGTATTGACTTTGTTTCTATGTTTATTGGTTCAAAAGATAGATGGGGTGTCAAAAAAGTACTAAAATTCAGATTTTACACGTTTACTCCCAAATAGGGCCGAATTTCAAAAAAGTACCAGACACCTGTCCGCTTATTTTTCTAAAGAACTACGATAGGTATTAAATTTTTTTTGTATCTCTTTTAGTTTTGGAGATATAAGGTTACCGAATTTTCCCGTTTTTACCCTTTTTTACCCCCTAAACATTCGAATTTCCAAAAATCCCGTCTTAGTGGATCGATTTGGGGAGTGACCAATCTCTGGTCCTAATTTCAAGTGTCTAGCTTCAGGCGTTTAGGCTGTGCGATGATGAATCAGTGAGTCAGTGAGTCAGTCAGTAACGTTACAATTTTATATATATAGATTAATGTATGCCGATGATGTAAAAATCTTATTAAGCTACAAAAAATCTTCGGCACTCTTAAATATGATTTGGATAATTTTTTTTCAAATTGCAAGCATATCAGAGATCAGCAATGAGTAGTGAAAAAGTGAGTAGAGCTAAATCATGACTCATAAATTCTTGTACTTTACGCACTCATACTTATTCCATTTTATTCAGTTTCTCATACATTTTATTTCATTTTATTCATCGTACTCATACTTAACAACATTTGAAGTGTTTGATTTAGAATCTACTCAACTCAATGTGTATAGGCGAAGCAAAATGCGAGGATTCCAGATTTGTCCCCTAAATAGCAAATTGACGATTTGGCAATTACAGTTTACTAAAGTTACATGTATGAAGTGTACGATTTTTCGGCAAATTTATCTGGCAGCGCTGATTATTAACTTGTGTGTTCTATCTGTTGAGTTAAAACGGTAAATGGATGACCTAAATGATTTTAATCATTGTAAGTATTGTAAGTATTTTCTTGAAATTATAAATCAAACTGACGTCATTTATGAGTATGCGTATAATGTCGACGTCGCACTCATTAATATTTCTCTTGTGAGTATGAGTGAATCAGATTAGTTTAGTTTAAATGATTTTACGCACTTATACTTACAATTGCATGAAACAGTATGAGTAGCGAAAAAACGATTCATTGTTGATCTCTGAAGCATATGCGTTTTTGTAGAAAATGGAATTATGTATATGGGTAACTATAATTTGGGTGACAGCCAACTTCAATTAGTGAAAGAGATTTTGGATCTTGGTATTTTACTAGATTCAAAATTAGATTTTATAAAACACATAGCAACGATTGTTTCGCCAGATCAACAGTTTTTAATTTTATTTTACATTTTTTTTATATTTTTATTGTTTAGTTAATTTACTTGCATTTTGAATTTTTTTTTATGAATTAATTACTTTAAATTACTGCTTAATAAATTATTAAACTTTAACGTTAAGCAGCTTGGGAAATTATTTGAAATTTTGAAAATAAAATTTAATTCAAAATTATAAACGTTTTAAAACAACCCCAAAAACAATTATTAATTTTATTAAACATCCTTAAAAAATATTAAGGAAAAACATTTTGGCACCCGAGCAGGGACTGTTTTTAAAAAATAAAATTTAAAATAAAAATCCACGGCTACCATTACCGTACTTTCGGTTCTGTTTTGTGTAATTAAGTTTAATTTCGTGCGTCGTTAGTGCAACAACCCGAAAAGACCAATGAAACAAAAATAACCACAAAACAATCAACATCCAACAAATTAATTAAATCAGCAAATTAAAAAAAAAAAAAAAAAAAAAAACAACCTAACCACAGCAGAAGGAAGTCATCCAGTTGCCTAATTGCAACTGCATTTTGTGCCAAAAGGAAAGTGCCGAACGTGAACAACCTTATAACCAGGTGTGAGACTTTGTAGCAATTCAATTTAAAAAATTAAACTACTAATATTAATTTGCCAAAGTTTATTTTCCACACCAAAATTATTCGTTCTTTTAATGAGATTTGTATTACTAACAATCGCCTATGTAGTGAAACACACAAACATATACAAATAAATGTGCTTTTTATTGTTCGCAAGTTAATTATCATTAAGAGAAAATTAATAAAACATAATTATCTAGTGCAAGTGTTGAAAAAACCACCACAAACGGGGAAAAATACGCCTCCTCGCTGCAATTTTGCCATCACTTACCGTTCGTTCTCTTTATTTTCATATTCCGGAGTTTTTCTCTTCCTACAAAATTAAAAATTTATTAAAATGTAACTATTAACATACTTACATATTTCCAATAAATATTTACCTTTTTTATTGTGTTACATTTCTTCTTTAACTCGCTTGTTTTATTATTTGACGTTTGCTTTGTTTTATTTTCTTTAAACTCGTTAACTAATAAATAGAAAAGTTTACCAACACTGTGTGTATTGATCTGATTGGCAACATCATTGAGCATAGGTAAACAACGAGTAAAACAAAAACAAACATAAACATAAACAAATAACAAGAGGATGAAAATACTTAGTGCATAAAATAATTGAAAACAATTTGAAATTAATTAATAAATATAAATTATATTAAATTAAATAAACGGTAAATAGTTGAGAATTTTTAAAAGAAAGAAAAACTGTGTACCTATAAGAAATAATATATGTTAAATATTGTGAAAATAAATCGAGGAAAAATAATTATTATCGGACGGACATTATCAAAGTGATCGCGAGTGAATTTAATATTCAAGAGGCTGTGGTAAGCTAGTGAAACATAAAGAGACAAAAACTAATTACATATTAAAATTCAATTTGCTTGTTTTATAAACAACAACAATACATAAATTTGTCTTTTGTTTTAACTTTTTCTTTTGTTTGTTTGCGGTGCAACCCAGCAAACATTTTTACGAAAATTTCAACGCGTCAATAAAATATTTTTATTTTACCGATAATTATGAAAATCATTGTGAATCGAGAAAAATTATTGAAATTACTCTTCACAACCCAGCGAACAATTATTTTTTGAAATTAGTTAAAAAGTTTCCCTACATTTTTTGCAGTTTAATTGCAAAATATTAATAAATAAAAAATAGTTTAAACCTTAAAATTTCTGTACTATATAAAAGGTTGTTTCTGCAGTAGCATTGAGACAGTAAGTTGATCTCGGAACGTTTTTTATTAATTTTTTCGTGTCACTGAGACAACGCTTAAAGTTCCTTGAGATCCTTCCGGAAATTTTTAAGATAAAAAAGTATTTAAATTTAACTTTGTTTCCTATTTATTCTGTTGTTGATCAAATAATTCTCGACTACATTATGGCAGGCGGCAAAAAGCAAAAAGGTTCCGCTCCTGGTCTTGAGAGTTTATACCAACAGAAAAACACAATTTTAGGCAACGTGGCAAGAATACGTCGTTCCATTAAAGAGAAGACAATTTCGTTTAATCAGAATGAGTTGCAATGTAGGTTAGAAATTTTAAATTCATATATTGAGGACGCAATGGATATTCAGGCAGAGATAGACATTTTAGATCCATCAAATTATGAAAGGTCTGATTTGGAAAAGTTATGCGTTTCCACTAAAAGTATGCTTCTGGGGTATTTAACTCCAAGGCAAAACAGTTTTGCAGAAACCACTTTAGGTTTCCAGCCTCATCATAACCGACTTCCAAATATAAAGTTGTCGAAATTCAGCGGAAAATATTCCGAATATAAAAACTTTATAAGTTTATTCGAGAGTTTGGTTGATAGTGATACCACTCTGACTGAAATTGAAAAATTCAACCATTTGATATCATGCTTGTCAGATGAAGCTCTAGGCACGGTTAAAGCCTATCAAATAAGTGAGCAAAATTATTCCAAGGCTTTGCAAAGTTTGAAAAGAGTTTATTACAATCCCTGTCTGATATTTTTCGAAAATATCACTAAATTATTTGAGTTGCCGGAAATGTCTAAACCATCGGCAACAGCCTTGAGGTGCATGATCGATACGGTTTCGGCTATATATGGGTCACTTTTGTCAATTGGCGACGACAAAGCAATTACTAACGCGATAATAATTCACTTAGTAATGACAAAAGTAGATCCGAGCACTAGATCAAAATGGGAAGAACAACTTGATTACGAAAAGTTGCCCCTATGGAGTGATTGCGAGGCAGCTTTGAACAAAAGGTATCAACACATTTCAGCTGAAGAAGCTTCAAGTTCAAGGTTAAGGCCTACTGCCAATTTTCCAAAGAAAAATTAAACGTTTTCTAAAAAGAAAACAAAATCTTCATTTGTAAGCCAACCCAATCCACAACAAGAGGCAGTGAAATATTTGTTTTGTGCATCTGCTCAACATTATGTATCTTTTTAAAATCAGTAGAAAGTTTAAATAACGGAATCGCATATAACTCTTCCGATCATTGTAATATGTTTCGATCTTTAAACTATAATCGCAATCAATTTGTTTTTTGCCATATTAATGAAAATCAAGTTTATGACTTGCTAACGCATTTGGATATCAATAAAAGTCCAGGGAGTGATGAAATAACGTCAAAGTGTATGATTGAATGTAAAGAGTTTGTAACACCTTTATTAACTAAGATTTTTAATTCATGTATTAATCATTCAAAATATCCCGACAAACTTAAAATTCACAAAATTGTTCCGATTCCTAAAGAAGTAAATGGAAATACACTAGATCAGTTTCGACCTATTGCGGTCTTATCTGTCATTGATAAAATTTTTGAAAAATCTTACATAATCAATTATCAACATATTTGTACAATGAAGATTTAATATATTCCAATCAATATGGTTTTCGAAAGGGGTGCGGTACAGATGAAGCGGTGGTGAATGTTGTCAATTATATTTGTGATGGTTTGGATAGAGGTTTCACTGGAGTTGGTGCTATTTTTTATGATTTTTCTAAAGCTTTCGATCTAGTTAATCATTCAATTCTGGCTGAAGAGAAAGAGAACTCAATTTTTTTAGAAGTTATTTAGAAAATCGCAGGCAATATGTGGAAATAAACAAAAGCATAAGCTCAATGGCTGCTATTAGACATGGAGTTCCTCAAGGGAGTGTGCTAGGCCCTTTATTGTTTAATATTTATGTTAATGACATCAATAACATGGGACTGCATGGAAAAATTGTAATGTACGCTGATGACTTATGTCTACTTTATCCTTATAAGGAAAGTTTAGTTTTTAAAATATTTGGAGAAAGAGATGCATCACTAATTGCAGAATTTGCGAGAATTAATAAATTAGTGCTAAATCACAATAAAACAAAACTCGTACGTTTTAGACCTCAACCAAGTCGATTTTCTGGAGAACATCCATTGTTTATAGATGGAAAACAAATTGCCGAAGAAGATTCTATAAAGTATTTGGGAATTATCTTGCAAAGCAATTTAACCTGGCAACATCACATTAAATATGTTCGATCCAAAACATCTCCTGCACTTGGCGTTTTATTCAAACTACAACATAAACTTGATGAAAAAACAAAATATTTGATTTTTCAAGCTCTAATACAAAGTCATCTTAATTATCTTACGCTTGTATTTGGATTTAAAAGAAATGCTGACCTAAAAAGTTTACAAGTTATACAAAACAAATCGCTAAAGGCTGTTTTTAACTTGCCGCCATTATACCCTACTCTGCTGCTTTATAAGGATATTGCTAAAAATGTTTTACCAATATATGGTATTTATAAACAGCAGTTATTGATATATATTTATGAAACCATACATAAAATTGGACATCACACGATCAGTTTTTCTGTCAATCAAATGTTTTTAATACACGAAACAATTCGAATTTAAGGATTCCTAGATGTCGTCTAGAAATCACTAAACAAAGAATGGAATACTCAGGTGCTTTAGAATACAATAAATTGCACCAATTTCTAAAAAATTGTACATCCGTAACAGTATTTAAGAAAAAGCTAAAAGATTTTTATCTTAATAATGTTGAAATGCTTTTAATGTAGTGCAATTTACCTATTTTTATTTATTTTTTATTTTTTTTCTTTTTTTAGTAATAATTTAAAAATCATTTTAAAAAAAATCATACACAAATTGTATTTTTTTGTCAACGAAGTCTCAACAAAGCCCTAGGGGCGCTGAGACCTCATCATAATTGGTTTTCAAATCATTTTGGCCAAACCGATCACGCAATGATAGAAAAGACTGTTCAAATAGATCCGGATCTCACGAAGACATTAGGCTCTTATTGGCGTCCGAAGAGTTATGTATTTAAATACCACTTGGATGATTCATTTCTGAATTTAAGGGCAACAAAACGGAATATATTATCCGTTTCGGCAAGGCTAATTGACCCGCTCGGACTTTTGTGCCCATTGGTTATAAAGGCGAAGATTCTTCTGCAAGAACTATGGCTAATAAAGCTAGATTGGGATGAATCAATCCTTACACGTCTTGATACGTCTTGGTTGAATTTCAAGTCCAATTTATTGAAAATTGATACTTTAGAGATCCCGAGATATGTTTTAACCAATACTAGAACTAAATGTCAAATTCATGGGTTTTCTGATGCTTCTATGCGCGCGTATGGCTGTTGCATTTACATCCGGAGTAGAGCTTCTGCTAAAATTTCATGTCGATTGCTAACGGCTAAATCAAAAGTTGCTCCTCTGAAGACAAAGTCACTTCCCCGACTTGAATTATGTGCAGCGCATTTACTGGCCAAGTTATGGTCGAAAATAAAACCCAAGGCGAATTCATGTAAACGGTGGTGTCGATACTACAACAATTAACAACACCAAAAACACAACAATGTATTTTGTTGCTGCTTTCGTTGGCCGATAAGTCAAAAACACAAGTAACTTTTGACATTCCTATCTCTATTTAAAAAAAAAAGTAGCACAGCTGTGTTTTCAACGCCACCTGAAAGTCAATTCGCCTTGATAAAACCTATGATTTCGTTTGAGATAGAAAGCATAACATTTTGGACGGATTCAGAAATAACGTTGCACTGGATTCAAACTCATCCATCGACTCTAGCGACATTTGTGTCAAATTGAGTTTCAGAAATTCAGGATTTATCTACAAATATCACTTGGCGTCATGTTCCAACTAAAGAAAATCCTGCTGATATAGTTTCTAGAGGTTGTAATGTTGATGAGTTAGTTGATTCTATTTGGTTCGACGGCCCAAGATTTTTACTTAATGAAAGTGACAAGTGGCCCGTTAACAAACATTTTGAATTGTCAATCGAAGAAGAATCGCTTGAGAAAAGGAAAACTAACTTGTTTTTTGCTGTAGAGGAAAATGAAGACAACTATGTAGTAAAAGTGATTGAGAAATATTCATCATATACTAAAATGATTCGAGTTTTTACTTATGTTTTTCGTTTTCTCGATATTGCTCGTGGAGATAAATGCCTCAATTTGGGTATACCTACAGCGAAAGAAATTAATTGGACTTTCCTTCAGCTTATTGAATTTTACCAAAAATTGGACTATACCGAAGAGCTGAGAAAGTTAAGTAAATCACAAGTTTTGCCTTCTAATTTACAAAAATTGAATCCATTTGTCCATCAATTTAAAGACGAACATCGTTCATTTTCACTACTTAGGGTCGTCGGGAGGTTGCTAAATGCACCAATTGCATTGATGCAAAATTTCCCCTTTTAATGAAAAGGAAATCTCATTTTATGGCACTTTATTTGCGACACTTACATTTATAAAACTGTCATGCTGGTGCTAAAGCACTAGTAGCCATTTTGCGAGACAGAATTTGGCTAATAAATGCCCGCGAAGAATGTTCAAAAGTAGTCCGCAAGTGCCTTCATTGCTTTTTGTATAAACCAAAGTTAATGAGTCAGATAATGGGAAATTTGCCCGCCGATAGGGTGAGAGCTCTACGCCCATTCAAAGTGTGTGGTGTAGATTTTTGCGGCCCAGTTAATATAACGCTTAAAATTCGTGGCCGTCCACCCGTTAAAATATATATAGCCATATTTGTGTGTTTTACTTCAAAGGCTGTACATATTGAACTGGTTTCTGATCTCTCTTCCAATTCTTTTATTCTCTGTCTTCAAAGGTTCATCGGCAGACGTGGGCTCCCAGAGCGTGTTTATTGCGACAACGCAACCAATTTTGTCGGTGCCAGCAGAGAGCTGCAGCAGCTTCGAGAGGCGATGGTCACCAATGCCGGAGAGCTACAGACGTATGCTGTCAACAGAGGGGTCAACTTTGTCTTCATTCCGCCGCGGGCTCCACATTTCGGCGGCCTGTGGGAAGCAGCTGTCAAATCCGCCAAAGGACTGCTCGTCAAAACCGTGGGCACGGTGGTACTGAGCCAAGAAGAGATGCAGACGGTCCTGGTTCAAGTAGAGGCAGTATTGAACTCCAGGCCAATCGCTCCAGTCAGCAACGACCCGAACGACGGCGAAGCGTTAACTCCGGGGCATCTGTTAATCGGCAAGAGCCTACAAGCGCTGCCGCTATAATTGCCTCGAGAAGAAGTGGACAGGCTGAGGTTCTGCAAGAGATGGCGGCACCTGCGCTCTCAGGCAGACGTTTTGGCAGTCTTGGGAGAAAAGACTACGTCCGCAGCCTACAAGCCAAAACCAAGTGGGCAGAAGAAGAGCCAGATCTCGCCGTTGGCAAGCTCGTCGTCGTTCACGAGGACAACATGCCACCAATGCAGTGGCTGACCGGTCGAATTCAGGAGGTAACCCCAGGCGCAGACGGCAGATTGCGATTGGCGATGCAGTTGATTGAAGACCCCAGGTCCTTCAATGGGGCCGGTGTTTCGCCAGATCAACATTTTTTAATTTTATTTTTAATTTTTTTAATATTTTTATTGTTTAGTTAATTTACTTGAATTTTGAATTTTTTTTTAATGAATTAATTACTTTAAATTACTGCTTAATAAATTATTAAATTTTAACGTCAATCAGCTTGGGAAATTATTTCCCAACTGTTATATTGTCAAATTATTAAGAACCATTTTGAAAATAAAATTTAATTCAAAATTATAAACGAAAGCCACCGGTAGTGTATTCATTTTCGAGTGTTTTTTTTAATTTTTAAAAGAAGTTTTAAAACAACCCCAAAAACAATTATTAATTTTATTAAACATCCTTAAAAATATTAAGGAAAAACAATGCGTTGGGCTAAGAAGTTCACCGATCCTAAAATTACAAAGCAGTTATACACATCTTTGGTAAGACCAATCATCGAATATGGTTCTGGGATCCTGATTATAATGTTCACATAAATCGAATAGAATCTGTCCAAAAACAATTTTTATTGTTCTGCTTAGAAAACTCAACTTGAACCCTTCTGAAGCTCTTTCATCCTACTTTATTAGACTTGAAAGAGATAAATTGCCTTCACTGGAAAGTCTAAGAAAAATGCTTAACATAACGTTCTTAAATTTGCTTAATAGTAATGTTTGTTCTGAATTCCTTCTTAATCAGGTTAAAGATAACTTTTAATCAACGATAAGCTCGCCATTTTCACCATTGTATGTTCAGATTTTTCACGCAATCTAAGTAAATTCCGATCCTTTTCGGAGAAAATTCACAATAAATGAATAAAGATCTCTTGTTTTGTGTGTTATTTATTTTATGGACTGAATTTAAGGTTAATAAAATAAAACAATTTTAATTTTTCAATGAACTGCCTTTTTTCCTCGATGTACATACAAAATTTAGCGAAAATCATCGCAAAATTTTGTTATGTTAGTTGCGTCATAAGCCCCGTTAATAAAACTACTTGATTACAAAAAAAAACCCATATTAATATTTATATCTAGTTTATATGCGAAAGAATGGTTAAACAAACTCTAATTTAAATCTTAACCTCATAATCATAGTTGATTGCGCATGGGTGCCACATAGGGTACACTCCCGAAAAATTATCTGTTAATACAGTGATGAAGGGTCATAGTGTCGCTTGACCGATTTTACTTTCTCATTGTTTATTATAAATATGTTCTTATATTAAGGTATTTTAGAAAAACCCATGAGTTTATCAAAATTAACATCCCCTTAAAAAGAAGCTACCATGGGAAGCTATTCAATAAACATTCATTCACCTTATTTCTGAATATTATAAAAAGAAGAAAACTTGATTGCACAGTTCTGGTACTTAAAATTCAATTAAACATTTATAACAGCTGTTACAAATTTGTTACATGTTGTTAACGATACAGAAATACAACTGTTAAACCATCCCACCCCAAATATCATTTTCTCAATAACCTTTTTGCAATGAATAAATGTTAATCGGATTGTGTTTTAATAAGCCCTTAGGAATTGAAAGGATTCCACACCCAAACAACTCTACATCGAAATACCATCGAAGTTAAATCTTTTTCTTCTTATTCTATACTGTCTATTACATGCATAAAAAACGATAGACTCTACAATTAAAGCTATAATTGCTGAACCGGCATAAACCAGTGAAAAAAAGTTTTGCGAAAAAAATTCTTCAATAGAATAAGAAAATACACAAGTCTAAAAGAGCTTAAAATTAATACTCTTACAACAAACAAATGCAAGTGTTTTTATAAGTTGTCAAAATAACAACAAATTAAACAAACTACCACTTGTTCAAATAATATACTTACATACCTCTGTATACGATACAAATGTGTGTATGCAAGGATGACAACATGGCCTTTTTGGGCTACATTTAGCCCCTATTTTAGTACCTGCAGCGCGAAAAAATTAAGCCCTAAATTAAAAAACGAGTAGTTTTAATACCCTTTCAGTGTCATTTAAAAAGTCTTATTTTTAGTTAAGATAAAAGTATTTACAAGGTGGTCTCAAAAACAGGTGACTGTTTTTCCTTTGCCTGCTTATGTTGTTTTGTTGTAATATTGAAGCCACCTTGCTAAGTTATATACAACGGGAACTTAAATGGGATTTAAATGTTCTACCAGCTTACGGCTAATTTTAAGGTTTGATATTATTTACATTTATATTTTAAATCATTTTAAATGCAAAATTCTGGTCTTCCCTAAGTACTTAAGTGTAGCTTAATTCGCCAAGCTGGTAAGTAGTATAAATATGGGGATTTTGTATATGATTTTTCCTCCCTACGTGATTCCCATAAGGAGGAATTTTTAAATTTCAATTTCCTCCCTACGTGTTTCCAATGGATTTTTCCATAAGGAGGAATTTTAAATACAAACAAAATAAAAAAATTCTGAGTAATTTTAAATAAAAAAAGAGAATTATATAAAGTTGATTATATTTTCTTCAATGAAGAGAAATTTAAAAATGTGTACAAATAAATTGTTTGAGTATTTTAAAATAAGATAGAGTAATGTGTAATATATTTAGAATATGCAGCACATGTAAATATAGAGATAACCTCAATTTGACACTTTGCCATTAATATAAATAGGCTTAGGGAGTATATTCCACATTATTATTCTAATTGCCACTTTAAAGGAAACTTAATAAAAATGGGAAGCATTTCGTTCATAATAAAGGTATATTTAATTATTTATTATTTTTTTCTTGTTTGTTTTTAGATGTATAAAAAAATTGTGAATATTGCCCAAGGTATTTTTCGTTAAGCTGCATTTCACTTAACTGCATTTTTTGCCTATCTGCACGAAATACAAATAATTGTGTATGAAGGCTAAATATTGTTAGAAAAAAATCTTGTACGTGCATTTTGCTTAAGTGCATATTTTGGATAACAGCAATCGATTTTTGGTCAACAACTTTTATTTTTAATACAAAATATTAATTTTAAGTGCCTCATAAAATTATTTTTTTAAGTGCCTCATAAAAACAAAAAAACATCATTTTATCAATCGCTATTTTATGAAAAAGAAAGTCAAACAAATTAAGTTTGCTGATATGGTAACACAAATGGCTGAATTAAAAATTCATTTGATCTAGCAGCTGTGATTGTGTGTGCACATATAAACATTCAAAACATACATGTTCTGCTAAAAGCAGAACCACTAGTGGTGAATGAGGGTAAACTAAGTTTGTCATTCCGTGTGAAACTTTTTTATTATACATGTAAGGCCAGGTAGGGTGAACCTTAATTTACTATATCGCTCATTAAAAGTTAAGTTTTTCAATCAATTAAGATTATTTGTTATTTAAATTATATTTGAATTAAAAATTTATTTCCAAGCAACTAAAATGTTAATTAAATCAAAATTATATTTTTAATTTTTTTTCAACATAAAAATAAATTAATTCAATTATCATATTAATTAAATTAAAATACATTTTAAACCATTTTTTTTAATTGATAAAAAAAACTACTGATATTTTTTTCTGTGCTATCAGTTTGGGATTGAAATCCAGAAAAATCGGTTCAGTAGGATCAGAGCTGTGAATCAAAATGTGAAGCCACCATCCTAAGAATATGATAATTTTGTTGCAAAAACTAACATAAATGGTGGAATAATGCATGGACTAAGATCTTGCAAAAATTCGTTTTATAGGACTGGAAATTTTGCTGTTAAATTTCGGGAAGATCGGTCCATAATTAACAATAGGACGCATATAAAGCCTACTCTGGGAAATTAATTAAATACGCCTAAAACTGTAGCAGATATAGATATTGCGGTAAAATTTGTTTCAACTTCGCTTAATATGGCCTGAAAAATGTCATGCAATTTTGTGATATATGGTCCATAATTTAACTTAGATCCCATACTAAGAAGCCCTCTGAAATTCACTGTAAGCTCGAAAACTAATTTCACTGCTGTATTAAAATTTATTTTAATTTAAGTTTTGTATCCCCAGAAATCACACTACAGACTTTTGGGATGATTGATTCATAATTTATATGCAGATGCCGTTATTTTTTTTAAATTAAATTAAATATTTTAACTAATAATATTTGAACGTGTTACTTTTACGCAGTCAAGAAGAAATAACAATCTGATCCCGATAAGATTCAAGAAGTTAGTTTCTGAATGGCAGTTTTTCGTTCACAGTATTCGTCTTTGGAACACACTACCAGCAACTGTTCAATTTACTAGTAATGCAACGCAGTTTAGGAAATGTATTTTTAATTTTTATTCCCGTACTTAAAAATGAATGTCTTTATGTCTAAAATTGTTTGATTTATTGCTTTATTGTATTAATTTCTTTTATTTTAATGTTTATTGTTATAATCTTTTATTGTGTGACACATAAGAAATTGCTACGAATTGTTTATCCTGTACTATAATTATAAGACTTTAAGTCCTGTTGTATAGGAATACCAATAAATAAATAAATAAATTTGCTAATACCAAAAAAAAAAAAAAAAAAAATAATATCTAGATATCATATAGGACGCACTTCTGAAATATTAGAACTTATGGTGGAGTTTATCAATGATTTAGCACTTTAAATTGTTTTTAAATGAATTGTTTTATATACATATTTATAGGTATTACTTTCATTTAAACTGTATTAAAATCTATTTTTGTAATAAGAACAAAATTTTACATAAGGGCACATTTATTCAGGTAGGTGAATTCTCTTAGCAGCATTATTTATGCTGCTAAGTGAATACTGCGAAACAGAATATTTTGTGACCTGCACGAATTTTAGTGCAAAATTGAATGTTTAGCTAAACGAAAAATACTCTACCTTTAAACCAATCTTTGAAAATTGTGAATTTTGAATGGAAAGAAAAACAATATGGTCTAAAAGTCTTTGCCAATTTAGATGACAATAAATGGTTTTATCTCCCCAATAGAATGATGAAATTTTTAAATAAGTAGGATTTATACTTAACTCAAATGAATGATAAAGTTTGGACAATTATTTACAAGGGGCGTCAATTACCAAATGGACCTGCAATATTCGATTTAAACTATACATTAACCCTAAAAAAAATTCTTACAATAGAGATAAATATAATAAAAGACAAAACAAGATTTTTTTTAATTTCTTATACTTTTATTTAAAATAATACATATAAAAATTTAAAATTTAATTTCCAAAAAATAAGAATCGTCCTCCTCCAAAAATTGTTTTACGAAGTCGGGAATCTCCTCCTTCGCGTTGTCGGGGATCTCTTCCTTCATGTTCATCTCTGCGGGATGTTGTTTTTGAAATTTTGATTTCTTGTTACTAAAATTATGCACCCGCATAAAGTGCCTATTTTGTTATATTTATTTGCAAACGTTAAACGTTTGCAAAATTCGCAACTAATTTTAACACTTTCCATTTTTTAATTAAATAAAAATTTTAAAAAATCTTTTGAAAATACCTTGTCAAACATATATTTATTTACTTATGCACTTAGTTTTTATTTTGGTATATATATTTAATGTTAATCAAAGCATATTTTGAAAACTGATCTATGATTATTGAACTTTCTGAACATTCTGGTAAAAAGTAAATATACAATTGCTATTGTGGAAATTAAAAGTCAATAAACTTTTCGTTATGCTAAAAAGTGCAATCGTATGCATTTTTAAAGTTTAAACATTAACCTTGAATGTTTGCTTCATATTAAATTATGAGTTAATAAACTTTTCATAAGTGAAAAAAATGCAATCGTAGCATTTTTTAAGTTTAAGAATTAAACCTGAATGTTGGCTTCAAATTAAACTATGAATTAATGACCTTATCAAACGTATTTTATTTAATTATTTATAATAATTATAACATATTTTATTAAACAGTTACCAAGTATTTTTGAAACTATAAACATTGTCGGTATAATTAAATGTAGTGAGTGCAAAAAAGTTTTTGAAAAAGAAATGACTTAAAATTGCATGAAAAAACGCATGCATCTTCATCTTCAAAAAATCAAATAGGAAAAGTGAAACAAGTGACAAGTGCTTTTAAAAATAGAATAATAATTTATTGTTGTAGTTGTTTCTTTGGCCAGAGTGATGAATTTATGAATATTATTTTTGTCAAGCTAATAGGGCCTAAATTTCTTCAATGTAAATAAAATTAAATTTTTAATTACAATATTTTGTTCCCGACGTTTCGTCGATTGTTTGTCGACTTTTTCAAGGGATTGTCTATTTAAAAATTATAAAAACAATAAAATAAATACAATAATGTACCACATAAACATTAAAGACTTACAAAATGAAAATTTAATCACATTAAAAAGTTTTAGTTGTACTCAGGATCATACAAATATAAAAATTTAATTTTAATATTTAAAAAAAACATATTACTTTAAACTTTAAATATATCACAGCTTAAGTAATGGCAACAATATAGCTCGCATTTATTTTGTTCGTGTCTTCCTTCACATTCATTGTTCTATTAATTTGTTGTTGGATTCTTAGGCTTTCAATTGTGTACCTCTTTCTTTCTTTATTTTCTTTATCTAGAATTTTTACATCATCGAACCTAATTGTGTGACCAGTATGTAGGATGTGTTGTGCTAGTGCTGTTGTCTCTTTTCTCCGCATTATGTCCATCTTGTGTTCTCCCATTCTTGTCTCCAGTGTACGTTTTGTTGTTCCTATATAAATTAGCTCGCATGGCTGTTTGTCATTTCCTTTACATTGTAATTCGTATACAATGTTGCTTTGTTTTTGTTTATTAATTGGCGCCTTAACTCTAGAAAAAATTGTACTTAATGTCAAATTGGGTTTGTATGCAAAACAGATGTTTTTTGTTTTTATTGACGACTGTATATTATTATTATCGGTTAACCCAGGTATGTATTTTACACTGTAAAATTTGTTCTCTTCTTTTTCTATGTTTGCAGATAGAAGACAAGGACACAATTCTGTCAATTCTTAACAAACAACACCCTAAAATACAATTTACTACTGAAATTGAGAAAAACGGAGAAATCGCGTACTTAGACTCAAAAATTATACGCAAAAAAGATAAGATTCTGTTTGATTGGTACACTAAAGAAACATCTTCAGGAAGGTTAATGAATTACAACGCTACACAACCCAAAAATCAAATTATAACCAAAAAATTTTATTTCTAGGGTATACAACATAAGTGATACACAATTTCATAATAAAAACAAACACATTATAACAAACATTTTAAAAAACAATAGCTTCCCCACCAAACTCACATCTACATTGATAGACAATACGATTAAACAATTGGATAAGGACAAAAATAACCACAACAAATCTGCAAACATAGAAAAAGAAGAGAACAAATTTTACAGTGTAAAATACATACCTGGGTTAACCGATAATAATAATATGCGGTCGTCAATAAAAACAAAAAACATCTGTTTTGCATACAAACCCAATTTTACATTAAGTACAATTTTTTCTAGAGTTAAGGCGCCAATTAATAAACAAAAACAAAGCAACATTGTATACGAATTACAATGTAAATGAAATGACAAACAGCCATGCGAGCTAATTTATATAGGAACAACAAAACGTACACTGGAGACAAGAATGGGAGAACACAAGATGGACATAATGCGGAGAAAAGAGACAACAGCACTAGCACAACACATCCTACATACTGGTCACAAAATTAGGTTCGATGATGTAAAAATTCTAGATAAAGAAAGAAAGAGGTACACAATTGAAAGCCTAAGAATCCAACAACAAATTAATAGAACAATGAATTTGAAGGAAGACACGAACAAAATAAATGCGAGCTATATTGTTGCCATTACTTAAGCTGTGATATATTTAAAGTTTAAAGTAATATGTATTTTTTAAATATTAAAATTAATTTTTATATTTGTATGATCCTGAGTACATCTAAAACTTTTTAATGTGATTAAATTTTCATATTGTAAGTCTTTAATGTTTATGTGGTACATTATTGTATTTATTTTATTGTTTTTATAATTTTTAAATAGACAATCCCTTGGAAAAGTCGACAAACAATCGACGAAACGTCGGGAACAAAATATTGTAATTAAAAATTGAATTTTTTTTACATTGAAGAAATTTAGGCCCTATTAGCTTGACAAAAATAATATTCAAGAATAATAATTCTTTCATATGAAAATATGAATAAAAAAATATTATTCCGGAAATATTTTTAAAAGAAGCTGCCGCGGTAATAAAGTCGGAAGTGGAGAAGTTTTTAAGACTCCATGTCATATTGAAATTCAATATGGAACTTTCTGGGTTTTATATAAAGCCCAACATTAAAGACGGAGAAAATATATCAATAGAACTAAAAACCTTCCAAACCAAAATGAAGATTTTGATGTCATATTCCATAACAAAATTGAAAAAGTTTTACAAAAAATGGGGGAGTTTCAAGAAAGGGATAGTGGTTGGACTCTCATTGAAATAATAAATTTGGATGTCAATTTGAACAAGTATCAACCAATGAAAGGGTCAAGTTTCATACAACTTCCTAGAAAACTAATGGTAAAAAAAGCCTGCCTCAATATTAAAAACAGAGATGAGTTTTGTTTTAAATGGGCTGTTATATCAGCAATAGCTGACTTAAAACAAAATAACGCCAATCTACCATTTATGTACAATGTTAAGATTGAGGAAAAAATAATTGCCATAAATGGTTATACCTTAAATTTTAAGGGATTAAGCTTCCCTGTAAATATAAAAGACATAGACATTTTTGAAGAAAACAACCCTCTGATTAGTATTAATGTTTTTGGATATGATGACGTAAAAGATTAAGTTGTTGGACCCTATTACAAAACTAAAGGGAAAAAATCCAAACACATTTCCCTTATGTTCCTACAGGAGAAAAATGGAGTTAATTCCCACTTTATGTGGATAAAAAATATTTCAATGTAAGTTTATAATTGACAACCGTTATAATTTTGTGTTATTAAAATGTTATCTTTATTTTTCTTTTTGCAGATTAATCAGATTGCAAACAACGACGCATAAAGGCAAAATTTTTGTATGCGATGACTGTCTGCAACATTTTTACCAAAAGGATAAATTAAATAATCACCAACAACACTGCAACCGAAAAATCGCCTATGCTCCAAAGGAAAGTGAGTCAACATTAGAATTTAAGAATTTCAATAACTCCATTGAAGTTCCATTTGTGATATATGCTGATTCGGAATGCATTTTTGAAAACATTCAAACGTGCATTCGGAAAGGGGATACTTCATCAACAACTTTGATTGATAAGCATATCCCCTATGCATTTTCATATTTCATTAAGTGTAATTTCAATGATAATTTAAATAGATTGAGAATATTTAAAGGGCTTGATTCCGCAAAGCTCTTTATAGAAAATTTAGTACTAGACATAAAATATTTAAATAATAATTTTCTCACTAAAATTGTTCCAATGACACCCTTAACCGAACAGGAAAATTTAAATTTTGAAAACAATAATGTTTGTCATATTTGCTCTCAAGCTATTACAAATGACATAAAAGTAAAAGGTCATTGTCATTTAAGTGGAAAGTATAGAGGACCAGCTCATAACTATTGCAATATTAATTATAAAATACCAAAATTTTTCCCTGTTATTTTTCATAATTTTTCGGCCTATGACTGTCATTTATTTATTAAAGAGCTAAACAATATTGATGATGGTCCTATAAATATTATTCCACTTAATAAGGAGCTATATATATCACTGCCTAAGTCTATAAAAGGCGATAGCACTGATAATATTGAAATGCGATTTTTAGACTCCTATAGATTTATGCTTAGACAATCTCGTTAAGAATTTAACTAAACATGAATTGAAAATAGTGAAATCATTTTTTTCAAAATGGAAAATGTATGATTTTCATTACGATTACATATTACCAAAATATAAAACTAAAGTAGAATTAAATTATATGGACACAGATTCATTTATTTATACATTTGAAACGGATGACTTATATAAAGATTTACTTAACGACATTGATTTAAAGTTTGATACATCAGAGTATG
Source organism: Pollenia angustigena (assembly GCA_930367215.1). NCBI lineage: Eukaryota > Metazoa > Arthropoda > Insecta > Diptera > Polleniidae > Pollenia > Pollenia angustigena. The sequence goes on along the minus strand of OV884061.1, from coordinate 3,686,877 downwards.
AAACAAATAATAAATTTGGAATACCAAAAAAAAAAAATAAAAAAGTCTTAGGGATGATGAAAGACGAAAATAATGGAATTATTATGAAAGAATTTGTAGGAGAGCAAAAATGTATGCTTTTAAAACAGCAGATATGCAGGAAATTAAAAGGCGTATGCTGCGAAAAAGCGAGTAACGCGTGGTGTGTAACAGTTTGAGTCTATCTGATTATAAAAATTGTTTATTTAACAAACAAATTTATTATGGATATATGTTTATTTTTAAGTCAAAACTACATATGTTATATACCTCCTTAATTAATAAAATATCATTTAGTTATTTAGATAATAAGAGATATATTTGTGTTAATAATGTTAATACTCTTGCTTGGGGTCACTACAAGCAACAATTTTTAAAATTTGATGAAGATGATGACTACTTAATGAAAGTTAACGTAGATTTAATCTATCTATATATATAAAAATGAAAAATGTTTGTATGTTTGTTTGTTTGTTTGTATGGTGGCTTATAGACTCCTAAACTACTGAAACGATTTTCCTGAAATTTTTACAGTAACATCACGTGAGCCCTTAAAATAAAATAGGCCACTAATTTTTTTCGATAGGGGCAGGGGAATTGGTACCCCCCATAGGATGCCAATATTAATTATCGCATATCTTAAGAGCCGCTGCACGCATTTTGCTGAACTTTTGATAGTAGGATCTTCTGAGCCCCAAATTGAAATAAAATAGCAGCGGGGGAAGTGGAATCCCCCATAGGACGCCAATGTTTAACATCGCATATCTTAAGAACTGTAATACTGAGAATGTTCAAGCTTTGTAGAAGTCACTCTTATGGTATACTACACTTTTGAAAATAAAAATAAAGCGGGTAGGCGCAGTGGGGAAAATACATTCCATAGAATGCATATATTAAGTATCGCTCAACTGAAGAACTATTAAAGGGAGAGTCTTCAAACGTGGTTAAAGCTACTATTACGGTAAACTATAAGTTTCAATATAATAATGGGCGGGGTAGACAGGGGAGGAGCAGTACCCCTCATAGATAGAAATATTAATAAGAGCCACTGCACGCATTTTGTTGAACTTTTGGTAGTAGGATCTTCTGAGCCCCAAAATTCAAACAAAATAGCAGCGGGGGAAGTGGTACCCACCAAAGGACGCAAATGTTTAATATCGCATATCTTAAGAACTAATGTAGTGAGAATGTTCAAACTTTATAGAAGTCACTCTTATGGTATACTACACTATTCAAAACAAAAATAAAGCGGGTAGGCGCAGGGGATAAATACCTCGCATAGGTTGCATATATTAAATATAGCTCAACTGAAGAACTATTAAAGGGAGAGTCTTCAAACGTGGGCGGCGTAGACAGAGGAGGAGCAGTACCCCTCATAGATAGAAATATAATTTAGAGCCGCTGCACTCATTTTATTAAACTTTTTGTAGTATGATCTTCTGAACCCCAAAATTGAAATAAAATAGCAGCGGGGAAATGTTACCCCCCATAGGACGCCAATGTTTAATATCACATATCTTAAGAACTGTTATAGTAAGAATGTTCAAACTTTGTAGAAGTCACACTTATGGTATACTACACTTTTGAAAATAAAAATAAAGGGGGAAGGCGCAGGGGGGAAAAACCTTCCATAGGATGCATATAATAAATATCTCTTAACTGAAGAAGTGGTTTAAGCAGTGTAGCGAAGCGCACCGGGTTAAGCTAGTAAATTATAAAGATCAGTTTCAAAAAGATAATAATGATGATGAATATTTAATGGAAATTGAATACTAAAGAAACATTTTTTCATGTAAATATTATTTTAAATTAAAAATAAAACATTTTTATATACATATATTATAAACAAAAAAGAGTTTTATTTTTTTAAATATTTTGCCATAATACATTTTCAGTATCGTAATCTAATGTCTTTCGATTTCTTGTAACACGAGGAGAATATTGATAAGGTAAAGTTGATTGTTTCATATTTGAATAGTTATCAGTTTTAGATAAAATTATAATTTTTGGAGTTCCTTTTTCCGAAAAGCTTTTAAGACGCTTAGCTACGGAAGATGCAGAAGAAGGATTAAATTTTTTTATTGTTGTATCCATATCGTTCTGGTCATCATTATTTGTGTAAATATCTTTAGGTAAATTCAAATCTGTTTGCAGTGCTATACTACTCGACTGAGGTGTAATTGTTTACGTTTCAATATGCTTTTTATAGACCTTTTTCGTTTGAGTTTCATTATCGCGCAAATTATGCATTGTTGATATTTTATTCTGATTAGATGATCGTTGGGATCCAATTAAATATTTCGCAAGTTCTTGTTTAATATAATACCATTTGTTTATATCCTTCAGTGTATGTGAACCATATATTGGCAAGAGTTTCCGATGTAAAAAATCTGAATAAGAATGTTTAACTTTAAATTTTTCGTAAGTTGATGGATGTAAAACTATAAGTTTTTATAATTTATTTGACATTTTCTAAAATTGTTTCCAATGACTCTGGAATTCCTTTAACAAACTCTACATTGTCTATATTTGGAAGTGAATTTATTTCAGAATAACACCATATGATTTGGTCTATATCTTTAGATATTATATTTTTATTTTTTATTATATTTTTAATAAAAGTATATTTCCCACAGCCTGAGGGACCACAAACCATCATTGTAAATGGATATATAAACTGATGAAACATGTTTGCACTCTTACAAACCATTTGTTAATGAATTAAAAAGGAAGAATATTTTAACTCATATGAGTAAAAAAAAATCTTATTGACGAAATTCATAGTCAAGCTAGAAAAACTTTAAGCGACGTAGGTTTATTCAAAAGGGAATTTTAGATACTTGGCAAATAGACTTGGTGGAGATGTTACCATATGCAAAATTTAATAAAGGTTTCAAGTATATGCTTACTGTAATTGATGTTTTTTCAAAGTATGCCTACGCTGTGCCATTAAAAACTAAAACAGGATTTGAGGTTTCAAAATCATTAAAAAGTATCGTAAATTTAAACAGTAACAAAGCTCCTAAAAACCTGCATTCAGACCAAGGAAAAGAATTTTATAACACATATTTCAAAACTCTTATGAAAGGGCTAAATATTAATCATTATCATACCTATTCAAATTTAAAAGCGTCAATAGTTGAACGATTTAATAGAACTTTAAAAAATAAAATGTGGAAACAATTTAGTATGCAAGGAAACTATAACTGGATAGATGTATTAGATACACTGTTGAAAGAATATAACTCATCTTATCATCGAAGTATAAAGATGAAACCTAATTCAGTTAACAAGCGAAATGAAAAAAAAAATTAAGAACTGTATATAATAATTTAAAAGTTTTTAAAAATGGAAAATTCAATATTAACGATTTTATTCGCATAAGCATATATAAAAATGTTTTTGAAAAGGGGTATACACCAAATTGGTCTACAGAAGTTTTTAAAGTTAATAAAATAAATGCAACAAACCCTGTCACATACCAGCTAAAAGATTTTAATGGAAATTTTATTAAAGGTGGATTTAATCAAGAGGAGTTATTAAAAACTAAAGTTCCTAACATCTTTTTAGTTGAAAAAGTCTTTAAACGTAGAGGCGAAAAACTATTTGTAAAATGGTTGGGTTTAGGAAAAGAACATAATTCATGGATTAATCAAACAGATTTTTGTTGATAAAGTAAATTTTTCATATATGTATGTATAACACACAACTTATAATATTTAACATTTCTAATAAATATGGCATCAAGCACAGAGGAAAATATTATTTATGTTACTTTATTAAGTAATGATCCCAAATTTATTAAAGCAATCTCTTAAGGCCCAAATACACTTGTCAAATGCTTGTCCAGCCGGCGAATTCATCGTGTACGTGTGCTTGACGAATTATTCGCCGTCATATCTAAATTATTTGATTTTCCATCCAGCATCGTCGGTGTGACACATACAAACATATTTTCACTAATACTACCACAATGCTTGATGAGTATTTTGATCAATGTATTTGGGCCTTTAGCATGAGTGACCAGTGGCAAGTCGGATTATCAGATATATCCTTCTCGATAGCGAATAAACAACTAAATATGAATCAAAATATACTTTAACGTAAAAAACGCAACATTTCAAATTTTAATAATCAATCTGTAAAAACATTGAAAATTGACTCTAGTAATGAATATGATGAAATTAAAGCAACATTTAAAGAACTAATGGAAACATCCGACGAGCTTAAACTAAAAAATGTTAATAAAACCTCAAAACTTGTAAATACATTAAACATTGTTAAGCCCCAATATAATATAACTATAAGAGAAAAAGATACTAATAACGTAGATATAAAAAGTTCAAACATAGAACAAAATGTTCAAATAACTAGTCCTGAATCTACAACAACTGATGAAAAAGATCCCATATTATCGTCATCAAATTATATATTCGAAAAATCAATTAAAATTTACTGATAATTTTTCATTCTTGACTCAATCTGGGCTCGAAAATTCCTTTCTTCATAAAAATAATTTAATGAAAATTAAATTTAATGAACTTAAGCCTAATTAAAAATATAAAAAAAAATTTGGATTAAAAACCATAAATAGTTCAATAAAATAACCACAATACTAATACTTGTACTCTACACTTAAAAAAAAAGGGTATATAAAATAGGTGTGTAACCAAACAAAATGAATCATTTTTATTACAACCATGGATACGATTTATACAAGTTATTATAATAACACAGTACAACAGCCAATCTGGGGGGTGAGAAATTCCAAGTCAGGGTGATGGTACTAGGTCAGTATAGTAAAACCCTCAAAGGGTTTGGCGTTAGTATGTGTCAGTTTTTTATGACATTTTAAATTTTTTCCTTATCTTGATGTTTTTTCGCTTAGTTGTAACATTTTGGCAAAAACGTAGTTTAACATAACTCGAGAACCACTTGTCCGATTTTGATGAAACAAATTTAGAAAAATTAGGAATTACAATTTCTCTAATCTGTTTCTAAACCGTTTTCCTATATGTGCAACACTTTCGAAGTTAAAAATGAATGTATGAAGAAAAAAAATATTTTTTGCCCAAAATATTTAAATTTTTTATTTTTAATTCATAAAAAATCCAAAACAGTAAAAAAAAGTTTTAAGTCCTATCACTTTCACGTGAAGTCGCATAACCTTTGAAATAAATGAGACATAAATCATGAAAATCGATGAACGCGTTTCGCTTTTATTAACAATTAAGTGAAGGTATGCATTTCAAAAATCTGCTCGAGATATGCACAAAATTCTTTGCAAAAACATTTATGACTTTTTTTATGATTCTTAGAATTTAAAAAAAAAGTAATAAACAAAAGGTTATTTGATTTTTATGATTGCGGTAGAAAAGTAATAAGCGGTAATAAATGTGCGTGGACAATTGAAAGGAAAAAAGGAAAGTACACTTTTTTAATTATTTGGGGTTTTCCGTTGGCTACCTGTATGATTTTTTTACAGAAATTCCACCCACATCTATTAGTGCTCATGTTTTGCAACGTACCTGTCAGTAAAATATTCAAAAATACGTAGTATTTATAGGAGTTCATTTATCGATTTTTGTCATTCAACAAGTGCCGACGAACGCGAACAGTATAAGTGATTTTTCTCCAGTTTTTTAAAAGTGAACAAAAGAGAACAGAATATGGAACTGTGCAAGCCAGATATAAATAGCTTTTGCTACTGCTGTGGTCAATATGTCTCAACACATAAAAAAAGGGCAAATTTCAGTACTGATTTTGTTCAAACATACGAGATGTACTTCAACCAAAATGTTATAGTGAACGAAAATTGGGTACCAAATATAGTGTGTAAAAGCTGCTACAACCGTCTAATGGATTGGAAAAATAGAAGACGTGAAAGTATGCCATTCGGTATCCCAATGACTTGGACTAATCCATTGAATTGCTATGCATGTGCGAATAAAGGAGCCGCAAAAAGGATAAGAAAATCGTATAATTACGTTGGTGTTGCAAGTGCCGCAACACCATTGCCTCATTCGGACCACATTCCTGTGCCAAAAGCTTCTAGCCCAGATATTTTCTCTTCTGCGACTGCTCCGACATATCATGCACGTGATGATCCCCCATATGAGCCATCAGTATCCAATGAGCCAATTTTAATAAATCAAAATAAGCTTGATTCAATTGTTGCCAAGTTGGAATTAACACAGCATAAATCGGAAGAGCTGGCTTCCATTTTGAAATCAAACAATTTGTTGGCACCCGGTGTGAAAGTCACAGCTTATCGAAGTCGTCCGGCAACACTCCAAAGTTTATTCCTTGTGAATGATGAAAAAACTTCTGCATATTGCCCGGATGTAGGAAAATTGATGGACGCAATGGAAATAAAATATGAAGCAGATGACTGGAGATTATTTATTGACAGTTCAAAACTCAGCTTGAAGGCGGTTTTAATGCATAAGACCAATAAAAAACCTTCAGTTCCAATCGCCTATAGTACAGAAACGAAAGAAACATATGATGCACTGGAAAATATTTTAAAAATGGTTAACTACGCCAAACATATGTGGCGCATATGCTGCGATTTAAAAGTTGTAGCAATGCTTTGCGGTCTTCAAAGTGGCTATATAAAATATATGTGCTTTTTGTGCGATTGGGACACACGATTTTCCGGTGACCAATATGCATGCCACGGATGGAAACTCAGAGAGCACAGCAGGTTACAAACGGCCAATATTATTCGTGAGCCTCTAGTGCCGAAGGAGAAGACATTGCTGCCTCCACTGCATATTAAACTTGGAATTGTTAAGAATTTTATCAAAACTGTCGCCAAAAGAGATGAAGTTTTCTTGTGTTTAAAACTAATTTACCCGAGACTCAGCAAAAGTAAAATTAAAGAAGGTAAGTTATAATATCACATTCATTTCCCATGATTTTCCATCTTAACAAATTAATTTTTTCCAATCAGGCGTACTAAATGGTCCAGATATACGAAAGCTGATTAAAAGTGACGCATTCAACAATATTTTGATTGACGCTGAATTGAATGCATGGCAGGCAATCAAAGAAGTAATAGAAGGCTTGTTGGGAAAGCATCGTTCTAACAACTACGATGTTTCTGTCGCAAGGATGTTAAGAGCATTCTCGGAAATTGGTGTCCACATGTCCTTGAAAATCCATTATTCACATCATCATCTGGACTACTTCAGCAAACAATTGGCTACCGAATCTGATGAACAAGGTGAACGCTATCATAAAGTTGCTTTGCCATTTGAAATGAGGTAATACTGATTTTTTATTTTTTCAAACTCATTTTAATAAAACAAAAACTTACAGATATAGAGGCAAAAAGTCGCCGAGTGCAATAATTGCGGAAATTTGCTGGTGGAGTAAGCTTGTGTGGCAAGACAAGGATGATCTTGATGATAAAGAATTTTCAGGTGATGCAGAAGGGCCAACAGTGGAGTCACACATTGACATTATGTGTGGTTCAGAAACTGATGATAGCGATGAATGCGATGCCACTAGTCCCGAACAACCACCATCGAAAAAGTCTAGGCAATATTTATTAAAATAAATAAATAAAATAAAAATAAAAAATTATAAAAATGTTTACTTAAGTTTTTAAGTAGTTTATGGCCAGAAGTCTGGATTTATTGGGGAAAATTTATAAAAAAGGCGATAAATGACACTTTTTTGAATAAAAACAAATATCAATATTCTTGTCAAAATGGGATACCTTCACTTAATTGTAAATAAAAGCAGAACGCGTTAATCGATTTCTATGATCTATGTCGCATTTTGTTTATAGGTTATGTGACTTTACATGAAATTAATGACACTTGATCCTTTTTTCCGTTTTGGAATTTTTATGAATTTAAAAAAAAAAATTTTAATTTTTAGGCAAAAAAATATTTGTTTTCTCCACAAATTTATTTTTACCGGCAAAACTGTTGATTATAAAGAAAAACGTTATATGAACGGATTAAAGAAATTGTAATTCTAAATTTTTTTGAGTTTGTTTTAGCAAAATCGGACAAGTGGTTCTCGAGTTATGTTAAACTACGTTTTTGCCAAAATGTTACAACTAAGCGAAAAAACATCAAGATAAGGAAAAAATTTAAAACGTCATAAAAAAAACTGACACATACGAACGCCAAACCCTTTGAGGGTTTTACTATACTGACCTAGTACCATCACCCTGACTTGGAATTTCTCACCCCCCAGACAAAAATCCCAAAAATGTTCCATAGTGTAATCAGTCTGGAGAAAATATACAAAATATTGGTGAAATATATCACGCACCAAGAATTTTACAATACGGTCGTGGTATTGGATCCATATTTTCGGCTGTATTTTCACATTTAAAACCCATATCTAAAACGGGGATGAATATATTAAAGAATAAATCATTAGATATTTGAAAGGAAATTTTAGAAGAAATTGGAACAAAAGGTCTACCAAAACATAAAAGAAGCTACTATTGATTAAATGAAAACAATGCAGAAAGGTAAAGGTCGACGTATAAAACTTAAACGTTTAAAGCAAAAGCAACAGATTAAATCAAAACGTTGTAAAGGAAAGAACTTTTGGATCTCCTCCAATTCAAACCAGCGTTTTTAAAACCGAAGAAATATGCTACAATCCAATTGTCTCACTAGATAATTCGAGCACAATTGAATTTGTATCACTAGGCAATGGTGAAACATATCGAGATCTGAACAGTATTTATCTTCGACTAGTCATTGAATTAAAAGGAAACGGAAGAGTAGTTAATAACTTACTGCACTCCTTGTTTAGAAATTGTTTTGTACACCTTAACAATAAAAATGTATCACAACCTGACAATAACTATCGCTATAGGGCTTATATTAAAAAATTGTGAAATTATGGAAATGATGCCAGATCTACACATCTTGAATCATGTGGCTGGGCTATTGATACAAATAAAATAAATTCATTAGTTGATAAAGAAAATCCTGGTTTAGACAAGAGAAAAAAACTATTTAAGGATGGGAAGAGAGTAGAGCTTTTTGGAAAACTTCATGTTGATGTATTTAGCCAACAAAAATACATGCTTAATAATGTTGATCTAAAGGTAACATTAAATTTGGAAAAACCGGTATTTTACATTTTAGAAGGTGGCGATAAAAATGAATCCTATATTAAAATACATGAAGCTAATTTATATATAAACCATCTTACTATTAATCATAATATTCTAATAGCTCATCATAATGTATTACAATCAAGAAATGCTATTTATCCTTATAAAAGAGTGGAAATAAAAACGTTTACAATACACCCTGGAAATCACTCATTAACTTTAGATAACGTTATACTAGGACAGTTACCAAATTTTTTAATTTTTGGAATGGTGTCTAATAAAGCATATACTGGGGAGAAAAAAGAAAATCCATTTAACTTTCAACATTTTAATTTACAAAGATTTTATTTGGTTGTTAATGGAGTACAATTTCCAGCACAACCAATTGAACTTAACTACAATAACGGAGGAATAATAGGTACTCGTGGTTATTAAACACTATTTAAAGGAACTGGAATTCATCATTTCGATAAATGTCATCAAATAACTAAAGAACTTTTTGATAAGGGATATTTTTTACTTGCTTTTGACTTAACATCAGATCATTATAATAATTCCAATTGCGGTAACTTAATAAACCAGGGAACTATTCGTATTGAAGGGCGTTTTGGAAAACCAATTGTTGAAGCAATAACGTGCTTAGTATACTGTGAATTTGATAGTGTTATAGAAATTGATAGAACGCGTAATACTATTCAAACACTATGAATTCAATTAATATTAAAAATACTTTAAACTCCAATAATGTAACCAAATATATATTTAAAGGTGTATTTGCATGTAATAAATTACCAACACACCCAGTTTTAAAACCGTCATTTTACGTTGCTAACACTCATCCATCACATAAGCCTGGAGAGCATTGGGTTGCTTTTTATTTTCCTAAAAACAAACACGCCGAGTACTTTTGTTCTGCTGGCCAATATCCCAATTTTAAAAAAAGTGTATGGATTTTTGTTAAATTAATACGAAACCATAAATAAACAATTACAAGTGTTAAAAAAAATATTGTCAAAAACAATAAAAACAAATTTACTTTGGCAGTTTATTTTTGATAATTTATTTCAAAAAATAATAATAACATTTGTTATAAAAAAGCCAATAATAGACAGCAACTAAAGTGCAACAAAAAGTTGAATTGAAAAACACTGCAAAAATAAGGGTTGATTTTATAAACAATTCAACAGGTGCCAATACCAATGCCTCGTCGCTGCCGCTGCCGTAATTGTCGACCAAACCACCAGCAACAGGGGAGTAACAGTGATTCTGGATTATCTGAATCAGAGGTAAAAGCTTAAACAATATTGTGTTAATTTTTCCATAATCTGTAAATTATTCATACGCCCTAATAAGTGAAACAAATTACAATCACACAAACACAAATATAATAATAAAAACAAAAAATTTTAATACACCGTCGGCTTTTATTAAGAAGAAAATATAGATTCTATACACACAATATTTAATTTGAAAATATTTTATTCTTTTGTTAAAAAGAAAAAATTTTCTACAATTGTTTTATTTATTTATTTTTGTTTTACACACACAACTTGTTGTTGTTTAAAATATATTCAAGTTCCATTCCGTTCCTTCCGTGTAAATATATGTGCTTAAAGTATAGCGTAGCCACTGCTTGCTAACACACAAAGCTGTCAGATTAGTGAAAAAGATTGTTTACGTTACGTTTCCGATTTTTCCATAATCGATACGTAAAGGAATTGTAATAAATTTGTATAATATTTGTTCGAAAATTTTAATATAAATAAAAATTTAAATTAACTAATAATCTGGAATCTTGGTGTGGATATAATTAAAGAATAATTTAATTATTGTGGCCAAAGGCTGTTTGCTTTTGACGAATAAAGCTGTACGAACGAGAATTATGTAATTTCAGTTTTTAAACAAAAAATTAGGAAACTTTTTATTTGCGCAAATATTAAAATTATATATAGAGAACAATTTCTAGGACATAATATCTGCTGGCGAGTTCACAATTTAAATTAGTTGTGACTATTTTAAATTTTTAATAATTTGATATTAGCGTAAGTATATTGAAATAATAATAATTTGCATTTACTTAAACTGTGTGTAAAGAATATTGCCACCAAAACAAGTTGGATAGAATTTTAGTTTTTAAAAGAAATTTTGCTAATTTAATTAATAAAGGAAAAATTGTTTTGAGAAATAAACTTAATAACATTGGATAATATTCATCTGATTTTAATTTTTTTCAAAAATGGCGGGCGGTAAAAAACATCAAAGTCCAATATCTGATAATTTGGAAAAAGTATTGCAAAAAAACGCCAAAGTGGTTCAAAATATTGAAAGAATAAAAAGATCTATAATTGAAAAGACCATTTCGTTTAATCCTTTTGAGATCGATTGTATAATGGAAATTCTAAAGGATCACGTCTCTCAAGCTATGGAATTTCAATCCGAATTGGATTCTTTAGATCCCACAAACGATGATAGACCCGAGCTTGAAGATCTTTGTGTGACCACGAAGTCTTTATTATTAAGTCTTCAGGCCAAAAATAAAAGACCTAGTTTACAGGACTCGTCATTTTATCAGCCACATCATTCCAGGCCTCCAAATATACGGCTCCCTAAGTTCAGCGGAAAATATTCCGAATTTAAAAATTGTATGAGCCTTTTTGAGAATTTGGTCCACAATGATCCCAATTTGACAGATGTTACGCGCTGCTTAGACTAACAAACAAATTCAGTTGTAATATTCCGTTTCTAAGTCCCTATTAAAATTCAAAGTTAGGTGACATAAGTGATGTTACCCAGCTAGCAAAAATAAATGGTTTTTAACCCTGGATTTAAACGCGTAGACATATGAGGTATACTTTATATGCCAGAAAAAAAGTATACTTAAAGTTTATTCAACACGGCTCGATGTTAGCCACATAAGGTGCACTTTTCCCTACCCTGTTTTATCGTTTCATACACCAAGGACATTCTTAACACCTTGAATATTCCCTAAAGAAGCCAAGATTACCATAATTCTATTTATATTTCAAACGCATTGTCATTCCCATTATTTTAAAATTTAGCAATTCATTGTTTTTATTTAAATAATTCTTTTAAAAAAAATAATAGTAAATTGATTTTATATTAATACTACAATTCACTTGAACAAATAGGATCATATAAAATAATTTAAATTTACTTATTTAAGAATTCATCATTTTAAACGAATGTTTTCTTAAGCAAAAGAACAAAAATAATAATAATAAAAAAAAAGAAAATACATACTCGCAAAACAATAAACCTACAATGCAAACTGCCGTGGAATAAAATAAAAAAAAAACTAATTTATAATGTACCAAAATTAAGAGTAATTAATGTGATCTCACTTACATGGCTCAGCTCTTTTTTTTCTTACGTTTTAATTCATGTTTGTTCCAATGATGGGCCCAGCAAGGAATTAAGATGAGCGAAATAATTTTGATTTAAAACAAAATACTAAAAAGAAATTAAAGATGTTTCACAATAATAAAAAAAAACTACTCTCAATTTTAGATACTTCTAAAAATAGAATTAAATTAATAAAGATGCCAAAGAACAAAAAAAAAAAAAAAAATGATTAAGTAGGGTTAGCTGTACAAGAAAAATTTTGAAATGGGTAATATTTATAAGTAAGTTTAGGAATGGAAAAAAAATCTAATCAATTCGGTATGTAGGTATATTATGTAAAAGTAAATGTTAAATGTATGTTTTTATAATTATCAACTAAGCAGTAGATTCCATAGTATTAATTAATTTAAGGGATTATGGATTTATTATTAGAATTAGGCTTTGTTTATATATTATTTAAAGTTAGGAAGTTATTGTGTAAGAATTTAGTAGTTTTTTTTTGTATTAATTGTTTCATTGATTATTTCATTGATTGATGATAAATTAAATGTAAAAAGTAGCTTTAGGGTAAATGCATTCTAAATATATAATAAATAAGAGTTTTAATTTAAGTACGAATAATAGAGAATAATTATTGTAGTATAGATATTAAATTTTTAGTTAAATAATTGGTTTTTAAGTATGTGATAAATTTTTAAGCTTAGGTTAGCAAGAAAAAATAGTAAGGAAACTTTCAATTGTATTCTGGTACTTAAGTATTGATGAGTCAAAACTATTGTGGTGATATTAAAATGGGGCATTTTGCAAAGCGTCACTATAATTCAGGGTGTGATTACTTCAATTGCTGAACAAAAGTAAATTTCCAACATACACATTTGTGTCCTCTGTAGCCTGTGTAGAAATTTTTACACTCACTAGGTGTAAGGCTGATTGGAACTTATTTCCCCAGATTCTTGATATCTTCATATATGTATATATGGAAGATATACCACTTGGTTAAATTTTCGTATTGACAAGGTAGGTGATTAACACGTGATTCCAACTAGGCAGAATGTTCCAGAAAATCCTATAACCCAACTAGTACATAGAAATCTGGGTGCCTCGAGGTTTTTGATTTCCTTTTTGGTATTAGGAAAACTGTATAGGTACTTTTTTTTTTAATTTTAAATATTTCCACATGTAAAAAATATACTTCTTTAATATCACTTTTAGCACTTAAAAAAAACTTCCGATTTTTGCCTCTGCCTCTTGGAACATAAACTTAAAGTGAATTTAAAAAGTATAGAACAGCATTAAGCCCTACTATATGGTTTTTTTTTCTATATTTGGCGCAATAAGGTATATAAGAAAATAAACGGGATTCAATGTGTATTTTTTTTTCTTTTTCTCTCAAAATTTAATGGTTCAATCTGATCATCTCTTTTCAACGTATCTAATTGTGATAAATTAATACGCAATTAAAATGCATGTATAAGAGATAATGTTTTAAACAAAGAAGAAAAAACGTAATATATAATGCTATTAAATCTACCTTTAATTCCTATTTTAGGGTTTCTGTTTGCAAAAAACCCACTTCAAGAAAAATCATAACAAACCTGCTTCGTCCATTGATTTCATATCAAATGACGAACAGGAAAACAATTTTTACTTTCAATATTCCTAATTTCCGAGTATTAACAAGAGTTAGTTTAAGAACCAAGGAACGTGTGGCTCGACCCACGATCAGCCGGGTAGAAATCAGGATTTAAGGTCAGAGGTATGAAATCTCCCCATGTAAGCTCCCTTTAAGTCTTCGATGTCATAAAGGCTATTACCAATCTTTTCTCTTATCCTGAATTTAATGAACTTGGGATAAAACTTTTTACTCACGGCTTTGGACATGTTACTCAAAACATGTTTTTTTCTATAAACAATTTGCCCCTTTTTAAACTGAATAGGCCTAGTTCTGAGGTTGTACGATTTAACTGCTCGCTCGTGTGCTAATCGTAAATTTTGTCTTACGTTGCTTCTAACCTTTTGTAATTTATCCACATTTTCTAAAATTTTGCAATCCTCACCAGACAGACATCCAAGTTAATCTAAAATTTTGTATGTGGAGCCATGTTGTTCCATATTCTGGCCGAAAGCCGCGTAATATGGGGAACATTTTATGGACGAGTGGTAATCACTGCGTAGAGTGGACAAAATTTGTGGTAAGAATCTGTCCCAACAACTGTGATCCTTGTGATCCTCTAGAAAATATCTAATTTTTGTTATTATTTCCCTATTTGCCCTTTCCGATGCATTAGATTGTGGTGCATAGAATCCTGTTTTTATGTGTTCTATATTATATAAACTAAAAAACTCAGTAATTTCCTTGAAAACAAATTGTTTTCCGTTATCGCTGTGAACAAATCTTGGCAAGCCAAAGGTGGGAAAAATTTCGTTCTGAAAATAAGCGATTACGTTGGAAGATGTAGCTGCTTTAAATGGTGTCAAAAAAATAAATTTCGTTAAATGGTCTAAACATACAAATATTATTGAGTTTTTTACCTTTGTTAGGGGATACGGACCTAGGAAGTCACAATAAAATCTCTCAAATGGACGATTTGTAACAAATTGGTTGCCCATTGGAGGTTTACTGATTTGGTTAGAAGATTTTAAAATTTTACATTTTTCACAATTAGTAATATATGACTTAACGTCATTAACCATAGTTGGCCAAAAATACTTTTGCCTTATTCTTGCAATTCCACCATGACAAGATGTTATCGAATCATGGGAAGCTTTTATTACTGAATTAGGTATCCAGAGACGCCATACATTCTCCTCCTCTTCACTGTTTTTCTCGGTTTGAACGCGCTTAAAAATTAAATTATCTCCAGATAAGACAACGTCAGGCAGAACATTCCCTCTACTTGAGATAATATCTACCAGCTTTACGTATTCATCACTACTAAAGTCAGGTGCATCTAAGTCGATTTCAACAGGTGGGTCAAATGAAATTATTTCATCCAAATTTATACGAGAAAGACAATCAGGGACGACATTTAAAGAACCTTAACGGTGCTCAATCCTAAAGTCGTAACGTTGCAATTTAAGGCTCCATCTGGCCAACCTCCCGCTTGAATCTTTTTGCGACATCAACCATTTTAAAGAGGAATGATCTGTTAAGATTCGAAAAGGAAGACCCTCAATATAGGGTCTGAAACGATTCACGCATACTACTGCCGCCATGCATTCGAGCTCAGTTACTGTATAACTTAGTTGAGATCTATTTAATTTCTGAGAAACAAATGCTATGGGATGTTCCTTACCAAACTCGTCAAATTGAAATAAAACACCTCCTACACCGGTTTTTGAAGCATCACACTGTATAATGAACTCGCGGTTAAAATTAGGTTAAACTAACACAGGGGCAGACGATAACGTGTTTTTCAATTTTTCAAAAGACTCTTTTGCTTCATCTGTCAATGAAAAGGGCTTTAAACTTTTTCTCAGACAATCCGTCAGGGGTCCTGCTAGATCAGCAAAGTTGCTGATAAAAGAACGATACCAGTTGGCCATGCCAATGAATCTTCTGACTTGTTTTGGTGTTTTCGGTAGAGTAAAATCTCTAATTGAAGCTACCTTTTCTGGGTCTACTTTTAAGCACCCATTTCCGACTATGTATCCAAGGTACCTAATTCTTTTTGGCAAAACTTGCTCTTACTTACATTTATCGTCAGTTTTGCAGTCCTGAGGCAATAAGCAACTTCTCGTAAGAAATTTATATGTGATTCGAAATCAGGGCTACAGACGAGTAGATCGTCCAAGTAAATAAAGACATTTTCGCGTAATCTAGAGGGCACCACCTTGTCCATGAGTCGGCACATAGTTTGAGGACCATTGCAAAGACCAAATGGCATGTACTTGTACTGGAACAGGGGCTTTCCGGGAACAACAAAAGCAGTTTTCTCTTTTGCGGATTTTGTTATCCTTATCTGTAAAAAGGCGTCTTTAAGGTCAATGCCAGTAATAAAAAAAGTGTTCTTTAACCGGCTAAGTAAACCGTTTATATGCGGGAGCGGATACGAGTCTTTTTTTGTGATTGAATTTAGTTTACGCGAGTCGATACATAGACGAACCTTTACCGGTTTTCGAACCAATACGACTTCCTCTATCACACTCATACTTAAAAGTCTTTCAATTTCCTGGTACGCCTCTTCCTGGCGGGGTGGTGATAAAGGATAATGTTTCCCGTATCAATATCGTGCTCGAGAAGGTCTGTGCAGCCTAACCCAAGCTTTTCAAAGGAGGGAAACTCTAAAATGGTTCTTTCCAAAATAATATGTTGTTCGGGGTTTAATTCATGAAATTTTGAAGGGATGTCACTGTTTTCTGAAAAGTTTGCTTCGACTGAAGATATTGAAGGGATAATTTTGGGAGCAAGGCCAAATTCTCGCCAAAAGTCTATCCGAAAGAAGGCTGTTTTTCCTTAATATTTTTTAAGGATTAATTTAATAAAATTATTAATTATTTTTTGGGGTTGTTTTAAAACTTCTTTTATAAACCAAAAATCGCACTCGAAAATAAATACAAGACCGGTTGCTTTCGTTTGCAATACAGAATTAAAACTTTATTTTAGAAATGGTTCTTAATAGTTGACAATATAACAGTTGGGAAATAATTTCCCAAGCTGCTTGACGTTAAAATTTAATAATTTATTAAGCAGTAATTTGAAGTAATTAATTCATTAAAAAAAATTCAAAATTTAAGTAAATTAACTAAATAATAAAAATAACCAAAAAAAAAAAATGAAAATAAAATTAAAAATGTTGATCTGGCGAAACACCGGCCCCATTGAAGGACCTGCGGTCTTCAATCAAATGGAAGCAGCGCCAATTTGTGAATCGCCCTCTTCAGCACCCCGTTTTTAGTTTTCACTAGCGCTACCACCGTGCCCACGGTTTTGACGAGCAGTCCTTTGGCAGATTTGACGGCCGCTTCCCACAGGCCGCGGAAATGTGGAGCTCGCGGCGGAATGAAGACAAAGTTGACCCCTCTGTTGGCAGCATACGCTTGTAGCTCTCCGGCATTGGTGTCCATCGCCTCTCGTAGCTGCTGCAGCTCTCTGCTGGCACCGACAAAGTTGGTTGCGTTGTCGCAATAAACACGCTCTGGGAGCCCACGTCTGCCGATGAACCTTTGAAGACAGAGAATAAAAGAATTGGAAGAGAGATCAGAAACCAGTTCAATATGTACAGCCTTTGACGTAAAACACACAAATATAGCTATATACATTTTAACGGGTGGACGGCCACGAATTTTAAGCGTTATATTAACTGGGCCGCAAAAATCTACACCACACACTTTGAATGGGCGTAGAGCTCTCACCCTATCGGCGGGCAAATTTCCCATTATCTGACTCATTAACTTTGGTTTATACAAAAAGCAATGAAGGCACTTGCGGACTACCTTTGAACATTCTTCGCGGGCATTTATTAGCCAAATTCTGTCTCGCAAAATGGCTACTAGTGCTTTAGCACCAGCATGACAGTTTTCTAAATGTAAGTGTCGCAAATAAAGTGCCATAAAATGAGATTTCTTTTTCATTAAAAGGGGAAATTTTGCATCATATGCAATTGGTGCATTTAGCAACCTCCCGCCGACTCTAAGTAGTGAAAATGAACGATGTTCGTCTTTAAATTGATGGACAAATGGATTCAATTTCTGTAAATTAGAAGGCAAAACTTGTGATTTACTTAACTTTCTCAGCTCTTCGGTATAGTCCAATTTTTGGTAAAATTCAATAAGCTGAAGGAAAGTCCAATTAATTTCTTTCGATGTAGGTATACCCAAATTGCGGCATTTATTTCCACGAGTAATATCGAGAAAACGAAAAACATAAGTGAATACTCGAATCATTTTAATATATGATGAATATTTTTCAATTACTTTTAATAAATAGTTGTCTTCGTTTTCCTCTACAGCAAGAAACACGTTAGTTTTCCTTTTCTCAAGCGATTCTTCTTCGATTGACAATTCAAAATGTTTGTTAACGGGCCACTTGTCACTTTCATTAAGTAAAAATCTTGGGCCGTCGAACCAAATAGAATCAACTAACTCATCAACATTACAACCTCTAGAAACAATATCAGCAGGATTTTCCTTAGTTGGAACATGACGCCAAGTGATATTTGTAGATAAATCCTGAATTTCTAAAACTCGATTTGACACAAATGTCGCTAGAGTCGATGGATGAGTTTGAATCCAGTGCAACGTTATTTCTGAATCCGTCCAAAATGTTATGCTTTCTATCTCAAACGAAATCATAGGTTTTATTTTCGACCATAGCTTGGCCAGTAAATGCGCTGCGCATAATTCAAGTCGGGGAAGTGACTTTGTCTTCAGAGGAGCAACTTTTGATTTAGCCGTTAGCAATAGACATGAAATTTTAGCAGAAGCTCTACTCCGGATGTAAATGCAACAGCCATACGCGCGCATAGAAGCATCAGAAAACCCATGAATTTGACATTTAGTTCTAGTATTGGTTAAGACATATCTCGGGATCTCTAAAGTATCAATTTTCAATAAATTGGACTTGAAATTCAACCAAGACGTATCAAGACGTGTAGGGATTGATTCATCCCAATCTGGCTTTATTAGCCATAGTTCTTGCAGAAGAATCTTCGCCTTTATAACCAATGGGCACAAAAGTCCAAGCGGGTCAAATAGCCTTGCCGAAACGGATAATATATTCCGTTTTGTTGCCCTTAAATTCAGAAATGAATCATCCAAGTGGTATTTAAATACATCACTCTTCGGACGCCAATAAGTGCCTAATGTCTTCGTGAGATCCGGGTCTATTTGAACAGACTTCTCCATCATTGCGTGATCGGTTTGACCAAAATGATTTGAAAACCACTTAGTTAAATTAAAACCTGCCGAATGAAATATTTCAGCGACTTGAGATCTAATTACATCAAGCTCTTCTATTGAATCGGCGCCAGTTAACAAATCATCGACGTAGAAGTCTGTTTTTATTACTTTAGACCCGATAGGTAAAGTTTTTTCAAACAATTCACTCAAATAAGAAAGGCATCGTATTGCCAGAAATGGAGCAGATGAGGTGCCATAAGTCACTGTGTTCAATTTATAAATTTCAATATTTTTGGTTTGACTTTCTCGCCATAATATTAATTGAAAATTTCTGTCGGCCTCATCAATTATTACTTGACGGTACATTTTTTCAATGTCAGCCGTGATGGCGTATTTATGCATTCGAAAACGAATTAGCGTAGAATATAATTCCTCTTGAATTGTAGGACCGATCATTAGTAGATCATTAAGAGAAATTTGAGTTGACGTTTTACAAGAAGCATCAAACACTACCCTTAATTTAGAAGTAGAGCTCTGTGGACGTAATACACATTGATGCGGGATAAAATAATGTGGCGTATTGGGAATTTTGTTGTCTGTAATAGACATATGTCCCAAGTTAATGTATTCCTTCATAAAGGAGTTATACATCTCTTTCATTTGTGGTTCTTTCGACAGGCGACGTTCTAATGATAGAAATCGTCTTTTTGTTGTTTCAAAAGAAAGACCCAAAGTATTAGGATTCACCTTGAAAGGCAGAGCCACTTTAAATCTTCCCGAGGGTAGTCGTTGAATAGAATTCTAAAAACTTTCCTCGCATTTTTGATGCTCTAACGAAAGAATATTAACCTTTTTAGGCATTTCTTCTAACTCCCAGAATCTACGGACAACTAAGTCAAGCGAATCTTCCTCGTTTTCTTTCAGTGTACTTAAATGGCATACATTCGTATCAGTATTTTTTGGCTCCCTATATTTTCCCGAAACAATCCATCCTAGAAGTGTTTTCTGGAGTGTTGGACTGTTAGGATTTTGTTTAATTTGACCAACGCATAATAATTCAAAGAAAATCTCAGCGCCGATCAACATATCTATTTTTTGAGGTTTATTAAATCAGCTAATTCTATATAAGAAGGCAAATTCCAACCATGTGTCGAAATTTCATGATCTGGTTGATAGTTTGAGATCGATCGAAGAATCCAAAATTCTGAAGAAAATTCATGTGAATTCATTCGAGATCTTATTGTTGCCTGTAGTTTAAATTTGGCGGAAGAATTAGTTCTACCTATACCAAGTAAACTGAGATTTCTTTCTTCTTTTTGGAGTTGTAGTCGCTGAGATAGTTCCTCAGTTACAAAGTTAATTTGTGAACCGGAGTCCAATAACGCTCTAGCCAAAACATATTGACCAAATCTATTTCTAATTTTAACCAATGCGGTCGCCAATATAACATTGTCCTGGCTTGAAGACGAATGATTAACAGAAGCACTCGAAGTTGAAGCTCTATTAGGATCAAAACTACTTTCAATTACTGGTTGTGCATTATTTGCAGCATATATGTGTAGTAAAGTGTGATGTGAGCGACTACAAACTCGACATTTTGACGATTTACATTTCGTCACAGAATGACCTTTCTTTAAACAATTTATACAGGCAGGAACGCCCTTAACAAAGTCGAATCTTTGTTGTACAGGCACTGCTGCAGCAGATGCACAAAACAAACATTTCACTGCCTCTTGTTGTGGATTGGGTTGGCTTACAAATGAAGACTTTGATTTCTTTTTAGAAAACGTTTCATTTTTCTTTGGAAAATTGACAGTAGGCCTTAACCTTGAACTTGAAGCTTCTTCAGCTGAAATGTGTTGATACCTTTTGTTCAAAGCTGCCTCGCAATCACTCCATAGGGGCAACTTTTCGTAATCAAGTTGTTCTTCCCATTTTGATCTAGTGCTCGGATCTACTTTTGTCATTACTAAGTGAATTATTATCGCGTTAGTAATTGCTTTGTCGTCGTCAATTGACAAAAGTGACCCATATATGGCCGAAACCGTATCGATCATGCACCTCAAGGCTGTTGCCGATGGTTTAGACATTTCCGGCAACTCAAATAATTTAGTGATATTTTCGAAAAATATCAGACAGAGATTGTCATAAACTCTTTTCAAACTTTGCAAAGCCTTGGAATAATTTTGCTCACTTATTTGATAGGCTTTAACCGTGCCTAGAGCTTCATCTGACAAGCATGATATCAAATGGTTGAATTTTTCAATTTCAGTCAAAGTGGTATCACTATCAACCAAACTCTCGAATAAACTTATAAAGTTTTTATATTCGGTAACTTCATATTTGGAAGTCGGTTATGATGAGGCTGGAAACCTAAAGTGGTTTCTGCAAAACTGTTTTGCCTTGGAGTTAAATACCCCAGAAGCATACTTTTAGTGGAAACGCATAAGTTTTCCAAATCAGACCTTTCATCATTTGATGGATCTAAAATGTCTATCTCTGCCTGAATATCCATTGCGTCCTCAATATATGAATTTAAAATTTCCAACCTACATTGCAACTCATTCTGATTAAACGAAATTGTCTTCTCTTTAATGGAACGACGTATTCTTGCCACGTTGCCTAAAATTGTGTTTTTCTGTTGGTAACAACTCTCAAGACTAGGAGCGGAACCTTTTTGCTTTTTGCCGCCTGCCATAATGTAGTCGAGAATTATTTGATCAACAACAGAATAAATAGGAAACAAAGTTAAATTTAAATACTTTTTTATCTTAAAAATTTCCGGAAGGACCTCAAGGAACTTTAAGCGTTGTCTCAGTGACACGAAAAAATTAATAAAAAACGTTCCGAGATCAACTTACTGTCTCAATGCTATTGCAGAAACAACCTTTTATATAGTACAGAAATTTTAAGGTTTAAACTATTTTTTATTTATTAATATTTTGCAATTAAACTGCAAAAAATGTAGGGAAACTTTTTAATTAATTTCAAAAAATAATTGTTCGCTGGGTTGTGAAGAGTAATTTCAATAATTTTTCTCGATTCACAATGATTTTCAAAATTATCGGTAAAATAAAAATATTTTATTGACGCGTTGAAATTTTCGAAAAATGTTTGCTGGGTTGCACCGCAAACAAACAAAAGAAAAAGTTAAAACAAAAGACAAATTTATGTATTGTTGTTGTTTATAAACAAGCAAATTGAATTTTAATATGTAATTAGTTTTTGTCTCTCTATTTTTCACTAGCTTACCACAGCCTCTTGAATATTAAATTCACTCGCGATCACTTTGACAAATGTCCGTCCAATAATAATTATTTTTCCTCGATTTATTTTCACAATATTTAACGTATGTATATTATTTTTCATACACAGTTTTTCTTTCTTTTAAAAATTCTCAATTATTTACCGTTTATTTAATTTAATATAATTTATATTTAATTTCAAAAGATATTTATTTATTAATTTCAAATTGTTTTTATTTATTTTGTGCACTTTATATTTTCTTCTTCTTGTTATTTGTTTATGTTTGTTTTTGTTTTACTCGTACCTCTGATCAATGATGTTGCCATTCAGATCAATACACACAGTGTTGGTAAACTTTTCTATTTATAAGTAACGAGTTTAAAGAAAATAAAACAAAGCAAACATCAAATAATAAAACAAGCGAGTTAAAGAAGAAATGTAACACAATAAAAACGGTAAATATTTATTGGAAATATGTAAGTATGTAAATAGTTACAATTTCATAAATTTTTTAATTTTGTAGTAAGAGAAAAACTCCAGAAGATGAAAATAAAGAGAACGAACGGTAAGTGATGGCAAAATTGCAGCGAGGAGGCGGATTTTTCCCGTTTGTGGTGGTTTATTTCAACATTTGCACTAGATAATTATGTTTTATTAATTTTCCGTTAATGATAATTAACTTGCGAACAATAAAAAGCACTTTTATTTGTATATGTTTGTGTGTTTCACTACTTAGGCGATTGTTAGTAATACAAATCTCATTAAAAGAACGAATAATTTTGGTGTGGAAAATAAACTTTGGCAAATTAATATTAGTAGTTAAATTTTTAAATTGAATTGCTACAAAGTCTCACACAATTATTTGTTCTTTAATACCTTTTTTGGCACAAAATGCAGTTGCAATTAGGCAACTGGATGACTTCCTTCTGCTTTGGTTAAGTTGTTGGTTTTTAAATTTGTTGGATGTTGATTGTTTTGTGGTTATTTTATTTATTTATTTTTCGGGTGTTACAATAACGACGCACGAAAATTAAAACTTATTTTTTACACAAACCGAAAGTACGGTAATGGTAACCGTGGATTTTTTTTTTAAAGATTTATTTAATTTTTTAAAACAGTCCCTGCTCGGGCGCCAACATGTTTTTCCTTAATATTTTTTAAGGATATTTAATAGAAATTATTAATATTTTTTGGGGTTGTTTTAAAACTTCTTTTAAAAATTAAAAATCACACTCGAAAATAGATACAAGACCGGTTGCTTTCGTTTACAATACAGAATTAAAACTTTATTTTAAAAATGGTTCTTAACAATTAAAACAGTATAACAGTTGGGAAACAATTTCCCAAGCTGTTTGACGTTAAACTTCAATAATTAATTTAGCAGTTACTTAAAATAATTAATTCATTTAAAAAAAATTCAAAACTCAAGAAAATTAAATAAAAAATAAAAATATTAAAAAAATGAAAAATAAAATTAAAAAATGTTGATCTGGCGAAACAAAGGCCTTTTGACTCAAAGAAGGAACTAAATAAAAAACTATGTCTTCGTTACATTTTTAAAAGTGATTGGTAATATACAGTAGCCAACTACTTTTTGTTTTGAGCCGTTAGCTGTAGACAATTCGGATTGAATTTGTTTATAAGAAACATTATTCTCTTTTAAAAAATCTAAACAGTTATCTCCCAATACAGACACGTTAGCGCCTGAGTCTAACAATCCAATTAAGGATACATTAAATACCTTCACTTTGGCAAATGGTCTATCGTCCGAGCCATGTAGTATTGTATATGCTAATAATCTCCGAAAATACCTTCGTTTTTTAAAACGTTCTCTACATTTTGCTATTCTTTTACAGGGGTTGTTATGCAATAAAATTGATTTGTCATATATTTTATATGTAAAATACTTTTTTATAGTATTTCCACCATAATCAGTTTGAGAGGCTTTATCCTTAGTGACGGCAATATTAGATAAAATAATGTTGGATTTGAGATTTACTAATGTGCTATTCTTAAACTCTGCTCCTAGTTTGAACTCGGGGGTTGACGGGATGGACGAATGTCCCCGGTAGCCACTTGGCCCGTTTGTTGGTTTCCCTGAAAAATATGCCTGTTAGGGCACGAAGGCGTCAATACTCCCTTTTGCCCACACTTAAAACAAAAGGGTTGTGATATACCTTTATCACAATAAATATAGGAATGTCCATTTGATAGACAGTTTCAGCATTTAATTTTCGTGTAATCTATCTTAACATAGTTTTTCGAAAATTTAAGAGCCTCAATCTGGGGGTCAGTTATTTCAGGATTATGAGATTCGTCCACTGTTGATTCAATTTCACTAACATTTCGGTTTGGACCATTAATCGGTACAGCCGATCTATTTTCTCGAAGTACCCTTTCGGCCTTACGTGCTAAATCTCTAAAAACATTCAGTGTTCTAGAATCAGAACTAAACAGTAAAAATCTTAAATTGGGCTGAATATTTCTTTTAATGATATCTACCAATGTATAGTCCGGCAATGGATTTTGTAGTCCTAAATTCATAGATACAATTGCACTATGGAATTCGTCATAGAATTCCTTGTGATGCTGCTTTCGCATCGAAATTTTTAAGAGAATATCGTGCTCCGACTCAGGATAACCAAATTCTTTGGTAAGAGCATGTCTTAAGATGGGATACGTTACTTGTCGGTTTGCCGCATGAATAGCCAGTACCACTGTTCTGCTCTTCCTTCAAGAAGCACGTGGATATTATATATAGAAGCGGTCCTAATATGCTGCCTTGGGGGACACCAGCAGTAATTTTCTTGAGGGGGGAGTATTTATCTTGCGACCTTACTATGAATGTTCTGCCTGTTAGATAGCTCTCCAAAAGCTTGTGAGTGTTTTGAGGAAGCATTCGTGTTATATTGATGAGTAGCCCATCATGCCAAACTTTGTCAAAAGCTTGGGAAATGTCTATAAACAGTGCTGAGCAGTATTGCTTTTTCTCAAACGCCGATCTAATAAGGGTGACAATTCTATGCACTTGTTCTATTGTACCATGTTTCGCTCTGAATCCGAACTGGTGATCCGGGATGATGTCGTGTTCATTTAGATGAGGAGTTATACTTAAAACGAATATTTTTTCGAAAAGCTTCGATAGGATTGACAATAAGCTTATCGGTCTGTACGACGCAACCTGGCTAGCATCTTTTCCTGGCTTGGGAATCATCACAATTATAGACCTCTTCCCTGAGGATGGGAAGTATCCCACTCTTAATATAGCGTTAAAAATGAGCAGCAAGATTCTGGAAGCAGACGATGGTAGGTTTCTTATCATGCGGTCAGGTCCGGGAGATTTTCTAATATTCACTTTTTCTATTGCAGATTTTACTTGAGTTATGTTAAATGTTAATGGATGGTTTACCTTATCAGGAATGATTGGACAACAGGAACAAGTATGATCATCATGTGGCGTGAAAACTTTCTCAAGGTGGCCTGCGAAGGCGTTTAGTTTTTCATTTGTGTTTTTGGCCCAAGTGCGGTTTTCCAGTCTTAATGGAGATTCTTGGGTTAAAGGGCATTTCATATGCCGTACAGCCTTCCATAAGCTATAATTGGAGTTTTTCGTGGCGTCTAGGCTGTTTAGATAGCCTTCTATTGCAGACTCGTGGTTCTGTCTCAATTTGTTGCGAAGAGTGGTCAGGCATAATTGTAGTTGGGCCTTAGTGGTTGGGGAACGACTGTTTTGCCATTGTCTTCTTAACTTCCTTTTTTCTCTGATAAGGGTCTCTATATCCGTCGATGTATTGTAAGGAGCACGTTTAATTGTCCGCTTGATTGGGGTTGCATTTCTTGCTGCAGTATCCAAGACTTATGTAAATCGGTCGACAGCTATTTGGATGTCAGATGAATTTTTTTGGGGAATGCACTGTGATAGGTGAGAGCTCACATGCATTTTATACTTTAACCAATTTGTGTTTCTGTTTGGATAGGAAATAAAGTTTGCAGCTGCAGCGTCAGAGTTACCTTTTAAAATGAGGATTGAAGGTGAATGATCAGACGAAAGATCATAGGAGGAACTAACTAGTACCTGATCGCGCTTGATGTTTTTAATTACAGCAAAGTCAATAAGGTCTGGTAGCTTATTGAAGTCGGTTGGCCAATAGGTAGGCTCACCACTCAATACCACATCAAAATTATTTGCAGTTACGGTATTGTATAGCTGATTACCTCTAGGACTAATAAGTCTGGAGCCCCAATATGTATGTTTAGCGTTGTAGTCGCCAGCAGCAATGAATTTCTGGCCCAATGTAGAGAAGAAGTTGAGAAAATTTATCGTTTACAATTTTGTGCCTCGGGGGACAATAAACTGATGTTAACGTTAGATTGAAATCAGTAAGATTTATAGATGTGGTCTGGATACAATCTTCTTCGAGCTCTGGCAATGGTAAGTGTCTGATGTGCTTGTGCACAATTATGGCTGTGCCACCACAAGCTCGTCCGCTGGGATGTTTTGTGTCATACGTAAGGTATTTACCCTAAAGCAGTTTGTATGAGTAAAGTGTGTTTCAGAGACAAGAAGTACGTCGATTTCATGCCTATGAAGAAAGTTTGCAACTTCGTGTTTATGTTGGGATAACCCGTTTGCATTCCAGAAACATATTTTTAACTGGTTCATTTCTTGTTGAGTAGAACTTGCAGGAGCATGTTCTGGTTTCGCATCATTTCCTGAAACATGTTCTGCATAGTGGCCATGAAGTTATTCATAGTTTGAATTAAATTTTCAATTGAGGTATGCATATTTCCAGAAGGCATTTGTAGACCTTCCCTAGGAACATTAGCGTTTGGAGGTTGCTTTGCATTAGAAGTACTCGGGGGATTTTTCGCATTTGGGTTTTCTTTTAAGACTTGGGCATATGATTGGTTTTGATTGTTTGTTTGTGAAGTACTAGCAATAGAGCCAGCGGCTTGGCTGGGCGCATGCGACGGACCATATTGGGAGTGAGTATATTTTTGAACTAAAGCAGTTTTTTTTAAATGCAAGAAGACTCTACAACCCCTATAGTTTGCCGTGTGATTTTCGCCACAGTTGCTGCATTTCTTTACATTCGGGTCAGCTTTAGAACGATTACATTCGGCGGTTTTATGAGCGTCACCACACATACGTGAGGCAATTTACAATATGATTTTGTATGCCCATATTCCTGACAGTTTGTGCATTGGGAGGGACCCTTTCGTTTTAATGGCTCCTCAACAGTTATTCTTCTGTTGAGTAGGCAACGCAAGTTGTATATGGGATGAACTGAATTTTTGGTTTTGAGAACCGATGAATCAAACGATATTTCAACGCGGTGCATTGGTTGAGGAACTTTATTCCTGTTCAAAATGTTATGAACAGATTTTACCTCATACCCCTCTAGCTCTATGGCAGATTTTATTTCCTCTGTAGGAACAGACCTATCTATTCCTTTTATGACAATAATCAATCCCTTAGCACTTTTTAATTGATATGTATAGTAACTTTTATTTTCTGCGTCCAGGGGGTCGATTCTGGTTTTGTGAAACTGTGAAATGAAAACTTTTATCACATTTTCATAGAGTTTCTGATTCTTGTTTAGTGAAAAAATTATAAATAAATTCGAATGTTTTCATATGAGAAGAACAAATGGAATGAAACAAATTGTTTTCACATTTTCACAGTAATGTGATTCTTGTTCTGTGTAACAGTGCAAAGAACTGTCACAAACTTTTCATTTATGTCATATTTTTACACTTTCATTTTAACGGTGAAAAATAATTTTAAATAAATTATTTAGAGAAAAATATGGACATTGCCAACGATAAATAATAATTTAAAGAAATAAAGATAATAATCTTCTAAAAAGATGCATATTTACATGTTTTTAACTTAATATATTCTTATAAAATACCAATTTTTAATAAAATACAAAATATTACTGACGAAAAACGTTAATTAAGTTTTCTTACCTTGGCTCTTTCCGAATTTCTTGCGATAATTCAATAAAACCAATATTCCTAACATTTTTTAAATTAATTATTGTTTTTGTGTATTTGTATAATTTTACACTTGATTAAATGACAAAGTAGATATGTAATTACCATCGGCGGTGAAGAATTTAGGTTTAGCGACGGCTAAAAAGTAAATTTAGAGCCGCCTACAATATTTTTATGTTTAATAATAACATCCGTACAAGAAATGAATGCCCGAAACAAATACAAGCATCGAATTGTTTGTACCGGCGATGCCAGTGTTTCGGTTTTGCAAGAAACTTTTAAGGATTGTTTTTGAAATACTTTTTGCACATTTTTGTAGTCATTAATGTAAATATTTGTGAAGTTTTCACTTGAATAGAAGTTCTATTTAAATATATTAATTATGTATTTTCTTAATTTAATTTATTTACTTATTTGTTGCCGAAAAAATATCATTGTATACAAATGGGTTCTGGGAAATTTTGGGAGTTTTTTATGAAAAAAAACGCATTGAGAAAAAAAATTTTGCTAGTAGCAATGCATTCTAATATTGTATTATTTGTTCCACTCTAACATATATGTTAGAACTAACTGAGAATACAAAATTAAAAAAATTTATTATTTCAATTCGCTAAAAAGAAGAAAAAAAATTAGAGTAAAAATAAAAAATCTTTTTACAAAACGAAAGAAATTTACTTTTACTTACTCATTGTACAGATTTGTAATTTTTGTTGCAGAAATTCTTGATTTTATTGGTGCGATCAGTACCCCTCCCGAATTTTCTCACCCTTCTCACCAATAAACTCAAGAATTGCTGCGAAAAAAATTGCAAGTCTGGACCGGCACTATGATATAAAAGCTTGTCAATTGTCATTACACAACTTACGCGATGTAAAAACTTGTCGCGAAATTTACTTGTGTAGAAAAACAAGTAAATTAAATACCGATGTGATTGATTTTAACTATTAAAAAATAAAATAAAAGTAAAAAACCTTATAAAAAAACAAGTTTTTGTTTAAATACCTTAAAAGGAAACTTTTACTTTAAGTCAACAACAACATTATTTTCGTAGATGTAATTTTTATGCCAAAATTATTTACTGCAATAAATATTTTGGGGAAATCGCGCGGGCAAGATGTTTAACCAAAATACTCATTGATTGATAATTTTTATGACTGCTCTTGTTTTTTGAATTCAAATTTTTTTCAGTGAAAGAATTGCTATTGTTTTTATATATTAATAGATTTTCTGTAAAATTTTTTCCTTTACTATTTTTTGTGCGCACGTGTACAGGACATTGGCGCCAAACTCTTTCAGATGCAATATCGTTCATGAAAAAACCCAAATGCAACAAATTCGCAGAAAATTAAGGATTTTCGGTTCACTCATTATTTATTTTAAGAAAAAAATATTTTCCATGTACATACTTATGTTTGAATATAAAAAAACCACAACATTTCTTTTACTGAAAAAATTTTTTTTCTTTCTTTTAATAAACTCGAAGAACTCACGCACAATAACAATTTCCATTACCGCCTACAAATGTGAACAATCAATTATACATACATTAATATATAGTTAAAAATCTTTTAGCAAAAATAAATACATGTGGCTCAAGCATTTAAAAAACTCGTTTGCGGCTTAGCGCCGGCTTAAAAATCCTAAGCTTCGATATCTGCATTTGACTTTTAAATTTTAATAACATAGATACAAAAGTTTCACGGCTACAATGGAATGAAACACTTTTTCATTAAAAGAACGGGAATCGCAATTTGTGTAATTGTGAAATGATAATATGAAAGTTCTTATGAAAACGAAAATGAAAAGTTTTTTTTCATTTCACAGTTTCACAGAACCAAAATTGGCCCCCAGGTGTCTTGATATAATACGAAAGTTCGTTTCTGTACTGGCTTGAATTTTGGTTTCTTGAATTTGCCCGCGTCGTATAGAAACGACGTTGAAATTATTCTTACCTACCAGTTGAATCAACATGTTGACTATGCTATTTGATGTTTGCTCCCGCAGATAGATAGGGGGCGGTTTAACTTCTTTAGTGGCTGTTCCATGTGCTGATTCTGCTTCTTCATCGTCAGGTATGGATAGTACAGAGAATCTGTAACCATTTGTTGGCAAAGAGACTACGTTAGAGCCTTTGTATTGTTTCCATGCGTTCCTGTTGGGTGGACCTAGGGCTAGCCTTTCTCTTAGTTATTGTAATATATCTGTCCATGCCTGTTTGCACTTTAGTACTTTTTGGCACAGCTCCTTTATTTATTAATGCAAATAGTGATGTTCCAGGTTTTTCGTTATTATTCCTCTGGTCAGACGACTTCACACTTTGAACCACATTTACGGCCGGATCAACACACTTGCTCAGGTTGGGCACACTTGCACTTAAATTGCTGTATGGAAAACCAGTTGCGATGGCAATTTTTGCACTTAAATAATTTTTATTTAATTCTGGGTATCGAATGTTTTCATTGCTCACGCTCGGGGAGCTTACCATAATATACGCATTTCTGCTATTTGTGCTGGGCCTACTCTCCTTATTGGAAGTATTTGTGAGGGTCATTCACAAATCTCTTCGGGCACCTTAGTTACTGTTCTTTTTTTCAGCTATTACAAATATATATTTTTTTTTACTTCGAATTTTTTTATTTTTTTTTATTTTTCTTACTCACTGATACACGTCCGTACTCATCAAGAGCTGGCTCGAAACTGTTACAAAATTTGGTACGTCAAAGTTTTTTCGGACTAGAAATAACATTGTGAAATTTCGTGACGATCGGTCCATAATTTACCCAAGGCCCCATATAAGCCCTACTACCGGAAAACAGTTTAGTCGCCTAAAACTATAATTAATAACAAATCGTCACAGTTTAATATAATAATAACATCATACAGATATTACTCCTTAAACATTCGAACTGTTGGTGGAGGGTATCAAAGATTCGGCACAGCCGAATATAGCACTCTAACTTGTTGTTGTTTTATTTTGTAATGTTCCAAATTTGGAGTATTTTCTACTTTGATGGATAATAACTAAAAATGTTTGTATGTAGTTGTGTGTTTTTAAACTTTATAATAACAAAAGTAAAATATTTAGGCTCTTATTTTAACAAAAAAAAGTTTGCGCATACTGGCGCGCCTTTCTTTAAAATAAGATTTTATGAAAAGACTCGCGCTGTTTGAAATAAAATGAATATACATATATTTTGTTATTACATTTTTTTTTATTTTGTTATTCTTTATTGTTTATTATTTTTGTTATTGACAATCTGCTTGTTTAATGAGAGATTTACGCGTGAGTATGATGAAGTCACGTGGTTTGTTTACATATTTGTATATCTAATTCTTTCTTTCATTTGTTGTTTCATTCAATCAATCCCAGAAAAAAAAAATACAAAAACTAGCAAGTGTAATAACAGCTTTACTAACATTTATTTACAAAAATCAGTTTTACGAATTTCGCGTGATTGATAATTGAAATTCGATTCACTTACACTTCCCAATTATTATGTATACCCTACAAACATTATTTTAAATATTGTTTTTATAATACGTATTGTTTGCATATATATTAATTTAAGAGATTATTAAAATTAATGCTGATTAGATTATTTGAAATTCGACCTAGTCGATTTATTTTAATTTTAGTTGTGGTGTTGTTTTGCGTTTCAGTATGTATTTTGATGTCTTAGCAAACATTTTTGTTGTTATAAGTGATGTTCGTTGTATTCGGTAATCGGTTTTAATTAAAAGGAAATTCTATTAAGACTGTTTGAAATGTTTCAGGGACTAGTCGTGCAACAATTTTCATATCACATCAAGAGCTTTGTAATATTATTATAAATGTAGACATTAAAAGTCATAAAGCTAAAATTAGTTTTCTTAAGAAAGAAATTATTCAACGCATTTGTCCTTCTGATATGACAGATTTTAGTTCAAGATTTAATAGTTTTATCCAATCGTTTGAAACCCGATGGCAAAAAAGTTACAGGCATAAGGAGCGCTTTTTACAGCAAAATAATAATTGGTTGGATGCATCAACATCATTTGTTCCTCCACCATGTAATTAGGCGGGCGAAGAAAACTTTCTTTTGAAGAGAGCAGCGAAAAAACAAAAGCTAAAAAATGTAAGAAATTTAGGCAGAACACAAGTTTATCGCTGTTAGCTCATGCTACACAAATGTCAAGCTGCAGCATCCAAAATAATAAAAGAACTTATAACATCGCCAACTAAAGCTATAACGTACAGGAACATGCTCAAAGAGGAAAAACCAAAAAAACTGAGTGCGGAAGAAACTCTAGGTGTCTTGGTAGCAGGGGTGACAGAAGATTTTGACGAGAAATCGGCATATTTTCAAAAAAATATCGACACTTTAATTTAAAAAAAATCTGCAAAAAATCGGCAAATTTAAAATACTCTTTTAAATACATAAAGGGCATTCATTTCAGTTTTTTTATTTGTTGGAAAAATGGAAAAGTGGAAAAATTAAATTTTTGTTACAACAACCACAAGAAAAAAATTCCACCAAAAGTTAAATTTTTATCAAACTATAACCAAGTGTAAAAAACTCAAGATAAAAAGATGTAATTTTCCGCTTTAAACGTCAAACGAAATGATGTTGCCATTCATAAAAAATTGTTAATTTTTAATACAAAGTACGAAAAATTGCATCTCTTTTTATAAACTCTTGAATTGTACAACTCTGATTTTAAAAATTATTTTTTATAGTTACAACATTTAAAAAATAACTTCTTTCTCATTTAATTTTTCAAAAAGAAAAATTACTTTTAATTATTTAAGCTTGAGGTCTTTTTTTATAAAAAATTATATTTATTTTCTTCAATATTTCGCTAACCTTTGGTTAGCATCGTCAGGAAATTAACAAATTTTAATAATAACAAAAAACGATAGCAAAATTATGAAAAAAATTTTGTCTGAAATTAAATTCAAAAACCTATTTGTCATAAAAAATTTTTCAAAAACCATTATAACAAAAAATAAAAATTTAACAAAAGTATAACAATTCATATAAACTGAAAAAATTTCTTTTCTATAAACCTAATTCGAAAACCATATTTACAATAATAAAAAAATATTTTGGCTAATTTAAATTCCTATAAAATAAAAATTTTTTAAAAACTAAACTTATTTTTATCTTATCTTACATACATAATTAAACTTATTTTCATTGTTACAAAATAATATGTATGTCGTGACCTAAGGACAAGAAGGTCCTGGTTTTCATGTAACAAATTGAACCCTCTTGTTCCAAGGCTGCGATAGGTACCTATATTTATATTATTATATCTAATCTTCTATCCCTTAATAACTAAATTTATTTATTTATTTTTATTTATTTATTTATTTTTATTTAGTTGTATCCTAGCAAAACAAGATAATTATCTTATAAATGAAAGTGCTAGGGAATAAGATAAAACTTATAATCGCCGTATGTAATTAAGGAAATTAAAAAGAAATAATATTAAAATAATAACATAACATTAAAAAAAGACAGAGAAACAGAAAACAGAAAACTGCATCAGACTGGATAGTCAGTGATAAGACATAGTAAGACTGATATATTACATAATGCAAAAACATGTATGTAACTCCTTTTTAAACGCATTTGCATTGCCTAAGCTTTGTATATAATTCGGTAAAGAATTCCAAAGACTTGTGGTATAAATGAAAAATTGTCGATGTGACAGAAGACTCTTATATCTTTGTTGAATAATCTTCCTTCCACGGTTAGATCTAGCAAATTGAATCCTATTGAACAAATATATAGGCTGCTTAGAGATAATAATCTTGTGTAAAAATATAAGGCATTTAAGTTTCAAGAGGTTATCAAACTTAATTTGAAATATCTGATACGAGTAGAGTGAAATGTGGTCACGACGTCCTTTGAGAAATACATATCTTGCAATATTATTGTAAGCTAAGTTGAGTTTTCGTTGGTCGTCACTGTCACAGTTCGCAAAAATTTCACAACCGTATAATAGGACAGGAATAAGATATGTTTTTGCAAGTTTCATTCGTATGGGAAATGGTGTTGAATCTACTACTGCCCACAAGTTGCGAAGCATACTATACACTCTAGCCACAACGACATTAATATGGTTTGACCAGGTTAGCCGAACATTAAAAACAACTCCAAGGTTCTCAGCTGTTTTAACATACTCGATTCTATTTCCCTTGATGTTAACTTCCGGTGCTTCAAATGCTCTGTTAGACTTCGAAAGCAAAATACATTTAGATTTGGCTGGGTTGATGGATAGCCCATTGACATTAGCCCAGCTGTCAATTTTATTTAATTCACAATTTATAGAGTTAACACAAGAACTTACATTTTCTATATGGGCACTCATGTAAACCTGCACGTCATCAGCGTATATATGGACTTTCTAATTTTAATTATGTTGTTCCTGTGATAAACCTTGTCACTAATTGTTAGTACCCTATTAATTAAATTTCTAGCAGTATTTATAATAATTCTTTTACTGTGTCCTGAATAATAATTTATAATTCTGCCTGATGCTGTTGGAAAACAATTTTCCAAATAGTTTAAGTTATGGATTAATTAATCAATATAATGATAGGAGTAATGGGAATACAAGAATTACCAGTACAATAGAACCAATGATATATAAATCATTATCATACATATCCAATGTTTCGGAAAGAATAAAAGAATCGGGAATCTTTGATACGGACAAGTATAAGGTAGCATACAAA
Organism: Pollenia angustigena; assembly: GCA_930367215.1. Classification (NCBI taxonomy): domain Eukaryota; kingdom Metazoa; phylum Arthropoda; class Insecta; order Diptera; family Polleniidae; genus Pollenia; species Pollenia angustigena. The sequence goes on along the minus strand of OV884061.1, from coordinate 3,651,592 downwards.
GCTTATAACACATTGAACAGTTTATTAAGCAAGACAAAATATGGAACTAGTAAATGGGATATGTCAAACATTGTTTACAAAATTCCTTGCAAGGGAAATGATAATGAAAGATGCAACCAACTTTACATAGGTACAACGAAGAACAAATTAGAGACTAGAATTGCGGGACATAGATCCGATCAAAAATATAGGGACATTAATTCTAAAAAGACAGCAGTAAGTCATCATTGTTATCAATCTAATCACTATCCAAATTTTTAAGAAGTATCGGTTTTAAACACTGAAACTAACTGCAAACGCAGATATATATTGGAAATGTTACACATAATTAATACACCAACGGTACAGAGAATAAATTTTAAGGCAGACACAGAACATATAGCGAATAATTATAGGAATTTAGTTATTAAGGGATAGAAGATTAGATATAATAATATTGTTACGAAAGTTAAATTATCTAAGAATTATTTGTAGTTATAGTTATAAGTTATCTTGTAAGTTATAGTTTTATGTTACTTAAAATTGTCATGTATAATTTTCAACACAACTGTTATTTTAAAAATAATTCCTATATAAATTTCCCAGTAATTTCTAGAAATGGTTATAGAACATAATAAATAGTTTTTACGGGAAGGTTCAGGAAAAATCTAGAAATAATTATGAAATATAAAAAGGGGTGACTCATGTAAAATTAGTTTAGTCTGTTTTGAAAAACGGTTCTGTTCATAACTAACAATTGTGAACAAAATAATTAATTTCAATAAAGTTTGTAAAGTTGAATAAGTGCGTGTATTTATTTTTATTTGCAATTAAAAGAACTCAACGGTTTATTATAAAGGGAGTAAACCGAACGCGTTTATTAAAGGAAAAACGTAACAATTGGTGTCAGATGTGAAATTGCAATAAAAAAAAAAAAAATAAACAAATAAAAAAAAAAGGATAAAAAAATAAAAAAAAAACTATACAAACAACAATGAAATTCGAGGAACTAAAAGTTGAACAGCTCAAGAAAGAGTTGGGCAGGTTGGATCTGCCTACTGCAGGAAATAAATCGAGTTGCAGAAAAGATTAATCGATGAATTTAAGCGACGCAACATCGACATCGTAACTTATGAATTCGAAGAAAAAGAAGAAATGGAAATTGCAACCCGTGCAGTACCCAACAACATGGATCTCAGCACAATGTTTGCTGCTATGATGGAGAAAATGGAAAAAATGTCGGCAGAAAATTCTAAAAAAATGGAGAATATGGTAAAAGAAAATTCAAACGCTATCCTAGCAGAAAATTCTAGAAAAATGGAAGAAAATTCTAAAAGCATTGAGAGGATGGTAAAAGAAAATTCAAGCACCATCTTAGCCGAAATTCAAGAAAATTCTAAAGTGACAAACGAGAAACTTCAGGCTACTAATGAAAAACTTGAGAAGCTTCAAGAGATTTCAACTGTTATAAACGAAAGAGTAGACGATATGGAGATAGAATTCAACCAGAAGCTGTTTGATGTTAAGACACAAGTCACTGATGTAAAAACACAAGTCACTGTTTTTGATGGAAAACTACATCATTTAGAAGAAAAAGTAAATAGTCTTCAGTGCCAAGAGGGAGTGGTGCGAGTTTTTCCAGAAGTCTCGAATAGAATAAGAGCTCCAAGTTTTGACGGCAGTTCACCATTTACTGTTTTTAAGTTCCAGTTTGACACAGTTGCCAACAAAAATGCATGGAACAATGAAGAAAAAGCCATAGAGCTGATTCTGGCTTTAAAGGGATCTGCGGCTGAAATTCTAGAAAGTGTACCAGCAAGTTGCAGAAACAATTACGATGACATTATGGTAGCACTGCAACGAAAGTATGGTGGTGTACACAGAAAAGAAATATTCAGAATGGAATTACGGGGAAGAGTACAAAAGGCAAACGAGACGCTACAGGAGTTCGCATTAGAGATTGAGCGCTTGGTGCAGCTTACCTATCCAGGTGAAAGTCATCCATTGCTAGATCATTTTAAGACCGAGGCATTTGTAAACGGTATACGGGATGCTGATGTGAAACTAGCGGTATGTGCATCACAAAAGCCATCATTTGCCGAAACGGTATCATTTGCCCTAGCCCAAGAAACCGCAAGAATAATTTCAAGGCCGCAAGCGTATAAGGTGCGAAAACTTGATTTTTCCGCTGAAGAAGAAAGAGATATTGCAAAGGACATAAAGGAGGCAGTGATGCAAGCTTTAAGCGAGAAGCAAGGTAAAAACAAAGCGAAATGCTATAATTGTGGTAAGATTGGCCATATTCAGCGAAACTGCAAAGCACCCAAACAACGATCAAGATCTGCTTCGCCGCAAAGGAACAAACGAAGAGCATGTCAACAATCATCGCGGGAGCCACCGCTAAAGTTGAGAAGAGCTAGCAGTGCAGAGGAAACTGAAGGTCCCACGATAAATTTAGTAGTGAAAACGAGTAACAGAAATATTACGACCTGTGGTTACATAAATGGTGAAATCCGCATTTTGACTATCGACACTGGTGCAGGACATTCCATTATAAGAGCTGATTTGATAAAGGGAGCTGTCGAGCCGCTAAGTGGTGTAAACTTGCGAACAGCTACGGGAGAGCCTGTTATTGTCTATGGTAAAGCAAGACTGGAAATAAGAATGGCTGATATGATCGTTTTTGATGAGTTTATTGTGGCTGAAATTATGGACGAGGTCATAATTGGAGCAGATTTTATGATTCGTCAAGGCATTAGTCTAGACATGGGACGACAAATTATGAATTGGCATGGTCTAGAAGTACCCCTTAACGTTGGGAATGGAAGTGAAGCCCTTGTAAGACAACTAGTCACTAGTGATCATAAGAAATTGTCCTCCCAAAGAAACGATGAAAAACGTGGGAAAGCGACCACATATTCAAGACGGCCCAGTAAACATAAAAGCAAGCACGGTATAGAGTCTAAAAACAAGAAACGCATAAATGAGATTCGCTTATTAGATGTGGAACCCAGCGAAGACTGGTCAACGGCGCAGAAAAGTGACCCCTTATTAGCGCAAATTATGATGGCTAAGAAAGAAGGTGAAAGGCCGACTCGTGAAGAAATTAAATTGAACGGTCCACTAATGAAAGCGTATTGGGCGCAGTGGAGTAGTCTGCGGATGATAAATGGTTGCCTATACCGTACATGGGAAAGTACTGATGGCAAAACTGTTAAAAACCTTATTGTAGTACCGACTTCTAAAGTATGTGAAGTTGTGAAGAAATTCCACGAAGGTACTGGTGGTGGGCATCTTAGCGTTACGAGAACCGTAAAGAAGTTAAAATCAAGCTACTATTGGGTCGGTTGCAAGCAAGCCGTGATTGATTGCGCAATTACATGCCCACAGTGCGTTGCAGACAATGGTCTGATTGGAGAAAGTAGAAATCCGGCCCAGCAGTACAACTTTGGTGAACTATCCGTACCAGCGAATAATAATGACTCTATCCAAGAGCAGAAAAACGAGTTAAGACGAAGGCGTGTTAATTCATCAAATGACCAGATGAAAGCCAGATATGATCGAGTGGCAAATTCGGAAGGCCTCAGAGAGGGCCAGTTGGTTTTACTTTTTAATCCGCAACGAAAGAAAGGACTATCTCCAAAGCTGCAGACTCATTGGGATGGCCCATATAAAGTAATAAAGAAATTGAATGACGTGGTGTATCGGATCCAGAAACATAAGAGCCCAAGATCAAAAATGAAAGTGGTACATCTAGAACGACTAGCCCATTATGGAAAAGGAGAATCTGAGCCTATTCGGGACGAACAGGCTTAAGTGGAGGGCAGTGTTACGAAAGTTAAATTATCTAAGAATTATTTGTAGTTATAGTTATAAGTTATCTTGTAAGTTATAGTTTTATGTTACTTAAAATTGTCATGTATAATTTTCAACACAACTGTTATTTTAAAAATAATTCCTATATAAATTTCCCAGTAATTTCTAGAAATGGTTATAGAACATAATAAATAGTTTTTACGGGAAGGTTCAGGAAAAATCTAGAAATAATTATGAAATATAAAAAGGGGTGACTCATGTAAAATTAGTTTAGTCTGTTTTGAAAAACGGTTCTGTTCGTAACTAACAATTGTGAACAAAATAATTAATTTCAATAAAGTTTGTAAAGTTGAATAAGTGCGTGTATTTATTTTTATTTGCAATTAAAAGAACTCAACGGTTTATTATAAAGGGAGTAAACCGAACGCGTTTATTAAAGGAAAAACGTAACAATATAAATATAGGTACCTATCGCAGCCTTGGAACAAGAGGGTTCAATTTGTTACATGAAAACCAGGACCTTCTTGTCCTTAGGTCACGACATACATATTATTTTGTAACAATGAAAATAAGTTTAATTATGTATGTAAGATAAGATAAAAAATAAGTTTAGTTTTTAAAAAATTTTTATTTTATAGGAATTTTCATTAGCCAAAATATTTTTTTATTATTGTAAATATGGTGTTCAAATATGAACATAATCTTCAATATTATAAATAAGAGCATATGTATGTTAAATAACAATTTGTTTAGGTTTATGTTTATTTAGGATTAAATATTTTTTGTACTTATTTTAGTTTATGGTAATAAAAATAGTTCAAATATGAATATGATCTTTAGTAGTAAAAATAATGAGCATATGTATGTATGTTACATGACACTTTGTATTTAGGTACTTATCTTAGTTTATGAAATAACGTTATATCTATGGCAAACATATTATCAGTGTTTGTACCTAAAAAACACCCTTATCTGCATTTTAAATATTTAATTCTTATCTTTTAGCTCTATTGTTATTTTTAGTTTATGCTTTTCCTTTAGTTTCACTTAGTTTTAAGATTTTAAAAATAGTATATAAGGCTATGAATTTATTGAAATAAATCAGTACTAAAAGAGTATTCATGTGTATTTATTTACAATGGTTTTCGAATTAGGTTTATAGATAAGAAATTTTTTCAGTTTATATGAATTGTTATACTTTAGTTAAATTGTTATTTTTGTTATAATGGTTTTTGAAAAATTTTTTATGACAAATAGGTTTTTGAATTTAATTTCTGACAAAAATTTTTTCATAATTTTGTTATCGTTTATTGTTAAAATTAAAATTTGTTAATTTCCTGACGATGCTAACCAAAGGTTAGCGAAATATTGAAGAAAATAAATATAATTTTTTATAAAAAAAGACCTCAAGCTTAAATAATTAAAAGTAATTATAAAACAAAGATCAAATAAGAATAAATATCAAAAAGAAAATTTCATATTAAGAATGTGTGCAATGAAAAAAGTTATTAAAAAATAATTATACAAAAGAAGTGGGGTTAAAAAATGGACAGAAACTGAAGTTAATAAAATACTCGACTTTTTGGCAGACAATCGCCATTTTGAGGTAACTTTTTGAAGTCGAATATTATGATGAAAATGACACCATTTACATACTTTGTTTTAAATTAAATAATGAATTTACTCACTTTTAACACTTTTATTCGTCATCTTGAAAAATATCAATTACTTCCACGAATTATTTGACAGATTTTTTTTGACAGTTTGTACTTTTTACAAAAAAAAAAAACCCCCCCGTTCACGTCAATAAGAGTGTAATTTTTCTTTTTTCCATTTTTCCAACCAAAAAAAAATTGAAATGAATACCCTTATAAAATAAAACATATTTTTAATAACAAAACAGAAAAATGCAACATTAACTAATGTTTAAAACATAATAATTAATAAAAAAAAGAAACGTGTATTCCGTATAATCTTATAAGAATAACTTTTTTATTCAAATTATTTTTATTGATAATAAATATAAATTTAGCTTACCCTTACTCCTTTGTAAGCGTATATTCATTTTCAAACTCAAATATAAAGTTCTTTATATATTCCTTATAGAAAAAGATATTTTAACAGATGGCTTTTTTTCTTTTATTTGGATTTAGCTCTTTCATTCCTCATAGTTAAAGATTTTTCAAATAAGATTTAAAAAATAAACCGAAACAAACAAAAAGTCAGAATGTTTTAGTCGTTTATTGAAAAATCGGCATTTTTGAGCAAAAATCGGCACTTTGATATTTACGAGGCAAAAAATCGGCAAAATGCCGATAAATCGGCAAATATGGCAGGCCTGCTTGGTAGAAGGAAAGTTATCAAAACATGCATATAACGTCATTCGAAAAGCTGTGCCAGAAAAGTTTCCTTCGTACACCATTATTCAAAAGGCTAAAGCAGAATGCTATCCTAGAAAAGAAAACATAAAAATAAGCGAAATTTCTGCACAAGTTAATCTGCAAGCTCTTCTAAACCATACCGTTCAACGTCTTATTTTACTGCAGAAATCTATTATTGATTCCTTAGACAATACAGAGATATCTCAAATCGTTATGTATTGTAAGTGGGGCTTTGATGGAAGCTCCGGGCACAGTCCATATAAGCAAGCATTTCTTGGGCCAGATGCAAATGATTGTTCAGTTTTTATTACTTCCCTTGTACCACTTAAAATGGTTTGCAAGAACAAAATAATATGGCAAAACCCTCGACCATCTTCTACTAGATTTTGCAGACCACTTAAAATTGAGTTCACTAAAGAAACTGCTTCCATCTGTAAGCGTGAAAAAGAAAGAGTATCAGAAGCACAAAAGTGTTTATTAGATTCATTTGCGTCAGTTGGAGAAAGATCAGTAAACGTTAGCCACATTCTAATGTTGGTGATGATTGGCGGGAAAGTATGCAATGCAATTACGGAAACTTTATCCACCCAAAGGTGTTACATTTAAAAACATAAAAAAAAAATAAATAAAACAATATACATATGAGTCGTTCAGTGTATAAAGGGAATGAGTCCATTTTTGGCGTTTTTGAGATTTAGCGTGGATACACTTTCTTTTATGACTAACAATGTATGGTAAAAATTTTGTTGTCAAATTTCAACGGTAACCCCCTTTTAAAGACAAAACATTTTTTTGTACGAAACACAAAATTTTTATTTTCAGTGGAAAAAGGGAATGAGTCCACGCTTGCATTTGTATTGCATTAATCACTTGTTAACTTTGCTTTCCATGAGTTTCAAAACAATGCTTGCGAGCCTATTGTTTGGTCAAATACATACAAATGTTTGCTGATACGTACGATCGGATTGTTTTGTGTTCAACATGCAAAATAAAAGAACAGTTTCGAGTGGTTAAAATGACCAGTTTTGCTTTTTTCTCTACAAAATCTTTGGAAAAAAACGTTTGCAATCGCAAAACCAACACCGCGGTAACACCGGTAAACCGGCTCCAAATGAGGTGGATCAAACTAGATAGATCGAAACCATGGGTAGTACAATATAAAAATAATATCGATAAAAAATTTGGATTTGAAAATATAAACATAAGAAAGAAAGGTAAAGTAATGTTATTGAATAGCGTAAGTCAAAGTCTATTGTATCCTGAAACTAGAGCTTTAACAAAAGAAAAGGAAAAGGATATAATTGATTTATTAAAATATATCCCTCCCGTGTACCATACTTTCTATTAAAACTTGAAAACAGTATAAAGTCAGGAAGCTTATTCTGAAGAAGACATTATTTTGTTAAATTTAAAAAGAAGAAATTTTTTTAGTTAATTTTTGTTTTAAAAAAAAGAAATGTTTTATGTTATTTTTTAACTTCATTTAAAATAAAACTGAGCGAATGCACTGAACTAAAAAATTAGCTGCAGCCTTTTTTTTTGCCAAATTATAAAAAATGTACTCTTTCCAAAATATACTAATTCAATTTAAACACTACACGAGGTAAGCCAATATTAAGATGGATATTTTTTTTTTTATATCCGAACGAATGCTCAAAGTCAAAACAAAATAAATTTGAATTTTTACGCTTTCGATTTTAACCACAAAAAATTTGGTGGACTTATTCCCTTTTTCCACTGAAACTCTTATCAATAAAAATGTATTTGTATCATATTAACAGGTTTTTTGAACACATACACTTACATACAAACATTATATATTTACAAATTGTAAAAGAAGCCCTAATAATTAATTTTGCAATTTTAGTTTTGAGTTTTGTTGTAACAACTGGTTTTAAGGTCAACGTCAACTGTTCTGTCGTTTTTCTCCATTTCAAATTTTTGGACTCATTCCCTTTATCCACTGAACGACTCATATATTAATAAATACATTTTTATTAAAAAGAATTTTTTTTTTTTTTGTTGATTTTATTTCTAAAATAAGTTTTTAAATATTTTGCCATAATACATTTTTAGTATAGTAATCTGATTTCTTTCGATTTCTTGTTACACGAGGAGTATTGGTAAGGTAAAGTGGATTGTTGCATATTTGAGTAGTTATCATTTTGTGATAATATTCTTATTTCTGGAGTTCTTTTTTCCGAAAAGCTTTTAAGACGCTTAGCTACGGAAGATGCAGAAGAAGGATTAAATTTTTGTATTGTTGTATCCATATCGTTTTGATCATCATTATTTGTATAAATTTCCTCAGGCAAATTCAAATCTGTTTGCAGTGCTATACATATTACTTTATTTAGGAGTTATAGTTTGAGTTTCAATATGCTTCTTATACACCTTTTTAGTTTGAATTTCATTATCGCGCAAATTATTCAATGCTGATATTTTATTCTGGTTAGATGTTCGTTGGTATCCAATTAGATATTAAGCTAGTTCTTGTTTAATATAATACCATTTGTTAATATGTTTCAGAGAATGTGAACCATATATTGGTAAGAGTTTCCGATGTAAAAAATCTGAATAAGTTGATGTATGAAGAACTATAAGTTTTAGATGAAATAATAATGGGTAAAAATCCTCTTTATTGAATAAGATGTTTCCTCTTTTGACGCATAAAGGTTTGTGATGAGCAAACTTTCTTCAAAGTATTTTTATATGGTTTTAGTTTTTTAAACACAGTTTTGTTTATTTTATGATTTCTGTTTATAATATTTAAAATAATTTCATTTAAAGTTTTTATAACAACATTGTCAACATTTTTCAAAACTGAACATAGATAATATGTTTGTTCTCCTTCAGTAACTTTAGATTTAAGGTCACTGCTTATATTAGCAAATAAATAGTAAAAATATTAGATCTAAATCTAAAAGCGTTAGGTATTTCTTGAGTAAGATCAACAATTAAATAACCATGAGCCTTTTGTGTACAATGATTTTATACATCTACTAAAGATTTTGAGATTTTGGATATACTTGAAGAGCTAGAGTTGGAATTGTGTCTTATCTCTTGGATTTTTAAACATAACTATATATTTGGAGTTTAATGAAATATCTCTCGAATAAGCCCCTTTATGAAAAATATTTTGTGTAACTAAAATTAAGTTGCTATGATGAGATTCTTTTGTAAATAGTTCACAAACTTTCTTATTTGATGTTTCAAGCATTAAATCATCCAATATTATTAAAGTAGATTCTTCGTCATTCGTATTTAATAAAGGTTTCAAGTATATGCTTACTTTAATAGATGTTTTCTCAAAGTATGCATACGCTTTGCCATTAAAATCTAAAACAGGATTTGAGGTTTCAAAATCATTTAAAAGAATTATAAAGTTCAACAGTAACAAAGCTCCTAAAAATCTGCATTCAGACCAAGAAAAAGAATTTTACAACACACATTTCAAAACTCTTATGAAAGAGCTAAACATTAGTCATTATCATATATATTCAAATTTAAAAGCGTCAATAGGTTAACGATTTAAAAGGACTTTAAAAAATAAAAAATATGGAAACAATTTAGTATGCAAGGAAATTACAACTGGATAGATATAAGAATAATAACTCATCTTATCATAGAACTATAAAGATGAAACCTAATTCAGTTAATAAGCGAAATGAAAAAAAACTTTTAAAAACTGTATATAATAATTTAAAAGTTTTTAAAAATGGAAAATTTAATATAAACGATTTTGTTCGCATACGCAAATATAAAAATGTTTTTAAAAAGGGATATATACCAAATTGGTCTACAGAAGTTTTTAAAGTAAATAAAATGAATGCAACAAACCCTGTCACCTACCAGCTAAAAGATTTTAATGGAAATTTAATCAAAGGTGGATTTTATCAGGAGGAGTTATAAAAAACTAAAGTTCCTAACATTTTTTTAGTTGAAAAAGTCTTAACACGTAGAGGTAAAAAACTATTTGTAAAATGGTTGGGTTTTGGTAAAGAATATAATTCATGGATTAATCAAACGGATTTTAGTTGATTAATTACTTTTTTATATATGTATGTATAACATACATCTCATAAAATTTAACATTTCTTATAAATATGGCATCAAGCACAGAGGAAAACAGTATCTATGTTATTTTATTAAGTAATGATTCAGTAAATTTATATAAAAACACTTCAAGTACTCTGGCATGAGCGACCAGTGGGAAGTTGGATTATCAGATATGGCTATTTCCAAAAAAACCTCAACCACAAAAAATGGCAAAAAAGTTTTTCTTTTCAAGATTTATTTAGAGAATTGCTTATATTTTTTTAATATATGCGTATAAATTAATTGATTCGAAAAAAAAAGATAAATGGTAAACGAAGTACTACAACTTTTAGCACATACTTGTGTATATTAGAAAATATGCATTTGGAACAACAATACTCTAATCTAAGGCATATTTATGATCTGAAAAACATTTTTTATTAAGTTTCTTATGTAAAGGATTATAAATAGCAACATAAAAAAATTTTAAATCATGGTGGCAAAATTGTCCCGTTTACAATGTCCCGTTTACAATTTCTTTAACAATTTATTTAAAAAAATGTAATTCGTATTTTATTTTGAAATCGAAACCATTTTTAGAGCAATTTAAAATTAATCCCAATAAAATATTGTGGCAGGTTTCGCAGAAATCACTGTTTAAACAGTTACCCCTTAAAACCCACTTCCGTTTTTTGTCCCGTTTACAATCACTGGTTTTTTGCAATTATCTCGGAAACCACGACAGTAAGCGAAAAATTTCATTTGCGGAAATTAAAGAGATAATTGAGAGTTAAAAGAATCATTAATTTAAAAAATGAAAATCTGGTTGTTTTTTACAGTTTTGTCAATATAAACGTGTGTCATTTTCGATAATGAATATGAATCAAAATATACTTAAACGTAAAAAATGCAACATTTCAAATTTTGTAAATCAATCTGTAAAAACATTGAAAATTGGCTCTAATGATGAAACTAAAACAAAATTTAAAGAACATTTTATCATCAAGAGTAAAAGATACCCGTAGCGTAAATATAAAAAGTCCAGAATCATCAAATAATGAAAAAGATGATAAAAGGCATCAACAAATTATATTTTGGAAAAATCTTTGAACAAATTCTCTGACAACATAAATCAGTTGATTAATAAATTTGAATTGTCTGATATAAGAGAAAACATATTAATTTATACTGATATAATAAAACCTCGGAATGTTGGTAGAAAAAAAAATTAAATGATAATTAGTATTGTGGTTATTTTGTTGAACTATTTATGGTTTTCAATCAATAATAATAATTTAATGAAAATTAAATTTCATGAACTTAAGCCTAATTAAAAATATTAAAAATTAAATGTTTAAAAATATTTTCAGTAGCAACATTAAAGAACTATATTCATTTCAATAGAATTGAATATTTTCCTCTTGAAGCCTTTAATATAAATAATATTTCCATTCGAAATGATAAAGGAGAAGAGATAAGCTTTAATAAATTAGTTCCCGTATATTGTCCTCAACACTTAAAAAAAAGTGCAGAGTACGGTCGTGGTATTGGATCCATATTCTCGGCTGTATTTTCACACCTGAAACCCTTATTTAAAATAGGGATGAATATAGTAAAGAATAAATCATTAGATATTGGAAAAGAAATATTAGAAGAAATTGGAACAAAACCTATAAAATAATATAATATAATAATAAATAAAGGAAAAAAGGTCATACAAAATATAAAAGAAGCTACTATTGATAAAATGAAAACCATGCAGAAAGATAAAGGTCGACGTATAAAACTTTGACGTTTAAAGCAAAAGCAACAGATTAAATCAAAACGTTGTAGAGGAAAGAACTTTAAGGATATTTTTGGAAATTGGAAATGTCAGGATTTATAGAATGTATGAAGAGTGAGTTGGATTTATTTGAATCTTCTCCAATTCAAACCAAATCAAATTCAAGCGTTGTTAAAATATGGTTATATTGATATGGGCTATTGATATCAATAAAATAAATTCATTAGTAAAATCCTGGCTTAGACAAAAGAAAAAAACTATTTAAGGATGGGAAAAAAGTAGAGCTTTTTGGAAAACTTCATGTAGATGTATTCAACTAACAGAAATATTTTCTTAATAATGTTGATCTAAAGGTTACATTAAATTTGGAAAAACCTTTATTTTACATTTTGGAAGGTGGCGACAAAAATGAATCTTATATTAAAATACATAAAGCTAATTTATATATAAATCATCTTACTATTAATAATAATATTTTAATGGCTCATCATAATGGATTACAATCAAGAAATGCCATTTATTCTTAAAAGAGAGTAGAAAAAAAAACGTTTACAATACACCCTGGAAATCACTCTTTAACTTTAGATAACGTTATACTAGGCCAATTACCCAATATTTTTAATTATTGGAATGGTATCCAATAAAGCATACACTGGAGAGAAAAAAGAAAATCCAATTAACTTTCAACATTTTAACTTACAAAGATTTAATTTGGTTGTAAATGAAGTGCAATTTCCTGCGCAACCAATTGAACTTAACTATAATAACGGAGTAATAATAAGTACTCGTGGTTATCAAACACTATTTAAAGGAACAGGAATTCATCATTTCGACAAAGGTCATTTAATAACAAAAGAACTTTTTGATAACGGATATTTTTTACTAGCTTTCGATTTAACACCAGATCATAATAAAAATCCCAATTGCGGTAACTTAATAAACCAGGGAACTATTCGTATTGAAGGGCGTTTTGGAAACCCAATTGTTGAAGCAATAACGTGCTTAGTATTCTGTGAATTTCATAGTATTATAGAAATTTATAGAACGTATCATTATTCAAACACTATGAATTTTATTAACATTAAAGATACTCTGAACTCCAACAATTTAACAATATATAAATTTAAAGGTGGCATTTTACGTTGCTAACACTGATCCATCACATAAGGCTGGAGAGCATTGGGTTGCTTTTTATTTCCCTAAAAATAAACTTGCTGAGTACTTTTGTTCTGCTGGCCAATATCCAAATAAATACTTTAGATTATTTTTAAATAAAAATTGTAAAACTTTTTTTTTACAATAGTCTTCGAATTCAGAGTAAAACTTAAATTATATGTGGTGTTTATTGTTGTGTATTTATTAATTTAAGATCTAAAAATATGAGTTTCAAACTAATTTTAAAATTATATAATTATTTTAATTTATATTACAATGATATATTAGTTGTAAGTTTATTCAAGTATATATTTAAGAATTTTTAAAAATATCTATAATAAAAAAATTTGAATATATAATTATTGTTTTTCTTCCCAATTCCTTATCGTATCCAAAAGAATTTCAGCCATGTCATCATACAGTTGCCATATCGGTGGTATAGATCTTAAAACGTCGTCCTGCTCGTCATAAATCGCCAGGAATATCGGCAAATCTATCTGCGGTAAAATAAGGGCTTCCGTTACAATCACACTTTTTCTTCTGTTTTTTTTTTGGTTATTTTCATTTGTTTGATTGTTCATTGCGGCTTTGTTAATAGATAGTTGTCAAATAAGAGATTGGTTTTTTAATCATAAGTTTTTAATTTAAACTTGGATATTCTAGATTAATTTTTCAACTTAAAAAAAACGCACACTATTGCATTCACTAACGAAAAGTTCATTAACTTATAATATAATATGAAGTTAACATTCAAGGTTAATTTTTAAACTATAAAAATGCACGCTATTGCATTTTTGCACTAACGAAAAGTTTATTAGCTCATAATTTAATGTGAAGCAAACATTCAAGGTTAATTCTTAAACTTAAAAAATGCTACGATTGCATTTCTTACCCAAACGAAAAGTTTATTGACTTTTAATTTCCACAATAACCTGTAGCATTTTTGCTGCCTCCCCATTTCCCTACTACTCTCTTACCTATGCATATTGTATTGTGTAGTTCCACTATAAACTTCAAGACCGTATAAAATAATGGGTAAACACACTGCTAAGGCTAAACGCCTTTTTGTAATCATTGGCAAATAACATCCTAATATGTAAAACATTTTCAAAATAATAGAGATCCTGGCGATGATGTGATTAATGTGTACATCAAACTGCAATTTGTTATCCAAATATAAACCTAGTGAACGATGATAAGTAATTATGTTTAGTCCACTCAATTATCCTTCGCAACACTTCATTGGCCCTTGCCTGTAAAATCATTAAACCATTGCAATTCTAATGTTTTCGTATCAGTGGTGATGCCAAATAAAACACTTCTTCTTATAACTTAAATTTAACATTACAAAGATTGAGTGACTTCTGAATCAACTCAATAATTTATTCTCTATCTTAATTTATTCTACTTACTAGTTGACAATCTATAACTACTACTTACATATCTACGTCACATTTTTCCTCATGCAGACTTGTGCAGTACGTGAAAATTAATTATATGCACGCTCCTTACTCATTATTGCAATACAAAACAGTTGACCCAATTATTAGTCAACCGCTTTGTTTGATTTGAAATTCATTACGTTTGCAAAAAAATGCAAGGCAATGACTTCAACTATTGTTGTGGGATCACTTACACAATAATGCATGCATGGGTGGTCACTATTAGCAGTGTTACCGTCGGATATTTTAAAAAAGTACCTAAAAAGGTGATATCTACAAAAAAAGTGGCACCAAAAAGAGGATTTAAGAAAAATGAGCACATCTTTTAAAATTAATATAAGTACACCACATTTTGTATTTTTTACTTCTTTTTCTATTTATTCTAATTTTAAATGGTATAAAAACATGACAAAACATATTGTATACACAAAAAAATAATCTCGTTAATTTTACCAAAGCGTGCATAGGTAATTTTTTTTTATATAGAAACAAAAAACCAAGTTTAATTATCTAAAATTATAAAGGAAGTATTGCCTTAATTTAGGTATCTTCTTCGACTTTTATAATATGTATGTGTATGAAGTTGTATTTTATTTTACTGGCAATGGGAATTTTTTGTGAAAAAAAGGTTTATATTAAAAAAAATTTAATTTAATTTAAAAACAGAAAAAAAAAAGCAAACTACGAGTATGAAGAATAAAAAAAAAATATTCTTAATTTTAATTTACAGATGTGTGTTAAATAAAATATATGCTATTTAATATAAAATATTTCAAGAAAGAAACAAGGAAAAATATTCAAAAAAGGTATGGATTGTTTTATATGTAAAAAAATTTTACTTATCCACGTATTCTTTGTGGGCATTTTTATGTGTTCATGGTTGCACAAAGTATTCAATAGCGGAGTTCAATATAAGGCTTGCCAAAAAGCAAATGCAAAATATCGTTGCAATTTAATTAAATCTAACGGAAGCTCTTTGTATTTTGTTGTTGGATTTAACAAAAGAGCTACGATAGTTTGCATTTGCACTTTTGAAAGCCTAATACTGAACTAATGTTTAAATCAAGGACTTAATAGTTATAACTTTTATTCGATAAAAATTGCGAATAATGATTACGAATAAATTTATATTTTATTTATTAAGAATAATTATTATTTCCAATTTTAATTTTTTAAAATTGATGATAATTGATGATTTCCCTCGCGAATGGGTAGTCATCTTGCCGCGATGCGAGGGCTTAAGTACAAGGACGTTTAGAGTCATGCTGGCGGTAGTGACGTCAGTGAAGACCGGTAGGGCCTCCCATGCCAGAAGGGTCTAAACCGAGTACGAACCAAGAACTACTCCCCCTGTCTATTAGAGTCTGTTTTCTCCTAGTTGGAGCGGCTAATGACTATGCGTCCGCTGGCCTTTTACGGTCAACTGTTAGGCCTCCTGAAGGCCGTCGGTCCGCAATAAAATCCATCAGCGTCTGTTCTCATATTGAGCGGCTGATGGTCTGCGTCTGTCTCCAGAGGAGCGGCAGGTATTCTTTCGCCTGGCAGTTAGGGAGACCCTACTACTACAGCGTCGGTGTCAGGCTGTAGAATGTTGAATGCTACTGAGACCTCGTCTAGCAAGGTGGTTGCGCCAGGCTCTGCTAGACGGTTAGCTACTAGTGCGCAAAAACACACGACTAAGCCGTCAGGCGGTCGTAAGCCAAGCTTGGTGCAGGGTTCTTCGAAACCAGGTACCTCTAAGGCTTCCCAGGTCCGGACGAGAGAAAAACCTGTCAAAACCCCTTCCTCGGGTGCTGGCTTGACGGTGCAGACTCAGTCTGCCAGAAATCCAGTTTCCCATGTGCCGAAACCTGTGCAAAGAGAGCACACGAAGAATGATTCGATGCTCTCTGATGCACCTCCCTTAGCCTCTACGGCACCTACCAAAAAACCCCAAAGGCACATAAATGCATCTAAACGGGCCTTCACAACCAGGCGCTCCGCCTACAAAATCATTAGCCGACTTGGTGAAAAACCGGTTGGTGAGCTCACTGAGCAGGAGAAAACTTCTCTTCAGTGGGCAAAAACCCATATTGAGGGTTTAAAACGTGGACCTCCCTCTGCAGAGGAAGGCAATCCTGAACGGAAGCCAACCGAAGCAGCGCCTAAACGGTAACGGTCAGGGGAGGACACACTTCCTGGGACTAAAAGGTCCAAATATACGCCTCAACGGCCGCAAAACAGGTCGTACAAAGATGTGGCTAAAGACCACCTCATTTGGTCCAAGAACTGGAAGCTGGTTGTCGTCGCACTTAGTAGGGCGTTCCTTAATGTCTTAAGGGGTAACCCTGGACCACCACCACAATGTGAAGATGCCGGCTGGTATCAAGGTCACATGAAACTGATAGCGTGTGCAGATGAGCGTTCAGCGCTGCTGTACAAGGCTGCCGTGGAGTCCCTGGGGGAAGTTTGGCAGGGCGCTAAGATTGAGGCAATACCTCTGGCCGATGTACCGCAAAGGCCTAGATCTATTGCCAAGATCCCCGCTGAGCCATCCGACCCCAAGGAGATCCTGGAAATTATACAGATCAGTAACCCCCAGCTACCCACACAGGACTGGAAAGTAGTGAGGGTTTCTGAATCTGTTGAAGAGTCCAGGAAGGCCACTGTTATAATAAACAGTGACTCTCTGCCGTCACTTCGGAAGACACAGGGGAAGATATTCTATGGATTTGGAAGTATCTTCCTCCGAGTCTACAAAGGTGATAACAAAGGGAAGCCTCAAGCTCCGGTGACTACAACAACAGCAACAGCATCAACGGAGCATATGGAAGACGATTCCGCTACGTCATCGGCCAATGAAGACACTCAATCGGTCAGTGGACTTGTGGGTGACTTCTTTGGCAAGATTGAAGTGGCGGACGATGAGGACATCCTTCTGGAATCGGACGACGACCCAGAGGATGCCAACGTCACAGTCGTCCATAGCGATGAACTATGATGAAGGTTACACAAATCAACCTTCATCACTCTAAAGCGGCGTCAGCTGCCCTTCACCTCCGATTGGCTTCAGGCACGGAGGAGCTTATATGTATCCAAGAACCATTGTTGTCTAGAGACAGGGTTTGCGGACTCAGTTTAGACGGCTATAGTACTCTGTACGCAGCCGATCAAGGTAAGACCAGGGCTTGCGTTATGGTCAAAAACATCCTTAAAGCTTTCATTCTTTCTGATTTTAGCGATAAGGACACCTGCACTGTCGCAGTAGAATGCAGAACCAGAACAGTTTGGCTTATGAGCTGCTACATGGCACACGATCAGGGTGCTAGTCCACCAAACTCCACAACCAGGAAGGCGATGTCGTATGCCAGCAGGCGCAACATCCCCCTAATAATATGTGCTGATGCTAATGCACATCATATCATCTGGGGAAGCTCGGATGTCAATCCACGAGGTGAGTCGCTTTTGGACTTCATAGTAGAAAATGAACTAACAGTAGTTAATAGGGGTAGTGAGCCCACCTTTATTGTAACTAACAGAAGGGAGGTTCTTGATGTTACGCTTATTAGTGATAAGTTCGCGGATATGATTAGCGATTGGAATGTGTCAAAGGACTGTTCCTTCTCTGATCACATGTATATTGATTTTAATTTCTCCTTTAGAGTTGATTCAGCTAAACCCTACACGAATAGAAGAAGGACCAACTGGTCTATTTATGCGAGTGTACTCGAGGACAAGCTGCCTATGGGCTCGGTTCTCATAGACAGTGTGTCCATGCTCGAGTCCGCAGTGGAGTCTTTGACTGGTGTCTTAATTGAGGCAACGAACGAATCCTGTAAAAGAATCGACAGGAAGGGCAAAGCTAAGCTAAAATGGTGGAATGCGGAGATTGCTGAAAACCGCAAAGAAAGCAGGAAACTCTTTAATGAGGCAAAACGTAATGGTGTTTGGAACAGTTACTAGTCCTCAGTAAATGGATTCAAAAATCTTATAAGGAAGGCCAAGAGACAGTCATGGAGGAATTTCTGCAGCGACGTGGAAAACTCCTCGGAGACAAGTCGGTTACGTAAGATTTTATCCTCTAAACCAGCTATTCCATCGTATATACGGAAGATGGACGGATCCTGGACCATAAACAGTCGGGACTCCCTTGAGGTCCTGATGAATACACACTTCCCAGGTTGCACTGACGATGTGCCTAGGGAGGTAACATTTACTGGCACTCGGAGTAAATGTTACCTCTAATATTCCGATAACTCGCCATCGTGTGGAATGGGCGGTCAAAAGCTTCCATCCCTTTTAATCTCCAGGTCCGGATGGCATTATCCCAGCGGATCTACAAAAGAACCTGGGAATATTGATGCCATGGC
Source organism: Pollenia angustigena (assembly GCA_930367215.1). Lineage (NCBI taxonomy): Eukaryota > Metazoa > Arthropoda > Insecta > Diptera > Polleniidae > Pollenia > Pollenia angustigena. The sequence continues at coordinate 3,632,649 of OV884061.1, read as the reverse complement.
TCTTGTCAATTTTTAGAGCCTGCCTGAGTCTCTCATATGTCCTATCAACTTGGACAACATATAAGATCGTCATCATCCCCAAGAGTGGGAAGACATCTCACACTATGGCTAAGGACTTTAGACCAATTAGTCTATGCTCCTTTCTACTGAAAACACTGGAGAGGATTTTGGATAGTCATGTTAGATCATCGTTAGGACACAATTCCTTGTCACTGACTCAACACGCCTACACGAAGGGAAGGTCCACGGAAACTGTGCTTCACTCATTGGTGGGCCACATAGAGAGATCCCTGCACTACAAGGAATTTGCCTTAGTTGCATTCCTAGATATTGAGGGCGCTTTCAACAACGTTGAACCTGAATCGGTTATTAACGCAATGAGACATTTGGAAATCGACCCGGCGATTATTCAATTTGTCAGCAATATCCTGCACTTCAGGCGTATTGAATCCAACTTGGGCGCCTCGAACATCTCCAAGGTTGCGACTAGGGGCACCCCGCAAGGCGTTGAACTCTCACCATTAGTTTGGAATCTGAATATGAATACCCTACTCAGGGCCATGGAAAGGACGTGCTGCAGAACGGTTGCTTATGCGGATGACGTTGCAGTTGTGGCTCTGGGTAAAGATCCCAGACTATTGTCTGAACTAATGGAGTCCGCATTGGACGTCCTAACAAAATGGTGCCAGGGATGTGGACTGGATGTAAATCCTTCCAAAACGGAACTGGTACTTTTCACAAGGAGATACAAAATTCCCAAATTTGATACCCCGAGGATAAAGGGGATCTCGCTGGAACTGTCTGACAGCGCCAAGTATCTTGGGCTAATATTGGACAGCAAACTGAACTGGAGGATGAACACCACTTCCAGGACTTATAAGGCGGCAACTGCATTATATTGCTGCAAAGGGGCCATTGGCCTAAACTGGGGAATTAACCCGAGAAATGTATATTGGCTATATGAATGTGTCATTAAACCCATTCTATTCTACGGGGCAGCTGTTTGGTGGCCGGCACTCGAGGTGAAGAGTCATCAAATTAGGTTTGAACGTACAATGAGATTGGTGGCGATAGCGGTAACAGGTGCCATTAGAACAACCCCCTCTAAGGCACTGTTTACGATTTTAAACTGGTTACCACCAGACATTTTGGCGAAAAGTTTAGCTGCGAACGCGGCGGTAAGACTAAGGGCCACCGGAGCATGGAGGGATTACAATATCGGACATGCTAATATTCTGAACGAAATTAATTGGAACATGGATGTTGATTATGTCACACCCGAGCCAATCTTTGATCCTGGCTTCACGGTAAGCATTTTGGATAATGTGGTTCACTATGATCACCTACAAATTCCCGCGAACGCGATTCAAATTTTCACGGACGGGTCTAAAACACTGTGTGGTGTCGGTTCTGGCATATACTCCGAGCAGCTAAACTGGAGCATTCCTATAAGGCTGCCGGACCACTGCAGTGTCATCCAGGCCGAGATAATGGCCATCTACACAGCCGCGAGACGCATCCGGTACTGTGATATATCTGGAAGGGATATTCACATTGTTACCGACAGCAAGGCGGCCATAAGATCCCTGGAGAATGTGTTCATCACATCGAGAATTGTCCGAGAATGCCGGATGTCTCTGGAGGATATAGCGAGACATTCACTGGTCACCCTTAATTGGGTCCCCGGACACAGGGACATACCGGGGAACTGCATGGCGGATTCGTTGGCGTATGCAGGTACCACCTTGAATCGAGACGGCTTGACATATAATGTAGGTGTTTCACTCCCAAGGAGTAAGCAACTCATTGCGCACAAGTTTCATATCATCGCCAGCAGAGGTGGCTCGTTGAAACTACCTGTGGGGAAACCAGGAAAATCTGGCCCATCATAGATGAAAAAAGGACACGGCGGGCATTACAGCTGTCCAGACATCATCTTAGAAACCTGATTGCGGTTATAACCGGCCATTGGCCCATTGGGAGGCACGCCCAGAGGCTGGTGTTCCCTTACAATGACTTATGTAGAAGTTGCGGCGAGGAGGAGGAAGAGTCAACGGAACATCTTCTCTGTAATTGCCCGGCATTCGGAGATCTAAGACTCAAAATGTTTGGTCGAAGAGCCCTTGGGGACAAAACTTGTCTCTCTGATGTTGATGTAAACAGGATCCACTCCTTTACTGAATCGACCGGATGGCTGCGTGGGAGCACTAGCAGCCAGACTACATAGGACCCATGGGAGACGGTGTGACATGGTAACACAACGGGAACTAATTAATGGACCCACGTGAGCTGTGCTTGATCACGGCTGCCAATGGAACCTAACCTAACCTAACTATTATGGGTATCAAATAAAAGTATTTCTCAAACATAACTATTACTATTCGATAGATATATAACTAATTATTTTTAATAGTTATGAATAAGAAATAACATAACAGTTATAACTAATTTTAATGTGTATGTATATATGCACATGTATAATCTGCAAAAATAAAACAATTAATATCAAGAAAATATTCAAAATAATTATTATCGTAAATAAAAACAATAATTTTAATGTGTTTGTACATATGCACATGCATAATCTCCAAAAATAAAACAATTAATATCAAGAAAACATTCAAAATAATTATTATCGTAAATAAAAACAATATAAATCTTTAGTAATAGTTATCTGTAAAGCTGGGATCACACGATTGCCGCAAATGCGCCAACATGGGACAATTTTGATTGTGCTTTATTGACGCACAATAAAGAAATTGCACCAATCAAATATTCTGAAATCACACGATTGCCCTGTTTTATACAAATTTAATTGCCGCTAGTTGGTACAAAGCGAAATGGGTACAATAATTGCCGCAGCACAGTCACACGATTGTTCTTACTTGACAACTATGAAAACAGCTGTTTAGGTACCTTTTATAAAATTTTTTGTTGAATAGTTTTATTTGAAATATTTTAAGAAAAATGTATGAAATTCCAAAAATGAACAGTCTGTTCAACAATTTCGAATGTTAACGTAATAAAAAATGTGTATGAAATAATAAAATTTAAATAATATTATTTAAATATCAATAACTAAATTCTGTAACTTTATAAATTTAACTACCGATATCGTTTAGTAAAGAGAATTCTCGGCTACTTTAACAAATTTTTTGTTTTCGTTTTCAAGTTAAAAAAAATTTTCTTTAAGAAATATCAACGAAAATATCCGTAAAAGAGTAAAAGAAAAGTTTTATTAAATATCTTTAATAAAAATATTCGCACTTACCAGCTACATAGTATGCTTGTGAACATATGTATTTGTTAATAGCAAAAATTAAAATGCATAACAAATATATAAACATATATTTACATTATTTACTAAAGATAACACAAAAACGTAAAATTTATTTAAAAAAAAGACAAATATTGGCGCGTATTGTGTTGTTTGATTGCCGCACAAGAAGACAATAAATATTGGTGCATTTTTGTTATTTTTATTGACGCGCGGTTGCATAGCCAACAGTCACACGATTGCCGCACCAGGGTTGCATTTGATTGGTAAAAGTAAGCACAATATTGTCCTCGATTGGTACAAGAGCCAATTGATTGTGCAGTCACACGATTGGTGTATTAAAAAGTTTGAAAATTGGTGCATTGCGGCAATCGTGTGATCCCAGCTTAAGAGAAATAAATATTTATCGATCTTAATAGTTATGAGCCAATGTAAAAAGATATTAATTGATTATAATAGTTATGTTTAACAAATATTTATTTTCATTATACATAATAATTATGAGCAATTTTTTAGAATATTTCTTAAAAGTGGTAAATTTTTTGGTAACTGAAAAATGAGCATAATTATTATTTATGGTCCTTGGTTTAAATGCACATTTTAAAACTGTATATCTTTTTTTGCTCCATGTATTGCGTTTGTAAACCCCCGTCCATATTATGAAACAATTGCTTCGAAATATTTGATTTTGATTGTGAAATGGAAAAGTTGTGCAAGCAGATTTTTAAGTTTATAGTTGAGAGAAGAAGAAGAAAGAGAGAAGGCAATCAAAATACCTAACTAAATGCTGCAAAACAAAAATTTCATTGTATGGACATGGATGCAGTTTCGAAGAGAATCAAAGAAAAATTTTGCAGCAAATGGTACATAATATGGACAGGGACTAAAAAATTATTTGGAATTGTCAAACAAGTTTAAAATTCTTCGATAATTTTTCAAGATAATTCAAATTAATATACATAAATGCAAACATTCTTATATTTTCAGTTTGTTTTACCGCTTAAATCCGAACGCTGCTATTAAAGGTATTCCAGCAAAACTTCAAGAAAATTCGAGAATAATAGCAAGTTATGAAGATTAACTGTATACTTTTACCTGTCGAATGCCCTACACCCTATTCATTCATATACAAATAACCATTTTATTACAATGTAATTTTTGAAAAATTATAAATTGATAAATAAAGTGTTTTAAAGAAATGAAAAAGGTTGTTAATTTTATTTAAATAAATCAAAAATAGTATCTAGAGCTTAAAAAAGATTCTTACGTTATCAAAGAAAAGTAGGCAATTTCCCAAAAATCTTTGTTCTGATACAAAATGAAATTAGATAATTTACCAAAAATAAATGTATAAATTTACTTTGCTTTCATTGCTAGATTTTCAAAGTTTTTAAGTAAGTTTGACAAAATTTGTAGATACTTTTTCGAACATTGAAACTACCTAAGTTAATAGTTATATTATCGAAGAAACTCAGATACTGCCATGCTACCCTTGCGCTTAGTTAATTTTATACCAAGTTTCTAGTTAATTTTACCTATGAATTCTTTTGTGTGTATAGTAATTATATACACTAAAAAATAATTGATCGTATTATAATATACATGTAAAAACTTTTTGTAAATATTTGTCTGGAGAAGTAATTTTTATAAAATATTTACTTAAATATTTTGGAAATTCAAAAACATTAAACTTGTTTTCTGCCAAAACATATTTTTTGGATCATGACATTGTTGCAGCGAATAGAAGATATTTATGTAATGTGTTTTATAAATACATTTATTAATATATTTCTTGTACTTTTCCTTCTGAATCCATGTTCCAATTTCACGCCAAAAACCTTCAGCATTCGAAATTTTAAATATGTGTTTATAATTCGTGTTATTTACTTTACTCTCTTGAAGTTTAAATTCATGTATAAATGCATCTGGATTAGTTATAATATCTTTAAGCTCTGAAACTAATTCGAAATAGTTTATATCTTCATTAGACACTATAAATAATGGGTCTAACTACTTCAATATATTGAGCTTTTTGTTTTTTTATATCAATTCTTGTTATCAATTCTATACACAAAAGATTGATTTTTAATGTCAATAACACAAATCTTAGAAAAGTTTTCGGTACACGACAGTTCGGTTTCTGCTTCACGACCAATATATGCGAGATATCTTTACTCCCCCTATTCATAATAATTAAAACAGGTTAATAGAAAGTTTATTCAACCGATTTTCAGCTAACCACGCATGACAAGAAAAAAATTCTTATAAAAGTGTATTTTCTAAAGCATTTTGTGGCGGTAGAAAAAGACTTGAACCCACCAAGGACGCTTGTTTCTTAGCATAAATAAAAGCTGGGAGTTATAATAAAACAGAAAGAAAATAGGTATCTTTTCCTAACGTAAAAAGTATCACAAAAATGGCGAGAATCACAAAAAGTACCACATTTGGGTGCATTTTGTAAAAGTGGCCAAATAGTATCCAAGCAGCCGAAAAATTGGCAAATTGCCACTTTAGTGGCACCAACGGTAACGCTGACTATTAGAGGTTTTGGTGTGCCAATTTTTGTGTACAATACACCCTCACCCTATAGAAAAATTTATGAAATTTTTGTTTATACAAAGATTGCAGAATTTTTAAAATGTTGCAGTTCTATATCTTCAATGTGACAAATTTTTGTTTACTTAATTTAAAGTTCTTTGCACTTAATAATGATTTGCTTACTGTAATTTAATAATCTTAACAACAATTGTTGTTATTTTTCATTGTTTTACATTTTGTTTCTTTATTTGTATATATATTTTTGTTTTTATTTTTAGCAAAGAGTGTATTTATAGTTAGCGTGCTTATTTTGAAATTTGAGTGAAAAAAATTTATAAAATTAATAAGCTGACGTTTGTTTTTTTATATGTACAACAATAATGATATTTAAGTTTGTTTAACATTTGTATTTATTTAAGGTGTATGTAGACGACATGTTTTTTACATCTGACTTGTCAGGTTTTCAAGTCACATGTAATTGTGCATGTCTGTCAAAATTGCTGTTTTACAGAAGGTTTATAATATTCGGCCACAAACGTACATGTAATTCTGACATTGTCTCTGTTTTTTCCCATTGTTGTTGCAAAAACCAAAATAATATTTTTTTTTTAATACTGAAAAAACTTACCTTAAACGGCTCTTACACTTTCAATATATGTAACTATTCAACTATATCGCCAATAGGTTTGTAATATTCGAAGGTGACACAATAAATTGGTAAGAATCGAAATCAGAAAAGCTATATATTGCAACATTGCACTATGTTGTTTTGCTTTAAATGTTGTGTTTTTTTAGATAAGAGTTGCGCAATATTTTAATTGAAACCATTGTGCCACTTATTGAATAATATGGGGCCATATATGTAGAAATAATATGGCGAATAACATATACAATAAGATTGTAAATTGATGGGGCGCTTGACGCTTATGTATAAAAGAAGTATTTTTTACATGGGTACCTTAAATACAATAAATACTGTTCGCCATTAAATACTTGGATGAATAAATTCTAATAAAATATTTTTGTTCCATTTATTTTCATAAATAATTGTTTTTTTTACAAAAAGTACCATTTGGTGGAAAAAATACTCTTTTAGTTGAAGTTCAGTACCATTTAAAAATTTAAATTTTGCAACACTGCCCTTCACCACAAGTGGTGGAGTTTACTGTGTTTTTTACGCATACACATTTATGTATTTACATAAAATGCTCTCAATATATTTTAATTTAACGCTTCTTCAGTACAAGCGTTCGTAGCCGAGTTGTCTAAGTTCTCGCCTGAGACTCATAAGGTTGCGAGTTCGAGTCTCAAAAATAAATTTTTTTTACTTAATTTTTTTTTTGTTTTAAAAAAACGATTTTGAGATTAAGTAAAGAATTATATAAAAGAAGAAACGGACTTAGATATATAAATTTTTGGAATTTGTCATATTCTTCAGAATGACGAAATGAAAAGTTGGCGGGGCTCAATTAATATTTATTTATATCTTAAGCGGCTCATACACTTGCAATAAAATAGTTCAATTTAACGTTTTGTAAAATTATATCGCCAATGTGTATGTGATATTTGAAGTTGGAACAATATATTGGCAGCAATCAAAAGACTTTTGATTTTTATTGCACAACGAAAAGAAAATGAAGTATGTTGGCAACATTGTACAATGCTGTTTATGTTATTCCTATAGGTTATGTTCACCTTTTTATTGAATGAATGAAATCATTGTGCGACTTATTGCATAATATACGACAAAATGGAAATAATATGGCGAATATCATATACAATTATATTTCCAGTTAATTGGTCGCTTAAAGAGCGTTATTTATATAACTTCTTGTTCTTATCTCACCATGGTGAAGGGTATTTAATATTCGGCATAGCCGAATATAGCACTCTTACTTGTTTTTATTAATCCCGGGATTTTTTTTGGATTTTTAATATATCAACTTTTGTGTACAAAAATTTTCGTTTTTATTGAATTTTTATACTTTATATAAAAAACAATTATTAAAAATTATATTTCAGTTGCATTTTTTATTTTTATTATTCTTATTTTTCTTAAAAATATATGTTATATATATATATTATATATATATATATATATATATATATAAATAAAAAAAGTGTTGTTTATTTAAAAAAATCCCGGATTTCCCGGATCGGGATTTCAAAATCCCGGGATTTTCTTAAATCAATCCAGATTGGCATCCCTAGTAAGTATGTACCTATAGTTATTTGTTGGACGTAGAGGATCAACTGCATCAATTATTTTAGTGTTAAAGCTATTTGTTGGTGCATCCGTTATTTTAAGCGGTTCTCTAGTGTGTCTAATTTGTTTGTTTTTTGACACAGATCGCAGTTAGATACATAGTTTTTAATGCTTTTATTCATACCTTTCCAAATGTATTTTTGTTTCAATTCCAACACAGTCTTTCTTACTCCGAAATAACCTCCTTGGGGTGTATCATGATATAATTTAATTAGGTCTAGCTTTCTCTCCTCGTCTAGTATATTCTGAGGTTTTTTATATAATATTATCACTATGTCATCTTTATTGTTTCCACAATACTTATTGTATTTGGCCTTAAAATCATCCGCGGGAATTATACTCAATATTGCATCATTACTTTTGATTGCAAATTTCTTATTGTAAATGTTTCTTACTTTCTGTAAATACGATGATAGCTTATCCATAAGAGTACCTAAATACAATGGATTATCGCTACATCTAACACGTGTTTCATTATTTTCTATATCACACTTTACTGTGTGTTCATATAATTTTCTTATATCGCTTATTGGCCTCTTTTCTAATATAAATTTCAATTTATTTGCGCGCTTAATATCATTGATGGAAGTGCAGTCCCACATATAGAGTTGACAAGCTCGGTATGAGATCCGCTTATGATATTATTATTTTCTGATGACTTTTTGCTCGTACTTCTTGTTACTACTAGTGTTTTCTCTATCCTCTCATCATTCTCTGATGGTATCATGTTTTTCAATATGTCAGAATTAATTTCTACTCTTGACAGTGCATCTGCATTTCTGTTCTTTGCCCCCTTTTTGTATATTATCTCGAAGTCATATTCTGAAAGCTCTAATCTAATTCTTATTAATTTTGAACTAGGATTTTTGTGCGAATATAGGGATACCAATGGTCTATGGTCGGAAATGGTCTGAAAAATTGTATTCCTCAATAAATACCTAGCAATTATTTTTCAATTACGGGTTTGTTTTTCTCATGTTTGTTGAGAGATCTACTTGCATTGGATATACGTAGATCTTCACGAATTGGACCTTGAGATAAAACTGCACCTAGTCCGAAATCCGATGTAGATGTAGAATCGGTGGACTGATAAGTTTGTTTTAAAGAGTTTAAAATGCTATTTGGCATTCTTGAGATCATTAAAATTGTATGCCCTTCTTCAATAATTTGTTTAAACAAGTAGCAATATCTGCGAAATTTTTGATAAATCTTCTATAGTAAATGCAAAATGCCACGAATCTTCTTACGTTGTCGGCACCACTCGGAATTGGGTACTTTGAAATTGCTTCATACTTGCTCGGGTTTGGTTTGATACCACTTGATGTTACATATCAAATGTCCTGAATATACTACTTCTGGTTTAAGAAAACAACACTTGCTTGCATTCAGTTTCACATTCTTGTCTGGTTTCCAAGTGACAAGCAATAGATTGTGTAGTAAAATTTATATAAAAAGCACTCAAAAAAATTAGTGATTTTCATATAAATAATTCTACACAAACAATTGTTTGTCACCTGGAAACAGCACATATATTTAGATAATCTGTCAAAACATTAATTAAGTTGTCGTTGTGATGTTGAAAGCTACATCCAAAAACAATTATGTCATCCGCATATAAAAATGCTTCAGACTCCAATCCGGACAATGCTATTGTTAGCATTCTTTGAAAGCTATTTTCAATCCAAAAGGTAACCTGGTATACTGGTAATGACCATTTTTTTTTTTTTTTTTTTCATTATTTATTTATTGAATCTTCATATATTAAATATGAACTAACAATAATTAATCGAATCTTAACCTAATACGTTATTTTATGTCCTGCCAGTGCCAGACAAAATGTTCTTCATCACGGTTTTCATTCACTTATATAGGTGTTTATCGCTCATCTAATTGGGTAAGTGCTGCAGTGTCTCTTCTTCTTAAGCGATTGGGTGTTGTTCAAGCCTTTTTAAATATTTTATTGCATATTTTGTAATCATAGTTTTAACTAATGGCACATTGAGATCCTTATGAATGTTTGAGTTTTTAACATACCAGGGAGCGGCTGTGATTATTCGAAGAAGTTTATTTTGGCGCCTTTGAATTTTGTCGATATTAGAGGCCGATGCTGTGCCCCATAGTTGAATACCGTAGCACCAGATAGGCTTTAAGATAGAGTTGTAAAGTAGAAGCTTGCAATCGAGACTAAGGACAGAATTTCTTCCAATAAGCCAGTGAATTTGAATGGCTTTTAGTTTCATTTGAGTAAATTTTGCCTCTATATGGCATTTCCACGTTAATCGCCGATCCAGATGTATACCGAGATATTTTACATGCGAATGTTGAGGAATTATTTGATTATTGATTGTAATAGGGGGGCAAGATTCCCGGCGCAAAGTGAATGTTATATGTACGCATTTTTGCTCATTGACCATTATCCTCCATTGTCTTAACCATATTTCTAGTTGAAATATATGATGCTGTAAGTAACGTGATGCTTCATAACGATTTTCGTGGACGCTTAGAAAAGCTGTATCGTCTGCAAATGTTGAAGTTTGTGTATAGTTGCTTGTTGGCATGTCCGAAGTATAAATTAAGTATAATAAGGGTCCCAGGATGCTGCCTTGTGGGACTCCAGCGGCAATGGGCTGTGGTGAACTTAAGAAATTTCCTTCTTTAATAATAAATTGACGACCGACTAAGTAACTTTCTAGCAGCTTGTGTGTGTTTGCTGGTAAATTTTGCTTCAATTTATGTAATAAGCCTTCATGCCAGACTTTATCAAAAGCTTGCGAAACATCGATGAAGAGTGCTGAGCAATATTTCTTTTCTTCAAATGCTTTTCTTATGACATTTACTATTCGATGAGTCTGTTCGATTGTGCTGTGTTTTCTTCTAAATCCGAACTGATGGTTTGGAACACATCTATTTTCACTTAAAATTGGTGTTAATTTTGAAACTAATAATTTCTCAAACAGCTTTGACATATTTGATAATAAGCTAATAGGTCTATAAGACTCAACTTTTGTGTGATCTTTACCTGGCTTTGGTATCATGGTAACTAAGGAAACCTTCCATTTTTCAGGATAGTATTCAAGGCGTAAAATAGCATTAAAAATAAAAAGAATAATTTTCTTTGCTATGCGAGGTAGCTCCAAAAGCATTTTATTACTGATTTTATCAATACCAGTTGCCTTCTTAGTATTTAAGTCACAAATAGCCTTTTGATTTCTCTTATCTCAAATCTGAGGGGAAAAGCTGCTCTAGCAGCAACAGGTGGTAGCTCGACCGCAATATTATGAGATATATTTGTGGTAAATACGTTTTTTAAATGATTGACAAACAGATTTCCTTTTTCAACATCATTTCTTGCCCAACTTCCATTCAAGTTTCTTAATGGTGGTTTAGAGACAACTGGCCTTTTGAGGTTTCTAGCTGCAAGCCATAATGAGTAGTCTGATTGTGGGGTTGCATCAAGTTCCTTAAGATATTTTTCCAGAGAAGCCGTTTTCTGAGCCTGCAGTTACTTTCATAGTCTTTTTGTACACTCTTTAAGTAAGTTCTTAAGTTGAGGGGATCTGTGCAATTGCCACTCTCTCCGAGCCCTCCTTTTTTCAGTCAAAAGATGCTCGACATCTGTGGAATATATTTTAATAGTTTTTGTTTTTTTGGTGGCAATATTGGAATGCTGAACAGCTAGTTTCAGAAAACTGTCAAAATTGTCAATAGAGCGATCTACATAATCCGGTGTACTGAGCGGAATATTTTCTGTGCAATGGGTACTGAGATATTTTTTATATTTTAACCAATTAATTTGCGCAGCTGTCGTCGCTAAGTAACCAGTCGGAGGTACAATTCTATTGGGGTTCATTATAGTAACAATTGTAGGTGTGTGGTCGGAAGATAGTTCTAGGGAAGCTTCAACCTGAATCGTTTCTATGGGAATGTTTTTACCACGCCGAAATCGATGACATCTGGAATTTTTTGATGATCAGTGGGCCAATATGTTGGTTGTCCGCTCGCTACCACATTTAAAGCCATTTTGAAATTGTGTTAAATAAAACACGACCCTTTGGTGTTATAAGTCGCGATCCCCAGAAGGTATGTTTAGCGTTATAATCGCCAGCGGCAAGGAAACACGGTCCTAATGATTTAAAATATTTATAATATTGGTCCTCCGATATTGAAAACCTAGGCGGGGAGTATAACGATGAAATTACTAGGTTTCTATTTAATTCCTCAACGCAAATGTTCGTTGCTTGGAGATAATCTTCACGATGATCACACATTAGATAGTGTTTGACTCGGGTTTTTATTAATATGGCAGAACCTCCACAAGCTCTATCTCGAGGGTCCTTGGTATCATATAGTATATAACCATTGATTTTAAACGTATTTCTTGAGGTCAAATGAGTTTCAGAAATCATCATGACATCAATTTGTTTATTTTTAAGAAAGTATTCTAATTCATTTTTATGTTGGCGGATGCCGTTTGCGTTCCAAAAACAAATTTTTAAACAGTTCATGGTTTGTTAAGTACAGCTTGCAATAACATCGATTGCATTCTAAGCATTTCCTGCATCATATTACCCATTGTGTTCGTAAAATTATTTACTGTTTGCACTAACGTTTCCATGATTTTTTCTAAACGACTTAAATAAGAAACCAGAGTTTCATCACTACTTGGCGAGGCACCTTGCATTGGCTGATGGTTTGATTTTAGGACGTTAGCGTAAGAGGTTCTGTTATTACTAGGCTGGGGGGCTTGATTTGCATTTGTGTTTACTTGATTTGCGACCTGCATTTGAGGGGTATTTGTTTTCGGTCCAACCGTCTGCTTGACGATATTATATACAGGGCATCCTCTATAATTGGCAGTGTGATTACCGCCACAGTTGCTACATTTTTTTACGTTGGAGTCAGTTTTAGACTTATCGCAAGAAACTGTACCGTGTAGTTCACCACATACTACGCAGACAGGGGGTAAGTAGCAGTATGCCTTGGTATGGCCAAATTCTTGGCAGTTTAAGCACTGAACAGGTCCATTTTTTTTGTGCGGCTCCTCAATTGTGACCCTTCTGTATAGAATATATTTCACACTATAAATGGGATGCGTTTCGTTTTTTTAACTTAATGTCGCCGGGCTCTAATTCCACTCGAAAACGTGGTTGTGGATTTTTGTCCCTATTTCTAATATTTACCACATGTTTTATCTTGAAGCCTTTTTCTTCCAAGAAAGTTTTAATTTCCTCTGGGTCTACGCATGAATCAATTCCCTTAATCACCACCTGGAGACCTTTACTGCTCTTGAGTTGGTATGTGTAAAAACTTTTTTTAAGTGCCTCAAATTTGCTTATTATTTTGCGAAAGTCATTTTCATGATTTACTTGAATTTTAGTTTCATTTATACTACCTCGCTTTATTGCAGCAACATAAAAAGAATTTTCACCAATCAACGAAATTAAACTCTTTATTAGATCATTTGAGTTATGCTCCCTAAGATATATCGGGGGAGGCTTGGACGATTTTATGACGTTTGGTGCTTCAGCGGATTCATCCTCCAGAATAGCAAAGCGATTTTGGGAATTTATTTTATCAAAAGATGCCACTTTTGATGCCGAAGCAACAGCTGAAGAAGTAGGGCTGCGACCCCGTTTAAGGACTGTTATATACCTGTCCATACCAACTTGGACTGGAGGCTTTTGACAACTTTTTACAGGGGGGTTTTCCATTGCATTTGTATTTAAGTTCATGGTAACATTTCCCACTAAATTTGTTTTTGACGTCACTGCAATACTTGCTGGCCTGGCAACACTTGTCACCAATTGGAGTTGAAAAACGGTATACAGTCTTGAATCCCTATTAAGTTCGATTTGACGGAATGAACTTGTCATGTTAAAAAATGAAAATCTGGTTGTTTTTTTACAGTTTTGTCAATATAAACGTGTGCGAATGTCCCGTTTACAATCTTGGAAGTGCCCATATATCATTTTCGATAATGAATATGAATCAAAATATACTTAAACGTAAAAAACGCAACATTTCAAATTTTGTAAATCAATCTGTAAAAACATTGAAAATTGGCTCTAATGATGAAACTAAAACAAAATTTAAAGAACTAATGGAAACATCTGACGCGCTGAAGCTAAACAATATAAATAAAACTTCAAAGTTTTTAAATACATTAAGCATTGATAAGCCCCAATCTAATATACCTATAAGAGAAAAAGATACTCTTAACGTACATACAAAAAGCTCAGAACCATCAAATAATAAAAAAGATCCCATTTTATCATCAAGAGTAAAAGATACCCGTAGCGTAAATATAAAAAGTCCAGAATCATCAAATAATGAAAAAGATGATAAAAGGCATCAACAAATTATATTTTGGAAAAATCTTTGAACAAATTCTCTGACAACATAAATCAGTTGATTAATAAATTTGAATTGTCTGATATAAGAGAAAACATATTAATTTATACTGATATAATAAAACCTCGAAATGTTGGTAGAAAAAAAAATTAAATGTTTAAAAATATTTTCAGTAGGAACATTAAAGAACTATATTCATTTCAATAGAATTGAATATTTTCCTCTTGAAGCCTTTAATATAAATAATATTTCCATTCGAAATGATAAAGGAGAAGAGATAAGCTTTAATAAATTAGTTCCCGTATATTGTCCTCAACACTTAAAAAAAAGTGCAGAGTACGGTCGTGGTATTGGATCCATATTCTCGGCTGTATTTTCACACCTGAAACCCTTATTTAAAATAGGGATGAATATAGTAAAAATTAAATCATTAGATATTGGAAAAGAAATATTAGAAGAAATTGGAACAAAACCTATAAAATAATATAATATAATAATAAATAAAGGAAAAAAGGTCATACAAAATATAAAAGAAGCTACTATTGATAAAATGAAAACCATGCAGAAAGATAAAGGTCGACGTATAAAACTTTGACGTTTAAAGCAAAAGCAACAGATTAAATCAAAACGTTGTAGAGGAAAGAACTTTAAGGATATTTTTAGAAATTGGAAATGTCAGGATTTATAGAATGTATGAAGAGTGAGTTGGATTTATTTGAATCTTCTCCAATTCAAACCAAATCAAATTCAAGCGTTGTTAAAATATGGTTGTATTGATATGGGCTATTGATATCAATAAAATAAATTCATTAGTAAAATCCTGGCTTAGACAAAAGAAAAAAACTATTTAAGGATGGGAAAAAAGTAGAGCTTTTTGGAAAACTTCATGTAGATGTATTCAACTAACAGAAATATTTTCTTAATAATGTTGATCTAAAGGTTACATTAAATTTGGAAAAACCTTTATTTTACATTTTGGAAGGTGGCGACAAAAATGAATCTTATATTAAAATACATAAAGCTAATTTATATATAAATCATCTTACTATTAATAATAATATTTTAATGGCTCATCATAATGGATTACAATCAAGAAATGCCATTTATTCTTAAAAGAGAGTAGAAAAAAAAAACGTTTACAATACACCCTGGAAATCACTCTTTAACTTTAGATAACGTTATACTAGGACAATTACCCAATTTTTTTAATTATTGGAATGGTATCCAATAAAGCATACACTGGAGAGAAAAAAGAAAATCCAATTAACTTTCAACATTTTAACTTACAAAGATTTAATTTGGTTGTAAATGAAGTGCAATTTCCTGCGCAACCAATTGAACTTAACTATAATAACGGAGTAATAATAAGTACTCGTGGTTATCAAACACTATTTAAAGGAACAGGAATTCATCATTTCGACAAAGGTCATTTAATAACAAAAGAACTTTTTGATAACGGATATTTTTTACTAGCTTTCGATTTAACACCAGATCATAATAAAAATCCCAATTGCGGTAACTTAATAAACCAGGGAACTATTCGTATTGAAGGGCGTTTTGGAAACCCAATTGTTGAAGCAAAAACGTGCTTAGTATTCTGTGAATTTCATAGTATTATAGAAATTTATAGAACGTATCATTATTCAAACAATATGAATTTTATTAACATTAAAGATACTCTGAACTCCAACAATTTAACAATATATAAATTTAAAGGTGGCATTTTACGTTGCTAACACTGATCCATCACATAAGGCTGGAGAGCATTGGGTTGCTTTTTATTTCCCTAAAAATAAACTTGCTGAGTACTTTTGTTCTGCTGGCCAATATCCAAATAAATACTTTAGATTATTTTTAAATAAAAATTGTAAAACTTTTTTTTTATAATAGTCTTCGAATTCAGAGTAAAACTTAAATTTTATGTGGTGTTTATTGTTGTGTATTTATTAATTTAAGATCTAAAAATATGAGTTTCAAACTAATTTTAAAATTATATAATTATTTTAATTTATATTACAATGATATATTAGTTGTAAGTTTATTCAAGTATATATTTAAGAATTTTTAAAAATATCTATAATAAAAAAATTTGAATATATAATTATTGTTTTTCTTCCCAATTTCTTATCGTATCCAAAAGAATTTCAGCCATGTCATCATACAGTTGCCATATCGGTGGTATAGATCTTAAAACGTCGTCCTGCTCGTCATAAATCGCCAGGAATATCGGCAAATCTATCTGCGGTAAAATAAGGGCTTCCGTTACAATCACACTTTTTCTTCTGTTTTTTTGGTTATTTTCATTTGTTTGATTGTTCATTGCGGCTTTGTTAATAGATAGTTGTCAAATAAGAGATTGGTTTTTTAATCATAAGTTTTTAATTTAAACTTGGATATTCTAGATTAATTTTTCAACTTAAAAAAAACGCACACTATTGCATTCACTAACGAAAAGTTCATTAACTTATAATATAATATGAAGTTAACATTCAAGGTTAATTTTTAAACTATAAAAATGCACGCTATTGCATTTTTGCACTAACGAAAAGTTTATTAACTCATAATTTAATGTGAAGCAAACATTCAAGGTTAATTCTTAAACTTAAAAAATGCTACGATTGCATTTCTTACCCAAACGAAAAGTTTATTGACTTTTAATTTCCACAATAACCTGCAGCATTTTTGCTGCCTCCCCATTTCCCTACTACTCTCTTACCTATGCATATTGTATTGTGTAGTTCCACTATAAACTTCAAGAACGTATAAAATAATGGGTAAACACACTGCTAAGGCTAAACGCCTTTTTGTAATCATTGGCAAATAACATCCTAATATGTAAAACATTTTCAAAATAATAGAGATCCTGGCGATGATGTGATTAATGTGTACATCAAACTGCAATTTGTTATCCAAATATAAACCTAGTGAACGATGATAAGTAATTATGTTTAGTCCACTCAATTATCCTTCGCAACACTTCATTGGCCCTTGCCTGTAAAATCATTAAACCATTGCAATTCTAATGTTTTCGTATCAGTGGTGATGCCAAATAAAACACTTCTTCTTATAACTTAAATTTAACATTACAAAGATTGAGTGACTTCTGAATCAACTCAATAATTTATTCTCTATCTTAATTTATTCTACTTACTAGTTGACAATCTATAACTACTACTTACATATCTACGTCACATTTTTCCTCATGCAGACTTGTGCAGTACGTGAAAATTAATTATATGCACGCTCCTTACTCATTATTGCAATACAAAACAGTTGACCCAATTATTAGTCAACCGCTTTGTTTGATTTGAAATTCATTACGTTTGCAAAAAAATGCAAGGCAATGACTTCAACTATTGTTGTGGGATCACTTACACAATAATGCATGCATGGGTGGTCACTATTAGCAGTGTTACCGTCGGATATTTTAAAAAAGTACCTAAAAAGGTGATATCTACAAAAAAAGTGGCACCAAAAAGAGGATTTAAGAAAAATGAGCACATCTTTTAAAATTAATATAAGTACACCACATTTTGTATTTTTTACTTCTTTTTCTATTTATTCTAATTTTAAATGGTATAAAAACATGACAAAACATATTGTATACACAAAAAAATAATCTCGTTAATTTTACCAAAGCGTGCATAGGTAATTTTTTTTTATATAGAAACAAAAAACCAAGTTTAATTATCTAAAATTATAAAGGAAGTATTGCCTTAATTTAGGTATCTTCTTCGACTTTTATAATATGTATGTGTATGAAGTTGTATTTTATTTTACTGGCAATGGGAATTTTTTGTGAAAAAAAGGTTTATATTAAAAAAAATTTAATTTAATTTAAAAACAGAAAAAAAAAGCAAACTACGAGTATGAAGAATAAAAAAAAAATATTCTTAATTTTAATTTACAGATGTGTGTTAAATAAAATATATGCTATTTAATATAAAATATTTCAAGAAAGAAACAAGGAAAAATATTCAAAAAAGGTATGGATTGTTTTATATGTAAAAAAATTTTACTTATCCACATATTCTTTGTGGGCATTTTTATGTGTTCATGGTTGCACAAAGTATTCAATAGCGGAGTTCAATATAAGGCTTGCCAAAAAGCAAATGCAAAATATCGTTGCAATTTAATTAAATCTAACGGAAGCTCTTTGTATTTTGTTGTTGGATTTAACAAAAGAGCTACGATAGTTTACATTTGCACTTTTGAAAGCCTAATACTGAACTAATGTTTAAATCAAGGACTTAATAGTTATAACTTTTATTCGATAAAAATTGCGAATAATGATTACGAATAAATTTATATTTTATTTATTAAGAATAATTATTATTTCCAATTTTAATTTTTTAAAATTGATGATAATTGATGATTTCCCTCGCGAATGGGTAGTCATCTTGCCGCGATGCGAGGGCTTAAGTACAAGGACGTTTAGAGTCATGCTGGCGGTAGTGACGTCAGTCAAGACCGGTAGGGCCTCCCATGCCAGAAGGGTCTAAACCGAGTACGAACCAAGAACTACCCCCCCTGTCTATTAGCGTCTGTTTTCTCCTAGTTGGAGCGGCTAATGACTATGCGTCCGCTGGCCTTTTACGGTCAACTGTTAGGCCTCCTGAAGGCCGTCGGTCCGCAATAAAATCCATCAGCGTCTGTTCTCATATTGAGCGGCTGATGGTCTGCGTCTGTCTCCAGAGGAGCGGCAGGTATTCTTTCGCCTGACAGTTAGGCATAAAATGCAACCCCAATTCACCCCCCCCCCCCCCCCGAAATGTCCAAAAATGCATGCCCTTAGTATCCGGCAAAGGGCTTCATAATCCCCGGAGACCCTACTACTACAGCGTCGGTGTCAGGCTGTAGTATGTTGAATGCTACTGAGACCTCGTCTAGCAAGGTGGTTGCGCCAGGCTCTGCTAGACGGTTAGCTACTAGTGCGCAAAAACACACGACTAAGCCGTCAGGCGGTCGTAAACCAAGCTTGGTGCAGGGTTCTTCGAAACCAGGTACCTCTAAGGCTTCCCAGGTCCGGACGAGAGAAAAACCTGTCAAAACCCCTTCCTCGGGTGCTGGCTTGACGGTGCAGACTCAGTCTGCCAGAAATCCAGTTTCCCATGTGCCGAAACCTGTGCAAAGAGAGCACACGAAGAATGATTCGATGCTCTCTGATGCACCTCCCTTAGCCTCTACGGCACCTACCAAAAAACCCCAAAGGCACATAAATGCATCTAAATGGGCCTTCACAACCAGGCGCTCCGCCTACAAAATCATTAGCCGACTTGGTGAAAAACCGGTTGGTGAGCTCACTGAGCAGGAGAAAACTTCTCTTCAGTGGGCAAAAACCCATATTGAGGGTTTAAAACGTGGACCTCCCTCCGCAGAGGAAGGCAATCCTGAACGGAAGCCAACCGAAGCAGCGCCTAAGCGGTAACGGTCAGGGGAGGACACACTTCCTGGGACTAAACGGTCCAAATATACGCCTCAACGGCCGCAAAACAGGTCGTACAAAGATGTGGCTAAAGACCACCTCATTTGGTCCAAGAACTGGAAGCTGGTTGTCGTCGCACTTAGTAGGGCGTTCCTTAATGTCTTAAGGGGTAACCCTGGACCACCACCACAATGTGAAGATGCCGGCTGGTATCAAGGTCACATGAAACTGATAGCGTGTGCAGATGATCGTTCAGCGCTGCTGTACAAGGCTGGCGTGGAGTCCCTGGGGGAAGTTTGGCAGGGCGCTAAGATTGAGGCAATACCTCTGGCCGATGTACCGCAAAGGCCTAGATCTATTGCCAAGATCCCCGCTGAGCCATCCGACCCCAAGGAGATCCTGGAAATTATACAGATCAGTAACCCCCAGCTACCCACACAGGACTGGAAAGTAGTGAGGGTTTCTGAATCTGTTGAAGAGTCCAGGAAGGCCACTGTTATAATAAACAGTGACTCTCTGCCGTCACTTCGGAAGACACAGGGGAAGATATTCTATGGATTTGGAAGTATCTTCCTCCGAGTCTACAAAGGTGATGACAAAGGGAAGCCTCAAGCTCCGGTGACTACCACAACAGCAACAGCATCAACGGAGCATATGGAAGACGATTCCGCTACGTCATCGGCCAATGAAGACACTCAATCGGTCAGTGGACTTGTGGGTGACTTCTTTGGCAAGATGGAAGTGGCGGACGATGAGGACATCCTTCTGGAATCGGACGACGACCCAGAGGATGCCAACGTCACAGTCGTCCATAGCGATGAACTATGATGAAGGTTACACAAATCAACCTTCATCACTCTAAAGCGGCGTCAGCTGCCCTTCTCCTCCGATTGGCTTCAGGCACGGAGGAGCTTATATGTATCCAAGAACCATTGTTGTATAGAGACAGGGTTTGCGGACTCAGTTTAGACGGCTATAGTACTCTGTACGCAGCCGATCAAGGTAAGACCAGGGCTTGCGTTATGGTCAAAAACATCCTTAAAGCTTTCATTCTTTCTGATTTTAGCGATAAGGACACCTGCACTGTCGCAGTAGAATGCAGAACCAGAACAGTTTGGCTTATGAGCTGCTACATGGCACACGATCAGGGTGCTAGTCCACCAAACTCCACAACCAGGAAGGCGATGTCGTATGCCAGCAGGCGCAACATCCCCCTAATAATATGTGCTGATGCTAATGCACATCATATCATCTGGGGAAGCTCGGATGTCAATCCACGAGGTGAGTCGCTTTTGGACTTCATAGTAGAAAATGAACTAACAGTAGTTAATAGGGGTAGTGAGCCCACCTTTATTGTAACTAACAGAAGGGAGGTTCTTGATGTTACGCTTATTAGTGATAAGTTCGCGGATATGATTAGCGATTGGAATGTGTCAAAGGACTGTTCCTTCTCTGATCACATGTATATTGATTTTAATTTCTCCTTTAGAGTTGATTCAGCTAAACCCTACACGAATAGAAGAAGGACCAACTGGTCTATTTATGCGAGTGTACTCGAGGACAAGCTGCCTATGGGCTCGGTTCTCATAGACAGTGTGTCCATGCTCGAGTCCGCAGTGGAGTCTTTGACTGGTGTCTTAATTGAGGCAACGAACGAATCCTGTAAAAGAATCGACAGGAAGGGCAAAGCTAAGCTAAAATGGTGGAATGCGGAGATTGCTGAAAACCGCAAAGAAAGCAGGAAACTCTTTAATGAGGCAAAACGTAATGGTGTTTGGAACAGTTACTAGTCCTCAGTAAATGGATTCAAAAATCTTATAAGGAAGGCCAAGAGACAGTCATGGAGGAATTTCTGCAGCGACGTGGAAAACTCCTCGGAGACAAGTCGGTTACGTAAGATTTTATCCTCTAAACCAGCTATTCCATCGTATATACGGAAGATGGACGGATCCTGGACCATAAACAGTCGGGACTCCCTTGAGGTCCTGATGAATACACACTTCCCAGGTTGCACTGACGATGTGCCTAGGGAGGTAACATTTACTGGCACTCGGGATATCTCTAATATTCCGATAACTCGCCATCGTGTGGATTGGGCGGTCAAAAGCTTCCATCCCTTTTAATCTCCAGGTCCGGATGGCATTATCCCAGCGGATCTACAAAAGAACCTGGGAATATTGATGCCATGGCTCTTGTCAATTTTTAGAGCCTGCCTGAGTCTCTCATATGTCCTATCAACTTGGACAACATATAAGATCGTCATCATCCCCAAGAGTGGGAAGACATCTCACACTATGGCTAAGGACTTTAGACCAATTAGTCTATGCTCCTTTCTACTGAAAACACTGGAGAGGATTTTGGATAGTCATGTTAGATCATCGTTAGGACACAATTCCTTGTCACTGACTCAACACGCCTACACGAAGGGAAGGTCCACGGAAACTGTGCTTCACTCATTGGTGGGCCACATAGAGAGATCCCTGCACTACAAGGAATTTGCCTTAGTTGCATTCCTAGATATTGAGGGCGCTTTCAACAACGTTGAACCTGAATCGGTTATTAACGCAATGAGACATTTGGAAATCGACCCGGCGATTATTCAATTTGTCAGCAATATCCTGCACTTCAGGCGTATTGAATCCAACTTGGGCGCCTCGAACATCTCCAAGGTTGCGACTAGGGGCACCCCGCAAGGCGTTGAACTCTCACCATTAGTTTGGAATCTGAATATGAATACCCTACTCAGGGCCATGGAAAGGACGTGCTGCAGAACGGTTGCTTATGCGGATGACGTTGCAGTTGTGGCTCTGGGTAAAGATCCCAGACTATTGTCTGAACTAATGGAGTCCGCATTGGACGTCCTAACAAAATGGTGCCAGGGATGTGGACTGGATGTAAATCCTTCCAAAACGGAACTGGTACTTTTCACAAGGAGATACAAAATTCCCAAATTTGATACCCCGAGGATAAAGGGGATCTCGCTGGAACTGTCTGACAGCGCCAAGTATCTTGGGCTAATATTGGACAGCAAACTGAACTGGAGGATGAACACCACTTCCAGGACTTATAAGGCGGCAACTGCATTATATTGCTGCAAAGGGGCCATTGGCCTAAACTGGGGAATTAACCCGAGAAATGTATATTGGCTATATGAATGTGTCATTAAACCCATTCTATTCTACGGGGCAGCTGTTTGGTGGCCGGCACTCGAGGTGAAGAGTCATCAAATTAGGTTTGAACGTACAATGAGATTGGTGGCGATAGCGGTAACAGGTGCCATTAGAACAACCCCCTCTAAGGCACTGTTTACGATTTTAAACTGGTTACCACCAGACATTTTGGCGAAAAGTTTAGCTGCGAACGCGGCGGTAAGACTAAGGGCCACCGGAGCATGGAGGGATTACAATATCGGACATGCTAATATTCTGAACGAAATTAATTGGAACATGGATGTTGATTATGTCACACCCGAGCCAATCTTTGATCCTGGCTTCACGGTAAGCATTTTGGATAATGTGGTTCACTATGATCACCTACAAATTCCCGCGAACGCGATTCAAATTTTCACGGACGGGTCTAAAACACTGTGTGGTGTCGGTTCTGGCATATACTCCGAGCAGCTAAACTGGAGCATTCCTATAAGGCTGCCGGACCACTGCAGTGTCATCCAGGCCGAGATAATGGCCATCTACACAGCCGCGAGACGCATCCGGTACTGTGATATATCTGGAAGGGATATTCACATTGTTACCGACAGCAAGGCGGCCATAAGATTCCTGGAGAATGTGTTCATCACATCGAGAATTGTCCGAGAATGCCGGATGTCTCTGGAGGATATAGCGAGACATTCACTGGTCACCCTTAATTGGGTCCCCGGACACAGGGACATACCGGGGAACTGCATGGCGGATTCGTTGGCGTATGCAGGTACCACCTTGAATCGAGACGGCTTGACATATAATGTAGGTGTTTCACTCCCAAGGAGTAAGCAACTCATTGCGCACAAGTTTCATATCATCGCCAGCAGAGGTGGCTCGTTGAAACTACCTGTGGGGAAACCAGGAAAATCTGGCCCATCATAGATGAAAAAAGGACACGGCGGGCATTACAGCTGTCCAGACATCATCTTAGAAACCTGATTGCGGTTATAACCGGCCATTGGCCCATTGGGAGGCACGCCCAGAGGCTGGTGTTCCCTTACAATGACTTATGTAGAAGTTGCGGCGAGGAGGAGGAAGAGTCAACGGAACATCTTCTCTGTAATTGCCCGGCATTCGGAGATCTAAGACTCAAAATGTTTGGTCGAAGAGCCCTTGGGGACAAAACTTGTCTCTCTGATGTTGATGTAAACAGGATCCACTCCTTTACTGAATCGACCGGATGGCTGCGTGGGAGCACTAGCAGCCAGACTACATAGGACCCATGGGAGACGGTGTGACATGGTAACACAACGGGAACTAATTAATGGACCCACGTGAGCTGTGCTTGATCACGGCTGCCAATGGAACCTAACCTAACCTAACTATTATGGGTATCAAATAAAAGTATTTCTCAAACATAACTATTACTATTCGAAAGATATATAACTAATTATTTTTAATAGTTATGAATAAGAAATAACATAACAGTTATAACTAATTTTAATGTGTATGTATATATGCACATGTATAATCTGCAAAAATAAAACAATTAATATCAAGAAAATATTCAAAATAATTATTATCGTAAATAAAAACAATAATTTTAATGTGTTTGTACATATGCACATGCATAATCTCCAAAAATAAAACAATTAATATCAAGAAAACATTCAAAATAATTATTATCGTAAATAAAAACAATATAAATCTTTAGTAATAGTTATCTGTAAAGCTGGGATCACACGATTGCCGCAAATGCGCCAACATGGGACAATTTTGATTGTGCTTTATTGACGCACAATAAAGAAATTGCACCAATCAAATATTCTGAAATCACACGATTGCCCTGTTTTATACAAATTTAATTGCCGCTAGTTGGTACAAAGCGAAATGGGTACAATAATTGCCGCAGCACAGTCACACGATTGTTCTTACTTGACAACTATGAAAACAGCTGTTTAGGTACCTTTTATAAAATTTTTTGTTGAATAGTTTTATTTGAAATATTTTAAGAAAAATGTATGAAATTCCAAAAATGAACAGTCTGTTCAACAATTTCGAATGTTAACGTAATAAAAAATGTGTATGAAATAATAAAATTTAAATAATATTATTTAAATATCAATAACTAAATTCTGTTACTTTATAAATTTAACTACCGATATCGTTTAGTAAAGAGAATTCTCGGCTACTTTAACAAATTTTTTGTTTTCGTTTTCAAGTTAAAAAAAATTTTCTTTAAGAAATATCAACGAAAATATCCGTAAAAGAGTAAAAGAAAAGTTTTATTAAATATCTTTAATAAAAATATTCGCACTTACCAGCTACATAGTATGCTTGTGAACATATGTATTTGTTAATAGCAAAAATTAAAATGCATAACAAATATATAAACATATATTTACATTATTTACTAAAGATAACACAAAAACGTAAAATTTATTTAAAAAAAAGACAAATATTGGCGCGTATTGTGTTGTTTGATTGCCGCACAAGAAGACAATAAATATTGGTGCATTTTTGTTATTTTTATTGACGCGCGGTTGCATAGCCAACAGTCACACGATTGCCGCACCAGGGTTGCATTTGATTGGTAAAAGTAAGCACAATATTGTCCTCGATTGGTACAAGAGCCAATTGATTGTGCAGTCACACGATTGGTGTATTAAAAAGTTTGAAAATTGGTGCATTGCGGCAATCGTGTGATCCCAGCTTAAGAGAAATAAATATTTATCGATCTTAATAGTTATGAGCCAATGTAAAAAGATATTAATTGATTATAATAGTTATGTTTAACAAATATTTATTTTCATTATACATAATAATTATGAGCAATTTTTTAGAATATTTCTTAAAAGTGGTAAATTTTTTGGTAACTGAAAAATGAGCATAATTATTATTTATGGTCCTTGGTTTAAATGCACATTTTAAAACTGTATATCTTTTTTTGCTCCATGTATTGCGTTTGTAAACCCCCGTCCATATTATGAAACAATTGCTTCGAAATATTTGATTTTGATTGTGAAATGGAAAAGTCGTATGGAAAAGTTGTGCAAGCAGATTTTTAAGTTTATAGTTGAGAGAAGAAGAAGAAAGAGAGAAGGCAATCAAAATACCTAACTAAATGCTACAAAACAAAAATTTCATTGTATGGACACGGATGCAGTTTCGAAAGAGAATCAAAGAAAAATTTTGCAGCAAATGGTACATAATATGGACAGGGACTAAAAAATTATTTGGAATTGTCAAACAAGTTTAAAATTCTTCGATAATTTTTCAAGATAATTCAAATTAATATACATAAATGCAAACATTCTTATATTTTCAGTTTGTTTTACCGCTTAAATCCGAACGCTGCTATTAAAGGTATTCCAGCAAAACTTCAAGAAAATTCGAGAATAATAGCAAGTTATGAAGATTAACTGTATACTTTTACCTGTCGAATGCCCTACACCCTATTCATTCATATACAAATAACCATTTAATTACAATGTAATTTTTGAAAAATTATAAATTGATAAATAAAGTGTTTTAAAGAAATGAAAAAGGTTGTTAATTTTATTTAAATAAATCAAAAATAGTATCTAGAGCTTAAAAAAGATTCTTACGTTATCAAAGAAAAGTAGGCAATTTCCCAAAAATCTTTGTTCTTATACAAAATGAAATTAGATAATTTACCAAAAATAAATGTATAAATTTACTTTGCTTTCATTGCTAGATTTTCAAAGTTTTTAAGTAAGTTTGACAAAATTTGTAGATACTTTTTCGAACATTGAAACTACCTAAGTTAATAGTTATATTATCGAAGAAACTCAGATACTGCCATGCTACCCTTGCGCTTAGTTAATTTTATACCAAGTTTCTAGTTAATTTTACCTATGAATTCTTTTGTGTGTATAGTAATTATATACACTAAAAAATAATTGATCGTATTATAATATACATGCAAAAACTTTTTGTAAATATTTGTCTGGAGAAGTAATTTTTATAAAATATTTACTTAAATATTTTGGAAATTCAAAAACATTAAACTTGTTTTCTGCCAAAACATATTTTTTGGATCATGACATTGTTGCAGCGAATAGAAGATATTTATGTAATGTGTTTTATAAATACATTTATTAATATATTTCTTGTACTTTTCCTTCTGAATCCATTTTTTTTTTTTTTTTTAACGATAAACCAACACTCAGGGGATGCCCCCTATATATGCAGTGCCTTGTGTTGATCAGGAAAATAAGGTTTGGGAAGGAGGAAAGAGGGAATAGTGTTTGTGGACATTTGACTTGAATCTTAATAAATTATAAGTACCGGGAAAGACCTCTGCGGGAAGTTTATTCCACATACGGATAGTTCGACTGAAAAACGAATTTTCTCTATAATGCGTTGTGCGAAACACAGGACAATCGACTACAAACGGATGTGATCCACTGGATGAGCGAGTATTACGAAGAAATACTCGGGCGGGTGGAATAAGTTCACTTATCTCAGTGGAACACCTCCCATGGTAATATCGATAGAAAAGTGTCACACAACCCACATTCCGACGAAGTTGGATACCCTACTGTCATTGATGAGCTTCACCGCCCTCCTTTGTACACGGTCCAGAAGGTTCAAAATAGACTTTGAAGCCCCTGCCCATATATGGGAGTTGTATTCCATCTTCGGTCGGATATAGGTGGTATAGATAGTAAGGAGATCGGAGGAAGTGAAGTAATTCTTGCACCGTTTTAAAAAACCTAAACACTTGAATGCCTCTTTCGACACTTTGAAAACGTGTTTATTCCAGCGGACATCGCACTGTATTCTCATGCCCAGAACATCAAGAGTATCCGATTCCTTAATATCAATGCCACCCATTAATACAGATGACATAGTTGGTCCCACGGCCCGTCTGTGGGTCAACATACAACATTGGGTCTTGCGTGCATTAAATTCGACCCTATTCGCTTGACCCCACTCAGAGATTGCAGCTAGGTCCTGATTAAGAGTGTCATTCATATTTTGCCTTTTGCCCCCAATCTCAACAAGGCTTGGCCTATGATCGAAGGAATATGAATGACAAATGTTGCTGTCATCTGCAAAAGAGTAGATAGGATTTGAAGTATGACCAAGAAGGTCATTAAGAAATATAAGAAATTGCGTAGGAGAAAGGACAGAACCTTGCGGTACCCCTGAATTTACCTGAAACTCGTTTGATGCAATCCCATCTATAACAACACGTATAGTGCGATCACTGAGGAAACTCGATATAAATCGAGAGAAATCATTACCGACACCAAAAGCAATAAGCTTTGACACAAGCGCACCATGCCACACCCGATCAAACGCCTTGGAAATATCCAGAGCAACCACTTTGCATTCACCAAAGCGGTGAATGGACCGACTCCAACGTTCTGAAAGAAACGCTAACAGGTCTCCTCTAGATCGGCTACCACGAAAACCATACTGTCTGTCACTGAGAAGTGAATTTGTCTCCAGATACTTCACAAGATGGTAATTAACCATGCTCTCCATCACCTTCGAGAGCGAAGAGCAAATTGCGATTGGGCGGTAATTATCAGGGTTAGTAGCCTCACCCTTCTTGGGGATTGGCCACCTTCCAGCAAGAGGGAAAGATTCCCGCACGGTACGAAGAGCTGAAAAGGTTGGCCAATGGACGAGCTAACGTCGAACAGCACTGTTTCAATACCAGTGCTGATATGCCATCCGGCCCCGGTGACTTGTTTACGTGAAGATCCGAAAGAACCCTTTTGACTGCGCGTGATCGGAAAAATATCTTGGGCATAGTACATGATACTCTTTCGACAACGGGCAGTGATTGATTGCTTTCCGGCAAGAACGAATTACTTGAAAACAGTTCAGCCAAGAGGTTAGCTTTATCAATCGGGTCAGTAAATATTTGGTCGTCCTTTAAAAGCGCTGGGATAGAAGAACTAGCACTGTCCCTTACTCTTTTAACGAAGGACCAAAAGGTCTTACTGCCCCGAGGAGCAGCAAGGACCTTAGCACGAAGACGCTGTTCGTGTAGAAATTTTTCTCGTCTAAGTACTTTGGCACACTCAGATCTTGCCCTCTTTCGTAGCTGATCAGTAGTTGCGTTTTTATTCAAACGCCAACTACTAAACGCCTCCTCTCTGGATCTGACTGCATTTTTGCACGTCTGGTTAAACCAACACTTAAGTTTTGGTTTAACCGAAATTTGCTTCGAGGGAATAAAAAGTTTCATTCCAAGCAAAATTACATTTACGACCATTTTTGCAGCGGCATCAACATTATCGTCAAGGAAACAAAGTTTCCAGTTGAAATGCCGGTAAAATTCGTTAAGCTCGGCCCAACGAGCCTTTTCAGAAATAAAAATCGAGCGTTTCGGGGCTGTTTTCGAGACGCTATGAAGTGCCGAATATGAAAAGTAAGCAGAAATGGTATTGTGATCCGAATTCCCGAGAGGATCGAGTGTTCTCACTTCGTACTTTTCAGGGTGAGAAGTGAGCAAAAGGTCAAGAGTATTCCGAGATTGCCCTACATCACACGAATTGTGTGTTGGCTCATTTACTAGTTGCGCTAAGTGGTTATGCGCGGCGAATAACTCAACGTATTGGCCCACGGGAGTTGTATGGCTCGAATGGCGAAGCCAGGAACAGTTATGAACATTAAAATCGCCAGCAACTACAATTTCACTGTTCGGACAACTTTCCAGGATTCTAGAAATGGTATCGGAAAGGGCGTCAAAGCCATTAAGAGAAGCCACCGTTTCCATGTTTGGACTTCTATACAGAAATCCGAAATGCAACATGTGTGTCCTGATCTGGAATTTAACCCAGAGGGAACTAAATTCCGCATCACCACATGTAAGATGTTGCTGGTACTGGTACACAACATCGTTGCGAATGTACATCGCAAGGCCCCTATGAAGAGAAAAAAGGGATAGAAGTTGATACCCAGGGATGGGAAAATCCTGTGGATCAGCATCCCCACACACCTGGGTTTCACATAAGGCGAAAACATCCGGCCGATGGAAGCGAATGTGAGCATATAAAGAGAAATAATTCGCTCTCAATCCGCGTATATTGCAGAAGTCTATGCGAAATCTACCTGTCATTACAAATTAAGAAGATTCAAGGCAATACTCCCTACGATAATAAACGTGACAAAAATACCAAACCGCTGTTGAGAAGGTTACTCAATGGCCAGTGTTATACCTTTGTCATTAAGTAACCAACAGCAATCTGGCATGATGCCAATTAAATTTCGTAGAAGAATGGTATGGGAAAAGTGAACAGCAATGGCACTGTAAACGGGGACATAAAAGCCCCTCGTTTGGTCATTGCCAAAAAAATATATTGTTAATCGCGTCTATCCATGTTCCAATTTCACGCCAAAAATCTTCAGCATTCGAAATTTTAAATATGTGTTCATAATTCGTGTTATTTACTTTACTCTCTTGAAGTTTAAATTCATGTATAAATGCATCTGGATTAGTTATAATATCTTTAAGCTCTGAAACTAATTCGAAATAGTTTATATCTTCATTAGACACTATAAATAATGGGTCTAAATACTTCAATATATTGAGCTTTTTGTTTTTTTATATCAATTCTTGTTATCAATTCTATACACAAAAGTTTGATTTTTAATGTCAATTACACAAATTCGGTTTCTGCTTCACGACCAATATATGCGAGATATCTTTACTCCCCCTATTCATAATAAATAAAACAGGTTAATAGAAAGTTTATTCAACCGATTTTCAGCTAACCAAGCATGACAAGAAAAAAATTCTTATAAAAGTGTATTTTCTAAAGCATTTTGTGGCGGTTGAAAAAGACTTGAACCCACCAAGGACGCTTAATTCTTAGCATAAATAAAAGCTGGGAGTTATAATAAAACAGAAAGAAAAAAAGTATCTTTTCCTAACGTAAAAAGTATCACAAAAGTGGCGAGAATCACAAAAAGTACCACATTTGGGTGCATTTTGTAAAAGTGGCCAAATAGTATCCAAGCAGCCGAAAAAGTGGCAAATTGCCACTTTAGTGGCACCAACGGTAACGCTGACTATTAGAGGTTTTGGTGTGCCAATTTTTGTGTACAATACACCCTCACCCTATAGAAAAATTTATGAAATTTTTGTTTATACAAAGATTGCAGAATTTTTAAAATGTTGCAGTTCTATATCTTCAATGTGACAAATTTTTGTTTACTTAATTTAAAGTTCTTTGCACTTAATAATGATTTGCTTACTGTAATTTAATAATCTTAACAACAATTGTTGTTATTTTTCATTGTTTTACATTTTGTTTCTTTATTTGTATATATATTTTTGTTTTTATTTTTAGCAAAGAGTGTATTTATAGTTAGCGTGCTTATTTTGAAATTTGAGTGAAAAAAAATGTATAAAGTTAATAAGCTGACGTTTGTTTTTTTATATGTACAACAATAATGATATTTAAGTTTGTTTAACATTTGTATTTATTTAAGGTGTATGTAGACGACATGTTTTTTACTTCTGACTTGTCAGGTTTTCAAGTCACATGTAATTGTGCATGTCTGTCAAAATTGCTGTTTTACAGAAGGTTTATAATATTCCGCCACAAACGTACATGTAATTCTGACATTGTCTCTGTTTTTTCCCATTGTTGTTGCAAAAACCAAAATAATATTTTTTTTTTAATACTGAAAAAACTTACCTTAAACGGCTCATACACTTTCAATATATGTAACTATTCAACTATATCGCCAATAGGTTTGTAATATTCGAAGGTGACACAATAAATTGGTAAGAATCGAAATCAGAAAAGCTATATATTGCAACATTGCACTTTGTTGTTTTGCTTTAAATGTTGTGTTTTTTTAGATAAGAGTTGCGCAATATTTTAATTGAAACCATTGCGCCACTTATTGAATAATATGGGGCCATATATGTAGAAATAATATGGCGAATAACATATATAATAAGATTGTAAATTGATGGGGCGCTTGACGCTTATGTATAAAAGAAGTATTTTTTACATGGGTACCTTAAATACAATAAATACTGTTCGCCATTAAATACTTGGATGAATAAATTCTAATAAAATATTTTTGTTCCATTTATTTTCATAAATAATTGTTTTTTTAACAAAAAGTACCATTTGGTGGAAAAAATACTCTTTTAGTTGAAGTTCAGTACCATTTAAAAATTTAAATTTTGCAACACTGCCCTTCACCACAAGTGGTGGAGTTTACAGTGTTTTTTACGCATACACATTTATGTATTTACATAAAATGCTCTCAATATATTTTAATTTAACGCTTCTTCAGTACAAGCGTTCGTAGCCGAGTTGTCTAAGTTCTCGCCTGAGACTCATAAGGTTGCGAGTTCGAGTCTCAAAAATAAATCTTTTTTACTTAATTTTTTTTTTGTTTTAAAAAAACGATTTTAAGATTAAGTAAAGAATTATATAAAAGAAGAAACGGACTTAGATATATAAATTTTTGGAATTTGTCATATTCTTCAGAATGACGAAATGAAAAGTTGGCGGGGCTCAATTAATATTTATTTATATCTAAAGCGGCTCATACACTTGCCATAAAATAGTTCAATTTAACGTTTTGTAAAATTATATCGCCAATGTGTATGTGATATTTGAAGTTGGAACAATATATTGGCAGCAATCAAAAGACTTTTGATTTTTATTGCACAACGAAAAGAAAATGAAGTATGTTGGCAACATTGTACAATGCTGTTTATGTTATTCCTATAGGTTATGTTCACCTTTTTATTGAATGAATGAAATCATTGTGCGACTTATTGCATAATATACGACAAAATGGAAATAATATGGCGAATATCATATACAATTATATTTCCAGTTAATGGGTCGCTTAAAGAACGTTATTTATATAACTTCTTGTTCTTATCTCACCATGGTGAAGGGTATTTAAGATTCGGCATAGCCGAATATAGCACTCTTACTTGTTTTTATTAATCCCGGGATTTTTTTTGGATTTTTAATATATCAACTTTTGTGTACAAAAATGTTCGTTTTTATTGAATTTTTATACTCTATATAAAAAACAATTATTAAAAATTATATTTCAGTTGAATTTTTTTTTTTTATTATTCTTATTTTTCTTAAAAATATATGTTATATATATATATATATATATATATGAAGGATGACACTGTAGTTTAACGGACGGGCCTAGCTTCCCAGCACTGTCATGCCTAAAACTGCAACCCAGACGGACAATGAAAAAAGGAGACTAAGAAGACGAAAAAAGATTTAGAAGTCAGTCATTGTAAAGTCGTTGATGATAAACGTTGTTAAAGTTGAAAAGTTGTTATCTTTAAAGTGACTCGGACGGACATTATTATATTAACCATTAAAAACTAATAGTTGTGAATTTAAAACTAAACCTTAATTAAAACTGAACCATTATTAAAACTAATAATTATAAATTCTTACTAAACTAAATAAAATTAATAATCATAACCTGAAATTGAATAAATTTAAACACATTGAATTATAAACTAATAAAACTCCAAAGTGTCTTTAATTATTCATACTTTCTCTACATTTGGGGGCTCAACCAAAGCCAAAAAGTTGTTCGGAATTAAAATTGCTTTAAAATTTAAATTTAAAAACGTGTTTAAATTGATATATAACTGTAAACTATTACGGTAAAAAATGAGTGCTCTGCCGGTAAAAATGTCTAGTTAAAAAAAAAAAAAGAAGATGTTAGCCTTAAAGCAGAAAAATTAAAACGTATGCGAGGAAATTTAAGAGCAAAGTGTGGTGAAAAAAGTTAGTCTGCGAGTTATTTTTGTAAAGAAACAAGAATTAAGTCAAATTATAAAGAAATATTTAAAGCTTTTGAGAAATCTCAAATGTTCTCACTTGATTAAAGTATGGGAGACAAAGAAAACGACAAAGAGCAAACATCTTTATCAAAAGCAAAACCCGAAGTTGAGGATGATGAAAAGTTGAAAATAACAGATATAAAACAAAAGTTAAGATCGAGTAAGAACAAAAAAGTTGAAACAATTGATACAAAACACATAACAAATCTTAGTGATCAAAACAAAAAACCAGTAAATAGTAAACTACAAGAAAAAGAGGAATCATTACAAATTAACCAGAACAAAAACGTGGAAATACATGTATTAGAAAACAAAACAATAAACACTAAAGAAAAAACAAATCTAAATAATCAAAACATAAAAACAATAAACACGGAACTACTAGAAAAAAATAAATCATTGGAAATTAGCCAAAGTGAAAAGGTAAACATGTCGGAAGATAATGAAGTGTTTTCAAATGTAATTTCGGTAGCAAATGTCGAAAGAACTATCCCTGTATTCGAAGGTGATAACGGTATAACAATAGATATGTGGATAAAAAATTTTGAAGAATACGCTCTAGCATACGGTTGGACAGAAGTGCAAAAATTTGTTTTTGCTAGAAATAAAATGAAAAAGTGTGCAGACTTGTTTTTGCAATCGGTTTTAGTCTGTGATTATGCTACGTTGAAACAGGTGTTGATGGATGAATTTCATAGAGATTATACTAGTGCTGAAATTCATTCACAGCTACGCGAACGCAAGAAAAAAGACACTGAAAATATACACGAGTACGTGCTGCACATGCGTCGAATTGGTTCTCTCGGTTCGGTCGACGAGCGGTCAATAATTCGCTATATTGTGGACGGTATTACAGGAAGTCCTGCGTCGAAAATCGGTTTGTACAGTGCGCGCAACTACAAGGACATAATAGATCAATATGAAGTTTTTGAAAGAATTTATAAAATCAAAAGTGAAAATGCAAACAAAACACTTACCAGCAACAACAAACCAACAAACCACAAAAATAAGTCTAGTTGCAAAACATTTCACTGCTACAATTGCGGCTCTGTAGACCATAAACGGAGTGAGTGTTCAGTAGAAGGACCCAAGTGTTTTAAATGTAACAAAAGTGGCCATATATCCAAAGACGGTAAAACAAGTGCAATCAATTGTACGATACATAATACACAACTGAAAATATTAAAAATAAATGAAAAACCGTTTGAATGTTTTATTGACAGTGGCGCGGAAATTTCTATAATAAAAGAAAGCGTTTTTAAAAAACATTTTAAAACATATTTAAAAGACTATAATAAAGAAATCACGGGTTTCGGTTTCGCAGTGACGGTTCCTAAGGGAATTTTCGAAGTTATATCAAACTTTGATGGACTTTGTATTAAACACAATTTAGTAATTGTTCCAAATAACTCAGTTAATTACAATATAATAATTGGATATGATGTTCTACGTAATATGCGATATACGTCGGATGAAAACGGGTATACTTTTCACTCAGTTATAGAAAACACAACTAATGAAGAAGAAATTGGAGAAATCTTGAACATATACGTATCTCAGGAAACAGAAGTCGTTGCGCCAATCGAATATAGAGAGGAAATAGAGAAAATTATAAACAATTATACCCCTCTTCCTAATGCGGTAAGTTCTGTTAAAATGAAAATTTTGTTGGAAAAAGAGTGCCTAATATACACGTCACCAAGTCGATTATCACAACCGGAAGAAAAGATTGTTGAAAACCAAGTCGAAGAATGGTTGCAAAATGGCATTGTTAGGAAATCAACTTCTCAGTTCTGCAGCCGAGTCGTGTTGGCCAGTAAAAAAGACGGCTCAAAAAGAATTTGCATCGATTATAGACGATTAAACAAAATATGCCTTAAAGACCGGTTCCCTGTACCAAATATGGAAGATTTAATTGATAGTTTGTCAAGTTCATCTGTTTTTAGTGTGTTGGACATTAAGAATGCATTTTTGCATGTACCAATCGAAGAGGAAAGTAAAAAATATACGGCTTTCGTAACCAAACAAGGTATTTTTGAATTTAATTTTGCACCTTTTGGATTTTGCAACTCTCCGGCTGTTTTTATACGTTTTATTAACTCAATATTTCGCGATCTTGTCAGCGAAGGTATAATGCAACTTTACATGGACGACGTTATAGTTTATTCACCAAACCATGAAGCAGGTATGAAATATTTACAAAAAGTTATAAAAGTGGCAGCCCAAAACAATTTGATTATCAATTGGAAGAAATGTAAATTTCTGCAAAAACGAGTGGATTTTTTGGCTTAATTATTGAGAATGATTCAGTTAAGCCTAGTGAAGGAAAGATTAAAGCTGTTAAAAATTTTCCCGAGCCACAAAATATAAAGGGTATTCAATCGTTTCTTGGGTTAACAGGATTTTTTAGAAAGTTTATTGAAAACTATGCGATAATTGCTAGACCTTTAACAAACCTTTTAAGAAAAGATGTGGAGTTCGTTATTGATCACAAGGCTAAAGAAGCAATTCAGGCTCTTAAAAATGCGCTAACAAGTCATCCAATTTTAAAAATTTACTCCAGAGTAGCAAAAACAGAATTACACACGGATGCGTCAAAATTTGGATTTGGTGCTATCTTAATGCAACAAGTAGACGAGCAATGGTACCCAGTCTATTTTTATAGCAAAAAAACGTCCGAGGCGGAATCTAAACTGCACAGCTACAATTTAGAAATTAAAGCTGCATTTCTTGCAATGAAAAAGTTGCGCCATTACCTTTTGGGGATACAGTTTGACCTTATAACAGATTGTTTGGCGTTCCAACAAACGAATAGAAAAGATGATTTACTACCGTCTATATCAAGATACGTGATGTATATGCAAGACTTCAATTATAACTTAAAACACCGTAAATCAGAACGTATGAAACATGTTGATGCACTAAGTAGGCATTCGATTAACATAGTTATAAAGCCCATATGGACTTATGGCATTGAACTTTGGGGTACCACGAGTAATTCCAATATTGAAATTCTCCAAAGATTTCAGTCAAAAACTTTACGAATGATAGTTAATGCACCGTGGTATATAACTAATAAAGCACTTCACCTAGACCTAGATATTCCTTATGTTAAAGACGAAATAAATAATTATAGCAGTCGATACCTACAAAGGTTAAGCGATCATATTAATCCTTTGGCCATCTCCTTATTAGATGAAAGTGAAGAGACTAGAAGATTGAAAAGAGTTCATATTTTAGATCTCCCATTTAGATCATAAATTGTTATTAAAAATACCATTCTATTTCCTTTTTTGTTATATATTATTTTTATTCCTTTTTACTTTTCTTAAGTATATAAACAAAGATAACTTTATGTTTACATATATAAGAATAAATTATAATTTTGTTGAGCAATTTTAAAAGTAACTTTTAAAAAAAACATTGTAAATTTTTACATATGTAGATAATATTATTGATTTTACTGAAAATCGATATGTATGTCATAGTACTAATTCTGAGCAAATTTGCTTAATATCTTAAGATAGATTGCAAATAAAGAATGAAAAAAAAAAAAAAAAAAAAAAAAAAAAAAAAAACATAGTTAGTGTTGAGTCAGAATTTAAGTGCCGTCTTAAAAAAGCACAGAACACAGACGAAAGTTTAAGGGCGATAATCGATATCTTAAAAACACGTTCCTACGAGAATTACAAATTAATGGGGGGTGTCTTGTGTAAGGAAATCGATGGACACGAAGTCTTTGTTGTCCCGCGTTGTATGGAAAAGGAGATTATTACTAGGGCACACGAGAATGGTCATTTTGGCACCGTAAAAACACTCCACCAAATAAAGCAGCATTACTTCATCCCTCACGTTGAAAATAAAGTCAACAAAGTAATTCAAAACTGT
Organism: Pollenia angustigena; assembly: GCA_930367215.1. Lineage (NCBI taxonomy): Eukaryota > Metazoa > Arthropoda > Insecta > Diptera > Polleniidae > Pollenia > Pollenia angustigena. The sequence goes on along the minus strand of OV884061.1, from coordinate 3,594,921 downwards.
ATTAAATGTATTCTCTTCAACAAGAAGCAGGGAAAACTCGAAGGATTCCTTCAATGTATCGATAAAGGTGACCAGCCATTATGTACTATTCACATTGATCACTTAGGACCAATGGATGCTACTTCAAAGATGTATAAGTATATCTTGGCTATTGTGGATGGGTTTAGCAAATTTGTATGGCTCTACCCCACAAAATCAACAGGTGTAGAAGAAGTTATTGTTAAGGTAGAGATTTGGCGATCAGTTTTTGGGGATCCAGTACGTATCATTAGCGATAGAGGTCCGGCATTTACTTCAAAAGTTTTCGAAGAATTCTGTAAAACAAGAAACATCCAGCACATTAAAATTACTACGGGTGTACCAAGGGGCAACGGGCAAGTGGAAAGGGCCAATAGAACGATATTGGCGGTAATTTCTAAACTATCATCTGAAAAACCGGAGCAATGGTACAAACATGTTAACAATGTGCAAAAAGCTATAAACAGCAGTTATCACAGGTCTATTGGACGCTCACCTTTTGAAGTATTATTTGGTGTAAAAATGAAAGGTACTCATTGTTATGACGTTGCCCGAACCCTTGAAGAGGAGCTGATCAACGAATTTGATATAGAACGAAATGAGTTAAGACATGATGCGAAACAACAAATACAAAAGACTCAAACAGAGTATAAGAAGAGTTTCGATCGTAAGAGGAAGAAGAACGTGGGTTATAAAATCGGAGATTTAGTAGCTATCAAGAGAACACAGTTTATTTCCGGCAAAAAACTTGCGAACGAGTACCTCGGCCCATATGAAATAACAAAAGTGAAGAGAAACGGTCGTTACGAGGTACGAAAGGCAGCTTTATTTGAAGGGCCCAATTTAACTAACACCAGCAATGATCTCATGAAGTTGTGGCGATACTCTGAAGTGGATGATGATTATGATAGTTCATCCGAGGCGGATGATTTGTCGGAAGGCCGAGTGAAGGATGACACTGTAGTTTAACGGACGGGCCTAGCTTCCCAGCACTGTCATGCCTAAAACTGCAACCCAGACGGACAATGAAAAAAGGAGACTAAGAAGACGAAAAAAGATTTAGAAGTCAGTCATTGTAAAGTCGTTGATGATAAACGTTGTTAAAGTTGAAAAGTTGTTATCTTTAAAGTGACTCGGACGGACATTATTATATTAACCATTAAAAACTAATAGTTGTGAATTTAAAACTAAACCTTAATTAAAACTGAACCATTATTAAAACTAATAATTATAAATTCTTACTAAACTAAATAAAATTAATAATCATAACCTGAAATTGAATAAATTTAAACACATTGAATTATAAACTAATAAAACTCCAAAGTGTCTTTAATTATTCATACTTTCTCTACATATATATATATATATATATATATATATATATATATATATATATATATATATAAATAAAAAAAGTGTTGTTTATTTAAAAAAATCCCGGATTTCCCGGATCGGGATTTCAAAATCCCGGGATTTTCTAAAATCAATCCAGATTGGCATCCCTAGTAAGTATGTACCTATAGTTATTTGTTGGACGTAGTGGATCAACTGCATCAATTATTTTAGTGTTAAAGCTATTTGTTGGTGTATCCGTTATTTTAAGCGGTTCTCTAGTGTGTCTAATTTGTTTGTTTTTTGACACAGATCGCAGTTAGATACATAGTTTTTTATGCTTTTATTCATACCTTTCCAAATGTATTTTTGTTTCAATTCCAACACAGTCTTTCTTACTCCGAAATGACCTCCTTGGGGTGTATCATGATATAATTTAATTAGGTCTAGCTTTCTCTCCTCGTCTAGTATATTCTGTGGTTTTTTATATAATATTATCACTATGTCATCTTTATTGTTTCCACAATACTTATTGTATTTGGCCTTAAAATCATCCGCGGGAATTATACTCAATATTGCATCATTACTTTTGATTGCAAATTTCTTATTGTAAATGTTTCTTACTTTCTGTAAATACGATGATAGCTTATCCATAAGAGTACCTAAATACAATGGATTATCGCTACATCTAACACGTGTTTCATTATTTTCTATATCACACTTTACTGTGTGTTCATATAATTTTCTTATATCGCTTATTGGCCTCTTTTCTAATATAAATTTCAATTTATTTGCGCGCTTAATATCATTGATGGAAGTGCAGTCCCACATATAGAGTTGACAAGCTCGGTATGAGATCCGCTTATGATATTATTATTTTCTGATGACTTTTTGCTCGTACTTCTTGTTACTACTAGTGTTTTCTTTATCCTCTCATCATTCTCTGATGGTATCATGTTTTTCAATATGTCAGAATTAATTTCTACTCTTGACAGTGCATCTGCATTTCTGTTCTTTGCCCCCTTTTTGTATATTATCTCGAAGTCATATTCTGAAAGCTCTAATCTAATTCTTATTAATTTTGAACTAGGATTTTTGTGCGAATATAGGGATACCAATGGTCTATGGTCGGAAATGGTCTGAAAAATTGTATTCCTCAATAAATACCTAGCAATTATTTTTCAATTACGGGTTTGTTTTTCTCATGTTTGTTGAGAGATCTACTTGCATTGGATATACGTAGATCTTCACGAATTGGACCTTGAGATAAAACTGCACCTAGTCCGAAATCCGATGTAGATGTAGAATCGGTGGACTGATAAGTTTGTTTTAAAGAGTTTTAAATGCTATTTGGCATTCTTGAGATCATTAAAATTGTATGCCCTTCTTCAATAATTTGTTTAAACAAGTAGCAATATATGCGAAATTTTTGATAAATCTTCTATAGTAAATGCAAAATGCCACGAATCTTCTTACGTTGTCGGCACTACTCGGAATTGGGTATTTTGAAATTGCTTCATACTTGCCCGGGTTTGGTTTGATACCACTTGATGTTACATATAAAATGTCCTGAATATACTACTTCTGGTTTAAGAAAACAACACTTGCTTGCATTCAGTTTCACATTCTTGTCTGGTTTCCAAGTGACAAGCAATAGATTGTGTATTAAAATTTATATGAAAAGCACTCAAAAAAATTAGTGATTTTCATATAAATAATTCTACACAAACAATTGTTTGTCACCTGGAAACAGCACATATATTTAGATAATCTGTCAAAACATTAATTAAGTTGTCGTTGTGATGTTGAAAGCTACATCCAAAAACAATTATGTCATCCGCATATAAAAATGCTTCAGACTCCAATCCGGACAATGGTATTGTTAGCATTCTTTGAAAGCTATTTTCAATCCAAAAGGTAACCTGGTATACTGGTAATGACCATTTTTTTTTTTTTTTTTTTTTCATTATTTATTTATTGAATCTTCATATATTAAATATGAACTAACAATAATTAATCGAATCTTAACCTAATACGTTATTTTATGTCCTGCCAGTGCCAGACAAAATGTTCTTCATCACGGTTTTCATTCACTTATATAGGTGTTTATCGCTCATCTAATTGGATAAGTGCTGCAGTGTCTCTTCTTCTTAAGCGAGTGTGGCCGCCATGATATAAAATATTTCGAGCTAGTGGATTTGGGTGTTGTTCAAGCCTTTTTAAATATTTTATTGCATATTTTGTAATCATAGTTTTAACTAATGGCACATTGAGATCCTTATGAATGTTTGAGTTTTTAACATACCAGGGAGCGGCTGTGATTATTCGAAGAAGTTTATTTTGGCGCCTTTGAATTTTGTCGATATTAGAGGCCGATGCTGTGCCCCATAGTTGAATACCGTAGCACCAGATAGGCTTTAAGATAGAGTTGTAAAGTAGAAGCTTGCAATCGAGACTAAGGACAGAATTTCTTCCAATAAGCCAGTGAATTTGAATGGCTTTTAGTTTCATTTGAGTTAATTTTGCCTCTATATGGCATTTCCACGTTAATCGCCGATCCAGTTGTATACCGAGATATTTTACATGCGAATGTTGAGGAATTATTTGATTATTGATTGTAATAGGGGGGCAAGATTCCCGGCGCAAAGTGAATGTTATATGTACGCATTTTTGCTCATTGACCATTATCCTCCATTGTCTTAACCATATTTCTAGTTGAAATATATGATGCTGTAAATAACGTGATGCTTCATAACGATTTTCGTGGACGCTTAGAAAAGCTGTATCGTCTGCAAATGTTGAAGTTTGTGTATAGTTGCTTGTTGGCATGTCCGAAGTATAAATTAAGTATAATAAGGGTCCAGGATGCTGCCTTGTGGGACTCCAGCGGCAATGGGCTGAGGTGAACTTAAGAAATTTCCTTCTTTAATAATAAATTGACGACCGACTAAGTAACTTTCTAGCAGCTTGTGTGTGTTTGCTGGTAAATTTTGCTTCAATTTATGTAATAAGCCTTCATGCCAGACTTTATCAAATGCTTGCGAAACATCGATGAAGAGTGCTGAGCAATATTTCTTTTCTTCAAATGCTTTTCTTATGACATTTACTATTCGATGAGTCTGTTCGATTGTGCTGTGTTTTCTTCTAAATCCGAACTGATGGTTTGGAATACATCTATTTTCACTTAAAATTGGTGTTAATTTTGAAACTAATAATTTCTCAAACAGCTTTGACATATTTGATAATAAGCTAATAGGTCTATAAGACTCAACTTTTGTATGATCTTTACCTGGCTTTGGTATCATGGTAACTAAGGAAACCTTCCATTTTTCAGGATAGTATTCAAGGCGTAAAATAGCATTAAAAATAAAAAGAATAATTTTCTTTGCTATGCGAGGTAGCTCCAAAAGCATTTTATTACTGATTTTATCAATACCAGGTGCCTTCTTAGTGTTTAAGTCACAAATAGCCTTTTGATTTCTCTTATCTCAAATCTGAGGGGAAAAGCTGCTCTAGCAGCAACAGGTGGTAGCTCGACCGCAATATTATGAGATATATTTGTGGTAAATACGTTTTTTAAATGATTGACAAACAGAATTCCTTTTTCAACATCATTTCTTGCCCAACTTCCATTCAAGTTTCTTAATGGTGGTTTAGAGACAACTGGCCTTTTGAGGTTTCTAGCTGCAAGCCATCATGAGTAGTCTGATTGTGGGGTTGCATCAAGTTCCTTAAGATATTTTTCCAGAGAAGCCGTTTTCTGAGCCTGCAGTTACTTTCATAGTCTTTTTGTACACTCTTTAAGTAAGTTCTTAAGTTGAGGGGATCTGTGCAATTGCCACTCTCTCCGAGCCCTCCTTTTTTCAGTCAAAAGATGCTCGACATCTGTGGAATATATTTTAATAGTTTTTGTTTTTTTGGTGGCAATATTGGAATGCTGAACAGCTAGTTTCAGAAAACTGTCAAAATTGTCAATAGATCTACATAATCCGGTGTACTGAGCGGAATATTTTCTGTGCAATGGGTACTGAGATATTTTTTATATTTTAACCAATTAATTTGCGCAGCTGTCGTCGCTAAGTAACCAGTCGGAGGTACAATTCTATTGGGGTTCATTATAGTAACAATTGTAGGTGTGTGTTCGGAAGATAGTTCTAGGGAAGCTTCAACCTGAATCGTTTCTATGGGAATGTTTTTACCACGCCGAAATCGATGACATCTGGAATTTTTTGATGATCAGTGGGCCAATATGTTGGTTGTCCGCTTGCTACCACATTTGAAGCCATTTTGAAATTGTGTTAAATAAAACACGACCCTTTGGTGTTATAAGTCGCGATCCCCAGAAGGTATGTTTAGCGTTATAATCGCCAGCGGCAAGGAAACACGGTCCTAATGATTTAAAATATTTATAATATTGGTCCTCCGATATTGAAAACCTAGGCGGGGAGTATAACGATGAAATTAATAGGTTTCTATTTAATTCCTCAACGCAAATGTTCGTTGCTTGGAGATAATCTTCACGATGATCACACATTAGATAGTGTTTGACTCGGGTTTTTATTAATATGGCAGAACCTCCACAAGCTCTATCTCGATGGTCCTTGGTATCATATAGTATATAACCATTGATTTTAAACGTATTTCTTGAGGTCAAATGAGTTTCAGAAATCATCATGACATCAATTTGTTTATTTTTAAGAAAGTATTCTAATTCATTTTTATGTTGGCGGATGCCGGTTGCGTTCCAAAAACAAATTTTTAAACAGTTCATGGTTTGTTAAGTACAGCTTGCAATAACATCGATTGCATTCTAAGCATTTCCTGCATCATATTACCCATTGTGTTCGTAAAATTATTTACTGTTTGCACTAATGTTTCCATGATTTTTTCTAAACGACTTAAATAAGAAACCGGAGTTTCATCATTACTTGGCGAGGCACCTTGCATTGGCTGATGGTTTGATTTTAGGACGTTAGCGTAAGAGGTTCTGTTATTACTAGGCTGGGGGGCTTGATTTGCATTTGTGTTTACTTGATTTGCGACCTGCATTTGAGGGGTATTTGTTTTCGGTCCAACCGTCTGCTTGACGATATTATATACAGGGCATCCTCTTTAATTGGCAGTGTGATTACCGCCACAGTTGCTACATTTTTTTACGTTTGGGTCAGTTTTAGACTTATCGCAAGAAACTGTACCGTGTAGTTCAGCACATACTACGCAGACAGGGGGTAAGTAGCAGTATGCCTTGGTATGGCCAAATTCTTGGCAGTTTAAGCACTGAACAGGTCCATTTTTTTTGTGCGGCTCCTCAATTGTGACCCTTCTGTATAGAATATATTTCACACTATAAATGGGATGCGTTTCGTTTTTTTAACTTAATGTCGCCGGGCTCTAATTCCACTCGAAAAAGTGGTTGGATTTTTGTCCCTATTTCTAATATTTACCACATGTTTTATCTTGAAGCCTTTTTCTTCCAAGAAAGTTTTAATTTCCTCTGGGTCTACGCTTGAATCAATTCCCTTAATCACCACCTGGAGACCTTTACTGCTCTTGAGTTGGTATGTGTAAAAACTTTTTTTAAGTGCCTCAAATTTGCTTATTATTTTGCGAAAGTCATTTTCATGATTTACTTGAATTTTAGTTTCATTTATACTACCTCGCTTTATTGCAGCAACATAAAAAGAATTTTCACCAATCAACGAAATTAAACTCTTTATTAGATCATTTGAGTTATGCTCCCTAAGATATATCGGGGGAGGCTTGGACGATTTTATGACGTTTGGTGTTTCAGAGGATTCATCCTCCAGAATAGCAAAGCGATTTTGGGAATTTATTTTATCAAAAGATGCCACTTTTGATGCCGAAGCAACAGCTGAAGAAGTAGGGCTGCGACCCCGTTTAAGGACTGTTATATACCTGTCCATACCAACTTGGACTGGAGGCTTATGACAACTTTTTACAGGGGGGTTTTCCATTGCATTTGTATTTAAGTTCATGGTATCATTTCCCACTAAATTTGTTTTTGACGTCACTGCAATACTTGCTGGCCTGGCAACACTTGTCACCAATTGGAGTTGAAAAACGGTATACAGTCTTGAATCCCTATTAAGTTCGATTTGACGGAATGAACTTGTCATGTTAAAAAATGAAAATCTGGTTGTTTTTTACAGTTTTGTCAATATAAACGTGTGCGAATGTCCCGTTTACAATCTTGGAAGTGCCCATATATCATTTTCGATAATGAATATGAATCAAAATATACTTAAACGTAAAAAACGCAACATTTCAAATTTTGTAAATCAATCTGTAAAAACATTGAAAATTGGCTCTAATGATGAAACTAAAACAAAATTTAAAGAACGAATGGAAACATCTGACGCGCTGAAGCTAAACAATATAAATAAAACTTCAAAGTTTTTAAATACATTAAGCATTGATAAGCCCCAATCTAATATACCTATAAGAGAAAAAGATACTCTTAACGTACATACAAAAAGCTCAGAACCATCAAATAATAAAAAAGATCCCATTTTATCATCAAGAGTAAAAGATACCCGTAGCGTAAATATAAAAAGTCCAGAATCATCAAATAATGAAAAAGATGATAAAAGGCATCAACAAATTATATTTTGGAAAAATCTTTGAACAAATTCTCTGACAACATAAATCAGTTGATTAATAAATTTGAATTGTCTGATATAAGAGAAAACATATTAATTTATACTGATATAATAAAACCTCGGAATGTTGGTAGAAAAAAAAATTAAATGTTTAAAAATATTTTCAGTAGCAACATTAAAGAACTATATTCATTTCAATAGAATTGAATATTTTCCTCTTGAAGCCTTTAATATAAATAATATTTCCATTCGAAATGATAAAGGAGAAGAGATAAGCTTTAATAAATTAGTTCCCGTATATTGTCCTCAACACTTAAAAAAAAAGTGCAGAGTACGGTCGTGGTATTGGATCCATATTCTCGGCTGTATTTTCACACCTGAAACCCTTATTTAAAATAGGGATGAATATAGTAAAGAATAAATCATTAGATATTGGAAAAGAAATATTAGAAGAAATTGGAACAAAACCTATAAAATAATATAATATAATAATAAATAAAGGAAAAAAGGTCATACAAAATATAAAAGAAGCTACTATTGATAAAATGAAAACCATGCAGAAAGATAAAGGTCGACGTATAAAACTTAGACGTTTAAAGCAAAAGCAACAGATTAAATCAAAACGTTGTAGAGGAAAGAACTTTAAGGATATTTTTGGAAATTGGAAATGTCAGGATTTATAGAATGTATGAAGAGTGAGTTGGATTTATTTGAATCTCCTCCAATTCAAACCAGCGTTGTTAAAATATGGTTATATTGATATTGGCTATTGATATCAATAAAATAAATTCATTAGTAAAATCCTGGCTTAGACAAAAGAAAAAAACTATTTAAGGATGGGAAAAAAGTAGAGCTTTTTGGAAAACTTCATGTAGATGTATTCAACTAACAGAAATATTTTCTTAATAATGTTGATCTAAAGGTTACATTAAATTTGGAAAAACCTTTATTTTACATTTTGGAAGGTGGCGACAAAAATGAATCTTATATTAAAATACATAAAGCTAATTTATATATAAATCATCTTACTATTAATAATAATTTTTTAATGGCTCATCATAATGGATTACAATCAAGAAATGCCATTTATTCTTAAAAGAGAGTAGAAAAAAAAACGTTTACAATACACCCTGGAAATCACTCTTTAACTTCAGATAACGTTATACTAGGACAATTACCCAATTTTTTTAATTATTGGAATGGTATCCAATAAAGCATACACTGGAGAGAAAAAAGAAAATCCAATTAACTTTCAACATTTTAACTTACAAAGATTTAATTTGGTTGTAAATGAAGTGCAATTTCCTGCGCAACCAATTGAACTTAACTACAATAACGGAGTAATAATAAGTATTCGTGGTTATCAAACACTATTTAAAGGAACAGGAATTCATCATTTCGACAAATGTCATTTAATAACAAAAGAACTTTTTGATAACGGATATTTTTTACTAGCTTTCGATTTAACACCAGATCATAATAAAAATCCCAATTGCGGTAACTTAATAAACCAGGGAACTATTCGTATTGAAGGGCGTTTTGGAAACCCAATTGTTGAAGCAAAAACGTGCTTAGTATTCTGTGAATTTCATAGTATTATAGAAATTTATAGAACGTATCATTATTCAAACACTATGAATTTTATTAACATTAAAGATACTCTGAACTCCAACAATTTAACAATATATAAATTTAAAGGTGGCATTTTACGTTGCTAACACTGATCCATCACATAAGGCTGGAGAGCATTGGGTTGCTTTTTATTTCCCTAAAAATAAACTTGCTGAGTACTTTTGTTCTGCTGGCCAATACACAGTACAACATTTTTCAGTTAATTGATTGCCAACTCAATTCTGTGAACTGTATGTGAAATTAGACCCAAAAAGAAGAATTTCTGCATCATTCGTTTTGTCTTCTTACCTGCGATTTGAAGTTAGTATCGATTTGAAGTTAGTACTATCGTATAGGGGAATTTATCACGTTTTAGGCCCTGTTGTTTGACATAGCTCGACAACCACTAGCCCAATTTAGTTGAAATAAATTTTAAAAAATTAAGAATTACAATTCCCTTAATCTGTTCATATATTGTTTTCCTATACAAGTAACACTTTCGAAGTTAAAAATTAATGTATGAAGGGAAAAAATTATTTTTTGCCTAAAAATTTAAATTTTTTTTTTTTTTAAATACATAAAAAATCCAAAATGGAAAAAAGTTTCAAGTCTAGTTATTTTTTCGCAAAGTCACATAACCTATGAGCAAAATGAGACAAAGATCATAAAAATCGATGCACGCGTTTCGCTTTTATTCGCAATTGAGTAAAGGTATGAATTTCAAAAATCAGTTATAGCCACCACCCTTAAAATAAAAATATAAATTAAAAAATTATCATGCAAAAAAAAACTTTATTTATAAAAACTTAATGAAAATAAAATAATATGCAATTAATACGCAATTATAATATGCATAAAAACAAAATTTAGAACATTTTTTCAATTATTGGCAATATCCATCCTTGTAGAAGTTGACGCTTGTGGTTCTGATGATCTTGTTTTCTTCGTAGGTTGTTCATATTCATGGTCTAAGTCTGTATCGTCATCCGAGATACACATACTATTCAAGGGCGTGTTTCTTTCACTGTGTCCACCAATTTCAATGTCTTCATCTTCGGTGCTTTCTTCAAACTGCATAATTGTGGAACTCCACCAACAAACCTCCGCAAGCAATGCATCCAATTTTTTGCTTTTGAACCGCTTTTCAAATGGCATGGTCACCTGGTGGAACCTCTCTCCTTGTTCGTCTGATTCCTGAGGTGATTGTGCCAAAAAAGTATCGAGGTGGTGGTGCAAGAAATGCAATTTCAGCGTCATGGATGCACCGATTTTTTCGAAATAAAACAGCAACCTGTCCACTCGTTGCTGTATCTCTTCTCGCTGGACACGGTTCTTTCCTAGAACGCCTTCTATTACTTCTTTCAATGCGTTCCATGCATGTTGGTGGTCGTGATGCTCTGAAAGCAAATGTGTGAAAGAATCACTTTTGATCAATTTCCGAATATCAGGTCCATTGAGAATACCTGTTTTAAATACATAAGAAAAACGAAAAAATTATTGGTAATGCGAATGTATAGAAATTAACAAATTTAGATATGACAATATTGAAATACAGAGTTCGATACGTACCGTTTTTAATTTTCTCATCACTGAGTTTCGGAAAGATGGATTTCAAACAGTCAAAGGCGCCGTTAACTTTTTTGACCACCACTTCAACGAATTTCCCAGCTATTCCCAGTTTCATGTGGAGCGGTGGCAACAAAATATCATCCAGGTCCTTTATCATAGGTTCATTGCGTAATTTTAATTGTTTGTTGAGCTCGGGAGTTCTTCCTTTCCAATCTTTACATTGATATTGATTTCCTTTGTATCGTGAATCCCAATTACAAAGGAAGCAGAAGTATTTTGGATATCCGCCCTTTTCTATAATCCCTTGTAGTATGTTGACCACCTTCAGATCGCAACAAATGTTCCATTTGTGTTCATCGTATTTGATTTTCTTCAAAATTTCGCCCAATGCTTCATACGTTTCCTTCATAGTTGTGCTGAATCCCAATGGAATGCATGGTTTTTTATTTTTTTTGTGCAGCAGCACAGCCTTCAAACTAGTAACTGAACCATCGATGAATAAACGCCAGTCGCCAGCGATATAATCCATTCCCAATTTTTTCACTAAACCTGGGATATCATGGCAGTACGTGAACGTATTTGCTTCGTCAACGGAATAAAATTTCTGAAAATCAGCTTGGCGTTGTCGGTATGATGTTGCGCTGACATTTTGCTGTGTGAGTTTTCTTCTCTTCAAAAATGATGTCAGCCATTCGGAGTCGTGTTGTGATAGTCCCAGCTTGGCCACAATGTAATCCATTTCGATTTGTGGTAGCGGTTGTGGTGCACTATTTTCAATATCGGGTATCCAATCAGCATCATCCAAATCGGTCGGATTGGTGAAAACGGTTTCGGCTAGCAGGGACACAGTATCCGCACTCGGAGGTTTAGGTGCATCGGTATCAGCAGGGCGTTGCACTGGAAGTGTGGCAGTAAATGCAGCAGTGTATACTTTTGTTTTCAATTGTTGTCTGTTTAATCCAGGACGAAAATTTATGCATGCATAGCACCTGGATTCATCATGTCCAGTTGTGTCTTCCACCCAAATTACTGGCTTCATAAAAGATAACTTTCTAATTTTTCCGTGAATCCATTTTAGAAGGGTAGTATAACAATTGTTGCACACTGTGTTCGGCGTAAAATTTGCACCACTTAAATCTGCTTCATCGAAATAATTACAATACGCGGTTTTGAATTGCTCAGTAAACAAATTTTTTCAATCTTTTTTTTTTATTTTTCGGACGATATGACCACAAACGTAACAATATTCATCCAAATATGGGCACTTGTTGTTTTCCATATTGATATATTTTATGTTTTGTTGTTATTCACTTTTAAAAAACTGGAGAAAAATCACTTTTACTGTTCGCGTTCGTCGGCACTGGCTGAATGCCAAAAATCGATCAATGCACACCTATAAATACTACGTATTTTTGAATATTTTACTGCCAGGTACTTATAAATGGGCGCATATTTTAAGGGCGGCTGGCTATATACCTGATTCAGCACTTGTACATTTCTAACTGTGCAAAACTTTCCAAATAATGACCACCCTTAAATGTGGGTGCAATTTCTGTAAAAAAATTATATAGGTAGCCACCGGAAAAACCCAAATAATAAAAAGGTCCACTTTCCGTTTAATTGTCCACGTACATTTATTACCGCAATCATAAAAATCAAATAACCTTTTGTTTATTCCTTTTTTTTTTTTAATTCTCAGAATCATGAAAAAGGTGTCAATGTTTTCTCCAAATAATGTTGTGCATATCTCGAGCAAATTTTTGAAATTCATACATTTACTTAATTGTGAATAAATGACAAACGCGTGCATCGATTTTTATGATCTTTGTCTCATTTTGCTCATAGGTTATGTGACTTTGCGAAAAAATAACTAGACTTGAAACTTTTTTCCATTTTGGATTTTTTATGTATTTTAAAAAAAAAAAATTTAAATTTTTAGGCAAAAAATAATTTTTTCCCTTCATACATTCATTTTTAACTTCGAAAGTGTTACTTGTATAGGAAAACAATATATTAACAGATTAAGGGAATTGTAATTCTTAATTTTTTAAAATTTATTTCAACTAAATTGGGCTAGTGGTTGTCGAGCTATGTCAAACAACAGGGCCTAAAACGTGATAAATTCCCCTATACGATAGTACTAACTTCAAATCGATACTAACTTCAAATCGCAGGTAAGAAGACAAAACGAATGATGCAGAAATTCTTCTTTTTGGGTCTTATTTCACATACAGTTCACAGAATTGAGTTGGCAAATCATGTGTTGTACTGTGATATCCAAATAAATACTTTAGATTATTTTTAAATAAAAATTGTAAAACTTTTTTTTTATAATAGTCTTCGAATTCAGAGTAAAACTTAAATTTTATGTGGTGTTTATTGTTGTGTATTTATTAATTTAAGATCTAAAAATATGAGTTTCAAACTAATTTTAAAATTATATAATTATTTTAATTTATATTACAATGATATATTAGTTGTAAGTTTATTCAAGTATATATTTAAGAATTTTTAAAAATATCTATAATAAAAAAATTTGAATATATAATTATTGTTTTTCTTCCCAATTCCTTATCGTATCCAAAAGAATTTCAGCCATGTCATCATACAGTTGCCATATCGGTGGTATAGATCTTAAAACGTCGTCCTGCTCGTCATAAATCGCCAGGAATATCGGCAAATCTATCTGCGGTAAAATAAGGGCTTCCGTTACAATCACACTTTTTCTTCTGTTTTTTTTTTTTTGGTTATTTTCATTTGTTTGATTGTTCATTGCGGCTTTGTTAATAGATAGTTGTCAAATAAGAGATTGGTTTTTTAATCATAAGTTTTTAATTTAAACTTGGATATTCTAGATTAATTTTTCAACTTAAAAAAAACGCACACTATTGCATTCACTAACGAAAAGTTCATTAACTTATAATATAATATGAAGTTAACATTCAAGGTTAATTTTTAAACTATAAAAATGCACGCTATTGCATTTTTGCACTAACGAAAAGTTTATTAGCTCATAATTTAATGTGAAGCAAACATTCAAGGTTAATTCTTAAACTTAAAAAATGCTACGATTGCATTTCTTACCCAAACGAAAAGTTTATTGACTTTTAATTTCCACAATAACCTGCAGCATTTTTGCTGCCTCCCCATTTCCCTACTACTCTCTTACCTATGCATATTGTATTGTGTAGTTCCACTATAAACTTCAAGACCGTATAAAATAATGGGTAAACACACTGCTAAGGCTAAACGCCTTTTTGTAATCATTGGCAAATAACATCCTAATATGTAAAACATTTTCAAAATAATAGAGATCCTGGCGATGATGTGATTAATGTGTACATCAAACTGCAATTTGTTATCCAAATATAAACCTAGTGAACGATGATAAGTAATTATGTTTAGTCCACTCAATTATCCTTCGCAACACCTCATTGGCCCTTGCCTGTAAAATCATTAAACCATTGCAATTCTAATGTTTTCGTATCAGTGGTGATGCCAAATAAAACACTTCTTCTTATAACTTAAATTTAACATTACAAAGATTGAGTGACTTCTGAATCAACTCAATAATTTATTCTCTATCTTAATTTATTCTACTTACTAGTTGACAATCTATAACTACTACTTACATATCTACGTCACATTTTTCCTCATGCAGACTTGTGCAGTACGTGAAAATTAATTATATGCACGCTCCTTACTCATTATTGCAATACAAAACAGTTGACACAATTATTAGTCAACCGCTTTGTTTGATTTGAAATTCATTACGTTTGCAAACAAATGCAAGGCAATGACTTCAACTATTGTTGTGGGATCACTTACACAATAATGCATGCATGGGTGGTCACTATTAGCAGTGTTACCGTCGGATATTTTAAAAAAGTACCTAAAAAGGTGATATCTACAAAAAAAGTGGCACCAAAAAGAGGATTTAAGAAAAATGAGCACATCTTTTAAAATTAATATAAGTACACCACATTATGTATTTTTTACTTCTTTTTCTATTTATTCTAATTTTAAATGGTATAAAAACATGACAAAACATATTGTATACACAAAAAAATAATCTCGTTAATTTTACCAAAGCGTGCATAGGTAATTTTTTTTATATAGAAACAAAAAACCAAGTTTAATTATCTAAAATATTTTGTAATATATAAAGGAAGTATTGCCTTCATTAAGGTATCTTCTTCGACTTTTATAATATGTATGTATATGAAGTTGTATTTTATTTTACTGGCAATGGGAATTTTTTGTGAAAAAAAGGTTTATATTAAAAAAAATTTAATTTAATTTAATTTAAAAACAGAAAAAAAAGCAAACTACGAGTATGAAGAATAAAAAAAAAATATTCTTAATTTTAATTTACAGATGTGTGTTAAATAAAATATATGCAATTTAATATAAAATATTTCAAGGAAGAAACAAGGAAAAATATTCAAAAAAGGTATGGATTGTTTTATATGTAAAAAAATTTTACTTATTCACATATTCTTTGTGGGCATTTTTATGTGTTCATGGTTGCACAAAGTATTCAATAGCGGAGTTCAATATAAGGCTTGCCAAAAAGCAAATGTAAAATATCGTTGCAATTTAATTAAATCTAACGGAAGCTCTTTGTATTTTGTTGTTGGATTTAACAAAAGAGCTACGATAGTTTGCATTTGCACTTTTGAAAGCCTAAAGCTGGGATCACACGATTGCCGCAAATGCACCAATATGGCACAATTTTGATTGTGCTTATTGACGCACAATAAAGAAATTGCACCAATCAAATATTCTGAAATCACACGATTGCCCTGTTTTATACAAATTTAATTGCCGCTAGTTGGTACAACGTGAAATGGGTACAATAATTGCCGCAGCACAGTCACACGATTGTTCTTACTTGACAACTGCGAAAACAGCTGTTGTTGTAGCTTTTTCATTTGTTTGGAAGTTCTAGTTGGTATGTTCATTAAAATCGAAAAATTTGTTCATATACATAGGTACCTACTATAAAATTTTTTGTTGAATACTTTTATTTGAAATATTTTAAGAAAAATTTATGAAAATCCAAAAATTAACAAATTAAATAATAATATTCGCACTTAACAGCTACATAGTATAGAAAAAATTTAAAAAAAAACTAAGATGCATAATAAATAAATACATATTTATCTTCATTACTTACTACGGGAAACACAAAAATGTAAAATTTATTAAAAAAAGGCAAATATTGGCGCATATTGTGTTGTTTGATTGCCGCACGAGAAGACAATAAATATTGGTGCATTTTTGTTATTTTTATTGACGCGCAGTTGCATAGCAAACAGTCACACGGTTGCCGCACCAGGGTTGCGTTTGATTGGTAAAAGTAAGCACAATATTGTCCTCGATTGGTACAAGAGCCAATTGGTTGTGCAGTCACACGATTGGTGTATTATAAAGTGTGAAAATTGGTGCATTGCGGCAATCGTGTGATCCCAGCTTAATACTGAACTAATGTTTAAATCAAGGACTTAATAGTTATAACTTTTATTCGATAAAAATTGCGAATAATAATTACGAATAAATTTATATTTTATGTATTAAGAATAATTATTATTTCCAATTTTTATTTTTTAAAATTGATGATAGCTATTATGGGTATCAAATAAAAATATTTCTCAAACATAACTATTACTATTCGATAGATATATAACTAATTATTTTTAATAGTTATGAATAAGAAATAACATAACAGTTATAACTAATTTTAATGTGTATGTATATATGCACATGTATAATCTGCAAAAATAAAACAATTAATATCAAGAAAATATTCAAAATAATTATTATCCTAAATAAAAACAATAATTTTAATGTGTTTGTACATATGCACATGCATAATCTCCAAAAATAAAACAATTAATATCAAGAAAACATTCAAAATAATTATTATCGTAAATAAAAACAATAAAAATCTTTAGTAATAGTTATCTGTAAGAGAAATAAATATTTATCGATCTTAATAGTTATGAGCCAATGTAAAAAGATATTAATTGATTATAATAGTTATGTTTAACAAATATTTATTTTCATTATACATAATAATTATGAGCAATTTTTTTGAATATTTCTTAAAAGTGGTCAATTTTTTGGTAACTGAAAAATGAGCATAATTATTATTTATGGTCCTTGGTTTAAATGCACATTTTAAAACTGTATATCTTTTTTTGCTCCATGTATTGCGTTTGTAAACCCCCGTCCATATTATGAAACAATTGCTTCGAAATATTTGATTTTGATTGTGAAATGGAAAAGTTGTGCAAGCAGATTTTTAAGTTTATAGTTGAGAGAAGAAGAAGAAAGAGAGAAGGCAATCAAAATACCTAAATAAATGCTGCAAAACAAAAATTTCATTGTATGGACACGGATGCAGTTTCGAAAGAGAATCAACGAAAATTTTTGCAGCAAATGGTACATAATATGGACAGGGACTAAAAAATTATTTGGAATTGTCAAACAAGTTTAAAATTCTTCGATAATTTTTCAAGATAATTCAAATTAATATACATAAATGCAAACATTCTTATATTTTCAGTTTGTTTTACCGCTTAAATCCGAACGCTGCTATTAAAGGTATTCCAGCAAAACTTCAAGAAAATTCGAGAATAATAGCAAGTTATGAAGATTAACTGTATACTTTTACCTGTCGAATGCCCTACACCCTATTCATTCATTGTCGTCCTCCAAAGAAATAAAAAACTCCGTCACACTCGCTAAATATTGAGTAATTTATTCTCTAGAAATATACATGTAGATAATTTCACAAAAACAATTAATTAATTTGAGACAATCTTACATTTGTTGGACATCTACACTCTTAGGCGACAAAAAACTGATTAATACCAAAAAATTAAAAAAAAAAGATGGCTACTATTGTTAACATTAAAAAGCATTAAAATTAAAAAACACATTAAAATGTTGGCCGTACTGTCCTGTTAACAAAATAGTGGGGAGTGTAAGACGAGATAAACCCACTTTTTTATTGTTGATGTATTTTGTTCAAGCTTTGATATTGTTACAAGTAAAACTGTTGCTATAAGTCTTATACGTTTAACAGTTTTATTTGGTTTAATATCTTTAGTTTGTCTAAAATCTTTATGGATGAAGTTTCCTGATGATCTGGCCTAAGCAACCAGTGAAATGCATAGGAATAGCTTATCCCATCAACAATAAATTTCAAGTGTTTTTATCAAGAATAAAAACTGGGAATTAAGCACAAATAACAAAATCTTTTGAAATTAAAATTTTTTATTCCCAAAAATTGAAATTACTTTTTGATAATAAACAGGCAAGTGCACGGCCTAAAAAAACACTTAATTGACAACATCTTTTGTAAGTTGTTGTTTGTTTTTTATTTTGTTTTTCTTAACCTACTTACAACTACAATTAATGTTGAGAGAATTTCAACTAATTGTAGTGGGGAGTGTAAGACGAGATAAACCCACTTTTTTATTGTTGATGTATTTTGTTCAAGCTTTGATATTGTTACAAGTAAAACTGTTGCTATAAGTCTTATACGTTTAACAGTTTTATTTGGTTTAATATCTTTAGTTTGTCTAAAATCTTTATGGATGAAGTTTCCTGATGATCTGGCCTAAGCAACCAGTGAAATGCATAGGAATAGCTTATCCCATCAACAATAAATTTCAAGTGTTTTTATCAAGAATAAAAACTGGGAATTAAGCACAAATAACAAAATCTTTTGAAATTAAAATTTTTTATTCCTAAAAATTGAAATTACTTTTTGATAATAAACAGGCAAGTGCACGGCCTAAAAAAACACTTAATTGACAACATCTTTTGTAATTTGTTGTTTGTTTTTTTTTTTTTTTTTTTTTTTTTATTTTGTTTTTCTTAACCTACTTACAACTACAATTAATGTTGAGAGAATTTCAACTAATTGTAGTGGGGAGTGTAAGACGAGATAAACCCACTTTTTTATTGTTGATGTATTTTGTTCAAGCTTTGATATTGTTACAAGTAAAACTGTTGCTATAAGTCTTATACGTTTAACAGTTTTATTTGGTTTAATATCTTTAGTTTGTCTAAAATCTTTATGGATGAAGTTTCCTGATGATCTGGCCTAAGCAACCAGTGAAATGCATAGGAATAGCTTATCCCATCAACAATAAATTTCAAGTGTTTTTATCAAGAATAAAAACTGGGAATTAAGCACAAATAACAAAATCTTTTGAAATTAAAATTTTTTATTCCTAAAAATTGAAATTACTTTTTGATAATAAACAGGCAAGTGCACGGCCTAAAAAAACACTTAATTGACAACATCTTTTGTAAGTTGTTGTTTGTTTTTTATTTTGTTTTTTTTAACCTACTTACAACTACAATTAATGTTGAGAGAATTTCAACTAATTGTAGTGGGGAGTGTAAGACGAGATAAACCCACTTTTTTATTGTTGATGTATTTTGTTCAAGCTTTGATATTGTTACAAGTAAAACTGTTGCTATAAGTCTTATACGTTTAACAGTTTTATTTGGTTTAATATCTTTAGTTTGTCTAAAATCTTTATGGATGAAGTTTCCTGATGATCTGGCCTAAGCAACCAGTGAAATGCATAGGAATAGCTTATCCCATCAACAATAAATTTCAAGTGTTTTTATCAAGAATAAAAACTGGGAATTAAGCACAAATAACAAAATCTTTTGAAATTAAAATTTTTTATTCCTAAAAATTGAAATTACTTTTTGATAATAAACAGGCAAGTGCACGGCCTAAAAAAACACTTAATTGACAACATCTTTTGTAAGTTGTTGTTTGTTTTTTTTTTTTTTTTTTTTTTTTTTATTTTGTTTTTCTTAACCTACTTACAACTACAATTAATGTTGAGAGAATTTCAACTAATTGTAGTGGGGAGTGTAAGACGAGATAAACCCACTTTTTTATTGTTGATGTATTTTGTTCAAGCTTTGATATTGTTACAAGTAAAACTGTTGCTATAAGTCTTATACGTTTAACAGTTTTATTTGGTTTAATATCTTTAGTTTGTCTAAAATCTTTATGGATGAAGTTTCCTGATGATCTGGCCTAAGCAACCAGTGAAATGCATAGGAATAGCTTATCCCATCAACAATAAATTTCAAGTGTTTTTATCAAGAATAAAAACTGGGAATTAAGCACAAATAACAAAATCTTTTGAAATTAAAATTTTTTATTCCTAAAAATTGAAATTACTTTTTGATAATAAACAGGCAAGTGCACGGCCTAAAAAAACACTTAATTGACAACATCTTTTGTAAGTTGTTGTTTGTTTTTTTTTTTTTTTTTTTTTTTTATTTTGTTTTTCTTAACCTACTTACAACTACAATTAATGTTGAGAGAATTTCAACTAATTGTAGTGGGGAGTGTAAGACGAGATAAACCCACTTTTTTATTGTTGATGTATTTTGTTCAAGCTTTGATATTGTTACAAGTAAAACTGTTGCTATAAGTCTTATACGTTTAACAGTTTTATTTGGTTTAATATCTTTAGTTTGTCTAAAATCTTTATGGATGAAGTTTCCTGATGATCTGGCCTAAGCAACCAGTGAAATGCATAGGAATAGCTTATCCCATCAACAATAAATTTCAAGTGTTTTTATCAAGAATAAAAACTGGGAATTAAGCACAAATAACAAAATCTTTTGAAATTAAAATTTTTTATTCCTAAAAATTGAAATTACTTTTTGATAATAAACAGGCAAGTGCACGGCCTAAAAAAACACTTAATTGACAACATCTTTTGTAAGTTGTTGTTTGTTTTTTTTTTTTTTTTTTTTTTTTTTATTTTGTTTTTCTTAACCTACTTACAACTACAATTAATGTTGAGAGAATTTCAACTAATTGTAGTGGGGAGTGTAAGACGAGATAAACCCACTTTTTTTTTGTTAATGTATTTTGTTCAAGCTTTGATATTGTTACAAGTAAAACTGTTGCTATAAGTCTTATACGTTTAACAGTTTTATTTGGTTTAATATCTTTAGTTTGTCTAAAATCTTTATGAATGAAGTTTCCTGATGATCTGGCCTAAGCAACCAGTGAAATGCATAGGAATAGCTTATCCCATCAACAATAAATTTCAAGTGTTTTTATCAAGAATAAAAACTGGGAATTAAGCACAAATAACAAAATCTTTTGAAATTAAAATTTTTTATTCCTAAAAATTGAAATTACTTTTTGATAATAAACAGGCAAGTGCACGGCCTAAAAAAACACTTAATTGACAACATCTTTTGTAAGTTGTTGTTTGTTTTTTATTTTGTTTTTCTTAACCTACTTACAACTACAATTAATGTTGAGAGAATTTCAACTAATTGTAGTGGGGAGTGTAAGACGAGATAAACCCACTTTTTTATTGTTGATGTATTTTGTTCAAGCTTTGATATTGTTACAAGTAAAACTGTTGCTATAAGTCTTATACGTTTAACAGTTTTATTTGGTTTAATATCTTTAGTTTGTCTAAAATCTTTATGGATGAAGTTTCCTGATGATCTGGCCTAAGCAACCAGTGAAATGCATAGGAATAGCTTATCCCATCAACAATAAATTTCAAGTGTTTTTATCAAGAATAAAAACTGGGAATTAAGCACAAATAACAAAATCTTTTGAAATTAAAATTTTTTATTCCTAAAAATTGAAATTACTTTTTGATAATAAACAGGCAAGTGCACGGCCTAAAAAAACACTTAATTGACAACATCTTTTGTAAGTTGTTGTTTGTTTTTTATTTTGTTTTTCTTAACCTACTTACAACTACAATTAATGTTGAGAGAATTTCAACTAATTGTAGTGGGGAGTGTAAGACGAGATAAACCCACTTTTTTATTGTTGATGTATTTTGTTCAAGCTTTGATATTGTTACAAGTAAAACTGTTGCTATAAGTCTTATACGTTTAACAGTTTTATTTGGTTTAATATCTTTAGTTTGTCTAAAATCTTTATGGATGAAGTTTCCTGATGATCTGGCCTAAGCAACCAGTGAAATGCATAGGAATAGCTTATCCCATCAACAATAAATTTCAAGTGTTTTTATCAAGAATAAAAACTGGGAATTAAGCACAAATAACAAAATCTTTTGAAATTAAAATTTTTTATTCCTAAAAATTGAAATTACTTTTTGATAATAAACAGGCAAGTGCACGGCCTAAAAAAACACTTAATTGACAACATCTTTTGTAAGTTGTTGTTTGTTTTTTATTTTGTTTTTCTTAACCTACTTACAACTACAATTAATGTTGAGAGAATTTCAACTAATTGTAGTGGGGAGTGTAAGACGAGATAAACCCACTTTTTTATTGTTGATGTATTTTGTTCAAGCTTTGATATTGTTACAAGTAAAACTGTTGCTATAAGTCTTATACGTTTAACAGTTTTATTTGGTTTAATATCTTTAGTTTGTCTAAAATCTTTATGGATGAAGTTTCCTGATGATCTGGCCTAAGCAACCAGTGAAATGCATAGGAATAGCTTATCCCATCAACAATAAATTTCAAGTGTTTTTATCAAGAATAAAAACTGGGAATTAAGCACAAATAACAAAATCTTTTGAAATTAAAATTTTTTATTCCTAAAAATTGAAATTACTTTTTGATAATAAACAGGCAAGTGCACGGCCTAAAAAAACACTTAATTGACAACATCTTTTGTAAGTTGTTGTTTGTTTTTTATTTTGTTTTTCTTAACCTACTTACAACTACAATTAATGTTGAGAGAATTTCAACTAATTGTAGTGGGGAGTGTAAGACGAGATAAACCCACTTTTTTATTGTTGATGTATTTTGTTCAAGCTTTGATATTGTTACAAGTAAAACTGTTGCTATAAGTCTTATACGTTTAACAGTTTTATTTGGTTTAATATCTTTAGTTTGTCTAAAATCTTTATGGATGAAGTTTCCTGATGATCTGGCCTAAGCAACCAGTGAAATGCATAGGAATAGCTTATCCCATCAACAATAAATTTCAAGTGTTTTTATCAAGAATAAAAACTGGGAATTAAGCACAAATAACAAAATCTTTTGAAATTAAAATTTTTTATTCCCAAAAATTGAAATTACTTTTTGATAGTAAACAGGAATAAATACAACAACACCACGACAACAGCTGATTAGCGATGGCACTGATCTGCATTATTAACATCCCCGCCGCCGTGATTGGACCCGGAGGAGTCCACTTCACCAATGTCCTGAACATCTAACACCGCAAGCTTTGACACAGGACGTCGCAATACACTTGTCGATGTATTAATTTCTGCCGATCGGGCTACTCCGTCCTTACCTACAAACAGCTTAACGACACGTCCACGTCTCCATTTTGATCTTGGCTGGTCAGTTTCACATATTAAAACTAGGGCTCCTGTAGACAAAGGTTTTGAGGGGAGACACCATTTCGTCCTTCGAGTTAACTCGGGCAAATATTCCAGCATCCATCGTTTCCACAAACAATTCTTTAGATTTTGCAAAATTCTCCATTGTTTTCTAAGCGAACAAAATTTAGGGTTATATGGAGCTGGTGTCTGCGTCGAATTGGGGCAGCCTAATAAAAAATGATTGGGCGACAGAGGCTCAGGCTCGTCAGGAGTAACCGGTAGATGGGTAAGAGGCCTGGAATTCACTATATTTTCGCACTCTACCAGCAGGCTGTACAGCGTTTCTGGACGCGGTATTTTTTCCTTCAATGTCACATATAAAGCTCTCTTAATAGACTGAACAAGACGTTCCCAGGAACCACCAGCGCTAGGATCGGATGGGGTGTTATATACCCACTTGATTCCAAGAGGCCTCAGACCCGTATCTATTTTTGCAAAATCGATAAAATCGCGTTCGTTACCGAGCTCCTTGTTGATGCCAATAAAATTCGTCCCGTTGTCGCTTCTAATTTTAATCGGGACACCACGACGATTTATGAAATTTCTAATACACAGCAAACACGAATCACTTGACAAATCTGTGGACAACTCCAAGTGTACAGCACGTGTGGTTAAACACGTGAACAAAGCCACCCAACGTTTTTCATGACTGCGGCGTACAGCTACCAAGACAGGGCCGAAGTAGTCCAGGCCAGTATATGAGAATGGACGGACGTAAGCACTCAAGCGGTCGACAGGAAGGGGACCCATAATTGGCTGCGACGGCTTGCATTTTCTCAATTTGCATTCGAAACAGGCCGATTTAACACTTTTCAATACAACTCGAACAGATGGAATCCAAAATTTAAGGCGTATTTCGCAAATCACAGTCTGGTCATTAATGTGCCTTTGTTGCTCGTGATACCACTTCACTATCAGGTGTGTCACTCGATCATTTTTTGGTAAAATGTATGGTCGTTTAGCACCAAATGAAACAAAGGGCGCATTATCAATTCTACCACCACAACGAAGATTTTCAGACTCATCAATATACGGGTTGAGGGATTTTATAAAACTGGCGGGGTATAGGGGCCTTTCCTCTGAAATACAGTTATACTCATCTATAAATGCCGTTTTCTGTACTGACCTTATGATGAATCGTTCTGCATATTCTTCTTCTTTAGTCGACAGATCTCCCTTTACCTTGGGCGTTTGCTTACAATTTGCTTTTATATTCCTTACGTATCTAAACACCCATGCTATACATCTTTTAAGCCTTTTATAATTAGAGAAGCGTCCGGAATCAAAAATTGAAACAATATTGGCTCGTGTTGAAAGCACATAACGTCCTTGTCGTAATTCTTCATCGCAATCTCTTTCCATTGGTTCACGAGCGCAGGGCCACAATTCTGAAGGTCTACGCAAGAAATCAGGACCACTTTTCCAACGATCGTTGGGGTTGTACTCTGTACGTGGGCGAGTGCCTTCGTCAGCTGGATTCATATCGCCTGGGACCCATCGCCATTGCTTTTCTAGTGACGTTTCTAAAACTTCTGCAACCCTATTGGCGACGAACTGTTTGTAGCGACGGTGATCGGACTGCAGCCATTTAACCACCGTACTGGAGTCTGTCCAAAACCAAATTTTTTCGGGCTGCATCTTATGGTGTTTTACAATGCCATCTTTTAACCGAACTGCCATTACTGCCGCTTGTAACTCGAGCCTTGGTATTGTTAAAAACTTGTTCGGAGCACAATTACTTTTCCCAGCTACAAAGGACACAATTTTATCATTGCCAGTATCGAGCCTCCAGTAGGCTACCGCTGCCATAGCCATCTCACTCGCATCACAAAATATGTGTAACGTGATACCTCGATTAGAAAAATTAGAAAAATAACACCTTGGAATTGAATAGTCCCTTACCTTTATCAGCCCACTAATCCAAGAATTCCAGCGATCGCGTAAAGCTTCCGAAATTTCCTCATCCCACTCCAGACCATGCTTCCAAAGCGACTGCATAAAGATTTTCCCAGAGATTGTGAAATCACCCAAAAATCCAAATGGATCAAAAAAGGACATTATTAGGCTAAGCACTTCACGTTTTGTGGGAGGTCGTTTATTTTCCAAAATATCAGCAGGGACACGTTTAAATTCGAAGTTAAATATAAATTTGTCTTTTACTGGACACCATTGCATTCCCAATATTTTTTCCGTGTTATCAGCTTTGATGTTTATTGTTCTTGCGTCAGGGTTGCTAAAGTGCTCATTTATTTATCTCGAATTAGAAACAATTTTGTGCATAGTAAATCCCGCTGCATTATGAATTTCAACAACATCTTGAACCACGCTAATAGCTTCATCAACAGTACTAAAACAGTCGACGTAATCGTCAACATAATGACGTTTGATAATAGCTTCAGCAGCTCTTGACTTTTCATTTTCAAATTTTCTTGCATTTAAATTTTTAACGTATTGAGCTATAGTTGGTGAACAAGTGGCTCCAAAAATAGCTCTTGTTATTACATACTGTTGAATTTCACCGCTCGTATTCTCGCGGTACACAAAACGTTGAAAATCTTGATCTTCCTGACGAATACCCACCTGCAAGAACATTTCCTTTATATCGGCACAGACTGCTATTTTTTGTTCGCGAAATTTAAATAAAACACCGATTAAAGGCTGATTCAGGTCTGGTCCAGGCATCAAACGATCATTTAAGGACACTCCTTGTACCTTTGCAGCGGCATCAAACACTAATCTTAAACTTTCTTTGTTGGGGTTAAATACTGCAAAATGGGGTAAATAGAACGTTTTGGACGAGCAAACCTTCCCTTCTTCAGGCGTAATTTGCCTGACATACCCTTTATTAAAAATGTGATTCATTTTTGCTCTGTACTCCTTTTCAAATTCTGGATTTGTGCTAAATTTCCTTTCCACCAACTGAAGACGTCTGCAAGCTTGACTGTAGCTATCCGGAAACGACCTTATCTCATTTTTCCACATTCGTATCGCCCATTACAGTATCTTGTTGTTGTTTTCAAAATGTTAAGTGCCTTTTCTTCGTTTTTTGGTACGACAGGTTTTGCCTCAAGTTTTACTAAGCACGACTCAGTTTCAAAATATTGTTTCATCATCTGCTCCATATGAGCATTGGCTTCTTGTTGTCTTGCTATAAAAACATTTTTGACCACTGGCTCATTTACCTTCCCAGTTGGGCCATAAACTACCCATCCCAGTCTTGTCCTCACCGCTATAGGGCCATTTTCATCAGGGCATCTGGGTATTTCCACTGGTGCTGTTAAAAAGGCATGCTTCAAACTTATGATCATTTTCGGCTTAATTCTAAAATAATCAACAAGAGGTAAATCATTCAGATGGCTTTTAGAATTTATTCCGTGCAACATAAAGGACTGCATTGGCAACTCTAGATTCTTTACTAAATAAATTTTTGAAATACTATATTTTTTACTTTCATCTTGCGAGCCACTTATTGTCAAGGCAACCGTTTCTGTTTGTTGGCTACTACTGTGCCCATTAAGCCATTGCAGTTTTAAACTTTCCCGTTTGCCTTCTAAGCCAATTTGTTTTCCGATATCCCATTCGAGCATTGTGGCGTCAGCGCCGACGTCTATAAATGCGTAGATAGATACACACTGTTTGGGCCCATATAGCTTTACTGGGATTATTTGAAACAATATATCACTATTTTGAGTACCGGCATGTAAATTTACGACTTCCCTGGGAATTTCATTTTCGCCGACGATGGCAACTCTATCGGTTTGTTTATTTTGTTGATCATATGTTGCATGCAATAGTGGATTGTGATATTTATCACAATTATTTATTCCACATCGTTGCTTTTTGAAACATTTGCCGATTTGATGACGTCCCTTTAAACAAGAAAAACAGATACGTAATTCGCGGACCTTTTTCCAGCGTTCTTCAACAGGAGTGTTTTTGAAAACTTGACAATCAGTAAGTACATTACAATTTTCGGGACAGACCTCACATTTTTTCACTGAGCTTGTTGTTAACGCATATCTATTTTTACTTGACTTTTTTACAGCTGATGACGCTGGCAAACCATCGGAAAGCATATAGGCGACCTTCCTAACACCGTCGAGCCACTCAGAAAACTGCAATAAGTTGGCTGGTTCCGCAAATGTAATACATTTCTCAGCCCACTGCATTTGCTTGGTAGGAGGCAGTTTAGAGACCAATTCGCCAAGCAACGTAGGATTACTTAAGTGATGGTTGCCATTGGCTGTCTGCAAAAACCGCACTATGTTTGTAACCTTAGTAGCAAATTGCACTAATAAATCGAGTTTTCCTTCGGGAACACATACAAGGGCATCGACTTTGTTTATTTGGCTCTTTATTAGTTGTTCAGGACGGCCATAGGTTTCACTTAAAATCTTCATGATAATGTCAGCGTTCTTTGAACAAAGACTCCACCGATTCCTTTGCAGGGCCATGTAGAGCTTCACGGATACGTATTATGTTTTGCAAAGGGCTGTATTCAAACTCAGTGGTAGTTTGTTCGTATTCCTCTTTGAATGTCGGCCATTCCTCTGGTAGACCGCTGAATTTTGGGAGGGGATATATTTTCTTGGCTCTTACGGATGCTGAAACTTGGCTGTGGGAAAAATAATTAGTAAAGGACTCACCGGTATTTTCCGTTGATAGTGGAAGAGTTCCACTTGATGTTGAGGCTCGATCGTTTGGTTTGACAGCTCCGATACCATTTAAAACAGGCGCCTGTGTACTAAGTGCTGCATTCTGCGATACATTTTGAATTTCCTGGTGTAGCGATGCAATACTGGCGGCCGTCTGTTCTTTCTGTGCTATGATCAAATTCTGTAAATTTTTATTTACTGCACCAATTTGCCGCATCATTTCTTTCTGCATGTCAGCAATAATGCGCGAGAAGTCAACCTGAGATGTCCGTGAATCTGATCTACTTCCACCAAGCTGGCTGGGTGATGACACTACAGTGTTACTTGTGGCGGCAGACCCTGCAGGTACAGAATTTTTTCCTACTACTTCTTCCATGTCGACAAATCGTTTTGGTGGCACACCTTTATTGGACCGCTCACTTTTTCTTGGTGAATTAACTTCCATACGTTGTAAAAACAAGAAAAACAATTAGTTTGACGTGTACATAAACAAACTAGTCACATATATGTCTCGAACAACCAAAACAACACTACAGAGTCCAAAAAATTGGTGAAATCGCCACTTATTTCCAATAATAATTTCGCCCAAATAGAATAAAGTTGTCGTCCTCCAAAGAAATAAAAAACTCCGTCACACTCGCTAAATATTGAGTAATTTATTCTCTAGAAATATACATGTAGATAATTTCACAAAAACAATTAATTAATTTGAGACAATCTTACATTTGTTGGACATCTACACTCTTAGGCGACAAAAAACTGATTAATACCAAAAAATTAAAAAAAAAAGATGGCTACTATTGTTAACATTAAAAAGCATTAAAATTAAAAAACACATTAAAATGTTGGCCGTACTGTCCTGTTAACAAAATAGTAAACAGGAATAAATACAACAACACCACGACAACAGCTGATTAGCGATGGCACTGATCTGCATTATTAACATTCATATACAAATAACCATTTAATTACAATGTAATTTTTGAAAAATTATAAATTGATAAATAAAGTGTTTTAAAGAAATGAAAAAGGTTGTTAATTTTATTTAAATAAATCAAAAATAGTATCTAGAGCTTAAAAAAGATTCTTACGTTATCAAAGAAAAGTAGGCAATTTCCCAAAAATCTTTGTTCTTATACAAAATGAAATTAGATAATTTACCAAAAATAAATGTATAAATTTACTTTGCTTTCATTGGTAGATTTTCAAAGTTTTTAAGTTAGTTTGACAAAATTTGTAGATACTTTTTCGAACATTGAAACTACCTAAGTTATTATACCAAGTTTCTAGTTAATTTTACCTATGAATTCTTTTGTGTGTATAGTAATTATATACACTAACAAATAATTGATCGTATTATAATATACATGTAAAAACTTTTTGTAAATATTTAATTTCAAAAGATTTTGTTATTCGTGCTTAATTCCCAGTTTTTATTATTGATAAAAACACTTGAAATTTATTGTTGATGGGATAAGCTATTCCTATGCATTTCACTGGTTGCTTAGGCCAGATCATCAGGAAACTTCATCCATAAAGGTTTTAGACAAACTAAAGATATTAAACCAAATAAAACTGGTAAACGTATAATACTATGTTTCCACTATGAGCAAAACAACTTGTTTTGAGCAAAACGTGTCAAAGTGTTTCCATTATGTAAAACTGGTTTTGGTTTTCGAATTTTCGAAATCAATTTGACATTTATGTGGTAAACAAATATGAAATCCAAAAAAAAAAAATATGTGTTGAAAAAAATATTTTTCTTTAACATGAGATTTTCTTGTTTGTTTTTTAATACACAGATATACATATATGTACGTATATAAAAGCACATAATTCACTACATTTTAACTAAGTATATTATTTTATTATTTTTACGCTGCAAACAAATAAATCAGCTGGAGAGTTGCATAGACCTATTTAATAAGTCTTGATAGTTTGGTAAATATGTCACTTTTTTCGAAATTATGAATCACCAATAATGGATAACCCAGAGTTGTATTCATGATTTTCGACATGTTTTGGAGCAAAACTAGTTTTTGTTTGAGTTTTCGAACATGAAAAATGTATAGGAAAACAAGTAGCAAAACACTTGTTTTGCTGCAAAACTAGTTTTGTGGCCCAAAACATGTAAGTGGAAACGTACTATAAGAATTATAGCAACAGTTCTACTTGTAACAATATCAAAGTTTAAACAAAACACATCAACAATAAACAACAGTGGGTTCATCTCATCTTACATTTCCCCACTACAATTAGTTGAAATTCTCTCAACATTAATTGTAGTTGTAAGTAGGTTAAGAAAAACAAAATGAAAAAAACAACAACTTACAAAAGATGTTGTCAATTAAGTGTTTTTTAGGCCGTGCACTGCCTGTTTATTATCAAAAAGTAATTTCAATTTTTGGGAATACAAAATTTTAATTTCAAAAGATTTTGTTATTCGTGCTTAATTCCCAGTTTTTATTATTGATAAAAACACTTGAAATTTATTGTTGATGGGATAAGCTATTCCTATGCATTTCACTGGTTGCTTAGGCCAGATCATCAGGAAACTTCATCCATAAAGGTTTTAGACAAACTAAAGATATTAAACCAAATAAAACTGTTAAACGTATAAGAATTATAGCAACAGTTCTACTTGTAACAATATCAAAGTTTAAACAAAACACATCAACAATAAACAACAGTGGGTTCATCTCATCTTACATTTCCCCACTACAATTAGTTGAAATTCTCTCAACATTAATTGTAGTTGTAAGTAGGTTAAGAAAAACAAAATGAAAAAAACAACAACTTACAAAAGATGTTGTCAATTAAGTGTTTTTTAGGCCGTGCACTGCCTGTTTATTATCAAAAAGTAATTTCAATTTTTGGGAATACAAAATTTTAATTTCAAAAGATTTTGTTATTCGTGCTTAATTCCCAGTTTTTATTATTGATAAAAACACTTGAAATTTATTGTTGATGGGATAAGCTATTCCTATGCATTTCACTGGTTGCTTAGGCCAGATCATCAGGAAACTTCATCCATAAAGGTTTTAGACAAACTAAAGATATTAAACCAAATAAAACTGTTAAACGTATAAGAATTATAGCAACAGTTCTACTTGTAACAATATCAAAGTTTAAACAAAACACATCAACAATAAACAACAGTGGGTTCATCTCATCTTACATTTCCCCACTACAATTAGTTGAAATTCTCTCAACATTAATTGTAGTTGTAAGTAGGTTAAGAAAAACAAAATGAAAAAAACAACAACTTACAAAAGATGTTGTCAATTAAGTGTTTTTTAGGCCGTGCACTGCCTGTTTATTATCAAAAAGTAATTTCAATTTTTGGGAATACAAAATTTTAATTTCAAAAGATTTTGTTATTCGTGCTTAATTCCCAGTTTTTATTATTGATAAAAACACTTGAAATTTATTGTTGATGGGATAAGCTATTCCTATGCATTTCACTGGTTGCTTAGGCCAGATCATCAGGAAACTTCATCCATAAAGGTTTTAGACAAACTAAAGATATTAAACCAAATAAAACTGTTAAACGTATAAGAATTATAGCAACAGTTCTACTTGTAACAATATCAAAGTTTAAACAAAACACATCAACAATAAACAACAGTGGGTTCATCTCATCTTACATTTCCCCACTACAATTAGTTGAAATTCTCTCAACATTAATTGTAGTTGTAAGTAGGTTAAGAAAAACAAAATGAAAAAAACAACAACTTACAAAAGATGTTGTCAATTAAGTGTTTTTTAGGCCGTGCACTGCCTGTTTATTATCAAAAAGTAATTTCAATTTTTGGGAATACAAAATTTTAATTTCAAAAGATTTTGTTATTCGTGCTTAATTCCCAGTTTTTATTATTGATAAAAACACTTGAAATTTATTGTTGATGGGATAAGCTATTCCTATGCATTTCACTGGTTGCTTAGGCCAGATCATCAGGAAACTTCATCCATAAAGGTTTTAGACAAACTAAAGATATTAAACCAAATAAAACTGTTAAACGTATAAGAATTATAGCAACAGTTCTACTTGTAACAATATCAAAGTTTAAACAAAACACATCAACAATAAACAACAGTGGGTTCATCTCATCTTACATTTCCCCACTACAATTAGTTGAAATTCTCTCAACATTAATTGTAGTTGTAAGTAGGTTAAGAAAAACAAAATGAAAAAAACAACAACTTACAAAAGATGTTGTCAATTAAGTGTTTTTTAGGCCGTGCACTGCCTGTTTATTATCAAAAAGTAATTTCAATTTTTGGGAATACAAAATTTTAATTTCAAAAGATTTTGTTATTCGTGCTTAATTCCCAGTTTTTATTATTGATAAAAACACTTGAAATTTATTGTTGATGGGATAAGCTATTCCTATGCATTTCACTGGTTGCTTAGGCCAGATCATCAGGAAACTTCTTCCATAAAGGTTTTAGACAAACTAAAGATATTAAACCAAATAAAACTGTTAAACGTATAAGAATTATAGCAACAGTTCTACTTGTAACAATATCAAAGTTTAAACAAAACACATCAACAATAAACAACAGTGGGTTCATCTCATCTTACATTTCCCCACTACAATTAGTTGAAATTCTCTCAACATTAATTGTAGTTGTAAGTAGGTTAAGAAAAACAAAATGAAAAAAACAACAACTTACAAAAGATGTTGTCAATTAAGTGTTTTTTAGGCCGTGCACTGCCTGTTTATTATCAAAAAGTAATTTCAATTTTTGGGAATACAAAATTTTAATTTCAAAAGATTTTGTTATTCGTGCTTAATTCCCAGTTTTTATTATTGATAAAAACACTTGAAATTTATTGTTGATGGGATAAGCTATTCCTATGCATTTCACTGGTTGCTTAGGCCAGATCATCAGGAAACTTCATCCATAAAGGTTTTAGACAAACTAAAGATATTAAACCAAATAAAACTGTTAAACGTATAAGAATTATAGCAACAGTTCTACTTGTAACAATATCAAAGTTTAAACAAAACACATCAACAATAAACAACAGTGGGTTCATCTCATCTTACATTTCCCCACTACAATTAGTTGAAATTCTCTCAACATTAATTGTAGTTGTAAGTAGGTTAAGAAAAACAAAATGAAAAAAACAACAACTTACAAAAGATGTTGTCAATTAAAGGTTTTTTAGGCCGTGCACTGCCTGTTTATTATCAAAAAGTAATTTCAATTTTTGGGAATACCAAATTTTAATTTCAAAAGATTTTGTTATTCGTGCTTAATTCCCAGTTTTTATTATTGATAAAAACACTTGAAATTTATTGTTGATGGGATAAGCTATTCCTATCATCAAATTTAATTTTTCATTAAATTTTTTTTATGAAGAAAGGAATTTTACAACATGAAAATTAATTAAAGTTGTTATTAATAATTTTAATTATTTTTCATGTTGTAAAATTCCTTTCTTCATAAAAATAATTTAATGAAAAATTAAATTTGATGAACTTAAGCCTGATTAATAATATTAAAATTTGGATTAAAAACCCATAAATAGTTCGACAAAAATAACCACAATACTTATTATTCAAAAGAAATATTTTTATTAGTTTATTTAAAATAATCTGTTTTTTATTTGGATTGCATTCTTCCAAGTGGCCCTTCATCAATATCTTGAAAAAGACAGTTATTCTTAATTTTTGGAATAATTGCCTTTCATATTTTTTTATAAAGTAGTGGAATATAGACTGTTTAGCTTTATTTTGTGTTAATCCTTTAGAATTATTAAATTGTAATAATATCTTTCTTTCGAGACGTACTACTTTGTCCAACATTTCTGTTAACTTAATATGGGAGCTGCTATCAACACTACGCTTTCCTTCTTTTTATTATTTTTCAGATATTACATCATTAAATATATACATGTTATGTTATATGAGTGAAATTTTTATTTGCTAAATTTGTTCATTGTAAAAAAAAATCGTTTTAAGGAGATCAAAATACTTTTTAAATAGAATGAAAAATATGGCTTTTTAAAATCAATTCGTAGCTAAATTAAATGAAGTTAAATTTTCTAGTTTAAACCACTACTTATTAGTAAAAAAAACCAATAAAAAATTATCATATATATATCCAATTTTACCGGTAATTTAACACAAATATTTAATTATTTTAAATGTTTGTTTCACTTAATACTTATATACTTTCGTTGATGATACGTCTTTTTGTTTCTGAAAATTACAAATTTATATAACGCAACATTTACAACTTGAAAAATAATAATAAATTCAATATTTTATTTAAAATTGCTCATAAATCCCATAAACATTTTACAAAGTTTTCTGCTTTGCATGTAAAATTATGAAATTTGATGTTACAATTTTCTGCATTTAAGATGACGGACGATATGTGCAGTTCTTTTAATTTTTTTTCAATAATGTTTTCTTACAAAAAATCCAACAGACACTTTGGCTGGTTGCCTATACCAAAAATATTTTACACAAACAAATACACACAGTCATTTCGAGCTGTGGTCATGCAAACTGTCAAGCAACAACAACATTACTAGTGAGGATCGTTTCTAAAACTTTTTTTTCCTCATTTTTCATGACTGAAGAAAGGCAAAAATGGATTTTTCCTCAAAAACATGAATGAATTTGGCGAAATATTAACAATTCATTCATGACTGTGAAAAATAGTTACATATTTTACATTTTTCATTTATGAAAAAAATTCAAGAATGGTTGAATATGAGCGATCACATTTGAATTTCTCTGAACTCTGATTTAAGGTGTATGTAGACGACATGATTTTTACATCTGACTTGTCAGGTTTTCAAGTCACATGTAATTGTGCATGTCTGTCAAAATTGCTGTTTTACAGAAGGTTTATAATATTCGGCCACAAACGTACATGTAATTTGCTTCTGACATTGTCTCTGTTTTTTCCCATTGTTTTTGCAAAAACCAAAATAATATTTTTTTTTTAATGCTGAAAAAACGTACCTTAAACGGCTCTTACACTTTCAATATATGTAACTATTCAACTATATCGCCAATAGGTTTGTAATATTCGAAGGTGACACAATAAATTGGTAAGAATCGAAATCAGAAAAGCTATATATTGCAACATTGCACTATGTTGTTTTGCTTTAAATGTTGTGTTTTTTTAGATAAGAGTTGCGCAATATTTTAATTGAAACCATTGTGCCACTTATTGAATAATATGGGGCCATATATGTAGAAATAATATGGCGAATAACATATACAATAAGATTGTAAATTGATGGGGCGCTTGACGCTTATGTATAAAAGAAGTATTTTTTACATGGGTACCTTAAATACAATAAATACTGTTCGCCATTAAATACTTGGATGAATAAATTCCAATAAAATATTTTTGTTCCATTTATTTTCATAAATAATTGTTTTTTTAACAAAAAGTACCATTTGGTGGGAAAAATACTCTTTTAGTTGAAGTTCAGTACCATTTAAAAATTTAAATTTTGCAACACTGCCCTTCACCACAAGGGGTGGATTTTACTGTGTTTTTTACGCATACACATTTTTGTATTTACATAAAATGCTCTCAATATATTTTAATTTAACGCTTCTTCAGTACAAGCGTTCGTAGCCGAGTTGTCTAAGTTCTCGCCTGAGACTCATAAGGTTGCGAGTTCGAGTCTCAAAAAAAATTTTTTTTTACTTAATTTTTTTTTTTTGTTTTAAAAAACGATTTTAAGATTAAATAAAGAATTATATAAAAGAAGAAACGGACTTAGATATATACATTTTTTGAATTTGTCATATTCTTCGGCATGACGAAATGAAAAGTTGGCGGGGCTCAATTAATATTTATTTATATCTAAAGCGGCTCATACACTTGCAATAAAATTGTTCAATTTAACGTATTGTAAAATTATATCGCCAATGTGTATGTGATATTTAAAGTTGGAACAATATATTGGCAGCAATCAAAAGACTTTTGATTTTTATTGCACAACGAAAAGAAAATGAAGTATGTTGGCAACATTGTATAGTGCTGTTTATGTTATTCCTATAGGTTATGTTCACCTTTTTATTGAATGAATGAAATCATTGTGCGACTTATTGCATAATATACGACAAAATGGAAATAATATGGCGAATGATATACAATTATATTTCCAGTTAATGGGTCGCTTAAAGAACGTTATTTATATAACTTCTTGTTCTTATCTCACCATGGTGAAGGGTATTTAAGATTCGGCATAGCCGAATATAGCACTCTTACTTGTTTTTATTAATCCCGGGATTTTTTTGGGATTTTTAATATATCAACATTTGTGTACAAAAATGTTCGTTTTTATTGAATTTTTATACTCTATATAAAAAAAAATTATTACAAATTATATTTCAGTTGTATTTTTTATTTTTATAATTCTTATTTTTCTTTTTTAAAAATATATGTTATATATATTGTGACGACCAAAAGTCGGAGCCCTCGTTTTTGAGTCACATGCCCTAGACTACACCACCACACCAGACCAATCCGGCCCAAGATGAATCATAATTGTTTGAATTTATTATTATATTTTGTGTTACACCGTATTGCATAGCTTATATTATCCTTGAGTGAATGAATTCATATTATGTTTAACTTAATTTTCTTGCTAGAGTGAATTCTATAATTTATATTATCTTCGTGCTTTTATTATTATTTGTATTAAATAAGAGTTCATTTATTTACTAATTTTGAAATTAATGGACCGATGGCTTCCGCCATCTGGTGGCGAGTAGAAAGGAGTAGGACACGACAACATACACTTATGAGCAATCATGATAAATAATTATATTAGTATGAGTGTGTAAATGTACACCGGCAAACAGTATAAAAGCGGATTACGCACCATAAGGCAGGGGAGTCAGTCGGCAGCCGGCAAACGGGTAAGGTCTTATTTAGCTGTGAGAGGTTACACTTCTACAGCTAACTAATATCTAGCGTTCATTTGAAGAGAGGTTACACTTCTTTTATTTGATTCCACTCGTTGCTAGGAAAGATTGCAAGACAAGAGAAGAGCGGTGTAGACTAAATTCTCTTGGTTTGTTTTCTGACCTTTTCCCTGACTATCGTGAGACAGCGCTAGAGAGCAGGGTGATACTGCATCTCGAGAGAACAGCGGTGTAGACTAAATTCTCTCGACGTGTAGTAGACCGCCCGGTAACGACTGCAAAGCAAGAGAACAGCGGTGTAGACTAAATTCTCTTGGTTTGTCGTCTGCCTTCTCTTGGCTACCTTGGCCTTTCTGTCTAAGCCGTCGTGTGTGTCGCGTCGCTATCCTCGTGTGTGTTGTCGGTTCCGTCCCGAGAGTTATATTTAATTTGCCAACTATTGCAGTAAAGTTGTAAAATTAAGAGAAACAAATAAACTGAGCGTACGGTTTATAACGTTTGAAGAAAAGAGCGAGTCCGTTGTTTCATTTCTCTGGTCATTAAATAAATTTTTGTAACGAACCCTGGGAGCCGCGAGCTCTACCCCAGCATAAGGTGGAAAACACCTTATGCTGTTTATTTAAAAAAATCGCGGAATTCCCGGATCGGGATTTCAAAATCCCGGGATTTTCTAAAATCAATCCAGATTGGCATCCCTAGTAAGTATGTACCTATAGTTATTTGTTGGACGTAGTGGATCAACTGCATCAATTATTTTAGTGTTAAAGCTATTTGTTGGTGTATCCGTTATTTTAAGCGGTTCTCTAGGGTGTCTAATTTGTTTGTTTTTTGACACAGATCGCAGTTAGATACATAGTTTTGTATGCTTTTATTCATACCTTTCCAAATGTATTTTTGTTTCAATTCCAACACAGTCTTTCTTACTCCGAAATGACCTCCTTGGGGTGTATCATGATATAATTTAATTAGGTCTAGCTTTCTCTCCTCGGCTGGTATATTCTGAGGTTTTTTATATAATATTATCACTATGTCATCTTTATTGTTTCCACAATACTTATTGTATTTGACCTTAAAATCATCCGCGGGAATTATACTCAATATTGCATCATTACTTTTGATTGCAAATTTCTTATTGTAAATGTTTCTTACTTTCTGTAAATACGATGATAGCTTATCCATAAGAGTACCTAAATACAATGGATTATCGCTACATCTAACACGTGTTTCATTATTTTCTATATCACACTTTACTGTGTGTTCATATAATTTTCTTATATCGCTTATTGGCCTCTTTTCTAATATAAATTTCAATTTATTTGCGCGCTTAATATCATTGATGGAAGTGCAGTCCCACATATAGAGTTGACAAGCTCGGTATGAGATCCGCTTATGATATTATTATTTTCTGATGACTTTTTGCTCGTACTTCTTGTTACTACTAGTGTTTTCTTTATCCTCTCATCATTCTCTGATGGTATCATGTTTTTCAATATGTCAGAATTAATTTCTACTCTTGACAGTGCATCTGCATTTCTGTTCTTTGCCCCCTTTTTGTATATTATCTCGAAGTCATATTCTGAAAGCTCTAATCTAATTCTTGTTAATTTTGAACTAGGATTTTTTGCGAATATAGGGATACCAATGGTCTATGGTCGGAAATGGTCTGAAATATTGTATTCCTCAATAAATACCTAGCAATTATTTTTCAATTACGGGTTTGTTTTTCTCATGTTTGTTGAGAGATCTACTTGCATTGGATATACGTAGATCTTCACCAATTGGACCTTGAGATAAAACTGCACCTAGTGCGAAATCCGATGTAGATGTAGAATCGGTGGACTGATAAGTTTGTTTTAAAGAGTTTTAAATGCTATTTGGCATTCTTGAGATCATTAAAATTGTATGCCCTTCTTCAATAATTTGTTTAAACAAGTAGCAATATCTGCGAAATTTTTGATAAATCTTCTATAGTAAATGCAAAATGCCACGAATCTTCTTACGTTGTCGGCACTACTCGGAATTGGGTATTTTGAAATTGCTTCATACTTGCTCGGGTTTGGTTTGATACCACTTGATGTTACATATCAAATGTCCTGAATATACTACTTCTGGTTTAAGAAAACAACACTTGCTTGCATTCAGTTTCCATTCTTGTCTGGTTTCCAAGTGACAAGCAATAGATTGTGTAGTAAAATTTATATGAAAAGCACTCAAAAAAATTAGTGATTTTCATATAAATAATTCTACACAAACAATTGTTTGTCACCTGGAAACAGCACATATATTTAGATAATCTGTCAAAACATTAATTAAGTTGTCGTTGTGATGTTGAAAGCTACATCCAAAAACAATTATGTCATCCGCATATAAAAATGCTTCAGACTGCAATCCGGACAATGCTATTGTTAGCATTCTTTGAAAACTATTTTCAATCCAAAAGGTAACCTGGTATACTGGTTATGACCATTTGGAGTTGAAAAACGGTATACAGTCTTGAATCCCTATCAAGTTCGATTTGACGGAATGAACTTGTCATGTCCGAGGTAGAGAAATATTTTACTCTACCCAGTTTATCAAACACATCATCTAGTCAAGATAAGGGAAATTTGTCATTTACTATCTTGTCATTCAGTTTCCTGAAATACACAACTAAGCTCCATTTCTGCAGATCGTTCTGGCCCTTTTTGGGAACTAACAAAAGTGGAGCGTTGTATGGGCTTATAGAGGGTTCTATGATTTTTTGTTTTAATAGCCCTTTAAACTGATTATTTATCTCCTCTGTATGCGTCTTTGGTAAACGATAGTTTTTTATGTAAACTGGATTTGAGGCATTCAATTGGATAGTTTGATTATAGAAATTGTTCGTTATCAAATTATCCAAATTATTATCCAAATGATATACTGACTGATGTCTCTTAAGAATTTTTAACAAACTTCCTTTTGCTACGTTATCCTGGTTGTCTATATCGAGTTCGTTTAAGATTCGATTGAATCGTTCCTCATCGCATTTAATCCTTTTTTCAATAGTTCTGTATATATTTGAAACATTTAGTAGTTTTATATGTTTGTTTCCATTTTTTGGAATTATGGCGTTTGCCTGAAATACGCCTTCTATTATTTCTCTATTGCATCTACTGCATCTTCTATAATGTCTATACCAAATGGTATTATAATTTCCCTTCTTGGTGGAATTTTCATAAATTTTACATCAAATCCGTTGTCAGTTTCGAGCCAGCTCTTGACGAGTACGGACGTGTATCAGTGAGTAAGAGAAAATAAAAAAAAAATAAAAAAAAATTTGTAATAGGTGAAAAAAAAAAATATTTGTAATAGCTAAAAAAAAGAACAGTAACTAAGGTGCCCGAAGAGATTTGTGAATGAGCCTCACAAATACTCCCAATAAGGAGAGTAGGCCCAGCACAAATAGCAGAAATGCGTATATTGTGGTAAGCTCCCCGAGAGTGAGCAATGAAAACATTCGATACCCAGAATTAAATAAAAATTATTTAAGTGCAAAAATTGCCAGCGCAACTGGTTTTCCATACAGCAATTTAAGTGCAAGTGTGCCCAACCTGAGCAAGTGTGTTGATCCGACCGTAAATGTGGTTCAAAGTGTGAAGTCGTCTGACCAGAGGAATAATAACGAAAAACCTGGAACATCACGATTAGCATTAATAAATACAGGAGCTGTGCCAAAAAGTACTAAAGTGCAAACAGGCATGGACAGATATATTACAATAACTAAGAGAAAGGCTAGCCCTAGGTCCACCCAACAGGAACGCACGGCCAAACAATACAAAGGCTCTAACGCAGTCTCTTTGCCAACAAATGGTAACAGATTCTCTGTACTATCCATACCTGACGATGAAGAAGCAGAATCAGCACATGGAACAGCCACTAAAGAAGTTAAACCGCCCCCTATCTATCTGCGGGAGCAAACATCAAATAGCATAGTCAACATGTTGATTCAACTGGTAGGTAAGAATAATTTCAACGTCGTTTCTATACGACGCGGGCAAATTCAAGAAACCAAAATTCAAGCCAGTACAGAAACGAACTTTCGTATTATATCAAGACACCTGGACGCAGAAAATAAAAGTTACTATACATATCAATTAAAAAGTGCTAAGGGATTGATTATTGTCATAAAAGGCATAGATAGTTCTGTTCTTACAGAGGAAATAAAATCTGCCATAGAGCTAGAGGGGTATGAGGTAAAATCTGTTCATAACATTTTGAACAGGAATAAAGTTCCTCAACCAATGCACCGCGTTGAAATATCGTTTGATTCATCGGTTCTCAAAACCAAAAATTCAGTTCATCCCATATACAACTTGCGCTACCTACTCAACAGAAGAATAACTGTTGAGGAGCCATTAAAACGAAAGGGTCCCTCCCAATGCACAAACTGTCAGGAATATGGACATACAAAATCATATTGTAAATTGCCTCACGTATGTGTGGTGACGCTCATAAAACCGCCGAATGTAATCGTTTTAAAGCTGACCCGAATGTTAAGAAATGCAGCAACTGTGGCTAAAATCACACGGCAAACTATAGGGGTTGTAGAGTCTTCTTGCATTTAAAAAAACCTGCTTTAGTTCAAAAATATACTCACTCCCAATATGGTCCGTCACATGCGCCCAGCCAAGCCGCTGGCTCTATTGCTAGTACTTCACAAACAAACAATCAAAACCAATCATATGCCCAAGTCTTAAAAGGAAACCCTAATGCGAAAAATCCCACGAGTACTTCTAACGCAAAGCAACCTCCAAACGCTAATGTTCCTAGGGAAGGTCTACAAATGCCTTCTGGAAATATGCCTACCTCAATTGAAAATTTAATTCAAACTATGAATAACTTCATGGTCACTATGCAGAACATGTTTCAGGAAATGATGCGAAACCAGAACATGCTCCTGCAAGTTCTACTCAACAAAAAATGAACCAGTTAAAAATATGTTTCTGGAATGCAAACGGGTTATCCCAACATAAACACGAAGTTGCAAACTTTCTTCATAGGCATGAAATCGACGTACTTCTTGTCTCTGAAACACACTTTACTCATAAAAACTGCTTTAGGGTAAATGGATACCTTACGTATGACACAAAACATCCCAGCGGACGAGCCTGTGGTGGCACAGCCATAATTGTGCACAAACACATCAGACACTTGCCATTGCCAGAGTACGAAGAATATTGTATCCAGGCCACATCTATAAATCTTACTGATTTCAATCTAACGTTAACATCCGTTTATTGTCCCCCGAGGCACAAAATTGTAAACGATAAATTTCTCAACTTCTTCTCCACATTGGGCCAGAAATTCATTGCTGCTGGCGACTACAACGCTAAACATACATATTGGGGCTCCAGACTTATTAGTCCTAGAGGTAATCAGCTATACAATACCGTAACTGCAAGTAATTTTGATGTGGTATCGAGTGGTAAGCCTACCTATTGGCCAACCGACTTCAATAAGCTACCAGACTTTATTGACTTTGCTGTAATTTAAAACATCAAGCGGTACTAGTTAGTTCCTCCTATGATCTTTCGTCTGATCATTCACCTTCAATCCTCATTTTAAAAGGTAACTCTGACGCTGCAGCTGCAAACTTTATTTCCTATCCAAACAGAAACACAAATTGGTTAAAGTATAAAATGTATGTGAGCTCTCACCTATCACAGTGCATTCTCCTCAAAAATTCATCTGACATCCAAATAGCTGTCGACCGATTTACAGAAGTCTTGTATACTGCAGCAAGAAATGCAACCCCAATCAAGCGGACAATTAAACGTGCTCCTTACAATACATCGACGGATATAGAGGCCCTTATCAGAGAAAAAAGGAAGTTAAGAAGACAATGGCAAAACAGTCGTTCCCCAACCACTAAGACTACTACAATTATGCCTGACCACTCTTCGCAACAAATTGAGACAGAACCACGAGTCCGCAATAGAAGGCTTTCTAAACAGCCTAGACGCCACAAAAAACACCAATTATAGCTTATGGAAGGCTGTACGGCATATGAAATGCCCTATAACCCAAGAATCTCCATTAAGACTGGAAAACCGCACTTGGGCCAAAAACACACATGAGAAATTAAACGCTTTCGCGGGCCACCTTGAGAAAGTTTTCACGCCACATGATGCACATACTTGTTCCTGTCGTCCAATCATTCCTGATAAGGTAAACCATCCATTAAAATTTAACATAACTCAAGTAAAATCTGCAATAGAAAAAGTGAATATTAGAAAATCTCCCGGACCTGACCGCATCACAGGGTCAATGATAAGAAACCTACCATCGTCTGCTTCCAGAATCTTGCTGCTCATTTTTAACGCTATATTAAGAGTCGGATACTTCCCATCCTCATGGAAGAGGTCTATAATTGTTATGATTCCCAAGCCAGGAAAAGATGCTAGCCAGGTTGCGTCGTACAGACCGATAAGCTTATTGTCAATCCTATCGAAGCTTTTCGAAAAAATATTCGTTTTAAGTATAACTCCTCATCTAAATGAACAAGACATCATCCCGGACCACCAGTTCGGATTCAGAGCGAAACATGGTACAATAGAACAAGTGCATAGAATTGTCACCCTTATTAGATCGGCGTTTGAGAAAAAGCAATACTGCTCAGCACTGTTTATAGACATTTCCCAAGCTTTTGACAAAGTTTGGCATGATGGGCTACTCATCAAAATAAAACGAATGCTTCCTCAAAACACTCACAAGCTTCTGGAGAGCTATCTAACAGGCAGAACATTCATAGTAAGGTCGCAAGATAAATACTCCCCCCTCAAGAAAATTTCTGCTGGTGTTCCCCAAGGCAGCATATTAGGACAGCTTCTATATATAATATACACAGCGGATATGCCAACAAACCTGAGCACGCATACCTCTACATTTGCAGACGACACAGCATTTATTAGCGTTAACCATGACCC
This sequence comes from Pollenia angustigena, assembly GCA_930367215.1. NCBI lineage: Eukaryota > Metazoa > Arthropoda > Insecta > Diptera > Polleniidae > Pollenia > Pollenia angustigena. The sequence continues at coordinate 3,550,862 of OV884061.1, read as the reverse complement.
AAAAGTCGCATCGCAAAATCTGCAGTCCCACATCAATGAACTAGAGGCCTGGCTAGAAAAATGGAGAATAAAGGTTAACCCGGCTAAATGTGCTCACTTAACTTTCACGCTCAGAAGACAAACGTGCCCAGCTGTAAAAATAAATAACATCACTGTTCCGGTAGAAAACCATGTTAAGTACTTGGGAATTCATATAGATAGACGCTTGACCTGGTCGCGTCATATTGAAGCGAAAATAACGGCTATGAAACTTAAAGCAGCTCAACTACATTGGCTTCTCGGTCGAAACTCAAACTTGTCCTTAGACAACAAAATTCTCTTATACAAGTCCATCATAAAACCAATATGGACATATGGCATCCAATTATGGGGTACTGCATGCGCATCTAACATCCAAAAGCTTCAAAGAAGACAGTCTAGAATATAACGACAAATTGTCTGCGCCCCATGGTATATACGTAATGAAATTATCCACAGAGATCTCAACGTCCCCACTATCCAGGAGGAAATTAAAAAATATTCAATAAGCTACATCGATAAACTAATGGTCCACCCTAACTACCTCGCTCGGGGTTTGCTTCAGTTCGAAGGTCACCAGAGGCTAAAAAGAACCGATACTTTGAGCCTAATTAGAAGACATTTTTAAAATTTGAATACAGCAGTTAGTGGTTACACTGGTAACAACTAATAAACAACAAGTAGAATTAAGATTTGAATACATATTGTAAATTTCGATAAGAAAGATTCAATAATAAAAATAAATTAAAAAAAAAAAAAAAAAAATCCGTTGTCATATATCGGCAATTTAAAAATTTCTTCTCCTACGTTAACAGTAAGTATAAATATCTCATAGTTGCAATTGTATTTTAGTAAAAATCACTTCCGATTATGCCGTCAGTGCCAATGGGAAAATCTTCTCCAATCATATGTATTCTTTGTTTAAATATTGTTTCATCAATTTGTATAGATAATTCTGTTGAACCTTATCATTTTATTTCTTCTCTTGTGATTCCTGTTAAACAGCAATAGTCATCTGGATCTTCATCGTGCTCTGGTACCAAATCTTCTTTGCAGAGAGATAAGTCTGCACCTGTATCTATCAGAAAGGTTAAAACACGATGTGTGTTCAACACATTTACACGTACACAAAATGTATGTATTTCGTCCCCTATTATTATTATTATTATGGCTGTTACTGTTGCGATAGGTATTGTTATTACTATTGCTTCTATTGTTGTCTCCGTTACTGTCTCTGTTGTCGTTATTATTGATTGATTGATTTATTCTTTATTAGATAAGACAGTACAACAAGAACGGTGTCTTATATTACAGTACTGTAGAATTAAAGTTATACATATGTGGCACAATATGTCTGTGGTTAAAATTGTTCCTTATATAGTTACCTCTATTACTTTTATTTACCCCGCTACGGTTTGTTCTATTATTGTAATTGTTTCTATTCTGACTGTTATTGTTAAATCCATTGTTGTTATTTTTTGGATATCTGTTTCAATTGTTACTTCTATTGAAATTGTTGTAATTGTTGCTTCTGTTGTGGGAATAATTAGTATTGGTACTATTCCCATTATTATAGAAATCCCTGACTTTGTTTCTTGGTTGACTAGTTTGGAACATTATTTGGTTTTGCCTAAATTCTGTTGCTATTTCTATCGCCTATGTGCTAGAAATCGCAAATCGCAAGAAAGTTGTGATTACGATTTGAAATCAAAAAGTAGGTGTGCTGGAGTTCGTAATCGCCTTAAATTTGGCGATCTTAAATCACAAGCCTACAGTAATGTGATCCACATGTGAACTTGTAAATTTCCTTTAAAATTTATTTTCAACATCAAAAAATAGCATATAAAAAGGAAATTTAATGTTTTTCCTTTCCATTTATTTTAAAAACTCATAATCTTTTGAGAAAATTTTCCCACTGCCTGTTTATTATCAAAAAGTAATTTCAATTTTTGGGAATACAAAATTTTAATTTCAAAAGATTTTGTTATTCGTGCTTAATTCCCAGTTTTTATTATTGATAAAAACACTTGAAATTTATTGTTGATGGGATAAGCTATTCCTATGCATTTCACTGGTTGCTTAGGCCAGATCATCAGGAAACTTCATCCATAAAGGTTTTAGACAAACTAAAGATATTAAACCAAATAAAACTGTTAAACGTATAAGAATTATAGCAACAGTTCTACTTGTAACAATATCAAAGTTTAAACAAAACACATCAACAATAAACAACAGTGGGTTCATCTCATCTTACATTTCCCCACTACAATTAGTTGAAATTCTCTCAACATTAATTGTAGTTGTAAGTAGGTTAAGAAAAACAAAATGAAAAAAACAACAACTTACAAAAGATGTTGTCAATTAAGTGTTTTTTAGGCCGTGCACTGCCTGTTTATTATCAAAAAGTAATTTCAATTTTTGGGAATACAAAATTTTAATTTCAAAAGATTTTGTTATTCGTGCTTAATTCCCAGTTTTTATTATTGATAAAAACACTTGAAATTTATTGTTGATGGGATAAGCTATTCCTATGCATTTCACTGGTTGCTTAGGCCAGATCATCAGGAAACTTCATCCATAAAGGTTTTAGACAAACTAAAGATATTAAACCAAATAAAACTGTTAAACGTATAAGAATTATAGCAACAGTTCTACTTGTAACAATATCAAAGTTTAAACAAAACACATCAACAATAAACAACAGTGGGTTCATCTCATCTTACATTTCCCCACTACAATTAGTTGAAATTCTCTCAACATTAATTGTAGTTGTAAGTAGGTTAAGAAAAACAAAATGAAAAAAACAACAACTTACAAAAGATGTTGTCAATTAAAGGTTTTTTAGGCCGTGCACTGCCTGTTTATTATCAAAAAGTAATTTCAATTTTTGGGAATACCAAATTTTAATTTCAAAAGATTTTGTTATTCGTGCTTAATTCCCAGTTTTTATTATTGATAAAAACACTTGAAATTTATTGTTGATGGGATAAGCTATTCCTATGCATTTCACTGGTTGCTTAGGCCAGATCATCAGGAAACTTCATCCATAAAGGTTTTAGACAAACTAAAGATATTAAACCAAATAAAACTGTTAAACGTATAAGAATTATAGCAACAGTTCTACTTGTAACAATATCAAAGTTTAAACAAAACACATCAACAATAAACAACAGTGGGTTCATCTCATCTTACATTTCCCCACTACAATTAGTTGAAATTCTCTCAACATTAATTGTAGTTGTAAGTAGGTTAAGAAAAACAAAATGAAAAAAACAACAACTTACAAAAGATGTTGTCAATTAAGTGTTTTTTAGGCCGTGCACTGCCTGTTTATTATCAAAAAGTAATTTCAATTTTTGGGAATACAAAATTTTAATTTCAAAAGATTTTGTTATTCGTGCTTAATTCCCAGTTTTTATTATTGATAAAAACACTTGAAATTTATTGTTGATGGGATAAGCTATTCCTATGCATTTCACTGGTTGCTTAGGCCAGATCATCAGGAAACTTCATCCATAAAGGTTTTAGACAAACTAAAGATATTAAACCAAATAAAACTGTTAAACGTATAAGAATTATAGCAACAGTTCTACTTGTAACAATATCAAAGTTTAAACAAAACACATCAACAATAAACAACAGTGGGTTCATCTCATCTTACATTTCCCCACTACAATTAGTTGAAATTCTCTCAACATTAATTGTAGTTGTAAGTAGGTTAAGAAAAACAAAATGAAAAAAACAACAACTTACAAAAGATGTTGTCAATTAAGTGTTTTTTAGGCCGTGCACTGCCTGTTTATTATCAAAAAGTAATTTAAATTTTTGGGAATACAAAATTTTAATTTCAAAAGATTTTGTTATTCGTGCTTAATTCCCAGTTTTTATTATTGATAAAAACACTTGAAATTTATTGTTGATGGGATAAGCTATTCCTATGCATTTCACTGGTTGCTTAGGCCAGATCATCAGGAAACTTCATCCATAAAGGTTTTAGACAAACTAAAGATATTAAACCAAATAAAACTGTTAAACGTATAAGAATTATAGCAACAGTTCTACTTGTAACAATATCAAAGTTTAAACAAAACACATCAACAATAAACAACAGTGGGTTCATCTCATCTTACATTTCCCCACTACAATTAGTTGAAATTCTCTCAACATTAATTGTAGTTGTAAGTAGGTTAAGAAAAACAAAATGAAAAAAACAACAACTTACAAAAGATGTTGTCAATTAAGTGTTTTTTAGGCCGTGCACTGCCTGTTTATTATCAAAAAGTAATTTCAATTTTTGGGAATACAAAATTTTAATTTCAAAAGATTTTGTTATTCGTGCTTAATTCCCAGTTTTTATTATTGATAAAAACACTTGAAATTTATTGTTGATGGGATAAGCTATTCCTATCATCAAATTTAATTTTTCATTAAATTTTTTTTATGAAGAAAGGAATTTTACAACATGAAAATTAATTAAAGTTGTTATTAATAATTTTAATTATTTTTCATGTTGTAAAATTCCTTTCTTCATAAAAATAATTTAATGAAAAATTAAATTTGATGAACTTAAGCCTGATTAATAATATTAAAATTTGGATTAAAAACCCATAAATAGTTCGACAAAAATAACCACAATACTTATTATTCAAAAGAAATATTTTTATTAGTTTATTTAAAATAATCTGTTTTTTATTTGGATTGCATTCTTCCAAGTGGCCCTTCATCAATATCTTGAAAAAGACAGTTATTCTTAATTTTTGGAATAATTGCCTTTCATATTTTTTTATAAAGTAGTGGAATATAGACTGTTTAGCTTTATTTTGTGTTAATCCTTTAGAATTATTAAATTGTAATAATATCTTTCTTTCGAGACGTACTACTTTGTCCAACATTTCTGTTAACTTAATATGGGAGCTGCTATCAACACTACGCTTTCCTTCTTTTTATTATTTTTCAGATATTACATCATTAAATATATACATGTTATGTTATATGAGTGAAATTTTTATTTGCTAAATTTGTTCATTGTAAAAAAAAATCGTTTTAAGGAGATCAAAATACTTTTTAAATAGAATGAAAAATATGGCTTTTTAAAATCAATTCGTAGCTAAATTAAATGAAGTTAAATTTTCTAGTTTAAACCACTACTTATTAGTAAAAAAAACCAATAAAAAATTATCATATATATATCCAATTTTACCGGTAATTTAACACAAATATTTAATTATTTTAAATGTTTGTTTCACTTAATACTTATATACTTTCGTTGATGATACGTCTTTTTGTTTCTGAAAATTACAAATTTATATAACGCAACATTTACAACTTGAAAAATAATAATAAATTCAATATTTTATTTAAAATTGCTCATAAATCCCATAAACATTTTACAAAGTTTTCTGCTTTGCATGTAAAATTATGAAATTTGATGTTACAATTTTCTGCATTTAAGATGACGGACGATATGTGCAGTTCTTTTAATTTTTTTTCAATAATGTTTTCTTACAAAAAATCCAACAGACACTTTGGCTGGTTGCCTATACCAAAAATATTTTACACAAACAAATACACACAGTCATTTCGAGCTGTGGTCATGCAAACTGTCAAGCAACAACAACATTACTAGTGAGGATCGTTTCTAAAACTTTTTTTTCCTCATTTTTCATGACTGAAGAAAGGCAAAAATGGATTTTTCCTCAAAAACATGAATGAATTTGGCGAAATATTAACAATTCATTCATGACTGTGAAAAATAGTTACATATTTTACATTTTTCATTTATGAAAAAAATTCAAGAATGGTTGAATATGAGCGATCACATTTGAATTTCTCTGAACTCTGATTTAAGGTGTATGTAGACGACATGATTTTTACATCTGACTTGTCAGGTTTTCAAGTCACATGTAATTGTGCATGTCTGTCAAAATTGCTGTTTTACAGAAGGTTTATAATATTCGGCCACAAACGTACATGTAATTTGCTTCTGACATTGTCTCTGTTTTTTCCCATTGTTTTTGCAAAAACCAAAATAATATTTTTTTTTTAATGCTGAAAAAACGTACCTTAAACGGCTCTTACACTTTCAATATATGTAACTATTCAACTATATCGCCAATAGGTTTGTAATATTCGAAGGTGACACAATAAATTGGTAAGAATCGAAATCAGAAAAGCTATATATTGCAACATTGCACTATGTTGTTTTGCTTTAAATGTTGTGTTTTTTTAGATAAGAGTTGCGCAATATTTTAATTGAAAGCATTGTGCCACTTATTGAATAATATGGGGCCATATATGTAGAAATAATATGGCGAATAACATATACAATAAGATTGTAAATTGATGGGGCGCTTGACGCTTATGTATAAAAGAAGTATTTTTTACATGGGTACCTTAAATACAATAAATACTGTTCGCCATTAAATACTTGGATGAATAAATTCCAATAAAATATTTTTGTTCCATTTATTTTCATAAATAATTGTTTTTTTAACAAAAAGTACCATTTGGTGGGAAAAATACTCTTTTAGTTGAAGTTCAGTACCATTTAAAAATTTAAATTTTGCAACACTGCCCTTCACCACAAGGGGTGGATTTTACTGTGTTTTTTACGCATACACATTTTTGTATTTACATAAAATGCTCTCAATATATTTTAATTTAACGCTTCTTCAGTACAAGCGTTCGTAGCCGAGTTGTCTAAGTTCTCGCCTGAGACTCATAAGGTTGCGAGTTCGAGTCTCAAAAAAAAATTTTTTTTACTTAATTTTTTTTTTTTGTTTTAAAAAACGATTTTAAGATTAAATAAAGAATTATATAAAAGAAGAAACGGACTTAGATATATACATTTTTTGAATTTGTCATATTCTTCGGCATGACGAAATGAAAAGTTGGCGGGGCTCAATTAATATTTATTTATATCTAAAGCGGCTCATACACTTGCAATAAAATTGTTCAATTTAACGTATTGTAAAATTATATCGCCAATGTGTATGTGATATTTAAAGTTGGAACAATATATTGGCAGCAATCAAAAGACTTTTGATTTTTATTGCACAACGAAAAGAAAATGAAGTATGTTGGCAACATTGTATAGTGCTGTTTATGTTATTCCTATAGGTTATGTTCACCTTTTTATTGAATGAATGAAATCATTGTGCGACTTATTGCATAATATACGACAAAATGGAAATAATATGGCGAATGATATACAATTATATTTCCAGTTAATGGGTCGCTTAAAGAACGTTATTTATATAACTTCTTGTTCTTATCTCACCATGGTGAAGGGTATTTAAGATTCGGCATAGCCGAATATAGCACTCTTACTTGTTTTTATTAATCCCGGGATTTTTTTGGGATTTTTAATATATCAACATTTGTGTACAAAAATGTTCGTTTTTATTGAATTTTTATACTCTATATAAAAAAAAATTATTACAAATTATATTTCAGTTGTATTTTTTATTTTTATAATTCTTATTTTTCTTTTTTAAAAATATATGTTATATATATTGTGACGACCAAAAGTCGGAGCCCTCGTTTTTGAGTCACATGCCCTAGACTACACCACCACACCAGACCAATCCGGCCCAAGATGAATCATAATTGTTTGAATTTATTATTATATTTTGTGTTACACCGTATTGCATAGCTTATATTATCCTTGAGTGAATGAATTCATATTATGTTTAACTTAATTTTCTTGCTAGAGTGAATTCTATAATTTATATTATCTTCGTGCTTTTATTATTATTTGTATTAAATAAGAGTTCATTTATTTACTAATTTTGAAATTAATGGACCGATGGCTTCCGCCATCTGGTGGCGAGTAGAAAGGAGTAGGACACGACAACATACACTTATGAGCAATCATGATAAATAATTATATTAGTATGAGTGTGTAAATGTACACCGGCAAACAGTATAAAAGCGGATTACGCACCATAAGGCAGGGGAGTCAGTCGGCAGCCGGCAAACGGGTAAGGTCTTATTTAGCTGTGAGAGGTTACTCTTCTACAGCTAACTAATATCTAGCGTTCATTTGAAGAGAGGTTACACTTCTTTTATTTGATTCCACTCGTTGCTAGGAAAGATTGCAAGACAAGAGAAGAGCGGTGTAGACTAAATTCTCTTGGTTTGTTTTCTGACCTTTTCCCTGACTATCGTGAGACAGCGCTAGAGAGCAGGGTGATACTGCATCTCGAGAGAACAGCGGTGTAGACTAAATTCTCTCGACGTGTAGTAGACCGCCCGGTAACGACTGCAAAGCAAGAGAACAGCGGTGTAGACTAAATTCTCTTGGTTTGTCGTCTGCCTTCTCTTGGCTACCTTGGCCTTTCTGTCTAAGCCGTCGTGTGTGTCGCGTCGCTATCCTCGTGTGTGTTGTCGGTTCCGTCCCGAGAGTTATATTTAATTTGCCAACTATTGCAGTAAAGTTGTAAAATTAAGAGAAACAAATAAACTGAGCGTACGGTTTATAACGTTTGAAGAAAAGAGCGAGTCCGTTGTTTCATTTCTCTGGTCATTAAATAAATTTTTGTAACGAACCCTGGGAGCCGCGAGCTCTACCCCAGCATAAGGTGGAAAACACCTTATGCTGTTTATTTAAAAAAATCGCGGAATTCCCGGATCGGGATTTCAAAATCCCGGGATTTTCTAAAATCAATCCAGATTGGCATCCCTAGTAAGTATGTACCTATAGTTATTTGTTGGACGTAGTGGATCAACTGCATCAATTATTTTAGTGTTAAAGCTATTTGTTGGTGTATCCGTTATTTTAAGCGGTTCTCTAGGGTGTCTAATTTGTTTGTTTTTTGACACAGATCGCAGTTAGATACATAGTTTTGTATGCTTTTATTCATACCTTTCCAAATGTATTTTTGTTTCAATTCCAACACAGTCTTTCTTACTCCGAAATGACCTCCTTGGGGTGTATCATGATATAATTTAATTAGGTCTAGCTTTCTCTCCTCGGCTGGTATATTCTGAGGTTTTTTATATAATATTATTACTATGTCATCTTTATTGTTTCCACAATACTTATTGTATTTGGCCTTAAAATCATCCGCGGGAATTATACTCAATATTGCATCATTACTTTTGATTGCAAATTTCTTATTGTAAATGTTTCTTACTTTCTGTAAATACGATGATAGCTTATCCATAAGAGTACCTAAATACAATGGATTATCGCTACATCTAACACGTGTATCATTATTTTCTATATCACACTTTACTGTGTGTTCATATAATTTTCTTATATCGCTTATTGGCCTCTTTTCTAATATAAATTTCAATTTATTTGCGCGCTTAATATCATTGATGGAAGTGCAGTCCCACATATAGAGTTGACAAGCTCGGTATGAGATCCGCTTATGATATTATTATTTTCTGATGACTTTTTGCTCGTACTTCTTGTTACTACTAGTGTTTTCTTTATCCTCTCATCATTCTCTGATGGTATCATGTTTTTCAATATGTCAGAATTAATTTCTACTCTTGACAGTGCATCTGCATTTCTGTTCTTTGCCCCCTTTTTGTATATTATCTCGAAGTCATATTCTGAAAGCTCTAATCTAATTCTTGTTAATTTTGAACTAGGATTTTTTGCGAATATAGGGATACCAATGGTCTATGGTCGGAAATGGTCTGAAATATTGTATTCCTCAATAAATACCTAGCAATTATTTTTCAATTACGGGTTTGTTTTTCTCATGTTTGTTGAGAGATCTACTTGCATTGGATATACGTAGATCTTCACCAATTGGACCTTGAGATAAAACTGCACCTAGTGCGAAATCCGATGTAGATGTAGAATCGGTGGACTGATAAGTTTGTTTTAAAGAGTTTTAAATGCTATTTGGCATTCTTGAGATCATTAAAATTGTATGCCCTTCTTCAATAATTTGTTTAAACAAGTAGCAATATCTGCGAAATTTTTAATAAATCTTCTATAGTAAATGCAAAATGCCACGAATCTTCTTACGTTGTCGGCACTACTCGGAATTGGGTATTTTGAAATTGCTTCATACTTGCTCGGGTTTGGTTTGATACCACTTGATGTTACATATCAAATGTCCTGAATATACTACTTCTGGTTTAAGAAAACAACACTTGCTTGCATTCAGTTTCCATTCTTGTCTGGTTTCCAAGTGACAAGCAATAGATTGTGTAGTAAAATTTATATGAAAAGCACTCAAAAAAATTAGTGATTTTCATATAAATAATTCTACACAAACAATTGTTTGTCACCTGGAAACAGCACATATATTTAGATAATCTGTCAAAACATTAATTAAGTTGTCGTTGTGATGTTGAAAGCTACATCCAAAAACAATTATGTCATCCGCATATAAAAATGCTTCAGACTGCAATCCGGACAATGCTATTGTTAGCATTCTTTGAAAACTATTTTCAATCCAAAAGGTAACCTGGTATACTGGTTATGACCATTTGGAGTTGAAAAACGGTATACAGTCTTGAATCCCTATCAAGTTCGATTTGACGGAATGAACTTGTCATGTCCGAGGTAGAGAAATATTTTACTCTACCCAGTTTATCAAACACATCATCTAGTCAAGATAAGGGAAATTTGTCATTTACTATCTTGTCATTCAGTTTCCTGAAATACACAACTAAGCTCCATTTCTGCAGATCGTTCTGGCCCTTTTTGGGAACTAACAAAAGTGGAGCGTTGTATGGGCTTATAGAGGGTTCTATGATTTTTTGTTTTAATAGCCCTTTAAACTGATTATTTATCTCCTCTGTATGCGTCTTTGGTAAACGATAGTTTTTTATGTAAACTGGATTTGAGGCATTCAATTGGATAGTTTGATTATAGAAATTGTTCGTTATCAAATTATCCAAATTATTATCCAAATGATATACTGACTGATGTCTCTTAAGAATTTTTAACAAACTTCCTTTTGCTACGTTATCCTGGTTGTCTATATCGAGTTCGTTTAAGATTCGATTGAATCGTTCCTCATCGCATTTAATCCTTTTTTCAATAGTTCTGTATATATTTGAAACATTTAGTAGTTTTATATGTTTGTTTCCATTTTTTGGAATTATGGCGTTTGCCTGAAATACGCCTTCTATTATTTCTCTATTGCATCTACTGCATCTTCTATAATGTCTATACCAAATGGTATTATAATTTCCCTTCTTGGTGGAATTTTCATAAATTTTACATCAAATCCGTTGTCAGTTTCGAGCCAGCTCTTGACGAGTACGGACGTGTATCAGTGAGTAAGAGAAAATAAAAAAAAAATAAAAAAAAATTTGTAATAGGTGAAAAAAAAAAATATTTGTAATAGCTAAAAAAAAGAACAGTAACTAAGGTGCCCGAAGAGATTTGTGAATGAGCCTCACAAATACTCCCAATAAGGAGAGTAGGCCCAGCACAAATAGCAGAAATGCGTATATTGTGGTAAGCTCCCCGAGAGTGAGCAATGAAAACATTCGATACCCAGAATTAAATAAAAATTATTTAAGTGCAAAAATTGCCAGCGCAACTGGTTTTCCATACAGCAATTTAAGTGCAAGTGTGCCCAACCTGAGCAAGTGTGTTGATCCGACCGTAAATGTGGTTCAAAGTGTGAAGTCGTCTGACCAGAGGAATAATAACGAAAAACCTGGAACATCACGATTAGCATTAATAAATACAGGAGCTGTGCCAAAAAGTACTAAAGTGCAAACAGGCATGGACAGATATATTACAATAACTAAGAGAAAGGCTAGCCCTAGGTCCACCCAACAGGAACGCACGGCCAAACAATACAAAGGCTCTAACGCAGTCTCTTTGCCAACAAATGGTAACAGATTCTCTGTACTATCCATACCTGACGATGAAGAAGCAGAATCAGCACATGGAACAGCCACTAAAGAAGTTAAACCGCCCCCTATCTATCTGCGGGAGCAAACATCAAATAGCATAGTCAACATGTTGATTCAACTGGTAGGTAAGAATAATTTCAACGTCGTTTCTATACGACGCGGGCAAATTCAAGAAACCAAAATTCAAGCCAGTACAGAAACGAACTTTCGTATTATATCAAGACACCTGGACGCAGAAAATAAAAGTTACTATACATATCAATTAAAAAGTGCTAAGGGATTGATTATTGTCATAAAAGGCATAGATAGTTCTGTTCTTACAGAGGAAATAAAATCTGCCATAGAGCTAGAGGGGTATGAGGTAAAATCTGTTCATAACATTTTGAACAGGAATAAAGTTCCTCAACCAATGCACCGCGTTGAAATATCGTTTGATTCATCGGTTCTCAAAACCAAAAATTCAGTTCATCCCATATACAACTTGCGCTACCTACTCAACAGAAGAATAACTGTTGAGGAGCCATTAAAACGAAAGGGTCCCTCCCAATGCACAAACTGTCAGGAATATGGACATACAAAATCATATTGTAAATTGCCTCACGTATGTGTGGTGACGCTCATAAAACCGCCGAATGTAATCGTTTTAAAGCTGACCCGAATGTTAAGAAATGCAGCAACTGTGGCTAAAATCACACGGCAAACTATAGGGGTTGTAGAGTCTTCTTGCATTTAAAAAAACCTGCTTTAGTTCAAAAATATACTCACTCCCAATATGGTCCGTCACATGCGCCCAGCCAAGCCGCTGGCTCTATTGCTAGTACTTCACAAACAAACAATCAAAACCAATCATATGCCCAAGTCTTAAAAGGAAACCCTAATGCGAAAAATCCCACGAGTACTTCTAACGCAAAGCAACCTCCAAACGCTAATGTTCCTAGGGAAGGTCTACAAATGCCTTCTGGAAATATGCCTACCTCAATTGAAAATTTAATTCAAACTATGAATAACTTCATGGTCACTATGCAGAACATGTTTCAGGAAATGATGCGAAACCAGAACATGCTCCTGCAAGTTCTACTCAACAAAAAATGAACCAGTTAAAAATATGTTTCTGGAATGCAAACGGGTTATCCCAACATAAACACGAAGTTGCAAACTTTCTTCATAGGCATGAAATCGACGTACTTCTTGTCTCTGAAACACACTTTACTCATAAAAACTGCTTTAGGGTAAATGGATACCTTACGTATGACACAAAACATCCCAGCGGACGAGCCTGTGGTGGCACAGCCATAATTGTGCACAAACACATCAGACACTTGCCATTGCCAGAGTACGAAGAATATTGTATCCAGGCCACATCTATAAATCTTACTGATTTCAATCTAACGTTAACATCCGTTTATTGTCCCCCGAGGCACAAAATTGTAAACGATAAATTTCTCAACTTCTTCTCCACATTGGGCCAGAAATTCATTGCTGCTGGCGACTACAACGCTAAACATACATATTGGGGCTCCAGACTTATTAGTCCTAGAGGTAATCAGCTATACAATACCGTAACTGCAAGTAATTTTGATGTGGTATCGAGTGGTAAGCCTACCTATTGGCCAACCGACTTCAATAAGCTACCAGACTTTATTGACTTTGCTGTAATTTAAAACATCAAGCGGTACTAGTTAGTTCCTCCTATGATCTTTCGTCTGATCATTCACCTTCAATCCTCATTTTAAAAGGTAACTCTGACGCTGCAGCTGCAAACTTTATTTCCTATCCAAACAGAAACACAAATTGGTTAAAGTATAAAATGTATGTGAGCTCTCACCTATCACAGTGCATTCTCCTCAAAAATTCATCTGACATCCAAATAGCTGTCGACCGATTTACAGAAGTCTTGTATACTGCAGCAAGAAATGCAACCCCAATCAAGCGGACAATTAAACGTGCTCCTTACAATACATCGACGGATATAGAGGCCCTTATCAGAGAAAAAAGGAAGTTAAGAAGACAATGGCAAAACAGTCGTTCCCCAACCACTAAGACTACTACAATTATGCCTGACCACTCTTCGCAACAAATTGAGACAGAACCACGAGTCCGCAATAGAAGGCTTTCTAAACAGCCTAGACGCCACAAAAAACACCAATTATAGCTTATGGAAGGCTGTACGGCATATGAAATGCCCTATAACCCAAGAATCTCCATTAAGACTGGAAAACCGCACTTGGGCCAAAAACACACATGAGAAATTAAACGCTTTCGCGGGCCACCTTGAGAAAGTTTTCACGCCACATGATGCACATACTTGTTCCTGTCGTCCAATCATTCCTGATAAGGTAAACCATCCATTAAAATTTAACATAACTCAAGTAAAATCTGCAATAGAAAAAGTGAATATTAGAAAATCTCCCGGACCTGACCGCATCACAGGGTCAATGATAAGAAACCTACCATCGTCTGCTTCCAGAATCTTGCTGCTCATTTTTAACGCTATATTAAGAGTCGGATACTTCCCATCCTCATGGAAGAGGTCTATAATTGTTATGATTCCCAAGCCAGGAAAAGATGCTAGCCAGGTTGCGTCGTACAGACCGATAAGCTTATTGTCAATCCTATCGAAGCTTTTCGAAAAAATATTCGTTTTAAGTATAACTCCTCATCTAAATGAACAAGACATCATCCCGGACCACCAGTTCGGATTCAGAGCGAAACATGGTACAATAGAACAAGTGCATAGAATTGTCACCCTTATTAGATCGGCGTTTGAGAAAAAGCAATACTGCTCAGCACTGTTTATAGACATTTCCCAAGCTTTTGACAAAGTTTGGCATGATGGGCTACTCATCAAAATAAAACGAATGCTTCCTCAAAACACTCACAAGCTTCTGGAGAGCTATCTAACAGGCAGAACATTCATAGTAAGGTCGCAAGATAAATACTCCCCCCTCAAGAAAATTTCTGCTGGTGTTCCCCAAGGCAGCATATTAGGACAGCTTCTATATATAATATACACAGCGGATATGCCAACAAACCTGAGCACGCATACCTCTACATTTGCAGACGACACAGCATTTATTAGCGTTAACCATGACCCAAAAGTCGCATCGCAAAATCTGCAGTCCCACATCAATGAACTAGAGGCCTGGCTAGAAAAATGGAGAATAAAGGTTAACCCGGCTAAATGTGCTCACTTAACTTTCACGCTCAGAAGACAAACGTGCCCAGCTGTAAAAATAAATAACATCACTGTTCCGGTAGAAAACCATGTTAAGTACTTGGGAATTCATATAGATAGACGCTTGACCTGGTCGCGTCATATTGAAGCGAAAATAACGGCTATGAAACTTAAAGCAGCTCAACTACATTGGCTTCTCGGTCGAAACTCAAACTTGTCCTTAGACAACAAAATTCTCTTATACAAGTCCATCATAAAACCAATATGGACATATGGCATCCAATTATGGGGTACTGCATGCGCATCTAACATCCAAAAGCTTCAAAGAAGACAGTCTAGAATATAACGACAAATTGTCTGCGCCCCATGGTATATACGTAATGAAATTATCCACAGAGATCTCAACGTCCCCACTATCCAGGAGGAAATTAAAAAATATTCAATAAGCTACACGATAAACTAATGGTCCACCCTAACTACCTCGCTCGGGGTTTGCTTCAGTTCGAAGGTCACCAGAGGCTAAAAAGAACCGATACTTTGAGCCTAATTAGAAGACATTTTTAAAATTTGAATACAGCAGTTAGTGGTTACACTGGTAACAACTAATAAACAACAAGTAGAATTAAGATTTGAATACATATTGTAAATTTCGATAAGAAAGATTCAATAATAAAAATAAATTAAAAAAAAAAAAAAAAAAATCCGTTGTCATATATCGGCAATTTAAAAATTTCTTCTCCTACGTTAACAGTAAGTATAAATATCTCATAGTTGCAATTGTATTTTAGTAAAAATCACTTCCGATTATGCCGTCAGTGCCAATGGGAAAATCTTCTCCAATCATATGTATTCTTTGTTTAAATATTGTTTCATCAATTTGTATAGATAATTCTGTTGAACCTTATCATTTTATTTCTTCTCTTGTGATTCCTGTTAAACAGCAATAGTCATCTGGATCTTCATCGTGCTCTGGTACCAAATCTTCTTTGCAGAGAGATAAGTCTGCACCTGTATCTATCAGAAAGGTTAAAACACGATGTGTGTTCAACACATTTACACGTACACAAAATGTATGTATTTCGTCCCCTATTATTATTATTATTATGGCTGTTACTGTTGCGATAGGTATTGTTATTACTATTGCTTCTATTGTTGTCTCCGTTACTGTCTCTGTTGTCGTTATTATTGATTGATTGATTTATTCTTTATTAGATAAGACAGTACAACAAGAACGGTGTCTTATATTACAGTACTGTAGAATTAAAGTTATACATATGTGGCACAATATGTCTGTGGTTAAAATTGTTCCTTATATAGTTACCTCTATTACTTTTATTTACCCCGCTACGGTTTGTTCTATTATTGTAATTGTTTCTATTCTGACTGTTATTGTTAAATCCATTGTTGTTATTTTTTGGATATCTGTTTCAATTGTTACTTCTATTGAAATTGTTGTAATTGTTGCTTCTGTTGTGGGAATAATTAGTATTGGTACTATTCCCATTATTATAGAAATCCCTGACTTTGTTTCTTGGTTGACTAGTTTGGAACATTATTTGGTTTTGCCTAAATTCTGTTGCTATTTCTATCGCCTATGTGCTAGAAATCGCAAATCGCAAGAAAGTTGTGATTACGATTTGAAATCAAAAAGTAGGTGTGCTGGAGTTCGTAATCGCCTTAAATTTGGCGATCTTAAATCACAAGCCTACAGTAATGTGATCCACATGTGAACTTGTAAATTTCCTTTAAAATTTATTTTCAACATCAAAAAATAGCATATAAAAAGGAAATTTAATGTTTTTCCTTTCCATTTATTTTAAAAACTCATAATCTTTTGAGAAAATTTTCATAGAAAATATAAAATTAAAAAACAACATTATTTTAATACTGATTGTTGTTTACCGATTTCTTTTAAATTTGCGTTTTGATTGTGAGCAGCTGTTTCTATTTAACTTCGAAAAAAAAATGGTGCCAGACATTCAGACGTATAAGTGAACTTGAGAATTTGACTTTTTACAGAGCTTATATGCCAAAAGTATGAACTTATATCATATTTTGTAAATAAATTAATTGAATTTATATGATAAAACTCCAAAACATTATTTAAAAGTACTTGCTTCTTTATGCAAAAACATCTTCAATAAGATATGGCATCTCCATCTCATATGTCATTAACAAATTAATAAGTCTGACAAGAGTAAAAATGTAAATGTAAAAAAGTAATGTAAAAATAAAAAAATTACAAAAAAAAAAAAAAAAATTAAGTATGTATGTATATTGAAAATAAAATACGTGTGTGTATTAAAATAAAAGATATGTATATATAAAGGTCACGCCAGAAATCTACGGAGCAGTGTAATATCTTCCTTTCCTTCATGGAAAGCCACCCTGATATGGCAAAAGGATTTGTAAAAGGCGACAAAATAAAGCACGACCAGATGTGGATTGAATTAACGAATCAGTTGAATGCTTGTGGGCCACCTAATAGGGATACAGCTACATGGAAAAAGGTATGTAATATGTACATATATACATATGTGTAGTGTTTATGCAAATGTAATGGAACGCGCCGTAGTAATTGTAGGAATTGTTGACTTATGTGGCAATTATCATGGCATGTTGATGGTCAAAAGGAGACCCAATATGCTTGCTTCGGTAGTTACATATGTATGCTTATGTATAACAATAAGTTTTAAAATTTGTTTTATAAGTAAACAAACATACATTTCTTCAGTATTTATGTACAAAATGCATATAATTTCTGTTTGTAGACCTGGTCTGATTGGAGAAGAAGTATTAAAACAAGGCAAGCAGAAAACAAAGCTCTTCTCAATAAAACGGGGGGAGGTCAGCATCAACAGCATTTTTTGACCCAAGTTGAGGAACGGTTGGCCGTAATATGCAATATCTTCCATGCCGTTGAAGGTATTTCAAATGCCAAATCGTTCGGTGGTAATAAAAATATAAATAGTTGCTCTTCGGAATATACTCCAGATTTTGAAGAAGGGCAAATTATTTGTGATATACAAACAACGTCAACACAAATTACGCCTCTCCCCAAACCTCAAGTAAATGTTCCAGCTACTCCAAAGAAAAGGAAAAGATTCTGCGAAGACGTTGAAGAAATTATAGAAGAAGAAAAGGAAAATTTTAAATATATAGGCGAAAAACTTGGGGAATTGAATGAAGTATTAAAAGAAAACACAAAGTATATGAGAAATTTAAGCAAAAATATTGACGAAATTAGGTCTCTTAAAAGAAAGAAACTGGAAGAAATGAAGAGACACAACAAGGAAATGGAAAAGCTAAAACGAATAAAAATGGGTCTGACTGAGTAAAACTTACGATCTCTATTGGCTGAGCCAAAATCATTTTATTAATTTTATTCCTTTTTTTTAATTTTTAAATTGTTGTTTAGACATCGCACGTGTTCAACAATAGTGTATTAACTCAAGATTTTTATTATTTGGAAGAAATTGACACGTAATATTCATATCACGCCGCTGTAACAATGTCGTGCTATTTAGTCTCCTTTTTGGTAATGAAACGTTTGGTTTAAAAATTCTTTTTGATATTTTTTAATGAAAAATTAAAAATAGTTTTGCTTCTACTGAAAATTTTTAAATTTTGAGTTAAGGCAGTATTGTTGAACAAGTGCGATATATTAACATACTTACGTATGAATGAATTTTTTAATTTTAAATAAAATGTTATTAATTTTTGAGTTATTCTGTTTTCGTTTTTGTATTTGCTTTTTTATTTATATTTATGTACATACATACATACATATGTATATTAAACAACTAAATGAATTTTAAATAAAATTTAATATATGTATAAAAATGTTTGTACTATGTTCATGTTACTTTCATATTAAGGATCTGGCAATTCGATCTCTTATATCAATTGCTATATTGTCAATTTCTGTATCATCGTTTTCCTCTTCTGATGCTTCATTTAAAACAAGAGTTTCTTCTAGCAGTACGTTGTAATGTTTACAAATGTTATGCAGTGCACAGCAAACATTTGTTATCTTAACCACTTTTAGTGGAGTGTATGGAAGACTAGGGATGAAACGATACCTCTAAGGTATCGATACTTTTACTCTATGTGGTATCGCTCGTAAAGTATCGATACTTACTCAGTATCGAAAACAAAGTATCGATACTTACTTGTATCGGTACTTGTATCGGTTTGTATGCTAAAAGAATAGAAAGAAGCATTTATAAACGTTCTTATTAGTGTTTTAGTATGTACTATATAATACAATAAGAACTACGACCCTTTCAAATTTTTGTGCAAAACGAGAAGTTTAAAAAAATTGAGACCACTTTTTGTTACCACCTAGTACCAATTCCCTTCCGAAAAGTCTTTTTTTTATCTTAGGAAACGAAATTTTATAGAACGTTCAGGATAAATCCTTCATTCAACTTTTATTCCAGAAATCAACAATGTCACTGTGTATTTATTTTAAATGTTAATATGTATTTTATTATACCCACACCACAATAGTGGAGAGGGTATTATGCATTTGTGCTGATGTGTGTAACGCCTTAAAATATTGGTCCTAGACCCACCTTAAAGTATACCGATCGTCTTAGCATCACTTTCTGAGTCGAACTAACGATGTCCGTCTGGCTGGCTGTCCATGTAACCTTGTGCGCAAAGTACAGGTCGCAATTTTGGAGATAATTTGATAAAATTTGGGTCATAGGTTCTTATTGGCACAAGGACTAAGCTTATTGAAAATGGGCCGAATCGTAGGACCACGAGGGAAGATAGGGGGAAATTTCTTCCTCTCAGAAACTATCAAACCGATTTCAATGAAATTTAAAACATAGATAGAACCATATCTATATGGACACAAAATGTATGAATTTTTTAAAAAATAGGACCACGAGGGGAGATAGGGCCAATTTCTGCCTCTCAAACCGATTTTAATGAAATTTAAAACATAGATAGATCCATATCTATATGGACACATAAGTTATATAGTTTTTCAAAAATAGGACCACAAGGGGAGGGGGCGATTTCTGCCTCTCACAAACTTTCAACCCGATTTTCATGAAGTTTATAAACATAGATAAATGTATATTTATATGGACACATAAGCATGATGTGTTTTTAAATACTGTGGTGTAGGGTATCATATGGTCGGGCTTGACCGACTATACTTTCTTACTTGTTTTTAAATTGGTAAATATATAATAAAGTGTGGTAAAACCATAATCTACGATGTTAATTGTGAGTCACACCTTAACGTCAAGTTTTTTGCGCAACTTAATTTGACCTTTCTTTGTTTCAGTATTTGACAGCATCTACCATTAAGAGGTACACAATTCAGCAGCGCGTTAAGATTGTTAAAGCCTTTTACGAAAATGGTCGTTCAATCAAAATGCATTTCATGCACATCGGGATTTTTTTTTTGGTCAGCATAATCGACCAAATGTTTCCACAATCGGGAGAATTGTGCGCAAATTTCAGCCAACCGGGTCTCAATAAAATGTAAAAACAAATGTACATGCTCGCCTAGTTAGTTCTGCGGCTGGCGGCGTTATCGTACTTCTTCGAATGGTGTTCGCTATCGCGAGATGATAACGGACTTCCTATAGCCATAAATTGAGGAAATGGACCTAGACGATTTGAGGTTTATAGGTGTTAACTGGTCAAACGGTTTCTTGACACCGTTACTGCTGCTCCAGCTTTGGAAAATAATCAAAACGACTTCTTTTGACCGATACCGAGTACTTTTCTATCGATACTACTTGTTACTCGGTTGCTAAGTATCGATTACAAAAATACTTGGTACTTATATAAAAGTATCGAATATGTACTTGTATTTACTCGTATCGTTTCATCCCTATGGAAGACACATTTGTAGACATCTGAACCTGCTTTTTAGATTCCCTATGGTTCTTTCGACTATGTTTCGTGCCGAAGAATGAACCAAATTAAATTTATGCTGCATAGAACCATGTTCAGGGGATCTGTATGGTACCATAATATATGGTTCTAAGGCATATGCTGAATCGGCCAACAACCAACTGTTCCGGTTACCATTTGCATATATTTCGGCATAGTACGTTTTTGCGTCACTCAAGCTCCATATAAATGCGTCGTGGCATGAACCAGGCCTGCAAGCGTCAACAGCTCGAATTTTCATTTGGTAGTCACAAATCTGAAATGCATAGCAAAATTGTATATGTATGTATGCATTTGTACGTTTTATGCCCTAGTGGTGAATGAGGGTATACTAAGCTTGTCATTCCGAATGAAATTGTTTTTAATATTCATCTAAGAACCCATAAAGTACATATGAATATTTTCTGTGCCCTTGAGTAATTGGTAGTCGATTAGGCCATGTCCGTCTGTTAAAGTCATGCTCACTTGGATATACATATAAGACGTATAAGTGATCGAAAGATACATCATACATATCGAGCCATAACCGCAGAAATAGCTCAAGCGACATCATTTGCAATTTTCTTTTTTTTAAATAAATTAATTAATTGGCGAAGCTTGCATCACCTACTAAAATGTTATGGTCAAACATGCTAGCGTTACGATTTAATAGCAAAAACAATTTTAACTGAAGCGCCATTTCTAGTATGTTTTCTCTTTTTTTATAATAAAAAAACATTGTCTTGTAAAATTTTGTTTTTGTCGCTAAGGCTGTTTCTGCGGTTATGGCTCGACATATGAGCGTTCTGTAGGGGCTCCGCAACCTTGATTTCAACCGACAGACTGATAGACGGTCAACCGGATTTGAAACTCCCTTGCCATAAGGATCAATAATAATATACTTTATACGACCTAGTATCAATACTGTAGAAGTTAGAAACGGAATGACAAAGTTACATACAGTATAACTTTTTACCTGCAGTGAAGGGAATAAAAACGTAAAATATTAAAAACATGCAAGTCGGCTTAGCATGTTTTGGAATTGCGCTGCCGATATGTAGTACATTAGATACTTACAATCATTGCATTTAGACTATTGTATCCCTTCCTGCAGTAATAAAGTTCACAGCTAGATGATGGCTTTAACATTCTGATGTGAGTCCCGTCTAAGCACCCAACAACACCAGGAATTTTAAATTTGTCATAAAAATGTATTTTGGAGTTTGTCATTTCTTGGTCGACCATATCTAAGCAAATCCACTGCGAGCACAGCCTTTCCTCAATAACATTGAGCACATTCCAAAGGACTCTGCAAAAAGATGTTCGATCCATTGTGATATTTAGATCATTAGCGATTACGCCTTGAAATGAACCGACAGCTAAAAATCGTAAGACGCTAGCCAGTCGCACAATTTCCGGAATAGTGCTTTTGTCAATATGAGGCGATATTTCTTCAAGAATCATCATAAAAGCGCTTTTGTTAAGGCGATAAAAAGCAATGAAACTAAGCATAAGAAACTATAACCAGTTATCAACAAAATGTACTTATGGTACTTACCATTGTTCAGGAATATCTCTTGGGTTGTAATAATCCCTTAGAAGACGTTTTCTGATACGTTCTTTTTAAAAATACAGTTTTTTAAATGAAATAACACGTAATATAAAAGCTGCCGGCATTTTTCATGCAAATAATTATTTTTTTTTTTTGTTTAAATTTGACAGCTAAAACATATGTTTTATTTTTCGACCACTTCTTCGAAAAAAATCAAAACGCGTGAACTCTAGTACATGCTTAAATAAAATTGGCGATTTTCAGATCGCATGTGATTTTCAAATCATGCGATTTTCAGCACATGGCCGTATAGCTTCATTGAGTTTCTTTACTCTGCTTGCTTCTAAAGTTTTTAAAAGAATTAAATGCGATTGTAGCGTTTGTCTCACTTACTACACTTCTATTTTCTTCCCCTTAGGTACTTATTTGTATATCATTTAACTCCATCGTGAGTTGTTCTATTCTATCAGCAAATTTCTGTATTCATTCAGTTTGTGCAATTCACGTCAGTTCATTTAGAATTACATTGGGTGATTTCTTTGATTTATAAATCTCTTTTAGCGTTGTGATTAAAGTGTCTATACAAGTTGCAACTCGTGTTTGTCTTATTCTGTTCTGAACTTTGAGTGTTAACTTTGTTTTGTATACAAAGTTGAAAAATGAAACTATTTTGTTTGCTGGGAACGTATCGTTATTATTTAAAAAATTGAGCTATTTTTGTATCTGTTTGTCTTATAATATTTCAATACTATTATTTAAAGCGGCTCATACACTTGCAATAAAATAGTTCAGTTTGACGTATTGTACAATTATATCGCCAATGTGTATGTGATATACGATGGTGGCACAATATATTGGCATTAATTAAAATACTTTTGATTTTTATTGCACAACGACAAGATAGTGAAATGTGTTGGCAACATTGTACTACATTGCTTGTTATTTCTATAGGTACTGTTCACCTTTTTATTGAATGAATGAAAACATACTGGGACTTATTGCATAATATAGGACAAAATGGAAATAATATGGCGAAAATCATATACAATAATATTGCAAGTGATTGGTCGCTTAAAAAAAAAGTTATATAAAAAATTTAGCTATTTTGTTAAGCTATTTCGCTATTTTATTTTAAAAATTTATCTATTTTTGCTTTTTTGTTTATAAGATTTCAATAATTTTATTTTAAAAAAGGGTGGTTTTTACCGATTTATAGCTAAATTCACTTATTATTTAAAAAAATTTAGTTATTTTTTCTTGTTTGTTTTATATTTCAATAATTTTATTTCAAAAAGGGTGGTTTTCAGCGATTTATAGCGAAATTTACCTATTATTTAAAAAATTTAGCTTTTTTTGCTTGTTTGTTTTATAATGTTCCAATAATTTTATTTCAAAAGGGTAGTTTTTAACGATTGATAGCTAAATTTACGTATTATTAAAAAATTTTAGTTATTTTTTCTTGTTTGTTTTATATTTCAATAATTTTATTTCAAAAAGGGTGGTTTTCAGCGATTTATAGCTAAATTCACTTATTATTTAAAAAATGTAGCTACTTTTTCTTGTTTGTTTATTAATATTTCAATAATTTTATTTCAAAAAGGGTGGTTTTCAGCGATTTATAGCTAAATTCACTTCTTATTTAAAAAATGTAGCTACTTTTTCTTGTTTGTTTATTAATATTTCAATAATTTTATTTCAAAAATTGTGGTTTTTACCTATTGATAGCTAGATGATTCACTTATTATTTAAAAACTTTAGCTATTTTTACTTGTTTGTTGCATAATATTTCAATAATAATATTTCAAAAAGGGTGTTTTTTTTAGCTAAATTAACTTAATATTTTTTTTTAATTAGGCTTAAGTTCATGAAATTTCATTTTCATTAAATTATTTTTATGAAAAAAGGAATTTTACAACATGAAAATTAATTAAAATTGTTATTGATAATCTTTCATTCTTGACGTGGCTATTTATTTATTTAGCTATTTTTTCTTATTTGATTATTAATATTTCAATAATTTTATTTCAAAAAGGGTGGTTGTTAGCGATTGATAGCTAAATTTACCTATTATTTAAAAAATTTATCTATTTTTTTATGTGTTTGTCTAATAATATTTCAATAATTTTTATTTAAAAAAAGGGTGGTTTTTACCGTTTTATTGCTAAATTCACTTATTATTTAAAAAATGGAGCTATTTTTTATTGTTTGTTTTATTATATTTCAATAATTTTATTTGAAAAATGGTGGTTTTTAGCGATTGATAGCTAAATTTACCTATTATATAAAAAATGTCGCTATTTTTTTATGTGTTTGTCTAATAATATTTCAATCATTTTATTTAAAAAAATGGTGGTTTTTAACGATTTATAGCTTATTTTTATTTTAAATATTGAGCTATTTTTATTGTGTTTTATACACATTGGCGATATAATTGTAAAATACGTAAAACTGAAAAATTTTATTGCAAGTGTATGAGCCGCTTTAAATTATATTATTGGAATGTTAAAAAACAAAGCCAATAAAAATAGCTAAATTTTTTAAATAATAAGTGAATTTCGCTATAAACCTTTAAAAACCACAATTTTTTTAAATAAAATTATTGAAATATTATTAGACAAACACATAAAAAATAGCTACATTTTTTAAATAATAGGTAAATTTAGCTATCAATCCCTAAAAATCACCATTTTTCAAATAAAATTATTGAAATATTATAAAACAAACAAGCAAAAATAGATAAAGTTTTTAAATAATAAGTGAATCTAGCTATCAATCGGTAAAAACCACCCTTTTTGAAATAAAATTATTGAAATTTTAATAAACAAACAAGAAAAAGTAGCTACATTTTTTAAATAATAAATGAAATTTGCTATAAATCGCTGAAAACCACCCTTTTTGAAATAAAATTATTGAAATCTTATAAACAAAAAAGCAAAAATAGATAAATTTTTAAAATAAAATAGCGAAATAGCTTAACAAAATAGCTAAATTTTTTATATAACTTTTTTTTTAAGCGACCAATCACTTGCAATATTATTGTATATGATTTTCCCGTTCCCCGTTCACGTCAATAAGAGTGTAATTTTTCTTTTTTTCACTTTTCCAACCAAAAAAAAATTGAAATGAATACCCTTAATAAATGAATTTAGCTATACATTGCAAAAACCACCCTTTTTAAAATAAAAGTATTGAAATATTATAAACAAACACAATAAAAAATAGCTCAATTTTAAAAATAATAAATCATTTTAGCTATGAATCGCTAAAAACTACGGTTTTGAAATAAAATTATTGAAATATTATAGAACAAACACAATAAAGATAGATCTACTTTTTAAATTTTTAGTTATTAAAATAATGAAAGAATAAGTTTTTTATAAAAAATTATTGAAATATTTCAAAAGATTTTGCTATTCGTGCTTAATTCCCAGTTTTTATTCTTGACAAAAACACTTGAAATTTATTGTTGATGGGATAAGCTATTCCTATGCATTTCACTGGTTGCTTAGGTTTGGTTTAATATCTTTAGTTTGTCTAAAATCTTTATGGATGAAGTTTCCTGATGATCTGACCTAAGCAACCAGTGAAATGCATAGGAATAGCTTATCCCATCAACAATAAATTTCAAGTGTTTTTGTCAAGAATAAAAACTGGTAATTAAGCACGAATAGCAAAATCTTTTGAAATTAAAATTTTGTATTCCCAAAAATTTAAATTACTTTTTGATAATAAACAGGCAAGTGCACGGCCTAAAAAACACTTAATTGACAACATCTTTTGTAAGTTGTTGTTGTTTTTATTTTGTTTTTCTTAACCTACTTACAACTACAATTAATGTTGAGAGAATTTCAACTAATTGTAGTGGGGAATGTAAGATGAGATAAACCCACTGTTGTTTATTGTTTATGTGTTTTGTTCAAGCTTTGATATTGGTACAAGTTGAACTGTTGCTATAATTCTTATACGTTTAACAGTTTTATTTGGTTTAATATCTTTAGTTTGTCTAAAATCTTTATGGATGAAGTTTCCTGATGATCTGGCCTAAGCAACCAGTGAAATGCATAGGAATAGCTTATCCCATCAACAATAAATTTCAAGTGTTTTTGTCAAGAATAAAAACTGGGAATTAAGCACGAATAGCAAAATCTTTTGAAATTAAAATTTTGTATTCCCAAAAATTGAAATTACTTTTTGATAATTATTGAAATATTTTAAAACAAAGACATTTAAAATAGCTAAATTTTTTAAATAATAAGTTAATTTAGCTATAAATCGCTTAAAACTACCTTTTTGAAATAAAGTTATTTATTCCAGTAAAATTTTATTAAAAATCGCTGGACTTGACGAGAAAATAGCTAAATTAGCAGCAGTGTAGAAAGAAACACACAGAGTTGCATATTACCAGCGTTACCATTTGTCATGTTATTTTTTTTATAATTTTTTTAGACGTAAAAATGTTTAAAATTTGTATTAAAATTTTCATAAATAATAATAAACTAAAATTTGCAGCATATTAGATGAGAGGATGCAGTGATGTTTTAATGCAATAAAGCAATATTAGAAAGTATCTGTCCTTTATTACTGTTAAGTTGTTTAATTTTGTTTACTCCTTAAATACTTCATACCTTAAAGAACCCAAATACGTACATATATTATTTTAGATGCTAAAGTATCTAAAGATGATGAAATCGATTTAAGAGTTAACTGTTCAAAGTCTTATGTTGAATTATGTAATGTTCTGCTCAAAAGTTCGACTTTGATAGCGACCTTATGAAACACGTTGTAGTTTTACTTTTATCTACTTTAAGCACTTTTTATTTAATAATAAATTTTGGTTCTAACAATTTTTTATTATATTTTATATAATATACCCTTCACCTCGAAAACCATTTAAAATTTTGTTTTCTTGTCTTCGCCATAATCTTAGCTATAAACTAGGAGAAGGAAAGCTTTAAATAAAATAGCCCTGAAAAACTGTATTTAGTGCATTAAAATTGCTAAAATATAAAATTTTTATAAATACGGTCAATTGTCAAAATATTTAAGGTTATCGAGTTCAAACTCTTTCTCGTGTGTAATTTCTCGAAGCACGTATCGTAACCAACAACACCCTTTTGCGTTTTGCTAGTTTTTATGCTATTTTTCTCATGTCAAAATCTCGGCAAGAAATTATTTTCGCTACAATTGTAGCCTACAGACTATAAGGAAAAAAAAGTAGAACAAAATAATCCGAAAAAATGCATCTAATGCCTCAAAATTGCTAATATGTCGAACAATTTTAATTTATATATCTTTTTGCACCATTTTTGGCCCGTATCTGCCAAACGGTAATCTTCAGAAAAAAATATTCCTTTTACTCTAATGCATAATTCCTCATATATAATTCCTGGAAAATGCATTTTTTCACATTTTTCAGTTGTATTTTTTATCGGAAATTCGAGAAATTTATGAAAATTATATGTTGCAAACAAACAAATAAACAAATGAACAGATAAACAAATAAGCAAATAAACAAATAAACAAACAAAAAATAAGCAAAAAAACAAACAAACAAATTACCAATAAACAAATTAACAAATAAACAGATAAACAGATATGCAAATTAACAAATAAACAAATAAATTAACAAATTAACCAATTAACAAATAAACGAACAAACGAATAAACAAATTAACAAATAAGCAAATTAACCAATTAACAAATAAACGTACAAACGAATTAGGAAATTAGCAAATAAACGAAGAAACGAAAAAACAAATTAACAAATAAAAAAATAAGCAAATAAACAAATTTACAAATAAACAAATAAACAAATTAACAAATTAACAAATTAACAAATAAACAAATAAACAAATAAACAAATAAACAAATGAACAAATTAACAAATTAACAAATAAACAAATTAACAAATAAAAAAATAAACAAATTAACAATTTAACAAATAAACAAGTTAAAAAATAAACAAATAAACAAACACACGAAAAAACAAATAAACAAACAAATAAATAAATAAACAAATAAATAATCAAATTAACAAATAAGCAAATAAACATAAAACAAATTAACATAAAACAAATTAACATAAAACAAATTAACAAATAAACAAATAAATAAACAATTTAACAAAAAAACAAATAAATAAATTAACAAATAACTAATAAACAAATTAACTAATAAAAAAATTAACAAATAAACAAATTAACAAGTTAACAAATAAACAAATTAACAAATTAACAAAAAAACAAATTAACAAGTTAACAAATAAACAAATTAACAAATAAACAAATAAACAAATAAACAAATAATTAAATAAACATTTTAACAAATAAACAAATTAACAAGTTAACAAATTAACAAATAAACAAATTAACAAATAAATAAACAAGTTAACAAATAAGCAAATAAACATAAAACAAATTAACAAATCAACAAATAAACAAATTAACAAATAAACAAGTTAACAAATAATTAAATAAACAAATAAACATATTAACAAATTAACATATAAACAAAATAACAAATAAACATAAAACAAACTAACAAATAAACAAATTAACAAATAAAGAAATTAACAAATTAACAAATAAGCAAATAAACAAATAAACAATTAAATAAATAAACAAATTAACAAATAACCAAATAAACAATTTAACAAACAAACATAAAACAAATTAACAAATTAACAAATAATTAAATAAACAAATAAACATATTAACAAATAAACATAAAACATACTAACAAATAAACAAATTAACAAATAAAGAAATTATCAAATTAACAAATAAGCAAATAAACAAATAAATAAATAAATAAACAAATTAACAAATACACAAATAAGCAAATAATCATAAAACAAATTAACAAATCAACAAATAAACAAATTAACAAATAAACAAGTTAACAAATAACACTATGGAACATTTTTGAGATTATTGTCTGGGGGGTGAGAAATTCCAAGTCAGGGTGATGGTTCTAGGTCAGTATAGTAAAACCCTCAAAGGGTTTGGCGTTCGTATGTGTCAGTTTTTTTTTTTATGACATTTTAAATTTGTTCCTTATCTTGATGTTTTTTTGTTTAACATAACTCGAGAACCACTTGTCCGATTTTGCTAAAACAAACTCAAAAAAATTAAGAATTACAATTTCTTTAATCCGTTCATATAACGTTTTTCTTTATAATCAACAGTTTTGCCGGTAAAATAAATTTGTGGAGAATTATAATTGATAAGTGCAAAAAAAATGTTCAAGCCTGGATGTATGCAGCAGATTTTATCACAAACCTGCACTGCAATTTTTGTGACTTTTTTTAAGCGATCGGTGAAAATCGTCGGACTTTTGTTTGTTATTTGAAAGAATACACCCACATTCAGTGATGCCAAGAGTAGGGGATTTCCCCTTTTCTAGGTATTTTTTTCGGATCATTTTTATCTTCAATCGGATCTTAATAACTTCTTTTTATGGTGTAATCATAATATGATGGAGCTGAATCTTGTGAAATGCAAAAGCATGCGTTTTTATAGAAATAACTGTATTGCTGTTAATTATGCTTTTGGTGGTCATCAACTGGAGTTGGTTGATTCGTTTCTTGATTTTGGAGTCTTACTGGATCCTAAACTAAACTTTGTTTCTCATATTACATTAACTGTTAATAAAGCTCGAGGCGTTCTTGGCTTTATTAAGCGCTGGGTTAAAAATTCACCGATCCATACATAACGAAGCAACTTTACGTATCACTCGTTAGACCAATCTTAGAATATAGGTCAATCAATTGGGATCCATTTTACAACATTCACAATTCTCGTATTGAATCGGTCCAAAAACAATTTTTATTATTCTGTTTACGTGATCTTCATTGGAGTTACTCGACAAACTTTCCTTCTTATGCTAGAAGACTGGCATTAATAAAATTACCATCGCTCAAAAGTCGTCGTACAATGTTAAATGTTTCTTTTATGGTTAATCTTATTAATGGTAATGTTTGTTGTGATTTTCTGTAGAGTCTGCTAAATTTAATATACCTTGTCGCAATACGCGTCATTATAATCTGCCTTTTAAATTTTTTTAGAGAAAATTACGCTTTTGCTGATCCTTTTTCGAGGTTATGTAGACAATTTAATTCTATGTCACAATTTGTTGATTTTTCTTATTGTTTTTCTTTATTCGTAAATTTTTATGTACTACATATAAATATTCTGTAAATTTGTAGTATATTTTAAAATGCATATTGTTATTCATTAATTTTAAGTCAATATTGTTATTAGTCAGTAAGGATAATATCCATTGATTAAATAAATTTGCCCTAAAATAAAAAATTGTGTCCTCTTTTCCCTACGGTTGTAATTTTCCGAAAAAATCCCTAGAATAGTGGAAATCCCCTACTGTTGGCATCACTGAATGTGGGTGTATTCTTTCAAATAACAAACAAAAGTCCGACGATTTTCACCGATCGCTTAAAAAAAGTCACAAAAATTGCAGTGCAGGTTTGTGATAAAATCTGCTGCATACATCTAGGCATGAACATTTTTTTGCACTTATCAATTATAATTCTCCACAAATTTATTTTTACCGGCAAAACTGTTGATTATAAAGAAAAACGTTATATGAACGGATTAAAGAAATTGTAATTCCAAATTTTTTTGAGTTTGTTTTAGCAAAATCGGATAAGTGGTTCTCGAGTTATGTTAAACCAAAAACCATCAAGATAAGGAAAAAATTTAAAATGTCATAAAAAAAAACTGACACATACGAACGCCAAACCCTTTGAGGGTTTTACTATACTGACCTAGTACCATCACCCTGACTTGGAATTTCTCACCCCCCAGATTGGCTGTTGTTCTGTGTAATTAAATAAACAAATAAACATATGAACAAATTAACAAATAAACAAATAAACATAAAACAAACTAACAAATAAACAAATTAACAAATAAAGAAATTAACAAATTAACAAATAAGCAAATAAACAATTAAATAAATAAACAAATTAACAAATAACCAAATAAACCAAAACAACAACAGTCATAGACAAATGGGAAAAAGTGATCAGCTATTTCTTAGTAGCCACCTTGGTTATAATATTCAAAAACAATGAAAAACGCATGAGCACTGACCGTAGTATGGCAATATTCTGCATTGTAATTTTAATTTAATATAGAAAATTTGGATATTTCAAAATAGTCTATAGCTTATGCGATATATAGAGATGATTTAATTAATAAAAGAGAATTAATTTAAAATTTAAATCTAAGAAAAAAAATTATGGTCTCAAACTATGCATGCGCTCAAATAATGCTCTTGACATACGATTAGTTTGAGACATGTCCTCAAAGAATGCAAATGTGCTCAAAAAATGCCTTGCATCGTAAATATGTACTAAAAATATGCATTTTGCATACATATATATATATATATATATATATATATATATATATATATATATATATATATATATATATATATATATATATATAATATATTGTTCCAAAACCGCATAAAATAAATCTTTTCAAGTTCGTTTGACTTTACTGTTTTAATTAGAAATCTTTCTTAATTCTTCTTCTTATGCAGAGTGGCCAAAAATTACCGAAGGGGTTTGAATTGCTTATAACTTATTTTATTATAAAGAAAGTAGACTTGAGGAATTTAAAATGGAGTACTATTGAACAACGTGCCCAAATTGTTGAACTTTATTTTTCAAATCAGCGATCATAATCTTATTCATAATTTAATTATGAGCGACGAAGCCCATTTCCAATTAAGTGGGTTCGTTAATAAGCAAAACTGCAGGATATGGGCTACGGAAAATCCGAGAGTAGTTCAACAGCGAGAATTACGCCCACCTAAGTGTACGGTTTGGTGCAGTGTTTCATCGAAAAGGATAATTGGTCCTTATTCATTTGAAGTTTTGCGAAAGGTTATGGAAAATGTGTTGCAAAAAGCACGAATTTGCGAAGCAGAAAATGGGCACCACTTGCGAAATATTATTTTTCATAACTAAACTAAAAATATTCCCCATTTATATACTGTATTAAAAAGAAAAAAAGTTAATAATTATTTCTTAAATAAGAAGTTATAACGACTTCAAACCCCTACGTTAATTTTGGGCCACCCTGCACATGCAGTCTTCAGCTGACATGAAATGTTAAGTACAGACTGAAGTATAGACTCATCATGTTAGAGGTTTTCTCATGTTATAACACGGTTGTTAATGCAAATGTTTTAACAACGCTTTTATAACATCATGTTATAACAGCAAATCATGTCAGTTGTAGACGGGGATTATATGTAGATCTTCATATTAGTTTAAAAAAAAACATATGATGCATGCAGTGATGCCAATACTAAAAAACATATTGTTTGAAAAACGGCTAAAATTTTGAGTTTTTAATGAAGACTGACTTTAAAACATATCGAATTCGATAGTCGTATTTCAATATCGATACATCGATATATCGGTATTTTAAATATCGGCGATATATATCGATTATTTTTTTTTAAATATCGATATTTTGATATATCGATATTTTTTGCCCATTCCTATGGGAGCCCCCTAAAAAGTGGTGATAAGGGCAAGTATGTATCGAGAAAATGTTAAGGATAAAAAACTAATTGAGGTCGGTCATAAATTTTATCCCACTAGGGGCATTTCCTGGGCATTTATGGGACTTTTTTCTCAATATATCTCTAGTCTGCATTGAACATTTTGTATGGAAGCCCCCTTAAGGAATGGAGATAGCACGTAGGTATGTTTGAAATAAATGATTGAGGTAAAAAATAAAGTGGGGTTGTTCATCCATTTTACCTACATATCTATGGGCTGCGCCTAGGATGCAGCAGCCAAATTTAATAATTTCAACCAAACATATATGGCGGTTTAATAAAATTCTTAAATTTGGCTGCTGCAGCGCCTAAAAAAAATGTAACTTTCGAGCACAGTGTAATTATTGGCATACTTATGTTTTATTAAATATTTGTTTATCTTATAGGCTATTAGCACTATGATTGATATTGCAGTTATGATTTTTATGTTATCTGGAATAACGACCATCGAATTATTGGCGTTTCCATTCATAACAATTGTTTCTTGGATGTTCACCTTACTTTGTGGTGTACCCATTTTCGTACCCCAAATTGGACCTACCATTTGGAATTAACAATTTTCACTTTTTTTATAATTACAAAGATATGGTTTCTTGTTTTACAAAGTTTTCTTTTATACTGTAATTCTTATTATCTGACGGCTTATCTGTTTCTCTATGTATTTTTTTTAAGTATTTTACTATGATTACTACTGTTGCTGCTAAACAAATCAAAATGACTACCTCCACGCTCACGCTTATTGCCTTTGGAGCATTAGCCGTTACAGTAGTAGCTTCAGTTATTTTTCTTTTCTCTTTCTCTTTTCCTTTTTGTAAGTTTGTTTTTAAATTTTTGTGTTAAGTATTTTTCTTTCAATTCCTCCACTAATTTTTGGGCAGGTTGTTGTGCTTAACTCGCATTTCAAAACATTAAGCGTTCTCTTCATACGGCTTACCCATTCACCTTGATTTTTCTTTATTTTTGGGATTGGTACGACTGGAATAAATGGTTCTTGTGTAACCAATTTTGTTTTTAGCTTTATTGGTTAGGACCAACATTCAGAATTTCTGGTTTTCTTGGATTTTCTGTATTCTCATGATTTTCCTTTAGAACCTTCTGGCAGCTCTTAGTTCCTCCAATATTTCTTCCAATTGTTGCTCCACAGACATTTAAGCTTTTACGTAACAAGCCATCCCTTTGAAAAAAACGTAAACAACACTAGTATCACATAATTAATATTTCCACGCAGAAACAGATAATGACTGGTATTCCCCTTTTTTTTTTATTTTAAATCTTCTTACACACAAAAAAAATCATAGGTAAAATTAGCTAAATATATGGTATAATATTAACTAA
Organism: Pollenia angustigena; assembly: GCA_930367215.1. Classification (NCBI taxonomy): domain Eukaryota; kingdom Metazoa; phylum Arthropoda; class Insecta; order Diptera; family Polleniidae; genus Pollenia; species Pollenia angustigena. The sequence goes on along the minus strand of OV884061.1, from coordinate 3,516,441 downwards.
GTGCAAGGGTAGCATGGCAGTATCTAAGTATCTTAGGTAATAAAACTATTAACTAAGGTAATTTCTATGTTTTTGTTAAAATGACTTAAAGACTTTGAAAATTTGCCAATGATAGCAAAGTTGTTTTATATTTTTATTTTTGGAAAATTATCTAAGTTAAATTTTGTTGTTTGATTTTAGGTAAATTTACTACTTTTTTTTATTAAGTAAGCATATTTAAAAAAACTCTATATACATTTTTGGTTTACTTACTTTTAATACTTTAAATAAAATTAATAATCATTTCATTGCAATATTTTATTTATGAATTCATAATGTATTTCAATTAACTAAGTGATCTACTGAAACTTTTTACTTTTACGTCTTTCTAAATCTATATATCGCTCATTTGCTGCAACCTCGTAATAACTCTTTAAATACTTTTCTAAATGATTTGCTTACTTCACTTATAAAAATAAAGACACAGTTTCTTCAAACGGGGAAAGTATAAAAAATATAAAGATGAAATTTACACACAAAATTAACTCAAGCGAACAATTCTGCGTCATTAACTCCAAAATATCATATTTTGAGTCATGACGACGTTGCAGCAAATGAGCGATATACATTTTTTAAACCTATGGAAATTAACGATAATTTTGATGTATTAAATTGTCGAAATAGTGCATATGTATTTAGTTTGCTTTCACTTAAACATGAATCCAGTGGTGTTTCAGTGGAACTTATAATTTTCATTAGACCTTCCTTCTGTTAACGCTTCTAAATCTTTTTTTTACCTGGTCCTTTTCAATGGAATTTGTGTGATAAATAACGAAATGCTTCTTTTTATTTATATTTTTGTTTTATGATCAATGTTATATTAAATATTATTATTGAGGTTTTTTGTTTTCCTCACGGGCTAATATGATCAATCGTTTTTTTACCAAATGTAATTAAAAAACATTTATGGTTAATTTATTTTCTTTTCCCAACGTTTCGTTCGCTTTTTTCGAACTTCATCAGGGGTTATTTTTATTTTAGTTTAATATGCGACAATTGTTATATCAATATAATCCAATTTCACGTTAGGATTATAACTAATTTTGCCTTTAAAATCCGTAATGGTCCAGCATGGAAATGTTCCCCTCGTCCAAATTAATCGTCTTCAATAAAAGTAATAAATATTTATTTTTATACCCTTCAACACAGGTGGTGAATAGGGTATATATAAGTTTGTCATTCCGTTTGTAATTTCTTTAATGTTGATGTTAGACCCTATAAAGTATATATATTCTGGGTCCTTATGAGAAGCGAAGTTGAGTTAACGATGTCCGTCTGTCCGTTGAAATGGATTTTCCGAAGAGCCCATATATGATGGGGCCCAGGTTATTATACATTTATGTCACATATGGTCCGGAATTGTTTCCTATGGAACCTCAGACAGATCGGTCCAAAAATGGCGGAGTTATGAGCAAAAAACCACGACCACCTCTAATTTTTCCCTTGTGGTTGCTGTTTTTGTTTTTTTTTTATTCGAACGAGTTGAATGTTAAGCATAACAAACACATACACACGGTTGAACATAATTGGTCGCTTAAATTGAAAAATACATACCCACATATTCAACAGATAATTTGACGGAATATACCTATTCTACTTTAATTCTTCATTTGAAATAGCGTTAATAGCTGAGTTGTTTGGGCGGTTGAACAAGAAGCGTGTTGTGTTTAGTAATTACCGCTGTTCGAATCTGACGTTCACCTTTTGGAAAAAAATTTTTTTTAAATATTTTTTATATTCTATAAGCTTTTTTAAATTATTCAGCAATTTTTTATTTTTTTCAATTCTATTGACAATGTAAATATGAATCATTCGCTTAACTTACATGTAAAACCAAATCCATATTTTATAATTCGTTTTTGGCTTAAATGTAAATACTTACCTACTTATGTATGTATGTAGTACCTACCCTACAGAAAATATTGGACTACGTGGTCCATTGTGGCTTAAATGGACTACTTACAACATGGTCCAATGTTCTGTAGTATGGACCATGTTATAAAAAATTAACATGCAGTGCTGCCAACAACTGCATGATGTATACTTTTCTATAGTCTACAGTATTACACATTGGTAGCCCTGATGGTGTCCATTTTTAATTGTTTATTTATTTGTTTTATTTATTTATTTATGTGAGCTTCTACAACAAAACTTAAGTTTTAAAAATAGCAGAAGTATACAATAATTTAAGAATGATTACTAACAAGAATAATAATTTTAAAAATACCAAAAGTATAAAATTAATTAAAAATAATTACAGAAAAGAAATATAATCGAGAAATGGCAGAAGTACTCAATTAGTTATAAAAGTGAAAGTTTGTGAAATTTGTGGAAAAAAGGTAAAAAAATTCAAAATACCAAGTAAATATATTCAATAATAGCAATAATAGACTACAATACACACCATTAAAGGCGATTAGCAAAAAATGATAAATGCTTAAACTACCCCTTAAGTGTACTCCATACTGTAGTAACATGGAGTACTTTTAAAACTAACCCACTTTAGTACTCCATGGAGTAGTTTAGGGACTACTTCGGTGGGTTATATGGTCCCCTCCTAGGACATCGTAATGTTAAATGGACCACCTTTTACCCATATATTTGGTGTAGTTTTAGAGTACTCCTACTCCTTAACGGACTACTCTTTACATGCATGTATAGACTAGTCTCGTTATCTGCAGGGTATATATATGCAAAAGTTATTTATGTATAGAGGTTGCCATTGTTTTCATGAGTGTGGTTGTTGTTTTTAGTTTTAGAAACTGTATGTTGCTATGTGTACAGCATCTCTTCTTACATTTATATTCTTACACAAGTGTTGCCATATTATTTAAAAAAAAATCTTATTCGTGGTTATTCCAAAATACGCGTTGAAGAAGTGAACATTTACATGAAAACAAAAACAAAACCAAACCAAAGTGACGAAAATTGTTTTTGTTATCTACACACTTCTAAAATAAAATAAACGCGAGAGTTATAACGCGTTTCTTTCTCTTTAAAAAACTTTAAACTTTGTATGAAAAACAAAAACAATTTTTGTCAATTTGGTTTTGTTTTCATGTAAATGTTCACTTCTTCGACGCGTATTTTGGAATAACCACGAATATTTAAAAAAAAAATCGCATGTGTTATTTGAAAACAAAACAAAACATTCAACAATATGTATGTATTTGCGTACGTAAATGTTAAATATATTCAAAAAGCAAGAAACATGTACGTTTGTATAATTTTATTGACGAAAACAATGACATAGAAACAGATCTTAAAATTTGTTCACAGCTTACTCTGGCATTTAACAAGGCCAAAAAATGCTAAACTGATTTTTAAAATGCTAGAAATAATTCTTAAAGTTCATTATTTTTTTTTTTTTTAAGTCTTAATAAATTTTAGTGACTTATTTTAAACAAATTAAAAATAAATGGTAATATCTAAACAAGTATTTAGGTAGATTTGATATAGCATCAGATGTACACAGTTGGTTAAGTTTGAAATTGGAAGGCCCTCTGATAAAAAAAAATACAAACGATTTTATTTCCATTTCGATTTAAAAGAATTTATAGAAAGATATTTAGACCAGTACCCATGTTCTGTAACTTTGGTGAGAAGATCTCGCCACGAAATATTCCATCGTTTCTCGAAAAGTCAGAAACTCATGTCGAAAACTATAAAAATAGGTTACGTCGTTACGTTAGAAATGTCATCACATTGCACTCGAAGCCGATGTAACAATGCAGACGTTGAGAACGCCAGTCACACATCGTTGACGGCGACTAAAATTTACAAAAATTTTGAATTTTTTTACGTCGGCGGTGCAAATACAACCGTCGGCTATACCAAATAAAATCAAAAATATGTTTTACTCTTAAAAGAATTTACATGAAAACAAACTTTTGCGTTTTAATTTTAAAAAATCAAATAAAGTGTTTGTTGTAAAATATTATTGTTGAAGTGGTAAATATAAATATATAATAGCATGTATAGTCAAGCACTGGTTGCAGAAAAAGGCTTAGAGATGCAACAGACCCATTTGAAATTCCCCAGAATCGATTTATGGAATTATATCGTTTGAATAGAACATCAGCAACTATTCTGCTCAATGAGCTAAAACCTTTTATGGCTGAAGGTGTGAGAAATACATTTATTCCACAGCCAATACGGATGTGTGCTGCGCTACATTTCTTTGCCACTGGATCTTTTCATAGAGACATTGGTCAAGATTTTGTAGTGTCAATAAGCCGTTCTGTTGTCTGCCGAAGTGTACAAGAAGTAGCTGGCATCTTAGAAAGCAAACTAATGTCGAAATAGATTACATATCCCTCCACCAGAGAATATGATTTAATAAAACAAAAGTAAGTCATAACTTCTTAATAAGTATACGTATGAACATAAATGGGTTGTAAATAATTATGTTCTTATGCTTATTTTAAGGTTTTATGAAGAAACAGGTTTTCCGGGAGTAATAGGAGCTGTTGACTGTACACATGTACGGATAAAGAAGCCACAGAAGTCTGTTGAAAACTGCTACTTGAATCGTAAAGGATATCATTCCAAAAATGTTCAATTGGTTTGACTTAAATTATTGGTACATACATTATTCAGCTTAAAAAATGTATTTAAATAAATTTCAGATCTGCGATTTCAATTTAAAAATTCTTTTTGGGGTTGCAAGATTTGGAGGAGCTGCTCACGACGCATATATTTGGGAAGCATCACGCATAAATGGTTTGTTGCAGCAACGTTATGAACATGACAGTGGCGATCAATCTTGGTTACTAGGTATGTTCTTGTTTATATATCGACCCCATTGCGCGAAATTATCGTACATGCCAATTTTTTGAAATTGAATTTTTGATGCAATCTAGTTCTACATTCAAAGAGACGTCACCTGACAAAATATTGTAGGCGAATTCCACTTCGATGCTGTAAAAAACACATGTATATTTTAATTTTGATATTGCAAGCGAAGGCCGAGAAAAGTAGAAAAATGGCTGTCCTGTAAAATTTAGTTTTTGTAACATACGATAATTTACCGCAAAGGGGTCGATATATTAACAATATTTACAGTATAAAAACCAAATCTTAATTTATAGGAGATTCGGGTTATCCTCTACGTCCATGACTGATAACACCGTATCGTTCATCAACAAATGAAGATGAAAGAAATTTCAATTATGTTCACGCAAAGGCAAGGAATTGTATTGAACGTTTAAATGGAGTCTTAAAGTCGGTATTTAGATGCTTGCAGGTTGGTCTTCATACCACTCCCCAAACCGTCGGCAAAATTATAAATGCATGCACAGTATTGCATAACTTTAGGTTAGAAAATGGTTTAATATCCAACGACTTTGATCAAGATAATGCAAACGATCCCATTCATTTTCTTAATGATAATGTCACAGAACCTGTTGCAGAACATTTACGTGAAGCTACACATTTAAGAAATACGCTTAAGGACAGATTAAGAAGAAGTTAAACTGTATTAATAATTTACAAAAAAAACAACATTTTTATTTCATTTTTTAATTCTTAAACAAAAAACTTATGGCGATTTCTTTTCTGAGAAAAATGTTGCATTAATGTTACATGTTCAATATTTTTGTGTTCGTTTGTACAAAAAATACAACTGTGGGAAAAATTTCCAAGTTCTTTTGTGAATATGTTGATAAAAAACGTGCAAAACATGTTGCATGTTTTACCCTTACTTTTACTTAAGGTGTTCATACTGCCCTGTCTTACAATTTTGGTACTTACTACTTTGTTTGTACAACCAATGTTTTATTTTGTTTGTCATAATTCATACAGCTCATAATTTTGTAAAAAAATTATTTTAAAACAAAATATAAATATATTTACACATTAAAATAAAAAAAAAGTCTATTTATATGATAATCATTTAAATTTTTTAAGCCATTAGTGATGTCAATATTTGTTTTCAAGCCATAATTGCGTTCAGAAGCCGCTCAAATAGCATTAAAAATCGCTCATGAAGTACATTATTATGAAAGTGTAATAGTTGTAAATAAAAGCAGCTAATTGTGTTCTATTAAAACTGCACAACATGTAACACTTCCAGTGATTATAGGTAACATTAGAAAATGTTACATGTATATACTGTAGCATATTGTTTTCAGAAAAGAAATCGCCATTAATAAAATAATTGAAACATTACATCTAAATGATAAGATTATGATACAAAATGCTAGCTGGGAAAAAAAGTGTATACTTAAAAAATTTTTTTTGTTAAATAAAATAAAAAATAAAATAAACATACAGGTATGTGATGAAAATCGATCGATTTCAAAACGAACGTTTTTAAAAGGTGTGATGAATTTCGAAGGATTTTAAAATTTTTTCTGAATTAAAATCTTTATATTTTCATTCAGTATACACTTCAGTTAACGTATATAATATAAAATGTTAAAGAATAAACACTGAATATAAAAGGAATATGCATTTAAAATCAATTTTAAAAGATACTGAAAACGATATTTTCGGTTTCAAATCGTATCGTTTTTAAAATCGATTTCCATCACATACCTGATAAACATAAAAAGTTATTAAAATGTTATTAAATCGTTATTAAACTTTGCATGCGAATAGTTAAATAAAGCTTCATATTATTTCTTATGAGGACTTAAGCTGCTCTTATTGTTTGCCAAAGACTTTTAGAAGGCAAACGGTTTCTTATTGCAGAAGATTAAAGGACGTCTCAAGCAACTCAATTTTTTTCAAAATTAGTGCATTTTGTCTTTCTATTGCTTCTAGTTATTGAAGAATATTGTTTGTCATTTTTCTGGCTTCTTCTAATGAATCTTTATATTTTGAAGCATTAATTGAAGTTCTTACTTTTTTAGCAGGTGTAGGTAAGTTTTCTTCCTCCAAAATTTCAATTGAAAGCATTGATTCCTAGAAAAATTAAATATGGATAATTTTTACACTTCACATTAAGGTTAAAAAAGGTTGAGGAGAAAACAAGTAAGAAGGTATAGTCGGTCAAGACCGACCATATAAAACCCTACACCACAATACATATATAAAAACAATTTTTTCTAGCATTCCTTATTTGGGAACCATGTTATGAGGCAAGATTCAAGTAAAAGTTCTTTGTGCCGTATATTTTTTAGATAATTTCATCTATATGAGATTCAAAATGCTATGCGTAGGGTGCTAGAACAATTTATTTTTTGGGTTTGACATTTATAGCACAGATGGGTATTGCATAGCTATGCTATTTTGAAATCGTCGTTTTGTCCAAAAACCTGAAACGTGCACTTAACACTAAGTAAAAAATTTATGGAATGAACAAGTTAGACGAATTGTTCTACAATAATGATAGCGCCGATGGCATAACTATGAGCTTAACTATTGGTAAAGTTTTGTTTTACAAAAAGCTCATCATTATTTTAAAAAAGCTTACAAAATTAATTTTTTGCACATAAAAGATTTTTTTCTTTTTACTAATACATTTTTAGCAGCAACTAGCGGATTGTCTGGGGTATAATAAGTCGCTAGTACTAAGTGACATTTGATATGATGATTTTGATTGCAATTAAATAAGTTTGTTCCAAATTTAATTTAAGTACCAATATAATAAGAAGGTTTATGGGTACAAAGACCATACTTCAAAAAGAAACCATGTGAAATTATGGACCGATTCGCTCCATTTTCATTAGGCTTGATCTTTATGCCAATTACAACATATATACAAAAGCTTACAAAAGCTGCAAAATTGTGAGCTGTACTTTGCGCACAAAGTTTACATGGACAGCCATCGTCAGCCGGACAAACATCTTTACATCGATATACATACTTAAAGAAGGGTGTAGGACTTATATTTTAAGGTTTTACAACCATCAACACAAATGCATAATACCCTCTCTACTATTGCGGTGTGGGTATAAAAATATTTAATCACCGCCTGATTTTAAACATTAGGTAAGTTAGGTGCAAGGATTTTTCCCTTATTGCCTCTGTATACAACCTTTTTAGTTTTTTTATATACCGCCTAACCATTTTTAGGAAGATTAAAACACTTTGTAAATCGTTGTTTATGCTTTTAAAAGAACCATATTTATTTAATCATTGGACAAATTTGTATATGAAATACACATAGTTACCTCAAACTTTTAATCTGCAAAACCAGACTCTGGAGTTCGTGAATCACCATCAACAGCATCGGTGGTTATTATAGTCAAAATTTGTTCCTCAAGAGGACTCAAATCCCGAGGTATGTCAGTTTGACTTCCGCCCCCAGTCTTGTTCATAAAAGAACGTCTTGCGTGTACTTGCTTCTTTACAGCTGCTTTTAAGTCTGTCCAACACTAGAAACAAATGAACTTATTAGAATAACAGCTGTACTGAAAGAAAAATGCTTCATTTATTTAATGAATCATTTTCATAAAAAAGTTTTCCTTGGGTAAATGAAAATTTTCATTGTCTAAATGGAATTTCATAGGTTTGATGAAGTATTTTCGTTAAAATCGCTTCATTAGATTTCGTAATTACGTTAAAAATTTTCATTGGATATATGAAAACTTAAGGTTGTCCAAGTTAAACAAAAAATTTTAATTGGGAACTTAAAAAAACAATATACAAACATAACTATATTCATAAATTAATACAAAATTATACTTTCCTTAAAAAAATGTTTAATTGTTATTTAAAAAATGTAAGATTTAATAACTTCATACATCTAATGTTACATGTATGCCATTAAATTTATGAAATCAAAAAATTTTTTTATAAAAGCAACATATTTCAATAATTGCCTTCATAAATTTAAATTTTCATTATTTTTTTTTTTTTTTTTTTGTCATTATTTTTTTTTTATTGAATCTTCATACATATATTAAATATGAACTAACAATAATTAATCAAATCTTAACCTAATACGTTATTTTATCTCCTGCCAGTGCCAGACAAAATTTTCTTCATCACGGGTTATGTTCACTTTTATAGGTGTTTATCGCTCATCTAATTGGGTAAGTGCTGCAGTGTCTCTTCTTCTTAAGCGAGTGTGGCCGCCATGATTTAAAATATTTCGAGCTAGTGGATTTGGGTGTTGTTCAAGCCTTTTTAAATATTTTATTGCATATTTTGTAATCATAGATTTCACTAATGGCACATTGAGATCCTTATGAATGTTTGAGTTTTTAACATACCAGGGAGCGGCTGTGATTATTCGAAGAAGTTTATTTTGGCACCTTTGAATTTTGTCGATATTAGAGGCCGAGGCAGTGCCCCATAGTTGAATACCGTAGCACCAGATAGGCTTTAAGATAGAGTTGTAAAGTAGAAGCTTGCAATCGAGTAGTCTTGGGCTTAATCGTTCATTTAAGTGACGTTTCAATAGAGTTCATTTAAAAAAAGTGAACTAGTTCGTTCTTCCAGTTCAGTAGTTCACTTTTAGTCAGTCAGTCTTTTGAGCCAGCTGTATATTTCGTCAGTCAGTTCATTTAAGTCAGTTCATGTATGTAGTTTAAAGGTTCATTTACTTCAGTTGCTTGTTTTGATTTCTTATTCTGTTGTTGTTTATTTTTGTGTGTGTCAAGCTTTGAAAAAATAATAAAAATTTAAATACTTAAAAAAACTTATTTAAATTTTTAATAAATATTTAAATATAATGTAATAAATATAAATTTTTAATAAAGTTCAAAAACACAATTGTGTATTTTTTATAAAATTTCCTTTTCTTTGTTTTTCAACAAATAAATTTGGCATTCACTCATTTTACAAAAACAAAATGCATAGTATTTTTCATGTTCTTTACCGAATTGATTGAAAAGAGACAACAATATTATTAGTTTCTATATGTTATAATATACTTGTTTCTTTTACTCATTGCCAGATAACTAAAACATGTTCATAATATAATCAGGGCTGCCATATTAAGAGATGTCTCGCCATATGTGGCAATTTTCAAACATTTTGACTACACTGCGATTTTTTTCGGCGATTTATAAAATATATGGCGATTTTTTTATTATTAAAAAGATTTCCGTATGACGTGCTAAGTTTCCAATTATTATTTTTGATAAATACACTGAAATTAGATAAGCTATTAATTTATTTTGAGACTCTAATACTATGTTTCCACTATCAGCTTGTTGTCAACTTGTTTTGAGCAAAACGTGTCAGAGTGCTTCCATTATGTAAAACTGGTTTTGGTTTTCGAAATCAATTTGGCATTAATGTTGTTTACAAACATGAAAGCAAAAAATATTTTTGTAAAATAATAAATATTTTCTTATATGTTTTTTAATACACATTAAACATATAATTTAATAAGTCTTGTTATTTTGGTAAATCTGTAATTTTTTTCGAAATTGTTAATCACCAATAATAAAACTCTGAGTTGTTTCATGGTTTTCGACATTTTTTGGAGCAAAACTAGTATTTATTTCAGTTTTTCGAACATGAAAAATGTATGGGAAAACAAGTAGCAAGTAGCAGAACACCTGTTTTGCTGCAAATGTAGTTTTGTGCCCCAAAACATGTAAAGCGGCCCATACACTTGCAATATTATTGTATATGATATTCGCCATATGATTTCCATTTTGTCCTATATTTTACAATAAGTCGCACAATAGTTTCATTCAATAAAAAGGCGAACATAACCTATAGGAATAATATAAACAGCATTGTACAATGTTGCCAACACACTTCTCTTTCTTTTCGTTGTGCAATAAAAATCAAGTCTTTTGATTGTTGCCAATATATTGTTCCACCTTCGAATATCACATACACATTGGCGATATAATTGTACTATACGTAAAATTGAACAATTTTATTCTAAGTGTATGAGCCGCTTAAGTGAAATACTATTACATAATGGAACCACTCTGACTTGTTTTGCTCAAAATAAGCACCCCTACCTCAAACAACTACTCCCATGAAAATATTCCTATATTTTTTTTATTTGTGTGTTTTTTTTTTGTATTGTGAATGATTCCTATAACAAATTTTATGGGAACGAATTTAATTTGTATTTTAAGGTAGGGCTCAATTAAATTACTTTTTTCTTTTATTGAAGGAGTATTAATAAGAAAAATTAAGATAAACATTATTCATTATTTATTTTATCATATAATTATTAGTGTTTTATTTTGTATATTTTTCTTTCAGAATACAAGCACTGACAATTTATTCACAATAGAGACATTTGTTTATAAAGCACTGACAAATAATGCACAATATAAATTTTTACTCCCAAAATATTTGCGTTGACAAATTCATGACTTATCTTACAAACCGTCTTCACCTGACAAATTGTTGTCATTCCAAACGTCAAACTTCATATTAAAAAAAACGCTGATAGAAAGTTTCGAGTTTTTTTTATATAGAGTTTGACATTTGGTATGACAAAAAATTGTCAGGTGAAAACGCTATGTTAATGCCGACAAAATCACCTCAACAATAAATTTCAGCATGTCCTACGGAAATCTTAAGAGGCCTATAGACACATACTGTTGACAACTACTGCCGATGAATCCTTCGTATACGTGTGTGATTGATATTTTACTACACACCTATCAATCATCATTTTAAAATAAATGTCATTTCGTGAAATTCAAGAGAACCCCTACTTTCTTCACACGTTTTTTCTCAGAAACTATTTTAAATTTGTTTTAATTTAAATTGAAAGAAAAATATATCATAAAATTAATAATTTATTTTATTGTTCATTGAACAACTGTCAGCAGTATGAGTTCATTTTGAAATCAAACCTATTTTGGTTTTTCATACTGCATTCTCTGTGTGACGCATACATATATAAAAATTTCAAATTTACAAACACATGCTGATTGCATGAGCATGATAAGTATGTGTCTATGTGACCCTTTATTAATAATAAAAAATATTTTATAAATTGCCGAAAAAATCGCAGCTAGACATCTCTAAGTATGGCAGCCTTGATTTTATTATGAAAATGTTTAAAGTTATCTGGCAATGAGTAAAAGAAACAATATAATGTTAAACATAGAGACACTAATACTATTGTTGTTTCTTTTCAATCAGTGCGGTAAAGAATAAGAAATCAAGTGGACAAGCAACTGAAGTAAATGAACCTGTGAACTAAATGAATTGAACTAAATGAATTGAACTAAATGAACCCTATCAAAAGACTGCTGACGCAAAAGACAAAGTGACGAAAAGTGAACTGTTGAACTAAAAGGAACTGTCAGACTGAATGACAGTTCAACGTTCATCTGACTGACTAGTTCAATTGAACTAGTTCGTTCATGAACTACCCAACTCTACAATCGAGACTAAGGACAGAATTTCTTCCAATAAGCCAATGAATTTGAATGGCTTTTAGTTTCATTTGAGTTAATTTTGCCTCTATATGGCATTTCCACGTTAATCGCCGATCCAGATGTATACCGAGATATTTAACATGCGAATGTTGAGGAATTATTTGATTATTGATTGTAATAGGGGGGCAAGATTCCAGGCGCAAAGTGAATGTTATATGTACACATTTTTGCTCATTGACCATTATCTTAACCATATTTCTAGTTGAAATATATGATGCTGTAAGTAACGCGATGCTTCATAACGACTTTCGTGGACGCTTAGAAAAGCTGTATCGTCTGCAAATGTTGAAGTTTGTGTGTAGTTGCTTGTTGGCATGTCCGAAGTATAAATTAAGTATAATAGGGGGCCCAGGATGCTGCCTTGTGGGACTCCAGCGGCAATGGGCTGAGGTGAACTTAAGAAATTTCCTTCTTTAATAATAAATTGACGACCGACTAAGTAGCTTTCTAGCAGCTTGTGTGTGTTTGCTGGTAAATTTTGCTTCAATTTGTGTAATAAGCCTTCATGCCAGACTTTGTCAAAAGCTTGCGAAACATCGATGAAGAGTGCTGAGCAATATTTCTTTTCTTCAAATGCTTTTCTTATGACATTTACTATTCGATGAGTCTGCTCGATTGTGCTGTGTTTTCTTCTAAATCCGAACTGATGGTTTGGAATACATCTATTTTCACTTAAAATTGGTGTTAATTTTGAAACTAATAATTTCTCAAACAGCTTTGACATATTTGATAATAAGCTAATAGGTCTATAAGACTCAACTTTTGTATGATCTTTACCTGGCTTTGGTATCATGGTAACTAAGGAAACCTTCCATTTTTCAGGATAGTATTCAAGGCGTAAAATAGCATTAAAAATAAAAAGAATAATTTTCTTTGCTATGCGAGGTAGCTCCAAAAGCATTTTATTACTGATTTTATCAATACCAGGTGCCTTCTTAGTGTTTAAGTCACAAATAGCCTTTTGGATTTCTCTTATCTCAAATCTGAGGGGAATAGCTGCTCTAGCATCAACAGGTGGTAACTCGACCGCAATATTGTGAGATATATTTGTGTAAATACGTTTTTCAAATGATTTACAAACAGGTTTCCTTTTTCATTATCATTTCTTGCCCAACTACCATTCAAGTTTCTTAACGGTGGCTTAGATATAACTGGCCTTTTTAGATTTCTAGCTGCACGCCATAATGAGTAGTCAGATTGTGGAGTTGCATCAAGTTCCTTAAGATATTTTTCTAGAGAAGCCGTTTTCTGATTCTGTAGCAACTTTCTTAGCCTTTTTGTGAATTCTTTTAATAAAATCTTAAGTTGCGGGGATCTGTAAAGTTGCCACTCTCTTCGAACTCTCCTTTTTTCAGTCAAGAGCCGCTCGACATCTGAAGAACATATTTTATTATTTTTAATTTTTTTGGGGGTAACGCTGGAGTGTTGAACAGCTAGTTTAAGATAACTGTCAAAGTTAACAAGAGAGATTTCCACATTCTCCGGTGTACTAAGCGGAATATTTTCTGTGCAATGGGCACTGAGAAATTTTTTATATTTTAACCAATTTATTTGTGTGGCTGGCGTCGCTAAGTAACCTGACGGAAATACAATTCTATTTGGGTTCGATATAGTAACAATTGTAGGTGTGTGGTCGGATGATAATTCTAAGGAAGCTTCAACATGAATCGTTTCTGTGGGGATGTTTTTAACCACGCCAAAGTCGATAACATCTGGAATTTTTTGCTGATCAGTAGGCCAATATGTTGGTTGCCCGCTCGCGACCACATTTAAACCCATTTTAGAGATTGTGTTAAACAAAACACGACCTTTTGGTGTTATAAGTCGTGACCCCCAGAAGGTATGTTTAGCGTTATAATCGCCAGCGGCCAGAAAACAGGGTCCTAATGATTTATAATATTTATAATATTGGCCTTCTGATATGGAAAATCTAGGTGGAGAGTATAAAGAAGAAATTACTATGTTTCGATTTAGCTCCTCAACACAAATAGTCGTTGCTTGCAGATAGTCTTCACGGTGATCACACATAATGTAGTGTTTGACTCGAGTTTTTATTAAGATGGCAGAACCTCCACAAGCTCTATCTCGAGGGTCCTTGGTATCATATAGTATATAACCATTGATTTTAAACGTATTTCTTGAGGTCAAATGAGTTTCAGAAATCATCATGACATCAATTTGTTTATTTTTAAGAAAGTGTTCTAATTCATTTTTATGTTGGCGGATGCCGTTTGCGTTCCAAAAACAAATTTTTAAACAGTTCATGGTTTGTTAAGTACAGCTTGCAATAACATCGATTGCATTCTAAGCATTTCCTGCATCATATTACCCATTGTGTTCGTAAAATTATTTACTGTTTGCACTAATGTTTCCATGGTTATTTCTAAACGACTTAAATTAGAAACCGGAGTTTCATCATTACTTGGCGAGGCACCTTGCATTGGCTGATGGTTTGATTTTAGGACGTTAGCGTAAGAGGTTCTGTTATTACTAGGCTGGGGGGCTTGAATTGCATTTGTGTTTACCTGATTTGCAACCTGCATTTGAGGGGTATTTGTTTTCGGTCCAACCGTCTGCTTGACAATATTATATACTGGGCATCCTCTATAATTGGCAGTGTGATTACCGCCACAGTTGCTACATTTTTTTACGTTGGGGTCGGTTTTAGACTTATCGCAAGAAACTGTACCGTGTAGTTCACCACATACTACGCAGACAGGGGGTAAGTAGCAGTATGCCTTGGTATGGCCAAATTCTTAGCAGTTTAAGCACTGAACAGGTCCATTTTTTTTGTGCGGCTCTTCTATAGTTATTCTTCTGTAGAGAATATATTTTAAATTTGTAAATAGGATGTGTTTCGTTTTTTTTAAGTTTTACGTCGCTGGGTTCAAACTCCACTCGACAATAAAAATGTCATTATAGTAATGAAACAAAAACTTTCAATCCACTTTCAATCAACGTTGTTATTGTTATTATGGACAATTTAATCTCATATTTACGGTCTTAATTGAGAAAAAAACATAGTTTTTTTTATACAAAAACTACACTGCCCCGGTAGACTAGCTGGTAGTGAGCTAGTCTATCAGCACCGAGGTTACATGTTCGAATCCCACCAGAGACAGAAAAAAAAAATAAAAAATTAAATAAAGTAAAATAAAATAAGAAAAAAGAAAAAAAATAAATAAAAAAAATAAATAATAAAAAAAAAAAAATTTTTTACTTTATTGAAAGTATTCATCCAATGAATAATATTCATGGATCTAATGTAATGTTTCATTAAGTCCTTTTAATGAAACAGGTTTCATTGATCCAACGAAGCGCTGCATAGGTTCCTTTATAATGCAATTTTTCATGGGATTAATGTCAAAATTCGTTAGTATTGCGAAGAAAATTCTTTCAGTGTGGCATCCATTTCTCAAAACTTCAATTAACAAATATACGAGTAAAATACAAGTTAAAAACAATTACATATGTATTTTATTTTGTGTATATTTGTAAATTTGAGTTTAAGTAAGTAAAGTATACATACCTTTTTCCACTGTTCTACAGACTTGGCGCTGCCACCAAGGGGGTTTAAAGAATTTTTGAGCATTTCCCATTGCTCCTTAGAGTTAGTATTGGAGTTTATGCCATCAAATTGCCTTCTGGCGAATTCTAAGTTGTTAGACATATAGTCTACCAATTTTTCTTTTTGCTGCTTAGAAATTCGCATATTTTTCTAAAATTATAAATGTAATATAATTTACAATGATACATTTACTTTAAAACAAAATAATTACCTTTTCCGTGTTTTTATTCATGGCATTTTGCATTTTTAATATATTTTTTTATATCTTAAACTTTATCTCACCGCCTTTTTCTTTGTGGGAATATTTGACAGTTCAGAGCGGGAACTTTTCTGACAAAAGTGTTACAGACACACTTTTTCTGTAAATTGGCGATTAATTTCCTTACGTGACAGCTTGTACTCCACAAAAAAAGTTACAGACACAGTTTAGTTAGAAAAATAGCTGTTTGTTTCAATATATGGAATTTTTGTTTCATTCCACCTATTTCAATCGAAAAGTTTCTCGGGGCGAGAGTTACAGAACATGGGCACAGAATACTTTTTTTTATATAAAAAAAAGTCATCATTGATTGCGTAAAAGCTAGTTTATAACAAATTATAAGAAGATATTAGATTTAATCGCTTAGACTATTCCCTCCAACTTTTAAAATTAATCAAAAGAAGCTTAAAACAAATTGAGGAGGTCCATAACAAAACGCAATAATTACACCATAACATTTTTTTGGATAAACGACAAAATGTAATTTAAGCAAGTAGCACATAATTTTTTTAAAAAACTATTATTGAAGTATTATTGTTTACAAAAAATAATATTAATCACAAATTAATTATTTTATCTGACAGTTTGTTTTAAAGTTATTTAGATAACAAATTTGGAATTATTGCGTTTTGGTCCGAATCCATAGTATTTATTTCATTTTGCTATGAATTGTACGAAAATATTACTCACAATCAACATAACAAAAGCAAAAGATATTAACTAAACAAAAATTCCTTACGTTTTACAGTTATCTCAGATTTACCACCAGAGCATAATTTATTTATCAAGTTGACTTTTTTTAAATTTCTTGTAAATATTTATTGCAAAGATGTGTAATTATTGCATTTTGCTCTGAACCAGTATATTTGATATTGATCTGCAGTGTAGTTATTGAGTTTTGGAATGCTTTATAATGAAGGTAATATAGATTTCAATGTGTAGAATGTGATTCAATCAAAAAATCAAAAAACTTGAAAAATGTAATTATTGCGTTTTGTAATGGACCTCCTCATTTCTTAAAAAGCTAAATAAAATGCCAAAAAAAAATTTTGCAGCTAAATCTAAAGGCCCAACTAAAATGTGCTTAACCAAACTTAAGCTAGTGTCAAAATTCAACGAAAAGCATGTCAAATGCTTAAGTAAATGACTGAAGACTTTTAGGTGGCTATATTGTACTTATTGAGCTTAGAGACTTTCTACGGCTGTAGGAAATATCGCCCAAAGAAAAATGGCAAAAAAAAAAAATTAAAAATCACCCAAAAAAATTCCATGTAAAATTGGGCCTTAATTCATATGAAAAGTGACCCAAAATTTTTGGGCTTTTTTTCGTTATTATTGGGTGATTTTTCGTTTTTTAAATTGGGTGATTTTTCGTTATGAAAAATCACCCAAAAATATTATATGAAAAATAGCCCATTTTTTCGGGCCATCTTTATTTAATATAATTGTAATTTATTTAAAAATAAGTTTGTTATTTTTTCTCTGGGTGCTTATATTAAATATATAACGAAAACACTTTTGGGCGCAAGGATTTTCTCCTCAAGGATATAATATATACCGGCTGCGCTAACTAAAGCTTCTCTGCAAAGCCGGCCTTCGGCCGGGCGCATGGATTTTGTCCTCTATGGTATAACAAACACCGGCTTCGCTAACTAAAGCTTCTCTGTATAGCCGGCCTTCGGCCGTGCGCAAGGATTTTCTCCTCTATGGTATAACAAACACCGGCTTCGCTAACT
Organism: Pollenia angustigena; assembly: GCA_930367215.1. Lineage (NCBI taxonomy): Eukaryota > Metazoa > Arthropoda > Insecta > Diptera > Polleniidae > Pollenia > Pollenia angustigena. Next base: position 3,498,522 of record OV884061.1, on the reverse strand, counting down.
AAAGCTTCTCTGTATAGCCGGCCTTCGGCCGGGCGCAAGGATTTCCCCTCTATGGTATAACAAACACCGGCTTCGCTAACTAAAGCTTCTCTGCGTATATGGCCTTCGTTCGAAAACAAGGCAGATTTTAGAAGCTTTACTTAGCGAAACCGGTACTTGTTCTACCATAGAGGAGAAAATCCTTGCGCCCGGCCGAAGGCCGGCTATGCAGAGAAGCTTAGCGAAGTTTGCGCAGCCGGTATTACTGTCCTTACTGCCGAGCAGCTGTTGAAGATAGAATGCAATATTTTACATAAAACTTACACTTGTATGGAAGTAAATTTATATGAATAATAACCACTTTTTTGCAAATTGGGTAATTTTTTATTTTTTTTTCGGAAAAATTCGTTTTTGCTTTTTGGGTCATTTTTCATTTTTTTTGGGCCCTTTTTCGTTTTTGTTGGGCAAAATTTCATATATAACTTTTTGGGTCATTTTTCATGTTCTTTTGGGCGATTCTTCATTTGGGCGATTTTTCATTTTTTTTTTTTGGGCCATTTTTCTTTGGGCGATATTTCCTACAGCCCTTTCTACACTTAGTTGCAAACATTTGTACTTTTGGAAAACTATTTTCGTTTTTATTTCTTTAAAATGTAATATTTTTGACGAAATGTCATTTAATTTGTAAAAGTTATAAATATATTACCATAAACAAGTAAATCTATGTTTATCTTTTATTAATTTATAAAGTAAACGAAAACTGAAATAAAAAAGTACTAAAAAAAGCAACTGTGGTTGCATCTTTTAATTGTAAACAATTATATGTAAATATTATATATGTTTATTGGAAAATTGTGTTGCAAAAATGGATACAAAATTGAAATTTCTGAAGACAGTGAAATTAATGAATTGTGCATTTAATGGAATATGTGTTCTACAAGAAATAAGTGAAACGCTCCTGCTCAGTACGGGAAATAAATCGAGACAGAAAGAAAAATGGGTTCTTCGTGCGTTCCTTTCTGATGATGAAGGAGATTGACCCCCAACAATTTTTTATATCCCTTTCCGACCTATAGCCGATCCCAATGACATATTTATCTAAATTTTTGAATTTTGTCATGTCTGTATATATAAAACATATAGGATATTAAGCTTTGTCAGTAAGACCCTTCATCCTTTTTTAACAGGATGCGCACAATTGTTGCAGTCCGGTTTAATTTACAAATAAAAAAATTCATCTTTTTGAAACAATATTATTTATTTTTATTTTTCGTTGTGGTATTTAAAGAAACAATTCTGTTTTTTACTTAAACATAAATATACTTTACATTTTGAGCAATAAGTTCGCGTTCTTGATTTACATCCTACAAGTCGACAGCATCTTGCTGATGGCAAATCATGTTCAAGAGGCCAGTGTTTGTACCCATCAAGTCTTTTGTCTTGGCATGGCTGTTCGGACGGACGATATTTTTAGCAGCACTTTGAGGTTCTTCATCTTCATCCTCATCTTCTGAGTTATATTCAATATTTCTTTTTTTATCTATAGCGACTAGTTGTTTAGCTAATGCCATTTTAAAACTTAGCAAGTCATGGGTATTTTTCCGTAATTTGGAATTCATTTTGCAATGATCTCTGTATTGCATCCAGGAATTGCAGCACACAAGGTCAATGAAATGGATAAAAACTTTTAAAGTCCATTTTCTAGTTTTAAAAAATGACCTGTATGACTCCATTAATTGATCACAAATGTCAACGCCACCCATACACTTGTTGTATTCCCTGACGATTCTAGGAGCTGGAACTTCTATGTACCTTTTCTCTTTTTTTTCCCAGCGTTTCACATATTCAACTGGTCCACAACCGTAAGCTGAAGATGCAAGCACTACAGACTTTGAGTCTTTCCATTGCACTACGACAATTTTATCTTCACTATGACAGAATTCCTCCATATCACCCCTCTTCATGTGCTTCTCATTCGTGAAATGTACGTTTTTTATTCTGTTCCTCATTATTGTTCCAGTAGCAAAGATTCCACGATTCAAGAGAGCTTGTAGTAGTGGTATTGTCGTGAAATAACGGTCAAAAAATAGTTTGGAACCTTCAGGAAGTGTTTCAGCCAAACGTAAAACAAAGCCTGGTCCTAAGCCTAAATTCGAGCAAGGAAGTGGTGTAGTCTTGCCTTGATATATCTCAAAATCAAGGACCAGCCCCTCAGATGTTGTCAAAACTTCGTTTTTCAATCCCACTCCTCTAGGCTTATTTGGGAGGCTTTGTCTAACAGGGCACCGACCAGTAAATGGTATCATTTGTTCGTCTATTGAGTAATTAGCATTACATTTTCTTGGAATATCTCTACAAGCAGTTCTCACACGTTCAAGTAACGGATTTATTTTCCAAAATACATTTGATATTTTCTCTGCATCCGTTACTTCATTGTTGTCAACCACATGTAGACACATGCGCAATAGAAAGAATCTATCACGACTCATGGTATCAGCTACAACAGGAAGCCTTGTGGTTTTCTCCCAGTACATGCGTAGCCTTGGGTAACGTATGCAGCCCATCGCAATCACGATGCCAAAGAAATTTTTTATTTCAGCTATTGAAGCTCCCAGTGCTTTGCCCTTCTCAGCAACATGGTACCTGTTTGTGTATTCCGTAACTTTTTCAAAAAATTCATCATTAAAATAAACGGAAAAATATTGATAAGGGGTTTCTATAGGTACGTTTGTGTCATCAGTTGCACAAGAGCTACTTTCCAAATGCGTCTCAAACGGTCTTCTTTTCCAAATATCACGACGATTGTCAGTTTGACTTACATCTGGTGGTGTCACTGATATAGCATTTACCTCTTCTTCATTCTCGCTTTCCTGATCTGACAAATCATTTCCTACAACGGGTAATTCCCAAGTTGCATCCCCGCACTCATCGTCACTACTAAAATCTTCCAAGTCTGAATTTAAAAGTTCAGCTAAGATATCGTCTTCAGTTAATCCACCTAAGAAGTAGAAAAAAAAGTAAACATATTTTTATAATATAGTCCGAACACGCACAATTGTTGCACTCCAAACAATTTTGACGTAAAAATATAAAAAATCACAAAATAATCAAGAAGTTACACTTTACACACAATATTTAGTGTTTTTTCTGATTAAATACAATTGTTTGATAAAATATTCCACAATTTAAATACTTTTAATTTATATGCAACTTACCCTTTCGACTCATTTTTGCAACTGCCAAAAGTTCACAACTAAAACTATGAAATTAACATGAAACAACCAAAACTAATAACGGTTCTTTTTCATTAGCAACAAAGAAACAGCATACACAATTGTGTTATGCCGGTCTTATCGCATAAAGTCAAATATTAAAGAAATTATAGAGATTTAAACTTACCCGCACAATTGTGCGTATACGGTCGGAAAGGGATATATACGCGAATGACGCCACGGATATATGAGCTTTTACTTCAGCTTGTAAAGCCATCCCTTACAAAGTGTTCGCTGAGAGAACCAGTGCAGCCAGAATGCCGGTTGGCCGTGACATTACTGTAGCTTTTTATTTACCAATTTAAAGTACAATTAATTATATTTCATTTTCTGTTTGCAAAAAGGTTTTTGACGCAAGGAAATTCTTTTCAGTCGCTAGCATGGTCGTTTAAGTTGGGCAAGGAAACCGTTTGGCAGATTGTTCTTGAGACAACTGAGGTGCTTTGGAGTCTGCTTAGCAATGTGTACGTATGTGAGCCTAACCAAACTGATTACGAGCAAATTGCTGATGATTTCTGGCAGCTATGGGATATGCCCAACTGTATCGGAGCTATTGATGGCAAACATATTGCCATCCAATGCCCTCCTAACAGCGGCAGCCAATTTTTCTGTTATAAAAAAATTTTCTCTATTGTTTTGTTAGAATCATGTGATGCTCGATATCGGTTCACCCACATTGACATTGGAGCCTATGGAAGTCAGAGTGATGGAGGTAAGGATGTCTATTTTACAACTGTTTAACTTAAATTTTTATATTTTATTTCATACACACATTGGCATTTTTCAACTAAGCCGATTCGGTTAAAAATTAGTCAGTAAAACACGCAGGTACAAATTCCTCATTTTTTTGTTGCTGATGCTGCGTTTCCATTAGGAACAAATTTAATGCGCCCATATCCTGGCGAGCTACTGCCAGTTAAAAAAGACATTTTTAATAAACGATTGTCTAGAGCTCGTCGCACAATCGAAAACTCTTTCGGTATCTTAGTGTCTAGGTGGAGAGTTTTACTGACTACTTTGCATTTACATATTTCCTGAAAATGCAGAAAAAAAAAGTATTGGCCTGCGTTTGTTTACATAACTTCATAATGCTGAATGAAGCATCTTCCTATATGCCTACAAATTACGTAGATTGGGCGGATGGAAATGGTGACCTTCACGAAGGAACATGGCGGTGTGGTATTGAAAATAATGTTGCTTCAATAACACCATCTGCAAATTTCCATCAGTACGGTGGTAGAACAGCAACTGAAATAAGAAACCATTTGTGTGATTTCTTTTCAACCTCGCCTATTTCTTCCCAACAATAAAAAATTAAATAAGCTTGTTTTAAATAAAAAATTCATTTTGTTTTATTTTATAAAAATATGAACATTAAGGGGCTTATTCATACAATTTTTTTTTTATTACAGTTAAATAAATCAAGTTTCTATAGAAAAGCTTTTTATAAATTAAACATTTGTTTATGAATAAGGGTGCAAGTCTCTTCATTTCATTTTTATCACAAAATATTTCATAAAAGGTACTATGTATGTAATAAGTATTACTAAATAAACAAAAACTACTTCATTAACAAAAAAGTAAAAAATTAAATTTAAAAACAAAAAACAATGCCTTCATTGGCCTTTAACAAATACATACATATTAGCATATTAAGAAAATAAAAATCGGACTAAATTGTCTTCAATGACGGTTAAAGTAAAAAAAGTAAAAACAAAATATAAAAAAACCAAAAATTAAAATTATAAATAAAACATTTAATTATTGCTCTGTTCCCGGCGCAGTTGGTATAGTTCCTGCAGCATTCGGGGCTGGAACTCTTGATACAACTGGCTGTGTAGAAGAAGGCATCGTCCAAAGAACTGTTATCACCAGTTGTCGAAAATAATTTTTCTAACTTTTCAATAGTCTCACTAAACTTTTGGCACAGACTATCGAATGAACCTTTTGACTTTTTTTGGAGCATTTTGCAAAGTGTTAGAACTTACCAAACTCTGCTCCAACACAGATTCAACATCCCGTTCTTCAACGTTATCCCGAGTGCTACATAATTATAAATTTGATTAAAAAAAAAACATTTTAAAATAATGAATGTGTTATGTACCGGCGTGGTGCGAGCGAATCCTTCAAAAACATTAAAGGCTGCAGAAACTTCCACTCCTCCAAATAGTGCATTCCGCTACGGGATGGAGCTTCCATCCTTTTAATTTCTTTCACGAAACGTTCCCGCAAAAGCTACCACCTATGTTTACAATCGGCGACTAATGTACACATGTAAATAATGGAACAAAAAAATAATAAAGATATTCAATGAATGAAATACATATGTACATACGTACCACTTTTCATGGACTTTTCTGCAACTTTCTTCCAGGCCCTCTCTTCCACGTTCCGGTTAAAATAACAACTATCCCTTTTATCGTAAAGGCACTCCTGCTTTTTCACTTCTTCTATTAAAATGTCCACAAAATTAATTTCGTCCTCCATTATGTTCGAAACCAAATAACCAAATAAAAATGTATACCAGAAACGAACAGCTTTAAGGAAGAGCGAAATTGACCGCACTTTCCTTAAGCAACTGACACTTGACGAAACTTAACGAAAAGTGTCTTAAGTACATTATAGTTGTATACATTTGATTGTGTGTATTCGAACATTTGCTTAAGGTTCATTAAGCACATTATAGTTAGGCCTTAAGTTTTTGGTGCTGAATTTACCTTACCAAAAATGGCAAAATGGTCACACTACTTAAAAGTCTTCATTAAAAATCGCACAAAATAAGAATTTTCCATTTTCATTCGAAAATTCATTTGAGTACAATTTTTTTAGTCAAAATTTATTGCAATATATAAAAAACTTAAGTTACATCAATAAAACTATTCTTCAATTTTTAAAATAATTCTAAAGAAAGTCAGAAACATTTTATAAAAATCCTTAAAGAAAATGCCAAGCGCTGCAAAATTGCCAAGATGGTCACACTGCTTAAAAATCGCATAAACATGCAGGGTTTTCACCATATAAAAAAAATGTAATATTCAGGGAATATAAGAAATGCCCTCATGTTGTAATTTTACGACTATTTTTTTTTTACAAAAAGGGTAATACAACGAACAGCGATCTAGTCTGTCGTCATAATATTAAAAGCAATCGTCTAATTTTTATTGTTGACATGGATAATATATTAGTCAGCTTTTTAGGTAATTTATACAAAAAAAAATTCAAATGCAAGTTAACACCTCGCACCTTTCCAACTTACCTTTATGTTAGTTTGACTCAGCAAATATCCCAGACGGCGTGTGTTGCAATACGACACCATAGTTAACTTGCGCAATCATGGGAAGCATATTGGCAAATCGTTCTCATTAACGGACAGCGTGTGTTGCAATACGACACCGTACTTAAGTTGGGCAATCATGGGAAATACATTGCCAAATCGTTCTCATTAATTTAAGCTAGTATACGCATTTTATAAAATAATTTGTAAGTTCTTTTTATTGAATAGGCAATTTATAAAATAATTTGGTAAGGTTCTTTTGATGAAATAAATTAACTGTTTGGCATTCCAATTCTAGTGCTGGACGCGAACAGTCATTTAACTAAATCGATTCCGTGTTTTAATTTCAACAAGTGAGTTTGGTCGTTGGGCCCCATGGGTGGCCCAACATAGTAATTTTTTTAAAGCACGCCCGTCGCCGTGCTTAACTTGCATATAATATTTTTGCACAAAAGTAATTTCAAAGCATACACAATTTAAGCAATTTTTTGTTTTGTTTATGTTGCATTTTTGAAAAATAAAAATCATTAAAATATGTTTGCGACTTTTATTAACCAAAACGACCGTTTTTGCGCCTTTACGTTTAAAAATTTCTGATGGTAGCCCTGTAAAATAGTTGTGTGTTTATTTTTGTTTGTGGATTTTTTTTCATTGAAAATATTTGTGGTGAACTTCTTTTCCTTAACATTATATACCTCCTGTATTACACAAAAACAAAAACAACCACATACTTCATTTTACGATTAATATTAATTTTTTATATCAACTGATCATATCAACAACATTACATACACTGTTTTTTTTTTGTTTTTTTTTAATTTAAAAAGAAATTGAACGGTTTTTGACTTTTTAAAATTTTTTTAAATATATCTATAAATTTTATATACCTATCTACATATATTTTATACATATTTACGCCTTTTAATTTACCCTCTTTTTTATTTTTATACCCTTTTTATACCCTCCACCACAATTAGTTGTGAAGAGGGTATATTAATTTTGTCATTCCGTGTAAAACTTTTTTATTATTCATCTCAGACCCTATAAAGTATATATATTCTGGGTCCTTGAGTAATTTTAAGTCGATTTAGCCATGTCCGTCTGTCTGTCCGTCTGTTGAAAACACGCACACTTTCGAAAAACTCAAAAGAAATAAACAAACTTGGTGTCAAATTGCTTGTAGTTATCCTAAGCAGTTTGGGATTGAAATCCAGCAAAATCGGTTCAATAGGATCTGAGCTATGAATCAAAATGTGGAACCACCACCTAAAAAAAATTTATAATTTTGTTACAAAAACTAACATAAATGGTGGAAAAATGCACAGAATGATATATTGCGCAACAGTTCGTTTTATTTAACTGGAAATCACGCTGTAAAATTTCTTGAAGATCCGTCCATGATTTACCTTAGGCCCCATATAAGCCCTACTCCCGGAAAACAGTATAGTAAGCCTAAAACCCTAACTAACAATGCTATCATAACAAATTTTGGCACGCCACAGTTAAATAGGACTAGAAATAAAACTATTAAGTTTCGTGAACATCGGTCCATAATTTGCCATAGGCCCCATATAAAACCTACTTCCAGAAAACAGTTTAGTACGCCTAAATCCGTAAAAAATAATGCTATCATAACAAAATTTGGTACATCACACTTTTATTGAACGAGAAATAAGACTGTAAAATTTTGTGAAGAACGGTCCATCATTTACCATAGGCCCCATATAAACCTTACTCCCGGAAAACAGCTTAGTAAACCTAAATACGTAAAAAATAATGCTATCATAACAAAATTTGGAACATATACGTTTTACAGGACTAGAAATAAGACTGTGAAATTTCGTGAAGATCAGTTCATAATTTACCCTAGGCCCCATATAAACCTTACTCCCGGAAAACAGCTAAGTACGCCTAAAAACGTAAAAAATAACGCTATAATAACAAAATTTGATACATCACAGTTTTATAGAACTAGAAATGAGACTGTGAAATTTGGTGAAGATCGGTGCATAACTTACCATAGGCCTCATATAAAGCCCACTCTGGTAAAATAATTAAATACGCGGTAAACTTTCTTCCAGTTTAGCTTCATATGGCCAGAAAAAATGTTATGCAATTTTGTGATATACGGTCCATAATTTTCCTTAGATTCCATTTTAGCAGCCTTCTGAAATTTACTGCAAACGCTTAAACTAATTGCACCGCTGTATTGAAATTTATGTTTTTTAATACCAGAAATCGTTCTGCAGAATTTGGGATGATTGGTTCATAGCTTACCATGGCTTTTATATAATTTATTCTCCTGAAAATCATTTAAGTTCAGCTTAAACTGATATTCTACTCAAGCTTTTTAAAATTGATTCTGATTGTCAGTCAATAATTTTATATAGGTCTAAACCGCAACAAATTTTAATGCAGATGTCTGTTTTTACAAAGATTATAATAATAAATAGACATCATACAGATATTACTCCTAAAACATTCGAAGTGTCGGTGGAGGGTATCAAAGATTCGGCACAGCCGAATATAGCACTCTAACTTGTTTTAATTAATTTTGTTTATAGTTACCTAGGTATTTTTCTCTTTTTATAGGTAATTAATTTTGTTTAAATAATTCCGTTTCATATCTTAAAAATCGGAACAAAATTTCTTAAAATCTTATTTAAATATTCAATTAATTAGAAATAATATATCTTAAACCAATATATTGTAAAATTCTTGACTGTTACTTATAGACATATGAATTTATACCTTCCTTTTTGTAATATTCTATATATTGTTTGTATAATATGATTCTATTGTGATATTATCAGTCAATATTTTGATGGTACAGTCAACTATAAGTTTATATTATATATAAATTTTTAATGATTGCTGTTAAAACATTATATAAAACCATATATTATGGTTAGTAAACTTTGAATTTTATGTTGGAAGTGCATAACGTGTAAATATGTATATGGTATGAATCTCTCTCAGCTAAAGTATAATCATAAGACAAACTCATTGAATGTATTTAAGAATTGTGTGTATTTTATTTCGAATCAATTCATGTTGAATATATTGTTGTTGTTGTTGTTGTTGTTGTTGTATTATATAATAATGTATCTTATATTTGGTTTGTTATTTAAATCTGATATTAATTCTCTCTGTTTCTACGTTACCAGATCAAAAATAGGTAACTGCTTTATGCTACCAGATTAAAAATAAGGTATCTTGATGTAAAGTGGTATGTTTTCAATTAAATAAAATGATGAATCACTCATTCGATGTCGGTTTTTATTGTTTAAATCGTACTTACATCCAACTATAAGCTCAATTCTTAGTCAAAGTTATTCAATTATGAATCCTCTATCAATTCTGTTATTATCTATATGTCTTAATAAATGTGAATTAGTCAACAGAATTAAACGGATAACATCTCTATCATTTCAACCTTAGGTGATTATAACCAGTTTAATTAAAATCACAATATCAACATTTGTAAAAATAATATTTCTGATTATGATGATGTTAACGTATCTTGACTAAAAAAAAAAAAACATATATAAACCTGATTTTGATAATAATGATTATGATTTGTTGGTTTCAACGAAAAAATAAAAACAAAATATATTTAAACCCAATTTTGATGATTATGATAATAGAATTGTTGGTTTTAATGAGAAAAGAATATAACTAATCTCAATTATGATGATTATGATAATGAATATAATGATTATGAAAAGGTTGAAATAACTAATATGAAAATTTTCAAATCAAACAAGTTTAAAATGAAGGAGAAATCCTAAATCATATGTATCTCCTACATATAAGAATATAAAGTTTTTAACGAATAATAAAAATAATAAAAAAAATATATGGCATTAATAAGATCATGATGGTAATTGATGGTTTGATTCTAACAAATTAATATATATATATATATATATATGATTTAAATGAAATTAGATTGAAATTAATTAGGATTGTAAATATTTCATTTAAAAACTCTGTATTATAAGAAACCTGATTTAAAGTAATATAGAGACATTCTTACCGAAACACTACATTCAGATGTAACTTTCTATCCAATATATAAATTTAAGGTAGAAAAACCATCAGCGTATCTCTTCGTATAAACGAATTACTTAATATAAACCAAAATTTTCATTTAAGTTTATAGATTATTTTTTAATATAGTAGACTAGTAAAAATCAAAATATGTTTTTAAAAGTGGTTTGAAAAAACTGTATATATAAATATGAGTTACTGGTTAAGGTTGTATATAGAATGAATTAAATTATGTGAGAACTGAATACAATTTATAAGAATTTTTAAAATTAAGATAATAATATAATGGATAGATTTGATAAAATGGAAAGGATTAGTATTGATTTTCTTGAAAAACAGAAGACAATCGTCTTGTGTGATAGGTTTGATGAGATTGAAGTTATAGGTTTGTAAATGAGATGTCTATATAAAAACTAAGATCGAGATCCGAAACTATAAAACCAAGACCAAAAGGCTACTATCAAGATTAACACTAAGATTAAGATTAAAATCAAGACTAAGATCATAAGATTAAGACTAAATATAGGAATGTAAGTAAAGGAAAAAATGTATATATATGTATAGTATAGAAATGCTTAAAACAGAATGTATATTTAAGGATGTATGGAGGTATATAAATATTAAGTATAGAAGGGGAAATAAAAGGAAAACAAATTATAGGAATTACAAAACTGTATGCAAAAACATTAAATAAACCATATAATATGATTATTAAACTAGTCATTTCGTGGTATAGAAGAACTCTTCATTAAACTAATATTAGAGTAGCAAATTAGAAAAAAATCATTAGATAATAGAATTGTTGTTTTTAATGAGCAAAGAATATAACTGATCTTAATTATGATGATTATGATAATGATCATAATGATAATGAAAAGGTTGAAATAACTAATATGAAAATTTTAAAATCAAACAATTTTAAAATGAAGGAGAAATCCAAAATCATATGCATCTCCTACATATAAGAATATAAAGTTTTTAACGAATAATAAAAATAATGAAAAAAAAAATATATGACATTAATAAGATCATGATGGTAATTGATGGTTTGATTCTAACAAATTAATATATATATATATATATATATATATATATATATTTTTAAAAGACTTTTAAGACTTTTAGAAGAACAATATTGAATTTGTATTTCGAAAATATTGCAATTTATAATATTTCATCAAAAAAAGTAAAGATTTTTTGTGTTCGCATAATATGCCCTGTGCATAAGTATATATATATATATATATATATCTTTACTTTTTTTGATGAAATATTATAAATTGCAATATTTTCGAAATACAAATTCAATATTGTTCTTCTAAAAGTCTTAAAAGTCTTTTAAAAATCGTTTTTTGTGGGCAGAGCATATTTGACGAACAGGTGCATACGTTGCGTTTAATTGCCGAAACTGTCTGGAAAATATGCTCCTTGTATATGAAATTTTTTGTTGCCATGTTTCCACATTATTATTCCCAAATAATAATGTGGGAATATTAAATTTCTTATACAAGGGGCATATTAACCAGACAGTTTCGGCAATTAAACGCAACGTATGCAGCTGTTCGTCAAATATGCGCTGTATTTGCCGACTTTGATGCTGCAGGTTGTTGTCTGTGCTTATTTTGCCGTTGTAGTAAAATTAAACTAATTTCTTTTTTTGTGCACTATAAAACAGAAAAAGTGTTGCTAATAAAAAAAATTTTTAAAGAATGAGTGCTTAAAATTTGTTTTTTTTTTTTTTTTTTTGTTTAACAGAAAAGAATATTAACTCGGCTCAGCACCAAATTGATATTTATATAATTTTTTAGTATTCTTGAAAGAAGTTTTATAGGAACATGTTGTTCGCGCCAACGCTCCTAGTTAAGGAGTTATAGGTCGTAAAAATTGCAAAATACTTTATCCATATCTATTTAGGTAAAAATGAATTTATAATATATGGGAATCATTGGAAAATGCTTCAAAATGTGTTTTACATGGAGTTTAAAGCATCCAGATTTACCAATTTTGAGGTAATATTATATATTCATACTCCGTGGCTGACATTTTTTTTAACAAAATTGGCTTTATCTTTTAATTATGTCGATATTTATTTATTTAACTCTAGATATTTGCTTAAGGCCAGTTTACACGGTAATACAATGTATTACGACTTTGTAGAATCAAAATATTATGAAATTCTCTCCGTGTTTAAAAGAAAAAAAAGAAAAATCTGCTGTAAGTATAATTCATGTTTCCACGGATGGTATAAGTAAAATCAAAAATAATAACAACAAAACAGATGGTTGCAGTTTTAAATTTTTACAAAAACAACATAAAAATTTCCTGAGTTGATTTTAGTTGTTTTTGTAATTGTATAAAAATGCTACCACCTTCAATATACTCCGTTAAAATACACCTCTGGTGTGATGAAAACACATAAGTTTCTAAAATGGTTTAAAAAAAAAACCATTTACCGACCGCTTGTCAGATTTTGTATTCGTATTCTCTCTTACTCAATGCATTTTGCTTTTACATGATATGATTTCTCTCATTATACATTATGTCGTAATACAATGTATTACCGTGTAAACTGGCCTTTAATAAACTTTCTTTATTGCGGGTTTTCGGCCTTGCGTAACACTTAAGTAATTATGTACATATAACAATAATTAAATATGTAACAAGTACATAAATTATTACTAAATACATACATATTTTTACTCAAACTTATAAATAAATTGAGAAATTTTCCAAAATAAAATTTTTTTATCTTTATAAATATAAAATTCTATATGATGGAGTTACTAAAAATATGGTTTATAAAAGCTTGAAGTATTCTTCCCTATTCATAGTCTTTTGAGTTGTATTTTAGGAAAAAATTTTATGAACATTTTGCATCAAAACACATTTCAAACTTATTTTATTTTTTATGAATACGGCAGATTATGTTTAATAAATACATATACTAACAAAATTTTAAGTTTCGTAGAAAAATCTGTCTAGAAATATTTAATTTGGGAATTTGCTCTTAACGGAATTTTTAACACATCATGTAAAAGATATTTCGAAGTAGTTTCTAATAATACCAGTACTTCTTTGATCCTGTTTTTACCTAAAATGCAGTTGTTGGGTATCACGTGCGCAGAAGTAAAGTTTAATGTTCGGAAAACATCACTTTTAAGAAACTTGGCATGACTTTTATGTGTCAAAAAATTTTATTATGTTTATTATGCAGCAAATTTTCGCAATTATTGTTTCCGTTGATTTCCTGAAGCAATAGCTTTTGACATAAAAGAAATCGTTTTATTTTTTTTTTGTGATGCTTTTTCTTGTCATTTATAAGAAAACGGTAAGTTGTTGGCTCAATATTTTTAATAAACTTTGACATCGTTATTGTTGATAACGTTTTGATTATTATTTTATGTTGTTAGTTAAACTTTGCAATTCAAACTTTGCACAGCTGTTGTGCAATAAAAAAGTATCAGCATCACAACTGCAACTGGTAATTACGCATCAGCAATATCATTTTGCATCACTGCAGCATTGATGAATAGTTTTCATGCATTAACGTACGTACCCAAAGTCTTCTGAAACTTTTAAGACCTATACCACGCTCGTTGACGGAAATTTGTATGCTGTTTATATGTATTTATTTATTTAATCTGCCGTTAAGATTATATTGTTTTTTGCTTCCAAAAACAACAAAATTATAATATTTATTATATTTTATAACAAATTCAATTGTTTTTACGTTATAAAATGTATTATAAATACGTATTTATATATTTATAATCTTCAATTAAGTTTGTATAAAAGTCTGCAATTATGCATGTTTTTCATTTTATAAAAGTAAAAAAGTGATAGTGGCACCATTGAAATATAAACAGACATTAAAAAAAACAGCTGTTTATATTTTTTCAATTGTAGCTGCCGTCTTCAACATAATTCAGTAGCTGACTACACGACTATAATTGCACCCAGCAGCATTTGTAGTCTTGTGTTCGTGTATCCTGCTGTGGTGAATGTGTTTAATGCATTATACATTAATTTTAATTAGTGTTGTCAAAACAGTAAAACATTTTTTTCAAAGCCGATTTTCAGCAATGAAGCGTTTTTTTTTGAAAAAAAAACCCGCAAAAAAATTTACACAAATGAATTTTTATGCGCTAAAATTTTTTTATTAAATAAGTGTTTGTGAATGTCAAAATATTTGTTAAAAATATAAAAAAAAGGAACATTTTTTGTTTATTTTAAATTTATTGTAAAATATAATAGTTTTGGTGCTATAGTTGTACGTGATAATAAACGAGAAAATGATAACTGTATTTAAATTGTACTTTTATGCGGGGTTTAAACAACAATTTTTATCATTACAAAATGGTAAATTTTGTTTGTGTTTTAATAGAAATTAAACAATTAAGTTAATTTAATTTTTAAAAGGTTATTCTGAACTAGGACATTGCACACCAGAGGCTCCTCAAGCTATGTATGTATGCATATTGTTTTGGCAGGTAGGTTTTACTATATTTTGTTGTTGTTAATTATACAAACCAATTTTAATGATTTTGTTAATTTTTGATTCTCTTTTTTAATTTGTTACGGGCTCTTTGCGTGTTTCTTAACAAGGTTTCCGTGCTTTATAGAGTTCAATAGATGCTGTAGAGCCACGACTCTACCATAAACTTAACCCAAGATGTGCCCAAACAAAATTTACACAAAGCTCATACATGTTTCAATGTATTGATTTGGCGTTCTAAGACAGCTATCAACTGCTTCATGTCAAACCTACACAATCAGTGAGAGAAACCTGTGGATTTGCTGTGCGATAATAAAACCAACATGCAATAAATATATGTATAAGAAAATAAACCGTTTATAAAAAATCTGAAAAACTTTGAAAAAGCAAAATTTGTTTCAATAAAACTAGTGGTTTCGCGTGAGACGGAAAATTAGAGAGATGTTAAGGTTTAAATGGGGCTTATCATAAATTATGTACTGATCTTCACGAAATTTGACAGTGTGATTTCAAATCGTATAAAACAAGGCTTGTATGGGGCCTATTATAAATTATATACCAATCTATAAAAAGTTGACAGAATATTTTCTATTCATATAAAACTGACCACCAAAAGTTCATAATAATAGGATTTGTCGTTACGGTTTAATGCTTCTATAGTATTTCCGACTGTGGGCTTTATATGGGCCTATGGTAAATTATTGACAAATTTTCACTTAATTTTATAATAATTCAAGTTATACAAAACGAATATGTGCAAAATCTTATACCAATAATTGCATTCCGCTACTAATTATGTTAGTTTATAACAAAACTATAAATTTTAAGGTTGGTTGTTAGACATTTTGATTCATAACTATTATCCTACTATACCGATCTTGTTGGATTTCGACCCCAAACTGCTTAAGAAAGCTAAAAACAATTTGACATCAATATTGTTTTTTTCTTTTAGATTTTCTAAAAAGAGTTTTTTACAGACGGACATGGATAAATCGACGAAGGTTAGTTCACATACATCAAATATTTCACTATACACGCAAAGAACAAACATGGTTGTGGTAAACATATTCTAAGAGCAACATACTATGATAAAATGCATGATTGAAGTCACCATATTAAGATTATTATTGAATAATAGTATGACTAAATATACTCGTAATATTACAACATAATATTTTTCCCTTAATCATATTATTATTCTGTTATCATACTAAGTAAAGATGTAATCAAATTATTGTCATGCTAATCATAATTAGTTAAGAAGTAATCATATTATCATCATGTTAATCATAATAAATTTAGAAGCAATCATATTATCATAAAGCCCCTCTCATAGATGTCATAAAAATACAAAATAAATTAAAATTTTTTTGCAACGATTTTTTTTATTTTTGGGCTTTTTTTAAAATTTTTCTTAATGTAAATCAAATAGCGGAGTTCAAATAAGGCTTGCAAAAGAGCAAATGCAAAATCTTTGGTTTTCATGGGCAACCACGTATGTCCATTTTGCCCATTTTAAGATGTTGATGCCATATTGCCTATTTTAAAACGCTCTTTACATGTTTCAGAACATTTTTGGAAAAAGATGAATCAATTTCGATTTTTTACTTAATGCCAAAGTATAAAAAGTGAAATACCTAGCGCATTGGATATCGAATGGTTTTTCGGCTTTCCTGAAACATTTGTTTTAAGACATGCGCCGTTGCCCATGAAAACCACAAAAATATCGTAACACTTTTATCAAATATAACGAAATCTTTGTGTGTTTTGTTGTTTAATTTTACAAAAAAACTTCGATATTTTGCATTTGCCCTTTTAAATAAGTTTCTTAAATATAAAAATTTTTTGGTATTTTATGTTTCTCGGAAAAAAAGCTTTGAAGAATGAAATCGGAAAAAGGCAACAATTGCAAATTCTGAAATTGAAAACATTTATAATGGAATATAAAAATTTTTAAAATTTATGGGACATAAAACGTGTTCGGTAGAAAAGTTAAAAGTTCATAAATTGACATTTTTTGTATGTGGTCTTTCAACGACAATCAACGAATTTCTTCAGCTCATTATTGGTTTAACCCGCTGACCATTTAAGAAAAATTAGTAAGGTATGGGTATATTTATTTTGATTACCCGCTTTCTGAATATTAAGCATTAATTTTGCTCCATACCAACTCTTTTGAAGTGTATTAAATATTGTTTGGCATAACGAGCCAGTGCTTGGCAAATGCTGTAGAAGTTAAAGCAAAATAATTTGACAAGAAAATACATTTTAATCTTGCTTCGCTTCATTGCCGTATAAAAAGGAGTAGAAGTTAGATAAACTGTCAACATCACAATATACAGCATTAAATATATGTTTGCGGAACAAAAAGCTTATTTTGTAGAAATAAATGTTGAAAAGTGGCGTGTGCGGCACAAAATAATAATTTTCACTCTCAATAAAATTCCTTTTTTGCAATTATAAGTGGATTTAGCTATAAATCGCTAAAAACCACACTTTTTGAAATAAAATTAATGAATTATTATAAAACAAACACAATAAATTATAGCTAAATTTTTTTAAAAATAAGTGCATTTAGCTATAAATCGCTTAAAATAACTCCTTTTGAACTAAAATTATTAAATTATTATAAAACAAACGCAATAAATAATAGCTACATTTTTTAATTATGAGTGAATTTACCTATAAATCGCAAAAAATCACCCTTTTTAAATAAAATTTAAAGTTAAAAAGTTTGTCCTATAAATTTTATTATAAATCGCTGGATTTGATAAGAAAATAGCTAAATTGGCAGCAGTGTGGAAAGAAACACACAGAGTTGCATATTACCAGCGTTACCATTTGTCATGTAATCTCTATTTTATAAGTATTTTTAGACGTAAAAATGTTTAAAATTTTTATAAAGATTTTCATAAATAATAATAAACTACAATTTGCAGTATTTTAAATGAAAGGATGCAGTGAAGTTTTTATGAAACAAACCATATTAGACTCTATGTGTGCTTTATTACTGTAACGTTGTATAATTCTGTTTACTCCTTTAATACTTCATACCTTAACGATCCCAAATATATTCTTTTAGGTGCTGAAGTATCTAAAGATGATGAAATCGACTGTTATAGTCCTAAACATAACTGAAATTAAGCTCATAGAATAAATTCAAAAAATAAAAAATGTTGAAAATACAAAATTTTTATAAATATTTCACAATTTTTGGCCCAAAGTCCAAAAATTGTATCTATATTATTTTTGTTGTTTCGCCAATGTAGTTGTTTATAAAAATATATGCAATTAAAATGCATTTAATCCATATTTTCCCAACGTTTCGTGAATGTTATGTTCACTTTATCAAGGGATTCGTAAAAAGAGAAATTAATTTTTTATTACATTGAACAATAATTTGTTGTAGACAAACATAAAAACACTAAACATGAAAAATTAAATTAAACACAAACTTAAAAATTATATCACAGGTTAGTTTTTGCACTATTTTTGGCTCGTAGCTGCCAAACGGTAATCTTCAGAAAAAATATTTCATTCATAATTCCTCATATGCACATAAGTATGTATATAATTACCGGAAAATGCATTTTCCACATTTTCCAGATGTATTTTTGAAAGAAAATTCGTGATATTTATGAAATGCATACAATGTTGCAAAAAGTAAAAACAAGTTTATTATTCAATTGTTATTTTGACACATACATATTTCAAATTTTTAATAATAACACAGCTGAAAAAGGTAAAATAAGAATTATGATGTTCTAAAGAATTTTGAATTATATTTAAGAATTAATATTTTTCTGAATATTACCACAGAATACACAGAACTTTTAAAAGTGACGTGTGAAAAAGGCCCAAAACAGTTGCGAGGGCAGCTTTCGAAGAGACCGAAAGCGATTTTTGGTAGTGAAGTGGCAAGGTGTAAAAACAGACCGCAACAATCAACACAAATGGCGTTATCAAAATAACAAAACACAAACCACGTTAAACAAATGCATTAGTTTAACAAACGATGTTTTTTTGTGCAAAAAAAAATGTATTTAGTAATATTGTTTTGTATTATAATGTTATTTACTTACTTAAATATTATTTACTTGTGTTGTGGTGAACTTAAAAGTTAATTTTTACAACAGTTTTGCAAATAAATCTTAACTAAATAAATTTGTGTTCATTGCGGCAAAGAATATGATGAACAGAGAAATGCAAAAGGGCAGCTTTCTTAGAAAGAGACAAAAAAAAAACGCAAAATCGTCCGTCTCGTGACAGTTCTCTTAGTATTCTGTGATATTATTGGTTTCCGAAAAAATTCATGTTTTTTCCAAAAAAAATCAAGTTTTAGACAAAATTTTCAATAGGCCCAAAAACTAGTTCGGCAGATAAACTAGGAAAACCCAAATAGGGGTTTGTAAGTTGCGAAAAGTACTTCAAGAAATTCCACACGAGAAGGAGCTTTTATTTTATCTGTTGCATAGTGTAATTATTCTTATAAAAGTAATATTAATAATATTTTCAGTTCCATGATGGCTTTTTACTAAAATAAAAAAAATTATTTTACCCTTTTTAGCTTTTTTTCTCTTACACACAGAAAAACATCAAGTTAAAAACGTCGAAAACAAGGTTGATTTAAATTTTTTCGGTGGTGATTTTGCTTCATACGGGTTTCATGTTAATTCAACCTGATTTTACAATAACTGCGAACAACATTTTTTTCTTTTGATATAACTATAATTCATGTTAATTTAACATTGCAGTAAAGTTAGAGCAAAATGTAATTTATATTGAAATAACAATCGGAATCACGTTGAATGAAAGTTATTTCCAGTTGCAACAACGTGAATTTCATGTAGAATCAAATGGGTTTGAGTGTATTTTAACAGTGTGAAGAAGCTTCAGACAACATTTGCATTTATGTAAGAATAATTCAAAACCCTGTAACACATGTTTCACTTATTTTGTATTCTCCTTTGTTAACAGAAGCATCAGCAGAATCGCCCGATATGGTCATCATTCTACTTTGAAAACTTGATGTACTATTTAAATAAACAATTTTAATTAAAAGAATACGGGAATTGTCTTCTTTTTATAACATATTTTAAAAGTGAAAATAAAAAATGTACATAATTAAGTAGGTATGCATGTTAATTTAACAAGATAAACTTTTGATTTTAATACAAAACAGGTGTTTATGTGTTCAATATTGAATCCAGATTTATTTATATTTTAATATTTTTTTTTTTTTTTTTTTTTAACAGTGAATAATATTAAATAAACGTAATTTAAGGTTATTTTGATATTTTTTATTAAAATTTAATATGAAATAATGATAAATTTAAGTAAAGGGCATATTTTTTCTGAAATTTAACATGATTCTCAATCAACATTTTTCCATGTTAATTTTACATGGGTATTTTTTCTGTGTGTACGAACTCTTATATGAACTACATTAATTGTGTTTTGAACTTGAAACACTATTTTAAAGTTTATGTAAAATTGTTTTGAAAAACATTTTTACTTTAAGAAAAGTAACAAGCGTACAAAACTTTACACGTTTTGTCCGCCCCGGTCAAAATTTTTTAAAATTTTTTACTTCTAACTTTTTTAATTCCAAATTGCTTACTGATTAGAAACATAGCGCTTTACAAAAAGTACGAATTTGAACCCTGTTTTGCCACTTAAATTTAATTTGTTTGTTTGTAAGCTTTTTGATTTATTGTCCTTGTTCTAAATACATACCACAAGTTGCAAGCTTGCACAAAATTATTATTAAAAAAATTTGTTCACAAAAAATACGAATTTTTTACATTTTTCTCTTCAAATGTACTATATTTGTATGCTGTCTCTATGTTTAAGGCTAGTATACCCTATTATACTTTGTAATAATACTGTGAAAAACTCAAGTAATATGTAAAAGTCTGATTGTGTGAATGCATGCATGATAAAAATGATAAGTATTATAAACAAAATTTTACATTTCTAAAGCTTCGTACAGACGATGGTCAGATCTTACAATATTGGTAAGCAGCGTTGCTTAAATTGCATTAAAATTGGCTAAAATGTCTTACAACTGTGTGAACATTGTAAGCTCATTTGTATTTGCAGAAGTGCAAAATTAATGCATCTGACAATGGAACATTGTCAGAAAAATATTGCTGTTGGCAACGCCTGCTTACAATATTGTAAGATCTGACCATCGTCTGTACGAAGCTTAAGTAATAATACTTTTCATTGGATGAGGGATGCATTTTATTACATGTGTGAGTGTTTATACTTTGTGAGATCGTGTGAACACAAACTGTTATGTTAAATTAGATTACTTGACAGTCGCAACAAAACTTATTAGATTTCTATCTCACAAAGTATTATGGAATACGTAAGACTTGTGAGATAGTGTAATCTAGCCTTAAGGAACACAATTGTACCATATAAACGTAGTACTGTACGACGTAGATACGATGCCAAATTAAAACGTACAATATTGTATACAAAGGCACACAATAGCTGGCGCAAATATAAAAGCGTATCTACGACGTAGGTCGCCTTACATTCAGGCGTGGGCTTTTACGACGTCTCTTTTGGTTTGGTGGCCACGGTTTAGAGAAGAAAGAGGGGTAAACAAAAATACTTGGTAAGTGTTTTTTATGTCTTTTTCTCATATTTCTCTTTCAACTTATTTTCTTCTTGTTACGTTTTATTCTTTGACTAACTTTGAAATATCAGTTTGAAAATACAGTAAGACCTCGGTTATTAATATCAACAATTTTTAGTAGTTTTTTGTGTGTTTCTAGTTAAAATTATTAAGAGATTTTATATACAGATTTACGTATGTACATTAGGGATATAACTTTTTAACAATTTTTTAATAGATAGACAATAAAAAACTATAAGGGAACGTATATTTATTTTTTCGCTAAGGTCAAAAAAGTTCACACACCAACCGCGATGAAGTTTTGAAAATTTTTGATTTTCTTTTTTGCTAAGAAAAATGAATAATATGTTTATTTAAAACAAAAAATAGCTCAAGTATGAAATGTCATTAATATTTAGAGATGGTAAGAGATTTTTCCGCAAACGAAAACGTATTTTTAACCTTTAGTTACAAAAGAAAAAATAAAAAAGAAAACAAAACACCGTATAAAATTATGAATATTCAATATAGCATTGGTTTAGAAAAACCAATTGGTGCGTGAAATTTTTTGAGAAAAATTACAAAAGATTATTATTTTCGTGAATACTAGGACATGGTTGGCCTCATGGTAATACGCCAAAAAATTGGTTGTACCCTAATGTACATGTTTTAATAATATGAGTAAAAATGTAATTTTTGCAGAACATGCTTCCCAGTAATTTGCAAGAGAATTCGCCTTTTATTCACATTTTTATGATTGTTCAAAAGTATTTTAAGTTGATTAAAGACTTTTGTATATTAACTATATAATTGATGTTGCTGGTTAATCGAATGACTGATAATCGAGGCCCTTTCTCAAATAAAAAAAGATGTTACTAAAAAGCGCGTCGTGTTACAGCAAATTCAGACGGGGATTTTTACGACGTCGCTTTTTTGACGTGTCTTTTGTTTTGGCTTTTAATGAAATATTTGGCGTTGCGTTGCGGTTTAGACAATAAAGTGTTAGATATAATTCTACTTCGTACACCGGATGCGCCCGCATTGCCATAGAAAAGAAAAATTTAAATTAAATTATTTTAATGTTTTCAAATTGAATATTTGAAAAAAAAAAACATAAACGAAGTACAAAATAAACAACCATTTCAATAAATTTTTCCACCTGTTTTGTCGACTTTTCTCTTTTCCTAAACCTTTGCGTACCAATTATAAACAAACACGAAGAGGAAAGTATCCAATTTAGCCTTGGCGTTTTTAAGTTTTAAGCAGTTGAACAACCAAATAAAACATATAAGAAAATTAAATTAAAAAATATATTTTTCTTTAAAAAAGGAGGATACGATAAACTATTTATTAAAAAAAAAAAAACATAAAATAAATCAGCTTTAAAATGACACATGTCGCTCTTGATCAACAATAGTGTACTAATCCAAAATTTCAGTTTAAATTAATATTTGGTATAGATTTGGTTACGACAAAATTGTTTAACTTATTTTTTTTTAATTATGGAAAAACTTCAGAAAAACTTCATCGCAACATCTTTATTTTGCTCTGTCCATTAATCATGTGCCTAAAAATTTAAACGTTGTAGGTAAATCCACTCTAGAGAGAATTTTGAAATCAAATTCGGTTAAAGTTTAAAAAACTTGAAAGGCAAAACTTGATCGTGCAACCCTTAATTAAGATATGTTGGACAGATAAAATAAGATCGGTCAGTAGCCAAAAATCATCATTAGATATTTTCATCATTATTTCCGTATTTAAAATAAGCTTAAAACGTGTTTTAAGGCAAAATGTTCATGCACTGTAATTCTTTATGAATACGGCAGGATATTTTTAAAAACCTTCATTAACTTTAAAACATCGTAAATTAACCTGTAAAAAACAAGGGAAAATTGTTTACAATGGCAACGCTGAAAAATGTAACGGTTTGTCCTCGAAGTCACATGTATATATTTTTTCCCTTTGTGTCCTCGAAGTCACATGTTTATATATTTTCTCTGTGTCCTCGAAATCACTTGTATATATTTTTTACGGAGAAAAAAAATGGGAAAATATATGAGAGTACTTGGCAATACTACGCAACAAAATTTGTTAAAATTTGTCAAAAAAAATACAAAATTAAGGCATTTAAACCGTATATATAGAAGTTTTAATAGTAATTGATTGATATAAGTTAACACCCTGTACACTGAAAATGCTAATCCAACAATTGACACTTTTGTGTTGCCAAATTGTGGGAACTTCCGCTCCCAATAAAATAATTACATTAAAATCTGCTGACGGCATGTCTGGCAAAGTAAAATAATTTCCCAATAATTGTATCGAGCAGTTTGTTTGCAGCGCACGTGTAACGGTGGCAGAGGGAAACAAAACCACAAATAATAATATAAAATTAAGTATAGAATTTGTTAAGTTTAGTTTTTAGTTTCTTTTCTCAGATAAAACATGTATAAAGTTTAATAAAAAAATTTTTAAATAAAAAATATATTTTTTTTAAATTTTTTAACTTAATAAAAATTAATTGGCGCCCAACGTGGTTGTAGTGATATAAAGTGAACGTGTGAAAATAACAAAAATAAACTGTAAGACGTCCTCAATAGCACGCCAGTAAAGTTATTTCAGTGTTTAAAATAAAAACTAGTAGTGAATGTGTGAAAATAACAAAAATAAACTGTAAGACGTCCTCAATAGCACGCCAGTAAAGTTATTTAAAAGCTATTAGTGAACAAGTGTAAATCGTCCTTAAAAAGCACGTCGCTTAGATAAGCACCACACCGACTTAATATCATCTATAAACCCATTCAGCATCCTGTAGTGTCCGTCCGCAGGAAACCACGCCAGAGAACCGTTGCAGACCCGTAGTAGTTTATCAACAAAAAGGACCATCTCACCGGCTTCGTGTGGATATATATGTAAGCATAGTGTCTAAGTTAAATTAAGTTATAAAAGATAATTAAAATTGAAATAAAAAAAAAAAAAATCTACAAACAAATTATCTAAAATTTAAAGTGAAAAGGAAAGTGTAACAGTTTTTAAAAAAAAATGTCTAACCCTGATAATTTAGTACGACCACCCGTTCTGGTTAATACTGGAACCATACCAAGACAAAGCACAGACAGACAGGCAAATAGGGACCTGGACGACCATATTAAGCAATTAGTTGACAGATTAGTGCAAGAAAAACTGACACAGAATACAGAAAGTGCAATAGAAATTGACCAACCAGTTACTAGCGGTAATATAAGTGAACTAGAAAAAATCCCAGACATTGTAAGGAGTCTTCGCGAATTCTCGGGAGAACCTGGAGAATTCGGGTCATGGAAAAAAAGTGTAGATAGGATAATAGAAATTTACTCAAATGTACAAGGAACAGCAAGATATTATGGTATTCTTACTGTCATAAGAAACAAAATCATAGGGAATGCAGACGTAGTGTTAGAATCTTATAACACGCCATTAAATTGGACAGCTATCTCTCGCTGTTTGACAAACCACTATGGTGATAAGCGCGATCTTAGCACCTTAGAATATCAGATGACTGCGCTAACACAAGGGACACTAACCACCCAAGAATTCTATCAGAAAGTATATTCACATTTTTCTTTAATATTAAATAAGTTATCCTGCTTAGACGCTGGACCAGAATCCCTAAATCTTCTCATACAAACTTACCGCAATAAAGCCCTTGACACTTTTGTACGGGGTCTTAATGGTGATCTTCCGAGATTACTCGGAATGAGAGAACCGACAGATCTACCACAAGCCCTCCAACTTTGCCTCAAACTCGAAAATCAAGCTTTCAGAAACAACTTGACCATAAACAACTTTAATAGAAAAAATTCGGTACAACCGAACATACAACATCCCATACGCAAAAACAAATACCATCCACAACCATTTTATCCCAACTTAGTTAATTGGGGACAACAGCCACAAAGACATTCTTATCAACAACAACCCTTTTACCCTCCTCTACCACCTAGACAATTTCTAAACGAACCAATAGTTCATACTCAGCAACGTTACCAACCAAATGTTAATACGCAACAACATTATTTCGCACCACCTAGACCAATTGCTCCTAAACCGCAACCAAAACCCGAAATGATGGATATAGACCAAAGCATGCAAACCAGGAAGATAAATTATATGAACCGACCTGCACAAAATGACGCATTTCATGGTAAAAGGCCAGCACAATTTATGCAACTTAATAATGATAAGCGACAAAGAAACTTTAATATAGAATTACAACAATATCAAGACTCACAAAGTAATTTCGATCAAGAATATGATCAATCTTTTGCCGAATACACCAATTCTACCCAAAACTACGAAATAGAGGAACAAAACCTTTGTTCCGACTTTAATGAAAAATTAGATCTCACAGATATTCATTTTTTAGAATGAATAACTCTTCATTGCCTTACATTGAATGTAAACTCGGTAATGGAGAAATCATTAAAATCCTAATAGACACCGGCTCAAACAAAAATTATGTGCAACCCTTCCTAGTAAAAAAAGCTATTAGAAACGAAACTCCCTTTTATGCAAGTTCCATTGGAGGACATATCCAAATTACTCACCATACCTTTGCAAATCTTTTCGGATTAAAAGATACTAATATAAAATTTTTCTTACTCCCGACTCTTAAATCATTTCATGCCATAATTGGAAATGATTCACTTAAAGAATTAAACGCCGTGATTTACACAAAAGATAGCTACATGTCAATAAAAAATAAATTAAAAATAGAATTAAAACAACAAATTTCTCAGAATGTCAATCATATTAATATTCGATCAGAACATTTAAACCAAATCCAAAAAGAAAACCTCAAAAAACTAACGCTTGATCATAAAGCACTTTTTTGTGATCCATATGAAAAATTAGCTTTTACTACTACAGTAAAAGGCCAAATACGAACAACTTCAGACAATCCGGTTTATACGAAATGTTACCCTTACCCTATGTGTCTCAAAGGTCACGTAGAAAAACAAATAAACGAATACTTACGCGACGGTATCATACGACCATCTAGATCTCCATACAATTCGCCCGTGTGGATCGTCCCAAAGAAATCAGATGCATCAGGAGAAAAAAAATATCGTATAGTCATCGACTATAGGAAATTAAATGCAATTACAATACCAGACAGATATCCGATTCCGGAAATTGGCGAAGTTTTATCCCAACTAGGCAAAAATAAATTCTTTTCGGTACTCGACCTGAAGAGTGGCTTTCATCAGATTCTATTAAAAGAATCAGATGCAGAAAAGACAGCTTTCTCGGTTAATAACGGGAAGTATGAATTTACCCGTCTACCCTTTGGTCTCAAGAACGCTCCTTCCATTTTTCAAAGAGCTCTTGATGACATTTTAAGGGATCATATAGGAAAAAGATGCTTTGTCTATATAGACGACATCATAATATTTAGTAAAACTCAACAAGACCATTTCAATGACCTCAAAATAATATTTCAAGTTTTAGAAGAAGCAAACCTTAAAGTTCAACTCAACAAGTGCGAGTTCATGAAATCTGAAGTCGAATTTTTAGGATTCATAGTATCCGAAAATGGTCTCAAAACAAATCCAAAAAAAATTGAGTCAATAGTTAACTTCCCAGTACCTAAAACTCTTAAGGATCTTCGTTCGTTTTTAGGACTCTCAGGCTACTATCGTCGGTTTATAAGGGATTATGCTAAATTGGCAAAACCCCTTACACTCCTTTTAAGAGGGGAAGATGGACGCGTGTCCAAAAATCATTCAAAAAAATTGCAAATATCTCTAAATGAGGAAGCACTTAATGCATTTCAAAAACTTAAAGATACACTTACTACCGAAGAAGTTATGCTCTCATATCCCGACTATTCCAAAAAATTTCAATTAACTACAGACGCATCCAATTACGCAATCGGAGCAGTCCTTTCTCAAGAAGACAGACCTATAATGTTTATATCCCGCACACTTACTAAAACAGAAGAGAGCTACGCTACCAACGAAAAAGAGATGCTAGCGATCATCTGGTCATTAAATAACTTAAGAAACTACCTCTATGGATCCGCTAAAGTGGATATTTATACAGACCACCAACCTCTTACCTACGCACTTAGCAACAAAAATAACAATAATAAAATGAAGAGATGGAAAGCCATCTTAGAGGAACACAATTACGAATTATTTTACAAACCAGGAAAATCAAATGTCGTCGCAGACGCACTTTCGAGGCCCCCTCAAATAAACTTACTACCAACTTCAAGTGAACACGAGACTGGCTCCCTAGAAGATACTGTTCATAGTGACGACAGCTCTCCACATAATCTAATACCTTTTGCAAATGAACCAATAAATGTATTTAAAAATCAACTATTTTTCAAAATTGACGAGTTTCCTTCACATCACTTCCAAATTACGTTTCCCACATACCACAGACATATCATTACAGAACAAGTATTTAATAATGAGAATTTAACCAATTATCTCAAGCAATATCTTAATCCATCTGTGACAAACGGTATCTATTCTGATGAACGTACACTAGGTAAATTACAAGAAATTTTTCCCGAACACTTTAGCAACTACAGAGTAAGATTTACACGGAACATAGTGACTGACTTAACTGACGAAACACAGCAGGAACACGAAATATTAAAGGAACACAAACGCGCTCATCGAAATGGACGCGAGAATAAAGCACAAATCTTAAAAAAATTTTATTTTCCAAATATGCAAGCAAAAATTGACAGAATCATTAAGCAGTGTAAAATTTGTAAAGAGCAAAAATACGAGCGTCACCGTCCAAAACCCATATTACAAGCTACCCCTATACCTCAATATGCAGGACAAATTGTTCACTTAGATATCTATCACACACATAAACATAAAATCTTAACAGCTATAGACAAGTTCTCAAAGTATGCACAGATAAGAGTCATAAAATCCAGAGCAACGCAAGACATAATACAGCCATTACGAGAGATCCTTATGTGCTATGGCATCCCAGAAAAAATTGTAATAGATAACGAAAAAGCATTAAGTTCAGCCCCTGTAATACATCTGTTAGAAGATCAATTTAATATAGAAATTTTTAAAGCCCCACCATATACAAGCACAGTAAATGGTCAAATCGAAAGATTTCACTCCACCCTTAGCGAAATAATTAGATGTACAAAAGCAGAAAGAACTCACACATCATTTCAAGACCTATTAGACAAATCAATATATAAATATAATTATTCAATCCACTCCACCACCAAACAAAAACCAATAGAAGTATTCTTCGGAAGAAGAGTCACAACCGACCCACGACAAATCCAACAAAACAGAAATGAAAACATTCAAAGACTTATTGAAAAACAAGAAAAGGACCTAAGCTTTCATAACAAGAATAGGCACGATTTTAAAAGTTATAATCCAGGCGACGTCATATTCATCAAAGCAAATAAAAGAGTAGGAGATAAACTTTCAAATAGATACAAAGAAGAAATAGTCGCAGAAAATAGAAATAGCACTGTTGTTACAACCAAAGGTAGAATTGTTCATAAAGGATTAATCAGGCAATAATTATTTTTTTCCTTCCACAGGACAACATGACGAATCCCAAGGACTACGGACGACTTCTGAATTTTATATCAATAATTGCAGCAACTCTCGCTGAGACTCAAGTCCTAGACTACACTAACTCGCAAATCATAACTATAGAAACGGGGACAGCTAAACTTCAAACTGGTACATTTAAAATTGTTCACATAATTGAGTTAGATGAATACCAAAAAGCTATAACAGATATTGAAAAAACATTAGATGAACATATTTCTTCTAAAGACAGTAGCTACGTATATCTAAAGCACGACATAATACAAGTCAGAAATATACTCAGCGCACTTCAACCAAGACTACAAAAAAGATCCCTAGACATTTTAGGAACCGCTTGGAAGTGGCTTGCGGGCACTCCTGACCACGACGACTTTCAATTAATAAATGATAAGACAAATAACTTAATAAGAAATAACGATAGACAAGTAACAATAAATAAACTAACAATGAATAGATTAGACGAGGTTACGAAAATAACTAACAAATTACTTAATACTATACAGTCAACAGACATATATGAAAAACAAATTATAATTGGATTAGAAAGAAAATTAAAAATAATTAAAGAAGAATTAGTCCAAATAGATTATTCTATACAATGGACAAAAGCAAACATTGTCAATTCTTTTATATTATCAAATTTAGAAATGAATCTAACTAAACAATTTTTTGAAAAAGAAGAAATTCCTTTTACTAATTTAATTGAAGCACTTGAGTTTAGCGAAGTAAAAATTGCTTCTAATCGTTCTACTCTAATATATGTAATATCATTACCTAATACAAACAAAATAGATTGTAAGAGATACCTTGTAAAATCAGTAAAGAAAGGAAATATTAGTATAAAATTACCATTTAAGGATATAATAACATGTAATCAACAGGTATTAGGAATTAAGAATGAATGTAAAACACTGAACAATTTATCAATATGTAAAACTGCAGATATTGTTAATATAACTAATTCAAACTGTCTACCTAAATTAATTAAGAGCTTACCATCTAAGTGCACAACAATCAACAACCAACACCTACCATTAGTAGAAGAAATATCATCAAACATTCTGCTGCTCAACAACCACAACGGAGAAATTCAAATAGATAACAAAACCATATCATTGAGAGGAACCTTCCTAATACACCACAAGAATTCAACAATAATCATCCAAAATCAAACCTACTGGACTAAAGAGATATCTTCAGCTAAGCCATTACCAGCTATAGCTCAGTCTACAAATTCGACCAATACATTCCAAGAAGTCTTATCATTAGAAATGCTGAAAGATTTACACATGACAAACACAGAAGAAATCTCATCAATCAAATACAAATATGGTACGAGCCTGATCACTAACCTCATAATTTTCATCATAGCCATTGGCCTAATCTGTTACAAGACATATACAACGAGGAACAAGAAACTCAAGGTTACAGTCGTGGACAACAAAGATCAACTTAAAAGC
The DNA here is from genome assembly GCA_930367215.1 of Pollenia angustigena. Classification (NCBI taxonomy): domain Eukaryota; kingdom Metazoa; phylum Arthropoda; class Insecta; order Diptera; family Polleniidae; genus Pollenia; species Pollenia angustigena. The sequence continues at coordinate 3,467,766 of OV884061.1, read as the reverse complement.
TCTTATACCATAAACAGCGAGGACGCAGTTGAGTTTAAGGGGGGAAGAGTTAACACCCTGTACACTGAAAATGCTAATCCAACAATTGACACTTTTGTGTTGCCAAATTGTGGGAACTTCCGCTCCCAATAAAATAATTACATTAAAATCTGCTGACGGCATGTCTGGCAAAGTAAAATAGTTTCCCAATAATTGTATCGAGCAGTTTGTTTGCAGCGCACGTGTAACGGTGGCAGAGGGAAACAAAACCACAAATAATAATATAAAATTAAGTATAGAATTTGTTAAGTTTAGTTTTTAGTTTCTTTTCTCAGATAAAACATGTATAAAGTTTAATAAAAAAATTTTTAAATAAAAAATATATTTTTTTTAAATTTTTTAACTTAATAAAAATTAATTTATATAACCACAGTGCAATCAAATAAAGTAAAAAAAAAGAATAAACCAAAAAAATTACAATTTGTGGGGAAAAATTGACGTGTCCGGTAAATATGCTCTAGGCATGTAATCATTTGGCGGACTGCTCGCTAAGTATGCAACTGTCCGCCGTTATATATATATATATATATATATATATATAAACTATATATATATATATATATATATGCACAGCGGACTGTTTGAATGCAGTTATTTGATATATAGTAATTTTTGGATGCATTTGAGCTCTTTGAATGCTGCATCCAAACATTTCGTATGCCTTGCGTGAAGTTTGATTGCAAGGCAGTTTGAATGCATTTTTTTGGATTTTTAAATTTTATGTTTTTTAGATTTAATACTTTTTTTTCTATAAAAATTATGTATAGATTTCCTTATATATACAAATTAAAAACCTTAATTTGGCATTTTAATATTTTTTTTTGGTTTTCGGCATTGCCATACTTTTTTTTAATTCGCGATTTTAAACGGTAGAATAATCTGACGCCGTTGGCTCTTTGGTTGGCTTTGGAATTTAGTTTTGTTTTTCCGCCATAATAACCAGGCTTGCCAGAAGAGTTCAAATTAAAAGTGCTAAATCGACAAAAAAAAAGTGCTAAATTCTTATACAATAGGAAATAAAAGAGCTAGTTTTGTTACGTTGATTTTCATTAATATAATAAACAATTTACATTAATATAAACAGTTATTTTAATGTTATTATATAATAAATATACTTTAAATTAAGTTGTTACAACTATTTAACATTTCAATCATGTCATTTTCGTCTTCCACATATACCAACTCATTTTGGTACTTTTCTGATAAACCGATTTTTTCACAATATCGTCTGGTATGTTTAAAGTGTGGCAACAAACGTTATCTAATTTTACGCCTTCTTTTATGCGTATAACTGAACATAACAGTTCTGTTTATATTCTAGTTCTAAGTTTACTTTTTATTAAGCCCAATAAACTAAATAAACGCTCTACTTCTGCGTTTGAAAATGGCAAAACTAAAAGGGGCAGTACAAAGCACAGATCACAAAAAGGCGTCACGAGACAGAAAATATTGTGTTTTTTCTGTCTTTTTCTATGAAAGCTGCCCTTTTTGAATTTTTTGTTTTGATTACGCAGTTCGTGTTGATAGTAGCGGCCTGTTTTTACACATTTCCACTTCACTACAAAAAACATTTTCTTTTTCTTTCTTCGAAAGCTGCCCTTGCAAATGATTTGGACATTTTTCATACGTCACTTTTTTCATCTCTGTATGCTTTGTGGTACAAAGCTTGAAAAATTTATAAAGGGATTTTCATTAATGGAGTTTTTAAAATGTTAATATTGAAACATAAAATTCATCATGCATGGTACATTTTTAATTTTGGTTGGTATTTGACCTAGAAACAGAAGTAAACATGCAATGTGCTGAGTGAATAGGAATCTGTAAGAGGGGCTTTTTGGTACTTTTTTAACTGGTACCTTTTGAATTTCTGTGAACATTGGACCTAGAAGCATCAAATTAAGCATGCAAGGTCCTGAGTGAATTAGAATCTGTAAGAGGGTATTTTTGGAACCTTGTCGTTCTTTAACTGGTACTAACTTAGGATATGGTTCAAGGCCGCTATACCTCCTATATTTAGAAAATATTAATTATCGTTTCAGTAGAGATTTATTAAAGCAATAGTTTCCGTACTAAAAAGATTACCAAAGCCGTTTAATCGTGAGTACGCTTGTGACTCGACATTCCCAGTCCAGTCTATCTCTCCACTCGACTGATAACATTTGTTATACATACAGCCACAAAACTTTATTACAACTACTCGTGGTGAAAATTGCATATATAAGGCAAAGCAATTTGAAGTGTTCTCCAGCAATATAATCAGCAATTATTGCTCCATTGTTCTGTCGTTGTTCTGCCGACGTTATTGCTTGTACTTAGCAATAAAAATTGCAACGGGGAAACCCAGTGTAAAAATCTGAATCAATATTGATATAGTTTATTTTCTAGTTTAAGGGGGGAAGAGTTAACACCCTGTACACTGAAAATGCTAATCCAACAATTGACACTTTTGTGTTGCCAAATTGTGGGAACTTCCGCTCCCAATAAAATAATTACATTAAAATCTGCTGACGGCATGTCTGGCAAAGTAAAATAATTTCCCAATAATTGTATCGAGCAGTTTGTTTGCAGCGCACGTGTAACGGTGGCAGAGGGAAACAAAACCACAAATAATAATATAAAATTAAGTATAGAATTTGTTAAGTTTAGTTTTTAGTTTCTTTTCTCAGATAAAACATGTATAAAGTTTAATAAAAAAATTTTTAAATAAAAAATATATTTTTTTTAAATTTTTTAACTTAATAAAAATTAATTTATATAACCACAGTGCAATCAAATAAAGTAAAAAAAAAGAATAAACCAAAAAAATTACAATTTGTGGGGAAAAATTGACGTGTCCGGTAAATATGCTCTAGGCATGTAATCATTTGGCGGACTGTTCGCTAAGTATGCAACTGTCCGCCGTTATATATATATATATATATATATATATGCACAGCGGACTGTTTGAATGCAGTTATTTGATATATAGTAATTTTTGGATGCATTTGAGCTCTTTGAATGCTGCATCCAAACATTTCGTATGCCTTGCGTGAAGTTTGATTGCAAGGCAGTTTGAATGCATTTTTTTGGATTTTTAAATTTTATGTTTTTTAGATTTAATACTTTTTTTTCTATAAAAATTATGTATAGATTTCCTTATATATACAAATTAAAAACCTTAATTTGGCATTTTAATATTTTTTTTTGGTTTTCGGCATTGCCATACTTTTTTTTTTAATTCGCGATTTTAAACGGTAGAATAATCTGACGCCGTTGGCTCTTTGGTTGGCTTTGGAATTTAGTTTTGTTTTTCCGCCATAATAACCAGGCTTACCAGAAGAGTTCAAAATAAAAGTGCTAAATCGACAAAAAAAAGTGCTAAATTGTTATACAATAGGAAATAAAAGTGCTAGTTTTGTTACGTTGATTTTCATTAATATAATAAACAATTTACATTAATATAAACAGTTATTTTAATGTTATTATATAATAAATATATTTTAAATTAAGTTGTTACAACTATTTAACATTTCAATCATGTCATTTTCGTCTTCCACATATACCAACTCATTTTGGTACTTTTCCGATAAACCGATTTTTTCACAATATCGTCTGGTATGTTTAAAGTGTGGCAACAAACGTTATCTAATTTTACGCCTTCTTTTATGCGTATAACTGAACATAACAGTTCTGTTTAAATTCTAGTTCTAAGTTTACTTTTTATTAAGCCCAATAAACTAAATAAACGCTCTACTTCTGCGTTTGAAAATGGCAAAACTGAAAGGGACAGTACAAAGCACAGATCACACAGAGGCGTCACGAGACAGAAAATATTGTGTTTTTTCTGTCTTTATCTATGAAAGCTTCCCTTTTTGCATTTTTTGTTTTGATTACGCAGTTCGTGTTGATAGTAGCGGCCTGTTTTTACACATTTCCACTTCACTACAAAAAACATTTTCTTTTTCTTTCTTCGAAAGCTGCCCTTGCAAATGATTTGGACATTTTTCATACGTCACTTTTTTCATCTCTGTATGCTTTGTGGTACAAAGCTTGACAAATTTATAAAGGGATTTTCATTAATGGAGTTTTTAAAATGTTAATATTGAAACATAAAATTCATTATGCATGGTACATTTTTAATTTTGGTTGGTATTTGACCTAGAAACAGAAGTAAACATGCAATGTGCTGAGTGAATAGGAATCTGTAAGAGGGGCTTTTTGGTACTTTTTTAACTGGTACCTTTTGAATTTCTGTGAACATTGGACCTAGAAGCATCAAATTAAGCATGCAACGTCCTGAGTGAATGAGAATCTGTAAGAGGGTATTTTTGGAACTTTGTCGTTCTTTAACTGGTACTAACTTAGGATATGGTTCAAGGGCGCTATACCTCCTATATTTAGAAAATATTAATTATCGTTTCAGTAGAGATTTATTAAAGCAATAGTTTCCGTACTAAAAAGATTACCAAAGCCGTTTAATCGTGAGTACGCTTGTGACTCGACATTCCCAGTCCAGTCTATCTCTCCACTCGACCGATAACATTTGTTATACATACAGCCACAAAACTTTATTATAACTACTCGTGGTGAAAATTGCATATTTAAGGCAAAGCAATTTGAAGTGTTCTCCAGCAATATAATCAGCAATTATTGCTCCATTGTTCTGTCGTTGTTCTGCCGACGTTATTGCTTGTACTTAGCAATAAAAATTGCAACGGGGAAACCCAGTGTAAAAATCTGAATCAATATTGATATAGTTTATTTTCTAAGAGACTAAAGGGGGCAAAGTAATGGTGTAGCAATCTTTTGAAATTTTCTCTATATGCACATGTATGAATTTAGTTTTTTCCTTATAACTCGAAAACGATTTCCCGTGCATATATCTCGATATATATCAATCGATAGAGCGTAAAAATCTGAATCTATATTGATATAGTTTATTTTCTAAGAGACTTGGGGGGGGGGGGGGGAAGTTATAGCGCAGCAAACTTTAAATTTACAAAATATGTGCATGTACGAATTTAGTTTTACGCTAATAACTCGGAAACAGTTTCGCGTGCATATATGTAGCTAGTACCAATCGATTGAGCGTAAAAATCTAAATCGATATTAAGAAAATAAACTATATCAATATCGATTCAAATTTTTACGCTCTATCGATTGGTACTTGTGAGATATATGCTCGCAGAATCGTTTTCGAGTTGTAAGTGAAAACTAAATTCATACATGTGCATATAGAGAAAATTTTAAGTTTGCTGCACCATAACTCCCTCCCTAAGTCTCTTAGAAAATAAACTATATCAATATCGATTCAGATTTTTCCGCTCTATCGATTGAAACTAGCAAGATATATGCACGCGAAATCGTTTTCGAGTTATAAGTGAAAAGCTAAAATTATACATGTAAATATATATAAAATTTAAAAATTTTTAAATTTAAATTTTAAGTTTGCTGCCCTATAACTCCCTCCCCCAAGTCTCTTAGAAAATTAGCTATATCAATATTAGTTCATATTTTTACGCTCTGTTTTCGTTTTCGAGTTATTTGCGTAAAATTAAATTTGTAAATGCACATATTCTGTAAATTTGAAGTTTGCTGCGCTATAACTCTTTACCGCAGGAGTGTCATCTAATAACCTTTATTGATATCGATTCAGATTTGTATGCTCTACCGATTAGTACTACCTACATTTACGAACGCTTATTCGTTTTTTATAAGCGCTAAACTATATGCATGCATATTAAAAACAAAATGCACGTGTTACTAAATACTACTTTGTTACCAACTGTGAAAAAGTTAAACAAAAATTAATCAAAAAGTTTGTTTTTTTTACACAGATAAATTCATGTGCATTTTTGTAGTTGAAGACAGACTTGCCAGAAGAGTTCAAATTAAAAGTGCTAAATCGACAAAAAAAAAGTGCTAAATTGTTCTACAATAGGAAATAAAAGTGCTAGTTTTGTTACGTTGATTTTCATTAATATAATAAACAATTTACATTAATATAAACACTTATTTTAATGTTATTATATAATAAATATATTTTAAATTAAGTTGTTTCAACTATTTAACATTTCAATCATGTCATTTTCGTCTTCCACATATACCAACTCATTTTGGTACTTTTCTGATAAACCGATTTTTTCACAATACCGTCTGGTATGCTTAAAGTGTGGCAACAAACGTTATCTAATTTTACGCCTTCTTTTATGCGTATAACTGAACATAACAGCTCTGTTTATATTCTAGTTCTAGTTTACTTTTTATTAAGCCCAATAAACTAAATAAACGCTCTACTTCTGCGTTTGAAAATGGCAAAACTAAAAGGGGCAGTACAAAGCACAGATCACAAAAAGGCGTCACGAGACAGAAAATATTGTGTTTTTTCTGTCTTTTTCTATGAAAGCTGTCCTTTTTGCATTTTTTGTTTTGATTACGCAGTTCGTGTTGATAGTAGCGGCCTGTTTTTACACTTTCCACTTCACTACAAAAAACATTTTCTTTTTCTTTCTTCGAAAGCTGCCCTTGCAAATGATTTGGACATTTTTAATACGTCACTTTTTTCATCTCTGTATGCTTTGTGGTGCAAAGCTTGACAAATTTATAAAGGGATTTTCATTAATGGAGTTTTTAAAATGTTTGTATCCCATACTTGTTCAGTTATATAGCTCCACTTTGTTTTCTTTTTCGTATAACAAAGTTGCAAAAGGTAGCAAAAATGTATTGATTTTTCATGATGCACTTAGAGAATTGATACTTTACTTGAATTAATTATGTCAGTTTTCAAGTAGTTGTGGGATATGTAAAAAGTGCTAAAAATGCTAAATAATTATAAAAAGGTGCTTAACTAGCACTTAGCACTTTTTTTGAAATTCTTAGTGCTAAATCCAAAAAAAAAGTGCTAAATGTAGCACTAAAAGTGCTAAACTGGCAAGCCTGGTTGAAGAGTTGCATTTACCCTTTTTTAATTCGCCCTGTCGAAGATCTTAATCAAGGCGAATTCATTAATCGCATTGTTCAACGTTGCCAGAACATTGATTTCATTATCTACTTGATAATTTTTTGACCAATATGTATATGATTGTAAGAATTTTATTCTTAAATTATGATTTTTATTTTTAGATATTATGTATTTTCACTTTGAGTATGCTTGTACCAAAAACACAATTTTTATTAAACAGTTATTAAAGTTTTGTATTAACTTGTTTTGATTTTGCATTGTTTCTTGGCATACAAAATAATAAAAAAAACATCCTTTAATAACGTTTATTAATTTTTGGAATATTGATGATAAAATTTATTTGCAAAAATAAAAGTATATTAAAAAGTTCCATATATTAAAAAACAAGAAAGTACCAAATTGCAAAACTAATAAAAGCCATGGAGCTTTTTAATTTGCTAGCTATTGAGTTTTTTAAACTCTAAAAAATATGTCTTCCATGTTTATGATATTGAAGGTGCTTAAGAATCTCTTTTAAAAGGCGGACAAAAATCATTTAAATATTTAACCCGTTTGAAATTTGTCATCGATATAACAGTATCAAAATTAGTATAATATCAAATAAGCTATTTAGTTTTATATCATTGCTGTTGGCGTTGCATTAAATATACACTTTAAATGCAACTATAAACTTTATCGATGGATTTCATGAATTTTGATTTATTTTTTGTTCAAATAAATTTAATAAAATAATAACCCTTATTCCGTCGTCGTCATCAATTTAATATCAAAATCAATTTTCATCGACGTCGTCATCCATTCGATACAAAACTTTTATTCAATAACAGCAATGTGCCCATTTAGACAGGTAAACATTTGGAAGGGAAACAATTTGCTTGGGACCAAATTACGGGTGGGGAAGAGAGAATGGTTTTTGGGTTCAGTACTCGGCGACACGCTTTCTTCTCAATATCTATGTTGATATTTACTTTGCTTTTTGAGAAAAAAACAGCAAAAATAACAGAATGTTTCCGGCAACATGTTCGTCTGTGTGACCGCGAATGAAAAAATCAAAAGAGTATTCCAGATGTTTTCATTCCAAATGTTCGCTCGTCTAAACTCGGACAATGTAACGATGTCGATTGGTTATGTATCGTTTTTAAATCACATCTCTAATAATTTAGACATTTGGTATGTATTTTTTCAGTTTTTATTAAAAGATTTTCCTTTAAACTTTAAATAACTAAAGTATTTTTTGTTCCTGTTTGTAATTTTGCTCCGAATGATGAGGAAAAAATGGTGTTACCAAGAAGATTATTAAAGCAGAAATCAAACATATCAAGGGTTATTTTTCAAATAGTGCTATCTGTAATTCTTCAAAAAATTTTCTGCCATTTAAATTTGAAAAAAAATGTTTCCCAAAACGTTTTTTTTTCATAAATATTGTTTGTGCTATCTAAAACACACACGTTCTTGTTTCTTTGTTAAAAAGTGCTATCTACATAAAAAATATTTCTTCATATAATTAGAAAGTAGACATGTTATACATCAAAGGGTTGGGAATTGTGTCTAGATTTCATAAACTAATATAATTTTTAAGTTCGTTGTAGAAATGTTGCAAAAAACTGCAAAAAATTGTTTTATGAGTTTTTGTAAACAATATAAATTTTAAATTATCTAATATAATCTTTGTTAGCTAATATTATTTAATGAAATTTTACAAGTAAATACATGTTTTAATGCTTAATACAAACCAGCTCAAAATTTTAATAAACCTACAAAATGAATCCCACAATTCCCAAAAAAGAAGACGAAAATTCCCTAAAAGTTTTTAGATATATAATGGCTTCCAAGCACGGGTCTTAAGCGGCCCATACACTTGCAATATTATTGTATATGATATTCGCCATATTATTTAAATTTTGTCCTATATTAAGCAATAAGTCGCACAATGGTTTCATTCATTCAATAAAAAGGTAAACATAAACTATAGGAATAACATAAACAGCATTGTACAATGTTGCCAACACATTTAAATTTCTTTTCGTTGTGCAATAACAATCAAAAGTCTTTTAATTGTTGGCAATATATTGTGCTACCATCGAATATCGCATACACATTGGCAATATAATTGTACATGTATTGCAAGTGTAGTATTCATATTGCACAATTATTATACACATATCGAGTCTTACAAAGTCGAACGATTCGCCCGAAATTGGACCGTCCGAATGGACCACCTCAGACAAAGTCATAGCCAAAATTTACTTGTACATGATATTATACAAATAAAACTGTTAAGCGAATTTATTTGTATAATATCTTTAAATTTTCTAATATCTTTGGATGAAGTTTCCTGATGATGTGGCCTATGCAACCAGTGCGTATGTTAATAGCTTAACCCATAAGCAATAAATTTCAGTGTTTTTATCAAAAATAAAAATTAGGAATTAAGCACGACAAACAAAATCTTGTTGATAGTTCACAAAAACATATTTTAAACATATTTTTAGCATCCAGCTAAAATTAAGAATTAAGGATTTTTAGTTTTTGTTATACCTGAGATGTCCTAATTTGGGAACCTATAGCACCTCTCCTGCTAAGTCTATAGACCTCAAATCCAAGAACTAACCTCGACTACAACTTTTTAATTTTCACCTCAAACTGCATTCCAATCGGACCAACCGTTTATAAAATATAGAATTATTTCCATTTTTTTCCAAATTTCCGACACTGTGCAGCGATCATATAAATAGCAGCGAAACCCTTATAATCTGGCCCACGTTCTTTTCAACTAAGCAAACGGATGCATTTCCAAAGCATTGAAGTCTGCTATTTCGCAAGAATATCATTATTTTATGATAATTTAAAATATGTGATAAAGATAATTATTTATTGCTTTTCAACAAACATTAGTGTAAAATTTTAACTTAATTTCGAGTTCAGTTAACATGATTATGCGTTTCTTTATATTTGACTAATTATTTTAATAAAAAATCGTGTAACTTAATTAAAGTCTCAAAAAGTATTCACATCAGCTCATTTTATTTTTGTTCAAATAGTGCTTTCTGCTTATTTCAATGTTCAAGTCGATAAAATTTTAATTTGTAAATAGTGCTATCAGATATATAAGCGCGAATATCTGGAATTAAAAAAAAATTAATATATGTATGATTAAGACGTTCATTTTAAATAACATTGTAAAATAAAGTTTAGTTATTACTCCTAGAGCAGCGGTGGGCGCTGGTTTGCCTGGATTACGAAGTGTTTCGGGTTTTTACATTTAAGCCTGGTACTCTGTTCAACATTTCACGTAAAATGCTGTCAAAATGCATATGAAAAAAACTTGTGCGGATATCTATGAAATAATGTTGATAGAGTTGTACTCTGTTCATTTTATGAAAAAGTTCCGAAATGTTTCTGGCAACATTTTTTTACAACTGCGAAATAAAGTAAGCTGCACTTATTCCACGTGGAATTTTAAGCAAAAGCAAAAAAGGATGAACTGATTATTTAATAAGAAATAAAAAATTAATATAACACAACCGGTAACAGTTTTTTATCCATTTTTACTTTCTTTTTTATTAAATTTTTTATTAAAAAAAATTATTTTATAAAATACATTTGGGGTTTGTTTACATACGCAAAACAATGTCGCTTACTTTGCATGAATAAAATCGGCAAATTGTACAAACTCGCATGATAGGTAACATCGATACATGTCAAAATTTTCGTGTGAAATAAGAAATGTTGCTCAACATTTTTCATATATTCAGCAATAATAAGTGATGTTGAATTATAAATTAATCAAGTTTTTTTATTGAATTGCTTTTTTTCTGCACATTTACATAAAAAATAATTTTACCGCTGGTTGAAATACATGGAAATTTATGTTTTCAATAACAGAAATCACTTTACAGAACTTTAGGATGATTGGTTCATAACTTACCAAGGCTAGAATATGAATTCACCTCCTGAAAATCATTTAAGTTCGGCTTAAGCTGTTACGAATCATGATATTTTACTCAAGCTATTTAAAAATGCTAATAAAAAAGCATAAAACTTTCTGATTGTCGGTCAATAATATAATATAGGTCTAAGGCGCAACCAATAAAAGATAAATTAATAGGTAATAGATTTCACAGCAGAATATAGCACTCTAACTTGTTTTAATTAATTTTTTCTTCTTATTTTTAAATTTTCTATCACCCTATGTACCTTTTTATTTGGAGCTGCGTCGGTAAACTAGATTTTAGTCCAAAACTTTATTATATTAAAAATTTACTGTTTAATAAAAATTGTGTGTTTGGTACCAGAGATCAGCAATGAATCGCTTTTTCGCTACTCATACTGACTCATGCAATTGTAAGTATAAGTGCGTAGAAATCATTTAAACTAAACTACTCTGATTCACTCATACTCACAAGAGAAATATTTATGAGTGCGACGTCGACATTATACGCATACTCATAAATGACCTCAGCTTGATTTAAAATTTCAAGAAAATACTTATAATACTCACAATGATTCAATTCATTTAGCTCATCCATTTACCGTTTTAACACAACAGAGAAAACACACAACTTAATAATCAGCGCTGCCAGATAAATTTGCCGAAAAATCGTCTACTTCATACATGTTCTTTAGTAAACTGTAATTGCCAAATCGTCACTTTGCTATTTCGGGGACAAATCTGGCAGCCTCGCATTTTGCTTCGCCTATACACATTGACTTGAGTAGATTCTAAATCAAACACTACAAATGTTGGTAAATACGAGTACGATGAATAAAATTAAACTTTTGAGTGAATATGAGTTTGAATCACATTGGAATAAGTATGAGTGCGTATAAGTACAAGAATTTATGAGTCATGATTTAGCTCTACTCACTTTTTCACTACTCATTGCTGATCTCTGTTTGGTACATACTCAAAGTGAAAAAACATAGCTTCTAGAAATAAAAATCATAATTTAAGAATAGAATTCTTGAAATCATATACATATTGGTCAAAAGATTATCAAAAAGATAATAACATCATGGTTCTGGCAACGCTGATTAAGATCTTCACCAAGGCGAATTTAAAAAGGGTAAATGCAACTCTTCAACCAAGGCGACTTTAACTTGAGGGTTACACGATCAAGTTTTGCCTATCAAGTTTTAATACACTCACACTTTTTTACCAATACACTCATACTTTTGAAAATTGATACGAACTTGCCTTTAAAATTCTCTTGCCAGTGAGTATATCAATTTACGTTCAAGAAAACAGCTGATTTGAAGGTTAGTGAGCAAATTTGTCGTTTCTCTTTATACATTTTTTTCTTGTTGGCATCTTGAAAGTAAATTGCTCAAAAATTGAATGCAGCCTACGTCACAACTATCAATTTTTGGAAATTTTGACAAGCAGTATATGTAAAAGACTATCAAGAACAACTTGACCGTGTGGCCGCAGGGTAACAAATAACTAGACACATAAGTAAATTTTTTTGTTACTGCAGAATAAAAATTATAAAAGTTAAAATATATTTCTTTAATTAATTTTTTAGTTGTCAAGGTATATTCACATTTATAAATATACCTTGGTTGTGGTGTTACTTTCATGAACTTCGTTTATATCAACTCCATTAAAGTTTTAAATGTTTTAATGTAATCAGTGATGTTGATTATTTGGACACTTGGAAAGCCATGGAAGCTTTGGTGGAGAAGGTTTGATTAAAAGTATTGGTGTTTCTAATTTTATTTCCGAACAATTAACTCGTTTGTTGGCCAATTGTAAGATTAAGCCCATACACAATCAAATTGAATGCCATCCAGGCTTGAATCAAAAAACACTTGATTGCCCTTTGCAAAAAGTAGACATTGTAGAGACCGCCTATTGTCCTTTGGGTTGGCCGGAACCAGCTAAGAAAACTCCTGCTTATCTGTATGATGGTAAAGTTAAAGCAATTGTCAATAAATATAAAAATACACCCGCACAAGTTGTATTAAGATATTTGGTAAGTTTTGTTTTTATAGATCTTTTGAAAAATGATTTTTTAATATGAATTATTTCTTAATACTAGATTGAAAACGGAGCTGTTTGTATTCCTAAATATGTTAATAAAACTCGTCTGATTGAAAATTTTACAGTTTTTGATTTTAAACTTTCTCCCGAGAACCATAAAATATTGGGAACATATAACACCGGTGATCGCTTGATACCCATGGATCATGCTATCCTTTCAATATTAAATATTAAGTGACGGAATATATGTAATTTACATTTATACATATGTACATTCATATGTTAGGTACATACTTATTTTAATAAAATATTTTAACATCAACATTTGTAATAAAGTTTTGAATTAAAATAAAAACAAATAGTTTTCTTTAAAGTTTTAAACACAAATTATTAACACAAAAATATCCAAATTATATAAAACAAAGAAGTTTTTTTTAAACAAATTTCAATAGAAAGGAAGCCTTTTCAAAAAGTTTCTTTATCGTAATACACAGTACAAATTCTTCGAATCTGTAAATGATTTCTTTCGAATCGAAATACGCGGTAACCCCCCTGGTTTAAGCAAAAACAATTAAATTACACTATGCAACAAAATTGTACTTTTATCGTGATTTTTGATGATTTATTTTTCTCTTTTTTTGTGCGTAACGGTCCTCTAGGTACAAAAACTTTGTCATTTTTAATATTACGTGTTTAAAATTCTGCACACATATGCGTTATGATATAGGGAATAAAAATCCATAAAAAACTCAATTTTGAAATTTTTGCAGATAGGTTATTATGTCTTTAAGATGACGATATTATGGATAGCAAACAAACTTCAGATGTTTGAAATTACTGGAACTTGATTGCTGTCCGTAATATGCCCATAAAGCTTCTAAACTCGGTATTTGGTATCGGGAGCTCTGATTTTAGAATTTCAGAATTCGGTTTTATAAAGTTCAAGATTTTGAGATTTAGAATTTTGGATTTTGATACAATCTCTTTTTAATTTGAAATTTTTGCGGTAAATATTCATAAAGAAATTTAAGGTAATTTTTTATGAAGAATCAACACAAATTTTTTCTTTTCCCATTTTAACAATTGAATCTTAATAGGAAAAATGGGAGAAGGAAAATAACTATCAGGGAATTTTTATTCGTAATTGGGCTTATATTTTATTTTGAGGAATATTTTGTTATTGTTTTGGGCTGACATTTCAATAAATTAAGTTGGGATATATTGCATAATCAAAAAAAAAAAAAAAAGAAATCCTAAATTTGGGGTAATTTTTAATTTGCGTCTTATTTGAATTTCTAATTAATTGATAAATAATGGTTTTGATTAATCAAAATAAAAATGATAACATCAATCAATATTGCACATGAATGTGATGTTATTTTAGCTTTTATTACTCATTTTTCAAAAGATTGTGTTAATAATATATTACTGGCCCCGCTCTCAACAAAGTTGTTTTATTTTTGGAAAATACAACATCGGCCTATTATCAAGCTTTTGTATCGAGTTCGCATCGCAATAGGGATTGCTCCCTTGGAGGCTTATTCTGAATTGCGATGCGACAATCAATGCGATGCGAAAATGCATAAATGCGAACAATTGCTATTCTGTATTGCGATATTCGCAAAGTTTTTTTTTTTTAATCGCATTTCAAATGCGAAAAGGTGACAAGTCGGTATTCTACATTCCGAAAACAAATGTCAAATGCGCAAAATTTATTCGACAACAAAATAGCATTCGCAAAGTACAAACATGTTAGTGAAAGATAATATTTTATTTATTTATTCATCATATATTTATTATTTAATTCACTTAATTAATTTAGACCACCAAACTGCGTAAATTTCAAATAATGATAATGATAGAATTTATGAATAAGCACCAAATGCAAGTCAGTCGGCAAATACTTTGTGACAAACGTTCACTGAAGAACTAAATATCAATGAACCACCTATTAGAGAAGCTGCAGGATGGAAAAAGCATGAAATATATAAACCAGTTAAAAAATATTTGCCTTCAACTTTAATTTTAATAGGTTTGGGCCTATTTTAAAGTACACACAAAACATTTTCTTCGTCGTCGAACCGCAGTGCCACAAAATCCATTTTTATTATTTTTTCTTATTACAGAATGTCCTAAATATATTTTTTAAACAATTTTCACAGCCAAACACAAACAATTTATTTATTTTTAATTTGACGTTTATTGACACTTACGTATATTTGAGCAGCGTTGCCACAATTTGAAATAAATTGCGAATGCGATTGCGAAAGTCTAACAGAATACCAATTTTCTTTCGCATCGCATTTCATTTGCGCATCGCATCGCAATTCAGAATAAGCCTCCTGTATTTTGAATTAAGAATAATGCCTCTAATTGCTACAAATTTTAAATCGGTATTCCAAGCCAGCTGATATATTATTTAATTAATCAAAATTATGATTAAGCCATTATTTTTTATTTAAGTTACATTAAAATCATGATTGATTAATTTATCAGAAATTTGAATAAATAAATCATTTAATAATTAAAAATAATTTTTTTGGTTTTTTTTTAAATTTCTTTATACATATATCTGTGGTCACAACCTATAACAGCCTAACTCGAGCTAGGACACACTTGAGTTATCAGTACCACCGTATTTAGCGTGTCTAAATCTATTTAATATAAATTTTTCATTTTTGTTTCTATTATAAGAAGGCAATTAACCCTTAAAAAACTAATAGCTAAAGTTATTTTTCTAAATGACTGTCTTGGCATAACCGCCTAAGTCAATTTGTGTTTACAACAAATATGAACATAATTTTTTCATTATTGCCTAAATCAACTTAAGTCGTTATTCTTATGAACTATTACATAAGAATAACAACCTAACTCAACATGAGAGATCGAATTTGAAAAATTTTGACACAGAATACCAATTTATGTCAAGGAAAGCACACTTAGGGCCATTACTGCAACTTGCCTTTATTGCTTTGCATTATAAAACCTTTATTTATTATTATTTTATCCATTAAATATTATTATTACTAATAATAATAACAACAAAAAATGGAAGTTGTAGTAATGCAAAGCTATTTACCGGACAGACAAAATCCAACTTTTAACTATCAGCAAGTTGTAATAATGGCTCTTAAAGTTTTTTATTTTATTAGTATTGTGGTTATTTTATTGAACTATTTATGGTTCTTAATCCAAATTTTTAATATTTTTAATTAGGCTTAAGTTCATTAAATTTAATTTTCATTAAATTATTTTTATGAAGAAAGGAATTTTACAACATGAAAATCAATTAAAATTTACTGATAATTTTTCATTCTTGAGCCCAGATTGAGTCAAGAATGAAAAATTATCAGTAAATTTTAATTGATTTTCATGTTGTAAAATTCCTTTCTTCATAAAAATAATTTAATGAAAATTAAATTTAATGAACTTAAGCCTAATTAAAAATATTAAAAAAAGTTTTTTATTTTATCTGAAATAATAGCCTAATTCAACTTAAACTTTTTGACTTTCTTTCGTTCAACAATTTATAAGAGCCTAAGTGCCTTTTTCGGTAATATCTTTTGACTATGAGAATAAACAATTATTTTCTTTTAACAACTAAGTAAAGAAATTCGTTTCCTTGGAATCTTTAGCAAAGTTTTCCAAAAAAAAAACCGTCTCCTTATTTTCAGTGAAGATTCCAAACTTTAAGACGCTGTTGTGATGTAAGTGAGTAAAAAAAAAAAAAATGTTTGTGAGAAATTTTTGACGTTAATCAAAAACTCACTTTCGCTTCGCGATGGACAGTGGCACGCTGGTGTTTGGGCTGAAGCTCGCCGGAAATGGGGGGTTCGTGTCCATCTACTCACACATACACAATTTTATTCGTGCCAAAATCGAAGGATGTAAATGAAAAACCGAAGCGAAATAAAACAGACAACATTAAACAAAAACGACCGTTGATTGAAGATAAGAAAACTTTTCCCGCAGTTCTCGACATGACTGAACTCGAGCCTTCAGGACGAGATGGTATTGTCCTGGACAGGCAGCCCACCCCATATGACATTTTGCTGTCATCCGTGGCACTACTCAATGCCTGAAAAAGAATTGTTTGGGAGTAATGCCCCAAATCGTTACTCACCTTTTCGCTATACGCGTGTTACCTTTCAACCATCTTTAATTAATTTAAAACATTTTAATTTGTTTTCTATAACTTCCAAAAAAAAATTACAATAAATGTTTATTTCTTATTACAAAAGTTACAATAAAAATAATGTCAAGGTCTACAATAATAAGAATTTATAAATAAAATAGTATATTTAACAGAAATACTATTTCTTTACTTATTTTACGAATTACAAACAAAATGAAATTATATTTAAGTGAAGCTTACTTAAGGTAACCAGTTATTTGTCGTATTATTTATTTCAATATTGATTCATTACGTTAGGTGTTTGAATGATAAATCCGGTATTTTCAAAGTTTTCCCTTTTTATTTATTCAAATATTCAATAATAGATCCGGTAATAAAGGACATATTATATGAAACAAAGTTCTGACGTACTTCGAGTTTAACTTCAGAATTTTAAATTAACAATTAGTGTTTAAGTTTGAATTTCCTTAAATTTTGTTCAATTAAATACCCGAACTCAATTTAAGGATTCAGAGTTCAATTTACGATTTGCAATTCAAATTTGTAATTTAGATGCAATTCTAATCGGGTATAAAATTTAAATCTTGATATCCGAGTTAGATTAAGTTTTTAAATAAAAATTTTGTTTTGAATTTTAAGTATTCAAATTGGGAAGTTAAAGTACGATCAATATGTGTATGCTTATAAGAATTTGTTAATTTATGTACCACAGAACTAATTTAGCTATACTACGTCATTTTTGGTTGCATTCGGCTAGCAATAACTAATTATTCGGTAAGCAATAACTAATAATTCGGTAAGCGATAACTAATTATGCGGTTAGTGATAACTAATAATTAGGTAATTAATAACTAATAATTCGGTTAGCAAAAACTATTCATTTAACTAGCAGTAACTACTTATATAGTTGGTACTAACCAATTATTTAGTTAATAACTACTTTTCTAGTTGGTAATAACCAATTATTTAGTTAATAGCTACTTATCTTGTTGGTAATAATCAATTATTTAGTTAATAACTACTTATCTAATATTTTAATTATTTAATTATTGATCTATTTTAGTTGTTTCCTAAAATATTTATTGAATATTCATTAAAAAAAAGTAATTTAAAATTTTATTAGACCGTTCGTCCAAAAAAAAAACAATATATTTTCTTTTCAATTAATCCTTGATGTGTTTATCCAGTTAGGGTTAAGTTTATTTATTATGATAAGTTTTTCAGGGGATAATCATTAATTTAAATATTTCAATTTTCGTTCCTCTTCTCTTTCCGTTAAATCTTGGTTTAATCAGTTAAAATTCGTGAATATATTTAGATGGGAATTTTGTTATATTTTAATAATGGCCGACGGTTTCGGATATCTCCGACTCACTAACTTATTTTTATCATTTGAATTTCATTCTATATAATCATTAACTGTAATTAAATTTTGATTAAAGAAACGATTTTACCTATCCAATTGATAGTTCATTTATCAAATTGATAATCAGTTCACTCTACCAAAAACCCGATACACGATTTCAAAAATCGATGCTACGTGGACAAAAATCGATGATCAATTAACCAAAATCGATGACCAATTTACAAACCGATAATCAACTTACAAAATCGATGATCAACTCAGCCAATTGATGATCAATTAACAAAAAAAAATTCAATGTAAAAGTGAAACTGATAATCAACTTAAAAAAATCGATGATCAATTAACAAAAATTTAATGTAAAAGTGAAACTAATCATCACCTTGCAAAAACCGATGATCAATTTACAAAAATTTAATGTAAAAGTGAAACTAATCATCACCTTGCAAAAATCGATGATCAATTTACAAAAAAAATAGAAAATCAATCAACAATTAATTCAATGTTAAAGTGAAACCGACAATCAATTTACAAAATCGATGATCAATTCAGCCAATTTGTGATCAATTTACCAAATTGATAATCCATTTATGAAACTGACAATCAATTCACAACACTGATGGTCAATTAGCACGATTGATGATCAATTTACACGATTGATGATCAATTTACACGATTGATGATCAATTTACACGATGGATGATCCGCCAAAAAAAAAACGAAAAATCAATTTAAAACCTTGGGGGTAGAAATGATTATATTAACGTCAATGAAATTTTCATGAAATGCACTTAACAAATTTTGAGCATTATATTAACTATTGGATAATTATTAATGTTTACTAATAATAATTTAGAATACTAATTTAGGTACATGTACTTGCCAATATGTAGAATATACTTGGTGAGGACTACATTGGTGGAGCAGGTTATTGGAAAATCTGCCTTTGAGCTGGTTGTTGTTGTTATTAATTCTTTAATAGCCGTTGAGACGGAACATTAGATATCTGTGGTTGCCGCTGCCATAAGATTTTTCTGCTGCTGTTGTTGTAGAGAGGATCGACATATATCTCCCACGGAATTCACTCGTTACCGTTGCCTTTGTGGCGGTCCTTTAGCATGTAAAAATGGTGTTAGATATTCCATAAGTTGATTCGGATTTAGTGCCGTTCGTTAAAGGATTTGTGGTAGCTCGGTCTGCTATTGCTACACTGCGGAATTGTTATCGTGTCCTTGGTCAGTTTAAGGATGAAAACTTCTTGCCTCCGTTAGCTTTGCTGAGGAGTTGGTTGTCACTGTTGTGAGGGCGGCTAATTCTGACTGTGTATGACGATTCAATATTGTTTGTTGGTGTTAGTAGGGCCACGTGGTTTTTTTTCGTTCGTCCGTTATAACCAAGTGAAGCGGGATTTTTTTTTTCCTTTTCTTTTTTTGTTTGTTAAGGGGGTAGACGAGGTAAAACACACGTTTGTGAGTTTATGGCGAAGTATAAAAAAACTGTTCCAAAAGCTTGCACGTTGTCTTGGAGAGGTCTGTGACCGAGGTTCCTTAGAGGTTATGGACGTTGCCTTGTAGCCCACGCGACTGTGCCACACGTGTTGCCTCAATGGCAGTAACGTTTGAGGTTATGGATTTTGCGGCGGTCGGGTGTAACTGGACTTTAAGGTACCATGTCCCCGCATTGAAAGCACAGCCTAAAACAAATTAATTTGGTTAACTCTACTCATAGGTAGCCTCGTATTGAAATTTTCGGGTCATAATCTTACCGCGTTTTTTCAGCTTTGGTCGGTTCTTCCTATTTTCCTTTTTCTCCTCGAACAAGTTTCATTATTAAAACACCCCGACTTTTCAATTTACTCGGTCACTTCATTCTCAATTCACCAAATCTTTCCCCCTTTTTGTTTTTTTTTGTTCTATTCTATTCTATTTTAATGCCTTGTAAAAAAAACCACTTCCACTGATTTAAATTCTTTGACTGACACTTGTTGAATGACTTTAAAAATTCTCTATACCCACGCTGAATACACAAATTCAATTATCAAGGCGAATTGGCTAGGGTCGTATTTCGTTCGTATGTTTTTAGGGTTGTATTTTCCCGCACTTGAACAGTGATGCCACTCGAAGATGGATATTCTTAGTTTTTTTTTTTTGTAACGTAAAATAACCGCTGAATTTAAATCAACCACAGTGGCCGTCACACTGTACTGAAAAACTGACTTGGGCTGTTGTGACTTGTGACCACAGATATAGGGCCTGTTCGGAAATGCATCGCTGCGCTGAATCTGATCCGCATATGTGATTAGTTTGTGATGCTCATGTAAATTAGCTGATACTAATGCTTTTTATTACGCAGTTTACGTTTTTGACACTTTGTGAATCAGCCAATTTTGTGATGCAAGTTTAATATTTCTTTGCGCATCATTTGCTTTGCAGTTGAAAGAGCAAAAAAGAACCAACAAGTTCCCTCTTATAGACTCTAATCCGCTCAGGACAATGTATGTGTAATTTTATGTTTCTAGGTCCAATATAAATGATTATTAAAAAAGTACCACTCACTCAGGAAATTGTAGGTTTAAGAACAGTTAAATAACAAAAAAGTACCAAAAACCACCTGTTACTGATTTTCATTAACTTAACACATTGCATGTTAAATTTTCTGTTTCAAGGTCCAATACTAACGAAAATTAAAAAAGTACCAGATAAAGAATAAAGAGGTATTAGGAAGATCCCTCTATCAGATATTTGTTCACTCAGGACCTTGCATGTTAAATTTTATGTTTATTAGTCCATACTAACAAAAATTCAAAAAATAAAGAGTTAAAGAACAAAAAGTCCCAAAAAGCCCCTCTTACAAATCCTCATTCACTCAGGACCTTGCATGTTTAACTTTATGTTTTTAGGTCCATTACTAACGAAAATTTAAAAGTACCTGTTGAAAAAGAAAAAGTTCCCTTTTATGGATTCTCATCCGTTAAGAAACTGTCTGTTTAATTTTATGTTTCATGGTCCAATATTAACGAATATTAAAAAAAAGCACCAGTTAACGAACGGAAAAGTACCAAAAATATCCCTCTCACAAACTCTCATTCACCCAGGATTTTTAATATTTAAGTTTATGTTTCTAGGTCTAATACTAAAGGAAACTCAAAAAGTACCAATTAAAGAACCAAAAAATTTCCCTAAAAGAGATTTATCACTCAGGACAATTTAGTTTTGTATATATTAGGTTTCCGAATTTACCCGTTTTGACCCTTTTTAGTAACGTTACAATTTCATTTATATAGATAAACAACATTTATTTTTTGTTACCCTTCACGTTTCACTAAAATCACGATATTACTTATTACATAAATATGGAGTTGTTTCATTTACTTGAGGGTTACACGATCAAGTTTTGCCATTCAAGTTTTAATACACTCACACTTTTTACCAATTCACTCATACTGCTCTACTGAGCAAATTTTTCGTTTGTCTTTATAAATTATCATCTTAAAAGTAAATTGCGTGCAGCCTTCGTCACAGCCTTAAATTTTTGTTAATTTTGACAAACAAATATGTAAAAGACTATTAAGAAATCTTGAACGTGTAACTGCAGTGTTAGATCTGAACCATTTTATTTGTTATTGAATAAAAACATAATTATTGACATTTGGTAAGTTTAATAACTAAATAAAAAAAACTTTGAAAGGGGAATTGTTGCGTTTTGGTTTGGACATCCTCAATTGTTTTTTTTTTAGTTATTCAAAATCATGATTAGTGGACTTATCAGAAATTTCAATTATTAAATTTTTTTCTTTATTTTATACGTTTCTTAATATAGAGAGAGTTACATTATTTACATACTCTACCAAACTGCGCGACGCACAACAACAAAATAATTTTAAATCTGTCGAATATTTAGTTTTTATTTCGATAAGAAAACAATTTTTCTGCTTTCCTAAAAACTAACATTTTATGTAATAAGTCTCGTGTGTGCACAGCCATTTCCAAGCAACAAGACAAAACTCAAAGCCAAAACAAAAAAAATCGGGCCAATATTAACGATAATTAAAAAAAGTTTAAGTTGTAGAACGAAAAAGTTTGAAAAATCTTCTCATATAGATTCTCATTCATTCACGACACTGCATGTTTAATTAAATGCTTCTAGGTCCAATATTGACGAATATTAAAAAAGTACCAGTTAAAAACGGAAAGGTACTAAGAAGATCCCTCTCAAAGATTCTCTTTCACTTTCATGTTTAATTTTATGTTCCAGGTCCAATGCTAACGAAATTTCTAAAAGAACCAGTTGAAGAACAAGAACATTTTCTAATAGAGTTTTATCACTCAGAACATTTTAGTTTTGGATATATAAGGTTTCCGAATTTACCCATGTTTACCCTTTTTTACCCCATAAACATTAGAGTTTCCAAAAATCCCGCCCTCAATTGTTTTTAGAGTTACATTCCTTAAATAATCTGCAATACTGCCGGACGCACAACAACAAAATAATTTAAAACCAATCAATCGAATATTTAATTTTCATTTAGATAAAAAATCAATTTTTCTGTTAAATAAAATTTTTCATCTATAAAAATAGTGTTTCGATTGCCTAAAAATTGCCATTTTATGTATTAAGTCTCGTGTGTGCACGGCCATTGCCTGAACAATCAAGATAAAACTCAAAGCCAAGTAGGAAAAATGACGGCGTCACAGAAAAAACGCAAAAATAAATCACATATCTGGCAACAATTACTTTGCGTGAAATTTGAATGCAGGCATCCAAAAGTGCCACTTAGTAAAATGGTGCAATCAAAAGTTTCGGTTGGTACTATAAACGATATAGCTCCGTTATTTTAAGGTTTTATGATAAAATTTCTGTACATATATGTTTGTTAACTAGTAATTTACTATTTTGAATTACCAAAAGTTAAGATTTTTCCTGCAACCAAACAGCCTGCTGTGCATACATATATATATATATATATATATATATATATATATATATATATATATGTATATATATGATTTAAATGAAATTAGATTGAAATTAACATTAGGATTGTTAATATTTCATTCAAAAACTTTGTATTTAAGTTTATAGATTATTTTTTAATATAGTAGACAAGTAAAAATCAAAATATGTTTTTAAAAGTGGTTTGAAAAAACTGTAAATATATGTATATAGAATGAATTAAATTATGTGAGAACTGAATAGAATTTATAAGAATTATTAAAATTAAAATAGAAATATAATGGATAGATTTGATAAAATGGAAAGGCTTAGTATGGATTTTTTTAAAATCGCCTTGTGTGATTAGTTTGATGAGAATGAAGTATAGTAGAAACTCGATTCTTGCACGTAATGAAAACTGGGGTCGGTGCAAGTTTCGAGGTTGTCGCAAGTACCGAGTATTAATTTCCTATATAAAATAAAAGATGCATATGTCTGTTTAAAATCGAAGTTTAATATTTCAATTGAAAACACTAAGTTCAACGCATTCGTATAACAGTAGATAGATATTTTATGTGTAATTAAAGAAATTTTAAATTTCCGGATATGTATTCAGTCTAAGAAAACGTAAACAAAGCAGCACGCAAGAGTAATACAAGAGTAATGTTGCAAGTCTGTAAAAAAAAACAAGATCGAAATCCGAAACTATAAAACCAAGACCAAAAGACTACTACTAAGATCAACACTAAGACTAAGATTAAAATCAAGAGTAAGATCATAATACTAAGATTAAATATAGTATAAAGGATTAAATTTACTATGTAAAGGATTGAATTTACTATGATTTTTTATGTGTGAATTTGTGTGTTTCGCTAAGTTGTTTTGAATGCTATGCTTAGCCACAGCACGTTTTACTTTTTCTGAGCACTGTTTAAGGTGCCCGGCTAGAAGGTTGAGAACAAGTTTGAATTTCAAAAGTATTCTGATTCTTTATTGGAAAAATGTTTCTTATTTATACTATTTACAAATCTTAATTCTATGTTCTATCCTATCTTCTCTAACCTACGGTGAGGTTTATTGAGTCAAAACACTAGATTTTGATTGGTCAGTGTTTTAACCCAATTTTCACTCAATTTCTTATTTTTAATTATTTCCTATCTTTCATTCAATCTTTTTACTCATAACTTTATTTCAAGTGCATTGGCTTATATTTTGTCTGCTTGCATTTGCACATTGTGTTTTGAAATATTATCCCTTAAATATTTGGAATGCAATATTTTTAGTCAAATCGCTTGCATTGACATAATTTCAAGTGCAATGCCTTTTGATTGTACACACAAACATTGTCTTATGTGTGGTCTCACTAAAGTGTGCCAAGCGGTTTCAATTTAAATAAAGAATTTTGTATTATTGTTGTTGTTGGGTAGTAGTGTTATAATAGACACTCTACACATTATTTTTAGGTAGTTATGATGTGTTTTGACAAACACACTACACCTCTGCCCTTAAGATTGAATTTATGATTGAAATGAATTAAATCTATAAATATACTTGTGTTTGTAATAATTTTGAATATACCTAATACATATTTTTGTTTTAGTAAATATTTAAATGTAAAAATGTCTTATTCATATTTTACAATTATATTTCTTATTGTCTATTTGTTACATTAGGTTTATATAATTTAAGTATATTATTATGATAAATTTTTTCAAGATTATCTACTTTTAATAAAGAATTTACTCCTAATCTTTTTATTATTTCATATGGTCCCTTGTATGGGCTTTGATTTTTCTTTCTAGATTCTATTTTAATTAATACTAAATCTCCTACATTAAAGTTACTACTATTTATATTTCTATCATATATTTCTTTTGATTTATTTTTTGCTATTTCTGTTAATTTTTTAGCATTTTCTAGCGATTTTCTTAATCTAATTTTTACTTCATTAGCGTGATTCTCTATGTCATAGTGTTTATTTGTGTTTTGTATTTTCTCTGTAGGTAATGTTGCTAGTTTACCGTAAATCAATTCAAAAGGTGAATAGTTAGTGTTAACATGTGGTGTGGTGTTATAAGCAAATGTATAGTATGGTCCCACTCATAGTCATCTACAAAATTTAATAAATATTCATTTAATACACGATGATTGCGTTCTATAGAACCTATGGATTGGTGGTGATATGGTGCTGAAAATTTTTGGTTTATGTTAAGTAGATTACAAACTTCTTTCAACAATTCATTGTTAAATTCAGTACCTCTATCCGACTTTAAAATTTTAAAACATCCATGCTTCAAGATAAATTGTTCAACTAATGTCTTGGCAATACTCCTAGCTTCTTTTGTTTCAATCGGGTGTGCTATTACATATTTGGTCAATTCACACTGCATTGTCAGTATATACCTGTAACCATTTGACACTCTTAAAGGTCCTACTGTATCTATTTGTATTGTCTCAAAACTAGTGTTAGGTGTTTCTGTTATAATCATTTTCTCTTTAATATACTTTGTCTGTTTATTTCTTAGGCATTTATCGCATTTGTTAATAAAATCTCTAACCATCTTTCGCATATTTTTCCATACATAACGTTGTTTCAATTTCAGTACTGTCTTTCTAATACCGAAATGTCCTGATAATGGAGAATTGTGGAATTCTTTTATGATGTTCATTTGTGCTTTTTTGTTTGTAATGTATTGCAAAGGCTTATATAATATAATGTTTAATTCGAAATTTCTATATCTATTTGATTTCAATATTCTTTGGTATACCTCATTATAAGTTTTATTCAAATATTCAATTGATATGATCTCAAAAATTTTATCTTCGCATGATAAAGCGAGACTTTTTATATTCTGCTTATGCATATAAATAATCAACTTCTCTAGGGACAAAACGTATTTTGCTAGATATTCATTAATATTTATTACAAAGCTGTTATCTTTATTCTCTATGGTACCATCTTTAGGTCCATTTCTTATATCTCTTGTACCGGTTTTAATAATATTAAATTTTAATTCGCGAATATTCTTTATATCTTGTAAAGGTGTACCTTCCCACATATGATTTTTATGTTGGCCTTGGGGTATGCTACTATCATTATTTATTACTTCATTATTAGAAATTTCCTTTGCTTTCATTCCACGTGTTGTTACTAATATTTTTGATGGTTTACTATTATCATCTTCTACAGGAATCATATTTTTTAACATATCCGAATCTAATTTTATTCTGGATAAAGCATCCGCGTTAGTATTTATTTTTCCTTTTTTATAAATAATTTCAAAATCATAGTCTGACAAATCTATTCTTATACGAGTTAATTTAGATGAAGGATTTTTATGAGAAAAAAGTGACACAAGTGGTCTATGATCTGTCACTACAATAAATTTTTTACCAAATAAATAAGGTCTAAAGAACTCTATACCCCAATGTATAGCTTGCATATGAAATCGGTAAATCCTCTCCTATTTTCCCTTGTGATAATATAGCTCCTAATGCATAGTTTGATGCATCAGTAGTTAAAATAAATGGTTGTTCAAAATCAGGATATCTTAATATTGGTGCGTTAATTAATTTTGTCTTTAGTATGTTAAATGCTTGTTGACAATCTTCTGTCCATTCAAATTCTTTTCCTTTTTTAGTTTGATCATTTAGACATTTTGTGATTTCCGCGAAATTTTTTATGAAGCGTCTGTAATAATTACAGAATGCTACAAATCTTTTAACTTCGTCTTTGTCTTTTGGGATTGGGTATTGTTCAATAGCTTTATGTTTTGAAGGATCCGTTCGTTTACCGTCTTTTGTTATTTGATGTCCTAAATATATTACTTCTGATTTTAAAAATACACATTTTGATGCATTTAATTTTAAATGGTATTTTGACAAGCGTTCAAAGACTCTTATAAGATTTTCATTGTGGTGTTTTAAACTACAACCGAATACAATAATATCGTCTACGTATAAAAATGCTTCGGAATCTAGTCCACTAAGTGCTATTGTTAACATTCTTTGGAAACTATTGGATGAAATTTTTAAACCAAATGGTAGTCTTTTAAATTGATAATGACCATTACTAGTTGAAAATGCAGTCAAATTTCTTGAATCTTCGTTTAAATTTATTTGATGGAATGAGCTAGTCATATCTAAAGTGGAAAAATATTTAGCTCTTCCAAGACGATCTAAAACATCTTCTAATCTTGTTAATGTAAAATTATCATTCACTATCTTTTTGTTAAGTTGTCGAAAATCTACAACTAGTCTCCATTTTTCTTTTCCGTTTTCGCTCTTTTTTGGTACTACCAATAAAGGTGAATTGTATGCACTATTTGACGGTTCTATTACATCATTATCTAATAATTTTTGTACTTGCTCATTTATTTCGTCATATTGTGTGTGTGGTAATCTATAATTTTTAACGTATACTAGTGTATTGTCGGAAACTCTTAGATCTTGTGTATAAAAGTTATTTGAAGTTAGTGTCTCTCCCTCTAAGTTAAAAATATCCTGGTAATCTTCAAAGATTTTTATCAATTCCGCTTTTGCTTTTTTGTCATTAACGTAAATTTTTATAATATCAAGTAAATTTTTAAATCTTTCTGTACTGATATTTCTTTTCTTTGGTTTGTATGATTTGGTGAATAAAGTGTAATTTTTTAATGGTTCTATCTCAAAATTAACGTTTTTTAAAATTGCGTCGTTATTTGTTGTGTTTAATATCCTAACATGGTGATTTCCATTTCCTGGTACTATTGTATTACTAACGAATATTCCCGGTTGAATTTCTTTGTTTAAAACTATGCTATCTTCTTTAATATCTAAATTTATAGGATGAATACTTTCTGACCGTTTCTCTACTTCTATGCAATAATTTTTGTTTATCCATGATTTCATAGGTATTGTAATTTCCTCATTTTCTAGCGTTAGTGTTATGGTAAATGTTTCATAGTCGATCTTACATAAGAATTTCGTAAAAAAATCTCTTCCTAAAATTCCGTCTGTTGGTATAGGAAAATTTTCATCTATGATGTGAAATTTATGCTTTTCGCCTATGTTATTTATAATAAAACCTAGTTCTGATGTTCCAATAGATTTAATTTTTTCAGATGTTATTCCTGTAAAACTACTTGATTGTTCTCTGTCTCTATGTTTATCGAATCCTCCTCTAATTTGTTCAGTTTACATAAAGATATGTCTGCTCCTGTGTCTATTAAGAATGTAAGTATTTTATTTTTGCCTAAGTTTAAGTTTATGAAATTGGTTAAATTATTTGATATTTGGAAAACATTGCTTAATCTTCTTGTTGTTCCTCCGGATGGTGGGTTTGTGCAGTTCCCTGACTCACATCCGGACCTTGGTAGTTTTCCTGTACGAAGTGTATGTTTCTACGGTTATTCTGACTATTATTTCTATTCCGAGTATTATTATTGTAGTAATTATAACTATTTCTTCCGTCACTTCTATTTGTATTGTTATTGTAATTATTTGTTTGTCCGTTAGAAGGTCTATTATTATTCATTGGTCTGTTAGGATTGTTATTCGAATTATAATTATTTCTCCTATTATAATTATTATTGTTGTTGTTATTATTCCTATAAGTATTGTTTCTATGATCATTGTTCCTTGTCACATTATTTCTATTTTGCCTATTCTTGTAATTTGAAAAATAAAGTACTTGATCCTTATTAGAAAGTTCTTTTTCTAACTCTAGTGCTAATTGAACAGCTTCATTTAGTTCTTTTGGTCTAGACGCAAATATAGTCGGTTTCAGTTCTTCATTTAACCCAGTTTTAAAGATGTTTAAGGCGCAGTTTTCATTTATTAGTTTAATAGTTTCTGATTGAGTTGTACTACAATTTTGTATTTCCCTAATCTGTAGTTCATTGAGTTATGCTACCAAATTCAATAATTTTTCATGATAAGCATGTATATTCATACTTTTTTGAGAAAAATTACTTAGTGTTGATTGTATCTAAACTATTGTTTTGGTATTTTTATACCTATTTGTAAGTATGGTTTTTAAATCATTAATTGTTGTTGGTGCTGATGTACCTATGGCAGTTCTTACTACTGTTGATAATTTTACGTTATATACAAAATTTAGTAATATGATTTTCTGGTCTTCTGCCAAACCATTGTTGATCAATTCAATTATTGCAATGAATGAATTAAGATCCTTATAATTCCCCGTGAATTCTGGAATTGTTTTCAAAGCAAGTTCTTAATTAAAATTTTGTGTAGCCATATTTATTGAACCTTGTATTTGACTATTGGGTTTCTGAATATCTAATGCTTGTTCTAGAAGCGTTTTTGCTGTGTTGTAGTATTTGTTAAATTTTTCAGTATTAGCCTTTATGTCACTAGTTACTACCTTTACTTCTATTAAATTAATGAATTCTCTTTTTAGCAAGTCTATTTCCTGTAATTTTATAAGTATTGTGGATTTTTGATATCCCCTAACTCCTGTCTTTTTAAAATTTATAATTATTTTCTCTATTCTCTCAAATATTTTTTCCATTTAGGATTTAATATATCTATTTTATTTTAGACTTGTACAACTGCTTTTTTGTTGACATAATCCTTAAAATATTTGTTTATTTTATAAACTAGAACTATTATTAAAGCAATACATATTATAAAGAAGATGTCAAATTTGATGGTCGCACTGAAGTCCATATTCTGTTGGTTTTGTTGGTTTCCTGCGTTGTTGTTTTCTATTTTTATGTTCTCATTAACTGTTGCAGACTTCTCTTCTTTGGATTCCTGTCCTCCCATTACTTTTTTTCAAGTTGTTTCAATTGGATGTATAGCTTCCTCTTTTGTTCACCGGAACTTAATCCCATCAACCGTAGTAGTTCTTTTTTTTCTTTCTGAATCTTTCTCTTCTTACCTCCTCTATTAGCTTTACCTTGCTTTTGACTTTTTTCTTCTTTTGGTTGGTTGTTCTCTTTCTGTACTCTTCCAGAGTTATTGGCTTTGGACCGTAATGTTTTGGGGTTGGCACATAAACTGGACAAAATTTGTTTTGACCCTCTGGCTCGTATTGCTCTGTCTCGTATTTTGAAAAACTTACTTCAATGTCCTTTTCTGAAGGAATCGAATCAATCAAATCAACATATGACATTTAAATATTTTAAAATTTAAAGTAAAAAATAAAATTTAAATTCCGAAAGGCTTCGAAATTGGCAGGATCGTCATATAAAGGATTGAATTTACTATGTAAAGGATTGAATTTACTATGATTTTTTATGTGTGAATTTGTGTGTTTCGCTAAGTTGTTTTGAATGCTATGCTTAGCCACAGCACGTTTTACTTCTTCTGAGCACTGTTTAAGGTGCCCGGCTAGAAGGTTGAGAACAAGTTTGAATTTCAAAAGTATTCTGATTCTTTATTGGAAAAATGTTTCTTATTTATACTATTTACAAATCTTAATTCTATGTTCTATCCTATCTTCTCTAACCTACGGTGAGGTTTATTGAGTCAAAACACTAGATTTTGATTGGTCAGTGTTTTAACCCAATTTTCACTAAATTTCTTATTTTTAATTATTTCCTATCTTTCATTCAATCTTTTTACTCATAACTTTATTTCAAGTGCATTGGCTTATATTTTGTCTGCTTGCATTTGCACATTGTGTTTTGAAATATTATCCCTTAAATATTTGGAATGCAATATTTTTAGTCAAATCGCTTGCATTGACATAATTTCAAGTGCAATGCCTTTTGATTGTACACACAAACATTGTCTTATGTGTGGTCTCACTAAAGTGTGCCAAGCGGTTTCAATTTAAATAAAGAATTTTGTATTATTGTTGTTGTTGGGTAGTTGTGTTATAATAGACACTCTACACATTATTTTTAGGTAGATATGATGTGTTTTGACAAACACACTACAATAGAATGACAAACACACTACAATAGAATGTTAGTATAAGAAAAAATTTTTATATATGTATAGTAGAAATGCTTAAAACAGAATGTATATTTAAGGATGTAAGGAAGTGTATAAATATTAAATATAGAAGGGAAATAATAGGAAAACAAATTATAGGAATTACAAAACGGTATACAAAAACATTATAATATAATATGGTTATTGAACTATTCATTTCATGGTATTAGTATATATAAAGTATAAAAAAATGATTAATGGAGTAAGGTTTTACATAAATAAATAAATAAAATTTGTGATTTTCTTTTGCGGATTTAACTATTTTAAATTGTTTAATATTCTATGGATTATAATGGTATGGTATGATATTGTATGGTTAATAAACTAGAAAAAAACATATAAAGCTGTAATAATAATACAACAAATTTGTTATCTTTAAATTCCTAACTGATAATTATAAGCAGATATAATAGATATTCCCTTATTGAATATTCAAAACTCCTATGTAATACTCCTTTTTAGATCATCTTAATTGATTTTGTAATATGATTTCCTTTTTTCAGTAACATTTAATATTCTATTGGTATAGTCGACTTCAAGTTTATACTATATATAAACTTTTACTAAATATTATCAAAACAATTAATAAACCATGTACTATGGTTAATAAAATGGAAATTTTATTGTATTTGTATGTATAATGTATAATTATTGAAGTGTATCCATGGATTGAACTAAGATCTTAACTATACTGTCATTGTAGAGTATCAAACCATAGAAAAATTCAAAAAATATATAATTCTATTTAAGATTAACAAAACCCAAAAATTACAACTCCTTCTATTTGTTAAATGTAATTAAAACAAATGTGCAGCCGGTTGCTGTTGATATAAAAAAAGTGGTTGGATTCCCACTTTTCACATGAAAAGCCGGTATCAATCGCGCATATACACATCTCACATATAACCGATCAATAGTTACTTATACCTTTAATCCGTTGTAGTCAAACAGAATAGAGTCTCTTGTGATAATCAAATCTACACCCCTTATACTGATAGACTAGTTCACTATCCACAAGCCTACCAAGGCACGTATACAAAAAGTTGCTAGAAAACCGATGCAGCAAACTCATAATAGATAACGCTACTATCCTAAACACACGCAAAAAAAAAACTAAAAATTAAAAAATAATTATTCCATGATCAGTTCTATATATCTTTCCCCATTTGTCGATTGCATAAACATACATATGATTAGAAAAATCCTAAGTAAATCGTCAATATGAATATTCGCAAGCAAAAAAAATTATCATTCCTCACAAAATAACTCTATCATAAGCATAGATTGAACTTAATTTTTAATTAAACTGTCATTGTAGAGTGTCAAACCATAGAAAAGTTCTTCATTTAACTGAAGATGTAGAGTATCAAACTGGTACTGTATAGTATCAACCTATAGCAAAATTCTTCGTTAAACCGTCAATGTAGAATATCAAACTATAAAAAATTAAAGGCGATAAACATTGTGTAATAGTGAAACTATCTGCAAATGTTTTTAGAAAATGCTTATTAAGTGTTATCAACAAAAATTATATGCTAACTTAATTAACCGATTAATAGTTACTTTGACCTTTAGTCCGTTGTAGTGAAACAGACCAGAGTCTCTTGTGATAATCAAATCTGCGCAAAAAAAATATATATATATATATGTATAATTCTATTAAAGATTAACAAAACCCAAAAATGACAGCTCCTTTTATTTGTTAAATGTAATTAAAAGGGATGTGCAGCCGGTTGCTGTTGATATAAAAAAAGTGGTTGATCCCACAAGCCTACCGAGGCATTCAAAGCAAAAAGTCACTAGAAAACCGATTCAGAAAAGTCATAAGCTATTCTAAGCACACACAAAAAACTGAAAAAAAAACTAAAAAAATAATTATTCCACGATCAGTTTTATCTTTAATACGAAAACGCACAAGTAAAATTTTCATCCCTCACAAAATTTTTAAAATCTTCAAGACTGACACGTACACGAAGAAATTTCACAACTAACAAAAATGTCACACCTCCTAAATAAACAACTTTCTTTACACGTCATGTCCCTTTTATCCTATTCGTTTTTGCTACTGTAGGGATATTTTAGTATGGTTAAATATTTTTATAAATAATGTCAAAAGCATAAATCTAAATAGTTACTTAGCCCATTAGTCCGTTGTAGTGAAACAGACCAGATCCTCTGGTGATAATCAAATATGCAACCCTTATACTGAGACTAGCTCACTATCTCACAAGCCTACCGAGGTATGTATACAAAAAGTTACTAGAAAACCTATGCAAGAAAGTCATTAACTATTCTAAACACACATAAAAACTGAAAAAACTAAAAATAATTATTCCACGATCAGTTCGATATTCAACCATTTGTTGATTGTACGTATGTATATACATACAAATGACTAGAAAAATCCTAAGTAATCGTCAATATGAATTAGTGCTGGGAAACTATCGATAGACTATCGATATTATCGATAGTCTTAAAATATCGAAAATATCGATAGGAAAAATTTAAATATCGATATTTTTATTATTTAAAATACCGCTATGAAGACATCTAACAGCAGCTCTACACACACAGTTTTTTGTCACAAATTTTTACTTGCTATTATTAATTCGCGCTGAATTACAGCAATGAATACAAACAACAAGAATGGCAAGTGGTATGGATTGCTTAGCAGTGCTTTTTACTGTTTATATAGGGCAGTGAAGGGCACACACTTACAATCACATTTATGCTTGTGTTGACGAAATAACAACAAAGCAACAGCCGAACGTAAAGGGTGTTTTTTTAAGCCCGATAGAACTTGAAATTGTAAAAAATAACACAAAAAATTAAATTGTAATCAAAATTTTTTTTTTATTCGAAAGATCAATACGTGACATTAACATTTGAAAATGATTTCGGGCATATGGGCACCGCGGCTGTTCTTGACGAAGCGCATTCTGGACGTCCAATTTTGGGCCACTTTTTCGAGCCCAGTGACTTCACGTAGCCCCACAGAAAATAAACGAGAGGTGTCAAATCGCACGACCTTGGAGGCCAATTGACAGGTCCATTTCTCGAAATCAACTTATCGCCAAATTTTGATTTCAATAAGTCGATGGTTGCGTTCTCCGTATGGCACGTAGCGCCATCCTGTTGAAACCACATCTCCTCCGGATCAATGTCATCCATATTTTCAAACAAAAAATCATTGATCATGGTGCGGTAACGATCTCCATTGACCGTAACTCGAGCTCCGGCCTCATTTTTGAAGAAATAAGGTCCGATGATGCCATCAGCGTGAAAACCGCACCAAACGGTGCATTTTTCTGGATGTAATGGAGTCTGTAGGGTCTCTTGTGGATTGGTCTAGCTCCATATGCGGCAATTTTGCTTATTAACAGACCCGTTAAGCCAAAAATGCGCCTCATCGCTGAACACAATTTTGCGATAAAACAACGGGCCAGTTGCCAACTGCTCTAGAGCCCAATCGGCGAAAGAACGACGCATATAATGATCTCGTGGCTTCAATTCCTGCACCAGCTGGATCTTATACGGGTGTAGGCCGAGATCTTTGCGCAAAATTTTCCACGTAGTGGACGGACAGATGCCCAATTCCTGCGACCGACGACGAATCGATAAATTTGGATCTTCTTCCACACTTTCGTGTACAGCGGCGATATTCTCTTCAGAACGCACATTCCTTCGACGTGTTGGTGTTATTGCATCCTCTAGAGAGTATGTGGTACGAAATCTATCCACAGTTCGACGAATGGATTGTTACAATTTAAAGTTCTATCTAGCTTAAAAAAACACCCTTTACATTGTCACAGACCACACAAAAAAGTTTGTAGTGTACATGTGTCGGCGTCACACAAGCAGCATTTTTATTCCTATGCAGGTACATAGGATTTGCAAATGTGCCCTTCACTGATATAGGGACTGAAATGTCATATATTTTTGTAATGTTGTAAAACAAAAATGCAAATCCAAATGCAATTGCAGGCATAAGACAAAACAATGAACGACCATTAGAGGATAAGTCCGCTAGATTGATTACCTTTTTGGGTTTAGAGTTTAGAAATTTTTTTAAAGTTGCAATGGAATATCTTATAGTCCCTGTTACTTCGGTTCCTTCAGAAAGGTACTTATCAATTTTTAAAAAACTGCCATCTAAAATAACGTGCGTATATACATACGTCCCATACATTCAATAAAGTGATAAAAACAACGAACTGCAGCCTTATAAAAAAATAGTTAAAGTTTTCCTGCACAAGTACAAACATTCAGTCGATAGTAATATCGATATATCGATAGTGATATCTGAACTATCGATAAATATCGATAGTAGAAAATATCGATAGTATCCCAGCACTAATATGAATACGCACAAGCAAAAAAAAAGTAATAAACAAATATTCAAGACGGAGACGTCCACGAAGAAATTTCACACCTTCCACTAAATAAACAACTTGTAAATCATCAATACGAATACGCACAAGTAAAATTATCATCCCTCACAAAATTTTAAAATCTTCAAGATACGTACAAGAAGAAATTTAACACCTGCCACTAAATAAACAAAAAAATTTTCCATTTCATTTCCCTTTTGCCTCTATTTCTCAGGAGTAAATGCATGGCATTAGGGTGTTCACAGTCTGTGAATAACCCTCATGATATACACCCAACTTTTTATTAATGTTTACAGATCGTGAACACCCCTACTGGTATGCTCCCAACTTTGTATGGAGAAAGTGGATTGGTAGCGGCATAAACACACTACTTATATGGGCATTTCCGTCAAAAGGTCCACCGTGGACGAAAATTTAAAAGTTATTAAAAGCTGATTATCACACAATCAGACTGCAAAGTTGTGCAAAAGTAATTTCTTATATGTGAGATTGTTTTATTGTATGTTTTCTTTATTCCAAAAAATGTTTCTTACATAGTCTGTAATCTAAGGAAGAGTTCAAAGAGAGTTATTCGGATTAACGATAAATTTTTATTTTATTTTGACCATTATTCAGTTAAATTATTACGGAAAAAATTTCACGTTCGAAATGTTACGTATCGACCCAGATTTTGGCTCAAAAAAAAGAACATACAGAACATTTTGGAATCAAACCAAGACATTTTAATGTTACATTGCTACGTAAAATTCTGAAAGTAGTTTGACTAAAAAATTGTGCCAGGTTCCGCTGAATTACGCTTAAAATGTTATTGCATTTTTGATGCGTACGACTGTCACTTTGGAATTACCCATATATAAGATTACAATAATGCGTAGGTAAGTTATTATGAATTACTGAAACTCCAGCACCATAAGCATATTCTCACACTATTTGGCTCTTCGTAAACAAATCTGTGTTAAAATCTTCCATTATGACAATAATAGAGTAACGACTAGCCACACTTGATAACCAGAAAATTCTATCGCCCTATCCGAAGTAACCTGTTTAAACCAGGTCTCACTAACGCCAATCACGTCATATAAACTGTGCTCCATTAAATTCTTTACCTCACCATGTTTAATCGATCTATTACACGGAACCAAACTTAGGGCATTGAGGTGGCAAATATTCAAATTATTAGCATCTAAGTTAGCATAGAATAACACCAAAAATTAGAAATTTAAACAAAAATGTTTTTTGATTAGAATATGTATGCGTACTAGAGTATCCAATTATTTGACTTTTTTTGTTGTTCGAATAAGGAATTGATCGATTTTTGAATTTTAAAATTTCTCGATTAATCGAGTAAGGGTTGTAAATTGTTCGATTTACTCGAATAATTCAAATAATTTTATCCAATGGGAAAAACATAAATCTTCACACTATCACACTTTGTCATATTACTTGAGATTTTGACATGTATTAATACAAAGTATAATAGTGTAATCTAGCCTTAAGAACATGTAATTTAGTTTTAAATTATCTTAAACAGTTAAAAATCTAAAAGACTAATAGTTTTATATTAAAAAAATAGAATTTTTAAAGATATCAATCTTAATCGATTTATTGACATAAATTTTTCGAGTTACTCGTTATTCGAAATTAGCTTTTTCAATTATTCGATCAAATAGTGGCGAAAAAATTTCTCGATTAATCGAGTGGATACTCTAATACATACATATGATTGGGGTTAAAAAGTCAAGGCATCTTCGTGATGGCTGTGCTGAACAATAACCAAAACACATTCATTATATAATAACCAACCAAATTTTGCTCTACTTAGGGCCTGTTTTTAGAAAACGTAAACAAGTAAGTGAGTGAGAAATTATATTGAAAACAACAATAAAAAACGAAAATTTGTTTTTATTTTCAATATAATTTCTCACTCACCAACTTGTTTACGTTTTCTAAAACAGGCCCTTAAAAAAATACGGAAACTCTTTAAAAGTTTAAATTTTTTTTCTCTCTTCCACTTTTTTATATAAATTTTATTGTTTAATTTTTCTTTTTCAATTTAAGCACAAAATTCATTGATAATGTTGTCCTTAAACGCTTTTTAACATTTGTTATATTCTTTATATGTCTACTTTTTGCTTATTTATTAAACAAATACTAATATTAGAAAGCTGAAATGTTTGTTTGTTTGTTACAGGTAATCTCCGGAACTGCCGGTACGATTTTAAAAACTTTTTCAACAAAATGAAGAATGGAACCTCAAAACGGAAATAGGCTACATAAGGTTCCATTTAAGTGCTTAGGATAGGGTTCAGGGGCGCTTAACCTGCTATACACCGCAGAGATTTAAAAAAATAAGCGGACAGGTGTCTGGTACTTTTTGTAATGCGGCCAATTAAGGGAGTAAACGGGTAAAACCTATATTTTGGTACCTTTTGTTACCCCATCTATCTTTTAAAGTAATAAACATAAAACCAAAGGTTAGATCACATTCAAAACTTATCAAAGAAATACAAATACGAATTTGGTATTTTTTCGAAATTCGAACGTTTAAAGGCTGAGAAACGTAACTATTGTTGGTATGTACAATACATTTTTCTCTATTCTCTGGCATATATGTACGTATTAAATAATGGGCTCCACAACAATATTGAAATTTAAATAGGGAGAAAAAAAGTATTAAAAAGCGGAAATATGGGAAATTCGATTTCTTTCTATAGCTTTTTGATTCTACAACTGGTACCTTTTTTAATTACCGTTAATATTGAAACATAAAATTCATCATGCATGGTACATTTTTAATTTTGGTTGGTATTTGACCTAGAAACATAGAAGTAAACATGCAATGTGCTGAGTGAATAGGAATCTGTAAGAGGGGCTTTTTGGTACTTTTTTAACTGGTACCTTTTGAATTTCTGTGAACATTGGACCTAGCATCAAATTAAGCATGCAAGGTCCTAAATGAATGGGAATCTGTAAGGCAGATATTTTTGGTACTTTTTGTGCTTTTCTGGTACTTTAATTAATTTTCGTTAGTATTGGACCTAAAAACATAAAAATAAACTCGCAATGTCTTCAGAGGATCAGATTCTTGAAGAGGGAACTTTGAGGCACTTTTTTTGTTCTTCAACTGGTAATATATTTATTTCCGTTAATTGGTAAAAAAAAGAAATGTAAAATTAAACATGCAAGGTCCTGAGTAAATAAGAATCTGCTATAGGGATTTTTTGGTACTTTTTCGTTATATAACTGGTACTTTATTTAATTATCGGTTATATTTGACCTAGAAACATAAAATTCAACATGCAATGTCCTGAGTGATTAGACTCTATAAGGGTACTTTCTTGTTCTTTAATTGGTACTTTTTGAATTTCCGTTAGTATTAGACCTAGAAAGATAAAATTAAACATGCAAGGTCCTTAGTAAATGAGAATCTGTAAGATGGGCTTTTTGGTACTTTTTGTTCTTTAACTATTACTTTTTGAATTTCCGTTAGTATTAGACCTAGAACCATAAAATTAAACATCCAAGGTCCTGAGCGAATAGGAATCTACAAAAATGATTTTTTTACCTTTTGGCTCTGTAACTTGTACTTTTTCTAATTCTTGGATGTATTGGGCCCAGAAACATATATTATTCATGCAAGGTTCTGGGTGAAAGAGAATCTATAAAAGGCATTTTTTGGTACTTTTTAGTTTTTTTACTGGTACTAGTTAGGTCGTAACAGTTATCATTTAAGAAATAGTGAAGTGACGTTTGC
This sequence comes from Pollenia angustigena, assembly GCA_930367215.1. Classification (NCBI taxonomy): domain Eukaryota; kingdom Metazoa; phylum Arthropoda; class Insecta; order Diptera; family Polleniidae; genus Pollenia; species Pollenia angustigena. The sequence goes on along the minus strand of OV884061.1, from coordinate 3,428,282 downwards.
CGAAAAATTGCTCAAATTCGAAAAATTTGCAAACATAGCTAACATTCGCGACAATATTCAGCCCAATTATGAATACGAATTCCCCGGGAGTTATTTCCCTTTTCTAATTTTTAAATTAAATTTACATAGGAAAAATGGGATAAGGGAGAAAACTCCCGGGGAATTTTTATTTATAATTGGGCTGATTACATATTTTAAACAAAGCGTAAGATTGATTAAAACTAGAGGAATTCTAGCCGCTGCAGCAGCCAAATATAAGAATTTCAACCATACACATGTGGCGGTTTAAAAAAATTCTTAAATTTGGCCCCTGCAGCGCCTAGGAAGCCCCAAGATAGGTCATATGTAGGACCAACCCCACTTAATTTTTCATCTTTATTATTTATTTCTAACATACCTACCCGCTATCTCCATTCCTTAAGGGGGCTCCCATACAAAATTGTCAATACAGATTAGAAATTTATTAAAGAAAAATCCCCAAAACTGCCAAGCAATCGCCCCTAGGGGGAAAAAATGTATGACCGACCTCCATTAGTTTTTTGTTCTTAACATTTTCTTAAAACATACTTGCCGTATATCTCCACCCTTTAGGGGGGCTCCCATACAAAAATGGCCGTTTAATGAAATTCTTAAATTTGGCCCCTGCAGCGCCTACGATGCCCCTAGATGGGTCATATGTATGACCAACCCCACTTAATTTTACATCTCAATCATTTATTTTTAACATACCTACCCGCTATTTACATTCCTTAAGGGGGCTCCCATACAAAATGTTCAATGCATACTATAAATACATTGAAGTAAAAGTCCCATAAATGTCCAGGAGTCGCCCCTAGTGGGATATAAAGTAGGACCGACCTCAATTAATTTTTCGTCTTAACATTTTCTCATGTGTCCGGCTTGTTGTTTTTTAAACTAGCACAGTGTAATCGTTTATAAAAAATGTTAATAATTGTGGGGCTTAAAAGCAAAGGGGTACAAGTGCAAATTTAAAAAAAATTGAGTTACTTGCGAGAATCAACATTTAGGCCCCAATTACGGTTTACAACTCAACTCAGTTGAGTTGTAATAAATACAACTGGTTGTGATCAGTTGTAATTTTTGTTAGGTTTTTGTTCACCGCAATTTAGCAAAGTTGTAAACCATAATACGAAAATTAAGAAATTTGTGTATGTATTGTATTTTAGGACCATGTTGTTAAACCGTTATCCCTTTTGTTGCTTAACGTAGACCTAATTTAGCTTTACACAAAAATATAAAAAAGTAAACTATACATATCGTTACCTAAAACGCAAAACGCCCTATCTAACATTTTGAAAATTGAAATTTAATAAAATTGCTAATTTTGGTTGAGATTTCAAATTTTATTGTCGACATTAATGTTGATGCAATTCATCAGGTTCAATGAAAAAGTCGTTTTAATTTTTTGTTAGTAAGGGCCTTTTGCGTTTTAGGTAACGATATACAATTTTTTGAGAAACAATTTAAATTACTTCTGGTGTTACGTTACAAAAAGTAGACTTTTCTCTGGAAATGCCCATATATTTTTTACGCCAAATTTCTGAATGCTTTTTATTTTTCATATACATAAGTAAAATTATGCTTTCATTCAGGGCTGTGCTGGAAATCGAAAACGTAAAACGCAAGAATTTTAAATCGTTTTCTTATTAGATTTTTGTAATAACAGAATTTTGTCAATTACACAAATATTTTACTGTTAAACAGAATTTTATAACAAAAATTATAAAACTTAGATTAAAAGTGTATTAAAAACAACTTCCAAATTCTTGCATTTTGCGTTTTCGATTTCCAGCACAACCCTGATTAATTGATTGCTTAAGGTCTGCATCTGTCCAATAAACGTGGATACAAGCAACCAACATATTAAAGGTTCCAAGCCCACAACATAACCGCCGTGAGGTTAAGCACCATAGATGCGTTGATCGGTATACCAATAGGGTAAGGCTTATAAACACCGGGATGAGCCTCTTCATTGAGAATACTTTCAGCACCGCCAGCAGGAGCCAAACCGATTAGTTCCCAGTAATCTACATGTCCACCTGATGCCTAAAGCAAATAAATGAATTTTTTGCAATATTATTCACTAAACAATACTTACCGATTCGCAGCTGCCCAATTGGGATCTTCGGATATGACACTCTTTTTGGCTTCATTTACGTTTTTGCGCATCTTTAATTTAAAAAACAACAAACAAAATTTTCATTTTGTGTTTCAATAAATGTTAAATCATGTGCATTTTTGTAGTTGAAGAGTTGCATTTACCCTTTTTAAATTCGCCTTGGCGAAGATCTTAATCAGGGCGAATTCATTAATCGCATTGTTCAGCGTTGCCAGAAGCATGATTTTATTATCTATTTGATAATTTTTTGACCAATATGTATATGATTTCAAGAATTTGTTTCTTGAATTATGATTTTTATTTCTAGTAATTATGTTTTTTTCACTTTAAGTATGTTTGTACCAAAAACACAATTTTTATTAGGCAGTAAATTTTTTAAATAATAAAGTTTTGTATCTGTTTGTTTTGATTTTGCACACTCTTGTAACTTGTGTCTAGCCTACACAAAGAATGCATCATTGTTTCTTGGCATACAAAATATTAAAAAAAAAATATTCTTAAATAACATTTATTCATTTTGGGACTATTGATGATACAATTTATTTGCAAAAATAAAAGTATATTAAAAAGTTCCAAATATTAAAAAACAACAAAGTACCAAGTTGCAAAACAAATAAAAGTCTTTGAGCTTTTAATTTGCAAGCTATTGAGTTTTATCTTCCATGTCTATAATATTAATTGAGATTATGAAGGGTGCTTTAGAATCTCTTTAAAAAGGTGGACAAAAATCATTTACATATTTAGCCCGTTTGGAATTTATCAATTCATATTATTCAATAAGCTAAAAAATTAAATTTTCGCAAAATATCATAGATATAAAAGTATCAAAGCTATTTAGTTTTATATCATTGCAGTTGGTGTTGCATTAAATATACACTTTAAATGCAACTATAAACTTTATCAATGGATTTCATGAATTTTAATTTGTTTTGTGTTCAAATAAATTAATTTAATTTAATAATGACCCTTATTCCGTTTATCGTCGTCGTCGTTTCAATTAAATATCAAAATCAATTTTCATCGACGTCGCCATCAAATCAATACAAAACTTGTATTCTATAACATGTCTATAACGATGTCGATTGGTTATCGTTTTTAAAGCACATCTCTAATAATTTAGACATTTGGTTTGTTTTGTTTTCAGTTTATATTATTTGTTTTATTAAAAAATGTTCCAAAAACCTTTAAACAACTGAAATGTTTTTTTTTTTTTTTCTACCTATATTTGTAATTCTGCTCCGAAGGATGAGGAAAAAAATTGATGTTACAAAGAAGATTAATAAGGTAGAAACCAAAAATATTTCATTTTGTTTTATTTTTTATACATATGTAATTCGTAATGGTTGTTAGATAATCCCAAGAGCAAAAAATATACATAAGGGAAAATTTGCAAAAAAGAGAAAATTCACAAAAATTTTTAATATTTCAAACAAGCCGTAAAATTGACTAAAAGTCCCTGCAACTATAACATAGCGTCTTCACCTGACAATTTTTTGTCATACCAAACGTCAAAGTCTATATAAAAAAAAATCGAAAATTTTTGTCAGCGTTTTTTTAATATGAAGTTTGACGTTTGGTATGACAAAAAATTGTCAGGTGAAGACGCTATGTAAGGAATAGCAACAATTTTATAAACATGGCTAAATTAGTGGAAATTTGCAAACATTTGCTAATTGCGGCATGATAGCAAAGTTTAATGTGTGTTGAAAATCGTTAAATCTGTAAAGACTCTCAGGAAAAAATCGCTTTTATTGCGAATATGGCTAAATTCGCAAACTTGGAAACAAAGCCTTTCAAACAAAGGTACTTTCTTGTTCTTTAATTGGTACTTTTTGAATTTCCGTTAGTATTAGACCTAGAAAGATAAAATTAAACATGCAAGGTCCTTAGTAAATGAGAATCTGTAAGATGGGCTTTTTGGTACTTTTTGTTCTTTAACTATTACTTTTTGAATTTCCGTTAGTATTAGACCTAGAACCATAAAATTAAACATCCAAGGTCCTGAGCGAATAGGAATCTACAAAAATGATTTTTTTACCTTTTGGCTCTGTAACTTGTAGTTTTTCTAATTCTTGGATGTATTGGGCCCAGAAACATATATTATTCATGCAAGGTTCTGGGTGAAAGAGAATCTATAAAAGGCATTTTTTGGTACTTTTTAGTTTTTTTACTGGTACTAGTTAGGTCGTAACAGTTATCATTTAAGAAATAGTGAAGTGACGTTTGCCGAAAAATTGCTCAAATTCGAAAAATTTGCAAACATAGCTAACATTCGCGACAATATTCAGCCCAATTATGAATACGAATTCCCCGGGAGTTATTTCCCTTTTCTAATTTTTAAATTAAATTTACATAGGAAAAATGGGATAAGGGAGAAAACTCCCGGGGAATTTTTATTTATAATTGGGCTGATTACATATTTTAAACAAAGCGTAAGATTGATTAAACTAGAGGAATTCTAGCCGCTGCAGCAGCCAAATATAAGAATTTCAACCATACACATGTGGCGGTTTAAAAAAATTCTTAAATTTGGCCCCTGCAGCGCCTAGGAAGCCCCAAGATAGGTCATATGTAGGACCAACCCCACTTAATTTTTCATCTTTATTATTTATTTCTAACATACCTACCCGCTATCTCCATTCCTTAAGGGGGCTCCCATACAAAATTGTCAATACAGATTAGAAATTTATTAAAGAAAAATCCCCAAAACTGCCAAGCAATCGCCCCTAGGGGGAAAAAATGTATGACCGACCTCCATTAGTTTTTTGTTCTTAACATTTTCTTAAAACATACTTGCCGTATATCTCCACCCTTTAGGGGGGCTCCCATACAAAAATGGCCGTTTAATGAAATTCTTAAATTTGGCCCCTGCAGCGCCTACGATGCCCCTAGATGGGTCATATGTATGACCAACCCCACTTAATTTTACATCTCAATCATTTATTTTTAACATACCTACCCGCTATTTACATTCCTTAAGGGGGGCTCCCATACAAAATGTTCAATGCATACTATAAATACATTGAAGGAAAAGTCCCATAAATGTCCAGGAGTCGCCCCTAGTGGGATATAAAGTAGGACCGACCTCAATTAATTTTTTGTCTTAACATTTTCTCATGTGTCCGGCTTGTTGTTTTTTAAACTAGCACAGTGTAATCGTTTATAAAAAATGTTAATAATTGTGGGGCTTAAAAGCAAAGGGGTACAAGTGCAAATTTTAAAAAAATTGAGTTACTTGCGAGAATCAACATTTAGGCCCCAATTACGGTTTACAACTCAACTCAGTTGAGTTGTAATAAATACAACTGGTTGTGATCAGTTGTAATTTTTGTTAGGTTTTTGTTCACCGCAATTTAGCAAAGTTGTAAACCATAATACGAAAATTAAGAAATTACAACTCAACTGAGTTGAGTTGTAAACCGTAATAGGGGCCTTAATACTAATATCTACCAGTCGACAAAAATTCAGACCTGTATGATGATCTCAAAAGTATGAACCAACGTTTTTTTTTATGTTGCTTACAACAATTTTGATTAGTTATGTATTGTATTTTAGGACCATGTTGTTAAACCGTTATCCCTTTTGTTGCTTAACGTAGACCTAATTTAGCTTTACACAAAAATATAAAAAAGTAAACTATACATATCGTTACCTAAAACGCAAAACGCCCTATCTAACATTTTGAAAATTGAAATTTAATAAAATTGCTAATTTTGGTTGAGATTTCAAATTTTATTGTCGACATTAATGTTGATGCAATTCATCAGGTTCAATGAAAAAGTCGATTTTAATTTTTTGTTAGTAAGGGCCTTTTGCGTTTTAGGTAACGATATACAATTTTTTGAGAAACAATTTAAATTACTTCTGGTGTTACGTTACAAAAAGTAGACTTTTCTCTGGAAATGCCCATATATTTTTTACGCCAAATTTCTGAATGCTTTTTATTTTTCATATACATAAGTAAAATTATGCTTTCATTCAGGGCTGTGCTGGAAATCGAAAACGTAAAACGCAAGAATTTTAAATCGTTTTCTTATTAGATTTTTGTAATAACAGAATTTTGTCAATTACACAAATATTTTACTGTTAAACAGAATTTTATAACAAAAATTATAAAACTTAGATTAAAAGTGTATTAAAAACAACTTCCAAATTCTTGCATTTTGCGTTTTCGATTTCCAGCACAACCCTGATTAATTGATTGCTTAAGGTCTGCATCTGTCCAATAAACGTGGATACAAGCAACCAACATATTAAAGGTTCCAAGCCCACAACATAACCGCCGTGAGGTTAAGCACCATAGATGCGTTGATCGGTATACCAATAGGGTAAGGCTTATAAACACCGGGATGAGCCTCTTCATTGAGAATACTTTCAGCACCGCCAGCAGGAGCCAAACCGATTAGTTCCCAGTAATCTACATGTCCACCTGATGCCTAAAGCAAATAAATGAATTTTTTGCAATATTATTCACTAAACAATACTTACCGATTCGCAGCTGCCCAATTGGGATCTTCGGATATGACACTCTTTTTGGCTTCATTTACGTTTTTGCGCATCTTTAATTTAAAAAACAACAAACAAAATTTTCATTTTGTGTTTCAATAAATGTTAAATCATGTGCATTTTTGTAGTTGAAGAGTTGCATTTACCCTTTTTAAATTCGCCTTGGCGAAGATCTTAATCAAGGCGAATTCATTAATCGCATTGTTCAGCGTTGCCAGAAGCATGATTTTATTATCTATTTGATAATTTTTTGACCAATATGTATATGATTTCAAGAATTTGTTTCTTGAATTATGATTTTTATTTCTAGTAATTATGTTTTTTTCACTTTAAGTATGTTTGTACCAAAAACACAATTTTTATTAGGCAGTAAATTTTTTAAATAATAAAGTTTTGTATCTGTTTGTTTTGATTTTGCACACTCTTGTAACTTGTGTCTAGCCTACACAAAGAATGCATCATTGTTTCTTGGCATACAAAATATTAAAAAAAAAATATTCTTAAATAACATTTATTCATTTTGGGACTATTGATGATACAATTTATTTGCAAAAATAAAAGTATATTAAAAAGTTCCAAATATTAAAAAACAACAAAGTACCAAGTTGCAAAACAAATAAAAGTCTTTGAGCTTTTAATTTGCAAGCTATTGAGTTTTATCTTCCATGTCTATAATATTAATTGAGATTATGAAGGGTGCTTTAGAATCTCTTTAAAAAGGTGGACAAAAATCATTTACATATTTAGCCCGTTTGGAATTTATCAATTCATATTATTCAATAAGCTAAAAAATTAAATTTTCGCAAAATATCATAGATATAAAAGTATCAAAGCTATTTAGTTTTATATCATTGCAGTTGGTGTTGCATTAAATATACACTTTAAATGCAACTATAAACTTTATCAATGGATTTCATGAATTTTAATTTGTTTTGTGTTCAAATAAATTAATTTAATTTAATAATGACCCTTATTCCGTTTATCGTCGTCGTCGTTTCAATTAAATATCAAAATCAATTTTCATCGACGTCGCCATCAAATCAATACAAAACTTGTATTCTATAACATGTCTATAACGATGTCGATTGGTTATCGTTTTTAAAGCACATCTCTAATAATTTAGACATTTGGTTTGTTTTGTTTTCAGTTTATATTATTTGTTTTATTAAAAAATGTTCCAAAAACCTTTAAACAACTGAAATGTTTTTTTTTTCTACCTATATTTGTAATTCTGCTCCGAAGGATGAGGAAAAAAATTGATGTTACAAAGAAGATTAATAAGGTAGAAACCAAAAATATTTCATTTTGTTTTATTTTTTATACATATGTAATTCGTAATGGTTGTTAGATAATCCCAAGAGCAAAAAATATACATAAGGGAAAATTTGCAAAAAAGAGAAAATTCACAAAAATTTTTAATATTTCAAACAAGCCGTAAAATTGACTAAAAGTCCCTGCAACTATAACATAGCGTCTTCACCTGACAATTTTTTGTCATACCAAACGTCAAAGTCTATATAAAAAAAAATCGAAAATTTTTGTCAGCGTTTTTTTAATATGAAGTTTGACGTTTGGTATGACAAAAAATTGTCAGGTGAAGACGCTATGTAAGGAATAGCAAAAATTTTATAAACATGGCTAAATTAGTGGAAATTTGCAAACATTTGCTAATTGCGGCATGATAGCAAAGTTTAATGTGTGTTGAAAATCGTTAAATCTGTAAAGACTCTCAGGAAAAAATCGCTTTTATTGCGAATATGGCTAAATTCGCAAACTTGGAAACAAAGCCTAAAATTTATTTAAACTCGCTAAGTCGGTTAGTAACAAAATGTTGAAAGAAAAACAACAAAAAAATCGATAAAAATTTCTAAATTAGTGGAAATTCGCAAAAAAAAAATGCGAATAGCATCATGAAAGAAAAGTTTAATATTTATGAAAAATCGTTAAAGCTGTAGTTTCGGAAAACTTACAGGAAAAAATGCTTCTTTCACGCTAATTTAGCTATTTTTATGGAATTCTTGCCATTCCTTAAGCTTCGTACAGACGGTGGTCAGATTTTACAATGTTGTCATTAAAATTGCCTAAAAATGTCTAGCAACTGTGTGAACATTGTAAGCTCATTTGCATTTGGCAGATGTGTAAAATTAATGCATCTGACAATGGCACCGATCTCAGAAAAATGATAACATTGTCTGTACGAAGCCCTATAGTTTTAGGGAATTTTAATAAATTTCTAGTTTCTCTTGGTTGCTGATTTTTGAGCGTAATTGTTTCTAGTAAAAAAATAAATTATTTTCTCATGCTCTTTTTATTTGTGTGAGAGCATTCGCAGTGTATATTTGTGTATATTTAATGCAACACCAACTGCAATGATATAAAACTAAATAGCTTTTGATACTTTTATATCAATGATATTTTGCGAAAATTTAATTTTTTAGCTTATTATTCCAAACGTGTTAAATATGTAAATGATTTTTGTCCACCTTTTAAAAGAGATTCTAAAGCACCCTTTAGAATTTCAATTAATATTATAGACATGGAAGATAAAACTCAATAGATTGCAAATTAAAAGCTTCAAGACTTTTATTTGTTTTGCAACTTGGTACTTTGTTGTTTTTTAATATTTGGAACTTTTTAATATACATTTATTTTTGCAAATAAATTGTATCATCAATAGTCCAAAAATGAATAAATGTTATTTAAGAATATTTTTTTTTAATATTTTGTATGCCAAGAAACAATGATGCATTCTTTGTGTAGGCAAGACACAAGTTACAAGAGTGTGCAAAATCAAAACAAACAGATACAAAACTTTATTATTTAAAAAATTTACTGCCTAATAAAAATTGTGTTTTTGGTACAAACATACTTAAAGTGAAAAAAACATAATTACTAGAAATAAAAATCATAATTCAAGAAACAAATTCTTGAAATCATATACATATTGGTCAAAAAATTATCAAATAGATAATAAAATCATGCTTCTGGCAACGCTGAACAATGCGATTAATGAATTCGCCTTGATTAAGATCTTCGCCAAGGCGAATTTAAAAAGGGTAAATGCAACTCTTCAACTACAAAAATGCACATGATTTAACATTTATTGAGCCAATTTAGACTAGACTAATTGTTCTGGCAGAAAACGACAGTTTGTAGGCGAAAGAGGTGAAGAGAGTCGTTTTCGGTTGGCATAATTTTTAATCCAGCTTCAACCCCGCATTAGCAGAACAAAACCAATACATACACACTTATGAAAAAACAGGTTCAGTGTTTTCTTTTTTGCAAAGCGATTTTAATCGTTAGTTGTTCGCCGTCGTGTAAACATGAATATAAAAACAGAGGGTGGTTGGTCACGCCAAATGTTTTTATGTTTACAGGAACGAACACCAAACGTCAAATAAACAAAAAAATACTAACACATACAAAGCTGCGTGTACGTATACAATTTTATGCCAGAATAATTAATCCAGTGTAGTTTGGAAAGAACAAAAGTTAATCCGACTAAAAATTAGTCTAGTCTAAATTGGCTCATTGAAAAACAAAATTAAAATTTTGTTTGTTGTTTTTTAAATTAAAGATGCGCAAAAACGTAAATGAAGCCAAAAAGAGTGTCATATCCGAAGATCCCAATTGGGCAGCTGCGAATCGGTAAGTATTGTTTAGTGAATAATATTGCAAAAAACTCAATTATTTGCTTTAGGCATCAGGTGGACATGTAGATTACTGGGAACTAATCGGTTTGGCTCCTGCTGGCGGTGCTGAAAGTATTCTCAATGAAGAGGCTCATCCCGGTGTTTATAAGCCTTACCCTATTGGTATACCGATCAACGCATCTATGGTGCTCAACCTCACGGCGGTTATGTTTTGGGCTTGGAACCTTTAATATGTTGGTTGCTTGTATCCACGTTTATTGGACAGATGCAGACCTTAAGCAGTCAATTAATCAGGGTTGTGCTGGAAATCGAAAACGCAAAATGCAAGAATTTGGAAGTTGTTTTTAATACACTTTTAATCTAAGTTTTATAATTTTTGTTATAAAATTCTGTTTAACAGTAAAATATTTGTGTAATTGACAAAATTCTATTATTACAAAAATCTAATAAGAAAACGATTTAAAATTCTTGCGTTTTACGTTTTCGATTTCCAGCACACCCCTGAATGAAAGCACTTACATATGTATATGAAAAATAAAAAGCATTCAGAAATTTGGCGTAAAAAATATATGGGCATTTCCAGAGAAAAGTCTACTTTTTGTAACGTAACGCCAGAAGTAATTTAAATTGTTTCTCAAAAAATTGTATATCGTTACCTAAAACGCAAAAGCAAAAAATTAAAAATCGGCTTTTTCATTGAACCTGATGAATTGCATCAACACTAATGTCGACAATAAAATTTGGAATCTCAACCAAAATTAGCAATTTTATTAAATTTCAATTTTCAAAATGTTAGATAGGGCGTTTTAGGTAACGATATGTATAGTTTACTTTTTTATATTTTGGTATAAAGCTAAATTAGGTATACGTTTAGCAACAAAAGGGATAACGGTTTAACAACATGGTCTTAAAATACAATACATAACTAATCAAAATTGTTGTAAGCAACATAAAAAAAAACGTTGGTTCATACCGGCTTTTGAGATCATCATACAGGGGCCAAATTATGGCAATCGTGTTCGAATACTTTTTCGATTCGAAAGCAATTCAATATCGAATTCTTTCTGTCCATACTGAACGGAACGAATTATTTTTTTGGTGTTGTACAGCATTTATTTGAGTTTTCAAACACTGAAAAAATAATACCGATTCGTTCAGTATTGACTGCAATAAAATTGCTTTCGAATCGAAACAGTATTCGATCACGACTGCCATGATTTGCCCCCAGGTCTGAATTTTTGTCGAGTGGTAGATATAAGAATTAAATGTTGATTCTCGCAAGTAACTCAATTTTTTTATACTTTGCACTTGTACCCCTTTGCTTTTAAGCCCCACAATTATTAACATTTTATATAAACGATTACACTGTGCTAGTTGAAAAAACAACAAGCCGGACACATGAGAAAATGTTAAGACAAAAAATTAATTGAGGTCGGTCCTACTTTATATCCCACTAGGGGCGACTCCTGGACATTTATGGGACTTTTCCTTCAATGTATTTATAGTATGCATTAAACATTTTGTATGGAAGCCCCCTTAAGGAATGTAAATAGCAGGTAGGTATGTTAAAAATAAATGATTGAGATGTAAAATAAAGTGGGGTTGGTCATACATATGACCCATCTAGGGGCATCGTAGGCGCTGCAGGGGCCAAATTTAAGAATTTCATTAAACGGCCATATTTGTATGGGAGCCCCCCTAAAGGGTGGAGATATACGGCAAGTATGTTTTAAGAAAATGTTAAGAACAAAAAACTAATGGAGGTCGGGGGTGATTGCTTGGCAGTTATAGGGATTTTTCTTTAATAAATTTCTAATCTGTATTGGCAATTTTGTATGGGAGCCCCCTTAAGGAATGGAGATAGCGGGTAGGTATGTTAGAAATAAATAATAAAGATGAAAAATTAAGTGGGGTTGGTCCTACATATGACCCATCTTGGGGCTTCCTAGGCGCTGCAGGGGCCAAATTTAAGAATTTTTTTAAACCGCCCCATGTGTATGATTGAAATTCTTATATTTGGCTGCTGCAGCGCCTAGAATTCCCCTAGTTTTAATCAATCTTACACTTTGTTTAAAATATTGTCGCGAATGTTAGCTATGTTTGCAAATTTTTCGAATTTGAGCAATTTTTCGGCAAACGTCACTTCACTATTTCTTAAATGATAACTGTTACGACCTAACTAGTACCAGTAAAAAAACTAAAAAGTACCAAAAAATGCCTTTTATAGATTCTCTTTCACCCAGAACCTTGCATGAATAATATATGTTTCTGGGTGCACTACATCCAAGAATTAGAAAAAGTACAAGTTACAGAGCCAAAAGGTAAAAAAATCATTTTTGTAGATTCCTATTCACTCAGGACCTTGGATGTTTAATTTTATGGTTCTAGGTCTAATACTAACGGAAATTCAAAAAGTAATAGTTAAAGAACAAAAAGTACCAAAAAGCCCATCTTACAGATTCTCATTTACTAAGGACCTTGCATGTTTAATTTTATCTTTCTAGGTCTAATACTAACGTGAATTCAAAAAGTACCAATTAAAGAACAAGAAATTACCCTTATAGAGTCTAATCACTCAGGATATTGGATGCTGAATTTAACCGATAATTATAACAATATAACCGATAATTAAATAAAGTACCAGTTATATAACGAAAAAGTACCAAAAAATCCCTATTACAGATTCTTATTTACTCAGGACCTTGCATGTTTAATTTTATATTTCTTTTTTTTACCAATTAATGGAAATAAATAAACTACCAGTTGAAGAACAAAAAAATTTCCAAAAAGTTCCCTCTTCAAGATTCTGATCCTCTGAAGACATTGCGTGTTTATTTTTATGTTTCTAGGTCCAATACTAACGAAAATTAAAAAAGTACCAGATAAAGAATAAAGAGGTATTAAGAAGATCCCTCTATCAGAGGGATCACTCAGGACCTTGCATGTTAAATTTTATGTTTATTAGTCCATACTAACGAAAATTCAAAAAATAAAGAGTTAAAGAACAAAAAAGTCCCAAAAAGCCCTTCTTACAAATCCTCATTCACTCAGGACCTTGCATGTTTAACTTTATGTTTTTAGGTCCATTACTAACGAAAATTCAAAAGTACCTGTTGAAAAATAAAAAGTTCCCTTTTATGGATTCTCATCCGTTAAGAAACTGCCTGTTTCATGGTCCAATATTAACGAATATTAAAAAAAGCACCAGTTAACGAACGGAAAAGTACCAAAAATATCCCTCTCACAAACTCTCATTCACCCAGGATTTTTAATATTTAAGTTTATGTTTCTAGGTCTAATACTAAAGGAAACTCAAAAAGTACCAGTTAAAGAACTAAAAAATTTCCCTAAAAGAGATTTATCACTCAGGACAATTTAGTTTTGTATATATTAGGTTTCCAAATTTGCCCGTTTTTACCCTTTTTAGTAACGTTACAATTTCATTTGTATAGATAAACAACATTTATTTTTTGTTACCCTTCAATTTTCACTAAAATCACGATATTGTTTATTACATAAATATGGAGTTGTTTCATTTACTTGAGGGTTACACGATCAAGTTTTGCCATTCAAGTTTTAATACACTCACACTTTTTTACCAATTCACTCATACTGCTCTACTGAGCAAATTTTTCGTTTGTCTTTATAAATGATCATCTTGAAAGTAAATTGCGTGCAGCCTACGTCACAGCCTTCAATTTTTGTTAATTTTGACAAACAGTATATGTAAAAGACTATCAAGAAATCTTGAACGTGTAACTGCAGTGTTAGATCAGTGTTAGAACTAAATAAAAAAAACTTTGAAAGGGGAATTGTTGCGTTTTGGTTTGGACATCCTCAATTGTTTTTTTTTTTTAGTTATTCAAAATCATGATTAGTGGACTTATCAGAAATTTCAATAATTAAATTTTTTTCTTTATTTTATACGTTTCTTTATATAGAGAGAGTTACATTATTTACATACTATACCAAACTGCGCGACGCACAACAACAAAATAATTTTAAATCTGTCGAATATTTAGTTTTTATTTCGATAAGAAAACAATTTTTCTGCTTTCCTAAAAACTAACATTTTATGTAATAAGTCTCGTGTGTGCACAGCCATTTCCAAGCAACAAGACAAAACTCAAAGCCAAAAAAAAAAAAAAAAAAAAATCGGGCCTGACAGATTCTCATTAGTTCAGGAACTTGCATGTTTATTTTTTTGTTTCTAGGTCCAATATTAACGATAATTAAAAAAAGTTAAAGTTGTAGAACGAAAAAGTTTGAAAAATCTCCTCATATAGATTCTCGTTCATTCACGACACTGCATGTTTAATTAAATGCTTCTAGGTCCAATATTGTTAAAAACCAGTTAAAAACGGAAAGGTACTAAGAAGATCCCTCTCACAGATTCTCATTCACTTTCATGTTTAATTTTATGTTCCAGGTCCAATGCTAACGAAATTTCTAAAAGAACCAGTTGAAGAACAAGAAAATTTTCTAATAGAGTTTTATCACTCAGAACATTTTAGTTTTGGATATATAAGGTTTCCGAATTTACCCATGTTTACCCTTTTTTACCCCATAAACATTAGAGTTTCCAAAAATCCCGCCCTCAATTGTTTTTAGAGTTACATTCCTTAAATAATCTGTAATACTGCCGGACGCACAACAACAAAATAATTTAAAACCAATCAATCGAATATTTAATTTTTATTTAGATAAAAAATCAATTTTTCTGTTAAATAAAAACAGAAAAAACGCCAAAATAAATCACACATCTGGTAACAATTACTTTGCGTGAAATTTGAATGCAGGCATCCAAAAGTGCCACTTAGTAAAATGATGCAATCAAAAGTTTCGGTTGGTACTATAAATGACATAGCTCCGTTATTTTAAGGTTTTATGATAAAATTTCTGTACATATATGTTTGTTAACTGGTAATTTACTATTTTGCATTCCCAAAAGTTAAGATTTTTCCTGCAACCAAACAGAATGCTGTGCATATATATATATATATATATATATATATATATATATATATATATATATATATTGATAATTTTTCATTCTTGACTGCAGCTGGGCTCGAACCCAGGCGTTTTTACGGACAGGTTACCCTTACATGTTCCAATTGCAACCACTCAATCTCCTCAGAGGGCTTGCCGTTTAACACCCGCAGCCATCGTCGACTGCTGACGTCAATAGTCAAACATCAATCCTTAAACCAAATTGTATTTTAATCTTTGGTAGATCGAAATTTGCTTTTTGAATGATTATCTTTTTTAATTTATTTTTACATGTTTTTTCCTTACTTCTGCTTTTTCGTACTTTTGTCAAGAATTCTTCTTGAAGTTCAAAGTACATTATTTGTTTTTGTTTTTCATTTTTTTTTGTCTCTTCTTTTTCTTGTTGACCTTTTTCAGTACAACTTGAAGGACAAATGCAAACATAGAGCTCGTGCCTTAGCTTTAACAATAATCATTATTGTGGTTATTTTGTTGAACTATTTATGGATTTTAATCCAAATTTTTTTAATATTTTTAATTAGGCTAAAGTTCATCAAAGTTAATTTTCATTAAATTATTTTTATGAATAAAGGAATTTTACAACATGAAATTAATTAAAATTAATTGATAATTTTTCATTCTTGACTGAAGCTGGGCTCGAACCCAGGCGTTTTTACGGACATGTTACCCTTACATGTTCCGATTGCAACCACTCAATCTCCTCAGAGGGCTTGCCGTTTAACACCCGCAGCCATCGTCGACTGCTGACGTCAATAGTCAAACATCAATCCTTAAACCAAATTGTATTTTAATCTTTGGTAGATCGAAATTTGCTTTTTGAATGATTATCTTTTTTAATTTATTTTTACATCTTTTTTCCTTACTTCTGCTTTTTCCTACTTTTGTCAAGAATTCTTCTTGAAGTTCCAAGTACATTATTTGTTTTTGTTTTTAATTTTTTTTTTTTTTGTCTTTCTTTTTCTTGTTGACCTTTTTCAGTACAACTTGAAGGACAAATGCAAACATAGAGCTCGTGCCTTAGCTTTAACAATAATCAGTATTGTGGTTATTTTGTTGAAATATTTATGGTTTTTAATCCGAATTTTTTAATATTTTTAATTATGCTAAAGTTCATCAAATTTTATTTTCATTAAATTATTTTTATGAAGAAAGGAATTTTTCCAACATCAAAATTAATTAAAATTGTTATTCATAATCTTTCATTATTGACCGTGGCCGGGGCTCGAACCCTGGCCGGCAGGTTACCATGACATGTTTCACTCGCAACTAGGGTGATCGATCGAATAGTATTCGACCGGTTTTAACCGGTTATTTAAGTTTTTCCCAAGTCGAATATTTTAAAATGTAAATTTTTCGAATATCGAATAAACCGGTTATTTTAGTAAAATAAACCGGTTATTTTAGTAATGTGTAATTTATATACGTTTTCCTTACTTTTGTTATAAATTTACCCGTAATTTAAGTATTTTTCTAACTGAATATTTGGCAAACTTAAACTTTTTATAAAGAATGTCAAAACAAAATATAACAAAATTAAAAAAAAAAACATTATGAGCAATGTAAAAACAAATAGCTTATATTAGCATGTGTTCTTTTAACAAAAACCAAAAACAATTCAAAATACTACAAAAAAAGTTTAGCTTAAAAAGTAAATAGCAATTTAACAATATTCTAAATATTATATATATCATTATAAAAATGTCATCTTTGGTGATATATCGAGATGATTTAAAATATAATGGTGCTTAAAGGGCCCTAAAATGATAAGTTGCAAAGAGGTATACAAATAAAAACAATGCACAAATTTCGCTACCGTTGTGCAGTGAATACAGTTACCATGCTATTATGAACTCAAAGCCTTGTCTACAAAAAAGTTGTGGAGTTTTTGAAGCTATTCCATTTAGTGTTGCATTGCAATACTGCGTTTATGAAGTCAACCATTATTTAACAGTTTCTTACATAAATAAAATTATCATCTAGAAATTAAGTTTAGCAAATAAATAGAAATTGTGAAAAATAATGCTTAAGTTTAATAAATTTTCTGGTCACGCTTTTTTTATTTAATCGTCAAATATTTGTTAGGTCTGAACATACCTTAAGTCATATTTATGTATTTTGTTGGTTCCTTACCTTCGTGAAGTGTTTTGTTTTTATTCTAATTAACTTTTTATTATTAAAACTAATTTGACTTTTGCATTTTTATGCATTCGAATTAAAACCGGTTAACCGGTTACTTTTAAAATGCTTAACCGAAATCCGGTTTTTTTAAAATAGCAACTATTCGGAATATTCGAATACCGGTTATTGAAAAAAGTCGAATAATCGATCTCCCTAATCGCAACCACTCGATCTCTTCAGATAGATTTGCCGTCTTACATGAAAATTTAATTTGATGAATTTAAGCCTAATTAAAAATATTAAAAATTTGGATTAAACATCTTAAATATTTCGACAAAATAACCACAATGCTTATTACGTGAAATTTAAAAAAAAAGTCAAAACAATTCGTAAAAGAAAGTTAAGAAGGCAAAAAAAAACTAATACAGCCGAATAAAATTTTTTTAAATAGCGCATACTTAGCTATATCCATGAAAAATAGATATATACAGATTTCTCAAAAACTGGTACCAATCTGACACTTCCAAATGTACTTTCGCAATCAGGGGACTCCCTTCTAATAGTTCGAAAAGGATTCATCGAATTTAATTTTTTTTTCGGGTCAAAAACTATCACAGTGTAATTAATAAGAATACACGTCTGTATCACAACAAAGCAAACACCGAACATTGTTATTACTGTAATTATACAGGAATATTAATTTCATTATTATTACAAATAAACTAGATGACCCGTGCGAATATTTCGCACCATTAGTTGTCATTTTTGTAACAAAAAATGAAAATAATTAATAGAAATTTTAGTAACTTCAATACATTTTAAAATATAATTTTTATCAATGAAAATGATGAATATAACTGACTTAGTAATAAACGGCATTATAGTAAATAGCGGTATTGCCAGAATGGATTTTAATACATACTATATTATGTAGAACTGCATTACTATTAAGCGACCCTGTATTACTACATTTGAACAGTATTATCATGCAGTTCTGTTAAGCGAACCTGTGTTACCACGTTTGAACAGTATTATCATGCAGTTCTATATAAAATATAATTTTTATCAATGAAAATATTAATTTTTCAATTTCTAATTATTTTTCGTCATTTTAGAAATAAGCTTTAAAATGAGATATCATTCATTAAATTTGATGCGGTGGTATGGGAGATATTTGCAACCGACAAAAAAAAGTGCTTTAGAAATAATATATACTAGATGACCCGTGCGAATATTTCGCACCGTTAGTTGTCATTTTTGTAACATAAAATTAAAATAATTAATAGAAATTTTAGTAACTTCAATACATTTTATTAAAAGTATAAAAATATTAGAAATCATAATATAAGTATATCATACATATTTACATACATACATACATATGTTTAAATGCTTTTATAATACTTCTTTGAATACAATGTTAGAGGTAATGACATGATCATCGTTAACTTTTTGCCCGTACGAATCCTTAATACAAACAAAAATATATTTCTAATTATTTTTCGTCATTAGTGTTAGACATAAGCTTTAAAATGAGATATCATTCATTAAATTTAATGCGGTGGTATGGGAGATATTTGCAACCGACAAAAAAAAGTGCTTTAGAAATAATATATATGATGATATTTGCAACCGACAAAAAAAAGTGCTTTAGAAATAATATATATGATAAAAAAAATTAATGTGTTAACATTTCTATAGAACAAAGTGATTTTATTTCTGGGATTAATATATTGTGGGCATTACAGTATCGAGGGTATAAAATGTTAGTAAGGTATGCTACATACCGGAAAGCTTAATTTGTCGTGTTTCTCAGCACTAGTTTTATTGTTAAGGTCTTAGAAACACAAATTCAATGTAGTGCATATGCTTAAAATTAAAAAACCCTCGTCTTGAGTTAGAAATAATTTTTTTTATACATATCCCACAGGCAGCCCACTAAGCGACCAAAACTACCGTAAAGGAAAAAAAAGTTTTAATTTAAAAATTTTTAAAAGAAACAAAAAAAAAATTCGAAAGATTGATGAAAAAGCTATATAATTTGTTTGGGACAAATTTTGCTAACACCAATACACAGAAAAAATTATTTTTCCAATTCAAACAAAAAATTTGTAGAATCAAACAATTTTTTGTCTGAAATCGGTCCTATAAACAAATCCGCATATTCAAACAATTTATTTGCATTTCGTTTATTGAAAAAAACACTGATTTTTTTCAAACAAATAATTTAACTGAATCAAACAAAAAGTTTACTGAAATTCATATACTAAATTTCAAAATCAAAAAAAAAAGTTTTTGCACAAGCAATGATGCGCACACAAGCAGGCACTGTATTAGAAGATGATGGCAGAGAGAGAGAGAGAGAGAGAGAGAGCTGAGCGGCCGGCTGGCTTTGAGACACATTTTTTTGTTGAAATAATTTTTGAACGAAGTCTTTTTTTATACACACAATGTTTTTCGTCATCACTCACTGTTGCTGTATCCTTTCCTTTGCTAATGAAGAAGAAATGTAACCCAAAAACGGCGACAGACCGACTCGATATGTTTTTCGTCATCATTATATTTTTGTATTTGATGTATTTAAGTAAACAGTTTGAAAAAATTGAATACGGGATTTTGTTTCTTGTAATGTTGTTTCTGCTATTGTTTTTCTTATAGTTGCCCTTTTTTAAAGCGTCCAAAAATAGACTGTGTGTGTTTTTTGTTGTTGTTCTTATATTTGTTGGTTAAATAAAAATCAAACAAAAATATTGTTTGAATCAGTAAAAAAATTTATAGAAATTAAAAAAATTTCCAAACAAGCGTTTGTTTGAAAATAATTCGGCAATAATTTTTTCTGTGTAGGTAATAAGTTACATGGATTTTGAGCGAAATCGTTGTGTCTAAACTACTATCCAAAAAAATTACTGGATAATTTGAAAATGCACTTAACTTAAGATAAAGTAAAATTTTACTTCACATTTTAATAAACATTTTAAAGCAAGGAAACGTTACACTAACAATTCAGTCTTATATTATAATGCAAAATTATTATCAAAGCGAATTCACTCAAGTGGCAGCAAAAAGCATTTTAAACCATATTATTATTGAAATCAATGGAGATTTTCAGTTAAATTTGGGTTTAAATTACCATCGTTTCTTTTTTTTTTTTTTTGCAGATAAGTTCTAACGAAGATAAGCTGTACTCATAATATGAAGTACATACAACAAAATTATTTAATGAACTTTAAGCACTGGATGTACCGTTTTCAAAGGTTGTTCGATTTTGATTTCAATCAAATTCGATTTCCCAAACACGGCTGATAACTTTTTGCTTATCTATTTATATATTTTTTTGTACTGTTATTTGAAGAACTTAATAACTCTATTACTTTAGTTGTAAGCAAAAATGTTTGAAACATTTTGCAATTTTCATCAAAATTTATCCTTATTAAAATTGTAGGCTTTATTCGGTCGTACCAAACGAGATCAAGTTATATAAATTTTGTACATTATTTTTATCGCATTTTTGAAAAACTGGAAAAACGTATCTTATTAATTGAAATTTCTATCGGCAAATTAGCAAGTTTTTCCTTACAAGTTTTTCTTAGTAATGGATTTTGTTCTATACAATAATAAATGTAAAGGGTATACTGTTTAAATGGTATTAGTAAGGTGGTCATCGTGTGAGTAAATATCAGAATAGAAAGAAAGGAGAGACAAACAAGCGAGTTAAAAAGTAGAGTCAGTCAGTTGAAGTTTGTACCTACTAAAAGTTGTATCAAAAAATAGATTTTCCTAAAGTTGTTATTTAAAGTTGCTAATAATTAAAAGTTGTTCTAAGAAGTTGTGAAATTATTAAAAGTTGTTCTAGGAAGTTGTGAAATTATTAAAACTACTAAAAGTTGTAACTAAATTGGTCTAAATAATTAAATCTACCTTAAAATTAAACTGAAATAATTGAATTGTAAAACTAAACCTACGCTACTTAAACTAGTGCAAAGAATATTACTAATTTGAATTTAATAAATGAATTCTTTTTTTTTATCTAAAATATTTAAATAAATTTTCATAAAAATATAATATTAAACGAAAATTTTTTATTGAAAATAGCCATCTTACATTAGCCCCCAAATGTAAGATGGCTATTTTCCGTCTGAAGCATTAAAGTAGTTAAAAGTTACAAAATCAGTGTCCAACCAAAAAAAAAATTTACAGTTAAAAAGCAAGAATTGAGTGATTGTGATATCGAAGGCAGTATATAGAAATGTTTTCAAAAATTAAATGATCTTGTGGGAAAAAGTGTTCTTAAATATTTTACAGTTAAAATTAAAAAAAAAAAAAAAGAATAAAAGTCGACAGATTTTGTAAGTAAATGAAATTAATAAAAGAAACGAGTAACGGTTTCAATGCAAAAAAATAAATATACTAGCCCATACGATTTACGGTCTCAAACGAGTAAATCAAGAGAAACATTAAGAACAAAGAGCGAATCTGACGTGACAGAGAATATTAACACGGAGAATATCGGGGAAATCGAAATATACCAAAATATAACCAAAATAGTCGAAAATAAAGACAAAACAGAAATGGCTAACAACGAGTTAAGCGAATTAATAAGGCTACTCTCGTTACAAGTAAAAAGTGAACAAGATCAAAACAAAAAAAAAAACAATAATTACAGTGGACACATTTGCAAAAATTGTAAGTGATTTCGATGGGGAAAACGTACCGGTAGATAAATGGTTTAATAATTTCGAGCAAAATGCCGAAGCGTATGAATTAAATAATAAGCAGAAATACGTGCAAGCCAGAAATAAAATTGTGGGTGTTGCTAAAATGTTTTTAGAAACAAAAAGTATAAGTAATTATGAAAGTCTAAAAGAAGCGCTTATCACAGAGTTCAAACGCGATTATGACAGTGGCGAAATACATAAAATGCTTAAAGAAAGAAAGAAAACTAGTGCGGAATCGTTTCATGAATGTATGCTCTGCATGCGTAAAATCGCTGCTCTAGGGGACGTAGAAGAACGGGCTGTAGTTAGATATATCGTAGACGGTCTGCCGGCAAAAAGTGTTTATAAACAAAATATGTATGCCTCAAAGAATTTTAAAGAATTGCGCGAGAACTACGAGATGTATGAACGCGTCAATGTTAATACCGAAACACAAAACAAAAAGTGGCATAAAGCAAACGAAACTAAAATAGCTGCAAGTAAAATACATTGTTATAATTGTGGTTCCACGGGGCATAAAAGAAATGAGTGCAAGGCTCAGACAAAATGTTTTAAATGTAACGAATTCGGACATATTTCAAAACAGTGTAAAGCAAATGAAAATAATCAAAATGATGTTCTTATGATTGTTGATCAAAAAAGATACAAGTGTTTAAAAGTTAATGAACAGTTGATAAATGGACTAATAGACACTGGGTCGGATGTTTCAATAATTAAGCACTGTGTATATGAGAATAAATTTAAAAACTGCCCACTAAAGGTTAACGACTCGTTGTTAACTGGACTAGGTAATATAAAAACAAGACCCTATGGTTCAATTGAATGCAGTGTTAAAGTCGACGAAGTAGAAACGAAACAAAATTTTTTAATATTACCAAACGATGTAATAAAATGTGACATTTTAATCGGTCATTACTTTATCTCAAAATTTAAAACAATTGTTGATAGTAATGGTTATGAATTTAAATACAAGATTTCAGACGAAAATAATATTTTTAACGTTTTTAATATAAATGCGTTTGAAATCGATGCCGACGGTCAATACAAAGAAGAAATTGAAAATTTAATTCAACAATACAACCCATCGTCATCATCCCAACAGTGTACAGTAGAGATGAAAATAGTTCCAAATGGGGAAATTAAACCCTTTCGCCATTCTCCAAAAAGATTACCGTTTCCTGAAGAACAAGTAGTCAACAGGCAAGTGCAGGAATGGTTGCAAAAAGGTATTGTACGTAAGTCATGTTCAGATGTTGCCAGTAGGGTGGTTGTAACTAAAAAGAAAACTGGAGAATACAGAGTTTGTGTTGATTTTAGACAACTAAACAATATGGTGTTGAAAGATGGTTTTCCAGTACCTGTTATAGATGACGTATTACAAAAACTACAGAAGGCCAAGTTTTTCTGTGTAATGGATCTGGATGATGAAGCAAGCAAAAAGTATACTGCGTTCGTAACTAAACAGGGGCTATACGAATTCAACCGCGCTCATTTTGGGTTTTGCAATTCGCCAGCATGTTTCATTAGATATATCAACTTTATTTTTCAAGAGTTAATAACTGCAGATGTTATGGAACTATATATGGATGATATAGTCGTTTATAGCGAAACCGAAGAAGGCAACATGAATAAGTTGAAATTAGTACTAGAGGTAGCACAACAATATGGTTTAAAGATCAAATGGTCAAAATGTACGTTTATGAAAACTAAGATTGATTTTCTTGGTCATACGATTGCAGAAGGCAAAGTTTGGCCGGGAAAGGCAAAAACGAAGGCTGTTGCTAATTTTCCAGAACCCAAAAATATCAAAGACGTTCAGTCATTCTT
Source organism: Pollenia angustigena (assembly GCA_930367215.1). Taxonomy (NCBI): domain Eukaryota; kingdom Metazoa; phylum Arthropoda; class Insecta; order Diptera; family Polleniidae; genus Pollenia; species Pollenia angustigena. Next base: position 3,404,310 of record OV884061.1, on the reverse strand, counting down.
AGGATTGACTGGGTATTTAAGAAAATTTATCCAAAATTATGCTTACATAGCAAAGCCATTGTCAAATTTGCTGAAGAAAAATGTGATTTTTAAAATTGAAGCAGACGAAAGAAACGCTATTGACAAATTGAAGGCTTCGCTTACTAATGAACCAGTTTTAAGAATTTTCAGCCGAGAAGCAGAAACTGAGTTGTACACAGATGCATCAAAAGAAGGATTTGGTGCAACTTTACTACAAAAATTTGAAGGTCAGCTGCATCCTGTTTTCTTCTATAGTAAAAAAGCTTCAGTACTGGAAGGTAGACTCCATAGTTATATCCTTGAAGTGAAGGCTGCGTATATAGAATTCAAAAAATTTAGGCATTATGTTTTGGGCATTCATTTTAAGTTGGTGACAGATTGCTCTGCTTTTAAGCAAACAATTTAAAAAAAAGATGTTCCACGAGATGTTGCCCAGTAGATATTATATTTCCAAGATTTTGACTACACAGTAGAGCACAGAAGCGGTAATAGAATGAAGCACGTAGACTCTTTATGTCGTTACCCAACAGATGTCATGGTGATTTCTTCAGACATTGCTCCAAGGTTCCTAAAGCAACAACACGAGGACGAGTACATCAAGGCTATTATACAGGCGTTAAGTTTTGGGCCTTATGAGAGTTTTAAGATGAAAGGTGGATTAGTATACAAAAACATTAACGGCAATGACCTACTAATTGTACCAAAGCTGATGGAAGTGGAAATAATTAAAAACGCGCATGAAAACGGTCATTACGCGACTCAAAAAACGATGCATGCGATACAACAGCAATACTTTATACCCCACTTAGAGAAAAAGGTTCAGCTGGTTATCAATAATTGCGTGAAGTGTATCATCTATAACAAAAAGACTGGCAAGAAGGAAGGCCTTTTGAGTTGTATCGACAAGGGTGATGTGCCACTAGAGACAATTCATATTGATCACCTTGGTCCTATGGATGCTACGTCAAAAATGTACAAATATATTTTGGCTATGGTGGACGGGTTTTCCAAATTCGTATGGTTGTTCCCGACTAAAACAACAAACGCTGAAGAAGCTATCAGATGTCTAAAGGTGTGGTCAGATACGTTTGGTTTTCCAACAAGAATTATAAGCGATAAGGGCTCTGCCTTTACGTCACATAACTTTGAAGATTTTTGCAAGCACAACGGTATTGAACATGTCTTGACAACAACAGGCGTTGCACGTGGTAATGGTCAAATTGAGCGTGTGAACCGCGTTATTGTATCAATCATAGCAAAACTTTCAAACGAGGATCCAGCGAAATGGTACAAAGTTGTTGGCGATGGACAGAAGGCTATAAACAGTTGCATGCATAATTCGACAAAAACTACACCTTTTCAAATATTAGTTGGCGTCAAGATGAAAACGGGGCTAAACGAAAACATATTACAAATGTTACAAGATGAGATGATTCAAAAATTTGATGATGATCGGCAACAACTGCGGACTGAAGCTAAACAGCAAATTCAAAAAGCTGAAGTCGAATACAAACGTAATTTTGATAAAAGGCGTAAAGAAGGCGACGGCTACCATGTAGGAGACTTAGTGGCTATAAAGAGGACAAAATTTGTATCGGGTCGAAAACTTGCAAGTGAATTCCTTGGACCATATAAAGTTGACAGAGGTAAGAGAAATAACCGCTATGATGTCGTTAAAGCAGCCAACTTTGAGGGTCCTAACAAAACATCTACAAGCTCAGACTTTATGAAGCCGTGGAAGAATTGCGAATCCGTTGAGTATCTATTGTCATCTGGGACAGATGAGTAACAGCATGGCCGGATGTAAAGGGTATACTGTTTAAATGGTATTAGTAAGGTGGTCATCGTGTAAGTAAATATCAGAATAGAAAGAAAGGAGAGACAAACAAGCGAGTTAAAAAGTAGAGTCAGTCAGTTGAAGTTTGTACCTACTAAAAGTTGTATCAAAAAAGAGATAAAAGTTGTAACTAAATTGGTCTAAATAATTAAATCTACCTTAAAATTAAACTGAAATAATTGAATTGTAAAACTAAACCTACGCTACTTAAACTAGTGCAAAGAATATTACTAATTTGAATTTAATAAATGAATTCTTTTTTTTTATCTAAATTATTTAAATAAATTTTCATAAAAATATAATATTAAACGAAAATTTTTTATTGAAAATAGCCATCTTACATAAATATAATTAATAAAAAAGTAAATTTTCAAAATTAAATTTAATTAAGTTTTTTAACTGGATAAATTGCATTTTAGCTGGAACCTGGACAACAGACAAAAAAAAACTGGACAACCCAGGTCATTCCAGGCTGTCTGACAACCCTAATCCAAAAGGACTAACCTTGGTACAAATTTCATACAAATCGGAAGACATCGATTAGAAAAGTTGGGTCACTTGACATGAAATCCCCATATATATAAAAATTATGGTCGTTAACTGCAAGGAACTAACCCCCAGTTCGGTTGGTATTGATAAAAATGGCACCATAAAAAATTTATGGACAATCGGCATAAGCTAAGCCGTTCCTTACGCCCGCCAAAGTTTATTAAAAATATTAAAGTTCGACTTTTATGCCACATAACTTAGAAAATATTAAGAATTTGTTATTAGTGAAGTTTCCAAAAACTGTTGTCTTACTAAGTTTTCTCTTAATCTCATATTTTACAAAACCTATGTAAAATAAAAAGCTACAGCAGCATATTCGAATTTTTTTTCTTTACACGCCAATTCAGCTTCAATAATTGTGTTGGGGTGCGTTTGCTTACTTAAAAAATAGTCAAGTGCATATCATTTGTTTCTAACATACCTACCCGCTATCTCTATTCTTTAATTGGGCTCCCATACAAAATTGTCAATACAGACTAGAAATATATTGAAGAAAAAGCCCCATAACTGCCAAGGAATCGCCCCTAGGGGGATAAAATGTATGACGGATCTGCATTAGTTTTGTGTGCTTAACACACAAATATGGCGGTTTAATGAAATTTTTAAGTTTGGCACCTGCAGCGCCAAGAAGCAACCCCACTTTATTATGTATCCCCATCATTTGTTTTTAAAATACCTACCCGAAATATCTTCCTTGAGGGGGCTCCTGTACAATATATCCAATACAGACTAGGAATATATTGAAGAAAAAGCCTCATAACTGCCAAGGAGTCGCTTATAGGGGAATAAAATGTATGGACGACCTTCATTAGTTTTTTGTTTTTAACTTTTACCTTTAGCACCACTTTTAAGGGAGGCTCCCACACAAATATTGCGTTTTATGAAATTCTTAAATTTTATTTAATTTTTTCGTCTTTTGCGAATACAATCAAAAGTTGTAAACAGATTTTAATCAATTATGTTTTTTTTTTGGTTTGCAACATCATTTTTTAAATGCCTAAAAAAAATTATAAGCATTGCTGCGCATTCCAATTTGTATGATTTTTTAAAGAAGAAAAATTTTGAAATATTGCTAAAAAATTAATTTTTTTTCGTTTCTTAAACGACTGCACATACTAGAAAAACCTTTAACCTTCCTTAAATGAACCTTCTCCATTTCCGAAATACCGGTATATCTTGAAAACAAAAGCTGGCCTAAAAAAATGGTTAGAACCACTTGATTCAGCGTATCCGAATTAGGTTAAAACGATAAGTGCCGTGTTGGTCGTTTTTTTTAAATCTATATATATAAAATTGTAACGTTACTGCCTGAATGATTCATCATCGCACAGCCTAAACGCCTGAAGCTAAACACTTACGGTCAAATTTATAAAAAATAAAACCGGTTAATAAAGGCTTTATGAAACGGATTTTCATACGAAATCCGTTTAATAAACCCTTTATTAACATGTTTTATTTTTTATAAATAAGGCAGTTCAATTTTGGACCAGAGATTGGTCACTCCCCAAATCGATCCACTAAGACGGGATTTTTGAAAATTCAAATGTTAGGGGGTAAAAAAGGGTAAAAACGGGAAAATTCGGTAACCTTATATCTCCAAAACTAAAAGAGATACAAACAAATTTAATACCTATCGTTGTTCTTTAGAAAAATAAGCGGACAGGTGTATTTGGTCCTTTTGGCGAGTAAACGCGTACGACCTGTACATATTTTGAAACCTAATTGTCATGCCATCTATCTTTTAAACCAAAACATTTTCTTCATTCTATGACATAAATGTAATAAATTACACTGCTTTACAAATTTTTAAATTGGAAAAATACCAAGAACACCACATGCCTAGATAAGTTAATTGGGACCTCCTGAACACGAAAATCGCTGTGATTTTTTTTTCCTAAGCACCGTTTCTTAAATAACGGTACTTTTGTGTTTTTCGGTGTATGGTCCCACTCGAACCCTTGTGGAGCCCAACCAAAAAGTCAAAATGTTTGTAATTAAATATACTATTTGGTTAAGAAATAAAACATTCCAGATATTTAATATAACGTAATAAAAAAAAACGAAATAAAAATGAAAAATTTTGAAAAAAACGTAAAAAATTGACATTTTTTGAAGTTTGAGGTGCCATTACTCAGCCATTTCTTATCAGATAGAAATGGAAAAGGCATTCGATTACCTTTCCAACGATATGCCATTTATTTCGATCGGACTGTTTGGTTGGGCTCCACAAGGGTTTGAGTGGGACCATACACCGAAAAACACAAAAGTATCGTTATCTAAAAAACGGTACTTAGGAAAAAAAAAATTACAGCGATTTTCGTGTTCAGGAGGTCCCAATTAACTTATCTAGGCATGTGGTGTTCTTGGTATTTTTTTGGCTGTAAACCAGTGTTATTGGCTCCCACAACAACATTGAAATTTTTGATACATAAATGGGGAGAAAAAGTATCAAAAAGGATAATACTGGAAATTAACTTTCTTTCATTTGCTTTTGTGTCCTACGAGTGGTACTTTTTGAATTTTCTAAAGAATTGAACTTAGAAACACAAAATTATAGATACAAAGTCCTGTGTGATTATCAACCTATGAGAAAAACAATTTTGGATTTTTTTTGCTAAAACCTAGATGCATACATATACTTTGGCATATAAATATGTTCATGAAAGGAAAGGCCCGATTACAAAATAGTGAGTCAAACGCTAGAATTTAAACAAGTTTAAACCTAGAAAAATAAACTTTGGCATAAAAATATGTCTACAAAGAAAAAGGAGACACTAACGAAGTAGCGGGGTAAATGCTAGTAATTAATAAAAGTGTTTTCCAACAAAATTAAAAGATACGTGATTCATAGAAAACGCGTTTCCTTACTAAATTATATTTGACTTTTTTAGTTGCTTATTCGATATTTTCCAGTTTATATTGTTAAATAAGAGATAAAGGAAAAACGTGTTAACAATTTTTTACAAAATTTAAATTTTCTAAATTATGAAATATAAAAAGCAGACTTCATGTAAAAATATAATTTTTCACAAACCTTGGTGGCCGTAGGGGACAGTTTAGCCTTCGCTAATCGTCCTAATTTTTTTGGCGTTGACTTTATCAATACCTACCAAATGGGGGCGTGAGACCTAAAGAAATCCAACTTTTGATTTAACGGTCACCCTAATGAACCCTATAGCCGCCTAAGCCACTAAATCTATCTTTATGAAAATTTTGCAGTATATAACTAATGGCCTGAAAGGATCTATAGACTTTATATTTCTTCAAAATTTTAAGTGGGCGTGGCACCTCCCATACAAACACAATATAGATTTATGTATATCTGGAGATATAACTTGGCTAAAACTAAACAACATCTATCAGAAAGTAGGCGCTATTAGATCAGTGGAAAATATAATTCTGTATATCTAGAGAACGGCGACAGCTACAGTGTACAAATATGGTGCAAAACTGCTGGGTTATCAATACACAACCTCCGATACAGGGATAATATAAATTTCTTTATATGTACATATGTATCTTGTGAACGATAACACTAAAAGTTTTTCAATGTGCATCAAATTATTTGGTTTTCTATACAAAAAGTTGGCTGGATTGAAATAGTTTTCATGGCAGCTTAAATATAAAAACAATATATGTATATTTCTGTATATCTGGAGAACGGTAACTGTAAATTTATCTAAATTTAGTACAAGTAGCTTCTTAATCAATACACGAGATCAGTCTTAAAAAGTTTACTCATTTTATTTAAACGGGGGAAGAAAAGCGCACCGGTTAAGCAAATATAAGTATATATATACATGCATATATCAAGATATACATAAATTTTACACAAATAGCTTCGTCATCTATACACGAAATCTGTATTAAAAAAATGTTACTTATTTTATTTCAATGAAGGCATAATATCGCACATGGTTGAGCTAGTCGGCAATCTTTAATGATTTTGCAATAATCTCAAAACCAAAATGTATTTTTTTAGGAATTCTAAATTTGATTTGAATATTATATTATTACTTAAAAAATGTATTTGAGAAACAAACAATTAAACTGGCATTAAGTTCTGATAACAGAAAAAAAAATTTATTTCTGTATATTATTAAATGTTAGAAAATAAAGGCATTGTTCTTGTTACTAATTAAAAATTTAAATTGTACAACATAAGCCGCTGTAGTACTTCGCTACCTTTCAACAACGTTTGAAATGCACCAGAAAAGTAAAATTGTACTACAATTTTCATCCCTGATTTGCATTAGTAACAAATTCTATAGTCATAGCAGATAGGAATATTGCTTTTTGTAATCGTACTACCCCAATGTCAACACAAAGAGAACATATTTTGCACAAGTCGTTTGAGCGCTTTCAATGTTTTGTGTGCATTGCAAGGCATTAGCGTATGTCTATGCAACCACTAAGAATCATTTATTTTAATTTATACTATTAGTTGACTATTTACATACCTAAGTGGGTACATCACCCCCATTGTACCTTTTGTATTGTATAAGCCCAAACAAAATAGCAATTACAATTCAATACAAAACAGGTAGAAAGGCAAAGCCGTCAATTAAAGGTGATTAATTGATTGTTCATTTAAATAAACACGATTAGCTCTCAATTTTCATTAAGGACATCGTTTGATTGTTTATTTGCTTTTATTTTCATTCACTTGTTGTATATATAAATGAGAATGGCATTTTTGTCTACTCACACTCGAGTTGTCTTAATTAACAGTAAGGGATGTTGACGCAGTTAAGACTAATATTTAATGAAGATATAATGTGGTCTACTGGACACAAAAATAAATCACCCTGCTCTTTAATACATATTTGTGGATATAACTTGTATTTATTATATGATTGATATCAGTTTAAGAATTTTGATGGGAGTGGAAATCTAGCACTGAAGGTTCACACTACGCGTTCAATGCGTTGTTGAGTTTAAGCATCAGTCAAGAAAGTGGAATCAGTGTAAAATTTCATTGACAAGTTAAACAGCAAACGCGTAGAATGCTTATACATACGTATCGGACGCATAAAGCACGATTGCATTTTAATTTTGCATGCATCGCACGCATATTAAAAAAAGGTGAACAAAGTATCAAACGAACGCGTCTTTCGGACCTCTTACATTAAATATTGGGAACAATTAAATATATAATTTAAAAAAGTCAGCTGAAAACTTAAGCTAAATGCCCCCATTAAGCACTGAACCAAAAATTTACCTAAATACTGCAAAATAGGGTGTAAAAATGACGAAATGTAGGTCATTATACAACCTTCTAATTTGGTATTCAAGTTTACGGCCGTTTTTCGTAAAAACCGAAAAATTTCGTAAATAGCTAATATGACTAAATTCTTCTTTTTTTTAACTTTAACACTTTCGTTATTTATGATCAACATGTTAGTTAAATCGATTACATATTTAGTCAAATTAACTTACGATTTTAGTTAAATATTATTAATTTTGACGAATTTGTATTCATATTAACTAATAAATGTTGTTTTTTTCAATAATTTTTTTATTCAAATTGACATAAAATTATTTAAATTCACAAATAAATTTAGTATTTATAAATAACTCTTTTATTTATATTGAAGAATTATTATTCGCTTTAACTACCCCCTTTTATTAGTTTCCTTAACCCCATCAGGAATTTACTTTTAATGCTAAAAATATTTTTTTTTTTATTTTGTAAACAATAAAAGAGTTCACATTATATATTAAATTTGTTTAATGTTTTCTTATTTAAAAAATTTTAGAGTTAAAAATAAAAAAAATCTATTAAACAAAAATTACAGAACTTTTATTGTTTACGAAATAAAAAAAAAACAATTTTTTACATCAAAAGTAAATATATAAATCTTTAATTTAAATAAAAACAAAAGATGGTAAATTGACAAGGTAAAATAATTTATTATAAAAATTATATATAATTTAAATATGTACATACACACATATGCATATAACATGCATAATACTTATAAATACCTATAAAAAAAACTTAAATTTAATTAATTCGTATAAAAAAAAAATCATGTTATAAATTTAAGTAAAAAAAAAATTGATAAGAATAATGACGCATCTATTTTAAATTCGCAATAAGCGAATTAATTTGGGGACTGTTATAATCAGCATTTGTAGCAATATTGTACAGAGGTTTCTGTATAAAGGACCAAAATAAAACTGATTCTTTTGGGTACTCTAAATTAAACACAAAAAATATTTTAAAGCAAATATCTATCGCACTTAATGCAGAATGCATGCGATATTTTATGCATTCAAAGTAAACAACGATTTCTTTTGGTTCTAAGATTGAACCTGAAATTAATATTAAAGGTTGAATTTGGGTTTTTGCTTCATATTTTTTTAGCAACTCCTCTTCACAGGCAGCGATGTGGTTCCGTCAATTACAAAGCTTTTCTGTGAGTCGCGAATAGAAAATCTTGTACATGATTTCTTTCCGTCCTTTACACTAAATATTGTAGCCGATGGAATCAAAATACTATGCAATAGATAAGAAATGCCAATACAACGACCATCTAAGAAAATAAATAATAAAAAAACTTTGTTTTTTTCAAATAGATTTAAAGTGAAACATTGTAATACTTACTTTCGGTTATGTTTTCCATTTGAATAATAGATTTAAATAAGAGCTTGCTTGAATGATCTTTTATACGATCTTCAAATACAGCGTTTATTTTTAAAGAAAACGTTTTGAAGTTTGTGTGAAAACACTCAGCTTTGGGACAAAGTTGCTTAAAGTCCATATTTACCTAAAAATGTATATAGAAACATACACTATTAATGTTGGCATAAAATATAACTAACACAAAAGGTAACTTCTTACTATTAGAATTTCATACATACCAACTTGAAACCAAATGGCTTTTTATATTGTGTCCATTTGTTTAATACATCAGAAGTGCATTTTGCTTGAGACATTTCATGCAGCCTGCAATTTTTTGTTGCGCTCCAATGGTTTTTAAGTTCCGCCCAAGTGCAGTTGTCAATAAAAATAGCTTCAATACTACCTTCAATGCCTTTTTCTGGAGAATCTAAGTATAAATAGGTACAAATCGAAATTTTCTGTAAAGAAGGAATTGAAATTAAATGTATTTTTATGGCAATATGGCCTTTTAAGGAGAACACCACTTTGTTTAAGTTTACGCACCATGTTGAAATATTAATCGTATAACTTCCCTTGCGGCTTTCTTCCAGTTTGTTTAAGGTAGTAGTATTCCTAAAAACAGAATATATTAAAAGTTTGTACTACTAATTATGTCATACAAAAATGAAGCAAATAAAATGTATTCTTACCAAAGATTCAGTTTGAAAAACTTTAACAATATCTTCTGCTATTTTTTGAGCTAACTAACAGTCATTCTAATATCATAATGAATTAAATAATTTGTTATGAGATCAACGATTATAACACGCGATCCTTCATTTAATTTTAAGTTATTTTCAAAATATTTTAATACTGATCTCCCTTGTGATGATAATTGTAATATATTTTCAATTTCTATTAATTTTGGAATGGTGTGCTCAGAATCCAAAGAGTCATTTGCAGTTTGATCTAATTTAGACTCAGGATCGGCGTTGATTAAAAAAGTTGAATATCCTTTGTTATATATTATAATAATATATTGTTATATATTATAATAATCAGCCATGTCACAGAGTTCAATTCCGTTCGGAAACGGAATTCATTCCGTATTTTGGTGCTTCAGAAAATGACGAAAAAAAATTCAGAATGAAACCATTTTTGTTTTCATGCACGGAATGGGAGTTTTCTGTATCTGAAAGGCCAAAACACTATCAAAATACACTTTCTATCAATAAACAAATATGTTTTCTTGAATTCCGAACGGAATCATTCCGAACGGAATTGTACTCTGTGACATGGCTGAATATATAATAATTATAATAATTTTTATAAGCACTCAACTGTACGCTTTATTTACAATTAATAGCACGTTCTCACTTGAATCACACAAACCTAACTGTTCTTTTAAAATGAATTTGCTTTTAAATAAACAAAAAAAACAAAGTTTATTCGGTTCTACATTTATTTATTCATTTTAACTAAAATGAAATTGTAACATTTTACGAAATTTCTTCCGTTTCACATACCTTTATTCAATTTTAGATTTCGGTAGTCATGATGAAGAATTTTGTTAGACTTTACTAATATTATTATTTAAATTAAACAAAATTTCTTAAATTTTACTAGCGTTGATTTTATAAGACATTATTTTATTCAATTTTAATAAAATATTAGTTGTATTTAATAGCAATTCTTCACATATGCAACTCCTTAATGTGTATCATTGTAAATAGAAAGTTTTAAGAATTTTATTTATTTACAGTAAATTGAATTAGTTTATTTTACAAATATCAAATTTACATTCATTTAGTAAAAATAAACACATTTAAAAAAAAAAAATTACACTTTTAACGAAAATTCTTCACATAAGCTAATATTTATTTCTTAATGTTTTTCAAAAAATTCTTCTTCTTATTTTTACGAAATTTTAACAAATATTCATTAAAAACAACTTTTGTGAATAATTTAATTGACAAAAGTTAGTCAAATAAACGTATAAAGTATTTAAAAAAACATTATAGGAGGATGTTAATTTAAATATTTTTTGTGTTGTTTCTAATACACTATGTTACTACTGGTTTACTACTGTTTTAACAAATTTTTTATGCATGTAACAAATTTTTTGATATCATTTTAGCAAAATTTTATTCATATACACAGATTTAATTAAACTAATTTTTGAACGAAAGACATTGTGGTGATTTGAAGAATATTTGTGTATATAAATAAATTTGGTGCATATTTGAGAAAAAATTTGGTTGATTCAACTATTTTTTTAGTTGAGGGTTTACTAAATTTATTAGTTAATGTTACCGCTGTTATTTGGTTCAGTGAGCTGAACAGACTGAACCCACCAATTTTAGCCACTCCACAATAGTGGAGAGAGTATTATCCGTTTGTGCTGATGTTTGTAGCATAGGCCTGCCATACGTCCTGGTTTTCCAGGATTGTCCTGGTTTTAGACTACTTGTCCTGGTGTCCTGGTCCACTATTAAATTGTCCTGGTTTTTTGTACAGGTCAAGACAAACAAATTTGTTTTTTGCTTTAGTTGTTCAAAAGTTAAGATTTTGTTATAACACTGCTAACATAAGGTAATTGGTGGCATGAAGTAACCCCCCAAAATATAACCCCAAAAAAAATAATGAAATAACCCCCCAAAGCGTGGGGCCTTATTTCATATCCAATTTGGAAAATGAAAATAGCCCCCAACGATATGAAATAACGCCCCAAACATAAATGAAATAATTCCCTAATTTTTGGGGCCTTATTTCATATGAAATAAACCCCAATTTCTGAAATGAAATAAGAGCCCAATATATGTAATACAATTAATTATACAGTTTTGCTTTAAAGAATCACGCGATATATGTCGTGGTATGATATTCCAAGCCCAGGGTTCGCCAACGAAGGCTTTTCTGTATATCTATGGTATAACAAACACCTGCTTCGCTAGCTAAAGCTTCTCTGCATAGCGTCAGGATTTTCTCCTCTATAGTATAAAAATACCGACTCGACCCGGCTACGCAGAGAAGCTTTAGTTAGCGAAGGCGGTGTTTGGTATACCATAAAGAAGAAAACCATTGCGCCCGGCCAAAGACCGGCTGTGCGGGCTTCTTTTTATCGAAGCCGGTGTTCTGTATACCAAAGTGGATAAATCCTTGCGCCCAAAAACGTTTTCATTATAAATTTGAAAATTAAATAATCCCCCAAAAAATATATTGGGGCTTTATTTCATAATGATTTTTTGGGGGATAATTTCATGTGAAATAATACCACAATTAAGAAAATTAAATAACACCCCAAACAAAATGAAATAACCCCCCAAAAATCGTTTTTTTTTTTTTGTTCTCTGTACAAACTTTTGGGGGGTTATTTCATTATTTTTATGGGGGTTATTTCATGCCGCCATGGTGATTGTATAAAGAACTTTAATTAAATTCAACTGTTATCTGGTGTAAAGCTGAAAAAAGCTTTCAATAATATTAGATGATAGTCAATCCTCTTTCAAATTTTGTTTCAACTAGTGACTGTAAAAAGTTATACCGTGTAAACTTTTATAAGTAATCGAAAACCGATAACAAATTGCTTTCCTTTAGGCAGCCCATACACGTTTCAATTGAATTGTCAACTGAGTCGGTCGTTCTCCATATCAAAGCGTGTATGGCTTAGTCAATTGATTAGTTTGACAGTTGTCGAGTTGGTTGAAGAATAATCAAAAGAGTTTGATTTTTTTCAAGTTGAGTACTTAGTCTGCTCAATTGACTAAAGAAAGAAACTCGTTAAAAACTGAAACACTGGAGAGTATTATTTAATGTAAGTTTGACTTTAATATGACATGCTGCCTGTTTTATAACTACATATATCAAAGACCGAAATTAAGTTCTAGAAAGAGTGCAATCTTTTGAAAATTATTTTAGTTTAGAACAGTTTAAGCTCAACTTTTTATTATTTTTCACCGTTTTTATGTACATGAAGTACATCCCAGTAAAAACTTCGCCTACAAAATAATGTGTTAGATAATCAGAAAAACATAAGAGCACTACTTACAATTCTACTGAAAGATCCAATGAATTTTACAAGGCATGTCCCAAAATGAACGCATTCAAAAGTAAGTCATTATTTACTTAAATACACCCAGAAAAAAGTAGTTATAGATGTAGTTATAGAAGAACGCTACAAAATAATGAGTTAAAGAAGCTATTCATTTTGAAATAGTAAGCGAAGTTTTTACTGGTACGTAAATTTTTTTTTCTATATATTGTTGGATTTAAAAATAAAAACTGGATGCTTTTTACATATCGCACCCTAAATACTAAACTGTAACAACTCAAAATTCTTAAATTTTCAGGAGAGCCAAAAAACAGTTTATGTAAAAATGGTGATAATATTTAAAAAAAAAATAAGTTCCCTTATTAAAAAAGCCCAATTTGAAGAAAGTTTTGCTATGCCTTTTGAGAATTTATTTATTTAGGGCGCGATATAGTACACACATATGGGCATTTCCCCAGAATGGTCTACCAGGATGAAAAAATAAAATGTTGGTTATCATCGTCTTTTATTGCTTTTTATTATAAAGTCTTTGTTCTTATAAAATGGTTTCATAGCATATCTCAGCTGTTTTACTTGAGAAAATTGGGCTGGGAAACTGGAAAATTTAATATATTTCTGTATTTTCTACTTCTAAAGACATTTTTATATACTTATTTTACATGCAAGAAATATGTTATGTTTACACTCTTTCTTCATAATCTCTCCATTACAATCAATTGTAAGAGGAGTATCAAGTTTTTTTGTAAAGGAAATTTGTAGACATTTATGGGAAAATGCGTGGTGATAATAATAAAAAAACATATGGAAAAATCATACCTTCGCGACCGGTAAATAACTCAATTAAACGAAAACCAAGAGAGATATTTTATTTTGTAAATACTGGATGGAGACCTACATTAATACACTTTTAAAATAAATTAATCACTTTTGTATATTCCGTTCCATTGCGCAGATTTTTACATTTCACTACTGTCAGCCAAAGTTGACTTTTATTTTTTTCGTACGCTCGTGACCACACGTTTATAACTCTTATTATGAAAACTTAAACTCAATGAAATCCATCTTTTGCACTAAACATAGAGCTACCCAAATGCTATCGAATGCTAGGAAAAGTTTTGTTTTCTAGATTATTTGTACATCAAAAGCGTACGAACGTACGTTCGTGACCCCAGGAAATGCCCATATGTATTAAAAATAAACTTTTCTGTTGGTGTAATTTTTTATCCATTTCTTCCATGTGTCCTGGTTGATAGGTTCAAACATCTGTCAGCCCTATTGTAGCACCTTAAAATATAAAATAAAAATACAGAATCACTTTCTGAGTCGACAATAACGGTAACAAAAGCTACTATGTCATGACAAAATGTTGTGCTGGAAAGTCCAAAATTTACCATAGGTCCAATATAAACCACACCCTAAAATTACTTAATGACAAAAAATCTCATGTATAAGAGGACATCTAAATAATATTCGGCACAAAGAACTTTCAGCCAAAAGGCAGCTAAAAAGCTGCATCCCCATTAGTTTTTATCCATATACCACAGAGGGTTCATTTTGCCTTTCATTTAAATCAGCAAAAATTCTACCTCCCGATTAGTTTTATTCCCTTAACCACAGAGGGAGCATTTTGCTTTTTATTTAAAACAGCAAAAAGACCCCTGTCACAATCGGCAAGTTACTTGCGCAAGCCTCTTGCGCAACTCGTGGTTTGTAGACGTCAACGGTAAGGTCGGGGTAAGGAAAACAAATTTGTACAGACTTTGTTGTTGTCGGCAAGTAACTTGCCGAGTGTGAAAGGGGTCAAACTCTGCCTCCCCATTAGTTTTTTTTTCATAAACCACAGAGGGAGCATTTTGCTTTTCGTTTAAAGCAGCAAAAAGTCTGCCTCGCGATTAGTTTTATTCCCATATACCACAGAGCCTTTTGCTTTTCATTTAAAGCAGAAAAACATATTTTGAAAACTAATCTATGATTATTGATTTTTTAAAACATTATGTTAAACAATAAATAAAAATAAATTTCTATAGCAATAACAATTCAATTAACTTAACCTTAGGGCAAAAAAATAAAAACAAGAAAGAGTGCTATCTTCGGCTATGCCGAATCTTATATACACTTCATCATGGTTGGGAAAGAACAGAAGTATAAGTATATAAGTATAAGCATATATACTTATATACATATCTAAATAAATGTATATACATACATGTATATTTATATAGCTTTTTTCGCTTAATTGCATTTAATTATTTGCACATGTTTGCGTGCTATTAAATATATTAAAAGACAAACTTAATTATAAACACGTTAGGGAGCTCTATTCGGCTGCGCCGAATCTTTGATACCATCAACCGACACACTATGTTTTATCATAATTAGTTTCTACAAATGTTTGATCATCTGAAACATATAATGATTTTAATGAGCATGTCTTAACTTTGGTAAGGATTTTAAATCTAAGCTACACTAAGCCACACGCTCATATATGCATATTATTAAAGCTTGATTTATTGATAACTTTTGTATAAAAATCAGTTGTATATTCGTGGCTAAGCAAATTCTGCATACAAAAGATTTCCAAGGCTATATATATATTTTTAATAAAACATATAAGTATTGTACCACGAAGACAGCAAATTAAATACACATAAAATTAATTATAATTACATTCTCTGAAAACTATTCGAAAGTGTTTTTAGTCCGAATGGTAACCTTGTGTATTGGTAATGACCATTAGGAGTTGAAAAAACTATAAAAGGTCTTGATTCTTGGTCAAGTTCAATTTGATGGAATGAACTTGTCATATCTAATGTAGAAAAGTATTTTGCTCTACCCAGTCTATCCAAAATGTCGTCCAGTCTTGTTAAGTGAATTTGTCGTTTAATTTTCTAAAGTCTACGACTAGCCTCCATTTTTTAAAATTTTCTGGTCCATTTTTTTTGGAACCAATAAGAGCGGCTCGTTGTAAGGACTTACTGATGGTTCTATTATTTTTGTTTCATAAACCTTTTACCTGGTTATTTGTTTCTTCTGTGTGGGTTGTAACGTGACGTTACAAATTAACCCTACATTTACATTTAATACAAGCCTTATAAATTATAAGTAGCATCATAAATTATAATAACCTTGAAAACCCTTACAATTTTACCTACTACTATGAATACCCCTACTGTTTACCTAAACAACTTTTTCAATGTATAATTCTCATTTAGTTTATTTTATTTTTGAATAAATAGACAAGGTTTTGCTCAGAACAAGGAGGGTAGATATTGCCCTCAACCCCAGTATTTACTCTCGCTAGTTAGTCAGTAGATCGTAGTTAGTAGTTAGTCGAACATCACGGCTCCCGAATTCTCTTGGTGTCCGAAGTATTTAGCCGAACGCCAAGGCTCCCGAATTCTCTTGGTGTCCGAAGTATTTACGAAGTAGTTAGCCGAACGCCAAAGCTCCCGAATTCTCTTGGTGTCCGAAGTATTTACGAAGTAGTTAGCCGAACGCCAAGGCTCCCGAATTCTCTTGGTGTCCGAAGTATTTACGTAGTAGTTAGCCGAACGCCAAGGCTCCCGAATTCTCTTGGTGTCCGAAGTAGTTACGAACGCCAAGGCTTCCGAATTCTCTTGGTGTCCGAAGTATTTTACACGTATTTACCTAAACTGTATTTAACCGAACCTGATTAACCCAAACCGTATTTAGCCGACTAAATACAAACCCGTATTTAACGTATTATTAGTCATGTTCAGCCGACTGCCGGTGCCTCCGAATTTCATTCGGTAGCAGACTGAATACAAACCAGTAGTCCACGTGTTCTAACCAGTAGTGAATACGAACCAGCACTCAACCCGTAATTAGTCGTATTCAGCCGACTGCCGGTGCCTCCGAATTTCATTCGGTAGCCGACTGAATACAAACCGTATTTAACCGAACCTGATTAAGTAACCCGTATTAAACCGAACCTGATTTAGTAACCCGTATTTAAACGAACCTGATTACGTAACTTGTATTTAACCAAACCTGATTAACCAGAACCGTATTTAGAATGGTGCCCGAACTACTCTACCCGGTATCTAACCAAACCGTATTTAACCGAACCTAATTTAGTAACCCGTATTTAACCGAACCTGATTAAGTAACTTGTATTTAACCGAACCGTATTTAGCCGAACGCCACGGTTTCCGAATTCCCGTGGTGTCCGAAGTATTTTTAAGTAATTTCTAGTATTTAAGACCGTAGTTAGTCACACCATGGCCGGACAACCGTCAACCACCGACTTATCCGAGGCCGTAGTTAGTCGGACACCCGAGGTTGGCAGATCCTCCTGTGTTCGAAGCGCTCGGCCCAACTATTCGAAGTAGTTAGTCATGTATACAGCAAACTACGGGGCGCACCGAATGCTCCGTACTCGGCATAGTTTCGATCGTAGATGTAGATACTAACAACCTGTAACTGAAACCCGTTTATTATCTTCTCTGCCAGATCGAATCCTCAGTAACTTAACGCTGCCACACGGAACGCTACCGCAAGCGCCTACTGCCAACAACATCTAGCCGTTTCCTAACGTCATCAGCCGTACGTGCACGGAATCACGCTGCCTCAGCACCCGTTCCTGTCTACAGCCACGCCGAATCAGCCGAAAGCCGTCTTAGTTCTAAGTATTTAGCGTAGATTTAGATTTCGTAAATAAAGCTTTGTTAAAATTATTGTAAGCGAACATACACGAAAACATCCCGTGTTTCATTTCAAAGGAAGCAGACCTTAGAATTGACCCTGGACAGACTATGTCATACCTCAGCTGGGAAAGTAAGCTGCGTTACAGGGTATGTAGTAATCTGTAATTTTTTATATAAACGGGATTTGTATCATTAAAATGTATAGTCTGATTATAGAAATTGTTTGTTGTTAGGTGTTTTCCCTCTAAATGAAATAAAGATTGGTATTTCCTTAATATCTTTACTAATTCATCCTTTGCAATGTCATCATGGACATTTATATTTAGTTCACCTAATAGGCTATTGAATCGTTTCTCTTCACTTTTAGTTTGTACGTTATTGTTATTAATTGTGTGTATGTCGTACTTTTTAATGGAATTATTTTCATTTTAAAATTTTTTACTGTTATGGATTTACCTTAGGTGTTTAATAATCTGATGTGCTTATTGTAATTTTTTGGAATTATGGCATTCGCTAGGAATACACCTTGTCCAATCTCACGATTAAATATTACTCCGTTTTCTTCGATGTCTATGTCAAATGGTAAAATTACCTCACTTCTTGCTGGAATTTGTATCGTAGTCATCTTAAACGTATCATTATTACAATTCTATTGGGGTTCATTATAGTAACAATTGTAGGTGTGTGGTCGGAAGACAATTCTAAGGAAGCTTCAACATGAATCGTTTCTATGGGGATGTTTTTAACCCCGCTCGCTACCACATTTAAATCCATTTTAGCAAAAGTATTAAATAAAACACGACCCTTTGGTGCTATAAGTCGTGAGCCCCAGAAGGTATGTTTAGCGTTATAATCGCCAGCGGCCAGGAAACAAGGTCCTAATGATTTAAAATATTTATAATAATTATTAGTATTGTGGTTATTTTATTGTTAATTTAAATTTAAATTTAATTTAAATTTAACTTAAATTAAATTTAATTTTCATTAAATTATTTTTATGAAGAAAGGAATTTTACAACATGAAAATTAATTAAAATTTATTGATAATTTTTCATTCTTGACTCAATCTAGGCTCGAACCCAGGTGTTTACGGACAGGTTACCCTGACATGTTTCGATTGCAACCACTCAATCTCCTCAGAGGGCTTGCCGTTTAACACTCGCAGCCATCGACGACTGCTGACGTCATTAGTCAAACATCAATCCTTAAACCAAATTGTATTCAACCTTTGGTAGATCGAAATTTGCTTTGAATGATTATCTATTTTAATTCATTTTAACATGTTACTCCTTTACTTCTGTTTTTTCGTACTTTTGTCAAGAATTCTTCTTGAAGTTCAAAGTACAGTCAAATCCCGATAATTCGTACCCCGATAAATCGTAATTCCCGATAATTCGTAATAAACTGTCGGTCCCTTGAAAAAATCTCGTTAATTCGTAAAATTTCCATACATTTTGGTCCCCTCGCTAATTCATAATTTTTTTTTCAAATAAAATCTTCTTTACCTCTTATAAATCGTAATTGTTTGCTAACTACCACTTATAATTCGTAATAAAAAAAACAAAAACACTATTTATTTTTGCGTGGGTTTTTGCTTGTGTGTGGATTTATTTTCTTAAGATCAGTTTGTTACATGAATAATTTTTATATATTTTATTTTTAACAATTGTTTTTATGTTTTTTTGTATCGTTTTTGTTAATAATTAGAAAAACCCCGTTTATTCGTATTTATTTTATGTTAACCCCGTTAAATCCAAACCCCGCTAAATCGAAAACCCCTATAATTCGTAAGAAATGGCCGGTCCCTTGTGATTACGAATTATCGGAATTCTACTGTACATATTTTTTGTTTTTTTTCATTTTTTGTCTTTCTTATTCTTGTTGACCTTTTCAGCACAACTTGAAGGACAAATGCAAACATAGAGCTCGTGCCTTAGCTTTAACAATTATTAGTATTGTGGTTATTTTATTGAACTATTTATGGTTTTTAATATTTTTAATTAGGCTTAAGTTCATTAAATTTAATTTTCATTAAATTATTTTTATGAAGAAAGGAATTTTACAACATGAAAATTAATTAAAATTTATTGATAATTTTTCATTCTTGACTCAATCTGGGCTCGAACCCAGGTGTTTACGGACAGGTTACCCTGACATGTTTCGATTGCAACCACTCAATCTCCTCAGAGGGCTTGCCGTTTAACACTCGCAGCCATCGACGACTGCTGACGTCATTAGTCAAACATCAATCCTTAAACCAAATTGTATTCAACCTTTGGTAGATCGAAATTTGCTTTGAATGATTATCTATTTTAATTCATTTTAAAATGTTATTCCTTTACTTCTGTTTTTTCGTACTTTTGTCAAGAATTCTTCTTGAAGTTCAAAGTACATAGTTTTTGTTTTTTTTTCATTTTTTGTCTTTCTTATTCTTGTTGACCTTTTCAGCACAACTTGAAGGACAAATGCCCAGAGCCCAGATTGAGTCAATAATGAAAAATTATCAATAAATTTTAATTAATTTTCATGTTGTAAAATTCCTTTCTTCATAAAAATAATTTAATGAAAATTAAATTTAATGAACTTAAGCCTAATTAAAAATATTAAAAATTTGGATTAAAAACCATAAATAGTTCAATAAAATAACCACAATACTAATAATTGTTAAAGCTAAGGCACGAGCTCTATGTTTGCATTTGTCCTTCAAGTTGTGTTGAAAAGGTCAACAAGAATAAGAAAGACAAAAAATGAAAAAAAACAAAAAATATGTACTTTGAACTTCAAGAAGAATTCTTGACAAAAGTACGAAAAAACAGAAGTAAAGGAATAACATGTTAAAATGAATTAAAATAGATAATCATTCAAAGCAAATTTCGATCTACCAAAGGTTGAATACAATTTGGTTTAAGGATTGATGTTTGACTTATGATGTCAGCAGTCGTCGATGGCTGCGAGTGTTAAACGGCAAGCCCTCTGAGGAGATTGAGTGGTTGCAATCGAAACATGTCAGGGTAACCTGTCCGTAAATACCTGGGTTCGAGCCCAGATTGAGTCAAGAATGAAAAATTATCAATAAATTATAATTAATTTTCATGTTGTAAAATTCCTTTCTTCATAAAAATAATTTAATGAAAATTAAATTTAATGAACTTAAGCCTATTTAAAAATATTAAAAATTTGGATTAAAAACCATAAATAGTTCAATAAAATAACCACAATACTAATAATTGTTAAAGCTAAGGCACGAGCTCTATGTTTGCATTTGTCCTTCAAGTTGTGCTGAAAAGGTCAACAAGAATAAGAAAGACAAAAAATGAAAAAAAACAAAAAATATGTACTTTGAACTTCAAGAAGAATTCTTGACAAAAGTACGAAAAAACAGAAGTAAAGGAATAACATGTTAAAATGAATTAAAATAGATAATCATTCAAAGCAAATTTCGATCTACCAAAGGTTGAATACAATTTGGTTTAAGGATTGATGTTTGACTTATGACGTCAGCAGTCGTCGATGGCTGCGAGTGTTAAACGGCAAGCCCTCTGAGAAGATTGAGTGGTTGCAATCGAAACATGTCAGGGTAACCTGTCCGTAAACACCTGGGTTCGTGCCCAGATTGAGTCAAGAATGAAAAATTATCAATAAATTATAATTAATTTTCATGTTGTAAAATTCCTTTCTTCATAAAAATAATTTAATGAAAATTAAATTTAATGAACTTAAGCCTAATTAAAAATATTAAAAATTTGGATTAAAAACCATAAATAGTTCAATAAAATAACCACAATACTAATAATTGTTAAAGCTAAGGCACGAGCTCTATGTTTGCATTTGTCCTTCAAGTTGTGCTGAAAAGGTCAACAAGAATAAGAAAGACAAAAAATGAAAAAAAACAAAAAATATGTACTTTGAACTTCAAGAAGAATTCTTGACAAAAGTACGAAAAAACAGAAGTAAAGGAATAACATGTTAAAATGAATTAAAATATATAATCATTCAAAGCAAATTTCGATCTACCAAAGGTTGAATACAATTTGGTTTAAGGATTGATGTTTGACTAATGACGTCAGCAGTCGTCGATGGCTGCGAGTGTTAAACGGCAAGCCCTCTGAGGAGATTGAGTGGTTGCAATCGAAACATGTCAGGATAACCTGTCCGTAAACACCTGGGTTCGAGCCCAGATTGAGTCAAGAATGAAAAATTATCAATAAATTTTAATTAATTTTCATGTTGTAAAATTCCTTTCTTCATAAAAATAATTTAATGAAAATTAAATTTAATGAACTTAAGCCTAATTAAAAATATTAAAAATTTGGATTAAAAACCATAAATAGTTCAATAAAATAACCACAATACTAATAATTGTTAAAGCTAAGGCACGAGCTCTATGTTTGCATTTGTCCTTCAAGTTGTGCTGAGAAGGTCAACAAGAATAAGAAAGACAAAAAATGAAAAAAAAACAAAAAATATGTACTTTGAACTTCAAGAAGAATTCTTGACAAAAGTACGAAAAAACAGAAGTAAAGGAATAACATGTTAAAATGAATTAAAATAGATAATCATTCAAAGCAAATTTCGATCTACCAAAGGTTGAATACAATTTGGTTTAAGGATTGATGTTTGACTAATGACGTCAGCAGTCGTCGATGGCTGCGAGTGTTAAACGGCAAGCCCTCTGAGGAGATTGAGTGGTTGCAATCGAAACATGTCAGGGTAACCTGTCCGTAAACACCTGGGTTCGAGCCCAGATTGAGTCAAGAATGAAAAATTATCAATAAATTTTAATTAATTTTCATGTTGTAAAATTCCTTTCTTCATAAAAATAATTTAATGAAAATTAAATTTAATGAACTTAAGCCTAATTAAAAATATTAAAAATTTGGATTAAAAACCATAAATAGTTCAATAAAATAACCACAATACTAATAATTGTTAAAGCTAAGGCACGAGCTCTATGTTTGCATTTGTCCTTCAAGTTGTGCTGAAAAGGTCAACAAGAATAAGAAAGACAAAAAATGAAAAAAAACAAAAAATATGTACTTTGAACTTCAAGAAGAATTCTTGACAAAAGTACGAAAAAACAGAAGTAAAGGAATAACATGTTAAAATGAATTAAAATAGATAATCATTCAAAGCAAATTTCGATCTACCAAAGGTTGAATACAATTTGGTTTAAGGATTGATGTTTGACTAATGACGTCAGCAGTCGTCCATGGCTGCGAGTGTTAAACGGCAAGCCCTCTGAGGAGATTGAGTGGTTGCAATCGAAACATGTCAGGGTAACCTGTCCGTAAACACCTGGGTTCGAGCCCAGTTTGAGTCAAGAATGAAAAATTATCAATAAATTTTAATTAATTTTCATGTTGTAAAATTCCTTTCTTCATAAAAATAATTTAATGAAAATTAAATTTAATGAACTTAAGCCTAATTAAAAATATTAAAAATTTGGATTAAAAACCATAAATAGTTCAATAAAATAACCACAATACTAATAATTGTTAAAGCTACGGCACGAGCTCTATGTTTGCATTTGTCCTTCAAGCTGTGCTGAAAAGGTCAACAAGAATAAGAAAGACAAAAAATGAAAAAAAAAACAAAAAATATGTACTTTGAACTTCAAGAAGAATTCTTGACAAAAGTACGAAAAAACAGAAGTAAAGGAATAACATGTTAAAATGAATTAAAATAGATAATCATTCAAAGCAAATTTCGATCTACCAAAGGTTGAATACAATTTGGTTTAAGGATTGATGTTTGACTAATGACGTCAGCAGTCGTCGATGGCTGCGAGTGTTAAACGGCAAGCCCTCTGAGGAGATTGAGTGGTTGCAATCGAAACATGTCAGGGTAACCTGTCCGTAAACACCTGGGTTCGAGCCCAGATTGAGTCAAGAATGAAAAATTATCAATAAATTTGAATTAATTTTCATGTTGTAAAATTCCTTTCTTCATAAAAATAATTTAATGAAAATTAAATTTAATGAACTTAAGCCTATTTATAATATTGAAAATCTATGTGGGGAGTATAACGATGAAATTACTAGGTTTCTATTTAATTCCTCAACAAAAATGTTCGTTGCTTGGGGATAGATAGATTGACACGGATTTTTATCAAAATGGCAGAACCTCCACAAGCTCTATCTCGAGGGTCCTTGGTATCATATAATATATAACCATTGATTTTAAACGTATTTCTTGAGGTCAAATCAGAAACCATCATGACATCAATTTGATTATTTTTCAGAAAGTATTCTAATTCATTTTTATGTTGGCGAATGCCGTTTGCGTTCCAAAAACCAATTTTTAAGCAGTTCATGGCTTGTTAATTACAGCTTGCAATAACATCGATTGCATTCTAAGTATTTCCTGCTTCATATTACCCATAGTGTTCGTAAAATTATTTACTGTTGTAAAATTATTTACGTTTCCATGATTTTTTCTAATCGACTTAAATTTGAAACGGGAGTTTCATCATTACTTGCCGAAGCACCTTACATTGGCACATGGTTTGATTTCAAGACTTTAACGTAAGAGATTCTGTTATTACTAGCCTGCGTGGCCTGAATGTCATTAGTGTTTACTTGATTAGTAACCTGCGTTTGAGGGGGATTCGTTTTCGGTCCAGATGACTGCTTGACGATTGTGTATACAGGGCATCCTCTTTAATTGGCAGTGTGATTACCGCCACATTTGCTGCATTTGTATACCCTTCACCGAAGGTAAAAAGGGTATATATAAGTTTGTCACTCCGTTTGTAATTTCTTCTGGGTCCTTATGAGGAGCGCAGTTGATTTAACCATGTCCATCTATCCGTCTGACCCAAATATGATGGGGGCCAGTTACATATGGTCCGGAATTGTTTGCTATTGAAATTATGCAAGATCTGTCCACAAATGGCTGAGATATGAGCAAAAAGCCACGACTACCTCTAATTTTTTTTAAAAATCCCTTGTGGTTGTTGTATTTTTATTACTTTTTGCTGCATATCTGGGGAGCGGCAAAAGCCAAAGTTTCCAAATTAGGTACACACATTAAGGTTGCCAATACACACCATCCTACAAAATGTGGGCGGAATTGGAGAAGTGGGCGTGGTACCTCCCGTACAAAAAAAATTAAAAATTGTATAAAAACCTAAATTTTAACCTAAATATCGGAAATTTTTAGTACAACATATTCGGTTCAGATACAAAAAAGTTATGACCAAAATTAAATTTTTTTTTAAATACCCACTTTCGGGAACCATAGATCACTCCGAGTCCCAGCTTTATAACTCAAGTAAATGGCAAATTTATTCTTAAACACGTCGCACACTGGGGATTTCGCGGAAAAAAGTCAAATTGTCAACATAGTCTTCAAGCAATATGCAGTGATATGTTGCAATTTTAGACTAAATGGTACAATCAAATCAAACAGATTTACTCCGATCTGACTGCCAGTTTTTTTTTATATCCGTCTCAAACTCAGAACTTGTGTGTTTTACCGAACCAACTTAATTTAAACCTAAGAATTTAAATACGAATATTATTTTACTATGTGAGCTAACGTTTTTCTTTTTTTTTCTATTTAAAGTAGTATATTTCAGTATACTAAAATTGAAAAAAAAAAAATCTGCAGAGACTTAAGTTTTTTTTTTTTTTTGTATTTTTATGGACATATAAAAAAAATCCCATTTTTCTCCAAACATTTTGACCTGGAATTTTTTCTTTACTTTTCCTCAGTTTGAAATCACACCGAATACATTGTCTTATATCTGTTTTAACATTATTAATCAATTTCAAGTGCCACCAGGTGCCACCTCTCAAGTTTTTGCATTACACAGTACAACATTTTTCAGCTGATTGATTCGGGACTCAATTCTGATAAGGCTCTTTTGTTTAACATAACTCGAGAACCACTAGTCGGATTTTGCTGAAAAAAATTTAGAAAAATCAAGAATTACAATTACTTTCATCTGTTTATATAACATTTTGCTACATAAGCAACAGTTTCGCAGTTATAAATAAATGTATGAAGAAAAAAAATATTTTTTGCCCAAAAAATTTAAATTTTTTATTTTTAATTCATAAAAAATCCAAAACAGTAAAAAAAAGTTTCAAGTTTTATTACTTTCACGTAAAGTCGCATAACCTATGAAAAAAATGAGACATAAATCATGAAAATCGATGAACGCGTTTCACTTTTATTCACAATTAAGTGAAGGTATGCATTTCAAAAATTTGCTCGAGATATGCACAAAATTCTTTGCAAAAACATTTATGACTTTTTTTATGATTCTCAGAATTAAAAAAAAAAAGCAATAAACAAAAGGTTATTTGATTTTTATGATTGCGGTAGCAAAGTAATAAGCGGTAATAAATGTGCGTGGAAAATTGAAAGGAAAAAAGGTAAGTGCACTTTTTTAATTATTTGGGTTTTTTTCGTTGGCTACCTGCATGATTTTTTTACACAAATTGCACCCACATTTATGAGTGGTCATGTTTTAGAACATTTCGAAAAATTTTAAACGCACACGAAACAGGTATATAGACTCCCTTAAAAGATGCGCGAATTCATAAGTACCTTTCAGTAAAATGTTGAAACTTACGTAGTATTTATAGGTGTTCACTGATCGATTTTTGTCATTCAACAAGTGCTGGCGAACGCGAAATTTTTAATTATAACTGAAACTAAGGACCAAGAGTTTTACGGCAATGGAAAGTTTTTCTATTTCTCATGGGGTTTTATGCTCGAAGCTTCTGGAATTTGACAAAGACAGAACAAAATTAAAACAGTTTTTGCAACAATTGCACGTTGGCTTAAACGATACTAGAGCATGTGAAATTTTGGATACAATATATAAACACTTTTACTATAACTTCAAACAAAGATGGCAGGATTCTAACCGTACGAAGTCGCGATTTGAAAAAAAGAATGTAAATTGGCTTGAAGGCACATTTACAATTAAGTTTACTGAGGCTGAATGTTCTACCAGTTCTGCACTTGGTCGGCCCCGCAAATCGTTTGAGGAGTGCTGTGATCGCGCCAAACGATACAAAAGGGATGAAGTACGTTCTATGTTTCCTCAAGAAGTAATTGATTTTTCTTCTAATATTGCAAAAACCAACCACAAAATTTGTACATTAAAAACTTTGGGGATGTTTACAAAGCTTGAACTTACAAAAGAAAAATACGAGTATCTAATGCATTGGTTACAAAATGAAGGATATAACATACTCGTACCATACAAACAACTCACGAAAGAAAAAACTAACAGTTATCCTCTAGAAATTTCTATCACTGAAAGTTCAGGCAGTGTACCTCTGCAAAATCTGTTGGATCATACTGCTAAAAGAGTCCTAGAGACCAAATCAGTAAAGGAAATAAATAATATTGAAAGCGGAAATCTAACAATGTACTATAAATGGGGATGTGATGGGGCATCTGGTCAAAGCGAATACCAACAGAGGTTTTCAGATGATCAAATTTCTGACTCTCATTTATATATGACATCAGTTGTACCACTAAAATTATCATTGAGTGATGACATAAATAAATTAGTATGGAACAACAATAAACCTTCTTCCACACAATATTGTAGAACACTACAGTTTGCGTACGTTAAAGAGACACCTCAAGTTATACGAGAAGAAAAGAGAAGAGTCGATGAGGAGATATCTCAACTAAAAGAATTTGAGTTAACAGTAAATAATCGTAACTTTAAAGTTAAACATGAATTATATTTTACAATGATTGACGGCAAGACAGCACAATCAGTAACAGAGACACCAGCAGCATCTTCTTGTTTTATTTGTGGAGCAACAACATCCAAGATGAATAAAATCGAAGAAGTTCAAGCTATGCCCGTAAATGAACAAACATTGCAATTTGGTATGTCACCATTTCATGCGCGTATTAAGCTGGTGGAGTGTCTTTTGCATGTAGCTTACAATCTTGAATTTAAACGTGGAAGAGTCGACTCAAATACTCGTCCGATAAGAGAAGCCCGAAAATGTTTGATAAAGCGTGAAATTAAAGAGAAAATTGGAATACAGGTTGATACTGTTAAACAAGGCTCTGGTACGACAAATTCAGGAAATACGTCACGAAGATTCTTTGCTAATCCTGCTTTAATTTCCGAAATCACGGGTCTAGATGAAGACATAATCAAGAGGTTTTCAACAATTCTCGAAGCTATAACCATTACCGAGGCACTAGATCCGAAAAAATTTGGTGATTTTTGTCTGGAGACGGCAAAAAAGTTTGTTGCACTGTACGAGTGGTACAATATGCCACCAACACTCCACAAAATTCTGATTCATGGAAAATATATAATTGAAAAGTGTATTTTTCCTGTAGGCTTATTATCCGAAGAGGCTCAGGAAAGTCGTAACAAAGACTATAAAAAATATCGCCTTAGACACTCCAGAAAATGCAGTCGAATTGCCACGAACGAAGATATTATGCACCGAATGATGGTAACATCAGATCCCATGATCTCACACTTGACTCCTTCATTTAGCCAGAAAAAGCATAGTGATATAAGCGACGAAGTTAAGGCTCTTTTAGAATAATAAATTAAAAAGTAGATTTAAAATAAATAATAAATTAAAAATTAAAAAAATCATTTAAATTTTTTGTTAGTTAGGGCTTTTTACATTGTAGGTAACGATATACATTTGTCTAGCTTTCTTTATTTTGATTACTTTTGTATATAACTATATAAATAAAACTAAGTTTGTGATGAAATTAAAAATAGATTTAAAATAAATAATGAATTAAAAAAATCATTTACATTTTTTTTGTTAGTTAGGGCTTTTTACATTGTAGGTAACGATATATATTTCTCTAACTTTCTTTATTTTGATTACTTTTGTGTATTACTATATAAATAAAACTAAATTTGTAATGAAATCATTATATTTTTTGAAAAATATACTTTTTTCCTCACCTCCATACAAAAATCCCCAGTGTGCGTCGGTACATAAATCTGTCAAAGCGGTTAAAAAATGGCTGAGTTATACCCGAAACACTGAATCCACAAAAATTACTCTTTTTTATAATTAACTTTGTTAAAATATATGTATACAAGTATATATAAATGTTTATATATAAATATAACTTAAGTAAATGGTAAAATTCTTCCTTAATACGTCGGTATATACAACTATCAAATCGGTTAGACAATGGGTAAATTATGAGCAAAATACTCCAAAAATGGGCTACAAAACATCAAAATTTTTATAAAAACCTACATTTTAGGGCTGCCATATGTCCTATGTATATGACTTATATACCAAAATATCGGAAATTTTTATGGGTTATAAACGAAATACTGGGGCTAATCACCGCATACGATATCGAGCAAAATTGATCGAAATTATTTATTTTGGTATCTTGAAACTCGATATCGAATGAAATGTATTGAATTTGAAATAAAAGCATTCGACATCGAGTAACTAGACATTGCATTTATCGAGTTTTCATTCGATACGCCAGTCTCTATCGTATGCAAAAAAATTCAATAGTTTATTCGATACGATAGTATTGAATGCGGTGATTACACCCCTGAATTCCTTGTTATACCCTTCACCGAAGGTAAAAAAGGTATATATATATAACTGTAATTTCTACAATATTGATCCTACACCCTACAAAGTATATATATTCTGGGCCCTTATGAAAAGCGAAGTTCAAAACCGGTTGTCTCTTATTAAAAAAAAAATATTTACCAGTTTTATTTAGTTTTTGTCTAGTTGCTCTGTATTCTGCTCGCACAATGGTGAAGGGTATATAAGATTCGGCACAGTCGAATATAAAACTCATACTTGTTTTACGTTGGGGTCGGTTTTAGACTGATCGCAAAGAACTGTTCCATGTAATTCACCACATACTTCACAAACATGGGGTAAGTAGCAGTATGCCTTATGGTGTTTTCTTTTCTAAAAAATAATAATGCATTATAGTTGTGTAATATATATACATTTTTCTAAATTACAATGGAACAAAATAATAGCTACGTTTTACACTCAACACTAATGTGTATTTAGCGTGTTAAATATTGAATGCAAAGTTTGTACTAAAAGCGGTATTCACCACGCTTGTAGCAATTTTCAACATTAAATTTTCTTACAATTCCAATAAGCGTTAACAGCACTGATTTTCAATAATTAATGTCAGCCGTTGTTAAAAATTTTGCGACAATAAAAATATAATTATTAACCCTTTCAGACATTTTGTCCAATATATTGGACATTTGTTTTTTTCTCTTTGAAGTAATGTAGCTTTGACATACATAAACCGATTTTTAAGGTATTAACCGTTTTAAAAAGTGTGTTTGTTAAACTTTAAACGTATATGTTTTAGAAGTGTTATTTTTAAATAATTACTGTTAAACTATGTGATTTTCAAAAGTATTTTTGCTATTGTGCGATTTAGTATATTCAGTGTTAGTTTAAAGTGATAAAACGTTATTTTACGCTTTGAAAAAAATTTGTAAGTATTACTTAAATAGTTTTTAAGCTATTAGTATGTTAATTCCATTTAATTTTATAATAATAAAGTCTTTAGAAGCATTTTAATACACGTCCCTTATATTGGACAAATTTACTTTGTGGTTGCAGTTTTTGGAATTTGCGAGAACATTTATTTTTTGCCAATACTGGTGTTTTTTTATGAAATGACTTCAAAACGACTACTAAGTGAAGATCTTAAAATTGTTTGAAGAAATAGAAGAATTGAGGTGCCCACTCTTTCTGACACTGAATTTAAGGCTCTGGGAATTGAACTGACCCACTTGGTGGATTTAGTAGCACAAAACTATTTCGAAAATTCTGAAAGCACCAAAATCCAATTCAATTAAACAAAAGAATATTGTATGGAAAAATAGGCTCTTGCGAAATCAAGAACTTGTCGCATTTGTTCCGCCAAATGATAACATTATTTTAGAAACTCCATTTCAACATTTCCAAAAATATTTCGATGATAAATTGTTTGAAAACGCCGCATATTACACAAATTTATATGCCGTACAACAAGGCAAGTCGTCTTTTAAACAATCCAACGCTGATGAAATGCGTATATTCTTTTATTATGATGAGTTGTTTAAAGTTTCCTCGAGTGCGTATGTACTTTGATTAGCGTTGGGGAATCCTATGTTCTATGAACATATGACGGTCAATCGTTTTTTTTATTACGCAACTATCTTCATGTAACAGATATTTCAGTTCGGCCAAAACAATGTCAGGATAGAATGTACAAAATAAGGCCAGTAATTGAACAGGTGCGTCGTCGACTTCACCGATTGGCCTTGGAGGAAAATCTTTGCGTGGACGAGCAAATAATTCTATTCAAAGGAAAATTTACTGGCCTGCAATATATTAAAGGCAAACCTCGTCCATGGGGTATCAAAGTGTTCTTTTTGTGCGGTAAAAGTGGATTGCCCTATGAGTTCATTGTCGACCAAGGTTCTACAACACCACTCAACGAAATATTAGTCAAGACCGTAGGAAGTGGATCAGCAGTCGTATTAGAATTAGCAAAGCGTATTCCGATGCAATCTTAAGGTCATAAATTATACTTTGATAATTATTCCCTTCTTTTCAATTATTTGAAATTCTGCTGGACAATGAAAATATGGGTGGAGTGGACCTCCTATATCAAATGCTACAGTACTATCGAATCAACATTCGTACTTCAAAATGGACCGTACGTGTAATAATGCATTTTGTTGATTTGGCGCTTACAGCTTCGTGGATGGAGTATTAAAAAGCATGTGACGTGAAAAAGATATTTTGGATTCTTTGAATTTTCGAGCTGATGTAACAAATGTGTTATTAAAATTGCAGAAAAAAGATAATGACATTGATACACCGCGTAGAGGCAGACCATCTCGAACTTCGACATGTCCGGCAGAAACAACACCAAAAAGCTCCATATCAACCATCGCTACTGAACCGTTACAAAAACCACTGAAGCGCAAAAGAACAAACCAAAGTGCTCCTGCTAAAGAAGTTCAGCACGATGGTCACAACCACTTACCAGAATTTTTGGAAAGTGCAAACGCTGGTCGCTGTAAAATGGTCGGTTGTTCAAAAAAATCATTTATTATTTGCAAAAAATGTAATGTTTATCTTTGTATAAAACGAGAAAGCAATTGCTTTTCTAAATATCATACAAAATAAATTTTTTTAATACTTTTGTCTCATTTAATTACATGTATTGTCTGAAAGTTTGCTTAGGAGAAATATATCCACCAAGTAATTTTGTCCAATATATTGGACAACACCTTGCGGCCAGGTGAGACTACTTACCTGTAATCTGACTTCAGATTTGGAATCAGCACCCTCAATTTAGCTTATACTGAAAATTTCAGATTTTTATCTCAACTGGTTCTATTTAATGTCTGAAAGGGTTAAATAAAAGTAAAACAAACGAAAAACAAAAAGTTTTTATAACCATCACAATATAACTAAAAATCACAATATAACGTAAATTGTCCGCAAACACAAGAAAAAAAATACTTGCTTGCATAAAGAAGTACTTTACGCAGATGCAAAAAAGGGTATTATCTCACACTCAGTTATAACTGCGGATAAGAAATGGAACAAATTTGCCATTTATTGTTGCAACATGTTTAGAAAGGAAAACGACAACTTCTCACATTTTTGCATATATTTTTAGAATGGAACAAAAACCCGCACGAATGGCAGCATATATGGAACATTATTGTCAGAAAAGAAAACAATATTAGTGTGACCAAATTCTTGGCAGTTTAAACACTGAACGGGTCCATTTCTTTTGTGCTGCTCCTCTATAGTGATTTTCCCGTACAGGATATATTTCAAGCTGTAAATAGGATGAGTTTCGTTTTTTTTTTTTGGCTTAACGTCACCGGGCTCTAACTCCACTCGAAATAGTGGTCGGGGAATTTTTTCCCTATTTTTAATATTAACTACCTGTTTTATTTTGAAGCCTTTCTCTTCTAGGAATGTTTTTATTTCTGCAGAGTCCACACATGAGTCAACCCCTTAATCACTACCTGAAGACCTTTACTGCTCTTCAGTTGGAATGTATAAAAGCTTTTTTTAAGTTCTTCAAATTTGTTTATAATTTTACGATAATCATTCTCATGATTTACTTGTCTTGTTTATACTACCACGCTTGATTGCAGCTACGTAAAACGAATTTGCTCCTATTACCGAGATCATATCCTTTATTAGCTCATGTTTGCTCCCTTAGATATATCGGGGGATGCTTGGACGACTTTATTACGTTTGGTGCTTCAGGGGATTTTTCCTCATGAATTGCAAAACTATTTTGGGAATTTATTCTGTCAGTTGTACCATCTTTTAAAACTTTCGGTGCCGAAGCCACTACTGAGGAGGTAGGGCTACGACCCCGTTTAAGCACTGTTATATATCTATTAATGCCAACTTGTACTGGAGGCTTTTGAAAATTTTTTACTTGAGTTACTGAGTTTTCCATAGCGGCTGTTTTAGGGTTAATTGTATCATCACTTATTAAATTGCTTATCTGAATTTCGTTCAGTTCCATTGTTATTTGTTCCATTTTATATGCGAACTTTTTAATTGTGTCCGTCTGTGTCACCCGTGTTAATTCCCTGTCGGACATTCAGTTAACTTTAAATTAACTGAAAGCTAACTATTTCTCAAGTAGTGGTGGTTGACACTTGTATTACTTTTATGTGGAATTAACTAACTATTTCAACATTGCGATGTCCTAGGAAGTAGTCAATTGTCCGACTCTGCAATTCTTGCAGTTAACTTTAAAGTTAGCTACCTAGCCGTTAACTTAAAGTTAACTTTTTGTAGCATGCTATAAACTTACTTACTCTCTACTTAAAATTCACAGTGTTTGTATACACTTTGGTTAATGTAAATTTTGCATTGCTTAGTAGTTGGCTTTAAGTTAGTCTATACAAGCTAACTTAAAGTTGGCTTTTTTTGTAGTTAGCTACTCATTTGACGGCAGGGTTCATTTAGAGTAGGGCTGCCAGATGTTTGAAGATATCAACCAGGACACATGGAAAAAATGGATAAAAAAATTACACCAACAGAAAAGTTTTTTTAATACTTATGGGCATTTCCTGGGGTCACGAACGTACGTTTGTACGCTTTTGATGTACAAATAATATAGAAAACAAAACTTATCCTAGCATTTTTTTTCGATTCGAAAGCATTTGGGTAGCTCTATGTTTAGTGCAAAAGATGGATTTCATTGGCTTATTTACCGGTTGCGAACGTACGGATCCCGAACGTACGATTTTTCCATATTTTTTTTTATTATTATCACCACGCATTTTCCCAAAATTGTCTTCAAATTTCCTTAACAAAAAAACTTAATACTCCTCTTACAATTGATTGTTATGGAGAGATTATGAAGAAAGAGTGTACACATAACATATTTCTTGCATGTAAAATAAGTATATAAAAATGTCTTTAGAAGTAGAAAATACAGAAAAATATAAAATTTTCCAGTTTCCAGCCCAATTTCCTCAAGTAAAACAGCTGAGATATGCTATGAATCCATTCTTTTATAAGAACAAAGACTTTTTTTTATAATAAAAAGCAATAAAAGACGATGATAATCAACATTTTATTTTTTCATCCTTTTTTAATAAGGGAACTAATTTTTTTTTTAAATATTATCACCATTTTTACATAAACTGTTTTTGGCTCTCCTGAAAATTTAAGAATTATGAGTTGTTACAGTTTAGTATTTAGGGTGCGATATGTAAAAACCCTCCAGTTTTTATTTTTAAATCCAACAATATATAGAAATAATTTTCAGAAGATTGCACTTTTTCTAGAACTTCATTTCGGTCTTTGATATATCGTCCCCTCAATATCGCGGTAAATAAAAATTCTTCATATTGGATTTTTCGACGAATACATAATACCGTTTCTTGTCTTTAAATTGATCAATTTTTTTATTCTACTCATCCTTTAAGACCATAATTATGTCATTCAAAGTGCAAGTCCTACATAGTTTCATAGTTTTGTTAATTCAGTGGCACATATTCATTACTTTCCAATTTGGGTTATTATAAACAAAAAATTATGACAAATTAAGATATACATTGCGTAAATCAAAAATAACTAGAAGTTCATTAGTCTTCTTTCTCTTCCTCTGCTACATCTGGCTCATCTAAACAATTTCGTTTTTTTCACCTCGTAAGTTAATGAAAAATGACTGTGAGCCACGAGGAATTAAATTTTTCTTGCACAAATTTTGGAGATCATGCAGCTTTCGATGGTCGGAATGAAACTATTTCTCAAACAATAGTGTATATTATAAGCTATTTTATGAGTTAAAGTTTTCATAAATTGTATTTTTTTCTACAGGCTAAAATGGGGTATAATGCGTTTACACTATTATTCTTTTAACAATTTTGGAGTGGCTATTTCAAGTAAAATAAGGCATATGAGCTTGCACACTTATTGAAGGAAAACTTTGAACAAGAAATTATACACTATTTTTTCCAACGACATTTTGACCCACTTTTTGGAAGTAGAATTTGACGAAATTTAGACCAGACATAAAATCAATGATGGAGATTCTAAATATGCAATAAAAAAATAATAGCGTATGAGCACATACGCTATTGTTAGATTAAGGGGACGATATGAAGTTATAAAACAGGCAGCATGTCATATTAAAGTCAAACTTACATTGAATAATACTCTCCAGTGTTTTAGTCTTTAACGAGTTTCTTTCTTTAGTCCATTGAGCAGACTAAGTACTCAACTTGAAAAAAATTAAACTCTTTTGATTATTCTTCAACCAACTCGACAACTGTCAAACTAATAAATTGACTAAGCCATACACGCTTTGATATGGAAAACGACCGACTCAGTTGACAATTGAAATGAAACGTGTATGGGCTGCCTTACCCTGCAGATAACGAGACTAGTCCATACATGCATGTAAGGAGTAGTCCATAAAGGAGTAGGAGTACTCCAAAACTACTCCAAATATATGGGTAAAAGGTGGTCCATTTAACATTACGATGTCCTAGGAGGGGACCATATAACCCACCGAAGTAGTCCCTAAACTACTCCATGGAGTACTAAAGTGGGTTAGTTTTAAAAGTACTCCATGTTACTAAAGTATGGAGTACACTTAAGGGGTAGTTTAAGCTTTTTTCTTCTTAATTTTTTACTAATCGCCTTTTGTTGTGAGTACTGTAGTCTATTATTGCTATTATTAAATATATTTACTTGGTATTTTAATTTTTTTTTTACCTTTTCTCCATAAATTTCACAAACTTTCACTTTTAAATAAACAACTAATAATGGACACCATCAGAGCTAGCAATGTGTAATACTGTAAACTATAGAAAATTATACATCATGCAGTTGTTGGCAGCACTGCATGTTAATTTCTTATAACATGGTCCATTCTACAGTACATTGGACCATGTTGTAAGTAGTCCATTTAAGCCACAATGGACCACGTAGTCCAATATTATCCGTAGGGTAGGGAAAGCAATTTGTTATCGGTATTCGATTACTTATAGAAGTTGTTTAAACGGTATAACTTTTTACAGCCACTAGTTGAAACAAAATTTGAAAGAGGATTGACTATCATCTAATATTATTGAAAGCTTTTACCAGCTTTACACCAGATAACAGTTGAATTTAATTAAAGCTCTTTATACAATTACCTTATGTTAGCAGTGTTATAACAGAAATCTTAACCTTTGTAAACAACTAAAGCCAGGACAATTTAATAGTGGACCAGGACACCAGGACAAGTAGTCTAAAACCAGGACAATCCTGGAAAACCAGGACGTATGACAGGCCTAATTTAGAGTAATGTTTGGAGATTTTTTTGGTTTGTAGGCTTCCTTTAATGTTGAAATTAGTGTGTCTATATTAGTTGGGACTTGTATTTGTCGAACTCTGTTCTGTACTTTAGTTGATATTTTTGTTTATACGCAAAATTGTTGCACGAAGTATTTCTAAATTGGCTAAGAATAGATTAAGTTCTTCTTTTGCCCCGTTGTAAACTGGTACATAACAATTTTGAAACTGATGCTAGTTCCGTAGTATTTAAACTTTCGTTCGTCATTTGAACTAAATTATCTTTCTTCGTTTCTAATGCTACAGAATTACTTACTTGTACTAGTTTATC
Source organism: Pollenia angustigena (assembly GCA_930367215.1). NCBI lineage: Eukaryota > Metazoa > Arthropoda > Insecta > Diptera > Polleniidae > Pollenia > Pollenia angustigena. Next base: position 3,367,447 of record OV884061.1, on the reverse strand, counting down.
TTCGTGAAGTTTCAGTACTACTATCGCTTCACAGAACCAAAAGTGGTAGTTAAATAACACAAAATAGGGTGTAGAATTGAAGAAAAGAAGGTTATCATACAACTTACACAAATTTTCGTCTATTTAACACACATTTTTAGTAAAATTTAAAATTTTATTAAAATAGTCAAATTAAGGAAATATCATCAATTTGAATTTATGCGTTTGTTGTTTTTCATTGCCTAATTTGAATAAAATTTTGTTAAATTAAATAAAAAAAAGTTAATTTAACTATTCCCTTTTATTCAATTCTACGAATATTCGTTATTTTTTAAAAGGTTATAATATCCCAGCTGGAATTTTTTAAAAAGCGCCATTATATTATTTAATGCATTTTTGTATGTAATGTTTTCCTTACTTTACAGGAAAAGGAAAAAACTTAATAAGAACTAAAGTTGTGCAGTCGCGAATTTTGCAAGCAATTTAACAAAAAACTTCGTTTAAATGAAATTCGAGGCTGCAAAACTTTAGTTGTTTTTAAGTTGTAAAAAAACTAAAACCAAAACTATTTCAGTGCAAGAAATTGTTTATTATATAAAAAATTTATAAACATAAATTAAATTTTAATTTCAAAAGATTTTGCTATTCGTGCTTAATTCCCAGTTTTTATTATTGATAAAAACACTTGAAATTTATTGTTGATGGGATAAGCTATTCCTATGCGCATTTCACTGGTTGCTTAGGCCAGATCATCAGGAAACTTCATCCATAAAGATTTTAGAAAAACTAAAGATATTAAACCAAATAAAACTGTTAAACGTATAAATTTCAAGTGTTTTTATCAATAATAAAAACTGGGAATTAAACACGAATAGCAAAATCTTTTGAAATTAAGATTTTGTATTCCCAAAAATTGAAATTACTTTTTGATAATAAACAGGCAGGTGCACGGCCTAAAAAACACTCAATTGACAACATCTTTTGTAAGTTGTTGTTGTTTTTATTTTGTTTTTCTTAACCTACTTACAACTACAATTAATGTTGAGAGAATTTCAACTAACTGTAGTGGGGAATGTGAGATGAGATAAGCCCACTGTTTATTGTTGATGTGTTTTGTTTAAACTTTGATATTATTACAAGTAGAACTGTTGCTATAAGTCTTATAAGTTTAACAGTTTTATTTGGTTTAATATCTTTAGTTTTTCTTAAATCTTTATGGATGAAGTTTCCTGATGATCTGGCCTAAGCAACCAGTGAAATGCGCATAGGAATAGCTTATCCCATCAACAATAAATTTCAAGTGTTTTTTACTACGTTTATACGTAGCCTATTTGCGAATAAAAATTATTTGCGATTAACTAACACTGTTAAAACATACATTTTCTTAATGAAAATTCTTATTTTTAAGTGATGCAAGATGGAAAATTTATTCATTTAGTAGCACTATATATTTATATAAACTTTTTATTTTTTAAATGAAAAAGATCAACACTTATTGTGTATTTTTAACTTTATTTGCACATTTTTGATTTAATTTTACTTTTGTTGTCATATGAATGTGCCACATCGAAATAAAAACGTAAAATGGTTAAAAGTGTGGCAATGATTAAAATCTAATTTGCAAATAGTGTCGTTAATCAGGAATTGTTTTCATGAGGTAGCTATTCGCAAATAAAAATTTTATTCACTGTTTATGCGGCAATATTCTCTACTTGCAATATTTTTATTTGCTAATAAGTGGTGCGTATAAATGTAGTATTTATCAATAATAAAAACTGGGAATTAAGCACGAATAGCAAAATCTTTTGAAATTAAAATTTTGTATTCCCAAAAATTGAAATTACTTTTTGATAATAAACAGGCAGGTGCACGGCCTAAAAAACACTTAATTGACAACATCTTTTGTAAGTTGTTGTTGTTTTTATTTTGTTTTTCTGAACCTACTTACAACTACAATTAATGTTGAGAGAATTTCAACTAACTGTCGTGGGGAATGTGAGATAAGATAAACCGACTGTTTATTGTTGATGTGTTTTGTTTAAACTTTGATATTATTACAAGTAGAACTGTTGCTATAAGTCTTATACGTTTAACAGTTTTATTTGGTTTAATATCTTTAGTTTTTCTAAAATCTTTATGGATGAAGTTTCCTGATGATCTGGCCTAAGCAACCAGTGAAATGCGCATAGGAATAGCTTATCCCATCAACAATAAATTTCAAGTGTTTTTATCAATAATAAAAACTTGGAATTAAGCACGAATAGCAAAATCTTTTGAAATAAAAACTTTGTATTCCCAAAAATTGAAATTACTTTTTGATAATAAACAGGCAGGTGCACGGCCTAAAAAAACACTTAATTGACAACATCTTTTGTAAGTTGTTGTTGTTTTTATTTTGTTTTTATGAACCTACTTACAACTACAATTAATGTTGAGAGAATTTTAACTAACTGTAGTGGGGAATGTGAGATGAGATAAGCCCACTGTTTATTGTTGATGTGTTTTGTTTAAACTTTGATACTATTACAAGTAGAACTGTTGCTATAAGTATTGTACGTTTAACAGTTTTATTTGGTTTAAGCACGAATAACAAAATCTTTTGATATTAAAATTTTGTATTCCCAAAGAAATTACTTTTTGATAATAAATTTTAAAAACTTTATTAAAGATTCAGAAAACTTACAGGAAAAAATCACTTCAATCCTAAACAGCACTAAAATTCGCGAATGATTGCAAAATTGGAAACAATCCCTAAAATTTATTTGAAATTGAGAAATCGGTAAAAAAAAGAAAAGGTCGGAACATAACATAAAAGGTATTAAAAAAATGAGTAATAATGGTGAAGAACAAACTTTTGGTCAGGTGTTAAAAACATGAAAAGGCATTCCATAAAAAAAACTTACTTTAAAAAATAAAAACTTGGTCTTATTTTATTTATTCGAATGGAAAATACTGCTTTTAAAGAACTTGACCCCTTTTTTATTGAAATACCCTTTTTTGACCCTTTTTTTGGAAAATCCACTTTTTTGTGACCCTTTTCGAAAATTTCCAACGGTAACCCTGTTCATATAATAGAGGCGTGATTAAAAAATTTTAGTTTTCTGCGATCAAAATTGAAATGCCGTGTTCAGATATGCACCTTAATTGAATTTTACGCAATAAATGCCATTATTGAGCTCAATTATACATACAAAATTGCAATTTAGTTATTGCTCAATTAATACGAAATTTTTATAAATATTGAGTAAAATTAAAATGCGACACTGTAACAAGTGTGTTTATTGAGCAAAACACAACTTACTAAACTGTGTTTTGACATTTGGCTACTGAAATTACAACAAAAAAAGGCCCATCCATTAGGTCTGCGCAAAAGCCAGATGTTTATTCCTTAAAGATGTCAAAAGTTATTTACATTTTCTTATACATGTACATATATGTTTACGTTGAATGTTGTATGCAGTAGTAATATAAATTGAGTTAGCTAAATTGTGTATATGTGAACAGTAAGATAATTATGTCAATTAACCGAATATTGACTCAATAAAAAAGGTATATCTGAACACGGTATTAGGCTTCTGTAATCAAAATTGTCACTTGTATAATAAAACTGTATTTTTCTTCTCATGTAAATGAGATATGCCTTTTCTATATGAGCCCTAACATTTCGTAAAAAAACAATGATATAACAACTATTGGTACATATAAGGGTATTCATTTAATCGGGGTTTTGCTTTAGTCGGTTAATCGCTTGATTAATTAACCGAGATTTTGGTTTAATCAGTTAATAATCGGTTAACCATTAATAAAATTTTAGTTATAAATTAAGTAATTGCAATAAAAAAAAATGCAAAAACTATTTTTATTTGGTATTTTTTAGTAAAAAAAAACAATAACATAACAAATAAAAATAAAAAAGAATAAAAACTGGGAATTAAGCACGAATAACAAAATCTTTTGAAATTGATTAGAATGCCTAAATTTATATTCCACTTTTTTCCAAGTCATTAACTTCATTGCATTTACATCTATGCATTTACCTGCAATGTTAAAAATTAAAAATTGATTAACAAAATGTTCAGGTGTAAAGTTTATTGTATATTTTACTAGAAAATACAGGGAAAAGACTTTCAAAATTCCATTCATTAAGCAGTTTTTGAACTTCTTCTTATAAATCATCATTAAGAGATTTTTTTTCAATATTTATTTATTCAATCTTTATATACTATATATGAACTAACAATAATTAATCAAATCTTGTCATAATACTAAGTTTTGTGGCCTGCCAGTGCCACACAACAAATTTCGTCATCACGGTTTCTGTTCACATATGCACAGTGGCTGAAAATCGTTTTTCATTGGCCAAAAATCTGTAACTTTTGAACCGAAGGAGATATTTTAGTGAAATTTTTTTTAATCGACAGTTAGATTCTTAAACTTTCTTCACTTTAAATTTCATTAAAATCGGAATTTAAGGTCAAAGTGGAACTTAAAATTTTTTTTAATTTAGCGTGCAATATGGTTTTTTTAATTCTTTAAATTATTTAAAAATGTAATTTTTTGTTTTAACCCTTCTGCACTCCTTGGGTCAATTTGACCCAATTTTGGTTTTCAAACGCAAAATTTTTCCCTTTAAATTGCAGATATCAACGTGAAACTTTTATTTATCCATAATAGGGACGAAAGCTATGCTTTTAAAAGAAAATAATAAAATTTAAATTTTTCCTCCCCCCTCCACGTTTAAAAACACGATTTACACACATTCAATATCCTTTGGGTCAATATGACCCAACAAGCGATATTGCAAGTTTAATTCCACTTTACCGTTTTTTTCCCTTTTGCATATAATTAAATGGAGTTCATCTTCATTCAGAATCATCGATCAATAATTTGTTCAGTCAAATAATCAATAAAATCGCTTTTATTGAATATTTTTCATTCAAAATGTTATTATTCTCAAACAGTGGGTGGGATTTTGAGAATCCCGCAAAGGTATCTCTTGAAATTTGTTTTATGATAATATGGTAACGCATTGAAAGTTGAACTTTGTAAACAAAAGAGTTCATTCAAATTGCAATTCGGTGATTCCCCGATTTGTATATGAAAAAACAATATTTCGCTATGATGATGCTATAACTTTTGTTTCATTAGAATATTTTCTTTCAATGAGCTCAGTTTATTTTTTGGTGATCAGCGTGCATAAATCTATTTTTTTTTTTTTTTTTTGTAATTCATCATAATTGAGTATTTTTACATAATGGCAGAAAGAAGAAAAGTAAGTATTGTAAAATAAAATTTCAAATATATGATTGTTCCATAATGAAATTGCTTCAGACTCTTAGTGATCTTCAGTTGCAACAAATAATGAATGACGAAGATGATGACATTTTTGATGATACTGATGAAGACAAAATTCTTTCACCCGACAGCGATGCAGAAGACGAATCCTATTCATCATCAAATAATAGCGTTGAAAGCGTGGTAGTGGAAGATGCAGTAGAAATAGATCACAGCACTTCAGCTACATATTTATCTAAGAACAAAAGTGTAGTTTGGAAACAACAGCCACCACTTCAAACAGGCAGGTTACCAAAAAATCAAATTTTATTGAATAAGCCTGGACCTACCAAAAGAGCAACATCTATGGTTACAGATATAAAGTCTTCGTTTGATTTGTTTACATAACCAAATATAAAAAATATTGTGATTCAAATGACAAATCAAAAGGGTGTAGAATTATATGGAAATAATTGGCAAACTATTGATATGATTGAGCTTGATATATATTGGATTACAAATAATGGCAGGAGTTCATAAATCTCATGGAGAAAATCTCACTAGCTTGTGGAATGAAAAAAAACGGAAGACCTATTTTTCGAGCAACAATGAGTCTCAAGCGATTTGCGAGTATATCAAAGTGCCTACGGTTTGACAGCTCTGAAGATAGAGAAGAAAGAAGACTTCGTGACAAACTAGCACCGATAAGAAACGTTTGGGACAAGTGGAGTAATCAGCTCAAAGTTTTTTACAATCCACATGAAAATGTTACTGTGGATGAACAATTGGTTTCATTTCGAGGTCGGTGCAGTTTTAGGCAATATATTCCCTCAAAGCCCGTCAGATATGGCATAAAAATTTGGGCACTTTGCGATTTCACAACTAAATATGCCTGGAATATGGAAGTGTACACAGGCAAAGCAAGAAATACACAGCCAGAAAAAAATCAAGGTGAGACTTTTTTAGTTCGAATTATATTTGTTATATTTCCATAGTTTTAATTTAGGTGAGAGAGTGGTGCTAACATTATCAGACCCTCTCCCAAAGGGATATACAATTACATGTGATAATTTTTTTACTACATACAATCTTGCCATTCAACTACTTTGTCGTAATATTACATTAGTTGGCACTGTCCGTAAAAATAAAACTTTTTTGCCATCAAAAATTTTGGATATGAAAAAAAAGCCCGTATTGCACTCTGATTTTTTGTATTCAAATGATATAACAATAGCATCCTATGTTCCAAAAAAAAATAAATACGTTCTCCTCTTGAGTTCTCTTCATCATTCAGCCGATGTAAGAGACGATGAACAAAAAAACGTGAAATAATACATCACTACAACCAAACGAAAGCTGGAGTTGATGCGCTTGACCAACTAGTTGCTAATTACACATGTAAGCGCATGACTAGGCGATGGCCTGTTGCATTATTTTCAAATATGATAGATGTATCAGCATATAACTCCTACGTCATATGGACTGATATGAATCCTGCATGGAATTTCAATAAAAACTTCAGACGCAGGCTATATCTAGTAGAACTTTCAGATCAGCTAATAAATGAGCATATTTTGCGAAGAAAGGTTTTGCCACATGGACCATCAGCAAAAAATCTTTTTAAAAATATCAAAGAACAAAATGATCTCCCAGGTGCCGCGCAATGTTCTAAACAAACAAATTCACCATTGTCCTGTAATTTACCAAATAAACGACAGCGGTGTTTCTTTTGTCAACATGGAAGGAATTCTAATAAGCATCCCACTAAATGTGATTCTTGTGAAAAATTTATTTGCAAAGAGCACATGGTCACCATGTGTATAAATTGTCATACAAATTCTTAAACTTTTATATATTAGTATTAAAATATAATTAATATTTTATTATTTTTCAAAAAAAAAAAATAAAAAATCTGAATTTCAAATTTAATTGAATTTTTTTTTTTTTTTTTTTAATAATTGCTCAGGAAGGGCTTATTTATTTTAGTTTTCATTATTTTTTGTTATTCTTATTCAAAAAACAACAAAACAAATAAATTTCCTATATAAAATATTAAATTTTATTTACTTTTTAATGTTGGGTCATATTGACCCAAAGGATCATAGGAAGGGCACATATACAAGGGATGCAGAAGGGTTAAATAATAATCATTAACATTTTTTGTAATAATGGGACACTCAAAAAATTAAATGCTTACTATAAAAAAAATTTTAACATAAAAAAAAATAGTAAAATCCACTGGAAATTTTGCTATTATTGCTGAAAAATAAACATTTTTTTTGCTTTCAAATTTGTTTACACTTATTTATTAAAACATTTCATACATATGTGGATAATGTATGAATAATAGCAGCAATAGATTTTAATAGCTTTTGTAACAACGCGAGCTTCTATTTATTATTAGTTTTTACTAATACAATGTCTGTCTTTGATCTAATGAATTATAATTATTGTTCATTTAATTGAAAGATTGATTGCAAATATTCCATATTTTGTTCTGTGTTATTTCTGTTCTTAAGTAGTTTTTTAACTTCTTCATCTAAATCCCGATGTTCCACTTTCCATTGATTTCGAATACTGGAGATAAACGGATCTGACGATGCCAATAATATATTAAATATATCTTCATTAGTGGAATTTCGTGAAATTTTTCTAGTATTGTGCTCTCTATAAAATCTGTAATCCTTATTCCTTTTTTCCTGAGCTTCCTCTGATAAATATCCAAGTGGCACCAACTGATATTTAATGACATCTTCTCCATGATAAAGGATTTTGTGAAATGTAGCAGACATATTTTTCCATGGGTACTTGCTTGTATATATTTTTGCAGTTTCCTTAGCAAAATCTCCAAATTTTCTAGAGTCAATTTCTTCATTGCACGCAAGTACTTCTAGGATTATTTTAAATCTAAAAATTAGGTTAAAATCAACACCTGTTATTTCAGATGCTGTTTCTGGATCTGAAATCATAACTGATTTTTAGTGGTGATAATCCAAATTCATATGCATCAGTATTATCAAAAGATTTTGTAGGGGCTTGGTTTAATTGGCTTGATGTTCCATGGCATATGATGCAGCTGGATGCAGCCTTCGTGTTAGTCAAAGCCTGGCCTACTTTTCCATCTATCATTGTTAGCACTAATTGGTAGCTAACTTTAATTTGCTGCCAGCATTGCAATTTGGGCCTTGATATCACTAACTTCTTTATTAATGGCATCATGAGTTTCTTTTTTGAATTCAAATTTTATAGGTCTGCAATATTTCGTAGAAGATGGTGTCTCATTTTTCCAAATATCCTTTGTATGCGTTGTACTTGTCGAAGGCTCTGAACCATCCAAAATCTTTTTTAATCGCAATGGTACAAATGATACCATGAACATATTTGAGTCCGAAATATTTTCACATTCTACTTGTTTGTATTGTTTTTGTTCGGAAGAACCATCACATCCCCATTTACAAAAAAGAATTAACTTTGTGTTTCCATATTTCTTTAACTCATTTCCTTTTATTGATTGTAGCAAGCGTTCGGATGTGTGATCAAGTAGAGATTGTAGTTGTACCTCTGCCGAAATTGATGTGATTGTAATAGTGTCCTTTAATGGCAAACAGTTTATTTTAGCAGATGTTATGTGATGATATGCTGGATACAGATTTGAGCCTTTTTCAATCGCACGCAATCTGAGCTGTATATATTGCTTTTTTTTGTTAATTTCAAATCCAGAAATAATGCTAATGCCTCCTCATTTGTGAATTGTTTTGCATCGCTTGGAGTTGGTATACTTTTAAGAATCCGTTTTATTCTCAATGGACTAGCTATAACAACTTTTTCAATGATATCCACTTTTGTCAATTGTTTCTGTGATCGCAATTGATGTAGGAAAGTATCTTGAATATTTTCATAGCCGATTTCTTCATTTATATCCTTAAGTTTCCGCCTCTTGGATCTATCGCTACAGTTGTCCAGCGATTTTTGTGGTCTCCCACGTGTGTTTTGATTTGAAGTTTCTGAAGCGATCTGGACAGAAAGTTCGTTCTCTAACCAGTTTGCAAAGCTCTTATAAAATCTATCTTTGCTGTAATCAACTTTCCTGTATCGCTGTTTTAAATGTTTGATGAAAACATATAAATTATTTCCGATTAAGTCCGATTGTATTTCAGTGCTATAGGAATTTAAGTTTCCCTTTTTTTCGAATGTAATTTTTAACATCTTCCTCGTTTTTGTTTCTAAAATACTCTCCGGCCAATTCTTTATAGCTGAAGCTCACCATGTTTATGAAAAACGTTGTTATTGCTCAGATATATTATATCCACTGAGTTTGCATCCGAATGTCACTTGCTTTTAAACCTTTTCATACTTTTTTTCATACCAAGTACAGGTAGAATAAAAAGGATTAAAAAACTTAAAATCCTTTTATTTATATGCTATAAAATACCTGACACAAATTTAACAACGCATTGCATAGCTATAGGGTCATGGACTATTATTAGAGTCATAAAAACAGATAAAATAAAAAGACCAAACAAAATTTAAAAAGCCCTTCTAAGGTGGGAGTCACAATATACCTGTTTAGCGTGAACGCGTGTATAAGCTCTTTATTCTACTATAGAATACGCTAGTGTGAACGTAGTGTAACGGATAAGGATGAATCAGGGTAGCTTTACGTTTTTCTGATTGTGTAACATTAATAAAATTTTTTATATGTACTACCTGTATTATGTTCGAGCACATGATTTTTGTTACTTCTGCAAACATTTTTGCGGAATAAAAAAAAATTGTAAAAAACAATTTAAAAAAAAATTTTTTCTGATTAATTTCATTAAAATTACCTTTCTATCAGTGGTTTTACCTTCTTAATCCCTTTTGGGCCGCAAAAGTTCTATTCTTCTAAAGTTGAAATATGACAAAAATATAGTAGTTTAGAAATTTTTTTTTGAGTAATTTCATTAAAATTAAAAAAGTGTTAAACAGACGGGTCCAAACGGGTACAAGAGTATATACAGGGTAAAAGAAAACACTTTAACCTTTCTATCAGTGGTTTCACCTTCTTGGTCCCTTTTGGGCCGCAAAAGTTCTATTGTACTAAAGTTGAAATTTGACAAAAATATAGTATTTTAGAAATTTTTTTTTGAGTAATTTCATTAAAATTAAAAAAGTGTTAAACAGACGGGTCCAAACGGGTACAAGAGTATATACAGGGTAAAAGAAAACACTTTCACCTTTCTATCAGTGGTTTCACCTTCTTGGTCCCTTTTGGGCCGCGAAAGTTCTATTCTACTAAAGTTGAAATTTGACAAAAATATAAATAGTTTAGAAAATATGTCCTAGCATCTCAAATATAAATAACACAATAGTCGCAAATATTACCTTTTTAAAGATAACAAGACTACCAACCTAGCAGAAAAGCAAGCAGGTCATTATCGCTTATTGTTTTTGTGCAATGATAATTTCTTTCGGATTAAATATTAAAAAAAATACTTTTTTCTGAATTAAAAAAAAAAAGTTGTGTTTAACAACATGTCAAACCCACAATTACCAATATTTTGACCAAATTTTTTGGCTACCTTAGTTTTAATATGTTTACTATTAAATCAAATTAAAATTTTTTAAATCGGTGACAAACAAAAATTGGACTTTTGGCCAATGAAATAAAATTTTCAGCCACTGTGATATGTAGGTGTTTATCGCTCTAATGATTATGTGAGTGCTGTAGTGTCTCTTCTTCTTAAGCGAGTGTGGCCGCCATGATTTAAAATATTTCGAGCTAGTGGATTTGGTTGTTGTTCAAGCCTTTTTAAATATTTTGCTGCATATTTTGTAATCATAGTTTTTATAATGGCACATTGAGATCCTTATGAATGTTTGAGTTTTTTACACAAGCAGGGAGCGGCTGTGATTATTCGTAGAAGTTTATTTTGGCGCCTTTGAATTCTTCGATATTAGAGGCCGAGACAGTGCCCCATAGTTGAATACCGTAGCACCAGATAGGCTTTAAGACAAAGTTGTAAAGTAGAAGCTTGCAATCTAGACTAAGGACAGAATTTCTTCCAATAAACCAATGAATTTGGATGGCTTTTAGTTTCATTTGAGTTAATTTTGCCTTTATATGGCTTTTCCACGTTAAACGACGATCTAGATGTACACCGAGGTATTTTACATGCGAATTTTGAGGTATTATTTGATTATTGATTATAATAGGGGGCGTGATTCTCGACGCAAGGTGAATGTTATATGTACGCATTTTTGCTCATTGAACTTTACCCTCCATTGCTTTAACCACAGTTTTAGTTGAAATATTTGATCCTGTAAGTATCGAGATGCTTCTTGACTGTTTTTGTGCACGCTTAGAAAAGCTGGTAAGTTTTGCTTCAATTTATGTAATAAGCCTTCATGTCAGACTTTATCAAAAGCTTGCGAAACATCGATGAAGAGTGCCGAGCAATATTTTTATACCCTTCACCGAAGGTAAGAGGGTATATATAACTTTGTCATTCTGTTTGTATGTTCCACAATATTGATCCTACACACTATAAAGTATATATATTCTGGGTCCTTATGAAAAGCGAAGTTCAAATCCGGTTGTCCGTCTGTCCGTGTGTATGTTGAAATGAAAACCCCAGAAATGATGTTTACTAGGTTGATGTATATTTATGTCACATATACTCCGTTAAAGTTTGCTATTGAAATTCAGCTAGATCGGTCCAAAAATGACGGAGATATGAGCAAAAAACCACGACTACCTCTAAATTTTTCCAAAAATCCCTTGTTGTTGTATTTTTTTTTATTTCTGTATATCTGGGGAACGGCAAAAGCCAAAGTTTCCAAATTAGGTACACACATTTAGGTTGCCAATACACACCATCCTACAAAATGTGGGCGGGATTTTAGAAGTGGGCGTGGTACCTCCCGTACAAAAAAAATTAAAAATTGTATAAAAACCTAAATTTTAGGGCTGCTATATGTCTATGGACATGACTTATAAACCAAAATATCGGAAATTTTTAGTAGAACATGTTTTATAAAAAACTCGGGAGAATCGGTTCAGATACAAAAAAGTTATGACCAAAATTAAATTTTTTTTTTTTACCCACTTTCAGGAACCATAGATCTCCCCGAGTCCAAGCTTTATAACTTAAGTAAATTGCAAATTTCTTAAACACGTCGGTATATAAACCTGTCAAATCGGTTAAAAAATGGCTGAGTTATACCCGAAATACTGAATCCCCAAAAATTACTCTTTCACCGAAGGTAAAAGGGTATATATAACTGTGTCATTCCGTTTGTAATTTCTACAATATTGATCCTACACCCTATAAAGTATATATATTCTGGGTCCTTATGAAAAGCGAAGTTCAAATCCGGTTGTCCGTCTCTTCCCCCCCCCATCACATTTGTTTACATGTACTAGCATAATGCTCAATATGATTTTCGTTATCATCCTTCTTTATTATTTCATCTATTTAAAGAAATTATTTTAACAAATCAAACTAGGAATTTTTGTGTTTTTTTGCTACTTAAAAACTCCACAAAAAGATAAAAGAAAACAAACACGCATACTTACATGCCACAAACTATTTTGGTGAATATATTTCCATATTTCGGTTCACAACTGTGAACAAAAATATCAAAAGTAATTACAACTCAACACAGTGAACATTAAACGGGCCAGATTTCATTTAAATGATATTCAAACAACGTTCCTTCATGGTTTAGTTGTCTAGGGGGTGTGTTAAGTTAGAAACTGTGAGTTCTCTGGTTCGAATCTTGTTTTTTTTAAAAGAAATTTTTTTTTTTAAATTTTTTTTTTTTTATGTTCTAAAAACGATTTAAAAAAAATATTTACCAGTTTTCGCTTTTTAAATTTTATTTATAATGAAGTTTGAAGTATTATAAATACGTATGTATACATATGTAAAAATTATTTAGTTGTTGTCTAATTGCTCTGTACTCTGCTCCCACAATGGTGAAGTGTATATAAGATTCGGCACAGCCGAATATAGCACTCTTACTTGTTTTTCTTCAAAGGCTTTTCTTATGACATTAGCTATTCGATGAGTTTGTTCAATTGTGCTGTGTTTTCTTCTCAATCCGAATTGATGGTTTGGAATACAACTGTTTTCATTAAAAATCGGTGTAAATTTTGACATTTCTCAAATAGCTTTGATATATTTGATAATAAGCTAATAGGCCTATACGACTCAACTTTTGTATGATATTTACCTAGCTTTGGTATCATGGTTACTAAGGAAACCTTCCACTTTTGAGGATAGTATTCCAGGCGTAATATAGCATTAAAGATAAAAAGAATAATTTTCTTAGCTCTAAAATAGGCCTGCCATACGTCCTGGTTTTCCAGGATTGTCCTGGTTTTAGACTACTTGTCCTGGTGTCCTGGTCCAATATTAAATGGTCCTGGTTTTTTTTTCAATGTAAGTTTGATTTTCTTATGACATGCTGCCTGTTTTATAACTATAGGTATCAAAGAATATAATTATTTTAGTTTAGAACATTTTAAGCTAAACTTTTTTTTAATTTTAAATTAAATAAAATAAAAATTCTTAAAATTTCAGGAGAGCCAAAAAACTGTTTATGTAAAAATGGTGTTAATATTTAAAAAAAAATTAGTTCCCTTATGAAAAAAGTCCAATTCGAAGAATTTGTATATTTTGTAAGTAGCTAGAGATGTGAAATGATAATTAATTTATGAAAAAAAGTCATTTTGAGTTGTGACCCTTTAGTATTTAGGGTGCGATATACTAATATACTATATACATATATGTATTAAAAAAAAACTTTTCTGTTGGTGTAATTTTGTATCCATTTCTTCCATGTGTCCTGGTTGATAGGTTCAAACTTCTGGCAGCCCTACTCTAAAAGCATTTTATTACTGATCTAATCAATACCAGGTGCCTTCTTAGTGTTTAAGTCACAAATAGCCTTTTAGATTTCTCTCATCTCAAATCTGAGGGGAATAGCTGCTCTAGCAGCAGCAGGTTGTAACTCGACCGCAATATTGTGAGATATATTTGGTGTAAATACGTTTTTCAAGTGACTAACAAACAGATTTCCTTTTTCAATATCGTTTCTTGTCCAACTACCATTCAAGTTTCTTAATGGTGGCTTAGATATAACTGGCCTTTTTAGCTAGTACTGCTCGCCATAATGAGTAGTCAGATTGTGGAGTTGCATCAAGTTCCTTAAGATATTTTTCTAGAGAAGCCGTTTTCAGAGTCTGCAGTAATTTTCTAAGCCTTTTTGTGCACTCTTTTAATAAATTCTTAAGTTGCGGGGATCTGTACAGTTGCCACTCTCTTCGAGCTCTCCTTTTTTCAGTCAAGAGCCGCTCGACATCTGAAGAATATGTTTTATTATTTTTAATTTTTTTTGGGGGTAACGCTGGCATGTTGAACAGCTTAATTAAGATAACTGTCAAAGTTTACAATAGAGAGATCCACATTCTCCGGTGTGCTGAGCGGAATATTTTATGTGCAATAGGCACTGAGAAATTTTTTATATTTTAACCAATTTATTTGTGTGGCTGACGTCGCTAAGTAACATGACTGAGATACAATTCTATTTGGGTTCGATATAGTAACAATTGTAGGTGTGTGGTCGGATGATAATTCTAAGGAAGCTTCAACATGAATTGTTTCTGTGGGGATGTTTTTAACCACGCCAAAGTCGATAACATCTGGAATTTTTTTCTGATCAGTAGGCCAATATGTTGGTTGTCTGCTCGCGACCACATTTAAACCCAGTTTGTGTTAAACAAAACACGACCTTTTGGGGTTATAAGTCGTGGCCCCCAGCGGCCAGGAAGCAGGGTCCTAATGATTTATAATGTGTATAATATTGGATAAAGAAGAAATAACTATGTTTGGATTTAGCTCTTCAACACAAATAGTAGTTGCTTGCAGATAATCTTCGCAATGATCAAACATTAAGTAGTGTTTGATTCGGGCTTTTATCCAAATGGCAGAGCCTCCTCTCCTTAGTATCATATAATATATAACCATTGATTTTAAACGTATTTCTTGAGGTCAGAAACTAACATGACATCAATTTGTTTATTTTTTAGAAAGTATTCTAATTAATTTTTAAGTTGGCGGATGCCGTTTGCGTTCCAAAAACAGATTTTCAAACAGCTCATGGCTTGTTTAGTACAGCCTGCAATAACATCGATTGCATTCTAAGAATTTCCTGCATCATATTACCCAATGGGTTCGTAAAATTAGTCACTGTTAGCACTAATGTCTCCATGGTTTTTTCAAGACGACTCTAATTAGAAACTGGAGTTTCTTCATTAATTTTTTCATGTTTGTCTTTCTTTTTCTTGTTGACCTTTTTCAGCACAACTTGAAGGACAAATGTACAAATAGAGCTCGTGCCTCAGCTTTAACAATGATTAGTACTGTGGTAATTTTTGTTGAACTACTTATTTTTATGAAGAAAGGAATTTTACAAAATGAAAATTAATTAAAATTGTTATTGATAATCATTCATTCTTGACTGACCTGAGATTCGAACCCACGGCTGGTTACCCTGACATGTTTCAATTGCTACCACTCGATCTCCTCAGAGGGATTTGCCTTCTTACACTCGCAGCCATCGACGGCTGCTGACGTCAATAGTCAAACATCAATCCTTAAACCAAATAGTATTTTAACCTTTGGTAGATCGAAGTTTGCTTTTTTGAATGATTATCCATTTTAATTGATTTTACATGTTTTTCCATTACCTCTGAATAAGTATGTATGTTTGTATGCAGATGAATGTATTGGATGATAGGGTAACCAGGAGTAACTGGTGTTAACTATAAATCTATGTGCGTTTGTATACTTGCGTGATGAGGTTAAGTGTGGGCTTAGGATGCTGATGATGATTTTGTATTTAAAGTTATCTTCGGGAGACGAATTGTGCGAACAATTCCTAGAATAAAAGTAGCTGGACGGTAAAGCTCTGTAGAAAATGAGGGGATGGGAAAGCGGTGTCGATTCCTTCTCAATAAAGAGTGGGTGCCAAATAAAATCCAGTAAATAAAAATGGTTTAAATTTCACAATGATATGGTTTTATTTAAAATATAGGTATTAATTGGAGATATGTTAACACTTAGGCGATTATACACTAATGACCATTTTCTCAATGTATCGAAAAACTGCCTGTTACTTAATGTCAACATAAATTTATTGGAACGATAAACTGTCCGTTAACGATTTTGGGTTTCTCAATATACCGACAAAAAACATTGTTTTCAGCTGACAACGCCACTCAAAATACATGTAAATGTTGAGAGTCAGCTGATTGAATTTATCTGTACGGCAAATAAAAGGAAAATAAATAATTGGCAGATGAGTGCCGGTTAGCTTTGCGATAAAATCGAAGCAAATGAGACACTGAGAAAACCAAATTTCTTTAATGTGCAGTTTTTCGTTGGGAAAAAAGTTAATTGACTAATGAGAAAATTGCCATAAGTAAGTTAAGGTAAAATAAGTTCCAACCGCGAAGGCTGGGTAGTTAAAAAAGATGGCTAAATTAACATGGTGGGAAAAATTACATTTTAATATGTTAACTTATCCATAAGTTACAATGGCTTTTAAACATATATGTTCAATTCATTTATGGTACAAGTAAATAGCGGTTAATTTAATTCAAGGTTGAGTATAAAGGTAAATATAATAGTACGAATCAATACTAATTATTAATATGAAATATAATTAGAATCTGCTCATGCGGAGGGAAACGTTTTGAATAAGTATGTATGTTTGTATGTGGATGAATGTATGGATGGTTGGAAGGGTGTACAAAGGAAAAAGATTAGTGAGTGTTTATGAGAATAAATAAATTGTGAATATGTGGAGAGAATGGTTGTTACGCTCGTTTCGTTCTAGAAACAAAAAAAAATCAATTCGATTGCAATCAAATTTTTGTTGAAATCAGGTGATTTCAACAAGTTCCCTTGAAATCATGTGATTTCAATAAATGTGATTTCAACAGATTCTATTGCAAACCTCCACTTATATTTGACCAGAAAAATAAAAGTCAAAAACAAAAAAAAAATTTAATTTTGTGAATTTATTAAAAAAAAGTCATGACAAACATAATATGAACAAAACAATATGAAAAATATTTCAGATTTCATTACTTTGAGCATTTTTTACATTAGAAAGCTCTCTATTGGCTTTTAGTAAAAAAAAAAAACAACAAAAGCAACAAATTATTTGAATGCGTTGAAAAGAGAATTCTTTGCAATTTTGCAAAGTAGAGGATATTAGATAATAACAACTAAAACTTATCGGCTCCAAAATGACATGAAAAACGTAGGTTTGTTAGTCATTTCTTGCATTTTTTTTTTCTACGGAAGAACTGATTGCAATTAGAAATAATGTTTACCAATTTTACAAAACTTTGTAAATAAAAATTGCCATTTTTCATTTGAAAAGAACGAAGATTTTGATTCTGATTTAACTTTGATTGCAATTACTGGATTTGATTGCAATTAAAGTAATTGCAATCAAATCGATTGCAATCAAATGTGATTGCAATCAATTTATATATAAATTGATTTCAAAAAATTGATTCAATCGTTTTTATCATATTGATTTCATGATTTCAAATTGAAATCATGAAATCAATTTACGATTTTGAATGCAATCAAAAAATTAGCAATCATTAAAGCGAAATCATGTGATTGCAATTAAATCGATTGCAATCATTTACAGCTCTGATTTTCAGTAACAAGGGTTAAGTGGCATGAAAAAAGATTTTCCCCGGCTAGTACTTAGGTAGATTTGGTTCTCAACTCGTATCACTAAAGCGTAAGCATATTTAATACTCTGTTCATGCCTTGCGAAAATACCACAGAGTATGAAAAGAAAAAATAATAAAAGAAGCAATTCTGCCACCATCTTATATACTTGTAGTAGACAAAACATGGCAAGATATTTTCCCACCCGATCGTTAAACGCCATGACAGAATAATAGAAAAATAGTTTTCCTTTTTTTCATATGGTTAATTGAACTTAAAATTTACATTCTTAAAAATAACATAATATAGTAAATGTTCATCATTTCGTTTATTTTTTTTCTTTAATTTTGGGATTTCAATTAATTTAATATTTTACTTTACTTTACTTTTTATACCCTTCACCGAAGGTAGAAAGGGTATATATAAGTTTGTCATTCCGTTTGTAATTTCTACAATATTGATCTAAGACACTATAAAGTATATATATTCCTGGTCCTTATGAGGAGCGAAGTTGATTTAACCATGTCCGTCTGTCCGTTGAAATGGGTTTTCCGAAGACCCCATATATGATGGGGGCCAGGTTATTATACATTTATGTCACATATGGTCCGGAATTGTTTGCTATTGAAATTCAGCAAGATCGGTCCACAAATGGCTGAGATATGAGCAAAAAACCACGACTACCTATAATTTTTACCAAAAATCCCTTGTGGTTGTTGTAAAGGGTGGTTAAATTGTAAGGGCCGATGTTGAATGTGAACCACACCTAAACGCCAAGTTTTTTTCCGAATTTTATTTGACATTTCTCTATTTCAGACTTTCTCAATTTGAGATACACAATCCAACAACGTGTTAAAGTTATCCAGACTTATTATGAAAATGGGCGTTCAAATCAAAATGCATATCGTGCACTTCGTGATTTTTTTGGTCAATTTGATCGTCCAAATGTGCGTACAATCGCAAAAATCGTGGAAAAATTCGAGCAAACCGGGTCTGTAGAAGATGTGAGAACACCAGTGCATGCTCGTACAGCTCGTAGTGCAGGAAATATTGCTGCTGTTCGCGATAGTGTGGCTGAAGAGCCGTCCACCTCAACTCGTCATCGTGCCCAACAATTGCACCTCTCACGCTCGTCGTTGATGAACATTATGCATAAAGACTTGCATTTACACGCTTACAAGGTGCAATTGGCTCAAGAACTAAAGCCTCTTGACCATTCCAAACGTCGTGAATGGGCAGAATGGTGGCAAGAAATGGCAACAGTGGATGATCAATTTTCGAAGAAAATCATCTTCAGTGATGAGGCACATTTTCACCTCAGTGGATTCGTCAATAAACAGAATTGCCGCATTTGGGCGAATGAGAATCCAAGAGTGATTGTCGAAAAACCAATGCACCCACAAAGAGTGACTGTTTGGTGCGGTTTATGGGCTGGCGGCATCATCGGGCCGTATTTTTCCAAAATGAGGCCGGTCAGGCAGTTACTGTGAATGGTGTTCGCTATCGTGAGATGATAACGAACTTTTTATGGCCCGAATTGGAAGATATGGATGTGGACGATATGTGGTTTCAGCATAGGGTAGCCAGATTTAAAATTCGGAAAAACAGTACATTGAATACAAAAAAACAGTACAATCAAGAAAAAAACAGTACATTTTTTTGACGAAAACTTAACCATTTGTTTTAATTAGTAACCCCCAATTTCAACTATAATTAACTATCAGTTTAAGCTGTCAAAACATATTGAGAGCTGGAAGTTAAAGTAACAGTTAGTTTTAACTGAACTTGGTGAAATTGGGGTAAATATTTTAAACTTCTGATTGAATATGCAACAACAATTATATAAAGAAATACACTTAAAGTGTGTAACGTTTCATAAATATATGAAATTACTCCATGTGCGTTTAAAAAGTAAACACCACAAACGAAGCATTTGGCCAGGAAAACGATAACATTGCTGTAAGCCATATAAGAAAGGAGAAAATCCTTACTTAGCTCAAAACAATCAACTCATTGATTGTGTAAGTACGATTTTTTTTAAACATATTCGTATTTAAAGCAATTTTCACTACACACATAGTTGCACAAATCATTTAGAATTTGAGAAAATTTTTGTTTCCTAAATTAATTTTCCAATTTTAAACAATTTTTAAATTATTTACGGCTAATTTTACCAAGTTCAGCTATAATTAACTATTACTAAAACAATAGGTTTTTTGACTTTTATAATGAAAGTTAATTAAACCTGAACTTGGTGAAATTGGCCATTAATCTCTAAAATCCAAAAAAAAAAAAAAATAGTTTGGTTAATTTTTATTTCACAAAATCTGAAAAAATTTAAAATCAAGTGAAATTGAAAACGATGAATATTTTTAATAAAATTTTTGTAAAAATTAACTTATCATTTTCTTATTTCAGTAGTTTAGGTAAAGAAAAGTGGTCCTCAAAGGTATTAGGTATTTTTATAAATTTTGAACACGGAGAATTTTCCAAATTTGTTTGTTTTCAATTTCACGTGATACTAAATATCAACGATAATTGTGTTGGAATAAGTATTTTTTTAGTACTTAAAAAAAATTTAGATTTTATTTTTGTCTTTCTCAGGTGTGGAAAGGGAAAGACTATTGGAAGAGGTAGCCATAAAATCATAACAACATGAAAATATACCACTGCTACGAGCCACCCATTATAATTTAGATTTCTACTGTGTATTTATGAGAAAACAATGACAACAGCGTAAAAGCTCTTATTATTTTAGAACTTTTTTTTTAACACAACATAATTTATGTAAGCCAGTACTGTTAAATATAGACTGAGCAAAAAAAAAACAGTACAAAAAACTGAACAAAGTGTAAAAAACAGTACATTTGCGTACTGTTTTAGGAGTTGTGCATAAAACAGTACAATTGCAAAAAATCAGTACATGTACTGCTTAAAACAGTACGTATGGCAACCCTATTTCAGCAGGACGGTGCCACTTGCCACACAGCTAACGAAACAATGGCTCTTTTGCGCAACAAATTCAATGGCCGTGTTATCTCACGTAATGGCGATGTCAAGTGGCCGCCAAGATCATGTGATTTGACACCGTTGGACTTTTTTCTTTGGGGTTATTTAAAAGAAAAGGTGTACGTCGATAAGCCAGCAACAATTCAAGAGCTAAAGGATGAGATAATTTGGCACATTAACGGCATAGAACCTCCATTATGCCTCAGGGTCATCGAAAATTTGGACCATCGGATGGAGGTGTGCCGCCGTGGTCGCGGCGCCCATTTGGCCGATATTTTGTTCCATACATAATTGAATAATACCAATATATCATAATAAAATAAAATTTCAATAATTTCCTAAATAGTTTGTGTTTTATTCAAAATCAACATCGGCCCTTGAAATTAAACCACCCTTTATTTTTATTACTTTTTGCTGTATATCTGGGGATCGGCAAAAGCCAAATTTTCCAAATTAGGTTCACACATTTAGGTTGCCAATACACATTATCCTAGAACATGTGGGCGGGATTGGAGAAGTGGGCATGGTACCTCCCCTACAAAAAAATTAAAAATTGTATAAAAACCTAAATTTTTGGGGAAAATCGGTTCAGATACAAAAAAGTTATGACCAAATTAAATTTTTTTTTAAAGACCCACTTTCGGGAGCCATAGTTCTCCTTGAGTCCAAGCTTTATAACTCAAGTAATGCCAAATTTCTTCTTAAAAACGTCGGTATATAAATCTGTCAAATCGGTTAAGATATGGCTGAGTTATACCCGAAATACTGAATCCCCAAAAATTACTCTTTTTTTATAATTAACTTTGTTAAAATATATGTATATACTTGTATGTTTATATATAAATTAAGGCTCAGCGAATAAAGGCCTAACGAACTAACGCCTAAAAAAAATGAAATAATGCCTAAAAATTGCAACAAAAAATTATATAGGAATTAGGCGGTTGTTCATTATGAAAGAATGTCTAATATTTTAGGCATTCCTTCATTAAAATTGTTAGGTGATTTTTCATAATGAAAGAAAGCCTAACAATCAAAAATGAAAAAACGCCTAATTAGATATTTATTCATTTTTGATTGTTAGGCTTTCTTTCATTAATGTTAGGCGATTTTTCATTTTGCTAAAAGTGTGATTTTTATTCATTGTTAGGCTTTCTTTCATTAATGTTAGGCGATTTTTCATTTTGCTAAAAGTGTGAGTTTTATTACTATTATGCGTGAATTCATTGAAAACTAACAGTTGTATTTACGGTTAGACAAATGTTTTTGCAATTTGTTATCGAAAGGTAAGTTCCCTTTTACAAAATGTTAAAATAATGGTATTAATTTTCCCTATTACAAAATGCATACACTATCTTGTAAACATTCTGTAAAAGGGAAAATTATTAGTTTTTAAAATTATAAAAGCAATTGATTTTCCCTTTTACAAAATGCATACACTATCTTGTAAACATTCTGTAAAAGGGAAAATTATTAGTTTTTAAAATTATAAAAGTAATTGATTTTTAATTTGTTATTGTTTGTTTTTTTTTTAAGGTGACACCCGAAGTATTTTCGGTTTTCTTAAAAAGAACACGGACTACATCAGCTGTCGAGGCTTATAACGGCGTTATTGGCCGCATCATTCTTATTGATGAAGAGTTTAATAAGAGTAGAGATTTTGAGCTTCTTATATGCAGTGGTGGATCCCATGGCACTTCAAAAAAAAAGAAGACCGTCTATGAGCAAAAATCAAGTTACATTGAAGAAGCCAGTCATAAACTCTTGGAGGGAAAAATTACTCCCAAAGAATTTATGCAAAGAATGGTTTTCGGAAAAAGTAAAATTTGTGTTGACCTAGAACCAGATGAGAACGAGGACGATAATGATAGCGAAGATGAAAATGATGATGACGACGATACTGTTGATCCAAACATACCAAGTCATTATTTTGGCGAAACTGATACTGCGATGTGCATAGTGTGTTTGGTTTCAAAGCCAAATATATTACTTTTGCCATGTCGGCATTTAAAAGTTTGCTTGAACTGTTGTAATGAACTAAAAGCTAACGCAGGTGAAAATTTTTTCAAATGTCCGCTATGTAGAGCTATAGTTGTTGAAAATTTAACTGTATTTACATAACTTATAGTTAAATATAATTTAAAAATACATTCTTTCCTTTCAAAATATATTTTCAGCATTTTAATTCCAGTTGTAAGGTTTTCTTTCATTAGGTGTTAATTCATAATGAAAGAAACCCTAACAATTTAGACTTTCTTTCATTTTTATAATTAGACTTTCCTTCATTTTTAAAGTTAGACGTTCTTTCACTTTCTTCTTAGGCGTTCTTGTTTAGGCATTCTTTCATTTTGAAAAATTAGGCGTTAGTTCGTTAGGCCTTTATCCGCTGAGCCATAAATTAAGTAAATGGTAAAATTCTTCCTAAACACGTCGGTATATAAAACTATCAAATTGGTTAGACAATGGGTAATTTATGAGCAAAATACTTCAAAAATGGGCTAAAAAAACATCAAAACTTTTATAAAAACCTAAATTTTAGGGCTGCCATACGTCCTATGGATATGACTTAGATATCAAAATATCGGATTTTTTTAGTAGAACATATTTTATGACCAGAATTAATTTTTTTTTTTTTTAAATAACCACTTTCGGGAACCATAGATCTCCCCGAGTCCAAACTTTATAACTCAAGTAAATGACAAATTTCTTCTTAAACACGTCGGTATATAAATCTGTCAAATCGGTTAAAAAATGCCTGAGTTATAACCAGCTATGGGCACCATTACATTGAAAGCTTTGCATGTGTTTCATTGTATTGGTTTGTTTACGTTTGCATTTGTTGGTTTTATGCTCTTTTGCTCTTTGTTTTTTGTGTATGTATACACATCGTTCGCTCTTTTTGAATTTTCATTTTGAATTTGCCCATAGCTGGTTATAACCGAAATACTGAATTCCCAAAAATTACTCTTCTTATACCCTTCACCGAAGGTAACTTTGTCATTCCGTTTGTAATTTCTACAATATTGATCCTACACCCTATAAAGTATATATATTCTGGGTCCTTGTGAAAAGCGAAGTTCAAAACCGGTTGTCTTTTATTCGGGCCATATTTCATTTTAATGATATTCAAACAACGTTCGTTTATGGTTCAGTCGTCTAGGGGGTTGAGTTTAGAAACTGTTAGTCCTCTGGTTCAATTTTTCAAAGATAATTTTTCTTTTAATTTGTATGTTCTAAAAACGATTTAAAAAAAATATTTACCAGTTTTATTTAGTTTTTGTCTAGTTGCTCTGTATTCTGCTCGCACAGTGGTGAAGGGTGTATAAGATTCGGTACAGCCGAATATAGCACTCTTACTTGTTTTTATATATATTTTTATTTAGTGGTGTATTTCCATAGTTTTAAGTAGAATGTTAGATATAGGTTAGGGGTGTATTTCAAAAGCTATAAATATAATGTTAGGTTTAAGTTAAGGTTAAGGTGTATTTCAATAGTTCTAAACATAATATTTCAATAGTTCTAAATATAATGTTAGGTTTAATCCATTTTAAATATAATATGTATATGAGTAAAACTAATTTTAAATTTTTTTCCACAATGTAAAGCTTTAAGTATAATTAGATTAAGCAATATTTCAGTTAGTTAGATTTTAGTTAGTTAGGAGGAATTTAAAATAATTTTAATGAACTTTTACTTTCTAAATATATTATGTATTAATGTATTATGTATTAATGGGGTAGTATTTTATTATCCATTTAAATTAATGATTTAAGCTTATTACTTTTGTTGTTAATTCTTTAAAGGGATAAAGATGTGATATTTTACGCATTAAGGTTAGGCCTCCATATAACCTTGCATGACCTTCACTTTCACATGAGGCTCGATAGGTTACCTAAATTTAAGGTTATGCGATGTGTTCTTTTTTCTTATTCTTGAAAGATTGGTTGTGGTCATAGAAAGAAATTCATGTATCTTCAAAGATTCCCAGATTATGAACGTCCTGCGGCTTATATGTATGCCCCCACACTTAGCCTGGGTTTTTATGCGGATTCAAGAAATAATAATTCCTCCAAAATTTATCATGTGCCTATCAAATTAAATTCTCTTATAATTTCCTTTTTTCACACAACTATAATTTGTACTCACAATTAATTTTACAATTTAGTCAACTTAAATCGTGAAAAACCACATGGAAACTTATGCAAAATTTTTTTTTTTTATTTGATTAAAACTTTTTCACTTTTTCCCGATTAGGCACTTCTAGTTCTGACAACTTTACCTTTTGAAATGATTTTATTTTTTCTGAAATGTGTGTAACCAAGTAAGCGTACCAGTTGCGTAACTAATAAAGTGCGTAGTTGCTTTCCAATAAGAATTTTGTGCAGTACTAAAATTAATTAACCCATTATAGGCCAGCGTCCTATTTATAGGACACTACAAAAATTATGTTTTTTTTTGTCACTTAAATAGTTTGTATTCTAAAAATATTTTTTTTATTCATTAGGTATAATCACAACAAGTCTTTATATCTATGCTTGCTTTTTTATTTTATTATAAATTTCCAGTAAGAAATTATTAGACGGATTTTTATGAATCTTGGGCGACATTATACATATGTCTATAAATCATATAACTTAAACCTTAACGAAATTATATGCTATTATTTCTATTCAACCAAACTGTTTACAAAGTTTCTGTAATAAAAAAATTTACATACTTCCAAAAACTGATGGTGCAATGTGACTGTCTTTTTTATATGACACTGGTACTTGGCGTTATCAAAATATTTACAGTTTTTTTTTATATTCAGTTCAATTAACAGAGGTTTTACAAGCGGCCAGTATAAATAGAGATAATCTAAAAAATCATCTAGCGGGAAAATCATGTGTGGAAATTTTTAAAGAATACTTTACAGACGCCGTTTATGATTATATCGTTGAAGAAACGCTAAAATATGCAAGAAGCAAAAATGATCCAGATTTCACCGTGACAATAGACAAAATAAAATCGTTTATAGGCATTTTATTGTTCAGCGGGTATCATCAGTTGCCATCTGAAAGAAATTATTCGAGCGAGGAAGAAGATCTTGGAATAAATATTGTCAAGGCATGTATGATCAGAAATGAATATTTAAAAATTAAAAAAAATATACATTTTGCCGATAACTCAATAATAGATAAGGATGATAAAGGATTCAAAGTAAGACCCTTATTAAAAATGATGAATGAAAACTTTAAAAAGTTTCAAGTGTTTGAAAAGGAATAAGCAAGTATCCGCGGGAAGCCTATTAGATTTGGGTATAAATTGTGGGGTCTTTGTGGCGTTAGTGGATATTGCTATAATTTTGACTTATACATGGGAAAATCCATTGCAAAAAATTATCGTGAAGATTTGGCATTAGGATCGAGAGTCGTACTTGACATGTTAATTGGCATATCAGAACCCGCAAGTCATAAAATATATTTTGACAATTTAATTACTAGTAAAGACCTACTAATTCATTTGCAGCAGTTAGGATGTCGTGCGACTGGGACTTTGAGGGAGAACAGACTATCATCATGTTCTCTTAAAGACTCTAAATCTCTTCGAAAGGAAGAACGTGGTTCGTGTCCGGTTCGACACAAATGCTGAAATACTTATCGTAAAATGGAATGACAACAAGTGTGTGACAATAGCTACAAATTTTGATGCAATAGACCCTATCAATAAAGCAAGCAGGTAAGATCGAAAGGCTAAAGAAAAAAAGAACATACCACAACCGCTTATGCTGAAAAATTATAACAGTTACATGGGTGGAGTGTACTTGGAGATGACTCAAAAGTCGTCTGTCGGCCGACCGAGAACGTCTTCTTCGAAAGTCTTTCCAGATGCTAGATATGATAACAAAGGACATTTTATGAAAAAAACGAGAGAAACAGCGTAGATGCCAGGGACAAAACTGTATATCAAAACCACTTTCATTTTGCGCCAAATGTGATGTAACACTTTGCAAAGACTGTTTTCAACTCCTCTACGTCCATCCGCGATAAGCAATGATATACCACGTTTAATGAACCTTTTCTGTGTTCAATTTGAAATCATACCTTTGTAATTTCAGGCTCCATCGCGCTAATCGTCCACTCAAATCCCTCTGGGACATTAGCCACTTTAAAGAAGAGTGGTCAGTAATAATTTTAAAAGAACCCCCTTCAATATAAGGTCTGAATCTATTAACACAAACGATAACAGCCATACACTCGAGCTCGGTAACCGTATAGTTTCTCTGTGCTTTGTTAAGTTTCTGATAAACAAAGGCAATCGGATGTTCATTACCATTATCGTCATATTGGAACAAAACGCCACCAACTCCAATCTTTGATGCGTCACATTGAACTATGAATTCACGATTAAAGTTTGGTTGGGCCAATACTGGAGCTGACGATAGAACATTCTTTAAATTCTCAAAAGACAAAATTGCGCTTTCTGTTAAAGCAAACGGCTTAGATGTTTTCTTTAAACAATCGGTCAGAGGACCAGCGAGATCGGCAAAGTTATTAATAAAGGCCCTGTACCAATTTGTCATCCCAATAAATCGTCGAACTTGCTTAGGTGTTCTAGGTAGGCTAAAGTTTTTTATTGATTCCACCTTTTCTGGATCTACCTTTAGTGTACCGTTGCCTACAATATATCCTAAATATCGTATCTCCCTTTGGCAGAACTTGCTTTTTGCTACGTTAATTGTGATCTTTGATTTTTTTTAGACAATTAGCTACATCGCCCAATAGAGCGATATGTGAATCAAAATCCGGACTGCAAATAAGCAAATCATCTAAATCATTTCGCAAACGTGAAGGAATAACTTTATCCATGAGTCTACTCATGGTTTGTGGCCCATTGCATAAACCGAATGGCATATACTTAACATGATATAAGGGCTTTAACGCGACAGCAAAAGCTGTTTTCTCTTTCGAAGATTGAGTCAGTTTAATTTGTAAAAAAGCGTCCTTAAGATCGATTCCGGAGATGTAAAAGGTGTCCTTTAGCCTTCTTAATAACCCGTTAATATGGGGAAGAGGGTATGCATCCTTCTTCGTCACAGCGTTAAGCTTTCTGCAGTCAATTCAAAGACGAATCTTACCCGGTTTTCGCACTAAAACCACTGGTGAACACCAAGGCGAATTCGACTCCTCAATAACGCCCATATTAAAAAGCCGATTAATTTCATTGGGATAGCGGGTAGTGCTTACATTTAATTGGCACGGCATCACCTGTGTCTATGTCGTGCTCCAGCAGATCTGTTCTTCCCAGCCCTCTTTTCTCATACGATGGAAACTCTAAAATAGCTTTTTCTAACATAAGTTTCTGCTCAGGTCTTAGAGTGATGCCGATTCGATTTGCAATTCATTCACCGACGGAATAATATCGGGTGCAATTGCAAAATCCCGCTAGAAATTTGTCCCAAAATAAGCCTCATGCGTGAGTGATGGAACTAAATAAAACAAAATTTTCCTACTTACGCCTTTGAAGAGAACAGGTAACCTACAATGCCCTAGAACATGTTGTTTGATACCGTTTGCTACCGACAATGTCGATTTAATTGGGCAATAAGAAATGTCATTACGCTCCAAAAATGTTAAGCAATTGTTTCCTAAGACAGAAACATTTGCCCCTGAATCGAGCAATCCCATAAAACTGTCATTAACGATTTTCACCTTGATAAATAGACGATCGTCCGAATCATGTAAAATGGCCGATTGTAGCAACCTGCGGTAATATTTACGTTTCTTAAAACGTTCCCTACATTTTAATATCCTAAGAGATGACCTTTTGTTAAAAGAGTAATGGTTTTTCCGAATTTTGTAGAAACTTATTTCGCGGTTTATACCTGTATTGGCAAAGGATTCTGTCTGGGTTGAAAAATTTTTACAGTGTATAATGGTTTCTAGTTTAATCTCGGGGTTTTGAGGGGTGGTTGAAAGTCCCCGGTTGCCATTTCCCCCGTTTTCCTGTTTCCCAGGAAAATATGCCCTTTTGGACAGGAAGGGGTTAATACTCCCTTTTGTCCGCAATTAAAGCAGAACCGATCTGTAATTTCCTTGTCCAGCACTTTATATTGGAATAGTCATATTTGTTACACTTTTTAGGAATTAGCATTGCATCTAGCTGTGGGTCGGAAGAGTCCAAGTCATCAATATCAGCCTCATAAAAATCAAGTTCGCTCACGTTCCGTCCCTGACTAATATTTGGTTTTAAGGATTTGCTATCCTTAAGTATATTTTCAGCTTTCCGGGCTATAACTCTAAACTCATTTAGATCCTGATGTAAATTCCGTTTGATTATATCAACTAAACTTGAACCGCGAGGGGCCTTTGCAATCTGGAATTCAGTGAAAAAAGGGCGGTATGGAAATCGTCGTAAGATTCTTTGCTCTGTTGCTTTCGCAACAAGATATCATGTTCAGATTCTAAGTAGCCAAATTCTTCAGTTAGAGCAAAGCGTAAAAGTGAAAAGGTAACCTCACGATTTTGCTTCATAAATAGCCAATACTATTTCTCGGCCTTTCCCTCTAAGAGGACATGAAAATTGGAAAGAAGGTGTTCATCAGGGCATCTCGTGCGATTGCTAAGTGTTTCCACTTTAAACAAAAAGTCCGCTACTGAGCCCGTTCCATCGTAAGAGATCTTCCACTTTTCTAACTCAATATTTCGTTCACTGTGTGCCACGTCTCTATTAAAATTCAAAGTTTTAGAATAAGCAGATTGCGTATTGTTAGGCTGTCTCTGGGTACCACTACCGCTTGTATTGCCTATCTGTGCTACGCTTTCTCTTATAGAGGAGAGTTCCCTTCGGAAATTTAAAACACCCTCAATTCTGGCTAACACGGTAGAAAACTCCTCGAAACTGAAGCGATAGGCGCCTGCGACTCGCTTTAAATGGAACTTAAAGCTTTTAACGGCCGCCTCCCACAAACCGCCCATATGAGGTGCGTGTGGAGGAATAAAAAACCACTCAAGCCTATGGGTGACGTATTTTTGGGCAATATCATGGTAAACTGTTTGTTCGGGGTCGAACTTTAATTTTGTAAATAAAAATGCTTTGAAATTTTATGGTTTTTAATTTTAATATTTAGTTTTTATTTAATTCTAAGTTCACAATGTAGTTAATTTTCAATTTTTTGTTGGGTTTTGTTAAGGGTCACAATACAATTTGTTTTAATGTTTTTGTTGTTTTTTACTTTTTTACTTTTGATGTTTGCACTTTAACGATCGAAACTAGAGTGAGTTTCAATGTTTATTAAAATGATCTTGCAAGGTAAATTAAGTTCAAGAAAAATATTGTAATGACAAAATGTGAAATAAATAAATAACAATTTAAGGACCGTTAGTATTGTACAGGGTGCTGTGTTTGTAACGAGTCATCATTAAACATTCCGGCCCCCATGCAGTTTACCATCGGTCTACAAAACATGTAACATTGTAGTAAGGTGTTGTGATGAATTTGACAGATATGGCATCTAGGATCTCAATAGTATTTAAGGTTGCGGGTCGTGTTGTTGTATATGTTGACGGCAATCAAATCTGTTGTTGAGAAACTTAGAATTGCTTTGTGGGATGCCATACCTGTAAGTAGGAATTCAATGTTAATTTAGTTGGGAAAATTTCTAAAAAATGTTAAGTATATCTTAAAACAAAACCACAATTTTTGTAATGGGTCTGGTAACGATTTAATTTTTTGTCTGGATGTCGACAACTCTACAGTGTTGATCAGTACCAATATGAGTCTTCGTGATTCGGCCCATTTGCCATTCATTGGGCGGCAAATTGTTGTTTTTGATGACCACCAAGTCGTTGACGTTAACATTGTCCCTTTGAGTCTTCCATTTATATCTGCGATGAAGTTCGGCCAGATACTCGGATTTCCATCTTTGGCAAAATGAGTGGTAGATGACCTTTAGGCGTTTCCAGCGGTTGATGAGGGTCAGGTTTTCGCTGCTTACATCAGGTTCTGCTGGGGTCAATAATGGAGTTCCAATAAGGAAGTGTCCAGGGGTCAATGGGTTAGGGTCATTCGGGTCATCGCTAGCAGGACTTAAGGGTCTAGAGTTTAAACACGATTCTATGCGGGTGAGGATTGTTGACAAATCTTCAAAGGTAAATTTCATATCTGGTATCATTTTCTTTAGGTGGGTTTTGAATGATTTTACACCGGCTTCCCAGAGTCCGCCCATATGTGGGCCACCAGGGGGTATAAATTTCCAAATGATGTTTTGATGGCTAAAGTTGTGAGTTACTTGGGTTTGAAGAGTTTTTATAAATTCTAGACGATCCTTTTTAATGAGTTCTGCTGCTCCGACAAAGTTCGTGCCGTTAACCGAATATATGATTGCTGGACATCCACGTCTTCCAATAAAACGGGAAAAGGCAGCTAGAAAGGCTTGAGTCGATAAACCACTTACTGGTTCTAAGTGTACAGCTTTAGTGGCAAAGCATACAAATATGCAGACATATCCTTTTGTGACAAGGCATGCTCGACCAGTAAAGTTTTGAATGTTGAAAGGTCAGCGTAATCGACTCCAGTTGTGGCGAAAGGGCGGTAAGGAAGCCATGATTTGGTAAGGAAGCCATGATTTGACTCTGAGTGTGTTTTTTGTACAAAACACAAGTTTTACAATTATTAATCACCGTTTTTACTAAGGGCTTCAAACGAAAAATCCAAAATTCAGTGCGAAGTACTCGGATCATAAGTTGGTTTCCACCGTGAATCGTTATTTTATGAGTGAATTCGGTCAGCAATCTGGTGAACTTAGAGTTGTACGGCAACAAAATTGGATGTCGTTCGTTATATGTGAGTGCTGGTGATTGAACCAGACGTCCGTTGGCTCGGATGAAGCCTAGTTGGTCCATGAACGGGTTGAGAGTCAAAATACTGCTAGAAGACGAAATCCTCTGTCTGAGCTTCAACTGCTTATATTCTTCAGGGAAATGTTTTTTTTGCGTCAAAATAATGAGTCGTGTTTTGACATCCGTTATTTCTTATGGTGTAACTTCGTTTGAAGATATCCGAAGGCGGGTTCTGTTTAGACCAGTATTTCTCCAGAAACGTAGGACATAAGCTAATACTCTATAAGCGCGCGATAAATTGGAGAACCTGTTCAATGGATCCTCCTGAGTAGTAGTAGTTAACGTCTTTACAGTTTTTGCTTCTAAGTTGGTGTCATCTGGACTTCTGGATTTTGGCCATTTATCTTTAGGTAATTTAAGCCATGAGGGTCCAAACCACCATAAGATTTTTTTTTTTTTTTTTTTTTTAATAATTTATTTTTTATTATTGAATCTTTCTTATCGAAATTTACAATATGTATTCAAATCTTAATTCTACTTGTTGTTTATTAGTTGTTACCTGTGTAACCACTAACTGCTGTATTCAAATTTTTAAGACTGTCTTCTAGTAAGGCTCAAAGTATCGGTTCTTTTTAGCCTCTGGTGACCTTCAAACTGAAGCAAACCCCGAGCGAGGTAGTTAGGGTGAACCATTAGTTTATCGATGTAGCTTATTGAATATTTTTTAATTTCCTCCTGGATAGTGGGGACGTTGAGATCTCTGTGGATAATATCATTACGTATATACCATGGGGCGCAGACAATTTGTCGTAATATTCTAGACTGTCTTCTTTGAAGCTTTTGGATGTTAGATGCGCATGCAGTACCCCATAATTGGATGCCATATGTCCATATTGGTTTTATGATGGACTTGTATAGAAGAACTTTGTTGTCTAAAGACAAGTTTGAGTTTCTACCGAGAAGCCAATGTAGTTGAGCTGCTTTAAGTTTCATAGCCGTTATTTTCGCTTCGATATGACGAGACCAGGTCAAACGTCTATCTATATGAACTCCCAAGTACTTTACATGGTTTTCTACCGGAACAGTGATGTTATTTATTTTTACTGCTGGGCACGTTTGTCTTCTGAGCGTGAAAGTTAAGTGAGCACATTTAGCCGGGTTAACCTTTATTCTCCATTTTTCTAGCCATGCCTCTAGTTCATTGATGTGGGACTGCAGATTTTGCGATGCGACTTTTGGGTCATGGTTAACGCTAATAAATGCTGTGTCGTCTGCAAATGTAGAGGTATGCGTGCTCAGGTTTGTTGGCATATCCGCTGTGTATATTATATATAGAAGCGGTCCTAATATGCTGCCTTGGGGAACACCAGCAGTAATTTTCTTGAGGGGGGAGTATTTATCTTGCGACCTTACTATGAATGTTCTGCCTGTTAGATAGCTCTCCAGAAGCTTGTGAGTGTTTTGAGGAAGCATTCGTGTTATTTTGATGAGTAGCCCATCATGCCAAACTTTGTCAAATGCTTGGGAAATGTCTATAAACAGGGCTGAGCAGTATTGCTTTTTCTCAAACGCCGATCTAATAAGGGTGACAATTCTATGCACTTGCTCTATTGTACCATGTTTCGCTCTGAATCCGAACTGGTGATCCGGGATGATGTCGTGTTCATTTAGATGAGGAGTTATACTTAAAATGAATATTTTTTCGAAAAGCTTTGATAGGATTGATAATAAGCTTATCGGTCTGTACGACGCAACCTGGCTAGCATCTTTTCCTGGCTTGGGAATCATAACAATTATAGACTTCTTCCATGAGGATGGGAAGTATCCGACTCTTAATATAGCGTTAAAAATGAACAGCAAGATTCTGGAAGCAGACGAAGGTAAGTTTCTTATCATTGACCCTGTGATACGGTCAAGTCCGGGAGATTTTCTAATATTCACTTTTTCTATTGCAGATTTTACTTGAGTAATGTTAAATTTTAATGGATGGTTTACCTTATCAGGAATGGTTGGACGACAGGAACAAGTATGTGTATCATGTGGCGTGAAAACTTTCTCAAGATGGCCCGCGAAAGCGTTTAATTTTTCATCTGTGTTTTTCGCCCAAGTGCGGTTTTCCAGTCTTAATGGAGATTCTTGGGTTATAGGGCATTTCATATGCCGTACAGCCTTCCATAAGCTATAATTGGAGTTTTTTGTGGCATCTAGGCTGTTTAGATAGCCTTCTATTGCAGACTCGTGGTTCTGTCTCAATTTGTTGCGAAGAGTTGTCAGGCATAATTGTAGTTGGGCCTTAGTGGTTGGGGAACGACTGCTTTGCCATTGTCTTCTTAACCTCCTTTTTTCTCTGATAAGGGTCTCTATATCCGTCGATGTATTGTAAGGAGCACGTTTAATTGTCCGCTTGATTGGGGTTGCATTTCTTGCTGCAGCATCCAAGACTTCTGTAAATCGGTCGACAGCTATTTGGATGTCAGATGAATTTTTTAGGGGAATGCACTGTGATAGGTGAGAGCTCACATACATTTTATACTTTAACCAATTTGTGTTTCTGTTTGGATAGGAAAACCAGTTTGCAGCTGCGGCGTCAGAGTTACATTTTAAAATGAGGATTGAAGGTGAATGATCAGACGAAAGATCATAGGAGGAACTAACTAGTACCTGATCGCGCTTGATGTTTTTGATTACAGCAAAGTCAATAAGGTCTGGTAGCTTGTTGAAGTCGGTTGGCCAATAGGTAGGCTCACCACTCGATACCACATCAAAGTTATTTGCAGTTACGGTATTATATAGCTGATTACCTCTAGGACTAATAAGTCTGGAGCCCCAATATGTATGTTTAGCGTTGTAGTCGCCAGCAGCAATGAATTTCTGGCCCAATGTGGAGAAGAAGTTGAGAAATTTATCGTGTAGAATTTTGTGCCTCGGGGGACAATAAACGGATGTTAACGTTAGTTTGAAATCAGTCAGATTTATAGATGTGGCCTGGATACAATCTTCTTCGAACTCTGGCAATGGTAAGTGTCTGATGTGTTTGTGCACAATTATGGCTGTGCCACCACAAGCTCGTCCGCTGGGATGTTTTGTGTCATACGTAAGGTAACCATTTACCCTAAAGCAGTTTTTATGAGTAAAGTGTGTTTCAGAGACAAGAAGTACGTCGATTTCATGCCTATGAAGAAAGTTTGCAACTTCGTGTTTATGTTGGGATAACCCGTTTGCATTCCAGAAACATATTTTTAACTGGTTCATTTTTTGTTGAGTAGAACTTGCAGGAGCATGTTCTGGTTTCGCATCATTTCCTGAAACATGCTCTGCATAGTGGCCATGAAGTTATTCATAGTTTGAATTAAATTTTCAATTGAGGTAGGCATTTGTAGACCTTCCCTAGGAACATTAGCGTATGGAGGTTGCTTTGCGTTGGAAGTACTCGGGGGATTTTTCGCATTAGGGTTTCCTTTTAGGACTTGGGCATATGATTGGTTTTGTTTGTTTGTTTGTGTAGTACTAGCAATAGAGCCAGCGGCTTGGCTGGGCGCATGTGATGGACCATATTGAGAGTGAGTATATTTTTGAACTAAAGCTGGTTTTTTTAAATGCAAGAAGACTTTACAACCCCTATAGTTTGCCGTGTGATTTTCGCCACAGTTGCTGCATTTCTTGACATTTGGGTCAACTTTAGAACGATTACATTCGGCGGTTTTATGAGCGTCGCCACAAACCACACATACGTGAGGCAATTTACAATATGATTTTGTATGCCCATATTCCTGACAGTTTGTGCATTGGGAGGGACCCTTTCGTTTTATTGGCTCCTCAACAGTTATTCTTCTGTTGAGTAGGTAGCGCAAGTTGTATATGGGATGAACTGAATTTTTGGTTTTGAGAACCGATGAATCAAACGATATCTCAATGCGGTGCAGTGGTTGGGGAACTTTGTTCCTGTTCAAAATGTTATGAACCGATTTTACCTCGTACCCCTCTTGCTCTACGGCAGATTTTATTTCATCTGTAGGAACGGAACTATCTATGCCTTTTATGACAATAATCAATCCCTTAGCACTTTTTAATTGGTATGTATAGTAGCTTTTATTTTCTGCGTCCAGGTGTCTTGATATAATACGAAAGTTCGTTTCTGTACTGGCTTGAATTTTGGTCTCTTGAATTTGTCCGCGTCGTATAGAAACGACGTAGAAATTGTTCTTACCTACAAGTTGAGTCAACATGTTGACTATGCTATTTGATGTTTGCTCCCGCAGATAGATAGGTGGCGGTTTAACTTCTTTAGTGGCTGTCCCATTAGCTAATTCTGCTTCTTCATCGTCAGGTATGGATAGTACAGAGAATCTGTTACCATTTGTTGGCAAAGAGACTACGTTAGAGCCTTTGTATTGTTTGGCCACGCGTTCCTGTTGGGTGGACCTAGGGCTAGCCTTTCTCTTAGTTATTGTTATATATCTGTCCATGCCTGTTTGCACTTTAGTACTTTTTGGTACAGCTCCTGTATTTGTTAATGCAAATCGTGATGTTCCAGGTTTTTCGTTATTATTCCTCTGGTCAGACGGCTTCACACTTTGAACCACATTTACGGTCGGATCAACACACTTGCTCAGGTTGGGCACACTTGAACTTAAATTTCTGTATGGAAAACCAGTTGCGCTGGCAATTTTTGCACTTAAAAGATGTTTGTTTAATTCAGGGTATCGAATGTTTTCATTGCTCACGCTCGGGGAGCTTACCACAATATACGCATTTCTGCTATTTGTGCTGGGCCTACTCTCCTTATTGGGAGTATTTGTGAGGCTCATTCACAAATCTCTTCGGGCACACTAGTTATTGTTCTTTTTTTTTTCACCTATTACAAATATTTTTTTTTCACCTACGGTAAATATTTTTTCACTTTTTTTTTTTTTTATTATATTATTTTTTTTGTATTTTTGTTACTCACTGATACACGTCCGTACTCGTCAAGAGCTAGTTCGCTGAAGATAAGATGTGGGTTTCTAATTCTTGGGGCGTACATCCCCGGCTGGCTATATCTGCAGGGTTTTCTTTTGATTCGACATATTGCCAATGACTATTGCCGACTTTATCTACAATTTCTGAGACACGATTGCCAACGAAAGTGTTCCACGTGCAGGGGGTTTCTTATCCAGGCCAGTACTATTGTTGAGTCGGTCCAAAAATATGTGTCGATTTGCGTAGCTTGTAGATTTGTCAGAATTCCTGAGGCTAAATTTGTCAGCAAAACGGATCCACAAAGCTCCAAACGTGGTAGCGATATTTGTTTAATGGGAGCAACACGAGTCTTAGAGGCCAGTAAATATGTAAATATAGAATTTTCAGACTGTATTCGGACGTAAAGAGTCGCAGAACAAGCCTTTTCTGAGGCGTCGCTAAACCCATGTATTTCCACATTTAAATTAAGGCTGTACTGGATCCAACGAGGAATTTTCAGAGCATTTATTGCAGGGCAGTTTTTGACGAATTTCTGCCATTTGAGGCAAGTCAAGGGTTTAAGGTTGTCATCCCAGTCGACTTTATCTAAACAAATCTGTTACATGATTAACTTGGCATCAACAATTACTGGAGCTATCCATCAACACCTGGGGCAGTGAAAGTAAAAGAGTCTGCGGAAATGTTCCATTTTATCCCGAGTGTCTTGGTTCCGGCGTTCTCGGATAAGTTTAACCAGTCGAGCGGTAGTAGGGTCTCATTTGGCAAATCTTGAATAACTCGTGGATCATTTGAGGTCCATTTAATCAGATCGAAACCGGCAGATTTTAGAACAGTTGTATGTTCTTTTCGTGATTTGATGGCATCGTTTAATTTTTGGCCACCATCTACGTACATGTTGTGTTGTAAGATGTTTGACGCAAGGGGGTGAGTTGTCCCGATATCTTCGGCTAGTTGAAGAAGGGTTCTTATAACAAGAAAGGGCGCGCGTATCTGGCGATACATTTTTGTGACATCTGCGTTGTACACAAAACGGAAGAATCTCCACTTCAATATTATGAGCACTAAGTCTTGTTGAAGTATGGGTCCTGGATACAAAATGTCATTCAAACTTCTCTTATTTGAAGACGGGCTCGATGCGTTGAAAACTACTCTAATCTTCGAAGTCAATTTTTCGGGTTTTATTACTGCGTGATGCGGCAGGTAATAATTTGGGTATTTATTAATTTCCAGGGGAGAAATTTTCCTCATATGCCCTAGCTCGAGGTATTCTACAATAACTTGGTCGTATTGTGTCTTAAGTTCTAGCTTTTGGCTATGCGCTCCATTCTCAAAAATTGGGCCATGGCAATATTTCTTGATACGCCTATTTCTTCGCCATTTTTAAAAGGTAGGGTAACAATATATCTACCCGAATCACTTCTACGGGTTGTAGACTTGTAGTGATTTTCACAGTGCGTGTCCTCTTCTGACCTCAAAACCTTTTTTGGGGTCTCCTCCACCTCCCAAAAGCGTGTGAGGATTCGGTCCAGGGACGATGTGTTTAGTAACGATATCGTTTTTCTAGGTGAAGTTGTTGTACAAATTGGTCCCCCCACAATCCAGCCAAATACTGTTTTTTGTGCCAAAAGGGATCCAATGGACCGCATCGGTGTTTCCATACTATATATTGCGGGGCCTAAGTCTAGGCCTATTAGTAGGTCGATGGGTCGACTTTGATGAACGTGTGGGTCTGCAAGTTCTAGTTTTGCAGCCTCTGCAAATTGTTCTGCGTTTAACGTTTGGGGCGGTAAATTGGATGGAAGGGTCTTCAAAACTGGTGCCCATACCTCTAACTTAAACGATGTGTCCACCCTGGAGCAAAGGTTAAACAAACAGGCTTTGGTCGAAGTTTCAGAAACTGTCTGACTCAAGCCGGAAACGTGTACTATATTACGTTTTGTAGGTAAGTTTAATCAACTTGTCCGATATAAATGTGGATTGGGATCCAGGGTCGATGATTGCTCTTGCCTGGTATCTTGCACCTCTAGTTTCGATTTGTACTATTGCAGTAAATAACAAAGTTTCTTTGTCTACTAGTTGTGTCGAGGACTGATTGTTTCCCCGCAGGGTCAAAGAAGTCAGGTTAGAAAAACCTGATCTGGAAGTGGACTGTATGTATTGGGGTTGCGCTGCAGCACTTGTACTAGCTTGCTCGTCAGCGTTATTTATAGGCTGGGTAACCGTTGCCTTGTGCAACAAAGTGTTATGTTTTTGTTTACACAGCCTACATCTGTATTTGCTTGAGCAGTCCTTAACACCGTGATTTATTGACAAACAATTAAAACATGAATTTGTGACTTTTACTATGTGAATTCGGTCATTCACATTTTTTTCCAAAAAGTTTTTGTCCCCCCTTTGATGGAAAACGTTTCTGAGTTTTCGACTCGTTATTGTTTTGAGGGCTTAGGTTGTGTGATGGCCGCTATTGACTCTAAAGTTTTAGAATGGTGAGTCAAAAAATTGTAAAATTGTTCCCAAGATGGAACCTTTGTTATTTCTTGAAGAGAGTTTTCAAATTCCTTTGAAAGTGTTCGGGGGAGCTTGGTCGAGCATAGATATACAAGAAAAGGGTCCCAAGCGCCAGTTTCTACCCTTAAAGCATTTAAAGCTTGAATGCAGCCATTAACAGTTCGTTGTAGAGTCTGAATGGATTGGCCGCAATCTTCGGTAACTTTCGGAAGGTCAAATAAAATTTTCAATTGTTCGTTGACCTGAATCCGATTGTTCTCGTATTGAAGAACAAGATTTTTCCAGGCTATATCGAAGCCTTCATTGGTTAATGGGGCATTTGAAACTATGTTCCTAGCGTCTCCTCCAGTTTTTTGAAGCAAATGAAATAATTTTTCAATTTTACTAAGCCGCAAATTATTTAAATATAGGGCAGTAAAAAGGTCGCGGAAGGTTGGCCATTTCACAAAATCACCTAAAAATGTATCGATGTCGCAAGGTGGCAGCCGAATATAAGAAATATCACTATTTTCTAATGTTGGGGTTTCAGCAGACGAAACTCGCTCGTGCTTACTCGTGTCATTAGTCGGGGCAGAAAGCGCCAGAATTTCCGCGTTAAGTGAGGCCAAACAAGTTTTGTATGCAGCCAGGGCCTTTTTATACCGATCGCGAAGTTTCTGCCTGTCTATCGGTTGTTCGCCAGATTCCGGTTTCTTGTCCCTACACTCTTCATAAGCCCTTTTGATTTGCTGCCAAAGTGAGTCTAGTTCTACACGAAGAACTTCTAAACTATGAATGTCCTCAGCTGCCCTTGATTCGGAATACTCGCTTTCAAAATCCAAAAGGTCATTTGTACAATTAACAATTTTATCGAGTGCCATTATTTATTGGATAAACCAGAATCGTGAAAAAAACTATTAAATTGGGTCAAAAAAGTGCCTGCTAGCGATTTAACAACAACAAGTATCGAAACAATTATAATAATTTAAAAAATTTAAGAGTCCCACAAAGCGATTTGTTTCCCCGGTATTTTATTAAAATGTGATGGGGTGGTAACCCTGTTGAGGGTTTTTTTTTTAATGCAGCGGCAAAAAATGTAAAGAGTAACACAACAAGCAAGAATATTTATTTGTAGTTGTATTGTATACTTTGACTTACTTGTTGTTGTTGGGTCTTTTTTTTTTGTGTCACTGCTTGTTGATTAATTCTTCTGTTGTTGTTGTTGTGGCTGTGTGTCTGCTGATGCTGCTGCTACTGCGCCTTCTCTTTTGGTTGGCTTCAAAAAGTTGTGTCCCGTTAATAATTGTTCGCTTTATGATTTTTTATATTGTTCACTTTTTAATAATTTTATTTTCTAAAATATTTTTCTTTTTGTTTAAGATTTGTTTTTTGAAATAAACTTTTTTTGTTTTAAACTTTTATTAATTTATACAATGTATTTATTTTTGTTCTTATGCACTTTGTTTTTTGTTAAATTAATTTTTGGGGGTCAAACTGTTTTTTATTAACGAGTAGTTTTTTTATAATTTTGCACAACGTTCACTAGGTATTTAATATGGTCAAATTTCTTAAACTTTTTTAGGTTTTATAAATTTAATTAATATTTGAATTTTTCAGTCACTTTTTTTTTAATTTTTATTTACAAAATTCACTTTCACAAATATCCGGTTCGCGAGGACCAAAATGTTCGGGGTCGAACTTTAATTTTGTAAATAAAAATGCTTCGAAATTTTATGGTTTTTAATTTTAATATTTAGTTTTTATTTAATTCTAAGTTCACAATGTAGTTAATTTTCAATTGTTTGTTGGGTTTTGTCTTTTTTTTTTGTTAAGGGTCACAATGCAATTTGTTTTAATGTTTTTGTTGTTTTTTACTTTTTTACTTTTGATGTTTGCACTTTAACGATCGAAACTAGAGTGAGTTTCAATGTTTGTTAAAATGATCTTGCAAGGTAAATTAAGTTCAAGAAAAATATTGTAATGACAAAATGTGAAATAAATAAATAACAATTTAAGGACCGTTAGTATTGTACAGGGTGCTGTGTTTGTAACGAGTCATCATTAAACACTGTTTTTAGAAAAGTAGAAAATTCTTTGCGAAAGGTGCGGCTTGCACCTAGAAAGTTGCGTCCATTGTCGGAAATGACTTTACGTGGTAGCCCACGACGTCCTACAAACTTAGCAAAGGTGGCTTGGAACGCAGCGGTAGATAAATTGGAACATGCTTTAAGGTGAACTGCTTTTGTGGCAAAACACACAAATACTCATACGTAGGCTTTTACCGCGGAAGAATTTGTAAGGGTTGAACTTTTCAGTTCGAAAGGTCCAGCGAAATCGACCCTGTCGTGTGGAATGGTAAAGATAGGGTACGTCGATCAGATGGCAGAGCTGCCATAATTTGAGAGCAAGCGTTTCGTTTGTAAATAATGCAATTTTTACAATATCCTATGATCTTCCGAATGCGCACTTTGATACTCGGTATATAGAACTCTGTTTGTGCCATACGACACATTAGTTGTCACTCTCCATGAGTTAGAAAATTATTTAAATGGCATATAATAAATATAAATTGCAAAATTGAGAATTGCTCGGAATAATAATGGGATAGCGCTTTTTGTAGGGCAATGAAGAATTAGCTAACCTTCCATTGACTCGTAAAATATTATTTTTATCCAGGATTGGATTTAATGTGAGAAGAGGGCTATTTTTGGGTAAAGGTTCGGATTTGGTTAAATCTGAATACTCTGTTTTATACCATTGCTTCTGGGCAAGTAATATTAGTCGTGTTTTGACAGAATCGATTTCGGCTTGAAGGAGAGCGGTGCTATGGTAGAGTATTGGAAAATCTGGGATAGAAAAGGGTGGCTTAAAATGTCTTATGTAGCGAAAACTTTATGCCGAGGCCCGTAAGGCTCGAGGGTAGGAAGAGTAGTTGGTAAGAATATCGCAAGAAGTATTAGAATCTTCCGGACTATTAGCGCCAATGTGTAAATGGTGTGACAATGTGGTTTCAGTAGTTATATTTGCGGAGGGGTTTAGAGATGAAATACGGCAGAGTTTTGTAAGATTTAAGGGATTGCACTTTGGCCATTCGGAAGCGGGATTGGTAAGCCACGAAGGGCCATTCCACCAAAGATGATTGTTAAGCAAGTCTTGAGGTCTACAACCTCTTGACCCCAAATCGGCTGGATTGTGATGTGTGGGTACAAGATGCTATTTAGCATTTGGTAAAAGTTGATGTATTTGTGCCACCCGATTATAGAC
Organism: Pollenia angustigena; assembly: GCA_930367215.1. NCBI lineage: Eukaryota > Metazoa > Arthropoda > Insecta > Diptera > Polleniidae > Pollenia > Pollenia angustigena. Next base: position 3,324,915 of record OV884061.1, on the reverse strand, counting down.
ATATATTTCCTTCCACGTTGCTGGAGGTTTTGCTAGCCATCCTAGGACAATGGATGAATAACACCATAAAATGGCAAGTTTAATGAAGTTATCATATGGGCTAGTAGTTTAGCTAATAGCAAAGCCCCTGATAGCTCTAGCCTTGGTAATGTGATGGCTGCTAGAAAAGCAACTTTACTTTTAGAAAGAAGTAAATTAAAAAAGACCGTAGTGGATATTTGAACACGAATATACACAGCTGCGCAGTACGCCATTTTGGAAGCATCACAGAATCCATGAACTTGGATTTGATCAACGGGATTGAATTCAATCCAACGGGGAATTTGGGTTTTTTCGACAAAGGGCATATCTCGAATGATTTCGTTCCAGATTCGGAGAGAATCTTCACTTACAGACTCATCCCAATCAATCTTCTCCAGCCATAGCTGTTGTATAAGGATTTTTCCTTTGAGAACTACTGGAGAAATCCAACCCGCTGGATCAAATAATCTTGCTACGGAAGATAATATTTGGCGCTTAGTAATATGAATAATTTCGGGAATAGGTTCAAACGAGTATGTAAAATAGTCTGTAAGGGCATTCCACCGTATACCGATAGTTTTAGTGGCGCTGGCATCATACAATTTAAGAAATTCGGAATCATACATGTCTTCTTGCAGAATTGATTCTAATAATCGAGAGTCATTAGATGTAATTTTTTTTAACAGAAACCCTGCTGAGGTGAGGGATCGAATCAACTGTTGTTGGGCTTCTGCGGCACTATCGAGACAGTGACCTCCAGCAAGAATATCGTCTACATAAGTTTCCTTACGTAGGATTTGCGATGCTTTTGGGAAGATGTATTGATTATCCGATGCTACTTGTAACAGCGTTCGTTTTGCCAAGAATGGGGCACAATTAATACCAAAGGTTACGGTTTTTGAAAGAGAATCCGTTGAAAGGGCCTGTCACGCGGATCTATTAGGATTTGTCTGTACATTTTCTGAATGTCTCCGCTAAAGACATATCGGTAAAAACGCCAATTTATTATGACGGTGACTAACTCTGCTTGTAATGTAGGACCTGAATATAAAACATCGTTAAGAGAACCCCCAGATTTTGTTTTTCGAGATGCATTAAAAACTACCCGGGCTTTAGTAGTTTTATGGTCTGGACGAACGACAGCGTGATGGGGAAGATAAAAAGAACTACACTTGTCCCCTGAGATGTATTCCATCGAGGTGGTTGGTTCCATGTGATCAAGGGTTATCTATTCGCTAAGCACTTCGTTATATTAAGCGTGGAGCTGGGGATTTTTGGCGAGAGTTTGCTCCATTCTCGCGTATTGGCTTAGAGCTATAAAACGTGATGTGCCGAGAGATTTTGCTTCCGGGAATTCTTTTTTTAATGGTAGTCGAACCATATAACGACCGGCAGGGAGACGTTGTGTCGTTTTTGCGTAAAATTCTTCAAAAATTTTATCTTCTGAAGCTATAGGCCGGGATGCTGGAATTTCTTCCTGTTCCCAGAATTTTCGAAGTAATTCGTTAACGTCAGAATTTTGGCTAGAATTTGTGATAGAGGTAAAGGATAATATGGGCTGCGCTTGGATTGGTACACTGAGCACCCAGCCAAAAATGGTTTTATAGGCGGAAGCGGATCCACAAACGTTCCTCTAGATTTATATGTTTTTCGCTATTATTTCCTAAGATGAGGTCAATTGCAGAGAAAACGTTAAATTATGGATCAGCTGGTTCGACATCTGAGAGACCGAATTCACAGCTGACTTTAAAAGAGTTGGAGGGTATTTTACTTGTGACCTTATGAAGCACAATTGCCGATATTTGAAGGCTAAAATTGTTTGTTTTGGAAACTAGAGTTAAGGCACACTCTTTATCAGCGGTTTGTGTTTGCCCGCCAACTCCTATAATTTCAAATTTGGACCATTTGAAGGGGAGATTCAACCGAGCTCTATTTTTTTCTGAAATAAAAGTACTTCCGGAGCCTGGGTCTATGAGAGCTCGAATTGTGAAACGCTCTCCCCTACTTTCTATTTGAACAAGGGCTGTTCTTAAAAGGATATTTGTTTGACTTGCAGCATAATTGGAATGGAATTGAGGGTTTCTCGAAGAGTAAGATGTTGAGGGTTGCAACGATAACTCATGCGGCTGTTTATTTTGAGTATTAAAATTTGAATTTGGAGGATTAGAAGCGGAATTTTGAGTGTGGGAAGTTGACTTGTGAGTGTAGGAATTATGATTTTTGTTATTAAACGATTGATTTGCATTTGCTTTTGCATTATTGTTTGGACGCATGTCGAGTAAAGTGTGATGTGTTTTTTTTAGACATGTATTTTTGCTTTTACAATTATTTTTTGTGTGAGTAATCGAAAGGCAGTTATTGCAAAATTGGTTTTTAAAAATAAAATCAACCCTTTCTTGGATTGATAGGTTGCGAAATTGTGTGCATGATCTTAGGCCGTGTGCTTCATTTCATTACACATTTTACAATTGAGATTAAGTTTCTCCTGAGAGGAATAAGTTTGAACTCGGGATTGGGATTTGTTGGGAAATGAAGTTTTCGTGAGCTTAATTGTAGCAATTCGTTCTACTACTTCGCATCTCTTGAGAAGGAAATGGCTCAGTTGCTCCCATGTTGGCAAATTTCTACATGCGTTTAGCGATTGTTTCCATTGCGCTAGCGTTTCGTGAGGTAGTTTGGAATAAACTAAATTAACCAATTTAGGATCCCAGCCTTCCGATGATACCCCGAACGATTCCAACATGGACAGTCTGAAACGGAACTATGTGTTCTTTGTAATGATTCACTGTCTTCTACAGTTGCAACAGGAATGTTGAAAAGATTTTGAATTTGGTTATCTACCAAAACTCTTATATTTTCATATCGGGACTTAAGCGCTTGCAATGCAAGATGGAAATTATCTTCGGTAAGGGGAAATCTACTTACAATTTGTCCAGCTGTTCCTGTTGTCTTATTTCGGAGATGATATAATTTTTCTGCGTAAGTCAATCTAGGGTGATTGATAAAGACTGCTGTGAACATGTCACGAAAAGCAGGCCATTCCTCATAACTTCCAGAGAAAGTCTGAGTATCACACGGAGGCAACTTAAGGCATGTGCTGAATGATTCTTCTGGAATATTTGGAATAATGGAAGCGGTGCTTACCCGAGTGTTAATGTTTTCTCTTTGTGGTTTTATACGATCAAGAAGCTTTGAGATATTGAGGTAGTGCATCTCGACACATGCGTCGTATTGCTCTTGGGCTGTGGTTTTTATTTCCTCGATCTGATCGGAGAGTATTTAGTCCTCATATGACTTCTCTACTTTATTCCAGCGACCGTCATGATCTTTCATCTTCAGGTCTAAAAGAGCCTTGGATTAGGCTGAAGAATGTTGTGCCTCGCTTCTTTTGCAACAGGCCATGAAATTTTTCGAATCGAACGCCAATCTATCTTGTGGTGAAGCCATTTTGAATATAAAGATTTAACTTTGTACAAGGAAAAGCTCGGTTAAAATTTGTTGAAAACTGATGAGTTTATGTACTTTAAGTGGAAATGTAGAGTTTTTGCTTGTCTTCAATAATATTTATGTGTCAAACGGAATAAATAATTATAGGTTTTTATTTTCTTTTTTGTAAGACAAGAAAATAATTATCGGTTCAAAGCAATGTAGATCTAGAATCTTTAATATTTTCTTTTATGTATGGGAAAAGAATAACTAGCGGCTTTAAAATGTAGATCGAGAGTCTATACAAGAAAAAATAATTAGCAGTTAAAAATTTATCGTTAAAGTTTATTCTTTTATGTGGCAAAATAAATATTATATGAAATTAAAACTTTATGGCTTGAATTCTGTTTTTATTTGTGTACAACGGACTTAAAAGCGATGTTAATTCTGGAATGTCAAATATTTTCTTTTCTGTGACAAAGATAATATAGAGTATTATAAAAATTAAAGATTATAGCGAGTATCGATTGTTATTAAAATTATTTTCTTTTATATGCCAAAGAAAATATAGAGCGTAATAAAATATATATATGTATATATATATATATATATATATATATATATATATATATATATATATATATGTATGTCATGGCGATGTGTTGGGGACCGTAAAATTATTAACTTTTTTTTTTATCGATTTTTGTGCATTTCGACAATTTGGAAACCCAAATACAATATTTTTCTCCAAAACTTTCTACAATTTAAAAAAAACAGTTTTTAGTATGCACCGCATTCATACGGGTCCTGTAATTACGTTACGTTTTCTCTGGGAACCGGGGCTCATAAAAAACTCTGTGTATATCAAAATTCATGTTGCCATACTTACACTTGATTTTGGTATTGGTAATGCAGTTTTCTTTCAATTTATTAAAAGTTATCAACATCATCGCACAGCCTAAACGCCTGAAGCTAAACACTTGAAATTTGGACAAGAGATTGGTCACTCACCAAATCGGTCCACTAAGACGGGATTTTTGGAAATTCAAAAGTTTAGGGGGTAAAATAGGGTAAAAACGGGAAAATTCGAAAATTTCAAAACTAAAAGATATACAAAAAAATGTAATACATATCGCTGTTCTTTACAAAAATTAGCGGACAGGTGTCTGGTACTTTTTTGAAATTCGGCCCTTTTAGGGAGTAAACAGGTAAAATCTAAATTTTGGTACTTATTTGAACCACATCTATCTTTAGAACCAATAAACATAGAAACAAAATTTATACCACATTCGAAAGTGATCAAAAAATACGAATATAGATTTGGTACTTTTTCGAAATTCGAACATTTTAGGGGTGAAAATCGTGATTTTTTTGGTACTTTTTACAAAACCATTTTTCTCCATTCATTGACATATTCGTACCAAATTATAGGCTCCCACTACAGTACTGAAATTTTTGACACTTTAATGGGAGGAACAAATAGTACCAAAAAAAGGAAATACGTGAAATTTTATACTTTTCTTTAGCTTTTTGGACCAACAACTGGTACTTTTTGAATTTCCGTTAGTATTGGACCTAAAAACATAAAATTAAACATGGAAGGACTTGAGTGAATGACAATCTGTATGAGAGATCTTTTTGGTACTTTTTGGTTTTTTAACTGGTACTTTTTTAAAATTTTCGCTAATATTGGTCTTATGAACATAAAATTAAACCTGCATGGTCCTGAGTGAATGAGAATCTCAAAAAGCGCTTATTGGTACTTTTTAGTTTTTAAACTGGTACTTTTTGAATAGCCGTTAGTATTGGACCTAGAAACATAAAATTTAAGATGCACTGTCCTGGGTGGATGAAAATATATAAGAGTGAACTTTTTGTTCTTTTTTATTTTTTGACTGGTACTTTTTGAATTTCCATTGGAATTGAACCTAGAAAGATAAAATTAAACATGCAAGCTCCTGAATGAATGAGAATCTGTAAGAGGGCTTTTTGATACTTTTTTGTTCTTTAACTGGTAGTTTTTGAATTTCCGTTATTATTGGACCTAGAAACATAAAATTCAACATGTTATGTCCTGAGTGGATGAGAATCTATGAGAGAACATTTTGGTACTTTTTTGTCTTTAACTGGTCCTTTTTGAATCTCCGTTAGTATTGGACCTAGAAACATAAAATTAAACATGCAAGGTCTTGAGTGAATGGTACTTTTTTAATTTCCGTAAGTAATGGACCTAGAAATATAAAATTAAACATGCAAGGTCCTGAGTGAATAAGAATCTCAAAAAGCGCTTATTGGTACTTTTAAGTTCTTAAACTGGTACTTTTTTAATTTCCGTAAGTATTGGACCTAGAAACATAAAATTTAAGATGCACTGTCCTGGGTGGATGAAAATATATAAGAGGGAACTTTTTGTTCTTTTTTATTCTTTGACTGGTACTTTTTGAATTTCCATTGGTATTGGACCTAGAAAGATAAAATTAAACATGCAAGCTCCTGAGTGAATGAGAATCTGTAAGAGGGCTTTTTGGTACTTTTTTTTGTTCGTTTACTGGTACTTTTTGAACTACCGTTAGTATTGCACCTAGAAACATAAAATTAAACATGCAAGGTCTTGAGTGAATGAGAATCTGTAAAAGCGCATTTTGGTACTTTTTTTTTCTTTAGCTGGTACTTTTTTAATTTCCGTAAGTAATGGACCTAGAAATATAAAATTAAACATGCAAGGTCCTGAGTGAATAAGAATCTCAAAAAGCGCTTATTGGTACTTTTAAGTTCTTAAACTGGAACTTTTTTAATTTCCGTAAGTATTGGACCTAGAAACATAAAATTTAAGATGCACTGTCCTGGGTGGATGAAAATATATAAGAGGGAACTTTTTGTTCTTTTTTATTCTTTGACTGGTACTTTTTGAATTTCCATTGGTATTGGACCTAGAAAGATAAAATTAAACATGCAAGCTCCTGAGTGAATGAGAATCTGTAAGAGGGCTTTTTGGTACTTTTTTGTTCTTTAACTGGTACTCTTTGAATTTCCGTTATTATTGGACCTAGAAACATAAAATTCATCATGCAATGTCCTGAGTGAATGAGAATCTGTAAAAGCGCATTTTGGAACTTTTTTGTTCTTTAGCTGGTACTTTTTTAATTTCCGTAAGTAATGGACCTAGAAACAAAATTAAACATGCAAGGTCCTGAGTAAATGACAATCTGTAAGAGGGCTTTTTGGAATTTTTTTTGTTCATTTACTATTACTTTTTGAATTCCCGTTAGTATTGGACCTAGAAACATTAAATTAAACATGCAAGGTCCTGAGTGAATGAGAATCTGTAGAGGGCCGTTTGGTACTTTTGTTGTTTTTTAACTGGTCCTTTTTGAAAATTTGAAAATTCAGCATGCAATGTTATGATTGGATGAGGATCTATAAGATGGAACTTTTTGTTACATTTTTATTTATTAACTTGAATTTCCGTTAGTATTGGACCTAAGAAAGATAAAATTAAACATGCAAGGTCCTGAGTGAATGAGATTCTGTTAGAGGTTTTTGGTACTATTTTGTTCTTTAACTGTCACCTTATTAATTTCCGTATTTATTAGGTCTAGAAACATAAAATTAAACATGCAAGTTCTTAAGTGAATAAGTTCTGGCCAAAACGATCCTGCTAACCTCATACCTCCTAAACTAAAAGAGATAAAACTCATTAACACTTATTGTTGTTCATTAAAAAAATTCGCTAACCTCATATCTCCTTAACTAAAAGAGATACACAAAATTTAATACTTATTATTGTTTATTAAAAGGTGGTACTTTTTCGAGGTACGCCCTTTTTGGGGTGTAAAAGGGTAAATAAAAATTATATCACTTCGTAGCTTATCTAAACCTTTTTTGAAGTTACTGACTGATTCATCATCGCACATTCTAAACTCCTGAAGCTAAAAAGCTAACTTTTTGGCCGGAGGCTTGCCTCTCGCCAAATCGATCCCGCTAACATAAAAAACCCAAAACTAAAAGAGATCCAAAAAGATTAACACTTATTGTTCTTCATTAAAATAATAAGAGGACAGGTGCCTGGTACTTTTTTGAAAATTGGTCCTTTTGGGGAGTAAACGCGTTAAGCCTGTTCATATTTTGGAACCTTTTTGTCACGCCATCTATCTATCTTTTAAAGCAAAACATTTTCTGCATTCTATGACAAAAACGTACAAAATTATGGGCTCCTCCTACAACATTGAAATTTTTAATACATAAATGGGGAGAAAATAGTATCAAAAATGATAATACGGGAAATTAACATTCTTTTATTTGCTTTTGTGTTCTATGAGTGGTACTTTTTGAATTTTCTATAATATTGACCTTAGAAACACAAAATTATAGGTGTAAAGCCCTGTGTGAATATCAACCGATGAGATGAAAAATGTTGGAACTTTTTGCTAAAACCTAGATACATGTACTTTAGCATATCATGTTCATGAAAGAAAAGACCCGATTACAAAGTAGCGGGTTAAATGCAAGAATTAAAACACGATTGGTTCTAGAAAAACAAAGTTTGGCATAAAAATATGTCCACGAAGTAATAGGAGACGCTAACGAAGTAGCGGGTTAAATGCTAGTATTTCAATAATTTTATTTAAAAAGGGTGGTTTTTGGCGATTTATAGCTAAACTCAATTATTATTTAAAAAATTTAGCGATTTTTTATTGTTTGTTTCATTATATTTCAATAATTTTATTTAAAAAGGGTGGTTTTTGGCAATTTATAGCTAAACTCAATTATTATTTAAAAAATTTAGCGATTTTTTATTGTTTTTTTCATTATATTTCAATAATCTTATTTAAAAAAGGGTGGTTTTTAGCGATTTATAGCTAAATTCAATTATAATTGAAAAAATTTATCGATTTTTTATTGTTTTTTATTATATTTCAATAATTTTATTTAAAAAGTTTAGCGATTTTTTATTGTTTTTTTCGTTATATTTCAATAATTTTATTTAAAAAAGGGTGGTTTTTGGCGATTTATAGCTAAATTCAATTATTATTTGAAAAATGTAACGATTTTTTATTGTTTTTTCATTATATCTCAATAATTTTATTTAAAAAATTTAGCGATTTTTTATTGTTTTTTCATTATATTTCAATAATTTTATTTAAAAAAGGGTGGTTTTTGGCGATTTATAGCTAAATTCAATTATTATTTGAAAAATGTAGCGATTTTTTGTTGTTTTTGCATTATATTTCAATAATTTTATTTAAAAAATTTAGCGATTTTTATTGTTTTTTCATTATATTTCAATAATTTTATTTAAAAAAGGGTGGTTTTTGGCGATTTATAGCTAAATTCAATTATTGTTTGAAAAATGTAGCGATTTTGTATTGTTTTTTCATTATATTTCAATAATTTTCTTTAAAAAATTTAGCGATTTTTTATTGTTTTTTCATTATATTTCAATAATTTTATTTAAAACAGGGTGGTTTTTGGCGATTTATAGCTAAATTCAATTATTATTTGAAAAATGTAGCGATTTTTTATTGTTTTTTCATTATATTTCAATATATATATATATTTTGGCGATTAATAGCTAAATTCAATTATTATTTAAAAAATGTAGCGATTTTTTATTGATTTTTCATTATATTTCAATAATTTTATTTAAAAAATTTAGCAATTTTTTATTGTTTTTTCATTATATGTATTTCAATAATTTTATTTAAAAAAGGGTGGTTTTTGGCGATTTATAGCTAAATTCAATTATTATTTGAAAAATGTAGCGATTTTTTATTGTTTTTTCATTTTATTTCAATAATTTTATTTAAAAAATTTAGCGATTTTTTATTGTTTTTTCATTATATTTCAATAATTTTATTTAAAAAAAGGGTGGTTTTTGGCGATTTATAGCTAAATTCAATTATTATTTGAAAAATGTAGCGATTTTTATTGTTTTTTCATTATATTTCAATAATTTTATTTAAAAAATTTAGCGATTTTTTTTTGTTTTTTTCATTATATTTCAATAATTTTATTTAAAAAAGGGTGGTTTTTAGCGATTTATAGCTAAATTTAATTATTAGTTAAGCAATTTAGCGATTTTTTATTGTTTTTTCATTTTATTTCAATAATTTTATTTAATAACGGGTGGTTTTTAGCGATTTATAGCTAAATTTAATTATTAGTTAAGCAATTTAGCGATTTTTTATTGTTTTTTCATTATATTTCAATAATTTTATTTAAAAAAGGGTGGTTTTTAGCGATTTATAGCTAAATTCAATTATTAGTTAAGCAATTTAGCGATTTTTTATTGTTTTTTCATTTTATTTCAATAATTTTATTTAATAACGGGTGGTTTTTAGCGATTTATAGCTAAATTTAATTATTATTTTTTATTGTTTTTTCATTATATTTCAATAATTTTATTTAAAAAAGGGTGGTTTTTAGCGATTTATAGCTAAATTTAATTATTAGTTAAGCAATTTAGCGATTTTTTATTGTTTTTTTCATTATATTTCAATAATTTTATTTAAAAAAGGGTGGTTTTAGGCGATTTATAGCTAAATTCAATTATTATTTAAAAAATGTAGCGATTTTTTATTGTTTTTTCATTATATTTCAATAATTTTATTTAATAACGGGTGGTTTTTAGCGATTTATAGCTAAATTCAATTATTAGTTAACCAATTTAGCGATTTTTTATTGTTTTTTCATTTTATTTCAATAATTTTATTTAATAACGGGTGGTTTTTAGCGATTTATAGCTAAATTTAATTATTAGTTAAGCAATTTAGCGATTTTTTATTGTTTTTTCATTATATTTCAATAATTTTATTTAAAAAAGGGTGGTTTTAGGCGATTTATAGCTAAATTCAATTATTATTTAAAAAATGTAGCGATTTTTTATTGTTTTTTCATTTTATTTCAATAATTTTATTTAAAAAATTTAGCGATTTTTTATTGTTTTTTCATTATATTTCAATAATTTTATTTAAAAAAGGGTGTTTTTTGGCGATTTATAGCTAAATTCAATTACTAGTTAAACAATTTAGCGATTTTTTATTGTTTTTTCATTATATTTCAATAATTTTATTTAATAACGGGTGGTTTTTAGCGATTTATAGCTAAATTCAATTATAAGTTAAGCAATTTAGCGATTTTTTATTGTTTTTTCATTTTATTTCAATAATTTTATTTAATAACGGGTGGTTTTTAGCGATTTATAGCTAAATTTAATTATTAGTTAAGCAATTTAGCGATTTTTTATTGTTTTTTCATTATATTTCAATAATTTTATTTAAAAAAGGGTGGTTTTAGGCGATTTATAGCTAAATTCAATTATTATTTAAAAAATGTAGCGATTTTTTATTGTGTTTTCATTTTATTTCAATAATTTTATTTAAAAAATTTAGCGATTTTTTATTGTTTTTTCATTATATTTCAATAATTTTATTTAAAAAAGGGTGTTTTTTGGCGATTTATAGCTAAATTCAATTACTAGTTAAACAATTTAGCGATTTTTTATTGTTTTTTCATTATATTTCAATAATTTTATTTAATAACGGGTGGTTTTTAGCGATTTATAGCTAAATTCAATTATTAGTTAAGCAATTTAGCGATTTTTTATTGTTTTTTCATTTTATTTCAATAATTTTATTTAATAACGGGTGGTTTTTAGCGATTTATAGCTAAATTTAATTATTAGTTAAGCAATTTAGCGATTTTTTATTGTTTTTTCATTATATTTCAATAATTTTATTTAAAAAAGGGTGGTTTTAGGCGATTTATAGCTAAATTCAATTACTAGTTAAACAATTTAGCGATTTTTTATTGTTTTTTCATTATATTTCAATAATTTTATTTAATAACGGGTGGTTTTTAGCGATTTATAGCTAAATTCAATTATTAGTTAAGCAATTTAGCGATTTTTTATTGTTTTTTCATTTTATATCAATAATTTTATTTAATAACGGGTGGTTTTTAGCGATTTATAGCTAAATTTAATTATAAGTTAAGCAATTTAGCGATTTTTTATTGTTTTTTCATTATATTTCAATAATTTTATTTAAAAAAGGGTGGTTTTTGGCGATTTATAGCTAAATTCAATTATTATTTGAAAAATGTAGCAATTTTTTATTGTTTTTTCATTATATTTCAATATATATATATATATATATATATATATATATATATATATATATATATTTTGGCGATTTATAGCTAAATTCAATTATAATTTAAAAAATGTAGCGATTTTTGATTGTTTTTTCATTATATTTCAATAATTTTATTTAGAAAAGGGTGGTTTTTGGCGATTTATAGCTAAATTCAATTATTATATGAAAAATGTAGCGATTTTTTATTGTTTTTTCATTTTATTTCAATAATTTTATTTAAAAAATTTAGCGATTTTTTATTGTTTTTTCATTATATTTCAATAATTTTATTTAAAAAAGGGTGGTTTTTGGCGATTTATAGCTAAATTCAATTATTATTTGAAAAATGTAGCGATTTTTTATTGTTTTTTCATTATATTTCAATAATTTTATTTAAAAAATTTAGCGATTTTTTATTGTTTTTTCATTATATTTCAATAATTTTATTTAAAAAAGGGTGTTTTTTTTGGCGATTTATAGCTAAATTCAATTACTAGTTAAACAATTTAGCGATTTTTTATTGTTTTTTCATTATATTTCAATAATTTTATTTAATAACGGGTGGTTTTTAGCGATTTATAGCTAAATTCAATTATTAGTTAAGCAATTTAGCGATTTTTTATTGTTTTTTCATTTTATTTCAATAATTTTATTTAATAACGGGTGGTTTTTAGCGATTTATAGTTAAATTTAATTATTAGTTAAGCAATTTAGCGATTTTTTATTGTTTTTTCATTATATTTCAATAATTATATTTAAAAAAGGGTGGTTTTAGGCGGTTTATAGCTAAATTCAATTATTATTTAAAAAATGTAGCGATTTGTTATTGTTTTTTCATTATATTTCAATAATTTTATTTAAAAAAGGGTGGTTTTTGGCGATTTATAGCTAAATTCAATTACTAGTTAAACAATTCAGCGATTTTTTATTGTTTTTTCATTATATTTCAATAATTTTTTTTAATAACGGGTGGTTTTTAGCGATTTATAGCTAAATTCAATTATTAGTTAAGCAATTTAGCGATTTTTTATTGTTTTTTCATTATATTTCAATAATTTTATTTAAAAAAGGGTGGTTTTTGGCGATTTATAGCTAAATTCAATTATTATTTAAAAAATGTAGCGATTTTTTATTGTTTTTTCATTATATGTATTTCAATAATTTTATTTAAAAAATTTAGTGATTTTTTATTGTTTTTCATTATATTTCAATAATTTTATTAAAAAAAAGGGTGGTTTTTAGCGATTTATAGCTAAATTCAATTATTTAGCGATTTTTTTTTATTATATTTCAATAATTTTATTTAAAAAAGGGGGGTTTTTAGCGATTTATAGCTAAATTCAATTATTATTTAAAAAATTTTGCGATTTTTATTGTTTTTTCATTATATTTCAATAATTTTATTTAAAAATGAGTGGTTTTAGGCGATTTATAGCTAAATTCAATTATTATTTAAAAAATGTAGCAATTTTTTATTGTTTTTTCATTATATTTCAATAATTTTATTTAAAAAATTTAGCGATTTTTTATTGTTTTTTCATTGTATTTCAATAATTTTATTTAAAAAATTGTGTTTTTTGGCGATTTATAGCTAAATTCAATTACTAGTTAAACAATTTAGCGATTTTTTATTGTTTTTTCATTATATTTCAATAATTTTATTTAATAACGGGTGGTTTTTAGCGATTTATAGCTAAATTCAATTATTAGTTAAGCAATTTAGCGATTTTTTATTGTTTTTTCATTATATTTCAATAATTTTATTTAAAAAAGGGTGGTTTTTGGCGATTTATAGCTAAATTCAATTATTATTTAAAAAATGTAGCGATTTTTTATTGTTTTTTCATTATATTTCAATAATTTTATTTAAAAAATTTAGTGATTTTTTATTGTTTTTCATTATATTTCAATAATTTTATTAAAAAAGGGTGGTTTTTAGCGATTTATAGCTAAATTCAATTATTTAGCGATTTTTTTTTATTATATTTCAATAATTTTATTTAAAAAAGGGGGGTTTTTAGCGATTTATAGCTAAATTTAATTATTAGTTAAGCAATTTAGCGATTTTTTATTGTTTTTTCATTATATTTCAATAATTTTATTTAAAAAAACGGTGGTTTTAGGCGATTTATAGCTAAATTCAATTATTATTTGAAAAATGTAGCGATTTTTTATTGTTTTTTCATTATATTTCAATAATTTTATTTAAAAAATTTAGCGATTTTTTATTGTTTTTTCATTATATTTCAATAATTTTATTTAAAAAAGGGTGTTTTTTGGCGATTTATAGCTAAATTCAATTACTAGTTAAACAATTTAGCGATTTTTTGTTGTTTTTTCATTATATTTCAATAATTTTATTTAATAACGGGTGGTTTTTAGCGATTTATAGCTAAATTCAATTATTAGATAAGCAATTTAGCGATTTTTTATTGTTTTTTCATTTTATTTCAATAATTTTATTTAATAACGGGTGGTTTTTAGCGATTTATAGCTAAATTTAATTATTAGTTAAGCAATTTAGCGATTTTTTATTGTTTTTTCATTATATTTCAATAATTTTATTTAAAAAAGGGTGGTTTTTGGCGATTTATAGCTAAATTCAATTATAATTTAAAAAATGTAGCGATTTTTTATTGTTTTTTCATTATATTTCAATAATTTTATTTAAAAAAGGGTGGTTTTTGGCGATTTATAGCTAAATTCAATTATTATTTGAAAAATGTAGCGATTTTTTATTGTTTTTTCATTTTATTTCAATAGTTTTATTAAAAAAATTTAGCGATTTTTTATTGTTTTTTCATTATATTTCAATAATTTTATTTAAAAAAGGGTGGTTTTTGGCGATTTATAGCTAAATTCAATTATTATTTGAAAAATGTGGCGATTTTTTATTGTTTTTTCATTATATTTCAATAATTTTATTTAAAAAATTTATCGATTTTTTATTGTTTTTTCATTATATTTCAATAATTTTATTTAAAAAAGGGTGTTTTTTTTGGCGATTTATAGCTAAATTCAATTACTAGTTAAACAATTTAGCGATTTTTTATTGTTTTTTCATTATATTTCAATAATTTTATTTAATAACGGGTGGTTTTTAGCGATTTATAGCTAAATTCAATTATTAGTTAAGCAATTTAGCGATTTTTTATTGTTTTTTCATTATATTTCAATAATTTTATTTAATAACGGGTGGTTTTTAGCGATTTATAGCTAAATTCAATTAATAGTTAAACAATTTAGCGATTTTTTATTGTTTTTTCATTATATTTCAATAATTTTATTTAATAACGGGTGGTTTTTAGCGATTTATAGCTAAATTCAAGTATTAGTTAAGCAATTTAGCGATTTTTAATTGTTTTTTCATTATATTTCAATAATTTTATTTAATAACGGGTGGTTTTTAGCGATTTATAGCTAAATTCAATTACTAGTTAAACAATTTAGCGATTTTTTATTGTTTTTTCATTATATTTCCATAATTTTATTTAATAACGGGTGGTTTTTAGCGATTTATAGCTAAATTTAATTATTAGTTAAGCAATTTAGCGATTTTTTATTGTTTTTTCATTATATTTCAATAATTTTATTTAAAAAATTTAGCGATTTTTTATTGTTTTTTCATTATATTTCAATAATTTTATTTAAAAAAGGGTGGTTTTTGGCGATTTATAGCTAAATTCAATTATTATTTAAGAAATGTAGCGATTTTTTATTGTTTTTTCATTATATTTCAATAATTTTATTTAATAACGGGTGGTTTTTAGCGATTTATAGCTAAATTTAATTATTAGTTAAGCAATTTAGCGATTTTTTATTGTTTTTTCATTATATTTCAATAATTTTATTTAAAAAAGGGTGGTTTTTAGCGATTTATAGCTAAATTCAATTATTAGTTAAGCAATTTAGCGATTTTTTATTGTTTTTTCATTTTATTTCAATAATTTTATTTAATAACGGGTGGTTTTTAGCGATTTATAGCTAAATTTAATTATTATTTTTTATTGTTTTTTCATTATATTTCAATAATTTTATTTAAAAAAGGGTGGTTTTTAGCGATTTATAGCTAAATTTAATTATTAGTTAAGCAATTTAGCGATTTTTTATTGTTTTTTCATTATATTTCAATAATTTTATTTAAAAAAAGGGTGGTTTTAGCGATTTTTTATTGTTTTTTCATTATATTTCAATAATTTTATTTAAAAAAGGGTGGTTTTAGGCGATTTATAGCTAAATTCAATTATTATTTAAAAAATGTAGCGATTTTTTATTGTTTTTTCATTTTATTTCAATAATTTTATTTAAAAAATTTAGCGATTTTTTATTGTTTTTTCATTATATTTCAATAATTTTATTTAAAAAAGGGTGTTTTTTGGCGATTTATAGCTAAATTCAATTACTAGTTAAACAATTTAGCGATTTTTTATTGTTTTTTCATTATATTTCAATAATTTTATTTAATAACGGGTGGTTTTTAGCGATTTATAGCTAAATTCAATTATTAGTTAAGCAATTTAGCGATTTTTTATTGTTTTTTCATTTTATTTCAATAATTTTATTTAATAACGGGTGGTTTTTAGCGATTTATAGCTAAATTTAATTATTAGTTAAGCAATTTAGCGATTTTTTATTGTTTTTTCATTATATTTCAATAATTTTATTTAAAAAAGGGTGGTTTTAGGCGATTTATAGCTAAATTCAATTACTAGTTAAACAATTTAGCGATTTTTTATTGTTTTTTCATTATATTTCAATAATTTTATTTAATAACGGGTGGTTTTTAGCGATTTATAGCTAAATTCAATTACTAGTTAAGCAATTTAGCGATTTTTTATTGTTTTTTCATTTTATTTCAATAATTTTATTTAATAACGGGTGGTTTTTAGCGATTTATAGCTAAATTTAATTATAAGTTAAGCAATTTAGCGATTTTTTATTGTTTTTTCATTATATTTCAATAATTTTATTTAAAAAAGGGTGGTTTTTGGCGATTTATAGCTAAATTCAATTATTATTTGAAAAATGTAGCAATTTTTTATTGTTTTTTCATTATATTTCAATATATATATATATATATATATATATATATATATATTTTGGCGATTTATAGCTAAATTCAATTATAATTTAAAAAATGTAGCGATTTTTTATTGTTTTTTCATTATATTTCAATAATTTTATTTAGAAAAGGGTGGTTTTTGGCGATTTATAGCTAAATTCAATTATTATATGAAAAATGTAGCGATTTTTTATTGTTTTTTCATTTTATTTCAATAATTTTATTTAAAAAATTTAGCGATTTTTTATTGTTTTTTCATTATATTTCAATAATTTTATTTAAAAAAGGGTGGTTTTTGGCGATTTATAGCTAAATTCAATTATTATTTGAAAAATGTAGCGATTTTTTATTGTTTTTTCATTATATTTCAATAATTTTATTTAAAAAATTTAGCGATTTTTTATTGTTTTTTCATTATATTTCAATAATTTTATTTAAAAAAGGGTGTTTTTTTGGCGATTTATAGCTAAATTCAATTACTAGTTAAACAATTTAGCGATTTTTTATTGTTTTTTCATTATATTTCAATAATTTTATTTAATAACGGGTGGTTTTTAGCGATTTATAGCTAAATTCAATTATTAGTTAAGCAATTTATCGATTTTTTATTGTTTTTTCATTTTATTTCAATAATTTTATTTAATAACGGGTGGTTTTTAGCGATTTATAGTTAAATTTAATTATTAGTTAAGCAATTTAGCGATTTTTTATTGTTTTTTCATTTTATTTCAATAATTATATTTAAAAAAGGGTGGTTTTAGGCGATTTATAGCTAAATTCAATTATTATTTAAAAAATGTAGCGATTTTTTATTGTTTTTTCATTATATTTCAATAATTTTATTTAAAAAAGGGTGGTTTTTGGCGATTTATAGCTAAATTCAATTACTAGTTAAACAATTCAGCGATTTTTTATTGTTTTTTCATTATATTTCAATAATTTTTTTTAATAACGGGTGGTTTTTAGCGATTTATAGCTAAATTCAATTATTAGTTAAGCAATTTAGCGATTTTTTATTGTTTTTTCATTATATTTCAATAATTTTATTTAAAAAAGGGTAGTTTTTGGCGATTTATAGCTAAATTCAATTATTATTTAAAAAATGTAGCGATTTTTTATTGTTTTTCATTATGTTTCAATAATTTTATTAAAAAAAAGGGTGGTTTTTAGCGATTTATAGCTAAATTCAATTATTTAGCGATTTTTTTTTATTATATTTCAATAATTTTATTTAAAAAAAGGGGGTTTTTAGCGATTTATAGCTAAATTCAATTATTATTTAAAAAATTTTGCGATTTTTATTGTTTTTTCATTATATTTCAATAATTTTATTTAAAAATGAGTGGTTTTAGGCGATTTATAGCTAAATTCAATTATTATTTAAAAAATGTAGCAATTTTTTATTGTTTTTTCATTATATTTCAATAATTTTATTTAAAAAATTTAGCGATTTTTTATTGTTTTTTCATTATATTTCAATAATTTTATTTAAAAAATTGTGTTTTTTGGCGATTTATAGCTAAATTCAATTACTAGTTAAACAATTTAGCGATTTTTTATTGTTTTTTCATTATATTTCAATAATTTTATTTAATAACGGGTGGTTTTTAGCGATTTATAGCTAAATTCAATTATTAGTTAAGCAATTTAGCGATTTTTTATTGTTTTTTCATTATATTTCAATAATTTTATTTAAAAAAGGGTAGTTTTTGGCGATTTATAGCTAAATTCAATTATTATTTAAAAAATGTAGCGATTTTTTATTGTTTTTTCATTATATTTCAATAATTTTATTTAAAAAATTTAGTGATTTTTTATTGTTTTTCATTATATTTCAATAATTTTATTAAAAAAGGGTGGTTTTTAGCGATTTATAGCTAAATTCAATTATTTAGCGATTTTTTTTTATTATATTTCAATAATTTTATTTAAAAAAGGGGGGTTTTTAGCGATTTATAGCTAAATTTAATTATTAGTTAAGCAATTTAGCGATTTTTTATTGTTTTTTCATTATATTTCAATAATTTTATTTAAAAAACGGTGGTTTTAGGCGATTTATAGCTAAATTCAATTATTATTTGAAAAATGTATCGATTTTTTATTGTTTTTTCATTATATTTCAATAATTTTATTTAAAAAATTTAGCGATTTTTTATTGTTTTTTCATTATATTTCAATAATTTTATTTAAAAAAGGGTGTTTTTTGGCGATTTATAGCTAAATTCAATTACTAGTTAAACAATTTAGCGATTTTTTGTTGTTTTTTCATTATATTTCAATAATTTTATTTAATAACGGGTGGTTTTTAGCGATTTATAGCTAAATTCAATTATTAGATAAGCAATTTAGCGATTTTTTATTGTTTTTTCATTTTATTTCAATAATTTTATTTAATAACGGGTGGTTTTTAGCGATTTATAGCTAAATTTAATTATTAGTTAAGCAATTTAGCGATTTTTTATTGTTTTTTCATTATATTTCAATAATTTTATTTAAAAAAGGGTGGTTTTTGGCGATTTATAGCTAAATTCAATTATAATTTAAAAAATGTAGCGATTTTTTATTGTTTTTTCATTATATTTCAATAATTTTATTTAAAAACGGGTGGTTTTTGGCGATTTATAGCTAAATTCAATTATTATTTGAAAAATGTAGCGATTTTTTATTGTTTTTTCATTTTATTTCAATAATTTTATTAAAAAAATTTAGCGATTTTTTATTGTTTTTTCATTATATTTCAATAATTTTATTTAAAAAAGGGTGGTTTTTGGCGATTTATAGCTAAATTCAATTATTATTTGAAAAATGTGGCGATTTTTTATTGTTTTTTCATTATATTTCAATAATTTTATTTAAAAAATTTAGCGATTTTTTATTGTTTTTTCATTATATTTCAATAATTTTATTTAAAAAAGGGTGTTTTTTTGGCGATTTATAGCTAAATTCAATTACTAGTTAAACAATTTAGCGATTTTTTATTGTTTTTTCATTATATTTCAATAATTTTATTTAATAACGGGTGGTTTTTAGCGATTTATAGCTAAATTCAATTATTAGTTAAGCAATTTAGCGATTTTTTATTGTTTTTTCATTATATTTCAATAATTTTATTTAATAACGGGTGGTTTTTAGCGATTTATAGCTAAATTCAATTACTAGTTAAACAATTTAGCGATTTTTTATTGTTTTTTCATTATATTTCAATAATTTTATTTAATAACGGGTGGTTTTTAGCGATTTATAGCTAAATTCAAGTATTAGTTAAGCAATTTAGCGATTTTTAATTGTTTTTTCATTATATTTCAATAATTTTATTTAATAACGGGTGGTTTTTAGCGATTTATAGCTAAATTCAATTACTAGTTAAACAATTTAGCGATTTTTTATTGTTTTTTCCTTATATTTCAATAATTTTATTTAATAACGGGTGGTTTTTAGCGATTTATAGCTAAATTTAATTATTAGTTAAGCAATTTAGCGATTTTTTATTGTTTTTTCATTATATTTCAATAATTTTATTTAAAAAAGGGTGGTTTAAGGCGATTTATAGCTAAATTCAATTATTATTTAAAAAATGTAGCGATTTTTTATTGTTTTTTCATTATATTTCAATAATTTTATTCAATAACGGGTGGTTTTTAGCGATTTATAGCTAAATTCAATTATTAGTTAAGCAATTTAGCGATTTTTTATTGTTTTTTCATTATATTTCAATAATTTTATTTAATAACGGGTGGTTTTTAGCGATTTATAGCTAAATTCAATTACTAGTTAAACAATTTAGCGATTTTTTATTGTTTTTTCATTATATTTCAATAATTTTATATAATAACGGGTGGTTTTTAGCGATTTATAGCTAAATTTAATTATTAGTTAAGCAATTTAGCGATTTTTTATTGTTTTTTCATTATATTTCAATAATTTTATTTAAAAAAGGGTGGTTTTAGGCGATTTATAGCTAAATTCAATTATTATTTAAAAAATGTAGCGATTTTTTATTGTTTTTTCATTATATTTCAATAATTTTATTTAAAAAAGGGTGGTTTTTGGCGATTTATAGTTAAATTCAATTACTAGTTAAACAATTTAGCGATTTTTTATTGTTTTTTCATTATATTTCAATAATTTTATTTAAAAAAGGGTGGTTTTAGGCGATTTATAGCTAAATTCAATTATTTTTTAAAAAATGTAGGGAGTTTTTATTGTTTTTTCATTATATTTCAATAATTTTATTTAAAAAAGGGTGGTTTTAGGCGATTTATAGCTAAATTCAATTACTAGTTAAACAATTTAGCGATTTTTTATTGTTTTTTCATTATATTTCAATAATTTTATTTTATAACGGGTGGTTTTTAGTGATTTATAGCTAAATTCAATTATTAGTTAAGCAATTTAGCGATTTTTTATTGTTTTTTCATTATATTTCAATAATTTTATTTAATAACGGGTGGTTTTTAGCGATTTATAGCTAAATTCAATTACTAGTTAAACAATTTAGCGATTTTTTATTGTTTTTTCATTATATTTCAATAATTTTATTTAATAACGGGTGGTTTTTAGCGATTTATAGCTAAATTTAATTATTAGTTAAGCAATTTAGCGATTTTTTATTGTTTTTTCATTATATTTCAATAATTTTATTTAAAAAAGGGTGGTTTTAGGCGATTTATAGCTAAATTCAATTATTATTTAAAAAATGTAGCGATTTTTTATTGTTTTTTCATTATATTTCAATAATTTTATTTAAAAAAGGGTGGTTTTTGGCGATTTATAGTTAAATTCAATTACGAGTTAAACAATTTAGCGATTTTTTATTGTTTTTTCATTATATTTCAATAATTTTATTTAAAAAAGGGTGGTTTTAGGCGATTTATAGCTAAATTCAATTATTATTTAAAAAATGTAGCGATTTTTTATTGTTTTTTCATTATATTTCAATAATTTTATTTAAAAAAGGGTGGTTTTTGGCGATTTATAGCTAAATTCAATTATTATTTAAAAAATGTAGCGATTTTTTATTGTTTTTTCATTATATTTCAATAATTTTATTTAATAACGGGTGGTTTTTAGCGATTTATAGCTAAATTCAATTACTAGTTAAACAATTTAGCGATTTTTTATTGTTTTTTCATTATATTTCAATAATTTTATTTAATAACGGGTGGTTTTTAGCGATTTATAGCTAAATTCAATTATTAGTTAAGCAATTTAGCGATTTTTTATTGTTTTTTCATTATATTTCAATAATTTTATTTAATAACGGGTGGTTTTTAGCGATTTATAGCTCAATTCAATTACTAGTTAAACAATTTAGCGATTTTTTATTGTTTTTTCATTATATTTCAATAATTTTATTTAATAACGGGTGGTTTTTAGCGATTTATAGCTAAATTTAATTATTAGTTAAGCAATTTAGCGATTTTTTATTGTTTTTTCATTATATTTCAATAATTTTATTTAAAAAAGGGTGGTTTTAGGCGATTTATAGCTAAATTCAATTATTATTTAAAAAATGTAGCGATTTTTTATTGTTTTTTCATTATATTTCAATAATTTTATTTAAAAAAGGGTGGTTTTTGGCGATTTATAGTTAAATTCAATTACTAGTTAAACAATTTAGCGATTTTTTATTGTTTTTTCATTATATTTCAATAATTTTATTTAAAAAAGGGTGGTTTTAGGCGATTTATAGCTAAATTCAATTATTTTTTAAAAAATGTAGCGATTTTTTATTGTTTTTTCATTATATTTCAATAATTTTATTTAAAAAAGGGTGGTTTTTGGCGATTTATAGCTAAATTAAATTACTAGTTAAACAATTTAGCGATTTTTTATTGTTTTTTCATTATATTTCAATAATTTTATTTAATAACGGGTGGTTTTTAGCGATTTATAGCTAAATTCAATTATTAGTTAAGCAATTTAGCGATTTTTTATTGTTTTTTCATTATATTTCAATAATTTTATTTAAAAAAGGGTGTTTTTTTTTGGCGATTTATAGCTAAATTCCATTACTAGTTAAACAATTTAGCGATTTTTTATTGTTTTTTCATTATATTTCAATAATTTTATTTAATAACGGGTGGTTTTTAGCGATTTATAGCTAAATTCAATTATTAGTTAAGCAATTTAGCGATTTTTTATTGTTTTTTCATTATATTTCAATAATTTTATTTAATAACGGGCGGTTTTTAGCGATTTATAGCTAAATTCAATTACTAGTTAAACAATTTAGCGATTTTTTATTGTTTTTTCATTATATTTCAATAATTTTATTTAATAACGGGTGGTTTTTAGCGATTTATAGCTAAATTCAATTATTAGTTAAGCAATTTAGCGATTTTTTATTGTTTTTTCATTATATTTCAATAATTTTATTTAATAACGGGTGGTTTTTAGCGATTTATAGCTAAATTCAATTATTAGTTAAGCAATTTAGCGATTTTTTATTGTTTTTTCATTATATTTCAATAATTTTATTTAATAACGGGTGGTTTTTAGCGATTTATAGCTAAATTCAATTATTAGTTAAGCAATTTAGCGATTTTTTATTGTTTTTTCATTATATTTCAATAATTTTATTTAATAACGGGTGGTTTTTAGCGATTTATAGCTAAATTCAATTACTAGTTAAACAATTTAGCGATTTTTTATTGTTTTTTCATTATATTTCAATAATTTTATTTAATAACGGGTGGTTTTTACCGATTTATAGCTAAATTCAAGTATTAGTTAAGCAATTTAGCGATTTTTAATTGTTTTTTCATTATATTTCAATAATTTTATTTAATAACGGGTGGTTTTTAGCGATTTATAGCTAAATTCAATTACTAGTTAAACAATTTAGCGATTTTTTATTGTTTTTTCATTATATTTCAATAATTTTATTTAATAACGGGTGGTTTTTAGCGATTTATAGCTAAATTTAATTATTAGTTAAGCAATTTAGCGATTTTTTATTGTTTTTCATTATATTTCAATAATTTTATTTAAAAAAGGGTGGTTTTAGGCGATTTATAGCTAAATTCAATTACTAGTTAAACAATTTAGCGATTTTTTATTGTTTTTTCATTATATTTCAATAATTTTATTTAATAACGGGTGGTTTTTAGCGATTTATAGCTAAATTCAATTATTAGTTAAGCAATTTAGCGATTTTTTATTGTTTTTTCATTATATTTCAATAATTTTATTTAATAACGGGTGGTTTTTAGCGATTTATAGCTAAATTCAATTACTAGTTAAACAATTTAGCGATTTTTTATTGTTTTTTCATTATATTTCAATAATTTTATTTAATAACGGGTGGTTTTTAGCGATTTATAGCTAAATTTAATTATTAGTTAAGCAATTTAGCGATTTTTTATTGTTTTTTCATTATATTTCAATAATTTTATTTAAAAAAGGGTGGTTTTAGGCGATTTATAGCTAAATTCAATTATTATTTAAAAAATGTAGCGATTTTTTATTGTTTTTTTCATTATATTCCAATAATTTTATTTAATAACGGGTGGTTTTTAGCGATTTATAGCTAAATTCAATTATTAGTTAAGCAATTTAGCGATTTTTTATTGTTTTTTCATTATATTTCAATAATTTTATTTAATAACGGGTGGTTTTTAGCGATTTATAGCTAAATTCAATTATTAGTTAAGCAATTTAGCGATTTTTTATTGTTTTTTCATTATATTTCAATAATTTTATTTAATAACGGGTGGTTTTTAGCGATTTATAGCTAAATTTAATTATTAGTTAAGCAATTTAGCGATTTTTTATTGTTTTTTCATCATATTTCAATAATTTTATTTAAAAAAGGGTGGTTTTAGGCGATTTATAGCTAAATGCAATTATTATTTAAAAAATGTAGCGATTTTTTATTGTTTTTTCATTATATTTCAATAATTTTATTTAAAAAAGGGTGGTTTTAGGCGATTTATAGCTAAATTCAATTATTATTTAAAAAATGTAGCGATTTTTTATTGTTTTTTCAATTTATTTCAATAATTTTATTTAAAAAAGGGTGGTTTTTGGCGATTTATAGTTAAATTCAATTACTAGTTAAACAATTTAGCGATTTTTTATTGTTTTTTCATTATATTTCAATAATTTTATTTAAAAAAGGGTGGTTTTAGGCGATTTATAGCTAAATTCAATTATTATTTAAAAAATGTAGCGATTTTTTATTGTTTTTTCATTATATTTCAATAATTTTATTTAAAATAGGGTGGTTTTTGCGATTTATAGCTAAATTGAATTATTATTTAAAAAATGTAGCGATTATTTATTGTTTTTTCATTATATTTCAATAATTTTATTTAAAAAGGGGTGGTTTTTAGCGATTTATAGCTAAATTCAATTATTAGTTAAACAATTTAGCGATTTTTTATTGTTTTTTCATTATATTTCAATAACTTTATTTAAAAAAGGGTGGTTTTTAGCGATTTGTAGCTAAATTCAATTATTATTTAAAAAATTTAGCGATTTTTATTGTTTTTTCATTAATTTTATTTAAAAAAGCGTGGTTTTGGGCGATTTATAGCTAAATTCAATTACTAGTTAAACAATTTAGCGATTTTTTATTGTTTTTTCATTATATATCAATAATTTCATTTAAAACTGGTGGTTTTTAGCGATTTATAGCTAAATTCAATTATTAGTTAAACAATTTAGCGTTTTTTTATTGTTTTATAGCTAAATTCAATTACTAGTTAAACAATTTAGCGATTTTTTATTGTTTTTTCATTATATTTCAATAATTTTATTTAAAAACGGGTGGTTTTTAGCGATTTATAGCTAAATTCAATTATTAGTTAAACAATTTAGCGATTTTTTATTGTTTTTTTCATTATTTTTCAATAATTTTATTTAAAAAAGGGTGGTTTTTGGCGATTTATATTATTATTTAAAAAATTGAAGCGATTTTTTATTGTTTGTTTTATTATATTTCAATAATTTTATTTAATAACGGGTGGTTTTTAGCGATTTATAGCTAAATTCAATTACTAGTTAAACAATTTAGCGATTTTTTATTGTTTTTTCATTATATTTCAATAATTTTATTTAATAACGGGTGGTTTTTAGCGATTTATAGCTAAATTTAATTATTAGTTAAGCAATTTAGCGATTTTTTATTGTTTTTTCATCATATTTCAATAATTTTATTTAAAAAAGGGTAGTTTTAGGCGATTTATAGCTAAATGCAATTATTATTTAAAAAATGTAGCGATTTTTTATTGTTTTTTCATTATATTTCAATAATTTTATTTAAAAAAGGGTGGTTTTAGGCGATTTATAGCTAAATTCAATTATTATTTAAAAAATGTAGCGATTTTTTATTGTTTTTTCAATTTATTTCAATAATTTTATTTAAAAAAGGGTGGTTTTTGGCGATTTATAGTTAAATTCAATTACTAGTTAAACAATGTAGCGATTTTTTATTGTTTTTTCATTATATTTCAATAATTTTTTTTAAAAAGGGTAGTTTTGGCGATTTATAGCTAAATTCAATTATTATTTAAATAATTTAGCGATTTTGTATTGTTTTTAATTTTTTTTTTCATTCATCATTTTTTAAATAAAATTATTGAAATATAATGAAAAAACAATAAAAATCGCTAAATTTTTTAAATAATAATTGAATTTAGCTACAAATCGCTAAAAACCACCCTTTTTTAAATAAAGTTATTGAAATATAATGAAAAAACAATAAAAAGTCGCTAAATTGTTTAACTAATAATTGCATTTAGCTATAAATCGCTAAAAACCACCAGTTTTAAATAAAATTATTGAAATATAATGAAAAAACAATAAAAAATCGCTAAATTGTTTAACTAATAATTGCATTTAGCTATAAATCGCTAAAAACCACCAGTTTTAAATAAAATTATTGAAATATAATGAAAAAACAATAAAAATCGCTAAATTTTTTAAATAATAATTGAATTTAGCTACAAATCGCTAAAAACCACCCTTTTTTAAATAAAGTTATTGAAATATAATGAAAAAACAATAAAAAATCGCTAAATTGTTTAACTAATAATTGCATTTAGCTATAAATCGTCAAAAACCACCCGTTATTAAATAAAATTATTGAAATATAATGAAAAAACAATAAAAAATCGCTAAATTTTTTTTAAAAAATAATTCAATTTAGCTATAAATCGCTAAAAAACCACCCTTTTTTAAATATATTTATAAAATAATAATTGAATTTAGCTATAAATCGCTAAAACCACCCTTTTTTAATTAAAATTATTGAAATATAATAAAACAAACAATAAAAAATTGCTAAATTTTTTAAATTATAGTTGAATTTAGCTATAAATCGCCTAAAACCAACCATTTTTAAATAAAATTATTGTTATATAATGGAAAAACAATAAAAAATCGCTAAATTTTTTAAATAATAATTGAATTTAGCTATAAATCGCTAAAAACCACCCTTTTTTAAATAAAATTATTGAAATATAATGAAAAAACAATAAAAAATCGCTACATTTTTTAAATAATAATTGAATTTAGCTATAAATCGCCAAAAACCACCCTTTTTTAAATAAAATTATTGAAAAATAATGAAAAAACAATAAAAAATCGCTAAATTGTTTAACTAATATTGAATTTAGCTATAAATCGCTAAAAAGCACCCGTTATTAGATAAAAATTATTGAAATAAAATGAAACAAACAATAAAAAATCGCTAAATTTTTAAATAATAATTGAATTTAGCTATAAATCGCCAAAAACCACCCTTTTTTTAAATAAAATTATTGAAATATAATGAAAAAACAATAAAAATCGCTAAATTGTTTAACTAATAATTGAATTTAGCTAAAAATCGCCAAAAACCACCCTTTTTTAAATAAAATTATTGAAATATAATGAAAAAACAATAAAAAATCGCTAAATTGTTTAACTAATAATTGAATTTAGCTATAAGTCGCTAAAAATCACCCGTTATTAAATAAAATTATTGAAATATAATGAAAAAACAATAAAAAATCGCTAAATTGTTTTAAAATAATAATTCAATTTAGCTATAAATCGCTAAAAACCACCCTTTTGAAATATATTTATAAAATAATAATTGAATTTAGCTATAAATCGCTAAAACCACCCTTTTTTAATTAAAATTATTGAAATATAATAAAACAAACAATAAAAAATCGCTTAAATTTTTTAAATAATAATATAAATCGCCAAAAACCACCCTTTTTTAAATAAAATTATTGAAAAATAATGAAAAAACAATAAAAAATCGCTAAATTGTTTAACTAATAATTGAATTTAGCTATAAATCGCTAAAAACCACCCGCTATTAAATAAAATTATTGAAATATAATGAAAAAACAATAAAAAATCGCTAAATTGTTTAACTAGTAATTGAATTTAGCTATAAATCGCCAAAAACCACGCTTTTTTAAATAAAATTATTGAAATATAATGAAACACACAATAAAAAATCGCTAATTTTTTTTAAATAATAATTGAATTTAGCTATAAATCGCTAAAAACCACCCGTTATTAAAAAAAATTTTTGAAATATAATGAAAAAACAATAAAAAATCGCTAAATTGTTTAACTAGTAATTGAATTTAGCTATAAATCACCAAAAACCACCCTTTTTTAAATGAAATTATTAAAATATAATGAAACAAACAATAAAAAATCGCAAAATTTTTAAAATAATAATTGAATTTAGCTATAAATCACCAAAAACCGCCCTTGTTTAAATAAAATTATTGAAATATAATGAAAAAACAATAAAAATATAAGGAAAAAACAATAAACAATCGCTAAATTTTTTAAATAATAATTGAATTTTGCTATAAATCGCCAAAAACCACAATTTTTTGAATAAAATTATTGAATTATAATGAAACACACAATAAAAAATCGCTAAATTTTTTAAATAATAATTGAATTTAGCTATAAATCACCAAAAACCACCCTTTTTTAAATAAAATTATTGAAATATAATGAAACAAACAAAAAAAAATCGCTAATTTTTAAAATAATTAATGAATTTAGCTATAAATCACCAAAAACCACCCTTTTTTAAATAAAATTATTGAAATATAATGAAAAAACAATAAAAATATAAGGAAAAAACAATAAACAATCGCTAAATTTTTTAACTAATAATTGAATTTTGCTATAAATCGCCAAAAACCACAATCTTTTAAATAGGATTATTGAAATATAATGAAAAAACAATAAAAAATCGCTAAATTTTTTAAATAATAATTGAATTTTGCTATAAATTGCCAAAAACCACAATTTTTTGAATAAAATTATTGAAATATAATGAAACACATAATAAAAAATCGCTAAATTTTTTAAATAATAATTGAATTTTGCTATAAATCACCAAAAACCACCCTTTTTTAAATAAAATTATTGAAATATAATCAAACAAACAATAAAAAATCAGTAAGTTTTTTAAATAATAATTGAATTTAGCTATAAATCGCCAAAAACCACCATTTTTAAATAAAATTATTGAAATATAATGAAAACAACAATAAAAAATCGCTAAATTTTTTTAATAATAATTGAATTTAGCAATAAATCGCTAAAAACCACTCTTTTTTTAAATAAAATTGTTGTTTTTTCATTATATTTCAATAATTTCATTTAAAAAGGATGGTTTTTAGCGATTTATAGCTAAATTCAATTATTATTAAAAAATTTTGCGATGTTTTGTTGTTTTTTTCATTATATTTCAATAATTTTATTTAAAAAAGGGATATTAGCGATTTATAGCTAAATTCAATTATTATTTAAAAAATTTTGAGATTTTTTATTGTTTGTTTCATTATATTTCAATAATTTTATTTAAAGAAGGGTGGCTTTAGCGATTTATAGCTAAATTTAATTTATATTTAAAAAATTTAGCGAATTTTTACTGTTTTTTTCATTATATTTTAATAATTTTATTTAAAAGAGGGTGGTTTTAGCGATTTATAGCTAAATTCACTTATTTTTTAAAAAAGAATTTTATTTTTTATTGTTTGTTTTATCATATTTCAATAATTTTATATAAAAAATGTGCTTTTAGCCGTTTATAGCTAAATTCAATTATTATTTAAAAAATTTTGCGATTTTTTATTGTTTGTTTCATTATATTTCGATAATTTTATTTAAAAAGGGTGGTTTTAACGATTTATAGCTAAGTTCAATTATTATTTAAATTATTCATTATTATTCACTCAGCACCGTGCATATTAATTTTACCTTTCTAGGTCCAATACTAACGGAAATTCAAAAAGTACCAGTTAATGAATTACTAAGTACCAAAAAGTTCCCTATTATAGATTCTCATTCACTCAGGACATTGCATGTTTAATTTTATATTTCTAGGTCCAATACTAACGGATATTCAAAAAGTACCAGTTTATGAATTAAAAAGTAACAAAAACTTCCCTCTTATAGATTCTCATCAACTCAGGACATTGCATGATGAATTTTAGGATTCTAGGCTCAATATTAATGGAAATACAAAAAGTACCAGTTAAAGAACAAAAAAAGTACCAAAAAGCCCTCTTACAGATTCTCATTCACTCAGGACCTTGCATGTTTAATTTTATGTTTCTAAGCCAAATACTAACGGAAATTCAAAAAGTACCAGCTAAAGAACAAAAAAGTACCAAAAACTTCCCGCTTATAGATCCTTATCCACTCCGGGCATTGCATTTTGAATTTAATGTTTCTAAGTCCAATATTAACGGATATTTAAAAAGTACTTGTTTAAGAACTAAAAAGTACCAATAAGCGCTTTTAGAGATTCTCATTCTCTCAGGACCATGCAGGTTTAATTTTATGTTCATAAGACCAATCTTAGCGAAAATTTAAAAAAAGTACCAGTTAAAAAACGAAAAAGTACCAAAAATATCCCTCCAACGACTCTACCATAAACTTAACCCAAGATGTGCCCAAACAAAATCTACACAAAGCTCATATATGTTTCAATGTATTGATTTGGCGTTCTAAGACAGCTATCAACTGCTTTATGACAAACTTACACAATCAGTGAGAGAAACTTGTGGATTTGCTGTGCGATAATAAAACCAACATGCATGAAATATATGCATAAGAAAATAAAACGCTTATAAAAAATCTGAAAAACTTTGAAAAGGCCAAATTTGTTTCAATAAAACTAGTGGTTTCGTGTGGGACGGAAAATTAGAGAGATGTAAAGGTTTAAATGGGGCTTATCATAAATTATGAACTGATCTTCACGAAATTTGGCGGTGTGATTTCAAATCATATAAAACTGACCAACAAAAATTCATTATAACAGCTTTAACGTTGCGGTTTTACGCGTGCTAAAGTGTTTTCCGACACAAAATTTTTTAATTTTTTTAGTTAATAAAACGAAGATGTGCTTTAAAGTATTTTCGAGATAAAGGCTTGTATGGGGCCGATTATAAATTATATGCAGTATTTTTCGTTTAGCTGCATTTCACTTAACTGCATTTTTTGCCTATCTGCACAAAATACAAAGCATTGTGTATGATGGCTAAATTTTTTTAGGAAAAAAATCGTGTACGTGCATTTTGCTTAAGTGCATATTTTGGATAACAGCAGTTGATTTTTGGTCAACAATTTTTATTTTTAATACAAAATATTATTTTTAAGTGCCCCATAAAAAAAATGTATCATATCGCTATTTTATGAAAAAGATAGGAAAAAAATTTAATTTTGAAATAAA
Source organism: Pollenia angustigena (assembly GCA_930367215.1). NCBI lineage: Eukaryota > Metazoa > Arthropoda > Insecta > Diptera > Polleniidae > Pollenia > Pollenia angustigena. The sequence goes on along the minus strand of OV884061.1, from coordinate 3,293,561 downwards.
AATTTTAATTGAAAATACATTTGATCTGGCAGATGTGTTGTGTGTGCACCCTACCTCACCAAAAGTGGTGAATGAGCGTGTACTTAGTTTGTAATTCCGTGTGAAACTTTTTTATTAGCCATCTCAGACCTCATAAAGTATTTTGGCTCCTTGAGTAATTCTAAGTCAATTTAACCATGTCCGTCTGTCTGTTCGTCTGTTGAAAACACGCTCACTTTCGAAAAACTCAATAGAAAAGAACAAATTTGGTGTCAAATTGCTTGAAGTTATCCTATACAGAAAAAATCAAGCAAACAATTTGTTGAGTTTGTACCTTTTACCAAAATGATTATATAGATTACAAAAAAATTTAAAAATTTAAAATTGTGACTTTTTTTCAATAAATTATTTTTTAATTTTAATTAAAAAAATTATCAAAAAACTTTGCCGTTTCAAACAATGTGTTAATTGATTTAATCTATCTCTCTATCTATATATAAAACAGGATGTGTGTATGTATGTATGTAACGTATGGACTCCAAAATGGCCGGGCCGATTTTGATGAAATTTTCAGTGCATCTTCAGAATATTCAGGCGGGTGACACTGTGAAGTCTGCTTTTTGATTTTCGAGCGAGCGGAGGGGCGTGGCAAAATCCAATTTTCATATTGCACCACCAATGAGATCTTTATAATTTGGACGATTTTTTCTTTCAAATGATCGCCATGGTCCAACGTAGATTTATACGAAAATAAAATTTTGCCCCGCCCACTTTTTTCGAATTACCTATAATCAAAAAACGGCTCAATCAATTTGACAAATTTTTCTTTTAAATGTTCATCGAAAGAAAAATGTACCACGCCTACTTTTATGCCCACTTTTTATATTTAGCGCATAATTTGAGAACGGCTTGACCGATTTGGTCGATTTTTTCTTTAAAATCATCGCCATGGTCCAACTAAGGTTTTTACGGAAAGAAAATTTTGCTCCATCAATTTGACTAACTTTTCTTTCAAATGTTGGTATCTTTTTAACGTATTAAAAAAATCGAACGCAAACATTTTTCCTAATTTGGATAGAACAACGTCTGTCGGGGCAGCTAGTTAATTATAGCTCAGGCTTTGATAATTCCCAACAACACACCTACAAGTTAAAATTATTTTATTCTAAAAAACAAATAAAATGTTAATTAAATCAAAATTATATTTTTAATTTTCGTCCAACAAAAAAATAATTGATTCATTTATTACATTAATTAAGTTGAAAAACTTTTTAAACAATTTTTTTTTATTGATTTTGGGATTGAAAGCCAGCAAAATCGGTTTCGTATGATAAGAGCTATGAATCAAAATGTGGAACTACCACCCTAAAAAGATGATTATTTCGTTACAAAAACTAACATAAATGGTGGAATAATGCACGCAATAATATAAGATTTTGCACAAATTCGTTTTATACGATTGGAAATTTTACTGTTATATTTCGTGAAGATGGGTCCATAATTTATCATAGACCCCATATACAGCCTACTCTGGGAAATTAATTAAATGCGCCTAAAACCGTAGCAGATATAGAGATTGCGCTAAAATGTCTTCCAACTTAGCTTCATATGGCCAGAAAAAATGTCATGCAATTTGGTGATATACGGTCCATAATTTGTCTAAGATCCCATACTAAGTAGCTCTCCGAAATTCACTGTAAACTCGAAAACTAATTTCACTATGTTTTTTATCACCTGCAATCACTCTACAGAATTTTGGGATGATTGGTACATAATTTACTAATTTCACTATGTTTTTTATCACCTGCAATCACTCTACAGAATTTTGGGATGATTGGTTCATAATTATGGGTCCAATACAAATTCCCCTCCTGAAAATTATTTTAAATCGGTTAAAACTGTTGTTACTAGTCATGATATTTACGCAAGATGGTTCTAATTTCTAAAAAAAGCATAAAACTTTCTGATTGCCAGTCAATAATTTAACATAGGTCTAAGCCGCGACCAATGTTAATGCTAACGCCGTTTTTTTTTTTTAATTAAATTTAATATAGCCGAATATATCACTCTAACTTGTTTTAAATAAACTGTTTAATAAACATATATCAATATTAAATTTAATCCTTGCATGACTAAATCTATTTTTGTAATAAGAAAACAATTTTACATAAGTGCACATTTATGCAGGTAAGTGAATTCTTTAAAAAGCATTATTTATGCTGCTAAGTGAATACTGCGTAAGAGAATATTTTGCGTACCTGCACGAATTTTCGTGCAAACTTGAATGTGCAGCTAAACGAAAAATACTGTACCAATCCTCACAAAAGTTGACAAAATAATTCCTATTCATATAAAACTGACCACCAAGAGTTCGTCATAATAGCATTTGTCGTTACGGTTTTACGCTTCTATAGTATTTCCGACTGTGGGCTTTATATGTGCCTATGGTAAATTATTGACAGATTTTCACTTGATTTTATAATAATTAAAGTTATATAAAACGAATATGTGCAAAATCTTATACCAATAATTGCATTCCGCTACTAATGATGTTAGTTTATAGTGTCCGACCGAACGCACTTTTTGAGACCGAACCCGAAGTTCGGTAAATTTTGACAAGTTCGGCCGAACCCGAACATTTTGTTTATAACTCTGAACAATTGTACTTTTTTAATGTATTTATTTAAAACAACATGCAACATGCACTTTATAGTAGTCAAAACTATTTTATAGTTAAAAAAAAATTAGTAATTGCTTTTTTTTAAGAGAAAAAATAAAGTTCAAGTTTAATACAGTATACATTAGGGCTATAACTTTTGCGAAAATCAAAAACGGCATAGTATATTCGTGTAGAACATTAAAAGTTATTAATAAAAAATATGATAATTTTTTCGGATTGTTAAAAAAGTTCACGCAGGGATCGGGAATTTTAAAAAAAATATACACCTGATATTTGTATATATTCCTATACGTATCACTTACATAAATGCTATTTTGGAATTTATCCACAGCTTTAGATTTAAAAATTTTCCTACGGTTTACAATTCATCGCGGTACAAAATTTCTTAGAAGGTTTTAAAAATTTGCTTCGCTGCGTGAGGTTTTTTTCGCAAAACGACGAAGAGCCCTAGTATACATATTGGTACTCAAACCTCTACAATGTATTTTTTGGATTCGTTGGGGTGTATTTTCTCTAAGTGGCGTTTAAAATTGGCGGTAGTTTGTTTGCTTGGCAATAAACTCCCCATTGACATTTGTTTGGTGCAACATTTGAATTTAGCGCTTTCTCAATTTTTTTCAAAAAAACTCCGAAATGGATTGGATGACATTTTTATCTGGAACAATGTATACTATAAAGTTTGGATTGTGGTTCACTCAAAACTATAGATTATCTTACCATTCGCAGAATATAAATAGAGTATTTTTTTGCCAAATAAAATTAAACCGTTTTTTTTTTGTTGTTGTATTTTTTACCGTCTTATAAAAATTACACATATAAAGACATTTTTATACACTTAAGAATTTTATTTAGTCATCGCTGTATTTTTTCGTTATGTTATTATGTTATTTCATAAAAAAGTTCGGTTTTCGGTAAAAATTTCGCCGAACACCGAACTTAGGCCGAACATCATTTTTTGCCGAACTCCGTATCCGAACCCGAACGTTCGGTCCGACACTATTAGTTTATAACAAAACTATACATTTTTAAGGTTGGTTGTTAGACAGTTTGATTCATAACTATTATCCTACTGTACCGATCTTGTTGGATTTCGATCCCAAACTGCTAAGGAAAGCTAGAAACAATTTGACATCAATATTGTTCTTTTCTTATTCCTAAGTACCCATGTGAAATCTTGCATATTGACATATTTGAAATGCAAGGGCTAAAGTTTATTAGTTGCCTTGACAAATTCTCTAAATTTGCAAAACTTTTCTGCATTAAAAACTGCTCTGCGATACACTTGAAGCATAAGCTGACCAAAGTTCTGCATTACTTTACTGCACCCCGTATGATCGTATCGGACAACGAAAGAGGATACTTGTCCCCCATTACATTGAATTTTATACGATCACTGGGGATTGAAATATACCTTACCCCGGTGCAGAGAAGTGAACGGCGAAGTGGAAAGGTTCCACTCCACCCTAATCGAGATATATAGATGCCTATCTAGGGAATTGGGAAATAGATGCCCAAAGGACATGGTTAACATTGCGGTTGACCGATACAACAACACTATCCATTCAGTTACAAAGAGGAGGCCATCCGATATTTTCTTTAATAGGTCCGAACGGTTTAACTATAAACAGTTGGTGGATTTTCGTGACCAGGTTAACGAGGACATTCGTGGCCTCATTGAATATAACCAGCGTTGCCAAAAGATTTGGAAGGAAAATCTTATTTTGGCGAAAAAAAAATCTTATTTTGAAGAGAAAAATCTTGAAATATTTTATAACAAAGGCAAAAAAGTAAAAATTATTAATTTTTTAAAAGAAACTACTTTTTATTATGGAAACGTCATATTTAAATTTAAATACGTAATTGCGGTATTTATACAAAATTAAATTGTAGGTTTAAAATTGTGTTTTAGTTATATTTCCCAAAAAAATACATTTTAAATGCACTTAATTTCTAATAAATAAGAACGTAAAAAAGTCCATTTATATAAAGAAGTTTCATCGAAAGTACTTAAATTCTTATATTAGAGATGTATATATTTTGGGCAAAAAATGTTGGTTTGGGTGCTATGAAGGTTATACATCATATGAAATCCGTTGTTATATCGAAGGCATTTTGAGAAAATTGCATTTAAAAAGCTCACTGAAAACTATGGATTTTCCTTAATATATTCTTAATGAATTTTTATTAAAATAATGTTGGTACACGTTTAAACAGATATTCTTAAGCACTTATGTATAAATACTTTGTTTACAAATTATCATAAACATGGAATGTGGTATTTTCAAACCAAAAGCTTCATAACCCTTAAGTGTAACTTTTTACCACTGCTCTTGGTTTAGGCAGACCACAATTAAAACAGCTAAAAACCCCAATTAAATAAAAAGTTAATAAATATATTTTTTTTATTGAACGTATGTTATTTGCTAGATTATACGGATTTGTTATATATTTTTATTATTTTATTTTACATGCAAGTCATCGAAAATGTTGTCCTTAATTTTGAACACTGCTTTTTCGCATCTACCACACATTTGATTCAAACTTGATTCATTCAATTCAGAACATATCATTTATAGTATTCACGTTTCTGTTTTTTGATATTTTTTCCTATTTGAAAAATATTGCAAGAAAACAAGAATTCGGTCTGGCCAAAAGGGTAATTTCATAGACTTTTATATAAAAATAAAATTTCACTCCACTAGTTTGCTTCAATCGAATCCAAATTAGTTTCATTCGATTCAGCACGTATCATTATAGAACTCACGCCCCTGTTTTTTTGTTATATTCGAAAAATATTGCAAGGAAAACACAAATTTGGTCTGGCCTGACCAAGACGGTTATCCTAGGGCTTAGTTCCATTAGTTTTACCTTTTGGTACTGAGACATAGTAACTAAATACATGAACTTTTTTGTTCTTTAATAAATTAATCTTTAAATATATGCTATAAATTTTTTCTTTTCACAAATAATTTTTTTATCAATATTCCTAAAATGAACAACCGCGAATCTATGATGCTTTTTTAAAGTTTTGTATGCCCAGAAATAATGATGCATGTTAGTACAAAAGTACAAAAGTGTGCAAAACCAATAGACAACAAGCTGATATAAAGCCTCATTGTTTTTAAAATTTACTGTTTAAAAAACTGTTAAAGAAAATTATGTATGTTGTACAAACTAAAAGTTAAAAATCTTTATATCTAAAAATAAAAAATCTTAATTGGAGAAAAAAAATCTTTAAATCTTATTTTGTTCAAAATATCTTGAAAAATAAGATAAAATCTTAATTCTGGCAACGCTGAATATAACCAAAAAGCAGCCAATGATCACCTGAACGAAACAAGGTCGGATCCCGTCGACTTTGCTAAAAATCAGGACGTATTGGTAAGAGATAAGCAAATAAAACCAAAGCACAAACCGCTTTATAGAAAACACAAGGTTTTAGAAAATAACAGGGTAACCCTGCGGACAACAGCAGGCAAAAAATACCACAAGAAACACGTGAAGAGGATGTAACAAGCCTTGCAGTTGCCCCTGAAAATAATTATTATTAGCATATTAGAATTATAATTAGAATACAATCTAAGTAACAATACAAATAAAATTTAATAATTCCCACTATATTATACAGAGTTTTTAACCACACAGGTGTGCTTAAAACCATTTATTTTTATCAGAAATATATTCATATAACACATTTGTAATTGATTTGTAATTTGGAAGTTAACAAATTTTTTTTCTAATTTAACTGTTATCAAGGGTTCTAAACCTATATCCTATAAGGAAATATTTCATACTTTATTGTAATACTTAAGACAAATTCAGTTTAGAGCACTGAGAACATATTGTAAGAAACACTCACACTAACTTTTATCTCCTAAGTCTTTTATTGTTTTCCGCATATGTTGGTGCCTTCCACGTTTTTGAGTATCAATCCCCTCTAGTGACTATCAAAGATGGTGAGGGATGGATTATTAACGGGTACTTAATCGTTGTACATGTGATCAACCTGGAGGAATTTGAGAAGATGCTTCAAGCAACCGCTGACGTATTTGCAGCTTTGGCAAAAGAGGAAAGGGAGAAAAAGGTGTTCGAATACCAACTGTTAAGATGTTCTATACAGCTGGGCCCAGAGCCACAAAGTGACAATGACAAAGAGAGAATATTTTGTTTCAAAAAGTCAAACTATAATATGCTTAACAATCTTATTATTAATACAAACTGGCAAGACCTGCTATATTTGTCTAATACCAGCCATTTGGCTATTGATTTAATGACCGATACTTTTTATAAAACTCTTTTTGATATTATGGATAAATGTGTGCCAAAAAATGTAACTCACAAACAATCTGGTCCCCCTTGGAGCTTCAAACAACTATCAAAACTTAAAAATAAGAAGAACAAACTCTATAAAAAACACAAACAATCTAATTCACTTATTGATTACTCAATCTGCCGTGCGGAATATAATTTGCTCAACACATCGCTGTACAACAACTATATAAATAATCTAAAAAACGATTTCAAACTTAATCCTAAATCTTTTTATAATTTTGTGAATTCCATAAGAAGATGCCTAGAATTTCCACCTGCTATGAAATTTGAAGGTCAAGAATCTGATGATGCTGCTACCATAAGCAACATGTTTGCTGATTTTTTTGCTAAAACCTATACTGATGTCAAATATAACTTTTTTTTTTTTTTTTTTTTTTTTTATTAAGTCTATGGATTACATCCTTACAGACTATACAATGTGACATAAAAAAAAAATTTACATATGTAGAATAATAAAAAAATATACAGTTTCTTGTTTTAAGTGTTTAAATAAATTATTATGTTTCGTTTTACAATTGTAGAGGTTAATGAGAAATCAATTAATTTATACAAGTCATTAAAATCTTTTCCAACTCTCTGCCATGGATCAGCATTAGCGTAATTGCAGCGAAAAAATGGTAATACTATGGGGCAAAAGTAACGAGTAGGTCTTTGAGGGACATTGAAAGTAATATTTTCCAAAAGAAACTCTGATGAAATATCGCCATTGATTATATTTAACATAAAGGATACATTTAGCATAATTCTTCGGCTTTTTAAAGTTGGTAGTTTAATTAGACTAAGTCTACTTGGATATGATGGTAGATTTATAGACGGATTCCATTGTAAACCTCGCAGACAAAAGAGAAGAAATTGTTTTTGAACAGATTCGATATGGTTACTATGTACGTTGTATTGCGGGTCCCAAATTACGGATCCATATTCAAGGATCGGTCTAACAAGCGAGGTATATAGCTGTTTTGTAATATCGGGATCGTTTGATGAAGGCAAGAACACCTCTGGCTTTATTGACGGTCATATGAATATGTGGAACAAAACTCAGTTTTTGATCGAGTAAAACTCCAAGATCAAGAAAAACATCAACTAGATCCAGTTTATGCTCTCCTAGAACGTAATGAACGTTAACGCAGTTCCTCCTAAAGAATCGCATATATTTGCACTTTTTTAGATTAAGATCCATAAGATTAGCTTTACACCACTGATAAAAATTATCCAGATCGTTTTGAAGAAAAATATGTTCGTATGGGTTTTTATAGCTAAAGTAAATTTTGACATCATCAGCGTACAATAAAATGTTACAGTATTTTATTATTGTTGGAAGATCATTAATAAACAAGCTAAAGAGAATAGGTCCAAGATGGCTTCCTTGAGGTACTCCAGTACTTATCTGATAATTATCCATATCCTCTGCGTTCAACAAATCAAATATGTTTTCCCTCCATTGAACATTCACTGATTTCTCAAAACTTAAAAAATTTAAAAATATCTTTTAATCATGGACCTGATGGAGTTCCAAGTTGCATATTAAATAAATGTGCCGAAAGTCTTACCACCCCTTTATCGTACATATTTAACATTTCAATCAAACACGGTTATTTTCCTAAGCTTTGGAGAAAATCGTATATAATACCAATATTTAAATCTGGATCTAAGTCGAATGTGATAAATTATAGGGGCATTGCCAAACTTAGTGCTATTCCAAAAGTTTTCGAAAAAATTGTTACAGATTTTTTTTGTCATAAAGTAAAATCTACATTATCACCTTTTCAGCATGGCTTTCGTAAAGGTTGCTCAACAACTACTAACCTTTTGAATCTTACAACACATGTTAATCGAGGATTTGTTAAGGGACAACAAACGGATGCGGTCTACACTGACTTCAGTAAAGCTTTTGATAAAGTCAATCATAACCTTCTTCTCTGTAAACTGGACTCACTTGGTCTAAATTCGAATAGCCTTAATTGGATCAAAACATACCTTTGTGATCGAACACAGACTGTCCGATTTAAAAATAAAACTTCTAAAGCTGGGATCACACGATTGCCGCAAATGCACCAATATGACACAATTGAGCCGTTTATTTTGAAAGTGGCATTAGTCACTTTTTCAAAAAAAATCGAGTTAATAATAAATATAATAATAAATAATAATAATAAATAATAATAATAATAAATACTGACAAAAATATCATTATCATGATGTATCAAATACAAGTGAATCTTCTCGAAAGTTAGCATCCATATTTTTAAACGTGTTAAAACGCAAACCCTTAAATGTCTCGACTTAAAAACCGAAATGACTTATGCCACTTTCAAAATAAACGGCTCAATTTTGATTGTGCTTTATTGACGCATAATAAAGAAATTGCACCAATCAAATATTCTGAAATCACACGGTTGCCCTGTTTCATACAAATTTTATTGCCGCTAGTTGGTACAAAGTGAAATGGGTACAATAATTGCCGCAGCACATTCACACGATTGTTATTACTTGACAACTGCGAAAACAGCTGTTGTGGTAGCTTTTTTATTTGTTTGGAAGTTCTTGTTGGTATGTTTATTAAAGACGAAAAATTTGTTCATAGGTACTCTACAATTTTTTGTTGAATAGTTTTGTTTAAAATATAAAATAGAAAAATTTATGTAATTCCAAAAATTGTTGAACTAATTTTATATTTCGAATGTTAACGTTTGCATAGAAAATTTTTATGAAATAATAAAATTTAAATAATATTATTTAAATATTAGTAACTTAATTCTGTAAATTTATTAATTGAACTACCGATATCGTTTATTAAAGAGAAATCTCGGCTACTTTAACAAATTTTTTATTCTCGCTTTCAAGGTAACAAACATTTTCTTTAAAAAATATCTACGACAAATATCTCTAAAAGATATAATACTTAGTTCTATTAAATATTTTTGATAAAAATATTCGCACTTAGCAGCTACATACATAGTATGCTTGTGAACACATGTGTACATACATATTTGTTAATAACAAATATTAAAACGCATAATAAATAAATACATATTTATCTTCATTACTTGCTAAAGGCAAATATTGGCGCGTATTGTGTTGTTTGATTGCCGCACAAGATGGCAATAAATATTGGTGCATTTTTGTTATTTTTATTGACGCACGGTTGCATAGCAAACAGTCACACGATTGCCGCACCAGGGTTGCATTTGATTGGAAAAAGTAAGCACAATATTGTCCTCGATTGGTACATGAGCCAATTGGTTGTGCAGTCACACGATTGGTGTATTAAAAAGTGTGAAAATTGGTGCATTGCGGCAATCGTGTGATCCCAGCTTAAGATCATACATGTTATTTCTGGAGTACCTCAAGGAAGCCATCTTGGACCTATTCTTTTTAGCTTGTTTATTAATGATCTTCCACCAATAATAAAATACTGTAACATTTTATTGTACGCTGATGATGTCAAAATTTACTTTAGCTATAAAAACCCATACGAACATATTTTTCTTCAAAACTTTCTGGATAATTTTTATCAGTGGTGTAAAGCTAATCTTATGGATCTTAATCTAAAAAAGTGCAAATATAAGCGATTCTTTAGGAGGAACTGCGTTAATGTTCATTACGTTCTAGGAGAGCATAAACTGGATCTGTTGATGTTTTTCTTGATCTTAGAGTTTTACTCGATCAAAAACTGAGTTTTGTTCCACATATTCATATGACCGTCAATAAAGCCAGAGGTGTTCTTGCCTTCATCAAACGATGGGCAAAGGAGTTTACCGATCCCGATATTACAAAACAGCTATATACCTCGCTTGTAAGACCGATCCTTGAATATGGATCCGTAATTTGGGACCCGCAATACAACGTACATAGTAACCATATCGAATCTGTTCAAAAACAATTTCTTCTGTTTTGTCTGCGAGGTTTACAATGGAATCCGTCTATAAATCTACCATCATATCCAAGTAGACTTAGTCTAATTAAACTTCCAACTTTTAAAAGCCGAAGAATTATGCTAAATGTATCCTTTATGTTAAATATAATCAATGGCGATATTTCATCAGAGTTTCTTTTGGAAAATATTACTTTCAATGTCCCTCAAAGACCTACTCGTTACTTTTGCCCCATAGCATTACCATTTTTTCGCTGCAATTACGCTAATGCTGATCCATGGCAGAGAGTTGGAAAAGATTTTAATGACTTGTATAAATTAATTGATTTCTCATTAACCTCTACAATTGTAAAACGAAACATAATAATTTATTTAAACACTTAAAACAAGAAACTGTATATTTTTTTATTATTCTACATTTCGCACCTGTTCATCAAAAGTAACACAACTCAAAATTTACAAGTTTTCAGTAGAGGCAAAAAACTAATTCCGCCAATATGATGGAATTATTGTTATAAACAAATATAATGTTATAAAGGAAACTCACTAATATTTCAATAAAATCACAAAATTTATTTCCCTTCTTCCTTTTTCCGAAATTATTACGGATTTTTGATTTAATACAGTTTTCATCAAATTTTTTGATCTACATGTCAATATTATTTCAAGTTATGCTTATCACAACCCAAAATCAACAGCTATTGATAAACAGATTTTTAACATGAAAACAATCACAACTCGAATTAATACAGTTTCGCTGATTCATTTGAGCACCATAACCCTTGAACACTTCAACGCAACTAAAATTACAACTCTTTAATTGAATCAAAACAAACAATATGAGTACGCAAAGAAAGACATAAAGGCATTTCTCTCATGAAATATTACAAATAGAATACCAAAAATTTTACAGTCGTTAGATATGGTAATCATACACTGTTTCCTTCAAAAAAGTGGAAAATAGAATTTTTTGAGTTGTGTTACTTTTGATGAACAGGTGCGATATGTAATTTTTTTTTTATGTCACATTGTATAGTCTGTAAGGATGTAATCCATAGACTTAATAAAAAAAAAAAAATACCAACTTCAGAAGACGCACGACCGAATCGCAACAATAAGAGGTGTTCCAAGAAATAAAAGATCCATAAAATGGATTGGGTCGGCTTGGAAATAGATCGATGGAAACCCAGATGCAGCAGATTGGGATAAAGTGCTGGGGAGCCAACAAAGGCTCATTGAGAATAATGAACAACAATACATCGTAAACAGTAACCTGTTTGGGGCAACAAGCGAATTGGTGAAAAAAATTAATGACCTAATGGCCAGATTTAATAATAAAATCGTCGTGTCAGAAACAAATGAAATTTTACACGACGCATTAAATCAGATATTGGTAATCAAGGAGAACATTGAGGAAATCGTACGAGCTTGCTAGCTAGCTAAAGGTGGCATTATAAATACAAACTTACTAGATGTAGAGGAAATTCATCAAGTAATATCAGAGGTCAAATCGCTCGCGTATAATAATGAAATTGAAGCTATTGAATATGGGAAGCCTAGTATTTTTTCGAACGGAACGTCATTACTATACGTGCTTTCAATACCAAAGGTAAACCCCGTTAGGTACAATAAAATCCTACTTAGGGCGGCTGTACGCCAGAATCGTCAAATTGATTTGAAACATAATACTGTTCTCATAAACCACGCGAACGTATATGGGATCAGGAACCACTGTTCATCCCTCAATAACATCACAATTTGTGCGTTGGATCAACTAGAAGAACTTTCGGATGAAGATTGCTTATCAAGAATGCTGAGAGGAACCAACGGGAATTGTACCTTCCGGTCGAACGGAGAGACTATAGTAGAGCAAATCGAAGATGATATCCTGTATGTTTCGAATTTTAAAGGAAATGTGTCCTCGGAAAATAATACTGCCGGCTTGGATGGAACGTATTTAAAACGACTCTTTAATGAAACCATTACGATTGGTGAAAGGACCTTTGCAAATGAAAGAATCACGAAGATGCAAGCTCTTCCTCCACTATTAACCAATGTATACGAGAAATCACATAAAGTTGATGTTAGCTTTTTACATGAACTTCATGGAAAAAACATTCAGCATATTCAGAACTTAAGGAATAACATAAATCTGTCCCTTTGGTCAAACGTCACAAGCTTCGGTTATCGTGGTGGTGTCAATCATCCTAACCCTAATACGGAGAAAAATATACGGTCGCATCACCATGCCAGCCCTCAGACTTCCAGAAAACCTGACAACAGATGTGAATTGATCAGCGAGACGCTGATTTTTAAGGAGGGGGAGTTAACACCTCGCACCTTTCCAACTTACCTCTCAATCTTATGTTCCACTGTACATTCACCTTTATGTTAGTTTGACTCAGCAAATATCCCAGACGGCGTGTGTTGCCAATACGACACCATACATAACTTGCGCAATCATGGGAAGCATATTGGCAAATCTATCTCATTAACGGGCAGCGTGTGTTGCAATACGACACCGTACTTAAGTTGTGCAATCATGGGAAATACATTGCCAAATCGTTCTCATTAATTTAAGCTAGTATAAGCATTTTATAAAATATTTTGTAAGTTCTTTTTATTGAATAGGCAATTTATAAAATAATTTGGTAAGGTTCTTTTGATGAAATAAATTAACTGTTCGCTGCACGTCATTAAAACTTAATCGATTCCGTGTTTTAATTTCAAGAAGTGAGTAATTTTTTTAAAGCACGTCCGTCGCCGTGCTTGGCTTCAATAAAACCCTTATTTTTAAACAAAAGAAAAATGTATTTAAAACATAACTAAATATTGATTTAATTGAAATAAATTGTTAAAAATAATAGTTGCGACAAAACAAAACAAAAAAACATGTTGCCTGTTGATTAAAAAAATATAAAACACAGAGTGGACTATAAGCGACCATTTTTTCATAAAGAATAATAAATGCGTGCTAAGAAAATCTGGCTTTTAAACGAAAATGGACTACAAGCGAAATGGACCTTAAAACAAATAATTTGTATGAAATTCGAAAAAATGTGCAAGTGAATATGACAGTTTTGGCTTTAATCCGTTTTTGGCCTTTAAGCGGAATGGACTATAAGCAAAAGTACTGTAAATTGAACAGCTGCTGGTAGTGTGTTCCAAAGACGAATACTGTGAAGGAAAAACTGCCATTCGGAAACTAACTTCTTGAATCTTATCGGGATCACATGGTTTTTTCTTCTTGACTGCGTAAAAGTAACACGTTCAAATAGATACGTCGCACAGTGCTTTGTCCCCATATAACGAAGGGACATAAATAGAAGGAGTTGTCAGAAATTTTTGAAATTTGGTACACAAGCATAGAATAGCTTAGTTAAGAAAAATGTGAATTTTTGGACAAATCGGTCCAAGGACACGCCTACCTCCCATGTGTCCTGAAATGGAAAAATGTAATTTTAGCTTCAATAATGCCCACAAAACTACAAAAAATGGTCATACTAATACACACACAACTAGCAACGTATGTGCAAATTTTCACTTAAATCTGAACAAGGACTCAAGGTCCTGCCATATATCCTTTTTCTTAAAAATGTTATAACACTTCCAAAAATTATCCGATCGTAATAAAATTTGGTATGAAAATTGATATTTGTTAGATATATATGTGTGCCAAATTTTGGTAGAATCGGATTATAAATGTGAAAAATACAAAAACATCATTTAATGAAAAATGAGTGAAAAACGCTTAAAATGCTCGTGCAAAAATAACAAGTAAGAAAGTATAATCGGTCAAGCCCGACCATGTGATATCCTATAGCATAGTATTTAAAAACAAAGTTCCTAGATTGTAATCTATTTGGGACCCATGGGCAATCATGGACCCACCAGAACAAAATTATGTTATGAGGTTAAGATTCGTTTCAAAGTTCTTTCTGCCGAATATTATTTAGATATCTTCATCTTCATATATGGGTTTTTTGGATGAGGGTTTATATGTAACCTATGGTTTATATTGGAATGTTACTACATATATTTTTAAGGAAGCTGGCATTAAAAGCTATTTTCGGGAGAATGATTTGTATGGGAGCTATGTTCAAAAATAGAAAGATTCCAATAAAATTTGATAAGCTGATTTTGATTGCAATAAAATTGATTAGAGATGTGCACGTTCATTTTTTGAACCACGCGTCCTCACTTTTACTCGTTTGTAAAAGTAAGTATTTATTAAATATATAAATTGATTTAACATTTTAATAGAAAATTTTTATTTTCTTTTAAATTGAAAACCCTGTATGCAATATTTTCGAACACTCCACAATAGAATTGCTCTTACTACAAACAAAGGCTGTTACCAAAAAAAAACTTCTGTCACGTAACCATCTTCAATTTAAATAAAAAATAACGGCACTAAGTCACATTTTGAAAATATTCTTTATACGATGAAAAACCAACGTCATCTGGGAATTTAGCGCCATCTTGTGTCGACAAAAAGAAACAGACACAACTGTTATACTAATTTTTTTTAATTTATCTTGTCAATTTTACTAATTCAATAGTATATATATTTGGATTTTTTTCTTATTATGTTCCTAGTTTATTTTTTTTTAACTAATTCAATCTATGAAAGTTTGAGCAAAAATCACGAAAATAGCATTTTTTTAAATAAATTTTTTTTTAAGTTGTGGTAAAATTTTTTAAATTTTTTTTTTTTTAGTTATTAGAAAACAGTCTAAATATTCGAAATCAGAAAAAAACCCATAGACCATATTTTTCTTTTTTTTTTAATATTCCATCAAAGTTAAGAAATTTTTAGAGCTTAACTAAATAATAAGCATTTTTCAAACCATTAAAAAATATGTATAGGAGCATAATTCCAGTAAAATTTTTTTATAGATGGTTTAGAATATAGTTAGCTGTTACAGAAAAAAATTTGAATCTCGTAATCCAAAAAATTAATTTTTTACAATTATTTTCTTGAAACAATAAAATACCAAGGGCATTTGTGATTTCAGCGCCCTCTTATGCCGTAAAATGCAGACAAACACAAACAATTTTTTATACATATTTTGATTTTTGTTGTTTTTTATTGAATGGTATAAGTTTGAATTAATATTTCACAGTATTTGTAGTTAATTGTCTTTTAAACTCCTGAAAACTATCAAAATTTGATCAAAAATCATGAAAATAGCCATTTAAAAAAAGTTTTTTTTTTTCAAGTTGTGGTAAAATTTTTTCAATTTTTTTTTTTGTAGTTATTAGAAAACAGTCTAAATATTCGAAATCAGAAAAAACCCCATAGACCATATTTTTCTTTTTTTTTTAATATTCCATCAAAGTTAGAAAATTTTTAGAGCTTAAGTAAATAATAAGCATTTTTCAAACCAATAAAAAAACACTTATGAGAAAATAAATCAATAAAAATTTTTTACAGTTAGTTCTAAATATAGTAAACTACTACAGAAAAAAATTTCAATCTCGTGCTTTAAAAAACAACAGTTTTACAATAGTTTTCCTAAAGCATGTAAAACTCAAGTAGTTGTTTGGCCATTTTTACTATAAATTCTCAAACTTTGGCGCCCTCTAGCGCCGCCAAAAAGAGTTAAATCTTAAAAATTCTTCAAAATTCATTTTAATTATTTTGTTATCTATCGATCTGTATATTTTTAAGCACAATATAAGACTTGTTTTTTTTTTTGATTTATGTCTATGGGCCAAAGCACTGTGCGTCGGCTCGTTAGTATAGATAATTTTATGCAAAAGAGTTAGGCATCGAATATTTAACATGTCAGAAAAACGCACTCTATAAAATTTACTTTTGTACGGTGTAACATGAGAGAAACGTCCTAAGTTGAAGGCATATCTCAGAATGGCATTATATGTACATAGATGTTAATTTCCTGATGCTTTATTGGTCACAGCTTGCAAAAACCTCGCTGCCATATATTAAAGCTGGGATAAGATATGTCTTAGCCAAAAGCATACGTATTTTGAACGGGGTTGAGTGTTGAGTTGCCCAAAGCGAACGAAGCATCGCAAATACTTTCCCTGCAGCAGCGTTTATATGATCTGACCAAGTAAGTGAAGAATTAAAAATAATGACAAGGTTTTTCTTCTTCTTGACAATTTCTATTTGCTGCGAGTTCAATATTATATTGGGCTCAGTAGTTATTTGTGTATTGTTCCTGGAAATAACAAGGCACTTAGATTTAGCAGGATTGAGACAAAGACCATTTGCCATTGCCCAGGCTTCAATTTTTGTTAGATAAAAATTTAATCTTGAAATATACTCATCAGTCTTATCAGGTTCACTACACATATCGACCCCTAACCGCGAAAATAACGTAAGAGCCCAAAATCAAATTTTGCAGGAGAGAGCTTTTTTATTTTATTTCATACAAATTTTGTATGACATTTGTCGCTTACAATAAAATGGTTCTTGCTATAAAATCGTCACGGTACCTTATGGGACCATGACATTTTAGGAAATGATGGAAGTGTTTCCAATTAAGTAATTTATTAAAAAAAAGAAATTGAAAAACATGTCGCATACGTTATTTTCGCGATTAGGGCTCGATATAAGCCTGAATATCATCGGCGTACATATGAATTTTGCAATGTGATAACTGTTTTGGCAAATCGTTTATATTGTTACGTTTTTCCTTTAATAAACGCGTTTGAGTTCTTTTAATTGCAAATCCGAATAAAAACACACACTTATTCAACTTAACAAACTTTATTGAAATTAATTATTTTGTTCACAATTGTTAGTTACGAACAGAACCGTTTTTCAAAACAGACTAAACTAATTTTACATGAGTCACCCCTTTTTATATTTCATAATTATTTCTAGATTTTTCCTGAACCTTCCCGTAAAAACTATTTATTATGTTCTATAACCATTTCTAGAAATTACTGGGAAATTTATATAGGAATTATTTTTAAAATAACAGTTGTGTTAAAAATTATACATGACAATTTTAAGTAACATAAAACTATAACTTACAAGATAACTTATAACTATAACTATAAATAATTCTTAGATAATTTAACTTTCGTAACAATATATATTGTAAAAAGTAGAGGACCTAATATGGACCCTTGAGGCACACCTTTGGTCACAGGCAACGGCAATGATTGCTTATTGTTTGAACTTACATACTAATAGCTGTTACTTAGATATGATGATATGAGATCAGCCGCTGAGGAGGTAAAATGGAAAAGCTTAGTTTATTTAATACGAAGCATGCCATGACTAAAACAAAGTTGGTTTATATCACAACAGTATGCCAATATTTTCTGGAAAAAGTGGCTGAATCAATATTTGCCATCTTTAACTTGTAGGTCAAAGTGGCATGACTGACCAAAACCTTTATGTCAGGGGAATTAAGTGGTCATTGTGGATCCATCCCTTCCTCGAAATGTGTGGCTACGTGGTAGACTTAAAAGTTAGGTTGGCAAGTGACGGTCAAGTACGTAGCGCAAAGCTGGTGTACTTGAGAGACCTACGGCAAAGGTGGCTATTTTCGAAGTTGCTCACCAACACAAGTCCGCCAGCGAAGATGCTTCTTGCCATACTGCAGGGGGAATGTTAGCGCCACTACCAAAAACCCTAAGTTCAGATGATCCGTCTGGTAGCACTTAATTATAAACATAGATATTTTAATATCTTTCTGATAACTAAAAAGGTAGTACTAAAAAAGGCATATTTGGGAGCCAAATTGATCTGTCATTTTATTCATAAGTAAGTTCCAGAACATAAAGTTGGCTGTGCCCAGATAAAATATTGAATTTTAAAAATTTGTTACATTTTCTTAGTGGTTTCCAAAGCAAAAAGTATGTATAAACATTAATATATTTTGTAATTATACACTTCCTAATCAATGTTATTTATTTAGGAATTTTTATAGAAATACATTTGTTGAATAAATTAAGTTTTTATGAAACTCATTTGTTTCATTCAAAGTCCCCTTGGAAGTCATTTAAAGTTACCCACCTTTTTGACTTTTCAAAGCTTAGATTAAAGGACAATCTCAGAAAAAGAAAATGCTAAAGCGACTCTCCAATCATCCACTAAGTTTCTATAGTTCGCCAATGTTATAGCTATTACTGTCTCCCTATCTCTAGTTCTGAACGTTGGCGTATTACCCCTATTACAGATATAAAGATTGCTAGCAAGTATAAAATCAAACATAGACTTACCTCTTTTGTTGTTGTCGGCCACATATAAATTAAGAAGTAAAGTTAATCGTTTTTCAATTAATAATTAAATTTAGTTGTAACTTTTTTTTATTTTTAATTGATGTTTAAAAAAATAAAAAGTAGAAGGACTTTAGATTAACAAAAACAAATATTTCCTTAACGATCAATTTCGCCAAACACAACATCAAGGGTTCCAATAATGGCAACAATATCGGCTAACATGTGTTGCCTTCCAACGTGGTTTAAGGCTGCCAAATGAGCAAAGCCAGGGGCCTTAATCTTGCAACGATATGGGCGGCTAGAACCATCAGAAACTAGAAAAACACCAAATTCTCCTTTAGGAGCTTCAATGGCTGTATACGTAGTACCAGGTGGAACTTGATAGCCTTGGGTAAATAGTTTAAAGTGATGAATTAGAGCTTCCATTGATGTTTTCATTTCAGAACGGGATGGAGGCGTTACCTTGGCGTCATCAGTTTTTATTTCTCCAGCAGGCATTTGATTTAAGCACTGATCAATAAGGCGCAACGATTGACGCATTTCTTCCACACGACATAGATAACGGTCGTAGCAGTCGCCTTTCGTGCCAATAGGTACATCAAAATCCAATAAATCATACGCATCATATGGCTGTTGTTTACGCAAGTCCCATTTAATACCCGAACCTCTTAGCATAACTCCACTAAAACCATAATTCAAAGCTTCTTCAGCAGATACGACACCAATATCTGCAGTACGTTGTACCCAAATACGATTTGTGGTAAGGACATCTTCCACTTCATCCAATCGTTCAGAAAATTTAGATGCAAACTCATATATGTCATCCATTAATCCCAATGGCATATCCTTAAAGGTAAAAAAGTGTAAAGATTAATTTTTTTTTACTTTTTAATTTAATACCAAAGAAACTCCTCCGGGGCGAATATAAGCAGCATGCATGCGAGCTCCTGAAACCCTTTCATAAAACTCCATCATCTTTTCACGTTCTTCGAAAAGCCAGAAAAATGGTGTTAAAGCCCCCACATCAAGAGCATGTGTACCAATCGCCATAATGTGATTTAGAATTCGTGTTATTTCGGCAAACAATGCTAATTAAAATTTGAAACAATATTAATCACTTCATAAAAATCAAATCATATTTAATAGGTTAATTAATTTTTCAGAATAAGCTTAATATGCTCAAATTATACAACCCCCAACCATGGCGAAGAAATCAACGCCCTCGCTGCTATGCTAAACTGCATTTGCAAAACATTATAAAACTAGCGCTCAGAATAAAACGCGTGAACAACATACATATCTTGAGATCGTGTAAGCTGCAAATTAGAAATTAGTTAAAAAATGAAATAAATCCTTCATAAACTTAGCATCTAACTTATCTTAAGGTAAATAAAAATAAATAAACAGAAAAACAAATTTTTTTAGTTTTAATTTGACCAAGGAAAGTATTTATTATCTATCTCCCTTTATCCTGCTAGGAACAGGGCCTATTTCTACATACATATAAGCCTTTGCTACAAAGTATTGAACATATATTTCCGACCTTCAGTCACAAATACCACAAACTTCATTGTGTTTGGTTTAGGTCATTAATGTTAGTTCGTTTCTGTAAGCGCCCCTCTGGCTGGCAAAAAAAGAAAACATTTTTTACAAAAACAAAATACACATACAAAAAAAATTTTTGTGTATTCGTTTCTTTATCAGTGTAAAAAAGAAACATTAAAATATAATGTTTGCCTTCAGTATCACTACAATTGCTCTATTTTTAACAAAGAATAGAAAAATATATAATATTCGGCTCTTTCTTGAAAATGATAGCGAACGGTACTAAGGGTTGTGTTCGTCTACACAAACAGTAAAAAAATTTATATCATTCCTGGGGTAGTGTATCCACACATTTGAGTAATGTAAACATTCATAAATAAAAGTAGACAAACCACAATATTGAGATAAGTCAGCAACAAAAAAAATATTCGACACGTTGTCGCAATTATTAATTCTTTTAAGTATTTAATAGTTTAAATTAACAATAACAAATTTCCCTTCCAACACCACTCAAACCAATAAGAATAAATATTCGCATTTATTAAATGACTCAATAATTTCTGTGTGCCTGGTACAATATGGTATATTATATATGTTAATTATTTCTAAGTACAAAATAAGGGATTGAGTGAATTTTTGTAAAGTCACTCAATATTAGGTTAAGCTGTATTCTCATAAGAAGTATTTAAGCCAACTAAATTTAATTAATAAAATCAATTATTATTCAAGAATCAAGGTTTTCGCTCATGTGTTATTTCTCAATAGAACACCACATGGCGATGGTGCACTGTAGTGCAATTCACTAACTTTTAACACTTTTAAAAGTGTTAACTTTAACCACGCATTTTGATGTTTGCTCTAACCACTATGTGATTCACTAACTTATTTATAACAACGCTAAACAGATTTATATTTCTCTCTATTCAAATTGATATATCGTAGCAGCTCTGCCAAGAGAAACATCTAAAAAGGATAAAATAGCAAAGAATAATAAAAAATAACAAACAAAAACCTTTAAATTTATAGATTTTAAATAATATTGTGCAAAGAGCGTAAAGGATTACTAATTTTTATTATTTTATTAATTATTTTATTTTATTAATTTAGTTTTAATTAAATTAATTTTTTTAATTTCTTGATTTTATTTGAGTCAAATGGTTGGCTTTAGGATAAATTAATAAGAAGCTCCACGGAAAATTGGTGTGTGACAAGAAGTGGATAAATTGTATTCTAAATACCTCAAAGCTATATTATTTATCAGCTATATAGGTACAACAATAAATAAACACTTTTCTAAGCGGATTTAACCACACCAAAAATGTTGGTGTTAATAAACCACAATTTGTTTTGTTAAAAAACACAGCTGTGGCTTTAAACACCAGCAGATGTAGTTAAAAGTGTTAGTGAACAGCAAAATGGTTAATTTTGTGGTTAACATTTTTAAACGAAACAATTGTTGTTTAAAAAGCATAGTGAATCGCACTACTGATCCTTAATTTAATTTATAAATAGCAAAAGCACTACAAAGCAAACCCGCTTACCTTGCTAAAAATTACATTAAGGAAATAGTCGAAGATCTATAGGACTTTGACCACAAATAAAAAATTATTTAAATTTTTTTCATGAGTGCAACATGGGGGGACATTTTTTAAGAGATTTGAAGAAAGCCAAGTAAACCAGCCATATTAGAAAGAGGCCCAAAGCCGAAGCCAATAAGACGGAAGAGAACCTATGAAAAAGGAGCCAGCCTAGCAAACATTTGCAAATAAATAAAACAAGTTGAAGACAAAATAAAAATAAAAATGTGCCGAATTTTATATACCCTTCACCATTGTGCGAGTAGAATAGAGAGCAACTAAATAATTTTTACATATACATATACATACATATTTACAATACTTAAAACTTCCTTATAAATGAAATTTAAAAAGCGAAAACTGGTAAATATTTTTTTAAATCGTTTTTAGTTTCTATTTGTTAAAATTATTTCGTTAAATATATGAAAAAATAAAGAAGGGTGATAACGAAAATCATATATGGGCATTATGCTAGTATATGTAAACAAATACGAAAGGGGGGAGAGGGGATTGGAAGAAGAGACGACAACCGGATTTGAACTTCGCTTTGCATAAGAACCCAGAATATATATACTTTATAGGGTGTAGGACCTTCGGTGAAGGGTATAAAAAACAAACTTAATTATAAAAAAAGATTAATTTTTAGGGATTTCAGTATTTTGGTCATAACTCTGCTATTTCTAAACCGATTTAACAGATTTATATACCGACGTGGTAAAGAAGAAATTTGTCAGTTATTTTGTTTATAAAACTTGGACTCGGGAAGATCTATGGTTCCTGAAAATGGGTATTTTTCAAAAAAAATTAATATTTTGGTCATAACTTTTTCGTATCTGAACCGATTTTCCCGAGTTTTTCAGAAAATATTTTCTATTAAAAATTTCCGATCTTCTGATATATAAGGCGTAACCATAGGTCATATTACAGTAAAAAAATTCAGGTTTTTATACGATTTTAAATACTTTTTGTATGAGAGGTACCACGCCTACTTCTCCAATCCCGCCCACATTTTGTAGGATGGTGTGTATTTATAACCTTAATGTTTGTATCTAATTTAAAAGCTTTGGCTCTTGCCGTTCTCCAGATATACAGAAAAAAGTAATATAAATACAACAACCACAAGGGATTTTTGGAAAAATTAGAGGCAGTCGTGGTTTTTTGGTCATATCTCAGCCATTGTTGGACCGATCTGGCTGAATTTCAATAGCAAGAAATGGAGGACTATATGTGACATAAATGTAAAACAACGTAGCCGCTATCATGTCTGGAGTCTCCGGAAAACACATATCAAACGTAAGACGGACAGACGGACGGATATCGTTAAATCAACTTCTCTCCTCATAAGGACCCATAATATATATACTTTATAGGGTCTAAGATCAATATTGTAGAAATTACAAACGGAATGACAAACTTATATATACCCTTTTCCACCTGTGGTGAAGGGTATAAAAAATTATATAGGTTATTAGGGACGCAACATCGTTCTAAAAAACATCGATTTTTTTCAACATCGTGTTATCACCTATGTTTTTTAACATCGATGTTATAAACTACTTTGTATTTATACTTACGGATTGCTCAAATTCTTCTTTGCTACTGAAAATCGTATGGCCCAACTATAATATGCATAAGCTTACATAAGCGTCATTCAAAAATTAACTAAAAAAATTTTAAATAAATTTGAAAACACAAAAACAACAAATATTTGATTTCGTACGAAACGTACGGATCAGTTTCGCACTTTGCTTAAGAAAATGATAAAATAAAACTTAACAAAAAGTTTTCTTGAGTAGAATATGGTTTGACACATATGATTTGCATAGTGTTCGCAGAGTTGCTTGAGCAAACTTAAGCATATTATAGTTAGGCCTTCGCACTTGTTCACGCATTCTCCAAAATTGTTTTAACATTAATTTTATAATTACATATAATTTTGCAATGCATAGTATGCATGTATACACATACATATGTATATGCTTTAAAATTTACTTTTTTATATTTTTAAATGAAGACCTTGTGACCTTTTTAGCCATTTTTGCACCGATCTTGCTGAATTTAAACAATACCGGAGCATATGGGCACTTCCACAGAAAAGCTCTCTTTTTGTCACGTCACGTCACCTAGCAATTAATCTTGTATTTTAGAACCACCTTGTTAAAATTTTTCCTCTCTTTCACTAAATGAAAACCTAGTTGCGCTCTACACACAAATGCAAAAAAGTAAATAATATTTTCATTACTTTTGAGAAACGATTAAAAATGGTTGGTGACGTTACGTGACAAAAAGTAGACATTTCTGTGGAAATACCAATATGTGGCATAAATGTATAACAACCTAGCCCCCATAATTTGGCATTTTATTTAGCTTTCTAAAAAATGTTTTAAGCTTATTTTGATTAAAAGTAATATTCTTTTTATAAATTGTTATAGGTAAATAACTTTTACCCAATCAATGATAATTCTTTTTTTAATAAATTCTTGGAAATTCAATAGCAAGAAATGGTGGGCTATACGTAAGTATGTGACATAAATGTTAAATAACCTAGCTTCTAGGTATCATGTCTGGGGCCTTCAAACGTAAGACGGACATCGTTAAATTAACTTCACTCTTCATATGGACCTAGAATATATACATATGTATGCTTTATAGTGTCTAAGATCTTTATTGTAGAAATTACAAACGGAATGACAAGCTTGTATGTTTAAACATTTTTTCAGCTGTGGTGAAGGGTATACAAAATAAATTAAAATAAAAATAAAATTTCCACCTGTAATAAAATTAAATAAAAAAAAAAAACACAAATAAGAGTGCTATATTCGGCTGTGCCGTATCGTATGTAAGAACAAAAAAAAGTTATACATATAAATATTGTTCTTTAGATACGTTTAAATAGGTACATAAATATAAATTGAGCACCGCCAACTTTTCATTTCGTCATGCCTAAGAATATGACAAAATCCAAAAATTTATATATCTAAGTCCGTTTCCTCTTTTTCCAAAGTTGATGTTTGAAATTCGTTAAATAATTTTTTATTTAATCTTAAAATCGTGTATAAAAAAATTAAATAAAAATAAAAAAAATTTATTTTTGAGATTTGAACTCGCAACCTTACGAGCCTTAAGCGATAACTTAGACAACTCAGCTACGAACGGTTTTACTGAATAAGCGTTAAATTAAAATATATTGAGAGCATTTTATGAACATATGTACATACATATGTATGCGTAAAAACACATTAAAATCCACCACTTGTGGTGAAGAGTATAAAAAAAAAACAACAAAAAAACCGCAACCAAGAAAAATGCAAGAAGAGATCAACGTAGCAACAGCTTATTACAGGGTTGTCAGATGTGGCGATTTCTCGCCAAACGTAGCGATTTTCAAACTTGTTTGGCGACCTAATTTTTGATTTGGCGACATGGCGATTTTTTGGCGATTTAACAAAAAAGTTGGCGATTTTGTTGGCAATTTTTGATGAGCTATGCATTTGTTTTGAAAATCGTTAAATTCAATACTGAGAAATAATATTAATTTTATTATACTTATATTATTTTTATGTATGAAGTTTGAGGCATTCATATGTATGGTCAGTATTTGAAAGTTCAAATGGCTGATGAAGATAATGAATATCTTCGAGAAAATAGTTTTTCATATTTAAAAGTGCTCTTGAAAGAATCAATAAATAGAAATTAACATAAACATATTTAAATTCTATGAACATTTTTTCATTATATGTATGTGGCAATTTTTTATCCCAGATACAATACGTTGTTGTCAGTGATATTTTAAAGATTTTTATGAACTCTTACATACCTTTGGACATTTTTGAAACCTAATGAAAAAATTAGCGTTGGTTAATTGCAAAGATAAATAAGTTTATGCCAAAACTTTAAAGCTGCAACGAAACGGCAGGTACATACAATTGCAAGGAACTTACTTTGACTGTTCTTTATATTATTATAAGTAATGCCTGTGTTTAAGCTATGAACTCCACTACAACTCGCCTTTGAAGTAGAATGCAATACGAACTTCTAGACGCGTTGTTACGAGTTATAAGTTGCACTTCTTTTGTACCATCGTTGAATAAATGAAAAACCCTTACAATGTATTCCAAAAAAGAAGACAAATAGGTAGCTTTGCCGGTGAAGCGTTTTAGATATATAATAAAACTGCAACTACATACAAATATAAAAATGTAAATATATCCAATATTTGTTTAATACTAGCCGCAAAAAAACTTTTTTTGTAGTTAACATCGTACCATTTTTGTGTTCACTAGCTATTTTTACTTTTTTCTAAATAAAAATTAAGGAAAATATATACCATGGCGACTTTTTTGAATTTTTGGCGTATTTTAGCGATACGGAACAAATTAATTTTTTTAGAATTTATAAAGAATATTTTAATAAATTAAAAAATATGTATTTTACTGCCAAAAACTTGAAAATAAAGGCTTTGGCGATTTTTGACATTGAATTTGGCGAAAAAGGTCAAAACCAATCTGACAACCCTGGCTTATTAGACGAAACACAATAACAACAATTACTACAGCAATGCCTAAAGGCATTGCAATAAGAGATAAAAATAAAATGTAACAACACCAATTACGAAAGCAATGCCTTCATACATAAATAACTTTTGCTCATTCATACATACTCATGTGCATACAATCGAAAAGCTTTATAGGTAATTTTAAAATCGTTTTTTAGGACATAAACAAATTAAATAAAAATCAGCTGTGGTGAAGGTACTAATAAAAAAAACTTTTAAAAACTGGGGCAAGTAAGACTCAAACCTGAAACCTCACGAGTCTTAGCCTGCAAGTTACACAACTCGACTACGAACGCTTTTGCTGAGGAAGCGTTAAATTAAAATATGTTGAGTCTACGTGTTTGTTTCTTTATTCTGTTTATGGGCTGTATGCGTAAAATTAAACGCATTAAAATAAAAAAAAAAATAAAAAAATAAAACAACAACCACAAGGGATTTTTTGGAAAAATTAGAGGCAGTCGTGGCTTTTTCGTCATATCTCAGCCACTCGTGGACCGATCTATCTGAATTTCAATAGGACGAAATGGTAGACTATATGTGACATAAATGTAAAACAACCTAGCCGCTAACATGTCTGGAGTCTCCGGAAAACACATATCAAACGTAAGACGGACAGACGGAGGGACAGACGGACGGACGGACGGATATCGTTAAATCAACTTCTCTCCTCATAAGGACCCAGAATATATATACTTTATAGGGTCTAATATCAATATTGTAGAAATTACAAACGGAATGACAAGCTTATATATACCCTTTTCCACCTGTGGTGAAGGGTATACAAAGAATTAATTAAGGAATAACTAAAATACAATATAGTAAATTAAAATAAAAACATGATATAAACACATGATTGTTATTGTGGTGAAAAAAATAGTATTGTTAATTGCCGTAAAAGAAAACAATAGGTTCATAAAAAAGAACAAAAAAATTAAACCAAACGACCCGGTAAACTGGGATTTCCAAGAACCACCTGAAATGATATGAAGTTATTAGCTAATATTTGGGAAACTGTTGGTATAGAAGGAACTCCGACAATAGAAGATTATAATGATATGAATAAGACTCTTTTAGAAATGAGACTCATAATAAAGTTTGCAGATAAGCATTATAAGCAGGTATGGGCACCACTAGATTGAAAGCTTTGCATGTATGGCATTGGATTGGTTTGTTTACGTTTGCATTTGTTGGTTTTATGCTCTTTTGCTCTTTTGTTTTTTGTGTATGTATACACATCGTTCGCTCTTTTAGCATTTTTGATTAGTAAAAATTAAAAAGTTTTGTATTGCGGTGTTAGTATTAGTATTAAGTGTCACATTGATAGGCTTTTGGATTAAGGTTAGCATAGTGAACATAATAGAAAGTAATTTACAGCAATTTCGTAGTTTTATTTCAACACAAATAGATAGAATTTTTTCATTAAGTAATATACTACCCTTTTAAGATATCAAATAATAATAAAAAATATTTTGAACAACTTTTATAATAAGTACATAGGCTGAATAGTTATACATAGCTATAATCTTGACACCCTTAGTAACAGTTCTAGAATTCCAAATATTACAATTAACAAAATTAGAGATCTTACTTAATGGACTTCAAAGACAAATTGACTGAAATAATAATAAATGCAAGAAAATCACTAGGTAGACCTTATACCGCAGATACTATAAATGAGAAAAAGTTGAGAAGAATTTAGTAGACATTTCAATTTTTTTTGGTTGACGTGAACGGTTTTTTTTTTTTTTTTTTTTTTTTTGTAAAAAGTACAAACTGTCAAAAGTTCGTCAAATAATTCGTGGAAGTAATTGATAATATTTAAGATACCGAATAAAAGTGTTTAAAGTGAATTAATTGATTATTTAATTTAAAACGAAGTGAATGGTGTTATTTTCATCATAATATTCGAATACAAAAAGTTACCTCAAAACGGATATTGTCTGCCAAAAAGTCGAGTATTTTATTAACTTCAGCTTCTGTCTATTTTTTTTTTTTTACCACATTTCTTTTTTTTTAACTTTTATCATTGAACACATTCTTAATATGAATTTTTCTATTTGAAAGATTAAATGAGAAAGGAGTTATCTTTGAAATGTTGTAACTATAAAAAAAATAATTTTTTATATCAGAGTTGTACAATTCAAGAGTTTATAAAAAGAGATGTAATTTTTCGTAATTTGTATTAAAAGCTTACAATTTTTTATGAATGGCAACATCTTTTCGTTTGACGTTAATAGCGGAAAGTTACATCTTTTTATCCTGATTTTTTTAAAACTTGGTTATAGTTTGATAAAAATGTGACTTTTGTTGGAATTTTTTTTCTTGTGGTTGTTGTAACAAAAATTAAAATTTTTCACTTTTCCATTTTTCCAACAAATAAAAACACTGAAATGAATACCCTTAAAGAATTTAGAAGGTGAGAAAGTAGAAGTATTAACTGATTTTAAAAAACTAAAAGAAGAAGCCCTTAAAGTGTTAGAAGTACACATAGAAAAAAAAATGTGTAATTCCAAAAAGACAAGGCATAGTCATGGCATCTTTAGAATTAAACGAACTATCAACCATTACAAAGCTAGTACCAACATTTTCTGGTAAACCTAATGAATTGCAAACATTTTTATCAAATTTTTATCAGATAAGCATGTTTCTTTTTTTAAATTTTGTTTTCAAGTCTACATTGGAATAAAATGTACAAAACAGAATTAAACAAATACAAGTATCCAGAACAATAGAAGAACTAATAACAATATTAAAAACAACATACAAATCATTGAAAACCTCCAACACTTTACTAAATTAAGAGAGAAAATCTAATCACAGAGTTAAACGAGGTGCAAGTATTAGAACAAGGTGAATCTAGTAGGAGCACTATAGTAAACACAAATAACAAAATAGCGTTTAATGCATTTATGAATGGGTTAACTGACCCACAGATAACATCTACTATCTACGCAAGTCAAGCAAAGACATTTTCTGCAGCTTTAAAGTTAGCAGAAAGCGCTTCATCTCGTGTAGAACAACGACGGATATTAAACCACAGCGTTCAACAGAGCCAAAACTCTTCAATCCGAAACTGTAAAAAATGTGGAGGAAACCATAATAATAGATGCCCCGCAGATGAGAACAAATGTCATAATTGTGGAAAATTCAACCATTTTGCGAAAGTGTGTTTGAATAACAGACAAAGCAACATCAATAACAATAACAGAAATAACAACAGTAATAAAAATAACAGAAATAACAACAGATACAACAATAACAGTAACCATAGTAAAAACAGAAATGTTTATAGCATAGCGTCTGTTACAACGACAACAACCAGTGAACCGAAATACAAACAACAGAAATTATAATATAAATCAAATGAAAGATCAGGGAAACTTCCAAAACCCGGAGTCAACCCGCACAGAGACTCCAATGGAAATGAATAAGACACGAAAAGAAACTATAGCATATCATCTACCCTCAGAAATTAGGTAAATTTAAACATCGCAGAGGTTAAGAACAGCCTTACATTTTTGATTGATGCAGGAGCAGATGTCTCACTGTGCAAAGAGCAATTTTTGGAATGTTATGAGGAAAATCAAGATGATTATTAAAACTTTACAGGAATCACAGAAAGCACTGGGTTCCACAAATATAAAAATTAAGATAAATAACGAAGTAAAAAGTCAAAAAATACAACTAATAGGAATCAATAATTAATAGAAAGGAAAGTGATGAACAACGACCTAACAATCGATTTACAAAACTTCTGAATACACTTAAGCTAGATGAACTTTTGTAACTTCACTCAATATTTGGTTAAGCTGTATTCTCATAAGTAGTATTTAAGCTAGTGCTGGGAAACTATCGATAGACTATCGATATTATCTATAGTCTTAAAATATCGAAAATATCGATAGGAAAAATATAAATATCGATATTTTTATTATTTAAAATACAGCTATGAAGACATCTAACAGCAGCTATACACACACAGTTTTTTGCCGCAAATTTTTACTTCCTTTTATTAATTCGCGCTGAATTACAGCAATGAATACAAACAAGAAAAATGGCGAGTGGTTTACTGCTAATTAAAGTCGTAATTTGTATATGTTTATATAGGGACTGAAATGTCAAATATTTTTGTAATGTTGTAAAAAAAAATGCAAATCCAAATGCAATTGCAAGCATAGGACAAAACAATGAACGACCATAAGAGGATAAGTCCGCAAGATTGATTACCTTTTTGGGTTTAGAATTTAGAAAATTTTTTAAAGTTGCAATGGAATATCTTATATTCCCTGTTACTTCTGTTCCTTTAGAAAGGCACTTATCATTTTTTAAAAAACTGCCATCTAAAATAACGTGCGTATATACAAACGTCTCATACATTCAATGATAAAAGTGATAAAAACAACGGACTTAGCCTTATAAAAAATTATTAAAATTTTCCTGCACAAGTTAAAACATTCAGTCAGTTGGATGGTTTGTCTGTCTGTTGTCGGCCTTTTTGGGTTTGTTGGTTTTAATGAAAAAACCACTTCTTTTTTTTTGGTTTAGGTTTTAAGTTTTTTATTTAACCTTTTCTTTTGTTTTATTTCACTTTTTTTTTCTTATTTAATATGGTTTGTTTTAGTTTAGTTTTACTTTTTAACTTTTTTACTTTAATTTGTTGGCTCATTGGCTTCTGTTCACTTCGGTTGAAAAAATACAAGTGACAGCTCGTCACAAAACCAACGAGTATATTCGCCGTAAGTTATCCATACATGCGCAACATATACAAACACTGGTGCGTGCAACAAATCTACCACCAATCAACCGCAGGTAACAGTTGCAATATTCACAGTGGGACCTAAACATACCGCCCACCTTGCGGCATTATCGCAACACGTTCTTAGAGCCATTAACAATCAAACAATGGGATAAAAATATACAATTCATGGTTAATGTTTAGATAAAATATAACAAACATTTGAGCTAATATAATTCCATTTTAGGGAGGTTTTAATTCATTAGATAAATAAATATAAAAAAACAAATTAAAGCATATATACATATTTACAAAAGAAAAAAAAGGTAATTCATGATTGATAAGAGAGGTTGGAATAATGATAATGATTAATGATAAAAAAAAAGAAAAAACATGTGATGATAATAGTTAATGAAGCAAGTGGATACTGCTGCAGCGCATGTTTTCACTTTATTTGGACCAATTTACTTCGTCTACAGCCTTACTGCTCACATTTGTTGGCTTCCCCGAAAAAAGCGTCACCGAACAGGGTTCTCTGGCAATAAATCTTCCCCGGTCTTCCTTCAGCAGGCCCTTCTAATACCTTGGCCATAACGTCGGCCCCCAGAATTACGTACGCTGGTGATGAGCGAAACCAATCAGGGTCAGCAAGTACCGCGCCTCGTTTTTTTGCGGTTCACCCACTTCTGGTCTAGATCTACCGACGGTGTAGTATAAAAGGTGTAATCCTCCACTGCACATTGGACCACGATTTTCTTATGGCTGTACAACCGATGTGCCACGGTTATCCAAGCACGATTTTGGACAATATTACAACCCGCGGAAATGGCAAACGGCCTGTGGATTGAAGTACGCGCTGCGTTTGGGTTTATCCGCCCACGAACTTCCACATACCGCGAGGACCCCTGGTGCGGGTAAAGTTTCACTTCGACCGTCATTGGGAACCACACATTGTCAGGGTCTACGGGGTGCAACAGGGTATTATGCTGCCGGTGGCATCTTTTGCAGCGATCGAGACTGTTGCATCCGCGCAACTGGTGCGACTGGGCCAAGCAACTCTTACAAAGCTCGTAACTTATAACCGTTCGGCGCTTTAATTCCACTCTCATCGTGAGGAATTTGGAACACTGACGGATCGCATGAAGGCGATTGCACAGCGGGCAACCGTAATCAGTGTTGAACCAAGAGTCCGTCATGGTGCACTGTAAGATATGAGAACATTAAGAGAAGAAATTAAAGACAAATGTGGATCAAGCTAAAGTGAATATGCGTATAAACTTATGAAATTTACTGCTCAGTTGTGTCGGGTAAAAGGACCAATTTATGAATGGGCCTGTTAATAACCGCATTTTGCGTTCTTATGTCAACTACACGCACCTTTCCGTCCCTACCTGGGTAAATTTTTACAATACGACCTAGACGCCATTCAGTAGGACAAAGGGGTTCATTTCTAAGGACCACTAGATCGTTTTCCTTCAGATTAGGTTGCGGCGATTTCCATTTGTACCGTTTGTACAGCTCTGTCAGGTATTCTGATTTCCATCGGCGACATATCTCGTGCTGCATAGCTTTGACCTTTCGCCATCGATTTATAACGCTCAAGGCAGAGCTAAGCTCTTCAGGCTCAGCCGGTGTCAACATCGCAGAGCCAATTAGAAAATGACCAGGCGTAAGCGCAGTTAGATCTTCGATATTATCTGACAAAGGGCCTAAAGGTCTGGAGTTGAGGCATGCTTCTATGGTGGCTAAAAGCGTAGAAAACTCCTCAAAGGTGTATTTTAGTTGACCGGCCATTTTTTTAAAGTGCGTCTTAAAACTTTTTACCCCTGCCTCCCACAATCCCCCCATATGAGGCGCTGCAGCGGGGATAAAGTGCCATTTTAAGTGGTGGTGTCCGTATTTCGCTAGCGCGGCATCTCGTATATCGGCCAAATGTTTGTTGAAATTAGTAGCTATTTCTTTGGCCGCGCCAACGAAATTGCGACCATTATCCGAATACACGCAATCTGGGCAACCTCGACGCGCAATAAAACGGGCCAACGCAGCTAAGAAACCAGCGGTGGTTAAGTCACTAACAGCTTCAAGATGAATTGCTTTCGTGGCGAAGCAAACAAAGAGGCACACATAACCCTTCGTAATTCGACAATATCGACCGGTAAAACTTTTAATTTCAAAAGGGCCAGCAAAGTCCACCCCTGTATTCGTAAAGGGCCTACTTAAAGTAGTTCTTTCTATGGGCAACGCTGCCATGATCTGTCCCTGACGTACTTTCCGTTGTAAAACGCATTCTTTGCAGTTGTTAATACAGGTCTATATTAAATTTTTGGCTTTAAGTATCCAGCACTCATGTCGTACCACGCTATGAACTAACCTTAACCCGCCATGATGTGACATTTTGTGTATAAAGTCGACATACAAATGAGCCAATCTACTTTTATACGCTAAGATTATTGGATGGCGTTCATTATAGGACAAATTCAGTGATGAGCTGAGGCGGCCATTAGCCCGAATAACTTTATGCTCATCAAGAAAAGGCGTGAGAGTCAACAGCGGGCTATTTTTCTCTACTTGTCCCTTTGTAAGCAAACTATGATAATCATTAGCAAAATATATTTCCTGGGAGAGCAAAAACAGACGATTTCTTACAAAAGCTAACTCTACAGCCGTTACAGTTAAAGAGGTATGTCGTGCCTTTTCCGTGGAGCCAGTTTTAACCGCGAAAAAGAAACGAAAAATGTATGCAATAACGTGTATAGCTCTGGGCAAACTTGAAAACCGTTCTAAAACGTCTTCCTTAACAGCAGATCTAGCAACATGTACCTGAACGTTTTTTATTTCTTCAGTCGTTTCAAATTCTGCTGATACTGAAGGCCATGAAATTTTCTCCAACGTGAGCCAATGTGGACCATTCCACCAAAGTCTGCAGCTCTTTAACTCCACAGGAGTCAGCCCCCGGGTTGCTAAATCTGCAGGATTTTCTTGGGAAACTACATGGTTCCAGTTTTTATTGCCCACTTTTTCTAAAATGGTCGCCACCCTGTTGGCCACAAAAGTTTTCCAGCTGCATGGAGGTTTTTTTAACCAAGCCAGCACTATGGTTGAATCGGACCACAAATACAATCATAATTTCTTATTGAAAATTGGGGCGCAACACTATTTACTAATTTTGCTAATAATACTGCTCCACATAACTCTAACCGTGGTATTGAAGGCTTTTTAACTGGGGCCACTTTCGATTTTGCCACTAATAAGTTCGAATATATATTTTCCCCAGTTTTAACTCTCACATACAAAGCCGCTGCATAAGCTAACTCAGACGAATCGCAAAAGCCATGAAATTCTATAATTGAGCCAGGCGTGTACATAACCCACCGTGGAACCGTGATTCCATTGATATCGTTATATCTACTAATAAAAGTTTGCCAACTTTGAAAAGCTACAGGTTTAATATTGTCATCCCAGTCGATCTTATCGAGCCACATTTGCTGCATTAAGATCTTCGCTATGATTATTACAGGAGCAAGCCAACCTGCTGGATCAAAGAGCCTGGCAATCACGGATAACACTTCCCTCTTGGTATAAGTAGATTTAAGTGGAATTTTTTCCGTCGTAAAATAAAAATAATCAGCTGAAGCATTCCACCGAACACCTAGAGTCTTTGCATTACTTTTATCGTCAAAACGTAAAAAATCCTGGCTTATTAAATACTCAGAGGGCAGCCCTTCTAAAATTTCTTTATTATTCGAGGTCCACTTTCTTAACTCAAATCCACCAGATTTCAATATTGATATTAACTGATTTCGGGCCTCTAAAATATCGGGTAAACTGTGCGCACCCACCAGAGCGTCATCTACATACATAAAGTTTCGCAATATTTCTGCCCCTAAGGGGTAATAACGTTCCTCGTCACTTGCCAGTTGTAACAGGGTTCTAATCTGTAATCTACTATCTCTTCATCTGGAGAACCACGATGAACTATTTGTTGAAAGCGAGCATGATCAGGGTTAACTAAAATCTGCCTGTACATTTTTGTTATATCCGCATTAAACACAAGCTTATAAAACCTCCATTTAAGAATCAAATAAACTAAATCATTTTGAAGTACAGGGCCAACGTGCAAAATGTCGTTCAGACTTTTACCACTTGTTGTAACACTGGAAGCATTAAACACTACTCTCAACTTTGTTGTAGTGCTTTCTGGCTTAAAAACGCCATGATGAGGTAAGTAATAGCTTGGGCCAATTTCAGGATATTCAATTTTCTCCATATGCCCCAATGTCAAATATTCTTTAATGACCTCATCATATAAAATCTTGTTTTGAGGCCTACGCAACAATGAATTTTCATTTCTCAAAAATTGACTCAGAGCCATGTTTCTATTTGGACCAAGAGCTGAGAAATCTGACTTAAATGGCAAATTAACTATATATCTTCCTTCAGAATTTCTCCTAATTGTTGATCTAAATATTTCTTCACATAACTTGTCTCCTTCCGAAACTACTGGTTTTTGAGAAATCTCCTCAAGCTCCCAAAATTTTGCCAATTGCTCATCAATTGAAACTTTGGTTAAATAGGACCTTCTTACTGTACGCTGTGGATTCGTTGGACCTGTTACCACCCAACCAAATATGGTTTCTTGAGCCACTAGGGAATCAAAAATACCATGTTTTACCCCACCACGTAGTATTGAGGGATAAACATCACCTCCTAGCAATATATCTGCAGAGCCACTTTTATAAAACGCTGGATCTGCAAACTCTAACCCTGGCAGACTAATATTTTTATCAGGGCTAAAGGAATGTGTTGGAATATCTCCAGTTACTTGGGACACTACTAAAGCTGTAACTTTCAGTGATAAGTTCGGATTGATCAACGAAGTCACAATAAACGAAGCCATTTTATCAACATGACTAATTATTTCACCGCCCAAACCTGCTACTTCAGCTGATGTCGGTAATGTAGTCAGCTTCAACAATTTACAAATTTTTTCAGAAATGAAACTCTCATCTGAGCACGGATCAATTAACGCTCTCACTTTATAACTGGAGCCATTATTTTCTATATTAATCCATGCAGTAGCTAATAAAACCCTTTTCGAAGCCGAGTGATGATGATTCTGAACTACATTAGAAGATGAAGCAACTTGGATAGACTGAGTAGTCGTTTGCTCCCTATTTTGGGCCTCAACGTTCGTGCTATTTCCCGTAGCTGGTTTTTGAACAAAATCCCTATGTAAAAGATTGTGATGTTTTCTTTTACATTTGGAGCAACCATTATTATTAGGACAATCGCCAAACATATGTCCTACTTTAAGACAGTTAAAACAGTATCTAAATTTTCATAAAGTGGAAACACGACTCTTATAGTCCATGTTCAAAAATTTACCACATTGACTTATTTCGTGTGGTTGTTTACATAACTTGCATTGGGCCATATTCGCTTTAGTGTGATGTGTTTTAAATTGTTTAGGCTTATTTTGGCTTTGGGTATTATTGAATATAGTTTGAGAACCACTGGCCCGAATATTGGAAACGCTTTCTAACGCCCGAAATCTATCGGTCAAAAAATCATTAATTTCTTTCCACTTTGGAATTTCTGATTTATTTTTTACAGATTGTTCCCATAAATTTAATGTTTGCTCAGGTAATCTAATTGAACAATGAAAAACAAAAAGTGGTTCCCAAGCCTCCACATCAACTTTGTAAAGTTTTAAAGTCGATATGCAATTATTTATCTCCCTCTGGAGCCTTTTAATTTCAGCGGACGATTCCCCTTGACACGGAGCCAAATTGTACAGCAAATTCATTTGACTATTAAATAATACCCTTTTATTCTCGTAGGTTGCTTTCAAGTTTTCCCAGGCAATCTCAAAATTATCAGCAGTTACGGTAATATTTCTATTTACTTCCCTTGCGTCCCCTTCTGTTTTTTGGAAAAGGTAACACAATTTTTCAACAGGGCCTAAACGGTCATTATTTATATAAATTGTGGTAAATAGGTCTCTAAATGTGGGCCATGACGCATAATCGCCCCGAAAAACTTCTACATCGCATGCTTGAATTGGTATAGAAATACCCTGTTTGGGAACCACTGATTTAGATGAGGATGTATCTTCCTTTGGCAGCCTACGTTTTGCTCTAGCCAACATGTTAATACACTTCACATGAATTTTGTGGGTTTGGCTATGTTTTGCGTGAATGGGTATAAGCTCTTTCTTCTTTTCTCCTAGCTCTCCTACACAAGTTTCATAACAATTTTTAAATTTTGCCCACAATTCATTAAGCTCAGCCCTTTCAAATTCCAAAGCCTCACTTGTATAAATTGAAAAATCTTCCTCCTTGAGCCTCGCTTCAAATCTCCCAATTTCTTCTATTGCTTCATTAAATTTTTCTAAAAAGGCCATTTCTACTGCAAATCAAACTTTTTATTTTAATGACTAAACGAAATTGTAAATTTTTCGAGCCAAAAAAATTTTTCACAATATACAAAATTGCCAATATTTGAGCCCAAAAAAATACTTTTTGCAATAATATACGAAATTTATCAATATTCTGAGTCAAAAAATATTTTTTCAATAATACACGAAATTGCTAATATTTTGAGCCAAAAATAAGATTTTTTACAATAATGTACAAAATTTTAAATATTTCGAGCCAAAAAGGAAAATTTCCACAATCAAAAAAAAAAAAAAAAAAAATTTTTACAAAAAGCTAGGTTAATTTTCGTACACCAAATCAAATTTAATAAAAAAGATGGCTTCAAATAAAATAAAGATGTCCACGACTATAAAAAATACACAGAAAAGGCGCTTTTGCCGGCAGCGGCGTAGCAGAGGACCAAAAAAAAGAGCCAAAAAATTATAACGGACAACTGAAAATGGCGACAATGAGCAATAAAAAATCTTTTAAATCTTTGAGACACACTTGTTCACTTTTTCATGCAAATCCACTTTATTTCATATACCAAATGTGTACATACCTCGAGAGCCAAATTTGTTGCTTATTTTTTAGGTTTTTATTACCGGCGAAGGACCAATGTTTGAGGGCTCACTGGGTTGTTGGATGGTTTGTCTGTCTGTTGTCGGCCTTTTTGGGTTTGTTGGTTTTAATGAAAAAAACACTTCTTTTTTTTTGGTTTAGGTTTTAAGTTTTTATTTAACCTTTTCTTTTGTTTTATTTCACTTTTTTTTCTTATTTAATATGGTTTGTTTTAGTTTAGTTTTACTTTTTAACTTTTTTACTTTAATTTGTTGGCTCATTGGCTTCTGTTCACTTCGGTTGAAAAAATACAAGTGACAGCTCGTCACAAAACCAACGAGTATATTCGCCGTAAGTTATCCATACATGCGCAACATATACAAACACTGGTGCGTGCAACAAATCTACCACCAATCAACCGCAGGTAACAGTTGCAATATTCACAGTGGCACCTAAACAGTAATATCGATATATCGATAGTGAAATCTGAACTATCGATAAATATCGATAGTAGAAAATATCGATAGTATCCCAGCACTAAGTTAAGCCAACAAAATTTAATTAATAAAATCAATTATTATCCAAGAATCAAGGTTTTCGCTTATGTTTTATTACACAATAGAACACCACACTGGGCGTGTGAGCGCAATGCTAAATAATGTTCTGTTTATTTTCGAACACTGGTTTCTACTATACATATATAATAATATGCCCTACTCAAATCAAATGCATAGTTTTTAATTGCAATGTAGACTCGTGTTTTCCATACATTTTTTAAGCATTTGTAATGAATTTCGTATATTTGATATCCAAAGAGGCAAAGAGAGTTAGAAACATGCAGCCTTATTACGGTTGTCGTTGTCGTCAACTGTTTCGTTTTTTGTAGTACATTAAAGAGCACGGGTTTTTTTTATTTTAATCTATTACAACAAAAGGCATAGTCGTTGACGGCAACGACAACCATAATAAGGTTGATAGTTTGACGGAATATGTATAAACATTATTATCACTTTTGTTAAAAAAATCAAAGCTTTTACGGCTTTTTTGTTTCAGAGAAAGCGATTCCGAAAGTACTTGGGATGCCAAACGGGAATCCCGAATCTCGGGATTTATTTCTATGAATCCCGTGATTTTTATTGAATTTTTATACTTTCTAATTATTCATTGTCTTAATTTGTTTAAGTGTATCAATTAACAATTTAATGAATATTGAGAAAACAAGCAAATTTGATACTTTGTTACGTTAATTCTATATATGTACGTATTTTAACAAAGCCAACGGAAAAAAACTTTTCTTTGTAAATGTACAAAATATGCCAATTATTTTAAAATAAGACAAAATTCATTTTGAAGAGCATAAACCAAAATGTAATGACAAAAGTTCTGTGTGGTTTTATTTTTTGATGCAGACGCCCCTCAAGCAAAATGCAAAATATGTAAAAAGGTTTTGAAAACAGGTTCAACAAAAGGACTTATAAGTCAATTAAAAGCTGCGTTCAGAAAAATTCATATATGATCACTCATATTTAACCATTCATGAATTTTGTAATAAATAAAATATATAACTTTTTTCACAATCATAAATGAATTGTTAATATTTCGCCAATTCATTTATGTTGGTGAGGAAAAATAAATGTTTGCCTTTCTTTAGCCGTGGAGAATGAGGAAACAAAAAATTTAAGTAACGCTCCTCACTAGTAATGTTGTTGTTGCTCGACAGTTTGCATGACCACAGAACGAAACTTTTGAGGAAAAAATATATTTTTTTTAGTTGTGTTCAGTGTTGCCAAAACTTGGGACCAAAAATGGCTTAATTTACGGAAACAAATGGCTAAAAGCTTTTTTAAATAAACACATTAAAATTCATTAAAAAAACAGAAATAATTAATTAAAAGTTGTTTACGATAAAAATGCAAGTTAAGATCAATTTCTTAAATAAGAATAAACGTAAATTAATATTTTGATAGATATTTAAAAAATTTAATCATCGATAAATTCGATGTTGTCTTATAGAAATCACTCGTGCCTATTAGTTTTAAATAATTTAAAGGTAAATCATAATCACGACAACATTTACCCAACCTTTCATGTCCAGGGCGCTATTCCACAAGCCAACTTATCAACTTTTCACTTTGCACTTTTCAAATTTTTCGTCAATTTGCAAAACTTTGTGTTCCACAGAACTATTTAATTTGATAAGTGATAAGTTGAAATTGATAAGTGAAATTTGCAAAGTCTTTGCAATTTTTATATTCTCTTTTCAATTTCTGTTCCACGTACGATCTCTTGTGCAAATAATTATGCTGTTTCGTTCCACAAAAACTGTAAATTCTATTTTTGGAGAGCAAATTTTGATAAGTTTGTCAAAAATTTGCAAGCTAAACGATCTCTTTGCAAATTCATATTGTTATAGCTAGTGAAGCTTTTAAAATGTTAAGACGCGAGTTTTTGTTCTACAATAGTGGAGACGTGGGCATAATAAGAAATTATAGCCCGAATTAATTTTTCGGTACTACAAAATTTTAATTGATTTTAAGTTGATTTCTTTTAAAATAAAATTAAAGAAGAATTACAGCACAAGTTAAAGCGCAGTTTGTAAGCTGAAAATCAACTACTGATGTGTGCTTCTGCTCGGAAATGGTTGCCAGTACCATAGAGTTGCAGCTATGCATGGTGTTGCAAAATCAGCAGTTTACAGAACCATCCATAGAGTTGTCGATGTTATAGTAGACTCATATGTGCAAGTTTTTTGGACAAACGCCAGTTGCCTTGCTTTTTTGGGGCTTTTTTCAAAACTTCCTCCTAGCCTGTTTTTATAATTTATTAACCTTTAAAATGAAATGTTAAAGCTTTCTTGCAATAGTCCTATTCCTTTAATAATTCACATACTTAAGCCATCCTTTGGTAAAAATTGAAAATATAAATATGTACATATTATTAGGAATGATTCTATACACTACTAGAATATCGTGTACCTTTATGTTACATATTTTTTTTAAGCAACCCTTTATTTAGCAATGAAGTTAACTTTGTGTAAACATTTTTACAATTTTAAGACACCAGCAGAATGTAATGTATATCAATTAGACTGGTCGCAATTTTTTTTTTTTTTTAAATTTAATTGTTTGCGCTGCTTAAAATATGAGGTTTAGTGTAAGAAATCATGACCTAATTTTTCAGGTCAATCCGACGGTGCCTAG
This sequence comes from Pollenia angustigena, assembly GCA_930367215.1. Lineage (NCBI taxonomy): Eukaryota > Metazoa > Arthropoda > Insecta > Diptera > Polleniidae > Pollenia > Pollenia angustigena. The sequence continues at coordinate 3,251,902 of OV884061.1, read as the reverse complement.
CCGTGCCGGGTGGGGCCCAAAGTTCCCCATTTTATAAAAAAGACATCTTTTCTATCAGATCTTTATAGTTATACTAGTTGAAAAGCCGAAAATCAAAAATATGGCATAGTTAGAATCTTCCGCAGAGAAAGTACTTCAAGCGTGCCAAATTTCAGCTTCCTATGTCATCAGATGGCTTCAGAAAGTTGCGGAAAGAATAGGACATACATGCAAACATCCTGACATACTAAGAAATTATATATTATATAGATAGATTAAAATATTTGCTGTTTAATATTTTAGTATGATACGATGAAAGATTTTTAACCTAATTCGGGGTCGCTGAATCCAGTGGTGTTAGCCGTTTTTTTAGGTTAGCTTTGGTTTTCGAGATATACCGTTATTTCGAAAATTAAGGATGTTGCACAACATATGTTCGCGCATTTCAAAAACGCTTTAGCTTATAGAAAAACTAAAACAAACCGAAATTCCGCAATAAAATTTACTTTAAGAAAGTTGAAACTTTTTTCTTTATGTTGGCTTTGGTTTTCGAGATATACCGTTATTTCAAAAATTAAGGAGGTTGCACAACATATGTTCGCGTAACTCAAAAACGCTTTAGTTTATTAAAAACTAAAAAAACGAAATTCCGCAATAAAATTTACTTTAAGAAAGTTAATACTTTTTTCTTTATGTTGGCTTTGGTTTTCGAGATATACCGTTATTTCGAAAATTAAGGAGGTTGCACAACATATGTTCGCGTAACTCAAAAACGCTTTAGCTTATTGAAAAACTAAAAAAACCGAAATTCCGCAATAAAATTTACTTTAATATACATATATACTTTTTACATTTTATGTGTTATTTCTTTCTATAAGTTATTCCTATTATAAAAACCATTTTTATATTTCGAATGTGTTCAATGATTTCAATTTATTAACATATGTATATTAGGGTGTCCCAAAAAATTTTTTCTTTCTGATTTTCATAGGTGCTCAATTAAAATTTAAGATCGTATTTTTAGTTTTTTTTTAAGAATTTTCGGAATAGGTTTAGAGGTCGCGCAAATGGAGTTTTCAAAAAAAAAACGGAGTTTTCGGACATTTTTGAACTCTGCTCATAACTTGGTTAATACCACGAGTTTCTTCACTCCTGAGGAAACAGTTTTAAAGAAAAGTAAACAAGCTTTATTCCTGTGTGAAAAAATTATAAGTTTTTGTGATGAGTTTACTCATTAAGATACCCTTAATATAAATTTTTCGTAATTTTTTCAAAAATTTTGTAATAACGCTTTACAACTTTTTAAGTTTAAATAAAAACGAAAAAAACTAATGATGCAGTTTGAAAGACAAATTAATTCTTATTAATATGAAAAACAATTTTTAAATTTGTTCTTACCGTTCCTAAATTATACCCGTTTTTATCTTTATACCCAGTATATGTTATTATAAGCTGTTGGCAAGTTCACCAATCTTAAGCCCTTATGACACTATATTTTTTATTCATTAATTGATATAGAATTGATAGAAAGAAACAGTAAATGCTAGAAAGAGCAAACTATAAAAAATGTAAACAAAGTTTTTTGTTTTTTTTTCTCTTGTTATGGTTTTGTTTAAGGGATGGCGTTGAGAATTTTTAAAATTGTACCAACAACCTTTAAAAATTGTACCTAATTGTATTAAAAGATTTTTTTAGTTGAAATTAATTTTATTTATGTTCTAAAAAACACCAAAAGAAAGGTATTATAAATCTGAGTTTAAAAAGTATCAACAAAAAAGTTCAATTGAAACAACTTAGCCATCCCTGTTCTGTTAATTTTAAAATAAATGTTGCCAACGTTTTGTTTATGAGAAACCTAAAACCAAAAAGCGGTAAATCGCTTAATTTGCCCAAAACCCGCTGATTCAGCAACACTTTTAATATTCCAAACTTGAAATGTCAATTTTAAGTTGAACAATTTTACATTTTTTTTGACATAACTTCATTTTTTATCGATAACTTTAGTAAAACATTTGACAGCTTGCCATTTATCTTAATATAGCTGAACCCTTCGCTTTTGGTAAATTTTTCTATTATTTTATATTTGCACTGTTCACCAAAACTTGAACAATGCATTAAAAATGTAGTGTCATAAGGGCTTTACCCAATCAACAAAAAAAAACGTTTCTTTTGCTCTGTAAAAAATCATTTGTTGAGGTTCTTGCGATGTAGTTCTATACCTTGCAATAAATTCCGGTAATCAGTTTCAGAAGTTGTGATATTAATATAAGTAAAGGGTGGTTAAATTGTAAGGGCCGATGTTGAATGTGAACCACACCTAAACGCCAAGTTTTTTTCCGAATTTTATTTGACATTTCTCTATTTCAGACTTACTCAATTTGAAGATACACAATCCAACAACGTGTTAAAGTTATCCAGACTTATTATTATGAAAATGGGCGTTCAAATCAAAATGCATATCGTGCACTTCGTGATTTTTTTGGTCAATTTGATCGTCCAAATGTGCGTACAATCGCAAAAATCGTGGAAAAATTCGAGCAAACCGGGTCTGTAGAAGATGTGAGAACACCAGTGCATGCTCGTACAGCTCGTACTGCAGAAAATATTGCTGCTGTTCGCGATAGTGTGGCTGAAGAGCCGTCCACCTCAACTCATCGTCGTGCCCAACAATTGCACCTCTCACGCTCGTCGTTGATGAACATTATGCATAAAGACTTGCATTTACACGCTTACAAGGTGCAATTGGCTCAAGAACTAAAGCCTCTTGACCATTCCAAACGTCGTGAATGGGCAGAATGGTGGCAAGAAATGGCAACAGTGGATGATCAATTTTCGAAGAAAATCATCTTCAGTGATGAGGCACATTTTCACCTCAGTGGATTCGTCAATAAACAGAATTGCCGCATTTGGGCGAATGAGAATCCAAGAGTGATTGTCGAAAAACCAATGCACCCACAAAGAGTGACTGTTTGGTGCGGTTTATGGGCTGGCGGCATCATCGGGCCGTATTTTTTCCAAAATGAGGCCGGTCAGGCAGTTACTGTGAATGGTGTTCGCTATCGTGAGATGATAACGAACTTTTTATGGCCCGAATTGGAAGATATGGATGTGGACGATATGTGGTTTCAGCAGGACGGTGCCACTTGCCACACAGCTACCGAAACAATGGCTCTTTTGCGCAACAAATTCAATGGCCGTGTTATCTCACGTAATGGCGATGTCAATTGGCCGCCAAGATCATGTGATTTGACACCGTTGGACTTTTTTCTTTGGGGTTATTTGAAAGAAAAGGTGTACGTCGATATGCCAGCAACAATTCAAGAGCTAAAGGATGAGATAATTCGGCACATTAACGGCATAGAACCTCCATTATGCCTCAGGGTCATCGAAAATTTGGACCATCGGATGGAGGTGTGCCGCCGTGGTCGCGGCGCCCATTTGGCCGATATTTTGTTCCATACATAATTGAGTAATACCAATATATCATAATAAAATAAAATTACAATAATTTCCTAAATAGTTTGTGTTTTATTCAAAATCAACATCGGCCCTTGAAATTTAACCACCCTTTATTAGCCAAAGCCACACCTCGTTCTGCCACATCATTTACCACTTGTAATTGTTGAACTTTTTTCTTTGCCTCTTGAAATGACTTGTTGGCTTTCCAATTCTCTGGATCTATTTTTAAAAAATCGATTGAAATATTGCAAGCTTCAAAAAAAGTAAGACTGGCTTTTGAAATGAATTGTTGAATTTCTTTATTTCTAAAGTTTTATTCTGTTAAAGTTACATTTGCTACTTCATAATCGCTGCATGGAGTATCTGCAAGTTTTTTTATCACTAAGTGCAAAGTTTTGATGTCGATATGTTCATCAAAAAACGCTGAGGCAGCCAATTTCGGAGTTAAGTACCACTGATGACCTAGAAAAATTTTAAGCGAGGCTTTTGCAACTGCTTTATTAATAATTTTATAACTATCCAATTCCTTTAATAGGCTCAGATCATTGAGAGGAGCGTATCGAGGGCACTGGCAGAGGTACCAATATTTGATATATATTCTTAAAATAAATGAACTAAACTCAAGCAAGGCATCAACTGTTGATTTGTCTATATAAGATTGCAACTGGTTTCGGAAAATGCATGTTTTTAAAGAATAGATAATTTTCACCATCCAGCGAGCCCGATTGATAGCTCGTGAAGCATACATAAAATAGAAAGTGAAAATGACAGTGTGTAACGATTTAGATCAATAAATGTAAGAAGTTAATGACAGTTAAAACCTAACTATAAAAATTTATCGAAATATACAATAATTATAACGAAAAAAGTATCACCATTTTTAAGGTACAAACTTTAAAAATAGTGTAACTCGAAAACTGTAGGACTAAATTCCATTTTTGTTTTTCTTAATTGTTTAGAACTTATCGGTATTCAAAATCACGTCACTGGTTTTTATACCTTTCATATAAATTTGAAAAGTAATAAACCGTATTTTACAGAATTTGTTAAAAAATTACAAAAATACTTAATATGTGGAATCGTAATGGACAAAAATATTGCCGGAACTTAAAGTTTTTGTATATGAAAATAAAGTTTGGGACATTTTCTTTAGAAATATTCGGTCAAAAAATTAAATGAACGTGTTTATTGACAAAGTTAAGAGTCAAGTTTGAAAAAACTTGATTTGCGCGACCTCTAATTGTTTTAATTGTTTTATTTAATTGTTTTACAATACAACAAGATTTATAATCTTATAATTAAAGTAAAGGATTTTTATATATTTTAATAAGTTTACTAGAACATAATAAAAATAAAGAAAAAATTATAAAAATTTTAAAATTAATTATAGAAAAATTAATAAAAAATAACAAAAACATGAAGAATCAAAAATCAAAGTAGAAAAGTGTTATTATGCGTAATACTTGAAGAGTTCTTTTTTAAAGTGCAGAGCGTTGCTTATAAGTTGAATGGACGACGGTAGCGTGTTCCAAAGACGGACAGAATGAACATAAAATTGCCACTCAGATATTAAACGTTGATGTCTGATGTGTATAATGTGATTTAATCTTCTAGAACGTGTAAATTGAATTTTCTCAAAAGGTACGGTGGTTTACGGGTGTATACAATTTTGTGTCATAGGATCAAGGTTCTTATTTTTAACAAATTATTTATTGTGACTCCATAGAGCTTTTTCGCATACTGAGAGATATGGTCATATTTTCTCAAATTAAAAACATATCTCAGTATAGAGTTAGACGTGGAGTAATAGACTGGGTGTTCCAAAGAATTCGTAGCTTTGCAAAAGTTTTTCCAGCAGCAGCATTTATGTGGTCAGACCAGGTGAGTGTGCAATTAAAAGTGATACCAAGATTTTTACCTGTACATACAGTTTAAATTTTTTGGTTATCAAGCATTATTAATGGTTCAACAGGTAACTTAAAATTTTTCTTAGTAATCACCAAACATTTGGACTTCTTGGGATTTATACATAATCCATTTGTATTTGCCCATTTATTAATGTGTTAAGATCCGCATTCAGTTTTTCCACACAGTTATTTATCTCCATTAAGCCACTACTTATATAAAGTTGAACGTCGTCAGCGTACATGTGTACATTGCAGTATTGTAGTGTTTTTTCCAAATCATTTATATAAAGTGTAAAAAGTAATGGCCCAAGTATTGATCCTTGTGGCACGCCTTTCAAAACAGGTAACGAGCGAGATGTTTTATTATTTTTGAAAACAGATTGACTTCGGTCCGATAAATACGATGACATTAAACGTGTTGATAAGGGGGAGAAATTAAAAATTGTTTGCAGCTTAAAGCAGAGGACTTCATGATCCACAGTGTCAAATGTCTTAGAATGGTCCAGCAGAACAAGGAATGAAATATTGCCATCAGCAAGTTTACTACGTATTTCTTCAGATACGTTAATTAGTGCGGTTATACAGCTGTGACTGCGTCGGAATCCTGATTGTCTTTTTGTAAATAACCCGTTATTATTAAGATATTCAATAATTTGCTGATGTAGTAATCGTTCAAACACTTTTGATAAGAATGGCAAAATAGCAATTGGGCGATATTCTTTGTTTGATTTTAAGATGGGTATAATTTTAGCATATTTCCAGTTTTTGGGATAAACACTCTTCGTGATGATATTATTGAAAATATATGTAATATAAGGTACAATCAGCGAAATTATAATCCGTAAAAATTTCGGATGGATGTTGTCAAACCCAACAGCATTTGACTTAATAGCAAGACAACACGACGTAACATCTGGCTCAGTTACGCAATTAAAACTAAAACTATTACCGCGAATAGCAGGCCATTGTTCATAATAACTTATATTTGATGGAACATTAGGTAAAATTTTAAACGACTCATTGATTTCATCTATGTCTATTGCAGTAGCATCAACAGATGTTGGTTTACCAATACCGATTTCACGTATAGTTTGCCAAGTGTTTTTTGATCCAATTGCTGATGAAAAACGACTAGAATAATACTCAGATTTTGCACTTTTTATCATCCTATTTACTTCTTTTCTAGCATTACAAAAGTCAATATGGAATTCAGGAGTTTTAAAAATTTTCCAACGTTTATAACACAAATCTCTACGAGCAATTGCTGATTTGATTTCTGCATTGAACCATGGTTTTTTCCTAGCGTTTTGCTTAACTGTTTTGACTGGAACACATGTATTAAAAATGTTTGACAGATTATATTCCAAGAAATTTAATTGATCTTCAACCAAAGGCATATAATAGATAGAGTTCCAATCAATATTGGATAGCTCAAAGGACACCAGATCATTATTCATATTCTTAAAATCATAGAAAGTAGTTTTATCATATACATACTGCAACTGGAAATCAAAAGTTAGGAATATCAAATCATGTTTGGAGAAAAAAAAAATTCTGTGCTGTCGCTAGAATTTGGTCTGTATACAGATCCAACAAGTAATTTCCGACCGCCAGCAAATATCTCGATAAATATATATTCAATTTTATTACTCGAATTATAAGCAGAAGCTCCAACAGGTTTGGAACTACAGCATAGTTTACAATTTATTGTTTTCCTGACATATATAGCCACACCACCACAAGGAGTTTCTCTATCACAACGAAAAGTTTTGTAATCTTTTAAATTAATAATATTATCAGTAACAGATTCATTGAACCACGTCTCAGTCACACATACAACATCTACGCCAGAGCTTTCAAAAATGTAACGAAACTCATCGATCTTTAACTTCAGACTTTGAGCATTAATATGACACAACTTAATACATGATTTATGTTTACACAGTATCCGTATCATATCAGAAGTAATATCTTTGGAACCGAGAACTACACTATCCATATGAGATGACATGATTAGGAAAAAGTTAATATAAGCAACGCTAGCAAAGCAAAGTTTAACATATTCAAACTTAAGTAAAGAAATTACAAATAAAACAAAAATATATAAAGACGTATGTTCAAAAAATGAATAATATTTGGGTAAAGTAGTAGTGAGCAGGTCTTCCAAGCTATCAATACGTACAGGATCTTCATCACTATTAAATTTAATATAAATTAAACCACGCATCGTAAAAACCGATTTTAATCGATTGGCTTTTTTAATGCCCACTGCAGACTGGAGAATTTTAAAGTTCGACGAGGTTAAATTTTCATTTATGTAAAATGGACGATCACAATTTTCTCCTATGTGTCTTAGCAATAGCGGTGTTTTGTTTCGTTTTCGAAAATTAGCAATTGATTTAAGAATAAAATTTTTGTCATACGGAGAAAATAGTTTGACCATTATGACAGCATTCGGAGAATTATCTTTATGCTTGTTATTAAAATGTTGAAGACGGTAAATTGACTTAACGGCTGGTGTATTAACATTTAAAGTGTTACATATAGTTGTGAGCACCCCATACAAATCTTCCTCTCTTCGGTAAGGTATCCCATTAATTCGAAGATCAGACGCAATCAAAGAATTTTCTTGCCTCTGTAATTGCGTTTTCAATTTAGATACTTCATCTTTTAAACTTACTATATCATCCGCAACCGTTTCTAGCTTAGTTACGCGTTGAGTTATATTTAAAATGACAATTTTTAATAAATCGAATCGTTTATCAAATTCTTTTATCATGCGAGCTTCACTTTCATGGATCAGTGTTTTCATTACATCTGCTATTTTATCAAATCTTTTATCCACCAGATTAACCAATTTGAATGGTGAATCATTAGTCGATAATCGCGGTGTTTTTGAAATGTTTTCAAAAAGAGAGTTCTGTAGGAGAGAATTCTGTAGAGCCTCTCTTCCTCTTTTTGGTGCTGCATTTAAGAGTTCAGTATTGTCATTATTACTCTTATCAAGTGCACTCATATTTAGATCTGTAGTTAATTCGCCTTGTTTTATATTATTATGTTGTGTTTTTAATTTTCTACCGCGCTTTGTTTTTGTATACATTGATCTTTAATATTCTGTTTTATAAACAATATTTTTGTTCTTATTGTTTTATTTTTAGAGTTTGCTTTTATGTTTTCTTTTCAACACTTTATTATTGATGCAATCTATAGATTATTATTTTGTTGTTGTTAAGAGAGTTTATTTGAAATTATGGTCTTTGAGTTTTGTTTTTATATTATTGGTATTTTGTTTTTGTGGTTGTTTAGTTAATTTTAATTTATATGTAGGTATGTCCAAGTTTGTATTTAGAAATTTTTTAGAATTAGGGTTTTATCTTTGTTTTTTCTGATCTGCTTTTTTGTTTTTTAACGCAGAAAATATTGTTTATTATTTTAGAACAAACGATTATTCAAAAATAACTTTAAAGAATATAATTTTCACAAATATTAAATGATATTTAGGAGCTCTCAAAAAAATCCGCCTTCACTATACCGTGTACTCGTACGAATATCTAAACCTCTTCCTAAAAATCTAAAAAAAAAATTCAAAAATACTGGACCCTATAAGCTTTCAAATTATGCTTGAGCCTCTAACAAAAAAAAATTTTTGGGACACCCTAATGTATATATCTATAGCTTCAATGCTAAGCAAAGGTTTGCATAAGCAAAAAGTATGTGAACAAATGAAGGAATAATACTATTACAAGGAAGCTTTATAAATTTAAATTTGATTCATTGAACACATTCGAAAATAAAATTCGTTTATATAATAAAAATAAGTTTTAAAAAGAAATTCTCATATGCTATTTACAATAATTTTATAAAAAATAAAATATCTTTTTTTCTTAAATAACATGTAACACTGCAAGGATTTCTTCCATTTTTACTTTTTAACTCATTTTAATAATTTATATTCAGCAATGCAAAGTGAAAAGTGATAAGACAGAAATGCAAAGATGATTAAATCCTTTGTAGAACACTTTGCACATTCACTTTGCAAAAGAGCGCAAAGACTTTGCAAGAGAGCGCAAAGACTTTGCAAAGAGAGTAAAGTCTTTGCAAAAACTAGCTTAGTGCAAAGTGGATTTGCAAAGAATGTTGTGGAACAGAATCACTTATCACTTTGCCAAAAAATGCAATTTGATAAGTGCAAAGTGAAAAGTTGATAAGTTGTTTTGTGGAATAGGGCCCTGATCTACAATAAAAAACAAGTAAGAAAGTATAGTCGGTCATTTGAGTGTCCCGGTAGGCTAGCTAGTAGAGAGCAAGTCTATCAAACCCGGGGTGGCGGGTTCGTTTCCCGCCAGAGACTCTGGTTTCTTTCCTGCAGACAAGCGTCAAGCTTTGCGGGGATTAACATAGGGAATTTAAAAAAAAAAAAAAAAACTTATCAAATTGCATTTTTTGGCAAAGTGATAAGTGTTTCTGTTCCACAACATTCTTTGCAAATCTCACTTTGCACTAAGCTAGTTTTTGCAAAGACTTTGCTCTCTTTGCAAAGTCTTTGCGCTCTCTTGCAAAGTGAATGTGCAAAGTGTTCCACAAAGGATTTAATCATATTTGCATTTCTGTCTTATCACTTTGCATTGCTTAATAAAAATTATTAAAATGAGCTAAAAAGTAAAAATGGAAAAATACTTGCAGTGTTACATGTTATTTAAGAAAAAAAAAAGGATATTTTATTTTCTAGTAAGTTTTTTTTATAAAATTATTGTAAATAGCATATGAGAATTATTTCTTTTTAAAAGTTATTTTTATTATATAAACCAATTTTATTTTCGAATGTGTTCAATGAATCAAATTTCAATTTATAAAGCTTCCTTGCAATAGTCTTATTCCTTCATTTGTTCACATATTTTTGCTTAAGAAAATCTTTGCTTAATATTGAAGCTATAGATATGTACATATGCATATAAATTATAAATTGAAATCATTGAACACATTCAAAAAATTAAAATGGTTTATATAATTAATAGAAATAACTTATAAAAATAAATAATACATAAAATGTATTAAGTATATCTATACACATTCTGCTGGTGTCTTATAATTGTAAACACGTATACACAAAATTTACTTCATTGCTAAATAAAGCGTAGTTTAAAAAAAATATGTAACATGAAGGTACAATAAAATCAAGTAGTGTATAGATATCCTAATTCCTAATAATATGTATATATCTATAGCTTAAATTTTTACCAAAGGATGGCTTAAGCATAAAGTATGTGAAAGGAATAGGACTATTGCAAGAAAGCTTTAACATTTAATTTTAAAAGTTAATAAATTATAAAAACAGGCTTTCTGGGAGGAAGTTTTGAAAAAAGCCCAATCTTTGCAACTGGCGTTTGTCCAAAAAACATGGACATATGCGTCTTCTATTACATCGACAACTCTATGGATGGTTCTGTAAACTGCTGATTTTGCAACACCATGCATAGCTGCAACTCCATGGTACAGGCCACCATTTCCGAGCAGAAGCACACAGTAGCGGTTGATTTTCAGCTTACAAACTGCGCTTTTAACTGTGCTCTAATTCTTCTTTTATTTTATTTAAAAAGAAATCAACTTATCTCAATTAAAATTTTGTAGTCCCGAAAAATTAATTCGGGCCCTATAATTTCTTATTATGCCCACGTCTCCACTATTGTAGAACAAAAACTCGCGTCATAAAATTTTGAAAGCTTCACTAGCTATAACAATATGAATTTGCAAAGAGATCATTTACCTTGCAAATTTTTGAGAAACTTATCAAAATTTGCTTTGCAAAAATAGAATTTACAGTTTTTGTAGAACGAAACAGCATAATTATTTGCAAAGTCTTTGCAATAATAACTTTGCACTTTGCACAAGAGAACGTACGTGGAACAGAAATTGAAAAGAGAAACTTTGCAAATTTCACTTATCAATTTCAACTTATAAAATTAAATAGTTTTGTGGAACATAAAGTTTTGCAAATTGAGGAGAAATTTTCAAAGTGAAAAGTGAAAAGTTGATAAGTTGGTTTGTGGAATAGGGCCCAGAATATATTGTACCTTCATGTTACTTATTTTTTTAAGCTACCCTTAAGTTAGCAATGAAGTAAATTTTGTGTATACATAAAATTTTACAATTATAAGACACCAGCAGAATGTAATGTATAGATATATACTTTATACATTTTATGTATTATTTATTTTTATAAGTTATTTCTATTATATGTAAACAATTTTTATTTTTCGAATGCGTACAATAATTTCAATTCATAATTTATAAACATATGTAGAAGCAAAGGATTGCATAAGCAAAAAGTACGTGAACAATTGAAGGACTAAGACTATTACACGAAAGCTTTATAAATAAAAATTTGATTCATTGAACACATTCGAAAATAAAAATGGTTTATATAAAAATAACTTTTAAAAATAAAAAATTCTCATATGCTATTTACAATAATTTTATTAAAAAAACTTGCTAGAAAAAAAATCTTTTTTTTTTCTTAAATAACATGTAACACTGCAAGTATTTTTTCCATTTTTACTTTGGAGCTCATTTAATTAATTTATATTTAGCAATGTTAAGTGAAAAGTGATAAGACAGAAATGCAGAGATGATAAAATCCTTTGTGAAACACTTTGCAAGAGAGCGCAAAGAGAGCAAAGTCTTTGCAAAAATTAGCTTAGTGCAAAGTGAGATTTGCAAAGACTTTTGTGGAATAGAAACACTTATCACTTTGCCAAAAAATGCGATTTGATAAGTGCAAAGTGAAAAGTTGATAAGTTGGTTTGTGTAATAGGGCGCTGGGTCCAAATTATAGCACACGATATCGAATCACTATTGAATGCCGTAATTTGGCTTCTGTACTTTTCGCACAAGGTATGGACAGCCAGCCGGACAAACATCGTGATTCTGAGTCAATCGGTGGGCTTATAACCAATATTTGAAGGTGTTACAAACATCAGCACAAACGCATAGTACCCTCGCCACTATTGTGGTGTTGGTATAAATATTTAATTATGGTAAAAATATTTACCTAATTGATAAAATCGTATTGTTACGTTTTTCCTTTAATAAACGCGTTTAAGTTCCTTTGTGGTGTTCTATCGTAAAATAAAACATAAGCGAGACCTTCGATTCTTGGATTATAATTGATTTTATTAATTAAATTTTGTTGGCTTAAATACTTCTTATGAGAATAAAGTTTAACCTAAAATTGAGTGACATTTACAAAAGTTCACACAATCACTTAGAAATAATTTACATATAAACATACCATATTGTAACAGGCACACAGAAATAATTGAGTCATTTTATAAACATGAATATTTATTCTTATCAGCATAAAATTGTAGCAACGTACATTTTTTTCCAATATTTATTTATTGAATCTTCATAAACTTAATATGAACTAACAATAATTATTCAAATCTTATCCTTATACTTTGTTTTGTGTCCTGCCAGTGCCAGACAAGAAATTTCGTCATCACGGTTTCTGTTCACAGTGATGCAGTGTCTCTTCTTCTTAAGCGAGTGTGGCCGCCATGATTTAAAATATTTCGAGCTAGTGGATTTGTGTGTTGTTCAAGCCTTTTTAAATATTTTACTGCATATTTTGTAATCATAGTTTTTACTAATGGCACGTTGAGATCCTTATGAATGTTTGAGTTTTTAAGATACCAGGGAGCGGCTGTGATTATTCGAAGAAGTTTATTTTGGCGCCTTTGAATTTTGTCGATATAAGAGGCCGAGGCAGTGCTCCATAGTTGAATACCGTAGCACCAGATAGGCTTTAAGATAGAGTTGTAAAGTAGAAGCTTGCAATCCAGACTAAGGACAGAATTTCTTCCAATAAGCCAATGAATTTGAATGGCTTTTAGTTTCATTTGAGTTAATTTTGCCTCTATGGCATTTCCACGTTAATCGCCGATCCAGATGTATACCGAGATATTTTACATGCGAATGTTGAGGAATTATTTGATTATTGATTGTAATAGGGGGGGGGGGGGGGGGCAAGATTCCCGGCGCAAGGTGAATGTTATATGTTAGCATTTTTGCTCATTGACCATTATCCTCCATTGTCTTAACCATTTTTCTATTTGAAATATATGGTGCTGTAAGTAACGAGATGCTTCGTAACGGTTTTTGTGGACGCTTAGAAATCCTGTATCGTCTGCAAATGTGAAAGTTTGGGTGTAGTTGCTTGTTGGCATGTCCGAAGTATAATAGAGGGCTCAGGATGCTGCCTTGTGGGGCTCCAGCGCTGAGGTGAACTTAAGAAATTTCCTTCTTTAAAAATAAATTGTCGACCGACTAAGTTGCTTTCTAGCAGCTTGTGTGTGTTTGCTGGTAAGTTTGCTTCAGTTTATGTAATAAGCCTTCATGCCAGCCATTACATTTGATGATAGTATTCAATGCGTAAATTAGCATTCAAAATAAATAGAATAATTTTCATTGATTTTATCAATACCAGGTGCCTTCTTAGTGTTTAAGTCACAAATAGCCTTTTCGATTTCTCTTATCTCAAATCTGAGGGGAATAGATGCTCTAGCAGCAACAGGTGGTAACTCGACCGCAATATTGTGAGATATATTTGGTGTAAATACGTTTTTCAAGTGACTAACAAACAGATTTCCTTTTTCAATATCGTTTCTTGCCCAACTACCATTCAAGTTTCTTAATGGTGGCTTAGATATAATTGGCCAATTTAGATTTCTAGCTGCACGCCATAAGTAGTCAGATTGTGGAGTTGCATCAAGTTCCTTAATATATTTTTCTAGGGAAGCCGTTTTCTGAGTCTGCAGTAACTTTCTTAGCCTTTTTTTGCACTCTTTTAATAAATTCTTAAGTTGCGGAGATCTGTACATTTGCCGCTCTCTTCGAACTCTCCTTTTTTCAGTCAAAAGCCGCTCGACATCTGAAGAATATATTTTATTATTTTTATTTTTTTTTTTTTTGGGGTAACGCTGGAATGTTGAGCAGCTAGTTTAAGATAACTGTCAAAGTTAACAATAGAGAGATCCACATTCTCCGGTGAACTAAGCGGAATATTTTCTGTGCAATGGGCACTGAGAAATTTTTTATATTTTAACCAATTTATTTGTGTGGCTGACGTCGCTAAGTAGCCTGACGGAGATACAATTCTATTTGAGTTCGATATAGTAACAATTGTAGGTGTGTGGTCGGATGATGATTCTTAGGAAGCTTCAACATGAATCGTTTCTGTGGGGAGGTTTTTAACCACGCCAAAGTCGATAATATCTGGAATTTTTTTCTGATCAGTAGGCCAATATGTTGGTTTTCCGCACGCGACCACATTTAACCCCATTTTAAAGATTGTGTTTAACAAAACCCGACCTTTTGGTGTTATAAGTCGTGACCCCCAGAAGGTATGTTTAGCGTTATAATCGCCAGCGGCCAGGAAACAGGGTCCTAATGATATACATATAATATTGGCTTTCTGATATGGAAAGTCTAGGTGGAGAGTATAAAGAAGAAATTACTATGTTTCGATTTAGCTCTTCAACACAAATAGTCGTTGCTTGCAGATAATCTACACAATGATCGAACATTAAGTAGTGTTTGATTCGGTTTTTTATCAAAATGGCAGTGCCTCCACATGCTCTATCTCGAGGGTCTTTAGTGATATGTATATAATCTGGTAACTCTTAAGTTCTATTAGTTTTAAGTAATTGTCATTCTTTTCATATTAATAAAGTTAGTCTAAGATCAACCATTAACGTGTTTCATTGTTCGCCCTACGTTCGCTTTTAAAAATATAACATTGGCGACGAGGAAAAAGTGTATTCAAAAGTAAAAATAATCAGTATTGTGATTATTTTGTTGAACTATTTATGGTTTTTAATCCAAATTTTAAGTATTTTTATAATCAGGCTTAAGTTCCTCAAATTTAATTTTCATTAAATTATTTTTATGAAGAAAGGAATTTTACAACACGAAAATTAGTTAAAATTGTTATTGATAATTTTTCATTCTTGACGTGGCTGGGGCTCGAACCCCACTCGATCTCCTCAGATGGAATTGCCGTCTTACACTCTCAGCCATCGACGACTGCTGACGTCAATAGTCAAACATCAATCCTTAAACCAAATTGTATTTTAACCTTTGGTAGATTGAAATTTGCTTTTCTGAATAATTATCCATTTTTAATTGATTTTACGTGTTTTTTCCTTACTTCTGCTTTCTCGTACTTTTGTCAAGAATTCTTCTTGAAGTCGAAAGTACATTTTTTTGTTTGTTTTTTCATTATGGCAAATGAAGCTACAGCCGGTGAAGCTAAAGAAGTTAAAATGACTTCAGAAACAACAATGTTTGTTGGATCTATTGAGCCTTATACGATAGGAGAAGATTTTGCTTTATATGCAAGACGTCTTAACCACCTGTTGACGCTAAATAGATTTGTGTCAAATAGTGCAAGAATATCCGTTCTGGTCAGCTTGGGTGGTCCCGAATTGTACAAAGTGCTAAAGTCGATAACTGCACCAAAGAAAGAAACAGATACTGGCATATTGTATGAGGAGTTAATTGAAAAATTAACAGCACATTTACGGCCAAAGAAAAACATAATAAAAAACGTAATCAACGGCAAGATGAAACGCTGCAGGAATATATCGTTGAACTGAATCAAATGGCACAGGACTGTGAATTTGGGTTGTTCAAGACAAGGCCCTTTTAATACAATTTGTTTGTGGAATTGAATCAAAAAAAATCCAGGCTCGATTGCTGAATGAGCCAGATTTGAAATCTTTCGAAAAAGCTACTCTTATTGCATCATCTATGGAAATTACTGGAAAACAGCTAGAAATAATGAAACACAGCGAATCCAATGTAAATGCAATAACAGCAAGCAACAAAAATCAGAACAGTTATCATCATATATCACGCTATAATCAGCAGCAGAGAGCAGAAGCAAGCAGCGGAGCCAAAGTCGCAGTTAAAGTTCGGGCAGATATCATACCAATCAAACGCAACAACAGCAAAGAAAAAGAAACGTGGTTTGCTATGGAGTATATGCGCATATGAAAAAACATTGTCGCTCAAATCAAGGAGAGAGAAATAAAATTAATAGTATGGTAAGAGTTCAATCGAATGTAGAGGAAGGTAATGTTAGTGATTTGAGATATCTTAATAATTGTACGGTGGATAAGACGAATGCGCTAAGAATAAAAGCAGAAGCAAATAATGAAGAACTTGAATTTGAAATTGATACAGGGGCTTGCGAAAGTGTCATGAATAAAAATATTTTAGATAAAAAGTTTAATGGCCATTTTCTCATTAGGCGATTATCTTTTTTCCCAACGAAAAACTGCACTTTAAAGAAATTTGGTTTTCTCAATGTCTCATTTGCTTCGATTTTATCGCAAAGCTAACCGGCACTCATCTGCCAGTTATTTATTTTCCTTTTATTTGCCGTACAGATTAATTTAATCAGCTGACTCCCAACTTTTATATGTATTTTGAGTGGCGTTGCCAGCTGAAAACAATGTTTTTTGTCGGTATATTGAGAAACCCAAAATCGTTAACGGACAGTTTATCGGTCCAATAAATTTATGTTGACATTTAGTAACAGACAGTTTGTCGATACATTGAGAAAATGGCCATTACTCTTTCTCTTTTCAACTTCAACTAAAGTGATTTACATTATTGTTTTCTTTTGAAAGTTATTTTATTATTGGCCATTTGTAATGAACAATTCTCGAAACATGCTACTTCTCATACAATTTCTGTAATTTTTCTTACATGTATCATTATTTGCGAAATATGTTTCTATTGATTTTACTTTGTGTAGAAATACTATTTGTATTGATACATGTGTTTATATACATTTGGACATAAACATATTAGTAAAGTTCCGAAACCATCTTGGTGTAGGTAAAAATCGTCAGTGTTGGGTTGTATCATAGTATAACAGTTACTTTAACATGTAATGTATACCTTTTGTAGTGAGGGGGAAACATGGGAAAAATAATGTGCTACCTGATTAATAAAGGGTAATACCGGTTACAAGTTATTTTAAGAGTATTCAGTTATTGAATACTTTGTGCTTACACTTCGTGAAAGTGCTTCGTAATAAGCTAACTTGGTTCGGTTGAAATTATTTTTACTTCCTTTTTTCTGGAGAATTTGGAAAAGTGAAACGTGTTTCAATTATTTAACTTAAAAATTAAAACATCAAAAACGATTTTTAGTAAGATTATTATTAATTTAAGCCATAAATATCCTAACTTGAAAAGCTCATCAGATATAAAGGTAATCTTTTTATATTTCTAATAGTTTTCATAGAATTTATTTGGAAATATTTTAAAATTTTCTTGCCACTAGATTTATTTTCTTGCATAAGTAAAAGAATTTTATTCTACCCCTGATTAATGGTGTCTTGGTGAGCTAGAGTGAGCTTGTTTTAATGAAATTGTGATTATTTCACTCCGGAAGAAAAGGGCACTTATCCCTCCTTGGGAATAAGGCAAAATAATCTGAATAGCAACAAACCACACCAAGCATCGACAACGTGCTCCTAGATGCCCACATAAATCTGCTGTTTAATAATCAATGTAGGTTTATCGCTTTCAAGAACATTTTGGATTGACCAAACCATCCCATGTTCTTGCTGGTCTACCTAAATACATCGTGAAATACCATCACTACCCAACACCGGACATCAGTTGTCATCATAACCTTTTTATGTCCAGTAAATACGAAGAAGCAGAACGAGTACATATGAATGTAGGGAAGTGAGGAATGATCAAAGCATAATATTCAGTCGGTGAAACTAAAGTGTAAAAAGTAAAAGAACATTTATAATTTTTAAAGTAAAGAGAAACGTGAAAAATAATTAAAATCATTTAAGTATAAAAGTTAAGCGGTAAAGTAAGAATAGATAAGTATAGATCAGGAAAGTGTTAAAATAGTGCGAATTTGTTTTTGATTTGGTTTGCTTCTCGTTTTCTACTGGTTTAAAATTATTTATATATGTATATATATACATACATATATATAAATCAGAAAAGGAGAACCAAATAGAGAAAGAAAAGAAACAAAATTTTGTTCATGAAATATAAAAATTATTAAAACGTCACAACATATCACAGCAGAGACAATATCTGAATATCATCGTCATTAAACCCCATTTCAAGCTATAAAGTACATACGCAGAAACATAGTTTTCATCAACCACGTCAGTTCGCTGAGGCCTCAACGTTCCAGATCATTGGTTGGTAAGTTTAAAACATTGCTTTAATATTCAAAGTTAAGAATATAGTAGTAAGATAAACCGATGACGTCATAAAGATCAAGAAGAAGACCTAATTGTTTGTAATGTTAATTATCAGATTGTTTTGCTAGTTTATTGTTCAATATTCTTCTTACTCCTCTATTCTTATAACTTTTTTTCCCCTCCTTTTTTTTTATGGTATGTTCGACGATCATTAACCCATAATCTGTTAACACGATTATTTTATTTTCTAAGTAAATTTAAAATGTTGGAGTTAGCATATATCGAAATTGCATTGAATAATTAAAATGGGCACTGTTTTAATAGGAAAGATTAAGATTAATATTTCGTTAGTTTTTATCACTTAAGAATAAGTTTGTATATTTTCAATACTACTGGAAAATGTGTAATTTTTTTTTTTTGATTAGCTATTAGTCTAATTATGTTAATAGAATGAATAAAGTGAATTCGGTAAATATGAGATTCTAAAAAAGGAATTTTTTTTTGTATGAACTGATGTGGGAGGGGTAAGATAAATGATGGGTTCTTATATATATATAGCATTTAAGTGTCCATGAGAATTAAGGTTGGCGTGGGTTTCGAGGCACAGGTCTTATAACAGCTTTAAGATCATTTGGCTAAATTTATGATCAATTAGCATCCAATAGAATTTCTCATTTTTTAGTCATAGTTTTGGGGCTTTTTTTTATTTGTTTACTATGATTTACAAAACCATTCGTTAACGTAGATATTTTTTTTGTATATTTTATATTATCCAGGGAGTCTATATAAAAATTTTTTGTAGTGATGATTGAACATAACGATAGGAGACAAGAACCCCCCCAAACTGACTGATCGCTAGCGATAGTAAGGCTCCCGCTGTCGATTATCGTATTATGTTTTTTTTGAGTTAGGTTTGGCAGCAAACTATATTCATAAAATCAACAGGCAACTGATTGTGACCATTACACATTACAAAATGGCGCCCAACGTGGGGCCGAAAATGTTTCTTTTAGCGATTCATTTTCGGTTCTGACCATAAGCTTTAGTTTATTAGACTTTATTGGAAGGCAATTTAGATAATAATATTGAGTTAAGATTATTACATATGAATAAATGAGTATGCTTTTTATGGATTTTTTAGATATTTGAGGGATTTAGTCGAATAATCTAACCGATTAGCCAATTCGCATTTTTTTTCATGTGTCTTAAGAATAACTGCGAAGTGTATTATCTAGATATGCAAAATTGAGTAGAATTTTAGACAAAAATACATTTGTAACCAAGTTATCAGCCGCTAATTTTTATTTGGAAAATGATAGTTTTGCAGATTGCAGTCTAACATCCGATAGGAATTAGTATTTGCATACGTATATGAAACAAAATAATTGCTGGTTTGTTTCATTTTTATTTTATTCTTCGATTCTACGAAATTAGTAAATATTCCGGTTATTGTCGTTATAATTTATTGATCATAGATTTTTTATATTATTTACCCTCCAAACATCATACAACAGAAGGAAAAAAAAAAAAATAAAACAAAAAAAAAATACGTATATTTAATTAAAACGGAAGTAAATACTATAGACGTTTGTTGAATCAGTAGTCTCAGATTTTGAAGTTCATTATATATATAAGTGGTTGTGAAAATGCCACTAACACACTCCCCCAATACAAACGGGGGTCTATCGACGGATCAGTTCCCCCAAGATGAATCGAGTTCTTTTCCAACATCTGCTCAAACACTTAGTAATACAAATGCTTCTGATACAATTTGCTTGGTCTGTAACGAGGTCATGAATGAAAGAATTGCATGCTTGATTATCGTTCGCTGTAACCATGCCTTTCATAGAGCATGCATTGAAAATCATTTATGCAATAACAATGCATGTCCGGTTTGTTCAATGCCCTGTGAGTTAGCTGACTTGCAGAGGATTACCTTTCCGATTAAACAACCACCAAAACATAAGGGAAAACCTCGAGGAGCTATGGCTAAACAGTATAATACTAGAAGTAATGCTAGTAAGAATCTTTTTCTAGAAACTCAAGCTTCATTGGGTGATTTAAGTTCAAATGAAGCACAAGGTCTAATGACTCCTATAAATAATTGCACACCATTGAAGAGCCATACTTCCAATGCTAATCATTCCAATGCTCTTAATACTTATGCGGACAACACGATTTTCGAAAAAAATCCGCAAGGTATTGATTACGCTGAAATAAACAAAATGATTGAGATACAAATCACTAAAATTTTGAAAAATTTACATTTAGGGCCTAGAAATCCCATACCGAACTCCTCTGATAATACTGTACACCATTCGCAGGAAGGGAATTTTTCCTATAGATCGAGAAACAATAATCGTTCAAATAATTTTCAACAAAATTTCTCTGGAGCAACACCTCCAACTCTGAATAGAAGATCTCAGCTATCAACTTCATTCAGTTTTCACACAGACAAAATTACGTCAATTATTCAGAATTGGGGTCTTAAGTTTGATGGCTCGTCGACTATTTCAGTAGAAGAATTTCTGTATAGAGTAAGAGTCTTGACGAATGAAAACTTTCAGGGTGATTTTAATATAATTACTAAAAATCTCCACATTTTGCTTGCTGGTAAAGCCCGGGACTGGTTCTGGAAATACCATAAGCAAGTGGAAGTCATTGACTGGAATGAGTTTAGCGAGGCAATAAAGTCTCAATATAAGGACTTTAAATCCCCTTATGATATTCGTGAGGAAATACGCAACCGTAAACAAAAGGCGGGGGAATCATTTGACTGTTTTTATGAAGCTATATCGAATATAATGGATAGGCTCCCTGTCCCATTATCTGATACCGAGTTAATAGAAATTATGACACGTAACTTACGCCCCGATATTCGGCACGAATTGTTGTATGTGGACGTGTCTTCTATCCCTCAATTGCGTAAATTGGTTCAAAGAAGGGAAAGTTTTCTAAACGACGAGTACGTAAGACGAAATTTCACAGCACGCAATGCTACCGCATATATGTCTAGAAGGCAAATTTCCGAAATTGACACGGAGGTAGACGTAACTAATGAAACGGGGGGCGAACATATAGAAAGTTCTGTTAATGCAATTCAACAACATGACGACATGGTGAAGTGTTGGAATTGTGATCAAACGGGGCATTACTGGGAAGACTGTCTTCATGATAGATCTATATTTTGTTATGGCTGTGGGGCCAAAAATACCTACAGGCCACAGTGTTCAAAGTGTCTATTACGAAAATCAAAAAACTTCAAGCAACCAGTTCCTCTGAGGGAACTACATTAAATAATCCATATTCAATACCCCATAATATTTCCAGTGATAAACCAGACGATAGATTGTTTTATTGCAAGACTTTCTTAAGACCTGATGGTGATGTTGAACATGAAGATAAGGGAAACGTAAACTCTAATAATGTAAACAATGTAGGGCATCAAGCTGCATTTTACAAGATTTTGCAACGAAATCCATCTAAAGATGAATTGGATTTAAGTACTGATTATTCAAAAATTGTATACCCGAAACTCCCATACCACAAAAGGTGGGAAAACTATGTTGCTAAACGCAATGAAATTTTTCAAGAATCCTGTATAGATTCGTTAACTTCTAGACGCACTAAGCGCTCAACTTTACGCTTGAGAAAATTTTATAAAACACGAAAATTTTGTAACAAAATACTAATTTCAGCTATTTTAAGTAACTCTAATGACCAAAGATATTATGCGAAAATTTCGTTCTTAAATTACACAGAATATGGTTTGCTTGATACAGGCGCCAGTATTAGTTGCATTGGCTCCGATCTTTCTAAGGAAAATTTTTCGGAGTATAAAAACTTTTCAAAATGTACGTCATATGTTAAAACTGCGGATGGCAAATCGCAGAAGGTCATAGGTTGGCTTAGTGTCGAAGTTAAATTTAAGGATAAAATTCGTAGTTTAAACCTGTTTATAATCCCAACGTTATCCCAGAGACTCATTTTAGGAATCGATTTCTGGAAGGCTTTTGACTTAATTCCTAGTATAATCGCTTCTGTAGATTTAGTGGATAGACAACCTTCGAATATGCAACCCCTGGGATCAGAGAACGATCAAGAAAATACCACTGTTAAAGAACAGTTTGACTGTGAGGATAATAAGTATTATTATTCGTTGGATGACGACCAAAAACAGCAATTGAAAACAGTTATTTCATTATTCCCAAATTTTGAAAAACAAGGTCTTGGAAAAACGAGTTTAATAGCACACGATATTGATGTAGGTGAAGCAAAACCGATAAAGCAACGCTTTTATCCAGTTTCTCCAGCCGTGGAGCAACTAATGTTTCGGGAAATAGACCGCATGTTGGCGTTAGGAGTAATCGAGCCTTCAAATTCAGCTTGGAGCTCACCCATGAGAATGGTAATAAAACCGAACAAAGTCAGACTTTGTTTGGATGCTCGCAAAGTTAATGCAGTCACAAAAAAGGATGCATATCCTTTGCCTTCTATTGAAGACATATTCTCGCGGTTGCCAAAAGCGAACTTAGTTTCCAAGCTGGACCTAAAAGATGCCTTCTGGCAAATTTCCTTGACGGAAAAATCCAAGGCAGTGACTGCATTCACAGTCCCTGGTAGACCACTTTACCAGTTTGTGGTTATGCCATTTGGACTGTGCAATGCAGCACAAACAATGTGTCGTCTAATGGATGAGATTATTCCTGCGGATCTAAAAAACTCTGTTTTCGGATATCTTAACGACTTAATTATAATTTCAGAGGATTTTACACAGCATTTGGCTACCTTAGTCCGCATTGCGGAGCAATTTCGAAAGGCAAACTTGACATTGAACATTGCTAAAAGTCACTTTTGTGTTACCAGAGTGAAGTATCTGGGATACGTTATAGGCAATGGCGGAATTGCTACAGACCCGGAAAAGGTTAGCGCGATACAGGAATGGCCAGTACCAAAAAATCTTAAGCAGGTTAGGGGATTTCTAGGTTTAGCCGGCTGGTACCGGAGGTTTATCGGAAATTTTTCAACAATAGTTTACCCTATAACCGAAACCTTATCAAGTAAAAGCAAATTCTCCTGGACACCAGAGGCACAACAATCCTTCGAGAAGTTAAAGTCTTTATTAAGTTCCTTGCCAGTTCTTGTTAACCCAGATTTTTCAAAGAAATTTTACTTACATTGTGATGCCAGTGATTATGGCATAGGGGCGGTTCTGATTCAATTGGACTCTGAGGGGCAAGAAAGACCAGTGGCCTATATGAGCAGAAAACTTAACTCAGCACAGCGAAATTACAGTGTGACTGAACGGGAATGCCTCGCGGCCGTTGAGGCCATTTACAGATTTCGGTGTTACTTAGAACTACAGGAATTTGAAGTCATCACTGACCACTCAAGTCTTGTTTGGCTAATGCGCCAACCTAATGTCAGTGGGAGGTTAGCTCGCTGGGTGCTTAAGTTGCAAGCCTTTAAGTTTACAATAAGTCACCGCAAAGGTAGAGAGAATATAGTCCCTGATGCTCTTTCAAGAGCGTATGACCAGGAGGTTTCTGTCATTGAATTTTCAGGACCAGAAGTAGATCTTAATTCACCAGTTTTTGATGGGTCGGAGTATGAAGTTTTGAAAAATAAGATCCGCAAAAATCAGGATAAATATCCGGACATTAAAGTTGTCGACCGCTACGTTTACATACGGATAGATCATTATGATGGCTGCGAGGAAAATGAACAAAATAGCTGGAAGCTCTGGATTCCAGAGGAATTAAGAAAGGATTTAATAATAAGAATGCATAATTGTCCAACTGCATCCCACGGAGGGGTGGTAAAAACCCTTGAATTATTGAAACGTCTATTTTTTTGGCCGGGGATGTCTCGAGATGTACGGGAATATATACGTAATTGTGACATTTGCAAATCAACAAAGGCTCCTAATTTTGTAATGAGGCCGGAAATGGGACAACAAACTATCTCGATAAGACCATTTCAGAGGATGTTTATAGATCTCCTAGGACCTTATCCCCGAAGTAAATCAGGTCACATAGGTCTGCTCATTGTACTGGACCATTTTAGCAAATTTCATTGGCTACATCCATTAAAGAAATTTACGTCAAATAAAATTAAAGAATTTTTGCAGCAACAGATATTTCACGTTTACGGTGTACCGGAAACGATAGTAAGTGATAATGGTTCCCAATTTAGAGCTTATGATGTTAAAGCTTTTTTAACCTCGCTTGGTATTAAACATGTCTGCACGGCACTGTATTCACCACAGGCGAATGCATCAGAGCGAGTTAATCGATCTGTGATCGCAGGTATCCGTGCGTACCTTAAAAATGACCACACACGTTGGGATGAGAATCTAAGTGCGATAAGTTGCGCGTTACGAAATTCTTATCACCAGGCTACCAAAATGTCCCCCTATCATGTTCTATTTGGTTTTGACATGATAACACACGGAGAAACATACGCATTGTTAAAAAATCTTAACTTATTGACCGAATCGGTATGTAAATTGAATCACGATGATAGCCTACAAATAATGAGAAAAGATATTCAAAAACACATGAAAAATGCCTATGAACATAATAAACAACATTACGATCTACGTGCAAGACCCCAGAACTTTAAAGTTGGTCAAGAAGTTCTGCGTAGAAATTTTGTTCAAAGTAATATGGAAAAACGCTTTAACGCAAAATTGGCCCCATTGTTTGTCAAAGCCAAGATAAGGGAAAAGTTAGGCAGACACTATTACGTGCTAGAGGATTTGGGGGGTAAAACAGTAGGAACGTATCACGCAAAGGATATACGTCTTTGAGAAAATTACTGTTTATACACCCATAGGAGTGTACATTAGATGATTACACAGAGAAAAATTATCGCCAATTTTATTTCATTTAAACCATCAATCGAAAATAAAATCAGTTTTAATTCAAAATTTAATCAAGCGATAAAGACGCTTAATTATATCAACAACATTATGGCAGAAAATGGTGGTAATAAAAAAAAAAAAAAAAAAAAAAAAAAAAAAAAAAAATGCTATTAATTTGTTCACTGGTGCAAATTTCATTAAATTTCCTTTCCATTAATTTCATTTTGATCAGTATCATGGGTTTTTTTTTTAAAACAACTTTTTTTTTTCTGTATATAAATTAATTTACTGTGACTTAAGAGTCAAAATAAAACTGTTTAGTCGAGAATTGATTTTTCTTTCGAAATTGGAAAAGACAATATCGAAATCGTTTTCTTCTGGCTAATATTTTCACTAAATTAGTAAATATTATCCAGTTTTGTAATGAACAATTCTCGAAACATGCTACTTCTCATACAATTTCTGTAATTTTTCTTACATGTATCATTATTTGCGAAATATGTTTCTATTGATTTTACTTTGTGTAGAAATACTATTTGTATTGATACATGTGTTTATATACATTTGGACATAAACATATTAGTAAAGTTCCGAAACCATCTTGGTGTAGGTAAAAATCGTCAGTGTTGGGTTGTATCATAGTATAACAGTTACTTTAACATGTAATGTATACCTTTTGTAGTGAGGGGGAAACATGGGAAAAATAATGTGCTACCTGATTAATAAAGGGTAATACCGGTTACAAGTTATTTTAAGAGTATTCAGTTATTGAATACTTTGTGCTTACACTTCGTGAAAGTGCTTCGTAATAAGCTAACTTGGTTCGGTTGAAATTATTTTTACTTCCTTTTTTCTGGAGAATTTGGAAAAGTGAAACGTGTTTCAATTATTTAACTTAAAAATTAAAACATCAAAAACGATTTTTAGTAAGATTATTATTAATTTAAGCCATAAATATCCTAACTTGAAAAGCTCATCAGATATAAAGGTAATCTTTTTATATTTCTAATAGTTTTCATAGAATTGATTTGGAAATATTTTAAAATTTTCTTGCCACTAGATTTATTTTCTTGCATAAGTAAAAGAATTTTATTCTACCCCTGATTAATGGTGTCTTGGTGAGCTAGAGTGAGCTTGTTTTAATGAAATTGTGATTATTTCACTCCGGAAGAAAAGGGCACTTATCCCTCCTTGGGAATAAGGCAAAATAATCTGAATAGCAACAAACCACACCAAGCATCGACAACGTGCTCCTAGATGCCCACATAAATCTGCTGTTTAATAATCAATGTAGGTTTATCGCTTTCAAGAACATTTTGGATTGACCAAACCATCCCATGTTCTTGCTGATCTGCCTAAATACATCGTGAAATACCATCACTACCCAACACCGGACATCAGTTGTCATCATAACCTTTTTATGTCCAGTAAATACGAAGAAGCAGAACGAGTACATATGAATGTAGGGAAGTGAGGAATGATCAAAGCATAATATTCAGTCGGTGAAACTAAAGTGTAAAAAGTAAAAGAACATTTATAATTTTGAAAGTAAAGAGAAACGTGAATAATAATTAAAATCATTTAAGTATAAAAGTTAAGCGGTAAAGTAAGAATAGATAAGTATAGATCAGGAAAGTGTTAAAATAGTGCGAATTTGTTTTTGATTTGGTTTGCTTCTCGTTTTCTACTGGTTTAAAATTATTTATATATGTATATATATACATACATATATATAAATCAGAAAAGGAGAACCAAATAGAGAAAGAAAAGAAACAAAATTTTGTTCATGAAATATAAAAATTATTAAAACGTCACAACATATCACAGCAGAGACAATATCTGAATATCATCGTCATTAAACCCTATTTCAAGCTATAAAGTACATACGCAGAAACATAGTTTTCATCAACCACGTCAGTTCGCTGAGGCCTCAACGTTCCAGATCATTGGTTGGTAAGTTTAAAACATTGCTTTAATATTCAAAGTTAAGAATATAGGAGTAAGATAAACCGATGACGTCATAAAGATCAAGAAGAAGACCTAATTGTTTGTAATGTTAATTATCAGATTGTTTTGCTAGTTTATTGTTCAATATTCTTCTTACTCCTCTATTCTTATAACTTTTTTTTCCCTCCTTTTTGTTATGGTATGTTCGACGATCATTAACCCATAATCTGTTAACACGATTATTTTATTTTCTTAGTAAATTTAAAATGTTGGAGTTAGCATATATCGAAATTGCATTGAATAATTAAAATGGGCACTGTTTTAATAGGAAAGATTAAGATTAATATTTCGTTAGTTTTTATCACTTAAGAATAAGTTTGTATATTTTCAATACTACTGGAAAATGTGTAATTTTTTTTTTTTGATTAGCTATTAGTCTAATTATGTTAATAGAATGAATAAAGTGAATTCGGTAAATATGAGATTCTAAAAAAGTAATTTTTTTTTGTATGAACTGATGTGGGAGGGGTAAGATAAATGATGGGTTCTTATATATATATAGCATTTAAGTGTCCATGAGAATTAAGGTTGGCGTGGGTTTCGAGGCACAGGTCTTATAACAGCTTTAAGATCATTTGGCTTAATTTATGATCAATTAGCATCCAATAGAATTTCTCATTTTTTAGTCATAGTTTTGGGGCTTTTTTTTATTTGTTTACTATGATTTACAAAACCATTCGTTAACGTAGATATTTTTTTTGTATATTTTATATTATCCAGGGAGTCTATATAAAAATTTTTTGTAGTGATGATTGAACATAACCCAAACTGACTGATCGCTAGCGATAGTAAGGCTCCCGCTGTCTATTATCGTATTATGTTTTTTTGGAGTTAGGTTTGGCAGCAAACTATATTCATAAAATCAACAGGCAACTGATTGTGACCATTACACATTACACATTATCTCATTAGGCAATTATCTTTTTTCCCAACGAAAAACTGCACATTAAAGAAATTTGGTTTTTTCAATGTCTCATTTGCTTCGATTTTATCGCAAAGCTAACCGGCACTCATCTGCCATTTATTTATTTTCCTTTTATTTGCCGTACAGATAAATTTAATCAGCTGCCTCCCAACTTTATATGTATTTTGAGTGGCGTTGCCAGCTGAAAACAATGTTTTTTGTCGGTATATTGAGAAACCCAAAATCGTTAACGGACAGTTTATCGTTCCAATAAATTTATGTTGACATTAAGTAACAGACAGTTTGTCGATACATTGAGAAAATTGCCATAAAAGTTGTAAATTATTAGCATATGACCGGAAAATGAAATTAATCTCAGGAAAAACTTTAAATACCTTTGGCAAAATAAAGGTAGATGTGGTAGTAAATGATAGAATGTATAATTTAGAATTGACTATTTTAGATACTTATGAAGATTTTGTACCTTTGCTTGGTAGAAGTTGATTAGATGTTTTATTTCCCACATGGAGCCGTTTTTTTTTTTTCCTCGACTAGTTCAAGTGATGCGGGTTTGCATAGTTTGATGGATGTTGATGGTAAATATGATGAGGTGTTTAAAAAATCAAATAACGCGGTTATTAAAGATTTTAAAGCAGAGATAGTTTTGAAAGAAAATTCAGTTCCCATATTTTGTAAACCAAGTGTTGTGCCATACGGATTAAAATCAAAAGTTGAAAATGAAATTAGGCGGTTATGTGATGAGGGAATTTTAATCCCAGTAACCAGAAGTAAATGGGCAAGTCTATTGGTCATAGTAAATAAAGCCAACGGGTCAATAATATTATGCGTTAACTGTAAACGTACTATTAATAAATATATCGAGAGCGAACACATTCCTATCCCACGCATAGATGACATTTTTCCTAATATGGCAGGCTGGAGGAAATTTTGCAAATTAGATTTAATGGGAGCGTATTTGCAAGTCGAGGTAGGTGAAAATTCTAGGGAATTGGTAACGATTAATACCGATGTTGGGTTGTTTCAATATAAAAGATTGATTCTTGGGTTAAAAACTGCGCCTCAAATATTCAATGGCATAATATGTGAAATTCTGAAAGGCTTGGAAAATTGGATATTTTGATGATTTTTGCTCGGATCTTGAGGAATGCAAAACGAAATTGTATGGTGTATTATACAGACTTAAGGAATATAATGTGCGAATAAATAAGGATAAATGTATTTTTTTGCGGATGAGTTGCATTATTTGGGCTATCCTTGCAACCGACCCAATAGTAGCTTGCTTTTTGATTTCTTTATGGTTTTCGGGAAGCTAAGATGCCCACCATAGTGTAAACATTTAATTTTTTTGAGTGTCCCATTATTACAAAAAATGTTATTGATTATTATTTAAATCCATAAATTGCAATTTTAAATAATTAAAAAAAAATAAAAAAAAAACATATTACACGCTTAAGTTAAAAAAA
The DNA here is from genome assembly GCA_930367215.1 of Pollenia angustigena. Classification (NCBI taxonomy): domain Eukaryota; kingdom Metazoa; phylum Arthropoda; class Insecta; order Diptera; family Polleniidae; genus Pollenia; species Pollenia angustigena. The sequence continues at coordinate 3,222,051 of OV884061.1, read as the reverse complement.
TCTAAAGTTCCACTTTGCTCTTAAATTCCCCAATAACTACTCAACCGATTTTAATGAATTAATTAAAGTGGAGAAAAGTTTAAGAATCTATCTGTCGATTAAAAAAAATTTCACTTCGGTTCAAAAGTTACAGATTTTTGGCCAATGAAAAGTCTCCATTTTCGCTTGTCTTCCATATTCTTTTTGGGTACCAAAGGAAGTGGAGCATTGTAGGGGCTAACGGATGGTTCTTTTATATCGTCATTTAGCATACTTTGTACTTGTTCATTTATTATGTCCGTGTGTGAGTGAGGTAGTCTGTAGTTTTTTATACACCAGAGTATCATCTAAAGTTGTAATGTTTTGTTTATAAAAATTGTTTAGTCAATTTTTCATTCTCTAAATGAAATACATTTTGATATTTTTTGAATATGTTTACTAATTATGGATTTTGCATATTCATCAGTTTTATTCAATTGCAAGTCATTTAGAATTTTTTAAAAACGTTCGTCATTGTTTACATTTGTGTAATTTGATATGTCATAGTTTTTAAGTGGGTCAGTGTGCAGTTTAATGCCTAGTAAAATTTGTGTCTCATTTGGTGCTATTGAAATACTTAAAGAATACCGCTTTGTAATGCATTTTTAAGTATTACGCAATCTTCAGGTTTAATTTTAATGGTTGAATAATTTCTGTCCGGGGGGTATAGAAATTTTTAATGTATCAAATGCTTTTGTTTGCATTGGAAAAATTATGGTTTTATTGTTGGTAAACAAAGAAATTGTAAATGTCTCGTAGTCTATTTTGCATAAGTACTCTCTTAAAAAGTTTATTATTCCGTCCGTCTCTATTGGAACATTGTCATCTACTAGATGTAATTTGAATCTGCATGTTTGGTCTGCTAGAGAAAATTCAAATTCACTTGTCCCTAACGAATGTATTTCTTCTTTAGTGATGCCTGTTAATTTGCATCTGTTCTCTACATTTAATGGTTCATCATCAAAATTGTTTAAGTGCGACATAATGATATGTCGGCTCCTGTGTCGACAAGAAATGTTAATTCTTCATTTTTATATTTAGCGATTATGTAATATGTGTTATTATTAGAAACTTTAAATACTCTTAATTTTGGCTGTCCGGAATTTCCCTGTATTCCGAGCCTTCCTCGTTTCCCTCGTCTTGAACCATATGTATATTTCTTCTATTATTATTGTTATTATTATTTCCGTTATTGTTGTTGGTTCTATTGGAATTAAAATTATTATTTCTATTGTTTTTGTTGTCATTTCTGTAGTTTCCATTATTGCTTCTAGGTGTATTACGGTTGTAATTGTTGTTTGCAGATGCATTTGTGTTGTTTCTGTTATTGTTTGAATTGTAGTTGTTATTTCTACTGTTTTGGAAATTATTGTTATTCCTAGTGTAGTTGTCAAAATTTCTGTTGTTTCTATTATTGTTTGAGTTGTAGTCGTTATTACTACGGTTTGGGAAATTATAGTTGTTCCTGTTATTAATGTTATTTCTAGTGTTATGAAAATTGCTATTGTTGTGCCTGGTATCATTATTATTACGATGTTGTTTTTGTATATGCTGTACTGAGTTAGTAGTTACTTTATTTTCATTTTCTAGTTCTAGTGCGAGTTTTACCGCGTCTTGTAAAGCTTTTGGACGAGCTGCAAAAATGGCCGTCTTTAAATTGTCATTAATTCATCTCTTAAATGAATCTAGAGCAAGCTTTGAGTTCAATCTGATAATGAAATTTTTCTCCGCCTATGTGGCGTCACTACTGAGTTCTTCTATTCCTAAGCTGTTCAGGTTGTCTATTATTGTTAATTTCCCTTGGTAAATAGTGCTTAGTTTGCACTGTTATTCTGGAATGGTCTTTGTACTTTTGTACCTTTGTTGTAATTATGTTTTTAATGTATTGAAGTTATCAGGTTTCGCGTAACTACCTATTGCTGTTCTTACCCCTGAGGTTAATTTGGCATGTTAGACGTATTGTAGGAAATCTTGTTTTGCTTTTTCAGCAAGAGTTTTCTCAATGAGTTCTGCCGTTATTAAGAAAATTTCCAGTTCTTCAAAGTTTCCAGCAAAAAGTGGGAGTGCTTTAGAAACTGTCTCTAAACTTAATGCTGCCATTGTATTTCCTGTTTCTAATAGTTTTGTCTCTAATGGGTTTTTAAAACTTTCGATTAAGTTTTCTTTGATTTTTTTAATTACATTGCTAAATTCTAATCTCCGCACTTATATTTTCTATTCGTCTTTTTCTTCTAGTTGTGCTAACTCAAATTCTCCTGTTATAATTTTTATGTCCTTTAATTTAAGGTTTATTGTTTTTTCTGAATATGTCCTTCCTGAACTTTTTTTAAACTCTTTAATATGTCTTTTAGTTTTGTTAGACTTTCTTCCATTAATACAAAATTTGTTATTTATTAAAAAAAAAAAAAAAAATTTATACCTCAGTTTCATATGGTTTTAATTTTAGTTTTACAATTTTATCTTATATATATATTTTTTTTTTTATATAGTTTATAAATTTTTTATAGTAGTTTTATTCTTATTCATAAGTTTTTGAATTTTGTAAATTATAGATAAGATTATGACAATTATTAATAATATTACAACGTTTTTAGTAAACATTGTCTCAAATTATGTGGTTTTTTTTATTGTCTCCTATGTATGATCAATCTTATAAAGTATGCAATTAGTACACAGAAAAAATAACGAACGCTTGTTTGAAAATATTTTTAATTTCTATAAATTTTTTTACTGATTCCATCAATATTTTTGTTTGATTTTTATTTAACCAACAAAAATGTGGACAACTCTCCAAAAATATAATAAACGCGTTATTGGTTTCAAGTTTTCATAATTTTGTATGAAATATTTTACGCTCCTTAAGCTACGGTCACACTTATTAAATATTTGACCAAATAAGCGTAACCACTACTTTTGTTAATAGTTAATAAGATTTAACATCGTCTTTATATCACAAAATAAACTAATTATACTACTAGACATAGCAAAAAACTGTTTTTTATAGGATATGGTATTTTAATAAAAATAAATATTGGAATTAAAAGAAAAGATTATTTAGTTTACTTGTTGGTCCCGTCTTTTCCGTCAAATATTTGACAAATGTGACCGTAGCTTTAATGTTGTCGTCTTTTTGCATTTTTTTATTCGATCGTAAGCAGCACTTCTTTATGTGAAATATAAGAACAACAACAAAAAACACACACAGTCTACTTTTGGACGCTTTAAAAAAGTGCAACTATAAGAAAAACAATAGCAGAAACAACATTAGTAGAAACAAAATCCCGTATTCAATTTTTTCAAACTGTTTACTTAAATACATCAAATACAAAAATAGAATGATGACGAAAAACATATCGAGTCGGTCTGCCGCCGCACAGTGGCGCCATTTGAGTTTTTTCGTTGCAAAAATCATATCTTTTGAACCGAATAAGGTAATTGAACAGTTTAAACAGCATATGATAGATAACTGTTCAGCCTATGAAATGTGCATTTGAAAAGGGTGCTACGCTGTGTAGGGGCCTACTTATGGGTTATCAAAGTTAAAATTAGTAGAAAAATCAATTTTATGGTACCTAAAAAAAAATTATTTTTACATTTTTAGATTGTTTTTATTTTTTTTTTCTTTAGGGTTCTAAATTATTACCCAACAAATTAAAAAAAAAAATTTTTTTTTTTTAAATTTATTTTTTCAATTTTCTGTATTTTCGGTATATGGGTAATTCCATGTCACACATATATTCGCGTAACTCAAAAATGGTTTAGTTTATTGAAATAACTAAAAAAACCGAAATTCGGCAATAAATAATAAAGTGGGGTTGGTCATACATTTGACCCATCTAGGAGCATCCTACGCGCTGTAGGGGCCAAATTAAAGAATTTTATTAAACCGCAATATTAGTATGGCAACCATGTCTTTTTAACCTTTTTTACCTCTAGAAGCCAAACGGGCACGTACGGGCAGATAAAATTTTTGAATTATGTAAAGAAATAATCAAAGAACAGATTTTGCAAATATGGCAAATATAGAAAAATATAGATTTTTGTTATTTTCCGTCAAAGTTGAAAAATAGTGAAAAAACGGATAGTTTTTAAATAGTGATTTACCAGGAGAAACACAAAGCAAACAGTTCATTTTTTTTTTATCATTACACATTTAATAAATGCATCAATCAATACAAACAAAAAATAAGGCGATTCGTTACCTATTTTTCGTGATATTACACCTGAAATCGCAACAAATTTACTAAAAATTGTGTGTTTTTTTGAAAACCGAAAGTCGGTCAACTTTGAACGGCTATATCTTCTAAACTAAAAATGTGATATTATTAAGAGTGGCAGATTTGAAATCGTTGAAAAGTTTCCTATAACATGAGTTTATTCAAAACTTCGTCGGTGCTCATGAAAATTTTGATTTTTGCAACCTCGTTTGCTCTACGGGCGCTACTGTGCGCCGTTTTTGGTTACATTTCTTCTTCATTAGTAAAGGAAAGGATACAGCAACAGTGAGTGAGAGTGATAAAGAAAAACATTGTGTGTATAAATAAGACTTCGTTCAAAAATTATTCCAACAAAAAAATGTGTCTCAAAGCCAGCCGGCGGCTCTGCTCTGCCGTCATCTTTTCATACAGTGCTTACTTGTGTGCGCGTCATTGCTTGTGCAAAAACTTTTTTTTTTTGGATTTTGAAATTTTATATATGAATTTCAGTAAACTTTTTGTTTGATTCAGTTAAATTATTTGTATGAAAAAATCAGTGTTTTTTTCAAAAAACAAAATGCAAATAAATTGTTTGAATATGCAAATTTGTTTATAGGACCGATTTCAGACAAAAAATTGTTTGATTCTACAAATTTTTTGTTTGAATTGGAAAAATAATTTTTTCTGTGTAGTAATGCCAAGATAGCTATCATGACTATTAAAAATTAAAAATTTAAGTGTATTTTCTCTCATTTAACCAGTTGATCATTTTTATTATTATTACCTTCTACTGAAACCTCATGTTTCTCTCTACATGGATTGCCTTCAATATGTTTTTCCACCATGTCATCTTGATAATAATTTCTTAATAATTTTTATTTTATATAATTTAAATCATTAATAATTTTATTTTGTTAAATTTGATTAGTTAAAAACTGTTTATCTTTTAAGCTCCTTATTTCTGTTCTTATCCTTCTTTGGGATGCCTTTTCCGTTGCTAAGTTAAGGTCCGTGTACAGTTCCTTCCTCCTCTGGTGCTGCTTCCCAGCTCGTTTCTTCTTCTTCTTAATCATCGTTTTTTGTATTGCAGGTTTATTTTGTTGCCGTTTTTTGTACTCATCGATCATAATTGGCTTTGGTCTCGCATTGACTGGGAGTGGTTCATACGGAGGTGCTTCTTGATTTGCCGGCTCTGGCTCGTACTCTTCTTCCTTTTTGGTATTTAAATAAAGCGGCCAGCGTTCAAAAATTTCGTCTACTTCCAAGGACATCTATTCTTGTAGGATTATAAAAATTTCGCTGGTCCGAGTGGGCAGGATCGCCACGTAATGTTACGGGTTGAGGTGTTGGTGTGTTTTAGTGTGCTTTAGTCCCTATAGCCCTTGGTTATTTTTAATAGCTGTCAGGGTCTGAACTAGTAATTTAGGCGTTCAAAAGAACTGCCGATATATTTCTGAGCCTTGAATAAAACTAAGGCAAGTTGCTGCCAGATTGGTTTTGTGATTTCAAATCTGGTTTTATTTCATTTTACAGGAACTTATTATTGACAGAGCTATGTTTTTCTCTGTCGGTACTATGAAAATATCAATATCAATTGTTATATATCAATAATTTACTTCCTTCGCGATTGTTCTCACCAATCATAATGTTTTGAGATTGGAATGCACTCAATTAAAATTTTCACTCAATGAAATTTTTTCACAAGAAAAAAAATAGGTTTCTTCAGTTTTTGCAGGTAGTAATTTGTTTTCAATAATTTATGTCCTTTAAATGAAAAAAAAACTTAGGCATCAAAGAATATATTTAACAAAAGCAAAACACATTTTAGTTCACCAGCCAACAAATAATTGTACAAAAACCAAATAAACACAGAATATTGTGCTGCCCACCGGGAAAAATTGCCAGCGCTTTCAGTTTTCAGGCCTTAAACAAGGTTTACAACTGTATTTTTAATAAACTTTTACTAATTCCACTCTGACTTATTTGAACAGGTCTTAAAGAACTGTTTTTATTAAATATTTTACAAATTCAAATTATCTTTTCTGAGATAAGACCTGTCGAAATCATTTTATTAGTAGTGATGTTGGATTGTGCAGCAAGTCCGTGCCGTTTAGCCTAGAAAGCCTAAAGTTGCCAACCTTGTACTTCCTGGTAAAGAGTACCAACTCAGTTTTCTGTGGATTGACACTAAGTCCACAGGAGATGCTTCAAGAGCTTAGAATCTGTAATGCAGATTCCATACAATGGGACAGTGTGTCCAGGTGTTTACCCGCGACCGCCACCGCCACGTCATCCGCATACGCGACGGTTTTTATCCCTAATCTGTCGAACCGGCCCAGCAAAGTGTTCACCGTCAGGTTCCATAGGAGAGGGCGCAGAACCACACCTTGCGGGGTGCCCCTGTGCACAAATCTGCAAACATTAGTAGCACCCATCGTGGATTCAATAATCCTATTGTCGAGTAGATTACCAATAAATCCACAAATTACATCGTCAACACCCACCTCCCTCATCGACTCCAAGATGGAGTTGGGTTTGACATTGTTGAAAGTATTCCCGAAATTCAAGGGATTTCTCAATGTAGCCGACCGGTGAGTGGAGCGCCGTCTCTACAGACTTGCCCTTGGTGTAGGCATGCTGCTATGAAGAGAGCAAATGTCTAGGAATAGACATCCTCAGATGAATATCAATGACCCTTTCAAGGGTCTTGAGAAGAAATGACGACAGGCTGATTGGCCTGTAGTCCTTAGGTCTGGTGTGGGATGCTTTATCTCTTTATGGGGTAGTACGGATATCAACAAACTTACTTGTATAGTGCTTACTTGTATATATCTGTATGAATAATATATTTGTTGCAAATGGGGCCATACTTTTATTCACGTTATTAGCCAGGAGGTCTTAGATCTCACACTTACTATTTGCAAACGTTATCATGCCATTAAAAATTGGCACGTATCGAGAGACATTTGGTTGTCGGATCACCAATATCTGATCTTGGACATCGAATGCTCCTCGCCGTGTGTTCAAACCTATGCCAATCCTAGGAGGGCGAATTGGGACAATTTTCGTCATTATTGGGCTCTCAATGAGGACCTGTCCAATGGAACAGTTGTGCGTTCTAGGGACATAGATTTTGAATCCAATATGCTTTGAACGATTATCTGTCGGGCCTATGATATGAGCTGCCCTCCAGATCCGAAGACCCAAGGGGGAGGTTTCCTGGTGAATGAGCATCTGGAGAAACTAAAGTCTCAGGCCAGGGGTTTATTCATTAAAGCCAAGGAGACTGGTGCGTGAAGCGTTTATAAAAAGCTGCACTTACTAAATATAATAAGGGGTTTGAAAGTCTAAAAGGTCAATACGGCGCCGATACTACGGCCTTTCTGAGTCAATTAGCTGCAGAAGGCACTATCCCAGGACCACAAAAATAGTCTGTGCACTCTTAAACGTACAGATGGCACGTTTACTGAGCCGCTAATGGAGACCAGTGAGCTACTACTGGCGACCCACTTTTCGGGATCACTGCCCTTTTCGTCAAAAAAAAAAATGTCCAAATGGCCGCCCTCGGCGTCCAAGAGGAATGTCAGGTTGGTGGGCAGAGTCCTCGATGCCAAACGCGTGATGTGGGCTGTATCCAAATTTAGTCCAAATAAATCACCAGGGCATTACGAAATCCCACTATGCTGCCTTTAGCAAGGGGGGGAAGTCTATTACTATTTAGATGGCTAGGATCTTCAGATCAAGTCTACTGGCGTGTGCACAAGGCATGGAGAGAGGTTAAAGTGGTCTTTATATCTAAGGCGGGGCGTGGTCTCAGCTCGTTTTTCCTTAAGACCAAGGAGAAACTCATAGACAGATACAAAATGGAAACTCCGATACATCGCTTCCAGTTTGCTTATCGATCGGGCTCTGTGTGCGTTCATCGACATTCAAGGAGCCTTCGACAGCCCTTCCTACGATGCAATTAACTTTACTCTCACAAGGAAATACCGAAAGTTACAGTCTGTAACTCATATTTTTTGACTTCCTCCGTCGGAGAAGTTCGAAATAATCGTTAATATGGCATATGAGCAGGATAAGATGAACTTGTCTCTACATTTGGGTAATGTCGGAATTAAAAACGAAACGATATAGCCTCCAACGAGGCATTTAAAGCACTGAATCTGATATGTGGAGCCCACCTAGAGGTAATCAATTAGGCAATTGCCGTTAGAGGTCCTATTCGAGGCATTAAATACGACACGTAATTTTGTAGTTTTACTTTCAAGTCTAAGAATTGGATAATGAGGAAGATAACATGAACCAAAAAAATTAAGAGCATGATTGGAAACAGATCTCATATGATCTAAAACCAGATATCAGGTTTGCGCAGAAGAGATGTTTCTCTTCTCAAAAATTTAGCCCTAAAATTCTTCGATAAAATCCAAATTGACCAAATGAGGAAATTCTGACTTGAAAGGTAGAGTCCAATTACGGCCTACTAAATCGCGTCGCGTAGTTCTCTTATAATTTTCTTCACAAATTGTATCTGAAGGGGTCATTATTTTCCACTTAAGGCCAGTTTACACGGTAATACATTGTATTACGACACGGAGAGAATTCCATATTATTTTGATTCTACAAAGTCGTAATACATTGTATTACCGTGTAAACTGGCCTTTAGGAGTTTCCTCCATTTCCCAAAATCGAACTATCATCCATAGAAGCATCTATTCTCGTCGAATATGATTTAACTGTAAGCTTTACAATTGATACCGTAATGATCCATGCAAAGACAGTATTCTGCGCCACTAAAGATCCTAACACATCGCGTCGAATTTCACTTAGAATAAGCTGAGGATATAAATCTGCGCCCAAAAGTAAATCAACCGGTCTTGATTGATAAAACCGAGGATCATCTAACAGGAGTTCCGAAAAATTATTGAGAAGGCCTGGGTCAATTACGAATGAAGGTAAATTACCAGAGATATTGGGCAGCACTTCGCAACGTTTAAGAGATTGGTCTAAAGAAGAACTAATTTATAGAGCGCAAATTTTTCGTGTAGTAGCAGATACCGTCTGATTAATGCCTGAAAATTTGACATTCATCGAATGTGCGAAAAGCCTCAACCGATTTCAAAAATGTTCAGAGATAATCAAAGACTCTGAAGCAGGATAAATTAGAGCCCGAGCTGGGTATGTCATACCCTGGTGAACGGTATTCACCATAGCAGTCCCTAAAAGCACCCTGAGCGACATGAAAAACTTGACGGTTCGAAATAACCGAAGAATTTATGCCAGCTGACGTAGAAGGTAAGGACGAATTCATATAAGTTGGGGCCACATGCGCGAAAAAGATGCAGAATTATCCCTCGAATTGATGGAAGAATTTATGCCATTTGATGTAGAAGGTAAGGACGAATTTTCGGGCACATTGGCCGAACATTTAGAAGAATTATCTCCCGAAGTATATTCAGAATTAGAGACATCACGGTGCAATTAAGAATGATGTCTTTTGTTACACGTGGTGCAATTTAAGGCACTCTTACAAATTTTGATAAACAATTAATGCAACAACTAAATTTTTTCACTGTCGGAAATCTTTCCGATATTGAAAGATTTTTAAAATTCTTACAATTTCTTAAAAAATGTCCCGTTACATGAAAAAACACAAGAAGTAGAAGAAGAATTAGAGTTCACTACATGAGCCTAAGTCTTCTGTGAAGAAGATTTTGCAGAAAGCTGCGAATCTTTAAGATCACGAACGCATTCAAGAAATTGAACTCTTTCTGTCAAAAAGGAATAAAAAATTTTCCATTTAGACAAACCAGTTTTGTTTTCAACACCCTGTTTCCATAAGTTGACCGTAGACGTAGGCAATCGTTATATATACATAAAGACGCCTATCGTGAATAATTCTTCCCCTTTTCACATATTTCCGATCATGAAAAACTCCCATTAAAAAAGGTAATTCAAAGGAGAAAAATAAAGTGAAAAATGTTCACGGAGAAAAACACGCGAAATGAAAGTGGACTACTGGTAGAGCAAATCTGCCGAAATATGGGCCTCTAAATTTTTTGAAGTTTTGAAAATGCATTTGGTATAAGTCAAAAAATGTATACAAAATGTACTTCTGAGCTAAAAAAGAATTTCAGATGTTTTCAGTAGGATTGTATGGAGATTCATTTCTTAGAAGATATTAACCCTATATCAATCAAGGGGTCTTTTTTCAACTTCCACACAAAAATATACTAAAACGGCACTTTAGAGGGTTAAAATATTCTGTGAATATTTTCTGCATCAAATTTCACTAGGGGTCTTTTAAGACCAAAAAATCGTGCAATGGCGGCCGGACAGACGGACATCGTTAAATCAACTTCTCTCCTCATAAGGACCCAGAATATATATTCTTTATAGGGTCTTAGATCATGTCGATCTGGATCGTCTCGGGATATATGGAGCATGACCAAGACAATGAGCCACCTAATAGGCTTGTTCATGGCTTAGTAACCAAAGCCGGCTCCATGGGTACCCTGTGGGTTTCTGTGCTGACGCTAATGCGCACCACATCACGGGGGGCAGCTCCAACACCAACACTAGAGGTGAGTCGCTATTTTCTTTTATCTGTAGCAGTAATTTAGAAATAGGCGCGGAACCTACGTTCATTGTAGCTAATAGGCAGGAGGTTCTCGATGTGACATTGGTCAGCTCGGAACACTCCGACTTAATAAGTAACTGGGCGGTCTCAAATGACTGTTCCTTTTCGGACCACAGGTATGTTGAGTTTCAATTAGGTCCACCCCCCTTGGGGGTGTGTGCTTTTGTGAATAGGAGGAGAACGAAGTGGAACTACCAGGCTAGTCTACTCGCTGATTCTCTGGGATCCGTCCCCGTCATTAATGGCATTACGGAGACTGAAATGGCAGTGGAATTCCTATCGGGGGCACTGTGTCAGACAACGCCACTGGCCTGTAGGCCAGTGGTTAGGAAGAAGGGGGCAAACCACCATTGTGGAGCCCTGAGATTGCACAGTCTCGCACAGACTGTCGTAAGTTATTCAATATGGCTAAACGTCTGGGAATGCCTGGAGGAACTTCTGCAGCGGCGTGGAAGGCTCCTCTGAGACAAACCGATTGCGCACAATAATGGCTTCTTGCCTGGCTGTCCCTAGCTACATTCAGAAAGTTGATGGTAGCTGGACTACGAATAGTCAGGAGACGCTGGAGGTGTTGATTGACACACACTTTCCTGGCAATTCCCTTCCAACACGACGGAAGATCAACTGCTTATCAGAGCCTGGACCCGTGTCCATTTCTCTGTGCTATGATAGGCTCAATTGGGCGATAAGGAGCTTTGACTCCTTTAAGGCTCCTGGTCCGGACGGTATTATTCCGGCCAACCTTCAAAAGAACGCGGGGCTTTTGATTCCTTGGCTGTCCGCAATTTATACGGAACGTATTAGATTTTCGTACGTTCCCATCCGATGGACTAGATGTAGGGTTGTTTTCATTCCAAAGGGAGGTAAAGCCTCCCACACCAGACCTAAGGACTACAGGCCAATCAGCCTGTCGTCATTTCTTCTCAAGACCCTTGAAAGGGTCATTGATATTCATCTGAGGATGTCTATTCCTAGACATTTGCTCTCTTCATCGCAGCATGCCTACACCAAGGGCAAGTCTGTAGAGACGGCGCTCCACTCACGGCTACATAGCAAACTATCATGAGAACTCAACGTGTGGCCTTATACACCTGCAAGAGATCCTTGGGCAGGAGCTGGGGCCTAGGCCCCAGGGGCATCGAATGGATCTTTGAGGCGGTGTTAAAACCTTTCCTCTTCTTTGGGGTCATAGTGTGGTGGCCTGCCATGGAGAGGGGTCGGCACTGCAGGATGCTTGAAAAAGTATATATGGTCGCTGCGCTGATGATCACGGGATCAGTCCGCTCGACACCGACGTAGGCACTGTTTACTATGCTGAACTGGTTGCCGATTGACATCATGGCCGCAAAACAGGCCCTGACTTCCGCTATGAGACTGGGGGCGGTGGGCCTATGGTCTTCGCGGAACTATGGTCATGCCAGGGTCACGCTTCACGCGTCATACGACCTGGCGGAGCTGGACTATTGCACTCCGGAACCCTTTTTCGGTGCTTTGTTCACGGTTCATCATGGTCATTATGATGAGCTGCTCGATAATACGCGATCTCTGGAACCGACCCTACGGGTCTACACCGATGGTTCCAGGATGGGCAATAGAGTGGCTGGAGGTTTCTTCATCGAGGAATTGGACATCAAGGTCTCTTTTAGGCTGCCAGGTGGTAGTAGTGTGCTGCAGGCGGAAATCTCTGCCATAAAGCGGGCGGCAAACTGGCTGAAGTACTATCGTATATCGAGGGATATATTTATGTTTACGGACAGCAAGGCTGCCATTGCAGCTCTGGCTGGTGTCTTTACGACATCTATGTTAACAGTGGAATGCCGGATGTCTCTAAATGAGGTCGCGAAACATTCCAGTGTAACGCTGACATGGGTACCAGGGCACAGTGGGAGCCTGGGCAACCATACTGCGGACAGTCTGGCCAAACGGGGCTGTCTCTTGGACGACATGTTCGTCGACGGCCTGATTGGATTGGCACTTCAATGGCCGACTGCAAGACTCTCATCAGACGGGAGTCGTACAGAAGGGCTCAGGGGAGATGGCAGGGGGAGCATACCTGCTTGATGGCCAGGACTCTATGGCCTGGCTATGACGCGGCGAGAACGCGCATACTACTCGTTCTCGGCAGGAACCGAATAAGGACAGTGATATCAGTCATCACGGGTCACTGGGTGATAGGGACTCATGCTAGGAGGATTGGTCTTGCGTATAATGACTACTGTAGGAGTTGTCATGATGAGGAGGAGGAGGAGGAGGAGGAGGAGACGGTGTTTCACTTTATCTGCCAATGCCCCGGTCTGAGGGTCATTGGGAGACCGGAATAGCCATCTGGACGATTTGTCCAATGCGGGACTGAAATCGATCACCTTGTTCTGCAGGGAATCGGGGTGGTTGGAGACTACAGTGACCTCTGGGGAATAGTCTGTTGGATACTGGCTGACTCTTGTCACTGGCTAGGGGTATCACAAAGGGACCGCTATAGGGACCCAAGTGAGTGGTCGTCGTGACGGCTACCCATTTAACCTAACCTAGGGTCTTATATCAATATTGTAGAAATTACAAACGGAATGACAAACTTATATGTGTATACCGTTTTTCACCTGTGGTGAAGGTTATAATAAATAATAGTTACAATCTGTATTCACTTCAATAAAAAAATTAATATCCCAGATTTTTCCTTTGTGTTAACGTAGACTTAGTTAACAATCAAAATATTTTCACCTATTATTGAGATCACGCTCTTTATTAATTCATTTGAATTTTGCCCAATAAGACAAATTCGTGATGATTTAAAGCCTCTTAAACTTCCCAGTGCCAGGTAAGAACTTCTAATAAGTAACGAAACTTTCTTTTGCCTGATGAGTTCTTCTTCCGGTTGCGGTATTTGTTGGCCAATCTGCTGGTTGCATTATTGGTTCAACTGACTCGGTAAAATATCACTTGACGTTGGAATATTTTCAAAACCAAATAATTGGCCGGACTTGCAATACTAGAGCTGCAAAACAGTATCCTCAAAGCTTTTCAATGGAATTTCTTGTGATAGCTTTTCCCCTGTCGCTTGAGTGTTTCTTTTATTTTTGGCAACTTTTTTCTTTATACTTGCCTTGTAGTGTATTGAAACCTGTGCCAAGAATATTAAAATTAGTTTAAAATTAAGATTAAGTCCCAAACTATTTAACACCACTATCAACTCTTCCCATAACTCCTTAAATGAATTTTTCTTCTCTACATAAGCTGGACAAGCCGCCCAAATTGAGCTTTCGTTTTTATTTCAAACTAATAAAAGTTTTTAAAAATAGCGTATTTTGTTTTCGATTTTCACCGAATTTAAAAAAAAATTTAATTCCAATAACACAACTACTTTTTAGCAGTTGTGTGTATTTAACATTAACGGCAATCAGGGTTACCGTTGGAAATTTTCGAAAAGGGTCACAAAAAGGGGATTTCCAGAAAAAGGGTATTTCAATATAAAAAAAAAGGGTCAAGTTTTTTATAAGCAGTTTTTCCCATTTAAATGAACATAATAAGACCAAGTTTTTTTATAAACAAACAAAAAATATTATGTCAGGTAGGAAGAGCTCAAAAAACTTAATTTTTTATGGAATGCTCTGTCCTGTTTATTCTTTATCATTATAGCTAATTTTTTAATACTTTTTATGTAATTTTCCGATTTAGCGATGTCAAATAAATTTTAGTGTTTGTTTTAAATTTTGCAATCGTTCGCGAATTGTAACCATTTTCTCGATTTAAGCGATTTTTTCCTGTAAGTGTCAGATTTTTTAAAGCTTTTACGATTATTAATAAATATTAGATTTTGCTATCATACCGCTGTTACCAAATATTTGGGAATTTCCGCTAATTTAGCAATGTTTACCTCTTGTTTTCATTCCTGTTAGGGTACTCTCAACACTGTCGATTCAAAAGAGGGCGAAAAGTTCAATACCTTTTGCCATTATTAAGGGCGAATTTGTTTGAATAAAACATGCTACTCTTTAAGAAAGCAAAACACCAAATTTGCATTTTTATAATAAAACGTCAAATTTTTGTTTTGAAAAGAAGCCACCGTAAAAAATAACAAATATGCATATGAGTTATGTTTGCTTTTAGGGAAATTGTACTTTATTATCAAAAATCAAGGAGAAGAAAGCATTGAATTGTAACACTCAATTTTCACGATGATTTTTTCCCCTATTTTTGAAACATGTCTTTTTTAGTTAGTTAGCGAGCGGGGGAGAGAAGTAAGCAGGGTAGAAAAAAAGACATGAATCGTATTTTCTGTGTTTTTTGACATTCCTCTTTGCATTTTATTTTGTTTTTTAATTTATGTTGTATTTTTATTTAAAAATGACAATTGCTTATTAAAATATAAAAAAATGAACAAATTTAGTTTTAATATATTCAATACATACATACATACATATGTATATAAGGAAAATAAAAAAAAATCAAACAAAAAAAGAAACATTGTGAAAATTTAACGTTTTTGGAAGTTTCTTTAAAAAAGAACTACAAAAAAGACATGTCTTTTAAATCATCGTGAAAATTTGGTGTAAGTTTATACTTTGAGTCTCTTCCATATCAAGCAATGCTTATTTCGAAAACATTTGTTTAGCACTTCTGTTCCGCAGTGTTGACAAAAAACAAAATGTGAGAGCTATTTCCAAAAAAGGGTCAAAAAGTGTCACAAAATATGTGACAATGACACAAAAGTATAATTTAAAAAAAGGTATCAACACAGTCGAAAAAGGGTAAAATTGATACTTTAGTATCACAACGGTAACGCTGACGGCAATACCACGAACAAAAACAGATACACAACTGAATAGCCAACTCCCAGTTGAGTTGAGAATGCCAATGTGAATTTACCAAAGACAACCAAACTGTTACAAAAGTGGAGAACCGCAATAGGACCATTATTTTTTTTAACGTATCACCAGCAAGCGTCTTTGTAAAAACCGAGGGCGAGAGGGAACGTGTACGAACAATTGGTTTAGCCGTTAGGTAGTTACTATTGTTTTCTTTTGTTTTATTTATTACAGCATTGCCTTCGCTAGCATGCACTGTCACATAAACATTTCTTTCATTGAGTTTTATTGTTTTTACTCATGCAATAAATTGTTTTTGTTTTTCACCGTTTTACTGTGCTTTTAATATTTTTATTATTTATTGTATTTACAATAACACTAAAAATAAGATTTTTAAACTAAAGTGTTTTTTAATCCAAATTTTTTTGCTCAGAATATGTATACATCATTGGTGTCCAGCCCATACCACAATTGTTGAAATTAATTCACACACATTCTTCACACGCATTCTTACGCTCTTTCATTTAGTCCACGAGAGTACACAATTCAGTCGTCGATTACCAAGCGACGAGTGCACATGCGGCGGATGCTTACATCCTTTTTGTATTTTTATTAAAAATATTTGTCTCTTTATTCACTAATACTAATAAAAAGCAATACAAGCACAATTTAAATTTTGGACATCACTGGTATTCATACATACATATATATTTGTATACCCTCCACCACAATTAGTTGTGAAGAGGGTATATTAAGTTTGTCATTCCGTGTGAAACTTTTTTATACCCTACACCACAATTAGTTGTGAAGAGGGTATATTAAGTTTGTCATTCCGTGTGAAACTTTTTTATTATTCCTCTCAGACCCCATAAAGTATATATATTCTGGGTCCTTGAGTAATTATAAGTCGATTTAGCCATGTCCGTCTGTCTGTCCGTCTGTTGAAAACAAGCTAACTTTCGAACAACTCAAAAGAAATGAACACACTTGGTGCCAAATTGCTTGTAGTTATCCTAAGCAGTTTCGGATTGAAATCCAGCAAAATCTGTTCAGTAGGACCAGAGCTATGAATAAAAATGTGGAACCACCACCTAAAAAAATTGATGATTTTGTTACAAAAAATAACATAAATGCTGGAACAAGGCACGGAATGAGATAAGATTTTGCGAAATTTTGTTTTATTTTACTGGAAATCACGCTGTTAAATTTCGTGAAGATCCGTCCATAATTTACCCTAAGCCCCATATAAACACTACTCCCAGAAAACAGTTTAGTACGCCTAAAACCGTAAAAAATAACGCTAGCGTAACAAAATGCGGTACGTCACAGTTGTTTATGACTAGAAATAACACTGTGAAATTTCTTGACGATCGGTCCATAATTTACCTTAGGCCCCATATAAACCCTACTACCGGAAAACAGTTTAGTACGTCTAAAACCGTAAAAAATAATGCAATCATAACAAATTTTGGCTCGTCACAGTTTTATAAGACTATAAATGATACTGTGAAATTTCGTGAAGATCGGTACAAAATTTACCCTAGGCCCCATAGAAACCCTACTCCCGGAAAACAGTTTAGTACACCTTAAACCATAATTAATAATGCTTTCATAACAGAAATTGGTACGTCACAGTTTTAAAGGACTAGAAATGACGCTGTGAAATTTCGTGATGATCGGTCCATAATTTTCCCTAGGCCCCATATAAACCCTAAAATCTAAAACCATAATTAATAACAACTCGTCACAGTTTAAGATAAAAATAACATCATACAGATATTACTCCTTTAACATTCGAACTGTCGGTGGAGGGTATCAAAGATTCGGCACAGCCGAATATAGCACTCCAACTTGTTATAATTCATCTCAGACCCCATAAAGTACATATATTCTGGGTTCTTGAGTAATTCTAAGTTGATTTAGCCATGTCCGTCTGTCTGTCCGTCTGTTGAAAACACGCTCACTTTCGAAAAACTCAAAAGAACTAAACAAACTGGGTGTCAAATTGCTTGTAGTTATCCTAAGCAGTCTAGGATTGAAATTCGGCAAAATCCGTTTAGTAGGATCAGAGCTATGAATCAAAATGTGGAACCACCACCTAAAAAAACTTGATAATTTTGTTACAAAAACTAACATAAATGGTGGAATAATGCACAGAATGACATACGATTTTGCAAGAATTCGTCTCGTCACGCTGTAAAATTTCGTGAAGATCGGTCCATAATTTACCCTAGGACCCATATAAACCCTATTCCCGCAAAAGAGTTTAGTACGCCTAAGACCATAATTAATAATGTTATCATAACAAAATTTGGCTCGTCACAGTTTTATAGGACTAGAAATGATACTGTGAAGTTACGTGAAGATCGGTCCATAATTTACCCTAGGCCCCATATAAACCCTACTTCCGGAAAACAGTTAAGTACGCCTAAAACCGTAAAAAACAACGCTATCATAACAAAATTTGGTACATCAAAGTTTTATAGGACAAGAAATAAAACTATGTTATTTCGTGAAGATCGGTCCATAATTTACCCTAGGCCCCATATAAACCCGATTCCCGGAAAACAGTGTAGTACGCCTAAGACCATAATTAATAATGTTATCATAACAAAATTTGGCTCGTCACAGTTTTATAGGACTAGAAATGATACTGTGAAGTTTCGTGAAGATCGGTCCATAATTTACCCTAGGCCCCATATAAACACTACTTCCGGAAAACAGTTTAGTACGCCTAAAAACGTAAAAAATAATGATATCATAACAAAATTTGGTATATCACAGTTTTATAGAACTAGAACTGTGAAATTTGGTGAAGATCGGTGCATAACTTACCATAGGCCTCATTTAAAGCCCACTCTGGTAAAATAATTAAATATGCGATAAACTTTCTTCCATTTTAGCTTCATATCGCCAGAAAAAAGGTTATGCAATTTTGTGATATACGGTCCATAATTTACCTTAGATTCCATTTTAGCAGCCTTCTGAAATTCACTGCAAACGCTTAAACTAATTGCAGAATTTGGGATGAATGGTTCATAGCTTACCATGGCTTTTATATAATTTGTTCTCCTGAAAATCATTTAAGTTCAGCTTAAACTGATATTTTACTCAAGCTTTTTAAAATTGATTCTGATTGTCGGTCAATAATTTTATATAGGTCTAAGCCGCAACAAATTATAATGCAGATGTCTGTTTTTACAAAGATTATAATAACAAATAGACATCATACAAATGTTACTCCTAAAACATTCGAAGTGTCTGTGGAGGGCATCAAAGATTCGGCACAGCCCAATATAGCACTCTAACTTGTTTTTATTTAATTTATCGTTTTTGATAAGTGTTCACTTTTATGTTAAATAATTTATTTAAAAAATGTATGCAGGGTTAAGAATACACGTCTCACAATAAAGCACAAACTGCATTTATTTGAGATACATTGTTATCTTTCAAAATATCTGTATTTGAACAAAGTTTAAGATAATTTCTTTTTGGCAGAGCAATGGAATTAATTTTTTTTTTTTTTTATTAATTCTTCATTTACATAACCGAGCCTATAGGGCCTTATGCAGTTAATTAAAGCTACTTACTTACTTACTTCGGTTTGTGCTTTGTTGTGATACAGACGTGTATTTTTAGCCCCGCATACGATTTGAACTATTAATTAATCACATTTGATTTTGTAATACATACATAAATATAAGCAGCGAATGGACGCTTAAAAAAAAAAATAATATATTTTGTTATTTAAATTACTTAACATAATAGTGAACAATTTAAAACGATAAAATTAAATTAAATAAAACAGTAAAAATATATATGTATGTACGTATGAATGTTCATACATGTGTAAACATATTCTGAACAAAACATTTAAATTCTGGTTTTTTCTTTTGTTGTTGTAAAATACAATAAATAATAAAAATATTAAAGCAAAGCAAAACGGTGAAAAACAAAAACAACTCTTTGCATGAGTACAAACAGTGAAACAACACTAAGAAAAAATGAAAGAAACGTTTACGTTTTAGTTAATCCAAATGAAAATAATGCAGAAATAAATAAAACAAAACAAAACAATATAAACTACCTAACGGCTAAGCCAATTACTCGAACACGTTCCCTCTCACCCTCGGTATTTACACAAACGGTGGATAGTGACTCATTAAAAAAACTACAACAAGATTTGGTGACAAGTGTTGCCAGGCCAGCAAGTATTGCCGTGACGTCAAAAACAAATTTAGTGGGAAATGATACCATGAACTCAAACACAAATGCAATGGAAAACCCCCCTGTAAAAAGTTGTCAAAAGCCTACAGTACAAGTTGGTATGGACAGGTACGTAACAGTGCTTAAACGGGGACGCAGCCCTACCTCTGCAGCAGTTGCTTCGGCCTCAAAAGTACCATCTTTTGATAAAATAAATACTCAAAATCGTTTTGCAATTCTGGAGGATGAATCCTCTGAAGCACCAAACGTCATTAAACCATCCAAGCCTCCCCCGATATATCTAAGGGAGCAAAATTCAAATGAGCTCATAAAGAGTTTGATATCGGTGATAGGTGAAAATTCGTTTTACGTAGCGGCTATAAAGCGTGGAAGTATAAACGAGACAAAAATACAAGTCAATAATGAGAATGATTTTCGCAAAATAGTAAACAACTTTGAAACGCTTAAAAAAAACTTTTATACCTACCAACTGAAAAGCAGTAAAGGTCTACAGGTAGTGATTAAGGGTATTGACTCATGTGTGGACCCAGAAGAGGTTAAAACATTCCTAGAAGAAAAAGGCTTCAAGGTAAAACATGTAGTAAATATTAAAAATAGAGAAAAAATTCCCCAACCACTTTTTCGAGTGGAGTTTGAACCCGGCGACGTAAAACTTAAAAAAAACGAAACACATCCTATTTACAATTTAAAATATATTCTCTACAGAAGAATAACTATAGAAGAGCCGCACAAAAAAAATGGACCTGTTCAGTGCTTAAACTGCCAAGAATTTGGCCATACCAAGGCATACTGCTACTTACCCCCTGTCTGCGTAGTATGTGGTGAACTACACGGTACAGTTTCTTGCGATAAGTCTAAAACCGACCCCAACGTAAAAAAATGTAGCAACTGTGGCGGTAATCACACTGCCAATTATAGAGGATGCCCAGTATATAATATTGTCAAGCAGACGGTTGGACCGAAAACAAATACCCCTCAAATGCAGGTTGCAAATCAGGTAAACACAAATGCAATTCAAGCCCCCCAGCCTAGTAATAACAGAACCTCTTACGCTAACGTCCTAAAATCAAACCATCAGCCAATGCAAGGTGCCTCGCCAAGTAATGATGAAACTCCGGTTTCTAATTTAAGTCGTTTAGAAAAAACCATGGAAACATTAGTACAAACAGTAAATAATTTTACGAACACAATGGGTAATATGATGCAGGAAATGCTTAGAATGCAATCGATGTTATTGCAAGCTGTACTTAACAAACCATGAACTGTTTAAAAATTTGTTTTTGGAACGCAAACGGCATCCGCCAACATAAAAATGAATTAGAATACTTTCTTAAAAATAAACAAATTGATGTCATGATGATTTCTGAAACTCATTTGACCTCAAGAAATACGTTTAAAATCAATGGTTATATACTATATGATACCAAGGACCCTCGAGATAGAGCTTGTGGAGGTTCTGCCATCTTAATAAAAACTCGAGTCAAACACTACATTATGTGTGATCACCGTGAAGACTATCTGCAAGCAACGACTATTTGTGTTGAGGAGCTAAATCGAAACATAGTAATTTCTTCTTTATACTCTCCACCTAGATTTTCCATATCAGAAGGCCAATATTATAAATATTATAAATCATTAGGACCCTGTTTTCTGGCCGCTGGCGATTATAACGCTAAACATACCTTCTGGGGGTCACGACTTATAACACCAAAAGGTCGTGTTTTGTTTAACACAATCTCTAAAATGGGTTTAAATGTGGTCGCGAGCGGGCAACCAACATATTGGCCTACTGATCAGCAAAAAATTCCAGATGTTATCGACTTTGGCGTGGTTAAAAACATCCCCACAGAAACGATTCATGTTGAAGCTTCCCTAGAATTATCATCCGACCACACACCTACAATTGTTACTATATCGAACCCAAATAGAATTGTATTTCCGTCAGGTTACTTAGCGACGCCAGCCACACAAATAAATTGGTTAAAATATAAAAAATTTCTCAGTGCCCATTGCACAGAAAATATTCCGCTTAGTACACCGGAGAATGTGGATCTCTCTCTTGTTAACTTTGACAGTTATCTTAAACTAGCTGTTCAACACTCCAGCGTTACCCTCAAAAAAATTAAAAATAATAAAATATGTTCTTCAGATGTCGAGCGGCTCTTGACTGAAAAAAGGAGAGTTCGAAGAGAGTGGCAACTTTACAGATCCCCGCAACTTAAGATTTTATTAAAAGAATGCACAAAA
This sequence comes from Pollenia angustigena, assembly GCA_930367215.1. Lineage (NCBI taxonomy): Eukaryota > Metazoa > Arthropoda > Insecta > Diptera > Polleniidae > Pollenia > Pollenia angustigena. The sequence continues at coordinate 3,199,924 of OV884061.1, read as the reverse complement.
AGGCTAAGAAAGTTGCTACAGAATCAGAAAACGGCTTCTCTAGAAAAATATCTTAAGGAACTTGATGCAACTCCACAATCTGACTACTCATTATGGCGTGCAGCTAGAAATCTAAAAAGGCCAGTTATATCTAAGCCACCATTAAGAAACTTGAATGGTAGTTGGGCAAGAAATGATAATGAAAAAGGAAACCTGTTTGTAAATCATTTGAAAAACGTATTTACACCAAATATATCTCACAATATTGCGGTCGAGTTACCACCTGTTGATGCTAGAGCAGCTATTCCCCTCAGATTTGAGATAAGAGAAATCGAAAAGGCTATTTGTGACTTAAACACTAAGAAGGCACCTGGTATTGATAAAATCAGTAATAAAATGCTTTTGGAGCTACCTCGCATAGCAAAGAAAATTATTCTTTTTATTTTTAATGCTATTTTACGCCTTGAATACTATCCTGAAAAATGGAAGGTTTCCTTAGTTACCATGATACCAAAGCCAGGTAAAGATCATACAAAAGTTGAGTCTTATAGACCTATTAGCTTATTATCAAATATGTCAAAGCTGTTTGAGAAATTATTAGTTTCAAAATTAACACCAATTTTAAGTGAAAATAGATGTATTCCAAACCATCAGTTCGGATTTAGAAGAAAACACAGCACAATCGAGCAGACTCATCGAATAGTAAATGTCATAAGAAAAGCATTTGAAGAAAAGAAATATTGCTCAGCACTCTTCATCGATGTTTCGCAAGCTTTTGACAAAGTCTGGCATGAAGGCTTATTACACAAATTGAAGCAAAATTTACCAGCAAACACACACAAGCTGCTAGAAAGCTACTTAGTCGGTCGTCAATTTATTATTAAAAAAGGAAATTTCTTAAGTTCACCTCAGCCCATTGCCGCTGGAGTCCCACAAGGCAGCATCCTGGGCCCCCTATTATACTTAATTTATACTTCGGACATGCCAACAAGCAACTACACACAAACTTCAACATTTGCAGACGATACAGCTTTTCTAAGCGTCCACGAAAATCGTTATGAAGCATCGCGTTACTTACAGCATCATATATTTCAACTAGAAATATGGTTAAGACAATGGAGGATAATGATCAATGAGCAAAAATGTGTACATATAACATTCACTTTGCGCCGGGAATCTTGCCCCCCTATTACAATCAATAATCAAATAATTCCTCAACATTCGCATGTTAAATATCTCGGTATACATCTGGATCGGCGATTAACGTGGAAATGCCATATAGAGGCAAAATTAACTCAAATGAAACTAAAAGCCATTCAAATTCATTGGCTTATTGGAAGAAATTCTGTCCTTAGTCTCGATTGCAAGCTTCTACTTTACAACTCTATCTTAAAGCCTATCTGGTGCTACGGTATTCAACTATGGGGCACTGCCTCGGCCTCTAATATCGACAAAGGCGCCAAAATAAACTTCTTCGAATAATCACAGCCGCTCCCTGGTATGTTAAAAACTCAAACATTCATAAGGATCTCAATGTGCCATTAGTGAAATCTATGATTACAAAATATGCAATAAAATATTTAAAAAGGCTTGAACAACACCCAAATCCACTAGCTCGAAATATTTTAAATCATGGCGGCCACACTCGCTTAAGAAGAAGAGACACTGCAGCACTTACCCAATTAGATGAGCGATAAACACCTATAAAAGTGAACATAACCCGTGATGAAGAAAATTTTGTCTGGCACTGGCAGGAGATAAAATAACGTATTAGGTTAAGATTTGATTAATTATTGTTAGTTCATATTTAATATATGAAGATTCAATAAAAAATAATGACAAAAAAAAAAAAAAAAAAAAAAAAAAAAAAAACTTAATAGTAAACTTCTATATAAAATTACAATTAAGTACAAAAAATGCTAAGAAATAAATAACAATACATATGAATAATATTTATTTAATATAGGTTAAAAATAAAAAAAAAGAAATCATAATGAATACTAGTAAGAAGAATTAAAAAATAGAAACAAAAAGAAAATCGAACATATTACGGAACATTCAATACATGGAATTGTGAATATTCTAGCAATTTAGATTTGAAAACAGAATATGAATACGTAAACTCCCTCAATTCCCTCGGCAATGCATTCCATATTCTCGATACTCGAATTTGAAATGACCTTTTATAAACATCCAAATGCCTGACAGGATAAATTATTTGCGGATTTCTTAATGAATGTGAAAAATTAAATTTATTAACAATATAAACAGGATAACCATTGACAAGGGATTTATATAAAAACAATAGCAGCCTAATGCTGACAAAATTTTCAAAAGAAGATCCAATAAAACTTAAAGCGTATCGGGAAACATGATCCCTTCTTTTCAAATTAAAAACATATCGGATAATCCTGTTAAAGATTAGTTTATATTTTCCCCGGACATGACTCCCAGACCCAGTAAAGATTTCGGCACAGTACAATATATGCGGCATTAAGATAGCCTTGGCTACCCGTGTCTTCATTGAAAGAGGCAAATATATATTTAATGAGTACAACCTTTTTAAAAGAAATGATACCCGAGAAGATAGGTTATCAACGTGTGGGGAAAAATTCAGTAAGTTGTCCAAGACAAGGCCTAAACATTTCATTTTGTTAACAAATTCTATAGGAACACCATTTATTGCAATATTTACATCCTCCGTATTGAATCCAAGCCCCATTAACTTTGTTTTCACTGGGTTAACACAGAACCCATTAATTGCCGCCCATGACATTACTTCCCGAATTACATAGTTGACTCCTATCTCCAACACATCCAAAAATGCAGTATCTGAATAACAAACAAACTGAACATCATCTGCATATACAAATGGCAAACAGGAAACACCATTAGAAATCTGCAGCAGGTCATCCAAATACAACATAAATAAAAGTGGGCCAATTACAGATCCCTGAGGAACACCACTTGTGATCCGACGAGATTGGGAGAGAGACGAACCAATAGATACATATTGAAGTCTACCATACAGATAAGACCTGATAAGCCCACAAGCCTGGTGAGAAAAATCAAAATTATCACATAATTTACACAATAACCTGGAATACATTACTCTGTCAAAAGCTTTCGATAAATCTACCGAAATTAAAACAACATTTTTACGACTATCTAAGAACTGTCTAATAGAGTCAGTCAAACCAAGTAGTAGAGAGGTTGTGCTGTACCCCCGTCGAAACCCTGATTGTGACGGATGTACCAGTGCATTACGATCAAGGTGCTCAATCATTTGATCTTTCAAAATATGTTCTACCACTTTAGAAAGAACGGGAAGTATCGAAATAGGACGTAAATTGTCAAATTCAACTGACTGACCCTCCTTCCTTATAGGAACTACTCTAGCTATCTTCCACTTCCAAGGGAAGCACGAAGTGGTAATAATAGTATTAACTAGATGAAGTAAATGCGAGGACACAAATGGAAAAACAATTTTCAAAAATTTTAAAGGTAAGGAGTCATGTCCAACAGCATTAGACTTGATTCTACAAAGTGCCATACGTAACGTATCAATATCAACACATTCAAAGGAGAAACCAGAATCGCGAGAGCTGCCAATAGGATTGTAATAATCCTCCGAATCAGGTATCTGACAAGAAACAAAATAATCATTTTAACCTGATGGCATCAATGTTGACCACCGCACACGTGCCTCTCATTTTTGAGCCATCTGTGAAAATAGCAAATCCACTAAATAATCTGCGCCTACAGCTCTCCCTAGAGGGCAAGGCAATAGCCACCAGCTTCAATCTCACCCAGGATCCGCGAGTGACCCTGCGAGACATTCCCGATCAATCCTAACTCTCTCAGACTAAGAATGCTCCTGGCTGTCTTTCCCATCATACTCTCAATAGGCAGAATATGTAGAATGACATCTAAAGCCGCTTGAGGAGTACTTCTCATGGCACATGTTATGCCGATTAAAGCACACCTCTGTTCGTTCGACTAGCCAATCTCAATGACTCCCACCAAAAATACCATCCATACGTAAGAATGGGTCTAACCACCCAAGTGTACAGCCATCCCACTACTGACGGCCGGAGTCCCCAGCTCCTACCTAACGATGATCTGCAAGCGTAGTAGGCATTGAGACCCCTCTTAAATCTCTCCTGAGTATTCTTTCCCCATGAGAGAATACTAAGCACTATCAGATAGACCAAGCTCTAATCCTCCTAGTACGGGCATCCTAAAATTATCCACTTTGTAACTCCTAGTAAAAAGAACCAACGCAGTCTTCTCCGGATTAACCCCCAGTCCCTAATCACTCCCAATGCTGACAGTTCGCCCGCGACCCTTGCATGACTTCGGTTATTGTCGGCAGAAACTTGCCCGAAACCAATATCACTACATCATCCGCGTACGCCACGACTTTCTAACCCATTCTGCCAAAAAGTCCCAGAACGATATTGACGGCCAAGAGCCACAATGAAGGAGAGAGAACCCCCTCTATGTCCTCCTACTCACCAGTTTCCTTTACCGTTCGTTTCCCCAGTCCGAGTGAATAACTCTGCTGTTATGCATTATAGTTATCCATTCGACCAAGAACAATGGAACCCCTAGATCAGCCAGTGCCTACACAATAGCCTCTACAAATTGTTAAGGGCACCCTCTATATCCAGGAATGCCACCAAGGTATTTTCCTTGCTTCGCTCAACAGATCTACCATAAAGATAGACGTTTTGAGCGCCGCTGATGATGCCGGCGTCTGTCCTCGTCCTCAGATGTAGATCAATCAGTCGTTAAAAGAAAATACAAAAAGCTGATTGGTCTAAGAGCCTTGGGTATTAAAACTACTCTGACCTTCCTCCACCCTCTAGGAATGTACCCGTTCTGCACACATACCCTAAACAGTTCAACCAACAACAGGAGTGATGATTTCCCGCTATTCTGTAGCATCGCCGGAAAATTACCACCTGGTCCTGTAGATTTGTAAGACCCAAAGATATTAACCACCCATGTTACATTATCCAAGGTGATCATATCTCCCATCGTCCTTCTTTCCTCACTGCCTGAGCCCGAACAAGTTTCTTAAAACTTGGCCATTTTTCAACCGATTTGGCAATTTTTAATAGCACAATATCCGAAGGCATTACCGATATACATATATACTTTATAGGGTCAAAGATCAATGGAATGAAAAAGTTATATATACTATTTTACGTTCGGTGAGGGGTATACAATTGGGAAACAGGAACAAACTCAAGGGGAATTTTTATTGATAGACTAGCTCACTACCAGCTAGCCTACCTGGACAGCCCAATCATCGAATTTGGCCTGGTAAAATACATCCCAATGGAAACGATTTCGATTGAATTATCTTCTGATCACATTTCCACTATTGTTACTAAAATAAACCTTAAAAAATCGAGTCACCGAATGATTGTCTAGCGACAGCTAGCTCAAGGATAAACTACAAAAAAATAGAGATCTGTATTGCCAATTTTTGCTATTGAACATCCTGACATATTTAAGCAAACCAGATATAAAAAATGTGTTTTGCAGATGTCGAGCAACTCTTGATTGAAAATAAGAAGAGTAATACGTGAATGAGAACTCCACAGAACCCCTCAGCTTAACAATTTTCTGAAAGAATGCACAAAAAAGTTTAAAAAATTACTTGAGCCTCAAAAAACTGCAACCCTGGAAAAGTATCTAAAAGAACATGATACAGCTAAACCACTCCATATATGAACAGAAACCATGATTCGGAAATTTTGAGTCCGGTATTAAAATAACATTTTATATTATAAACAGTCACACTAAAAGACTTTTGTGATGATCTATCCAGAGGTCTAATATAAAACCACTTTAATACAACTTAAACCGAAAAGATTCGTGGTATTTTAGTGATATTAGACTAAATTTAATTTTATATGACTAGCAATAAAATCAGATTCCATATAAATACTGTGAATCAGGTTATGTAAAAATTGGTTTATAATTTTCCATAGAGCCGACTTCTGAAATAAGTTAACTCTCGGTGGAAGGCATCAAAAATACGGAACAGCCAGGTATAGCAATTTTACAGGATTTTATTATATAATCTTTTAAAACTGTAAAATTTCTTCCTAATATTTAACTTAAGTTTAAGCCGGGACTGTAGAATCGAAAGAAATAGTTCTAACTCCGATTCCATCCGTTAAATCCGTTTTTTAAGTACGACTCAGACTCCTACGCGAACCTTGATGGTAAATGTGTATAAAACTACTTCTTGTTTGACTTTTAACTCTTATTTTAATGCAGTAACTTTTAAAATGTTAAATATAGCAAGAAAATGATTCTGAAAAAAATTTCAAATCGATATTATAACACGTGCCGCATTGAACTTTAATATAGTTATTTACATATGGGGGATTTCATGTCAAGTGACCCAATTTTGAAATCCATGTCTTCCGATTTGGATAAAATTTGCACCAAGGTTAGTCCTATTGGATAGCAGTTTAGACACAAATCAACAAGATCGGTCTAAAAGTTGCTGAGTTAGTGGGGGTCAAACTTTGACATTTTGGCCGTACAAGTTTTCTTCTTATCCATGTAACTTATTACCTATTGGTGTTAGCAAAATTTGTCCCAAGTAGCTTCGATAGCTATTTGATCCATCTTTTGAAAAAATTTTTTTTTTGTTTTTTTTTTTAATTTTTAAAATTTTTTTTTAAATTTAAAACTTTATTTTTATGTTTTTTTTTTTTTTTTTTTTTTTGTTCAAAAGAAAGCTTATGTCTATTCCTTTAAGGTTGTTTTGGTCGCTTTTTGGGATGCGGATGGCTTATGTATAAAAAAAATAGTTTCTAACTCTAGACGAGGGTTTTTCAATTTTTAACATATGCACTATTTTGAATTGTTTCCTATTTGAGTTTAAGTGTTTCCGAAGCCTTAAAAATAAAACGTATGCAAAGGAACTAGACAAATTAAACTTTACGACGGTGTGTTACAAACCGAACTATTATTTTATACCTTCGATACTGTAATGCCCACAATATGTTAATCCCAGGAATAAAATCACTTTTTTTCTGTAGAAATGTTGACAAATAATTATTTTTCTAATTTTTCCTACATAAAAAAATATACAGATTTGAGCGCACGTAATACTAAATGTGATTTTTGTTGTCAAAATATCAGGTGCCCCAGATACAAGTTTTTAAATCAGGTAGAAATATTTTATGGCCATTCTCCGAAATACCAGTTAATTTATTATTTTATGACACTTGCCTTTAAAATGTGGGTGGAGAGATAGAAGTTAAAAGGTATTTTATTAATATTGGCCCATAACTTTATTCATAAACAAAGCATACTTTAAGAGTTCTAAAGTAATCTTTTCTAAAAAAATTTGTTTTTGATCTACCATAGACAAGCAAAAGCATACTTTACACGTTAAAACCGATGTTATTTTAAAAACCAGCTTAAGTTGTTTTTAACTCATTTAACAACAGCATCAGCTGTTTTTCGCCAAATAAAAAAGTACGTGCAAAAAGTTAAAAATGTTTATGTTACAAGTTATTGGCCGATATTTTTCAATTATTAATGATTTGGAGGAAAACTTTTATGGAAAGAAACACAAAATACATATGTATAGGCCCTAATTTTGTAAAATGCTAGGCCAAAATTACATTGAAAGCAAAAACAAAGCCAAACTGTTTTGTAATTTTGTTGGTGCTTTCTACATTAATTCATATTGCGTCTTAAAAATTTTTTCAACCCCACAAGATATGCAGTGTTTTATTTATATTTTAATTTTTTTTTTTTGCTTAAAGTTGCCACTTGCTTATATTTTGTTGTATGTTGTATGAAAAATTTTCTTCATTTGAGGAGGCACCCAGTTAAAGTTGGTTCAATTTAAAACATACTTTAGTTTCGACTATAGTAGCAAAATAATTAAAAGAATGTTTTTATTTTAAAGTTGATTTTAAATAGAACCGACTTTAGCGTTCGACTATGATTATGGGACATTATGTTTAGAAGGTGAAAATTTACAGGTGGCTTATTTTTACTATTATTGGTAATAATTGGTTAAAAAGGTACTTTATTATTTTTATTCACCCCTATCGTGAAAAATTTTTCCCTCGTAATTTTTCCCCTTTTCACATATTTGCGATCATGAACAACTCCCATGAAAAAATGTAATTCAAAGGAGAATAATAACGTGAAAAAATGTTCACGGGAAAAAATTCCCCTTATCGTGAAAAATTTTTTCCCTCGTAATTTGTTCACATTTCCCTTAGATTTTCTCACTTTATTTTTGCTAGGGAACAGAACATGTATGTAAGACGCTCGTCCTATAAATCGAATATTAAGGGTTAATAAAGTTAAAAAGTTATATATATATTGCTCAACAAAATGCAAAACAACAGGTCGATTGCTTGCGGATTTGTAAAGCATTCGATTGACTTGGTGGCAGAATTTTGGAAAATATTTTACAACATTAAATTTAAAAAGTGCAAAAAACTAACGTTGTAACCAAACTATCCCTCCAATACTAAATATTTTGCGTTATTATTTTATCTTTTCTTTACAATATATACTTGTATATTTTTTAACAAAAATTTCATTGATTTTTAATTTTCTTAATCTTTCTTCTTTTTTTTGCATTCACTGGAACTGATAGCGTGAAAATTTTTTCACATGAGATTCACGATTGCTTTTTTCCCTTCGAGGGGAATGAAAATTTCATGGGAACCAAAATTCCACTTGTTATTCACGATAGGTGTGATTATGTAACATGCGGTTAACCCACACTAAGCACTTCTTCACCCTTATAAAAAAAAATTAGACACCTTCATTAAAATGCACTACCTATATGATCTTTGATGAGGAACCTTCCCTAACATACAACTCTGTATCATTTATTTTATCTATTACACTTCACACATACTACATCAGTCAGTCAGATTTTAACTCCACCAAACAAGTTGTAAAATACAGTCCACCAATACAATTGCTCTAAATAAACAATTAGAATAGAAATTAAAAGACATTTTTTTATTTGGAACTATTCGTCATTAATCTTAAAACAACTATTTATTGTCATTCTGAAGACTTTCGGTATTAAGTTTTTTTGAAAGAGCGTTACAGCTTAGACGTGTGTTATTTACATAATTAATTTTTACAATGTCTACAGCTCCGAAAAAGGCAAAGCTTCAAAGTGATATATTTGCTTCTTTTTGTTTTAATCCCTTTAACAAAAAAGTTCACAGATCATCAGATATGCGAAATATTTCCGACGGCTCATTAAAAAATTCCCTGCGCTGTCAAAACGGTGGAAAATTTGTGGGTCATGCAGGAAAGAGATGGGAAAGTTTAACGAATTACCGGATTTGAATAGTAATGAGCCTAGCCTTGAAGTTATCCCAGATGGAGACAAAAGTAATTCTGAGAGTGATGACAGAACTGTTGATAATGATGGTTATTCTAACTTTTCAGTAGAAGGTATACGTTCTTATGATGCAGTAGAAGTTCGGGAACAAATAAAAAAGAAATACAAGACGTCACAGAGCAGAGCTGAAAGAATTCAACTTCTTACGCTTGCTCCATCCACATGGAGTTGTGCAAAAATAATGGCTGAGTTTCGAACGTCTCAACGAAAAGCAAGAATTGCTAAAAAAATTGGTTGCTGAGCATGGTATTCTCACACTCCCAAACAAAAAGAAGGGGAAAACTTTAGAGTGCGAAACTGAAGCTCTAGTACCTCAGTTTTATCAGCGATATGATATGAGTCGCTTGATACCAGGGATGAAAGACTGGATGTCCGTACGATTCGATGGCAAGAAAGTTCAAATGCAAAAGCGAATGGTTCTCTGCAACCTGAATGAGTTATTCGCAACATTTCAAACAGAACACAATGATGTCAAAATTGGCTTTACAAAATTTACCCAACTGAGGCCAAAACACTGCGTTTTGGCAGGAAGCAGCGGAACTCACACAGTATGCGTTTGCATTTACCACGAAAATGTTAAACTGCTGTTAAAGGAAATTAACTTAAGGTATTTAACAGATGATTCACCAGAAGAATTGCACGATTACCGCGATTGCCTTAAATTGACTGTGTCCTAATGCATCAACTTCTTGCCACTTAGGCGAATGTTCAAATTGCCCGGAAACAACATTCATCAAATAGAATTGTATTAACTCTTTTGAGCGAGAATGTATTGAGGAGGTAAAATTTGAATCTTGGCTTCGGACTGAAAGATTCACATTGAAAACAATCATTTCAAATGTGGATGATTTTGTGGAAGAAATGTGTAGAGGATAGCTAAATTCGGGAACCCATGACTTTTTAGTCAAAGAGCAGTGGTCATTCTTCAAGGATTTGAAGATACATTTGAAGTCTGGTGAATTCGTTATTTCGTTTGATTTCGCAGAAAACTGTAAATATGTTCTTCAGGATGCCATACATTCATTCCACTTCAATAACAACAAGCAACTATATTCACAGTAGTTATTTACTACATGAAAGATGAAAAACTGGAACACAAAAGTATGGCAATCATATCCGACGATTTAAAACATGGTACCGTTTTAGTTTATGAATACCAGAAGGTAAAACTAAATTATCTTTAATGTAATTTTACGGTAGAGAAGGTATACTACATTTCGGACGGAGCTCGTCAACATTTTAAAAACAAAAGTAGCTTCACAAATCTTTTAGCTCATGAAAAAGATTTTGGAATGCCAGCTGAGTGGCATTTTCGTCCTACTGCTCATGGTAAAGGAGCATGTGATGGTGTTGGAGCAAACCTCAAAAGAAATGCAGCGAAGTATAGTCTCCAGTGCTCTCATCAAGATCGCATCTTAGATGCGACTACTTTATTCCATTGGGCAAAGAATTATTGTAAAGAAACTGAAGTAGTTTTTAGTAGCAAAGAGGATCATGCGGAAACATTGAAAACACTGAAGAGCAGATTCGATGCTGCTGGAACAATCGATGGCACCGCTCAATACCATGCTTTTATACCGCTTGACGATGGAAGGCTCAAGTTGAAAAAGTTTTCTGCCTCTACTCAATGCAATTTCTTTCCAAAACCAGCAGCGAAATCAACAGCTAAACGAAGTTACGCCAACAAAGGATTGGCAAAAAAAGCAGAAAATAAGGGCGATACATAGGGAGGATGAAAGACTGGGTATTTGCAAACTTAAACACTTCATCAGCTACAACAAATTAAATGTAAAAAAAAATTAGGATATAAAAGGATCTAATGTGATTAAGATAAAATTGTATTAAATTATTTATCTTTTTAGTATTATTATTAGAAATTATTATTATTATAAATATATATTAATTTAATTATTATTACAAATTAATAAAAAGAACTTAATTTATCAACATTTCTACAGAAAAAAGTGATTTTATTCCTGGGATTAACATATTGTGGGCATTACAGTATCGAAGGTATAAAATATAAGTTGGGTTTGTTACATACCGTCGGAAAGGTTAATTTGTCTAGTTTCTTTGGATACGTTTTATTTTTAATGCTTTAGAAACACTTAAACACAAATAGGAAAAAATTCAAAATTGTGCATATGCTAAAAATTGAAAAACCTTTGTCTAGAGTTAGAAATTATTTTTTTTTATGCATAAGCCGCTATTTTAAAGGAAAAGACATAAGCTTTCTTTTGAACAAAAAAAAAAAAAAAAAACATTCCCGCTAAAAAAAAAATAAAAACACCAATAGGTAATAAGTTACATGGATAAGAAAGAACACCTGAATGGCCAAAATGTCAAACTTTGACCCCCACTAACTCAGAAACTTTTAGACCTATCTTGTTGAAAATTTGTGTCTTAACTACTATAAAGGACTAACCTTGGTGAAAATTTTATCCAAATCGGAAGACATCGATTTCAAAATTGGGTCACTTGACATGAAATCCCCCATATATAAAGTAGACTGGTTCCTATTTTCCGACCCCAAAATGTTTAAATTAGGGACTCTTAAAATTTTTTTATTTTGAAAATTATTAGGACCAATATTTTTGTTGGCACTCAGTACAACAATTGATTGGTTATTTTCTCTAGAGTAAAAGTACAATTCATAGATGTTTTTATAGGATATTTAGCCAACTAATATAAATAATACAATACTTACTACGAATATATTTTGCACGCAAAGGCACGTCAATATTAAGAAGTTTTTCTACGGCCAAAGAGTAGCATTGTTCATTACACATCATGGATACATAATCCAAGCGATCAAAATAAGGTAGTGCTTGCGTATATGTTTTGTATTCGATAAGTTTTTCTGTACCACGATGTAACAATCCAATATGAGGATCACAGCGCATAACAGTCTAACAAAACAATCAAAATAATAAATAAAATGTATAATAAAAAAAGAAAATTCATCTTAACTTACCTCACCATCTAATTCCATAACTAAGCGCAATACACCGTGAGCGGCTGGATGCTGAGGACCAAAATTAAGAGTCAAGTTACGTACTGTCTTTTCAACGGGTGTAACTTGATCTATATTAAATATAAAAATTTTAGTCGCACTGAAAATTGTGTATTATAAAACATATACATACGATTCCAAGGTGGTAGTTTCCACTGAGAAGTAACATCATCAGGATACATAACTGTTGCCGAAAATTGTTGCATAAATTCTGGGTCTGGATACCATTTAGCAGCTCCACGAGCATTTGGTTTGTAAATGCTTTAATCCATATTTATAAAAATTAAAACAAGCAAAAAAAATTTTAAACTACATGTTTTAAATTTAATTTTTCAATATATTTAACTTCTTAATAAGTTAAGCTAAAAAGAAATTAAGACCTATCAATACTGAATAACGAATGGAGACCAAAATACATATCGCTCCCGAATTTTGAAATCCTAAATTAAAAAATCGCGATATCAAATCCCTAATTTTGATGCTTTAGTAAGCGAAGCCGGTGTTTGTTATACCAGAGAGAAGAAAGTCTTTGCCCCCGGCCGAAGACCGGCAATGCAGAAAAGCTTTAAGGTCTCATTAGTTTTTACCTTCGGTTGCACTTCTTTTCTGAAGCAAATATTTTTTAACTAATTTTTCTGTGAAGGAAATCAAAAAAAAAACTTTTTGTAAAAACTAAAAAAAAATAATATTGTGTGTCAAAAATACATCACTTTTTAAAAAATCATTAATAAAAACCAACTTTTCTAGCTTCGAGCAAAAAATTAAAATTTTTGAATACCACAACAAACTAATATATACATGCTTTAGGCTTAATTTAGCGTTGAATTCTAATTTCAACAGATTTGTCCGCAACAGAACAGAACGAAAAAAGGAAAACAAACCCAATATGTATACAGTCTTATAACACAGTACAACAGCCAATCTGGGGGGTGAGAAATTCCAAGTCAGGGTGATGGTACTAGGTCAGTACAGTAAAACCCTCAATGGGTTTGGCGTTCGTATCCCCTACTGTTGGCATCACTGAATGTGGGTGTATTCTTTCAAATAACAAACAAAAGTCCGACGATTTTCACCGATCGCTTAAAAAAAGTCACAAAAATTGCAGTGCAGGTTTGTGATAAAATCTGCTGCATACATCCAGGCTTGAATATTTTTTTGCACTTATCAATTATAATTCTCCACAAATTTATTTTTACCGGCAAAACTGTTGATTATAAAGAAAAACGTTATATGAACGGATTAAAGAAATTGTAATTCTAAAATCGGACAAGTGGTTCTCGAGTTATGTTAAACAAAAAAACATCAAGATAAGGAAAAAATTTAAAATGTCATAAAAAAAACTGACACATACGAACGCTAAACCCTTTGAGGGTTTTATTATACTGACCTAGTACCATCACCCTGACTTGGAATTTCTCACCCCCCAGACAACAATCCCAAAAATGTTCCATAGTGTAATTGAACAGAAACAAAACAGCTGATTCATAAGAGAACAGAACGTTCAAACTAATTCTGCTTTAACTTAGCGAAGTCGGTGTTGGTTGCACCATAGAAGAGAAAAACGTTGCATAGTACAACTAACACCGGCTTCGCTCACTTAAGCTTCCTTGCACACTAAGAAGTCCTCTATGATATAAAAAACTTAAGCAATTTCTTCATATAGTAAAGCTTTTTCTAATTGGTTGAACGTTTCTACAGTTAAACGTTACTCATTTTAAGCAAATAGAATCTGGGAATTAATTTCTCATGGTGTGTAAATATTTATTATATAAATTTTCATATTAATTCGAATGTGTATTCGAACACTAATATTAAACAAAGTTACTGTGAATTTTAATTACTCGATTTAAAATACCCCGCTTAAAGATCTAGATATCTCCGACTGAGGATTTAGATGCCCCGATTAAGTAAAAAGATACCCCGATCATGTCACTCACTCCCAAAAAATCATATGAAAATAACTCTCGGTAACACTTAAATTTTGTCAATAATCAAACCCGCAAAACAAAATTAGAGAGTAAATTCCCACCTCTGATAAGCCAACAAAAAAAGGTCGCACAGTATACAAAAAGTACAGTTTGTCGGTCGTGCTCGTTGATAACAGACGTGTTTTCTTAACTCGGCATACCATTTTTTTTACACAAATAAGATTTTATAATATCAATTTACAAGCGACTAGACGCACTAATTGAATAACTATTTACTATACACAAACTTGAATAATAAAATTATTAAAAAACAAGTAAGAGTGCTATATTCGGCTATGCCGAATCTTAAATACCCTTCACCATGGTGCGATAAGAACAGAAAGTTACATAAATAGCGTTCTTTGGATGTAAATAAATCTATTTTGAGCTACCCCTACATTTAATTTCGTCGTGCCGTAGTTTTTCACAGTATCAAAAAATTGAGATAAGTCTGTTTCCAGTTTTGCCAAAGTTTAAGTCTTCAAATCGTCTTCCCTTGCAGACGTTTTATAGAAATAAGCGGTATTCAGTATTGGTAGTAAAATACCCTTGCAGACTTTGTTAATCTTATTTTTTCTATCTCTCTCTCTCTCTTTTTAGCAAATTCATTACTTTACAATAAATGCCAAAAAGACACTCACTTTGTAGTATAAAATCGAATTAAGTAAAACGGACATTTACACTTAACACAAGGGTAAAAACCGCTATTGTAAATATGTACATAGGTATTCAAATTCCCACAATATTTTTCTTATGATAAACCTACTTCAAGATAATTTTGGCACGACGATTTGCCTTTATAAAATGTTTTCGTGATGACATCTTTGGAATAAAAAAGAAGAAACCCAAAGCAAACGATGAAAACATCTTTTATATAGGTAAATTGTTACATATGCAATGGTCTTGTAGCATTGGCGTGCTAAATAAGTAAAAAAAAAATTTAAAATTCAAAAATTCAATTCTTTGAATAGGTAATTGAATATTTAAATAAGTATTAAAGAAAATTTGCTCCGATCTTTAAGATATGAAACGGAACTATTTAAACAAAATTAATTACCTATAAAAAGAGAAAAATACCTATAAACAAAATTAATTTAAAAAAAAGGGTATAAAAATAAAATAAAAAAGAGGGTAAATTAAAAGGCGTTAATATGTATAAAATATATGTAGGTATATAAAATTTATAAATATATTATATTCAACATTTTTCATTTTTCGAATTTATTCTATGAGCTAAATTTCAGTTATGTATTTTAGAAAGCTTTTTTGTAATAGTATAAAGTCATTTCTGAAAAATTAAAGGAATAGAACTATTACAAAAAAGCTTTATAAAATACATAACTGAAATTTAGCTCATAGGATAAATTCGAAAAATGAAAAATGTTGAATATAATATAAAAAGTAACCTTCGGAAGGAAATAATTCACAGTTTCTATTTATAAATATATTTAACAAATTTTAAAAAGTCAAAAACCGTTCAATTTCTTTTTAGTTTAAAAAAAAAATTTTAAAAACCAAAAAAAAAATAGTAATGAGTGGGACTCGAACCCTCAAAGCTAACAAAAAATTGTTAAAACCAGACTGGCGGCTAGACCATTCGGCCATCGAGCCACATAAACATCTGTTGTTGATATGAGTACTTGATATCAATTAAATTAATCGTAAAATGAAGTATGTATTTGTTGTTTTTGTATAATGCAGGAGGTATGTAATGTTAAGGAAAGAAATTCACCACGAATATTTTCAATGAAAAAAAACCTCTAACAAACAAAAAAAACACACAACTATTTTACAGGGCTACCATCACATATTTTTAAACGTAAAGGCACAAAAACGGTCGTTTTGGTTAATAAAAGTCGCAAACATATTTAAATGATTTTTATTTATCAATAATGCAACATAAACAAAACAAACAATTGCTTAAATTGTGTATGCTTTGAAATCACTTTTGTGATTTACTTGGTTTATAAAATTCGGAATCGCAAAGACCTATGGATCCCGCAAATGGTTATTTGAAAAAAAAATGTAGGTATACCTATTTAGGTCATAAGATTTTTGTAGCTGAATCGATTTTTCCGAGTTTTGCAGAGAATATGTTTTACTAAAGATTTCCGATGTTTTAATAAATAAGGCGTATCCATAGGTCATATATATGGCAGGCCTAAAAATTAAGTTTCTATAAAAACTGACAAACGGACTGACAGACGGACATCGTTAAATCCACTTTTCTCCTCATAAGCACCCAATATATATACATACACTTTATATGGTCTGAGATCAATATTGTAGAAATAAAAAACAGAATGACAAACTTATGTATGTAAACGAATTACCTATAAAATAAAAAAATAATTATAAAAAAATAAAATAAGTAAAAAAAAAAAATTAAATCAATAAAAATAAGGGTATAAAAAGGGTAAATTAAAAGGCGTAAATATGTATAAAATATACGTATATGAAGTTCATAAATATATTTTAAAAATTTTAAAAAGTGAAAAACTGACCAATTTCTTTTTAGATAAAAAGAATTTATAAAAAACAGAAAATAAAAAACAAACAAAAAACGGAATGAATGGGATTCGAACCAGTAAACCAATAAGAAATTGTTAGGAGGCAGACCGTTCGACCATCGAACCGCATGTAAAGCCGTTGTTGATTTGAGTATGTGATATCAATAATTATTAATAGTAAATTAAAGTATGTACGTGTTTGTTGTTTGTGGATAATACAGAAGGTAATATTATATAAAAAAAAAAAAAAGAAGTTTACCGCAAGTATTTTAAATGAAAAAAAACCACAAAAAAAACAACACAAAACTATTTTACAGGGTTACCATTAACCGTTTTGAAACGTAAACTGTCGTAAAAGTCGCAAACCAATTTAAATGTTTTTTATTTATCAATAATACAACATAAACATACCAAGAAATTGCTTAAATTGTGTATGCTTTTAAATCGCTTTTGTGCAGAAGATATTCACCCTTATTCTATTTGGCGTCGGCAATAACAACGGCAATTTTAAGGCAACAGCAATTCTTATCAAAGACAACGTCAATTCTATGTCAAATTGGTATTTTGTAAGAGTATTATGACGCCTTTGACTATTTATCAATAATGTTAATAAAATACAGCACACATCTCTAATATTAAAATCAGCTGATTCATTTTATTTACTGTTGTTTTATTGGAAAAAAAATTCTGTGCTGATTGTGCAAATTTTAAGTTAAATAAAAATTTGTCTGTAAAAAAATAATGTTTTAATGAAAATTTTTTTTATTATATTAAATTTTCCCAAGTGCCTATGGATTTTTTTTAACCTTTTTAAGATTTGAAAGTTATTTTCGGCTGAATAAACTTTCTTTTAAACATGTGTTGGAAATAATAGAGCCTCATTGAAAAAAGGGAACGTTTGTTCCAAACACAATATATTTGCAGCAACATTGCGTTTTTTGGCTCAGGGATCGTACCATCTCATCGTTGGAAATTATTTCAACTTTTGACTGTCCCAGCCACTAGTTTAAAAATTTTGTCTGAGACTCTGGAAGTCAGGAAGAGAGAACTTTGTCCACAATGGATAAATTAAAGTTGCATTTCTTTGAAAAGCAGCATTTCCAGGTGTAATTTGTTATGTGGACGGAACCCACAGCAAAATTTTAGCTCAAAAAAAAACCACCATTTCTACTTTAATCGCAAGGAATATTTAATTTATTAAGAAAAGAGACCCTGCATAATCCTCTGGCTATGGATTTTTAACAAGCTCTTCCACTAGCTTCTCGAACTGGCACTTGTTGTTATTTTAATTTTTTCAATTATATGTATACCAGAGAACCTCAAAATTCACTATTTTTGTTGATTTATTCATACGCTAAAATTTACAATAACTCTATACATGCAAAACAAAGTTCAACGTTGGTAATTATTACATCCTTTCGTACACATTTTATTTTTGCATTTATTCGTTTTTTATTGAAAGTGCTTTATTTGCATTTTTGTTGCTTACGCAATATAACACAACTGAGTAAATTCAAAAGAACACATTCTTATACTTTTGTTTACATTAACAACAACAATAAACCACTCGATGAGACGCTTTTTCCAAATTAACAACAATAAAAACAACAATAACAAGAATACATTGTACATACCTACTACTACTACTACTGTACTTTTTAAAATGAAAAAAGTCTGTTTCTATGGAAATTGTGTGTACCTAATATGTATGTGTGTTTAGTTTGATTTCAATTTTTTTTCTTGTACTACATAGTTAATGCTGAATAAATTCATGAGTAAGATTGCTTGATTTCTGGCTTTTTTGTTTGTATTTTTTTTTTTTCTGTACCAAAACAATCATTTTCGAACCGAACACAAAAACATCTTTATTAAAAAACGAAGCTAACGATTGTATAAATAACAAAGCACGATGTGCGTTATTTGAATGACTGCAAACCAGCAGCGAATATTTGCGGTTGAGGAAATTTCATTGCATGACCGCAAGCGAGTGTATTTGTTGCTGTTGATTAAATGCGATTTTTTTTCAATTGCATAAAACTGTTCTCTGATGTATACACAAAAAATATTTCAAAACACAACACAAATGAAGAAAAATATCAAAACCGCCGTAGAAATCAAAATTGCAGCCAACCATAACGTAAAATTTTTAAAACACGACACAAAGCAGCACAAGACAACACTAAAAATGCCGACGACAAAATCAAGGGCAATTTAAGGCAACAGCAACGCCAATTTTTCTTAGAAAATACCAAACATATGTTAACAGTCATCGAAATATGGCAATATTGCCAACGGGAATACGAAATTGAAACAAAACATAAAAAACGGCGTTGTTTACTGTTGACGACGCCAAATAGAATAAGGGTGATTATCAGGCCTATTCTGAAAATCAAATTAACTCAAATCACGTGATTTGAAATCACTTGTGCCTACTAAAATCACACGTGTGATATTTTAGCGTCCCGTTTTTGTGTGATCTTCAATTGCAGAAAGCACACCAAGAAACACAACAACGGTATGACTTTCAAAACACCACAAAGTCACAGGTGTGATTTCAGAACAGGCCCGTATATAGGTATATATGAATATATTTTTGTATAAATTGTCTAAAAAAGTGACTAATATGTTATCAATGTCAACAATAAAAAGGCAAAGATTGCTTTTAATATTTTGACGACACTAGATCACTGTTCGTTATGTTAGCGGTTTTTTGTAGTCGTAAAATAAGATGATGAGGGCATTTCTAATATTCCCTAAATACAATTTTTTTTTAAAAGTGGATAACCCTGCTTGTTTGTATGGTTTTTAAGCAGTGTGACCATTTTGGCAATTTTGCAGCTTAACTTAGATTAAAAATTTTAATTTAGCTAAAATACTTTCATTAAGCGCTTCGCATTTTTTTAAGCATTTTAATTAAATGTTTCTAGCTTTTTTAGAATTATTTTAAAAATTGAAGAATAGGTATTGATATAACTTAAGTTTTTTATGTATTATAATAAATTATAATAAATTTTGACTAAAAAAAATAGTTGTAGTCAAAATGAAATTTCGTATGGAAATGGATAATTCTTATTTTATTGTTAAAAAAATTTCATTTTATTTTTTTACAAGACGATAACCCTGCATGTTTGGGCGATTTTTAATGAAGACTTTTAAGTAGTGTGGGAATTTTTTATTTTTGAAAGTAAATTCAGCACCAAAAACTTAGATTTAGCTGTAAAATTTCCATTTGGCATTTTATTAGCTTTTTAGAAAAATGTTTTAAGCTTCTTTTGATTAATTTTTAAAGTTGGATGGAATAGTCTTAGCGATTAAAACTAAAATAAATCGTTATAAACTAACTTTTACGCAATTAATGATGACTGTTTTTTTTAAATATAAAAAAAATAATCTGGTCTAAATATGTTTGTAAATTCTTTTAAATAGAAAAAGCTATAAAACCGTTTGTATTTTGTTTTTATTAGAGGGCCTTCCAATTTCAAGGTTAACCAATTGTGGTATTTATATCTGATGCTATATCAAATCTACCTAAATACTTGTTTAAATATTACCATTTATTTTAATTTTGTTTAAAATGAGCCACTTAAATGTATAAGGATTTAAAACAATATAATGAACAACTTTAAGAATTATTTGTAGCGTTTTCAAAATAATTTTTAGCATTTCTTTGCCTTGCCTAATGTCAGAGAAAGCTGTGAACAAATTTTAAGATCTGTTTCTATGTCATTGGTTTCGTCAATAAAATTATCCAAACTTAAATGTTTCTAGCTTTTTGATTAAATAAAACATTTACGTACGCAAATACTTATTGTTGAATGTTTTGTTTTCAAATAACAAATGGGATTTTTTTTAGAAATAATAAGATTTTTTAAAAATAATATGGCAACACGTGTAAGATTTTTGAATTGAAATGTAAGAAGAGATTATCAAAACATAGCAACAATCCGTCTCTAAAACTGAAAAAAACAACCAAGGCGAATTGACTAGAAAACAACAATCATGAAAACAATGCCTACCAATACACATAAATAACTTTTGCAAATTCGTACATACTACATACTTAGGTATTTACATTTAAGCCAAAAACAAATTGTAAAATATGGTTTTTGTTTCACATGTAAGGCGAACGATTCATATTTATATTGTCAATAAAATGAAAAAATCAAAAATCGCGGAATAATTTTAAAATCGTTTATAGAAATATTTATAAAAAAAGTTAAAAAATTTTTTGTTTGGAAAAGGTGGAGATGCCGAGATTTGAACCCCGGCAATATAACAAACAAACCTTCTTGGGCAACCGCCCAGACCATTGAGCTATTAACGTTGTTAAAAATAAAGAATTATAGTATAATATACTCCGTCATATTATTAATTTAATATGTAGGTATGTATTTTTAAATTAAAGCGAACAATCATGTACAAGCATGTGTTTCTTATGCTTAACATTCAACTCGTTCAAATAAAAAAACAAAAAAACAACAACCACAAGGGATTTTTTTGGAAAAATTAGAGGCAGTCGTGGTTTGCTGGTCATATCTAAGCCATTTGTGGACCGATCTTGCTGAATTTCAATAGCAAGAAATGGTGGACTGTATGTAACATAAATGTTAAACAACCTAGCCGCTATCATGTCTGGATTATCCGGAAAACAACTACCAAACGTAAGACGGACAGACGGACATCGTTAAATCAACTTCTCTTCTCATATGGACCCAGAATATATATACTTTATGGGGTCTAAAATCAATATTGTGGAAATTACAAACGTTATGACCAACTTCTATATACCCTTTTACACCTGTGGTGAAGGGTATAAAAAAAATATATGTATGTTAAAAAAAATGTTTCCATTTTTATTCAATATGTGTGTTGTTCGACCTTTTGTTGTAATTTTAATGTAAATAATTCGTTAAGCTCAAGGTCATTTTTTTAACATTTCCCGCCAAATCGGACTTCAGTTTTAAAGTTTTAATGTAGGCGGATGATGTAAAAAATTTTCTCAGTTTTAATAAATATGCAGATCACATTCTACTTCAACAAGACTTGGACTCATTTCAGTCATGGTGCAATTTAAACTTGATGGAGCTTAACTTGAAAAAATGTAAGCAAATGTCTTTCTTTAGAGGAAATCATATAAATGTAAGTTATTCTTTGGGGAACTATCAGCTAGATAATGTTGGTACTATTTTGGATCTAGGAGTTTTGTTGGACGCTAAGTTGAACTTTATTAAGCATATTTCCATAACTGTTAATAAAGCACGTTGTATTCTTGGTTTTATCAAACGATGGGCGAAAGAATTTAAAGACCAATGTGTCACAAAGCAACTTTATGTATCCCTCGTGAGACCTGTCCTTGAACATGCATCTATAGTTTGGGATCCTTTATATTTGATTAACAGCAATTATATTGAATCTGTACAAAAACAATTTTTTTATCCTTCGTGGTCTACAGTGGAACCCATTAGATCTTCCGTCATACACTAGCCGTCTTGCTCTTATCAATCTTTCAACTCTTAAAAGCCGAAGGAC
This sequence comes from Pollenia angustigena, assembly GCA_930367215.1. Classification (NCBI taxonomy): domain Eukaryota; kingdom Metazoa; phylum Arthropoda; class Insecta; order Diptera; family Polleniidae; genus Pollenia; species Pollenia angustigena. Next base: position 3,177,502 of record OV884061.1, on the reverse strand, counting down.
TATGTTTAATGTGTCGTTTATATTAAATTTAATTAATGGTTATATTGTTTCTGATTTCCTGCTTGATAACATTTCATTTAATGTTCCTCCTCGTCCATCTCGACACTTCGAATTGCTATCAATTAAATACTTCAGGACAAATTACGCAAATGCTGATCCATTTAGAAGGATGTGCAGTCAATTTAATAAATTTTATAAAGTTGTAGATTTTTCTTTAAATGCAAATGTTATAAAACGTAAAATTATCGTCTTATTAAACAATCAATAATTTTGTATTTATTTGTATTAACTAGTATATGTTGTTATATTGTTTAACTGTCTGTAAGGATATGATATCTATAGGCAAATTTGTAAATAAATAAATAAATAAAAACCCGCTAGAAACCGCTAAATATTTAATTTAACGGGAATTTTTAAAAAATTAAAAGTTTTATATAAATATAGATACAGGCTGCTTTTTCAAAGGTATATACAGTAAGGGACAAAATTGTTCACGAAATCATAAAAAATTTATGTATATCATGAAAACTATTAAAGTTTCAACTTGGAAACTTTCTTAAACTATTGTATGGCTCTCTACATTTTATAATAATACTATGTTAACTTATTTTCAAAAGTATCGTTAGTTTTTATATTTATACTAAGTTAATATCCAAACCATATGTGTGAACAATATTGACCCTGTGTGAATCTTTCATAAAAATTCCAAAAAAATTCAAGTTTTATCAGTGGGATTTGCTTTTAAAGTGAGTAAATTAATTCATTAATATTTAATTTTTTTAAAATTTAAAAAAAATTTGAGCAATTAAATTTTGCCTAGTTTCTTCAAGAACGGTAAGTCAAAAGCGGCCCTTTTAAAACAAAGCATTGTGAAAATTTTTTAAAAAGGATTCTCACATCTCAAAATCACAAAAAATAAAAAATTTCAGGGAGATTTGAATGTTAACTAAAAAAAGTGTAGCTTGGATACTAAAAGCAACAAAGCTATTCGCCCAAAAATAAACGTTCACCAAATAATTTTCGCGAATCAAAGCGACTTATTGCTACTGGTGTAGTCAGTACAGCTATTAAGGTCCGGCAAATACTGAGCATAGAGTACAATTTAGATGTAAGCACTAAAATCATACGAAGTTGTTTAAGTTCTAGTAGATTAGTAGCTAGAATAAAGAGCGACAACCCACCTTTTAGCAAAAATAAAAGCTGAAAACGGCTGAAGTTTGCAAAAAAGTAAGAAAAATTCAGTTTTAAAGTTTCAATGCGTGTAACATGCTTAGATCGGACAAAAATTATGAGAAGGCAGGCGGACGGGAGTTAATATGGCTGGCGTAAAAGTGTTAGCGTAAGAGTGGAATAATTCCAGATGTTAAAATTTTGATGATCTCATAAATGACTTGAGATGGTTTTCGAGGGAACCAGCTTCGAGCTTCAGAAGAAAAATGTTTGCCAAGCACTACATAATCATATTTGGTTAAGAACCACGACAGGGTGATGTCATTATGCAGGACAGTGATCTTAAGCATACTGCAGAAATAGCTAAAAGTTAGTTTGAAGAACCACCACCTGGATAACTATCTTGCCGCGATGTGGTGGCTTAAATGCTGGCTGTAGTGAATGTCTTGTAACTTGAGTCGGCAAATTCTAGCCGGGACAAGTTGGAAGGTATATGCTTTAAGGCCAGCACGACTAAGGGTTATCCATCCTCCCATCCCCCATCCCATTACCTATGATCCTATCTACCCCCTTTATTTCCCATTTCCCCCACTTTTAAGGTCAAGGTGGTTGATAGCAGTGCCGAGGACCTGAATGGCTGGTTAGTGGATAAAGAAACTGGTCGCGAACAGCTTCCCTCTGGCGCCGATGGCAAGGGTCAGTTGTAACTTTAGCCTAGTCCGTGCAAGCCGTCACTGCGCGAGACGGTTCTTTTCTTTACGGCTTACTCGTGGGACCAAAAACTGGATAAATTTAATGAAAAAACCAAGGACGCGACTCTAAGAGTCGATGCAGGGAATATCTCTGACAACTCGGCAGTTTCGGTGTCAGATCCAGACGCCGATTGGCTGAGTATCTACAGAGATATTCTTGAGCAGGAAGGTCAGTTATTGACAGAACTGACAGAGACAAGCGGAACGAACGACCCCCCAGTCGGTTCCCCGTCTCGAACAGGGGTCTCGGAAAGACTCGATGGTCTAGCTCTGGGATCTGATGATGAGCATGAAATTACAATAATTTCAGCTCATGATCAGGACCATAGGGCCGGGTCATCGGCTCCTGTGGTGCGATTCACTAACTTTTATCGATCCGACAATCGTAATATTTGTCGACATTTATATTCGCTTGCAGTAACGATTGTGTGATTCTGTAATTTTTTTTAACGATAGTACACAGCTGTTTTTTTTGTAACATCTCTGTCTACAAAATGTTAAAAAAAAAACGAAAAGCACAAAAGAGAATAAAATAAAAACATATGAAATTGTTTTTAACCCCCCTTGTTACACATATTTTTTCATTCAAAATGCACTGCAAAAGGTCTGGCCAGACTCATAAGTAAGACGAAGGGTTAATTAGTGGTTTTATATTTTTTTTTTGTGAATTTTACATTTAGAATTTTATTTTTGTTCTTAATTTGCTTTCTTTTTGCAAATTTTAAATTTATTATTTTGTTTTTGTTCATACATATACATATGAATATATCTTTGTATGTATGTAAGCTATTTTAAACATAAAAAACATTTTATCGATAAAATAAACACAAACTAAATTATTGTCGCTAAGATAACGACAAAAAAATTGCTTAAAGTAACAGCTGACTTTAAACGACAGCGAATATCGTTAAAAATTTTACAGAATAGCATATTCGATAAATTTTCGTTATACTTATTTTAACGATTCGATTATCGTTATAAAAGTTAGTGAATCGCACTACTGAGGTCACACTCGAGATAGGGAGCGAAGTAGTGGGTGGATCAAAACCCATTGTTCGGCAGGATGCGACAGAACAGGTCACATCGGAAGGCCGAACAAGTTTTGAAAAAGCCAAGAGTGGTGTAAGGGCCTCCTTAGCCTTTCTAGAAAAGATAGCTAAGAAAGACTCCTCACTACACGATGGGCGGGATAGGCACTTGCTGAGGAAGCACCGAAAGAACGTTGCCAGATTCGAACGAATCCACGGATCTGTCGGTGATATCCTAGGCATTCCCTATCCTGCGGGATACACAGCAAGAACTGCTGAGGGCTCAAATGTTGTCAGTAAAGATAACGAACCCTCAGCAACCCCTGCTGATGAATCCTCCAATAATAGAACGGGAAGCCAGAAAGGGGGTACGGAATCAACACATGGTCCTCTAAACCGAGACAGTACGGTCACGGATAAGGGAACCAAGCTTGATGACGTACTACCCTCTACTAGCTGCGCGATTAGGACTGGTAAAGTCTTGATAATCTCCGACAGTCCCCCCCAAAGGGAGGTCAAAAAGGGGATTACTGAGAAATACCAGCCAACATCTGCAGGGAAATCGGGTGATCACCGACAGAGCTCTGCTAAGGCCCCCAATAAGGGGGTATTTAAGAGAGTTAGGTCTGGTGACGACCAGAAATCCCCAGCGGCCAAAAGGAAGGATCCCCCAAAGGAGATCACTAAGAGGGCTGGTTCCAGAGAGGAACAACCCTCTACGTCAAAGAAGCTAAGGGAGTCGTCAGGTAAGGACGGTATTCTGGCAGCTGTCATTGATCGTATGGATCCCAATGGAAGGATCAGTGTCGAGAAATGGCAGGTGCTAGAAAACAAACTACTCGACGAAATCTTTAGCGTCAAAGGAAGGCCGGACGAAGTATCGTTCAAAGGGGCTGACTGGATAAGAGGTGTCAAAACTGTCAGTTGCGGCAATCAAAAAACCTTTGAGTTTTTAAAGGCTGCAATCGGCAGGTGTGGCAGCGCTTATCCTGAAGCCAGATTGGACGTCATACTCGCGTCTGAGTTGCCATTAAGGCCGGTGGTCACTGTATGGATTCCTCCACCTATAAAACCGGTGGAGGTCATACTGGGGTTACTGGGTTGTAAGGAGAACCAAGGAAGAGATTTCAGGTTCGCAGTAGACCGGGAATCTCTGAGAAAACTGAAATCAATGGGAGGGGTTGCTATATTCGGGTTAGGGTCTATCAGATTTAGGTTTCCTCAAAATGATAAACCCTAAGAGGCTGAGAGTGGTGCAGATAAACTTGCACCACTGTAAAGCGGCCTCAACCGAATAAGTAACCCACCTCATTGATAACAATGTGGACGTGGCTTTAATCCAAGAGCCCTGGATTAACAAAAACCGGGTAGTTGGATTAAAGATCACGGGGTATACCTTGTTCGTATCCCGCTCTGATGAGAAGGTACGGACTTGTATACTGGCGAGAACTGAAAATAAATTTATGATTTCTCACGGTTGTGACAGGGGAAGCCAAGGACAAAACGGTCCTGGCACTAGCATCGGCATACTTGCCATATGAAGCTGCCGATCCACCTGGTGAAAAAGTGCGAGAGTTGGTGGAGCACTCGGGCAGAAGCGGCTCGAGGCTGGTACTGGGATGTGACGCCAATGCACACCATTCCCAATGGGGTAGTGCCGACATCAACAAAAGAGGTGAGTCTATGTTTGATTTTATTATTGCCAGCAATCTTTTTATCTGTAACAGGGGGAATACGCCAACGTTCAGAACTAGGGATAGAGAGGCAGTGATAGATATAACATTGACGAACTGTAGGGAATTAGTAGAGGACTGGAGGGTGGCTTTGGATTTTTCCTTCTCTGACCATAGTCGTCTGTCCTTTAGTCTAATGTTTGAGAGGTCGAAAAGGTGTCCATATAGGAATTCGAGAAGGACGGATTGGGATTCATTTTCGGGACTAGTGCAACGGAACCTTAGGGTTACACGGAACTGGAGGTCGACTCCGGCCGGTGTGGAGCAACTGGTAAACACCTTCACGGGGGTATTGACCAGAAGCTATGAGCGATCCTGTCCGTTGAATTTTCCGGGCAGGCGTACACAGCCAAGATGGTGGACAGAAGAGTTGAAAACTCAAAGGTCCACCGTCAGAAGGCTGTTCAATAGGGCGAAGTATACGCGCAAGGATGAGGATTGGAGTAACTTCAGGTTGAGTTACGGGAGGTATAAGGGAGATATTAGAAGGGCGAAAAGGGACTCGTGGATTAAGTTTAGCGAGTCAGTTAAATCCGTGAATGAGATGTCTAGATTCAGAAGAATTTTATCTAAGGACCCTGTAGTCCACGGATTTATTCAGAGATCGGACGGAATCTGGCTCTGAATCTCTCTGTCTGCTTATGGACTCACTTTCCGGGGTGTGTGGATCCTGGGTCGGGGGAACAGGCTGCATGTGGTGACCCCTTCTCTGGTTCGGGCTCAGGCGGTGAGGAAAGGGAGACGGTGGGGGATATGATTACCTTGGAGAAGGTAACATGGGCGGTAAATACCTTTGGGTCCTACAAATCGGCGGGGCCAGATGGTATATTTCCGGCGATGTTACAGAATATCGGGAAATCATCACTCCTGTTGTTGGTGGAACTGTTTAGGGTATGTGTGCTGAACGGGTACATTCCTAGGAGGTGGAGGGAGGTTAGGGTAGTTTTTATTCCCAAGGCGGGTAGAACCGGTCACTCTAAACCCAAGGATTTTAGACCAATCAGCTTGTCGACTTTTCTCTTGAAGACGTTGGAAAGACTGATTGATCTACATCTGAGGACGAAGATTGACGCCGGCATCGTCAGCGGCGCTCAACACGCCTACCTTATAGTATGTTCACATTTGGGTTTTAAAACGCGTTTAAGCAAAATGTTGATTTAGCTAATCAAAGCCGTTCACATTACATTTGAGATGATTAAGATGACAGATGATTAAGAAAAAACACACACACAAGCACACAAAAAAACAACAAACAAATTTAAATTTCTTTAAAGTATTAAAAATGGATAAAAACACTTTTATAAAGTTATCAGAAGATTATTTTAATCAATTTAATGATGAAATTGTGAAAATGTATGAATTATTTAAGGAAAAAAAAAATAAAAACATTAAGCAGACATCTTGGCCGGTTGTACACAATCGAGCGATTCTACATTATTAGGGTATGTTCAGTGGATTCTATGTGATTTATGAAGTGATTTAGTTGTAATCATGTCGATTTGGAGTGATTAACAAATCACTTCAATGTATGGGTAATCATCTCGATTTTGAAGTGATTAGAGCTTAATCACGTTCGAACTGCTTAAACGCGTTTAAGAAGCCAAATGTGAACATACTATTAAAGGTAGATCTGTTGAGAGTGCGTTGCATGATGTGGTTGGCTATGTAAAGCGGGGTTTGCGAACCAGGGAATACACCCTGGCGGCATTCCTTGACATAGAGGGCGCCTTTAACAATTTGAGGATAGAGGCCATAAGGCACTGGTTGACCTTGGGGTTCCGTTGTTCTTGGTCGAATGGATAACTATGATGCTTAGCAGCAGAGTTATTCACTCGGACTGGGGAAACGAACGCTTAAGGAAATCAGTGACTAGGGGGACCCCACAGGGGGGAGTTCTCTCTCCCTTATTGTGGCTCTTGGCCGTCAATGTCGTTCTGAGACGTTTTGACAGAATGGGTGAGAAGGTCGTGGCCTACGCGGATGATGTGGTGATATTGGTGTCGGGCAAGTTTCTGCCGACAATTAGCGACATCATGCAAGGGGCGCTGGGCGAACTGGCGGCATGGGCAAGTGACAAGGGACTGGGAGTTAATCCGGAGAAGACGGAGTTGGTTCTTTTCACTAGGAGGTACAAGGTGGAGGAGTTTAGACTGCCGGTACTGGGAGGAGTGGAGCTTGGACTATCTAATAGTGCTAAGTATCTGGGGGTTTTTCTGGACAGCAAGCTGTCATGGGGTAGGAATACTCAGGAGAGACTCAAAGGGGTCTCAATGCCTACTATGCTTGCAGATCATCGATAGGTAGGAGCTGGGGACTCCGGCCGTCAGTGGTGGGATGGCTGTACACTTCGGTGGTTAGACCCATTCTTACGTATGGATGTTGTGTTTGGTGGGAGTCATTGAGATTGGCAAGTCGTAGAAACCTTATTTCTAAGGCTCAGAGGTGTGCTTCAATTGGCATGACCATGAGAAGTACTCCTCAGGCTGCCCTGGATGTCATTCTACATCTTCTGCCTATTGAGCAGTATGTGATGGGCATGGCGGCCAGGAGCATTCTTAGACTGAGGGAGTTAGGACTGACGAGGAATGACACTCAGAGTCACTCACGGATCCTGGGAGAGATTGAAGCTGGTGGCTATTGCCTGGGACCGTCGGGATCCACTGATTATGTTAGCACCAGAGTGGATTTTGGTCGGTTGCCAGAGGTAATAATGCCCTCTAGGGAGAGCTGGTCGGGCAGGAGCAGATTATTTGGTGGATTTGCTATTTTCACTGATGGCTCGAAGATGAGGGGCACGGGTGCAGGGGTCAACATTGAGGATCTGAACATAAGAAGGTCATATAGGCTTCCTGACGACTGCAGTGTTTTTCAGGTGGAGGTTCTGGGGGTCTGGAGGGCCGTGGAACTGATGAGGGACAACATTGATAGGGGCTCGGAGGTCACTGTATATGTGGACAGCCAGGCGGCTCTTATGGCCGTAAGGGGCTGTTATGTGAACTCCAGGCTGGTTGATGATTGTAGGAGGGCTCTGAGGGGAGCCTTAGGGGAGTATTTGCTAAGGTTGTGCTGGGTGCCGGGTCATTGGGACATAGGCGGCAATGAGATTGCTGATGAGTTGGCAAGACAGGGCTCAGAGATGGAGGATCCTGACTGTGTGGAGGCGGTTAGGCCTCCATTGGGCTTCTATTTTGTAGAATTAGGGAATGGATACTGAGCGTGACCAATCGGGCCTGGGTGAGCCGTACGGACTGTCGGGTATCGCGGACACTGTGGCCGGTGCTTAGGAAGTCCAATTCGGTGTCGCTGTTGGGCAGGAGCAGGGTCTGCGTTAGGACCATGATAGGAATTATCACGGGCCACTGTATGATAGGCAGGATGGCGGTGAGGATGGGATCCGACTTATCGGATATATGCAGGTTGTGCGAGGACCCTGAGGAGTTGGAGTCAGTTGAGCACTTTCTGTGCCACTGTCCCAGATTGCAGGGTAGCAGGTTGAGGTGGCTGGGCAGTAGATTCCTGGGCGAATTAAGGGATGTCTCGGGTTGCGGACTCGAGAATCTGATAGGATTCGTAATGGGGATGGCCTGGCTGCGCGAGGGGAGACTGGGTGCTAACCGCACGCAGGGCGGATTTGGGATTTCTCTCGGGGTTGGTCCTTTCTTTTCTTTCCTTTCTTTTCTACCTATTTTTCGGATCTGTCTTGTGCTTTCGCTGCTTTTTCACCTACTTTATGCCTTCTTGGCTATCTCTAATTAAGGCGTCACAATGGACCATATTGGTCTCTGGGTGAAGGTGTGAAGGAGACTTCACACCGGCCTTTCTACCTACCTACCTAGTTTGAAGAAAATAAAAATTCAAAAATAAATTTACCTATATAAATTTACCAGAATAATACCCACTTGAGTACCTTTGGTCCATTCCAAAACACCATTTTTGTCTTTTTTTGCTCAGAGGAACCCGCCTAACACTGTATATAAGCTTTGCGAGCTTGCCGTTAAAGCTTGGAAAAAAATAAAGCCGCAACTGCTAAAAACATTTCTAAAAGAATGGAAAAAAGGATTAAGGCAGCTTAAAAGAGCAAATGGACAACATACCAAACGCTAGGAGCCAAATAAAACAATAATCTCTAACTAGGGTCATACACTAAAAGAAAAAGCTTCATTCCAGATATGAATTTCGTCATTGAATTTTTTCATTGAAAGTGAACCTATGAAGCTTTTCATTGTGTCAATAAATAATATTCATTATTCTTCATATATTGTATGAAGTGATTTTTAAGCTATACTATGAAACTCTTTCATTAATGGAATGAAATGATTCATTGATGCAACGACAATATTTTATTGATAACATGAAATATATTCATTGCGTAAATGATTAAAAAACTTAGTTACATTAATATAATGAAATTGTTACATTCATTAAATGAAGAAGTTTCATTACTTTCATGAAATTGCATCATTAGTCTAATGAAATTTTTCATTGTCTCTATGAAAGCGCTGTCATTAAGCTAATGAAACAATATCATTAGATTAATGACATGTTTCATATAATATATGAAATTTTCCCCCCTTTTAAAACCACTAAAATTAAATAAAATAATTTTAATTTAATTATAAAAACTTCACAATGTATACATATTTATATATGGAGGGTTCAAAGCTGAACCAAACCAAGTCATAAAATAAAATGCATAAATGTATTTCAAAACTGGTGTGAAAGTCTTCGCAAAGTTTAACTCTATCGAGTTCTGTAACGGACTAAATCAAAAAGTTTTTCGTTCCAAAGGTAACGGTAATAAACCCATGTTAATGGAAATTCACTTACTCAAACTAAAAATATTACCGAATTTTCATTTTTGACTTGGTTCGCTTCAGCTCTGAGCCCTCCATATATACCCCTTATTTATAAACAATGAAACAGGCTTATTAAACAAATTTTCAAAGCAAAACGGTTTATAATCCTGTTTTATTTTTTATTAATAAGGCCGGTATAATATATATTTTTATATATTACGATTTAAACTACTGTCAGTATATACATATGTATAATTAAATAAAAATTATTTTTAATTTTTGTGATTTTAAACAAATTCTATAAATGAAAATAGTTTTAAGATACATATACGTATTTATGTTTATAAAAATAATTTTATTAAACGTTTAAGCAAAAAGAAGCTCATATGTATACAATTTTGTAAAAAAAATTTCATTTCAATAAATACTTAAACACATATAAGCTATTCAAAACATAGGTTGTTGGGTTTTTGAAAAATTCAATAAATGATGTGTGTAGGGTATAAAAAATATAATTTCAATAATTATTGGCAGTAATTGGCTTACTAGAATTTCATCATTTAAATTTTTGTGGTATTCAACAATTAACTTAAATAACTTTAAGAAGTAGTTAACAATTTTTACATATAAATATATATAATTTCAATAGATAGAAGTACATTACGTTTTAGGGTGCAATAATTCACTAACCAGAAGTGAAACTTTGGTGTTTCTGTTTATAGTTGTTTTGTTTATGTTATAAATAAAACTTTCAACTAAGCACCAAACATTGGAACATGCTATAGGATACTCTACACTAAATACATGGAATGATTTAAAACATATATCAATGCTCTACAAAAATCGTTAAATTCAATCATAATTGTATCTAAACATAATATTTTGATATGTTTAAATTTTTAGGATCCCCCAATGCCAAATTGAAAGGCTGTATTGGCTCACTTCTGGTCAATAAAAAGTCAACGTGGTATTGTATTGACTGAAGAGTCTCATTTATATATATAAATGATTCTTGGGAATTCTTGACGGTAAATTTTCCAAATTCTTTTTACCATAACAGCTTTTTCTTAAAAATTGGGGTAAAGACAGTAATGAAGACTCCATAATATTTTAAGAAAAAATGTATTTTTATCTGTTATCTAGAAAGGAGAAAAATAATTACAAAATAGTTTATAGTGCAAATAAAAACTTTAAATATGTATTACCTTTTTGGATTTGTTCCCACTCTAAGCTGTCCAAAACTTTTGCCACTATTCTTTAGAAAATGATAACTTTTTAAATGTTTAAAATAATTATTATTTTCTTCAAAACTTTGGTTACGTAAAAACACTTCATATCTTTTTCTATAATTTTTTATTTTATTTTTTATCAAACTCTTATTTTATCACAAGTTATACTTAACTTTTTTTTAATATATTATTACGAAAGTTAAATTATCTAAGAATTATTTATAGTTATAGTTATAAGTTATCTTGTAAGTCATAGTTTTATGTTACTTAAAATTGTCATGTATAATTTTCAACACAACTGTTATTTTAAAAATAATTCCTATATAAATTTCCCAGTAATTTCTAGAAATGGTTATAGAACATAATAAATAGTTTTTACGGGAAGGTTCAGGAAAAATCTAGAAATCATTATGAAATATAAAAAGGGGTGACTCATGTAAAATTAGTTTAGTCTGTTTTGAAAAACGGTTCTGTTCGTAACTAACAATTGTGAACAAAATAATTAATTTCAATAAAGTTTGTTAAGTTGAATAAGTGTGTGTTTTTATTCGGATTTGCAATTAAAAGAACTCAAACGCGTTTATTAAAGGAAAAACGTAACAATATTTTAAATACATTATTTCTTTTACTTTTTGTTTAAGTTCCTTTTTTTAAATAGCACACGCACGTCTTTATATTTCAAATTTAGAAACGCAAATAAAAAGGTGGTTGATTTTTCCTTACTCTCAATTTTCTACATAAGGTGACCACTTTATGCGTTTAACATACAAATAAAGATGTATAGAAAACAAAGACACATAGTCATACAACTCATGGTAACCTTATGTTGATCTTCTAATTTTTTTTTTTTCTTAAAAGTTTACAGTTAGTTTCAAGATGCTCAACTAAGCATTCTTGTTTAAAACAACAAAATACATGTCTTATTAATGAATAATGTTCATTGAATACATGAACTTTTTCATTTATATTATTAGAGAAATACAAATATTGGAGAGAGGATGAAGAGCTCGAATACATACAACTTTTTATGTAGCACCTATGAAGAATATTCGTTGTATTTATGATACATTTTCATTATATAAACGAATATAGATATATGCGAGAGTATTTTTATTTAAAACAACAAAATACACATTGCTAATGAAAAATGTTTCATTGAATACATGAAACGTTAACGTTAATGTTATTAACTCGTAAACGATGAACACAGGAGATGATACACAAAAGTGGGGTGAGTGTGTAAACAAATTACACACACACATATGTAAATATTGCAAAAAAGTTTAAAAAAGTTCCATTACATTTATGAAGTAGCTTCATTGTATTAATGACTTGGTTTCATTAATTTTTTTATAATATTAGAAAATTGATAAATAAATCAGTTTATAAACAAAAATTTATTTAACAACATAAAAAACTTATTTTATATGTTGCATCTTACAAAAGAAAGTCAACTTATATCTTTATTTATTCAAAATTTGCAATAAATGAAACTTCATTAAAACAATGTAAAGCTTTTTACTAAAACAATGATATAATGTAACTTAAAAAAATGGCGATTTTGTGATTTCATTCAATCAATGAAACTCTTTATATTAATGAAAAATTTCATTTAGCCAATGAAGAATTAATAATGAAGCTGTTTCATTGTTTAAACGAACGATTTTTCTCTTAGTGTAATTGTTCACATCCAAAATATTAAAACCGTGTAAAATATTATAAATACCGTGTAAAATATTATGAACACATATTTTTTTGGAAAAGTTTTTATTTTTAAGTTCTTGAAATGTTCTACTTTTCATATAGAGCAATTCCATATGAAAGCGATCACCTTTTGGACGACCCCTCTCCGATTTTAAAATAAATAGTCTCAATCGATTGCCCAGCAAAAAATAATTTACCTACATATTTTTTTTTTTATAGTGACTGGTTTAGTGGTGGTGTACACCACTGTCATGTGACAAAATTGAAGAATTCTTCATAAGGGACCTCATTGAAAGTTGTTTTAAAAAAAAACTACTAAAGCGATCGCAACGAGTGATAGCTCGTTGGAAAGGTATTGAATCAGGCTTTAATTGAATTTTCCTAATTTTTCTTAGAAATTTACCTTTAAATTTTCCCATGAAAATTAAATTTTCCGATTTTCCACAGAAGCTCCTAAATTTTCCGGCTAATTTTCTTTTTTTTGGATTCCTCATAATTTTTGCTTTAAGAGTCAGCAATAAAAAAATGGCCCGACTCCTTGTTTGGACAGGAGAAGAGCATTTAAGAGACCACCTTGTTAAAAATACATTTTAAAAATTATTTTACAGTTAAAAATACATTTATGAAGAAAAAATCAATTTTTTTTTTAAGAGCCCCAAGTTGAGTGTGTAGTGAATATGGTCTGCCTGCCTTCACAAGATCGGCCATAAATCCATGGATAATAGCAGCAGTGGCATGTAATGGCACACCAAACCCGACTGAGGCTACAGGTCATAAAATGTTTTGTAAATTTTTTAAATTACCAGGTAATAAATATTTCGCCTAAAATGACACGTGAAGAAACAAGTCATAAAACACGGATTTTCCATAAATATGGCGAAATATTTATTACCTGGTAATTTAAAAAATTTGCAAAACATTTTATGACCTGTGGTCGGCTTATTGGCAGTAACCAATTAAGTCCCTCTTTAAAAAACATTTTATGACCAGTAGTTCACGCAAATTTTCCTATTAAAGAAAAGCAAATATCGCTTATTTTTTTTACCTATTTTTTACCAAAAAATAAATATAAATACTTCACACACTCTGTGTCAAATTTCAGTTGAATACTAAACGTGAAAGTGTTAAAGTGTTTTTTTTTTTGTAAAGTAAAGAGTGAAGCTGTAAAGACAATTTAAAGTAAAATGAATAAAATTTGCTGCAATCCGTTTAACAAGAGTGGACATCGTTCGAAAAAGTATTAAAATTAACTGGTGTTTCGAAGCGATACATGAATGAATTAAATATACAATACGGTGAAGAAGCAGAATTCATTTGCCCAAGTGTAAAATCGATTTGTCTCAACAAGCAAATGCATTGAAACAAATGCAGCCTCAATCCGAGAGTGAAATGACAAGTGAACAAAATGTTTCATCTGATAGTGAGGCAGACATTCCGATGGTCAATATGTCTTTGAGTCCTTTGAATGAGACTATTACCACTTTAGGTGAAACGCCTATTAGAAAAAGAAAGTTGCGAAGTGAAACATACAGGAAAGAGAAAAAAGGCAAGGTAATGAGTGCAATCGCGACAATATTTGATGAAGACTCTGATAACGAATGCAGTCAAGCAGATGACGTTGATTACGGCAAACAAATGATTGAGCAGTTGAAAAGAAAATTCAATTTAGCGACCACTTTTCCGGAGAAATATCTCATTTTATCTGTGCTGCCTCAATCATGGTCTATACGCAAGATTTCTAAACAGTTTCAAACATCTTTTTACATCGCGAGAAGAAGCAAAGAATTAGTTCGACAGAAGGGCATATTGGCGACTCCCACCAAGAAATTTGGCTCAAGGACCCTCAGCGAAGCAACGGTGAAATTGATTCAAGATTTTTACTGCAATGATGACAACAGCCGCGCCTGCCCAGGTACACGTGACTATGTTATCACACGTGAAGATGGAGAAAAAGTACACAAGCATCGCAGATTATTATTATGTAATCTATCCGAAGCATACCATCAGTTCAATGAGAAATACCCAGCAGAAAAAGTGGGATTTTCTAAGTTTGCCATCCTACGACCAAAAGAATGCGTGCTGGCATTAGACAGGCACGGAACGCATTCAGTCTGCGTTTGCATGTTTCATCAAAATATCAAATTAATTTTCTTTCCATGCAAGAAATTGAAAGTATTTCACGGTGAAATTGAAACATATAGGGACCTCCTGTCGAAGTCGTTGTGCGCATACCCCACGGAAAATTGTCATCTGTCCAAATGCGACAATTGTCCGAAGATTGACGAGCTAGAGCAATATTTGGCGGAAAAGTTTGAACAGCTGTTAATTCAGGAGGTGCATTTCAAACAGTGGATAATTAGCAGCGGCAGATGTTCCCTTGAGACCGTGGTAAAGCAGATTCCGGAATTCATCGAGGAATTCGGATTCAATTTGAATGAACTGAAGGCGCACCATTTCATATCCGAGATGCAATCGAAATTTCTAAAGGAAAGTAAGGAGAAATTAGCCCAAAATGAATTCATTGTGATAAGCGACTTTGCCGAGAATTACACTTTTCTCGTTCAGGATGAAATTCAGGCTTATCACTGGGCAAACGACCAGTGCACGGTGCATCCTTTTTGCATTTATTTCAAAAACGAAGATAACGAACTACAGACCGTAAGCCTTGTTGTTGTCGCGGAGAGTTTAGCTCATAATTATGTGTCCGTTTATTTATTTCAAATGAAACTGTTTGAATTCTAAAGATCAAAATTCGATGCAATCGACAAAGTAACGTTTTGCTCAGACGGCGCGGCTTCTCAGTACAAGAATAAAAAAAATGTTTGCAATCTTTGCATAATTGAAGAAGAACAAAACTGCAAGGTCGAGTGGCACTTTTTCGCGACGTCCCACGGTAAGGGCTCATGCGATGCGTTAGGGGGAACCCTAAAACGCATGGCAACTAAGGCAAGTTTGCAAAGGCCATATACTGACCAGATCTTAAATGTACAACATTTGTTTTCGTGGATTCAAAGCAAGGAAATTGCCATTAACACAGTTTTATGCACTCAAAAAGAACACGATGCCATGGAGCGACGAATTCAAAACAGATATAATAATGTCAAAACTATAACTGGAACGCAAAAGTTTCATTGCTTCATACCAAATATTTCTGATATGTCAATTAATGTAAAGCGGTACTCTTCGTCTGCCGACGTGCTAAATTTAAAGTTACTTTAATTTTATAATGATGCCAAGACAATTGAAATTTTTAATAAATATTGTAATTAAGTATAAGCAGCAAAATAAGAAAGATTTTTTCTTCATAAATGTATTTTTAACTGTAAAATAATTTTTAAAATGTATTTTTAACAAGGTGGTCTCTTAAATGCTCTTCTCCTGTCCAAACAAGGAGTCGGGGCCCATTTTTTTATTGCTGATTCTTAAAGCAAAAATTATGAGGAATCCAAAAAAAAAAAAAATTAGCCAGAAAATTTAGGAGCTTCTGTGGAAAATCGGAAAATTTAATTTTCATGGGAAAATTTAAAGGTAAATTTCTAAGAAAAATGAGGAAAATTTTATTTTTCAATTAAAGCCTGATTCAATACCTTTCCAACGAGCTATCACTCGTTGCGATCGCTTTAGTCACATGACAGTGGTGTACACCACCACTAAACCAGTCACTATAAAAAAAAAAAAAATATGTAGGTACATTATTTTTTGCTGGGCAATCGATTGAGACTATTTATTTTAAAATCGGAGAGGGGTCGTCCAAAAATTTGCCAATTTTGATCGTTTTCATATGGAATTGCTCTATAGTTAAAAAATTTTAATAATTATAAATAAAACAAAAATTTATAGCCTATTTTGCCAATAACACTAAATTTGTGAACAATTTTGTCCCTAATTGTTTATGACTCCCAAATTACGTTACATACTAACGTTTCCAACTTCCCTAGTTATTTTATTCCAAAAACAAGTTAGAGTTCTATATTCGGCTGTGCCGAATGTTTGATACCCTCCACCGACAGTTCGAATGTTTTAAGAGTAATATCTATATGATGTCTATTTATTATTAATTTATCTTTATAAAAAGAGACATCTGCATTAAAATTGGTTGCGGTTTAGGCATATATAAAATAATTGAATAACAATCAGAAAGTTTTGTCTTTTTTTAGCAATTTTTTCTAGCTTGCGTAAAATATTTTTTTTTTTAACATTTATTAAGTTAATTTTCAATTTAATTCATAACAATAGATGGCCTCAGCGCCTAGTGGCATTTTTGAGGCGAGTTGGCAAATTTAATTTAAAATTAATTTCAATATACATACATAAATCAAAAAATTAAACAAAAAGTTATATATTTAATAATAAATAAATAAATTTTACGTTAAAAGCTCATCTATATGTTCCAAATGTGTTTTTTCAGTAACTTTTTAAATATTGAAATTCTATTTGCGCTTTTTAACTCTTGTGGCAAGTTATTAAACAAGATTAATCTTGTTTTGAATATTTATTCTTAAATACTTAACAGACTTAACTTCCATGATTTCTCTTCCATCAACAATTATCGAAAAATGTATATTATCAGAAGTTGGCTTAAATCCTATCAGCTTAGTTTTATAAGCATTCAAGATAAGTTTTTTAATTCTAGCAAACTCACATATTAAGGCTGCATCACGTTCCATGTAATAGGGTATTCATTAGGGTAATCATTCGGTTAACCGTTAATCGGTTAACCGATTAATTACTACCCGATTAACTGATCGGTTAATTTAAAATTGGCAATTTTCGATTAACGATTAAACCGGTTAATTTCAGTCGATTAACCGATTAACCGATGTAGCAAATTTTTTTTAGTTTTTTGTAGTATTATAACATATTTTTTTGTGTTTTTAATTATTTGTTTTGTCTCATATACAAAAGGTAATGCTTAGAAAATATGTTTTCATACAAACAAACAAGGTGCTGTCAAAAGCTTTTTGTTTCACGTACTTTTTATATGTTGTGTTTAGTTATTTGTTGCTTCTCATATACAAAGGGTAATAGTTGTGAAATTATTTTACAAACTTCTTTCAATTTACAAGTGTTAACCTTCAAAAGTTTTCATTTAATTTTGCGCCATTATTTGCATAATTGGTTTTTTGCAGTAAAACATTTATAAGAAAACGACAAATATTTAATTTTATGTATGAGAATAATTTAAAAGTGTAAGCTGCTTCTTGAATTACTTAATATTACAAACAAAAAGGTCTTTATTTAAACATTTAATATTCTTCTGGTAAAAATCTGTGCAGTTGCTTCATTTATATTAACCAGTGCTTGCTTCCAAAAGTTTTCATTTAATTTTGCGCCGTTGTTGGCTTTCTTGCAGTTAAAATTCATAGAAAAGCGAAAAATATATAACTTATATGACAATCTATGTGAAGATAATTTTACAAATGTAAGTTGATACTTTAGTTGCTTAATATAACAAACAAAATGGTCTTCATTTAAATACTTTTTGTTTTGTAGGTAAAAATGAGTTTAGTATGGAAGTATTTTAGTAAAGACGAGAATGACAAAACAATAGCAAAATGTAAGCATTGCCCAAAGGTTTTAAAGTGCTGCGGCTCATCAACTTCTTCATTGTCCTATCATCTCCGCAAGGTCCACAGCAGCAAACTGGATGAAGATGAGATTCCAACAACATCAAATATAGCAAAAAAAGTGTGTGGCCCAATGGAAAAATATTTCAAATCATCTTCGGTCTATAAGCTGGAGGAAATAATAGCAAGAAGTGTGGCAGAGGATGGGATGTCGGTAAGAAGTTTCAAGAAATCTAAAGTGATTTTGTCTCTGCTTAACGTTAAGGGCTTGAAGATGCCATCAAGTGAAAGAACAATATGGAAGTATTTTAGCGATTTTTATTTTTCAAAAAAAGATGAACTTATAGCTGATATTAAAAAAGTGTTAGAAAATAAAGGACGTTTCTCAATTATTGTCGACGAATGGTCTGATATATCTTACCTTAAATATATCAACGTTACCCTCAGATATTACGACCCAACAGCTAGCTCTTTTAAAATTTACAGTTTGGGATTAGAAGAGCTAAGGCAAAAAGGCACAGCATCAAACATTACCGACACAATAGAAAACAAATTGCAAGAATTTGGGATTAATTTTGATAAACACATTGTGTGTTCTACTCACGACGGCGCCGCTGTAATGAAAAAGTATGGCAAAAGTATTTCCGCTGAATCCCAGCTTTGCATTAATCATGCAATCCACTTATCCGTTGTAGACACACTTTATGCAAAGAAAGTTGAAGTACTATATCAAAATGAAAGAGAAGAAGATTGTGAGTTTGAAGATAGTGATTTTGAAATCGAAAGTGATGATGATGATGGCCATTATAGAGAGTTTGAAATAAAAACGGAGTTTGAAATTAAAGCAGAAATTTATATAATTATTAACCGTGTTCGTAAGTGCTGCAAACTTTTTAATAAGTCAAATGAGAAACACCAAAAACTACAAGCATACGTAAAGATGCAAGAAGGGAAAGAGTTACGCCTCATACATGATATTAAACATCGTTGGTCATCGTTGTTCAAAATGGTAGACAATTTTCTTCGTATATATAAATGTGTGAATCATGTTCTGGCTGATTTTGATTTAGATCTTTTCACTTCTTCGGATATACAAGTTTTAGAAAACTTAAGTAAAACTTTAAAGCCTTTGGACGTGGCTATAAAAGAGCTTAGTAAAGACTCTGCTACTCTGATTGAGTTTGAGGGAATTATTAAGTTTTTGATTAATAATTTAATAAAAGCCAATAACACTATTGCTAACGATTTAATTAAAAATCTTAGGATAAGATTTAATGAGAGACGAATTCAAGTTTTAAATACACTTATTTTATACCTCCACTCAGGCATATTTCCTTCTAGCAATACATTCTTGAAATACAGTACAAAAACCGAAACTAAGGAATTCGGAAATAAACTTTTTTGCAGAATGTTCGGTGCTGAGCTGTGCCAGGATGAGTCAGATGATGACCCTTCAACAGAAGAAACAATCGACGGTAACACAAATAATCTTTTAACAGAATTAACTGAAACAATTAGAAGTGTTAAAAATGTTAAAAAATTAAAACAGGACTCTAATGGCATAATGGAAGATTTTATATGTTTAGATAAGTCCAGGAAAAGGACTGAAAAATTAGATAATCTGTATTATGGATTGCTTTCGATTTCTCCAACTTCTACGATAAGTGAAAGAGTTTTTTCCAAGTCAAGTTTTATTAAAAATAAAGAAAAGAATCGCTTAACGCCTAATCATTTAAACCAAATTCTTTTTCTAAAAGATTATTTCCTAAGATCTCCTTAAAAATATTAAAAAAACCAAAAAAATGATCTCACAGTTTATTTTTTAATTTATAGATAATGTGTATAAATCCAAAAATATGTATCACATATATATGAATTATTTTTTTGTTTGCACGTTTTTAAGAATTGTTATGTTTGTTATGTTATTGTTTTTTTTGTTTACTAATAAACTCCAAATTATAAATAACTTATGCATTTTTATTTGTTGAAATTGTCTTATTTATAAAAAAACACTTTATTAATCGGTTAACCGATCAAAAACAACATTAACCGATTATTAACCGATTAATCCAAAACCTCGGTTAATTAATCGAGCGATTAACCGATTAAAGCAAAAGCCCGGTTAAATGATTACCCTAGTATTCATTTAATCGACCTTTTCCTTTAATCCAGTGATAACCACTCCATAGACTCGCGAGCCAGTCAATAATCGTATTTTTCACACAGACAAGGTCGGCAATTCACACGTATATTACAACTTTGTTCGTTTCAAAACATCAGACTATCATCAGTCTCTGCGACCGCACACAAGCACATAATATCTTTGCGTGCGTGCGTTCGCGGCTTTCTTAGTTCGAGGCTTGGTTATCACTGCTTTAATCGGTTAATCGCTCGATTAATAAACCGAGGTTTTGGTTTAACCGGTTAATAATCGGTTAATTTAGTTTTTGATCGGTTAACCGATTAATAAAGTTTTTTTATAAATTAAGTAATTTCAATATATAAAAATGCATTATTTGCTTATTATTTGAAGTTTATGAGTAAAAAAAACAAAAACATACCAAACATAACAATTCTTGAACTAAAACGAGCAAGCAAAAAAAAAAAGGAAACAATTCATAAATATGTTATATAGTCTTGGGCTTAATCGTTCATTTAGGTGACCGGTCATTAACGTTCAATTCAAAACAGTGAACGAGTTCGTTCACTTCGTTCAGTCGTTCATTTCGGGTCACTTGTCTTTTGGGTCAGTTTATCTTTTGTGTCAGTCAGTCTTTTGTGGATTTCGTTCATTCATTCACAATTGATTGAATACGGCAATGTGTTAAAAGAAACAAGTATAGCATATTTGTTTTGTGTTACACTCAAAATATTATGTAGGTAAATTCAAAATAATATTTAGTTTGAAAAACTGAAATTTCATTTAAAATAAAGGAATTTTGCGGCTATTTTTTAATGTTAATTTTAAAACGGAGAAATTCTTTAAAAATTAATAAATTTTTCTGTTATTTCAATGTACAAACTACAAAAAATACATTCAAAGGTTTTTTCAATTAATTTTAACTCAATTTAAATTACATACTAAAACAGCTAAAACAGTATTTATACCTGTCATTATTACCTACGAAATCAGCGAAAATTTTGTGTTTTTTAATTTATGTGCACATGTTCCTATAAGTATGTAAATAATAAAATAATTTAAAATATCTTTGCAGTTAAGTATTTCAGTTTTATTTTATGCATAAAAAATAACTGAACATATATTTTTTGGAGAAACATATAGAAATAGTTAAAGAATTAGTTTAATTATAAAATAACAAATTTTATTAAGTTTTAACTCTACGGAAAATGATTTTAGTAAATTACATTCAGTTACTGTACAACTTTTTGAGTGTACCCAAAAATAGAAAACAATAAACGAAAAATTCTGAGTTGTTTTTTCGTTTACCCAACAACTGATTGAAAAGAAACAATACTATTAAAATGTTTATGTTGTACCAGTATACTATATTTGTTTCTTTTAACACATTGCCAGTGGCAATTTGCCACATTGTTTAGAAAATTTCATAGTACAATCTGGGCTGCCATATGTAGTGATTTCTCGCTAAACGTGGCGGTTTTCATACTTGTTTGGTGTTCTCATATTCTAACAGCCGTATTCATAAAAAAAATCATAATTCAGGTTTTAGATGAATTTTAGTTAAAAAACATTTTAAGCCTAAAAAAGCTTTTTTTTAAATTCGTATTCATAATCAGCATTTTAACTAATAAACGTTTTACCGTATTTTTTAATTTGATGGTGGCAACGCTATCTCTTTTATTTGTCACATGAATCATAATGATGTAAAACAGTGGTTATTAATTCATACTCGTATTCGTATCTAAAATTTTTTTTGTCGTGTGTGAGAAAAAAATTGTTTTTTATATATGAATAGTTGTCTCTTATATTTAAAAAAATAAAGAGTTCAAACAAAACAAAACAAAGTGCAATTTAGATGATGATTTTATTGCTGATATCAAAAAGTATTCAAATAACGAGTTTTATTTTATTTGTTTTGATCGTTTACACATCACTAGTTCATAATGTACAATTAATAATTTTTTGAGCTTTAATTTGTGAAATTGAAAAATATATTAATAATATACATTTTTCATACATACATATTTTTGAATTTCATTTTATTTTTAATGTTTAAATACATAATAATATATTGTCTTAAAATTTCTCGCAAAAATGTTCAAAATGACCATAAACACACAGCAAAAAGCAAGGGTCGAACCAAAACAAGGGTCGAACCAATTTTAAAATTCGCTTATTTACACAAGGTTTAAAATAGGGTTTTTAAGGTAATATTCGTTTATGAATACAATTTTAACGATTTATGCTTAAAACAGATTTGAAATGGAGTTTAAAATGTTTATGAATACGGCTGTAAATGTTTAGGTAACTTTATTTAAAGAGAAATAATTACTTAAAAAATTTTACTGCCTGTTTTTCGAACTTATAATGTCATTAATCAATTTATATGATATAAAAGCATGTTGCTTGTCAATACATGTTAGATGTATAATAACTTTACACAGTTAACCATGCATTGTCATCCAAACTGAACATATGTTACAAAATGTCAGCTAAATCGGTTCGAGTAATCTGCTTTAAATTTGAGTTGCAAGATTTTACCCACAAACATACATTGCAAGTTAAATAAAAGCAATTTAAATGCATAAGTAGATTCTTATAAACTAATATTTTTTTTTATTTTACCAGTCTTTTGCCTGTAATTTCTACAAAAAGAAATCTAGCAGTGCATAGTAATTAATAGTGTAAAAGCTGTCATTTTTAATGAAAACTGAAGGATAAAACATATATGCTAAATGATTGTTGAAATAGGTAAATATAAGTGCCGGTTCACACACGTCAAGCTTGACTCGTCAAGTCTTGAGTTTTTTGGAGAGAGGGGAAATGAAATGGCATTCTCTTTTCTCTTCTCTCATAAAAGCTCAAGACTTGACGAGTAAAACTTGACGTGTGTGAACCGGCACTAACTGTTAGGTACGAACACGACCAGCTTTCTTTTTTAAAAATTAGGGGCATCATTAATAAACGAATGCTTTAGTTATATCTACATTAAAAATGGGCTTTCCCTAAAAATTTCGTGCTCTAAAACTTGACTAAGCTTTAATTAATAAAGTTGTCGAATATTGAATTTGGTTATTTATTTTAAGGTCTAATTTAAAAAATAAATGAAATAAATATGTATACAATTTTTTGCTCAAATAAAGGGGGGTGTGCTGGAAATCGCAAACGCAAAACGCAAGAATTTGGAGGCTGTTTATAATACACTTTTGATCAAATTTTTATAATTTTTGTTATAAAATTCTGTTTAATAGAGAAATGTTTGTATAATATTTGTCATAAAATTCTTTTATTACAGAAATCTTACTAAAACCCCACTTTTAAAATTCTTGCGTTTTGCGTTTGCGATTTCCAGCTCACCCCTGAAAAAATTTGCATTTGGCGGGTTTTATATTAAGAACAACTGGCAACGCTCATGTAAAATTGGGAATAGCAGCCAGGGTTGTCGGATTAATTTTGATCTTTTTTGACAAATTTATTGTTGAAAATCGCCAAAGCCTTTTTTTGCGTTTTTGACAATATAAAATATATCTTTAACAGTTTTAAAAATATTTTTTATAAATCCTAAAAAATAAATATCTTCCTATTTGCTAAAATTTGCCAAAAATGGGAAAAAGTCGCGTTGATACATAAGTTGTTTAATTAAAATGTTTGGTGAACACAAAAAAGGTACAATAGTTTACAATAGTCTAACTAAAGCAGCAAAACGATTTCTTGTGGTTAGTATTAAATGAATATTGGCTCTAAAATGCTATACATTTCACCGGTAAGGCATTCTTACTGTTTTTTTGGAAAACAATGTGTACGATTCAGTTATCATGTGAAGGTATTAACGTGCTATTTACATTCGTATAATTTATAGCTCGTAATAATGTGCCAAGAAGTTTATACTGCACTCAATTTTGAAAGCGAGTTTTAGTGGAGTTAATTATTAAAAATAACTCTTTCAACACAGACATTAACAATTGGAATAACATGCACATAAGGAGTTCTTTAAAATGGTACGTACCGGACGTATCCTTATAGCTATATATTTTTTCAAAAACTAATTTATATTACATGGAATACCACATTGAAATAGTATTTCCAAATAACAAACGGTAAATTTGTATACGAGTCTCAAAACAAATTCATGGCTTATACTATGCTCACACTTGGGTTCTTTAACTCTGCTTAGGTTTTGTTTTTTTTTTTTTTCTTAAATAATTCATAAATTTTTACAATTTTATCATTAATATGTTTAAAATAATCTTCTGATAACTTTATAAAGTATTTTTTATCCATTTTTAATACTTAAAAGAAATATTAATTTGTTTGTTGGGTTTTTTTCTTAATAATCTGTCATCTTAATCATCTCTAATGTAATAACATTTAGCTTAAACGCGTTTTAAAACCCATTATTCCCAATTTACACTAGGGACATTTCTTGCTGTACAGACGAAGTTTGATGGCGAGGGGTCGAAAAGGTAGAGTGTTTAGTACATGACTATCTGTACTGGACATTTTTTTCATTTCTCTTTCTTACTTTTTGTAGTTTACATACAAGTATTAATTTCCGTCTGACTTCTAATGTTTCATATGTAAACGCTTCAGGTAAAATTAAAAGAAAATTCAAAAAATATCCGGCAAGAAATGTCCCTAGTGTAAATTGGGACGTTTACGTTCGCACAAATAACATGTAAACCAAAAACAAATTTTTTAATTTTGTTTTTGATTTATATGTTATTTGTGCGAACGTATACGTTCGAGTGACATCGTGAAATAGGCAGTTAGTATTATCAAATTTACAACAAAATCGCCATATATTTTAAAATCAGCCAAAAATAAATCGCATGTCGCCAAATTGAAAATTAAGTCGCCAAGAAACTTGACAACCCTGATCGTATTATGAAAATGTGTAAAAGAATGTGGCAATGAGTAAATGAAATAAGAATATTATACTGGCATCACATATACATCACAATAGTATTGTTGTTTCTTTTCAACCAGTTGTTTGGTAAACAAGTGACCGACTGACTAAAAAGACCTAAGTGATCCATGCAAGTGACCGATTGAACGGAATTGAACGATGAAACTGAACGGCCGTTCATCGTTCATCTGACTGACCCGTTCAATTGAACTAGTTCGTTCATGACCGACACAACTCTAATGTTATATGCATTTTCCAATTAATGCACAAGGTGTGTTATCAAGTCATATCGTTATAATATCCTAAATAAAATTTAAAATTATTTAAAGTAAATATTATAGTGTTTCAAACAAAATAAATATTGTAATGCTGTGTTTATTGATTCTTCACAACTGTATAGTAGAAACCTAAATTATAAGCTGTAGCTTACAACAGTCATATCGTTGGCTTAATATGCAACCCTGCTAACTCACTTTCAGCACATTTTACAGGAGAGAAAAAAACTTTTTATTTTTCCTATTTGAAGCTTGATAGAAAATTAAAATTACAGTCAGTTTTACACACTTCAAGACTTAAATAGAAGAAAAACTATATGCTGGTCGACGAGGCGTATCTTTCTCTACCACACGGCATCAAAATCACAATTTACATTAAAAGTGGATTTAGCCGGTTTGCATATTAATCCGACGATATATATTTCCTGTAATTATTTTAAGACATAAGACTTCATTACTACCTTGTGAATCCCCCAAATATTTACATATTTATACAAAAATAAACTGAGATAATGTTATTTGTTATTTCATTAGTTAAAGGAGATCTTATAAAATAATCTTTAAGAAAAGTTATTTATTTTAAATGTTTAGGATTAAAGCGATTTTTTTCTTTAACAAAAGTTGACTTGGAAAATATTATTTCACTTTTCCAGGATTTCTCTTAACATATAAAATACTCCATTTTGCCATTAAAGTTGTTTTAAATTTTTAACACTTCTAATTGTTTCGGTTAATTCTGTTAAAAGACTGATATGAGAAGAAACAAATAACTAAACACATACATATAAAAAGTACGTGAAACAAAAATCATAAATCATATATTTAACCCACTTTTTGCCACATTCCTGCTAATCGATGATGAAGATAAAAAAAAACATTGTAATTTTAGTGATCGGTCGGCGGAAAATGGGTTAAAATGAAGATAACTGAATACCTTCTTCGGTTGTATGAAAAAATATTTTCTAAACAAATACATTTTGTATATGAGACGAAACAAATAATAAAAAACACAAAAAAAAAATATGTTATAATACTACAAAATAATGAAAATTTTGTTACTTCGGTTAATCGGTTAATCGACTGAAATTAACCGGTTTAATCGTTAATCGAAAAAAGCCAGTTTGAAATTAACCGATCAGTTAATCGGGCAGTAATGAATCGGTTAACCGGTTGACGGTTAACCGAATGAATACCCTACCATGTAAGCTTTGATAGCAGTTTCATGCTTATAAGTAGTATTGGGCAACATCTTTCATTTATGTGAATCTTGCATTCTCTTTCAGAAAGGTTAAGTGAATTAATTCATTCTTTTCTTTCACCTTTCTAAATCACAAACAGCTTTCAGAATGAAGTGTCAAGTTCGTTTGAGGAATGATTAAATTGATATTTTTAAAAAAAAAAACGTTTTTTTATAGTTAATGGAAATTAGATTTAAAGATTTGTTTTAGAAAAATGTAAGTATAAAATAAGCACACATTTAGTATGTTTATGTATGTATGTTAAAGTTCAGATTGCTCTTATTGTCATTCGCTAAAAAAAAGTTAAAAAAAAACTTAATTTCAATAGAAGTTCAATAGAAGGGAAGAAGCATAACAAACGAGATAGACATAAAACATAATATGAAAGAATACAAGATGAAACCGAAAGATGAAAAATATGGAAAGAAAATACGGAACAATTTCATTCTTTCACTTAAGTGAATCATTCAGTTGAAGTAATTCATTCAAGAACGACACAAGCCTACTTATAAGGGTAAAATAACCAAACATCATTTGCATACATAAATATTTTACCACTAAGACCAAGATTATGCAAATCATTAATAAAAAACCTGAATAGCAATGGACCAAGTACACTACCCTGTGGCACTCCATTTTAAACACATCGTGTACTACTTTTTTAACACCTATTTGAACGAACTGTTGACGATTTGTTAGATAGATTTTTAATAACAAACGATCTCTTTCCATAACACCATAAAATTTTATTTTTTGTAGCAAAATATCATGATCTATAAGATCAAATGCTTTACTAAAATCGTAAAAAATTACAGCCACACCACCCTGCTCTTCATCAAAGCCCTTACAGATGTAGTTAATAACATTAATGACTGCTTCTTCCGTTCCACATCCTTTTCTAAGCCCATATTGAAAATCACTGAGTAAATTGTCGTACATATACAATGAGATTTGGTTTTATAAATTTTTTTTAAAGATATTGTTAATTACTGACAAAATGGCAACAGGTGCAGGATGCATTATTTTCCTTAGAAATTGGAATTATTTTATGAGTTTTTAAAATATTTGAGTTTGTTTGGGTAATTATCATGCTGTTAAAAACGTTTACCAAAAAAGGAGTTACTTCATTAACACATTTTTAAAGTATTTTTGTTGCAACATTGTCATGTCCACAACTTTTATTTAATTTTAACTTTAATATAACATGCATCATTTCATCTTGCGTAGTATAATTAAAAGTAAATCTTGTACCGGTTCTGTTGAAAGTTCACAATGAATTAAAGTAATCAGTTTCTGAATATATAATTTTCGATTACAAATTTGAAATTGAATCAATAAAATAGTTGTTTAACAATTAAGCTTTTACCAAGTAATCAAAAATTTCGTCTCCATTAACGTCTTTAATAATAATGCTTCTTCTTGTTTAATTGTTTCTAAATTGTTTTTAAAAAAATTTTTCCTACACTCATGTGCTTTTTTGATTACATTGCTAGTTCTTTTCAATCTTTCTTTGATATCTGCATTATCTGGTTTTTTTCCTTAGCTGTAAAAGTTGATTTTTGTAAAAAATTAATTTTTGCAAATTACCATTAATCCACGGAGTTACTTTTTGCTTATTATTAATTTTTAGTATTTTAAAATTAGTCGAGTTTTTAACAGCATTATCCAAACAAGCAATTTAAGCAGCTGTATCAGTGCCTGATTCACGTATTAGAGGTTATTCAGCTTGAATATATTGTTACGAAAGTAACTTTAGTTAGTTGTAATTATTGTTAAGAATTAGTTGTAATTATTATTTATCTTGTATTGATTAGTTATTAAGTATTTGTTAGTTATTTTATTATTTAACATTGTTATTAAAGATTGTTATAATTTAGTACACTTCAATCCCAATGTGCAGAAAGCCCTAGAAATGACCGTTAAAAAAGCTTTAGTATAAGTGGTGAAATAATTTAAACATAAGTGCCGCCATAAATCATATGGCGATTTCTCAGAAAAGAAATCGCCATTAATTGACGATAAAGTGGTGAATAAGTAAAGCCTCGAACCTTCGAGAAACATTTCGAATGTTTTAGATGGCTGAATTACAGTATAAATACTTGCGGCGGCTAGCATCAAAAAACAGTATTAGTTCAGACTTTGTCAAGTTACACAAGTTAAGTATCACGCGGAGAAAACTATAAACGTTTGAAGTGTGTTGATTACAATAGTGAGTTGTAAATAAGAGCTGTAAATTTCGGTTGTTAAGGTGACTAAGTTCTTAATAAATAAGTGTTATACATTAAAGTGCTGTGTTTATTTGTTTTATTTGAATTGCAATAAAAGAACTCGAAACGGTTTATTATAAAGGAAATAAACTAAAAATTGAAAGGTCAATTGAACGTCAATTTTAATAGAAATCATATTTTGATCCGATAATTTGTATTCTACTGATTCTACCAATATATTTTTACATATATTGCTATTAACGTGATCTATGCATGTTCCACTTCTAGGGCGTGAGATCATGTTGTTGCAATTTATTATATCATAACTAAAATATCATGATTCGTAACAGTTTAAGCCGAACTTAAATGATTTTCAGGAGGGGTATTTATATTGGAGCCATGGTAAGCTATGAACCGATTATCCCAAAATTAGTTTAATCGTTTGCGGTGAATTTCAGAAGGCAGCTTTAAATGGATCTAAGGGTTATTATGGACCGTATATTACAAAATTGCATAACCTTTTTTCTGGCCATATGAAGCTAAGTTGCAAGAAAGTTTATAGCAATAAATATATCTGCTACGATTTAAGGCGCATTTAATTATTTTACCAGAGTGGGCTTTATATAATAGGTCTATATATCGTCATATTAAATGCAAACGAACGTAACTACACAAAATGTCGAAATGGAGTTTTTTATCGATTATGGTTCGTTTTATCAAAATACATATTCAAGCAAAATTTTAGAATCCTACGATCAAAAATGGCGATTTTATTAACGAAATTTAAACGCCAATTACACCTTGTTGTTATTGATTTTGTAAAGTTTTTTGCTTCTCCTGTAAAAAAATTAAAAAGTTTAGTTACAACCGTTTGCATTTAATATGACGATATATAGGTCTATTGTAAATGATGGACCGATCATCAAGAAATTTATTAGTGTGACTTTTAGTAATATAAAACTGTGAAGTATTAAATTTTATTAAAATTATACTGTATTCCGGGAGTAGGGCTTATATGGGGCCTAGGGTAAATTATTGGCGGGTCTTCTCGAAATTTTACAGGGTGATTTCCAGTCGAATGAAACGAATTTTTGCAAAATCTTATATAATTCCGTGCATTTTTCCACCATTTATGTTACTTTTTGTATCAAAATTATCAATTTCTTTTAGGTGGTGGTTCCACATTTTGATTCATGGCTCTGATCCTACCGAACTGATTTTGCTGGATTTCAATCCCAAACTGCTTGGGATAACTACAAGCAATTTGACACCAAGTTTGCTTATAACTTTTGAGTTTTTCGAAAGTGAGGTGAGTGTTTTTAACAGATGTACAGACGGACGGACAGACGGACATGGCGAAATCGACTTAGAATTACTCAAGGAACTAGAATATATATATACTTTATGGGGTCTGAGATAAATAATAAAAAAGTTTCACACGGAATGACAAACTTAGTATACCCTCTTCGCAACTAATTGTGGGGGAGGGTATAAAAAATAAATAAATAAGTTAGAGTTATGTATCCAGCTGTGCCGAATCTTTGATACCCCCAACCTACAGTAAGAATATCTCCGTAGTGGTCTTTATGGTAAATTATGGGCCTTTCTTCACGAAATTCTAACAAGTAATTAACAGACTTATAAAACTATGACTGACCAAATGTTATTATAATAGAACACAGATTGAAAGCTTTACGGTTGTATGCGTACTAAAGCTTTTTCCTAGAGTAGGGTTTATATAAGGCCAATGGTAAGTTATGGAAAATAACTGTTATTTTTGATCGAAAAAATAAAAATCAAAATTATAAAAATCAATATATTTTATCATTGACAAGTACATGAGGAACAATATGGTATACTTAAATCAGTTTTTCGACATTGAATTCTATATGCTTTTTTTGTTTTAAAATTCCAATATAACTGTTATTTTCGGTCCCTGATTATATTGTCAAATTTAGTTAAATTCTTAAAATTAAACGGTCACCTTAATGTTTGTTTTGAAGTAATTGCTGCATCCTAAAATTATGCTATAGTAGAATTACAAATTAAATACATTAATTACTTTTACTAATTTCATACGTACTAATGTGGATGGTATCATAATTGAAAAAGAATTACAAATTAAATACATTAATTACTTTTACTAATTTCATACGTACTAATGTGGATGGTATCATAATTGAAAATGAATACAATTAATTTATAATACAATCCACTAACTAATACTGTCATAAAAACGAAAACTAAATCTCTTATTTAATATATTAATAGTAAAGAGAAACATTTAGTGTTATACGCATCCGACAACTGTCATCCGGCGCCTGCTGACATCGGTGGATAATAAATGTAAGTTTCATTATTTCTGTTAATATATTTAAACATACATACATATTTTAATTCTCTCTTTACAAAAAAATTATATATTAAAATAGAAATGTTATATGAACAAGTTACCATTGCGTTTTAATTTTTTTTGTTATCATTTTAATTTTTTTTTATTTTGTTCATGTTACATTTATTATTAACACACTACATTCAATAATTTTTGATTTCGTTGAATATTTTACATAACGTCACCCAATTAACATAAAAACTTTCTATATAATTTTACAAAAGAATTTAATAATTGATTTTTATTCAATTAACTTGAGGTGACGAGTTTTAATAGGCATTTATAATAGATTTAAAAATTAAATTAACGGGAATTTTTACGTTAAGAAATTTATAACATTGTGTATTATATATAAATATGGAAATTTGAATCTTATTTGTTTTATTTACGAAAAGTGAATTTACGGGTATGGGGGTTAGGCGGATTTGTTTAAATCGTTAATTTTGGTTTGTTTTTATTTGATATTGGGCTGACAACCCATTAAGAGTTCTTGTCAGCATGGAGGGTGGGCTTCGGAACAGTATAGCAAATGTCATCAAATGCTATTGACTACTTCCTAGGACATCGCAATGTTTAAATAGTTAGTTATTTAATTCCATATAAAAGTAATGCAAGTGTCAACCACCACTACTATAGTAAGCTTTCAGTTAATTTAAAGCAGGGATGTCAGCGCCTTGCACAATTGTGCAAATTAATTCACATGTACGCTTACGCCCTTTTATTTTGCGAGCGTAAAATATAATTGTTTACTGAGAAACACTCTCATTCAGCGGAAAATATCGCAAATATTGCAAGGCCTGTTTTGAGGCCTCTAAATATATTTATGCATATAAATAAATATACATTAACTGTACGTAGGTACATCTTTTTTTTTGTTTTATTATCTTTTTTATTTTATTTATTATCTATGTTTTTGTTTTGTTTTATTTCTGTTTTTGACATTGTACAATGATTTTAAAACAGGGATTTCCATTTCTTTGCACAATTGTGCAATTGTGGTTATTTTTTAAGATAGAATTTTAAAATTTTATAAAAATATATATGTAAAGTGAATCCTAATCAACAAAAATTTCAAATTTTCAAAATAATTGTTTTGCATTTAAGCTAACGATATGTGTTTTGTTCGTGAAAAAAATTCGTTGATGCCTGTAACAGGGTCCCTTTTTCTTTCGTTAAAAAGACGTACCTAAATGCAGAAATTATTAAGAAAAGAAAAAGCCACAAGAATTTGTTGGTATTTTGTGATTGTAAAAATATTTTTGTTTCTGTACCAATCGCGTCGGTGGGTTTTTTCTTTTTTTTTGAACTCTTTTCTTAAGTAGGTAAAAATATTTAAAAAACAAGTTAAAAAAGTCTTGTTTTGCTACAATTTATGTGTAAACCTATACACATAAAACCACCACCATGGATAACTATCTTGCCGCGATGTGGTGGCTTAAATGCTGGCTGTAGTGAATGTCTTGTAACTTGAGTCGGCAAATTCTAGCCGGGACAAGTTGGAAGGTATTTGCTTTAAGGCCAGCACGACTAAGGGTTATCCATCCTCCCATCCCCCATCCCATTACCTATGATCCTATCAATCCCCCTTTATTTCCCATTTCCCCCACTTTTAAGGTCAAGGTGGTTGATAGCAGTGCCGAGGACCTGAATGGCTGGTTAGTGGTTAAAGAAACTGGTCGCGAACAGCTTCCCTCTGGCGCCGATGGCAAGGGTCAGTTGTAACTTGGCCTAGTCCGTGCAAGCCGTCACTGCGCGAGACGGTCCTTTTCTTTACGGCTTAATCGTGGGACCAAAAAACTGGACAAATTTACAGAAAAAATCAAGGACGCGACTCTAAGAGTCGATGCAGGGAATATCTCTGACAACTCGGCAGTTTCGGTGTCAGATCCAGACGCCGATTGGCTGAGTATCTACAGAGATATTCTTGAGCAAGAAGGTCAGTTATTGACAGAACTGACAGAGACAAGCGGGACGAGCGACCCCCCAGTCGGTTCCCCGTCTCGAACAGGGGTCTCGGAAAGACTCGATGGTCTAGCTCTGGGATCTGATGATGAGCATGAAATAACAATGATTTCGGCTCATGATCAGGACCATAGGGCCGGGCCATCGGCTCCTGAGGTCACACTCGAGATAGGGAGCGGAGTAGTGGGTGGATCAAAACCCATTGTTAGGCAGGATGCGACAGAACAGGTCGCATCAGAAGGCCGAACGAGTCTTGAAAAAGCCAAGAGTGGTGTAAGGGCCTCCTTAGCCTTTCTAGAAAAGATAGCTAAGAAAGACTCCTCACTACACGATGGGCGGGATAGGCACTTGCTGAGGAAGCACCGGAAGAACGTTGCCAGATTCGAACGAATCCACGGATCTGTCGGTGATATCCTAGGCATTCCCTATCCTGCGGGATACACAGCAAGGGCTGCTGAGGGCTCAAATGTCAGTATGGACAAGAAACCCTCAGTAACCCCTGCTGATGAGTCCTCCAATAATAGAACGGGAAGTAAGAAGGGGGGTGCAGAATCAACACCTGGTTCTCTAAACCGAGACAGTACGGTCACGGATAAGGGAACCAAGCCTGATGAAGTACCACCCTCTACTAGCTGCGCGATGAGGACTGGTAAAGTCTTGATAATCTCCGACCCCCCCCCCCCTAAGGGAGGTCACAAAGGGGATTACTGAGAAAGGCCAGCCAACATCTGCAGGGAAATCGGGTGATCACCGACAGAGCTCTACTAAGGCCCCCAAAAAGGGGGCTTTTAAGAGAGTTAGGTCTGGTGATGACCAGAAATCCCCAGCGGCCAAAAGGAAGGATCCCCGAAAGGAGATCACTAAGAGGGCTGGTTCCAGAGAGGAACAACCCTCTACGTCAAAGAAGCTAAGGGAGTCGTTAAGTAAGGACGGTATTCTAGCAGCTGCCATTGATCGTATGGATCCCGATGGAAGGATCAGTGTCGAGAAATGGCAGGTGCTAGAAAACAAACTACTCGACGAAATCTTTAGCGTCAAAGGAAGGCCGGACGAAGTATCGTTCAAAGGGGCTGACTGGATAAGAGGTGTCAAAACTGTCAGTTGCGGCAATCAAAAAACCTTTGAGTTTTTAAAGGCTGCAATCGGCAGGTGTGGCAGCGCTTATCCTGAAGCCAGATTGGACGTCATACTCGCGTCTGAGTTGCCATTGAGGCCGGTGGTCACTGTATGGATTCCTCCACCTATAAAACCGGTGGAGGTCATACTGGGGTTACTGGCCAATCAGAACAATGGACTCTTTACAGGCCAGTGGAAGATGATAGCTTCACTGGGTTGCAAGGATAACCAAGGAAGAGATTTCAGGTTCGCAGTAGACCGGGAATCTCTGAAAAAACTGAAGTCAATGGGAGGGGTTGCTATATTCGGGTTAGGGTCTATCAGATTTAGGTTTCCTAAAAATGATAAACCCTAAGAGGCTGAGAGTGGTGCAGATAAACTTGCACCACTGTGAAGCGGCCTCAACCGAATTGGTAACCCACCTCATTGACAACAATGTGGACGTGGCTTTAATCCAAGAGCCCTGGATTAAC
This sequence comes from Pollenia angustigena, assembly GCA_930367215.1. Classification (NCBI taxonomy): domain Eukaryota; kingdom Metazoa; phylum Arthropoda; class Insecta; order Diptera; family Polleniidae; genus Pollenia; species Pollenia angustigena. Next base: position 3,142,814 of record OV884061.1, on the reverse strand, counting down.
AAAAACCGGGTAGTTGGATTAAAGATCACGGGGTATACCTTGTTCGTATCCCGCTCTGATGAGAAGGTACGGACTTGTATACTGGCGAAGACTGAACATAAATTCATGATTTCTAATTCTTTCAGTAATGGAGACCTCACGGTTGTGACAGGAGAAGCCAAGGACAAAACGGTCCTGGCACTGGCATCGGCATACTTACCATATGAAGCTGCCGATCCACCTGGTGAGGGAGTGCGAGAGTTGGTGGAGCACTCGGGCAGAAGCGGCTCGAGGCTGGTACTAGGATGTGACGCCAATGCACACCATTCCCAATGGGGTAGTGCCGACATCAACAAAAGAGGTGAGTCTATGTTTGATTTTATTGTTGCCAGCAATCTTTTTATCTGTAATAGGGGGAATACGCCAACGTTCAGAACTAGGGATAGAGAGGCAGTGATAGATATGACATTGACGAACTGTAGGGAATTAGTGGAGGACTGGAGGGTGGCTTTGGATTTTTCCTTCTCTGATCATAGTCGCCTGTCCTTTAGTCTAATGTTTGAGAGGTCGAAAAGGTGTCCATATAGGAATCCGAGAAGGACGGATTGGGATTCGTTTTCGGGACTAGTGCAACGGAACCTTAGGGTTACACGGAACTGGGGGTCGACTCCGGCCGGTGTGGAGCAACTGGTAAACACCTTCACGGGGGTATTGACCAGTAGCTATGAGCGATCTTGTCCGTTAAATTTTCCGGGCAGGCGTACACAGCCAAGATGGTGGACAGACGAGTTTAAAACTCAAAGGTCCACCGTCAGAAGGCTGTTCAATAGGGCGAAGTATACGCGCAGGGATGAGGATTGGAGTAACTTCAGGTTGAGTTACGGGAGGTATAAGGGAGATATTAGAAGGGCGAAAAGGGACTCGTGGATTAAGTTTAGCGAGTCAGTTGAATCCGTGAATGAGATGTCTAGGTTCAGGAGAATTTTATCTAAGGACCCTGTAGTCCCTGGATTTATTCAGAGATCGGACGACTCATGGACGGAATCTGGCTCTGAATCTCTCTGTCTGCTTATGGACTCACTTTCCGGGGTGTGTGGATCCTGGGTCGGGGGAACAGGCTGCATGTGGTGACCCCTTCTCTGGTTCGGGCTCAGGCGGTGAGGAAAGGGAGACGGTGGGGGATATGATTACCTTGGAGAAGGTAACATGGGCGGTAAATACCTTTGGGTCCTACAAATCGGCGGGGCCAGATGGTATATTTCCGGCGATGTTACAGAATATCGGGAAATCGTCACTCCGGTTGTTGGTGGAACTGTTTAGGGTATGTGTGCTGAACGGGTACATTCCTAGGAGGTGGAGGGAGGTTAGGGTAGTTTTTATTCCCAAAGCGGGTAGAACCGGTCACTCTAAACCCAAGGATTTTAGACCAATCAGCTTGTCGTCTTTTCTCTTGAAGACGTTGGAAAGACTGATTGATCTACATCTGAGGACGAAGATTGACGCCGGCATCGTCAGCGGCGCTCAACACGCCTACCTTAAAGGTAGATCTGTTGAGAGTGCGTTGCATGATGTGGTTGGTTATGTGGAGCGGGGTTTGCGAACCAGGGAATACACCCTGGCGGCATTCCTTGACATAGAGGGCGCCTTTAACAATTTGAGGATAGAGGCCATAAGACAGGCACTGATTGACCTAAGGGTTCCGTTGTTCTTGGTCGAATGGATAACTATGATGCTTAGCAGCAGAGTTATTCACTCGGACTGGGGAAACGAACGCTTAAGGAAATCGGTGACTAGAGGGACCCCACAGGGGGGAGTTCTCTCTCCCTTATTGTGGCTCTTGGCCGTCAATGTCGTTCTGAGACGTTTTGACAGAATGGGTCAGAAGGTCGTAGCCTACGCGGATGATGTGGTGATATTGGTGTCGGGCAAGTTTCTGCCGACAATTAGCGACATCATGCAAGGGGCGCTGGGCGAACTGGCGGCATGGGCAAGTGACAAGGGACTGGGAGTAAACCCGGAGAAGACGGAGTTGGTTCTTTTCACTAGGAGGTACAAGGTGGAGGAGTTTAGACTGCCGGTACTGGGAGGAGTGGAGCTTGGACTATCTGATAGTGCTAAGTATCTGGGGGTTTTTCTGGACAGCAAGCTGTCATGGGGTAGGAATACTCAAGAGAGACTCAAAAGGGGTCTCAATGCTTACTATGCTTGCAGATCATCGATAGGTAGGAGCTGGGGACTCCGGCCGTCAGTAGTGGGATGGCTGTACACTTCGGTGGTTAGACCCATTCTTACGTATGGATGCTGTGTTTGGTGGGAATCATTGAGATTGGCAAGTCGTAGAAAACTTCTTTCTAAGGCTCAGAGGTGTGCTTCAATTGGCATGACAGGTGCCATGAGAAGTACTCCTCAGGCTGCCCTGGATGTCATTCTACATCTTCTGCCTATTGAGCAGTATGTGATGGGAATGGCGGCCAGGAGCATCCTTAGACTGAGGGAGTTAGGACTTACGAGGAATGACACTCAGGGTCACTCACGGATCCTGGGTGAGATTGAGGCTGGTGGCTATTGCCTGGGACCGCCGGGATCCACTGATTATGTTGGCACCAGTTTGGATTTTGGTCGGTTGCCAGAGGTAATAATGCCCTCTAGGGAGAGCTGGTCGGGCAGGAGCAGATTATTTGGTGGATTTGCTATTTTCACTGATGGCTCAAAGATGAGGGGCACGGGTGCAGGGGTCTACATTGAGTATCTGAACATAAGAAGGTCATATAGGCTTCCTGGCGACTGCAGTGTTTTTCAGGCGGAGGTTCTGGGGGTCTGGAGGGCCGTGGAACTGATGAGGGACAACATTGATAGGGGCTCGGAGGTCACTATATACGTGGACAGCCAGGCGGCTCTTATGGCCGTAAGGGGCTGTTATGTGAACTCCAAGCTGGTTGATGAGTGTAGGAGGGCTCTGAGGGGAGCCTTAGGGGAGTATCTGCTAAGGTTATGCTGGGTGCAGGGTCATTGCGATATAGGCGGCAACGAGATTGCTGATGAGTTGGCAAGACAGGGCTCAGAGTTGGAGGATCCTGACTGTGTGGAGGCGGTTAGGCCTCCATTGGGCTTCTATTTTAGTAGAATTAGGGAATGGATAACGAGCGTGACCAATCGGGCCTGGGGGAGCCGGACGGACTGTCGGGTATCGCGGACACTGTGGCCGGTGCTTAGGAGGTCCGATTCGGTGTCGCTGTTGGGCAGGAGCAGGGTCTGCGTTAGGACCATGATAGGAATTATCACGGGCCACTGTATGATAGGCAGGATGGCGGTGAGGATGGGATCCGACTTGTCGGATATATGCAGGTTGTGCGAGGACCCTGAGGAGTTGGAGTCAGTTGAGCACCTTCTGTGCCACTGTCCCAGGCTGCAGGGTAGCAGGTTGAGGTGGCTGGGCAGTAGATTCCTGGGCGAATTAGGGGATGTCTCGGGTTGCGGACTCGAGAATCTGATAGGATTCGTAATGGGGATGGCCTGGCTGCGCGAGGGGAGACTGGGTGCTAACCGCTCGTAGGGCGGATTTGGTTTAAGGGATTTCTCTCGGGGTTGGTCCTTTACCTTCTTTTCCTTCCTTTCTTTTCTACCCATCTTTCGGATCTGTCTTATGCTTCTGCTGCTTATTTCACCTACTTATGCCTTCTTGGCTACCTCTAATTAAGGCGTCACAATGGACCATATTGGTCTCTGGGTGAAGGTGTGAAGGAAACTTCACACCGGCCTTTCTACCTACCTACCTACCTATACACATAAAAGCAAATGTGACAGCAGGTAACATTTTTGGGTAAGAAGATGTGTTTTATTGATGTATTAATGAAACTTTATTGTTTCGCACTATTTTTATTGCTTACTTTTTTATGCTACAATTATATGACCGAGTCTAAAGAGTAAACCTTACTACTTTATGGTATTTATTTAACGTAAATTTGACCTGTTATAATGACTTTATACATTTTTGCAGGCAAACTCAGGTGCGCATTTGGTATTTTGTAAAAAGTTATGATATACCATTAGCTAGAATTAAAATGTATGCACAGATGTTTGAAGTATGAGTAACCCAACACCGTGAATACCCTTTCTATTTTACTTACCACTATGAATACCCTAACTTTTTACTAAAATAACTTTTTCACGTTATAATTCTCATGTAATTCATTTTATTTTTGAATAAATAGACCAGGGAAATCCATTTCTATGTACAATTGTGTATACCTGTAAACTTCAAATTAGAATTTCATTTAATAGTCTTGTAGACAGCGATAACGGACGTGCAAGCGGATGAGTTTATTAAAAAAAAGATAAATGATGCCATATAAAAAATATTTTATGATAAAAAATGCATTTAATTATTTTCAATGTCTCTTATGTTTTAAAACATTTGAACTTAAGAGATTGTATACTTTGAAAAGGCATTATGATCATTTCCATAATGATATTAAACAATATGAAGTAAAAGAAAGGGAAAACCAATATAAGATTAAAAAAAAGGTTTATTTGGATAGCTTGAAAAGTTGGGTATCACAAGAAGAAGAGCATGAAGATAGGATAGAAGAGTTAAAAATAGAAATATCAAATTTACTAACTTTGGAAATAGTAAAACAGGGAAGACCATTTTCCGATGGGGCATTTATAAAAAAGCTTTTCAATGCAGTTTTGGAAAAACTGAAAATCGATTGCAGCGTAATAAAAACGGTTCCCATGAGCCGAAGTAGTGTCGTCAAGCGCACATCAATTTAAGCTGCACATATACAATCTGTGATTAGGGAAAAGTTAAAAAATTGTGAATATTTTGCTTTTTGCCTCGACGAAAGCACCGACATTAATGATCTTTGCCAATTGGTCATTTGTGTTCGATGCATAGATAGTGAGTACAATGTTTTTGAAACTATGTACTCACTTGAAACGTTTTACGGTAATGTAACAGGTAAGGTATTATACGACGTAGTCTTTGAAAACCTAATATCTGTTACACAAGCTTCAAAATTAGCAGGAGTTTGCACGGATGGTGCAAACGTTATGGCCGGAAGGTTTGAAGGTTTCGTAGGACAGCTTAAGCAAAATGGAATTGATGTACATGCTTTCCATTGCATAATTCATAAGTCCATGCTTGCCTCAAAATTTATAAGTGATCATGCCGCTATTAAGACTGCAGAGCGGATAATCAATAGAATAAGGGGAGGTCATCATTCATTAACGCACAGAAAATTTGTAAGTTTTCTTAAAAACGTAAACGCCAATCACCACGACTTAAAAATGTTTACGGAAGTTCGTTGGCTTAGTCGGGGTGATTGTCTAAACAGGTTATTCGATCTTAGAAAAGAGGTGTTGCGTTTTTGGGAAACTGAAAATTTAGACGAATGTGAATTAATACAGTTGAATGATTATGAGTTCATTTTAGACCTTGCGTTTCTGGCGGATACAAGCAGTATTTTAAATGAGCTAAATTTGGAACTACAAGGAAAGGGAAACAATTTAAGTGACATATATACGATTGTTTTTAATTTTAAAACCAAATTATTTTTATTAACAAATGAAATAAATAATGAAGATTTTTCCAACTTTCCTAAAACTTTGCTTATTTATGACAAGGAGAAATATTTGAAAAAATCTGAGTATTTGGCAATTTTTGAAAATCTTTTTTACAACTTTCAAGATCGTTTTCAAGATTTTGAGGATATAAAACCACTACTTAACATATTCCAAAATCCCTTTAAGTGCGACATTGCGAGTTATGAATTCAGCATCCAGTCGGAACTAATCATACTTAGGAGCGAAATTAATCCTCCAGACAGGGAAAATATTATTGAGTTCTGGAAAAATTTAGACGGGGCGCTATATCCTATATTTAAAAAAAATTCCTTCAAATGTTTGTCGCTTTTCTCCTCAACATATCTTTGCGAACAAATATTTTCCGATTTGAAATACATTTGCTCAAAACAACGCAATAAATTAACATCCGCAAACCTAAAAAATGTTTTGTTGTTACGAAACTGCAATATAAATTTAGAAGATATTATTGGTAAATAAAAGTATTTATTATAGGCTAGTAAAACTTCTCTTTTTATAATGGTGGTAAATACTTACAGAATATTTTTAAACTTAATATTTGCATTAGTATGAGCAAATGAATTTTCATTGTTAGAATTCGCAAAGGTATGTTGAGCAAAAAACGAAAAATATTGGAAAGAATTGTATTAGGTTGTAAAAAGACTTCAAATATTGTGAACTGCGCAATTTTTCCAAAAAATAAGCAAAGTTTCTGAGGTTCCAAATTAAATTTATTTAAATAATAACTGATTGTGTCTGTCCATAACTCAACATTTTTCGATAATTGTATTATTATTTATTGCTTTTAAGTCTTCATAGCAATAAATGTAAGTTAACTTTAAATGGTCTGATGAAAAATGAATGGAAAGCATGAACTATATTTCCTCGCATAATGCTGGCCCTGGTGTTTGCATCGCCCTTTCATGAAAATGTTTTGTAAGTTTTAATACCTTACCTGATTCCCAACAATTTAATCGAACATAGATGACCCTTAGAAAAGGTCTTTAATAAGGCCTCGCATATTTCGACCGCTGGGCATGTAAGAGATAAGAGTAGCAGTTTTTTTAGACCTAAAACGTGCATTTGAAACTGTCAATAGACAAATTTTATTGGACAAATTAAATAAATACGGTGTAAAAGGAATCGAACTTAAATGGTTCCATAGTTACTTGAGTGGCAGAACGCAACGAACTAAATGTGGTGAATGTATATCAACTAAAATAAATGTCAATACCGGAGTTCCTCAGGGAGCTGTTTTAGGAACGCTTCTTTTCGTAATTTACATTAACGACCTAGGAAAGGTACTAAAAAAATCGAAAGTATGTATGTTTGCGGATGATGCCCTTATTTATATAAGCGGTACAAATGTTGAGGAATGTGTCCAAATTCTTAATAGGGAGCTTCAGGACGTGGAAGCATATCTTAAGATGAACAAGATGAAACTTAATACAAAGAAAACTAAAGCTATGGTAATAAACGGAAGCACGGATGAAAATATACTTATTGAAGGGGAAATAATAGATAAAGTGGAAGAAATTAAATATCTCGGTGTTATCTTTGACAATAAATTGAAGTTTGATTTGCATTTTAATTATATTTGTAAAAAAATTTCCAAAAAAATAGCTTTTATGAAGCGAATACGTCATAAAGTGTCTACAATCACATGCATAAGAATATATAATACAATTATAAAACCACACTTCGAATATTGTTCGACATTACTATTTCTTGGTAGTCAACAAATGAAGAGCAGACTGCAAAAATTACAAAATAAAGGCATGAGATGTATATTAAGATGCCATCGATTAACCCACGTAGCATACATGTTGTTTACGTTGCAATGGCTATCAGTCAACCAAAGAATAATACTGAACGTACTCATATTTGTATATAAAATAAAAAATGGAATGTTACCCAACTATTTGCGAAATCAATTGGTATATGTAGCGGATGTGCAACCATATTATCTTCGTAATAACAACGATTTCAGATTAAACTTTAGTACAACAAATTTCTATCAAAATATTTTATTCTATAATGGTCTTAAACTATTTAACTCAATTCCGTTAGAACTAAAAATTGAAAATAATTTTCATGTCTTTAAGCGTAAAATTATAGCATATGTTAAGGAAAAATTTTAAATTTCGTATAAAAATTGTAAAAAAAAAAAAAAAAAATGTAATTGTAAACTTAATTGTTATTAAAATAGCGAATTTTGCTAAATAAATAAATAATACTAATATAATAAAAAAGAGTAATCTCACCAACACAATCATAATTGACATCAGTGATTTAAAGTTAACTGAATGTCTGACAGGGTACATACATAAATACATACATACATACATACATTTACTTGCAAACACAAATGAACACGCCTGAATAAACGTTTTATTTCTCGAAAGGTGGTTCAAAATTTTCATACGGCCCATGTTAAGACCACTCTGGGAAATGATGTAAGTATGGCTAAAGCGTAACGAAGAATGCTTTTGTGGTGTAATTAAGCATAATCTACTTTGATGAGACTCTTAATCACTCGAAATGCTCCATATAAAACACAATCTGGGAAAACACTTTACTACGACCTTAATCGAAAAACTTTATCGATATTGTTGCAAAACTAAGCCCACTACTGTTTGCTCAAACAGGAAATAAAGATTCCGACGCAGCTCCAATTAAAAAAACAAGTACCTAGGGTGATAGAAATTTGAGAAATTAGAAAATAAAAAGTGGGGAAAACGCATAGTTTCCGAGTTATGGACCTTATAAATTTGCATATGTATATATTATTATGCGATTATCCACTACATTTATCAATGTATGTATATGGCCACTATCGGTTTAATTTTAAAGCTTATGAATAGATCTTTCTGAATATACAAAATTTATTTAAAAATTCTTAGCCCATTGCGAATCGGGGAATAACGGGGAAGAGAGGGCAAAATACAAGAGTTTTTGGTAAGCATAATTACATAATTACCAGGAGAAAAGTTTTAGATAGTTTGTTATGCCATATAGAAGCAAATCTTTCTGCCCGGCCGAAGACCGGCCTTGCAGATAAGCTTAAGTAAGCGAAGCCAATGTTAGTTAAACCATAGAGGAGAACATTTTTGCGCACGGCCAAAGGCCGTCTATCCAGAGAAGCTGGAATAACCTACACCAGTATTAACCTAGTCCACATCCGTAATATTTTGATGTAAAATATTGTAAAAACTGTAATGGGAGTTAAGGGGGTAATTTTGTTGTTCACTTCACCTTGCGTTGAGAAAATTTTCATATAAAATTTTTTGAATTTTAAAAATTTCAAAAAATTTTATATGAAAATTTTCTCAACGCAAGGTGAAGTGAACAACAAAATTACCCCCTAAATATTTCGATATACATAAATGTTGAATACTTAGGAAGATCTATTCAAGAGCTTTAAGGTAATAGCAATATTGGCCATATAAGTTCAGAAATGTAGTAGAATGGCGTATTTATATAAAAAATTTAGAGGTCCATTACTCGAAAACTATCCGTTTGCGCCACTTTTTTCACTTTTATATTTTTTTAATTTTTTTCAGTTTTCTATCACCCTAGGTACTTTTTATGGCTTAAATCATGGTGGAATAAACAGGTGGCAGCACTACGCCAGATGACGATTTTTTGCTCTTGCATTGTTTGTCTAGGTTTATGTCAAAGTTTTGTTTATGTTTACAAAAAGTCCACGTTTTAAATAATAAATAAGATGTTGATAAAAATTGACTAAAAATTTATTTATTTCATCACTCTTTGATTTTTGTTTAAAGTATTTTATGACTTAAACGGTGATATAATTTCCATTTTTGTTGTAATGTTGTATTTGTTGACATAACGATGCCACCTGCTTATTCCACCATGGCTTAAATCTAGTTTACCGACACAGCTCCAAATAAAAAATAAAAGTACCTAGGGGGATAGAAAATTGAAAACTAAGAAGAAAAAAATAAAATAAAAATATTGGCGCAAACGCTTAGTTTTTGAGTTATGGACGTTTTTAGTTTTCATAGAAATATGTGATTTGGCTGAAGTGCAGCTTAAAAGGCTACGAAAAAAATAAAAACAAGTTAGAGTGCTATACTCGGCTGTGCCGAATCTTTGATACCCTCCACCGACACTTCGAATGTTTTAGGACTAATATCTGTATGATGTCTATTTGTTATTATAATCTTTGTAAAAACAGACATCTGCATTAAAATTTGTTGCGGTTTATACCTAAATAAAATTATTGACCGACAATCAGAATCAATTTTAAAAAGTTTGAGTAGAATATCAGTTTAAGATGAACTTACATGATTTTCAAGAGAACAAATTATATAAAAGCCATGGTAAGCTATGAACCAATCATCCCAAATTCTGCAGAACGATTTCTGGTATTAAAAAACATAAATTTCAATACAGCGGTGCAATTAGTTTAAGCGTTTGAGTAAATTTCAAAAGGCTGCTAAAATGGAATATAAGGAAAATTATGGACCGTATATCACAAAATTGCATAACATTTTTTCTGGCCATATGAAGCTAAACTGGAAGAAAGTTTACCGCGTATTTAATTATTTTACCAGAGTGGGCTTTATATGAGGCCTATGGTAAGCTATGCACCGATCTTCACCAAATTTCACAGTGTCATTTCTAGTTCTATAAAACTGTGATGTATCAAATTTTGTTATGATAGCGTTATTTTTTACGTTTTTAGGCGTACTAAGCTGTTTTCCGGGAGTAAGGTTTATATGGGGCCTAGGGTAAATTATGAACTGATCTTCACGAAATTTCACAGTCTTATTTCTAGTCCTGTAAAACTTATATGTTCCAAATTTTGTTATGATAGCATTATTTTTTACGTATTTAGGTTTACTAAGCTGTTTTCCGGGAGTAAGGTTTATATGGGGCCTATGGTAAATGATGGACCGTTCTTCACAAAATTTTAAAGTCTTATTTCTCGTTCAATAAAACTGTGATGTACCAAATTTTGTTATGATAGCATTCTTTTTTACGTTTTTAGGCGTACTAAGCTGTTTTCCGGGAGTAAGGTTTATATGGGGCCTATGGTAAATTATGGACCGATCTTCACGAAACTTAACAGTTTCATTTCTAGTCCTATTTAACTGTGACGTGCCAAAATTTGTTATGATACCATTGTTAGTTAGGGTTTTAGGCTTACTATACTGTTTTCCGGGAGTAGGGCTTATATGGGGCCTAGGGTAAATCATGGACTGATCTTCAAGATATTTTACAGCGTGATTTCCAGTTAAATAAAACGAACTGTTGCGAAATCTTATATCATTCTGTGCATTTTTCCACCATTTATGTTAGTTTTTGTAACAAAATTATCAATTTTTTTAGGTGGTGGTTCCACATTTTGATTCATAGCTCAGATTCAATTGAACCGGTTTTGCTGGATTTCAATCCCAAACTGCTTAGGATAACTACAAGCAATTTGACACCAAGTTTGTTTATTTCTTTGGAGTTTTTCGAAAGTGAGCGTGTTTTCAACAGACGGACAGACGGACAGACAGACGGACATGGCTAAATCGACTTAAAATTACTCAAGGACTCAGAATATATATACTTTATAGGGTCTGAGATGAATAATAAAAAAGTTTCACACGGAATGACAAACTTAATATACCCTGTTCACAACTAATTGTGGTGGAGGGTATAAAAATATGCCACCCGCTTCAGAATAAAAAAAGAAAAAAACCAAAATTTAAATTTAAGGGGGCATATGTGTGGGTAGTCAAATTAAAGGTAATTTACTCACGATTGCAAATATGTATTTTGTATTCGCATAATATTTTCCTCTTTAGGTTAATTAAAGTATTTTTTAGGTGTAGAAAAGTTCTAGTTAGCGAAGCCGGGGTTTGTTATACCATAGAGGAACAAATCCTTGCGCCCGGCCGAAGGCCGGCTATGCAGAGAAACTTTAGTTAGCTAAGCCAGTATTTGTTATACCATAGAGGAGAAAATTCTTGCGCCCGGCCGAAGGCCGGCTATGCTGCGAAGCTTTAGTCAGCGAAGCCGGTGTTTGTTATACCATAGAGGAGAAAATCCTTGAGCCCGGCCAAAGGCCTGCTTTGCAGAGAAGCTTTAGTTAGCGAAGCCGGTGTTTGTTATATCATAGAGGAGAAAATCCTTGCGCCCGGCCGAAGGCCGGCTATGCAGAGAAGCTTTAGTTAGCGAAGCGGTGTTTGTTATACCATAGAGGAGAAAATCCTTGCACACGGCCAAAGGCCGACTTTGTAGAAAAGCTTTAGTTAGCGAAGCCGGTGTTTGTTTTTGAGACATTGGTGTTTGTTATTTTATAAAATTTGTATTACACTTTTATTTAAATAAATTATTCACTTAGTACACAAAAACTGAAATGTGAGCTTAAGAGTTAAATTTTTTTAAGTAAATTCTATATATCCTTAAAGATCTAGTCAAAACCTTCAAAATGATACCAGCTTTTTGGCCGTATACCTTTAGAAATGTAGTGGACAAATTACATACTTCTATGAAAATTAAAAACGTCCATAACTCGAAAACTAAGCTTTTGCGCTAATTTTTTTATTTAATTTTTTCTTCTTATTTTTCAATTTTCTATCCCCCTAGGTAGTTTTTTTTTTTTTATTTGGAGCTGTGTCGGTAAACTAGATTTAAGCCATGGTGGAATAAGCAGGTGGCATCGTTATGGCAACAAATACAACATTACAACAAAAATTTAAATTATATCACAATTTATTTGGAGCTGTGTCGGTAAACTAGATTTGTTCCCTTTTTATTTTATTTGGAGCTGCGTCGGTAAACTAGATTTGTTCCCCGCCCTATTTCTGGTAAAATCAAAAACTAGACGTGATAAAAAAAATATTAACAGGGATTTAAATTAAGCGCTTTAAAATCTTTTTCCATATTTCATATATTTTTATTAAAATCGATTTTTTGCTGTCGTGCAATTAATAAAACTTGATTCTTTAAATTTTCAAATGCTTTATTTAAATTTTATTTAGCGCTTTTTGATGGGGGGCACGGCGCTTTTTGATGAAAATAGTTCACAACCCTGGTGTGAGCACCAATTAGTTGTACTCTTGGAAAATTATTTTGATTTTCTATTATTTAAATATTTTCCATTCAAAATAAAAAAAATGTATAGGGTTTGAATCTTTTTTGATTTTTTTCAGAAGAAATTTGTCAAACGACACTATTTTATTTGACTTTTTATAATGTGGAGTTAGGCCTTTTAGCTTTCGACACATCCATATTATGTAAGACCTACGTCAAGTTATATGGAAACATAACTCTTATAAAAATGTAAAATACTAAAAATCATATTTGCAATAATTACCTTCCAACTTTAGCACCACAAGCTGCCATAGCTTGCGGCTTCAGTAAATGACAACCAGCCATGGCAGACCTTCTCAGGAATTCATTCAATGTGCTAAGAGCCATGATACCCAATGGAAAAAATATTGTTTTGATATTCCTTGTTCACTATAAAACACAATTATACAAATTTTATTTTCACTTAATGTTTGTAGTTTTTTATTTATAAAAAATGTTAAAACTAGATTTCAAAATTATTTAATTTGATTTAAATCATTTAGTTACCAGCACACAAAATAATGAACAAACGTGCGCGAAGATAGCGTCGAAAGTTAACCACGAAAACACAAAATTGAATTGGTGCTTTTGGATATTGAAATAAAAATGAGGATTTAATGTTTTTGGGAATGAAAACGCGAATGGGACTTTTGCTTTTGGTAATCTAAAAAATTAGGCTGTTTAAATGAAACTGAGAAATAGTTATTTATATATTTAATTATTAGTTTAATAATATAAGCTACTAATGCCAATTACATATTACACAGTACTTAATACCTAAGTATTACATGGGGTCTTCACCTAAGATATCTGATATAATATGTGAGAGAACGTCGGCAGAATGAGAGAACAAATTTCTTCATGTTAATCTTAAACAAGGGGAACACGTATCTTATAAGATTTCATAATCTAATGATTTTCGTGCAGTAAACTTATGTTGTTTTTACTCTTTTTTTAGTTTTTTCTTGTTTTGTAGGTAAAAATATTGTTTTTTTAAACACTTATCACAAGATTTTCACTATTTGCACAAAAAAAAAATAAACATTTTAACCCTAGGTCTACACTAAAGATAAATATCTCAGCCAGTTGGCAATAACGTCGGCAGAATAACCCCGGGTCTCCACGTAGCAATATTTATTGCGGCAAACGTCAAATTTGATTGCTCCATAAAATTTGCGACGTATAGACCGCATATTGCTATGAGTGGCAATCCATTGCGCAATGATTGCTCTTCTTATTGCTTGAGCAATTATTGCTTAGCAATCTGCTGTCAAATCAGTTGTAATTTTTCTGACATTTCATTTCTCTGTACGGTTGTTTATTTGTTAGTGTGTTTATTTATTAAAAAAGCAATTAAGAAAAAGCCGCCAAGTGAAAAAATACTTCAACAAAATACAGAAAAAGTGTTTATATATTATATTTTTAAATAAAAATCAATATTAACAAAAACAAACGACACATTTGTTTTTTTTTTTTTTTTTTGTATATTTTTATTTTTTCAATAGAACAATACAAGTTTCAGGCTTTTTTTTCATACGCAAGTAAACAAAAAAGTAATACAAAACACAGCTACGACAATTACAGCTAATTATTTTATTTTATTAATTTAATTTATTGATTTAAAAAGAAAATTTAACAATCACTTCAAAACACAACATGAAACATTTGTTATAAATAAAGGCACAAAACTTTATACAACTACTCGCGGTGAAAATTGCAAATTTATGGCAAAGCAATAACAAGTGTTCTCCAGCAATATAATCAGCAATTATTGCTCCATTGTTCTGTCAGTGCTGGTTCACACAGGTCAAGTTTACTTGAACAGTTTTATTTAAATTTTCTTTTGAACTTGCGTTCACGTTCATGCACAAAATTAATTTTTGTTTTCTTTTCCTTCAACTTTGTAGCTTTTTATTATATTACGGATGAAAAAAGAAAAGAAAAATACAAAACTGACTGGTACGGTCAAGTATGTACCCCTTTCCATTCTCTTGACCCCTCTCTCCTAAAAGCTCGAGACTTGAAGAGTCAAACTTGACCTGTGTGAACCAGCACTTATTGTTCTGCCGACGTTATTGCTTGTACTTAGCAATAAAAATTGCTACGTGGAGTCCCAGCGTAACAAAGCAATATTGCTTATTGCTCAGCTTACTGCACGTCTACAACTGACATGATTTGCTGTTATAACATGATGTTATAAAAGCGTTGTTAACATGCAGTCTACAACTGACATAAAATGCTTAACTTTAACACTAATAGGATGTTAGTGTTAGGTATAGACTCATCATGTTAGAAGTTTTCTCATGTTATAACACGGTTGTTAATGCAAATGTTATAACAACGCTTTTATAACATCAAGTTATAACATCAAATCATGTCAGTTGTAGACGGGGAGTAAAACATTTGCACTAACAACCGTGTTATAACATGAGAAAACCTCTAACATGATGCGTCTATACTTAACACTAACATCATATTAGTGTTAATGTTAAGCATTTCATGTCAGTTAATGTTTGCTATCATGCCGCTATTACCAATTTTTTGCGGATTTCCGCTAATTTAGCAATTTTTATTGAATTTTTGCTATTCCTTATAGTTTTAGGCGCTTTAAATAAATTTTGTGGCTTGTTTGAAATATCTAAAATTTTCGCTATTTTTGCAACATTTTTTCTTGTTTTTTCCCCGACATTTTGTTTTTTAACAGATTTAGCAATTTCAAATATATTTTAGGGTTTGTTTCCAAGTTCGCAATTTTCGCAAATTTCAGCCATGTTCCCGTTTCCCATTGTCTTCAAGTTTTTTTTTTTCTTTTATATTCTCTTGTTCTTATACTATAAGAGATGCTGCTCCACAGAATAAAACAAATAAATTATCTTCTGCGCTCATTTTTACTATTTGTGAAATATATTTTTATTTTTGAACAGTTTCATTAAATAATTATTTGATGCAAATATTTGTTTTAGTCTGAACGCATGGCAAACAAGATTTAATTTATTTGACACTATTAGCCAACTGTTTTAACAAACAAAAATTGTCAAATATTTGAGCTTAGTTTGAACATTAAACAAAATATTTTATATTTTCACAGAGTTTGAAGCAAATATCAGAACAAATATTTTCATCAAATATTTCATTAGTCTGAACTTACCTTTACAATTTTTTTGTTTAAAAAGTAATTTAACTTTTGGTATTCAAATTCAGTTCGTTATTTTTAAAATCTTATTTATATAAATTATGACATATACAGCCAGGCCCACGATGTCACACGTTAACGTTCGCATAGAAAATAACATTTAAAACAAAAACAAATTTTAGAAATTGTTTTTGTTTTAAATGTAATATTCTATGCGAACGTTAACGTGTGACATCGTGGGCCTGGCTGATAATATATTACTTTTATTTTAAAATTTTTTTATTTGGAGGTACGTTTGTAAACTATATTTGTTCCAAAACTCCTAACATACTACTGTTGCAAAAAAACTTTTTTTCATACCAGTATTTCTTGGAAAATAACAAAAATTACAGATAATTATCGCACTGTACAGAGAATACTATATAAAAAACTATTGAATTTTCAAAAAACAAAATTTAACATAAATTTTTTATGGCATAAAAAGCTAATCTGGCAGCACGCATAAATCTGGTAATGTGCAGAAAATGTAAAAGCTTTTAGTACTACGTTAAACTTGGCAGCACAAAATATTATTGGTTTATATAAGTTAACGTAACAAACATTTTTATTTTATTTTTTGTTGGATTTCCCTTTCTTTCCATTTGAAGGTTCAATAAACTGCGTTTAACAGTTTATTGAACAAAATTAATTTATTAAATGTAAGCATTATTTTTAAGTGGGTCACAATAAACAAAAAGTAGAAATAAGCATTTTTATAAAATTACCACACAAGTAAATATTTCCCCTATTGCAACATTGTTGTGAAATACAATATTCTTTTTCTCATTATAAACACTATTAAGAAATACAAATTTTTGTTAATGTAAACAATTTCTATCAAATTCGATTTTATTGATTTTTAGTTTATAAGAATGTTTTTGGTAAATAAAGTTTAGTTCTAAAGTAGCACTCACAATTTATAGTTTTATTTAATCTAACTGGCGCCCAACGAAAACGGTCCTCAAGAAGTACCAAAGCAAAAATTAATTTAATTAAAGTGTAAAAAACGGTCCTCAAGAAGTACCAAAGCAAAAATTAATTTAATTAAAGTGTAAAAAAACGGTCCTTAAGAAGTGCCAAAACAAAAATTAATTTAATTAAAGTGTAAAAAACGGTCCTTAAGAAGTACCAAAGCTAAAACTATTTTATAGTATAAAAATAAATATTTTTAAGTGTTAAAAGGTGGTCCTCAAGAAGCACCCAATATTGTTACAAGTTAAAGTGAAAAAAAGGGCATAAAAAGGAAAAGGTCCTTAAAAAGCACTCAAAATTATTGCAAAAAAATACCAATTTAATAAGTAAATAAGTAAATATCAAATCAGAACTAATTGATCAAGTAAAAATGTTCTAAAAATGTTCTAGAAATAAAAAATTGTTTAATTAAAATAAATAAAGATAAATTTAGTAAAAAATTAATAAACGTAACCGATAATACACAATTCAAATAAGCTGCAACAAACTTAATTAAAACTTTTGAGAAACTACAAAATTAAAAGATTAAACAAAGTTACATTAAAATCTGAAATAAAAACTATCATTAACAAACACAATTTAAACAAAAAAATGTGTGTATGAAAAAAGAAACTATTTACAAATTGTACAAGCAGAGAATTCGAAGAATCTAAAAGATAAAAGCCAAAGCAGAAAATTTGAAGAATCCAAAAGCAACAGCAACTAAAAGCCAAAGCCAAGAATTTGAAGAATCTAAAAGCCACCACAAACAAAACAAGAGAAACCA
The DNA here is from genome assembly GCA_930367215.1 of Pollenia angustigena. Classification (NCBI taxonomy): domain Eukaryota; kingdom Metazoa; phylum Arthropoda; class Insecta; order Diptera; family Polleniidae; genus Pollenia; species Pollenia angustigena. The sequence goes on along the minus strand of OV884061.1, from coordinate 3,125,250 downwards.
ACAACAACATGATAATTACAACACTTCTATTGTAAGTTACCAATAAGATATAAATTTTGATATTACTTTTAATGCCAAAGTAAATAATACAATTAAACAAATTAAGAACTCAATATAAATTTATTATTAAAACACAAAGATCAAGGAAAAATATAAACACAGAGAAAACAAAATAAAATTTTTAATTAATAAAACATTTTAGTTTTAGTAAGGAAAAATAGATCTTTTAAATACAGGGTAATACATTTTACAAGAATGGCTAATCCTAATAACCTAATACGACCATCAATTTTAGAAAATAACTCACCTTCTGGTTCAGCCAACCAAGCCAATTTCCATAACCCAGCTAACGCTCCTCAGGCCAATGTAGCATTAGAAGCGACAATAACAAATTTAGTTACTCGGTTGTGTAGGGAACAATGTAGGAATCTAGTAGGAAACATTTTAAATCCAAACTTAGAAATGTCAACGACAGACCAAGTAATTGAAGAACAATATAGAGACAATCTTAGCGACTTGGACAAGGTTCCGGACATCGTGCGTTGTTTGCGAGAATTTTCCGGTAACTATTCTGAATTTAGTTCTTGGAGAAAGAGTGTAGAACGGGTTCTGAATATTTATGAGGAACAAAAGGGAACACCCAAATACTTTGCAATCTTAAACGTTGTAAGGAATAAAATTACTGGAGCTGCGGATTCGGTACTTGAATCTTTTAATACCCCTTTATGTTGGCAGTCAATTTTACGTTGTCTGACAATACACTATGCAGACAAAAGGGACATAGGTACCCTCGAGTATCAACTAACAACCCTTGTCCAAGGTAATCTCTCAGTACAAGACTTTTATCAAGAGGTGTATTCACACCTATCTTTGATAATTAATAACATAAACTGCATGACAATAGAAAAAGAAGCTATGGATGTGCTAATTCAAACCTATAGGGACAAGGCCCTTGACACCTTCATAAGAGGGTTAAGAGGTGACCTCTCAAGGCTCCTGTGCATACGAGAACCAAACAGCCTTCCACAAGCATTACACTTGTGTCTAAAATTACAAAACCAAAACTTTAGGACCGATCATGCCTTTAATAAAAATTCAAACATTTCACAAAACACTCAGAAAAATCAAAATAATTACAAACCTACAAGGCCTATTACACATACTACATCCCCAAACCCAAACAATCGACAACAATTTCATCACCCTATTCAACATCAAAATTATTATCCTATCCGATACCAATATCCCGACCATGGACACCTATACAAACCCACCTATAATCCAAACCAACCTCAAAATTTTCCGAGGCAATACCCTAACACCTTCCCTAAACCCCCACCACGACCAAACGCCCCTAAGCCTTTTCCTCAACCCGTGCCTATGGAAGTTGACAGCTCCTTCCAGTCGAAAAATATTAATTATATGAACAGACCAAGAGCCAATGACCAATTTTTTGGGAAAAGACCAACAGATCAGACAACAAACCAAGGTAGAAAATATCAAAGAAATCTTAATATAGAAACTGAAAGCGCCGAAAAAAATGAAGAAATCAATTATAACCTAACTATGGCATCATATGAAGCAGAAGAAGAGCTACAACCGCTTGAAGAATACAGTGATGAATTTATCAACGACGAATTTAAATATGGAACAGAACGAATTGGAGAACAATTTGCGGACATCCATTTTTTAGAATAAACTCGTCTCTGCCTTTTTTTGAGGCAAAGACGAAAGACGGTAAGATTTTAAAAATCTTAGTGGATACAGGGTCAAACAAAAATTACATTCAATCATCATTAGTAAAATCAGCTACTCCTAATGAAAAAAATTTTTATGCAAATTCAGCAGGGGGAAAAGTCCTTATTACACAACATACATTTATTAACCTCTTCGGTATTAAGTCTACAAATTTAAAATTCTTTGTTTTACCAACTCTTAAGTCTTTCCATGCTATTCTGGGTAACCACAGTTTAAAAGAACTTTCAGCAATCATTTACACAGCCAAAAGCTTTATGACAATTAAAAATTCCATAAAAATTCAATTAAAACAACAAATTTCGCAGTGCGTTAACAACATTACAAGTAGCATTCCAATAAGAACCAATCACATGACGGGAGCCCAAAAACAACAAATAGGAGCACTAGTAAATCATTTGCAAGCCTTTTTTCAGAACCTAATGTTAAACTGACCTACACAACAACTGTGAAAGGTGAAATAAGAACAACAACTGATAAACCCGTTTACTCTAGATGTTATCCATACCCAGCACATCTAAAAGAAGTAGTAGAAAACCAGATCCAAGAACTACTAGATCAAGGTATTATCAGACCTTCAAAGTCTCCTTACAACTCACCAGTGTGGGTTGTACCGAAAAAAATGGATGCTTCTGGCTCAAAAAAATATCGAGTAGTTATTGATTATAGGAAACTCAATGCAATAACCGTCCCGGATCGTTATCCAATTCCCGAAATAAATGAGGTCCTCTCTCAATTAGGAGAGAATAAATTCTTTACCGTATTGGACCTTAAAAGTGGATTTCATCAAATCCCACTCAGAGAAAAGGATATAGAGAAGACTGCATTTTCCATCAATAATGGGAAATACGAATTTACTAGGTTGCCTTTTGGGCTCAAAAACGCCCCATCAATTTTCCAAAGATGCTTGGACGATATATTGAGAGAACACATAGGAAAAATATGCTATGTCTATATTGATGATATTATCATATTTGGGGAAAATGAACAGTCTCATTTCGAAAACGTTTCGAAAATATTTCAAACGCTCGAAAAAGCAAATATGAAAGTGCAGCTAGATAAATGCGAATTCCTCAAACCTCAGGTTGAATTTTTAGGCTTTATAATATCCGCATCAGGAATACGAGCCAATCCACAAAAGATAGAAGCAATCAATAGCATCCCTGCTCCAACAACTTTAAAAGAACTAAGATCGTTTTTAGGCATGTCAGGGTTCTATCGCAGATTTATAAAAGATTATGCTAAATTAGCAAAGCCTTTAACGGCTCTTTTAAGAGGGGAGGAGGGACGAATGTCGAAAACTATGTCCAGTAAAGTGGCAGTTATTCTGAACAGCGAAGCATTGGAGGCATTTAATAAAATAAAGAGAACATTGGTATCAGAAGATGTTATACTGGCATATCCAGATTTCCACAAAGAATTCCAGCTTACTACAGACGCATCCAACTACGCAATAGGTGCAGTGCTGGAGCAGGATGGAAGACCAATTACGTTCATCTCTAGAACCCTAAGCAAGGCCGAAGAACACTATGCCACAAACGAGAAAGAAATATTGGCAGTAGTGTGGGCACTTAAGAGTTTAAGAAATTACCTCTATGGAGCAGCAAGGATAAAGATTTTTACGGATCATCAACCTTTGACACACGCACTCTCAAGTACAAACACCAATAGCAAGCTGAGACGATGGAAAGCAATATTAGAAGAGTACAATTACGAGCTTTTGTATAAACCTGGAAGAACTAATGCAGTCGCGGATGCACTGTCTAGACCACCGCAAGAAATGCATATCATAGACTCAACAAATGCCACTCAGCATAGTGATCAAAGTTCTCCCATAAACTGGATTAAATACACAGAAACGCCTATAAATGCGTTTAAAAATCAAATAATTATGGAACCACACAGTTCATCAGCTTACGAGTTCCAAATTGTCTTTCCAACATACCACAGGCACATGGTATTAGAGCCAGATTTTTCTAAAGAGAAGTTAGAAGAAATTTTCGAAAAATACCTTAACCCTTCTGTGATAAACTGCGTAAAAACTACAGATACGATCCTTGGAAAAGCGCAAGAAATATTCTCCCAACGTTTCCATAAATATAGAGTTCTCTATACAAGAAAAATGGTTACTGACATTTGTAGCGACTCAGAACAGGACGTAGAAATAATAAATGAACACAATAGGGCACACAGAGGGGCTGATGAAAATAAAGCCCAGCTTTTGGAAAAATTTTACTTTCCTCAAATGAGAGCAAAAGTCAGAAGAATAGTGAAGTTATGCAAAATTTGTAGAGAAAACAAATATGATCGACATCCCAATAATATCCTTTTACAAGAAACCCCTATTCCGCAATTTCCAGGACAGATAATTCATATTGATATTTACATCACTGAGAAAACACCTATTCTAACAGCAATTGATAAACTAACCAAGTACGCCCAAGCAAAGGTTTTAAAATCAAGGGCCACGGAAGATCTCAAACAACCATTATGCGAGATACTCTTGAATTTTGGAATGCCGGAGATTGTTGTAATGGACAATGAGGCATCTTTTAACTCAAAAGCCATAACGTTTATAATGGAAAATCAGTTTAATGTCAAAACCTTCCGCATTCCACCATACGCCAGTACTGTCAACGGGCAAATTGAGAGGTTTCACTCCACTTTATCGGAAATTATGAGATGCCTTAAGTCTGAAAAAATTTGTAACGATTTACCTGAGCTTCTTGCCAAATCTGTCTACGAATATAACAATACGATTCACTCAGTAATTGGAAAGAAGCCCTTGGAGGCATTTTTTGGAAAGAGGTGTTATCAAAGCACAGCAGAACGTGAAAGGGATGTGGCAGGAACGATCGACGATTTGAGAAAAAAACAGTTGGCTGATTTAGGTTACCATAACAGAAATATAAAGGAACCAAAAGATTACGACGTGGGAGAAAAAATATTTGTTAAACAAAATAAAAGGTTAGGCACAAAATTATCAAAAAACTATAAACAAGAAACAGTTAAAGAGAATAAGAATACGGTTGTAGTAACAGAGACTGGACGAATAGTTCATAAGAATAATATTAAAAACTAAAACGTGAATTTTGTCTTGATTATTGTCTTTACTTTTTTTTTCTCTAGGTCGTTATTTATAAATATTATTCTGGGTGAAGTTAAGATATTGGACTACACTAGGTCACAAATAGTGGCAATTGATGTAAGTTTTGCTAGAATTCAATCGGGTTCAGTTAAACTGATACATGTCGTCGACCTGAGTAATTACGAAACATTGATGGACAGTATCGGCACCATTATAAGAACGAATGTGAGCGCTTCCCATCCTATCTATCCTTTTCTTATCCATGAAACAAGTCAAATCAAAAACCATTTGCAATACTTAAAACCAAGAAACAAAAGGTCCCTAGATTTCATCGGTTCCGCGTGGAAGTGGGTTGCCGGTAATCCGGACCATAGCGATTTCCAAATAATAGAACAAAAAATAAACAACGCTTTAGAAAATAACAACCGACAGGTGGTTATTAACAGAATGACTCTAGAAAAACTGAATGAAATAACAAATAGAACTAACGAAATTTTAAAATCCAATAGATTTATGAATCCCGAAGAATCTTTAGTAAACAAATTAAAGTATAAATTGCAAATTATAAAGGAAGAAATTATTAATTTACAATATGCTATGCATTGGGCGAAGGTAGGAGTTCTGAACTCATTTATACTATCCAATAACGAAATAGAAATGGTAAAAAATATCTTGAACACCGAAGAAAATACGTATTCAAACATTGAGGAGTTTTTCGATTTTTGTGAAATTAAAATAGCCACTAATCATAATTCTCTCCTTTATATTATAAGTATTCCCACAACAAATAAAGAACCCTGTAATAATCTTATAATCACTCCTGTAAAATTTAAACAAACTAGTAGTAAGATAGAATTTAATAAGGTTTTGAGATGTAAAGAAGAATTTTATGGAATTAAGAAAGAATGTAAAAGTTTCAATAAGTTAACACTATGCAAGAACGAAGAGATCGAGAACATTAGCAACTCCAAATGCTTACCAAATTTAATACAGAGTAAACCTGCCAATTGTACCCTTACAAATAATTATCATTTGCCTATGGTGCAGGAAATTCTGCCTGGCGCTCTTTTATTAAACCAATTTAATGGTACCATTTCTATAGGTGACAACGAACCTTATAATCTAAATGGTACGTATCTCATAAAATTTCACAACGAAACGGTAACTGTAAATGGTAAAAATTTTAGTTTACCGGAAGTCATTTTTTTTAATCCTCTACCACCAGTGGTGCAACCAAGAGTAGCAGATCCCTATATCGAAGATGCTCTTACTTTAGAATTGGTTAAAGAAATGCATGTAAACAACACTAATGCTATTGCACTCTTGAATTTTCAAAGCAAATGGTCCGATGTAATAGGTTACTCAGTGACCATTGTCGTAATAGTTGTGATTATTTTTATCTTTATAAATAAAAGACACGAAAATGAGAATCATCACTCTGAAAATTACAATTTGCATGTTGTCTCACCAATTTCAAATATTCCTGACAAAATCAATGAACCCAAAAATTACACCATATCAAGAATCTCACAAATCCCTTATTTTTAACTTGATGATCGGGACGATCATTTTGAAGGGGGAAGAGTTAACGTAACAAACATTTTTATTTTATTTTTTGTTGGATTTCCCTTTCTTTCTTTCTTTCCATTTGAAGGTTCAATAAACTGCGTTCAACAGTTTATTGAACAAAATTAATTTATTAAATGTAAGCATTATTTTTAAGTGGGTCACAATAAACAAAAAGTAGAAATAAGCATTTTTATAAAATTACCACACAAGTAAATATTTCCCCTATTGCAACATTGTTGTGAAATACAATATTCTTTTTCTCATTATAAACACTATTAAGAAATACAAATTTTTGTTAATGTAAACAATTTCTATCAAATTCGATTTTATTGATTTTTAGTTTATAAGAATGTTTTTGGTAAATAAAGTTTAGTTCTAAAGTAGCACTCACAATTTATAGTTTTATTTAATCTAACTTATATATCATAGCCATCAAGGCGAATTGACTAGAAGGTGAGGTCAACTCTACAACTACAATATCTCCGTGAACATAACAAAGTAGTTAACAAAGTAAATCTTGTTTCACTCAAAAAAAAAGAGAGCAACAAAATATGTCTCTCCTCTCCTCATTAAAATTGAGTATTTCTGGCAGAGCAGTACTAAACTTAGGTGCGGCCAAGTTAAAATAGCGAAATATTGTGAATAGATATGGCAACTTTGGCCATTTCATTGAGAATAATATCTTCTTCTTGTTTTCGGTTTATGGGAGAGTTTTCGGCTTTTAACAAAATAACAAAGTAAAACCGGAAATGTTATTTCAATATTAAATAATAAAAATATTGCGACAAACAATTAGAGAAACTAATATATTTAAATTAGTTTACAAATAATTGTGTTAAATGGATTCCTTAAAAGTATTATTTTACTCTATAATTTCCTTTCGTTTGTTGTTAAACAAAGCTTATGAAATAACTTTTTTGGCTAAAGCGCCAAAATTAGGACTTCCTCCGAAGGTTGGCTATATGTGGCTTATAGCAGAGTACTTAAGCTTCATTTTGGTATATCATTTATATTTCCCTAAAGTTTTTTGTTGAACAAAGTTATAAAAAATAACTTTCTACTAAACTTCACTCATTTTTTCTTTTGGCTAAGGGGCCAAAATTAGGACTTCCTCCGAAGGTTGGCTATATGTGGCTTTTAGCAGAGTACTTAAGCTTCATTTTGGTATATCATTTATATTTCCCTAAAGTTTTTTGTTGAACAAAGTTATAAAAAATAACTTTCTACTAAATTTCACTCATTTTTTCTTTTGGCTAAGGGGCCAAAATTAGGACTTCCTCCGAAGGTTGGCTATATGTGGCTTATAGCAGAGTACTTAAGCTTCATTTTGGTATATCATTTATATTTCCCTAAAGTTTTTTGTTGAACAAAGTTATAAAAAATAACTTTCTACTAAACTTCACTCATTTTTTCTTTTGGCTAAGGGGCCAAAATTAGGACTTCCTCCGAAGGTTGGCTATATGTGGCTTATAGCAGAGTACTTAAGCATCATTTTGGTATATCATTTATATTTCCCAAAAGTTTTTTGTTGAACAAAGTTATAAAAAATAACTTTCTACTAAACTTCACTCATTTTTTCTTTTGGCTAAGGGGCCAAAATTAGGACTTCCTCCGAAGGTTGGCTATATGTGGCTTATAGCAGAGTACTTAAGCTTCATTTTGGTATATCATTTATGTTTCCCTAAAGTTTTTTGTTGAACAAAGTTATAAAAAATAACTTTCTACTAAACTTCACTCATTTTTTCTTTTGGCTAAGGGGCCAAAATTAGGACTTCCTCCGAAGGTTGGCTATATGTGGCTTATAGCAGAGTACTTAAGCTTCATTTTGGATTTGAGTCTTTTGTGTGTCGGTATCACTTTCATGTGTATTTCTTCTTATATTAGGCCTTTGTTTTCCAATTAAGGTGTACTCATCCACTTCTGGCTCATCATAACGGCTAGGTGATGCAAATCTTAGTTTTCATGGCAATATAGCAAACACAGGCGAACGCATTTCTATACTCGGATCCATTTGATAAATTGATGTGTCAATCAACCCACTGCAGCGAAATTCCATTATAAAAATGCTTTTTTTAAATGTATTCGTAACACTTTTGTCCAGTTTAGCACTATTTGAAGCTATATGTTTGTATTTTCAAAAAAAAAAAACATTTAATTGTATAAATCAATAAAACGAGTTAATTAAACAGCCCCAGAATTGTAAATTTGTCGCTTCCCTGCAAATAATAGGACCAGTCCAAACACGCGTGTAAAGAGTAGTCCACAAGGGACCAGGACTAGTCCACAAGTAACCCAAACGTATGGAAAAAACCTGGTCTATTTAACATTACGATGTCCTAGGAGAGGACCATATAACTCACCTTTGGACCACTTAGGAGTAGTTTTAAAACTACTCCATGGTATATAACCCACCTTTGGACCAGTAAGGAGTAGTTTTAAAACTACTCCATGGTATACTCAAGAGGATTAGTTTTGAAGTCGTTTAAACACGAAAGCATGTCGTTAAAAAACGAAGACATGTCGTCTCACTACAAACACTTTTTAACAATGGCATGGTCCATGCTTGCATTACATCGGACTAGTCCATGGAGTAGTCCATTTTATCAAAATGGGTCAGGTGGTCCAATTTTATTTGCAGGGTTATAACAAGCTGGGCTGCCAGATAAATTTGTGGACAAATCGTAAATTTTCTGAGAAAAATCGTACAACAAAATTTAGTTTTCTTCAGTGTTGAAAAATTCTTGACTATTTTTAATGCTTTAAATAAATAAATAACTTATTTACTCTTACTTTTCACTTTGATTGTGTTCTTTTTCTTAAGTTAAGCTAAGCAATTTTATGCTCTCAGCTTAACGCCTTAAGGTCCAACCATAATGTGCTTAAGCTTTGTTTATGTTTTTTAAATACATTTAAGATACTCTTTATTAATTTTTGACAGTAGGTTAAGAAAAGCTATGCATATTACGATTAGGCCTTTAAGCAGTCAGCCAAGCAACCACTTAAAAAATTTTGTTGCTGTAAGTAATATGTTTATGCTTTTTTGCAAGTGGTTGCTTGGCTGACTGTTAAGCAAAGAACACACACATAGCGAGACTAAAGTTGAAATTAAGTGTATCACATCGATGACTTAAGTTTCATTTAAGTTTTTAGTGCAGAAGAGAATTTTGTATTTAAAACGATTTTAAACATAAATGTGTTTTAATATCAATCCTGAAAATTGGGCATAAGCAAATTATATAAGGCCTTCAAAAATACAGTTTTTTTTATTTGGAGCAAAAAAAAGTAAACAATGCAAAAATTTTAGTGCTGTTGCTATTTTAAAACAAGCAATTTAAACACTGGGTTTCTTAACAGTTTTAATTCGGTTTTTACTTTGTTCCTTTAAAAAAAAAAAAAAACAATAAAAATCAAACAATAAAATAATTACTTCATTAAGAGCGTTTTTTTTATCGTCCACGATTGCTACGATTGTTACAATTGCTTATCGTAAAACTAGTTAATTCCTCTGTGATTCTTCAATACAGCCTGTTACTCTGTTCAGCATTTCACGTGAAATGCTGTCTAAATAAATATAAAAATATTGTGCGAGCTATATATGAGCGAAGTGATTAGCATATCACTTAAATGTATGGTGAATCATCTCTTTTTCGAAGTGATTAGGGCTGAAATTGAACAATTGTATTGCAAGTGTATGAGCCGCTTAAATAAAATCGACACTTATCAAGGCGAATTAACTACAGGTGGTGTCGGAACGACAACAAGTACAACATTGCAAAAACAACAGGGTTTTTATTGTTGCTTTGGAAGCCCGAAATGTCAAAAATTTGAATTCGCCGTGATGCAAACCAAAACAAAAATTTAAAATTTGTTAACAAAAATATGTCAAAGAAAACAAAATTAAATAAAAATAGTATAAATTAAACAAAATTAAAAAATAGTCATTAAGGTAAAAGCAAAATAAAATAAATTCAAAAAATATTAAATAAAAACGTGTATTTCTGGTATCATTACTACAGCTAGCTAGCACTGCAGCCTATGCCTCCACAATAATCGCTACTGTTGAAACCAGCATAACCGCGGATGAAGCCAATATATAGCAAGTGCCATTTAAAGGCATGAAAATCGTTTAAACAGCCTTTCCGCCACTGCAACGGATGTTATAACCATTACTAATGTACTCTTTTCAAAACACAAGTTATTGAAAATAATGAACTCAAAGCATTGTCTACAGAAATGTTGTGGAGTTTATAAAGCATATATTTATGAAGTCAGCCACAATTTATCTTTTTGTTTGCAAATATCCATTATAAACAAATAAGAATGTATAGTCGGTCAAGCAGAGATTTTACCTCATTTGGGCCCCATTGGCAAGTTTAGATTTATGTTGAAGTTATCGCCAATTACAATATGCTTAATCCTCATGACAATTAGAACCTATGTACCAAATTTCATTAATTTACTTCAATTGGTTATAAGACAACTTAAATAAAATATACATACCTACATATAATTTTTTATCTAAAACTCATCAATATTAATATGTAGTTGAATATGATTTTTTTGTCGTATACCTTATAACTGTTAGGATCCACAATAGTGGAGAGGGTATTATGCATTTGTGCTGATGTGTGTAACACCTTAAAATATGGACCCAAGATCCACCTTAAAGTATACAGATCGTCTCAGAACCACTTTCTGAGTCGATCTAATGATGTCCGTCCACTTGGTTTGCAGGCTGCCCATGTTGCCTTGTGCGCAAAGTAAAGGTCACAATTTTGAAGATAATTTGATGAAATTTGGTACATAGGTTCTAATTGGTACACCCAGCCTACTGAAAATGGGGCAAATCGGTCCACAATTCCATATAGCCCCCATACAAACTGCTTTCCGAAATAGGGTCTTTATGTCTACTATCAAACAAATTTTAATGAAATTAAAAACATAGGTCGATCCCTCCCGAATCATATGGTCGGGCTTGGCCGACAATACTTTCTTACTTATTTCTTTTAAAATAAGACAAAATTTTTTCTATATATTGCAATTATTTAATGTTTTTTATTAAAGTTATAAATGTTGACTTCTTATTTCAATTATATTGTTAAGAAAACAAATGAACAAATGAGGTTTTGACGACACTTGATGATGCAAACTGGTTTATGCAAACTACTGCTTGCCGGGAGAAATTCAAGTTGCAAATATTGCTCCACTTAAGCCTGCGATCATCGTTCGGAACACTGTAAAAACTTCCACTTCCAGCTTTTGTTTTTTAAATAGAGCCACGCTTCATTTTTTAATTTTACTTTTTTGACTGTTTTTTAGTTTTTTGTTTAACACTTTTTAGTTTATTTTTAAAATTTTTTTAATTTTAATGTTTTTTACCACTGTTTTGTTTTCCAATTATATAAAAAACTTTTAAAAACAATTAAATGTTGGCTTAAAAATGATTTAAATTCTAAAAGCCTGTTATTTCAATATAAATAAGAATATAAAGAATAAATAATAATAGAAAATGGTTAGCTCGAACTGTCAAAATCAGATGGCCTTTCGACACCACCTGTAGTTGAATTCGCCTTGACACTTATTAAGAAAAAACTCGGCACTTTCGAAAGAAAGAAATCGTTAAATATGGCAGCCCTGGTCATAAGAAAAAAATTACATAGTTGCAAATTATGGACAGGTTTCGGAAAACATCTAGTTTACCGACGGAGCTCCAAATAAAAATTAAATTACATAGGGTGATGGAAAATTCTACAAAAAACTAGCGCCCAAAGGACCAAAAAAGTAAAATGAGTGAATTGGCTAGAAAGCTTTAAAGTAGGGAATTACAGCCTGTTCGTCGATTTCGAACGTTAACGTTCGCATAGAAAATAACATTTAAAACAAAAACAAATTTTCGAATTTTGTTTTTGTTTTGAATATAATTTTCTATGCGAACGTTAATGTTCGAAATCGACGACAGGCTATAAAAGAGACGTCTTTTTGCCGATACCTATACACAAAAGAAAATATCGGCGATACCGATACGAACATAAAATTTAAGTTTAAGGTAAAATTAACAAAACTCATGTAGAGTAATTTCTTTATTTAAAGATTGCTTAGGCTTACCACCTTTTAAAATTGCGAAAACGGGACACCACTAAAAAATTATGGAAAAATTCAAAAAAATCCATTTATGTAAAATTACACTGTGCTAGAAATTGACACTTTTTAGACAAGCTGAGAACTTGTAGTTTTTACCTAATTCGGGTAGGCTGAACCCAGTGGTGCTAAGCGATTTTTTAGGTAAGCTCTGGTTTTCGAGATATGCCGTTATTTCGAAAATGGAGGAGGGTGCACAACATATGTTCTCAAAATTACTAAAAAAAAACCGAAATTCCGCAATAAACTTTTTTCTAATATGCGCAGTCGTCTTAGAAACATAATTTTTTATGGAAAAAAAAATAATTTTTTTTATCAATGTTTCGAAATTTTCGTTTTTTAAAAATTCATAAAAAATTGGAAAATACAATCGGAAAAATCGTGTAAAAATTTGAGCAAACCGCATCTGTAGAAGATATGAAAACACCAGTGCATGCTCGTAGAGCTCGTACTGCAGAAAATATTGCTGCTGTTCGCGATAGTGTGGCTGAAGAGCCATCCACCTCAACGCGTCGTCGTGCCCAACAATTGCACTTCTTACATAAAGACTGGCATTTACACGCTAACAAGGTGCAATTGACTCAAGAACAAAAGCCTCTTGACCATTCCAAATGGCCAGAATGGTGGCAAGAAATGGCAACAGTGGATGATCAATTTTCAAAGAAAATCATCTTCAGTGATGAGGCACATTTTCGCCTCAGTGGATTCGTCAATAAGCAGAATTGCCGCATTTGGGCGAATGATAATAGAACATTGATTGTCGAAAAACCAAGGCACCCACATAGATTGACTGTTTGGTGCTGTTTATGGGCTGGCAGTATCTGGCCGTATTTTTTCCAGGCAGTTACTGGGAATGGTGTTCGCTATCGTGAGATCATAACAAACTTTTTATGGCCCGAATTGGAAGATATGGATGTGGACGATATGTGGTTTCAACAGAACGGTGCCACTTGTCACACAGCTAACGAAACAACGGCTCTTTTGCGCGACAAATTTAATGGCCGTTTTATCTCACGTGGTGGCGATGTCAATTGGCCGCCAAGATGATGTGATTTGACTCCGTTGGACTTCTTTCTTTAGGGTTAATTGAATGAAAAGATAAGCCAGCAACAATTGATGAGCTAAAGGATGAGATAATTCGGCAGATTAACGGCATATAACCTTAATTATGCCTCAGCGTCATCGAAAATTTGGACCATCGGAGGTGTGCCGCCGAGAATTATTTACCAGCACAGAGCACACAGAGGCGTCACGAGACAGAAAATATTGTATTTTTTCTGTCTTTTTTCTTCGAAAGCTGGCCTTTTTGCATTTTTTGTTTTGATTACGCAATTTGTGTTAATAGTAGCGGCCTGTTTTTACACATTGCCACTTCACTACCAAAAAACGTTTTCTTTCTCTTTCTTCGAAAGCTGCCCTCGCAAATGATTTAGGCATTTTTCATACGTCACTTTTTTCATCTCTATATGCTTTGTGTTTACCAGGTAGTCGCAGTTCCTTAAAGATATCAAATTATTAAACACAAATCGAATTCACTTTACATGTATTCGTCTTGCTCATACATACACAATATAACTTGTGTATTGAGATACAAAGTTGACAGCTACAAATAAAAAAAGTATTCAGCTGTGGAATCAAGAGTATATAGTAAATGTATCTGCTTTTGTTGCTTATGTATTAAAAAAATCCATTTCTGTTAAAAAAAATTTTTTAGTACTATAATAAGTGCTAAAGCTCTCGATTTTTTTGATTTGCTGTGCCAGGTAATAAAAATGTTATTGAAAAAACAGGACAAATGGCGTCCAGTTCAGAGTATCGACGGGACACGGGACATTCCACTCTTTAACTGGAATGTCCCGGCGAAAACTGGCCAGTTGGCAAGTCTAAGATTACTGTGTAAGTATAAATATTTAAAATTGATAATAATATCTTAAAAACTACGAACTGAATTTTAATTCATGGTAAAACTACCAAAAGTTTTATTATTTCTTAAACAAGAAAAATGTTAGAGATTATTATTTAAAGTTAATATTAATAAGAATTTTGTTTTTGTATCGCAGATGCGACAGAACAGATTTCTGCGCCATGTTCTTAAATTTTGGGTATAACAATTCATTCCGTTAGTAAACAAGCGAAAATGCATCTCTAGAAAATCTAAGGTATCTTGAGAGTTCTTCTTTCTTATAACATTATCACAAACACTCCAAAGTTAGTTCTGGTAAACTTATCAGAACTTTTACTAGGTGTTGAGGTGACCGTGTCCGCAACACTTTCGGAATGCAGAGGCATGTTAAGTAGCTTATTAAGCAAATTTTTCAATATATTGTCCTTGAAATATTTGACATTTGTGTCTCAAATCGTTCATTTATTGAAATTGGCGACTTATTGAGTCGCTTAAGTTCCGCTTTCGCTTAATTTAACAGCTCCCGATATTTTCTTTGGAGTTACCTTAAGGGTAAGGTGCTTGTCAATAAGTTAAGAACTATCCAAGTGAAATTAAAAAAAGTTATTGGAAATGCACATCAGGTCGAAGCAATTAATGGCCACCATTTTAAAGATATAATCTTTAAAACATAATGTGAACATATTTTCAAGCTTAAAGGCTCAGTTAGGCGAACGTTGCTGTACCGTATCTGTACTGTATCCATCAGCTGTTCGGTTTTTGTTATATGAAAACCAATACAAAAGCTTACCGAAATGCAATGTTCCGTAGTTGCAACGTACCAATCTGTATAAAATAGAATTTCATGCCGTTGTTACGTGACATTTGTAAGGCAGTGATGGGCGGCTTGTATGTTACATTGAATGCGGGTAATTTTGCTCTTTTTTTGTTGGTACTTTTTTCAGTATATCTATGGAATTGCGACAAAACAACTTAAAATACAACATATTTCCAAATATACATATGTTTAGATGTTTAAAATAAACAAATGCATATACACATACAATGGAAATGTGACTTTAAAATCAAAACCTTGTTTAGTGTATGCACATTTACAATATATGTATGCTAAAAATTTATATATGCTAAAATACAAATTTATTTATTGTAAATCTATATTAAAAATATTAAATTATTAAAATTTTTTACATACACAAAATACTGTTTTAATACCATTTAAATCACGTGGTACCTTTTCTGCACAACGGTAACCATTTGAACATTTTTGATTCCCATCACTGTGTGTTTTGTTTTATGTATACTCGTGCTTTTTGTTTATGTATGGGAAAACATATGACACGTTTTTAAACGTTCTATAAGTGCACCAACGTGCTTACAGTACGGTGCGGTACATTACGGGTACAGCAGCGTTCGCCTAACTGAGCCTTAAATCTAAATTTTAATAAATGCCGACGTTTGAGAAAATCAGAAAAAAAGTTACAGTAGTTTTGACTTAACTGCCTTTTGTTTACGTGCACTTTTGACTTAACTGCACAAAATTGTTAATTTTTGGAATTATTCTTTATATTTCCATGCAAATTTCTTTTTTAAGTGAACTTTCATTTAAGATAAATGCACAAAATTTTTGGCATTTTAAAATTATTTTCATACAAAAAATCAAAGTTAGCTGCACTTTGACTTAACTGCCCAAAATACATATTTTCTGGAATTATTCTTCAAAATCCTTTTTTACGTGCATTTTGTATACCTGCACATTTTTCATATTTTTGGGCAGCTTTCATACAAAACATCAAAGTTAGCTGCACACATAAAAATATTTGGTAGCCAATTTGCACATAAATATCCAATTTTTTCCATAAATTTTTATGTTCTTTGTGAATTCTCATTGTTTTTGTTAATGTTTCTTTCATATTAAATAAACATACATACATGTATAAAATGATCTGTTATTTCCCAGCTAGCATAGGCTGTTTGTTAGACGATTATGTGTAATATACAACTCCTAAAATAATCTTCTGATGATTATCTGACGAGTAACAAAACAAAAACATCTAAATCTTATTGTAATTTATTATTTATTTTTTGACTCGCTCGTCTTTAAATCTTGGAATGAACCTTTTGGGACTCTCTGCAAGAGTCGTTTAACAGTTACTGAGGTACCTAAAAAATACCGTTTTTGAAGTATGAAATGCTATTGCCAATTCAATTATAATAAAACAAACCGGCCTAAGGATCTGTAAAAAAGAATTTTCCGACAGGATGGTGTTAATTTCGCGACCTGAAGGTTTTTTTTATAGATATTTTTTGAAAATTAGAAGTTTTAGCATGAAAAATACGCTTGATGCCCTTATAAAGGTAGCTCAGTCATACGGCTGAGCATTTCACGAGTTGTAAAATAATACCTACATGAGTTTTAAACCACTCTTGGCATGCTTTTTGAAAGACTCGTTAGATAATCTCTACATACATCATAAACGATTCCCTTTACGATTAATATAAGCGTTTTTCGCTGCGTTGTGGTAGAATCTCTCATAGGAATCAGCACGTGTAACAGTTTCTCCCATGCGAGGAATTGTCTACAATCAAAAAATGAGCTTGTCGACGATCAAAAACACTCTTTGTGAGATTCGCAGTAGACTCCTATACGATTGAAAATGCTAGCTCGGTTGAAATAAAATTTTAATAATATATAAATTTATGTAGTAATAAAATAATTTTTTTATTCTACTTTTAAATCAAACATTTTACTTAAGCTGCACTTTTGAGCAGGTAACCACAACTACTGTATTCTATAAATATATAATTACAATACTTATGCGCCACCCTGTATTTTGTATGGTCATTAGCATTTTTGTATATGCTAGACACAGAAGACAAAAATGTAAAGTGTGTAAAAGCAATAAATAAGGTATACAAAACTTTATGGTTTTAAAAAGTTACTGCTTTTAAAAACTGTAGAAAAATTGTGTTGCTTGAACAAACATACTTAAAGTAAAATTTTCTCGTTTCTAATGTGCTGTTTTTAAGTGACAGGCGATTGAATGTATTGTAAAATTTATATGAAAAACGCTCAGTTTTTTAGTCTTTGGAAACAGCTCATAAGTTCTTCTCAAATGATTTTCTATTTGAGGAAAATTATATTTTGGTAAAAAAAATTATCAAAAATATGATAAAAACATTTTTCTGGCAACGCTGATGTTCATTATGTTAGGTTCTAAAAATAATTTAACTTGGTAGCACTTCTTGAAAAAGCACTCAAGCCATATTAGAGTCACTCTCCTTAAAATGGGAGGACTTTTTTATTACTCTCTTCAAATAGAGTACTTTGATAACTTACTTTGTTATCTTCTCGGCCGCAAAAAAGAAGCCAAAAAGGAAAAAAAATAGAAGCAAATTGTGGGAGAAAGAAATTGAATTTGTGAAATGGAAGCAAATTATTATTAGTAAAAGAATTAAATTAAAGAATTGATTAAACACTAAAATAAAATACCAAAAATTATTATTTTTTAAATAATTTTTTCTTATTCGATTTATTATTTACAGTGCACTCGCGATATTATGAACTAATTAAAACAAAGCCAGTTCACTTTTGCAAGATTGTTAATATTTGCGAATGGCAAAAGTAAAAGTTTCTAATGTAGAAGTTTTTTTTATTTACTGTTCATTGGATTTAAAAAACTGTTGATTTTTAAAAAAGAAAAGTAAACTTAAAGCTTTGCGAAAAAGCCTGTGATTTTCTTTCGTTCAATCAGTTTAAAAACGCCACGCTCTATTAAAAATCTCCTGATATTTGCCGTATCTGCCAACAGTGATCTTTTTGTATCTCATTTTCAAAAAACATTCGGTGTGCCTTTTTTTTTTTTTTTTGTATGTAAAACATTTTGATTAACAACTGAAGACAATTGTAAAGCTATAGTTAGGGAAATCCCCAGTTTATTATACAGTTGAATAAAAATTGATTTTTATATAACACTGTGTAGGTAGATAAAAACCGTTTAAAATACAACTATAAGTTGTTCATATTTTAAAGCGTTTGCACAAGTTCATATTTTAGAGTAGTCAATGGAAGAAAATAAGTGTTCATATTTTGGGGTGTTCATATATTAGGGTGTTCATATTATCGCGAGTGCACTGTATATAAATATTAATTTGACTTTAACAAAAAAAAATTTAATAAAATTCAACATTTTATTTTTATTTTTCGAATTTATTCTATGAGCTAAATTTCAGTTATGTATTTTATAAAGTATTTTGTAATAGTTCTATTCCTTCAATTTTCAGAAATGACTTTATACACTACCAGACCATTATATTGTATCTATTCGAAAGGAAATAATTCCGAGTTTCTATATAATTGTACAATTTACATTGTACACATCTGCATTTTTTACTAATTTTAGTATTAGTTAAAACTTTGCATTTTTTACTTATTTTCTAAATTTAATTAAAACTGCCTTTTTATTTTATTAAAACTTCACATTTCTTCAATGAATTATATAATGAATTACGTATTTTATTAAACCTCAAATTGGAATGAATTTTGTTAATTAATATTAGTTATTTGATAATTGAATTGTTAATTTTATTGAATGCCTAATTGAAGTATCAATGTAAATTTCTTGAAGTGTACTATTTAGTACTCGCCAAAGTTAGGCGTCAAAACTTATCCAACCATCGGTGTGGATAAAAAGCCGAGGTTGAATAAGTTTAAAACCTTACTTTTGCTTTCAATTCATTCTTAACACTTCAAGTGAGCAGACTACCCGCTCATACCTCAACTCACCCCAAAGTGTAAAATAAATTTAATTAAAAAAAAATACCCAACATCTTCTCATTTAATTTGAGAAACATCAACATAAAAAAGGTAAGCACCCACCTTTGAAATCCCCTACATAAAGAAAAGAAAAGTAATCTCTTGTTTTCTTTCTTCTTTTTTAACCCCTAATAATTATAATTTCTTGACGAGCGATTATAATTATTATTGGCAAAAGACTTCTCGATTTCTGTTCCCCAAGGAAAAGAGAATCTTTAGCCAATTTATAATAATTTAGGCCACAAGCAGTCTATTTTTATTCATGGTCCTATCGATCCAAGGAAAATAACCAAGAGGGAAAATACATCTGGTCACCCCAAAGACAAAAAGTTCAAAAAATCTCTCAACGAAACTACAAATGATGAAAGAAAAGGTCAAGTGCAATCAGTATTTAAAAAAGCAGCAAAGATCGTAAGTACATAAAATAAAAATTTTTAAATTTATTTCCCAGTAAGATAATCTAAAACTCAAGTGTGTAAAAGTGTGTAAAAATGTTCATAGTTCAATATAAAAACGGTGAAAAATGTGTGGAAAAAAAGAGCATAAAAATACAAAAAAAAATGCTATAAAGGATAAAAATAAAAAAATTTTTTTTGCATGTATAAAAAGAAGCGCGAAAAATCGCCATATTACATACGGCATATAATTATACAAATATAAAGAAAAATCTAAAACAAAAATTGAAATTTGGAAAAAATCAAAGATTTACGGCAAGTGTCGCCATATTGGTGTGTTAGATATAAAGGAAGAGTGGAGAAAAAGTGCGTGGAAAACATAAAATAAAGATGGTAAATATTACCACAAAAGCGGTATCTATGTACATACATACATACATACATATAAGAAAAAAGGGCAAAATCGCCACATTAGTATGTGCATAAATATGTAAAAATAAAAGTGGCACATAAGTACATGCAGAAAGGAATAGGGAGAAAATTAGTGCAATAAAAAAGGTGATAAGTAAAAGTGCAACAATTGCTTACGTATAATGACGTCACTCAAGGAATGGATTAAAGAGAAGGAAGACAAAAAACGATCATCCTCCGTAAGCTTCCAAAAACTTCATCATTAAAAATCTAAAGCACCACAAGGTATTATAAAATTTCAATTAGTATCGCACTTTTGCATTATTCTCTTTTTCCCAATCATACACCATCACCCTACATGTAAAAACAAACATTGATACAAACAAATAAAGAAATTAAATAAGTTTCTCTTACTTTGGTGACGATCAGTGATGTTAGATGTTTTTTTCGAAATATCGTCAAAATTTAAAAAAAAAATCGTCAAAATCGTCAGAAGTTTTGAAAAAAACCGTCAAAAAATCGTCATATAAAAAAATCGTTTTTTTATAAACACGGATATATCACTCTATTAAAACATAAAAAAATATTAAGTATAAAATCATACAAAACCAAAAAATATAGAATTTTTAATACTTAAGACGATTTGGTGCGGCTTTAATATTGCTCTCCAGAGATTTTCGTCAAACAATTCCTGTCATCCCCAAATCTTCTGCTGCAGATGAGCTTAACGCCTGCCTGAAATCGTCGTCTTTGTGGAGGCATGTCCAGAAGTTGCAATTGACCGCAAGCATTAGAGTCGTGTTGCAGAACGAGCCACCGGCTGCTGAATTCTCGAGACAACTGCTGGAGCTTGGCAACGGCCAAATTCCTATTGATGTTTCGAATGGATTGATATCGTTCCCTGAAAATTTTTGTGAATTCACATCGTCCAAGGAGGAGCTCATCAGCAAAGTGTTCCCCGACATTGCACAAAACTACAAAAATCTCGATTGGATTGGTGAACGGGCAATAATAGCAGCGAAGAATAAGAACGTCGATAACTTAAACTTAATTATTCAAAGTTAAATCGCAGGACAACTACATATAGGGTTCCCAACTTTTTTTGTTGCAATTAAAGTACATTGATTATTAAAGGTAAAGAAAAAAAGTACACAGTACAAATAAAAAGTCAAATTAATTTCTTTTTATTGTTATATTTAAAAATGTTTTTTGTTGATTTTCGCAAGTTTTATCAAACAATTACACTGTGCTAGAATTTGGCAACTGACGCTTAAACCTTTTTCGGGTACGCTGAATCCAATACCAGTTCAAAAACGGTTCAATTTATTGAAATTACATACTAAAAAAAACGAAAATCCGCAATAAAATTTCCTTTAAACGTTAAATTTTTTTCTAACATGCGCTGTCGTTTTAGAAACATATTTTTTTTTTTTTTTTTGGCAACAAAAATAATTTTTAATCACCATTTCGAAATTTTTGTTTGTTAAAAATCTATTAAAAATTACAGCTATAAATGATTAAAATCTGTTAACAACTTTTGATTTTATTCACAAAAGTCAAAAAATTTTAATTAATTTAAAAATTTCATAAATCGCAATATTTGTATGGGAGCCCCCTTAAGAAGTGGTGATAAGGGGCAAGTATGTCTCGAAAAATTGTTAAGGAGACTCCTTGGCTGTTATGGTACGTTTTCTTCAATATATTTCTAGTCTGTATTAAACTTTTTGTATGGAAACCCCTTAAGGAATGGACTTTTTAAATTTTGTTTTAAATATTAGTTAAACGAGTCACTTTTGTGCTCGCGATCTAAAAGCAGGCAGTAATTTGAAGGAGTTTTGCACTCGTGTTTTAAAAGCAGGCAGTGATTGTACTCAAATAAAACAAACAAGTGAAATAGTGCTGTCAGATTATTTTTTTTTCGAAAAATCGTCCTGCCAATATAAAAAAACATCAAAAAATGGCCCTGACTAATATTTACTAGTTGTTTTTTAGTTTTTCTAAAAAAAAAACTTGTACAATAATGGCTAATAAACCACTGATGGTTTAAACGCTGGTTTAGTTGAACTAAACTTGAATTTATATGTAGTTTAAACTCAGCAACTATAAATCATTCTCCCATGTGTTATATGTGGTAAAAAAATAACATGTGACAGCACTACGATAAATCTTATCAAATTCATATGGTCTGTGTTGGTAGTTTAAACGCCGAATTTTATGCGTTTAAAGATGGTTTATATATTTAGTGATTTATAGATTTTTGATTCCATTCAAATAAATCATATTAAAAATTTTAATATTTGTGTTGTATTATTACTCTAAAGTTTGTCTGAAGGCTTAAAATTGGGACGAGGCGAAGTTCGTCGAGTCCGCTAGTAGATATAAATATATATTCGCCTCTATATATATATATTAACTAACCCCCCGTTTCCACATGCAAGTGCAAGTTCGAAAAACTCAATACACTGACACTTTTTCACTAACATTCACACAATTTTTGTTCATTTAGCTGTTTCCTCGATTTTTTGTTGACAATACGTATACACTACTTGGAAGTAATTACTTGCATGTGGAAACGTTCGGTAAGAAAAAAACTTTACTTGACAGATTAAAGTGTTAAAAATTTGATGAAAGATTAAAGTTTAAACTAAATTTATTGACGGGATAAAATCGTCAACACCTAAGTGACTCTACATTCAAAATCGTCAATCGTCATTTTGGTAAATTCAGCGAAAAAAATCGTCAAAATGACGTAAAATCGTCACATCTGACATCCCTGGTGACGATTTTAAATTCCACACACACACACACACACACACACACACATAAATATTGTTATGGAAAAAAAACTCAGCAATAAAAAAGCTTTGCGTGCTCTTGAACTTACAAATTGGAGTAATCAAATGCTCTTAATTTGTTTGTTTGCCTAAGATACACACAAACACGTAGTTTTAGTTGAACTCTTTAAACTCAACTTAAGATTTTTTTGCGCTCTAATAAAGCAACAAATTAAGAAATTATTAATTTGTTTGCTAAATTTATTGATAGCCGGAATACTGTGCTACAATAAAAGAAAAATATACAGTCCACTAAAATTATTTACGTACACCTAATAAAAGTAAAAAATAAAATATTCTTTATTAAATTTTCTTCTTTTCTATTACATTGAATATTGAATTAACCCATTTCCTTTGACACTTAGAGTTGATTAGAGGGAATTATAACCTGTAAATTTTGAAAACGGTAAACATTTAATGGGAAAATTTGTATAATATTATTAAATTGGAACAAATTTTTTCCCAAAGTCAGGACATTAAATAAATTAAGTGCGTTAATCGGTTTCGTAAAAAATTGAATAAATTTACTCAAGGGCAATTTCCCAAATTGCCAACTTAGTAAATTTATAAGTGCATTATTCAGTTTCGTAAAAAAAAAAAAATAAATAATTTTTTGTATTCCGAATGCAGTAAATTTTTCAATTCTCATAAATTAAAGAAGAATTTGATTTCCCAGTTAAAATAAAAATTTAATGTTCTTAAATTAAATTAAATTTTTAAATTTCCCATAATTCAATAAATTTTTATAAGTTTTAAATTTCTTAAATTAAAGAAAAGTTTAATTTTTAATTTTTTTTTCCTAATTAAATTAAAATTTTAAATTGCACAAAATTTAAGAATATTTTTTGTTATTTTTCCAAAGATAAAATTTTTAATTTAATAGTTAATTCCCCCAAATTAAATAAAAAATTTTTTTTAATTTCTTCTATACTACACATGGAATTTATTTTCCCAAGTTAAATTGAGAATGTATCAGTTAAATACATTTGAAATAAGTTTTCAATTGCCCTTGAATCGGGATAATTTTTGTTCAGTCCGTACGTTACGGAAATGAGAATTTGGTAAAGTTTTATAACATTGAAAGAATAAATGCAAATATACAATTTTATATCCACTTTTTTGTTTTTATTGCTTGTTTTAACTAATCTTTAGTTACCCTACCCCCTAAATTATACAGAAAAGTGGTTTTTGTTTGTTTTCTTGTCAATTACCCCACTGAGATTATTGTGACAAGACCCTATACCTAAAATTGCCATATACATATACTAATATTTGCATTTATTAGAGCACATATAACCCCCTAATTACCATCATTCTCATTTTTAACGTCTGAAATTCAAAAATAACTCGTAACTTAGGATCTTACTCATAAATGAAAATAGCACCAGAAGCTAGTAATCAATTCGTTATAAAACTTGTAAACAAATAAATTAAACTAGATACCATATCTAGTGCTATATCCCATATAGCCCCTAAACTCCTATAGTGACAGTAGATTGCGTGGAATAAACGCAAGTTAAACTAGATGCCCATATCTAGTGCTATTACCCCATATAGCCCCTAACTCACTATAGTAGCAGTAAAGTGCGTGAAATAAACGCAAGCTAAACTAGATTCCCATATCTAGTGCTATACCCCATATAGCTCCTAACTTACTATCGTAGCAGTAAAGTGCGTGGAATAAGCACAAAATTATAAACTGGTACTATAACCCATATAGCCCCAAGATGAGCCTACCATGTACTCAGGAACTACTTTTTTCTTTTGATTGTGATCAGTTAATTCAGTTATGTGACCGGGTTGATGGAACCCCACCGGAAAAGTACACGGAGTCGCTCCTAAGACTCTGGTTCAAGGAATTAGATAGGAGATGGAGCGATTTGAAAACGTCATATAGGGACGTTATGCTGGTTCCAGATAGGGAGAAATATCCCTACCTTAGAGAAGCTGCTATGGTGAACTTTAAGGCACATAGGGAGATATTTTTTCAATATAGTGCACATATCCTAGATTTAATTAAATCATATGCATGTATGCCCGGTCAAACTTTACCTTTCAAGAAAATTGTACGCTATCCCCTAGCTGCACAACCCGTTGCTCAAAAAGTGGATTCGTGTTTATCGAAGAGTAAAATTGCAACCCATTCTGAAACCACAAAAATAATTGTAAAGAGAGAAAGCTCGTTAAATCAGGATGAGCCCCTTACCAGTAATAAGCCCCAAACAAAAACAGGAGAATCAAGTAGCATTCTCAAAAATACAGGCCTAATAGCTCAAGAACAGCAAGGGTCGGAAAGTTTAACGCATTTATGCAAACTAGAGGATGAAGTTAACAACTTAAGTATTGGCTACATATCTCATCTAGATAAGAACCAAAACTATGTTATAAATGGCCGAGATACTCAAGAGCAAAACTCATCAATTAATAGTGAAGCCGAATTAAAACAAACCTCAACCTCAAATATTGAGGAATCTATTAATTATCACGAGATAAGCTGTGCGGAAATACAAGAAAATAACGCAAATGGAAAATTAATATCATTAGCACAAAAAGCAGTTCGGTATACAGCTTTTACCTTAAAATTGCGTTTAATTAAAACTTTCCAGAAACCTAATGCCGTAAATAAAATGTTAAACGTAAACTTACTCCCAATGCCACATTACTTTGGCGGGGGAGAACTACCCCCATGGGTAGTAATTGACAGAGGAAAGGGTTCCTTTAAAAAAAGGGTCAACTGCGAATGATTCCCGACTACTCGATACTACCATCTAACAATTTTTTATACTCATAACATTTTTTTTTACTTATAAATTTTTTCTTGCTCATAGCTATTTTTTTTATCATGCTATTTGTACTCATGTACACTTACCCCGTTGAATTCCCCGCTGTAATTTAAAATTCAGATTTTTTCATTTCCCATAATAGCTTATGCCGTTACTAATCTCAGTTTATCTCTTGTCATTTTTGTAGTCACAGGTCAATAACAGAATAGCAGTCAACACAACAACCAACCATACCAACGCCCACAGCACCAAACACCAAGGTCATCATAGAGGCGATCTGTGTTTCAAGTCGAGGCCGGAGCATGTACAATTTACATTGTACACATCTGCATTTTTTACTAATTTTAGTATTAGTTAAAACTTTGCATTTTTTACTTATTTTCTAAATTTAATTAAAACTGCCTTTTTATTTTATTAAAACTTCACATTTCTTCAATGAATTATATAATGAATTACGTATTTTTTCAAATTGGAATGAATTTTGTTAATTAATATTAGTTATTTGATAATTGAATTGTTAATTTTATTGAATGCCTAATTGAAGTATCAATGTAAATTTCTTGAAGTGTACTATTTAGTACTCGCCAAAGTTAGGCGTCAAAACTTATCCAACCATCGGTGTGGATAAAAAGCCGAGGTTGAATAAGTTTAAAACCTTACTTTTGCTTTCAATTCATTCTTAACACTTCAAGTGAGCAGACTACCCGCTCATACCTCAACTCACCCCAAAGTGTAAAATAAATTTAATTAAAAAAAAATACCCAACATCTTCTCATTTAATTTGAGAAACATCAACATAAAAAAGGTAAGCACCCACCTTTGAAATCCCCTACATAAAGAAAAGAAAAGTAATCTCTTGTTTTCTTTCTTCTTTTTTAACCCCTAATAATTATAATTTCTTGACGAGCGATTATAATTATTATTGGCAAAAGACTTCTCGATTTCTGTTCCCCAAGGAAAAGAGAATCTTTAGCCAATTTATAATAATTTAGGCCACAAGCAGTCTATTTTTATTCAATAATAAAATTAATATTTTTATATAAAAAAGACATCAAGCTTAATCAAATTAATTTAAATAATAAAGTCGAATAAGAAAGAATCTATGAATATTAATAAAAATAATTTTTGCAAGATAGAGCCAGTTTTTACACTGCACCTTCTTCCTTGATTTTTTTTTAATTATGAGTTAACATAAATACGTTTTCCCATGCCTTTCACATAAGCTGAGCAATAAGAAATATTGCTCTTTTATTCTGCCGACGTTATGGCCATCTTGCTGAGATATTTATCTTTAGTGTAGACCTAGGGTAAAGATATCATAATTTTGACATTTACTGCAATATATGTCGCAATAATTATCTCTGATATAGACGGGCAGTAACATTAAACAATTAAATAATAAACAATCTGAAATCATTCGCTCCCCAAGCATAAAAAACCACAAGGACATATCGAGTCATTACCGCAAAAAAAGCTTAACCGACATAAGAAAAAATTTCCAGGAGACTTTTTTTAAATTTATTTCATAATCCACCACCTGGATAACTATCTGGCCGCGATGTGGTGGCTTAAATGCTGGCTGTAGTGAATGTCTTGTAACTTGAATCGGTAAATTCTAGCCGGAACAAGTTGGAAGGCATATGCTTTAAGGCCAGCATGACTAAGGGTTATCCATCCTCCCATCCCCTATCCCATTACCTATAATCCTATCTATCCCCCTTTATCTCCCATATCCCTCACTTTTAAGGTCAAGATGGTTGACAGCAGTGCCGAGGGCCTGAATGGCTGGTTAGTGGTTAAAGAAACTGGTCGCGAACAGCTTCCCTCTGACGCCGATGCATCGGAATGGCAAGGGTCAGTTGTAACTTTAGCCTAGTCCGTGCAAGCCGTCACTGCGCGAGACGGTCCATTTCTTTACGGCTTATTCGTGGGACCAAGAAACTGGAAAATTCAATTCCATTCAAAAACCAAGGACGCGACTCTAGGAGTCGATGCAGGGAATATCTCTGACAACTCGGCAGTTTAGGTGTCAGATCCAGACGCCGATTGGCTGAGTATTTACAGATATATTCTGGAGCAGGAAGGTCAGTTATTGACAGAACTGACAGAGACAAGCAGAACGAACGACCCCCCAGATGGTTACCCGCCTCGAACAGGGGTCTCGGAAAGACTCGATGGTCTAGCTCTGGGATCTGATGATGAGCTTGAAATTACAATGATTTCGACTCATGATCAGGACCATAGGGCTGGGTCATCGGCTCCTGAGGTCACACTCGAGATAGGGAGCGGTGTAGTGGGTGTATCAAAACCCATTGTACGGCAGGATGCGACAGAACAGGTTACATCAGAAAGCCGAACGAGCCTTGAAAAAGCCAAGAGTGGTGTAAGAGCCTCCTTAGCCTTTCTAGAAAATATAGCTTAGAAAGACTCCTCACTACACGATGGGTGGGATAGGCACTTGCTGAGGAAGCACCGAAATAACGTTGCCAGATTCTAACGAATCCACGGATCTGTCGGTGATATCCTGGGCATTCCCTATCCTGCGGGATACACAGCAAGGGCTGCTGAGGGCTCAAATGTTGTCAGTAAAGATAACGAACCCTCAGCAACCAATGCTGATGAATTCCCCAAAAATGGAACGGAAAATCACAAAGGGGGTACGGAATCAACACCTGGTCCTCTAAACCGTGACAGTACGGTCACGGATAAGGGAACCAAGCCTGTTGACGTACTACCCTCTACTAGTTGCGCTATGAGGACTGGTAAAGTCTTGACAATCTCCGAAAGTCCCCCCCCCCAAAGGGAAGTCACAAAAGAGGTTACTGGGACAAACCAGCCAACATCTGCAGGGAAATCGGGTGATCACCGACAGAGCTCTGCTAAGGCCCCCAATAAGGGGGTATTTAAGAGAGTTAGGTCTGGCGATGACCAGAAATCCCTAGCGGCTAAAAGGAAAGATCCCCGAAAGGAGATCACTAAGAGGACTGGCTCCAGAGAGGACCAACCCTCCACGTCAAAGAAGCTAAGGGAGTCGTCAGGTAAGGAC
Source organism: Pollenia angustigena (assembly GCA_930367215.1). Lineage (NCBI taxonomy): Eukaryota > Metazoa > Arthropoda > Insecta > Diptera > Polleniidae > Pollenia > Pollenia angustigena. Next base: position 3,096,515 of record OV884061.1, on the reverse strand, counting down.
GGTATTCTAGCAGCTGTCATTGATCGTATGGATCCCGATGAAGGGTTCAGTGTCGAAAAATGACAGGTGCTAGAAAACGAACAACTCGACGAAATCTTTAGCGTCAAAGGAAGGCCGGACGAAGTATCGTTCAAAGGGGCTGACTGGATAAGAGATGTCAAAACTGTCAGTTGCGGCAATCTAAAAAGCTTTGAGTTTTTAAAGGCTGCAATCGACAGGTGTGGCAGCGCTTGTCCTGAATCCAGATTGGACATCATACTCGCGTCTGAGTTGCCATTAAGGCCGGTAGTCACTGTATGGATTACTCCACCTATAAAACCGGTGGAGGTCATACTGGGGTTACTGGCCAATCAGAACAATGGGCTCATTACAGGCCAGTGGAAGATGATAGCTTCACTGGGTTCGGGCGGTGAGGAAAGGGAGACGGTGGGGGATATGATTACCTTGGATAAGGTAACGTGGGCGGTAAATACCTTTGGGTCCTACAAATCGGCGGGACCAGATGGTATATTCCCGGCGATGCTACAGAATATCGGGAAATCATTACTCCTGTTGTTGGTGGAACTGTTAAGGGTATGTGTGCTGAATGGGTACATTCCTAGGAGGTGGAGGGAGGTTAGGGTAGTTTTTATTCCCAAGGCGGGTAGAACCGGTCACTCTTAACCCAAGGACGTTGGAAAGACTGATTGATCTACATCTGAGGACGAAGATTGACGCCGGCATCATCAGCGGCGCTCAACACGCCTACCTTAAAGGTAGATCTGTTGAGAGTGCGTTGCATGATGTGGTTGGTTATGTGGAGCGGGGTTTGCGAACCGGGAAATACACCTTGGCGGCATTCCTGGACATAGAGGGCGCCTTTAACAATTTGAGGATAGGGGCTATAAGGCAGGCACTGGTGGACCTGGGGGTTCCGTTGTTCTTTGTCGAATGTATAACTATGATGCTTAGCAGCAGAGTTATTCACTCGGACTGGGGAAACGAACGCTTAGTGAAATATGTGACTAGGGGACCCCACAGGGAGGAGTTCTCACTCCCTTATTGTGGCTCTTGGTGGCCGTCAGTGTCGTTCTGAGACGTTTTGACAGAATGAGTCAGAAGGTCGTGGCCTACGCGGATGATGTAGTGATATTGGTGTTGGGCAAGTTTCTGCCGACAATTAGCGACATCATGCAAGGGGCGCTGGGCGAACTGTCCGCATGGGCAAGTGTTAAGGGACTGGGAGTTAATCCGGAGAAGACAAAGTTAGTTCTTTTCACTTGAAGGTACAAGGTGGAGGAGTTTAGGCTACCGGTACTGGAAGGAGTGGATCTTGGACTATCTGATAGTGCTAAGTATCTGGGGGTTTTTCTGGACAGCAAGCAGTCATAGGGTAGGAATACTCAGGAGAGACTCAAGAGGGGTCTCAATGCCTACTATGCTTGCCGATCGTCGATAGGTAGGAGCTGGGGACTCCGGCCGTCAGTGGTTGGATGGCTGTACACTTCGGTGGTTAGAAGTTACAGTAACTGTACCCTCCTCTGTTAATCAAGCAAGAAGTATCTTTTAGATACTTATTGCTGACAATATATATATATATTCCCCTCGATCCTATAAGGAGCATAGGGCCTCAACAAACTTCTTCCATTCAGATCTGTTCATCGCAATAGTTTTTACTTCACTCCAGCTTTTGTGCATTTTTTTAGCCTCGCTATCAATTTGCCTACGCCATGTATGTGCTGGTCGGCCTCTTCTGCGACTTCCCTGCGGGTTCCATTCGATAGCATTCCTGGCAAGATCGGACTGTGGCTTACGGAGTGTATGTCCAATCCAGTTCCACTTTCTCCTCTGAATTTCTACACACAACGGTATTTGACGTGTTTCAGCCCACAGATTGCTGTTTGAGATGGTTCTTGGCCAGAAGATTCGTAAAACTCTTCGGAGACATTTATTTACGAAAACTTGCAATGTGTTAATGTCTCGGGAGGCAGCGTTCCAAGTTTCGCATCCATATAAAAGAGTTGACTTAACATTAGTGTTGAAAATGTTGATTTTAACGCGGCGTGATAATGAGGACGATTTCCATACTTTACTGAGCTGGCCGAAGGATTGTGTGGCCTTTTTTATTCGGCCTACAATGTCTTCACTCGATCCACCAGTTCGATTAATTACAGCTCCGAGGTAACAGAATGTTTCCACTTCTTCTAATAATTCATTATTTATTAGAAAGGGATTCGAGTTTTCAGAATTTAAGGCCTGTTCAACGATTTCGAAAGCAAATCTAAGCGAACGCAAGCTTCTCGCTCGAATTCGAATCAGTTTGGGTTTAACGATATCGACAGCTTTCGTTCGCTTATACTTACGTGTGTCAATATTTGTAGTTTACGTATTCTCGATTAAAAGTATTGCCACATAACGTATTTTTAATTTCTTTGGTGATTTTATTTAAAAGTATCAAAAATACTACTAATTTGCTTGTTAATAAATACAGCCGTGTTGAAATATTATCAGCTGTAAACAAATGTGAAAAAAATTGTGTTGTTAAAAAAATAAAAATAAACATAAAAAATTGTGTTGTTAAAAAATAAAAATTACCATAAAAAAATTGTGTTGTTAAAAATTAAAAATAAAGTAAAGTCAAGCAAGTGAAATAAAATAAAATACTCTTTTATAATGGATATGTTGACGGTTGCTGTACATTTTCTGGTTGCTGATGAGGAAGATGACGATGGTGAACGTTTACCCCGCAGACAACTACGAGATGCGTATAATGTCCTGGAGCTCCCCAATAGCCAGTAAGCTTATATTAACATACATTCGTATGTATGTTTGTGCATGAATTTGTGCAAATTCAACCTTGCAACAATGTATCCACTTCCCATTTATGTACATACTTATGTAGGTATTATACTTATTAATGTTTTGGACCATTTTATGGTTTTTGTTAGATTTATAGCAAATTTTCGTGTATCAAAACACATTTTTCGTACCATTGTCGAGAAGTTTAAACAACAAAGAGCCCCACCATTAAGAAGTACCTATATACGTGAAGATATTAAAATGGCTACATTTTTACGCTTTTTGGCAACCGGTAGCTATCAGCAATCTGTGGGCAATGAAATTCTTTCCTCCTCTTGCAAGTCCTCTGTATGCGGCATTTTTACGGAATGCTTAGACTTTTTTGAGGAATACATATGTGGCGAATGGATAAATATGGTTCGGCCAGAAGAGGAAAATGGAATTAAACAGGCTTTCTTTAATTCTACGGGATTTCCAGGAATTATTGGTTGCGTTGATGGGACGCACGTAAGAATAAAGTCTCCTGGTCAGAACACAAAACATCTTTATTATAACCGTAAAGGTTATTATAGCATTAATGCAATGGTGGTAAGTTTTAAAAAGACTAAATGATATACATACATACATACATACTTATGTATGTACTTATTTCTATAGAAAGTAATTTTAATTTACTTTTTCCCGTTTTTTTAGATTTGTGACCATAATTGCTCAGTCATGTACGTAGATGCTAGACATCCTGGAGCTAATCATGACGCATTCGTTTGTGAGCAAAGCAATATGGAAGAAAACCTGAAAACAAAGTTTGAAAATGGGCAAAGAAATACATGGATTTTAGGTAAGTCAATTGTACATATGGCACCATATATTTGCGTATATCTATATACATATGTACATACATATATACTTTAACAGGTGATGCTGGCTACAAATTAAAACCTTACCTGATGACACCTTATAGAAACCCTACAACCACTGAAGAAAGACGCTACAATAGCAAGCATACTAGTGCACGTAACGTTGTAGAGCGTTGCTTTGGAATTATGAAAAATCGATTTCGCTGTATCTTAGGTTCTCGAGGGCTTCATTACGAACCCAAAAAAGTCACCCAAATTATCAACGCTTGTTGTGCACTTCACAATATGTGTATTTTTTATAAATGCGAGGAGCCAACAGATACCATACAAACCTACAATGCAGTTGAAGACATCGATGAGTTGGAAGAAGATGAAGTTGGGGCAAACGCAATAAGACGATCTATCGCATTAAATTTGTAAACATTTCTTTTTTTTTCAATTAACTTTTCATTTATTATTTTAATACAAAATTAGTTTCATAAACCTTTTATTAAGCTGTTTTATTTTTTACGAATAAGGGGGTAAAGCTAAAAAAATAATTATTTCATTTCATTAATTATAAAAATAAAACTTAAAAAAACAAATTAGAATTAGTAAACAATAGGAAAAGTAACTTTAAAAAAAATTAGGATATGTAAACAAAATTGTATTTCTTCTTAAATAGTTTTTCGAGCTTAAGGTCACTTGGGTTTTTATAAATGAAATTTTAATTTATTAACGATATTAGATATGTTTTGGAAATCTTCTTCAGTACTTTGTTTTTTGTTTCTTAAATTTGATATTAAAACAAGGAAACAAAAACAAAGTCCTGATGAAGGTTTTCAAAAGAAATCGAATATTGGTAATAAATTAAAATTTCATTTATAAAGAACCCAAGTGACCTTAAGCTCGAAAAACTATTTAAGAGGAAATATAATTTTATATCGAAAAAGGTCGTAGAAAGTAGTTAGAATAAAATAACCATGCCAACAAAAATAACTTAAAAAACGAAAAAAAATTACTTCAAAAATATTAAAATTAGTTAACAAAACAAAAAATAACATACTAAATTCACTTAATACAAAGCAAAATTAATTTAAATAAAAAATTAATAGTTCTTTTCATCACATACATATGTATGTATGGTAGTTGTTTAAAAATATTAAAGTTAAGAAAAACAGGAAAAAGTTAAAATAAAATTTTTTTATTTTTTAAAATTGAGTATAAAGCACTCAATATTTTGCTCTAACCGCTGCATACTTTCTGATATTGATTTGATGCAGTTCAATTGCACTTCAGTAGCATCAGCTTTTCTTTTTGCTGATGCTGCTTGCACTTCTGCGGCATCAGCTAATCTTTTGATAGCGTCAGCCTGCTCCCTGGCTGTTGACGCATTTTTTTCAGCCACACGCAGTTGACGACGAATGAGCGCCAACTGTTCGTCGACAGCCGTCTTCCTTTTTTTCCCTGAAGAACAAGCTGGCCTTTCGTTATCGCTATCGCTCTGGTGGGCCCGGTCACGCTTGGAAATATTTATGTTGTCCGTCAGGTGTTGCTGCAGCGTCTGTGGCAGGTCAGCGGATTGCAAGAGATCCTTCTCTTCACTTGCCTTCTCTTGGGTGTTGATTTTGTTTGGTGTAATCACCGCCACTGCTTTGGCCACTCTTGGCGGCGACTCAACTAATAGTTGAAAACACTCATCTACTGACTGAGCAGCAGAACTTTTTACATCATCACCAAAAATTCTACCACTAGGCGCTGCAGCTGACGACAACAACAGCGTTCGGTCAATTATCTGCTCTAGCGATGATAAGTGGTTGCATTTATATAGGCCGCCACCAGTTTCTTGCAAGCTTTTTTTATTTTCTCCAATCTTCTTTTTAGTTCTACATTTCAAATCTGCCCATGTCTGTAAAAAAAAAATGGTTTATTATAAAATGTTCGCTAGCGGTGGGGAGGATATACTGTGAGTTAAAAATATCGGTCCATAATTTAGCAAGGGCCCCATCTAAAATCCATTCTCACAAAACAGTTAGTATGCCTAATACCCAAACTAATAAAGCTAACAAACAATGATAATGTGGTCAAATTATAATAGTGCTTGAAAAGTTTTTTAACCATTTGTTCACTACTTAATAACACTATGCTTATGTATAAAGTCCACTTCTGAAATACTTGTTTGTATTATTGCTTACCTTTTTCCACTCTGCAATGGAACGAGCAGGTGGACCAAGGGCGTTTACTTTTTTGCACACGTTTTTCCATTGCTCATTTACAGCAAATTTGTTTGCACCAAACACTGGCGTTCCTCTGGCTAGCTCAGGATTCTCCTCCATATACGTTACCAGTGCTTGTAGTTGCTGCATTGTTGATTTTTTCAAACTACAATTAAATTATTAACAAAATAATTATTAACATACAACATTGCACATTCTTACCATTTGTTTTCCATTTTTTTTAGTTTTATTTTGTTTTTTATATGTGTTTTTTTATTTAAAGTTTTTGAACTTTTCACAAACGACAAGAAAACATCAAGTGCGTGTTTTTGACATTTGCGTTCGCAATGTTGACAACACGTTCGAAATTGTTGAACCGCATTTTGTATAAAATTACTTACGTTTTCTTTCGAGATCTCATTCGTACGAACGTTCGTATAGAACTCCGTTAGTTGAACCCAAATCAGTTTTCGATCGCTTAGAATGCGAACGAACGCCTTCGTTCGAAATTGTTGAACAGGCCATTATTCTCATAACTTTGGTCTTTTTAATATTGATTCTCAATCCCGCTTTCTCCGATATGTAGGTAAGAAGTCTTAGTTGTGCGTCCATGTCTGTATAGCTATGAGAGAGAAGGCATATATCATCTGCGTATTCGAGGTCTTCCAGCCTTTCGTTCAGCCCCCATACGATACCGCGATTTCCCATCATTGCCTGGTGCATTACACTATCCAGCACTATATTAAACAGAAGCGGAGACATCACACACCCTTGACGAACGCCAGTACCAACCTCAATCTTACGACTAAGCATGCCATCGTGTAGAATTCGGCAGCTTGCCCCAGTGTACATACTTTTTATGAGTTGGATGAGTTTACGTGGTACCCCTTTACATTCGAGAGCATTCCAGATAACATTATGTTCCAGGGTGTCGAATGCCTTCTCAAAATCAATAAATATAATATATAGTGGCGACCTCCATTCAACTGACTGCTCTACGATTACTCTCAAAGAGTTTATATGGTCAACGCATGACTTTTTAGAGCAAAATCCAGCCTGTTGTTTTCTCAGATTTGGCATTAACTTGTCAGTTAACCTTTTGTTTATAACGTGAGATAAGACTTTATTCAACATGCTTAGTAAAGTTATTCCCCGCCAGTTGTTGCAATTTGTTAAGTCACCTTTCTTAGGTATTTTAACAATAATGCCTTCCTTAAGCTCGTCTGGAATTCTCTCTGTTGTCCATATTTCTTCTATAATAGGCATGATCAGTTCTGCCGTCGTTCTAGTGTTTGCCTTAAGTAGTTCTGAAGAAATATTGTCGCGGCCAGGACTTTTATTGTTCTTAAGCGATTTAATGGCAAGTATAATCTCAGAAATTACTGGAGGAGTAATGCTGATATTTAAAAGTGTATTATGATCAATACAATCACATATAGCGGGATTTATCTGAGAACGCGAGGAGAACATTTCAGAGAAGTGTGTAGCCCAGAGTTCAAGTTGCTCGTCTTTAGAGGTGATGAGTGTGCCTGAGTTATCCCTTATAGGTTTGGTGGAGACTGACGTACAGTTGTTCGTTAACTTCTTCGTGAGCCGATATAAGTCACTAGTTCGGTTTGTTTCAGCTGCAACTTGCGCTTCTTGCGCTATGGAATTCGTCCATGCACGTTTGTCTCTACGGGCACTGCGTTTTACTTCGCGATCAAGGGTAGCATGTTGGTTTTGAAGGGTTGACTTTTCGTTTTTCGTTATAGCAGAATTTATTTATGATTCGCCATGTTTCATCAGATATCCATTCTTTACGTCTAATTGATTTAAGACCTATATGCTCTGTGGCTGCATTTATAAACATGTTCTTTGTTAATTGCCAAACTTTTCGTTCCTCATGGGTAGTTGTTAACAAAGATTCGTTTAAGGAACTTACGTAATTCGATGAGACAGAGGCGATTTTCAGTCTATTTACATCGAACCTTTTTGAAACACATGGGGCTGTCTTTTTTACAGCTGCTAGCTTTATACGCACGCTTGCAATGAGTAGGTGGTGATCACTAGATATGTCAGCACCTCTTTTGCTTCGCACATCCAACAGTGATCCACGCCATTTCCTAGAGATAGCTATATGATCTATTTGATTCTCTGTAACATGATCAGGTGATGCCCAGGTTATTTTGTGCTTTTTTTTGTGTGGAAACAGAGTGCCTCCTATGACCAGGCTGTTTTCCGCGCACATGTTCACAAACATTTCCCCGTTTACAGTTCTCCTGCCTAATCCATGCACCCCCATCACGCTTTCAAGGCCAGTGTTGTTGGGACCTGTTTGGGCATTGAAGTCGCCCATTACTACCAGGATATCACCACGATTCGAGGATGTTATTGCACGATCCAAAAGGCTATAAAATTCATCCTTCACTTCAACTTCGGAGACATCGGTGGGCGCATAGCATTGAATGAATGTGAGGTTTCTGGCGCGTGTACGTAGCCTTAGTACTATTATGCGGTCAGAGTAGGGTTTCCAGCTAATAAGAGCTTTATGTGCCTCCTTGGAGAGAAGAAAACCAACTCCAGATGCTCTATTTTCGTTGGCTGCCTTACCAGAGTATAATAAGTGGAGTCCATTTGTTGTTGTTTTTTCGCCCGAATCAGGCCATCTCATTTCGCTTATACCCAAAAGTAGTAGTTTGTAGTTTATAAATTCTTTGCAAAGTTGGGCCAGGCGCGATGGCTCCATTAGCGTTCTAACATTCCATGTTCCAAATCTTGTCCGGGTTTTCATGCTAAAAGTCGTCATCGGTAAATCAGATCGTTTTGTTTCATTTGTTTCGGTTTCGGTAATCATTTAATTTTAAGACGAAGTAGCTGCTTAGGCTTCCGCATCCGATCCTGGTGCTGGGGCTGCCAGCTTCCCTCCAGGCAAGCATTGATTTGGAGTTTTTCGAAGGGTATACTTGTCTTCTTCCTACTACTTCCTGAGACGCTAATCAAGCCATTCAGGGCACTCGGGTGATGGAAAAAAAACCAAGTTTCAGAGATATTTATCTCCTACTGACCTGAGACGTTATTTTAACCATCAGGTTACTTAGCCGCCTTCTCACATTTGCTAGCTTTGAACGGGTGTTCAAAAGCCATTTCCCAGGGAATACCTGGCCTAAAGCCGGAGGTCGTGAGCTGCATAAGCATTGCAACAAAGGAATCATTCCTGGCCACTCCCAAGCGAATGGCAATCAAGAACTTTCCACCTTTATTTACAATGCCCATTCCCCTATTGCTGACAATACTGAAAGAATAAATATGTAAACAATTCTCTTTATATTCAATAACTATAACACATAAGTATTCACAACGAATAAATATGTAAACAATTCTCTTTATATTCAATAACTATACACATAAATATTCACAAAGAATAAATGTGTAGCATAAATGCTGACATAACAAATTACCTTTGTTTAAAATATATTAATGCATAGATTTAAGCATGAAATTGTATTTTTTAGTTTTAAGTTTTTATTGATTAAAGATATTTGAAAGTATCAACTCGTGTTTTTATTACTGGCGCAGTCGAAAAAGGATCTACACTACAGTATAAAAAGCAGGCAACAACGCACATCAACTATATTAAAACACTAAATACAACCATAAGGATTGACAATACAACATAAAGTAAGACGCAGGTTTTTTTTTAATAAATATTTTTAAGTGAAACAAGAATAATATTTTTTTGTGAAATAATTTAGGTGAAAAAGTTATAAATAAATTAATACAAAAAAAAAAGAAGAAAGATAAAAGATAAGGAAATGGCTCTAACGATACAAGTAGATCCCATTAAATATTTATCCAAACTACCAACCTATGACGGAAATTTTAGGGATTTGTATACCTTTATAGACTTAATAGATAGAATACGGACAGTCCTGGACACAGATGATGTTTTGTCGCAAGGAATATTTTTGGACATAATTAAGTCAAGATTAGCTGGTCCTGCTAAGGATATATCAGACATTAATAATAACCTTACAAGTTGGACTGAATTAAAAGAAGTATTAATAAATAATTTTGGTGATCGCCTTTCAGTGAAATAGTTATATGATCAAATGCGATCAATAAAATTCAAAAGAAATGCCAAAAATTTTTACGACGAAATTATCACCGTATTAAGACGATTAAATATGAAGACAAGGACAGTGCACCAAAATGACGTAGGTTACAACGCCTTAATAGAGGCAAATAAACGAACAGCCCTAGAAATATTCAAAAACAAATTAATGGAACCAATGAGATCCATAATTATATCTAGGAATCCAACAAATATTGAAAACGCAATGAAAATACTTTTCGATAACAATTACGCCTACTTTAGTCCGGAAACCAATAAGGACAAACATTTTAGACAGAATAGTAACCTAGGTGCAAAACAAAATAAGAATTTTAACAAAGGTCGTCAGGACAACGCTTTTAATCAGAACATTACCCAAAATAGTTCAATACCAAATAATTATAATTCCAACGGAAATCATACACAACCTCAAAATTTAAATTTCAGAAACTCTCAACAGAGTCATCAGAATTTTGATCAACATTCTAGTAATAGACCAACACCAATGGAGATAGGAAATTTGCATCCCAACAGTTCGACAAACTTGCGTATGTGATTATAGAAGAATGTAGATTTTTAATAGATACTGGTGCTACGAATTCTTTGGTCAATCCGGGTGTATTTCACCCAAATAAAATCATTAACTTAAAAGAACCAAGAACACTTTTATCTCTGAATCAGTCACACCAGGTCAGACAGAAAACTATAGTTAGGTCATTTAGTGAGTTTAATTTGTCAAATGAATATTTTGAATTTTTTGTGTATAATTTTAATCCAGATTTTGAGGGTTTATTAGCAAGTATGGGCACCACTACATTGAAAGCTTTGCATGTGTGGCATTGTATTGGTTTGTTTACGTTTGCATTTGTTGGTTTTATGCTCTTTTGCTCTTTGTTTTTTGTGTATGTATACACATCGTTCGCTCTTTTTGCATTTTGATTTAGCATTTGCCCATAGCTGTTTATTAGGGAATGATATTTTGAGAAATTATTATAACATGGATGTTCCAATTAAGAGTGGCAATGTATTAATTAAAAGTGTTGAGTCCAGATTATGAAGTGTCGGTAGACGAGGGCTTATATAGTTGTAACGATGGTAAAATTGCTTGTAAGATAAATAACAAAGCAAAAAGAAATCTAAATATGTGTGTTGATGAGGTTTTAAGCTGCGAAGAAATCATTGCAGTCCACAGTGTAAAATAATTTGGAGTTGGATATATTAATGCTGGGGTCATTGATATAAATTCGGCTTTAGTAGATGTTCGAACGGACCATCTCAATTCTGAAGAAAAAATTCAATTACACAAATTGGTGCGAGACTTTAAAGAGGTGTTTGCAGGTGGAAGAGGATTAACTTTCACTCATGAAGTCAAACACAAAATGGAATTATTGCACCGAGCAATAGTCCATATAACAGCCCAGTATGGATTGTCCCCAAAAAACCTGATGCATCGGGCATCAAAAAATATAGGCTAGTAATAGATTATAGGAAACTTAATGATAAAACAATAAATGATAATTACCCCATTCCTAATATTGTAGATATTCTCGACAAATTAGGGAAGTCAAACTATTTTTCCATTCTCGATCTTAAAAGTGGATTTTATCAAATTGAAATGGACGAAAAAGATAGACAAAAAACAGCTTTTTCTGTCGATAATGGGCAGCTCGATAAATGTGAATTCCTTAGAAAAGAAGTTGAGTTTCTAGGACATACAGTAAACAAAGACGGTGTGTTTCCAAATAAAAGTAAAATCGTGACAATTGACAAAATTAAAATACCAAAAACCGAAACTGAGATAAAAAGATTTTTGGGGATGACGGGTTACTATAGACGATTCATACAAAATTATGCTCATATAGCTAAACCATTGACAGAATGCTTGAAAAAGAATAACTGTATAGACGTTAATGACTCAAGATATATAGAGGCGCTTAAGGTTCTAAAAGAAAAATTGACTAATGCTCCCTTTTTAATATACCCAGTTTTCAATGTGCCATTTTAAATTACAACTGATGCAAGTAATGTGGCCATAGGAGGCGTATTGTCCCAAAATGATAAACCAAAAGCCTACGTGTCTTGGACGTTAAATGAACACGAACTAAATTATACAACCATTGAAAAAGAATGTTTGGGAATTGTTTGGTGTTTAAAACAGCTTAGACCATATGTGTACGGTAGAAGGATCATTTTGTTCACTGATCACAAACCTCTGATTTGGTTGAATAATTTTAAAGAACCAAATTCAAAGCTTATGCGCTGGAAATTACAGATAGGGGAATATGACTACAAAATTAATTATAAGGAAGGAAACCTCAACAAAGTTGCAGATTGTTTGAGTAGAATTGAGATAAATAATAATGAAATAACAAGTAGAAACAATGAATCACTTTACACTGAGGGCTATAACATAACAAGGGAAACAAATAAACCACCTTATTTATTTAAGAATCAAATAATTATTGAAAAAATAACTTCTGGAGCAGCATCTATTAAAAATATTGTTATTCATGACAATAAACGAAAAATAATTAGGGCAAAAAATTTCGACAATGATTTCATCAAATCAATTTTTTCCAATCATTTCGATCATGGCAAAAATAATACCGTATACCTGAATAGTGATATTTTAAGGAAATAAAAATAATAAGGTGTAAGACAAAACTAATAGATATAATAAATGAAAAACATTTAGAAGAAATTATTTCTACAGAGCATCAGAAAAACAATCACAGAGGAATCAATGAAAATTATGCGGAACTAAAATTAAAATACTATTTTCCAAGGTTGTCAAAAAAATAGCAGGATTTATAAATAACTGCGAAATATGTATGTTAGAGAAATATGAAAGAAAACCGAAATTAATTCCATACATGGTTTCGGAGTCGCCGAAAAGGCCAGGACAAATAATCCATATGGATGTATTCTATTCAATACATAAAACCTTATTTGTAACAATGATCGATAAATTTACAAAATTAGCACTCATAACGAAAATAAAGAATAGATCGGACCCGGAATTCAGAAAAGCAATCTTGAGGTATATTAGTACATACGGAAGTATAGAAAAGATTGTAACGGATAATGAGTTAGGTATGAAATCGGGCGGAATGACAGAATTCTTGCAAGGGAAAAGCATCCAAATTCAATTTACTTCCAGTTTAAATCATAATAGTAATAGCGACATAGAAAGATTACATAACACCGTGAACGAACATTTAAGAATTCTTAAACATACCATGTACAATATTCCTATAGAAGAACAAATAATTATGATTAATGGTTACTATAACGAAACTATTCATAGCACTACCGAAATAAAACCTATTGATTTTGTAAAAGGAAAAATCAATGAATCACAATATAATGAGATATATGAAAGAATATTATACAAGAAAGAACAAAAAATCATGAAATTAAATGAAAAGAGAAGGGACATAAACATATTAGAAAATGGAGTGAATTATATAAAAGAGACTAGGGGAGGGAAAAATCATTCAAATCACACGTAAAAAAGAAAACATTTTCAATTTTCAAGAAATGCAAAATTTGCTGTTCAACAAACTTCAAGAAGAGCAAAATCATTACAGAATGTTATAGAAAATTAAGAGGAAAAAATATAACAATTATACAGTTTCGTTTTGTTTATAAACAAATATAAATGTGTGTATGTGTGTTCTATTCATAGGTTAGCAAAATGTTGTGGTTTCTAACGTTTGTATATCTGGCTATTGGATCGAGATTGGAAATAGTTGATCTGGACAACAATGAGGGGTATTTGCCGATAAAAATGGAAGGGGAGAAACTAATATATCACTACCTAAAGGTATTGCATATCATTAATACTACAGAATTAGAAATTGCAAAAACCCAAATTGAAAAAAATATTAAATTATTGGAACAAACATTACCTAGCGACTCTATAAATGACTCTATTTATAAAAGCATATCACGAAACTTTAGAGAATTAGATGCAAAACTTAGAAACTTGGTCCCAAGAAATAGAAACAAAAGAGGTCTAATTAACATTTTGGGAAGATCATTAAAATTTATCGCGGGAACGATGGACAATGAGGACGAACAAATGATTTTTAGTTCATTACAAAACCTCAATACAGATACAGCACATTTGATTGAGGAAAACAATAAACAAGTTAAAATTAACAGAGTGTTACAGGATCAGAAATATATATCAAACCACATCAAAAACTTAATTCTTAACAGTCAGATAAAAGATAATTTCCAATATATAAAAATTATTTTCCAAGTTCATAACGACATTAATTCATTGTTACATTTCATTGACACAATAGAAGACGTGATGTTGACAAGTAGATTAGCAATATTGACAAAAAATATATTGACAGAGAAAGAAATGGAGTTGGTAAATTCAAATATTTAGGAAAATAAATATAGCCTCTTTTTCCTTAGACGAAAACGTTATACTAACTTTACTAATACCTCGATTTAATGACCGAATATTTGAAAGATCTATTTTAGAGCCATTGTTAAATAAAAAAAATGAAACCTTAGTATTTCCATTTAATGAAATACTCCTAGATAATAAGAAAAATGTATACAAGTCCATTGTAAAGGATGATAAGATTAAAAATTTAATTAGTATTAAGGATGAATGTTTATTAGATGTTTTTAAATCTAACATTAGCAAAAATTGTCTTAAAGAAAAAAGAGAGTCAAAAGAATTAATTAAAGAAATAGGTTCAGGCCTTATTGTTGCCAAAAATATAACATCAAAAGAGTTGAAGCAAAATTTTAATGAGCACCCTATTAATGTTAGCGGAAACAAAATTATAAAATTTAGAAACTGTTCAATAAATATCAATAACGAAATATTTTCCAATCATAATAATGTTGTAGTTGAACATTATATAAACCCTGGATTTAGTAAAGAAAAACATAATAAAAGTGAAGTTCAAGAAGAACTGTCATTACACATTATAAACAAAAAATATATAGAAAATAGAAGATTAAAAGAAAAATCCAACTCAAAAATGGTACATCATAATATATTGCTATACATTATCATAACTGGCATCATAGCTATTTTTATTATATAAATATATGACAAAAATAATAATAAAATACAAAAATGCTTCGAGGACGAAAGCATTAACAAACGATGGGGGAGTTACAGTAACTGTACCCTCCTCTGTTAATCAAGCAAGAAGTATATTTTAGATACTTATTGCTGACAATACTGAAAGAATAAATATGTAAACAATTCTCTTTATATTGAATAACTATAACACATAAATATTCGCAAAGAATAAATATGTAAATATTCACAACGAATAAATATGTAAACAATTCTCTTTATATTCAATAACTATACACATAAATATTCACAAAGAATCAATGTGTAGCATAAATGCTGACATAACAAATTTCCTTTGTTTAAAATATATAAACAAATTGAAATTGTATTTTTTAGTTTTAAGTTTTTATTGATTAAAGACATTTGAAAGTATCAACTCGTGTTTTTATTACTGTTAAACCCATTCTTACGTATGGATGCCGTGTTTGGTGGGAGTCATTGAGATTGGCTAGTCGTAGGAACTCTCTTTCTAAGGCTCAGAGGTGAGATTATCATATCCTCGATATGTATCTCTCAGGCAAAAAATCAAGAATTGTTTTTTAATGGATTCAATATGATCACTTTGAACCATATAATGTGGATCCCATACAATCGATCCGTATTCCAAGATTGGTCTAACGAGAGATGTGTAAAGTTGTTTAGTGACGAAAGGATCATGGAATTCTTTCGCCCAACGTTTAATAAAAGCCAGAGTACAACGAGCCCTGTTGACAGTCATTGTTATGTGTTGAATAAAATCCAATTTACATCCAGTAAGATGCCAAGATCCATAATTGTGTCAACTATCTCGATTTTATAGTCACCGAGTTTATAGTTATTTAAAATACTACGTTTTCTAGAAAAGCGCATATGTTTACATTTCATTAGGTTTAAATCCATTAGGTTATGTTTGCACCAATTATAAAAGGTATACAAGTCTTCTTGAAGATAAATATGGTCTAAAGAGTTCGCGAAGTTTAAAAAAATTTTTACATCATCTGCGAACATTAGTATATGTGAATGTTTAATAATATCAGGCATGTCGTTGATAAAGAGCAGAAACAAAAGAGGGCCAAGGTGACTACCTTGCGGAACACCGGATTTTACCAATATAGGTTTAGAAGTTGAAAACCCAAATTTTACGCATTGTATTCTGCCGAGAAGATATGACCTTAGCCAGGTTAAATAAGTTTTGTCGAAACCCATAATATCAATTTTTCTCAAAAGAAGGTTGTGATTTACCTTATCAAATGCCTTACTGAAGTCGGTATATATAACGTCGGTATGCTGGTTGTTGACGAATCCCTCATTTACCAAAGTTGTCAGTTCTAAAATATTTGTCATAGTTGATGATTCTTTACGAAATCCGTGTTGAAAAGGTGTTAATAACGGTGAAACTTGATGAACCAATGAATCTAAAATGCATTTTTCAAAAAGTTTTGGAATTGCGCTAAGTTTGGCTATACCTCTGTAATTAATTATATTTGATTTATTTCCAGATTTGAACAAAGGAATTAAAAATGACTCTTTCCATATTTTTGGAAAATAGCCATTTTTCAAAGAAATATTAAAAATAATTGACAACGGCATTGCTAAAGCTTCCATACATTTGATTAAAACACTGCTTGGTATACCATCAGGACCCATTGAGTTTGAATATTTTAAAGATTTTAAGCAATTGATAATGTTAAGTGTGGTTATTGGTGAAAATGAAATAGTTTGACCAGGAACTATATTAAATGGATAATTGACATTTTCAGCACAATGTGCATCAGAATATGTGGACGAAAAAAAGTCGGCGAATAAATCACTGATTTCCTTTTCATCGTGTGTTTCAGTACCCATATATTTCATGACCTTCGATGCGCCAGAAATCTTTCTTTTCGAATTTACAAATTTATAGAATGATCTTGGATCGTATTTTAAGTTGTTTTTTATTTTAATCAAATAATCGTTATATAATTTAGCATTTAGCAAATTGTATTTTGCACGAAGGACGGAATACTTGCTGTAATCGCAGTGGGATCCAGATTTCTTATATTTTCTATAATTCTTATTTTTTAAGTTTTTTAACGAAGAAAGTTATTTATTACGCCATGGTGGTTCGATTTTGAGCTCAGTGAAAATTTTGGTATACATTTATTCATTTATTGTTTTATTGTACTGTAGAAATTATTAATCATTTTATCGATTGATTCTGGTGCGCCAATGCGAATAGATAACAATTGAATCCAATTTGTGTAATTTAAATGGTTATGTAGGTCGTGGTAATTTGCCCTTTTAAAACTAAACACCTTTTCTTTTTTATGGAAATTTTAAACACGATGACAGCTAAAAATGTTGCAGCTAATTTCAATTGTAGGGTGGTAACGATCTTCTGGGAGTGTTATAGGATCAACACGATTTATTGTACATTCCTTAGGCTCATTAACAAATACCAGGTCAAGTAATTTGCCATATATATTGTAGACGCCATTTATCTGATGTAGACATAAATTTGTAATGTTACCGAATATATCATCACTAATGTTATCAAAACGATTAGGAATGTAAGTTTTACTTTCTGTGGAGAAATGCCAGGTAATCTGAGGTATATTAAAATCGCCAAGGACTAACATGAAGTCACCCAAACTGATTTTTGAAGCCACTTGTTCCATTGCCGAAATGTGTTGTTGATAAGTAATTATATCAGATTGAGGTGGGATATAAGAACATGTAATAAATATTTTAATGTTGTTTACTTTTACTACCACTGCAAAAAATTCAATTTTACTTGCTAAGTTTAATATTAGCTCTTCAGCTGGAAATGTATTTAAGACAGCTATTAAAACTCCACCGCCAGTAGTAACTGTAGTTCTATCGCGGCGGAATACATGAAAATTATTGCAAACAATTTCGGTATTTAAGAAAGTATTATTTAGCCAAGTCTCAGTAAGACAAATTATGTGGTGATTGAAATTAAAACTATCGAGATAAAATTTGGAGCATTTAGTCCTCATTCCACGTACGTTTTGGTATATAATAATGAGTTGATCGTCGGGAGCATCAGTTAGTTTTTTGAATGTAATAGTTGTTGTTTCGGCAAATAAGCAACATTCGTTGGACGCCGGTTTATATTTTGTTCATATTCTCGAACTAAGACATGTTCAGGCCAAAAAGATGGGTCGAGAATGGAGTTAAAATTTCAAATCGAACAGTAAGCTTAAATGATGTTATAATATATAATGATGTTATCAAATCAAAATTTTTGCCGATCTTAGATTTTCATATCAAATTTATGGAATGAATTTTGAAAATCTTTTGCAATTTAGATGCCTTTTATTTTTACATAAAATTATTACATCCAAAGAACCAAGCTATCTTTATAATAAACTGCAATTTGCCAGATCAAATCGTGGAAACAAATTAATTCAGCACAGGTTTGTCAGCCTTATGTCGGAACGACAGTTTTTTTTTTTTACAACCCGTCTTTGGAACGCCCTTCCAACCCACTTTCAACTCTTAAGCAACGCAAACACGTTTAAAAAGAAGCTATTAGAAATACTTGGTTAATACCTTATACCTTAATTTTTGTAATAATCTTTACTTTTTACTTTTTCGTATTGTTTATAAATGTTTCTATCTATGTACTTTAATATTTTACATTTTAATTTTTTTTTTTTTTTTGAAATATTGATAATATCACTAGCGCTGTAATTTATAAGATTTTATCTTGTTGCGCTAGATCAGTTAATAAATAAATAAAAATATACGCATCAATGTCGTCAACAGATGTATCAGATGCAAAACGAGATACAAAGATTTGTTTTTTTGGTGGGATCACTCTCAGATCTTTTATAGCAGCACAGTTATTTTCACTATTTATCAAATTAACAGGATTTGTTGCATTTTGATGATTTATTGGGACAGTATTAGTTGGAACGGATGTTTTGCTTAGAAGAGTTGGGCCACGATCATTAACAGATGAAGTAGCGGGTTCGGAATTCTGAGGCAAAGATGGCAAAGAAGAAGGTTCAGTCAACTTTACTTTATTGTTTAACCTTTTTTACTATACTATACTATACTATACTATACTATACTATACTATACTATACTATACTATACTATACTATACTATACTATACTATACTATACTATACTATACTATACTATACTATACTATACTATACTATACTATACTATACTATACTATACTATACTATACTATACTATACTATACTATACTATACTATACTATACTATACTATACTATACTATACTATACTATACTATACTATACTATACTATACTATACTATACTATACTATACTATACTATACTATACTATACTATACTATACTATACTATACTATACTATACTATACTATACTATACTATACTATACTATACTATACTATACTATACTATACTATACTATACTATACTATACTATACTATACTATACTATACTATACTATACTATACTATACTATACTATACTATACTATACTATACTATACTATACTATACTATACTATACTATACTATACTATACTATACTATACTATACTATACTATACTATACTATACTATACTATACTATACTATACTATACTATACTATACTATACTATACTATACTATACTATACTATACTATACTATACTATACTATACTATACTATACTATACTATACTATACTATACTATACTATACTATACTATACTATACTATACTATACTATACTATACTATACTATACTATACTATACTATACTATACTATACTATACTATACTATACTATACTATACTATACTATACTATACTATACTATACTATACTATGTGAAGGTAGGTGAAAAATCTTCCATCAGATACCCAGGTCTTTTACCCCCTGGGTTATGTTGGATTCCTACCGACTAAAAACACCTCCTTTCTCTTCCTTCAGCCCTGCGGAACTGTCTGTCATGATATTCCTTCGCAGGGTCGGATAGACCTAATTAGTCTCTACTTCTACCTGCAACAGCATCTTTCTGTGCTTCTTTTCCTCCCTCAGCTTTTTGTGAACTTCCTTGACTAGAGAGCAGGTCGCATCCCAGTTCTCTTTCTTTCTTGTCATTACTTCTATTATGTTTTCAGTATATATACTCTGTTCTATTAGATCCTCTGCGTGCCTACGCTCGTTATCAAATCTTGGACACCAAAACATCCTCTAATTGGTTTGCGCAAGAGGGACAGTTTGGTGACGTGTCGAGTCCAAACTTGTGCAGATATTTTCTGTACCCTCCATGTCTCGTAAGAAATTGCGTTAGGTGGTAGTTCACCTCGCCATGCTTTCGCTTTAGCCAAGACTCTATTTTCGGTATAAGTCTAAAGTCCATCTCCCCTTTCCCATCTCTTCTGCCAGGCCTGCATGGTTTTCCGTGTCTCCATGTTTGGAATCTCATTTGCATTTGGTGGACTTAATCTTTTGCGCTCATACACGCGTTTTGCCTCATCTGTCATTATGTCAATTGGGATTATTCCCGCTATAACATAAGCTACGTCATCCGATGTAGTTTTATATGCACTGCTTACTGTTAAGGCACATAATCTGTATACGGAGTTTAGTCTGGCCGCAACCGACTTAACTTTAAGAGCTTCCGCCCATATTGGGGCCGCGTATAAAATGTTTGATTTTACCACTGAAGAGATTAGCTTCCTGTTCCCATGCCTAGGTCCCCCTACGTTTGGCATCATCCTAGACAAAGCTACCACGATGTTCGATGCCTTAGTGCATATTTTTTCAATATGTGATCTGAACTTTAGTTTGTCATCTATTACCACTCCTAGGTACGTAAGTTGTTGCTGGGTCATTATGATGTGTTTTCCTATTTTTATGTTTATTTTCTCCCGTTTTCGACGACTGCTTAAAAGTAATGCTTCTGTTTTATGTTCTGCTAGTTCCAAGCCGTTCGAATTCATCCATGACCTGATGGCATACACCGTTTCGTTCGCCAGTAGTTCGACTTCGTCTACATGCCTAGCAGTTACTACGATCACGATGTCGTCTGCGAAGCATACTGTTTTTGCCCCCTCTGGTGTGTTAAGGTTCAGTACCCCATTGTAAATAATATTCCTCAGTAACGGTCCTAGAACCGATCCCTGTGGAACGCCTGCGGTTATGTTGTATGTACGAGTGCCCAAATCCGTGTGATAATGAAGCTCCCTCTCAGAAAAGTAGCTCCCCACAATTTTAGTCAAGTACACCGGTACTCCAAGTCTGCCTAGGTTGATCAGTTTGCAGTATTAAATGCATTTTTTACATCTAGAGTTATCAATGCGCAGTATTTCATTCTTGCTCCCTGACCTTCTATAGATCTTTTCGCTGTGTCCACTACTATCTTAACCGCATCAATTGTCGATCTCGACTTCCTGAATCCGTACTGGTGATTGGACAGTCCACCCCTTGCCTCCACAATTGGGACCAATCTATTGTATATTACCCTCTCCAAAGCTTTCCCAATATAATCAAGCAGACATATTGGCCTGTACGACGAAGGGTCTCCTAATGTTTTGTTCGGTTTTGGAATGAGAACCAAGATCTGTTTCTTCCAGCAATCAGGAAAAGTTCCCTCCTCCAAGCAACGGTTGAATACTTCAACAAATAGGCTTGGATTGATTTGCATTGCCTTTTTTAATGCCTTGTTAGGGATACCATCAGGGCCTGGAGCTTTTTTGTCTGATAGCTTCATCGCTATCTGGATAAGTTCCTCTTCCGTTACTGCCGTTACTGTATCCGGACTTATAGTCGTGTTGTTAGCACAGAATACACAGAACTGTAAAAAGTGACGTGTGAAAAAGGCCCAAATCAGTTGCGAGGGTAGCTTTCGAAGAAAGAGACAGAAAGCTTTTTTTGGTAGTGAAGTGCCAAGGTGTAAAAACAGGCCGCAACAATCAACACAAATGGCGTGATCAAAACAAAAATAGCAAAACACAAACCACGTTAAACAAATGCATTAGTTCAACAAAAGTTGTTTTTTGTGCAAAAAAAAATGTATTTAGTAATATTGTTTTGTTTTATAATGTTATTTACTTACAATTAGTATTGTGGTTATTTTGTTGAACTATTTATGGTTTTTAATCCAAATTTTTAATATTTTTAATTAGGCTTAAGTTCATGAAATTTAATTTTTATTAAATTATTTTTATGAAGAAAGGAATTTTACAACATGAAAATTAATTAAAATTGTTATTGATAATCTTTCATTCTTGACGTGGCTCGGGCTCGAACCCTGGCCGGCAGGTTACCATGACATGTTTCGATCGCAACCACTCGATCTCCTCAGATGGATTTGCCGTCTTACACTCGCAGCCATCGACGACTGCTGACGTCACTAGTCAAACATCAATCCTTAAACCAAATTGTATTTTAACATTTGGTAGATCGAAATTTGCTTTCCTGAATGATTATCCATTTTAATTGATTTTACATGTTTTTTCCTTTACTTTTTTTTTTTTTTTTTTTTTTTTTTTTAAGAAAAATTCTTGACGAAAGTACGAAAAAACAGAAGTAAAGGAAAAAACATGTAAAATCAATTAAAATGGATAATCATTCAGGAAAGCAAATTTCGATCTACCAAATGTTAAAATACAATTTGGTTTAAGGATTGATGTTTGACTAGTGACGTCAGCAGTCGTCGATGGCTGCGAGTGTAAGACGGCAAATCCATCTGAGGAGATCGAGTGGTTGCGATCGAAACATGTCATGGTAACCTGCCGGCCAGGGTTCGAGCCCGAGCCACGTCAAGAATGAAAGATTATCAATAACAATTTTAATTAATTTTCATGTTGTAAAATTCCTTTCTTCATAAAAATAATTTAATAAAAATTAAATTTCATGAACTTAAGCCTAATTAAAAATATTAAAAATTTGGATTAAAAACCATAAATAGTTCAACAAAATAACCACAATACTAATTGTAAGTAAATAACATTATAAAACAAAACAATATTACTAAATACATTTTTTTTTGCACAAAAAACAACTTTTGTTGAACTAATGCATTTGTTTAACGTGGTTTGTGTTTTGTTATTTTTGTTTTGATCACGCCATTTGTGTTGATTGTTGCGGCCTGTTTTTACACCTTGGCACTTCACTACCAAAAAAAGCTTTCTGTCTCTTTCTTCGAAAGCTACCCTCGCAACTGATTTGGGCCTTTTTCACACGTCACTTTTTACAGTTCTGTGTATTCTGTGCTAACAACACGACTATAAGTCCGGACACAGTAACGGCAGTAACGGAAGAGGAACTTATCCAGATAGCGATGAAGCTATCAGACAAAAAAGCTCCAGGCCCTGATGGTATCCCTAACAAGGCATTAAAAAAGGCAATGCAAATCAATCCAAGCCTATTTGTTGAAGTATTCAACCGTTGCTTGGAGGAGGGAACTTTTCCTGATTGCTGGAAGAAACAGATCTTGGTTCTCATTCCAAAACCGAACAAAACATTAGGAGACCCTTCATCGTACAGGCCAATATGTCTGCTTGATTATATTGGGAAAGCTTTGGAGAGCCTATTTCTTCTGTTTTTTTGAAGGGCAGGGTAACTATATACCTTCCCGTATCGTTTCTACGAGTTGTTTGTTTAAAATTGTGTTCCACCATATTGTCCTCGTCTGACCTCAAAATCTGTTTTGGGTTTTCCTCCACCTCCCAAAAGCTTGTGAGGATTCGGTCAAGGGACGATGTATTCAATAAAGAGATTGTTGTTTTGGGTTGAGTAGTTTTTGTAGTTGGTCCCAGCCAAATACTGTTTTTTGTGCCAAAAGGGATCCAATAGACCGCATCGGTGTGTCCATGCAATAAATCGAGGGGCCTACGTCGAGGTCTATTAGCAAGTCGATGGGTCTACTTTGATTAAAGTGAGGGTCTCCAAGTTGCAATTTTGCAGCCTGAATGAGGTTTAGCATGTTCAACGTTTGAGGTGGTAAATTAGAGGGAAGGGTCTTGAGAACTGGGGCCCAAACTTCTAACTTAAACGATGTGTCCACCCGTGAGCAAAGGTTAAGCAAACATGCTTTAGTTGAAGTTTCCGAAACTGTTTGACTCAAACCAGTAACGTGAACTACGGTTCTTTTAGTGGGTAATTGTAATCGGTTTTTTAATTTGTCCGATACAAAGGTTGATTGCGATCCAGGGTCGATGATGGCTCTAGCCTGGTATCTTTGACCTCTAGTTTCTATTTCGACAATGGCAGTGAAAAGCAACGTTTCTTGTTCTGAGTGATTTGTTGTCGATTGGCTATTTTCGCGTAGGGTCAGGGAAGTGAGGTTTGGAATACCTGATCTTGTAGTGTACTGTATGTATTGGGCTTGAGCTGCGGCACTTATACTTGGTTGCACGTCAGCGTTATTTTGTGGCAAGGTTGTTGGCTGGGTCACTGTTACCTTGTGCAACAAAGTGTTGTGTTTTTGTTTACACAGCCTACAACTGTATTTACTAGGGCACTCCCTGACACTATGACTAATCGACAGACAGTTGTAACATGAATTTGTGACTCCTACGATATGAATTCGATCTCTAACATTTTTTTCTAAGAATGTGGGGCATGATCGTAGGGTGTGTGACTCGCTACAATGTTGGCACGTTATGGCGTTAGTATTAGAACTTCTGACGGGTTTACTTTTGTTCTGAATGTAACTCTAAGAATTAGCAATATTCGTTTGAAATGAATTAATGTTACGTTTATTGTGGTTATTTTTTGCGACTTCAGACTTGGGAGGTACGGATTTGTCCTTTGATGATTTTATATTGCCTACTGATTCCAGGGTCTTAAATTTGTGGGTCAAAAACTTGTCGAATTCTTGCCAATTGGGTATTTCGGCACAATCTTCACGAGAATTTTCAAATTCTTGAACAAGGGCCCTAGGAAGTTTTTGCGAGCAAATATAAATTAAAAACGACTCCCATGTCGAAGTGTTAATGCCTAGGGTGCCTAATGTCTGCCTACAATCATTTATTGTCCTTTGTAATTTTTTAATTGAGGCTCCAGAGTCTGTAGAGGCATGAGGCAGATCCAAAATAATTTTATATTGCTCATTTACCTGCATCCATTTATTTTCGTACCGGTCAACTAAATTTTTCCAGGCCATGATAAAACCGTTATTTGTTAAATGGACGTGCGTAATTGCATCTCTGGCCTCTCCCCCGGTTTTTTGAGTCAGATAAAAAAACCTTTCAACATTGCTAATTTTAGGATTTCTAATGTATATGGCTGTGAACAAGTCACGAAAACTCGGCCATAATTTATAATCCCCAAAAAATGTGTCGGTGTCGCAAGGAGGGAGTCTTATTGAGGAAACATCTCTTTCTAACGGAATATTTGACTGACGTTCAACTTTTTCCATGGTTGTGTCCGAAAGCGCATGGATTTCAGCGTTGACTGACGAAAGACAATTTTTGTAAGCCATTAGCGCAGCTTGGTATCGCTCCCGTAATATTTTTTTGTCAATTGGTTTATCACCATCCTGATCTAAGTCCCTTCATTCTTCATATGACCTTTTTACTTGGGGTCCATTCTACTCGAATAACTTCCAACGCGTGTACATTATCTTCAGTACGCGCTTCTGCTTGAATCTTCTCAAAGTCGACTAAATCGTTTGTGCAATTGACGAATTTTTTCAGGGACATATTTGTTAATTAAAAAAGAGTCAGAATATAATAAAATTGAGTCAAAAAAATTGCCTGCTAGCGATAAAACAAATTGTGTCTTAAAAATTTTGAGTCAAATATTGTTTTAATTTCCCCGGTTAATTTTTCAAAATTTGACGAATTGGTAACTCGGTTTTTATTTATTAAGATAGTGACGTCACGGTTATTTTTCTCTTAAAAATTGCAGCGGCAAAAAATTAAAGAGTAACACAACAAGCAAGAATATTTATTTCTTGTTGTGTTGTATAGGTACTTAGACTTACTTGTTGTGTTGTTGTTGTTGATTTTTTTTTTTTCGCTGCACTTTGATGACGTTGTTACGGCGCCAAGGAATTTGGGTCCCGTTATATTTGTTTTTAATTTAAAGAAGTTTTCTTCTTTTTTATATTTTATTTTTAGGGTCACACACTTATTTTACTTTAATTTTTTGTAAAATAAAATTTATACAACTGTCGGTAGGTATTTGTTGTTCTACATATTTATTTTTTACAAAAATTTATCCGGTTCGCTTAGGACCAATGTTTAGGTTGTTTTTTTGTTTTTGTATACCTAAATTACCACGGTTCTTTTACTTTTGTTATAAATAAAAACAATTTTATATTTTTTATTTTGATTTAACCTTTATTTTTAAATTCACTTTTTTGTTTTGTTAAAGTTACAATGGTTTGGTTTTATTAAATTCACTTTTTGTTAAATTATGTTTTGTTATTTGCTTTTCACTCACTGTGGTCGTCTCAATGTTCAAAACTAGAGTGAGTTTTATGTTTTTTAAAAAAAAGTAATTTACATGTTAATAATAGAAAAGGAGAAAGAGAATAAGCAAACAAAGTTCAGGGTGGCCAACTTTCAGTGCTGAACAATATCCATTTATGCAATAATTCTATATTTTTTTATTTTTAATAATACCCAAACCAAAAAAGGGTAAGGGTGTAGTGTATGCGCACTTATGCACATCACTGTAATAACATATATGTAACATTAAACCTAAGAAGCAAAATTATTTAATTTAAATTTAGTAAGAAATTCGTGTTTAGTCAGCAATAATTGTAAGTTCAATGATTCCCCAAACTGTCGCAACAGAAATATTTGTTGATGTTTAAAAATTCAATGTCAATTAAATTCCAATGAATATTTTTATCGTGGGAATTTGGCATTGTCAATTTGTTTATGAGAAATGCTGACTACTAGGATATTTTAGTATATAAGACGCTATAATAATTCAATAAAATCAGAATTAATTGAGCATTCAAATTGATTGACTTATTATTTCTCAAAAAGGGCATTTTAATGCTCGTCTAATGCAGCAGAAGTGCTTAGCAATACTTACCCCTTTTTTTACGCTAAAAATCATCCGACCACTACAAGATGATGGCACGGCTGAAAAGAGACGCACAGCTCCACAATCCGAAGATTAAAGCAGGAGATTTTAATGCATGGGCTACTGAATGGGGAAGCAAGACAACGAACAACAGGGGTCGCATCCTCCTGGAGACCTTTTCTGGTGACGACTTGACACTGGCCAATAGAGGAGGGGCGAATACATTTAGGGCAAGAGGCCTGGGATCAATCGTGGACCTTACGTTTGTAAGTGGTTCATTGGTCCGGAAAATGGACTGGATGGTCATAAGCATTACACACATAGTGACCACCAGGCCATAATTTTCTGTATTAAAGAACCAAAGAGAGGGCAAAACCGGGCGAAGGACGCACACCCGACTTATAGGGGATGGGCAGCTGAAAAAATGGACGTGGAAACCTTTAAGGACACAATTTTTAACGCCCGATCTTTTGATGGCACAGCCTCGGAAATGGGCGAACATCTAATGTCGAAACTTAAACAGGCGTGTGACACTTCCATGACGAGACGAAGGGATTCGAAAAACTGGCGACCATTATACTGGTGGGTGGAACCCAGAAATAAATAGCCTGCACAAACAATGCCTCAGTGCTAGAAGAAGAGCCAACGCGAAAGAAACCGACCCGACTTTATTGAAAGACAGAACGAATATAAGCGACTAAGGAAAGAATTCCAACGCGCTATAACAAGGAGTAAAATTAATTGCTTTAGGCAGATATGCCTGGATGCGGATGCAGATCCATGGGGAAAGGCATATAAATTAGTTACTTCCCGCCTCAAGGTATGAAGATCACCACAACCCACATGCCCCCTATTAGTGAGACAAATTGTTGAAACTCTGTTTCCGAGACACACCGAAGCTCTGCGCACTAACAACACAGAATACACAGAACTGTCACGAGACGGAAGATTTTGCGTTTTTTTGTCTCTTTCAAAGAAAGCTGCCCTTTTGAATTTCTCTTTTCATCATCTTCTATGCCGCAATACAATGAACACTAATTTATTTAGTTAAGATTTATCTACAAAACTGTTGTAAAAATTAACTTTTAAGTTCACCACAACACGAGTAAATAATATTTAAGTAAGTAAATAACCCAAATTTTTAATATTTTTAATTAGGCTTTAGTTCATGAAATTTAATTTTTATTAAATTATTTTTATGAAGAAAGGAATTTTACAACATGAAAATTAATTAAAATTGTTATTGATAATCTTTCATTCTTGACGTGGCTCGGGCTCGAACCCTGGCCGGCAGGTTACCATGACATGTTTCGATCGCAACCACTCGATCTCCTCAGATGGATTTGGCGTCTTACACTCGCAGCCATCGACGACTGCTGACGTCACTAGTCAAACATCAATCCTTAAACCAAATTGTATTTTAACATTTGGTAGATCGAAATTTGCTTTCCTGAATGATTATCCATTTTAATTGATTTTACATGTTTTTTCCTTAAAAAAAAAAAAAAAAAAAAAAAAAAAAAAGTAAAGGAAAAAACATGTAAAATCAATTAAAATGGATAATCATTCAGGAAAGCAAATTTCGATCTACCAAATGTTAAAATACAATTTGGTTTAAGGATTGATGTTTGACTAGTGACGTCAGCAGTCGTCGATGGCTGCGAGTGTAAGACGCCAAATCCATCTGAGGAGATCGAGTGGTTGCGATCGAAACATGTCATGGTAACCTGCCGGCCAGGGTTCGAGCCCGAGCCACGTCAAGAATGAAAGATTATCAATAACAATTTTAATTAATTTTCATGTTGTAAAATTCCTTTCTTCATAAAAATAATTTAATAAAAATTAAACTTCATGAACTAAAGCCTAATTAAAAATATTAAAAATTTGGGTTATTTACTTACTTAAATATTATTTACTCGTGTTGTGGTGAACTTAAAAGTTAATTTTTACAACAGTTTTGTAGATAAATCTTAACTAAATAAATTAGTGTTCATTGTATTGCGGCATAGAAGATGATGAAAAGAGAAATTCAAAAGGGCAGCTTTCTTTGAAAGAGACAAAAAAACGCAAAATCTTCCGTCTCGTGACAGTTCTGTGTATTCTGTGTTGTTAGTGCGCAGAGCTTCGGTGTGTCTCGGAAACAGAGTTTCAACAATTTGTCTCACTAATAGGGGGCATGTGGGTTGTGGTGATCTTCATACCTTGAGGCGGGAAGTAACTAATTTATATGCCTTTCCCCATGGATCTGCATCCGCATCCAGGCATATCTGCCTAAAGCAATTAATTTTACTCCTTGTTATAGCGCGTTGGAATTCTTTCCTTAGTCGCTTATATTCGTTCTGTCTTTCAATAAAGTCGGGTCGGTTTCTTTCGCGTTGGCTCTTCTTCTAGCACTGAGGCATTGTTTGTGCAGGCTATTTATTTCTGGGTTCCACCCACCAGTATAATGGTCGCCAGTTTTTCGAATCCCTTCGTCTCGTCATGGAAGTGTCACACGCCTGTTTAAGTTTCGACATTAGATGTTCGCCCATTTCCGAGGCTGTGCCATCAAAAGATCGGGCGTTAAAAATTGTGTCCTTAAAGGTTTCCACGTCCATTTTTTCAGCTGCCCATCCCCTATAAGTCGGGTGTGCGTCCTTCGCCCGGTTTTGCCCTCTCTTTGGTTCT
Organism: Pollenia angustigena; assembly: GCA_930367215.1. Classification (NCBI taxonomy): domain Eukaryota; kingdom Metazoa; phylum Arthropoda; class Insecta; order Diptera; family Polleniidae; genus Pollenia; species Pollenia angustigena. The sequence continues at coordinate 3,066,843 of OV884061.1, read as the reverse complement.
TTAATACAGAAAATTATGGCCTGGTGGTCACTATGTGTGTAATGCTCACTGACCATCCAGTCCATTTTCCGGACCAATGAACCACTTACAAACGTAAGGTCCACGATTGATCCCAGGCCTCTTGCCCTAAATGTATTCGCCCCTCCTCTATTGGCCAGTGTCAAGTCGTCACCAGAAAAGGTCTCCAGGAGGATGCGACCCCTGTTGTTCGTTGTCTTGCTTCCCCATTCAGTAGCCCATGCATTAAAATCTCCTGCTTTAATCTTCGGATTGTGGAGCTGTGCGTCTCTTTTCAGCCGTGCCATCATCTTGTAGTGGTCGGATGATTTTTAGCGTAAAAAAAGGGGTAAGTATTGCTAAGCACTTCTGCTGCATTAGACGAGCATTAAAATGCCCTTTTTGAGAAATAATAAGTCAATCAATTTGAATGCTCAATTAATTCTGATTTTATTGAATTATTATAGCGTCTTATATACTAAAATATCCTAGTAGTCAGCATTTCTCATAAACAAATTGACAATGCCAAATTCCCACGATAAAAATATTCATTGGAATTTAATTGACATTGAATTTTTAAACATCAACAAATATTTCTGTTGCGACAGTTTGGGGAATCATTGAACTTACAATTATTGCTGACTAAACACGAATTTCTTACTAAATTTAAATTAAATAATTTTGCTTCTTAGGTTTAATGTTACATATATGTTATTACAGTGATGTGCATAAGTGCGCATACACTACACCCTTACCCTTTTTTGGTTTGGGTATTATTAAAAATAAAAAAATATAGAATTATTGCATAAATGGATATTGTTCAGCACTGAAAGTTGGCCACCCTGAACTTTGTTTGCTTATTCTCTTTCTCCTTTTCTATTCTTAACATGTAAATTACTTTTTTTTAAAAAACATAAAACTCACTCTAGTTTTGAACATTGAGACGACCACAGTGAGTGAAAAGCAAATAACAAAACATAATTTAACAAAAAGTGAATTTAATAAAACCAAACCATTGTAACTTTAACAAAACAAAAAAAGTGAATTTAAAAATAAAGGTTAAATCAAAATAAAAATAAAAAATATAAAATTGTTTTTATTTATAACAAAAGTAAAAGAACCGTGGTAATTTAGGTATACAAAAACAAAAAAACAACCTAAACATTGGTCCTAAACAAACCGGATAAATTTTTGTAAAAAATAAATAGAACAACAAATACCTACCGACAGTTGTATAAATTTTATTTTACAAAAAATTAAAGTAAAATAAGTGTGTGACCCTAAAAATAAAATATAAAAAAGAAGAAAACTTCTTTAAATTAAAAACAAATATAACCTTGGCGCCGTAACAACGTCATCAAAGTGCAGCGAAAAAAAAAAACATCAACAACAACAACACAACAAGTAAGTCTAAGTACCTATACAACACAACAAGAAATAAATATTCTTGCTTGTTGTGTTACTCTTTAATTTTTTGCCGCTGCAATTTTTAAGAGAAAAATAACCGTGACGTCACTATCTTAATAAATAAAAACCGAGTTACCAATTCGTCAAATTTTGAAAAATTAACCGGGGAAATTAAAACAATATTTGACTCAAAATTTTTAAGACACAATTTGTTTTATCGCTAGCAGGCAATTTTTTTGACTCAATTTTATTATATTCTGACTCTTTTTTAATTAACAAATATGTCCCTGAAAAAATTCGTCAATTGCACAAACGATTTAGTCGACTTTGAGAAGATTCAAGCAGAAGCGCGTACTGAAGATAATGTACACGCGTTGGAAGTTATTCGAGTAGAATGGACCCCAAGTAAAAAGGTCATATGAAGAATGTAGGGACTTAGATCAGGATGGTGATAAACCAATTGACAAAAAAATATTACGGGAGCGATACCAAGCTGCGCTAATGGCTTACAAAAATTGTCTTTCGTCAGTCAACGCTGAAATCCATGCGCTTTCGGACACAACCATGGAAAAAGTTGAACGTCAGTCAAATATTCCGTTAGAAAGAGATGTTTCCTCAATAAGACTCCCTCCTTGCGACACCGACACATTTTTTGGGGATTATAAATTATGGCCGAGTTTTCGTGACTTGTTCACAGCCATATACATTAGAAATCCTAAAATTAGCAATGTTGAAAGGTTTTTTTATCTGACTCAAAAAACCGGGGGAGAGGCCAGAGATGCAATTACGCACGTCCATTTAACAAATAACGGTTTTATCATGGCCTGGAAAAATTTAGTTGACCGGTACGAAAATAAATGGATGCAGGTAAATGAGCAATATAAAATTATTTTGGATCTGCCTCATGCCTCTACAGACTCTGGAGCCTCAATTAAAAAATTACAAAGGACAATAAATGATTGTAGGCAGACATTAGGCACCCTAGGCATTAACACTTCGACATGGGAGTCGTTTTTAATTTATATTTGCTCGCAAAAACTTCCTAGGGCCCTTGTTCAAGAATTTGAAAATTCTCGTGAAGATTGTGCCGAAATACCCAATTGGCAAGAATTCGACAAGTTTTTGACCCACAAATTTAAGACCCTGGAATCAGTAGGCAATATAAAATCATCAAAGGACAAATCCGTACCTCCCAAGTCTGAAGTCGCAAAAAATACCCACAATAAACGTAACATTAATTCATTTCAAACGAATATTGCTAATTCTGAGAGTTACATTCAGAACAAAAGTAAACCCGTCAGAAGTTCTAATACTAACGCCATAACGTGCCAACATTGTAGCGAGTCACACACCCTACGATCATGCCCCACATTCTTAGAAAAAAATGTTAGAGATCGAATTCATATCGTAGGAGTCACAAATTCATGTTACAACTGTCTGTCGATTAGTCATAGTGTCAGGGAGTGCCCTAGTAAATACAGTTGTAGGCTGTGTAAACAAAAACACAACACTTTGTTGCACAAGGTAACAGTGACCCAGCCAACAACCTTGCCACAAAATAACGCTGACGTGCAACCAAGTATAAGTGCCGCAGCTCAAGCCCAATACATACAGTACACTACAAGATCAGGTATTCCAAACCTCACTTCCCTGACCCTACGCGAAAATAGCCAATCGACAACAAATCACTCAGAACAAGAAACGTTGCTTTTCACTGCCATTGTCGAAATAGAAACTAGAGGTCAAAGATACCAGGCTAGAGCCATCATCGACCCTGGATCGCAATCAACCTTTGTATCGGACAAATTAAAAAACCGATTACAATTACCCACTAAAAGAACCGTAGTTCACGTTACTGGTTTGAGTCAAACAGTTTCGGAAACTTCAACTAAAGCATGTTTGCTTAACCTTTGCTCACGGGTGGACACATCGTTTAAGTTAGAAGTTTGGGCCCCAGTTCTCAAGACCCTTCCCTCTAATTTACCACCTCAAACGTTGAACATGCTAAACCTCATTCAGGCTGCAAAATTGCAACTTGGAGACCCTCACTTTAATCAAAGTAGACCCATCGACTTGCTAATAGACCTCGACGTAGGCCCCTCGATTTATTGCATGGACATACCGATGCGGTCTATTGGATCCCTTTTGGCACAAAAAACAGTATTTGGCTGGGACCAACTACAAAAACTACTCAACCCAAAACAACAATCTCTTTATTGAATACATCGTCCCTTGACCGAATCCTCACACGCTTTTGGGAGGTGGAGGAAAACCCAAAACAGATTTTGAGGTCAGACGAGGACAATATGGTGGAACACAATTTTAAACAAACAACTCGTAGAAACGATACGGGAAGGTATATAGTTACCCTGCCCTTCAAAAAAACAGAAGAAATAGGCTCTCCAAAGCTTTCCCAATATAATCAAGCAGACATATTGGCCTGTACGATGAAGGGTCTCCTAATGTTTTGTTCGGTTTTGGAATGAGAACCAAGATCTGTTTCTTCCAGCAATCAGGAAAAGTTCCCTCCTCCAAGCAACGGTTGAATACTTCAACAAATAGGCTTGGATTGATTTGCATTGCCTTTTTTAATGCCTTGTTAGGGATACCATCAGGGCCTGGAGCTTTTTTGTCTGATAGCTTCATCGCTATCTGGATAAGTTCCTCTTCCGTTACTGCCGTTACTGTATCCGGACTTATAGTCGTGTTGTTAGCACAGAATACACAGAACTGTAAAAAGTGACGTGTGAAAAAGGCCCAAATCAGTTGCGAGGGTAGCTTTCGAAGAAAGAGACAGAAAGCTTTTTTTGGTAGTGAAGTGCCAAGGTGTAAAAACAGGCCGCAACAATCAACACAAATGGCGTGATCAAAACAAAAATAACAAAACACAAACCACGTTAAACAAATGCATTAGTTCAACAAAAGTTGTTTTTTGTGCAAAAAAAAATGTATTTAGTAATATTGTTTTGTTTTATAATGTTATTTACTTACAATTAGTATTGTGGTTATTTTGTTGAACTATTTATGGTTTTTAATCCAAATTTTTAATATTTTTAATTAGGCTTAAGTTCATGAAATTTAATTTTTATTAAATTATTTTTATGAAGAAAGGAATTTTACAACATGAAAATTAATTAAAATTGTTATTGATAATCTTTCATTCTTGACGTGGCTCGGGCTCGAACCCTGGCCGGCAGGTTACCATGACATGTTTCGATCGCAACCACTCGATCTCCTCAGATGGATTTGCCGTCTTACACTCGCAGCCATCGACGACTGCTGACGTCACTAGTCAAACATCAATCCTTAAACCAAATTGTATTTTAACATTTGGTAGATCGAAATTTGCTTTCCTGAATGATTATCCATTTTAATTGATTTTACATGTTTTTTCCTTTACTTCTGTTTTTTCGTACTTTCGTCAAGAATTTTTCTTGAAGTCCAAGTACATTTTTTGTTTTTTCATTTTGTCTTTCTCTTTTCTGTTGACCTTTTTCAGCACAACTTGAAGGACAAATGTACACATAGAGCTTGTGCCTTAGCTTTAACATAATTAGTATTGTGGTTATTTTGTTGAACTATTTATGGTTTTTAATCCAAATTTTTAATATTTTTAATTAGGCTTAAGTTCATGAAATTTAATTTTTATTAAATTATTTTTATGAAGAAAGGAATTTTACAACATGAAAATTAATTAAAATTATTATTGATAATCTTTCATTCTTGACGTGGCTCGGGCTCGAACCCTGGCCGGCAGGTTACCATGACATGTTTCGATCGCAACCACTCGATCTCCTCAGATGGATTTGCCGTCTTACACTCGCAGCCATCGACGACTGCTGACGTCACTAGTCAAACATCAATCCTTAAACCAAATTGTATTTTAACATTTGGTAGATCGAAATTTGCTTTCCTGAATGATTATCCATTTTAATTGATTTTACATGTTTTTTCCTTTACTTTTTTTTTTTTTTTTTTTTTTTTTTTTTAAGGAAAAAACATGTAAAATCAATTAAAATGGATAATCATTCAGGAAAGCAAATTTCGATCTACCAAATGTTAAAATACAATTTGGTTTAAGGATTGATGTTTGACTAGTGACGTCAGCAGTCGTCGATGGCTGCGAGTGTAAGACGCCAAATCCATCTGAGGAGATCGAGTGGTTGCGATCGAAACATGTCATGGTAACCTGCCGGCCAGGGTTCGAGCCCGAGCCACGTCAAGAATGAAAGATTATAAATAACAATTTTAATTAATTTTCATGTTGTAAAATTCCTTTCTTCATAAAAATAATTTAATAAAAATTAAATTTCATGAACTAAAGCCTAATTAAAAATATTAAAAATTTGGGTTATTTACTTACTTAAATATTATTTACTCGTGTTGTGGTGAACTTAAAAGTTAATTTTTACAACAGTTTTGTAGATAAATCTTAACTAAATAAATTAGTGTTCATTGTATTGCGGCATAGAAGATGATGAAAAGAGAAATTCAAAAGGGCAGCTTTCTTTGAAAGAGACAAAAAAACGCAAAATCTTCCGTCTCGTGACAGTTCTGTGTATTCTGTGTTGTTAGTGCGCAGAGCTTCGGTGTGTCTCGGAAACAGAGTTTCAACAATTTGTCTCACTAATAGGGGGCATGTGGGTTGTGGTGATCTTCATACCTTGAGGCGGGAAGTAACTAATTTATATGCCTTTCCCCATGGATCTGCATCCGCATCCAGGCATATCTGCCTAAAGCAATTAATTTTACTCCTTGTTATAGCGCGTTGGAATTCTTTCCTTAGTCGCTTATATTCGTTCTGTCTTTCAATAAAGTCGGGTCGGTTTCTTTCGCGTTGGCTCTTCTTCTAGCACTGAGGCATTGTTTGTGCAGGCTATTTATTTCTGGGTTCCACCCACCAGTATAATGGTCGCCAGTTTTTCGAATCCCTTCGTCTCGTCATGGAAGTGTCACATGCCTGTTTAAGTTTCGACATTAGATGTTCGCCCATTTCCGAGGCTGTGCCATCAAAAGATCGGGCGTTAAAAATTGTGTCCTTAAAGGTTTCCACGTCCATTTTTTCAGCTGCCCATCCCCTATAAGTCGGGTGTGCGTCCTTCGCCCGGTTTTGCCCTCTCTTTGGTTCTTTAATACAGAAAATTATGGCCTGGTGGTCACTATGTGTGTAATGCTCACTGACCATCCAGTCCATTTTCCGGACCAATGAACCACTTACAAACGTAAGGTCCACGATTGATCCCAGGCCTCTTGCCCTAAATGTATTCGCCCCTCCTCTATTGGCCAGTGTCAAGTCGTCACCAGAAAAGGTCTCCAGGAGGATGCGACCCCTGTTGTTCGTTGTCTTGCTTCCCCATTCAGTAGCCCATGCATTAAAATCTCCTGCTTTAATCTTCGGATTGTGGAGCTGTGCGTCTCTTTTCAGCCGTGCCATCATCTTGTAGTGGTCGGATGATTTTTAGCGTAAAAAAAGGGGTAAGTATTGCTAAGCACTTCTGCTGCATTAGACGAGCATTAAAATGCCCTTTTTGAGAAATAATAAGTCAATCAATTTGAATGCTCAATTAATTCTGATTTTATTGAATTATTATAGCGTCTTATATACTAAAATATCCTAGTAGTCAGCATTTCTCATAAACAAATTGACAATGCCAAATTCCCACGATAAAAATATTCATTGGAATTTAATTGACATTGAATTTTTAAACATCAACAAATATTTCTGTTGCGACAGTTTGGGGAATCATTGAACTTACAATTATTGCTGACTAAACACGAATTTCTTACTAAATTTAAATTAAATAATTTTGCTTCTTAGGTTTAATGTTACATATATGTTATTACAGTGATGTGCATAAGTGCGCATACACTACACCCTTACCCTTTTTTGGTTTGGGTATTATTAAAAATAAAAAAATATAGAATTATTGCATAAATGGATATTGTTCAGCACTGAAAGTTGGCCACCCTGAACTTTGTTTGCTTATTCTCTTTCTCCTTTTCTATTCTTAACATGTAAATTACTTTTTTTTAAAAAACATAAAACTCACTCTAGCTTTGAACATTGAGACGACCACAGTGAGTGAAAAGCAAATAACAAAACATAATTTAACAAAAAGTGAATTTAATAAAACCAAACCATTGTAACTTTAACAAAACAAAAAAAGTGAATTTAAAAATAAAGGTTAAATCAAAATAAAAATAAGAAATATAAAATTGTTTTTATTTATAACAAAAGTAAAAGAACCGTGGTAATTTAGGTATACAAAAACAAAAAAACAACCTAAACATTGGTCCTAAACAAACCGGATAAATTTTTGTAAAAAATAAATAGAACAACAAATACCTACCGACAGTTGTATAAATTTTATTTTACAAAAAATTAAAGTAAAATAAGTGTGTGACCCTAAAAATAAAATATAAAAAAGAAGAAAACTTCTTTAAATTAAAAACAAATATAACGGGACCCAAATTCCTTGGCGCCGTAACAACGTCATCAAAGTGCAGCGAAAAAAAAAACATCAACAACAACAACACAACAAGTAAGTCTAAGTACCTATACAACACAACAAGAAATAAATATTCTTGCTTGTTGTGTTACTCTTTAATTTTTTGCCGCTGCAATTTTTAAGAGAAAAATAACCGTGACGTCACTATCTTAATAAATAAAAACCGAGTTACCAATTCGTCAAATTTTGAAAAATTAACCGGGGAAATTAAAACAATATTTGACTCAAAATTTTTAAGACACAATTTGTTTTATCGCTAGCAGGCAATTTTTTTGACTCAATTTTATTATATTCTGACTCTTTTTTAATTAACAAATATGTCCCTGAAAAAATTCGTCAATTGCACAAACGATTTAGTCGACTTTGAGAAGATTCAAGCAGAAGCGCGTACTGAAGATAATGTACACGCGTTGGAAGTTATTCGAGTAGAATGGACCCCAAGTAAAAAGGTCATATGAAGAATGTAGGGACTTAGATCAGGATGGTGATAAACCAATTGACAAAAAAATATTACGGGAGCGATACCAAGCTGCGCTAATGGCTTACAAAAATTGTCTTTCGTCAGTCAACGCTGAAATCCATGCGCTTTCGGACACAACCATGGAAAAAGTTGAACGTCAGTCAAATATTCCGTTAGAAAGAGATGTTTCCTCAATAAGACTCCCTCCTTGCGACACCGACACATTTTTTGGGGATTATAAATTATGGCCGAGTTTTCGTGACTTGTTCACAGCCATATACATTAGAAATCCTAAAATTAGCAATGTTGAAAGGTTTTTTTATCTGACTCAAAAAACCGGGGGAGAGGCCAGAGATGCAATTACGCACGTCCATTTAACAAATAACGGTTTTATCATGGCCTGGAAAAATTTAGTTGACCGGTACGAAAATAAATGGATGCAGGTAAATGAGCAATATAAAATTATTTTGGATCTGCCTCATGCCTCTACAGACTCTGGAGCCTCAATTAAAAAATTACAAAGGACAATAAATGATTGTAGGCAGACATTAGGCACCCTAGGCATTAACACTTCGACATGGGAGTCGTTTTTAATTTATATTTGCTCGCAAAAACTTCCTAGGGCCCTTGTTCAAGAATTTGAAAATTCTCGTGAAGATTGTGCCGAAATACCCAATTGGCAAGAATTCGACAAGTTTTTGACCCACAAATTTAAGACCCTGGAATCAGTAGGCAATATAAAATCATCAAAGGACAAATCCGTACCTCCCAAGTCTGAAGTCGCAAAAAATACCCACAATAAACGTAAAATTAATTCATTTCAAACGAATATTGCTAATTCTGAGAGTTACATTCAGAACAAAAGTAAACCCGTCAGAAGTTCTAATACTAACGCCATAACGTGCCAACATTGTAGCGAGTCACACACCCTACGATCATGCCCCACATTCTTAGAAAAAAATGTTAGAGATCGAATTCATATCGTAGGAGTCACAAATTCATGTTACAACTGTCTGTCGATTAGTCATAGTGTCAGGGAGTGCCCTAGTAAATACAGTTGTAGGCTGTGTAAACAAAAACACAACACTTTGTTGCACAAGGTAACAGTGACCCAGCCAACAACCTTGCCACAAAATAACGCTGACGTGCAACCAAGTATAAGTGCCGCAGCTCAAGCCCAATACATACAGTACACTACAAGATCAGGTATTCCAAACCTCACTTCCCTGACCCTACGCGAAAATAGCCAATCGACAACAAATCACTCAGAACAAGAAACGTTGCTTTTCACTGCCATTGTCGAAATAGAAACTAGAGGTCAAAGATACCAGGCTACAGCCATCATCGACCCTGGATCGCAATCAACCTTTGTATCGGACAAATTAAAAAACCGATTACAATTACCCACTAAAAGAAACGTAGTTCACGTTACTGGTTTGAGTCAAACAGTTTCGGAAACTTCAACTAAAGCATGTTTGCTTAACCTTTGCTCACGGGTGGACACATCGTTTAAGTTAGAAGTTTGGGCCCCAGTTCTCAAGACCCTTCCCTCTAATTTACCACCTCAAACGTTGAACATGCTAAACCTCATTGAGGCTGCAAAATTGCAACTTGGAGACCCTCACTTTAATCAAAGTAGACCCATCGACTTGCTAATAGACCTCGACGTAGGCCCCTCGATTTATTGCATGGACACACCGATGCGGTCTATTGGATCCCTTTTGGCACAAAAAACAGTATTTGGCTGGATTGTGGGGGGACCAACTACAAAAACTACTCAACCCAAAACAACAATCTCTTTATTGAATACATCGTCCCTTGACCGAATCCTCACACGCTTTTGGGAGGTGGAGGAAAACCCAAAACAGATTTTGAGGTCAGACGAGGACAATATGGTGGAACACAATTTTAAACAAACAACTCGTAGAAACGATACGGGAAGGTATATAGTTACCCTGCCCTTCAAAAAAACAGAAGAAATAGGCTCTTCTCGCAACATTGCCATGGCTCAGTACCTAAGAATGGAACGCACACTCAGCCAAAAACCCGAAATAAAGCAATTATATGACAACGTTATTTTAGAATATATTGAGTTAGGACACATGAGGAAAATCGAACCCTCGGATATAAACAAACCTCCAAACTATTATCTGCCGCATCACGCAATAATAAAACCAGACCGATTGACCACTAAACTTAGAGTGGTTTTTAATGCCTCCAGCCCAACGTCAAATAAGAATAGTCTTAATGACATTTTATATCCAGGACCCATTCTTCAGCAAGATCTTGTTCTTCTGATGGCAAAATGGCGATTTTTCCGCTTTGTATTCAACGCCGACATTACAAAAATGTATCGTCAAATACTAGTCGACCCAACTCAAACCAAGTTTCAAAGAATCTTATTCAGAAAATCCAAAAATCACCCTATAGAAGATTACGAGCTTCTCACAGTCACATTTGGAGTTAATTGTGCCCCATATTTAGCCATCAGAACGCTTCTTCAGTAAGCTGAAGATGTGCAAATGACTCATCCCTTAGCGGCCAAGATTCTTAAACAAAATATGTATGTGGATGACGTCTTAGCAGGAGGTCATACTATAGAAGAAGCCATCAGAGCTAGAAAAGAATTAACTTCTGTCCTAAAATCAGCCGGCTTTGATCTAATGAAATGGAACTCTAATGAGCCACAAGTCATTCAAGATTTACCTAGTGAGACTCTACTACCACTCGACTGGTTAAATCTGTCCGAAAATGACGGGACCAAGACTCTAGGGATAAAATGGAACATTTCATCAGACTCCTTTACATTCACAGCCCCAGATATTAAAGTTAAAGAAGCGTATACAAAGAGGGAAGTTTTGTCTACAATTGCCAAATTTTTTGACCCATGTGGATGGATCGCTCCAATCATAATAGACGCTAAAGTAATCATGCAGCAAATATGGTTAGATAAGACAGACTGGGATGACATTTTAAAACCAATTTCTCAACATAAATGGAAAAAATTCGTAAATAATTTTCCCAATATTAAAACTATAAAGATACCCCGTTGGATTAAATATACACCCGTAAGTCACATCGAAATACATGGCTTCAGCGACGCTTCAGAAAAAGCTTATGCTGCTTCATTATACATTCGAATACAAAATGAAGAAACATCCATAAACACAACTCTTTTGGTATCAAAGACTCGAGTAGCCCCCCTCAAAAGCTTATCGCTACCACGCTTAGAACTTTGTGGAGCTGTATTGCTAGCTAACTTAGCATCAGGTCTTTTAAAAACCAGTGAATTTAAAAATGTAGTAACCCACTATTGGACTGACTCGACAATTGTATTATCGTGGCTTAAGAAACCGCCATGTACCTGGAACACGTTTGTTGGAAATCGAGTGTCGGAAATAATACAAAAGGTCGGGACTCAAAACTGGCATCATGTTGACTCAAAAATGAATCCCGCTGACCTAGCAAGTAGAGGTTGTTCACCAAGTGAGTTAGAATCTCATAGTCTATGGTGGAGTGGACCTTCGTGGTTAAAGTTGCCAAAACAGCAATGGCCATCCCCACGCCCTCCTCAGGATACAAATATAGAAGCCAAGAAAATTAAAATTCTAACAGTCACAAATACAGACGACCCATTAAGCCGATTTTCATCTCTACCCCGTGCCTATCGAGTCATAGCCTACATTTTACGTTTCGGAAGACCCATACCAAGAAGTCAAATCTCATCTTTAGAACCAACACCAGAAGAAATACAATCTGCAAAAAATCGCATCATAATTTGGACACAAAAAACTTTATTTCCTGACGAATATACTGCTTTACTTCATAAGCGTCCAATTTCCCCTCAAAGTAAACTCTTAACTCTTACGCCATTTCTCGATCGCAATGGGATTATAAGGGCCAATGGGCGTTTAGCGCAGTCCCCAGCATTAACGTTCAATGAACGCAGTCCAATTCTGTTGCCATATGAATCAAAATTGGCCAGAATGATAACAGAATTTGTGCACAAAATTACTTTGCATGGAGGAAATCAGCTCATGACCCGATTGATAAGAACCGAATTTTGGATTTTTCGTCTTAAGCCCTTAGTAAAAACCGTCATAAATAACTGCAAAACATGTGTTCTTTACAAAAAACACACTCAAAGTCAGATAATGGCCATCCCTTCCACCTGAGCGCAAAACACTATCAAGACCCTTTACCGTTACAGGTGTTGATTACGTTGGACCCTTTAATATACGAAACTTCACAGGTCGAGCTTGCCTCATCACAAAGGGTTATGTCTGCCTCTTTATCTGCTTTGCCACTAAAGCCATACATTTAGAGGCTGTAAGCGAATTAACAACTCAAGCCTTTTTGGCGGCGTTTTCTCGCTTTATAGGACGCCGTGGATGCCCTGCCATCATGTACTCGGACAATGGGACAAACTTCGTCGGAGCAGCAGAACTTTTAAAAAAGGATCGTTTAGAATTTCAAAAGACTCTTCAAAATCAACTCATTCATCAATATAGTCATCAAAACATTAACTGGAAATGTATCTCTCCCGGAGCTCCACACATGGGTGGACTCTGGGAAGCAGGCGTAAAGTCCTTTAAAACGCACTTAAAAAAATTATTGCCGAATACGAAAGTCACGTTTGAAGAGTTATCCACAATTTTAGCCCGTATTGAATCTTGCTTGAATTCTAGACCCCTAAGCCCTGCTAGCGATGACCCTAACGATTTGACCCCATTGACCCCTGGACACTTTTTAATTGGTACCCCACTCATGACCCCAGCCGAACCAGACTCAACTAACGAAAATATGACACTCGCCAACCGCTGGAAACGCATCAAGATTATCTACCATTCGTTTTGCCAAAGATGGAAAACAGAATACCTTGCCGAACTACATAAAAGATACAAGTGGAAGTTCCCACAGGAAAACGTAAAAGTAAATGACCTAGTCATCATCAAAGACACTAATTTACCCCCCAATGAATGGAAATTGGGCCGCGTAACAAAAACCTACTCTGGATCTGATAACAACATTAGGGTTGCTGACATTCGAACTGTAAACGGAACATGTACTCGACCCATTACTAAACTCGTTGTATTGTTTCATAATTAAAAATTCATTAACAAAATTCAAATTTATCGTCTTTTACCCCCTAGTTATGTCATCCAAAGTTCAACCCAGATGCCCCGACTGGAAATGGTCATGCGGGTTATGTAAGGAGGATCATGCGATAAGGACATGTAAAAAATTTCTTTCCGCCAGTGCCGACGAGCGATATGACATCATCAAAATTAAGCAGTACTGCATAAACTGCCTCGCTCGGTTACATCTTGTCAAAGATTGTAAAAATGAATTCGGATGTCGAGTATGCACAAAACGTCATAATACTCTTTTACATGATGCCCCACAACTGAAAAACTCACATGACCCAAGGCACCAACATCAACCCAATTGCTACGTTAAAAAATCTGAAGTAAAATCCAACTCAAGACCCATCTCAACTCATTCAACAACGACCCAAACAACACCAATTGACCCCGTAACATGGCCTAACGTTTTTATACCAACAGCCACCGTACAACTCGCCTCCCAGGAAAAGTCGGACAACTGGGCATCAGCAAGAGCGTTGATCAACCAATCCATCAGCACCTCACGAATTGCAATATCTACAGTAAGAAAGCTGAAGATGTCGTCAGTTGAATGGAACGGAGCTCGATTTACAAAATTTTATGTAAAAGCTCGTAATAGCCGGTCCAAATTTCATAAGAAATTACTCGCTCTCATCACCGAGGAGTTACCCCGTCGACCCTATTCAGCACCCATCCAGGACAATCCGTTCGAGGAGTTTACCGAAGACACCCTTGCTGACATAGACCCACGAGCCAACACCAAAATTGAATTGGAACTGGGTGGCGACGTTTTCCCATTTATACGACGTGACGGAGCCATTGAACTGGAAATGGGAAACGTCGTTGCTACGAAGACGGCCTTGGGTTACACCTTTGCGGGACCCACCAGTGTATTGTATTAACTTTCACCGACTCATGGGGGCCGGGATGTTCAGCACTGAAAGTTGGCCACCCTGAACTTTGTTTGCTTATTCTCTTTCTCCTTTTCTTTTCTTAACATGTAAATTACTTTTTTTAAAAAACATAAAACTCACTCTAGTTTTGAACATTGAGACGACCACAGTGAGTGAAAAGCAAATAACAAAACATAATTTAACAAAAAGTGAATTTAATAAAACCAAACCATTGTAACTTTAACAAAACAAAAAAAGTGAATTTAAAAATAAAGGTTAAATCAAAATAAAAATAAAAAATATAAAATTGTTTTTATTTATAACAAAAGTAAAAGAACCGTGATAATTTAGGTATACAAAAACAAAAAACAACCTAAACAGATATATTAGTACAAAGATTTTTATTATTGTATGTATATATTATTGTAAGTGTTAATATGTTTGTAAGAATTTTTTTTTATGACCTAAAATTTCTTAATTATATTTATGTACTTATGAAATAAACTTTTTTAAATTATTTTTATGTACACTTTTAACTTTTGATTTATCTATTTCTATAATTATGTTTAAATCGTCTATATCTAGTATTTTATATGGACCTTTGTATGGAGGCTCGAGTTTTTTCCTATTCTCGGCTTTTACTAAAACTAAGTCTCCGATTTTTAGTTCTATTGTATTTTGTTTTCTTTTAGATTCTAGTTTTCTTTTATTTTTAACTTCTAAAATTATGTCTCTTGCTTTTTGTAGTGAGTAACGAAGTCTAATCTTAAGCTCATTAAAATAATTGTCTAAGTTGTAAATATTTTTAGTGTCGCTCAATTCGTCACTTGGTAGTCTAGGAAGTTTTCCATATACCAACTCAAAGGGTGTATAATTAGTATCTACGTTTGGAATTGTGTTAAAAGCGAAAGCAAAGTATGGTATCCTTTCGTGCCAATTGTTGTCTTCTACGAAATTTAGAAAATATTCATTTAGAACACGGTGATTGCGTTCTACTGTTCCCAAAGTTTCAAGATGGTAGGGCGTCGAGAAATTCTGTCTTATTTTTATCATATATATTATTTCTAAAGCACTTTTTTTTGTCGGTTGCAAATATCTCCCATACCACCGCTTCAAATTTAATGAATGATATCTCATTTTAAAGCTTATTTCTAACACTAATGACGAAAAATAATTAGGAATTGAAAAATAAATATTTTCATTGATAAAAATTATATTTTATATAGAACTGCAATAGAACTGCATGATAATACTGTTCAAACGTGGTAGCACAGGGTCGCTTAACAGAACTGCATGATAATACTGTTCAAACGTGGTAGTACAGGGTCGCTTAATAGTAATGCAGTTCTACATAATATAGTATGTATTAAAATCCATTCTGGCAATACCGCTATTTACTATAATGCCGTTTATTACTAAGTCAGTTATATTCATCATTTTCATTGATAAAAATTATATTTTATAATGTATTGAAGTTACTAAAATTTCTATTAATTATTTTCATTTTATGTTACAAAAATGACAACTAACGGTGCGAAATATTCGCACGGGTCATCTAGTTTTTAATAATACACAAATCTCTCTCATTAACTCATTAGTAAATTCAGTACCTCAGTCCGTTTTGAGAATGTTAAACAAACCGTATTTTAAAATAACTTCTTCTACTAGCGTTTTTGCCACTGTTTTGGCATCTTTTGATTCTATTGGACAAGCTATAACATATTTTGTCAGTTCACACTGTATTGTGAGTATATATCTAAAGTTTACTGACGGTCTTAGTGGTCCAACTGTGTACATTACTATAATGTCAAAATTACTTGATGGTGTATCTGTTTTCGTAAAAGGTTTTTTCGTATGTTTAGTCTGTTTGTTCTTTTGGCACGATTCACATGTTCTTATATAGTTTTTAACCATTTTGTTCATATTTTTCCAAATAAATCGCTGTTTTAACTTTATTAATGTTTTTCTTATTCCGAAATATCTACTATGGGGTGGGCTATGAAATTCTTCTATTAGTCTGTATTGTTTTATTGCATTATCTACTCTTTTCGGCATTCTGTATACAATACGACGTCATTGTTTTTGAATTTATTGTATTCTTCTTTCAATTTCTCTACCGGTATATATTTAAAAATATAGTACGTACTTTTAATTTTTAAATTGCATTATTTTCAATAAAAGTTTCTCCATAACATTGGATTTTCGCTTCTATTGCATATCACGCGTGTAATTTTATCATTATATTCATTCTGCAGATTATTGTTATCATTATTTTCATATATAAATTGTATTGTATTTGTATTTGAAGCTTCTTTATATCATTCATTGATATACATTCCCACATATGGAGGTGATCAGTCTCCTGTTGAGAAATGTAATTCTTTTTCTTGTTCTTGATTTCAATTTCATCTTCTTTATCTTTAGTATTCTTATTAAGCATGCTACGTGTTATTGCCAGAGTTTTTCTTTCTTTTTCATCAATACAGAGTGGAATCATTTCTTTTAATATTTTTGAGTTAATTTCGATGCGGGATAACGCGTCTGCGTTAGTGTTATTTGCTCCTTTTTTATATGTAATATCAAAGTCATAGTCTGACAGTTCAAGTCGAATTCTGGTCAGTTTTGAGGATGCATTTTTATGCGAAAATAGTGCAGTGAGGGGTCTATGGTCTGTTACTACAGTGAATTTTCTGCCATATAGGTATGGTCTAAAAAACTGTGTGCCCCAATGAATTCCTAATAATTCTTTCTCAATAACTGACTTATTTTTTTCATGTCTTTTCAAAGATTTACTTGCATATGATATAGGAAAGTCGTTACCAATTTCTCCTTGTGAGAGTATTGCTCCTAAAGCTACGTTTGAGGCGTCTGTGGTCAGTACAAATGGTTTATCAAAATCAGGGTATTGTAATATAGGTGGGTTCTTAAGTCTGTTTCTTAAAGTGTCAAATGCTTTTTGGCAATCTTCTGTCCATTCGAATTTGACTTTCTTCTTCAATAAGTTATTTAGGCAGTTTGCTGTTTTAGCAAAATCCGGAATGAATCTTCTATAGTAATTACAGAAAGCTATGAATCTTCTAACTTCGTCCGAATATTTTGGAATAGGATATTGTTCAATAATTTCATATTTTGTTGGATCGGTTTTAATCCCGTCTTTTGTAATAAGATGACCTAAATATAAGACTTCTGGTTTTAAAAAGCAAGATTTTTCTGCATTTAATTTCAAGTTGTAATGTTTAAGTCTTTCAAATACTTTTATGAGATTTTCATTGTGGTGCTTAAGGCTGCATCCGAAAATAATAATATCATCTACATATAGGAATGCTTCCGATTCCAGACCAGACAATGCTATGGTTAGCATCCTCTGAAAACTGTTTGACGATATTTTTAGTCCAAAATGTTATATTGATAGTGACCGCTGTTAGTGGAAAATGCTGTAATTGGTCTTGATGCTGTATCTAGTTCTATCTGATGAAAAGAACTTGTCATGTCAAGAGTTGAGAAAAATTTTGCTCGACCTAGTTTGTCTAAAACATCTTCAAGTCTTGTTAGGGGGAATTTGTCGTTAACTACTTTATCATTCAAACGTCTGTAATCTACAACTAATCGCCATTTCTTTATGTCATCTTGTCCTTTTTTAGGAACCAATAATAAAGGAGAGTTGTATGGACTAATTGATGACTCTATTATATTTTCTTGTAATAGTTTCTGTACTTGTCTGTCTATTCCATTCAATTCTGATTGTGGTAAACGATAATTTTTTATGTATACTGGGGTTTTATCGTTTAGTGCTATTGTTTGTTTGCAAAAATTATTAGTGGTTAATGATTCTCCCTCTAGATGAAATATTTCTTGATATTGTTTTAATATGTCGTAAAGGTATAAGGCTTTCTGTTTTTCGTTATCAAAATCTTCGAATTTTATTGTTTTTAGCAATTTCTGAAACCTGTTTTCTGAATAATGTTCGTCATCTAGATGAGTGGTTCTATAAATGTTATAGTATTGTAAAGGTATCGTAGCTAGTTTAAGTTGCGATAATCGTATTGGTGTTTCTAATGTATTTAGAATTTTAATGTGGCGATTACCATTTTTTGGTATTATCGTGTTTGCAATGAAAACTCCGTTTTCTATTTCTTTGTTGCATACTACACTATTTTCACCTATTTCAATGTTGATTTTTACTATTTTTTTACTTCTTGGTGGTATGATGACGCTTGTTAAATGTTTTGTATTAGTTTCTATAGGAATTGTGATACTATCTTCATTTATATAAGTACTTATAGTTTGTGTGTCGTAGTTTATTATACAGTTGTATTTATGGAAGAAATCCATTCCTAAAATTCCGTCTGTGTTTACTGGAAAGTCACTGTCTACTAAGTAAAATTTATGTCTTAAGCAATGTTCTCCAAGTACCGCTTCTAATTCAGTAGATCCAATAGTCTCTTTATAGTGTTTGGTTATGCCATTCAATCTAAGAATATCTTGTTCAATTACATTATATCCGTGTATAATATTTTCCTTGCAAAGGGATATATCAGAACCAGTATCTATAAGGAAAGTCAGTTTGTAAGTCAGGTTTTTGATAGAAAGATGTATAAAGTTCGAAGTGTTGGGATTTATTGTGTGAATCTGTAATTTTCCCCTTCTGGAGATTCGTTCTGAGTCTCCAGGGCTTCTTCGTTTCCCTGTCAATGTATTGTGCGTACGTTTGGGTTGTTATTTCTTTTATTTGTATGGTTGTTATTGTTATAGGTGTTTCTATTATTTCTGTTGTAAGCATTATTTGTGTTGTATCTACTGTTGGTGTTATTTGAATTCCTATTATAATTATTAAAATTTCTACTATTATTGTTGTTGTTATAATTATTGTTGTAGTTTCTGTCATTTCTGTTGAAGTCTTGTCTTCTTTGATTGTTGTATCTGTTATTGTTATTGTTATTGTTATAGTTGTAATTGTTATTACTGCGTCGATTTCTATCATTTATATGAAAGATCTTTAATGTATTTGTTGCCTGTAATAGTCTTTCCTGCGTGCTTGCTAATTCAAATGCTTGTGCTAGCGATTTAGGTTGCGCGTCTATAACTGCTGTTCTTATGTTCTCTTGTAAACCTTCTTGGAATGTTTCGAGTGCTAATTTTTCGTTCAACATTCTAATTGTAGATCGTGCTATTTCATTTGAACTGTCTTCAAGGTCACTGAATTGTACTATGGTTAATTCTGAGATCAATGTGTTTTTTTTTTTTCTCTAAAACTTGACACATTACCTCTTTGCTTAATATTTCTAATTTCCGAATGAAAACTGCTGGTTGTCTTTGTTGACTTGAAATGTTTGGTCAGTGTTGATTTTAGTTCGTTCAATGTTTTTGGTATGTCTTGTGTCATTAAAACACTTCTAAACCTATCGCTTAATTTCATGGCAATAATATATTTTATTAAGTTCTTTTTCCCTTGTTCGTTAAGCTCATCGTGAACCATTTCTACCATTGATAGAAATATATCGAGGTGTGTAGGTTTTCCGTCAAATATAAGAATTGTGTCCGAAGCTTTTTTGCTATCAAAGTTTGACATGTTTAAGCTGTTTGAATTGGAGTGTTCTTTCAAAAGTTCGATTGCGGTTGTCTTTAACGTTTTAAATTCTTCAATTTTTTGCTGTCTAAGTGGATTTGATAAATAGCTAATTAGTTTTCCAAATTGTCTACTATATTCATTTATTAAGTGGTACTTTTCTTTTATTGTTTCTTCTGTATATTTTCTACCTTTTGATTTTTTTAGCGTTTATAATTAACTTTTGTAGTTCTCCAATAATTTGGTCCATAAGTATGAAATATACGATATATATATATGTTTTTTTTTTTGTTTGTATATTTAATTAATTGTTTGTTACTGCATTAGTAGTAATTTCCTTTTTTATATAATTTTTTAACAATTTCCAAAGTACTATTATCATTACAATTATTATTATCCCAGCAAAAACTTTACTTACAATCCTACTTTTAATGACTTCAAGAAGTCATTACTTTGTAGCTTTATTCGCCACTTTTTGGAGTATTAGTTATATATTAAATAATAACTTTATTATTATACTTAAATATACAGAAAAATTAAAATTTTCATTATGACAATAAAAATGTCATTATAGTCATTATAGTCAAAAAACAATGTTTTTTAATACAAAAACTAGACTGCCCCGGTAGACTAGCTGGTAGCGAGCTAGTCTATCAGCACCGAGGTTGCGGGATCAAATCCCGCCAGAGACAGAAAAAAAAAATAAAAATTTAAATGAGGTAAAATAAAATAAAATAAGATAAAATAAAAAAAAAATAATTAAAAAATATAAAAAAAAAAATAATTAAAAAAAAAAATTGAAAAATGTTTACTTTATTTTTATAAAAAAAACATATTATTTTTTAGATTATAATAGGCTAAATTATAAGTGGTTACTTTTGGGACATCTCGAACAAAAATAAGTACTTTTTCTAGTAGAAAAGTAAGTAGTTGACTCCTCAAATTCTCATTATTTTTCTACTCATTTTGTAAGCAAAGTTTTTGCTGGGATATTATATCTAAACTTAGGGATATCCTATTGTCATTTACCGCATATGTATTAGATGTTTGTTCAAGTTTTGTATCTGCTATCCCCATTATTATGATATTTTCGAAGACTTGTTTTATTTTGTCTTCTTCTGTTACTTCGAAAGTTTCTAGTGTTCGTTTCTCCAGCCTTTCTTTTTTAGTGCGTCTAATTCCTCAATTAATATTTTCTTCTGAGCTCCTTTGCTTATGTTTATTATGCGTTGGAGGTTGGCACACGTCTGTTCAAACTTTCTCTTCTTGCCACCTCGCTTTTTTGGCTTATGGGCAGATTGGGTGGTTGATTTGGAGTCCTTTGTGTTCTTCGCATGTCTTCGCCTATATTCTTCTATTGATATAGGTTTGGGACCAGCGTTTTTTGGCGTTGGTATGTATTTTGGTGGTGGTTCCGTAGTTTCAGTTATGGGTTTGGGAGTGTATTCCTCGTCTTCTTCTGTTGTTAATAGTTTCTGGCACTTTTTGAAGATTTTGTCAATTTCTTCTTGGGACGTCATCGATTGTTAACAAATTTTTTAAAATTTAATTTTTTTTTTTTTTTAATTCGAGGGATTAAAAAAAAATTTAGGCAGGATGATTTTTAGCTTAAATTGTTTTTAAAAAAAAATTCCAGAGATTAAAAATATTAGGCAGGATGATTTTTAACTTAAAATTTTTTTCAAAAAAAATTCCAATCCAGTGGTCGGATGATTTTTAGCGTAAAAAAAGGGGTAAGTATTGCTAAGTACTTCTGCCGCATTAAACGAGCATTAAAATGCCCTTTTTGAGAAATAATAAGTCAATCAATTTGAATGCTCAATTAATTCTGATTTTATTGAATTATTATAGCGTCTTATATACTAAAATATCCTAGTAGTCAGCATTTCTCATAAACAAATTGACAATGCCAAATTCCCACGATAAAAATATTCATTGGAATTTAATTGACATTGAATTTTTAAACATCAACAAAAATTTCTGTTGCGACAGTTTGGGGAATCATTGAACTTACAATTATTGCTGACTAAACATGAATTTCTTTCTTAATTTAAATTAAGCAATTTTGCTTCTTAGGTTTAAAGTTACATATATGTTGTTTCAGTGATGTGCATAAGTGCGCATACACTACAATCTGTTCGAACTGTTCGGTTGCTGCACTAGGTGCGGCATAACAGCTGTAGATGCCTCCTATTTGGCTCTTACAAATCCCTCCTCAGGTTAATTTTGAGTACCCGAGCGATTGACGTTTTCCACATGCCCATATTGCTGTTTTGCCGGATGTGTCTTTGACCCAGACGCTTGGTTGAAGATTTCTGTGTTGTTCACATACTAAGCTATGTCAGCCCCAGTTTCGCTGATAGTCTGCGAAAGCAGGTCCTGTGCCGCCCTACAGTGGTTGAGATTAATTTCTATTAATTTCATCTACGAAGTTTTTGCAGCGCTTCTTTGAAGACTGGGCATCTTCCGCTGCCCGTCACGTGGTTTGTTTCCCGTTTTAGCGTTTGTTTGCAGAACATACATTCTGCATCGCTAGTGCAGTCCCTTGCCATATGTCCTGTTTTTCCACACCTTTACCACAATGTTGACCTATCGAGGGGATTTTTACAAGACCGGGCTATATGCCCATATTCCAAGCATCTGTAACATTGACGTAGGACCACCTTTTCTCTTAGGCGACATATTACCCATCCTATCCATACTTTTCCGACCTGTAGGACTTTGTGGCCTATTTCCGATGGTAGACTTATCTTTGCAGTCTGAGTTCCACCGTAGGATGGCTATTTATATCCTCTTCGCTCATGTTTGGTACGCCTAGTTGATCCTGAAATGCGATACAGATGTCCTCTTTCGTCGTGACTTCATCAATATCTCTACATTCAATAGTAATCTCCTGCCTGCGGCTTTTAATTTCAGCCCTAAGGCCGATTGATTTCTCAATTTGTCCTCTATATATATGTCCACTCTAGTTTTATTTCTGGAGCTTATTTCAAGTAGGAGCTCCCCCTTTTGCACCCTTCTGATACGTGATACATTTTCTCCCAGATCTTTTAGGGATGGGTCCCCCTTGATTTGTGTCAATATGCCCGCATTTGTTGTCTCTCCCTTTGCAGAGATTATCATCGCTTCATTCCTTTCTCTTCTTTTTCTACTGTACCTTTTCCGTTTCGGCTTCCGTTTCACTATTTGCCACGAGTTATTTCCCTCCAAGATGGGCTCTTCATGTCTAGTGGCCACGCTCTCTTGTTTCTTTTCTCTGCTTCTGGCAGCTTTTCTTGGCCTCTTAATGTTTTGTATTTTCGGCGATTCATGTTTTGTATTTTCGGCGATTCATCACAAGGGTCTCTACTTCTTTTCATGTGGACTTCGGGTAGACCCAATTTTGGAGTGGTTTGTGTTGTCTGCTCTTTTATCTCCGCACTATTTGATTGGCCTACTTCTTCCAATTTGTCCTTTGCCTTATTATACATAGCTTTTATGGCCCTTGTTTTCTCCTTAATAGCGTGGTGTACGTTATTTTTGCTCTTCATGTAGTTTAGTAGCTTCTCTATCATGTTTCCAAGCTCCAAAAACGGCTTATTTTCAGAAGTAGTCGGCTCTTGGGTTAAGCTTTGCTCGTTTGTTCCGTTTTCCAGCTCTGTAGGCAGGTTTATCAGAGGTGTTGGTGGCGACCTGTGTTGCCGAGCTTCTTCGGAAAGAATTTTGCACGTTCCACGGTTCCTTGTGGTTTACGATGCCTGTAGCCTTTGCTCCTACTTCAGCCAGGTATGCTACTGAAGTAGAAGTATTACAGTAGTTTGATATCGACGACGGAGAGCCTGTTCTCCCATTCTCTACTGCCGCCGGTACTGGGTTTATTACTCCCTGCACCGTAACCTTATTTTTATTTCCTTCCATTTCGCGCCTGGATTTTTGTTTTGTTTTCTGATTTTTTTTTATTTTTTGACTGGGGACCTACTAACTAACCTTTCTAGAGGGTACCCCTGGCCGCAGTTCTAAAACGCTACGGGACGGTTTCCCGGAACACGAAAAAACCACTATGCAAAGGTTCGAAAAAGATATGAGACTTACGGTGCAGGGGACTAATAACTCAGTACCAGCGGCAGAGAGGAGTGACACAGCAGGCTCCCGGTCGTCAATATCCAGCAACTGCAATAATACCCCGGTACGCTTGGCTGAGGCAGCAGAAAATGCTACAAGCAACAACAGCAATAGAAACAATCCGACAAACGGAGCAATAAGAAAGGAGACGACAGCGGTAAACCCTTTTGGCAGGAACGCAATGGTACGCAGAACCCCTCCCGGGGTGATATTCACTACACCAATTGGAGGAGAAACCGACGAGAGTGCGGTCAACACCACCCATCCAAGAGCAAATACAGGGAACTTTGGTAAACAGGATGCATTCACGAAACTAGTTGAATTGATCGTCAACCTGATGGATTTTATGAAGAATAAAAATAATATCCATCATGCCATTAAGGAGCAAGTATGCACTATAAGGTCGACATACAAAAGAGCGCACGAGGAGATCGGACAGGGGGAGAATCTACCTTTAACGAAACTATTGGAGAAACTAGAGAAGGTTACTCAGACCACACCCCAACTAGTAACTGCTACAGAACAGTCAAGGAAGCGATGCCGGGATTTAACTGCAGAATCCCCGAAGAATGATACGCCGAGGCTCTATAAGTGCCCTACATTTAAAAGGTTGGAAATGTTAAGAAGCAAAATAAGCCACAACAAATGGCAATGGAAGAAGATAACGGTCAGTGGCAAATAGTTCACCGGAAAAGGAGAGGAAAAAAATAAAAAAGGAGCTAAGAAAAGCCATAGACCGAAGCCATGGTAATATCCGCAAAGGGCGAAGCGACCTATACAGATATTCTACGCAGGATGAAGGCAGATCCCTGCCTGCAAGATATGGGGAGGAGTGTCTCTGGAATTAGAAGGACACAGAAAGGTGATTTATTATTGCAGATAAGAGCAAATGATTGTGGGCTTGTCGATAAATTCCACGAGGAGATAGAGAAAACCATGGGACAAGAAGTGGATATAAAGACAAGGCGCAATGAGGTCCTAGTAGAATGTAGGAAGCTGGATGAAGTCACCACAAGGGAGGAAATATGTGCCGCTTTTGCCATGGAAAGGGGAATAAACACAATAAAGCCGAGTAAGATAACGAGCCTCAGAAAAGGCTATCATGGGACGCAGGTAGCTACGATTCTACTACCGGTAGAAACTGCCAAATCCGTGCTAAGGAACCAGAAAATTCGCATAGGATGGGTCGTATATCATCTCCGATCGAGGGTACCCATAAAAAAGTGTTTTAGGTGTCTAGAATTTGGGCACATAGCTATGAGGTGCACTAGCTCGCAGAATCTATCCAAAAAGTGCAGAAGGAGCGGAGTAGATGGACATGTTGCGCGGGACTGTCAAAGGAACCCACTGTGTATGTTCTATCAGGAGAGCGGAAAAACAGAGATTGGCCATATTGCGGGCAATTGCAGATGCCCAGTGTTCAAGGAGGTTCTTAGAAACACGCGAGTTATACTATTTGCTTTTAGCAATAGTATTTTTTTAATAAATAAAACAATTAAAGTCTTAGTTACTTATGACGTTCCTTTTTTATTGAAATTAATCTTAAGACTAATTTATTTAAATCTAAAAATTAACTTATATAAGCAACGTAAGAATTTATGCTTATGCTGTTTTTTTATAAAATAATTTAGCTTATTTTTCTGTCTGGCAAAGTGTGAGAATGAAAAAAATAAAATGTAACCTTAAACTTCTAGTTTTCCTACACTTTGCCAGAAGGTATTGTTAATAAGGGTGGTCTGGATGTAACTCCTCTACCCCTTGTATGGAATTCTCCTGAATTTCATTGTAAAAAAAATTATTTTATTATATTTTTATTTTTTTTTTTTTATTTTGGTTTGTATTTACGTAGGATATCTTCAATGTCTGAAGGACTCTTTGATACGTTTGGAACCGTTATTACTTGAGTTTTATTTATTTTTTATTTTTTATTACAATATAAAACAATATAAGTGCGATAATGGCAATAATAATTAGTGTAAAACTTAACCCATATGTGATTTTACTATGGACTTTCAATTCATTTATTTCCTTAATATTATTTGTATGTTCTAAAATAATGGCGTAAAATTCAACGTTAGTTTTGGGTACGTTAATAATTTGCGATGGTGGGAAATAAAATTGTTCATGAATTATGTGTTTTTTTGTTTTTAAAGGTCTTATTATAAATTGTTATGCTACAGTTATTAAAATTTATTAAGTAGTTTCCAAAGTGTAAAATAACATTATTTATTTCTATAAAAATCAATATCGAAGTTTTCGATTTCTGTTTTTGTAAATATACTAGGATGAATGAGGTTATTTTTTGCTGATGCAATATCATCTTGTAATTTCTCTATTTAATCCTCCAAAAAAATTAACTTTGACAATTGATCCAAGTATAGATACCGTTTTACAATTTCGTTATTACATTTTCTGACTTGCACCAGAGCAGATTTGATATTAATTCTATATTGTTGGATCGAATTTTATAAACTAACTAGCTTAACCCGGTGCGCTTCGCTACACTGCTTTAACCACTTCTTCAGTTGAGAGATATTTAATATATGCGTCCTATGGAATGTTTTTTCCCCTGCGCATTCCCGCTTTATTTTTATTTTCAAAAGTGTAGTATACCATAGGAGTGACTTCTACTAAGTTTGAACATTCTTACTTTAACAGTTCTTAAGATATGCGATATTTAACATTGGCGTCCTATGGGGGTTTCGATTTTGGGGCTCAGATGATCCTACTACCAAAAGTTCAACAAATTGCTTGCAGCGGCTCTTATTAATAATGCTATCTATGAGTGGTACTGCTCCTCCTCTGGCTACCCCGCCCATTTCTATATTGACATTTATAGTTTACCATAATAGAAGCTTTAACCACGTTTGAAGACTCTGCCTTCAATAGTTCTTAAGTTGAGCGATATTGAATATATGCATCCTATGGAAGATATTTCCCCCTGCGCATACCCGCTTTATTTCTGTTTTCAAAAGTGTAGTATACCATAACTGTGACTTCTACAAAGTTTGAACATTTTTACTATAACAGTTTTTAAGATATCCGATATTAAACATTGGCATCCTATGGGGGGTAACACTTCCCCCGCTGCTATTTTGCTTCAATTTTGGGGCTCAGAAGATCCTACTACTAAAAGTTCAACAAATTGCTTGCAGCGGCTCTTCATTACATTTCTATCTATGAGGGGAACTGCTCCTCCTCTGTCTACCCCGCCCATTACTATATTGAAATTTAAAGTTTGCCATAATAGTAGTTTTAACTACGTTTGAAGACCCTCCCTTTAATAGTTCTTCAGTTGAGCGATATTTAATGTATGGATCCTATGGGAGGTATTTCCCCCCCTGCGCCTATCCACTTTATTTTTATTTTCAATAGTGTAGTATACCATATGAGTGACTTCTACAAAGTTTGAACATTCTCACTATAACAGTTCTAAAGATATGCGATATTAAACATTGGCGTCCTATGGGGAAAACCACTTCCCCCGCTGCTACTTTATTTCAATTTTGGGACTCAGAAGATCCTACTACCAAAATTTCAACAAAATGCGTGCAGTGGCTCTTATTAATATTTCTATCTATGAGGGGTACTGCTCCTCCCCTGTCTCTCCCGCCCATTTTTATATTGAAAATTTATAGTTTACTATAATAGTAGCTTAACCCACGTTTGAAGACTCTCCCTTTAATAGTTCTTCAGTTGAGCGATATTTAATATATGCATCCTATGGGAGGTATTTCCCCCCCTGCGCCTACCCGCTTTATTTTTATTTTCAAAAGTGTAGTATACCATAAGAGTGACTTCTAGAAAGTTTGAACATTCTCACTATAACAGTTCTTAAGATATGCGATGTTAAACATTGGCGTCCTATGGGGGATTCAAATACCCCCGCTGCTACTTTATTTCAATTTCGGGGCTCAGAAGATCCTACTACAAAAAGTTCAGCAAAATGCGTCCAGCGGCTCTTAAGATATGCGATAATAAATATTGGCATCCTATGGGGGGTACCAATTCCCCTGCCCCTATCGAAAAAATAAGTAGCCTATTTTATTTTTAGGGCTCACGTGATGTTACTGTAAAAATTTCAAATCGGTTCAGTAGTTTCAGAGTCTATAAGCCAACAAACAAACAAACACACAAACATACAAACATTTTTAATTTTTATATATATAGAAGATAGATAATTGATTTGTTAAATGAGTTATTTATAAAAATCTGTTTGTTTACCGTTTTTATGATATAACTGTTATTCTCTTCGGTAACGGAGATATTCTCCATAATTCCCGTCCTGTCGTTATCGTCCATTGTTCCACACAGCCATTTTCGTGCTGTGCCTATGAAATTAATTAAACCTCACTTTTCTCTATGTTGTTTTGGCTTTATTGTCAGAATCTTTTCGTGTATCTCTTGTACTTTTTGTAAAGGTATTTGTCTATTACTTAAATCTACTGTTTTAATGTTTTCTCGATATTTCGTCAACATCTACGATGTGTCTATATACCAGTTGTTGTCCGGTAGTTGGCAGATCTGTAAGAATACCTCAGCATAAGACGCTAGTAGGAGGAGTACCAGAATGGTTGCCGGGGTCTGAAAATTTAAGAGGACGTTTAATGTTGGATTCATGATTATTTTCTAACTTTATTTTTATAAAACCTATTGGCCTACTTTCTTCGTAGTTTTCTCGATTTTCTTTAAGTCTTGTTATCTTAATTAATTTAGATACGGTCTCTTAACAAACCTCTGTCAATGCTTCAATTAAGAGCTCTAAACGGGGTATCTTTAATTGTTGAATGGTACGTTTTATTGTATAGTTCTATAGCTTTTGACATTTGTTCCCTTATTGGTAACTTTTCTTCGATATTGAGCATCCTAATCTTTTCCGTTATCGTATTGTTGATCCTTTCTATATCGGAATTGACAGTGTGACTGTTAGGTTTTGAAAAATGAATATCTATATTTTAATTTCTACAAAAAATATATAATCTTAATTTTTCTACAAGCGTCAGGCTATTTTTGTCCTCCAAATGAAAAATTACAGCATGCGAAAACTTATCAATGAACATGATAAGATTTTGTTTAGTATTAACATATATCCACATGAACCATTTCATTAATGTCCGAAGGTGTATCGGTATATTTGAATTTATTTTTAATGGGATTTCTGTCGTACTTCCCGGCAGCACAGACTTCGCAATTGTTTATGACTTTTTGCACTAGTAGTCTCAAATTTGGAAAATATATTTTATGCTTAATTCCTTCATAGTTAGGAATAATTCTAGCATGACCAGATTCAACAACGTGGAACAAAGATATCTGTTTTATAGCTTCATGTTCCGATGCTAACTCTTTTGCAAAAAATGTGCACCGTAAAAAAGATATATTATTATAACATGAAAAAGTTCAATCAGCTTCGTCTGCAACATATTATATGCAGAATCGCTCAAATGAGAAAAAATTCCATCTTTTCCTCTTATTTGATATTTCGTCAATATACTGCCAACATTATTTGGCAAGTCATTTTTTTGTGTATAGATTCTTATATTTCTAAATACTACTAAAATTATCTGAGTTTTAAATCTGTTGACTACAGTTTGCAATATAGGAACATGGTCATTAAGGTCCTCTTCTTGCGAATGTATTGTCTCAGCTGTTGAGTCATTGCAATCATTTTTATTTTCTATATTTTTTATTTCATTCATTAAGGATACATCAATATACTCGATTTTATCACCGTATTCACCCAATTGAATAAGCCATCTCTGCAGTCTTGGATTAATATCTCTTGCAGAGTGTTTTACCTGCAACCACTTAAGTGGCTGATGATCAGTGTATAGATCGAATTCTTTACTATACAAATACGGTTCTTTTTCAATAACCGAATAGTTATTCTCGTGCTCATTTAACTTCCTTGAAGCAAACTCAACAGGGTGTCCCTCTTGAGAGAGAACTGCACTCAATGCAAAATTGCTAGCATCAGTTGTGAGCTTGAATCGTTTGTCAAAGTCGGGAATTTTTGAGACCAAATGGCATCCTGACGAATTCGTATATACCGTTTTCTGTATATGTTCAGGTTTTACCATTATTTGGTAGAATCCCTTAGCCAAATCTATTGTGGAAAAGTACTGAGCTTTGTCTGCAATGGTGTTGTCATTCAAATTACTATAATCTATAACAATGCGCCACTTTTTGGTCCCGGAATTATCTTCCTTTTTAGGTACGATCCAAAGTGGGCTGTTATATGGAGAGGAGCTTTCGGTTATTATACCCTGCTTTAACATTTCATGCATTTGTCGTTCGATTTCCTGTTCACGTACCTTTGGGTACATGTAAATCCTAGAGTATATTGGCCTGTCAGTTTTTGTGACTATTTCATGCCTGATTTCATGAGTATAAGTTAAATTATCACCTTCTTGGTAAAAAAGTTTGTTTGTTGTTTGTTATTTTCTTCTACATTGTAACGACGTGTTTTCCACCTTATGCTGGGGTAGAGCTCGCGGCTCCCAGGGTTCGTTACAAAAATTTATTTAATGACCAGAGAAATGAAACACCAAGCTTGTTTTTTTTCTTAAAACGTTATAAATCGTACGCTCTTATATTTTACGGTTATTTAATCTAATTCTCTACACTTATCGACTGACAAATTCAATTGTTACAATGTACACGAATGACGGACGCAACACTCTCGGTACAGAAACAACAACACACACTCGGCACTGTACTGACGCGCGAGATTAACGAGACGACACGCAATCAATTTAGCGCAGCGGTCGCAATACACGCGCAGCTGTAGAGTCCCCGGATCGAACAGCAAGGCCGAGGTATAACCTCGCGCCAGCTACTCAACCAGCGTTGCGTGCTACTACACGTCGAGAGAATTTAGTCTACACCGCTCTTCTCTCGAAATGCAGTATCACCCTGCTCTTTGACGCAGTCTCACAATAGCTAAGAAAAGACCAGAAAGCAAACCAAGAGAATTTAGTCTACACCGCTCTTCTCTTGTCTTGCAATCTTTTCCGACAACAAGTTGTATTTCACGAAAGAGGTATAACCTCTCTTCGATAATAACTAGATATTATTTAGCTATAGAAGTATAACTTCTCACAGCTAAACAAGATCCCACCTGTTTGCCGGCTGCCGACTGACTGACCTCTTACTGATGCGTACTCCGCTTTTATACTGTTTGCCGGTGTACATTTACACACACATACTAATATAATTATTTTCCATGGTTGCTCATAAGTGTATGTTGTCGCATCACATTCTTTCCTACTCGCCAACAGGTGGCGCAAACTATCGATCCGTTAATTTCAAATCAAAAATTCATTCTTGTTTAATAATAATAATCATAAAAAAAATAATTTACAATCGTATTCAGACTTATAGTAGATAATAATAATATGGAGTAATTCATTTAGAAATAAATACTAATTCGGTAGAAATAATAAAATAAAAAAACAATTCAGGTAGTTAAGGCAGCCTAGGGCATGTGGCCCAAAAACGAGGCCCCGACTTTTGGTCGTCACATTGCCTCCGTTTTCCCCTCGAAAAACAAATGGCTATTTCTCCTTCAGTCCAGCCGCGTGACACTACAATCTCCGGCTCTGGTGACCCGAACCCGGTAGCGGATTGCACCATCCGTTCGAACACACTTTATTTGTTCCCCCGGCTTCCATAGCTTCAGAGTGGAATCCACAACCCTTTGGATTGCAGGAGGGATTTCCGCGGTTACGTGGGGTATGTCTGTGGCTCCCAACCGGTCGTCCGTTCGGAATGTTTCGGCTGTCACCGGGGAGGGCATTGCCGGTGCCGTACCTGGCGTGGTTGATGAGGATGATGGTGATTCTGACTCGGAGGATGATGATGAGGATGAATCCGAGGATGATGATGATGGTGAGTCTGAGGATGATGATGTGGGTGGGCTGGTAGGTCGCGGCGGCGTCTTCATCCCGTCCAGGGGCTCCCTTGCCGGTGAATCTAGCCAACTGGTACCTCTAGGCGTGGGCGGTATGGACAAGGTTGGCGACTCCATGTAGTGGTGGGGTGACGCCCATAACGACAGGTGTGGTGAAGTTGCTTCGTCTTTGTCTGGCCCAGGGGTTTGATATGAGCTTGGTGGTGAGGCACCTGCAGGCGGAACGGGTCTTTGGTCTATGGCCAACCCGGGTGCGTACCCTTTTGGCACGGGCACTAGTACCTGCACCCGCATGGTTCTCTCATGGCACAGGAATCCCATATGTTGATATTCCCGGTCCGACATATTCACGTTACAGAAGCCCTGCCGTTTTTTTGGCGTTGGTGGCCGATAACTGTCGTCTTCCGAATCCAAGGAGGGTGGTGATCTCGGCGGAAATGGGGAAGGCGGCGTGGCCGGTCGAGTTGCTAGGGTACGGTCGTACCGGCCCAGTAGTAGACGTCGCAACTCCTCTATTTCTTCGTCATCAACCATCTCGGTCGGTAGGTAAGGACTAATTTTCGGCTGCGTCGGGGCCACTGTGACCTCTATGAATTCGACATCGCTATCCTCCCCACTGCCGTTGTCCCCGCTATCATACTCTCCGGGGCAGTGGAGAAAATCGGTTTCCGGCGTCTTCATTGGTGGGGCAGGTGGGGGTGTTGGTGATGACGGACTCGGCCAGGGACAGTCCTCGCTCATACGGTAGACTGGGGCAAATTCGGTTTCGGGAACTGGGGTGGCCCTCGGCCGTTTACTAGTGGTGGGCAGGTCATCGTCCCCCAGGAAAATGGTGCGTCTTCTTTGGCCCTGGGCGGATTCCCATGTTTGGCGGAACTTTTCTTTGGCTCTTTCGAACTTCTCATCCATGCTGGCCTGGTGATTGGGTTGTATGCTACGGGTGAGAACAAAATAGAGAATATTAATGTGGCACATATAACAGACAAAAGAGAGATATATAAGTTTCCCTCAAAAAGATCTAGAGTTTAGACACGATAAGGCCTGAGTTCGCTCAGGTGTGCCCTACGACACTCTCTTCCCCCCGGGGTTTCCAGTAAGACAATCACTGGTGACGCGAATCCCTTAATACGGTATGGCCCGTCGAACTTAGGTGCCAGTTTAGCTGCAAAGTTTTCGCTGGCCTTGGACAGCGGATGCTGTCGCACCAAAACGTGATCTCCAATCTGAGGTTTCCACGGCCGCCGCCTTAGGTTGTAGTGCCGTTGTTGTTCTGCAGATGCGGCTGCGACATTTCGCCGCACTATTTCGAAAATTTCTTTCATTTCCTCTGCCCGCGCGGTGGGGTGAGGGTTACGGGCACCCGTCCCGATGGTGACTTCGTCGTAGAGGGCCTTAGGGAGTCGGGGTTCCCGGCCCTGAGTAAGAAAAGCCGGGGAATAACCCGTCGTCTCCGAGACACTGGTGTTGATCGCTAGCATAATTTCTGGCAAGAGGTCGTCCCATTTATTGTGCCGGTTGTCCGTGAACTGCGCGAGCATTGTTTTGATTGTCCGGTTAGCCCTCTCCGTGGGATTTTCTTGTGGCGTGTATGGGGCAGTGCATTGCTGTGTGACCCCGTACTCGGACAGGCACTTCCTAAAAACGTGGGAGGTAAATTGCGTGCCATTGTCCGTAATGATCATCTTGGGGACTCCATACCTGGCAACAATCCGTTCTCTGAACGCCTTTACCAGTCCCTCAGCTGTAGCCTTCCTCAATGGCACCAGCTCACACCATTTGGAGAATCTGTCGAAAAACACAAGTAACATGGTGCACCCGTGTTTGGATCTTGGCAACGGCCCCACGAAATCCGCGCAGATTGTTGCCCAGGGTTCCTCGGGGATTCTGGTTAGCATTTCGCCGGCTGGCCGTTGTTGGCTGACTTTGTGTCGCTGACATGAATCGCATTTTCGAACGTACTGGCTAATGTCCTGAAACATTCCTGGCCAGTAGTAGCGTGCCGTGATTCTTTTTATAGTCTTCCGTACCCCCAGGTGGCCGGCTGTAGGACTGTCGTGGTTTTCCTGCAAGACTCGTTTTCTTTGATGCCGCGCTACGCAGAGCTTCCATGGGCTGGAATCGTCATCATTGATTTGTCTGGAGAAATGTCGATATAATTGGCCATGTATGATGCAGTAATCGGAGTATTTGTCCGGCGCCTCGGTGACCTCTCGCATCTTTTTCGTGAGCCATGGGCAGGTATCGCTATTGGTTGTGGTATTAAGAATATTCAGCGTTTCGCAGGGCTGTCTGGACAACGTGTCCGCGACGACATTTTGTTTGCCCTTCCGATACTGAATTGTGAAACGAAATTGTTGCAGTTCTAACGCCCACCGAGCTAGTCTTCCCGTGGGACTCTCCAGTGAGTTCAGCCATTTTAAGGATAGGTGGTCAGTTATAATAACGAACTGGTACCCCTCCAGATAAGGCCGCATTTTCCGGATGCCCCATATGATTGCCAGACACTCTTTCTCTGTCACTGAATAATTACGTTCTGCCGCATTTAGGTGACGGCTGGCATATGCGATGACCCTTTCCGCTCCGTCCAGGTTTTGGGTTAGGACCGCGCCGATGCCGAACTCACTGGCGTCAGTTTGTAGCGTAAATGTTTGGGTGAAATCGGGACAAGCCAGTACAGGGGCAGTGGTCAATTTCTCCTTTAGTAGCTCGAACGCGACTTGCTGCTCGGTTCCCCATTTCCAATGTTTCCCTTTCTTCAACAGTTGCGTCAGGGGCTGGGATATCTTGGCGAAATCAGGTACAAACCTTCTGTACCACGAGGCCACTCCCAAGAAACTTCTTACCTCCTTAACATTACCGGGTGGTTTCATCCCCTTGATGGCTGCAATCTTATCAGGGTCCGTTTTTACCCCCTCACCGCTAACAATATGACCCAGGTACTTCGTTTCTCGTTTGAAAAATTCGCACTTTTCTATATTGATCCGCAGGTTAGCCGCTCGTAGGCGGCGGAAAACTTCCTTCAGATTACGCAAATGCTCTTCCAGGGTCTGCCCGATCACTATGATGTCGTCGAGGTAAGCGAACGCATACGGCTCTAGTTCAGGCCCGATGACGCTATCCAGGGCCCGTTGGAAGGTGGCCGGGGCCGAATGTAGCCCGAACGGCATCACACGCCACTGGTACAGTCCGCGTCCTGCTACGGCAAATGCGGTGTACTTCTTACTGCCGGCTTCCATTGGGATTTGCCAATAGCCATCCTTTAGATCCAAGCTACTCACATATTGGGCGCCTCTTAACCTGTTCAAAATAGAATCTATTCTGGGCAAGGGATATGCATCTGGTACTGACCTTGAATTCAACTGGCGGAAATCCATACATACTCTCCAGCTGCCATTCTTCTTCTTTGCCAAGGTTATCGGGAAGCTGTAGGGACTGTTAGAGGGTTCGATACACCCCTTTTCAATCAGCTTATTGACTTCAGCATCGATGATGGCCTGCATGGCTGGATTCCTGGGCGAATACCTGATCTTTACGGGTCGGTCGTCCTTCATCACTATCTTATGGGTGGCAATGTGGGACAACCCCTTCAGGGCGTCAAACTTTGGAAGTTCCGTGTGTAGGAAGTTCTGTATTTGCCGCTGTTGGTCGTGGTCGTGTTCGGTCATACTACGATATCCGCTAACCCCGGGTTGGGTGATAATGGCGCATGGTGGCTGCCCGTGTCCAGCCGCAACGTCATTTACTGCGGTTTCGGGGAAACTAAATTCACAATTTAGAGATAGCCCTGCACAATTAATGGTGGTACCAAACGTTCGTAGAAAATCTAGTCCCAAAATGGTTTCCTCAAAGAAATCAGTCATCAGAAAAAAAATGCATGACCGGGTCAAGTTACCAAATGTGACGTTGATTCGCACGCCCTCGCTGATTCTCTTTCGTGACCCATCGGCCAGTATGACCTCCAAATTTACACGCACCCGCTGGAATGGACCCTCGATATGACTGAGGAAATCTGTCCTCATGTAGTTTCGGGTAGCCCCGGTATCTATCGTGGAGGTTATCAGCTTTCCATTTATCAAAATTTTCGCCGCGATTCGGAATTCTTCGCATTTTAATGCAGTTTGGTTTACTGAGGTCTGCTTACTTGGAGGGGCGCAACGCCTCAGTTCCGTCGCCCTCCATAGCTGTTTCCCGGATTTTGTACGTCATTTCTGTTTTCATTTCCGCGGTAGCCCGTGGGTGCATACGTGTTTCGGTCATTACCCATTGATCGACCCCGGATACTTTCCAGGTCTTCAGCCAAAGTCACTAGTTCGGCCAACGAGGCGAAGTCTTTCCTTTTTATGTACCACTGGTAATCTGGGTGGCAGTTTTGGAAGATCCTTTCCAGTTTTTGTGCCTCACTTAACTTTGAATGTCTCATCAGACTCTGGATTGCCAGCAGGTACGCCTTGAACCCCTCATTTCTGCGCTGGACTCGACTGTGTATTGCATCCTCTAGTTGTTCATAGTACCGTGGGGGTAAAAAGAACCTTCCAAGGTCTCCCTTAAAATCATTCCAGTTCAGCCAGTGTTGGTTGTTATTACGAAACCAGACTAGTGCGCGGTCGCGTAATAGCTCGGGCATCAGCGGGGGAATCTGATCCAGGTCAACTTCATACATGTGTGCCAACTCTTCAGCCCTTTCAATAAATTCTAAAGGATCACTGGTTCCACTGAAGTGAAGATTCCATCTTCTTAGCTTATCCATGATGTCCATCTTAGTCTCGGAGGTTTTGGTGGACACTGTCATCTGGGACGTCTTGGCGCTTTCCTCTTTCACTGGAGATTTGGGCCGGGAACTGGGGTCGCCCGGTACCAGGAGGTTGACTGAGGGTGAGCTAACCATTAACTCATATTTTGCCTGTATTTCCACCAGACGTTGTAACTCGAGTTCCTCGTGTTCACCACTTACAAACTTAGCCAATCGTTTTCTGAGCTCGTCCACATTGCCGGACTGGTCCAGTTGGAACTCCTTCAGGCAGGATAGCAATTCTTCCCTTTTAAGGGAGTACACCCATGATGTCCGTAACATTTCGTTGTAGATGATTAAGCCGTTACAAAAACCTGGGACTCGCAATAACAGTTTTTTTTTATTTTTTTTTTTTTTTTTTATGACCGTGTCTTTGTTTTTTTTTTTTTCCGAGTTTGAATTTATTATTTTATATTATTTCTTATTTTTTTTCCTAAGGAATTTTTACTCCCGTTATTTTTGATCTTCTTCTAGTTTTTTTTCTTTTTTTTTTTTTCAAAAAAAAATGTTTCTCCCGTTTGCCGTTTGTGTTGTTTTTTTTTTTCTTTTCTTACGCAATAATTAACTGTACACACGGAAGGTTTGTTCACTCCGTTATATTTTGTCTTCTTCTTATTTTGTTTTACAAAAAAAAATGTTTAGTTAGTTTCTTTTTCAATTGCCGCTAGTAGTTTTTTTTTCTCTTTTCCCGCACACAAATAATTTTCCCTTTCCTTTCAAATTCAATTATTATTTCATGTTAATTTTTTTTCTTCTCTTTTAAAATTCTCTTTCCCGGACAAGATTCAAGGGTGTGGTTTCTCTGGTCTGAGACGATTAACACAGTTTTTGCTGCTAATGTCCCTGCTCGGGCGCCATTGTAACGACGTGTTTTCCACCTTATGCTGGGGTAGAGCTCGCGGCTCCCAGGGTTCGTTACAAAAATTTATTTAATGACCAGAGAAATGAAACACCAAGCTTGTTTTTTTTCTTAAAACGTTATAAATCGTACGCTCTTATATTTTACGGTTATTTAATCTAATTCTCTACACTTATCGACTGACAAATTCAATTGTTACAATGTACACGAATGACGGACGCAACACTCTCGGTACAGAAACAACAACACACACTCGGCACTGTACTGACGCGCGAGATTAACGAGACGACACGCAATCAATTTAGCGCAGCGGTCGCAATACACGCGCAGCTGTAGAGTCCCCGGATCGAACAGCAAGGCCGAGGTATAACCTCGCGCCAGCTACTCAACCAGCGTTGCGTGCTACTACACGTCGAGAGAATTTAGTCTACACCGCTCTTCTCTCGAAATGCAGTATCACCCTGCTCTTTGACGCAGTCTCACAATAGCCAAGAAAAGACCAGAAAGCAAACCAAGAGAATTTAGTCTACACCGCTCTTCTCTTGTCTTGCAATCTTTTCCGACAACAAGTTGTATTTCACGAAAGAGGTATAACCTCTCTTCGATAATAACTAGATATTATTTAGCTATAGAAGTATAACTTCTCACAGCTAAACAAGATCCCACCTGTTTGCCGGCTGCCGACTGACTGACCTCTTACTGATGCGTACTCCGCTTTTATACTGTTTGCCGGTGTACATTTACACACACATACTAATATAATTATTTTCCATGGTTGCTCATAAGTGTATGTTGTCGCATCACATTCTTTCCTACTCGCCAACAGGTGGCGCAAACTATCGATCCGTTAATTTCAAATCAAAAATTCATTCTTGTTTAATAATAATAATCATAAAAAAAATAATTTACAATCGTATTCAGACTTATAGTAGATAATAATAATATGGAGTAATTCATTTAGAAATAAATACTAATTCGGTAGAAATAATAAAATAAAAAAACAATTCAGGTAGTTAAGGCAGCCTAGGGCATGTGGCCCAAAAACGAGGCCCCGACTTTTGGTCGTCACAACATTTAAATTGCAATTCCTCATAAGATCATAAATTTTATTTGGTGTTGTCTGTGAAGCACATACATTATGTAATCAAATGGGTGAATGCTAAAAAATATTTTCCTGTTGTTCACTTCCATAAAGCTTACTTCAAAATTTAGTTTTACACCCATTTGTCGCAAAACATCTTGTCCGGTTATAGCGTTATATCTTTTCCCTATTAAGTCATTAACCATCCAAGTTATGTTATCAATTGTTGAAAATTCGTCCGGAAATGGGGTAACTATCTGCCTATCTATTTCTGTAATTCCATTAAGAGTTCTAAAATACAATTTATTTTTTAAAAAGTTAACTTGAAAATTTTGCAGTGCTCTAGGGCAAACAATGCATACAGTAGACCCTGTGTCAACCAGACAATTTATTTTGTTATGTCCAATAGTAAGTTTTACTATGGGCAATTCGGTTTGTGCTTTGTTGTGATACAGACGTGTATTTTTAGCCCCGCATACGATTTGAACTATTAATTAATCACATTTGATTTTGTAAAACATAAATATAAGCAGCGAATGGACGCTTAAAAAAAAATAATATATTTTGTTATTTAAATTATTTAACATAATAGTGAACAATTTAAACGAT
Organism: Pollenia angustigena; assembly: GCA_930367215.1. Lineage (NCBI taxonomy): Eukaryota > Metazoa > Arthropoda > Insecta > Diptera > Polleniidae > Pollenia > Pollenia angustigena. The sequence continues at coordinate 3,027,537 of OV884061.1, read as the reverse complement.
AAAATTAAATAAAATAAAACAGTAAAAATATATATGTATGTACGTATGAATGTTCATACTTGTGTATACATATTCTGAACAAAAACATTTAAATTTAAACTTCTTGTTTTTTTTGTTGTTGTAAAATATAATACACAAATGAAATGGAAAACCCCCATGTAAAAAATTATCAAAAGCCTACAGTACAAGTTGGTATGGACAGGTACATAACAGTGCTTAAACGGGGACGCACCCCTTCCTCTGCAGCTGTTGCTTCGGCATCCAAAGTGTCATCTTTTGATAAAATAAATTCCCAAAATCGCTTTGCAATTCTGGAGGATGAATCCTCTGAAGCCCCAAACGTCATAAAATCGTCCAAGCCTCCCCCAATATATCTTAGGGAGCATAACTCAAATGATCTAATAAAGAGTTTAATCTCGTTGATTGGTGAAAATTCCTTTTATGTTGCCGCAATAAAGCGAGGTAGTATAAATGAAACTAAAATTCAAGTTAATCATGAAAATGACTTTCGGAAAGTAATTAGCAAATTTGAGGCACTCAAAAAAAGTTTTTACACATACCAACTCAAGTGCAGTAAAGGTCTCCAGGTGGTGATTAAGGGAATTGATTCATGCGTAGACCCAGAGGAAATTAACACTTTCTTGGAAGAAAAAGGCTTCAAGATAAAACATGTGGTAAATATTAGAAATAGGGACAAAATTCCACAACCACTTTTTCGAGTAGAATTAGAGCCCGGCGACATTAAGTTAAAAAAAAACGAAACGCATCCCATTTATAGTGTGAAATATATTCTATACAGAAAAATCACAATTGAAGAGCCGCACAAAAAAAACGGACCAATACAGTGCTTAAACTGCCAAGAATTTGGCCATACCAAGGCATACTGCTACTTACCCCCTGTCTGCGTAGTATGTGGTGAACTACACGGTACAGTTTCTTGTGATAAATCTAAAACCGACCCCAACGTAAAAAAATGTAGCAACTGTGGCGGTAATCACACTGCCAATTATAGAGGATGCCCAGTATATAATATTGTCAAGCAGACGGTTGGACCGAAAACAAATACCCCTTAAATGCAGGTTGCAAATCAGGTAAACACAAATGCAATTCAAGCCCCCCAGCCTAGTAATAACAGAACCTCTTACGCTAACGTCCTAAAATCAAACCATCAGCCAATGCAAGGTGCCTCGCCAACTAATGATGAAACTCCGGTTTCTAATTTAAGTCGTTTAGAAAAAACCATGGAAACATTAGTGCAAACAGTAAATAATTTTACGAACACAATAGGTAATATGATGCAGGAAATGCTTAGAATGCAATCGATGTCATTGCAAGCTGTACTTAACAAACCATGAACTGTTTAAAAATTTGTTTTTGGAACGCAAACGGCTTCCGCCAACATAAAAATGAATTAGAATACTTTCTTAAAAATAAACAAATTGATGGCATGATGATTTCTGAAACTCAAGAAATACGTTTAAAATCAATGGTTATATACTATATGATACCAAGGACCCTCGAGATAGAGCTTGTGGAGGTTCTGCCATTTTAATAAAAACTCGAGTCAAACAATACATTATGTGTGATCACCTTGAAGACTATCTGCAAGCAACGACTATTTGTGTTGAGGAGCTAAATCGAAACATAGTAATTTCTTCTTTATACTCTCCACCTTGATTTTCCATATCAGAAGGCCAATATTATAAATATTAAAAATCATTAGGACCCTGTTTTCTGGCCGCTGGCGATTATAACGCTAAACATACCTTCTGGGGGTCACGACTTATAACACCAAAAGGTCGTGTTTTGTTTAACACAATCTCTAAAATGGGTTTAAATGTGATCGCGAGCGGGCAACCAACATATTGGCCTACTGATCAGCAAAAAATTCCAGATGTTATCGACTTTGGCGTGGTTAAAAACATCCCCACAGAAACGATTCATGTTGAAGCTTCCTTAGAATTATCATCCGACCACACACCTACAATTGTTACTGTATCGAACCCAAATAGAATTGTATTTCCGTCAGGTTACTTAGCGACGCCAGCCACACAAATAAATTGGTTAAAATAAAAAAAAATTTCTCAGTGCCCATTGCACAGAAAATATTCCGCTTAGTACACCGGAGAATGTGGATCTCTCTCTTGTTAACTTAGACAGTTATCTTAAACTAGCTGTTCAACACCCACCCAAAAAAATTAAAAATAATAAATAATGTTCTTCAGATGTCGAGCGGCTCTTGACTGAAAAAAGGAGAGTTCGAAGAGAGTGGCAACTTTACAGATCCCCGCAACTTAAGATTTTATTAAAATAATGCACAAAAAGGCTAAGAAAAATACTACAGAATCAGAAAACGGCTTCTCTAGAAAAATATCTTAAGGAACTTGATGCAACTCCACAATCTGACTACTCATTATGGCGTGCAGCTAGAAATCTAAAAAGGCCAGTTATATCTAAGCCACCATTAAGAAACTTGAATGGTAGTTGGGCAAGAAACGATATTGAAAAAGGAAATCTTTTTGTTAGTCATTTGAAAAACGTATTTACACCAAATATATCTCACAATATCGCGGTCGAGTTACCACCTGTTGCTGCTAGAGCAGCTATTCCCCTCAGATTTGAGATAAGAGAAATCGAAAAGGCTATTTGTAACTTAAACACTAAGAAGGCACCTGGTATTGATAAAGTCAGTAATAAAATGCTTTTGGAGCTACCTCGCATAGCAAAGAAAATTATTCTTTTTATTTTTAATGCTATTTTACGCCTTGAATACTATCCTGAAAAATGGAAGGTTTCCTTAGTTACCATGATACCAAAGCCAGGTAAAGATCATACAAAAGTTGAGTCTTATAGACCTATTAGCTTATTATCAAATATGTCAAAGCTGTTTGAGAAATTATTAGTTTCAAAATTAACACCAATTTTAAGTGAAAATAGATGTATTCCAAACCATCAGTTCGGATTTAGAAGAAAACACAGCACAATCGAGCAGACTCATCGAATAGTAAATGTCATAAGAAAAGCATTTGAAGAAAAGAAATATTGCTCAGCACTCTTCATCGATGTTTCGCAAGCTTTTGACAAAGTCTGGCATGAAGGCTTATTACACAAATTGAAGCAAAATTTACCAGCGAACACACACAAGCTGCTAGAAAGCTACTTAGTCGGTCGTCAAAATATTATTAAAGAAGGAAATTTTTTAAGTTCACCTCAGCCCATTGCCGCTGGAGTCCCACAAGGCAGCATCCTGGGCCCCCTATTATACTTAATTTATACTTCGGACATGCCAAAAAGCAACTACACACAAACTTCAACATTTGCAGACGATACAGCTTTTATAAGCGTCCACGAAAATCGCTATGAAGCATCGCGTTACTTACAGCATCATATATTTCAACTAGAAATATGGTTAAGACAATGGAGGATAATGGTCAATGAGCAAAAATGCGTACATATAACATTCACTTTGCGCCGGGAATCTTGCCCCTCTATTACAATCAATAATCAAATAATTCCTCAACATTCGCATGTAAAATATCTCGGTATACATCTGGATCGGCGATTAACGTGGAAATGCCATATAGAGGCAAAATTAACTCAAATGAAACTAAAAGCCATTCAAATTCATTGGCTTATTGGAAGAAATTCTGTCCTTAGTCTTGATTGCAAGCTTCTACTTTACAACTCTATTTTAAAGCCTATCTGGTGCTACGGTATTCAACTATGGGGCACTGCCTCGGTCTCTAATATCGACAAAATTCAAAGGCGCCAAGATAAACTTCTTCGAATAATCACAGCCGCTCCCTGGTATGTTAAAAACTCAAACATTCATAAGGATCTCAATGTGCCATTAGTGAAATCTATGATTACAAAATATGCAATAAAATATTTAAAAAGGCTTGAACAACACCCAAATCGACTAGCTCGAAATATTTTAAATCATGGCGGCCACACTCGCTTAAGAAGAAGAGACACTGCAGCACTTACCCAATTAGATGAGCGATAAACACCTATAAAAGTGAACATAACCCGTGGTGAAGAAAATTTTGTCTGGCACTGGCAGGAGATAAAATAACGTATTAGGTTAAGATTTGATTAATTATTGTTAGTTCATATTTAATATATGAAGATTCAATAAAAAAAAATGAAAAAAAAAAAAAAAAAAAAATGGGCAAGTGTGAATTTGGGCTTCCACGATAAAATTTTCATCACGTTGAATATTGTCGGTTTCCATGACAAATTGTCTAGAATTTGGGATTGTCTGTCGATCTACACTCATGTGAGTGCTTCTTGAAGACCCTTGGTTGTTTTGAAAGTTATCCCTGTTTTGTTTCTGAAAATGATCTCTTCTAAATTTACTATTTTGGTTGTATTGATTCGTCCCAAAGTTTCCACTGTTTTGTTTTTGAAATCGTCTTTTCTTTAACTACTATTTTGCTTAAACTTTGTTGGTTGTTGTTTGTCTCAGAGTTTTTCCAATTGCTATAAGGGCATTGGAAGTTATTGTTTGATTTGGGATTTTGCTGATGGTAGTTTCGATCAAAATTTCGATGTCCGTAAGCCTTGTTCCTATAGTAATTATTGCTAAAATTTGTATTTGCTTTATGCATACTGTCAATAGCCCTACTATCATCTAGCAATCTGAGTTGGATATATTTGTTTACTATATCGTTTAATGTCAAACTTTCATCTAGATGTACTCTCAGTGGTCCATCTATTTTTTCAAGTAAGATATTCACTAAGTCCATGTCTACATTTTCTGACCTATATAACATAGATTTATTATTATCATCTAATTCATAAATTTCGCTTATTTCATTTTTTGCTAATTCGAAACATTGAAAATCGCGGCATGCGATGTCTTCGATCTGGCTTGGACCTTTAACTTTGCTTTTAATTGGTCCCATAAGATGTCTCCAAGTTGCCTTATATATGTTGCGAAGTCTACAGTGATTTTTTCGTTTATTATTATCTGGATTCCAAACTTAATTAATGCAGTGTTATCTCTACAGAGATGTATTAACATCTCTATGGATTTTATGAATCCGTTGATGCTATGGTTGTTATTCAGCGGTCTAATTTGCAGAAACATCTGAATTATGTCTTTCGGTTTCATTAGGAGGTAATTCTGCTGATGAATCTGCTGTTGCTGTTGGTGTACCTGATGTAATTGCTGCTGTTGTTGTACCTGTTGAGCTTGTTCTATTTGTTGCTGTTGTTGTCCTTGTAACTTCTGTTGCATTTGCAGCTGTTGTTCTTGCAACTGCTGTTGCTGCTGGAATATTTTTTGTTCCTGCAGCCGCAGTACCGCCTCTAACTCAGCGATCTTTTCTTCGTTCATCGCTTCCTGGAGGTTCCTATTCTGGTCAAATTAACTCATTTGACACTGTTTTTTTTATAAATTAGTTAAAAAAACTTTTTTTTTTATATATCTTAAACTTGGTATTTGACTTTGTAAAAAAAAAATACAATATTTGCTTTTAGTAATAGTATTTTTTTAATAAATAAAACAATAAAAGTTTTAGTTGCTTATGACGTTCCTTACAACGTTCCTTTTTTATTGAAATTAATCTTAAGACTAATTTATTAAAATCTAAAAATTAACTTATTCATGCAACGTAAGGATTTTATGCTTACGTTGCTGTTTTTTTATAAAATAATTTAGCTTATTTTTTTGTCTGGCAAAGTGTGGGAATGAAAAAAATAAAATGTAACCTTAAACTTCTAGTTTTCCTACACTTTACCAGAAGGTATTGTTAATTAAGGTGGCCTGGATGTAAAACGCGTGCGAGGCCACGCAAGAGCTGCTTTCACAAACCGTTCGTGAAAACAGCATCGACGTTGCAATAATATGTTAGCAATACTGGAATCTACAGGGAAATGTGTGGGTTGCGGACAGCGTAAACAAATGCGCCATATATACAGCTGCTACGCCCCTCCCAATGATACGGTACACAACTATAAGAGCATGCTAGGCCGACTAGCGAGAGATACGGATCACCAAAGACCAAAGGTGATAGCAGGAGACTTTAATGCCTGGGTGGTTGAATGGAATCTACTGGAATTCTACTGGAATCCTTGTGGAGCAACGACTTAGTGCTGGCGAACAATGGTGGGGTAAACACGTTTCGGGCAAGGAGAAGCGGATCAATAGTGGACCTCACGTTTTTAAGCAGTTCACTTTTTCGAAACCTGAAATCACCGGGAAGTAACGATGCTAAAGTTATTGGATGGGCAACAGAGAAATTGGATAAGGAAGCCTTTTTAGAAACCTTTCTGGACCAAGAACTTGCTGGAGAAAATGTTAGGCAGAAGGTGCATACAATCACCTCATCCTTAACCAGAGCATGTGACGCTTCTATGCCTAGGCGCAGAATGCAGAATTCTAGACCACCAAATTATTGGTGGACCGAGGAGATTATAAGACTCCGGAGCTCATGTCTTAATGCGAGAAGTCGTAGCCAACGTGGCAGGCTTCGACCAGACTTTCGAACAGGCAAATAGAATACTGGATGGCTCGAAAAGCGCTTAAACTTGCCATTAACAGGAGCAAGCAAGCTTGCTTTAGGAAGATATGTAATGAGGCAAACAACAATCCATGGGGAACTGCATATAGAGTCGTGATGGCTCGCCTGAAGGGCATGAGGGCTCCCGAACTTTCCTGTCCGCTACTGCAAATTGTCTCGACACTGTTTCCGCAGCACCTGCAACATTGCGGCTCAACGCTTCAGGAGCGTCGATCACACAACATTGCAAGGGTTTCAGCAGAGGAGATTATTGAAATCGGCAATGGCGTAGGAGATAGCAAAGCATCCGGACCGGACCTTATACCAAACCAGGCGCTGAAACTGGCGACAGTCAACGCGACGGATAAATTTGCGGAAATTTTCAACCAATGTTTAGAAGAAGGTATATTTCCGGATTCCTGAAAGACACAAAGGCTGGTACTGCTCCCTAAGCCCAATAAACGCTTGGGAGATCCATCGTCATATTGGCCCATATGCCTACTGGATACAATGGGAAAAATACTGGAGAAAATCATATACAACAGATTGCTCCAAGCGGTAGAGGAGCGTCAGGGGTTATCGGACAGGCAGTTCGGCTTCCGTAGAGCAAGGTCCACAGTCGATGCAATTAGGCTCGTGACAACACTAGCAAGAGAGGCAATAGAAGGTAAAGGTGCGAACTAGTCACTAGCACTAGTCACCCTGGATGTCAAAATTGCATTTAATTCAGCACGATGGGAGCGAATAATGGAAAAGTTGGAGGACCTAGGAGTTCCCTTATACCTGTCGAACATTATCTCAGACAGAAAGTTGCTATATAATACCGAAGAAGGCCAGAAAACATACGATGTTACTGCGGGGGATCCACAAGGATCGGTACTGGGCCCATTGTTGTGGAATATTATGTACAACGATCTTTTAACATTGGATTTTCCCCCGGAGAGCATGATAGTTGGTTTCGCCGATGACATCACGGTTGTAGTGATGGCACGTCATATCAAAGAAGTTGAGTTGTATGCTAATGAGACAGTAACCAAAATAGGAGGTTGGCTGGATGCAGCGGGACACCAACTGGCGGAGCACAAAACGGAAGCAGTATTAATTAGCAACCGACGGAGAAGCGAAACCGTGGTCATTCTAGCGGGCCAACATGAAATTACCTCAAAGAGACAAATAAATTATTTAGGAGTAATGATTGCTGACAGAATAAACTTCGGGGCACACATAAATTATATAGCGGACAAAGCATCAAACGTTACCGCAAAAACAATTACAACATACATTTATCGCGGACAATGAAGTTCTCATATCATTTGATGTCGTGTCATTATTTACGAACATCCCTGTGCATACTGCCATAAAAAACATAATGGGAAAATGGGAAACTATTAAAAAACAAACAAAAATCTCGAAGTCCACTTTTTTGAAAATACTTATATTTTGTCTCATGGATAACAATTATTTCGTCTACGAAAATAAAATCTATAGCCAGATTTTTGGAATGCCAATGGGGAACCCTCTTTCTCCTACTATAGCTGATGTAGTACTGGACAGTTTACTCGACGCACAGTGGCTGAAAATCGTTTTTCATCGGCCAAAAATCTGTAACTTTTGAACCGATAGAGATAATTTTGCAATTGTTTTTTTGCAGGAGAGAAGACTTCTTGAACTTTTTTACAGTTTTAATTTTGTTAAAATCGGTTCAGTAGTTGTTGAGAAATTATAGGTCAATTTGAACTTTTGATGTTTTTTAGCATTTAGTATGAAAATGCTAATGATTGAGATTGAGAATTATGGTATTTTTTATTAAAAAAGTGGGATGTTTTTCAGTCCACCGTTTAAGAACTTTTTAATCTACATAACTGCCAAATTTTATTAATATATCTTTGTTCATGTCAGATTTATAGAATGTCAAACCTTAAAAATATTATTTTTTACTAATATTGAAAGCCCTTTTATTCATTAATGCTATGTTCATACGACGACAAAAACCACTCGTTTCGCTCTCTGAAACTAGATTGTCAAACATGCTGTTCATACGATTCATTCTGGTTTCATTTTGACATTTTTTTTGTGTTGTTAGTGTGATTTTATTTAAAACAGATAAAAAAGTAATTAAATGTTAAAAATATATTATTTAATACTTTTATTAATATTATTATTTGATGATTATCACTTTATTTTATTAAACTTAAATTTTTATTTTGTATTTTATTTTGTTTTGATTTTTTTGAGAGCTAGTTCAGATAAACTAACGATAATTGTTATCAAAATTAGAGATGATAGTACATTTTTCCTGTTTCGCAGCCTGTTTCAAAATGAAACGACCTGTTTCGCTCACAAAATTTTGTATGGGGAAACAAGTCGTTTCAGTCATGTTTGGGGCGCGAAACAGGAATAAGAGAGCGAAACACGAATATTGCTGTCCGTGTGAACATGGTATTACACTATATAAATAATAATTTTAATGTTTGACATTCTATAAATCTAACATGAATAAAGGTATCATAATGAATTTTGGCAGTTATGTAGATTAAAAAGATCTTAAAACAGTGGACTGAAAAACATCCCCATCTTTGATTAACAAATACCCAAATTCCCGATCCCGGAAAACGGCTTTAAATTTTTTTTTTGTTCAATAAAGGCAATAGAATTTACCACTCGATATTGATCAGAATTGTCTAGAAAATAATGGACATATTAGAAAACATTACTGTTATAATTGTATAAAAATCGGTGTGTTGCATAAACAGAATTTTTTGCTCAAATTATTTTTTGTTTTTTGTTTGAAAAATTTGCTTTGGAATAGGGCATATGGGAGTAAAAATGTCAAACTGACTATAAATTACTTCTACAAGCATACACTTAATGTTTTCTTTCGAAATATATAAACATTTTTATATATTTCTGGAGAAATTCGTATTACCTTTGTATGCATATACATTCGCCTCGTATATGCCACTATACCTTTAAAAAAAAAATGCATAGGTAATGCCTATAGTAATACCTATAATCATTTTGTGAATAAGTTTCTACATTATCAACTCTACAACAGGTTCAACTGGAACCAGTTCCACTAGATTACTTTTTAGATTAAAAAAATAAATAAGTGTAAATTTTGAAATTTTTAGTTTCTTTTTTGTTTAAATAACAATAAGGACAAAAAACATATTTTTTGCTTAAACAACAATAAAAGTTAATTATATCTACTATTCATTCGGTTGGAAAATTGCCTCCAAATATTCCATATTTGGTTTTGTATTGCCTCTGTCCTGTAGCAGCCCTTTCGCTTCTTCATCTAAGTCCCGATGTTCTATTTTCCATTGACTTGGAATGCTAGAGATGAGCGGATCTGACGTTGCCAACAATATATTAAACAGATCTTCGTTTGTAAAATCTCGTGACATTTTTCTGGTATTGTGCTCCCTATTAAATCTCTAATCTTTATTCCTTTTTTCCTCGACTTCCTCTCATAGATCTCCTAGTGTTACTAAATTATGCCTAATGACATCCTCTCAATGATTAAGGATTTTATGAACTGTTGCAGACATATTTCTCCATGGATATTTGGTAGTATATATTCGTGCTGTTTCTTTGGCATAATCCCCAAATTTTCTATAATCAATTCGTTCATTGCATGCAAGTACATCAATGATTGTTTTAAATCTTGATATAAGACTTATATCAACACCTGTTATATCAGATGCTTTTTTGGGATCAGAGAAATAACTTGCTATATTCCCATCATTCGTATTGCCTGATCCTTGTTTTGGTTGGTCTATAATCAACCCACATTTGCGAAATTCATCCTGAACATGCTTCTTTTTAATACTTCTTAAATCCTTGTTGGTGTTATTGTTTATAATTGATCCTGTAGGTCCAAAACCCAAATCATAACTGATTTTTAGTATGTGCTCTATAATTTGTATTCTTGTATGTAGCGGCGATAATCCAAATTCATATGCATTAGTATTATCTAATGATTTTTCCGGGACTTGGCTAAATTTGCTTGATGTGGTTTGGCATATAATGCAGCTGGATGAAGCCTTTGTGTCAGTCAAAGCCTGGCCCTATTTTCCATCTATCATCTTTAGCACTAATTGACTGTTAACTTCAATTATATGGCCATCTATTTCTAATTCTAATGGTAGAATGAAAAACTAAAATGGGCTAAACTAGGATACGCTTAAAATCCCACAGGTATTGGTAATTATATAATATAAAATACCTAGCTCAACTTGGCTTGGTACACTTATATTTCAGTCATCTGAATAGGTAAAATTAAAAGAGCAAAAGAAATGTTGCGAATAATTTTACACAAACTAAAAAAGTGTTCTATAGGCTTGTCCAAACAGGTACAAAAGTGCATTTGGGTTTAAAGTGGATACTTTCACCTTTTGACTAAAATATAGAACCTGAAAAAATATTTAATAATACAACAGGTATAATCGGTACAGTAATACAACATAACATTGTTTAATGACTGCTTTACTACCAATATAAAAAATGTTGAACCCACTATTGATAACAGTTTGACATAAAACATAAGAAAAGAAAAATCGTTATAAAATCAAGCCAAAAAATCCATTTTATCCGAATATCTCCAATTTAAGCATATTTTTTGTAACTCAGCTTTAGTTTAATTTTTTTTGCAATCCATAAATATATTTTTGGAGAATTTTTTAAAAGTTGGAATTTCCGAGGTTTCCAATTTTAGAGGTACGCAAGTCACTCTCCCGACCATCCATGGACCCGTGTTCTTTCAATTCAACTTAAAAGCAACCCGGCCATGACAGTTTAAAATTTCATTCAAATATGTTAAGCCGTTCATAAGAAGCAACACAATTTTTCAAAACAAAACGTTCGTTAAACATTGTGTTATATTTCAGTCATATGAGCAGCTTAAACAAAAATAGCAAAAAAAAAATGTTGCGAGTAATTTCATTAACATTAAAAAAGTGTTCAACAGACAGTTCCAAACAGTTGCACAAGTATATATGGGGTTAATGGGGACACTTTCAGCTTTCTGATGGTACTAAAATCTCTTTAACCCCTTTTGACCCTAACAAGTTCTACTCCTCTAAAATTCGGATTTAACTTAAATATAGAATTTGGGGAAACATTTAATAACACATCAGGTATAAATGATACAGTGATGTAATGAACCATTTCTTAAAGAATACAATCCCACTAACATAACCAAAAAATTTCGACCAATTATTGATAACGGTTTGCGAGAAATCGTAATTTAGTTCTGATCAAATTTACAAAAATTAATTTTTTTCTGCAACAACATAAAATATTTGTTTCCAGCAGCATGCCACAGCCACAATTACCAATATTTTAATCTAGTTTTTTGGATACCGTAGTTCTAATATGTTTGCTATCGAATGGCATTAAAATTTTTGAAATCGGCGATGACAAAAAATTGGACTTTTGGCCGATGAAATTCAATTTTCAGCCACAGTGCGTCGCAAATTTAATGGAGCAATAAAATTTGATGTTTGCCGCAATAAATATTGCTACGTGGAGTAAAAACTCAAGACTTGAATAGTCAAACTAGACGTGTGTGAACCGGCACTAAATGTCAAAATTATGTTATCTTTAACAGTGCAGCCACACGATCAAGATTTTCTTGATAGTCTTTTACATATACTGATTGTCAAAATATGCAAAAGTTGACAGCTGTGACGTAGGCTGCACGCAAGTTGAAAGCAATTTACTTTTTCCAGATGTCGTCGCCGAGAAAACAACTCAAAATGTTTTGCTATTTTGCACTTTTGATTTTTCTGCACTGTAGGCTGTTCGAAGGGACTTTATTTTTTTCTTTACTTCTTCCACTGGCATTTTTGTTTCAGAAGCTATAGACTCGTAGGCTTTTATTTTCAAATCATTTCGCCTATATGATGAAAGATTCATGTTCCATAAAATTTCATGGCTTCTGTACAGCTCTATGAATCGCAGAACACCATTTTGCTTATTAATTTTATTAATATTAATTTTATTAATAAACATATTTCACTACTTTTTTAGGTTTTTAGTTAAAATTTTAAAATTCCCGCAACAATTTGTAAAAAAAAAGAACTTCAGCTTTTGTCGGCAAAATATTTGTGAAAAAAAAAACAAAAACAACTTCAAAAGATTTGTAATAAGCTGTTTTCTTGAACGAAAATTGATTCACTCACTGGCAAGAGAATTTTAGAGGCAAGTTCGTATCAATTTTTAAAAGTATGAGTGTATTGGTAAAAAAGTGTGAGTGTATTAAAACTTGATAGCCAAAACTTGATCGTGTAACCCTCAAGTAATGTAAACAGCAATTTTTTGCACATATATATTGCCGGCAATTTATGTTGCAATAATTGTTTGGTTGTCAATTGAGAAAGAAATTAGGAACAAATCTAGTTTACCGACACAGCTCCAAATAAAAAATAAAGTACCTAGGGGGATAGAAAATTGAAAAATAAGTAGAAAAAATTAAATAAAAAAATTGGTACAAACGCTTAGTTTTCGAGTTATGGACGTTTTTAATTTTCATAGAAGTATGTAAATTGTCCACTACATTTCTTAAGGTATATGGCCAAAATTGGTATCGTTTTGAAGGTTTTGTCTAGATCTTTCAGGATACATAGAATTTACATAAAAAAATTTAACTCTTAAGCTCACATTTCAGTTTTTGTGTACTAAGTGTATAATTTATTTAAATAAAAGAGTAATACAAATTTTATAAAATTACAAACAGCAATGTCGCAAAAACAAACACCGACTTCGCTAACTAAAGCTTCTCTGCATAGCCTGCCTTCGGCCGGGCGCAAGGATTTTCTCCTCTATGGTATAACAAACACCGGCTTCGCTAACTTAAGCTTCTCTGCATAGCCGGCCTTTGACCGGGCGCAAGGATTTTCTCCTCTATGGTATAACAAACACGGGCTTCGCTGACTAAAGCTTCTCAGCATAGCCGTACTTCGGCCGGGCGCAAGGATTTTCTCCTCTATGGTATAACAAATACTGGCTTCGCTAACTAAAGTTTCTCTGCATAGCAGGCCTTCGGCCGGACGCAAGGATTTGCTCCTCTATGGTATAACAAACCCCGGCTTCGCTAACTAGAACTTTTCTACACCTAAAAAATATATTTGCAATCGTGAGTAAATTACCTTTAATTTTAGTACCCACACATATCACTAAGTGGGCAGGACAGTTTTTTGGTTCCAGGAGGCCCCACGGGCCTCAGCCCCCTTAAATTTTAATTTTGGTTTTTTTCTTTTTTTATTCTCAATCGGGTGGCATATTTTTTTTATTTTTTTTCGTAGCCCTTTAAGCTGCACTTCAGCCAAATCACATATTTCTATGAAAACTAAAAACGTCCAAACTCGAAAACTTAGCGTTTGCGCCAATAGTTTTAGTTAATTTTTTCTTCTTATTTTTCAATTTTCTATCCCCCTAGGTACTTTTTTTTTTTATTTGGAGCTGTGTCGGTAAACTAGATTTAAGTCAGAAATTAAATTTGCGATATGGTAGCAAATTATAATTGTAGTAAAAGAATTGAATTCAAGAATAAACACTAAAATAATATAACAAAAATTATTTTTATTAATATAACTGTTTTCTTAATCGATCTTTATTATTTAAATTTATATTAATTTGTTAAAGTTTGAGTTCTTTTTTTAATAAAAATATTAATTTTACTTTAACAAATCTGCCGTTTAAATTATATTGTTCCAAAAACTGCAATATTAAAATATTTTAAATGTTTTTTTAATAAATTAATTTATTTTACGTTATAAAATGTATAAAAAATAAGCATTTATATATATATATATAGGCTTAAATTAAGTTTTTGTACGAGTACACAGAAAAAAAAATTTTAAAATCAAAAAGAAACAATCTTATTTTAAAATAAAACAGCTGTGAAATCGAGCCAAGCTGGTTTTCTTTTGTTTTAAAAGTTTTCGTTTTTATTTTAAAAACTGCAATTTTTATAATAAAAATTTTAAATCAAAAATAAAAATTTTTGATTTAAAGTGAAAATCAATTTTAAAAGAAAATATACCATTTTTGTATTAAAAATTATAGTTTTTAAAACAAGAATATAGCCCTTTTAAATCAAGAATGTAATATTTTTAAATTAAAAATGTGTAATTTTAAATTAAAAGTACCTAATTTTGAAGGTATACGTTGCTTCATACTTACCTTTACACCAGGCAATAAGTAATTAACTCATTATTAAATTTTTAAGGTTTATTAGAGTATAAAAATATACAGCTTAGTACAACTTAAAAGTTATTTAATCTTATTTGATTTATAATTATAATTTGTAATTGAGGTATTTTTGTTTATAAAATATTATATTTATTTATTGACCTTTGTTTAGCATCGTCAGTTAATTAAATTTACAAAATTTTAATATAAATAACACAAAAAAGCAATACTTTAATTATATATTATTTTTGTTATTATGGCTTTTTGTAATTGTGTTATGACAAATTGGTTTTGGAATTTAAATTAAGAAAATTTTTTTTTAAAAATTTTGTTTTGGTTTTTTTGTGTTATTCATATTAAAACTTTGTAAATTTAAGTTACTGCCGATGCAAACCAAAGGTTAGCGAAATATCGATAGAAATAAATATATATAATTTTTTATAAATAAAAAGACCTTTAGCTTAAACATCTAAAAATAATTATTATGTTCTAAAATATTTACAAAAATTTATTAGATATATTTAATATTATAAAATAATACAACTTATTTTTTATGTGCTAAAATAATTACAAAAACTCATTGGATGTACATATTTTGGAATACTTTTCAAAAACTAACTAAAGTAATTTTGGTCTAACATATATATTACCATTATTATTTGCATATAAGTTTATTGGAGGACTAGAAAATACTTTTATATCTTTTATATATAAGATATATATAAGATAATACTTACCAAATTTGGAAACCTTGGATCTTTGAATTTAGGCCAAGTTTTTAAGAATTCAGCTACATACATTTAAACTCTTTAACTCTCTTTGCCGCAAAAGAAAAAATTTTTCCCATTTGTCGATTATTGCATCCCAATTATCTTTTTCAACGTTAAGATTGTCCTTTAAGGCTTTAGCTGTGGATTCAAATTCGGCTGCGCTACTTCTAGGTGAAATAGGTTCTTGTTCTGCAGTATTTTAAATTTTTTTCTTTTAAATCTCATATTTACGTATTTTCCAGGATTTTTTTTTACCACGCCGTGTTATAAAGTAGTATTCCTAAAAAAAATTTAAAAATAGAACATTAACAATAAATCTGTCAGATAGCCGAATATAGCACTTTTACTTGTCTATTTATTAGTTTGATTCGCAAATACTTACATGATATTTTCTTTCGTTGGGAAAAACTTTACATATCTCATCAACAATATTTGTAAACCCCTTTGGAGATAGTGACCTATTGCAAAATAGAGAGTCCTCAACGATTATATTAATAAGTTCCGTTCACGTTGGTAAGAGCATTTGCCTTTTCGTACAAATTTAAAATGGTTTTGTTCTTTGCCGTCTCCATCAATAAAGTTTTTAAATCCTATAATTAAAGTCAGAAATTATTTCATTTGTTTATAATTCAAAGATAAAAACTTACTTTTACTACAGCTGCACCCGAGTTGTTCGATGATGATTGGGTTTGCGAATGACACAACCAATCTTGCACTTTTGACGGAGGTGATAAAGTGTCATCATCAATACCAAACTAAAAAATTTTAAAATAAAGCAAAAAATATTAAATAAACTTATTAATAAACACCTCTTTTTTCCTCCACGCAAATAACTTCTCTCTAAATTCCACTCGAAGGCCTATCAAGGGATTAATTTTCAAATCTTCATTTTTTAAGTATTGAAGACTTGGTATGTTATACTACTCTCTAAAAAGATTAAAAAAAAAATGGAAAGATTTTAATATTGGCGACATTTTGACTAACACATAACCTTAAAAAATGAACTTTATAATAATAATAAGTTGCAACTTACCTTTTAGAAATGACATTACAATCATTAAATCAAAACGTTTTAAAAGATCCACTAAAGGATCACTTTCGGTATTTGGCTCGTGCAAAATATCATTAATGTCATATACCTCTAAAAAATCTTCAGCGTGGTCTTTAATTTTTTACAATATTCTTTGAGCTATAATATTTTTTTAACTTTTTTAAAACCCACTGCACCGAGCTTTTAATATTTTTTTAACTTTTTATACTTTTTAAAATACACTGCACTGAGATATAATATTTGTTTAACTTTTTATACTTTTTAAAACACAATGAACCGAGCTATTAATATTTTTTTAACTTTTTGAAATTTTTAAAACACACTGCACCGAGCTATATTTTTTTAATGACGCTTAGTTGTCAACTTTTAAAATTAAAATGGTTTATTTTATTTTCAAGTACAAACCTGTTTTGATTTTAATACGTTTTTCAAAATGTTAAACTTTTTAAAACAAAAACGAAAAATTTTAAATTTTAACATGTTTTTTCTGCTTCTTATAGTAAACACAAAAGTGTTGCCTTTTAATATAAAAGAAAACCTTTTTGTTCTTAAAAGTTTTAGTAAAAAAATAATATTTTTTGATACAAAAACGTACATTTTTGTTTTAAATATGATTTTTATTGCCTAATTTTGAAAACCACACCGTTTCTTTTTAAAATAAAATTGAACATTTTTGTTTTTAATATATTTTCAAAAAAATTGCTGCAATTTTAAAATAAAAACGCAAAATTTTGTTTTAAATAGCGTTTTTTGGTTCAGTGTAGTCAATTCTTATAAAAGTAAAAAAAAAATATGATAGTGGCACCACTGATATATGAATAAATAACATACAGTCTACAACTGACATGAAATGCTTAACATTAACACTAATAGTATGTTCACATTTGGGTTTTTAAACGCGTTTAAGCAAAATGTTGATTTAGCTAATCAAAGCCGTTCACATTACATTTGAGATGATTAAGATGACAGATGATTAAGAAAAAACACACACACAAGCACACAAAAAAACAACAAACAAATTTAAATTTCTTTAAAGTATTAAAAATGGATAAAAACACTTTTATAAAATTATCAGAAGATTATTTTAATCAATTTAATGATGAAATTGTGAAAATTTATGAATTATTTAAGGAAAAAAAAAATAAAAATATTAAGCAGACATCTTGGCCGGTTGTACACAATCGAGCGATTCTACATTATTAGGGTATGTTCAGTGGATTCTATGTGGTTTATGAAGTGATTTAGTTGTAATCATGTCGATTTGAAGTGATTAACAAATCACTTCAATGTATGGGTAATCATCTCGATTTTGAAGTGATTAGAGCTTAATCACGTTCGAACTGCTTAAACGCGTTTAAGAAGCCAAATGTGAACATACTATAAAATGATGTTAGTGTTAAGTATAGACTCATCATTTTAGAGGTTTTCCCATGTTATAGCACGGTTGTTAATGCAAATGTTTTAACAACGCTTTTATAACATCATGTTATAACAGCAAATCATGTCAGTTGTAGACGGGGAGTTATATGCTATGTTCACATTTGGGTTTTTAAACGCGTTTAAGCAAAATGTTGATTTAGCTAATCAAAGCCGTTATCTCCGTGAACATAACAAACTTTTTAACAAACTTTTTTTTCCACTCATTGTGCAGAGAGAGTGTGCAGGAATCTCTCATGAAAACAATATGGCGAATGAGTATTTTATGCGTTGCAGACTAAATTTTAGTGCTACCAAGTTCAAAAAAGTGTTTTTAGTACAAATATTCATACATTAAATGTGAATGCCTGTTCTTCTTCTTATTTGCTATATGGGAGAGAATTTTCGGTTTTCAACAAACTTTTTAACAAACCTGCGCGAATTTAATAATTCGTTAAGATTTATTTTGTTTAATATATGATTTTAAAAAGTTTTTAATATAATTAAAATAAAAAAACAATACAAACACTTAAAATACAACATTGTTTTATTTTGTAAAGCACGCAATTAACAAACATACTTTTAGCAAGTAAAAGGGATACTATGAACAAAATAACCGAATACCTATTTGGATGATTAAGGAAAATTTAGGACTTGTGCCAAAAAAGTGCAAATGGGGGGTAATAGAGGAAGGTCTTGGCTACATTTCCTCATACTCACTTTTTTCCCATCAAGTTATTTTTTGAACAACTTTTTCAATACAAACTTTCACACAAGTCACTCGTTCATATTTTGACCCATTGTGCAAAATTTAGGACTTGTAAGAAAAATGTGCAAATGAGAGGTTACAGAGGAGAGTCTTGGCTACATTTCCTCATATCCAGTTTTTTTCCATCAAGTTATTTTTTTAACAATTTTTTCTAACAAACTTTTTCACCGAAATCACTCAAAATATATTTTAACCCATTGTGCAAAATTTAGGACTTGTAAGAAAAATGTGCAAATGGGGGGTTATAGAGGAAGGTCTTGGCTACATTTCCTCATATCCAGTTTTTTTCCATCAAGTTATTTTTTGAACAACTTTTTCAAAACAAACTTTCACACAAGTCACTCGTTCATATTTTGACCCATTGTGCAAAATTTATGACTTGTAAGAAAAATGTGCAAATGAGGGGTTACAGAGGAGAGTCTTGGCTACATTTCCTCATATCCAGTTTTTTTCCATCAAGTTATTTTTTTAACAATTTTTTCTAACAAACTTTTTTACCGAAATCACTCAAAATATATTTTAACCCATTGTGCAAAATTTAGGACTTGTAAGAAAAATGTGCAAATGGGGGGTTATAGAGGAAGGTCTTGGCTACATTTCGTCATATCCAGTTTTTTTCCATCAAGTTATTTTTTGAACAACTTTTTCAAAACAAACTTTCACACAAGTCACTCGTTAATATTTTGACCCATTGTGCAAAATTTATGACTTGTAAGAAAAATGTGCAAATGAGGGGTTACAGAGGAGAGTCTTGGCTACATTTCCTCATATCCAGTTTTTTTCCATCAATTTATTTTTTGAACAACTTTTTCAAAACAAACTTTCACACAAGTCACTCGTTCATATTTTGACCCATTGTGCAAAATTTATGACTTGTAAGAAAAATGTGCAAATGAGGGGTTACAGAGGAGAGTCTTGGCTACATTTCCTCATATCCAGTTTTTTTCCATCAAGTTATTTTTTTAACAATTTTTTCTAACAAACTTTTTTACCGAAATCACTCAAAATATATTTTAACCCATTGTGCAAAATTTAGGACTTGTAAGAAAAATGTGCAAATGGGGGGTTATAGAGGAGAGTCTTGGCTACATTTCCTCATATCCAGTTTTTTTCCATGAAGTTATTTTTTTAACAATTTTTTCTAACAAACTTTTTTACCGAAATCACTCAAAATATATTTTAACCCATTGTGCAAAATTTAGGACTTGTAAGAAAAATGTGCAAATGGGGGGTTATAGAGGAAGGTCTTGGCTACATTTCGTCATATCCAGTTTTTTTCCATCAAGTTATTTTTTGAACAACTTTTTCAAAACAAACTTTCACACAAGTCACTCATTCATATTTTGACCCATTGTGCAAAATTTATGAGTTGTAAGAAAAATGTGCAAATGAGGGGTTACAGAGGAGAGTCTTGGCTACATTTCCTCATATCCAGTTTTTTTCCATCAAGTTATTTTTTGAACAACTTTTTCAAAACAAACTTTCACACAAGTCACTCGTTCATATTTTGACCCATTGTGCAAAATTTATGACTTGTAAGAAAAATGTGCAAATGAGGGGTTACAGAGGAGAGTCTTGGCTACATTTCCTCATATCCAGTTTTTTTCCATCAAGTTATTTTTTTAACAATTTTTTCTAACAAACTTTTTTACCGAAATCACTCAAAATATATTTTAACCCATTGTGCAAAATTTAGGACTTGTAAGAAAAATGTGCAAATGGGGGGTTATAGATGAAGGTCTTGGCTACATTTCCTCATATCCAGTTTTTTTCCATCAAGTTATTTTTTTAACAATTTTTTCTAACAAACTTTTTTACCGAAATCACTCAAAATATATTTTAACCCATTGTGCAAAATTTAGGACTTGTAAGAAAAATGTGCAAATGGGGGGTTATAGAGGAAGGTCTTGGCTACAGTACCATTTAAAAAACGAAAAAGTACCAAAAAGATCCATCTAATAGATTGTCATTCACTCAAGACCTTGTATGTTTATTTTTATGTTTCTAGGTCCAATACTTACGGAAATTAAAAAAGTACCAGCTAAAAAAACAAAAAAGTACCAAAAAGCCCTCTTACAGATTCTCATTCACTCAGGACCTTGCATGTTTATTTTAATGTTTCTAGGTCCAATACTTACGGAAATTAAAAAAGTACCAGCTAAAAAAACAAAAAAGTACCAAAAAGCCCTCTTACAGATTCTCATTCACTCAGGACCTTGCATGTTTATTTTTATGTTTCTAGGTCCAATACTTACGGAAATTAAAAAAGTACCAGCTAAAAAAACAAAAAAGTACCAAAAACTTTCCTCATATAGATTCCTATCCACTCAGGACATTGCATCTTGAATTTTATGTTTCTAGGTTCAATACTAACGGAAATTCAAAAAGTACCAGTTAAAGAACAAAAAAGCACCAAAAAGTTCCGGCATAGATTCTTATCCACTCAGGACAGTGCATTTTATATCTTATGTTTTAAGGTCAAATATTAACGATAATTAAAAAATACCAGTTGTAGAACCAAAAAGCTGAAGAAAGATATAAAATTTCCCGTATTTCCCATTTTGGTTCTATTTTTTCCCCCATTGTAGTAGGGGGCCGATAATTTAGTACCAAAAAAATTACGATTTTCACCCCTTAAACGTTCGAATTTCGAAAAAGTACCAAATCTATATTCATATTTTTGTGATAAGTTTCGAATGTGGTAAAAACTTTATTTCTAGGTTTATTGGTTCAAAAGATAGATGGGCTGACAAAAACGTACCAAAATTCAGGTTTTACCCGTTTTCACCCTAAAAGAGCCGAATTTCAAAAAAGTACCACACCTGTCCACTTATTTTTCAAAAGAACGATATGTTTTACAGTTTTTTTGTATCCCTTTTACTTTGGAGATAAAAGGTTTCCGAATTTACCCTTTTTACCCCCTAAACATTCGAATTTGCAAAAATCCCGTCTTATAGGGCCCATACACAATACCATCATAATTGTGCAATCAACTGATTGTGCAATTAAGGTTGAAGCACACAATACACCAGCATGCTGGTACAAAATTCATTTTTTACCAAAACATGTGTGGAAAAGGTCGTAATGAACGACGACAAAATGTTCTATCATTTTATTGTAGCATTGGTTTTTAATCCACATTTGCAGTATTCCGTACTTTTAACTTTCCATAGGCAAGGCATTGTTTTATAAAGTTCAAGAATTTCTCCCCAAAACATTTTTTTCTGGCATTCATAATTAAAATTTTTTATTTTCTGATGTTTATGCCTTGACGATTTAACTTTTATGAGCTAACTTTACAACACACGATTCAATCATGCTGGTGCAATCAAAAAAATATCAAACTATTTCTGATAATAGGGCCCATACACAATACCATCATAATTGTGCAATCAACTGATTGTGCAATTAAGGTTGAAGCACACAATACACCAGCATGCTGGTACAAAATTCATTTTTTACCAAAACATGTGTGGAAAAGGTCGTAATGAACGACGACAAAATGTTCTATCATTTTATTGTAGCATTGGTTTTTAATCCACATTTGCAGTATTCCGTACTTTTAACTTTCCATAGGCAAGGCATTGTTTTATAAAGTTCAAGAATTTCTCCCCAAAACATTTTTTTCTGGCATTCATAATTAAAATTTTTTATTTTCTGATGTTTATGCCTTGACGATTTAACTTTTATGAGCTAACTTTACAACACACGATTCAATCATGCTGGTGCAATCAAAAAAATATCAAACTATTTCTGATAAAGCACCAGCAGCTGGTACAATCACACCACAAGCTCATAGACGGTCAATCAGCTGGCACAATCACTTGATTGCACAGTCATGATGGTGTTGTGTATGGGCCCTATTAGTGGATCGATTTGGGGAGAAACAAGTTTTCAGCTTCAGGCGTTTAGGCTGTGCGATGATGAATCAGTCAGTAACGTTACAATTTTATATATATTAGGGATTGCTGTTCGGTTTTAACCGAAATCGAACGAAATTTATAAATTTAAATGAAAACGAAAATAAAAATTTTAATTTTTCCTCCCCCCTCCACATTTAAATGCTATCATGTAAATGTTCACATCTTCGACACGTATTTTGGAATAACCACGAATATTAAACATGCAAGGTCTTGAGTGAATGACAATCTATTAGATGGATCTTTTTGGTACTTTTTCGTTTCGTGTTTTTGAGTTAATGCACTATTGTTGAACTAGTGCGATATATATATATATATCGCACTTGTAAATCACCCTTATTGTGTTTGGCGTATTTTAAATACGCCTACGACTGTTTGGTAATAGATTAAAGAGTACGTGAACTTTTTTTCTTTTATCTATTACCAAACTGTCGCTGGCGTATTTTAAATACGACAAACACAATAAGGGTGAATATGTATATACATATATTTTGAACAATTTATAAACACATAAAATTGTAAGCAAATTGTGACATAATATAAGGTTCGTAAACAATATTCAGCTGGCTAAAGCTAAAGGAAGGAAAATCTTCATTTGGCGAAAATAAAATCTTATCTTCAAGAGAAAAAGGAACAAATCTAGTTTACCGACGCAGCTCCAAATAAAAAAAAAAGTACACAAGGTGATAGAAAATTGAAAAATAAGAAGAAAAAAAAAAAATAAAAAAGTTGGCGGAAACGCTTAGTTTTCAAGTTATGGACGTTTTAAGTTTTTATATAAAGGTCCGATTTTCCACTACATTTTTATCATAACTCGAAAACTAAGCGTTTCCGCCAACTTTTTTATTTAATTTTTTCTTCTTATTTTTTAATTTTCTATCTATCTAGGTACTTTTTTTTTTATTTGGAGCTGCGTCGGTAAACTAGATTTAAGCCGAGAAAAATTATAAGCCATATAAATTTCTGTATTTATTTTTAGAATTAAAGAATTTCGGCATTGCCCGTTTTTCAATAACATGTATGGAATTGTAGTCAAACAAAGCTGAATAAGATGGTACAATAATATGATGAGTCTGTTCGGTAACATTATCTTCCATGTCTTCTTTGGCTGATGATGCGAATTCTTGCGTATTACTGTTTTCACTTGTTTTCTCAGTTTGAGAGTTTTCACCGTCACATGCCGACAAAGATTGTGTGCCACTTCCACCAGTCATTTCATAATCTAAATCAGTTAAAGTTCCACCTAAAAAATTTCAAATATATTTGTTAGCAAATTTAAATTATAAAAAAGTATGTATTACCTTTAATCGGCATCATTGTCAGCTCTAGATTTGCTAGGAGGTGCTGGACTGGCTGTGGATGGCAGAGAATTTGTCTTAATAACCTCTTGTAGACTAGTTTCAGAAGGTGGATCTTCCATGTCACGTGTTAAATATTCATCTTCCTCATCATTACGAGATTTTTTATGAAGAACTGCAGGAGAACGTTTACGTTTCCCTGGTTTAGAAGAACTAGGTGATGGGGAGCGTCTTCGTTTTTGTTTTGCTGTTACCAGAGTTCCGCTAACTACTTTTTTTTTATCGTCTATGCCATCAGACAACAATCAACAGTCATCAACAATCGCTTCAACATATTGAAGAAATTGGATCAATAACTGAGATAAAGATTCTTTTGTGATAGGTTCGTTACTGCTGGCTAAATACAAAAAAAAAATCAATAATTTAGTTTTATGGCACAAAAATAAGTTTTTACGCCATTTTCAATGCAGTGTTTTTCTTAAGCTTAGATCCCACTATCGGCGCAATGTACCAATTTTTGGCGTATTTAATGTACCGATAGTGTGAACGTTCAAAATGTTTTAATTTGCGACAATCTGTGCCGAAATTGTGCTGACTGTGGACAATCAAAATTAACCTAGATGCGCCGATAATGTGAACACTATTTTGCACAATGTGGAGCAATCAAATTGTTTAATATGTACCGATTTTTATCGGCCACTTGTGTGCCGATCACAGTCGCCAATCAGCGCCGATACAAGGGATGGCAAAACGAAATTTTTAAATTGCACAAGCTGGTTACTAAAATTTTACTTTTTTGAGCTTAATTGTACCAAAATTACATTTGTTTTATCTATTATTTATGTATTGAAACGTTAAATAGTACATTTGTACTACTAAATGAAAAAAAAACAACTCGCTTTAACCAAAACATTGCAGTTGTAACGATGTTGCCATCCCTGGAGGCTTATTCTGAATTGCGATGCGAAAATCAATGCGATGCGCAAATGAAATGCGATGCGAAAGAAAATTGGTATTCTGTTAGACTTTCGCAATCGCATTCGCAATTTATTTTGAAATCGTGGCAACGCTGCCAAAATATACGTCAGTGTCAATAAACGTCAAATTAAAAATAAAAACATTTTTTGGGTTTGGCTGTGAAAATTGTTTAAACAATTTATTTAAGACATTCTGTAATAAAAAAAATAATAAAAATGGATTTTGTGGTACTGTGGTTCGACGGCGAAGAAAATAAAAATGTTTTGTGTGTACTTTAAAATCGGCCCAAACCAATTAAAATGAAAGTCAAATATTTTTGAACTGTATATATATTTCATACTTTTTCCATCCTGCAGCTTCTCTAATAGGTGGTCCCTTGATATTTAGTTCTTCAGTTAAAGTTTGCCATAAAGTATCTGCCGACTGACATGCATTTGGTGTTTTCAAATGGCCTCTTGCCAATTGGCTGTGCTTATTCATAAATTCTATCATTATTTCAAATTGACACGGTTTGGTGGTCTTATTGTTTGCTTCCCTGAATTAAATAATAAATATATGATGAATAAATAAATAAAATATTATCTTTCACTAACATGTTTGTACTTTGCGAATGCTATTTTGTTGTCGAATAAATTTTGCGAATTTGACATTTGTTTTCGCAATGTAGAATACCGACTTGTCACCTTTTCGCATTTGAAATGCGATTAAAAAAAACTTTGCGAATATCGCAATACAGAATAGCAACTGTTCGCATTTATGCATTTTCGCATCGCATTGATTTTCGCATCGCAATTCAGAATAAGCCTCCTGGTTTAAAAACATTTGTTTACAAAACAACAATTACAAAAAAAAAAAGAACAAGTGCAGTAAGTTTGAATGAAATTGAATATATTTTTTATTATACATATATTAACATATTATTTAAAATTGTTAGGAAACATAATTTAATATTCGGACGGAGAATTTTGCGAATTTCTAAAGTAAAATTATGTCTGCCAACAAGTAAATAAACAAAAACATTTGATTTAATTTGCCCAAATAGCACGATAGTGTAACCGCATTGTACCGATTATTGTCGCAATTGAGTTTTGGCCGATATGAACCGAAAAAAATTGTCACAATGTGCGACGATAATGGGACCACCTAAGAAAAAATTGTGCAATGTTTTTAAATGTGTGCCGATATAGCACGATAAAAATCGTCACAGATTGTGCTATTTGAGCCGATAGTGGGATCTTAGCTTGTCTACATTTTTCATGCCGTTCTACTTACTTTTTTACAATTTTTCTGCAGCCATAGGCGTATAGATTCAAAACCTTGCAATGACTCAGGAGAATTATAAACTCGATATTTGGAGCTAAAGTACACTTTTTTTGTTTTTGTGCTTTTATTCTATTTAGCTTGAAAATTTTCCTAAAAATATATACTCCAGCAAGACGCACATACGAACAACAAAAACGACGCACGAATAATTGTCAATGTTTGTAGCGCTGCCAGATGAAGCATCAAAAAAGAACTTGGCATTACTTGCAAAAACTACCCAAAAATGTTTGTATACCGTGCGGCCATACGGTCAAGTTGTTCTTGATAGTCTTTTACTTTATGGCCACACGATCAAGTTTTGCATTTCAATTCCATTCAATTTGCAATACACACTCACTTTTTTACTAAAACACTCACACTTTTTAAATTGACCACGAGATGGCTTTCAATTTCGCCTTTCTTTCGGTTTGGCAATTTTACTTTCAATTTAACAGATGTTTACATGTTTATCTTTATAAATTGTTTTCTTGATGACATCTTGAAAGTAAATTGCTCAAAACTTGAATGCAGCCTACGTCACAGCTTTGAATTTATGTAAATTTTGACAACCAGTATATGTAAAAGACTATCAAGAACAACTTGATCGTGTGGCCGCAAGGTTACATATACTGCTTGTCAAAATTTACATAAATTGAAAGCTGTGACGTAAGCTGCATTCAATTTTTGAGCAATTGACTTTCAAAATGTCATCAAGAAAACAATTTATAAAGATAAACTAAAAATTTGCTCACTAACCTTGAAATCAGCTGTTTTCTTGAACGTAAATTGAAACACCCAATGTCAAGAGAATTTTAAAGGGCAAGTTCGTATCAATTTTAAAACGAAATTTTTAAATGAAAAATTTGTTCACTAACCTTGAAATCAGCTGTTTTCTTGAACGTAAATTGAAACACCCACTGACAAGAGAATTTTAAAGGCAAGTTCGTATCAATTTTAAAAAGTATGAGTGAATTGGAAAAAAAGTGTGAGTGTATTAAAACTTGATAGGCAAAACTTGATCGTGTAACACAAAAACGGTGTGATTTACAGAACACCACAAAATCACTAGTGTGATTTTAAAAGCACATGTGATTTGAAATCACGTGATTTTCAGAACAGGCCTGTATATTCAGGTATGTGATGGAAAACGATTTGAAAACGATAATATCGTTTTCGGTATCTTTAAAAATTTATTTCTAATACATTTTCCTCCGTTTTCATTTATATATTCTGATAAATTCTTTATTAAATACATATGAAATTAATAGAAAAAGTGGGCGTAAAAGTAGGCGTGGTAAATTTTTCTTTCGATGAAAACTTTAAATGGATTAATACGAACATTTGAAAAAAAAATTAGTCAAATCGATGGAGCCGTTTTCTGATTTTAGGTTAATCGAAAAAAGGGGACGTAAAAGTGGGCGGGGCAAAATTGTCTTTCCGTAAAAACCTAAGTTGGACCATGGCGATTATTTTAAATAATACGAGTCCTAAATAAAAAACACGCAATACTGACGTTTCGCTTTTAACTTAATCGTGTGTGGGAAAACTGAATCAACTTCGTCTGTGGGAGCATGCAATTTGATGGGCTAAGTTACAGGGCGTTATTTTTACGTTTTCATGTATGCGGAAATTAGTGCAAAATGAATAAATTTTTTATAAGTTCAGCTTTGTAAACAAAAATTAATTTTAATTTTTTTTTTGTTGTTTCAATTTAAATTCCCAAACGAAACATTTTTTTACTTTCGAAAAAAGCCACTAAGACCGTTAACTTAAATTTTGTATACGAACGTAAAAGTTCGAAATTGCAAAAGTAAGCGTAATTATATATTGAATCTCGTTTTCATATAATTAGTTTAAAGGACCTTATATATTTCTGAGCTATTTTAAGCGAATAAAAGTATATTTACACCGGAATATATATACAGGTTATACGTGGTTTGTTGTAGTAAAAAGTTTATTTTTAAGGTTATGAAAAGTTTTTTTTTTATAATACAAAGTTTTAAACCAGTTTAATTTAAGCCTGTTTTAAAAAACCGGCTTTTAATTAAATTTGATTTATCGAATTTTTCCTATGTGTGTGATACCTTTTAAAAATATAGTTTTTAAATTTCAAAAAACGTTAAATTTTTGAACTTTTAACATTATAATGTTAATTTTATTATATTAACCAATATTTCGAAAAATTACAGATAACAAAATATTTTCAATATAATAATAAATTAATTAATATAAACGATTTAACAATCCAAACATTTTATTATGTAATTAACATATTAACAAATTATTTAATTTCCTTATCTGTTTTTGTAAACTAAAGTAAAATAATATTAAAAGAAGTATTTTTGTTTTTATTAAAATAAACTTTCCATCCCTGAATAACTTTATTTAATTTGGTAACACTGCCAATTTAAGTCTGTAAAGCAAAATCAAAACACTCAATTCTGTCTGCAACATTTCTCTGAGATTTACAATTTGCTCTCTTTGAATTGAGTGAAAAAAAAAGTTTGTCAGCAAAAGTTTGTTATTTTCTCGCGGGTAAAGCCGTTCACATTACATTTGAGATGATTAAGATGACAGATGATTAAGAAAAAACACACACACAAACACACAAAAAAATAACAAACAAATTTAAATTTCTTTAAAGTATTAAAAATGGATAAAAACACTTTTATAAAGTTATCAGAAGATTATTTTAATAATTTTAATGATGTAATTGTGAAAATTTATGAATTATTTAAGAAAAAAAAAAACATTAAGCAGAAATCTTGGCCGGTTGTTGGCGATTCTAAATTTGAGGTATGTTCAGTGGATTCTATGTGGTTTATGAAGTGATTTAGTTGTAATCATGTCAATTTAAAGTGATTAACAAATCACTTCAATGTATGGGTAATCATCTCGATTTTGAAGTGATTAGAGCTTAATCACGTTCGAGCTGCTTAAACGCGTTTAAGAACCCAAGTGTGAACATAGTAATAGACAAAAACAGATGTTTATATTTTTTCCATTGTAGCTGCCGTCTTCAACATAATTCAGTAGCTGACCAAACGACAAAAATTGTAGCAAGCAGCATTAGTAGTCGTGTGTTCGAGTAGCCAGCTGTGGTGAATGTGATTTTCAACTTCCCTAGGTATTTTATACCAAAAAAAAAAATAAGTTTGAGTTATGTATTCAGCTGTGCCGAATCTTTGCTTCCCTTCACCTATAGTTAGAATATTTCCGGAGTGGTCTTGATATGGGATATATGGTAAATTATGGCCCGATCTTCACGAAATTTGAACAAGTAATTTATTGTCTTATAAAACTATAACTGACCAAATGTTATAAGAATAGAACACATATTGAGAGAGTAAAGGTTTTACGCGTACTAAAGCTATTTCCGAGAGTAGGCTTTATATGAGGCTAATGGTAAGTTATGAACCGATCTGCACGAAAGTTGACAGCGTGATTTCTAGTTATAAAAAACTGTGACAGACCAAAATTTATTAAAATAGCAATATTAGGGTTTTAGGCGTACTTCTCTGTTAAGTTAATTATATTGCTTGGGATCTATCGAGACAATTTAGATCAATACTTTACCTTTTGTTTCAAAATGCTTAGCAAGCTTAAAGTTGTGAATTTTCCCATGCAGTTCTAACAAAATACTAACTGAAAATCGAAGAAAAATGGCATATACAATATTTAGCTCCCTAAAACTAAAGGGTGGTTAAATTTCAAGGACCGATGTTGATTTTGAATAAAACACAAACTATTTAGGAAATTATTGTAATTTTATTTTATTATGATATATTGGTATTACTCAATTATGTATGAAACAAAATATCGGCCAAATGGGCGCCGCGACCACGGCGGCACACCTCCATCCGATGGTCCAAATTTTCGATGACCCTGAGGCATAATGGAGGTTCTATGCCGTTAATGTGCCGAATTATCTCATCCTTTAGCTCTTAAATTGTTGCTGGCTTATCGACGTACACCTTTTCTTTCAAATAACCCCAAAGAAAAAAGTCCAACGGTGTCAAATCACATGATCTTGGCGGCCAATTGACATCGCCATTACGTGAGATAACACGGTCATTGAATTTGTTGCGCAAAAGAGCCATTGTTTCGTTAGCTGTGTGGCAAGTGGCACCGTCCTGCTGAAACCACATATTGTCCACATCCATATCTTCCAATTCGGGCCATAAAAAGTTCGTTATCATCTCACGATAGCGAACACCATTCACAGTAACTGCCTGACCGGCCTCATTTTGGAAGAAATACGGCCCGATGATGCCGCCAGCCCATAAACCGCACCAAACAGTCACTCTTTGTGGGTGCATTGGTTTTTCGACAATCACTCTTGGATTCTCATTCGCCCAAATGCGGCAATTCTGTTTATTGACGAATCCACTGAGGTGAAAATGTGCCTCATCACTGCACGATATGCATTTTCATTTGAACGCCCATTTTCATAATAAGTCTGGATAACTTTAACACGTTGTTGGATTGTGTATCTCTCCATGGTTAAAATTGAGTAAGTCTGAAATAGAGAAATGTCAAATAAAATTCGGAAAAAAACTTGGCGTTTAGGTGTGGTTCACATTCAACATCGGCCCTTACAATTTAACCACCCTTTACAATATTAATTAAAACCGTGAACATAAACAAGTAGTTTTTAGCCAGAAAAAAAAGGAAAAGTAAAAAATCTGAAAATTTTTAATTTGAGAAAGGTTTTTGTAGCGAAAATGAGCCGCTAAGAGTTGTTTAAAAATCGCTAGATTTCCCGCTAAGTGCTTAAACGTATTTTTTCCCCGCGATTAACATTTCAAAACGCTAGATTAAGCGGGAAAATCTCTGAATTGGCAACTGTGGATGCCTTCTAGAAGGCCACTGTACTCCTTCTTTTGGATGAACAAGGCCTGCTCGCTACATGCCATACTCATATCTTTTTTACACACGTTGTTATTGCGGAGTAGATCTTCCGCTCTTGCTTCTTTAGCAGGTACATAAGAATGGTAACGGGATCAACAAAATTCTTTTGCTTGTGCAAAAAAAAATACAAAAAATGTTACTCCTTCTGTACTCCCTTCTCATAGCAGGGAGCGTGGAATGTGTATCTTATCTTTTATACCAAAGAGCCGAGGCCTTCCATTAGGCAATTTTTAGCTGTTAGATAAGAATAGCAATTGAACCAAAAAAATGTGAAGGCAGGCCTTTAAAAAGGCCTGAAGTGAGAAGGTCTTCTGAGTTTTCCCGCTGGGTAAGTGCAAGTTCGAAAAACTTAATACACTCACACTTTTTCACTAACATTCACACAATTTTTGTACTTTCAGCTAATCGGCTGTTTCCTCGATTTTTCGTTGATAATACGTATACACTACTTGCAAGTAATTACTTGCATGTGGAAACGTAGGGAATGTTTCAAAAATACTTTGGAAAATTTGGCAGCACTGCTTTGATTTTTGGCTACTGTGGTGTAAAAACGACCAGATTAAATAGGCATAGTTATCTTTACCACAATTTGGTAGAACAGTAGCATGGTGGAATAAGCAGGTGGCATCGTTACGGCAACAAATACAACATTACAACAAAAATGGAAACTATATCACCTTTTACGTCAAAAAATACTTTAAACAAAAATCAAAGCGTGCTGCTGAACGTGATGAAATAAATACATTTTTAGTCAATTTTTATTTAATGTTGGTCAATATCTTATTTATTTTAATTTAAAATTATCGAAAACTTTAATAAAATACAATAATCACAGCACAAAACGTGGACTTTTTGTAAACATAAACAAAACTTTGACATAAACCTAGACAAACAATGCAAGAGCAAAAAATCGTCATCTGGCGTAGTGCTGCCACCTGTTTATTCCACCATGAACAGTAGTAAAAAATTGAAAAAATTGAGATGGTACTGACCAAAAAGCAAAATATTACTTTATTCAACTTTTTGGTACTTTTGAAAAAACATATTTTTATTGAAAAATGTTATAAACAAAAATTTAATAAATATATGTAAAACTAAGAAATTAATTCATTTTTATACAAACAAGTTAGGGTGCTATATTGGCCTGTGAAGAATCTTTGATACACTTCACCGACCGTTAGAATATTTCAGGAGTGAGCTATATATGTTATCTAAAAAGTGTTAGCAAATCTTTTAAAAACTGACGTCAGTATTTTAATTAACTGCGGTTAATTATAAGTTTAATTGCTGGCCGACCATAATAAAGTTTTATGCTTTTATTTATAGCCAAGTAAAACTATTCGAATAAAATATCACGATTCGGAACAGTCGTAGTAAAACAATTTTTAGGAGGGAAACTTTTATCGGACTCATGGTAAATTATTTATCAATCCCCAGAAGAAGTGATTTCTGGTATTTAAAATATCAAGTAGACTAAATTTCAATTTTGTACATTTTAAAGTGCTTTTCGGAAGCCTGCTATGGTATATTGTGGACCTTACTAAGGGGTTTCTTCGCGAAAGTTGACAATGTGATTTCTAGTCTTATAAAACTGTGACAGACCAAATTTTATCACAATATCGTATTTGGTATGGCTTAGGCGTACTTAACTGTACGAGAGTACGCTTTCTAGTATATTACGGACCTATCTTCAGGAAATTTAGTATTATGATATGCAGCTATATAAAACGAATTTTAAAAAATCTTATGTCTATCCGTGCATTTCGCCACCATTTATGTTACTTTTTAACAAAATCAATTTTTAGGGTGGATGTTTCACATTTGGATTTATTTCTTATCATACTGAGCCGATTTTGCTGGATTTAAATTCCAAACTGCTTCGGAAAACTAGAAACAATTTGACACCAATATTTGCACAAGGTAGACTCATTTGCTGCTCTATAAAAGAAACCGACTTGTCAAAATTGTCTTCATATAAAAAAAAAACAATTTAACGCACACATGTACAAATTTGGGCTCATATACACGAAATTTGACGTTTGGGTTCCAACTAGCGGTAATCAGAGTTTATCTTGTGTAAATATATCTTGGGTTGTTCGAAAGTGAGCATGTTTTCAATAGACGGACATGGTTACGTCGCCTTTGAATTACTCAAGGACCTCATTCACTACTATTGGTGAAGGGTTTACAAATAGCAACCCTAGATTTCTAAAGGTCCAATTATACCATGTTCACACGGAAAGCAATATTCGAGTTTCGCTCTTCCATTCCTGTTTCGCGGCCCAAACATGATCGAAACAACTTGTTTTGCCATACAAAATTTTGAGAGCGGAACAGGTCGTGTCATATTCAAATCTGCTGCGAAACAGGAAAAATGTACTATCATCTCCAATTTTGATAACAATTATCGTTAGTTTATCTGAACTAGCTCTCAAAAAAAATTAAAAAACAAAATAAAAATTGATGTTAAATAAAATAAAGTGATATTTATTAAATAATTATATGAATAAAGTATTAAATAATATATTTTTAATTTTAACATAAATTTTAATGTGTTAAAAAAAAATCACATAAGAAAAATTTTTTTTTGATTTTGCTTAAAACTAAAAGTTTTTGGCGAACTATTTAAGTTATAATGCCAGGGTATCCCACAATTTTAAGAGCTTTAACCGCAAAACCTCGCTTGACCTCGCTTCGTATAGGAAGACGAGAGCTTCTAGAATCCGCTCCAGAGTACTTTGGTCTCCACCAGTAAACGTCTGAATTATTTCCTTGGTACTCCACCAGTAATACGTCTGAGTTATATATGGTTCTCCACCAGTCACATTGAGTTTTTTTCTTTGGTTCTCCACCAGACAACACATTAAAACATTGAGGTTCAAAACGATTGCAAATAGTTAATGTAGACACCGAAAAATCTGTAACTCGGTACAGTTAGGCCCAGAACAGACGGTAAAACGCACCTGCAACGAAACCCTTTAGAAATTATTGTTCTGAAACCAGTTTCAATCGTTTTCCACACAACCTCCAACCTTAATTGTTCCAGAATGTAATGAAATTATCACAATCATTTCGAATTTCTTTGAAAACAGATGAAACGCAAACAAGAGTTTCCAGCACCCCGGTTTCAATGCAACTGATTTCCAATGCATTTCAAACCGGTCTCAAAATGGTCGCATCGTGTATGGTCCCTCAAAGGAGGGTATGGCATAAACTTAAATGAAACTCGAAAATAACTAGAAGTTGCAGTTTCGTTGCAGTTGCGTTTCACCGTCTGTTATAGGCCTTATACGACGCTGAAACACTAACCAATGCCGGGTGACAACGCAACATTGGTAAGACAAACAAAAGCTGACCTGTTTGTCCTTAAGAAATAATGACAAAAAGCGCGAGCTGCTTCTCCACTCAGAGCAGTTTTACGATTGTTGAAGAAAAAATTTTAAAATGAAACAAGAATGAACCGTATGAACAGCATGTTTGGCAATCTAGTTTCTGAGGGCAAAACGAGTGGTTTATATTATCGTATGAACATAGCATTAGACGTGACATAAACATAATGCCACAGCCGTAACGATGACCGTAGAAACCAAAATTGAATTCGTTTGTATCATGGTGGAATAAGCAAGTGGCATCGTTGCGGCAACAAATACAACATTACAACAAAAATGGGAATAATATCACCGTTTACGTCAAAAAATAGTTTAAACGAAAATCAAAGCGTGCCGCTGAACGTGATGAAATAAATATTTTTTGGCCAATTTTTATTTAATTATGGTCAATACCTTATTTATTTTAATTTAAAATTATCAAAAACTTTGAAAAAATACAATAATCACAGCACAATACGTGGACTTTTTGTAAACATAAACAAAACTTGGATATAAACCTAGACAAACAATGCAAGAGCAAAAAATCGTCATCTGGCGTAGTGCTGCCACCTGTTTATTACCCCATGGTCTGTATGGTATATTTATGTCGTTTTGGTAGTACAGTGGCTATGGTAATACAGTGTTAGTATAGTTATGTCAATAATTGAACCTTACTACCCGTCATCACCATCCATCAACTTGGTAAGAACAGTATGTCGCACATGAATTCTACTCGTGTAGTTCGTCCATGTGCTGCCATCGTTACCTTAACATTCGTCTAAGCATCCATGTGCGCCATGAAGTTGGCCATACAATGTATTTTCTGTATACAATCAAACGCACAACAACAAAAATTGTGGTCAATCAGAACATGAGCATCAACACGTATTCGCCACATACAAGAACATTAACAAATTAATACCGTTGCTCTGCCGGCGTTATGGTCATGTCATGTTCTAGTCGAAAGCGCATGGAGACGTGGGCTTAAAGGACCATAACAAAACTGTATTACCATCACCTCTGTATTACCAAAATGACATAAACATACCATACAAACCACTTCAATTTTGGTTTCTAAATTCGCCGTTACGGCTGTGGCGTTATGGTTGTGTCACGTCTAATTTGAGCTTTACGCCAGGTCTACACTTAAGATAAATATCTCAGCAAGTTGGCAATGAATCGGCAGAATAACTGTGCAATATTTCTTATTGCTCAGCTTATGTTAAAGGCATGGGAAAACGTATGTATGTTTACTCGTAATTTAAAAAAAAAAATCAAGGAAGAAGGTTTATTTTTTTTTTCATTATTTATTTATTGAATCTTTATATATTAAATATGAACTAACAATAATTAATCAAATCTTATAGCCTTTTCACACTTGTCAACATTTAACATCAATTTGCGAAGATGGTGGAATTTTCCCATAAGAAATACATAGGGCTAAAAATCAAAATATTCCAACATCTTTACAGAATGTTACTATCTCAGTTTGTTCCCTTTTACATTTTTCGATTCTTTTAGTATCATCACTAGAAAAGTGGCAATAAATTCTGTAATTATTGTGGCATCACTGACAAAATGGATTTTGCTTTGAAAGCAGCGTTACCATTTCTCAAGTTTTTCCTTTTTTGCAAGCCTTATTTTTCTTAATTTTGCTAAAATTATTAAACAAAATGAACTAGAAATACATTTTGGTGTTATCTTTGAAAATGTTGGCACTTTTGTAGAAAAAAGTATTTAAAAAAAATAAAAGTTTTTTTTTCAGAAATGGTGACATTTTTTATTGATAGTAGATGTTAGATGTTTCAAGCGTGACCGCGTATTTCACATTTTCAACATCTTCCATGCGTTCCTCCGAAATGTATGCAAGTGTACAAAGGGTTTAACCTAATACCATGTTTCCACTATGAGCAAAACAACTTGTTTTGGGCAAAACGTGTCAGTGTTTCCATTATGTAAAACTGGTTTTGGTGTTCGAATTTTCGAATCAATTTGTCATTTATGTTGTAAACAATAAAGGGCTGCAAGAATACATTCATTTGTTTATTACTCACAAGCATTCCAATATTCATTCAAATATTTAAATAGTTAAATACTGGTTTACAGAGTTTAAGAGTTAAAATATAAAAGAGAGTGTAGTCTGTGTTTTACTTTATCATAACAAAGGCACACATTCTATTCACTCTTTTTCTTTGAATATTTATTTACTCAATTTGCAAATGCAAACACACACAAGTATATGGTAACAGTTAGACTGTGTGCAAGAAATACTACATAGTAAAATTAGTACTTATGTTTATTCTCATTACAAATATATCTCTATTAAACAGAATTTTGCAACAAAAATTATAAAAATTGGATTAAAAGTATATTAAAAAGAACTTTAAAATTCTTGCGTTTTACGTTTTCGATTTCCATAACAAAAGTTGCTAGTAATAATATTAATGTATTCATGTTATGAGTAAAACATTCAAATAATATTATATTCGAAACTTATACACATTTTATTATGTCTGTTTTATTTGAATGTGGTAGTATTTTTTTCTGTTTACATACAGTTGTTTTCTTTTCTCTTTCGCCTTGTGTGTTTATTCATTTGTTTTTTTAACATAAAATGTAAAGCACTGCGTACTTAAATCGTTTGTTGTACTTAACTTTACCTACTTAAAAAACAAATGAATGTATTCATATGCCTTTTAAATGTAGTCATGCAGACCTTTAGTAAACAAACATGAAAGCCAAAAAAAATATGTGTTGAAAAAAAATATTTTTCTTCAACATGAAAATTCCTTGTTTGTTTTTTAATACACATATATACATATACATATGTACGTATATAAAAGCACACAATTTACTTCCTTTTTATTATATTATTTTATTATTTTTACGCTGCAAACAAATCAGCTGGAGAGTTGCATAAACCTATTTAATAATTCTTGATATTTTGGTAAATATGTCACTTTTTTCGAAATTGTCAATCACCAATAATGGATAACCCAGAGTTGTATTCATGATTTTCGACATGTTTTGGAGCAAAACTAGTTTTTGTTTGAGCTTTTCGAACATAAAAAATGTATGAGAAAACAAGTAGCAAAACACTTGTTTTGCTGCAAAACTACTTTTGAGGCCCAAAACATGTAAGTGGAAACGTACTATAATGCTTTATTTTATGTCCTGCCAGTGCCAGACAAAAATTTTCTTCATCAAGGGTTCTGTTCACATATATAGGTGTTTATCGCTCATCTTAATGGGTAAGTGCTGCAGTGTCTCTTCTTCTTAAGCGAGAGTGGCCGCTATCATATAAAATATTTCGAGCTAGTGGATTTGGGTGTGGCACATTGAGATCCTTGTGGATATTTGAGTTTTTAACATACCAAGGGGCAGCTGTCATTATTCGAAGAAGTTTATTTTGGCGCCTTTGAATTTTTTCGATATTTGGGGCCGAGGCAGTGCCCCATAGTTGAATACCGTAGCACCATATTGGCTTTAAAATAGCGTTGTAAAGTAGTAGTTTGCAATCGAGACTAAGAACAGAACTTCTTCCAATAAGCCAGTTAATTTGAATTGCTTTTAGTTTCATTTGGGTTAATTTTGCTTCTATATGGCATTTCCATGTTAAACGCCGATCTAGATGAATACCGAGATATTTGACATGCGATTGTTGAGGCACTAGTTGATTATTGATTTTAATAGGGGGCATGTTTCCCGACGTAAGGTGAATGTTATATGTACGAATTTTTGCTCATTGACCTTTATTCTCCATTGTTTAAACCACAGTTCTAGTTGAAATATATGATCCTGCAGGTATCGAGATGTTTCAAGACTGTTCTCGTGTACGCTTAGAAAAGCTGTATCATCAGCAAAAGTTGAGGTTAGGGTGTAATTGTTTGTTGGCATGTCTGAGGTATATATAAGGTAAAAAAGTGGGCCCAGGATGCTTCCCTGAGGGACTCCAGCTTCAATTGGCTGAGGAGAACTTAAAAAATTACCTTCTTTAATAATAAATTTTCGACCGACCAGGTAGCTTTCTAACAGCTTGTGTGTATTAACCGGTAGGCTTAGCTTCAATTTATGTAACAAGCCTACATGCCAGACTTTGTCAAAAGCTTGAGAAACATCTATGAAAAGAGCGGAGCAATATTTTCTTTCTTCAAAGGCTTTTCTTATGGTGTTTACTATCCGATGGGTTTGTTCAATTGTGCTATGATCTCTTCTGAAGTCGAATTGATGATAAGGTTTACACCCATTGTCATTTAAAATTGGGGTTAATTTTGACGCTAAGAGCTTCTCAAACAGCTTTGACATATTAGATAATAAGCTAATAGGCCTATATGACTTAACTTTTGTGTGATCTTTTCCTGGCTTTGGTATCATTGTTATTAAGGAGACCTTCCATTCTTGAGGGTAGTATTCAAGGCGTAAAATAGTATTAAAAATATAAAGAATAATTTTCTTTGCTATGCGAGGTAGCTCCAAAAGCATTTTGTTACTGATCTTATCAATACCAGGTGCCTTCTAAGTGTTTAATTCACAAATAGCCCTTTCTATTTCCCTTATCTCAAATCTTAGGGGGATAGCTGCTCTAACATAAACAGGCGGCAACTCGTCCGCTATATCGTCAGGTATATTTGGGGTCAATACGTTTTTCAAATGATTTACAAACAGGTTTCTTTTTTCATTATCATTTCTTGCCCAACTTCCATTCAGGTTTCTTAATGGTGGTTTCTAGATCACTGGTCTTTTGAGTTTTCTAGCTGCACGCCACAATGAGTAGCCTGATTGTGGAGTTGCATCCAAGTCCTTAAGATATTTTTCTACGGAAGCCGTTTTCTGAGTCTGCAGTAATTTTCTTAGCCTTTTTGTAAATTTTTTAATTAATTTTTAAGTTGAGGGGATCTGTGCAATTGCCATTCTCTTCGCACTCTCCTTTTTTTCATTCAAGAGGCGCTCGACATCTCTAAAATATATTTTGTTATAATTGGTTTTTTGGGGGTTTTGCTGGAATGTTGAACAGCTAGTTTAAGATAACTGTCAAAATTGACAATAGAGAGATCCACATTTTCCGGTGTGCTAAGCGGTATATTTCCTGTGCAGTGGGTACTTAGAAATTTCTTATATTTTAACCAATTTATTTGTGTAGCTGATGTCGCTATGTAACCAGAGGGAGATACAATTCTATTGGTATTGTAGGTGTGTGATCAAAGGATAATTCTAACGAAGCTTCAACGTGAATCGTTTTTGTGGGGATGTTTTTTACCACGCCGACATCGATGACATCTGGAATTTTCTGCGGATTAGCAGGCCAATATGTTGGTTGTCCGCTCGCGACAACATTTAAATTCATGTTTAGGTATATTGGCTTTCTGATATTGCAAATCTAGGTGGTGAGTATAAGGATGAGATTACTATGTTTCGATTCAGCTCTTCAACACAAATGTTCGTTGCTTGGAGATAATCTTCACGATGATCACGCATTAGGTAGTGTTTGATTCGGGTTTTTATCAAAATGGCAGAACCTCCACAAGCTCTATCTCGAGGTTAATTATCATATAGTGTATAACCATTAATTTTAAACGTATGTATGTATTTCTTGAGGTCAAATGAGTTTCAGAGACCATCATGACATCAATTTGTTTAAGGTGGAAGTAAAGGGCCGATGTTGAATGTGAACCACACCTAAACGCCAAGTTTTTTTCCGAATTTTATTTGACATTTCTCTATTTCAGACTTGCTCAATTTGAACCATGGAGAGATACACAATCCAACAACGTGTTAAAGTTATCCAGACTTATTATGAAAATGGGCGTTCAAATCAAAATGCATATCGTGCACTTCGTGATTTTTTTGGTCAATTTGATTGTCCAAATGTGCGTACAATCGCAAAAATCGTGGAAAAATTCGAGCAAACCGGGTCTGTAGAAGATGTGAGAACACCAGTGCATGCTCGTACAGCTCGTACTGCAGGAAATATTGCTGCTGTTAGCGATAGTGTGGCTGAAGAGCCGTCCACCTCAACTCGTCGTCGTGCCCAACAATTGCACCTCTCACGCTCGTCGTTGATGAACATTATTCATAAAGACTTGCATTTACACGCTAACAAGGTGCAATTGGCTCAAGAACTAAAGCCTCTTGACCATTCCAAACGTCGTGAATGGGCAGAATGGTGGCAAGAAATAGCAACAGTGGATGATCAATTTTCGAAGAAAATCATCTTCAGTGATGAGGCACATTTTCACCTCAGTGGATTCGTCAATAAACAGAATTGCCGCATTTGGGCGAATGAGAATCCAAGAGTGATTGTCGAAAAACCAATGCACCCACAAAGAGTGACTGTTTGGTGCGGTTTATGGGCTGGCGGCATCATCGGGCCGTATTTTTTCCAAAATGAGGCCGGTCAGGCAGTTACTGTGAATGGTGTTCGCTATCGTGAGATGATAACGAACTTTTTATGGCCCGAATTGGAAGCTATGGATGTGGACGATATGTGGTTTCAGCAGGACGGTGCCACTTGCCACACAGCTAACGAAACAATGGCTCTTTTGCGCAACAAATTCAATGGCCGTGTTATCTCACGTAATGGCGATGTCAATTGGCCGCCAAGATCATGTGATTTGACACCGTTGGACTTTTTTTTTGGGGTTATTTGAAAGAAAAGGTGTACGTCGATAAGCCAGCAACAATTCAAGAGCTAAAGGATGAGATAATTCGGCACATTAACGGCATAGAACCTCCATTATGCCTCCGGGTCATCGAAAATTTGGACCATCGGATGGAGGTGTGCCGCCGTGGTCGCGGCGCCCATTTGGCCGATGTTTTGTTTCATACATAATTGAGTAATACCAATATATCATAATAAAATAAAATTACAATAATTTCCTAAATAGTTTGTGTTTTATTCAAAATCAACATCGGCACTTGAAATTTAACCACCCTTTATTTAAAATTTGAAAAAAATTTGAGCAATTAAATTTTGCCTAGTTTATTCAAGAACGGTAAATCAAAAGCGGCACTTTTAAAACAGAGCATTGTGAAAAATTTAAAAGAAAGGGAGTCTCACATTGCAAGATCACAAAAAATAAAACATTTCAGTGAGACTTTAATGTAAAATAAAAAAAAGTGTAGTTTGTATACCAAAAGCAACAAAGCTGGTCGCCCAAAAAAAAACTTTTGCCAAAAGATTTTCCCGACTCAAAATGACTTTTTGTTACTGGTGTCAGCACTAAAATCGTACGAAGTTGCTTAAGTTCAAGTAGATTAGTTGCTAGAATAAAAAGTGACAACCCACCTTTTAGCAAAAATAAAAGCTGAAAACGGCTGAAGTTGGCAAAAGAGTAAGAAAAATTCAGTTTTAAAGATTCAATGCGTGTGACATGCTTAGATCGGACAAAAATTGTGAGATTGGAGCCAGTCGGACGGCAGTAAACATGGCTGGCGTAAAAGTGTTAGCG
Organism: Pollenia angustigena; assembly: GCA_930367215.1. Classification (NCBI taxonomy): domain Eukaryota; kingdom Metazoa; phylum Arthropoda; class Insecta; order Diptera; family Polleniidae; genus Pollenia; species Pollenia angustigena. The sequence goes on along the minus strand of OV884061.1, from coordinate 2,985,604 downwards.
TAAAAGAGCGGAATAATTCCAAATATTAAAATTTGGATGATCTCATAAATGACTGAGATTGTTTTCGCGGGAACCAGCCTCGAGCACTCCGCTAATTAAGAAGAAAAATGTATGCCAAGTAATTGAAGACCCGTAGATTCCAAGATTGGCCATATTCGGCTGAGAACCACGACAGGGTGATATCATTATGCAGGACAACGATCTTAAGCATACTTCAGAAATAGCTAAAAGTTAGTTTGAAGACAATAAAAATTCGAAAATAAATTTACCTAATTAGTCGCCAGAGATGTACTCAATTGAGAACCTTTGGTCCGTTCCAAAACTCCAAATTTTTTTGCTCAGAGGAACCCGCCTAACACTGCATATAAGCTTTGGGAGCTTGTCGTTAAAGCTTGGAAAAATAAAGCCAAAAATGCTAAAAACTTTTCTAAAATAATGGAAAAAGGATTAAGGCAGCTTAAAAGAGCAAATGGACAACATACCAAACGCTAGGAGCCAAATACAACAATAATCTCTAACAGCGTTCATAATTGTTCACACTAAGAACTTAATACTAATACCGCGTAAAATATTATGAACACATATTTTTATGAAAAGTTTTTATTTTTAAGTTCTTTAAATGTTTTACATTTCATATAGTTAAAAAAAAAATAATTATAAATAAAACAAAAATTTAAAGCCTACTAGCTTAACCCGGTTCGCTTCGCTACACTGCTTTAACCACTTTATCGGTTGAGAGATATTTAATTTATGCATCCTATGGAAGGTATTTCCCCCCTCCGCCTACCCGCTTTATTTTTATTTTCAAAAGTGAAGTATACCATAAGAGTGACTTCTACAAATTTTGAACTTTCTCACTATAACAGTTTTTAAGATATCCGATATTAAACATTGGCGTCCTAAGGGGGGTAAAACTTCCCCCGCTGCTACTTTATTTCAATCTTGGGGCTCAGAAGATCCTACTACCAAAAGTTCAACAAATTGCTTGCAGCGGCTCTTATTAATATTTCTATCTATGAGGGGTACTGCTCCTCCTCTGGCTACCCCGCCCATTTCTATATTAAAATTTATAGTTTACCATAATAGTAGCCTTAACCACGTTTGTTGACTCTCCCTTTTATAGTTCTTCAGTTGAGCGATATTTAATATATGCATCCTATGAGAGGTATTTCCCCCCCAGCGCCTACCCGCTTTATTTTTATTTTCAATAGTGTAGTATACCATAAGAGTGACTTCTACAAAGTTTGAACATTCTCACTATAACAGTTCTTAAGATATGCGATGTTAAACATTGGCGTCCTATGGGGGAAACCACTTCCCCCGCTGCTACTTTATTTCAATTTTGGGGCTCAGAAGATCCTACTACCAAAAGTTCAACAAAATGCGTGAAGCAACTCTTAAGATATGCGATATTTAATATTGGCACCCAATGGAGGTTACCAATTCCCCTGCTCCTATCGAAAAAATAGGTAGCCTATTTTATTTTTAGGGCTCACGTGATGCTACTGTAAAATTTCAGGAAAATCGGTTCAGTAGTTTAGGAGTCTATAAGCCAACATACAAACAAACAAACAAACATACAAACATTTTTCAATTTTATATACATATATAGATTTTGCCAATAACACTTATTTTGTGAACAATTTTGTCCCTAACTGTATATATGTATATATATTTGTTAATTACAACATAATCAATCAATAAAATTGATTTTGAAGTTATCACTTACGGCCTTTTCTTATAGTTATTTTTTATAGTTATTGAAAACTTGATGGGTAATATGGTAATATGTATGTATGTCATTAGTTTTTCTTTTACTTAATTCCCTTTTTTTGCATATTTACATACAGTTAGAAGACCCTTGCAAAAATTTCTCGCAGTGTAAAGAATTATTAACTCTCTCTTTAATTCAATGTTCTCTATCTGCCCTTCGCTAGTATAAACATTTTGAAATAATTTCTTACGAATTATAGGGTTTTTCGATTTAGCGGGATTTGATTTAACGGGGTTAAAATAATATAAATACGAATTAACTGGGGTTTTCAATTTATTTACTTAAACGGTAAAAAAAAACAAAAGACAATTGTTAAAAATAAAATATATAAAAATTATTCAAGTAACAAACTGATCTTTAGAAAATAAACCCACGCAAAAAAAAATTGCGATAAACAAAAAATCATTCTTTCCATGTTTCTGTTGTTTTTATTACGAATTATAAGTGGTAGGTAGAAAACAATTACGATTTATAAGAGGTAAATAAGATTTTATTTGAATAAAAAAATTACGAATTAGCGAGGGGACCAAAATGTATGGAAATTTTACGAATTAACGTGATTTTTTCAAGGGACCGACAGTTTATTACGAATTATAGGGAATTACGATTTATCGGGATTTGACTGTAAAGTAATTTAAAATTATTTACTATTGGGGTATTCACAAGGTGTGCTATCATGTTATATTGTCATAATGTTCTAACATTTTACAATGGTTTAAAAATGTTGTTGTTGCTTTGTAAACAAAAAGTGTCTTAAATTAATAGAACGTTGCTTGCTATGTTTATTGTGCTGTCGTAATTAATCAGAAGAGACCAGAGCTGAGCGGCTGAGCCGTATCGCGTTAGTTCTTGTAGCCGTCGCCGTTCATGATATAGTTTTATCCGGTTAACATCAAAATTTTACCTGCGGCTAACAATTTTTGCAAGAAATCACTTGCGGCGTCAAATAAGATCGGCTTATGACTCTGCTGTTTGGTAAACAAACAAAATAAAATTTATTTCTTATTTGCGTCTGCAAAATGGAAAATAGTCAGGTAAGAACCAAATTAAATTTATTAATTTATTTATTTATTTATTTATTTCATTAAATGTAATATAAAAAGCCACTCTAGGCCAATTAAAATATATATTACAAAGCAGTTTGCCTGAATACAGTTATAAACTTATTATTTATTTATTTATTTTATTCATCAGTTAGGTAATACAAAGCCCATGTGGGCCATTAAAATATATTACCCAGTCTTAATACCTAAGTAATCAAAAACTAAAGACAAAACATTTTTATTCTATATACCTACATACATATCTGTGTCGTTATATTATAACATATTGAGTCAATTTAAAAAGTTGAAGAAAAAAAAAACATCTTTCAATCATACTAATTCCCATTCAAAAGCAAAGAAAAAATTTTTTATTACGTTTTTTAAAATATTGTATTACAACTAAGCACTTTCTCCATCATGGTTTATTTTTAATTTAATAAACAAAATTGTTTTTCACTTAGTTTTCCGTTAAAAAAAAAGAAAAACTGGTTTGCTAGCGCACCTCAACTCAAGATGTTATGTATGTACATAAAAAAAAACTGTTTAATCTATAACTTGTCTAATTCTGCAACCTAATACTCGCCCCCCAAGGAGTAACACACATCCTATCATTAGATATAAATAGTAACTAGATTACACAAATTATGTACACGGCCCGGTTAGGGAAGAGCGTACCCAAGTAATGTAAAAAGTCAAATACTATACAGTAAGAAAGAATATTTAGGAGGAGAAATGTTTAACAAGTTTTAATTTAAAGACATTGTTTGAGTGCGTAAATATACGCAGCTCTAATGGCTGTCCATTCCAATAGCTGGTTACCCTAACTAGAAAAGATCTGGAAAAATCAGACCTAAATATTCTTGGAAAATTAAGATGAGGATTTCTGTTTCTAGGCGAAAAAAGAAAGGAGTTGCAAAGTACAACAGGTCTACCACTCTTTACCACCTTATGAAATGTACACAAGTTTCGAACTCGCACATAATTATCAAAATCACATCCAAGGAAATCTTTCACAAAGCCAGAAATATGGTCCCCGCGTCGAACATTGTAAACAAATCTGGTAATGGCATTTACCAAGCGCCTTAGTCTAGTAATGAGGATACCGACGGTATCTGTCGTAACTTCAAAACCATAAATAATTTGCGACATCAACATGGCATGCGCTAATCTCTTCCTTGCATGCAAAGGTAGAAATATACCAGAGCAGTAGAACTTACGCAACGTGCTAAATATTCTACCCGATAGGGCATCAATGTGATAATTAAACGAGAGCCTATTATCTAGAACCACACCCAAGCACTTGTGGCGATCAACAAATTGAATCACATCATCATCAAGAAGGATTACTAAGTCCCAATTTACACTAGGGACATTTCTTGCCGGACATTTTTTGAATTCTCTTTTAATCTTACCCGAAGCGTTTACATATGAAACATTAGAAGTCAGACAGAAATTAATACTTGTATGTAAACTACGAAAAGTAAGAAAGAGAAATGAAAAAATGTCCAGTACAGATAGTCATGTACTACACACTCTACCTTTTCGACCCCTCGCCTTCAAACTTCGTCTGTCCGGCAAGAAATGTCCCTAGTGTAAATGGGGACTAACTGAGTAAAGAAACGGGGTGTAGGGCCGAACATTAACAGCCCAATTATCAACAACAATTCCCCGGGAATTTTTTCCCTTTTCCCTGTTCCCCTATTATAAATAAAATCTCCCCGGGAAAATTCTCTCTTTTCCCTTTTCCCTTATTCTAAACAGAATTCGAAAATGGGAAACTGTTCCCCGGGAAAAAAGTAGGTATTACGAATGGCAATTAAAGGGAGAATGTGTTCACAAATTTAGAAAATAATTCCGCCAAAAAATTGCAAGGGAGTAGTGCTTTAAACTATTTTTATTTTGTTTAGTTTTTCCTTTTAGTTTTTATAGAATATTATAAGTTTTCTTTTTAATTAATTGATTTCTTCCCTTTTTTTAAATATACAAATCGTTACTAAAATATATAATTGAGGTACCTAAATATTAGAGTTATTCGCCTTTCAACTTTGTTCGAATAATTGAAATAATTGTTTTTGTTCGTTCGATCAAACGATTAAACCTTAAAAATTATTAGATTAATCGATGAGAATAACGAATAAAAAAAAATATTTTAACAAAAAAGTTACGTATTTTAAATAGATATATCTGTCCATTTATCTTCATGTATGGAAAATCTTCCATTTTCTTCTTTATTTTTTTCTCAAATCCGCTTTGACTTCATCTTTTTTTGATGCGTAAAACTTTTCATCATATTTCCATATCGTTGTATGTATTACTTAAACATATCGTAAAACCCCTAATTCTTAAATAATCCGATATTACTTTGGATTTTGGAAAATCGTTTGCAGACCAACCATCTTCAGCCATTCTTCTGCATACAATTTATTCTATAGAACAACCGCTTGGCATTTTTGATGTCGTTGGATTATTTTCCATGGCATCGTTTTCAATGGTAATATTGTGACAGTTACGCAAATGGCAAAGATATATACATATATGTATACGTAATTTAAAAAAAAATAAAATAACAAAATTTTTTCGTTCATGATATAATTTATATAAAACGATTCTTTATTTGTTTACCTTTTTGTTTATTTCTATGTTTTTCACACGAGAGTGAAAAATCCCCTGTCTTGAAAATTTGTTAGCGTTTGATTTAAAAAGAAAACAGCTGATAAAACTGCCTGTCAAATATTTGTTTAATAAGAACAATAAATAAATTTTTGAAATACTATGCGTACCTAACACGATTTTTCTTACTAAACACTGAGATTAATTACAAACAGGGCTAAAATATTTTTTAACTTTCCTATAATTGTGAGTCACACCTTTATGTCAAGTTGTTTGACCAACTTAATTTGACATTTCTTTGTTTCGGTTTTTGACAAATTTAATTATGGTGAGGTACACAATAAAGCAGCGCATTCAGATTTTTCAGCCTCATACGAAAATAAGCGTTAAAATCAGAATGCATTTCATGGTTTTATTCGTCAGAATAATCGACCAAATGTTTCCACAATCATGAGAATTGTGCGCAAATTTCAGCAAACCGGGTCTCTAGGCAATAACACCTGTGCATGCTCGCCCAATTCTTATATGGGCTGGTGGCTTCATCAGACCGTACTTCTTCGACAATGAGGTCGGCCAAGCAGTTACCGTGAAAAGCGAGGTGATATCGGAATTCTTGTAGCCATAAATTGAGAATATGGACATGGAAAATATGCGGTTCCAACAGAATAGTGCCACCTGCCACACATCCAACGAAGCAATGGCTCTTTTGCGCGAGAAATTCAACGGCTGCGTTAAAAGAAATAGTGTACGTAAATAAGCCAATAACAATTCAAGAGCTAAAGGATGAGATTATTCGGCACATTAACGATATTGGACTTTAATTATATCTCAGTATGCCACCGAAGAGGTGGCGAGCATTTTGCCGATATTTTGTTTCACAAATAGGTGTCATAGAGCCTTCTATAATAATAAAAAATATAAAGATAATTCCCCAAAAACGTTATGTTTTATTTACAACTAGCTGTAGCTGACCTGTCCAAATTAGGAAAAATGTTTGCGTTCGATTTTTAAAATCCGTTAAAAAGATACGAACATTTGAAAGAAAAATTAGTCAAATCAATTGGAGCCGTTTTCTAATTTTAGGTAAATCGAAAAAAGTGGGCGTTAAAGTAGGCGGGGCACCAGCAGCTCTCTAGCACCAAAAATGCACCTCCATCTATTTTTGAGGACACCATTGGTTATTTCAATAACATTGCGGCACTTTAAATGAATTTCATTTCGGTCACCCCTCTTCTGGAGTTTTGTGAGGTTTCAGAAGCCACGGATATCCAGGGGTCGCCTATGTATAATAATCACCCATATTGTGTTTGGCGTGTTTAAAATACGCCTACGATTGTTTGGTAATAGATTAAAGGAAATAAGTTCACGTTCTATTTAATATATTACCAAACAGTCGTAGGCGTACATATTTTAAATACGCCAAACACAATAAGGGTGAATATCTTTGTATACTTATAACGTTTGCGGCAGCTCGTTTTTTTAAATGTTGCTGATTTTCTGCTTCTTCAGCTACCATCCGAATGCTACACTAAATATTTCCTTTTTTTTTAATTAAAAACTATTTTATTTTTATTATTTTTAGTCAACACAACATATTTTTCACTTATTCGCTTGGTTTTTGCAAAATTTTTACAAGTTTTTTAAGTTAACACAACACAGCTAAAAGCAAAACAACTGAGAGCGAAAATTCGAAATTCCCTTTCCCATAATACTATTCTCCCCGTCTGTTTAGAATAGGGGAATGTTATTCCCGGGAAAAACTAATTCCCCGGGAGCTCATTTCCCCGGGAATATTTATAATTGGGCTGTAAAGCTTTAGTTTTTGACGTATTGACCGTCAAAAAGTTTACTCTGGTCCACTGCGAGACACGCGCTAGGCACGAATTAATGTTGCGTTCAAAGATATCAACAGACCCTCTATCACCACTAAACAGGAGAAAAACATCATCTGCAAAAAAATAAGAATTACAGCTCAGGGGATCAACAACTTTCGAGAGGTCGTTTATGTAAGGGATGAACAACAGGGGACCTAACACAGAGCCTTGCGGCACACCAAAGGAGAGAGAAAGTCCATCCGATGCAACACCATTCATGACAACAAACTGGGATCTACCAGATAAGTAGGACATTAAAAGCCTACAAGCTGAACTTGAAAATTGGAACTCGTCTGAGAGTTTAGAAATCAATCTAGAAAAATTAATAGAATTAAACGCCTTTGAGAGATCCATGGATATTAAAACACTCAATTTATCCTCGTTGATATTACCCCTTATCGAGTCAGTAAGGCTCAACAACAGGGAAGTTGTATTTAACCCATTACGAAAAGCATATTGTGATTCAGAAATTTTATTAGAAACATAGTTTAACATTTGGTACTTCAATATATGCTCAACAACCTTAGATAATGCAGGGAGTATAGAGATAGGTCTAAGATCATCCGGGCAGTTAACAACCCTCGTCTTCGGAATAGGAACAATACGTGCAATTTTCCACGCTGATGGAAAAGAAGATGCAGTCAAGATTGAGTTTGTTAGATGCAGGATAATATCAGACAAGAAGGGAAACATTAATTTGAAAAATTTAATGGATATCCCATCCACACCAACCGATTTAGACTTTACTCTATTCACGGCATCAAAAAGTTCCATTGTATTAACACAGGAGAAGGAAATGGAGCTACCCAAGTTCACGAACCTATCAAGAACTGCAGAATTAGGTATAAAGTTACTAGAACCAGCAAAATAGTTATTAACAATGTTCGGATCAAATTCTGGGGAAGAATCCTCCCCACCAATGCAACCATGCTCCTTAATAACTCTCCAAAAGCGACGGGAATCTATAGAGCCAAAAAGTTTAGAAAAATATTTCATTCTCTCCTTACGTATGACATTCTTGGCTTTGTTACGAAGCCTGCAATATGTTCTCCAATTATGATTAGAGGGACTTGCTTTAAAAGCCGAAAAAGACAGATCACGTAACGACCTCATACGAATAACAGTATTCAACTTCATCCAGGTATCAATGCCCTTAGACAATTTTTTTCTTACAGTAGGGAGAAATTGAAACAGGTCATTCAAGAGCGAACTAAAAAGGGTACACTTAAGGTCGATATCAGCAGTATTAAAAATTTGTGACATATCATAAACAGTTAAAAATGAGAATAAACCCCCCCAATCTATGTTATTGAAATCCCGATATTCAAAAAACTCATCCGTATAGTCAACGTTGATGGCAAAACAAGCAAAAATAAGCGAGTGATCCGAGATGGATGGACATTGTACTTGGTGACAATAGCTGGTAGTCAATGAATTACTTACCAAAAAGAAATCTATGAGTGACGTAGATACAGTTCTCAAATCAAAATGTGTCGGCAAAACATTATGGGTTATCGACAAATTATACCTAAAGCAAAAAGAACGAACAAGATCAGATTTCAAAGGCGAAAATAAATTGCAATTAAAATCACCTACAATTATAATATTATCATATCGGGAGAACAAGTCTAAATGAAGTCTCTCAAAAATATCTAAGCGGCCATTAGGGAGATAGACAGTTCCAAATAAAAATGTAGTAATACCAGACACAAATTCAACGAAAAGCGACTCACAGCCTAAGTCTTGAACCTTGGAAACGACTTTGTACTTCAGCTTCCTAGATATATAGATCCCAACACCACCACCCCTGGAGGGCCTATCATTACGGCAAAACTTATATCCCGATATCCCCACAGAACAATCAGAGACCTGATCATTTAGCCAAGTTTCAGTAACTGCAAGTACATCGAACACACAATCACCTATAACAGACTTGAGCTCATCTAGCTTAACAGAATTCACCCTAGGTGTTAAACTACGACAATTAAGATGTGCAATTTTATAAAGACTTTCAAACGGTAGTAAGACATTACTCAGGTATGCACTATCCCTAACTATAGGACCAAGATTGTCACTAAAAGACATCAAAATAATAATAGGATGTGAGTATACAGGGGGGAAAAGCAAAGCAGAAAAAAAATTTCATTATAATTCACAATGATTTAATTTAATAAAACAAAAAAAAAAAAATTCATGAAATAAATAGCTAACCATATCATAAAATTATGTGAGATCAAAGTAAGAATAATAAGCAACTAGTATTTAATTTAAGGCAATAAAATCCGTAACAAAAGAAAATTAAAATTAATCTAGAAATTCAAATTTAAAAGAATTAGCATATGTTTTACGAATTCATAAATAATAAAGAAAATAATAAAAAATAATTCTTAAAACTTGCATTCCGGACAGGTGAACTACAGCTAGGCAGCAACATTAGATTTTAGCAAAGTAGAACAATCAACAGCATCCAGGACAACCTCCTTACCATCCAGCATAGTGACCTTGGATTTAGGTTTATCAGCATCAAGTATTCGAAACTTAAGAATAACTTTATCTTTTAATAGCTTCCTACAAATGGCGTTTAATTTAGAAGATGATGGAGAAAAGTGATCATTTAGAAACACCCTGGTGTTTATTTTTATACCACTAGATGTATCGTTAGGGTTTTGCAACACATCACACGCCACCAGATCGGAGAGCAACAAAGGGCGGGATTTAACAGTCTTGAAGTAGGCTTGCACAATCAGCGACACTTTTGAATTTAATCAACACAGATTGCTTATTATACATATAACAGGCATGGTTAACAGCATATGGGCTAACAGGTACTTTATAGTATGTAGCCAAACTAGAAGCTAGGGAACACAGATCATCTAACCCCGCAGGCAAGCCACGAATGATAATATCAGATCTATTACATTTCCGATGCAGTGAATTATTTTCAATTTCAAGCATAGATATTCTCGAGCTGGTAAATGTTTCAACCTGTGCAATACGATTGTTGCAGTCACCTACATCCGACTTAATGCTGCTGATAAGTGTAGAAACTTCAGCTCTAAACTCAGCGACAATATCATGGAGTGTTTGCTTAATGGATCCAAAATCAACATTGCCTTTATTTACAAAGTCATCAAATTTTTCATTCAAGGCAGCAATATCAGCACGCACAGAAGAAATTGAATTGGACGGAACTTTTTTACATGATGAGCAAATAAAAGACAGATTCTTAAAACTCTCCATAGCTTTAAATTCATCACTGCCAACACCTTCACATGACGAATGAAACCATAACTGGCAAATATCACACTGCACACAATTCTGTCCTCTTGAAAAAGTCACATGGCACGCACCACACTGTTCATTTTTTCCACCAGCCATTGTAGATTTATAAAATATTAATTGCTGTATAATAAGCCTTAATTGTAACACTATGCAAGAAGCAAATATGGCGCAAAATCACAATATGGCGCAAAACACAAGTTCAAGGCTGCTACCAAAATGACGGCCAACACAAAAAGATACCCGATATTTTCACAAAAGGGAATCAGTATTTTAAAGCACTTTTTAAATAAAGAAAACAGTATGGATGTAATAGGAGGAGATTTAACTTGAATTTACACGAATTTATTGCACATTTAAGAAAAATTAAAAGTTAATGCAATAGAAGATATGACAGCCAGCATAAACACGTTTACTCAGGCATGAGGTTGCCAGATTCATGGAAAAGAATTAAAAAATATTTTGATGTTAGTTAATTATTTATTTTTTATATTTGTTTTAAATCAGCTGATTTAAATTCAAAATAGCACACTAAATTATGAGGGGTTCTTCACAACAGTCGTATTTTTTCATGTTATTATTTTAAGACATATGACTTTATGACACCTTGTGAATCCCCCATATGTAAAACTTTCTCGTTAAGATAGTACTAGTTATTCAGTACCAGTGCCCATGTTCTGTAACTCTCGCGTCGAGAAACTTTTCGATTTAAATGTGTGAAATTAAACAAAAATGACATATATTGAAACAAACAGCTGTTTTTCTCACTAAACTGTGTCTGTAACTTTTTTTTGGCGAGTACTAGCTGTCACGTAAGGAAATTAGTCGACAATTTACAGAAAAAGTGTGTCTGTAACATTTTTTTGAGAAAAGTTCCCGCTTTGAACCGTCAAAAAAACTCACGAATAAAAATGGGGCGAGAAAATTTTAACTCAAAAAAACAATTAAAAATGCAAAAAACAAAGAACTATACTAATAATATTTTGTTCTTGGCACATTTTTTATTGTTTAACTATTTTGCTTTTAACATTTTTATAAAATATACGAATGTTTTCAAAGCTCGTTTGCAAACAATAAACATTAAAGTCGCCGAAGGTTGTTTTTCCGCCGCCGTCGTTGAAAAATGTTCAATTTTAGTAAATTTTGGTCGCCGTCAACTATCTGTTTTACTGGCGTTCAAGTGCAATGTTATGAAATTTATAACGTAACGTCTTTTGATAGTTTTCGACATGAGTTACAGTCACACTTTTTTTATAATTTTTCGAGAAACAATGGAATATGTTGTTGCCCATCTTTTCGATGCGAGAAGTTCTCATCAAAGTTTCAGAACATGGGTTAATTTATGTTTTTTTTTTGTACTTACCTAAGTCTAAGTCATCTTTTCGTGGTCTTTGACTAGCTGGTATATTTCGATATATGGTGTCCAGGCATTTTTCCTTTACTTGTCCTATAGTGTCACAATCTAGAACCTTAACTGGCACATTCTCGGTATGAGATGGCAGCATCTCCATGTTGTTACAAAATATTTGCTGTTGTATAATACTAGCATAGACAGTCATTGGTTTAAAATCGATTAATTGACGAATTAGCTTCTCCTCACTTAAAGAATAACGAGCTTCGTGGGTACAGGCATCAACTGGACCCTTATCTACTTGTCCTTTCACAGCACGGAAAAGCATATATAGGGGTTTACCGGCACAATCTTTAAGAAATTTATACAATAAGAAGGTAAACCATGCGCTGAGCATTTTTTCGGCTACACTTTCAGTTCGTTTCAGCAATAGCTTTGGATGAGATTTACCTTCAATACATTTTTCGATAAGATCACCTAAAAGAGTTTTTAGAATATCTGTGCAATATTCTAGTTTTGACTGTAACGTGACCATAATCAATGAGGCTACGTTGACGCGCTCACGCATTGAAAAGTATCGATTTGACTCTAGCGTTCTTATGAATAACAGAAGAAACGTTTTATTCATAATTAGTTTGCCAAATAGACGTAAGCCATTTTCTTTTCGCAACAACTCCGGCCTTTCCCACTGTAGGACTACGTGGTCTTCATGATTAGGAAACAAAATCTTCATAGCGTATGTGCAATAGTCCAAAAATGGTATACCGCCAGAAGTTAAGTCACCTAATAGAATATTGTATGTTTTATTTAAATATCAAAAAGCTTTAAAATATTATGTTTTACCAGTTAAATCTGTCATTTCAGTTTGCAATTCGGCAAAGGCTTCTTTGCATTCGGCTGCTACTCTAAGTTCAAGGATATCCATTTGTTCCTGCATGTTTCTTAACACTCGATTAGACTCGGATGTTTTCTTTTTGTAAGCTACTAAAAGTGCAACAAAAATCAATAGCAATACAATTACACCGGCTATAACAACAGCAAATGCATTTTTTCCAAGATCATGAATGATATTAGGCGAAGCATAGCTCAATACACCAATTCTATACTTCAAAGAACGCCCTATTCGCACTATGACTTCAGGTCCGGAACCATCTCTACCTCCGCTAATGCCACCGTTATCATCATCGTCATCATCATAATCACCAGTGAAGGGTTCAGGGGAGGTCGACATGTTAATTGTTGACGTGAAAGAGATGTAATATTGCACAGCTTCTTGCCAATGAATACTTGGACATCAGTCTCTTTGCAGGCTCGGTCTAAATGACGACCATTAATAGTTAAATATTCACTTTTGTAATACTTAACACGTTCTTCAAAATTAAAGTAAATTGGATTTGGATACAACTCAAAGAAGTTATTGTGTTTAAGTGAAAGGTTTTGAACCTGCAACACATTGTCCATTAGAAACCCATATTCGAGTTTATCGGGATTTTCAGCATCCAAAACAAGAAAAAAATAATATTAATAAATAATTTTTGTAATTTTATTTTAGTGTTTATTAAATTCATTAATTTAATTCTTTTACTACAATTATAATTTGCTACCATTTCACAAATTTAATTTCTTTCTCACACAATTTGCTTTTATACTTTTTTTTGCTTCTTTTTTCTTAATTGATAACTAAATTTAACGTTTTATGTCAACGAAAATGGACCAACAATTATTGCAACATAAATTACCGGCAATAAATATGTACAAAAAATTGCAGTCTACATTAGTCGCAATTTACACTATGGACATTTCTTGCCGGACAGAAAAAGTTTGTTGGTAAGGGGTCGACGCTGTATGCTTGACACTCTTTACTTCTTGCCTCTCTCGCCAAAAAACTTTTTCTGTCCGGCAAGAAATGTCCATAGTGTAAATTGCGACTTAGAGATAAGATCATTTTGACAATTACTGCAATATATGTCGCAATAATTATCTCTGGTATAGACGGGCAGTTAAGTACAGCTTGCAATAACATCGATTGCATTTTAAAGGGCATTATAAACCTCACAAATGGCTTGGCAAACATGTCAAAATTTGACGTTTGTACAAACATTTTGTGTTGTTAATTGGGGTGTTTGCTGTTTGGACAAACATTTAAAGCAATGTTTGCAGAAATATAAAAAATTTTTAATATTTGGCAGACATGTTGGATATTTGTCAAACTTTTTGTGACGTCTAATGCGAAATGTATGCAATTCAATTAATTTTTAATATTAAATTAAATTTTTTAGTAGTATTGCTTACCACAAAACAGCTCGTTGTTTAAAAACTGTTTACTTTAAATTTTTTGCCTTTATTTTATAATTTCTTTTCCGTTTTAAGCTAAAAGCAACAAAATTGCCGCAACACTATTGGCATTTGCATTCATTGAAAACAAAACAAAAATGAAAATTAATGTTTGAACGGAGAATATTTGTGTTGTTTATTGGCAAACCCCAAACGGAAATAATGTGTGTGTTTGCCAAGCATTTTGTGTGGTTTATTATGCCCTTTAGGATCTCCTATATCATATTACCCATTGTGTTTGTAAAATTATTTACTGTTTGCACTAATGTTTCCATGGTTTTTTCTAGACGACTTAAATTGGAAACTGGAGTTTCATCACTACTAGGCGAAGTACCATGCATTGGTACATGGTTTGAAGTAAGAAGGTGCAATGTAAAATCTCACGCTATCTTGTAGTCTTGGGCTTAATCGTTCATTTAGGTGACTTGCCATTAGAGTTCATTTAAAAAAAGTGAACTAGTTCGTTCTTCTAGTTCAGTAGTTCACTTTTAGTCAGTCTTTTGCGTCAGTCAGTCTTTTGAGTCAGCTGTTTATTTCATACTTTTGAGTCAGTTAATTTAAGTCAGTCCATGTAGTTCAAGGGTTCATTTACTTCAGTTGCTTGTTCACTTTTTGTTTGTTTATTTTTGTGTGTGTCAAGCTTTGAAAAAATTAATACAAATTTAATAAAAACAACCATATGAAACAAAAATTTATTTAACAGAAATTTATTCTCTTCTTTAAAACAATATATAAAAAAATCTTTAATAAAAAACACTAAATAAAAAGCATTTAACCAAGCCATTAAAAAACACATAAAAGTGAATAGGTATAAGCACAATAAATTAAAAATGCGTAAGGAATAAGTGGAGCGACAATTAATTTACAATAGAGGACAAATATTTAATTTCTAAAGCAATTGTGTATATTTTATAAACAAAATAATTTCCTTTTGTTATATTTTCAAAAAAAAATATTTATATTCAATGTTTTTACAAAAACAACTGATTGAAAAGAAACAACAATATTATTAAGTTTCTATATGTTATAATATACTTGTTTCTTTTACTCATTGCCACATTAATAAAACATGTTCGTAATATAATCAGGGCTGCCATATTAAGAGATGTCTCGCCACACGTGCCGATTTTCACACATTTTGACTACACTGCGATTTTTTTCGGCGGTTTATAAAATATATGGCGATTTTTTATTATTAATAATATTTCCATATGACGTGCTAGATAAACAATTTTTATTTTTAATAAATACACTGAAATTAGATAAGCTTTTTATTTATTTTGAGACTCTAATACTATGTTTCCACTATCAGCAAAACAACTTGTTTTGAGCAAAACGTGTCAGAGTGTTTCCATTATGTAAAACTGGTTTTGGTTTTCGAAATCAATTTCGCATTTATGTTGTTAACAAACAAGAAAGCAAAAAATATATGTGTTGAATAAAAATATTTTCTTATTTGTTTTTTAATACACAGATATACATATAATTTAATAAATCTTGTTATTTTGGTAAATCTGTAATATTTTTTCGAAATTGTTAATCACCAGTAATGGATAACTCAGAGTTCGTCGGCTTGGAGTGTAAACCTGCTTAATCCACTTTTTAAGTAAATTGAGATTTTAATGCCGTATGGTAGAGAAAGATATGCCTCGTCGACCAGCATCTAGTTTTTCTTCAATTTGAGTCCTGTAGTGTGTCAAATCAACAATATTTTTGGTTTTCATCTCAAGCAGCAAATAAGAAAATAAAAAGTTTTTTGTCTCTCCTGTAAAATTTGTTCAAAGGGAGTTAGCAGGTCTACACTCTAAGCAGACGAGTTGTTTCATGATTTTCGACATTTTTTTGGAGCAAAACTAGTTTTTGTTTGAGTTTTTCGAAAATTAAAAATGTATGGTAAAACAAGTAGCAGAACACTTGTTTTGCTGCAAATCTAGTTTTGTGGCCCAGAACATGTAAGTCGAATACTATTACATGATGGAAACACTTTGACACGTTTTGCTCAAAATAAGCACCCCTATCTTAAACAACTAGTCCCATGAAAACTTTAAAAATTTGGCATCGCCAGAGCTTACTCCCTCCAATTTTATTAACTAAATAAATTTCCAAAAAGTGTTAATGTGAACGAGAAGGGAACATGTAAGTTTAAATTTGTATTCTAGGGTAGGGCTCAAATAAATTACTTTTTTCTTTTATTGAAGGAGTATTAATAAGAAAAATTAAGAAAAACACTATTCATTATTTATTTCATTATATTATAATTAGTGTTTTATTTTGTATATTTTTCTTTCAGAATACAAGCACTGACAATTTATTCACAATAGAGCCTTTTTTTATAAAGCACTGAAAAATAATACACAATAGAAATTTGTACTCCCAAAATATTTGCGATGACAAGTTATTGACTTATCTTATTGTCAACAAAATCACCTTAGCAATAAATTTTAGGCCCATAGACACATATTGCTGACACCTACTGCCGATGGAACCTTCGTACACGTGTGTGATTGACATTTTACTACACACCTATCAATCATCATTTTAAAATAAATTTCATTTCGTGAAATTCCAGAAATCTCCTATTTTCTTCACACGTTTTTTTCTCAGAAACTATTTTAAATTTGTTTTAATTTAAATTGAAAAGAAAAATATATCATAAAATTAATAATTTATTTTATTGTTCATTTGAACAACTGTCAGCAGCATGAGTTCATTAAAAAGTCAAACCTATTTTGATTTTTCATACTGCATTGTCTGTGTGACGCAGACATTAATAAAAACTTCAAAATTACAAACACATGCTGATCATGAGCAGTATGTGTCTATGGGACCCTTTATTAATAATACAAAATCGCCATATATTTTATAAATCGCCGAAAAAAACCGCAGCGAGACATCTCTTAGTATGGCAGCCTTGATTATATTATGAAAATGATTAAAGTAATCTGGCAATGAGTAAAAGAAACAAGTATATTATGTTATTACATATAGACACTAATAATATTGTTGTTTCTTTTCAATCAGTTCGGTAAAGAATAAGAAATAAAGTGGACAAGCAACTGAAGTAAATGAACCTGTGAACTAAATGAACTGAACTAAATGAACCCACTCAAAAGACTTCTGACGGAAAAGAGAAAGTGACGTGAGTGAACTGTTAAACTAAAAGGAACTGTCAGACTAAAAGACGGTTCAACGTTCATCTGACTGACTAGTTCAATTGAACTAGTTCGTTCATGAACTACCCAACTCTACTATCTTGCAAAAATTTTTTTTATTAATATAAATTCTTTCTTATTCGACTTTATTATTTAAATGTATATAAAATTTTTGAAGCTTAAGGTCTTTTTTTGTTTGTCTAGGTTTATGTCAAAGTTTTGGTTATGTTTACAAAAAGTCCACGTTTTGTGCTGTGATTATTGTATTTTATTAAAGTTTTTGATAATTTTATATCAAAATAAATAAGATATTGACCATAATAAAATAAAAATTGGCTAAAAATGTATTTTTTTCATCACGTTCAGCGGCACGTTTTGATTTTGTTTAAAGTATTTTTTACGTAAGCGGTGATACAATTTCCATTTTTGATGTAATGTTGTATTTGTTGCCGTAACGATACCACCTGATTATTCCACCATGGAACAGAGTACTATGCTTTAAACAATAAAGTACAATTAGCGCAAGGTTAACTCAATTATAGGTGGTGGCAAGACCACAACAATCCAAAGCCAACAGATGTTTTTTGTATTGCATTGTTAGGCCCAGAACAGACGGTGAAACGCAACTGCAACGAAACTGCAACTTCTAGTTATTTTCGAGTTTCATTTGAGTTTTTGCCATAGACTCTTTTGAGGGACCACAATGAGGCGACCATTTTGAGGCTGGTTTGAAATGCATTGCAAATCAGTTGCTTTGAAACCGGCGTGCAGGAAATTTGTGTTTGCGTTTATTCTGTTCTCAAAGAAAATCGAAATGATTGTGATCATTTCATTACATGTTGGTACAATTTAGGTTGCAGGGTATGTGGAAATCGATTGAAACAATGATTTCTAAAGGGGTTCGTTGCAGTTGCGTTTCCCTGCCTGTTCTGGGCCTTTGGGGTTACGGCTCGAAACTTGCCACCACGTTGTACTGAATTCGCCTTGATCTAGTGCTACACTCATGCCCCTTTATTTAAAATGAGTGTTGAACATGTAAATAACATAAAAAAATGTAAAAGTCTTAATAAATGCAGAATTTTACTTGGAAAAGAAAACGCCATTAATTTCTTTCCCACACACTTTGCTTCTATATTTTTTAATATTGCTTCTTTTTTCAATTGACAACTATATTTGATGTTTTATGTTAGCAATAATTGTAAACGTAAATGGATTAACAATTATTGCGACATAAATTGCCGGCAATAAATTTAGTATTATTTATTTAATTACCAAAATTCGCTATTTAAATAACAATTAAGTTTACAATTACATTTTTTTACAATTTTTATACGAAATTTAAAATTTTTCTTTAACATATGCTATAATTTTACGCTTAAAGACATGAAAATTATTTTCAATTTTTAGTTCTAACGGAATTGAGCACAAAAATCTCCTGTCTACATTTAACTTGAGGGTTACACGATCAAGTTTTGCCTATCAAGTTTTAATACACTCACACCTTTTTAGCAATACACTCATACTTTTAAAAATTGATACGAACTTGCCTATAAAATTCTCTTGCCAGTGAGTTTTTCAATTTACGTTCAAGAAAACAGCTGATTTCAAGGTTAGTAAGCAAATTTTTCGTTTATCTTTATAAATTGTTTTCTTGATGACATCTTGAAAGTAAATTGCCAAAAATTGAATGCAGCCTACGTCACAGCTTTCAATTTATGTAAATTTGACAACAGTATGTGCTGGTTCACACAGGTCAAGTTTACTTGTACAGTTTTATTTAAATTTTCTTTTGAACTTGCGTTCACGTTCATGCACAAAATTAATTTTTGTTTTCTTTTCCTTCAACTTTGTAGCTTTTTATTATATTACGGATGAAAAAAGAAGAGAAAAATACAAAACTGACTGGTATGGTCAAGTATGTACCCCTTTCCATTCTCTTTACCCCTCTCTCCTAAAAGCTCAAGACTTGAAGAGTCAAACTTGACCTGTGTGAACCAGCACTATATGTAAAAGACTATCAAGAACAACTTGACCGTGTGGCCGCATAATTTTGACATTCACTGCAAGATATGTCGCAATATTTATCTCTGGAATAGACGGGCAGTTAAACAAGAAAGCATAACCCCACGTCTCCATGCGCTATCGATTTGAACATGACATGAACATAACGCCGGCAGAGCAAAGGTATTAATTTGCTCATGTTCTTGTATGTGGCGAATACGTGTTGATGTTCATGTTCTGATTGACCACAATTTTTGTTGTTGTGCGTTTGGTTGTATACAGAAAATACATTGTATGGCCAACATCATGGCGCACATGGATGCTAAGACGAATGTTTACTACCCGTCTCCACCTTCCATCAACTTGGTAAGAACAGCATGTCGCACATGAATTCTACTCGTGTAGACTGTTCATGTTCATGTTTCGTCCATGTGCTGCCATCGTTGCCTAAACATTCGTCTTAGCATCCATGTGCGCCATGATGTTGGCCATACAATGTATTTTCTGTATACAACCAAACGCACAACAAACAAAATTGTGTTCAATCAGAACATGAACATCAACACGTATTCGCCACATACAAGAACATGAACAAATTAATACCGTTGCTCTGCCGGCGTTATGGTCATGTCATGGTCTAATTGAAAGCGCATGGAGACGTGGGGTTAGGCAACGATGGCAGCACATGGACAAAACATGAACATAAACAGTCTACACGAGTAGAATTAATGTGCGACATGCTGTTCTTACCAAGTTGATGGATGGTGGAGACGGGTAGTAACAAGAAAAAAGTATTTAAGCTGACGTTGGGGTAGCGTGGTATATTAATATCCAATGAGCACTAAAAATAGTACAATAGTACATAATTTTCCATCACTGTTTTAGAATATCGTGTTTAACAAGTATATTTTGTACGGGTGTTGGTTAAAAAACCTTGTGTTTTACATTTGTCTATAAAAAATTTTTAGTGTGTGCAATTTTAGTTAAATAAAATTATTATCCTAATAGTGTTAGCTAAAAAATTAATAAATCTTAAGGGTACATGAAGTTAAAATTTTAATGTAAAAAAGTTAAAAAGAGATAAGACTGATATTGCCAATTAACTTTGAAAAATTTTTTATTATAGAATACATCAGGGAGGAATAGAGATAACGATATGCAGTATTAAACTGTGTTAAATGTTAGAGCGATGTACATTGATATTAATAAGAGTATGTATATACAAAAGTCAACAGAAAAATTACAAAAAAATATTTGTCAATATATAACATAGAAAAATAATAATTATTAACTAAATTATTGAAAAAACATGTCTTATTTGTATCGTTCAGTGTTTTAATAAATAAAAACATTTCTGTCTGATTGTCCCAATGAAAAAAGAAACGTTTTGTGGGAATGTATATACGCTTGTATGGCATTTAGTTTTTATTGAGTGCAAATAACTGAAATAAAATTAAAGTTGATATATGAATGGTGTGTTTTCGACTGTTTTCAACTTCAACAAAATAAAACTTGCCGGCGGATTATAAATCTTTTAAGTAACAAAAAATAATTTTAAAGGAAAATATTTCGTTTAAGGTAAGAATCTAAATTTTTAATTTAAGGGTTGGTAAAAAATATCTAATTCAAATTTTGTAAAGTTTGTACTTAAAGTTTTCTAATTCAAGAATTTCTTACTTTTTCTGTTCTGTTAACAGGTAAAACCACATTTTTCGTACACAAATTTTCAATTATGTCAATTATTTTCAAAAGTTTTATGTTTATATACAATTTACTTTAATAGTTTTAATGGAGGAAATTAGCTTACCGGCGCAGCCCCAACTTCTTCTATTTAATCTTAACCCTATAGGTAAACAAATATTAGACTTAGTAGTAATTTAAAGATCTGTGTTTTTTTAATCATCAACGCAAACTATAACACGGCAAGGACCAACTAAAACTATGCACATACTTAACATATCGTCACCTAACTAACAAAAAATTTTAAATCGACTTTTTCATTAAATCTTTAATGGCCCTATGTTCCTCCTAGGAATAAAACGAATAAATTTATATTTTCATTAAATCTAATGTATTGCATCAATACAAATGTCCACAGAAAATTTTGGAATATTTAACCAACATTAGCGAGATTATTGCCAAAAAACAAAAGGCCCTATCTACAAAAGATTATATGGTAAACGATTAAACCCCTAACTAACAGTTTGCATAATATGCAACATTATAATATGTCAAATATCAAAACTAGATTTTACAAGAAAAACAGAAAAAAGGCAAAAGTGCAGCGTACGAAAATTTAAATTTAAATCTAGTTTACCGATGCAGCTCCAAATAAAATAAAAAGTATCTAATTTAATAGAAAATTTAAAAATAAGAAGAAAATATTAAGAAAAAAAGTGGCGCAAACGCATAGTTTTTGAGTTATGGACCTCTAAAATTTTAATATAACAATGCGATTTTCCACTACATTTCTGAACTTATATGGCCAATATTGGTATTATTATAATGCTCTTGAATAGATCTTTCTAAATATACAAAAATTATATTTAATTTATATAATTTTTTAACTCCCGTTACAGTTTTTACAAAATTCTACAACAAGATATTACAGTGTGCACTAGGTTGTGTATGTAATTCCAGTTAAAGTGTAAAAAAAAAAAAAAAAAAATTGGAACAAATCCAGTTTACCAACGCAGCTCCAAATAAAAAAAAAGTACATAGGGTAATAGAAAATCGAAAAATAAGAAGAACAAATAAATGGCAAAATTCTCGGAAACACATAGTTTCCTAGTTATGGACCTCTGAAGTTTTCATATAAATTTGTAAATAATTTACCTCTACATTTCTGAACGTATATGGCCAATATTGGTATTAGTTGAAAGCATTTGAACAGATCTTTCTGGAAATGCAAAATATATTTAAAACTTTTTAACCCTTTAGCTCCTAATATAGTTTTTACAAAGTTTATATCTTCTCCGCATAGCCGGCTCCTTGATCCTTAATGGATTAATAATTTTTAAATAAAATGTTTATATCTAGAAAAATGTATTCAAAAGCTTTTAAATTATACCAATATTGGCTTTATACCTTCAAAAATGTAGTGGGAAATCGCAAATTTATATGAAAACTTCAGAGGTCCATAACTCGGAAACTATGCGTTTCCGAGAATTTTGTCATTTAATTTTTTCTTCTTATTTTTCAATTTTCTATAACACTATGTAGGTACTTTGTTTTTTATTTTGAGCTGCGTTGGTAAACTGGACTTAAGCCAAATTATTAAATAACAAACTCCAGCTTCCCTAAATAAAGCTTCTCTGGATAGACGGAATTTGGCTGTACGCAAAAATTTTCTCATCTATGGTACATATAACAAACATTGGCTTTGCTGACTAAAGCTTAACTGCATAGCCGAGCGAAAACTTTTGCTTCTCTATGATATAACAAACACTGGCTTCGCTTACTATTAAAGGTTATCTGCATAGGCGGGCTTCGGCCGGTCGGAAAGATTTTCTCTTCTATGGTATAACAAACACTGGCTTCGCTAACTAAAACTTTTCTGCATAGTAATTATGCTTAATAAAAACTCTTGTGTTTTCCCAAACTCATCCCCGATTTGTAATGGGTTAACAATATTTAAATAAGTTTTTTATATTCAGAAAGATCTATTCAAGACCTTTAAAATAATACTAAAATTGGCCCCTATACGTTCAGAAATGTAGTGAAAAATCGCACATTTGTATGAAAACTTGAGAGGTCCATAACTCGAAAACTATTAGTTTGCGCCACTTTTTTCGCTAAATATTTTCTTCTTATTTTTAAATATTCTATCATCCTAGCTACTTTTTTTTATTTTATTTGGAGCTGCGTCGGTTAACTAGATTTAAGCCAAAAAAAGTACCTAGGCTGACAGAAAATTGAAAAATAAGAAGAAAAAATAAAATAAAAATATTGGCGCAAACGCTTAGTTTTCGAGTTATGGCCGTTTTTAGTTTTCATAGAAATATGTGATTTGGCTGAAGTGCAGTTTACGGAGCTACGAAAATAATAAAAAAAATATGCCACCCGATTCAGAATAAAAAGATAAAAACCAAAATTAAAATTTAAGGGGGCTGAGGCCCGTGGGGCTCCCTGGAACCAAATAACTGCCCCGCGCACTTAGTGATATGTGTGGATACTCAAATTAAAGGTAATTTGCTCATGATTGCAAATGTATGTATTTTGTTTTTGTATTCGCAAAATATTTTCCCCTTTAGGTTAATTTAAGTATTTTTTAGGTGCACAAAAGTTTTAGTTAGCGAAGCCGCTGTTTGTTATACCATAGAGGAGAAAATCTTTGCGCCCGGCCAAAGGCCGGCTATGCAGAGAAGCTTTAGTTAGCGAAGCCGGTATGTATTTGTTTTACCATAAAGGAGAAAATCCTTGCGCCCGGCCGAAATCCGGCTATGCAGAGAAGCTTTAGTTAACGAAGCCGGTGTTTGTTATACCATAGAGGAGGAAATCCTTGCGCCCGGCCAAAGGCCGGCTATACAGAGAAGCTTTAAGCGGCTCATACACTAATTGGGTAAGTGCTGCAGTGTCTCTTCTTCTTAAGCGAGTGTGGCCGCCATGATTTAAAATATTTCGAGCTAGTGGATTTGGGTGTTGTTCAAGCCTTTTTAAATATTTTATTGCGTATTTTGTAATCATAGATTTCACTAATGGCACATTGAGATCCTTATGAATGTTTGAGTTTTTAACATACCAGGGAGCGGCTGTGATTATTCGAAGAAGTTTATTTTGGCGCCTTTGAATTTTGTCGATATTAGAGGCCGAGGCAGTGCCCCATAGTTGAATACCGTAGCACCAGATAGGCTTTAAGATAGAGTTGTAAAGTAGAAGCTTGCAATCGAGACTAAGGACAGAATTTCTTCCAATAAGCCAATGAATTTGAATGGCTTTTAGTTTCATTTGAGTTAATTTTGCCTCTATATGGCATTTCCACGTTAATCGCCGATCCAGATGTATACCGAGATATTTAACATGCGAATGTTGAGGAATTATTTGATTATTGATTGTAATAGGGGGGCAAGATTCCCGGCGCAAAGTGAATGTTATATGTACACATTTTTGCTCATTGACCATTATCCTCCATTGTCTTAACCATATTTCTAGTTGAAATATATGATGCTGTAAGTAACGCGATGCTTCATAACGGTTTTCGTGGACGCTTAGAAAAGCTGTATCGTCTGCAAATGTTGAAGTTTGTGTGTAGTTGCTTGTTGGCATGTCCGAAGTATAAATTAAGTATAATAGGGGGCCCAGGATGCTGCCTTGTGGGACTCCAGCGGCAATGGGCTGAGGTGAACTTAAGAAATTTCCTTCTTTAATAATAAATTGACGACCGACTAAGTAGCTTTCTAGCAGCTTGTGTGTGTTAAGCCTGGTACTCTGTTCAACATTTCAAGTGAAATGCTGTCAAAACGCATATGAAAAAAACTTGTGCGGAATATCTATGAAATAATGTTGATAGAGTTGTACTCTGTTCATTTTGTGAAAAAGTTCCGAAATGTTTCTGGCAACATTTTTTTACAACTGCGAAATAAAGTAAGCTGCACTTATTTCACGTGGAATTTTAAGCAAAATCAAAAAAAGGATGAACTGATTATTTAAAAAGAAATAAAAAATTAATATAACACAACCGGTAACAGTTTTTTATCCATATTTACTTTCTTTTTGATTAAATTTTTTATTAAAAAAAATTATTTTTAGTAAAATACATGTTGGGTTTGTTTACATACGCAAAACAATGTAGCATACTTTGAAGGAATAAAAACGTCAAATTGTACAAACTCGCAAGATTGGTAACATCGATACATGTCAAAATTTTCGTGTGAAATAATAAATGTTGCTCAACATTTTTCACAAATTTGAACAGAGTACTAGGCTTTTGCTGGTAAATTTTGCTTCAATTTGTGTAATAAGCCTTCATGCCAGACTTTGTCAAAAGCTTGCGAAACATCGATGAAGAGTGCTGAGCAATATTTCTTTTCTTCAAATGCTTTTCTTATGACATTTACTATTCGATGAGTCTGCTCGATTGTGCTGTGTTTTCTTCTAAATCCGAACTGATGGTTTGGAATACATCTATTTTCACTTAAAATTGGTGTTAATTTTGAAACTAATAATTTCTCAAACAGCTTTGACATATTTGATAATAAGCTAATAGGTCTATAAGACTCAACTTTTGTATGATCTTTACCTGGCTTTGGTATCATGGTAACTAAGGAAACCTTCCATTTTTCAGGATAGTATTCAAGGCGTAAAATAGCATTAAAAATAAAAAGAATAATTTTCTTTGCTATGCGAGGTAGCTCCAAAAGCATTTTATTACTGATTTTATCAATACCAGGTGCCTTCTTAGTGTTTAAGTCACAAATAGCCTTTTCGATTTCTCTTATCTCAAATCTGAGGGGAAAAGCTGCTCTAGCATCAACAGGTGGTAACTCGACCGCAATATTGTGAGATATATTTGGTGTAAATACGTTTTTCAAATGATTTACAAACAGGTTTCCTTTTTCATTATCATTTCTTGCCCAACTACCATTCAAGTTTCTTAATGGTGGCTTAGATATAACTGGCCTTTTTAGATTTCTAGCTGCACGCCATAATGAGTAGTCAGATTGTGGAGTTGCATCAAGTTCCTTAAGATATTTTTCTAGAGAAGCCGTTTTCTGATTCTGTAGCAACTTTCTTAGCCTTTTTGTGCATTCTTTTAATAAAATCTTAAGTTGCGGGGATCTGTAAAGTTGCCACTCTCTTCGAACTCTCCTTTTTTCAGTCAAGAGCCGCTCGACATCTGAAGAACATATTTTATTATTTTTAATTTTTTTGGGGGTAACGCTGGAGTGTTGAACAGCTAGTTTAAGATAACTGTCAAAGTTAACAAGAGAGAGATCCACATTCTCCGGTGTACTAAGCGGAATATTTTCTGTGCAATGGGCACTGAGAAATTTTTTATATTTTAACCAATTTATTTGTGTGGCTGGCGTCGCTAAGTAACCTGACGGAAATACAATTCTATTTGGGTTCGATATAGTAACAATTGTAGGTGTGTGGTCGGATGATAATTCTAAGGAAGCTTCAACATGAATCGTTTCTGTGGGGATGTTTTTAACCACGCCAAAGTCGATAACATCTGGAATTTTTTGCTGATCAGTAGGCCAATATGTTGGTTGCCCGCTCGCGACCACATTTAAACCCATTTTAGAGATTGTGTTAAACAAAACACGACCTTTTGGTGTTATAAGTCGTGACCCCCAGAAGGTATGTTTAGCGTTATAATCGCCAGCGGCCAGAAAACAGGGTCCTAATGATTTAAAATATTTATAATATTGGCCTTCTGATATGGAAAATCTAGGTGGAGAGTATAAAGAAGAAATTACTATGTTTCGATTTAGCTCCTCAACACAAATAGTCGTTGCTTGCAGATAGTCTTCACGGTGATCACACATAATGTAGTGTTTGACTCGAGTTTTTATTAAGATGGCAGAACCTCCACAAGCTCTATCTCGAGGGTCCTTGGTATCATATAGTATATAACCATTGATTTTAAACGTATTTCTTGAGGTCAAATGAGTTTCAGAAATCATCATGACATCAATTTGTTTATTTTTAAGAAAGTATTCTAATTCATTTTTATGTTGGCGGATGCCGTTTGCGTTCCAAAAACAAATTTTTAAACAGTTCATGGTTTGTTAAGTACAGCTTGCAATAACATCGATTGCATTCTAAGCATTTCCTGCATCATATTACCCATTGTGTTCGTAAAATTTTTTACTGTTTGCACTAATGTTTCCATGGTTATTTCTAAACGACTTAAATTAGAAACCGGAGTTTCATCATTACTTGGCGAGGCACCTTGCATTGGCTGATGGTTTGATTTTAGGACGTTAGCGTAAGAGGTTCTGTTATTACTAGGCTGGGGGGCTTGAATTGCATTTGTGTTTACCTGATTTGCAACCTGCATTTGAGGGGTATTTGTTTTCGGTCCAACCGTCTGCTTGACAATATTATATACTGGGCATCCTCTATAATTGGCAGTGTGATTACCGCCACAGTTGCTACATTTTTTTACGTTGGGGTCGGTTTTAGACTTATCGCAAGAAACGGTACCGTGTAGTTCACCACATACTACGCAGACAGGGGGTAAGTAGCAGTATGCCTTGGTATGGCCAAATTCTTGGCAGTTTAAGCACTGAACAGGTCCATTTTTTTTGTGTGGCTCTTCTATAGTTATTCTTCTGTAGAGAATATATTTTAAATTGTAAATAGGATGTGTTTCGTTTTTTTTAAGTTTTACGTCGCCGGGTTCAAACTCCACTCGAAAAAGTGGTTGGGGAATTTTTTCTCTATTTTTAATATTTACTACATGTTTTACCTTGAAGCCTTTTTCTTCTAGGAATGTTTTAACCTCTTCTGGGTCCACACATGAGTCAATACCCTTAATCACTACCTGTAGACCTTTACTGCTTTTCAGTTGGTAGGTATAAAAGTTTTTTTTACGCGTTTCGAAGTTGTTTACTATTTTGCGAAAATCATTCTCATTATTGACTTGTATTTTTGTCTCGTTTATACTTCCACGCTTTATAGCCGCTACGTAAAACGAATTTTCACCTATCACCGATATCAAACTCTTTATGAGCTCATTTGAATTTTGCTCCCTTAGATATATCGGGGGAGGCTTGGATGGTTTAATGACGTTTGGTGCTTCAGAGGATTCATCCTCCAGAATTGCAAAACGATTTTGAGTATTTATTTTATCAAAAGATGGTACTTTTGAGGCCGAAGCAACTGCTGCAGAGGTAGGGCTGCGTCCCCGTTTAAGCACTGTTATGTACCTGTCCATACCAACTTGTACTGTAGGCTTTTGACAACTTTTTACAGGGGGGTTTTCCATTGCATTTGTGTTTGAGTTCATGGTATCATTTCCCACTAAATTTGTTTTTGACGTCACGGCAATACTTGCTGGCCTGGCAACACTTGTCACCAAATCTTGTTGTAGTTTTTTTAATGAGTCACTATCCACCGTTTGTGTAAATACCGAGGGTGAGAGGGAACGTGTTCGAGTAATTGGCTTAGCCGTTAGGTAGTTAATATTGTTTTGTTTTGTTTTATTTATTTCTTCATTATTTTCATTCGCATTAACTAAAACGTAAACGTTTCTTTCATTTTGTCTTAGTGTTGTTTCACTGTTTGTACTCATGCAAAGAGTTGTTTTTGTTTTTCACCGTTTTGCTTTGCTTTAATATTTTTATTATTTATTGTATTTTACAACAACAAAAGAAAAAACCAGAATTTAAATGTTTTGTTCAGAATATGTATACCAGGGACCGAAAATAACAGTTATATTGGAATTTTTAAACAAAAAAAGCATATAGAATTCAATGTCGAAAAACTGATTCAAGTATACCATATTGTTCCTCATGCACTTGTCAATGATAAAATAATTTGATTTTTATAATTTTGATTTTTATTTTTTTGAGCAAAAATAACAGTTATTTTTTGATTTTTATTTTTTCGAGCAAAAATAAAAGTTATTTTTTGATTTTTATTTTTTCGATCAAAAATAACAGTTATTTCTTGATTTTTATTTTTTTGAACAAAAATAACAGTTATTTTTTGATTTTTATTTTTTCGAGCAAAAATAAAAGTTATTCTCTAAATAAATGTACGTGATTTAATAATTTAGTTGACTTTAAATTTTTATTTTAGTGTGTAATTACCATTGGAATTCCTTATGCACATTAAAATAATTATTAAAGTCATCTAAATTATTAAAACACGTAAATTTATTTCGAGAATAACTTTTATTTTTGCTCGAAAAAATAAAAATCAAAAAATAACAGTTATTTTTGTTCAAAAAAATAAAAATCAAAAAATAACTGTTATTTTTGATCGAAAAAATAAAAATCAAAAAATAACAGTTATTTTTGTTCAAAAAAATTAAAATCAAAAAAAAGCTGTTATTTTTGCTCAATAAAATAAAAATCAAAAAATAACTGTTTTCATCTGACTTTTATGAAAAAAGGCATAACTGTTACGGTCCCTGATGTATACACATGTATGAACATTCATACGTACATACATACATATATATTTTTACTGTTTTATTTAATTTAATTTTATCGTTTTAAATTGTTCACTATTATGTTAAGTAATTTAAATAACAAAATATATTATTTTTTTTTAAGCGTCCATTCGCTGCTTATATTTATGTATTACAAAATCAAATGTGATTAATTAATAGTTCAAATCGTATGCGGGGCTAAAAATACACGTCTGTATCACAACAAAGCACAAACCTCATACACTTGCAATCAAATTGTTTCACGCATTGTACAATTATATCGCCAATGTGTATGTGATATTCGAAGGTGACAATATATTGGCAACAATCAAAAGACTTTTGATTTTTATTGCACAACGAAAAGAAAGAGATATGTGTTGGCAACATTGTACAATGCTGTTTATTTTATTCCTATAAGTTATGTTCATCTTTTTATTGAATGAATGAAACTGTTATGCGACTTATTGCATAATATAGGACAAAATGGAAATAATATGGCGGATATCATATACAAGAATATTGCAAGTGTATGGGCGGCTTTAGTTAGCGAAGCCGGTGTTTGTTATACCATAGAAAAGCAAATCTTTGCGTCCAGCCGAAGGCCGCCTAAGCATGAAGTTTTTGGTTGCGACATTGGTGTTTGTTATTTTATAAAATTTGTAAATTAGTACTCAAAAACTGAAATGTTGCTTAAGAGTTAAAAAGTTTGTAATAAATGCTGTATATCCAAAAAGATGTATTAATATAGCTTTAGAAATGCAGCTTTAGAAATGTTATGGAAAATCCCAATTATATATGAAAACTTATGAGCTCGAAAACATGCGTTTGCGGCAATTTTTTTTATTTAATTTTTGCTTCTTATTTTTCAATTTTCTATCACCCTAGGTACATTTTTTTTATTTGGGTGTGCGTCCCTAAACTAGATTTGTTCCAAAAATTTTAACCACCTCTGGGATTAAAAAAAAAAAAAAAAAAAAAAAAAATTAATCCAAAAACCAAAAAAATGTGTGGGTACTCAAATTAAAGGTAATTTGCTCACGATTGCAAATATGTATTTTGTTTTTGTATTCGCACATTATTTTCCTCTTTAGGTTAATTTAAGTATTTTTTAGGTGCAGAAAAGCTTTAGTTAGTCTGAGTTCATACGGCTCATGTCTTACTGACAAGATTCTTCCATTTTCTTTTTTGAACATGAATTGGCGTTCAAATGATTCATGTCATGTTGACGACATGTTTTTCATTTTGTATAGTCGTGCGTTTTTGATATTGAAAACAATAACAAAACTAAACAACGAATGAAAAAGGAAAACGTAAAGACAGTACATGCATCTGTGTACTCGTTTCTTTTCCGCCCTCCCTCTCGTTTCTTTTCCGCTCGTCCCTCTTTTTTTATTCTGAATCGGGTGGCATGTTTTTTCGTAAGCCCCGTTAACTACACTTTACCCAAAAACAATTATAAACAGTTAAGATCGATTAAGCAATTTATTATTTTAAATGATTTTTGCTTCTCCTGTAATAGTTTCAAAATTTTATATAAGGCCTTTGCGTTTGAGGTGAAGATATAGAGATAGAATATCCCAGATCAGAGAAGCAATCCGTAACTGCGCGACTGAACGCTAGCGAATTGTGGTAAAATTGTGTCAAATTTGTTACAATCGAAACTTTTTTGGTACAATTGAAAACAATATCCATGAAGTTTTATCGTTTCTTTGAGGTGTATTAATTCACTTTTCTTTTAAAAAATAAAATTTTTGATAACATATCTACAGCCCTGACCAGAACGACCAAAAATTGCATTATTGTTAACTTGTGTTCATGATGTTTCACTAACATATTGAGTACAAACATACATACATAAGTATGAATATCCCTGTAGGAAGAGGGCTCTATGGTAGGAAGCCTGGGATCAAGTGTCTATAGATCGTCACTGTTGTCGAATGTTTGGGTGACACTGTCTACCTGTGTTGCCCAAAAATATTTGTAACCAAAATGTAAAATTAAAGTAACAAAAAAAAAAAAAAAACCAAAATATTATTTATGTATTAAGAATACTGTTTGGGGGTGGGTTTTGTTTGTTGGTTCTTTTTTTACTTTTTTTGATAAATAAAACACTTTGAGTTTTGTTGTTTTTGTATTTTTATTTATTTAAATTTAAATTCACTTTTTTTTGTTTGAGTCTTTTGTTAATTTTAATTTCTAAATAGGTACAAGTTTCTTTAATTATGGCTTAGAGTTTTTTGTTCACAGTTTTTTTTTACTTTAAATGTTTCTTTTTGTTTTTTAACTAGTTTTATTTTGTTTTAATTTTAATGTATGTAGATTAGGGTGACAATGGTTTGTATGTAAACAAATTTTTGTTCGAATTTAAAAGTTTTTTCAACGGAATATTGTGCTTATAGGTCCAAGAGTTTTGTGCCGAAAATTTGAGCCAAATCGGACAACGTTTTCTGGACGCGCATCCAGGTCAAAG
Source organism: Pollenia angustigena (assembly GCA_930367215.1). Lineage (NCBI taxonomy): Eukaryota > Metazoa > Arthropoda > Insecta > Diptera > Polleniidae > Pollenia > Pollenia angustigena. The sequence continues at coordinate 2,953,611 of OV884061.1, read as the reverse complement.
GTCAGGTATTTGCATATTTCACAGCTACATATTATGAAATAAAGTTGAGAAACTCATATATTTTCTACTTTATTTTACAAAAACATCTGGATTCTGTAGACTTTTAATAAAGAGGACACTCAAATAGTTTTTTTGGGAACTAACTCTCAAATTTCCCTTGCGTCAAAGTGATCCACAAACTATTTTATTTCAAAAATGTTTAATATATGTATGCCATTATTGGCAATGTATATAAATTCTGTGTACTTTTGATAAAATAACTTAAAAATATTGCAGGAAAAATTTTCAATTAACATAAAGTTTTTACATTTCAGGATGGAATATGCATATATTTTCTGCTGCGCTACCAGCGTCGACCGCATTCAATGGTCAATCTACTACTTTTTCTAATTTTAAAAACAAAAATTATGATCGGTGATTTGGTAGGTTTTTTTTTCTTTTAAAATCTACAGATAAAAATCTTTTTGCAGAGAATATAGATTAGCATTTTTTGAATACAGCTGCCTATATTTTTGTACCACCTGTAAAATATTAAACCATGTCAAGAGAAAAAAAAAAATTAAAAAAGTTATAATATATGATAGTTTCTTTCATTAAATGTTGTTTCTGTCCCTCATCTTTTGTTATTTTGTCATGGTATTCTTGAATTAACTGAATGCCTCTTTCAGCACAATCATTAACAACAGCCAAGTTTTGAATAATTTGTTTCGCTCTTAGGTACTCTCCTGTAACACTCCAAGAACGTGGATCGTTGCTGAAAAACTCTATTGAAATTCCAAATCTCTTGAAAACTTTTTTGGTATTTTTTGAAAACAAATCTTGTAAAATATCAGAGTTGTCTCTGAAAATAAAACTTTTTAAGTTTTCCTTCTTTATTATTAGCTTCTTTGCTATCTCTTCATCCTCATTTCCAGATATATCTACAGACATCTTCGCTACTAGCTTGCTTTTTGTTATGTTGTCTATCCTTTCGTCAAACAAAGAAAAGCCCACACATTCTTCGCTTAAGTAATACAGATGATTTAATACATTTGAAATGGCTTTGGCCGCAATATTTTGATTGACTCTTTTGTAGTTTTCCAATTTTCTCAAAAACATAATATCATTTAAAGCAGCTTTATCCGCTTTATTTGAATCAAACCAAAAATTTGAATAACAACTTACAATGAAACCTGTTACTTCTATCAAAGCACTGATTTCAAAATCTGTCACTTCAGGAAATTGATTGCGAAAAATCACTATCTTTAAAGAGTATATAGCCTTGGCCATCCATCTTGCGTAGTGCAGTGCACCGGGTTTTCTGAATTTTATTCCTGAAGGAGGATTGCCACCAAGGAATATAATTACTAACTCCAAAAATTCTTTATAATCATTTCTCGGGAATGAATCGTTCATTTTTCCTAAAGCAAAATCTAAAAGTTCACCAACATTATCGCCTATAATTTCCATAATTCGTGGATGAGCTATTCCTGGCACAAAACTATCTGTATTTATTTCTGGCCAATGTTTTTTGAGTTTTTTAAAAATCGTTATGTCCGGTCCAGACGACACTCCAACATTGGCCTCCGTAAAAACTGCTGCCAAAACAATTTCGAAAATATGGTGTCTGCAGCCTAGAAATAGAATTTCTCTTCCAATTGATCTCTCCAAAAGCACACATGCACCTTTCAATCTACCAGTGTTGGATGATGTTGTATCAAAAACAAACGCTTCCGTTCGTTCCAAAATATGTTTGTCTTCTAATGCATCATAAACTGCAGAAGAAATTTCCGCTCCAGTCCCAGAGGGAATATCAGGCATATCTATAATTTGCTCTAGGCCTGGAGCCGTAGCAATTATAGCCAAACGGTCTTCTAATTTTCCTGTTATTGTCGATAACAGTTTAGTGTCCCAATGGATGGTCAAAGGTTGATTACTTGCAGTAAACTTTTCTATAATTTTTTCACTTTGCGTTAATCTTAATTGCGCTCTTTCCCGACTTATGGAGGTTCGATTTAAAATATAATCGGATGTGTTAAGTCCGACGGCGTCAATAACTGCAACCAATAAGTGTACAGCATTCTCTGACTTATTTTTAACTTGTCGAAAACTGCAGCTAGTCTTGACGTTAAGACACTTTGCTTTTTCGTACAAGAAGTACTGCGAAAACGTTTTGCCTCAATCGAACATTCAGAATATTCTTCCTCTGATGTTGCAGCATCTTCAGACGCGGAAAATTCAATCATATTGCAGGCTGAAATAAATTTTGTCACAGTTCAGTACTTCCAACAAAAATTTAAAACAACGTTATTTAACATTTAATTAAATTTTTACCTGATGAAGTTGATGGTAATTCGTCACTTAATTTTTTACGCAACTCTTCTTGTTTTTTGCGATTTCTTTTTCTTTCCTCTTTTTTTTTTAGATTACAGTCGACTCCCAACATACAACCTTCGCGACCTTTCATTCTTTGTTTAATTAAAAATTGCTTGTCTTCTTCTAAATCTATTAGTTTCAGTGCATCGGTACGAGCAATATCGAAGAGATCGCCTAAATTATCGCTCCACAGTTTTCTTCTGTTTTTATGAATGTCGGACACTCTAGATATATTTTTTTTTAAATCTTTCCATTCCTCATACAGACGCAACATTTTTTTTGTACACCAGTGCAAATCGTGAACAGGAATACGGGCCTTTTCCCAAAAAATTATACACTCTCTTACCACAAGATCAGCACTATCTTTTGCAGTTAATTTCGTTGTCCTCATATTATGAAAAAAAACTTTGAGGCAGTCCCCCTTCGAGGGAAGTTTAGAACCAACTATTTGGTGTTTTGAATAGCCTATTAAAAATATTTCTTCCCTTAACGAGGGCATTGTTATATATTTTTACAAAATTCACAAAAAATCTCTAACCAAAAGCACTTTACACAAGTAATTCACACGACTGAATGCAATTTATATAATTTTTGGGGAAATACATAATTCAGTCGTATTTTAAAAATCTAGTAGGCCTTGAAATTTATCATTAGAATCCGTTAAAAATAATGGTTGTTGTCTAGGAAATTAGCAATTTTAAAATTTTTGCCATGTAGATGGTGTGATTTAATACAAACAAACAAATGTGTTTCTGTAGTTAACGTTTTTGAATAAAAGCATCTATTAATTTCCTGACATAAAGGAAAGGTTAATTACCAAAAAAGTTCTTTTTACTATTTTTTTCACGAAAATATATAAATCCACATTTTTTCATTAAATATTGAAAAAAAATAAACGAGTTCAAAAAATTTATTTCGTATATATTGTAAAATATGAAAATACCTGTCCTTTGACCTGGATGCGCGTCCAGAAAACGTTGTCCGATTTGGCTCAAATTTTCGTCACAAAACTTTTGCACCTATTGGCACAATATTCCGTTGAAAAAGCTTTAAAATTCGCGAAAAAAATTTTGGCTGTCACCCTAATGTAGATATGTGTTTAATGTTATTTGTACAAAGGTCGCAACTAGAGAGAGTTTAAAATATTTTTGACAATATCAATACAAGTTTAAGGAAAGTAAAACGAAAGCATAATGAGCGATAACTTAACCATTTAAGGATCGTTAGGGAATACCGGGTGTTTTGATTAAATTGGTTCATCATTAAACATTCCGGCCCCCATGACTTGGTGCAGGTTTACCATCGGTCCACAAAACATGTTACATTGTAGTTAGGTGTTGTGATGAATTTGACAGATATGGCATCTAGGATCTCAATAGGATTTAAGGTTGCGGGTCGTGTTGTTGTATATGTTGACGGCAATCAAATCTGTTGATGAGAAACTTAGAATTGTTTTGTGGGATGCCATACCTGTAAGTAGGAATTCAGTGTAAAATTAGTTGAGAAAATTTTTTAAAAAATGTTAACTATATTTTAAAACAAAACCACAATTTTTGTAATGGGTCTGGTAATGATCCCATTTTTTGTCTGGATGTCGACAACTCTACAGTGTTGATCAGTACCAATATGAGTCTTCGTGATTCGGCCCATTTGCCATTCATTGGGCGGCAAATTGTTGTTTTTGATGACCACCAAGTCGTTGACTTTAACATTGTCCCTTTGAGTCTTCCATTTATATCTGCGATGAAGTTCGGCCAGATACTCGGATTTCCATCTTTGGCAAAATGAGTGGTAGATGACCTTTAGGCGTTTCCAGCGGTTGATGAGGGTCAGGTTTTCGCTGCTTACATCAGGTTCGGCTGGGGTCAATAATGGAGTTCCAATAAGGAAGTGTCCAGGGGTCAATGGGTTAAGGTCATGTGGGTCATCGCTAGCAGGACTTAAGGGTCTAGAGTTTAAACACGATTCTATGCGAGCGAGAATTGTTGACAACTCTTCAAACGTAAATTTCATAGCTGGTATCATTTTTTTTAGGTGGGTTTTAAATGACTTTACACCGGCTTCCCAGAGTCCGCCCATATGTTGGGCACCAGGGGGTATAAATTTCCAAATGATATTTTGATGGCTATAGTTGTGTGTAACTAGGGATTGAAGAGTTTTAATAAATTCTAGACGATCTTTTTTGATGAGTTCTGCTGCTCCGACAAAGTTTGTGCCGTTGTCCGAATATATGATTGCTGGACATCCACGTCTTCCAATAAAACGGCAAAAGGCAGCTAAAAATGCTTGGGTCGATAAATCACTAACTGGTTCTAAGTGTACAGCTTTAGTGGCAAAGCATACAAAAATGCAGACATACCCTTTTGTGATAAGGCAGGCTCGACCAGTAAAGTTTCGAATGTTGAAAGGTCCAGCGTAATCGACTCCAGTTGTGGTGAAAGGGCGAGAAAGTGTTGTGCGCTCTGGCGGTAAGGAAGCCATGATTTGACTCTGAGTGTGTTTTTTGTACAAAACACAAGTTTTACAATTATTAATCACCGTTTTTACCAAGGGCTTCAAACGAAAAATCCAAAATTCAGTGCGAAGTACTCGGATCATAAGTTGGTTTCCACCATGAATCGTTATTTTATGAGTGAATTCGGTCAGAAATCTGGTGAACTTAGAGTTGTACGGCAACAAAATTGGATGTCGTTCGTTATATGTAAGCGCTGGTGATTGAACCAGACGTCCGTTGGCTCGGATGACGCCTAGTTGGTCCATGAACGGGTTGAGAGTCAAAATACTGCTAGTAGAAGAGATACTTTGTTTGAGCTTCAACTGCTTATATTCTTCTGGGAAGTGTTGTTTTTGCGTCAGAATAATGAGTCGTGTTTTGACATCTATTATTTCTTCTGGTGTAACTTCGTTTGAAGATATCCGAAGGCGGGTTCTGTTTACACCAGTATTTCTCCAGAAACGTAGGACATAAGCTTATACTTTATAAGCGCGCGACAAATTGGAGAAACGGTTCAATGGGTCCTCCTGAGTAGTAGTTGTCAACTTCTTTACAGTTTTTGCTTCTAAGTTGGTGTCATCTGGACTTCTGGATTTTGGCCATTTATCTTTGGGTAATTTTAGCCATGAAGGTCCAAACCACCATAAGTTGTGGGTTTCTAATTCTTGGGGCGTACATCCCCGGCTGGCTATATCTGCAGGGTTTTCTTTTGATTCGACATGTTGCCAATGACTATTGCCGACTTTATCTACAATTTCTGAGACACGATTTCCAACAAAAGTGCTCCACGTGCAGGGGGGTTTCTTTAACCAGGCCAGTACTATTGTTGAGTCGGTCCAAAAATATGTGTTGATTTGCGTAGCTTGTAGATTTGGCAGAATTCCTGATGCTAAATTTGCAAGTAAAACGGATCCACAAAGCTCCAAACGTGGTAGCGATATTTGTTTAATGGGAGCAACACGAGTCTTAGAGGCCAGTAAATATGTAAATATAGAATTTTCAGACTGTATTCGGACGTAAAGGGTCGCAGAATAAGCTTTTTCTGAGGCGTCGCTAAAGCCATGTATTTCCACATTTAAATTAGGGCTGTACTGGATCCAACGAGGAATTTTCAGGGCATTTATTACGGGGCAGTTTTTGACGAATTTCTGCCATTTGATGCAAGTCAAGGGCTTTATGTTGTCATCCCAGTCGACTTTATCTAACCAAATCTGTTGCATGATTAACTTGGCATCACCAATTACTGGAGCTATCCATCCGCAAGGGTCAAAGAATTTGGCAATTGTAGATAGAACTTCCCTTTTCGTGTAATTTTCTTTCATCTCAACACCTGGGGCAGTGAATGTAAAAGAGTCTGAGGAAATGTTCCATTTTATCCCGAGTGTCTTGGTTCCGGCGTTCTCGGATAAGTTTAACCAGTCGAGCGGTAGTAGGGTCTCATTTGGCAAATCTTGAATAACTCGTGGATCATTTGAGGTCCATTTCATCAGATCGAAACCAGCAGATTTTAGAACAGTTGTAAGTTCTTTTCGTGATTTGATGGCATCGTTTAATGTGTGTCCACCAGCTAAGACGTCATCTACGTACATGTTGTTTTGTAAAATGTTTGACGCAAGGGGGTGAGTTGTCCCGATATCTTCGGCTAGTTGAAGAAGGGTTCTTATGGCAAGAAAGGGCGCGCAATTAACTCCAAACGTCACTGTGAGGAGTTCGTAATCTTCAATAAGATCAGTCTCGGATTTTCTAAACAATATCCTTTGATATTTTGTTTGCGTAGGGTCAATGAGTATCTGGCGATACATTTTTGTGACATCTGCGTTGTACACAAAACGGAAGAATCTCCACTTCAATATTATGAGCACTAAGTCTTGTTGAAGTATGGGTCCTGGATACAAAATGTCATTCAAACTTCTCTTATTTGAAGACGGGCTCGATGCGTTGAAAACTACTCTAATCTTCGAAGTCAACTTTTCGGGTTTTATTACTGCGTGATGCGGCAGGTAATAATTTGGATATTTATTAATTTCCAGGGGAGAAATTTTCCTCATATGTCCTAGCTCGAGGTATTCTACAATAACTTGGTCGTATTGTGTCTTAAGTTCTGGCTTTTGGCTAAGCATGCGCTCCATTCTCAAAAATTGGGCCATGGCAATATTTCTAGATACGCCTATTTCTTCGCCATTTTTAAAGGGTAGGGTAACAATATATCTACCCGAATCACTTCTACGGGTTGTAGACTTGTAGTGATTTTCACAGTGCGTGTCCTCTTCTGACCTCAAAACCTTTTTTGGGGTCTCCTCCACCTCCCAAAAGCGTGTGAGGATTCGGTCCAGGGACGATGTGTTTAGCAACGATATCGTTTTTCTAGGTGAATTTGTTGTAGAAATTGGTCCCCCCACAATCCAGCCAAATACTGTTTTTTGTGCCAAAAGGGATCCAATTGACCGCATCGGTGTTTCCATACTATATATTGAGGGGCCTAAGTCGAGGCCTATTAGTAGGTCGATGGGTCGACTTTGATGAAAGTGTGGGTCTTCAAGTTCTAATTTTGCAGCCTCTGCGAATTGTTCTGCGTTTAACGTTTGGGGCGGTAAATTGGATGGAAGGGTCTTCAAGACTGGTGCCCATACCTCTAATTTAAACGATGTGTCCACCCTGGAGCAAAGGTTAAACAAACAGGCTTTGGTAGAAGTTTCAGAAACTGTCTGACTCAAGCCGGAAACGTGTACTATATTACGTTTTGTAGGTAAGTTTAATCGGTTTTTCAACTTGTCCGATATAAACGTGGATTGGGATCCAGGGTCGATGATTGCTCTTGCCTGGTATCTTGCGCCTCTAGTTTCGATTTGTACTATTGCAGTAAATAACAAAGTTTCTTTGTCTACTAGTTGTGTCGAGGACTGATTGTTTCCCCGTAGGGTCAAAGAAGTCAGGTTAGGGATGCCTGATCTGGAAGTGGACTGTATGTATTGGGCTTGCTCGTCAGCGTTATTTGGTGGTAAACTTATAGGCTGGGTCACCGTTGCCTTGTGCAACAAAGTGTTATGTTTTTGTTTGCACAGCCTACAACTATATTTGCTTGAGCAGTCCTTGACACCATGATTTATTGACAAACAATTAAAACATGAATTTGTGACTTTTACTATGTGAATTCGGTCATTCACATTCTTTTCCAAAAAATTAGGGCAGGATCGTAATGGGTGGGGCTCTTTACAATGTTGGCAATTGTGTGTAGAGTCTTTTTGTCCCCCCTTTGATGGAAAACGTTTCTGAGACTTCGACTCGTTATTGGTTTGAGTCGCGTTTGTTTGAAAACTGTGAACCTGTTTTTGTTTAGTGAACGGTTTGGAACTTTCCTTTTTTTGTTGATAGGGTTTAGGTTGTGTGATGGCCGCTATTGACTCTAAAGTCTTAGAATGGTGAGTCAAAAAATTGTTAACTTGTTCCCACGATGGAACTTTTGTTATTTCTTGAAGAGAGTTTTCAAATTCCTTCAAAAGTGTTCGGGGGAGCTTGGTCGAGCATAGATATACAAGAAAAGGGTCCCAAGTGCCAGTGTCTACCCTTAAAGCATTTAAAGCTTGAATGCAGCCATTAACGGTTCGTTGTAGTGTCTGAATAGATTGGCCTGAATCTTCGGTAACTTTCGGAAGGTCAAATAAAATTTTCAATTGTTCGTTGACCTGAATCCGATTGTTCTCGTATTGAAGAACAAGATTTTTCCAGGCTATATCGAAGCCTTCGTTGGTTAATGGGGCATTTGAAACTATGTTTCTAGCGTCTCCTCCAGTTTTTTGAAGCAAATAAAATAATTTTTCAATTTTACTAAGCCGCGAATTATTTAAATATAGGGCAGTAAAAAGGTCGAGGAAGGTTGGCCATGTCACAAAATCACCTAAAAACGTATCTATGTCGCAAGGTGGCAGCCGAATAGAAGAAATATCACTATTTTCTAAAGTTGGGGTGTCGGCAGACGATAATCGCTCATGTTTGTTCGTGTCATCAGTCGGGGCAGAAAGCGCCAGAATTTCAGCGTTAAGTGAGGCCAAACAAGTTTTGTATGCCGCCAGGGCCTTTTTGTACCGATCGCGAATTTTCTGCCTGTCTATTGGTTGTTCGCCGGATTCCGGTTTCTTGTCCCTACACTCTTCATAAGCCCTTTTGATTTGCTGCCAAAGTGAGTCTAGTTCTACACGAAGAACTTCTAAACTATGAATGTCCTCACCTGCCTTTGATTCTGAATACTCGCTTTCAAAATCCAAAAGGTCATTTGTACAATTTACAAACTTATCGAGTGCCATTATTAATTTATTGAATAACCAAGAATCGTGAAAAACTATTTAATTGGGTCAAAAAAGTACCTGCTAGCGATTTAACAACAACAAGTATCGAAAAAATTATAATAATTTAAAAAATTTAAGCGTCCCACAAAGCGATTTGTTTCCCCGGTATTTTTCAAAAATTGACGTAATGGTAGCTCGGTTTTTATTTCTTTGGATGATGACGTCACGGTTATTTATTTTTAAAAAATGCAGCGGCAAAAAATTAAAGAGTAACACAAGCAAGAATATTTGTTTCTTGTTGTATTGTATACTTTGACTTACTTGTTGTTGTTGGGTCTTTTTTCTTTTGTGTCACTGCTTGTTGATTAAGCCTTCTGTTGTTGTTGTTGCTGTGTCAAGGAATTTGGGTCCCGTTAGATTTTGTTCACTTTTAACTTTACAAACTTTGTTTTTTACACACAATTTTGATTTATGTATGTAATTAATTTTTAAATAAAAACTTTACTTGCTTTGTGCTTTTTTTTTTGTTATAACTATTGTCACACTACACTTTATCCGGTTCGAAGGACCAAAATGTTTGGGGGTGGGTTTTGTTTGTTGGTTCTTTTTTTACTTTTTTTGATAAATAAAACACTTTGAGTTTTGTTGTTTTTGTATTTTTATTTATTTAAATTTAAATTCACTTTTGTTTGTTTGAGTCTTTTGTTAATTTTAATTTCTAAATAGGTACAAGTTTGTTTAATTATGGCTTAGAGTTTTTTGTTCACAGTTTTTTTTTACTTTAAATGTTTCTTTTTGTTTTTTCACTAGTTTTATTTTGTTTTAATTTTAATGTATGTAGATATGTGTTTAATGTTATTTGTACAAAGGTCGCAACTAGAGAGAGTTTAAAATATTTTTGACAATATCAATACAAGTTTAAGGAAAGTAAAACGAAAGCATAATGAGCGATAACTTAACCATTTAAGGATCGTTAGGGAATACCGGGTGTTTTGATTAAATTGGTTCATCATTAAACAAATACTATTTTATTTCATTTAATTTCATTGCATTTTATTTACTTAATCGAGCTCATAGGGCCATATGGGCAAATCCCAGAAACAGTCCACCAACCAAAAATGTTTCAAATTAATTTTTTTTAATGGAATATAAGACTAGATGTATAATTTCATTTTTATATTGAAAAATATGTATTTCAATGATCATTAAGGCAATAATTTTTAACAAATCCTACCCCACCCCTGATCTCTTAGAGCCACTTTTTGGGTTAGAGATTAGGGATTAAATTAACTTTAATCTCCGTATTTACTTTTTGAGTTGTATTTGTTAAACTTTTTTTTGCTGGTTTAAGCGGCCAATGGTGGTGGTTTAAACCTAAACTTTAACTGTCAACATACACATGTTCAACATAAACACAGCTGTTGCAAAAATATAAACAAAAAAGAGTTTTAAGAAAATTAAATAGAAATGGATTATTCAAGTGCGGACGAAGATTTAAGTGATTTCGAAATGTATCAAAACCTTAATAAAACAATAATGAGAAAACCAAGAACTATAAGAACACGACCAAATCACTTCCATTTGTACGATGACAAAGAGTTCATTCAAAGGTTCCACACATAAAAAAAATTCCACAAATTGGTAAATAATATTAGTTATTATGTATTCGAGTGAATAATGTTTTAATTAAACAAATTTAGGAACAACGCTATATCAGAAGAACAAATGTTATTGCTAACTTTGCGAGTATATGCAACTGGGGGCATGTTAATGACAGTAGGAGACACGAATGGCGTTTCTTTATCCACGGTGTCAACAGTCGTTGCCCGTGTCACTCATAATATAGCGCTGCTAAAATACCACTTCATAAAATGTCCACAATCCGATAAGGAAATTCTTACCGCAAAGAAAGAATTTTTTAAAATTGCTAAATTTCCTAAAGTAATTGCTGCTATTGACTGCACCCACGTAAAAACTTTTTCTCCAGGAGGTCACAGTGCTGAAATTTATAGAAATAGGAAAGGATTTATGTCTCTAAACGTCCAAACTACTTGCGATGCCAATTTAAAAATTACAAATATTGTTGCGCGTCGGCCTGGTTCAGCTCATGATTCCAACATTCTAAGAAATTCAAAAATTTACTCAAAATTCGAGAGTGGTGAAATTAGCAATGTATTAGTAGTCGGGGACAGTGGATATCCCAATAAAAAATATATGATGACTCCATTACTAAATCGAAAAAATGCCGAAGAAACCTTGTACAATGAGTCTCAGATAAGAACTCGGTCTTGTGTAGAACGTAGCTATGGTGTCTGGAAGAGACGATTCCCAATACTTTCTCTAGGAATTCGTTTAAATATTAAAAAAGTGCAGGGTAGTATTGTGGCAACAGCAGTGCTTCACAATATTTGCTGCATAAATAATGAAACTGGATCTCCTAGTTTGCCAGACCATTTGCAAGAAGCTGTTGATTTTGTTGCATCTGTCCCTAATAGTAGGCAAAGTCAGGAAAATAACAACTATGTGCGTCGCGCCTTAATAAAAGCTGAATTAAAAACAAGTAAGAGTGCTATATTCGGCTGTGCCGAATCTTATATACCCTTCACCATTGTGCGAGCAGAATACAGAGCAACTAGACAAAAACTAAATAAAACTGGTAAATATTTTTTTTTTTAAATAAGAGACAACCGGTTTTGAATTTCGCTTTTCATAAGGGCCCAGAATACATGTACTTTATAGGGTGTAGGATCAATATTGTATATACCTTTTTACCTTCGGTGAAGGGTATAAAAAGAGTAATTTTCGGGAATTCAGGGTTCTAATCACTGCATTCGATACTATCGTATCGAATAAACTATTGAATTTTTTTGCATACGATAGACACTGGCGTATCGAATGAAAACTAGATAAATGTAATGTCGAGTTACTCGATGTCGAATGCTATTATTTCAAATTCAATACATTTCATTCGATATCGAGTTTCAAGATACCAAAATAAATAATTTCGATGAATTTTGCTCGATATCGTATGCGGTGATTAGACCCCAGTATTTCTGTTATAACTCATACAAATTTCCGACATTTTGATATATAAGTCATATCCATAGGACGTATAGCAGCCCTTAAATTTAGGTTTTTATAAAATTTTTAATTTTTTTTGTACGGGAGGTACCACGTCCACTTCTCCAATCCCGCCCACATTTTGTAGGATGGTGTGTATTGGCAACCTAAATGTGTGTACCTAATTTGGAAACTTTGGCTCTTGCCGTTCTCAAGATATACAGAAATAAAAAAAATACAACAACAACAAGGGATTTTTGGAAGAAATTTAGAGGTAGTCTTGGTTTTTTGCTCATATCTACGTCATTTTTGGACCGATCTGGCTGAATTTCAATAGCAAGAAATGGTGGACTGTATGTAACATAAATGTAAAACAACCTAGCCGCTATCATGTATGGATTATCCGGAAAACACATATCAAACGTAAGACGGACAGACGGACATCGTTAAATCAACTTCTCTTCTCATATGGACCCAGAATATATATACTTTATGGGGTCTAAAATCAATATTGTGGAAATTACAAACGTTATGACAAACTTATATATACCCTTTCACACCTGTGGTGAAGGGTATAATGAAGAAACTAAAATTGGAAATGTTGGTTATTAAAGAGGAGTGGAATTTAAAAAAAAAACTAAGATGGAATTAGAAGTAGAAGAATTAAAACGAAATGCAAAAACCAAAAAGGAAGAATAGATAATATGAGTTGTTATAAAGCTATGGAGTTTTAAAGTTTTATAAGCATTGATTTTTAAAACATCTTATTTCCGGAATTTGCATTTTGGGAAGATTTGTTAAGCAATCTGTTCACCTTGCACAATTTAAAAAATCCCTTCATATTTCATTTTCTATATTCCATAAAATTGCCTTATGTTTTTATTAAAATCAATGTCTTAACTTAATAAACCCAAAACAAAAATAACCTTTTTCATTCATACTTCTTAGGGCCATTATTACAACTTGAAGTTAGCTAAAGTTAAGATTAAATTGACAGATAATAATGTGTTATCTGTCAAAAAGCGTCTGTTAACTGTCGGATAACAGCTAACGCCAAGTTATAATAATGGCCCTTAGGATAAAAAACTATTATGGCCAATTTACTCTTTTGAATTCTCTAGTGGATGAACCCAGATTTCTGGAAAAGGAGTAAATTGACCATAAGTCGGTCCAACTCGCTCTGTTAAAAATTCTGGGGATGGAAAACGATGGACAATAGTATGGTCCACAAATCCAAATCATTTTTTTTCGCCCACGTTGACTCCTTTTCCAGAAATCTGGGTTCATCCCCTAGATAATTCAAAAGTGTAAATTGGCCATAAGTCGGTCCAACTCGGTCTGTTAAAAATTCTGGGGATGGAAAACGATGGAGAATATTATTGTCCACAAATCCTAATCATTTTTTTTCGCCCACGTTGACTCCTTTTCCAGAAATCTGGGTTCATCCCCTAGAGAATTCAAAAGAGTAAATTGGCCATAAGTCGGTCCAACTCGCTCTGTTAAAAATTTTGGGGATGGAAAACGATGGAGAATAGTATTGTCCACAAATCCTAATCATTTTTTTTCGCCCACGTTGACTCCTTTTCCAGAAATCTGGTTTCATCCCTTAGAGAATTCAAAAGAGTAAATTGGCCATAAGTCGGTCCAACTCGCTCTGTTAAAAATTCTGGGGATGGAAAACGATGGAGAATATTATTGTCCACAAATCCTAATCATTTTTTTCGCCCACGTTGACTCCTTTTCCAGAAAGCTGGGTTCATTTCCTAGAGAATTCAAAAGAGTAAATTGACCATAAGTCGGTCCAACTCGCTCTGTTAAAAATTCTGGGGATGGAAAACGATGGACATAGTATGGTCCACAAATCCTAATCATTTTTTTCGCCCACGTTGACTCCTTTTCCAGAAATCTGGATTCATCCCTTAGAGAATTCAAAAGAGTAAATTGGCCATAAGTCGGTCCAACTCGCTCTGTTAAAATTCTGGGGATGGAAAACGATGGAAAATAGTATTGTACACAAATCCTAATCATTTTTTTCGCCCACGTTGACTCCTTTTCCAGAAATCTGGGTTCATCCCCTAGAGAATTCAAAAGATTAAATTGGCCATAAGTCGGTCCAACTCGCTCTGTTAAAAATTCTGGTGATGGAAAACGATGGAGAATAGTATTGTCCTAAAATCCTAATCATTTTTTTCGCCCACGTTGACTCCTTTTCCAGAAATCTGGGTTCATCCCCTAGAGAATTCAAAAGAGTAAATTGGCCATAAGTCGGTCCAACTCGCTCTGTTAAAAATTCTGGGGATGGAAAACGATGGAGAATAGTATTGTCCACAAATCCTAATCATTTTTTTTTCGCCCACGTTGACTACTTTTCCAGAAATCTGGGTTCATCCCCTAGAGAATTCAAAAGAGTAAATTGGCCATAAGTCGGTCCAACTCGCTCTGTTAAAAATTCTGGGGATAGAAAACGATGGACAATAGTATTGTCCACAAATCCTAATCATTTTTTTTCGCCCACGTTGACTCCTTTTCCAGAAATCTGGATTCATCCCTTAGAGAATTCAAAAGAGTAAATTGGCCATAAGTCGGTCCAACTCGCTCTGTTAAAAATTCTGGGGATGGAAAACGATGGAGAATAGTATTGTCCACAAATCCTAATCATTTTTTTTTCGCCCACGTTGACTCCTTTTCCAGAAATCTGGGTTCATCCCCTAGAGAATTCAAAAGAGTAAATTGGCCATAAGTCGGTCCAACTCCCTCTGTTAAAATTTCTGGGGATGGAAAACGATGGAGAATAGTATTGTCCACAAATCCTAATCATTTTTTTTCGCCCACGTTGACTCCTTTTCCAGAAATCTGGGTTCATCTCCTAGAGAATTCAAAAGAGTAAATTGGCCATAAGTCGGTCCAACTCGCTCTGTTAAAAATTCTGGGGATGGAAAACGATGGAGAATAGTATTGTCCACAAATCCTAATAATTTTTTTTCGCCCACGTTGACTCCTTTTCCAGAAATCTGGGTTCATCCCCTAGAGAATTCAAAAGAGTAAATTGGCCATAAGTCGGTCCAACTCGCTCTGTTAAAATTTCTGGGGATGGAAAACGATGGAGAATAGTATTGTCCACAAATCCTAATCATCTTTTTTCGCCCACGTTGACTCCTTTTCCAGAAATCTGGGTTCATCTCCTAGAGAATTCAAAAGAGTAAATTGGCCATAAGTCGGTCCAACTCGCTCTGTTAAAAATTCTGGGGATGGAAAACGATGGAGAATAGTATTGTCCACAAATCCTAATCATTTTTTTTCGCCCACGTTGACTCCTTTTCCAGAAATCTGGGTTCATTTCCTAGAGAATTCAAAAGAGTAAATTGACCATAAGTCGGTCCAACTCGCTCTGTTAAAAATTCTGGGGATGGAAACCGATGGACAATAGTATGGTCCACAAATCCTAATCATTTTTTTCGCCCACGTTGACTCCTTTTCCAGAAATCTGGATTCATCCCTTAGAGAATTCAAAAGAGTAAATTGGCCATAAGTCGGTCCAACTCGCTCTGTTAAAAATTCTGGGGATGGAAAACGATGGAAAATAGTATTGTCCACAAATCCCAATCATTTTTTTCGCCCACGTTGACTCCTTTTCCAGAAATCTGGGTTCATCCCCTAGAGAATTCAAAAGATTAAATTGGCCATAAGTCGGTCCAACTCGCTCTGTTAAAAATTCTGGTGATGGAAAACGATGGAGAATAGTATTGTCCTAAAATCCTAATCATTTTTTTTCGCCCACGTTGACTCCTTTTCCAGAAATCTGGGTTCATCCCCTAGAGAATTCAAAAGAGTAAATTGGCCATAAGTCGGTCCAACTCGCTCTGTTAAAAATTCTGGGGATGGAAAACGATGGAGAATAGTATTGTCCACAAATCTTAATCATTTTTTTTCGCCCACGTTGACTACTTTTCCAGAAATCTGGGTTCATCCCCTAGAGAATTCAAAAGAGTAAATTGGCCATAAGTCGGTCCAACTCGCTCTGTTAAAAATTCTGGGGATAGAAAACGATGGACAATAGTATTGTCCACAAATCCTAATCATTTTTTTTCGCCCACGTTGACTCCTTTTCCAGAAATCTGGGTTCATCCCCTAGAGAATTCAAAAGAGTAAATTGGCCATAAGTCGGTCCAACTGGCTCTGTTAAAAATTCTGGGGATGGAAAACGATGGAGAATAGTATTGTCCACAAATCCTAATCATTTTTTTTTCGCCCACGTTGACTCCTTTTCCAGAAATCTGGGTTCATCCCCTAGAGAATTCAAAAGAGTAAATTGGCCATAAGTCGGTCCAACTCGCTCTGTTAAAATTTCTGGGGATGGAAAACGATGGAGAATAGTATTGTCCACAAATCCTAATCATTTTTTTTCGCCCACGTTGACTCCTTTTCCAGAAATCTGGGTTCATCTACTAGAGAATTCAAAAGAGTAAATTGGCCATAAGTCGGTCCAACTCGCTCTGTTAAAAATTCTGGGGATGAAAAACGATGGAGAATAGTATTGTCCACAAATCCTAATCATTTTTTTTCGCCCACGTTGACTCCTTTTCCAGAAATCTGGGTTCATCCCCTAGAGAATTCAAAAGAGTAAATTGGCCATAAGTCGGTCCAACTCGCTCTGTTAAAATTTCTGGGGATGGAAAACGATGGAGAATAGTATTGTCCACAAATCCTAATCATTTTTTTTCGCCCACGTTGACTCCTTTTCCAGAAATCTGGACTTATCCATTATTACAGCATTAACATTAGGTCTGTTAAGTGGTTAACATTGTTCTGTAAACATAACAGAATGTGTCTAGGGTTATAAATTTTAAAATTTAACTTCACACACATAAAATTGAATTAATAAATTAAGTTATACAATACGTTAAATAAAATAAATAAATAATAAATAAAAACAATTAATCATTAAATATATATTTAAGCTATATTAAAGATTTTTAGAATACTTTAATAATTCCTTCTTAAAGGCCAAAGTGTTGCTTTGTGTTTGAAAATGTGATGGTAATTTGTTCCAGAGACTAATTGTATAGTTAAAGAATTGTCTCAAAGATATATGATATTTATATTTTTGAGAAATCAAATTTTTACCGCGTGGAGATTAGGGAAAAATAATTTTTCTAAATAAATATTCGGGCTCCTGTATATATATTATTTTATGCATCATGAGGAGGCTTTTAGTAGATTTTTAAAGCTCATGTCATAAAGCTGAAAGGAGTACAACGAAATACTATCAGTTCTCCTACGGTTAAATACATATCTAGCTATATTATTATATGATACCTCAAGTCTATGAAAATCGGAGGTGTCGCAATTGGCAAATATTTTACATCCATATAGTAAAACCGGTATTAGATAAGTTTTAGCTAGTAACAATCTTATATTAAATGGAGTGAAAGATTGAATAGCCCATAAGTTCCTAAGCATTCCGTTTACTTTTCCTGCAACAATACAGATATGGTTAGACCAAGAAAGTTCAGAATTAAACGTAATTCCCAAATTTGATGACGATGGCACAAAGTCGATTTTATCGTTGTTGATTAATAATGAAGCAGTTCCAGCGAAAAGTCTACTTATTGTCAAATAACGCCATATAAAATTCCGTGATTATTAAATACGTTAAAACTGATGGATTTAAAAAACACGGAATTTTATATCAGATGAACATATTGTCGTTCCACAAAATCCTTAATAAAAATTTTTCATCCGAGGTGCCATAACTCATTTCTTATCAGATAGAAATTTTCAGCATATCGACGGAAAATGCATTCAATTACCTTTCCAAAAATGTGCCACTTGTTTCGGACTTTTCGGTTGGGCTCCACAAGGGTTTGAGTGAGACAATACACCGAAAAACACATAAGTACCGTTATCTTAGAAACGGACTTAGGAAAAAAAATTACAGCGTTTTTCGTGTTCAGGAGGTCCCAATTAACTTATGTAGGCATGTGGCGTTCTTGGTATTTTTTGGCTGTAAACCAGTGTTATTAAAGCATTCCAAAAACTTAGGTTGTATGGTTGATATTCCATATTCTAGCTGACTTCACTAAGAATGATTTTTCGAAAATACTATTATTTATTCGAGGTATGACTATTTCAGGATTACGAGTGGAGCTAGAAAAACGAAAATATCCTAAAACAGAAGTAGGTTTACGTGTTTTTACAATTCGATATAATGTAAGTAAACTGTGAAAATGTACAACCTATAAAGTTAAGTGAATATGATAATGCCGGGTCAAATATTTTAACACGATAAATATATCGTTACATACGATTATATATTATCCGCAAATAATTAATATTAGTTCCATTAGTGCTGTCATACACTAATATTAGCATGAATATAGCAATCCAAATTATAAAGAACTAGCTTAACCCGGTGCGCTATGCTACTCCCCTCGAAATGTAATTGGTAAAAATTTCTTAAAACAGACCTCATGTACTGATAACAAAGCATCTTGTAGAAAGTATTAATGCTTTTACAGTAACAGTTCTACAGATATAAAAAATTTCAAAGTTCCATGCCTCATTTTCCCATTGAACCTACTTTTTTAAAGATGTGTTTTATTATCTAAGCTATTGGTAAAAAATTGGAATACTTTAACTATTATAGTAGGAATCTTTATTGTCATTGTATGGGACTCACTTATTAATTAAAAATACAGTTATTTTTGATATTCTCCCTTACAAATCTTCTTCGTAGTAAGAGAAATATTATTATAAACTTGTTAAGAGTTCCTTTACTTACTATGTGTGTGAAGTAAGCTCCGTCAGTTACCTTCGTTTTGTTGCCTATCAAGTTTCCTGTACACAAGCAACTTGTGTTAACATAGTTTATACTCAAAGAGTGTTAAGACAACAGTATGGATGTTTTTTGCCAAAAATAAATAAAACATATCATATATATTATTTCTAAAGCACTTTTTTTTGTCGGTTTAAAGCTTATTTCTAACACTAATGACGAAAAATAATTAGAAATTTAAAAATTAATATTTTCATTGATAAAAATTATATTTTAAAATGTATTGAAGTTACTAAAATTTCTATTAATTATTTTCATTTTATGTTACAAAAATGACAACTAACGGTGCGAAATATTCGCACGGATCATCTAGTATTATTTATTTAAACAATTTGGCCCGGAAATGAATTACAATTAAAAAAAAGTGCTACTTTCAGAACCCGATAATGGGTCAAAATCGAAATGTTGCTCTAATGTGGACCAATAGGGTTGATATTTATTTATTGGCATCTTATGGGAGGTACCACTTCCCCTGTCCATATCAAAAAATAAGTAGCCTGTTTAATTTTTTTTCGAACTTCGTCAGGGGTTATTTTTATTTCATAATAATGAATTAGAGTTTGCATTTGTATTGCACTTTTCAACTATTTAATATTAAAAACTGGACTACACGACACAGAAATACCGCCAGAAGTAATTTAAATTGTTTCTAAAAAAATTGTATATGTATAGTTTACTTTTTTATGTTTTGGTGTAAAGCGCAACTAGCCCTACATTAATTAATAAAAGGGATAACGGTTGAACAACATGGTCCTAAAATACAATCTTATTGGCATTCTGGCGTTTCATTTAAAAAAAAGCAGACTTTTCGCTGAAAATGCCCAAATGTACCTTAAAACGAGCAAAGATTTTAAAATTCGTTAGCATGAAAAATAAATCTTTATAAGTCCAAAGTTTACCAAAAAAGGTTTTTTACAAAACATCTTGCGCAATTCGCAGTCTTATTGAGTTTTGTAATGCAAGTCAAAATCCACTTCCGTTTTTTGACGTCACGCCAGCGCATATTTTTGCTTATTCCGCAAATCCTTAGCGTCGATTGCTGTATTTTTTTTTTCTGAATATCGTGCTACTATATTAAATTGTATATATTAAAACCCTTTTTACAAATTTGACTTCTTCATTTAATTTTTTTACATTTTGTGGTACAAATATCACGACACATCAAAATGGAAATGCCCATATATAGAAGAACTTTGCACACGCGTATTGTCAAAAACTACACTCATAGAGTCTTCCGGGATTTCAATAGAGCCAAATACTATGGCTTTTGTCTTATTTGGATTAAATTTGAGTTTATTTAGTTCTGCCCAGTCTGCAGCTCTTAAAATAATTTTACAGTGAAACTTCGATATTACGAACTTCGTTATAACGAAAAACTCAATATAACGAATTTTTAGCTGAGTCCCTTGAAAAAACCTTTTTATTGCTAAGTTGTTCATACAAAAGTCTCAAAAAGAAGTATAGATAAAATTTAAAACTTTTTCTCCTACATCAAAGTAAGGGATATTGTGAAGAAATACGTTTAATTACCTCAATGAGGTATTAAAACTTATTCGTTTAATTAACTCAATAAGGCAGGTAAACGTATTCGATTAATTACCTCAATGAGGTAAAACGTATTGATTTAAATGCTCCCACCGCATAATTACCCAACAAAATTGGCCCTAATCAAAGAAAATCATAGAGCAATTCCATATGAAAGCGATCACCTTTTGGACGACCCCTCTCCGATTTTAAAATAAATAGTCTCAATCGATTGCCCAGCAAAAAATAATGTACCTACATATTTTTTTTTTTTTATAGTGACTGGTTTAGTGGTGGTGTACACCACTGTCATGTGACAAAATTGAAGAATTCTTCATAAGGGACCTCATTGAAAGTTGTTTACTAAAGCGATCGCAACGAGTGATAGCTCGTTGGAAAGGTATTGAATCAGGCTTTAATTGAAAAATAAAATTTTCCTAATTTTTCTTAGAAATTTACCTTTAAATTTTCCCAAGAAAATTAAATTTTCCGATTTTCCACAGAAGCTCCTAAATTTTCCGGCTAATTTTTTTTTTTGGATTCCTCATAATTTTTGCTTTAAGAATCAGCAATAAAAAAATGGGCCCCGACTCCTTGTTTGGACAGGAGAAGAGCATTTAAGAGACCACCTTGTTAAAAATACATTTTAAAAATTATTTTACAGTTAAAAATACATTTATGAAGAAAAAATCAATTTTTTTTTAAGAGCCCCAAGTTGAGTGTGTAGTGAATATGGTATGCCTGCCTTCACAAGATCGGCCATAAATCCATGGATAATAGCAGCACTGGCATGTAATGGCACACCAAACCCGACTGAGGCTACAGGTCATAAAATGTTTTGTAAATTTTTTATATTACCAGGTAATAAATATTTCGCCTAAAATGACACGCGCAGAAACAAGTCATAAAACACGGATTTTCCATAAATATGGCGAAATATTTATTACCTGGTAATTTAAAAAATTTGCAAAACATTTTATGACCTGTGGTCGGCTTATTGGCAGTAACCAATGAAGTCCCTCTTTAAAAAACATTTTATGACCAGTAGTTCACGCAAATTTTCCTATTAAAGAAAAGCAAATATCGCTTATTTTTTTTTACCTATTTTTTACCAAAAAATAAATATAAATACTTCACACACTCTGAGTCAAATTTCAGTTGAATACTAAACGTGAAAGTGTTAAAGTGTTTTTTTTTTGTAAAGTAAAGAGTGAAGCTGTAAAGACAATTTAAAGTAAAATGAATAAATTTTGCTGCAATCCGTTTAACAAGAGTGGACATCGTTCGAAAAAGATAAAAGTATTAAAATTAACTGGTGTTTCGAAGCGATACATGAATGAATTAAATATACAATACGGTGAAGAAGCAGAATTCATTTGCCCCAAGTGTAAAATCGATTTGTCTCAACAAGCAAATGCATTGAAACAAATGCAGCCACAATCCGAGAGTGAAATGACAAGTGAACAAAATGTTTCATCTGATAGTCCGATGGTCAATATGTCTTTGAGTCCTTTGAATGAGGCTATTACCACTTTAGGTGAAACGCCTATTAGAAAAAGAAAGTTGCGAAGTGAAACATACAGGAAAGAGAAAAAAGGCAAGGTTATGAGTGCAATCGCGACAATATTTGATGAAGGCTCTGATAACGAATGCAGTCAAGCAGATGACGTTGATTACGGCAAACAAATGATTGAGCAGTTGAAAAGAAAATTCAATTTAGCGACCACTTTTCCGGAGAAATATCTCATTTTATCTGTGCTGCCTCAATCATGGTCTATACGCAAGATTTCTGAACAGTTTCAAACATCTTTTTACATCGCGAGAAGAAGCAAAGAATTAGTTCGACAGAAGGGCATATTGGCGACTCCCACCAAGAAATTTGGCTCAAGGACCCTCAGCGAAGCAACGGTGAAATTGATTCAAGATTTTTACTGCAATGATGACAACAGCCGCGCCTGCCCAGGTACACGTGACTATGTTATCACACGTGAAGATGGAGAAAAAGTACACAAGCAGCGCAGTTTATTATTATGTAATCTATCCGAAGCATACCATCAGTTCAATGAGAAATACCCAGCAGAAAAAGTGGGATTTTCTAAGTTTGCCATCCTACGACCAAAAGAATGCGTGCTGGCATTAGACAGGCACGGAACGCATTCAGTCTGCGTTTCATCAAAACATCAAATTAATTTTCTTTCCATGCAAGGAATTGAAAGTATTTCACGGTGAAATTGAAACATATAGGGACCTCCTGTCGAAGTCGTTGTGCGCATACCCCATGGAAAATTGTCATCTGTCCAAATGCGACAATTGTCCGAAGATTGACGAGCTAGAGCAATATTTGGCGGAAAAGTTTGAACAGCTGTTAATTCAGGAGGTGCATTTCAAACAGTGGATAATTAGCAGCGGCAGATCCCTTGAGACCGTGGTAAAGCAGATTCCGGAATTCATCGAGGAATTCGGATTCAAGTTGAATGAACTGAAGGCACACCATTTCATATCCGAGATGCAATCGAAATTTCTAAAGGAAAGTAAGGAGAAATTAGCCCAAAATGAATTCATTGTGATAAACGACTTTGCCGAGAATTACACTTTTCTCGTTCAGGATGAAATTCAGGCTTATCACTGGGCAAACGACGATTTCAAAAACGAAGATAACGAACTACAGACCGTAAGCCTTGTTGTTGTCGCGGAGAGTTTAGCTCATAATTATGTGTCCGTTTATTTATTTCAAATGAAACTGTTTGAATTCTAAAGATCAAAATTCGATGCAATCGACAAAGTAACGTTTTGCTCAGACGGCGCGGCTTCTCAGTACAAGAATAAAAAAATGTTTACAATCTTTGCATAATTGAAGAAAAACAAAACTGCAAGGTCGAGTGGCACTTTTTCGCGACGTCCCACGGTAAGGGCCCATGCGATGCGTTAGGGGGAACCCTAAAACGCATGGCGACTAAGGCAAGTTTGCAAAGGCCATATACTGACCAGATCTTAAATGTACAACATTTGTTTTCGTGGATTCAAAGCAAGGAAATTGCCATTAACACAGTTTTATGCACTCAAAAAGAACACGATGCCATGGAGCGACGAATTCAAAACAGATATAATAATGTCAAAACTATAACTGGAACGCAAAAGTTTCATTGCTTCATACCAAATATTTCTGATATGTCAATTAATGTAAAGCGGTACTCTTCGTCTGCCGACGTGCTAAATTTAAAGTTACTTTAATTTTATAATGATGCCAAGACAATTGAAATTTTTAATAAATATTGTAATTAAGTATAAGCAGCAAAATAAGAAAGATTTTTTCTTCATAAATGTATTTTTAACTGTAAAATAATTTTTAAAATGTATTTTTAACAAGGTGGTCTCTTAAATGCTCTTGGACAGGCAAACAAGGAGTCGGGGCCCATTTTTTTATTGCTGATTCTTAAAGTAAAAATTATGAGGAATCCAAAAAAAAAAAATTAGCCGGAAAATTTAGGAGCTTCTGTGGAAAATCGGAAAATTTAATTTTCTTGGGAAAATTTAAAGGTAAATTTCTAAGAAGAAGCAGGAAAATTTTATTTTTCAATTAAAGCCTGATTCAATACCTTTCCAACGAGCTATCACTCGTTGCGATCGCTTTAGTAGTTTTTTTTAAACAACTTTCAATGAGGTCCCTTATGAAGAATTCTTCAATTTTGTCACATGACAGTGGTGTACACCACCACTAAACCAGTCACTATAAAAAAAAAAAAAATATGTAGGTACATTATTTTTTGCTGGGCAATCGATTGGGTCGTCCAAATATTTGCCAATTTTGATCGTTTTCATATGGAATTGCTCCATATTTGAAAAAAAAACATTTATTTAATCGGAATATAAAATAAGAAATATCTTATGCCCTTACTTTTGAAACAGTTTGGTTGGCTTTGGTAAATTCGCATTGCCATTCTCAGCTCAATTAGCAAGTTGGCGTTTCAGTTGTGTATTTGTTTTTTCGTGGTATCTTCGTTTTCATCTTTGTAAAAGTTTGGTCTACAAAAATGTTGAATACGCAGCTATACACATACGCAATGAAGTTGTGTATCAATGGGCACGTTTGATGCGGAATTTAACTGTCTTTGGGTTAACTTCAAAATCGATACACACTATTTGCATTTCGGATTTCTTTACAGAAGTCCAAATGCGGGAAGGGATTTTACCTTAACGGGCTTCGACTCCCTTTCCGACTCAATAGCGAAGATTCTTAGGAATTGTCCCGTCAGTGAAATCGTTTTTTTTTTTTAAATTTTATTTTTATTATTGAATCTTTCTTATCGAAATTTACAATATGTATTCAAATCTTAATTCTACTTGTTGTTTATTAGTTTTTACCAGGGTTGATAAAGTTGGTACAATTGTACTTTTTTTGGTACACTCATTTGGTATTATTTCCAAATTTTTCAAAACTACTTATAATTGATATAAAATGGCAACTCGTATAAACTGTCCAATGATGTAAGAGTTTAGTGTTTGGTGCAAATAGTCTTGCGAAAATGCAAAAGTTCGTAGCTTTTTATGAAATCTAAGGGAAACTCTATTTTTTGTTGTTGGATTTAACAAAAGAGCTATGATATTTGCATTTGCGTTTTTGCAAGACCATTTGCGCTGAATTCCGCTAGTGTGAATAGATTTTTGCACTTGTTCATTGGACGATTGCTTATGCCACATTCTAGATTTAGTATCAGCGGCAGTATATAGGCGTGCATTTTCTGATGATATTGACAAGTTTTTTTTAATGATATACATAGGAAACTACTTCTGCAAAAGTTCTAGTAAAAGAGACGACCTTCGAACTGAAGCAGACCCCGAGCGAGGTAGTTAGGGTGGGCCATTAGTTTATCGATGTAGCCAATTGAATATTTTTTAATTTCCTCCTGGAAAGTGGGGATGTTGAGATCTCTGTGGATAAATTTTATATGTATAGTTTACTTTTTTATATCTTGGTGTAAAGCGCAACTAGCTCTACATTTAGTAACATATTTAATAACGATTGAACAACATGGTCCGAAAATACAACCTTATTTGTAATCTGGCGTTACATTAAAAAAAGTAGACTTTTCGCTGAAAATGCCCATATTTACCTTAAAACAAGCAAAGATTTTTAAATTTTATAGCTTGAAAAATAAATCTGTATTAGTCCAAAGTTTACTAAAAAAGGTTTTATATAAAACATCTTGCTCAATTCGTAGTCTTGTTCAGTTTTGTAATGCAAGTCAAAATCCACTTCCGTTTTTTTAACGTCACGCCAGCGCAGATTTTTGCTTATATCTGCAAATCCTTAGCGTCGATTACTCTAATTTTTTTTCCAAATACAGTGCAACTTCATTACTTTGTATATATAAAAACCCTTTTTACAAATTTGACTTCTTCATATATTTTTTTTACATTTTGTGTTACAAATATCACGACACGTCAAAATGGAAATGCCCATATACCAGGGTGAGCAGACAATTTGTCGTAATATTCTAGACTGTCTTCTTTGAAGCTTTTGGATGTTAGATGAGCATGCAATACCCCATAATTGGATACCATATTGGTTTTATGACGGACTTGTATAAGAGAATTTTGATGTCTAAAGACAAGTTTGAGTTTCGACCGATTAGTCAATGTAGTTGTGCTGCTTTAAGTTTCATAACCGGTATTTTCGCTATAATATGTTGAGACTAGGTCAAGCGTCTATCTATATGAATTCCCAAGTACTTAACATGGTTTTCTACCGAAACAATGATGATATTTATTTTTACAGCTAGGCACGTTTGTCTTCTGAGCGTGAAAGATAAGTAAGCACATTTAGCCTTAACCTTTATTCTCCATTTTTCTAGCCAGGTTCTAGTTCATTGATGTGGGACTGTAAATTTTGGCGACTTTTGGGTCATGGGTAACGCTAATAAATGCTGTGTCGTCTGCAAATGTAGAGGTATGCGTGCTCAGGTTTGTTGGCATATCCGCTGTGTATATTATATATAGTAGCGGTCCTAATATGCTGCCTTGGGGGACACCAGCAGTAATTTTCTTGAGGGGGGAGTATTTATCTTGCGACCTTACTATGAATGTTCTGTCTGTTAGATAACTCTCCAGAAGCTTGTGAGTGTTCTGAGGAAGCATTCGTGTTATTTTGATGAGTAGCCCATCATGCCAAAATTTGTCAAATGCTTGAAAAATGTCTATAAACAGGGCTGAGCAGTATTGCTTTTTCTCAAACGCCGATCTAATTAGGGTAACAATTCTATGCACTTGTTCTATTGTACCATGTTTCGCTCTGAATCCGAACTGGTGATCCGGGATGATGTCGTGTTCATTTAGATGAGGAGTTATAATTATAACGAATATTTTTTCGAAACGCTTCGATAGGATTGATAATAAGCTTATAGGTCTGTACCTGGCTAGCATAGTTTCCTGGCTTGGGAATCATAACAATTGAAGCACAGCCGCGAATAACGTTTTAAGTTACAAAATAATAATTTTTCAGGAGAGCAAAAAAACGTTTTCTGACAGGCAGCATTATTTGTTTTAAAAAATTTATTTTTCTATTATTAAAAATAATGATAATAAAAACTTTAATGCAAAAGGCTTTTAAAACATTATTCCGCAATGCAAAACCATTTCGGTTTCATCATTTTGTTAGTAACTTGCAATGTTCTTCCACTGGCTGACACTTTGTACGCCATTTTGAAGGCGTTAAGATGCATAGTTTTGGTTGATTTGATGTTTAAACTAAGTAAGAGAGTAAGGTCAACGGTTATATGCAAAAAACAGTTTTTGCAAAATGTGGCGTTTACAACGTTATTCGCGGCTGTGCTTCAATTATAGACCTCTTCCATGAGGATGGGAAGTATCCGTCTCTTAATATCGCGTTAAAAATGAGCAGCAAGATTCTAGAAGCAGACGAGGGTAAGGTTCTTATCATTGACCCTGTGATGCGGTCAGGTCCGGGAGATTTTCTAATATTCACTTTTCCTATTGCAGATTTTACTTGAGTTATGTTAAATTTTATTGGATGGTTTACCTTATCAGGGATGATTGGACGACAGGAACAAGTATGTGCATCATGTGGCGTGAAAACTTTCCCATGGTGGCCCGCAAAAGCGTTTAATTTTTCAGTTGTGTTTTTGGCTCAAGTGTGGGTTTCCAGTCTTAATGGAAATTCTTGAGTTATAGGGCATTTCATATGCCGTACAGCCTTTCATAAGCTGTAATTCGAATTTTTTGTGGCATCTAGACTGTTTAAATAGCTTTCTACTGCAGACTCGTGGTTCTGTCTCAATTTGTTGCACAGAGTTGTCAGGCATAATTGTAGTTGGGCCTTAGTGGTTGGGGAAAAACTGTTTTGCCATTGTGTTCTTAACTTCCTTTTTTCTCTGATAAGGGTATCTATATCCGTCGATGTATTGTAAGGAGCACGTTTAATTGTCCGCTTAATTGGGGTTGCATTTCTTGCTGCAGAATCCAAGACTTCTGTAAATCGGCCGACAGCTATTTGGATGTCAGATAAATTTTTTAGGGGAATGCACTGTGATAGGAGAGAGAGCTCACATACATGTTATACTTTAACCAATTTGTGTTTCTGTTTGGGTAGGAAATAAAGTTTGCAGCTGCGGCGTCAGTGTTGCCTTTTAAAATGAAGCTTAGTACAGACGATGGTCAGATCTTACAATATTGTAAGCAGGCGTTGCCAACAGCAATATTTTTCTGACAATGGTCCATTGTCAGATACATTAATTTTGCACTTCTGCAAATACAAATGAGCTTACAATGTTCACACAGTTGTAAGACATTTTAGCCAATTTGATTGTAATTTAAGCAACGCTGCTTACCAATATTGTAAGATCTGACCATCGTCTGTACGAAGCTTGAGGATTGAAGGTGAATGATCAGACGATAGATCATAGGAGGAACTAACTAGTACCTGATCGCGCTTGATGTTTTTAATTACAGCAAAGTCAATAAGGTCTGATAGCTTATTGAAGTCGGTTGGCCAATAGGTAGGCTCACCACTCGATATGACATCAAAATTATTTGCAGTTACGGTATTGTATAGCTGATTACCTCTAGGACTAATAAGTCTAGAGCCCCAATATGTATGTTTAGCGTTGTAATCGCCAGCAGCAATGAATTTCTGGCCCAATGTGGAAAAGAAGTTGAGAAATTTATCGTGTACTATTTTGTGCCTTGGGGGACAATAAACGGATGACAACGTAAGTTTGAAATCAGTAAGATTTATAGATGTGGCCAGGATGTAATCTTCTTCAAACTCTGGCAATGGTAAGTGTCTGATGCGTTTGTGCACAATTATAGATTTGCCACCACAAGCCCGTCCGCTGGGATGTTTTGTGTCATACGTAAGGTACCTATTTACCCTATAGCAGTTTTTATGAGTTAAGTGTGTTTCAGAGACAAGAAGTACGTCGATTTCATGCCTATGAAGAAAGTTTGCAACTTCGTGTTTATGTTGGGATAACCCGTTTGCATTCCAGAAACATATTTTTAACTGGTTCATTTGTTGTTGAGTAGAACTTGCAGGAGCATGTTCTGGTTTCGCATAATTTCCTGAAACATGTTCTGCATAGTGGCCATGAAGTTATTCATAGTTTGAATTAAATTTTCAATTGAGCTAGGCATATTTCCAGAAGGCATTTGTAGACCTTCCCTAGGAACATTAGCGTATGGAGGTTGCTTTGCGTTGGAAGTACTCGGGGGATTTTTCGCATTAGGTTTTCCTTTTAAGATTTGGGCATATGATTGGTTTTGTTTGTTTGATTGTGTAGTACTAGCAAAAGCGCCAGCGGCTTGGCTGGGCGCATATGACGGACCATATTGGGAGTGAGTATATTTTTGAACTAAAGCAGGTTTTTTTTAAATGCAAGAAGACTTTACAACCCCTA
Organism: Pollenia angustigena; assembly: GCA_930367215.1. NCBI lineage: Eukaryota > Metazoa > Arthropoda > Insecta > Diptera > Polleniidae > Pollenia > Pollenia angustigena. Next base: position 2,924,148 of record OV884061.1, on the reverse strand, counting down.
TAGTCTGCCGTGTGATTTTCTCCACAGTTGCTGCATTTCTTAACATTCGGGTTATCTTTAGAACGATTACATTCGGCGGTTTTAGGAGCGTCGCCACAAACCACATATACGTGAGGCAATTTGATTTTGTATGCCCATATTCCTGACAGTTTGTGCACTGGGAGGGGCCCTTTCGTTTTAATGGCTCCTCAACAGTTATTCTTCTGTTGAGTAGGTAACGCAAGTTGGGATGAACTGAATTTTTGGTTTTGAGAACCGATGAATCAAACGATATCTCAATGCGGTGCATTGGTTGAGGAACTTTATTCCTGTTCAAAATGTTATGAACAGATTTTACCTCATACCCCTCTAGCTCTACGGGAGATTTTATTTCCTCTGTAGGAACAGAACTATCTATGCCTTTTATGACAATAATCAAACCCTTAGCACTTTTCAGTTGATATGTATAGGAACTTTTATTTTCTGTGTCCAGGTGTCTTGATATAATACGGAAGTTTGTTTCTGTACTGGCTTGAATTTTGGTCTCTTGAATTTGCCCGCGTCGTAGAAAATATTCTTACCTACAAGTTGAGTCAACATGTTGACTATGCTTTTTGATGTTTGCTCCCGCAGATAGATAGGTTGCGGTGTAACTTCTTTAGTGGCTGTTCCATTAGCTGATTCTGCTACTTCATCGTCAGGTATGTAGAGTACAGAGAATCTGTTACCACTTGTTGACAAAGAGACTACGTTAGAGCCTTTGTATTGTTTGGCCATGCGTTCCTGTTGGGTGGACCTAATGCTAGCCTTTCTCTTAGTTATTGTAATATATCTGTCCATGCCTGTTTGCACTTTAGTACTTTTTGGCACAGCTACTGTATTTATTAATGCTAATCGTGATGTTCCAGGTTTTTCGTTATTATTCCTCTGGTCAGACGACTTCACACTTTGAACCACATTTACGGTCGGATCAACACACTTGCTCAGGTTGGGCACACTTCCACTTAAATTGCTGTATCGAAAACCAGTTGCGCTGGCAATTTTTGCACTTAAATAATTTTTATTTAATTCTGGGTATCGAATGTTTTCATTGCTCACGCTCGGGGAGCTTACCACAATATACGCATTTCTGCTATTTGTGCTGGGCCTACTCTCCTTATTGGGAGTATTTGTGAGGCTCATTCACAAATCTCCTCGGACACCTTAGTTATTGTTATTGTTTTTTTTTTTACCTAATACAAATATATTTTTTTTTTCACTTCAAATATTTTATTTATTTTTTTATTTACTGATACACGCCCGTACTCGTCAAGAGCTGGTTTCGTAATTAAATCGTTGTTGCTGGTGATTTTAATGTCCACAATTCTTCTTGGCTTCACCACTTGGGCCGTGCAACTTATGAAGGCCAATATATTGAGCTTTTTGCTGCGCACAACCACCTCGTGCAACTGGTTAATGAACCAAGACATATTCCATGTGTTGATGGGCACCAACACAATACGCTTGACCTCTTCCTCTCTTCGCAACCTCAAAAGTACGAAGTTGAGGTTCTAGCACCTCTCGGCAACTCGGATCACTGCAACATTTCCGCCTCTTTTTCGTTCTGCGAACTTCGAAACGTTTCACGACGGGCTACGAAACGATCAATATTTGTTTACTGAAAAGCACGGGCTGAGCTCAATGACTTTTCGGCATTTCAATTGGAAACTTTGTTTTCTGGACAGTGACGTCAATGCCATTACGAAAATGGTTGAAAATGAAATAATCCTAGGAATGAAAATTTTCATTCCAGTTAAAAAAGCATCGAATAAACCTCGATCCAAATCTTGGTTTAATCAGTCGTGCAAATCAGCAGTCAGATCCAGAGGGGAAGCATTCAGAAATTGGCGTAAAAATAAAAACGCTGATACTCAATTGCTACGCAAAATGGCAAGGTCTTCGTGTGCGCCAAAGTACTTAGACGGGAAAAAATTCTTCACGAGCAACGTCTTCGTACTGAAGTCGGCTGGATGGTATACCCGCACTGTTCTAGAAGCAGTGCTCTTCGACGCTAGCTCGAACTGTATACCGTGCAGCGGAATTTCCAGTCTGCTGGAAAGTTGCTAACGAAACGCCAATTCCTAAAAAAGGAATGGCTAATAACCCTGAAAATTACCGCCAAATTGCAATTTGCTCGGCACTTTCCAAAGTTATGGAGAGTATGGTAAATTACCGCCAGAATGGCTTTCATAGAGGTCGCTCTACTGGAGACTTACTAGCTCTGTTATCGGAAAAATGGTGCCGTTCTATTCACCATTTTGGCGAAAGTAAGGTAATTGCTTAAGATATTTCCAAGGCGTTTGACAGAGTCTGGTATGGTGCACTCTTGTCAAAACTTGCTCGATTTATATCGATTATTCTCAGAGATCGCACTATACGAGTTGTTATAGATGGGGGTTCGTCAAACGAGTTCAGGGGTGCCGAAAGTAGGGATGAAACGATACCTCTAAGGTATCGATACTTTTACCCGATGTGGTATCGATCGTAAAGTATTGATACCTACTTAGTATCGAAAAAAAAGTATCGATACTTAGTAACTTGTATTGGTACTTGTATCGGTTTGTATGATAAAAGAATAGAAAGCAGCATTTTTGTGCAAAACGATTAGTGTAAAGGTTGAGACCATTTTTAGTTACCACCTAGTACCAATTTCCTTTCGAAAAAGCTTTTTTATCTTAGGAAACAAAATTTTATAGAACGTTCAGGATAACAACCTTCATTCGCCTTTTATTTCAGAAATCAACAATGTCAATATGAATTTATTTTAAATGTAAATATGTATGTATTTTATTTTTAAATTGATAAATACAGTCAAATCCCGATAATTCGTAATCCCCGATAATTCGTAATAAACTTTCGGTCCCTTGAAAAAATCTCTTTAATTCGTAAAATTTTCATAAATTTTGGTCCCTTCGATAATTTGTATTTTTTGTTTCAAATAAAATCGTATTTACCTATTATAAATCGTAATTGTTTGATAACTACCATTTATAATTCGTAATAAAAACAACAGAAACATGGAAAGAATGATTTTTTGTTTACCGATATTTTTTATACCCACACCACAATAGAGGTGAAGATCTTATTGCTTTTATATTACAGAATAATGTACAAATTGCGAATCGAGGTGAGGACCCGACGTATAAGGGTCCGACTTCGGAAAACGTACTTGATGTGACGCTTTATACGGATTATAAAGTAGTGATAGAGGATTGGAAGGTGCTAAAGCAGCCATCCTTCTCTGATCATTCCTATATATCCTTTTTGTTAGATTACACTATACCCGACGATACAGTGTTTAGGAACCCAAGGAATACAGATTGGGCCAAATACTCTTCACTTCAAAAAACACTGGTTAGTTCAGGGGACATAGATTCTGCTATAGACACGTTGGTATCGGGCGTTATTGGATCCTATGAGAAGACGTGCCCTCCGACACGAGCTAGGCGTAAGTCCAGACCACCTGGGTGGAATAGACAGCTGACTGTGAAAGACGCGAGCTCCGTGAGCTATTCAAACTGGCGAAAATCGTCAACTGGTCTTAATGCTGGGGGGAGTACAGAGACGCTCTTAGGGTGTATAAGCGTGACGTGCGAAAGGCCAAACGAATTTCGTGGAAGAGCTTCTGTGATAATATAGAGAAGACAACCGAAACGGCAAGACTGCGGAGGATGCTAGTGAGCAGTCCAGCTATGCCAAGTACCGTTTGTAGGGAAAACGGAGAATGGACAAGGAGCAGTACGGAAACGCTGGAGGTACTCGTTGATACACACTTTCCGGGCTGTTCTGATGTTCCTATTCCAACTGGTGAAACTTCTTTTATGGCGAATGGAGATGATGGTATTATCTCCTATGAGGGGGTGGAATGGGCCATTGACTCGTTCCAGCCGCACAAGTCGCCTGGTCTTGACGGAATCAAGACAGCGGGACAGACAACGGATAGTAGCATGGCTAGTGGAAATTTTTAAGGGATGTCTGAGAATGAACTATGTGTCTAAATCTTGGAGGTTATCTAGGATTGTGTTTCTACCGAAAGCGGGTAAAAGCAATCATATGTACCCGAAGGATTTCAGATCCATTAGTCTCACATCATTCCTGCTGAAAACGTTGGAGAGAATTTTGGACTATCATGTCAAGGGCAACATGGGACCAACTATTCTCTCTGCTAATCAACACGCCTACACGAAGGGTAAATCAACTGAGACGGCACTCCACTCAGTCGTCTCACTGATTGAGAAGACCCTCAACTATAAGGACTTCGCTATGGGTGTGTTCCTGGACATCGCGGTAGCATTCAATAATGTGTCCACGGAGGCAATTTTGGCCAGCTTGTCTCGCACGGGGGCACACTCACATGCTAAAAACTGGATCGGTAACCTGCTACGGTGCAGAACTATGTCTGCGACGTGGGGCAATTCCAGGATAATGAGGAGGGCACACCGTGGAACTCCCCAGGGAGGGGTGCTCTCACCAATGCTTTGGACGCTTGTCGTCAACGAACTTCTCAATGGACTTCAGGACGGGGCGGCAAAGATAACCGCATACGCAGATGACGTGGCGGTGTTAGTTGCTGGCTAGGACCTGAACACTATTAGTTCTGTAATGGAGGCTACGCTGGCGATGATCAACCAGTGGGCAGCCGGAGTAGGACTGGGAGTTAATCCCGAGAAGACGGACCTAGTACTATTTACGAAAAGGTACAAAGTTGGTCCATGGAGGAAACCTAAACTAGGGGGTACTAGCCTGGAACTAAAATACCACACAAAGTACCTGGGAGTAATACTGGATAGCAAACTGTCGTGGAGATTGAATGTGGAGAAGAGGGCGAAAAAGGCAACGAATGCGCTCTACGCATGTAAGGGAAGGCTGGGCAAGACGTGGGGTCTAACCCCTGCTCTTACACATTGGGTCTACACATCGGTGGCGAGACCAAACTTACTCTACGGGATACTTGTATGGTGGACGGCATTGAATAAGAAATCGTACCGGAATATGCTAACGGGCGTACAGAGACTCGCCGAACTTAGTATCACCAGTGCCTTGCGTAGTACACCGACTGCGGCACTGGATGTGATCCTGGACTTGCAACCGATTCATCTAGTGGCAGAGGGAACAGCGAGGAAGTCTGCGATCCGCTTAAGGGCGACGGGACAGTTTGCATACGGACCTTATGGTCATGATAGTATTATAAGGGGAATAGATTGTAGCAGCGAGTACACCATTTCGAGGCTGACATTTGGAAGGAAACCACGAGTTACCTTGGAGGAGGACGGTTAGTTGGCAGGACTCCGATCTGACCATGGGACCTTCAGCTTCTACACTGACGGTTCCAAAATGGAGGACGGAGTTGGAGCTGCAGGCTTCTGCCGAGAACTGGGCATTCGGGAATCTTATAAGCTTCCCGATTACTGCAGCATATTCCAGGCGGAGATATTTGCGGCCAAAATGGCTGCTGATTTGACACGTAATTCCATTACTGGGAACTCGCACGTAAATTTTTTCATCGATAGTCAGGCGGCGATCAGGGCGATTACCGCTGATTATTCATACTCTTCGATCGTCCAGGAGTGTAGGGACTCGATGGATGGACTCTGTGCGAATAATAGAGTTCACATCTATTGTGTTCGTGGCCACCAGGGCATAGAAGGCAACGAGGAGGCGGACGAATTGGCGAAACGGGGGGTCCATTTACCATACGATAGGGTGACGGCCATTCCGGCGATTTGGGAAAACACCAGAACGTGCTGGGTCTCCAGGGTAATGTGGGGATCCTATGAACCGGAGTCGACAAAAATTCTTCTGTCGCTGCCGAGAAGGGGCTGTAGACTTCTGGTAGGCTTTTTGACGGGTCATTGTTGGACTGCGGTACACGCCCGGAGGGCGGGGCGGTTGAATAGTGACAACAGTAGATTCTGTGGGGTACCAGGGGAAAAGGAGACAGTGGAGCATTTAGTCTGCTACTGTCCGGCACTCGTGCGCTCCAGGGCGAATTGGCTGGGAGATCATTACTTCCAAGGTCTCGGGGAAGCCTCCGGAATTAGGTTAATGAGACTCCTGACATTCGTCAAGAGAGTGTGGGGTACTCTGAGTAGTATTACATCGGAATGACCTTTTTCTAGTATTCTTCTGTGGACTATCGTACAGCGTGGTAACGCTAAGGACCTATATGGTTTATGCGGGGTCTTACTGACCGGCCACTCTAACCTAACAATAGTGGAGATGGTATCATGCATTTGTGCTGATGTGTGTAACACAATATTGGTCCTAGACCCACCTTAAAGTATACCGATCGACTCAGAATCACTTTCTGAGTCGAACTAACGATGTCCGTCCGGCTGGCTGGCTGTCCATGTAACCTTGCGCGCGAAGTACAAGTCGCAAAAATTTAAGGCACAAGGACCAAGCCTATTGAAAATGGGCTGAATCGTAGGACCACAAGAGAAGATAGGGGGAAATTTTTTCCTCTTAGAAACTATTAAACCGATTTTAATGAAATTTAAAACATAGACAGAACCATATCTACATGGACACAAAAGGTATGCATTTTTTAAAAAATGGGACCACCAGGGGAGATAGGGACAATTTCTGCCTCTCAAACCGATTTTAATGAAATTTAAAACATAGATAGATCCATATCTATATGGACACAAAAGGTAGGGGACAATTTTTGCCCCTCACAAACTTTCAAACCGATTTTAATAAAGTTTATAAATATAGATTAATCCATATTAATATGAACACATAAGCACGATGTGTTTTTAAACATTGTGGTGTAGGGTATCATATGGTCGGGCTTGACCTGTACTGTACTTTCTAACTTGTTTTTGCGTGGGTTTTTGCTTGTGTGTGTGTTTATTTTCTTAAGCTCTGTTTGTTACATGAATAATGTTTTTATATTTTATTTTTAACAATTGTCTTTTATGTTTTTTTTTATTGTTTTAGTAAATAAATTGAAAACCCCCGTTAATTCGTATTAATTTTATTTAAACCCCGGTAAATCGAAACTCCGCTAAATCGAAAACCCTTATAATTCGTAAGAAATTGCCGGTCCCTTGCGATTACGAATTATCGGGGTTCTACTGTATATAATAAAGGGTGGTAAAACCATAATCCATGATGTTAATTGTGAGTCACACCTTAACGTCAAGTTTTTTTGTGCAACTTAAATTTACCTATCTTTGTTTCAGTATTTGACAACTTCTACCATTGAGAAGTACACAATTGAGCAGCGCGTTAAGATTAATAAAGCCTTCTACGAAAATGGGCGTTCAATCAAAATGCATTTAATGCACATCGTGAATTTTTTGGTCAGTATAATCAACCAAATGTTTCCACAATCGGGAGAATTGTGCGTAAATTTCAGCAAACCGGGTCTGTAGGAAATGGGAAAATATATGCGCATGCTCCCGAGTTAGTAGAGGAAATGAACCTAGACGATATGTGGTTTATAGGTGTTGACTAGGGATGCCAAACGGGACCAAACTTTCAACCCTATCTACTCTTTTGCAGATGACAGGAACCTTTGCCATTCGTACTTATTCGAATGCAGACCAAACGTATCCGATGTCGGTGCTATGAGACAGATTATGAATGATATGCTTGGCCGAGACCTTGACATAGTCTCGGAATGCTTCATTCAATGCGGTTTCTACTGATCTTCCCTTTACATAAGCATGTTGCTTATATTTCGGGTTCCTTTTTGATTTCCTACTTTTAACCATGATGTCGACTATCCGCTCCAAGGTTTAAAGTAGAAAATACGTTAGGCTAATCGGACGAGAAGCCTTCGGTGTCTCATAGCTCGGCTTACCAGGATTGGGTTTAAATGCTACCCTAGCCATGATCTCCGCATCATCCACTCTCCTCTCCGTCTCTTCGACCATTGACTCTGGTTGGAGATAGGTTTTGGATAGGAACTTTTTTAATCTTCGAAACATCATTAACGCTATCTCGGTTGGCCTTTCTAGTGATTTGTGGTTTTCTTACGCCTTGCCCGATTGAAAAGTCTGCGTAGATTTTTCCCCAGATCCCCAATTTCCTCCGTTACCCACAGTTTCTCCTGGGGGTATCTCCGCTCTCCTCAAACGATTCAACCAAGTCGTTTGTAAGCGTTTCCACTTTGGTGGCTATGTCCGCCTTGTTCTGACATTAACATGCATCCAATCGTTATCGGTTCCCTAATATGTCCCCGAATATGACCGAAATTTGATCGGCCTCGGCGCTGGCCGAAGAATTTTGAAACGAAAAAGAGTGTTCCTCCGAAACCCTCCAATCCTAATTCTCGTAAGGTCCTTAGTACAAAATTTTATTTATTTTACCTCTTCCTGATCCTATTGGCAAAGGTGGCCTTATTCCCTAAATACAATGTGATCTAGTCATTCAAGAATTCTATGAGAGCCTGTTCCCTACGATTGGTGTTAGTACTACTATAATGATTTATATAATAAAAATTCACTTTGTTTAACATTTATTTTATTATAGATTTATTATCTTTATTATTTCGAACAGCCGCTTGTGCGACTGTTCTCTAGCTATGACTTCTTTATAACTAATCTTTCTTAAAATTACTTAAATCTAAGTACCTAAAAATATACTAATACTAAGGCATTTATTTTATGAACAATGAATCATAAATATGATTCTTTGTTCAATGCCACTTACAATGCATTATTGGGAATGTGCTTGTCAGCATATTCCCAACAATGAGTTTGGTGTGTGTGGACATTTTTGCTACAACAAAGTGTGCAGCTCGTGTTACATACAGAAGGTATGGTAACGACGACTTGTCAAACACACTACACCTCCCTTTTCCGGAAAAGAATAATCAATACGAATAATTGATTATTCTTTTATATATTACAAAATTTTTTTTTTAAACATTTTTTTTTTTTGTAGGGGCTATGTTGTCCAGTTCCTATGGCCTATGCATTTCCTTCCCCGTTTTTGAAGAAGTGGAAAACAAAAAAAAAGGTTTTCCAATTTTAATTTCAAAGGGTAACGATATATAAAAAGGAGACAAGAGAGAAAAAAAATTTTTTCTTGTAAGTGACGAATAAATGCATTACGGATAATGAAGAAAATATATCTTCTGAATTTTAATTACAATAAGGACTATTTTTAATATTTTGTATTACAAGTATACAAAATAAACAAATTAATATAACAATTGTTTTTTATCAAATAGAAACTGGGAATTATTTCCTTCCGAAGGTAACTTTATATTATATTAAACATTTTTCATTTTTCGAATTTATTCTATGAGCTAAATTTCAGTTATGTATTTTATAAAGCTTTTTTGTAATAGTTCTATTCCAAATCGAGCTGAGTATCTACTGCTAAAAAAAATTCAATTGTATGCCCAAAACATACGTGGTCAAATATAAGTGGCCATTTCTTGTTTTGATTAGGGAAAAGAAATGGTCAAAAGAAAACTAAAAGAGAGGGAATTATTTAAATTAATTTATGCTTTGTAATGAGCATATTTACTTTTTAAAAAATTTATTAGTTTACTATAAGTAAATACTTTTACAATAAAAAGAAAATTCGTAAAAGATTTGTTTTTAACGTTCTAACTGAGAGACGACACCTTACTAGGGGAAAACTCTCCATTTTGGAGGCTTTTGACTCTGTTCTTAGGGACAGTGAACAGTTTATCGTTAGTGTCCATCAATGTGACGTTATTTAAGAGGTCAATTTCTTTTACTGTGAAGGGGCCTTTGTAGACCGCATCTATTTTATGTCCTGCTTCATTGCGGACTAGAACAGAGTCATTAACATAGAGTGTGGTTGGATTTGAATTTTCATTGGAGATCTTTTGTCTTAGAAGTTTAGCATTTTCAATGAGACTAGCGGCTCTACGTTGTGCTACTTGGAGTCTGAATTTGACTTCCTTTTCATATGCATCAACGTTATATATTGGGTCTACGCTATTGGTATTGGTAAAATCTAGCTTTCTGGGGACTTTTCCATAGATTAATTCAAATCGACAATATCCATGAGCTGTAGATGGAGTTGTATTATAACTAGAGTTTTTTTTTCCCGGAGTTTTTCGATTCCCGGGAAAGCGGGAAATTTTTTTGAATTTCCCGGGATCCCGCTCCATATAAATAATACACAGTAAATTAAATAAAAGAAATCCCTAAATACTACAAAATTAAATGAAGATTAAAAGAGGAACTTGAATTATTATTACCTTACGGTTTTATATGTAAATTCCGTATTATTATTATGCTCTAGATACAAGATAAAAAATTAAGATAAACATAACAATTTAATTCATAAAACAATAATAAAAACAAACACAAATTGAGGTACTCAAGATATGACATCAAAAAGTTGTGACGATGGAAGTCGGTGAACCTCGTTTCACATCTACACCATGGATGCATTGATTAGGTTGTTTAGTATTATATTTTTTTATTATTATTATTCTATTATCGTGGAGCTGACATTTCTTTAAAATGAACTTTTGATATGTGTCATTATTATTTTTTATTATTATTTAATATGATTACTGTTTGTAAATAGTTATAAGACAAAAATTAAATTGAATTTGAATTTACTAACGGCCGCTTATGGCGACCTCTAGTGGTAGCCAGGCTACTCGAATTGGCATATGAGACCCCCTAACGGCGCGTAGCAGTCAACACATGCCGAACAGATGGGCTAAACAGCTGATCCAAACAGATGGGCAGATGCAGCCACCATGTACTTATAACGGCCGAAAAGTATAAAAGCAGAGCAAAAATTAAAATCGTGATCAGTCGGTGTTGAACGCAGTGGTTGGTAAGTGGTAATTTACGGTGGTATCCCGCTGTGAATTTTTGGTAGTTTGGGTTGTAGTGGTGTTTGTGTAGAACTAATTGAAGTTCCGTGGTTATCCCGCAGGCTGCAATCTGGTGCTACACCAACATTATTAGCCGAGCGTAGTAGTGTGCCCGTGGTCATCCCGCAGGTATAAGACTACGAGTCACTTGACACAACGTTTCCGTGGTCATCCCGCAGATTCGTGTGTGTCTGGTGGCTTCACTGGGCCTCAGTTTGTGTGTGACGTTTGTGTGGGATGAATTGAACTCCCGTGGTTATCCCGCAGGTTTTCCAATTTAGGCCTACCCCAGCGTCGAGCGCCGAGCGTAGTAGTGTTCCCGTGGTCATCCCACAGGTATACGTCTACGAGCAACGCAACGAGTCCGTGGTTATCCCGCAGATTTGCTGTCGTTTGGTGGCTTTGCTAGGCATAAGTAGAGCGCGTACACTACATACCTACCACTGTCTGCAGAGGCGAGCGAGCCGATCGTACGACCAATTCCTCGTTCGTGTATCCTGGGTGTCGTGTCAAACCGTAGAATCCGTTTATTAGTTTTTTTTTGTATATAAATAATAAATAAAGTGTGCTTTCTAAAATCAAATCGTTGGTGGCGTGTTTTTTTTCCTTCAAAGAGGTTACGAACAAATTACAAATTCACTGTAAAGTGAACCCTGGATAACCGGCGAGTTATACCCCAGCCAAGAAGGTTCGTTACAGTCCGAGCAGGGACCTCTTTAAAGAAACACTATCGGTCAAATTCGGTAATCACGTGAGTCGCAAAACGGAAAAAACGAAAAGTAAAAAAATGATGAACCACACTATCGGGGAAAAAGCGCTCGAAGCTCTTAAATCAGCAGGACATACCACCTTCCCAAATGCGAATCTGACGAGCAGTAGGAGTAGTCTAATGGACCAGATACGAAAGTGGGGCCTATCCTACAATGGCTGCGGCGAACCTCTGGCTTTCGTTGAACGGGTGGAGGAACTGGCAGAAATTTATGGGGTCATATTGGACCACCTACCACGAGTTATGCCAGAATTTTTGTGTGAACGAGCTCTAGCATGGTATCGAAACAACAACGCGCACTGGGAAGTATGGTCTTCTTTCCGAACAGATTTTCTGTCCTTCTTCCTTCCTACCCGGTACTTTGAGCCACCGGAGGAGCCATTCAAGGACTATGTGTTAGACATCCAAACCCTGATGCAGCATGCAGGATTAACAGTAGATCAGAAGCTACAACGAATCTTTCAGAACGCCCAGGCGAAATATGAATTATATATTAGGCGAAAAGATTTCGGGTCCCTTGCCGAATTGATACGTATGGCAGAGGACCTGGAGAGTATACCAGGCGTAACCCCACCTACCCCGGAATGTATAGCCACTCTCACAAGAAGGTCCGGGAACGGGCAGACAATCTGTTGTCACAATTTCGAAGAACAGGGTCACTACGCAAATCGCTGCCCTAGGCCCGAAGCTGGGAAATGCCAACGGGAGTCAACGCAATTGAAGATGGTCGGCCTTCCCGCAACAAAAATTGCATCCTCCACCAACGTGACCGACCTGCAACGCGAGGAAACGCAGGTAACGGCCACGATTCTAATAAACAACAGTGCCATTAAAGCTGTGGTGGACACCGGCGCTAGCAGAAATTTCATCCACCAAAATATCCTCCGACGTCTTACACCATCCCCCTCGTATCACCAGGAAGATCTGGAAATAGTGCTAGCCAATGGAACCGTGTGCTGTGTCTCAAGATCCATAGAGCTATCGACAGTATTTGGAAATAAGACGAGGAAGTGTCAGTACCTCGTGATGCCCAATGCGAGTGAAGAGGTCATCTTGGGACTTGAGTTCCTTCGGAAGTTCGGAACGAGCATACAAATTGCCGGCCTGACGCTGAACTGCTCTAGTGATGAAGCTGGAACACAAATCCTCAGCTCGCAGCCCGTGCTTAGTCCCGCAACATGCGGGAAGGTAATTGTAGTCCATAAACAACAGACCGAGCCAATGACAACGGATGCATGGTCTCGCCAGCCACGTGAGAACGTCAACCTGGCCACGTGTGAGGCTATCCCCCCCATCCAATGCAAATGGCTCGACAGGCTGGTTCGGAAGGTGCACGAGAACCCGGCAAAGTACGCCGATTACGCACTAATTAACAACCAGCTCTACCGGAACTTCCCACGACAGATGAACGACGAGAACAGTACGCCTTTTAAGCTATGTGTGGCCTCTCAACACAGGACGCGCGTCCTAGAGGAAAACCACAATAATCCCACAGCCGGGCATCTGGGGGTGCGGAAGACGACCCTACGGGTTGCCAGTCGATACTACTGGCCAGGAATGTCCCGAGATGTTAGAAAGCATGTAAGACATTGCCAGTTCTGTCAACAATTTAAGGTGAGTCAACAGAAGCCGGCGGGTGAAATGTTGACCAAAATCCCAGAAATCATGTTGGCCCTCAACTCGAGTGTTTCAGAAACCACGGGATATTCGCCGGCGTTCCTTAACCAAGGTCGAGAGCCTCTGCTGTCACACACCCTGTGCGATGAGGTCATTAGGGGAACAGGGGCGAAGCCAGCCATCCCAAAAGAACGACGGATTTTTGAGATGGTACGCCGCACAGTGGCTGAAAATCGTTTTTCATCGGCCAAAAATCTGTAACTTTTGAACAGATAGAGATAATTTTTTGCAGGAGAGAAGACTTCTTGAACTTTTTTACCGTTTTAATTTTGTTAAAATCGGTTCAGTAGTTGTTGAGAAATTTAAGGTCAAAGTTGAACTTTTGATGTTTTTTAGCATTTAGTATGAAAATGCTAATGATTAAGATTGAGAACTTTGGTATTTTTTTATTAAAAAAGTGGGATTTTTTTTAGCCCACTGTTTTAAGAACTTTTAAATCTACATAACTGCCGAATTTCGTTAGCATATCTTTGTTCATATCAGATTTATAGAATGTCAAACCTTAAAAATATTATTTTTTTACTTTTTATTCATTAACACTTTCTTTTAATAGTTTTAATGTTTGACATTCTATAAATCTAACATGAATAAAGGTATCATAATGAATTTTGGCAGTTATGTAGATTAAGAAGTTCTTAAAACAGTGGACTGAAAAACATCCCCATTTTTGATAAAAAATACCCAAATTCCCAATCCCGGAAAACGGCTTTCAATTTTTTTTTGTTCAATAAAGGCAATATAATTTACCATTCAATATTGCTCAGAATTTTCTAGAAAATAATGGACATATTAGAAAACATTACTGTTCTAAATGTATAAAAATCGGTGTGCTGAATTATTAGAATTTTTTACTCAAATAATTTTTTTTTTTTTTTTTGTTTGAAAAATTTGATTTGGAATAGGGCATATGGGAGTAAAAATGTCAAACTGACTATAATTTGCTTCTACAAGCATACACTTAATGTTTTCTTTTGAAAAATATAATAAAAATATATATATATATATTTCTGGAGAAATTCGTATTCATATTACCTTTATATGCATATACATTCGCCTCGTATATGCCACTATACCTTTAAAAAAAATGTATAGGCATGTAATAATACCAATGATCATTTTGTGAACAGGTTTCTTCATTATCAACTCTACAACAGGTTTAACTGGAACCACTAGAAAACTTTTTAGATTAAAAATATAAATAAGTGTAAATTTTAAAAATTTTTTTTTCTATTTTTATTTAAATAACAATAAGGACAAAAACATATTTTTTGCTTAAATAACAATAAAATTTATTATATCTCCTATTGATTCGGTTGGAAAATTGCCTCCAAATATTCCATATTTGGTTTTGTATTATCTTTGTCCTGTAGCAACCCTTTTGCTTCTTCATCTAAGTCCCGATGTTCTACTTTCCATTGACTTCGAATGCTAGAGATGAGCGGATCTGACGTTGCCAACAATATATTAAACAGATCTTCGTTCGTAAAATCTCGTGACATTTTTCTGGTATTGTGCTCCCTATAAAATCTGTAATCTTTATTCCTTTTTTCCTGGGCTTCTTCTGACAGATCTCCTAGTGGTACTAAATGATGCCTAATGACATCCTCTGCATGATAAAGGATTTTATGAACCGTTGGAGACATATTTCTCCATGGATATTTGATAGTATATATTCTAGCTGTTTCGTTGGCATAATCCCCAAATTTTCTATAATCAATTTGTTCATTGCATGCAAGTACATCAATGATTGTTTTAAATCTTGATATAAGACTTATATCAACACCTGTTATTTCAGATGCTTTTTTGGGATCAGAAAAGAACCTTCTTGCTGTATTCCCATCATTCGTATTGCCTGATCCTTGTTTTGGTTGGTCTATAATCAAGCCACATTTGCGAAATTCATCCTGAACATGCTTCTTTTTTATACTTCTTAAATCCTTGTTGGTTTCATTGTTTCTTATTGATCCTGATGGTCCAAAATCCAAATCATAACTGATTTTTAGTATGTGCTCCATAATTCGTATTCTTGTATGTAGCGGCGATAATCCAAATTCATATGCATTAGTATTATCTAATGATTTTTCCGGGACTTGGTTTAATTTGCTTGATGTGGTTTGGCATATAATGCAGCTGGATGAAGCCTTTGTGTCAGTCAAAGCCTGGCCTACTTTTCCGTCTATCATCGTTAGCACTAATTGATAGTTAACTTCAATTATATGGCCATCTACTTCTAATTCTAATGGCCGTAGTGTTGCAATTTGGGCTCTTATATAACTGGTTTCATTTTTAATGGTAACAGCAGTTTCCTTTTTAAATTCAAATTTAATTGGTCTGCAGTATTTTGTAGAAGATGGTGTGAGATTTTTCCAAATATCCTTTGTTTGCATCGTACTGGTCGAAGGCTCCGAGTGTTCCAAATTCTTTACCAATCGCAATGGAACAAATGATACCATGAACATATCTGTATCTGAAGTATTTTCACATATAGATTGCTTGTATTGTTTCTGTCCAGAAGAACCATCACATCCCCATTTGCAAAAGAGAGTTAACTTGCAGTTCCCATATGTTTTCAAATCATCTCCTCTAAGTGATTGTAGTAAACGCTGAGCTGTATGATTAAGTAGACCTTGAAGTTTTACCTATGCCGAAATTGGTGTGATTTTAATAGTGTCCCTTGGTGGCAAACATTCCTTCTTAGCAGCAGTTATGTGATGATAAGCAGGATACAGATTTGAACCTTTTTCAATTGCACGCACTCTGAGCCGAATATATTGCTCTTTTGTTAACTTCAAATCTAAAAATAATGCTAATGCCTCTTCATTTGAAAACTGTTTTTCATCGCTTGGCGTTGGAATACTCTTAAGAATCCGTTTTGTTCTCTTGGGACTAGCGATAAAAACTTTTTCAATAATATCGACTTTTGTGAGTTCTTTTTGTGATCGCAGTTGATATAGCAAAGCTTCTTGAATACTTGTATCTCCGATTGCTTCGTTGATATCCTTAAGCTTCCGCCTTTCAGATCTATCGCTACAGTTCTCAAGTGATTTCTTTGGCCTCCCAAGGTTATTTTCATTTGTACCTTCTGAAGATATCTGGACACTGAGTTCGCCATCTAACCAGTTTGCAAAACCGTTGTAAAATCTAGGTTTACTCCATCCAACTTGTTTGAACCGCTTTTTTAAGTTTTTGACGAAATCGATTATTTTATTTTGCAGTTCCGATCGTATTTCAGTGCTGCAGGAATATAAATTGAGTTTTCCTTCAATGTAACTTAAAACATCTTCCTCCTTTTTATTTTTAAAATACTCTTCGGATAATTCTTTATAGCTGAAGCTCTCCATTTTTATAGACATTTAAAAATTAGATTGTAATTGCTTAGATATATTTTAACAACTGAGATTTTATTCGAATACCACTGGCTTTTATACATAGCATGCGTTATACTGTGTTCCTAGGTAGCGTAATAAGGTAGAATTAAAAACTAAATTGGGCTAAAGTAGGATACGCTTAAAATCCCACAGGTATTGGTAATTATATAATATAAAATACCCAGCACAACTTGGCTTGGTACATTTATATTCCAGTCATATGAATAGGTAAAATAAAAAGAGCAAAATAAATGTTGCGAATATTTTTACACAAACTAAAAAAGTGTTCTATAGGCTGGTCCAAGCAGGTACAAAAGTGCATTTGGGTTTAAAGTAGATACTTTCACCTTTCTACAGCTAGTAAAATCTCTCTAACCCCTTTTGACCCTCATAAATTCTATACTTCTGAATTTCAATTTGACTGCAATATAGAACCTGAAAAAATATTTAATAACACAGCAGGTATAATCGGTACAGTAATACAACAT
The DNA here is from genome assembly GCA_930367215.1 of Pollenia angustigena. Classification (NCBI taxonomy): domain Eukaryota; kingdom Metazoa; phylum Arthropoda; class Insecta; order Diptera; family Polleniidae; genus Pollenia; species Pollenia angustigena. The sequence continues at coordinate 2,907,003 of OV884061.1, read as the reverse complement.
AACATTGTTTGAAGACTGCTTTACTACCAACATAAAAAATGTTGAACCCACTATTGATAAGAGTTTGACATAAAACATAATCCATCCGATTAAAAAACTAGAAAAATCGTTATAAAATCAAGCCAAAAAATCCGTTTTATCCGAATATCTCCAAAGGCAAAGGAGATAACCTAAAAATTTAAGTATATTTTTTGTAGCACACCTTAAGTTTAATTTTTTTGAAATCCATAAAATATTTTTGGTGAATTTTTTAAAAGTTTGAATTTCCGAGGTTACCAATTTTAGAGGTCCGCAAGTTACACTCCCGACCCTCAATTCTTTCAATTCAACTCAAAAGCTATCCGGCTATGACAGTATAAAATTTCATTCAAATATGTTCAGCCGTTCATAAGAAGCAAAATAATATTTCAAAACAAAACGTTCGTAAACCATTGTGTTATATTTCAGTCATATGAGCAGCTTAAATAAAAATAGCAAAAAAAAATGTTGCGAGTGATTTCATTAAAATGAAAAAAGTGTTCAACAGACAGTTCCAAACAGTTCAACAAGTATATATGGGGTTAAAGAGGACACTTTCAGCTTTCTGATGGTACTAAAATCTCTTTAACCCATTTTGACCCTAACAAGTTCTACTCTTCTAAAATTCGGATTTAACAAAAATATAGAACCTGTGGAAACATTTAATAACACATCAGGTATAAATGATACAGTTATGTAATGAACCATTTCTTAAAGAATACAATCCCACTAACATAACTAAAAAAATTTTGGCCAATTATTGATAACGGTTTGCGAGAAATCATAATTTAGTTCTGATCAAATTTACAAAAATTAATTTTTTTCTAAAACAACAAAAAATATTTGTTTCCAGCAGCATGCCACAGCCACAATTACCAATATTTTAACCTAGTTTTTTGGATACCTTAGTTCTTATATGTTTGCTAACGAATGGCATTTACATTTTTGAAATCGGCGATGACAAAAAATTGGACTTTTGGCCGATGAAATTCAATTTTCAGCCACAGTGCGCCGTAACCTAAACCAAGATTCAGAGAATCAGAAAACGTACTGCAACCTAAGGCGGCGACGATGGAAGCCGGGGATCGGTGACTCAGTGTTACTGCGACAACATCCATCGTCCAAGGCCACAGAGAATTTTGCTGCCAAGTTAGCCCAATCATTCCACCATGGAAAGAGTCCAAGTAGAGGTCCTGCCGTGAGACGAAGTCAACGGCCCGTGACGAAGAGGGGATGTGTGACGATGGAAGTCGGTGAACCTCGTTTCCATCTACACCATGGATGCATTGATTAGGTTATTTAGTATTATATTTTTTTATTATTATTATTCTATTATCGTGGAGCTGACATTTCTTTAAAATGAACTTTTGATATGTGTCATTATTATTTTTTATTATTATTTAATATGATTACTGTTTGTAAATAGTTATAAGACAAAAATTAAATTGAATTTGAATTTACTAACGGCCGCTTATGGCAACCTCTAGTGGTAGCCAGGCTACTCGAATTGGCATATGAGACCCCCTAGCGGCGCGTAGCAGTCAACACATGCCGAACAAATGGGCTAAACAGCTGATCCAAACAGATGGGCAGATGCAGCCACCATGTACTTATGACGGCCGAAAAGTATAAAAGCAGAGCAAAAATTAAAATCGTGATCAGTCGGTGTTGAACGCAGTGGTTGGTAAGTGGTAATTTACGGTGGTATCCCGCTGTGAATTTTTGGTAGTTTGGGTTGTAGTGGTGTTTGTGTAGAACTAATTGAAGTTCCGTGGTTATCCCGCAGGCTGCAATCTGGTGCTACACCAACATTATTAGCCGAGCGTAGTAGTGTGCCCGTGGTCATCCCGCAGGTATAAGACTACGAGTCACTTGACACAACGTTTCCGTGGTCATCCCGCAGATTCGTGTGTGTCTGGTGGCTTCACTGGGCCTCAGTTTGTGTGTGACGTTTGTGTGGGATGAATTGAACTCCCGTGGTTATCCCGCAGGTTTTCCAATTTAGGCCTACCCCAGCGTCGAGCGCCGAGCGTAGTAGTGTTCCCGTGGTCATCCCACAGGTATACGTCTACGAGCAACGCAACGAGTCCGTGGTTATCCCGCAGATTTGCTGTCGTTTGGTGGCTTTGCTAGGCATAAGTAGAGCGCGTACACTACATACCTACCACTGTCTGCAGAGGCGAGCGAGCCGATCGTACGACCAATTCCTCGTTCGTGTATCCTGGGTGTCGTGTCAAACCGTAGAATCCGTTTATTAGTTTTTTTTTTTATATAAATAATAAATAAAGTGTGCTTTCTAAAATCAAATCGTTGGTGGCGTGTTTTTTTTTCCTTCAAAGAGGTTACGAACAAATTACAAATTCACTGTAAAGTGAACCCTGGATAACCGGCGAGTTATACCCCAGCCAAGAAGGTTCGTTACAAAGTTAATTCATAAAATAGATAAAATATTTTAAATAAATATATTAAAATTTTTTAACGGCTTAGGAAATAACTTTCTGACACATTCAAAGCACTTAGTAAGTCGTCAAAAAGTATATTGATTATTTTATTTACTAATTACCATGTTTCCGAAAAATTTCGTTCATTTTTTTACCGAGGTTGGATAAATAGTTAAAAGTGCACCGTTGTAGAAGGCTTTTGATTCACAATAAGCAGCATTTTTTTTATAAACAACGTCTATATCAGTCAAATGTATGTCAAGGTTCATGCAAAAAATAGCATCAACCTCTTACAAACCTTTTCATTTCATTAGGTCTTTCTGTAATCTTTAGGACAATGTGTTTTTCAAATTGTATGTTGTAGTATCTTACACGAGTTTCCAAATTTTTTTTTATTTCGGTTTCCCCGCACCAACACAAATTGAAAAAAATTTTTGTTTATCACCTAATAAACATATCGCTCCTTCATTGCAACATAGTCATATCTCAAAAAATCAAAAATTGTAAGTTATGTAAGCAAAGTGTTCCTTCATGCCTTCTCGTATTTTATCTCAAACTGAACCGAAATTATAGCAAAATATATCTTTAAATCGGTACATTTTGAAAACTTTAATCGCATTTTGCCAAGTTCATTTGTTTTTGTAGATATGACTATGTTACAATAAAGGAGCTATATGTTTAGGTATATGCTATTTTAAAGACTTGTCCATGGACAACTAAACTTTACGACCTGCATCTTATTTTGAATTAATGTTCTTTATTAACTTTTCACTTCACTAAATTTATTTATTATCAATTGTTGCACTGCCTATTCTGTTTTAAGTAGATTTATTGCATCAGGAGACATTGATTTACGTATGTACTCACTTCTTGTAATTGATCTAATCGACAACCCATCCACCGATGCTTATTTTAAGAGAATAGAAAACTAAATTTCAAAGTATAAATAGCTGTTTTCTTAAACTATGAGGAATTTTTTATTTCCCGGGATCCCGCATGAAAAATCCCGGGAAAGCGGGAAATATAATTATTGAAATCCCGGGAAAAAACCCTAATTATAACAATATACAAAAAATTTTAACCAATTATCCCAATCGGATTTGTCTGATGACACATAAGATCTTAAATACTCGTTGAATGTTCTGTGAGATCTCTCAGCAGTACCGAGCGTCTCATGATGGTAGGCTGTAGAGTTTAATTTCTCTATCTTCATCAGTTTGCATAGCTCCGTTAGTACTTGATTTATATATTCAGTACCTTGGTCCGTTACTATGGTGTTCATAGGACCATATATTAAAATAAAACCTTCCATAATTGCTTTCGCAACATTTCTGGCTGATTTATTTATAATTGGGATAGCCACTAAGTATTTTGTTAAATCTCACATTATAGTCACTGCGTACTCATTCTGTGAATCTGACCGAGGAAGAGGTCCTATAGTGTCGATTATCACTCTTTGAAAAGCTTTTAAAGGAGTAGGTGTTAAAACGAAGGACTCCTTGTCTTAAACCGTGGTTTTGTTGGTTTGGCATTGAAGGCAATGCTTGACATATTTGGCTATGTCTCTAGTCATGCCTTTCCAATGATATTGAAGTCTTATTTTTTTATTCATTCGAGATATGCCTGGATGTCCACCAGTAATGGGATCATCATGATATTTACGCATAATTCTCAGTTTTTCATAATCAGAAGAAACTTTAGTAAGTTTCGGAACGAGCACAATAGTTAAATTATAATCTTGCAAGATTATATTACCTTTACTTTTGAAGGTTTCAATATCTGTTCCTAGGTAAAATAGCATACTGTCATCTAGTGAGAGTAGCAACGTTGTTAGACCAATATTATTAGCTATTTTTGCAAGCTTTAGAAAGAGGTTACCTAGGTCGACTTTTCTATTAATAATGAGGTCCGTCAACTTGAAATCGGAAAGAACTTGCTTTCCCTTATGGATAATTACTTTATCCTTAGTAAAATACAATCTAGGTATTTTACGATGCTCCTGGGCATTTAAAGCCTCATAAATTTTTAAATTGTCTGATTCCGTAGGCGGTATAGAAGAGTTATTTTTAATTGATACGCCTGCTTTAGTCTGAAGTCTGGTTGTAACCTTCAGAACTGTGTTAACTTCAATGTTCTTAATATCTTGGAACTCTATGCGTGACAGCGCGTCTGCCACTGTATTTTCCTGACCCCTAATATACTCGACTACAAAGTCGTATTCCTCGAGGTCAAGTCTCATACGCGTGAGCTTTGAGGAGGGGTTCTTTAATGAAAATAGGTAGGTGAGTGGTCTGTGATCACTTTTGATCACAAACTTTTTGCCGTAAATGTATGGTCTGAAATATTTTACAGCCCAATGTATTGCAGTTAGTTCCTGCTCTATGGTAGATTTGTTACTTTCGCCTTTAGTGAAAGATCTAGAAGCGTATGAAATTGGCATTAGTAAACCTTGTTTTTCTTGACTAAGGACAGCACCACAAGCGTGTTTGCTTGCGTCTGTAGTAATGAAAAATTCTTTAGAAAAATCAGGGTATTGTAAAATTTTGGGACTAAGTAATTGATTTTTGAGGTATTGAAATGATTTTTCACAATCTTCATTCCATTTAAAAGGTACATTTTTTTTCGACAATCTAGTGATATGTCTGGATGATTCAGCAAAGTTTGGTATGAACCTTCGGTAATAATTACAAAAGGCTACGAAGCGTTTAGCTTCATCACCATTTTTTGGTGTTGGATAGTTTTGAACTATGGAAAATTTGCTATCATCAGGCAATATACCTTGATCAGTACATTTATGGCCTAAAAATTTAACTTGTGTACAGAAAAATGAACATTTATCTGGGTGTAGTTTCAATTCAAACACGTTTTTTAAATTTCTTAGCATAAGTTCCTTGGAACAACCAATTACTACTAGGTCATCCATATACACGATTGCTTGTGCTGGAGATAGACCTGAGAATGCTAATGACATCATACGTTGGAAGGAATTAGGGGCTATTTTAATACCATACGGCAATCTTTTAAATCTGAAGGATCCTTTTTCTGTAGAAAAGGATGTAATATCTCTAGATTCTTCTTCAAGTTCTATTTGGTGAAAACCTGACATTAGGTCAAAACAAGAGAAGAATTTAGCTCTACCTAATTGATCAAGAATATCGTCTATTCGAGGCAAAGGAAATCTATCAGCTACTAATTTTTTGTTAACTGCTCTGTAGTCTACTACTAATCTCCATCTCTTTTGAGTGGTACCGGGTAAAGGTTTCTTTGGCACTAAAAGGATGGGGCTATTGTGATCTGAAATTGATGGTTCAATAATACCATCTTTAATAAGCTTGTCAACCTGATTGTTTACTTCCACTTTTTGGGAGTGAGGTATTCTGTAATTTTTTATGTAAACGGGTAGTGTATTATTTACTTTAAGCTTTTGCTTATAAAAATTATTGGCCGATATATGCTCAGATTCTAGGGCAAAAATATCTATAAATTCTTGGCATAGGGATTTTAAATCTTTTTCAACGAAAGGTGGAAAGTTCCTGGAAAGTCTTTCCATTTTTTCTTTGGAGTTGGTAGACATAGAATTTGGTTTTGCAATTTTGTAATCGTTAAGATTTTCTGTAACAAGTTTAATATCACAGATTATTAAATCTTGATCAGTGGTATTAATAATTTTTACTAGAGGGTTTGATTTTGAAGTGATTGTATTTGCGACATAAACGCCGTCCTGAATTGTTTGATAAGGTATCAAAACAGGTTGTTCTGATGATTCAAAAGGTATTGATCTGATAACTTCAGATCTAGCAGGAAGTGATATTGAATTTATGGAAGGACCGTTTCTAAGTGGTATTCCAATGTCGTGATCAATTTCATTTGATCGAATTATCATTACATCTTTATCATTGAAATATTGTAAAATACAATTATACTTTCTTATAAAGTCCATTCCAATTATTCCATCTGCTTGAACTTTGAAATCATCTTTAACTACATGGAAAATATGTTTCATTAGATATCTGTCTATTTTTAATTCAGACTTTACACTACCTAAAGTTGAGATTATTCCTTGACCAATGCCATTTAAATTTGTTCTTATATTGACGTTTAAGGGTTCATTTAGGACCTGATTGCTTTTGATAATTGAAATATCAGCACCAGTGTCTATTAAAAAGATTGAAGTAGTATCATTTAGAGTAGTTCTACAGCGCAAATAGCTACATAAATTTAAATTGATATTGTAGGTTTTAAATTCTACTGAGTATTTAGGGGTGGTTGCCCGTTTCCCGTGTCGTCTTCTGCAGTTAGATTTACATTTCTGGTTTGAAAATTGTTACGGTTTGTATTGCGGTTTCTGTTATCGTTATTATTACGATAGGAACCGGAATTATTATTATTGTTGTTGCGGTTGGTACCGTTATTGTTGTTACGATAAGACTCATTGCGGTTTCTATTTTGATTGAAATTGTTATTTCTATTTTGGTTGAAGTTGAGGTTTCTATTTGTAGGGAAATTTCTATTTGAGTTTCTGCCTTGGTTACCGTTATTGTTATTGTAGCTTTGGCGTGTGAAAACATAGGTTAGAATTGAATTTTCTTGACCATATACTTCAGTACAACTGCTTATAAATTTAGTTAGTACTTCATTCATGTTACTGAATGTTCCTGATTCCATAATCAGTTTGACTCTGTCATTAGAAGCATTTTTGGTTATCGCTGTTACGGCTGAGCGGGTAGCATATTTACTAGCTATTTCATTAGGTAATCCATCTCTTATATAGGCAGTTTCAAGTTTTTTCGTTAATTCCTCCATCTCTTTGGCATAGGAATTAACGTTTTTATGTCTAACGCTCATTCGCTTTGCATTAATAACATCAACGGATTCCCTTTTTACTGTTGTTTTAAGTTTGGAAATTATTTCAGATAAAGTTGATTCTGAAGAAATTAAATTTCTTGCTGTTCCTTTTAGTTTTGTTTTAATAAGGTTAACAGCTACTGACTCGTGAGTCTCCTTTATCGAATCTACTAGGTTAATAGCATCGATAAAGCTCTGTAGGTTTTCAGAATTTCCATCGAAATCTGGGAGTAACCTAGAGGCAGTATTTAAAAATTCTATGAGTGTTTGAGGCATGGTGGATTTTTGTTTTTGTTCTATGTCGGGTAATCGATTGAACACTATTGGTTCGTGAAGAGAGTGTGGAACGAAAACTTTGATATTTTTCCTATAACTAACGGAAATTAATTTTTCACGTAGGTCAGAATAAAAGGTTTCAGCAGAGGTTTGATGTGATTTTGTTAATCTACTATAAATTATATTTAGTAGTATTCTAAGTTTTTATACCCTCCACCACAATTAGTTGTGAAGAGGGTATATTAAGTTTGCCTTCCGTGTGAAACTTTTTTATTATTCATCTCAGACCCTATAAAGTATATATATTCTGGGTCCTTGAGTAATTTTAAGTCGATTTAGCCATGTCCGTCTGTCTGTCCGTCTGTTGAAAACACGCTCACTTTCGAAAAACTCAAAAGCAATAAACAAACTTGATGTCAAATTGCTTGTAGTTATCCTAAGCAGTTTGGGATTGAAATCCAGCAAAATCGGTTCAATAGGATCTGAGCTATGAATCAAAATGTGGAACCACCACCTAAAAAAAATTGATAATTTTGTTACAAAAACTAACATACATGGTGGAAAAATGCACAGAATGATATAAGATTTCGCAACAGTTCGTTTTATTTAACAAGAAATCACTCTGTAAAATTTCTTGAAGATCCGTCCATGATTTACCCTAGGCCCCATATAAGCCCTACTCCCGGAAAAGAGTATAGTAAGCCTAAAACCCTAACTAACAATGCTATCAGAACAATTTTGGGACGGCACAGTTAAATAGGACTAAAAATGAAACTGCTAAGTTTCGTGAAGATCGGTCCATAATTTACCATAGGCCCCATATAAAACCTACTTCCAGAAAACAGTTAAGTACGCCTAAATCCGTAAAAAATAATGCTATCATAACAAAATTTGGACCATCAAAATTTTTTAGAACTAAAAATAAGACTGAAATTTCGTGAAGATCGGTCCATAATTTACCATATGCCCCATATAAACCTTACTCCCGGAAAACAGCTTAATACGCCTAAAAACGTAAAAAAGAAAGCTATCATAACAAAATTTGGTACATCACAGTTTTATTGAACGAGAAATAAGACTTTAAAATTTTGTGAAGAACGGTCCATCATTTACCATAGGCCCCATATAAACCATACTCCCGGAAAACAGCTTAGTAAACCTAAATACGTAAAAAATAATGCTATCATAACAAAATTTGGAACATATAAGTTTTACAGGACTAGAAATAAGACTGTGAAATTTCGTGAAGATCAGTTCATAATTTACCCTAGGCCCCATTTAAACCTTACTCCCGGAAAACAGCTTAGTACGCCTAAAAACGTAAAAAATAACGCTATCATAACAAAATTTGATACATCACAGTTTTATAGAACTAGAAATGACACTGTGAAAATTGGTGAAGATCGGTGCATAACTTACCATAGGCCTCATATAAAGCCCACTCTGGTAAAATAATTAAATACGCGGTAAGCTTTCTTCCAGTTTAGCTTCATATGGCCAGAAAAAATGTTATGCAATTTTGTGATATACGGTCCATAATTTTCCTTAGATTCCATTTTAGCAGCCTTCTGAAATTTACTGCAAACGCTTAAACTAATTGCACCGCTGTATTGAAATTTGTGTTTTTTAATACCAGAAATCGTTCTGCAGAATTTGGGATGATTGGTTCATAGCTTAACATGGCTTTTATATAATTTGTTCTCTTGAAAATCATTTAAGTTCATCTTAAACTGATATTCTACTCAAACTTTTTAAAATTGATTCTGATTGTCGATCAATAATTTTATATAGGTCTAAACCGCAACAAATTTTAATGCAGATGTCTGTTTTTACAAAGATTATAATAATAAATAGACATCATACAGATATTACTCCTAAAACATTCGAAGTGTCGGTGGAGGGTATCAAAGATTCGGCACAGCCGAATATAGCACTCTAACTTGTTCTAACTGATTTTGGAGAATGTTTATATGCTTATTGACAGTTTCGGGTTTTGTATCCCTATCAACGTTTAAGCATTTATGGGATTTAAGGAATTCCTCTCTTATCGCTTTAGCTTTAAATACAATTGTTTCCCATTCCATAAAATAAGAAAATGTTAAACAATTTGTATAAGAGGGTAAAGCAGATAAGATGATGGAAGTTCTTCAAGTATTTGTAAAAATTTAATGAGTTGTTTTAGAGTAGGATTTTTCAATCTTAGTTTAAGAATAAGTTCTTAGTATATAAGAATCTTTTTCTCTACCTTTACGATTATCACACAAAAGAGATTGATTTAGACTTTGTCTAAATTAGTAGCTAAGGATGCTGCTCTTGTATAAGACTTTCTCAACGATCTTTTGTGTAATTGATAGAGAGTAACTAAGAGTTGCGCAGCTATTAGACATATGATAATTATAAAATAGACAGCTGGGAATTCAATTTTTACTACAATGTCATTTACAACATTAGCGTTAGGTTTTTAACCTTTGAATCCGTACCGGCCATTGTAAAAGAGTCTTGTAAAAAATAAAAAAAATTATTAGCAAGTTACGAAAAAGGAGAGTTTAATTATTAATATAGACAATCAAAAAGGGATTCTATAAGGGTTTGATGTGCCCATACTAATAGAAAACAATTTTGGTATTGATCTCGCGATCATAGCAATCAGAATTGTACACTTAAAATAATAAAATAATAAAATAAAGAAAGTAAAAGTAAATAAAAGTGAATCTTTAATTATCAAATTAAAATTTTACTTCTAATCAAGAAGTGATTTAATTAAGTTTTCATAATTGAAAACTAATCGCATAAATAAATTTAAAGGAACTTAGCAAGGAGTGTTGTTTTTAATAATAAAGTAATCAACTAAGGATTTAGTTTAAAATAATTAAATAAACGTATTTAATTATTACTGTTTCTATACCAGCATTCCGTCGTTTACCCAAATCTTTAAAGATGAAGACGAATTCTCGTATTTGAGATTAATTCAAAGATAAGAGTTAAAAGCGATTAAATCAAGAATTTAATTAAAAATATGTTTTAATCAAAATAAAGAGCTTAAACTTTTTATTATAATCATAGATTTATTCGCTTCCCGATTGCAAAACTAGTCAAAGTTGGACAAAATCCAAAGATTTTTAAGACATTTTTTTTTTTTCATAATATGTTGGTCAGTTTTGATAAAGAGTTTTTATAAAAAGAATTAATAATTCGTTTTACTATTACTAACGAATTAATAAGATATTATATTCGCCGAAGGATACGAACAAACTTACGAAACTGACGAGGCTTTCGTCTAATTAAGATTAGGTTTACGTAAAGTACCTATGAAGGGTGGTTTTTATTAATTTTATTAATAACATAATAAGATTTTATTAAGAGAGATTTTACATATATTAAGTATTGAAACGTTATGTATTAAATTAATACTATTAATACATATGTAAAAAGTAGAGTTTCAACTTAATATAGTTAAGAATTAAAATTCTAACCTAGGGTTTAATTCAATAATTAGAATTATTAGTTAATTATATATTTTTTTTTTTTTTTTGTTTAGAAAGGAATTTTTGTTGTGTATAAGTACAACATAATAAAGGATTTGTTTATATTACCTATAAACGAAGTTACTTTATTTATACCATAAGTATGTATTACTCAATAAAGATACCTTGCATTACGCTGTTGGTTATCAAAAAAAATTATAAAGGGATATTTAAAAAAATATAATAATATTTAAAAAGATATTTAAATAATTTTTAAAAGGAAACACCCTTTTTTAAATATTATTATTTTAAAGAAATGTTTAAGCTAAGCATTTTGGAACTGTTACGTCCGTAAGTAGCTTGACCGTTTACATTTACAAATGCAAGTTTACAATAGGTAGGTAGGTAGGTAGAAAGGCCGGTGTGAAGTCTCATTCACACCTTCACCCAGAGACCAATATGGTCCATTGTGATGCCTTATTCAGAGATAGCCCTAGGGAGATAGAAAGTTAGTGAAATAAACAGAGAAAGCATAAGATAAATAGGAAAGAAGGTTTCGGACCAAACCCGAGAGAAATCCTACTCAACCAAATACGCCCTACGTGCGTCCAGCACCCAGCCTACTCTCGCGCAGCCAGGCCATCCCCATTACGAATCCTATCAGATTCTCGAGTCCGCAACCCGAGACATCCCCTAATTCGCCCAGGAATCTACTGCCCAGCCACCTCCGCCTGCTGCCCTGCAACCTGGGACAGTGGCACAGAATGTGCTCCACCGTCTCCAACTCCTCAGGGTCCTCACACAACCTGCACATATCCGACAAATCGGATCCCATCCTCACCGCCATCCTGCCTATCATACAGTGGCCCGTGATCATTCCTATCATGGTCCTAACGCAGACCCTACTCCTGCCCAGCAGCAAAACCGAATCGGACTTACTAAGCACCGGCCACAGCGTCCGTGATACCCGACAGTCCGTTCGGTTCCCCCAGGCCCGATTGGTCGCGCCCACAATCCATTCCCTGATTCTTCCAAAATAGAATGCCATTGGAGGCCTAACCGCCTCCAAACAGTTAGGATCCTCCATCTCTGAGCCCTGTCTCGCCAACCCATCAGCAACCTCATTGCCGACTATGTCGCAGTGACCCGGCACCCAGCACAACCTTAGCATATACTCCCCTAAGACTGCTCCAAGAGCCTTCCTACAATCATCAACCAGCTTGGAGTTCACATAACAGCCCCTTACGGCCATAAGAGCCGCCTGGCTGTCCACATATATAGTGACCTCCGAGCCCCTATCAATGTTGTCCCTTATCAGTTCCACGGCCCTCAAGACTCCCAGAACCTCCGCCTGAAAAACACTGCAGTCGTCAGGAAGCCTATATGACCTTCTGATGTTCAGATCCTCAATGTAGACCCCCGCACCCGTGCCCCTCATCTTCGAGCCATCAGTGAAAATAGCAAATCCACTAAATAATCTGCCCCTACCTGACCAGCTCTCCCTAGAAGGAACTATTACCTCCGGCAGCCGCCCAAAATCCACCTTAGTGCCCACATAATCAGTGGATCCGGGAGGTCCCAGGCAATAGCCACACGCCTCAATCTCACTCAGGATCCGTTAGTGACCCTGAGTGACATTCCCCATCAGTTCTAATTCCCTCAGTCTAAGAATACTCCTGGCCGCCATTCCCATCACATACTGCTCAATAGGCAGAAGATGTAGAATGACATCCAGGGCCGCCTGAGGAGTACTCCTCATGGCACCTGTCATGCCCATTGAAGCACACCTCTGAGCCTTAGAAAGAAGGTTCCTACGACTAGCCAATCTCAATGACTCCCACCAAACACAGCATCCATACGTAAGAATGGGTCTAACCACCGAAGTGTACAGCCATCCCACCACTGACGGCCGGAGTCCCCAACTCCTACCTTTCGATGATCTGCAAGCATAGTAGGCATTGAGACCCCTCTTAAGTCTCTCCTGAGTATTCCTTCCCCATGACATCTTGCTGTCCAGAAAAACTCCCAGATACTTAGCACTATCAGATAGTCTAAGCTCCACTCCTCCTAGTACCGGTAGCCTAAAATCCTCCACCCTGTACCTCCTAGTGAAAAGAACCAACTCCGTCTTCCCCGGATTAACTCCCAGTCCCTTATCACTCGCCCATGCCGACAGTTCGCCCAGCGCCCCTTGCATGATGTCGCTAATTGTCAGCAGAAACTTGCCCGACACCAATATCACCACATCATCCGCGTAGGCTACGACCTTCTGACCCATTCTGTCAAAACGTCTCAGAACGACATTGACGGCCAAGAGCCACAATAAGGGTGAGAGAACTCCCCCCTGTGGGGTCCCCCTAGTCGCCGATCTCCTCAAACGTTCGTTTCCCCAGTCCGAGTGAATAACCCTGCTGCTTAGCATCCTAGTTATCCATTCGACCAAGAACAACGGAACCCTCAGATCAAACAGTGCCTGCCTAATAGCCTCTATCCTCAAATTGTTAAAGGCGCCCTCTATATCCAGGAATGCCGCCAAGGTGTATTCCTTGTTTCGCAAACCCCGCTCCACATAACCCACCACATCATGCAACGCACTCTCAACAGATCTACCCTTAAGACAGGCGTGTTGAGCGCCGCTGATGATGCCGGCGTCAATCTTCGTCCTCAGATGTAGATCAATCAGTCTTTCCAACGTCTTCAAAAGAAAAGACGATAAGCTGATTGGTCTAAAATCCTTGGGTTTAGAGTGACCGGTTCTACCCGCCTTGGGAATAAAAACTACCCTGACCTCCCTCCACCCTCTAGGAATGTACAATAAGTTTTACTTAAATTAAGTTTACACGGCCAGCGACTTGTTAGTATATCACTAATTCGTCTTGGGGCGTGTTAATACTTATATTTAAGGGAACTTATGTCATAACGACCGTCACCATTGTTGCAGGGTGATTAGTGGTCATGGCATAAGTCGGTCATCACACAATTGATGATCGAAAACGGTTAGATCTTTTTTTGTTATACCACTGCAGGGACACGTATGTATACAGCGGTGAATTAGTTTTTAGTAGAATTGTTATTTAATTATCGAGTTTTATTTTATTATACCATTTTAATGGTTATGTATTAATTATTGTTTATTTTATATTAGGGTTAGTTGTTATATAAAAAACCATTTTTAAAATATTAAAAAAATGACTTTTGTTGATATTATTGTAATTTTATTATTGTTCGATATAGTTTTATTTAAAAAAAAAAATTCTTTTGTTTTTGTGTTTGATTTCTATATTTAAAAAAAAAAATTTGTCTTATTATTTAATAAGAATAAATGAAATGATTTTATTTTAAAATTTTCAAGAGACTGCATTTTTGTTGAAGTTATTATAATTATCGCTTTGGATTGACTTTAAAATTGTATATTTAATTTTAATTTAATTTAAATTTAATTTTAAAATGTGTCTTATTATTTAATAAGAGTAAATGAAATTATTTTATTTTAAAATTTTTTTAAGAGACTGCATTTTTGTTGAAGTTATTATTAATTGGGAATGTGCTTGTCAGCATATTCCCAACAATGAGTTTGGTGTGTGTGGACATTGTTGCTACAACAAAGTGTGCAGCTCGTGTTACATACAGAAGGTATGGTAACGACGACTTGTCAAACACACTACACTACCCAAAGCTTCATGGTGGGAGTTAGCATCTCAACCTACTATAAGCTTCCTACCTTTTCTTTGCACCTCATCAACCAATTTCATCAGCTCCGAAGTGGGTGGAAGTGTCGGAGAGTCTACTCCCTTGCTTCATCACGTTGCATCCGAAGCTGACAACCGGGTTGAAAGAAGAAAGAATAAGTTCTTGTGACACAGGATACAAGTTCTAGGACCATACCCAGTATCAGCGTAAAAAAGTTTGAAATTAACAAGATTCAACCCAGAAACTTTGTTCCGAATGGTCAAAGGTTTCTGGATTGGAGAAATAGGTTAGAGCGTTGGATCCGTTTTTAATCATATCGAAAAGATCTGAAAATACTCAGTTAGGTGATTTTTACAAAATATAAAATATTTTATAATGTCTAAAACGATTGCATAATATTTTTACTAATACTGGTACCAACTTCAGTGTCCTCCATATTTGTTGTTAAGGATTGCACATTAACATCTTCACTTTCCGTTATTATTTCTTGTTCTGGAAATAATGAAGACTAATATTGTGCAAAGCATAGCAAACGTTTACAATTTGTGTTGCTTTTCTAAGTGAATAATGTAAACCTCTAACGGAAAGAAAACATCGAAATCTCATTTTTAAAACTCCAATTGTGCGCTCGACGATATTGCGAGCTTAAGCGTGCACTATGGTTCTTGTGCTTGTGGGAAACCGGTATCTGTCATACGAAATGGAATCATTAAGTAGGGACGGAGGGGATATCCTGCATCACCTAAAAACATAAATAACTTAAATAAGATTATCTTACTAACAAATTATTTAACATGCCTAATAATCATGTTTTTTGTTGAACGTTAAAATGACGTAAAATAAAAATGATTGAGTTATTATTAGCCCTGGGTGTCTTGCGTCTACATACCGTATGTTCATCTTATAATCACACATCTTAAAACGATAAACCAAAGATACTTAGTATAACATTTCAGCTATGGTTACCTTTCCGATTTAGGTAAAGATGCTGCAAATCTTTCCTTGGAGCAACAATTCGCACGAGTTACGTCAGCCATCCATTCCAGTAACTCAATAGGGAATGACCCATTAACAGTATGCATTTATTTCTCCACTCAACTCAGTTTGGTCGTGTGAGAGTCAACCCAACTTATGCACAACCAAACTCATTTTAGGTATTGTGATACCCAACTGTTTTTAGTTGAGTTTGCTTTAAAGTTGCCAACTTAAAATATCGATTTGCCAACTTTGAATATAACGTTTGACAAGTGAAAATTTTATAAAATTAAATAATTTTTTAAACTAAAAGTATTTTTAATTGTTGTGTTTAATAGAAAGTATTTACAATGGATATTAGTGTCGATTTCTTTTATGATGATGAAAATGAAAACTCTTGTACAGATGTGCTACGTATAAGAAGAAAAATTCGTGATGATTCCAACCCTCTTGAACTATGTACCTAATGACAAGTAAGAACTTCTAATAAGTAACATAACTAAATAATAATTTTAAATTTGTAGATTTAAAAGTTATTTCCGACTAAACGAGGAAACGTTTTGTTATTTGCTGGATGAAATTAAACATCATTTAAAAATACCTATTCGCGTAGTGGCTATTCCTCCTATATTAAAGTTATGCGCTGCTCTTAGATTTTTCGCTGACGGAAGCTACCAGACGTGCAGTGGTAACGATTTTAATATAGGAGAAGCTCAATCTACAATGTCACACTTTTTAAAAGAAGTGTTAGATGTTTTAAATCAGCTCATATGCGGAAAATGGATTAAAACACAAATGAGTGAAGCAGAAAAAAGTGCATCGAAGGTTTGGTTCTGTGCAAAAAGTAAGTTTCCCGGTGTGTTGGGCTGTATCGATGGTACACATGTCAGAATTATTTCTCCGCGTAAAGATATACAGCATTGTTACTTAAATCGGAAAGGATACTATAGCTAAAATGGTATGATTATAAGCTTGACTTCGTACATATACAGTAATTTTCGGTTAATTGAGCCCCGCTTAATTGAGTTTCCCGTTTTATCGCAATTGAGTTCCGTTTAATTGCGTCACCCACTTAATTATTTCGCAAAATAAGACCGCATTGCGAAAAACAAGAGCAATTGTTTCGGTTAATTGTTTCCGTCTACTTAATGTGTTTTTGCTCTACAACCGTAAAAAAATTATTTTGCGGCAAGAAAGATTGTACGATAATCGTTCCTGATTTTTATTTCGTTTTAAAAAACCTAAACCATTTTTCAACTTATTATATAAAGAAATTAGTTTTATTTACTGTCTACACATGGGTGTTTCGCTTTATTGCACATCTTGCTCAATTAAGCGATTTTCGTTTTAATTGCGTCGGCGATTGAATTAACCGAGTACTGCTTAATTGAGTTCCCGTTTAATTGCGTCAAAAGTCGTGCATATTTAAAAACTCAATTAAGCGGAATAACTGTATACTTTTTTATTTTTAGTTAACCATTTGGGTTTAAATTTTATATATGTATTTTTTATTTAGCTTTGTGATTACAAAATGAACATGCGATATGTTGACGCGAGATACCCGGAAGCGAATCATGACTTTTTAATTTTTAATTTAAGTAATTTAAAGACTCATTTGCAAAGAAACTTCCAAGAAAACTCATGGATTTTAGGTAAATTATTCTTAACTATTATTTTTAAAACTTAATTTGAGTCATTTTTACATTAAAGGTGATGCCGGGTATCCCCTCCGAGCGTATTTAATAACACCATCTCGAATGACAGAGGCCGGTTCTTTACAAGCTCGTTATAACACTTTGCATGCCAAAGGTCGGAATATTGTTGAACGTACGATTGGTGTTCTTAAGAGCTTCTTTCTGCTAGAGGACTGCATTACTCACCCAAAAAGGCAACACAAATTGTTAATGCATGTTGTGCATACATTAACTCAAACATTGAAGACACGGAACTTGGTATCAGTATTAGAAATAATATAATGCGTTCTTTTCAATCTTAATCAAAGTAATTTTTTATTTTTATTGAATTCAGCTTTAGTTTAACAATGAGCAAAAAATTTATTTAACCATAAAGCTTCGTTCATAATCAAAAAAACATTTTCACTTGGTGTTCATAGAGCACCAATTTCTTTTGCAACCACGTGCATTTTGCATTAAGAAACCGTTTACAAATTTTAGCCACAACAATATTATGCATTTATTATTATTTTTTAAAGCATTATGTTAAAATTTTTATTAAAAACTAAATAAAATTATTTTAAACGTCAGAAACAATTTCATACAAATTGTTGCTGAAGTTCTAGTTGACTCAAATGTTTAAAAAAAACTTTAGAACAAAAATGTAACTTAAATTTTTTTAAAAATGTAAAATGTTTTCTTGCGAAGACAATAGAATGAAACAATTTGATTTTTAATTTTGTTTTTTCTTTTTACCCACTCACAACTACAATTCGAGTCGGAAAGAACCCAACCAATTGTAGGGGGATGTAAGAAAAGATAAACTCACTGTTTATTGTTGGTGTTTTGTTTAAGCTTTGATATTGTTACAAGTAAGACTTTGAGTGTTTGAAATTCTTATTCGCTTTAGGGTTTTATTTGTATAATATTTTTAGCTTTTCTAAAATCTTTGGAAAAGGTTTCCTGATGATCTGGCCTAAGCAACCAGTGAAATGCGCATAGAAGCTAGCTTTCCCTCAACAATAAATTTCAGTGTATTTATCAAATATGAAAAATTGGGAATTTAGCACGTCATACAAAAATCTTAATAATAAATTTTGTATTCCCGTAAATAACTTTGAAAAAAAAATCTTAATAGTAACTAACTAACGTTTAAAATAATTTAATTTAGTTTTTAATGAAAATTTTAACATAATGTTGTAAAAAATAACAATAAATAAATGCATAATATACATAAAAAAATAATAAATAGTGAATAAAAAACAAAAATATATACTAAAAAAAATAAATACTGAATAAAAAACCAAAAATATATACATATGTATGTAACATAACTCCGTGTGGCCTAACTTTCTCAAATATTAAAAAATGTCATGTCTTTGTACATGCACCACATCATCTCGTTTCTCGACTTTTCAAGCTTCATTTGCCGCACTCTCCCTTGAGATGGCTTGGTCCACTACCTTCATTTAATTGCCTTTCGTATAAGGCAATTTTCCTTTGCTTTAGTTTAAAAAACAGTTTCGTAACTTCATAGTTTTTGTAGGCTGTCTTTTCTAAACTCTTTATACTTTTTAAAAGTGCAGCCTGTGTCTCAGCTTGCTTAATCAACAGCTCAAGTCGCTCCTCTTCTGCTGAATTACGATTTTGTCTCCTAGTTGAAGCGTTTGATGGTTACTCGGCTGCCCGTGCTGTATCTTCGTTTAATTCAACGGGAGCGTCACTCAAAGTTGGAGGAAAATTTTCCAAACCAAAAACATCACCAGATGGTGCCACTTGCTCACTAAAAGATAATAGCTGCGACACACAATCTTCAAGGCTGTTTAAAGAAATTACTTGCGAAGGGCCACTTCCTGTCGCTTGAGTAGTTGTTTTGTTAGCAAGTTTCTTTTTAACACTTGCTTTGTAATGAATCCAAACCATACACTTACTCGTTGCCGTTCTGGGGAAGTTCTACGTGGTGGTCCCGAGCTATTTAATAGCGCAAATCCGTTCCATATATCTTTACACTGATTTTTGGTCATACTAACTCCACGTGCAATCTATGGCGTTTTTTTCCATTAGATTAACAAGCCTCTCAAATTGTGCTTAAGTTGTAATTTTTAAAGATCTACGAATGTATTAAATGCTGTGAAATTCTTATATAAAGTATAACAAATCTTTCTACTTACGGTTTTTCCACTGTTATTTTTTTGCTTTTAAAAAAGAAAGTCAACTGAAACTGAAAACAACTTAACTACTAATAAACAGTTATGTATTTATAACGTTTCTGTCGACGAAACTTTTACATAGTTGAAAACGGCAATGCCACGAAGAAAACAGATACACAACTGAAAAGCCAATTGCAAGTCGAGTTGAGAATGGCAATGCGAATTAACCAAAGACAACCACACTGTTACAGGTGTGGAGAACCGCAATAGGGGCATTATATTTTATTCTCTACAAAAACGGTCGAACTCGTTAGTCAAGTGTGTTCCATCAATACACCCCAACACACCGTGAAATCCATTTCCTGAAAAGACCAAACTTGTGATGCATATTGTCTTTTTAAGTCATAATTGTTATCCATTTTCTGCATATTCGTCGCTCCATGACGTCAATCATTGTAGATTGAGCTTATTCAATATTAAAGTCATTTCCACAGCACTTTTTGTAGCTTCCGTCAGCGAAAAATCTAAGAGCAGCACATAACTTTAATAAAGGAGGAATAAGGCGGCATGAAATAGCCCCCAAAATATAACCCCCATAAAATAATTAAATAACCCCCAAATTGTGGGGCCTTATTTCAAATGCAATAAACCCCCAATTTTGAAAATTAAATAAACCCCCAACGAAATTAAATAAGTTCATAGGAAATACGACCTCAATTAATATAATTCATTTACAGTTTTGGCTTTAAGAATCGCGCGATTGATAGCATGATTAGCACTTTGGCCGGGTGCAAGGATTACCTGCTCTATGATATACCAAACACCGACTTCGCTAACTAAAGCTTCTCAGATTTCGGTCGGGCGCAAAGACTTTCTCCTCTATGGTGTAGCTAGGGGTGCCAGACGTATTGTTTTAGCAGTACATGTTCTGTTTTATGCACAACACCCAAAACAGTTTTACAGTGGCTTAGTCTCCAAAAAGCAAAGATATTAAGAAAACCCTTTCTTAAAGTAATACACATTTGGGACTTTTAACGGTATGCTATTACTTCATATTGTAATTGTATCCTAATATTTTACAATATACAGTCGACTCATAATAATTTGAAATTCGTTTATTTGAATCTCGCGATAATTTGAACTGTTTTCCAGGTCTCTTAAAAACATTAATAAATTGAAAAAAATCTATGTAATTTGGTCCCCCTTGGTTATTTGAATTTATTTGAATGGCATATTTATCGCCGACACCCTATAATTTGAATTTTTTGGCTCTACGCCTTATAATTTGAATTATTTTAATGTGCTGTAATAACAATGATTTTTTTTTGTTTATATGCGCTGCTTTATAGAAATGACATATTGCCCTACAGCGTTCTATAATTTGAAGTTTAGTTTTTTTACACAAAATTTTGTATTCCCAAAAATTTCTTTGATAATCATCCAGAAAATTACAAAATGCTTCCTTGTTTAGTCGGAATTAATTTAAAAACCTTTAAATTTAAAATAATTATTTAGTTAAGTTACTTATTAGAAGTTCTTATTTGGCACTGGGTAGTTCAAGAGGGCTCGAATAATCAGGAATTTTTCGTCTTAAGCCTGGTACTCTGTTCAACATTTCACGTGAAATGCTGTCAAAATGCATATGAAAAAAACTTGTGCGGAATATCTATGAAATAATGTTGATGGAGTTGTACTCTGTTTATTTTGTGAAAAAGTTCCGAAATGTTTCTGACAACATTTTTTTATAACTGCGAAATAATGTAAGCTGCCTTTATTTCACGTGGAATTTTAAGCAAAAGCAAAAAAGTATGAACTTAATATTAAAAAAGAAATAAAAAATTAAAATAACACAACCGGTAACAGTTTTTTATCCATATTTACTTTTTTTTTTACTAAAAAAAAAATAATTTTAGTAAAATACATGTGGCGTTTGTTTACATACACGAAACAATGTAGCATACTTTGAAGGAATAAAAACGTCAAATTGTACAAACTCGCAAGATTGGTAACATTAATAAATGCCAAAATTTTCGTGTGGAATAATCAATGTTGCTCAACATTTTTCACAAATTTGAACAGAGTACAAGGCTTTATACGTAACACATCTATACAAGACTTTTCATTTTTATCACAAATAAATCGATGCTAATATCCAGGGACCGTAAGAGTTATTCCTTTTTTCATAAAAGTCAGATGAAAACAGTTATTTTTTCATTTTTATTTTTTTGAACAAAAATAACAGTTATATATTGATTATTTATTCTTTAAAGAAATTAACGTGATTTAATAATTTAGTTAACTTTAAATTTTTATTTTAATGTGTATTTATCATTGGAATTTCTTATGCACGTAAAAATAATTATTAAAAGTCAACTAAATTATTAAAACACGTACATTTCTTTAGAGAATAACTGTTATTTTTGTTCAAAAAAATATAAAAATAAAAAAATAACTGTTATTTATGTTTAAATAAATAAAAATAAAAAAAAACAGTTATTTTTGTTCAAAAAAAATAAAAATAAAAAATAACTGTTAAGTTTGATCGAAAATATATAAATCAAAATTTTAAAAATCAATATATTTTATCATTGACAAATGCATAAGGAACAATATCGTATACTTGAATCAGTTTTTCGACATTTACTTCTATATGCTTTTTTGTTTTAAAATTCCAATATAACTGTTATTTTTGGTCCCTGCTAATATCCCTTATAAATACTTTTTATTCAACACAACACTTAAAAATACTTTTATTTTAAAAAATTATTTCATTTCATAAAATTTTTACTTATCAAACGTAAGATTTAGAGTTGGCAAATCGTTATTTAAGTTGGCAGCTTTATAGCATACTCAACTAAAAACATTTGGGTATTACAATACCTAAAATGAGTTTGGTTGTGCATAAGTTGGGATTACTCTAACACGACCAAACTGAGTTGAGTGGAGAAATGCAAAAGGGGCATTAATATTTTATACTGACCTAAATTTTAATTTTAAAAGATTTTGTTATTCGTGCTCAATTCCCAGCTTTTATTCCTGATAAAAACACTTGAAATTTATTGTTGATGGGATAAGCTATTCCCATGCGCATTTCACTGGTTGCTTAGGCCAGATCATCAGGAAACTTCATCCATAAAGATTTCAGAAAAACTAAAGATATTAAACCAAATTAAACTGTCAAACGTATAAGACTTAAAAGCAACAGTTCCACTTGTAACAATATCAAAGTTTAAACAAAAACATCAACAATAAACAGTGAGTTTATCTCATCTTACATTCCCCACTGACCTAAATAATATTATATACGAACTAAAGTTTAAGCTTTATTTTTATACCCTGCAGATAAGCCAACGGGCTTCGCGGGATTAGATATAAGATTCTAAATGCATATCAAGACAATGTAAATAAATAATTGAATTGATAAAAAAGTAGCAAAAATAACAAGGTAAGTTTATTTTATAGGAAATTGTACGAGTATTTATTGTTTTCTGTACTGTATAGAGACAAATTGGTTGCCAAAATGTTTTAATTTTCAAATAAATGTTTTAATATTCAAATAAATTATAAAATGTAATCAATCAGCTGCGCTTTAATTTATTAGTAACTTGGTATTTACCCAAGCTTTACCCATAATTAAATGCAAAATTTTGGTGCTAAAAGCAACCAACTGTGAAAAATGATAATTATGAATATGCGCCTATGATTTTTTTAATCATCCATTCCAATTTTGCAAGTATATACTAATAGTTACCAACACAGATAACAACCTTTATAGTCCGAGCACTCGCTTTTTTTTTATTACTTGTATTTGTTCAAAAATAGATGAAACTATTACACTTTTGTTTTATGTCTCTCGTTTTAGAAATCTTATGTTGTGGTGAAAAAATGAAGATACCTATTCCTTCCTGCCTAACAGTTATGTTGGTTATGCAATGTGTTTCATCTATACAAATTAGTAGCCAAAAAACTTTAGAAACATCATCAGTATCACCGCCTACATCTACCTTAAAGTCGTCGTCTCATCAATCACATGTATCAACGGGAACATTGTTAACTCCTGCTCGTAAAGGAATACAATATTCTAATTCTCACACATCATTGCATATAATTAGCAAGTTTGAAACAGCTGATTTAAGAACTGAAAATACTAGTAATGCTTCGTCTTCTTTTGCATCCTCTAAACTGCAGCTGTTTCAGAAAAATGAAAAATTTAATGAAAGTATATCATCAAGCGCTGAATCGACAGCAACATCTTCAATATTAGGAGAAGAAAACAACAATTTTAGTACAATTATTACACATAAGGTTAACGTTGATACAACATTAAATCATTTGGTTGTAGATACGGTTACTGGTCGTGTTTATGTTGGAGGAGTAAATAGATTGTATCAATTATCTCCCGATTTAGAAATTCACGAAACCGTTAAAACAGGCCCAAAAAATGATTCGGTTGAATGTTCAATACTAGATTGTCCTGTACATGCCCAACGCAAACCCACCGATAATTATAATAAGGTTTTATTAATCGACCGTGCTACTTCTCGTCTGATAGTCTGCGGAAGCCTTTTTCAGGGTACATGCACTGTAAGAAATCTGCAAAATGTATCAATCGTTGAGCAAGAAGTACCCGACGCAGTGGTGGCAAATGATGCCAATTCTTCCACTGTGGCATTTATTGCTCCAGGTCCTCCTCAGCATCCTGTAACAAATGTTATGTATGTGGGAGTGACATACACAAATAATTCGCCGTATCGCAGTGAAATACCTGCGGTTGCTTCTCGTTCGTTAGAAAAAACGAAAATGTTTCAAATAGCCTCGTCTGCAGTTACTACTGGTACTCGAACATTTATAAATTCGTATGCTAGAGAAGGATACTTGGTTACCTACATTTATGGTTTTAGCTCAGAACGTTTCTCTTACTTTTTGACTACACAATTAAAACACAATCATCATTCAAATCCCAAAGAATATATAACAAAACTTGTCCGCATCTGTCAAGAAGATTCCAATTATTATTCATATACGGAAATACCCGTGGACTGTATAAGCACTGAACAAGGTGGTACAAAATATAATCTTGTACAGGCTGCCTATCTTGGCAAACCTAGTGCAGATTTAGCCGACAATCTGTCGATAACACCACAGGATGACGTCCTGTTTGCAGTTTTTTCTGAAGGACGTGGTAATCAATCAACTGACAACTCGGCTTTGTGCATATACTCTTTGAAAGCTATTCGTCGCAAATTCATGCAAAATATTAAGTCCTGTTTTAACGGTGTTGGCTCAAGAGGTCTAGATTTTATATCACCCAATATGGCATGCGTACCAACTAAGTTACAAACTATTGGTGAAGATTTTTGTGGTCTTGATGTAAATTCACCTTTAGGAGGAGATCAGCCTATTACTGCAGTTCCTGTGGCCATGTTTAAAGATAATTTAACATCGATTGCTGCAACAAGCACAAGTGGATATACAGTGGCATTTATCGGTACTAAAAATGGTTGTTTGAAGAAAGTTGTTGTCGAATCTAGTACAATAGCAAATGAGTATGCTAACATACCAATTAATGTTGGATCTCCAATTCACCGGGATATGCATTTCGATAACCAAAATCTCCATTTATATGTAATGTCGCAATCTCAAGTGGCCAAAACTAAAGTATATGACTGCAATGATTACAAGACCTGTGGTGAATGTCTTGGAGCACGTGATCCTTACTGTGGGTGGTGTTCCTTAGAAAATAAGTGTTCGCCAAGATCTACATGTCAGGATGATGTAAACGATCCTCTTTACTGGATAAGTTACAAAACCGGTAAATGTACAACAATAACTAGCGTAATGCCGCATCAATTACAACGCACCACGGCTCGTACATTAGAATTAATAATCGACCATTTGCCTCAACTCAAAGAAAATTTGGTTTGTGCTTTTACCACAGAGGAGAAGGCCCTGTTTACAAATGCTACAAAAAAACGCAATGGTGTTAATTGTACGACACCCCGAACTGACATGTTGCCACAAATTCAACAAGGAAAACATCACTTTACAGCAAAATTATCGGTACGCACTCGAAACGGTCCGGATTTAGTATCAACTGATTTTACATTTTTCGACTGCAGCACACATTCCTCATGTACACGATGTGTTTCATCAGAATTCCCGTGTGATTGGTGTGTTGAAGCGCATCGTTGCACACATGATACAGCGGAAAATTGTCGTAATGATATACTTGTTACGGGAGTAAGTCGAATAGGGCCCAGTTATCGTTCCGGTCCTGGTTTCTGTCCTACAATCAATGCCACAGGAGATGGCAGTGAGGTTTTAGTTGCCGCTGGTACTAGTAAATCTATTAAAGTTAAAGTACATATTATTGGACAATTCATAGTTCAAACTCGATTTGTTTGCCAGTTTAACATTGAAGGTCGTGTAACTAGCCTAAATGCTCAACTATTAGGTGATACAATTTACTGCGACAACATGGAGTTTCAATATACATCCAGATCACCAAACTTGACTGCAACATTTGCCGTCATATGGGGTGGTTCCAAACCTTTGGATAATCCTCATGACATTCATGGTAAGTATTTTACCAATTGTTGTACACATGTACATACTTATGGACGATCAGGGCTGTGGAGTCGTCTAAAAAAAAAAAAATAATTCCGACTCCAACAGCTTACATTTTTAAAGTCCAACTCCAACTCCGAATTCGATTCTATATGTATGTGGACATGTACTGGTTCCTCAAAAATTTTAAATTTTCAGTAGCGACAAAAACGTTTTTTTTATATGTCGAGGGCTTCTACTCAAAAAGTACTATGTGCAAAACCACAATATTACAGAAGAGCGAAAAACTGTTTTTCTCGTTAACTGTAAGAGTAATAACTAATATGTTTGATAGCATTTTAACAGGCTAAAGTTTCGTCGATTCGAACATTGAAATAAGCAGATAGCATTTTTTGAACAATAATAAAAATGTACAGTACAAATAAAAACGTGCAGTCCCCAAAATATACGAACCCACCACCTAGAGTTCGAAAATTTCAGGTGTGGGGTTAACAATTTATAAATCAATCTTTATAAAACCTGACTTCACAGTAATATAATTCGTTGTCTAATTTAAATAAAATATGATTTGTTTCAGAAATATTAATAGGCTTAATAAAGTAATTTTCTGGAGGGTATTTAATAGTGGATATATCATAAATTATGTATCGCTCATCACACAATTCGGTTGGATAAAAAAAAAAAATTATATCAAATTTCGATACAGTAATAACTTTTTTGAAATATAGTTCTTCTTAGAGTGCATTTCGAAAGACCGCCTTATATGGGACCTATGGTGAATTATTGATCGATTATCAAAATTACATGGTGTTATTTATATCTTATTTGTTCCGGTTTTAGTCGCATTTTTATGATTTCCCAGATTGGGCCTTGTATGTGGGCTGTGGCAAATTATCTTATGAAACTAATACAAACTAAATCTTAAATACGGGTTTAGGCGTACAAAAGTTTTTTTCGAGAGTGTGCTTTATATGGCACGTATTTAAAATTATAGACCGATTTATTTATTTCAACATTTCTAACTAAAAAACATTGTATTTAGACTTGGAAAAGGCTCCAGATTGATTCCCACTTTAGGTATTAGATACCCCCTCTGTGCGCTATAGGAATTCATTGTGATGGTTATTCACATGTATTCAAAAGTAAGTACATATGTACATTAGGGTGGTCGTTAACTATATGGATCAAATTTTTTTTCTATTTTTCCATGCTCTAACCCCCCAATTAGGTGGGTATTGATAAAAAAAAACAACTCTAAAAAATTTTTAGGACGATCGGCGAAGGCTAAGCTAAGTTTGAGAAAAATCGTAAAGTCCGACTTGTATGACTTATATTTAGGAAAATATTAGTTTTACATAAAAATCGTTTTCTAAGAAGTTGTTCTTAGTAAAGTTTCCAACAACTTTTGCCTTAACAAGTTTTCTCTAAAACTCATATTGAACAAAACCTAATTAAAATAAAAAGTAAACAGCAGAATTGATGCGAATTGTTTCTTTAGAACTGTTTTTTCTTACACACGTCAATTCAGCTTTAATATTTGTGCTTGTGTGCGTTTGCTTAAAAAAAAAATAGTCAAGCGCATATCATTTGTTTCTAACGTACCACGGTTGATAAAGTCAATGCAATTGTACTTTTTTGATACAATTCAAAGCCAAAAAGTACGGTGGTACCCTAGGGTGGCCGTTAAAATCAAAAGTTGGATTTATTTAGGTCTCACTAGCCAATTTGGTGGGTATTGATAAAAAAACAACTCAAAAATTTTTAGGACGATCGGCGAAGGCTAAGCCGTCCCTCAAGCCCACCAAAGTTTGAGAAAAATTATAATTCACATGAAATCTGACTTTTATGTTTACTAACTTAGAAATATTAATTTTGTAGAAAATTTGTTAACAAGTTTTTCTTTATCTCTTATTAAACAAAATAAACTGAAAATATCTAATAAGCCACTAAAAAATCTAATTTTTAATTCATTAAAGAAACGCATTTTCTATGAATAAGTTTTGTTGAAAAACATTTGTATTATTTATTTAAAAAAAAAAACCGACGAGCCTGGCACCTGGCGTTTTACCCTAATTCGGGTACGCTGAATTCAGTGGTGCTAACCGTTTTTTAGGTTAGCTCTTGTTTTCAAAATTTCGAAAACGGAGGAGGTTGCACAGCGTAACTCAAAAACGGTTTACTTTATAAAATAAACTAAAAAAAAAACGAAATTCCGCAATAATATTACCGTTAACAATTGTTATAGGTTTTTATAACATGCGTAGTCGTTTTAGAAACCAAATTTTTTTGGCAATGGGGATAAAACCAGCGTTTAAAAAGCTGCAGTTGAGATAGTAAAAGTCATAAGATTGTGCTGTAACTTCGACATCTTCATTTGTCATTGGACAAAATAAACTGTTGCCTTTACTTCTGATTCATTAAATGAAAACAGTCGCAGTGAAGGCAAAAGCAAAAAACGAGATGTTGTACACAACATAGAACATCGGCAGTCAACATGTTCGGAAGTGTTTGTTTTGACCGACTGAAACTTTTAAAAAATCCCGTAGTTAACGAAGATGGGACGTTGCGTTTGTGTTTTTGTTTTCCATATTTTTTTTAAATAATACATGCGTACATAAATACAAAAATATGTACATACATATTGATTTATTTTTAAGCTTAACAAATCTTTTTAATTTTTTGAAATTAAATAAAACTTTAAATAACATTATTGCTTTCATATACATACAATGAGCACAAAGTCCCATCTTCGTTAACTTCGGGATTTATTAAAAGTTTCAGTCTGTCAAACCAAACACTTTCGAACATGTCGGCTGCCGATGTTCTTTGTTGTGTGCAACTTTTCGTTTTTTGCTTTTGCCTTCACTGCGACTGTTTTCATTTAATGAATCAGAAGTAAAAGCAACGGTTTATTTTTGTCTAATGAAAAATCAGAAAGTGGAAGAAAAACCAATGTTTGGATTTTGACTGCAGCTTTTTAAACCCTGGATAAAACAAATTATGTGAGGTTGGTCATACTTTTGACCCAACTAAGGGCAATCTTGACGCTGCAGTGGCCAAATTTAAGAATTATATTAAACCGGCATATTTGTATGGGAGCCCCCCTAAAGGCGCGAGATACAAGGCAATTATGTTTTAAGAAAATGTTAAGCACAAAAAACTAATGAAGGTCCGTCATATATTTAATCCCCCTTGGGGCGATTCCTTGGCAGTTCTGGGGTTTTTTCTTCAATATATTTCTAGTCTGTATTGTCAATTTTATTTGAGAGCCCCCTTAAAGAATAAAGAAAGCGTGCAGGTATGTTACAGGGATGATAAATGAGAAAACCAATATCGTACTTACGAACTTCTACAATCGTTCTTTTTCGACCCCAAAAGTACACTTGAAACCATTGGTACATACGGTCTATTTCGTTCCTTTGTTTTTATAATATTTTGCCATGAAGCCTTATATGCTGCCGCTGATACTTGGTTTAGAATGTGGCATATGCAATCGTCCAATGATCAAGTCAAAATCTATCAAAATCTATTCACAATAGCGAAGTTTAGTGTTTGGTGCAAATGGTCTTGCAAAGAGCAAATGCAAAATATCATAGCTGTTTTGTTAAATCCAACAACAACATACACAGAGTTTATTTCAGATTTCATAAAAACGCTACGAAATTCTGCATTTGCACTTTGGCAAAACCATTTGCACCAAAGACTGAAATCAGTTTATATTCATTGGACAGTAAATACGAGTTGCCATTTTATATCAATTAAAAATATTTAGGTTTGAAAAATTTGGAAATAGTACCAAATGAGTCACAGGGGTACCACCTTACTTTTTGGCTTTGAATTGTATCAAAAAAGTACAATTGCACCAACTTTATCAACCGTGGTACGTTAGAAACAAATTATATGCGTTTGACTATTTTTTTTAAGCAAACGCACACAAACAAAAATATTAAAGCTGAATAGACGTGTGTAAGAAAAAACAGTTCTTAAGAAAAAATTCGCATCAATGCTGCTGTTTACTTTTTATTTTAATTAGGTTTTGTTCAATATGAGTTTAAGAGAAAATTTGTTAAGGCAAAAGTTGTTGGAAACTTTACTAACAACAACTTCTTAGAAAACGATTTTATGTAAAATTAATATTTTCCTAAATATAAGTCATACAAGTCGGACTACGATTTTTCTCAAACTTTGGCGGGCTTGAGAGACGGCTTAGCCTTCGCCGATAGTCCTAAAAATTTTTTGGAGTTATTTTTTTTTATCAATACCCACCAAATTGGCGAGTGAGACCTAAATAAATCCAACTTTTGATTTTAACGGTCACCCTAATGTACATAACAGAGAATGACAACAAGTACAGAGGTATTTACCCACGCTTGTCGTTATTGTGTATATACATACATACATATTTATAACACAAATAATAACAACAGCTATTGTTGTGCGTAGCAAAAAGTATGGTGATTACTTATTCTTATGCACGGCATTATTTCACGCAATCATATTCAGTAAACAAAAATACATGAATATTATGCAGATATTATTCAATACCCATGAATGTGTTTTGGTTATCTGCCATACATATAAAATATTCATGTTTAAAAAAATACCTTCAGTATTTTTGGCACTTCTGTGCAAAAATAAAAAAAAATTTTATTTATTATATTTATGGGACTATGTACATATTTTTTATGATACATAATTTGTCCGTAACATCAGCAGAACCTATGTAAAACTACACATAAGTTATACATTTTTACAAAAAATAGGATAGGTGGTAGGGCGAAGCTATCTAACAGATTTTGTTGAAATTTAAAACAAAGATAGACCCATATTTACATGGACACATAAGCTATGTATTTTTAAAAAAATAGGATCACGAGGGGATATAGGTGGCAATTTATGCCTCTCCCAACATTTCTAACAGATTTTAATGAAATTTAAAACATATATCGATCCATATTTATTTAGACACATAAGCTGTGTATTTTAAAAAATAGGATCACAAGGGGAAGGGGATAGTTTTATTCCTCTCCAAAACTATCTAACAGATTTCAATGAAATTTAAAACATAGAAAGGTCCCTACTTATATGGACACTTAAGCTATGTATTTTTAAAAAAATAGGATGACGAGGCGAGATAGGGGGCAATTTCTACCTCTCCAAAACTATCTAACATATCTAACAGAAATTATAATTATATTTACAACATTTATGTCAAAAAAGTTTTCAACTGCACTGGTTAGATAATTTTAAAGTACAGCAAACGAAAAAACTAAACGCAAATATTTCTGTTAACATTTAATCACAATGAATGGTTTTGGCTGTAAATACATTTAAAACATACTAAATATCCATACTTAATTTTCTATTTTTAAAGCTGACTTAAAACTTTGACTTTGAAATTTTTGTTAAAACAAAATGTATTAAAAGTTTTCTCATTTTACCTATCAATTAAAAAAAATTTAAATTAGTGTGAACTGCTAGAATGTTTGAAAATTTAAAGCAAGAACTGTATCGAAGAAAACTCAAATAAAATCTTCTACATACATATATGCTTTAATGACAGTTTCGTAAAGCAAATAATTTTTTTTTTTTAATTTTACCATAATTTATTTTCAACACTGTAATTGTTAAAATATAAACGCAGTTACCATTTGTCGCTGTCACACGCACATAGCGTAGATAAGTGACACGAGACGGAAAACATATATGGAGTTTATGTATGCATGTTAGTATTGATTTGTATGTTGTGCTTATAAGAAAGAGTATAACAACCACTCAATACATTAATATACATAAATATGTATTTATAGCGTTTGCTTAAAACACATGCACACGAGATGTTTTTTACATCTCATAGTTTGAAAAAAAAATACATAGATTCTGTAAAGATCTATATATTTTTTAAATTTCATTAAAATCTGTTAGGTAGTTTTGGAGATGCAGAAATCTCCCTCGTGATCCTATTTTTTTTTTTAAATACATAGCTAATGTGGCCATTAAAATAGGGATCTATATATGTTTTAACATACATTAAAATCTGTTAGATAGTTTTGGAGAGTCATTAATTGCCCCCTATTTCCCCTTTTGATCCTGTTTTTTAAAAATTACATACTAGCTCATGTGTCTATATAAATATGGATCTATCTATGTTTTGAATTTCATTAAGATCTGTTAGATAGTTTCGGAGAAGCAAAAATTGTCCCCAACTGCCCCTTGTTGTCCTAACTTTTTAATATTGTTTTAAACCATCAGTGAAAGTACCCCTTTGCAACGCATGTTTGGGTTTGTAAATAGGTTGAGTAGTTCTCGAGTTATAACAGCTTTGAAAAATATCTCGATATTTTTTTGAATAACAACACAAAAAAATTTTTTCCTAGTTCCAAAATTTTTAAAATTGCATTTACCATCTCTGCTCTCTGTCTGTATATTAACGTTATACATACCCAAATACACATACTTATTTATTCTTACTAGTATGGGCCAGGAGTCGACACAAACGACTGCAATCTCGAAATACAGACTTTGCTTAGTACACTGAATGGGGGTCCAGAACTAATATTTTAATCTGATACATACTTCATTACAATCGCATAATATCTTCTCTATCTATGGTAGTGTGGGTACTAAAACAGAATGATTGAAATAATTTATAATATTTTTTTTGGAAAATTTGTTTTTCTATCCACACCACCAAAGGTAGAATGTTTATTATTCGTTTATGCTGAACAAAAATGCAGCTTATTATAAATTGTATGAATTGGTCCAAAATTACACATGCCCCTCATACAAAGATCTTTCTGGAATAAAAGTTTGTGCCAATTAACAATCATACTATATTGTTATTGACATTTAATTTGACCAAAAAATATTTTATTGTAACCTTAATAATTTTATTAAATCTTTGATCATAGGTCCCATACAATCACCCCTATCGCAAACAACTACTCCCATGAAAATATTCCCATATTTTTTTATTTCGTATTGTGAATGATTCCCATAACAAATATTTTGGGAATGAATTCCCAAACTTAAAAAATTTGTCATCGCCAATGTTTACTCCCGCGAATTTTTTTAATAAATAAATTCCCAACAAGTGTTGATGTGAACGAGAAGGGAACATGTAAATTTTAATTTGTATTCTAAAGTAGGACTCAATTAAATTACTTTTTCCTTTTATTGAAGGAGTGTACATTAGTGTGTCCCAAAAAAATTTTTTTTTAAGATTTTTATAGGTGCCCCAGCATTTTTTTATAGCTTATAGAGTAAAGTATTTTTGTGATTTTTTTCAGATTTTTGGGAAGAGGTTTAGAGGTCGCTAAAATCGAATTTAACCCAAAAATCGAGTTTTCTCGACTTTCTTTGAATTTTTGTCATTACTCGGCCCATAAGCAAGATTTTCTTTGTAACTTAGTCAATATTTTTAATGAAAACTTCTCAAACTTTAATTCTCTGTGCAGGTTTTATAGGGTTCGCTTATTTTTTTTGCTCATTTGGGTCCCCTTAGTGACCTTTTTGTGTAAATTTAGTATACATTTGAAAATTAATGCTTCTTAACTTTTAAAATTTATATTGAAGTTAAAAAAAGTAATGATTGAGTTGAAAAGATAGATAAATTTTGATTCATTTAAAAAAAAAAAATAATTGAATTTGCTCTTACTGTTCCAAAGTTATGCCCTTTTTAAGTTTTGTACCCATTTTGTGAAAATAAAAATACCCAAAAAAAAATTAAAAAACTAGTTTTTTTAAGCTTTCAATTATTTATTACAGCTTTTACGATGCAGCTCTATGCTCTGCAATAAATTCTGAAAGTCTGTTTCAGAGGTTGTTAGATTAATGTAAGTATTAGCCAAGGCTACGCCGCGTTCTGCGACATCATTTACGACGTGCAATTGCTGAACTTTGTTCTTTGCTTCATTAAATGATTTGTTTGTATGCCATTTTTCTGGATCTGTTTGTAAAAAATCAACAGAAATGTTGCTGGCTTGAAAAAACGCTAGGCTAGCTTCGGATATGAAATCTTGAATTTGTTTGTTTTGAAGGCTGTTTTCTGATAATTCAGCTTTAACTAATTCTTTGCCGTTACTTGGTGCGTGTTAATTTTGGACCATTAAACGCAAAGTTTTGGTGTCGATACGTTCATCAAAAAACGCTAAGGCAGCCAACTTACCGGATAGGTACCACTGATGCCGCAGAAAAGTTTTCAACGTGGCGCGTGCGATTGATTCGTTTAAACTTTTGTAGTCATCCAATTGCTTCAATAAACTTAAATCATTGAGAGGAGCGTATGTAGGGCATTGACATAGGTACCACTTTTTTAAGTATATTCTCAAAATAAATGAATTAAATTCAAGCAAGGCGTCAATTTTTGAAGCGTTTATGAAGGATTGCAGCTGGTTTTGAAAAATGCATATTTTTAAAGAATATATAATTTTCATCATCCAGCGTGCCCGATTGATGGCTCCAGGAGCTTTTATTGTCGGAAGGGGCCCAGATGTATCACCCAAAAATATAAGGCTCAGTTGAAGCAGTTCTTTGTAATCTTCTCTCGGGTGCATTTCCCGAAGTTGCGTTTTTATAAAAATGTTTAAATCTTCGCGTATATATTTCGGTATAATTTTTTTTAACAATTTTGTGGTTTATGCAATCGGAAATTTTGTCCTTGTCAATGGACTCCCAAGTTTGCTGAAGAGTGGAGAAAACTTTGATTTGTGGTGATGTAGTGTGTTCTTCAATACCAAGTTTTTTAATTTTTTTTTTGGGTATTTTTGTTTTCACAAAATGGGTACAAAACTTAAAAAGGGTATAACTTTGGAACAGTAAGAGCAAATTCAATTATTTTTTTTTAAATGAATTAAAATTTATCTATCTTTTCAACTGAATCATTACTTTTCTTAACTTCAATAGAAATTTAAAAAGTTAAGAAGCATTAATTTTCAAATTTATACTAAATTTACACAAAAATGTCACTAAGGGGACCCAAATGAGCAAAAAAAATAAGCGAACCCTATAAAACCTGCACAGAGAATTAAAGTTTGAGAAGTTTTCATTAAAAATATTGACTAAGTTACAAAGAAAATCTTGCTTATGGGCCGAGTAATGACAAAAATTCAAAGAAAGTCGAGAAAACTCGATTTTTGGGTTAAATTCGATTTTAGCGACCTCTAAACCTCTTCCGAAAAATCTGAAAAAAATCACAAAAATACTTTACCCTATAAGCTTCCAAAAAACGGTGGGGCACAACAAACTTTTTTTTTTTGGGACACACTAGTGTACATAAAGAAAATGAAGATAAACACTTTTTATTATTTATTTTATTATATTTTATTAGCATTTTATTTTGTATATTTTTCTTTCACAATACATGCACTGACAAGTTTCTCACAATAGAGACTTTTGTTTACAAAGCACTGACAAATAATTCACAATAGACATTTTTACTCCCAAAATATTTGCGATACCGTTTTGTTGGGGATGGGAATTTAGGTTTGATCCCATATATCATATTCCCATAACATTCGCGATAGGGGTGAATACCATCAAATCCTTAGAAATTTTGGTATTAATAAAAAATTTGGCAACGATAACTTTTGTAACAGCTACCATGTGAACTTCGTGTTGGTACATCCATTTTAACCATTGGTCCCATATGAACACCCTCCCTAAAATCTCTTTCGTGATTTCCATGATTATTTATTACACACATCAGTACAATCGAATAATTGCAAATGTGTATTTAGTTTTCTTTTTGGCAGAGTTGTTGTTTTTGTACCCACACCACCAATGTTGGACAGGGTGTTATGCGTTTGTGCTGAATAAGAAATGGTGCCTATTGCAAATAGTGAGAATCGAAAATAGCTTTTAATGAAGTAAAAATTTCAAAAATAAAGTGTGATTGAGTTTAAGCCACACTTAAAAGAAACATCTAAGATGTAAGTATCATCATTCGATTTGTTGAAGACCTATTACATATCCGTAATATTGTGGAATGTTTTCTTCAAAGTCCATCAATCCCATTCGTCTAGTTACCGCCGCGGGGCATTTTTTAAGAATTTTAGATTTTTGAAAATCAGTATAAAACTTTGTCACTTTTAATTTAAAATTATATTATTTCATGCAATTATAAATTTAGTCAATAAATACTTTACTTAAATCTAAACTAATTAACACCAAACACTTATTTATTTAAACTAACACCAAAACATATAAAAAAAAAACGCAAAGGGCCACCACCATACTTATAATGTTTTTTTTTTCTTTCATTATTTATTTATTGAATCTTCATATATTAAATATGAACTAACAATAATTAATCAAATCTTAACCTAATACGTTATTTCTTCATCGCGGGTTCTGTTCACTTTTATAGGTGTTTATCGCTCATCTAATTGGATAAGTGCTGCAGTGTCTTCTTCTTAAGCGAGTGTGGCCGCTATCATTTAAAATATTTCGTGCTAGTGGGTTCGGGTGCAATTCGAGCCTTTTTAAGTATTTTACTGCATATTTCGTAATCATAGTTTTAACTAATGGAACATTAAGATCCTTGTGAATATTTGAGTTTTTAACATACCAAGGGGCAGCTGTGATTATTCGAAGTAGTTTATTTTGGCGCCTTTGAATTTTTTCGATATTAGAGGCCGAGGCAGTGCCCCATAACTGAATACCATGGCACCAGATTGGCTTTAAGATGGATTTGTAAAGAAGAAGTTTGCAGTCGAGACTAAGGACAGAGTTTATTCCAATAAGCCAATGAATTTGGATGGCTTTTAGTTTCATTTGAGTTAATTTTGCCTCTATATGGCTTTTCCACGTTAAACGGCGATCTAGATGAATACCGAAGTATTTTACATGCGAATTTTGAGGTATTATTTGATTATTGATTTTTATAGGGGGCATGATTCCCGACGCAACGTGAATGTTATATGTACGATCCTGTAGGTATCGAGATGCTTCTTGACGGTTTTCGTGCACGCTCAAAAAAGCTGTATCATCAGCAAATGTTGAAGTTTGTGTGTAGTTGTTTGTTGGCATATCCGAGGTATATATTAAGTATAAAAGTGGGCCCAGGATGCTTCCCTGAGGGACTCCAGCGTCAATTTGCTGAGGAGAGCTTAAATAATCACCTTCTTTAATAATAAATTTTCGACCGACTAAGTAGCTTTCTAACAGCTTGTGTGTGTTTACTGGTAAGTTGAGCTTCAATTTATGTAATAAGCCTTCACGCCAGACTTTATCAAAAGCTTGAGAAACATCGATGAAGAGAGCGGAACAATATTTTTTTTTCTTCAAAGGCTTTTCTTATTGCGTTTACTATACGATGGGTTTGCTCAATTGTGCAGTGTTCTCTTCTAAAGCCGAATTGGTGGTTAGGAATACATCTATTTTCATTTAAAATTGGGGTTAATTTTGACGCTAACAGCTTCTCAAACAGCTTTGATATATTAGAAAGTAAGCTTATAGGCCTATATGACTCAACTTTTGTGTGATCCTTTCCAGTAGCTCGTTTCTGTATTTCTCGCATCGTAAAATTTCTTACATGAAGTGTGAAACAAAAAATTCCATCGTTTCTCGATTTATGAGATAAAAGTGTTTCTGTATTTGAATGCGAAAACAGACACAACAAATTTTGTTTATACTGGAATATTTCCAGTCAAATAAAAGCAAAACGTCAACAAAAGAAATAAATATAATAAAAACAGGGCTGCCCGATTTGACGAGTTATCGTCATCTTGACGATTTTTTGTTCCGATATTAACAAAGTGACGTTTTGATGATTTTTGCTAAAAAAGTGACGAAAGCAAAAGCAAAAACAAAATCAAAAATATTTTATAATTTTGTTGTTACTTTCTATAGAAATTCATCTTGAATTTTTAAATTTCAAACACTTCTATTTTGTGGCGTTGACAATTGAAAAAAAAAATAATATGAATGTCTGTAGAAAGCAACAACAATTTTATAAAATATTTTTGATTTTGTTTTTGCTTTTAATGAAATTGTTGGCGTTGCGTTTTACACTTAGTCTTCGAAATAAGATAATTGTAAATATTTTTATATGTTTGTTTATTAGAAAAAAAGATATCTTTAGAAACAAGGGTTAAATTTTTATATTTATCCCTATTGTGAAAATTGTCCTCGAAATTGTTTGTCTCTTCCCTAAAAAATGTATCGGCAAAAGCAAAATTTTGAGGGAAAGTAATGGACCGACTTGGCTTATTTTGAACATTTAATACTTTTTATATACATATACAAAATATGATTGGTATTTGATATTCTTATCTTAAATGTACACTTTTGTGCCAAAAACATTATTCCGGCAAGAACGAAATTTTTTTGTCTCCCAGGAAAAACTTTTTCAAAATGGATAGCTTCTTTCACTCGTTATTTAGTAGCTTTCTTCCATAAGAACTTCGATAACTTCTGTTTTCTGGATGAATTTAGATAAAAAAATGACTTACTTTTGAATTTGTTCATTTTGGTACAACCCTTGTAAAATTCATTAGTTTTTCAGTAGAATTGTATGTAGTGCTTTTATGTGTTTCTGATTACTTAACATATTATTTTGTAGGCGAAGATTTTACTGGGTCTTTAACCCGTTTATTTATGAACCGATTGTTTAATTTTAACTACCAGGTATTCTACTAAGTCTATTTCAGGTAAAAAAGAAAAAGATTATAGGAATAGGTAAATTAAAGATTTATATCTCAGCCATTTGTAAACCTATGTTTCAAAATGAATTTTTATATAATTAAGCGATATGTACAATATCAATTAATTTATATAAATAAAATGAAATATATATATATATATATATATATATATATATATATATATATATATATATATATATATATATATATATTTGTAAACCGATATAGTTAAATTTCAATAATATACTAATTCGGACTACATACGATATAAATATAAAACAACGTTGTCACTATCAATTCCATAAAAACCCAGAATATTTACAATACTATAATTTTCCATTTTGATCTCGGTTTTTGTAAATATGAATATATCTATTTTAAAAAATATTTATTTTATTTTTTGTTTAAAATGATATTTTCTCATGCCTTTGTGTAACTTCTCCAGGGAAAAATAACAATTTTAAATTGTTATCGTTAACAAATCGTTATTGTTAGCAAAATAAATATAAATTTAATGAAATTATTAAATACCCATGAACTTTAACTATGTTTTTCAGGGATGATAAATGAGAAAACCAATATCGTACCAACGAACTTTTAAAATCGTACTTTTTCGGCCCCAATAGTACTAAATCTTTTTTTTTATATTTAAAAACAAAAATTTAAATTAACAAAAATAAAAGGTACTTAAAATTCATTTGTTCATGTAAAGTATAGAAAGCAAAAATACATGATCATTAATTATACATAATAATAGGGTGGGTAAAATTTTTTCGCGTCTAAAGCACATCGCGATTCTTTTTCTATAAGTCATTCCAAGAAACTTTTCCAAAGAAACCATAGCTCAAAAATGAATTTCGGGCCCCAGATTTTTCAAAATAGTTAGTTTTCCAAAATATTCAAGAATAGAGGCAAACAAATTAAATTTGGTCTAGCCAAACCTGTATCATACGGTTTTTAGGGTCGAGAAATCCATTATCATACACTTTTTAGAATTTCCAAATTTATTGCGTTTACAATTTTCAATATGTACTGCAGAAACAGGAAAGGAGTAGAAAGTCCGAATATAATAAAAAATTTTTATTTAGCACTTGTAAAATCTCCTTCAAACTAATTCGGAGTAAAATAATAATTGAGTGGGGTTTCCACAGCTCCAAAATTCTGTTGATTACTTTTTGACGTGACAGCCATCATGTTGACGAATATTTGAAAATATTATGAATTCGTTCCAAAATAATCTTGAATTGAGAGGAAGACGACTATGTAGAACGTTTGCAGAACCGGTTTCCTACATCTTTTAAAGACTTGTCGATATCATCAGAAAATGCACTCTTTTATGCTGCCGGTGATTCTAAATTTAGAATGTGGCATAAGCAATCTTTCAATGAACAAGTGCAAAAATCTGTTCGCAATAGCGGAGTTCAGTGTTTGGTGCAATTGGTCTTGGTAGGTTAGAAAAATTGGAAATAGTACCAAATGAGTCACGGGGGTACCAGCGTACTTTTTAGTTTTGAACTGTACCAAAAAAAGTACAATTGTACAAACTTTATCAACCCTGATGTTTTTGTTTGATTATTTTTTAATAAAAGTCGAAACAAATTTGTTTAAAATTGATTTTAAATTGCACGATTTTTAAAACAAAACAGACGATCTTTTTTATATTTTTTCTCAGGAAATTGACGATTTTGACACAAATTTGTCTGGCAGCACTGATTAAAACCAAAACAAGAAAAGGCTAAAAAAAATTTAAAATAACAAAATATAACAATTGTTTTTTGTTTATTTTCATCATATAAATTATGCATTCATCATTTATATTCCTTCTATTTTTTTATTTATTTTAAAAAAATAGTATATAAACATATTTTAAATTCAAAATATCTACATTTTGTTTTTCTCGCCACCAATTTCAAATGTGACTTATTTTGACAGCTCTTGAAAGAAACATTTCGTCAAATATTGTTATAGAAACACTTTTTCTCGCATCCTTCCAATAATTGCTGGAAAATTATATAAGTGACTGATAATTCTCGCAAAAAAAAGATACAGAAACACTTGTGTGAGAAAAACCATTTTTTGTTTCATTTCACACTATTTTTGTTGCAATTCACACGTTTCATGCGAAAAGTTTTACGATGTGAGAAATACAGAAACGGGCTACAGGTTTAGGTATCATGGTGACTAAGGAGACCTTCCACTTTTGAGGATAGTATTCAAGGCGTAAAATAGCATTAAAAATTAAAAGAATAATTTTCTTTGCTATGCTGGGTAGCTCCAAAAGCATTTTGTTGCTGATCTTATCAAAACCAGGAGCCTTCTTGGGGTTTAATTCACAAATAGCCTTTTCGATTTCTCTTATCTCAAATCTTAGCGGAACAGCTGCTCTAGCAGCAACAGGTGGTAACTCGACCGCAATATCGTGAGATATATTTGGGGTAAATACGTTTTTTAAATGATTGACAAACAGATTTCCTTTTTCAACATCATTTCTTGCCCAACTTCCATTCAAGTTTCTTAATGGTGGCTTAGAGACAACTGGCCTTTTGAGATTTCTAGCTGCACGCCATAATGAGTAGTCCGATTGTGGGGTTGCATCAAGATATTTTTCCATAGAAGCCGTTTTCTGAGTCTGCAGTAACTTTCATAGTCTTTTTTTACACTCTTTAAGTAAGTTCTTAAGTTGAGGGGATCTGTGCAATTGCCACTCTCTTCGAGCCCTCCTTTTTTCAGACAAAAGATGCTCGACATCTGTGGAATATATTTTAATAGTTTTTGTTTTTTTGGGGGCAATATTGGAATGTTGAACAGCTAGTTTCAGAAAACTGTCAAAATTGTCAATAGAGCGATCTACATAATCCGGTGTACTGAGCGCAATATTTTCTGTGCAATGGGTACTGAGATATTTTCTATATTTTAACCAATTAATTTGCGTAGCTGTCGTCGGAGGTACAATTCTATTGGGGTTCATTATAGTAACAATTGTAGGTGTGTGGTCGGAAGATAAATCTAGGGAGGCTTCAACATGAATCGTTTCTATGGGAATGTTTTTAACCACGACGAAATCGATGGCATCTGGAATTTTTTGATGATCAGTGGGCCAATATGTTGGTTGTCCGCTCGCTACCACATTTAAATCCATTTTAGAAATTGTGTTAAATAAAACACGACCCTTTGGTGTTATAAGTCGCGACCCCCAGAAGGTATGTTTAGCGTTATAATCGCCAGCGGCTAGAAAACACGGTCCTAATGATTTAAAATATTTATAATATTGGTTCTCCGATATTGAAAATCTAGGCGGGGAGTATAACGGTGAAATTACTAGGTTCCTATTTAATTCCTCAACGAAAATGTTCGTTGCTTGGAGATAATCTTCAAGATGATCACACATTAGGTAGTGTTTGACTCGGGTTTTTATTAAAATGGCAGAACCTCCACAAGCTCTATCTCGAGGGTCCTTGGTATCATATAGTATACATCCATTTATATTAAACGTATTTCTTGAGGTCAAATGAGTTTCAGAAATCATCATGACATCAATTTGTTTATTTTTAAGAAAGTATTCTAATTCATTTTTATGTTGGCGGATGCCGTTTGCGTTCCAAAAACCAATTTTTTAACAGTTCATGGTTTGTTAAGTACAGCTTGCAATAACATCGATTGCATTCTAAGCATTTCCTGCATCATATTACCCATTGTGTTAGTAAAATTATTTACCGTTTGCACTAATGTTTCCATGGTTTTTTCTAAACGACTTAAATAAGAAACTGGAGTTTCATCATTACTTGGCGAGGGACCTTGCATTGGTTCATGGTTTGATTTTAGGACGTTAGCGTAAGAGGTTCTGTTATTACTAGGCTGGGTGGCTTGAATTGCATTTGTGTTTACCTGATTTGTTACCTGCATTTGAGGGGGATTAGTTTTCGGTCCGACCGAATGCTTGACGATAGTATATACAGGGCATCCTCTATAATTGGCAGTGTGATTACCGCCACAGTTGCTACATTTTTTTACGTTGGGGTCGGTTTTAGACTTGTCGCAAAGAACTGTTCCATGTAATTCACCACATACTACGCAAACAGGGGTTAAGTAGCAGTATGCCTTAGTATGGCCAAGTTCCTGGCAGTTTAGACATTGAACAGGACCATTTCTTTTGTGCGGCTACTCAATAGTTACCCTTCTGTACAGAATATATTTTAAATTATAAATTGGATGCGTTTCATTTTTTTTGAGCTTA
Organism: Pollenia angustigena; assembly: GCA_930367215.1. Taxonomy (NCBI): domain Eukaryota; kingdom Metazoa; phylum Arthropoda; class Insecta; order Diptera; family Polleniidae; genus Pollenia; species Pollenia angustigena. Next base: position 2,864,026 of record OV884061.1, on the reverse strand, counting down.
ACGTCGCCGGGTTCTAGCTGCACTCGAAATAGTGGTTGGGGATTTTTTTTCCCTATTTTTGATATTTGCTACGTTTTTGATTTTAAAGCCCTTCTCTTCTAAAAAAGCTTTAATTTCCCCTGGGTCTACGCATGAGTCTATGCCCTTGATTACTACCTGAAGACCTTTACTGCTCTTCAGTTGATAAGTATAAAAGTTTTTATTCAGAGTCTCAAATCTTGTAATTACTTTTCGAAAATCATCCTCGTGATTCACCTGTATTTTAGTCTCGTTAATGATACCGCGCTTTATTGCAGCTACATAAAAGGAATTTTCACCTATCACCGAAATTAAACTTTTTATTAACTCATTAGAGTTTTGCTCTCTAAGGTATATCGGGGGTGGCTTAGACGATTTAATGACGTTTGGTGCTTCAGAGGATTCATCCTCCAGAATCGCAAAACGATTTTGTGTATTTATTTTATCAAAAGATGGGCTGCAGAGGTAGGGCTGCGTACCCGTTTAAGCACCGTTATGTACCTGTCCATACCAACTTGTACTGTAGGCTTTTGACAGCTTTTTACAGGGGGGTTTTCCATTGCATTTGTGTTTAAGTTCATGGTATCATTTCCCACTAAATTTGTTTTTGACGTCACGGCAATACTTGCTGGCCTGGCAACACTTGTCACCAAATCTAGTTGTAGTTTTTTTAATGAGTCACTATCCACTGTTTTTGTAAACACTGAGGGTGAAAGGGAACGTGTTCGAGTAATTAATTGGCTTAGCCGTTAAATAGTTTGTGTTATTTTGTTTAGTTTTATTTATTTCTGCATTATTTTCGTTTGCTTGAACTAAAACGTAAACGTTTCTTTCATATTGTCTTAGTGTTGTTTCACTGTTCGTACTCATGCAAAGAGTTGTTTTTGTTTTTCACCGTTTTGCTTTGCTTTAATATTTCTATTATTTATAGTATTTTACAACAACAAAAAAAACAAGAAATTTAAATGTTTTTGTTCAGAATCTGTATACACATGTATGAACATTCATACATACGTATATATTTCTACTGTTTTATTTTATTTAATTTTATCGTTTTAAATTGTTCACTATTTTATGTTAAATAATTTAAATAACAAAATATGTATATTATTTTTTTTAAGCGTCCATTCGCTGCTTATATTACAAAATCAAATGTGATTAATTAATAGTTCAAATCGTATGCGGGGCTAAAATACACGTCTGTATCACAACAAAGCACAAACCGAACCGAACTTATAATGTTACATTGAAATTATTCATATGCACAACATTTTAGAAATCAACGGTAACATTTAACATTATTCCTATGCAAAAATCAACGGCAACATTTAAAAACAACAATTCTTCCAAAAAGAAAACAAAATTAAAATTTTCTGTCGTTTTTTTTCGTATTTTCTACTGTTTTCCAATTTAAGGCATAATAGAGAAATCGAATTTTGTTGTTCTTTTTACTATGTTTACACAAAAAAAGCATATATGCAACTGTGTTTCTGTTATTTGCTTACATTTTTTTCGCTCACACGTACGTGAGTATTTTCTATGGATTAGTAAAGGCTCAGTTAGCCGGGAGTAACAGTAACAGTAACCTTACCGTAAAAAAGTAAGACCAATCTATTTCTCACAGATTGAGACGTAACATCTAACTGCTAACTGAAATCGTTCTAATTGCTTTACATACGACAAAATGAAGCAGCTGATTTGCAACGTTACTGTTACTCCCGGCTAACTGAGCGTTAACACTTTCTAACGCCTATAACTCCTGAAATATTCTTCTACCAAAAAATATCTTTGGAATGATGTATCATTTCTTAAAATCCAATGAGTAGTATAGTCGTAAAAGGGAGCAAAAGAAATCAACTTGCCTATTAATATATGTATGTATGTATATGTATATGATGGGTGTTGCAGATAGCTAACAGAAATTTTATTAATGTACTAGCTGACCCGACAGACGTTGACCTGTCCAAATTAGGAAAAATGTTTGCGTTTGATTTTTAAAATCCGTTAAAAAGATACGAACATTAAGGTTAATCGAAAAAAGTGGGCGCTAAAGTGGGTGGGTCAAAATTTTCTTTCCGTAAAAACCTTAGTTGGACCATGGTAATGATTTTAAAGAAAAAAAATCGTCCAAATCGGTCAAGCCGTTCTTAAGTTATGCGCTTAATAGAAAAAGTGGGCGTAAAAGTAGGCGTGGTACATTTTTCTTTCGATGAAAACTTAAAATGGATCAATACGAACATTTGAAAGAAAAATTTGTCAAATCGATGGAGCAGTTTTTTGATTTTAGGTAATTCGAAAAAATTGGGCGTAAAAGTTTGCGGTGCAAAATTTTTTTTTCGTATAAATCTAAGTTTGACCATGGCGATAATTTTAAAGGAAAAATCTTCCAAATTATATAGATGTCATTGGTGGTGCAATATGAAAATTGCATTTTGCCACGTCCCTCCGCCCGCAGACCGAAAATCAAAAATCAGACTTCACAGTGTCACCCGCCTGAAAAAGATTCCCTGAAAATTTCATCAAAATCGGCCCAGCCGTTTTGGAGTCCATACGTTACATACATACACACATCCTGATATAGATAGATATCTGCATGTACAATACATTCAAAAAGAAGAATGAGTATACAAATACACATTGGTAGCGTATACCTATACATATCTTAGTTCAACTTGTTATTACTGCTGAGATACTATCGATATTTTCTACTATCGATATTTATCGATAGTTCAGCTTTCACTATCGATATTACTATCGACTGAATGTTTGTACTTAAATAGGAAAGCTTTAACTAGTTTTTTATCAGGCTGCAGTTCGTTGTTTTTATCACTTTATTGAACGTAAGAGACGTATGTATGTACGCACGTTATTTAAGAGGACAGTTTTTAAAAATTGAGATGCTGAAAAGCACCTTTCTGAAGGAACCGAAGTAACAGGGACTATAAGATATTTTATTGCAACTTTAGATAATCATCTAAATTGGATTTGATTCTCAACCGTAGGTAATCAATCTAGCGGACTTTTCCTGTAATGGTCGTTCATTGTTTAATTATATGCTCGCAATTGCAATTGCATTTTTATTTGATGTTTTTTTACAACATCATAAAACTATCTGACATTTCAGTCCCTATGTAAGCATATAAGAATTTCGGCATAAACGCTTTAAGTTAGTAATTAAAAAGCACAGCTAAGCAATACGTACCACCTGCCATTCTTGTTGTTTGTATTCATTGCTGTAATTCTGCGCGAAAAACTGTGTGTGTAACAGTAACATGTCTTCATGTATTTTAAATAGTAATAATATCGATATTGATATTTTTCCTATCGATATATTCGATAGTTTACGACTATCGATAGTTTCCCAGCACTACTTGTTATGGGTAATGGTATGTATGTGTAACGTTTTGATCTTTACCCATGCATGTCCATAACTTAGCGGCCACATATTAAAGAACTTTAAAAACAACCATTTTTATCTCACGGAATTTTTTAGTATATATTCTTATACGTATCATTAAAATGCTATTTTGGAATTGATCCACTGCTTTAGATTTAAAAATTTTCCTACGGCTTACAATTCATCGCGTTTCAAAATTTCTTCGAAGGTTTTAGAAATTTGCTTTCCTGCGTGAGGTTTTTTTTTCGCAAAACGACGGGAGACAGGTGTTTTCATTACTAAAACATTCTTGGCCACTCCCTGGTACTATGCCAAAAATTTGGTTATTGCCCTAATGTCCATACATGTTTTCTCACTAATATTGAAAGAGTACTTAAAATGATACTTTTGTCATTCTCTGGTACATACAGTATGTCAAGAATATGTTTTGACATTGTGAAATAACTTATTTTGTGACTTTTTGTGAAAATACTAGTTATTTTTTGTGGTTTAGTTAATTTTGTATTAAATCGATTTATCTATATATGTATGTAAATTAACAAACAACAGCAAGAGGAGTAACGACTAAAGATCCACTTCATTTCTTGACAACAAAGTTCTAGAGTTTCTTTTCTTTTTCGATCTTATTTCATAAGAATAACAGCGTGATTCAAGTTGAACCGAACCTGTTTTTACACTTGAATTCAAGCATGGAATTGCAGTGGAATTCAAGTCGAACCGAACCTGTCTTTACCGTTGAATTCAAGCATGGAATTTCAGTGTTATTCAAGCAATGTTACAACAGTATTTAAATAGTGTTATAACATTATTTTAACAATAATTTTAAAACCATTTTCTGCCACATTTTTTACCCGATTTCCTCTTGTAAAAATAAAACATTTTATAAAAATAGGAACATAGTTTATATTTTAAAAATAAAAATAAACAAAATAAACGATAAATAAAATTTCATTAGTCTTTTTGTGTGAGCTATATTTTTTCAAGGCTGGCTAAACCTTCTTGCATTTTATAAAAATAGGTATGTACATATTTATATGAATAATAATTGAATAATGAAAAAGTTTATATGATAACGTATTGTAAATGCGATGAGATTTATGATTGGATAATGAAAAAGTTAAAGTTAGTTTAAATATTTATATTAATTTTGTTGGGGTGTAAATAGGGCTAGTTACCTGTAGCTTGGGTACGTTTTCCGGAATTATAAAGTTGCCGGGAATCTCACTGAATTGGTTTGTTGATACAGGTCAGTTAGCGGCTGGCGCGCACACACACACTCACTTCACTTAAGAGCAACCATGCAGGGAATGTCTATAGTAAATTTGTAGTGATTTACTAGTGACATTGTCACTAGTACTACTGACCAAGTGTAGACCAAGCAATGTAATCGCCTATAGACAAATAACATTGGCTTGTCATTGAAAATCTACCAGTAGACAGTAGCACTATTGACGAACTAACCCCTTTGGGGTCATATAGAGTCAATGACACCATAAAGTCACTAGTACATTTTTATGACCCTGGTCTACAATTTTATAACTTTTTTTTTAATTTAAAAAGTTTCAATAGGGCTTCAATTTAAAACATTCCAATAGCTAAATTTTTTTCTAGCAAATCTGAAGGCTTTAAAATCAAGTTTTTTTATATAAAAATTTAAAGTGGACCTTAACTTTTTAAATCTTGTAGTTTTCAAAAAAAATTTTTTAAATAATATAAAATGCTAGTAAATTGAAAAGGTGTTTTTATTAATATTAAAAAATACATATTTTTTAAAGGCACAGCTTCCATTAGGTTTAATTAACAAAAAATAATGTATTACTTAGGGAAAGTCAGAACAACTTAAAGTTGTATTTTTATAAATTGTATTGCTTAAAATACATTAAAACTAAAAAATTGTACACAGTCTTTTTTGGTATTTGGGAGACCATTTTTTCAAGGCTGGCTAAACCTTTAATTTTTTCTAATTAACAAAAAATTAAGTCTCTATTGATAAAAATATATTTAAATTGTACTAAACAGTATTTAAGGGCTCATTTCATTCAAGGCTGGCTAAACCTTTATATTACTACTTATACTATTTTTAAAATATTTTTTTAAGAAAATACTTCATATTAATTTTAAAGCTCTCTTCGGGGCTGGCTAAACCCTTAAATTTTTATAAAAATATTCAAAATTTATTGCTCTTCGACGTTCTCATTTTGCACCTTGCCTCCTTTAGTATTGTTGCGGCTGTTTTGTCTAAAATACTTTTTTTTTGTCTTTGGAAAGCTGCTCTTAACGTCTTATCAGGTGTTTCATTAAATGTGGATATAACGTCTAATTATTAAGAAAAAGTTTAATTCATTAAGACTTTTTATGGAAAGATTTTTTTAAATAAATGAATTTTTACCTGTAATTGCTGCAAGCACATTTCCATAGTCTCGTAGTTCTTTTTTTCCAAAGTTTACGTCAACATTAAAACTCAATATAATATTTCGCCCAAATACTTGGTGCAAATTACGTTCGACGTTGAAAGCGATGAGATTTTTCATTTGTCGAATCTTCAAAGATAATTAAAGGTAATATTAGTTAATTAAAAATGTGTATTTCTGAAAACCCAAATACTTACATATGGATCTGATTGCGTTGACAAAATATTTACAAACTCTTTTAGCTTATCTTCTGTGTTTATTGGAAAAATTGACATTATATTTTCCACAAGAACGTTTTGGGAAGCAACGCGATCGAGCAAAACTTTGGGCTCAGCCAGAATTTCTAGTACAGTGTCAAGTTTTTTTGATATTTCTTGACAGGATGCACATTTCAGATTAGCTAAAAAAAATAAAAAAAGGGCACAATTTTTAATATTTAAGTAATACAATGTCTACCATTACTGTCAACCCACTTAATTTTAAAATTAAAAATATATTTTTTTTTCCCAAAATGGGTTAACAAATTTAAACTTACCTTGGGTAGAAAAATATTTCATTTGTCCTTTTGAAGGATTGGGTTGTTCGCTCGACATTGTTCTGGAAGGCAGATGTGTAAAATGATAATTATTAAGAAGTTTACTTTTTTTAATTAAGGATTATGGTATTGAAGAGTTTGTTGGTATTGATTAGTTTGCAATGCTCGCTTTAAACTCTTCTGGAAGACAGGAGTGTAAAATCGGTATAATAACGAAATCAGACTGAAATGGCAAGCATACATATTTAAACTGAACGTCCTTTATTGAAAATGTCTCTTTTTCGCCTAAAGCTAGGTTTGTTTTAAAAATACCTAGCTCACAAGAATTTACGGGTTCTTGGTAAAAACTCTCTAAAACCAACAATCGCCGTCCCTCAATATAAATTTCATCCCAGGGTTGCCGAACTTGGTCTTTTCCGACCAAATTTGGTCGGATATTTTTCGTTTGGTCGTATGGTAGGCTAAACCTAATTTTGGTCGGTTTGAGAAGGCAACGCTATTTATTTTTCCGGCAACTCTATTTGCTTTTTAACAGACGAAACACAAACAAAATTTCCCATTTTTGCTAATGGACTAATTTCCAGCCTTATTTTGGATGACTGTTGCCTAGATTTAACCATAGCAAAACTTATTAAATGTGGCAGGAAAGAGTCTGTTGAAGCAGCTGCGTATATCGCGAAGCAGGCAGGTGAAAATTTTAAAAAAACAGAAGATTATTTTTGATTACTGATGAAACTACGAATGTAGCAAAGACGAATTGTATTGTTGGACGGAATTAGTTCTATAAAGGATAGTTTTGTATCCTAATCCGAGCTAACCAAGTCAGATGGCGCGTGGTCTCAATTTTTTTTTCTTTTAAAACAATTTTTTGTAAACAAACAATATTGCTTTAAAAATATTGATCGGATTCTTCGAAATTGGAGATGCAATATTTTGCAGATCACTATGAATAAGTATATAAAATTAATTTTATAAAAGTTTGTAATAATTAAAAGTAATTATAAAATAAAGGTCAAATAAGAATAAATATCAATAATTAAAATTTTTAACAAGATTTTTCTATTCTTGTAGATTAAAATTTTGAGTTAATACCCTCTTGTTGATTAAGTAGGATAAGTATATGGGTATTTTTTTTTTATCGAAAAGTCTACCTTTTGTCACGTTACGTCACCAAGCTTTTTAATTTAACTTGTTTATAAAAAAATAATTTATATATTATTGAATTTTTTTTTTGTATTTTGGTGTAAAGCGCAATTTAGTGAGAAGAGAGAACAAATTTGAACAACATGGTCTAAAATATTATTTGTTGGCGCAACGAGACGATTCTCTGGAAGTGCCCATATTGGTTTTTAAAATTTAAAAAAAAAAATGGTCGGTTTCAAAGGATTTTGGTAGGTTTTGTAGACAATTTTGGTCGGATAAAAAATTTTTAAACGGCAACCCTGTTTCATCCCCTTTTTTATTATATTATCAATTCTTATTGCAATAAATGACTTCACAGAACAAATGTTATTGGGTTCTTTCCGTGAAATAAAACAATCATTAGCATAAGCTCCAACAATGATATTTCGTTCGTACTTAATCCCTTCGTGTTTATGTATAACATACGATGTGTGTTTTTCCTTTTGTACAATTTGTTGAAGAACTGATGAAGGTTTTCGAACGTGTTTTTTTAAGATCTGCAATTTGTTTTCAAAGTCGTAAGCCGAAAACGAAATAAGTGGACCATATGTTTCTGCACAAGATGCCAAATGCAACTGACTGTGGACATTAAAAGAAACACTGTTTGGCCCAAGTACAGAAGGGAAATTCTCGACAAATAATTTAAGTAAATCATTAGCTTGATTAATATTTTGGCTCACGTGCCGTGGGTTATTTAGCAGTCGATAAGCACAATGCAACGTTAAAAATTCGTAAAAAATATCTTCATTAACGTTATTATAAAAGGCAATTATACCTGTGTAAGCAAGGAACTGGTGAAATTCAGTCGCTTTCCAATTATGTAAATCATCCAAAGACCTAGGTTTTCTAGGAAACTCCTTTGGAATAAATTTCTTTAATTTTATAAGGTCAGAAGATATTTTTGAAATATTTGTTTTTGGTGTCTTTTCTTCCGTTTTATTTTGAATTATTCGAATGAGCATTTTTTTCGTTACTCCCAGGTCTATAAGGTGCATACTATCTAACGGAGTTTGAGACACCATACCAAATCCTATTTCTTCAAGGGGAGTCTTATGCTCTTTGAACATTTGGGAATGATGGTTGGGATACTTCCTTAAAGTAAAATCCACGTCGGAAATCAAAGTGCCTGTAACGCAACTGTATGTGAGTACATTGTTTAGTTTTTTCGCGACTTGTGTGCACTTCGTACAGCCATTCTTTGAGGTATGCCCAGGAACGCCACACACAAAAGCTTTAGCCGGTGTATCGCACGTTAAACAACGAAGCTTCAATTTAACTTGTTTTCCTTATAACACAAGTTCATCTTGCAAGGAAATTACTTCTTGAATGAAATCTTTTAAGTATTCTTTAATGTAACTTGGCTTAGTACTCCCCACGTATATTCCCACAGCCAAAGGTTGTATTTTTTCCTTTACGTTTACAATTTTGCAAAGAATTGGCCACAATTGGATTCTTTTTAAACAATGGAATTCCATCAACGTTAATGTCCAATATTACCTCGTCATAGTTTACCAAAACATTTTCAACTTTTCTTAGCTGCGTTTCAATACCAATGTGGCAGTAGCTTCCAGGGGAGACACTTCTTACTAAAATATGTGTTCTTTTGCCCAACAACGTTTCTTTGGAGAGTGGAACATCTAGACCTTCTTCTTTCAAAATTAATAGCAACTTCTGCAAACAGTTTCTAGAAGGAGCTGTTTCAACGCACCACTTTTTTAGCTTATCTCGCAACGTCAATTTAGGAACAGCAAAATTGTCCAAATGCTCCACAAAATCTTCACTTTCTTGCACATTTTTAATATAACTGTTTTCCTGCTCGCATTGCAAACTTCTATTTTTGTATAATATTCTTTGTTTTTTAACTTTATAAAAGATTATAATTTCTTTTACTCATTTTTTATATTAAATAATTTAAATCACCTCTTTTATTTTATTTATAAATAAACACAAAACAATTTTATTTTACAAAAAACAATTTTATTTAACACAAAACAATTTTTTCTCACAAAACACGTGTTTTCCTTACAACAAAACTGATGCAATAAAAAAGAACAACTGCAAAATAAAAATGTCTACCTATTGAGTGCACAGCGTAATTAAAATAAAAAAAAAAAAAAAACTGTTGACGCGTTCGTTGACAATGTCACCAGAAATACACTAGTACCGTTGTCTCTAACGTATCTCTACTCTCGCTTAAAAGGAAAGTAGGCGACATTTCTAGTAGTGCAATTGTCACTAGAAAAACGTTTGGTGACAAAGAGACTTATGGTTCTAGGCTGACTACAGGGAAATTAAAACCCACCCTTAATTTTAGTGGTTCAATGACACTTTTATCTTGTGGCTCTTTTATGTTTAATAAAAATCACTTTTACACTTTTTCTTTTCTTAAATCTTAGTTTGATTTATTTAATTTTAATTTTCTAATTCTTTTTTTTACTTTAGAACTATATTTCATTTTACTTTTAATTGCCGGCGTCTGGCTGTCACGAAATTTTTGAAAAACAGTGATCAATCGAATCCATTTTACAGGTGACGTTAACAGCCAGCTGGGCTACATACAATATGGGGTGTTGCCAGATGCCACCACCACATGTAGTCCGGTTGCACACGATTAAAATACTGGGAAACATTAACATCAAGTTCCCACCAGCCAGACGCCAACATACACCCCGCCTTGCAACGCTGGTGCAACATATTAATTATTTATAAAAAAAAGAGCAAGTAAATTAAAAACATATATAAGAATCGAAATAAAAAGGAATTAAAGACTCAAAAAAATCAAAATTTAAATAAACAATAAATTAAATTTAGCAAATCAAAACAAAAAGGAAAAATTAATATAAATTAAATAAAAAAAAAAAGACTTAACTTAACGTATCAAAGCTAGATTGTCGTGGGCCTTGTTAATATCTCAAATTTTTTATGGGTTTGAGGTTTATTCTGGCACATGTGCGATGCACTTGAAAAGAATTAATCGCTTAATTAACGTGGTCGTACATTTTGTTTATAGTATTCGGCGTCGTGATCATATTTCTAGTTTTTTTAAGGATTTTTTTGGCTTAACTTTTGTGGACCTTATTAAATATCGTAGTTTAGCGTTTTTCTATAAAGTTATAAAAGATAGAAGACCACTACCCTTATTTAATTCTTTTATCTTCTCACGTTCGAGTAGGAACCCGCAACTTTTGATTCCTAGAATTTCTTCTACCTTGTTTGAAAGATCTTTTAGGATTAGGATTGCGAGGTAGTGGAATCAACTACCTTTTGAATTGCGTATCTTTTCCCACTCTAATAATGTTTTTCGTTTAAAACTCTCGCGTTTTTTTTTTGACTGTATGATTTTTGCATTCAGGAACTATCTTGCTAGTATATAGACATCCATATTTGTACTTATGCTTATGTAGGGATGTATACAAGTGTGGGTATGCACTAAGACTTTTCTTTAATTAAATTTTTAATTATTCTATGTATTGGCTGGGGAGCTAATGTTTAAACTGGTAGGGATGTTTTTATTTTTAGTTAAAAATTTGTTTTTTGTATTATATAGAATGTTATGTAGTTTTGAAATCTTAGGTATTTTTTTAATGGTATGTAATATTTTTATATTGGCCATGGAGGCTTTATATTACATGTTTTTCAAATAAATAAATAAATAAATAGAAATGATAATACAAAATTGCAGAATATTCGCCCTCAAATGCAACAAAAGAACGGACTGCTTTAAGTTTTCAGCACCACTCCCTCTCCAAAGGACATCAAATAGGGGAAGCTAGTCGGGCCCAGAGATGATGTAGTAGGCTGTGCTGAAGTGCTACGGAAGAAGACACCTCTTACTAGATAGGGCAACCGTAAAAACAATGGATCTTAAGCGTCGCATTTAGGCAGCGCTACTAATTTGTGAATCGGCCGAGTGATTACGCCACTTTGCGTTTTAAAAACGGCGACTCTCATCTTGCCGTCATTGCCACGGTAAACTCGAACAACACGACCCAGCCGCCACTCAGTTGGACAGCCTGGTTCACTTTTTAGAGCCACAAGGTCGCCTTCTTTTAAGTCTAGTTGAGGGTGTAACCATTTGTTACGCTTATTTAGCTTCTTGAGATACTCTTGTTTCCACCGGCGACAGAATTCGTGCTGCAGGGCCTTTACCTAACGCTAGCGGTTAACAATACTCAGGGGTGACGACAACTCTTCGGGCTAAGCAGGGGTAAGCATCGATGTCCCTATCAAAAAATGGCCTGGGGTAAGGGCTGAGAAGTCTTCAGCATTTTCTGACATAGGGCCTAGCGGACGCGAATTGAGACACGCCTCTATTTTTGCCAAGACGGTTGAGAACTCCTCGAACGTAAATTTGAGTTGACCAGCCGACTTTTTAAGGTGCATTTTCATACTTTTTACCTCTGCTTCCCATAGTCCTCCCATGTGAGGTGCTGCAGCAGGAATAAAGTGCCACGACAAGCGGTGGTGACCATAATTTTCGACAGCCGTATCACGAAGCTCTTTTACGTGCTTGGCGAAGTCAGCGTCGATTTCTCTAGCGGCGCCGACGAAGTTTCTGCCGTTGTCAGAATACATGCAGCTGGGGCAACCACGGCGGGCGACGAAGCGGGACAAGGCTGCTAGAAAGGCAGGGGTAGACAGATCGCTAACAGCTTCGAGGTGAATCGCCTTCGTCGCGAAACAAACAAAGAGACACACGTAGCCTTTTGAGATTCTGCAGTATCTGCCAGTGAAACTTTTAATCTATAGCGGGCCAGCAAAATCAACGCCAGTATTCGTAAATGGGCGACAAAGGGTAGTTCTTCCTGCGGGTAAAGCAGCCATTATTTGATTATGAAGCTTTTTTCTGTAAAGAACACAGACTTTGCAATTACGAACCACCGTCTTTATCAGATTTATTGCCCGAATGATCCAGCACTCTTGCCGGAATACGTTAAGGACTAGACGAGGGCCTCCATGCAGGACTAAAGTGTGAACGAATTCTACATACAGCCGAGCCAGTCTACTGCCATACACCAAGATAATAGGGTGCTTTTCATTGTAGGACAGACAAGTAGTAGAGCTAAGGCGACTATTTGACCGAATAGTATTGTTTTTATCAACAAAGGGGGTAAGTGTTAACAGGGGGCTATGTGAATCAATTTTCTTACTCGCTTTAAGACAGTTGAACTCCCCTGAGAAGTGAATTTGTTGAGAGAGATAAAATAAACGATTTCTTATGAACTTTAACTCATTAGCCGAAATCCTCAACGATCCATATTCGACCTTTTCGCGCCTTTACTTATCCGCCAGGGCCACAAATCTAAACATATAAGCGATTACGTGATACGCTCTAGATAGACTAGAATATCTTCTTTATCAGCAGATCTAGCAACAAAAACTTGAACTGCGCCGCAGCTACGGGCCACGAAGACTGCTCCAGGTTGAGCCACTCAGGTCCGTGCCACCAGAGCCTATTACCTTTTAAATCCGCAGGGATCAGCCCCCGGGTTGGCAGGGTTATCACCCGACGCCACGTGACACCAGTTTTTATTCCCCACTTTTTCTAATATTGTGCCCACTCTATTTGCCACGAATGTTTTCCAGCTACAAGGTGGTTTTCTTAACCACGCTAAGAAAGGGGAGATTTGTTCACATTAAAAGTAGGCACCGCACTGTCGACTAATTTTGCCAAAAGAACTGCTCCACATAACTCCAAACGAGGCAAAGACGGCTTCTTTATTGGGGCCACTTTCGTTTTACCCTTATATATATTGTAGCTGCATACGCCAACTCAGACGAGTCACAGAACCCGTGAAATTGAATAGTACAGCCATGCGAATATTGAACCCAAAGTGGCAACTTAATTTTTTAATATCCGCATAATTCGCAACAAAATACTGCCATTTCTGCAGAGCCACTGGTTTGATAGACACGTCCCACTCGATCTTATCAAGCCACATTTGCTGCATGATAATTTTTGCTGCAACTACCACCGGAGCCAACCAACCTGCAGGATCGTATAGCTGAGCAACGGTAGAAAGAACCTCTCTTTTAGTGTATGAGGCTTTTAGTGTTATCTTTTCACCAACAAAGAAAAACACATCTGCCGCATTCCAGCGAATCCCTAGCGTTTTCGTTGTGCTTTTATCACCGAGCGACAAAAATGACGAATTAAATAAATGGTCTGGGGGCAAATTTTTTAAAATTTGTTCTGAATTGGAGGTCCATTTCCTCGAAAATCTCCATGTCCAGAATACCAATTAATTGTTCTCGTGCCACCAAAGCATCAGCAACTGAATGGGCACCAACTAGGGCATCGTCCACGTACATATATTCTCGCAGGATTCTAGCGCCTAACGGAAAACGTCGCTCTTCATCACTCGCCAACTGTAGAATGGTTCTAAGGGCCAAATATGGGGCACAACTAGGGCATCGTCCACGTACATATTTTCTCGCAGGATTCTAGCGCCTAACGGAAAACGTCGCTCTTCATCACTCGCCAACTGTAGAATGGTTCTAAGGGCCAAATATGGGGCACAATTTACAATTTTCAGTTGGTAATCAGTAAGTTCTGCACTATCACTGCTACGAAATACTATTTTCTGGAATGACCTATGTGTGGGAGTCACAAAAATCTGCCGGTACATTTTTAAAATGTCCGCATTAAATACAAACTGAAAAAATCGCCATCTCAGAATTAGATTAACTATTTCAGCCTGCAAAATAGGGCCAGTGTACAACAAATCATTTAAGCTTTTGCGAAAAAAGGATTAGTGTTGCCAGACTTAAAAAAACAAATGCCACTTATAATTAAACCTAAAGAAAAACAAAAAATAGAAAAAACAAAAGAAGACTTAAATAATAAGTTAAACCCAATCGATCTAAAAATAACCAATGTGGAAAACAGAAATAATGGTACTCTAATTATAAATAGTGAAAATAATGAAGAAAGGGAAAAAATAAAATCAGCTATTCAAAATGAAATGAGTGAAGAATATGAAATCAAAATACCAAGCAATAATGAAATGAGTGTCACAATAACAGATATGTCATTTAAATATGCTGATAAAGAATTAATTGAAAAAATTAAAAAACAAAATTAATTTATGAAGGATAGTAACATAAAAATTATTAAAATATATGAAACTAAAAGAAATAATTATATTAAATACAATGCGAAAATGCTAGTTGATAATGAATCCTACACGAAATTATTATCAAGGAACCGAAGTAATGATGTGTTATTAATGTCAAGGATTTAACCATAAAGCTAGAGATTGTAGAAATCAAGAAGTGTGTTATAGATGCCATGGTAACCATAAATCAAAAGAATGTGCGGAGGAAATAAGGGTTAAATGTATAAACTGTATACGATCGAATCAAAAGTTCAACCTCATAAAAATGAGGATGATTGGCTTTAATATATTACAATCAAAATGTATCCACGGTATATACACGAATGCACAAGGATTATTAAACAATTTTAATAAAATAGAGATAATGGCAGAACTAAGAAACCCTGAATTTATAATATTATCAGAAACTCATTTAACACATGATATTGAAGAACACGAATACCAATTGCTAAATTATGATCACTATGTAACGCTTTCAAATTCAACACGAACAGGGGGAGTCTTAATTTATTTTAAAAAAGAATGCAATGTTGAAAAACTTTGCGAAAAAGTTGCCGAATCAAAATATTGGATGTGTGCCTATAAAGTAAAAAACAAAAATACATATGTAATAATTATGGCGGTTTATAGATCACCAAGCTGTAGGGAAGTGGAATTTTGTGATGCATTCGATGAAATTACAGAAGTTATGTGTGAAACAAGTTTTGAAATTATTATAGCAGGAGATTTCAACATAGACTGGAGAAAAAACGATACATATAAAAATAGAATTCAAGCAACTTTAATAATAATAGACTCAAACAAATAGTTTCGGATTACACGAGAGTGACAGAAAATACAAAAACATTAATAGATTTTGTTATTACAAATAATATGAATATATTAGCCAAGAATAATGATGAAAATAAAATTTCAGACCATGAGGCAATAGATATTATCATAAAAAATAAAAATTGTAACCAACCAACAAAAAAAGCAGTGGAAATATTTAAATATAATAAAAATTTGTTTAACAGAGAAATAAGAAATGCCATAAACCATCCAGAAAATAATAGCGTAAACGATATAACATATAATATAGATAATTACATTGAAAGTACAATAAAAAAATTTACAATAAAAAAAACTATAAATGAACAAAATAATACTAAACAGTGGTTTAATAGAGAGTTAAAACAACTTAAAAAAGATAAAAATATGAAATACCATATTGCAAAAACAGTGAACACAAATGACGCCTGGAATAACTACAAATTAATAAGAAATAAATATGAAACGAAAATAAAGAATGAGAAAAATAAATTTATTAATAATACTATTAGTAAAGCCAAAGATCAGAAACAAATGTGGAAAAAAATAAAAGAAGTAGTAATTAATAAAAAGCAAAATGTGATACAATCTGTGATATTTAATGAATTAGAATTTAAAGAAAACTATTCAATAGCCAATCAGTTTAATAATTATTTTGTTGATAGCATTAAATCAATTAGAAATTAAATAGAACAAGTGCAATATATAAATCAAATAGATGTAATAAATAGTAAATTTAAGTTTCGTGCAATAAACCTTATTGAACTTAAAGATATATGTAAAGAGATTAAAAATAAACCTGATTTTAATAATGTCTCGATAAAAATAATAATGGATAGTTGGAACATCTTAGGCAAGATTTTATAAATATTATAAATAAATCGTTTGAAACAGGAGAATTTCCTGAAAGCTGGAAAATATCGTTAATAACACCTATAGAAAAAATCGCTAAAACAAAAAAATGTGAAGAATTTAGACCAATAAATACACTAAAAACTTGTGAAAAAATTATTGAAAAAGTCGTAAAACAACAACTTGAAAATTACTTCGAGAAAAATAATATATTTACAAAATACCAATCGGGTTTTAGAAAAAATTATTCGTGTGAAACTACTTTAAATTATGTAATCAATAAATGGAAATATGTGACAAAGAATAAAAGAATTATGGCTATTTTCCTAGATTTTAAAAGAGCTTTCGAGACAATTGATCGTGAAATTTTAGTACAAAAAATTTATCATACCTAACCGATAGAAAACAAATGGTGAAAGTTAACAACATAAAATCAGAACATATAAATAATGACTATGATGTGCCTCAAGGATCAATACTAGGAGCATTGCTATTTATTATATATATTAATGATATGCCAAAAGTGCTACAAAAATGCGAAGGTATTTATATGCAGACGATACATTAATATTTACAGAAGGAGATACAGATCAACAGTGCTACGAAAATTTGATACATGACGTAAATAATGTTAATAAATGGTTAAAAATGAATAAATTAAAGTTAAATGAAAATAAAACGAAACTTATGCAAATAAATATGAACAATGATACTGTTTTTAAGATAAATGATCAAAAAATAGAAAAAGGTAATCAAATTAAATACCTGGGATTTATAATAATAAATTAAAACTAAATGAACATATAGAATATATATGCAAAAAAATTGGTAAAAAAATTGGCTTCTTCAAAAGAATACGAAAAAGGTATCTACGATTACTGCTATTAATATCTACAACACCATGATAAAACCACATTTTGAATTTGGCTCAACGATCTTATATATGTACTTGCTGCACAGGAACACAAATAGAAAGAATTCAAAAACTACAAAATAAAGGAATGCGATCGATATTAAAATGTAATATAAGTTAACGAAATAACCATTTCGTTCTTTGTTGGGTTAATTTATTCTACTTACCTTTCATTTTCATTGTGGCACATGTTACCTATTTAAAGTTCATTCTGCTTGAATCAGGTTACACTTTAGAGTTGGGTAGTTCATGAACGAACTAGTTCAATTGAACTAGTCAGTCAGATGAACGTTGAACTGTCATTCAGTCTGACAGTTCCTTTTAGTTCAACAGTTCACTTTTCGTCACTTTGTCTTTTGCGTCAGCAGTCTTTTGATAGGGTTCATTTAGTTCAATTCATTTAGTTCAATTCATTTAGTTCACAGGTTCATTTACTTCAGTTGCTAGTCCACTTGATTTCTTATTCTTTACCGCACTGATTGAAAAGAAACAACAATAGTATTAGTGTCTCTATGTTTAACATTATATTGTTTCTTTTACTCATTGCCAGATAACTTTAAACATTTTCATAATAAAATCAAGGCTGCCATACTTAGAGATGTCTAGCTGCGATTTTTTCGGCAATTTATAAAATATTTTTTATTATTAATAAAGGGTCACATAGACACATACTTATCATGCTCATGCAATCAGCATGTGTTTGTAAATTTGAAATTTTTATATATGTATGCGTCACACAGAGAATGCAGTATGAAAAACCAAAATAGGTTTGATTTCAAAATGAACTCATACTGCTGACAGTTGTTCAATGAACAATAAAATAAATTATTAATTTTATGATATATTTTTCTTTCAATTTAAATTAAAACAAATTTAAAATAGTTTCTGAGAAAAAACGTGTGAAGAAAGTAGGGGTTCTCTTGAATTTCACGAAATGACATTTATTTTAAAATGATGATTGATAGGTGTGTAGTAAAATATCAATCACACACGTATACGAAGGATTCATCGGCAGTAGTTGTCAACAGTATGTGTCTATAGGCCTCTTAAGATTTCCGTAGGACATGCTGAAATTTATTGTTGAGGTGATTTTGTCGGCATTAACATAGCGTTTTCACCTGAAAATTTTTTGTCATACCAAATGTCAAACTCTATATAAAAAAACTCGAAACTTTCTGTCAGCGTTTTTTTTTAATATGAAGTTTGACGTTTGGAATGACAACAATTTGTCAGGTGAAGACGGTTTGTAAGATAAGTCATGAATTTGTCAACGCAAATATTTTGGGAGTAAAAATTTATATTGTGCATTATTTGTCAGTGCTTTATAAACAAATGTCTCTATTGTGAATAAATTGTCAGTGCTTGTATTCTGAAAGAAAAATATACAAAATAAAACACTAATAATTATATGATAAAATAAATAATGAATAATGTTTATCTTAATTTTTCTTATTAATACTCCTTCAATAAAAGAAAAAAGTAATTTAATTGAGCCCTACCTTAAAATACAAATTAAAACTTACATGTTTTTAGTTTGGGAATTCGTTCCCATAAAATTTGTTATAGGAATCATTCACAATACAAAAAAAAAAAAAAAAACACACAAATAAAAAAAATATAGGAATATTTTCATGGGAGTAGTTGTTTGAGGTAGGGGTGCTTATTTTGAGCAAAACGAGTCAGAGTGTTTCCATTATGTAATAGTATTTCACTTAAGCGGCTCATACACTTAGAATAAAATTGTTCAATTTTACGTATAGTACAATTATATCGCCAATGTGTATGTGATATTCGAAGGTGGAACAATATATTGGCAACAATCAAAAGACTTGATTTTTATTGCACAACGAAAAGAAAGAGAAGTGTGTTGGCAACATTGTACAATGCTGTTTATATTATTCCTATAGGTTATGTTCGCCTTTTTATTGAATGAAACTATTGTGCGACTTATTGTAAAATATAGGACAAAATGGAAATGATATGGCGAATATCATATACAATAATATTGCAAGTGTATGGGCCGCTTAACATGTTTTGGGCCACAAAACTACATTTGCAGCAAAACAGGTGTTCTGCTACTTGCTACTTGTTTTCCCATACATTTTTCATGTTCGAAAAACTCAAATAAATACTAGTCTTGCTCCAAAAAATGTCGAAAACCATGAAACAACTCAGAGTTTTATTATTGGTGATTAACAATTTCGAAAAAATTACAGATTTACCAAAATAACAAGACTTATTAAATTATATGTATAATGTGTATTAAAAAACATATAAGAAAATATTTATTATTTTACAAAAATATTTTTTGCTTTCATGTTTGTAAACAACATTAATGCCAAATTGATTTCGAAAACCAAAACCAGTTTTACATAATGGAAGCACTCTGACACGTTTTGCTCAAAACAAGTTGACAACAAGCTGATAGTGGAAACATAGTATTAGAGTCTCAAAATAAATTAATAGCTTATCTAATTTCAGTGTATTTATCAAAAATAATAATTGGAAATTTAGCACGTCGTACGGAAATCTTTTTAATAATAAAAAAATCGCCATATATTTTATAAATCGCCGAAAAAAATCGCAGTGTAGTCAAAATGTTTGAAAATTGCCACATATGGCGAGACATCTCTTAATATGGCAGCCCTGATTATATTATGAACATGTTTTAGTAATCTGGCAATGAGTAAAAGAAACAAGTATATTATAATAACATAATAACATATAGAAACTAATAATATTGTTGTCTCTTTTCAATCAATTCGGTAAAGAACATGAAAAATACTATGCATTTTGTTTTTGTAAAATGAGTGAATGCCAAATTTATTTGTTGAAAAACAAAGAAAAGGAAATTTTATAAAAAATACACAATTGTGTTTTTGAACTTTATTAAAAATTTATATTTATTACATTATATTTATTATATTTAAATATTTATTAAAAATTTAAATAAGTTTTTTTAAGTATTTAAATTTTTATTAATTTTTTCAAAGCTTGACACACACAAAAATAAACAACAACAGAATAAGAAATCAAAACAAGCAACTGAAGTAAATGAACCTTTAAACTACATACATGAACTGACTTAAATGAACTGACTGACGAAATATACAGCTGGCTCAAAAGACTGACTGACTAAAAGTGAACTACTGAACTGGAAGAACGAACTAGTTCACTTTTTTTAAATGAACTCTATTGAAACGTCACTTAAATGAACGATTAAGCCCAAGACTATTACACTTAATTATTAATTATCAAAACTGCTGACAATATGTCAGTAGCTTGCAATTGTATTATTTTTATTAAAATTATTACTTTATTATCATGAAATTATTTTTGCTAGAATAAGCATAATTGTTCTTTTTAATATGGAATGAATAAAGAAATTCTTGAGTCGTAGTCAAGTACTCGAACAAAACGTATTTTATTTTTACAAAATACTAACTTAAATATACGCCTATAGATGGAATGCTCAATGCTCTGAAATGGCTCAACGTGAAACAAAGATTGGAGATGAATACGCTTAACTTTGTACAAAAAATGAAAACTGGAAATGCCCCTGAATATCTCATCGAACAACTAAGATACGTTGGAGAAATACAGCCTTATAATCTGAGAAAGGATAACAACTTCAGGATACCAAGAACAACCACAACATTTATGCAAAGATCACTTCTATATAAGGGTTACATCTTTACAATATGCTTCCAAATGATATTAAATATGAAACAAATACAAATTTCTTTAAAAGAAAAATTTTAAATTTTATTAAGAGAAATTGTGAAAATTGAGATGGTTTTAAATATCATAATTGTTAACTTTAAAAGTATTCTAAATACTACTAAATAAATAAATAATAATAATAATAATTTGCCGAAGGCCTTGAGCCATTAAAAACTACCCTTAATTTCGTAGTTGTACTTTCTGGCTTAAAAACGCCATGATGGGGTAAATAATAACCAGGGTCACCTCTAGTATTTTCTGCTTTTTCCATATGCCCTAGGGTTAAATATTCTTTTAGGACCTCATCGTACTGGGCCTTACGCTGAGCGTTGCGCATTATGGATTTCTCGTTTCTCAGAAATTGACAAATAGCTATATGCTTATTGGGACCAAGCGACAGCAAACTATTTTTAAAGGGCAGACTCAGTATATCTCCCTTCAGAGTTTATAGTGGTAGTAGAATTGTAGATCTCCTCACATTTTTATCCTCTTCTGATAAAATACGTCTCTGGACACCTCTTCTAACTCCCAAAACTTCGATAATTGGTCATCAATTGCAACTTTTGTCATATGAGACACTCTAAATATTCGAGGGGAAACTCTAGCAGGCGTTGCACAATGGCTGAAAATCGTTTTTCATCGGCCAAAAATCTGTAACTTTTGAAGCGATAGAGATAACTTTGCAATAATTTTTGCAGGAGAGAAGACTTCTTGACTTTTTTACAGTTTTAATTTTGTTAAAATCGGTTCAGTAGTTGTGGAGAAATTTAAGGTCAAAGTTGAACTTTTGATGTTTTTTAGCATTGAGAATTATGGTATTTTTTATTAAAAAAATGGGATGTTTTTCAGCCCACTGTTTTAAGAACTTTTTAATCTACATAACTGCCAAATTTCATTAATATATCTTTGTTCATGTCAGATTTATAGAATGTCAAACCCTTAAAATTATTATTTTTTGCTCATATTGAAGGCCCTTTTATTCATTTACTATATAAATAATAATTTTAGTGTTTGACATTCTATAAATCTAACATGAATATAGGTATCATAATGAATTTTGGCAGTTATGTAGATTAAAAAGTTCTTAAAACAGTGGAGTGAAAAACATCCCCATTTTTGATTAAGAAATACCCAAATTCCCAATCCCGGAAAACGGCTTTAAATTTTTTTTTTTTTTTTTTTTTCAAAAAAGGCAATACAATTTACCACTCGATATTGATCAGAATTTTCTAGAAAATAATGGACATATTAGAAAACATTACTGTTCTAATGGTATTGAATTGAATTATTAGAATTTTTTACTCAAATTAATTTTTTTTATCAGCGAAAGAACAAATGAGTATTCGTATTACCTTTATATGAATATACATTCGCCTCGTATATACCACTATGTATACCTTTAAAAAAATGCATAGGCATGTAATAATACCTATGATCATTTTGTGAATAGGTTTCTACATTATCAACTCTACAACAGGTTCAACTGGAACCAGTTCCACTAGAATACTTTTTAGATTTAATAAATAAGTGTAAATTTTTAAATGTTTATTTTCTTTTTTATTTAAATAACAATAAGGACAAAAAACATATTTTTTGCTTAAATAACAATAAAAGTTAATTATATCTACTATTCATTCGGTTGAAAATTGCCTCCAAATATTCCATATTTGTGTAGTGGTCGGATGATTTTTAGCGTAAAAAAAGGGGTAAGTATTCCTAAGCACTTCTGCCGCATTAGACGAGCATTAAAATGACCTTTTTGAGAAATAATTAGTCAATCAATTTGAATGCTCAATTAATTCTGATTTTATTGAATTATTATAGCGTCTTATATACTAAAATATCCTAGTAGTCAGCATTTCTCATAAACAAATTGACAATGCCAAATTCCCACGATAAAAATATTCATTGGAATTTAATTGACATTGAATATTTAAACATCAGCAAATATTTCTGTTGCGACAGTTTGGGGAATCATTGAACTTACAATTATTGCTGACTAAACATGAATTTTTTACTTAATTTAAATTAAACAATTTTGCTTCTTAGGTTTAATGTTACATATCGATGGTTTTCTTCCGCAACCTCGTAACTCAAAAACAACTATTTTTCAGGAGAGACAAAATACTTTTTTTTAGCAAATATTTGAAACTATTTGCTATAGAGCAATTCCATATGAAAACGATCAAAATTGGCAAATTTTTGGACGACCCCTCTCCGATTTTAAAATAAACAGTCTCAATCGATTGCCCAGCAAAAAATAATGTACCTACATATTTTTTTTTTTTTATAGTGACTGGTTTAGTGTGGTGTACACCACTGTCATGTGAAAAATTGAAGAATTCTTCATAAGGGACCTCATTGAAAGTGGTTTAAAAAAAAACTACTAAAGCGATCGCAACGAGTGATAGCTCGTTGGAAAGGAAATCAGGCTTTAATTGAAAAATAAAATTTTCCTAATTTTTCTTAGAAATTTACCTTTAAATTTTCCCATGAAAATTACATTTTCCGATTTTCCACAGAAGCTCCTAAATTTTCCGGCTAATTTTTTTTTTTTGGATTCCTCATAATTTTTGCTTTAAGAATCAGCAATAAAAAAATGGGCCCCGACTCCTTGTTTGGACAGGAGAAGAGCATTTAAGAGACCACCTTGTTAAAAATACATTTTAAAAATTATTTTACAGTTAAAAATACATTTATGATTACAATATTTATTAAAACTTTCAATTGTCTTGGCATCATTATAAAATTAAAGTAACTTTAAATTTAGCACGTCGGCAGACGAAGAGTACCGCTTTACATTAATTGACATATCAGAAATATTTGGTATGAAGCAATGAAACTTTTGCGTTCCAGTTATAGTTTTGACATTATTATATCTGTTTTGAATTCGTCGCTCCATGGCATCGTGTTCTTTTTGAGTGCATAAAACTGTGTTAATGGCAATTTCCTTGCTTTGAATCCACGAAAACAAATGTTGTACATTTAAGATCTAGTCAGTATATGGCCTTTGCAAACTTGCCTTAGTCGCCATGCGTTTTAGGGTTCCCCCTAACGCATCGCATGGGCCCTTACCGTGGGACGTCGCGAAAAAGTGCCACTCGACCTTGCAGTTTTGTTCTTCTTCAATTATGCAAAGATTGTAAAAATTTTTTTTATTCTTGTACTGAGAAGCCGCGCCGTCTGAGAAAAACGTTACTTTGTCGATTGCATAGTCACGTGTACCTGGGCAGGCGCGGCTGTTGTCATCATTGCAGTAAAAATCTTGAATCAATTTCACCGTTGCTTCGCTGAGGGTCCTTGA
Organism: Pollenia angustigena; assembly: GCA_930367215.1. Classification (NCBI taxonomy): domain Eukaryota; kingdom Metazoa; phylum Arthropoda; class Insecta; order Diptera; family Polleniidae; genus Pollenia; species Pollenia angustigena. The sequence goes on along the minus strand of OV884061.1, from coordinate 2,839,763 downwards.
GCCAAATTTCTTGGTGGGAGTCGCCAATATGCCCTTCTGTCGAACTAATTCTTTGCTTCTTCTCGCGATGTAAAAATATGTTTGAAACTGTTCAGAAATCTTGCGTATAGACCAAGATTGAGGCAGCACAGATAAAATGAGATATTTCTCCGGAAAAGTGGTCGCTAAATTGAATTTTCTTTTCAACTGCTCAATCATTTGTTTGCCGTCATCAACGTCATCTGCTTAACTGCATTCGTTATCAGAGCCTTCATCAAATATTGTCGCGATTGCACTCATAACCTTGCCTTTTTTCTCTTTCCTGTATGTTTCACTTCGCAACTTTCTTTTTCTAATAGGCGTTTCACCTAAAGTGGTAATAGCCTCATTCAAAGGACTCAAAGACATATTGACCATCGGAATGTCTGCCTCACTATCAGATGAAACATTTTGTTCACTTGTCATTTCACTCTCGGATTGTGGCTGCATTTGTTTCAATGCATTTGCTTGTTGAGACAAATCAATTTTACACTTGGGGCAAATGAATTCTGCTTCTTCACCGTATTGTATATTTAATTCATTCATGTATCGCTTCGAAACACCAGTTAATTTTAATACTTTTATCTTTTTCGAACGATGTCCACTCTTGTTAAACGGATTGCAGCAAAATTTATTCATTTTACTTTAAATTGTCTTTACAGCTTCACTCTTTACTTTACAAAAAAAAAAACACTTTAACACTTTCACGTTTAGTATTCAACTGAAATTTGACTCAGAGTGTGTGAAGTATTTATATTTATTTTTTGGTAAAAAAATAAGCGATATTTGCTTTTCTTTAATAGGAAAATTTGCGTGAACTACTGGTCATAAAATGTTTTTTAAAGAGGGACTTAATTGGTTACTGCCAATAAGCCGACCACAGGTCATAAAATGTTTTGGAAATTTTTTAAATTACCAGGTCTAAGTGGTTCAACTGTGTCCATTACTACAATGTCAAAACTACTTGATGGTGTATCTGTTATAGTAAAAGGTTCTTTCGTATGTTTAGTCTGTTTGTTCTTTTGGCACGATTCAAATGTTGTTATATAGTTTTTAACCATTTTGTTCATATTTTTCCAAATAAATCGCTTTTTTAATTTTATTAATGTCCACTATAGGGTGGGCTATGAAATTCTTCTATTAGTCTGTATTGTTTTATTGCATTATCTACTCTTTTTGGCGTTCTGTATATAAATATATCGACGTCATTGTTTTTGAATTTATTGTATTCTTCTTTCAATTTCTCTACCGGTATATATTTAAAAATTTCATCATTATCATATAGTACGTACTTTTTATTTTTAAATTTCTTTATCAATAAAAGTTTCTCCATAAATGTTTCTGAAAACATTGGATTTTCGCTTTTATTGCATATCACGAGTGTAATTTTATCATTATATTCATTCTGCAGATTATTATTATCCTTTTTTTCATATATTAATTGTATTCTTTGAAGCTTCATTGATATACATTCCCACATATGGAGGTGATCAGTCTCCTGTTGAGAAATGTAATTCTTTTTCTTGTTCTTGATTTCAATTTCATCTTTTTTATCTTTAGTATTCTTATTAAGCATGCTACGTGTTATTGCCAGAGTTTTTCTTTCTTTTTCATCAATACAGAGTGGAATCATTTCTTTTAATATTTTTGAGTTAATTTCGATGCGGGATAACGTTAGTGTTATTTGCTCCTTTTTTATATGTAATATCAAAGTCATAGTCTGACAGTTCAAGTCGAATTCTGGTCAGTTTTGAGGATGGATTTTTATGCGAAAATAGTGCAATGAGGGGTATATGGTCTGTTACTACAGTGAATTTTCTGCCATATAGGTATGGTCTAAAAAACTGTATGCCCCAATGAATTCCTAATAATTCTTTCTCAATAACTGACTTATTTCTTTCATGTCTATTCAAAGATTTACTTGCATATGATATAGGAAAGTCGTTACCAATTTCACCTTGTGAGAGTATTGCTCCTTAAGCTACGTTTGAGGCGTCTGTGGTCAGTACAAATGGTTTATCAAAATCAGGGTATTGTAATATAGGTGGGTTCTTAAGTCTGTTTCTTAAAGTGTCAAATGCTTTTTGGCAATCTTCTGTCCATACGAATTTGACTTTCTTCTTCAATAAGTTGTTTAGGCAGTTTGCTATTTTAGCAAAATCCGGAATGAATCTTCTATAGTAATTACAGAAAGCTATGAATCTTCTAACTTCGTCCGAATATTTTGGAATAGGATATTGTTCAATAATTTCATATTTTGTTGGATCGGTTTTAATCCCGTCTTTTGTAATAAGATGACCTAAATATAAGGTTTTAAAAAGCAAAATTTTTCTGCATTTAATTTCAAGTTGTACTGTTTAAGTCTTTCAAATACTTTTATGAGATTTTCATAGTGGTGCTTAAGGCTGCATCCGAAAATAATAATATCATCTACATATAAGAATGCTTCCGTTTCCAGACCAGACAATGCTATGGTTAGCATCCTCTGAAAACTGTTTGACGATATTTTTAGTCCAAAAGGTAGTCTATTATGTTGATAGTGACCGCTGTTAGTGGAAAATGCTGTAATTGGTCTTGATGCTGTATCTAGTTCTATCTGATGAAAAGAACTTGTCATGTCAAGAGTTGAGAAAAATTTTGCTCGACCTAGTTTGTCTAAAACATCTCCTAGTCTTGTTAGGGGGAATTTGTCGTTAACTACTTTATCATTCAAACGTCTGTAATCTACAACTAATCGCCATTTCTTTATGTCATCTTGTCCTTTTTTAGGAACCAATAATAAAGGAGAGTTGTATGGACTAATTGATGGCTCTATTATATTTTCTTGTAATAGTTTATGTACTTGTCTGTCTATTTCATTCAATTGTGATTGTGGTAAACGATAATTTTTTATGTATACTGGGGTTTTATCGTTTAGTTCTATTGTTTGTTTGTTAAAATTATTAGTGGTTAATGATTCTCCTTCTAGATGAAATATTTCTTGATATTGTTTTAATATGTCGTATAAGGCTTTCTGTTTTTCGTTATCAAAATCTTCGAATTTTATTGTTTTTAGCAATTTCTGAAACCTGTTTTCTGAATAATGTTCGTCATCTAGATGAGTGGTTCTATAAATGTTATAGTATTGTAAAGGTATCGTAGCTAGTTTAAGTTGCGACAATCGTATTGGTGTTTCTAATATATTTAGAATTTTAATGTGGCGATTACCATTTTTTGGTATTATCGTGTTTGGAATGGAAACTCCGTTTTCTATTTCTTTGTTGCATACTACACTATCTTCACCTATTTCAATGTTGATTTTTACTATTTTTGCACTTCTTGGTGGTATGATGACGCTTGTTAAATGTTTTGTGTTAGTTTCTATAGGCATTGTGATATTATCTTCATTTATATAAGTACTTATAGTTTGTGTATCGTAGTTTATTATACAGTTGTATTTATGGAAGAAATCCATTCCTAAAATTCCGTCTGTGTTTACTGGAAAGTCACTGTCTACTAAGTAAAATTTATGTTTTTAGCAATGTTCTCCAAGTACCGCTTCTAATTCAGTCGATCCAATAGTCTCTGTATAGTATGCCATTCTGTATGGTTATGCCATTCAATCTAAGAATATCTTGTTCAATTACATTTTATCCGTGTATAATATTTTCCTTGCAAAGGGATATATCAGAACCAGTATCTATAAGGAAAGTCAGTTTGTAAGTCAGGTTTTTGATAGAAAGATATATAAAGTTCGAAGTGTTGGGATTTATTGTGTGAATCTGTAATTTTCCCCTTCTGGAGATTCGTTCTGAGTCTCCAGGGCTTCTTCGTTTCCCTGTCGATGTATTGTGCGTACGTTTGGGTTGTTATTTCTTTGATTTGTATGGTTGTTATTGTTATAGGTGTTTCTATTATTTCTGTTGTAAGCATTATTTGTGTTGTATCTACTGTTGGTGTTATTTGAATTCCTATTATAATTATTAAAATTTCTACTATTATTGTTGTTGTTATAATTATTGTTGTAGTTTCTGTCATTTCTGTTGAAGTCTTGTCTTCTTTGATTGTTGTATCTGTTATTGTTATAGTTGTAATTGTTATTACTGCGTCGATTTGTATCATTTATATGAAAGATCTTTAATGTATTTGTTGCCTGTAATAGTCTTTCCTGTGCGCTTGCTATTTCAAATGCTTGTGCTAGCGATTTAGGTTTCGCTGCTATAACTGCTGTTCTTATGTTCTCTTGTAAACCTTCTTGGAATGTTTCGAGTGCTAATTTTTCGTTCATCATTCTACTTGATGATCGTGCTATTTCATTTGAACTGTCTTCAAGGTCACTGAATTGTACTATGGTTAATTCTGAGATCAATGTGTTTATTTTTTCTCTAAAACTTGACACATTACCTCTTTGCTTAATATTCCTAATTTCCGAATGAAGACTACTGGCTGTGTTTCTTGACTTGAAATGTTTGGTCAGTGTTAATTTTAGTTCGTTAAATGTTTTTGGTATGTCTTGTGTCATTAAAACACTTCTAACCCTATCGCTTAATTTCATGGCAATAATATATTTTATTAAGTTCTTTTTCCTTTGTTCGTTAAGTTCGTCGTGAACCATTTCTACCATTGATAGAAATATATCGAGGTGTGTAGGTTTTCCGTCAAATATAGGAATTGTGTCCGAAGCTTTTTTGCTATCAAAGTTTGACATGTTTAAGCTGTTTGAATTGGAGTGTTCTTTCAAAAGTTCGATTGCGGTTGTCTTTAACGTTTTAAATTCTTCAATTTTTTTCTGTCTAAGTGGATTTGATAAATAGCTAATTAGTTTTCCAAAGTGTCTACTATATTCATTTATTAAGTGGTACTTTTCTTTTATTGTTTCTTCTGTATATTTTCTACCTTTTGATTTTTTAGCGTTTATAATTAACTTTTGTAGTTCTCCAATAATTTGGTCCATAAGTATGAAATATACGATATATATATATATATATATATATATATATATATATATATATATATATATTTTTTTTTTGTTTGTATACTTAATTAGTTGTTTGTTACTGCATTAGTAGTAATTTCCTTTTTTATATAATTTTTTAACAATTTCCAAAGTACTATTATCATTACAATTATTACTAAAACAATTATTATATCTAAACTTAGGGATATCCTATTGTCATATACCGCATATGTATTAAATGTTTGTTCAAGTTTTGTATCTGCTATCCCCATTATTATGATATTTTCTAAGACTTGTTTTATTTTGTCTTTTTCTGTTACTTCGAAAGTTTCTAGTGTTCGTTTCTCCAGCCTTTCTTCTTTAGTGCGTCTAATTCCTCAATTATTATTTTCTTCTGAGCTCCTTTGCTTATGTTTATTATGCGTTGGAAGTTGGCACACGTCTGTTCATACTTTCTCTTCTTGCCACCTCGCTTTTTTGGCTTATGGGCAGATTGGGTGGATGATTTGGAGTCCTTTGTGTTCTTCGCCTGTCTTCGCCTATATTCTTCTATTGATATAGGTTTGGGACCAGCGTTTTTTGGCGTTGGTATGTATTTTGGTGGTGGATCCGTAGTTCCAGTTATGGGTTTGAGAGTGTATTCCTCGCCTTCTTCTGTTGTTAATAGTTTCTGCCACTTTTTGAAGATGTTGTCAATTTCCTCTTGGGACGTCAGCGATTGTTAACAAATTTTTTAAAATTTTATTTTTTTTTTTAAATTCGAGGGATTAAAAAAAAAAATTTAGGCAGGATGATTTTTAACTTAAATTTTTTTAACAAAAAATTCCAGGTATTAAAAAAAATTAGGCAGGATCGCCATGTAGTGGTCGGATGATTTTTAGCGTAAAAAAAGGGGTAAGTATTGCTAAGCACTTCTGCCGCATTAGACGAGCATTAAAATGCCCTTTTTGAGAAATAATTAGTCAATCAATTTGAATGCTCAATTAATTCTGATTTTAATGAATTATAATAGCGTCTTATATACTAAAATATCCTAGTAGTCAGCATTTCTCATAAACAAATTGACAATGCCAAATTCCCACGATAAAAATATTCATTGGAATTTAATTGACATTGAATTTTTAAACATCAACAAATATTTCTGTTTCGACAGTTTGGGGAATCATTGAACTTACAATTATTGCTGACTAAACATGAATTTCTTACTTAATTTAAATTAAACAATTTTGCTTCTTAGGTTTAATGTTACATATATGTTGTTACAGTGATGTGCATAAGTGCCTCTCTCTTTTAGCAGCTCTTTTGCTTCTTCATCTTAGTCCCGATGTTCTATTTTCCATTGACTTCGATTGCTAGAGATGAGCGGATGACATTTTTCTGGTATTATGCTCCCTATAAAATCTGTGATCTTTATTTTTTTTCCTGGGCTTCCTCTGACAGATCTCCTAGTGGTACTAAATGATGCCTAATGACATCCTTTCCATGATAAAGGATTTTATGAACTGTTGCAGACATATTTCTTCATGGATATTTGGTAGAATATATGCGCGCTGTTTCTTTGGCCTAATCCCCAAATTTTCTATAATCAATTTGTTCATTGCATGCATGTACATCAATGATTGTTTTAAATCTTGATATAAGACTTATATCAACACCTGTTAGTTCAAATGCTTCTTTGGGATCAGAAAATAACCTTCTTGCTGTATTCACATCATTCGTATTGCCTGATCTTTGTTTTGGTTGGTCTGTCTATAACAACCCACATTTGCGAAATTCATTCTGAACATGCTTCTTTTTTATACTTCTTAAATCCTTGTTGGTGTCATTGTTTCTTATTGATCCTGTAGGTCCAAACCCCAAATCATAACTGATTTTTAGTTGTGCTCCATAATTCGTATTCTTGTATGTATCAGCGATAATCCAAATTCATATGCTTTAGTATTATATAATATAAAATACCTAGCACAACTTAGCTTGGTACACTTATATTTCAGTCATATGAATAAGCAAAATGAAAAGAGCTAAAGAAATGTTGCAAATAATTTTACACAAACTTAGAAAGTGTTCTATAGGCTGATCCAACCAGGTACAAAAGTGCATTTGGGTTTAATGTGGCTACTTTCACCTTCCTACAGCTAGTAAAATCTCTCTTACCCCTTTTGACCCCCAATAAGTCTATTCTTCTGAACTTCAATTTGACTAAAATATAGAACCTGAAAAAATATTTAATAACACAGCAGGTATAATCGGCACAGTAATACAACATAACATTGTTTAAAGACTGCTTTACTACCAATATATAACATGTTGAACCAACTATTGATAAGGGTTTGACATAAAGCATAATCCACCCGATTAAAAAACTAGAAAAATCGTTATAAAATCGAGCCAAAAAATCCGTTTTACCCGTATATCTCCAAAGGCAAAGGAGATAACCTAAACATTTAAGCATATTTTTTGTAACTCAGCTTAAGTTTAATTTTTTTTTTTGCAATCCATAAATATATTTTTGGTGAATTTTTTAAAAGTTTAAATTTCCGAGGTTATCAATTTTAGAGGTCCGCAAGTCACTCTCCCGACCCTCCATGGACCCGTGTTTTTTTTAATTCAACTCAAAAGATACCAGGCCATGACTGTTTAAAATTTGATTCAAATATATTCAGCCGTTCATAAGAAGCAAAATAATTTTTCAAAACAAAACGTTCGTAAACCATTGTGTTATATTTCATTCATATGAGCAGCTTAAATAAAAAGAGCAAAAAAAAATGTTGCGAGTAATTTCATTAAAATGAAAAAAGTGTTCAACAGACAGTTCCAAACAGTTGCTGAAGTATATATGGGGTTAAAGGGCACACTTTCAGCTTTCTGATGGTACTAAAATCTTTAACCCCTTTTGACCCTAACAAGTTCTACTCCTCTAAAATTCCTCTAAAAATGTTTGCTATCGAATGGCATTAAAATTTTTGAAATCGGCGATGACAAAAAATTGGACTTTTGGCCGATGAAATTCAATTTTCAGCCACAGTGCGTTGGACCTGTAACTATCCAGCCAAAAATGGTTTCTTGAGCCACTAACGATTCAAAAACACCATGCCTTACTCCACCACGAAGAATAGAAGGATACAGATCACCTCCTAACAACAAATCTATCTCACTGCTTTCATAAAACTTCGGATCAGCATAACATAATTTTGGCTAAAATGAATGTGTTGGAATACTACCAGTTACACGAGGGACAACTAGGGCCTGTATATTAAGAGACATGTTCTGATCGAAAAGAGAAACAATAGTAAAAACTGCCATTTTCGAAGACGTACTAATTTTCTCTCCGCCTAAACCTGAGACTTCTGCAGAAACTGGATTAGTTGGCAACTTCAATAATTTTTGTATCTTTTCTGAAACAAAACTTTCATCCGAACATGGATCTATTAAGGCCCGAACCTTGTAACAGGAACCAAAACTTATAATGTTAACCCAGGCTGTGGCTAACATAACCTTTTTTGCAACAGATGTATGGTGCGATTGAACTACGCTAGAAGGGCCGGCAACATTAGTGGACTGTATTTGACTTTGAGCATTTTGACTCTGAGCTTGAGAATTAGTGTTTGCTTGGCTTTGATTATTTTTGTTGCTTCTTACTTTTTCTTTATGTATTAGTGTATGGTGTTTTTTATTCCACCTAGAACAGCTATTAGAACTAGTGCAATCGCCATACATATGCCCCATAGTAAGACAATTAAAACAAAAACGAAACCTTTTTAAAGTTGAAACACGATTCTTGTAATCCATGCTCAAAAATTTATTACAAACACTAATCTTATGCCTTTCTTTACACAATTTGCATGAGCTCGAGTCAACTTTTGTGTGATGTGCCTTTAACTGCTTAGCTTTTGTAGAAATATTATTATTATTTGAAAGGCCTGCTTGGGAACCGCTGGCAGCTATATTGTTCGCTACTATAATGTCAAAAACACTTTCCAGGGCATGAAATCTATTGGTCAGAAAATTATTTAATTCTTCCCATTTGGGAACCTCTGTTTTGTTTTTTACCGACTGCTCCCACAAATGTAAAGTATTTTCTGAGAGCCGAGTTGAACATAGAAAAGCAAAAATCGGGTCCCATGAGGCAATAACTACGTTATATAATTTTAGCACCGAAATACAATTATTAATCTCCCTTTGGAGTCTTGTTATTTCTGAAGCCGTTTCCCGTTGACATGGAGCCAAATTAAACAAAGTCTTAAGTTGACTATTTATTAAAACTCGTTTATTCTCATATTGAGATTTTATATTACCCCACGCAATTTCAAAATTTTCAGCTGTCAACGAAATATTTCTATTAATATCACGGGCATCACTGTCTGTCTTTTGAAATAAATAAAATAATTTTTCTACAGGGCTATTTCTAGAATTGTTTATGTAGATTGCCGTAAACATGTCCCTGAGGGTGGGCCACGAAACGTAATCGCCATGAAAAACGCCAGTATCACAAGGGGGTACAGGTATTGAACAAAGGTTGGGAGCCACTGCTTCTTTGCTTTTTTGTTTCTCCTCATCTACTACCTGCTTTGCATTCGCCAAAATATTTAAAAAAATTTTATAGGTTTTTCGCACCAGAGGAAATTTTGTCTTGACCGCTATTAATCCCTTTTTCTCCTTTATAGTGTACCCGGAACACTCGTCATAAATTTTCTTAAATTTCTCCCAACTTTTCTTTAACTCGTTTTTCTCGAACTCGAACGCAACATTGGTATACGTTGAAAAATCTTCTTCTTTCAACATAACCTCCATTTTTGTTATCTCATCTGCTGCCCGAATAAATTTTTAAATAGTCGTCTTTTTTTTAATTTTAAAATAGCACTACGCGAGTTGTTTTAAGAGGAACAATCAAAATTCCCAGCAAAAATTAATTGAAAAAAAAAAATCACTCGCTGGCAACACTTTTTCTTCTATTTATGAAATACAACAAATGCAGGCAAATTTTTTGTTGGACTTTTTCCATTTATTTATAAATTCAAACAAATTGAAGCAAATTTTATTGGGCAACAAAAATTAAACACCAACAATTCGACGAATAACGGTTGAAAACCGGCGAGTAAAAAAAGATGGCTCATAAAATTGTGAAATTTTATTTTCGGCGCGACGTAACCTCACTTCTTTGAGACACAATATGGCGCGACCCAATATATATGTAATATTAAATTCCACAGTACGTACCTTATTATTCACTTCCCGGGAGAAGGACCAAAAGTTGGGGTGTAAATGGGGCTGGTTACCTGTAGCTTGGGTACGTTGTCCGGAATTACAAAGTGGCCGGGAATCTCACTGAATTGGTTTGTTGAGACAGGTCAGTTAGTGGCTGGCGCGCACACACAGACTCACTTCACTTAAGAGCAAATTAAAAGCCACCCTTAATTTTAGTGGTTCAATGGCACTTTTATCTTGTGGCTCTTTTATGTTTAATAAAAATCACTTTTACACTTTTTTTCTTTTCTTTAATCTTAGTTTGAGTTATTGCCAACAAAAAAACTGTGCTACATCGTCCCTTGTAATTGTCTCCAGCAGCTTCTTATAAATTTTGAGGCATTGCCCGATACCTTTTCCTTCAGGTTCTTCACCTGAAAATGTAAAAAAATATTTTTATAAAAACTATTCGAAATGTTGTCATTAGTCATTACCAGGGAAACCAGAAATATGCTATAAAAAACACGTTTTATGCGCATTAAATATGCAATTAAAGCTGGAAAATATGCCATGAAAAATGTTTAAAATATGCCCTAAAAATTAAAAATTGTTCATTTGAAGACACAATATTCAACAATTTACTAACAAAATCTAAAAAAAAAACTTAAAAAGGTTGAAACTCTTATAAGAGATGTTTGCGCCGAATATTATTTAGATATTAACATCCATATGGGTTTTTGTCTTAAAGGGATTTTAGGTACGGTCGCTAAACTGTTAACAAATGTTAACATTTAAAAGGAATTTAAAGCTAGTTAAGGATGGGAGCTTTGAGCAAATGTGAACCGAAATAAATTTAAATACCATTGTAATTAGATAGCATGCGGACACAAAGAGTCTTATTTTGATGTGAAATTATAGAACGATTCTCACCATTTGCATAGACTTCGTCCATATTTGATCAAATAATCTTCAAAATTAGAACTTGTACTCTGCGCAAAAGGCTAACATGGACAGACAACCAGCCAGGCGGTTGGATGGATATCGTTAGATTACTTTAAAAAGTGATTCTGAGTCGATCGGAATAGTAAAAGATTGGTCTAGATACAAATCGCATAACATTTATCCTTAATGACAACCTGCTTTGTCTTACAATTTTAGAGTAAAAATTAAATGTAGATGTCGAAACTGAAGTAACAGATTTTCGCAAAAAAAAAAACAATTTATTTTTTTATTTGCTGCGAAAGCTATTGTAGGCATCTAAAAAAAATTTAATATGTATCATAATATGCATTAAACAGGCATTATATGCGCTATAAACCTTAAAAATGCACTAACAAATCGATGCCAAAATTCATAAAAAGCTCTAAAATAAAAAACATGCAATTGCATATTTTTGGTTTCCCTGGTCATTACCAAATTAGAAAAATATTCTTTTATTAAAAATATAAATATGATTTGAATATAATATGTATTTTATTCGACCTCTATTATTTTCAAGTATTAATATATTGTCGAGCTTTAGGCCTTTTTTTTAACTTTAAATGTTTATTCGAACCAATATTTCGGCACTTCTTACAATTTGTAAATTTTTAAAATAAAAAAAGAAAAACAAAACCCTGAAGAAGGCACTCAAAGAAGTACCGAAATATTGGTTCGAATTAACATTTAAAGTTTTAAAAAAAGACCTCAAGCTCGACTATTTATTAATACTTGATAAATATGTTTTTTTTATTAACAGCGTTTAAAAATGTCGGTAATTTTTTATTGAATATGCTACGGCGCGCCGCGGCGTTTACATTTGCCAGTACTGGCAAGACAGTATGAACCAGTGTTCGAAAATAAACAGTACATTATTTACCGTTCGGCTCGCACACCCAAGAACGATATCTATATTTTTAGTGATTGTGCAGACGAACACAACCCTTAATACTGTTCGTAACTATTTTCAAGAAAAAGTCGAACTTTATGTAGTGTTCTGTTCTTCGTAAAAAAAACAGAACAATTGTAGACTTTAGACAAACATTATATTTTAATGTTCTAATATATTTCTTTTTTTACATTGATAAAGAAATGAACAAACAAAAACTTTTAGCAACGACCGCACCACGAACAGCTTGTGTGTGTATTGTGTATATGTTTTGTTTATGTTAAAGTATTTTGCGGGCTTCTTGTTTTTTTTCGTTTGGGTATTTTGTTTTTGTAGAAAATGTTTGGTTTTTTTAACAGCCAAAAGTGACGAACATTAATGAGCCGAACCGAACACAATGAAGTTTGTGGATTTAAAAAAAACCGAACGGAATTAAATGTTCACATTTTTTGTTGAGTTTGATAAAAAACAGTATTATTTTTGTGTTCGAAAGATGACAAACAGGGAAACGTTATTTGTTAATGATTTTCTACATAAACACTATAAGCGTTTGTGTTTTACACAAATCTACCGAACCGAACACTAAGGAGCGATATTAAGTGTTTATTTTCGAACACTGGTATGAACATACTACATATTTGTTGTCAAAACAATGCAAAAAAAAAAAAAACATTTGAAAAAGTGTGTATGGATAAGTGAAAAAGTTTGCATGTATTGCTACTGTCTTGCCATTACTGGCAATTGTTAACGTCGTGTTAATATTATTAAAACCATTTATTATGTCTTCCTTCCATGGTTTCAATTTCATTAGTGCATTTATTTTGTTGCACAAAGTATCTACGGATAAAACTAATGGCACTTAAAACATGTGAATAAGTTGGAATTTCAATTATTTCCTCTTCGTCATCATCGAAAGATTCTGATAACTCTTTAAAATTATTCTCTATGATTTTCGGAATTCAAGAGGAATTTACTTTTTTACTTCAACAGCCGTTTTAAATATTTGTGTTGCCATACATATAAGTACAAAAATACTTTTACTAACTTTATAAATGCCGTGCCAGATATTTAAAAAAAAGCAAGTTTTTGGTAACGCATTTAAGCGATTTATTTAGTTCAAATTTATGTAATTTCGGACAAAAATAATGAATCATTAAAACGGGGAACGCATTTAAGCGGGATTTTGTTCATGTAATTATGTGAATATTTGCTTGCCAGCACATTTTGCGCATTTAAGAGGAGTTATCATTTAAGTGGGTTCATTTAAGCGGAAACTACTGTAGTATGATAGACATAATTCGTTTGTACACTTCAGGAACCACTAATGTTAAAAATAATGCAACTTTGTTGTTTCCTCCATATTGTTCATAATAAATAATTGCTCGACCCGTTCAATTCATTCCCTAAAGTGTTCTAAATGCGAATTGCTCACTTGGTCCAATAAGATACATTACGACTATATTATCCAGTTTATTTAAATATTTGTTACTGGGTTTTCTTTCCACTTCTCGTCGCCAAAATGTTGTGAATTCTTCACAAGTTTTTTATTGAATACTTATTTTTCCTTAAACAGATTTAACGAGTTTTCCAATAGGTACTTGACAACTTTGAATTTAATTTGTGAACTCACTATTTCACTGATCATCTTACTGTTACTTTCCTTTTTTTCAGTAAACATTTTCATCAAGGTAAAGAACACGAACAAACAACGTATGCAAATTATTAAAATGTACTACCGAAATTCGGAGTCGGTTACCGCAGCTTTAGGAGCGTTTAAACCAATTTACGGTCGTTATTCTCGCCCTAATAGACAAGTAACAACAAGTTTAGTGCAAAAATTTGAGTCTACATATTCATTGTGTTATGCTGCCGTGTCAGTGAGACAACGGGTTAGTTGAAGTGACGAAAATATCAATGCCATTCAGGCGTCCGTAGCAAACGATCTAAATCAGTCGATTCCGAGCGTTCTAATGAACTGGGCATTGCCAAGACCACTTTATGGCGAATTTTGCGTAAAGATCTTGGCTTACACCCATCAGGGGGGGAAATAAGGAAATTTCCCCCCTCCCTAAATTATAAAAATATGTCTAGTTTATTTCGATAATACAATCATTCCCAAAAATAATATTTTTTTTAAATGTATAAAAAGTTTTTGGTGTGGCAATTAATGCGAAGGCACTATCATTAATAGTTCTTAAAGCTTTGACAAATTCTGGTCTTGACCTAAAAAATTGTGTAGGAGTTCGAACAGATTGGTGTCCTCTAATGTCAGCAGAAAATGGAGCTGTTCAAAAATTATGGAAACCGCGACAAATGCGAAACAAATGCCTTGCTATTCCCATAAATCAAACAACTCAATTTCTAAAAGCAATAAAGTGCCATTAATACAAATAGTTGTATCCAGTGTTTAAAAATGCTTGACTATTTTTAATGCTTTTGTAATTGCTTAACTTAACTTAAGAAAAAGAACACAGTAAAAGCAAAAAGCAAAAGCAGAAAAAGTGAGAGTTTATAATGTATTTACTGTCACTATGTGTATGTTCTCAGCTTAAAGTTTAAACATTCAGTCAAGCAACCACTAAAAAAAATGCTGTTGCTGTAAGTAATATGTTTTTGTTTTTTTTTATGTAGTTGCTTGGCTGGCTGTTTAACATTTTTTTGACTTGATCGCTGTTGCTTGCTGTTGCAGAAATTTGTTTTGAAAAAATCTTTGACGGTAAGAACTAAGAATTATGGCGCCGCGTGTAAATCGACGAATAATTGAAAAATATTTTTATTTTGATAATGACCAAGCTATGTGTAAAATTTGCTCACATACATACATATGTATGTTTAAAAGTGATAGAGTTTTTAATCTAACATGTGAAGTTTTATTTATTTTCATATGTATCTCAGTTTCGAGCCAGCTCTTAACGAGTACGGACGTGTATCAGTGAGTAAGAAAAATAATAAAAAAATTCGAAGTGAAAAAAATATTTGTAATAGGTGAAAAAAAAAAAAATATTTGTAATAGCTAAAAAAAAGAACAGTAACTAAGGTGCCCGAAGAGATTTGTGAATGAGCCTCACAAATACTCCCAATAAGGAGAGTAGGCCCAGCACAAATAGCAGAAATGCGTATATTGTGGTAAGCTCCCCGAGCGTGAGCAATGAAAACATTCGATACCCAGAATTAAATAAAAATTATTTAAGCGCAAAAATTGCCAGCGCAACTGGTTTTCCATACAGCAATTTAAGTGCAAGTGTGCCCAACCTGAGCAAGTGTGTTGATCTGACCGTAAATGTGGTTCAAAGTGTGAAGTCGTCTGACCAGAGGAATAATAACGAAAAACCTGGAACATCACGATTAGCATTAATAAATACAGGAGCTGTGCCAAAAAGTACTAAAGTGCAAACAGGCATGGACAGATATATTACAATAACTAAGAGAAAGGCAAGCCCTAGGTCCACCCAACAGGAACGCATGGCCAAACAATACAAAGGCTCTAACGTAGTCTCTTTGCCAACAAATGGTAACAGATTCTCTGTACTATCCATACCTGACGATGAAGAAGCAGAATCAGCACATGGAACAGCCACTAAAGAAGTTAAACCGCCACCTATCTATCTGCGGGAGCAAACATCAAATAGCATAGTCAACATGTTGATTCAACTGGTAGGTAAGAATAATTTCTACGTCGTTTCTATACGACGCGGGCAAATTCAAGAAACCAAAATTCAAGCCAGTACAGAAACGAACTTTCGTATTATATCAAGACACCTGGACGCAGAAAATAAAAGTTACTATACATATCAATTAAAAAGTGCTAAGGGATTGATTATTGTCATAAAAGGCATAGATAGTTCTGTTCCTACAGAGGAAATAAAATCTGCCATAGAGCTAGAGGGGTATGAGGTAAAATCTGTTCATAACATTTTGAACAGGAATAAAGTTCCTCAACCAATGCACCGCGTTGAAATATCGTTTGATTCATCGGTTCTCAAAACCAAAAATTCAGTTCATCCCATATACAACTTGCGCTACCTACTCAACAGAAGAATAACTGTTGAGGAGCCATTAAAACGAAAGGGTCCCTCCCAATGCACAAACTGTCAGGAATATGGGCATACAAAATCATATTGTAAATTGCCTCACGTATGTGTGGTTTGTGGCGACGCTCATAAAACCGCCGAATGTAATCGTTCTTAAGCTGACCCGAATGTTAAGAAATGCAGCAACTGTGGCGAAAATCACACGGCAAACTATAGGGGTTGTAGAGTCTTCTTGCATTTAAAAAAACCTGCTTTAGTTCAAAAATATACTCACTCCCAATATGGTCCGTCACATGCCCCCAGCCAAGCCGCTGGCTCTATTGCTAGTACTTCACAAACAAACAATCAAAACCAATCATATGCCCAAATCTTAAAAGGAAACCCTAATGCGAAAAATCCCCCGAGTACTTCTAACGCAAAGCAACCTCCAAACGCTAATGTTCCTAGGGAAGGTCTACAAATGCCTTCTGGAAATATGCCTACCTCAATTGAAAATTTAATTCAAACTATGAATAACTTCATGGTCACTATGCAGAACATGTTTCAGGAAATGATGCGAAACCAGAACATGCTCCTGCAAGTTCTACTCAACAAAAAATGAACCAGTTAAAAATATGTTTCTGGAATGCAAACGGGTTATCCCAACATAAACACGAAGTTGCAAACTTTCTTCATAGGCATGAAATCGACGTACTTCTTGTCTCTGAAACACACTTAACTCATAAAAACTGCTTTAGGGTAAATGGATACCTTACGTATGACACAAAACATCCCAGCGGACGAGCCTGTGGTGGCACAGCCATAATTGTGCACAAACACATCAGACACTTGCCATTGCCAGAGTACGAAGAAGATTGTATCCAGGCCACATCTATAAATCTTACTGATTTCAATCTAACGTTAACATCCGTTTATTGTCCCCCAAGGCACAAAATTGTAAACGATAAATTTCTCAACTTCTTCTCCACATTGGGCCAGAAATTCATTGCTGCTGGCGACTACAACGCTAAACATACATATTGGGGCTCCAGACTTATTAGTCCTAGAGGTAATCAGCTATACAATACCGTAACTGCAAATAATTTTGATGTGGTATCGAGTGGTAAGCCTACCTATTGGCCAACCGACTTCAATAAGCTACCAGACCTTATTGACTTTGCTGTAATTAAAAACATCAAGCGCGATCAGGTACTAGTTAGTTCCTCCTATGATCTTTCGTCTGATCATTCACCTTCAATCCTCATTTTAAAAGGTAACTCTGACGCTGCAGCTGCAAACTTTATTTCCTATCCAAACAGAAACACAAATTGGTTAAAGTATAAAATGTATGTGAGCTCTCACCTATCACAGTGCATTCCCCTAAAAAATTAATCTGACATCCAAATAGCTGTCGACCGATTTACAGAAGTATTGGATTTTGCAGCAAGAAATGCAACCCCAACCAAGCGGACAATTAAACGTGCTCCTTACAATACATCGACGGATATAGAGGCCCTTATCAGAGAAAAAAGGAAGTTAAGAAGACAATGGCAAAACAGTCGTTCCCCAACCGCTAAGGCCCAACTACAATTATGCCCGACCACACTTCGCAACAAATTGAGACAGAACCACGAGTCCGCAATAGAAGGCTATCTAAACAGCCTAGACGCCACAAAAAACACCAATTATAGCTTAATGAAGGCTGTACGGCATATGAAATGCCCTATAACCCAAGAATCTCCATTAAGACTGGAAAACCGCACTTGGGCCAAAAACACACATGAAAAATTAAACGCTTTCGCGGGCCACCTTGAGAAAGTTTTCACGCCACATGATGCACATACTTGTTCCTGTCGTCCAATCATTCCTGATAAGGTAAACCATCCATTAAAATTTAACATAACTCAAGTAAAATCTGCAATAGAAAAAGTGAATATTAGAAAGTCTCCCGGACCTGACCGCATCACAGGGTCAATGATAAGAAACCTACCATCGTCTGCTTCCAGAATCTTGCTGCTCATTTTTAACGCTATATTAAGAGTCGGATACTTCCCATCCTCATGGAAGAGGTCTATAATTGTTATGATTCCCAAGCCAGGAAAAGATGCTAGCCAGGTTGCGTCGTACAGACCGATAAGCTTATTGTCAATCCTATCGAAGCTTTTCGAAAAAATATTCGTTTTAAGTATAACTCCTCATCTAAATGAACACGACATCATCCCGGACCACCAGTTCGGATTCAGAGCGAAACATGGTACAATAGAACAAGTGCATAGAATTGTCACCCTTATTAGATCGGCGTTTGAGAAAAAGCAATACTGCTCAGCCCTGTTTATAGACATTTCCCAAGCTTTTGACAAAGTTTGGCATGATGGGCTACTCATCAAAATAACACGAGTGCTTCCTCAAAACACTCACAAGCTTCTGGAGAGCTATCTAACAGGCAGAACATTCATAGTAAGGTCGCAAGATAAATACTCCCCCCTCAAGAAAATTTCTGTTGGTGTTCCCCAAGGCAGCATATTAGGACCGCTTCTATATATAATATACACAGCGGATATGCCAACAAACCTGAGCACGCATACCTCTACATTTGCAGACGACACAGCATTTATTAGCGTTAACCATGACCCAAAAGTCGCATCGCAAAATCTGCAGTCCCACATCAATGAACTAGAGGCCTGGCTAGAAAAATGGAGAATAAAGGTTAACCCGGCTATATGTGCTCACTTAACTTTCACGCTCAGAAGACAAACGTGCCCAGCTGTAAAAATAAATAACATCACTGTTCCGGTAGAAAACCATGTTAAGTACTTGGGAATTCATATAGATAGACGCTTGACCTGGTCGCGTCATATTGAAGCGAAAATAACGGCTATGAAACTTAAAGCAGCTCAACTACATTGGCTTATCGGTCGAAACTCAAACTTGTCCTTAGACAACAAAATTCTCTTATACAAGTCCATCATAAAACCAATATGGACATATGGCATCCAATTATGGGGTACTGCATGCGCATCTAACATCCAAAAGCTTCAAAGAAGACAGTCTAGAATATTACGACAAATTGTCTGCGCCCCATGGTATATACGTAATGAAATTATCCACAGAGATCGCAACGTCCCCACTATCCAGGAGGAAATTAAAAAATATTCAATAAGCTACATCGATAAACTAATGGTCCACCCTAACTACCTCGCTCGGGGTTTGCTTCAGTTCGAAGGACACCAGAGGCTAAAAAGAACCGATACTTTGAGCCTTACTAGAAGACATTTTTAAAATTTGAATACAGCAGTTAGTGGTTACACTGGTAACAACTAATAAACAACAAGTAGAATTAAGATTTGAATACATATTGTAAATTTCGATAAGAAAGATTCAATAATAAAAATAAATTAAAAAAAAAAAAAAAAAAAATATGTACATATGTATTTTCGTATTTATTGAGAAAACATAGGTACTAAAAACATTAAAGAAATAGGTACCTAAAAATATGATTTTGCGTAACTCACTAAATAAAAGAACAAAAATTAGTTTTTTCGCAAAAAAAAAAACATCTAACGGTAATGATCTTTAAACATTCTTTCTGAAAAATACTAAGAAATTCCAAATATTCAAAATATATGTATGAAGTGCCAGCCAGCAACAGCAAAGAAGTTAACTTGCTGACTTTAAGCGCATGAAAAGCCAAAAAAAAACTTGAACAAAATTTATTACTTACTTAAGTTGTTGCGTTGCTGACTGATAAAGCAAAGAACATACACATAGCGAGACTAAAAAAAATTATTTACTCTCTCTTTTTCTGCTTTTGCTTTTCTGCTTTTGCTTACTCTCTATCAAAGTAATAAAAGGCATTGAAAAATACAGTTTTTTAATTTGCAGCAAAAAATGTAAACAAAGCAAAAATTTCGGTGCTGTTGCTATTTTAAAGCAAGCAATTTTAACACTGGTTGTATCATTTGTTAAATAAACGACAAATTTTTTTAAAAATAATCATCCCAAGCGAAACGCAGTTTTAGCAAAGTTTTTGGGAGCCAAACTCCCTAAATTATGCGAGAAAAGATGGGTGGACCGTCACGACTCAATTTAACACTTTGCAACAAGTGTCCATCACATAGTACAAGCTTTGGAAAAATTATCTAAGTGGAAAGGTAGTATCTCTACCTTTATATAAATGAACTCACTTAGTACTCTTGAATTAATTTGCGGAAAAAATATATTAAGTATAAAACTTATGCCCAATTTTCAGGATAGTATTTAAATCTATATTAAGCTAATTTCATAACAAACTTAAATCGTATTTAAATACAGATTGGTTTTTTGAGTTTTATTTGAAAATACTTATTTAATTAAGATAAAAGTATGGTAGCACTACTAAATACAAAAAAAAAATATAAACAAGTGTATTTATTTACAAGGTGGTCTGAAAAAACAGCTGACTGTTAATGCTTTGCCAGTTGTTGTTGTATTGTTTTAATATTGAGGCCACCTTGCTGAAATATTACAATGGAAACTTAAGTTGAAATGAATGCCCAATTTTCAGGATAGTATTTAAATCGATATTAAGTTAATTTTCATAACAAACTTAAATCGTATTTAAAACAGATTGGTTTTTTGAGTTTTATATGAAAAGTCTTATTTAATTAAGATAAAAGTATGGTAGCACTACTAAATACAAAAAAAAATATAAAAAAGTGTGACAGCTGGCAGTTAATGCTTTGCCTGTTGCTGTATTGTTGTGATATTGAGGCCACCTTGCTAAAGTATTACAATGTTACAAATGTGTTTTAATATCAATCCTGAAAATTGGCCATAAGTGTACCACATCGGTGATTTAAGTTTTTAGTGAAGAAAAGAACAATCTATAGCGATTTTGAAAAGTTTAAGTTATTTGCGTTCAAATCGAGGTTCCAATCGAAAAGACAAGATTTGAACGAAATAATCACATCCCAAATGTTAAACATTACTACCGAGTTGTAGTTACATTCCTCTTATTGAATTTTCCCAATAGATATCCTAAATGTTTTGGACATACCTCAACTTCTACCTAAAAGTGTAATCAAGTCATATACAGATACAAAACTTTTAAAACCAAAACTAGCGGATAAGCTGAGTATATTATATAAAGGAGATAAACACCTACTAACATCTTAACTTGAGCCTGAACTGTTGCATTGGCAACAAACATAAAAAATATCTGAAAATCTATCAGATAAAGTTGTAGATGCTTTAATAAACTGTGATGAAGATATCTACCCAAATCTAAGAAAAATATTTCAAATTTTGGTTTCAATGCTCGTCAGTAATGCTACGAGCGAGAGGTCTTTTCCCACCCTTCGTCGAATAAAAATATGGCTCAGAACAACAATGACAGAAGATAGACTGTACTATCTAAATTTGCCACACATGGAAGTCATAAATTGCTTATTTAAAAAGATTAATTTATATTGAACTGATCTTATATTTTATTTAATCTTATTGTTGAGTTTTTTTCTAATATAATATACACATATTGTTTTTAATAAACTTTTAAAAACAATTGTTTTAATTTTTTGTATCATACAAAATTCTAAGACAGACATTGTATTAGTAAAAATAATGATAAACAGAAACTCACATTGTTACAAAAGCTATTAAAATCTATTGCTGCTTTTATTTTTAAAACGTTTTTTATCCACATATGTATGAAATGTTTTAATAAATAAGGAAAATTAAAAAAACAAATACCTATATTTTCGTATAAATCCTTTTTTTTTTTAGTTATTATTACATATTTATTTGCAATCTATCTTACGATAATAAGCAAATGAGTTAGTTTTAAAAGAATATCATGTCTGTTTGCTTTCAATTGAAAACAAAAATTTAAGTTATATATGAAAATAATCTTTACACAAAGAGCTAAATTAAATATTTAATATTATAAACTATAGATTAGAAACTATAACTAAAAATAAAAAATATTTTCAATAAATACATATATTTTTATTTCATTTCAGTAAGGGAGATCTAGGATATGATTTCGTTAAAGCCTTCTTTCTTCATCAGTCTAATCTAAAAGTGTAATTGCTAGTATATTAACATGATTACAAAGCCTTTCTAAGTAATTGGAGCTAAATCTTCTAATTTCGGATTTGACAAACGGTATTTTCAGATCGTTGTTTAGAGCTTTGTTCGTTATATAAAAGGGAGCGTTTGTTATAGTACGCAAAGCTTTGGACTGAAATCTTTGCATTATTTCTATGTTGGAATTACATGCCGTGCCCCATAATTCTAAGCCATAAGTCCATATAGGTTTTAACACAGTTTCATAAAGTAGGACCTTATTTTCCATAGTTAATTGTGATTTTCGCCCAAGAAGCCAATACATTTGCTTAAATTTTATGTCAAGTTGTTTTCTTTTCGCGCTAATATGTGCTTTCCATGTGAGCCTTCTGTCTGAATGTAAGCCTATGTATTTGACAGTATTAACACTAGGAATTGAAGTGCCATTGAGAAACACAGCTGGGCAATTTTCTCTTCTTTTGAAAAAGTGATGTGACTCGACTTTTGGGTGTTAACAACAATGTTTCATTTTGTAAGCCAATCATAGAGACAATTAAGCTGCAGCTGTAAAATTCTCTGCCTCTGCATGTGATTCACTACAACATAAGAATGCTGTATCGTCAGCATATGTAGCGACTGTTGCATCGTCTCTTGTCGGCATATCATTTGTGTATAAAGTATATAAAATTGAACCAAGGACGCTTCCTTGTGGGATTCCAGCTTCAATTTGACACATATGAGAAAAATCATTGTTGATTTTGACGTACACTTAGTCGCAAAACTATACATACGGCATATAAATTTTAGATATTTCTTTAATTATTTTAGCCCAGCTTTTTTCAAGCAGCGACGAACTGTATCTGGGTGAACTTCAACTCCATAATCTCTCTTTAAATCCTTTTTTAAATCTACGCTACTTTTCATTGGATTTCGGTCACTTCTCTGACAATCTTGCGTCTTAATCTTTCGGCAAGCTTCAACGGACGTCCAGATCTTGGCAAACTTTCAAAGCTTTTAGTATTTTTGTAATTTCTTATTACTGTTTGAACAGTTGATTTGGATAAATTAACAATTTATCCTACTTTTGCCATCGATTTTCCTTCACTTGACAACTTTATCACCAATTTTCGAATATCTGTGGATATTTCCTTTGTTTTCCCCATTTTATATTTTTAGTGCATTTAAGTTTAACAAAAATCGCGAAAAATCACAAGCGCAGTTAAAGTTTAACTAAAGTAACGCAAAATTTAAAAAAATTGACTGCGATACTGCATTAACCTTCTACAGATATCAAAGTCGTATGTATACTTTTGCGACGCCTTCAGAGATGCATATTGTAAAAAATTCAAATCAAGTTAGAAGGTAACCATGATTTTTGTACTTTTTTTGTTTGAAAATATTTAGACGCCCTTAATAAATATTTATCAGCGAAAGCTGCCACAATTTTAAAATAAAATATAAAATAATTAAAGAAATATCTAAAATTTATATGCCGTATGTATAGTTTTGCGACTAATTGTAAAAACATCTGTTTTTCAAATATGATAAAAATAATAAATAAAATGGAGCAGGAAGCATGTTTTTTAATTTGTATAATAATCCCTTATGCCATACTTTATCAAAAGAAAAA
This sequence comes from Pollenia angustigena, assembly GCA_930367215.1. Taxonomy (NCBI): domain Eukaryota; kingdom Metazoa; phylum Arthropoda; class Insecta; order Diptera; family Polleniidae; genus Pollenia; species Pollenia angustigena. The sequence continues at coordinate 2,816,076 of OV884061.1, read as the reverse complement.
AATTGACAAAAAAAAAATGAGAAGTCGCCAAAAAAAATTCCATGTAAAATTGTGCCTGAATTCATATGAAAAGTGACCCAAAATTTTTGGGATATTTTTCGTTATTATAGGGTGTTTTTCGTTTTTTAAATTTGGTGATTTTTCATTATGAAAAATCACCCAAAAATATTGTATGAAAAATAGCCCATTTTTTATTTTTAAAATTTCGTCCAAATCTAACATACTATTTCTCTTAATCATTCATTATCATTATACATACGTCGAATTCTTAAATGTTATTTGTAAAAATAACGGGACATATTGGAAAAAGGTGGCATGTCATAACGTCCAGTGTAGTAGTGTACATGGACTTTATGACACTTTAAAATGTGTCATAATGTCCATCAGAGCAGTGTAATAAAGTCCGTGGACGTTAATCACTTTGTAGAGTGTCATAATGTCCATAACGCCTTTGGCCGGGCGGAAGGATTTTCTCCTCTTTCATAAAACAAGTACCGGCTTTGCTAACTAAAGCTTCTCTGCACAGCCGCCCTTCGGCCGGGAGCAAGGATTTTCTCCTCTGTGGTATAACAAAAACCGGCTTCGCTAACTAAAGCTTATTTGCGAAGTCAACCTTCGTTCGGAAACAAGGCAGATTTTAGAAGCTTTACTTAGCAAAACCGGTACTTGTTATACCTTAAAGGAAAAAATCCTTGCGCCCGCCCGAAGGCCGTCTGCGCAGAGAAGCTTTAGTTAGCGAAGCCGGTTATTGTTATACCATAGAGTAGAAAAACCTTGCGGCCGGCCGAAGGCCGGCTATGCCCAGACGCTTTAGTAAGCGCTGCCGGTATTTGTTACACCATAGGGGAGAAAATCCTTGCGCCCAAAACCATTTTTAAAAAAAATATAACCATATTTTGTTTAATTTAACCAAATCATTGTCACCGACAACCATATTATGGTAAAATAAGTTTCTTTAAAAAAAGTTTTGTTGGTTGTGACCATAATAAAACATGTTTTTCTCTGCGTGAATGTAGATCTTTTTTTGTATTTAACATCTTTAGTAATTATGGACCTTATGACATTTTTAAAAGTCTCACAGTGTCCATGGACACTACGACACTGGACGTTATGCTATATTCTGTTTTGAGTAATTGATTATAACTATGCAGTGATTAATTAATATTTAAGTATTGAAGAGTGCACAAAGTATGGCGGAGGGCTCAAATAAGTATTACTGTCCATACTACCGAGCAGCTGTTGAAGATACAATGCAATTTTTTACATAAAACTTACATATGTATGTTACTAATTTTATATGAATAATAAACACTTTTTCGCAAATTGGGCAATATTTAATTATTTTTGGGAAAAATTCGTTTTTGCTTTTTGGGTAATTTTTAATTTTTTTTGGGTCCTTTTTCGTTTTTTTTTTTTTTTGCTAAATTTCATATTTAACTTTTTGGGTAATTTTTCATGTTCTTTTGGGCGATTCTTCATTTGGGCGATTTTTCATTTTTTTTTCTTGTGCCATTTTTCTTTGGGCGATTTTTCCTACAGCCATCCATTGCGGTTGCAATAAAGTCTTTACCTTTTAAAGGAATCGTATTCCTCACTTTAATATTTAATTCCACGTCTCCATCACTTTCCTTCTCAATGGAAGTGTGCTGCAATTATAATGGTTTTAAAACCAGGTAAGCCGGAAAATATAATGACGTCGTACAGATATATTAGCCTATTGCCTATTTTATCAAAAAAATTTTGACAAATTATTTCTCAAACGTTTAAATCCATTACTTCAGAAATGCAATATTATTCCCGATCACCAGTTCAGTGTTATCGAATTATTAACGGTGCATGTAAACGACATGTTTTTGTCATCTGACATGACAAATTTCCCACTGCAAAATACATACATGTCGTATGTTACCTTTTAAACTTTGCTTCTGTAAAAGCCAGATGCAAAGTCATCTGACAATATTTCAATTAGAGCGTGTTCTATTTTCTTCTGACAAACCATCTGACATCAGAAATCTATGCCGCGAGGAAACCGGCAGCGGCGTCCACTATTGACGGAATCATTAGCCGGCTGAAGTTAATATTTTACAATACCGAGATATGTATGATCAATCCCACTATTGAATAGAATTTATGTAAATATATATATAACAACTGTTTCATTATAATATCCTAAATTGGTATCTTTGAATTAAAAGAAAAATATGTTAAGATGGCTAAATTATTTTACGGCTCAAATAAAAATTTTCGTGGCGGCATTTTTATTTTGGTTTTTGCAACAACTATGCGAAAAAAACAGAGACAATGTCAGATGCAAATTACATGTACGTTTGTGACCGAATATTATAAACCTTCTGTAAAACAGCCATTTTGACAGATATGCACAATTACATGTGACTTGAAAAGTTGACAAGTCAAATGTAAAAAACATGTCGTCTACATGCACCTTTAATAATTCGATGACACTGTTCTGGTGTGCCATGTTGTCTTCGAAATCCGAACTGGTGATCGGGAATAATATTGCATTTCTGAAGTAATGGATTTAAACGTTTGAGAAATAATTTTTCAAAATTTTTTTGATAAAATAGGCAATAGGCTAATATTTCTGTACGACGTCATTATATTTTCCGGCTTACCTGGATTTAAAACCATTATAATTGCAGCACACTTCCATTGAGAAGGATAGTGATGGAGACGTGCAATTAAATATTAAAGTGAGGAATAAGATTCCTTTTAAAGGTAAAGACTTTATTGCAACCGCATCTATTTTATCATATCCCGTAGATTTCTTGCTATTAAGGGCGCATATCTCCATTTTTGTTTCTTTAGGTGTGTTATATGTCTAAGAAATGTGCGACATCGTCGACATAATTACTCGTTTGTTGAGGCTTAAAAATAGATTCTAAATATCCAGCAAATGCATTAGATTTTTCTTTATCAGTTCTGAGCCAAGCATCATTATATATTTTGATAGGAACATTCCTTTTTACAGGCCGCTTGATATATTAAGTAGCATTGTACAGTTCATAATCTTTATTTTTGTTTTGAGGTTTTAGTTGAATTAGAAGGTAACATTTCTGAGCATACTTTAATGGCCAAATTCTAGTTTGGCTTATCCCTTGGGTTTCTAGTTCGGTGCCACACTCTTCTTAGACGTCTAGATTGTCTTATCATATCTCGAGTAGCAGCGGATGCATGCAATTTTCGACCTAAATCCTGAGAACGAATGGATGATGGTGGGGTTGATAAGGACGCAGCTTCATGCATTAATAAATTAAAAGATTCTATGGCATCATCTTAATCTTCTGCTTTGTTTATTTCGGTATTTAGATTTAAATTATTTCCAACAAATTCTTTAAAGTAGTCCAAGTCAGTATTCCGTTTGATTAGTTTCCCATTTTTAGATGATATTATCACATTAGCATTATAACTGATTATAAACGGTGTATGGTCAGAGCTTAGACTTTCGTCATCTAAAATGTCTAGCGAGTGCCTAGAAATTCCAGAATACACAGCAAAATCAAGAAGATCTGGTATATTTGCTACATTAGTGGGTCAATATGTTGGATTTCCTCCAGAAAGTGTAGAATAATTGCCTTTTAAAATACATTTGTATAATTCTTTACCTTTGGGGTTAGTGAGTCTGAAGCCCCACCATGGGTGTTTTGCATTATAATCACCAGCAATAATAAAACGTGGTCCCAAAGATTTATAAAAGCTTTCGTATTGTTCACATTTAACTGCGTGTCTAGGAGGAAAATATATGGAGTGTACAGTATTTATCGGATATAAGAACATCTCATATAAGAACAAAACGCATATAAGAAACATTTTCAAAAACACCATGTCTTTTTTGCGATTTTTCTAACAAAAAAGGTTTCATATAAGAAAAACGCTTATAAGAAAAAAACTGATAAAAGAACATTTTTCTTAAACACCAAAATCACAAAATGTATAGAAAAAGAATTTATATAAGAAACTTCCAACCAAGGCGAATTCATAAAGGTGACATTTTCCAGTCATCTGTTTATTGTTTATTTTTTTGTGTGTATACTGAATGTCAAGCTTTGTTTACATTTTGTGAAAAAAATTAATTCAAATTTAAAATGCAATAAAAATTTAAATAGTTGAAAAAAAAAATTATTTAAATTATATAAAACAAAAAAAGTGAAAAAATATAAACACAAGAAATTCAAAATGCGTAAGGAATAAGTGGAGCCACAATTAATTTGCAATAGAGGAGTTTCTTAAGCAATTGTGTATATTTTATTAACAAAAAAATTTACTTTTTTATATTTTCAACAAATATTTTTGACATTCACTCTAACTTTTTACAAAAACAAAAATTTTTGGCTTTTCTAAAATCTTTGGAAAAGGTTTCCTGATGAGCTGGTGTAAGCAACCGGCGAAATGCGCATAGAGGCTTGCTTTCCCTCAACAATAAATTTCAGTGTATTTATCAAATATGAAAAACTGGGAATTTAGCACGTCATACGAAGATCGTATTAATAAAAAACATAGTATTTTCCAATAAAAAGGGATAGCTAGCATAACTCTATCTCATGATGCGGTCACCTTTATAAATTCGCCTTGCTTCCAACGGCAACACAGAATTTATGTAGTTTGCATGGACAAATCTGTTTTCTGACAGTTTTACAACAATAACAAAGTTTTTTTTTACTTTTAGCTTTAGATGAGCGAGCTGGTACTCATGAGAAGCTTTGTGTTTTTTGCCAATAAAAACAAAAGTTGCAATTTTAAAAGAAATACAAAACGGGATAAAAAGAAGCGAAATTGCAAAAAAAATATCAAATTGGACTTTTAATGTTATCTAAAATAGTGAAAAACTCAAAAGACATAGACAATAATTATTTAAAAGTTAGAAACGTTAACATGGGGTCTTCACCTGACAATTTTTTGTCATACCAAACGTCAAAGTCCATATAAAAAAAACTTTAAAATTTTTGTCAGCGTTTTTTTTTTTTGTATGAAGTTTGACGTTTATTATAACAAAAAATTGTCAGGTGATGACCCTATAACAAAAAATGAGACAGAAAACCAAAATATGAAAGTCTTATGGCCATAGCAACTTATATAAGAAATAAGTTTCTTATATAAAATAGTTGTATATAAGAAAGAAACGCTTATAAGAAACTTTTTTCCTGGATTTTTTAAGTTTCTTATATCCGATAAATACTGTATACTGATAGGTCTATTGTTACAGGTTATTTTTACACCAACGGGTTGTAAATATTCTTTTTGAAATCCTTTCTCAGGCTCAAAACGAATAGAAGATTTTATAAAAAGTCCTGCAATGGCGTGGGCTTTTCCATCTGGGTGATTTGTATAAATAAAATCATAACCTCTTATTTTTATTTGAGATTTCGAAGTAAGGTGGCTTTCAGAAATAAGAAATATGTCAATATGCTTTTCTTTCATAAAATAAGCAATTTCGTTTAGTTTACTCGCAAGTCCATTTCCGTTCCATACTGCCAATCTTAGGTTTACTTGCATAACACTGGTTTACAGCCAAAAAATACCAAGAGCGCCACATGCCAAGATAAGTTAATTGGGACCTCCTGAACACGAAAACCGCTGTAATTTTTTTTCCTAAGTACCGTTTTTTAGATAACGGTACTTTTGTGTTTTTCGATGTATGGTCCAACTCAAACGTTTGTGGAGCCCAACCGAAAAGTCCGATCGAAATAAATGGCACATCGCTGGAAAGGTAATTGAATGCCTTTTCCGCCGATATGCTACCAATTTCTATCTGATAAGAAATGGCTGAGTTATGGCGATGTGCCATATATTTCGATCGGACATTTCGGTTGGGCTCCACAAGGGTTTGAGTGGGACCATACATCGAAAAACACAAAAGTAACGTTATCTAAAAAACTGTACTTAGGAAAAAAAATTACAGCTGTTTTCGTATTCAGGAGGTCCTAATTAACTTATCTAGGCATGTGGCGTTCTTGGTACTTTTCCTCATTAAAAATTTGTAAAGCAGTGTAATTTATTAATAAGAAGTGACATCATATTCATGAGTGTATTTGCTAGTTCTATTTGTTTATTTAGTAATTTTTCAATATTTGTCATGATATTGTTGTTAACCCCTTCACTTGTTACATTCGCGTAAGATTTTCCTGCGAAGTTGTTTTTTTGGTTAGAGTTGTAGTTAATTGAAGGAAGGTTGATGATTTGTAAAGCCTCGTTTTTCGGAAAGTTTTTTCGAAAAATTAAAAAAGTTGAATATAATATAAAGTAACCTTCGGAAGGAAATAATTCCCAGTTGCTATTTGTTAAAATTGTTGAGTTAAATACATTCAATTTATAAAGTATCACTATCCAGTGTGACACAAAGAATGCTGACGAAGGCCGTAGCGGGCCAGAAAATACATTACATTCTGCTGGTGTCTAATATTTGTAAATTTTTCTGTACATGCAATATACCTCATTGCTGTGCAAAGGAAGGCTACGGTAAAATGTAAAAAGAAAATACAATATAATAGTCTGGTAGCGTATAAAGTCATTTCTGAAAAATTTAAGGAATATAACTTACAAAAAAGCTTTATAAAATACATAACTGAAATTTAGCTCATAGAATAAATTCGAAAAATTAAAAATGTTGAATATAATATAAAGTAACCTTCGGAAGGAAATAATTCCTAGTTTCTATTTTTTTTTAATGCTAAATTTTTTTTTATAGTGTAAACATTGAATTTTTTTTGAGTGTTAAAAATGTTAATGATTATTATTTAAATCCAAAAATTGAAATTTTAAATAATTAAAAAAAAATAAAACACACTACTCAACCGATTTAAATGCAAAGTGGAGAAAAGTTAAGAATCTATCTGTCGATTAAATTTCACCTTAATATCTCCTTCGGTTCAAAAGTTACAGATTTTTGGCCAATAAAAAACGATTTTCAGCCACTGTGCGGCGCACATTGGTTGAAGTTCATATAACGAGCGGCTAAAAATAGAAGAATTTGTCGAAGGACAATGAAACTTGGCACATAGGCATTTTTTGTTTGAATCAAGAAAAAATGGAAAAATCAAAATAATCCGCCCACTTTTACGCCCACCTCCCATACAACTTGTATTGAAAAAGTGGCATAACTCCCTTGATTTTGATTGTATCAACTCAATTTTCACTAAAAATAAATACTATAATCGTACAATGAGCTCCTGAAAATACATATCTGATCCGCCCACTTTTACGCCCACCTCCCATACAACTTGTATTGAAAAAGTGGCATAACTCCCTTGATTTTGCTTGTATCAATTCAATTTTCACTAAAAATAAATATTATAATTGTAGAATGGGCTCCTGAAAATATATACCTGATCCGCCCACTTTTACGCCCACCTCCTCCAGAAAAAACATGAATATGAATTTTAAGCATAGTCTTTTAATAATTTTTTGACATCATTATCGTACTCCAATTTTTTGATTAGCCTAAATACTCACTTTGTCTAAATACTCACTTTTTTTATGCGGCAGACGATATCAACTCCATTGAGGTGTTTTTACAAAAACCTTGTACCTTTGTCCTCTTTGTTCGCGGTTGGCAATCCTCGAAGGCTTTTACTGGATGTCCACGTTTAACCATATTTGAACAGCTTGGTGCTTTATTGTTTGCGGTATATTTGCACACTTTGTAAACATTTTTCAGCCAATTTTCATTTAGATCGAGAAATCTGCTTTTCATGCGAAATACTTTTTGCCATCTATCTTTGAACTTTGTAAAAACGTATTTTTTCAAAAATCTAGTAAAGACTTCAACATCCTCAGCAGTCATTTCTTCATTGTTATTTGCAATGACTTCGACAGTAATATCAATATCCATTTTGGTATCAATCAATATTTCGCAAATATTTAAATAAGAAATTGTTAAATTTTCCATAATTAATAAAATAAAATTGTGATATCACTTAATAATACAATACTTATTACTGCACTTGCCAATTTAATGTAAATTAGTTAACAACAATTCAAATTCAATTGAAGCTTATGCTTTTTTCAAGAATGAAATGTATAATTAACACTATTGACTAGTATGTAAATTACATTTTGTAATAATTTTAAACAGTTAAGAATTATGGCAACAACAACAAACATGAACGAAAATTCATGTTTTGTTACTTTATCACTTTATCACTTTATAGTTTTTTTTGGAAAAGTGCAAATATGTGCAGCTGATTTTTTTTTAACTTTTAGCTGAGACTTCAAGCTGTAATTTGACATCATTCGTTAAACAGCGCTGCACAGCGCTAAAAAGATACAGCCTATTGAAGTTGATGCACATTGAAATTTTGATGTTGTTTATATTTTGTTCTACGAAATTTTTTATATGGCACTTTTTCCAACTTTTTTTAATGCAAATCTCATCTTTGACAATTGTCATTTACGAAAATATACAACAAAGTCAAATGATGAGTTTACTGTGATTGTACCAAAAGATTGAATATACAGTACATTTGCATGCTATTTTAAACAAGCGAACATATATGAACTTCGAGCGTGTCTATCCAAACAAATAATAAATATATCAGCCTAATATTACGGAATCATAATATTCAGATATCTGCCAACAAAATACCAAAAAATTATCCAAATCGGCGAACATGAAATAAATGAATTTTGGCCACTCTTCAACCAATGTGCGGCGGCGTCATTGGCCATATTTTTTCGTCGACAATAACGATTGCACGTTATTGTGAATGGCGATCATTATTGCGCCATGCTTACCGATTATTTTTGGCTCGAATTGAAAAACATGGACATGGACGACATGTGGTTTCAACAGGACGGTGCCACAAGCCACACAGCACACGTTACAATCGATTTATTGAAGAGTAGTGGCGATTTCTTTTCTGAGAAAAATGTTGCATTAATGTTACATGTTCTACATTTTTGTGTTCTTTTGTACAAAAAATACAACTGTGGGAAAAATTTTCAAGTTCTTTTGTGAATATGTTGACGAAAAACATGGATAACATGTTGCATATTTTACCCTTACTTTAACTTAAGGTGTTCAACTGCCCTGTTCTACAACTTTGATACTTACTACTTTGTTTGTACAACAAATGTTTTATTTTGTTTGTCATAATTCATACCGCTCATTATTTAATATAATATAATCGTTTTAATTTTTATAAGCCATTAGTGATGTTAATATTGTGTTATTTCGAAAAATGGACCAGTCAATTGGCCGCCTCTTCGTGCGATTTAACGCCTCTAGACTTTTTTTGAGGCTACGTCAAATCATTGGTCTATGCCAACAAGCCGACGACGTTGGAAGAACTCAGAGCCAACATTGAACTTGAAATAGCGGCCGTTAAGGCTGAAATGTATGACCGAGTCAAAATGTTCTACGAATATTTTCTACATCCTAATTCACTAGGGGTCTTCTAAGACCAAAAAATCATGCAATGGATTTTAATTTTTTTGCTAAAAAGTACATTTAGTACACTTACAACATTCTATACGTAATATTAACTGAAATTGTAATATAAAATAAATGAAAATTCAGTTAAAAACCGGTCAACTTATTTTTAACAAAAAGTTCATTTAATTTTTACTGTCAAAAATTCAACACCATATTCTGTAAAATCAAATAAATATTCAGTTATTTTGTAAAATTTTACGGTCAAAAATTCAACCCAATATTCAGTAAAAACAATTAAATATTCAGTTATTTTATTAAATTCAGTCATTTTCGTTTACTCTACAAAAGAGCCGAATTTCTAAAAAATACCAGACCGACACATGTTCGCTTGTTTTTCTTATAAGCGAGAGAGGGAAGGGAGAATATTTTTATTTACTTACCCTGTTACACACGTTTGTTTTACTTTTGTTGTACTGACCACGTTGTTTACAGAAGAACTCTCAATTATAAGACACCAGCAGCATGACCGATATGGCTTCGCAATTATTTTACTTTTAAAATTTGATGTGTATAACTAAATTATATTAACAAATAGAAAATGGGAATTGCTAACACAAAACAAGCAATTCATTTTTAATAGATGAGTAAAAATTAATTTTTGGTAGTTAAATTATATAAAATAACTGAACGTTCATTTGTTTTTACGGAATGTGTAGTTATATTTTTGACAGTTAATTTATATAAAATAACTGAATACTAGATGACCCGTGCGACTATTTCGCACCGTAATTTTTATCAATGAAAATATTAATTTTTCAATTTCTAATTATTTTTCGTCATTAGTGTTAGAAATAAGCTTTAAAATGAGATATCATTCATTAAATTTGATGCGGTGGTATGGGAGATATTTGCAACCGACAAAAAAAAGTGCTTTAGAAATAATATATACTAGATGACCCGTGCGAATATTTCGCACCGTTAGTTGTAATTTTTGTAACATAAAATGAAAATAATTAATATAAATTTTAGTAACTTCAATACATTTTAAAATATAATTTTTATCAATGAAAATGATGAATATAACTGACTTAGTAATAAACGGCATTATAGTAAATAGCGGTATTGCCAGAATGGATTTTAATACATACTATATTACACAGCGCTTACATTTGCCAGTACTGGCAAGACAGTAAGCATATACATATTAGTTGGCAAAACAATGCAAAAACAAAATAGCTGTAAAAGTGTTTATGTATTAGTGAAAAAGTTTGAATGAATTGCTACTGTCTTGCCAGTACTGGCAAATGTAGACGCTATGTTATGTAGAACTGCATTACTATTAAGCGACCCTGTACTACCACATTTGAACAGTATTATCATGCAGTTCTGTTAAGCGACCCTGTGTTACCACGTTTGAACAGTATTATCATGCAATTCTATTGCAGTTCTATATAAAATATAATTTTTATCAATGAAAATATTAATTTTTCAATTTCTAATTATTTTTCGTCATTAGTGTTAGAAATAAGCTTTAAAATGAGATATCATTCATTAAATTTGATGCGGTGGTATGGGAGATATTTGCAACCGACAAAAAAAAAGTGCTTTAGAAATAATATATATGATGATTCCTTTGTTTTTACGGAGTATGTAGTTAATTTTTTGACAGTTAATTTCTATAAAATAACTGAATATTAATTTGTTTCTACGGAATTCGCGGTTGAATTTTTGACAGTAAAACTTAAATGAACTTTTCGTTATAAAGAAGAATTTAACTCAATCAACGAACAATATTAACTGCAACTGAAAATCCGTATTAATATGCACTTAGTTTTTTGAATAACTGTTAGAATCAGTTAAAAATAATTTTGCTTGGACTTTTAAATGTTTATTTATTTAAAAATGACTGAACGGAATATTTCTTAAATAAATTACAGTCCGTTACTGTAATAATATTGTGAGTGTATATTTTTTTGACTTGTGCCAAACGCCTTTTCAAGAAATTCAAAAATTGCAATGCCCGAAATTTCGAAAATCCGTTTTAAATACATTACACGAACTTTTGATCTTAGAAGACCACTAGTGAAATTTGATGCAGAAAATATTCGTAGAACATTTAAACTATTAAAAGTGCCGTTTTAGTATACTTTTGTGTAAAAATTCTAAGAAAAGAATCTCCATACGATTCTACTGAAGATACCTGAAATTATTTTTTAGCTTTGAAGTACATTTAGCATATTTTTTGACTTATACCAAACGCCATTTCAAAAATTCAAACACTTTAGGGGCCCATATTTCGGGAACCCAAGCTAACTTTTCAAACCCCTTTGGCAGATTTGCTCTACTAGTAGTCTTCTTTCATTTCGCGTTGCAAGTGTTGAGGCTGGCGGCGATGACCCGAATTTTGTTGCATAGTGTGCTTTTTTGAATTTAAATCAGCTGATTTAAAACAAATATACAAAATAAGTATTTACCAAAAATAAAAATATTTTTTAACTCTAATCCATGAATTAATAAATTAAATTAGATCTTACCTGCCTATTTTCCATTTTTCAGACGCAAAACAGAAATAAATTTTAATTTGTTTGTTTACCAAACAGCAGAGTCCTAAGCCGATCTAATTTGACGCCGCAAGTGATTTGTTGCAAAAATTGCTGGTCGCAGGTTAAATTCGGATGCTAGCGTGATAACATTTTACCATCAACGGCGACGACTTACAAAAACTAATGCGGCTCGGCTCAGCCGTTCAGCGCAGTAGCCCGTTTCTGTATTTCTCACATTGTAAAACTTTTCGCATGAACGGTGTGAATTACAACAAAAATGGTGTGAAATGAAACAAAAAATGTTTTTTCTCACACAAGTATTTCTGTATCTTTTCTTTGCGAGAATTATGTCATTAAAATAATTTTCCAGCAATTATTGGAAGGATGTGAGAAAAAGTGTTTCTGTAACAATATTTTGCGAAAAGTTTCTTAAAAGAACTGTCAAAATAAGTCACATTTGAAATTGGAACGAGAAAAACAAAATGTAGATATTTTAAATATGTTTATATAATCAAAGTTATTTTCGGGAATACAAAGTTTATTATTAATACGATCTTCGTATGACGTGCTAAATTCCCAGTTTTTCATATTTGATAAATACACTGAAATTTATTGTTGAGGGAAAGCAAGCCTCTATGCGCATTTCGCCGGTTGCTTACACCAGCTCATCAGGAAACCTTTTCCAAAGATTTTAGAAAAGCCAAAAATATTAAACAAATAAAACCTTAAGCGAATAAGAGTTATAAACACTCTAAGTCTTACCTGTAACAATATCAAAGCTTTAACAAAACACCAACAATAAACAGTGAGTTTATCTTTTCTTACATCCCCCTACAATTGGTTGGGTTCTTTCCGACTCGAATTGTAGTTGTAAGTGGGTTAAAAGAAAAAACAAAATTAAAAAACAAACCGCTTCATTCTATTGTCTTCGTAAGAAAACAACGAACTAAACCAATTTGCCAATTCAGTTTTATGCACGGGCACATGCAATTATATTATCAAAGTTATTTTCGGGAATACAAAGTTTATTATTAATACGATCTTCGTATGACGTGCTAAATTCCCAGTTTTTCATATTTGATAAATACACTGAAATTTATTGTTGAGGGAAAGCAAGCCTCTATGCGCATTTCGCCGGTTGCTTACACCAGCTCATCAGGAAACCTTTTCCAAAGATTTTAGAAAAGCCAAAAATATTAAACAAATAAAACCTTAAGCGAATAAGAGTTATAAACACTCTAAGTCTTACCTGTAACAATATCAAAGCTTTAACAAAACACCAACAATAAACAGTGAGTTTATCTTTTCTTACATCCCCCTACAATTGGTTGGGTTCTTTCCGACTCGAATTGTAGTTGTAAGTGGGTTAAAAGAAAAAACAAAATTAAAAAACAAACCGCTTCATTCTATTGTCTTCGTAAGAAAACAACGAACTAAACCAATTTGCCAATTCAGTTTTATGCACGGGCACATGCATACAAAGTTTATTATTAATACGATCTTCGTATGACGTGCTAAATTCCCAGTTTTTCATATTTGATAAATACACTGAAATTTATTGTTGAGGGAAAGCAAGCCTCTATGCGCATTTCGCCGGTTGCTTACACCAGCTCATCAGGAAACCTTTTCCAAAGATTTTAGAAAAGCCAAAAATATTAAACAAATAAAACCTTAAGCGAATAAGAGTTATAAACACTCTAAGTCTTACCTGTAACAATATCAAAGCTTTAACAAAACACCACAGAAAAGCTCTCTTTTTGTCACGTCACGTCACCTAGCAATTATTCTTGTATTTTAGAACCACGCTGTTCAAATTTTTCCTCTCTTTCACTAAATGAAAACCTAGTTGAGCTCTACACCCAAATGCAAAAAAGTAAATAAAATTTTCATTATTCTTTGGGAAACAATTAAAAATGGTTGGTGACGTTACGTGACAAAAAGTAGACATTTCTGTGGAAATACCAATATGATGAATATAAACAAAACACAATTGTTATATTTTGTTATTTTAAATTTTTGTTAGCCTTTCCTTGTTTTGGTTTTATTCAGTGCTGCTAGATAAATTTGTGAAAAATCGTCAAATTCCTGAAAAAAATAATAATATCGCCTTTTTTGTTTAAAATAATTAATATTAAATTTAAACAAATTTTGTTCTATTTTTTTTAAACGTAATCAAACAAAAGCATAGTTAATGTTCATGCCCAGCTAGCATTTTGAATCATAATCTAATCATTTAGGATTCAGCTTCACGACCAAAATACCCATATATGAGCTCATTTTTCAATCATAAATCATACTCTCGTTATGAGAAAATGGTACCCTACAGATGAAACACCTGAAATAATCATATGTGGTACAATTTTTGATCCTTTTAATGTTAGTTTTTATATTCATTATTGAATCGTTTTCGTCTCATTTTTCAATCGTAAATTATAAGTTTTTGATTATATTTCATATCATTTTTTCATTGCCATGTTTTCTAATTTTTCTCCGATAAAATCAGCACCATTATGGCTTTTGATTATTGAAACCAGCTTTATTTTGAACCAAAATAAGAAGAAAAGAAACAATTTGCACTAACATTTATGCTCATAAATTGTCAATAATTTTTGGGCTTCTTTTTTATCCAAGCTTTTTTGATTTGGCAAAAACAAAAATTCAAAATATATTTAAATATATTTAAATCATATATGAATCCATTTTCTATCACTCAAGTGATAAATACATTTTTAATCATCAAAACTGATCTAAAAAGATGAATTTCGGTGATTTTTAAAAAAAATAATCACCCAAATGCTCGCTGGTTGGGTATTTTATTCATACATACATATAAATTGTCTATTGTTCGACCTTAATTTTTTTTAAATTTATATTTATTTTTTAAGCTTGAGGTATATTTTTTATAAAATTATTTATTTTCTTTAATCCGATAACATCTTTAAGTTGTTATTTTTCCCAGAAGAAGCCACACAAGGCGTGACAATTATCATATTGAACAAAAAATAAAATAAATATTAACTGGGAATTATTTCCTTCCGAAGGTTACTTTATATTATATTCAACATTTTTAATTTTTCGAATTTATAAAAATAAATATAAATATTTTTAAAAAATAAATAAATAAAAATAAATAAAAATAAAAAAATAAAAATAAATAAAAATAAAAAAAAATAAATAAAAATAAATATTTTTATAAAAAAAGCCAAGTCGGTTCATTAAATAAATAAAAATAAATATTTTTATAAAAAAAGCCAAGTCGGTTCATTACTTCACCTGGTCCTCATACAAGCAAGTATCCCCTCGTAATTAAGGTTTTGTTGCGATTTGTAATGCTATGGTGAAGGGTATATAAGATTTACCATAGCCGAATATAGCACATTAAATTGTTTTATTTAAATCTTCTTGACTCAAACTTTTTTCTATATTGACTGAAAAATGGGGTAATTGTTTAATGTTTTGAACACAAACAATTGAATTAAATAATCACGGGAATAAAAAGTAAACACATTTCCCTCGAAATTTTGCTTTCGCCAATATATTTTTTAGGGAAGAGACAAACAATTTCGAGGACAATTTTCACAATAGGGATAAATATTAAAATTAAGGCTGCCTTGTTTCTAAAAATATCTTTTTTTGTAATGCCTAGTAACCTAACATATAAAAAAGATTTAAAATTGTCTTATTTCAAAGACTAAAAAATCAGCAAACCGGCTCTGTGCTAATTTCGGAACAAGAAAATCGTCAAATCTGGCAGCTCTGGTTTTATTATATATATTTCTTTCGTTGACGTTTCGCTTTCATTTGACACTTGATTACTGGAAATATTCCAGTTAAAACATAATATGTGTTGTCAGTTTTCGCATTCAAATACAGAAACACTTTTTTCTCACATCGAGAAACGATGGAGTTTTTTGTTTCACACTTCATGTTAGAAATTTTACGATGCGAGAAATACAAAAACGAGCTACAGGTCTCTTCGGATTAATTACGACAGCACAATTAACATAGCAAGCAAAGTTCTATTTATTTAAGACACTTTTTGCTTACAAAGCAACAACAATATTTTTAAACCATTATAGAACATTATGACAATATAACATGATAGCACACCTTGTGCATACCCCAATGGTATGGGTGTAAATATAGCAAAAATTTCAGCTCAATCGGTTCTAGATATCTGCTTCAAAATTGAGTTGCAAGATTTCAACCGAACAAACATACATACATACATTGCAAGTTTAATAAAAGCGGATGCTAGCGTGATAACATTTTACCATCAACGGCGACGACTTACAAAAACTAATGCGGCTCGGCTCAGCCGTTCAGCGCAGTAGCCCGTTTCTGTATTTCTCACATTGTAAAACTTTTCGCATGAACGGTGTGAATTACAACAAAAATGGTGTGAAATGAAACAAAAAATGTTTTTTCTCACACAAGTATTTCTGTATCTTTTCTTTGCGAGAATTATGTCATTAAAATAATTTTCCAGCAATTATTGGAAGGATGTGAGAAAAAGTGTTTCTGTAACAATATTTTGCGAAAAGTTTCTTAAAAGAACTGTCAAAATAAGTCACATTTGAAATTGGAACGAGAAAAACAAAATGTAGATATTTTAAATATGTTTATATAATCAAAGTTATTTTCGGGAATACAAAGTTTATTATTAATACGATCTTCGTATGACGTGCTAAATTCCCAGTTTTTCATATTTGATAAATACACTGAAATTTATTGTTGAGGGAAAGCAAGCCTCTATGCGCATTTCGCCGGTTGCTTACACCAGCTCATCAGGAAACCTTTTCCAAAGATTTTAGAAAAGCCAAAAATATTAAACAAATAAAACCTTAAGCGAATAAGAGTTATAAACACTCTAAGTCTTACCTGTAACAATATCAAAGCTTTAACAAAACACCAACAATAAACAGTGAGTTTATCTTTTCTTACATCCCCCTACAATTGGTTGGGTTCTTTCCGACTCGAATTGTAGTTGTAAGTGGGTTAAAAGAAAAAACAAAATTAAAAAACAAACCGCTTCATTCTATTGTCTTCGTAAGAAAACAACGAACTAAACCAATTTGCCAATTCAGTTTTATGCACGGGCACATGCAATTATATTATCAAAGTTATTTTCGGGAATACAAAGTTTATTATTAATACGATCTTCGTATGACGTGCTTTATTCCCAGTTTTTCATATTTGATAAATACATTGAAATTTATTGTTGAGGGAAAGCAAGCCTCTATGCGCATTTCGCCGGTTGCTTACACCAGCTCATCAGGAAACCTTTTCCAAAGATTTTAGAAAAGCCAAAAATATTAAACAAATAAAACCTTAAGCGAATAAGAGTTATAAACACTCTAAGTCTTACCTGTAACAATATCAAAGCTTTAACAAAACACCAACAATAAACAGTGAGTTTATCTTTTCTTACATCCCCCTACAATTGGTTGGGTTCTTTCCGACTCGAATTGTAGTTGTAAGTGGGTTAAAAGAAAAAACAAAATTAAAAAACAAACCGCTTCATTCTATTGTCTTCGTAAGAAAACAACGAACTAAACCAATTTGCCAATTCAGTTTTATGCACGGGCACATGCATACAAAGTTTATTATTAATACGATCTTCGTATGACGTGCTAAATTCCCAGTTTTTCATATTTGATAAATACACTGAAATTTATTGTTGAGGGAAAGCAAGCCTCTATGCGCATTTCGCCGGTTGCTTACACCAGCTCATCAGGAAACCTTTTCCAAAGATTTTAGAAAAGCCAAAAATATTAAACAAATAAAACCTTAAGCGAATAAGAGTTATAAACACTCTAAGTCTTACCTGTAACAATATCAAAGCTTTAACAAAACACCACAGAAAAGCTCTCTTTTTGTCACGTCACGTCACCTAGCAATTATTCTTGTATTTTAGAACCACGCTGTTCAAATTTTTCCTCTCTTTCACTAAATGAAAACCTAGTTGAGCTCTACACCCAAATGCAAAAAAGTAAATAAAATTTTCATTATTCTTTGGGAAACAATTAAAAATGGTTGGTGACGTTACGTGACAAAAAGTAGACATTTCTGTGGAAATACCAATATGATGAATATAAACAAAACACAATTGTTATATTTTGTTATTTTAAATTTTTGTTAGCCTTTCCTTGTTTTGGTTTTATTCAGTGCTGCTAGATAAATTTGTGAAAAATCGTCAAATTCCTGAAAAAAATAATAATATCGCCTTTTTTGTTTAAAATAATTAATATTAAATTTAAACAAATTTTGTTCTATTTTTTTTAAACGTAATCAAACAAAAGCATAGTTAATGTTCATGCCCAGCTAGCATTTTGAATCATAATCTAATCATTTAGGATTCAGCTTCACGACCAAAATACCCATATATGAGCTCATTTTTCAATCATAAATCATACTCTCGTTATGAGAAAATGGTACCCTACAGATGAAACACCTGAAATAATCATATGTGGTACAATTTTTGATCCTTTTAATGTTAGTTTTTATATTCATTATTGAATCGTTTTCGTCTCATTTTTCAATCGTAAATTATAAGTTTTTGATTATATTTCATATCATTTTTTCATTGCCATGTTTTCTAATTTTTCTCCGATAAAATCAGCACCATTATGGCTTTTGATTATTGAAACCAGCTTTATTTTGAACCAAAATAAGAAGAAAAGAAACAATTTGCACTAACATTTATGCTCATAAATTGTCAATAATTTTTGGGCTTCTTTTTTATCCAAGCTTTTTTGATTTGGCAAAAACAAAAATTCAAAATATATTTAAATATATTTAAATCATATATGAATCCATTTTCTATCACTCAAGTGATAAATACATTTTTAATCATCAAAACTGATCTAAAAAGATGAATTTCGGTGATTTTTAAAAAAAATAATCACCCAAATGCTCGCTGGTTGGGTATTTTATTCATACATACATATAAATTGTCTATTGTTCGACCTTAATTTTTTTTAAATTTATATTTATTTTTTAAGCTTGAGGTATATTTTTTATAAAATTATTTATTTTCTTTAATCCGATAACATCTTTAAGTTGTTATTTTTCCCAGAAGAAGCCACACAAGGCGTGACAATTATCATATTGAACAAAAAATAAAATAAATATTAACTGGGAATTATTTCCTTCCGAAGGTTACTTTATATTATATTCAACATTTTTAATTTTTCGAATTTATAAAAATAAATATAAATATTTTTAAAAAATAAATAAATAAAAATAAATAAAAATAAAAAAATAAAAATAAATAAAAATAAAAAAAAATAAATAAAAATAAATATTTTTATAAAAAAAGCCAAGTCGGTTCATTAAATAAATAAAAATAAATATTTTTATAAAAAAAGCCAAGTCGGTTCATTACTTCACCTGGTCCTCATACAAGCAAGTATCCCCTCGTAATTAAGGTTTTGTTGCGATTTGTAATGCTATGGTGAAGGGTATATAAGATTTACCATAGCCGAATATAGCACATTAAATTGTTTTATTTAAATCTTCTTGACTCAAACTTTTTTCTATATTGACTGAAAAATGGGGTAATTGTTTAATGTTTTGAACACAAACAATTGAATTAAATAATCACGGGAATAAAAAGTAAACACATTTCCCTCGAAATTTTGCTTTCGCCAATATATTTTTTAGGGAAGAGACAAACAATTTCGAGGACAATTTTCACAATAGGGATAAATATTAAAATTAAGGCTGCCTTGTTTCTAAAAATATCTTTTTTTGTAATGCCTAGTAACCTAACATATAAAAAAGATTTAAAATTGTCTTATTTCAAAGACTAAAAAATCAGCAAACCGGCTCTGTGCTAATTTCGGAACAAGAAAATCGTCAAATCTGGCAGCTCTGGTTTTATTATATATATTTCTTTCGTTGACGTTTCGCTTTCATTTGACACTTGATTACTGGAAATATTCCAGTTAAAACATAATATGTGTTGTCAGTTTTCGCATTCAAATACAGAAACACTTTTTTCTCACATCGAGAAACGATGGAGTTTTTTGTTTCACACTTCATGTTAGAAATTTTACGATGCGAGAAATACAAAAACGAGCTACAGGTCTCTTCGGATTAATTACGACAGCACAATTAACATAGCAAGCAAAGTTCTATTTATTTAAGACACTTTTTGCTTACAAAGCAACAACAATATTTTTAAACCATTATAGAACATTATGACAATATAACATGATAGCACACCTTGTGCATACCCCAATGGTATGGGTGTTAATATAGCAAAAATTTCAGCTCAATCGGTTCTAGATATCTGCTTCAAAATTGAGTTGTAAGATTTCAACCGAACAAACATACATACATACATTGCAAGTTAAATAAAAGCTTTAAATTAATTAGCGGGAATTGCTGTCATTGACTTAGCAAGCACTAGTGAATGACTAGCATTCTCCCAATTCAGGCGAGCGTTTTAAATTTACTACAGACGTAAAAAGTTCACAAACTACTTTTTTCAACCAGATCAATAAGAATAAGTTCGGTTAATGCAGTTAAGAAGATTTCTGTAATAAATGAATTTTATGACAAATATTATACAAATATTTCTTTATTAAACAGAATTTTATAACAAAAATTATAACAATTAGATTAAAAGTATATTAAGAACCACTTTCAAATTTTTACGTTTTCGATTTGCAGAACACCCCTGAAGCCGGCTGAGCCGCGCCGAAAATTTATCGACTAAAGTCATTTAATCGAATATTCCCCACAAGAAATGCATGAACAAAACTAGAAAAAATTTTTTCCATTCTTTTTATTTTTAATAAAAACAGTTTTTTTTAATAAATAAAAATATTAATGAGTAAGATATAGTCCTTGTATATTTTGAAAGGTTTTTGCGGTAAAAATTTAAAATCTCATTTCGGAATAGATTATAGTTACAAGCATTAAAATAAGTATATATGCAAATTAATTTTATTATTCAAACTAAAATATGAAAGTTGGTAAAAAAAAAATTAATTTTAGACTGGCCTAAGTTCAAGTCGGCTTAAGCCGGCTTTGGGCCGCCGCCGGCAATATTTTTGCAAGCCGCCGCCGCCGATACAACTCGATGGAGCAGGTCTCTGCCCCTGATAGATTAAACTAGTTATTAAACACATTTATGTGAATTATTTAATTTAAATACTTAAATTAACTAGCTTCCATATAATGAATTAAAATCTACTTATTCATATTGAACTGTTTATTCATAGTAAACTGTAAAGTTACTTCGCCAATTTTAAAGAATTTATATTTTGGAAAAATTCTTTGATTTTTTTATGGAGTCGGAGTCGCGAGTTTTTTTTTTTGGTACTCCGAATACGGTAAAAATACTGCAACTCCGTATTTATATACCAGAAAACAAACTATTTATTTTTTCTTTTTTTTAAATTGATACATTTTTTTTATTGATGGTTAAAATCTAATAATAATAACATAATGTTTTCCTTTAGTTGTGATTTATCGCTGCCGAGATATGGCAGACAGTTGCGGCATGTGTTTAGCTCTGGCTGAAAAGTATAATTGCGGATGGTGTTCATCGACCAATACTTGCGAAGTAGAAGAACAGTGTAATAAAAATAACAACGAAGGAAAAACGGATTGGTTAAATCGCATGGAAACTTGCCCGAATCCTGAAATCCATTCATTTTCCCCTAAAACCGGTCCTTGGGAAGGAGGCACCAATATTACTATACGTGGTATTAATTTAGGAAAAAATTTTACTGACATCTATTCCGGTGTGCGCATTGCTGGAATAAATTGCATGCCTTTTCAGCAGTACTACATAGACACAAAACAAATTGTCTGTACGGTGGACAGTCCTGGTGAACAAATGTACCGTAATGGGCGGATTGTGGTGCAAATTGGAGATTACCGTGGAGAATCAAAAGAGGATTATGAATTTGTAGATCCAAAAATAACAAATTTTAGTCCAAAATACGGCCCTGTGTCCGGGGGTACACAAATACGTATAATTGGCAAGTATTTGAATGCTGGCTCTCGAATTCAAGCTTTTATTAACGATCATTTACCGTGTGAAATTATAAGTGTTGAAGTGAATCAAGCTATTTGTAGAACATCTCCTTCTCCAGGAATTATTGAGGGCCGTTTAAAAATGGTATTTGATAATGGGCCACGTGAATTTAACGAGTATAATTACAAATACGTGCTAGACCCAACAGTTGAGCAGGTGTACTCGGGCCCTTCCGGTGGTCAATTGAAAACTCCAAAAGGCGTACCAGCAGGTGGTATCGAAATAACAGTATCTGGTACCCAATTTAATTACATAAAAGCACCTAGTATGTATGTTATATATCAGAATATGACATATTTTAGCAACTGTGTTGTAAAAACTCCAACCGACATGTCATGTGATTCTCCAGCAATTGAATTAGCCAACAGCGATGTTTTGGATGCTGAAAATCCCGATAAACTCGAATATGGGTTTCTAATGGACAATGTGTTGCAGGTTCAAAACCTTTCACTTAAACACAATAACTTCTTTGAGTTGTATCCAAATCCAATTTACTTTAATTTTGAAGAACGTGTTAAGTATTACAAAAGTGAATATTTAACTATTAATGGTCGTCATTTAGACCGAGCCTGCAAAGAGACTGATGTCCAAGTATTCATTGGCAAGAAGCTGTGCAATATTACATCTCTTTCACGTCAACAATTAACATGTCGACCTCCCCCTGAACCCTTCACTGGTGATTATGATGATGACGATGATGATAACGGTGGCATTAGCGGAGGTAGAGATGGTTCCGGACCTGAAGTCATAGTGCGAATAGGGCGTTCTTTGAAGTATAGAATTGGTGTATTGAGCTATGCTTCGCCTAATATCATTCATGATCTTGGAAAAAATGCATTTGCTGTTGTTATAGCCGGTGTAATTGTATTGCTATTGATTTTTGTTGCACTTTTAGTAGCTTACAAAAAGAAAACATCCGAGTCTAATCGAGTGTTAAGAAACATGCAGGAACAAATGGATATCCTTGAACTTAGAGTAGCAGCCGAATGCAAAGAAGCCTTTGCCGAATTGCAAACTGAAATGACAGATTTAACTGGTAAAACATAATATTTTAAAGCTTTTTGATATTTAAATAATACATACAATATTCTATTAGGTGACTTAACTTCTGGCGGTATACCATTTTTGGACTATTGCACATACGCTATGAAGATTTTGTTTCCTAATCATGAAGACCACGTAGTCCTACAGTGGGAAAGGCCGGAGTTGTTGCGAAAAGAAAATGGCTTACGTCTATTTGGCAAACTAATTATGAATAAAACGTTTCTTCTGTTATTCATAAGAACGCTAGAGTCAAATCGATACTTTTCAATGCGTGAGCGCGTCAACGTAGCCTCATTGATTATGGTCACGTTACAGTCAAAACTAGAATATTGCACAGATATTCTAAAAACTCTTTTAGGTGATCTTATCGAAAAATGTATTGAAGGTAAATCTCATCCAAAGCTATTGCTGAGACGAACTGAAAGTGTAGCCGAAAAAATGCTCAGCGCATGGTTTACCTTCTTATTGTATAAATTTCTTAAAGAGTGTGCCGGTGAACCCCTATATATGCTTTTCCGTGCTGTGAAAGGACAAGTAGATAAGGGTCCAGTTGATGCCTGTACCCACGAAGCTCGTTATTCTTTAAGTGAGGAGAAGCTTATTCGTCAATTAATCGATTTTAAACCAATGACTGTCTATGCTAGTATTATACAACAGCAAATATTTTGTAACAACATGGAGATGCTGCCATCTCATACCGAGAATGTGCCAGTTAAGGTTCTAGATTGTGACACTATAGGACAAGTAAAGGAAAAATGCCTGGACACCATATATCGAAATATACCAGCTAGTCAAAGACCACGAAAAGATGACTTAGACTTAGGTAAGTACAAAAAAAAAACATAAATTAACCCATGTTCTGAAACTTTGATGAGAACTTCTCGCATCGAAAAGATGGGCAACAACATATTCCATTGTTTCTCGAAAAATTATAAAAAAGTGTGACTGTAACTCATGTCGAAAACTATCAAAAGACGTTACGTTATAAATTTCATAACATTGCACTTGAACGCCAGTAAAACAGATAGTTGACGGCGACCAAAATTTACTAAAATTGAACATTTTTCAACGACGGCGGCGGAAAAACAACCTTCGGCGACTTTAATGTTTATTGTTTGCAAACGAGCTTTGAAAACATTCGTATATTTTATAAAAATGTTAAAAGCAAAATAGTTAAACAATAAAAAATGTGCCAAGAACAAAATATTATTAGTATAATTCTTTGTTTTTTGCATTTTTAATTGTTTTTTTGAGTTAAAATTTTCTCGCCCCATTTTTATTCGTGAGTTTTTTTGACGGTTCAAAGCGGGAACTTTTCTCAAAAAAATGTTACAGACACACTTTTTCTGTAAATTGTCGAGTAATTTCCTTACGTGACAGCTAGTACTCGCCAAAAAAAAGTTACAGACACATATATGTCATTTTTGTTTAATTTCACACATTTAAATCGAAAAGTTTCTCGACGCGAGAGTTACAGAACATGGGCACTGGTACTGAATAACTAGTACTATCTTAACGAGAAAGTTTTACATATGGGGGATTCACAAGGTGTCATAAAGTCATATGTCTTAAAATAATAACATGAAAAAATACGACTGTTGTGAAGAACCCCTCATAATTTAGTGTGCTATTTTGAATTTAAATCAGCTGATTTAAAACAAATATAAAAAATAAATAATTAACTAACATCAAAATATTTTTTAATTCTTTTCCATGAATTAATAAATTTAATTTGGTTCTTACCTGACTATTTTCCATTTTGCAGACGCAAATAAGAAATAAATTTTATTTTGTTTGTTTACCAAACAGCAGAGTCATAAGCCGATCTTATTTGACGCCGCAAGTGATTTCTTGTAAAAATTGTTAGCCGCAGGTAAAATTTTGATGTTAACCGGATAAAACTATATCATGAACGGCGACGGCTACAAGAACTAACGCGATACGGCTCAGCCGCTCAGCTCTGGTCTCTTCTGATTAATTACGACAGCACAATAAACATAGCAAGCAACGTTCTATTAATTTAAGACACTTTTTGTTTACAAAGCAACAACAACATTTTTAAACCATTGTAAAATGTTAGAACATTATGACAATATAACATGATAGCACACCTTGTGAATACCCCAATAGTAAATAATTTTAAATTACTTCACAGTCAAATCCCGATAAAGCGTAATTCCCTATAATTCGTAATAAACTGTCGGTCCCTTGAAAAAATCACGTTAATTCGTAAAATTTCCATACATTTTGGTCCCCTCGCTAATTCGTAATTTTTTTATTCAAATAAAATCTTATTTACCTCTTATAAATCGTAATTGTTTTCTACCTACCACTTATAATTCGTAATAAAAACAACAGAAACATGGAAAGAATGATTTTTTGTTTATCGCAATTTTTTTTGCGTGGGTTTATTTTCTAAAGATCAGTTTGTTACTTGAATAATTTTTATATATTTTATTTTTAACAATTGTCTTTTGTTTTTTTTTTACCGTTTTATTAAATAAATTGAAAACCCCAGTTAATTCGTATTTATATTATTTTAACCCCGTTAAATCAAATCCCGCTAAATCGAAAAACCCTATAATTCGTAAGAAATTATTTCAAAATGTTTATACTAGCGAAAGGCAGATAGAGAACATTGAATAAAAGAGAGAGTTAATAATTCTTTACACTGCGAGAAATTTTTGCAAGGGTCTTCTAACTGTATGTAAATATGCAAAAAAAGGGAATTAAGTAAAAGAAAAACTAATTACATACATACATACATATTACCATATTACCCATCAAGTTTTCAATAACTATAAAAAAATAACTATAAGAAAAGGCCGTAAGTGATGACTTCAAAATCAATTTTATGGATTGATTATGTTGTAATTAACAAATATATATACATATATACAGTTAGGGACAAAATTGTTCACAAAATTAGTGTTATTGGCAAAATCTATATACTATGTATATAAAAATGAAAAATGTTTGTATGTTTGTTTGTTTGTTTGTATGTTGGCTTATAGACTCCTAAACTACTGAACCGATTTTCCTGAAATTTTACAGTAGCATCACGTGAGCCCTAAAAATAAAATAGGCTACCTATTTTTTCGATAGGAGCAGGGGAATTGGTAACCTCCATTGGGTGCCAATATTAAATATCGCATATCTTAAGAGTTGCTTCACGCATTTTGTTGAACTTTTGGTAGTAGGATCTTCTGAGCCCCAAAATTGAAATAAAGTAGCAGCGGGGGAAGTTTTACCCCCCTTAGGACGCCAATGTTTAATATCGGATATCTTAAAAACTGTTATAGTGAGAAAGTTCAAAATTTGTAGAAGTCACTCTTATGGTATACTTCACTTTTGAAAATAAAAATAAAGCGGGTAGGCGGAGGGGGGAAATACCTTCCATAGGATGCATAAATTAAATATCTCTCAACCGATAAAGTGGTTAAAGCAGTGTAGCGAAGCGAACCGGGTTAAGCTAGTAGGCTTTAAATTTTTGTTTTATTTATAATTATTTTTTTTTTTAACTATATGAAATGTAAAACATTTAAAGAACTTTCAAAAGATTTTGTTATTCGTGCTTAATTCCCAGTTTTTATTATTGATAAAAACACTTGAAATTTATTGTTGATGGGATAAGCTATTCCTATGCATTTCACTGGTTGCTTAGGCCAGATCATCAGGAAACTTCATCCATAAAGGTTTTAGACAAACTAAAGATATTAAACCAAATAAAACTGTTAAACGTATAAGAATTATAGCAACAGTTCCACTTGTAACAATATCAAAGTTGCTATAATTCTTATACGTTTAACAGTTTTATTTGGTTTAATATCTTTAGTTTGTCTAAAACCTTTATGGAGGAAGTTTCCTGATGATCTGGCCTAAGCAACCAGTGAAATGCATAGGAATAGCTTATCCCATCAACAATAAATTTCAAGTGTTTTTATCAATAATAAAAACTGGGAATTAAGCACGAATAACAAAATCTTTTGAAATTAAAATTTTGTATTCCCAAAAATTGAAATTACTTTTTGATAATAAACAGGCAGTGCACGGCCTAAAAAACACTTAATTGACAACATCTTTTGTAAGTTGTTGTTTTTTCATTTTGTTTTTCTTAACCTACTTACAACTACAATTAATGTTGAGAGAATTTCAACTAATTGTAGTGGGGAAATGTAAGATGAGATAAACCCACTGTTGTTTATTGTTGATGTGTTTTGTTTAAACTTTGATATTGTTACAAGTAGAACTGTTGCTATAATTCTTATACGTTTAACAGTTTTATTTGGTTTAATATCTTTAGTTTGTCTAAAACCTTTATGGATGAAGTTTCCTGATGATCTGGCCTAAGCAACCAGTGAAATGCATAGGAATAGCTTATCCCATCAACAATAAATTTCAAGTGTTTTTATCAATAATAAAAACTGGGAATTAAGCACGAATAACAAAATCTTTTGAAATTAAAATTTTGTATTCCCAAAAATTGAAATTACTTTTTGATAATAAACAGGCAGTGCACGGCCTAAAAAACCTTTAATTGACAACATCTTTTGTAAGTTGTTGTTTTTTTCATTTTGTTTTTCTTAACCTACTTACAACTACAATTAATGTTGAGAGAATTTCAACTAATTGTAGTGGGGAAATGTAAGATGAGATGAACCCACTGTTGTTTATTGTTGATGTGTTTTGTTTAAACTTTGATATTGTTACAAGTAGAACTGTTGCTATAATTCTTATACGTTTAACAGTTTTATTTGGTTTAATATCTTTAGTTTGTCTAAAACCTTTATGGATGAAGTTTCCTGATGATCTGGCCTAAGCAACCAGTGAAATGCATAGGAATAGCTTATCCCATCAACAATAAATTTCAAGTGTTTTTATCAATAATAAAAACTGGGAATTAAGCACGAATAACAAAATCTTTTGAAATTAAAATTTTGTATTCCCAAAAATTGAAATTACTTTTTGATAATAAACAGGCAGTGCACGGCCTAAAAAACACTTAATTGACAACATCTTTTGTAAGTTGTTGTTTTTTTCATTTTGTTTTTCTTAACCTACTTACAACTACAATTAATGTTGAGAGAATTTCAACTAATTGTAGTGGGGAAATGTAAGATGAGATGAACCCACTGTTGTTTATTGTTGATGTGTTTTGTTTAAACTTTGATATTGTTACAAGTGGAACTGTTGCTATAATTCTTATACGTTTAACAGTTTTATTTGGTTTAATATCTTTAGTTTGTCTAAAACCTTTATGGATGAAGTTTCCTGATGATCTGGCCTAAGCAACCAGTGAAATGCATAGGAATAGCTTATCCCATCAACAATAAATTTCAAGTGTTTTTATCAATAATAAAAACTGGGAATTAAGCACGAATAACAAAATCTTTTGAAATTAAAATTTTGTATTCCCAAAAATTGAAATTACTTTTTGATAATAAACAGGCAGTGCACGGCCTAAAAAACACTAAATTGACAACATCTTTTGTAAGTTGTTGTTTTTTTTCATTTTGTTTTTCTTAACCTACTTACAACTACAATTAATGTTGAGAGAATTTCAACTAATTGTAGTGGGGAAATGTAAGATGAGATGAACCCACTGTTGTTTATTGTTGATGTGTTTTGTTTAAACTTTGATATTGTTACAAGTGGAACTGTTGCTATAATTCTTATACGTTTAACAGTTTTATTTGGTTTAATATCTTTAGTTTGTCTAAAACCTTTATGGATGAAGTTTCCTGATGATCTGGCCTAAGCAACCAGTGAAATGCATAGGAATAGCTTATCCCATCAACAATAAATTTCAAGTGTTTTTATCAATAATAAAAACTGGGAATTAAGCACGAATAACAAAATCTTTTGAAATTAAAATTTTGTATTCCCAAAAATTGAAATTACTTTTTGATAATAAACAGGCAGTGCACGGCCTAAAAAACACTTAATTGACAACATCTTTTGTAAGTTGTTGTTTTTTTCATTTTGTTTTTCTTAACCTACTTACAACTACAATTAATGTTGAGAGAATTTCAACTAATTGTAGTGGGGAAATGTAAGATGAGATGAACCCACTGTTGTTTATTGTTGATGTGTTTTGTTTAAACTTTGATATTGTTACAAGTGGAACTGTTGCTATAATTCTTATACGTTTAACAGTTTTATTTGGTTTAATATCTTTAGTTTGTCTAAAACCTTTATGGATGAAGTTTCCTGATGATCTGGCCTAAGCAACCAGTGAAATGCATAGGAATAGCTTATCCCATCAACAATAAATTTCAAGTGTTTTTATCAATAATAAAAACTGGGAATTAAGCACGAATAACAAAATCTTTGGAAATTAAAATTTTGTATTCCCAAAAATTGAAATTACTTTTTGATAATAAACAGGCAGTGCACGGCCTAAAAAACACTTAATTGACAACATCTTTTGTAAGTTGTTGTTTTTTTCATTTTGTTTTTCTTAACCTACTTACAACTACAATTAATGTTGAGAGAATTTCAACTAATTGTAGTGGGGAAATGTAAGATGAGATGAACCCACTGTTGTTTATTGTTGATGTGTTTTGTTTAAACTTTGATATTGTTACAAGTGGAACTGTTGCTATAATTCTTATACGTTTAACAGTTTTATTTGGTTTAATATCTTTAGTTTGTCTAAAACCTTTATGGATGAAGTTTCCTGATAATCTGGCCTAAGCAACCAGTGAAA
This sequence comes from Pollenia angustigena, assembly GCA_930367215.1. Taxonomy (NCBI): domain Eukaryota; kingdom Metazoa; phylum Arthropoda; class Insecta; order Diptera; family Polleniidae; genus Pollenia; species Pollenia angustigena. Next base: position 2,786,338 of record OV884061.1, on the reverse strand, counting down.
TGCATAGGAATAGCTTATCCCATCAACAATAAATTTCAAGTGTTTTTATCAATAATAAAAACTGGGAATTAAGCACGAATAACAAAATCTTTTGAAATTAAAATTTTGTATTCCCAAAAATTGAAATTACTTTTTGATAATAAACAGGCAGTGCACGGCCTAAAAACACTTAATTGACAACATCTTTTGTAAGTTGTTGTTTTTTTCATTTTGTTTTTCTTAACCTACTTACAACTACAATTAATGTTGAGAGAATTTCAACTAATTGTAGTGGGGAAATGTAAGATGAGATGAACCCACTGTTGTTTATTGTTGATGTGTTTTGTTTAAACTTTGATATTGTTACAAGTGGAACTGTTGCTATAATTCTTATACGTTTAACAGTTTTATTTGGTTTAATATCTTTAGTTTGTCTAAAACCTTTATGGATGAAGTTTCCTGATGATCTGGCCTAAGCAACCAGTGAAATGCATAGGAATAGCTTATCCCATCAACAATAAATTTCAAGTGTTTTTATCAATAATAAAAACTGGGAATTAAGCACGAATAACAAAATCTTTTGAAATTAAAATTTTGTATTCCCAAAAATTGAAATTACTTTTTTGATAATAAACAGGCAGTGCACGGCCTAAAAAACACTTAATTGACAACATCTTTTGTAAGTTGTTGTTTTTTTCATTTTGTTTTTCTTAACCTACTTACAACTACAATTAATGTTGAGAGAATTTCAACTAATTGTTGTGGGGAAATGTAAGATGAGATGAACCCACTGTTGTTTATTGTTGATGTGTTTTGTTTAAACTTTGATATTGTTACAAGTGGAACTGTTGCTATAATTCTTATACGTTTAACAGTTTTATTTGGTTTAATATCTTTAGTTTGTCTAAAACCTTTATGGATGAAGTTTCCTGATGATCTGGCCTAAGCAACCAGTGAAATGCATAGGAATAGCTTATCCCATCAACAATAAATTTCAAGTGTTTTTATCAATAATAAAAACTGGGAATTAAGCACGAATAACAAAATCTTTTGAAATTAAAATTTTGTATTCCCAAAAATTGAAATTACTTTTTGATAATAAACAGGCAGTGCACGGCCTAAAAAACACTTAATTGACAACATATTTTGTAAGTTGTTGTTTTTTTCATTTTGTTTTTCTTAACCTACTTACAACTACAATTAATGTTGAGAGAATTTCAACTAATTGTAGTGGGGAAATGTAAGATGAGATGAACCCACTGTTGTTTATTGTTGATGTGTTTTGTTTAAACTTTGATATTGTTACAAGTGGAACTGTTGCTGTAATTCTTATACGTTTAACAGTTTTATTTGGTTTAATATCTTTAGTTTGTCTAAAACCTTTATGGATGAAGTTTCCTGATGATCTGGCCTAAGCAACCAGTGAAATGCATAGGAATAGCTTATCCCATCAACAATAAATTTCAAGTGTTTTTATCAATAATAAAAACTGGGAATTAAGCACGAATAACAAAATCTTTTGAAATTAAAATTTTGTATTCCCAAAAATTGAAATTACTTTTTGATAATAAACAGGCAGTGCACGGCCTAAAAAACACTTAATTGACAACATCTTTTGTAAGTTGTTGTTTTTTTCATTTTGTTTTTCTTAACCTACTTACAACTACAATTAATGTTGAGAGAATTTCAACTAATTGTAGTGGGGAAATGTAAGATGAGATGAACCCACTGTTGTTTATTGTTGATGTGTTTTGTTTAAACTTTGATATTGTTACAAGTGGAACTGTTGCTATAATTCTTATACGTTTAACAGTTTTATTTGGTTTAATATCTTAAGTTTGTCTAAAACCTTTATGGATGAAGTTTCCTGATGATCTGGCCTAAGCAACCAGTGAAATGCATAGGAATAGCTTATCCCATCAACAATAAATTTCAAGTGTTTTTATCAATAATAAAAACTGGGAATTAAGCACGAATAACAAAATCTTTTGAAATTAAAATTTTGTGTTCCCAAAAATTGAAATTACTTTTTGATAATAAACAGGCAGTGCACGGCCTAAAAAACACTTAATTGACAACATCTTTTGTAAGTTGTTGTTTTTTTCATTTTGTTTTTCTTAACCTACTTACAACTACAATTAATGTTGAGAGAATTTCAACTAATTGTAGTGGGGAAATGTAAGATGAGATGAACCCACTGTTGTTTATTGTTGATGTGTTTTGTTTAAACTTTGATATTGTTACAAGTAGAACTGTTGCTATAATTCTTATACGTTTAACAGTTTTATTTGGTTTAATATCTTTAGTTTGTCTAAAACCTTTATGGATGAAGTTTCCTGATGATCTGGCCTAAGCAACCAGTGAAATGCATAGGAATAGCTTATCCCATCAACAATAAATTTCAAGTGTTTTTATCAATAATAAAAACTGGGAATTAAGCACGAATAACAAAATCTTTTGAAATTAAAATTTTGTATTCCCAAAAATTGAAATTACTTTTTGATAACATTTAAAGAACTTAAAAATAAAATCTTTTCATAAAAATATGTGTTCATAATATTTTACGCGGTATTAGTATTAAGTTCTTAGTGTGAACAATTATGACCGCTGTTAGAGATTATTGTTGTATTTGGCTCCTAGCGTTTGGTATGTTGTCCATTTGCTCTTTTAAGCTGCCTTAATCCTTTTTCCATTATTTTAGAAAAGTTTTTAGCATTTTTGGCTTTATTTTTCCAAGCTTTAACGACAAGCTCCCAAAGCTTATATGCAGTGTTAGGCGGGTTCCTCTGAGCAAAAAAATTTGGAGTTTTGGAACGGACCAAAGGTTCTCAATTGAGTACATCTCTGGCGACTAATTAGGTAAATTTATTTTCGAATTTTTATTGTCTTCAAACTAACTTTTAGCTATTTCTGAAGTATGCTTAAGATCGTTGTCCTGCATAATGATATCACCCTGTCGTGGTTCTCAGCCGAATATGGCCAATCTTGGAATCTACGGGTCTTCAATTATGGTTATGTAGTACTTGGCATACATTTTTCTTCTAAATTAGCGGAGTGCTCGAGGCTGGTTCCCGCGAAAACAATCTCAGTCATTTATGAGATCATCCAAATTTTAATATTTGGAATTATTCCGCTCTTTTACGCTAACACTTTTACGCCAGCCATGTTTACTGCCGTCCGACTGGCTCCAATCTCACAATTTTTGTCCGATCTAAGCATGTCACACGCATTGAATCTTTAAAACTGAATTTTTCTTACTCTTTTGCCAACTTCAGCCGTTTTCAGCTTTTATTTTTGCTAAAAGGTGGGTTGTCGCTTTTTATTCTAGCAACTAATCTACTTGAACTTAAGCAACTTCGTACGATTTTAGTGCTGACACCAGTAACAAAAAGTCATTTTGAGTCGGGAAAATCTTTTGGCAAACGTTTTTTTTTGGGCGACCAGCTTTGTTGCTTTTGGTATACAAACTACACTTTTTTTTTATTTTACATTAAAGTCTCACTGAAATGTTTTATTTTTTGTGATCTTGCAATGTGAGACTCCCTTTCTTTTAAATTTTTCACAATGCTCTGTTTTAAAAGTGCCGCTTTTGATTTACCGTTCTTGAATAAACTAGGCAAAATTTAATTGCTCAAATTTTTTTCAAATTTTAAATAAAGGGTGGTTAAATTTCAAGGGCCGATGTTGATTTTGAATAAAACACAAACTATTTAGGAAATTATTGTAATTTTATTTTATTATGATATATTGGTTTTACTCAATTATGTATGAAACAAAACATCGGCCAAATGGGCGCCGCGACCACGGCGGCACACCTCCATCCGATGGTCCAAATTTTCGATGACCCTGAGGCATAATGGAGGTTCTATGCCGTTAATATGCCGAATTATCTCATCCTTTAGCTCTTGAATTGTTGCTGGCTTATCGACGTACACCTTTTCTTTCAAATAACCCCAAAAAAAAGTCCAACGGTGTCAAATCACATGATCTTGGCGGCCAATTGACATCGCCATTACGTGAGATAACACGGCCATTGAATTTGTTGCGCAAAAGAGCCATTGTTTCGTTAGCTGTGTGGCAAGTGGCACCGTCTTGCTGAAACCACATATCGTCCACATCCATAGCTTCTAATTCGGGCCATAAAAAGTTCGTTATCATCTCACGATAGCGAACACCATTCACAGTAACTGCCTGACCGGCCTCATTTTGGAAAAAATACGGCCCGATGATGCCGCCAGCCCATAAACCGCACCAAACAGTCACTCTTTGTGGGTGCATTGGTTTTTCGACAATCACTCTTGGATTCTCATTCGCCCAAATGCGGCAATTCTGTTTATTGACGAATCCACTGAGGTGAAAATGTGCCTCATCACTGAAGATGATTTTCTTCGAAAATTGATCATCCACTGTTGCCATTTCTTGCCACCATTCTGCCCATTCACGACGTTTGGAATGGTCAAGAGGCTTTAGTTCAAGCCAATTGCACCTTGTAAGCGTGTAAATGCAAGTCTTTATGCATAATGTTCATCAACGACGAGCGTGAGAGGTGCAATTGTTGGGCACGACGACGAGTTGAGGTGGACGGCTCTTCAGCCACACTATCGCGAACAGCAGCAATATTTTCTGCAGTACGAGCTGTACGAGCATGCACTGGTGTTCTCACATCTTCTACAGACCCGGTTTGCTCGAATTTTTCCACGATTTTTGCGATTGTACGCACATTTGGACGATCAAATTGACCAAAAAAATCACGAAGTGCACGATATGCATTTTGATTTGAACGCCCATTTTCATAATAAGTCTGGATAACTTTAACACGTTGTTGGATTGTGTATCTCTCCATGGTTCAAATTGAGTAAGTCTGAAATAGAGAAATGTCAAATAAAATTCGGAAAAAAACTTGGCGTTTAGGTGTGGTTCACATTCAACATCGGCCCTTACAATTTAATTTAATATTAAGAAATAATTTACTCACTTTAAAAGCAAATCCCACAGATAAAACTTTAAATTTTTTTGGAATAGTTATGAAAGATTCACACAGGGTCAATATTGTTCACACATATGGTTTGGATGTTAAATTAGTATAAATATAAAAACTAACGGTACTTTAAAAAAAAATTAATTCTTTTTTTTAAGCCAAAATCTGGGTCGATACGTGACATTTCGAACGTGAAATTTTTTCCGTAATAATTTAACTGAATAATGATCAAAGTAAAATAAAAATTTACCGTTAATCCGAATAACATATTTCTCTTTGAACTCTTCCTTAAATTACAGACCATGTAAGAACATTTTTTTGGAATAATTTTTATCAAATATCACCTCTTTTAAGAAAGATAAATATTAAAGAAAACATACAATAAAACATTCTCACATATAAGAAATTACGTTTGCACAACTCTGCAGTCTGACTGTTCATCAAAGTGAACAAATTTATAAGTACATTTATAAAATTAGTAAAATCTAAATATTTCTCTATAACAATATCGTAAAATAATCAGCTTTTAATAACTTTTAAATTTTCGGTCACGGGGAACCTTTTGACGGAAATGCCCATATACATAGAATAATTTAATTAAATTCGTTATAAAATCGGATAGAATTAAAGTAGATTTCTCAATCTGGGCTTGCTTGAAAGGTATTTTTATCACCCTTCAGAATCGGTATTGAAACCAATATTTTTTTATTTTTAGTAGAGATATTAATGTTTTGTCGAAAAATAGCCTAAAATTAACTTTCTGAATTTTCTTCGATCGATTTTCCTACAAAAGGAGTCCTACAAAATTGATCGTAATAAAAGTTGTTGGAAATTATCTGAACATTAATAATCTGCGAAAAAAAATAAAAATCTCGAAACAAATTGAAGAAAATTCAGAATTTGTTAAAATATGGAAAAATATCTATTTTGACATTTTGCCCGACTAAGAGCTATGGTCTCTTGAGCAAAATTTCTCAGAATCACCTATAGATTACGTTTTTGCTATACGCTTTATCAAAAAAAAAATTAACCCGCCCTTATACAACAGGATGTGTGTATGTATGTATGTAACGTATGGACTCCAAAACAGCTGGGCCGATTTTGATGAAATTTTCAGAATATTCAGAATATTCGAATGGTCCCTTCGAGCCGTATCTTTGGAAGCTTTTGTCCGGAGGTGTAATAAATTTTATTATTTTTCATTTTAAGAAGATCGACGTCTTTGTGTTTTCAACCACCGTGTACATACACACATCCATACATCACCTAAGTATAGTACATACCTACCTACATCTGTTTCAACAGTTAAATTTTTATATTTGATAAAAAAGGTGCGTACATTTCATTTAAAAGTGATTGTGGAATATTTTAAATAAAGAAAAAAATACTAATTTACATAAATAAATTGTATTTAAAAGTGTAAAGGGAAGGAAAAGTGAAGAAGAATAAATTTGTTTTTGTTTATTCCTTTGCCCAGTGACGGACATATTTTATTTTATTAAAGTAAATTCGGAAATAATTTATAAATTAAAGTTGATTAATTTATAAATTAAAGTGTAAAATAAATAATAAATTAAATTTGGAAATAATTTACAAATTAGAAAAAATATTTATCTAAGTCCTGATAATAAGGATATATAGGAAATTGATTTTGTTATTGTTGAATATTTTCTTCTCCTTGTTGTCCTTATTAGAACAATTAGTACCCTACGGTCGGTCAAGTTGGCATACATATTATTTGTTACAGATTTTATTTGTTTTAATTAGATAAAGTTTGTTTTAATTGAATTTTAATTAAATAAAATTCTTTTTTGGGTCAATTATATATTGTTTGTTACAAAGTTTTTTTTGGTTTCAATTAAATAAAATTTTTTTTAATTGAATTTTTTATTGAAAAATAACATTAACTATGCCAATGTTACCACTTGCTAAATTTATAAGAGATTCGGATGCTCTTATTAGATTTGAATCGAATTTTAATCATCTTCGGGAGGAAATGCATACCGTCTTTACTTTAGAGATTCAGGGCGATGAATTGAAAAAATTATGGGAGAAAGTTAAATTGTCACATGAGCTTTGCTTGGATTATTTTGAGGGTTCCGGGAAAAGTGAACCTGCGGATGTAGAGGTGGTGTCAAATAAATATGAGGCCACATATTTGGCATATATGAAATGTTTGGCCACTATTAATGAGAAAACATTTAATTTTGAAAAATCCTCAAAATCTAATGGTTCCAATCTTGGTAACTCGGAGTACAATTTAACTTTACCTCCTTGTGATGTTAAGCCCTTTGATGGCGACTATGTTTCTTGGCCCGCATTTAGAGATTTATTCACGGCGATTTACATTAATAGTTCGCGTCTTAGTAATATAGAGCGACTTTGTCATTTAATTCGTAAAACCGCCGGCGAAGCAAACGAAATCGTGTCAAAGTGCCCATTAAGCAATGATGGATTTGAGATCGCCTGGAAAAATTTGAAGGATGCATATGAGAATCCTCGTATGCTAGTTAATAATCAATTAAAATTATTATTTAATTTACCTTCGGTTGAAAAGGAGTCTAGTGCCGGTCTTAAAACTTTGCAACGCGGTATAAATAATTGCCTGACGTCTCTTGCGCTTTATAGTGTACCCACTGATAATTGGGATCCCATTTTAATTTTTATGTGTATTCAACGGTTGCCTATGTCTACGGTTAGTTTATGGGAACAGGGTGTAAAGGATAAAACTGGTTTGTCCTAATGGAGAGATTTTGATACCTTTTTGACAGAAAGAGTTCAAACTCTTGAATGCGTTCGCGATTTTAAGGATTCGCAGCTTTCTGCAAAATCTTCTTCTTCACAAAAGACTAAGGCCCATGTAGTGAAAGCTAATTCTTCTTCTAATTCTTGCGTTTTTTGTCGTCTATCGGAACATGTTTTGAGAAATTGTAAAAAATTTAAAAATCTTTCAATATCGGAAAGATTTTCGACAGTGAAAAAATTTCGTTGTTGCATTAATTGTTTAGCGCGAGAACATGAGGTCAAAAATTGTAAGAGTACCTATAATTGCACTACGTGTAACAAAAGACACCATTCTTTATTGCACCGTGAGGTCTCTAATTCTGAAGATACTTCGGGAAATAGTGCTGCTTCATTTTCGGGCAATGTGCCCCGGAACAATTTAAATTCGTCCTTACCTTCTGCAACAAATGGCATAAATTCTTCCGTTAATTCGAGGGATAATTCTGCATCTTTTTCGCGCAATGTGACCCCAACTGGTATGAATTCGTCATTACCTTCTACGTCAGCTGGCATTAATTCTTCGGTTAATTCGAACCGTCAAGTTTTTCATGTCGCCCAGAATCGCAGGGTACTTTTAGGGACCGCTATGGTGAATATCGTTCACCAGGGTATGACATACCCGGCCCGCGCTCTTATTGATCCTGCTTCAGAGTCTTTGTTTATCGTTGAACATTTTCGAAACCGCTTGAAGCTTTTCGCACATTCGACGAATGTCAAAGTTTCAGGCATTAATCAGACGGTATCTGGTACTTCCAGAAAAATTTGCGCTCTTAAAATTAGTTCTGCTTTAGACCAATCTCTTATTTTGGAAACGTTGGCCTTAGTGTTGCCCAGTACCTCTGGTAATTTACCCTCGTTCGTAATGGACCCAGGCCTTCGTAATAATTTTTCTGACCTCCAGTTGGCAGATCCTCGGTTTTATCAATCTAGACCCGTTGATTTACTTTTGGGCGCTGATGTATATCCTCAGCTTATTCTAAGCGAAATTAGACGCGACGTTTTAGGATCTTTGGTGGCTCAGAGGACGGTATTTGGATATATCATCACGGGATCTATTGTAGAGCCGACAGTTAGAGCATATTCGACGAGAATACATGTTTCTATGGAGGATAGTTTGAATAGGAATCTCCTTCGTTTTTGGGAAATTAAGGAAACGCCTAAGCGGAAGATAATGACCCCTTCAATTAGAATTTGTGAAGAAAATTATCGGAGAACTACGCGACGCGACTCCGATGGCCGTTATGTGGTGACACTACCTTTCAAGTCAGAATTTCCTCATTTGCTCAATTTGGGTTTTTCTCGGCATAATGTTATGGCTCAATTTTTCTACGCAAACCTGATATTAAGGAATTATATGATAGTGTCGTTAATGAATATCTGGTTTCAGATCATATGAGAATTGTTCCCAATCATTCCTCGAATTCTTCGGTTTCGTGTTATCTTCCTCATCACCCAATTCTTAAGCCTGAAAGTAAGACCACAAAATTACGTGTCGTATTTAATGCATCGAATAGGACCTCCAACGGTAATAGCTTAAATGATTGCCTTTATGTGGGCCCCACATTACAATCAGATTTGGTGCTTTTAATTCTTCGTTGGAGGCTATATCATTTCGTTTTTAATTGCGACATTACCCAGATGTATAGACAAATTCGTCTCGATCCTGCTCACACGCCATATCAACGCATATTATTTCGATCTTCTCCGACGGAGGAGGTCAAAACGTGTGAGTTACAGACTGTAACTTTCGGGGTTAATAGTGCTCCCTCCCTAGCGCTCCGAACATTGTTACAATTAGCTGATGATTCCGAGGATGAATATCCTCTAGCGGCTAATATTTTGCGCAAATATATGTACGTTGAGGATGTATTAACGGGCGCTCATGATATTTCATCTGCGTTGAGGGCTCGTGATCAACGGAGGAAGGTTTTGTCTACGGCGAAATTTGAATTAAGAAAATTGACCTCAAATGAGCCTATTGTGAGAAAGTCGCATTATACGAAGAGGGAAGTTTTATCTACGATAGCTAGATTATTTGACCATGTGGGCTGGTTAGGTCCTGTTATTCACCCTTATTGTGTTTGGCGTAGTCGAAAAACGACAGGTGTCGTAGTTGCAGTCGTATTCACATTTTTATGTTACCGTCTAAAATTTTCGACTAGCAAAATTTTGCAAAAGAATCACAATGTAAAAGAATACACTTAATTAAATTATTTTGAAACACCCTGTTAAAGATCTGTCAAACAAGTGTTTGAATTAAAAATAATACGCATAGTAAAATTGTTGGTAAAATTTTTGTATTATTTTACTTGTGGTTTTCTTCCGCAACCCCGTAACTCCAAAACAACTTCTTTTCAGGAGAGACAAAATACGTTTTACCAAATATTCGAAACTTTTTGCTATATATTCTTATATAATCCAAGAATTAGGAAAGATTCCGATATTCCGCCAAACAAAAAAAATGCAAAATTGTAAGACGGTATTTACTGATTACTTTTCCGGTTAAAACAAAAAATCGAGTTACGTGGTTGCGGAAGAAAACCATCGATATATGTAAGAAGTTCTATTTACATGAACATAATTATATTAATTAAAACATTTTCCTTTTTATTAAGTCTTCAAGTTCAAATTTTTTTTTAATTTCTAGTTCGGTTTTGCTATTTCTAAATGAGCTTTTCTTTTTTTCTCTTTGCTTTAGAGTTCCGCCTTATATAAACCGATTTCTCCTCTTTAGCATTCTCCGTGTGCAACGTTCCGATTCCGATAATTTATTTTTCAAATTTAAGCATAACTCTTTTTGCAGTTTTACTTGTTGTTCTAAAAGCCCTAGTTTCGCTTGTTTTTATTTTTTCTAAGCGGATGTATCACAGGTGAAGTACTCGGGCTTTCAACTTCGGTAATGCCAGTTTTTGTGTCTAAATTTGGCTCGGGGTCTGATGAAAGCCTTCGCTTTCTCTTAATTCCAAATGGATATTTATGTTCGACAATAGCACGCATGTCTAATAGATCAATTGCTGCTTCTTCGACAGATGAAAATGTATTTTGTTTGAACCGCCCACCACCTGTTGCATAGCTTTCAGCATTGTTATGAGTGAGTTTTTTCTTCAATTTAAATTTTAAATCGGCTCATAGCTTCATTTAACCCTCTCCGGAATGGCAATATAAATTTTCGGATACGGTGTTCCACTCCTCTTTAATATTGGTTTTGCTTAAATTTTTTTTGGAAGGCCTTTGCCAAAAAAGGTTTTTGCTCCATTATTGCTACTTACTTCGCAAATTGTGCGGCAGTTGTGAGATTTATCCTAAAATATATACCAGAGTTAGGTACACAAGCACATACAAACTAAATTATATTTGAATAATATTAAATTTTTTGCATGTTTACATTTTATTTCCTTCCATTGAAATTATTTCTCAAATAATTTTAATAACGTCGTGACCAAAATGTTTAACGACAATTTTTTACACTTTTGACTGACAAATACGCCAAACACGGTACTGTTTTGACGTCGTTTTTGTAATAGATTTCAAAAGTGTCGTATTCATTGGCGTTTTTCGCCAATCACGGTACCGTTTTAAAAAAACGACTAATTTACGACGCAAAAACGCCAAAGACAATAAGGGTGATTGTTACTGCAAAAATCATTATGCAACGGATTTGGCAGGACAATATTGATTGGGATGAGTTTCTCCTGCCCTCTACGGGAGTTGAATGGAGGAGGTTTGTTGAACAGTATAGGGAAGTGAACAATATTCAGATCCCACGGTGGGTGGGATATGCGCCTTGTACGTCGGCCGAACTTCATGTGTTTTCTGATGCTTCCGAGAAAGCATACGCGGGGGTAATTTATATTCGTATTGAGGCATCCGGTCAAAATTATACGCACTTGCTTTCATGTAAGACTAAGGTTGCTCCTATTAAGACCATTTCTTTGCCTCGATTGGAACTTTGTGGCGCGGTTTTGGCTTCAGAGTTAATGAAGACTGTAGTAGGGGAAATTGATATTCCGCTCCGGGGAATTTATTGTTGGGGACTCTACAATTGTTCTGTGCTGGTTAAGGAAATCTCCTAGTAGTTGGACCACGTTTGTAGCTAATAGAGTTTGTCGAATTCAGGAGAACGTCGGTCACAATTGGTATCACGTTAGATCTGAGGATAACCCAGCAGATTTAGGTAGTAGAGGTCTTTCCCCGGCAGATTTGGAGAAGAGTAGTCTTTGGTGGTATAGATCTACATGGCTTTGCGCGGATAAAGCCAGTTCTCCAGGTTCAACTTTTCCTCCCTAGATACGGATGTTGAAGCCAAGGCTGTAAAAACACATGCGACCATTTTTGCTAATTATGAGGACATTCTGGGGAGATTTTCAAAACTTGATCGTGCGCTTAGGGTCATAGCTTATCTTCTTAGGTTCTTCTATAGGACCCATTCATCGCATAAGGGCAAATTTGTATTTACTTCGGTCGATATCTCTAGTGATGAGTTAATTAACGTTAGACAACGCCTAGCAATTTTGGCTCAAAAGGCCTACTATACTGACGAATATCAGGCTCTACTGGTAAGGAGGCCAATTTCACCGAAAAGTTCATTGCGATCTCTTAACCCCTTTTTGGATGATAATGGGGTAATGCGACTAAATGGTAGGCTGGAAAAATCTCCGTCTTTGTCGTATACGGAGAAGTTTCCGATCATTTTGCCATATTCGTGCTGTTTTACCGTTTTATTGGCTGAATTTGTGCACATTATTTCCATTCATGGTGGAAATCAATTGATGCTGCGCATTATTCGCATTGAATATTGGGTTCCTCGACTCAAAATCTTGGTGCGAAAGATAATGAATGGTTGCAAACGCTGCTTATTGGATAGAAAGCGTTCTTGCAATCAAATGATGGCAGCCTTGCCTCCCGAGCGAACTACGTTGGATCGGCCGTTTACCACAACGGGTGTTGATTTTGCAGGTCCCTTTGACATGAAAAGTTTTAATGGCAGATCTTGTCGAATAACAAAGGGATATGTATGCTTTTTTGTCTGCTTTTCTACAAAGGCAGTTCATTTAGAGGCGACTTCTGATTTGACATCAGACGCGTTTTTGGCTGCTTTTCATCGGTTTATCGCCAGACGTGGCTGCCCTTTGACCGTGTTTTCCGATAATGTCACTAATTTTGTAGGAGCTTCTAATGAGATTGAAAGGGACTTTCGTACGTTTATTGCGGAAAGTAAGGCTCGAATGTGTTCTACCTTTGGTATTCAGGGTCTTTCTTGGCGTTTTATCCCGGCTGGTGCCCCTCACATGGGCGGATTGTGGGAGGCCGCGGTTAAGAGTTTTAAGTCACATTTTCGTAGGGAGGTTCAAAATGTCAAATATACATTTGAGGAATTTTCTACCATACTTGCGAGAATTGAGGATTGTTTGAATTCGCGTCCATTGTGCCCTATGTCTGACAACCCTGATGATCCTGTAGCGTTAACTCCTGGCCATTTTTTGATAGGTTGTCCTATATTGGCTCCACCGGAGCCATCTATTTTGGATACACTTGTGGCTATTTTAAATCGGTATCGCAAGATCAAGGCATTTTCTCACGATTTCTGTCGACGATGGAAAGAAGAGTATATGCAAAATTTGCATAAGAGATATAAATGGAAATTTCCGGAGCGGGACGTGGCCGTTGACGATTTAGTTGCGATTCGTCATGAACAACTTGCGCCGAATTCCTGAAAAATAGGACGGGTAGTTAGGACTAATCCGGGGAGTGACGATAATGTTCGCGTTGTTGATATTCGAACGGCAAACGGGGTTGTAAAACGACCAATTACAAAGCTGGTTGTACTTACCAGCTCATTTTTATTTTATTATCATATGTATATTAACCTTAGTTGTTTCCTAGTAACATGGACGCCTTACCTACCATATTTAAGGATGCCTTGCTTGAGGATTATGATGAAGCAATGGAGGTAATCGATCCCATCGTAACATCACCATTATCACCAGCAGCTATAGCGGTTTCAGGGGCAATCAACGGATCGTCATCTGAACCGGCCTCAATTGTTGCGGTGCCTAGTTTGTCGGAAGTGGATCCGAAGAATGACCCGGTAGCTCCAGTTGACGATCTTGGTTCAAAAACTGAGTCTGCACCTGTCCCACCTTCAAGACCAAAACAAAAATTTCTTCCTTGCAGTCTATGCAAGAAATTGCATCCCTTAAGAGGTTGTTTCCGTTTCCGTCAGTTTGGACACTGTTCTCGCTGCCTCTCAACTAGCCATCCCGTTCGTGATTGCGCTAGGAATAAGAGTTGTGTTAAGTGTCAAGGTGAGCATAATACTCTATTATGTTCCCCTACACGTAGTACATCGGCGCCAACTGAGCCTAAGGCAACCAAGCAAAAATCGTCCAAACCCACACAACAACGCTCCGGTCTTACGACGCCATTACCACTTCGTCATGCGGTCACTTTTTCTCCCACTTTGCAGGCAAAGCTCTCTATTGGTGAGAAGGCTATTCAAGTTCGTATAGCTATAGATTTGTGCTGCAGCATAAGCTACATAAGTGAGCAGTTAGTTTAAAAGTTGGGAATTAATATCGCTGACTCGTATTGTCGGTTCAGAGTTGGATCTATTTATGATCCAACGAAACAGATCTCACTGACCGTGAAAGTTAGAAGAATGAACGGCATTAAAATGCCTATTGAGGACGTGGACAAAAGTGTGTGTGCGGTGTTTCCCGGGTTTCAGTACGCGGACCCGACATTTTACCATTCGGGTCAGGTGGCATTGGTTTTCGGTCCAGAAGTTGGTTCACAGGTGCTTACTGGACAAAGTTTTACGAGTCCATGTGGTCTTCTGGCGCAATATACTATATTTGGCTGGGTCATATCGGGTCTATCGCCGTTATGAGCATTCAAATATCAGTTGATGGATCTGTCGTAAAAACCATTCAAATATCAGTTGATGGATCTGTCGTAAAAACCACTCAAATGTCAGTTATTGGATCTGTTGTAAAAACCATTTAAACACTACTCAGTTCATGGATCTGTTGTAAAAACCATGTTCTTCGGTTTTGTTTTATTATTTATATAAATATATAGAATTAAATTAAACTATATTTTTTTTAATTTCTCCATATAAATATATACTTAATTATTGCTGGCAATTTGAAATTTATTTATATACATTTATTTAAAATTGAATTTTTTGCAATAAATTATATTCTTGCAAGGTGGCCGGCAATGTTTAAGTTAACTGAAATAATAACTGGTTGCTCGGTTAAGGTTTAAGGTTTGCTACATTTTTTAGCAACCTTACTCTTTCGGAGTGCTAACTTATATATTTTATACCGTTAACGGTTAATAGAACATTGTTTTCGCCATCTTCAAGTTTTGTTGTATCTAAATTAGTTATCGACATAACTACCAAGCGTTCACTACGATTTTTTAAGGTAAATAAAGCAAACCTTTTTTTGAATTTTAAACAAAATACCAAATTGTCTTTTTATTTCATTTTTTTCCGCCTTTCACGCAAACAGTTTCGTTTTTTTTATTTATATTAAATTTAGTTTTTAGTTTATTGGTGTTTTAACTGTTCATTGAGGGTTCTTAATATTTATTTGATTGTCTCTTTTTGTTTTATAACTTTATATTTCTTAGGAACTGGTAATTTTTAAGTAAGCTTTTTAAAATTTTTATATTTAAAACTGTTCACTTTTAATTTTTGTTTAAAATTTCGTATTTAAAACTGTTCAATTTTGATTTATTTTTTAAAAAAAACTTTTTATTTAAAACTGTTTAGTTTTTACTTAGTTTCTATTTTAGTTAATTATCTATTTATCTACGCTGGTAAATTAGAATTTCTCCGGCTCAATTTTTACTGCGGTTCTACGGTTTACACTTATACGCGTGTTGTGTTTTTTCCTTCAGGAGCTTCACATTTTTTTTTGTTCACTTATTTAGAAAACTGATTTTAATTCGTTTAGGTTCTACAGCACTGCTTGAGAGCTCTAACCGAGTTGGGCACCAGTTAAACAACTTTATGTTTGATTTTCGAGTACTTAACAACGACTGAAGTACGTAATCCAGTAACTTTTATTATTAATTAAAAATCAATTTCACAATCAATAATTACTAAATAAACAGAACAATGTTAAAACAAAGAATTAACATCTCATCAGCATTTAGTGTGAGTTACAAAATATAAATTCTTATTAAAATCTGATTCTTTTAATTACGAAATAAATTGGGTCACATTGCATTGGGGAAGAACAGAAACAAACTGCGTCACAAATCCATAAAAGAGTTTTAATAAAATTACCGAGAATTGCTTGATTTCTTAATATCCTTGTTTTTACTTTTTATTGTGTTAACTTATATAGATAAGACAAAGCGCAAATTGCAAAATCAAATATTTGTCGTAATGCGTTAACTTTTCTTAAAGTTCACACAAATGAGATATTCAAAATCGTTTTCAAATTGGGTTATAATTATAAACTATTTTTTTAGATTTTAACGTTAATTTAATGTAAGCAACAAAATGAAAGATGGACTGCTATATATTATTTTTAATTTTTTAAATAAAATGTTCATTACATGTTTAATTTTTTTTTTTTTTCATTTCTTATATTCTCAGAGTGGCGTACTGGCACCACAGGTCGTGTTATTTTATATGATGAAGATACCACATCCAAAACAGAAAACGAATGGAAAAAGCTGAACACTTTACAGCATTATAATGTTCCTGATGGTGCTGGTTTAAGTTTGGTACCAAAACAAAGTTCAATTTATAATTTTTCTATACTATCGGATAAAAATGAAAAATCTCACAAGTAAGTAATTTTTATTTTAAGAAATGTTCTTTTTTGTGCATAATGTAAATGTTACTTTAAATGCATTTATAAATTATACAGCCCAATTATAAATATTCCCGGGGAAATGAGCTCCCGGAGAATTAGTTTTTCCCGGGAATAAAATTCCCCTATTTTAAACACACGGGGAGAATAGTATTATGGAAAAGGGAATTTAGAATTTTCGCTGTCAGCTGTTTTGCTTTCAGCTGTGTTGTGTTGACTTAAAACTTGTAAAAATTTTGCAAAAAACAAGCGAAAAAGTGAAAAATATGTTGTTTTGATAAAAATAAAAATAAAATAATTTTTAATAAAAAACAAAAGAAAATGTTTAGTGTAGCATTTCGGATGGTAGCTGAAGAAGCAGAAAATGAGCAACATTTAAAAAATGAGCAAAGGGTTGCGTGATAACGCAAACCCACTTGAGTTGCCGCAAACGTTGTAAGTATATAAAGATATTCACCCTTATTGTGTTTGGCGTATTTAAAATATTTACGCCTACGACTGTTTGGTAATAGATTAAAGAGAACGTGAACTTATTTCCTTTAATCTGTTACCAAACAGTCGTAGGCGTATTTTAAACACGCCAAACACATAAGAGTGATAATTATACATAGGCGACGCAGGATATCCCCTGGACATCCGTGGCTTCTGAACCCTCACAAAACTTCAGAAGAGGGGTTGACCGAAATGAAATTTAATGAAATTCATTCAAAGTGCCGCAATGTTATTCAAAGAACCAATGGTGTCCTCAAAAATAGATGGAGGTGCATTCTTGATGCTAGAGAGCTGCATTACGTTCCAAAGAAGGCAGCAAAAATAACGAATCTTTTATGTGCCTTTCACAACATCTGCATTTACCTTTAATGATATAGAAAGTTTTGATAATTTTACTACAGAAGAGAGTAGTGTGGTGTCCTTAGCCTCACAACAGTATTTGTCTGCAGCCCAAAATATAAGAAATAATATTGGAAATAATTTGTAACAATTTTATTTTACGTAACTACCCGTCTTCACTATCCATCAACTTGGTAAGAACAGCGTGTCGTAAATTCTACTCGTGTAGACTGTTCATGTTCATGTTTTGGCCATGTGCTGCCATCGTTGCCTAAACATTCGTTTTTAAATCCATGTGCGCAATGATGTTAGCCAAACAATGTATTTTCTATATACAAACAAACGCCACAACAACAAAAATTGTGCTAAAGTATGTTTGTTATTTTTTTGGCCAAGTTGTTTAAATATTATATATAAGTTTTTGTTAAGCTAATTGGGCCTAATGTATTAATGTAAATAAAAAACCTTTTTTACATGTTTCTCCCAACGTTTCGTCAATTATTTGTTGACATCTTCAAGATGGCTAAGAAATAAAACACTCCAGATATTTAATACAACGTAGTAAAAAAACGAAATAAAAATGAAACATTTTGAAAAAAACGTAAAAAATAGACATGTTTTGAAATTTGAGGTTATCTAAAAAACGGTACTTAGGAAAAAAAAATTACAGCGATTTTCGTGTTCAGGAGGTCCCAATTAACTTATCTAGGCACGTGGTGTTCTTGGTATTTTTACAAATTAAAAATTTGTAAAGCAGTGTTATTTATTTAAAAAAAAAACCCGACCAGCCGGGTACCTTGCGTTTTACCCGTATTCGGGTACGCTGAATTCAGTGGTGCTAACCGTTTTTTTAGCTAAGCTCTTGTTTTCGAGATATAAATACTGTTTTCCTATTTTCTCGAAAATAATAAAATGAAAAAAATACGGGGTTTCATTTTTGGGTTTTAAAATTGATGGGTTTTTATTTAATGTATTTTGTTTGGGTTTTTTTTCTTAAGTACGTACCGCGTTTACAGAGTAAGTAACGAGTATACATAAATAATAATAACATTGACACAAATAACAACAACTTTAACTTAACGAAAACCAGTGAACAATAATTATGGACCGTTTACATTAGGCGCGTAAACATCCCGCCCCTTGCTATACTGCAACAACGGGCTAAGGATCACGCGGGTCGACCTGAAAACAAACTCCTTTTTCCAATAAAATTTGGCTAATACAATTAAAAAATCATAAAGTAAAATAAAAAAGTATTGGGAACGTTAGCTTCGGGGGTAGGATGGAATGCCGTGTTTGCTTTTGTCTGGGTTACTGTGGTCGTGAGGGTTGCCGTTGTTGTAAGTGAGGCCTGCTGTTGTTGTAAGTGCTGGCAGCAATGCTATCATATGTTGCAGGCTGGGTTTGGCTGCGACTTTACCTCTTCCTTTATTCTTCTGCTTGGGTTCGGGAGTAGCCTTAGTGTTCGACGGGGTAAAAACAGAATAAAAAGAGAGAAAAACAAGAATTCGTGGGTATCTGAACTGAGTAAGAGAACAAGCTTCTCGAAAGGCCGGGTGAAAACGCCTGAAGCTGTTCTCACGTTCGCTGTGCAGACCATTAAAATCAATAAAGTGAGCAGACTGCTCTTTGAAGATAAGGGTATACCTTGGGAAAGCTGGCTCTACTCCGGTATTAAATTCCGCTGACATATAAGAATCAAGCGATTTCGAGTGAAATTCACTTCTGATTGGGTTAAATTCCAGGTATCGTACGAGCATTTACGGGTTCTTTAATACTGTAAACACCTGAACCAATACGAAATAATTCGCATTGCACGGGTTAATCGGAAAATCGTTCTATTATGTCACACGGGCGTTCGAGCTGAACGGAAAATGATTGAACTTCAAGGTGTTTTTGTTTGGTCGATAGGGGGGTGACGCGGCCAGCTTTCAAGAGGTTGCCTCAACCACGCATGGCCATGCCACCAAAGAGAATTATCAATTAAATCTCTTGCAAGCATTCCACGACTTGCCAAATCGGCGGGGTTGTCCTTGGAATCTACAGGTGACCAATTTTCATTACCAACTTTATTCACTATCAACGCTACTCTGTTTTTAACAAAGGTCGGCCAATGGCACGGGTTTTTTAAGCTAGGATAAAACAATAGTGGAATCAGTCCACAGGTAAACCTTCCTCTTGTCTAGATTTAGTTGGGAGCACAATGATTCTACCATTTTTGCCATCTAAGCCGCTCCGCAAGGCTCTAATCGGGGTAATGTTTCAGTTTTCACGGGAGCTACCTTTGTTTTTGACGCGAGTAGATGCGTCGTGATCGCAATCGATGACTCATTTCGCATGTACAGAGCAGCGCCGTACGCCCTTTCAGAGTCATCGCAAAACGTATGAAGTTCAATTTCATTTTCTAAGAAAAAATCAACCCATCTTGGAATATTGATTTTCTCTACATAAGGGTAGTCGTTTTAAAATGCGCGCAATTGAAATAGGGTTAGGGGTGCAAAACTTCATCCCAGTCTGTCTTCCAAATTTGTCGCACTATAATTTTAGCCACAATAATTTACGGCGAACACCATCCGGCTGGGTTAAGCATCTTCGCTATTTCGGACAAGACAGCACCTTTCGTGCTGCGTGGCTGCGATGAAATTTTGAAAAAGAAACTATTCTTATTCGCATCCTATCGCAAACCTATGGTCTTGATAGTACTAGCATCCGAAAATTTTAAGAAGTCTGCATTAAGAAGATTCTCACGGGGTAAATCTTCCAAGAGTCGTAAATGATTGGCTGTCCATTTTCGCAAAACGAAACCTGCAGAGCCAAGAACATGGGTAAGTTCAATGCGTCTCTTGAAAGCGTCTTCTAGCTCATGAAAGCCAGCAAGCACGTCGTCGACGTACATTTGGGTTTTCAAAATTGCAGATGCCGCAGGACTCAGGGGTTTACAATCGTCAGCCAATTGCTAGAGTGTACGTAACGCTAAGTACGGCGCACAGTTCACTCCAAACGTGACCGTACTAAGCTCATAGTCCTTTACTTCAGCTACAAGATCATCACGAAACAATATCCGCTGATATTGGGTTTGGTTGGGATGAACAAGTATCTGTCGATATATTTTCTCAATGTCTGCATTAAAAACGTAACGGAAGAACCGCCAACGCAGCAATTAAATGGTAAGATCTGTCTGTGAGACAGGACGGGGGTATAGGGCATTGTTAAGGCTCACGCCATTGGCGGAGGGGTTTGAAGCATTAAATACCACTCTCAATTTTGTGGTAACGCTTTTGTTGTATATGTAATATATCATACATTATAACTTTATAATTTACTTAAAATATATATCTGGCAACACTGTCATATGGATTGTAAACAGTAACCAGATAATCAGCTACTATGAGTACCAAATAAATTATTATAAACATGGTGTCAGAAGTGGGATTGGAAAAATAAAATTATTAAAGAGTTAAAGTTATAAATTATTTTCTTAAAAGTTCAAAATAAAATAAAAATGCCTGATGAACAAATTTTACCAGGTTCTTCGCAAATGAAGCTGGTAGAGGGTAGACAATTTTTTGCAACTACGTTGTCGCCAATTAACCTAAAAGCTGTAAAAATATTATCGGCATTCAGTCAGTCATAGATATGAATTTGATAAAAAATGTAAATATTTTAACTTTGAATAATATTATTGAAAAGTATTCTGATGTTTTCTCTGGTATTGGTCTTTTATATGAAGAATGTGATTTGCAAATAAGACAAGAGATTTCTCCAGTAGTAGAACCACCTCGGAAAATTCCATTTAAGTTATATGATGGGTTGAAAACGGAATTGGTTAGAAAGGAGAGTTTAAATATTATAAAAAAGGTTACTGAACCAACAGAGTGGGTTAATTCTATTGTACTCGTATCAAAACCAAATGGAAGTTTGAGACTGTGTTTAGATCCCAGACATTTAAACAAAGCTATATTGAGACCACATTATCCTTTTCCCAATATCGAAGATTGCAAAGCAAAACTTAATGGTTCCAAATTTTTTACTTCGCTTGACGCAAACAGTTGGTTTTGGATGATTCCATTAAACGAAAGATCTTCAAAACTATGTACTTTTAACACACCTTTTGGACGTTATCAATTTTTAAGATTGCCATTCGGCATTAACGCTGCACCAGAAATTTTTCATGCTAGAATGGTCAAACTGTTTGGTGACATTCCGGGTGTCATAATTTACATAGACGATTTTTTAATATATTCTTGTACTAAAGAAGAACATTTGAAAATTTTGGAAATTGTTTTTCAAAGAGCAAGGGACGCAGGGATAAAATTTAATAAATCAAAATGCAAAATATGCCAAACGCAGATTAAGTTCTTAGGGCATGTTTTCAGTAACTTTGGTGTTAAACCAGATACAGATAAAACATAATCTATTGTGAAAATACCTAAACCAACGAATGTAAAGGAATTACAAAGATTTTTAGGCATGATAAATTATCTAGGTTCTTTTATAGATAACTAAAGCTAAATTTACACGATTGAAATTTTCTTCAAAATTGCTCTTCAAAATGCTTCAAACTCGTGTAAACAGGCAAATTTCTTCATAATTTATTGATCAAAATTTATTGAACAAAACTTTTGAAGATTTTATTGTTGCCGTGTAAATAGCATCAAAATCGCATCTGGCAATATTGATAACTTTAAATAGTTTGACAGCATGTTCATTCTTTTGATTCAATACATATCAGCTGTTTTTAATTACATATGTTTGTTGCGGCAATTGGCAATGTATGAGTTGGTAAGCATTACATATTTAATAACTATGTATATATTTGTGGAATAATATATCAATATTTTTAAAAGTGATAACATAAATGATAATTTGCGCAACAATCGCAAGCAGCAGAAAAAGTGGACAGGAGATGAATTGAGACTGTTCATCGAAATGGTTGAATTACGCGAACCGATTTGGAATTTTAATATTGATGGGTACAGAAACCGAAATGAAAAGGAGAAGTGCTGGTCAGAAATTGCTGCCGCAACGAATCATTGCATAGCCGACTGCAAAGCGCAATTTAACGCTGTGCGATCACGCTATAATGTAAATTGTTTTTTTGTTGTATGTTTTGATCACATTTAAAAGTATTTTATATTGCAGGCGGAGCACAAAAAAATAAATACCTCCAAAAGTGGACAAGGTGGCGCTACTTATGTATCAAAATATGAATATTTTGCAGCTCTACACTTTTTAGATACTGTGAGAAATCGTGGATCAGGCGGTACAGAATCAAACTTAGAGACCTTAACTAATTGTGCTTTTGAGGATTGTTATGATGTTGAAGAGCAGTTTCAGAATTCGGAAACTCAATGTTCACTTGCAAACGCTGCTCTCGAAAATAGTACTCCTGCAAAGCGTAGAAAAGTGCAAGAAGTAAATGAAATCGACAGTAAGCGTTCAGAAGTTTACGAAAAACTTGGCCAATTCCTTTCTCAGAAAGTGTCAGAAGGAAAAGAAAACGTAAGTTGGCAGAAGGGCTATGGAGAGTATGTTGGACAGCAGCTTTCTGCATATTCAGAGTCAAATGCTCGCAGGTGAGTTTGAAATGCATAGTACTCAAACAATATTTGATACGAACTTATATTTTCAGACTGAGAACTCAAATTAATAATGCCATCGACTCATTTGAAGCACAGCAAAACAATTAACTTTGTTTTAAATTTTTTTATTTTTATTTTATTATTTTATATGTGAACAGAATGTGATTTCTTTTTAATATTATAATTTTATTTTTTATATATTTTTTTATTTTAATATTTTATATGTGAACAGAATGTGATTTCTTTTTAATATTATAATTTTATTTTTTATATAGTTGCCAAATAAATGAATTGAACTTTTTATTTTGATTTATTGGGTTTTAATTAATTTTTAATAAATATGCTTGTATTGCCATGGAACTTCCCCTTCATTTAAAAAATATTCCGTGAATTCTTGTCGAATGAGCTTGGACGTTTCGCTTTGACGACCTTGATTGCACAATGGTTCTATCGTAGACAAAATATTCTCTGTCCGCACTTCTTCACGCCATCGTCCATCCGTTATAGATCCATCCGCATTCACTTGGTCGTAGTCTCTTGTTTGTGCATAGGCACCAGAATTGCGTTTGTTCAAAAAATTGTGTAATGCACATACTGCGAGAACAACTTTGACAACATTGGTGGGGAAAGTTCCATTGTTTTTCTGACAACGCGAAATCGGGCTGATATTAATCCAAACACGTTTTCCGAAACACGCCTAAATCTGGACAACCTGTAATTGAAAATTCTTTCCTTCGTGTTTTGATTCCGAAAACTATATGGTTTCATAATATTGGAATTTAAGGGAAACGCATCATCTGCAACAATCACATATGGAATAGGTTTTTGTCTACAGGGCAGTGGTTTCGGTTGCGGCAAATTCAACGTGTTATTATATAATCCATTCGATAGCGAACATCTGCTGAATACTCCGCCATCGGACTCTCTACCCTTTGCACCAACGTCAATGTAAATAAAATTGTAGTTCGCGTCCACAAGCGCCATCAAAACAATGCTGTTTTTCTTTTTATAATTAAAATATGCGCTTCCACAGTGTGCTGGTGCTATAATATCGATGTGTTTTCCATCTAATGCCCCGATTGAATTGGGAAAATTCCACGTTTTATTAATATTTTGGGAAATACTCTCCCATTCCTCCTCTGTTGCGGGCATCTGTACCAATAGATATTATTTTTGATATGTTTTTTTTTTTTAATAAATTCGGTTTTACCTTTAAAAATTCATCTTTTAAAACTTTATATAATGCAGCGCAGACTTCAGGCACAATATTGCATATCGATGATCTTGATCTTTTAAACAAGAACATCAGACTTGCGTAACTGTCCCCAGTCGCTAAAAATCTTAAAGTAATTGCCAGGCGTTCTCCGGGGCATATAGATTCCCGCATATTAGTATTGGCCTTTTCTATTGATGGGGTGACTAGATTAAGCAAATAATCAAAATCGTCTGGTGACATTCGTGCAAAGTTTTTGTAAAGGTCGGGATCATTCCTTTTCAATCCCTCCCGAAAAGAGACATAGATACCATTACCTTCCAAAAGAAAAGGTCGAACCCAATGTTCCTTTTGTTTTTTTCTTTTTTTTGCATTATAATCAGCTGCTTCTTCCTCCAATATTAAAAATGTTGATGCTATGATGATTGTGTCGTCGTCCATACTTATTAATTGTTTTTTTTATAATAATAAATTATTTCACAAAAGAAGCAAAACAGCTGATCAAAGTCAATATTTTCAATATACAAAGTTTACCAATAGTGTAAATTAGCTTCAACAAATTTTGATCAAATTTTTGTCAAAAGATTTTGAAATATGTTGAAAGAATATTTTGATCAAATTTTTGAAACGTGTAAATAGAACATCAAAATAAATTTTCAAAATTTTGATAAGACTTCAAAATACCTTCAGTCGTGTAAATCTAGCTTTAGCTTCAAAGAATAAGAATTTGAGGGAACTTTAAAAAAATGAAATTGAATGGCATAGGTCCGAAGTCCATCAAAGGGAATTTGAAAATCTTAAGAGGGAAATAACGCAGTCGCCAGTATTGACATACTTTGACCCAAATAAAAAGTTAACGTTGTCAGTGGATGCATCTAAATTCGCACTGGGCGCTACAATCATGCACGATAAACAGCCAATTGCTTATGCATCAATTTCTTTAACGGAATCCCAGCAAAATTATGCGCAAATAGAGAAATAATTATTTGCAATTCTATTTGGATGTACTAGATTTCATCAGTTTGTTTATGGGTCTAACGTGTTGGTTCAAACGGATCATAAACCGCTAGTAAGTTTGTTCAATAAGCCTCTATATAAAAATTCAGCTAGGCTTCAAAGGTTTATGTTGCGTTTGCAAATGTATAATTTATCAGTGATATATATGCCTGGAAAAGATTTACAAATTGCGGACACACTATCAAGGGCGCCTTTGTCAGAAATCACAACGGAAATGGATGAAGATCTATCACTTCATTGTAACTTTTTGTCCTCCTGTTTGGAGACACCATTTGCCAAAATTGAAGTTCTTAGGGAACAAACGAAATCTGACGAAACTTTTTCAAAAATAATTAAATATGTAAAAAATGGGTGGCCTAACAATAAAAGTATTGTCGAACACGATGTAAAGCCATATTATAGTATTAAGGATGAAATATCGGTGTTAGATGGAATTTTATTGAAGAATCATCAACTTTTGATTCCTAGAGCATTACGTAGCTCGATTTTATCAAGAATTCATGAGGGACATTTGGGAATTCAAAGGTGTAAAGATTTAGCTTGGCCAAATATATATAACGATATTGAGAATGTAGTTTTAAATTGTGAAGTATGTATGTGTCATCAAAATTCTAATACCAAATCGGAAATGGTTCCTCATGACATCGTGGATATGCCATGGTTCAAGCTGGGATGTGATCTTTTTGAATTTAATAAGAAAACCTACTTGCTCGTGGTTGATTATTACTCTAAATATATTGAGATAGAATTACTAAATTCAGGATATAACAGTTTTAAAGTTATAAATAAACTTAAATCTATGTTTTCCAGACATGGAATTCCGTACATTTTAGTAACGGATAATGGACCCCCATTTAATTCTAAAGAATTTAAAGAGTTTTGTAGAAACTGGGAGATTGACCATAACACATCTAGTCCTTACCTGCCAAGATCTAACGGGTTAGCAGAACGTTCAGTTCAATCTATAAAGAAATTATTTTTGAAATCTCTAGATAGTCACTCAGATCCATATGTAGCGTTATTGCAGTATAGAACGTCACCAAAGGGTACATTACCTAGTCCTGCAACACTATTAATGTCAAGATCTTTAAGGACAAAAATTCCTTCGTTGCTAAAAAATCTTGAACCAAAAGTTGTCGATAAACGGGAATATAGACAACAATTAAATTTAAATATACAAAAATATACTAATTACTACAACAAAACCGCTAAGAGAAAAAAACCTGTCCAAACGGGAGACTCTATTTTATTTAAGAAAACACCTACAAGCTGTTGGTTTAGTGGGCAAATTATAGACTCATGTAAAGAGCCAAATTCATTTATTGTTCAAGACAGCAATGGTAATCTTTATAGAAGAAACCAAGACCATATTAAGAAAACACCAGATAGTATAACAGTTAAAAATCAAAAAAGCAATGAAGTCGAATAAAATAATAAAACCTGCACAGAACCAACAGTCGTTGCAAACAGTGACTGCCAAGATTATGTTACAAGGAAAGGTAGAATTGTAAGACAACCAAAAAAGCTAAATTTATAAGTTGTATTTTATTTATACCTATTTTTAAATATTAATACATTGTATTTATCTTTATTTATCTTTAAGAAGGAAGATGTTGTATATGTAATATATCATACATTATAACTTTATAATTTACTTAAAATTATATCTGGCAACACTGTCATTTGGATTGTAAATAGTAACCAGATAATCAGCTACTATGAGTACCAAATAAATTATTCTTGTGATACATGAACGTACACAACAGCTTTAAACACTGCATAATAGAAATTATGTATTACAGTAGTTTTGACTTAGCTGCACAATAGGGCGTCTCGAAAAAAAAAAGTTCGCCGTACACCACAGAATATAAAGTATTGTTGCAAGGCAGTTTTGAAAAAAAAATTTTTAATTTTTTTTGCCGAAAGTAGGGGTCGCCAAACCACATTTTTCGTTATATCTTCGACATTTATAGTCCTATCTCAAAGTGTGATATATCGATGTTTTCGTCTTGAGGAGGCCAATATTTTGATTTAATAGTCATTAACCTCAAATATCTCATTCTAGTATTTACCTACCAGATCTCAGTTTCTACCACCCTAATGTACCACCCTATTGTCAGAAAATTAAAGCCCCCAAAAAATCATTAAACTTTTGTTAAAGAAGTTTTTCGATATTTCCAACAGAACTGTTAAAAAATACAATTTATGTTTTTTGCCGAATGTAGGGGTTACCTTTTTGAGTATTTTTGTCAGATTTTCTGTATTTACTGTCGGATCTCACAGTGCGATATATCGATGTTTTTGTCTCGAGGAGGCCAATGGTCATCTTTAATATTCATTGACCTCAATATAACCGTTCTAATAGTTAAGGCTGTTCTTATGAAATATTTCCATAATTCCGGTAGATCTATAAGAAAAAAATTCATGTTTTTTGTCGAGCCTAGGAAATGTGATTTTAAATTGATTTGAAATTGATTAACGGGAGATTAAGTAAATTCGAGTTAGTTTAAATCCTCTAATAATGGAAGTAGTACCGTTATTACTCTCATAGTTTATTTATTTTTGTATTATCCATGAAATATCTGTTGGAATTATCAATATTTAATCGTGTCGTGTCAAGAATTAATTTAAATAAACTAAAAAATGTCTTTTACTATCAGTGAATATAGCCAACTTGGGTCATTTCAGAATATGATTAAATAAAATTGTTTTAATATACACAGATCTTTGAATTTTTATTGTATTGGTACAGATATTATGGTAAGTTCGAAAAGAGTGTATCACTATTTAAAAAAGAAGATACTAGGCAAAAACATCGATATATAATACTATAAAATCCGACTGTGAATACCGAATATATGATAACTGTTTAAAAAGTCAACCCCTACATTCGGCAAAAAACATAAATTATATTTTTTTAACACTTCTGTTGGAACTATCGAAAAACTTCTTTAACAAAAGTTTAATGATTTTTTGCGGGCTTTAATTTTCTGCTATTAGGGTGGTACATTAGGGTGGTAGAAAATGAGATCTGGTGGGTAAATACTAGAACGGGATACAAAATACCATTGACTATTAAAGCAAAACATTGGTCTCTTTGAGACAAAAACATCGATATATCACACTTTGAGATCCGACTGTAAATGCCGAAGATATAACGAAAAATGTATTTTGGCGACCCCTACTTTCGGCAAAAAAAATTAAAAAAATTTTTTTTGAAAATGTCTTACAACATAACTTCGTATTCGGTGGTGTACGGCGAACTTTTTTTTTCTTGCCTATATGGCGAGACGCTCTACTGCACAATCTCCTTTGCACGATTTTTTGTGCAGGTAAATCAAAAATGCAGTTATCTTAAATGCATTTACCTGTCTTAATGTGCAGGTACACAATTGTGGTTACCTGCACAAAAGTGCAGCTGAAGTAAAGTGTTTGATTTAAAAGTAGATTTAAAAAATTATATTTTAATACATAAATTTAAAATTTTATTTCAAACCAGCTAGCATTTTCAATCGTCTAGGAGTCTACTGGGAATCTCACAAGGAGTGTTTTTGATCGTCGACGAGCTCATTTTTTAATTGTAGACAATTCCTCGCACGGGAGAAACTGTTACACGTGCTGATTCCTATGAGAGATTCTTCCATAACGCAGCGAAAAACGCTTATATCAATCGTAAAGGGAATCGTTTATGATGTATGTAGAGATTATCTAACGAGTCTTTCAAAATGCATGCCAAGAGTCGTATGAGACTCATGTAGGTATTATTCTACAACTCGTGAAATGCTCAGCCGTATGACTGAGCTACCTTAATAAGGGCATCAAGCGTATTTTTCATGCCAAAACTTATAATTTTCATACAATTTCTATAAAACAAACCTTAAGGTCGCGAAATCAACATCATCCTGTCGGAAAATCCTTTTTTACAGATCGTTAGGCCGGTTTGTTTTATTAAAATTGTATTGGCAATAGCATTTTCATACTTCACAAACGTTCTTATTTAGGTAGATCAGTAATTGTTGTACGACTCTTACAGAGAGTTCCAAAAGGTGTCAAAAAATAAATAAAAAAATAATAAATTAAAAAAAGATTTAGATGTTTTTGTTACTCGCAAGATAATCATCAGAAGATTATTTTAGGAGTTGTATATTAAACATAATCGTCTAACAAACAGCCTATGCTAGTTTGGAAATAACATATCATTTTATACATGTAGTAGTAGTTTATGTAGTTTATTTAATATAAAAGAAACATTAACAAAAACAATGAGAATTCACAAAGAACATAAAAATTTATGGAAAAAAAACAAAATAGTTGCGATTTATATGTATTTTTAAAAACAGCTTAAATTTGATATTTATGTGAAAAAGTGGTCACCATATATTTTTATGAGTGCAGCTAACTTTGATGTTTTGTATGAAAACATTTTAAAGCTGCCCAAAAATATGAAAAATGTGCAGGTATACAAAATGCACGTAAAAAAGTATTTTGAAGAATAATTCCAGAAAATATGTATTTTAGGCAGTTAAGTCAAAGTGCAGCTAAATTTGATTTTTTGTATGAAAATAATTTTAAAATGCCAAAAATTTTGTGCATTTATCTTAAATGTGCAGGTATAGAAAGTGCACTTAAAAAAGGAATTTGTATGGAATTATAAAGAATAATTCCAAAAATGTTCAATTTTGTGCAGTTAAGTCAAAAGTGCACGTAAACAAAAGGCAGTTAAGTCAAAACTACTGTATAGTGGAAACTAGGTATTTGACAGCCTTTACATGTCTCATTTCGAAATATTCACGAACTACATTATCGTATTGTAATTTTAATTCGGGGTTTTTCAACAAGTGAGCCTCATTTCGCACAAATTGGGACAAGATGCTTTTACGAGAATCTCGTTATACCAATTCATTAGAAAATTCACGGCGAAATGGAGGAGAGACCACGTAACGGCCATCAGGGTTTCTATAAGTGGTGGTCCGGTAAAGTTCCTCACAATATTCATCGTCTTCAGACAACTGTGTCGGCTGTGAAACCTCTTCAAGTTCCCAAAAACGCGATAGTTGGGTGTTTAACTCGAGAAGGGTGCAAAACGATGCTATAGAGTGCAAGGGTTGGGGCTGAAAAACTTCACATGTGACTATCCACCCGAACACGGTTTTTCGGGCGATCAGATTGCCATTTGGATGTATTCTGACATCCGTGGTTAAAATTTTAGGACACACATTTCCTCCAAAATGTATATCCATACGGGTACACATGACGTCGGTCAGTGTAATGTCGGGAAAAGTTGAGGTTACAATATCAGAGATATTATACGAGGGCAACCGACCGGTGATTTTCTCAACAACGTACGCATTAATTTCAAGTCTAAAACTGAGGTCGATCGGCGAACCGACCGTTAGCGCACATTGTAGAGGATTTTCTAGCCAAGCAGTCCATCATTCCCGTGACACTTGTCGAAGGCACGGAAAATGTGGGAATAGCAAGCTTCCTTTGTAACCTCCTTGAAATAAAGGTAGCTTGCGAACCGGGGTCAACTAAAGCTCGCACCGCACATCTAATGTCGTTTAAATGCACTATGCAAACTGCAGAGCCCAAAAGGACGACTGAATGGGGGTTCGACTTAAGATGTGCGGAATAAGTATGTAAATTCTGATCCGCGGTAGAAGTTGAAGGGGCAAAATTAAGCGGGGATTGAGAGTTACTGCTGGCTGGATTAGGGTTTGAATTAACGGGGGGTTGAGATGAAGACACAGTCACGCCGGGTGCTGGGGTAAATAACTGGCTGACATATGTGACTTTACATCTTGATGAAGCAGGGAGTGGTGCTTCTGTTTACAAAGCGAACACACATGAATACTTTTGCAATTCCTGTACTCGTGGGAAGTTGCCAAACAGTTCGAACAACATTTCAGTCCTTTCACTGACATTCTTTCATCACCATTCTGACTCAAAAAACTGGGACAAAGTCTAATAGGGTGATAACCTTGACAACCGTTTGGGTGGGAGCAGTTTTGGTCGCAAAACTTTGAATCTTCTAATTTTCAATTGATGACTTTTGGCAGCGTTAAAATTAGGGGTATTTCGGGTATTCGCAGTTGTGGGGTGCTTGTTCGGGTTTTGAACGGGGTTTAAATGAGACTGCCTTATGTCAGAAATTGGCTCGAGAGTCTTAAAATGCGCTGTCAAAAAAGCATCCATATCATCCCATTTAGGGGATTCTTTAGTATGTTTTTTGGATTGTTCCCAGAGACTAAGAGTGTTTTCGGGTAGATTTGTAGCACAAATGTACACAAGCATTACGTGGTAAAATATTTCGGGGGTTACTTCAAGTAACGATAAATTCGTAATGCAATCATTTATCGTTCTTTGCAAATTTTGAATTGTCGCTCCTGACTCTTATGAAAGCGGTTTATTATTTAAAAGGGCTCGAAGCTGTTCGTTTATAAGGGCATCTTTATTTTCATAAGTGTCAACCAACTTTTTCCATTAACCTCATAACCATCGTTGGTAAGGGGCACAGTTTGTATGGTGCCATGTGCATCCTTTGCAGTTTTCTGCAACAGGTAGTACAATTTTTGCACTGGGGTTAAACGGGGGTTATTACCATACAAAGCTGAGAACATATCTCGAAATGAGGGCCAATTCTTATAGTCATCATAGAATATTGGGGTGTCACAAAGGAGTAAATTAATCATGGGTGCGGCTTGCGCAATCGACCTTTCGACCTTCTGCGCTAATTTAAGTCGTTCTAGGTGACCTGTTATAAGAGATATCCCCTTTCAGTGGCTTTCAGTTCTCTAATTTGGGGATCTTTAAACTTTTCGGCCTCAATTAACAAAGAGTCATATGTTAATCGATCCCATAACCGATTTAGATCTTTCTCATGACTACTTTAAGAACCGAGTTGGTGTTCCGCTACGGGTATAGTGGCAGTATATGCCTCGAAATCTGCCATACGGTCGGCATTGCGGATAAACGTAGTCATATCCATCTTTCTTCTCAATGTATATGGAGAAATTTTAAAAGAAATTGGGCGATATTAGGGAAAAATCGGGTTAAATTTTACTATATCTTTAAATCCGGACCAAAATGTTTTCCTTGAAATATTTTCTCAAAAATAATAAAATAAGAACTTTTGGGTTTTAAAATTGATGGGTTTTTATTTAATGTATTTTGTTCGGGGGGTTTTTTTTTTTCTTAAGTACGTACCGTACGCTCGGTGTTTTACAGAGTAAGTAACGAGTATACATAAATAATAATAACATTGACACAAATAACAACAACTTTAACTTAATGAATACTAGTGAACAATAATTATGGACCGTTTACATTACGCGCGTAAACGCATACTGTTATTTCGAAAACTGAGGAGGTTGCACAGTTTATATGCGCGTAACTCAAAAACGGTTTAGTTAATAGAATAAACTAAAAAAACGAAATTCCACAATAAATAATATGCGTAGTCATTTTAGAAACCAAATTTTTTTTGGCAAAAAAAAAAAAGGGATCCATCCCTCTTTAGGAATAGAGATAACAAATGATGGGGATAAAAAAATTAAGTGGGTCGGACATACATTTGACCCAACAAAACGTATTCTGCAGGGGCCAAATTTAAGAATTTTATTAAGCCGGCATATTTGTATGGGAGCAACCCTTAGGGGTGGAGATATATGGAAAGTACGTTTTAAGCACAAAAAACTAATGAAGGTCCGTCATATATTTAATCCCACTAGAGGCGATTCCTTGATAGTTCTGGGGCTTTTTCTTCAATATATTTCTAGTCTAGGTTGACAATTTTATATGAGAGCCCCCTTAAAGAATAAATATAGCGGGAAGGTATGTTACAGGGATGATAAACGAGAAAACCAACATCGTACTCAAGAACTTTTAAAATCGTACTTTTTCTACCCCAATAGTACTAAATCATCTTTTATAATTTTTTTATAAAACAAAAAGTCTTTTGTTTCGGTAAGACTTGAAACCGTTGGCACATACAGTCTTTTTCGTCCCTTTGTGTTTATAATATTTTGGCATGAAAATTTTCTTTCCACATTCGCCAAAGAGTCTGGAATGGAAAATATTTCTTTGAACTTATTCATTTTTCATTGGACCAAAAAAAGAAATATTTTCGTTATTTAAGTTTTGTGAAGCATCTATATTCGACAAATCTCGAAACGCGCTGTTAATAGTATCACAATTTGCACTTTCATTTAGAATATTTTTAATAAAAGCTGGTTTTTACTGAAATCACATTTTCTGGAGAAAGTTTTGCTAGCCAGTTTAAAATTCGTCGTCGAAGTTAACTTTATTTCTTAGAGCTTCGCAAAATGTTATATATAGTATTAAAATTTCAATGTTATTTCTGTACCCATGTTCTGTAACTTTAGTGAAAACTTCTTGCATCGAAAAGATGTAAAACAAAATATTCCATCGTTTCTCGAAAAGTGAGAAAATTGTGTGTCTGTAACTCTTGTCGAAAACTATCAAAAGAGATTACGGCGTTACGTTATAAATGTCATAATATTGCACTCGAAGCCGATGTGACATTGCAGACGTTCAGAACGCAAGTAACACATATCGTTGACGGCGACCAAAATTTACTTAAATTGAAAATTTTTCAACGACGGCGGCGAAAACACAACCGTCGGCAATGCCAAATTGTGTAAAGAGCGACTTTAATGTTTGTTGTTTGCAAACGAGCTTTGAAGACATTCGTATATTTTATAAAAATGTTAAAAGCAAAATAATAAAACAATGAAAAATGTGCCAAGAATAAAATATTATTATTCTTTGCATTTTGCATTGGTTTTTAGTGTTAAAATTTTTTCTCACCCCATTTGTATTCGTGAGTTTATTTGACAGTTCAAAGCGGGAACTTTTCTCACCAAAATGTTACAGACACACTTTTTCTGTAAATTGGCCAAAAAAAGTTACAGACACAGTTAAGTGAGAAAAACAGCTGTTTGTTTTAATTTATGGCATTTTTGTTTCATTTCACACATTTCAATCGAAAACTTTCTCGACGCGAGAGTTACAGAACATGGGCACTGGATGTATAAATATCGTTAATTGGCAGATGATTTTCTTCAAATCTTAACTTTGATAATTCGAATTTGTCTAAAAACTCGTTTTTCAAAAAATTGCGCCCCATTTGACGAAATAAAAATTTTAAAAGTTTTTCAAATATGTGCATACAAGCATCTTGGGTTGGCATTTCCAAATTTATTGAGTTACAATTTTCAATACGTACTGCAGAAAGAGGAAAGACATTATCAGCCCAATTATGAATAAAAATTCCCCGGGATTTTTTCCCCTTTTCTTATTTTTACAATTGAATTAACATAGGAAAAATGGGAGAAGGGAGAAAACTCCCGGTGAATTTTTATTCATAATTGGGCTGTTTATAAGCTGGAGTAGAAGGAACGGATATAATAAAATTTAATTTAGCTCTTGTAAAATGCACTTCAAAATCATTCATAGTAAAATAATAATGACGTGACAACCATCTTGCTGACGTATATTTCAAAATTTTCCGTTCTAAAATAATTTTGAAATGAGACGAAGTCGTCTCTTCTACTAGAAGTTTTGCAGAAGTTGTTTCCTATATCTTTAAACAAATTGTCACTACCATCAGAAAATCAAGGCTTATATGCTGCCGCTGATACTTGATTTAGAATGTGGCATATGCAATCGTCCAACGAACAAGTGCAAATAATCTATTCACAATAGCGGAGTTCAGTGTTTGGTGCAAATGCTCTACCAAAAGAGCAAATGCAAAATATCGTAGCTTTTCGTTAGATCCAACAACACAATACACAGAGCTTCCGTTAAATTTCATAAAAAAGCTACGAAATTTTCAGTTTGCACTTTGGCAAAATCATTTGCACCAAACACTGAATTCCGTTTATATTCATTGGACAGTTAATACGAGTTTCCATTTTATATCAAATAACAATAGGTTTGAAATATTTTTAAATAGTACCAAATGAGTCACGGGGGTACCAGCGTACTTTCTTAGCTTTGAATTGTGTCAAAAAAGTACAATTGTACCAACTTTATCAACCGTGACCATGCGTGGTATGTTAGAAACATATAATATGCGTTTGTCTTTTTTTATTTTTTTAAGCAAACTCACACAAAAAAGAAAAAATAGTTCTGAAAAAATATTCGCATCTATGCTGCTGTTTGCTTTTATTTTAGTTAGGTTTTGTGTAAGATGAGTTTTAGAGAAAACTTGTTAAGGCAAAAGTAGTTGGAAACTTCACTAACAATTTATTTGCAAACGATTTTTATGTAAAATAAATATTTTCCTAAATATAAGGCATAAAAGTCGGACCTTACTATCTTTCTCAAACTTTGGCGGGCGTGAGGGACGGCTTAGCCTTCGCCGATTGTCCTGACAGTTAACGACCACCCTAATATACATGCATATTTTCTGGGTCCTTCAGTAATTCTAAGTCGATTTAGCAATGTCGATTAAAAACGCGCTCACTTTCAACCAACTCAAAAGAAAAGATCAATATTGGTGTCAACTATTATTAAAGTAATTTATGCTTAATTCCCAATTTGTAATCTTGATAAAAACACTGAAATTTATTGTTAATGGGATCAGCTATTCCTATGCGCATTTCACTGGTTGCTTAGACCAGAATGTCAGGAAACTTCATCCAAAAATATTTTAGAAAATCTAAAGATATTAAACCAAATATAACAACATCAAAGTTTAAACAAACACATCAACAATAAACAGTGAGTTTATCTCTTCTTACAACTTGTTTTCTTACAGCAGTTTGGGATTGAAAACCAGCCAAATCGATTCAGAAGGATAAGAGTTATATGAAGGTTTGGTCCACCATATAAATAACCGTACTACATTTCTTGAAGATCGGCCGATGATTCACCAAAGGCCTACGT
This sequence comes from Pollenia angustigena, assembly GCA_930367215.1. Lineage (NCBI taxonomy): Eukaryota > Metazoa > Arthropoda > Insecta > Diptera > Polleniidae > Pollenia > Pollenia angustigena. The sequence goes on along the minus strand of OV884061.1, from coordinate 2,750,209 downwards.
TATTAAATGCATTACTGTGAATGCAAAACTAATGATACTATTTTTTGTGTGATTATTATTTTTATATGTGCATTTAAGCTATTTCGTCACAGAGATTTTTTTTTTCGAGTAACTTTATAAAACAAACAGGTTGATAGATAATTTGGGAGTAGAAAACGCAAATCTGAAGTCCAAATTTTTTTTTTAATTTTTTTGTTTTTGAGAAAAATGGTGTTCGATTAATCGAGCATTGGGCACTATTTAGCATTTTTGTTTTATTGTTCCTATAGATTGTAAATATAGAAAACCTAAGTTTTTTATAAAATAAAACTAATTCATTTTATTTAATTAAAGAAAAATAGAACAAGGCGTTTATTAAAATGAAAAATATACAGTTGAATCTCGATTATCCGACTCGCACAGGACCGGGCTGAGCATTGATAATAAAAAAATGGTTAATAGATATATCGGGTGATTCATCGTGAGGTTTAAATTATAATCACCCCTATCGCAAACAACTACTCCCATGAAAATATTCCCATATTTTTTTATTTCGTATTGTGAATGATTCCCATAACAAATATTTTGGGAATGAATTCCCAAACTTAAAAAATTTGGCATAGCCAATGTTTACTCCCGCGAATTATTTTACTAAATAAATTCCCAACAATTGTAAACGAGAAGGGAACATGTAAATTTTAATTTGTATTCGAAAGCAGGACTCAATTAAATTTCTTTTATCTTTTATTGAAGGAGTTTTAATTAAGAAAGTAAAGATAAACACTATTCATTATTTATTTTATTAGTATTTTATTTTGTATAATTTTCTTTCATAATACAAGCACTGACAAATAATTCACAATAGTAATTTTTACTCCCAAAATATTTGCGATACCGATTTGTTGGGGATGGGAATATAGGTTTTCTCACATATAACACATTCCCATAACATTCGCGATAGGGGTGAATGTAAAATAAAACACATAAATTGCAAAGTGAACATGAAATTTTTATTACCGGTTAATAGAAGAATTTATGACATATACTGTATGTAAATGATATCATGATAATGTTGGTCATGACTTTGTCTATGGTGGTCCATTTGGAAGGTCCAATTTTGGGCGACTCATTCGAGCATAGCGACTGGTATCTCGCGAATAACACGAGTAATGTTAGCTTCCAAAGCGTCAATCGTAGCTGACTTATTCCTGAAGACCCCAGATATTAAAAATCCACAGAAAAAATAGTCTAAGGTGTGAAACAATAGCAAATTATGAAATTAAGTGCTCACCAAAGCTTATGTCTCGTAGCGCCGTCTTGTTGAAACCAGATCTCACCGAGACCATACGTTTGATTTTCAGGTTGCTCTTCTGGAGACCTACTGTTCCTGTTATCGGAAAAATGGTGTTGTTACATTTACCATTTTGGCGAAAGTAAGGGAATTGCTGAAGATATTTCCAAGGCTTTTAACAGAGTCTGATATGGTGCACTGTTGTCAAAACTTGTTGCATTTGGTGTCGGTGTTAATTTCTCTCGATTTACATCGAGTTTTCTCAGAGATCGCACTATAAGAGTTGTTAAAGATGGAGCTGCAAGGCTCCGTTCTTTCTCCTACTATTTATATATCCTATTTTTCTAAATGACCTCCTATGTCAAACTTCCAACCCTATCTACTCTTTTGCAAATGACAGCAATCTTTGCCATTTGTAATCATTTGATTATAGACCAAGCGTGTCCGATGTTGGTGCTATGAGTTAGAACATTAATGATAAGCTTGGCCGAGACCGAAACCCGTACGTTTATTCGTAATACACGTTTTTCCTCAAGAGCCCATCCCTTGCAATTACAGTGATAATTTGTTTTTTGGCCGGACTGTTCGTATGTGGAACCTTCCTGCTGAAGTCTTCCTTCTCACTATCAACATGAAAAAATTCAAGTGGAATGTTCACAGGCACTACTACCTCTTCTCTTCTTCCCATAACCTATTTTCCTAGCTCCAACCCAATGCAATGCATTAGTAGGAGTCATCCCCTGAAAAATTTTAACCAATGATTAAAATCTACGCTGCAGCTGCTATATTTACTTCACAACTTGCTGGATGTGGTCTAACCGGTCGAGTATCATCCACCAATGTGAGCCGATTATGCGCACCGTCGAACCGCACAAGAAACATTTCTCACAGAACGCTGATTGCGCATAAACATTTTATTGATCAGCAAAAACCAAACAAATTTAATTCCGTTTATTCAACGTGAAAAATTTATATTATGGTAATTCAGTTAGCTTTTCAGAGAAAAAACAAAATTGCTAAATAGTGCCCAGTGTTCAATAAATCGAACACTGATTTTTAAAGACAAATAACAAAAACACAATTAAAAAACACGGAAATGTTTTTGTTGTTGTTGAAAGTTTAATCGTTTTTCAATGGAACTACATTTTCACTTTTTTATATTTTATACAAAGTTTTCAGTTTTTGAAATTATGTTTTTTCTTCTCCTTTGTTTAGCTTTCCACTTACAATATATAATTGTTTAAAAATATAAGTTCTTTGTCTTACCTAAAAAGAGTAAAAAAATGCGTAAAATTTACTGTTCGAATAACCTAACTTCTTGTGCACATTAAAATTCACTGTTTAAGCGCAGTATTGTATTTATAAGCGTGTGGTTTCTCTTTATACCTTTAATTAAACAAATATGTATATTAATACATAAATTAAATATTCGAGCTCAAGGTCCCATTTTTTTATATAAAAAACTTTCTTCAGAGTTTTTTTCTTTTTTTTTTTTAACAGAATTAACAATTTTTTTTAAACAAATTTAACAAAACGTGTATAGGTTAAAATGACAAAATTAAAAAATGTTTGTAATTGAATACAGAAATCTTTTTCAGGGACCGTAACAGTTATGCCTTTTTTCATAAAAGTCAGATGAAAACAGTTATTTTTTGGTTTTTATTTTTTTGAGCAAAAATAACAGTTATTTTTTGATTTTTATTTTTTTGAACAAAAATAACTGTTATTTTTTGATTTTTATTTTTTCGATCAAAAATAACAGTTATCTTTTGATTTTTATTTTTTTGAACATATATAACAGTTATATATTGATTTTTATTTTTTCGAGCAAAAATAAAAGTTATTTCTCTAAATAAATTTACGTGTTTTAAAAATTTAGATGACTAATAATTATTTTTATGTGCATAAGGAATTCCAATGATAATTACACACTAAAATAAAAATTTTAAGTCAACTAAATTATTAAATCACGTACATTTTTCTAGAGAATAACTTTTATTTTTGCTCGAAAAAATAAAATCAATATTTAACTGTTATTTTTGTTCAAAAAAATAAAAATCAAAAAATAACTGTTAAGTTTGATCGAAAATATAAAAATCTAAATTATAAAAATCAATATATTTTATCATTGACAAGTGCATGAGGAACAATATGGTATACTTGAATCAGTTTTTTGACATTTAATTCTATATGCTTTTTTTGCTTTAAAATTCCAATATAACTGTTATTTTCGGTCCCTGATCTTTTTCAATACAAACTTGATCTATTACAATATATATGTATTTATTTATACTAGCTGACCCGACAGACGTTGCCCTGTCCCAAATTCAACAAATGTGTTTGGGATCGTTTTGAGAATTATTGTAAATGTGTAAGCAAAGTAAAAAAGAGAATACAACGTATTTTTGAGTGATCATTTTATGTATGAAATTGTTTTTATATATATATATATATACATATATATAGATAGATTTTGGTCATGTGTTATTTACATTTGAAATCGCAATCAATCTCGAGATGCTTTATTAACATTTCGATTGCAAGATCGTGTAACCAATCAAAACAAAAAAATTTTTTTTTTCCAATTGGTATGCTGTGACATCACCGTTTCGTTCATTGGAATGCTTTATGGTACACGACACTCTTTATTTTGTTGTCTGGCGTGTAAACAAACAAAGCGGATGGTTTTCCGACACGGAAAACGACAACATACAATTGACCATAAGAGAAGAATGGATTTTCAAGGTTAATTCTGCAAAAATGCAAGACGCACCGGAAACTACAAGTGTATGAAGTCGAATGTCCATTTAAAAAAAGAAAGGAATAAGCGAAAACGGTAGACGTATACTGTTTTCACATATTTTTACCAAGTTTGAGCTGAATGTATAAAGAAATTTTTTTTTTTTGTATTTTCATATAGAGCGAATTAGGGTAAATAGGAATTTTAGATATACAGTACTTTTCGCTTATAGTCCACTACTATAGTTGCACGAATTTTGTGGACTATAAGCGAATTTGGACTATAACTATTTTTTTATAAGCCATTTTATGGACAGTAAGTGAATCCTCGTATAATTCACCTTTTGGGCTATATAAAAATTATTTTCTTCAAAAAAAAAAAAAAAAACAACTCTTTTTAAACAAAATAAAAGTTTATTTAAAACATAACCAAATAATTAAATAATAGTTAGAACAAAAAATTATAATTTAATTCAAATGCTTTCAAAGCTTATAATAACTAGTTAGACTGTTATATTCGGCTGTGCCTAATCTCCCTCCACCGACAGTTCGAATGTTTTAGAAGTAATATCTGTATGATGTCTATTTAATTATTATAATATTTATGAAAACAGACATCTGCATTAAAATTGGTTGCGGTTTTAACCTATATTAAGTTGCTGACCGACAATCAGAAAGTTAAATGCTTTTTTTTCTTAGCAATTTTAACTAGCTTAAATAAAATATCACGATTCGTTAAAGTTTAAGCCGAACTTAAAAAAGATCAAATTAAAGAACTTCAACCGGCAATATTTAAATTTGATGACCAATGCATTGAAATTAATTTTCAAATGTTCGTTACAATGATCGATGGAAAAGTTGCACAAGCATTAACCGAAACAAAGCCTTCGTCAAGCTGTACCATATGCCAAAAGCATCAAGTCAATTAAGCCAATCCCCATCACAAGACAATAGTTTCAATGTCCCCTCTTCATACCAGAATTCGTTTTATGGAGCATATTCTTAAATTGGGTTATGATTTGGAATTTGGCCCGTTAGGCGAAACAGTGAGAAAAAACAAAGAAAATGCGGAAAAAAGGAAGCAAAGAAAAATACCTTCACCTAGGCCTTATAATTGATCAGCCAAAACAAGGAGAAGGAAATTCAAATGATGGAAACACTGCAAGGAGATTCTTTTCCGATCCAGAAACTGCAGCATCTATCACAGGAGTACATTTTGAATTAATAAGACGATTCCAGATCATTTTACAAGTTATATCATGTAGCAGAAAGATAAATGCAAAAAAATTTGGCCAGTATGCAAATGAAACAGCAATTCTTTATAACAAAAATACTCTTGGAGACATTTGCCAACCACAGTTCATAAAATTTTATACCATGGGGAACAAATAGTTCAACACAATATGCTTCCAATTGGATATCTATCTGAAGAAGCGCAAGAAAAAAGGAACAAAGACTACAGATTCTTCCGCGAGCATAACACAAAAATGTCCAATTGTTGTACTAATGAAGATCTTATTACTATTTTGTTGTGCACATCAGATTCATATATGTCCAGTATTCGACAAAAATGGAAATCAACCTCAATCGAATTAGAGGAAGAAGCTAAACAACTTCTGGACAATGAAACCCAAAGCTATTTAGAAGAAATTTTTACTAATATTGTTTAATTTAAAATTGTTTATAGATTATAATTTGTTTTTGATTTAAGTATATTTTTGTATTAATATCCCTTTCAGTGTTTTTGTCGAATATATTCGACATTACATTGTACTCTGTTTCTACGCCCTTTTAATGTATAAAAATGTACAGTTAATTATATATTTTTTGTTTTATCTGAAACAGAGACACTTTAGGCATTGACTTTCTTTTCTTATTATTGAGCACAGTGTCGTACACTTGTCAGAACTTTTTTAAAAAAGGTTATATTTAGGAAGCAAAAAATTATAATTTCGGTGATCAGGCGATATTAAAAAAAATTGTTAGAATTGATACAAAGGTAAATAAGTGTTTACTTGAAAAAAATTTTGCAAACATAAATTGAAGCTTATTTTGTGGACCTTTTTCGGTTGTCGAGTATAATCGACATTTACCTTAAGAGGTTGTATTTTTTTTATTAGTAAGCACTACAAAATAGTGTTTTTATTCAGAAATCATAACATTTTCTCTACGGATTTTCATAGACAATGGAAAAATTAAATAATGATCAGGTAATGGCCATGTTAGAAGCTTATTCGGAAGTTGAGGATGTAATTGAAGATGATGATGATGACGTCATATTTGATATCCCACAAGTGTAATCAAAGGATATTGTGCCTGGCGAGCAGAACTTTATGTCAGAAAAAAATATTGATTACATACATATATATATATTCCAAGTCAATACATCCACTGAGCTCCGAAGTTTCCACTTTTATTGACTCTTAAAAGCAATATAAGTTGGTGAACAGTCCGAACACCCGAAAACTATGGAGGCATTCATTGTGTGCCACTGTCAAAAAACAACAGCAGGTGAGAAATTGCAAAAAAACATTCTAATTTCAATAAATATTTAACGGATAAATCGTAAGAAATCTTTTTTTTTTCTTTTATTTCCATACAAAAGGGAAGCATATATACGTAACAATAGGTATCGTTGAAAGTCAATGTCGAATATATTCGACATTCCCTAAAAACCAGGGGAGGTGCTTGAGACGAAAACTACTATTTTTCCCGGCTTCAGCGCCATCACATTAACTTTAATACAAATTTTTAGATTTTTATCTCGCCACAAATTATTTTTGACCCTGAAAGGGATATATAAAAATAAAACCCACATACATCTCAAACCAAAAATAAAAGTTGAATTACCTAAAATGTTATCGATAGCCAAGAATGCTATTTGGGCATTTTTCAAAATATTCCTTTTCAGTTTTATCCTTATAACAACTCGTCTCGTCGCAAAAAAGCCAACCTTTGGCCCCTGTGAATATTGGGACTAAAAAATTTACAGGGGCTAAAAAATTTACAGGGGCTAAATATTGGCATTTTCTGACAGGATCTAAGTTCGACAATAAAAAATAAGTATCAGTTGTAAAATACAAGAGAAATAATGATAAATTATAAAAAAATTATATTTGAAATATTCAACTTTTACAACGAAACTCAACAAAAAAATTAAAATGCATTTTGAACTCCCCATAACTTTTGCTCCTATCAGTCGAATTTTACGTTTTATAGCGCAAATTAAAGCCTAATATCGCACCTATCGAGCAAAAAAAAAAATCGCATAAAAAAATACCGATTCAGTCAAAAGTTATGGAATTTTTACTGCCTTCTCGAAAAATTTCCCACTGTGCGCCGTCAGCGATATGTGTGACTGGCGCTCTCAACGCTTGTAATGTCACATCGGCTTCGAGTGCAATGTTATGACATTTATAACATAAAGACGCTATCTATTTTGATAGTTTTCGACATGAGTTACAGACACACTTTTTTCTCGCTTTTCGAGAAACGATGGAAAAATTTATGCCCTATTAGTTTACTTAAATATCTAAAACTTCATGGAATATTATGTTTCAATACTTTCGATGCGAGAAGTTCTCACTAAAGTTACAGAACATGGGTACTGTTAGCAACTTTTGATTTTAATCCCAAAGTCAAAAAAAACGCAATATTTGTATAGGAGCCACCCTAAGAAGTGGAGATAAGGGGCAAGTATGTCTAAAAAAATGTTCAGGACAAAAAATTAACTGATCATTTTTTCCTAAAATTTACCTTTCTTAAAGGAAACTTTTTTGCGGAATTTCGGTTTTTTAGTAATGTCAATAAACTAAACCGTTTTTAAGTTAAGCGAATATATGTTGTGCAACCTCCTCCATTTTCGAAATAATGGTATATCTCGAAAACAAGAGCTAATCTAATAAAACATTTAGCACCATTGGATTCAGCGTATTCGAATTATGTTAAAACGCCATGTGCATGGCTTGCCTATTTTTTCAACTAGCCTAGTGTTATCACCAGCGAAATGTAATGCATTTTCTGGCCCACTACGACCTTTGGGTCACATAGATACTTTATAAATTTTATATATGTAAAAAACAATATTTACAAATAGAAAATGAGAATTATTTCTTTTTATAAGTTGTTTTTATTATATTAACCATTTTTATTTTTCGAATGTGTTAATGATTCAAATTTCAATTTGTTAAGCTTTTTTGCAATAATAGTATTCCTTCAATATTGCACATATTTTTTTCTTGAGCCAACCTTTGGTTAACATTGAAGTTATAGATATGTACATATAATTAGGAATATTTCTATATACTACCAGAACATCTTGTATCTTCATGTTACAAAACAGACATATCATTACATATCATTTTAGAAAAACCAAAAAGACCTGAAAAATCCATCCATTGAGATATTAAATTAAAAATAAAAAAATTTATCAAATTGACCGTGACAGGTCCAGGAAATTAAACTAAATAATTTACGAAATATAATTTATAAAAAATTGTCAAAGAAACTAAAATAACATTTTACATTTTAATTATTAAATGTTTGTTTTATATATTAATTTTTTTATTATACCCTCCACCACAATTAGTTGTGAAGAGGGTATATTAAGTTTGTCATTCCGTGTGAAACTTTTTTATTATTCATCTCAGACCCTTTAAAGTATATATGTATATTCTGGGTCCTTGAGTATTTTTAAGTCGATTTAGCCATGTCCGTCTGTCTGTCCGTCTGTTGAAAACACGCTCACTTTCGAAAAACTCAAAAGAAATAAACAAACTTGGTGTCAAATTGCTTGTAGTTATCCTAAGCAGTTTGGGAATGAAATCCAGCAAAATCGGTTCAATAGGATCTGAGCTATGAATCAAAATGTGGAACCACCACCTAAAAAAAATTGATAATTTTGTTACAAAAACTAACATAAATGGTGGAAAAATGCACAGAATGATATAAGATTTCGCGACAGTTCGTTTTATTTAACTGGAAATCACGCTGTAAAATATCTTGAAGATCCGTTCATGATTTACCCTAGGCCCCATATAAGCCCTGCTCCCGGAAAACAGTATAGTAAGCCTAAAACCCTAACTAACAATGCTATAATTTTGGCACGCCACAGTTAAATAGGACTAGAAATGAAACTGTTAAGTTTCGTGAAGATCGGTCTATAATTTACCATAGGCCCCATATAAAACCTACTTCCAGAAAACAGTTTAGTACGCCTAAATCCGTAAAAAATAATGCTATCATAACAAAATTTGGTACATCAAAATTTTTTGGAATTAAAAATAAGACTGTGAAATTTCGTGAAGATCGGTCCATAATTTACCATAGGCCCCATATAAACCTTACTCCCGGAAAACAGCTTAGTAAACCTAAATACGTAAAAAATAATGCTATCATAACAAAATTTGGAACATATAAGTTTTACAGGACTAGAAATAAGACTGTGAAATTTCGTGAAGATCAGTTCATAATTTACCCTAGGCCCCATATAAACCTTACTCCCGGAAAACAGCTTAGTACGCCTAAAAACGTAAAAAATAACGCTATCATAACAAAATTTGATACATCACAGTTTTATAGAACTAGAAATGACACTGTGAAATTTGGTGAAGATCGGTGCATAGCTTACCATAGGCCGTATATAAAGTCCACTCTGGTAAAATAATTAAATACGCGGTAAACTTTCTTCCAGTTTAGCTTCATATGGCCAGAAAAAATGTTATGCAATTTTGTGATATACGGTCCATAATTTTCCTTATATTCCATTTTAGCAGCCTTTTGAAATTTACTGCAAACGCTTAAACTAATTGCACCGCTGTATTGAAATTTATGTTTTTTAATACCAGAAATCGTTCTGCAGAATTTGGGATGATTGGTTCATAGCTTACCATGGCTTTTATATAATTTGTTCTCTTGAAAATCATTTAAGTTCATCTTAAAATGATATTCTACTCAAACTTTTTAAAATTGATTCTGATTGTCGATCAATAATTTTATATAGGTCTAAACCGCAACAAATTTTAATGCAGATGTCTGTTTTTACAAAGATTATAATAATAAATAGACATCATACAGATATTAGTCCTAAAACATTCGAAGTGTCGGTGGAGGGTATCAAAGATTCGGCACAGCCGAATATAGCACTCTAACTTGTTTGTAGTCCATTTTTATAACCGATTATTTTATTTTTAAATTTGCTTTTGCTTCTTGATTTAATATATACATACATATAACTTTATATAAATACTGACTTCTGTTCTTTCCCAACCATGCTGAAGCGTATATAAGATTCGGCATAGGCGAATTTAAATTTACTTATTTTTCAGACGTTTTTTGTTATTTTTTGAACATTTGAATCAAAAATTAAATTTTTTTTTAATGCAATCATGACAATGCGAAATAGTTTGTTATAAGATATAAAAGTTAAAACAAAAATCTTTAATATAAAATTATTTATATTTTTACAGATATGAAACATTAAATTTATCGAAATATACACCATCGTCGCCTACATTCAGCCGCGCAGGAAGTCCCTTGAATAACGATATGCATGAAAATGGTATTAAATACTGGCATTTAGTAAAACATCACGATAATGACTTGCAGAAAGAGGGAGAACGTGTCAATAAACTGGTATCAGAAATTTATTTAACACGTTTATTAGCAACAAAAGGTACTTTGCAGAAATTTGTTGACGATCTGTTCGAAACGATATTTAGTACAGCTCACCGTGGTTCAGCCCTGCCCTTGGCAATCAAATATATGTTTGATTTTCTCGATGATCAAGCCTTATTGCATGGTATTACAGATCCTGAGGTTGTACATACATGGAAAAGTAACAGCTTGCCGTTAAGGTAGTGTTTAAATTATTTTTTTTCATCCAATGATAATGAATATTTTAAATAATATACCCTTTTTTATTCTAAATTATTTAAAATTAATAATAACACTGTGCTAGTTCTAAAACTAACAGGCCGGGCACCTTGCGGGTAAATCTTTTTTCGAAAACGGTTAATTTTTTCTTCACGTATAGAAAACAAACTTCCAAACAAAACATGTGGTAAATGATGGAAATCTGTCTATAACTTTTGATTTTATTTACAAACAATGAACAATTTTAATAAAACTTAAGAATTTCATAAATGGTAATATTAGTATGGCAGTCCCCCTAAGGGGTGGATATAAAAGGCAACATATATTTTTGCTGTTAATTTAAGCTTAAGTTTTTATTTAGAAATATCGTTTTCTTTCTCCTGCAGATTCCAACAAATATCTACTTAAAGCGAATCAAGTTTTTGCCACTATAACAGTGCTCGAGGCTGTTATTGGTGACTGTTATTTGGTGAAATCTCTTGTCATGTTCATCGGACTCGGCTGGTTATTGCTCATTAAATTTTCCGGCGTGACAGAACAAAAAATGTATTTGAGTAATTAACAGCATACCTGCATTTTTAAGATTTTTATGCAGTTTTAAAAACAGAAATATATTTCTTAAACGACTAAAAAGTTTTTGCCGTACTTAAATTTAATTTTATTGCGGGTTATTTATATTGCACAGTACAACGTTTTTCAGCTCATTGATTTGGGACACAATTCTGACAATTGCACGTGAAAGTAGCCCCAAAAGTAGCCCATCATTAGTTTTGTGCAATTGGCTGCATTAATAATTTAATGGCCATACGATTTTTTTTCTCAATGTGGATTTTTATCACTTTTTCTATATTTTAACAAGGTTATATTACGGTATACCGGACGGAATATCTCTTTTGTGTCTGAAGCAAAGTTGTAGATATTAAATAGGAGAAAAAAAAATCCGAATATTTTTTGCTAAATAACTGGATTACAAATCGTCGGCTGATTATTTAATTGTCGTATGTGGATTCCGATAGTTTCGAGTAAATTGAGTTTGAAGTTTGAACTCTTATTATTATTTTTTTTTTCAGCAAATCGATTTTCTTTAAATTTTAGAAGGGGAAACTACTAATATTTGACTAGTTAATTTAGAAGTTTAATGCCTTTAACTCATTTGGGGTAGAACATATTTTGATTTTTGTTCAGAATTAAATTGTCGTATATGGCAAAATGGAACATTTTTGTCATTTAAATAGCTACATACGATATTTTGCTTCCGAAATGTTTACATACGACATTTAAACACTAAATTTTTAAAACAAAAATTATTTAAAAATCGTATGTGCCATGAAAAATCCATATACGACATTTAAACACTAAATTTGTAAAACAAAAATTATTTAAAAATCGCATGTGCCATGAAAAATTCACATACGACATTTAAATAATAAATCAAATTTTGGTCGTTTGATAAGGAAATTTGTGGTATGTGGTGTTTGGCAGTAACAAACGATATTTAATTTGAAAATCGCTTCAGCAAATACCACATACGACAAACTCAACACTCCATATCTCGAAAACCGTATGAGGTATCGAAAACTGCTCACACCCAATGAAAGATCAGGTCGGAAAACCTAAGGAATCGATCTTAACTCAAAACCGCAAAAAATCCACATTCGACATTTAAATTATCAACCGACGAAATCCACAAATATGCTGTTTTTTATCAGACATTTAGTTTAGCTATTTTGTGTTTTGTTGTACATACTTATTAACTTAAAATGGTGGTTGAAACTTATATTGAAAACAAAATTAAGTTTTTTATTGTCGTTTCAATGTAAATTCCCAAACGAAAATGTTTATTTTCCTTTAAAAAAACATATTCATGATGGTGTTTCGCGCGTTTTGTTACCTGTAAGAAACACACTCGCTTATGAGACATTAAAGTACTATAATATAAAAGTTCAGAATAATTTTTGTTTGCATTGCTCACAGCAAAAGACATACACAAAAAAATAATAACAAAACGGTGTGATACACATTTTCAACCACCATTTCAAGTCAATGAATAAAACAAAACACAAAATTGAAACAAATTGATAAATAAAATTGGAATTTTTGCAATTTTTTAGCCACTGGATGGACTTTTTTCGGGTATGTTCCGCTTTTTTTTTTCTTTTATAAAATATCTACAACTTTGCTTCAGATACAAAAGAGATATTCCGTACGGTATACCGTGTTAAAATATAGAAAAAGTGTTAAAAATTTACCTTGAGCAAAAAAATTCTTATGGCCATTAAATTATTAATGTAGTCAACTTAACAAAACTAATGATGCAGAACTTCTTATTTTTGGAGCTTCTTTCATGTGCAATTGTCAGAATTGAGTCCAAAAATCATGTATTGTACTGTGTTATTCAAAAAATAAACTGGTTTTGAGTTACGCGAAATAACGGTATACCTCGAAAACAAGAGCTTACCTAAAACACTGGATTCAGCGTACCCGCCGGATGCCCCGCTTGACAGAAAAAAAATTTCAAATTCGAGCACAGTGTAATACACATTCCACTTTAAATTGATATAAAAAATTAACAAATTGTTGTTCACTAAATTTCTTTTTGATTTCTAGATTTTGGGTAAATCTTATTAAAAATCCAAACTTTGTTTTTGATATACACAAATCAAATATTGTTGATTCATGTCTATCAGTAGTTGCACAAACATTTATGGACTCCTGTTCTACATCAGATCATAGACTAGGTAATTACAATTTAATACCAATATTACATCTTTATAATAACAACAATATATCTCTATTGTACCGACTGTGCATAAGGATTACACAGGCCTGCGAAATTATAGTTTTAAAATTTTTTCTCATCCATGTTACTTATTATCTAATATTCTAAGCAAAATATCTCCCAAATAATTTCGATACCTATTTCTTTATTCCCCAGTAAAAACTTCGCCTACAAAATAATGTGTTCAGTAATCAGAAAAAAGTAAAAACACTACTTACAATTCTACTGAAAGAACCAATGAATTTTACAAGGGATGTCCCAAAAAGATGGCATTCACATTTAACTAAAGGGAACTTGAAAAGTAATTTGTTATTTTTTAACTACATACATCCGAAAAGAAAGTAGTTATAAAATTTTTAAAAATAAGTGGTTACACATTACCTCCTAATAAGCTAAAATGTCACTAGTTACAACAAAGCATTCAAAGGGTAACTAGTTACCAAAGCTCCTATAAGAAGCAAAATACTTACCAAAAAGCCAAATGAAAACACATATTTTATTACATTTTACAGTCTTTATTAAAAATAAACTTAAAATTTTAAAGTTTAAAAAGAAAATAATTAAAGGAATTAAATCCATACATTTATCGATAAAACAAAGCTTATTAAAAATTCACAACCTTGTTGACTTTAAAAAACAAAATAAAAAAACAATATTTTATAAATTTATTTATTAGCATTCTCCTTCCCTTTTTGTTGTTTTAAACAAACATCCTTAAAGTGCCTGTTCTTGAGGTTTTTCATGGCTAGCCTCATAATTTTTTCAAAGGACTCTCGTCCAGTTTCATTTACAGATGATGACGTATAAGACACTAGAATAATAAAAGAGTATTTTGATATTATAGAAAATAAAAAGATAGGTATATCAAAAAATGCCACATAATACTTACAAAACAAAACTTCCATAACTTCTTCAAAGTTGTTCAACCTGTTTTTGTTATGAGTTCCGTTTAAGTTATTATTAAGCAACACTTTAGGAGCGATCACGTACGGCAATCCTTTAATTACACCCTTCTCTACCATGATTGTAGTAACTGTTTTATCATATAAAATGTTTTAAATTATATGTTATTTTCAAAGTTTTACTGTATTTAAATAATAACCATTTCTGTCATATTTTCTTCATTTATGTCATTATCGGAAAATTTTTGACAAACTTTGGTGTTTTCCAATATGAATTTATGATAGATGTTAAGGACACATTATGATCTGACAGTACTTCGCATATATTTTTGTTCTGCTTTTCTATTAAATCTAAAAAAATAGAATTGAGTCATAATGAGCACACAATTTTATTAATAATAATATGTAACAAATACCTAAAATAATCTTTTTGTTTTCCGCAACTTCATTTTGGCTTTTAATAAGTTTATCTAGATATGAAAAAAATATTTATAAAGTACATAGAAATGTATGGAAAAATTCACACCTTTTATATCTTTAATATCCAATTGTATGGTTTCTAAAATATTTTTTATATCTTTCAGGTCCTCCATTGCATATTATGATTTTTTTGCCATTTTATTAAATTAAATTTCTGGAATTAAAACAAAGCCATTTTGATAAACAATTTTTAATGTTTTTGAAATAATTTTGTCAAAATAAAATACGTCTTCTTCTAAATCATTCGCTTCAGTGAAAACAATGTCAAGTTGTTGAGAATTTAATGGATAACTAAAAAAGTTTTGGAGATTTATATATTTTTTTCCTAAGAAAGACTTACTATCAATAATTTTTGTCATTTCTATAAGGGTATTCATTTCAATTTTTTTTGGTTGGAAAAATGGAAAAAAGAAAAATTACACTCTTATTGACGTGAACGGGATTTTTTTTTTACAAACTGTCAAAAAAATCTGTCAAATAATTCGTGGAAGTAATTGATATTTTTCAAGATGCCGAACAAAAGTGTTAAAATTGAATTAATTGATTATTAAATTTAAAACGAAGTGATTATTGTTATTTTCATCATAATATTCGACTACAAAAAGGTACTCAAAATGGCGATTGTCTGCCAAAAAGTCGAGTATTTTAATAACTTCAGCTTCTGTCAATTTTTTTGACCCCATTTCTTTTTTTAAATTCTTTTTTAATAACTTTTTTCATTGAACACATATTTAATATGAATTGTTCTTTTTGAAAGATTAAATGAAAAATAAGTTATCTTTGAAATGTTGTAACTATAAAAAATAATTTTTAAAATCAGAGTTGTTCAATTCAAGAGTTTATAAAAAGAGATGTAATTTTTCGTACTTTGTATTAAAAATTAGCAATTTTTTATGAATGGCAACATCATTTCGTTTGACGTTTAAAGCGGAAAATTACATCTTTTTATCCTGACTTTTTTACACTTGGTTATAGTCTGATAAAAATGTAACTTTTAGTGGAATTTTTTTTTCTTGTGGTTGTTGTAACAAAAATTACATTTTTCCACTTTTCCATTTTTCCAACAAATAAAAAAACTGAAATGAATACCCTTTATAAAGGTTTTGTCCTTCATTAAACAAATGTTATCTGGAAATTTGGTGTTGAAAAAACCTTGAACGGTAAAAATTGATTTGATATCCCCATTCTTATACTTTAAGCCATAGAAATTTTGTTTTACATCAATAGGTTCAATTGAAAAGATATTAAAAATTTGTTGTGGTAAATTTTTGGGAGATTTAAGTTTATTTTTTATTATTTTCATAAAATTTTCAAAAGAATATGCTGAAAAATTTGTAAGACTTCCAAATTGTTCAACACATTCCACTAAATGTAACATATTATGTACATTGTAAGACACACTGGCTTCACCATACAAAACTGGAAACTGTTGTACAAACGTTTGTAGCAGTGTTAGTACTTTTTCTTTTTGAGAAGAATTGGGGGAAGATGATAAAATTCTATAGCTAGAATGTAATAAAAGAAAATGCTCATAAATTTCATTTGGAACAAAATCTTTTAAAGCTACTATTCCAGTATACAATAAAAATTGTCTAAACTCTGTCGCTTTCCATCTTGAAACTTCAAAAAGTGATCTTAGCTTCCGAGCAAACTCCCGGGGAATAGAAAGGGACAGAGAAATAAGTTTTTCCGATATAGAAAATATTGCGGAATTTGATATGGAAATAATTGTTTTTTTTTCATAATGTATAAAATAATTTTTTTTCCTAACCCCAAGTCAAGCAAATGCATACAGTCAATTGGAAACTGTGAAACCATTCTTAGTTCTATTGTTTCCAAAAGCATGGTTATTTCTAAATACATAGGATTGTGAAAATCTTTATATTTTCTATTACGAAAATCTGTATCTGTTCTTCTATTTCCAGATGTTGTCGAATATGTTATCACTTTACCCACCCTTTTTCCAACTTGCATACATTTCGCACAACCGTTGTAAGACATATGCCCTTTAATACCGCATATAAACGATTTGGCTGGGGCGTCGCAAATGAACGCACGAACTCGGACATTAATTTTTTTCCCCATTTAAAGAAAGTCCACTTAATTGAAAATCTTTAATATCTTGAACGAAATCGTGCAGGAAACTATCTACATTTGCAGACTTATTTTTCCCTATATATGTTCCTATTAAAAAAATTCCAGAATTTTGAATTGTTATGACCCGCCCTAAAATTGGCCACAATCCAATAGCCGAACTTTTATATAATGGCAAGCCATCGATACCAATATCAATTTCAATGGTTTTAATTTTTAAATCTGAAATAATGTTAGACAATTTAAACAATTGTATTTTAAAACCAATGTGGACATATGTTCCGGGAGTAGGGATGAAACGATACGAGTAAATACAAGTACATATTCGATACTTTTATATAGTACCAACTATTTTTGTAATCGATACTTAGCAACCGAGTACCAAGTAGTATCGGTAAATATATACTCGGTATCGGTCAAAAGTAATCATTTTACTTTGGTATTGAAATTAATCTCTAATTTTTGATTATTTTCCAAAGCTGGAGCAGATGTAGCGGTATCAAGAAACCGTTTGACCAGTAAACACCTATAATCCACATATCGTCTAGGTCCATTTCCTCAATTTCTTGCAATAGGAAGTCCGTTATCATCTCACGATAGCGAACACCATTCACGGAAATTGCTAACGCCGCGAGCCGCAGAACTAACTGGGCGAGCATGCACATATGTTTTCCCATTTTCTACAGACCCAGTTTGCTGAAATTTGCGTACAATTCTCCCGATTGTGGAAACATTTGGTCGATTATGCTGACCAAAAAAATCACGATGTGCACGAAATGCATTTTGAATGAACGCCCATTTTCGTAAAAGGCTTTAACAATCTTAACGCGCTGCTCAATTGTGTACCTCTCAATGATAGAAGTTGTTAAATACAAAGAAAGGTCAATTTAAGTTGCGCAAAAAACTTGACGTTAAGGTGTGACTTACAATTAACATCGTGGATTATGGTTTTACTACCCTTTATTATACCCTTCACCGAAGGTAGGAAGGGTATATTTAACTTTGTCATTCCGTTTGTAATTTCTACAATATTGATCATACACCCTATAAAGTATATATATTCTGGGTCCTTATGTAAAGCGAAGTTCAAATCCGGTTGTCCGTCTGTCCGTCCGTCCGTCCGTCCGTCTGTCTGTTGATGGGGGCTTACTTGGTGTATGTATCTGTCAGATATTCTTATTTTAATTTTGCTATTGAAATTCAGCCAGATCGGTCTACAAATGGCTGAGATATGAGCAAAAAACCACGACTACCTCTAATTTTTTCCAAAAATCCCTTGTGGTTGTTGTATTTTTATTACTTTTTGCTGTATATCACCGTATAAAGTATATATATTCTGGGTCCTTATGAAAAGCGGAGTTCAAAACAGGTTGTCTCTTATTTTAAAAAAATATTTACCCGTTTTATTTAGTTTTTGTCTAGTTGCTCTGTATTCTGCTCGCACAATGGTGAAGGGTATATAAGTTTCGGCACAGCCTTACTTGTTATACATAATTTTGTCTTCGCTGTAAATTCACCTTTGCACGAGATTTTGTGCAGATAAATCAAAAATGCAGCTATGTTAAATTTATTAAGCTGCCTTAAAGTGCAGGTACGCAATTTTGGTTACCTGCATAACTAAAATAAAGTGTTTGAAAGAGGAGTAACAACGTTTTTATAAATGAATTGATAATAACAATGGCGTTCAAACAACCTGTAGTCATCTGTTATGCATTTTTGTAATGAACGAGGTAGCCAAATTGGTAACAATAAAGTGGGGAACAGAATTTTCGCTGTAGTAAAACTTTAAGAATAGCGCTGCAAACTATCAAAAGTTAAAAACGGCAGTTTCAAAGAAGTGTCAACAGAATACATAGTTGTAGAAGTCGTTGCAGTTGAAACGCAAATTTGAAATTTTGAACTTAGTTGCGCTACAGAGCATTCGGCAGCTTAAGATACTACTACAACTACTTTATTCTGTTCCAGGCCTAAAATTTACTTTTCCTTTCATATAATCGTGGTAAAGTTGCTGTAACCGCAAACCAAATGCATGAGTGTAGGTACATGCAAACAAAATAAATGAATTATAATGATGCCAACTTGACTTGATTGCGATTTTTGTTTTTATAAACAGCTTAAATTGGATATTTATGTGAAAAAGTGGATACCATAATTTTTTATGTAAAGCCTGGTACTCTGTTCAACATTTCACGTGAAAAAAACTTGTGCGGAATATCCATGAAATAATGTTGATGGAGTTGTACTCTGTTTATTTTGTGAAAAAGTACCGAAATGTTTCTGGCAACATTTTTTTTACAACTGCGAAATAATGTAAGCTGCCTTTATTTCACGTGGAATTTTAAGCAAAAGCAAAAAAGAATGAACTTAATATTTAAAAAAGAAATAAAAAATTAAAATAACACAATCGGTAACAGTTTTTTATCCGTATTTACTTTTTTTTATTAAATTTTTTATTAAAAAAAATAATTTTAGTAAAATACATGTGGCCTTTGTTTACATACACGAAACAATGTAGCATACTTTGAAGGAATAAAAACGTCAAATTGTACAAACTCGCAAGATTGGTAACATTGATAAATGCCGTAATTTTCGTGTGGAATAATCAATGTTGCTCAACATTTTTCACAAATTTGAACAGAGTACTAGGCTTAAGCAGCTAACTCTGAAGTTTTAAATGAAAATATTTTACAACTGCCCAAAAATATGATAAATATGCAGGTATACAAAAGGCACGTAAAAAGGGTTTTGAAGAATAATTACAGAAAATATGTATTTTTGATGATTTTTGTATGAAAAGAATTTAAAAATGTCAAAAATTTTGGGCATTTATCTCAAATGTGCAGGTATAGAAAGTGCCCTTAAAAAATAAATTTGTATGGTATTTTAAAGAGTAATGACAAATACAAACACAAATACTGTTCTTAAAAAAGAACATTTAAAAAAAAGTTTGCCCCCCCCCCCCCCCTAGATTTTATCCCGGATACGCCCATGTATTTGTGTATTGTCATCAGGAATATGTATGCCTGCAAAGTTTCATCCATTTGCATTGAGTATAAGGCGGTTAAATTAACGTTACAAGATTTGATTTTCCGAAGTGAAGCTAAGGAAAAGGTTTTAAAAATATTAATTTTGTGCAGCTAGGTGAAAAGTGCACTTAAACAAAAGGCAGTTAAGTCAAAACTACTGTATATTTATCAATTTAAAAATAAAATACATATTTACATTTAAAATAAATACATAGTGACATTGTTAATTTCTGGAATAAAAGGTAAATAAAAGGTTGATATCCTGAACGTTCTATAAAAATTTTGTTTCCTAAGATAAAAAAGATTTTCCGAGAGGAAATTGGTACTTGGTAGTAACTAAAAGTGGTGTCAATCTTTACAATTTTTGTTCTGCACAAAAATAATGGGTTGTAGTTCTTATTGTATTGTATAGTACTAAAACACTAATAAGAACGTTTTTAAATGCTGCTTTCCATTCTTTTATGATACAAACCGATACAAGTACCGATACAAGTATGTAAGTATCGATACTTTTTTTTTCGATACTAAATAGGTATCGATACTTTACGAGCGATACCACATCGAGTAAAAGTATCGATACCTTAGAGTTATCGTTTCATCCCTATCCGGGAGCTACGGTGCGTTCAATGCATTGGCTGGATTTACCCAGAAGGCCTTGTACAGAAACAGGAACATTCACATCTTCGGACTTTAAAATTTTAAGCAGATGATTTGTACAACTAATAGTTGGCTTATGCTCTATGTACCATTCTTTTAGTTTGTCGCTAAGATTTTTTTCCGTTATTAGAGAGGAGGAGCACATAGCTGTAGTCGCATCCTCTAAACTTTCTTCTGCACAAATAGGCACAGTTGACGAGGGAGGTGTATTTATATCTATGGTTTCTGCAGAACAAAAAAACATTTGTGTTAATTTAACTTTTTTTTTTTTAGATTTCTTTTAAACTGTTTTTTACCTAACATTGTTTTTCACTTTTCTTAAATAAAAATGTTTATGTATTAATTATAAATATGATACTCACAATGGTTTTTTTTTATATTTTTTAAGTTTTATAATTTAATTTTTTTTTCAATCGGTCGCTTCGCTTTTGCTGTTAAACTGCATAGCCTACTTAACACGAAGGACTTTTGTTAATAATTCAAAAATATATTCATAGCAGTGGTAACAACACTTCATTAAAAAGTTCACTTATACAACTTGATTAAAATTAAAAGTATTAAGAAATATATATAAAATTCAACAAATTTGTGTTAAAAATATATAAAGGGGGGTTTAATTTTAAGGGCCGAAGTTGATTTTAAATAAAACACAAATTATGTAGGAAATTATTGTCATTTCTTTTTATTATGATATTATTCGTATAGTTCAATTATGTATGCAACAAAATATCGGTCAAACGGCCGCCGCGACCTCGGCGGAAAACCTCTAGCCGATGGTCCAAATTTTCGATGACGCTGAGGCATAATTGAGGTTCTGTGCCGAATCATCTCATCTTTTAACTCTTGAATTGTTGCTGCCTTATCGACGTACACCTTTTCTTTAAAAAAATAGGATGTGTGTATGTATATATGTATGTAATGTATGGACTCCAAAACGGCTGGGCCGATTTTGATGAAATTTTCAGGGAATCTTCAGAATATTCAGGCGGGTGACACTGTGAAGTCTGATTTTTGATTTTCGGCGGCGGAGGGGAGTGGCAAAATCCAATTTTCATATTGCACCACCAATGACATCTATATAATTTGGACGATTTAGATTTATACGAAAAAAAAATTTTTTTTTGCCCCGCCCACTTTTTCCGAATTACCTAAAATCACAAAACGGCTTCATCGATTTGACAAATTTTTCTTTCAAATGATCGTATTAATCCATTTTAAGTTTTCATCGAAAGAAAAATTTACCACGCCTTTTTTTTTCGCCCACTTTTTCTATTAAGCGCATAACTTGAGAACGGCTTGACTGATTTGGACGATTTTTTCTATAAAATTATTGCCATGGTGCAACTTAGGTTTTTACGGAAAGAAAATTTTGCCCCACCCACTTTAACGCCCACTTTTCTTCGATTTACCTAAAATCAGAAAACGGCTCCATCGATTTCACTAATATTTGATTCAAATGTTCGTATCTTTTAAACGGATTTTAAAAATCGAACGCAAACATTTTTCCTAATTTGAACAGGACAACGTCTCTCGTGTAGTAAATAAATAAAATGTAAATATTAAAGTCAAATAAGTTAAAAGTTTTTATTATATTAACGTTTAATGGGTGTGTTCCTGGATATCGCGGGTGCATTCAATAATGTGTCCACAGAGGCAATTTTGGCCAGCTTATCTCGCACAGGGGCACATCCGCATGCTAAAAACTGGATTGGTAACCTGCTACGGTGTAGAACTATATCCGCGGCGTGGGGCAACTCCAGGATAACAAGGAATGCACACCGGTGAACCCCCCAGGGAGGGGTTCTCTCGCCGATGCTATGGACGCTTGTCGTCAACGAACTTCTCAATAGACTTCGGGACGGGGCAGCAAAGATGACCGCATACGCGGATGATGTGGCGGTGATAGTTACTGGCAAGGATCTGAATACTATTAGTTCTGTAATGGAGGCTACATTGGCGATAATCAGCCAGTGGGCAGCCGGAGTAGGACTGGGAGTAAATCCCGAGAAGACGGACCTAGTACTATTTACGAAAAGGTATAAAGTTGGTCCATGGAGGAGACCTAAACTAGGGGGTACTAACCTGGAACTTAAACATCACACTAAGTATCTGGGAGTAATACTGGATAGCAAACTGTCGTGGAGACTGAATGTGGAGGAGAGGGTGAAAAAGGCAACGATTGCGCTCTACGCATGTAAGAGAATGCTAGGCAAAACGTGGGGTCTAACCCCTGCTCTTACACATTGGGTCTACACAGCGGTGGCGAGACCAATCCTACTCTACGGCATACTTGTGTGGTGGACGGCCTTGGATAAGATATCGTATCGGAATATGCTAACGGGCGTACAGAGACTCGCCGAACTTAGTATCACCGGTGCTCTGCGCAGTACACCGACTGCGGCAATGGATGTGATCCTGGACTTGCAGCCGATTCATCTAGTGGCAGAAGGAACTGCAAGGAGGTCTGCGATCCGCTTAAAGGCGACGGGACAATTTGCATATGGACTCTATGGTCACGGTAGTATTATAAGGGGAATAGATTGTAGCAGTGACTACACCATTCCGAGACTGACACTTGGAAGGAAACCGCGAGTTACCCTAGAGGAGGACGGTTGGTTGGTAGGACTCCGATCTGGCCAAGGGACCTTCAGATTCTACACTGATGGTTCCAAAATGGAGGACGGAGTTGGAGCTGCAGTCTACTGCCAGGAACTGGGTATTCGGGAATCGTATAAGCTTCCCGATTACTGCAGCGTTTTCCAGGCGGAGGTTTTTGCAGCCAAAATGGCTGCCGATTTGGCACGTGTTCCCGGCACCGAGAACTCGCAGGTAAACGTTTTCATTGATAGTCAGGCGGCGATCAAGGCTATAACCGCGGAATACTCATACTCCTCTGTCGTCCAGGAGTGTAGGGACTCGATAGATAGACTCTGTGTCAATAGGAGAGTGCATATCTACTGGGTTCACGGTCACCAGGGCATAGAGGGCAACGAAGAGGTGGACGAATTGGCGAAACGGGGGGCCCGTTTACCACACGATATGATGGTGGTCATCCCGGCTCCAATTCAGAATATAAGGAGAGATACGGACTCTGCTATACGGAGGAGAACAGAAGCGTTTTGGGAAAACACAGGACCGTGCAGGGTTTCCAAGGTAATGTGGGGATCCTACGATCCGGAGTCGTCGAGAATTCTTCTGTCGCTATCGAGAAGGGACTGTAGACTTCTGATAGGTTTTATAACGGGTCATTGTTGGACTGCGGTATACGCCTATAGGGCGGGGCGGTTGAATAGTGACAATTGTAGATTTTGTGGGGTACCAGGGGAAAAGGAGACGGTAGAGCACCTGCTATGCTACTGTCCGGCACTCGTGCGCTCCAGGGCGAACTGTCTGGGAGATCATTATCTCCAAGATCTCAGGGAAGTCTCTGGAATTGGGTAAATGAGACTTCTGGCATTCGTCAAGAGAGTGTGGGGTACTCTGGATACCATCACATCTGACTGACCTTTTTACTTTCTTCTGTGGGTTATCGTACAATTGTGGTAACGCTAGGGACCTATTTGGTCTATGCGGGGTCTTTGTGACCGGCCACTCTAACCTAACCTAACGTTTAATGGGTAAAACTCGGCTCTCCTTTTAGTACTGTTTTTACAAAGCATTTTTCTCCATTCATTGGCATATTCGTACTAATATGGGCTCCCACTACAATACTGAAATTAATGGGGGAAAATAGTAACAAAAGGGGGAAATACGGGAAATTATCTTTCTTCAGCTTTTTGGTTCTATGTACAACATGTATTTTTTAATTATCCTTAATATTGGACCTTAAAACATAAAATTCAACATGCAAGTTCATGAGTGAATGACAATCTGTAAGAGGGATTTTTTTGTACTTTTTTGTTCTCTAACAGGTACTTTTTTAAAGACAAAAGGCACTTTTTTTAATTAAAACTTATTGTTGTTCATTAAAAAAAAAATACAAATGCATATTTGGTACTTTTTCGAAATTTGAACGTTTAAGCTGTGGAAATAGTTCATAACTTTGTTACTTTTTCAGAACATTTTTCTCCATCTCTATAAATATTAAATTGTAACTTTATTGACCGATTCATCATCGCACATCCTAAACTTCTGTAGATAAAAAGCTGACTTTTTGACCAGGAGCTGGCCTTTCTCCGAATTGATCCAAAACTAAAAGAGATCCAACAGAATTATCAATAGAATAACATGGGAAATTAACTTTCTTTCATTTGAATTTTCTA
The DNA here is from genome assembly GCA_930367215.1 of Pollenia angustigena. Lineage (NCBI taxonomy): Eukaryota > Metazoa > Arthropoda > Insecta > Diptera > Polleniidae > Pollenia > Pollenia angustigena. The sequence continues at coordinate 2,725,127 of OV884061.1, read as the reverse complement.
TAACATTGAATATTGGTGCTTTTATAAAACAATTGATGGCATCACTGTTGATCAGCTGCTTTTGTTTACTTTCATGCAGAAGAAGAAGCAAAACGTGTATACATTTTCAATCGTGAATAAAAACAAATAATTAAAAATTTGTTTTAAATATGCATATGTACATACATAAATCTACAGCTACGTATAACAAATTAAACAAGAACATCAATAAAAATTATCCAATTAATTTTGATAAAATGTAAAGGTGTCGTAGCTGAATTTATTGTTGGTGCAACAGGAATTTTCAACATTGGTAACAAACAATATTTTTAATAAACATACATACATACATACATATATACTTTTTTTAAATAAACAATGAACTTCTCTTTTAGGTAGTTTCACGCCAAAAGGCAGTAGGATATTGTTGCTTTTAAAGTGTTTTTGTCGTAGGCATATTACAAGTTTGTTCCGTAAATCGCAATCGCAAGAAGTTTAGTGAATTCAAATCGCAAAAGATGCTCAAGGGAACTACATTTTCAGAACACGCTATAATACAGAACTTAAGTGGTGATTTACTGAGCTACCTAAATAAGAGCGGCAAGCGTCTGTTTTATGTCAAAACGTTTTATTTTCACACAATTTATACGAAACAAACCTTAAGAATTCAAATTTAACACCACCCGGTCGGAAAATCTTATTTGATAGATCGCTTGGTCGTTTTATTTTATTGAAAATGTATTGCCAATAGAATTTTCATGTTTGAAAAAACGCTTGCCGCTCTTGTTTAGGTAGCTCAGTTAAAGATGTCCGTCTGCTTGCAATTATAAAGATAATAGGTTAAAATTTTACACAAATGTGTGTTTTGGTGCACGCATCCCAAGATATTATCACAGAAATCGTTATTGCTATTGTACTAATGGGTATAAAATTGTAGGTATAAGCCGAAGACAACTATTTCATACTTGTTTGTATACCGCGCTTATTCAACAATACTGTATTCCATCAAAATTTTAAGTAGAATAAAAAAACAAAAAAAATTAATAATAATGGCATATAAAAAAGAAGACAAAGTAGCACGATATTTTTACAGCGGTTAGATATGAATATTAATTAAATGTCCATTTTTTCAAAAAAGTGGAAAAATAAAAAATAAGATATACAGGGGTGTCATGGACATCGAAAACGTAAAACGAAAGAATTTTAAGAGTCGTTTTTCAATAAGATTTCTGTAATAAAAAAATTTTATTACAATTATTATGCAAATAATGCTCTATTAAACAGAATTTTTTCACAAAAATTGTAAAAATTAGATTAAAAGTTTTCTAAAAAGAACTTCCAAATTCTTTCGTTTTACGTTTTCGATTTCCATGACACCCCTGATAATACACTACTGTTGAACAAGTGCTTTATGTATTTGTTGGTTATATGAATGTAAAAAACAGAAAATTAATAAAAAACTTTTTGTAAATTTGTCAAAAAAATATTTTCATTAAAAAAAAATATTCCTTTTTTTTATTGGAATCACTTATGTAAACGATTACGTTGTAAGTGATTATTTTATTCATTATTATAATGACTTATATAATACGTTTAAGAAGTAGTTATGTAATATCTCTCATGTAACGCAAATAGAAGCGAAGACAGCTACTAAATAATGAGTGAAAGAAGCTATTCATTTTGAAAAAGTAGGCGAAGTTTTTACTGGGTCTTTCGAAGGAAAAATTGAAATTTTTTTTTTTTTATTTTAATTATAACCTTGGTGTACATTTTATGAAAAATAGCAATCGAATGCAAGTTTTAAGAAAAATTACAAGATGTAAGAAAACTTTTTCGTAAAAAATTTTTTTATTAATATTAATGAAAAACTAAACTATAAATGCATGAGTTTTAGAATTGAGTTTTTTTTATATTAAGGGTATTCATTTAAATTTTTTTTTTTGATTGGAAAAAGTACAAACTGTCAAATAATTCGTCGAAGTAATTGATATTTTTCAAGATGCCGAATAAAAGTGTTGAAAGTGAATTAATTCATTATTTAATTTATAAAGAAGTGAATGGTGTTATATCATAATATTCGATTACAAATAGTAATCTAAAAATGGCGATTGTCTGCCAAAAAGTCGAGTATTTATTAGCTTTCGCTTTTGTCCATTTTTTTGACCTCATTTCTTTTTTTAATACATTTTTTCATTGAACACATTATTAATACGAATTTTTCTTTTTGAAATGAGAAAGAAGTTATCTTTGAAATGTTGTAACTATAAAAAATAATTTTTAAAATCAGAGTTTCACAATTCAAGAGTTTATAAAAAGAGATGTAATTTTCCGTACTTTGTCTTAAAAATTAACAATTTTTTATGAATGGCAACATCATTTCTTTGTTGTTTATAGCGGAAAATTACATCTTTTTATCCTGATTTTTTTACACTTGGTTATAGTTTGATAAAAATATAACTTTTGGGGGATTTTTTTTTCTTGTGGTTGTTGTAACAAAAATTAAATTTTTTCCAATTTTCCATTTTTCCAACAAATTAAAAAACTGAAATGAATATCTTTATTATAAACTTTTGTTAATAATAGAAAAAAGTAACTACGACACGTTTTTTCGTGAATTGAAGTACTTGTTTTCAATGTATAATTATTATTAGTGTTTAATTTTGTACTGTACAGTTTGTATTATTAAATTATAGGTAAAGATTCACCAAGCTCAAAGTTATTGTATGCTAAAGACATACCAGAATATCGTAAATGGGTTGACCGCTATTATCGTGATATTCGAGAAATGCCACCAATATCCGATCAAGATATGAATGCAATGCTGGCTGAAGAGTCAAGGGTAATTAATCTAAATTTAAAACATAATAATATAATTTAAAAACAGTGCGATTAAAAAATTTTTTTTTTTTTTATTTGCAGCTTCACACATCAGAATTTAATACGAATTGTGCCCTCCATGAACTTTATACATATGTAGTGAAATATAACGAACAACTAACTGTTACATTAGAAGAAGACGAATTTTCACAAAAGCAACGACTTGCCTACAAACTAGAACAAGTACACAATATTATGTCAGCGGAATAAAAAAAAATAACAAGAATCATCATACGAATATCAAAAAAGAAAGATAAATACAAATATTTGTAATCATAATATATAATTAAAAGGAAAAAAATATGAGTGTTCAAAGAAAACTGAAAAATCATAGAAAAAAATACTAATTAAATACATACATATAAGTTGGTATGATTTTATAAGATTTTAGATAGATAGCCTTACAGAACAATTACAAAGAAATTAATTTAAATTAGTTAGCCTTAAACCAACCAAACACACTAATGATGGGTGAGTTTATCTTATTTTTACTGGATACATTTTTGCATATTTAAAGCCACATTTCATTCGTAAAAGTATTAAACTTCTGAAACAAAAATCTGAATAAATAAATTAATTATATACGTCTTTAAAGAATGACTTCAAATGCTTCACACATTCGCTCAGATAATAAACAATTTTTAGTACTCTTTACAATAACTTAAGTTTTATGGCCTGTTCGACGATAACGAATGAATACTTCGTTCGCATAACTCACATGTACACCAAAAACAATATTTTATAATTTGTTTTTGTTTTAAATGTAATTAAGGCGAACGAATTCGTTATCGACGAACTGGCCCTTAAATAACAGATTTTTACGTTTAGTTGTTTTTATTCGTCCTTGGGTTTTACCAAATTCTCTTGTAGTCGTTGCAATACCTAAATGCCTGGGTTAAAAAATTTGTCCATTTTATGTAATATCTTAATATTGTCATGTCTTTTATAATATATAATAACCTCTCTTTTTGTTTTTTATACATACATATATAATTTCTAAGTAATAATTATGTTTTTATGAAAATTGTTACCCGATTTTTACATCCTTCAGAGATCATATTTTAATATCCGTATGTACATATGTCGATTGCCAATCACACAGTTTCCCTAAATTTTATTTTGTTAGATAAACAAATTTTTAACAAGAAAGTCGACAACAGTGTTTCACAAGAAAATAAGTGTTGATTCAGACAAGCCATGTTTTTCTGAACCAGTTTTCTTTAATTCTATTTTCAAACTGTGTGCACGTTCATAAGAAATATTACGAATACAAAAACAAAATGAAGAAACCAAAATTACGAGTATGTCTATACCCCTTTACATTATCTTTTCAACTCTTTCCAAAAATAGAAATACCTTTCTAACAATGGTGCCATTGTCAGATGCATTTATTTTACACATCTGCCAAATAAAAATTAGCTTACAATGTTCACACAGTTGCAAGACATTTCTAGGCAATTTTAATGACAAAATTGTAAGGCCTGACTACCGGCTGTATGACATGAATAACCTTAGTATATTCAAAAGGAGTTTTTGCTTTTCTAATAGGTTTTTTTTATACAAAATACAACTAATTCCTTAGTTAAGCAATTGTTTTTCCATTATTTTTGAATTTAAAAATATAAAGCTTAAATTTTATTTAATTATTGTTTCAGTTTTATGGTATATTTGTTTCCTTTTTTTTAATAAATATAGCTGATGCAAGTGAGCTTTTAAAACTAAAGTTTATTAAACTGTAAGTAAAAACTGTTAATTCCAAAGTAGTATATATAAAATGTCACTGAAAATAAACAAATATGCAACATACAAATTGGCATTAAAAAGAACCACTTCTTCGAAAAATTTTATCGATATCGATTTCTATCTATGTTATATCAATCGTGTTCCTTTGTGGTGAGCAGAGTCGAAATAAAATAAATATTTAAAAATTTTATAAAAATTGGCTATGTTAGACAATAATCAAAAAATAATTACTACACAATTTTTAAAACCCTTGTTTTCATATGAAAATGGATGCAGTTATATGGTTAACAAGCTTAACCCGCGCTTTGCTACCCCCATCGAAATAAAATAAGTAAACTTTTTTAAAACAGATCTCGTGTATTGATAAAAAAAACATATTGTACTAAATTTTAATGCTTTTACAGTAAACGTTCTACAGATATGCAGAAATTTCAAGTGTATTCGCATGGAAGGGGCCATGTCCACTTTTCTAATAAAACCTACTTTTGAAAGATGTTGTATATTATTAATTTAGCTATTTGTACAAAATTGGAATACTTTCACCGTTACAGTACTCCAAATATGAAGAAATCTTTATTGTCATTGTACAAAAGGTGCCACATCCATTAAAAAAATATAAAATATTGATTGCCTATGTAAGCACCTGGTTATCAGAAAATTACTATGATCATTTCGGGAAAATCGGTTCAAAATGTAAGGAGTCTATAGCGAAGAAAATGACACGCTTTTTCATTTATACACTATGTGACAGTTTTTTGACCTAATGTATTTGTCACCTAATCTTTATGTAAAGTTGCGCAAAAGTAAAACAGTTTTCGATATTCCAAAATAACTGTTATTTGTTTTTTAAAAAAAGATGATGACTTAAATGCAAATATTTAAAAAATATTAAACCGATTATGTATTACTAAAATAACAATGGATTACTAGTGAAGATTGGTCAAGAAATTACAGAGTTACAGGACACGAAAGTTTTAACTCATTGAAAATTTTATGACTTTTTGCAATTTTGCTCATTTCAAGTTATTTTTTTTTTTTTTTACCACACAATTAAAAATTGTAACGTTTTATTGCATGGGGCATTAGTTTTATTCAATACGAACAATACCTAAATTGGTGCAAAAATGATAAAGCTACAGAAGATTTAGTGAATTAACCCACATAGTAATTTAAAAGTTTTAGGCTTTTTTTTAAATATTTTTTATTTTGTTATTCGTGCTTAATTCCCAGTTTTTATTATTGATAAAAACACTTGAAATTTATTGTTGATGGGATAAGCTATTCCTATGCGCATTTCACTGGTTGCTTAGGCCAGATCATCAGGAAACTTCATCCATAAAGATTTTAGAAAAACTAAAGATATTAAACCAAATAATACTGTTAAACGTATAAGACTGTATTTACTTGGTGGGTTTTTTGTGATTTAGTAAAATCAAAAAGTGGGATATTTCAAATAATCTTCTTTAACTTTGTAATTTTTGACTGATTTGGGTCCTATTGGGCACAAAATATGCGTATTGAAATAAGCTAACGCCGTAAATGATAAAACTTAAAAAAATTAATTGTTTGGTTTAAAAAAAAGTGAGATGAAAAGAGCAAATTTGGACAAAATCATAAAAATTTTTGTGAAGCTAAGCTTTGGTCTAATGTAACTTAGTCATTTCTTGACCAATTTTTACGAACGAGCTGTGGTTGTTTCAGTAATTTCATTTTCGACTTTGTTGAAAATTTGTGACAGTTTTATTTATTGCTGCACCTGGACCTACTCCCTTAATTTTTATTTTGAAAGGTGTAGGTTACCATAAGTGTGGATCCTATAAAGCTTGAAGACTTTAGTCTTCAGATATTCGGAATTTAATATTTTCGTTCTATGGGGGGTACTGCTCTTCCTCCGTCTACCACAACTATTTTTATTTAAAAATTTATAGTTTCCCATAATAGTGGCTTTAACCCCGTTTGAAGAATATAGCAATGATCGTTCTTCATTTACGCGATATCTAATATATGCATCCTATGGGGGCATTGCTCCACCTGGGCCTTCCGTTTTAATTTTCAAAGGTGTAGTTTACTATAAGAGTGATTCCTGATGGAATGATGGTCATTAATCATTGACTGATTTTAAATACGTACATACTGAGGCTTAAATGTTTTTTTACAAGTTGTTTTTAATAAATATTAAATATTAATATTTTTAATTAGGCTTAAGTTCATGAAATTTAATTTTTCATTAAATTATTTTTATGAAGAAAGGAATTTTACAACATGAAAATTAATTAAAATTGTTAAATATTATAAATATTATAATAATTATACAGAACTACTCTAATAACACTGTGATAGTCGAAAAAATGAACTTCGATGAAACCTTTTCCAAGTATTAGGGGGAGTCCCCTGAGTGCGAAAGTCCATTTGGAAGTGTCAGATTGGCTCCAGTTTTTGAGAAATCGGTATATATCAATTTTTCATGGATATAGCTAAGTCTGCGCTATTTAAAAAAAATGTATTCGACTGTATTAGTTTTTTTTACCTTAACTTTCTTTTACGGAATGTTAAATAATGTCGATCAAAAGGTACGATTTTTGACCATTTTTGCAGGTTTTTTAGCATAGCATTCACTCTTGGTAGTAAAGTACCTTTGTAAACCTTGTTAATTTTATTAGTGAATTTAACTTACTTACATTTACAAGATCGCAATAACAAATTGTATTTAACTTTTATTTACTAGACTGTTACCAAACACAAAAAGAAGAAGTAAACTCGTGTGTAAAATTTACCAACAATTAACGAAACTCTTTCTCTCTCAGCAAAATTATTTATTCACGATTTTAGATTTAAAAATGTTAAAAGTTACAAATCGAAAACAGTTTGAACTTTTAATCCATGAAATGGAATAATCAAATTGCTCGTTGTGTTCGTCTTTTGTGAAATCAAAAGTCGATAATGTATAATTTTTTTCCTTAATTCTGCCTTTAAATGTACCCACACTCGTTGCCGAAACTGTTAAATTTAAACTTTCTGCGATACGCTACCACGTAGCTTTAGTGCTATGTTTTTTTTTGCCCAAAGGACCGAACAATTTTACTATTATTTTCCTTTTTATGGAATAAAACTTCAAACTGTTTTGTAGTTGTTATTTTTACAATTTTTAAATCTACGGTTTAAGAAATATATACTTACAAAAACTTAAAAAAGACAAACGTTTTATAAAAACTATACTTACTTAAGGCTGTTACACACTATCACACAAATTCTAACGTATTTAATGAAAATGCGACCCTGTCATCATAAAGCTAAGTCTACACGATATGTTGAATCAGCAAATTTATGTTGAAAAATTTGTTTTCAGCGCCAACATATCGTGTAGACACCAAATTTTTTCAACAAACGTATGCTTACCAACATATGACAGGCATTTGTTAACAAAGTCAGCAAACGTTTGTTCACAATTATAGCATATCGTCTAGACACAATATTTTTTGCTTTTCAACAAATTTTTTACGTATGTTGACATATATGTTATTTGTTGAAAGTCGTATGCAAGCTTTTCAGCATACAGCAAATTTGGTAGCATATGAATAATATAAAAATTGGTATTCTTTTAATAACTTGATTAATTTTGTACATAACCCCGGAACTTATCAAGATTTCTAGCTCATCGGCATTTAGAAGTGCTTTGAAAATAAAAAATTTTGGTCAACATACTTTGTTTTAGAGATATAGATCATAAAAGTTGAAAAATTCTTAACCAATATCTCATGAAGTATAAATTTGATCTCAGCAATATAGGTAGCGCTGAAGCGTGTTTCCAAATACCTTTCAAGTGGTATATAAAACATGCCGAATTATTAACCCATTAAGAACCAATTTCAAAAAATATTTTTAGTTACTAATGTAATTTGTCAAAATGGCTCTTATCTCAAAATTTTGTCGATATAAGGTATTTATATTTACATATAAAATTTTCTAGAGAAATCTTCAAGCTTTCATTTAATATAATGCATGGTACAGTAGCGTATAAAATTCTGAAGCTATTAAAATTAACCATTTATATTCTAATAAATCTTTTTGTTTAATATAATAGGTTATAGTACACATGTGGTAATATTTAATATACTTTATGTAATTGCTTCAATATAGGTATTAACTATATGGTATGACAAACATCAGCTTCGCTTAATAAATTTCCTTATTCCTTATTGCCGGTCTTCGGCTGGATATAAGGGTTCTTAATTTAATGGTATATCAAGCAACGATTTCGCTCAGCTGAGTAAATTTTCTTTTTTTAAACCAGAACCCCAACACACTTAAAAATTGATATTTCTGTTAAAGAAACTAACAAAAATTCGCGACAGAATGAACCGATTGCTATTTAATTTTGCAAGAACTTTCTAAGACTAGATATTACACTAAGATGATCGCTCCATAATTTACCATAGGCCCCATGTTAAACCCATTCTGGGAAATACTTAAATATGCCTAAGACGTACCGAATAACGCTATTATAGTAAAATTTGGTCGGTCATATTTTCATAAGACTAGAAATCACACAACTAAATTTGGAGAAGATCGGCCCACAATTTACCATAGGCTCCGTATAAAGCCACTCTGGGAAATCATTTGAATACGCCAAAACCGTAATAAATATTGATATTGTGGAAAAATATAGTCCAATTTAGCTTTTAGTGGCTAGAAATAACACGATGCAATTTTGTGATAATCGGCAAAAAAAAACTCACTATAGCTCCTGTAGAAAGCGGGACTTTAAACCGGTTAAAACATACAAGTGTTTTGTACTGAAATTTGGTCTTATTTATGTTTTTAATACTAAAAATGACTCAACCGATCAACATTTTTAAGGACGTTATGGTATTGGTAATATTTTTGGGAGTGGTATTTGTATGGGAACAATAGATTTACAATAAAACTTTTTGACCCAGATTTAGTCTTAATACCAACATAGAACATGGTTTATGAGCGCAAATACTCTTATTCGGAAAGAAGTTTTTATGGGATCTTTGAGAAATTATGGTCCGTTCCTCATCGTTTAATTACAATAAATAATTAGAACCAATGTACCAAATTTCATCAAATTATTGCAGCATGTACTTTGCGCACTACAAAGTGGACAGCCAGTCAGCCGGCCGGACGGACATCCTTATATCGACTCAGATAGCGATTGAGTCGATCGGTATACTAAACGATGGTTATAGGACCAATAATTTTAGGTGTTACAGACACTATGGTGGTGTGGGTATCAAATGAATCCATATTACATTCTGCTGGTCGGCACATAATTTACCATAGGGGTAGAACTGAAATTAATTAACTGTGAGACTTTACTAATAATTTTAAGATCAATCTAGTCCTTAAATATTTTAATTTTTTGCGGATTTGACCCAGCCCAATAAAGCACTTTAACTTTTAAAGTGTTAATTACACTAAAACTATTCATTTTTGCAATAAAGGCGATAATTGATAACAAATTTTAAATAAAATAATAAAACAAGTTAGAGTGCTATATTCGGCTGGGCCGAATCTTTGATACCCTCCACCGGCAGTTCGAATGTTTAAGGAGTAATATCTGTATCATGTTATTATTATCTTAAACTGTGACGATTTGGTATTAATTATGGTTTTAGGCGACTACACTGTTTTCAGGTAGTAGGGTTTATATGGGGCCTAGGGTAAATTAAGGACCTATCATCACGAAATTTCACAGCGAAATTTTTAGTCCTTCAAAACTGTGACGTACCAATTTCTGTTATGATACCATTATTAATTATGGTTTTAGGTGTACTAAACTGTTTTCCGGGAGTAGGGTTTTTATGGGGCCTAGGGTAAATTATGTACCGATCTTCACGAAATTTCACAGTATCATTTATAGTCCTATAAAACTGTGACGAGCCAAATTTTGTTATGATTGCATTATTTTTTACGGTTTTAGGCGTACTAAACTGTTTCCCGGTAGTAGGGTTTATATGGGGCCTAAGGTAAATTATGAATCGATCGTCACGAAATTTCACAGTGTTATTTCTAGTCCTAAAAAACTGCGTCGTACCAAATTTTGTTATGCTAGCGTTATTTTTTACGATTTTAGGCGTACTAAACTGTTTTCCGGGAGTAGTGCTTACATGGGGCTTAGGGTAAATTATGGACGGATCTTCACGAAATTTTACAGCGCGATTTCTAGTCAAATAAAACAAATTTTTGCAAAATCTTATCTCATTCCGTGCCTTGTTCCAGCATTTATGTTATTTTTTTGTAACAAAATTATCAATTTTTTTAGGTGGTGGTTCCACATTTTGATTCATAGGTCTGGTCCTACTGAACCGATTTTGCTGGATTTCAATCCCAAACTGCTTAGAATAACTACAAGCAATTTGGCGACAAGTTTGTGCATTTCTTTTGAGTTGTTCGAAAGTGAGCGTGTTTTCAACAGACGGACAGACAGACGGACATGGCTAAATCGACTTAGAATTACTCAAGGACCCAGAATATATATACTTTATGGGGTCTGAGATGAATAATAAAAAAGTTTCACACGGAATGACAAACTTAATATACCCTCTTCACAACTTATTGTGGTGGAGGGTATAAAAAGAGAATTGTCAAATGAATTTTTAATTTTTAAACAAATGTTCTCTTTACTCAACATACATAACAACATACGAAATTCAACATATCGTGTAGACACAAAAATTGTATGTTAACCTATATGTTGAAATATCATTTGCTGACATATGTTGAAATTGAAAAATTTGGTATTTTCAGCATATCGTCTAGACACCTAACATATTGAATATGCTGATAGAGACATTTGTTATTATTTTTAAGCATATGAGTGTAAGCATACATTTGCTGATTCAACATATCGTCTAGACTAAGCTTAAGTTGTTATTGGTTTTTGAAAAATTAAAGCAATAATTAGATCAGGGAAGCATTTTCACAAAATATGAAATACTTTGTGGGATAGTGTGTAACGGTACTTTACACTATCACACAATTCTTACAAATTTAGAAAACAATACAACCCTGTCTGATAAGTTGTTATTGTTTATTGAAAATTTTCAAACAACAAGGTTTTGGACTGGAGCAACTAAATATCTTTCCTAATGTAATTTGGTGGGCTAATAACGCCATTCACTTTTGAAAATTCATTGATTTTTCAATAAACTAGTGATTTTTTATGTAAGAAACGAATAAAAACAGTTTTGTTTTTTTTCTCGAAAACCTGATAGAGAAAAACCAATTACAGATTCGAATTTAGCCCACCAAATTACATTTGGAAAGATATTTGGTTGCTCCAGTCCAAAAGTCCTTGATAAATTTTTTCGATTTTCATTAAATCTTGGTGAGCACGCTCTCCTTGCTCGCGTTCACTGCCCGCAGTTTTATTTTTGGGAAAAACCTAAATGCGAATGAAGAATATGCAAAACATTGTCGGTGTCCACGGTTTGTCCAAGTTTCTGACTGCAAAACCTAAATAATGTAAAAATGCATATTTTAATGATTCTAATATTGCATATTCTTTTTTCCAACCAAATATTCTACACACACAAAGCAAAAATAGCTTGAATCAGTAACACACGATCTCCCTGACATGCTTAAACGCTACTATTATGAAGGTTCAGAATGAATAAATAATTGTGAAATTATAGTGTCAGTATTGACTGTTTAACAGTACTGCACGCATGCGAAAAAAAATTAATATTGTCTTTGCTCATATTGAGCTCTCAGGACAAATTGAAAATGTTTTTATTAAATTCAAACTTGTTCTTTTATGTTCATTACTCCATAGATAACAAATTCCCAATTCCCCTTCTATGGATTTTTATCTAACAACAAATTCTTTTTCGGATTTTAAGTAAAATATAAGATAACTCTTGTTCGTTATAACACCAAGGCAAGTTTCTATTTGATATGTTATATTAGTTATATGCGTGCTTATTGAAAAAATAAAAATAAAAATCCGTATTTAAAAAAATAGATTTATATAATTTTCCGAGTTTAAGGAATCAAACAGCAGCAACACAATTTTTTTTAAATGAGAAAAGTAAATGTCTGGGGAAAACAATACAGCTTAAAAAATTAAAATTTACGGCTGGAAATTATTTTAATTCTTCCTTTACTTCTTCACACAAAGTTTTCACTGATATGATTTCATTTAACACTATACGCTCCCAAAAGTTTTACAAATATCCAAAATGTCTACCAAATACTTATTTTCTTAAATATATTTAAGGGCATAATAAACCACACAAAAGGCTTGGCAAACATACCCATTGTTTCCGTTTGGTGTTTGCCAATAAATACTAATTATGAGATAATGAGGAGTTTACACTACTCTTGCTCTATAGTACTTGGTTGTAACGGCCCGTACAAAAACCATGTTTCTAGCGCCATCTGTTGACTATGGCACTGTAAAGAACAGTGCAAAGAACATCTTACACCAGAACCGTAACCAAATTAAACAGTGCGCTGATAGCCTTAAATATACTCCGTACAAACATTAATTTTTGTTTTGTTTTCAATCAATGCAGACGCCGATAGTGCTGCGGAGAAAAAATATAAAATAAAGGATAAGAATTTAAAGTAAAAAGTGATTTAAACAACGAGCGGTTTTGTGGCAAGCAATACTGCTAAAAAATTGAGTTTACTATTTAAAATGAATACATTTGGTTAGACGCCACAAAAAGTTTGACAAATATCTAACATATCTGCCAAATATTACAAATTTTTAATATTTCTACAAACATTGGTTCTTATGTTTGTACAAATAGCAAGCATCCCAATTAACTACATAATAAACTACTCAAATTTTGACATGTTTGCCAAGCCATTTGTGTGGTTTATTATGCCCTTTACAAATATTTCTCAGATGTTTGTCCAAACAGCAAAGACCTAAATTAAAAACAAAAAACATTTGTACAAACGTTAATTTTGGCATGTTGTTATTGACAACGCTGCTCACAATATTGTGAGATCTGACAACCGTTGGTACATAACATAGATGGGGGTAGTGCACTCATATTGCAGTTTCAACTCACAGTGATAGTTCAAAAATATTAGAATCGTTTTGTTGATATTGAGTGATGAATTGAAAACTTGCAGCCCCACTAAACATGATTGATAGCGATGTTAAAAATTTTGCACTCAAACAAAATATTTTGATTTAAAAAAAGCAATCATCAGTTTATTGCAACTTTATTTTCTTCACTCATTTGAGTGCAACTAAAAATGTTGCACTAAATTTACAATCAAAGACTTGTTTTTCATGATTAATGCCAATAATTATACCGTTATTCACAAAACTTAATTTTGTTTAATAAATTTTGCACTATTTTAATTGAGTGCAGATTTTTACATTGAATCTGTGTTAAGTGATAGCGAAAAAATTTGCAATATCACAAATTTCTTTTAGTGGTTGTTTAAAAATAACAATCATCACTAAAGCTGGTAAAAAAGAGTGAAAACTAATTTTTTGCGGTTATATTTAGTAATAGTGCACTGCTGATTTAAATCAATATTTAGTGCACTACCCCCAACTATGGTGCATAGCTATAAGGTTTATAATTTTCATGTTCACATGTTGGTATGTAACGTACATTTGACATAACCTATCAAAAATAAAAAAGGACATACTTACAATTTAATAAAATAATATATAATGATGAAATTGTGTATTTTTTATTTTTTGTATTATTTTTTTACTATTATAATTTATATTTACTAAAATTTTAATTAATTTTTGACGCCACAAACAATATTGTTAAAAAAAACAGCTAATGTCATATGCTTTGTCACCTAAAAATATAAAACTCGTTCTAAATCAAAAATGTGAAAACATGATATTGTTTGGAGGGGCTCTGACGATATGTATAAATTTGACATGTGAAAAAGTGACAATCCACATGACAAATACATATAATGTGAACATAGCTTTAGATTATATATTTAAATAATTTTACAGTTTCGATTCCTTTATTTCGCAGTTTAAGAAATTTACAAATATAAATAGTTCAATACACAAAAGTAAAATAGTAGTAAAGTGAAATATACAATATAACTTAACTTTAATTATCTTATTCTTCTAACTCAAAGAACTAATTTGAAAGCAGCATGTGCAGAATTTTTTATTTGTATATACATAATTAAATTTATTATTGTATTGTTTTTTTTTTTGTTTGAAAATCTGTTTTACTGTATTTTTTGTGTAATTGAGAAAGCATATTATTATTTTTTACCTTTTTTATTTTGATTATTATTTGTTGTATAAATTTTAGTATTAAATTTACACAAATATAAAAAATAAATGTTTATACTATACACGCTTTTTGTTTGTTTTATTTTGAATAAGTTAACAATTTATAATATTGTTTTTCTTTTCGTCTAAAAATGTGCTGATTTTTAAACTTAAGCCTGGTACTCTGTTCAACATTTCACGTGAAATGCTGTCAAAACGCATATGAAAAAACTTGTGCGGAATATCTATGAAATAATGTTGATAGAGTTGTACTCTTTTTATTTTGTGAAAAAGTTTCGAAATGTTTCAGGCAACATTTTTTTCAACTGCGAAATAATGTAAGCTGCACTTATTTCACGTGGAATTTTAAGCAAAAGCAAAAAAATTCAACTAATTATTGAATAAGAAATAAAAAAATTAATATAACACAACCAGTTACAGTTTTTTTATCCATATTTACATTCTTTTTTATTAAAAAAAATAAATTTTAGTAAAATCCAAGGTATATTTATATAAATATACCTTGGTAAAATCCATGTGGGCTTTGTTTACATACGCAAAACAATGTCGCATACTTTTTAAGAATAAAAACGTCAAATTGTACAAACTCGCAAGATAGGTAACATTGATACATGTCAATATTTTCGTGTGAAATAATAAATGTTGCTCAACATTTTTCACAAATTTGAACAGAGTACTAGGCTTTATTTAGTTTTTTTTTAGTTAAATATATAATAGTCTTACAACACTCTATTTTATATGATTCGTTTTTAAAATTCAATAAGCTCGTTCCATTTGTGTTATGAAAAACTTCACTGCCAAGTTGGTTATTTGTAACACGTTAATGAATACAAAACTTAAGCATTTCTTAAATTGATAAATTTAGAACCAATATTTTTAAACTAAGTGAAATAAACGTGAATTCCTGAAAATAAAATTTTCTCATTTAAAAAAAAAAAATGCAAATACCCCTCTAGTGTTCTGGTTGCTGTTAGTCCATATGGGGGAAAAAGCCGGACGCCATTGAGCACAAAAAACAGAAAATCAACTATGATTAATTCGGTGGTAATGTTGGAGGCATCTTGTCCATCCACGTTTTCATCGATTTTATCGACTGCATCTATGGATAATATAGTCACTAATCAGGTAGGAGGAACAGCAGGTCCATCCGCCCCAGAAACAGAAAATGGTAAGTCACTTGAACTATCTCTTTTGAACCACATACAAGTCCCTCTTGCCCCAAACAAAGCAGAGATAAATTATTTAAAGTTGGTACCAGATGCATCATCCGTCACTCTTTTGTGCTATTTAGGTCCAAGAATCGACTGTCGGAACGTAGAATGGACAGTGAACGGGTTTTCTTTGAGAAATTCAAGAAAATTAAAATTTTTAATAATATTATGCTCAAAAATATTGGCGATCGTCTGTATAGGGCATCTTTCCGAAATGCTAAGGCTGCTGAAGTTGACATCATAAGAAATACCTCTGTCTTTCGTAAAATAATGGCTTGGCTTCTTGGTCCCATCCTTTATAACTAAGGTTGGGTTTAACATCACCTCCTTACATATTGATAGCTTAATATAAAAAAGGCGTAACTCGATTTTTTGTTACTTTACAGGGGAAGGAAAAAACTTAATAAAATCCGTAAAATTTTAGATACAAACAAAGTTTTAATGCAATTTTTAATGAAAAGAGGCAACACATTTTATTTCTCATTAAATTTATATATATTTTTTTTTAATGAAGTTAGCTAAAGCTGTTATGATACTTGCTATTTTTTGTATTTTTTCTATATTGGAGAACAGTGCAAATATATTTGCATAGGAAAACTGACTAATGGCCATTTTCTCAATGTATCGACAAACTGCCTGTTACTTAATGTCAACATAAATTTATTGGACCGATAAACTGTCCGTTAACGATTTTGGGTTTCTCAATATACCGACAAAAAACATTGTTTTCAGCTGGCAACGCCACTCAAAATACGTGTAAAAGTTGGGAGTCAGCTGATTGAATTTATATGTACGGCAAATAAAAGGAAAATAAATAACTGGCAGATGAGTGCCGGTTAGCTTTGCGATAAAATCGAAGCAAATGAGACATTGAGAAAACCAAATTTCTTTAATGTGCAGCTTTTCGTTGGGAAAAAAGATAATTGCCTAATGAGAAAATTGCCATAAGTGTTAAGAGTATGATTATATCATAAAAAATCTTGAAATGTCAAACAAATATACATGTGTTATCGATAAATAATCTAAGACTGTCAAAAAAAATATAAAATTTTTTAACTTAAAATTAACATTTCCAGATTAATTGTTAGCACTGTTGCCAATTTTTTTAGTTTTTGATCGAAAGAAACGGTTTTTAACTTTTTTTTTGCGATTTTTATCTTTTATGACGGTTTTTTGTGGGGAAAAAACGTGGGCAGTATTGTTTGTTTTGTTTACATTTCATCAAATTGTATTTCTTGTTCTTTCTCGCATTTGTTGTTTCATTCAATCAATCCTAAAAAAATCCAATACAAAAAATAGCAAGTATCATACACCTTAAGATATGCCCTTTTTTCAATGATATTTTTGAAAAAAAATTAAGTTAGGGCTTTTTTAAACTGAGTTGAAAATGGGACATATTATTATAGAAATTCAGGTTTTAATAATAAAAGAAATTAATTAATAAAATTAAGAGGTTTAAATCAGAAGTTAACTGTAAAATATTAGTTCTTATAAGGCAAGTTATCATAAAAAAGATGGCAATCTACAGGTAAAAATTTTTCAAATTCTGAAGGTGGTCCCATTTCTTTTTTGTGATTGCTATTTTCTCCTTATATAGTGAATCAGGGGGAATGTCTTTAATCGCCGACTTCGATTTATATGGGAGCAATTCGTAATCGTCAGTTATGTCTGTTTTGAAATATATTGATCCTGATGGATCATACGCCAAGGCTCGTAGCATATTTACAGTAAATTCACCAATACTTCTGCCTAAAATTTTAAATAGAGGGGTGACTACATACATTTTTAGAACTTTTATAGTAAGCAATATTTTTACCAGGACGAATCGAAGAGTATCGTTTAGGCATGTTTTCAAAATTTAGAAAATAGTCGTAGTGCAAATGGTGAGCTTGTAGGGGTGCTGGAACTTTTCGTGCCTCCTTTATTAATTGCGACGGCAAATTTATTTCCTTATTTTTCTTTTTATAAGTGAATGGCTTGAGTCACATTCCATTTGCGTATGTCCACTTATTAAAAATTTTTGTTCAATCGTTATTTGTGTTTCCATAGTAAAAGCCAACAATGCATTGGACAGTATTTCATTGCGATTTTGGTAGAAACAGACATCTGAGTAAATAATTACGTGATGGATTTCTGGCGATTGAGTTCGGATCTTCCTTAAGTGTTTAATATTACATGTCGCAAAAACGAAAGATACTAGACACCCATCTGTTTTGTCCCAAACATAATTGTCTGATTCGTGTGTTAAAATATTGTATATTGTAAAATTATGTAGTTGTAGCTTCATTTATTAATATGCAGCACTCGCCTTTAGTTGAGGTATTAATTTTACCGCTTGCACATCCATACATATAACTGCACATATTCCGGACTTACCATTTGTTATGTCATTATATTTTTCTTCTCGCATTTTTTGTATTTCTTCTCTATGTTTTTTATAATCTTCATCTGACAAATTACTAACTTTATGTGATACTCAAATATCGCACTGATCTTTCCTAGGTTTAAATATAGAATAGTTCAATTCCTTTAATAATTGTGCAAAAATTGGATAGGACAATTTTATGTTTCCATTTTCTTTTTTTGAAGCACACTGCGACAAAAAGCTGGTAAATTTCCTGATAGGCGGAAAAATCCGATTCAAAATAGAATTTTTTACTGTCCCTTCGGCAATAATGGGACTCCATTTTTGGCAACTCATCTAAAAATTTTTGTAGACATATACGCCTTTCTTCGTTGCGTTTTCCTGTAAATGATGACCGTTTGGCAGATTTCCGTAGATTTGAAGTGTTTTCGGGAGTTTCTTGCATACAATGTTTACTGGCCCCGCTAATCCAATTCCGAACCATCTTTTCTTTTATGCCTAGCGTTGAACAAAACATATTACGGCATACTTGTAGTCTGATTGAATTATGTCTCAAAAAATATTGAATTGCCTGCGTTCGTCTCGATTTTTCTGTGGAATTAATTTTTGTCTCAGAACTGCTTGTAAGGCTGATCACATACATTCGTTTTTGCTCCCAAGTCATCTTCCAAAACAAATTAAAGATTTCATTTCGGGTGTGCTCTTTAAAAGATAAGCAATTTCTAAGCGCACTTTTTTACAAAATTGTGATGAACATGCTTCTCCTAGTTCTTTAAGAGGCTTAACAGACAGTTCTTTATTCGATATTCCAATATATTGCAAACCTTCCATTCTTTTTTTCTATTTACGTTATCTGTCCATACGGACTTGCAATATTTTTCCTTGTTCGAATTCCATCTGCGTTCCCCGAATCAGAGTCAGATTTTTCGCTTGCTTTCATATTATTTAATTTTTTTAATGTCAAAACTGTTCTTTCTCCAACAATATTTTTACAAAAAAAAGCAAAGTGAACTGATCAGAACACACAAAATATTTGTATGCATCATTATATTGGGAAGTACCGTTTTGTTAATATAAAATGTCAAAAACAGAGAAACAAGTCGATCGACTTACAGTGGGCCACCACCGTCGCTTATGAAACGTCGAGCCGCCGCACATAGGGGTTTTTTGCCAATCTAGCCGGACATTACTTTTTGTTTTAGCTTATATTGCTTCTTAAAAGTTATTGAGTGCTCCTAGATCGATGAAACTTGGCAGAAATATGTGATATTGTCATAGGCGGGTAAACCTCAAAAATAAATAAAATCGGACCAAGGAGAAAAAGGTCCCCCCTTGAAGAACTAATCCAACTTCTGAAAAATGCAATTTTTTTTAAAGTTTTCCCATACAATAATTAGTATTGTGGTTATTTTGTTGAACTATTTATGGTTTTTAATCCAAATTTTAATATTTTTAATTAGGGCTTGCCGTTTAACACTCGCAGCCATCGACGACTGCTGACGTCATTAGTCAAACATCAATCCTTAAACCAAATTGTATTTAACCTTTGGCAGATCGAAATTTGCTTCGAATGATTATCTATTTTAATTTATTTCACATGTTCTTCCTTTACTTCTGTTTTTTCGTACTTTTGTCAAGAATTCTTCTTGAAGTTCAAAGTACATATTTTGTTTTGTTTTTTTTTTTTGTCTTTCTTTTTTTTTTTTGCTGACCTTTTCAGCACAACTTGAAGGACAAATGCAAACATAGAGCTCGTGCCTTAGCTTTAACAATAATTAGTATTGTGGTTATTTTGTTGAACTATTTATGGTTTTTAATCCAAATTTTAATATTTTTAATTAGGCTTAAGTTCATCAAATTTAATTTTCATTAAATTATTTTTATGAAGAAAGGAATTTTACAACATGAAAATTAATTAAAATTAACTAATAATTTTTCATTCTTGACTCAATCTGGGCTAAAACCCAGGCGTTTTACGGACAGGTTACCCTGACATGTTTCGATTTCATATTATTTAATTTTTTTAATGTCAAAACTGTTCTTTCTCCAACAATATTTTTACAAAAAAAAGCAAAGTGAACTGATCAGAACACACAAAATATTTGTATGCATCATTATATTGGGAAGTACCGTTTTGTTAATATAAAATGTCAAAAACAGAGAAACAAGTCGATCGACTTACAGTGGGCCACCACCGTCGCTTATGAAACGTCGAGCCGCCGCACATAGGGGTTTTTTGCCAATCTAGCCGGACATTACTTTTTGTTTTAGCTTATATTGCTTCTTAAAAGTTATTGAGTGCTCCTAGATCGATGAAACTTGGCAGAAATATGTGATATTGTCATAGGCGGGTAAACCTCAAAAATAAATAAAATCGGACCAAGGAGAAAAAGGTCCCCCCTTGAAGAACTAATCCAACTTCTGAAAAATGCAATTTTTTTTAAAGTTTTCCCATACAATAATTAGTATTGTGGTTATTTTGTTGAACTATTTATGGTTTTTAATCCAAATTTTAATATTTTTAATTAGGGCTTGCCGTTTAACACTCGCAGCCATCGACGACTGCTGACGTCATTAGTCAAACATCAATCCTTAAACCAAATTGTATTTAACCTTTGGCAGATCGAAATTTGCTTCGAATGATTATCTATTTTAATTTATTTCACATGTTCTTCCTTTACTTCTGTTTTTTCGTACTTTTGTCAAGAATTCTTCTTGAAGTTCAAAGTACATATTTTGTTTTGTTTTTTTTTTTTGTCTTTCTTTTTTTTTTTTGCTGACCTTTTCAGCACAACTTGAAGGACAAATGCAAACATAGAGCTCGTGCCTTAGCTTTAACAATAATTAGTATTGTGGTTATTTTGTTGAACTATTTATGGTTTTTAATCCAAATTTTAATATTTTTAATTAGGCTTAAGTTCATCAAATTTAATTTTCATTAAATTATTTTTATGAAGAAAGGAATTTTACAACATGAAAATTAATTAAAATTAACTAATAATTTTTCATTCTTGACTCAATCTGGGCTAAAACCCAGGCGTTTTACGGACAGGTTACCCTGACATGTTTCGATTTCATATTATTTAATTTTTTTAATGTCAAAACTGTTCTTTCTCCAACAATATTTTTACAAAAAAAAGCAAAGTGAACTGATCAGAACACACAAAATATTTGTATGCATCATTATATTGGGAAGTACCGTTTTGTTAATATAAAATGTCAAAAACAGAGAAACAAGTCGATCGACTTACAGTGGGCCACCACCGTCGCTTATGAAACGTCGAGCCGCCGCACATAGGGGTTTTTTGCCAATCTAGCCGGACATTACTTTTTGTTTTAGCTTATATTGCTTCTTAAAAGTTATTGAGTGCTCCTAGATCGATGAAACTTGGCAGAAATATGTGATATTGTCATAGGCGGGTAAACCTCAAAAATAAATAAAATCGGACCAAGGAGAAAAAGGTCCCCCCTTGAAGAACTAATCCAACTTCTGAAAAATGCAATTTTTTTTAAAGTTTTCCCATACAATAATTAGTATTGTGGTTATTTTGTTGAACTATTTATGGTTTTTAATCCAAATTTTAATATTTTTAATTAGGGCTTGCCGTTTAACACTCGCAGCCATCGACGACTGCTGACGTCATTAGTCAAACATCAATCCTTAAACCAAATTGTATTTAACCTTTGGCAGATCGAAATTTGCTTCGAATGATTATCTATTTTAATTTATTTCACATGTTCTTCCTTTACTTCTGTTTTTTCGTACTTTTGTCAAGAATTCTTCTTGAAGTTCAAAGTACATATTTTGTTTTGTTTTTTTTTTTTGTCTTTCTTTTTTTTTTTTGCTGACCTTTTCAGCACAACTTGAAGGACAAATGCAAACATAGAGCTCGTGCCTT
Organism: Pollenia angustigena; assembly: GCA_930367215.1. NCBI lineage: Eukaryota > Metazoa > Arthropoda > Insecta > Diptera > Polleniidae > Pollenia > Pollenia angustigena. Next base: position 2,702,789 of record OV884061.1, on the reverse strand, counting down.
AGCTTTAACAATAATTAGTATTGTGGTTATTTTGTTGAACTATTTATGGTTTTTAATCCAAATTTTAATATTTTTAATTAGGCTTAAGTTCATCAAATTTAATTTTCATTAAATTATTTTTATGAAGAAAGGAATTTTACAACATGAAAATTAATTAAAATTAACTAATAATTTTTCATTCTTGACTCAATCTGGGCTAAAACCCAGGCGTTTTACGGACAGGTTACCCTGACATGTTTCGATTGCAACCACTCAATCTCCTCAGACGGCTGCCGTTTAACACTCGCAGCCATCGACGACTGCTGACGTCATTAGTCAAACATCAATCCTTAAACCAAATTGTATTTAACCTTTTGTAGATCGAAATTTGCTTTGAATGATTATCTATTTTAATTTATTTTACATGTTACTTCTGTTTTTTCGTACTTTTGTCAAGAATTCCTCTTGAAGTTCAAAGTACATATTTTGTTTTGTTTTTTCATTTTTTTGTCTTTTTTTTTTTTTTTTGCTGACCTTTTCAGCACAACTTGAAGGACAATTGCAAACATAGAGCTCGTGCCTTAGCTTTAACAATAATTAGTATTGTGGTTATTTTGTTGAACTACCCAGCATAAACTTTGCTTACAAAATAAGCAGAAAAATAAAAATTATAATTTTTCTTTTTTATTTAAGTTTTTTATCGACCTTTTCCTTATTTTATTATTGATTTGTTTAGAAAATTCTAAATCGGGCTTATTAAGGTCATGTATTCTATGCAAATAAAAGATTATTTCATAATTTATTTTTCCGACGTTTCGTTGGAGATTCCCAACATCATCAGGGATATTTTATTAGATCTGGCAACATCAAAATAAATATACAATTGAAAAATAATAGTTTAATAACAACAACGATAACTTAGTTCTACAGGAATAATTTTACTCACATATAATCCTTCGTCAATAGTTCTGCATTTTGAATATTTAACACACATTCTGTTTTACATTAACACAACATAAAACATAAATTTAATTAAACAAAACAAATGCAAAAATATAAATAAAAGTAAAAAATATCACAGTATAATTAAATTGTATTAAACTAAGTATCACAGAAGCAGAACTTAACTAAAATATTGCGATTGTATAAATTGCATTCGTGACTCAATCTGGCTCGAACATGTCAGGGTAACCTGTCCGTAAAAACGCCTGGGTTCGAGCCCAGATTGAGTCAAGAATGAACAATTATCAGTAAATTTTAATTAATTTTCATGTTGTAAAATTCCTTTCTTCATAAAAATAATTTAATGAAAATTAAATTTGATGAACTTAAGCCTAATTAAAATTAAGATTAAAAACCATAAATAGTTCAACAAAATAACCACAATACTAACTATTGTTAAAGCTAAGGCACGAGCTCTATGTTTGCATTTGTCCTTCAAGTTGTGCTGAAAAGGTCAGCAAAAAAAAAAAAAAAAAGAAAGACAAAAAAATTAAAAAACAAAACTAAATATGTACTTTGAACTTCAAGAAGAATTCTTGACAAAAGTACGAAAAAACAGAAGTAAAGGAAGAACATGTAAAATAAATTAAAATAGATAATCATTCAAAGCAAATTTCGATCTACCAAAGGTTAAATACAATTTGGTTTAAGGATTGATGTTTGACTAATGACGTCAGCAGTCGTCGATGGCTGCGAGTGTTAAACGGCAAGCCCTCTGAGGAGATTGAGTGGTTGCAATCGAAACATGTCAGGGTAACCTGTCCGTAAAAACGCCTGGGTTCGAGCCCAGATTGAGTCAAGAATGAAAAATTATCAGTAAATTTTAATTAATTTTCATGTTGTAAAATTCCTTTCTTCATGAAAATAATTTAATGAAAATTAAATTTGATGAACTTAAGCCTAATTAAAAATATTAAAATTTGGATTTTCCCATACTTTTGTTTGCAAATGCAACTTTTAACGTCGGCAAAAGATAAAAAACCTAAAATTAGACCCATGAGATCGTAAAATTACAGTTTTCGCGCCCTCCCCCTTTTGAGGGCGGTTAAATAAAATAATATTTAAAAAAATTTTAAATATTAAAAGAAATAGATTACTAACGCCTTAATACTATAAAAATAAAATTTTTGAATTTTTATGGGTAGGGGGAGGTATACCTCCAACCCCCCCCCCCCCCCTCCCCCGGAACGACCCTGTAAAAAATTTTTTTTTGCTAATTTCCAAAACATTAATTTTTAAGATTTTATGTATTTTATAGTATTTAATTTATCTGAAAATAATTAATATATTCGTAATTATAACTTATTTATAATAGTAACAGCAAATTTTATTTAAAATAACTTCTCTTTTGCACTAAGATGATGATGAGTGCCATGGTTCTTCTTCGTCTGCTTCTTCAAAATCCTCTTCTGAATCTGAATTCTCTTCAGAGCCAAGTACAGTTGGAAGCATAAAAGAAATTGCTTCTTTCGTAAAGGGCAATGACTTTTTTTTTGGAGTTGGTCTTATACTAGTAAACAGTGGGTCAGAACTGAGCAAAAGTCTATTTATAATATCTTTGTTACACTGAACCTTCGAAAACTTTCTAGCAAAATTCTGCCTGTAAAGCCGAAAATGTTTATTTCGTACCTCAGACGCTTCTTCTGATAATAGCCCGATAGGCAACAATGCCTCACTCATTACAGTTGCGCCATGTATTATACACTTTTTCCATTTTACTCTCAAAGCTTCAAAATGGTTCTGATAAGAATTTTATGCTATAACCACAATATATATAAAAAAAAAACTAAAAACTAGAGCCCAGATTTGATTTTTTATTATATATTATTTTTGTTGTTAATGATTTTAAAAGTTATGCAAAACAGGTAAATTTATTTTGCTCCGTAAAATAACGTAATTTAGCGGCCGCACAGGTGGTTAAAACCCGTTACTTACTGTTTCGTACATCCCTTTTTTACATAGGTAATATAAGTCTTAGATGTAATAATTTAAATAAAAAACATCTACGTACAACCAAAACATTTTATGACTGACGAAAGGGTTTCTATCATATGTAGCTATGCAAGATGAGCAAAAACAGAAAAAAGGTGAAATTTTCAAAAAATCATAAAAAAAAATGGCGCAACAACGCGCAACGTTTTTTTTTTTAATTTTAAAGTAGAGATTTTAAATTTTATCGTGATGTATAACATTTTTAAGAACTCAGCGGGCTTCACCTTCAAAAACCTTTTAAATTTTTTTTTTTACAAAAAAGTGAACAAAAAAATCGTTTTTTTTTTTAATTTCGAACTAATTTTTTTATCATAAAAACTTCTAATAAAATTTTTCTAAAAATTTTCATAATAAGCTGTTTATATAGTCTTTCACAGAAAAAAAATCAATGTAAAATCTTTATTCGTATATCTACAAAAATATATATTGTGAACCTCCCAAAACCGTAAAAAGTCAATGAACACGCATGCAGTTTAATCAACTATCCTGGTTTTAACAGTGTCCCAAAACCACAAATCTCAAGCAAAAGACTTGAAAATTCACTATACGATGCAGAACTTTGTTGTCTGTCGAGCTGCGTACTTAATTTTTCCATTTCTTAAATTTAATTTTTTGCATAATGTCCGGCTATATTGGCAAAAAACCCCTATGTGCGCCGCCAAATACATCAGCTTGTTACGATTTTAAAATGTAGTTAAGCTTTAAAAACTGTATTGTTAATTTTAATTTACACAAAATACAATACCATTTTTCTTTACAGCAGATAATTTCATGTTTAATACACTTGTAGTCATATTTTTTGCTTAGCCTCCGCCGCAATTTCTTCATCAACTCATTTCTCCGCTAAAGCGAATTTGATGCTTGGGAAATATAAACGCACAACTACAGCTGCGCTGACAGATTTACCTTGTATTGTTGTGTCATGGTGAAAACCAATGAAATAAAACAAAAACAAGTTAGAGTGCTATATTCGGCTGTGCCGAATCTTTGATACCCTCCATCGACAGTTCTAATGTTTTAGGAGTAATATCTGTATGATGTCTATTTATTATTATAATCTTTTTAAAAACAGACATCTGCATTAAAATTGGTTGCGGTTTAAACCTATATTGAATAATTGACCGACAATCAAAAAGTTTAATGCTTTTTTTTTTTTAGCAATTTTAACTAGCTTGAGTAAAATATCATGTTTCGTCACAGTTTAGGCTAAATCTAAATGATTTTCAGGAGGGTAAGCTATGAACCAATTATCCCAAATTCTGCAGAGTGATTTCTGGCATTAAAAAAATCTATATCTGCTACGGTTTTTGGCGTATTTAATTATTTTACCAGCGTGGGCTTTATATGGCGCCTATGGTAAAATATAAAACTGTTTTAGGCGTACTAAACTGTTTTCCGGGAGTAGGGTTTATATGGGGCCTAGGGTAAATTATGAACGATCTTCACGAACTTTGATGTACCAAATTTTGTTATGATCGCCTTATTTTTACGTTTTAGGCATACTAAACTGTTTTCCGGGAGTAGGGTTTATATGGGGCCTAGGGTAAATTATTGACCGATCTTCTTGAAATTTCACAGTCTTATTTCTAGTTCTAAAATACTTTGATGTACCTAATTTTGTTACGATAGCATTATTTTTTACGGTTTTATGCGTACTAAACTGTTTTCCGGAAGTAGGGTTTATATGGGGCCTAGGGTACATTATGGACCGATCTTCACGAAACTCCACAGTGTCATTTCTAGTTTGATTTAACTGTGACGCGCCGAATTTTGTTATGATAGCATTATTAATTATGGTCTTAGGCGTATTAAACTATTTTCCTGGAGTAGGGTGTATATGGGGCCTAGGGTAAATAATGGACCGATCTTCACAAAATTACACAGCGTGATTTCCAGTCGAAAAAAAACGAATTCTTGCAAAATCTTATATCATTCTGTGCATTATTCCACCATTTATGTAAGTTTTTGTAACAAAATTATCAATTTTTTTTAGGTGGTGGTTCCACATTTTGATTCATAGCTCTGAGCCTACTAAACCGATATTGCTGGATTTTAATCCCAAACTGCTTAGGATAACTAAATGCAATTTGACACCAAGTTTGTTTATTTCTTTTGAGTTTTTCGAAAGTGAGCGTGTTTTCAACAGACGGACAGACGGACATGGCTAAATCGACTTAGAATTACTCAAGCACCCAGAATATATATACTTTATAGGGTCTGAGATGAATAATAAAAAAGTTTCACACGGAATGACAAACTTAATATACCCTCTTCAGAACTAATTGTGGTGGAGGGTATAAAAACGAGTAAGGGCTTTTACTTTCAAAAAATCTTTGACTTGACTTAGGGCTTTTTTTGAAATCGTTATAAACCTGTTATTTGCAATTATATCTCCCTGAAATTTTGTGGCAAGGTGCATCGGACATTTGGCCTACCAGAATACACAAAAACGCTATTTTGAAAAAAATTGAGTTACGCCTTTTTTATATTAAGCCATCGATATAGCAATTAGCTTATAAGTGCCAATATATCCTGCCCTAAGAATTATGGCAATTATAAATGTTATTTGTGTTAAGGTCCACATGTGTTGAACATTTTGGTGTAAAAATCTGCCTTAGCTGTAACTCAAACTCTCATGACTTCAGATCCCGATAAATTCCCTAAGTGGAAAAATAAAAAAGATGTTCAGGAGGTAACGGCCCTCTTATGTCTCTCAAGAAAAGGAGTAATTGTGAAATACTCTATAAATTACAACTATTTTGCCCTACTCCCCGATAGGAAATATGACATAAATTTCCCTCATCTAGAAAATGAACGTACACCAGCTTTGTTCGATAACAATAATGAGATCAACCGTAGAATCACCAATGTTAAATATAGCAAAATAGTGTCAACACAACCTAATATTACATATCCTCAGCCACTACTTTTAACCATTGAGCCCTCACAGACGGTATATAGAAGTCCTAACTACTTTACTATTTCAGAGTTTGAAACAGCCGTTAAACTACTCACAGACGAAATTTCGGTAATTTTCAATGATGAATCTCCTGAAAAAATTAGTTATATTTCCAATATTAAAAATTCACTTCCAGCTGTTGTCCATGTCATTAATAAAGAACTAAATTCCAAATCCTTGACCGACAATCCTTAACAATCCTTTCACTAATATATAAATTAATATGTTAATCTGGTCCCCGAAATAGCATAGTAACCATTTGGTAATTACAGTTTACTAAAGTTACATGTATGAAGTGGACGATTTTTCGGCAAATTTATCTGGCAGCGCTGAATTTAAAGTTGTGTGTTTTTGAGCTAAATGCATTAAATCAGTGATGTTCATTCAAGCCAGTGATGTTCATTCAAGCAAACAATTGTTTGGAAGCCCCACCCCTTTGTTTTTTACGCTCATTTATTTAGTTGCACACGTACGGAAGATGAGTTGATTTTATTTCAAATACAGTGTGTCAGATAAGTAATAAAATTAAAAAAATATTTGAATGTTTTAACGAAATTGTCATAAAAGCATAAATGTAGAAGAATTTAGTGGAGTTTTTTTTAGATATAATTCTAAATTTATAATTTAAAAATTATTTAAAATTGGAAAATTAATTTAGGAAACAAACATTTTCTCAAATTCAATATGATTTGTGCAACTATGTGTGTAGTGAAAATTGCTTTAAATACGAATATGTTTAAAGAAAATCGTACTTACAAAATCAATGAGTTGATTGTTTTGAGCTAAGTAAGGCTTTTCTCCTTTCTTATATGGCTTACAGCAATGTTATGGTTTTTCTGGCCAAATGCTTCGTTTGTGGTGGTTGCTTTTTAAACGCAAATGGAGTAGTTTCATATGTATATTTATGAAATGCCATAAACTGGAAATAATTCCTTTGACGTTACACATTTTAAGTGTATTTCTTTCTTTATATAATTGTTGTTGCATATTCAATCAAAAGTTAAATATTTAACCCAATTTCACCAAGTTCAGTTAAAACTAACTATTACTTTAACTTCCAGCTTACAATATGTTTAGACAGCTTGAACTGATAGTTAATTATAGCTGAACTTGGTGAAATTGGGGGTTGCTTATTAAAACAAATGGTAATGTTGTCGTCAAAAAAAATGTACTGTTTTTTTCTTGATTGTACTGTTTTTATGTATTCAATGTACTGTTTTTCCGAATTAAAAATCTGGCTACCCTAAATAGGACTGCTTACTTCTACAACCAAACGACAATACAAAAAACAACAGGCATTTTGTTGTGTAAAATTCCTCGCCGTTGTCAAAATCTTACTACTACATAGGCGAAACAAAAGGAAAAATGTGTATGTGAAAAAACGTAAACAGAAATATAAGTACACAGAAAACATTATTTTTCCAATTCCAACAAAAAATTTGTAGAATCAAACAATTTTTTGTCTGAAATCGGCCCTACAAACAAATTCGCATATTCAAAGAATTTATTTGCAGTTTGTTTATTGAAAAAAAAACACCGGTTTTTTTAAACAAATAATTTAACTGAATCAAACAAAAAGTTTACTGAAATTCATATAAATTTGAAACAAATAATTTTGCTGAATCTGACAAAAAAGTTTTTTGACACAAACAAGCACTGTTAGAGAAGATGAAGCAGAGCAGAGCGGCCGGCTGGCCTTGAGTTTGAAACACTTTTTTTTTGTTGGAATAATTTTTAAACGAAGTCTTATTTATACACACAATGTTTTTCTTCATCACTCACTGTTTCCGAATCCTTTCCTTTGCTAAGAAGAAGAAATGTAACCAAAAATTGCGGCAGACCGACTCGATATGTTTTTCGTCATCATTCTATTTTTGTATTTGGTGTATTTAACTAAACAGTTTGAAAAAATTGAATACGGGATTTTGTTTTTTTTTTTACCAACTTTGAAACCAACCAAACATTTATTTTGTTTCTTGTAATGATTTTTTTGTTTCTGTTATTTAAAAAGAGTGAAACGTTTTTTTACCTGCTATTGTTTTTGTTCTTTTTTTACTACATACCTCGTCACGCTATTTTATCATCTTTCTTATTGTTGTACTTTTTTAAAGCGTCCAAAAATAGACTGTATGTGTTTTTTGTTGTAGTTCTAATATTTCACATAAAGAAGTGTTGCTTTCGATCAAATAAAAAATTCAAAAAAACGACAACATTAAGGAGCGTTAAAAATTGCATACAAAATTATGAACAGTGATGCCAACTTTTTGAGAGCAAAAAGCACTTTAAAATTTAAAAAAAAGCACTAAAAAGCACTATTACGAGCAAAAAAAAACGTAAACAAGCACTAAGCCATTTTTACAATTTAATTAAACACAAAACAAGTTGCATTCGGCTGTGCCGAATATAATATACCTCCAAAATTAAAATTATATTTGTTAAACATTTTTTAATGAATTATTATTAATAATATCATCCAAATCATTTGGAGTTGAAATTGACCATAAAACCGTTTTAAAGTAATACAGTGCGATCTCGATTTAGGTAACTCGAAAAAATCTGGCCTGTTTCAATCATTAAAAATTTGCAATGACCGACCATCTATATATATAAAATTGGATGTGTGTGTGTATGTATGTAACGTATGGACTCCAAAACGGCTGGGCCGATTTTGATGAAATTTTCAGGGAATCTTCAGAATATTCAGGCGGGTGACACTGTGAAGTCTGATTTTTGATTTTCGGTCTGGGGGCGTAGGGGCGTGGCAAAAACCATAACTTGAGCACGGCTTGACCGATTTGAACGATTTTTTCTTTAAAATGATCGCCATGGTCCAGCTTAGGTTTTTACGGAAATAAAATTTTGCCCCGCCCACTTTTACGCCCACTTTTTTCGATTTACCTATAATCAGAAAACGGCTCCATCGAGTTCACTAATTTTTCTTCAAATGTTCGTCTTAATCAACTTTAAGTTTTCATCGAAAGCAAAATTTACCACGCCTACTTTTACGCCCACTTTTTCTATTAAGCGCATAACTGGAGAACGGCTTGACCGATTTTTTTCTTTAAAATGATCGCCATGGTCTAACTTAGGTTTTGCGGAAAGAAAATGTTGCCCCGCCCACTGTTACGCCCACTTTTGTAGAATTACTTAAAATCAGAAAACGGCTCCATCGAGTTGACTAATTGTTCTTTCAAATGTTCGTATTAATCAACTTTAAGTTTTCATCGAAAGAAAAATTTACCACGCCTACTTTTACGCCCACTTTTTCTATTAAGCGCATAAGTTGAGAACGGCTTGACCGATTCAAACGATTTTTTCTTCAAAATGATTGCCATGGTCCAACTTAAGTTTTTACGGAAAGAAAATTTTGCCCCGCCCACTTTTTTCGATTTACCTAACATCAAAAAACGGCTTCATCGATTTGACTTATTTTTCTTTTAAATGTTCGTATTAATCCCTTTTACGTTTTCATCGAAAGAAAAATGTATCACGCCTACTTTTACGCCCACTTTTTCTATTAAGCGCATTACTTGAGAACGGCTTGACCGATTTGGACGATTTTCTCTTTAAAATGATCGCCATGGTCTAACTTAGGTTTTGCGGAAAGAAAATGTTGCCCCGCCCACTGTTACGCCCACTTTTTTCGAATTACCTAAAATCAGAAAACGGCTCCATCGAGTTGAATAATTGTTCTTTCAAATGTTCGTATTAATCAACTTTAAGTTTTCATCGAAAGAAAAATTTACCACGCCTACTTTTACGCCTATTTTTTCTATTAAGCGCATAAGTTGAGAACGGCTTGACCGATTCAAACGATTTTTTCTTTAAAATGATTGCCATGGTCCAACTTAGGTTTTTACGGAAAGAAAATTTTGCCCCGCCCACTTTTTTCGATTTACCTAAAATCAAAAAAACGGCTCCTTCGATTTGACTAATTTTTCTTTTAAATGTTCGTATTATTCCATTTTACGTTTTCATTGAAAGAAAAATGTATCACGCCTACTTCTACGCCCACTTTTTCTATTAAGCGCATAACTTGAGAACGGCTTGACCGATTTAGGTTTTTACGGAAGGAAAATTTTAAAGGCTGTAAATTTCGTTTACAGCTCAACCTAAATCGTCTGGTAATACAACACTAATGTTTGCTTGGGGCCAGCAACGCGGACCGGGTCAGCTAGTTGTTTATAAAACTTAATGACAGCATATATTTTAATAAACATCCTTATATTTTATCGTTTAAATCTAAACGAAAATCTAAAATCTAAATTAAAATCGTGCAAAGTTTAATAAAACAATTGGCTTATGATATTATCCAATTATTTTAACATATGTACGCTTCTGAATAAAGAACGCACATAAGGTGTAAAATAGAAAAACATGTATGTTTGCACTCTGATACTTATAGGGCCCATACACAATACCATCCTGATTGTACAATCAAGTGATTGTGCCAGCTGATGGACCGTGTATGAGCTTGTGGTGTGACTGTACCAGCTGATGGTGCTTTATCAAAAATAGTTTGATATTTTTTTGATTGTACCAGCGTGATTGTATCGTGTGCTGTAAAGTTAGCTCATAAATGTTAAATCGTCAAGGCATAAACATCAAAAAATACAAAATTTAAATTAAAACACGTTTTTTTACTCCTTATTCGTTTTCGTTTTAGGATAATAGCAATAATAACAGCAGCATAAATTTTATTGTTATTCATTGCAACCTTTTCCACACAATTTTTGGTAAAAAATGAATTTCGTACCAGCATGCTGGTGTGTTGTGTGCTTAAAGCTTAATTGCACAATTACTTGATTGTACAATCATGATGGTATTGTGTATGGGTCCTATTAGTCAAACCGTTTTTCAATAGCACTGGAGGTAGAAGTGAACAACACGTGGAAAACTAAAGCGCATGAAAAATGGCTCGTTATGAAAATATTTTCTGTCAGCTATTTTTAATTTATTTAACACTTTGCATATACCAATTTTTTAATTCTTTGCGTTTTTTTTTTGTACGGTTTCCGACTGCATGTTTTTTTAACAATTCCTAATATTTCCAATCCATATTCTATTTTTGAAACGTGCTAACATTTAAAAAAAAATGTTTAGCGAAATACATCGTTTTTATTACGATTACTAAATATGTTGTCAACGCTAAAAATTGCAACGTTTCTTGAAATTTCCAAAAGCCTAGCTCTAACCTCGTAAATAAAGTTTTTGGTAACACAAATGTAACTTTCTTATTAATACGATCTCCGTATGACGTGCTAAATTCCCAGTTTTTCATATTTGATAAATTCACTGAAATTTATTGTTGAGGGAAAGCTAGATTCTATGCTCATTTCGCCGATTGCTTAGACCAGCTCATCAGGAAACCTTTTCCAAAGATCTTAGAAAATCCAGAAATATTAAACAAATAAAACCCTAAAGCGAATAAGAGTTATAAACACTCTAACTGCCTGTTTGTAGAACGCGACTCGCTTAAAAAAAGCGCTTACTTATTAGCGTGTTTCTTTTTTTGGGTTTTAGATCTCGACTGTTGACGATTTTTACTAAAAAACGTAGCAACTGTCAAATTATTTTGGTTTGTATAAAACGGTTTGCCGCGACATATGTGTCAAAGTTCGGCGAGTAAAAAACCATACTCGTGTTTGGTCAAAATTAAAAAAAGTTAAACAAAAAAAATAAAATGGAATCTTCTACAAAAAAAAAGGTAAATAAAATGTTATATCAAAAATGTTTTTGTTTTGATTAAATAATTTTTTAGCGTCAAAATGACAACAGGCCTGCAGTTCAGCCAATTGGTTACCTCTATGGATGAGTTTCCACATTTGGCCACAGGAGCCCCCCGCTTTGGTAGCAGCAAGTCTGATATGGAGAACACATGGGACACGGTGGCAAAAAAGGTCAATGCATACGGCCCTCCATTAAGAACTGGCAGCGAGTGGAAAAAAGTATGTATTTTTAAATATTTTATTTATTTTTAAACATACTTACTACATATATAGTATGTATGTTCGTGCATGATATTAACTTCGAATTGAATTCATTACAGGTGTGGATTGACCTTAAGGGCCGATTAAAAAAGAAAATTGCAGATAACAACAACAGTCTGAGAGAAACTGGCGGTGGACCTTGCCGCGTTAGCAATTTGACTGAGCTGGAGTCAGAAATTGACAGAATATGCCACATTTCAGCTGCAGCGGCCCCAGGTGGGAAATTTTGCGGCGTTTTGCCAAAAAGAACTGCTGTGCCAACTACTGCAATACAAAGAGTGTTAAATTTAACTCCTCCCGGAAGAAGCCAAAAAGTAGCAGTTATCACTCCAACGTCAACATCATTTTCTATGGCTAGAAAATCAACTGAGGAAGATGAGACCTTTCCACAGCAATGGATTACCTGCAGCGAAAAATCTGACAGTCTGCCAACAACAACACAAAACGCAAAACCGTACCGTATGGCTACTTCTACCCCGAAACCCACAATATTAACACAGCGGAAGAGAAAGCATTGCGATAATGCGGCTGATTCGGAAGGGCAAGAACGGCTGAAACTTTTGCGTCAACAATATGAGATTCATTCTCAGACTCTTGATGCTATTAAGCTGCAAGCTGAAAATTCCAAAGAAGTCGCAGCAGCAGTGAAAGAATGTACCGCAGCCATAAAAAACCAAGCCAAATCTCTACAAGAAATAAGCAACGCAATGAACTCCATGACAAAATCATTATTTGATATTCTGTGGCACATGTGTGATAAGTAGAAATTGTTATTTTCGTTATTTTACACACACACACATATATATATAGTCAAATCCCGATAATTCGTACACCGATAAATCGTTATTCCCGATAATTCGTAATAACTGTCGGTCCCTTAAAAAAATCTCGTTAATTCGTAAAATTTCCATACATTTTGGTTCCCTCGCTAATTCTTAATTTTTTTTTTTTCAAATAAAATCTTCTTTACCTCTTATATGTAAATCGTAATTGTTTGGTAACTACCACTTATAATTCGTAATAAAAACAACAGAAACACGGAAAGAAGGATTTTTTGCTTACCGCTATTTTTTTTGCGTGGGTTTTTGCTTGTTTGTGTGTTTATTTTCTTAAGATCAGTTTGTTACATGAATAACTTTTACATATTTTATTTTAACAATTGTCTCTTATGTTTTTTTTATCGTTCGTAAGAAATGGCCGGTCCCTTGCGATTAAGAATTATCGGGATTCTACTGTACTTTCTGTATTTTGTTTTTGGTAAAATAAGGATGTCTTTTTAATAGCTTTTTACTTCTTTTATTTTATTTTAAATATCTAACTTGAATTAAAATTGAAAATAAATAATATTACATGACAGCAATTCATTCATTTATTTAAATTTGACGAAATAATAGTAATGACACAGGTCATAATAATACTGATAATAATATTAATAAGTAATAATACTAATAATAATTTTAAAAATGATAACTCAGTGCAATACGAAAAAAATAACAATATACGGACACCACTACGTGACAAAAGACCCGTGTCTCCCAGTTATTCCCAAAGTCATGCACTTTTTTATGGGCCCCAAAAGCTTTGTAGCCTCGGTGTCATTTTTGCAAAAAAGTGATAATTTTCTCAGGCTCATATCTTGCAAACCGTTCGAAATTTTGATTTACACTTTGAGACAAAAAACTTTAAAATATTCGATTTTTTTAACTTTTTCCCTTGCTAAGGTTCTACCTAAGCGCTACCTAAACGGTGTTAAGGATTATTCCCAGGAAGTTCAATATTCTAAAAAGTTGTTAACTGAGACCTTAGGTACATTTCTGTTGTTGATTGTTTCCTTGAATTTTGAACGGTTTGCTACCTATGGACCTGAACAGGGGAAAAAAAGTTAAAAAAATCGAATATTTTAAAGTTTTTAGCGATTTTGATTCTGAATGTTAAGGTTTTTTTGATTTTATATCTTCACAATTTTTGTTCTTTATGGCAAGAGCTACAACATTGTCTGAAAGTGTAAATCAAAATTCCGAACGGTTTGCAAGATATGAGCCTGAGAAAATGATCACTTTTTGCAAAAATGACACCGAGGCAACAAAGCTTTGGGGGCCCATAAAAAAGTGCATGACTTTGGGAATAACTGGGAGACACGGGTTGATAATGTCCTTATAAGCTATGAGCGATTCGATCCCTTATCGAGTTGGCGACCATAAAATTCTCAGAGGAATCTTCCTCTGCTTCTTCGTCTTGTTCATCAGCCTCGCTTGTTGATGTGCTGTCAAGTAGTGTCCAATTATTTTTGTAATATATGCACATATTGTGTAGGGCACAACAGACATTAACGATTTTGGTTACTTTTTGAGGAGAATAATGAAGCCCTCTGGAACCAATCAAGCACCTAAAACGATTTTTTAGAACACCAAAACAGCGCTCAACTACATTCCGCACCTGGCAGTGTTTATCATTGAATTTTTTTTCATGAGGTGCTGTTGGATTTCTATAGGGCTTCATTAAATACGGCTGCAGTTTGTAACCACCATCACCTGCAAAGAACAATTATTTTTAATATTAATGTATGTATGTGCATTAGCATTTTTCACAAAAGAAAAGTTTATTTTTGCTCTAATTTCCGAAGTTTCTGGGAGGAAATAAAAACAAAAATTGTAAAATTGTTGCATTTTTAACGTATTTTATTTGCACATTTGTAACTTCTAGTTTTCAGAAACGGGCCCCAGATATAAACAAAGTACTCATAAAAGATCAGCTCCATATTTTGATTATGCGAGAAGCCCAACAACTTTCGGGTTTTTCTTATAAATTACATGTTTGAAATTATTTTATTTTTTTGTAAATAAATCTACTAAATACTAAATCGTAAATTAAATTTTCCACAAAAACCTCTTATACGATTTGTCCGTAAACTTAACGGGTAAGAACTTATTCGACTTTGAATACTATGTATTTTTTGTGTAAACAAACTACTTCCTCATTTTTGCTAATGTTCAAAGTCTAATAACTTTTTACTATGAAAAAATAATACAATATAATACAATATTATAAAATTGTGAACAGAAATATTTTAGTAGTTTTATTTGCAAAGTACGAAAAAAATAATTTTTCACATGTAATTTATATTGAAAAACTGAAAGTCATTGAGCGTCGCGTATAACCAGAACATCGAGCTGATCTTGTGGAAAAGATTTTTTTATACCTGGTGGAAACTTCTGAGATGATTTCACTCAAAAAAAAAAAAACAATCAGGTATGTGATGGAAAACGATTTTGAAAACAAAACGATTTGAAAACGATGATATCGTTTTCGGTATCTTTTAAAATTGATTTCTAATACATTTTCCTCCGTTTTCATTTATATATTCTGTTAAACTCTTTATTAAATATGTATATTAATTGAACTGTATTTTCAACAAATAATTAAGACTTTACTTCAGAAATGGATTTTAAAATCGGTCGAAATTAATCACACCTGCTAAAAACTATCATTTTGAAAACGATCGTTTTTCATCACATACCTGAATATACTGCATTGAAAAAATTTACTATACATATGTATATTATAGTATATATGTATGTAATAATGATGATAGTATTTTCATTTCACCCTGATTAAGTTACTCATTATCGTAATAAGACAACGACACTATAGTACCAGAATGATGACATTCCCAAATTTTCTTTAATTTGTCCAAAGATGTCGCTGTCGTTATACATCTTACATAATCAGGGTGAATAATAAAAACTGATATCTATAAACTTTTTTCTTTACCTACCGAGAAGCCAGGTATTTCTTTTTCCACTTAAATAATTATTCTTAAAATAATTATGGGCTGCACTATGTTCCCACACGAATGCGTCGTGATTGCGTCCGGGATGTCTGGCGTCTACGAATGTGATAACCATATTATGATCACATATCTAAAAAGAAGATTTTGAAATCCTGATAAAAGAACTGATTTATTAAAGTAAAAATAAAAGGAATACTTACTACCATTGCGTTAATACTGTAAAAGCCTTTATAATTGTGGTATAAATGCATTAAATTTTTCCCCGGAGACTTAATTCGTATATGGGTACCATCAACGCACGCAACAATGCCGGGCATACCACCTTTATTATAAAAGCTTTCTTTAGCTTCATTTTCTTCCTCTATACTTTTAGATAAAATTATCCATTTGCAACAAAGGACTTCTTCAAAAATATCTAAGCATTCATCTATTGCTTTGGAAACTTGCGTCTTACACATGGAGCTCGCCCACTCATTGCCAATTGATGCTTGGTAGCCACCGGTAGCAACAAACGAAAGGAATGTTGCAAGTGTAGTTGTTGGCAAAATGTGGGTATTTCTATACCAGGTTTTTAATTTTGGGGTCATCTCATCAAGCAATACTTTAAATATCTCCTTAGTCACGCGAAAGTTTGCTACGAACCTAAACATAAAGTATTATTAAACTCTTAAATTACTAAACGTTTTTTTTTACTGATAAAAACTTACCTTTCTTCCGGAATTTCCAGAACATTAGAAGCATCTCTAATGTTTCTTCTGCATAAGCGGGTATCTTCATTTTCACTCTCGCTAGAGCTACTGGAAAATGCCAATTCCACAGACGAAAACATTATTTTTTTACAAAAACACTTCGAAATAAAAAAATTAAATAATTTTTAAACAAAATTTGATTTGTTTATTATTTGTATGTCAGTTTTTTTTTGTGCACGAGAATAGGGTTGCCGTTTTTTTAAGCTTTAAATACAATTTCGTATGAAGAAATGTAAACAAAAAATATTTTTTAAGATATTGGCAATAGTACGATCTCATATATGTTTGACACATACACGAATTAACGTAAACTGCACGACAAAGTCAAGGCGCGTTATACAAACGCTTTTTATTACGTATTCGTCCATCAATTGGCTGGTCGCGAGTTAGCTTTGTCGTGTTCTACAAACAGGCTGTAAGTCTTACTTGTAACAATATCAAAGCTGAAACAAAACACCAACAATAAACAGTGAATTTAACTTTCTTTTATCACTTTTTTATCATTTGAAATATTAAAAAAAATCAAAATTGTACCCCAAATAGCAAAGTTCAACTGAATCATCCTCTATATAATCGAAGTTTTAAAAACTGGTAGAAAAAAATAAAAATTGTAAAAAGCACTAAAGGCACTAACGAAAAATTGAAAAAGCACCAAGTTAGTGCTTTTTCTTGTTTTGGCACTATGGATAAAATTTTGGCGTTTTGAGGCATCAAAAAGCACCATAAATAGTGCCAAAAGCACTAAGTTGACATCACTGATTATGAAAACTTGAAACCAATAACGCGTATATTATATTTTGGAATAGTTGTCAACATTTTTGTTGGTTAAATAAAAATCAAATAAAAATATTAATTGAATCAGTAAAAAATTTGTAGAAAATAAAAAAAATTTCAAACACGCGTTTGTTTGAAAATAATTCGGCAATAATTTTTTCTGAGTACATGTTTAAGGAAAATGTAAACAACTTTTGACATCGTTGAGGAATAAACCAAATAAACATCTGGCTTCTTGCGCAGACCTATTGGATAGACCTTTGCTGAAAGTACAAAAATTGTGTGAATGTTAGTGAAAAAGTGTGAGTGTATTGAGTGTTTCGAACTTGTACTTGCACGTGGAAACTGGGGGTTACATTTTTGACCTAGCCGTTTCCATAAGCAAGTACAAGTTCGAAAAACTCAATACACACACACTTTTTCGCTAACACCATAAAATTTTTCGAACTGCAGTTCAACTTGCAAGTAAATTTTTGACACTTGTCGCAAGTAAAATGACATATGGTAAAACAGTAAAACAGACATTTAGAAGAAAAAATTTAAATCAAAATATTGTTTTTAGTAATTTTATGATATCGGAAACACGGCAATACTTTATTCACATAATTTTAAAATAAACATTACTTTTTATAAAGATTTCATAAAAGTAAAATAAAGAAAAAATTATAATGTTAATTAATTTATATCTTAGCCATGAGGGGAGTCTATAGATGCAACGATTTAAAAATAAAAGCTAGAAGTTTAGTTAATGCCGACATTTTAAAAATGAACTCGCACTGTCCTGTGTAGCCACTCAAAAAAATTTTGTTTTTTTCTTATTTCTCCTGATTTTCGTAATTAATACGTATACACTACTTGCATGTGGAAACGTAGGGTAAGGTGTTTGAATAGGGGTGCCAGACGTACTGTTTTTAGCAGTACGTACACTGATTTTTGTTAATTGTACTGTTTTATGCACAGCACCCAAAACAGTACGCAAATGTACTGTTTTTTACACTTTGTACTGATTTTTTGGTTAAGTCTCAAAAAAACAAAGATATTAAGAGAAACCCTGTATGTGTCACGCCGACGATGCTGGATGGAAAATCAAAAAATTTTGATATGAAGGCGAAGTTTACGTCCAGCACACGCGAATATTGAATTCGCCTGCTGGACAAGCATTTGACAAGTGTATTTGGCCCTTTAAAGTAAAACACATTTAAGAATTTTTAACGATATGCTTTTAAGTCATATTATCATATCCTTTATCCTTATATTTTACAACATATAGTTTAAAGAAATTGTTGTTGTGTTCATAACAAATTAAAATTGATTTAAAATGCATTTGAGAAAAATTTTTATGAAAATTTCGCCTTAAAACACATTTCAAACTTATTTTATTTTTTATGAATACGGTAGTAAGACTATTTGTTCTGCGTTTATTGTTTTGTCTTAAAACACAGAAGAAATCTAAATTATGAGGGGTTGCTCACAGCAGTCATATTTTTTCCTGTTATAATTTTAAGACAGATGACTATCGTTCACCTGAGAAAGACAAAAACCAATAAAAATATTTTAAAATTATATTTACCGCAAATGGTGTCATTTCGAATATGAAATGCCATTATAGGTATATGTAAAGCTTTCCTTTGTGTATTTTTTTTAAAATTATTGTCGATCAAGAGCTTAAAATATTTAATAAACAGTTATGCTTTTGTCAAAAAAATGTACTGTTGTTTTCTTGATTGTACCGTTTTTTTTAATCAATGTACTGTTTTTCCGAATTTAAAATCTGGCGACCCTATGTTTGAACTCAGGGAAGATAACCTTTAGAAAATCAATTGCTGACCCCATGTGCGTAGGCTCTGTACAGGATCTCACCTTCACAAATTCGAGACTGTCCTTTGGTATGTTATATTGTTATGTACAAAAGGGATTCCATAAACATAAAGACATCAGATTTGGCTCAAAGCTTCATCGTTTAAAAACTGTTGCTTTAAAACGTTTCAACATATCGTCATGCCGAAGTTATCTTGCCGTACATATATCACAACATTTTTTTTTTTTTTTTGGGAAATCGAATCTTAATGCCATCTTTCCACGACGATTTGAATCACCTGCTTCGCTCTCTGAATCATGTTAATGAATCATTGTGTTTTCACACCGTTTCTACTTGCTTCGATTTGACAGCAGCGTTACCGTTAGTGCCACTAAAGTGGCAATTCGCCACTTTTTTGACTGATTGGATACTATTTGGCCACTTTTACAAAATGCAACCAAATGTGGTACTTTTTGTGATTCTTGCCACTTTTTTGATACTTTTTACGTTTGAAAAAGATACATTTTTTTCTTTCTGTTTTTTATAAATCTTGTCATGCGCGGTAAGCTGAAAATCTGTTGAATTAACTTTCTGTTAACCTGTGTTATTTATTATGAATAAAGGCAGAATTAGTCTTTACTTTCTGTTCTGTTTTTGTTATTAAAAAACCCATGAAATTGATTAGTTTTTCTGTTCTGTTGCGGTTCAGTTTGTTAAAATCAAAATAAATAATAAAAAATACATATTTATGTTGAAATAAACTATTTTTTGATTTTAAGATTTCATAAAATTTAGTTTCTTCAAATTTATTTGCATTAAAGTGATTGATATGAAACAATGGACGGTGCAAAACTAATAAATTTTTCAAAAATTGCTGGTAAGTTGCTACAGAAAAAATAACTATTACAACTTCGTCACAGAACGGCACGGAACAGAACAGAAAGTAAAGACTAATTCTGCCTTAACAAACTGAACCGCAACAGAACAGAAATCTTACAATTTCATAGGTTTTTTAATATGTAACAAAAACAAATCAGCTGATTCGTAACAGAACAGAAAGTAAAGACTAATTCTGCCTTAAAAAATACATATTTATATTGAAATAAACTTTTTTTTGATTTTTAGAATTGATAAAATTTAATTTCTTCAAATTGATGTGCAGGTTCGAACCAGCTCTTGACGAGTACGGACGTGTATCAGTGAGTAAGAAAAATAAAAAAAACAATTCGAAGTGAAAAAAAAATTATTTGTAATAACAGAGAGAGAGAGTTTCAACATAAACGGACGTGTTTTTAATAATCTCCACAGTTTTGGCAATTATTTATAAATTTTCGTAAAAATACATAAAACAACTTAAATAAAATTTACATTGAAGTAATACAACCAGCTTTATAATCAAACAAACAAATAAAAATTTCAAAAAATCCCAAATCTTTTAAAAATATCTATAAAAATAAATCTATGTATATACACAACAAACTAAATTTAAATCATAAACAAAAATCCCCTTAAAAACAAAATAAGAAGAAAATGGTAAAGCAAAGAAAAAATCGCAGTAAAAACAACAACAATAATAAATTAAATCAAACTCAAGAAATGTATTCTACGGAGGAGTTTGAGACAACACAAGAAGAAATTGATTTTGCAACAACAACAAAAAATATAACAAAAAATACTGAAAACATTAATATACAAGAAAATTATAATACTCCCGCGCAAAAACGACTAAGAGAAGTTTTGCAAAACTCTTTTCTTGGTAATGCATGCAAAACACCGCGGCTAACTAATACTGAATCGCCTCTTAAACTAATTACAATAATTGAAAAACGATTCGAAAAATTAACGAGCGTTCTAGAAAATATGATAATAACCAAATTTAATGAGTGTAAAGAAGAAATTTTAAGTGAATTTAATAAGAGATTCAATATAATGAAAACCAACGTTGATTCGCTCTTAGAAACAGTCTCAGTTGATATAGAAAATGTTAAAGAGAGAGTTTCAAAACTAGAGACAGTTGTGCATGAAAAATTAGCACAACAAAATGAAACTGAACAATTTAAAGAACAAATAAATTATTTAAAAGCGCATGTAAGAAAACAGGAAAACTCAATAGTGGCCTGTGACATTCGTATTAATGGTATTCCTAGTGTAAACATATACAATGATAATTTATACACTATATACGAAAAATTGTGTGGAGCTGTACAAATTGCACCTATGACAGTTAAAGCTGTATATCGTGTTAAAAATACTAGGGGTAAGAAAGATATAGAAGACGCCCCGATTATAATAAAATTCTATAGTCCTTATGACCGCAACTATATGTTAAAAATGGTGACCACCTATATGAAAACTCATAAATCTCTGCTATATTTAAATAAAATTGGTATTCAAAGTCCTAAACCGTTTTTTGTTAATGAGAATCTTACTCCCGAAAATCATCGTATTTTCCTTGCTGCTCGGAAATTAAAAAACGAAGACCAACTAATAGCGTCAGCATTTACTAATAGGGGTCTAGTATACGTTCGTAAACTAGATAACGATGAACCTATACAAATTTATGACATTCAGATGTTAAAGGACTTATTTCGTTTTCAAAAAGACGTCAATACATGCCATGATGAAGAGCTGCCAGATCCGATTAATCAGTTTATTTTATAATCTTAACATAATGTTAAAATATTCTTATAATTGTTCAAATATTCTTTATAGTTATTTCAACATTTTTTATATTTCAAACACCTTTTTTCATTTAAAAATAACGTTTATGTACATTCGTGCTTGCATTGCTAGTAAATATTATTATTTATTTTTATTCTTAAATTATGGTTTTTCCAACCTATAATACGAGGGTTGGTTCTGAAGACAATATTTTTAGTATGATTAGATTACTTTCTAATAGAAAATCTGGTCTTAAAATCTGCCATTTGAATGCTCAAAGCCTAAACAACAAAATGGATGAATTTCGATTTATCTTTGAAGATTCCGGAGTAGACGTCGTGTGTGTCTCTGAAACTTGGTTTATTCCTGATGTCTGTGATAATTTTTATAACTTACGCGGCTATCGACTTTTTCGTGAAGATAGAGCTACTAACGCTGGTGGAGTTGCCATATATATGAAATCATCAATACACTGTAAGAAAATATATATGCAAACTGATAGCAATGGCGCTAATCCACATGGGGAGATAGAACATATGTTCTTAGAGATATTTAACGGAAGCATTAGGCTTTTATTAGGCACAATCTACAGGCCAAATAAAAGAATTAAAATGGATGACTGGCTAACCAAACTTGCAACAACAACAATGGGCTTTTCTGATGTTATTCTTGTTGGGGATTTTAACCACAATATATTAGAAAACAGGGAACTTATGGAAAGTATGTGCGCAATAGGTCTAGATTTAGTAAATTGCACAACACCAACACATTTTACTAAAACATCTAATACACTTCTTGATTTGTGTTTCGTTAACAACAAGTCCCGACTGCTACAATTTGACCAGATTTCTGCATCATTATTTTCAAAACACGATCTTCTTTTCTTAACATACTCTTTTAAAACTGAAGCCTGTAGCCATCGCACAATAACTTTCAGAGATTTTAAGAACATTGATTATCAGTCATTGGAGACTGAGCTGGCCATGATTTCGTGGAATCAAATCTTCTACATGCCTACTGTGGATAATCAGATAACGTTTTTACACAACAACTTTGATTCGCTTTACAACAAATATGTCGCACTTAAGTAAAAACGTATACGTGTGGAGCACCCATGGTTTTCCAATGCAATAAAATCGCTTATTGATGCTAGAAATTCTGCATATTCTAGATGGAAAAGGTTCAAAACAACTGAGCTTCATCAAGTTTTTAAATCACTTAGAAGAAAGGTAAACTCAGAGATTAAGATCGCAAAATCAAAATATTACGAGGAAAAATTTAAATCCGCTGTCTGCTCAAAAAAGAAATGGAAGGATGTTCGGAATATGGGTATTTTACATTGTGCAAACAATGGTCACATAGATAGCACTCTTGATGTTAATAAATTAAACTCAACTTTTACAAATATACCTACGCCTGAAGCAGATTTAAATTTTTACAATAATCTCTTTAGCGAAAGTACCAATAACTACACCAACAATATTAACGATAACATTCATGTCAACATATGCTTTGATTTTATTCGTTTTACTCAGGAAGATGTTCTGGAGTCTTTTTTGAATGTCAAATCTGAATCTGTGGGACATGATGGAATCCATCCAAAATTCTTAAAACTTATTCTGCCGTATATCATACCACATGTCACTTACCTTTTTAACACAATAATTACAACATCCTGTTACCCGTCTATGTGGAAACATGCCAAGATTGTACCGATACCAAAATCAGATAAGGACTATCGTCCAATTGCCATTTTACCTTTTTTGTCAAAGGTCTTTGAGCGTTTGCTTCATAAACAAATGTGCAAATACCTTTATGAAAATTCATTACTTACTGAGCGACAATCAGGTTTTAGACCTAAGCACAGTTGTCTTACGGCGCTTATTGATGTATCGGAGGAATTAAGATGCCAAATGGATGATAACAATATTTCTTTCTTAGTGTTACTAGACCATTCTAAGGCGTTTGACACCGTAGAACATTCGATTTTATGCCTTAAACTCAAGCATATGTTTAGGTTTTCATCAACAGCCGTAAAACTAATGTCGTCTTATTTGTGTAATAGATCGCAGTCAGTTTGCCATGGTTCTAAAAAATCTAATTGTTGCGCAGTTTCTAGAGGTGTACCCCAGGGATCCATACTTGGCCCTCTTCTATATGCCATGTATTCAAATGACTTACCTACCCAACTTCTACATTGTGGAATCCAAATGTATGCAGACGATGTACAGCTTTACATCAGCTGCGAGCCATCTAGAGTCATCGACTGTATTAGTAATTTAAACGAAGATCTGGACAGGATTAACCAATGGGCGACAAGAAATGGACTTTGTTTAAATGCCAGAAAGTCTCATGCGATAATAATAGGCAAACCAAAACGGTTTCCTTCTTTAATACCACCAATAAGGATTAATAATACAACAATTGAATTAGTTGAAACTGCTAAGAACCTAGGAATAATCTTTAATAAAAAACTAAATTGGTCAGACCACATAAATGCAATCTGTGGTAGAACATTTGCAATGTTACGTAATTTGTGGATCAGTCAGCATTATACGCCCTTAAAAATTAGAATGTTACTAGCAAAATCTTACCTACTGCCAACACTAATTTATGGATGTGAACTTTTCACAAACTGTGATTCGTCAAGTAAGAGAAAACTAAATGTAACATATAACAATATTGTCAGATATGTTTTTGGATTGAAACGTTTTTCTAGAATCTCACGCTATTCAAAGATAATATACAATATATCATTTGATAACCTGTTAAAGTGCCGTTCGTTAATTTTACTACACAAGATTATATACACAAAGCAGCCTAATTACTTGTATCGTAAACTAAATTTCTTTAGATCAAATAGGGGGAAAAAGATAACCAGTATCCAACATCGCGATGAGCAATCTAAGAAACACTTTTTAATTCACAAAATTAGTCTCTGGAACCATTTACCTCATAACTTTCAAACAACAAGCAATGCAAAGCACTTTAAATGTGAGATTTTCAAGTATTATTCGTAACAAAGATGATTTAATTTTATTTTATTTAAATATTAAACTTAATTGACACTTTCTATGATTTTATAGTAATACTGTGTAAAAATTGATAAAACAAACATTTAAAATTAGCATAACAAATGATAAATATGCCTGTTACAATTGCTCAAATTTAAATTTATTTTTTGTTAAAAATTTGAATTGTTATTTCTGTCATTAATTGTTTAATTTATTCTCTATAATTATATTTTATTTTTTATTTAATTGAAACTATGTATGTACATACATATGTATTTATTAACAATATTTTCCCAATGCTGTTAAAGAGACTTGGTCTTGTAGCATTGGCGTGCAAAAAAGAAATAAATAAATAAATAAATAAATAATAGGTGAAAAAAAATTGTAATAGGTGGAAAAAAATAACAACAAGTTAGAGTGCTATATTCGGCTGTGCCGAATCTTTGATACCCTCCACCGACAGATCGAATGTTTAAGGAGTAATATCTGTAAGATGTATATTTATTAATATTATCTTAAGCTGTGACAATTTGTTATTAATTATGGTTGTAGGCGTACTAAACTGTTTTCCTGTATAAGGGTTTCTATGGGGCCTAGGGTAAATTATGTACCGATCTTCACGAAATTTCACAGTCTTTTTCCCAGTTCTATAAGACTTTGATGTACCAAATTTTGTTATGATAGCATTATTTTTTACGGATTTAGGCGTACTAAACTGTTTTCCGGGAGTAGGGTTTATATGGGGCCCAGGGTAAATTATGGACCGATCTTCACGAAATTACACAATTTTATTTCTTGTCCAATAAAACTTTGATGTACCAAATTTTGTTATGATAGCATTATTTTCTACGTTTTTAGGCGTACTAAGTTGTTTTCCGGGAGTAAAGTTTATATGGGGCCTATGGTAAATTATGAACCGATCTTCACGAAATTTCAAAGATTTATTTTTAGTTCTATAAAACTTTGATGTACCAAATTTTGTTATGATAGCATTATTTTTTACGTTTTTAGGCGTACTAAGTTGTTTTCCGGAAGTAGGTTTTATATGGGGCCTATGGTAAATTATGGACCGATCTTCACGAAACTTAACAGTTTAATTTCTAGTCCTATGTAACTGTGACTTGCCAAAATTTGTAATGATAGCATTGTTAGTTAGGGTTTTAGGCTTAATATACTGTTTTCCGGGAGTAGGGCTTATATGGGGCCTAGGGTAAATTATTGACGGATCTTCACGAAATTTCACAGCGTGATTTCCAGTTAAATAAAACGAATTGTTGCGAAATCTTATATCATTCTGTGCATTTTTCCACCATTTATGTTAGTTTTTGTAACAAAATTATCAATTTTTTTAGGTGGTGGTTCCACATTTTGATTCATAGCTCAGATCCTATTGAACCGATTTTGCTGAATTTCAATCCCAAACTGCTTAGGATAACTACAAGCAATTTGACACCAAGTTTGTTGATTTCTTTTGAGTTTTTCGAAAGTGAGCGTGTTTTCAACAGACGGACAGACAGACGGACATGGCTAAATCGACTTAAAATTACTCAAGGACCCAGAATATAAATACTTTATAGGGTCTGAGATGAATAATAAAAAAGTTTCACACGGAATGACAAACTGAATATACCCTCTTCACAACTAATTGTGGTGGAGGGTATAATAACTAAGGTGCCCGAAGAGATTTGTGAATTAGCCTCACAAACACTCCCAACAAGGAGAGTAGGCCCAGCACAAATAGCAGAAATGCGTATATTGTGGTAAGCTCTCCGAGCGTGAGCAATGAAAACATTCGATACCCTGAATTAAATAAAAATTATGTAAGTGCAAAATGGTTTTCCATACAGCAATTTAAGTGCAAGTGTGCCCAACCTGAGCAAGTGTGTTGATCCGACCGTAAATGTGGTTCAAAGTGTGAAGTCGTCTGACCAGAGGAATAATAACGAAAAACCTGGAACATCACGATTAGCATTAATAAATACAGGAGCTGTGCCAAAAAGTACTAAAGTGCAAACAGGCGTGGACAGATATATTACAATAACTAAGAGAAAGGCTAGCCCTAGAGCCACCCAACAAGAACGCATGGCCAAACAATACAAAGGCTCTAACGTAGTCTCTTTGCCAACAAGTGGTAACAGATTCTCTGTACTATCCATACATGACGATGAAGAAGCAGAATCAGCTAATGGAACAGCCACTAAAGAAGTTAAACCGCGACCTATCTATCTGCGGGAGCAAACATCAAATAGCATAGTCAACATGTTGACGCAACTTGTAGGTAACAATAATTTCTACGTCGTTTCTATACGACGCGGGCAAATTCAAGAGACCAAAATTCAAGCCAGTACAGAAACGAACTTTCGTATTATATCAAGACACCTGGACGCAGAAAATAAAAGTTACTATACATATCAATTAAAAAGGGCTAAGGGTTTGATTATTGTTAAAAAGGCATAGATAGTTCTGTTCCTACAGAGGAAATAAAATCTGCCGTAGAGCTAGAGGGGTATGAGGTAAAATATGTTCATAACATTTTGAACAGGATTAAAGTTCCTCAACCAATGCACCGCATTGAGATATCGTTTGATTCATCGGTTCTCAAAACCAAAAATTCAGTTCATCCCATATACAACTTGCGTTACCTACTCAACAGAAGAATAACTGCTGAGGAGCCATTAAAACGAAAGGGTCCCTCCCAATGCACAAACTGCCAGGAATATGGGCATACGAAATCATATTGTAAATTGCCTCACGTATGTGTGGTTTGCGGCGACGCTCATAAAACCGCCTAATGTAATCGTTCTAAAGCTGACCCGAATGTTAAGAAATGCAGCAACTGTGGCGAAAATCACACGGCAAACTATAGGGGTTGTAAAGTCTTCTTGCATTTAAAAAGCTGCTTTAGTTCAAAAAGATACTCACTCCCAATATGGTCCGTCGTATGCGCCCAGCCAAGCCGCTGGCTCTATTGCTAGTACTACACAAACAAACAAACAAAACCAATCATATGCACAAGTCTTAAAAGGAAACTCTAATGCGAAAAATCCCCCGAGTACTTCCAACGCAAAGCAACCTCCATACGCTAATGTTCCTAGGGAAGTTCTTTAAATGCGTTCTGGAAATATACCTAGCTCAATCGAAAATTTAATTCAAACTATGAATAACTTCATGGCCACTATGCAGAACATGTTTCAGGAAATGATGCGAAACATGCTTCTGCAAGTTCTACTCAACAAAAAATTAACCAGTTAAAAATATGTTTCTGGAATGCAAACGGGTTATCCCAACATAAACACGAAGTTGCAAACTTTCTTCGTAGGCATGAAATCGACGTTCTTCTTGTCTCTGAAACACACTTTACTCATAAAAACTGCTTTAGGGTAAATGGATACCTTACGTATGACACAAAACATCCCAGCGGACGGGCTTGTGGTGGCACAGCCATAATTGTGCACAAACACATCAGACACTTACCATTGCCAGAGTTCGAAGAAGATTGTATCCAGGCCACATCTATAAATCTTACATATTTCAAACTTACGTTGTCATCCATTTATTGTCCCCCGAGGCACAAAATTGAACACGATAAATTTCTCAACTTCTTCTCCACATTGGGCCAGAAATTCATTGCTGCTGGCGATTACAACGCTAAACATACATATTGGGGCTCCAGACTTATTAGTCCTAGAGGTAATCAGCTATACAATACCGTAACTGCAAATAATTTTAATGTCGTATCGAGTGGAGAGCCTACCTATCGGCCAACCGACTTCAACAAGCTACCAAACCTTATTGACTTTGCTGTAATTAAAAACATCAAGCGCGATCAGGTACTAGTTAGTTCCTCCTATGATCTATCGACTGATCATTCACCTTCAATCCTCATTTTGAAAGGCAAGTCTGACGCCGCAGCTGCAAACTTTATTTCCTATCCAAACAGAAACACAAATTGGTTAAAGTATAAAATGTATGTGAGCTCTCACGTATCACAGTGCATTCCCCTAAAAAATTAATCTGACATCCAAATAGCTGTCAACCGATTTACAGAAGTCTTGGATTCTGCAGTAAGAAATGCAACCCCAATCAAGCGGACAATTAAACGTGCTCCTTACAATACATCGACGGATATAGATACCCTTATCAGACAAAAAAGGAAGTTAAGAAGACAATGGCAAAACAGTCGTTCCCCAACCACTAAGGCCCAACTACAATTATGCCTCAGCCTAGATGCCACAAAAAACTCCAATTACAGCTTATGGAAGGCTGTATGGCTGTTGGCTCTCAAGCTGTTGTGCTGTAAAATCGAATGCTGTTGGATATGATGGATTGCATCCCAAATTTGTTAAAGCTATGCTACCTGCAGTGTTACCTTATCTACCTTTTTAACACAATAATTACGAAAAGTGAATTTCCAAAAAATTGGAAATATGCCAAAATTATTCCTATACCAAAGTCCAAAATTATTCCTTTACCAAAATTCAGGCCTGTTGCAATTCTACCATATTTATCGAAGGTGTATGAAAAGCTGCTTCACCAAGAAATGAACAAATACCTACATGATAATACTTTGCTAACTGATAGACAATCAGGTTTTCGTGGTAAGCACAGATGCGTTACCGCCCTTATTAATGTGTCGGGAGATATACGTGAAAGTATTGATGATGGTGATATATGTTTTCTTGTTCTTTTAGATCACTCTAAAGCATTTGACACGGTCGACCACAATATTCTATGCACGAAGCTATTGACAATGTTTAATTTTTCATCCTCGTCAACCAAACTCATATCGACTTACTTATCTGGACGTTTCCAATCTGTGTTTTCTAATAACCAAAATTCACGTGCTTTGCCTGTGATTAAGGGTGTGCCTCAGGGCTCAATTCTGGGTCCACTTCTTTTTTCGATCTATATAAATGATCTAGTTGAACATCTATCATACAGCAGAATTCATTTGTATGCTGACGATGTGCAGATATATATAAATAGTTAAATAGATAAAATTACTACTTGCGTGGATAAATTGAATGCAGATCTGGCTAATGTACACACTTGGGCAACAGCTAATGGACTATGCTTTAATCCATCTAAATCGAAATGCCTAATTATAACCCGTAAGTCAGTAAACTTGATTACTGAACCAACAGTATCTATTAATAATCAACCAATTCAAGTTGTAAACTCAACCAAAAATTTGGGTATCATTTTTAATAATACTCTTTCTTGGTCTGATCATATTAATGCCGCAGCCGGAAAAACCCACTCAATGATACGTACACTTTGGACTACTCAATACCTTACCCCACTCAATATTCGTATTTTGCTTGCCAAAACCTATCTTATACCTACTTTGTTGTATGAATGTGAAATGTTTGCCAAGCTTGATTCTACTACTAAGAAAAAACTTACCGTGACTTATAACTCCATATTAAGATATGTTTTCAACTTAAGAAAATATGATCATATCTCAGCATTTGAGAAACGTCTTTTTGGGGTTAACATTATTGATCTTTTGGAGATAAGAACTTTGTTACTCTTTCATAAAATTATTTTCACAAGTGAACCAAAATACTTATTTAACAGATTAGTCCCTACTCGATCTAGAAGATATAATGATTTGATACAAATCAGATATAGAACCTCTTTCTCTGAACATCATTTTTATATTTTTGCTATACGTCTTTGGAACGAGCTACCGCCAAATCTACAATTTATTAGTAACGCTTTGCAATTCAAAAAAGAAATTTTTAAACATTACAATTAATCATAATTGTTTTTGATTTGTCTTATAATTGTATAAAGTATGCTTGTATTGCTCTTGCCAATGTAGTTTTTTCATAATTTTTTATTATTTTTTTGCTACTTATTATAAAATTATTTTAAATTATTTTTTTTTTATTGTAATAATTATGCTTATTAACATTGTAATAATTCTGTGCGATAATAATAAGATTCTAAATCTTGTAGCACAGAGACACAAATTAAATAAATAAATAAATAAATAAATAAAATAAATAAATAAATAAAATAAATAAATAAATATGAAATGCCCTATAAACCAAGAATCTTCATTAAGACTGGAAAACCGCACTTGGGCCAAAAACACAAATGAAAAATTAAACGCTTTCGCGGGCCACCTTGAGAAAGTTTTCACGCAACATGATGCACATACTTGTTCCCGTCGTCTAATCAGTCCTGATAAGGTAAACCATCCAATAAAATTTAACAGAACTCAAGTAAAATCTGCAATAGGAAAAGTGAATATTAGAAAATCTCCCGGACCTGACCGCATCACAGGGTCAATGATAAGAACCTTACCCTCGTCTGCTTCTAGAATCTTGCTGCTCTTGCTTTAACGCGATATTAAGAGTCGGATACTTCCCAGCCTCATGGAAGAGGCCTATAATTGTTTTGATTCCCAAGCCAGGAAAAGATGCTAGCCAGGTTGCGTCGTACAGACCGATAAGCTTATTATCAATCCTATCGAAGCGTTTCGAAAAAATATTCGTTTTCATTATAACTCCTCATTTGAATGAACACGATATCATCCCGGATCACTAGTTCGGATTCAGAGCGAAACATGGTACAATAGAACAAGTGCATAGAATTGTCACCCTAATTAGATCGGCGCACAGTGGGAAATTTTACGAGAAGGCGGTCAAAATTCCATAACTTTTGACTGGATCGGTATTTTTTTATGCGATTTTTTTTGCTCGATAGGTGCGATGTTAGGCTTTAATTTGCACTATAAAACGTAAAATAGGACTGATAGGAGCAAAAGTTATGGGGAGTTCAAAATGCATTTTCATTTTTTTGTTGAGTTTCGGTGTAAAAGTTGAATGTTTCAAATATGATTTTTTTATAATTTATCATTATTTCTCTTGTATTTTACAACTGATACTTATTTTTTTATTGTCGAACTTAGATCCTGTCAGAAAATGCCAATATTTGGCCCCTGTAAATTTTTAGTCCCAATATTCACAGGGGCCAAAGGTTGGCTTTTTTGGGACGAGACGAGTTGTTATAAGGATACAACTGAAAAGGAATATTTTGAAAAATGCCCAAATAGCATTCTTGGCTATCGATAACATTTTAGGTAATTCAACTTTTATTTTTGGTTTGAGATGTATGTGTATTTTATTTTTATATATTAACTAGCTTAACCTGGTGAGCTTCGCTACACTTCTTTAACCACTTCTTGAAATGAGAGATATTTAATATATACATCCTATGGGAGGTATTTCCCCCCTGCGCCTACCCGCTTTATTTTTTTTCTCAAAAGTGTGGTATACCATAAGAGTGACTTCTACAAAGTTTGAACATTCTTACTATAACAATTCTTAAGATATGCGATATTAAACATTGGCGTCCTATGGGGGTGACACTTCCCCCGCTGCAATTTTATTTCAATTTTGGGGCTCAGTAGATCCTACTACAAAAAGTTCAGCAAAATGCGTCCAGCGGCTCTTAAGATATGCGATAATTAATATTGGCATCCTATGGGGGGTACCAATTCCCCTGTCCCTATCAAAAAAATAAGTAGCCTATTTTATTTTTAGGGCTCACGTTATGTTACTTTAAAAATTTCAGGAAAATCGGTTCAGTAGTTTCGTAGTCTATAAGCCAACAAACAAACAAACATACAAACATTTTTCATTTTTGTATATATGTATATAGATGCTCGCGGAAGAATCTGTAGTCTTTGTTCCTTTTTTCTTGCGCTTCTTCAGATAGATCTCCAACTGGTATAAAATTTTATGAACTGTGAGTAGTGTGTTTGTGCCGCTCCTACGGCACTTTTTTCATACAAAAGTTGGGTGCATGGTGTAAGTGTTGCCAAGTTTTTATTATATTGGCCATTTTAGTGATTTTTTTTAAATAAAAAACGCTTAAAATATTTATAATAGGAATATGAATTAAAAAACCGGGAAAGCAAAATACCAACAAAATGGGTATTTTGACGGGATTTTAGCATCGACTTGAATATTAATTTAGGATTTTTATTTGAATATTAATTTAATTATTTATATATATATATATATATAATAGGCAAATGGTTTGAAGGTTATCTATTTTGATTACGCTGCATCGGCTTTCTAGCTACTTTTTCCATACAAAAGTGAGAAGAATACTGGCAGAATTGCCAAGCTTTTATTATTACATTTTAGCGCTTTTTTTCAGTACTATTATTATGGAAAAATAAAAAAACGCTACAAATTTTTAAAAATACTGTTTAGATGCAAATACGAATATGAGTGTAAAAGGGAAATGACGTGTAAAGAAAGTTGTTTATTTAGGAGGTGTGATATTTTTGTTAATTGTATAATTTCTTCGTGTACATGTCAGTCTTGAAGATTTTAAAAATTTTGTGAGGGATGATAATTTTACTTGTGCATAAGATTTTGTGGGAAAATTTTTTTTTATTTATTTAGTAGCAGGTGTTAAATTTCTTCGTGTACGTGTCTTGAAGATTTTAAAATTTTGTGAGGGATGATAATTTTACTTGTGCGTTTCGTATTAACGATAAAACTGATCGTGGAATAATTATTTTTAGTTTTTCAGTTATTGTGTGTGTGTTTAGAATAGTTAATGACTTTGTTGCATAGGTTTTGTAGTGACTTTTTATATACATACCTCGGTAGGCTTGTGGGATAGTGAGGTAATCTCAGTATAAGGGTTGCATATTTGATTATCACCAGAGACTATGGTCTGTTTTACTATAGCAGACTAAGGATCTAAGCCACTATTGATCGGTTGTGTGTGTGTGTATGTGTGTGTGTGTGTATGATTGATAATGATTATTCATGTGAAAAGTAGGATTCCATCCTCTTTTTTTGTATCAACAGCAACCAGCTGCACATTAGCTATGTTTACATAAATAATCAGAATTATATTACAAAAAGTAGAAAGTAACTTCTTGGTTTTACTTATATATCCTTAATAATTTTCGTTATCGCACTCTACTCCTCCTTATATATAACAACAACAAAAACATTAGCAACTTAGAATATACATGAATAGAGCTGACGCAGTTGTAACAAGTCTAACAAACAGAAAACAAATCCAAAAAAAAAAAAAAATGTTTTGTTTTCTGAAATTCTTTAATTGTACTAAAATAAGCCCCGCCCCTTATTTATAAATTTGTTAACTAATGAAATATGACGGGACTGTACCAAAAATATGATTAATTGTGAAATTAAAACTGTTGATTGAGCATGCTTAATCATGTTTATAATTATTAAATATCACAAATACATTAATAAGACTAACCTAGCAATATCAAAAGCAAACATGATTGAACATGAATATTATTTTTGTCAAGCTAATAGGGCCTAAATTTCTTCAATGTAAATAAAATTCAATTTTTATTTCAATATTTTGTTTAAAAGTAAAATTTGTATCTATAATAAAGAGATATAAATATTAAATGAAATGGAAAAAATTTTGTTCTTGTACGTGTCTTGAAGATTTTAAATTTTGTGAGGGATGATAATTTTACTTGTGCGTATTCATATTGATGATTTACAAGTTGTTTATTATGTGGAAGGTGTGAAATTTCTTCGTGTACGTGTCTTGAAGATTTTAAAATTTTGTGAGGGATGATAATTTTACCTGTGCGTTTTCGTATTAAAGATAAAACTGATCGTAGAATAATTATTTTTTTAGTTTTTTTCAGTTATTGTGTATGTGTTTAGAATAGTTAATGACTTTGTTGCATAGGTTTTCTAGTGACTGTTTGCTTTGAATGCCTCGGTAGGCTTGTGGGATCAACCACTTTTTTTATATCAACAGCAACCGACATCACTTTTAATTACATTTAACAAATAGAAGGAGTTGTAATTTTTGGGTTTTGTTAATCTTAAATAGAATTATATATATATATTTTTTTATTTACGCAGATTTAATTATCACAAGATACTCTGGTCTGTTTCACTACAACGGACTAAAGGTCAAAGTAACTATTAATCGGTTAATTAAGTTAGCATATAATTTTTGTTGATAACACTTAATAAGCATTTTCTAAAAACATTTGCAGATAGTTTCACTATTACTCAATGTTTATAACCATTTATTTTTTTTTTTTTTCTAGTTTGATACTCTATAATATAAGTTTAATGAAGAATTTTTCTATGGTTTGATACTCTACAATGACAGTATAGTTAAGAATTTAGTTCAATCCATGGATACACGGCATACAGTTAATAATTATACATTATACATACAAATACAATAAAATTTCCATTTTATTAACCATAGTACATGATTTATTAATTGTTTTAATAATATTTAGTAAAAGTTTATATATAGTATAAACTTGAAGTCGACTATACCAATAGAATATTAAATGTTACTGAAAAAAGGAAATCATATTACAAAATCAATTAAGATGATCTAAAAAAGAGTATTACATAGGAGTTTTGAATATTTAATAAGGAAATATCTGTTATATCTGCTTATAATTATCAGTTACGAATTTAAAGATAACAAATTTGTTTTATAATTAGTACAGCTTTATATGTTTTTTTTTCTAGTTTATTAACCATACATTATCATACCATACCATTATAATCCATAGAATATAAAACAATTTAAAATAGTTAAATCCGCAAAAGAAAATCACAAACTTTATTTATTTATGTAAAACCTTACTCCATTAATCATTTATTTATACTTTATATATACTAATACCATGAAATGAATAGTTCAATAACCATATTATATGGTTTATTTAATGTTTTGTATACCGTTTTGTAATTCCTATAATTTGTTTTCCTATTATTTCCCTTATATATTTAATATTTATACACTTCCATACATCCTTAAATATACATTCTATTTTAAGCATTTCTACTATACATATATAAAAATTTTTTTTCTTATACTAACATTCTATATTTAATCTTAGTATTATAATCTTACTCTTGATTTTAATCTTAGTCTTAGTGTTAATCTTAGTAGTAGTCTTTTGATCTTGGTTTTATAGTTTCGGATTTCGATCTTGTTTTTTTTTTTTGTTTATAGACTTGCAACATTACTCTTATATTACTCTTGCGTGCTGCTTTGTTTACGTTTTCTTAGACTGAATACATATATGGAAATTTAAAATTTCTTTAATTACATATAAAATATCTATCTACTGTTATACGAATGCGTTGAACTTAGTGTTTTCAATTGAAATATTAAACTTCGATTTTAAACAGACATATGCATCTTTTATTTTATATAGGAAATTAATACTCGGTACTAGCGACAACCTCGAAGCTTGCACCGACCCCAGTTTTCATAACGTGCAAGAATCGAGTTTCTACTATACTTCATTCTCATCAAACTAATCACACAAGGCGATTTTAAGAAAATCCATACTAATCCTTTCCATTTTATCAAATCTATCCATTATATTATTATTTTAATTTTAACAATTCTTATAAATTCAATTCAGTTCTCACATAATTTAATTCATTCTATATACAACCTTAACCAGTAACTCATATTTATATATACAGTTTTTTCAAACCACTTTTAAAAACATATTTTGATTTTTACTTGTCTACTATATTAAAAAATAATCTATTAACTTAAATGAAAATTTAGGTTTATATTAAGTAATTTGATTATACGCTGAGATACGCTGATGGTTTTTCTACCTTAAATTTATATATTGGATAGAAAGTTACATCTGAATGTAGTGTTTCGATAAGAATGTCTCTATATTACTTTAAATCAGGTTTCTTATAATACAAAGTTTTTGAATGAAATATTAACAATCCTAATGTTAATTTCAATATAATTTCATTTAAATCATATATACATACATATAAATATTAATTTGTTAGAATCAAACCATCAATTACCATCATGATCTTATTAATGTCATATATATTTTTTTTTTTCATTATTTTTATTATTCGTTAAAAACTTTATATTCTTATATATAGGAGATGCATATGATTTGGGATTTCTCCTTCATTTTAAAATTGTTTGATTTTACAATTTTTATATTAGTTATTTCAGCCTCTTCATTATCATTATGATCATTATCATAATCATCATAATTAAGATCAGTAATATTCTTTGCTCATTAAAAACAACAATTCTATTATCTTATGTTTTTTTTTTCTAGTTTGCTACTCTATAATATTAGTTTAATGAAGAGTTTTTCTATAGCACGAAATGAATAGTTTAATAACCATATTATATGATTTATTTAATGTTTTTGCATACAGTTTTGTAATTCCTATAATTTGTTTTCCTTTTATTTCCCCTTCTATACTTAATATTTATATACCTCCATACATCCTTAAATATACATTATGTTTTGAGCATTTCTTTACTATACATATATATAAATTTTTTCCTTCACTAACATTCCTATATTTAATCTTAATCTTATGATCTTAGTCTTGATTTTAATTAATCTTAATCTTAGTGTTAATCTTGATAGTAGCCTTTTAGTCTTGGTTTTATAGTTTCGGATCTCAATCTTAGTTTTTGTATAGACATCTCATTTACAAACCTATAACTTCAATCTAATCAAACCTATCACACAAGACGATTGTCTTCTGTTTTTCAAGAAAATCCATACTAATCCTTTCAATTTTATCAACTCTATCCATTATATTATTATTTTAATTTTAACAAATCTTATAAATTCTATTCAGTTCTCACATAATTTTATTCATTGTATATACAATCCTTAACCATTATCTCATATTTATAGATACAGTTTTTCAATACACTTTTAAAAACATATTTTGATTTTTACTTGTCTACTATATTAAAAAATAATCCATAAACTTAAATGAAAATTTAGGTTTATATTAAGTAATTTGATTAAACACTGAGATACGCTGATGGTTTTTCTACCTTAAATTTATATATTGAATAGAAAGTTACATCTGAATGTAGTGTTTCGGTAAGAATGTCTCTATATTACTTTAAATCAGGTTTCTTATAATACAGAGTTTTTAAATGAAATATCAACAATCCTAATGTTAATTTCAATATAATTTCATTTAAATCATATATACATACATATAAATATTAATTTGTTAGAATCAAACCATCAATTACCATCATGATCTTATTAATGTCATATATTTTTTTTTTCATTATTTTTATTATTCGTTAAAAACTTTATATTCTTATATGTAGGAGATACATATGATTTAGGATTTCTCCTTCATTTTAAACTTGTTTGAAAATTTTCATATTAGGTATTTCAACCTTTTCATTATTATTATACTCATCATAATCATCATAATTGAGATTAGTTATATTCTTTTCTCATTAAAACCAACAATTCTATTATCATAATCATCAAAATTGAGTTTAAATATATTTTGTTTTTATTTTTTCGTTGAAACCAACAAATCATAATCATTATTATCAAAATCAGGTTTATATATGTTTTTTTTTTTTTTTTTTTATTCAAGATACTTTAACATCATCATAACCAGAAATATTATTTTACAAATGTTGATATTGTGATTTTAATTAAACTGGTTATAATCACCTAAGGTTGAAATGATAGAGATGTTGTTTAATTCTGATGACTAATTCACATTTATTAAGACATATAGATAATAACAGAATTGATAGAGGATTCATAATTGAATAACTTTGAATAAGAATTGAGCTTATAGTTGGATGTAAGTACGATTTAAACAATAATAACCGACATCGAATAAGTGATTCATCATTTTATTTAATTGAAAACATACCACTTTACATCAAGATACCTTATTTTTAATCTGGTAGCATAAAGCAGTTACCTATTTTTGATCTGGTAACGTATAAACAGAGAGAATTAATATCAGATTTAAATAACAAACCAAATATAAGATACATTATATAATCCAACAACAACAACAACAACAATATATTCAACATGAATTGATTCGAAATAAAATACACACAATTCTTAAATACATTCAATTAGTTTGTCTTATGATTATACTTTAGCTGAGAGAGATTAATACCATATACATATTTAAACGTTATGCACTTACAACATAAAATTCAAAGTTTATTAACCATAATATATGGTTTTATATAATGTTTTAACAGCAATCATTAAAAATTTATATATAATATAAACTTATAGTTGACTATACCATCAGAATATTGACTGATAATATCACAATAGAATCATATTACACAAACAATATATAGAATATTATAAAGAGAAAGGTATAAACTCATATGTCTATAGGTAACAGTTAAGAATTTTACAATATATTGGTTTAAGATATGTTATTTCTAATTAAGAGTTTAGTTTGATGGTTCTTGGAAGTTTATTTTCAATATAAATACATACATACATATTTGCTGATTTATTCCTATTTGATAATTTTTGATTTGATTGTTTTTTTTCTTTTTACCTACAACACATTAATGAAATGGATATACATTAATGATGATGTTTTTTAACACTTTTAAATATTTGTTAAATATAGCTACATCAACTTCTTAATACATCGAATCAACTTACTGAGAATTAATTTTTAAATTAATATTTTGATATCCGTATACCCAGCTGATAGGCTGGTTGTGTATAGGTTTACATGATAATCACAAATTTCTTTAAAATAATAAAATTTCATTGAATTAACTCTCAAATTGCAACCATACCCATAAAGTAAAGATAGTACATCCCATATAAATTTATACTTTTACATTAAATTATTTAGTTTCACTATGTTCTCATCATGATTAATATAGAAAATCATATTTTCATATACCCACACCACAAAAGTGAAGAGTATATTAGATACACGTTAATACTAATCCTAGTTACCTTTTGATATACTA
Source organism: Pollenia angustigena (assembly GCA_930367215.1). Taxonomy (NCBI): domain Eukaryota; kingdom Metazoa; phylum Arthropoda; class Insecta; order Diptera; family Polleniidae; genus Pollenia; species Pollenia angustigena. The sequence goes on along the minus strand of OV884061.1, from coordinate 2,663,273 downwards.
AATCAACTTATTTACTTAGAATTACTTTTTAAAACAATTTAAACATGAACCAATTCGACTGGTTGGTGGGCTGTTCATATAAAACTAAAAATTTGAACTGATGAGTTTTGCGTTTGTGTTCTATAAATCACACAATAGACAGCTAGCTGTGCATGTAAACCTAAAAATCAAATTTTATTTTTAGTTTTATATGAACAGCCCACCAACCAGTCGAATTGGTTCATGTTTAAATTGTTTTAAAAAGTAATTCTAAGTAAATAAGTTGATTTAGTATATCAAAAGGTAACTAGGATTAGTATTAACGTGTATCTAATATACTCTTCACTTTTGTGGTGTGGGTATATGAAAATATGATTTTCTATATTAATCATGATGAGAACATAGTGAAACTAAATAATTTAATGTAAAAGTATAAATTTATATGGGATGTACTATCTATACTTTATGGGTATGGTTGCAATTTGAGAGTTAATTCAATGAAATTTTATTATTTTAAAGAAATTTGTGATTATCATGTAAACCTATACACAACCAGCCTATCAGCTGGGTATACGGATATCAAAATATTAATTTAAAAATTAATTCTCAGTAAGTTGATTCGATGTATTAAGAAGTTGATGTAGCTATATTTAACAAATATTTAAAAGTGTTAAAAAACATCATCATTAATGTATATCCATTTCATTAATGTGTTGTAGGTAAAAAGAAAAAAAACAATCAAATCAAAAATTATCAAATAGGAATAAATCAGCAAATATGTATGTATGTATTTATATTGAAAATAAACTTCCAAGAACCATCAAACTAAACTCTTAATTAGAAATAACATATCTTAAACCAATATATTGTAAAATTCTTAACTGTTACCTATAGACATATGAGTTTATACCTTTCTCTTTATAATATTCTATATATTGTTTGTGTAATATGATTCTATTGTGATATTATCAGTCAATATTCTGATGGTATAGTCAACTATAAGTTTATATTATATATAAATTTTTAATGATTGCTGTTAAAACATTATATAAAACCATATATTATGGTTAATAAACTTTGAATTTTATGTTGTAAGTGCATAACGTTTAAATATGTATATGGTATTAATCTCTCTCAGCTAAAGTATAATCATAAGACAAACTAATTGAATGTATTTAAGAATTGTGTGTATTTTATTTCGAATCAATTCATGTTGAATATATTGTTGTTGTTGTTGTTGTTGTTGGATTATATAATGTATCTTATATTTGGTTTGTTATTTAAATCTGATATTAATTCTCTCTGTTTATACGTTACCAGATCAAAAATAGGTAACTGCTTTATGCTACCAGATTAAAAATAAGGTATCTTGATGTAAAGTGGTATGTTTTCAATTAAATAAAATGATGAATCACTTATTCGATGTCGGTTATTATTGTTTAAATCGTACTTACATCCAACTATAAGCTCAATTCTTATTCAAAGTTATTCAATTATGAATCCTCTATCAATTCTGTTATTATCTATATGTCTTAATAAATGTGAATTAGTCAACAGAATTAAACGGATAACATCTCTATCATTTCAACCTTAGGTGATTATAACCAGTTTAATTAAAATCACAATATCAACATTTGTAAAAATAATATTTCTGGTTATGATGATGTTAAAGTATCTTGAATAAAAAAAAAAAAAAAAAAACATATATAAACCTGATTTTGATAATAATGATTATGATTTGTTGGTTTCAACGAAAAAATAAAAACAAAATATATTTAAACTCAATTTTGATGATTATGATAATAGAATTGTTGGTTTTAATGAGAAAAGAATATAACTAATCTCAATTATGATGATTATGATGAGTATAATAATAATGAAAAGGTTGAAATACCTAATATGAAAATTTTCAAATCAAACAAGTTTAAAATGAAGGAGAAATCCTAAATCATATGTATCTCCTACATATAAGAATATAAAGTTTTTAACGAATAATAAAAATAATGAAAAAAAAAATATATGACATTAATAAGATCATGATGGTAATTGATGGTTTGATTCTAACAAATTAATATTTATATGTATGTATATATGATTTAAATGAAATTATATTGAAATTAACATTAGGATTGTTGATATTTCATTTAAAAACTCTGTATTATAAGAAACCTGATTTAAAGTAATATAGAGACATTCTTACCGAAACACTACATTCAGATGTAACTTTCTATTCAATATATAAATTTAAGGTAGAAAAACCATCAGCGTATCTCAGTGTTTAATCAAATTACTTAATATAAACCTAAATTTTCATTTAAGTTTATGGATTATTTTTTAATATAGTAGACAAGTAAAAATCAAAATATGTTTTTAAAAGTGTATTGAAAAACTGTATCTATAAATATGAGATAATGGTTAAGGATTGTATATACAATGAATAAAATTATGTGAGAACTGAATAGAATTTATAAGATTTGTTAAAATTAAAATAATAATATAATGGATAGAGTTGATAAAATTGAAAGGATTAGTATGGATTTTCTTGAAAAACAGAAGACAATCGTCTTGTGTGATAGGTTTGATTAGATTGAAGTTATAGGTTTGTAAATGAGATGTCTATACAAAAACTAAGATTGAGATCCGAAACTATAAAACCAAGACTAAAAGGCTACTATCAAGATTAACACTAAGATTAAGATTAATTAAAATCAAGACTAAGATCATAAGATTAAGATTAAATATAGGAATGTTAGTGAAGGAAAAAATTTATATATATGTATAGTAAAGAAATGCTCAAAACATAATGTATATTTAAGGATGTATGGAGGTATATAAATATTAAGTATAGAAGGGGAAATAAAAGGAAAACAAATTATAGGAATTACAAAACTGTATGCAAAAACATTAAATAAATCATATAATATGGTTATTAAACTATTCATTTCGTGCTATAGAAAAACTCTTCATTAAACTAATATTATAGAGTAGCAAACTAGAAAAAAAAAACATAAGATAATAGAATTGTTGTTTTTAATGAGCAAAGAATATTACTGATCTTAATTATGATGATTATGATAATGATCATAATGATAATGAAGAGGCTGAAATAACTAATATAAAAATTGTAAAATCAAACAATTTTAAAATGAAGGAGAAATCCCAAATCATATGCATCTCCTATATATAAGAATATAAAGTTTTTAACGAATAATAAAAATAATGAAAAAAAAAAAATATATATGACATTAATAAGATCATGATGGTAATTGATGGTTTGATTCTAACAAATTAATATTTATATGTATGTATATATGATTTAAATGAAATTATATTGAAATTAACATTAGGATTGTTAATATTTCATTCAAAAACTTTGTATTATAAGAAACCTGATTTAAAGTAATATAGAGACATTCTTATCGAAACACTACATTCAGATGTAACTTTCTATCCAATATATAAATTTAAGGTAGAAAAACCATCAGCGTATCTCAGCGTATAATCAAATTACTTAATATAAACCTAAATTTTCATTTAAGTTAATAGATTATTTTTTAATATAGTAGACAAGTAAAAATCAAAATATGTTTTTAAAAGTGGTTTGAAAAAACTGTATATATAAATATGAGTTACTGGTTAAGGTTGTATATAGAATGAATTAAATTATGTGAGAACTGAATTGAATTTATAAGAATTGTTAAAATTAAAATAATAATATAATGGATAGATTTGATAAAATGGAAAGGATTAGTATGGATTTTCTTAAAATCGCCTTGTGTGATTAGTTTGATGAGAATGAAGTATAGTAGAAACTCGATTCTTGCACGTTATGAAAACTGGGGTCGGTGCAAGCTTCGAGGTTGTCGCTAGTACCGAGTATTAATTTCCTATATAAAATAAAAGATGCATATGTCTGTTTAATATCGAAGTTTAATATTTCAATTGAAAACACTAAGTTCAACGCATTCGTATAACAGTAGATAGATATTTTATATGTAATTAAAGAAATTTTAAATTTCCATATATGTATTCAGTCTAAGAAAACGTAAACAAAGCAGCACGCAAGAGTAATATAAGAGTAATGTTGCAAGTCTATAAACAAAAAAAAAAAACAAGATCGAAATCCGAAACTATAAAACCAAGATCAAAAGACTACTACTAAGATTAACACTAAGACTAAGATTAAAATCAAGATTAAGATTATAATACTAAGATTAAATATAGAATGTTAGTATAAGAAAAAAAATTTTTATATATGTATAGTAGAAATGCTTAAAATAGAATGTATATTTAAGGATGTATGGAAGTGTATAAATATTAAATATATAAGGGAAATAATAGGAAAACAAATTATAGGAATTACAAAACGGTATACAAAACATTAAATAAACCATATAATATGGTTATTGAACTATTCATTTCATGGTATTAGTATATATAAAGTATAAATAAATGATTAATGGAGTAAGGTTTTACATAAATAAATAAATAAAGTTTGTGATTTTCTTTTGCGGATTTAACTATTTTAAATTGTTTTATATTCTATGGATTATAATGGTATGGTATGATAATGTATGGTTAATAAACTAGAAAAAAAAACATATAAAGCTGTACTAATTATAAAACAAATTTGTTATCTTTAAATTCGTAACTGATAATTATAAGCAGATATAACAGATATTTCCTTATTAAATATTCAAAACTCCTATGTAATACTCTTTTTTAGATCATCTTAATTGATTTTGTAATATGACTTCCTTTTTTCAGTAACATTTAATATTCTATTGGTATAGTCGACTTCAAGTTTATACTATATATAAACTTTTACTAAATATTATTAAAACAATTAATAAATCATGTACTATGGTTAATAAAATGGAAATTTTATTGTATTTGTATGTATAATGTATAATTATTAACTGTATGCCGTGTATCCATGGATTGAACTAAATTCTTAACTATACTGTCATTGTAGAGTATCAAACCATAGAAAAATTCTTCATTAAACTTATATTATAGAGTATCAAACTAGAAAAAAAAAAAAATAAATGGTTATAAACATTGAGTAATAGTGAAACTATCTGCAAATGTTTTTAGAAAATGCTTATTAAGTGTTATCAACAAAAATTATATGCTAACTTAATTAACCGATTAATAGTTACTTTGACCTTTAGTCCGTTGTAGTGAAACAGACCAGAGTATCTTGTGATAATTAAATCTGCGCAAATAAAAATATATATATATATATATAATTCTATTTAAGATTAACAAAACCCAAAAATTACAACTCCTTCTATTTGTTAAATGTAATTAAAAGTGATGTCGGTTGCTGTTGATATAAAAAAGTGGTTGATCCCACAAGCCTACCGAGGCATTCAAAGCAAACAGTCACTAGAAAACCTATGCAACAAAGTCATTAACTATTCTAAACACATACACAATAACTGAAAAAAACTAAAAAAATAATTATTCTACGATCAGTTTTATCTTTAATACGAAAACGCACAGGTAAAATTATCATCCCTCACAAAATTTTAAAATCTTCAAGACACGTACACGAAGAAATTTCACACCTTCCACATAATAAACAACTTGTAAATCATCAATATGAATACGCACAAGTAAAATTATCATCCCTCACAAAATTTAAAATCTTCAAGACACGTACAAGAACAAAATTTTTTCCATTTCATTTAATATTTATATCTCTTTATTATAGATAAAAATTTTACTTTTAAACAAAATATTGAAATAAAAATTGAATTTTATTTACATTGAAGAAATTTAGGCCCTATTAGCTTGACAAAAATAATATTCATGTTCAATCATGTTTGGTTTTGATATTGCTAGGTTAGTCTTATTAATGTATTTGTGATATTTAATAATTATAAACATGATTAAGCATGCTCAATCAACAGTTTTAATTTCACAATTAATCATATTTTTGGTACAGTCCCGTCATATTTCATTAGTTAACAAATTTATAAATAAGGGGCGGGGCTTATTTTAGTACAATTAAAGAATTTGAGAAAACAAAACATTTTTTTTTTTTTTGGATTTGTTTTCTGTTTGTTAGACTTGTTACAGCTGCGTCAGCTCTATTCATGTATATTCTAAGTTGCTAATGTTTTTGTTGTTGTTATATATAAGGAGGAGTAGAGTGCGATAACGAAAATTATTAAGGATATATAAGTAAAACCAAGAAGTTACTTTCTACTTTTTGTAATATAATTCTGATTATTTATGTAAACATAGCTAATGTGCAGCTGGTTGCTGTTGATACAAAAAAAGTGGATGGAATCCTACTTTTCACATGAATAATCATTATCAATCATACACACACACACACATACACACACACACAACCGATCAATAGTGGCTTAGATCCTTAGTCTGCTATAGTAAAACAGACCATAGTCTCTGGTGATAATCAAATATGCAACCCTTATACTGAGATTACCTCACTATCCCACAAGCCTACCGAGGTATGTATATAAAAAGTCACTACAAAACCTATGCAACAAAGTCATTAACTATTCTAAACACACACACAATAACTGAAAAACTAAAAATAATTATTCCACGATCAGTTTTATCGTTAATACGAAAACGCACAAGTAAAATTATCATCCCTCACAAAATTTTAAAATCTTCAAGACACGTACACGAAGAAATTTAACACCTGCTACTAAATAAATAAAAAAAAATTTTCCCACAAAATCTTATGCACAAGTAAAATTATCATCCCTCACAAAATTTTTAAAATCTTCAAGACTGACATGTACACGAAGAAATTATACAATTAACAAAAATATCACACCTCCTAAATAAACAACTTTCTTTACACGTCATTTCCCTTTTACACTCATATTCGTATTTGCATCTAAACAGTATTTTTAAAAATTTGTAGCGTTTTTTTATTTTTCCATAATAATAGTACTGAAAAAAAGCGCTAAAATGTAATAATAAAAGCTTGGCAATTCTGCCAGTATTCTTCTCACTTTTGTATGGAAAAAGTAGCTAGAAAGCCGATGCAGCGTAATCAAAATAGATAACCTTCAAACCATTTGCCTATTATATATATATATATATATATAAATAATTAAATTAATATTCAAATAAAAATCCTAAATTAATATTCAAGTCGATGCTAAAATCCCGTCAAAATACCCATTTTGTTGGTATTTTGCTTTCCCGGTTTTTTAATTCATATTCCTATTATAAATATTTTAAGCGTTTTTTATTTAAAAAAAATCACTAAAATGGCCAATATAATAAAAACTTGGCAACACTTACACCATGCACCCAACTTTTGTATGAAAAAAGTGCCGTAGGAGCGGCACAAACACACTACTACTGTGGTTGGCATATGTCTCCAAGAGTATTTTTTGTTATAAAGAATTGCTGTTTCATTTGCATACTGGCCAAATTTTTTTACATTTATCTTTCTGCTACATGATATAACTTGTAAAATGATCTGGAATCTTCTTATTAATTCAAAATGTACTCCTGTGATAATTTATGTGGCCTGAACTGCTTTATTTGTCGAAAATTCTTTAAGACTCATCTTCTTTAATTTCAGTAATGTGTCCTTGCAGGACTTATTTTTTTAACCGAATATCTTACTTTGGGTCACAGAAATTGCTGTAGTTCGCAAGGTCGTGCCCAGACGTGTGTACAATGGGGTATAGAAATGTAGGTTAGATTCTGGACTACTAGAGAGTATAGATTTTTTTTTGACGCGTTTTGACGGGCAGGACTTATGCTCTATAAAGTAGGAAATTTCCGAGAAATTTTGACATTAAAAAAAAAAAAAAAAATTAAATAGTTCTAGAGGTCGCAGAGTTTAATGCTTTAAACCACGTGTAGCTAATAAAATAAACTAATTCACAAAACTTATTCTGTCAAAAAGTCTTAAAAAACAAAAAAGTTATGAGCATTTCAACTTCAAAAATTTACTCAGAAATTCAAAACTATAACCAAATATTGAGAAAGTCCATTTCGGACCACCCTGTTCTCAATGAAATAGTTGAAATAGGGTTGAAATTTTTTTGCTCCCGAGGTTCACTAGTATTTACTTTCACATGAATAAACAAATTTGAAGATCGGAGAACATAAAAAAAAATAATTTTGGCCGCCTTCTCAAAATATGAACCAGTGTGCGGCGTTTGAGAAAAAGCAATACTGCTCAGCCCTGTTTATAGACATTTCCCAAGCATTTGACAAAGTTTGGCATGATGGGCTACGAATCTTCTTCAAAACACTCACAAGCTTCTGGAGAGCTATCTAACAGGCAGAACATTCATAGTAAGCTCGCAAGATAAATACTCCCCCCTCAAGAAAATTATTGCTGGGGTCCCCCAAGGCAGCATATTAGGACCGCTTCTATATATATACACAGCGGATATGCCAACAAACCTGATCACGCATACCTCTACATTTGCAGACGACACAGCATTTATTAGCGTTAACCATGACCCAAAAGTCGCATCGCAAAATCTGCAGTCCCACATCAATGAACTAGAGGCCTGGCTAGAAAAATGGAGAATAAAGGTTAACCCGGCTAAATGTGCTCACTTAACGTTCACGCTCAGAAGACAAACGTGCCCAGCGTACAAATAAATTACATCACTGTTTCGGTAGAAAACCATGTTAAGTACTTGGGAATTCATATAGATAGACGCTTGACCTGGTCTCGTCATATTGAAGCGAAAATAACGGCTATGAAACTTAAAGCAGCTTAATTACATTGGCTTCTCGGTCAAAACTCAAACTTGTCTTTAGAGAACAAAATTCTGTTATACAAGTCCATCATAAAACCAATATCGACATATGGCATCCAATTATGGGGTACTGCATGCGCATCTAACATCCAAAAGCTTCAAAGAAAACTAGAATATAACGACAAATATACGTTATGATATTATCCACAGAGATATCAACGTCCCCACTATCCAGGAGGAAATTAAAATATATTCAATTAGCTACATCGATAAACTAATGGCCCACCCTAACTACCACGCTCGGGGTCTGCTTCAGTTCGAAGGTCACCAGAGGCTAAAGGCCGCTTTAGCCGACCGTAAATGTAATTAAATGCAATGTAAAGTACCGTAACGTACTGTAAGCTTGTTTGTGCACTTATAGAACATGTAAGAACTTGTCAGCTGTTTTTCACAACCAAAAACAAAAAAGCATTAGTATACATAAAACAACACACACAGTGATGAGAATTAAAAATGTTGAAATGGTGACCGCTTTGCAGAAAAAGTACCAAGTGATTTAAATAGTATTAAAACTGTATTTCTTGCATGTATAAATAAATAAATAATTCAATATTTGATATTAATATTACAGATTTACAAAAAACAAATATTTATTATATCATATTCGTACACATGTTCTTACATTAATTTCAAAATGTGCATACACCTAAACAAGGTTTTAATACTATTAAAACCCAGGCTTTGTTTGTTTGTGGATATGTCTACATTTGTTAATTTTATACATCTAAACATATATTTGTATAAATGAAAATATGTATGGATTGCAACTTCTTTTGTCAAAAGTCCGCAGATATTATAACTGAAAAAGTACCAAAAAAAAAGAGTGATTTTACCCGCATTGCATTTAAACTATAAGCAGCCCATCACTATCTACAACTGTCACGTAACCTCGTAATGAAATTCTATTTTCTACAGGTTGACACGTTACGGTTAAGTGACATTACAGACAGTTAAGCATTTGCATTGCTTTCCATATAAGTGCCAGTTCACACACGTCAAGTTTGACTCGTCAAGTCTTGAGTTTTTAGGAGAGAGGGGCAAAGAAATGGCATTCTCTTTTCCCTTCTCTCCTAAAAGCTTAAGACTTGACGAGTCAAACTTGACGTGTGTGAACCGGCACTAACAGAAACGATCAGCTGTTTACATTACATTTTAGTCTTGGGCTTAGTCGTTCATTTAGGTGACCGGTCATTATCGTTCAGTTAAAACAAATGAACTAGTTCGTTCTTTTCGTTCACTCGGTCTTTTCTGTCAGCGGTCTTTTCTGTCAGCGGTCTTTTGTGTCAGTCGGTCTTTTGTGTCACTTGGTCTTTTGTGGCCTTCGTTTAGTCATTCACAATTGATTGAATACGGCAATGTGTTAAAAGAAACAAGTATAGCATACTTGTATGATGTTACACTCAAAATATTATGTAGGTAAATTCAAAAGAATATTAAGTTTGAATAACTGAAAATTTAATTAGAAAACGGAAAATCATAATAAAGGAATTTTACGGCTTTTTTCAAAGTTAATTTTAAAACGTAGAAATTCTTTAAAAATTAATAAATTTTTCTATTATTTAAAATAAAAATATACAAACTACATAAAATTCTCAGTTGTTTTTTCGTTTACCAAACAACTGATTGAAAAGAAACAATACTATTAAAATGTTGTACCAGTATACTATATTTGTTTCTTTTAACACATTGCCAGTGGAAATTTGGCACATTGTTTAGAAAATTTCATAGTACAATCTGGGCTGCCATATGTAGTGATTTCTCGCTTAACGTGGCGGTTTTAATACTTGTTTGGTGTTCTCATATTATAAATGCTTATGTGTAGTTTATAGAACACGAGCGCCTTACTCGTCCGTTCCACTAACATTTAAAACAAAAACAAATTTCGAATTTTTTTTTTTTTGTTTTAAATGTAAGTTGAACGGACGAGTAAGGCGCTCGTGTTCTATAAACACCACATTAAGCTTCGTACAGACGATGGTCAGATCTTACAATGCTGTCATAAAAATTGCCTAAAAATGTATTGAAACTGTGTGAACATTGTAAGATGTGTAAAATTAATGCATTTGACAATGGCATCATTGTCAGAAAAATTACAACATTGTAAGATCTGACCATCGTCTGTACGAAGCTTTAGGTAACTTTATTTAAAGAGAAAGAATTACTTAAACACTTTTCTTCCTGTTTTTCGAACTTATAATGTCATTAATCAATTTATATGATATAAAAGCATGTTGATTGTCAATACACAATTTTTTTTAGATATAAAAGCTTGTCGCAAGATTTAAGTACTCGTATTTACTTCGTTTGAGAATTTTAGTAGTTAATATCAATCACATCAACTGTCAATTTCAGCAAGTTCAGTTATAATTAACTATCCGCTATAACTGACAAAAACATATTGTTAACTAGAAGTTAAATTGGTCGCAAGTTATTTAATTTACATGTTTTTCTACACAAGTAAATCTCGCGACAAGCTTTAAATCGTATAATTTATGTAACGACGTTTTAAGTTGATAGTAAAAGTTTTTAAGTTACAATATATTTTTTCTTTTCAAAGCATTTAAATAAAAGATGTTTTTTTTAAATAATTTTTTACTTTTAACTCGCATTCGTATTCTCCGGAGGTAATTTAAGTTGATACCCATATTGAAGATTTAGTGTCACTCAGCAAGCCCTCCCATTTGATACTCATAATGTTGGAATGCATTTAAAATAATAAGTACGCCATCTTGGGTGTTTTACCATGTTGGATGTATAATAACTTTACACAGTTAACCATGCATTTTCATCCAAACTGAACATATGTTACAAAATGTCAGCTAAATCGGTTCGAGTAATCTGCTTTAAATTTGAGTTGCAAGATTTTACCAACAAACATACATTGCAAGTTAAATAAAAGCTTTTAAAATTCATAAGTAGTTTCTTATAAACTAATTTTTTTTTATATTAACAGTCTTATGCCCGTAATTTCTACAAAAAGAAATCTAGCAGTGCATAAAAGTCAATGATGTAAAAGCTGTCATATTTTAAATGAAAACTGAAGCATAAAACATCAACCAAGGCGAGTTGACTAGAAGGTGGGGTCAAGTCAACATGTGGTGTTTTTTTTCGGTGGTCGAGTTGTCAAAGTTTGTATACAAACTAGTTTTTTATGTAAACAAACCTGTTTTTTTTACTAGCAATATTTTTGACAACCCGACCACAGAAGCATTGTAGTTGTAGAGTTGACCTCACCTTCTAGTCAATTCGCCTTGACATCAACGCTAAATAAATGTTGAAATAGGTAAAAATAACTGTTAGGTACGAATACGACCAGCTTTCTTTTTTAGAAATTACGGGCATCATTCATAAACGAACGCTTAAGTAATATCTACATTAAAAATGGGGTTTCCATAATAATTTCGTGCTCTAAAACTTGACTAAGCTTTAATAAATAAATCTGTTGACTATTGAATTTGGTTATTTATTTAAAGGTCTAATTTAAAAAATAAATGAAATAATATGTATACAATTTTCTACTCAAATAAAAAATTTCTATTTGGCGGGTTTTATATTAAGAACAACTGGCAACGCTCATGTACATTGTAGAAAAATTGTAAATAGCAGCCAGGGTTGTCGGATTTATTTTGATCTTTTTTGCCAAATTAATTGTCCAAAATCGCCAAAGCCTTTTTTATAAATCCTAAAAAATAAATGTCTTCCTAATTGCTAAAATTTGCCAAAAATGGGAAAAAGTCGCCTTGATATATAGTATATTGTTTAATTAAAGTAAAATGATTGGTGAACACACAAAAGGTATAGTTTACAATAGTCTAATTGAAGCAGCAAAACGTTTTTTTGTGGTTGGTATTAAATAAATATTGGATATATAATAAAACGCTATACACTTCACCAGCAGGGCAATTCTGGGGTCTAATCACCGCACTCGATACTGACGTATCGAATGAGAACTCGATAAATGTTTTGTCGAGTTACTCAATATCAAATGCTGTTTTTTCAAATTCACTACATTTCATTCGATATCGAGTTTCATGATACCAAAATAAATAATTTCGATCAATTTTGCTCGATATCGAATGCGGTGATTAGACCCCTGCTATTAACATTCATATAATTTATAACTCGTAATAACGTGCCAAGAAGTTTATATTGCACTTTATTTTGAAAGCGAGTTTTAGTGGAGTTAATTATTAAAAATAACTCTTTCAACACAGACATAAACAGTTTGAATAACATGCACATAAAGAGTTCTTTAAAATGGTACGTACCGGACGTATCTTATAGCTATAAACTTTTTTCAAAAACTAATTTAAATTAAATGTAATACAGTAGAATCCCGATAATTCGTAATAGCAAGGGACCGGCCATTTCTTACGAATTATAGGGGTTTTCGATTTAACGGGGTTAAAATAAAATAAATACGAATAATCGGGGTTTTTCAATTTATTTACTAAAATTATAAAAAAAAACATAAAAAACAATTGTTTAAAATAAAATATATAAAAATTATTCATGTAATAAACTGATCAAACTGATCTTAAGAAAATAAACCCCATACACAAGCAAAAACACACGCAAAAATAAAATAGTGGTAAACAAAAAATCATTCTTTCCATGTTTCTGTTGTTTTTATTACGAATTATAATAAGTGGTAGTTAGCAAGCAATTACGATTTATAAGAGGTAAAGAAGATTTTATTTGAAAAAAAATTACGAATAAGCGAGGGGACCAAAATGTATGGAAGTTTTACGAATTAACGAGATTTTTTCAAGGGACCGACAGTTTATTACGAATTATCGGGAATTACGATTTAACGGGGTACGAATTATCGGGATTTGACTGTTTGGGGGTTTTTCTTAATAATCTGTCATCTTAAGGCCCAAATACACTTGTCAAATGCTTGTCAAGGCGGCGAATTCATCGTGTACGTGTGCTTGACGTAATATTCGCCGTCATATCTAACTTTTTTGATTTTCCATCCAGCATCGTCGGTGTGACACATACAAACACATTTTCACTAATACTACCACAATGCTTGATGAGTATTTTAATCAATGTATTTGGGCCTTTAATCATCTCAATTGTAACAACATTTTGCTTAAACACGTTTAAAAACCCAAGTGTGAACATAGCATTACCAAATTTCCAACAAAATGATCTGGCCTAAGCAACCAGTGAAATGCGCATAGAGGCTAGCTTTCCCTCAACAATAAATTTCAGTGTATTTATCAAATATGAAAAAATTGGGAAGTTAGCACGTCATACGAAAATCTTAAAATCGCCATATATTTTAAAATCCACCAAAAATAAATCGCCATGACGCCAAATTGAAAATTAAGTCGCCAAGAAACTTGACAACCCTGATCGTATTATGAAAATGTGTAAAACAAGTGACCGACTGACTAAAAAGACCCAAGTGAACCATGCAAGTGACCGATTGAACGGAATTGAACGATGAAACTGAACGGCCGTTCATCGTTCATCTGACTGACCCGTTCAATTGAACTAGTTCGTTCATGACCGACACAACTCTATTACATTTACATTTCTACATCTACGGTCGGCTAAAGGGGTCCTTAAAAAGAAGATACTTTGAGCCTAACTAGAAGACATTTTTAAAATTTGAATACAGCAGTTAGTGGTTACATTGGTAACAACTAATAAAAAACAAGTAGAATTAAGATCTGAATACATATTGTAAATTTCGATAAGAAAGATTCAATAATAAAAATAAATTATTAAAAAAAAAAAAAAAATTATGTGCTTTAAAGTTATTGAAATAAAACAATGGACGGTGCAAAACTAATAAATTTAATGGCTGATAAGTTACTACAGAAAAAGTAACTATCATAATTTCCTAACAGAACGGCACGGAATAGAACAGAAACAGAAAGTAAAAACTAACTGAGCCTTAAGGGGGTAAAGATATCTCGCATATATATATTGGTCGTGAAGCAGAAACCGAACTGTTGTGTACCGAAAACTTTTCTAAAATTTGTAAAAGAAGAATCTGGTGGAATGGGCAAATAAATTTCTAAAAAGTTTTTAAATGTCTACCTGTGCAATACAATGTCTTTAAGAAAGCAAAGAAAATGTATTCAGAAGGAAAACTACAAGAAATACATATATTAATTAATGTATGTATATATAAAACACATTACAAAAATATCTTCTATTTGCTGCAACAATAATCCAAAAACATGTTTGGCAGAGAACAAGTTTAACGTTTTTGAATTACCAAAACATTAAAGTAAATATTTTATAACAAATACGTCTCGAGAAAAATATTAACAAAATAGTTATTTTAGTTTTTACAACAAATAAGCCACTTCCCAATAAAAAATCGTGCTTCAAACGAAGTAGGTTTGTAAGGGAGAAATGAAAGAGTTTCGCTTACCATACCGCTTACGGAAGACATGAATTTTATATGGCGTGTTCCACTTTGAAGCAACACATTTTGACACAAAAAGCGCTTTATTCAACGCATATGAAACTGGTGAACGTAGTTTCAGTTTTACACACTGAATGATTTTTTTACAGTTATTTTTGATGTTCTGCCTTACAAACCTGCTTCGTAGTAAGTGAATGCCGTGGCACTTGAAATATATTTTTTTTAATGAAACTTGTAAAGAGTTCCTTCAATTACTTTACTGTATCTCTGTATGTCTTATTGCGTAGCGCATAATTGTGCGCTTTTATTTTTAAATGTACCATTAGTGCTTCGCAAAATGATAAATTTTTTTATTGGATTGTAAGTAAGTATGTATGTCTATTGTAATACGATCAATTGTTTTTTAGTGTATATAATTACTATACAATGTTTCTTGTTATGTTTTTATACCATTTAAAATTATAATAAATAGAAAAAAACGTAAAAAATACATAATGGTGTGTACTTATTTTAATTTTAACAGATGTGCAAATTTTTTTAAAAAATCCTCTTTTTAGTACCACTTTTTTTTGTAGATAACCTCTTTTTTTGGTACTTTCTTAAAATATCCGACGGTAACACCGTTTGACAGTTGTCTTTAATAAACAAATCAGTGTTGTCGACTTTGCATTTTAAAAACGCACCAAAATGGAGAAAAAACGCAGCAAGTTTAGAATTTCTTTTTTATTTAAAATATTGAATTAATTTTGCATAACATTTTTAAATTAAAAATACAGTAGGATCGTAAATTGTAGTTCAAGAGGAGTTGTGCACTTTAAACCAGCCGGTGCAAATTAAATCTAAGTTAATTTATTAAAAATAAGTAATTAATAAAAATTTAGTGTGTTATTTTCGGAAAATTTGCTTATTATTGCATTTTTTACAATTAAATACCGCTTAAGGCCAGTTTACACGGTAATACATTGTATTACGACATAATGTAGAATGAGAGAAATCATCTATATATATAAAATTGTAACGTTACTGACTGACTCACTGACTCACTGATTCATCATCGCACAGCCTAAACGCCTGAAGCTAGACACTTGAAATTTGGACCAGAGATTGGTCACTCCCCAAATCGATCCACTAAGACGGGATTTTTGGAAATTCGAATGTTTAGGGGGTAAAAAAGGGTAAAAACGGGAAAATTCGGTAATCTTATATCTCCAAAATTAAAAGAGATACAAAAAAAATTTAATACCTATCGTTGTTCTTTAGAAAAAAAAGCGGACAGGTGTCTGGTACTTTTTTGAAATTCGGCCCTATTTGGGAGTAAACGGGTAATATCTGAATTTTAGTACTTTTTTGACACCCCATCTATCTTTTGAACCAATAAACATAGAAACAAAGTTAATACCACATTCGAAACCTAACAAAAATATACGAATTTAAATTTGGTACTTTTTCGAAATTCGAACATTTAAGGGGTAAAAATCGTAACTATTTTTGGTACTTTTTTTAAAAAACATTTTTCTCCATTTATTGAAATATTCGTACTAAATTATGGGCTGCCACTATTATACTGAAATTTTTTATACTTTAATGGGGGGAAAATAGTACCAAAAAGGGGAAATACGAGAAATTTGATATTTTACTTAACTTTTTGGTTCTACAACTGGTATTTTTTAAATTATCGTTTATGTTGGACCTAAAAACATAAGATTCATCATGCAATGTCCGGAATGGATAAGAATCCATAAGGGGCAGTTTTTGGTACTTTTCTGTTAATTAACTGGTACTTTTTGAATTTCCGTTAGTATTGGACCTATAAAAATAAAATTAAACATGCAATGTCCCGAATGGATGAGAATCTATAAGAGGGAACTTTTTGGTACTTTTTTGTTCATTAACTGGTACTTTTTGAAGTTACGTTAATATTGGACTTAGAAACATAAAATTCAAAATGAAATGTCCTGAGTGGTTAAGAATCCATAAGGGGATGTTTTTGGTACTTTTCTGTTAATTAACTGGTACTTTTTGAATTTCCGTTAGTATTGGACCTATAAAAATAAAATTAAACATGCAATGTCCTGAATGGATGAAAATCTATAAGAGGGAACTTTTTGGTACTTTTTTGCTCATTAACTGGTACTTTTTGAATTTCTGTTAGTATTGGACCTAGAAACATACAATTCAATATGCAATCCCCTGGATAGATGAGAATCTATAAGAGTGAACTTATTGGTACATTTTAATCTTGGACTGGTACTTTTTGAATTTCCGTTGGTATTGGACATAGACAGATAAAATTAAACATGCAAGGTCCAGGGTGGATAAGAATCTAAGAGGAAAGTTTTTGGTACTTTTTTGTTCATTTACTGGTACTTTTTGCATTTCCGTCAGTATTGGACCTAGAAACATAAAATTAAACATGCACGATACTGTGTAAATGAGAATCTTTAAGTGGGATCTTATTGGTACTTTTTTATTCGTTAGCTGGTACTTTTTGAATTTCCGTTAGTATTGGACCCAGAAACATGCAATTAAACATGGAAGGTCTTGAGTGAATGACAATCTGTTAGAGAGATCTTTTTGGTGCTTTTTCGTTTTTTAACTGGTCCTTTTTTTAAATTTTCGCTAATGTTGGTCTAATGAAAATAAAATTAAACGTGCATGGTCCTGAGTGAATGAGAATCTCTAAAAGCGCTTATAGGTACTTTTTAGTTATTAAACTGGTACTTTTTGAATATCCGTTATTATTGGACTTAGAAACATAAAATTCAAGATGCAATGCCCTAAGTGGATAAGAATATATAAGAGGGAAGTTTTTGGTACTTCTTTGTTCTTTAACTGGTACTTTTTGAATTTCCGTTAGTATTGGACCTAGAAACATAAAATTAAACATGCAAGGTCCTGAGTGAATGAAAATCTGTAAGAGGGCTTTTGGTACTATTTTGTTCTTTAACTGGTACCTTTTATATATCCGTATTTATTGGATCTAGAAACATAAAATTAAACATGCAAGCTCCTGAGTGAATGAGAATCTGTAAGAGGGATTTTTTTTTAAATAAACTGGTAATTTTTTTAATTTAATATTTATTTTTGTGCATTAAATAAAAAAGCAAATTGGTGTCTGGTACTTTAACGAAATTCGGTCGTTTTAGGTAGTAAATCTAGCTTTTAAGCCAATACGTATAGAAATAAAAATTAAATAACATTTGTTACTTATCTAAAAAATACAAATGCGAATTTGGTACTTTTTCGAAATTCGAACGTTTCAGGGGTGAAAATTGTACCTATGTATATCGATCCCGCGAACCTCATACCTCCTAAACTAAAAGAGATAAAAAACATCAGCAATTCGCTAACCGTATATTTTCTAAACAAAAAGATATACAAAAAATTTAATACTAATTATTGTTCATTAAAAAAAATAAACGGAGAGGTGTCTGGTACTTTTTTGAAGGAAGACCTTTTTGGGGTGTAAAAGGGTAAATAAATATTGTATCACATTTTTAGCTTATCTAAAAAATACAAAACAGGTTTGCCCCTTTTTTGAAATTCAAACGTTTAAGGTGTGAAAATCGTTCCTAATTTTGTTACTGTTTCCTCAACATTTTTCTCCATCTCTATATAATATAAATTTGTAAAGTAACTGACGGATTCATCATCGCACATCCTAAACTCTTGAAGCTAAAAAGCTGACTTTTGGACCGAAGGTTGTCCTCTCGCCAAATCGATTCCGCTAACCAAAAAAATCCAAAATTAAAGAGATCCAAAAAATTTAACACTTATTGTTGTTCGTTAAAAAAAATAAGGGGACAGGTGCCTGGTACTTTTTTGAAAATAAACTTTGGCATAAAAATATGTCCACGAAGAAAAAGGAGACGCTAACGAAGTAGCGGGTTAAATGCTAGTATCATATATAAGCAAAATGCATTGAGTAACAGAGAATACGAATACAAAATCTGACAAGCGGTCGGTAAATGGTTTTTTTCATCTCACCAGAGGTGCATTTTAACGGAATATATTGAAGGTGGTAGCATTTTTATACAATTACAAAAACAACTAAAATCAACTTAGGAAATTTTCATGTTGTTTTTGTAAAAATTGCAAAACTGCAACCATCTGCTGTTTTGTTATTATTTTTCTTTTAAACACGGAGAGAATTTCATATTATTTTGATTCTACAAAGTCGTTATACATTGTATTACCGTGTAAGCTGGCCTTTAGAAAAGTTAACAACCCTTGGAATATTTTGGTTTACTTTTTCGCGATTCTACTGTATAACAATAAACAGTCTTTACAGTTCAGAGTTTTTAGAAAAAAAATAAGTTAAAATTTTTGGAGAAAAAACTCATTTTGTGAGAAACTTTTATTAAAATTGACTACAAAGTATGTATACTACTGTTGTTTTTGTTAGAGTTGTAATTGTTGTAGCGACGAGCTTACCTTGTTGAATTCGACTCGGTATTCATATGTACTAGATAAATTTTTTTTAATTGCATAAAATATATACAAATTTTTTTTTTATAAAGAGATCAATGCTAAATATCAAGTAAGGATTCAAAATTAGCATTAGTTCAGTATTTATCGTTTTATTAAAATATTTTTAAAAATATATATATTTTTTTAAGAAGTTTAATATATTCATATTAAAAATATTAAACAGCCTTTTACATTGTATAAAGTTAAAAAAGAAAACCCAAAAACTTTATAAAATAATTAAACAAATTTCTACATTAATAAAAAATAGTTTGGTTTTATGACAGGTTTATTAATAAAATTTTCATAAAAAATTGGTTTTATAATGAATATAAGGGATAGTATTTATGTTTGCATTCATTTGTACAAGATGATATATTTTTGTTAATTACATAATTTAATAAATTCTGTTTAAAACTTTTTAAAAAGTGGTAAAAAATTTTTTATAATTATTCTAAATTAATAAAGTTAATATTTTTATCATTATTGTTATCGCAGACAAATTTCTAAAAAGCACCAAAAATGGTGCGAAATACACCGATTTGACAACTCTGAAACAATCGATTTTTACAGCTAGTTCAGATAAACTTGCGATAAAAATTGGAGAAGAGAGTAATTTTTCGCGCTTCGCAAGTAGATTCAATACGAATCTACTTGCTTCGCTCTAAAAATTTTGTATGGCGAAGCAGTGGCTTCGTTCATGATTGGGATGTGAAGCATGAATAGAAGCGAAGCACGTACCGTGGAAACACGATATAAGGTTCAAATTTGCATACACAAAAATGTGCGTTAAAAATGTCGTCCAATATTTTTGTCAGATATTGTGTTTGAAGTTCTTTATCGATTTATGTAAAAATATCCAAAGTCATGGAAAAAAATGTTTAAGCTATAGCCACTGTCACGTCCGAAAAAATTTTTGAATTTTGTCGTATACGCCACTTTTTGCGAAATATTTTTTAGTTTGTGGGATATAAGTCAAAATAAGGTGTTAAAAAACTACATTCACGTGTTTCACCAATATTGAAAATTAAATTGTAATAATTTTCGAAACGAAAATTTATGCTAGTGACAAATATATTTACGATTAGTTATAGTATTTATATTATATTATCGAATTTTCTTATGTATGAATAATTTTGAGGCTTATTAATACTTAAGGGTGGTCCGACTAAAATACACGATGTTAATTGTGAGTCCCACCGTAACGTCAAATTTTTGTCCAACTTAATTTGAGACTTCTTTGTATCAGTGTCAAATTCAACAATGGAGCGGTAAAGCATTAAGCAGCGCGTTAAGATTATTGAAGCCTTTTACGAAAATGGGTGTTCAAATCAAAAATACATTTCGTGCACATCTTGATATTTTTGGTCAGCATAATCGATCAAATGTGTCCACAATCGGGAGAACTATGCGCAAATTTCAGCAAACCGGCTCTGTAGGAAATGTGAAAACGCCTGTGCATGGCTTATGGCCAGGCGGCATAATCGGGCCGTGAATGGTGTTCACTATCGCGAGCTGATAACGGATTTCCTGTTGCCAGAATATGGACCTGGACGATAAGTAGTTCCAACAGAAAAATAAACAGTGAACGTCAGTTAACCAAGAAAAATTCAAGAGCTAAAGATGAGATAACTAGGCACATTAAGGACATTGAACCTCAATTATGTCTATGAGCCATTGGAAATATGGACCATCGGGCAGAGATATGTCAGTAGATCCTTCTATAACAATTAAAAATATTAAGATAATTCTATGAGAACTTTTTGTTTTATATAAAATTACATCGTGAATTATGGTTGGACCACCTTGAATAATAAACCTTTAATTGCTTAACAATAAAATAAATTTAAGCACTATAGCAATAATTCCATCAATATAAACAGCCGTTGTGTACTACTCCTGAAAAGAACTCTTTACATATGTATAAAACGAAATATGTTAAAACATGTTCACAAACAACAAAAAGCGCAAGATATTTTTAATTGAAAATTTTCATACGCTTTTTGTCGTATATCCACAATTATTATATACAACAAAATGGCCTTGTAATATCGCATTAACCATAAGATATAGAGACATGAGGATTGCGCAGATCGATAGATCTATTCAATTTACCACAGGAAACGATCTTATCTAATTTTTTTGATTCTTTAATATACGACAAGATAACTCCGGCACGACGATATGTCAGAAACAAATGATGAGGATGAAAAATAAAGTTGGGTTGGTCATACATTTGACCCATCTAGGGGCATCCTAGACGCTGCAGGGGCCAAATTTAAGAATTTCATTAGGCTCAATATTTGTATGGAAGCCCTCTTAAGGGGTAGAGATAATGGGCAAGTATGTTTTGAGAAAATGTAAGGGACAAAAACTAATTGAGGTCGGTCATACATTTTATCCCCTTGGGGCCACTCCTAGGCAGTTATGGCCCTTTTTCTTAAATATATTTCTAGACTTCCGACATTGGAACAGGCGATATTCAATGAACCATGGAAAAAGCATGGATTTTCAAGGTTAATTTCGTAGACACTTAAAGAGGCACCGGAAACTGCAAGTTTTCGAAGTCAAATATCTTTTTTAATTTTTTTTGTGGTTTTATATGGAGCGAATTAGGGTAAATTGGAATTTTAGATATATCGGTAAAAGTAGGCGCAAACCTTATTCGCATTATTACGAACATTTAACAAAAATAAGCCAAACCAGTCCAGCCGTTCTCATGTGATGCGATAACCAACGAACATCAATTCATTCTTATTTATTTAGATGTATATTATTATCGTTTTAATTTTTTGACGTAATTACTGGTGTAAATGTTCGTTTCCAAATAATATTAATGTACCGAATATGCTCAAATAGTTTTAAAAATTGGTAATGAAGTAACTACTCTTCGAGAGATTACAGGTAATATAAAAAAGTTTTAAAGGCTAGTTAACACAATTATACTTGTATTAATACATGTCAAAAACTCTAGTAATATGAGAAAGTGTGATAGTGTTAATGCAATGTGTCATGAAAATGACATGTATTCCAAAAAACAATTTGACATCCATACGACTTCATCATTTTTTGAAACTTTTCAAAACAATCATACTTTTCATTTGACCAGGATTGTATTTTAACTAAAGCATGTTTATGTCTGATAGGTTTTTTTTTTTTTTTGTTTTTTTTTTTTCATTATTTATTTATTGAATCTTCATATATTAAATATGAACTAACAATAATTAATCAAATCTTAACCTAATATTATTTTTTGTCCTGCCAGTGCCAGACAAAAATTTTGTTCATCGCGGGTTCTGTTCACTTTTATAGGTGTTTATCGCTCATCTAATTGGGCAAGTGCCGCAGTGTCTCTAGTGCTAGTGGGTTCGGGTGCAATTCGAGCCTTTTCAAGTATTTTACTGCATATTTCGTAATCATAGTTTTAACTAATGGAACATTGAGATCCTTGTGAATATTTGAGTTTTTAACATACCAAGGGGCAGCTGTGATTATTCGAAGTAGTTTATTTTGGCGCCTTTGAATTTTTTCGATATCAGAGGCCGAGGCAGTGCCCCATAACTGAATACCATAGCACCAGATTGGCTTTAAGATGGAGTTGTAAAGAAGAAGTTTGCAGTCGAGACTAAGGACAGAGTTTCTTCCAATAAGCCAATGAATTTGGATGGCTTTTAGTTTCATTTGAGTTAATTTTGCCTCTATATGGCTTTTCCACGTTAAACGGCGATCTAGATGAATACCGAGGTATTTTACATGCGAATTTTGAGGTATTATTTGATTATTGATTTTAATAGGGGGGCATGATTCCCGACGCAAGGTGAATGTTATATGTACGCATTTTTGCTCATTGACCTCTATCCTCCATTGCTTTAACCATAGTTCGAGTTGAAATATATGATCCTGAAGGTATCGAGATGCTTCTTGACGGTTTTCGTGCACGCTCAAAAAAGCTGTATCATCAGCAAATGTTGAAGTTTGTGTGTAGTTGTTTGTTGGCATATCCGAGGTATATATTAAGTATAAAAGTGGGCCCAGGATGCTTCCCTGAGGGACTCCAGCGTCAATTTGCTGAGGAGATCTTAAATAATCACCTTCTTTAATAATAAACTTTCGACCGACTAAGTAGCTTTCTAACAGCTTGTGTATGTTTACTGGTAAGTTTAGCTTCAATTTATGTAATAAGCCGTCATGCCAGACTTTATCGAAAGCTTGAGAAACATCGATGAAGAGAGCGGAACAATATTTTTTTTCTTCAAATGTTTTTCTTATTGCGTTTACTATACGGTGGGTTTGCTCAATTGTGCTGTGTTCTCTTCTAAAGCCGAATTGGTGGTTAGGAATACATCTATTATCATTTAAAATTGGGGTTAATTTTGACGCTAACAGCTTCTCAAACAGCTTTGATATATTAGAAAGTAAGCTTATAGGCCTATATGACTCAACTTTTGTGTGATCCTTTCCAGGTTTAGGTATCATGGTGACTAAGGAGACCTTCCACTTTTGAGGATAGTATTCAAGGCGTAAAATAGCATTAAAAATTAAAAGAATAATTTTCTTTGCTATGCTGGGTAGCTCCAAAAGCATTTTGTTGCTGATCTTGTCAAAACCAGGAGCCTTTTTGGGGTTTAAATCACAAATAGCCTTTTCGATTTCTCTTATCTCAAATCTTAGCGGAACAGCTGCTCTAGCAGCAACAGGTGGTAACTCGACCGCAATATCGTGAGATATATTTGGGGTAAATACGTTTTTTAAATGATTGACAAACAGATTTCCTTTTTCAACATCATTTCTTGCCCAACTTCCATTCAAGTTTCTTAATGGTGGTTTAGAGACAACTGGCCTTTTGAGATTTCTAGCTGCACGCCATAATGAGTAGTCTGATTGTGGGGTTGCATCAAGTTCCTTAAGATATTTTTCCAGAGAAGCCGTTTTCTTAGTCTGCAGTAACTTTCTTAGTCTTTTTGTACACTCTTTAAGTAAGTTCTTAAGTTGAGGGGATCTGTGCAATTGCCACTCTCTTCGAGCCCTCCTTTTTTCAGACAAAAGATGCTCGACATCTGTGGAATATATTTTAATAGTTTTTGTTTTTTTGGGGCAATATTGGAATGTTGAACAGCTAGTTTCAGAAAACTGTCAAAATTGTCAATAGAGCGATCTACATAATCCGGTATACTGAGCGGAATATTTTCTGTGCAATGGGTACTGAGATATTTTTTATATTTCAACCAATTAATTTGCGTAGCTGTCGTCGGAGGTACAATTTTATTGGGGTTCATTATAGTAACAATTGTAGGTGTGTGGTCGGAAGATAAATCTAGGGAGGCTTCAACTTGAATCGTTTCTATGGGAATGTTTTTAACCACGCCGAAATCTATGACATCTGGAATTTTTTGAAGATCAGTGGGCCAATATGTTGGTTGTCCGCTCGCTACCACATTTAAATCCATTTTAGAAATTATGTTAAATAAAACACGACCCTTTGGTGTTATAAGTCGCGACCCCCAGGGGGTATGTTTAGCGTTATAATCGCCAGCGGCTAGGAAACACGGTCCTAATGATTTAAAATATTTACAATATTGGTCCTCCGATATTGAAAATCTAGGCGGGGAGTACAACGATGAAATTATTAGGCTTCCATTTAATTCCTCAACGCAAATGTTCGTTGCCTGGAGATAATCTTCACGATGATCACACATTAGGTAGTGCTTGACTCGGGCCTTTATTAAAATGGCAGCACCTCCACAAGCTCTATCTCGAGGGTCCTTGGTATCATATAGTATATAACCATTGATTTTAAACGTATTTCTTGAGGTCAAATGAGTTTCAGAAATCATCATGACATCAATTTGTTTATTTTTAAGAAAGTATTCTAATTCATTTTTATGTTGGCGGATGCCGTTTGCGTTCCAAAAACAAATTTTTAAACAGTTCATGGTTTGTTAAGTACAGCTTGCAATAACATCGATTGCATTCTAAGCATTTCCTGCATCATATTACCCATTGTGTTCGTAAAATTATTTACTGTTTGCACTAATGTTTCCATGGTTTTTTCTAAACGACTTAAATTAGAAAATTGAGTTTCATCATTACTTGGCGAGGCACCTTGCATTGGCTCATGGTTTGATTTTAGGACGTTAGCGTAAGAGGTTCTGTTATTACTAGGCTGGGGGGCTTGAATTGCATTTGTGTTAACCTGATTTGTTACCTGCATTTGAGGGGGATTAGTTTTCGGTCCGACCGACTGCTTGACGATAGTATATACAGGGCATCCTCTATAATTGGCAGTGTGATTACCGCCACAGTTGCTACATTTTTTTACGTTGGGGTCGGTTTTAGACTTGTCGCAAAGAACTGTTCCATGTAATTCACCACATACTACGCAAACAGGGGGTAAGTAGCAGTATGCCTTAGTATGGCCAAATTCCTGGCAGTTTAGACATTGAACAGGACCATTTCTTTTGTGCGGCTCCTCAATAGTTACCCTTCTGTACAGAATATATTTCAAATTATAAATTGGAAGCGTTTCATTTTTTTTGAGCTTAACTTCGCCGGGTTCAAGCTCCACTCGAAATAGTGGTTGGGGATTTTTTTCCCTATTTTTGATATTTGTTACGTTTTTGATTTTAAAGCCCTTCTCTTCCAAAAAAGCTTTAATTTCCCCTGGGTCTACGCATGAGTCTATGCCCTTGATTACTACCTGACGACCTTTACTGCTCTTCAGTTGATACGTATAAAAGTTTTTATTCAGAGTCTCAAAACTTGTAATTACCTTTCGAAAATCATCCTCGTGATTCACCTGTATTTTAGTCTCGTTAATGATACCGCGCTTTATTGCAGCTACATAAAAGGAATTTTCACCTATCACCGAAATTAAACTTTTTATTAACTCATTAGAGTTTTGCTCTCTAAGGTATATCGGGGGTGGCTTAGACGATTTAATGACGTTTGGTGCTTCAGAGGATTCATCCTCCAGAATCGCGAAACGATTTTGTGTATTTATTTTATCAAAAGATGGTACTTTTGAGGCCGAAGCAACTGCTGATAGGTTAGGTGAGGCTAAAAAGAGTTATGTGCCCAAGGGCACACCTCCACTCGGAGACCAATGCGGTGCATTGTGAATCCCTTCAATGAAAAAGGTAGAAAAAGAGAAAAGTGAAGAAAAGAAATAAGAGGAGGATAAGAAAGTTAGTAGGTACCACGTAGAACTATTACCCTCTACAGTCCCCTCAACAGAAACAACCGCATTATTTCCCTGACAAGCACCAGTAGATCCTCTGGATTACATCCAGCGATGCACTCCAGTTCGTCGTGAAATCTATCTCCTAACCATTTCTGTCAGAGACCCTGCATCCTAGGACAGTGGCAAAGTATATGCTCGATCGTCCATAGCTCCTAATAATCATCGCACAATCTGCAGAAGTCCGGTATGGTATTGTCCCATTTGCCCGTAAAATCCCTTACAGGACAATGACCCGTCAAGAACCCTATAAGTGTCCTAAGACCACCACTATCCAATCCCAGTAGAACCCTGGTTTCACCCGCATCCAAACTGGGCCATAGTGCCCTGGACACCCTGCAATCCGTTTTCCTTCAGAATCTTTCCCGTTTCACCCCATAGTAGAAACATAGGGGGGCTTTACCCTCTGTCACTTACCACTTAGTCCAGATTCGAACCCCCTCTCGAGAGTTCGTCCGCCACCTCATTTCCATCAACCATGCAGTGTCCAGGTAGCCAACATTGAATGCCTCCATAAGTTCCCTAAGAGCATTCCTGCACTAAGCACGATCGCACCGTATAATTTGTCAATGCCCTAAGCGCCGCCTGACTAAAGACGTAAATTGTCAGATCCCCGATCAAGCAGACCCACCTCGTACAAAATTCTCGTGTGATTATCTCGCCTAGGTCTAACCAAGGAAGACTCGTAAAGTCTAAATAAGTTCCTAGCCGTCACACTCCTTAAATAATGCTCAATAGGGGACAGGTATAGTAGGATGTCCAACGCAGCCTGTGGAGTGCTTCCCCTTGCACCTGTGATTTCAAGAGATGCACTCCTTTGAACCTTGCTGAGCATCTTCTTATAGCTATCCACTCTCAACGCATCCCACCAAACAGTGTATCCATAGGCAAGTATAGGCTAAGGTTCATAATTTCCCGGACTTTTTCTATTCCCGGGAAACGAAACACAAAAAAATCTTATTCCAGGGAATCCCGGGATTCTTTGAATAAAACAGTGATTTCATTAAATGAGTTCAAGACAAAAGTTTTTACTTTTTAAGTCCAAAAAAAAAAATTGCTTTATTAATTCCACAGAAAACCAAAATAAAATAAATTGTTACATTGATATGTACATGCATAGTATGTGTAGGTATATTAATTCTTAAACACGTCGGTATATAAATCTGTCAAATCGGTTAAAAAATGGCTGAGTTATAATCAAAATACTGAAATCCCAAAAATTACTCTTTTTATACCCTTCACCTCAGGTGGAAAAGGGTATATATAAGTTTGTCATTCCGTTTGTAATTTCTACAATATTGATCTAAGACCCTATAAAGCATATATATTCTGGGTTCTTATGAGGAGAGAACTTGATTTAACCATGTCCGTCTGTCCGTTGAAATGGATTTTCCGAAGACCCCATATATGATGGGGGCCAGGCTATTATACATTTATGTGACATATGGTCCGGAATTGTTTGCTATTGAAATTCAGAAAGATCGGTCCACAAATGGCGGAGATATGAGCGAAAAACCACGACTGCCTCTAATTTTTTCCAAAAATCCCTAGTTGTTGTTGAATTTTTATTGCTTTTTTCTGTATATCTGGAGAACGGCAAGAGCAAAAGTTTCCAAATTACGTGCAAAGATTCAAGTTAAAATACACACCAACCCACAAAATGTGGGCGGGGTTGGAGAAGTGGGCGTGGTACCTCCCATACAAAAAATTTCAAAAATTGTATAATAACCTGAATTTTTTGACTGTAATATTTTCTGAAAAACTCGGAAAAATCGGTTCAGATACGAAGAAGTTATGACCAAAATAATAATTTTTTTGTTTAAATACCCACTTTCGGGAACCATAGATCTTCCCGAGTCCAAGATTTATAGCCCAACTTACTGTCAAATTTCTTCTTAAACACGTCGGTATATAAATCTGTCAAGTCGGTTAAAAAATGGCTGAGTTATAATCAAAATACTGAAATCCTAAAAATTACTCTTTTTATACCCTTCATTTCAGGTGGAAAAGGGTATATATAAGTTTGTCATTCCGTTTGTAATTTCTTCAATATTGACCTAAGACCCTATAAAGTATATATATTCTGGGTCCTAATGAGGAGATAACTTGATTAAGCCATGTTATGTCCCTCTACTCCCCCCCCCCCCCCCCCGCCGTTCAATTGTTTACATATACTAGCATAATGCCCAATATGATTTTCGTTATCACCCTTCTTTATTATATCATCTATTTAACGAAATAATTTTTACAAATAGAAACTAGGAAGTTTTGTGTTTTTTTGCTACTTAAAAACTCGCCAAAAAAGAAAACAAACACACATACATGGCACAAACTATGTTGGTGAATATATTTCCCAACTTTGCTATTGCGGTGAACAAAAACATCAAAAGTAATAACAACTCAACTGTGTTGAATTTTGTGAACAGTAAACGTGCCATATTTAATTTTAATGATATTCGATTAAAGCTCCTTCATGGTTCAGTTGTCTAGGGGGTGTGTTAAGTTAGAAACTGAAAGTTCGCTGGTTTGAATCTTGGTTTTAAAAAAAAAAAAATTTTTTAATATTTTTATTTTTTTTATGTTTACGATTTAAAAAAAATATTTACCAGTTTTCGCTTTTTTATTTATAAAGAAGTTTTAAGTATTGTAAATATGTATGTATATGTAAAAATTATTTAGTTTTTGTCTAGTTGCTCTGTATTCTGCTCGCACAATGGTGAAGGGTATATAAGATTCGGCTCAGCCGAATATACCACTCTTACTTGTTTTAAGATATTTTCAGGCTTTTGGATTTTCTTTACATTTTTATACCCTTCACCTCAGGTGGAAAAGGGTATATATAAGTTTGTCATTCCGTTTGTAATTTCTACAATATTGATATAAGACCCTATAAAGTATATATATTCTGGGTCCTTATGAGGAGAGAACTTGATTTAACCATGTCCGTATGTCCGTTGAAATGGATTTTCCGAAGACCCCAGGCCAGGTTATTAAACATTTATGTCACATATGGTCCGGAATTGTTTGCTATTGAAATTCAGAAAGATCGGTCCACCTACCTCTAATTTTTTCCAAGAATCCCTTGTTGTTGTGGTATTTTTATTACTTTTTTCTGTATATCTTGAAAACGGCATGAGCAAAAGCTTTCATATTAGATACACAAATTTAGGTTATCAATACACAGCATCCCACAAAATGTGGGCGGGATCGGAGAAGTGGGCGTGGTATCTGCCGTACAAAAAATATCAAAAATTTTATAAAAACCTTATTTTTTGGACTGTTTTATGACGTATGGATATCCCTGGCATATCAAAAGATCGGAAATATTTAGTAAAAAATATTTTCTGAAAAACTCGGAAAAATCGGTTCAGATAGGAAAAAGTTATGGCCAAAATAATAATTTTTTTTTAATACCTACTTTCGGGAACCATCGATCTTCCCGAGTCCAAGATTTATAACCCAACTAACTGGCAAATTTCTTCTTAAACACGTCGGTATATAAATCTGTCAAATCGGTTAAAAAATGGCTGAGTTATAATCAAAATAATAAATTCCCAAAAATTACTCTTTTTATACCCTTCACCTCAGGTGGAAAAGGGTATATATAAGTTTGTCATTCCGTTTGTAATTTCTACAATATTGATCTAAGACCCTATAAAGTATATATATTCTGGGTCCTTATGAGGAGAGAACTTGATTTAACCATTTGATGTCGCTCTGCCCCCCCCCCCCTCCCCTTTCAATTGTTTACATATACTAGCATAAAGCCCAATATGGTTTTCGTTATCACCCTTCTTTATTATTTCATCTATTTAGCGAAATAATTTTAACAAATAGAAACTAGGAATTTTTAGCTACTTAAAAACTCGCCAAAAAAGATAAAAGAAAACAAAAAAACACACATAAATGGCACAAACTATTTTGGTGAATATATTTCCCTATTTCGGTTCACAACTCAAATAAGTTGATTTGTAATTTTCTTATTATGGTTTACAACTTTGCTATTGCGGTGAACAAAAACATCAAAAGTAATTACAACTCAACTGTGTTGAATTTTGTGATCAGTAAACGTGCCATATTTCATTTTAATGATATTCAATTAACTTCATTCATGGTTTAGTTGTCTAGGGGGTGTGTTAAGTTAGAAACTGAGAGTTCCCTGGTTCGAATCTTGGTTTTTTTGTGTATTTTTTAATTTTGGTGGTTTATATTTGGTTTGGCTTGAGGTCAATTATTATAAATTAAAAAACTATTTCAATTTTAATTTTCAATATTTTTATTTATGTACCCAATATTTCGAGGCAAATCAAAAATATATATAAACAAATTTTATTTTATAGAAAAAACACAAAAAACATTTAATTACAAATAACAATAAAAACATACTTATATAAAAAAGAAACGAATTTAAAAGTATTTTGTCACTGTACTGTAAGTTTTGGAATGCAACTGTCGTTCTGATTGTCAATTTTGTTTATATTTGTTTATGGTGTGTTTAAAAATCTGAGCTACGTTCTCAGTGTCTCTTTTGTAGTTTAATTTCTTCTCTTCTGGTAAGTTTATAATGTGCAGTATTTCAAGTGCATATCTTCTGTTGTAATTGTTCTCTTGTACTAATACTTCTACATTTTCAAAATCTGGTTGATGTCCACTCAATGCACAGTGGGCTGCAAGTGCCGTTTTTTGTTCAAGTGGATTATTTACAGCCTTTAAATCTGATTTGTGTGATGCCACCCTAGTTTTTAATTTTGTTGTGCCAACATTTGCCTTTTGGCATAAATTGGACTTGTCACCTTTACACGTTATTTTGTACACCAAGTTGGATTTGTCTTCTTTTGCTAATCTCGATTTTGTATTGCTAAATAGTTTGTAAATTGTGTCATTTGTTCGTTGAGCTAATTCATAACTATCTTTGTCATAAATATGTGAATGTTTTAATCTCTCCGAAAAACTAGGAACGTATGTAACTGATTTGTTAACTTTTTGTGGTCTAGCCCGTGGTTCGTTTTGCAGTAAAGAGTCCAGTAGCTCGTTTCTGTATTTCTCGCATCGTAATATTTCTTAAATGAAGTGTGAAACAAAAAATTCCATCGTTTCTCGATTTATGAGATAAAAGTGTTTCTGTATTTGAATGCGAAAACAGACACAACAAATTCTGTTTATACTGGAATATTTCTAGTAATTAAGTGTCAAATAAAAGCGAAACGTCAACAAAAGAAATAAATATAAAAACAGGGCCAGATTTGACGAGCTATCGTCATCTTGACGATTTTTTGTTCCGATATTATCACAGTGACGTGTTGATGATTTTTTCTAAAAAAGTGACGAAAGCAAAAACAAAATCAAAAATATTTTATAATTTTGTTGTTACTTTCTATAGAAATTCATCTTGAATTTTTAAGTTTCAAACACTTCTATTTTGTGGCGTTGAAAATTGAAAATAAAAATAGAAAGCAACAACAAATTTATAAAATATTTTTGATTTTGTTTTTGCTTTTAATGAAATTGTTGGCGTTGCATTTTACACTATAAGCCCCTTAGTCTTCGAAATAAGATAATTGTAAATATTTTTGTATGTTTGTTTATTAGAAAAAAATATATCTTTAGAAACAAGGGTTACATTTTTATATTTATCCCTATTGGGAAAATTGTCCTCGAAATTGTTTGTCTCTTCCCTAAAAAATGTATCGGCAAAAGCAAAATTTCGAGGGAAAGTAATGGACCGACTTGGCTTATTTTGAACATTTAATACTTCTTATATACATATACAAAATGTGATTGATATTTGATATTCTTATCTTATATGTACACTTTTGTGCCAAAACCATTATTCCGGCAAGAAAGAAATTAGTTTGTCTCCCAGTAAAAACTTTTTCAAAATGGATAGCTTCTTTCAGTCGTTATTTAGTAGCTTTCTTCCATAAGAAGAATACTACTTTTTTCTGGATGTATTTAGATAAAAAATGACATACTTTTGAATTTGTTCATTTTGGCACAACCTTTGTAAAATTAGTTTTTCAGTAGAATTGTATGTAGTGCTTTTATGTGTTTCTGATTACTTAACATATTATTTTGTAGGCGAAGATTTTACTGGGTCTTTATTATATCTCAGCCATTTGTAAACCGATATAGTTAAATTTCAATAATATACTATTTCGGACTACATACGATATAAATGTAAAACAACGTTGTCAATATGTATATATCTATTTTAAAAAAGGATGTATGTTTAATTTATTAAGCTTTGTTTCTTTTTGCTTTTGTAAAAATATTTATTTTATTTTTTGCTTTAAATGATATTTTCTCATGCCTTTGTGTAACTTCTCCAGGGAAAAATAAAATATTTTAAATTGTTATCGGATTAAAGAAAATAAATAATTTTTTAAAAAATAGTCCTCCAGCTTAACAAAATAAATATAAATTTAATGAAATTATTAAATACCCATGAACTTTAACTTTGTTTTTGTTTGATTATTTTTTAATAAAAGTCGAAAAAAATTTGTTTAAAATTGATTTTAAATTGCACGATTTTTAAAACAAAAAAGACGATCTTTTTTATTTTTTTCTCAGGAAATTGACGATTTTGACACAAATTTATCTGGCAGCACCGATTAAAACCAAAACAAGAAAAGGCTACAAAAAATTTAAAATAACAAAATATAACAACTGTTTATTTTCATCATATAAATTATGCATTCATCATTTATATTCCTTCTATTTTTTTATTTATTTTAAAAAAATAGTATATAAACATATTTTAAATTCAAAATATCTACATTTTGTTTTTCTCGCCACCAATTTCAAATGTGACTTATTTTGACAGTTCTTGAAAGAAACTTTTCCAAAATATTGTTATAGAAACACTTTTTCTCGCATCCTTCCAATAATTGCTGGAAAATTATTTAAATGACAGATAATTCTCGCAAAAAAAAGATACAGAAACACTTGTGTGAGAAAAACCATTTTTTGTTTCATTTCACACTATTTTTGTTGCAATTCACTCGTTTCATGCGAAAAGTTTTACGATGTGAGAAATACAGAAACGGGCTAAAGGTACTTCAAATATGATGACAAGGTATTTGAACAGACAAAAGGCATGCCGATGGGATCTCCTGCTTCCGGTAATCGCAGATAAAGTAACGGAGGAACTTTCAGACGTTACTATTAACAATTTGAAGACTGAGCCAAAAATATTAACGAAATATGTTGACGATATATATGGAATAATTAAAAAAGATGATGTTGAAAGCATGTTAAGGATGTTAATCAATTTCCAAAGACAAATTCAATTTACGGTAGAAATGGAGAATGACAATAAATCATTATATTTAGACACGTTAGTACATAGAAAAGGAAATATCATCAAAGTAGATTGGTATCAAAAGCCAATGGCCTCGGGAAGGTTACCAAATTTCCACTCTAAGCACCCAAGGAGAATTATAATGAATACGGCGTCAAATTTTATCCACAGAGTTTTGAAAGTCAATATATTAGGTATGAATGACTTTCCGAGAAAAACGAATAAGAATTTGATTAAACACGTAAGAACTAAAAACATGTTAAAACCACGGGATAAACCACAAAAAGTTTACAAATCAGTTGTTCGGAGAGATTAAAACATTCAGATATTTATGACAAAGATAATTATGAATTAGCTCTACGAACAAATGACACAATTTACAAACTATTTAGCAATACAAAATCGAGTTTAGCAAAAGAAGACAAATCCAACTTGGTGTACAAAATAACGTGTAAAGGTGACAAGTCCAATTTATGCCTATGTTGGCACAACAAAATCAAAATTAATAAAAACTAGGATGGCATCACACAAATCAGATTTAAAGGCATTAAATAAACCACTTGAACAAAAAACGGCACTTGCAGCCCACTGTGCATTGAGTGGACATCGACCAGATTTTGAAAATGTAGAAGTATTAGTACAAGAGAACAATTACAACAGAAGATATACACTTGAAATGCTGCACATTATAAACTTACCAGAAGAGAAGAAATTAAACTACAAAAGAGACACTGAGAACGTAGATTTTTGAACACACTATAAACGAATATAAACAAAATTGACAATCAGAACGACAGTTGCATTCCAAAACTTACAGTACAGTGAGAAAATACTTTTAAATTCGTTTCTTTTTTATATAAGTATGTTTTTATTGTTTTTTGTAATTAAATGATTTTTGTGTTTTTTTCTATAAATTAAAATTTGTTTTTTATATATTTTTGATTAGATCCCCTGAAGATGAGCAACGGAGTTGCCTCGAAATACTGGGTACATAAATAAAAATATTGAAAATTAAAATTGAAATAGTTTTTTAAATTATAATAAATGACCTCAAGCCAAACCAAATATAAACCACAACAACAAAAAAGGCCAACAATACATACTGTTATTATTTTTATTTTTTTTTTATGTTCTATGTTTCATGTTCGGTTTGTGCTAGTCTTGGGCTTAATCGTTCATTTAGGTGACCGGTCATTAACGTTCAATTCAAAACAGTGAACGAGTTCGTTCACTTCGTTCAGTCGTTCATTTCAGGTCACTTGTCTTTTGGGTCAGTTTATCTTTTGTGTCAGTCGGTCTTTTGTGGATTTCGTTCATTCATTCACAATTGATTGAATACGGCAATGTGTTAAAATAAACAAGTATAGCATATTTGTTTGATGTTACACTCAAAATATTATGTAGGTAAATTCAAAATAATATTAAGTTTGAAAAACTGAAATTTCATTTAAAATAAAGGAATTTTGCGGCTATTTTTTAATGTTAATTTTAAAACGGAGAAATTCTTTAAAAATTAATAAATTTTTCTGTTATTTAAAATGTACAAACTACAAAAAATACATTCAAAGGTTTTTTCAATTAATTTTAACTCAATTTAAATTACATACTAAAACAGCTAAAACAGTATTTATATTTGTCATTATTACCTACCAAATCAGCGAAAAATTTGTGTTTTTTTAATTTATGTGCACATGTTCCTATAAGTATGTAAATAATAAAATAATTTAAAATAACTTTGCAGTTAAGTATTTCAGTTTTATTTTATGCATAAAAAATAACTGAACATATATTTTTTTTGGAGAAACATATAGAAATAGTTAAAGAATTAGTTTAATTATAAAATAACAACATTTTTATTAAGTTTTAACTCTACGGAAAATGATTTTAGTAAATTACATTCAGTTACTGTAAAACTTTTTGAGTGTACCCAAAAATAGAAAACAATAAACGCAAAATTCTGAGTTGTTTTTTCGTTTACCCAACAACTGATTGAAAAGAAACAATACTATTAAAATGTTTATGTTGTACCAGTATACTATATTTGTTTCTTTTAACACATTGCCAGTGGCAATTTGCCACATTGTTTAGAAAATTTCATAGTACAATCTGGGCTGCCATATGTAGTGATTTCTTGCTAAACGTAGCGGTTTTCATACTTGTTTGGTGATCTCATATTCTAAGTGCTTAGGTAACTTTATTTAAAGAGAAATAATTACTTAAAAACTTTAACTGCCTGTTTTTCGAACTTATTATGTCATTAATCAATTTATATGATATAAAATACACAATTTTTTTTTTTAAATATAAAAGCTTGTTGCGAGATTTAAGTACTCGCATTTACTTCGTTTGAGAATTTTAGTAGTTAATATCAATCACATCAACCGTCATTTTCAGCAAGTTCAGTTATAATTAACTATCCGCTATAACTGACAAAAACATATTGTTAACTGGAAGTTAAATTGGTCGCAAGTTATTTAATTTACTTGATCTTCTACACAAGTGAATCTCGCGACAATTTATGTAACGACGTTTTAAGTTGATATTAAAAATTTTTAAGTAACATTATTTATATTTTCTTTTCAGAGCATTTAAATAAAATATGTTTTTTTTAAATATTTGATTACTTTTAACTCGCATTCGTATTCTCCGTAAGTCATTTCAGTTGATACCCATATTGAAGATTAAGAGTCACTCAGCAAGCCCTCCCATTTGATACTCATATTGTTGGAATGCATTTAAAATAATAAGTCCGCCATCTTGGGTGTTTTACATGTTGGATGTATAATAACTTTACACAGTTAACCATGCATTGTCATCCAAACTGAACATATGTTATAAAATGTCAGCTAAATCGGTTCGAGTAATCTGTGCCCATGTTCTGAAACTCTCGCGTCGAGAAAGTTTTCGATTGAAATGTGTGAAATGAAACAAAAATGTCATAAATTGAAACAAACAGCTGTTTTTCTCACTTAGCTGTGTCTGTAACTTTTTTTTGGCGAGTACAAGCTGTCACGTAAGGAAATTACCCGCCAATTTACAGAAAAAGTGTTTCTGTAACATTTTGGTGAGAAAAGTTCCCGCTTTGAACTGTCAAATAAACTCACGAATAAAAATGGGGCGAGAAAAAATTTTAACACTAAAAAACAATTAAAAATGCAAAATGCAAAGAATAATAATAATAATATTTTATTCTTGGCACATTTTTCATTGTTTTATTATTTTGCTTTTAACATTTTTATAAAATATACGAATGCCTTCAAAGCTCGTTTGCAAACAACAAACATTAAAGTCGCTCTTTATACAATTTGGCGTAGCCGACGGTTGTATTTTCGCCGCCGTCGTTGAAAAACTTTCAATTTAAGTAAATTTTGGTCGCCGTCAACGATATGTGTTACTGGCGTTCTGAACGTCTTCAATGTCACATCGGCTTCGAGTGCAATATTATGACATTTATAACGTAACGACGTAATCTCTTTTGATAGTTTTCGACATGAGTTACAACACACATTTTTCTCACTTTTCGAGAAACGATGGAATATTTTGTTTCACTCTTTTCGATGCCAGAAGTTCTCACTAAAGTTACAGAACATGGGCACTGCTTTAAATTTGAGTTGCAAGATTTTACCCACAAACATACATTGCAAGTTAAATAAAAGCTATTAAAATTCATAAGTAGTTTCTTATAAACTAATATTTTTTTTATTTTACCAGTCTTTTGCCTGTAATTTCTACAAAAACAAATCTAGCAGTGCATAGTAATTAATAGTGTAAAAGCTGTCATTTTTTAATGAAAACTGAAGGTTAAAACATCTATGCTAAATAATTGTTAAAATAGGTAAAGCTAACTGTTAGGTACGAACACGACCAGCTTTCTTTTTTAAAAATTACAGACATCATTC
Source organism: Pollenia angustigena (assembly GCA_930367215.1). Classification (NCBI taxonomy): domain Eukaryota; kingdom Metazoa; phylum Arthropoda; class Insecta; order Diptera; family Polleniidae; genus Pollenia; species Pollenia angustigena. Next base: position 2,625,217 of record OV884061.1, on the reverse strand, counting down.
ATATACGAATGCTTAAGTTATATCTACATTAAAATGGGCTTTTCCGAATAATTTCGTGCTCTAAAACTTGACTAAGCTTTAATTAATAAAGTTGTCGAATATTGAATTTGGTTATTTATTTAAAGGTCTAATTTAAAAAATAAATGAAATAAATATGTTTACAATTTTCTGCTCAAATAAAAAATTTGCATTTGGCGGGTTTTATATTAAGAACAACTGGCAACGCTCATGTAAAATTGTGAATAGCAGCCAGGGTTGTCGGATTTATTTTGATCTTTTTTTGACAAATTGATTGTTCAAAATCGCCAAAGCCTTTTTTTTTTAAATATTTTTTATAAATCCTAAAAAATAAATGTCTTCCTATTTGCAAAAATTTGCCAAAAACGGGAAAAAGTCGCGTTGATACATATTTTATTAATTAAAATGTTTGGTGAACACAAAAAAGGTACAATAGTTTACAATAGTCTAACTAAAGCAGCAAAACGATTTCTTGTGGTTAGTATTAAATAAATATTGGATATATATCTAAAATGCTATACACTTCACCGGTAAGGCATTCTTACTGTTTTTTTGGAAAACAATGTGTACGATTCAGTTTATTCAACATATCATATAATGTATAGCTCGTAATAATGTGCCAAGAAGTTTATACTGCACTCAATTTTGAAAGCGAGTTTTAGTGGAGTTAATTATTAAAAATAACTCTTTCAACACAGACATTAACAGTTTGAATAACATGCACATAAAGAGTTCTTTAAAATGGTACGTACCGGACATATCCTTATAGCTATATATTTTTCAAAAACTAATTTATATTACATGGAATACCACATTGAAATAGTCTTTCCAAATAACAATTGTAATTTGTGTAGGAGTCTCAAAACAAATTCATGGCTTATACTATGCTCACACTTGGATTCTTTAACTCTGCCTAACGTTTTATTTTTTTTTTTCTCAAATAATTCATAAATTTTTACAATTTTATCATTAATATGTTTTAAATAATCTTCTGATAACTTTATAAAGTATTTTTATCCATTTTTAATACTTAAAAGAAATATAAATTTGTTTGTTGGGTTTTTTTTCTTAATAATCTGTCATCTTAATCATCTCTAATGTAATAACATTTTGCTTAAACACGTTTAAAAACCCATTAGTCCCAATTTACACTAATAGGGTTTTTACACTGATCAACATCTAACATCTACCATCAAAGATGTAGAAAATGTGAAACACTCGTTTACTTTGCTCACATCTAACATCTGCCATCAAACAAAAATGTCACCATATTTGAAAAAAAAAATTTATTAAATTAAGAATGTTTTTTTCTCACAAAAGTGCCAACATTTAAAAAGAAAAAAATACTTAACAAAAAAACATTGCATTAAGATATAAAACTTGACAAATGGTAACGCTGCTTTCAAAGCAACTTCCATTTTGTCAGTGATGCCACAATAATAATAGAACTTATTGACACTTTTATAGTGATGACACTAAAATAATCGAAAGATGTAGATAGGAATATCTTTTAAAGATGTTGAAAGATGTTGTTTTTTAGCCCTATGTATTTCTTATGGAAAGATGTTAACATCTTCGCAAATGGTGGGAAATTGATGGTAGATGTTAGATGTTGATCAGTGTAAAAAGGCTATAAGGACATTTCTCGCTGTACAGACGAAGATTGATGGCGAGGGCCGAAAAGGTAGAGTGTTTAGTACATGACTATCTGTACTGGACATTTTTCATTTCTCTTTCTTACTTTTTGTAGTTTACATACAAGTATTAATTTCCGTCTGACTTCTAATGTTTCATATGTAAACGCTTCAGGTAAAATTAAAAGGGAATTCAAAAAATATCCTGCAAGAAATGTCCCTAGTGTAAATTGGGACTAACTGCCTATTTTACGATGTCACTCGAACGTATACGTTCGCACAAATAATATATAAAACAAAAACAAAATTAAAAAATTTGTTTTTGGTTTACATGTTATTTGTGCGAACGTAAACGGTCGATTGACATCGTGAAATAGGCAGTTAGTATAATCAAATTTACAACAAAATCGCCATATATTTTAAAATCAGCCAAAAATAAATCGCTATGTCGCCAAATTGAAAATTAGGTCGCCAAGAAACTTGACAACCCTGATCGTATTATGAAAATGTGTAAAGGAATGTGGCAATGAGTAAATGAAATAAGAATATTATACTGGCATCACATATACATCACAATAGTATTGTTGTTTCTTTTCAACCAGTTGTTTGGTAAACAAGTGACCGACTGACTAAAAAGACCCAAGTGAACCATGCAAGTGACCGATTGAACGGAATTGAACGATGAAACTGAACGGCCGTTCATCGTTCATCTGACTGACCCGTTCAATTGAACTAGTTCGTTCATGACCGACACAACTCTAGTTTGTGCTTTGTTGTGATACAGACGTGTATTTTTAAACCCGCATACGATTTGAACTATCAATTCATCACATTTGACTTTTTAATATATGTAAGCAGCGAATGGACGCTTAAAAATAAATAATATATTTTACATTATAGTGAACAATTAAAACGATAAAATTAAATAAAACAAAATAGTAAAAATATATATGTACTTTTTAATATAAGCAGCGAATGGACGCTTAAAAATAAATAATATATTTAACAATATAGTGAACAATTAAAACGATAAAATTAAATAAAACAAAATAGTAAAAATATATATGTACGTATGAATGTTCATACATGTGTATACATATTTTGAACAAAAACATTTAAGTTTAAATTTCTTATTTTGTTTGTTGTTGTAAAATACAATAAATAATAAAAATATTAAGAGCAAAGCAAAACGGTGAAAAACAAAAACAACTCTTTGCATGAGTACGAACAGTGAAACAACACTAAGACAAAATGAAAGAAACGTTTACGTTTTAGTTAATGCAAATGAAAATAATGCAGAAATAAATAAAACAAAACAATATAAACTATTTAACGGCTAAGCCAATTACTCGAACACGTTCCCTATCACCCTCGGTGTTTACAAAAACAGTGGATAGTGACTCATTAAAAAAACTACAACTAGATTTGGTGACAAGTGTTGCCAGCCCAGCAAGTATTGCCGTGACGTCAAAAACAAATTTAGTGGGAAATGATACCATGAACTCAAACACAAATGCAATGGAAAACCCCCCTGTAAAAAGTTGTCAAAAGCCTACAGTACAAGTTGGTATGGACAGGTACATAACAGTGCTTAAACGGGGACGCAGCCCTATCTCTGCAGCAGTTGCTCAAAAGTACAATCTTTTGATAAAATAAATACTCAAAATCGTTTTTCAATTCTGGAGGATGAATCCTCTGAAGCACCAAACGTCATTAAACCATCCAAGCCTCCCCCGATATATCTAAGGGAGCAAAATTCAAATGAGCTCATAAAGAGTTTGATATCGGTGATAGGTGAAAATTCGTTTTACGTAGCGGCTATAAAGCGTGGAAGTATAAACGAGACAAAAATACAAGTCAATAATGAGAATGATTTTCGCAAAATAGTAAACAACTTTGAAACGCTTAAAAAAAACTTTTATACCTACCAACTGAAAAGCAGTAAAGGTCTACAGGTAGTGATTAAGGGTATTGACTCATGTGTGGACCCAGAAGAGGTTAAAACATTCCTAGAAGAAAAAGGCTTCAAGGTAAAACATGTAGTAAATATTAAAAATAGAGAAAAAAATTCCCCAACCACTTTTTCGAGTGAAGTTTGAACCCGGCGACGTAAAACTTAAAAAAAACGAAACACATCCTATTTACAATTTAAAATATATTCTCTACAGAAGAATAACTATAGAAGAGCCGCACAAAAAAAATGGACCAGTTCAGTGCTTAAACTGCCAAGAATTTGGCCATATCAAGGCATACTGCTACTTACCCCCTGTCTGCGTAGTATGTGGTGAACTACACGGTACAGTTTCTTGCGATAAGTCTAAAACCGACCCCAACGTAAAAAAATGTAGCAACTGTGGCGGTAATCACACTGCGAATTATAGAGGATGCCCTGTATATAATATCGTCAAGCAAACGGTTGGACCGAAAACAAATACCCCTCAAATGCAGGTTGCAAATCAAGTAAACACAAATGCAATTCAAGCCCCCCAGCCTAGTAATAACAGAACCTCTTACGCTAACGTCCTAAAATCAAACCATCAGCCAATGCAAGGTGCCTCGCCAAGTAATGATGAAACTCCGGTTTCTAATTTAAGTCGTTTAGAAAAAACCATGGAAACATTAGTGCAAACAGTAAATAATTTTACGAACACAATGGGTAATATGATGCAGGAAATGCTTAGAATGCAATCGATGTTATTGCAAGCTGTACTTAACAAACCATGAACTGTTTAAAAATTTGTTTTTGGAACGCAAACGGCATCCGCCAACATAAAAATGAATTAGAATACTTTCTTAAAAATAAACAAATTGATGTCATGATGATTTCTGAAACTCATTTGACCTCAAGAAATACGTTTAAAATAAATGGTTATATACTATATGATACCAAGGACCCACGAGATAGAGCTTGTGGAGGTTCTGCCATTTTAATAAAAACCCGTGTCAAACACTACCTAATGTGTGATCATCGTGAAGATTATCTCCAAGCAACGAACATTTGCGTTGAGGAATTCAATAGAAACCTAGTAATTTCATCGTTATACTCTCTGCCTAGATTTTCAATATCGGAGGACCAATATTATAAATATTTTAAATCATTAGGACCGTGTTTCCTAGCCGCTGGCGATTATAACGCTAAACATACCTTCTGGGGGTCGCGACTTATAACGCCAAAGGGATTTAAATGTGGTAGCGAGCGGACAACCAACATATTGGTCCACTGATCATCAAAAAATACCAGATGTCATCGATTTCGGCGTGGTTAAAAACATTCCCATAGAAACTATTCATGTTGAAGCCTCCCTAGAATTATCTTCCGATCACACACCTGCAATTGTTACTATAATGAACCCCAATAGAATTGTACCTCCGACTGGATACATAGCGACGACAGCTACGCAAATTAATTGGTTAAAATATAAAAAATATCTCAGTACCCATTGCACAGAAAATATTCCGCTCAGTACACCGGATTATGTAGATCGCTCTATTGACAATTTTGACAGTTTTCTGAAACTAGCTGTTCAACATTCCAGCGATACCCCCAAAAAAATTAAAAATACTAAAATATATTCTTCAGATGTCGAGCGGCTCTTGACTGAAAAAAAGAGAGTTCGAAGAGAGTGGCAACTTTACAGATCCCCGCAACTTAAGATTTTATTAAAAGAGTGCACAAAAAAGCTAAGAAAGTTATTGCAGAATCAGAAAACGGCTTCTCTAGAAAAATATCTTAAGGAACTTGATGCAACTCCACAATCTGACTACTCATTATGGCGTGCAGCTAGAAATCTAAAAAGGCCAGTTATATCTAAGCCACCATTAAGAAACTTGAATGGTAATTGGGCAAGAAACGATATTGAAAAAGGAAATCTGTTTGTTAGTCACTTGAAAAACGTTTTTACACCAAATATATTTCACAATATTGCGGTCGAGTTACCACCTGTTGCTGCTAAAGCAGCTATTCCCCTCAGATTTGAGTTAATAGAAATCGAAAAGGCTATTTGTGACTTAAACACTAAGAAGGCACCTGGTATTGATAAAATCAGTAATAAAATGCTTTTGGAGCTACCTCGCATAGCAAAGAAAATTATTCTTTTTATTTTTAATGCTATTTTACGCCTTGAATACTATCCTCAAAAATGGAAGGTTTCCTTAGTTACCATGATACCAAAGCCAGGTAAAGATCATACAAAAGTTGAGTCTTATAGGCCTATTAGCTTATTATCAAATATGTCAAAGTTGTTTGAGAAATTATTAGTTTCAAAATTAACACCGATTAAGTGTAAATAGATGTATTCCAAACCATCAGTTCGGATTTAGAAGAAAACACAGCACAATCGAACAGACTCATCGAATAGTAAATGTCATAAGAAAAGCATTTGAAGAAAAAAAATATTGCTCAGCACTCTTCATCGATGTTTCGCAAGCTTTTGATAAAGTCTGGCATATATGGTTACGACAATGGAGGATAATGGTCAATGAGCAAAAATGCGTACATATAACATTCACTTTGCGCCGGGAACCTTGCCCCCTATTACAATCAATAATCAAATAATTCCTCAACATTCGCATGTAAAATATCTCGGTATACATCTGGATCGGCGATTAACGTGGAAATGCCATATAGAGGCAAAATTAACTCAAATAAAACTAAAAGCCATTCAAATTCACTGGCTTATTGGAAGAAATTCTGTCCTTAGTCTCGATTGCAAGCTTCTACTTTACAACTCTATCTTAAAGCCTATCTGGTGCTACGGTATTCAACTATGGGGCACTGCATCGGCCTCTAATATCGACAAAATTCAAAGGCGCCAAAATAAACTTCTTCGAATAATCACAGCCGCTCCCTGGTATGTTAAAAACTCAAACATTCATAAGGATCTCAATGTGCCATTAGATAAAACTATGATTACAAAATATGCAATAAAATATTTAAAAAGGCTTGAACAACACCCAAATCCACTAGCTCGAAATATTTTAAATCATGGCGGCCACACTTGCTTAAGAAGAAGAGACACTGCAGCACTTACCCAATTAGATGAGCGATAAACACCTATATAGGTGAACAGAACCCGTTATGAAGAAAATTTTGTCTGGCACTGGCAGGACATAAAATAACGTATTAGGTTAAGATTTGATTAATTATTGTTAGTTCATATTTAATATATGAAGATTCAATAAAAAATAATGACAAAAAAAAAAAAAAAAAAAAGTGTTCTAAAAACGATTTAAAAAAAATATTTACCAGTTTTCGCTTTTTAAATTTTATTTATAACTAGCTTAACCCAGTGCGCTTCGCTACACTGCTTTAACCACGTTTGAAGACTCTCCCTTTATTAGTTTTTCAGTTGAGAAATATTTAATGTATGCATCCAATTGGAGGTATTTCCCCCCTGCGCCTACCCGCTTTATTTTTATTTTCAAAAGTGTAGTATACCATAAGAGTGACTTCTACTAAGTTTGAACATTCTTACTATTACAGTTCTTAAGATATGCAATATTAAACATTGGCGTCCTATGGGGGGTAACATTTCCCCGCTGCTATTTTATTTCAATTTTGGAGTTCAGAAGATCATACTACAAAAAGTTCAACAAAATGAGTGCAGCGGCTCTAAACTATATTTCTATCTATGAGGGGTACTGTTCCTCCTCTGTCTACCCCGCCCATTTTTATGTTGAAATTTATAGTTACCCATAATAGTAGCTTTAACCACGATCGAAGACTCTCCCTTTAATAGTTCTTCAGTTGAGCGATATTTAAAATATGCATCCTATGGGAGGTATTTCCCCCTGCACCTACCCGCTTTATTTTTATTTTCAAAAGTGTAGTATACCATAAGAGTGACTTCTACAAAGTTTGAACATTCTCACTATTACAGTTCTTAAGATATGCAATATTAAACATTGGCGTCCTATGGGGGGAACCACTTCCCCCGCTGCTATTTTATTTCAATTTTGGGGCTCTGAAGATCCTACTACCAAAAGTTCAAAAAAATGCGTGCAGCGGATCTCAAGATATGCGATATTAAATATTGGCATCAAATGGGGGGTACCAATTCCCCTGCACCTATCGAAAAAATAAGTAGCCTATTTTATTTTAAGGGCTCACCTGATGTTACTGTAAAAATTTCAGGAAAATCGGTTTAGTAGGTAAGGAGTCTATAAGCCAACAAACAAACAAACATACAAACATTTTTCATTTTTATGTATATAGAAGAAGAAGATGAAGTTTTAAGTATTGTAAATATGTAAGTATGTATAGGTATGTAAAAATTATTTAGTTTTTGTCTAGTTGCTCTGTATTCTGCTCGCACAATGGTGAAAAAATTATGGCCGAATTTTTTTCAAACAAACGTTTGTTTGAAAATTTTTTTGATTTCTACAAAATTTTTTACTGATTCAATTAATATTTTTGTTTGATTTTTATTTAACCAACAAAAATGTTGACAACTGTTCAAAAATATAATATACGCGTTATTGGTTTCAAGTTTTCATAATTGTGTATGAAATATTTAACGCTCCTAATGTTGTCGTTTTTTGCATTTTTTTATTTGATCGTAAGCAACACTTCTTTGTGTGAAGTATAGGAACTACAACAAAGAACACATGCAGTCTATTTTTGGACGCTTTAAAAAGTACAACAATAAGAAAAATGACAAAAAAGCGTGACGAGGTTTATAGTAAAAACCAACAAAAACAATAGCAAGTAAAAAAACGTTTCACTCTTTTTAAACAACAGAAACAACAACAACAACATTATAAGAAAAAATCCACGTTTTGTGTTGTGATTATTGTATTTTATTAAAGATCAGCGGCACGCTTAGATTTTTTTAAAGTATTTTTTGACGTAAACGGTGATATAACTTCCATTTTTGTTGTAATGTTGTATTTGTTGTCGTAATGATGCCACCTGCTTATTCCACCATGGTTGTACCTACATACATATATAATCGATAAATTATATGGCTTTAAGGTATTTAGCCTACAATTTATCCACTTCTTGTCACACAGCAATTTTCCGTGGAGCTTCTTATTTTTTATCCTAAAGCCAACCAATTGACTCAAATAAAATTAAAAAAATTAATTTAATTAAAATTAAATTAATAATATAATAAAATTTTTAAATAAAATTGGATTTGTAGTCACATAAACTAAAATTTCACGTATAAAGAAATAAAATATAATGATTTGTAACAGCTTTAGACGCTATAAAATGATTTTGAAGAGGGGAATTTGTATTGGACCTATGGTAAATTATGAATTATTCATCAGAAAATTATGTTTAGTGATTTCTGATCTAATAAATCCTAAATTAGACCAAAATTTCAATATAAAATGCTTTTTAGAAGGCTTTTATATCGGAGCAATAGCGTTATTTTTTTTAAGTGTTTATTTAAAGAAAATTCCTGTTCTTAAAACTATAAATAAACAAATAGTAAATATAAAATGTTATTATACATAGTCCCATAATCGGGCTCTCAAGTATACTACTTGTATATGACAATTTTAATATTTTTTAGAAATAAATATACTTAATATAATACCATGTAACAAAAAATTTCAAAAAAAAGTTACTTCTTTATTCATATAGTAAAAAGTTCTGTCAAGGGATAAAAGTTGGAAGGGGAGATTTTAGTTAAGCCACCAAAATTTTCTTTTATTTATGTTTGGAAAAATGTTTTTGTCGTCTGAATAAATACTTCTATCAAACCTAGTATTATCAAGTGTGATTTGATTGCAATGAATGGCTTTGTTATTGGCTCTTCTATATATATGGTAAAAGATAGGTGTGCCTATTTCATTTTGAATAAATCCTTTACTGTCGAGGTATACGAAAGCCTCAGGTCGTACATATCCACTTTGAAGGGTTTTAGATATATATTCTTCGCAACTGTAATATGGTGCCATAATTAAATTATTTTCATAGCATTGAGAGCTTTTTGCAATATAATTTCTTATTATATGAATAACAAAATTATCTATTCTACCTATTTTCGCAGCATTATATAATTTTTGATTTGATATGTATTTTATATAGTCACTATTTGGAGATCTATACAGCGCTGTGCATGATCTTAGACACTTTCTTTCAAACACTCGAATTTTCTCCATATATGATGGGGAAATGTTAAACCATATTTGTCAACCGTATGTTATAATAGGTCTAATAAGTGATTGATACAGAAGGCCTTTAACTTTAGGATTGATGTATTGTGAATAAAAGAGCTTTTTGTACATGAAAAAACCATTTCTTGCTTTAATTATTTGTGCAGTTATATGAGCATATAAAAACTTATCTAGTTTAATTCCCAAGTATTTTACAACTTGTTTGTTGGGAATACGTATATTGGTATTTGATGTTATACCAAAATCTTTCCATTTTGTTCTTATGTTGGAATTACATTTTCCTACTGGCGGACGGAAGAGAATGGTTTTACATTTGTTAAAGTTAATTTTAATTTTACAGTCTATTGCGTATTTTTCAACTATCTTAAAGTATGTTTGTAATTCATTATTAATTTTTTCTATTTTATTATCGGCGTGATATATAATAATATCATCTACAAAAGCAATGATATTATCAATTTTCGTTAATAAATCTAATATAAAAATATTAAATAGGAATGGGGAATTCACTGTTTGTAAAGATAATTGATGAAAATGTGTGGAGTCATGTAATAAAAGGTGTAGTTTGTAAAAGAAAATTTTAAGTATTGTCTTAGCACTTCTGCCGCTTTTTACCGAGCATTAAAATGCACGAATTTCGAGAAATAAAACAAATCAATAGAGAGTTGAATTTATTCTGATTTTATTGAATAATTATAAAGGCTTATATACTAAAATATTCTATTAGTCAGCATTTCTCATGAACAAATTGACAATGCCATCAATCCAAATTCTCACGCTAAAAATACAATTCATTGAATTTAATTTTCTTTAAACACTAACAAATATTTCTGTTGCGACAATTTCTGCTGACTCAACATAAATTTCTTTTATTTAAATTAAATTTAACAATTTTTGCATTTAGGGTCTTATGTTACATATAGTACAGCAATGTGCATAAGTGTGCATACACTACACCCTCACCCTTTTTGTTTTGTGTATTATTGAAAATAAAAAATAAAATATAGAATTATTGTATGAATAGATATATAAGTATAAAGATTTTTGTTATTGTATGTATTTATGTAAGTATTTATATGTTTATAAAAAATTTTATGACTTAAAATTTTTTTTATTTATGCACTTATGAAATAAACTTTTTTAAATTATTTGTATGTACACTCTTAACTTTTGGCTTATCTATTTCTATAATTATATTCAAATCATCTATGTCCAGTATTTTATATGGACATTTGTATGGAGGCTCGAGTTTTCTCCTATTCTCGGCTTTTACTAAAACTAGGTCTCCTTTTTTTAGTTCTATTTTGTTCTGTTTTCTTTCAGATTTTAGTTTTCTTTTATTTTTCACTTCTAAAATTATGTCTCTTGCTTTTTGTAGTGATTAACGAAGTCTATCTTAAGCTCATTTAAATAATTTTCGAGGTTGTAAATTTTTTTAGGGTCGCTCAATTCGTCGCCTGGTAGCCTAGGAAGTTTTCCATATACCAATTCAAAGGGTGTATAATCAGTATCTACGTTGGGAGTTGTGCTAAAAGCGTTGTGGTATCCATTTATACCAATTATTATCTTCTACGAAATTTAGGAAATATTCATTTAGAAAGCGGTGGTTTCGCTCTATTGTCCCTAGTGTCTCGTGGTGATAAGGGATTGAAAAGTTTTGTTTTATTTTTAATAATTCACAAACCTCTTTCATTAGATTGTTAGTGAATTCTGTACCTTTGTCTGTTTTGATAACATTAAATAAACCATATTTTAGAATGACTTCTTCCTTCCAAGGCTTTTGCTACTGTTTTGGCATCTTTTGATTCTATTGGAATTGCAATTACATATTTCGTTAACTCGCATTGTGCAGTGAGTATATATCTGAATTTATTTGACGGTCTTAAGGGAACAACAGTGTCTACCACGACAATATCGAAACTATGTATTTGATGGAGTGTCTGTTATAGTAAAAGGTTTTTCGTATGTTTAGTCTGTTTGTTCTTTTGGCACAAATTACATGTTCTAACATAGTCTTTGACCATTCTGTTCATATTCTTCCAAATAAATCTTTGTTTCAATTTTGACAAAGTTTTCTAATTCCAAAATATCCACCAGTTGGTGAATCATGGTATTCTTCAATCAATCTGTATTGTTCTATTGTTTACTCTCTTTGGCATTTTGTATATAATTATATCGACGTCATTGTTTTTAAATTTATTATATTCTTCTTTTAATTTCTCTACCGGTATATATTTAAAAATTTCATCATTATCATATCGACCCATAACCGCGAAAATAATGTAAGCGCCAAAAATCAAATTTTACAGGAGAGAGCTTTTTTGTTTTATTTCATATTAATTTTGTATGAAATTTGTCGCTTACATTAAAATTGTTTTTGCTATATAATCGTAACGGTACATTATGCGACCATGATATTTTCGGAGATGATGCAAGTGTTGCCAATAAAGTCAATTATTAAGAAAAACCAAAATTGAAAATCATGTCGCTTACGTTATTTTCGCTGTTAGGGCTCGATATAGTACGTACTTTTTATACCCTTTACCGAAGGTAGAAAGGGTATATATAACTTTGTCATTCCGTTTGTAATTTCTACAATATTGATCCTACGCCCTATAAAGTATATATATTCTGGGTCCTTATGTAAAGCGAAGTTCAAATCCGGTTGTCCGTCTGTCCGTCCGTCTGTCTGTTGAAATGGGTTTTCCGAAGCCCCCAGAAATGATGGGGGCTTACTTGCTGTATGTATCTGTCAGATATTCTTATTATAATTTTGCTATTGAAATTCAGCCAGATCGGTCCACAAATGGCTGAGATGTGAGCAAAAAACCACGACTACCTCTAATTTTTTCCAAAAATACCTTGTGGTTGTTGTATTTTTATTACTTTTTGCTGTATATCTGGGGAACGGCAAAAGCCAAAGTTTCCAAATTAGGTACACACATTTAGGTTGGCAAGACACATCATCCTACAAAAGTGGGCGTGGTACCTCCCGTACAAAAAAATTAAAATTTTTTTAAAAACTCAAATTTTAGGGCTGCCATATGTCCTATAGATATGACTTATATACCAAAATATCGGAAATTAGAACAAGTAGAACATATTTTATAAAAATCTCGGGAAAATCGGTTCAGATACAAAAAAGTTATGACCAAAATTAAATTTTTTTTTTTAAATACCCACTTTCGGGAACCATAGATCTCCCCGAGTCCAGGCTTTATAGCTAAAGGAAATGGTAAATTTCTTCTTAAACACGTCGGTATATAAATCTGTCAAATCGGTTAAGAAATGGCTGAGTTATGAGCAAAAAACCACGACTACCTCAAATTTTTTCGAAAAATCCCTTGCGGTTGTTGTATTTTTATTACTTTTTGCTGTATATCTGGGGAACGGCAAAAGCCAAAATTTCCAAATTAGGTACACACATTTAGGTTGCCAATACACACCATCCTACAAAATGTGGTCGGGATTGAAGAAGTGGGCGTGGTACCACCCGTACAAAACAAATTAAAAATTGTATAAAAACCTAAATTTTAGGGCTGCCATATGTCCTATGGATATGACTTATATATCAAAATATCGGAAATTTTTAGTACAACATATTTTATAGAAAACTCGGGAAAATCGGTTCAGATACAAAAAAAGTTATGACCAAAATTAAATTTTCTTCTTAAACACGTCGGTATACAAAACTATCAAATCGGTTAGAAAATGGGTAATTTATGAGCAAAATACTCAAAAAATTGGCTAAAAAACATAAAAATTTTTATAAAAACCTAAATTTTAGGGCTGCCATACGTCCTATGGATATGACTTATATACCAAAATATCGGAAATTTTAATGAGTTATAACTGAAATACTGGGGTCTAATCACGGCATAAGATATCGAGCAAAATTTATCGAAATTATTTATTTTTGTATCTTGAAACTCGATATCGAATGAAATGTATTGAATTTGAAATAAAGCATTCGACATCGAGTAACTCAACATTACATTTATCGAGTTTTCATTCGATACGCCAGTGTCTTTCGTATACAAAAAAATGCAATAGTTTATTCGATTCGATAGTATCGAATGCGGTGATTAGACCCCTTAATTCCCGAAAATTACTCTTTTTATACCCTTCACCGAAGGTAAAAAAGGTATAACTTTGCCATTCCGTTTGTAATTTCTACAATATTGATCCTACACCCTATAAAGTATATATATTCTGGGTCCTTATGAAAAGCGAAGTTCAAAACAGGTTGTCTCTTATTTTAAAAAAATATTTACCCGTTTTATATAGTGTTGCTAGTTGCTCTGTATTCTGCTCGCACAATGGTGAAGGGTATATAAGATTCGGCACAGCCGAATATAGCACTCTTACTTGTTTATACCCTTCACCTCAGGTGGAAAAGGGTATATATAAGTTTGTCATTCCGTTTGTAATTTCTACAATATAAAGTATATATATTCTGGGTCCTTATGAAAAGCGAAGTTGATTTAACCACGTCCGTCTGTCCGTTGAAATGGATTTTCCGAAGACCCCATATATGATGGGGGCCAGGTTATTATAGATTTATGTCACATATGGTCCGGAATTGTTTGCTAATGAAATTCAGAAAGATCGGTCCACAAATGGCTGAGATATGAGCAAAAAACCACGACTACCTCTAATTTTTCCCAAAAATCCCTTGTGGTTGTTGTATTTTTTTTACTTTTTGCTGTATATCTGGTTAACGGCAAAAGCCAAAGTTTCCAAATTAGGTACACACATTAAAGTTGCCAATACACACCATCCTACAAAATGTGGGCGGGATTGAAGAAGTGGGCATGGTACCTCCCGTACAAAAAAAAAATAAAAATTGTATAAAAACCTAAGTTTTAGGGCTGCCATATGTCCTATGGATATGACTTATATACCAAAATATCGAAAATTTTGAGTAGAGCATTATTTATAAAAAACTCGGGAAAATCGGTTCAGATACAGAAAAGTTATGACCAAAATTTTTTTTTTTTTTTAAATACCCACTTTCGGGAACCATAGATTTCCCCGAGTCCAAACTTTATAACCCAAGTAAATGGTAAATTTCTTCCTCAGCACGTCGGTATTTAAATCTTTCAATCGGTTTAAAAATGGCTAAGTTATGATCAAAATACTAAAATCCCAAAAATTATTTTTTTTATACCCTTCACCTCCGTTTGTAATTTCTGCAATATTATCCTACACCCTATAAAGTATATATATTCTGGGTCCTTATGAAAAGCGAAGTTCAAATCCGATTTAAAAAAATTTTTACCAGTTTTCGCTTTTTAAATTTAATTTATAATGAAGTTTAAAGTACATATTGTTAATATGTGTGTATACATATGTAAAAATTATTTAGTTTTTGTCTAGTTGCTCTGTATTCTGCTCCCACAATGGTGAAGGGCATATAAGATTCGGCACAGCCGAATATAGCACTCTTACTTGTTTTTTATAAAACTAAAAACAAAAAAATTTAAGTGGCAGCACTGAAATATAAATGCATTTCAACAAGAAACAGATGTTCATATTTTTCAATTGTTTGGTTTTGGTTAAATATATTTGGTAAGTATTTCATTGTTAATTATACCCTTCACCACAGGTGGAAAAGGGTATATATAAGTTTGTCATTCCGTTTGTAATTTCTACAATATTGATCTTAGACCCTATAAAGTATATATATTCTGGGTCCTTATGAGGAGAGAAGTTGATTTAACGATATCCGTCCGTCTGTACGTCTTACGTTTGATATGTGTTTGCCGGAGACTCCAGACATGATAACGGCTACGTTGTTTTACATTTATGTCACATATAGTCCTCCATTTCTTGCAATTGAAATTCAGTCAGATCGGTCCAACAATGATGGACCGTACCTCATTTTAAAGATAACAATCCCAACTAACTCGTTTTCAACTTTTTTTTGATAAAAAAAATATTTTTGTTGATTTTTTAAAGCATTTTAGGTAGATTTTGAAATGCACTTTTTGCTAATATGATGTTTAGGGGATCTTTTTACCACTGTGGATTGGAGGCAAGCGATGAGTATCGCAGGGAATCTGAATGCGTAATATAGCTGGTCAGTTGTGACTGCGGTAGCCAACTTCAGGTTCCAATGATCGTCCATGCGTGATCCAGTATCACATCCTGCCCGAGGTGTCTCTGCTTTAAGCTGAACATGGCGGATCTAGAGTGGACGCTCGATAAAAACCCGCAATCACCGATGTTATCCGAACCGTGTCCCTGGGATGAATGGCACTGCGTGAGTGTGTCTTATAACGGTGGCCTCCGGACACTGGCAATGTCTCGGTTGTAAGTTGTGCCCACCTATGGCATGGGGCTCTGCCATATGGTGTACTACCAATATCCCCATTCTAATGAAAACCAACTAATGGATGAAAATTTAGAAACAAAAGAAAACAAACATGTCCCTATGGACACTAATGAACCCGTGTTAGGGTCTTTGGATCCTAACGCTCGCGATGCAGAGAAATCCGTGTGCGAACCCATGGATGATATCCTAGTGCAGGGGGATGTAGGTCCCAACGCCACTGAGATACCTATCCCAACGGATGAAGAGGATGCGCTCCTGGAATCGGTGCCAAACACGCAAGAATCCTCTTCTGCCGAAGTTAAACAGGGTGCAGAGGGTAGGCTTAAACTGCCTGGCTCTGCACGCAGGCGTCTAAAGCTCTACCTGAAAGAAGGTATGAGCCTTGAAAAGGCACGTGAGCTATGCCTTAAACCAATGAGGGAGGTCCGCAATGAATTGTGCGACCTAAAAATTCCCAGGAAGAGGGGACGTTCGGACGGTTCCTCGCCGGACAAACCAAATCCTCCCAAACGGGCTACAGGCAACATGGCGTCTGGGGCGTTGATCGCCAGTAGAGCCAGTGTGAATGCCTCAGGGACAGCAGTACAAAATGTCCAGCCCTCATACTGTGATATGGTTGAGGTGATCAAGTTGGGAGTAATCCCACCTGACTTTCCGACAGTTGTATGGTCAGAGGATAAGCTGAAACTTATCCAAACTGCAGTCCTGGACAAAATTGTGGAGCTCAAGAAGGGTAGCGTAAAACCACAGTTTGCAGGCTGCAGTTTTAAACCAGGTTGGCTCACCTTTAATTGCAAGGGTGTAAAGTCAGCGGAATGGGTAAGGGAACATGTTCCCTTAATAAAACCATGGAAAGATGCCGTTTTGAAGGTCGTATCTGAGGAAGAGGTACCAAGGGCTGAAATATTCATTGGATATTTCCCTGAAAAGCCCGATATATCGACCAGCAGGATTCTGTCGCTTGTTGAAGGACAGAATGACGACCTCTCTGTCGAGTTGTGGAGAGTGCTAAATCGGGTCAGCAAAGGTAGCGTTGCTGAGATAACCTTATCAATTGACCCAAACTCGGCCGCCATAATCAGGCAGAAAAATCACCACATTGGCTATGGGTACGGAACAGTCCACATAAGGCCTACCAATCGTCAACACGGGGCAGTGAATGACGTACCCAGGAAGATTGAGCCACGTGGAAGAGCTGGCCGCACAAAGGTCGCCGTCAAAGCCAGCAGTTCAGGGGAGAGTTCGGACAAACCGTCCACCTATGCCTCAGCTACGAAACCATCCAACTCTAGTAGGGGCAAATCTGGCCCAAGGGGGAAAGATCGTATGGCTCGTGTGTCGGTGAACGACCAAAGAGGCGATGGCGAAGTCCAATCTTGCTCGAGCGGGCGTGCCCCTTCTAACGGGGGAAAACCCTCCACGGGTCCTAAGAAGACACCGCACAGGAGACCGCGAAAGGGTCACAGCACATCCGCAGAGGAGGCGGTGCTATTGGGCTCCAACCGCGGTAGGAAGATGGCGGGTCGAAGAAGAAGGAAGTAGTGTACCCAGTCGCCCATAGCACAGAAAAGGGTACAAGGCATCTGAAGTGCCTTCAGGTGAATCTACACCACGCCAAGGCAGCGTCATATTTGCTATGTCGTAGGTTCACCACCAACCTCCTGGATATCTGCTTCATCCAGGAACCATGGGTTTACTCTGGGGCCATTCAAGGGCTCCACAACGATCAAGGTAAGATTATTTACGACTCTGCAGCTTCGAGGCCGAGAGCGGCTCTCCTAGTCAGGAAGGATTTAATCTATTTACCCATTTCAGAATTTATTCACGGGGATCTAGTGGCGATTAGGGCGAAGATCCCATCCATTTCAGGCGAGCATGAGGTCGTAATCGCCTCCGCTTACTTGCCAGGTGATGCAATTAGTGCTCCTACTCCTGAGGTTACTGAGCTGGTATCATATTGCCAAAAGCGTGGCCTCGGGTGGATTATTGGCTGCGATGCAAACGCCCACCACACTGTCTGGGGTAGCACGGACACTAACAAACGAGGTGAGTGTTTACTTGAATATATTTGTAGGAATGGTATATTTGTTGCAAATAGGGGCGACGAGCCCACTTTTATGAACGTTATTAGACAGGAGGTCTTGGATCTCACACTTACTAGTAGCAATCTTTCATATGCCATTAGGAATTGGCACGTTTCGGGGGACATTTCGTTGTCGGATCATCGGTATCTACTTTTTGACATCGAATGCTCCTCGACGTTTACTCAGACATATCGCAATCCTAGGAAGGCGAACTGGGACATTTTTCGTCATCTTTTGGCTCTTAATGGGAACATGTCAGGGGGCACGATTATGAGCTCAAGGGACATTGATTTTGAATCCAACACACTTTGTATGAATATACGGGAGGCCTTCGAAGGGAGCTGTCGACCCCGGATCCGAAGGCCAAAAAGGGATGTTCCCTGGTGGAATGAACATCTGGAGGGTCTGAGGGCTGAGGCCAGACGTTTATTCAACAAAGCTAAGGAAACTGGCGCGTGGAGCGTCTATAAAGCTGCACTGACTGAATATAATAGGGAAATCAGGAAGTCTAAGAGGTCAACTTGGCGTGAATACTGCGGTAGGATTGACAACCTTCCTGAATCAATCAGGCTGCAAAAGGCGCTTTCACAGGACCACACAAATGGTCTTTGCACACTTAAGCGGCCAGATGGTACATTTACTGAGTCGCCAAAGGAGACCTGTGAGCTCCTACTTGCGACCCACTTCCCAGATTCTCTGCCTTTCTCGTCACCAAGACTGTCCACGTGGCCACCCTCGGCGTCCAAAAGGAACATCAGGTTGGCGAGCAGAATCTTTGATGCGAAACGCGTGATGTGGGCTGTATCTAAATTCAGCCCATTCAAATCACCTGGGCCGGATGGTATCCTTCCATGCTGCCTTCAGCAAGGGGGGATGGCTATCAATTTACAAATGACTAGGATCTTCAGATCCAGTTTACTGGCGTGCCATGTGCCGGAACCATGGAGGGAGGTTAAAGTGGTCTTCATACCCAAGGCGGGGGGCAAGTCTGAACAAATGCCTAAGTCCTTCAGACCAATAAGCCTCAGCTCGTTTTTCCTGAAGACCATGGAAAAACTGATGGATAGATTTATAAGGGATGAATATCTATCGGAAACCCCGATTCATCGCTTTCAGTTTGCCTATCAATCGGGCAGGTCTACGGTGACCGCCATTCATCACGTTGTGCGTACGATTGAGAAGGCACTGGGGGCAAGGCAAATAGCTCTGTGTGCGTTCGTCGACATTCAGGGCGCCTTTGACAACACTTCCTATGAGGCAATTAATTTTGCTCTTACGAGGAAGGGTGTACCTGTTCTCATAAGAAACTGGATAGGGGAGATGCTGGCATCCAGGGTGATCAGGTTGGATCTGGGTGGCTCGTCGAGGACCATTGAAGCAACCAGAGGGTGCCCTCAGGGTGGCGTCCTATCGCCTCTATTGTGGACCTTGGTTATCGATGAGCTATTGGAAACCCTTAATAACCTGGGCTTCCGAACTTATGGCTATGCTGACGATCTGGTTATATCTGTGACCGGTTTTGATGACGCGACGATTTCGGGGGCAATGCAGCGGGCCCTGAACTTGACACTTGATTGGTGCAGGGAGAGGGGACTTAATATTAATCCCGCAAAAACTACTCTGGTACCTTTCACCAGACGTAGAGTTCTGAGACTGAAGGAACCGACTCTCAACGGAGCGGTTATCGGATTCTCTAATGAGGTGAAATACCTGGGGATCATTCTGGATAGATCCCTCAACTGGAATGCTCAGTTGGCCCATGTCACCAGAAGGGCAACAAGGGCAATATATGCCTGTCAGAGACTCTTTGGGAAGACATGGGGTCTGAAACCCAGGATGATCTACTGGTCTTTTGTTACGATCATTAGACCAATATTGTCCTACGCCGCCCTGGCGTGGTGGACTAAGACCGAACAGGTCAGAGCTAGAGTGATACTCGACAAGGTCTACCGCCTGATCTGCGTGTCGATCACGGGTGCTATGAGGACCTGTCCCACTCTGGCTCTGGGAGCTATCCTGCACATTCCTCCATTGCACATTTCTATAAAGGAGGAAGCCTGCAGGAGTGCTAGCAGGATGCCGCGCATTGCCGAATATAGGGCAGGTGACCTGGTGGGTCATATGCGGATCCTCGATATCATTAGGAATGATGCATCCATTGTTGTGGGTGATCATATGTTGCCAAGTTTGGCACTGCATAGGAATTTTAATGTCCTTATACCTGACAGGGACCAATGGGCGGACCAATCCTGGTGGTGCACATGCGCGGACCAGGTATGGTTCACGGATGGTTCGAATCAGGTAAACGGTGATACTGGTGCGGGCATCATGGGCCCGGGATTCCAAAGGGGCTTGCCTATGGGCAAACAGCCTTCTATATTTCAGGCGGAAATCTACGCCATCATCATATGCGCTGGGGAGTGTCTAAGGAGGGGGACAAGGGGCTTAAGACTGTATATAATGTCGGATAGCCAGGCCGCTCTTAGGGCACTTTCTTCTTTGGAGATAAAGTCCAGGCTGGTCTTGGACTGCCTTGCGTCTCTGAATGAATTAGGGAAACACTGAAACACGAGCTGAATTTGTGTTGGGTTCCCGGACATGAGGGACATACGGGCAATGAAAGGGCTGATTGCTTAGCAAACAGGGGCGCCCGTCGCCCGTTTATAGGCCCTGAGCCTTTCTTTGGCGTCCCTGTGGGTCACATCAGGGGAACGTTACAAAAATGGGCTGAGCGTGAATTCCTTCACGCATGGACGTCCACTCCTGGACTAAGACAGTCCAGGAGATTTGTGTCACTGTCCCGGTGCAGGGCAGGAAGGTTCCTGCTGCTTGAGAAAGCGGAACTTAGACTGCTTGTGGGCCTATTCACGGGACACTGTGGTTTCAGATACCATCAGTTTAAGTTGGGTAATACACCTTCAAAAACATGCAGATTCTGCGGGATGGATGACGAAACATCGGAACATCTGCTCTGCTGCTGTCCCTCCTTGGGGACTTCTAGACGGAAATTTTTCGGGGGGCAAATAGTGGGCCCGACTGAGATTTATAATCTTTCACCGGGCAGGATAGTGGGCTTTATACGTAGCCTAAACCTGACTTGGTGAGACACGGGCTGCACAAAAGGTCCTCTGGGTCGTGGTGCTTATGGCCTTCACGTATATACAATACAATACAATACCACTGTGGACCAACCAGAAAACCGGGAATGATGGACCGTACCTCATTTTAAAGATAACAATCCCAACTAAGTCGTTGTCAACTTTTTTTTGATAAAAAAAATATTTTTGTTGATTTTTTAAAGCATTTTAGGTAGATTTTGAAATGCACTATTTGCTAATATGATGTTTAGGGGATCTTTCTACCACTGTGGACCAACCTGAAAACCGGAAATGATGGACCGTACCTCATTTTAAAGATAGCAATCCCAACTAACTCGTTGTCAACTTTTTTTTAATAAAAAAAATATTTTTGTGGATTTTTTAAAGCATTTTAAGTAGATTTTGAAATGCACTTTTTGCTAATATGATGTTTAGGGGATCTTTTTACCACTGTGGACCAACCAGAAAACCGGGAATAATGGATCGTACCTCATTTTAAAGACAACAATCCCAACTAACTCATTGTCAACTTTTTTTTGATAAAAAAAATATTTTTGCTGATTTTTTTAAAGCATTTTAGGTAGATTTTGAAATGCACTTTTTGCTAATATGATGTTTAGGGGATCTTTTTACCACTGTGGACCAACCAGAAAACTGGGAATGATGGACCGTACCTCATTTTAAAGATAACAATCCCAACTAACTCGTTGTCAAGTTTTTTTGGATAAAAAAAATATTTTTGTTGATTTTTTAAAGCATTTTAAGTAGATTTTGAAATGCACTTTTTGCTAATATGATGTTTAGGGGATCTTTTTACCACTGTGGACCAACCAGAAAACCGGGAATAATGGATCGTACCTCATTTTAAAGACAACAATCCCAACTAACTCATTGTCAACTTTTTTTTGATAAAAAAAATATTTTTGTTGATTTTTTTAAAGCATTTTAGGTAGATTTTGAAATGCACTTTTTGCTAATATGATGTTTAGGGGATCTTTTTACCACTGTGGACCAACCAGAAAACCGGGAATGATGGACCGTACCTCATTTTAAAGATAACAATCCCAACTAACTCGTTGTCAAGTTTTTTTTGATAAAAAAAATATTTTTGTTGATTTTTTAAAGCATTTTAGGTAGATTTTGAAATGCACTTTTTGCTAATATGATGTTTAGGGGATCTTTTTACCACTGTGGACCAACCAGAAAACCGGGAATGATGGACCGTACCTCATTTTAAAGATAACAATCCCAACTAACTCGTTGTCAACTTTTTTTCAATAAAAAAAATATTTTTGTTGATTTTTTAAAGCATTTTAGGTAGATTTTGAAATGCACTTTTTGCTAATATGATGTTTAGGGGATCTTTTTACCACTGTGGCCCAACCAGAAAACCGGGAATGATGGACCGTACCTCATTTTAAAGATAACAATCCCAACTAACTCGTTGTCAACTTTTTTTTGATAAAAAAAATATTTTTGTTGATTTTTTAAAGCATTTTAGGTAGATTTTGAAATGCACTTTTTGCTAATATGATGTTTAGGGGATCTTTTTACCACTGTGGACCAACCAGAAAACCGGGAATGATGGACCGTACCTCATTTTAGAGATAACAATCCCAGCTAACTCGATGTCAACTTTTTTTTGATAAAAAAAATATTTTTGTTGATTTTTTAAAGCATTTAAGTAGATTTTGAAATGCACTTTTTGCTAATATGATGTTTAGGGGATCTTTTTACCACTGTGGACCAACCAGAAAACCGGGAATGATGGACCGTACCTCATTTCAAAGATAACAATCCCAACTAACTCGTTGTCATTTTTTTTTTGATAAAAAAAAATATTTTTGTTGATTTTTTAAAGCATTTTAGGTAGATTTTTAAATGCACTTTTTGCTAATATGATGTTTAGGGGATCTTTTTACCACTGTGGACCAACCAGAAAACCGGGAATGATGGACCGTACCTCATTTTAAAGATAACAATCCCAACTAACTCGTTGTCAACTTTTTTTTGATAAAAAAAATATTTTTGTTGATTTTTTAAAGCATTTTAGGTAGATTTTGAAATGCACTTTTTGCTAATATTATGTTTAGGGGATCTTTTGACCACTGCGGACCAACCAGAACACCGGGAATGATGGACCGTACCTCATTTTAAAGATAACAATCCCAACTAACTCGTTGTCAACTTTTTTTGATAAAAAAAATA
Organism: Pollenia angustigena; assembly: GCA_930367215.1. Lineage (NCBI taxonomy): Eukaryota > Metazoa > Arthropoda > Insecta > Diptera > Polleniidae > Pollenia > Pollenia angustigena. Next base: position 2,601,711 of record OV884061.1, on the reverse strand, counting down.
TTTTTGTTGATTTTTTAAAGCATTTTAGGTAGATTTTGAAATGCACTTTTTGCTAATATGATGTTTAGGGGATCTTTTTACCGATGTGGACCAACCAGAAAACCGGGAATGATGGATCGTACCTCATTTTAAAGATAACAATCCCAACTAACTCGTTGTCAACTTTTTTTGATAAAAAAATATTTTTGTTGATTTGTTAAAGCATTTTAGGTAGATTTTGAAATGCACTTTTTGCTAATATGATGTTTAGGGGATCTTTTTACCGACGTGGACCAACCAGAAAACCGGGAATGATGGATCGTACCTCATTTTGAAGATAACAATCCCAACTAACTCGTTGTCAACTTTTTTTGATAAAAAAAATATTTTTGTTGATTTTTTAAAGCATTTTAGGTAGATTTTGAAATGCACTTTTTCTAATATGATGTTTAGGGGATCTTTTTACCGATGTGGACCAACCAGAAAACCGGGAATGATGGATCGTACCTCATCTTAAAGATAACAATCCCAACTAACTCGTTGTCAACTTTTTTTGATAAAAAAAATATTTTTGTTGATTATTTAAAGCATTTTAGGTAGATTTTGAAATGCACTTTTTGCTAATATGATGTTTAGGGGATCTTTTTACCACTGTGGACCAACCAGAAAACCGGGAATGATGGACCGTACCTCATTTTTAAGATAACAATCCCAACCAACTCGTTACCCTTTTTTTTTTGAAAAAAAAAAATAATTTTGTTGATTTTTTTAAGCATTTTAGGTAGATTTTGAAATGCACTTTTTGCTAATGTGATGTTTAGGGGATCTTTTTACCACTGTGGACCAAACAGACAACCGGGAATGATGGACCGTACCTCATTTTACAGATAACAATCCCAACTAACTCGTTGTCAACTTTTTTTTGATAAAAAAAATATTTTTGTTGATTTTTTAAAGCATTTTAGGTAGATTTTGAAATGCACTTTTTGCTAATATGATGTTTAGGGGATCTTTTTACCACTGTGGACCAACCAGAAAACCGGAAATGATGGACCGTACCTCATTTTAAAGATAACAATCCCAACTAACTCGCTGTCAACTTTTTTTTGATAAAAAAAATATTTTTGTTGATTTTTTAAAGCATTTTAGGTAGATTTTGAAATGCACTTTTTGCTAATATGATGTCTAGGGGATCTTTTTACCACTGTGAACCAACCAGAAAACCGGGAATGATGGACCGTACCTCATTTTTACGATAACAATCCCAACTAACTCGTTGTCCACTTTTTTTTGATAAAAAAAATATTTTTGTTGATTTTTTAAAGAATTTTGGGTAGATTTTGAAATGCACTTTTTGCTAATATGATGTTTAGGGGATCTTTTTACCACTGTGGACCAACCAGAAACCCGGGAATGATGGACCGTACCTTATTTTAAAGATAACAATCCCAACTAACTCGTTGTTAACTTTTTTTTGATAAGAAAAATATTTTTGTTGATTTTTTAAAGCATTTTAGGTAGATTTTGAAATGCACTTTTTGCAAATATGATGTTTAGGGGATCTTTTTACCACTGTGGACCAACCAGAAAACCGGGAATGATGGACCGTACCTCATTTTAAAGATAACAATCCCAACTAACTCATTGTCAACTTTTTTTTGATAAAAAAAATATTTTTGTTGATTTTTTTAAAGCATTTTAGGTAGATTTTGAAATGCACTTTTTGCTAATATGATGTTTAGGGGATCTTTTTACCACTGTGGACCAACCAGAAAACCGGGAATGATGGACCGTACCTCATTTTAAAGATAACAATCCCAACTAACTCGTTGTCAAGTTTTTTTTGATAAAAAAAATATTTTTGTTGATTTTTTTAAAGCATTTTCGGTAGATTTTGAAATGCACTTTTTGCTAATATGATGTTTAGGGGATCTTTTTACCACTGTGGACCAAACAGACAACCGGGAATGATGGACCGTACCTCATTTTACAGATAACAATCCCAACTAACTCGTTGTCAACTTTTTTTTGATAAAAAAAATATTTTTGTTGATTTTTTAAAGCATTTTAGGTAGATTTTGAAATGCACTTTTTGCTAATATTATGTTTAGGGGATCTTTTGACCACTGCGGACCAACCAGAACACCGGGAATGATGGACCGTACCTCATTTTAAAGATAACAATCCCAACTAACTCGTTGTCAACTTTTTTTGATAAAAAAAATATTTTTGTTGATTTTTTAAAGCATTTTAGGTAGATTTTGAAATGCACTTTTTGCTAATATGATGTTTAGGGGATCTTTTTACCGATGTGGACCAACCAGAAAACCGGGAATGATGGATCGTACCTCATTTTAAAGATAACAATCCCAACTAACTCGTTGTCAACTTTTTTTGATAAAAAAATATTTTTGTTGATTTGTTAAAGCATTTTAGGTAGATTTTGAAATGCACTTTTTGCTAATATGATGTTTAGGGGATCTTTTTACCGACGTGGACCAACCAGAAAACCGGGAATGATGGATCGTACCTCATTTTGAAGATAACAATCCCAACTAACTCGTTGTCAACCTTTTTTGATAAAAAAAATATTTTTGTTGATTTTTTAAAGCATTTTAGGTAGATTTTGAAATGCACTTTTTCTAATATGATGTTTAGGGGATCTTTTTACCGATGTGGACCAACCAGAAAACCGGGAATGATGGATCGTACCTCATCTTAAAGATAACAATCCCAACTAACTCGTTGTCAACTTTTTTTGATAAAAAAAATATTTTTGTTGATTATTTAAAGCATTTTAGGTAGATTTTGAAATGCACTTTTTGCTAATATGATGTTTAGGGGATCTTTTTACCACTGTGGACCAACCAGAAAACCGGGAATGATGGACCGTACCTCATTTTTAAGATAACAATCCCAACCAACTCGTTACCCTTTTTTTTTTGAAAAAAAAAAAAATAATTTTGTTGATTTTTTTAAGCATTTTAGGTAGATTTTGAAATGCACTTTTTGCTAATGTGATGTTTAGGGGATCTTTTTACCACTGTGGACCAAACAGACAACCGGGAATGATGGACCGTACCTCATTTTACAGATAACAATCCCAACTAACTCGTTGTCAACTTTTTTTTGATAAAAAAAATATTTTTGTTGATTTTTTAAAGCATTTTAGGTAGATTTTGAAATGCACTTTTTGCTAATATGATGTTTAGGGGATCTTTTTACCACTGTGGACCAACCAGAAAACCGGAAATGATGGACCGTACCTCATTTTAAAGATAACAATCCCAACTAACTCGCTGTCAACTTTTTTTTGATAAAAAAAATATTTTTGTTGATTTTTTAAAGCATTTTAGGTAGATTTTGAAATGCACTTTTTGCTAATATGGTGTCTAGGGGATCTTTTTACCACTGTGAACCAACCAGCAAACCGGGAATGATGGACCGTACCTCATTTTTACGATAACAATCCCAACTAACTCGTTGTCCACTTTTTTTTGATAAAAAAAATATTTTTGTTGATTTTTTAAAGAATTTTGGGTAGATTTTGAAATGCACTTTTTGCTAATATGATGTTTAGGGGATCTTTTTACCACTGTGGACCAACCAGAAACCCGGGAATGATGGACCGTACCTTATTTTAAAGATAACAATCCCAACTAACTCGTTGTTAACTTTTTTTTGATAAGAAAAATATTTTTGTTGATTTTTTAAAGCATTTTAGGTAGATTTTGAAATGCACTTTTTGCAAATATGATGTTTAGGGGATCTTTTTACCACTGTGGACCAACCAGAAAACCGGGAATGATGGACCGTACCTCATTTTAAAGATAACAATCCCAACTAACTCATTGTCAACTTTTTTTTGATAAAAAAAATATTTTTGTTGATTTTTTTAAAGCATTTTAGGTAGATTTTGAAATGCACTTTTTGCTAATATGATGTTTAGGGGATCTTTTTACCACTGTGGACCAACCAGAAAACCGGGAATGATGGACCGTACCTCATTTTAAAGATAACAATCCCAACTAACTCGTTGTCAAGTTTTTTTTGATAAAAAAAATATTTTTGTTGATTTTTTTAAAGCATTTTCGGTAGATTTTGAAATGCACTTTTTGCTAATATGATGTTTAGGGGATCTTTTTACCACTGTGGACCAAACAGACAACCGGGAATGATGGACCGTACCTCATTTTACAGATAACAATCCCAACTAACTCGTTGTCAACTTTTTTTTGATAAGAAAAATATTTTTGTTGATTTTTTAAAGCATTTTAAGTAGATTTTGAAATGCACTTTTTGCTAATATGATGTTTAGGGGATCTTTTTACCACTGTGGACCAACCAGAAAACCGGGAATAATGGATCGTACCTCATTTTAAAGACAACAATCCCAACTAACTCATTGTCAACTTTTTTTTGATAAAAAAAATATTTTTGTTGATTTTTTTAAAGCATTTTAGGTAGATTTTGAAATGCACTTTTTGCTAATATGATGTTTAGGGGATCTTTTTACCACTGTGGACCAACCAGAAAACCGGGAATGATGGACCGTACCTCATTTTAAAGATAACAATCCCAACTAACTCGTTGTCAAGTTTTTTTTGATAAAAAAAATATTTTTGTTGATTTTTTAAAGCATTTTAGGTAGATTTTGAAATGCACTTTTTGCTAATATGATGTTTAGGGGATCTTTTTACCACTGTGGACCAACCAGAAAACCGGGAATGATGGACCGTACCTCATTTTAAAGATAACAATCCCAACTAACTCGTTGTCAACTTTTTTTTAATAAAAAAAATATTTTTGTTGATTTTTTAAAGCATTTTAGGTAGATTTTGAAATGCACTTTTTGCTAATATGATGTTTAGGGGATCTTTTTACCACTGTGGCCCAACCAGAAAACCGGGAATGATGGACCGTACCTCATTTTAAAGATAACAATCCCAACTAACTCGTTGTCAACTTTTTTTTGATAAAAAAAATATTTTTGTTGATTTTTTAAAGCATTTTAGGTAGATTTTGAAATGCACTTTTTGCTAATATGATGTTTAGGGGATCTTTTTACCACTGTGGACCAACCAGAAAACCGGGAATGATGGACCGTACCTCATTTTAGAGATAACAATCCCAGCTAACTCGATGTCAACTTTTTTTTGATAAAAAAAATATTTTTGTTGATTTTTTAAAGCATTTAAGTAGATTTTGAAATGCACTTTTTGCTAATATGATGTTTAGGGGATCTTTTTACCACTGTGGACCAACCAGAAAACCGGGAATGATGGACCGTACCTCATTTCAAAGATAACAATCCCAACTAACTCGTTGTCATTTTTTTTTTGATAAAAAAAAATATTTTTGTTGATTTTTTAAAGCATTTTAGGTAGATTTTTAAATGCACTTTTTGCTAATATGATGTTTAGGGGATCTTTTTACCACTGTGGACCAACCAGAAAACCGGGAATGATGGACCGTACCTCATTTTAAAGATAACAATCCCAACTAACTCGTTGTCAACTTTTTTTTGATAAAAAAAATATTTTTGTTGATTTTTTAAAGCATTTTAGGTAGATTTTGAAATGCACTTTTTGCTAATATTATGTTTAGGGGATCTTTTGACCACTGCGGACCAACCAGAACACCGGGAATGATGGACCGTACCTCATTTTAAAGATAACAATCCCAACTAACTCGTTGTCAACTTTTTTTGATAAAAAAAATATTTTTGTTGATTTTTTAAAGCATTTTAGGTAGATTTTGAAATGCACTTTTTGCTAATATGATGTTTAGGGGATCTTTTTACCGATGTGGACCAACCAGAAAACCGGGAATTATGGATCGTACCTCATTTTAAAGATAACAATCCCAACTAACTCGTTGTCAACTTTTTTTGATAAAAAAATATTTTTGTTGATTTGTTAAAGCATTTTAGGTAGATTTTGAAATGCACTTTTTGCTAATATGATGTTTAGGGGATCTTTTTACCGATGTGGACCAACCAGAAAACCGGGAATTATGGATCGTACCTCATTTTAAAGATAACAATCCCAACTAACTCGTTGTCAACTTTTTTTGATAAAAAAAATATTTTTGTTGATTATTTAAAGCATTTTAGGTAGATTTTGAAATGCACTTTTTGCTAATATGATGTTTAGGGGATCTTTTTACCACTGTGGACCAACCAGAAAACCGGGAATGATGGACCGTACCTCATTTTTAAGATAACAATCCCAACTAACTCGTTATCCACTTTTTTTTGATAAAAAAAAATAATTTTGTTGATTTTTTTAAGCATTTTAGGTAGATTTTGAAATGCACTTTTTGCTAATATGATGTTTAGGGGATCTTTTTACCACTGTGGACCAAACAGACAACCGGGAATGATGGACCGTACCTCATTTTACAGATAACAATCCCAACTAACTCGTTGTCAACTTTTTTTTGATAAAAAAAATATTTTTGTTGATTTTTTAAAGCATTTTAGGTAGATTTTGAAATGCACTTTTTGCTAATATGATGTTTAGGGGATCTTTTTACCACTGTGGACCAACCAGAAAACCGGAAATGATGGACCGTACCTCATTTTAAAGATAACAATCCCAACTAACTCGCTGTCAACTTTTTTTTGATAAAAAAAATATTTTTGTTGATTTTTTAAAGCATTTTAGGTAGATTTTGAAATGCACTTTTTGCTAATATGATGTCTAGGGGATCTTTTTACCACTGTGAACCAACCAGCAAACCGGGAATGATGGACCGTACCTCATTTTTACGATAACAATCCCAACTAACTCGTTGTCCACTTTTTTTTGATAAAAAAAATATTTTTGTTGATTTTTTAAAGAATTTTGGGTAGATTTTGAAATGCACTTTTTGCTAATATGATGTTTAGGGGATCTTTTTACCACTGTGGACCAACCAGAAACCCGGGAATGATGGACCGTACCTTTTTTTAAAGATAACAATCCCAACTAACTCGTTGTTAACTTTTTTTTGATAAGAAAAATATTTTTGTTGATTTTTTAAAGCATTTTAGGTAGATTTTGAAATGCACTTTTTGCAAATATGATGTTTAGGGGATCTTTTTACCACTGTGGACCAACCAGAAAACCGGGAATGATGGACCGTACCTCATTTTAAAGATAACAATCCCAACTAACTCGTTGTCAACTTTTTTTTGATAAAAAAAAATATTTTTGTTGATTTTTTAAAGCATTTTAGGTAGATTTTGAAATGCACTTTTTGCTAATATGATGTTTAGGGGATCTTTTTACCACTGTGGACCAACCAGAAAACCGGGAATGATGGACCGTACCTCATTTTAAAGATAACAATCCCAACTAACTCGTTGTCAATTTTTTTTTGATAAAAAAAATATTTTTGTTGATTTTTTAAAGCATTTTAGGTAGATTTTGAAATGAACTTTTTGCTAATATGATGTTTAGGGGATCTTTTTACCACTGTGGACCAACCAGAAAACCGGAAATGATGGACCTACCTCATTTTAAAGATAACAATCCCAACTAACTCGTTGTCAACTTTTTTTTTGATAAAAAAAATACTTTTGTTGATTTTTTAAAGCATTTGAGGTAGATTTTGAAATGCACTTTTTGCTAATATGATGTTTAGGGGATCTTTTTACCACAGTGGACCAACCAGAAAATCGGGAATGATGGACCGTATCTCATTTTAAAGATAACAATCCCAACTAACTCGTTGTCAACTTTTTTTTGATAAAAAAAAATATTTTTGTTGATTTTTTAAAGCATTTTATGTAGATTTTGAAATGCACTTTTTGCTAATATGATGTTTAGGGGATCTTTTTACCACTGTGAACCAACACGAAAACCGGGAATGATGGACCGTACCACATTTTAAAGATAGCAATCCCAACTAAGTCGTTGTCAACTTTTTTTTGATAAAAAAAATATTTTTGTTGATTTTTTAAAGCATTTTAGGTAGATTTTGAAATGCACTTTTTGCTAATATGATGTTTGGGGATCTTTTTACCACTGTGGACCAACCAGAAAACCGGGAATGATGGACCGTACCTCATTTTAAAGATAACAATCCCAATTAACTCGTTTTCAACTTTTTTTTGATAAAAAAATATTTTTGTTGATTTTTTAAAGCATTTTAGGTAGATTTTGAAATGCACTTTTTGCTAATATGATGTTTAGGGGATCTTTTTACCACTGTGGACCAACCAGAAAACCAGGAATGATGGACCGTACCTCATTTTAAAGATAACAATCCTAACTAACTCGTTGTCAACTTTTTTTTGATAAAAAAAAATATTTTTGTTGATTTTTCAAAGCATTTTAGGTAGATTTTGAAATGCACTTTTTGCTAATATGATGTTTGGGGATCTTTTTACCACTGTGGACCAACCAGAAAACCGGGAATGATGGACCGTACCTCATTTTAAAGATAACAATCCCAATTAACTCGTTTTCAACTTTTTTTTGATAAAAAAATACTTTTGTTGATTTTTTAAAGCATTTTAGGTAGATTTTGAAATGCACTTTTTGCTAATATGATGTTTAGGGGATCTTTTTACCACTGTGGACAAACCAGAAAACCGGGAATGATGGACCGTACCTCATTTTAAAGATAACAATCCCAACTAACTCGTTGTCAACTTTTTTTTGATAAAAAAAATATTTTTGTTGATTTTTTAAAGCATTTTAGGTAGATTTTGAAATGCACTTTTTGCTAATATGATGTTTAGGGGATCTTTTTACCACTGTGGACCAACCAGAAAACCGGGAATGATGGACCGTACCTCATTTTAAAGATAACAATCCCAACTAACTCGTTGTCAACTTTTTTTTGATAAAAAAAATATTTTTGTTGGTTTTTTAAAGCATTTTAGGTAGATTTTGAAATGCACTTTTTGCTAATATGATGTTTAGGGGATCTTTTTACCACTGTGGACAAACCAGAAAACCGGGAATGATGGACCGTACCTCATTTTAAAGATAACAATCCCAACTAACTCGTTGTCAACTTTTTTTTGATAAAAAAAATATTTTTGTTGATTTTTTAAAGCATTTTAGGTAGATTTTGAAATGCACTTTTTGCTAATATGATGTTTAGGGGATCTTTTTACCACTGTGGACCAACCAGAAAACCGGGAATGATGGACCGTACCTCATTTTAAAGATAACAATCCCAACTAACTCGTTGTCAACTTTTTTTTGAAAAAAAAAATATTTTTGTTGATTTTTTAAAGCATTTTAGGTAGATTTTGAAATGCAGTTTTTGCTAATATGATGTTTAGGGGATCTTTTTACCACTGTGGACCAACCAGAAAACTGGGAATGATGCACCGAACCTCATTTTAAAGATTACAATCCCAACAAACTCGTTGTCAACTTTTTTTTGATAAAAAAAATATTTTTGTTGATTTTTTAAAGCATTTTAGGTAGATTTTGAAATGCACTTTTTGCTAATATGATGTTTAGGCGATCTTTTTACCACTGTGGACCAACCAGAAAATCGGGAATGATGGACCGTACCTCATTTGAAAGATTACAATCCCAACTAACTCGTTGTCAACTTTTTTTTGATAAAAAAAAATATTTTTGTTGATTTTTTAAAGCATTTTAGGTAGATTTTGAAATGCACTTTTTGCTAATATGATGTTTAGGGGATCTTTTTACCACTGTGGACCAACCAGAAAACCGGGAATGATGGACCGTATCTCATTTTAAAGATAACAATCCCAACTAACTCGTTGTCAACTTTTTTTTTGATAAAAAAAATATTTTTGTTGATTTTTTAAAGCATTTTATGTAGATTTTGAAATGCACTTTTTGCTAATATGATGTTTAGGGGATCTTTTTACCGATGTGGACCAACCAGAAAACCGGGAATGATGGATCGTACCTCATTTTAAAGATAACAATCCCAACTAACTCGTTGTCAACTTTTTTTGATAAAAAAAATATTTTTGTTGATTTGTTAAAGCATTTTAGGTAGATTTTGAAATGCACTTTTTGCTAATATGATGTTTAGGGGATCTTTTTACCGATGTGGACCAACCAGAAAACCGGGAATGATGGATCGTACCTCATTTTAAAGATAACAATCCCAACTAACTCGTTGTCAACTTTTTTTGATAAAAAAAATATTTTTGTTGATTTGTTAAAGCATTTTAGGTAGATTTTGAAATGCACTTTTTGCTAATATGATGTTTAGGGGATCTTTTTACCGATGTGGACCAACCAGAAAACCGGTAATGATGGATCGTACCTCATTTTGAAGATAACAATCCCAACTAACTCGTTGTCAACTTTTTTTGATAAAAAAAATATTTTTGTTGATTTTTTAAAGCATTTTAGGTAGATTTTGAAATGCACTTTTTGCTAATATGATGTTTAGGGGATCTTTTTACCGATGTGGACCAACCAGAAAACCGGGAATGATGGATCGTACCTCATTTTAAAGATAACAATCCCAACTAACTCGTTGTCAACTTTTTTTGATAAAAAAAATATTTTTGTTGATTTGTTAAAGCATTTTAGGTAGATTTTGAAATGCACTTTTTGCTAATATGATGTTTAGGGGATCTTTTTACCGATGTGGACCAACCAGAAAACCGGGAATGATGGATCGTACCTCATTTTGAAGATAACAATCCCAACTAACTCGTTGTCAACTTTTTTTGATAAAAAAAATATTTTTGTTGATTTTTTAAAGCATTTTAGGTAGATTTTGAAATGCACTTTTTGCTAATATGATGTTTAGGGGATCTTTTTACCGATGTGGACCAACCAGAAAACCGGGAATGATGGATCGTACCTCATTTTGAAGATAACAATCCCAACTAACTCGTTGTCAACTTTTTTTGATAAAAAAAATATTTTTGTTGATTTTTTAAAGCATTTTAGGTAGATTTTGAAATGCACTTTTTGCTTATATGATGTTTAGGGGATCTTTTTGCCACTGTGGACCAACCAGAAAACCGGGAATGATGGACCGTACCTCATTTTTAAGATAACAATCCGAACTAACTCGTTATCCACTTTTTTTTGATAAAAAAAATAATTTTGTTGATTTTTTTAAGCATTTTAGGTAGATTTTGAAATGCACTTTTTGCTAATATGATGTTTAGGGGATCTTTTTACCACTATGGACCAAACAGACAACCGGGAATGATGGACCGTACCTTATTTTAAAGATAACAATCCCAACTAACTCGTTGTTAACTTTTTTTTGATAAGAAAAATATTTTTGTTGATTTTTTAAAGCATTTTAGGTAGATTTTGAAATGCACTTTTTGCAAATATGATGTTTAGGGGATCTTTTTACCACTGTGGACCAACCAGAAAACCGGGAATGATGGACCGTACCTCATTTTAAAGATAACAATCCCAACTAACTCGTTGTCAACTTTTTTTTGATAAAAAAAAATATTTTTGTTGATTTTTTAAAGCATTTTAGGTAGATTTTGAAATGCACTTTTTGCTAATATGATGTTTAGGGGATCTTTTTACCACTGTGGACCAACCAGAAAACCGGGAATGATGGACCGTACCTCATTTTAAAGATAACAATCCCAACTAACTCGTTGTCAATTTTTTTTTGATAAAAAAAATATTTTTGTTGATTTTTTAAAGCATTTTAGGTAGATTTTGAAATGAACTTTTTGCTAATATGATGTTTAGGGGATCTTTTTACCACTGTGGACCAACCAGAAAACCGGAAATGATGGACCTACCTCATTTTAAAGATAACAATCCCAACTAACTCGTTGTCAACTTTTTTTTTGATAAAAAAAATACTTTTGTTGATTTTTTAAAGCATTTGAGGTAGATTTTGAAATGCACTTTTTGCTAATATGATGTTTAGGGGATCTTTTTACCACTGTGGACCAACCAGAAAATCGGGAATGATGGACCGTATCTCATTTTAAAGATAACAATCCCAACTAACTCGTTGTCAACTTTTTTTTGATAAAAAAAATATTTTTGTTGATTTTTTAAAGCATTTTATGTAGATTTTGAAATGCACTTTTTGCTAATATGATGTTTAGGGGATCTTTTTACCACTGTAAACCAACACGAAAACCGGGAATGATGGACCGTACCACATTTTAAAGATAACAATCCCAACTAAGTCGTTGTCAACTTTTTTTTGATAAAAAAAATATTTTTGTTGATTTTTTAAAGCATTTTAGGTAGATTTTGAAATGCACTTTTTGCTAATATGATGTTTGGGGATCTTTTTACCACTGTGGACCAACCAGAAAACCGGGAATGATGGACCGTACCTCATTTTAAAGATAACAATCCCAATTAACTCGTTTTCAACTTTTTTTTGATAAAAAAATATTTTTGTTGATTTTTTAAAGCATTTTAGGTAGATTTTGAAATGCACTTTTTGCTAATATGATGTTTAGGGGATCTTTTTACCACTGTGGACCAACCAGAAAACCAGGAATGATGGACCGTACCTCATTTTAAAGATAACAATCCCAACTAACTCGTTGTCAACTTTTTTTTGATAAAAAAAAATATTTTTGTTGATTTTTTAAAGCATTTTAGGTAGATTTTGAAATGCACTTTTTGCTAATATGATGTTTGGGGATCTTTTTACGACTGTGGACAAACCAGAAAACCGGGAATGATGGACCGTACCTCATTTTAAAGATAACAATCCCAACTAACTCGTTGTCAACTTTTTTTTGATAAAAAAAATATTTTTGTTGATTTTTTAAAGCATTTTAGGTAGATTTTGAAATGCACTTTTTGCTAATATGATGTTTAGGGGATCTTTTTACCACTGTGGACCAACCAGAAAACCGGGAATGATGGACCGTACCTCATTTTAAAGATAACAATCCCAACTAACTCGTTGTCAACTTTTTTTTGATAAAAAAAATATTTTTGTTGATTTTTTAAAGCATTTTAGGTAGATTTTGAAATGCACTTTTTGCTTATATGATGTTTAGGGGATCTTTTTACCACTGTGGACCAACCAGAAAACTGGGAATGATGCACCGTACCTCATTTTAAAGATTACAATGCCAACAAACTCGTTGTCAACTTTTTTTTGATAAAAAAAATATTTTTGTTGATTTTTTAAAGCATTTTAGGTAGATTTTGAAATGCACTTTTTGCTAATATGATGTTTAGGCGATCTTTTTACCACTGTGGACCAACCAGAAAATCGGGAATGATGGACCGTACCTCATTTGAAAGATTACAATCCCAACTAACTCGTTGTCAACTTTTTTTTGATAAAAAAAAATATTTTTGTTGATTTTTTAAAGCATTTTAGGTAGATTTTGAAATGCACTTTTTGCTAATATGATGTTTAGGGGATCTTTTTACCACTGTGGACCAACCAGAAAACCGGGAATGATGGACCGTATCTCATTTTAAAGATAACAATCCCAACTAACTCGTTGTCAACTTTTTTTTTGATAAAAAAAATATTTTTGTTGATTTTTTAAAGCATTTTATGTAGATTTTGAAATGCACTTTTTGCTAATATGATGTTTAGGGGATCTTTTTACCGATGTGGACCAACCAGAAAACCGGGAATGATGGATCGTACCTCATTTTAAAGATAACAATCCCAACTAACTCGTTGTCAACTTTTTTTGATGAAAAAAATATTTTTGTTGATTTGTTAAAGCATTTTAGGTAGATTTTGAAATGCACTTTTTGCTAATATGATGTTTAGGGGATCTTTTTACCGATGTGGACCAACCAGAAAACCGGGAATGATGGATCGTACCTCATTTTGAAGATAACAATCCCAACTAACTCGTTGTCAACTTTTTTTGATAAAAAAAATATTTTTGTTGATTTTTTAAAGCATTTTAGGTAGATTATGAAATGCACTTTTTGCTAATATGATGTTTAGGGGATCTTTTTACCGATGTGGACCAACCAGAAAACCGGGAATGATGGATCGTACCTCATTTTGAAGATAACAATCCCAACTAACTCGTTGTCAACTTTTTTTGATAAAAAAAATATTTTTGTTGATTTTTTAAAGCATTTTAGGTAGATTTTGAAATGCACTTTTTGCTAATATGATGTTTAGGGGATCTTTTTACCGATGTGGACCAACCAGAAAACCGGGAATGATGGATCGTACCTCATTTTGAAGATAACAATCCCAACTAACTCGTTATCCACTTTTTTTTGATAAAAAAAATAATTTTGTTGATTTTTTTAAGCATTTTAGGTAGATTTTGAAATGCACTTTTTGCTAATATGATGTTTAGGGGATCTTTTTACCACTGTGGACCAAACAGACAACCGGGAATGATGGACCGTACCTCATTTTACAGATAACAATCCCAACTAACTCGTTGTCAACTTTTTTTTGATAAAAAAAATATTTTTGTTGATTTTTTAAAGCATTTTAGGTAGATTTTGAAATGCACTTTTTGCTAATATGATGTTTAGGGGATCTTTTTACCACTGTGGACCAACCAGAAAACCGGAAATGATGGACCGTACCTCATTTTAAAGATAACAATCCCAACTAACTCGCTGTCAACTTTATTTTGATAAAAAAAATATTTTTGTTGATTTTTTAAAGCATTTTATGTAGATTTTGAAATGCACTTTTTGCTAATATGATGTTTAGGGGATCTTTTTACCGATGTGGACCAACCAGAAAACCGGGAATGATGGATCGTACCTCATTTTAAAGATAACAATCCCAACTAACTCGTTGTCAACTTTTTTTGATGAAAAAAATATTTTTGTTGATTTGTTAAAGCATTTTAGGTAGATTTTGAAATGCACTTTTTGCTAATATGATGTTTAGGGGATCTTTTTACCGATGTGGACCAACCAGAAAACCGGGAATGATGGATCGTACCTCATTTTGAAGATAACAATCCCAACTAACTCGTTGTCAACTTTTTTTGATAAAAAAAATATTTTTGTTGATTTTTTAAAGCATTTTAGGTAGATTTTGAAATGCACTTTTTGCTAATATGATGTTTAGGGGATCTTTTTACCGATGTGGACCAACCAGAAAACCGGGAATGATGGATCGTACCTCATTTTGAAGATAACAATCCCAACTAACTCGTTGTCAACTTTTTTTGATAAAAAAAATATTTTTGTTGATTTTTTAAAGCATTTTAGGTAGATTTTGAAATGCACTTTTTGCTAATATGATGTTTAGGGGATCTTTTTACCGATGTGGACCAACCAGAAAACCGGGAATGATGGATCGTACCTCATTTTGAAGATAACAATCCCAACTAACTCGTTATCCACTTTTTTTTGATAAAAAAAATAATTTTGTTGATTTTTTTAAGCATTTTAGGTAGATTTTGAAATGCACTTTTTGCTAATATGATGTTTAGGGGATCTTTTTACCACTGTGGACCAAACAGACAACCGGGAATGATGGACCGTACCTCATTTTACAGATAACAATCCCAACTAACTCGTTGTCAACTTTTTTTTGATAAAAAAAATATTTTTGTTGATTTTTTAAAGCATTTTAGGTAGATTTTGAAATGCACTTTTTGCTAATATGATGTTTAGGGGATCTTTTTACCACTGTGGACCAACCAGAAAACCGGAAATGATGGACCGTACCTCATTTTAAAGATAACAATCCCAACTAACTCGCTGTCAACTTTATTTTGATAAAAAAAATATTTTTGTTGATTTTTTAAAGCATTTTAGGTAGATTTTGAAATGCACTTTTTGCTAATATGATGTCTAGGGGATCTTTTTACCACTGTGAACCAACCAGCAAACCGGGAATGATGGACCGTACCTCATTTTTACGATAACAATCCCAACTAACTCGTTGTCCACTTTTTTTTGATAAAAAAAATATTTTTGTTGATTTTTTAAAGAATTTTGGGTAGATTTTGAAATGCACTTTTTGCTAATATGATGTTTAGGGGATCTTTTTACCACTGTGGACCAACCAGAAACCCGGGAATGATGGACCGTACCTCATTTTAAAGATAACAATCCCAATTAACTCGTTTTCAACTTTTTTTTGATAAAAAAATACTTTTGTTGATTTTTTAAAGCATTTTAGGTAGATTTTGAAATGCACTTTTTGCTAATATGATGTTTAGGGGATCTTTTTACCACTGTGGACCAACCAGAAAACCGGGAATGATGGACCGTACCTCATTTTAAAGATAACAATCCCAACTAACTCGTTGTCAACTTTTTTTTGATAAAAAAAATATTTTTGTTGGTTTTTTAAAGCATTTTAGGTAGATTTTGAAATGCACTTTTTGCTAATATGATGTTTAGGGGATCTTTTTACCACTGTGGACAAACCAGAAAACCGGGAATGATGGACCGTACCTCATTTTAAAGATAACAATCCCAACTAACTCGTTGTCAACTTTTTTTTGATAAAAAAAATATTTTTGTTGATTTTTTAAAGCATTTTAGGTAGATTTTGAAATGCACTTTTTGCTAATATGATGTTTAGGGGATCTTTTTACCACTGTGGACCAACCAGAAAACCGGGAATGATGGACCGTACCTCATTTTAAAGATAACAATCCCAACTAACTCGTTGTCAACTTTTTTTTGATAAAAAAAATATTTTTGTTGATTTTTTAAAGCATTTTAGGTAGATTTTGAAATGCACTTTTTGCTAATATGATGTTTAGGGGATCTTTTTACCACTGTGGACCAACCAGAAAACTGGGAATGATGCACCGTACCTCATTTTAAAGATTACAATCCCAACAAACTCGTTGTCAACTTTTTTTTGATAAAAAAAATATTTTTGTTGATTTTTTAAAGCATTTTAGGTAGATTTTGAAATGCACTTTTTGCTAATATGATGTTTAGGCGATCTTTTTACCACTGTGGACCAACCAGAAAATCGGGAATGATGGACCGTACCTCATTTGAAAGATTACAATCCCAACTAACTCGTTGTCAACTTTTTTTTGATAAAAAAAAATATTTTTGTTGATTTTTTAAAGCATTTTAGGTAGATTTTGAAATGCACTTTTTGCTAATATGATGTTTAGGGGATCTTTTTACCACTGTGGACCAACCAGAAAACCGGGAATGATGGACCGTATCTCATTTTAAAGATAACAATCCCAACTAACTCGTTGTCAACTTTTTTTTGATAAAAAAAATATTTTTGTTGATTTTTTAAAGCATTTTATGTAGATTTTGAAATGCACTTTTTGCTAATATGATGTTTAGGGGATCTTTTTACCGATGTGGACCAACCAGAAAACCGGGAATGATGGATCGTACCTCATTTTAAAGATAACAATCCCAACTAACTCGTTGTCAACTTTTTTTGATAAAAAAAATATTTTTGTTGATTTGTTAAAGCATTTTAGGTAGATTTTGAAATGCACTTTTTGCTAATATGATGTTTAGGGGATCTTTTTACCGATGTGGACCAACCAGAAAACCGGGAATGATGGATCGTACCTCATTTTGAAGATAACAATCCCAACTAACTCGTTGTCAACTTTTTTTGATAAAAAAAATATTTTTGTTGATTTTTTAAAGCATTTTAGGTAGATTTTGAAATGCACTTTTTGCTAATATGATGTTTAGGGGATCTTTTTACCACTGTGGACCAACCAGAAAACCGGGAATGATGGACCGTACCTCATTTTTAAGATAACAATCCCAACTAACTCGTTATCCACTTTTTTTTGATAAAAAAAATAATTTTGTTAATTTTTTTAAGCATTTTAGGTAGATTTTGAAATGCACTTTTTGCTAATATGATGTTTAGGGGATCTTTTTACCACTGTGGACCAAACAGACAACCGGGAATGATGGACCGTACCTCATTTTACAGATAACAATCCCAACTAACTCGTTGTCAACTTTTTTTTGATAAAAAAAATATTTTTGTTGATTTTTTAAAGCATTTTAGGTAGATTTTGAAATGCACTTTTTGCTAATATGATGTTTAGGGGATCTTTTTACCACTGTGGACCAACCAGAAAACCGGAAATGATGGACCGTACCTCATTTTAAAGATAACAATCCCAACTAACTCGTTGTTAACTTTTTTTTGATAAGAAAAATATTTTTGTTGATTTTTTAAAGCATTTTAGGTAGATTTTGAAATGCACTTTTTGCAAATATGATGTTTAGGGGATCTTTTTACCACTGTGGACCAACCAGAAAACCGGGAATGATGGACCGTACCTCATTTTAAAGATAACAATCCCAACTAACTCGTTGTCAACTTTTTTTTGATAAAAAAAAATTTTTTTGTTGATTTTTTAAAGCATTTTAGGTAGATTTTGAAATGCACTTTTTGCTAATATGATGTTTAGGGGATCTTTTTACCACTGTGGACCAACCAGAAAACTGGGAATGATGCACCGTACCTCATTTTAAAGATTACAATCCCAACAAACTCGTTGTCAACTTTTTTTTGATAAAAAAAATATTTTTGTTGATTTTTTAAAGCATTTTAGGTAGATTTTGAAATGCACTTTTTGCTAATATGATGTTTAGGCGATCTTTTTACCACTGTGGACCAACCAGAAAATCGGGAATGATGGACCGTACCTCATTTGAAAGATTACAATCCCAACTAACTCGTTGTCAACTTTTTTTTGATAAAAAAAAATATTTTTGTTGATTTTTTAAAGCATTTTAGGTAGATTTTGAAATGCACTTTTTGCTAATATGATGTTTAGGGGATCTTTTTACCACTGTGGACCAACCAGAAAACCGGGAATGATGGACCGTATCTCATTTTAAAGATAACAATCCCAACTAACTCGTTGTCAACTTTTTTTTGATAAAAAAAATATTTTTGTTGATTTTTTAAAGCATTTTATGTAGATTTTGAAATGCACTTTTTGCTAATATGATGTTTAGGGGATCTTTTTACCGATGTGGACCAACCAGAAAACCGGGAATGATGGATCGTACCTCATTTTAAAGATAACAATCCCAACTAACTCGTTGTCAACTTTTTTTGATAAAAAAAATATTTTTGTTGATTTGTTAAAGCATTTTAGGTAGATTTTGAAATGCACTTTTTGCTAATATGATGTTTAGGGGATCTTTTTACCGATGTGGACCAACCAGAAAACCGGGAATGATGGATCGTACCTCATTTTGAAGATAACAATCCCAACTAACTCGTTGTCAACTTTTTTTGATAAAAAAAATATTTTTGTTGATTTTTTAAAGCATTTTAGGTAGATTTTGAAATGCACTTTTTGCTAATATGATGTTTAGGGGATCTTTTTACCACTGTGGACCAACCAGAAAACCGGGAATGATGGACCGTACCTCATTTTTAAGATAACAATCCCAACTAACTCGTTATCCACTTTTTTTTGATAAAAAAAATAATTTTGTTAATTTTTTTAAGCATTTTAGGTAGATTTTGAAATGCACTTTTTGCTAATATGATGTTTAGGGGATCTTTTTACCACTGTGGACCAAACAGACAACCGGGAATGATGGACCGTACCTCATTTTACAGATAACAATCCCAACTAACTCGTTGTCAACTTTTTTTTGATAAAAAAAATATTTTTGTTGATTTTTTAAAGCATTTTAGGTAGATTTTGAAATGCACTTTTTGCTAATATGATGTTTAGGGGATCTTTTTACCACTGTGGACCAACCAGAAAACCGGAAATGATGGACCGTACCTCATTTTAAAGATAACAATCCCAACTAACTCGTTGTTAACTTTTTTTTGATAAGAAAAATATTTTTGTTGATTTTTTAAAGCATTTTAGGTAGATTTTGAAATGCACTTTTTGCAAATATGATGTTTAGGGGATCTTTTTACCACTGTGGACCAACCAGAAAACCGGGAATGATGGACCGTACCTCATTTTAAAGATAACAATCCCAACTAACTCGTTGTCAACTTTTTTTTGATAAAAAAAAATTTTTTTGTTGATTTTTTAAAGCATTTTAGGTAGATTTTGAAATGCACTTTTTGCTAATATGATGTTTAGGGGATCTTTTTACCACTGTGGACCAACCAGAAAACCGGGAATGATGGACCTACCTCATTTTAAAGATAACAATCCCAACTAACTCGTTGTCAACTTTTTTTTCGATAAAAAAAATACTTTTGTTGATTTTTTAAAGCATTTGAGGTAGATTTTGAAATGCACTTTTTGCTAATATGATGTGTAGGGGATCTTTTTACCACTGTGGACCAACCAGAAAATCGGGAATGATGGACCGTATCTCATTTTAAAGATAACAATCCCAACTAGCTCGTTGTCAACTTTTTTTTGATAAAAAAAATATTTTTGTTGATTTTTTAAAGCATTTTATGTAGATTTTGAAATGCACTTTTTGCTAATATGATGTTTAGGGGATCTTTTTACCACTGGGAACCAACACGAAAACCGGGAATGATGGACCGTACCTCATTTTAAAGATAACAATCCCAACTAAGTCGTTGTCAACTTTTTTTTGATAAAAAAATATTTTTGTTGATTTTTTAAAGCATTTTAGGTAGATTTTGAAATGCACTTTTTGCTAATATGATGTTTGGGGATCTTTTTACCACTGTGGACCAACCAGAAAACCGGGAATGATGGACCGTACCTCATTTTAAAGAAAACAATCCCAATTAACTCGTTTTCAACTTTTTTTTGATAAAAAAATATTTTTGTTGATTTTTTAAGCATTTTAGGTAGATTTTGAAATGCACTTTTTGCTAATATGATGTTTAGGGGATCTTTTTACCACTGTGGACCAACCAGAAAACCAGGAATGATGGACCGTACCTCATTTTAAAGATAACAATCCCAACTAACTCGTTGTCAACTTTTTTTTGATAAAAAAAAATATTTTTGTTGATTTTTTAAAGCATTTTAGGTAGATTTTGAAATGCACTTTTTGCTAATATGATGTTTGGGGATCTTTTTACCACTGTGGACCAACCAGAAAACCGGGAATGATGGACCGTACCTCATTTTAAAGATAACAATCCCAATTAACTCGTTTTCAACTTTTTTTTGATAAAAAAATACTTTTGTTGATTTTTTAAAGCATTTTAGGTAGATTTTGAAATGCACTTTTTGCTAATATGATGTTTAGGGGATCTTTTTACCACTGTGGACCAACCAGAAAACCGGGAATGATGGACCGTACCTCATTTTAAAGATAACAATCCCAACTAACTCGTTGTCAACTTTTTTTTGATAAAAAAAATATTTTTGTTGGTTTTTTAAAGCATTTTAGGTAGATTTTGAAATGCACTTTTTGCTAATATGATGTTTAGGGGAACTTTTTACCACTGTGGACAAACCAGAAAACCGGGAATGATGGACCGTACCTCATTTTAAAGATAACAATCCCAACTAACTCGTTGTCAACTTTTTTTTGATAAAAAAAATATTTTTGTTGATTTTTTAAAGCATTTTAGGTAGATTTTGAAATGCACTTTTTGCTAATATGATGTTTAGGGGATCTTTTTACCACTGTGGACCAACCAGAAAACCGGGAATGATGGACCGTACCTCATTTTAAAGATAACAATCCCAACTAACTCGTTGTCAACTTTTTTTTGATAAAAAAAATATTTTTGTTGATTTTTTAAAGCATTTTAGGTAGATTTTGAAATGCACTTTTTGCTAATATGATGTTTAGGGGATCTTTTTACCACTGTGGACCAACCAGAAAACTGAGAATGATGCACCGTACCTCATTTTAAAGATTACAATCCCAACAAACTCGTTGTCAACTTTTTTTTGATAAAAAAAATATTTTTGTTGATTTTTTAAAGCATTTTAGGTAGATTTTGAAATGCACTTTTTGCTAATATGATGTTTAGGCGATCTTTTTACCACTGTGGACCAACCAGAAAATCGACCGTACCTCATTTGAAAGATTACAATCCCAACTAACTCGTTGTCAATTTTTTTTTGATAAAAAAATATTTTTGTTGATTTTTTAAAGCATTTTAGGTAGATTTTGAAATGCACTTTTTGCTAATATGATGTTGAGGGGATCTTTTTACCACTGTGGACCAACCAGAAAACCGGGAATGATGGACCGTACCTCATTTTAAAGATAACAATCCCAACTAACTCGTTGTCAACTTTTTTTTGATAAAAAAAATATTTTTGTTGATTTTTTAAAGCATTTTAGGTAGATTTTGAAATGCACTTTTTGCTAATATGATGTTAAGGGGATCTTTTTACCACTCTGGACCAACCAGAAAACCGAGAATGATGGACCGTACCTCATTTTAAAGATAACAATCCCAACTAACTCGTTTTCAACTTTTTTTGATAAAAAAAATACTTATGTTGATTTTTTAAAGCATTTTAGGTAGATTTTGAAATGCACTTTTTGCTAATATGATGTTTAGGGGATCTTTTTACCACTGTGGACCAACCAGAAAACCGGGAATGACAGACCGTACCTCATTTTAAAGATAACAATCCCAACTAACTCGTTGTCAACTTTTTTTGATAAAAAAAATATTTTTGTTGATTTTTTAAAGCATTTTAGGTAGATTTTGAAATGCACTTTTTGCTAATATGATGTTTAGGCGATCTTTTTACCACTGTGGACCAACCAGAAAACCGGGAATGATGGACCGTACCTCATTTTAAAGATAACAATCCCAACTAAATCGTTTTCAACTTTTTTTTGATAAAAAAAATATTTTTGTTGATTTTTTAAAGCATTTTAGGTAGATTTTGAAATGCACTTTTTGCTAATATGATGTTTAGGGGATCTTTTTACCACTGTGGACCAACCAGAAAACCGGGAATGATGGACCGTACCTCATTTTAAAGATTACAATACCAACTAACTCGTTGTCAACTTTTTTTTTGATAAAAAAATATTTTTGTTGGTTTTTTAAAGCATTTTAGGTAGATTTTGAAATGCACTTTTTGCTAATATGATGTTTAGGGGATCTTTTTACCACTGTGAACCAACACGACAACCGGGAATGATGGACCGTACCTCATTTTAAAGATAACAATCCCAACTAAGTCGTTGTCAACTTTTTTTTGATAAAAAAAATATTTTTGTTGATTTTTTAAAGCATTTTAGGTAGATTTTGAAATGCACTTTTTGCTAATATGATGTTTGTGGATCTTTTTACCACTGTGGACCAACCAGAAAACCGGGAATGATGGACCGTACCTCATTTTAAAGATAACAATCCCAATTAACTCGTTTTCAACTTTTTTTTGATAAAAAAAATATTTTTGTTGATTTTTTAAAGCATTTTAGGTAGATTTTGAAATGCACTTTTTGCTAATATGATGTTTAGGGGATCTTTTTACCACTGTGGACCAACCAGAAAACCAGGAATGATGGACCGTACCTCATTTTAAAGATAACAATCCCAACTAACTCGTTGTCAACTTTTTTTTGATAAAAAAAAATATTTTTGTTGATTTTTTAAAGCATTTTAGGTAGATGTTTGGGGATCTTTTTACCACTGTGGGCCAACCAGAAAACCGGGAATGATGGACCGTACCTCATTTTAAAGATAACAATCCCAATTAACTCGTTTTCAACTTTTTTTTGATAAAAAAATACTTTTGTTGATTTTTTAAAGCATTTTAGGTAGATTTTGAAATGCACTTTTTGCTAATATGATGTTTAGGGGATCTTTTTACCACTGTGGACCAACCAGAAAACCGGGAATGATGGACCGTACCTCATTTTAAAGATAACAATCCCAACTAACTCGTTGTCAACTTTTTTTTGATAAAAAAAATATTTTTGTTGGTTTTTTAAAGCATTTTAGGTAGATTTTGAAATGCACTTTTTGCTAATATGATGTTTAGGGGATCTTTTTACCACTGTGGACAAACCAGAAAACCGGGAATGATGGACCGTACCTCATTTTAAAGATAACAATCCCAACTAACTCGTTGTCAACTTTTTTTTGATAAAAAAAATATTTTTGTTGATTTTTTAAAGCATTTTAGGTAGATTTTGAAATGCACTTTTTGCTAATATGATGTTTAGGGGATCTTTTTACCACTGTGGACCAACCAGAAAACCGGGAATGATGGACCGTACCTCATTTTAAAGATAACAATCCCAACTAACTCGTTGTCAACTTTTTTTTGATAAAAAAAATATTTTTGTTGATTTTTTAAAGCATTTTAGGTAGATTTTGAAATGCACTTTTTGCTAATATGATGTTTAGGGGATCTTTTTACCACTGTGGACCAACCAGAAAACTGAGAATGATGCACCGTACCTCATTTTAAAGATTACAATCCCAACAAACTCGTTGTCAACTTTTTTTGATAAAAAAAATATTTTTGTTGATTTTTTAAAGCATTTTAGGTAGATTTTGAAATGCACTTTTTGCTAATATGATGTTTAGGCGATCTTTTTACCACTGTGGACCAACCAGAAAATCGACCGTACCTCATTTGAAAGATTACAATCCCAACTAACTCGTTGTCAACTTTTTTTTGATAAAAAAATATTTTTGTTGATTTTTTAAAGCATTTTAGTTAGATTTTGAAATGCACTTTTTGCTAATATGATGTTGAGGAGATCTTTTTACCACTGTGGACCAACCAGAAAACCGGGAATGATGGACCGTACCTCATTTTAAAGATAACAATCCCAACTAACTCGTTGTCAACTTTTTTTTGATAAAAAAAATATTTTTGTTGATTTTTTAAAGCATTTTAGGTAGATTTTGAAATGCACTTTTTGCTAATATGATGTTTAGGGGATCTTTTTACCACTGTGGACCCACCAGAAAACCGGGAATGATGGACCGTACCTCATTTTAAAGATAACAATCCCAACTAACTCGTTTTCAACTTTTTTTGATAAAAAAAATACTTATGTTGATTTTTTAAAGCATTTTAGGTAGATTTTGAAATGCACTTTTTGCTAATATGATGTTTAGGGGATCTTTTTACCACTGTGGACCAACCAGAAAACCGGGAATGATAGACCGTACCTCATTTTAAAGATAACAATCCCAACTAACTCGTTGTCAACTTTTTTTTGATAAAAAAAATATTTTTGTTGATTTTTTAAAGCATTTTAGGTAGATTTTGAAATGCACTTTTTGCTAATATGATGTTTAGGCGATCTTTTTACCACTGTGGACCAACCAGAAAACCGGGAATGATGGACCGTACCTCATTTTAAAGATAACAGTCCCAACTAAATCGTTTTCAACTTTTTTTTGATAAAAAAAATATTTTTGTTGATTTTTTAAAGCATTTTAGGTAGATTTTGAAATGCACTTTTTGCTAATATGATGTTTAGGGGATCTTTTTACCACTGTGGACCAACCAGAAAACCGGGAATGATGGACCGTACCTCATTTTAAAGATTACAATACCAACTAACTCGTTGTCAACTTTTTTTTGATAAAAAAATATTTTTGTTGATTTTTTAAAGCATTTTAGGTAGATTTTGAAATGCACTTTTTGCTAATATGATGTTTAGGGGATCTTTTACCACTGTGGACCAACCAGAAAACCGGGAATGATGGACCGTACCTCATTTTAAAGATAACAATCCCAACTAACTCGTTTTCAACTTTTTTTGATAAAAAAAATACTTTTGTTGATTTTTTAAAGCATTTTAGGTAGATTTTGAAATGCACTTTTTGCTAATATGATGTTTAGGGGATCTTTTTACCACTGTGGACCAACCAGAAAACCGGGAATGATAGACCGTACCTCATTTTAAAGATAACAATCCCAACTAACTCGTTGTCAACTTTTTTTTGATAAAAAAAATATTTTTGTTGATTTTTTAAAGCATTTTAGGTAGATTTTGAAATGCACTTTTTGCTAATATGATGTTTAGGCGATCTTTTTACCACTGTGGACCAACCAGAAAACCGGGAATGATGGACCGTACCTCATTTTAAAGATAACAATCCCAACTAACTCGTTTTCAACTTTTTTTTGATAAAAAAAATATTTTTGTTGATTTTTTAAAGCATTTTAGGTAGATTTTGAAATGCACTTTTTGCTAATATGATGTTTAGGGGATCTTTTTACCACTGTGGACCAACCAGAAAACCGGGAATGATGGACCGTACCTCATTTTAAAGATTACAATACCAACTAACTCGTTGTCAACTTTTTTTTGATAAAAAAATATTTTTGTTGATTTTTTAAAGCATTTTAGGTTGATTTTGAAATGCACTTTTTGCTAATATGATGTTTAGGGGATCTTTTTACCACTGTGGACCAACCAGAAAACCGGGAATGATGGACCGTACCTCATTTTAAAGATAACAATCCCAACTAACTTGTTGTCAACTTTTTTTTGATAAAAAAAAAACACTTTTGTTGATTTTTTAAAGCATTTTAGGTAGATTTTGAAATGCACTTTTTGCTAATATGATGTTTAGGGGATCTTTTTTCCACTGTGGACCAACCAGAAAACCGGGAATGATGGACCGTACCTCATTTTAAAGATAACAATCCCAACTAACTCGTTGTCAACTTTTTTTTGATAAAAAAAATATTTTTGTTGGTTTTTTAAAGCATTTTAGGTAGATTTTGAAATGCACTTTTTGCTAATATGATGTTTAGGGGATCTTTTTACCACTGTGGACCAACCAGAAAACCGGGAATGATGGACCGTACCTCATTTTAAAGATAACAATCCCAACTAACTCGCTGTCAACTTTTTTTTTGACAAAAAAAATATTTTTGTTGATTTTTTAAAGCATTTTAGGTAGATTTTGAAATGCACTTTTTGCTAATATGATGTTTAGGGGATCTTTCTACCACTATGGACCAACCAGAAAACCGGGAATGATGGACCGTACCTCATTTTAAAGATAACAATCCCAACTAACTCGTTGTCAACTTTTTTTTGATAAAAAAAATATTTTTGTTGATTTTTTAAAGCATTTTAGGTAGATTTTGAAATGCACTTTTTGCTAATATGATGTTTAGGGGATCTTTTTACCACTGTGGACCAACCAGAAAACTGGGAATGATGCACCGTACCTCATTTTAAAGATTACAATCCCAACAAACTCGTTGTCAACTTTTTTTTGATAAAAAAATATTTTTGTTGATTTTTTAAAGCATTTTAGGTAGATTTTGAAATGCACTTTTTGCTAATATGATGTTTAGGCGATCTTTTTACCACTGTGGACCAACCAGAAAATCGGGAATGATGGACCGTACCTCATTTGAAAGATTACAATCCCAACTAACTCGTTGTCAACTTTTTTTTGATAAAAAAAATATTTTTGTTGATTTTTTAAAGCATTTTAGGTAGATTTTGAAATGCACTTTTTGCTAATATGATGTTTAGGCGATCTTTTTACCACTGTGGACCAACCAGAAAACCGGGAATGATGGACCGTACCTCATTTTAAAGGTAACAATCCCAACTAACTCGTTGTCAACTTTTTTTTGATAAAAAAAGTATTTTTGTTGATTTTTTAAAGAATTTATGTAGATTTTGAAATGCACTTTTTGCTAATATGATGTTTAGGGGATCTTTTTACCACTGTGGACCAACCAGAAAACCGGGAATGATGGACCGTACCTCATTTTAAAGATAACAATCCCAACTAACTCGTTGTCAACTTTTTTTTGATAAAAAAATATTTTTGTTGATTTTTTAAAGCATTTTAGGTAGATTTTGAAATACACTTTTTGCTAATATGATGTTTAGGGGATCTTTTTACCACTGTGGACCAACCAGAAAACCGGGAATGATGGACCGTACCTCATTTTAAAGATAACAATCCCAACTAACTCGTTGTCAACTTTTATTTGATAAAAAAAATATTTTTGTTGATTTTTTAAAGCATTTTAGGTAGATTTTGAAATGCACTTTTTGCTAATATGGGTGCCTATCAGAGATCAGCAATGAGTATTGAAAAAGTGAGTAGAGCTAAATCATGACTCATAAATTCTTGTACTTATACGCACTCATACTTATTCCAATGTTATTCAAATTCATATTCACTCAAAAGTTTCATTTTATTCATCGTACTCATACTTAGCAACATTTGTAGTGTTTGATTTAGAATGTACTCAACTCAATGTGTTTAGGCGAAGCAAAATGCGAGGCTGCCAGAGTTGTCCCCGAAATAGCAAAGTGGCGATTTGGCAATTACAGTCCCTGCAAATAAAATTGGACCACCTGACCCATTTTGATAAAATGGACTACTCCATGGACTAGTCCGATGTAATGCAAGCATGGACCATGCCATTGTTAAAAAGTGTTTGTAGTGAGACGACATGTCTTCGTTTTTTAACGACATGCTTTCGTGTTTAAACGACTTCAAAACTAATCCTCTTGAGTATACCATGGAGTAGTTTTAAAACTACTCCTTACTGGTCCAAAGGTGGGTTATATACCATGGAGTAGTTTTAAAACTACTCCTTAGTGGTCCAAAGGTGGGTTATATGGTCCTCTCCTAGGACATCGTAATGTTAAATAGACCAGGTTTTTTCCATACGTTTGGGTTACTTGTGGACTACTCCTGGTCCCTTGTGGACTACTCTTTACACGCGTGTTTGGACTGGTCCTATTATTTGCAGGGAGTTTACTAAAGTTACATGTATGAAGTGGACGATTTTTCGGCAAATTTATCTGGCAGCGCTGGTTATTAAGTTGTGTGTTTTCTCTGTTGTGTTAAAACGGTAAATGGATGAGCTTAATGATTTGAATCATTGTGAGTATTGTAAGTATTTTCTTGAAATTATAAATCAAGCTGACGTCATTTATGACGTCATTGTCAACTTTTTTTTGATAAAAAAAATATTTTTGTTGATTTTTTAAAGCATTTTAGGTAGATTTTGAAATGCACTTTTTGCTAATATGATGTTTAGGGGATCTTTTTACCACTGTGGACCAACCAGAAAACCGGGAATGATGGACCGTACCTCATTTTAAAGATAACAATCCCAACTAACTCGTTTTCAACTTTTTTTTAATAAAAAAAATATTTTTGTTGATTTTTTAAAGCATTTTAGGTCGATTTTGAAATGCGCTTTTTGCTAATATGATGTTTAGGGGACCTTTTTACCACTGTGGACCAACCAGAAAACCGGGAATGATGGACCATACCTCATTTTAAAGATAACAATCCCAACTAACTCGTTGTCAACTTTTTTTTGATAAAAAAAATATTTTTGTTCATTTTTTAAAGCATTTTAGGTAGATTTTGAAATGCACTTTTTGCTAATATGATGTTTAGGGGATCTTTTTACCACTGTGGACCAACCAGAAAACCGGGAATGATGGACCGTACCTCATTTTAAAGATTACAATCCCAACTAACTCGTTGTCAACTATTTTTTGATAAAAAAAATATTTTTGTTCATTTTTTAAAGCATTTTAGGTAGATTTTGAAATGCACTTTTTGCTAATATGATGTTTAGGCGATCTTTTTACCACTGTGGACCAACCAGAAATTCGGGAATGATGGACCGTACCTCATTTGAAAGATTACAATCCCAACTAACTCGTTGTCAACTTTTTTTTGATAAAAAAATATTTTTGTTGATTTTTTAAAGCATTTCAGGTAGATTTTGAAATGCACTTTTTGCTAATATGATGTTAAGGCGATCTTTTTACCACTGTGGACCAACCAGAAAACCGGGAATGATGGACCGTACCTCATTTTAAAGGTAACAATCCTAACTAACTCGTTGTCAACTTTTTTTTGATAAAAAAAGTATTTTTGTTGATTTTTTAAAGAATTTATGTAGATTTTGAAATGCACTTTTTGCTAATATGATGTTTAGGGGATCTTTTTACCACTGTGGACCAACCAGACCACCGGGAATGATGGACCGTACCTCATTTTAAAGATAACAATCCCAACTAACTCGTTGTCAATTTTTTTTTGATAAAAAAAAATATTTTTGTTGATTTTTTAAAGCATTTTAGGTAGATTTTGAAATACACTTTTTGCTAATATGATGTTTAGGGGATCTTTTTACCACTGTGGACCAACCAGAAAACCGGGAATGATGGACCGTACCTCATTTTAAAGATAACAATCCCAACTAACTCGTTGTCAACTTTTATTTGATAAAAAAAATATTTTTGTTGATTTTTTAAAGCATTTTAGGTAGATTTTGAAATGCACTTTTTGCTAATATGATGTTTAGGGGATCTTTTTACCACTGTGGACCAACCAGAAAACCGGGAATGATGGACCGTACCTCATTTTAAAGATAACAATCCCAACTTACTCGTTGTCAACTTTTATTTGATAAAAAAATATTTTTGTTGATTTTTTAAAGCATTTTAGGTAGATTTTGAAATGCACTTTTTGCTAATATGATGTTTAGGGGATCTTTTTACCACTGTGGACCAACCAGAAAACCGGGAATGATGGACCGTACCTCATTTTAAAGATAACAATCCCAACTAACTCGTTGTCAACTTTTATTTGATAAAAAAAATATTTTTGTTGATTTTTTAAAGCATTTTAGGTAGATTTTGAAATGCACTTTTTGCTAATATGGGTGCCTATCAGAGATCAGCAATGAGTAGTGAAAAAGTGAGTAGAGCTAAATCATGACTCATAAATTCTTGTACTTATACGCACTCATACTTATTCCAATGTTATTCAAATTCATATTCACTCAAAAGTTTCATTTTATTCATCGTACTCATACTTAGCAACATTTGTAGTGTTTGATTTAGAATGTACTCAACTCAATGTGTATAGGCGAAGCAAAATGCGAGGCTGCCAGAGTTGTCCCCGAAATAGCAAAGTGGCGATTTGGCAATTACAGTTTACTAAAGTTACATGTATGAAGTGGACGATTTTTCGGCAAATTTATCTGGCAGCGCTGATTATTAAGTTGTGTGTTTTCTCTGTTGTGTTAAAACGGTAAATGGATGAGCTTAATGATTTGAATCATTGTGAGTATTGTAAGTATTTTCTTGAAATTATAAATCAAGCTGACGTCACTTATGAGTATGCGTATAATGTCGACGTCGCACTCATAAATATTTCCCTTGTGAGTATGAGTGAATCCGAGTAGTTTAGTTAAAATGATTTATACGCACTTATACTTACAATTGCATGAGTCAGTATGAGTAAGGAAAAAGCGATTCATTGCTGATCTCTGGTGCCTATTATGAACTAAATTCGATTTTCGACAGCAGTCGAATTAGATGATCAAACGAATTTTCATTTGGTATTATGAGTCGCATTCGATAAAAATTTTGTTAAGTCACAGTAATACATTTTCGATCAGCTGACACTTAAAATAAAAAATTTTTGTTTAGAAATTTAAAAATAGAATTAAAGTTAAACGAGACCTCGGCGGAATTATGGTTGTTTTTAAATAATTTAGCTTCAGTGGAGTTTCATCCCACTTTTTTACATGATGAACTTTGCTGCAAATCATTTGGTCAAAAAAGAATTTTGTTCCATAAGAAATATGATCGTTTCCAATTGCTGTTTACGACGTTGGACTTACATAAAATGAACAAAACTGATAAAGAATATGGTATTTGGTATACGGACACAAAAAAATTTACAAATAGTTAAATTTTCAACAAGTTTTTTAATATGATGTTTAGGGGATTTTTTACCACGGTGGACCAACCAGAAAACCGGGAATGATGGACCGTACCTCATCATAATCTCTGTTGTGTTTTGCTTTATTCGTGTTTAAAAACTCAAAAAATCCCTTGCTGTATTTGTTCTTGTATTTGTATTGTTTTTTGTTTCTACTAAAAACATGAGATAATAAGAGAGATTATTTATCAGGAATGTTTGAATTCAACATTGAAAAAGAAAAAAAAAACAAATTATAAGCAATTAGTGTGTTCGTGTGAACAGCCGGCTCATCTTATAATAAATCTATGAATTTCAAAACTAGATGTCGTTTCAAACACTTATTTGTTATTCAATTCTTGCTTGTACTAAAAATGAATTATTAACATGTAAAATATACTTTAAGTTAGTTAAGAAAAGACCTCAGCTTAGTGAACATATATTTACTGAAATAAACGCATATTATTAAACAAGAAAACCCAACCACTTATAACTTATTCTGAGGAAACTGGCTTAATTCTGGTCCTTCATCTACACATTTACATGGTCCTTCGAACCGGATTACTAATGCAAAATTTAATATAAAAATATGTGATTAAACTGTTTCATTTTATTTCAAGAAGTCCTAAAAAAGAAGAATACGAAAAAGAAGTACTTCCCGCCATCATTTACTTGAAAAACTCAATCTACATTCCATAACATAAAGGTTCAGTTATCAAAGGTATCGACTACAAAACTACCATCACCAACAGATCAAAACTGTAAGTCACATCTTTTCATTTTCATTTTCGTTTTACATTCATACGTTGGTTAGTAAATTTGTATGCTTAGTGCGTGTCGGGTTAACGTGGTAGAACAAAAAATTCAAAAGGAAAAAAAAGAAAAAACTATTCAAAGAAATCCTATTAAAACGTATCAAATCTCGCTTTTATTCGTGCATAAAAAATCGGAAAAAACCGTGTGAAAAATGCAACGAGAACAAAATTAATACCTATGTATTCGATATAAGTATGTACATACACACATCCTACAAAAAGAAAAAACAATTTTTTCTATTAAAAGAGTTTACAAATCTAACGGTATCATCGTCCGTAGTTTAAAAAAAAATATATATATTTATGTACCTATATCATTTTGTGATATACACTGTACCCTTCATTATATGTCTGTCCATATACGAAAAGTTACAAGTTATTTCAAATTCTAACGGTTTCATCGTCTGCAGTTCGTGACACATAAGTATTTATACATACATATTTCTGAAGACATTCCCCTTAAAGTTGTACATACACATATTTCATAAAGTAAAACCGAAAAGAAAAGGAGATAACGAAATCAAATAAGAACACTTTAAGTAAAATCAAATTCCTATATACAATTACAACGTTTGCTCAGAGGAAAGAATATTTGTGTATGTTCGATAAAATAAAACCCCATAACACGGTCATTTTTGTTGGAAGAGAAATTGTGTTTTAATTCTCTTTTGTTCTAACCCTTTTAGATCGGTTTAAAGCAGGAGTGCCCACAAGTTCCTTATGGAAGAGCAAACACCAATACATTTAAAGAAAAACTAATTTTTATTGAATATTTTTTGCTGTAAAAAGCAATACATACAAATAAAAAAATATTTCATAAACATACACGGCAAAAAAAAATTTGATTTGCA
Organism: Pollenia angustigena; assembly: GCA_930367215.1. Classification (NCBI taxonomy): domain Eukaryota; kingdom Metazoa; phylum Arthropoda; class Insecta; order Diptera; family Polleniidae; genus Pollenia; species Pollenia angustigena. The sequence continues at coordinate 2,568,599 of OV884061.1, read as the reverse complement.
TTTTTTGTAAAAATTATCTGAAATGAAAAAAGGTTAGTGCGTGTAAATTTTATTTCAAACCCGTACTTTTCAATCGAAATGGCCTTTAAGTCTTCCATGATCCTTCCAATAAATAATAAAATATCTGAAATGAAAAAAGGTTAGTGCGTGTAAATTTTATTTCAAACCCGTACTTTTCAATCGAAATGGCCTTTAAGTCTTCCATGATCCTTCCAATAAATTATCCAAATTTATGTCAATGTCAGTTGTAGATAATTTTAGTAAGGCCTCCAAATTTTCGTTGCTCATTCTACTTCTATGCTTGTTTTTTATTAATTTTAATTTTGAAAATGTACTTTCACATATATATGTACTACCAAACATGGAATACAAACTTAAAATATCCTTGTGAAGTAAAGGGTATTTATTTGGTTTTAAGGATTTCCAAAAATCAATGCCACTTAAATTAGAATTTTTAAGTTCAGAGTCGCATTGCAGATCACATAGCTCCATTTGTAGCTCAGGCTTTTGATTGTATATGCTACAGGTCATTGGAGTAAAAAAAATGGCTATCATTTGCTTAATGCTGTCAAAATCTTTAAATCTTTTTTTAAAATTTGTTTTCAAATCGTCAAAATGACTTAAATATTTAAAAAAATCAAAATTTAAAATGTTGTACTCATCATTTAAGATAGCTTTTAAGCATGGAAAGTGGAACATTCTATCCATATTTAAATCATATATAAAAATATCTATCTTTTTAAGAAAACCTTCGATTTGGTCAACCAAGTCAAAAATAGATTTGTTTTTGCCTTGAAGGGAAATATTAAGGTAGTTAAGATGAGTTGTTAAGTCTGTTAAAAATGCTAAGTCTATGTTAAATGCTTGAGATTTAATTTCGTCTAAGAGCTCAAAATTTTTAAAATCCAATTCAATAAACTCAACAACTTCCTTTCGCACTTCAAAAAAACGTTCAAGGCATTTTCCTCTACTTAGCCATCTCACCTCAGTAAACATAAGTAGATCTCCATACTGATTTTCGCATTCCTCAAGGAATTTCTTAAACTTACGATGAGTTAACGAATTGTGCCCACCTCTAATTTTGTTCACTATTTTTACCACAACACTCATTGTGTGGACACAATTCGTCCATTTAGCACACAATGACTCTTGGTGAACTACACAGTGAAACGAAGGAACCTTTATACCATTTTTAATCAACTGCCCAATAAAGCCGTCCTTTTTGCCGAGCATTGCGGGAGCACCATCTGTGCATATGGCTGTTAATCTTGCTGATTCGGTTTTTATTTCCAACCTCCCGTTTACCGCATCAAAAATGTCAATGCCTCTCGTATTTCGATGGAGCGGAATCAGTGCAAAAATTTCCTCATTTACATTAAAGTTATTGTCCACCATTCTGATGGCTAATATTAGTTGACTTATGTCAGATATATCGCATGATTCATCCAATGCCAGAGAGAAATATGTACATAACTTGAATTTCTTTTTTAAAAGCGAGTCCAAGTACTTATTAATTTCTTCGATTCTTCGGGTCACTGTGTTTCGTGACAAAGGAACTGTTTCAATTGAGTCTGCCAATAAATTTCCACTTTCTCCAAAACAAGACAGCATTTCTTTGCAAACTTTTTTTATAAAAATGCCATCAGAAAACGGTTTAAAGTTCTGAGCAATTCTTAAGCTTGCAATATAGGATGCTTTTAGAGGTCCAGTATTAGTATCATTTGACTGAAAATTAAGACGTTGCACGTTTATTTCCTCACCATAACTTTCAATGTGCTCCAAGATTCGGAGCGTTTCCTGAAATAAAAAGGACTTTTTAAAGTCCGCAACTAATTGTTCTCTTGATCCACCAGCTATTTTATTGGCAACGTAATCTGCATGAAGTGCCTTAAAATGCTTTTCAATATTAAATTTAGTGTTAGCTTGCATTATTTGAAAGCATATTAAACATTGTGCTTCAGCCTTAAAATTATAAGTAAAAAAAAAATCTTTTTCCCATTTATTTTGCAAGTCCATTTTGTAAAAAATACAAAAAATTTATAAAAACGTTTTCAAATATGTAATTCACTTTTACTTCTCGCGTTCGTCGACTCTTGTTAAATGACAAAAATCGATCAAAGAGCACCTATAAATACTACAAATATTTCAATATTTTACTGGCAGGTACTTATGAAATATGTTTTTGAAACGTTCCTAAACATGAGCACTCATAAATGTGGGTGCAATTTCTGTAAAAAAATCATGCAGGTAACTAACGGAAAACCGCAAATAATTAAAAAAGTGCACTTTCCTTTTTTCCTTCTAATTTTCCACTCAAATTTATTACCGCTTATTACTTTGCTACCGCAATCATAAAAATCAAATAACCTTTTGTTTATTACTTTTTTTTTAATTCTGAGAATCATAAAAAAAGTCATCAAGGTTTTTTCCAAAGAATTTTGTGACTATCTCTAGCAAATTTTTGAAATTCATACCTTTACTTAATTGCGAATAAAAGCGAAACGCGTTCATCGATTTTCATGATTTATGTCTCATATGACGTTAAAGTAATAGAACTTGACACTTTTTTACCGTTTTGGATTTTTTATGAATTAAAAATAAAAAATTTATATTTTTTTTGCAAAAAATATTTTGTTTCTTCATACATTTATTTATAACTTCGAAACTGTTGCTTATGTAGCGAAACGTTGTATGAACAGATTAAAGGAATTGTAATTTTAAATTTGTTTCAGCTTATTCGGACTAGTGGTTCTCGAGTTATGACAATCAAAAGAGCCTAAAACGTGACAAATTCCCCTATACGATACTTTCTAACTTCAAATTAATTTTTAAACTATTATTTGATGTACCATGACCAAACTAATAATGCAGAAGTTCTTCTTTTTGGGTCTACTTTCATAAACAATTATCATAATTGAGTCCCGAAATCATGTGTTCTACTGTGTAATATAAGTTTGAAATTTAAAACTAACACCAATTTTTTCCAAGTGTTTTTCAATACACACTTTGTTAAACGATATCATACGTTAAACAAAAACAAAATCTGCAATGATGATCGCTGTCGTCAATGTTTACCAGCAAAGCATACGAAAGTGTTGTTGCTTTGCACTTGCGTGTATTCAGTGAAGAACGACAAAAAAACTAATAAGACAAAATTGTTTGTGTATTTCGTATTGCTAGTGCTGAGAGCTCTCTGTGTGTATGGAAATACACAGCCTATAGCTAAGTGTTTTTACAAAAACAAATGAGCATCAAGACTCTTGATTCAAGAGCATAGGGCTTGGGCACTCTTGGTTTAAAGCAGCCATCGGCAAAATCAGGGCGCCGCGTTTTCTATTTTCTCTTGTATGCTCTTTCATTACGTACATGTGCACACACATTGCAGAGAATTTAACAATTTTAACAACAACATATGTAAAATTCGTACAACGCGTATAATCGCAAAATGTAATAGTATAGGTTGCCGATGGCAGGTTTAAAGCATTGATGTCCATTCAAGCAAACAATTGTTTGTAAGCCCCACCCCTTTGTTTTTTACGCTCTTTAATTTAGTTGCACACGTACGGAAGATGAGTTGATCTTATTTCAAATACAGTGTGTAAGATAAGTAATAAAATTAAAAAAATATTTGAATGTTTTTACGAAATTGTCATAAAAGCATAAATGTAGAAGAATTAAGTGGAGTTTTTTTTAGATATAATTCTTAATTTTAATTTCTAAACATGCTCGCACTTCACATTGAATTTTTTTAATGGTAATAGGTATTTAAAAATTTCCAATTCTTACTGTTTGTTAAAAATTTTTAAAAGTTTACATTTTAAAAGACAATTTAAAAAATAGAAAATTTCGTTGGACGGTATTATTATAAATATTTAACGATCAAAACAATTTATTTCTATTAAATTTAAATAAAATTTGTGCGATTAGTTTTGTGTATCTCTGTATTTTTAAACTCTCTCATAATACATATGCAAAACATTTTTGAACATCAATGGTTTAAAGTTATACAGAGTCAGTTATCTCTTAACGTGTTAAATCATTCTCTTTAACCTGCGCAGCACTTCAACATCGTTTGTAACAACCTGTTAAGAGAAAGCAGAATAAAATTTTCCTCCAGTTTAAGATTTAGCAACATGATAGCTTTCTGTACATAATTTATTCCATTTGTGTGTTTACAAAAGTTTAGCAACATAATCGCTGAGTTTCCTTTAGCGATTTTTTCCAACAAAGAAAAGGCAAAAAACAAAAACCATAAAAACAAAACATCAAACGTCAATAATAAAGAAGAAAGAAGCAACGTAAAAAAAAGAAAACAAAGGATAGAAGTTAAAATCAAAACAAAACAGTGAACGTGAAGCAGAAAACATATTCAATTATAGAGAAGAAAGGGAAAATTAATTTTAATAAAAAAAAAAACAAAGAAAATCAGTTTAAAAGAATAAAAAAAAAAACAAAATTACAACATAATAAAGTAATTTTAGATTCGCAAGAGCAGAATACACCGAGCAATCAATTCGACAGGAATTCAAATGAGGATCAAAATTTTTTGTATATTTCCATCCATCAAAGAAAAATTAATAAAACTTTAAGAAAAGAAGTACATACCAAGCCGAAATTATTGTGAGTACTGAAATATTTATTTTCTATTTTTTAACAATTTAATAGGTTTCCGCCAAACTTATTATATTTTCTACATGATTCAATCCATTTAAAGGTACATTCCATTCTTAATCAAAGAAATTAAACCCAAACAACAATTTATTAAGAACGATGTTTTTAATCGTAACAGTGGTTTTAGTTCATATCATCAGCAAATGTTATTTAATTTAATACAATTTTAATAAATTTGTGAGACAGTTCAAATCTTAATCAAATTTTTCATCATCGAAGTGTTTTGTTATCCATATTATCATCAGGTCTTGTTCAACTGAAAGAAATACTGAAAAACCGAGTGGTAATTACAATATCATTTCTTTTTGGAAAATTAGGTTACATTTATTCATAAACCATAAACCTAACCGTATTGTTGTTAGATCTAGTTATATACGTATTTAGTATTCATTCATTCATTTACACCTAGTCAGTAGTTCCCAATCATTTCACTGAGCGAGAAAGTTTCGGAGAATTAGTTTATTGATTTCATCATTCATTCATACAAATCAAGTCAATGGTTCACAATCAGACAACATAAGGAGAAGCCTACAGGCTTTTATTCATTCGATCGCATTAATTTACTTATAATCATCAAAATTACTTGGCGCCCGAGCGGGGACTTATCCAATTCAATTATTCATTTGAATTTTAGTATTTATTTATACATTTATCTACCCATTCAGTGATTCATAATAATTCGAACTGAAAGTAACACCATTTGCGACCTAATCGCACGTTTGCGTATAATCCCATAACTTAAACTTGCAAATTGAACTGTTATTAAAATCCATTATACGAAATGGCATTGCTACAGCAATTCATCAGATCTACAGATGGTCTGATTCAATTCGATGCCGAATTCGACGATAGATATATGGCGGATGCATCACACTTCTCAATTGAGGTTCATCGCGATGAGATGAAGTCAATATGGGAAAAAGTAAAGTCAGTTTACGAAAAATGCCTTGCTGAATTATATGAAAAACATGATACCAGTGATGATCAATCAGACATGCAAGAAACAATAACATCACGATATCAAACTGCATATGCTACATATGTGCGATTTATATCTCGATTAAATTTCCACATTCAGCAGCAGGCAAACGTAAATTCTCTTCATAGTCCACAGAATGGTCATCATGAAGCTAGGCCTTTGTATAGTATGCATCTTCCCCCATGTGACACCGATATCTTTAAGGGTGACTACCATTCCTGGCCAACTTTCCGAGACCTCTTTACTGCCCTTTATATTAATAATCCACGACTCAGTAAAATAGAAAAACTATTTCATTTGAACCGTAATACTACAGGCGAAGCTAAAGATATTGTTCAAAAATGTCCCCCAACCGATGACGGTTTTGATATGGCATGGGCAAATTTAAAAACGCGGTTCGAGAATAAAAGATTACTAGTGAGTAGTCAGCTAAATATTCTATTTAGCCTTTCGAAAATTGATATTGAGTCTTGTGAAGAAATAAAGAATATACAAAGATCCATTAACAGTTGTATATCTGCTCTTAAGTCATACAAAGTGGATATTAATAGTTGGGACCCTATATTTATTCATATCTGCGCAAATCGTCTTCCGGAAATTACACTAAGCATTTGGGAACAATCCATAACTAACAGAACTGAGCTCCAAAGGTGGTCCCATATGGATAACTTTCTTACAAATCGTTACCAGACTTTAGAATGCGTTTCTGAAGTTAAAAGAACTTCCCTTAGCAATCCCATACAGTTAGGGTTTAGCATTACGGACGAAAGTGCTAACGTCAGAGGAAATTCCAGAAGGCAAAATAACAATGTTAGTTCAACTTCATCCAATTTAAATTTTCAATGTCATCTTTGTCCAACTGACCAACACCCAATCAGACAATGTCCGAAATTCATTCAAATGTCTGTAGACGAACGGGTGTCTATAGTTAAACAACAGAAATTATGTTGGAATTGTTTTGCTGGCCAACATACGGTTAAAGATTGTTCAAGCACTTTTAATTGTCGCATATGCCGAAAAAGACATAATACCCTTCTCCACAAAGATGTGGTACCGCCTTTCCCTTCGGCAGTTGTCACAGATCAAAGCGACTCTCAGAACAGTCCATCAATTTCAGGGAATATTCGGTCCTGTTTTGCATCAAACTCAAAATCCATAATTCTAGGTACCGCTATGGTGCAAATTCATTACAAAGGTATTCAGTTTCCAGCAAGAGCACTAATAGATTCAGGTTCAGAAGGAACCTTTATTTCAGAGCGTCTATTTCGACGAATAAACTTGCCGTTCAATAGCATAAATGCACAGATTAGTGGATTAAATGGGTCCAATCGTAGAAGCAGTGTCGTGTCAAGTTTAAGTTCAACTTCCTCCCTTTTCGCACACCAAAAAATGTCGTTATTGCCCACTGCAACTGTAGTGCTGATAAAAAATCAATATCGTCAATCAGTTAGAGCACTTATCGATGTTTGTTCACCATTCAGTAAAATTGATACACAACTTTCCTACAAGCTTAAGTTAAAGGAATACAAACTTGAGAATGAAACATTTAAACAATTAACTCTTACATCAAAAGTGGAACCACAAATACGAATCCAGGTAGATGCCAAAAATACGAGACTGCCAATGAAAACTCCTTTATCAACTGTAAATTCATCAATTATAAATAAATTTTCGCATATCATGCTAGCTGATACGAAATTTTACGACTCACAAGGTATATCCTTAGTACTTGGGAATGATATTTGCGGCAAAATATTTAAGACTGGCGTTATCCCTGCAGAAAATGGCCTTCCCCTCGCCCAAGACACCATATTTGGATGGGTACTATCGGGTACAATCGCCCACTAATAATAACATTGCTACTATGAAGTCCAACCTTCAACTTACGTTTGTATAACTTTATTTCCCTTTGTTCTTATCTTACTTTATCTTACATTACAATATATATAGTATACTTGCATATAATGAATTTTAAGCGGATCACCAATAAAACATGAAATTGAATTAATAATTAGCAATTGTATTAAATATAAACCCACCATATTGAAATATCTTTCTCCAACTTCCAACTTTTAATTTTCAAATATATTGCAGTTCCTGCAACAGGGCCGGTAATGTTCGTGTGAACAGCCGGCTCATCTTATAATAAATCTATGAATTTCAAAACTAGATGTCGTTTCAAACACTTATTTGTTATTCAATTCTTGCTTGTACTAAAAATGAATTATTAACATGTAAAATATACTTTAAGTTAGTTAAGAAAAGACCTCAGCTTAGTGAACATATATTTACTGAAATAAACGCATATTATTAAACAAGAAAACCCAACCACTTATAACTTATTCTGAGGAAACTGGCTTAATTCTGGTCCTTCATCTACACATTTACATAGTGTTTTTTTATTTCTTTTTTTTAGGGAAAATTTGGGGAAAACAATTTTTTTAAGTAAAACTACTGCACGTAAAAGAAACAAAAAAATTATATGTAATTTATTTTATATTTTTTTTTATTAAAGCTTTAATAGAACATAACGCAACACTTTTAAAATAAATAATTCATTAAAAAAAGTTTAAATTAAATATTAAAATTTGTACATAAATTTAGATAAAAAAATCAAATTTGCACTGTTGAAATATTTTCAATTGTTTAAAATAAAGTTGCAAGTATTTTTGTTTTCTTAACGATAAAAGCAGCATGAATAAACGACGCGTGAAAAAGACAATTTTATCATATACATACCTACAAAGTAAGGCTACAATTACTATAAAACAAAAACAAAGGAAGCAAGAGATTTTTCTGTTTTTAATCACGAATAAAGCAAAACACAACGATAAGCCTTTCATTATCCACATACGCGCATATATACAAACTGGAAAATAAAAAACAATTTTATGCATGTGCTTAAAAATAAAAAAATATTCTTCGCTATTCATTTTACAGTGCTAGAATAAAACAAAAAATTTTGCAAGCAGTATTCATGTCAGTTTATCATGTATATTGGATTTTTAGTATGTATACATGCATATATTCGAACCCTGTTTTTAGCCCCGCATACGATTTAAACTATAATCACATTTGATTTTTAATACCAGCAGCAAATGGACGCTTAAAAATAAATGATATATTTTGTTATTTAAATTATTTAACATAATAGTGAACAATTAAAACGATAAAATTAAATAAAGAAAAATAGTAAAAATATATATATATTAGGGTGGTCGTTAACTGTATGGATCAAATTTTTTTTCTATTTTTCCATGCTCTTACCCCCCAATTCGGTGGGTATTGATAAACAAACAACTCCAAATTTTAGGACGATCGGCGAAGGCTAAGCCGTCCCTCAAGCCCGCCAAAGTTTGAGAAAAATCGTAAAGTCCGACTTGTATGACTTTTATTTAGGAAAATATTAATTTTGATTTATTTAGGTCTCACTCGCCAATTTGGTGAGTATTGATAAAAAAAAAACAACTCAAAAAATTTTTTAGGACGATCGGCGAAGGCTAAGCCGTTTCTCAAGCCCACCAAAGTGTGAGAAAAATTATAATTTTACATGATATCTGACTTTTATGTTTAATAACTTAGAAAATATTAATTTTGTAGAAAATTTGCTAACTAGCTTTTCTTTATCTCTTATTAAATAAAATAAACTGAAAATATCGAATAAGCCACTAAAAAATCTAATTTTTAATTAATTTAAGAAACGCATTTTCTATGAATTAGTTTTGTTGAAAAACATTTTTATTATTAATTTAAAAAAAAACCGACCAGCCGGGCACCTGGCGTTTTACCCTAATTCGGGTACGCTGAATTCAGTGGTGCTAACCGTTTTTTAAGTTAGCTCTTGTTTTCAAAATTTCGAAACCGGAGGAGGTTGCACAGCGTAACTCAAAAACGGTTTAGTTTATAAAATAAACTAAAAAAAAACGAAATTTCACAATAATATTACCTTTAACAATTGTTATAGGTTTTTCTAATATGCGTAGTCGTTTTAGAAACCAAATTTTTTTTTTTGGCAATGGGGATAAAACAAATTATGTGAGGTTGGTCATACATTTGAGCCAACTAAGGGCAATCTTGGCGATGCAGTTGCCAAATTTAAGAATTATATTAAACCGGCATATTTGTATGGGAGCCCCCTAAAGGCTAGAGATATAAGGCAAGTATGTTTTAGGAAAATGTTAAGCACAAACAACTAATGAAGGTCCGTCATATATTTAATCCCCCTTGGGGCGATTCCTTGGCAGTTCTGGGGCTTTTTCTTCAATATATTTCTAGTCTGTGTTGACAATTTTATATGAGAGCCCCCTTAAAGAATAAAGAAAGCGTGCAGGTATGTTACAGGGATGATAAATGAGAAAACCAATATCGTACTTACGAACTTCTAAAGTCGTACTTTTTCGACCCTAATAGTCATAAATAATTTTTTTTATAAAAGAAAAAGACTTGTTTCGGTTACACTTGAAACCATTGGTACATATGGTCTATTTCGTTCCTTTGTTTTATAATATTTTGGCATGAAGGCTTATGTGCTGCCGCTGATACTTGATTTAGAATGTGGCATATGCAATCGTCCAATGATCAAGTGCAAAAATCTATTCACAATAGCGAAGTTTAGTGTTTGGTGCAAATGGTCTTGCAAAGAGCAAATGCAAAATATCATAGCTGTTTTGTTAAATCCAACAACAACATACACAGAGTTTATTTCAGATTTCATAAAAACGCTACGAAATTCTGCATTTGCACTTTGGCAAAACCATTTGCACCACACACTGAAATTCGTTTATATTCATTGGACAGTAAATACGAGTTGTCACTTTATATCAATTATAAATATTTAGGTTTGAAAATTTGGAAATAGTACCAAATGAGTCACGGGGGTACCACCGTACTTTTTGGCTTTGAATTGTAACAAAAAAGTACAATTGCACCAACTTTATCAACTGCGGTACGTTAGAAACAAATGATATGCGTTTGACTATTTTTTTTTTAAGCAAACGCACACAAACACAAATATTAAAGCTGAAGAAAAAACAGTTCTAAAGAAAAAATTCGAATCAATGCTGCTGTTTACTTTTTATTTTAATTAGGTTTTGTTCAATATGAGTTTTACAGAAAACTTGTTAAGGCAAAAGTTGTTGGAAACTTTACTAACAACAACTTCTTAGAAATGGATTTTTATGTAAAAATTATATTTTCCTAAATATAAGTCATACAAGTCGGACTTTACGATTTTTCTCAAACTTTGGCGGGCTTGAGGGACGGCTTAGCCTTCGCCGATCGTCCTAAAAATTTTGTTGAGTTGTTTTTTTTTTATCAATACCCACCAAATTGTCCAGTGAGACCTAATCAAATCCAACTTTTGATTTTAACGGTCACCCTAATGTATATATACACATTCTGAACAAAACATGTAAGTTTAAATTTCTTATTTTTACCACAAAAAATGTACTGGTAACCTGCCGGCCAGGGTTTGAGCCCCGGCCACGGTCAAGAATGAAAGATTTTCAATAACATTTTTAATTCATTTTCATGTTGTAAAAAATTCCTTTTCTTAAAATTAAATTTGATGAACTTAAGCCTAATTAAAAATATTAAAAATTTGGATTAAAAACCATAAATAGTTCCACAAAATAACCACAATACTAATTAAAAAATAATTTTTATTTAAATTATTAAACCTTAAAGTGAACAATTATCAAAAACGAAAGAATTAAATAAAAGAAAAAATATATATGTAAATGTATGAATGTACATACAAATGTATGTATACTAGAGTGCCAATTGACTATATGGAAAAATTTTTTGAAGAAATTTTTCACGCCAAAACCCAGAAGTAGATAGGTAATGGGGATCTTGGACTGTGTCCGGTTTCGGTTATGTGGATAGTAAATACTTATCCAAGTCTCGCACCATTTTTATAATTTCCTGTATGAGGTGAAATTTATTTTAACCACTAATCTTAGTTCCGAACCAGTTTGTTGAGGTGAAATTTATTTTATACTAACCAATTGAAACTTAGGGTGTGTGTGAAACGGTAGCAAAGTTCTATGGTGAATTAAAATTTCTACGCTAATGCCAAAATTTATACTAGCCCCCAGGGCTACTGAAATTTTATTCACCTCAACAGTGTCAAAATTTTACATCCATGTGTACTTTGCTACCGTTTCACACACACCCTTATTTTTTGTGGTAAGATTCGGGTAGAGGTGGTGTACTAGTTCGGTGAGATCAAATTTATTTTAACCTATTTCCGAACCAGTTTTTAAATTTATTTTAACTAAATTCCGAACCAGTTTGTTGAGGTGAAATTTATTTTATAGTAGGTACCAATTAAAATTTATTTTTTGTGGTATGATTCTGGTAGAAGTGCTGATGAGGTTTATTGATTATTCATCCCATTTAAACAGTGATTCTAAACAGTTTAATTTTATCAAAACTATCAAAGCCAAAATCAACAAAATAGAAAAGAAAATTTTGAAATTATGGTATAACCGTTATCTTTTCACATTGTGAGGGTGACTGCTGCGCTGGTATTCTGTTATGGTCCTTATTAATTCCAGACTAATATTACTTTTTACCAATTTTTTTGTGGGGTGTAGTGAAAGTGTACTTTAAATGGAAATATTGATATTTGTTTTATTTTTATTTTGAATTTATTTTTGTAGTTAGCCAGGAATTTATGATTTCTAAAATTGTATAGAAATTGAAAAATTTTCCTCATTTAGAAATAAATATTGTGAAGATAAGATTGAAAATTTATTGAATATCTGATTTTGGGGGAATAAAGAAAGGAAAACAATTGAGGGAATTAAAATAAAAAGGAAGGAATTAATTGATAAGGTAAGATTTTTTTTTTTTTTTTTAAATTTTAACTAGTGAATTTGTTTATTGGAGGATTAAAATTAATTACTTATTATAGGAAGGGCGTTATAAGCATAATTTTATTAAACATATTGAGTGGAGTGCGTACGTTTGAATATCTCGCGTAAAAGGCCTGCAAGACTAAGCACCTGAAAGGGAAGACAAATCGGTTTTAGCTTCAAGAATCCTTGTATTGATTACGGCTGGATAATAGTTTTGTTGCTATTAAAATCCGGAAATTTTTATTTACGTCTTCCAAGTAAGGGAAGACGTAAAGTGCCTATACACAGATAGTGGAAAACGTAACACCAAAAAATTTAAATTAATTTAGAATAGCAACATTTTTGTTTTGTTTTAAAAATTCTAAAATCTGGTTTTGAGTTTTGGAAAAATTAATTTTTCTCTTCCTAAATATTGTTCTTAAATTCTTAATTTATAGATTGTTAAAAAAATCTTAATTTTCTTTTCTTGATTTTTTTTATTGTAAATCATTGTAAATTACAATTTTTTTTTGTTATATTACAAAGTCACACGGCCACCTTTATGTGTATATAAATTAATTTCAACGCACCCTAAGATATGCTATACTAAAATTTAAATTTTAATACTTATTCAAGTACAATTTTACAATACTAATTGCTTTATGTTAAAATGTGGATGGTATCATACTGGATATAATTTTGTTTATTGAGTTTAATACTATCCACACATTACCACTTTCATTCAAACATAAAAATAACTTCTTGAACATTGGTTTGTGAAATATTAAAGGTAAATCCTGACCGTCTACTGTCATCTGGCGCCTGCTGACATCGATGGACCTAAAACGAGCGTAAGTTTTACTTTGTGTATTTCCTATGACCAGCCATGTTGGTTCTTCTCCCACATTAAATTAAAAATTACACAATTAAATTAAAATTTCATGTGAACAACATTAAATTCCATTAATTGATTGCAACTTAAGTTGCCATTGTGGTTTAATTGGATTCTGATTAATTTATTTACTTATTTTTTTTTTTTGTTTGGTTGTTCATATTGCATTGGTTACAGCCACTACTTTCTAAAATTCAATTTATACTTGTTTTTGTATACATATTATAACTTTATTGCTAAATTACTTTTTAGTTCTTTTGAACGGAAATTAAATAGTAAATTTATTTAATAAACACAAGGTGATAAACGCTTAATGATTAATATTTGAAAGAGTTTTTTAGTTTTTATATCTAAACGTTATTCAATTTTTATAAGATTTATAATATACTTTTGTTTTGATTCTTGAAGATGAAATCTTAAATTATATTGTTTTCATTTACGAAAAGTGAAGTTAATAGTAATGGGGTTAGGTGGATTTGTTTAATTTCTTATTTTTTTTTTTTAGCAATTTACATCGCAAGCTATACTATTTTCTTTTACCGCTATTTCTTCTTCTTCTAAATTATGTAGATCATTAAGTTCATTAGCTACCTAAAGTTAAGTCTCTGCAACTTTTTATAATATATTCTCATATGGGAACACACCTCACTCCCCACCGACGAGCACGGCCGTAATATTAGGTAGCACCGTTCCCAGAATTAAAACATTACAGTGTAGAAGCGTTACAACATCAATTTTATAATCCTCAAGTAAAAAACAAGTTTGCGATTCTTTTAAAACAGTTTTTAGAATTAGCACAATAGTCAAAGAATTTAAATTTAGTTGTTATTTCTTTGTATTAAGAAATATTGTATTCTCCTTTATGCTGACATTATGTTATTCTTATTTGCAGATTGTTTTCTTTCATAAAACAACGTGTCCTTATAAGATTTAATAAGAATTTGTATTTTATAATGAAATGCTGACGATGTGTCTACATCAGTGATAACCAAGCCCCGAACGCACGCACACAAAGATATTGTGTGCTTGTGTGGGGTCGCAGAGACTGCTGCCCAGCGGGAAAAAGAAGGGGTACAGAGGCCTTTTGGATAAACAAGGCCTTCTCGCTCCATACCATACTTATATCTCAGAGCTTCTTAAAGGCCTTCAAATAAATGGCTCTTAAAAGGCTTTCCAGAGAATGACTGTCAAAAGGCCTTAGCAAAAAGGTTATCTTGAAGGGGTTTTAAGAAAGGTATGTTAAAAGGCCTTTCAATTAATGGCTCTTAAAAGGCCTTTCGGAAAATCCTTGTAAAAATGCCTTTGATTAAAGGACATATTGAAGGGGTTTTAATAAAGGTATACCAAAAGGCCTTCAGCTGCAGGCATTAAAGAAGGCCTGCAGATTTATCCCTGCTTATATGCCTTCCCATAATTTTTAAAAAATAATAAAAGTTTGGTGTTTTATAATTTTAGTTTAGTATACATATATATTTATTTACAGAATTACGCATACTATAATTACTATATACACAAAAAATATAAAATTAAATAAAAAATATTAAAAAAAACACTTCAGTCTTAGTAACTTAAAAATATAAAATTAAATAAAAAATATTAAAACAAAAAAAAAAAAAACCCTTCAGTCTTTGAAACTTGAAAATATAAAATTAAATAAAAAATAATAAAACAAAAAAAAAAAAAAAAATCAGTCTTTGAAACTTAAAAATATAAAATAAAATCAAAAATTTTAAAACAAAAAAAAAAAATTCAGTCTTTGAAATTTAAAAATACAAAATTAAATCAAAAACAATTCATTAAAAAATACATATATAATTAACACATACTACATTACATATTCACTATTTTCATTTAATGTATTTCTCGATTTTTTGATTAAGAATTTTTCTTTATATAGCTTATTTTTTCTAGCTGAAAAGCTTTTTTTATATTTATTTTATAACAAGGAAATGTGGTTTCATCTGATTCGACAGCCTTAAAAAATAAATTGTCAACATTCGAGAATAACTTGAACGCACATTTGCCTTGAAAGCCGTCATAATTATAATCTTTTATTATGTCGGGACCAATTAAATTTCCTAGATTTTTAGTTAATTTTTCTTCTTCTATAGTAGCTATTTTTTCATTGAGAGCTTTGAGATCTTCGCTTGTTTGAATTGGGAAAAAGTCCTTATACTTATAATCAATTATAGTGTTTCTGATAAGTTGCTCCAAACTGACTTTTATTACTGCCAATTCATTAGCAATCACTTCATTCTGGACTTTTACATAATTTCTTAGGGATTTTATTTCTTGTTGCATTTCTGTAAATAATAAAATTTATATAACTTATTATATGTGTGTATGTAAATTTTGTACTTATGTACACTAGGGTGGTTACAAGAAATTAATGTTGATTTTTCCCCCTAATATGGGCCAATAGGATAGAAAATGCAATTGACAAAGATTCAGCCCAATCGGAAAACGCTAAAATGTGGAAATTCGTATTTCTTTGTCCTTATTTAATGCTAAATATCTCTTTATCTATTGGTATAAGGAACAAAACTATTAAAATCAAAATTAATAAGAATACAATTTCCTATAAAACATGACTCGACTCAGGTTCCTAGAATGAATGGTTTCGGTTAAAAAGGCAAAGAAATACGAATTTTAGTGAAAAATCGCTGTTTTTCCTTAATTTATTCTCAATGAGGCACATGTTAGCTTTATCCGATTGGGCTGAAACTTTGTCAATCGAATTTTCTATTGCTATTGGCACATATTAGGGAGTTGCGCCGATGGAAAATCCAACATTGATTTCTTGTAGCCACCCTAATGTACACATACAAGTTAAAAGGAATAATGGAATTTGTAAGGTGTTTTAGTTGTGAGTATAATGTTTACTTAAGTTCTACAAAATGTTTAATTGTACTTTTTGATAAAACAGAACAATTTGTTTCCAACTAACCATTCATTTTGGCATCTAATATTTTAAAGACCTTTTCTGACATTTTGCGTTTTCTAGGCAATTACGATGTTACTAAGAATACTGTAGAATTATTAAACAAAATTATTTTATTTTTTCGTTTTTCAAATATTACAGATTTTTTTAATGACTGGAGTGTAGAAGTGGTATTAAAAGATGTGAACTGTCCACGGGAAGAGCTAACATTTTACAATATACGTCTTTTATATCAAAATATTCTTCAATAACAGCTGTTATTTCTCCTATTTCTATTCCTAAGCTTGATGACTTTACAGGTTCATCAAAAAAATCTCTTAAATTGGTTAGTCGTTTTCCTTTTATCAGAAAAGCCAGTTATAACAATAGGGACAAAAGGTTTTATGGAACAAAAGTTATTAGGAACTGACATACTTAGATAAAAATCATCTGTTTGGTAACCCAAAATAATATTCTTTCGAGATCTTTTAAATTTTTTTTTTAGTTTCTTTTATTTTAAGTGGTTCACTATACAAAATATTTTTTAATTGTTGTAAGATTTTTGTTGGGTTTCGGATTTGCTTTTTTAAAATTTGCAGGAAATTTTCAAAGGCATACGCTGAAAAGTTGGGCGTGATGCCATAATCCTTGACACAGTCTGTTAAATGTAGTAGGCCATGGACATTAAATGTCACACTACTTTCCCCAAATATTAGCCTGAAATTTTCAACAAATAACTGAATAAGCTCATTAGCAGAAATTAAATTAGATGAAAAATGTTTGGGTGCAGATAGAATGCGGTATGTCACTATCTACAATATTTTTTAATGCTACCGGACCATAATACAAAATGAATTGCCTATATTCAGTGGCTTTCCATCGCAAAATATCTTCAATACCTCGCGGCTTTCTTTGAAATTCAATAGGTACATATGGTGATAGTTCAATAATTCTTTTTGAAAGTGTAGCTTTATCTGTTGCTTTTAATACTTTTCGGTTCGGTACATTCATCTTTGTTTTCACCGTACTTTTTATGTTTGACCAATTAATTTCAATTTATATTTCCTGTGTATTGTGAATCCCAATTACAAAGAAACAGAAGTATTTTATAAAACCACCCTTAAATACAATGCCTTGTGTTATGTTGACAACCTTTAGATCGCAACAAATCTATATTTGTGTACATTGTAGTTGATTTTCTCCAAAATTACGCTCAATGTTTCATACGTTTCCTTCATAGTTGTGCTGAATCCCAATGGAATGGACGGGGTTTTGTTCGTTTTGTGTAATAGCACAGCCTTCAAACTTGAAACTGAACCATCGATGAATAAACGCCAGTCGCCAGCGATATACTCCATTCCCAATTTTTTCACTAAACCTGGGGTATCATGGGAGTAGGTGAACGTATTTGCTTCGTCAACGGAATAAAATTTCTGAAAATCAGCTTAGCGTTGTCGGTATGATGTTGCGCTGACATTTTGCTGTGTCAGTTTTCTGCTTTTCAAAAATGATGTCAACATTTCGGAGTTTTGTTGTGATAGTCCCATCTTAGCCACAATGTAATCTATTTCGATTTGTGTTAGCAGTTGTGGTCCATTAATGTCAATATCGGATGTCCAATCAGCATCATTCAATTTGGTCGGATTGGTGAAAACGGTTTCGGATTGCAGGGACACAGTATCCATACTTGGAGGTTTATGTGTATCGGTACCAGCAGCGCGTTCAACTGGAAGTGTGGCAATAAAAGCAGCAATGTATTTTTTTGTTTAAATTTTTTTCTGTATTCATCATGTCCAGTTACGTCTTCCACCCAAATTATTGGCTTCATAAAAGAAAACTGTCCACCTTTTCCATGTATCCACATTTTAAGTGTATTATAATAATTTTTGCACACTGTGTTCGGCGTAAAATTTGCACCACTTAAATCTGCTTCATCAAAATAATGATAATCCGCTGTTTTGAATTCCTCAGTAATCAATTTTTTTCGATCCAGTTGGCTTCTTTTTGGGACGATATGACCACAAACGTAACAAAAATTATCCAATTTTGGGCACTTGTTATTTTCCATATTTGAAATATATATTACATGTTTTGTTATTATTCACTTTTTAAAACCGGGGAAAAGTTCACTTGTAATTCTCGCGTTTGGCGACACTTGTTAAATGACAAAAATCGATCAAAGAGGACCTATAAATACTACAGATATTTCAATATTTTACTGGCAGGTACTTTTGAAATATGTTTTCGAAACGTTCCAAAACATGAGCACTCATAAATGTGGGTGCAATTTCTGTAAAAAATCGTTCAGGTAACTAACGGAAAAACCCAAATAATTAAAAAATTGCACTTTCCTTTTTTCCTTTAAATTGTCCGCTCACATTTATTAACGCTTATTACTTTGCTGCCGCAATCATAAAAATCAAATAACCTTTTGTTTATTACTTTTTTTTACTCTGAGAATCATAAAAAAGTCATCAATGTTTTTCCAAAGAATTTTGTGGATATCTCGAGGAAATTTTTGAAATTCATGCCTTTACTTAATTGTGAATAAAAGCGAAACGCGTTCATCGATTTTTATGATATATGTGTCATTTTGTTTAAAGGTAATGCGACTTTACGTGAAAGTAATGGGACTTGACACTTTTTTTTACCTTTTTGGATTTTTTATGAATTAAAAATAAAAAATTTAAATTTTTGGGCGAAAAATATTTTTTTTCTTCATACATTTATTTATAACTGCGAAACTGTTGCTTATGTAGCGAAACGTTGTATGAAGAAATTAAAGGAATTGTAATTCTTAATTTTTGTTTCTGCTTATTCGGATTAGTGGTTCTCGAGTTATGACAAACAAAAGAGCCTAAAACGTGACAAATTCCCCTATACGATACTAATTAACTTCAAATTAATTTTTAAATTATTTATTGAGCTATCATGACCAAACTAATGATGCAAAAGTTCTTCTTTTTGGGTCTACTTTCATAACCAATTATCAGAATTGAGTCCCGAAATCATGTGTTGTACTGTGTTATTAACACGTTGGCTGCCACGTCGCACGTTTTCATGCGACACCCAGATGTTACCCAGACGCCACGTCGCAAATTTTCGTGCGACACCCAGATGTTACCCTGAGGCCACGTCGCACACTTTCGTGCGACACCTAAATGTTACCCTTAGGCCACGTCGCACATTTTCGTACATTTTAATATGGAATTTTACGTGGAATTTGGATTCTCTGGCCTGTGGTGAACATTTTGGTATATTTCCCATGGCCGCTGTGTATTTTTAATAGTATTTTTTTGGATAATAAAAAAGTTGGAAATTTTAATTTCTATTTTTATTAATTCTTTTAAAAATCAATTCATTTATAAGCAAAAAAATTTATAACAATATACATATATGCATGTAAATTCAAATGGAGATCTGTAGAAAACCAATACACTTAACATTAGAAATTCAATTTGGAGATCAGTAGAAAAACCATAAACTTAAAATTAAAAAATCAATTTGTTAATGGAGTGCAAAAATAGTGATATTAAAATGTAAATTTATAAAAACTAATGCTTCTTCATCTTCTTAGTGCCTAAAAATAAGTTTTGACTACTCGCGATTTTTTTTTGGTCCCAAATTTGCAGCTATAACGGTTTTTTTGTGTCGCACATTTTCGTGCGACGTGGCCCCACAACATCTTTTATGTTCTCCCAGGCCATGTCGCACGAAAATGTGCGACACAAAAAAACCGTTATAACTGCAAAATTAGGGACCAAAATAAAGTCGCGAGTAGTCAAAACTTATTTTTAGGCACTAAGAAACAAAAAAGAACAAAAATAAGTTGTTGGCCTCAGGTGACCAAAATGGTTAAATGACATTGCTACTGAACGATCAAAATTCTAAAAAGGCTTTGGCAGCCAACGTGTTAAATTATCGGTATCTTCATTCATAACGTAAACGCATTGATCCGCTTCTAATTGTTTCATGCCAATTTCTGTAAATTTTCCGCTTAACTTTTTATTCCACATTCTGGAGGCTTGTTTTAAACCATACAATGGTTTGTTTAACTTTAGCATATGACCATCCGGAACGGATACACCTTAAGGAACTTCGATATAAACTTCATCTCTTAGATTTCCTTGAAGAATGATTCATTTTTAAATCAAATTCTAAAACTATCGATAATAAAAAACGTAAGGTATCATATCTCATCACGGGAGAATAAGTTTCGGTATAATCTACGCCACTGCGCTGCACACAGCCTCTTGAAACTACTCAGGTTCCTAGAATGAATGGTTTCGGTTAAAAAGGCAAAGAAATACGAATTTTAGTGAAAAATCGCTGTTTTTCCTTAATTTATTCTCAATGAGGCACATGTTAGCTTTATCCGATTGGGCTGAAACTTTGTCAATCGAATTTTCTATTGCTATTGGCACATATTAGGGAGTTGCGCCGATGGAAAATCCAACATTGATTTCTTGTAGCCACCCTAATGTACACATACAAGTTAAAAGGAATAATGGAATTTGTAAGGTGTTTTAGTTGTGAGTATAATGTTTACTTAAGTTCTACAAAATGTTTAATTGTACTTTTTGATAAAACAGAACAATTTGTTTCCAACTAACCATTCATTTTGGCATCTAATATTTTAAAGACCTTTTCTGACATTTTGCGTTTTCTAGGCAATTACGATGTTACTAAGAATACTGTAGAATTATTAAACAAAATTATTTTATTTTTTCGTTTTTCAAATATTACAGATTTTTTTAATGACTGGAGTGTAGAAGTGGTATTAAAAGATGTGAACTGTCCACGGGAAGAGCTAACATTTTACAATATACGTCTTTTATATCAAAATATTCTTCAATAACAGCTGTTATTTCTCCTATTTCTATTCCTAAGCTTGATGACTTTACAGGTTCATCAAAAAAATCTCTTAAATTGGTTAGTCGTTTTCCTTTTATCAGAAAAGCCAGTTATAACAATAGGGACAAAAGGTTTTATGGAACAAAAGTTATTAGGAACTGACATACTTAGATAAAAATCATCTGTTTGGTAACCCAAAATAATATTCTTTCGAGATCTTTTAAATTTTTTTTTTAGTTTCTTTTATTTTAAGTGGTTCACTATACAAAATATTTTTTAATTGTTGTAAGATTTTTGTTGGGTTTCGGATTTGCTTTTTTAAAATTTGCAGGAAATTTTCAAAGGCATACGCTGAAAAGTTGGGCGTGATGCCATAATCCTTGACACAGTCTGTTAAATGTAGTAGGCCATGGACATTAAATGTCACACTACTTTCCCCAAATATTAGCCTGAAATTTTCAACAAATAACTGAATAAGCTCATTAGCAGAAATTAAATTAGATGAAAAATGTTTGGGTGCAGATAGAATGCGGTATGTCACTATCTACAATATTTTTTAATGCTACCGGACCATAATACAAAATGAATTGCCTATATTCAGTGGCTTTCCATCGCAAAATATCTTCAATACCTCGCGGCTTTCTTTGAAATTCAATAGGTACATATGGTGATAGTTCAATAATTCTTTTTGAAAGTGTAGCTTTATCTGTTGCTTTTAATACTTTTCGGTTCGGTACATTCATCTTTGTTTTCACCGTACTTTTTATGTTTGACCAATTAATTTCAATTTATATTTCCTGTGTATTGTGAATCCCAATTACAAAGAAACAGAAGTATTTTATAAAACCACCCTTAAATACAATGCCTTGTGTTATGTTGACAACCTTTAGATCGCAACAAATCTATATTTGTGTACATTGTAGTTGATTTTCTCCAAAATTACGCTCAATGTTTCATACGTTTCCTTCATAGTTGTGCTGAATCCCAATGGAATGGACGGGGTTTTGTTCGTTTTGTGTAATAGCACAGCCTTCAAACTTGAAACTGAACCATCGATGAATAAACGCCAGTCGCCAGCGATATACTCCATTCCCAATTTTTTCACTAAACCTGGGGTATCATGGGAGTAGGTGAACGTATTTGCTTCGTCAACGGAATAAAATTTCTGAAAATCAGCTTAGCGTTGTCGGTATGATGTTGCGCTGACATTTTGCTGTGTCAGTTTTCTGCTTTTCAAAAATGATGTCAACATTTCGGAGTTTTGTTGTGATAGTCCCATCTTAGCCACAATGTAATCTATTTCGATTTGTGTTAGCAGTTGTGGTCCATTAATGTCAATATCGGATGTCCAATCAGCATCATTCAATTTGGTCGGATTGGTGAAAACGGTTTCGGATTGCAGGGACACAGTATCCATACTTGGAGGTTTATGTGTATCGGTACCAGCAGCGCGTTCAACTGGAAGTGTGGCAATAAAAGCAGCAATGTATTTTTTTGTTTAAATTTTTTTCTGTATTCATCATGTCCAGTTACGTCTTCCACCCAAATTATTGGCTTCATAAAAGAAAACTGTCCACCTTTTCCATGTATCCACATTTTAAGTGTATTATAATAATTTTTGCACACTGTGTTCGGCGTAAAATTTGCACCACTTAAATCTGCTTCATCAAAATAATGATAATCCGCTGTTTTGAATTCCTCAGTAATCAATTTTTTTCGATCCAGTTGGCTTCTTTTTGGGACGATATGACCACAAACGTAACAAAAATTATCCAATTTTGGGCACTTGTTATTTTCCATATTTGAAATATATATTACATGTTTTGTTATTATTCACTTTTTAAAACCGGGGAAAAGTTCACTTGTAATTCTCGCGTTTGGCGACACTTGTTAAATGACAAAAATCGATCAAAGAGGACCTATAAATACTACAGATATTTCAATATTTTACTGGCAGGTACTTTTGAAATATGTTTTCGAAACGTTCCAAAACATGAGCACTCATAAATGTGGGTGCAATTTCTGTAAAAAATCGTTCAGGTAACTAACGGAAAAACCCAAATAATTAAAAAATTGCACTTTCCTTTTTTCCTTTAAATTGTCCGCTCACATTTATTAACGCTTATTACTTTGCTGCCGCAATCATAAAAATCAAATAACCTTTTGTTTATTACTTTTTTTTACTCTGAGAATCATAAAAAAGTCATCAATGTTTTTCCAAAGAATTTTGTGGATATCTCGAGGAAATTTTTGAAATTCATGCCTTTACTTAATTGTGAATAAAAGCGAAACGCGTTCATCGATTTTTATGATATATGTGTCATTTTGTTTAAAGGTAATGCGACTTTACGTGAAAGTAATGGGACTTGACACTTTTTTTTACCTTTTTGGATTTTTTATGAATTAAAAATAAAAAATTTAAATTTTTGGGCGAAAAATATTTTTTTTCTTCATACATTTATTTATAACTGCGAAACTGTTGCTTATGTAGCGAAACGTTGTATGAAGAAATTAAAGGAATTGTAATTCTTAATTTTTGTTTCTGCTTATTCGGATTAGTGGTTCTCGAGTTATGACAAACAAAAGAGCCTAAAACGTGACAAATTCCCCTATACGATACTAATTAACTTCAAATTAATTTTTAAATTATTTATTGAGCTATCATGACCAAACTAATGATGCAAAAGTTCTTCTTTTTGGGTCTACTTTCATAACCAATTATCAGAATTGAGTCCCGAAATCATGTGTTGTACTGTGTTATTAACACGTTGGCTGCCACGTCGCACGTTTTCATGCGACACCCAGATGTTACCCAGACGCCACGTCGCAAATTTTCGTGCGACACCCAGATGTTACCCTGAGGCCACGTCGCACACTTTCGTGCGACACCTAAATGTTACCCTTAGGCCACGTCGCACATTTTCGTACATTTTAATATGGAATTTTACATGGAATTTGGATTCTCTGGCCTGTGGTGAACATTTTGGTATATTTCCCATGGCCGCTGTGTATTTTTAATAGTATTTTTTTGGATAATAAAAAAGTTGGAAATTTTAATTTCTATTTTTATTAATTCTTTTAAAAATCAATTCATTTATAAGCAAAAAAATTTATAACAATATACATATATGCATGTAAATTCAAATGGAGATCTGTAGAAAACCAATACACTTAACATTAGAAATTCAATTTGGAGATCAGTAGAAAAACCATAAACTTAAAATTAAAAAATCAATTTGTTAATGGAGTGCAAAAATAGTGATATTAAAATGTAAATTTATAAAAACTAATGCTTCTTCATCTTCTTAGTGCCTAAAAATAAGTTTTGACTACTCGCGATTTTTTTTTGGTCCCAAATTTGCAGCTATAACGGTTTTTTTGTGTCGCACATTTTCGTGCGACGTGGCCCCACAACATCTTTTATGTTCTCCCAGGCCATGTCGCACGAAAATGTGCGACACAAAAAAACCGTTATAACTGCAAAATTAGGGACCAAAATAAAGTCGCGAGTAGTCAAAACTTATTTTTAGGCACTAAGAAACAAAAAAGAACAAAAATAAGTTGTTGGCCTCAGGTGACCAAAATGGTTAAATGACATTGCTACTGAACGATCAAAATTCTAAAAAGGCTTTGGCAGCCAACGTGTTAAATTATCGGTATCTTCATTCATAACGTAAACGCATTGATCCGCTTCTAATTGTTTCATGCCAATTTCTGTAAATTTTCCGCTTAACTTTTTATTCCACATTCTGGAGGCTTGTTTTAAACCATACAATGGTTTGTTTAACTTTAGCATATGACCATCCGGAACGGATACACCTTAAGGAACTTCGATATAAACTTCATCTCTTAGATTTCCTTGAAGAATGATTCATTTTTAAATCAAATTCTAAAACTATCGATAATAAAAAACGTAAGGTATCATATCTCATCACGGGAGAATAAGTTTCGGTATAATCTACGCCACTGCGCTGCACACAGCCTCTTGAAACTAATCTTGCTTTGAACCTAATATCGCCTTCTTCATTTTTCTTCCTAAAAACCCATTTTGTAGTTTACTTTTTTTTATCTTTGTTATTTTTTACAACACACCATGTGTTGTTTTCCAAAAGTGAATTGTATTCACTTTGAATAGCTTTTGACCAAAAACGTTTTTCGTCACCATCGACAGCCTCTGAATAACTTATTGGTTCACTTGCACTATAATTGGCTAAATATGAAACATAATCATAAATATTTGTGGGTTTTTTCATTCTTGATGATCGACGAGGAGTTTGTTCATCTGTATTCAAGCGGTCTTCTTGTTGTTGTTCTTCCTGCTGCTGTTGTTATACTTGCTTTGCTTCTTCTTGGTGGTCTTCTTGTTTTTCTTCCTTTTGATGATCTTTTTGTTTATCATTAGTACTTTCAGCTTCACTTAAGCTTTTATAAATATCATCAGAATTTTCATAATCTAAAATCCCCATTAAATTTTGATTATCCTTATATGAAACAGTGCCATTCTCACTATTATTTGATTTTTCAAAATACATTTCAGTTCCTACGAATACTACATTGCGACTTACGTGTATCTTTCTCATTACTGGATCATATAATCTGTAGGCTTTGGAATTTTCAGAATATCCAACCATTATACACCTTTTTGATTTTAAATCCCACTACCAACGCAACCAAAAACACGGATATGATCCAAGTTTTGTTGTTTACCACTCCAAACTTCATCTGGAGATTTTCCATTAAGACTATTTTTCGGGGTGAGATTTATTAAATATGCTGCAGTGCTTGTAGCCTCAGCCCAATAAAACTTCTTTAGATTAGCATCATATAACATTGATCGGGCTTTTTCAACTAAAGTCCTATTCATTCGTTCGGCTTTTCCATTCTGTTGTGGACTATACGGTGCAGATGTCTGATGTAGTATGCCCCTTTCGCTACAAATCTGTTTTAGCTGTGTATTACAGTATTCCAAACCATAATCAGAACGAAGCATTTTAATCTTCTTACCCCTTTGATTTTCCACCATATTTTTAAAATTTTGAAATACTTTTGGAACTTCAGATTTATTTTTTAACATGTAAACGAATACCTTACTAGAAAAATCATCAAGAAACAGCACGTAGAAAACTGGACCTCCCATTGACTTTTTTCCATCGGGCCACAAACATCTGTGTGTATAAGTTGCAAAATTTCAGTTGTTTTTCTCGTTGACGATTTATACGATTTACCCGATTGCTTTCCTTGTATACATGACGTACAAACATTTGACTGAGCGTCATTTTTAAAATTAACCCCAGAAGATTCATCAGACCGAAGATTTTCGATATTTTTGTCCGCAGCGTGACCTAACCGTTTGTGGCAAACTTTCTTACCTAATTGCAGCATGAAGTGTGCACATACATATAGCGTAACACACTTAGTCGATAACGCAGGCACACTGCATAATTGTAACTACAATTGTCAACTACAATAAAATAAATATCAATTTACATCACTTGTAGTTGAAGGCATGTTTACCAAACATTGAGTGACTTACTTATAATTGAGTGAACATAATGAAAGACTCATTGTGATTGGTTACCAAGGGATGAATTTCAATTATAAAAAAAAAATAAATCAAATAATTAAACATCGCGTGTACTGTGGAAGAAAGGAAGGAGGTGAAGGCGAAAATAAAAGAATTTTTTAAGGCGAAAGTAGAAGAATTTTCAATTAAACTTTAAACAACAAATTCATTTAAAATGGTAGGCCCTATTTGGGGAAATAAAATAAACAAAAACATGGGTAAAGTGGAGATCCAGGAAAAAATTTCGAACAACGGTAACGCGGAAAACTCAAAAACATCATACCAAAACACTTGACAACATTAATAATAATAGGTTTAATATTATATGTAGCATATAGAATAAATAGATATTTCAAAAATTCTGTATTAAAATATAGAACTAATACTGTCACCAATGTTTAGTAAAAAAAAAAATAAAAAAAATATATATAATAAAAATTTAAATGGAAGAAAATTTAACAGAACTAAAGGAAATATTAAAAACTCTAAAGAAAAGTCCAGGAAGGACATATACAGGAAAAACTATACAAATAAAATTAGAAACTATTGAAAATACAAGAGAACAATTTTTAACAGCACAAATTGAAAAGAAAAATGAAAAAGAAACAGTAGCATTAAAATTAGAATTTGATAACGTTTACAAAAGGATAAAAGAATATTTAATACGAGACACTAAATAATCAGATACAAAGATGGCATCATTTAGTCTATAAACCGTTTCCAAAGCACTACCTCTATTCAATGGTAACTACATAGAATTAGATAGCTTTTTAATCACAGCACAACTTATTAATAAGACACTGTCCACCGAAGCAAAGAGAGATTTTCTTCAATATATATACCATGCAAAACTTACTTCAACAGTAACAACAGCAATAGGAAGTTTGTCAGAACCAGACAGTTTTGAAACTCTAAAAAATCTTTTAAAAATCAGATATAAGAATACCAAAACCATCCCGGAATTAAAAAATAGTCTTAGCATATTATTCCAAGGAAAAATGAATATAAATTCATACAAAGAAAAAATAACAGCGATAATAGATAATTTAAATCAACTAGGTATTAAAGAATTAGGGAATGAAGCTTCAGAAGCCGAAAAGAATGTTATAATAAAACTGAATAACAAATTAGCACTAGATACATTCAAAAGGGGACTTAATTAAAACTTTAGCGCCCATATATGCTGCTCGACCAAGTAACTTACAAGAGGCATCCGAACTTGCGTTGGAATTAGAAAATGAACATATATTAAGTCAAAACACTATATTGCAGTTAAGAAGAGATCAAATACATAATAACTACAATAATAGAAACCACCATTTCAATAACAATAATTTTCCTAGAAACAATAATTTCAACCAAAGAAATACATAATAGCAATTCATCTGGAAATAACAATTCCAACAATGGACATAATAACTTTAATCCCAATAGAAACAATAATTTCAACCAAAGAAATAATAGAAATTCACCTGCAAATAACAATTCCAACGATAGACATAATAACTTTAATCCTAATATGAACAACAACTTCAATACGAACAGTAGAAGAACACAATACGACAATTATGGAAATAGTAGAAACAGACAAGTACATTCCAAACACTATTCGGGAAACCCAACAGGCTCGGAATAATAAGATATTCCGGACAGCCAAAACTAAACGTTTACAAAATATCCACTAACAATACGAATCTCATAATCACCAAATACAAGAATAAACAATTGATATTTCTGATAGATACAGGAGCGGACATATCATTATGTCGCATGCAAACAAGCTTTGACGGTGAACAGTACGATCCAGAAGAAAAATGCAAAATAACGGGTATCACTACGGAGGAAATTCACTCATTAGGGATAATAAATCTAGAACTAACACTGACCGAAGAAAAATTTAGTCATCCCTTTCAGTTAGTAAAAACAGATTTTCCAATAGAGACAGACGGCATTATAGGTAGAGATTTTCTACAAAAATATCTTTGTAAAATTGACTACGAAACTTTTACAATATCATTATTTACAAATAATACTACTATAACCCTTCCAATGCATACAAAAGCTCTGACGCCACTACATATAAAAATACCACCAAGAACAGAAATAATACAAGCAATAAAATTACTCTTAACTGAAGATAGCGTAATTTTTAATAAGGAATTAAAACAAGGTGTGTTCTTAAGTAATTCAATAGCACCCAGCAACGGCATGCCACATATTAAAATATTAAACACAACAGACGAGGAAACAAATTTAAAGGGCATTCACTTACAAACTGACTCACTGAAACACTACGACATATTACGTTACAATTGTGACAACGACTGTAAACGTTTTCAACAAATACTAAACGACTTACAGTTAGACAATAGTGATGACTATGCAAAAACAGAATTAAATCTCGAAAATGAAAAATTGTATAAACAAACAATTACGACCTCAGACAATACACCGGTTTACATAAAAAACTACAGACTACCACACTCCCACACAGGCATTATTAATGAACAAGTACAAAAAAATGCTTAGCGACAATATAATAGAACCATCAATTAGTCCATACAATGCTCCAATCCTTTTGGTACCAAAGAAAAACACGGAAGACAAAAAGAACTGGAGACTCGTAGTAGACTTTAGGAAACTGAACAACAAAATAGTGGATTACAAATTCCCACTAATCAGACTAGAAAACATCTTCGACAAACTTGGCAGAGCCAAATGATTCTCTACACTAGACATGACCAATTCATTTCATCAAATTGAATTGAACAAAGACTCAAGACCACTTACAGCTTTTTCCACAGCACAAGGACATTACCAATTTAAAAGATTACCTTTCGGACTAAAAATTTCTTCAAATAGCTTTCAAAGAATGCTCACAATAGCACTCTCAGGCTTAGAATCAGAAGCATTTCTCTACGTAGACGACATAATAGTATACGGATGTCAGGCGCGGATCCAGCTTGAGCCTTAGGGGGGGGGGGGGGGGAAATTTTGTATGATACAAAAAAGTAAAAAATTTGTTTTTAAAAGTTTTTTAAAAACAATATGTGTATTAGGGTAAGTACATTTTGCAATTTTTGAGAATATCAAATTCTGCATCGCATAGACCAGGAAAAAATATTAAGAAATGATGTATTACTTTTTCGCGATCGTGAAGAAAGTTTTCGCACCAGACGCGATAAGTTTTGAATTTCAATTTTTCTCCTTACTATACAAAATTAACATTTAATTAAAAAATTTTAAGATTTTCTAAAAATTTCATGAATATAACAAGATCTTACCATTTGTACGGAAGAAGGAGCTTTAGAAATTGCATTTGGGCGGAAACTTTTTTTGGCCAAAATGGCCTAAAAAAATATTTTCATTATCAATACTAAATTGCCCATCGCGTGGTGGGATGAAAAAAGTCATACCCTAATTAAAAAAACTTAACAAAAAGGTTAAATAAAATAAAAGATTAGTTCAATATACATTAATCTTTTTAAATAAGCGATTTATGATTTCTTTGTGAGGCAAATTTAGACAGTACAGTCTATCTTCTGTCATTGTTGCTCGTAGCTTTACTGGAAAGCATTGAAACGAAAATTTGAAATATTTTTCTTAGATTTGGGTAGATATCTTCATCACAGTTTATTAAAGCATCTACAACGTTATCTGATAGATCAGGCTCAAGTTTAGATCTTAGTAGGTGTTTATCTCTGTTGTCAAATATAATCAGCTCATCAGCTAGTTGTGGTTTTAACAGTTTTGTATCTGTATATGACTTAATTACACTTTGAAGTAGAAGCTTATGTAGGTATGTTTAATACATTTGGGATATCCATTGGGAAAGTTGTTATGAGATCTTCTTAAATAAATTCAATAAGAGGAATGTAACCTACAACTCGGTAGTAATCTTCAACATTTTGGATGTGATTATTTCGTTCAAATCTTGTCTTTTCGAAAGGAACCTCGATTTGAACCCAAATAACTTAAACTCTTAAAAAATCGCGTTAAATTGTACCTCGGCTTTTTTTCTTTTTTCTTCAAGGCACATGATTTGATAAGGCTTGATCCTTTTTGAAGATCTATATCTATATATCTTGATACTAAGTGGCTGTGTTGCAATAGGTATCACACTTAATATGTATATTCCGTAAATAAATTTAAAATTACTAAGTGAGTTCCTTAATATAAAGGTAGAGATACTACTTTTCCACACACTTTATTGCTTTTAGAAATTGAGTTGTTCGATTTATGGGAATAGCAAGGGTTTTGTTTCGCATTTGTCGCTTTTCCAGAAATTTTGAACAGCTCCATTTTCTGCTGACATGAGGGGACACCCATCTGTTCCATCTCCTACACAATTATTTAGGTCAAGATCAAAATTTGTCAAAGCTTTAAGAACTATTGATGATAGTGCCTTCGCATCAATTAACACATCAACGTCATCAATATCTTTTGAAGCCTCTTCAAATGCGTTAACAACAAAGCCAATAAATTCTTTCCTAAAAACTTTTTGTTGTATGTTGAAATATCTTAAAGATAAGAAAATCTGACTTTTCCCCGACAAATCCGTGCTTTCGTCAAAAATTATCGAATAGAATTTTAATAACACATAATTAATGCAATACGTAAGGTTTTTAATAATTCAACCGCACGCATTATCAAGTCAAGCGTTTAGTCTTTGGATATAGATGGCACCTGCTGGTATTGAATGTAGAATAATAAGTAATTGAATACGGTAAATTAGATGTTTCTTTGGAAATATCTAATAAATAACTATTATGCTGGGTACACACAATGCAACCTACATGCAATCTGTTTCAATGCAACCTCAAAATATCAAAGCGTTTTGATGTTGATGCAATCTAGAATGAATGAAAATGAATTTAATTCACTAGATTGCGTAAACGCGTTGCATAGTGTGTACCCAGCATTAGGATTAAGATATGGATACTTATTGAAAATCGTTAGAGATTCAATAAAAAAAATAAAAAAATACTTATTGAAAATTTCGTTAGAGATTCTATTAAAAAAAACAAAAAAAAAACCTTGCTGGGATTTCCTGCTGTTGCTTCCTAAGACCAGAGGTAGTCTATCTTGCACACTTAATAACAAAAAATGTTGTAAAAACAGACCCATCTAAATACAAAGTAATTAAAGACTATCCAACACGAACAAATGCGGACGAAGTAAGACGATTCGTTGCATTTTGCAATTACTACAGGAAATTCATACCAAATTTTGCCGACATAGCAAAAGATCTAAACGCACTATTAAAGATATCAGCAGTTTTTAAATGGACAGAACAATGCCAACATGCTTTTGAAGAACTGAGGAACAAACTAATGAACCCACCAATATTTCAATACCCTGATTTTAATAAACCCTTTATTTTAACAACTGAGGCTTCAAACTTTGCGTTAGGCGCTGTATTATCGCAAGGAGAAATAGGCCAAGATTTACCTATCTCATATTCAAGTACATCATTACAAAAACATGATTTAAAGAAACCTGTAATCGAAAAAGAACTTTTAGCAATACACTGGGGTATTAATTTTTTTATACCATACCTATACGGTAGAAAGTTCATAGTAGTAACTGACCATAGACCTTTAATCTCCCTATTTTCGCACAAAAACCCTTCAGCAAAAATGACCAGAATTAGATTCGACCTAAGCGACTATGATTTTACAATCATCTATAAGAAAGGACAAATGAATACAAACGCTGACGCGCTCTCGAGAATAGAAATCAACTCAGAAATACTGAAAACCATGATACCAAAAGACAATGTCGAAACAGAAAAAAAAACACTAGTAATAACCAGGGCAATGAAAAAACAAAATAAGGAAAATATAATAAGTGAAAAAAGAAATAAAGAATGAGGAAAATAAGAACAAAACATGCATGAAAAAGAAAATGGAAAAAAGCACATCTCAGGAGTCTGATCAACTTCAAATATGGGAATGCGTATCCACGAATGACGTCAAAAATATAAAGAAATTACAATTTAATATTATAGAAGAAATTGAAGAAAAGGATATATTTATTGAAGATAATATAGTGCACATAGGACGTAATGAAAATTCTACGAAACTAGTTTCGGCCAGGAAGAAATTACGTACCCAAACCATGAAAAATGAAAATAAAAGGCTAGCAAGATACAGTGATAAATCAGCGAAACTAGATTCGATACTGAAGAAACTGATATCAAAAATGAATAAAGAGAATATTAAGGAATTAGCACTCAAGACTGAAGATAAAATATTTGAAAACTATAGTAAAGAAGAATTAAAAGAAGCATATGCAAAAATAAAAATAAAAAACAAAAATCCTCAACTAAAAATACTAATATATAACGCCCCTAAAAGAATAACAGATGACATTATAAAATATAAACTAATTGACGAATTCCACAATGCCACACACGCAGGCCACTTAGGAATTAGAAAAACAGTCCTTAAACTAAAACAGCGGTATATTTGGAAAACCATGAACAAAATGGTAAAGAAATTTGTGTCATATTGTGACACTTGTGTCAAAAACAAACAAACAAAACACATAAAAGAACCACTTACATTAACAGACACACCAAACAACAGTTTTGAGACAATTTCAATTGATACTGTAGGACCTCTTCGTATATCAAACGAGTACCGATACATCTTGACAATGCAATGTGAATTGACTTAATTTGTTGTGGCACACCCCATGCCAACAATAGTTGCACATACGACAGCAAAAACATTGGTTGAACAACTAATATTAAAAAATGGTCACTTTAAGGTACTAAAGTCCGACAGAGGAACAGAATTTGTGAACGAAACCATGAAAAATGTTTGCTCAATTTTGAAAATCAAACAGATTTTCTCAACCCCTTATCACCACGAGACAGTAGGTTCCATAGAAAGAAACCATAGAGTTTTGAACGAGTTTTTCTTAACAACAGCAAATGATCATGAATGGGACAAATGGATTCCATATTTCACGTTTACCTACAATACGGCACCACACGTGGCCACAGGCTACTCGCCGTTTGAATTGGTTTACGGTAAATTACCATGTTTACCATCAGATAAAATAGAAAACGTACGAACATTTTACAATTACGATTCGCCTTAAGTAAGGCAAGAGAACTAATAATTAAGAGTAAAGAAAAAAGAATTAGTAATGACAAATATCACAATAAATTTAATTTTAAAGTAGGAGAATTAGTTTTAATGAAAGTAGGAAATAGGAAAAAACATCAAAGTCCATACAAAGGACCATATAGGATAATAGAAAGAAATGGCGCAAACAACACAATAGATTATAACGGTACATATAAGAAAATACATAACAATAATTTAAAACCATATCTTATTAAAAAACAAAAACTATTACAACTACATTATAATAAAAATTGAAACCAATATAACAACCATAATTTGTTAATAAATTTATGAAATTTTGTAACGGTATCATGTAGATAGAAAGAAAACTTCCTCCCATAATTTTTCTCTTAAGGGTGAGGGTGAAGTGTGCTCATACATTTAGCATACCAGACTTAGTCGATAACGCAGGCACACTGTATAATTGTAACTACAATTGTCAACTACAATAAAATAAATATCAATTTACATCACTTGTAGTTGAAGGCATGTTAGTGCTGGTTCACACAGGTCAAGTTTGACTCTTCAAGTCTCGAGCTTTTAGAAGAGAGGGGTAAAGAGAATGGAAAGGGGTACATACTTGACCGTACCAGTCAGTTTTGTATTTTTATCTTCTTTTTTCATCCGTAATATAATAAAAAGCTACAAAGTTGAAGGAAAAGAAAATTAATTTTGTGCATGAACGTGAACGCAAGTTCAAAAGAAAATTTAAATAAAACTGTTCAAGTAAACTTGACCTGTGTGAACCAGCACTTACCCAACATTGAGTGACTTACTTATTATTGAGTGAACATAATGAAAGACTCATTGTGATTGGTTAACATGCAACTATATTGATATTCCTTAGATATCTACATGGTACCGAAAGAGTAAAATATATAATTATGATAAGCTAGAATAAGTTAGAGAAACTAAACTGTATTCTCATAAGCAGTATATAAACCTTTGATTTGACTTTAATAAAACAGACTTAAGCATACAACCAAATCGGCACTAGCTGCCTTAGTTATAATTTCAAAAGATTTTGTTATTCGTGCTTAATTCCCAGTTTTTATTATTAATAAAAACGCTTGAAATTTATTGTTGATGGGATAAGCTATTCCTATGCGCATTTCACTGGTTGCTTAGGCCAGATCATCAGGAAACTTCATCCATAAAGATTTTAGAAAACCTTAAGATATTAAACCAAATAAAACTGTTAAACGTTTAAGACTTATAGCAATAGTTCTACTTGTAATAATATCAAAGTTTAAACAAAACACATCAACAATAAACAGTAGGTTTATCTCATCTTACATTCCCCACTACAATTAGTTGAAATTCTCTCAACATTAATTGTAGTTGTAAGTAGGTTAAGAAAAACAAAATAAAAACAACAACAACGTACAAAAGATGTTGTCAATTAAGTGTTTTTTTAGGCCGTGCACTTGACTGTTTATTATCAAAAAGTAATTTCAGTTTTTTTGCCTTAGTTATATTTTGTGTCTCATAAGGTTTTGGCAGTTCTTTCGAACGCCTTATTTATTGGCTGGAACCCCTACAGCTTGTAATAACCAAGGGTTGTAGGGACTTTAAGATCATTTAAGTTGTGCACGCCACATGGCAGAAGTAACACCTATTCTGATGTTGGGGTACAACTCTTAGCTTAAACATGCCATCGAAAAAATTACGTTGCCCCTTTCAATCACACATTTACTACCTTTAAATTTTATATCAAACCCTTTCTTTGTTAGCTGACTTACTGAGATTAAATTTGCACACATTTCGGGTACATATAAAACGTCCTCAATGGTGATATAATCCAATTTGTTGTTTAGTTTTTGTTGAATTCTAATGTCGCCAATACCAGTTACCCTGAGGCTGTTGTTATTGGCCACTATAACACATTTCTCCTTTTCATACTGTTTAAATTAACAAAAACTTCTTTTTTACCATGTGAGCAGTTGAGCCAGAATCTATTAACCAATTGTTACCATTACCATCGAATTTTGCTGCTAAACTTGCTACAAATGCTTTTTCCTTATGTCCGCCATTTTGTTTTTTCTTTTCCGCCTTACAAAATTTAGCAATATGGGCTTCTTTATTACAATTATAGCATACCACCTTTTTACTCTTGTTGTCTGGCTTTTTAACTTTATATTTACCATAAAACGCTGATTATTTACATAGTTGTTAAACTGCTATAATTATCAAAATCTTGCAATAATTTTGTTTTGATAGAACCGCCTGTAATTTTGATATCGCTGCTTTCAATTGCCATAAACATTGGAGCAAAATGCTCCGGCAAGCCGCTTAAGAAAAGACTTCCAACCCACTCTTCGTTGACCTTCATACCAATTTGATTTAATTTATGGGCAGTGTCAATTATGGTATTTACATATTCACCAATACCATCACAATTTACTAATTGTGTCGTTGTTAATTTCCTTAGCAGCCCACACCGTCTTGTCAACCCGGAGTCATCATATGTTTGTTTTCAATTTATCCCAGATTCCTTTTGCAGTACCAACTTCCTGTATGTGAATATATAGCTCCGAGCAACTTCATGGCGTGCTCCACGGCAAACTTCCATTTGTGGTTGTTTTCCCTACCAGTTAATTTTTCTATTTCGATCATCTTTTCCACTATGCCAATACTGGGCCCATAACCTGTTGAAACTTTATAGGGAAAAGTGCACCAAAAACTACGTTAAATAAAACACGTGTTGAGTTAAGGAAAAATACAAATGGAATGACAAGTTTATTAAATGTAACTTCAGAGTTACCATATTAAGAAATGGAAATTGAAACAGAATATAAATAAATATTAGTAATGTAAATCTAGCTTTCATTTTTACTTTCATCAAAAACATAGATAGAACCATATCCATGTGGACACAAAATGTATAAATTTAAAAAAAAAATCGCAATTTTTTGCCTCTCAAACCGATTTTAATGAAATTTAAAACATAGATAGATCCATATCTATAGGGACACATTAGCTATACAGTTTTTAAAAAATAGGACCACAAGAGAGGCAGGGGGCAATTTCTGCCTCTCACAAACTTTCAAACCGATTTTCATGAAGTTTATAAACATAGATAAATTCATATTTACATGGACACATAAGCGTGATGGGTTTTTAAATACTGTGGTGTAGGGTATCATATGGTCGGGCTTGACCGACTATACTTTCTTAATTGTTTTTATTTTATTTTTGTTTTTCCATTTTTGTTTTCCGCTACAAGAATATGTCTGGTTGCCATTTACAAATGTATTTTATTTATCAACTTGTTTATCTTGAAGCCTTTCTCTTCTAAAAATGTTTTTATTTCTTCAGGGTCCACGCATGTGTCAATGCCCTTAACCACTACCTGAAGACCTTTACTGCTCTTCACTTGATAACGTATAGAAGTTTTTATTAAGTGCTTCAAATCTTGTAATTACTTTGCGAAAATCATCCTCGTGATTGACCTGTATTTTTGTCTCGTAAATACTACCTCGCTTTATTGCAGCTACATTAAATGAGTTTTCACCTAGCAACAAAATCGAACTCTTTATTAACTCATTTGAGTTTTGCTCTCTAACAGAGAGTGTGAGAGGGAACGCGTTCGAGCAATTGGTTTAGCCGTTATATATTTGCTATCATAGATTCTTGTTTCGTCAACACTCACTGTAACATAAGCATTTCTTTCATTATGTTTTATTGTTTTAGCATTATACGCATTCATAAGAGTTTTTTTAAATTACTGTTTTCTTAATTGTGCTCTTCTCTTTATTTGCTGTTTAAAAACCCCGAGAATAAATAAAAACAAGAAGTGTTTTTGTATTTTTGTAAGTTGTAATTTTAAATATTTTTATTATTGACGTTTATGTTCACTAATTAAAAATTATTTTAAAGCGTCCATTCGCTGATATTATATTATTTTTTTTTTAAATAATATTATGATATTATAAATATACACTTATTTATGTTAAAAGAAAAAAAACCGTATTTTAAATAGTTTGTTAAAAAATTCTTCCATCATCAGTCTGCAAGTTTTTGGGAACTCGACCTAATTTTAAAATACTTTTCATTGCTTGAAATACTTCATTTGCTGTTTTTTTTTAAGTACAACACTCCATGCAAACTTTGAAAAAGTATCAACGATAGTTAACAAATATCGCTATTTTTATTATATGTAGAATAGTTTCCCATTTCAACTAAATGAGCTTGCCAGAGATCATCTATGCCTTTCATTACTCTTTATCGTATAAAATTTGTTCGGGCTGGTTCATGAAGTTCATTCACTAAGTCTCTTCTTGTTGAATGCATTATTATTAAGTCTTCTTTACTTAAAGGAATGTTGTTATCTCCTGTTCTTTATTTTTAATATCAAGCCTGTTATATAGCTTCTGATTTAAGATTTTGATTCTACTTTCAAAATCTTTTTTAATTTTTTCTATTATTTGATAAAGTTCATACATATTCTTGTTTAATTGATCCATTATCTCCTTCTGTGTTTTTGCAATTTAAGATTGCAAAAACATTTCATTGACACCATCGTTTTCTTCCAAAGCATTCGGCATATGTTTGATTCTTTTGTTTTGAACATCAATGTTGTTATCTGTATTCATAAAGAACCCAGGCAATATAGGTGCAATAGGTGCATTTTTCATAGAAATTACGCCACTTGTAACGTTTATATAGCGACCAAATTTATCAACAGACATTACTTGATGTTCATTTTATAGTTATTCATTAATTTAAGCTTCGTATGATTCTTTTATAATAGAAACAATTTCGTGATTATGATTGCTGTGACCTGCAGCTTGTGATTCGAGTAGGAGTCTTAATCAATCTTTCAACTCATTTGGATCATCCCAGTATATATAGTTTGGTTTATTTGAATTGAAAAACATTAACCCACTTCTCATATAATTTTTTTTTGTTGTTTTTATTGTATCAGATGAAATGGGTGATTGCGGTGTTGTGGTAGATGGATTTTTATGTTTAATTAATTTTCTGATGATGTTCTTGTATTTATATGCTCTTGTACCCCTTATATGACCATCTGAGCAATAACCTTTTTTTATAGGCATTAGTACTTTTTAATATCTTTTTATAATTATCTAGCTCAGATTTATCATAGTTTTTTGTGCATTTTTTGACACATTAATGAAAATACACCTGCAGTTAGTGCCCATATTTGGTTTCCAACTTCAATCTTATCTTCATTAAATTTAATGTTACTATCACAAAATTTCCATTCATTACACAGTACAACAGCCAATCTGGGGGGTGCGAAATTCCAAGTCAGGGTGATGGTACTAGGTCAGTATAGTAAAACCCTCAAAGGGTTTGGCGTTCGTATGTGTCATTTTTTTTTATGACGTTTTAAATTTTTTCCTTATCTTGATGTTTTTTTGTTTAACATAACTCGAGAACCACTTGTCCGATTTTGCTAAAGCAAACTCAAAAAATTTAGAATTACAATTTCTTTAATCCGTTCATATAACGTTTTTCTTTATAATCAACAGTTTTGACGGTAAAAATAAATTTGTGGAGAATTATAATTGATAAGTGCAAAAAAATGTTCAAGCCTGGATGTATGCAGCAGATTTTATCACAAACCTGCACTGCAATTTCT
Organism: Pollenia angustigena; assembly: GCA_930367215.1. Classification (NCBI taxonomy): domain Eukaryota; kingdom Metazoa; phylum Arthropoda; class Insecta; order Diptera; family Polleniidae; genus Pollenia; species Pollenia angustigena. The sequence continues at coordinate 2,529,131 of OV884061.1, read as the reverse complement.
GTGACTTTTTTTAAGCGATCGGTGAAAATCGTCGGACTTTTGTTTGTTATTTGAAAGAATACACCCACATTCAGTGATGCCAACAGTAGGGGATTTCCCCTTTTCTAGGGATTTTTTCGGATCATTTAGAATAAAAATCATCATCATTATCTTCAGAGGTAATTGCAGCAGTAGATAATATATTTTTTTTTAGTTTTATAATTGGAATATAAGAATCTGTTTTAACTTCTTCTTCTTGTTATTGATTAATTTTTAATTTAAATTTTTAAATTTACTTTGGTATTTTTCGAACTATTAATGAAAATTTTCAAGGGTTCTGTTATGGGTTTAAATGTATCTTTAAGTTGGTCATGAGTATCAGCTTCACCAATTTTAATACTACGAAATTTCTTCTCTTTTTACAACTCATTTAAAACTTCTTCATTAATTTTTTTAATCGGACATCAGTAGTGCAATTCACTAACTTTTTACACTTTAAAAAGTGTTTACTTTAACCACACATTTTGATGTTTGCACTAACCACTATGTGATTCACCAACTTCCCAGCAAAAACTTTACTTACAATCCTACTTTTAATGACTTCAAGAATTCATAACTTTGTAGCTTTATTCGCCACTTTTTGGATTATTAGTTATATATTAAATAATAACTTTATTATTATATCTTAAATATACAGAAAAATTTATATTTTCATTATGACAATAAAAATGTCATTATAGTCATTATAGTCAAAAAACATAGTTTTTTAATACAAAAACTACACTGCCCCGGTAGACTAGCTGGTAGAGAGCTAGTCTATCAGCACCGAGGTTGCGGGATCAAAACCCTCCAGAGACAGAAAAAAAATAAAAAATAAAATAAAGTAAAATAGAATAAGAAAAAATAAAAATAAAATAATTAAAAAAAAAAAAAATTAAAAAAAAATAAAAAAATTTTTACTTTATTGACTTTGTGTAACTATATATTTTTATAAAAATTTTGAGTATAAAAAAAACACATTATTTTTTAGATTATAATAGGCTAAATTATAAAGGATTACTTTTGGGACATCTCGAACAAAAATAAGTACTTTTTCTAGTAGAAAAGTAAGTAGACGGCTCGTCAAATTCTCATTATTTTTCTGCTTATTTTGTAAGCAAAGTTTTTGCTGGGTTATTTATAACCACGGTAAAAAGTTTTATATTTCTCTCTATTCAACTCTATGACAATTCAGCCAAGAGATCCATCAAAATAGGATAAAATAACAAAGAAGAATAAAAAAACAAAACAAAAACCTTTTAATATAAAGATTTTAAATGATATTATCCAAAGTGCGTAAAGCATTACTTATTTTTATTATTTTATTAATTATTTTATTATTTTATTAATTTAATTTTAATTATATTAATTTTTCAATTTTATTTGAGTCAAATGGTTGGCTTTAGGATAAATAAATAAAAAGCTCCACGGAAAATTAGTGTGCGGCAAGAAGTGGATAAATTGAAGGCTAAATACCTCAAATCCATGTTATTTATGGACTATAAGTAAACACTTTTCTAAGCGGATTTATCCACACCAAAAATGTTGGTGTTAATAAACCACAATTTGTTTTGTTAAAAATAACAGCTGACTGAAACAGCTGGCATTAAACACCAGCAGATGTCGTTAAAACTGTTAGTGAATAGCAAAATGGTTAATTTTGTGGTTAACATTTTTAAACGAAACAATTGTGGTTAAAAAAGCATAGTGAATCGCACTACAGATCAGCTATTCGTTAGTTAACAATGCGTTTTATTGTTGTAATATATTTAAAGGTGTATGTTATACTAATAATTGAGTGCCCCAGTATGCTGGCTGGTAGTGAGCTAGTCTATCAGGGCCGAGGTTGCGGGTTCGATTCCTTTCCTGCAGACAAGCGAAGAGCTTTGCGGAAATAGCTTAGGAAATTTAAAATCGTATGTAATATATTCTATAATTTATATTGTTATAAAATAATCAAACTGCTTTCTATATCTCCCATCATTTAACTCATCATCTTTACTTATAACTAAAAATCCATATTTATCTTTCCAACATTCTCCACAAATTTCACGAAACTTAACGTAACTCATATCGCTACCAACATGATCAGCATATACATATATGTTTTGAATTAATTTCATCTTGCTTAAACATAATTGTCATATTCGCATTATCTCTTATTAAATGCTTAGGAATTCTTTTATACATATGTTTGACATAAGTAGAATGAATCTACATATCTATGTCTACCCATGCAACAATCATAATATTACAACTGAATTGTTTTGTGCTTCATCAGGAGGTATTACAGAATCATTTCTTGAAAACGTGTTATATCCCACTCCTTTAATTGGTAATATTAATTTTCTTAAATATTCATAATTTGGCTGAAATAGTGATTTTGTGTATAAATAGATGTTTTCAAATTTCAGTCCTTTAGGACTTTCTAGTAAGCTTATCATAACGTTAGTCTTTCCACAATTTGAAGAACCTATAATAAGCGCACGAAAAGAATTCGGTAATATTGAACTATGGCCACTTTTTGAATTTTTATTCGTTGAAGAATCCGTATTTTTTGTTGATTTATTAAACGCATCTTTAGAACTGAACAATATAATTAAATATTCTCTTTTTCTTATAGAAAAAAAATTAATAAAATGGTGATACGCTTTAACAACAAGGTTAATTGCAATAAAACTGTCAGAGGAAGAGGTTAAGTAAATAAATTGATAAATTCTCTTTCTTTTGAACTACATCTTCCTGGTTATCAATATTGTGGCTCTGGGACGAAATTACAAAAACGTTTAGAACAAGGTGATAAAGGCATAAATCTATCTGACGCTGCATGTACAGAACACGATATTGCTTATTCAAAAAGTAAATATATAAAGATAAGACATCAAGCTGATAAAATTCTTGAGAACAGAGCTTGGGAACGTCTACTTTCAAAAGTCTGCAAAAACTAAATTGGGTGTGGGTATGACTAAGCAAAACAATAATAATAGACAATCAAAATCAAAAAAAGTTTTTGGAAGAAAACTATTCAATTCAACGTTAAAAATAACAACAAAAATTAAAAAAAAGAAAAAACAATAGATCATAACGCTGCAATCAAGATTGCACGTAAAACTATTAAAAAATCAAAAAGTAATTTCAATTTTAGGGAACACAAAATTTTAATTTCAAAAGATTTTGTTATTCGTGCTTTATTCCCAGTTTTTATTCTTGATAAAAACACCTGAAATTTATTGTTGATGGGATAAGCTATTCCTATGCGCATTTCACTGGTTGCTTAGGCCAGATCATCAGGAAACTTCATCCATAAAGATTTTAGAAAAACTAAAGATATTAAACCAAATAAAACTGTTAAACGTATAAGACTTATAGCAACAGTTCTACTTGTAATAATATCAAAGTTTAAACAAAACACATCAACAATAAACAGTGGGTTTATCTCATCTTACATTCCCCATTCAAGTGTAAAAACTGGGAATTAAGCATGAATAACAAAATCTTTTGCTATTAACAAATCTTTAAAGGGAAGGAAATCCATGTGTAATACGTATTCCAAAAGTTGGTGGTGTTTTGCAATTATTACCAATATTAACAGCTTTATGCTATGTTCACATTTGGGTTCTTAAACGCGTTTAAGCAGCTCGAACGTGATTAAGCTCTTATCACTTCAAAATCGAGATGATTAACCATACATTGAAGTGATTTGTTAATCACTTCAAATCGACATGATTACAACTAAATCACTTCATAAACCACATAGAATCCACTGAACATACCCCAAACGAGAATCGCCAACATGATCGTGTACAACCGGCCAAGATGGCTGCTTAATGTTTTTATTTTTTTTTTCTTAAATAATTCATAAATTTTCACAATTACATCATTAAAATTATTAAAATAATCTTCTGATAACTTTATAAAAGTGTTTTTATCCATTTTTAAAACTTGAAAGAAATTTAAATTTGTTTGTTGTTTTTTTGTGTGTTTGTGTGTGTGTTTTTTCTTAATCATCTGTCATCTTAATCATCTCAAATGTAATGTGTACGGCTTTGATTAGCTAAATCAACATTTTGCTTAAACGCGTTTAAAAATCCAAATGTGAACATAGCATTAGGTGTAATTGGTACCCTATCGAGTGGAGGTGCTAACATAGCAAAAGCAGTTAATGCAGCAAAAAATGCTAAACTCCAACTTGATGAGCCGACGAGCTAAAAACTTCTAAATAATCTACCCAAAAGGCCATTGACTGATATTGATATACGAAAATTCTCAAAAAATATTCCACACTTTAGAGGAATTTTCATGTTAGACTCAATACCAAAACATCCCAAAAATATTGAATGTGGAGTAGTTAATTTGGGTTCTACGATCAGTAGTGATACACATTTTATTTATTTATTTATTTATTTAATATATTTAGGTCTATGGATAAATCCTTACAGCCTTATAGAAATGAGTATTTAACTTAAGAATAATATTACGTTTAACAATATTTAAATCTAGAGAAAAATCAATAAATTCAACATTTCATTAAAGCAACAACAGTTTTCTAAATGGGTCTGCCATAGCATAGTTAGTTCGGAGAGTTTGTATAAATAAGGGATTATAGTACCGCACCGTACGTCGTGGAATGTTAAATGATAAACTACTTAATAAAAAATTCGAGCATACTTTTCCATTTATTAAGTTAATTACAAATGAGACATTTAGCATAACTCTGCGACTTTTCAGTGTTGGCAAACGTATTAAAGATAATCTTCTAGAATATGAGGGGAGATTATCATATCCTCGATATGTATCTCTCAGGCAAAAAAGCAAGAATTGTTTTTGAATGGATTCAATATGATCACTATGAACCATATTATGTGGATCCCATACAATCGAACCGTATTCCAAGATTGGTCTAACGAGAGATGTGTAAAGTTGTTTACTTACGAAAGGATCATTGAATTCTTTCGCCCAACGTTTAATAAAAGCCAGAGTACAACGAGCCCTGTTGACAGTCATGGTTATGTGTTGAAAAAATTCAAATTTTACATCCAGTAAGATGCCAAGATCCATAATTGTGTCAACTATCTCGATTTTATAGTCACCGAGTTTATAGTTATTTGAAATACTACGTTTTCTAGAAAAGCGCATATGTTTACATTTCATTAGGTTTAATTCCATTAGGTTATGTTTACATCAATCATAAAAGGTATCCAAGTCTGATAAATATGGTCTAAAGAGTTCGTGAAGTTTAAAAATATTTTAACGACGCGTCGTCTGCGAACATTAGTATATATGAATGTTTAATAATATCAGGCATGTCGTTGATAAAGAGCAGAAACATTAGTAGGGCCAAGGTGACTACCTTGCGGAACACCGGATTTTACCAATATAGGCTTAGAAGTTGAATACCCAAATTTTACGCATTGTATTCTGCCGAGAAGATATGACTTTAGCCAGCTTACATAAGTTTTGTCGAAACCCATAATATCAATTTTTTTCAGAAGAAGGTTGTGATTTACCTTATCAAATGCCTTACTGAAGTCCGTATATATAACGTCGGTATGCTGGTTGTTGACGAATCCCTCATTTACCAAAGTTGTCAGTTCTAAAATATTTGTCATAGTTGATAATTCTTTACGAAATCCGTGTTGAAAAGGTGTTAATAACGGTGAAACTTGATGAACCAATGAATCTAAAATGCATTTTTCAAAAAGTTTTGGAATTGCGCTAAGTTTGGCTATACCTCTGTAATTAATTATTTTTGATTTATTTCCAGATTTGAACAAAGGAATTTAATATGACTCTTTCCATATTTTTTGGAAATTAGCAATTTTTCATAGAAATATTAAAAATAATTGACAACGGCATTGCTAAAGCTTTCATACATTTGATTAAAATACTGCTTGGTATACCATCAGGACCCATTGAGTTTGAAGATTTAAAAGATTTTAAGCAATTGATAATATTAAGTGTGGTTATTGGTGAAAATGAAATAGTTTGACCAGTAACTATATTAAATGGATGATTGACATTTTCAGCACAATGTGCATCAGAATATGAGGACGAAAAAAAGTCGGCGGATAAATCACTGATTTCCTTTTCATCGTGTGTGACCTTCGGTGCGCCAGAGATCTTTCTTTTCGAATTTACAAATTTATAGAATGATCTTGGATCGTATTTTAAGTTGTTTTTTATTTTAATCAAATAATCGTTATATAATTTAGCGTTTAGCAAATTATATTTTGCACGAAGGACAGAATACTTGCTGTAATCGCAGTGGGATCCAGATTTCTTATATTTTTTATAATTCTTGTTTTTTAAGTTTTTTAACGAAGAAAGTTGTTTATTACCCCATTTTGGTCCTGATTTTGAGCACAGTGAAAATTTTGGTATACATTCATTCATATATTGTTTTATTGTAATGTAGAAATTATTGATCATTTTATCGCTTGTTTCTGGTGCGCCAATGCGAATGGATAACAATTGAATCCAATTTGTGTTAATTAAAAGGTTATGTAGGTCGTTGTAATTTGCCCTTTTAAAACAAAGCACCTTTTCTTTTAATTTACCATATATATTGTAGACGCCATTAATCTGATGTAGACATAAATTTGTAATGTTACCGAATATATCATCGCTAATGTTATCAGAACGATTAGGAATGTAAGTTTTACTTTCTGTAGAGAAATGCCAGGTAATCTGAGGTATATTAAAATCGCCAAGGACTAACATGAAGTCACCCAAACTGATTTTGGAAGCCGTTATATCTTATATTATTATATCTGATTGAGGTGGGATATAAGAACATGTAATAAATATTTTAATGTTGTTTACTTTTACTACCACTGCAATAAATTCAATTTTACTTGCTAGGTTTAATATTAGCTCTTCAGCTGGAAATATATTTAAGACAGCTTTTAAAAATTAGGTAGCTTATTATAAAAACAATAAACAAATAAAAATTATGATAGTTTTGGAAATTTACAACCACCATTGGAACTAGTTGCATTCATAATAATGTATTTAGATGACATCACAAGATCCTTAATGTGAATTAAGGATTTGCTATAGCTCAGAGTGTTAAATTTGTTTACTAAGTTTTTCGAGGGTTCCCTTTTCCAAAAAAGACGAAGACATATATTTCTTCCATTCGCTCTAAAGAAAGAAATAAGAATCAATACAGAACAAAATACCGAATAGCATTGAGAAAATTAATATAGTTTTCTCTTTCACTCCAGTTATTAAGTGAAATGTTGTGAAATAATAACATTTTTCCGACATTTCACACACTTTTATCTAGAAATTTAAAAACGCGAAACATTTACAAAAAGGAAACCAAAGAAAGAAGATTAAAAAATGTGTGCCTTAAAAGAGTTTTTAAAAAATTGTTTAACAACATTTGAGGAGGTTTTATTGTATGACCACCAATGCTGGATGAAAATGAGGAGTTCGGTTTTGGTAATGGAAAGCTAAATTTCGAATGTTGCACGCGGTACAGCTCGTTTTGTGAGGAGGGTCCTAGTCCGTGCAGGTGCATAATATAAATATAGGGGTGGTTAAATTTTAAGGGCCGATGTTGAATGTGAACCACACCTAAACGTCAAGTTTTTTCTGCATTTCATTTGACATTTCTTAATTTCAGACTAACTTAATTTGAACCATGGAAAGATACACAATCGAGCAATGCGTTATGGTTATTCAGGCTTACTACGAAAAAGGGCGTTCAAATCAAAATGCATAAAGTGCACTTTGTGATTTTTTCGGTCAATTCAATCGTCCAAATGTGCGTACAATCGGAAAAATTTTACAAAAATTTGAGCAAACCGGTCTGAAGGAGATGTGAAACAACCAGTGCATACTCGTACAGCTCGTACTGCAGAAAATATTGCTGCTGTTCGCGATAGTGTGGCTGAAGAGCCGTCTACCTCAGCTCGTAGTCGTGCCCAACAATTGCACCTCTCTTGCTCGTCGGTGATGAACATAATGCATAAAGACTGGCTTTTACACCCTTACAAGGTGCAATTGAATCAAGACCATTAGAAACGTCTTCAATGGTCAGATTGGTGGCAAGAAATGGTAACAGTGGATGATCACTTTTCGAAGAAAATCATCTTCTGTGATGAAGCACATTTACACCTCAGTTGATTCGTCAATAAGCAGAATTGCCGCATTTGGGCGAATGATAATCCAAGAGTGATTGTCGAAAAACCAATGCACACAATGCGGTTTATGGGCTGGCGGCGATGTCAATTGGCCGCCAAGATCATGTGATTTGACACCGTTGGACTTCTTTCTTTAGGGTTATTTGAAAGAAAAGCTGTACGTCGACAAGCCAGCAACAATTCAAGAGCTAAAGAATGAGATAATTCGGAACATTAACGGCAGAGAACCTCAATTTTGCCTCAGCGTCATCGAAAACTTGGACCATCGGATGGACGTGTGCCGCCGAGGTCGCTGCGGCCTTTTGGCCGATATTTTGTTCCATACATAATTGAACCATAGCAATATTATCATTATAAAAAGAAATGGCAATAATTTCCTAAATAATTAGGTTCGATTTCAAAATGATCATTTTTAGCAGGTGTGATGAATTTCGGCAGATTCTAAAATTGATTTCCGAATTATTGTCTAAATTTTTTGCTTAAAATACGGTTCAATTATCATAAATAATATAAAATTTCAAATAATATAGACAGGATAAAAGAGGAAAATGTATGATTAAATTTTAAAATATACTGAAAACGATATTTTAGATTTCACATCGTTTTGTTTTCAATATCGTTTTCCACCACATACCTGAATTTGTGTTCTGCTTGCGTTCTCGTTGAATGAAGACGTGTTTTTTTTTAACTCGGCGTACGGGTTTTTTTTAACATAAATGAGTGTATATTTATAATATCATAATATTATTTAAAAAAAAATAATATAAGATCAGCGAATGGACGCTTTAAAATAATTTTTAATTAGTGAACATAAAATTTACAAATATTAAAAATTACAATTAACAAAAATATATGTATGCACCCACATGTTTAAAATTTGAATACAGCAGTTAGTGGTTACACTGGTAACAACTAATAAACAACAAGTAGAATTAAGATTTGAATACATATTGTAAATTTCGATAAGAAAGATTCAATAATAAAAATAAATTACAAAAAAAAAAAAACACATACATATACAAACATACATTTTAAGCAAAAACATTTCTTGTTTTTCTTCAGTCTTTTTTTTATTCTTGGGGTTTTTAAACAACAAAGAAAAAGAAGAGCACAATTAAACAAACAGTAAAATAAAATAAAAAAAACTCTTATGAATGCGTATAATGCAAAAACAATAGAACATAATGAAAGAAATGCTTTTGTTACAGTGAGTGTTGACGAAACAAGAATCGATGATAGCAAATATTTAACGGCTAAACCACGAGGATAATTTTCGCAAAGTAATTATAAGATTTGAAGCACTTAATAAAAACTTCTTACATACCAACTGAAGAGCAGTAAAGAGGTTCACTAATGCGTGAACCCTGAAGAAATTAAAACTTTCTTGGAAGAAAAAGGCTTCAAAGTAAAACATGTAGCAAATATAAAAAATAACGAAAAAGATCCCCAACCACTATTACGAGTGGAGTTAGGACCCGGCGACGTAAAGCTTAAAAAAACGAAACGCACTCTATTAACCAGTGATGTTAACTTTTATTTTTTCATTACCTTGCGGACCTCTTAAAATTACCTTTTTTGAGAAGAAATAACCGTACGCAAATATGTTTTTTATCAAAACATTAATATGCTGTTTCCAAATGACAGGCGATTGATTGTGTAGTAAAATTTATATTAAAAGCAATAGGTCCATCTCCTGTTAAATGTGTTTTTAGAAAAATTTCAATGGAAAGTTTTGTGTTAAAATACATTTTCAACAAGAATTTTATTTTTTATGAATAAGGAAGTAAAATAATTTTGAATAAAATAGGTTCATATATGGGTAAATCCAAATGACAGCCGTACGCATCAGAAATGCAATAACATTTTAAACAACAAATATTTTTACGTTCTCTTAACCCTTAAATTATAGCACTAAGAAAGTACCTATGCTAAAGTTTATGGAGGGCGCGATTTTAGGTCAAAGATAATGACAAAAGAAGTAGCGGTTCGAACGTGAAAAAATAGAAGTAGTTTTTGTGGCCATGTATAAAAATGCGTAATTAAGCGAAACCTGGCGCAATTTTTTAGTCAAACTACTTTGAGAATTTTACGTAGCAATGTAACATTAAAATGTCTTTGGTTTGATTCAAAAATCTTCTGTATTTTCTTTTTTTTAAGCCAAAACCTGGGTCGATACGTGAGATTTTGAACGTGAAATTCCACAATAATTGAACAGAATAATGATTAAAACAAAAAAATTTACCGTTAATCCGAATAGCATATTGCTCTTTGAACTCTTCCTTAGATTACAGACCATGTAAGAAATTTTTTTTGGAATAATTTTTATCAAATATCACCTCTTTTCAGGAAGATAATAGTAAAGAAAACATACAATAAAACATTCTCAAAAATAAGAAATTACGTTTGCACAACTTTGCAGTCTGATTGTTCATCTAAGTGAAAAAATTTGTGGGTAAATTTATAAAATTAGTAAAATCTAAATATTTCTCTATAATAATATCGTAAAATAATCAGCTTTTAATAACTTTAAAATTTTCGGACACGGTGGACCTTTTGACGGATATCCCCATATGTATATTCATTCAACTCAAAATATTTTTATTTAATACGCTTAGCGTACATATTGCACTTGTTGCTCTAAAGAGAGTCAGCTCAAATTTTTCAATTGTTACTTTTTGCAAGAAATCGATGAACAGTGGTCATATCTACGCACGGTAAAAATCTGATATCAAAAAATAAGATACTATTTCATATGTTAAAGAATTGTTGATTTTTAATATAAAATTAATAATAAACAAGAGTAATTTCATTTTTCTTATTTTGCACTTATCGGGTTTACGAAAAAATTTGCAGAAACATAATTAAAGTTCTTAATTTTTTGTTATAAAATTTATATATTTTTAAACTGAAAATCACCTCGTAAAAGTTAAAATTATAAAACCTACTTATGTTAGTATATGTATACCAAAAATCCGAATTTCTTTAAATTACCGTATTTTAAAACAAATTACCTTGCTACCTTTTGCGGCCCAAAATTACCCTAAAAAAGGGTAATTACCGTACGGTTAACATCACTGCTACTAACAATTTGAAATATATTATGTATAGAAAATTAACTATAGAGGAGCCGCACAAAAGAAATGGCCCAGTTCAATGTCTAAGCTGCCAATAATTTGGCCATACTAAGTCATCCTGCCACTTACCCCCTGTTTGCGTTGTATGTGGTGAATTACATGGTACAGTTCTTTGCGATAAATCTAAAAATGACCTACAAAAATGTAGCAATTGTGGCGGTAATCACACTGCCAATTACAGAGGATGCCCTGTTTACACTATGGTCAAGCAGTCGGTTGGACCGAAAGCTAATCCCCCTCAAATCCAAGTAACAATTCAACTAAACACTAATGACATTCAGGCTCCACAGCCTAGTAGTAACAGAACCTCCTACGCTATTATCCTAAAATCAAACCATGTGCCAAGGCAAGGTGCTTCGCCAATAAATGAAGAAACTCCAGTTTCTAATTTAAGTCGTCTTGAAATAATCATGAAAACATAAGAGAAAACAGTTTATAATTTTACGAACACAATGGGTAATATGATGCAGGAAATTCTTTGAATGCAATCGATGTTATTGCAAGCTGTACTTAACAAGCCATGAACTGTTTAAAAATCTGTCTTTGGAACGCAAACGGCAACCGCCAACATAAAAATGAATTAGAATACTTTCTAAAAAATAAACAAATTGGTGTCATGTTGGTTTCTGAAACTCACTTGACCTCAAGAAATACGTTTAAAATCAATGGTTATGTGCTATATGATACTAAGGACCCTCGAGATAGAGCTTGTGGAGGCTCTGCCATTTTGATAAAAGCCCGAATCAAACACTACTTAACCCATTTTGTACCAGCAGTCGAGATGTCGACCACAAACTTTTGCCATTTTTCATTAAATAATTTAAAATATTAGGTAGTGTAATTAAATTAATTTTTATTATAATTAATTTAGTTTGGCTTGCTGGCTTTCGGATCAGGACTTTTTTGTTACCAAACCCCTCCCCCTTTAAGAACCCTTCTGGGGAGCACAAAAATAGACTAAAAACAGGCCGTTGTTAAACCAATTGTAACGACTTATATAAAATAGAAAAATAAACGATAATAAACAGGCAAGTGCACGGCCTAAAAACACTTTATTGACAACATCTTTTGTAAGTTGTTGTTGTTTTTATTTTGTTTTTCTTAACCTACTTACAACTACAATTAATGTTAAGAGAATTTCAACTAATTGTAGTGGGGAATGTAAGATGAGATAAACCCACTGTTTATTGTTGATGTGTTTTGTTTAAACTTTGATATTATTACAAGTAGAACTGTTGCTATAAGTCTTATACGTTTAATAGTTTTATTTGGTTTAATATCTTTAGTTTTTCTAAAATCTTTATGGATGAAGTTTCCTGATTATCTGGCCTAAGCAACCAGTGAAATGCGCATAGGAATAGCTTATCCCATCAACAATAAATTTCAAGTGTTTTTATCAAGAATAAAAACTGGGAATTAAGCACGAATAACAAAATCTTTTTAAATAAAAATTTTGTATTCCCAAAAATTGAAATTACTTTTTGAAAATAAATAATATTAAGGTAGTATATACCTATTTATGTTGGGGTCCAGTTTAACCAAAAGCAAAAAAACAACAAAAACTTGTGAAAAAAATTTCTTACATCTATTCTTAACTTTAATAATTCAGATTAACGTTGCCAGACTTAACTTAAATAAATTAATAGCTATTGCTTTCCCAATTTTTGCATTAAATGTTCTATATTAATCTTAATTCAAGACTAACTATTTATAATGTTTTAAAGTAATGTGATAACTTATATAAACATACTACTCACCTAAACATCAATATTTCATCTTTTATCTATTTTAAACCAATAAATTAAATTGCGCTATCAACGTTACTTATAAAAGTACGATCTACATTTTCAACTTTATATCTAAACGGCAGTAAAATGTGAAAGTACTATTAAAAGTAAAAGACATTAGTTTATCATTTAACTGCGATTACAAATCAGTAACAAATTACAAAATTGCTATATTATTTTATATATAAAATAGACTTAAAACTAAACTGAAAAAAAGTTTTTTAAGTTAATGCTAAATATGTATTGAACGTATTTTAAAGTTAAACACAGAATAACCATGAATATCAACTATTCCCGAGTAAAGTTAGAAATTGTTGGTCCAACTATTTAATTGAAAAATAAACTTTCTACATACACAGAAAAAAATTATTTTCATATTTGAATACGAAAATCGCATATTTGATAAAAAAAAATTTTAAATTTTCTGAGATGACGATTTTTGCGGTATTGATAAAAAATTTGTAGGTCTAGTTATTGTATTTTTAGTCAACAACCAAGTTTATTGAGTCAATAAAAAAGTTGTTGCCCAAAATAATTTTTTTCATCAAAATGTTTACGTGATTTGTTAAAATAAATTGTTGAAAATGTTGAATAAATCCGCGTCGGGATAATTCCGTCAAGACCAGGCGACTTATATGGCTGGAATGAATCGATTGCCTATTCCACCTCCTCATAGGTGATAATTCCGCTATCACCATCTGCCATAACAGAAGTTTCATCTGTTGGGATGGGAGCATCAGAGCAGCCCGGAAAGTGTGTATCAACAAGCACCTCCAACGTTTCCGCGCTGCTCCCTGTCCATTCTCCGTTTTCCCTACAAACAGTACTTGGCATTACCGGACTGCCCACTAGCATCCTGCGCAGTCTTGCCGTTTCGGTTGCCTTCTCTATATTATCGCAGAAACTTTTCCACGAAGCTCGCTTAGCCCTTCGCACGTCACGCTTATACACCCTAAGAGCGTCCTTATACTCCCCCCAGCATTCAGACCGGTCGACAATTTTCGCCAGTTTGAAAAGCTCACGAAGCTCGCGTCTTCCAGAGTCCAGCTGACCATTCCACCAAGGTGGTCTGGACTTACGCCTAGCTCGTGTCGGGGGACACGACTTCTCATAGGATCTAGTAACGCCCGACACCAATGTGTCTATAGCAGAATCTATGTCCCCTGAACTAACCAATGTTCCCGAGTGACCTAGGTCCCTATTCAAAAGTGAAGAGTATTTGGCCCAGTCCGTATTCCTTGGCTTTCTAAGCACTGTTTCGTTAGGTACAGTGTAATTTAACAAAAATGATATATAGGAGTGATCAGAGAAGGATGGCTGCGTAAGAACCTTCCAATCATCTATCACTGTTTTATAATCAGTATAAAGCGTCACATCAAACACATTTCTACAGTGGGACCCTTATACGTAGGGACCTCACCTCTATTCGCAGTTTGTACATTATTCTGTAATATAAAAGCAATAAGATCCTCACCTCTACTATTGATAGTAGTATTGTGTGATGAGCGTTAGCATCTGTACCCACTACCAGGTTTTGTCTTCTTCTACAAGCTTCTTCGACTAGTCTGTGGAGTTCTACTGGTGGGGCATCCCTATCGTGTGGCATATAGGATGTATGAGTACCATGTCATCTCTGCCATCTTCCAAGGCCACAACTGTGAGATCGTCAGTGCTGTAATTATAGAGCATATATGAGCAAAAATTCTTCCTAACAAGTATTGCAGATCGTATTCTACCTACCACTTTTGAGAAGAACGTGTTATAATTACGTGACTTCAATTCAGATACCCGATTTCCTGTGGAGATCCACGGTTCCTGGATTAGAGCTACTTTGTAGCGACCCTCCTCTAACATGAGGAGGATTTCGACCGAAGCCATCTTACTGTGTTGGAGGTTGACTTGCAGGATCTTTAGCGTCATCAACTAAGATCACCCGGTTGGGGTCGGCTCCATCCTCCTTGGCCGTCTCACCCAAACTCAGTCCAGAAGTGACCACAGTGGCAGCCGCCAGATCACGCTCCACTTCATCGACCTCTAATGTGTTATGATTCGAGTCTTGTGGATGTCGTTTCTTCAATCGGAGAAACTCACTACCACTCCCCAAGACATTTTTCCATACCGAGGATACAGAAGGTCTTCAGCCTCCTTTGTAATCTGGAGTATGTAGTTCTCCCCGTCTTTGTTGCCTTTTTGTACATGCAGAATCCTCCACTCTTTGGTGGGAATGTCAGGATTCTGATTTTGTAGGAGACGAAGAGCGACTTCCGGTTTTACAATGCGCGGAAAATTCACCTTCGCCTTCGGAACAGCAGGAATATCCGATCGATCCACAATCTTGAGTTGTGCATCCGAGCAGAGGCCCTTGAGTTTCTTAATAACTCCTTTGAGCCATTCCAGCGTCATCTCGTCCTTACAGCTGATGAGCATTACTCCGTTGAACCATCCAGCCCCATCAAAGGAGGGCAGCGGTCTTCCAGGTTCGGCTTCCATCTTAGCGACGATTTCGTTGAAAATCTTCAAGTCTACAGTCTTCCACCGCTCTGTGGCCATTTGACCAAAAGGGTTGCTCATGTCTAGAAGTGCCACGCTCAGAGGACGTTTCGCCACTTCACTGAATCTTGCAGCCTTTGGCAAAGGTTCAGTGACAGCTTTCGATGTCGAGGGTCTGACCTCCTCGGGGTTTTTCCTGGGTTTCTTTGTCTTCTTAGGATTTGCGGCAGATGGAGACTCATCAACTGACCGCTGTCTTTTACCCTGCATGCTGCATCCGTGATTTTTGGCAGCATATTTCGGGTTTTTAGAAAAGTGAGCTCGGCCTTCTGCAATCGCCCCCGTAGCCCACTTCATCCGCTCTTTCTCATCCTTGGAAATATTAGATTGGGAGCCAAGCCGATGCTGTATCCGGACCGCAGCTTTATATTCCGATAGAGCTCTAAACCCTTCCTTGCTTCTCCTGGGCCTGTTACTATTTATAGAATGGGCTCCCTGAGATGTGCTTGGCGAGTTTATCAGCTCAAGTTCCTCTTTAGAGGTAATTGTTTTGACGCTATCGCGATCCGAGTCTGAATCCACAACGGCATCCGTACGTGTCATATAAATGTTTTTGGCATCTTTGATACTTCCACCGTAAGGCGCCTTAACCACGGCAGAGAATGCTTGACCGCTGGCGACACGCAGAGGAGATAATGGTTGTCCACCGTGCCCGCCGGTGGTCGCAGTCACTGCTTACACCGACGTTTGGGCGTATATTACCGCCCGGCTTTCATTTCTGTCTTCTTCCATTTCATCGTTTTTGTTTGCATTTTATACATACTGCCATGTACACGATAACGCTGATCCACTGGATAACAGACGCGCACCAGGAAGCCGCCCAATATGGGAACAGACGCGCCCGGATTTTAGACAAGAATCGTGAAGTCATCTCCGACCTGCAAGCTGCCCAATGTGGGAAACAGACGCCCGGACCGAATTAAACCCCACGATTACCTCCTACCTATGATCAAAACCCATCACAGTAATGTGACAATAGGCATTACATTGTGACACTATGCTCAAAGCCCTGATCTTAGCCGTGTACCAACTGGTACCCGTTTCCAGCCAGCACCCCCGTGGAGGGTTCAGTAGAAGGATGTTATGTGCTGGCCGCAGCTCGAACTTGCAATATTAAAATTTTCAACTAGAGTGCTCTATATTGTGAAAAGACAAACCATCTGACATCACCTGTTTTACAAGTCATTTTACGGCAAATAAACATTAAAATGTATTTATTAACACATATTCTTTAAAAACCATAATTTTATTTAACTGAAATACAATCAAAAGTAAATAGAAATATATGTCAGAAGATAATTTGATGTTGTGAACAATTTTAGCTTATGGCAGATGAAACCAAAAACGGACCTGTGAAAATTTTGACTGTCATGTACAATTACATATGGAACTTACATCTGGCAAAGCCGCTGCAAAATACATGTCGTTTTAATTACCTAAATATGTTAATTTTAATGTACACATTAGGGTATTCATTCGGTTAACCGGTTAACCGATTAATTACTATCCGATTAACTGATCGGTTAATTTAAAATTGGCTATTTTCGATTAACGATTAAGCCGGTTAATTTCAGTCGATTAACCGATTAACCGTCATAACAAAATTTTTAATTTTTTTGTAGTATAATTACAAATTATTTTGTGTTTTTAATTATTTGTTTCGTCTCATATACAAAAGGTATGTGTTCAGAAAATATTTTTTCATACAATATATTTCTTCTTGCAATACAGTACAAAAACAAAAAGTAAGGGATTCGGTGCTGAGCTTTGCGAAGGTGAGTCAGATGATGACAACAGAAGAAACTCTCAATAGTAACCCAAACAATTAGAAGTGCTTAGAATTTAAAAAAAATTAAAATAGCACTCTTATGGCATAATGGAAGATTTTATGTATCTGTTCAGGGAAATCCAGGAAAATTGTATTACTTAAGAGAGTCGGTTGTGTTTTAAATGAGCTCTGATTTATTTCAAAATTAAAAATAAAATATTGTGTTTAAACTATAGTTAATATACACTAAAATATTCAAAATTAAATTCTCTATAACAAACGACATTTAAGACAGAAAAACAAAACAATTATAAGAAAAACAATTAGAAATATTAATACAAGATTATTGTGTTTTAAAGTTCTTTTGCAAATCAATACCTATAAATAAACGAAAGAAACCACCAAAAATTATAAACAAAACAAAAAACAAACAATAATATAGAAATAAAAACACTAACAAAATCAACGTAAATAAATAAAATAAACTGTAAACAACTCTCAAAAATTATAAACAAGTACATAAACTTACTTTTGTAATAATTACAATAAAAAACAAGTTAGAGTGCTATATTCGGCTGTGCCGAATCTTTGATACCCTCCACCGACAGTTCGAATGTTTAAGGAGTAATATCTGTATGATGTTATTATAATCTTAAACTGTGACGATTTGTTATTAATTATGGTTTAAGGCAACCAAACTGTTTTCCGGTAGAAGGGTTTATATGGGGCCTAGGGTAAATTATGGACCAATCATCACGAAATTTCACAGCGTCATTTCTAGTCCTTTAAAACTGTGACGTACCAATTTCTATTATGATAGCATTATTAATTATGGTTTTAGGTGTACTAAACTGTTTTCCGGGAGTAGGGTTTCTATGGGGCCTATGGTAAATTATGTACCGATCTTCACGAAATTTCACAGTATCATTTATAGTCCTATAAAACTGTGACGGGCCAAAATTTGTTATGATTGCATTATTTTTTACGGTTTTAGGCGTACTAAACTGTTTTCCGGTAGTAGGGTTTATATGGAGCCCAAGGTAAATTATGGACCGATCGTCACGAAATTTCACAGTTTTATTTCTTGTCCTATAAAACTTTGATGTACCAAATTTTGTTATGTTAGCATTATTTTTTACGGATTTAGGCGTACTAAACTGTTTTCCGGGAGTAAGGTTTATATGGGGCCCAGGGTAAGTTATGAACCGATCTTCACGAAATAACACAATTTTATTTCTTGTCCAATAAAACTTTGATGTACCAAATTTTGTTATGATAGCATTATTTTTTACGTTTTTAGGCGTACTAAGTTGTTTTCCGGCAGTAAAGTTTATATGGGGCCTATGGTAAATTATGAACCGATCTTCACGAAATTTCAAAAATTTATTTTTAGTTCTATAAAACTTTGATGTACCAAATTTTGTTATGATAGCATTATTTTTTACGTTTTTAGGCGTACTAAGTTGTTTTCCGGAAGTAGGTTTTATATGGGGCCTATGGTAAATTATGGACCGATCTTCACGAAACTTAACAGTCTAATTTCTAGTCCTATGTAACTGTGACTTGCCAAAATTTGTAATGATAGCATTGTTAGTTAGGGTTTTAGGCTTAATATACTGTTTTCCGGGAGTAGGGCTTATATGGGGCCTAGGGTAAATTATTGACGGATCTTCACGAAATTTCACAGCGTGATTTCCAGTTGAATAAAACGAATTGTTGCGAAATCTTATATCATTCTGTGCATTTTTCCACCATTTATGTTAGTTTTTGTAACAAATTTATCAATTTTTTTTAGGTGGTGGTTCCACATTTTGATTCATAGCTCAGTTCCTATTGAACCGATTTTGCTGAATTTCAATCCCAAACTGCTTAGGATAACTACAAGCAATTTGACACCAAGTTTGTTGATTTCTTTTGAGTTTTTCGAAAGTGAGCGTGTTTTCAACAGACGGACAGACGGACAGACAGACGGACATGGCTAAATCGACTTTAAATTACTCAAGGACCCAGAATATATATACTTTATAGGGTCTGAGATGAATAGTAAAAAATTTCACACGGAATGACAAACTGAATATACCCTCTTCACAACTAATTGTGGTGGAGGGTATAACAATAAAACAGATGGATAAGAATTTAAGATCAAACTCGAATAAAAGAGATTATGCATCTCCGCTCAAAAATGAAGCAAAGAGTGTGTGCTTGTCTCTTTCTCCTACTCGTTTGATGGAGTTTATGGACAAGAGGTTTGAAAAACAGTTTGAACTCTTAACTACAAAAATTAAAGAAAGTGAGGATAGAATTTTAACACATTTGAATGAAAAAATAAATGTTGTCGAAAATAGACTCTTAAATGAAATGGACAAACGTATGTGTGATATCATGAGTGAGATTCACACTGTTAACGAAAGGGTCTCATACTTAGAAACACAATGCACTGAAATAAAATTACTTAAAACTGAAATAAATACCTTAAAATCGCAAATAAGTCGTCAAGAAAATTTGTCAGTGTCATGTGATTTGCGAGTCAATGGTATACCATTTATAAAAAATTAAAACTTAAATGAAATTTTTAATTGTATTTGTAATTATTTAAATATTTCCACGCCTGCTTACAAATCTATTTTTCGCCTTCAGAACAGGAATAATAAAGAAGTAAACTCTCCTGATGCTATCTTACTTGTAAAACTTTGTTCGCCCTATGACAAAAATTTTATATTAAAGTCATTAGCTTATTATAGGAAAACTTATAAAAGCCAGTTGAATCTTCAACATATTGGATTTAACTTACAGGAAGATTATAATAAAAAAATTTACTTGAATGAAAATTTAACGTCATCTAACTTCAAAATTTTACACGCAGCAATAGATTTACGTAAAAAATCTCGATTAACATCAGCTTTTTCTTTACGTGGACTAGTATATATCAAAATAAATCCATCTGATGAACCGCTACGTATTGAAGACTTAAGCGAACTTAATAAACTTTTTCCCTCAACTAATGAAAACATATAAAACGAAATTCCAAATTGATGAAACCATGATGTCATATGCTTATCCTCTTTTACACTGCAAAGAATATTATGTTTATGGGTCATACATCCTAATTTTAAGTATTTACTATATTTTTTCTCATAAAAAAATCAAACTAAAACTTATCTTATTAAATATTCAACCTTGTATCTTGATTTCCTAATTTCATCCATAATCTCATCAACTCAAAATATAAATTTAGTGTTTCTTTGTTGTAAAAGCGTTGTCTCCTCTGTTATATATATTTATTATGTCGTATACAAATAGCTCTGGGTTGGGTTCTACAGTCAGTACGCGGAATCTGATTCAAATTCTTGCTAAGCAACGTAATGGTCTTAATATTTGCCATATAAATGCCCAAAGTTTACTTCCTAAAATCGATGAATTTCGGTATTTATTTAAGGAATCTAAGGTGGATATAGTGTGTATATCGGAAACGTGGTTCGATAGAGTTTTACCAGATAGTTTTGTTATGGCAAATGGATACAAAATACTTAGAAATGATAGAAAGGGCCATGCTGGTGGGGTTGCAATTTACATCAAAAACCATATACATTTTAGGGAATTAAAAAGATCTGAAGATAAAGCGGCTATTGAATATTTGTTTATTGAAATTATTGGTGATTACAAAAAACTATTGTTGGGTTGCATTTATCGACCAAATCGTGAAACACATTATAACCTTTTTTTACGTGATTTGGAAATTATGGCTGCTCAATGCAATGATGTGATTATTGCAGGTGATTTTAACTGCAATTTACTGATGGATTCAAACTTACAGGGTTAATTGATGGCTATTGGCTTACAAATAGTAAACACGGAGTACCCTACACACTTCACGAACACTTATATACATTTTTATTTTGGGCAATATTTCAAATTTATTACTGTTCGATCAACTTACTGCGTCTTGTTTCTCAAAACATGACCTAATTTTTATATCTTATGATATTGAATTGATGAAAACAGAAAGTCCCATTAGTTTTCGCGATTTTCGGAACATTGACTTTAATTTATTGGAGGAACAATTTAACACCACTAACTGGAATTTAATATACAATATGGTATCTGCTGAAGAACAGCTACAATTTTTTAATAATCATGTACTCCGCCTCTTTGATATTAGTGTTCCGTTGCGAATTTACCGCGGTGATAAAACTAAACAGTGTTGGTTTAATTCTTCCATCAAAAGCCAAATTAATGATCGGGATGTGCTATATTCACGTTGGAAAAGATTTAGAACACCTGAACTACATGAAGAATACCGTATAGCTCGTCGAAATGTCAATAAAAGCATAAGAGATGAAAAATCAAACTATTACGCTACCCGATTTAGAGCGGCTGCTGACTCGAAAAAGAAATGGCAAACGATTAAGGAAATTGGAATCGGAAATAAAAAACCTACTATTTGCAATGTTGATGTCAACGAATTAAACGCTTCATTTATCAATATTCCCTCAACTGTATTAGTGAATCAAAATCCAACTACTAATCAAACAAATGAGTCCCGTGGAATTCTTTGCAATAAACTCTACAACAAATTTTACTTTACTTCAACTGCAGTCTCGTTACTAGCCTCATATCTTACTAATCGTTTCAAATCTGTTTCTTTAGGTAATACAATTTCCACTGCCCTACATGTGTCTAAAGGAGTGCCGCAAGGTTCTATTCTTGGCCCATTGTTGTTCACATTATACATTAATGATTTACCCAGTCAACTTTCACACAGCAATATACATATATATGCAGATGATGTCCAAATTTACATTAGCTGTGAGAAAGGATTAATTCGTGAATGTACCGACAAGCTAAATGAGGATCTCAATAAAATATTTTTATGGGCATCTTCAAATGGACTTTATTTAAATCATGGAAAATCGAAATGTTTAGTTATAACTCAAATAAATCAAACCATCCCGATAGATATTCCAGTGACATTAGGTAACCAAAATATTGCATTTGTAGAATCAGCTAAGAATCTTGGAATTATTTTTAATAAATCGCTCACTTGGAACAATCAGATTAATTCTGTATCTGGAAAAATATTTATTATGCTTAGAACATTATATCCTACACAACATCTTACACCTTTAAACATTCGTGTGCTTCTCGCAAAAACTTTTATTATGCCGCAGTTACTATACGGTTGTGAAATTTTTGCTTATTGTGATTCTGAAAGTAAGAGGAGATTGTTAGTAGCGTATAATGCGATTCTTCGTTATGTATACCGTTTAAAGAGATATGATGGAACTTCTGAGTACTCTAAGTCTTTGTACGGAGTTAACCTAGTGGACCTACTTAGGATAAGATCATTAATTCTACTCCACAAGGTAATATACACCAAAGAGCCAACTTACTTATTCGAACGCCTTCAATTTGCACGATCCAGCAGAGGAAATAATCTTATACAATTCGGATATCGAACCTTAATCTCTACTTGACAATTTTTTATTAATACCATATGTCTGTGGAACTCATTACCCAACTACTTACAAATAACAAACAACGCTTTACTATTTAAAAACGAATTGTTTAAAAATAATTTGGTCTCGAATTTTCAACAATCTTAATTATTGATTCTTTTTGATCTTATCTATGTTATTTGGTACTCTAATTATGGATACATTTTTAATTATATTTTTATGCCTAATAATTAAAACAATTTTTTTTGTTTTCATTTGTTTTATGTTTTATGTATATGTACATATATTATTTGTTTTTTGAAAATATTGTAACAACCATCACGAGTTTATTGTATCGCTATAAGATCACATACTGTAATTTAAAAGATGTATATCTTGTTGTATGTGATATCCGCATTAAATAAATAAAAAAATAAATAAAAATAAAAAAAAAGACGGAAATTAGATAGTCTGTATTATGGGTTGCTTTGGATTTCTCCAACATCATCGATAAGTGAAAGAATTTTTTCCAAGTCAAGTTTTAACAAAACTAAAGAAAAGAATCGCTTAAATCCTTTACATATACCCTAAATTATTTTTCAACATTTTTTGTTTTTTCGAATTCATTCTATGAGCTAAATTTCATTAATGTATTTTATAAAGCTTTTTTTTAAATTAATTTATAACAAAACTTTATTAATCGGTTAACCGATCAAAAGCAAAATTAACCGATTAAACCCAAACCTCGGTTAATTAATCGAGCGATAAACCGATTAAAGCAAAACCCGATTAAATGGATACCCTAGTAGTTGTTCTCTTGCTCTTCGCCTAATAATGAGATTTGTGTTTTTTTCATGATAAAAATGCAAACAAATAAAATCTAATGGTGTTTTCTTTTCTACAAAAAATGTGACATTTTATTTAAAAACAAGTGCAATTTGGTGTGTTTCTTAAAAATTTTGCTGCCGTAAAGGGTGGCTTGCTTTATTCTAAAAAACTCACCCTTTTCGGGAGTAAAATTTTTAAGAAACAGACACCAAATTGCATTTTTTTAAATAAAATGTCACACCATAAGTCTGAGTTCATACGCCTCATGTCTTATTGAGCCAGTTTAGACTAGACTAATTTTTAGTCGGATTAACTTTTGTTCTTTCCAAACTACACTGGATTGGCATAAAATTGTATACGTACACGCAGCTTTGTATGTGTTTGTATTTTTTTGTTTATTTGACGTTTGGTGTTCGTTCGCTGTAAACATAAAAACATTTCGGGCGCCTAACACCAGCAGATGTGCTTAATTTGTGAACAACAAGAAAAATAAAAAAATTGTGAAGTTTTACTGTTTGCATAAATAATTTTGGAACAAAGAAGAAATATGGCTGGAAATCTTAATTTTTTTCTTGACATCTGCAGCAGTAACGTTTGGCTTAACTTATTTTAATGACACAGCGATTTCTTCCAGTCCTTCTTGTTTTTTATAACTTTTTAAGTAGTCTGGATGTGTCACTTTGTACAAAAACTCGCGCGGTTTTAATTCCTTTATAAATTTTAAAGTTTGTTGGCGTGACCAACCACCCTCTGTTTTTATATTCATGTTTACACGACGGCGAACAACTAACGATTAAAATCGCTCTGCAAAAAAGAAAACACTGAGCCTGTTTTTTCATAAGTGTGTATGTATTGGTTTTGTTCTGCTAATGCGGGGATGAAGCTGGATTAAAAATTATGCCAACCAAAAACGACTCTCTTCACCTCTTTCGCCTACAAACTGTCGTTTTCTGACAGAACAATTAGTCTAGTCTAAATTGGCTCATTGAAAAGATTCTTCCTTTTTCTGCTTTGAACATGAATTGGCGTTCAAATGATTCATGTCATGTTGACGACATGTTTTTTTTCTGTTTTATTTGATATTGAAAACAAAAACAAAATTAAACAACGAATAAGAAAGCAAAACGTAAAGACAGTACATGCATCTGTGTACTCGTTTCTTTTCCCCTCGTCCCTCTCGCCTATAAAGTAGCAATCTTATCAATAAGACATGAGCCGTTTTTGTTTTTCATTATTGCAGTTGACATCAGTGATGTTAACTTTTATTTTTTCGTTACCGTACGGCCCTCTAAAAATTACCGTTTTTGAGAAGAAATTACCGTACGCAAAGATTTTTAATGAAAACATGTGCTGTTTCCAAATGACAGGCGATTGACTGTGTAGTAAAATTTAATTTTAAATGTGTTTTAAGAAAAATATGAATGGAAATTTTTGTCTAAGAGAAAAACATTTTTAACCAAAATCATTGTATTTTTTTATGAATAACGTCGTAAAATAATTTTTAATAAAATAGGTACATACATATGGGGGATTTTATGTCAAGTGACCCAATTTTGAAATCGATGTCTTCCGATGAAATTAGTCCTATTGGATAGTAGTTTAGACAGAAATTTTCAAGATCGGTCTAAAAGTTTCTGAGTTAGTGGGGGTCAATGTTTGACATTTTGGCCATACAGGTGTTCTTTCTTATCCATGTAACTTATTACCTATTGGTGTTAGCAAAATTTGTCCCAAGTAGCTTCGATAGCTATGTGATCAATATTTTGAAATTTTTTTTTTGTTTTTTTTTTTAAATTTTTTAAAACTTTTTTTTTCAAATTTAAAATTTTTTTTTATATTTTTTTTATCCGGAATGTTTTTTTTTTGCTCAAAAGAAAGCTTATGTATTTTCCTTTAAGGTAGTTTTGGTTGTTTTTTGGGAGGCGAGTGGATTATTTATAAAAAAAAATCTTTCTAACTCTAAACGAAGGTTTTTCAATTTTTAGCATACGAGCTATTTTGAATCTTTTTTCCTATTTGTGTTTAAGTGTTTCTAAAGTCTTAAAAATAAAACGTATGCAAAGAAACTAGACAAATTAACCTTTCCGACGGTATGTTTCAAACCCAACTATTATTTTATACCTTCGATACTGTAATGCCCACAATATGTTAATCCCAGGAATAAAATCACTTTTTTTTGTAGAAATGTTGAAAAATTAAATTCTTTTTATTAATTTGTAATAATAATTAAATTAATATATAATTATAATAATAATAATAATAAAAAGATAAATAATTTAATAAAATTTTATCTTAATCACATTAGATCCTTTTATATCCTAATTTTTTACATTTAATTTGTTGTAGCTAATGAAGTGTTTAACTGCCTGTTTAACGATATCGAACTTCATCGTTCGCATAGAAAATTACATTTAAAACAAAAACAAAATTCGAACATTGTTCAATGTTTGTTTTTAATGTAATTTTCTATGCGAACGATGACTTTCGAAATCCATGAACAGGCTGTAAGTTTGCAAATTTATAAATACCCAGTCTTTCACCCTCCCTATGTATCGCTCTTATTTTCTGCTTTTCTTCCAATCCTTTGTTGGCGTTACTTCGTTTAGCTGTTGATTTCGCTGCTGATTTTGGAAACAAATCGCATTGAGTAGAGGCAGAAAATTTTTTCAACTTGAGTCTTCCATCGTCAAGCGGTATAAAAGCATGGTATTGATCGGTGCCATCGATTGTTCCAGCAGCATCGAATCTGCTCTTCAGTGTTTTCAATGTTTCCGCATGATCCTCTTTGCTACTAAAAACTATTTCAGTTTCTTTATAATTATTCTTTGCCCAACGGAATAAAGCAGTCGCATCTAAGATGCGATCTTGATGAGAGCGCTGGAGACTATACTTCGCTGCATTTCTTTTGAGGTTTGCTCCAACACCATCACATGCTCCTTTACCATGAGAATTAGGATGAAAATGCCACTCAGCTGGCATTCTAAAATCTTTTTCATGAGCTAAAAGATTTGCGAAGCTACTTTTGTTTTTAAAATGTTGACGAGCTCTGTCCGAAATGTAGTATACCTTCTCTACTGTAAAATCATATTTAAGATAATTAAGTTTTATCTTCTGGTATTCATAAACTGAAACGGTATCATCGGATATGATTGCAATACTTTTGTGTTCCAGTTTTTCATCTTTCATGTAGTAAATAACTACTGTGAATATAGTTGCTTGGTCGTTATTGAAGTGGAATGACTGTATGGCAACCTGAAGAACATATTAATAGTTCTCTGCGAAATCAAACGAAATAACGAATTCACCAGACTTCAAATGTATCTTCAAATCCTTGAAGAATGACCACTGCTCTTTGACTAAAATTCATCGGTTCTCAAATTTAGCAATCCTCTACACATTTCTTCAACAAAATCATCTACAGTTGAAATTATTGTTTTCAATGTGCATCTTTCAGTCTGAAGCCAAGATTCAAATTTTATCTCCTCAATACATTCTCGCTCAAAAGAGTTAATACAATTCTCTTTGATGAATGTTGTTTCCGGGCAATTTGAACATTCGCCTAAGTGGCAAGAAGTTGTTGTATTAGGACACATAGTCAATTTAAGGCAATCGCGTTAATCGTGCAATTCTTCTGGTGAATCATCTGTTAAATACCTTAAGTTAATTTCCTTTAACATCAGTTTAACATTTTCATGGTAAATGCAAACGCATAATGTGTGAGTTCCGCTACTTCCTGCCAAAACGCAGTATTTTGGCCTCAGTTGGGTAAATTTTGTGAAGCCAATTTTGACATCATCGTGTTCTGTTTGAAATGTTGCGAATAACTCATTCAGGTTGCATTCTCTTTTGCATTTGAACTGCAGTCTTTCATTCCTGACATCAAGCGACTCATATCCTCTAGCTGATAAAACTGAGTTGCTAGAGCTTCAGTTTCGCACTCTTAAGTTTTCCCCTTCTTTTTGTTTGGGAGTGTGAGAATACTATGCTCAGCAAACAATTTTTTAGCAATTCTTGCTTTTCGTTGAGACGGTCCAAACTCAGCCATTATTTTTGCACAACTCCATGTCGATGGAGCAAGCGTAAGAAGTTGAACTCTTTCAGTTCTGCTCTGTGACGTCTTGTATTTCTCTTTTATTTGTTCCAGAACTTCTACTGCATCCTTATGATATTTTTTTTGACACTCATTCTTTGACATATACCTTCTTCTGAAAAGTTAGAATAACCATCATCATCAACAGTTCTGGTAATGAACTTTTAGGGGGTATAACTGGATTTTTCGAGAGCAATTTGTATTCGGGGAAATGTAATATCTTGCAGCAAATAATTAAGAGGGATTTTATATGTTCTATTTCCGATGGTTGAATAGTAAGTGAGGGATAATTATAGGCCGATCTTAAAGTTGGATGAGTTGCTTTTTAAAAGCGGTATACATATGAAAATACGCGCAAAGCTCGGGGGAGATCAGAAAATCGATTGAGCATATCTTCAGACAATTGATTCAAATGAGTTTTTACGGGTGTAACTTCCTCGTTGGTATCTACGACTGGAGACGTTAAAGGTTATTCAGATTTCGGGAAGCGTAACCAGGTCGGACCTTTCCACAAATCGTTAGATATAAGTTATTTTTCAGTTAGGCCACGAGATCCTTAGTCGGCTGGGTTATCTTTTGAGTTGACATGATTCCATTTTTTGTTTACAACTTTGTCAATTAAAGATATAATACTGTAAGCTACGTATGTTATCCAGTGAGAGGTGTGCTTTTGTAGCCAAGCTAGGACGATCGTTCAGTCCGTCCTAAAACAGGTTTCACAATGTCTAAGGGCTACCTGAGAGCGAAAAGATGAAGATAGTTTGGCTAGTAGTTCAGCAAGACACAGCTCTTTCGGCTAGATAAAAATCAGCAAACTTGGAATCTGTTAGCAATGAATTATTGAAGTACGGCAGATTGCCAGTAAGTTTGTTTACGACATACGCATCTGTAGATATTTCGAAGAGCTTGTGTAGTGGTGAACTAATTTTTATTTACTTATTTATTAATTTATTTATTTAACTGTAATTCCATACAACAAGACATACATCTTATAATTATAGTATGGAACTAGAAGAAGTTATAGTAATCTAACTGCAATTTAATTTAAAAAAAAGTAAAACAATTTTAAGGATCAAAAAATTAAAAAGGAAAAAAATATGAATAAAATTGAATAAAAATTAAATTTTATTTCTTTGACCTCTTTTTTTATAATAAAAAGTATATGCAATAGTATGAGTGTATGTGGTTGTTACAATAGGTGCGTTAAGGGTTATTTTTAAATAATATTAGTATTTATGATTATATTAAATTAAAGAATGTTATAGTTTATAAAATATAAAAAATAAAGTGGGCAACTAATGAATTCATTTAAAAAACAGGAAAATATATTTATAATTACAATTAATATGAAATAAACAAATGAATTCATATGAACGTGAAAATATAATCCTGGGGTATCATATTTCCACGTTACATTCCCCTCCTGTTTCGGAGAGCGATGCTCCAATCGGTTGTTTTTGGGTGTGGGCGAGTTTTGGTCCGAAGACCCGCACTACGATGTTGGTATTATTAACCTTTATCGAAAGAAGGCTTAGCCCTTAACTCATACAGTTTATTATAAACAGTTAACTTAAACCTAAACAACAAATTGTTCTACCGCTTGTTATAATTAACTTAAAACTAAAAAAAGGAATAACCTGTTCTACAGCTTGTTACAAACAATTGACTTAAAACTAAACAAGTAAGAGTGCTATATTCGGCTATGCCGAATCTTATATACCCTTCACCATGTTTTGGAAAGAACAGAAGTTTATATATATGGATATCTAAATATATGTATAAATACCTGTAGATTATATAATATGTATCGTTTAGCTTTATGTTATTATTTGCACATGTTTGCGTGCTATTAAATATATTAAAAGTTTAATTAATATATAGCAAGTTTAGTTTTGATCGAATTTCAGTATTTGGTCATAGCTCGGCCATTTTGTAACCGAATGGACAGATTTTTATACCGACATCTTAAAGTATAAAATTACCACTAACTTTGGTGATTAAACTTGTAGTCGGCAAGTTCTATGGTTCCCGAAAATAGGAATTAAAAAAGAACTATATATTTGACATAACTTTTTTTTTTTTACCGATTTTTCGAGTTTTTCAGATTTCCGATATTTTGATATCTAAAACGTATAAATAGGTCATATTACAGCTCTAAAATTTTAGTTTTTATATTAAAAATTGTAATGGTTTTAGTGCTTTTTTGAGTATTTTGCTCATGACTTAACCGATTTGGCAGATTTATATACCAACGTGCTTAAGAATAATATTTCCATTAAATTGGGTTATAGGTATATATATATATACTTACATATATGTACATATATTTAAACAAAATTAATTATAAACAAGTAAGAGTGCTATATTCGGCTGTGCCGAATCTTATATACCCTTCACCATTGTGGGAGCAGAATACAGAGCAACTAGACAAAAACTAAATAATTTTTCATATGTATACATACATAATTATAATACTTTAAACTCCATTATAAATTAAATTTAAAAAGCGAAAACTGGTAAATATTTTTTTTAAATCGTTTTTAGAACATAAAAAAATAAAAATTAAAAAAAAAATTTTCTTTTAAAAAAACCAGATTTGAACCAGAGAACTCACAGTTTCTAACTTAACCCCCTAGACAACTAAACTATGAAGGAACGTTGTTTGAATATCATTAAAATGAAATATGGCCCGTTTTATGTTCACTGTGTAGGGTTGTAATAAACCCTTTTACCTTCGGTGAAGGGTATAAAAAAAATAATTTTTGGGATTGCAGTATTTTGATCATAACTTAGCCATTTTTAAGCCGATTTGAAAGATTTAAATACCGACGTGCTTAGGAAGAAATTTACCATTTACTTGACTTAAAAAGTTTGGACTCGGGAAGATCTATGATTCCCGAAAATGGGTATTTTAATAAAAAAAAATTTATTTTGGCCATAACTTTTTTGTGTCTGAACCGATTTTCCCGAGTAAAATATGTTCTACTAAAAATTTCCAATATTTTGGTATGTAAGTCATATCCATAGGACATATGGCAGCCTTAAAATTTAGGTTTTTATAAAATTTTTAATTTTTTTTGTACGGGAGGTACCACGCCCACTTCTCCAATCCCGCCCACATTTTGTAGAATGGTGTGTATTGGCAACCTAAATGTGTGTACCTAATTTGGAAACTTTGGCTTTTGCCGTTCCCCAGTTATACAGCAAAAAGTAATAAAAATACAACAACCACAAGGGATTTTTGGGAAAAATTAGAGGTAGTCGTGGTTTTTTGCTCATATCTCAGCCATTTGTGGACCGATCTGGCTGAATTTCAATAGCAAAATTATAATAAGAATACCTGACAGAAAGATACCCCAACGAAGCTCCCATCATGTCTGGGGGCTTCGGAAAACCCATTTCAACAGACAGATGGACAGACGGACAGAC
This sequence comes from Pollenia angustigena, assembly GCA_930367215.1. Lineage (NCBI taxonomy): Eukaryota > Metazoa > Arthropoda > Insecta > Diptera > Polleniidae > Pollenia > Pollenia angustigena. The sequence goes on along the minus strand of OV884061.1, from coordinate 2,497,942 downwards.
GGACAACCGGATTTGAACTTCGCTTTTCATAAGAACCCAGAATATATATACTTTATAGGGTGTAGGATCAATATTGTAGAAATTACAAACGGAATGACAAAGTTATATATACCCTTTTACCTTCGGTGAAGGGTATAAAAAAAATAATTTTTGGGATTGCAGTATTTTGATCATAACTTAGCCATTTTTAAGCCGATTTGAAAGATTTAAATACCGACGTGCTTAGGAAGAAATTTACCATTTACTTGACTTAAAAAGTTTGGACTCGGGAAGATCTATGATTCCCGAAAATGGGTATTTTAATAAAAAAAAATTTATTTTGGCCATAACTTTTTTGTGTCTGAACCGATTTTCCCGAGTAAAATATGTTCTACTAAAAATTTCCAATATTTTGGTATGTAAGTCATATCCATAGGACATATGGCAGCCTTAAAATTTAGGTTTTTATAAAATTTTTAATTTTTTTTGTACGGGAGGTACCACGCCCACTTCTCCAATCCCGCCCACATTTTGTAGAATGGTGTGTATTGGCAACCTAAATGTGTGTACCTAATTTGGAAACTTTGGCTTTTGCCGTTCCCCAGTTATACAGCAAAAAGTAATAAAAATACAACAACCACAAGGGATTTTTGGGAAAAATTAGAGGTAGTCGTGGTTTTTTGCTCATATCTCAGCCATTTGTCGCCGATCTGGCTGAATTTCAATAGCAAAATTATAATAAGAATACCTGACAGAAAGATACCCCAACGAAGCTCCCATCATGTCTGGGGGCTTCGGAAAACCCATTTCAACAGACAGACGGACAGACGGACAGACGGACAACCGGATTTGAACTTCGCTTTTCATAAGAACCCAGAATATATATACTTTATAGGGTGTAGGATCAATATTGTAGAAATTACAAACGGAATGACAAAGTTATATATACCCTTTACCTTCGGTGAAGGGTATAAAAAGGCGAGTTGTAGTGGAGTTCCTAGCTTAAACACAGGGATTACTTATAATAATATAAAGAAAATAAAAAGAACAGTCAAAGTAAGTTCCTTGAAATTGTACGTACCTGCCGTTTCGTTGCAGCTTTAAAGTTTTGGCATAAACTTATTTATCTTTGCAATTAACCAACGCTAATTTTTTCATTGGGTTTCAAAAATGTCCAAAGGTATGTAAGAGTTCATAAAAACTGTTAACAGTTCATAAAAATCTTTAAAATATCACTGCCAACAACGTATTGTATCTGGGATAAAAAATTGCCACATACATATAATGAAAAAATGTTCATAGACTTTAAATATATTTATGTTAATTTCTATTTATTGATTCTTTCAAGAGCACTTTTAAATATGAAAAACTATTTTCTCGAAGATATTCATTATCTTCATCAGCCATTTGAACTTTCAAATACTGACCATACATATGAATGCCTCAAACTTCATACATAAAAATAATATAAGTATAATAAAATTAATATTGTTTCTCAGTATTGAATTTAACGATTTTCAAAACAAATGCATAGCTCATCAAAAATAGCAAACTTTTTTGTTAAATCGCCATGTCGCCAAATCAAAAATTAGGTCGCCAAACAAGTTTGAAAATCGCCACGTTTGGCGAGAAATCGCCACATCTGACAACCCTGCAATAAGCTGTTGCTACGTTGATCTCTTCTTGCATTTTTCTTGGTTGCGGTGTTTTTTGTTGTTTTTTTTTTTTATAATCTTCACCACAAGTGGTGGATTTTAATGTGTTTTTTACGCATACACATGTATGTATGTTCATAAAATGCTCTCAATATATTTTAATTTAATGCTTCTTCAGTAAAACCGCTGGTAGCTGAATTGTCTAAGTTCTCGCTTAAGGCTCGTAAGATTACGAGTTCAAATCTCAAAAATTAATTTTTTTTATTTTAATTTAATTTTTTATACACGATTTTGAGATTTAATAAAAAATTATATAACGAATTTCAAACATCAACTTTGGCAAAAGAGGAAACGGACTTAGATATATAAATTTTTTGATTTTGTCATATTCTTCGGCATGACGAAATGAAAAGTTGGCGGTGCTCAATTTATATTTATGTACCTATTTATACCTATCTAAAGAACAATATTTATATGTATAACTTTTTGTTGTTCTTACATACGATACGGCATAGCCGAATATAGCACTCTTAGTTGTGTTTTTTTTTATACCCTTCACCGAAGGTAAGAGGGTATACATATATAACTTTGTCATTCCGTTTGTATGTTCCACAATATTGATCCTACAACCTATAAAGTATATATATTCTGGGTCCTTATGAAAAGCGAAGTTCAAATCCGGTTGTCCGTCTGTCCGTGTGTATGTTGAAATGGGTTTTCCGAAAACCCCAGAAATGATGTGGACTAGGTTGATGTATATTTATGTCACATATACTCCGTTTAAGTTTGCTATTGAAATTCAGCCAGATCGGTCCAAAAATTACGGAAATATGAGCAAAAAACCACGACTACCTCTAAATTTTTCCAAAAATCCTTATTGTTATTGTATTTTTTTATTTCCGTATATCTTGAGAACGGCAAAAGCCAAAGTTTCCAAATTAGGTACACACATTTAGGTTGCCAATACACACCATCCTACAAAATGTGGGCGGGATTGGAGAAGTGGGCGTGGTACCTCCCGTAAAAAAAATAAAAATTGTAAAAAAACCTTAATTTTAGGGCTGCCATATGTCCTATGGATATGACTTATATATCAAAATATAAATCTGCCAAATCGATTACAAAATGGCTGAGTTACAAACGAAATACTGAATCGCCAAAAATTACTCTTTTTTTTTATAATTAACTTTGTTAAAATATATGTATACAAGTATATATAAATGTTTATATATAAATATAACTTAAGTAAATTATAAAATTCTTCCTTAACACGTCGGTATATAAAAATATCAAATCGGTTAGACAATGGGTAATTTATGAGCAAAATAGAGGTAGTTGTGGTTTTTTGCTCATAACTCAGCCATTTTTTAACCGATTTGACAGATTAATATACCGACGTGTTAAAGAATAAATTTACCGTTTACTTTAGTTATAAAGCTTGGACTCGGGGAGATATATGGTTCCCGAAAGTTGGTATTTTAATAAAAAAAATTTTATTTTGGCCATAACTTTTTTGTGTCTGAACCGATTTTCCCGAGTCTTATGTAAAATATGTTCTACTAAAAATTTCCAATATTTTGGTATGTAAGTCATATCCAAAGGACATATGGCAGCCTTAAAATTTAGGTTTTTATAAAATTTTTAATTTTTTTTGTACGGGAGGTACCACGCCCACTTCTCCAATCCCGCCCACATTTTGTAGAATGGTGTGTATTGGCAACCTAAATGTGTGTACCTAATTTGGAAACTTTGGCTTTTGCCGTTCCCCAGTTATACAGCAAAAAGTAATAAAAATACAACAACCACAAGGGATTTTTGGGAAAAATTAGAGGTAGTCGTGGTTTTTTGCTCATATCTCAGCCATTTGTCGCCGATCTGGCTGAATTTCAATAGCAAAATTATAATAAGAATACCTGACAGAAAGATACCCCAACGAAGCTCCCATCATGTCTGGGGGCTTCGGAAAACCCATTTCAACAGACAGACGGACAGACGGACAACCGGATTTGAACTTCGCTTTTCATAAGAACCCAGAATATATATACTTTATAGGGTGTAGGATCAATATTGTAGAAATTACAAACGGAATGACAAAGTTATATATACCCTTTTACCTTCGGTGAAGGGTATAAAAAGGCGAGTTGTAGTGGAGTTCCTAGCTTAAACACAGGGATTACTTATAATAATATAAAGAAAATAAAAAGAACAGTCAAAGTAAGTTCCTTGAAATTGTACGTACCTGCCGTTTCGTTGCAGCTTTAAAGTTTTGGCATAAACTTATTTATCTTTGCAATTAACCAACGCTAATTTTTTCATTGGGTTTCAAAAATGTCCAAAGGTATGTAAGAGTTCATAAAAATCTTTAAAATATCACTGCCAACAACGTATTGTATCTGGGATAAAAAATTGCCACATACATATAATGAAAAAATGTTCATAGACTTTAAATATATTTATGTTAATTTCTATTTATTGATTCTTTCAAGAGCACTTTTAAATATGAAAAACTATTTTCTCGAAGATATTCATTATCTTCATCAGCCATTTGAACTTTCAAATACTGACCATACATATGAATGCCTCAAACTTCATACATAAAAATAATATAAGTATAATAAAATTAATATTGTTTCTCAGTATTGAATTTAACGATTTTCAAAACAAATGCATAGCTCATCAAAAATAGCAAACTTTTTTGTTAAATCGCCATGTCGCCAAATCAAAAATTAGGTCGCCAAACAAGTTTGAAAATCGCCACGTTTGGCGAGAAATCGCCACATCTGACAACCCTGCAATAAGCTGTTGCTACGTTGATCTCTTCTTGCATTTTTCTTGGTTGCGGTGTTTTTTGTTGTTTTTTTTTTTATAATCTTCACCACAAGTGGTGGATTTTAATGTGTTTTTTACGCATACACATGTATGTATGTTCATAAAATGCTCTCAATATATTTTAATTTAATGCTTCTTCAGTAAAACCGCTGGTAGCTGAATTGTCTAAGTTCTCGCTTAAGGCTCGTAAGATTACGAGTTCAAATCTCAAAAATTAATTTTTTTTATTTTAATTTAATTTTTTATACACGATTTTGAGATTTAATAAAAAATTATATAACGAATTTCAAACATCAACTTTGGCAAAAGAGGAAACGGACTTAGATATATAAATTTTTTGATTTTGTCATATTCTTCGGCATGACGAAATGAAAAGTTGGCGGTGCTCAATTTATATTTATGTACCTATTTATACCTATCTAAAGAACAATATTTATATGTATAACTTTTTGTTGTTCTTACATACGATACGGCATAGCCGAATATAGCACTCTTAGTTGTGTTTTTTTTTATACCCTTCACCGAAGGTAAGAGGGTATACATATATAACTTTGTCATTCCGTTTGTATGTTCCACAATATTGATCCTACAACCTATAAAGTATATATATTCTGGGTCCTTATGAAAAGCGAAGTTCAAATCCGGTTGTCCGTCTGTCCGTGTGTATGTTGAAATGGGTTTTCCGAAAACCCCAGAAATGATGTGGACTAGGTTGATGTATATTTATGTCACATATACTCCGTTTAAGTTTGCTATTGAAATTCAGCCAGATCGGTCCAAAAATTACGGAAATATGAGCAAAAAACCACGACTACCTCTAAATTTTTCCAAAAATCCTTATTGTTATTGTATTTTTTTATTTCCGTATATCTTGAGAACGGCAAAAGCCAAAGTTTCCAAATTAGGTACACACATTTAGGTTGCCAATACACACCATCCTACAAAATGTGGGCGGGATTGGAGAAGTGGGCGTGGTACCTCCCGTAAAAAAAAATAAAAATTGTAAAAAAACCTTAATTTTAGGGCTGCCATATGTCCTATGGATATGACTTATATATCAAAATATAAATCTGCCAAATCGATTACAAAATGGCTGAGTTACAAACGAAATACTGAATCGCCAAAAATTACTCTTTTTTTTATAATTAACTTTGTTAAAATATATGTATACAAGTATATATAAATTTTTATATATAAATATAACTTAAGTAAATTATAAAATTCTTCCTTAACACGTCGGTATATAAAAATATCAAATCGGTTAGACAATGGGTAATTTATGAGCAAAATACTCCAAAAATGGACTAAAAAACATCAAAATTTTTATTAAAACCTAAATTTTAGGGCTGCCATATGTCCTATGTATATTAGTTATATACCAAAATGTCGGAAATTTGTATGAGTTATAACCGAAATACTGGGGTCTAATCACCGCATACGATATTGTAAGGGCGCTTGTAGTAATTAAGATTTTCTATATTTAATTATTTTTCTGTTATTTAAAATAATTGGCAAAAGAAAAAAAAAATCAATCAGTTTCATCTTTATGTTTGGTTGCCAGAGACTCAGGTTTGAATCCCACTGGAGGAAACCTAAAAGTATTTTTTATGAAATTGTTTTTTTATTCTTTGTTTTTTTATAAATATTATTTATTATTAACTTTTTTTTTAAATTTTTTCGGCTTTCGTAAAAATTTTAATTCGTTTTTCTTCCCATTGAAACTTTTTGATTATTTGTTACATAACAAAATTTCATTTAAATTCTCACCACTACATGTTCTAAGATAGACTTTACAGAAAGGGGGAACTTAAAAAGAAGGAAAGGAGAAAGGATAATGCAGTTTATTGGTTGGAAATTTTTGGCGTTTTGGATAATATAATAGATAGAATAGAGAATAGTAGATGTGCATTTGTATAAGTACGCTTTATCAGTATTAGTGAAAAAATGAAGTGCTGAAATAGTGTTAAATTTCCCAGAAAAATTGAGGTATAAAACGCGATTTTTTCTGGAAATAAATTCATTTTACATAATTGCTGCCTAACAACTGTGACGAGCGGAGTAAAAAAAAAGAAAGGAAGAACAGGACTTTGTGTACAGGCTTCAACTTAAAAAGAAAAAAACAAAAGGAAAGGATTCAGGAGGAAAAGGACTTATAATTATTTTATAAAGGAAGAAATACACTGGAGGGAAAAAACCTAATAATTTTGGATTGACACTGAGTATATAGGTAAATTATAATTTCGTGTTCTATCTTCTGCAGTTAACGCTAGTTTTTCTATGTAACACGAAGTTGCAAACTTTCTTCATAGGCATGAAATCGACGTACTTCTTGTCTCTGAAACACACTTTACTCATAAAAACTGCTTTAGGGTAAATGGTTACCTTACGTATGACACAAAACATCCCAGCGGACGAGCTTGTGGTGGCACAGCCATAACTGTGCACAAACACATCAGACACTTACCATTGCCAGAGTTCGAAGAAGATTGTATCCAGGCCACATCTATAAATCTTACTGATTTCAAACTAACGTTAACATCCGTTTATTGTCCCCCGAGGCACAAAATTCTACACGATAAATTTCTCAACTTCTTCTCCACATTGGGCCAGAAATTCATTGCTGCTGGCGACTACAACGCTAAACATACATATTGTGGCTCCAGACTTATTAGTCCTAGAGGTAATCAGCTATACAATACCGTAACTGCAAATAATTTTAATGTCGTATCGAGTGGAGAGCCTACCTATCGGCCAACCGACTTCAACAAGCTACCAAACCTTATTGACTTTGCTGTAATTAAAAACATCAAGCGCGATCAGGTACTAGTTAGTTCCTCCTATGATCTATCGACTGATCATTCACCTTCAATCCTCATTTTAAAAGGCAAGTCTGACGCCGCAGCTGCAAACTTTATTTCCTATCCAAACAGAAACACAAATTGGTTAAAGTATAAAATGTATGTGAGCTCTCACGTATCACAGTGCATTCCCCTAAAAAATTCATCTGACATCCAAATAGCTGTCGACCGATTTACAGAAGTCTTGGATTCTGCAGCAAGAAATGCAACCCCAATCAAGCGGACAATTAAACGTGCTCCTTACAATACATCGACGGATATAGAGACCCTTATCAGACAAAAAAGGAAGTTAAGAAGACAATGGCAAAACAGTCGTTCCCCAACCACTAAGGCCCAACTACAATTATGCCTGACAACTCTTCGCCACAAATTGAGACAGAACCACGAGTCTGCAATAGAAGGCTATCTAAACAGCCTAGATGCCACAAAAAACTCCAATTACAGTTTATGGAAGGCTGTATGGCTGTTGGCTCTCAAGCTGTTGTGCTGTAAAATCGAATGCTGTTGGATATGATGAATTGCATCCCAAATTTGTTAAAGCTATGTTACCTGCAGTGTTACCTTATCTACCTTTTTAACACAATAATTACGAAAAGTGAATTTCCAAAAAATTGGAAATATGCCAAAATTATTCCTATACCAAAGTCCAAAATGATTCCTTTACCAAAATTCAGGCCTGTTGCAATTCTACCATATTTATCGAAGGTGTATGAAAAGCTGCTTCACCAAGAAATGAACAAATACCTACATGATAATACTTTGCTAACTGATAGACAATCAGGTTTTCGTAGTAAGCACAGATGCGTTACCGCCCCTATTAATGTGTCGGGAGATATACGTGAAAGTATTGATGATGGTGATATATGTTTTCTTGTTCTTTTAGATCACTCTAAAGCATTTGACACGGTCGACCACAATATTCTATGCACGAAGCTATTGACAATGTTTAATTTTTCATCCTCGTCAACCAAACTCATATCGACTTACTTATCTGGACGTTTCCAATCTGTGTTTTCTAATAACTAAAATTCACGTGCTTTGCCTGTGATTAAGGGTGTGCCTCAAGGCTCAATTCTGGGTCCACTTCTTTTTTCGATCTATATAAATGATCTAGTTGAACATCTATCATACAGCAGAATTCATTTGTATGCTGACGATGTGCAGATGTATATAAATAGTAAAAGAGATAAAATTACTACTTGCGTGGATAAATTGAATGCAGATCTGGCTAATGTACACACTTGGGCAACAGCTAATGAACTATGCATTAATCCATCTAAATCGAAATGCCTAATTATAACCCGTAAGTCAGTAAACTTGATTACTGAACCAACAGTATCTATTAATAATCAACCAATTCAAGTTGTAAACTCAACCAAAAATTTGGGTATCATTTTAAATAATACTCTTTCTTGGTCTGATCATATTAATGCCGCAGCCGGAAAAACCCACTCCATGATACGTACACTTTGGACTACTCAATACCTTACCCCACTCAATATTCGTATTTTGCTTGCCAAAACCTATCTTATACCTACTTTGTTGTATGGATGTGAAATGTTTGCCAAGCTTGATTCTACTACTAAGAAAAAACTTACCGTGACTTATAACCCCATATTAAGATATGTTTTCAACTTAAGAAAATATGATCATATCTCAGCATTTTTGGGGTTAACATTATTGATCTTTTGGAGATAAGAACTTTGTTACTCTTTCATAAAATTATTTTCACAAGTGAACCAAAATACTTATTTAACAGATTAGTCCCTACTCGATCTAGAAGATATAATGGTTTGACACAAATCAGATATAGAACCTCTTTCTCTGAACATCATTTTTATATTTTTGCTATACGTCTTTGGAACGAGCTACCGCCAAATCTACAATTTATTAGTAACGCTTTGCAATTCAAAAAAGAAATTTTTAAACATGACAATTAATCATAATTGTTTTTGATTTGTCTTATAATTGTATAAAGTATGCTTGTATTGCTCTTGCCAATGTAGTTTTTTCATAATTTTATATTATTTTTTTGCTACTTATTATAAAATTATTTTAAATTATATATTTTTTTTATTGTAATAATTATGCTAATTAACATTGTAATAATTCTGTGCGATAATAATAAGATTCTTAATCTTGTAGCACAGAAACACAAATTAAATAAATAAATAAATAAATAAAATAAATAAATAGAATAAATAAATAAAATAAATAAATAAATATGAAATGCCCTATAAACCAAGAATCTTCATTAAGACTGGAAAACCGCACTTGGGCTAAAAACACAAATGAAAAATTAAACGCTTTCGCGGGCCACCTTGAGAAAGTTTTCACGCCACATGATGCACATACTTGTTCCTGTCGTCCAATCAGTCCTGATAAGGTAAACCATCCAATAAAATTTAACAGAACTCAAGTAAAATCTGCAATAGGAAAAGTGAATATTAGAAAATCTCCCGGACCTGACCGCATCACAGGGTCAATGATAAGAACCTTACCCTCGTCTGCTTCTAGAATCTTGCTGCTCTTGCTTTAACGCGATATTAAGAGTCGGATACTTCCCAGTCTCATGGAAGAGGCCTATAATTGTTTTGATTCCCAAGCCAGGAAAAGATGCTAGCCAGGTTGCGTCGTACAGACCGATAAGCTTATTATCAATCCTATCGAAGCGTTTCGAAAAAATATTCGTTTTCATTATAACTCCTCATTTGAATGAACACGATATCATCCCGGATCACTAGTTCGGATTCAGAGCGAAACATGGTACAATAGAACAAGTGCATAGAATTGTCACCCTAATTAGATGGGCGTTTGAGAAAAAGCAATACTGCTCAGCCCTGTTTATAGACATTTCCCAAGCATTTGACAAAGTTTGGCATGATGGGCTACTCATCAAAATCACACGAATGCTTCCTCAAAACACTCACAAGCTTCTGGAGAGCTATCTAACAGGCAGAACATTCATAGTAAGCTCTCAAGATAAATACTCCCCCCTCAAGAAAATTATTGCTTGGGTCCCCCAAGGCAGCATATTAGGACCGCTTCTATATATAATATACACAGCGGATATGCCAATAAACCTGAGCACGCATACCTCTACATTTGCAGTCCCACATCAATGAACTAGAGGCATGGCTAGAAAAATGGAGAATAAAGCTTAACCCGGCTTAATGTGCTCACTTAACTTTCACGCTCAGAAGACAAACGTGCCCAGCAGTAAAAATAAATAACATCACTGTTCCGGTAGAAAACCATGTAAAGTACTTGGGAATTCATATAGATAGACGCTTGACCTGGTCTCGTCATATCGAAGCGAAAATAACGGCTATGAAACTTAAAGCAGCTCAACTACATTGGCTTCTCGGTGGAAACTCAAACTTGTCTTTAGACAACAAAATTCTTCTATACAAGTCCATCATAAAACCAATATGGACATATGGCATCCAATTATGGGGTACTGCATGCGCATCTAACATCCAAAAGCTTCCAAGAAGACAGTCTAGAATATTACGACAAATTGTCTGCGTCCCATGGTATATACGTAATGATACTATCCACAGAGATCTCAACGTCCCCACTATCCAGGAGGAAATTAAGAAATATTCAATAAGCTACATCGATAAGCTAATGGTCCACCCTAACTACCTCGCTCGGGGTTTGCTTCAGTTCGAAGGTCACCAGAGGCTAAAAAGAACCGATACTTTGAGCCTAACTAGAAGACAGTCTTAAAATTTGAATATAGCAGTTAGTGGTTACACTGGTAACAACTAATAAACAACAAGTAGAATTAAGATTTGAATACATATTGTAAATTTCGATAAGAAAGATTCAATAATAAGAAATAAATTTAAAAAAAATGTAACACCATTAAAATATTTCTTCTGTTCAAAATTAGATTTTTCGGCACAAATTTGTTAATTATTTATTAGCAAATTTAAGGGATATTTTACGCAGAATTTAAGGGCACGGGAAACCCTGGGTAAAAACCTGTCCAAAATTCACCTTTTCATCTCGGGGCCAAAGCAACTCATTTTATCAGCAACGAGGAACAATCCTTACGGCAGCAAAAATTAATTAAAAATAGAATGTGTTGTGTTGTGGTTGTGGTAAAAGAGAGGGATTAATTGTGAAGAATTAATATTATTTTTGAAAAGAATTTAAGAAAAATTATAAAAAAAACAAGATCTAAACTTACAAGAAATAGAAATTTACTAAATTTAGCTAAAAGTTAATATCAAAAAAATTACAAAAGCCTAATATCACAAAGTGCAGAGTTTTTTTTTAGTTCCCTTTGAAATGTTAAATAAACAAAATCAATGTCAAAAACAACAAAATAAGGCCTAAGAGTGTATTTAAAATTGTAGCTATTCTCATTCCTTTGAAAATCCATTCATATTGTTACGAAAGTTAAATTATCTAAGAATTATTTATAGTTATAGTTATAAGTTATCTTGTAAGTTATAGTTTTATGTTACTTAAAATTGTCATGTATAATTTTCAACACAACTGTTATTTTAAAAATAATTCCTATATAAATTTCCCAGTAATTTCTAGAAATGGTTATAGAACATAATAAATAGTTTTTACGGGTTCAGGAAAAATCTAGAAATAATTATGAAATATAAAAAGGAGTGACTCATGTAAAATTAGTTTAGTCTGTTTTGAAAAACGGTTCTGTTCGTAACTAACAATTGTGAACAAAATAATTAATTTCAATAAAGTTTGTTAAGTTGAATAAGTGTGTGTTTTTATTCGGATTTGCAATCAAAAGAACTCAAACGCGTTTATTAAAGGAAAAACGTAACAATTTGTGTCAGAAGTGAAATTGCAATAAAAAAAAAATAAATAAAAAAATAAAAATAAATAAACAAATAAAAAAAAAATAATAATAAAAAAAAAAAAAACAAAAACTATACAAACAACAATGAAATTCGATGAGCTAAAAGTTGAACAGCTCAAGAAGGAGTTGAGCAAGTTGGATCTGCCTACTGCAGGAAATAAAGCTGAGCTGCAGAAAAGATTAATCGATGAATTTAAGCGACGCAATATTGACATCGCAACTTATGAATTTGAAGAAAAAGAAGAAATAGAAGTTGCTACCCGTGCAGTAACAAGCAACATGGATCTTGGTACAATGTTTGCTGCTATGATGGAGAAAATGGAAGAAAATTCTAGAAAAATGGAGGAAATGGTAAAAGAAAATTCGGCTGTAACCTCTAGAAAAATGGAAGAAAATTCAAAAGCTATCTTAGCCGAAATTCAAGAAAATTCTAGAGTTACAAACGAGAAACTTCAGGCTACTAATGAAAAACTTGAGAAGCTTCAAGAGATTTCTACTGTTATAAACGAAAGAGTAGACGATATGGAAATAGAATTGTCTGATGTAAAAACACAAGTCACTGATGTAAAAACTCAAGTCACTGATGTAAAAACACAAGTCACGGTTTTTGATGGAAAACTTCATCATCTGGAAGAAAGAGTAAATAGTCTTCAGTGCCAAGAGGGAGTGGTGCGAGCTTTTCCAGAAGTCTCGAATAGAATAAGAGCTCCAAGTTTTGACGGCAGTTCACCATTTAGTGTTTTTAAGTTCCAGTTTGACACAGTTGCCAACAAAAATGCATGGAACAATGAAGAAAAAGCCATAGAGCTGATTCTGGCTTTAAAAGGATCTGCGGCTGAAATTCTAGAAAGTGTACCAGTAAGTTGCAGAAACAATTACGATGACATTATGGTAGCACTGCAACGAAAGTATGGTGGTGAACACAGAAAAGAAATATTCAGAATGGAATTACGGGGAAGAGTACAAAAGGCAAACGAGACGCTACAGGATTTCGCATTAGAGATTGAGCGCTTGGTGCAGCTTACATATCCAGGTGAAAGTCATCCATTGCTAGATCATTTTAAGACCGAGGCATTTGTAAACGGTATACGGGATGCTGATGTGAAACTAGCGGTATGTGCATCACAGAAGCCATCATTTGCCGAAACGGTATCATTTGCCCTAGCCCAAGAAACCGCAAGAATAATTTCAAGGCCGCAAGCGTATAAGGTGCGAGAACTTGATTTTGCCGCTGAAGAAGAAAGAGATATTGTAAAGGACATAAAGGAGGCAGTGATGCAAGCTTTAAACGAGAAGCAAGGTAAAAACAAAGTAAAATGTTATAATTGCGGTAAGATTGGCCATATTCAGCGAAACTGCAAAGCACCTAGAAGACGATCAAGATCTTCTTCGCCACCAGGAAACAATCAGCGTGCTAATCAACACACATCACAAGAGTCACCTTTAAACTAAAAATAGCTAGCACCTCGGGGCATGGGCTAGCTTCCACATCTGAGGGCCCCACAATCTCTATATCAGTAGTGCAAAGGAGCAACAGGAATCTTACTGCTTATGGTTACATTAATGGTCAGAAACGCATTCTTACTGTGGACACTGGGGCATCACATTCTATAATAAGGCCCGATTTAATACAAAAATCAATCCAACAACTGAGCGGGGTAAGTCTGCGAACAGCTACAGGCGAGTCTGCCACTGTTTATGGAAAAGTAAGAGCACAATTAAGTATGGCCAATGCAATCGCCCATCACGTATTTATTGTGGCTGATATTGTAGACGAGGTAATCATTGGCGCAGATTTCATGATTGAACATGGTATTCAATTGGATATGGGTCAGCGAATTATGTATTGGCGTGATGTGGAGATACCGCTTGAAGTTGGATACGAAACCATGGCCTATGTAAGACAGCTAATCGCCCTTCAACGTGAAAAACTGCTACCCAAATCAGAAACCTTAGTATGGGCGCGAATGGAGGGAGATTGTGAGGACAACAGTTTTTGGGTGGTAGAGCCAGCAGAAGTTAAAGGAGATATCGTAACAGCGCATGCCCTCGGAACTTCAAAATTGGACAATGTACTTCAACAGAAGCAATAATTAATTGCGAGCAGCATCAAGGCGCAGCCAGGAGAATTGGCAAGGACCACGAGTCACTAGAGGAACGTGTGCGAAAATGGACCGAAAAGCTAACACCGCCTTGCAAAAATAAGGCCAAACAACTACTAAGAAAATATGCCTCTGCATTCGCTTTGAAAGGTCAAAACCAAGGCAGAACTTCAATCGTGAAACACGAAATCAACACAGGCGAAGCTAAGCCAATAAAACAGGCGCCAAGAAGCATTCCTCTAGCAAAGCAAAATGAAGTAAAAGAGCTGGTTAGCGATATGGAAAAGAACGGAGTTATTAAACCATCATCAAGTCCTTGGAGCTCACCAGTGGTTTTGGTGAAAAAGAAAGATGGAAGTACCAGATTCTGCGTAGATTACAGAAAGCTGAATGACGTCACGAAAAAAGATAGTTATCCATTGCCTAGAGTTGATGATACCCTGGACTCGTTAGCCGGAACGGAATGGTTTTCTACATTGGATTTGCAGAGCGGTTATTGGCAAGTGGAAATTTCGGAAAACGATAAGGAGAAACTGCGTTTAGCGCAAGTGATGGCTTATGGCAGTTTAATGTGATGCCATTTGGACTCTGCAATGCTCCGGCTACATTCGAGCGTTTAATGGAGCAGGTGTTAAAAGGTCTTCACCGAAAGACATGTTTGGTGTACCTTGACGACATTATTGTAATGGGGAAAACATTTGATGAACACCTGAAAAACCTAGAGGAGGTGATGAAACGTATATCAATGGCAGGACTGAAACTAAATGCTAAGAAATGCTCACTGTTCCAGAAGGAAGTAAAATACCTGGGACATCGTGTAACCTCCAAAGGCATCTCAACGGATGATGATAAAATAAAAGCTGTAATGGATTGGCCTCGCCCGAAAAATATTCATGAATTACGCAGTTTTCTAGGCTTATGTACATACAACAGGCGCTTTGTACCAAACTTTGCAAATATTGCTGCAAGTTTACACGAATTGACTAAAAAGGCGCAAAAATACATCTGGAGTGAAGCACAGGAAACAGCATTTCAGAAACTGAAGGAATTGTTGTGCTCAGCACCAATTTTGGCTTACCCCATTACTGGAGAGAAATTTGTGCTTGATACCGATGCGAGCGGATACGGAGTTGGAGGTGTGCTTTCCCAAGTGGTCAATTGTGTAAAGCGAGTCGTGGGCTATTACAGCCGAATACTTTCGAAGCCTGAGAGAAATTACTGCGTAACGCGAAGGGAGCTCCTGGCAGTACTAGAGTGCGTAAAACATTTTCACTAGTAGGGGTTATATTACCGGTAAACGGTTAACCGGTTTTCCGGTTTTACCGGTCATATTGATTACCGAATTTACCGGTAAATTTAAAAGAAAATTACCGGTAATTTCGGTAATTTTTTGTAAATATTTCACTCCAAATGAGGTTAAATTTCAACACAAAATTTAAAATTTTTGCAAGCAAAGGTTAGTTTTAAATTGTGTTTTTGTCTTGCTTTAGTTGCATTTAAACTACATTTAATTCTTTTTTTTAGTTATTTTTGCAGTAATATTTATATTGTACGAAATAAGAAGGTATTTGATTCTATTTAGAAAATATTTTAAACATTAGGTGCGTTTGAGTACTTTTAAAGTAAAATGCAGTAAATGAGTAAACTAAAAAATTTTCTCTCACAAAAAGCTGTTGTGCAAAAAAGTACGCGAACGCAAAATTTGTAAAAATTCGTAAAATAAAGGCAACAGCTAATGGCAAATAATTGAAGTGTGGAAAAATATTGACACTTTTGACTACTTAACTCGTTTTCTTATCGGTACTCGATTAAATACTTTTTATAACACGAACATTTTTGGAAAATACAAACAAACTATTTTATGTTATCTTTCATATTTGTTTGTTTTTTATTTTATTTGATTTTACTAATTTGTAGCGGGTTAAATTATTTAAAAGAACATGAATATTTTTTTGCTATTGATTACTTAAGTACCCAAATACTTCACACTTTTACAACTCTAAAAAAATTAACATAGCCAAAAAAATATGAAAAGTTTGTATTTAGCCAAATTAATGCTTCACAAACAAGTTTAATTAATTAATAGTAATTCACTTTTTGTTTTATTTTGGTGCTTCAGAAAATGACGAAAAAATGTTTCGGAATGAAACCATTTTTGTTTTCATGAACGGTATGTGAGTTGGCTGTATCTGAAAGGCCATAAAACTATCAAAATACACTTTCCATCAACAAACAAATATGTTTTCTTCAATTCCGAACGGAATCATTCCGAACGGAATTGTACTCTGTGACATGGCCCATTATATTTTAACTTTTTTATTGGAAAGATATTATATAATATCTTTATCTTTTCTAAAGTCTTTGGAAAATGGTTTTCTGATGATCTGTCCTAAGCAAACAGTGTAATGAGCATATGAACTATCTTTATGCCATCAACAATAAATATCAGTGTGTTTTTTAAGATTACGAATTGGGAATTTAGTACATTTAAACGAAATCTTATTAATTAATTTTAACTCTCAAGAAAAACTTTGAATTACATTTTATTTTTAATTATTTTGTTGAATTATATAACAATATGTATTTTCTCTTTAAAAAATGTTAAGTTTAATTTACTGGTTACTTATAAACTTAACATTAAACAAAATTACCGGTAAATTACCGATAATCCGGTTTTTAGGTTCTGGATTTACCGTTTACCGGTAAAAGCAAATTTCGGTAATTTTATATGCCCTATTCACTAGTATTTGTATGGTCAACATTTTGAGTTAAGAACGGACCATTCTGCACTCAGGTGGTTGCTGCAATTGAAGAATCCGGAAGGTCAGATAGCTCGCTGGATTGAGCGCCTACAAAGTTATGATTTTACCATTGAGCACAGAAAAGGTGGAAAACATGGCAACGCGGATGCTCTATCAAGACGACCCTGCAAACTGGAATGCAAGCATTGTGTAAAGGCTGAAGGAAAGGAATACAACTGTGAAGTTCGCCTAATGCATATAGAGTCCAACGAAGACTGGTCAATGGCACAGAAAGCTGACCCTATATTAGAGAAAATCATGAAGGCCAAAGAAGAAGGCAGAAGGCCGAATCGAAACGAAATATCATCTGAAAGTCCGCTAACAAAAGCATACTGGGCCCTATGGAACAGCCTACAGTTGATAAATGGCTGCCTGTACCGAGCATGGGAAAGTGCCGATGGAAAATCAGTTCGTAACCTTATTGTGTTGCCATCGTCAAAAGTACATGAAGTTCTAAATGAATTCCATAATGGTCCAAGTGGTGGCCATCTTGGCGTAACAAAACATTAGAAAAATTAAAACAACGTTTCTACTGGGTTGGGTGCCAACAAACTGTGGCCGATTGGATATCAAATTGCACCCAATGCATTGCCGCCAAAGGACCAACAAGGAGAAGTCGGGGACCGCTTCAACAGTACAATTCGGGTGCCCCATTTGAGCGAATCGCAATGGATATAGCCGGACCTTTTCCTGTGAGTGATGCCGGCAACCGTTATGTGTTAGTAGTTATCGATTACTTTAGTAAATGGGCAGAGGTGTATGCCATCCCAAATCAAGAAGCTAGAACCGTTGTGGACGTATTTTTGAATAACTGGGTGTGCCGTTACGGAGTTCCAATAGAATTACACTCCGACCAAGGCAGAAATTTTGAATCTGGTGTGTTCAAAGAAATGTGTGAATTATACGGAATAAGGAAAACTAGAACAACTCCTTTGCATCCACAATCCGATGGTATGGTCGAAAGATTTAACCGCACACTAGAGGAGCACTTGCGTAAAGTAGTAAGCACACATCAGAAAGACTGGGATGAACACATTCCGAAGTTTTTGTTGGCATATAGATCAGCTGTTCACAACTCCACCTCTCGTACACCTGCCAAAATTGTCTTTGGAACGGAGCTCAGACTACCTGGAGATCTAGAATTTGGTGTTAAGCCTGGACCAACAGATGACAACAATGAAGGCTCTACCTCACAGGAACAAGATGACCTTAATGAACTTCATGAGTTCGTGCGAAGTCGGATTAAGCTGTCCAGTGACAAGATGAAAGCCAGATACGATCGAGCGGCAAATTCGGAAGGTTTCAAAGAGGGCCAGTTGGTTTTACTTTTTAATCCGCAACGAAAGAAAGCTGCAGGTTCATTGGGATGGCCCATATAAAGTAATAAAGAAATTGAATGACGTGGTGTATTGGATCCAGAAATATAAGAGCCCAAGATCAAAAATGAAAGTGGTACATCTAGAACGACTAGCCCATTATGGAAAAGGAGAATCTGAGCCTATTCGGGACGAACAGGCTTAAGTGGAGGGCAGTGTTACGAAAGTTAAATTATCTAAGAATTATTTATAGTTATAGTTATAAGTTATCTTGTAAGTTATAGTTTTATGTTACTTAAAATTGTCATGTATAATTTTCAACACAACTGTTATTTTAAAAATAATTCCTATATAAATTTCCCAGTAATTTCTAGAAATGGTTATAGAACATAATAAATAGATTTTACGGGCTCAGGAAAAATCTAGAAATAATTATGAAATATAAAAAGGAGTGACTCATGTAAAATTAGTTTAGTCTGTTTTGAAAAACGGTTCTGTTCGTAACTAACAATTGTGAACAAAATAATTAATTTCAATAAAGTTTGTTAAGTTGAATAAGTGTGTGTTTTTATTCGCATTTGCAATTAAAAGAACTCAAACGCGTTTATTAAAGGAAAAACGTAACAATATATTTGCTTGTATTTCTTTTGCTAAAAATTTAGTTGGAAAAGTAAATTTTTTCTTAGTGATTATTTATTGAATCTATAAATAAATTTTGGTGTTCAAAAATGGGCAAAGTTCATTAAAAAAAAAAGGAAAAAAAAAATCAAAAATCAGTAGTAAAAAAAAAAAAAATAAAAAAAATATTACATACAACAAAAAAAAAAACTTAATATGAAGTGCATTTAAAATTAAAGAAATACATAAGTTACAAAAGGAAAAATATAAAAGCAAAAACAATAACAATAACCTACAAATTCCAGCGGTGTAATAATATGCTCGCAAAAATAGTATAAGGAAAAGTTAAAACAACCAATCATTTTTTTTCCACTTAAGCCAGGACCAGGAAAGATCTTTCTATGGAATCCAGCAAAAACAAGCAAGTGAATTACATATCCTTTTTTTTTGATTGCATGGGTTATATTTTTATAAAAGGAATACCATGCATATATGTATGTACATATATTCCAATTGGCAAGCTGATGTTAAAATTTCAGTATTCTGCCCTGTTAATTACATGGTGTGCATTTTTTTCTTTACATTCACTGTTAAATTCTTGTTTGCAAAGTTAAGCATTGGAAAATATGTATTTATATATTCCTGTTATTAATCATTGCCCGTAGAAGTTAAACGTAATATCGTATACAAAAACGAAATTAGCGCCGAATGATACCAAATTAAAAATAAATTTCTTTTAGACTTAAAAATACTGAATTAAATTACGTGATAATGATCAATAATGTTAAATTATCTTTGATCTAAATTAACATAGCGAAATATTAAAAGATAGAGAACAGCGTAGTTAAAATTTTTAATCAATCGCTGTACATAATCGTGATAGCCTAGTGGTTAGCTCATTGACGTGAACGTTGAAAGTCGGTGGTTCGAATCCTGGTCGAGCTCATTACGTTTCGGGTATAAAAAGGAAAATGTTAATAGTGGTTTTTTGTCGTGTTTGAATAATAAAAAAAAAAAAAACAAACAATTTTTTTTCCGGATTAGAGTACCGCCAACAATCATCTAGTTTTTTTTCGAAATTTTTATGGAATTTTTATTTTTTTTCCCGTTGTAATGTTACCGAGTAAATTATTCGTGATTTTGAATCCTTCCCTCGTCAAAAAGATATTTTTCTTATTGTTTATTTAAATTTTTTTAATTTATGTATAAAACAGTATTTTTCTATTTATTTATTTTTTTTGCACTTGATCGTTTTATTTAAAATCCTAATCATACATATTAACCAAAACATTAAATCCGAACTGGATTAAATTATAAAATTCTTTCCAGCATTTTTTTTTTTGTGAAATTTGCCCACTTTTCATAAATTTTTTTTTATTTTGTTCTGATAAAATGTTAGAAACTGTTCATAGATTCATAATTAATTATCGCCTAGTAAGCTAATAGAATAAGGTACATATTTTTTTTGGTAAGAATTTTTCTTTTAATGAATTAAATAAATTGTTATTTAACATGAAATTCTAAATTTTGAAGCGTTCTGATTTCTAGTCAATCCATTCGGTAGGTTAAAAATATGTTTGTCAGGGATCATGCCTACACCGGTAAATAAGCTAAAGCGTGATCATGGTGGGAAGGGGAACTTGCATGTTGCCATCTATACTTGCATTGGTCGACTTAGCTAGGCGGTATTTACTTTTGAAACTCTTCTTTTATTTCTCTTTTACTTGTTTTTCTTAAGCATGCATAATTTTAATAATCATATCTAAAGTTATAATTGTGTTTAGATTAAAGAACATACCCCATTTGCGACGAGCAAGGAGCCGGAATTCAAATGCATGCTATCTAAACATCGAACTCAACAATTTCATTTGTTAATAATTTCGTTATT
The DNA here is from genome assembly GCA_930367215.1 of Pollenia angustigena. Lineage (NCBI taxonomy): Eukaryota > Metazoa > Arthropoda > Insecta > Diptera > Polleniidae > Pollenia > Pollenia angustigena. The sequence goes on along the minus strand of OV884061.1, from coordinate 2,477,053 downwards.
TGCTACAGATATAATTATTTTTGGCGCCCAACGTGGGGCCCACACATATTTACTACTAATTAATGACATCTTTTGAATTTTGTTCAAACAATGTGTGGCTCTCAAACAACTTTTCTTTTACTTTTTTTTTTTTTTTTTTTTTTTTTTTTTTTTTTTTTTTGTCCCACTATTCTAGTTTTCGAATACTTCTTTTTCTATTAACAATTTTTTTTCCTCTCTCGAGTGGAAATTTTAGTGAGCAGAAAAGTTTCAGCGTGCTACGTGCATCGGTAAACCGTCGTTAAACCTCTCGACAGAGTTTTCTGTTTAATTTTTTTCTCGAATTTTTATATTAGTTTTCTGGAAATGCTACATTCTGGAGAAATCCCTCCAAAGATAGACCGCAAACACCTTAATTATATAAATATTCGATTTATTTCTACATTTATGTGAAGGGTAATTTAGTTTGGAAATGACTTAATTTAGAATCTTTCACGATAAGTACCAACTAACATTTCCTCTGCTTCTGTTTTTGCATGTTCTCATACTGTCACTTTTTTTTCTACTTTCATTGTAAATACTAGCAATGTTGATTAAAATCTTATAGTATTTTCTTTACCTATTCGATGGATGGGATTAGAAATCAAACGCGTTTAACAATTATATAAAGTTTACCAGTAAATTATTTGGGGGAGAAATATATACACATACATTGTATATATATCTACATATTATCTATTTATTTCAAAGGAATTAAATAGCAATAGTAATTTTTTTATTAATTAATAATTTTTTTTACCAGCAGTTTTTTTTTCTATTTTTTTTTTTTTTAATTTTTCTCTTCAATTTTAAAGTGTTTTTTTCCACCGTAACGTTTCTGAATTTATTTTTAAAAATGTCGCTTGAGAAAAATACCGAAGATTTGGTTAACCTTAGTAATGTGTTGCAAAACTGTGGTGTTTGTAATAATGTAGTCACCAGTTCAGCATATGCTTGCAGATCTAATTGCGGACATTATTTTCATAAGTCCTGTTTTCAAAAATATCTGAAGACAAAGCAGATATGCCCAATATGCGGTAGCAAACTTTCGCTTCTGTCAGCTAATCCATTAACAGTAAATAGTCCGATTGTGCCACCTCCTCCGATCGTTACAAGATCTCAGACTCAGCGAGCGCAAGAATTCGATGTGAATAGGGATACTATCCTCCCACGACACCAACAAAGTCTGGGGTCCCACGAAATGAGGAGTCAAATAACTTATTTTTGTCAACAAGTTCACCCCAAGACCAACGGGATTATATAAGAAATCTGGTAACAGCCGCTGTAGGTGCTCAGCAAGCCGGATTGCTTTCTTCTCTTAGCCAACAGTTGACGAAATTAGTAGAATCGAGTATGGAAAGTGGTCTTAGAAGGTTAAGTCTAGGTCAATCAGGAAATGATGATTTGCAGGCTAGAGCAGTTGAGGCTAATTCAGATTCTCGAATGCGAACTTTGCCTTCAGTAGAACAGCAGACGTTAGAACAGCTTTTAGGGTTGCCTTCAAATGGGGGTTTGAACCGTAATGATTCTTCGTCCAATCCAGCTAACGTGAATTCTTATAATTGTGGTTCATCCTCTACTTCAGTAGTGTGTTTGAAAGAGTTCTAGCGCAACTACGCCATACAAAGTTGGGAGCAAGCCGTAACCCAGTAAACAATTTAATGTAAAAACTATCGCCTATATATCGCCTTCTTATGGCCTCCAATTTAGGAGCATGCAAGCAAACAATTGTTTGCTGGGTTATACATTCACTCCTGAGAAATAGAGGCAAAAGGGACATGACTTGTAAAAAAAAGTTGTTTATTTATAATTTTTAAAATTTTGTGAGGGATGATAATTTTACTTGTGCATAAGAATTTGTGGGAAAATTTTTTTTTTATTTATTTAGTAGCAGGTGTTAAATTTCTTCGTGTACGTGTCTTGAAGATTTTAAAATTTTGTGAGGGATGATAATTTTACTTGTGCGTTTTCGTATTAACGATAAAACTGATCGTGGAATAATTATTTTTAGTTTTTCAGTTATTGTGTGTGTGTTTAGAATAGTTAATGACTTTGTTGCATAGGTTTTCTAGTGACTTTTTATATACATACCTCGGTAGGCTTGTGGGATAGTGAGCTAATCTCAGTATAAGGGTTGCATATTTGATTATAACCAGAGACTCTGGTCTGTTTCACTATAGCAGACTAAGGATCTAAGCAACTATTGATCGGTTGTGTGTGTGTGTGTATGATTGATAACGATTATTCATGTGAAAAGTAGGATTCCATCCACTTTTTTTTTGTATCAACAGCAACCAGCTGCACATTAACTGTGTTACCTTAATTAATTAGCATAAATACTCAGAATTATATTATAAAAAACAGTAGAAAGTAACGTCTTGATTAATATTTTGCCTTATCGTACTCTACTCCTCCTTATTTATAACAACAACAACAACAACAACTTAGAATATACATGAATAGAGCTGACGCAGCTGTGACAAGTCAAACAGAAAACAAAAACTAAGAATGTTTGGTTTTCTGAAATTCTTTAATTCTACTAAAATAAGCCCCGCCCCTTATTTATAAATTTTTTAACTAATGAAATATGACGGGACTGTACCAAAAATATGCTTAATTGTGAAAAAATTTTTGTATAAATACCGCTGTTATTTCTCAATCGAAATCAGTTTTGTTTGACAAATCATAAAGTGTACTTTAAATTTTTAATTACTTAAATAAAAAAAAAAATATTATCCTAAAATAAAAATGGTTTCTTTTGCGTGTAACTATTGTGAAAGAGTGTTTACACAAAATAAAAACTTAACGCGTCATATTAGATTATTTCATGATGGTCCGTCAACATCATGGAACTTGAAAACATACATGTGTATTACATGCAACTTGAAATTCGCAAATCGCGATGAATTTCATAAGCATAATCATTTAACCGAACATCTTAAAGAAATAAGTGAAGCTAAGGATGTTTATTGCGATGCATGTAATATACATATATCAAAATCAAAATTTAATTACCATTTGAGAACAAGTAAACATAAATTTAATTGTGAAAAATCTAAAGACAATAATAACGTGAAGTGTATAAAATCTACTTTTAAAAACCGCATTGCCACATATCTACTGGAGAACGAGGATTCAAATAATTTATTGCCCGAAAAGTTTCTAGGTGAAATAAAACCGAAAATAATTCAATTGTTGAAGAATATTATTCAGAAGTATTCTGCAATAAAATTCAACATTGAGTTATTTTGCGAGTATGTGCTGGTAAAGGAAGAAGAGGACTCATGCACTATCGACATGAAATCTCATCAAACAAAAATGGTCATCTTAAATGCTGCATCAACAACAGATGAAATTCTTAAGCTTTATGACGACCATTGCAATATTGTTATGATAAAGATGAGCGAGTTTCAGGAGCGAGATAGTGGATGGGCCTTAATAGAGATCTCCCATCTTGAAATGAATATCAATAAATATAGCTCTATCAAAGGATCGCAATACCTTCCTTTACCAGCAACAATAATGAGAAAGAAAGCCTGTATAAACGTTCAAAATAAAGACGAGTACTGCTTCAAGTGGGCAATAATATCAGCAGGTTCTCCAGTCAGTATTGATACCAATAAATGTTCATCATACAAAATTCAAAATATCGAAGATGACATCATTTTACTAAATAATGGAATCACACTAAATTTCAAAAACTTGAGTTTTCCTCTAGCGGTAAGCCAAATAAGAGATTTCGAGGAAAATAATCCTCAAATCAGTGTGAATGTGTTTGGATTAGAAGGTGATGTAATCGTAGGGCCATACTACTTCACAAAAGAAGAGAAATCCAAACACTTCAACTTATTACTGCTAGAGGACGGTGAAAGATTCCATTATGTATGGATCAAAAATATTTCAAGGTAGGTTAATAATATTTAAATAGTATTTATATGTATATATTTAAAAATTTATATTTATTTAAATTATTTTCTTTTTTTTTTTCATTTAATTATAGATTGCTAAGTAGTCAACTATCAAAATATAATGGACAACTTTATATCTGCAACACTTGTTTAATTCATTTTCATACTGAGTCATCGTTAAAAAAGCACCAAGATGAATGCAACAAAATTGTGACAAGGATGCCTACTGCGGAAAAAAGTTTAGTGAGCTATAAAAATTTCAAAAAGCAAATGGATGTGCCTTTTGTTGTATACGCTGATTTTGAATGTATATTGGAAACAGTCAACATTCAAAATTCTACGAAAGTAAAATCGACACAAAAGCACATTCCATTTGCTTACAGCTATTATATTAAGTGTTCATTTGACTCAAGTTTAGATATATTTAAAATCTATAGTGGTGATAATTCACCAAGACATTTTTTCAATAGTTTAGTTAGGGATAATATAGATATTTATACTAATTATTTAAGTATAGTCAAGCCAATGAATTCCTTGACACTACTTCAACAGATAAGACAAAATGAAGATACAAATGGTCATATTTGCAATAAATTTTTATCTGTTGAAGATCGAGTAGCTGACCATTGTCATCTTACTGGCGAATATAGAGGTCCGGCCCACAACAAATGTAATTTAGAATATCAAATCGCCAGTTTCATACCAATATTTTTTCATAATCTTTCGGCATATGATTGTCATTTGTTTGTAAGAGAACTGTCATCAATTGAAGGTGATATTAATATAATTCCTTTAAACAAGGAATTATATATTTCAATATCAAAAAAGATATCGGTAAATGAAAAGAAAACAATTGAATTACGTTTTCTAGATTCATTAAGATTCATGCCATCTAGTTTAGACAAATTATCGAGTTATTTAACCGATGATGACTTAAATATGATAAAATCTAATTTTACAAATGACAATGAATTTAGTTTAATGAAGCGTAAAGGTGTCTTTCCGTATGACTATTTGAATTCTGTGAATCGTCTCCAAGAGACTCAATTACCACCCCGTTCAGTATTTTTCAATAAACTCACTAATGAGTCGTGTAGTGAGGATGATTATAATCATGCCGAAAAGGTATGGTCTACATTCCAATGTAAAACCTTAATGGATTATCTACTTTTATATTTAAAAGTAGATGTTCTCTTGTTATGCGATATTTTTGAAAATTTCCGCAAGATCTGTAAAAACATTTATAATTTAGATCCCTCGCAATATTATACCATCCCAGGTCTATCGTGGGATGCAATGTTAAAAACAACTAAAATTGAGTTAGAATTGCTAACTGATATTAACATGTATAATTTTGTTTTCCGGGGTATTAGGGGAGGTATTGTACAATGCAGTAAACGTCATTCCATTGCTAACAATAAATATATTAGTGATTATGATTCAACCAAGGAATCAAATTATCTAATGTATTTAGATGTGAATAATTTATATGGTCATGCAATGTCACAATATCTCCCCTATAAAAATTTTAAATGGGTTGAAGACGTTGAAAATTTCAATATTGCAAACATTGAAGAAACTTCCGATTTAGGGTATATATTGGAAGTAGACTTAGAATATCCATCCACATTACACGACTACCATAATGACTTACCGTTTTGTGTTGCAAATAAAAAAATAGAAATAATGAAACAGGTAAAATTAATTGCGGACTTAAATGATAAAACAAACTGTGTAATCCATTACAGAACATTACAACAATGTCTTCAACATGGATTGATTTTAAAGAAAATTCATAGAATTCTTCAATTTAATCAATCCAATTGGTTGAAGATATACATTGACTTGAACAATCACCATAGGACGTTAGCAAAAAACTCTTTCCAACAAAATTTCTTTAAATTATTAAATAACGCTGTGTACGGTAAAACTATGGAAAACGTTGATAAACGTAAGGACATTAAAATAGTATGTGAATGGGAAAGCAGGGGTAAGAGATTAGGTGCTAGAGCTCTTATAGCTAGACCCAATTTCCATAGTTCGTTAAAAATTCATGACGATATGGTTGCTATTGAGTTGGGAAGAGTAAAGACTGAATATAATAAACCCATTTACATCGGATTTTCGGTTTTAGAGTTATCAAAATGGAAAATGTATAATTTCCATTATGATTACATGAAACCGAAATATCTCGATAATATTAGTTTGAACTATATGGACACCGATTCCTTCATATATGATGTAAGAACAAATGACATGTATGATGATATTCGAAATGATATTAGCACCCATTTCGATACATCTGCATATCCGCAAGATAATGCTTTTAACATACCATTGTTAAATAAAAAAGTATTGGGTATGATGAAGGATGAGTGCAATGGCAAAGTTATAAAGGAATTCATTGGCTTAAGAGCGAAAATGTATTCGATAAAAATTGATAGGGAGGATAAGGAAATTAAAAAAATTAAGGGTGTTAAACACTCTGTAATAATTTAGCTGGGATAAATTATTCTTAAGCGTTGGATGCCAACGGGGGTGGAGCTTTACCTGAGTGGAATGGCATGGGTTACTATAATTACTCGGGAAGTAATTATAGTAAAAATATAGAAAAGAGAAATAGGGTATGAGTGAGGGTAGGGTACATAAGCTTGGGTTCTCTGGACTTACCTTGCTTGACGCCGTGGGGAATAAAAACTCTTGTGATTTTAAATTCTTTCTTCAAATAAATGGTAGCAATTTTATTGTGTATATAAGGACTTAAATGATTCCGGGAATAATCTTAGGTTATAGCCACTTCCAAATTATTTCAATTACGATTCAATAAATTTATCCATAGCAAAAATTTATGTGACTTTAAAATTAGCAAAACTTGTAATAACATAAATGTAATTCAATTTAGGTTTTAATTTTGGTGCACAATCCTTTAGGTAAATTTTCAGTAGGTAGGTATTTTGATTTAATTTAGACAAATTCTTTAGGATTGAATTTAGGCAAATTTTATTTTAGATTTAATTTAGACAAATTTATTAGGATTTAAGTTAGGCAAATTTATTATGATTTTATTTAGAAAAATGTATTAGGATTTAATTTAGGCAAATTGTATTTTAGTTTTAATTTAGAAAAATGTATCAGAATTTACTTTAGGCAACTTTTATTTAGTTTTAATTTAGACAAATGTATCAGAATTTAATTTAGGCAACTTTTATTTAGTTTTAATTTAGACAAATGTATCAGAATTTAATTTAGGCAGCTTTTATTTAAATGTACATCAGGCAATTTGGCCTTTTGGCAAACGTTATTTACGCTTCACTGCACTTATGAAATCTTTGGGCAAATGTAAAAATACTAGTCACTTTAGGCAAATGTTAATTTCTTTTTTGTTCTCTTTTTTTTACTTTTATAATTTTCTTTAAACCAACGATTTGAAGTGAACACTTTGATGATTGAAACACAAGTGCCGAAAATGGCAAAACATAAAAGGCAAGAAGCCGCGCGTTACTTATGTTTTCGTTGAGTTAAAAAGAACAAGAAAAATTGACATTTGACATGTTCTTAAATAGGGTTGACATGTATTGATTTGATATGTCAGGGTTAGCAAACACAAAAGTGCAAACCGGAACGTGTTTGAATGTATTGTTTCAAATGTGTAAATACACATGTTCAATGGAAGTGAAAATAAATTAATTAATTTTAATAACATTCTACTAAGTGTAAATGGCAATTAAAAAATACATATAAATAAGCTTAATTAATTTGGTGTTCAAACTTCGTTTGGACATGCTCCCGGCCTCGCTTTAGGTAGCAAAATTATTTGTGGCACTTAAGACATTGGCCAATGATTTTATGGCTTCCACAAGTACGCTGCTGTCTGGAACAGTTGTTGGAGCGGGTGGTTGACCACTGGCTCGTTGTTGACGAGGTTGCCTAGTCGCACGAGTTGGTTGCGGATGTAGAAGAGTGTGGTGGAGTTGGTCGCACTCCCTGCAAGTAACCAAAGAAGTGCACGACCTTAACTTGTGGCTTTTTGCCAAGCAGTTCACGCAATATTTGTGCCTAAGTACCACGGTTTTTCTCATTCGTGGGCTCATCCTGAGAAATCTGGGGCACAAACGTAAGGCGTGATAGTTTTCGCAGACCATGCACCTGTATACATCTGCTGCACGAAGTGTTGAACGGGGTTCAATACGCTGCCTGCGACTGACGCTGTTGTGTTGGCTGCGGCTATGACTGATGCGTAGGGTGCGACTTTGGCTACGACTATGGCTACGATTGTGGCTGTTATGCTGGTTTCTGCCTTGGCTGTGATTGTGGCTTCGACTACGGCTGTTGCTGCGTGTGATGATCACTCTCCGGTTATTCCTAGGATAAAAATGCATGAATGAGTGTTTTCGATTTAAGAGAGATGGTTTATGGAACATGGTTAATAGATGTTAATAAGTGATGAAATTATGTATTAGAGTAGGGATTTAAATTAAAGTTAAACTATCAGAGAATTATCTCAGGGTTTTCTTCATTCAAGAATGGGAGGTAGCAAAGTTTGACTATCGGTCGAGTTTAATTCCCGTGACACGAATATCTGCAATACGTACGTTTGTATCGGAACCTGGATAGGTTTTGACTACTCGACCTAGACGCCATTCGTGAGGGGGTTGCAAATCATCAATAACGACTACCAAATCTCCAGTTTGAAGGTTTCTGGCTGAATTTTTCCATTTGTATCGCTTATGGAGGGATTTTAAGTAGTCTTCTTTCCATCGAATTGAAAATTGATGGTGAATAACTTTTAACTTTTCCCATCTGTTGATAACGGACATTTTTTGGTAGTTTTGCTCTGGGAAAGCCATTAAGGGAGCCCCTCTAAGAAAGTGCCCAGGAGTTAAGGCGGTCAAATCTGTAGGATCCTCAGATAGTGCAGAGATGGGACGGGAGTTGAGAACCCCTTCTATTCGAGCTAGAATAGTAGTGAATTCCTCGAAGCTGAATTTGTGAGGGCCAGCTAGTCTTTTAAAGTGAAATTTAAAGCTTTTCACAGCCGCCTCCCATAAACCGCCCATATGTGGCGCATGTGGTGGTATGAATTTGGGAGACTTCGTCGTCCCATTGTAGGCCCTCCAACCATAATTGTTGCATTAACAATTTTGCTCGGATGACGATTGGGGCTACCCATCCGGCGGGATCAAAAAGCTTAGCAACTGCCGAGAGAATCTGCCGCTTAGTGATTTTTGTGGCTTTATCAATTGTGGAAAAATTGTATGAAAATGAATCGTTTAAGGCGTTCCACTTGATGCCAAGGGTTTTTGTGGAGCTTGTTTCATGAAACCGAAGAAAATCTGAATCGTACAGATCTTCATGTGGTAAATGAGAGAGTAGCTGGGGGTCGTTAGCCGTTATCTTTTTGAGTGGCAATCCCGCTGAGTTTAGGACTTCAATAAGTTGAGATTGGGCATTTAGTGATTCTTCAATTGAGTATCCTCCCGATAAAATATCATCGACATACGTTTCCTTGCGTAAGATTGATGATGCTTTAGGGTGGGTGGATTCAGAATCTGAGGCTAACTGGAGTAGGGTTCGTATCGCTAAATAAGGGGCACAGTTTACTCCGAAAGTAACTGTTTTTAATTGGTAGTCTTTTATAGGGCTATCGGAATGAGGTTGAAATACAATCCTTTGAAAGGGCCTATCGTCATGGTGTACGAGAATTTGGCGATACATTTTTTGGATATCGCCACTAAAAACAAACTTGTATTTTCTCCAATTGAGAATTACAGTCATTTAGTCATTTTGGAGAGGTGGGCCTGTGTAAAGAGTATCGTTTAGGGAAAACTGAGATTTTGTTTTTCTCGAAGCATTGAATACCACTCTGACTTTAGTGGTTTTGTGTTCTGGGCGAACAACTGCGTGATGTGGCAAGTAGTAAGAATTTACTTTGCCCTTAGATATGAGTTCCTGCGGGTTAGCTTCTTCCATATGATCAAGGGTTAGATATTCATTCAAGACCTCTTGATATGTGGATTGTATCTCGGGATTTTTGGCTACAGTTTGCTCCATTCTAGCATATTGCGCTAAGGCTATGAACCGTGAAGGGCCGAGAAAGATTTGTTCGGGGAACTCAGGCCTAAAGGGTAATCTGACCATGTATTTGCCATTTGTATGACGAGTAGTGGTATTCGTGTAAAAGCTTTCACAAAAATCGTCTTCAGCAGAGTTAGAGTGGTTTTTTGGCAATTCTTCTTGCTCCCAAAATTTTCTTAAAATGTCTTTTAGCTCTGAGGCCTCTGTTGTGTTAACTGAGGTGGTAAAAGATTGAATTTGCTGCGTTTTTATTGGGCCACTTAGAACCCAGCCAAAGACGGTATTGTATGCTGAGGTTTGTCCACAAATATTCTTTTTTATGCCAGCAATATTAAGGAAATGTTCATGGTCATTGCCGAGGATTAAATCTATTTGCGATGATTGGTTAAAGGTTGGGCCGGCAAGATCCAATTCCGCAAGTTCTGGCGAGTGGGGTATTTTGAAAGTACAAGCTGGTAGTCTTTTAGTTACCTTTGGCAATACAATAGCCTTAATAGGGATTCTGAGATCATATCTTTTAGCGTATAATACTAGGGAACACTCTTTAGTGGCGGTTTGTTTCTGACCGCCAATGCCTACTATTTCGAAGTTGTTTTTCTGATAAGAAAGGTTGAGACGATTTTGTATTTTTTCACTTAAGAATGTTCGTTGAGAACCCGGATCAATCAGCGCTCTGATTGTGAACAACTGACCTCTATTTTCAATCTGCATTAATGCCGTACGTAGAAGCACGTTATCGTAACATGTAGAGTGATTGGCATGAACTTGGCTTGATGTGTGGGGATATTCATCTTGCCGATTGTCATTGTGAGATTGAGCTACATTAGACAGTGATTTGCGAGTTGCATTAAAGTTTGAATTTTCATTTGGTTTTGAAATTTCTGATTGGGGAGTGGAGAACCTTTGGCCCATATGCAATAGTGTGTGGTGAGGTTTTTTGCAATTTAGACAAGTGTATTTACTAGGACAATTGGCTTTTAAGTGAGATGAAGCTAAGCAGTTGTTACAATATTTGTTTTTAAAAACGAAATCTACTCTTTATTGAACTGTGAACGATCGAAATTTGGTACATTTTCTTAATGAGTGTTTTTCATTACAGAGTTTACATGACGTGTCGTTAAGACTTTCTTGTGAAACATACGTATGAATTTTAGAGTTATGTGTACTTGGAGAATTAAAAGTACCTTTCGATGTTTTTATATTCGTAAGACGCTCTACTGCCTCATATCTATCAATTAAAAATTGGGACATTTGTGACCATTTTGGCAGGTCTCGAGGGGATGACAAGGATTGTTCCCAAAGTGATAATGTAAATTCTGGCAGTTTAGTAGATATCAAACGAATTAGAATTGGGTCCCAGCTGTCGACCTCAACGCCAAGTGTCCTAAGTGTTGCTAGGGAATCGTTTACTGACGATTGGATTTTGCGAATTGATTCGCTATCTTCTTTAGTTGCAGGGGTTATATCAAAAATAATTTTTATTTGGTTATCAACCAATACACGTTTATTTTCGTACCTGGCTTTTAGCGCATTCCAAACCAGTTCAAAATTATCATGGGATAGGGGGTACCGTTTAACTATAGCGCCTGCTTCATCTCTCGTTATATTTCTAAGATGATATAATTTTGTGACGGGAGACAGTTTGGTGTGATTGATATACACCGCAGTGAACATGTCACGGAATGAGGGCCACTGTTCATAACTGCCTTTAAATACTTCAGTGTCGCAAGGAGGGAGTTTAATACAATTGGCAGAATTGTCAGACACGAAGTTTAGGGTAAGAGCTTGTTGTGGGAGAGAGTAGCGGGCTGAAGCTTCAAATCCTGGGATATTGGTACCTAGTCGAAATGCCTTCATGAGGTCAAGAATTTGTGAGGTACAAACATAATACGCGTCTACACACGCCTCGAAATTTGCTTTTGCTTCTTCTTTGAATTGTGGTTTAACTAGATCTTCGTTGGCTAACATCACTTTTTCGTAAGAAGCATCTACCTTTAGCCATCTTGCATCTAAATATTTTAATTTGACTTCAAGGATTGATTCATTTTGTTCTTCAACCGGGGTTCTATTGAATCTCTCGCAAAATTGAAGTAAGTGGTCGCAATCAAATACGAACCGTTCTTTTGGAGAGTTAATTGATTCATTGTGTGAAGTAGAAGTCATTTTGCCTGATAGATTTAGTGCAAGTGAGGATACGTTTGAAATATTGCAAGCACGTTTACTAAGCGTTTGGGTTCTACTGTATAATCGCACTATGTTTATCGAGCTTCAATAGGGGTTTAATCTAAAAAGTTTTCTTATTTTCGAACGTTTAGGGTATTCGAGTGTAACACTAGGTACCTTTATTATAGAGTTAAATTTAAGAAAATTATTATTTTCGAGAATTTGGAGATGTATGGCGCTAGAGGTTATTATCTAGTTTAATTATAAGTGTGATTTGAAAAAAACTTTTCCTATCTTCGAGAATCTAGTGGCTATATGAGTATAGCAGCAGTTACTTTTATTTAGTGTAGTTATAAATGTATTTTCAGAAAAACTCTTGATTTTGAAAATCTCAAGGGCTATGTGAGTATATCATTAAATGTTACTGTTCAGTTTAATTATTTGTGAAAAGCTTGATTTTAAAAATCTTGGGGCTATGTGAATATAGCACTAGATGTTTGTATCTAGTTTAATATGAATTTTAAAATTTGCAAATTTCTTTTAACTTTCGGAAATTTAGGGGCTATGTGAGTATAGCGCTAGATAATATCTAGTTAAATTGAATTTAATTTGAAAAAATTGTTTTTATTTTCGAAAATGTAGGGGCTATGAGGTATAGCACTAGATGTTGGAATCTAGTTTAATAATGGATTTTTTTTTTTTAAATTCTTTTTATTTTCGAAAATGTAGGGGCTATGAGGTATAGCACTAGATTTTATTATCTAGTTTAAGTATGAATTTTTAAAAATTGTTTTAATTTTCGAACATTTAGAGACTATTTGAGCATAGCGCGTGATATTATCTAGTTTAATAACTGTGAAACATTGATTTTTGAAAATTTTTAGGGGCTATTTGAGTATAGCACTAGATGTTTGAATCTAGTTTAATAATGAATTTTTAAAAATTCTTTTTATTTTCAAAAATTTAGGGGCTATTTGAGTATAGCTCTAGATAATATCTAGTTAAATTGAATTTAATTTGAAAAAATTGTTTTTATTTTCGAAAATGTAGGGGCTATGAGGTATAGCACTAGATGTTATTATCTAGTTTAAGTATGAATTTTTAAAAATTCTTTTTATTTTCGAAAATTTAGGGGCTATTTGAGTATAGCTCTAGATAATATCTAGTTAAATTGAGTTTAATTTGAAAAAATTGTTTTTATTTTCGAAAATGTAGGGGCTATGAGGTATAGCACTAGATGTTATTATCTAGTTTAAGAATGAATTTTTTAAAAATTCTTTTTATTTTCGAAAATGTAGGGGCTATTTGAGTATAGCTCTAGATAATATCTAGTTAAATTGAATTTATTTTGAAAAAATTGTTTTTATTTTCGAAAATGTAGGGGCTATGAGGTATAGCACTAGATGTTATTATCTAGTTTAAGTATGAATTTTTAAAAATTCTTTTTATTTTCGAAAATTTAGGGGCTATTTGAGTATAGCTCTAGATATTATTAAACAGAATTTTATTATTCTCGAAATTTTGGGGCTTTTTGTTTATAGCGCTAGATAATATTATCTAGTTTAATTGTAAATTTTGTTTGAAAAATTATTTTTAATTTCGAAAAATTTAGGGGCTATGAGGTATAGCGTTCAATAATATCTAGTTTTCAATTTGGACTCGAACAAATTGATAATAAAATAATTATTAATGTGTTTCCCATATTTTATAGGGCCTAACGGAATCAGGAGATTAATTTAATTAAATATGGGCGTTTAAATAAACTTTGCGGGATTAGAGATTTTGAATGATAACATTCTCAAAGTTTAAATTATTGAACATTAAATTAATCGGACTTGCTTTAAAAAGACTTGATTTTAACCGATAGTATTCTTGAAAATGATTTTATAGTTAGAAATAATTTCGTTAATATTAAATGGGATTACTGGGATAAATGGGATTGCAGTATCTTTTTATACGATATGGCAACACTGAGTAAAACACAATAATTTATTTGTCAATAAAATTTTATTTATTTATTTAATATATTGTACATATTGTTTAAATTTTAATTTAAATTGTTAATTCAATTGATTTATTTTCTATAGGGTAAATATTTACAAAAATTTATTTTGTTAACGATTTAAAATTCCAATAGATGTGAGTTTAATTTGATTCCAATATTTTATTAATTTTGGTGTACTTCCTTCTTTGTATTGAACTGTATTAATCCTCAGTGCTTTTATATGAGTACAATTTTTGCATTAGTGACTTAAAGAGTTTTAATCACAAAGCAATTGATTGTCGATATCCTTTTTCTTTTTGCAGTGGACTGTATAATTTCTTCTTATTTTCTTTTCTTCTTTTAAATCACTTTATTAATGCATTACAGGGCATTAAACACAAACATATATTTGTTGTTTAATTTGCAGAGAACACAATGTTTTTTACGTATGTACATATGTTTGTACGCATGTGAATACCGAGTACGCAATTTACAAGCAATTTTAGGGGTGGGTAATAAAGTTAAGAGAGCGCACGTGAGCAATGAACCGTATAGAGTAATTTAATGACTTAACAAGTTACCGAATTAAAACAAAGAGATTTTGTTTTAACTTTAAGTTTGATTAAGAGAGCGCAAAAATTAACATGTATGCGAGAGTTTTTAAAGATTTAACAAGTTACAAGAACAAAACAAATATGTAGATTTTGTTTTGAGTTCAAATTGTTAAAGAGACCGCAAGAATAAAATTGTTAAAGAGTTATATCCATAAACTAAAGAGATTATTTTTCCTTTAAGTTTAAATTAAAGTGCAAGCAAGTAAAATAGTGCAAGCGTTTTAACAATGATAAAAGCGAATGAACAAGCAAACAGTATAACAAGAATTGGTTTTTTATTTAACCTTGATATTACTTTTCGTTGACCTTTTTGATTCTTTCCTTTCTTTTGTTATTATTGTTGGAAAATAACGGAGTTGGTTTCGTTTCTTATTTTTGATGTTTCCATATACCTAGCCTTGAAATTTTTTAAGGTATGCTTTCTGTTATTTTTGTTTTTGTTAATTTGCGGTATTTTTTGTTATGTTTGTAGGTATATATGTACATATGTATAAAAATTTGGGATTAATTTGTTTGAATACCTAGTTGCGGTATTTTTGTTGCGGTATACCTACTTCTTATTTTTTCTTATGGCAATTGTTTTCAGTGGCTTTTCGTTAAAATTTTGTCTCGTTTTACTTTAATTTTCGTTTCAATTTATGCCTATCAATTTTTATGAATTTTGTAAATTTGTTCACCAGTTTCCCGCTTTATACTGTATGCTTGCTTGTAGATCTGTATGTGAGTCAACAGGTAGGTGTGTATGTATATGGGTTACGTACTTACAGTTTTGATGTTGGAATTGATTTGGCTTTACCTAGGTGTTACCATTGTTAAAGTCCTCTGGTTCCTTCTTGTTTTTTGATTTAGACCCTGTAGTCTTGGCGTTTGTTAGGCTTCACTAGACCGTGTAGTTATTCCAGGCTCGATTGGACCATGTAATAATTTAGCTGGGATAAATTATTCTTAAGCGTTGGATGCCAACGGGGGTGGAGCTTTACCTGAGTGGAATGGCATGGGTTACTATAATTACTCGGGAAGTAATTATAGTAAAAATATAGAAAAGAGAAATAGGGTATGAGTGAGGGTAGGGTACATAAACTTGGGTTCTCTGGACTTACCTTGCTTGACGCCGTGGGGAATAAAAACTCTTGTGATTTTAAATTCTTTCTTCAAATAAATGGTAGCAATTTTATTGTGTATATAAGGACTTAAATGATTCCGGGAATAATCTTAGGTTATAGCCACTTCCAAATTATTTCAATTACGATTCAATAAATTTATCCATAGCAAAAATTTATGTGACTTTAAAATTAGCAAAACTTGTAATAACATAAATGTAATTCAATTTAGGTTTTAATTTTGGTGCACAATCCTTTAGGTAAATTTTCAGTAGGTAGGTATTTTGATTTAATTTAGACAAATTTATTAGGATTGAATTTAGGCAAATTTTATTTTAGATTTAATTTAGACAAATTTATTAGGATTTAAGTTAGGCAAATTTATTATGATTTTATTTAAAAAAATGTATTAGGATTTAATTTAGGCAAATTGTATTTTAGTTTTAATTTAGACAAATGTATCAGAATTTACTTTAGGCAACTTTTATTTAGTTTTAATTTAGACAAATGTATCAGAATTTATTTTAGGCAACTTTTATTTAGTTTTAATTTAGACAAATGTATCAGAATTTAATTTAGGCAGCTTTTATTTAAATGTACATCAGGCAATTTGGCCTTTTGGCAAACGTTATTTACGCTTCACTGCACTTATGAAATCTTTGGGCAAATGTAAAAATACTAGTCACTTTAGGCAAATGTTAATTTCTTTTTTGTTTTTTTTTTTTACTTTTATAATTTTCTTTAAACCAACGATTTGAAGTGAACACTTTGATGATTGAAACACAAGTGCCGAAAATGGCAAAACATAAAAGGCAAGAAGCCGCGCGTTACTTATGTTTTCGTTGAGTTAAAAAGAACAAGAAAAATTGACATTTGACATGTTCTTAAATAGGGTTGACATGTATTGATTTGATATGTCAGGGTTAGCAAACACAAAAGTGCAAACCGGAACGTGTTTGAATGTATTGTTTCAAATGTGTAAATACACATGTTCAATGGAAGTGAAAATAAATAAATTAATTTTAATAACATTCTACTAAGTGTAAATGGCAATTAAAAAATACATATAAATAAGCTTAATTAATTTGGTGTTCAAACTTCGTTTGGACACACTCAGTAACAAATAAGTTAAATATAAGTGATTTTAGGAAATGTTTAGTTGATAAGAAATTATATTATGATTCTATGTATGTTTTTAAATCAAAGATTCATCAAATTTATACACAACATATTAGTAAGTTAGTTTTAAGTTATTTAGATGATAAGCGTTATATAAGAGAAGATGGTGTTGATACGTATGCATGGGGGCATTATAAAATAAATAAACCTTCATCACCATCATCATTACAACCATCAACAAATTTAAGTTTATATAAAGAATATATGGAAAATGATGATGATGATATTCTACTTAATGTAGATTTTAATTATCCCCCATCAATATCAACACCATCAAACATTTATAATGAATTGATGGAAGTTGATGATGATATCTTTTTAAATGTAAATATAGATTAAGTAGTTTAAAAGAATTTAAATATAGAATAAGTAGTTTTAAGGAGTCAAATGAACATTTAATATAATTCAAAAATAGTTTTTAAAACTCAACTAACGTAATTTAGATTATAAGTATGTAAATGTTCATTAAATATTTTATTAGAATCAATCATTGTTATTTAGATTGTAAGTATATAAATGTTTATTAAATAGTTTATAAGAATCAATCATTGTTATTTAGAATATAAGATTGTTATATGAAAAAATAAAAAAAAACATAATAAATAATAAATAAATAAAATATTTATAATATAAAAATTAAAAACAACCAGATTTTTTTTTTTATATTTTTATTGATTTTATTTATTGTATATATAGATAAAAGAAATAAAAATATAAAATTGTTTTTCTTATTTAAATTAGATTTTCTCTTTCAAGTAAAATAGCATTTTTCAAGGCGCAAACTCCATAGTTGTGATAACTGCAATACAGGTTTTCTGGATACTTTTCATTAAGTTTTTTTAAATTTATACATCCAAAATCCTCTATATTAAATACTTTCAACTGCAGCATTTTTTCCAACCATTTGCTTTTTTCTGTTCCTTTAACATATATTTTGCAATTTTTTAAATTATCTTTTAAGAAATTACAAACACTCTTAAACGATATTACTCCTATATTCCACTTAAGATGATGAAAATATTTGATTAACCAATATACTTCTTTTTGCTCCTTTTGCGATAAACAATTGAAATCAAAAGGTGGTTTTATAATGAAATTGATATATTCCTTTGAATTGAAAACAATTGCGACTTCTTTTACGATAAATTTGTTTGATTTTAGTTTAAAACCTTGTAAATCAATGAAAACGTGTTTGCAATACATCTTTTTTCTTCTTCTTTTTATTTATGATTTACGATTTATACAATTTTCCGAATTTGTCCCTTTAATGGTATATATTCAATGATTCGATCGTGAATGAGCATACAATAAGCTGATGTGTTTGCTGGAACATTAGTAGCTGTTTCAAATTCGATTTTAATATCAATAGGTCCACTAACTATAGATTCGTTTTGATAGCTTACATCTACTACTATAATTGGAGCATTATTTTTAAACTCTTGAGATGTCAAAAGAGGTTGGGAGTCTCGCATATAATAGCTTTCTTGAAATCTTAAATACATATCATATAGAATTGCATAACGTTCATTCTTAAACTTTATGTTAAGATCGTCATATGGATAAGACTCTGAATTTAAATGCACTTTTAAATTATTCAATTCGCAGTGTAGAAATTTCTTTTCATGTTGGAATGCAATCAAAACAAAACGAGGGCGTTCTCTATTTGCCGCCAGCTTAACATTCCACACATGATTAGTTGTCATATTTAGTTGTGGATTTATATGACAATCCCAACTTCTAAATGTAATTGGTATTGAAGTACCACTGTTTATTATTTTTATAGTATTTAATTTACTTAAATCAGATAGTTGTACATGAGGAATTCTCCACGATATACTTGAAATTGTTAATTTAGCCTTTTCGGTGGAAACAGTTGAATATACAAGATCCTCATCATTTTTATTACGTAATAGAATCAATTCATGTTTTGCATTCAATAATATTTTATTATAGTCTTCAGCGAATCCCAAAAACAATTTAAGTGGTACATAAAAATTAAAATATCCATTTACGAGAACAATATCATCAATTTTATTCCATCCAGCATTTTGCATTCCATTACTATCTATTGGTGATAGTGAAACCAAATTTTTAATAGTACTTGATATTCCTAAATGTCTCGTTTGATCAATTTCAACACCATTTACTTCGTAACGGATTTCATCAAACAGATGTGCTACAAAATTATTTTTTAATTTAAAGTTGGCTACAGAAGATACTAATTTTGTATTGCTTTCATCTTTAACAAATCCTTCTACATATATAAAACTTTCCGACGGTAAAACATACAAGTCTTGATTTTGTATTGTAATACGAATTTCATCGTTATTATTATAAGATTGTAAATATGGGCTATACGTATGGTAATCCTTTTTAATTATATTTTCATCGGATAAAGGTTTATCCAGTACATCTATTATTGAACTCATGGTTTCTTCAATTTTAAATTTAATGATTTAAGAAATTCTTTATTTGATTCTGTTAAGTTTATATATTTTAATGAACTCTTTAAATTTAATTTATTTTTCAATATTTTGTTAGAAGATGATGACTGTGATAATTGGTTTTTAGATGTTTTCTTATTGTAAATTATCATTATTTTATTAGTCTCAAATGTATTCGAATTGTAATTTCCTCTCCTCGGAAATTGAGTAAATCACCGTCTTGATCAACCACTCGCAGAGTAAGGGTGTTTATCTCTCGACAGTTGATTGGTAAATAAATGAGATTCCTAGGAATTTCATCTATTTTATAGCCAGGTGGGACATTAATGGCAAACTCATGCAAAGTATGTGCTTGGGAGTTATTCATGTATGTGTTGACAGCTATATTACTCTCAATACGTAAAAGATTAACTTTAAAAATATTAACTGGAAGATCTGAATAATATTTTTTATTAGGGAATAGAATATTTTCTTTAAATCCCAAAAGCTTGCCAATAGTATTTTCCTTATTAAAGTATATTGGATCATTAGAGTTTTTTATTCTAACTTGCATTGTATTATTATTAGCTTCAATGATAAGTTTATTTTGAGGACTATATCGATGATATTGTCCTTTAATATAATCAACTAAATCCTTCAATTCATAAGATCCAACCGGAATTTGAATTACTTGTTCACCAATATGAAACATATTATTATATACGTCTATATTTGGAATACTATTATATGAGTGAAAATCTGTTAGTGCACATTCATATTTTCCATTCAACTCAATTGGAGGAAAATAGTTAGCTGTCAACTCTGATGAGTTAGAGCTTAACGTTAGAGTTATTGACATTTCGACTGTTGAATTACAAATAAAGTAAAAAGCATAATATTCTTTATTTAAAAACAATTTATTTACATATATTTTTTTGTCTTTTCTTACAAAATAATACATTAACTCTTACATA
The DNA here is from genome assembly GCA_930367215.1 of Pollenia angustigena. Lineage (NCBI taxonomy): Eukaryota > Metazoa > Arthropoda > Insecta > Diptera > Polleniidae > Pollenia > Pollenia angustigena. The sequence goes on along the minus strand of OV884061.1, from coordinate 2,456,615 downwards.
CTAATTTTATTATTATATCTACTCTTACAAACTATAATATATCATTTCTATTAATCCAAGAATTATGTTGATTAGAAAATCCTAACCATTTTACATAGACCATTTCTCCCTAAGTTTTAAGAATTTTTTCAACAAGATATGTATTAGGAAATCGAGTTTTTGTAAGTTCATCATCATAGAAACCGCCTTTAATTGGATTGCCTTGATAGTCTTCCAATATATATGTCGAGGGAAAGGTAACTTTTACTGTTTTAATTTTAAAAATTTCTGTTGTCCAATTGGGAGTATAACCTTTTTCAAAAATGTGTTTATATTTACTTATGCGTACATAATCTCCAACATTAAATTTAGATTTTTTATATATTTTTGATGATTGTAGATTGTTTTCAATAACTTCATTTCGTTTTTAGAATTTACATCTATTGGTGCCATTTTAATGGTGCGATGAACTTTTCTATTATATTTATTAATTAGATCTTTGTAAATATCAAGCCAATAATATGATCCATTAAAACTAAATTCTTTCCACATTATTCCTTTTAGAGTTCGATTAAATCTTTCTATTATTGAGGCTTTCATTATACTATATGTTGAATAGTGATTGATATTGTGGTTGTCCATGAGGGTTTTAAATTTTTTATTGAAAAATTCTTTACCATCATCAGTATGCAAGTTTTTGGGAACTCGACCTAATTTTAAAATACTTTCCATTGCTTGAAATACTTCAGTTGCTGTTTTTGTTTTAAGTGCAACACCCCATGCAAACTTTGAAAAAGTATCAATGATAGTTAATAAATAACGATATTTTTTATTATATGTAGAATAGTTCCCCATTTCAACTAAATCAGCTTGCCAGAGATCATCTATACCTTTCATTACAACTCTTCGACGTATGAAATTTTTTCGAGCTGGTTTATGAAGTTCATTTACTAATTCTCTTTTTCTTAAATGCATTATTTGGTTTACCTTCTTTACTTAAGGGAATATAGTAACCTCCTGTTCTTTATTTTTAATATCAAGCCTGTTATATAGTTTCTGATTCAAGATCTTCATTCTTCTTTCAAAATCTTTTTTAATTTTCTCTATTATTTGATAAACTTCATTAATATTCTTGTTTAATTGATCCATTATCTCCTTCTCTGTTTCTTCAATTTGAGATTGTAAAAACATTTTATTGACACCATCGTTTTCTTCCAAAGCATTCGACATATGTTTGATTCTTTTGTTTTGAACGTCAATGTTGTTATCTCTATCCATAAAGAACCCAAACAGTTTAGGTGCATTCTTCATAGAAATTATATCACTTGTATCATTAATGTAATGTCCAAATTTATCAATAGACATTGTTTTGTGTTAATTTAATAGTTATTCAATAATGTTAGCTTCGTATAATTCTTCAATAATAGACACAATTTCGTTATTATGATTGCTGTGACCTGCAGCTTGTGATGCGAGCAGGAGTCTAAGTCGATCTATCAACTCATTTGGATCATCCCAGTATATATAGTTTGGTTTATTTGAATTCTAATCCATTAACCCACTTCCCATATAATTTTCTTTTGTTGTTAATGTATCAGATGAAGTGGGTGATTGCGGTATTGTGGTATATGAGTTCTTAGGTTTAATCAATTTTCTAATAATATTTCTGTATTTATATGCTCTTGTACCCCTTATGTTACCATCTATGGCATAACCCCTTTTATAGGCATTAGTATTAATTAATATCTTTTTATAAATATCTAACTCGGATTTATCATAGTTTTTTGGTATTTTTTGAAACATTAATGAAAATAAACCTGGAGTGAGTGCCCATATTTGATTTCCAACTTGAATCTTATCTTCATTAAATTTAATGTTACTATCACCAAATTTCCATTCATTGTTTGAATCTTTATGTATTCCATATAGTGTGTCTAATTCATGTCTTTTTTCTAGATATAACAAATCATTAAAATTTATGTTACTATTTAGATTTTCTGTTTCTGGTTGAGAATAAAAATCATCATCATCATAATCTTCAGAGTTACTTGCAGTAGTAGATAATATATTTTTTTCTCGTTTTATAATTGGAATACTTGAATCTGGTTTAAATTGTTCTTGTTGTTGTTTTGATTCATTTTTAATTTTATTCTTTTCAATTTTTAAATTTACTCTGGTATTTTTCGAATTAATAATAAAATTTTTCAAAGGTTCTGTTATGGGTTTAAATGTATCTTTAAGTTGTTCACGGGTATCAGCTTCACCAATTTTTATACTGCGAAATTTCTTCTTTAAGACATTTCTTGTTTTAACTAGCTCTTTTAAAACTTTTTCATTCATTTTTTTTTCGTTGGGTAACAATGCGTTTTCTTGTTGTTGTTGTTGTTGTTGTAATATATTGAAAGGTTGATGATATACTAATAATGGTATGTAATATATTCTGGAATTTATAATGTTATAAAATAATCAAACTGCTTTCTATATCTTCCATTATTCAAATCATCATCTTTACTTATAACCAAAAATCCATATTTTTCCTTCCAACATTCTCTACAAATTTCACGAAACTTTTCGTAACTCATATCGCTACCGACATGATCAGCATAAATATGTTTCATATTCATTTCATCTTGCTTAAACATAATAATCATATTAGCATTATCTCTTATTAAATGTTTAGGAATTCTTGTATATGTTTGGCATAAGTAGAATGAGTCTATATTTTTATGTCTACCCATACAAAAATATGCACGTATATTGTTTTGTTTTTCACATGCAACATCATCGAATATCATAACTGAATTGTTTTGTGCTTCATCAGGAGGTATTACGGAATCATTATCTGAAAACGTATAAAACCCCATTCCTTGAATTGGCGATATTAATTTTTTTAAATATTCATACTTTTGTTGGAAAAGTGATTTTGAGTATAAATAGATGTTTTCAAATTTCAATCCATTAGAACTTTCTAGTAAGCTAATCATAACGTTAGTCTTTCCACAATTTGAAGAACCTACAATTAGCGCACGAATTGAATTCGGTAATATAGAACTATGTCTAATCTTTGATTTTATATTCGTTGAAGAATCAGTATTGCGAACAAAAATATTTTTATGTTGTTTTATTAAACGCATCTTTATAACTGAATTAAATAATTAAATCAGGGACCGTAAATAAAAGTTATCCGGAAAATTTCAACATAAAAACTCTTCATGTTAGAGCCAACGGAGACTTATAGTGTCATATACCAATATATTCGAACTGACGAGCTCTTTCAGAATCTGTAGTGATCTTAAAAAACAAGAGTTTTATGTTTTCCGTCAAAAATAAAACTCATTTTAGGAGTTTTATTTTTTCCATCAAAAATAAAACTCATTTTAGAAGTTTTATTTTTTCTTCTAAAATAAAACTTATCTGAGGAGTTTTATTTTTTCCGTCTAAAATAAAACTCATTTCAGGAGTTTTATTTTTTCCGTCTAAAATAAAACTTATCGGTGGAGTTTTATTTTATCCGTCTAAAGTAAAACTCATTTGCGGACTTTTATTTTTTCCGTATAAAGTAAAATTCATTTTACGAGTATTTTTTCGTCTAAAATAAAACTCATTTCGCCTTCATAAAAAAAAACTCTTTTGAAGAGATTTGAAGAAATTCATTTGTTTACTTTTTTTTTAACAGACTTTTTTTATTTGTTTAATTTAACAAACATAATTTTTCCAAATTTTCTGGTGAAAGATTTGACCGCAGGTCGCTCAATACCAACTTAAGAGCAGAGAATGCTCTTTCCACGCTTACTTGGGTTGCAGGAACACATTGCACAGTTTTTGCTAATTTATACAAGTAAGGATATGATATTTTTTTTGTCTCCCAGTATTCAAAAAGAGGTTTATCATTCGATAACTGCCTTTGAAAAAAGTTATCGATTTCATAGAAGCCTTTTTTTCATCATAATTTTCATTTTCTTCCTCTTCTTGTTCCCTATCTACATTAAGGGAGTTCAAATACTGACCCAAAAGCGATGTTTGAGATTGGGATGTATCACAAACATCCGGCGAAGATGGGAAAACATCCGGTGAGGATCGTAAAGCTTCCTCGCTTATCGATGGTCGATCATCACATTGGTTATTTTTATCTGCAAAAAGAAAAAAAAAATAAAAAAAAATAAGAACCATATTAAGAAAAATATTAAAAAAATTATTATATAAAACTTAATTGTTTCTCCAACCTTAAAATCCGGACGATCACTTCTTTAAGATGGCTTCGAGCACACATTAATTGTAAAGGGTCCTTTGCAATGATGCACTGAAGACGCGGATCCAAATATAAAGCTGCAAGGAATGTTGGATTATTAAGCAGCATTTTTTCACGACGTTCTAATTTTTCTATAAAAGCAGAGCTGTCGGGCTTCGACCAATTTCAAGCTTCATTTCAAGCCATATTTTAAAAAAATCGCTAAAAAAAATAATTGCTCTTCTTGCAGCTTTTGTGTGGCGATGTATACCGGCTCCAAAACGGTTAGTAAGGCTTCCATATTTTCCCATTCTGACTGATGTAGAAAAAGAGCGGCATCGACATTTTTCAAGCAAAATGATTTGTAGGCCATTAAGCTTTTTATCATAAGGTATGTTGAATTCCATCGTGTCTGTACATCAATGGTTACTTGCGGTAGATTAAGATTACTAGTCTGGCTCCTAGAATGGTTTTAAACTCATTGTGTAAAAAGTTCAATTAAATGCATCTTGTGTACAACAAACCTATAAGTAGGAGTCCGTAGGCCCTTTGCTAAATTTCGGACGCGCTTGAGTAAGTCCTTATTAATTGTATCTAAATAATCCTTAACAACCAGTTGTAGTGAATGAGCAGCACACTTCAGTGATTGTACTGAAAACACGGTGACTTCTTGAAGAATGTCGCTAGAGGCTGTATAATCAGACTCGCTTTCATCTTCCTCGCCGAATAAGCTTACCATTTTAATTAAATTCCGGCCATTATCCGTTGTAATGGTGTAAATTTGGTTCCTTTCAATGACAAAGCTCTCCAAAACATTTTCAACTTTAGTTTTAAGATATTCAGCTAAACATTGACATTAATAGTAGTTTGTCACATACAATGTGTAATTAATATATTTACCTGTATGACGCTCCGTCAGCTCAATGCAGCCTAGCGTTTTTATAATAATCTTCGATTTGCTGAAAAACTGAACGTTTATACCCATTATGCTGCGTTGAAGCCTTGTGGCCATGTCGATTTTCAAAGACAGCAACTTATTTCTTAGTTTCTCTTTTAACCAGCTTCTTTCTTTTTCGTAGGCTTCATTAACTAACTCAGTTATATTTCTGGACGTAACTGCTGGGATACCAAGTCCATCAAAAAGTTGATTCGTAATTACCTTGAACGCATCTGAATCAAAAACGGCAAATGGTAATTTTTCTGTTGTGACTAACTCAACACATGCTTTTTTTATTTCTCCAGGAGCCATTGTTACCGAAAACCTAAGTTTTTTTAATGGAACTTCACATTTGGTCTCCTCATTATTCAGTTCCATTGTGTATTGCTGTTTATGCGTCTTGATTAAATGACGCTTTAAATTGCTCACATAATCACCTTTAAAAACTTTATTACACAGCCGGCATACATGTGTATTATCAACTTTTTCAAAAAATTTACGGCTTGTAATATCGGAATTACGACCCATATTCACAAGTTTAACTTGTTGAAAAGTTAAATTAAAACACAGAAAAAGTGCATTAGCAAAGTGACCTCAGTACAACAAAAATGCAACAACACAAAAAACAACAGGCATATTGCAAATATCAAAATGACTTTACAAAAAATATAAATAAACAAAAATTAAGAGACACCAAACGACACACCACGAAGAAAAACACTGCAAACAGCTGGCCTCGTGAGCCCACCCCCTAACTGCATCATAATTAAAACCATGGCAGAATAAATACAAGGAATAGTCATTATAAAATGTATTCTCAATTTTAAAACCCATAATATTACAACAAGCATATATTATGACAACTCTCCGCAGTTAACATACCTTGTACTTATTTCACTATGAGTAAAACATAACTTAATTCAAAAAAGAAACAAAAGTTGCCAAATTAACGACCAATCTGCTGGTGTTTGATAATTGAAAATTTATTTGCTTGAAAATATATTTTTAAATGTCAAAAACAAATTAATTAATTGAAAAATATCAGATTTTTGCAATGAACTTAGTGCAAAATAAATTGTATTAATATGCAAAATTGTTTCTGACGGAAAATATAAAACTCAAACGAGACGGAAAAAATAAAACTCAAAAGTGAAATGGGTACTCAAATGAGTTTTATTTTTTGACGGAAAAAATAAAACTCCTAAAATGATTTTTATTTTAGACGGAAAAAATAAAACTTCTAAAATGAGTTTTATTTCAGACGGAAAAAATAAAACTCCTAAAATGAGTTTTATTTTAGACGAAAAAAATAAAACTCCAAAAATGAGTTTTATTTTAGACGGAAAAAATAAAACTCCTAAAAGAGTTTTATTTTTTGATGGCAAAATAAAACTCCATTTTTAAGAGTTTATTCGACCTTTTATTTTTACGTTGAAAAATAACTGTTAAAGATTGAGTTTTTTTTTAATTCTTAAAATAACTGTTAAAAAATAACTTTTTTGATATCACTTATAACCGTTACGGTCCCTGCTAAATACAGATTTTGAGAAAGGCCAGGCACAATATATAATCTCACCGATCTAGTAACACCTCGAAATGTTATTTCTGTGTCAATATATCCACTAACTTCCTGAGATTTGCCATCAGCCGTTTTCACAAAAGATCTAATTCTTTTAAAATTCTGTACATCCTTAGCAGCAGTAGAACCCAAGCAACTTAGTGAAGCGCCAGTATCTAGCAACCCCGTACAGCTTTTACCAAAAATCATTACGGTTGCATACGGTCTTATATCGTTAGGATTATCGAATAATGTGCTTAGCAAACTATGTCGCGTACGATTAAAGGTTGTCCAAAATTTTCTCATTCGCTCTGAAGAACGCTTCTTCTTTAAACTAGGATTTGGCTAATTAAATATTTCGGCTCGTTTGGCCTTATATTCGGCCAAGCGAATGTGAAAAGGTTACATGTAAGTGGGGGCTGGTTGATTTTTCGAAAAAGTTTCATTAATTTTTGACGATAAATTAGAAGTAGTATTTGCAGAAAAATTAGGAATTGAACTATCAGTTACAGAGGAGGATTCCGGAAGAGATGTTACTACCTCCTTAGAAAAACCCAAGTATTTGTTTGAAGAAAGAGCAGGGTTCCCGTTTAGAAAGTCAGAGCTTAAAGAATTTGCTGGTAAAGAGTTTTTAGTAAAAATTTTTAAAGTATTGTTTGAAGATTCCTGGGAAGAAATTATTCTGTACTTGTGCTCGTTGATAGGGTCGGTTTGAATGGATTTCTCAGAGCACTTGATCGTGAGTTTTTTGAATTGTTACACTTCGGACAATTGGGTTTGTAAATTTTTGCCGTTCCGCACCCATAACAAAAAACTTGCCGATCTTCAAGACAATCTTGATACCGGTGACCAACTTTTTGGCAATTCCAGCATATCAAGGCTACAGCGGAAATCTCCTCATCCTCTAAAATCTCACTTTCGTCTTCATGCAGTTCACTAACTTGACGTCGAGAAATTATTGGTTTATTAAACATTTGCCTTTTGCCTATATCCATCATAAAAAACTCTCTCCTACGACATATATCACGCAAATACGAAACCGAATAAATTGGCAAATTAAGAATTTCGTGTTGTATTTCCGGTAACAGATTCCTCCTAAGTATCTCTACTAACACCTTTTCGCCCAAAGGAGTTGATAATCGGTCGGAAATATTTACTATGGCTTCATAGAACGAATCAAAGTTCTCATTCGGACGCTGCTTTCGGTCACGTATCAATTCGCGGAAATCCACGTCAGTACGGGAATCTTTGTATTGGAGGCGTAAGGCATTACACAAATCAGGCCATATTATTTCGTTAACCGACCGATGGTATCTCCAATACCAATCCGTTGCCTTTGAATCGAAAAGTGTGGAAATATGCCTACACAGAAAATCGAAATTTCCGTCTAGGGTCTGGGTCGTTAAGGCCTCAACCCGGTAAATAAAATTATCCACTGACATCCCCTTATCATCTCCTGAGAATCTTATCTTCCAATTATGGATGATATGACCTATTTTATCAGCCCTAAAAAATGAAGTAGAGGATGAACCATAATTATAAGAATTCACGTTAGCTGGATTGGACGAAGAATCATTACGGTTTAAACCCCCATTTGAAGGCAACCCTAAAAGCTGTTCTAACGTCTGCTGTTCTACTGAAGGCAAAGTTCGCATTCGAGAATCTGAATTAGCCTCAACTGCTCTAGCCTGCAAATCATCATTTCCTGATTGACCTAGACTTAACCTTCTAAGACCACTTTCCATACTCGATTCTACTAATTTCGTCAACTGTTGGCTAAGAGTAGAAAGCAATCCGGCTTGCTGAGCACCTACAGCGGCTGTTACCAGATTTCTTATATAATCCCGTTGGTCTTGGGGTGAACTTGTTGACAAAAATAAGTTATTGGACTCCTCATTTCGTGGGACCCCAGACTTTGTTGGTGTCGTGGGAGGATAGTATCCCTATTCACATCGAATTCTTGCGCTCGCTGAGTCTGAGATCTTGTAACGATCGGAGGAGGTGGCACAATCGGACTATTTACTGTTAATGGATTAGCTGACAGAAGCGAAAGTTTGCTACCGCATATTGGGCATATCTGCTTTGTCTTCAGATATTTTTGAAAACAGGACTTATGAAAATAATGTCCGCAATTAGATCTGCAAGCATATGCTGAACTGGTGACTACATTATTACAAACACCACAGTTTTGCAACACATTACTAAGGTTAACCAAATCTTCGGTATTTTTCTCAAGCGACATTTTTAAAAATAAATTCAGAAACGTTACGGTGGAAAAAAACACTTTAAAATTGAAGAGAAAAATTATAAAAATATAAATAGAAAAAAAACTGCTGGTAAAAAAAATTATTAATTAATAAAAAAATTACTATTGCTATTTAATTCCTTTGAAATAAATAGATAATATGTAGATATATATACAATGTATGTGTATATATTTCTCCCCCAAATAATTTACTGGTAAACTTTATATAATTGTTAAACGCGTTTGATTTCTAATCCCATCCATCGAATAGGTAAAGAAAATACTATAAGATTTTAATCAACATTGCTAGTATTTACAATGAAAGTAGAAAAAAAAGTGACAGTATGAGAACATGCAAAAACAGAAGCAGAGGAAATGTTAGTTGGTACTTATCGTGAAAGATTCTAAATTAAGTCATTTCCAAACTAAATTACCCTTCACATAAATGTAGAAATAAATCGAATATTTATATAATTAAGGTGTTTGCGGTCTATCTTTGGAGGGATTTCTCCAGAATGTAGCATTTCCAGAAAACTAATGTAAAAATTCGAGAAAAAAATTAAACAGAAAACTCTGTCGAGAGGTTTAACGACGGTTTACCGATGCACGTAGCACGCTGAAACTTTTCTGCTCACTAAAATTTCCACTCGAGAGAGGAAAAAAAGAAAAAAAATTGTTAATAGAAAAAGAAGTATTCGAAAACTAGAATAGTGGGACAAAAAAAAAAAAAAAGTAAATGAAAAGTTGTTTGAGAGCCACACATTGTTTGAACAAAATTCAAAAGATGTCATTAATTAGTAGTAAATATGTGTGGGCCCCACGTTGGGCGCCAAAAATAATTATATCTGTAGCAAATAACGAAATTATTAACAAATGAAATTGTTGAGTTCGATGTTAAGATAGCATGCATTTGAATTCCGGCTCCTTGCTCGTCGCAAATGGGGTAGGTTCTTTAATCTAAACACAATTATAACTTTAGATATGATTATTAAAATTATGCATGCTTAAGAAAAACAAGTAAAAGAGAAATAAAAGAAGAGTTTCAAAAGTAAATACCGCCTAGCTAAGTCGACCAATGCAAGTATAGATGGCAACATGCAAGTTCCCCTTCCCACCATGATCACGCTTTAGCTTATTTACCGGTGTAGGCATGATCCCTGACAAACATATTTTTAACCTACCGAATGGATTGACTAGAAATCAGAACGCTTCAAAATTTAGAATTTCATGTTAAATAACAATTTATTTAATTCATTAAAAGAAAAATTCTTACCAAAAAAAATATGTACCTTATTCTATTAGCTTACTAGGCGATAATTAATTATGAATCTATGAACAGTTTCTAACATTTTATCAGAACAAAATAAAAAAAAATTTATGAAAAGTGGGCAAATTTCACAAAAAAAAAATGCTGGAAAGAATTTTATAATTTAATCCAGTTCGGATTTAATATTTTGGTTAATATGTATGATTAGGATTTTAAATAAAATGATCAAGTGCAAAAAAAATAAATAAATAGAAAAATACTGTTTTATACATAAATTAAAAAAATTTAAATAAACAATAAGAAAAATATCTTTTTGACGAGGGAAGGATTCAAAATCACGAATAATTTACTCGGTAACATTACAACGGGAAAAAAAATAAAAATTCCATAAAAATTTCGAAAAAAAACTAGATGATTGTTGGCGGTACTCTAATCCGGAAAAAAAATTGTTTGTTTTTTTTTTTTTATTATTCAAACACGACAAAAAACCACTATTAACATTTTCCTTTTTATACCCGAAACGTAATGAGCTCGACCAGGATTCGAACCACCGACTTTCAACGTTCACGTCAATGAGCTAACCACTAGGCTATCACGATTATGTACAGCGATTGATTAAAAATTTTAACTACGCTGTTCTCTATCTTTTAATATTTCGCTATGTTAATAAAGATCAAAGATAATTTAACATTATTGATCATTATCACGTAATTTAATTCAGTATTTTTAAGTCTAAAAGAAATTTATTTTTAATTTGGTATCATTCGGCGCTAATTTCGTTTTTGTATACGATATTACGTTTAACTTCTACGGGCAATGATTAATAACAGGAATATATAAATACATATTTTCCAATGCTTAACTTTGCAAACAAGAATTTAACAGTGAATGTAAAGAAAAAGCACACCATGTAATTAACAGGGCAGAATACTGAAATTTTAACATCAGCTTGCCAATTGGAATATATGTACATACATATATGCATGGTATTCCTTTTATTAAAATATCACCCATGCAATCAAAAAAAAAAGGATATGTAATTCACTTGCTTGTTTTTGCTGGATTCCATAGAAAGATCTTTCCTGATCCTGGCTTAAGTGGAAAAAAAATGATTGGTTGTTTTAACTTTTCCTTATTCTATTTTTGCGAGCATATTATTACACCGCTGGAATTTGTAGGTTATTGTTATTGTTTTTGCTTTTATATTTTTCCTTTTGTAACTTATGTTTTTCTTTAATTTTAAATGCACTTCATATTAAGTTTTTTTTTTTTTGTTGTATGTAATATTCTTTTTATTTTTTTTTTTTTTTTATTACTGATTTTTGATTTTTTTTTTTCCTTTTTTTTTTAATGAACTTTACCCATTTTTGAACACCAAAATTTATTTATAGATTCAATAAATAATCACTAAGAAAAAATTTACTTTACCAACTAAATTTTTAGCAAAAGAAATACAAGCAAATATATTGTTACGTTTTTCCTTTAATAAACGCGTTTGAGTTCTTTTAATTGCAAATCCGAATAAAAACACACACTTATTCAACTTAACAAACTTTATTGAAATTAATTATTTTGTTCACAATTGTTAGTTACGAACAGAACCGTTTTTCAAAACAGACTAAACTAATTTTACATGAGTCACTCCTTTTTATATTTCATAATTATTTCTAGATTTTTCCTGAGCCCGTAAAATCTATTTATTATGTTCTATAACCATTTCTAGAAATTACTGGGAAATTTATATAGGAATTATTTTTAAAATAACAGTTGTGTTGAAAATTATACATGACAATTTTAAGTAACATAAAACTATAACTTACAAGATAACTTATAACTATAACTATAAATAATTCTTAGATAATTTAACTTTCGTAACACTGCCCTCCACTTAAGCCTGTTCGTCCCGAATAGGCTCAGGTTCTCCTTTTCCATAATGGGCTAGTCGTTCTAGATGTACCACTTTCATTTTTGATCTTGGGCTCTTATATTTCTGGATCCAATACACCACGTCATTCAATTTCTTTATTACTTTATATGGGCCATCCCAATGAACCTGCAGCTTTGGAGATAGTCCTTTCTTTCGTTGCGGATTAAAAAGTAAAACCAACTGGCCCTCTTTGAAACCTTCCGAATTTGCCGCTCGATCGTATCTGGCTTTCATCTTGTCACTGGACAGCTTAATCCGACTTCGCACGAACTCATGAAGTTCATTAAGGTCATCTTGTTCCTGTGAGGTAGAGCCTTCATTGTTGTCATCTGTTGGTCCAGGCTTAACACCAAATTCTAGATCTCCAGGTAGTCTGAGCTCCGTTCCAAAGACAATTTTGGCAGGTGTACGAGAGGTGGAGTTGTGAACAGCTGATCTATATGCCAACAAAAACTTCGGAATGTGTTCATCCCAGTCTTTCTGATGTGTGCTTACTACTTTACGCAAGTGCTCCTCTAGTGTGCGGTTAAATCTTTCGACCATACCATCGGATTGTGGATGCAAAGGAGTTGTTCTAGTTTTCCTTATTCCGTATAATTCACTTATTTCTTTGAACACACCAGATTCAAAATTTCTGCCTTGGTCGGAGTGTAATTCTATTGGAACTCCGTAACGGCACACCCAGTTATTCAAAAATACGTCCACAACGGTTCTAGCTTCTTGATTTGGGATGGCATTCACCTCTGGCCATTTACTAAAGTAATCGATAACTACTAACACATAACGGTTGCCGGCATCACTCACAGGAAAAGGTCCGGCTATATCCATTGCGATTCGCTCAAATGGGGCACCCGAATTGTACTGTTGAAGCGGTCCCCGACTTCTCTTTGTTGGTCCTTTGGCGGCAATGCATTGGGTGCAATTTGATATCCAATCGGCCACAGCTTGTTGGCACCCAACCCAGTAGAAACGTTGTTTTAATTTTTCTAATGTTTTGTTAAGCCAAGATGGCCACCACTTGGACCATTATGGAATTCATTTAGAACTTCATGTACTTTTGACGATGGCACCACAATGAGGTTACGAACTGATTTTCCATCGGCACTTTCCCATGCTCGGTACAGGCAGCCATTTATCAACTGTAGGCTGTTCCATAGGGCCCAGTATGCTTTTGTTAGCGGACTTTCAGATGATATTTCGTTTCGATTCGGCCTTCTGCCTTCTTCTTTGGTCTTCATGATTTTCTCTAATATAGGGTCAGCTTTCTGTGCCATTGACCAGTCTTCGTTGGACTCTATATGCATTAGGCGAACTTCACAGTTGTATTCCTTTCCTTCAGCCTTTACACAATGCTTGCATTCCAGTTTGCAGGGTCGTCTTGATAGAGCATCCGCGTTGCCATGTTTTCCACCTTTTCTGTGCTCAATGGTAAAATCATAACTTTGTAGGCGCTCAATCCAGCGAGCTATCTGACCTTCCGGATTCTTGAATTGCAGCAACCACCTGAGTGCAGAATGGTCCGTTCTTAACTCAAAATGTTGACCATACAAATACTTGTGAAAATGTTTTACGCACTCTAGTACTGCCAGGAGCTCCCTTCGCGTTACGCAGTAATTTCTCTCAGGCTTCGAAAGTATTCGGCTGTAATAGCCCATAAAAAACTCTCTCCTACGACATATATCACGCAAATACGAAACCGAATAAATTGGCAAATTAAGAATTTCGTGTTGTATTTCCGGTAACAGATTCCTCCTAAGTATCTCTACTAACACCTTTTCGCCCAAAGGAGTTGATAATCGGTCGGAAATATTTACTATGGCTTCATAGAACGAATCAAAGTTCTCCTTCGGACGCTGCTTTCGGTCACGTATCATTTCGCGGAAATCCACGTCAGTACGGGAATCTTTGTATTGGAGGCGTAAGGCATTACACAAATCAGGCCATATTATTTCCTTAACCGACCGATGGTATCTCCAATACCAATCCGTTGCCTTTGAATCGAAAAGTGTGGAAATATGCCTACACAGAAAATCGAAATTTCCGTCTAGGGTCTGGGTCGTTAAGGCCTCAACCCGGTAAATAAAATTATCCACTGACATCCCCTTATCATCTCCTGAGAATCTTATCTTCCAATTATGGATGATATGACCTATTTTATCAGCCCTAAAAAATGAAGTAAGTAGTGTGTTTGAAAGAGTTCTAGCGCAACTACGCCATACAAAGTTGGGAGCAAGCCGTAACCCAGTAAACAATTTAATGTAAAAACTATCGCCTTTATATCGCCTATCTATCGCCTTCTTATTGCCTCCAATTTAGGAGCATGCAAGCAAACAATTGTTTGCTGGGTTATATATTCACTCCTGAGAAATAGAGGCAAAGGGACATGACGTGTAAAAAAAAGTTGTTTATTTATGATTTTTAAAATTTTGTGAGGGATGATAATTTTACTTGTGCATAAGAATTTGTGAAAAATTTTTTTTTATTTATTTAGTAGCAGGTGTTAAATTTCTTCGTGTACGTGTCTTGAAGATTTTAAAATTTTGTGAGGGATGATAATTTTACTTGTGCGTTTTCGTATTAACGATAAAACTGATCGTGGAATAATTATTTTTAGTTTTTCAGTTATTGTGTGTGTGTTTAGAATAGTTAATGACTTTGTTGCATAGGTTTTCTAGTGACTTTTTATATACATACCTCGGTAGGCTTGTGGGATAGTGAGCTAATCTCAGTATAAGGGTTGCATATTTGATTATAACCAGAGACTCTGGTCTGTTTCACTATAGCAGACTAAGGATCTAAGCAACTATTGATCGGTTGTGTGTGTGTGTGTATGATTGATAACGATTATTCATGTGAAAAGTAGGATTCCATCCACTTTTTTTTTGTATCAACAGCAACCAGCTGCACATTAACTGTGTTTACATAATTAATCAGCATAAATACTCAGAATTATATTATAAAAAACAGTAGAAAGTAACTTCTTGATTAATATTTTGCCTTATCGTACTCTACTCCTCCTTATTTATAACAACAACAACAACAACTTAGAATATACATGAATAGAGCTGACGCAGCTGTGACAAGTCAAACAGAAAACAAAAACTAAGAATGTTTGGTTTTCTGAAATTCTTTAATTCTACTAAAATAAGCCCAGCCCCTTATTTATACATTTTTTAACTAATGAAATATGACGGGACTGTACCAAAAATATGATTAATTGTGAAATTCAAACTGTTGATTGAACATGCTTAATCATGTTTATAATTATTAAATATCACAAATACAATAATAAGACTAACCTAGCTATATCAAAACCAAACATTATTGAACATGTTTAAAAGTAAATTTTTTATCTATAATAATAAAGAGATATAAATACCGCATACAATTTATTTAAACAATTAGTATATTGCGATATTTCATAAAGTTAAAATACTATTTTTTAATAATTGTGTCTAATATTTTAATACATTAAAATTTTTAAATTAAAATTAAAATGGTTAAAGATTTAAAATCCGAATGTAATAATAAAGATTCTCATCATTTAAAACAATCTCCATACACGCCACGCTATAGCATGAACGATAATCTTCATAGAGAAGATGAACGTTTAAAAACTTTTATATGTTGGCCATTAAAATGGTTAGATAAAAGGGAATTAGCAATGACTGGTTTGTTTTATAGCGGAGATTACGATAAAACAAAATGTTATTTTTGCGAAGTTGAAATTTGGAATTGGGGGCCTACTGATCAACCTTTAACAGAACATTTGCGTTGGTCACCAAATTGTGCTTTACTGAGAAGACGTTGTACCAATAATGTACCTATTAATTCTAATGTATTAGATCAAATACTACCACCACCCAGCTATGATACCTGTGGTCTAAGAGGTGTAGAAGGGGAAATACGAGACGATCATTTCTATAATATTCCAGAATATAATTATATAGAAGGGAACAACGATGATATCAATAGATGTAAAAATATAACATATTATGGAGATCAAGTTATTGAAATCCCAATTTCATTTGTTGAATGCTCAAAAACGACATCACAAAACGCTGATTTTTTATCATCATCATCATCCATAAAAAATATAACAAAATACTTTTTTATTTATCATTTAATATTATTCATCTTATTTATAATTTTATTTGTATTAGAATATATTTTATTTGTTGAAATTAGTAAATAAAGAATATAAAAGAAAAAAAATTAAAAATTTTTAATCTGAAAAGATCTGTATATCTTTATCTCTTTCTTTCACATTATTATATAAAAATTAATTAAATATACTAAGATCGATTTAGTTCAACTCATATAAATTCATAGAAATTGATTTAATGCTTTAGTTGAAGAAAAGAAACTAAAGTGAACAGTTATAGAAAAATGGACTCCTCTAAAAATTTAATAAATAAATTTAATTCTCTTGGATATAACAAATCCTTATTACATATTAAGGATCTTATAATGTCAGCTAAATATGTAATTATAAATGCAAGCAGAGTAACAACAAAATATGGTTCCACAATCAAAATTGAGCTGGAGGATAATGTATTATTTTTACCATATCGCTATAATACGCTAAGTGACGAAGATGTTAAGAACTTATCTTCTGGAGCATATCTTATATCAAAGGAAGGAGAGAAAAACTTACGATTGAAAGCATTAGAAGAGGGTGATATCTTTATATCCAATTCTAGATACCCCATATACGCCAACTTTAACAATTATTAAAATTTATTTTAACAATAAATAATAATGTGTATCCATATAATAATAAATTATATTATATTAAATAATTAAATAAAAAATATTGTTTTTCTTTTTATAATAATTTCAATTGTTTTATTTGTTAATTTCTTTTTCAGTTATTTTATACAAAAATTCAAGACATAAATGTCCACAATTAAATGAATCATAGTTTTGATGTTGATTATAGTTATATTTTATATTTCCTCCTAGGTAATCAACTAGCTCCACTGGTGGTTGTAAATTTCCAAAACTATCATAATATTCTATTTGTTTATTATTTTTATAGTAAGCTACCCAATGTGTACCATTGCCGATTGTAGAATCCAAATTAATCACTCCACATTCAATATTTCTGGGATGTTTTGGTATTGAGTCTATCATGAAAATTCCTCTAAAGTGCGGTATATTTTTTGAGAATTTTCGTATATCAATATCAGTCAATGGTCTTTTGGGTAGCTTGTTTAGAAGTTTTTTGCCTTTTCTTCATAAGTTAATCCATATCCTTTCTTATATGGTTTAAGATAAAGTCCTTTACCCATTGCTATGGCTTCCATATTCTTATTGTGTCTAGTCGCTTCATCAAGTTGAAGTTTAGCATTTTTTGCTGCATTAACTGCTTTTGCTATGTTAGCACCTCCACTAGATAGGGTTCCAATTACACCTAATGCAGTTAATATTGGTATTAATGGTAAAACACCTCCAATTTTTGGAACACGTATTATACGTGGTATTACAATTTCAGATTTTTTCCCCTTTAAGGATTTCTTAATGGTTTTGCGTGCAACCTTAATAGCACTATTAAGATCTGTTGGTTTTGCTTTTTTAAAAATTTTTGTTGTTGCTTTTATCGTTGAATTGAATAGTTGTCTTCCATTAACTTTTTTTGATTTTGATTGTCTATTATTATGGCTTTGCTTAGTCATACCCATACCCATACCGAATTTAGTTTTTGCTTTCATTGCGTTAGTAACTAAATATGCAAATGATTTTTCTGGAAGACTGATATTTTTTGAAAGTACTCGTTCCCAAGCTCTATTCTCAAGAATTTTATCAGCTTGATGTCTAATATTTAAATCTTTACTTTTTGAATAAGCAATATCGTGTTCTTTGCATGCAGCGTCTAATAGATTTATTCCTTTATCACCTCGTTCTAAACGTTTTTGTAATTTCGTTCCAGGACTACAATATTGATAACCAGGAAGATGTATTTCGAAAGGAAGTGAATTTACCAATTTATTAATTAAACCTCCTCCTCCTCTGACGGTTTTATTGCAATTAACTTTGTTGTTAAAACGTATTACCATTTTATATTATTTCATCCTATTAAAAGCATAATATTTAATTCAGGGACCGTAACGGTTATAAGTGATATCAAAAAAGTTATTTTTTAACAGTTATTTTAAGAATTAAAAAAAAACTCAATCTTTAACAGTTATTTTTCAACGTAAAAATTAAAGGTCGAATAAACTCTTAAAAATGGAGTTTTATTTTGCCATCAAAAAATAAAACTCTTTTAGGAGTTTTATTTTTTCCGTCTAAAATAAAACTCATTTTTGGAGTTTTATTTTTTTCGTCTAAAATAAAACTCATTTTAGGAGTTTTATTTTTTCCGTCTGAAATAAAACTCATTTTAGAAGTTTTATTTTTTCCGTCTAAAATAAAAATCATTTTAGGAGTTTTATTTTTTCCGTCAAAAAATAAAACTCATTTGAGTACCCATTTCACTTTTGAGTTTTATTTTTTCCGTCTCGTTTGAGTTTTATATTTTCCGTCAGAAACAATTTTGCATATTAATACAATTTATTTTGCACTAAGTTCATTGCAAAAATCTGATATTTTTCAATTAATTAATTTGTTTTTGACATTTAAAAATATATTTTCAAGCAAATAAATTTTCAATTATCAAACACCAGCAGATTGGTCGTTAATTTGGCAACTTTTGTTTCTTTTTTGAATTAAGTTATGTTTTACTCATAGTGAAATAAGTACAAGGTATGTTAACTGCGGAGAGTTGTCATAATATATGCTTGTTGTAATATTATGGGTTTTAAAATTGAGAATACATTTTATAATGACTATTCCTTGTATTTATTCTGCCATGGTTTTAATTATGATGCAGTTAGGGGGTGGGCTCACGAGGCCAGCTGTTTGCAGTGTTTTTCTTCGTGGTGTGTCGTTTGGTGTCTCTTAATTTTTGTTTATTTATATTTTTTGTAAAGTCATTTTGATATTTGCAATATGCCTGTTGTTTTTTGTGTTGTTGCATTTTTGTTGTACTGAGGTCACTTTGCTAATGCACTTTTTCTGTGTTTTAATTTAACTTTTCAACAAGTTAAACTTGTGAATATGGGTCGTAATTCCGATATTACAAGCCGTAAATTTTTTGAAAAAGTTGATAATACACATGTATGCCGGCTGTGTAATAAAGTTTTTAAAGGTGATTATGTGAGCAATTTAAAGCGTCATTTAATCAAGACGCATAAACAGCAATACACAATGGAACTGAATAATGAGGAGACCAAATGTGAAGTTCCATTAAAAAAACTTAGGTTTTCGGTAACAATGGCTCCTGGAGAAATAAAAAAAGCATGTGTTGAGTTAGTCACAACAGAAAAATTACCATTTGCCGTTTTTGATTCAGATGCGTTCAAGGTAATTACGAATCAACTTTTTGATGGACTTGGTATCCCAGCAGTTACGTCCAGAAATATAACTGAGTTAGTTAATGAAGCCTACGAAAAAGAAAGAAGCTGGTTAAAAGAGAAACTAAGAAATAAGTTGCTGTCTTTGAAAATCGACATGGCCACAAGGCTTCAACGCAGCATAATGGGTATAAACGTTCAGTTTTTCAGCAAATCGAAGATTATTATAAAAACGCTAGGCTGCATTGAGCTGACGGAGCGTCATACAGGTAAATATATTAATTACACATTGTATGTGACAAACTACTATTAATGTCAATGTTTAGCTGAATATCTTAAAACTAAAGTTGAAAATGTTTTGGAGAGCTTTGTCATTGAAAGGAACCAAATTTACACCATTACAACGGATAATGGCCGGAATTTAATTAAAATGGTAAGCTTATTCGGCGAGGAAGATGAAAGCGAGTCTGATTATACAGCCTCTAGCGACATTCTTCAAGAAGTCACCGTGTTTTCAGTACAATCACTGAAGTGTGCTGCTCATTCACTACAACTGGTTGTTAAGGATTATTTAGATACAATTAATAAGGACTTACTCAAGCGCGTCCGAAATTTAGCAAAGGGCCTACGGACTCCTACTTATAGGTTTGTTGTACACAAGATGCATTTAATTGAACTTTTTACACAATGAGTTTAAAACCATTCTAGGAGCCAGACTAGTAATCTTAATCTACCGCAAGTAACCATTGATGTACAGACACGATGGAATTCAACATACCTTATGATAAAAAGCTTAATGGCCTACAAATCATTTTGCTTGAAAAATGTCGATGCCGCTCTTTTTCTACATCAGTCAGAATGGGAAAATATGGAAGCCTTACTAACCGTTTTGGAGCCGGTATACATCGCCACACAAAAGCTGCAAGAAGAGCAATTATTTTTTTTAGCGATTTTTTTAAAATATGGCTTGAAATGAAGCTTGAAATTGGTCGAAGCCCGACAGCTCTGCTTTTATAGAAAAATTAGAACGTCGTGAAAAAATGCTGCTTAATAATCCAACATTCCTTGCAGCTTTATATTTGGATCCGCGTCTTCAGTGCATCATTGCAAAGGACCCTTTACAATTAATGTGTGCTCGAAGCCATCTTAAAGAAGTGATCGTCCGGATTTTAAGGTTGGAGAAACAATTAAGTTTTATATAATAATTTTTTTAATATTTTTCTTAATATGGTTCTTATTTTTTTTTTTTTTTTTTTTCTTTTTGCAGATAAAAATAATCAATGTGATGATCGACCATCGATAAGCGAGGAAGCTTTACGATCCTCACCGGATGTTTTCCCATCTTCGCCGGATGTTTGTGATACATCCCAATCTCAAACATCGCTTTTGGGTCAGTATTTGAACTCCCTTAATGTAGATAGGGAACAAGAAGAGGAAGAAAATGAAAATTATGATGAAAAAAAGCCTTCTATGAAATCGATAACTTTTTTCAAAGGCAGTTATCGAATGATAAACCTCTTTTTGAATACTGGGAGACAAAAAAAATATCATATCCTTACTTGTATAAATTAGCAAAAACTGTGCAATGTGTTCCTGCAACCCAAGTAAGCGTGGAAAGAGCATTCTCTGCTCTTAAGTTGGTATTGAGCGACCTGCGGTCAAATCTTTCACCAGAAAATTTGGAAAAATTATGTTTGTTAAATTAAACAAATAAAAAAAGTCTGTTAAAAAAAAGTAAACAAATGAATTTCTTCAAATCTCTTCAAAAGAGTTTTATTTTATGAAGGCGAAATGAGTTTTATTTTAGACGAAAAAATACTCGTAAAATGAATTTTACTTTATACGGAAAAAATAAAAGTCCGCAAATGAGTTTTACTTTAGACGGATAAAATAAAACTCCACCGATAAGTTTTATTTTAGACGGAAAAAATAAAACTCCTGAAATGAGTTTTATTTTAGACGGAAAAAATAAAACTCCTCAGATAAGTTTTATTTTAGAAGAAAAAATAAAACTTCTAAAATGAGTTTTATTTTTGATGGAAAAAATAAAACTCCTAAAATGAGTTTTATTTTTGACGGAAAACATAAAACTCTTGTTTTTTAAGATCACTACAGATTCTGAAAGAGCTCGTCAGTTCGAATATATTGGTATATGACACTATAAGTCTCCGTTGGCTCTAACATGAAGAGTTTTTATGTTGAAATTTTCCGGATAACTTTTATTTACGGTCCCTGGTATTTAGGTATCGACTTTTGGAAAACTTTTGACTTGTTACCCTCGGGACTTTTGTCTGAGGTCAGTTCAGTTTTTAACGCACACGTTTCGGAAATTTCGAATCAACGTCATTTATCTGGTACCCAGAAATTGCAGTTACAACGTGTAATAGACACATTTCCATCGTTTTCGAAAGAAGGGTTAGGTCGTACCTCTATTATTTCTCAAGTTATTGATGTGGGAGACGCCAAACCTATTAAACAAAGACACTTCCCTGTTTCTCCAGCAATGGAGAAACTCATTTATTCCGAATTAGATCGAATGTTGGAAAATTATGTAATAGAGGAATCGGACAGTGGCTGGTCTTCTCCAATCGTTCTGGTTTGAAAACCTGGAAAGGTACGTCTTTGCCTAGATAGCAGAAAAGTTAACTCCGTGACAGTTCGGGATGCTTATCCATTGCCCAAAATTGATGGGATTCTTAATAGGTTGCCTAAGGCAGAATATATCACGAGCCTTGACTTAAAAGATGCATTTTGGCAAATACCACTAGACAGCTCGTCGAAGGATAAGACGGCATTTACTGTTCCTGGCCGGCCCTTGGACCATTACAAAGTCATGCCTTTTGGCCTTTGCAATGCGCCGCAGACAATGTCAAGGCTAATGGACAAGGTGGTACCGGCAGATTTAAGAACAGAAGTGTTTGTTTATCTGGCCGATTTGCTAGTGGTATCTGATTCATTTAATAGGCATTTAGAAGTTTTGCGAGAGGCATCAAAACAAATGCGTTCTGCAGGACTGACTATAAATGTTGAAAAATCTAAATTTTGTGTACAAGAAGTCCGATACCTTGGCCATCTGGTGGGAAATGGTGTAATTCAGACAGACCCGGATAAAGTATCGGCCATACTTGAATTCCCGACACCGAGGTCTATACGTCAACTCAGACGATTTTTGGGAATGTCCGGTTGGTACCGGAAGTTTATTAGGAATTATGCTTCGGTAAGCGCTCCTTTAACGGATTTGTTGAGGAACAAAAGAAAATTTGCTTGGAGCGAAGTGGCTCAGAAATCTTTTGACGACTTAAAGCAAATCTTGACCACGGCGCCAGTGTTACACAGCCCAGATTTTTCACAGCCATTTTACATCCACTGTGATGCCAGTAACACTGGGATAGGAAGCGTATTGGTACAGAAAAATGCGGAAGGTGAAGAATTTCCAATTGCATTTATGTCAAAGAAACTTAACCAAGCCCAACGCCATTATTCGGTCACCGAACAAGAATGTTTAGCAGCAATGCTAAGTATAAAAAAATTTAGAGCCTATGTGGAAGGACATGAGTTCACGGTAATTACGGACCATGCATCGTTAAAGTGGCTCATGTCTCAAACAGATCTAAATTCACGCCTGGCGAGATGGGCTTTAAAGCTTCAAGGCTTCAACTTTAGAATAGAACACAGGAAAGGTAGCAGAAATGTAGTTCCTGATGCACTTTCGCGTACCAACACTAAAGATTTGTCCGAGATCCTGGGTGTAAGCCTGTCCGAAGTAAATGACTGTGGAGTTTTCGTTGATCTAGAATCTGAACATTTTAAAAGTACAGAATACCGACAACAGCTGGACAATGTTAGGGAAAATTTAGGTAAATCTCCTGACCTTAAAATCATCGACAACTACTTGTACCGACGAACTGAGCACTGTTCAGGGGAGCAGCTGCAGGACGATCTCGCTTGGAAGCTTTGGATACCCAAAGATATGGTTCCAGAACTTTTGAGAAGGGCTCATGATAGTCATATTTCTGCACATGCGGGTATTTCAAAAATGTTGGAGCAACTAAGGCGTTTCTACTATTGGCCGAATCTAGTTGGTGATGTCAGGGAGTACGTCAATGCTTGTGACATATGTAAGGCAACTAAACATCCAAATTACATAATGCGACCGCCGATGGGAAGAACTTCATACACTATTAGATTTTTTCAGAAACTTTTTATAGATTTTTTAGGTCCATATCCTAGGTCAAAGTCCGGTAATGTAGGAATATTTATTGTAGTAGACCATTTCCGAAATTTTGCTTTCTTAGACCAGTTAAAAAGTTTACCGCTGATGTAGTGACTGCGTATTTAGAGGAATTGTTTCACACTTTAGGTACACCAGAGTCGGTAGTTTCAGATAATGGGTCTCAGTTTAAGTCCGTAAGGTTTAACAAACTTCTACAAGATTATAGCATTCACCATATTTATACTGCAGTATACTCGCCCCAGGCTAATGCATCAGAACGGGTCAATTGTTCAGTTCTTTCAGCTATTAGGGCATATATAAAAGCGGACCAAAGTAACTGGGATGAGTACTTTAGCAGCATTAGTTGTGCCTTAAGCTCAGCAGTGCATGCTTCGATAGGTACTACACCCTATTATATGGCGTTCGGACAACATATGATTACCAACGGTAAATCATATGCACTTTTGAGAAAGTTGGGAATGCTAGAGGATAGAACTGTGAGATTTGACCGTGAGGATTCATTTTCGTTGATAAGGACTAGGGCGAAGAGGGCAATGGAGCGACAACAGGAGAGAAATGAGAGAGCTTATAATCTTAGATCTAGGGAGACTAATTTTGAGGTGGGTCAGGAAGTATTTCGCAGGAATTTTAGACAAAGCGATTTGGCGAAAGGCTATAGCGCAAAATTGGCACCGCCCGTTTGTTAAAGCCCGAATTCGAAGGAAAACTGGATATTGTTATTAGCAACTGGAGGATATGAATGGGAAATTGATTGGTATATATCATGCCAAGGATATAAAAGCCTAACTTCTCATTTTTTTTTTTATTCTTATCTCTATTAGAGCTACAAGCGGTATCAGTTTTGTAGCTTTTGCTATCCCCAAATCTGATCTTGAGTGGGGGCAATTGTAAGGGCGCTTGTAGTATTTAAGATTTTCTATATTTAATTATTTTTCTGTTATTTAAAATAATTGGCAAAAGAAAAAAAAATCAATCAGTTTCATCTTTATGTTTGGTTGCCAGAGACTCAGGCTCGAATCCCACTGGAGGAAACCTAAAAGTATTTTATATGAAATTGTTTTTTCATTCTTTGTTTTTTTATAAATATTATTTATTTTTAACTTTTTTTTAAATTTTTTCGGCTTTCGTAAAAATTTTAATTCGTTTTTCCTCCCATTGAAACTTTTTGATTATTTGTTACATAACAAAATTTCATTTAAATTCTCACCACTACATGTTCTAAGATAGACTTTACAGGGAAAGGGGGAACTTAAAAAGAAGGAAAGCAGAAAGGATAATGCAGTTTATTGGTTGCAAATTTTTGGCGTTTTGGATAATATAATAGATAGAATAGAAAATAGTAGATGTACATTTGTATAAGTACGCTTTATCAGTATTAGTGAAAAAAATGAAGTGCTTAAATAGTGTTAAATTTTCCAGAAAAATTGAGGTATAAAACGCGATTTTTTCTGGAAATAAATTCATTTTACAAAATTGCTGCCTAACAACTGTGACGAGCGGAGTAAAAAAAAAAGAAAGGAAGAACAGGACTTTTTGTACAGGCTTTATCTTAAAAGGAAAAAAACAAAAGGAAAGGATTCAGGAGGAAAAGGACTTATAATTATTTTAGAAAGGAAGAAATAAACTGGAGGGAAAAAACATAATTTTTTTTTTTTTTTTTTTTTTTGTCATTATTGTTTTATTGAATCTTCATATATTAAATATGAACTAACAATAATTAATCAAATCTTAACCTAATACGTTATTTTATCTCCTGCCAGTGCCAGACAAAATTTTCTTCATCACGGGTTATGTTCACTTTTATAGGTGTTTATCGCTCATCTAATTGGGTAAGTGCTGCAGTGTCTCTTCTTCTTAAGCGAGTGTGGCCGCCATGATTTAAAATATTTCGAGCTAGTGGATTTGGGTGTTGTTCAAGCCTTTTTAAATATTTTATTGCGTATTTTGTAATCATAGATTTCACTAATGGCACATTGAGATCCTTATGAATGTTTGAGTTTTTAACATACCAGGGAGCGGCTGTGATTATTCGAAGAAGTTTATTTTGGCGCCTTTGAATTTTGTCGATATTAGAGGCCGAGGCAGTGCCCCATAGTTGAATACCGTAGCACCAGATAGGCTTTAAGATAGAGTTGTAAAGTAGAAGCTTGCAATCGAGACTAAGGACAGAATTTCTTCCAATAAGCCAATGAATTTGAATGGCTTTTAGTTTCATTTGAGTTAATTTTGCCTCTATATGGCATTTCCACGTTAATCGCCGATCCAGATGTATACCGAGATATTTAACATGCGAATGTTGAGGAATTATTTGATTATTGATTGTAATAGGGGGGCAAGATTCCCGGCGCAAAGTGAATGTTATATGTACACATTTTTGCTCATTGACCATTATCCTCCATTGTCTTAACCATATTTCTAGTTGAAATATATGATGCTGTAAGTAACGCGATGCTTCATAACGGTTTTCGTGGACGCTTAGAAAAGCTGTATCGTCTGCAAATGTTGAAGTTTGTGTGTAGTTGCTTGTTGGCATGTCCGAAGTATAAATTAAGTATAATAGGGGGCCCAGGATGCTGCCTTGTGGGACTCCAGCGGCAATGGGCTGAGGTGAACTTAAGAAATTTCCTTCTTTAATAATAAATTGACGACCGACTAAGTAGCTTTCTAGCAGCTTGTGTGTGTTTGCTGGTAAATTTTGCTTCAATTTGTGTAATAAGCCTTCATGCCAGACTTTGTCAAAAGCTTGCGAAACATCGATGAAGAGTGCTGAGCAATATTTCTTTTCTTCAAATGCTTTTCTTATGACATTTACTATTCGATGAGTCTGCTCGATTGTGCTGTGTTTTCTTCTAAATCCGAACTGATGGTTTGGAATACATCTATTTTCACTTAAAATTGGTGTTAATTTTGAAACTAATAATTTCTCAAACAGCTTTGACATATTTGATAATAAGCTAATAGGTCTATAAGACTCAACTTTTGTATGATCTTTACCTGGCTTTGGTATCATGGTAACTAAGGAAACCTTCCATTTTTCAGGATAGTATTCAAGGCGTAAAATAGCATTAAAAATAAAAAGAATAATTTTCTTTGCTATGCGAGGTAGCTCCAAAAGCATTTTATTACTGATTTTATCAATACCAGGTGCCTTCTTAGTGTTTAAGTCACAAATAGCCTTTTCGATTTCTCTTATCTCAAATCTGAGGGGAAAAGCTGCTCTAGCATCAACAGGTGGTAACTCGACCGCAATATTGTGAGATATATTTGGTGTAAATACGTTTTTCAAATGATTTACAAACAGGTTTCCTTTTTCATTATCATTTCTTGCCCAACTACCATTCAAGTTTCTTAATGGTGGCTTAGATATAACTGGCCTTTTTAGATTTCTAGCTGCACGCCATAATGAGTAGTCAGATTGTGGAGTTGCATCAAGTTCCTTAAGATATTTTTCTAGAGAAGCCGTTTTCTGATTCTGTAGCAACTTTCTTAGCCTTTTTGTGCATTCTTTTAATAAAATCTTAAGTTGCGGGGATCTGTAAAGTTGCCACTCTCTTCGAACTCTCCTTTTTTCAGTCAAGAGCCGCTCGACATCTGAAGAACATATTTTATTATTTTTAATTTTTTTGGGGGTAACGCTGGAGTGTTGAACAGCTAGTTTAAGATAACTGTCAAAGTTAACAAGAGAGAGATCCACATTCTCCGGTGTACTAAGCGGAATATTTTCTGTGCAATGGGCACTGAGAAATTTTTTATATTTTAACCAATTTATTTGTGTGGCTGGCGTCGCTAAGTAACCTGACGGAAATACAATTCTATTTGGGTTCGATATAGTAACAATTGTAGGTGTGTGGTCGGATGATAATTCTAAGGAAGCTTCAACATGAATCGTTTCTGTGGGGATGTTTTTAA
Organism: Pollenia angustigena; assembly: GCA_930367215.1. Lineage (NCBI taxonomy): Eukaryota > Metazoa > Arthropoda > Insecta > Diptera > Polleniidae > Pollenia > Pollenia angustigena. Next base: position 2,428,934 of record OV884061.1, on the reverse strand, counting down.
CCACGCCAAAGTCGATAACATCTGGAATTTTTTGCTGATCAGTAGGCCAATATGTTGGTTGCCCGCTCGCGACCACATTTAAACCCATTTTAGAGATTGTGTTAAACAAAACACGACCTTTTGGTGTTATAAGTCGTGACCCCCAGAAGGTATGTTTAGCGTTATAATCGCCAGCGGCCAGAAAACAGGGTATAATTTTGGATTGACACTGAGTATATAGGTAAATTATAATTTCGTGTTCTATCTTCTGCAGTTAACGCTAGTTTTTCTATGTAACACCATTAAAATATTTCTTCTGTTCAAAATTAGATTTTTCGGCACAAATTTGTTAATTATTTATTAGCAAATTAAAGGGATATTTTACGCAGAATTTAAGGGCACGGGAAACCCTGGGTCAAAACCTGTCCAAAATTCACCTTTTCATCTCGGGGCCAAAGTAACTCATTTTAAACTTAATATGAAGTGCATTTAAAATTAAAGAAAAACATAAGTTACAAAAGGACAAATATAAAAGCAAAAACAATAACAATAACCTACAAATTCCAGCGGTGTAATAATATGCTCGCAAAAATAGAATAAGGAAAAGTTAAAACAACCAATCATGTTTTTTTCCACTTAAGCCAGGACCAGGAAAGATCTTTCTATGGAATCCAGCAAAAACAAATAAGTGAATTACATATCCTTTTTTTTGATTGCATGGGTGATATTTTAATAAAAGGAATACCATGCATATATGTATGTACATATATTCCAATTGGCAAGCTGATGTTAAAATTTCAGTATTCTGCCCTGTTAATTACATGGTGTGCATTTTTATACCCTTCACCAGAGGTGTAAAAGGGTATATATAAGTTTGTCATTACGTTTGTAATTTCCACAATATTGATTTTAGACCCCATAAAGTATATATATTCTGGGTCCATATGAGAAGAGAAGTTGATTTAACGATGTCCGTCTGTCCGTCTGTCCGTCTTACGCTTGATATGTGTTTTCCGGGAAAACCAGACATGATAGCGGCTAGGTTGTTTTACACTTATGTCACATATAGTCCACCATTTTGTGCTATTGAAATTCAGCAAGATCGGTCCACAAATGGCTGAGATATGATCAAAAAACCACGACTGCCTCTAATTTTTTCCAAAAATCCCTTGTTGTTGTTGTATTTTTATTGCTTTTTTCTGTATATCTGGAGAACGGTAAGAGCCAAAGTTTCCAAATTAGGTACACACATTTAGGTTGTCAATACACACCACTCTACAAAATGTGGGCGGGTTTGGTGAAGTGGGCGTGGTACCTCCCGTACAAAAAAAATTAAAAATTGCATAAAAACCTAAATTTTAGGGCTGTCATATGTCCTATGGATATGACTTATATACCAAAATATCGGAAATTTTTAGTAGAACATATTTTATAAAGAACTCGGGAAAATCGGTTCAGATACAAAAAAGTTATGACCAAAATTATTTTTTTTTTTTTAAATACCCATTTTCGGTAACCATGGATCTTCCCGAGTCCAAGTTTTATAACACAAATAAATGGTAAATTTCTTAACACGTCGGTATATAAATCTGTCAAATCGGTTAAAAAATGGCTGAGTTATAATCAAAATACTGAAATCCCAAAAGTTACTCTTTTTTATACCCTTCACCAGAGGTGTAAAAGGGTATATATAAGTTTGTCATTACGTTTGTAATTTCCACAATAATTATTTTAGACCCCATAAAGTATATATATTCTGGGTCCAAATGAGAAGAGAAGTTGATTTAACGATGTCCGTCTGTCCGTCTTACGCTTGATATGTGTTTTCCGGGAAAACCAGACATGATAGCGGCTAGGTTGTTTTACACTTATGTCACATATAGTCCACCATTTCGTGCTATTGAAATTCAGCAAGATCGGTCCACAAATGGCTGAGATATGATCAAAAAACCACGACTGCCTCTAATTTTTTCCAAAAATCCCTTGTTGTTGTTGTATTTTTATTGCTTTTTTCTGTATATCTGGAGAACGGTAAGAGCCAAAGTTTCCAAATTAGGTACACACATTTAGGTTGTCAATACACACCACTCTACAAAATGTGGGCGGGTTTGGTGAAGTGGGCGTGGTACCTCCCGTACAAAAAAAATTAAAAATTGCATAAAAACCTAAATTTTAGGGCTGTCATATGTCCTATGGATATGACTTATATACCAAAATATCGGAAATTTTTAGTAGAACATATTTTATAAAGAACTCGGGAAAATCGGTTCAGATACAAAAAAGTTATGACCAAAATTAAAGTTATAATCAAAATACTAAAATCCCAAAAGTTACTCTTTTTATACCCTCCACCACAATTAGTTGTGAAGAGGGTATATTCAGTTTGTCATTCCGTGTGAAACTTTTTTACTATTCATCTCAGACCCTATAAAGTATATATATTCTGGGTCCTTGAGTAATTTTAAGTCGATTTAGCCATGTCCGTTTGTCTGTCCGTCTGTCCGTCTGTTGAAAACACGCTCACTTTCGAAAAACTCAAAAGAAATCAACAAACTTGGTGTCAAATTTCTTGTAGTTATCCTAAGCAGTTTGGGATTGAAATTCAGCAAAATCGGTTCAATAGGATCTGAGCTATGAATCAAAATGTGGAACCACCACCTAAAAAAAATTGATAATTTTGTTACAAAAACTAACATAAATGGTGGAAAAATGCACAGAATGATATAAGATTTCGCAACAACTCGTTTTATTCAACTGGAAATCACGCTGAGAGATTTCGTGAAGATCCGTCAATAATTTACCCTAGGCCCCATATAAGCCCTACTCCCGGAAAACAGTATATTAAGCCTAAAACCCTAACTAACAATGCTATCATTACAAATTTTGGCAAGTCACAGTTACATAGGACTAGAAATTAAACTGTTAAGGTTCGTGAAGATCGGTCCATAATTTACCATAGGCCCCATATAAAACCTACTTCCGGAAAACAACTTAGTAGGCCTAAAAACGTAAAAAATAATGCTATCATAATAAAATTTGGTACATCAAAGTTTTATAGGACAAGAAATAAAACTGTGTAATTTCGTGAAGATCGGTCCATAATTTACCCTGGGCCCCATATAAACCCTACTCCCGGAAAACAGTTTAGTACGCCTAAATCCGTAAAAAATAACAAATCGTCACAGTTTAAGATAATAATAACATCATACAGATATTACTCTTTAAACATTCGAACTGTCGGTGGAGGGTATCAAAGATTCGGCACAGCCGAATATAGCACTCTAACTTGTTTTCTTTACATTCACTGTTAAATTCTTGTTTGCAAAGTTAAGCATTGGAAAATATGTATTTATATATTCCTGTTATTAATCATTGCCCGTAGAAATTAAACGTAATATCGTATACAAAAACGAAATTCGCGCCGAATGATACCAAATTAAAAATAAATTTCTTTTAGACTTAAAAATACTGAATTAAATTACGTGATAATGATTAATAATGTTAAATTATCTTTGATCTTAATTAACATAGCGAAATATTAAAAGATAGAGAACAGCTTAGTTAACATTTTTAATCAATCGCTGTAAATAATCGTGATAGCCTAGTGGTTAGCTCATTGACGTGAACGTTGAAAGTCGGTGGTTCGAATCCTGGTCGAGCTCATTACGTTTCGGGTTTAAAAAGGAAAACGTTAATAGTGGTTTTTTATCGTGTTTGAATAATAAATAAAAAAAAAAAAAAAACCAAACAATTTTTTTCCGGATTCGAGTACCGCCAACAATCATCTAGTTTTTTTTCGAAATTTTTATGGAATTTTTATTTTTTTTCCCGTTGTAATGTTACCGAGTAAATTATTCGTGATTTTGAATCCTTCCCTCGTCAAAAAGATATTTTTCTTATTGTTTATTTAAATTTTTTTAATTTATGTATAAACAGTATTTTTCTATTTATTTTTTTTTTTGCACTTGATAATTTTATTTAAAATCCTAATCATACATATTAACCAAAATATTGAATCCGAACTGGATTTAATTATAAAATTCTTTCCAGCATTTTTTTTGTGAAATTTGCGCACTTTTCATAATTTTTTTTTTTTATTTTGTTCTGATAAAATGTTAGAAACTGTTCATAGATTCATAATTAATTATCGCCTAGTAAGCTAATAGAATAAGGTACATATTTTTTTTTGGGTAGAATTTTTCTTTTAATGAATTAAATAAATTGTTATTTAACATGAAATTCTAAATTTTGAAGCGTTCTGATTTCTAGTCAATCCATTCGGTAGGTTAAAAATATGTTTGTCAGGGATCATGCATACACCGGTAAATAAGCTAAAGCGTGATCATGGTGGGAAGGGGAACTTGCATGTTGCCATCTATACATGCATTGGTCGACTTAGCTAGGCGGTATTTACTTTTAAAACTCTTCTTTTATTTCTCTTTTACTTCTTTTTCTTAAGCATGCATAATTTTAATAATCATATCTGAAGTTATAATTGTGTTTAGATTAAAGGACCTACCCCATTTGCGACGAGCAAGGAGCCGGAATTCAAATGCATGCTATCTAAACATCGAACTCAACAATTTCATTTGTTAATAATTTCGTTATTTGCTACAATATCGAGCAAAATTCATCGAAATTATTTATTTTAGTATTTGAAACTCGATATCGAATGAAATGTATTGAATTTGAAATAATAGCATTCGACATCGAGTAACTCGACATTTCATTTATCGAGTTTTCATTCGATACGCCAGTGTCTATCGTATGCAAAAAAAATCAATAGTTTACGATAGTATCGAATGCGGTGATAAGACCCCTGAATTCCCGAAAATTACTCTTTTTATCCCCTTCACCGAAGGTAAAAAAGGTATATATAACTGTAATTTCTACAATATTGGTCATACACCCTATAAAGTATACATATTCAAAACCGGTTGTCTCTTATTTAAAAAAAAATATTTACCAGTTTTATTTAGTTTTTGTCTAGTTTTGCTGTGTATTCTGCTCGCACAATGGTGTATATAAGATTTGGCACAGCCGAATATAGCACTCTTACTTGTTTTTAATTGATTTCGTTTTGTTTTCAAACAATTTATGTACAAATAACCTACGTAAGAGCGAAAGCGACCAATTGCGTAATTGTAGGGCAGCAGTATGTGTATTATTTTTGTAAAAATTAAACTATATCGATTTGCACCGAATTATAATTCCATTTTTTAGATTATTTAATTACGTACTTACCATGTGTGTATGTACACATAAGGGCGGGTCGATTTGTATGGATGAAAAAAAAATTAAAAATCGTATAGCAAAAACGTAATATACATAAAATTCTCCGAAGAAACCATGGGTCTAAAGTAAAATCCTAATCCGCGCCTCTCGACTTGAACATTTTTTTACTTGGCTGAAAATTTTTTTTAATGTAAAAAAAATTTTGAGTGTAAAAAAATAAAAAGTGCAAAAGAACTACAATTTTATTCAAAAAATTCGATTTCTTTTTTAAAAAAAAAATTTTTTTTGCAAAGGCGGGCATATAAATTTTCAAGTCGAGAGGCGCGGATTAGGATTTTATTTTAGACCCATGGTTTATTCGGAGAATTTTCTTAGAATTTTATGTAGATTACGTTTTTGCTATACGATTTAAAAAAAAATCGACCCGCCCTAGTATACATATACAGTAGTACCCGCTTAAATGCACCTCGCTTAAATGATTACCCCTCTTAAATGCGCAAAAAGTGCTGGCAAGCAACATTTTCATATAATTACATGAACAAAATCCCGCTTAAATGCGTAACCAAAAAAACTTGAAATTTTTTAAATATCCATCAAGGCATTTATAAAGTTAGTAAAAGTATTTTTGTACTTATATGATGGCAACACAAACATTTAAAACGGCAGTTGAAGTAAAAAAGTAAATTTCTCTTGAATTTCAAAAATCATAGAGAATAATTTTAAAGAGTTATCGGAATCTTCCGATGATGAAGAAGAGGAAAGAGTGAATAAGTTGGAGCCTAAATATGGGTTAAAAAAGACCTAAAGAGCTATTAATACTTGAAAATAATACAGGTCGAATAAAATACATTTTATAAACAAAACATATTTATATTTTGAATAAAAAAGTATGTCCATAAGTATTTATGTAAGAATGTTTATTGAATTAGTTTTAATATTATATGTATTTAATTTCGTATGAAAACTGTGTACCTATAATAAATTTTATTTTCCCTTATATGTAACTAAAGAAGTACTTTAAATGTTTATTAAGTTTTTTAAGCGAGGTTTTTATAAATGCGTTGATTGGGCATTTATCCGGGTTATCGGTTAAATGATTCCCCGTTTAAATGCGTAGAAAACTGAACATTTTTCGATGCGCACTTAAGCGGGAACAACTGTATCAAGCGAATTTAAAAATAAAAAGAGTGTTTTTTTCTTAATATTTACTATGAGTATTTATTGATTTTACGTATGAGCTCTTTACAAGTTTAATGGTTTAAAATTTTAACTTTTTCAGTACTTGATAATTTGTATTTGTAAGTTTCCCATGTGGAATGCTTCCGTAATAATAATAAGAACTAGTAAATTAAGCATCTCCATCCTGTGTTTATAACATACGTCATTCTCCTCAAACCAAAAAGAATAAATTGAATTTTTGGTACAACTCACGCATTGCTCAGCAATAAATTTTTTATACCTTTCATTTCTTTATTTTATAAAAATATTTTTTCAAAGACCTTTATGTATATGAACTTTACAAACTTCAAAAACTAAGTCAGAGGGGGCACACAAACCTCCAAAGTGGGATTCTTTTTGATAATTTTTTGCATGAATAAACTTTTCTGAAGGATATAACAAAATTTGCGCTGGTTTTATTATATCCATACGACATTTAACGCATGATATTCGTTGTGCAAAGTAACAAAATATCGACTGGATGTTTATTCTATTGGCACATTGTTGGATGCAAAAGAATCACCATCTTCATTAAAATATTCTTCATTTTCATTGTATATACATATCTGCGATTTCTATTTCAGGGGTGTGAGTACTCTCTGATGTACTGCCAGTACTTTGAGTATCTTCTAACAAAACTCGATAGCTACTTTGACTGTTTTAATAGTAAAAATTTCAATGATCCCAACGCGCTGAAGCGTGGGTTAAGGAGTAATAATAAAATTTGGGAAGTACTGCAAGAGCTAGTTTCGTACATACGGCAAGTTGAATATTTCGGTAACAAAATATTCTGCATCAGTGGACTAATCGAAACCACCAGTGGTATATTATCGTTAACCGAGGAAATGTTACAAGAAAATTCTAATTTACTTCCATTTTAACCAGCCGTTTTAACCAAGACCCATTAGAAAACGTATTTTCATATGTACGCGCCAAAGGTGGCCATTGTAAAAACCCTTCTGTTCACGAATTCAACATCGCAATGGCCAAGCTTTTATCTTTAAAAATAATGCAATTTAGTTCCTCAAAAAATTGTGCAGAAGACGACACAATATTTTTTCCACTTGACTTTCAAAACCTAATAATACAACCCCCTTGATAGATATCGCAGATATATATACCAGGAAAATGAAGCATATTTTGATGAAGGTGCCGACAGCTTTAACTCTGTGGATGTGTCAATAGAACTTACTTCTAGTCGATATTTCATTGGCTACATAGCGCCACGAGTATCCTGCACTAAATGCCGAATGGATATGATTAAACCATCCCAAATTTGAACATACCCATCATAAATGTATATCCATACGAAAAACTATGAAAATTAATCTGATTTTGTTTTTCGAAATATGCAAAATTAACATAAAAGTTTTCGAAAATTTATTTTTAAAGAACAGAGCAATGAAACACAAAAAAAAAGTTATTATGGAGCAGTGCGTAGAATGTACTAATAATACCATTTATTCGTTTCGGCTTGACGAGAAAAATTATTGTTACAACCATAGATTGGAATTTTTAAATTTGCTTATACTGGTATTACTAAGAAAGCATTCCTCTTGGGAGACATATAAATACAAAACTTCGAATTCTGAAAAAGCTTAAATTTTAAAATATTAATAGGTATGTACTTGTCGTATTACTCGTCATTATAATCCTATCGTTAATAATTTTCTAATTATGCTTTTGCTGATCCGTGTACTAGGCTATGTCATCAATATAATTATTTGTCTGAATTTGTTGATTATTATTTAAGTCGTTTAAGTTGCTGTAAAATATAACACTTTTTACATAAATAAATAAAAATAAAAGTATAATATGCGAACAATTTTAATAATATGGATTTGATTTTATTGGATTTCATTCTATATATTGTAAGTAGCGAAATCCACATATTTTTTTGCCCTATCCTAATCCCGCGAAGCTCTTCGATTGTCTGCAGGAAAGAAACCAGAGTATCTAACGGGAATCGAACCCGAACCCCAGCGCTGATCGACTAGCTCACTACCAACTAGCCTACCGGGGCTAGTTGGTAGTGCTTATTGCTTTATCTTGTAAAAACATTTTTGCAGACCTTTAAAATAATTTTACAAACTTCAAAAAGTAAGACGGAAGGAGCACACAAACTTCCAAAGCCTGAATCTGTTGCATAATTTGTGATGAAAATTTGTTGTAATAATAAATAAAATTGAATTTTTCGGCGGAAACGATTTAATAATTTTTCAAATAATACAATTTTAATAAAAATAAAATTGAAAGAAATTACGTTCATTGGTAGTGCTTATTGCTTTATCTTGTAAAAACATTTTTGCAGACCTTTAAAAGAATTTTACAAACTTCAAAAAGTAAGACGGAAGGAGCACACAAACTTCCAAAGCCTGAATCTGTTGCATAAATTGTGATAAAAATTTGTTGTAATAATAAATAAAATAGGATTTTTCGGCGGAAACGATTTAATAATTTTTCAAATAATACAATTTTAATAAAAATAAAATTGAAAGAAATTACGTTCATACACATCAAACTGGTGGCAAATTTTTATGAAAATTAAAAGTATTTTGATTATCACCAAATTCACATTGAACCATACTTGTGAGTTTTTTATTACTAACACAATTACAAAATTGCGAGTTTGATGAGGCATATTAATGTGTGGCCATGTCGCTTTAGAAAATATAAAAATAACTTTTATGAACAAAGCAGTTTATTCTTTCAGAAAAATTATTTTTTATATGCCTACAATTGTTTAAATTTAGACAATAACAGCAATTGAACTTCGGTGCGAATCAATATAAATTTCATCTGTACAACAATAAAACACATATTATTGGCCTACAATTAAAATCTGTCACATTTGGTTCAACGTAGGTTATTTGCACAGAAATGGAATGCAAACAAAACATCTTTTATTATTATTTAAATGTGTTTTCAACTGTAATTTACTCTCACAAGTGGATTTAGCGGCTAAATCCACCAGAAAAATTAATATAGAGAGAAAAATGTATGAACTTTGTATGGTCGTGCAATATCTTTGTAAATCTATAGTCTTTGGTATGAGTGTATGTGTAAATAATATTAGTATTTATGATTATATTAAATTAAAGTAAGTTATAGTTTATAAAATATGAAAAATAAAGTGGGCAACTAATGAATTCATATAAAAATAAGAAAATATATTTATAATTACAATTAATATGAAATAAACAAATGAATTCATATGAACGTGAAAATATAATCCTGGGGTATTATATTTCCACGTTTCATTCCCCTCCTGTTTCGGAGAGCGATGCTCTAATCGGCTGTTTTTGGGTGTGGGCGAGTTTTGGTCCGAAGACCCGCACTACCATGTTGGTATTATTAACCTTTCCTTAACTCATACAGTTTATTATAAACAGTTAACTTAAACCTAAAAAAACAAATTGTTCTACCGCTTGAATCACTGTGGGAACAAATGAACTGAATCACTGTAGGAAGAAATGAACTGAATCACTGTGGAAGAGATGAACCGAATCACTGTAGGAACAGATGAACTGAATCACTGTGGAACAGATGAACTGAATCCCTGTAGAACAGATGAACTGAATCAGCGTAGGAACAGGTGAACTGAATCACTGTGGAACAGATGAACTGAATCACTGTAGGAACAGATGAGCTGAGTCACTGTGGAACAGATGAACGGAATCACTGTCGGAACGGATGAGCTAAATCACTGTCGGAACAGGCGACCGAAGTCACTTTGAGTATGTATTCAATAACAAACCCAGGGGTTCGTTATTTGTAAAAATCAACCGAAATCACAATCGTGAAATCAGTCGGCTCTTCCTTTGTTATAATTTCCGAGACTTGTGCGGCAGGTTCTTATCTAATGAGAACAGTCCCTAATTTAACCAAACCTTTGTCATTCATACTTGTTCAGAAATGAACCTAATGAGAATTGTAAAATACAAAATGCCTTAAGCAAGTATATGCAATAGTATGAGTGTATGTGGTTGTTACAATAGGTGCGTTCAGGGTTATTTGTAATTAATATTAGTATTTATGATTATATTAAATTAAATTATAAAATATAAAAAATAAAGTGGGCAACTAATGAATTCATATAAAAACAAGTAAGAGTGCTATATTCGGCTATGCCGAATCTTATATACCCTTCACCATGGTTTGGAAAGAACAGAAGTTTATATATATATTTAAATACATGTATATATACATGTATATTTATAAAATATATATCGTTTAGTTTTATTTAATTATTTGCACATGATTGCGTGCTATTAAATATATTAAAAGTTTAATTAATATATAGCACGTTAAGTTTTGATCGAATTTCAGTATTTGGTCATGCCGACATCTTAAAGTATAAAATTACCATTTACTTTGGTGATAAAACTTGTAGTCGGGAAGTTCTATGGTTCACGAAAATAGGTATTAAAAAAAAACTATATTTTTGACATTACTTTTTTTTTTACCGATATTCCGAGTTTTTCTAAAGATTTCCGATATTTTGATATCTAAAACGTATGAATAGGTCATAATACAGCTCTAAAATTTTAGTTTTTATAAAAATGTTAATGTTTTTAGTCCTTTTTTGGAGTATTTTGCACATAACTTAACCATTTTATATACCAATGTGCTTAAAAATAATATTTCCATTAAATTGGCTTATAGGCATATATATATATACCTACATATTTGTACATATATTTAAGCAAACTTAATTATAAAAAAAACAAACTTAATTATAAAATAAAAAACAAACTTAATTATAAAAAAAAAAGAGTAACTTTTGGGATTTCAGTATTTTGATTATAACTCAGCCATTTTTTAACCGATTTGACAGATTTATATACCGACGTGTTTAGCAAGAAATTTACCATTTATTTGTGTTATAAAACTTGGACTCGGGAAGATCCATGGCTACCGAAAGTGGGTATTTAAAAAAAACCGGTTTTCCCGAGTTCTTTATAAAATATGTTCTACTTAAAATTTCCGATATTTTGGTATATAAGTCATTTCCATAGGACATATGACAGCCCTAAAATTTAGGTTTTTATACAATTTTTAAAACGTATGAATAGGTCATAATACAGCTGTAAAATTTTAGTTTTTATAAAAATGTTAATGTTTTTAGTCCTTTTTTGGAGTATTTTGCACATAACTTAACCATTCTTAACCGATTTGGCAGATTTATATACCAACGTGCTTAAAAATAACATTTCCATTAAATTGGCTTTTAGGCATACATATATATATATATATATATATATATATATATATACCTACATATGTGTACATATATTTAAGCAAACTTAATTATAAAAAAAACAAACTTAATTATAAAAAAGAGTAACTTTTGGGATTTCAGTATTTTGATTATAACTCAGCCATTTTTTAACCGATTTGACAGATTTATATACCGACGTGTTGAGCAAGAAATTTACCATTTATTTGTGTTATAAAACTTGGACTCGGGAAGATCCATGGTTACCGAAAATGGGTATTTAAAAAAAAAAAAATAATTTTGGTCATAACTTTTTTGTATCTGAACCGATTTTCCCGAGTTCTTTATAAAATATGTTCTACTAAAAATTTCCGATATTTTGGTATATAAGTCATATCCATAGGACATATGACAGCCCTAAAATTAGGGTTTTTATACAATTTTTACTTTTTTTTTGTACGGGAGGTACCACGCCCACTTCTCCCATCCCGCCCACATTTTGTAGGGTGGTGTGTATTGACAACCAAAATGTGTGTACCCAATTTGGAAACTTTGGCTCTTACCGTTCTCCAGATATACAGAAAAAAGCAATAAAAATTCAACAACAACAAGGGATTTTTGGAAAAAATTAGAGGCAGTCGTGGTTTTTTGATCATATCTCAGTCATTTGTGGACCGATCTTGCTGAATTTCAATAGCACGAAATGGTGGACTATATGTGACATAAATGTAAAACAACCTAGCCGCTATCATGTCTGGTTTTCCCGGAAAACACATATCAAGCGTAAGACGGACAGACGGACATTGTTAAATCAACTTCTCTTCTCATATGGACCCAGAATATATATACTTTATGGGGTCTAAAATCAATATTGTGGAAATTACAAACGTAATGACAAACTTATATATACCCTTTTACACCTCTGGTGAAGGGTATAAAAAGAGTAACTTTTGGGATTTCAGTATTTTGATTATAACTCAGCCATTTTTTAACCGATTTGACAGATTTATATACCGACGTGTTGAGCAAGAAATTTACCATTTATTTGTGTTATAAAACTTGGACTCGGGAAGATCCATGGTTACCGAAAATGGGTATTTAAAAAAAAAAAAAATAATTTTGGTCATAACTTTTTTGTATCTGAACCGATTTTCCCGAGTTCTTTATAAAATATGTTCTACTAAAAATTTCCGATATTTTGGTATATAAGTCATATCCATAGGACATATGACAGCCCTAAAATTAGGGTTTTTATACAATTTTTACTTTTTTTTGTACGGGAGGTACCACGCCCACTTCTCCCATCCCGCCCACATTTTGTAGGGTGGTGTGTATTGACAACCAAAATGTGTGTACCCAATTTGGAAACTTTGGCTCTTACCGTTCTCCAGATATACAGAAAAAAGCAATAAAAATACAACAACAACAAGGGATTTTTGGAAAAAATTAGAGGCAGTCGTGGTTTTTTGATCATATCTCAGTCATTTGTGGACCGATCTTGCTGAATTTCAATAGCACGAAATGGTGGACTATATGTGACATAAATGTAAAACAACCTAGCCGCTATCATGTCTGGTTTTCCCGGAAAACACATATCAAGCGTAAGACGGACAGACGGACATTGTTAAATCAACTTCTCTTCTCATATGGACCCAGAATACATTACAATGCCATTCGATAAGCTGAAACGAGTGTTGAGACAGGAGAAAAGTTTACACCTGTGTAAGAACATTTTCCCTATGTTTACTGAACAAATTTGATGCGCCTTTTAAGGCTGTTCCATTATCAGAGTACTGTGCCCCGTCGGGAGAAAAAACGAATGCTACTAAAATGCTGGGGTCAATATTTCGCTGGTAGCTTCTATGTGGATTGCTTTAGTGGCAAAGCAAACAAATACTAGAACGTATTATTTGGTGATTTTGCATCCACGTCCTACGAATGTTATGATATCGAAAAGTCCCGCAAAATCTAGGCTGAAGGGTCGGGAGAGCAACGTCCTTTCGGGAGGTAGCGACGCCATAAGCTATTGACTTTGGACAGTACAAAAGTGGTGTGTTTAGAGGGGTTCTAGATAGCCTTTCCCATACAAATTTGGGAGCATGCCAGTAGGGGCGTTCACGATCTGTAAACAGTAATAAAAAGTTGGGTGCATATCATAAGGGCTACTCACAGACTGTGAACACCCTAATGCCATGCATTTACTCCTGAGAAATAGAGGCAAAAGGGAAATGAATTGGAAAAAATTTTTTGTTTATTTAGTGGCAGGTGTTAAATTTCTTCGTGTACGTGTCTTGAAAAAATGTTTATTTAGGAGATGTGAAATTTCTTCGTGCACGTGTCAGTCTTGAAGATTTTAAAATTTTGTAAGGGATGATAATTTTACTTGTGCGTTTTCGTATTAAAGATAAAACTGATCGTGGAATAATTATTTTTAGTTTTTTCATTTTTTATGTGTGTTTAGAATAGTTTATCACTTTTCTGCATCGGTTTGAATGGCTCGGTAGGCTTGTGGGATAGTGAACTAGTCTATCAGTATAATGGTTGTAGATTTGGTGTGTATGTGTGTGTGTGTGTGATTGATACTGGCTATTCAAGTGAAAAGTAGGATTCCATCCACCTTTTTGTATGGGAGCACCAAACAAATATAGTTAGCAAGATGCATTCTTTTTTTTTATATAAAATTCGGCTCACTATAATGAATTCTTTTTTTTAATTACGTGATGAAAAAAAAAATTTTTTAAAGCAATTGACACGTGTTTAAACCTTGAATTTTTAAGGGTGTGTTATAGAAAATTAGACAGACAGACATTTTTTTTTAGATGCAACTGATGTTTCAATTCTATTTTATAGTTTACAAGAATTTTCTTAAATCGTGAAGGAATATGAAAATATTGTTGATGAACCTTTTTTTTGTTTAGAATAATTTGAAAGATTGCTTATAGTAGTGTAAATGTATGGGACAATATTTTTTCCATCTATCTTTAAATTATGAATTTGTAATTGATAATGTTTTAAATTTATGATAATAAAGAATTTAATTTATTTTCCGTTCAGAAAGTGTGTGTTATGGTAAATTAGACAGACAGTCATTTTTTGTTTTAGATGCAACTGATGTTTCAATTCTATTTTATAGTTTACAAGAATTTTCTTAAATCGTGAAGGAATATGAAAATATTGTTGATGAACCTTTTTTTTGTTTAGAATAATTTGAAAGATTGCTTATAGTAGTATAAATGTATGGGACAATATTTTTTCCATCTATCTTTAAATTATGAATTTGTAATTGATAATGTTTTAAATTTATGATGGCAGATCAAGATATTTTTAATTTCTCCGGTATGGATGATGAGGAAACACAAGTCTTTCCTGTTCAAGATGGATTTACTATACCATCATCACCAGATGGATTTATTATACCAGCATCACCATCCTTACTATTGCCTTTACCGTTAAATACATCTCCTCTACCGTCTGAATACGAAGACGAAGAGGAAGATGGAGAAGAAGAAGAAGAAGAAGAGGTGGACGAAGAACAAGAGGAAGCAGGTGACGAATATATACAATTAAAAAAATATATTTCAAATAGAGAAAAAGATGGACAGATGGTAAGAAAAAAATGTGATATGTATAAAAATGAATTATATAAAAATAAAAAAATTTTAAAAGATGCCAAAAAAACATTATAACAAACCAAAATTAAAATAACTAAATTAAAAAAAAATATTATAAGTTTTCTTAATGAAAAAAATATTGTGTTTGATTCACCTTTAAATTCTTTTAAGAAAAAATATAAATGTAATATATGTTTAAGTTATAAAATAGGATTTAATATTATATTATTAAATTGTAGTCATTACATATGTAATATATGTTTAAAAAACTATAATAAATTCATCTGCCCCATATGTAGACAACCTATTACAACTTATTACAGAATTACTCAACATGGGGAAAGATTAACAATAAAAAGTCTTCCCTGTAATAGAGTTGATTTAACAAATAATTAATTAAAATATATAAATATAAATTTAAAAAAAATAAATAAAAACCATATTATGTTGTGTTATGTTATTTTATTTTAAGTTTTATTAGGAATTTCTTTTTCAGATTTAAAATTAAAAATACGTTTTTAAAGATTAAAAAACTTAAGTGTTAACAAATGTTGTTTATAAAATGTTTGACATCGACAAATGTTAAAGGATTATGAATAAACATGTTCACAATAATATCTATGTATGATATTATTTATATATATATAAAAATGGACTATTTACATAATTATAAGTTCTTAATTCATCTATAAGTTTCATAAATAAATCCATGTGTTCCTTATCAATCTGATTACTATGTTTTATCAATAATTCTTCCAATTCAGATGATGATATCATAGTACTCTGTTTAAAGACTTAGAATCAACTAAAAATAAAATAAACTTCAAATGTTTTATTGATTAATAAATAATTATTAAGTTAAAACTCACAATATTTAAATAAAAAAAAAATATTCTCTTTCTTTTTAAAAATAATTTCAATTGTTTTATTTATTTATATATTTTTCAGCTATTTTATATAAAAATGCAATTCATGAATATCCACAATGAAATGAATCTTCCTAGGTAGTAAAATTTTCAAAATACAGGTTTTGAATATTTCATGAGGAAATAGTAATTCTATTTGCCTATAGATATCAGTAAGAATTTAAAGATAACAGGTTTTTGCTCATTATAACCTTTTATTTTTTTTATAGTTTGATACTCTATAATATAAGTTTAATGAAGAATTTTTCTATGGTTTGATACTCTACAATGCCAATATAGTTAAGAATTTAGTTCAATCCATGCTCAGGATACACATCATACAGTATATATTAATACATTATACATATAAAATAAAATCAAATTTCCATTTTATTAACCATAGTACATGGTTTATTAATTGTTTTGATAACATTTAGTAAAAGTTTATATATAGTATAAACTTGAAGTCGACTATAGAATATTAATTGTTACTAAAAAAAAAGGAAATTAATTACAAAATCAATTAAGAAGATCTAAAAAAAAAGATTACATAGGAGTTTTGAATATTTAATGAAATTAAAGATAACAGATTTTTTTTTTATAATTATTACAGCTTTATATGTTTTTTTTTTCTTGCTTATTAACCATACATTATCATACCATACCATTATAATCCATAGAATATAATACAATTTAAAATAGTTAAATCCGCAAAATAAATCACAAAATATATTTATTTATATAAAACCTTACTCCATTAATCATTTATTTATAATTTATATATACTAATACCATGAAATACATAGTTCAATAACCATATTATATGGTTTATTTAATGTTTTTGTATGCCGTTTTGTAATTCCTATAATTTGATTTCCTATTATTTCCCTTCTATACTTAATATTTATACACCTCCATACATCCCTAAATAAACATTCTGTTTTAAGCATTTCTATACTATACAGATATTTATAAATTTTTTCTTATACCTATATTTAATCTTAGTATTATGATATTACTATTGATTTTAATTTAGTATTAGTGTTGATCTTAGTAGTAGTCTTTTGGTCTTGGTTTCATAGTTTCAGATTTCGATCTTGTTTTTTTTTATAGGCATCTCATTTACTTACACACATCGATTCTTGCAACATAGAAATATTTTTCATTACGCAAAATTTTGAGCTCGATACTTGCAACATTACTCTGGTATAACTCTTGAGTGCTGTTTTGTTACGTTTTCTTAAGCCTAGTACTCTGTTCAAATTTGTGAAAAATGTTGAGCAACATTGATTATTCCACACGAAAATTTTGGCATTTATCAATGTTACCAATCTTGCGAGTTTGTACAATTTGACGTTTTTATTCCTTCGAAGTATGCTACATTGTTTCGTGTATGTAAACAAACGCCACATGTATTTTACTAAAATTATTTTTTTTTAATAAAAAATTTAATAAAAAGAAAAGTAAATATGGATAAAAAACTGTTACCGGTTGTGTTATTTTAATTTTTTATTTCTTTTTTAATATTAAGTTCATACTTTTTTGCTTTTGCTTAAAATTCCACGTGAAATAAAGGCAGCTTACATTATTTCGCAGTTGTAAAAAAAATGTTGCCAGAAACATTTCGGAACTTTTTCACAAAATAAACAGAGTACAACTCCATCAACATTATTTCATAGATATTCCGCACAAGTTTTTTTCATATGCATTTTGACAGCATTTCTCGTGAAATGTTGAACAGAGTACCAGGCTTTAGACCAGGGCTGTGGAGTCGTCAACAAAAAGTTGTAACTCCGACTCCATCCGCTGAAATTTTTTAAGTACGACTCCAACTCCAACTCCGACTCCTTCTCTGACCTTGAGAAATGGTTTTTTTTCTAACTCGTGACGCATTGAGCTTTAATAAAGCTATTAACATATGTAAAGTAGACTGGTCCTTATTTTCGAAATTAAAACTTTTTAAAGCAGACCCTCAAAAAATTTTATTGTAAGCATAAATATCATTTTGCATGTGCTACTTATGGAAAATCCAGTTCTCATTATTCCAATGATGATGAACCGGAAACTATATATGTATATATAATTATACATACATATCTTATGTAACTATTTCAATACTCTTTAATAAAAGTAAAAGCTATATTTGATTTTTGGTTCATAAAAAATATTTTGCTATAAGAAGTCGTTATTAAAGATTTTATTTTTGCTTGCTACTTAAAGTAACTTTTTATTTTAAATCACTTTTATAAACTTAATCAACGAGCTCCTTATTATTTAGTTATAGCCTGTTAACACTACAACAAAATCTAGTACTTATGCTATTCCGAGCCAAATCTAGTTGTTTATGACTAGCTTTCCCTCCTATACAAAACAAAATCTACTTCGTGACAAGATTTTGACAAAATCTACTCAAAATCTAGTTGTACTTAATAATGCAACTATGGTTTTCTCCATATATTACAAAAAAATTCGTCGCTGTCCAAGAAAAAAATTACATTTAAAAAAATCTGTTAAAAAAATTCAAAAATTTTAACGAAATAGTAATAAAATTTAAAAGATAAATAAAATTGATAAAATTACTTAAGTTAATTATAAATAATGATGCAAATTTTTAAATGATTATTTTTTATATGTATGTACATATGTATTACACAAAAAAGTTTCAGTGAGCTGTTTTGGTTATAAAAACAAAATCTAGCTAATGTCAAAAAATTGCAATGTAAACGCACTAGATTTTGAATCAGATTTAAAATTAAATCTACAAGAATTCGGTCTAATGCAAATGGGCTTTTAAACATTTTTAAGTCAATTTAGCTTAAACTGTTGGCAACACTAGTGATAAATATGTTTTTTATTTTTGAAATATTTTCTTTATTTTTATTAATTCTTTTAAAAATAAACAAAAAAGTATAATATCGGAAACTCAAAATAACAAACTTCAAATAAATAAACATACATACTTAACTTAAAATAGAAAATCTTAAATAAAAAAATTTACTCTGAATTTGTGTTCAGAAATAGGATAGCCTCAATAATATCTGGCTTCATTGATGCTCTCAAATCGGATTTGATGATTCTGAGATCAGAAAATAATCGTTCTACCGAGACTTTGTCGGTGGCAATGCCGTTGTTATCAGAGCAGCATCCTGGATAATTTCAGGATATCTTGAAATTGCGTTTTTTATTGTTACATTTGAAGAACGATCAAATTTCTCTACTTCATTTAATGCCTGGTAAAAGTCTATTTTAAATTTAGCTAAGATTGTTGGGGTTTCTGTTTCTACGCTACTGTTTAATGAATTTAAGCGACAACGCTTGGTCTGCTCCTGCTCGTCTAAAAATTTTTCAAAATCATCTTTAAAGGGCTCAGTATTTATATTTGATGGAGAATTATCATTATGTTTTTCATCTTGCAACTGTATGCCTTTCATACGAACAGCTAATTCATATAAAGCATTTTTAGCTCTAATTTTACGTTCCTCGGTAAGTAACACCCGGACCATATGATCGATGTATATACCTGCAAGTAGGATATCAGTGTCTAGGAGAGTAATTTCTCTTCGTAACATTGAATCCTTGATTGCATCAGCTATTTTACAATTAGTTTTAGAAAAACGGAAAATAAGGTTACACCATTCTTTGTAAAATCTGCGGCTTGAAAATTTTTAGTTGCTGTATAAGGATGACGAAGAAGACTTTCAAGTTTTTCTACTTGTTCCCATTGCACATCAGTCATTGTCACAGCTGGGTTAGCCATGTCAGTTAGAAAAGGTTTTAGTGAAATGATGCGTTCAATCATTAAATAGGTGCTCCCCCACCGTGTAGCTTGATCTAAAATAGCCCCTTTTCCAGCACGCCGCTTCAAAATGGCATCTAGTTTCGGTGTTCTACATGCAACCACGACACTACGTATTTTTGTAATAAGTCTATTAGCATGATAATCTTCTAAGCCATCACGAATTGCGAGTTGCAATGTATGTACAGCACATCGCATGTGATGTATCTGGCTAAAATTTATAGCAGAATCCACAAATCCGTCAATATCAAAAATTTCTTCTACGGAAGCACAATTTTCATCAAAATCACGTGCTTCTACATATTCATTCAGCTTATTTACAGTACTGACCATGTTAGTGCCATAATCGGTCACAATGCATAAAATCTGCTGCTTATTAATACCAAAATCTGCTAGAACGTTCAAAACAAGTTCTTGCAAAAACTTGCTTGTATGCTGCGCTTGAGTGTTCTTTACAGCCAAAGTACGTGTCGCGACTTTTTTATTATCATCAATGAACTGGACATTGATTGCAAAATAATTAACTTTGTGCCGAGTACATGCGTCGATCTTTAAAAAAACAAACCGTCCATTTAATATATCCTTGAGCATATCCTTCTGGTTTTTTGCCTCCTGTAGTACCAATTTTCTAATATTATTTCTTTCTAAAGAACAACCAAATTTAGAAGCCATTTCTCCATTTAAAGAGACAAAAGCAGGAGAAGAAAAAAAAGTTAACGGCAAAGCATTAGAATACACCATTTCGATGATACAGCGCTTGAACTTTTCTTCAGTCATAGCCACAGTAATATTTTGAGACTTAAAAAATTTGGTTACAGGTACCTGGCATTGTGAAGAACTTGGCCCAGGTTAGACTTTACTCGCCTGCTTATCTTTTTCAGTTACAGTTTCGAATGAAATAGGGTGAAAACGTTGTAGATGCCGCTTTAAATTCGATACTCTGGTCGGAGCGTTGGTACTTTCTCCAGAATATGCACTGATATTTCTACCACATATTTCATCATCACCATCTTTAGTTACTTGGCATATGAAAAATCTATCGTCAAGAGTAATTGAAAAATATTCAAAAACTGAAGACTGATGATTCTGCCGCATATTCTTATACATTGCTAAGTTGTTAATTGCTGTTATTAAATAAATAAATTATGTATTTTTAATTATGTAGTATGTATATTGTACATATGTACATATGAAAGAGCTTTTAAAAATGTTTTATTATTTATAAACTAATTATATTTAATATTTAAATAGTTGTTAGCACAAATTAATTATTTTATGATTAGAGCTACATTTGTATGTACATAATCACATAAAACTTAAACTCCACTTTAACTTCCAGTTTTCAATTAATTTTGTTTAAGTAAGAAACACAATCAAATCAATTTTAATGTTATACTGAATATTTTTCAAATGAAACACGTTCAGGTTGAATTTGATTTTATAAATGATACCATTCACGCAGGTCTTTCATACCTACCAATAACGTTGGAAAACCATTACGCACATTACGCGGGGATTGCCATAATTCATTTTAATAAAGACGTTTCTACACAAAAGAGAAAAAATTTTACGTCACAATTTTCCAATTGGAATTTGCTTGTTAGTAAAGTGTTTTAGCGCTATACAACACTAATTCTTTCTGCACAATGTTAAAAATATTTCAGTGTTGATGGATAACAAATTCTATTTTAAGATTATTGGCAATACGTGTCATATTTAAGCACAAGTAAATGACTAAAAAAAACCACACATCTCTTTTTCTAACTTGATCAATTACTGAGCAAAAGTTTTGCATTAGATTTAGACTCTTGTCCGCACTTATAAATAATATACCAAAATAATATAAATTATTACAAACTTTTATACTATTTAAGTATATGTACTACTTGAATGAACTAACTCTCATAAAATAAATTAAAATCTACTTATTCAAATTGATCTTCAAAATATTGCAACGCCAATTTCGAAGAATTTTTAGTTTGGAAAATACTAAAAAAATTTAAATTTTTTATGCCGAAAAATGTATGGAGTCGGAGTCGTGAGTTTTTGTGGGTACTACGACTCCGGCCCAAAAACCTCAACTCCGACTCTTCAACTCCGACTCCTACTCCACAGCCCTGCTTTAGACTGAATACATATGGGGAAATTTTAAATTTCTTTAATTACACATAAAATATCTATCTACTGTTATACGAATGCGTTGAACTAAAGTGTTTTAAATTTAAATATTAAACTTAGATTTTGGATATGTCTTTTATTTTATATAGGAAATTAATACTCGGTACTTGCGACAACATCGAAACTTGCACCGACCCCAGTTTTCATTACGTACGAGTTTCTACTGTACTTCATTCTCATCAAACTAATCACACAAAGCAATTGTCTACTATATTAAAAAATAATCTATAAACTTAAATTAAAATTTAGGTTTATATTCAGTAATTTTATTATACGCGGAGATACGCTGATAGTTTTTCTACCTTAAATTTATACATTGGATAGAAAGTTACATCTAAATGTAATGTTTTGATAAGAATGCCTTTATATTACTTTAAGGGCCATTATTACAACCTAATGATAAAGTTGCTGATAGTTAACGTGAACAATAGCTATCTTGAACGATAAAGTGACCAATAAGTTTTTTCCATTATTACAACTCTCCGATAAAATAAAAAATGTAATTTATATACTGTGGCAACATTGCAGTATATACCGACTACTTTTGGTTGTTTAAAATACGTAGTGGCAACGATTTAGTTTTGTTTAATTTTTTATTTGAAAACAAAAGTTTATATGTTGTGCTTTATTTCGGTTTTAATTTAAAATTGTTTTATTTTTTGTGTTTTATTGTGTTAAAAAAATGTCGAAAATAAATAATGAAAGTGAATCTGCCAGAAAAAGGGCAAAAAACTATACTTTGGAAGAGGAGATACTGTTGGTGGATATGGTGGAAAGCAACAAAAGTATATTGGAGAACAAAAAATCAGATGCAGTGGTATGGAAACAAAAAGAAGAGGTATGGAGAAAGATTGCAGAAGAATTTGGAGCAACAATGGGAGTACACCGTCATTGGAAGGCATTGCGTGACAAGTACATAATGATTAGAAAGAAAACCCGATCGTAAATGGCAGAACAGAAATCCGAAACATACCGTACAGGAGGAGGAGTATCGACAGCAAAGGTCAGTGATGTATCTGCCAAAATAGCCTCGATGTTAGGCGATTCAGCCACTGGACTGGAAAACTGCTTTGACAGTGATTTTTGTAAGTTTTGTACTATATTTAACATTATTTCAAATTTTTGTATATAAACTAATTTTTTCCCAAGTATTTGACAATGAAAATTGCAAAAATAATCAAGAAAAACCTGGAAACGTTGACCAGGGTACTACGAGTAACAAAGAGGTAAGTTTGTGTAAAAACTAAGGGCTTAAATCTAGTTTACCGACGCAGCTCCAAATAAAAAAAAAAGTACCTAGGTAGATAGAAAATTAAAAAATGAGAAGAAAAACTAAAATAAAAAAGTTAGCGAAAACGCTTAGTTTTCGAGTTATGGACGTTTTAAGTTTTTATATAAAAGTGTGATTTTCCACTAAATTTTTATCTTTATATGGTCAATATTGGTATCATTTTAAAGCTTTTGACTTAGCGAAGCCGGTACTTACTATCCCAAAGAGGAGCAAATCCTTGCGCCCGGCCGAAGGCCGGCTATGCAGAGTAGCTTTACTTAGCGAAGCCGGTTCTTGTTATACCATAGAGGAGCAAATTTTGCGCACGGCCGAAGGCCGGCTATGCAGAGAAGCTTTAGTTAGCGAAGCCGGTATTTGTCATACCAAAGAGGAGCAAATCTTTGCGCCCGGCCGAAGGTCGGCTATGCAGGAGTGTTTTCGTTTGCGACGCCCATGTTTATAATTTGATTACGTTTGTATTACACTTTTATTTAAATAAACTACATACTAACCTGGTGCACTTCTGTAATATTTTAATGTAAAATGCAAAAAGAATGTAATGTGAGGTAAAGAGATAGTAATTTTCAAATAAATTTTGTATATCTAAAAAGATATGGTCAAAAGCTTTGAAATGATACCAATATTGGTCATATAACGATAAAAATATAGTGGAAAATCGGACCTTTATATAAAAACTTAAAACGTCCATAACTTGAAAACTAAGCGTTTCCGCCAACTTTTTTATTTCATTTGTTCTTCTTATTTTTTAATTTTCTATCACCCTGGGTACTTTTTTTTATTTGGAGCTGCGTCGGTAAACTAGATTTGTTCCAAACTAAGTGCTGACATTTTTCTTATAATACAGCGTTTGTTCGTTTGCATTGTTTTTTTCAGCGCGAAGAAAATGATTCTCCAGAGGAAACTGCGGATTGGTCAAGCTGGAAGCCAGCTTCTTTAAAACAACAAAAATCAAAGGGGCTAGTTTGTGGTACAAAAAGAAAGAAAAATATTGATGATGAAAAAATGGAGCTAGTGCTGTTGCAGCAAACGTTTTATAGAGAAGAAAACATTCGAGCTAGGGAGAAGCATGAGCAGGAGTTGCTTTCCCTCAAGTTAAAGAATGATATTCTGAGTTTGAAACTGGCAGAAAAGAAAAACAAAAATTAATATTAAAAATGTTTTATGTTACTGTAGTTTAGACATATTTTTAATGAATTATTTTTTTTACTTTTACTTTGTATTACTTTTTTTTATTATTATTTACATATTTTAACTTTTATTTAAGTTTTTGTTGTAGTCCAATTAATTAATCTAGCTTGAGAATTGAAGAATTATTAAGAAATGTTCTCTTTCATCGGCTAAGTTCTAAAAATCGAAGTAAAAAACCTTTATTTAAGAAATTTGTCTTTTTTAATTAAGAAACATTTATTTAACAAAAAAAGCAAAATTTTGACGCCCTTATGTGTATCTTTTTTAGGGGTTTAAATAAAATATATAACAATAATTATTAAATAATTTCTTTTAAGTTGAAGTTTCTTTCCAAACAAAAAACATCAACTTAATTAAAGGAAATTATGCAGTTATTGTTATATATGTATTTTATTTAAACCCCTCAAAAAAGTACACATAAGGGCGTCAAAATTTAGCTTTTTTTTGTTAAATAAATGTTTCTTAATTAAAATAGACAAATTTCTTAAATAAAGGTTTTTTATAAAAAGTGACCTCATGCTCGATTATTTAATTGCATTGTATTAGTTTTAAACCCGCAATTTTTGTGTTAATTAATGTATTTTTTGTTTTATTCTTTTTTAATCGCTACATCGATGTAATTTTTATGAAATACTGAAAATAAAAAAGTTTATGTTTATAAAAGTTTGCAATAAAGAAAATTATTAATTTTCTTCATCGGATTCTGGTGGCAACGTTTCATCTGGTGGTGGAAGTGGATCGTTTGCAATAATTGCAATATTGTGTAGGACTGCACATGCCACAATAACAGCCATTTTGGTTTCTGTAGCTAGTCTCAAACCCATTGACAGTATTGGCAGACGTCTCTTCCAAACTCCAAAACATCTTTCAATTGTGTTTCGAGTACGGATTTGCGATTCATTGTAAAGGTTTTGTGGTCTAGTTCGTGGATTTAATAACGGTGTCATCATATAACGACATTGCTTGTATCCCGAATCACCTAAAATAACGTAATTATTGAAATGTCCATTTTCCAAACGGAATTTTAAGCGGCTGTTTTTAAATATGTTGCTGTCATGAGCCAAGCCAGGCCATTTCACAACCAAATCCTGAAACAGAAGTTTTGCACTGCACACAGCTTGAACGTTAAAAGAGAAATATCCTTTTCTATTACGAAAAATTTCTGCGTTATTTCCACCTGGTGATTGGATGCGTACGTGAGTGCAATCTATAGCTCCAATAACTTTGGGAAATTTGGGGATTGTAAAAAACTCTGCCACCACTTCCTGCATTTCTATTGCATCTGATGAAAACTTTATAAAATCTTTCGATAAAGCAGCCAAAGCATAAGAAGTTTCTTTTACTACTCGGCTTGCTGTAGAAACACTTACACCGCAAAAGCCACCAACAGTTATTAGAAAATTTCCACTTGCATAAAATCTAAGCGTTAGTACCAATTTTGTCTTAGGTGATACAGAATAATATCTGGAAGAATATTTTTTTTAATTTTTGCTAGTAACTATTTGCGTGTGGATACAAACCTCTGACTGTTTGATTCTAAGCATTTGCCAATTTTTTCTAAAATGAATTTGCATGTATTTTTTCTCAATCGGAATCTTTGCACAAACTCCATTTCATTATAGTACACAAAATAATCTATTTGTTCTCGAAATGTTTTTGGTCTTCTATTTTGAGTCTGAAAGCTTTCAAAAATATTTTCTATCTCATTTAAATAAAATAAACGTTGTCTGTTGTCCATTTTTTTAATTTTAAAAGTTTAAATAATTTAATTTGACATAAAACTGTCATTGAAGTTACCATATCTTCAGCAGAAAATATGGCATCTTCAAGTTCTTAAAGTTCACTTAAGAAGTTACAATGAGGACAAACCTGATGTTAGCTTATCAGTCACTTTTTAGGTTAATGTTAACTTGTAATAACCAAAAACTATTTATCTGTCAGATAGCATCCTAAAAATAACTATTTGTAAGTTGTAATAATGGCCCTAAATCAGGTTTCTTATAATACAGAGTTTTTGAATGAAATATTAACAATCCTAATGTTAATTTCAATCTAATTTCATTTAAGTCATATATATATATATTAATTTATTAGAATCAAACCAACAATAACCATCATGATCTTATTAAAGCAATATATATATATTTTTCTTAAGAAAGGAATTTTACAACATGAAAATTAATTAAAATTGCTATTGATAATCTTTCATTCTTGACGTGGATGCGGCTCGAACCCCGGCCGGCAGGTTACCATGACATAAAAATAATTTAATGAAAAATTAAATTTCATGAACTTAAGCCTAATTAAAAATATTAAAAATTTTTACAAATGTTGATATTGAGATTTTAATTAAACTGCTTATAATCACTTAAGGTTGAAATGATAGAGATGTTATCCGTTCAATTCTGTTCAATAATTCACATTTATTAAGACATATAGATAATAAGGATACAGATCGTTCTAAGATAGCTAACAGAATTGATAGAGGATTCATAATTGAATAACTTAGAATAAGAATTAAGCTTATAGTTGGATATAAGTACGATTTAAGCAATAATTAGCGACATCGAATGAGTGATTCATCATTTTATTTTATGGAAAACATATCATTTTACATCAAGATACCTTATTTTTGATCTGGTAACATAAATCAGTTACCTATTTTTAATTTGGTAACATAGAAACAGAGAGAATTAATAACAGATTTAAATAGCAAACCAAATATAAGATACATTATTATATAATACAACAACAACAACAATGAATTGATTCTAAATAAAATACACACAATTCTTAAATACAATAATTTAGTTTGTCTTATGATTATGCTTTAGTTGAGGGAGATTCATACCATATACATTTTTATACGTTATACACTTACAACATAAAATGCAAAGTTTAATAACCATAATATACGGTTTTATATAATGTTTTAACAGCAATCATTAAAAATTTATATATAATATAAACTTATAACTGACTGTATCATCAGAATATTGATTAATAATATCAAAATAGAATCATATTACATAAACAATATAGAGAATATTATAAAGAGAAAGACACAAATTCATATGTCTTTAGGTAACAGTTAAGAATTTTACAATATATTGGTTTAAGATATAATTTTTCTAATTAAGAGTTTAGTTTGATGGTTTTGGAAGTACATGTATATTTGCTGATTTATTTCTATTTGATAATTTTTGATTTGTTTGTTTTTTTTTTCTTCTTTTTTACCTACACCACATTAATGAAATGAATATTAGATATACGTTCATGATGATGTTTTTTAACACTTTTAAATTTTTGTTAAATATAGCTACATCAACTTCTTAATACATCGAATCAACTTTCTTAGAATTAATTTTTGAATTAATATTTTGATATCCGTATACCCAGCTAACAGACTGGTTGTATAAAGGTTAACATTGAAATCATAAATTTCTTTAAATTAATAAAATTTCATTGAATTAACTCTCAAATTGCAAACTTACCCATAAAGTATAGATAGTAAATTCCATATAAATTTAACTTTTACATTATAGTAAATAGTTTCACTATGTTCTCATCATGATTATTATAGAAAATCATATTTTCATATACCCACACCACAATAGTGAAGAGTATATTAGATATACATATGTTAATGCTGATCGTAGTTACCTTTTTATGTACTAAATCAACTTGTTAACTTAGAATTACTTTTTAAATCAATTTAAACATGAACCAGTCCGATTGGATGGTGGGTCCATATAAACCTAAAAATCAAGTTTTATTAAATTATCTCGAAAATTGTTTAAGGGCAAACAATTTTAGAGATAATTTAATGAAATTTGATTTTTAGGTTTACATGGATAGCCAGCTGCTTATGTAAACGATGTCCGTCCATTGTTTACATATGTGTGGTTTTAAGAACACGAACGCAAAACTCATCCTTTCAACTTACATTAAAAAGAAAAACAAATTTTATTGTGTGGTTTATAGAAACCATACAATAGACAGCCCACCAATGGTGGTTTTAGGAAGTTTATTTTTAATATAAATACGTACATATATATATTTGTTGATTTATTTCAATTTGATAATTTTTGATTTGTTTTTTTTTTTTCTTCTTTTATACCTATACAACATTTATGAAATATATATTAGATACACGTTCATGATGATGTTTTTAACACTTTCAAATATTTGTTGATTTTAGCAAGATTAAATTCTTAATACATCGAATCAACTTACTTAGAATTAATTTTTGAATTAATATTTTGATATCCGTATACCCAGCTGATAGGCGGGTTATGTATAGGTTTACATGATTATCACAAATTTCTTTAAATTAATAAAATTTCATTGAATTATCTCTCAAATTGCAACCCTATCCATAAAGTATAGATAATACATTCCATAATAATTTACATAATGATTAGAAAGAAAACCCGATCGTAAATGGCAGAACAGAAATCCGAAACATACCGTACAGGAGGAGGAGTATCGACAGCAAAGGTCAGTGATGTATCTGCCAAAATAGCCTCGATGTTAGGCGATTCAGCCACTGGACTGGAAAACTGCTTTGACAGTGATTTTTGTAAGTTTTGTACTATATTTAACATTATTTCAAATTTTTGTATATAAACTAATTTTTTCCCAAGTATTTGACAATGAAAATTGCAAAAATAATCAAGCAAAACCTGGAAACGTTGACCAGGGTACTACGAGTAACAAAGAGGTAAGTTTGTGTAAAAACTAAGGGCTTAAATCTAGTTTACCGACGCAGCTCCAAATAAAAAAAAAAAGTACCTAGGTAGATAGAAAATAAAAAAATGAGAAGAAAAACTAAAATAAAAAAGTTAGCGAAAACGCTTAGTTTTCGAGTTATGGACGTTTTAAGTTTTTATATAAAAGTGTGATTTTCCACTAAATTTTTATCTTTATATGGTCAATATTGGTATCATTTTAAAGCTTTTGACTTAGCGAAGCCGGTACTTACTATCCCAAAGAGGAGCAAATCCTTGCGCCCGGCCGAAGGCCGGCTATGCAGAGTAGCTTTACTTAGCGAAGCCGGTTCTTGTTATACCATAGAGGAGCAAATTTTGCGCACGGCCGAAGGCCGGCTATGCAGAGAAGCTTTAGTTAGCGAAGCCGGTATTTGTCATACCAAAGAGGAGCAAATCTTTGCGCCCGGCCGAAGGTCGGCTATGCAGGAGTGTTTTCGTTTGCGACGCCCATGTTTATAATTTGATTACGTTTGTATTACACTTTTATTTAAATAAACTACATACTAACCTGGTGCACTTCTGTAATATTTTGATGTAAAATGCAAAAAGAATGTAATGTGAGGTAAAGAGATAGTAATTTTCAAATAAATTTTGTATATCTAAAAAGATATGGTCAAAAGCTTTGAAATGATACCAATATTGGTCATATAACGATAAAAATATAGTGGAAAATCGGACCTTTATATAAAAACTTAAAACGTCCATAACTTGAAAACTAAGCGTTTCCGCCAACTTTTTTATTTCATTTGTTCTTCTTATTTTTTAATTTTCTATCACCCTGGGTACTTTTTTTTATTTGGAGCTGCGTCGGTAAACTAGATTTGTTCCAAACTAAGTGCTGACATTTTTCTTATAATACAGCGTTTGTTCGTTTGCATTGTTTTTTTCAGCGCGAAGAAAATGATTCTCCAGAGGAAACTGCGGATTGGTCAAGCTGGAAGCCAGCTTCTTTAAAACAACAAAAATCAAAGGGGCTAGTTTGTGGTACAAAAAGAAAGAAAAATATTGATGATGAAAAAATGGAGCTAGTGCTGTCGCAGCAAACGTTTTATAGAGAAGAAAACATTCGAGCTAGGGAGAAGCATGAGCAGGAGTTGCTTTCCCTCAAGTTAAAGAATGATATTCTGAGTTTGAAACTGGCAGAAAAGAAAAACAAAAATTAATATTAAAAATGTTTTATGTTACTGTAGTTTAGACATATTTTTAATGAATTATTTTTTTTACTTTTACTTTGTATTACTTTTTTTTATTATTATTTACATATTTTAACTTTTATTTAAGTTTTTGTTGTAGTCCAATTAATTAATCTAGCTTGAGAATTGAAGAATTATTAAGAAATGTTCTCTTTCATCGGCTAAGTTCTAAAAATCGAAGTAAAAAACCTTTATTTAAGAAATTTGTCTTTTTTAATTAAGAAACATTTATTTAACAAAAAAAGCAAAATTTTGACGCCCTTATGTGTATCTTTTTTAGGGGTTTAAATAAAATATATAACAATAATTATTAAATAATTTCTTTTAAGTTGAAGTTTCTTTCCAAACAAAAAACATCAACTTAATTAAAGGAAATTATGCAGTTATTGTTATATATGTATTTTATTTAAACCCCTCAAAAAAGTACACATAAGGGCGTCAAAATTTAGCTTTTTTTTGTTAAATAAATGTTTCTTAATTAAAATAGACAAATTTCTTAAATAAAGGTTTTTTATAAAAAGTGACCTCATGCTCGATTATTTAATTGCATTATATTAGTTTTAAACCCGCAATTTTTGTGTTAATTAATGTATTTTTTGTTTTATTCTTTTTTAATCGCTACATCGATGTAATTTTTATGAAATACTGAAAATAAAAAAGTTTATGTTTATAAAAGTTTGCAATAAAGAAAATTATTAATTTTCTTCATCGGATTCTGGTGGCAACGTTTCATCTGGTGGTGGAAGTGGATCGTTTGCAATAATTGCAATATTGTGTAGGACTGCACATGCCACAATAACAGCCATTTTGGTTTCTGTAGCTAGTCTCAAACCCATTGACAGTATTGGCAGACGTCTCTTCCAAACTCCAAAACATCTTTCAATTGTGTTTCGAGTACGGATTTGCGATTCATTGTAAAGGTTTTGTGGTCTAGTTCGTGGATTTAATAACGGTGTCATCATATAACGACATTGCTTGTATCCCGAATCACCTAAAATAACGTAATTATTGAAATGTCCATTTTCCAAACGGAATTTTAAGCGGCTGTTTTTAAATATGTTGCTGTCATGAGCCAAGCCAGGCCATTTCACAACCAAATCCTGAAACAGAAGTTTTGCACTGCACACAGCTTGAACGTTAAAAGAGAAATATCCTTTTCTATTACGAAAAATTTCTGCGTTATTTCCACCTGGTGATTGGATGCGTACGTGAGTGCAATCTATAGCTCCAATAACTTTGGGAAATTTGGGGATTGTAAAAAACTCTGCCACCACTTCCTGCATTTCTATTGCATCTGATGAAAACTTTATAAAATCTTTCGATAAAGCAGCCAAAGCATAAGAAGTTTCTTTTACTACTCGGCTTGCTGTAGAAACACTTACACCGCAAAAGCCACCAACAGTTATTAGAAAATTTCCACTTGCATAAAATCTAAGCGTTAGTACCAATTTTGTCTTAGGTGATACAGAATAATATCTGGAAGAATATTTTTTTTAATTTTTGCTAGTAACTATTTGCGTGTGGATACAAACCTCTGACTGTTTGATTCTAAGCATTTGCCAATTTTTTCTAAAATGAATTTGCATGTATTTTTTCTCAATCGGAATCTTTGCACAAACTCCATTTCATTATAGTACACAAAATAATCTATTTGTTCTCGAAATGTTTTTGGTCTTCTATTTTGAGTCTGAAAGCTTTCAAAAATATTTTCTATCTCATTTAAATAAAATAAACGTTGTCTGTTGTCCATTTTTTTAATTTTAAAAGTTTAAATAATTTAATTTGACATAAAACTGTCATTGAAGTTACCATATCTTCAGCAGAAAATATGGCATCTTCAAGTTCTTAAAGTTCACTTAAGAAGTTACAATGAGGACAAACCTGATGTTAGCTTATCAGTCACTTTTTAGGTTAATGTTAACTTGTAATAACCAAAAACTATTTATCTGTCAGATAGCATCCTAAAAATAACTATTTGTAAGTTGTAATAATGGCCCTAAATCAGGTTTCTTATAATACAGAGTTTTTGAATGAAATATTAACAATCCTAATGTTAATTTCAATCTAATTTCATTTAAGTCATATATATATATATTAATTTATTAGAATCAAACCAACAATAACCATCATGATCTTATTAAAGCAATATATATATATTTTTCTTAAGAAAGGAATTTTACAACATGAAAATTAATTAAAATTGCTATTGATAATCTTTCATTCTTGACGTGGATGCGGCTCGAACCCCGGCCGGCAGGTTACCATGACAGGAAAAAGGTCAACAGAAAAAAAGACAAAATGAAAAAAAAAACAAAAAATGTACTTGGACTTCAAGAAAAATTCTTGACAAAAGTACGAAAAAACAGAAGTAAGGAAAAAACATGTAAAATCGATTAAAATGGATAATCATTCAGGAAAGCAAATTTCGATCTACCAAATGTTAGAATACAATTTGGTTTAAGGATTGATGTTTGACTATTGACTTCAGCAGTCGTCGATGGCTGCGGGTGTAAGACGGCAAATCCATCTGAGGAGATCGAGTGGTTGCGATCGAAACATGTCATGGTAACCTGCCGGCCGGGGTTCGAGCCCCAGCCACGTCAAGAATGAAAGATTATCAATAGCAATTTTAATTAATTTTCATGTTGTAATATTCCTTTCTTCATAAAAATAATTTAATGAAAAATTAAATTTCATGAACTTAAGCCTAATTAAAAATATTAAAAATTTTTACAAATGTTGATATTGAGATTTTAATTAAACTGCTTATAATCACTTAAGGTTGAAATGATAGAGATGTTATCCGTTCAATTCTGTTCAATAATTCACATTTATTAAGACATATAGATAATAAGGATACAGATCGTTCTAAGATAGCTAACAGAATTGATAGAGGATTCATAATTGAATAACTTAGAATAAGAATTAAGCTTATAGTTGGATATAAGTACGATTTAAGCAATAATTAGCGACATCGAATGAGTGATTCATCATTTTATTTTATGGAAAACATATCACTTTACATCAAGATACCTTATTTTTGATCTGGTAACATAAATCAGTTACCTATTTTTAATTTGGTAACATAGAAACAGAGAGAATTAATAATAGATTTAAATAGCAAACCAAATATAAGATACATTATTATATAATACAACAACAACAACAATGAATTGATTCTAAATAAAATACACACAATTCTTAAATACAATAATTTAGTTTGTCTTATGATTATGCTTTAGTTGAGGGAGATTCATACCATATACATTTTTAAACGTTATACACTTACAACATAAAATGCAAAGTTTAATAACCATAATATACGGTTTTATATAATGTTTTAACAGCAATCATTATCATCAGAATATTGATTAATAATATCAAAATAGAATCATATTACATAAACAATATAGAGAATATTATAAAGAGAAAGACACAAATTCATATGTCTTTAGGTAACAGTTAAGAATTTTACAATATATTGGTTTAAGATATAATTTTTCTAATTAAGAGTTTAGTTTGATGGTTTTGGAAGTACATGTATATTTGCTGATTTATTTCTATTTGATAATTTTTGATTTGTTTGTTTTTTTTTTCTTCTTTTTTACCTACACCACATTAATGAAATGAATATTAGATATACGTTCATGATGATGTTTTTTAACACTTTTAAATTTTTGTTAAATATAGCTACATCAACTTCTTAATACATCGAATCAACTTTCTTAGAATTAATTTTTGAATTAATATTTTGATATCCGTATACCCAGCTAACAGACTGGTTGTATAAAGGTTAACATTGAAATCATAAATTTCTTTAAATTAATAAAATTTCATTGAATTAACTCTCAAATTGCAAACTTACCCATAAAGTATAGATAGTAAATTCCATATAAATTTAACTTTTACATTATAGTAAATAGTTTCACTATGTTCTCATCATGATTATTATAGAAAATCATATTTTCATATACCCACACCACAATAGTGAAGAGTATATTAGATATACATACGTTAATGCTGATCGTAGTTACCTTTTTATGTACTAAATCAACTTGTTAACTTAGAATTACTTTTTAAATCAATTTAAACATGAACCAGTCCGATTGGATGGTGGGTCCATATAAACCTAAAAATCAAGTTTTATTAAATTATCTCGAAAATTGTTTAAGGGCAAACAATTTTAGAGATAATTTAATGAAATTTGATTTTTAGGTTTACATGGATAGCCAGCTGCTTATGTAAACGATGTCCGTCCATTGTTTACATATGTGTGGTTTTAAGAACACGAACGCAAAACTCATCCTTTCAACTTACATTAAAAAGAAAAACAAATTTTATTGTGTGGTTTATAGAAACCATACAATAGACAGCCCACCAATGGTGGTTTTAGGAAGTTTATTTTTAATATAAATACGTACATATATATATTTGTTGATTTATTTCAATTTGATAATTTTTGATTTGTTTTTTTTTTCTTCTTTTATACCTATACAACATTTATGAAATATATATTAGATACACGTTCATGATGATGTTTTTAACACTTTCAAATATTTGTTGATTTTAGCAAGATTAAATTCTTAATACATCGAATCAACTTACTTAGAATTAATTTTTGAATTAATATTTTGATATCCGTATACCCAGCTGATAGGCGGGTTATGTATAGGTTTACATGATTATCACAAATTTCTTTAAATTAATAAAATTTCATTGAATTATCTCTCAAATTGCAACCCTATCCATAAAGTATAGATAATACATTCCATAATAATTTATACTTTTACATTAAAGTGAATAATTTCACTATATTCTCATCATGATAAATATAGAAAACCATATTTTCATATACCAACAACACATTTGTGAAGAGTGTACGAGATATATATACGTAAATGCTGATCCGAGTTATCTTTTTATATACTGATCTATGTTGCAAGTATCGAGTTCAAAATTTTCGGATGCCGCAAGTTCTGAGTGCATAATGAAAAATATTTCTATACTGCAAGAATCGATGTGTGTAAGTAAAAAAAGTAAAAAGTAAGTATGTACAATAATCGATTTAGTACTGTAATAGGTTTGTAAATGAGATGTCCATAAAAAAAACAAGATCGAAATCTGAAACTATAAAACCAAGACCAAAAGACTACTACTAAGATCGACAGTAAGACTAAGATTAAAATCAATAGTAAGATCATAATACTAAGACTTAATATAGGAATGTTAGTATAAGAAAAAATTTATATATATATGTATAGTATAGAAATGTTTAAAACAGAATGTTTATTTAGGGACGTATGGAGGTGTATAAATATTAAGTATAGAAGGGAAATAATAGGAAATCAAATTATAGGAATTACAAAACGGCATACAAAAACATTAAATAAACCATATAATATGGTTATTGAACTATGTATTTCATGGTATTAGTGTATATAAATTATAAATAAATGATTAATGAAGTAAGGTTTTATATAAATAAATATATTTTGTGATTTTCTTTTGCGGATTTAACTATTTTAAATTGTATTATATTCTATGGATTATAATGGTATGGTATGATAATGTATGGTTAATAAGCAAGAAAAAAAAACATATAAAGCTGTAATAATTATAAAAAAAAAAATCTGTTATCTTTAATTTCATTAAATATTCAAAACTCCTATGTAATCTTTTTTTTTAGATCTTCTTAATTGATTTTGTAATTAATTTCCATTTTTTTAGTAATAATTAATATTCTATAGTCGACTTCAAGTTTATACTATATATAAACTTTTACTAAATGTTATCAAAACAATTAATGAACCATGTACTATGGTTAATAAAATGGAAATTTTATTTTATTTTATATGTATAATGTATAAATATATACGGTATGAAGTGTATCCTAAACATG
Source organism: Pollenia angustigena (assembly GCA_930367215.1). NCBI lineage: Eukaryota > Metazoa > Arthropoda > Insecta > Diptera > Polleniidae > Pollenia > Pollenia angustigena. The sequence continues at coordinate 2,392,451 of OV884061.1, read as the reverse complement.
GATTGAACTAAATTCTTAACTATATTGTCATTGTAGAGTATCAAACCATAGAAAAATTCTTCATTAAACTTATATTAAAGAGTATCAAACTATAAAAAAAATAAAAGGTTATAATGAGCAAAAACCTGTTATCTTTAAATTCTTACTGATATCTATAGGCAAATAGAATTACTATTTCCTCATGAAATATTCAAAACCTGTATTTTGAAAATTTTACTACCTAGGAAGATTCATTTCATTGTGGATATTCATGAATTTAATTTTTATATAAAATAGCTGAAAAATATATAAATAAATAAAACAATTGAAATTTTTTTAAAAAAGAAAGAGAATATTTTTTTTATTTAAATATTGTGAGTTTTAACTTAATAATTATTTATTAATCAATAAAACACTTGAAGTTTATTTTATTTTTAGTTGATTCTAAGTCTTTAAACAGAGTACTACGATTTAACTCAAAAATGATATCATCATCTGAATTGGAAGAATTATTGATAAAACATAGTAATCAGATTGATAAGGAACACATGGATTTATTTATGAAACTTATAGACGAATTAAGAATTTATAATTATGTAAATAGTCCATTTTTATATATACATATATATATATATATATATATATATATATATATATATAAAAATGGACTATTTACATAATTATAAGTTCTTAATTCATCTATATATATATATATATATATATATATATATATATATATATATATAAATAAATAATATCATACATAGATATTATTGTGAAAATGTTTATTCATAATCCTTAAACATTTGTCGATGTCAAACATTTTATAAACAACATTTGTTAACACTTAAGCTTTTTAATCTTTATAAACGTATTTTTAATTTTAAATCTGAAAAAGAAATTCCTAATAAAACTTAAAATAAAATAACATAACACAACATAATATTGTTTTTATTTATTTATTTTTTTTAAATTTATGGGGGGTGTGCTGGAAATCGCAAACGCAAAACGCAAGAACTTGGAGGCTGTTTATAATATACTTTTTATCAAATTTTTATAATTTTTGTTATAAAATTCAGTTTAATAGAGAAATGTTTGTATAATAATTGTCATAAAATTCTTTTATTACAGAAATCTTACTAAAAAACGACTTTTAAAATTCTTGCGTTTTGCGTTTGCGATTTCCAGCACACCCCTGTATATTTATATATTTAATTAATTATTTGTTAAATCAACTCTATTACAGGGAAGACTTTTTATTGTTAATCTTTCCCCATGTTGAGTAATTCTGTAATAAGTTGTAATAGGTTGTCTACATATGGGGCAGATGAATTTTTTATAGTTTTTATATATATTACATATGTAATGACTACAATTTAATAATATTATATTAAATCCTATTTTATAACTTAAACATATATTACATTTATATTTTTTCTTAAAAGAATTTAAAGGTGAATCAAACACAATATTTTTTTCATTAAGAAAACTTATAATACTTTTTTTAATTTAGTTATTTTAATTTTGGTTTGTTTTAATGTTTTTTTGGCATCTTTTAACATTTTTTTTATTTTTATATAATTCATTTTTATACATATCCCATTTTTTTCTTACCATCTGTCCATCTTTTTCTCTATTTGAAATATATTTTTTTAATTGTATATATTCGTCTCCTTCTTCCTCTTGTTCTTCTTCCACCTCTTCTTCTTCTTCTTCTCCATATTCCTCTTCGTCTTCGTATTCAGACGGTAGAGGAGATGTTTTTAACGGTAAAGGCAATAGTAAGGATGGTGATGCTGGTATAATAAATCCATCTGGTGATGATGGTATAGTAAATCCATCTTGAACAGGAAAGACTTGTGTTTCCTCATCATCCATACCGGAGAAATTAAAAATATCTTGATCTGCCATTTTTTTTTTTTTTTTTGTAATGAAAAGTATTTATCCTAGCTATTCTATTTATACTTAATTTTTATAAAATTATATTCCCATACTAACAAAAAAATATACTTATACTTTAAGAATTTCTGGTAACAAAATCATATTTCAATAAAAAAAAAATGTTTAATATTACATAAAAACAATTATGTTATAAATTAAGTTCTTTATTATCATAAATTTAAAACATTATCAATTACAAATTCATAATTTAAAGATAGATGGAAAAAATATTGTCCCATACATTTATACTACTATAAGCAATCTTTCAAATTATTCTAAACAAAAAAAAAGGTTAATCAACAATATTTTCATATTCCTCCACGATTTAAGAAAATTCTTGTAAACTATAAAATAGAATTGAAACATCAGTTGCATCTAAAACAAAAAATGACTGTCTGTCTAATTTACCATAACACACACTTTCTGAACGGAAAATAAATTAAATTCTTTATTATCATAAATTTAAAACATTATCAATTACAAATTCATAATTTAAAGATAGATGGAAAAAATATTGTCCCATACATTTACACTACTATAAGCAATCTTTCAAATTATTCTAAACAAAAAAAAAAGGTTCATCAACAATATTTTCATATTCCTCCCACGATTTAAGAAAATTCGTGTAAACTATAAAATAGAATTGAAACATCAGTTGAATCTAAAAAAAAAAAAGTCTGTCTGTCTAATTTTCCATAACACACCCTTAAAAATTCAAGGTTTAAACACGTGACAATTGCTTTAAAAATTTTTTTTTCATCACGTAATTAAAAAAAGAATTTATTATAGTGAGCCGAATTTTATAAAAAAAAAGAATGCATCTTGCTAACTATATTTGTTTGGTGCTCCCATACAAAAGGGTGGATGGAATCCTACTTTTAACATGAATAGCCAGTATCAATCACACATACTCACACACACACACACATACACACCAAATCTACAACCACTATACTGATAGACTAGTTCACTATCCCACAAGCCTACCGAGGCATTCAAAGCAAAAAGTCACTAGTGTAGTATTATTTGATCGTATGAATACATTCCTTTAAATATTATTTACTTGCATGAATTCATACCTTTAAAGAGCAGACATAAACGGGTATCTTATTACACCAAAATATTAAACCCTAAATAGCCGCTTAAAAGGTACTACACCCAAACGCATGGGAAATATTTATAAACTTAAAATTTAAATCATATTACACTAATTTTCCCATGCTTTAGTTTAAGTTATTTACACGTAAGAATAGGCTAAGAATTATTTTCATAGTTAGTATATAAGTTAGAATAAATTGTAAATAAAATTAATCATAATAAAACAGCTGACGAGTGCACTAGTTGCACCGTCTAAAAATAAACTAAAAATAAAAACGGATTTCAATTATTACATGGCGATCCTGCCATTACTTTGGAGTGCTCAAAATTAAAAAAACACCCAAAGAAACAAGCAAAAGGGAAGTGCTCAAAAGCACCCCTAAATTAATTCTGAATCCTGATCCCTCAGTTGCGAATCTAGCCGCCTGGCCAAAAGGCAATATAATGAAGGATGGTTCTCGGCCACTCACAATAGAAGAGTATCGAGCGAGGACGAGGCCGGCAGAGAAAATCGAAAAGAAGAGGAGGCTATCTGTGCAGGCTGAAAAGAGAAAGACCCCTCCTCATAAGAGAAGTCAACAGGAGCCCACCCCCCAAATGGGAAGATGCCACTAGAATGTGGAACAGAATAAACACAATTGAAAAATTAATGGAACAGCGCTTCAACCAAAAAAAATAAAAAAAAAAACAAAAGTTTTTTTAAAAGAAGTGCATTTAAAGTGCACTCTTTAGGTCAGCAGGCGTTAACCGCCATTGACACAAATATTCCTTTTTTTAATATAATAAGCAAAAAAAAAAAAAAACAAAAAAAAAAAATTTTTTTTTTTACTACAAGTCAATAAAAGTATCTACAATACTATGTAAATTAATTTTAATTTTTATGAAAAAAAAAAAAATATGTTTACAATTAAATATGGGAGGAGAAGAATCAAAAATAGATAAACCTAACGCTAACGTCGTTAATAACGTAGAGATTGTTGACCACACCTCTGAAATTAAGTCACTATGGACACTTAACTTAGTCCTTGTAATAATTGCAGCAATTAATCTATTACTAAAAATATATTTAATACACAAAAGGTCACTAAAAAAAAAGATATGCCAGTAGAGCAAACGATTTAGACAGAGTTTAAATTATTTTTTTATTTTTTTTTATTATTTTTTCCCCGTTTTATGGATTGGAAAGGCATTTTGGAAAGGTGTAGAAATGTTAAAGCAAAATTTGACAGATCTTACAAATGTCTCAATATAGACCGCCCAACTAAGGACGAAACCACTATAAAACATTTAAAAATTCTTATATATTGCTTAGAAGATATAAGAGTTCTTCTAAACGTTAACTACGCAAGATTAACTGCAGCTCATAAAGCAGCAGCTGAAGCGTTTTACCAAGACTTTAGAAATAAACTATTAAATATAACAAATAGAAAAGCTTTCAATATAGAATTACCAATTTCTCTTCACGAGAGGATTGAAATTGATAAATATTTTTCAAAAGTAGAAAGCACCAACATGACACAAACCATAGTAGAATTTTTGAATACAGCCTCAAAGTTAATCACAGACTTTGACGGGAAATCAGAAAATTTAAGATCATTCATAGACTCATTAACTTTAGTTGATACAATTAAGGGTCCTCATGAATCATCAGCGGTAGCTTTAATAAAAACAAAAATTAAAGGTAACGCAAGGAATTTAATTAGTAATGAGTCCACAATCATAGAAATTATAAACAGGCTTCAGACAACTGTTAAAGGTGAATCTGTTGAGGTACTAACAGCTAAAATATTAAATATAAAACAGCAGACTAAGATAGCAAACACCTATTGCAACGAAATAGAGCTTCTAACAAAGTCACTAGAAAATGCATATATTTCAGACGGATTGACTAGCGAACTAGCAACTAAATACTCCACACAAGTAGCTGTAAAAGCGCTAACTAAAAACTGTAGTATAGATAAGGTTAAACTCATAATGGAGGCAGGTCAATTTAATAACATGAATGAAGCAATAAGCAAATTTGTCAGCAGTTGCACAGAAGCAACTGGACAACAAAATGCAATACTTCATTATAGACATCGACCAAATCCTAATTATTTTCGTGGAACATTTAATAGAAATAATAACAAAAATAATTATTCACGTAACAGAAAAAACAACACCAGCTACAGCAATAACAGAACTACCAATAGCGCCAATAACAACTACAATAACAGAAACCAACAAAGATATAATAATTACGGTAGAAATAGGAACTACGTACATAACATGACCAACGAAGAAAGACATCCGGAAAACTCGAATCTTCCCCTAAGATCAGATCAATAAAAAGAAAAGTGTATAATCTTAACCTTAACTATAGTTGTTCAATAGATATTTACATTCACAATACTAACACTCCAATAAGATTATTAGTAGACACAGGCGCAGACATTTCAATAGTTAAAGCAAAATATTTCAATATCAAAAAAATCAATACTAACAAAACCACAACATTAAGTGGAAAAGGACAAGGGAAAATTGAATCAATTGGTAGCATATTCTTTGATTTAAAATTTAAAACTTATTTAATACCACATAATTTTCAAATAGTGGGCAATGATTTTCCAATAACTTATGATGGAATCATTGGTATGGATTTCATCAAGAAATATAATTGTATTTTAGATTTTAATCAGGATTACGATTACCTTGTCTTACGACCATCCAACATACCACAATCAATAGAAATACCGATTTCGAATAACTGTAACAATATTATTTTGCCACCAAGAGCTGAAGTGATTCGTCAAATCCATTTTAGTAATTGTGATGATGAAATACTTATTCCAAATCAAGAACTTGAACCAGGTGTTTTTATTGCAAACTCTCTAGTAAAGTCAAATAAAGCATTTATCCGTATACTTAACACTAATGAAACTGTAACAACATTTAATAAAAGTAAAATAAAAACCGAAAAACTCTCTGAATATGACATAATAAAAGCAAATCAAACCAAAAACAAACAAAGAAAATCAGAAGTATTAAAAATTTTAAAGAAAAATTTTCCCGAACAATTTAAAGATACTCTGAGTAACCTTTGCGATTCATATAGCGATATCTTCGGTTTAGACACAGAAGCTATCACAACCAATAACTTCTATGAACAAAAGTTGAGAGTAAAAGATCAAGAACCAGTATACATCAAAAATTACCGTATACGTCATACACATAAAGAAGAAATAGAAAATCAAGTAAAGAAATTAATAGAAGACGAAATTGTCGAACCATCAAACTCTGAATATAACAGTCCAATCTTGTTAGTTCCAAAGAAATCACTTCCAAATTGTGAAAATAAAAGATGGAGACTTGTTGTTGATTATCGACAAATAAATAAAAAACTATTGGCAGATAAATTTCCATTGCCAAGAATAGATGATATCTTAGATCAACTAGGTAGAGCGAAATATTTTTCTTGTTTAGATCTAATGACGGGATTCCACCAAATTAGCCTAGAAAAAGATTCTAGAGATCTAACATCATTTTCAACCAATAACGGTTCATATAGATTTACAAGACTACCATATGGTCTCAAAATAGCCCCAAATTCTTTTCAAAGAATGATGACACTAGCTTTTAGCGGATTAAGCCCAAATCAAGCTTTCTTATACATGGATGACTTAGTAGTATTGGGTTGTTCAGAAAAACATATGCTTTCAAATTTAAAAGAAGTTTTCGAGTTATGCAAAAAACACAATCTTAAATTACACCCAGAAAAATGTTCATTTTTCATGAAAGAAATTACATACCTTGGTCACAAATGTACCGATAAAGGCATACTACCAGATGACACTAAATATAAAATAATTGAAAATTACCCTAAACCAACAGATGCAGATAGTGCAAAAAGATTTGTTGCATTTTGCAACTACTATCGAAGATTCATTAAAATTTTTTCGGAATATTCAAGACATTTAACAATACTCACTAAAAAGAATACAAAATTTGAATGGACAGATGAGTGCAATTTTGCATTTGAATATCTTAAGAAGGCCCTAATGAAGCCAACATTACTTCAATATCCAGACTTTTCTAAACAATTTTGCATAACGACAGATGCAAGCAAACAAGCTTGTGGAGCAGTACTTACACAGGAATATGAAGGAAAACAACTGCCAATTGCATATGCCTCTAAAATGTTTACGAAGGGTGAAAGCAACAAATCCACTATTGAGCAAGAATTAACGGCCATACATTGGGCTATAATGCATTTCAGACCATACTTATATGGAACACATTTCCTAGTTCGCTCTGATCATAGACCATTATCTTATTTATTTTCGATGAAGAATCCGAGTTCCAAACTTACTAGAATGAGACTAGATTTAGAAGAGTACGATTTTACAGTTGAATATCTTAGGGGAAAAGATAATAACGTCGCGGACGCTTTATCCCGTATTACAATAAATGACTTAAAAGACATGAAACAACACATTTTAAAAATCACTACTAGATCAATGACCAATAAAGGACAAATACAAGAACCTAGTAATCAGCAGATAATTAATAATAATATAAATAAAAAGCCCAGTATATATGTACCATTAAATAACACTGACGTCAGAAAATATCATAAACTAAAGATTTCCCCCGAAAAATGTTACATAAAACGAGGAAAATCTATAGTAGCATATGTACAAATTAAAGATTTGTTTACTAATGGGAATTTTGACTTAGGACAATTTTACCCTAGGCTCGAAAAAGTGGCCGGTGAACATAACATTGAAAAATTACAAGTGGCACCTAATGAGAAAATTTTCGAATTTATCTCTTTAAATAATTTTAAAACTATGGGCAATAGAGTATTGAAGAAAATAGAAGTAGCGCTACTAAATCAGGTGACCCAAATTGAAAATAAGAATGCCAAGGCAATTCTAGATATCTTGCTGAAATATCACAATGATCCAATAGAAGGAGGACACTGTGGTATATATAGGACAATAGAAAAAATTAAAAGATACTTTTATTGGAAAAATATGTCCAAAGACATATCAAAATATGTTAAATCATGCCACAAATGTCAAATAGCTAAAAGTACCAAAAATATTAAATGTCCAATGACTATAACAGAAACTCCTAATAAACCATTTGATATAGTATACGTAGACACAGTGGGACCATTTCCTAGATCCATTCAAGGAAATGAATATGCTATCACCTTAATATGTGATTTAACTAAATATTTGGTTACTATACCTATTAAAGACAAAAATGCTAAGACAATTGCTAAAGCAATATTTCAAAATTTCGTACTTTCCTATGGACCGATGAAGACGTTCATCTCAGACATGGGAACGGAATATAAAAACTCGTTATTACAAGAACTCTGTAATCTCTTAAAAATCAAAAAACTAACTTCTACAGCCCATCACCACCAAACCTTGGGAACAATTGAAAGAAGTCATAGAAGTTTTAATGAATACGTACGTTCTTATATTTCAGTGGACAAAACAGACTGGGACGAATGGTTAAAATATTTCACATACTGCTTTAATACTACACCGTCTACAGTGCATAGTTACTGTCCATACGAATTAGTTTTTGGGAAAATTCCAAATTCCTTCCATCAATTTAATGAAGTAGATAGAATAACACCCTTATATAATTTAGAAGATTACAGTAAAGAAGCAAAATTTAGGTTAGAAATAGCATATAAAAGAGCTAAATTACTATTAGAGAACCATAAACATAAGCAAAAATTAAACTACGACAGGAATATAATGGATTATAACTTTAAACTAGGAGATTTAGTACTACTCATAAATAATACAGGTCACAAATTAGAACAAAAATATAATGGACCTTTTAAAATTATAAAGATAGATTTGAGAAATAATATAACAATAGTTAATATGAAAACTAATAAAAAGCAAATAGTGCATAAGAATAGACTTAAGATTTACCATAAAAAATAAATTCATGGGCCCAGGAATTTTGTAAACTCTTAATTATTATAAGGAACTTAATTTTAATTATTACCCAGGAATTTGTAAACTCTAAATTATTATAAGGAACTTAATTTTAATTATTACCCTCGAATTTTATAAACTCTTTTGTAAACTATTTTAATTATTATAATTAATTTTGTTTTAAGAATTTTGTATTTAATAATTTTATAGATTTATAAACTAAAAACAAATTATTAATAAAAGAGTATATATATATATACATATATATAATAGTAAAAGAATGTCCATAAAACATTAAAGTTATATGAACATTCTTATTAAGAAAGGAGGTGTAGTATTATTTGATCGTATGAATACATTCCTTTAAATATTATTTACTTGCATGAATTCATACCTTTAAAGAGCAGACATAAACGGGTATCTTATTACACCAAAATATTAAACCCTAAATAGCCGCTTAAAAGGTACTACACCCAAACGCATGGGAAATATTTATAAACTTAAAATTTAAATCATATTACACTAATTTTCCCATGCTTTAGTTTAAGTTATTTACACGTAAGAATAGGCTAAGAATTATTTTCATAGTTAGTATATAAGTTAGAATAAATTGTAAATAAAATTAATCATAATAAAACAGCTGACGAGTGCACTAGTTGCACCGTCTAAAAATAAACTAAAAATAAAAACGGATTTCAATTATTACACTAGAAAACCGATGCAGAAAAGTGATAAACTATTCTTAACGATCAGTTTTATCTTTAATACGAAAACGCACAGGTAAAATTATCATCCCTCACAAAATTTTAAAATCTTCAAGACTGACACGTGCACGAAGAAATTTCACACCTAACAAAAATTTCACATCTCCTAAATAAACGACTTTCTTTACACGTCATTTCCCTTTTGTCTCTTTTTCTCAGGAGTAAATGCATGGCATTAGGGTGTGCACAGTCTGTGAATAACCCTTATGATATGCACCCAACTTTGTATTAATGTTTACAGATCGTGAACCCCCCTACTGGCATGCTCCCAACTTTGTATGAAAAAGTCTATCTAGGATCCCCCTTAGATGCAATGGTTTACTGGGTTATGGCATGCTCCCAACTTTGTATGGAAAAGTCTATCTTTCGTTAGCTTTATTCATGTATATTCTAAGTGGCTAATGTTGTTGTTGTTGTTGTTGTTGTTGTTGTTATAGATAAGGAGGAGTAGAGTACGATAAGGAAAAATATAAAGGGTCTATAAGTAAAACCAAGAAGTTACTTTCTACTTTTTTTAATATAATTCTGAATATTTATGTATATTCTAAGTTGCTGTTGTTATTATTGTTGTTAAAGATAAGGAGGAGGTGTAGAGAAGGATAAGAAAAATATTAAAGGTTAAAAGTATTTCATCATAATAAATAACTGCACACGTAGGTCTATAAGTAAAACCAAGAAGTTACTTTCTACTGTTTGTAATATAATTCTGAGTATTTATGCATATCTAACTGGTTAGTTATGTAAACACAGCAAATGTGCAGCTGGTTGCTGTTGATACAAAAAAAAAGTGTATGGAATCCTTCTTTTCACATGAATAATCGTTATCAATCACACACACACATACCCATTAGTATCTTGTAGTGAAACAGACCAGAGTCTCTGGTGATAATCAAATATGCAATCCTTATACTAATAGACTAGCTCACTATCCCACAAGCCTACCGAGGTATGTATATAAAAAGTCACTAGAAAACCTATGCAACAAAGTCATTAACTATTCTAAACACACATAAAAACTGAAAAAACTAATAATAATTATTCCACGATCAGTTTTATCTTTAATACGAAAACGCACAAGTAAAATTATCATCCCTCACAAAATTTTAAAATCTTCAAGACACGTACACGAAGAAATTTAACACCTGCCACTAAATAAACAAAAATTTTTTTCCAATTCATTTCCCTTTTGCCTCTATTTCTCAGGAGTAAATGCATGGTATAAGGGTGTTCACAGTCTGTGAATAACCCTCATGATATGCACCCAACTTTTTATTAATGTTTACAGATCGTGAACACCCCTAATGGCATGCTCCCAAATTTGTATGGGAAAGTCTATCTAGAACCCCTCTAAACACACTACTTACAAAGCACATTTTTTGCAGTGAAAAATTATTGTTTTGATTAAGTTTTTTTAGCTTAGGAACCCAAAACTCTAATCAAGTCAAACGTAACATTTTCGGAAAGCGCTCATCATATGACAGTATTAAATTTAATGATAATCTGCCGTTGGCTCCCATTATACAATCAGAGTCTAAGAAGGGGTTAAATGATAGTAATGAACTTTTAGGGGGTATAACTGTCTTTTTCGAGTGCAATTTGTATTCGGGGAAATGTAATATGTTGGAGCAAATAATTAAGCGGGTTTTTATATGTTCTATTTCCGATGGTGGAATAGTAAGTGAGGGGTAATAATAGGCCGATTTTAAAGTAGGATGAGTTGCTTTTTAAAAGCGGTATATATATGAAAATACGCGCAAAGCTCGGGGGAGATCAGAAAATCGATTTAGCATATCTTTAGATAATTTATTCAAATGAGTTTTTACGGGTCTTACTTCCTCGTTGGTATCTACGACTGGAGACGTTTAAGGTTATTCAGATTTCGGGAAGCGTAACCAGGTCGGACCATTCCACAAATCGTTAGATATAAGTTATTTTGCAGTAAGGCCACGAGATCCTAAGTCGGCTGGGTTATCTTTTGAGTTGACATGATTCCATTTTTCGTTTACAACTTTGTCAATTATAGATGTAATACGGCTAGCTACGTATGTTGTCCAGTGAGAGGGGTGCTTTTGTAGCCGACTATCGTTCAGTCCGTCCTAAAATAGGTTTCACAGTGACTAAGGGCTAGATAAAAATCAGCAAACTTGGAATCTGTTAGCGATGAATTATTGAAGTACGGCAAATTGCCAGTAAGTTTGTTTACGACGTAATCAATCTTATATATTACGTTAGTGTTATCTAATTTGTCAAGTTTAGATTTGGTGTTTGAGAAAAGTTGTTTTAATGTATTCGTCGATGTGTGAGCAATCATTAATTTGTCCTTATTATAAATTTCAGCATTCTTTATTCTTTCTGCGATACGTGGTACATATGTCATTGATTTATATATTTTCGTATTCTCTTTATGTTCCATAGGTGGTTTTTTCCATAGTTTTTAATTGAAGTTTCTATTATATTTTTTGGGAAACAGTTTCTTGCAAGAATACATATAATTTTTTCTTTATTGTGAGAATGGAATGACTCATCGCCAATGGAAAGGACCCTGTTAATAAGATTGTTGGCCGCATTTATAATTATCTTTTTTGGTTGACAAGAATTGAAATTAATAATTCTCCCTGAAGCCGTCGGTTTTTGATACCAGTCTATTTTAATTCTGTTGACGCTTCTTATGACCAGGGTATCCAAGTATGGGAGTGTTTCGTTAACCTCCTCCTCCTCCATTGTAAATTTAATGTTTTTCTGAAATGTGTTCAGTTGTTCTAAGGTCCTTTCTATTGTACTTATCTTTATAATTCCAAAAAGGTCGTCCATATATTTCGTCAATAATCTAGGTTTTTCAAGATTATTAATACAAGTTCCAAGGAGCTCCTCCATCACTATATCAGCTACAATAGGTGATGCCGTTGAACCCATTGGCAGTCCTTTGCATTGGATATATACTTTTTCGTCGTACTTAAAATATCTGTTATCCTTGATGCAAAATCTTAGAATTCTCAAAAATAGTTCCTTTGGCATATTCGTATGTTTCTCTATGTCAGTCCATTTGTTCTTTATAACATCTATTGCGTAGTCCACTGGAATACTTGGAAAAAGTGACACCACATCAAAGGAAACAATTTTTTCGTCCGTATCTATTGCACTATTGTTTACCTTATTTTTAAATTGCACTGCATCCATTACGTTATAAACCGAAAATTCCGTAAGTTTTTTCAGAACACTTGTCAGTAATTTGCATAGCTCGCTTGACGGCGAATTATAAGTCGATTTAGCCATGTCCGTCTGTCTGTCCGTCTGTCCGTCTGTTGAAAACACGCTCACTTTCGAAAAACTCAAAAGAAATCAACAAACTTGGTGTCAAATTGCTTGTAGTTATCCAAAGCAGTTTGGGATTGAAATTCAGCAAAATCGGTTCAATAGAATCTGAGCTATGAATCAAAATGTGGAACCACCACCTAAAAAAAATTGATAATTTTGTTACAAAAACTAACATAAATGGTGGAAAACTGCACAGAATGATATAAGATTTCGCAACAATTCGTTTTATTCAACTGGAAATCACGCTGTGAAATTTCGTGAAGATCCGTCAATAATTTACCCTAGGCCCCATATAGGCCCTACTCCCGGAAAACAGTATATGAAGCCTAAAACCCTAACTAACAATGCTATCATTACAAATTTTGGCAAGTCACAGTTACATAGGACTAGAAATTAAACTGTTAAGTTTCGTGAAGATCGGTCCATAATTTACCATAGGCCCCATATAAAACCTACTTCCGGAAAACAACTTAGTACGCCTAAAAACGTAAAAAATAGTGCTATCATAACAAAATTTGGTACATCGAAGTTTTATAGAACTAAAAATAAATCTTTGAAATTTCGTGAAGATCGGTTCATAATTTACCATAGGCCCCATATAAACTTTACTCCCGGAAAACAACTTAGTACGCCTAAAAACGTAAAAAAAAAATGCTATCATAACAAAATTTGGTACATCAAAGTTTTATTGGACAAGAAATAAAATTGTGTTATTTCGTGAAGATCGGTCCATAACTTACCCTGGGCCCCATATAAACCTTACTCCCGGAAAACAGTTTAGTACGCCTAAATCCGTAAAAAATAATGCTATCATAACAAAATTTGGTACATCAAAGTTTTATAGGACTACAAATGACACTGTGAAATTTCGTGAAGATAAGTACATAATTCACCCTAGGCCCCATAGAAACCCTACTCCCGGAAAACAGTTTAGTACGCCTAAAACCATAAAAAATAATGCAATCATAACAAATTTTGGCTCGTCACAGTTTTATAGGACTACAAATGATACTGGGAAATTTCGAGAAGATCGGTACATAATTTACCCTAGGCCCCATATAAACTCTTCTACCGGAAAACAGTTTGGTTGCCTTAAACCATAATTAATAACAAATCGTCACAGTTTAAGATAATAATAACATCATACAAATATTACTCCTTAAACATTCGAACTGTCGGTGGAGGGTATCAAAGATTCGGCACAGCCGAATATAGCACTCTAACTTGTTTTTATTTTCAAAAGTGTAGTATACCATAAGAGTGACTTGAACATTCTTACTGTAACAGTTCTTAAGATGTGCGATATTAAACATTGGCATCCTATGGTGGGTAACACTTCCCCCGCTGCTATTTTACTTCAATTTTGGGGCACAAAATATCCTGCTACCAAAAGTTCAACAAAATGCGTGCAGCGCCTCTTAATAATATTTCTATCTATGAGGGCTACTGCTCTTCCTCTGTCTACCCCGACCATTTTTATATTGAAATTTATAGTTTAGCATAATAGAAGCTTTACCCACGTTTGAAGACTCTCTCGTTGATAGTTCTTCAGTTGAGCGATATTTAATATATGCATCCTATGGGAGGTATTTCCCCCCCTGGGCCTACCCGCTTTATTTTAAATTTCAAAAGTGAGGTATACCATAAGAGTGACTTCTGCAAAGTTTGAATATTCTCACTATAAAAGTTCTTAAGATATGCGATATTAAACATTGGCGTCCTATTGGGGGTACCACTTCCCCCGCTGCTATTTTATTTAAATTTTGGGGCTCTGAAGATCCTACTACCAAATGTTCAACAAAATGCGTGCAGCGGCTCTTATTCATATTTCTATCCTCCACCGTCTGCCCCGCCCATTTTTATATTGAAATTTATAGTTTACCATAATAGTAGCTTTAATCGTGTTTGAAGACTCTCCCTTTAATAGTTCTTCATTTGAGCTATAATTTATATATGCATCCTATGGGAGGTATTTACCCCCTGCGCCTACCCGCTTTATTTTTATTTTCAATAGTGAAGTATACAATAAGAGTGACTTCTACAAAGTTTGAACATTCTCACTATAACAGTTCTTAAGATATGCGATATTAAACATTGGCGACCTATGGTGGGTAACACTTCCCCCGCTGCAATTTTATTTAAATTTTGGGGCTCAGAAGATCCTTGTACCAAAAGTTCAACAAAATGCGTGCAGCGGCTCTTAATTATATTTCTATCTATGGGGGGTACTGCTCCTCCTCTGTCAACCCCGCCCATTTTTATATTGAAATTTATAGTTTACCATAATAGTAGCTTTAACCACGTTTAAAGACTCTCTCTTTAATAGTTCTTCAGTTGAGCGATATTTAATATATGCATCCTATGGGAGGTATTTCCCCCCTGCACCTCCGCGCTTTATTTTTATTTTCAATAGTGAAGTATACCATAAGAGTGACTTTTACAAAGTTTTAACATTGTCACTATGTATAACAGTTCTTAAGATATGCGATATTAAACATCGGCGTCCTATGGGGGGAACCACTTCCCCCGCTGCCTTTTTATTTCCATTTTGGGGCTCAGAAAATCCTTCTACCCAAAGTTCAGCAAAATGCGTGCAGCGGCTCTTAAGACTTGCGATATTTAATATTGGCATCCAATGGGGGTACCAATTCCCCTGCCCCTATCGAAAAAAATAAGCAGCCTATTTTATTTTTAGGGCTCACTTGATGTTGCTGCAAAAATTTCAGAAAAATCGGTTCAGTAGTTTAGGAGTCTATAAGCCGACAAACAAACAAGCAAACATACAAACATTTTTCATTTTTATCATCATTCATTCATTTATTCTTTATTTGGTATTCAATGTAATTTCTTAACAAATTTCATAAAGAGTTTAGGATTTTTAATTTCCTTTTCTACTTAAATATAAATAACAAATTATTATAATGCTTTTGGTTTCAGCTAATATAAGATAAAAGGTAAAAATTTTCATAAAAAAAACCTTTATGAACATTAAAAATTAAAATAAAAGTTTAAAGTTAAAATTAAGTTGAGCCTAGCTCATTGATATGAACAAATTCCGAATTGAGACATCTAGTATTAAAATTTAATGTAAGCCTTTGGATTTTGTTATTTACTAGTTCAACGTTTGCTAGAGTGTGAAGTCGTCGAGTGGAGTGATGCCAAGGCAAATTGTGTATCATCTTTAATAGTTTGTTTTGCGTTATCTGCAGTTTCTTTGTATGACACTGAGCTGATGTGGACCAAACTGGAGCAGCGTAAAACATTATGGCATGAAAAACAGCTTTCAATATTAGGCTCTTGTTTTCAATATTAAGTTTAGAATTTCGGTTTATTAATGGATATAGCAATCTTGTTACCTTATGAATTTTGTCGATTATATAGGGAATATGGTCTTTAACTTTGAGTTTAGGATCCAATATGACCCCTAAATATTTGACCTTATTCTCCCAGTTTATAAGTCTCTGGTTGAAAGTTATAGGTTGTTGAGGAAGAAAACATTGTTTACGTCTACGGGAAAAGTACATTGCTTGAGTTTTTTCTGGATTTACTAAAAATTTTCCATTTTGTAAAATAGGAATGAACATCGATAAGTGCAGTTTCTAAATTACATACTACATCTGTCGCAATTTCACCCGAGCTAAGCAACGCGGTGTCGTCGGAGAAAATAGAGGTGACACAACCATCAAGAGTTGGAAAATCTGCTGTGTAAATATAATATAATATTGGTGAGAGGCAGGAACCCTGGGAACAACCAGCAGTTATTTCTTTTTTAATGGAGTAGCTGGATCCAATATAAACATTAAAAAATCGTTCTGAAAGAAAGCTGTGTATTATTTTTATAATATGTACTGGGAAATTAAATTTTATCATTTTGTAAATAAGACCATTATGCCACACAGAATCAAAAGCTGCTTTTATGTCCAATAAAATCTTACCAGTGGATTTCCCGGTATTAAAGTTTGATGTCACTAAATTTCTTATTCTAACTATTGGTTGAACTGCATTATGTTCCTTTCGGAACCCAAATTGTTGAGACGGTAATATTGTTTCAGCATTAATAAAATTTAAGATTTTTTCCTTAACTACTTTCTCAAGTATCTTGCTTAACGATGACAGAAGACTTATGGGTCTATAAGAAAGAGGGCAGTCAGGTGGTTTACTTGGCTTCCGTATTGGAACAATTTTTGAGTGCTTCCATGTTTTGGGAAAATATTGTAGCTTCAAACAATAATTAATAATTTGTGTTAAATATTTTATTCCTTTTTTAGGTAGAGTTTTTTAACATTTGTTTGTGATTCCATCTGTACCAGGTGATTTTCTAGGTTTAAGATTCTTCAAAATCGATGATATTTTATCTGTTGATGTACATATATCACTGTGAGTAACATCGCTGGTGGAAAAGAGATTACTAAGAGCGTTATTTACATCTGTGATAGTTATCTGATCACTAAGATTTTCAGAAATTGTGTGATTTAGACGAAATGTTTGAGATAGTATTTTAAAATTGGAATGTTTGAAGATTTATTTTTTAGAATTTTTGATATGTTCCAGAATGGTGTTGAACCTTTGTCTAGTGTAGATAATTTTTTATTCCAAGAATTATTTTTATATTTTTGAATTTCTTCCGAAATGCGAAAATTAAACATTTTCATTTGAAAATTATCATCTATGTCTCTAAACCGTTTCCAGTTTCTTCTATACACATTCCTTATTTGTATTAAATGTTTAATGTACATTGGAAGTGGTTGAGTTTTGGCTATAAAAATTTTCTTTGGGACACTATAGTTAACAGCGTTTGATATTGTGTTACTAAGGGTTTTTATCATAGAATCGAATTGCTCATGATTGTAGTAGTCGCTTTCATCTGCAACTGTTAAATTTCTTTTGATAAATGACGCGTATCGTGACCAATTTGCTTTCTTAAAGTCATAAAATGTTTTTTGTACAGATCTGAATTCACTATTAAGGGAAACATGAATAGGAAGGTGGTCGGGACCGAGATCATTGAGGACGGAAACTGGCGTAAGACTGTTCGCTAAATCGATTAAAAAGAAGTCCAGGGTAGATGATTGTCTTATTGGGTCTGATGGAATATATGTAGGATCACTTGGGTAAATTATTTGAAAGCTTTCGGAATCTGATTTTTCGTACAATAGATTTCCCCAACAATTTGCTCGTTGACATCCCCATAGACTATGTCTGCAGTTAATATCGCCACCAAGAATCAAATTATCATGATTATTGTAAAGTTTTCGGAGATCAGCCTTCAACTGCACTTTTTTACGTTGTTTTTCCAGGGGATCCACCAGGAAAATAGCAGGAAAATATATTTATATAGGATCCATTTGAAGTTCGTATTTTGACGCCAATATTTTCAATAAAAAAGGAGGTATGAACGTGTGTTCAACATTTTTTCTGACCAATATAGCCACTCCTCCGCCTCTGCCTTGTTCCCTATCATTTCTGTAACAATAAAACTCTGTGTGTTTTATTGAAATATTTTTATTTAACATTGTTTCGGAAATGAGACAAATATGGATATTTCTACTTAGTAGAAAATTAAAAAGTTCGTCTTTCTTTTTTCGAATGCCTCTAGCATTCCATGATTTTATATTTATGACTCTACTCATATAAAAATTTACAAGCGAGTGATTTAATCACTTCAAATTGATCGGCTTTACACTTACAATTTTTCAATTTGGAAATAAGCTCAAAAGTAAGGTTTTTTATTTCTTCTACAGAAAATAAATTATTGGGGTTATTGTTACCATTGTTGTTGTTGGTTCCATCCGGGGTTTGTATTTGCAGTAGCTTGATTTAAACTATTTGTAAAATCATTGGTATAATTTGTACTCTAGCGACTGTTATTGTGAAAATTATTTTGTTGTTGCCTTGGCCTAAAAACCCTAGGCTGAGATCGTTGCCTTATTTGTTGGTATTGTTGCCTTCCTTGACAATCTAAGGAAAACGATTTATGTGGACCCTGACAGTTTGCACATTTGATAATTTCAGAGTTACACTCAGCAGTTTTGTGATTACCACTTTGCACAGAAAGTTTTTACTTTGCAACGGCTTGAACCATGACCTAGCATTTGACAATTATGGCATTGGGTTAAGTTTGATGTTCTTTTTCTTTGAAAATCCCATTTAACTTTAACATAGTCGATCACGGAGTAGTTTTGTCTTAATTCTTTAATAGTAATAGACTTTTTTAAAGTACACAACGTATATAGCCTGTTCATTAGTAGGGCCGTTTGATTTGGTTACCAGTTTTACATCTAAACATGACAATTTCATATCAGTTAGTTTCTTTTTGACTAAGACAAAATGAAAGATACGTTTACGTTTTAATTCAAGCAAATGAAAATAATGCAGAAATAAATAAAACAAAACAAAACAATATTAACTATCTAACGGCTAAGCCAATTATTCGTACACGTTCCCTCTCACCTTCGGTATTTACTCAAACGGTGGATAGTGACTCATTACAAAAACTACAACTAGACTTGGTGACAAGTGTTACCAGGCCAGCAAGTATTGCCGTGACGTCGAAAACAAATTTAGTGGGAAATAATACCATGAACTTACACACATGCAATGGAAAACCCCCCTGTAAAAAGTTGTCAAAAGCCTCAAGTCGAAGTTGGTATGGACAGGTATATAACAGTCCTTAAACAGGGTCGCAGCCCTACCTCTTCAGCTGTTGCTTCGGCATCAAAAGTGCCATCTTTTGATCAAATTAATTCCCAAAATCGCTTTGCAATTCTGGAGGATGAATCCTATGAAGCACCAAACGTAATAAAATCGTCCAAGCCTCCCCCGATATATCTTAGGGAGCATAACTCAAATGATCTAATAAAGAGTTTAATTTCGTTGATTGGTGAAAATTCTTTTTATGTTGCCGCAATAAAGCGAGGTAGTAAAAATGAAACTAAAATTCAAGTAAATCATGAAAATGACTTTCGCAAAATAATTAGCAAATTTGAGGCACTTAAAAAAAGTTTTTATACATACCAACTCAAGATTAAGGGAATTGATTCATGCGTAGACCCAGAGGAAATTAAGACTTTCTTGGAAGAAAAAGGCTTCAAGATAAAACATGTGGTAAATATTAGAAATAGGGACAAAAATCCACAACCACTTTTTCGAGTAGAATTAGAGCCCGGCAACATTAAGTTAAAAACTACGAAACGCATCCTATTTATAGTTTGAAATATATTATATACAGAAAAATCACAATTGAGGAGCCGCACAAAAAAAATGGAGCTGTTCAGTGCTTTAACTGCTAAGAATTTGGCCATACCAAGGCATACTGCTGCTTACCCCATGTCTGCGTAGTATGTGGTGAACTACACGGTACAGCTTCTTGCGATAGGTCTAAAACCGACCCCAACGTTAAAAAATGTAGCAACTGTGGCGGTAATTACACTGCCAATTATAGAGGATGCCCTGTATATAATATCGTCAAACAGACAGTTGGACCGAAAACAAATACCCCTCCAATGCAGGTTGCAAATCAAGTAAACACAAATGCAATTCAAGCCCCCCAACCTAGTAATAACAGAACCTCTTACGCTAACGTCCTAAAATCAAACCATCAGCCAATGCAAGGTGGCTCGCCAAGTAATGATGAAACTTCAGTTTCTTATTTAAGTCGTTTAGAAAAAACCATGGAAACATTAGTTCAAACAGTAAATAATTTTACGAACACAATGGGTAATATGATGCAGGAAATTCTTAGAATGCAATTGATGTTATTGCAAGCTGTAATTAACAAACCATGAACTGTTTAAAAATTTGTTTTTGGAACGCAAACGGCATCCGCCAACATAAAATAGAATTAGAATACTTTCTTAAAAATAAACAAATTGATGTCATGATTATTTCTGAAACTCATTTGACCTCAAGAAATACGTTTAAAATCAATGGTTATATACTATATGATACCAAGGACCCTCGAGATAGAGCTTGTGGAGGTTCTGCCATCTTAATAAAAACTCGAGTCAAACACTACATTATGTGTGATCACCGTGAAGACTATCTGCAAGCAACGACTATTTGTGTTGAGGAGCTAAATCGAAACATAGTTATTTCTTCTTTATACTCTCCACCTAGATTTGCCATATCAGAAGGCCAATATTATAAATATTATAAATCATTAGGACCGTGTTTCCTAGCCGCTGGCGATTATAATGCTAAACATACCTTCTGGGGGTCGCGACTTATAACACCAAAGGCTCGTGTTTTATTTAACACAATTTCTAAAATGGATTTAAATGTGGTAGCGAGCGGACAACCAACATATTGGCCCACTGAGCATCAAAAAATTGCAGATGTCATCGATTTCGGCGTGGTTAAAAACATTCCCATAGAAACGATTCATGTTGAAGCCTCCCTAGAATTATCTTCCGACCACACACCTACAATTGTTACTATAATGAACCCCAATAGAATTGTACCTCCGACTGGTTACATAGCGACGACAGCTACGCAAATTAATTGGTTAAAATATAAAAAATATCTCAGTACCCATTGCACAGAAAATATTCCGCTCAGTACACCGGATTATGTAGATCGCTCTATTGACAATTTTGACAGTTTTCTGAAACTAGCTGTTCAACATTCCAATATTGCCCCCAAAAAAACAAAAACTATTAAAATATATTCCACAGATGAAGACAATAGAATGAAACAATTTGTTTTTTAATTTTGTTTTTTCTTTTTACCCACTTACAACTACAATTCGAGTCGGAAAGAACCCAACCAATTGTAGGGGGATGTAAGAAAAGATGAACTCACTGTTTACTGTTGGTGTTTTGTTAAAGCATTGATATTGTTACAAGTAAGACTTTGAGTGTTTGAAATTCTTATTCGCTTTAGGGTTTTATTTCTATAATATTTTTAGCTTTTCTAAAATCTTTGGAAAAGGTTTCCTGATGATCTGGCCTAAGCAACCAGTGAAATGCGCATAGAAGCTAGCTTTCCCTCAACAATAAATTTCAGTGTATTTATCAAATATAAAAAATTGGGAATTTAGCACGTCATACAAAAATCGTAATAATAAATTTTGTATTCCCGTAAATAACTTTGATAATATACTTGCCTGTGCCCGTGCAGAAAAATGAATTGCCAAATTGTTTTTTTTTTTTGTTGTTTTCTTGCGAAGATAATAGAATGAAACAATTTGTTTTTTAATTTTGTTTTTTCTTTTTACCCACTTACAACTACAATTCGAGTCGGAAAGAACCCAACCAATTGTAAGGGGAAGTAAGAAAAGATAAACTCACTGTTTATTGTTGGTGTTTTGTTTAAGCTTTGATATTGTTACAAGTAAGACTTTGAGTGTTTGAAATTCTTATTCGCTTTAGGGTTTTATTTGTAGGTATAATATTTTTAGCTTTTCTAAAATCTTTGGAAAAGGTTTCCTGATGATCTGGCCTAAGCAACCAGTGAAATGCGCATAGAAGCTAGCTTTCCCTCAACAATAAATTTCAGTGTATTTATCAAATATAAAAAATTGGGAATTTAGCACGTCATACAAAAATCTTAATAAAATATATTATTTATTTTAAGCGTCCATTAACCCCAATTTTAAATGAAAATAGATGTATTCCTAACAACCAATTCGGCTTTAGAAGATAACACAGCACAATTGAGCAAACCCATCGTATAGTAAACGCAATAAGAAAAGCCTGTGAAGAAAGAAAATATTGTTCTGCTCTCTTCATCGATGTTTCTCAAGCTTTTGATAAAGTCTGGCATGAAGGCTTAATACATAAATTGAAGCTAAATTTACCAGTAAACCTACACAAGCTGCTAGAAAGTTACTTAGTCGGTCGAAAGTTTATTATTAAAGAAGGTGATTATTTAAGCTCTCCTCAGCAAATTGACGCTGGAATCCCTCAGGGAAGCATCCTGGGCCCACTTTTATACTTAATATATACTTCGGATATGCCAACAAACAACTACACCCAAACTTCAACATTTACTGATGATACAGCTTTTCTAAGCGTGCACGAAAACAAGCAAGAAGCATCTCGATACCTACAGGATCATATATTTCAACTCGAACTATGGTTAAAGCAATGGAGGATAAAGGTCAATGAGCAAAATTGCGTACATATAACATTCACCTTATGTCGGGAATCATGCCATCCTATTATAATCAAATAATACCTCAAAATTCGCATGTAAAATACCTCGGTATTCATCTAGATCGCCGTTTAACGTGGAAAAGCCATATAGGGGCAAAATTAACTCAAATGAAACTAAAAGCCATCCAAATTCATTGGCTTATTGGAAGAAACTCTGTCCTAAGTCTCGACTGCAAACTTCTTCTTTACAACTATATCTTAAAGCCAATTTGGTGCTATGGTATACAGTTATGGGGCACTGCCTCGGCCTCTAATATCGAAAAAATTCAAAGGCGCCAAAATAAACTACTTCGAATAATCACAGCTGCCCCTTGGTATGTTAAAAACTCAAATATTCACAAGGATCTCAATGTTCCATTAGTTAAAACTATGATTACGAAATATGCAGTAAAATACTTAAAAAGGCTCGAATTAGCACCCGAACCCACTAGCACAAAATATTTTAAATGTTAGCGGACACACTCGCTTAAGAAGAAGAGACACTGCAGCACTTATCCAATTAGATGAGCGATAAACACCTATATTAGTGAACAGAACCTGTGATGAAGAAAATTTTTGTCTGGCACTGGCAGGACATAATAACGTATTAGGTTAAAATTTGATTAATTATTGTTAGTTCATATTTAATATATGAAGATTCAATAAATAAATAATGAAAAAAAAAGTTAGTTTCTTTTTGATTATGAGTGGATCAAATTTATCGAACCCGAGCATAACTGCTTTATATGGCCTTTCGTTTTTAGTTCCATATGTAAAATATTCAAATTTAGATTCTAAATTTTGGCGCATCAGATCGAAATCTTCAATACTATCACATAATAGTTTGAGACCAATTGATATTTTTCTAATAGCAAATTTAGTTATTTTTAAAGTTTTGCAAATATCCTCTATTTGAATAGTTTTACACTTTGGTATTGTTATTGGTGGAACATGTATTTTACTTTGTTTATTAACTATCATTTCAGTTTCTTCATCATTATCATCATCAACCGTTTGCAGGGGTTGAAAAAAGTTGTTATTGTCTATTGTAGTAGCAACATTCTTTTGTTGTTTGTATTTTTTACTCATTACGTTTAATTTTTACTGTTTTTTTTTTTTTTTTTTTTTTTTTTTATTAAGTAAGAATAGGGATTAACTAATCCCCCAATAATTGTTTTTGGGTTTTTTTTTTATTTTAAATTGTTATAACTTCTTTTTACAAAAATTTTTGCACAACACGTCTGCTAATGATCACGAGCAATCTTAGACTGTTAATTTTTATATGAATAGAAGATAGATGTTTAACTCTTGTATTTGTTTTTCCCTCAAATTGTCAAATTTCTTTCTGTGGTTAGTGTCTCTTCACTACTCCAAAGTTGTGTTTTTTCGTCTGGTGTCAAATATTTATTTATCTTTCTCTCCATTAAATAAAAATTAAATTAGGAATAACAAAATTTAACAATAATACAAACTAATTATAACTTATAAAACATACTTATAGTTAAAAACAAAATTTAGTTTAAAGTGTATATTATTGTTTAAATCTTTTGTTATTTCGGTCTTAAAAGAAATTACGTTGCTGTTTGTTTGTACCATATTCGGAAGTCTGTTGCAAAGATGGATTGCGTTATAATAAAATTGCCATTCCCCTATTCAACCTTGCAAAAGTTATCCGATTATATAAATATGATGGCACTTTTGTGTACACGATTTTGTGCAGAAGCATAAGTTTCCTGATGTTGACCAGATTATTGAAAATCAAGTTGTTAAGTTTTTTACTTAAGGTTGCAATTCCATCAAGAGTGTGAAGGCCAAATACATATCTAGAAAAGTTGTTAAAAATAGTATTTAGCTTCTGCTTACTAGTGGAATCACAATAGGCATAAACTTCGCAGTAGTACCGGCATTAAATAAGTTTTAGCAATTAGCATTCTAATGTTAACTGGAGTGCAAAAGTGTGTCGCCCACAGCTGAGCGTGTTGTACAATTTTATACCCAAATTCTTTGCCAATGTCACGATTTAAAATTTCTCATTATTAATACGAATGTCAACATTAATATTTTGTTTTAAAGATTTTTTGCGGATTGTTAAACATTTGGATTTTTGTGGGTTCAGGCATAGACCATTACGTGATGCCCAGCAATAAATATTGTCAAGATCATAATTGAGCTTACATAAATTTTCAATTATAGTCTCAAGCGATTTGTTTATGTATAGCTGCACGTCGTCAGCATAAAAATGAATATTACTGTGAAATACGTTATTAGGTAAGTCATTTACATACAAAGAGAGTAAAAGTGTACCCAGAGTTGAACCTTGTGGTACTCCCCGGATAACAGATAAAGGTCTAGAATAAGAGTCATGCAAGAACACACATTGAGAACGATTTTCAAGGTACGACTTAATTAATGATACTGATGTGTCACAGAACGAGAATTGATGGTAAAGTTTTGACACAGTAGGGAATGATCAACAGTATCAAAAGCTTTCGAATAATCCAGCAGAACTAAAAGTGTTAAATTCCCACCATCAATAGAACAACGTATATCTTCAGTGACATCAATTTAAGCTGTGATGCAACTGTGTTTCTGTTGAAACCCGGATTGCCTGCTACAGAGTAGATTACATTGAGCTAGATGATCACTTATCTGTTTGTGTATTATTTTCTCAAGAACTTTGGACAGAAATGGCAGAATTGCTATAGGCCTGAACTTTGTTAGACTTTGAAACTGGTGTTATTTTCGCATATTTCCAGTTATTTGGAAAGACACTAGTCATGAGGATGGTGTTAAATATGTCAGTGATGAATTTTTTTTTTTAAATTCCCTATGCTAATCCCCGCTAAGCTTGAGGCTTGTCTGCAGGAAAGAAACCAGAGTCTCTGGCGGGAATCGAACCCGCAACCCCGGGGTTGATAGACTAGCTCACTAATAGCTAGCCTACCGGGGCACCCTGGCAACAGCTGAGAAAGTAGGATTTTTAGAAACTTTGGGCTGATGTTATCGTTGCCAATAGCATTAGACTTAATAGAAATAATATTTTGTAAAACCTCAGGTTCATTTACACAGCAAAACTTTAAAATGTCACGACGGCTCTGGTAATTATCAAAATTATAGTTGTGCTGTCCAAGAGCAGGAATTGGTAATCTTGTAAAAACATCATTAAGTTCATCTGCACTATATTTACTGATAATGTTTTTATTTTTAATGTTCCCAATACTAATTTCACGTACGGTTTTCCATTCAATCAATTGCGTTACTAAAACGCCTAGCATAATGTTCGGATTTAGCCTTTCTAATTTTACGTTTTACTTTTGTTCTACCTCTACAAATTCCTCTTTGAACTCAGGAGTCTTAAATCGTTTCCAACGCGAGTGTGCTCTATCTCATTTTTCAATTAAAAGCTTAACCCTTTGAGGACCAGACTTTTTCTGCCGAAGCGATTTTTTATTTTTTCTTATGCTTATAATATATGGCCCAATAATAGTAACGTCAAAAAATAGGCCCCCTGGTCCTCTCCTTGCCCCTCTTTTTGCTTGGCAAATATAGTTGCCTATGGGCTGAAAAAGAATTTTTTATCCAAAAAATCAAATTGAAAAACATAATGTTTTATAAATTTTTTATTTATTTAAACTATTTAATTTATATTTATAAATAACTAAGAATTTAAAATAAGTCCTATACGTGGTATTCGCCAAAACAGTTACGTGATGTAAAGCAAAGAAATACATTGCATATAGTACAAAATACATTTGTGAGGCTATATTTGCCATAGCTGGCACAACGAAGGCATCGTTTCCAATTTTCACGTTTTTACATTTTATGAAAAGACTTCGGCTTTTTTGGAGAGATACTTCCAGTTCTGGTTGCTTCCGAGAATCTGCGCGGTCTTGAACAGAAGTCAATAATTAATTTCTTTGCTAAAGCTGCCCGAAAATCAATCGAGGTCACTTTTGTCGCGAATCTGTTAGCCAACAAGAGTTTGCTATATATCACGTAGCTATTATGGACGCATATTTCGAAGAGATTAAAGAACAATCGCAGCGGCACTTTCCAAAGTTATGGAGAGTATGGTAAATATTTAGAGTCAAACTACCTACTAAGCGACCGCCAGTATGGCTTTCGTAGAGGTCGCTCTACTAGAGACTTACTAGCTCTGTTATCGGAAAAATGGTGCCGTTCCATTCACCATTTTGGCGAAAGTAAGGTAATTGCTTTAGATATTTCCAAGGCGTTTGACAGAGTCTGGCATGGTGCACTCTTGTCAAAACTTGCTGCATTTGGTGTCGGTGATAATTTCTCTCGATTTATATCGAGTTTTCTCAGAGATCGCACTATACGAGTTGTAATAGATGGGGTTTCGTCAAACGAGTTCAAGATTCATTCAGGGGTGCCGCAAGGCTCCGTTCTTTCTCCTACTCTATTTCTTATATTTCTAAACGACCTCCTTTGTCAAACTTCCAACCCTATCTACTCTTTTAAAGATGACAGCAACCTTTGCCACTCGTTCTCATTCGAATGCAGACCAAGCGTATCCGATGTCGCTGGTATGAGGCAGAATATGAATGATACGCTTGGCCGAGACCTTGACATAATTTCGGAATGGGGTCATGCGAATAGGGTCGATTTTAATGCCCGAAAAACCCAATGTTGCGTGCTGACGCATAAACGCGCGACAAATCAAGGTGCCTCATCTGTATATATGGGTGGTATAATTATTGAGGAATCAGAATCTCTTGATGTTCTGGGCATGAGGATACAATGTGATGTCCGATGGTGTCGAAGAAGCATTTAAGTGCCTCGGTTTTCTAAGACGTTGTAAGATATACTTCACTCCATCTGATCTCCTTACCATTTATACCATCTATATCCGGCCGCGTATGGAATACAACTCTCATGTGTGGGTCGGTGCTTCAAAGTCTATTTTGGAGCTTCTCGACCGCGTGCAGGAGAGGGCGAAGGTTCTCATTGGTAACAGTAGGGTATCCAATTCTATTGACTCCCTTGAGCACCGTCGTAATGTGGGTTGTATTTGTCTGTTTTATCGTTAATACAATGGAATGTGTTCTGATGAAATTAGGGATCTGGTTCCCGGAACCCGTACGTTTGTTCGTAATACACGTTTTTCCCCAAGAGCCCATCCTTATGTGGTCGATTGGCAGGTGAATCGTACAACGCATTACAGAGAGAACTCGTTTTTTTCCCGCACAGTTCGTATGTGGAATAACCTTCCTGCAGAAGTCTTCCCTCTCACTTACCACATGATTAAGTTAAAATCAAATGTTCACAAACACTAATCCCTCTATCCTCCTTCCCGCAACCTATTTTCCTAGTTCCAACACAATGCAATGCATTAGTAGGGGTCATCCCCTGAGTGCTGGTCCTAACAGTAAAAAAAAAAATATGAAACCGCCATTTGCTTCTGCGATCATACTCATAGTAACCCTTTTTTTGGTCCATGAGATCCACACCTCCCATTCCTTTGTTGTAGTACTAGACAACTAACGGGCAATCTATATCAATTTTACCTGCTTGTCCTGCAACACGCCGCTTTACTTTGCACACCACAGTTATGTTGTTGGTTTGGACTGCTGCACTATCATTATGCACATTTCTGACACCAAAAAAGTTAAGAAAAATAGTAACTACTATTGCAATATAAAAGTTTGCAATTATAAAAACTTACCTTGAAAATTACAAACAGCATTAAATACATCTTGCGAATGTTCATACACATATGCAATTCTCCTGAAATTCTGTGAAAAAGGTGTTTTTATGGGCAAGCGTCTCTCTGAACCAGAAAGTCTTCTCAGGTGGTATAAAAAGCGCTGGCTTTTCTGGTATTACTGCAGCATTTGAAGTCAATGCAATTGGCTTATCCTCTACAGCAACTTGTACCGCTTTACGACCAAAGCGAGCCTTTTTAATAACAGGAGATTCTATAGGGTTAGTTCCTTCACTAACAACTTCTATGGGCTCATCCTCTTGGATTTCTAAAGCGTCATTTTCTAGCAAAACGATGTCCTCTTCATCCATATATGAACCAGCTTCTTCCTCATGGTCACTGTTGTCGCAAAACCAAAGTTGCTCAATTTCGTCCGGATTAAGGAAAAGAAAACGATCACGGACTGATCCATTCATTTAAATTTTTTTTTTTATAATAACCAAATATTTATACACTGTTTGATCAAAAATAACACTCGAAATACAACAATAATACACTTTCAAATAGTAATGCACGAAAGCTCTGATTGATTTCGAATAATAAATGAATAAAAACAAACAAACGATAAACGCAAAAAAAACTTTGAACTTAAAACAATAACAGACATGATGCGTTTTGTTCAATTGACTTAAAAAAACAACGTTAAACTATGTTTATACACACATACATACAATGATGAAAATAAAAAAAATATTAAGATTTTTTTTAGGTGCGTTTTTTTTCGTTTCAACCCACAGGCAAACATACTTGCCAAACATATTTGGGGTAAATGTGGGCAGGTTGAAATTAACACATACTTCCCCCATATATATTGTGAAAGGTAAGAGGCGCCTCCAAAATATACCCGAGTTTTAGCCAGGTGAACCCTACGCTTTCCCCACAACGCCCCAATGAAGTTAGGCGACTTTTTGGCCAAATTTGAGGCCTCCTAGCGGGAAAATGGGGCCAGATAGGCCCGTACCACCTAGCACATTTTTGTTACCCCAACCCTCTGCTATAAATCCGTTTTGAACATATTTACTCTATCTCTTACGTGAACAATTATATGATGCAAAATCCCCTGGGTAAGTATGTTTGCCTATGGTCGTCAAAGGGTTAATAGACACATTAAACCAAGGTCTGGCAGTTTTCATTGTTATTTTTGTTTTTATGGGGACAACAAGGTCATATATGTATATGAAGAATATTAGTTTCCAAAAAGCTCAGCTGGTCATTAACAGACGGTATATAAAATATAGAATCCCAGTCAATATTATGAAAAATTTCTGCCAAAAATTGATAATTGATATTTTTAAAATCACGATAAGTAAAAGTTTTAAATGAAAGTCATAAGTTATAAAAATTAAATCATGTCTAGAAAAGCATGATGCGGGCAGTTGATCATATAACAGCACTTTGGAAACAACAAAGAAGAGATCAAGTAGAGTACACGTAGTGCTTGTGAAATGAGTAGGTCAGCTACAATTAATAGATGAAAGACCAAACTGCAACATTGAATCATTGAAATCTGAGTTGAAATCACCAGCAATTATTAAATCAGTACAAGATGTTGTTAATTTCTCAATAATATATTGCCCCGCCACCAGCACGAGTTTTTTAGCACGAATTTTACGATCCGCCCTATAAAGTCTATAGCCAAGTCTCAGAAACGCAAATAATATCAGTTGAAGAGCTTTCGAAAACAAGTCTAAATTCGTCAATTTTATTGTTAAGGCTTTGTGCGTTAAGATGACATATTTTGACTCCTTCAATTTGGTTGGCTATGATCCGAACCATGTTAACAATACCATCATTGGAACTGACAGTTAAACTATGCAGATTTTGAGACATCACAAACGAACAAATAAAGCTCAAAACTAACAGCAACGCAAAATATCAAATCGTTTAAAAAAGAGATTTTAAACTATAATCTATATATATAAAATTGGATGTGTGTGTGTATGTATGTAACGTATGGACTCCAAAACGGCTGGGCCGATTTTGATGAAATTTTCAGGGAATCTTCAGAATATTCAGGCGGGTGACACTGTGAAGTCTGATTTTTGATTTTCGGTCTGGGGGCGGAGGGGCGTGGCAAAAACCATAACTTGAGCACGGCTTGACCGATTTGAACGATTTTTTCTTTAAAATGATCGCCATGGTCCAGCTTAGGTTTTTACGGAAATAAAATTTTGCCCCGCCCACTTTTACGCCCACTTTTTTCGATTTACCTATAATCAGAAAACGGCTCCATCGAGTTCACTAATTTTTCTTCAAATGTTCGTCTTAATCAACTTTAAGTTTTCATCGAAAGCAAAATTTACCACGCCTACTTTTACGCCCACTTTTTCTATTAAGCGCATAACTGGAGAACGGCTTGACCGATTTTTTTCTTTAAAATGATCGCCATGGTCTAACTTAGGTTTTGCGGAAAGAAAATGTTGCCCCGCCCACTGTTACGCCCACTTTTTTAGAATTACTTAAAATCAGAAAACGGCTCCATCGAGTTGACTAATTGTTCTTTCAAATGTTCGTATTAATCAACTTTAAGTTTTCATCGAAAGAAAAATTTACCACGCCTACTTTTACGCCCACTTTTTCTATTAAGCGCATAAGTTGAGAACGGCTTGACCGATTCAAACGATTTTTTCTTCAAAATGATTGCCATGGTCCAACTTAAGTTTTTACGGAAAGAAAATTTTGCCCCGCCCACTTTTTTCGATTTACCTAACATCAAAAAACGGCTTCATCGATTTGACTTATTTTTCTTTTAAATGTTCGTATTAATCCCTTTTACGTTTTCATCGAAAGAAAAATGTATCACGCCTACTTTTACGCCCACTTTTTCTATTAAGCGCATTACTTGAGAACGGCTTGACCGATTTGGACGATTTTCTCTTTAAAATGATCGCCATGGTCTAACTTAGGTTTTGCGGAAAGAAAATGTTGCCCCGCCCACTGTTACGCCCACTTTTTTCGAATTACCTAAAATCAGAAAACGGCTCCATCGAGTTGAATAATTGTTCTTTCAAATGTTCGTATTAATCAACTTCAAGTTTTCATCGAAAGAAAAATTTACCACGCCTACTTTTACGCCCATTTTTTCTATTAAGCGCATAAGTTGAGAACGGCTTGACCGATTCAAACGATTTTTTCTTTAAAATGATTGCCATGGTCCAACTTAGGTTTTTACGGAAAGAAAATTTTGCCCCGCCCACTTTTTTCGATTTACCTAAAATCAAAAAAACGGCTCCTTCGATTTGACTAATTTTTCTTTTAAATGTTCGTATTATTCCATTTTACGTTTTCATTGAAAGAAAAATGTATCACGCCTACTTCTACGCCCACTTTTTCTATTAAGCGCATAACTTGAGAACGGCTTGACCGATTTAGGTTTTTACGGAAGGAAAATTTTAAAGGCTGTAAATTTCGTTTACAGCTCAACCTAAATCGTCTGGTAATACAACACTAATGTTTGCTTGGGGCCAGCAGCGCGGACCGGGTCAGCTAGTTAATGTATAAAACAGCGAAAGGCAGATAGAGAACATTGAATAAAAGAGAGTAAATAAGTTGATTTACACTTAGAGAAATTTTTGAAAAGTTTTTCAAACTGTATGTAAATTTGCAAAACAAAAAAAAAAAAAGTTTAGTAAAAATATTATTATTATATAATTCATCAAGTTTTCCTTAACGGTAAAATATATACATGCATATTGTCACCTGGAAACGAAAAGACCTTGAGCAAAAACTTCAAAATGTGTACTATTTATATGTAAATATGCAAAAAAAAAAAGGGATTCAATAAAAAAAACTTGATTATTATATAATTCATCATCCCACATGATTCCTGAAAAGTTTTTAAAACAAGTTGAAAAAAACATACAATAAGCACAGCTTGATCACAACACAATAAATATATTGTTAGTGTACCACTACGAAATTGCAAAATTTGCCAAAATAACAACATGCACAACAGTCCTGCTTTGTTGAAATTTATTAAGCAACTGAATACAATTTAACTTTTTCTCCTTCTGTTGTATTTGTTTTTCGGGTTGCCTTTGTTACTGTTTATGCATGAAACAATGAATTCAAGATTTTCAGTTTGTAGGCAGTAGAAAATGAGCAAAAACAACATCACACAAACACGTGTATGTATGTGTTATACGGTAAATTTTTCCACATTCTGATTTCAATGTAAACATTGCGGTTTCTTCTTTTTTTGACTGCTAAAAAATATTTTTTTATTTATTTTCTCTATTTTAATTCTACTTTTTTAAGTTAAAAAGTAGTTTTATAAAACGAGTGTATGGTATGTTTTGGGGATTTTAAGGAATACCTTAGTAGGGCAATTTTTGCATTTTTAGCAGCTCTGGTAAAAAAAACACGATGAGTAAATATAAAAATCCGAAAAACTTCGTAATCCAGGCAAACCAGCTCCCACCGCTGGTATAAAATAACAAAAATTAATACAATAATAAAAATCAATACAGAAATGACAATATATGTATAATGCTAATTAAATTCATTTTATGGGGCAGATTTGGGTGGCAGTGGCCGTTAGTGAACCAGGGTAAAGATAGGGCTGCTTGAAACTTTTTAGAGATAAAAGTCGCTTCAGTGCAATGGTGGGCGCTCCATAGCACAATTGTGCTGAGAGATTTCACACGTTAGATTTCATTAATTTAGTTTGATGAGACAGCGTCGAATGCACATGAAGCGGGTGCTTACATATTTTCTTATATTTTTTTCAAGAGAATTTACCCAGCAAACACACGTGTTTATTTTAAACTAGTTCATTTTTAATTGAACCTTTTACATAAATTAATCTGGTTTTTACTTTTTTCTCTGCAATTTTAACTTTTAAAAAAATGAATTTTCAATTTTTGGGAATAAAAAATTTTAATTTCAAAAGATTTTGTTATTTGTGCTTAATTCACGGCTTAATGCACGGCCTAAAAAAACACTTAATTGACAACATCTTTCGTAAGTTGTTGTTTGTTTTTTATTTTGTTTTTCTTAACCTACTTACAACTACAATTAATGTTGTGAGAATTTCAACTAATTGTAGTGGGGAGTGTAAGACGAGATAAACCCACTTTTTTATTGTTGATGTATTTTGTTCAAGCTTTGATATTGTTACAAGTAAAACTGTTGCTATAAGTCTTATACGTTTAACAGTTTTATTTGGTTTAATATCTTTAGTTTGTCTAAAATCTTTATGGATGAAGTTTCCTGATGATCTGGCCTAAGCAACCAGTGAAATGCATAGGAATAGCTTATCCCATCAACAATAAATTTCAAGTGTTTTTATCAAGAATAAAAACTGGGAATTAAGCACAAATAACAAAATCTTTTGAGATTTTAAAAAAATGTTTTTTTTTTTTACTTCACATGCGTAAAATATTAAATAAGGAAATATAATGCACTATTATATTTCAAACGCTTGGCTTCGTATTTGGTGGGTACTTCTGCCATCTCACTAATACTAATAAGCATCAATACAAGCACAGTTTTAATTGTGCCCACTTCTGCTTCAGAGGCAGAATCAATAAGGGCTCTTACAGTGCGACGTACATATCCGATACAAATATCAACCAAGGCTGTGCCTAGAACAATTGAATTACGGGTAGTGGACTATATTTATGTCCAGTATGATTGACGCGAGGTTGGTGCAGCAGCAGCTGAAGTAGAGGGGGTATTATCGAGGTTAATATATGATGGTGAGGGGTGCGTCTCGTGAACATAGCTCCATGGGGTATGGTCAAGTTATCTAGCACCTGTCTGAGGGAGACTGGTTGAATTTTCAGAGCGATGAAAGAGGGAGTGATGTTTTTGTTTACAAATCGTATAATTATACTGACTTTTACATGCCTTATAGTCGAGTGATGTCAAAGGCAATTGGTACATATTTTCTGTTTCTTTGTTACAGAAAACCGGTCCTCCACGGACATTGAAAAGAAAATAGGACAAAGATTTAAGGGATGTGAGTCCTGACACAGAGAGCGTTTCTTAACTTTATGGGGGGAAACTTTGGTTTGAAAACTATTATTCTTCTTAAAATTGTTTGGATTTTGTTTGGCAACATTGAATTTATTCCAATTATGGCAAGAATCTACTGAAGTAGCACGAATATCAGCAAAACATTCTAAGGAATGGTATCTACAGGTAAGGAACCCGTCCATCTCCTTCCAAGCTGGCAACACTTTGCTAGTTTCTAAATGTTGTTGCCATAAAAGTAAACTTATAACGGAAAGACATTTTGAGCAAAAAAAATCGAATATTACGTCCTAAGAGCTTGTTTTTATTTTAAGAAGTGCTACATTTTTAATGCAAACGTTAATTGACCTTTGAAGTTGTTTTATGTTAGGTCCTGATTCTCTCGTAATTTGGTTGCTTGGTAGGCTGAAAATGGTCTTCAATTGCACATGAACAAGGACACGGGTATTCTCATATCGGTCAATAAGATTCAAAGCCATCTCAAAACCATCATTAGTTAAAGGACAGTTCTTTAAAATCTCATGGGGTTCTCCCTCGGTCTTTTTCAATAAACGAAATAAATTTTCAACAGGGGACAGCCGGGGATTATTGATGTATAAGGCTGTAAACATGTCCCGAAATGATGGCCAGGTCATATAATCGCCATAAAAAGTTCGTGTGCCACAGGGGGGAGTGAGATGTTTGGTTGAGTATCACTTGGCGCTGAAGGCGCAGCCGCCTGAGATGTATCGTTACGTATAGAATCAACAACTTTGTTGACTTTAGACAAAGCTCTCACATGAGAGTCGAAAGTTTTATAAAATCTTTCCTTAAGGGCACTGCCACACGTTCACTAAATATCGTGATATTTCTAGTATCACGATATTTATTGAACGTGTAAAATTCAATATTGATGGAGCGCGATCCATATCGCAGAAAAGCCTTATTTTATGTGATCCATCAATATAGATCGGGATCCAAATATCACGGTATTTGTTGAACGTGTAGCAGTGCCCTAAGAGTTTCCACATCGATAGATTTATCAAGACTGTAAAATTCTAGCAAAATCTTATCATAAGCTGCTCTAAATTGATTCCAATGATGAAGAATTTTATCTTTATGAATCTCTAATGTGTGCACGGTATTTTTTCTTTTATATTATATCGCTATATTAAATAAAGAACTTAAATTTTTAAAAAATATTCAAGAATGAAAACAGTTGTTCCTTATATTTGACTGCTAAGTATATTTTGAAATATTTTAATTTGGAAAACAGTTGTTTTACTAACTGTATGTAAATATTTTTTATTTTCTTGTTTATATTTGCTTAAAGTGCTTTTACACGATCTGTACTTTGCAGAGGGTTTGTTATATGTAAAATCCATATGCAATTGCACATACATATGTGTCAAAATTGACAAATACATTTCTATAACTTTTGTTTCAAACGTTCGTTTTTGGTTTCATCTGACATAGTATATATTTATATTTTTATTCACTTTTAATTTTATTTCTGTTTAAAAATTTTGTTTTTTTAAAGTATATTTGTAAATAAATAATGATGTATGCCGCCACAAGCAATTGACTTGCATATAGCTGATGTCAGATGATTTGTCAGATCAAAATAGAACGCGCTGTAATTGAAAAATTTAACACTGCTAATTCCATCTGACATTAACAGAAGCAATTTTTTTGGCGTTTACACGACATGTATGCATTTTGCAGTTGGAAATTTGACAAGTACACTGCTTAATACAGATTGTGTAAAAGCACTTTTACATTCAGGACCATTTTGTACATAAAAAGCTTAACACAACTTAAAAACATAATAATACACAAACTTAAAATTTATCCTTTAAAAACATTTAACAATTTTAACAACTTAATGCAAATTTTCTTATGATAAAATGAGTCATATTTAAAAACAACTAAAAAGGGTTTTCACGGTGGGTTGTGCAAAGTATGAAAGCGAAGCACATGTGTGCAAAAATACACACATTTGCACAACACAACAACAAAATTTACGTATTTACAATTTGCTTCACTTACTTCGCTTGCACAAAAAAACATTGAGCAGCCATAATGTGCATATTTGCCCAGTTGCAAACTAATGTAAGCAAAAGCATTTGACACATTTAGCGCCATATTGTTCGTTAAGGAAACTCATTAATTAAAATTTTTCGTGGGTTTTAATATAAATAATTTAAAAATTAAATTTTTTGCAATATGGTTGTATATAATTGTAAGCAATCGCAGGTTTTTGACAGTGCTGCCAGAATAAATTTTTAGAAAAATAACACATTTGAAAAAATAGCGGGTATTCTCAAGATCAAACATAGCATGTTCTGAAAATTTGCACAATGACCATCGTGAAAACACTTAAAATAACAAAATTAATATATATATATATATATGTATATATATATATGTATAATATATATATATGTATATATATTTAAATGTATACATGCCCAAAAGATTACTTCTTCATATCGAGCTCTAACAGCAAAAATTATGTAACCAACAACATTTTAGATTTTTGTTTTTTGATGAAAATCGATCATTTTTGATCATTTGCATCATCTCTTAAAATCTTATATCTCTGGGAAGTAACGTTACGAAAAAAGAGCAGAATCAATTTCATACGATACTCTAGGCTTGAAGCAAAAATATTTAAAAACAACCTTCTCCTGTAAAATTTTATTTTTGTTGGTTACATCATTTTTGCTATTAGGGCTCGATATAATAAAACAATTTTAGTGCATATTTTCAAACTATGAGTCTGATACAATGTAATTAAATCTGGATATTGTTTTATGGGCAATGATAATTGTTAGAAAGTCTATAGCAATAGAAATACTAAACTGTTCTTAATCAAATCCGTAACTTGGGTTAACACAGATTGCAGAAAACCAGATTACAACAATGCATCTAAACATCAATATTTCTTCTTTTATCTATTTTAAGCCAATAAATTAAATTGAGCTATTAACGTGACTTATAAAAGTACGATCTACATTTTCCACTTTATATTTAAACGGCAGTCAAATGTAAAATATTATAATAAAAGTAATAGACACTAGTTTATCATTAAACTGCGATTACAAATCATTCACAAATTACAAAATTGCTATATTATTTTATAATATCTAATAGACTTAAGACTAAACTGAAAAAAAGTTTGCTAAGTTAATGCTAAATAGAACGTATTTTTAAGTTAAACACAGAATAACCAAGAAAATCAACTATTGAAAAGTAAGTTATCAATTTCCTACATAAATTGCTATTTCGAAAGTTTGTGAAGAACATAGCTTCATAGTTAAAGTATTAAAACCAGATAAATGCTGAAACTCAGGGCGAAAGTTACAGCATCTATCAAAATTATAATACAATATTAATGGGAAATCTGATAAAATAATAAAATATGCCAGGGCGAATTCACTACAGGAAAAGCCTGCTGACTGTGACAGTTCGAACCAGTTTGTTTTATTTTAACAATATGAAATGCTTGAGATTTTAAGCATTAAATACTAACAGTTCAATACAAAAAACTTCTGTTGTTTCTGTATTGTAGGCTTGCATTCGCTTTGGTATAAGTCATTTTAATTTAGAAAATAGATGAATAGGAAAATGTGTATGAGAAAACCAGTATATCCCACTAATAAAACCAATGTCTGTATTTAGTAACGGTGGCTCTAGACGACATGTATTTAGCTTGTGCTTGTCAAATTTCTACAGAAAAAGGCGTACATACGTGTCGTATAAAAGAAAAAAAAATTGCTTCTTGAAATGTCAGCTCAAATTTGCAGTGTTAAAATTTTCAATAAGAGCGTTTTATATTTTAAACTGCATCTCGAACTTGCTGTGTTAAAATTTTCAATTAGAGCCTTCTATATTTGGAACTTGCAAACCATCTGACATCACCTATTTTACAAGCCATTTGACGGCAAATAAACATTAAAATGCATTTATGTACACATATTCTTTAAAAACCATCATTTTTAATTAACTGAAGTTCAATCAAATGTAAATAGAAATATATGTATGTGAGTAGATAATTTGATGTTGTGAACGATTTTAGCTATTGGCAGATGAAACTAAAAACGGACCTGTGAAAATTTTGACAGTAATGTACAATTACATATGTTATTTACATCTGGCCAAGCCACTGCAAAATACATGTCGTTTAAATAACCTAAATATGCTAATTTTAATGTACACATGTTGTTCTCTTACTCTTCGCCTAATAATGAGATTTGTGTTTTTTTTTTTTTTTTTTTGATAAAAAAGCAAACTAATAAAATCTAATTAACTCCTTTTTGGTTTTCATTATTGCAGTTGACATCACAATTTCACCATTTGTATGAAACGTAAAGAGTATATATATAACATAAAAAACCCCACCTTCCCCATTTCTTTTCTGTTGATCGTTTACTACAGCTTATATTGTTCTGATGGTTTGACGGCATCCTGTTGCATTTTTTCACGCAAAGCTTTAATATCCTCATCGATTCTTACAATGGCGCGCATTTTCTAAAATAAAAAATATATGTAAATCAATTATATAGAGCTTTCAATGAAAATAATTTTATCTATTTAAAGTTTTGCTTACAGATGCTGTATCTCCAGGAGTCGTTTTCCAAAGCCAAAACATATAGGCTGGAATATAGAGCATCGATGACAATGCGGTAAACATGCCAAATGTATGCGCCCACCAAGGATAACTATAATCCAAGTATTTAATTGGTGTGAATTGGACAATGTTAAAGAAAAATACGCCCTGTCAAATAAATTGAAAACGTATGTATATAGTGAGTAATAATTATAATACATACATACACAGTAGTCAACTTACCACGCAAATAAGAGGAGTAGTTATACACCAACAAAATTTCCACCAAACCATTGGATAATATCCAATCATATCCTTTATACCATCGTAAAAGCGATCTACTCCATAACACCATGATATTGAAATACATTCAAAGAAAATTAGCCACAATAAACAGTATCCACTGACAGCATAAGAGTCAAGTATTTGAAATACATACATGCCGCCCTGTAAATGAACAGATAAATAATAGAAACATAATTATAATTATTGAAATTTTTTTTCTTTTTACCTGTGATATACATGATAATCCTACTAAATAGCTTAAGGTACAAACTATCGCAATAAATATTTCTTTGCGTTTCCGCAACAATTGAGGCCACTCATCTATAATTGCGGTGATAAAACCTTCCATTGTACAGAATTGCGAGTCCAATCCAATCAGGAGTAACATAAAGAAAAACAAACACGACCATAACGAGGCCCCGGGTAGTTGTAAAACTGCAGAAGGATACACTAAAAATGCTAGACCAGGTCCAGAAGCTGCCACCTCTGATACTGGACGTTGTTGTTCATGAGCCATAAAACCAACTACCGAAAATATAACGAAGCCAGCAAACATGCTGGTACTCGAATTAACAGTACATACAATCAGTGCATCTCTAAATTAGAAAATAAATAACAAAAACGTTTAATTATTCAAGTTAAAACTTCCCTGCAAATAATATTGGACTACCTGATCCATTTTTATAAAATGGACTAGTCCATGGACTGGTCCAATGTAATGCAAGCATGGACGATGTCATTGTTAAAAAGTGTTTGTAGTGAGACGACATCTCTTCGTTTTTTAACGACATGTTTTCGTTTTTAAGCGACTTCAAAAATAAACCTCTTGAGTATACCATGGAGTAGTTTTAAGACTTCTCCTTTGTAATCCAAGGCTGTGTTATATCACAGAATACTAACAGAACTGTCACGAGACGGAAGATTTTGCGTTTTTTTTTGTCTCTTTCTAAGAAAGCTGTGATTTTGCATTTATCTTTTCATCATCTTCTATGTCGCAATACAATAAACAAATTTATTTAGTTAAGATTTATTTGCAAAACTTGTAAAAATTAACTTTTAAGTTCACCACAACACGAGTGAATAATATTTAACTGTTTGTTTATAGAACGCGAGCGCAAACGTGACTCGTTCAACTTACATTTAAAACAAAAACCAAATTTCAAAATTTGACTCGCTTAACTTACATTTAAAACAAAAACAAATTTTGAAATTTGGTTTTTGTTTATAATGTAAGTTAAGCGAGTCACTTTTGTGCTCGCGTTCTACAAACAGGCAGTAAGTAAGTAAACAACATTATAAAAAAACCATATTACTGAATACATTTTTTTTTTGCACAAAAAAGAACGTTTGTTGAACTAATACATTTGTTTAACATTTTGTTATTTTTGTTTTGATCAAGCCATTTGTGTTGATTGTTGCGGCCTGTTTTTTCACCTTGCCACTTCAATACCAAAAAAAGCTTTCTGTGTCTTTCTCCGAAAGCTGCCCTCGCAACTGATTTGGGCCTTCTTCACACGTCACTTTTTACAGTTCTGTTAGTATTCTGTGGTTATATGGTCCTACCCTAGGACATCGTAATGTTAAATAGACCATGTTTTTTTCCATACGTTTGGGTTACATTTGGACTAGTCCTAATTCCCTTGCGGGCTACATTTTAAACGCGTGCTTGGACTGGTCCTATTATTTATTACATGAAACGAAGAATACAAGATAACGCTAGTGTGTACAAAGTTGACGGACCCGCGGAATGCATTTTCTTTTATTCTTTGTTTGAGGAAATTATTGAGAATCGGCTTTGTCATTTTTAGTGTTACATTTTGTACAGTTTCCCAATTTTTTTTTTTTTTTGTATAAACATCCAAAAAAGCAATTAAGGGCCAAAAAACGACAAAAGTTGTTTGACAATTACAACACGAAATTTGTGTGAATTAAGAAATTTTGGAACAAGTTCAGTTTACCAACGCAGCTCCAAATAGTACATAGGGTAATAGAAAAATATGAAGAAAAAATTAAATGGCAAAATTCTCGGAAACGCATAGTTTCCGAGTTATGGACCTCTGAAGTTTTCATATAAATTTGCGATTTCGCTCTACATTTCTGAACGTATATGGCCAATATTGGTATTCTTTGAAAGCATTTGAACAGATCTTTCTGGAAATGCAAAATTTATTTAAAACTTTTTAACTCTTTAGCTCCTAATACAGTTTTTACAAAATTAATATCAAAATGTTACGGAAGTGCACTAGGTAATAAAAATGTAATCAAATAAACCCCAGCTTCTCTAAATAAAGCTTCTCTGCACAGCCGGCCTTCGGCCGGGCGCAAGGATTTTATCCTTTATGGTATAAAAAACACCG
This sequence comes from Pollenia angustigena, assembly GCA_930367215.1. Classification (NCBI taxonomy): domain Eukaryota; kingdom Metazoa; phylum Arthropoda; class Insecta; order Diptera; family Polleniidae; genus Pollenia; species Pollenia angustigena. The sequence continues at coordinate 2,350,339 of OV884061.1, read as the reverse complement.
GCTTCGCCAAATAAAGCCTCTCCGCATAGCCGGCCTTCGGCCGGGCGCATGGATTTTCTCCTCTATGATATAACAAACACCGGCTTCGCTAAATAAAACTTATCCGCATAGCCGGCTTCTAAATCCTTAATGGATTAATAATTTTTAAATAAAATGTTTATATCTAACAAAATTGATTCAAAAGCTTTTAAATGATACCAATATTGGCTATATACCTTCAAAAATGTAGTGGGAAATCGCAAATTTATATGAAAACTTCAGAGGTCCATAACTCGGAAACTATGCGTTTCCGAGAATTTTTTCTTCTTATTTTTAAATTTTCTATAACCCTATGTACTTTTTTTTTTGAGCTGCGTTGGTAAACTTGACTTAAGCCGAAATTTTTAATATTCAACCAAACATGGTCTATACTTTATTTATATATTTGTGTAACCGATTGTGTGGTTTATTTGGCCCTTAACACTTTTATCGTTTTTCGTACATATTAAAAGCACTATCAATTATACTTAAGAATATTAAAACTTACTTATATACGTTATTTGTAAATTTATTATAGCTGCCCAGAGCTACCAAAGTTCCAAGACCAAGGCCGTAAGAGAAAAATATTTGTGTAACTGCGTCTATCCAAACCTAAGAAATATTTAAAAAAATTTGTGTTATTCTTAATTATTTCAAAAACAATGTATTTAAATGTACCTCTGATTGTGTTAATTTTGAGAAATTTGGTATTATATAAAATTTAATACCCTCGATCGCACCCGGTAACGTTATACCACGTATGAGCAAAATTGTCAAAAGTACATAGGGAAAGAGTGCAGTGAAATATACAACTTTTCCAGTCCATTTTACACCCTTCCATATACAAAAATAACATAAAATCCAAACAAGTAATAATGTACCGGCTAATTCCCAGCGAATGTTACCGATTTCTTCTATACCAGGTGATATTTGCAATGCACGACGCCTACAAAATTTTTAAAAGAACAATTAAGAGTTCTATATTCGACTTTGCCAAATCTTATATATATAAATATTAAATACAAAAAATGTTTCTATGTCCATTATAGACTTTAAAACCAATGTGATACAAACCAATAACATTAGAAAGGCAATTTTGTGAAAATTATTTTAGGCTTTATACTTTTTCAAATCTAGAACCACGATGGATGTTAAAACATAGTTAGATCTCTACTTATGGGGTGATAGGGCGAAATCTGCCTCACCGAAACTATCCAACATATTTTAATAAAGTTTAAAAAAAAATCAACGCTGCAATATAATATATTACTTAAAATTCATGGTTTAAATGCAAAAGGTTATTAGAAGTCACTTTTAAAGATAAAACAAAAATTCATTATTCTTTATTCACCTTGTAAATCGGGCGTTTTTATAAATTCAGTAAAAGGTTAAATAAACTACACAAAAGAATAATTTTTTTTCTTTAATGGATGCTCAAGCATAATTTAAAACCTTAAGCCTGGTACTCTGTTCAACATTTCACGTGAAATGCTGTCAAAACGCATATGAAAAAAACTTGTGCGGAATATCTATGAAATAATGTTGATAGAGTTGTACTCTGTTTATTTTGTGAAAAAGTTCCGAAATGTTTCTGGCAACATTTTTTTACAACTGCGAAATGATGTAAGCTGCCTTTATTTCACGTTGAATTTTAAGCAAAACCTAAAAAGTATGAACTTAATATTAAATAAGAAATAAAAAATTAAAATAACACAACCGGTAACAGTTTTTTATCCTTATTTACATTTTTTTTTTATTAAATTTTTTATTAAAAAAAATAATTTTAGTAAAATACATGTGGCGTTTGTTTACATACATGAAACAATGTAGCATACTTTAAAAGAATAAAAACGTCAAATTGTACACACTCGCAAGATTGGTAACATGAAATGTCAAAATTTTCGTGTGGAATAATCAATGTTGCTCAACATATTTCACAAATTTGAACAGAGTACTAGGCTTTATAGGGTAAAGTATTTTTGAATTTTTTTCAGATTTTTTGGAAGAGGTAAAGAGGTCACACATGGCGAATTTTTGCCCAAAATCGGGTTTGCTGGTCTTTTTTTAATATTCTCCATAACTTTGTCAAAAACAACGCTTATCATCACTTTTGAGGAAACAATTTTTTTTTTTTTTTTCAATATTGATCTATTGAATCTTCATATACTAAATATGAACTAACAATAATTAATCAAATCTTATCCTAATACTTTGTTTTGTGTCCTGCCAGTGCCAGCCAACAAATTTCTTCATCACAGTTTTTGTTCACATATGTAGGTGTTTATCGCTCTTCTGATTGGGTGAGTGCAGCAGTGTCTCTTCGTCTTAAGCGATTGTGGCCGCCATGATTTAAAATATTTCGAGCTAGTGGATTTGGGTGTTGTTCAAGCCTTTTTAAATATTTTACTGCATATTTTGTAATCATAAATTTTACTAATGGCACATTTTTTTTTTAAATTCCCTATGCTAATTCCCGCGAAGCTTGCCGCTTGTCTGCAGCCTTTGAATTTTGTCGATATTAGAGGCCGAGGCAGTGCCCTATAGTTGAATACCGTAGTACCAGATAGGCTTTAAGATAGAGTTGTAAAGTAGAAGCTTGCAATCGAAACTAAGGACAGTATTTCTACCAATACGCCAATGAATTTGAATGGCTTTTAGTTTCATTTGAGTTATTTTGCCTCTATATGGCATTTCCACGTTAATCGCCGATCCAGGTGTATACCGAGATATTTTACATGCGAATGTTGAGGAATTATTTGATAATTGATTTTAATAGATGGCCAAGATTCCCGGCGCAAGGTGAATGTTATATGTACGCATTTTTGCTCATTGACCATTATCCTCCATTGTCTGAACCATATTTCTAGTTGAAATATATGGTGCTGTAAGTAACGAGATGCTTCATAACGGTTTTCGTGGACGCTTAGAAAAGCTGTATCGTCTGCAAGTGTTGAAGTTTGGGTGTAGTTGCTTGTTGGCATGTCCAAAGTATAAATTAAAAATAATAGAGGGCCTAGGATGCTGCCTTGTGGGACTCCAGCGCCAATAGACTGAGGTGAACTTAAGAAATTTCCTTCTTTAATAATAAATTGACGACCGACTTAGTAGCTTTCTAGCAGCTTGTGTGTGTTTGCTGGTAAATTTTGCTTCAATTTATGTAATAAGCCTTCATGCCAGACTTTATCAAAAGCTTGCGAAATGTCGATGAAGAGTGCCGAGCAATATTTTTTTTCTTCAAAGGCTTTTCTTATGACATTTACTATTCGATGAGTTTGTTCAATTGTGCTGTGTTTTCCTTTAAATCCGAATTGATGGTTTGGAATACATTAACTAATAATTTCTCAAAAACCCTTGACATATTTGATAATAAGCTAATAGGCCTATAAGACTCAACTTTTGTATGATCCTTACCTGGCTTTGGTATCATGGTAACTAATGAAACCTTCCATTTGTGAGGATAGTATTCAAGGCGTAAAATAGCATTAAAAATAAAAAGAATAATGCGAGGCAGCTCCAAAAGCATTTTATTACTGATTTTATCAATACCAGGTGCCTTCTTATGGCCATTTTCTCATTAGGCAATTATCTTTTTTTCCAACGAAAAACTGCACATTAAAGAAATTTGGTTTTCTCAATGTCTCATTTGCTTCGATTTTATCGCAAAGCTAACCGGCACTCATCTGCCAATTATTTATTTTCCTTTTATTTGCCGTACAGATAAATTCAATCAGCTGACTCCCAACTTTTACATGTATTTTGAGTGGCGTTTCCAGCTGAAAACAATGTTTTTTGTCGGTATATTGAGAAACCCAAAATCGTTAACGGACAGTTTATCGGTCCAATAAATTTATGTTGACATTAAGTAACAGGCAGTTTGTCGATACATTGAGAAAATGGCCATTAGTGTTTAAGTCACAAATAGCCTTTTCGATTTCTCTTATCTCAAATCTGAGGGGAATAGCTGCTCTAGCAGCAACAGGTGGTAACTCGACCGCAATATTGTGAGATATTTTTGGTGTTAATAGGCTTTTTAAGTGACTAACAAACAGATTTCCTTTTTCAATATCGTTTCTTGCCCAACTACAATTCAAGTTTCTTAATGGTGGCTTAGATATAACTGACCTTTTTAGATTTCTAGCTGCACGCCATAATGAGTAGTCCGATTGTGGAGTTGCATCAAGTTCCTTAAGATATTTTTTTAAAACAACAGCTATTTTGTTTGTGTAAAATTTCCCGCCGTTGTCAAAATCTTACTACTACATAGGGAAAACAAAAGGAAAAATGTGATTTGTGTGCATGTAAGTGTGCAAAAAACCGAAAACGTAAACAAAAATACACATGTATAAGGAAAATGTAAACAACTTTTGTCATCGTTGAGGAATAAACCAAGTAAACATCTGGCTTCTTGCGCAGACCTATTGGATAGACCTTTGAGTAACTTTCTTAGCCTTTTTGTGCACTCTTTTAATAAATTCTTAAGTTGCGGGGATCTGTGCAGTTGTCATTCTCTTCGAACTCTCCTTTTTTCAGTCAAAAACCGCTCGACATCTGAAGAATATATTTTATTATTTTTAATTTTTTTGGGGGTAACGCTGGAATGTTGAACAGCTAGTCTAAGATAACTTCCAAAGTTAACAATAGAGAGATCCACATTCTCCGGTGTACTAAGCGGAATATTTTCTCTGCAATGGGCACTGAGAAATTTTTTATATTTTAACCAATTTATTTGTGTGGCTGACGTCGCTAAGTACCTGACGGAGATACAATTCTATTTGGGTTCGATATAGTAACAATTTGAAGCACAGCCGCGAATAACGTTTTAAGTTACAAAATAATAATTTTTCAGGAGAGCAAAAAAACGTTTTTTGACCAGGCAGCATTATTTGTATTAAAAATTTTATTTTTTCTATTATTAAAAATAATGATAATAAAAACTTTAATGCAAAAGGCTTTTAAAACATTATTCCGCACTGCAAAACCATTTCGGTTTCATCATTTTGTTAGTAACTTGCAATGTTCTTCCACTGGCTGACACTTTGTACGCCATTTTGAAGGCGTTAAGGTGCATAGTTTTGGTTGATTTGATGTTTAAACTGTGTAAGAGAGTAAGGTTAACGGTTATCTGCAAAAAAACAGGTTTTGCAAAATGTGGCGTTTACAACGTTATTCGCGGCTGTGCTTCAATTGTAGGTGTGTGGTCGGATGATAATTCTAAGAAAGATTCAACATGAGTCATTTCTGTGCGGATGTTTTTAACCACGCCAAAGTCGATAACATCTGGAATTTTTTGCTGATCAGTAGGCCAATATGTTGGTTTTCCGCTCGCGACCACATTTAAACCCATTTTAGAGATTGTGTTTAACAAAACACGACCTTTTGGTGTTATAAGTCGTGACCCCCAGCAGGTATGTTTAGCGTTATAATCGCCAGCGGCCAGGAAATAGGGTCCTAATGATTTATAATATTGGCTTTCTGATATGGAAAATCTAGGTGGAGAGTTTCGATTTAGCTCTTCAACACAAATAGTCGTTGCTTGCAGATAATCTGCACAATGATCAAACATTAAGTAGTGTTTGATTCGGGCTTTTACCAAAATGGCAGAGCATCCACATGCTCTATCTCGAGGGTCCTTTGTATCATATAGTATATAACCATTGATTTTATACGTATTTATTGAGGTCAAGTTAGTTTCAGAAACCAACATGACATCTATTTTTTTGTTTTTTAGAAAGTATAATAATTCATTTTTATGTTAGTGGATGCCGTTTGCGTTCCAAAAACAGATTTTCAAACAGTTCATAGCTTGTTAAGTACAGCTTGCAATAACATCAATTGCATTCTAAGAATTTCCTGCATCATATTACCCATTGTGTTCGTAAAATTATTAACTGTTTGCACTTATGTTTCCATGTTTTTTTCAAGACGACTTAAAGTAGAAACTGGAATTTTTTCATTAATTGGCGAAGAACCTTGCATTGGCACATGGTTTGATTTTAGGATGTTAGCGCAGGAGGTTCTGTTATTCCTAGGCTGTGGAGCCTGAATGTCATAAGTGTTTCGTTTATTTGTTGCCTGCATTTGAGGGGGATTAGTTTTTGGTCCAACCGACTGCTTGACGATAGTGTAAACAGGGCATCCTCTATAATTGGCAGTGTGATTACCGCCACAATTGCTACATTTTTTTTAACGTTGGGGTCATTTTTAGATTTATCGCAAAGAACTGTACCATGTAATTCACCACATACTACGCAAACAGGGGTTTGGTGGCAGTATGACTTAGTATGACCGAATTCTTGGCAGTTTAAACATTGAACGAGTCCATTGCTTTTGTGCGGCTCTTCTATAGTGATTCTTCTGTACAGAATATATTTCAAGTTGTAAATCGGATGCGTTTTATTTTTTTGAAGCTTTACATCGCCGGGTTCTAACTCCACTCGAAAAAGTGGTTGTGGATTTTTTTCCTTTTTTTTTATATTTGTCACGTTTTTTATCCTCGTGATTGACCTGTATTTTTGCCTCGTAAATACTACTTCGCTTTATTGCAGCTACATAAAATGAGTTTTCGCCTACCAACAAAATCAAACTCTTCATTAACTCATTTGAGTTCTGCTCTCTAATATATATTGGGGGTGGCTTAGACGATTTGATGACGTTTGGTGCTTCCGAGGACTCCTCATCCAGAATTGAGAAACGATTTTGGGAATATGTTCTGTCAACTGTACCATCTTTTAAAACTTTCGGTGCCGAAGCAACTGCTGAGAAGGTAGGGCTACGACCCCGTTTAAGCACTGTTATATATCTGTCAATGCCAACTTGTACTGGAGGCTTTTGAGAAATTTTAACTTGAGTTAATGAGTTTTCCATAGCGGCTGTTTTGGGGTTAATTGTATCATCACTTATTAACGTTGTTTTTGGCACTGTGGCAACACTTACAGTTAATAGATTTGTTATTGTATTACGATCGACCGTATTTGTAAACAAAGAGGGTGAGAGGGAACGCGTTCGAGTAATTGGTTTAAATATTTGCTATCATCAATTTTTGTTTCATCAACACTTACTGTAATATAAGCATTTCTTTTATTATGTTTTATTGTTTTTGCATTATACGCATTCATAAGAGTTTTTGTTATATTACTGTATGTTTAATTGTGCTCTTCTTTTTATTTGTTGCTTAAAAACCCCGAGAATAAAAAAAGAATAAAGAAAAACAAGAAATGTTTTTGCTAAAAATGTATGTATGTGTGTGCATACATATATTTTTGTTAATTGTAATTTTTAACATTTTTATTATTCACTTATTCACTTAATTAAAATTATTTTAAAGCGTCCATTCGCTAATCTTATATTATTTATTTTTTAAATAATATTATGATATTATAAATATATGAATCTGCATTCAACGAACACACATCCGATTAAAGAAAAATGTCCAAGCTTTATTCTTGTGTTCAAAAACTATAAATGTTTGCAATGAATTCGTTCATTTAGGTTCTCTACATTACAATTTTTTGTAATTTGTCCATAAATTTTGTAAACAACGCTTTATAACTTTTAACATTTTTATTAAAATGAAAAGAAATAACAGTGCCATTTGAAAGAACAATTTATTCTAAATAATTTAGAAAAAAACATTTTTGGATTTGCTCTCGTTGTTTGAATTTGCTTAAACCGGATTTCAGCTTTGTGTTCAGTTTATGATATTATTATAATTTGTTTGACAGTTTACCACTCATACCCAAGGTTAGGTTAGGTTCAGTGGGCAACCACAGTTAACCTAGATGTCGTAAAGACACCAGCCAGAGCTGCAACCATAGCCCCGTGTAGACCAAAGGCCCACTGCCCCAGCCTAATCATACTAAACAGCGCCTTCGTCGGTGTCGGTACGTCAATGTTACAACTTCTGAATCTGATTTGAAGAACTTATTGCAGTGCCTAGAACTGCATCGTAGGAACTCCAATAAAAAATCTTTAAACAAAGCAAAACAAAAAGTTTTATTTTTATTTGCTTGTTGGGTATTCGTGGTAAACTGGCAAACAGCTTATAATAATATCATAAACTCAGGTACGGAAAGAGCAAATTCAGTTATACTGTGCTAGTTGAAAAAACAGACAAGCCGGGTGTTTAACCTTATTCGGGTACGGTGAATCCAGTGGTACTAGCCGTTTTTTTAGGTTAGCTCTGGTTTTCGAGATATACTGTTATTTCGAAAATGGAGGAGGTTGCACAACATATATTCGCGTAACTTAAAAACGCTTAAGCTTATTGAAAAAAACTAAAAAAACCAAGATTCAGCAATAAAATTCGTATTAGAAACATAATTTTTTTTGGCAAAAATAAATAATTTTTTAGCCACATTTAAAAATGTTTGTTCTTTAAAAATTTATCAACACAGTTCAGCAGCTATGCTTTTAATTTTTTGCAGACAAATAAAAAACGAAGCTGCAAACAAAACAAGCCAATAATGATTAAAATGTATTAGCAACTTTGATTTAATTCACAAAAGTCGAAATTTTAATTAATTTAAGAATTTTATTTATGGGACTTTTTCTTCAATATATTTCCTGTCTGCATTGAACATTTTGTATAGGAGCCCCCTTAAGGAATGGAGATAGCGGGTAGGTATGTTAGAAACAAATGGTAGAGGTGAAAAATAAAGTGAGGTTTATTGCGGAATTTCGCTTTTTTTTAGTTTTTTCAATAAGCTAAAGCGTTTTTGAGTAACGCTAACATATGTTGTGCAACCTCCTCCATTTTCGAAATAACAGAATATTTCGAAAACCAGAGCTAACCTACAAAAACGGCCAGCACCACTAGGTTCAGCGTACCCGAATTAGGTTAAAACGCCAGGTGCCCAGCTTGTCACAAAAAAATGTTTCGATTGCTTGCACAGTGTTATTAATTGGTCTTTCAAACTGCATTATTATTTTTTTAACCTTAAAAATTTTAAAAGTTATTAATCGTTATTTACAAATTTTATGGAAAAATTACGAGAAAAATTGTAATATATGGTACCTAAATGAAAATGAGCAAATTTATTGCAAAAACTTTTAGTTTTTGTACACAGAATTAAATCTGGTACATTTTTCTTTTAAATTGTTTCCTCAAAAGTAAAGAAATCTTGGTTTTTGCAAAAGTTATGAATAAAACTTAAAAAAGAAAGGCAACCCCTTTTTATTGGTTAAATTTCGACTTGTGCGACCTCTGACATCAATAGAAAAGTTTAAAAAAATATTTGACCGTTTAAGCTTTCAAATTATGCTTTTGAAAAGGTTTAAGCCCTTAACTTTAGTCTCAAAGAAATACTGAAGAAAAGAGTAGATGGAGAATTTACGTAAGTGGGCTCACGTGTAAAAACACAAAAAAATAAAAAACAAATGCCTTATTGAAGTAAAATTGCGGGTATAAAATATAATTTAAAAAATTAATAAGGGAAAGAAAATGAGATTAGGAACAAAAATACACACATTCTTCATTTTTCAATGAGAGTTTGCCATATGTACATATGTACGAAATATTTTTTACGTTATTTTATTGATAATATTAAATTAACATTTTTTGTATGCATATGCCAAGTACGACACTCAAGTTCTTTTTATGCGGCTGCTACATATATACGATGGACAAGTTAACATCTCAAATTCTCACAAACAGCACGAGGTAATTTCTAAATACTTGTAGTATAGGTTTTAAAAGATACAACTGCTGTCCGGAGTGTATATCCTTGAATTCTTGTTGAATTGTATTTAAATTGTGCCACGAATAGTACGGCATAGCATTTTTCATTGGGTTGTACACAAACTTTCTTTACACAAATTTTTTTGTTGTTGTGTGTTTAATTTTCAAGCTAGCAAAATTTAGTAGTACCATCTTCTTTTAGACATATTCGTATCCTTCCTTGTCTATCCAAACTATTCGAAAAGGAAGTACTTCAATTGAAAATTATCCCTCATATAATTTAAAAAATATTATTCCAGGTCACCAAACTGGTTTCTGTGAACATCACGGAACTATAGTACAGGTTCACCGTTTGACTCGAGAGCTAAGAAAATCTTCTAAACTAAAAATTTAATGATCAGCAGTTTTCTTGGATGTTGCTCAGACTTTTGCCAAGGTATGGCATAAATGTCTGGTTATAAAATTAAATATCTGATGACAGTAGGCAACCACAAATTACTAGAAAGTTTTTTATTAGATCGTCCATTTATGGTACGAAACAAAAAATATGTGATTAAAGCTGGTATCCCACAGGGAAGTGTTGTTGGACCTCCCTTCTATTTAATTTGCCCATATGAAATATATGCCTTATAAAAGTGTGATATTTTTTATCAAGTAACGCACTTTTGCAAAGTGCCTAATTTCAATGGAACAAAATAATAGCATGAGTTAACACTAATGTACGTATTTTTTTCGTGTGAATTATTTTATACAAGGTTTATATTAAAAAGCAATATACACCACGCTTGAAGCGATTTATATATTAAATGTTGTGTGGTTGTCGTTTTTTGTTAATATCTTTGCCAATTTGGAAATAGAAAAAAAAAATACAAACGGAATGATATATTTATAAATATAATTGAACCGCGGTTATCCGGGCCTCTATTAACCAGTTGTTTTACAATCTCCATTATCCGGGATTAACTGCACTTTACTTCTATTATGCGTGCAACAAACATAAGTTATTTTCTCTTCTAGTCGTATACACAATTGTGTAATTCAAATTTGGTAATTCGCATTTTTTATTTCGTACTCTTTTTTCGATTATTGGATTGGATTGGTTGGATAATCGAGGTTCAACTGTAATCGGTATACCTGTGTAGAAGGGCATAACAAGATTTAACAGTCTGGGTTCACACCATGAAAGTTTTCTTTCAGAAAGTCTTAGTTTATTGTTGAGAGGGGAGAGAAGAATAGCATGTTTTTATCCCCTCTTACCATAGACTTTGCATTTCTGAAATAAAACTTTCAAAGTGTGAACCCATACTATGGAATAATCAACAAACTATGTCTTAGTCAACTTACTCCCAAAATTCTTTAACTGGATCTGTTAGGGCAGATGCGGAAACATTAGCAGCTGATAGCGAACACACTTTTGAGGATGAACCGTTTACCACTTTCTCCCAACAAATAAGATCTTTACGAGCATAAGGATTCACACAATTTTCGGTATTCCAAGGGTTGTTACAAGTCCGCCACGGCACATCGCTTCTCATGGACATAAAAAAGTAAAATACCGCCCAGGCTAAGATGACAATGTAATAAACATTCATCCAGCATGACATGACGGCAGCCGCGTACCCAATACCTTTAAAAATTGGGGCAATTTTAAACACTCCCAAGCCACCAATTGTAAGCATTTGTCCTAGGGCCAGTTCCATGAAAAACATGGGTATTCCAGCCAAAATAAGGGTCATAAAATAAGGTATTAAAAAGGCACCACCTCCATTTTTATAACATAAATACGGAAAGCGCCACACATTCCCTAAGCCAATCGCTAATCCAACAACTGATAGAATAAAATCCAACTTTGATGACCAAGAACCCCGTTCGGGTATATCTGCAACCATCTGTAATGCAAACATAGAGATATATAAAGTCCGATAAATACAATGAAATCCCACACATTAAACGCTTTACTTACCTTTTTATTGTGTGATGTCATAACTTGTACGGGATTTGTAACCGTAACCGTTTTACTGCCCTTCGTTAATTCCGAAACACTCTCAAGTGGTAAGGTGTTCATTTCTATAGTTTCCATATTTTTCAAAGAATGATAGAGTCAGCTAAGGCTAGCCCGAGTAGATATGCTTAGTTTTGAGTTATTAAAGCCAGGTAAAAGAGTGCCCCGCCGTCATTTATTATATCTGTGTCAGCCTAAACATAAGACATTACAGTAAGAACACAATTTTTTATATTTTTACTTATGTCGTAATTTGGCTAAAAATTTATTTTCATCGGCCTTAAGTCCAATTTTTTGTTATCGCCGAATTCTAAAGTTTTAATGCCATTAGAAAGTAAACATATGAATGAAATTACTCGCATCATTGTTTTTGCTCTTTTTCTTAACTGATATACAACACAATGGTCTACGAACGTTTTGCTTTGAAAAATAATTCTGCAACTTATGCAATTCTTGAAAATGTCATAACTGGGCAGCTTTTTACACGTTACTGTTGATTTGAATAGAGGGCCGGAAGAGTGAGTTGTGGAACTCTAAATGTGGCAACCACAGATATTCAAACTTTAAAAAAATTCGCCAAAAATACATTGCAAAAATTTAAGGCTTAAGCTGACGTAAAAAAATATGCTTAAATGTCTCCTTTGCCTTCGGATAAAACGGATTGTTTGGGTTTATTTTTTTATTGATTTTTTCGATCGGGTAGTTTATGTTTAATACCAGGCTGTAGGAAATATCGCCCAAAGAAAAATGGCCCAAAAAAATAAATGAAAAATCGCCCAAAAAAATTCCATGTAAAATTGGGCCTGAACTCCTATGAAAAGTGAACCAAAATTTTTGGCTTATTTTTCGTTATTATTGGGTGATTTTTCGTTTTTTAAATTTGGTGATTTTTCATTATGAAAAATCACCCAAAAATATTATATGAAAAATAGCCCAATTTTTCCATTCATTATTACTATACGTCGAATTCCTAAATGATATTTAAAAAATAAGGGGACATATTGCAAAAAGGTGGGATGTCATAATGTCCAGTGTCATAGTGTCCGTGGACAAACTTGAAAGCATAGGTTACAAACTCGAAAGCATAGCCGGCCTTTGGCCGGGCGCAAGGATTTTCTCCTCTTTGATACAACAAGTACCGGCTTCGCTAACTAAAGCTTCTCTGCACAGCCGGCCTTCGGCCGGGGGCAAGGATTTTCTCCTCTATGGTATAACAAAAACCGGCTTCGCTAACTTAAGCTTCTCTGCATAGCCGGCCTTCGGCCGGGCGCAAGGATTTTGTCCTCTATGGTATAACAAATACTGGCTTCGCTAACTAAAGCTTATCTGCGAAGTCGGCCTTTGTTCGGAAACAAGGCAGATTTTAGAAGCTTTACTTAGCGAAACCGGTACTTGTTAAACCATAAAGCAAAAAATCCTTTCGCCCACTCAAAGGCCGTCTGCGCAGAGAAGCTTTAGTAAGCGAAGCCGGTCTTTGTTGTATCATAGAGGAGAAAATCCTTGCGCCCGGCCGAAGGCCGGCTATGCAGAGAAGCTTTATTTAGCGAAGCCGGTTTTTGTTATACCATAGAGAAGAAAATACCTGCGCCAGGCCGAAGGCCGGCTATGCCGAGACGCTTTCGTAAGCGCTGCCGGTATTTGTTACACCATAGGGGAGAAAATCCTTGCGCCCAAAAGTGTTTTCGTTATATGTTTAATATATGCACGCAGAGAAAAAACAACAAAACCATTTTTAATTGTTTAATTTAACCATATCATTGTCACCGACAACCATATTATGGTAAAATAAGTTTCTTTAAAAATAGTTTTGTTGGTTGTGTGGTTTTTCTCTGGGTGTATGTAGATCTTTTTTTGTATTTAACATCTTTAGTAATTATGGACCTTATGACATTTTTAAAAATGACATAATGTCCATTTGCAAAATATCTTAATGCCCACGGACCTTATGGCGTTTTCAAAAGTGTCACAGTGTCCATGGACATTACGACACTGGACTTTATGACATGCCACCTTGCAAAAAGCTATATTCTGTTTTGAGTAATTGATTATAACTATGCAGTGATTAATTAATATTTAACTATTGAATAGTGCACAAAGTTTGGCGGAGGGCTCAAATAGGTATTACTGTTCATACTGCCGCGCAGCTGTCGAAGAAACAATGCAGTTTTTTACATAAAACTTACATTTGTATGTTACTAAATTTATATGAATAATAAACACTGTTTTGCAAATTGGCTAATTTTTTAATTTTTTTTGGGAAAAAATTATTTTTTTCTTTTTGGGTCATTTTTCATTTTTATTTTGGGCCCTTTTTCGTTTTTTTTGGTCAAAATTTCATATATTACTTTTTGGGTAATTTTTCATGTTCTTTTGGGCAATTCTTCATTTGGGCGATTTTTCATTTATTTTTTTGGGCCATTTTTCATTGGGCGATATTTCCTACAGCCTTAATACCAAACTGTTATCAATAGTGGGTTAAGTTTAATTTTTTGTATTTGTGGGTTAGCATATTTTAAGCAATGGTATGTTGTAGTATTAAATGCTTATGCATTTTTCTATAAGTTTAGTGATATATTTGAGGTGAATGTTTATGCGTATAAAACTAATACATATGAAAACACATTTTTACTATGTATTTCATAATAAGATGGCTAGGGTCTTTTGCTGATAAAACAATATTTTCTCCAGAAATACATAAAAATGTTTATAAATTTCCAAAAAAATTTATGGGTTTTTCTGTGGAAGCAAATTGAGGTCAATTTGACATTTGTTTTTCCCACATGCTATATAAAAACAAGTAAGAGTGCTATATTCGGCTGTGCCGAATCTTATATAGCCTTAACCATTGTGCGAGCAGAATACAGAGCAACTAGACAAAAACTAAATAATTTTTACATACCTATACATACATATTTTCAATACTTAAAACTTCATTATAAATAAAATTTAAAAAGCGAAAACTGGTAAATACTTTTTTTAAATCGTTTTTAGAACATAAAAAAAATAAAAATATTAAAAAAAAAATTTTCTTTTTAAAAAACCAAGATTCGAACCAGGGAACTCTCAGTTTCTAACTTAACATACCCCCTAGACAACTGAACCATGAAGGAACGTTAATCGAATATCATTAAAATGAAATATGACACGTTTACTGTTCACAAAATTCAACACAGTTGAGTTGTAATTACTCTTGATGTTTTTGTTCACCGCAATAGCAAAGTTGTAAACCATAATAAAAAAATTACAAATCAACTTATTTGAGTTGTGAACCGAAATAGGGAAATATATTCTCCAAAATAGTTTGTGCCATGTATGTGTTTTTGTTTGTTTTCTTATATATTTTTTGGCGAGTTTTTAAGTATCAAAAAACACAAAAATTCCTAGTTTCTATTTGTTAAAATTATTTCGTTAAATAGATGAAATAATAAAGAAGGGTGATAACGAAAATCATATTGGGCATTATGCTAGTATATGTAAACAATTGAAAGGGGGGGGGGGGGAAGAGGGATATCACATGGTTAAATCAAGTTCTCTCCTCATAAGGACCCAGAATATACATACTTTATAGGGTCTTAAATCAATATTGTAGAAATTAAAAACTGAATGACAAACTTATATATACCCTTTTCCACCTGAGGTGAAGGGTATAAAAAGAGTAATTTTTGGGATTTCAGTATTTTGATTATAACTCAGCCATTTTTTAATCGATTTGACAGATTTATATACCGACGTGTTTAAGAAGAAATTGCCAGTTAGTTGGGTTATAAATCTTGGACTCGGGAAGATCTATGGTTCCCGAAAGTCCGAATTTAAAAAAAATGATTATTTTGGCCATAACTTTTCGTACCTGAAGGGATTTTTCAGAAAATATTTTTTACTAAATAGGTCATATAACAGTCCAAAAAATCAGATTTTTATACAATTTTTGACATTTTTTGTACGGGAGATACCACGCCCACTTCTCCCATGCTGTGTATACATAACCTAAATGTGTGTACCTAAATTTAAAGCTTTGGATCTTGCCGTTCTCAAGATATACAGAAAAAAGTAATAAAAATACCACAACAACAAGGGATTTTTGTAAAAAATTAGAGGTAGTCGTGGTTTTTTGCTCATATCTCAGCCATTTGTGGACCGATCTTTCTGAATAGCAAACAATAGCAAAAAATTCCGGACCATATGTGATATAAATGTATAATAACCTGGCCCACATCATATATGGGGTCTTCGGAAAATCCATTTCAACGGACAGACGGACATGGTTAAATCAAGTTCTCTCCTCATAAGGACCCAGAATATATATACATTATAGGGTCTTAGATCAATATTGTAGAAATTACAAACGGAATGACAAACTTATATATAGCCTTTTCCACCTGAGGTGAAGGGTAAAAAACTAGTTTTTTTATCAATTATATAAATTTAAGTCATTTCTAATAAGTCTATGATTTTCTGGAAAATTCTGATCAATATCGAGTACATAGTGACAGCATTGCAATTTTTGTAAAAAAAATAATTTGTTTAAAAACGTATTTCCGGGATTGGGAATTTGAAGTATTTCTTAATCAAAAATGGTTCACTGTTTTAAGATCTTTTCGGTCTATATAGCTTAATTTCATTGTGATATCTCTATCCATGTCAGTTTCATGTAATGCCAAACACTAAAATTATTATTTCTAAAGTTTAAATTGATAAAAGGACTTTCAATATTAGTAAAAAATTTAATATAAGGGTTTGACACTCCATAAATCTGGCATGAATAAAAATTTCCTAATGAAATTCTGCAGTTATATAGACTACAAAGCTTTTAAAGTTTACAGTGCACTTTAAAACATACCCCTTTCTGAATAAAAAAAAGTTTCATAATTCTCAATCAAAAGCTTTTTCATACTAAATGCTAAAAAAAACATCAAAAGTTTAACTTTTGCCTTAAATTGTTCAAAATTTTCAAAATGATCTCTATTGATTCAAAAGTTACAGATCTTTTGCCGATGAAAAACGATTTTCAGCCACTGTGCGTCGTTCTTGTTGTTAAAATCATTTAAATATTGTGCCACAGAAATACAACAATATTTTACATAAAGTAATTTAAATACTAATGCTTGGAAGTAATTTTTTAAATTACTCTTAAATAGACAACTAAATTAAAGAAAAAAATCTCAAATAACATTCTACTTTGTAAATTCCATTATGTAAACATTATACTAACTATACTTTATACTTCATACATACATATATTGTACATTGAATGATTCTAGCAACATAATAGCATCAAACTACAAAGATAACTTTGTTTAATATTACGCTTGACATTGCAGTCCCGAAGATTGGCGTTAAATGGTGCGTTCACTCTTTATAAAATTGCATATAAAGAGCTCAATTGACTAGATAATTGAATAAATTGATGTATTCAATTATTAAAAAAAATTAATAACTTGCATTTAACTTGCTTGAAATAAATAGGTTTTTGGAGCAACGGGTTATCAAAGACATGCCATAATGTATTCAAATACACATAGTCAGAGTTGGGCAAAATACATGCGTTGATGCCTTTAAAATACAAAATAAATTGTATTTAAACTACGAAATGAGTGCCATGGTAGTCTAGTTGGTAGTGAAGTTGTCTATCAGTGAGAGGGTTGCGGGTTCCATTCCTGCCAGATACTCTGGTCTGTTTCACTACAACGGCTGAGGGTCTAAGTTACTATTGCTCTGTTAATTAAGTTAGAATATATTTTGTAATTGTATTTGGAACGTTTTATAAATAAAATACGAAATAAAAAATATTTTTTAGACCCACACCACAATAGGGGGAAGGGTCCCGAAGGTAAAAAGAAGTAGTAAGCAGGCCTTTTGGTAGCCCTTATTTCTCAGGTAAAAGGCCTTACTACCCATTCCATACTCATACATTTTAAACACACGATGTCCTAGTCAGCCAAGGCCTTCTGCTTTCCTTTCTTCAGCAGGCCTGATTCAAACTTCTTCAGCACGTCTGATTGTAAAAAATTCTCACAAAACACAACCGCTTTGTCACAGAATTAAAGAAAAACTAATTTAAACTTACTTCGTTTTGAAATGTGTTATTGTGGTAACGGTTATATTTTTTTGTTGCTTCAAACGTTGTAGGCGCACAAAAAGTATGTATACATACACATAAACAACTTCTGTATGTAGAAAGGAAGGCAAGCGAGCATGAGTACTGGATGTAAAAAAGATCTTGGATGGTCTTACAGAAGGCCTCCAAAAGTTTGCCGCTGGGGTATTATACATTTGCGCTGATGTTTGTTACACATTAAAATATTGGTCCTAGACTCACCTTTAAGTATACCAATCAACTCAGCATTTTACTTTCTGAGTCGAATAAACGATGTGCGTCCAGCTGGTTATCTATGTAAAGCTTGGGCGCAAAGTACTGGTCGCAATTTCGGAGACAATTTTATGAAATTTGGTACGTAGGCTCCAATTCGTACAAGGATAAAAGGGGCGAATCGATCCCAAATTTCACCCATATTTTTTCTGCCCATGAACCATTTGAAGAAGTGGGTACAGAAAACATAAAAAATTTTTTAAAAAACTTAAATTTTGTGGCTGTCATATGACCTATGGATACGTCTTATATATCAAAAGAAAAAGAAGAAACTATTTCCGGAAAAACTCGGAAAAATCGGTACAGACACAAGAGAGTTATGACCAAAATAGATTTTTTTTAAATACTCATTTTCGAAAACCATAGATTTTCACGAATCCAAGTTTTATAGCCCATGTAAACTGTAAATTTATTTCTTAACATGTCGGTACTTAACTCGTCGAATCAGTAAAAAAATAACCGAGTTGCGACCAATATACTAAAATCCTAAAAAGTACTCTTTTATAATTAAGTTTGTTAAAATATATGTATATATGTATCTAATTCTCTCACCGCGCATGCGCAAAAAACAACTCCATCATGGTGTTCTCAGTGTGCAACTCCAACTACTCCTTCTCAAACAACAAATAATAATAATAATTTTCTCAGCCTTCTGTTAATTTAACCAACCAGCAGCAATTACAACACAATCATCTGTAACTACTACTACCACCACATCATCAATATTCTCTTTTACTCCGATCATGTCAACTGGTAATTCACTCTTTGTTCAAACTCCCTTAAAACAAATCCAATCTAGTACTACTAATGAGACCATCAGTTCTCTTTCGCAGTTCGTTATTGTAAACAGTAAAAATGCACAAACACACACACCTCTTAATAATATCCAAATGGTACAACAGCCGGCAAAAGTGACTTCAAAAGGCGCTATACCTAAAACGACAAATCTACAAAAAGTTAGTACCGTATCAAATGAACTAAAAATCCAAACAGGTATTGATAGATATTTGCAAAGATCCAAACGCAAATTAAGTCCGAAATCATCAAAAATACAACCCACTCCAAAACAAACAAGAAACTTAGATCCTGAACAAACGGTAAGACAAAACCGGTTCTCTTTACTGGCTATAAACGAAGTCGATGATGAAGCCACGGAACCTATAAAGGAATATAAACCGCCCCCAATATATTTACGTGAACAAAATTCCAATACCTTAGTAAACTTCCTATCCCAAACTGTTGGGAAAAATAATTTTTTTGTAGAATCTCTGCGTAGAGGCAGTGTTTATGAAACAAAAATTCAAACCTATTCTGAATCTTATTATCGTAAAGTAACTGCTTATTTAGACTCAGAAAACAAAAATTATTATACTCACCAATTAAAAAGCGCAAAAGGCCTCACAGTTGTCATCAAAGGGATTGAAAGCACTGCACCAACAAACGATATTAAAAATGCTTTGGAAAGTGAAGAATATGAAGTAAAATCTGTCCAAAATATAATTAATAAGGATAAAATTCCACAGCCTCTTTTTAGAGTTCAAATTTCCTTTGACTCCAAAAAATTAAAAAAAAAATGAACCCCATACTATATATAACTTGCGATACCTTCTCCACCGAAAAATATCAGTCGAAGAACCAATGAAAAGAAAAAACCCACCCCAATGCTTAAACTGCCAGGAATTTGGTCACACTAAAGGATTTTATAAACTCCCATCCGTGTGTGTTCGATGCGGAGAAGTTCATAAATCCTCCGAATGTACAAATCCAAAAATATATTACTAAATGTAGTAATTGCGGCGGTAATCATACTGCAAACTACAGGGGCTGCCCTGTGTTTATAAGGATTAAGAAAAATTCACAAAAAAAAACTATCCAGTTTCGACCCAATAACTTCCTACCTCTACCCAACAACCTAAATGTTCCTACATCAAACCCCGAGCCCATTCCATATAATAACTGCTCTTCATACTTCAACTCGCCCGAAATCCACCAATAATACCCACAATAGTAATACTCACCACATGCCTAATTCATACACTTCATATGCTGAAGCTGTAAGAGAACCCCCATACCCCCATGCAAAAAAACTCACTAGAAACAGCGATGGAGACTCTAATCCAAACTATCAATAGTTATATTCATAATATGCAAGGTATAATGCAAGAACTCCTGAGAAATCAGGGCATGCTGCTACAAACACTCGTTGGTAATAAATTAACCAGATAAAAATATGCTACTGGAACGCAAACGGCCTAAGCCAACATAAAAGAGAAGTAGAAAATTTCCTTAATTCCCAAAGTATTGATATACTGCTAGTCTCTGAAACTCACTTCACAGATAGAAATTGCTTTAGAATCAAATGCTACTCTACCTACGACACAAAACACCCTACAGGTAGAGTGTTTGGTGGATCAGCCATAATTGTCCACGACAAACTAAATCACTTCCCCTTAGAAGAATACAGAACTGAGCACATACGAGCTTCTTCAATATACCTTGTAGGAGCCAAAATGACAGTGTCCGCGATTTATTGTCCACCCAAGCACAAAATATCGGAACTCGATTTCATACAATTTTACAAAACCCTGGGTAACAAATTTTTAGCAGCTGGAGACTACAATGCCAAGCACACTTACTGGGGATCGAGACTCATTTCTCCCAAAGGAAGAGAGCTGCTAAAAGCTATAAATTCCAGCCAGCTCGACGTATTGTCTGGAGGTCAGCCAACTTACTAGCCTTCCGACATTAATAAGATTCCCGATCTGATTGACTTCGCAGTTATAAAAAATATTAAACGTGAACAGATTTCGATAGCATCGTCGCTTGAATTATCATCTGACCACTCCCCAACGATTCTGACATTGTCTCATAGGGAACCAATTTCAGTCCATTACCATCTCCCAAACAGAAACACCAATTGGTTAAAATACAAAAAATACGTTAGTTCACACTTATCTCAAAACATCTCACTAAAAACTGAGGCGGAAATTCAGTCAGCAATATTGCTCTTCTCAGAAACAATAACTGCTGCAGTGAAAGTATCTACTCCAGCCCCAAAGCCCACCAAAAATAAAGGGTACATGTGCCCATTAAATATACAAAATCTAGTCCAAGAAAAACGACATCTTAGAAGACAATGGCAACTTCACCGCTCTCCAATCCTGAAAACCAAGCTTAAAATCTGCCAAAAAGCCCTACATAAAGCACTCGAAGAAAATAAAAACGCATCTCTGAATATTTATTTACAGGGCCTAGATCCAACAGACAAAACGGATTACAGTCTTTGGAAAGCAACAAAACAACTGAAAAGACCCATACCCTACAAATCTCCTCTACGTCTTAGTGACGGTAATTGGGAGAGAAGTTACTGCGATAAAGCCAACGCTTTTGCCGATCATTTAGAAGAGGTATTCACACCCAACGTCACTATGTCGGACATACAAATTCCTCAAATAAATGACATAGTAGTTTCTCCCATTAAACTTAGATTCTCTAACATAACAACAATTGTAAAAAATCTCAACACCAAACAATCGCCTGGTATAGACTCAATAACATCTAAAATGATCTGCGAATTGCCATACAGTGCGCTAAGACTTATCCTTTTCATCTTTAATGGTATCCTACGCATAGGTTTTTTTCCTCCGTCCTGGAAATCGCCAGAAATTATAATGACTCCTAAACCGGGAAAAGATCCTAGTATGGTCACCTCATATAGACCAATCAGCATACTTTCCATCCTATCTAAGCTGTTTGAAAAAGTATTCTTGCAGGCACTGACACCATACATCAATGACCAACAATTAATTCCCGCACATCAGTTCGGATTTCGTAAGGACCATAATACCATTGAACAAGTACATCGTATCTTGACTCAAATTAGAAAGGCATTTGAAGAAAAACTTTACTGCTCTTCATTATTTATTGACATCTCACAGGCCTTTGATAAAGTCTGACACAAAGGGCTTATATATAAAATAGTTCAATCATTACCGCAAAATACCCATAGATTACTCCAAAGTTACCTGACAGACAGATCATTTGTAGTCAAATATAAAAGCTATACTTCAAGCTCTCGGAATATCTCAGCTAGGGTTCCTCAAGACAGTATACTTGATCCCATGATGTATATTCTTTATACAGCAGATATGCTAACAAATTCTCAAATTCATACCTAAACTTTTGCAGACGATACAGCATTTATGAGCACTCACAAAGATCCGAAAATTGCCTCCTCCAGCCTACAGTCTCATATACATGAGCTGGAACCATGGCTTAACAAATGGAAGATAAAAGTTAATCCAGCTAAGTGTGCACATGTGACTTTTACACTGCGCAGAGAAAACTGTCCCACAGTTACAATAAATAACACCAGAATACCTAAAAAACTCCACATTAAATACCTAGGAATTCACCTTGATCGCCGTCTCACATGGTCCAAACATATTGACTCGAAAACAACGCAATTAAAACTGCCCAACTCAGATGGCTTCTAAACTCCTCATCTTCGCTTAGTTTAGAATGCAAATCTCTACTCTACAAAACCATTCTCAAGCCAATATGGACCTATGGAATCCAACTTTGTATTTTGTTTTAAAGCAATTTTTTTTACAAAATTATGAGCGATACAAATTATGACAAACAAAATTAAACATTGGTTACACAAATAAAGAATAAAGTACCAAAGTTGTAAAACAGGGCAGTTTAAACACCTGAAGTTAAAGTAAGGGTAAAATATGCAACATGGGTTGCATGTTTTTCATCAACATATTCACAAAAGAACTTGAAAATTTTTCCCACAGTTGTATTTTTTGTACAAACGAACACAAAATTGTAAAACATGTAACATTAATGCAACATATTTCTCAGAAAATAAATCGCCATTAAATATTGCTCATGATTAAGGCTTTGAGTGCATTATTGCATAACCGAAGAAAGTAAAATAGTTTTTTTTTGTAAACTCTAAATGAATGTATATGTAAATAAGCTAGAAAGAACAATTTAACAAGCTTCCAGTAATGAGAAAAGTCAACTACATTTGAAATGCAATTCCAGTTCTAATAGAGAACATTAATGGCCTGTTTGTCGATTTCGAACGAAAACTTGGTTCGCTTAGCTTACATGTAAAACAAAAACCAATTATAAAATATTGTTTTTGTTTTACATGTAAATAAAGAGAACGAATTTCGAAATCGACGAACAGCCCATAAATAAGATACAGAACGATTTTAGGTTTTTAACTTTAAATTAATTTACCTAGAACAAATATTTAAAATACAGTACTGATTTGTATAATACAGAACAGACAGTATATATATCGTACCATGGTGAAGGGTATATAAGATTTGAAATAGCCAAATATAGCACTCTTTCTTTTTTATGCCCTATTCTACTATGTTATTTTCCTAATCTACATCTGGGGGATTTCAAGTCAAGTGACCCAACTTTTGAAAATGATGTATTCCTATTTATATTAAGACTTTGTATTTGAAAGTTTGCAAAACTTAAACACTTCATCAGTACAATAAATTAAGTCTAAAAATAGTTATGATATTGAAGGATTTAATGTGATTAAGATTAAGATTAAATTTTATTTAATTATTTATCTTTTTATTATTGGAATTTGATGTTTTTATAATTATATAATAATTAAATTAACCAGCAAAAACTTTGCTTACAAAATAAGCAGAAAAATAATGAGAACTTAACGAAAGAATACTTATTTTTCTACTAGAAAAAGTACTTAATTTTCTTCGCAATGTCCCAAAAGTAATCCTTTATAATTTGGCCAATTAAAACCTTAAAAATAATATGTTTTTTATACTTAAAAGTTTTATTTAAATATATAGTTACATAAAGAGATAAAAAATAAGTAGAAACGAATTAACTTTCAAAAAGGTTTCTTAAGGCCTTTACACACTATCCCACAAAGTCTTACGTATTTTATGAAAATGCTTCCCTGATCTAATTATTATTTATAAATTTTCATAAAACAATAACAACTTATCATGACAGGGTTGCATTTTCATAAAATACGAAAGACTTTGTGGGATAGTGTGTAACGGCCTTTATATGCATGCAAAATCTCTTGGAATTTTTGTTGAAAAAGTGTACAAATAATAAATTTTTCGGAATGTAAGCAAAAACATAAATTAAAGAGTGTTTTCGCTGCCCATAATCATTTATAGCTCTATAAAATTGTATAGTATATATTACCGAATATCTAACAAATATTAACGAAGTATATTGCAAATTGATTTGAATAATTAATAAAAATCGTATAAAAATAACATTTAATTTTTATTTATTAAAATGATTTTTATTAAAGTATTTTTTGTTATGTATAATTATTACTTATTTAAGATATTATTATAAAGTTAAGAAATAATAAATACATAACTTATGCATTAAACACATTCACCACAGCAGGATACACGAACACAAGACTACAAATGCTGCTGGGTGCAATTATAGTCGTGTAGTCAGCTACTGAATTATATTGAAGGCGGCAGCAACAATTGAAAAAATATAAGCAGCTGTTTTTTTTTACTGTCTGTTTATATTTCAGTGGTGCCACTATCACTTTTTTTACTTTTATAAAATGAAAAACATGACTTATTGCAGACTTTTGTACAAACTTAATTTAAGATTATAAATATATAAATACTTATTTATAATACATTTTATAACGTAAAAACAATTGAATTTATTATAATACATAATAAATATTATAATTTTGATGTTTTTGGAAGCAATAAACAATATATTAACGGCAGATTAAATAAAAAAATAAATATAAACTCCATTAAAAATAAAAAATAAAAAAATTCCGTCAACGAGCGTGGTAAAAAAGTTTCAGAACACTTTGGGTATGTACGTTATAATGCATGAAAACTATTTATCAATGCTGCAGTGATTCAAAATGTTGTTGCTGATGCGTAATTACCAGTTGCAGTTGTGATGCTGATACTTTTTTACTGCACAACAGCTTTGCAAAGTTTGAATTTCAAAAGTTTAATAAGCAAACATAAAATAATAATAAAAATGTTAATAACAACAGTTTTCTTATAAATGCAAGAAAAAGCATCACAAAAGAAAAATAAAACGATTTCTTTTATGTCAAAAGTTATTGCTTCAGAAAATTAACTGCAGCAATAATTGCCAAAATTTGTAGCAGAGCTACGGCATCACTGCGTAAAAAAATTTTGACACATAAAAGTAATGCCAAGTTTCTTGAAAGTGATGTTTTTTCAAACATTAAACTTAACTTCTGCGCAAGTGATACCCAACAACTTCATTTTACATTGCAGCCACACGATCAAGCTTTTCTTGATAGTCTTTTACATATACTGTTTGTCAAAATATGCAAAAATTGGCAGCTGTGACGTAGGCTGCACGCAAGTTGAAAGCAATTTACTTTCAAGATGTCATTAAAAAAAAATTTATAAGGAGAAACGAAAAATTTGCTCACTAACCTTGAAATCAGCTGTTTTCTTGAACGTAAATTGAAACACTCACTGGCAAGAGAATTTTAAAGGCAAGTACGTATCAATTTTTAAAAGTATGAGTGTATTGGTAAACAAGTGTGAGTGTATTAAAAATTGATAGGCAAAACTTGATCGTGTGACCCTCAAGTTAGGTAAAAACAGGATCAAAGAGGTATTGGTATTATTATGCGCCCCATACACGTTTCAATTCAGTTCAACTGAGTCTTTCAACTCAGTTGACAACTTCATAAACTGAATTGAAAGATTTAAAATTTGTTTTAATATTTAATGAAATAAACGACAATTTTTAAAATACTTGACTACAAAAATTAATTTTGACAGCTGATCAAGAGACTTGAGCACACACAGAATTGAAAGACTTAGTAGTCAACTTGAAAAAATCAAAATCTTTTGATTTTTCATCAACCAACTCGACAACCGTCAAACTAATCAACTGACAAGGCCATACACGCTTTGATTTGGACAACAACCGCCTCAGTTGACAATTGAATTGAATCGTGTATGGTCTGCTTTAGAAACTACTTCGAAATATCTTTCACATGATGTATTAAAAATTCCGTTAAGAGCGAATTTCAAAAATAAATATTTCTTAAAAGATTTTCTACAAAACTTAAAATTTTGTTAATATATTTATTAAACCATAGCCTGCCGTATTCATAAAAAATTAAATATGTAAGGTTTAAATGTGTTTTGAGGCAAAATTTTCATAAAAATTTTTCTTGAAATACAATTCAAAAGACTATGTTCAGGGAAGAATACTTAATGATTTTATAAACTATATTTTAAGTAACTCCATCATATAGAATTTTATACCTACAAAGCTTTCAATTATTTTATTTTGGAAAATTTCTCAATTTATTTATAAGTGTGAGTAAAAAATATATGTGTGGTAATAATTTATGTGCTTGTTACATATTTAATTATTGTAATTGGCAACCCTGTTTTTAAAGTGTCAAAAAGTCCAATAATTTTTCTGCGTAATAAATTTAAATTATTTTTGTAAATAAAAAATCAATTAACTGCTTAAACAAACTAAAACTGTTTGAAAGGATTTATATTGGTGCAGTGAGTTGTTCTACGTTGGAGTATTTCATCAGAAGTCGTTTAATAAACATTTTCTTGTCGTCTACACTAATGGTTCTGTTGTTGGCGGTCGGTGTCTAAAGGCCTGATCTCTACAAGTGGTGCATTGGAGGATCTTAAAGTAAAGTAGATTGATAATAAGCGTATATTTTGGATTTAATATACGTAAGTTTTTTTAAATTTTAAGGTGAAAATTTTAAAATTTGCAATTATATGTAATATTACTCTGTTTGCTGTGTTACATTGTTTATTGTTTATTGCTACCTTCTTATTATCTACAATGCCCTTTATACAAAAAGTGCTGCCAAGTTGCATACTATTTTATAATAGAGTGCCAAAAAGTATGCTTTAAAACAGATGAATTATAAAAGAACACTTCAATCAACATCACCAGATTACACTGAGCAAAACAATTGTAAAAAATTTGTAACTTGTGAAAACATGCAAAAATCAAACCAAAACAATGAACAAGACGTTTTCTCATGGGAAAAATTGTGCTACCTTTTAGATGATAAATTAAAGGATGTTACAAGAAAATCTGATTTGGTTGCTATTAAAACAGAGATCGAAGAATTAAAAGAAGAAAACCTAAAACTAAAAAATGACGTTAAAAATCTTACTTCCCGTCTTGAATTTATTGATCGCAGAACTCGGTCAGCAAACGTTATTGTAAAGGGGCTAAAAAGTAAAAACATTAAGGCGGCTAAAGCAGAATTTTTAGAATTGTGTTCAAATGAGATTAAAGTGAACGCTAATATTATGTCAACCCGTATTATATCTGGCGGAAAATCTTTTTGTTTCACCCTAGAGACTAGTATGCAGGCATACAATGTTACTACTGCTAAAAAGAAGTTAAAGGGTGGAGAGGTTTATATTCAAAAAGACTACACAGAAGAGGAGCAAAACGTTCGATATAATCTGCGGCAGCTAAGCAAAAATATTTCTAAAATAAATGAAACAATCAAAGTACGGCTTGGAGAATTCTGCATATATATAGAAAATAACAAATTTACATGGTCGAATGGTAAAATTATGGCAGATTCGGTTACAAATGCTGAGTACTTGTCTAAACTCTTATCAAAGTGCAACTACCCAGTTGAAGTAACTTTTAGAGAAGTTCGAAAAAATAGCAATGACCAAAATGAGCTCCTTGCATTGCAATAGCAATTTAGTGTTTTCAATGTTTTGTCGTATAATGTAGCCAATTTAGCTAAATCAATTAACTTTGGTAATTTTTTAACCTATATAAATAAATTTGATGTATTTTTTCTGTTCGAAACCCACGTAGTTGCAGCTAATCAATATATATTTACTTCCCATTTTAAAGATTATTCTCTACACTGGATTGCAGCAAAGAAAGTACATAGCGCGGGACGGGCAAGTGGTGGCTGTTTGTTTGGTTTTAAAAATGAACTTAGGAAAATATATACTTTTAAATTTTTAAATATATACAACAACTCAGTATTAACAGCTAAACTAGAAGGAAATATGTTTTATTTTATACCAAGGTATTTAAATTGTACGAATTGGAATTCGGACTTAGCAAAATTTGATTATTTTTTGCGAGAGCTCAACCCTACCAATTTTTGCCTTGTTGGTGATTTCAATGCCAGAATTTCTGATGAACAAATTTTGGACTCAAATTTTTTTACAAGGTTTACCACATATACGAGAATATAGATTTTTTTTTTTTTTTTTTTTCATTATTTATTTATTGAATCTTCATATATTAAATATGAACTAACAATAATTAATCAAATCTTAACCTAATGCTTTATTTTATGTCCTGCCAGTGCCAGACAAAAATTTTCTTCATCACGGGTTCTGTTCACATATGTAGGTGTTTATCGCTCATCTTAATGGGTAAGTGCTGCAGTGTCTCTTCTTCTTAGGCGAGAGTGGCCGCTATCATTTAAAATATTTCGTGCTAGTGGATTTGGGTGCAACTCTAGCCTTTTCAAATATTTTACCGCATACTTCGTTATAATAGTCCTTACCAAGGGCACATTGAGATCCTTGTGGATATTTGAGTTTTTAACATACCAAGGGGCAGCTGTAATTATTCGAAGAAGTTTATTTTGGCGCCTTTGAATTTTTTCGATATTTGAGGCCGAGGCAGTGCCCCATAGTTGAATACCGTAGCACCATATTGGCTTTAAAATAGCGTTGTAAAGTAGTAGTTTGCAGTCGAGACTAAGAACAGAATTTCTTCCAATAAGCCAATTAATTTGAATTGCTTTTAGTTTCATTTGGGTTAATTTTGCATCTATATGGCATTTCCATGTTAAACGCCGATCTAGATGAATACCGAGATATTTGACATGCGATTGTTGAGGCACTAGTTGATTATTGATTTTAATAGAGGGACATGTTTCCCGACGCAAGGTAAATGTTATATGTACGCATTTTTGCTCATTGACCTTTATTCTCCATTGTTTAAACCACAGTTCTAGTTGAAATATATGATTCTGCAGGTATCGAGATGCTTCACGACTGTTCTCGTGTACGCTTAGAAAAGCTGTATCATCAGCAAAAGTTGAGGTTAGGGTGTGATTGTTTGTTGGCATGTCCGAGGTATATATAAGGTAAAAAAGTGGGCCCAGGATGCTTCCCTGAGGGACTCCAGCTTCAATTGGCTGAGGAGAACTTAAAAAATCGCCTTCTTTAATAATAAATTTTCGACCGACCAGGTAGCTTTCTAACAGCTTGTGTGTATTAACCGGTAGGTTTAGCTTCAACTTATGTAACAAGCCTACATGCCAGAGCGGAGCAATATTTTCTTTCTTCAAAGGCTTTTCTTATGGCGTTTACTATCCGATGGGTTTGTTCAATTGTGCTATGCTCTCTTCTGAAGCCGAATTGATGATTGGGTATACACCCACTGTCATTTAAAATTGGGGTTAATTTTGACGCTAAGAGCTTCTCAAACAGCTTTGATATATTAGATAATAAGCTAATAGGCCTATATGACTCAACTTTTGTGTGATCTTTTCCTGGCTTTGGTATCATCGTTATTAAGGAGACCTTCCATTCTTGAGGGTAGTATTCAAGTCGTAAAATAGCATTAAAAATATAAAGAATAATTTTCTTTGCTATGCGAGGTAGCTCCAAAAGCATTTTGTTACTGATTTTATCAATACCAGGTGCCTTCTTGGTGTTTAATTCACAAATAGCCCTTTCTAATTCCCTTATCTCAAATCTTAGGGGGATAGCTGCTCTAACATTAACAGGCGGCAACTCGTGCGCTGTATCGTCAGGTATATTTTGGGTAAATACGTTTTTCAAATGATTTACAAACAGGTTTCCTTTTTCATTATCATTTCTTGCCCAATTTCCATTCAAGTTTCTTAATGGTGGTTTCGAGATATCTGGTCTTTTGAGGTTTCTAGCTGCCCGCCATAATGAGTAGCCTGATTGTGGAGTTGCATCCAAGTCCTTAAGATATTTTTCTACGGAAGCCGTTTTCTGAGTCTGCAGTAATTTTCTTAGCCTTTTTGTACACTCTTTTAATTCATTTTTAAGTTGAGGGGATCTTTGCAATTGCCATTCTCTTCGCACTCTCCTTTTTTCATTCAAGAGGCGCTCGACATCTGCAAAATATATTTTGTTATAATTGGTTTTTTTGAGGGTTTTGCTGGAATGTTGAACAGCTAGTTTAAGATAACTGTCAAAATTGACAATAGAGATTTCCACATTTTCCGGTGTGCTAAGCGGAATATTTTCTGTGCAATGGGTACTGAGATATTTTTTTATATTTTAACCAGTTTATTTGTGTAGCTGTTGTCGCTATGTAACCAGAGGGAGATACGATTCTATTGGTGTTTGTTATAGTAACTATTGTAGGTGTGTGATCAGAGGATAATTCTAACGAAGGTTCAACTTGAAAAGAAGAGAATATAGATGCTCGAAAGATAAAATTTTTAATACACAAGGCAAAAAACTTATGGAGTTAATTGAAGATTTAGGTGGTATTGTGCTTAACGGAAGGACGGGTAGCGATGCTGAAGGAGAATACAGCTTTTGCGGTGTTATGGGTAGTTCTGTCATCGATTATTGTATTTGTTCACATAGTTTCTTGCAATTTGTTGATAATTTCTCGGTGGCATCAAAACCCTTCTCTGACCACATGCCGTTATGTTTAAAAATTAAATGTTTATGTCCAAATGCGGAAAGAAATGAAAATTCTTCTCTGCTCAGATTGCGATGGAAAGACAAACATAAGCCTATATATGTCGAAAAACTTAGCTCCCTTTCTACAATCGTTGATATACAAACAAATGTTCCCATAGATGATTTGGTTACTTTAACGTCAAATAAAATAAAGCAAGCTGCAAGGTTAATGCAAATACAACTTATTTTGAGCCCAAGCAAAAATGGTTTGACTGGAAGTGTGCTCGTTATCGAAAGTTTATGTTAAAAAAGCTAAGGCTATACAGAAAAAATCACACAATTACAAACAAATCCCGTTATTTTCTATCTCGAGCTAAATATGTAAAATTACGCAAAGACAAAAAACTAGAAATGTACAACAAAAATTTAGACGAATTAAATAAAGTCAAATGCAGTAATGATTGGTGGAAACTGTCAAAATCAATGAGAGCATGTAAGCAGGTTATCAAAGGCAACTTAAGAGCAGATGATTTTCGAACTCATTTTAGCAAATTGTTACAAAACACTGAAAACAATAACACAATGAGCTGGTGCATGCCATATATTACTAACCCTGTTATAGATTCGCCCATAGAATTTTGTGAAATTTCTCACGTTGTTAACAAATTAAAATGTAATAAAGCTCCTGGTCAAGATGGCATTACGTATGAATTTTATAAATACGCTCCTGCTTGTTTTATTCACGAAATTCTGACAATATTTAACATAATATTTTTACATGAAAAGATACCATCAAGCTTTCGTAGTTCGATCATGATCCCGCTTTTTAAGAAAGGTGATACATCCTTACCGGTAAACTATCGTGGGTTATCTCTTATTGATACAGTTAAAATTTTCAACACAATCTTGTTAAACAGAATAACAGAATGGATAGAAAACAACAAAATACTAAATGAGTATCAAGCGGGTTTTAGGAAGAACTACTCAACCGTCGACAATATTTTCAACCTGGCAAACATTGTAAAACTTAATCAAATAAATGGAAAAAATACTTATGCCTTTTTTGTGGACTTTTCCTGTGCATTCGACACTATTCCTAGAAATAGTTTATTTTATAAGCTCTCCGTTATAGGTCTATCTTCTAAAGTAATTCGTATTTTGCAAAATTCTTATAATCAAACTGAAAGCCGCATTTGGGACGGCAATACTTTCTCTGACTCTTTCTCTGTTGATGTAGGTGTTAAACAAGGATGTATATTAAGTCCGATACTATTTTCATTATATCTTAATGATCTTGTTGATGAACTCCCTGGAGGAGTGAATGTTGCTGGTACAATTTTGAAAATCCTTCTCTACGCCGATGATATTGTTATTTTGTCTGAATCGCCAACTGAGCTACAAACCATGGTTGATGCATTTTACAATTACTGTTTAATGTGGAGCTTAACAGTAAACTTAAACAAATCCAAAGTTATAGTATTTCGGTCTGGAGCAAGAATTTCAAGCCTTTTAAATTGGCATTTTGGTGATGAAAACATTGAAATTGTTAACAGTTACAAATACCTTGGCGTAGATATTACATATAATCTATCGTTTAAGAAATATTAAAAAAATAAATTAGCTTCATCAAAAATGGCAATCAACACAACGTGGTCAAAATATATCAATCACCCACAAATCTCAAAAAGCAATAAACTGAAAATTTTTCATGCCGCTTCTCGTTCAATAATGTTTTATGCTGCACAAGTTTGGGGTTACTCAAAATTTGAAGAAGTAGAAAAGCTGCTCCGTTTTTTTATCAAAAAAATGTTATATTTACCATCTACGACACCTAATTATATGATTTACTTAGAAACTGGTTTAAACTCTTTATACCTCTCAACTTTAAAACTGCACTTTTGCTACATAAATAAAGTTTTAAATATGAATCAAAATAGGTTACCACGCATTCTAGCTGAAGAAATAATAACACGAAACGTCTACTGGGCAGATGAATGGACCAGTCTTTGCCAACGTCTTCAGTTTACTCCTGATAATACCAATTTGCAAACATTGGAAAACAATAGTAAAATTACTAGAAATAAAAGAAAGTGAAGAAAATGTATTAAACGCAACAAATTCCCAACACCATGACCTTTACTGCCAACTGAACCATAATATTACACCTCTGCTGGCGTCAAACTTTTCATCCCGCATTACCAGCATAATAATTAGAGCCAGAGGTGGGTTACTTGAATTAAATGCCAGATCATTTAATAATATCCCAATAGACAAGTGCTCTATCTGCAACTTAGAGGAATCTGAAAATACCAACTTAGTGTTATTGAGGTGCTAAATATCTTAAATGGATCAAACTTTCTCTCCCTATACAAATACATAGAATCATCTTCAAAATATCGTAAATTAATAATGAATGAATTCAATTTCTAGTCTTCCTTTTATGTACAAAAATATTTTAGCATGAATTTATAAATTTGTATAAACTTTATTGTAAATGAAATTAAAAGAAATTAAAATAATATCTAGTATTATGCCAATCTGGCTCACAACATTCATGTTATGCCAAATATAGAAACCACACTTTTGTAAATTAATGAATATGTAAATATGTATATGCAATTTGAATATCTATTAATAAATAATAAATATAAAATAATAATTATTGTAATATGTACATAATTAATTAATTAGGTGTTCCGCAAGGCCGAAAGCCCACAATACAGAAAAAGTTTATTTAGCAAATATCTAAGGGTTGAATAAATAAATATCGACATAAATTAAAGATAAAGCCAATTTTGTGAAAAAAATGTAAGCCACGGAGTATGAATATATAATATTACCTCTTAAATGGAAAATCGGCATCCTTTGAACGCCATATAACACACATTTTGAAGATTTTTCAAATGATTCCAGTATTTATATGTCCATTTTTTACCTAAATAGATATGGATAAAGTATTTTGCAACTTTTACGACCTATAACTCCTTAACTAGGAGCGTTGGCGCGAACAACATGTTCCTATAGAACTTCTTTTAAGAATACTAAAAAATTATAAAAGTACCAATTTGGTGTTGAGCCGAGTTAATATTCTTTTTTCAAGCCGATTATTTTCTGTTAAACAAAAAAAAAAAAATTTTAAGCACTCATTCTTTAAATATTTTTTTTATTAGCAACACTTTTTCTGTTTTGTAGTGGACAAAAAATAGAAATTAGTTTAATTTGACTACAACGACAAAATAAGCACAGACAACAACCTGCAGCCATGTAGCCGTGTCGTCGTGAAAATAATCATTGCCATATACACACATGTATTCTATTTTTGACATATTGAAGTCGGTAGCTTGCTGTCTCGAATGTGTTTAAAGCATTATAATCCAAAAAGTGACATAAAGTCTTATAATTATAGTACAGGGTAAACAATTCTTAGCAATTGCTTAAGCCTAGATTACACTATCTCACAAGTCTTACGTATTCCATAATACTTTGTGAGATAGAAATCTAATGAGTTTTGCTGCGACTGTCAAAAAATCTAATGTAACATGACAGTTTGTGTTCACACCATCACACAAAGTATAATCACTTACACATGAAATAAAATGCAACCCTGATCCAATGAAAAGTATTATTGTTTAGAAATTTTTCAAAAAATGATGAAGTCGTGTGGGATGTCAAACTTTTTTCTTAATACTTGTCATTTTCGTGACACATTGCATTCACACTATCACATTTTGTCATATTACTTGAGTTTTTGACATGTATTAATACAAAGTATAATAGTGTAATCTAGCCTTTATGTGTCACACAGTAAAAGATTTTAACAATAAACATTAAAATTAATACATTAAAGCAATTTTTAAAGGGCACTGATCAAACAGTGTTAAACATAAATATATACAAAAGTGTTTTTAAATACAAAAGACTACACATTTTCAAGTACGGGAATAAAAATTAAAAATACATTTCCTAAGCTGCGTTGCATTAATTGTAAATTGAGCAATTGCTGGTAGTGTGTTCCAAGGACGAATACTGTGAACGAAAAACTGCCATTCAGATACTAACTTCGGGATCAGATTGTTATATCTTCTTGACCGCGTTAAAGTAACACGTTAAATTGGTACGTTGGCTCGCCAGTACAGATAAAGTGATGCAAAAGACTTAGGCATCGAATAATTAAAATGTCAGAAAAACGAACTCCATAAAGTATACTTTCATAGGGTGTAACATGGGAGAAACGTCCTAAGATGAAGACATATATCAGAATTCAAGACCTCAATCCTGTGACTTTTTGAATTTAACTACCGATATCGTTAAGTAACGAATTTGTTATTCTCTACTTTAAATAAGCAACTATTTTTGTTTAGAAATATTACGACAAATATCAGTAAAAATATAAGTCAAAGTTAAAATTTTTCAAAATTAATAAAAAAAATAACTTTTAACAAAACATGAATGAAAACGTGTAAATATTGATTATATTTCTAAACAAATATGGTAGTTTCAAATCTTTTCATAGGTATACATAGGGAAAAAGTTCAAGGTGCCTCAGCCACTCTAGCACAACATTCTGCTCTTACTTTTTATACCCAAACTACTGTATGTGAAGAGGATATTATGTGTTTGTGGTTCTGGACCCACCTTTTAGTATACCTTGTGCCCAAATTACAGGTAGAAATTTTGGAAATAATTTTATCAAATATGGCACATATGAGTTTATTGTCACAAAAGCAGGGAAGCGGTTATTTTATTTTCATAGCCCACAACCTTTTTTCCGGAATAGAGTATTGTGCCCACTAATCATCTTGTTTTTTAGACATTTGAGTTTAATAAGGTCAACAAATATTTTGTTGCAACTTACATAAATCAGCAGAACAAATTTTATTAGAATCAGTCCATATTTGACAATAGCTCCTATGCGAATACACTTAAAATAAGTTACCTTAATAATAGCTTCTATGTTATCTCATAGTAGTAATCATAGTTATATTAGTAGATATGTAGATAATAATTAAGATAATTTGGTACAAAAATCTCTTTTGTGAATCTTAATCTCACAACATACTCTTTTGGCGGAAACATGAACGCTGAAATACTGTAACGTAGGGTCGGGATTGATCGACTTTACTTTCGTATTTTTTTATACCCACCACCACAATTAGTTGTGAAGAGGGTATACTTAGTTTTTAAATATTTATCTCAGACCCATAAAGTATATATATTTTGGGTCCTTAAGCAATTCTAAGTCGATTTAGCCATGTCCGTCTGTCTATATATCCGTCTGTTGAAAACACGCTCTCTTTTGAAAAACTCATAAGAAATAAACAAACTTGGTGTTAACTTGCTTATAGTTATTATAAGCATCTTGGGATTGAAATCCAGCAAAATCGGTTCAGTAGGATCAGAGTTATGAATCAAAATGTGGAACCACCAAAAAAAAAAAATGGATAATTTTGTTACAAAACTAACATAAATGGTGCAACAATGCACGGAATGATATAAGATTTTGCGAAAATTCGTTTTATTTGAGTGGAAATCACGCTGTAAAATGTTGTGAAGATCCGTTCATAATTTACCATAGGCCCCATTTAAACCGTACTCCCGGAAAACAGTTTAGTTGATCTAAAACCGTAATTAACAGGGAAACTAGAAATATGTTTGAACAAATTAGTTTTATGCGCATTAAATATACAGCAAAAATTCGAAAATATGCCCTCAAAACTCTTAAAAATATGCCCAAAAAAAAAAACAAAAATCGCTCATTTAAAAACAATATATTCAACATTTACATTTAAAAAAAAAACAACAATACTAAAATTATTATCGTTAAAGCCTTAAGACCATAGTATTTAAAGACCAATACAAAAAGAATTAAATCTGCTGTATCATATTTTTTGGGCGAATTTAATCTTAATACTAACATAATTAATAATTAGCAAACATTGTTGTTAGCGGAATGGCTAGTTCTAACGCAACAGCAGCTAAATTAGATTTTATTAATTTATGCACAAATAATCTAAACGTAAATGCAAATGTAGTAACAGTTCGTGCATTACCATCTAAAGGTACTTTTATTTTTACATTGGAAACGTATTTGCAAGCCAATAATATTCTGGCTGTCAAAGACAAATTAAAGGGAGGTACGATCTTTATACAAAAGGATTATACAAAGGAAGAACAAAATACTTGTTATAATTTAAGACAATTGA
Source organism: Pollenia angustigena (assembly GCA_930367215.1). Lineage (NCBI taxonomy): Eukaryota > Metazoa > Arthropoda > Insecta > Diptera > Polleniidae > Pollenia > Pollenia angustigena. Next base: position 2,313,372 of record OV884061.1, on the reverse strand, counting down.
AGCACAGCCGCGAATAACGTTGTAAACGCCACATTTTGCAATAAGTGTTTTTTTGCATATAACCGTTGACCTTACTCTCTTACACAGTTTAAACATCAAATCAACCAAAACTATGCACCTTAACGCCTTCAAAATGGCGTACAAAGTGTCAGTCAGTGGAAGAACATTACAAGTTACAAACAAAATGATGAAACCGAAATGGTTTTGCAGTGCGGAATAATGTTTTAAAAGCCTTTTGCATTAAAGTTTTTATTATCACTATTTTAAATAATAGAAAAAAAAAATTTTTAAAACAAATAATGATGCCTGTCAAAAAACGTTTTTTTGCTCTCCTGAAAAATTATTATTTTGTAACTTAAAACGTTATTCGCGGCTGTGCTTCAATTAAACAAACAAATTTCAAATCTAAATTTAAACATAAAGGTGAGACTTGGTGAATTTTGTACTTTTATCAACAACAAAAAATACTCTTGGATGCCGGGAAAATTTGTCGCCTACTCTAATGAGGATGCCGATTATTTAAAAAACCTGCTGGTTCAAGCTAATTACTCCATGGATGTCATTGTGAAAGTCAATATACACTGAATCAATTAAGTCTCCGTACAGACATAATCATAATAAAAACTATCATTTTATGGTCACTTTTAATTATATATATTATAACTTTTTTAATTCATTTTATAAAAAAAAAAAACTTAAAAACTACAAAACAACATAAAAAATTCATAATATTTTGATTAAAAACATAAAATGTTACATAAATTCATTAATTTCACCAAAAATAACACCAAAAAAGTTTCCGTACAGTTAACCATTTTAAGGCACAAAATCCCAATATTAAATAGAAATGAATCTAATATGTGGTAGGTCCTCCTTTCTGAGCAATTACAGCATTTAAACGGCTATGCATGGAATGCACCAGCTTTGTTGTTGTCAGGAAATCTATTTTATTCCACTCTTCCTTAATAATGGATTTGAGCTGATTCTTACTCGTTATATTGTGCTGCCGAATCTTTCGTTCCAAGTGATCCCATAGATGCTCAATTGGGTTGAGATCCGGTGTGCGTTGATAACACGGTATAGTGAAGACAGATTTTTTTGAGAGCTCCTAAATATCATTTAATATTTGTGAAAATTATATTCTTTAAAGTTATTTTTTAATAATCGTTTGTTCTAAAATAATAAACAATATTTTCTGCGTTAAAAAACAAAAAGCAGATCAGAAAAAACAAAGATAAAACCCTAATTCTAAAAAAATTTCTAAATACAAACTTGGACATACAGACATACTATAAATTAAAATTAACTAAACATACACAAAAACAAAATACCGATAATATAAAAACAAAACTCAAAGACAATAATTTCAAATAAACTCTCTTAACAACAACAAAATAATAATCTATAGATTGCATCAATAATAAAGTGTTGAAAAGAAAACAAACAAGTTAGAGTGCTATATTCGGCTGTGCCGAATCTTTGATACCCTCCACCGACAGTTCGAATGTTTAAGGAGTAATATTTGTATGATGTTATTATTATCTTAAACTGTGACGATTTGTTATTAATTATGGTTTAAGGCAACCAAACTGTTTTCCGGTAGAAGAGTTTATATGGGGCCTAGGGTAAATTATGGACCGATCATCACGAAATTTCACAGCGTCATTTCTAGTCCTTTAAAACTGTGACGTACCAATTTCTGTTATGCTAGCATTATTAATTATGGTTTTAGGTGTACTAAACTGTTTTCCGGGAGTAGGGTTTCTATGGGGCCTAGGGTAAATTATGTACCGATCTTCTCGAAATTTCCCAGTATCATTTGTAGTCCTATAAAACTGTGACGAGCCAAAATTTGTTATGATTGCATTATTTTTTACGGTTTTAGGCGTACTAAACTGTTTTCCGGGAGTAGGGTTTCTATGGGGCCTAGGGTGAATTATGTACTTATCTTCCCGAAATTTCACAGTGTCATTTGTAGTCCTATAAAACTTTGATGTACCAAATTTTGTTATGATAGCATTATTTTTTACGGATTTAGGCGTACTAAACTGTTTTCCGGGAGTAAGGTTTATATGGGGCCCAGGGTAAGTTATGGACCGATCTTCACGAAATAACACAATTTTATTTCTTGTCCAATAAAACTTTGATGTACCAAATTTTGTTATGATAGCATTTTTTTTTACGTTTTTAGGCGTACTAAGTTGTTTTCCGGGAGTAAAGTTTATATGGGGCCTATGGTAAATTATGAACCGATCTTCACGAAATTTCAAAGATTTATTTTTAGTTCTATAAAACTTCGATGTACCAAATTTTGTTATGATAGCACTATTTTTTACGTTTTTAGGCGTACTAAGTTGTTTTCCGGAAGTAGGTTTTATATGGGGCCTATGGTAAATTATGGACCGATCTTCACGAAACTTAACAGTTTAATTTCTAGTCCTATGTAACTGTGACTTGCCAAAATTTTTAATGATAGCATTGTTAGTTAGGGTTTTAGGCTTCATATACTGTTTTCCGGGAGTAGGGCCTATATGGGGCCTAGGGTAAATTATTGACGGATCTTAACGAAATTTCACAGCGTGATTTCCAGTTGAATAAAACGAATTGTTGCGAAATCTTATATCATTCTGTGCATTTTTCCACCATTTATGTTAGTTTTTGTAACAAAATTATCAATTTTTTTTAGTTGGTGGTTCCACATTTTGATTCATAGCTCAGATCCTATTGAACCGATTTTGCTGAATTTCAATCCCAAACTGCTTAGGATAACTACAAGCAATTTGACGCCAAGTTTGTTGATTTTTTTTGAGTTTTTCGAAAGTGAGCGTGTTTTCAACAGACGGACAGACAGACGGACATGGCTAAATCGACTTAAAATTACTCAAGGACCCAGAACATATATACTTTATAGGGTCTGAGATGAATAGTAAAAAAGTTTCACACGGAATGACAAACTGAACATACCCTCTTCACAACTAATTGTGGTGGAGGGTATAAAAAGCAAACTCTAAAAATAAAACATTAAGAACAAAAATATTGTTTATAAAACAGAATATTAAACATCAATGTATACAAAAACAAAGCGCGGTAGAAAATTAAAAACACAACATAATAATATAAAACAAGGCGAATTAACTACAGAGCAAAACATGAGTGCACTTGATAAGAGTAATAATAGCAATACTGAACTCTTAACTGCAGCACCAAAAAGAGGAAGAGAGACTTTACAGAATTCTCTCCTACAGAACTCTCCTTTTGAAAACATATCAAAAACACCGCGATTATCGACTAATGATTCACCCTTCAAATTGGTAAATCTGGTGGATAAAAGATTTGATAAAATAGCAGATGTAATGAAAACAGTGATCCATGAAAGTGAAACTCGCATGATAAAAGAATTTGATAAACGATTCGATTTATTAAAAATTGTCATTTTAAATATACGCGTAACTAAGCTAGAAACGGTTGCGGATGATATTGTTAGTTTAAAAGATGAAGTATCTAAATTGAAAACGCAATTACAGAGACAAGAAAATTCTTTGATTGCATCTGATCTTCGAATTAATCAGATACCTTACCGAAGAGAGGAAGATTTGTATGGAGTGTTCACAACTATATGTAACACTTTAAATGTTAATACACCAGCTGTTAAGTCAATTTACCGTCTTCAAAATTTTAATAACAAGCATAAAGATAATTCTGCGAATGCTGTCATAATGGTCAAATTATTTTCTCTAGAGTTGGGTAGTTCATGAACGAACTAGTTCAATTGAACTAGTCAGTCAGATGAACGTTGAACCGTCTTTTAGTCTGACAGTTCCTTTTAGTTCAACAGTTCACTCACGTCACTTTGACTTTTGCGTCAGTAGTCTTTTGAGAGGGTTCATTTAGTTCAGTTCATTTAGTTCAGTTCATTTAGTTCAGTTCATGTAGTTCACAGGTTCATTCATTTACTTCAGTTGCTTGTCCACTTGATTTCTACTCTTTACCGATCTGATTGAAAAGAAACAACAATAGTATTAGTGTCTCTATGTTTAACATTATATTGTTTCTTTTACTCATTGCCAGATAGCTTTAAACATTTTCAAAATAAAATCAAGGCTGCCATACTTAGAGATGTCTAGCTGCGATTTTTTCGGCAATTTATAAAATATTTTGTATTATTAATAAAGGGTCACATAGACACATACTTCTCATGCTCATGCAATCAGCATGTGTTTGCAAATTTGAAATTTTTATTTATGTATGCGTCACACAGACAATGCAGTATGAAAAACCAAAATAGGTTTGATTTTGAAATGAACTCATACTGCTGACAGTTGCTCAAATGAACAATAAAATAAATTATTAATTTTATGATATATTTTTCTTTCAATTTAAATTAAAACAAATTTAAAATAGTTTCTGAGAAAAACACGTGTGAAGAAAATAGGGGTTCTCTTGAATTTCACGAAATGACATTTATTTTAAAATGATGATTGATATGTGTGTAGTAAAATATCAGTCACACACGTATAGGAAGGATTCATCGGCAGTAGGTGTCAGCAGTATGTGTCTATGGGCCTCTTAAGATTTCCGTAGGACATGCTGAAATTTATTGTTGAGGTGATTTTGTCGGCATTAACATAGCGTTTTCACCTGACAATTTTTTGTCATACCAAACGTCAAAGTCTATATAAAAAAAACTCGAAAATTTCTGTCAGCGTTTTTTTTTATATAAAGTTTGACGTTTGGAATGACAACAATTTGTCAGGTGAAGACGTTATGTAAGATAAGTCATGAATTTGTCATCGCAAATATTTTGGGAGTAAAAATTTATATTGTGCATTATTTGTCAGTGCTTTATAAGCAAATGTCTCTATTGTGAATAAATTGTCAGTGCTTGCATTCTGAAAGAAAAATATACAAAATAAAACACTAATAATAATATGATAAAATAAATAATGAATAGTGTTTATCTTAATGTTTCTTATTAATACTCCTTCAATAAAAGTAAAAAGTAATTTAAATTGAGTCTACCTTAGAATACAAATTAAAACTTACATGTTCCCTACATGTTTTTAGTTTGGGAATTCGATCCTATAAAATTTGTTATAGGAATCATTCACAATACGAAATAAAAAAATATAGGAATTTTTTCATGGGAGTAGTTGTTTGAGATAGGGGTGCTTATTTTGAGCAAAACGTGTCAGAGTGTTTCCACTATGTAATAGTATTTCACTTAAGCGGCTCATACACTTGGAATAAAATTGTTCAATTTTACGTTTAGTACAATTATATCGCCAATGTGTATGTGATATTCGAAGGTGGAACAATATATTGGCAACAATCAAAAGACTTTTGATTTTTATTGCACAACGAAAACGAAAGTGAAGTGTGTTGGCAACATTGTACAATGCTGTTTATATTATTCCTATAGGTTATGTTCGCCTTTTTATTGAATGAATGCAACTATTGTGCGACTTATTGTAAAATATAGGACAAAATCGAAATAATATGGCGAATATCATATACAATAATATTGCAAGTGTATGGGCCGCTTTACATGTTTTGGGCCACAAAACTAGATTTGCAGCATAACAAGTGTTCTGCCACTTGTTTTCCCATACATTTTTCATGTTTGAAAAACTCAAATAAATACTAGTTTTGCTCCAAAAAATGTCGAAAACCATGAAACAACTCTGAGTTATCCATTATTGGTGATTAACAATTTCGCAAAAATATTACAGATTTACCAAAATAACAAGACTTATTAAATTATATGTATTATGTGTATTAAAAAACAAATAAGAAAATATTCTTTTTTTACCAAAAAATTTTTTGCTTTCATGTTTGTTAACAACATTAATGCCAAATTGATTTCGAAAACCAAAACCAGTTTTACATAATGGAAACACTCTGACACGTTTTAATCAAAAAAGTTGACAACAAGCTAATAGTGGAAACATAGTATTAGAGTCTCAAAATAAATTAATAGCTTATCTAATTTCAGTGTATTTATCAAAAATAAGAATTGGTAATTTAGCACGTCATACGGAAATCTTTTTAATAATAAAAAAAATCGCCATATATTTTATAAGTCGCCGAAAAAAATCGCAGTGTAGTCAAAATGTTTGAAAATTGCCACGTGTGGCGAGACATCTCTTAATATGGCATCCCTGCTTATATTATGAACATGTTTTAGTAATCTGGCAATGAGTAAAAGAAACAAGTATATTATAACATATAGAAACTAATAATATTGTTGTTTCTTTTCAATCAGTTCGGTAAAGAACATGAAAAATACTTTGCATTTTGTTTTTGTAAAATGAGTGAATGTCAAATTTATTTGTTGAAAAACTAAGAAAAGGAAATTTTATAAAAAATACACAATTGTGTTTTTAACTTTATTAAAAATTTATATTTATTACATTATATTTAAATATTTATTAAAAATTTAAATAAGTTTTTTTAAGTATTTCAATTTTTATTAATTTTTTCAAAGCTTGACACACACAAAAATAAACAACAACAGAATAAGAAATCAAAACAAGCAACTGAAGTAAATGAATCTTTAAACTACATACATGAACTGACTTAAATGAACTGACTCCAAAAGTACGAAATATACAGCTGACTCAAAAGACTGACTGACTAAAAGTGAACTACTGAACTAAAAGAACGAACTAGTTCACTTTTTTTAAATGAACTCTAATGAAAAGTCACCTATGTCAATGAACGATTAAGCCCAAGGCTAATTTTCTCCGTATGACAAAAATTTTATTCTTAAATCAATTGCTAATTTTCGAAAACGATACAAAACACATAGGAGAAAATTGTGATCGACCATTTTACATAAATGAAAATTTAACCTCGTCGAACTTTAAAATACTCCATTCTGCAGTGAGCCTTAAAACAGCCAATCGATTAAAATCAGTTTTTACGATGCGTTGGTTTAATTTATATTAAATTTAATAGTGATGAAGATCCTGTACGTATTGATAGCTTGGAAGAACTGCTCAATTTTTTTCCTGTTGCGCACCAACCGGATGCGAATCAATCTCCTAACAATTACTAAAAGCTTTTTAATCATGTCAACAATAAATTTGCATCAGTCAGGTATAAGCTACTTTTTCAAATATGTTTTTATTACTTTACCCAAATATTATTCATTTTTTGAACACACGTCTTTATATATTTTTATTTTATTTGTAATTTCTTTACTTAAGTTTGAATATGTTAAACTTTGCTTTGCTAGCGTTGCTTATATTAACTATTTTCTTAATCATGTCATCTCATATGGATAATGTAGTTCTCGGTTCCAAAGATATTACTTCTGATATGATACGAATACTGTGTAAACAGAAATCAGGTATTAAGTTGTGTCATATTAATGCTCAAAGTCTGCAGTTAAAGATCGATGAGGTTCGTTACATTTTTGAAAGCTCTGGCGTAGATGTTGTATGTGTGACTGAGACGTGGTTCAATGACTCTGTTACTGATAATATTATTAATTTAAAAGATTACAAAACTTTTCGTTGTGATAGAGAAACTCCTTGTGGTGGTGTGGCTATATATGTCAGGAAAACAATAAATTGTAAACTATGCTGTAGTTCCAAACCTGTTGGAGCTTCTGCTTATACTTCGAGTAATAAAATTGAATATATATTCATCGAGATATTTGCTGGCGGTCGGAAATTACTTGTTGGATCTGTATACAGACCAAATACTAGAGACAGCACAGAATTTTTTCTGGAAAAGATTGAAACGTTTTTAATACAAGTGTTCCAGTCAAAACAGTTAAGCAAAACGCTAGGAAAAAACCATGGTTCAATGCAGAAATCAAATCAGCAATTGCTCGTAGAGATTTGTGTTATAAACGTTGGAAAATGTTTAAAACTACTGAATTCCATATTGACTTTTGTAATGCTAGAAAATAAGTAAATAGGATGATAAAAAGTGCAAAATCTAAGTATTATTCTAGTCGTATTTCATCAGCAATTGGATCAAAAAACACTTGGCAAACTATACGTGAAATCGGTATTGGTAAACCAACATCTGTTGATGCTACTGCAATAGACATAGATGGAATCAATGAGCCGTTTACAACTTTACCTAATGTTCCATCAAATATAAGTTATTATGAACAATGGCCTGCTATTCGTGGTAATAGTTTTAGTTTTAATTGCGTAATTGAGTCAGATGTTATGTCGAGTTGTCTTGCTATTAAGTCAAATGCTGTTGGGTTTGACAACATCCATCCGAAATTTTTGCGAATTATAATTTTTCTAATTGTACCTTATATTACATATATTTTCAATAATATCATCACGAAGAGTGTTTATCCCAAAAACTGGAAATATGCTAAAATTATACCCATCTTAAAATCAAACAAAGAATATCGCCCAATTGCTATTTTGCCATTCTTATCAAAAGTGTTTGAACGATTACTACATCAGCAAATTATTAAATATGTTAATAATAACGGGTTATTTACAGAAATACAATTATTCCGACGCAGTCACAGCTGTATTACCGCACTAATAAATGTATTTGAAGAAATACGTAGTAAACTTGATGATGGCAATATTTCATTCCTTGTTCTGCTGGACCATTCTAAGGCATTTGATACTGTGGACCATGAAGTCCTCAGCTTTAAGCTGAAAATTTTTTTAATTTCTCCCCCTTATCAACACGTTTAATGTCATCGTTTTTATCGGGCCGAAGTCAATCTGTTTTCAAAAATAATAAAACATCTCGCTCGTTACCTGTTTTGAAAGGTGTGCCACAAGGATCAATACTTGGGCCATTACTTTTTACACTTTATATAAATGATTTGAAAAAAAACACTGCAATACTGTAATGTACACATGTACGCTGACGACGTTCAACTTTATATAAGTAGTGGCTTAATGGAAATAAATAACTGTGTGGAAAAACTGAATGCGGATCTTAAACACATTAACGAATGGGCAAATACAAATGGATTATGTATACATCCCAAGAAGTCCAAATGTTTGGTGATTAGTGAGAAAAATTTTAAGTTACCCTTTGAACCATTAATAATGCTTGATAACCAAAAAATTTAAACTGTATGTACAGCTAAAAATCTTGGAATCACTTTAAGTTGCACACTCACTTGGCCTGACCACATAAATGCTGCTGCTGGAAAAACTTTTGCAAAGCTACGAATTCTTTAAAACACACAGTCTATTACTCCACTTAATATTCGAATTCTACTTGCGAAATCTTATTTAATACCTACATTATTATATGGATGCGAAATATATGCCAGCTGTGACTTCCCAGTAAAAAATGGTGCTTACTGGTAAGCAGGTTTGTAAGGGAGCGAAGCACAATTCCCCCTTACAAACCTGCTTACAAGAGGCATGATTTTTATATGGCGAATTTCCACTTGGAAGCACTACTTTTTTGTAAAATCACTGCGTTTTTCATGGCTTACATTATTCCGTGAAGGAAGAGCTTCCAAAAACCGCAGCTTTCATACCTTTGATTAATTGCTTCTATAGTGTACAACAGTGTAGAAGCAAAAACTTATGCAAAAGAACAAAAAGCAAAACAAACACACAACACAGTTAATATGTAATTTTTAAAATAGAACGAAACTGTACGCAAATTAAAAAGAAAACAACAACAAATCTTGTAATTGACCACACAAAAATTTGCTTGCGTCCTCTGTGCTCAAAAACAATTTGCCGACTGATTGCGTAATAAAAAAGAAGTAATTTTAAGCATCTGTTGTTTTCGATTACATGTCGGGAATAATCGTAAACACATTTTGAAATCATTGCAATACAACGTGCTTCCATGTAAGGGATTAACAGAAGCACTTTAAACTTTGGTCGTAAATTTTTTCTTTTAAATAATCATTTCAACTACTCCCTTACAACCTGCTTACTTATAAGGGATTATGCGAAGCTATTAAATAATTTTCATTTACTTATATTAAAAATTGCCTTCAATGGTTTTCGCTTCCCTGTTGCTTCTAAGTAGTATGTAATAGCCAGCGCATATATCAGCGCTCTTGTACTTTTCTTGCTTCCGAAAACCTTAAAATTTTTTACTGGGTTACGAAGTCTAAAAAAACTTACATCCACGTATAACTCTATACTGAGATATGTTTTTAATTTGAGAAAATATGACCATATCTCTCAGTATGCGAAAAAGCTCTATGGAGTCACAATAAATAATTTGTTAAAAATAAGAACCTTGATCCTATTACACAAACACCGTACCTTTTTGAGAAAATTCAATTTACACGTTCTAGAAGATTAAATCACATTATACACATCAGACATCAAAATATTTAATATCTGATTGGCAAATTTATGTTCATTCTGTCCGTCTTTGGAACACGCTACCGTCGTCCATTCAACTTATAAGCAACGCTCTGCACTTTAAAAAAAAACTCTTCAAGTATTACGCATAATAACACTTTTCTACTTTGATTATTGATTCTTCATGCTTTTGTTATTTTTATTAATTTTAAAATTTTCATAATTTTTTCTTTATTTTTATTATGTTCTTCTAGTAAACTTATTAAAATATATAAAATTCCTTTACTTTAATTATAAGATTATAAATCGTGTTGTATTGGAAAACAATTAAATAAAAATACTAAAAAATATACTGAGCTGGGTGATTTAATTGCTTAGGAACATTATAAATTAGCCATTCCTTTACTAATCTAGAGGTGTGTTTGGGATCGTTGTCTTGTTGGAAGTAATACAAACGTCCCAAGCCCAATTTTTCTGCACTTTGTTTGAGGTTTTCTTTTAATATATAATGGTATGCATATTTGTCCATCGTGCTTTCAATAAAAATAAGATTGCCCAACCCAGATGAAGCCATGCAACCCCAAACCTAACGTTACCTCCTCCGTGCTTTACGGTTGGAGTCAAATGCTTCGGATCCATTTCAGTATTTGGCTTTCTCCATACCATTTTTCTTCCATCAGAACCAAAAACATTAAATTTACTTTCATCACGGAAAATAACTCGATTCCAAAATAAAAAATCTTTATCAATATTCTCGATAGCGTAATCCAATCTCTTTTTCATATTCACTTTTTAAACGGCTTACCCGGCCATTGTATCCATTTCGTTTAAGAGCGTTTCTTATAGTTTGGGGGTTAACTGTTATTCCATCGCCAGTTTTTAAGTTTCCTGCAATTACACAAGGGATGATTTTTGGATTACATTCTACTTTCTAGGTGGTGGTTTATTTTTTTTGGACGGCCAGTTCTCGGTTTGTTTGCGATTGTACCGGTTTTTGTGAATTGTTGAATAACATACTGAATGGAAGAACGTGGTCTTTTCACAATATCACTGATTTCGCTTAGACTTTTTTCTTAATTTTTCAGATTAATAATAATTTTCTTTGTATCCATTGAAATTTGCTTATTTTTGCACTCCATAATTATAACAATTTTTTTATTTTCACTTTAGTCTAGATAAAACAATATGGAATTAAGGTACCAATGACGTTAAACTTACACAAATCCGTTATCAGGCAATTACGATGTAAAGTAAAAAATTGTACGGAAAAAAATAGTGTTGCCACATATAAGTGATTTTTTCATGGCCATCTTTGCAATTTGGCTTGTGAAAATGACGCATTCTTTTCCTCTTTAATCCCTAGATTAAGTTAAAAGTTTATATTGGCCATATTTTAGTTTTTTAAGGAAATAGGTTTGATTAATTAAAAATTAAGTTACTGTACGGAGACTTAATTGATTCAGTGTAGCTGCAATTTCAAATGCGAGTAACAATGTATATGCAAATGAACAATAGCAATACAATTTATGTCGTGTCCTGTCTTGTAATGTCGCTTATCTTGCTAAAAGTGTTAATTTTGGAAATTTTATAACCTATATTAATAAATTTGATATATTTTTTCTATTCGAAACTCATGTTTTGCCAGATAAACAAATGTGGTTCTCTAATTATTTACAACATTACAATTTGCACTGGATCGAAGCCAAGAAAATTCACAATGCTGGTCGCGCTAGTGGTGGGTGTTTATATGGTTACAAAAAAGAAGTAAGAAAATTATTTAATCTAAAATTCTTGAATCTTTCTAATGGTAATATCGTATTAACTGCTAGACTATATAATGATCTTTTTTACTTTATCCCACGATATCTTAACTGAACAAACTGGAATGTTGATTTTGAGTCATTTTAAAATTTCTTAAATGATCTTTGCCTTACAAATTTTTGCATTGTTGGTGACTTAAATGCTCGCATCGGAGAAGGACAATATATATTGGATACTAATCTACCACACGTTAACAAAATCAGATGTTCTACGGATAAAGTAACAAATAGTCAAGGAAGAAGGTTAATGGATTTAATAGAAAGCATAGGTGGTATTGTCGTGAATGGCAGAATGGATGGTGATGTTGAAGGTGATTTAAGCTTTTATGGAGGTAGAGGTAATTCGTTTATTGACTACTGTATTTGCTCCGATAGCTTTTTGCTGTATTTTGAGAGTTTTAAAATTGATTGTAAGCCCTATTCAGACCATATGCCTATAGACTTTAAGCTAAAATTTCCTAATATCAACAATAATACACTGAGAACTAATTTACCTCCACATAAAATACATTGGAATAAAAATAATTCTGAAAGATATATTGAAAAACTTAGTCAGCTAGCATGTACCTCATATTTCGATCAAAATAATTCAGTTGATAACCTGGTTCTCTCAATTAAGAACAAAATTCTTGATGCTACCGTAAAAACAAAATCAAATTTTAGCTTCAATTGGTTCAATTGGAACTGTGCACGTTCTCGTAGAAAAATGCGTAAAAATCTTAAAAAGTACAGAAAAAAACATTCATCTGCAAATAAACTAAAATATATGTCATCAAAAAGCAAATACTTGAATGTGAGCCAAAAAAGTAAACTGCAACACTACAATTATAACCTTAATAAATTGAATAGTATACGTTGCAGCAAAGAGTGGTGGAAATTGTCTAATGATTTGAAGTCTCGTCCAGGGCTGTCAGATATGGCGATTTCTCGCCAAACGTGGCGATTTTGCAACGTGCTTGGCGATGGGATTTCCCATTTGGCGACTGGCAACTTTTATGGCGATTTCTGATATAACTGGCGATTAACTTGGCTATTTTAAGCATTTATATTATTTCGGCGATTTTGTTTAACAACTTGTCATTTTTTGTTATCATTACTAATATAAAAAAACATATTAAGTGAATTTTATATTCAGTCACTATTTAATTCTATAAGTATGTAGGTCAAAACTCCAGTAATGAAATCGGTGAGGCTGAAGTGTACGATATTATAGACTTGTGTACTAAATTTAAGTTTTTAGCTGAATACATATGAATATAATCTCCATTTTATTTAATTTAAAAAAAAATTACAGAAACAAAACAAAATTTACTTCGGCGACTTTTTTGTATTTTTTCTTAGTTTTTGTCGATTTTTGACTGAAAAATTATACTAGCGTTTTTTGTATGCAAAATTTAATTTAAAAAAAAAGAAAATTTTACAAAAACTGAACAAAATCGACGTTTGGCGATTTCTGACATCCTGTTTGGCGATGGAGCTCAAAAAAATCTGACAACCCTGGTCTCGTCCATATTCCATACGTGGTGATTTAAGTGCTGAGGATTTTCTTCAACACTTTAGCAGTATTTTACAAAATTCAAATCCAATAACTATATTTCATTGGTGCATGCCTTACAACATTGATGCATTTCTTGATTCTCCTTTTGAATTATGTGAACTTATCTCTGTTCTAAAAAATTGAAAGGACAATAAATCGCCTGGACAGGATGGTATCTGCTACGAATTTTTCAAATATGCGCCATTAAACTTTATTATTGAGGTACTTTATGTTTTAAATCTTATATTTCTTAAAGAAAATATACCAGCTAGTTTTAAAATTGCAATTCTTGTTCCACTACTGAAAAAAGATGATCCAAACATTCCTTCTAATTATAGCGGATTGTCTCTAATAGATACTCTATGCAAAATTTTTAATAGCATTATAATGAATCGTATATCGTACTGGATTGTCGAACATAATATTTTAAATGAATACCAAGCTGGGTTTAGAAAACAATATTCAACCGTGGATAATGTCTTCAATCTAACAAATATTGTTCATTTAAATAAACTCAATGGTAAAAACACGTATGCCTTTTTTGTTGATTTTACTTGTGCATTTGATTCGATTCCCAAGAATTCATTGTTTTATAAACTTGCAAATATGGGATTGTCATCGAAAATAATGCGAATACTGCAACAATCGTATGATAACACCTCCAGTCAAATATTGTTCGGAAACTCACTCTCCAATTCTTTTAATGTGAACCTTGGTGTCAAACAGGGTTGCATATTAACGCCCAATTCTGTTTGCATTATACTTGAACGACTTAGCCGACGTTCTTACTGGCGGGATAATTGTTGACAACATCACAGTAAAAGTTATTCTTTACGCAGACAACATTGTCATACTATCTGATTCACCCAGTGGTCTCCAAACGATGATTGATTCCCTTCATGTGTATAGTAACTTATGGCATTTAAAAGTCAACCTTGCTAAATCCAAAGTATTAGTTTTTCGCAGTGGCACTAGAATATCAAACAACTTAAAGTGCACATTTGGAGAAAAATGAAATTGAAATCGTAAATTCATATAAATATCTTGGTATGGACTTGTGTTACAATTTATCCTTTAGAAAACATTTGGAAAATAAACTAACTACATCAAAAATGGCAATATCTTCTTCTTGGTCAAAATATATAAACCATTCCAAAATATCTAATAAAAATAAACTTAAAATCTTCAGTGCTGTATCTCGGTCAATCATGTTTTACAAGGCCCAGATATGGGGTTACATGAAATATGAAATAGTTGAAAAACTATTTAGATTTTTTATTAAAAAGATGTTACTTTTATCTAGCAACACTCCAAACTATATGCTCTTTTTAGAAACGAGCTTAAACTCTTTATACCTAGATACGTAAAATTGCATTTTGATTACATCAACAAAGTTCTTAACATGCCTTTCAACAGATTACCCCGAAAGCTTATAGAAATGATAATAGCTAAACAAACTTTTTGGGCTGAGGTTTGGACGCACTTGTGTGCTAAAATTAATTTTGTACCAGATAATAATTCTGTACCACTAAGTAAACATTGCAAATCAATTTTACCACTTGTTAAAATTTATGAAAATTAAACTTTTATTGCCGACGCGTGAAACTCTCAGTTTCATGACTTATACTCACAATTAAATTACTCTTTACTACAAACCACTTTTGGATATAAATGCTAGATCTTTTAGAAGTACATCCGACGGAATCTGCACTCTCTGCAATCTAGGCGCAACGGAAAGTACTCTACACTTTATTGGTACATGCTCCATTTATAGTGGATTTAGAAGTACATTTTTCAACAAACATCAACTAAACCTACTCGACGTTCTAAATATTCTGAATGGGGATGCTTTTAATTTTGGTTCCCTTGTCAATTACCTGGAATCTTGCCTAAAATACAGAAAAGTGATATTAAATGAATTTGCTTAGTTCCTTTTTACATTTTATATTTTTTAATTTGTTAAGTTCCTTTTTACATTTTATATTTTTAAAATTTATATAATTATTTGTACTAAGTTCTTTTGTTAAATAATTTTATGCTGTAAATATGTATACAAATTTATCTTTTAAAATTTGTATTTTTAACAGCTTTAATTTTGCCAATCTGGCTCACAACTATCTGTTATGCCAGTTATAGATCATTATTTAAATTTAAACAAATTTTGTTATTATATTAGTAAATGAATCTATTAAATAAAAAAAAAAAATAAAAATTCAATGAGACGTCACCTTTTTTGGTTTAATTTTTTTGTCTATACTTTATTTTTTTCAATTCAATTTATTTTTATTAAATTTATTCAATTTTACATTTATCCTTAGTGCTTATGTACCCACGAAGCCTTGTAGCTTGTCTGCAGGTAAATACAATTCGGAAAATTTGAAATTAAAAATTTATTTAGAGTTCATTGCAATGATATAAGATATTTTTAACGAGTTTTTTTTATTTTGAACTTATTTGTAATATTCATTAAACTAGTTGGCATTTCTTTGTAGATCTTTGGTAGTATTACTTTGAGGGTTCGGTCACCGTAGCTGTTTTTTGTGGTCTCGACTTTAAGTCCACCTTTTGAGCGAAGTCGGGTGTTGTACTGGTGTTTGATAGGTTGTAAGATCTGGCGGTTGTTTAGGTCTAGCAAAAGTGTCAGTCGATGTATGTTTTTAATATTTAAAACGTTAACTTGACGTAGTATATTCTTATACTGCGAGTGTTTGTGCGATGTGTAGTGGGCTATGTTGTAGGTAGAAGTGTGTTTATTTGGTTGGGTGTTGAGTGCATTTGCTAAATTATGTTGTTTATTTCTGAGAAGTATTTTGAAAATGCGGTTTTGTGTATGTTGAAGACTTTTACAATACACAGAGGTTCCCCACGCGGTAATACCATATCGTATGTAGGATTTTGTCAATGAGAAGTATGCCTGACGGAGTACCGTTGTCGTCGCGGCATAGCTAAGGTGGTACAATGAGTACGCGGCTTTACGTAGTTTCTTTTGTAGTTATTTTATGTGTGTCTTCCATTTCAATGTGCTATCTACATGAATTCCAAGGTATTTGTATGTGTTAACCAATTCAATATTGGTGTTGCAGCAATCGTTTATATGATTTATTCTGTTGTGTATACATTTTATGTCGTGATATTTTAGCGTGATGTTGATTTGTTTTACATGTGTTTGTCTGATGTGCATTAGCTTTGAATTAATTATAAGGCCGTTGTCATGGCACCATTTACACACGTTATCGAGTTATTTTTGCATAATTTTCGTTGCAGTTTCAATGTTTTTGTGCGTCACTACTATTGCTGTATCATCGGCATACGCATAAGTGTCACATTGGGTTATGATGTTAAGCATGTCGTTTGCATAAACCAGATATAGGAGTGGTCCTAGTTAAGATCCTTGTGGAACTCCATGACTTCACTTTATCTCTTTACTATATTTATTATCGATTTTAACGCAGTAACTACGAAGATTAAGATAATCGGCAAGCAAGGATATTACGTTTCCTCGTATGCCATTTCGCTCTAGTATTGCTAAATGTTTTGAATGTGATAAAGTATCAAACGCCTTACTAAAGTCAATAAATAGGACTAACATTGTTCGTTATTACTAAGAGCCTTATTTATTTTGTCTGCAAATTTGCCAAGTAGTTGGTTTATGTTTTTTTCTTTTTGGAAGCCGAACTGATTTATATGTATTGTTTTAAATTAAGTTAAACATTTAAATGTTCTCCTTACTATTACTTCCTCCAAAACTTTTAGACTGATAGAGACAAACTGATTACAGTTTTGAACTCAGCGCACCCAAATTAACTAAAATCAGTTGATAAATTCAAAGAAGCAAATTGAGTGTTGGCCTGTGTTATCCTTTTTATCACTTTTATAAACGGCCTTATAAAAACTGTTCCATTATTAAAACTTTACTTTAACCAAAAGTGAGCGATAAAGTAAATTAAGGCCCATCCTACTTGGTAGGTAAAAGTAAAGTTGCAATAATGGAACAGGTTTTTACGTCCGATAAAGTCCTACCTTTAGCTATCGGTAAGTTGTGAAAACGGGCCTAAAAGTGTTAAATAATATATGATGTTTAAGTTTTATTTACTTTTTTTTATCTATTTAAAAAAAAAATTCACACTAACAACACAAAAAAAATGTCAAAATAAAACCGGAATGAATCGTATGAACAGCATGTTTGGCAAACTAGTTTCAAAGAGCGAAACGAGTGGTTTATAACGTCGTATGAACATAGCATAAGTTAGAGTTTGCGATGGAACTGTTTTTGTTATGCAGTGGTCGATACATGTTTGTGTATTTTTTTTATGCCACAACGCGTTGGTTCATTTATTAGACTCTGCAACCCGTATGACGATATAGCTTGTAGCTGAATTTTCATCTTTTAGAATGTCTATGTTCATATCGCCTACAATAACAACGTCTTCTTTTGTTCTTATTTGTTTCAGGATTATCTCGAGCTCTTTTATAAACACATTTGTAATGCCCTTTGGTGGTCGACATTTTGCAAGAAGGGAAAAGGGGTTATTATTTATTTTGAAGTTAAGGTGTATGGCTTCAAACGATGTTATTTCTGTTTTCATTACTGTGCAGTTTATATTTTCTCTTGCATATATAACAATGCCGCCGCCCTTGCTTTTCTCACTGTTTACAAATATGGAATTATATCCCCGAATAATTTAAAAACGATTTTCGTCATTTTCAATATTTGTTTCAACTAGCACTATAGAACGTAACTTTTCTATAATATTATTAATCGTAACCAGGGACATAACAGTTATAACCAATATTTGAAAAAATCCTGAAATAATAATTTATCACGAATTTTTAAAACTTGCTCTCTGAATAATTATTACAAAAAACTAATATTTTTTTGGTCTTTGATAACCGTTATAGTTTGTTTTTGTTTTTTTGGGCTTCCATAACCAATACAAAAGATTTTAATTTTTTTTTGGTCTTCCTTAACCATTACAAAAGACTTTTGTTTTTTTTTTTTTGGTCTTCTATAACCATTATAAAAGATTTTAATTTTTTTTGGTCTTCCGTAACCATTACAAAAGATTTTTATTTTTTTTGGTCTTCCATATCGAATTTCACACAAGTTTTATGAAAATATTATTTGGAGTTCAGCCAATGCCACTCCTAATAAAATCTATGAAACAGGTTTCGTTACAGTCAATGTTTATGAAAAGCTTCATAAAAATAATAAAACTCTTTACAGAAACAATAAATCGTCAGGTAATGAAGCATTTTATAGAATCTTTGAAACAGTTTCATAAAAGTCATTCCTAAAAAGAGCTTCATTAAATTATCATTTTTATTAACATTTGTATTACTAGCAATATTTGCATTTGTTGCGGGTTTTGTTTCAGATTTCTTCAACCTCACTTTAGAATCGATGAGATTTTCATCAATTTTAAGCGCTTGTTTACACTCATAAAAAAATGTTAATAGAAATAGCGAAAACCACTGCAGAAATAACTGATAACAGTACCACTATTTTAAGCTGTAGAAAAATCAATGAAGGTAAGAGGTATTGTTCATTACATTGATAACAATTGTTTATCGTAATTTATTAAAATTTTTAAATAATTGCAAATACTTTGTAATAAAATTAATAGTTTATATTAGTGAAAGGGTGAAAAAGTGATAGAGTGAATAGAAAAAAGTGAAAAATGGGTAGAAAGCGAAATATTTTTATTCGAGAGTTTTCTATTTTTGAGTCAATGAAAAACGAATCCACGTGACCTACAGTTCAATGCTGAATCCAAACGGCAAGATTTGAAGTGATTTAGAACAGAAATTACTTTCATTAGTTCGCTCAAGCCAACCGATAGTTAAAGATGTTAAGAAATAATTATTTCTTTTTGAAAAATGTTTTTTTTTTGATCGCTCGAGCCAGGAATCGAATCCGGGTCCTATCGGTTTCAGAGTCCACATCTTAGCTACTAAACCAACAGCACTGACTACTCAATAGTATATAAATACAATTTTAGTGCGAAATTTCATGTATTAAAAAAAAATCGGGAAAATATGCCTAAAACTGGAGCGATTTTATTTAAACTCAGCACCATGATTGTGTGGCATAATTGGTTTCTATTTACCAAATATGAGAAAGATACCAAAAAATTTGCGGATCCTTACCAAAATCATTAAAAAAAAGTTCGTCCTTGTGCAAATATAAGTCATTGTGCGAAATTTTATAAAAATATCTTAATATTTGCGAACTGTAACGTGGTTATAGGAGACAGAAAAAAAAATATTTTATAATGGTTATAGAAGACCAATAAGAATAAAAATCTTTCATAATGGTCACCAAAGACCAAAAAAATTAATAATCTTTCATAACGGTTATCAAAGACAAAAAAAAAAAATAATAATCTTTCATAACGGTTATCAAAGACCAAAAAAAATAATAATCTTTCATAATGTTTATGGCAGAACTATAATTTTCTGGGCAATTTATAATTATTATTACAGGACCAATTTTTTCAGTTATTTTTTCCATTACATATTGGATATTTAAAAAATAATAACAGTTATTTCGGGTCCCTGATCTTAACTAAAAAGGTGTGAAAATGTTTTCTTAACGAGCGAATGTTCATGCATATTATTGTGAAGGGATAACTGAAAAGTTTATTATCGATATCACTTAATGTATTAACCGTAACAGTTTTAAAGGTATTCATTTTGATTTTTTATTTATTAGTTTTCTTTAAATTAGTTTACTATTTCTGGGTTTTCTTTTCATTAAATTGTTAAGCACTATTTATCATTTCAATATCAGCATTATTAGTGATCATAATGCAAGGAGATGTTTAATTTTTTCTTGCACATATAGTACCATTTCGAATCCATACAAACTTCCAGCCACATTCTTTAGCTTTGGTTTTAGCAGACCAAAGCAATCGGCCATTATATGCTGTAAGCTGATCATTGTGTATATAAATTTATTACCATCATCAGTTTGGTTTACAATTCTTGTATCTATTCGATGTTGTTTGAATTTGCTCATAAGCTCTCGTTTTTTGTTTAGGGTAGTGAATTCAATTATAGTTTTGTTTGAGGCTTTATTAATACGATATGCGTTATTGATTTCAACGTTTACTGACTACGCGATCTTGGTAATGATTTCAGTAGCGCTTATTTCCGAGTTAGATACGTTTTTTATTTCTTTGTTATTTTTTAACATGATTTGATCCAATTGGTTTACTTTGCTATCTATTTCATTTATTTTATTTTCTTGTTTAGCTTCTCTTTCATACAAGTCGCTGACTTTCGTCGCTAGCGATGCTACAGACCTGACAAAATATTGTAGGCGAAATCCACTTCGTTGCTCCAAAAATTGAATGTATATTGTTACGTTTGTCCTTTAATAAACGCGTTCGGTTTACTCCCTTTATAATAAACCGTTGAGTTCTTTTAATTGCAAATAAAAATAAATACACACACTTATTCAACTTTACAAACTTTATTTTGTTCACAATTGTTAGTTACGAACAGAACCGTTTCTCAAAACAAACTAAACTAATTTTACATGAGTCACCCCTTTTTATATTTCATAATTATTTCTAGATTTTTCCTGAACCTTCCCGTAAAAACTATTTATTATGTTCTATAACCATTTCTAGAAATTACTGGGAAATTTATATAGGAATTATTTTTAAAATAACAGTTGTGTTGAAAATTATACATGACAATTTTAAGTAACATAAAACTATAACTTACAAGATAACTTATAACTATAACTATAAATAATTCTTAGATAATTTAACTTTCGTAACACTGCCCTCCACTTAAGCCTGTTCGTCCCGAATAGGCTCAGATTCTCCTTTTCAATAATGGGCTAGTCGTTCTAGATGTACCACTTTCATTTTTGATCTTGGGCTCTTATATTTCTGAATCCGATACACCACGTCATTCAATTTCTTTATTACTTTATATGGGCCATCCCAATGAGTCTGCAGCTTTGGAGATAGTCCTTCCTTTCGTTGCGGATTAAAAAGTAAAACCAACTGGCCTTCTTTGAAGCCTTCCGAATTTGCCGCTCGATCATATCTGGCTTTCATCTGGTCATTTGATGAATTAACACGCCTTCGTCTTAACTCGTTTTTCTGCTCTTAGGTAGAGTCATTATTATTCGCTGGTACGGATAGTTCACCAAAGTTGTACTGCTGGACCGGATTTCTACTTTCTACAATTAGACCACTGTCTGCAACGCACTGTGGGCATGTAATTACGCAATCAATCACGGCTTGCTTGCAACCGACCCAATAGTAACTTGCTTTTAACTTCTTTATGGTTTTTGTAACGCTAAGATGCCCACCACCAGTACCTTCGTGGAATTTCTTCACAACTTCACATACTTTAGAAGTCGGTACTACAATAAGGTTTTTAACCGTTTTGCCATCAGTACTTTCCCATGTACGGTATAGGCAACCATTTATCATCCGCAGACTACTCCACTGCGCCCAATACGCTTTCATTAGTGGATCGTTCAATTTAATTTCTTTACAAGTCGGCCTTTCACCTTCTTTCTTAGCCATCATAATTTGCGCTAATAAGGGGTCACTTTTCTGCGCCGTTGACCAGTCTTCGCTGGGTTCCACATCTAATAAGCGAATCTCATTTATGCGTTTCTTGTTTTTAGACTCTATACCGTGCTTGCTTTTATGTTTACTGGGCCGTCTTGAATATGTGCTCGCTTTCCCACGTTTTTCATCGTTTCTTTGGGAGGACAATTTCTTATGATCACTAGTGACTAGCTGTCTTACAAGGGCTTCACTTCCATTCCCAACGTTAAGGGGTACTTCTAGACCATACCAATTCATAATTTGTCGTCCCATGTCTAGACTAATGCCTTGACGAATCATAAAATCTGCTCCAATTATGACCTCGTCCATAATTTCAGCCACAATAAACTCATCAAAAACTATCATATCGGCCATTCTTATTTCCACTCTTGCTTTGCCATAGACAATAACAGGCTCTCCCGTAGCTGTTCGCAAGTTTACACCACTTAGCGGCTCGACAGCTCCCTTTATCAAATCAGCTCTTATAATGGAATGTCCTGCACCAGTGTCGATAGTCAAAATGCGGATTTCACCATTTATGTAACCACAGGTCGTAATATTTCTGTTACTCGTTTTCACTACTAAATTGATCGTAAGATCTTCAGTTTCCTCTGCACTGCTAGCTTTTCTCAGCTTTAGCGGTGGCTCCAGTGATGATTGTTGACTCGCTCTTCGTTTGTCCCTTTGCGGCGAAGCAGATCTTGATCGTTGTTTGGGTGCTTTGCAGTTTCGCTGAATATGGCCAATCTTACCACAATTAAAGCATTTTGCTTTGTTTTTACCTTGTTTCTCGCTTAAAGCTTGCAGAACTGCCTCCTTCAAGCTTCTCATTTCCTTTAAAATATCTCTTTCTTCTTTAGCAGCAAAATTAAGTTTTCGCACCATAAACGTTTGCGGCCTTGAAATTATCCTTGCGGTTTCTTGTGCTAGGGCAAATGATACCGTTTCTGCAAATGATGGCTTCTGTGATGCACATACCGCTAGTTTTACATCAGCATCCCGTATACCGTTTACAAATGCCTCGATCTTAAAATGATCTAGCAATGGATGACTTTCACCTGGATAAGTAAGCTGCACCAAGCGCTCAATCTCTAATGCGAAATCCTGTAGCGTCTCGTTTGGCTTTTGTACTCTACCGCGTAATTCCATTCTGAATATTTCTTTTCTATGTTCACCACCATACTTGCGTTGCAGTGCTACCATAATGTCATCATAATTATTTCTGCAACTTACTGGTACACTTTCTAGAATTTCAGCCGCAGTTCCTTTTAAAGCCAGAATTAGCTCTATGGCTTTTTCTTCATTGTTCCAAGCATTTTTATTGGCGACTGTGTCAAACTGGAACTTAAACACATTCAATGGTGAGCTGCCGTCAAAACTTGGAGCTCTTATTCTATTCGAGACTTCTGGAAAAACTCGCACCACTCCCTCTTGACACTGAAGACTATTTACTTTTTCTTCCAAATGATGTAGTTTTCCATCAAAAACAGTGACTTGTGTTTTAACATCAAACAGCTTCTGGTTGAATTCTATCTCCATATCGTCTACTCTTTCATTTATAGCAGTAGAAATCTCTTGAAGCTTCTCAAGTTTTTCATTTGTCAATCTGGAATTTTGTTGAATTTCGGCTAAAATGGTGTTTGAGTTTTCTTCCATTTTTCTAGAATTTTCTTCCATTCTTCTAGAACTTTCTTCCATTTTTCTAGAGGTTACAGCCGAATTTTCTTTTACCATTTCCTCCATTTTTCTAGAATTTTCTTCCATTTTTCTAGAATTTTCTTCCATTTTTCTAGAGGTTACAGCCGAATTTTCTTTTACCATTTCCTCCATTTTTCTAGAATTTTCTTCCATTTTTCTAGAAGTTTCTGCCGACATTTTTTCCATTTTCTCCATCATAGCAGCAAACATTGTACCAAAATCCATGTTGCTTGTTACTGCACGGGTAGCAACTTCTATTTCTTCTTTTTCTTCAAATTCATAAGTTGCGATGTCAATATTGCGTCGCTTAAATTCATCGATTAATCTTTTCTGCAGCTCAGCTTTATTTCCTGCAGTAGGCAGATCCAACTTGCCCAACTCTTTCTTGAGCTGTTCAACTTTTAGCTCCTCGAATTTCATTGTTGTTTGTATAGTTTTTTTTTTTTTTATTTTTTATCCTTTTTTTTGTTTTTTTTTTATTTGTTAATTTTTTTTTTTTTTTTTATTGCAATTTCACTTCGGACACCAATTGTTACGTTTGTCCTTTAATAAACGCGTTCGGTTTACTCCCTTTATAATAAACCGTTGAGTTCTTTTAATTGCAAATAAAAATAAATACACACACTTATTCAACTTTACAAACTTTATTTTGTTCACAATTGTTAGTTACGAACAGAACCGTTTCTCAAAACAAACTAAACTAATTTTACATGAGTCACCCCTTTTTATATTTCATAATTATTTCTAGATTTTTCCTGAACCTTCCCGTAAAAACTATTTATTATGTTCTATAACCATTTCTAGAAATTACTGGGAAATTTATATAGGAATTATTTTTAAAATAACAGTTGTGTTGAAAATTATACATGACAATTTTAAGTAACATAAAACTATAACTTACAAGATAACTTATAACTATAACTATAAATAATTCTTAGATAATTTAACTTTCGTAACAATATTTTCATTTTGATATTGCAAGCGAAAGCAGAGAACAGTAGAAAAATTGCTGCCCTGTAAAATTTGGTTTTTGTAACGTACGATAGTTTCGCGCAAAGGGGTCGACATGACCTATGGATACGCTTTTTTTATTTAAGGTCGGAAATCTTTATTAGAACATAATTTTTCGGGAAAATCGGTAGACATTTTTTTGAAAAATACCCATTTTCGGGAACCATTGTTATTCCCGAGTCCAAGTTTTATAACCTAAGTTTTCTGCCAAATTTCTTCCCTTACAAGTCGGTACTTAAATTAGTCGAATCATTATATAAATACCTGAGTTATGACAAATTCTGCAATCCTAAAAGGACTCTTTTTTATACCCTTCACTTTGTCATTCCACAATATTGATCCTAGATCCTTTAAAGTATATGGGGGATTAGTAGTATGTATTGGATAGTTTGGTATCACTTTTTCCATACAAATTTGGAATCATGCCTAGATGGGAGTATGTATACATATCTAATAAGAAGAGGTATAAATATGTTGTAATTGGATCCATACAAAATAAGATTAATGGCTCGATTTGAGTAAGTAATTATAATTATATAAGCAAAATAGTTTTTATTTATCCGTCTGTCCTTCTGTCTGGCTGGTTTGAAAATAAAATAATTTGTGTTTGCATCGTTAAAAAAATTTTTTTGTATGTAATAAATGAAAATAAGATAAAACCGTGGTTCCATTCCTGGAATTAAACTTTTTTTATAATATTAAACCTTTTTAATATTCGAATGTGGGATGATGCCTACGCTACGTTGGTTTGAGTCGGCATATATGATCGGGCGATCGGTTTTATACAGTTGAGTTAATTAAGGTCATTAATTTTTCTTTCGCAATATGTGTGAATGTTAATGCAACATTAATATGTTTAAGTCAATTTCTTATTGGGGTCATCCCAGCACTATATTGTATGTTTTATGAGATGGCTGAGCCGTATATGTGCGTATATTAGACTACCTGATCCATTTAAATTAAATGGACTACTCCCTGGACTGGTTCCAATGTAATGCAAGCATGGACCATATCATTGTTAAAAATTGTTTGTAGTGAGACGACATGTCTTCTTTTTTTTAACGACTTGTTTTCGTTTTTAAACGACTTCAAAACTAATCCTCTTGAGTATACCATGGAGTAGTTTTGAGACTACTCCTTTGTTATCCAAAGCTGGGTTATATGGTCCTGCCATTGGACATCGTAATGTTAAATAGACCATGTTTTTACCTACGTTGGGGCTACTTTTGGACTAGTCCCTTGTGAGGCTTTATTTTACACGCGTATTTGAAATAGTCCTATCATTTGCAGGGTTGCAATTTGCTAGCACCTCCACTTCTATGGTCTGTGTGTGTGTGTGTAAATATGATTGTCGTGGTTGTGTTTAAATGCGACTATCGTGGTTGAAGTACGGGTCTTTGTTAGATGCTCGTAAAGAGTAGGGTGTGTGTTGATACAACCATGTAGGATGGTTTATTTTTTTGTTATAGTCCTAATCTAATAATTCTTGGAAAAACAAAGAAATTTGTAAGAATTTAAACTAAACAAAATAAATATTTTATAAAATCTGCTAGTTGTTCCTTTTTATAATTGTCTTTTTTTGTAATATGAAACCTTTTTATTTTTCTAATGAATTTTACATATGTATGTACGTGACAAATTTCAATTTCATAAAGCTTTTTTTTGCAAAAGTCCTAATCCAAAAATTCTTGAAAAAACAAAGACATTTGAGTAATATGTAGTGTACGTGTTTAGAATTATTAAAAAGCAAAACAAAAAATAAATAAATGAATTTATTTTATGTTTGTATGGAAATATGATTTTATAAAAAAAGAATGAATTAATAAGAAAATAAAACAAATAGTTTGATAGATGTTTATGTTTTCATTTTATTAAAAGTAAAATTTTTTCATATTGTTAAATTATATACATTATTATTATAATATTCCATGATTTCTTTAGCTACTTCTATGACAGATTCTTTTGTTTTCTTAAAGCGGGGAACAGGAACAAGTATCTAGATCACACATATTATTTTCATCTGACCAAGCATAATTATTGTAATGTTCACCATATCGATTAGTAATTGCTTGCAATTTATTTCTATCCTCCCGATATTCTTTTTTTTTTGCATATCAAAAACATGATTGCTTACACCAAGAATCTTTAAATTTATACTTAGGTGTTGTGCTTTCTCCAAATTTATTTATAAAACTCGTGTTTTTAATAAACTATATTAGCCTCTCTAAGTTCCTCAATAATTGAAATTATCTCGTTTTTATGATTATTATGACCAGCACATTGCGATGAAAGGAGTAAACGTAAACTGTCGACTAATTCTTTGGATCATCCCAATAAATATAGCTTGGTTTACGTTTTTCTACTAATTTTAAGGATAATCCACTACTTTTAGTAAGAATATTACCCTTTGTATTTAGGTGTTTTGATTTCTCGAAATTTATTTATAAAACTTATGTTTTTAATAAATTATATTAGCCTCTCTAAGTTCATCAATAATTGAAATTATCTCGTTATTATGGTTATAATGAAAGAAGTATATGTAACCTGTCAACTAATTCATTAGGATGATCCCAATAAATATAGTTTGGTTTACGCTTTTCTACTAATTTTAAGGATAATCCACTACCTTTAGTAAGAATATTACCTTTTGTATTGAATAATTTTTTTATTATGTGTTCATATTTAAATGCTTTAGTTCCTTTAATTTATTTTTTTGAATGATAGTTACCCAGCAAAAATTTACATTGCAAAGTAATGAGTTAAAAAGCTAATATAACGACTCTTCACTACTTATACATTGGCATTTAAACTCATTATTTTAACACGGTGATGTCATTGGAGGCAAGTACTTACCACCCTCGCTTACAAATAGGGTGTTAAATAAGTCATTACCACATTCGCTCACAAATAGGGACTTAAATAACTTATTACTCCGACGTCACCAAAATTACAACTAACATGTTATGACTCTAAAAAAAAATTTTTTTTATTATATTTTTTTTTTAATTATTTTTTTTCTATATTTTCTTATTTATTTTTTTCCATTTTTTCTTATTTTATTGTACTTTGTCTCTGGTGGGATTTGATCGCGCAACCTCGGTGCTGATAGGCTAGCTCACTACCAGCTTGTCTACTGGGGCAGTGTAGTTTTTGCATAAAAAAACTATATTTTTTACTCAATAAAGAGCGTAAATATGAGATTAAATTGGCAATAATAAAAATAACAACGTTGATTGAAAGTGGATTGAAAGTTTTTGTTTCATTATTATAATGACATTTTTATTGTCATAATGAAAATTTAAATTTATGACGGCAATTATTGAAATATGTTGCTTTTATAAAAAAATTTTTTGATTTCATAAATTTAATGGCATACACGTAACATTAGATGTACGAAATTATTAAATCTTACATTTTTTAATTAAAAATTAAACATTTTTTTAAGGAAACTATGATTTTGTATTAATTTATGAATATAGTTATGTTTGTATATTGTTTTTTTATGTTCCCAATTAAAGTTTTTTGTTTAACTTGGACAAACTTAAGTTTTCATATATCCAATGAAAATTTTTAACGTAATTACGAAATCCAATGAAGCGATTTTAACGAAAATAGTTCATTACAACTATGAAATTCCATTTACACAATGAAAATTTTCATTTACCCAAGGAAATTTTTTTTATGAAAACGATTCATTAAATATATGAAGCATTTTTCTTTCAGTATAATAAAAAAAAAAAAATTGTAAGAATAAATATTTAAAACCAATTTGTATTAGATTTGAAAAAAACTAAACGGTAGATGCATTTTATTATGAATGAATTATAAATTTCGTTAATCAACTCATACACAAATACTTAGGTATCAGATTGTATGTCAGCCCTTACTAAACTACTTCCATGTAATGCAGATGGTATGAAGTAGTCATTGAAAAGTAAGTTGTTCAGTAATGGCAAGTCATTACCAAGTTTTTGCTGGGTACGTCTGCGACATTCATATTAATAAGAATATCTTCATATTTTTTTAAATCTATTTTATTATAATGTAAAGGTTTTATGTGGAATAATAGTTTAAATAATCCTGGTGTCAATTTAAATTTTTTTATAGCCTATATATAAAGTGTTATCGTAATAAAATTTTAGTTTGTTTGTTCCATATCGCCAATTTCCAGCATGGTCTATATTTAATCCATAGATTCTATCAATCATTTTAGTATTTATTAACAACATAATATTCTCATATAGTGGTGATTCATTTGATTTAGAATTACTTAATTTAATTCGATTCTTATCGGTATTTTATTGTGTTTTACTTTTACGTTCGGAAAATAAATGTGTGATTTTGTTGCGTTTTCTATCACCATCTTCATCGAAATTTGAAAGCAATGAATAATTCTTTCGTTTTAGATTTTTTTTGGTTTTTTATCATTTTTCGATTGTGCTGTGGATGTTGTTGTTGTTTTTAGTGAAATATGTTTTTTAATTTTGTAAGGTTTTAATAATGTCGATGTTTTTGTTGATTGTAAAATTTTCATATTATTTTTCTTTCTCTTTATATTAGGTAGAGTAGATGTGTTGTTGCTAATGTTCTTATTCGTTTTAATTTGTTTTTATTGGACTTTGTTATCATTATTATCTTCATTGTAATGGTCATCATCATCAATATCCATATCATAATTAGATTTATTTTCTTCATTTAACCTCATCAAACTAGATACATTATCAATATCATCATCATAATCCATATTGGAATTAGATCTATTTTCTTCATTAAAACCAGCAAAACCAACTTCGTTATTATCATCATCATCACCATCTATCTATATCAGTGACGGGCACATTTGCAAATCCTATCTACGCGTGCATAGGAATACAAATGCTGTTTGTGTGACGTCGACACATATACACTATAAACTTCTTTGTGTGGTCTATGCCAATGTACGTTCGGCTGTTGATATGTTGTTATTTCGTCAACACAAGTATAAATGTGATAGTATGTGTGTGCCCTTCACTGATCTATATATATAACAAGTAAGAGTGCTATATTCGGCTATGCCGAATCTTAAATACCCTTCACCATGGTACGATAAGAACAGAAAGTTACATAAATAGCGTTCTTTGGATGTAAATAAATCTATTTTGAGCTATCCCCACATTTAATTTCGTCGTGCCGTAGTTTTTCACAGTTAAAAAAAAAATTGAGATAAGTCTGTTTCCAGTTTTGCCAAAGTTTAAGTCTTCAAATCGTCTTCCCTTGCAGAAGTTTTATAGAAATAAGCGGTATTCAGTATTGGTAGTAAAATATCCTTGCAGACTTTGTTAATCATATTTTTTCTATCTCTCTCTCTCTCTCTCTTTTTAGCAAATTCATTACTTTACAATAAATACCAAAAGACACTCACTTTGTAGTATAAAATCGAATTAAGTAAAACGGACATTTACACTTAACACAAGGGTAAAAACCGCTATTGTAAATAGGTACATAGGTATTCAAATTCCCAAAATATTTTTCTTATGATAAACCTACGTCAAGATAATTTTGGCACGACGATTTGCCTTTATAAAATGTTTTCGTGATGACATCTTTTGAATAAAAAAGAAGAAACCCAAAGCAAACGATGAAGACATCTTTTAGATAAATTGTTACATATGCAATGGTCTTGTAGATTTGGCGTGCTAAATAAGTAAAAAAAAATTCAAAATTCAAAAATTGAATTCTTTGAATAGGTAATTCAATATTTAAATAAGAATTTAAGAAAATTTGCTCCGATCTTTAAGATATGAAACAGAACTATTTAAACATAATTAATTACCTATAAAAAGAGAAAAATACCTACCTATAAACAAAATTAATTAAAAAAAAGGGTATAAAAATAAAAAGGGTAAATTAAAAGGCGTAAATATGTATAAAATATATGTAGGTATATAAAATTTATAAATATATTTAACAAATTTTAAAAAGTCAAAAACCGTTCAATTTCTTTTTAGTTAAAAAAAAATTTTAAAAACCAAAAAAAAATTGTATTGAGTGGGACTCGTACCCTCAAAGCTAACAGAAAGTTGTTAAATCCATACCGGCGGCTAGACCATTCGGCCATCGAGCCACATAAGCAACTGTTGTTGATATGAGTATTTGATATCAATTAAATTAATCGTAAAATGAAGTATGTGTTTGTATAATACGGGAGGTATGTAATGTTAAGGAATAGAAATTCACCACGAATATTTTCAACGAAAAAAAACCAATAACAAACAAAAAAACACACAAGTATTTTACAGGGCTACCATCACAAATTTTTAAACGTAAATGCACAAAAACGGTCGTTTTGGTTAATAAAAGTCGCAAACATATTTTAAAGATTTTTATTTATCAATAATGCAACGTAAACAAAACAAACAATTGCTTAAATTGTGTATGCTTTGAAATCACTTTTGTGCAAAAAATATTATATGTATTTGAATTTAATTTTTGTGTAAATTGCCTAAAAAGCTGACTAATATGTTATCCATGTCAACAATAAAAATTAGACGATTGCTTTTAATATTATTACGACAGACTAGATTGCTGTTCGTTGTATCACCCTTTTTGTAAAAAAATAGTTGTAAAATTAGAAGATGAGGGCATTTCTAATATTCCCTGAGCATTATTTTTTTTTTTATATGCTGATAACCGTGCATGTTAATGCGATTTTTAAGCTGGCAATTTTGCAGCGCTTGGCATTTTTTTTAAGGATTTTAATAAAATGGTTCTGGCTTTCTTTAGAACTATTTTAACAATTGAAGAATAGTTTTATTGACGTAACTTAAGTTTTTTATATATTGCAATAAATTTTGACTAAAAAAATTGTACTCAAAATGAAGTCTCGATTGAAAATGGATAATTCTTATTTTAAGATATATCTTACCAGTCCAGTAAAAAAATTGAATATTAAGGGAATATTAGAAATGACCTTATCATGTTGATTTAAAAAATTTTTAATATATGATATAACGATATAAAAGTTCAAATAAATTTCATTTTATTTTTTACAAGACAATGTTTGTGGGATTTTTAATGAAGACTTTTAAGTAGTGTAACCATTTTGCCATTTTTGAAGGTAAATTCAGCACCAAAAACTTAGATTTAGCTGCAAAATTTTTATTTGGCATTTTATTTAGCTTTTTAAGAAATGTTTTAAGCTTCTTTTGATTAATTTTTAAAGTTGGAGGGAATAGTCTAAGCGATTAAATCTAACATTTTCTTATAAATTGTTATAAACTAGCTTTTACGCAATCAATGATGACTTTTTTTACGTATAAAAAAGTAATCTGGTGTAAATATCTTTCTATAAATTCTTTTAAATCGAAATGGAAATAAAATCGTTTGTATTTTGTTTTTATCAGATGGTCTTCCAATTTCAAACTTAACCAACTGTGTACATCTGATGCTATATCAAATCTACCTAAATACTTGTTTAGATATTACCATTTATTTTAAATTTGTTTAAAATAAGTCACTAAAATTTATAAAGACTTAAAAAAAAATAATGAACTTTAAGAATTATTTCTAGCATTTTAAAAATCAGTTTAGCATTTTTTGGCCTTGTCAAATGCCAGAGTAAGCTGTGAACAAATTTTAAGATCTGTTTCTATGACATTGTTTTCGTCAATACAATTATATAAACGTACATGTTTCTTGCTTTTTGAATATATTTAACTTTTACGTACGCAAATACATACATATTGTTGAATGTTTTGTTTTGTTTTCAAATAACACATGCGATTTTTTTTAGAAATATTAAGATTTTTTTAAATAATATGGAAACACTTGTGTAAGAATATAAATGTAAGAAGAGATGCTGTACACATAGCAACATACAGTTTCTAAAACTAAAAACAACTCAACTCATGAAAACAATGGCTACCTCTACACATAAATAACTTTTGCATATACATAGGTACTACATACATACATAAGTAGGTATTTATATTAAAGCCAAAAACAAATTATAAAATATGGTTTTGGCTGTACATGTAAGTTAAGCGAATGATTCATATTTACATTGTCAATAGAATGGAAAAAATCAAAAATTGTTGAATAATTTAAAATAGCTTATAGAATAATAAAAAATATAAAAAAAAAAAATTTTTTCCCATAAGGCGAACGTCGGATTCGAACCGCGGTAATTACTAAACACAACACGCTGCTTCGTCAACCGCCCAAACAACTCAGCTATTAACGCTATTTCAAATGAAGAATTAAAGTAGAATATATTCCAGTGACATCCAAAATTTAAATTGTGGTTGTATTGCTTTTTATTTGTATTAGTGATTAAAGAGACAAATATTCTTAATAAAAATACCAAAAATATGTAAGCATCCGCCGCATGTGCACTTGTCGCTTGGTAATCGACGACTGAATTGTGTACTCTCGTGGACTAAATGAAAGAGCGTAAGAATGCGTGTGAAGAATGTGTGTGAAGTAATTTCCACAATTGTGGTATGTGCTGGACACCAATGATATATTCCGTCAAATTATCTGTTAAATATACAGGTATGTATGTATTTTTCAATTTAGGCCAGTGATGTCAATTATGATTGTGTTGGTGAGATTACTCTTATCTCTTACATGCCCAGCGGGCGAAATATGCGGCTGCGAGGCCTTATTAAAGACCTTTTCTAAGGGTCATCTATGTTCGATTAAATTGTTGGGAATCAGGTAAGGTATTAAAACTTAAAAAACATTTTCATGAAAGGGCGATGCAAACACCAGGGCCAGCATTATGCGAGGAAATATAGTTCATGCTTTTCATTCATTTTTCATCAGACTATTTAAAGTTAACTTACATTTATTGCTATGAAGACTTAAAAGCAAAAAATAATAATACAATTATCGAACAATGTTGAGTTATGGACAGACACAATCAGTTATTATTTAAATAAATTTAATTTGGAACCTCAGAAACTTTGCTTATTTTTTGGAAAAATTGCGCAGGTCACAATATTTGAAGTCTTTTTACAACCTAATACAATTCTTTCCAATATTTTTCGTTTTTTGCTCAACATACTTTTGCGAATTCTAACAATGAAAATTCATTTGCTCATACTAATGCAAATATTAAGTGTAAAAATATTCTGTAAGTATTTACCACCATTATAAAAAGAGAAGATTTTACTAGCCTATAATAAATACTTTTATTTACCAATAATATCTTCTAAATTTATATTGCAGTTTCGTAACAACAAAACATTTTTTAGGTTTTCGGATGTTAATTTATTGCGTTGTTTTGAGCAAATGTATTTCAAATCGGAAAATATTTGTTCGCAAAGATATGTTGAGGAGAAAAGCGACAAACATTTGAAGGAATTTTTTTTTAATATAGGATATAGCGCCCCGTCTAAATTTTTCCAGAACTCAATAATATTTTCCCTGTCTGGAGGATTAATTTCGCTCCTAAGTATGATTAGTTCCGACTGGATGCTGAATTCATAACTCGCAATGTCGCACTTAAAGGGATTTTGGAATATGTTAAGTAGTGGTTTTATATCCTCAAAATCTTGAAAACGATCTTGAAAGTTGTAAAAAAGGTTTTCAAAAATTGCCAAATACTCAGATTTTTTCAAATATTTCTCCTTGTCATAAATAAGCAAAGTTTTAGGAAAGTTGGAAAAATCTTCATTATTTATTTCATTTGTTAATAAAAATAATTTGGTTTTAAAATTAAAAACAATCGTATATATGTCACTTAAATTGTTTCCCTCTCCTTGTAGTTCCAAATTTAGCTCATTTAAAATACTGCTTGTATCCGCCAGAAACGCAAGGTCTAAAATGATCTCATAATCATTCAACTGTATTAATTCACATTCGTCTAAATTTTCAGTTTCCCAAAAACGCAACACCTCTTTTCTAAGATCGAATAACCTGTTTAGACAATCACCCCGACTAAGCCAACGAACTTCCGTAAACATTAATGTCGGTGCTTTCGACGAGGCAAAAAGAAAAATATTCACAATTTTTTAACTTTTCCCTAATCACAGATTGTATATGTGCATCTAAAATTGATGTGCGCTTGACGACACTATTTCGGCTCATGGGAAGCGTTTTTATTACGCTGCAATCGATTTTCAGTTTTTCCAAAACTGCATTGAAAATCTTTTTTATAAATGCCCCATCGGAAAATGGTCTTCCCTGTTTTACTATTTCCAAAGTTAGTAAATTTGATATTTCTATTTTTCTTCTTCTATCCTATCTTCATGCTCTTCTTCTTGTGATACCCAACTTTTCAAGCTATCCAAATAAACCTTTTTTTTAATCTTATATTGGTTTTCCCTTTCTTTTACTTCATATTGTTTAATATCATTATGGAAATGATCATAATGCCTTTTCAAAGTATACAACCTCTTAAGTTTAAATGTTTTAAAACATAAGAGACATTGAAAATAATTAAATGCATTTTTTATCATAAAATATTTTTTATATGGCATCATTTATCTTTTTTTTAATAAACTCATCCGCTTGCACGTCTGTTATCGCTGTCTACAAGACTATTAAATGAAATTCTAATTTGAAGTTTACAGGTATACACAATTGTACATAGAAATGGATTTCCCTGGTCTATTTATTCAAAAATAAAATGAATTACATGAGAATTATAACGTGAAAAAGTTATTTTAGTAAAAAGTTAGGGTATTCATAGTGGTAAGTAAAATAGAAAGGGTATTCACGGTGTTGGGTTACTCATACTTCAAACATCTGTGCATACATTTTAATTCTAGCTAATGGTATATCATAACTTTTTACAAAATACCAAATGCGCACCTGAGTTTGCCTGCAAAAATGTATAAAGTCATTATAACAGGTCAAAGTTACGTTAAATAAATACCATAAAGTAGTAAGGTTTACTCTTTAGACTCGGTCATATAATTGTAGCATAAAAAAGTAAGCAATAAAAATAGTGCGAAACAATAAAGTTTCATTAATACATCAATAAAACACATCTTCTTACCCAAAAATTTTACCTGCTGTCACATTTGCTTTTATGTGTATAGGTTTACACATAAATTGTAGCAAAACAAGACTTTTTTAGCTTGTTTTTTAAATATTTTTACCTACAATAATTAGTATTGTGGTTATTTTGTTGAACTATTTATGGTTTTTAATCCAAATTTTTAATATTTTTAATTAGGCTTAAGTTCATGAAATTTAATTTTTATTAAATTATTTTTATGAAGAAAGGAATTTTACAACATGAAAATTAATTAAAATTGTTATTGATAATCTTTCATTCTTGACGTGGCTCGGGCTCGAACCCTGGCCGGCAGGTTACCATGACATGTTTCGATCGCAACCACTCGATCTCCTCAGATGGATTTGCCGTCTTACACTCGCAGCCATCGACGACTGCTGACGTCACTAGTCAAACATCAATCCTTAAACCAAATTGTATTTTAACATTTGGTAGATCGAAATTTGCTTTCCTGAATGATTATCCATCTTAATTGATTTTACATGATTTTTCCTTTACTTCTGTTTTTTCCGTACTTTCGTCAAGAATTTTTCTTGAAGTCCAAGTACATTTTTTGTTTTTTCACTTTGTCTTTCTCCTTTCTGTTGACCTTTTTCAGCACAACTTGAAGGACAAATGTACACATAGAGCTCGTGCCTTAGCTTTAACAATAATTAGTATTGTGGTTATTTTGTTGAACTATTTATGGTTTTTTAATCGAAATTTTTAATATTTTTAATTAGGCTTAAGTTCATGAAATTTAATTTTTATTAAATTATTTTTATGAAGAAAGGAATTTTACAACATGAAAATTAATTAAAATTGTTATTGATAATCTTTCATTCTTGACGTGGCTCGGGCTCGAACCCTGGCCGGCAGGTTACCATGACATGTTTCGATCGCAACCACTCGATCTCCTCAGATGGATTTGCCGTCTTACACTCGCAGCCATCGACGACTGCTGACGTCACTAGTCAAACATCAATCCTTAAACCAAATTGTATTTTAACATTTGGTAGATCGAAATTTGCTTTCCTGAATGATTATCCATCTTAATTGATTTTACATGATTTTTCCTTTACTTCTGTTTTTTCGTACTTTCGTCAAGAATTTTTCTTGAAGTCCAAGTACATTTTTTGTTTTTTCACTTTGTCTTTCTCCTTTCTGTTGACCTTTTTCAGCACAACTTGAAGGACAAATGTACACATAGAGCTCGTGCCTTAGCTTTAACAATAATTAGTATTGTGGTTATTTTGTTGAACTATTTATGGTTTTTAATCCAAATTTTTAATATTTTTAATTAGGCTTAAGTTCATGAAATTTAATTTTTATTAAATTATTTTTATGAAGAAAGGAATTTTACAACATGAAAATTAATTAAAATTGTTATTGATAATCTTTCATTCTTGACGTGGCTCTCCATCTGAGGAGATCGAGTGGTTGCGATCGAAACATGTCATGGTAACCTGCCGGCCAGGGTTCGAGCCCGAGCCACGTCAAGAATGAAAGATTATCAATAACAATTTTAATTAATTTTCATGTTGTAAAATTCCTTTCTTCATAAAAATAATTTAATAAAAATTAAATTTCATGAACTTAAGCCTAATTAAAAATATTAAAAATTTGGATTAAAAACCATAAATAGTTCAACAAAATAACCACAATACTAATTATTGTTAAAGCTAAGGCACGAGCTCTATGTGTACATTTGTCCTTCAAGTTGTGCTGAAAAAGGTCAACAGAAAGGAGAAAGACAAAGTGAAAAAACAAAAAATGTACTTGGACTTCAAGAAAAATTCTTGACGAAAGTACGAAAAAACAGAAGTAAAGGAAAAATCATGTAAAATCAATTAAGATGGATAATCATTCAGGAAAGCAAATTTCGATCTACCAAATGTTAAAATACAATTTGGTTTAAGGATTGATGTTTGACTAGTGACGTCAGCAGTCGTCGATGGCTGCGAGTGTAAGACGGCAAATCCATCTGAGGAGATCGAGTGGTTACGATCGAAACATGTCATGGTAACCTGCCGGCCAGGGTTCGAGCCCGAGCCACGTCAAGAATGAAAGATTATCAATAACAATTTTAATTAATTTTCATGTTGTAAAATTCCTTTCTTCATAAAAATAATTTAATAAAAATTAAATTTCATGAACTTAAGCCTAATTAAAAATATTAAAAATTTGGATTAAAAACCATAAATAGTTCAACAAAATAACCACAATACTAATTATTGTTAAAGCTAAGGCACGAGCTCTATGTGTACATTTGTCCTTCAAGTTGTGCTGAAAAAGGTCAACAGAAAGGAGAAAGACAAAGTGAAAAAACAAAAAATGTACTTGGACTTCAAGAAAAATTCTTGACGAAAGTACGAAAAAACAGAAGTAAAGGAAAAATCATGTAAAATCAATTAAGATGGATAATCATTCAGGAAAGCAAATTTCGATCTACCAAATGTTAAAATACAATTTGGTTTAAGGATTGATGTTTGACTAGTGACGTCAGCAGTCGTCGATGGCTGCGAGTGTAAGACGGCAAATCCATCTGAGGAGATCGAGTGGTTGCGATCGAAACATGTCATGGTAACCTGCCGGCCAGGGTTCGAGCCCGAGCCACGTCAAGAATGAAAGATTATCAATAACAATTTTAATTAATTTTCATGTTGTAAAATTCCTTTCTTCATAAAAATAATTTAATAAAAATTAAATTTCATGAACTTAAGCCTAATTAAAAATATTAAAAATTTGGATTAAAAACCATAAATAGTTCAACAAAATAACCACAATACTAATTATTGTTAAAGCTAAGGCACGAGCTCTATGTGTACATTTGTCCTTCAAGTTGTGCTGAAAAAGGTCAACAGAAAGGAGAAAGACAAAGTGAAAAAACAAAAAATGTACTTGGACTTCAAGAAAAATTCTTGACGAAAGTACGAAAAAACAGAAGTAAAGGAAAAATCATGTAAAATCAATTAAGATGGATAATCATTCAGGAAAGGAAATTTCGATCTACCAAATGTTAAAATACAATTTGGTTTAAGGATTGATGTTTGACTAGTGACGTCAGCAGTCGTCGATGGCTGCGAGTGTAAGACGGCAAATCCATCTGAGGAGATCGAGTGGTTGCGATCGAAACATGTCATGGTAACCTGCCGGCCAGGGTTCGAGCCCGAGCCACGTCAAGAATGAAAGATTATCAATAACAATTTTAATTAATTTTCATGTTGTAAAATTCCTTTCTTCATAAAAATAATTTAATAAAAATTAAATTTCATGAACTTAAGCCTAATTAAAAATATTAAAAATTTGGATTAAAAACCATAAATAGTTCAACAAAATAACCACAATACTAATTATTGTTAAAGCTAAGGCACGAGCTCTATGTGTACATTTGTCCTTCAAGTTGTGCTGAAAAAGGTCAACAGAAAGGAGAAAGACAAAGTGAAAAAACAAAAAATGTACTTGGACTTCAAGAAAAATTCTTGACGAAAGTACGAAAAAACAGAAGTAAAGGAAAAATCATGTAAAATCAATTAAGATGGATAATCATTCAGGAAAGCAAATTTCGATCTACCAAATGTTAAAATACAATTTGGTTTAAGGATTGATGTTTGACTAGTGACGTCAGCAGTCGTCGATGGCTGCGAGTGTAAGACGGCAAATCCATCTGAGGAGATCGAGTGGTTGCGATCGAAACATGTCATGGTAACCTGCCGGCCAGGGTTCGAGCCCGAGCCACGTCAAGAATGAAAGATTATCAATAACAATTTTAATTAATTTTCATGTTGTAAAATTCCTTTCTTCATAAAAATAATTTAATAAAAATTAAATTTCATGAACTTAAGCCTAATTAAAAATATTAAAAATATTTTTACCTACTTAAGAAAAGAGTTTTCAAAAAAAAAACCACCGACGCGATTGGTACAGAAACAAAAATATTTTTACAATCACAAAATACCAACAAATTCTTGTGGCTTTTTCTTTTCTTAATAATTTCTGCATTTAGGTACGTCTTTTTAACGAAAGAAAAAGGGACCCTGTTACAGGCATCAACGAATTTTTTTCACGAACAAAACACATATCGTTAGCTTAAATGCAAAACAATTATTTTGAAAATTTGAAATTTTTGTTGATTAGGATTCACTTTACATATATATTTTTATAAAATTTTAAAATTCTATCTTAAAAAATAACCACAATTGCACAATTGTGCAAAGAAATTGAAATCCCTGTTTTAAAATCATTGTACAATGTCAAAAACAGAAATAAAACAAAACAAAAACATAGATAATAAATAAAATAAAAAAGATAATAAAACAAAAAAAAAAGATGTACCTACATACAGTTATTGTATATTTATTTATATACATAAATATATTTAGAGGCCTCAAAACAGGCCTTGCAATATTTGCGATATTTCCCGCTGAATGAGAGTGTTTCTCAGTACACAATTATATTTTACGCTCGCAAAATAAAAGAGCGTAAGCGTACATGTGAATTAATTTGCACAATTGTGCAAGGCGCTGACATCCCTGATTTAGGCGACCAACCATGTACAAGCGTGTGTATGTGTTTGTTATGCTTAACATTCAGGCGCGGATCCAGCTTGAGCCTTAGGGGGGGGGGGGGAATTTGTTATGATTCAAAAAAAATTTGTTTTTAAAAGTTTATTAAAAGCAATATGTGCATATTTTATTAAAAAAAACTCAACAATAAGGTTAAATGAAATATTCAATATAAAAAAGTAATTTCAATTTTTGGGAATACAAAATTTTAATTTCAAAAGATTTTGCTATTCGTTAACAGTTTTATTTGCTTTAATATCTTTAGTTTTTCTAAAATCTTTATGGATGAAGTTTCCTGATGATCTGGCCTAAGCAACCAGTGAAATGCGCATAGGAATAGCTTATCCCATCAACAATAAATTTCAAGTGTTTTTATCAATAATAAAAACTGGGAATTAAGCACGAATAGCAAAATCTTTTGAAAATATTCAATATAAATTAAAATAAACTAATCTTTTTAAATAAGCAATTTATGATGTCCTTGTGAGGCAAATTTAGATAGTACAGTCTATATTCAGTTTGCCATTGTTGAAATGAGCCATGTTTTTATTTGACGAAGGGTAGAAAATGACCTCTCGCTCGTAGCGTTACTAGCGAGCATTGAAACGAAAATTTGAAATATTTTTCTTAGATTTGGGTAGATATCTTCATCACAGTTTATTAAAGCATCTACAACGTTATCTGATAGATTTTCAGATATTTTCCATGTTTGTTGCCATTGCAACAGTTTAGGCTCAAGTTTAGATGTTAGGAGGTGTTTATTTCGAGTTGTGGTTTTAAAAGTTTTGTATCTGTATATGACTTGATTAAACTTGAGAAGAAGTTTTGGTATGTTCAATACATTAAGAATATCTATTGGAAAGATGTTTTGAGATCTTCTAAAATAAATTCAATAAGAGGAATTTTGGATGTGATTATTTCGTTCAAATCTTGTCTTTTCGATTGGAACCTCGATTTGAACGCAAATAAGTTTAACTTTTTCAAAAATCACTTTAAATTGTTCTTCGGCTTTATTTCTTTTTTCTTCAAGGCACATGATTAAAGTTTTGATAAGGCTTGAAACTTTTTAAAGATCTATATCGTGCTTTTGTAAAATGATATTAAGCGGCTGTGTTACAATAAGTATCATACTTAATATGTTTATTCCTCAAATAAATTCAAAAGTTCTAAGTGAATTCCTTAATACAGTATTCCACGGATAATTACCTCGACAAAAATGCCAATATTTTTGGGTAATTATGCGGGGTAAGCATTTAAACGAATACGTTTAACTACCTCATTGAGGTAATTAAGCGAATTCGTTTAAATACCTCAGTGAGGTAATTAGACGTATTTATTTACAAGATAACTTAACTTTGATGTATGAAAAAATTTAAGACAAGAATTTTTACATGCATCAGCTAAATCTTAAGAGATAGCAAGTAAAAAAAAACAATGGGATTTGTTGTCTTATATTTTTTCTGTAGTGCTTTTTGAGATGACCTGTCATACCCTACTACTACTCATGGAACCCGTAAATATTCAATTGCATGGTTTTTCTTGTGCGACCAATGAATGCAGAAACAATATATTTATGCGTTTAAAGCTTTTAATGAATTTGGGTATCGATTTGTTTGTAAATAATTTAGTACATGTTTTAGCCATTGCTGCATTTTTATTGCAGACATATTTTAAGTTATTAAAACATATTTTAATACATGGACCATATTTACATTATGCAATTAATGCCGCAACTTTCGCATGCAACTTTTTGTTGGTTAGCAAGAGGTGTAGGGAAGAAAACGGGGTTGAAAAAGTTGAAAAAATGCATGAAAAAAATGTAAATGTAAATGTGAAAAGAGTTTCGTAGCAACTTCTTTAAAAGAAAATAGAAAAAAAACTCGGCGATAATTGCATAGTCTAAATGCGATCATGTTCAGCGAATAAAAAAATTGCTTAAAATTCTAGTTAACAGATGAATTTTCTGTTGCTTAAATTTCGCCAACCACATTAAATTTGTACAATTTCAAACCAAAGCAAGTTTTTGTTGAAAATAAATGTTTTTCGCAACTTATAACATAGAAACCTAGACGCATTGTTTAGTAAGCGATCGAATTAGAAACACTTGTTTAAGTAATCTTTTCGTGTGCGTCCGTCCATCTTGTTGGCTGTATGTCCATGTAAACCTTGTGCGAAAAGTAAACGTAGCAGTTTTTAGATAATTTGATAAAATTGGGTATATACGTTTAATTGTCATAAGAACGAAACCTATGTAAATTGTAAGAATCGGTCTATAATATCACATAGTCCCCATGCAAACTTCAAACTTTAATCTCTTTAAGACAAAATATCTCATAAATTTGGTGTATCTAAATAATATACATATAACTCTTATATGAATCTTGACCTCATAACATAACTTTTAATGCAAATATAAATTTGTTAAATATTTTGTTTCAATCAAGCCATATTTTGTTTTTAGGCATATATTTTTAAAAAAAATTGAGTGCATATTTTCAAATTATTAACATGTAAAACTTGGTTGCATTACTTGCTGTGTTTTTGTCAAATAGTACTGAGGCAATTAAACGAATGAAATTTAGGTATAATTTTGTTTTGGGAGTTAAATTTTTAAGGCAATTATCCGAATCGGGTAATTAAGCGTATGGCAATTAAACGTGGATTTTTGTTTAAAAAATGGAAAAAAAAACGGGGATTTAAAACCCGAGGTAAATAAGCGTGAAAGGCATTTCAGCGTGGGGCAATTAACCGGGTTATACTGTATAAGGCTTTTGATGAAGTAATCTACCTTTCCACTCTGATATTTTTTCCAAAGCTTCTACTATATGATGTACACTTGTTGCAAAGTGTAAAGCTGAGTCGTAACGGTC
This sequence comes from Pollenia angustigena, assembly GCA_930367215.1. Lineage (NCBI taxonomy): Eukaryota > Metazoa > Arthropoda > Insecta > Diptera > Polleniidae > Pollenia > Pollenia angustigena. Next base: position 2,270,034 of record OV884061.1, on the reverse strand, counting down.
CACCCATCTTGTCTCGCATAATGTAGAGAGTTTGGCTCCCAAATACGTGACTAAAACTGTGTTTTGCCTGGGATGATTATATTTAAAAAATTTTGTAGTTTCTTTTACATATGATACACCTTTTTGTCTAAATGGCACTTTATTGCTTTTAGAAATTGAGTGGTTTGATTTATGGGAATAGCAAGGCGTTTGTTTCGCATTTGTCGCGGTTTCCAGAATTTTTTAACAGCTCCATTTTCTGCTGACATCAAAGGACACCCATCAGTTCCAACTCCTACACAATTTTTTAGGTCAACACCAAAATTTGTCAAAGTTTTAAGAACTATTGATGATAGTGCCTTCGCATCAATTGACACATCAGCGTCATTATCAATATCCAGTGAAGGCTCTTCAAATGCGTTTACAACAAAGCCAAAAAATTCTTACCTAACAACTTTTTGTTGTATGCTGAAAAATTTTAAAGATAAGGAATTCTGGCTTTCCCGGTCAAATCCGTGCGCTCGTCAAAAATTATCGAATGGAATTTTGATTCATATAACACATATATACATAAATATTGCATATACTAATGCTTATTAATAATTCAACCGCACGCATTTTCAAGTCAAACGTTTACTCTTTGGTTATACATAGATGGCATCTGCTGGGATTGAATGTAGAATAATAAGTATTTGAATAGAGTAAACTAGATGTTTCATTGAAAATATCTAATAGGATTAAGATTTGGATACTTATTGAAAATTTGGTTAGAGATTCAAAAAAAAAACCTTGCTGGGATTTTAAAAAATTTTGTAAATTTAAAAAAAATAATATTAATAGGTATTCCTGTATTATCGAAATAAACAAAACATATTTTTAAAATTTATGGGGGGGGGGGGGAAATAAGGAAATTCCCCCCCCCTGAATCCGCGCCGGTTAACATTCAACTCGTTCGAATAAAAAAAAAACAGCAACCACAAGGGAAAAATTAGAGGTAGTCGTGGTTTTTGCTCATAACTCCGCCATTTTTTGGCCCGATCTGTCTGAGGTTCAATAGGAAACAATTCCGGACCATATGTGACATAAATGTATAATAACCTGGGCCCCATCATATATGCGGTCTTCGGAAAATCCATTTCAATTGGTACCCCCATTGGATGCCAATATTAAATATCGCAAATCTTAAGAGCCGCTGCACGCATTTTGCTGAACTTTTGGTAGTAGGATTTTCTGAGCCCCAAACTAAAAATAAAAAGGCAGCGGGGGAAGTGGTTCCCCCCATAGGACGCCGATGTTTAATATCGCATATCGTAAAAACTGTTATAGTGACAATGTTAAAACTTTTTAAAAGTCACTCTTATTGTATACTTCACTATTGAAAACAAAAATAAAGCGGGAAGGTGCAGGGTTGAAATACCTCCCATAGGATGCATATATTAAATATCGCTCAACTGAAGAACTATTAAAGGGAGAGTCTTCAAACGTGGTTAAAGCTACTATTATGGTAAACTATACATTTCAATATAAAAATGGGAGGGGTTGACAGAGGAGGAGCAGTACCCCTAATAGATAGAAATATTATTAAGAGCCGCTGCACGCATTTTGTTGAACTTTTGGTACAAGGATCTTCTGAGCCCCAAAATTGAAATAAAATTGCAGCGGGCGAAGTGGTACCCACCATAGGATGCCAGTGTTTAATATCGCATATGTTAAGAACTATTATAGTGAGAATGTTCAAACTTTGTAGAAGTCACTCTTATTGTATACTTCACTATTGAAAACAAAAATAAAGCGGGTAGGCGCAGGGTGTAAATACCTCCCATAGGATGCATATATAAAATATAGCTCAAATGAAGAACTATTAAAGAGAGAGTCTTCAAACGTGGTTAAAGCTTCTATTATGGTTAACTATAAATTTAAATATAAAAATGGGCGGGGTAGACAGAGGAAGAGCAGTACCCCTCATAGAGAGAAATATTAATAAGAACCGCTGCACGCATTTTGTTGAACTTTTGGTAGCAAGATCTTTTGTGCCCCAAAATTGAAGTAAAATAGCAGCGGGGGAAGTGTTACCCACCATAGGACGCTAATGTTTAATATCGCACACCTTAAGAACTGTTACAGTATGAATGTTCAAGTCACTCTAATGGTATACTACACTTTTGAAAATAAAAATAAAGTGGGTAGGCGCAGGAGGGAAATACCTCCCATAGGACGCATATATTAAATATCTCTCAACTGAAGAAGTGGTAAAAGCAGTGTAGCGAAGCGCACCGGGCTAAGCTAGTAATCTATATAAGAAAGATTCTGATTTAAATTAGATCAATATAGTGATGGAGAAGATGGTGTATATAGTGATTGATATGATGGCGATCGTACTGTTCGAGAAGATTTTTTTGTCTTATCAAGTTTTTTTATTATATGTTTTAAAGGGTTTGTTATAGGCTTAAAGGTTTCTTCTAACATATTAACTTTTTTTTTTTTTTAATATCCTAAGCTAATCCCGCGAAGCTTTTCGCTTGTCTGCAGGAAAGAAACCAGAGTCTCTGGTGGGAATCGAACCCACAACCCCGGTGCTGATAGACTAGCTAACTGCCAGCTAGCCTACCGGGGCACTCAATTTCATTAAGTTTAATATTTTTAAATTTTTCCTTTAATACCCCTCTGGTTTCAATAATATCTTTTAACAATTCATTATTTTTACTCATGATTGCTGAATGCATGTGTTTGTATTTTAAATTATAAACGATCAGCTTTATATCTGCTTTCGATCTGCGTCTCATCTGCTTTGTATCTGCTTTTGATCTACTTTGCATCTGCTATTGATCTGCTCTATATCTGCTTTCGATCTGTTTTATATAAAATCTTACTTATAATTGAATAAAATTATTAAATCCCTTTCTATAACGACCGTCTTACTGACAACAACAAACCATAATTTTCTTTCCAACATTCCTTACAAATTGTTATAAACTGTTTAAATGACATATCACCGATAACATATTATATATATGTATGCTTTAAATTAATTTCCTCTTGTTTAAATATTATAATTATATTTGCATTATCACGTATCAAATGTTTAGGAATTTTCGTATATGTTTGACATAATACAATCTATATGTTCATTTTTTGTATTTGTATTTATTAATTAGATTTTCTAACACAACAAGACACAATATCTTATAAATTATAGTATTCGAATCAGACACGTTAAGTTAAAAAAATTTAGTTGAATATCGTATATATTAATAGGCAAGTTGATTTCTTTTGCTCCCTTTTACGACTATACTATTCATTGGATTTTAACAAATTATACATCATTCGAAAGATATTTTTTAGTAGAAGAGGACAAAGTAAATTTTATTTAAATCGGTTTAGTATTTAAGGAGTTATAAGCGTTAGAAAGTGTTACTAATACATAGAAAATACTCACATACGTGAGAGCAAAAAAAAATGTAAACACCCTGTAGTAAATAAAATAGTCAGTTGCAAAAACCACTAACAAGTTCCTTACAATACCTGATTGTTGTAATTTTTTAATTTAATATTTTATATATGGGCATTTCCTGGGGTCACTAACGTACGTTCGTACGCTTTTGATTTACAAATAATATAGAAAACAAAACGTTTCCAATAATTTTTTTTTTTGGCGATTCGGTAGCATTTGGGTAGCTCTAAGTTTAGTGCAAAAGATGGATTTCATCGAGTTTAAATTTTTTATAATGATACATAGTTATAAACATGTGGTCACGAACGTACGCAAAATTGAAGTCAACTTTTGCTGACAGTACTGAAATGTAAAAATCTGCGTAATGGAGCGGAATATTCAAAAGTGATTAATTTATTTTAAGAGTGTATTAATGTACGTCTCCATCCAGTATTTACAAAATAAAATATCTCTCTTGGTTTTTGTTTAATTGGCTTATGTGCCGGACGCGAACCAATGATTTTTCCATATGTTTTTGTATTATTATCACCATGCATTTTCCCATAAATATCTTCAAATTTCCTTATTAAAAATCTTAATACTCCTTTTACAATTGATTGTAATGGAGAGATTATGAAGAAAGAGTGTAAATATAACATATTTTTTGCATGCAAAATAAGTATATAAAAATGTCTCTAGAAGTAGCTTAAATACTTAGAAAATATAAAATGTTACAGTTTTCAGCGTAATTTCCTCAAGTAACACTCAATTTACATGATGAATTTTATGACGTCCAATTTTAGACGTCATTTTTTTTGTTTGGTAGCAAGCGGTGCAGAGAAGAAAGAGGGGTAGAAAAATAGACATGATTTCTGTTTTCTCTTCCTCTTTCTTCTCTACACCGCTTGCTACCAAAAAAAAAAAAAATGTCGTCTAAAATTGGACGTCATAAAATTCATCATGTAAATTGAGTGTAAAATAGCTGAGATATACTATGAAACCATTCTTTTATAAAAACATAGACTTTTTTTTTAAAATAATAAACAATAAAAGACGATGATAATCAACATTTTATTTTTTCATCCTGGTAGACCATTCTGAGGAAATGCCCATATAGGTTTTTTCCTTTAAGTTTTCTTTTAAATATGACAACATTCGTATTTTTATAGATGGTGGAACATACTTATAAAACCAGTAAGCAAATCATATGTGTTAAAATTATGAAAAATTCCTTGCACCATAGATATCTATACACAGCTAGATACTTTAAGTAGAAATTACGGGCATTACTACACAGTAAAAACTTCGCCTACTTTTTTAAAATAAATAGCTACTTTCACTAATTATTTAGTAGCTTTCTTCTATATAACTACTATAATTACTTCTATAACTACTTATTTTTCAGATGTATGTAGGAAAAAAATAATGACTTACATAAAAATGTATTCATTTTGGGACATACCTTGTAAAATTCATTGGTTCTATCAGTAGAATTGGAAGTAGTATTTTAACTTTTTCCTGATTACTTAACACATTATTTTGCAGGCGTAGTTTTTACTGGGTAGGCAAAACATTTTTTTAGCCTGTTCCACTTTCAAATCTAAAAAAACAAGCTTAAGATTCTTCGTCTAAATTCGTTATTATTTACTTAATTTTTCTTTTTGTTAATTGCCAAAGGTATATTTCAAATATAAATGTATAGCACAAGTGCATTTTAATGTACATTTTTTGTTATGCAAATAATAAAACTTGTAAAAAATATTTTTTTGGCATTAAGTACAATTAGGGTAAAAGTTGTAAATTTTTTTTTGTATTAAGTACATTTAAAAAAATGCCATTTATCAACCATGTATCTGAAGTTGGCTGCAACAACGAATAAACAAAAATTTGTCAAATTAAACTTTGTGTGTCTAAACACCAAACAAAGTTTAAAAGAGAATTACAGAAGACTTTGCAAAGTAAGCTTTGCCTGTCTAAAAGGGGACTTACGTATATGCTTTTTTTGTGTAAACATAGTAAAAAGAACAACAACATTCGATTTCTCTCCTATGCCTTAAATTGGAGAACAGTAGAAAATAAGAAAAAAAAAGAAACGGACAATTTTAACTGTTTTGTTTTCTTTTTGGAAGAGTTGTTGTTTTTAAATGTTGCCGTTGATTTTTGCATAGGAATAATTTTAAATGTTACCGTTGATTTCAAAAATGTTGTGCATATGAATAATTTCAATGTCTCATTATTAGTATGGTAACAATGTAAAAATGGGTGTCTTTGACTTTTTTTTTATAATACGTTTTGGTGTTACTTTAAATTAATAAGTGCTTGCTGTTAATTAGTTTAGACTTGATTTAAGTAAAGTATTTATTGACTAAATTTATAATTGCATGAAATAGGTATAATTTTAAATTAAAAGTGACAAAGTTTTATGCTGATTTACTAAAATCTAAAAATCTTAAAAAAAGCCTCGCGGTGGTAACTGGACGAATGGAGTTGATAGGCTTTGAAGAACGCCTTTCACAATATTACGGAATATGTAATCGGTCTTTAACAAATCGAATGATTATACTTACATCTTAGACGTTTCTTTTAAGTGTGCATATAAATTTTAGCTACAGAATTAAAAGATAAAAAAAAATCAAATAAAATAATAACATAAATAAAAAAAATTATAACATAAATAAAATAATTTTGCGTTAGAATTTATACAAACAAAAAATTTATACAACGAAAAATATTCTAATAGTAATTTTCTAACCCTTATTGCGTTGCTAGTGGTTTGCAAATTATTTGGAAGTTGATTCCAGAGACGTATGGTTAGTATAAAGAATTGACATTCAGAAGCATGCATGGTCCCGGTGACGAAATTGAAGAATACCTTTTCCTCTGCACGATCTTGTAAACCGTAAACGTTTGCAAAGGTAATCTGGCTCCTTTGTCATAATAATTTTGTAAAGAAAAATAAGTTTTTAAATTATAAATAGTTTGGAAAATATATACTGAAAATACGACAGGAATATTGCGATACATTATCGAACCTTTTTAACGAGAATATATAGCGGATGATGTTGTTGTACGTTACGGTAATTTTACTCATGTCCTTTGTGTTACAACCAGTAAAAAATTCAGACGAATATAAAAGTGTAGGCAAGAGATAAGTTTTTGCTAGTAATATCCGTATTTTCAAAAGCGTACAGTGCTGAGTGGCATATAAATTGTATTATGTCAAACATATACGAAAATTCCTAAACATTTGATACGTGATAATGCAAATATGATTAAAATATTTATACAAGATGAAATTAATTTAAAGCATATATATAATATGTTATCGGTGATATGTCATTTAAACAGTTTATAACAATTTGTAAGGAATGTTGGAAAGATAATTATGGCTTGTTGTTGTCAGTAAGGACGATCCAATTAATGGCGGTTGTTGTAGAAAGGGATTTAATAATTTTATTCAATTATAAGTAAGATTTTATATAAAATAGATCGAAAGCAGATATAAAGCAGATCAAAAGCAGATACAAAGCAGATACAAAGCAGATACAAAGCAGATACAAAGCAGATCAGACGCAGATCGAAAGCAGATATAAAGCAGATCGTTTATAATTTAAAATACAAACACATGCATGCAGCAATCATGAGTAAAAATAATGAATTGTTAAAAGATATTGTTGAAACCAGAGCGGAATTAAAGGAAAAATTTTAAAATATTTAAGAAAGTTAATATGTAAGAAGAAACCTTTAAGCCTATAACAAACCCTTTAAAACATATAAATAAAAAAACCTGATAAGACAAAAAAAAAATCTTCTGGAACAGTACGATCGCCATCATATCAATCACTATATACACCATCTTCTCCATCACTACCCTGCGGCAAATTAGTGTCAATTGGTCCCACAGACTGGTCCTGGGAGATGTGAAAATAGAACAGGTACAAAAAGAAAGATCTCATGACCAGTGAAAGGAGAACCAATCATGTAACTGATTTACGAAGAACAAAAAGGTAGAAAAAGTAATGAATTACAGTACAGTCTTCACCGGTGGTGTGACACATTTTTTTTTTTGCTTTCTAAAATTTGGCTCTTGAATTTAATTCTAGGACTTGTTTTATTGAAATAATACTACATCGTATTGAAATAATATAATATTTTAGTAACTGTCACTAAACATGTCCGTTCAGAACAGATTTGTGACTGGTAAAATGGTGTCAATTGACCCCCTCCAATGACAACCCTTGTAAAAGTGATAGGTCTTATTCATAGAAAGTGTTCAAACTAGAACCGGTCTCTACCACCAAAGACCTATCACGGGACTACTTTGGTGTCAGTTCGCTTCCCTCTAGGGTATATATATCTAATTTAAATCAGAATCTTTCTTATATAGATTATGGTGATGGTGATAATAACGAAGCTAGTTTTGCTGGTTTTAATGAAGAAAATAGATCTAACTCCAATGTGGATTATGATGATGATATTGATAATGTTAGGTTTAATGAAGACAATAAATCTAATTATCGGGCCTGTTCTGAAAATCACGTGATTTAAAATCACGTGTTTTTGAAATCACACGTGTGATTTTCTGGTGTTCTGATAGCCATACCTTTTTTGTATTTCTCGGTGTGCTTTCTACAATTAAAGATTACACCAAAACATAAAAAAACGGGACACTAAAATATCACACGTGTGATTTTAGTAGGCACATGTGATTTGAAATCACGTGATTTGAGTGAAAGTGATTTGCAGAACAGGCCTGTACGATATGGATATTGATGATGATGACCATTACAATGAAGATAATAATGATAACAAAGTCTAATAAAAACAAATTAAAACGAATACGAACATTTAGCAACAACACATCTACTCTGCCTAATATAAAGAGAAAGAAAAATAATATGAAAATTTTACAATCAACAAAAACATCGACATTATTAAAACCTAACAATACTAAAAAACATATTTCACTAAAAACAACAACAACATCCACAGCACAATCGAAAAATGATAAAAAACCAAAAAAATCTAAAACGAAAGAATTATTCATTGCTTTCAAATTTCGATGAAGATGGTGATAGAAAACGCAACAAAATCACACATTTATTTTCCAAACGTAAAAGTAAAACACAATTAAATACCGATAAGAATCGAATTAAATTAAGTAATTCTAAATCAAATGAATCACCACTATATGAGAATATTATGTTGTTAATAAATACTAAAATGATTGATAGAATCTTTGGATTAAATATAGACCATGCTGGAAATTTTGATATGGAACAAACAAACTAAAATTTAATTACGATAACACTTTATATATAGGCTATAAAAAAATTTAAATTGACACCAGGATTATTTAAACTATTATTCCACATAAAACCTTTACATTATAATAAAATAGATTTAAAAAAATATGAAGATATTCTTATTAATATGAATGTACACAGACGTAACTATCATTCAAAAAAATAAATTAAAGGAATATGAATACATAATAAAAAAATTATTCAATACAAAAGGTAATATTCTTACTAAAGGTAGTGGATTATCCTTAAAATTAGTAGAAAAACGTAAGCCAAACTATATTTATTGGGATCATCCTAATGAATTAGTCGACAGGTTACTTATACTTCTTTCATTATAACCATAAAAACGAGATAATTTCAATTATTGATGAACTTAGAGAGGCTAATATAATTTATTAAAAACATGAGTTTTATAAATAAATTTGGAGAAATCAAAACACCTAAATACAAAGGGTAATATTCTTACTAAAGGTAGTGGATTATCCTTAAAATTAGTAGAAAAACGTAAACCAAACTATATTTATTGGGATAATCCTAATGAATTAGTCGACAGATTTCGTTTCCTCCTTTCATCGCAATGTGCTGGTCATAATAATCATAAAAACGAGATAATTTCAATTATTGAGGAACTTATAGAGGCTAATATATACTACGTTTATACGCACCACTTAATCGCAAATAAATATATTGCAAGTAGAGAAAATTGCTGCATAAGCAGTGAATTAAATTTTTATTTGCGAATAGCTAACTCACGAAAACAATTCCTGATTAACGACACTATTTGCAAATAAGATTTAAATCATTGCCACACTTTTAACCGTTTTACGTTTTTATTTCGATGTGGCACATTCATACGATAAAGAAAAGTAAAATTAATTTAAAATTGTGAAAATAAAATTCACAAATACACAATTTGGAATTTTTTCATTATTTATTAAAAAAAATAAACATACAGTGCTACCAAATGCATAAATTTTCCATCCGGCATTACATAAAAATAAGAATTTTCAGTAAGAAACTTGACATATAAACAGCAAGTTGGTTAATCGCAAATAATTTTTATTTGCAAATAGTCTACGTATAAACCTAGTAATAGTTTATTAAAAACATGAGTTTTATAAATAAATTTGGAGAAAGCAAAACACCTAAGTATAAATTTAAAGATTCAAAACTAAGACCAATTCTATTGATCTTGGTGTAAGCAATCATGTTTTTGATATGCAAAAAAAAATTAATATCTGGAGGAAAGAAATAAATTGCAAGCAATAACTAATCGATATGGTGAACATTACAATAATTATGCTTGGTCTTGGTGAGATCTAGATACTTGTTCCTGTTCCCCGCTTTAAGAAAACAAAAGAATCTGTCATAGAAGTAGCTAAAGAAATCATAGAATATTATAATTATAATGTATATAATTTAAATAAATGTAAAAATTGTACTTTTAATAAAATGAAAACATAAACATAAACATCTATCAAACTATTTGTTTTATTTTATAATTCATAAACATAGTATCTTTTTTTATAATATCATATTTCTATACAAACATAAAATAAATTCATTTACTTATTTTTTGTTTTGCTTTTTAATAATTTCCCAAGAATTTTTGTATTAGGACTTTTGCAAAAAATAGCTTTATGAAATTGAAATTTGTCACGTACATGCATATGATGAATTTCATGTAAAAATCGAGATGCATTGAACCCGACCCCCTCAGATATCGATGAAATTTTGTGCATAGCTAAATTTGATCAATACAAACAAACTCTCATTTTTAGAAATGACTGTTTTGCGATTTTTTGGGCGTGACACAGTGGGAACGTTTTCGAAAAAACGCGAAAATGGTCGAAAAGTGCTCCATTTAAACTACAATAACTCAGAATCGGCTAAACCGATTTCCATGATATTGGTATCATTAAAAAGATATTTTAACAGGCTTTATGACACGTTTGAGCCCTTAGTTCTGGCACATGGTGTCTACCTGAGGAAGAAAAAATAGACCTGAAAAAATCTTTGGAATGAAAAGGGCAACAATTTTTTTGTTCTATATATATTTCTCTTTATTATGGGTAAAGTAATAAATGTTTATGACAAAATAGAAAATTATTATGAAGAATACATTGATTTTTTTATTCAGAATTTTGCGGAATTACTAGAAGTGACACTACTTAAAAAATTATATAAAAAAAACTAAAAAAGAACCCATTTTTATTTTTTGATATGGTATAGATGAAGGATAAACCTTTCTAAAAAATTAATACACTGTAAAAAAAACCTTGATCTTTTTGGTTTTTTCGTCAGTTAAAATTTTTTTTTGTTATAAATTTTTTTACAGTGTATTTTTTTTTTTTTTAACGTGTCATAAAGCCTGTTAAAATATCTTTATTAATGATACCAAGATCATGGAAATCGGTTTAGCCGATTCTGAGTTATTGTAGTTTAAATGGAGCTCTTTTCGACCATTTTCGCGTTTTTTCGAAAACGTTCCCACTGTGTCACGCCCAAAAAATCGCAAAACAGTCATTTCTAAAAATGAGAGTTTGTTTGTATTGATCAAATTTAGCTATGAACAAAATTTCATCGATATCTGAGTTGGTCGGGTTCAAAATTTCAGTTTTATCTCGATTTTTAAATGAAATTCATCATATGTAGAATTCATTAGAAAAATAAAAAGGTTTCATATTACAAAAAAAGACAATTATAAAAAGGAACAACTAGCAGATATTATAAAATATTTTTTTTTTTTTTAGTTTAAATTCTTACATTATTATTTAACCCATTTTTTATTCTTAGCAATTACAGTCCTTTATAGACCAATACTTCTGCGACTATCGTTCTCCATTTATCTCTGTCAATGGCCTTTTGTTTATAGTTTTCAACTTTGATTACTTGTAAATCTTCTTCAACATCATCTTTCCACCTTTATCTTGGCCGTCCTTTTTTCTAATACCTTCTGGTTGTTGTTCAAAATCTTTCTTCACTGTCATGCAGTCGTTCATTCGTAAAACATGTCCAAGCCAGCTTATTCGCTGTGCTTTTATAAAACGTATAATATTTTGATTTTCATTAAGTATCTCTAACTCATCATTGTACCGGGATCTGTACAATCTTTCTTCAATTTCAATTGGGACAAAGATTTTACGTAGAATTTATCTTTCAAAACAAAGTAGTTGATGTATGTCTGATGTTTTTAGTGTCCAAATTTCACTCCCATACAATAGGACTGGTCTAATAAGTGTTCTATATAGATTAAGTTTCAGCTTCTTAGATAACAAGGAGGATCTAAAGAGTTTTAGATGAAGAAACCAGGTTCTATACGCAGATTGGATGCGATCTTGTATTGCTACAGTGGTGTCCCCATGTGAACTTAGATTGATTCCAATATATTTAAATTCTTTAACAGATTCGTACACATTATTAGATATAACAAGGTCTGGTGAGTCTTGCTGTATGTGTGAACGGAGCATATATTTTGTTTTTGTTCTGTTAATCATCAGTCCTGTAGTCTGCGCTGCTTCTTCTAATTGTTTAAAAGTATCTTTCAGTATGTTTCTACTTCTGGCAATTATCAAAATATCATCTGCGTAAGCGCAAATTTGAGTGGATTTATTGAAAATGGTGCCTTTTTGATCTATTTCTTCTACTACTGAATGTAATACTAGATTGAAGACGAGAGAGGATAACGCATCTCCTTGTTTTACTCCGGAAACAACGTCGAATGTGTTTGAGAATTCGCCTTGTATTATTACCCTGGCGTTTGTATTTGTTAATGTCATATTTACTAAATTTACAAGTTTGCACGGTATTCCCATTTCCAAAAGACGTAGTGAAATTACGGTTCTATCTAGGCTATCAAATGTTTGTTTAAAATCTACAAATAGGCAATGTATATCCATCATGTATTCATAGCATTTTTCAAAACTTGAGTTATGACAAACCCTTGATCTGTTGTAGATCTATTTTTTCTGAAGCCACATTGGTAATCGCCTAATATATTTTCTGCATAATCATTTAGACGTTCATAAAGCATATTGGTGAAAATTTTATATCCACAGTTAAGAAGTGAAATACCACGATAATTGTTGCAGTTTGTCTTATCTCCTTTTTTGTGGATAGGCACGATTATGCTTGTCAGCCATTCGGTCGGGAGAGTTTCATTATGCCAGATATCTAGGAGGATTTGATGTATGTAGTTATGACATTTATCTCCAGCGTATTTTAATAATTCGGCAACTATGCCATCTTCACCGCTGCATTTATAATTCTTCAATTTGTTTAATGCTATTTTTGTGTCTTCTAACGTTGGTTCTCCAACATCTATTTCATTTATATTCGTCAATGACTCCTTGTGGTTAATATTAGGTTTATTTAAAAGTTCATTGAAATATTCTCTCCATCGGTTTACAATTTCATTTTTATCACTTATTGGGGTTCCGTTTTTGTCTTTACTAATATTCGTTCTTAGTTGAAAATTCTTGGTTTGTCGCTTTATATTTAGATACATATTCCTAGACGCCTTCTGACCATAGTTGTTTTTTATATCTTTAACTTTCTCTTTCATGCATGCTTTTTTTTTTATTTTTTATTAGCTTCTTAGCTGCTTTTCTCTTTTCATTATAATTTAGCTCATTTTCACGAGTATTATTTGCCAACCATTGCCTTCTTGCTTCATTTTTTTCATCATTTGCTTGTCTGCAGGATTCGTCGAACCATTCATTGACGATTTTGTTTTTTGTGCCTATGGTATTTGTGGCGACGTCGATAATGCAATCTTTTAAATTGCTCCATCGTTGGGATAGTTCACCTTCTTCCCTAAGGTTATTGATTTTAAGGATGAGGGTATGGTATATTTTGCGTGTATTCTCATCGGATACAATGGCTTCGGTGTTCCAGTTTTTCTTTATAAATCGATTTTTGCTGTTTATTGTGGATATTCTCTGACGTAGTTTTGCTAAGACTAGAAAATGATCTGAATCACAGTTAGCGCCTTTGTACGTTCGGGTATCAGTAACTGTGGTTGCGTTTCTTTTATCAATTAAAATATGATCGATTTGATTGTATACATTTCTACCTGGCATTTTCCATGTTTGTTTGTGAATTTTCTTATGTTTGAAAGAAGTACTGCTTATCCATAATCCATTGGCGGACGCAAAATAACATAGTCTCAGTCCGTTGTCATTTGTGTTGGTGTGTAGGGAAAATCTTCCAGCTACCTTTCCGACTATAGATTCTTCTTTGCCTATTTGGGCGTTGAAATCGCCAATTACATTAATTATATCATGCCTACTTATCTTTGATATAGCAGCGGTTAATTTATCATAAAATGTATCTTTTAAGTCATCGGAGCTAACTTCTGTGGGTGCATAAACAGAGAGTAGTGATATGTTCTGAAATTTGCCTTTTAGTCTGAGATAGCATATTCTATCATTTATGGGTTCGAAGGCCATTATACTGTTTCGTATATATTTGCTGACGTAAAACCCAGTACCTCTTTGTCCTGAATTTTGGGAACCGCTGTAGTAAATACTGTAGTTTTGATTTTTAATTTCACCGTGATCACTCCATCTAATTTTTTGAAGATTAACCCATTTAAGCCCATAAAAACACTACCGGAAAAAAATTAAATAATGTTTTTTTTATTATTAAATTCATTACATATAAACAAACAACCAAAAAAATACGAAATTTTTTTTAAAAAATCATGTATTGAATAATGGTAAAAACTTTGTCGTAAGACTCAAAAAAGGAATTGTTCCCAAATTGGCACAGTGAGTTTTAATGGGTAAATGTATTTAAACACCGCAACATCTGCTCAACTTATACTCAAATTTCTTTGTTTTTCCAAGAATTATTAGATTATTAGATTAGGACTATAACAAAAAAGTAAACCACCCTACATGGTTGTATCTGCGACCTGTACCTCAACCACGACAGTCGCATTTAAACACAACCACGACAATCATATTTACGCACACACACACACACAGACAATAGAAGTGGAGGTGCTAGCAAATTGCAACCCTGCAAATGATAGGACTAGTTCAAACACGCGTGTAAAATAAAGCCTCACAAGGGACTAGTTCAAAAGTAACCCCGACGTAGGTACAAACATGGTCTATTTAACATTACGATGTCCAATGGTAGGACCATATAACCCAGCTTTGGATAACAAAGGAGTAGTCTCAAAACTACTCCATGGTATACTCAAGAGGATTAGTTTTGAAGTTGTTAAAAAAACGAAGACATGTCGCACAGTGCTTTGGCCCATAGACATAAATCAAAAAAAAAACAAGTCTTATATTGTACTTAAAAATGTACAGATCGATAGATAACAAAATAATTAAAATGTATTTTGAAGAATTTTTAAGATTTAACTCTTTTTGGCGGCGCTAGAGGGCGCCAAAGTTTGAGAATTTATAGTAAAAATGGCCAAACAACTACTTGAGTTTTACATGCTTTAGGAAAACTGTTGTAAAACTGTTGTTTTTTAAAGCACGAGATTGAAATTTTTTTCTGTAGTAGTTTACTGTATTAAGAACTAACTACAAAAAAATTTTATTGAACTATTTTCTCAAAAGTGTTTTTTAATGGTTTAAAAAATGCTTATTATTTACTTAAGCTCTAAAAATTTTCTAACTTTGATGGAATATTAAAAAAAAAAAAAAATACCGTCTATGGGTTTTTTTCTGATTTCGAATATTTAAACTGTTTTCTAATAACTCCAAGAAAAACAATTGAAAAAATTTTACCACAACTTAAAAAAAAAATTTTTTTTTAATGGCTATTTTCATGATTTTTGCTCAAATTTTGATAGTTTTCAGAAGTTTAAAAGACAATTAACTTCAAATACTGTGAAATATTAATTCAAACTTATATCGTTCAATAAAAAACAACAAAAATCAAAATATGTATAAAAATTTTTTTGTGTTTGCCTGCATTTTACGGCATAAGAGGGCGCTGAAATCACAAATGCCCTTGGTTTTTTATTGTTTTAAGAAAATAATTGTTAAAAATTCATTTTCTGTATTACGAGATTCAAATTTTTTTCTGTAATATTAAAAAAAAAAGAAAAATACCGTCTATGGGTTTTTTTCTGGTTTCGAATATTTAGACTGTTTTCTAATAACTACAAGAAAAAAAATTTAAAAAATTTTACCACAACTTGAAAAAAAATTTATTTAAAAAAAATGCTATTTTCGTGATTTTCGCTCAAATTTTCATAGATTGAATTAGTTTAAAAAAAATAAACTAGGAACATAATAAGAAATATTAGGGTATTAAAGTGGCTTTATGTAATCATAATGAAACGTAACTGATAACTAAAATAAATTTCAGGGTGCTTGTCCGAAGAAGCATTGGAAGCCAACCACAAAATCGTGAGAAAAACAAGACTGTCCCATACGTGAAAACCGTCACAAAGAGACACTCATAAAGATTTAATGACTCATTTAATACATTCCTCAGATCCGTTGTTACCCAGCGGGAAGATGTAATCAATAGGAAACGAGAATGTAATACATATATTGATAAATATTTGATTCCATAACTCATTATTCTTAACACAGCACATGTCCTAGGATTGTGATAAATTATTTAAATGTATACTGGGAATGACTTAAATAATTCTAAAAAATACGAATAATTGTCACGAACAGAAGAAAAAACACGAACCATTTTTACGAATGGAAACAATACATTCCTTGTTCTGCAAATGTGAGAATATAAGTGGTAATCAAATCATAATTATTGTGTCAATAAAATTACCTTCTCGATTCCCATGAATGCATTATTATTCTTTCGAAAATAACACATTATTTTTTTAGTTATTTATGTAATCAATTCCTTATTTTCCCGCTGGGTATCTTCAAACAGGAATCCAAAGACTAAAAAAATATATTTTTTGAAGAAGTTGAGAAATATATACTGAGAGAAAATGTACCAGTTAAAGATGACGAAACAAATGTTTCGTTGAGCAGCAATATTTTTTGGAAGAATTCAGTACTGAAGATGATTTATTGTAATTAAAAAATATGAACATACATATGTAAATAAATTAGGAATATAATAAGAAATAATTCCAAATAATTCATTAGATCGGCTCAGAATCACTTTCTGAGTCGATCTAACGATGTCCGTCCGGCCGGCGGTCCACGCAACCTTGTGCATACAGATCGCAAATTCGGAGACAATTTGATGAAATTTGTCCCAGAGGCTCTGACTGGTACAAGGACCAAGCCTATTAAAAATGGAACGAATCGGTCCATAATTTTACAAAAGCCATCTTTTTACATCGGCAAGATTAAATTTGGTACAAACCAAACTAATTTTATTGCAATCAAAATCAGCTTATCAAATTGTATTGGAATCTTTCTATTTTTGAACATAGCTCCCATACAAATCATTCTCCCGAAAAAGCTTTTAATGCCAGCTTCCTTAAAAATATTAGTATTTACATACAAATTGGCGACAATGACTTTTACGATAGCTACTAAGTCATGACAAAATGTTGTCCAGATAGGTCCAAAATAAACTATAGGTTCCATATAAACCCTCATCCAAAAAACTCATATATGGAGCTCAAGATATCTAAACAATATTCGGGAGAAAGAACTTTTAAACGAATCTTAACCTCATAACATAATTTTGTTCTGGCGGGTCCATGATTGCCCATGGGTCCCAAATAGATTACACTCTAGGAAATTTGTTTTTAAATACTATACTATAGGGTATCACATGTTCGGGCTTGACCGATTATACTTTCTTACTTGTTATTTTTGCAAGAGCATTTTAAGCGTTTTTAACTCATTTTTCGTTAAATGATGTTTTTGTATTTTTCACATTAATAATCCGATTCTACCAAAATTCGGCACACATATATCAATTTCCATACCAAATTTTATTACGATTGGATCATTTTTGAAAGTGCTATAGCAATTTTAAGAAAAAGGATATATGGCAGGACCTGGAGTCCTTGTTCAGATTTAAATGAAAATTTGCACACACGTTGCTAGTTGTGTGTGTATTAGCCTGACCATTTTTTTCTTTATTTTTCAAAGTATTATTAGATTATTAGATTAGGACTATAACAAAAAAGTAAACCACCCTACATGGTTGTATCTGCGACCTGTACCTCAACCACGACAGTCGCACTTAAACACAACCACGACAATCATATTTACGCACACACACACACACAGACAATAGAAGTGGAGGTGCTAGCAAATTGCAACCCTGCAAATGATAGGACTAGTTCAAACACGCGTGTAAAATAAAGCCTCACAAGGGACTAGTCCAAAAGTAACCCCGAAGTAGGTACAAACATGGTCTATTTAACATTACGATGTCCAATGGTAGGACCATATAACCCAGCTTTGGATAACAAAGGAGTAGTCTCAAAACTACTCCAGTATACTCAAGAGGATTAGTTTTGAAGTCGTTAAAAAAACAAAGACATGCCGCACAGTGCTTTGGCCCATAGACATAAATCAAAAAAAAAACAAGTCTTATATTGTACTTAAAAATGTACAGATCGATAGATAACAAAATAATTAAAATGTATTTTGAAGAATTTTTAAGATTTAACTCTTTTTGGCGGCGCTAGAGGGCGCCAAAGTTTGAGAATTTATAGTAAAAATGGCCAAACAACTACTTGAGATTTACATGCTTTAGGAAAACTGTTGTTAAACTGTTGTTTTTTAAAGCACGAGATTGAAATTTTTTTCTGTAGTAGTTTACTATATTTAGAACTAACTATAAAAAAATTTTATTGAACTATTTTCTCATAAGTGTTTTTTAATGGTTTAAAAAATTCTTATTATTTACTTAAGCTCTAAAAATTTTCTAACTTTGATGGAATATTAAAAAAAAAAGAAAAATACCGTCTATGGGTTTTTTTTCTGATTTCGACTGTTTAAACTGTTTTCTAATAACTCCAAGAAAAACAATTGAAAAAATTTTACCACAACTTAAAAAAAAAAAATTTTTTTTTAATGGCTATTTTCATGATTTTTGCTCAAATTTTGATAGTTTTCAGGAGTTTAAAAGACAATTAACTACAAATACTGTGAAATATTAATTCAAACCTATACCGTTCAATAAAAAACAACAAAAATCAAAATATGTATAAAAATTTTTTGTAGTTTTGTGGGCATTATTGAAGCTAAAATTACATTTTTCCATTTCAGGACACATGGGAGGTAGGCGTGTCCTTGAACCGATTTCTCCAAAAATTCATATTTTTCTTAACCAAGCTATTTTATGCTAGTCTACGAAATTTCTGACAACTCCTTCTATTTATGTCCCTTCGTTATATGGAGACAAAGCACTGTGTGTCGTCTCACTACAAACAATTTTTAACAATGATATGGTCCATGCTTGCATTACATTGGAACCAGTCCAGGGAGTAGTCCGTTTAATTAAAATGGATTAGGTAGTCTAATATACACACATATACGGCTCAGCCATCTCATAAAACATATATTGTAGTGCTGGGATGACCCCAATAAGAAATTGACTTAAACATATTAATGTTGCATTAACATTCACACATATAGCGAAAGATGAATTAATGACCTTAATTAACTCAACTGTAGAAAACCGACCGACCGATCATATATGCCGACTCAAACCAACGTAGGTTTAATATTACAAAAAAAGTTTCATTCCAGGAACGGAACCACGGTTTTATCTTATTCTTTTTAACAATGCAAACACAAATTTTTTTATTTTCAAACCAGCCAGCCAGAAGGACAGACGGATAAATAAAGACTATTTTGCTTATACAATTATAATTATTTACTCAAATCAAGCCATTAATCTTATTTTGTATGGATTGATGGAAAGTGATACCGAACTGTCCAATACATACTACTCGGATTTCATGTCAAGTGAACCAATTTTTAAATCTTTGTCTTCCGATTTGGATGAAATTTGCACCAAGATTAGTCCTACTGGATAGTAGCTTAGACACAAATTTTCATCAAGAGTGGTCAGAAAGTTCCTGAGTTAGGGGGGGGGGTCAAAGTTTGACTTTTCGATCAAACAGCTGTTCTTTCTCATCCATGTAACTTATTACCTTTAGATGTTAGCAAAATTTGTCACAAGTAGCTTAGATAGCTATCTGATCAATATTTTGAAATCTTTTTTTTTAATTTTGTTTAATCGGGAATGTTTTTTTTTTTTTTGCTCAAAAGAAAGCTTATGTCTGTAGTTTTAGTTGCTTTTTGGGATGCGAGTGGCTTATGTATAAAAAATTAATTTCTGACTCAACACGAGGGGTTTTCAATTTTAAGCAACTCTTTCAGTTTCTTTACAATTCTTCTTTGCCCAAAAGAATAAAGCATTCGAATATAAGACGCGATCGTTAATGCGATAATCGACAGGAAGGGCAAAGCTAAGCCCATATGGTGGAATGCGGAAATTGCTGAAAAACGCAAAGAAAGCCGGAAACTCTTAGTCCTCAGTGAATGGATTCAAAAACCTTATCAGGAAGGCCAAGAGATTGTCATGTAGGAAACGTAAGATGTTATCCTCTAAACCAGCTATTCCATCATACATGTATATGGAAGATAGATGGATCCTGGACCACAAACAATCGGGACACCGATGAAGTCCTGCAGGTTGTACTGATGATGTGCCAAGGGAGGAAACATTTAGTGGCGCTCGGGATGTCTCTAATATTCCGACAACTCGCCATCGTGTGGAATGGGCGGTCAAAAGCTTCCATCCCTTTTAATCTCCAGGCCCTGATGGCATTATCCCAGCGGATCTCCAAAAGAACCTGGGAATATTGATGCCATGGCTTTTGGCAATATTTAGAGCTTGCCTGAGTCTCTCACATAACCCATCATCTTGGACAACATATAAAATCGTCTTCATTCCCAAGGGAGGGAAGACATCTCACATTATAGCTTAAGACTTTAGACCAATTGGTCTTTCCTCCTTTTTTTTACTGAAAATACTGGAGAGGATTTTGGATATCCATATTAGATCATCATTAGGACATAGCTCCTTGTCACTGGCTCAGCACGCCTACACAAAGGGAAGGTCCACTGAAACTGCGATTCACTCATTGGTGGGCCACATAGAGAGATCCCTGCACTTCAAGGAATTTGCTTTAGTTGCATTCCTGGATATTGAGGGAGCTTTTAACAACGTTAGACCTGTAGTGCAGTGAATCACTATGCTCTTTAAACCACAATTGTTTCGTTTAAAAATGTTAACAACAATATTAACCATTTTGACATTCACTAACACTTTTAACGACATCTGCTGGTGTTTAAAACCAGCTGTTTCAGTCAGCTGTTATTTTTAACAAAAGAAATTGTGGTTTATTAACACCAACATTTTTGGTGTGGTTAAATCAGCTTAGAAAAGTGTTTATTTATCGTTGTTCCTATATAGTCGATAAATAATATTGCTTTGAGGTATTTAGCCTACAATTTATTCACTTCTTGTCACACACCAATTTTCCGTGGAGCTTCTTATTTATTTATCCAAAAGCCAACCATTTGACAAGAATAAAATTTTTTTTCATTATTTATTTATTGAATCTTCATATATTAAATATGAACTAACAATAATTTATCAAATCTTATCCTAATGCTTTATTTTATGTCCTGCCAGTGCCAGACAAAAATTTTCTTCATCACGGGTGCTGTTCACATATATAGGTGTTTATCGCTAATCTTAATGAGTAAGTGCTGCAGTATCTCTTCTCCTTAAGCGAGAGTTTGCGCTATCATTCAAAATATTTCGAGCTAGTGGCTTTGGGTGCAACTCTAGCCTTTTCAAATATTTTACCGCATACTTCGTAATAATAGTCCTTACCAGTGGCACATTGAGATCCTTGTGGATATTTGAGTTTTTAACATACCAAGGGGCAGCTGTAATTATTCGAAGAAGTTTATTTTGGCGCCTTTGAATTTTTTCGATATTTGAGGCCGAGGCAGTGCCCCATAGTTGAATACCATATTGGCTTTAAAATAGCGTTGTAAAGTAGTTGTTTGCAATCGAGACAAAGAACAGAATTTCTTCCAATAAGCCAGTTAATTTGAATTGCTTTTAGTTTCATTTATGTTAGTTTTGCTTCTATATGGCATTTCCATGTTAAACGCCGATCTAGATGAATACCGAGATATTTGACATGCGATTGTTGAGGCACTAGTTGATTATTGATTTTTATAGGGGGACATGTTTCCCGACGCAAGGTGAATGTTATATGTACGCATTTTTGCTCATTGACCTTTATTCTCCATTGTTTTAACCACAATTCTAGTTGAAATATATGATCCTGCAGGTATCGAGATGCTTCACGACTGTTCTCGTGTACGCTTAGAAAAGCTGTATCATCAGCAAAAGTTGAGGTTAGGATGTAATTGTTTGTTGGCATGTCCGAGGTATATATAAGGTAAAAAAGCGGGCCCAGGATGCTTCCCTGAGGGACTCCAGCTTCAATTGGCTGAGGAGAACTTAAAAAATAAAAAATCACCTTCTTTAATAATAAATTTTCGACCGACCAGGTAGCTTTCTAACAGCTTGTGTGTATTAACCGGTAGGTTTAGCTTCAATTTATGTAACAAGCCTACATGCCATACTTTGTCAAAAGCTTGAGAAACATCTATGAAGAGAGCGGAGCAATATTTTCTTTTTCAAAGGTTTTTCTTATGGCGTTTACTATCCGATGGATTTATTCAATTGTGCTATGATCTTTTCTGAAGCCGAATTGATGATGAGGTATAGACCCATTATCATTTAAAATTGGGGTTAATTTTGACGCTAAGAGCTTCTCAAACAGCTTTGATATATAAGATAATAAGCTAATAGGCCTATATGACTCAACTTTTGTGTGATCTTTTCCTGGCTTTAGTATCATCGTTATTAAGGAGACCTTCTATTCTTGAGGGTAGTATTTAAGGCGTAAAATAGCATTAAAAATATAAAGAATAATTGTCTTTGCTATGCGAAGTAGCTCCAACAGCATTTTGATACTAATCTTATCAATGCCAGGTGCCTTCTTGGTGTTTAATTCACAAATAGCCCTTTCTATTTCCCTTATCTCAAATCTTGGGGGGATAGCTGCTCTAACATAAACAGGCGGCAACTCGTCCGCTATATCGTCAGGTATATTTGGGGTAAATACGTTTTTCAAATTATTTATAAACAGGTTTCCTTTTTCATTATCTTTTCTTGCCCAACTTCCATTCAGGTTTCTTAATGGTGGTTTCGAGATAACTGGTCTTTTGAGTTTTCTAGCTGCACGCCATAAGGAGTAGTCTGATTGTGAAGTTGCATCCAAGTCCTTAAGATATTTTTCCACGGAAGCCGTTTTCTGAGTGTGCAGCAATTTTCTTAGCCTTTTTGTACACTCTTTTAATTCATATTTAAGTTGAGGGGATCTGTGCAGTTGCCATTCTCTTCGCCCTCTCCTTTTTTCATTCAAGAGGCACTCGACATATGTAAAATATGTTTTATTATTATTGTTTTTTTTTAGGGTTTTGCTGCAATGTTGAACTGCTAGTTTAAGATAACTGTCAAAATTGACAATAGAGAGATCCACATTTTCCGGTGTGCTAAGAGGTATATTTTCTGTGCAATGGGTACTGAGATATTTGTTATATTTTAACCAATTTATTTGTGTAGCTGACGCCGCTATGTAACCAGAGGGAGATACATTTCTATTGGTGTTTGTTATAGTAACTATTGTAGGTGTGTGATCAGAGGATAATTCTAACGAAGCTTCAACGTGAATCGTTTCTGTGGGGATGTTTTTAACCACGCCGAGATCGATGACATCTGGAATTTTTTGCGGATCAGCAGGCCAATATGATGCTTGCCCGCTCGCGACAACATTTAAGTTCATTTTAGAGATTGTATTATACAAAACATGACCCTTTGGCGTTATTAGTTGTGACCCCCACAAGGTATGTTTAGCGTTATAATCGCCAGCAGCCTGGAGACAGGGCCCCAATAACTTATAATATTTATAATATTGGCTTTCTGATATTGCAAATCTATGTGGTGAGTATAAGGATGAGATTACTATGTTTCGATTCAGCTCTTCAACACAAATGTTCGTTGCTTGGAGATAATCTTCACGATGATCACACATTGGGTAGTATTTGATTCGGCTTTTTATCAAAATGGCAGAACCTCCACAAGCTCTATCTCGAGGGTCCTTGGTATCTTATAGTGTATAACCATTGATTTTAAACGTATTTCTTGAGGTCAAATGAGTTTCAGAAACCATCATGACATCAATTTGTTTATTTTTAAGAAACTATTCTAATTCATTTTTATGATGGCTGATGCCGTTTGCGTTCCAAAACGAAATTTTTAAACAGTTCATGGTTTGTTAAGTACAGCTTGCAATAACATCGATTCTAAGAATCTCCTGCATCATATTACCCATTGTGTTTTTAAAATTATTTACTGTTTGCCCTAATGTTTCCATAGTTTTTTCTAAACGACTTAAATTAGAAACTGTAGTTTCATCATTACTTGACGAAGCTCCTTGCATTGGCATGTGGTTTGATTTTAGGACGTTAGCATAAGAAGTTCTGTTATATTTAGGCTGCGGAGCCTGAATGTCATTAGTGTTTACTTGATTTGGTACCTGAATTTGAGGGGGATTAGTTTTTGGTTTAGCTGACTGCTTGACGATAGTATATACAGGGCATCCTCTATAATTGGCAGTGTGATTGCCGCCACAGTTGCTACATTTTTTTACATAGGGGTAATTTTTAGACTTATCGCACTGGACTGTACCATGTAATTCACCACATACTACGCAAACAGGGGGTAAATAGCAGTATGCCTTAGTATGGCCAAATTCTTGGCAGTTAAGACATTGAACGGGACCATTTCTTTTGTGCGGCTCCTCTATAGTCATTCTTCTGTAAAGAATATATTTTTCATTATAAATAGGATGCGTTTCATTTTTTTTAAGCTTAACGTCGCCAGCTATAACTCCACTCGAAATAATGGTTGGGGATTTTTTTCCCTATTTTTAATATTTGTAACGTTTTTTATTTTAAAGCCTTTCTCTTCCAAAAAGGTTTTAATTTCTTCGGGGTCCACGCATGAGTCTATGCCCTTTATCACTACCTGAAGACCTTTGCTGCTCTTCAGCTGATATGTATAAAAGCTTTTTTTAAGGGCTTCGAATTTGTTTGTAAGTTTACGAAAATCATTCTCATGATTAACCTGTATTTTTGTTTCGTTTATATTACCACGCTTGATTGCCGCTACGTAAAACGAATTCTCACCCATTGCCGAGATCACGCTCTTTATTAACTCACTTGAGTTTTGCTCCCTAAGATATATTGGGGGTGGCTTAGAAAATTTTATGACGTTTGGTGCTTCTGAGGATTCGTCCTCAAGAATTGCAAAACGATTTTGTGAATTTATCCTATCAAAAGATGTTACTTTTGAGGCCGAAACAACAGCTAAAGAGGTAGGGCTGCGACCCCGTTTAAGCACTGTCATATACCCGTCCATACCTACTTGTACTTGAGGCTTTTGACAACTTTTTACTAGAGGGTTTTCCATAGTGACTGTGTTTAAACCAGCCATCGGCAAAATCAGGGCGCCGCGTTTTCTCTATTCTCTTTTATTACGTACGTGTGCACACACATAGTAGAGAATTAAACAACATTAATCAGTCTAGCTTGAGCATTCAACAAGGCAGATCGTGTTATCGCTTGTTGCTTAAAATAAAATTAAAATCAGCGTTGCCATATAAAAAAATTTGTCCCCACCAAAATGGTAGATGAATATGAATTGAATTTTTTATTTTCAGAAAATTATTTTGGCAAACCAGAATGTTTGGTTTGTCAGCGTACTTTGTCACGGATTAAAACCCATGACATGCAAAGGCATCTTCAAGCATTTCACAAAGAATATGAAAGTATTACTGGTGATGCAAGAGAAGCCCTTGTTGTTAATTTAAAGAAAACTTTTTATGAAAAAATGATTGCTGATGCGGAACTAAACTCGAAAGAAGCAGTCGATTTTTCATTAAAAAGAAAGGCATCTTTCGTTGTTGCTGCGTCTCTAGCTAAACGTTGTCGTCCTTTTGAAGATGGCGACTTTTTTAAAGAGCTTAGCAGCGATGTTTTAGAATGTTTTGGCGAAAAATCTGAAGAGATACGTAAATTGATAAATGATATTCCCCTCTCCGCTCGCACAATTGTTCGACGGACTGAGCATATCAGTGCCTTCATCTTTTCAAACATCAAGAAAAGAATGCTTAATTGCAAATTTTTTTCCATATGCTTAGATGAATGCACGGATATGAACGACATAGCTCAGCTTATTATCTGTATAAGGACTGTTAATGAAAATTTTGACGTGCACGAAGAAATGTTTTCCCTATACGGCCTTCACAACAGTGTGAAAGGAAAACTTATTTTTGATATCGTGAATGAAAATGTTCTTTCTTTTACAGATAAGAATAAGTTTTGTTCTGTATGTACTGATGGTGCCAATGTAATGGTGGGTAAAAAAGAGGGTTTTGTAGGACATTTGCTAAAAAGCAATTTAGATTTGTATGTTTTTCATTGCATTGTTCACCAACAGGCATTATTTTCAAAAAGTTTGAATGTATTGAATACAATGAAAATTGTCGTTCAAATTGTTAACAAAATACGTGGAGGCCATAATGCCTTAAGTCATAGAAAATTTAAAGATTTTCTTGAAGCCGTGCATGCTGAATATGGGGATTTGGTTTTGTATACAGAAATAAGGTGGTTAAGCAAAGGTCGTTGTCTTCAAAGACTTTTTAGCCTTCGTAAAGAAGTCATAACGTTTTTGGACGAAAATGTAACAAACGAAACTAAGGCATTGTCTAAACATTTGAAAGACAAATACTTTTTATTAGATTTTGCGTTTTTGACTGATGTAACAGAATTTGTCAATCAACTTAACATCCAGTTGCAAGGAAAAACCAAAACAATTTTTGAGCTATTTTCTGCACTTAAACAATTTATAAGAAAAGTTGAAATTTTAATACAAAACCTTAAAAATAACAATTTAATAAGTTTAACAAGAACATTTGAAATTTATAGTGAAGTTTCAAATAGCAATAGCAAACTAAATGAGTATGTAAATGTGCTCCAATCTCTGTTAAATAATTACAACAATCGTTTTCATGATTTTAAAAAAATTGAAAATTTGATTGAAATGCATAACAACCCTTTGTTATGTAATATTGAACTACATAATCACGATCTTAAAGCAGAACTTATTAAAATGAGGGAAGATCTAGCTTTACCATTTACTAATGGAATTGAGTTTTGGAGAAATATTTCTGAAGATCTATACCCGAAAGCTAAAAACGAAATTTTTAAATTGTATGCAATGTTTGGATCGACCTACATTTGTGAGTCAACATTTTCGGCACTTAAACACATTCAAACTAAAAGTCGAAATCGTTTGACTGATAAGCATTTAGAAAATCTGTTACGCATAAAATCCTGTCCATATGAAATAAATATTGATGATGTAATAAAATATGAAGTTTGATATCAAAATTTTTTTGAAACGCAAAATCTAATAAAAAGGATTTGTCTTTCAAATGTTTAGACAATGCCTTAGTTTCGTTTGTTACATTTTCGTCCAAAAACGTTATGACTTCTTTACGAAGGCTAAAAAGTATTTGAAGACAACGACCTTTGCTAAACCACCTTATTTCTGTATACATAACCAAATCTCCATATTCAGCATGCACGGCTTCAAGAAAATCTTTAAATTTTCTATGACTTAAGGCATTATGGCCTCCACGTATTTTGTTCACAATTTGTACGACTATTTTCCCTGTTCTCATTATATTCAAACTTTTTAAAAATAATGCTTGTTGGAGAATAACACAAAATTTTCATAACACTTCTTATACAGATAATAAGATGAGACATGTCATTTATAGCAGTGCATTCTCCTAAGCATATGGCAGCAAATAATCATGCAAAAATTTGTATCCATATGATATATTACATATTGAAGATGTAATGTATCAAAATATGTTAACGATTGGAGATTCTTACTTTTAAATTGGGGATATGAGAAAAATGTTTTTTCTGGCAACACCGGTTCGTGGTGAGAGGGAGAGCGAATATAACGCACATAATCGCAAAATGTAATAGTATAGGTTGCCGATGGCTGGTTTAAACTCATGGTATCATTTCCTTCTAAATTTGTTTTTGCGGTCGCGGCAAAACTTTCGGACTCAGCAACACTAGTCCCAAAAGACAGTTTAATATTTTTTAACTTATCACTATCCACTGTTTTTGTAAAAACCGAGGGTGAAAGGGAATGCGTACAAACAATTGGTTTAGCCGTTAGGTAGTTGTTATTGTTTTTTTTTTTGTTTTATTTATTTCAGCATTGCATTCTTTAGCATTTACTGTTATATATGCATTTCTTTGATTTATTTTTATTGTTGTTTCATTGATTTTACTTATAAAAAGAATTGTTTTTGTTTTTCACTTTTTTTTCATTGTGCTTTTAATAATTTTATTTTTATTATAGGTATTTACAATAACAAAAAATAATAATTTTAAACTCAAATGTTTTTGCTCAGTAAATGTATACATACATATGTATGTACATTCGTACATACATATATATTTCTTTTTTTATTTTTCTTTATATAATTTTAGTTTTTGATAATTGTTCACTTTTATGTTAAATGTTTATTTTAAAAATCAATTGTTATAATTCAAATTGTATGCGCGGTTAAGAATACACGTCTGTATCACAATAAAGCACAAACCGAATAAAGTTAAAAAAATTAATTTAATTAAAATTAAATAAATAAAATAATAATATAAAATAATTAATAAAATAATAAAAATTAGTAATGCCTTACGCACTTTGCATAATATCATTTAAGATCTATAAATTAAAAGCTTTTTGTTTTTTGTTTTATTATTCTTCTTTCTAATTTTATCCTACTTTGATGTTTCTCTTGGCAGAGTTGCCACGATATACAATTTGAATAGAGAGATATATAAAATTTTTTACCGTTTTTATAAATAAGTTAGTGAATCACATAGTGGTAAGTGCAAACATCAAAATGTGTGGTTAAAGTTAGCACTTTTTAAAGTGTTAAAAGTTAGTTAGGACATGCTAGTATTCTGAACGAAATAAATTGGCACATGGATGTTGATTTTGTCACACCCGAGCCAATCTTCGACCCTGGCTTCACGTGAGCATTTGGACTATCACGTGGTCCACTATGATGACCTACCAATTCCCGCGAGATGCAAGTTCTAAACTTAAACGCTGTTTCTTAAAAACTGATTACCGAATGTCTTCAGAGTGACAAGAAATAGTTTTTTAAGATCATATAAGTAGAACATTTTACTAATAAATGTTTGTAATAATAATAAAAATAAACTACCTGTTAATTTTTAATTTAAAACAAAATTTTTAAATAAACCCCCTGTTAACTTCTACCTTTCCACCCATTTTATAATGTCAAGTGTCATAAAATAAAAAATGTCTACCTGTTTTTAAAACCTGCCTTTTAGGATTGCCAAAAAAGCCGCAATAAAAAGCAGATTAAAGGAAACAAATTGGCATTAGAAAATTAATGGCGGTCTGCCTCACATTGCACCCTTCCAAAAACTAGCAGCAAAATCAACAGCTGAACCTAGTAACGCCAAGAACGCCAGTTTGGCAAAAAGGCAGAAAATAAAGGCGATATATAGGGAGGATTAAAGAATTTGTGTATGAAAATTTGCAAAACATAAACACTTCATCAGCTACAATAAATTAAGTTTTAAACTAGTTATGCTATAAAAGGATCTAATGCAATTAAGATTAAATTTTATTAAATTATTTATCTTTTTATTTTTATTATTATTATAATTATATATTAATTTTTTTATTACATATTACAAATTAATAAAAAAAAAATAATTTGTCAACATTTATATGGAAAAAAGTGATTTTATGGCTTTTTCAATAAAGTACTAAAAATACTTCCCTGCACAAGAAAAAATTACATTTAAAAAAATGACAAAACAAAATTGTTAAAAAAAAATTAAAAAGTTTAATAAAAACTGTAAAAATATAAAAAAGACGAATAATATTGATAAAATAAATATCGTTGATTATTAATAAAAGGTAATGCAAATTTTTAAATGTATATTTCTTTTTGTGTTTGTATGTGTAATGAAAAAACTTTTAGTCAGTTGTTTTGTTATAAAAACAAAATCTCGCTAATGTCAAAAAAGTATTATGTAAACGCACTAGATTTCGAAGAAGATTTTAAATCAAATCTACAAGATTTCGGCCTAATGTGATTGTAGTATTAGAAACACTTAAACAAAATAGGAAAAAATTCGGAACAAATCTAGTTTACCGGCGCAGCTTCAAATAAAAAAAAAATACCTAGAGTGATAGAAAATTGAAAAATGAGAAGAAAAAATTAGTTTTCGAGTTATGGACGTTTTTAGTTTTCATAGAAATATGTAATTTTTCCACTACATTTCTTAAGGTACATGGCCAATATTGGTATCATTTTGAATGTTTTTTTACTAGATCTTTCTGGATATATAGATAATTTATTTAAAAATGTTTAACTCCTAAGCTCACATTACAGTTTTTGTGTACCGAGTGTATAATTTATTTAAATAAAAGTGTAATACACATATGATAACATAACAAACACCAATGTCCCAAACAAAAACTTTATGCTTAGCCGGCCTTCGGGCGGACGCAAAAATTTTCTTCTCTATTGTATAACAAACACCGGCGTCGCTAACTAAAGCTTCTCTGTATAGCCGGCCTTGGGCCGGGCGCTAGGATTTTCTTCTCTATGGTATAACCAGTAACGGTTTCGGTAAGTAAAGCTTCTAAAATCTGCCTTGGCCGAAGGTACAAAAAACTTGGGCCTGTAACCCAAATAGATTCCGTTAAACCATCAACATCACTCCCACTTGACACAATGTCAGCAGGGTTATCTTTAGACGACACATGCTGCCAAAAACGAGCATCTGTCCATTCTTGGATTTCACTAATTCGATTTCCAACAAATGTGGATAGTGAAGATGGATGGCTTTGCAAGCAATGCAGAAGGGTGCGCACTGGGGATTTCGCGGAAAAAAGTTAAATTGTCAACATACTCTTCATGCAATATGCAGTAATATGTGGAAATTTTAGACTAAATGGTACAATCAAATCAAAAAGAATTATTCCGATCTGACTGCCAGTTTTTTTTTATATCCGTCTCAAACTCAGAACTTGTTTGTTTTACCGAACCAACTTAATTTAAACCTAAGAATTTAAAAACGAATATTATTTTACTATGTGAGCTAAGGTTTTTCTTTTTTTTTCTATTTAAAGTAGTATATTTCAGTATACCAAAATTGAAAAAAAAAATCTTCAGAGACTTAAGTTTTTTTTTTGTGTATTTTTTTCTCTTTTTTCTCCAAACATTTGGACCTGCAATTTTATCCTTACTTTTTCACAGTTGAAAATCACAACTAATACATTGTCTTATATCTGTTTTTACATTTTTATTCGACTTCAAGTGCCACCAGGTGACACCTCTCAATTTGTTGCATTACAGTACAACATTTTTCAGCGGATTGATTAGGGACTCAATTCTGATAAGGCTCTTTTGTTTAACATAACTCGAGAACCACTAGTCGGATTTTGCTGAAACAAATTTAGAAAAATCAAGAATTACAATTACTTTCATCTGTTTATATAACATTTTACTACATCCCAGGAAAAACTTTTTGATTTTTAGTAATAGGTGTTATTTCATACATTACCTGGTAAGTAGTTGTCATTACAATTGTCATTATTCTGAAAACTTCAATAAGTACTAACTAGTAATGACCTCAGCAACTACTTATTAATTCTGTGATTTTCACTGCTGAATATTTGCTTATTGGTAACGTACTTCTCATTAGGTCTATTAACTAGTGATTTTTTGGCTTCTGGTGTAGTTTATTGGAAGTACTTACAATTCAACTTACTAGTAGTTAAAAAATAACTAGGTATTTTTTGACTTCAAGTAAGTGTATTTTGTAAGTACTG
Source organism: Pollenia angustigena (assembly GCA_930367215.1). Classification (NCBI taxonomy): domain Eukaryota; kingdom Metazoa; phylum Arthropoda; class Insecta; order Diptera; family Polleniidae; genus Pollenia; species Pollenia angustigena. The sequence continues at coordinate 2,238,267 of OV884061.1, read as the reverse complement.
AATTCTTTGGACACTTCGAACAAAAATATGAAGTTATTCAGCCGAAAAATAAGTAGTGTTTATTTTCTCCAACATTATTTGCTAACTTACCAGGTAAGTAAAGTTTTTGCTGGGATAAGCAACAGTTTCGCAGTTATAAATAAATGTATGAAGAGAAAAAATATTTTTTGCCCAAAAAATTTAAATTTTTTATTTTTAATTCATAAAAACCAAACAGTAAAAACAAGTTTCCAGTCCTATTACTTTCACGTAAGGTCGCATAACCTATGAAAAAAATGAGACATAATTCATGAAAATCGATGAACGCGTTTCGCTGTTATTCACAATTAAGTGAAGGTATGCATTTCAAAAATTTGCTCGAGATATGCACAAAATTCTTTGCAAAAACATTTATGACTTTTTTTATGATTCTCAGAATTAAAAAAAAAGTAATAAACAAAGGGTTATTTGATTTTTATGATTGCGGTAGCAAAGTAATAAGCGGTAATAAATGTGCGTGGACAATTGAAAAGAAAAAAGGAAAGTGCACTTTTTTAATTATTTGGGGTTTTCCGTTGGCTTCCTGTATTATTTTTTTACAGAAATTCCACCCACATCTATTAGTGCTCATATTTGGAACGTACCTGTCAGTAAAATATTGATCGATTTTTGTCATTCAACAAGTGCTGACGAACGCGAAAAGAACAACCAATTTTTCTCCGGTTTTTTAATTATAACTGAAACTAAGGCCCAAGAGTTTTACGGCAATGGAAAATTTTTCTATTTTTAATGGGGTTTCATGCTCGAAGCTTCTGGAGTTTGACAAAGACAGAACAAAATTAAAACAGTTTTTGCAACAATTGCACGTTGGCTTAAACGACCTCCCTTTCAATGAATGCTGCCGCAGCTGCAGGGAACCTGGAACTGAGGAGACAGTATTTCATCTTCTATGTGATTGCCCGGCGTTTAACTCAACGCGACATAGACTATTTGGGGATTACCTTCTACGGGGACTCTCGGAGATATCGCGGGTGGGACTCAACAGCCTGCTGAAATATCTCAACGCAACGGGCTGGCTCTAGCCACCTCGGCATTGCCCCCCTGGTTCAAGTCTGATCGGGGGGTTCCAATTTCTTGACGAGTTGTGTGGTGTCAAAACGGGGCCACTGTCGGCTCTACTTGCTGCACGCCTGGACCTTTGCGTGCTACCACGATAACCAACCAACCAACCAACCGATACTAGAGCATGTGAAATTTTGGATACAATATATAAAAGCTTTTACTATAACTTCAAACAAAGATGGCAGGATTCTAACCGTACGAAGTCGCGATTTGAAAAAAAGAATGCAAATTGGCTTGAAGGCACATTTACAATTAAGTTTACTGAGGCTGAATGTTCTACCAGTTCTGCACTTGGTCGGCCACGCAAATCGTTTGAGGAGTGCTGTGATCGTGCCAAACGATACAAAAGGGAAGAAGTACGTGCTATGTTTCCTCAAGAAGTAATTGATTTTTCTTCTAGTATTTCAAAAACCAACCACAAAATTTGTACATTAAGCTTGAACTTACAAAAGAAAAATACGACTATCTAATGCATTGGTTACAAAATGAAGGATATAACATACTCGTTTAATACAAACCACTCAACACTCCACAAAATTCTGATTCATGGAAAATATATAATTGAAAAGTGTATTTTTCCTGTAGGCTTATTATCCAAAGAGGCTCAGAAAAGTCGTAACAAAGACTATAAAAAATATCGCCTTAGACACTCCAGAAAATGCAGTCGAATTACCACGAACAAAGATATTATGCACCGAATGATGGTAACATCAGATCCTATGATATCACACTTGACTCCTTCATTCAGCCAGAAAAAGCATAGTGATATATGCGACGAAGTTAAGGCTCTTTTAGAATAATAAATTAAAAAGTAGATTTAAAATAAATTAAAAATTAAAAAAATCATTTAAAATTTTTTTTAGTTAGGGCTTTTTACATTGTAGGTAACGATATAAATTTTTCTAGCTTTCTTTATTTTGATTACTTTTGTGTATAACTATATAAATAAAACTAAGTTTGTGATGAAATTAAAAATAGATTTAAAATAAATAATGAATTAAAAATTAAAAAAATCATTTAAATTTTTTTGTAAGTTAGGGCTTTTTACATTGTAGGTAACGATATCCATTTCTCTAACTTGCTTTATTTTGGTTACCTTTGTGTATTACTATATAAATAAAACTAAAATTGTGATGAAATCATTAAATTTTTTGACAAATATATTTTTTTCCTCACCTCCATACAAAAATCCCCAGTGTGCGGCGACGTGCTATAAAGCCATATGGCTTTATTGTTCATGTATGGAGTGAAATAAAGCCATAATGGCCTTATTTCTCATTTAAATTTTTTTCTTTTAATATAATTCTAATCTATTTAAAAATTGTTTTTTTGTTTTTCTCTGCGTGTATATATTAATAATATAACGAAAACACTTTTGGGCGCAAGGATTTTCTCCCCTATGGTATAACAAACACCGGCTTCACGAACTAAAGCTTCTCTGCATAGTCGGCTTTCGTTCGGAAACAAGGCAGATTTTAAAAGCTTTACTTAGCGAAGCCGGTGTTTGTTATACCATAGAGGAGGAAATCCTAGCGTCCGGCCCAAGGCCGGCTGTGCAGAGAAGCTTTAGTAAGCGAAGCCCGTATTTGTTATACCATAGAGAAGAAAATCCTTGCGCCCGGCCGAAAGCCGGCTACGATCCCAAATTTCTTTACATTCTTGCTTGTAAGAATTTTTGGCATTGTACTTACTTATTTTAATATTTCAAAAAAAATTTTACACATTTTAAAATTTTTCATTATAAGTTAAGTTGTGGACATTATGACACTTTGTAAAGTGTCATAACGTCCGCGGACGCTATGACATTTCTTTGGTGGACGTTATGACACTTTTGAAAGTGTCATAATGTCCATGGACACTATGACACTGTCAAAAGTGTCATAACGTCCATGGACACTATGACACTGGACGTTATGACATGCCACCTGTGCGGCGACGTGCTATAAAGCCATATGGCTTTATTGTTCATGTATGGAGTGAAAAAAAGCCATAATGGCCTTATTTCTCATTTAAATTTTTTTCTTTTAATATAATTCTAATCTATTTAAAAATTGTTTTGTTGTTTTTTCTCTGCGTGTATATATTAATAATATAACGAAAACACTTTTGGGCGCAAGGATTTTCTCCCCTATGGTATAACAAACACCGGCTTCGCTAACTAAAGCTTTTCTGCATAGTCGGCCTTTGGCGGGCCGCAAGGATTTTCTCCTCCATGGTACAAATAATACCAGCTTCTTTAACTAAAGCTTCTCTGCATAGCCGGCCTTCGGCCGGGCTCAAGGATTTTCTCCTCTATGGTATAACAAACACCGGCTTCGCTAACTAAAACTTTTCTGCAACTTAAAAATACTTAAATTAACCCAAAGAGGAAAATAATATGCGAATACAAAAACAAAATACGTATTTGAAATTGTGAGCAAATTACCTTTAATGATTCATGATTCTGCCATCAGCTCTTGAGGAGTGCGGATGTTTTTATGTGGTATCTTTTGTGAAAAAAAACAAAAGAAATTAAAGCCGAACCAAGCTACAGTAGTTCCCGCTTAGATGATTTACCCTCCTTAATGCGCAAAATGTGCTGGCAAGCAAAATTTTCACATAATTACAGGAAAAAATCCCGCTTAAATGACCTCTCTTAAATGCGTTCCCCGCTTTAATAATTCATTATATTTGTTCTAAATTACTTAAATTTGAACAAAATAAATCGCTTATATGCGATACTAAAAAACTCGCGTTTTTTATAAATATCTAGCAAGGCATTTTTAAAGTTGTAAAAAGAACATATTTTTGTATATGGCAACATAAATATTTAAAATGGCAGTTGACGTAAATAAATAAATTTCTCTTGAATTTCGTTTGAATCTAAAGTATTTAAAATCAAATTTGTTGAAGTAAAACTGAAAAAATTAGTGGTATTAAAAAGAAAACATTAACATTAAAAGAAAAAGTACAAATGATTAAAGATTCAAAAGAAAAAAGTAAAAATGAATTGTGTTCTAAATATGGTTGCTCCCTGTCTTCTGTCAACAGAATTCTTCAAATTAAAAATTTAATATTATACACTGCTAAAGTCTGCAAAATATCGATAAAACGAAAGAGATCAGTGGTGCGATTCTGTAATTTTTTTTTAACGATAGTACACAGCTGTTTTTTTGTAACATCTCTGTCTACAAAATGTTAAAAAAAAACGAAAAGCACAAAAGAGAATAAAATAAAAACATATGAAATTGTTCTTAACCCCCCTTGTTACACATGTTTTTTCATTCAAAATGCATTGAAAAAGGTCTGGCCAGACTCATAAGTAAGACGAAGGGTTAATTTGTGGTTTTATATTTTTTTTTGTGAATTTTACATTTAGAATTTTATTTTTGTTCTTAATTTGCTTTCTTTTTGGAAATTTTGAATTTATTATTTTGTTTTTGTTCATACATATACATATGAATATATCTTTGTATGTATGTAAGCTATTATAAACATAAAAAACATTTTATCGATAAAATAAACACAAACTAAGTTATTGTCGCTAAGATAACGACAAAAAAATTGCTTAAATTAACAGCTGACTTTAAACGACAGCGAATATCATTAAAAATTTTACAGAATAGCATACTCTGTAGTGCGATTCACTAACTTTTATAACGACAATCGAATCGTTGAAATAAGTATAACGAAAATTTATCGAATATGCTATTGAGTAAAATTTTTAACGATATTCGCTGTCGTTTAAAGTCAGCTGTTAGTTTAAGCAATTTTTTATCGTTATTTTAGCGACAATAATTTAGGTTGTGTTTATTTAATCGATAAAATGTATTTTATGTTAAAAATAGGTAACATACATACAAAGATATTTTCATAAGTATATGTATGAACAAAAATAAAATCCTTATTTTAAAATTTACAAAAAAAGCATATTAGGAACAAAAACAAAATTGTAAACGTAAAATTCTCAAAAAAAAAAATGTAAAAACCACAAATTAACCCTTTGTCTTACTCATGAGTCTGGCCAGAACTTTTTCAATGCATTTTGAATAAAAAAACATGTGTAACACGGGGTTTCAGAACAATTTCATTTGTTTTTATTTTATTCTCTTTTGTGCTTTTCGTTTTTTTTTTAACATTTTTAAGACAGAGATGTAACAAAAATACAGCTGACACTTTAGTTAAAAAAAAAGTTACAGAATCACACTATCGTTACTGCAAGCGAATATATTTGACGACAAATATAACGATTGTCGGTTCGCTAAAAGTTAGTGAATCGCACCACAGGAACCTTTGAAGACGTTGAAAGTGTGCTTTTAGAATGGTTTAATCAAATGAGAGAGTCCGGAGCAGCAGTTTCATCACAAATTATTCTGGAACAATCTAAGCAATTTGCCATACAAATGAATAAAGATTTAAATCCTACTGCTGGTTAATTATATCGATGGCAAAAAAGTGAAGGTATTAAACTACGAAATATACAAGGTGAAGCTGCGTCTGCCAACACTGAGAGTGCTGATGCTAACATTACTGAAATTCTTTCTTAATACGATGCTTCTGAAATGTTTAATGCTGATGAAAGTGGCTTATTTATTAAAGCTCTGCCAACAAAAACATTGAATAAAAAAGCGAGTTAAGTAAAAGGCCATAAAATATCCAAAGATCGTTTGACGTGGCTCTTTATATGTAACGTTACTGGAGACATCAAGGAAGTGGTTGTAATTGGAAAATCAAAAACTCCTCGATGTTTTCGAAATAAAATTTTACCACTGAAATATGAAAGTAAAGCATGGATGGTTAAAGCATTATGGGAAAATATATGAGATTCTCTTAACAAAGAAATGACTGCTCAAAATCGGAATATTATACTGTTTGTAGATAATGCATCGTGTCATAAAGTGGATCTTATTTTGAGTATTATTCAAGTACAATTTCTTCCGGCTTATACGACATCAATTATAAAACCACTTGATCAGGGAATAATTCATAGTTTCAAGTCATATTATAGACAAAGTATTATACGAAAACCAATTACTCATGCAGGAAGGGTAAAATCACTTATAAAGTTTTCAAAAACTATTAATATATTAACAGCAATGCATATTTTTTTATTTTAACTTTTGTTTGCTATTTAAACAGGCTAACTTAAAGTAGGTAGCGCCGTCTACACAGAAGATGAAGACAATTGCATCATTGAAAACTTTTTGCAAAGTAATATGCAACAAGAATTTGATGAATATATTCAGTGCGATGAGAACTTGGTGTGCTATGGCCAACTTAGTGATAAAGAAATCATAGAAAATAATTTCAAAGAATTATCGGAATCTTCCCAGGATGAAGAAGAGGAAATAATTGAAGCTCCAACTTTTCCACAAGTTTTAAGTGCCATTAGTGTTATCCGTAGATACTTTGTGCAGCATAATAAATATTCTAATGAAATTGAAACTATGGAAAAAGACTTAATAAATAATTTTAATAAAATTAATATTAAAGCAAAAATTACTGACTTTTTTAAACGCTGTTAATAAAAAATATTTTTATATTTTGTTCAACATTTGTTATTGACCTGTGCCTTTATATTTTTTTTATATGTAATTATGTATGTACATACATATTAACTGAGACAGAAACACGACTCTGCAATGGACGGTTATCTTAACAGAATAGATGCCACAAAAAACTCCAATTAGCTTATGGAAGGCTGTAAGACATATGCAATGCCCTATAACCCACGAATCTCCACTAAGACTGGAAAACCGTACCTGGGCCAAAAACACAAATGAAAAAATAAACGCCTTTGCAAGCCACTTGGAGAAAGTGTTCACGCCCCATGATGCTCATACTTGTTCCTGTCGTCCAATTATTCCTGATACAGTAAGCGATCCAATAAAATTTAAATTAACTCAAGTAAAATCAGCGATAGAAAATGTCAACATTAAAAAATCTCCCGGTCCTGACCGCACCACAGGCTCAAAGATAAGAAACTAAGCTACGTCTGCTTCAAGAATCTTGCTGCTCATCTTTAATGCGATATTGCAAGTTGGCTACTTCCGATCCTCTTGGAAGACCTCTACAATTGTTATGATTCCTAAGCCAGGAAAAGACGCAAGTCAAATTACTTCGTACAGACCAATCAGCCTACTATCAATATATCAAAGCTATTCGAAAAAATATTCCTTTTAAGTATAACTCCCTATTTTAATGAACACGCAATCATTCCGGATCATCAGTTCGGATTCCGAGCAAGGCATGGTACAATCGAACATGTGCATAGAATTGTTACTCAAATTAGATCAGCGTTTGAGAGAAAGGAATATTGCTCAGCACTATTTATAGACATTTCCCAAGCATTCGATAAAGTTTGGCATGACGGGCTGATCATTAAAATAACACGAATGCTTCCACAAAACACTCACAAACTCCTTGAGAGCTATTTAACTGGCAGGACATTCATGGTTAGATCAAAAAACCAATACTCCCCCACCAAGAAAAGATTTGCAGGTGCCCCTAAGGCCAGCATATTAGGGACGTTACTGTATATAATATACACAGCTGATATGCCAACAAGCCCGAGCACACATACTTCTTCTTTTGCAGACGACACAGCATTTATTAGTGTTAATCAGGACCCAAAAGTTGCATCGCAGCATTTACAGTCCCACATCAATGAACTAGAAGCCTGGCTAGAAAAATGGAAAATAAAGGCTAACCCGGCTAAATGTGCTCACTTAACTTTCACGCTCAGGAGACAAACGTGCCCGCTGTAAAAATAAATAACATCACTGTTCCGGTAGAAAGCCATGTTAAATACTTGGGAATTCATATAGATAGACGCCTGACCTGGGCCCTATTCCACGAACCAACTTTTCACTTTGCTTTTTTCAAATTGTTCGTCAATTTGCAAAACTGTATGTTTCACAGAACTATTTAATTTGATAAGTGATAAGTTGAAATTGATAAGTGAAATTTGCAAAGTCTTTGCAATTTTTATATTCTCTTTTCAATTTCAGTTCCTCGTACGTTCTCCTCTGCAAAGTGCAAGGTTATTATTGCAAAGTGTAATTTGCAAAGATTTTGCAAAAAATTATGCTGTTTCGTTCCACAAAAACTGTAAATTCTATTTTTGCAAAGCAAATTTTGATAAGTTTGTCAAAAATTTGCAAGGTAAACGAGTTCCCCGGTAGAGTAGCTGGTAGAGTGCTTGTCTATCAGCGCCGGGGTTGCGGGTTCGATTCCCGCCAGAGACTCTGGTTTCTTTCCTGCAGACAAGCGTAGAGCTTCGCGGCATTAGCGTAGGGAATTAAAAAAAAAAAATCTCTTAGCAAATTCATATTGTGATAGCTAGTGAAGGTTTCAAAATGTTAAGACGCGAGTTTTTGTTCTATAATAGTGGAGACTTGGGCATCATAAGAAATTATAGGGCCCGAATTAATTTTTCGGGACTACAAAATTTTAATTGATTTAAGTTGATTTCTTTTTAAATAAAATTAAAGAAGAATTAGAGCACAATTAAAAGCGCAGTTTGTAAGCTGAAAATCAACTGCTACAGTGTGCTTCTGCTCGGAAATGGTTGCCAGTACCATAGAGTTGCAGCTATGCATGGTGTACAATCAGCAGTTTACAAAACCATCCAAAGAGTTGTCGATGTTATAGTAGACGCATATGTCCATGTTTTTTGGACAAACGCCAGTTGCAAAGATTGGGCTTTTTTCAAAACTTCCTCCCAGGAAGCCGGTTTTTATAATTTATTAACCTTTAAAATGAAATGTTAAAGCTTTCTTGCAATAGTCCTATTCCTTTAATAAAAATTGGTAAAAATTTAAGCTATAGATATTTACATATTATTAGGAATTAGGAAATCTATACACTACTAGAATTTATTTTACCTTCATGTTACATATATTTTTTAAACTACCCTTTATTTAGCAATGAAGTAAATTTTGTGTATACATTTTTACAATTATAAGACACCAGCAGAATGTGTATATATTAGAGTGGGTCAATTTGTTCGGGCCCAAAAAAAGTGACAATGCGTATAGCAAAATCGTAATCTACGGAAAATTCTAAGAATTTTTCCTAAAGAAACCATGGTTCGAAAATCAAAATCGAGCTTCCGGTTTTTGACTTGAAAGTTTGGTGCTCAGGAAATCTGAAAAAAATAATACTTTTTTGGAAATATTTATTGCAATTGATGAATTGTTGGCCTGTATCGCTGAAAGAGGGCTTGTTTAAAAGGAAATTTTCTCAGCTTTCTATATCTGTGCTCATTTTTAAAAAAATTCTGTACATAAATAATTGGTTAGGAGATTTTTGTCAAAATGTTCATAGTCAAGTTGGTAAAATAAAAAAAATGTATTTTTTTTTTTTTAACCCAATTTTCTATTTTAAATTCACTACCTTTTAAAAAAAGAAACTAAATGAAAAAAATTAGATAAAATTACCCAATAAAAATTTTGCGAAGCACTAATGGTAGTTACATTTAAAAAAATAAGCGCAATGTTATGCGCTACGCAATAAGACATACAGAAATGCAGTAAAGTATGTAAGTGAAAGAGCTCTCAACAATTAAAAAAAATAACATTTCAAGTGCTATTGCATTCCCTTACTACGAAGCAGGTTTTTAAGGGAGAATACTAAAAAATAACTGTATCAGTGTGTAAAGCTGATCGTTACATCTAACAATTTTTATATGTTGTATGTGTCATAAATGTATTTCTTCAAAGTGGGAACTCGCCATATAAAATTCATGTCTTCCTTACATACCTGCTTCGTTCGAAGCTCCATTTTTTTATGGGGTACGACTTCAATAAAATTGTATTTAAAAGAAAAAATACTGGCCAAACCAGAAATTAAACCATTACATCCTGGGTCACAAGGCTTAACATAACCTTTAAACCATCACAGCACTTATTAACTTATGCGCTTAATACGATTTTTTGTACATTTTTTAAATATTGCTGGCTATTCTTGAATACGCGTCAAAAAAGTGAAAATTTTTATTAAAAAAAATTATTTTTGTTTACTATACATTTCTAAAATGGAATAAACGTGAGAATTTTTACTTTAAATTGTGTGAACGATAGAATTACAAACTTTTCAGTTTCACATTACGTATTTATTCTTTGTTTTTAAATTATGGGTCTTATTATGTAAAACGCAACGCAAAAGAATTACATTGAAAGCAAAACAAATTCATAAATATTTTGTAATTTTGTTTTTGCTTTCTACAAAAATTCATGTTCCGTTTTCAAATTTTCAACGCCACAAGTAATGAGGCGTTTGAAATTTTAAAACGCAAAAAGAATTTCTGTAGAAAGCACAACAAAATTACAAAATTTCAATGTAATTCTTTGGCGTAACGTTGCGAATTATATAATTAGGGCCTATGTTTCTAACTACACCACTTCCAATTGTATTTCAGAAATTTCCAATTTAACTTAAAAAATTTCCAATTGTAACTTCTGAAAGTGTCCAATTGTATTTCAGAAATTTCTGTTTTTATAGCTTATACAATTTTTTAAATTGGAAATGGACGATAGCATTTTGTCTGACACGCCATTTACTACAAGCATCTACCGTTTACTGATCTAGGGTTACCGGCACATATTCAGGGAACTGAGCGATTTGTATAATTGCTTACCAATGTTTCCCACGTGCCAAAGAATGTAATCGAGATGATATTTTCCAGTTACTTTTTAAAAGCGCAACAGAATACCACGAATGGATAGCAAAAAAAATATTGTATGTAAATTACAGATATATGTAGGCCGAAACTAAATTTATTTACCCCCGGCTTGGCCAGTATTTTTTTTATAAATTTTTTTTTATTTTAATCGGTTCGTTTTTTTAAGTTGTGAATTTTCCAAAAAATTGCGTTTTAATAAAAAATAGAATAATAATTAAAATATTTATTTTTTAATTTTTATATATTCAGTTTTTGCTTAAATTTTATTTAAAGAAATTTTCGTTTAATTAAGTTTTGATAAATCAATTCTATGGCATTTTGACAAAACATCTTAAGTCAAAATTAATGGTGTTAATCGTACGAATTTTTACGTTTTTAAAATTTTCTATTATGAACAAAATTTTTCTTTAATTTCGGTTTATTTTATTTTTTAACAAAAATGCTTTTTTCACCGAGTTTTTTTAAAATCTTTTTTGCTTTCTTATCTCCACTTAAGATGTTTTGTCAAAATGCCGCAGAATTATTTTATTTTAATCAACTATGAATTAAAATTTAGTTAAATTAATTTATTTAACTTTTATGTATCAAAATTGTAACAGTTTTAGGTTTCTTATCAGCTTGACTATGATTATTTTGCCAAAAACCTCTTAACCAATTATTGATGTACAGATTTGTTTAAAAATGAGCACAGATATAGAAAGCTGAGAGAATTTTCTTTTAAACAAGCCCTCTTTCAGCGATACAGGCCAACTATTCACCAATTGCAATAAATATTTCCAAAAAAGTATACTTTTTTCAGATTTCCTGAGCACCAAATTTTCAAGTCAAAAACCGAAAGCTCGATTTTGATTTTAGAACCATGGTTTCTTTAGGAAAAGTTCTTAGAATTTTGCGTAGATTACGATTTTGCTATACGCTAGGTGGGCAAAAAAATTGACCCACTCTAGTATATATATTAGAATGGTCGCAATTTTTTTTTTTTTTTAAATTTAATTGTTTGCGCTGCTTAAAAGATGAGGTTTGGTGTAAGAAATCATGATCTAATTTTTCAGGTCAATCCGACGGTGCCTAGCCGTGCCGGGCGGGGCCCAAAGTTCCTATCTTTATAGTTATACTAGTTGAAAAGCCGAAAATCAAAAATATGGCTTCGTTACGATCTTCCGCAGAGAAAATACTTCAAGTGTGCCAAATTTCAGCTTCCTATGTAATCAGATGGCTTCAGAAAGATGCGGAAAGTATAGGACATACATGCAAACATCCTGACATACTAAGAAATTATATATTGTATAGAAAGATTTACATATGTTCGCGCAACTCAAAAACGCTTTAGCTTATTAAAAAACTAAAAAACCCGGAATTCCGCAATAAAATTTACTTTAAGAAAGGTAAAACGTTTTTCTTATATGCGCAGTCGTTTTAGAAACATATTTTTTTTTTCTGGAAAAAAAATAATTCTTTTATTAAAATTTCGGAATTTTTGTTTTTAAAGTTGCGCGAACATATCGCACCCTAAATACTAAAGGGTCACAACTCAAAATTTTTCAAAAATTACTTTTTTTCATAAATTAATTCTCATTTCACATCTCTAGCTACTTACAAAATTGAAAAAGGCGTAGCAAAACTTTCTTCAAATTGGATTTTTTCATAAGGGAACTAATTTTTTTTTAAATATTAGCACCATTTTTACATAAACAGTTTTTTGGCTCTCTTGAAAATTTAAGAATTTTGAGTTGTGACCCTTTAGGATTTAGGGTGCGATATGTTAATCTATCTATATGTGAACACGCAATCATTCCGGATCATAGTTCGGATTCCGAGCAAGGCATGGTACAATCGAACAAGTGCATAGAATTGTTACCCAAATTAGATCAGCGTTTGAGAGAAAGGAATATTGCTCAGCACTATTTATAGACATTTCCCAAGCATTAGACAAAGTTTGGCATGACGGGCTGATCATTAAAATAAAACGAAAGCTTCCATAAAACACTCACAAACTCCTTGAGAGCTATTTAACTGGCAGGACATTCATGTTTAGATCAAAAAACCAATACTCCCCCACCAAGAAAAGATCTGCAGGTGCCCCTAAAGCCAGCATATTAGGGCCGTTACTGTATATAATGTACACAGCTGATATGCCAACAAGCCCGAGCACACATACTTCTACTTTTGCAGACGACACAGCATTTATTAGTGTTAATCAGGACCCAAAAGTTGCATCGCAGCATTTACAGTCCCACATCAATAAACCCGGCTAAATGTGCTCACTTAACTTTCACGCTCAGGAGACAAACGTGCCCCGCTGTAAAAATAAATAACATCACTGTTCCGGTAGAAAGCCATGTTAAATACTTGGGAATTCATATAGATAGACGCCTGACCTGGGCCCTATTCCACGAACCAACTTATCAACTTTTCACTTTGCTTTTTTCAAATTGTTCGTCAATTTGCAAAACTTTATGTTCCACAGAACTATTTAATTTGATAAGTGATAAGTTGAAATTGATAAGTGAAATTTGCAAAATCTTTGCAATTTTTATATTCTCTTTTCAATTTCACTTCCACGTATGTTCTCCTGTGCAAAGTGCATAATTTCTGACAAATATAATGTTGAAAATTCGCTATGGGTAAAGGAGCAACTGAGCGGCGTGAAAATTAACAATAATGAAACTATGATATCGTTTGACGTGATTTCACTATTCACGAACATCCCAATTCAGACGGCAATAAACACAATTATGAAAAAATGGAGTATTACTAAAAATCATACTAAGATGTCCAGCTCACAATTTTTAAGAATACTCAAATTTTGTCTAAATGACAATAATTATTTTATGTTTGGTGAAAATATTTATACTCAAATCTTTGGTATGCCAATGGGGAACCCACTATCACCCACTATAGCGGATATCATACTTGACAACCTACTTGACGATGCAATTACTGAACTAGAAAATAAAAATATTTACATTAAATATATCGCCAAATATGTAGACGACATTTTGGCGATAACTCGCATAGAAGACAAGGACACAATTCTGTCAATTCTTTACAAACAACACCCTAAAATACAATTTACTACTGAGATTGAGAAAAACGGAGAAATCGCGTACTTAGACTCAAAAATTATACGCAAAAATGATAAGATTCTGTTTGATTGGTACACTAAAGAAACATCTTCAGGAAGGTTAATGAATTACCACGCTACACAACCCAAAAATCAAATTATAAACACAGCAAAAAATTTTATTTCTAGGGTATACAACATAAGTGATACACAATTTCATAATAAAAACAAACACATTATAACAAACATTTTAAAAAACAATAGCTTCCCCACCAAACTCACATCTACATTGATAGACAATACGATTAAACAATTGGATAAGGACAAAAATAACCACAACAAATCTGCAAACATAGAAAAAGAAGAGAACAAATTTTACAGTGTAAAATACATACCTGGGTTAACCGATAATAATAATATACGGTCGTCAATAAAAACAAAAAACATCTGTTTTGCATACAACCCCAATTTGACATTAAGTACAATTTTTTCTAGAGTTAAGGCGCCAATTAATAAACAAAAACAAAGTAACATTGTATACGAATTACAATGTAAAGGAAATGACAAACAGCCATGCGAGCTAATTTATATAGGAACAACAAAACGTACACTGGGGACAATAATGGGAGAACACAAGATGGACATAATGCGGAGAAAAGAGACAACAGCACTAGCACAACACATCCTACATACTGGTCACACAATTAGGTTCGATGATGTAAAAATTATAGATAAAGAAAATAAAGATAGAAAGAGGTACACAATTGAAAGCCTAAGAATCCAACAACAAATTAATAAAACAATGAATTTGAAGGAAGACACGAACAAAATAAATGCGAGCTATATTGTTGCCATTACTTAAGCTGTGATATATTTAAAGTTTAAAGTGATATGTATTTTTTAAATATTAAAATTAATTTTTATATTTGTATGATCCTGAGTACAACTAAAACTTTTTAATGTGATTAAATTTTCATTTTGCAAGTCTTTAATGTTTATGTGGTACATTATTGTATTTATTTTATTGTTTTTATAATTTTTATATAGACAATCCCTTGAAAAAGTCGACAAACAATCGACGAAACGTCGAGAACAAAATATTGTAATTAAAAATTGAATTTTATTTACATTGAAGAAAAAAAAAAAAAAAAATTTAGGCCCTATTAGCTTGACAAAAAAAATAATATTCATAAATTCATCACTCTGGCCAAAGAAACAACTACAACAAAGTGCAAAGTTATTATTACAAAGTGTAATTTGCAAAGATTTTGCAAAAAATTATGCTGTTTCGTTCCACAAAAACTGTAAATTCTATTTTTGCAAAGCAAATTTTGATAAGTTTGTCAAAAATTGGCAAGGTAAACCAGTGCCCCGGTAGAGTAGCTGGTAGAGTGCTTGTCTATCAGCGCCGGGGTTTCGGGTTCGATTCCCGCCAGAGACTCTGGTTTCTTTCCTGCAGACAAGCGTAGAGCTTCGCGGCATTAGCGTAGGGAATTTAAAAAAATAAAAAAAATAAAATGTCTTAGCAAATTCATATTGTGATAGCTAGTGAAGCTTTCAAAATGTTAGTACGCGAGTTTTTGTTCTACAATAGTGGACACGTGGGCATCATAAGAAATTATAGGGCCCGAATTAATTTTTCGGGACTACAAAATTTTAATTGATTTAAGTTGATTTCTTTTTAAATAAAATTAAAGAAGAATTAGAGCACAATTAAAAGCGCAGTTTGTAAGCTGAAAATCAACTGCTACAGTGTGCTTCTGCTCGGAAATGGTTGCCAGTACCATAGAGTTGCAGCTATGCATGGTGTACAATCAGCAGTTTACAAAACCATCCATAGAGTTGTCGATGTTATAGTAGACGCATATGTCCATGTTTTTTGGACAAACGCCAGTTGCAAAGATTGGGCTTTTTTCAAAACTTCCTCCCAGGAAGCCGGTTTTTATAATTTATCAACCTTTAAAATGAAATGTTAAAGCTTTCTTGCAATAGTCCTATTCCTTTAATAAAAATTGGTAAAAATTTAAGCTATAGATATTTACATATTATTAGGAATTAGGAAATCTATACACTACTAGAATTTATTTTACCTTCATGTTACATATATTTTTTAAACTACCCTTTATTTAGCAATGAAGTAAATTTTGTGTATACATTTTTACAATTATAAGACACCAGCAGAATGTGTATATATCGTCGTTCCGGAGTTATCTTGTCGTATATTACAAAATGGAAAAAAGTTAGATAAGAATGTTTCCTTTGGTAAATTTAACAGATCTATCGATCTGCGCAATCCTCACGTCTCTATCTCTTATGGTTAATGAGATATTACGAAGCCATTTTGTTGTATATCCACGTTTGCGAAAAATTTAATGCGTTATATTATCGTATGTAGCATAATTGTGGATATACGACAAAAAACGTATGAAAATTTTCAATTAAAAAAATCTTGCGTTATCTTGTTGTATGTGAACAAAGTATATTAGGCATGTTACAAAAAAGAGACTATCTTGTTAATATTACTGTTATTTTAACATTTTTCTTTTTATATGTAAAGATATTTTACGGACGAAGTACACAACGGCTATTTATATTGATGAAATATTTCCTAAGTTCACTTTATTGTTAAGCAGTTAAAGGTTAAATATTCAGGATGGTCCAACCATAGTGCACAATGTTAATTGTGAATAAAACAAAAAGTTTTTAGAGAATTATCTGAGTTTTTTATTATTATAGAAGGATCTATGATAACAAGGTGTGAGACAAAATATCGGGAAAATGCTCGTCGCGGCTTCGGTAGCATACCTTTGTCCTATGGTCCATATTTGCAATGCCTCTGAGACCTAATTGATGTTCAATGTCCTTAATGTGTCAAATTATGTAATCCTTTAGCTCTTGAATTGTTCTTGTCTTATTGACATACACTTTTTATTTTAAATATTACCAAAGAAAGAAGGCCAACTGTGTCAAATCATATGATCGTGACGGCGAGTTAACATGGCCATTGAATTTCTCGTGCAGAGGAGCCATTGTTTCGTTGGCCGTGTGACACATTATTTTGGAACTAGGTACTTATCGCCCAGGTCCATATCCTCAATTTCTGGCAAAAATAAATCCGTTATCAGCTCGCGATAGCGAACACCATTCACAGTAACTGCTTGGCATACCTTATTTTCGAAGAAGTAAGGCCCGATGATGCCGCCTGCCCATAAACCGCACCAAGCATGCATGCACAGGCGTTTTCACATTTTCTACAGAGCCGGTTTGCTAAAATTTGCCCACAATTATCTTGATTGTGGACACATTTGATCGATTATGTTGACCAAAAAAATCAAGATGTGCACAAAATGTATTTTTGATTTGAACGCCCATTTTCGTAAAAGGCTTCAGCAATCTTAACGCGCTGCTCAATGCTTCACCTCTCCATGGTTGAATTTGGCACTGATACCAAGAAATGTCAAATTAAGTTGGACAAAAATTTGACTTTACGGTGTGACACACAGTTTTCATCGTGCAATATGGTTAGACCACCCTTAAGTAGTAATAAACCTTAAAATTATTCATACATAAGGAAATTCGATAATAAATTTTCGTTTCGAAAATTATTATAACTTAATTTTCAATATTGGTAAAACACTTGAATGTAGGTTTTTAATACCTTATTTTGACTTATATCCCACAAACTAAAAAATATATCGCAAAAAGTGGCGTATACGACAAAATTGAAAATTTTTTTCAAACGTGATAATGGCTATAACTTTTTTTTTTTTTTTTTTTAATTTATTTTTTTTTATTATTGAATCTTTCTTATCGAAATTTACAATATGTATTCAAATCTTAATTCTACTTGTTGTTTATTAGTTGTTACCAGTGTAACCACTAACTGCTGTATTCAAATTTTAAGACTGTCTTCTAGTTAGGCTCAAAGTATCGGTTCTTTTTAGCCTCTGGTGACCTTCGAACTGAAGCAAACCCCGAGCGAGGTAGTTAGGGTGGACCATTAGTTTATCGATGTAGCTTATTGAATATTTTTTAATTTCCTCCTGGATAGTGGGGACGTTGAGATCTCTGTGGATAATATCATTACGTATATACCATGGGGCGCAGACAATTTGTCGTAATATTCTAGACTGTCTTCTTTGAAGCTTTTGGATGTTAGATGCGCATGCAGTACCCCATAATTGGATGCCATATGTCCATATTGGTTTTATGATGGACTTGTATAGCAGAATTTTGTTGTCTAAAGACAAGTTTGAGTTTCCACCGAGAAGCCAATGTAGTTGAGCTGCTTTAAGTTTCATAGCCGTTATTTTCGCTTCGATATGACGAGACCAGGTCAAGCATCTATCTATATGAATTCCCAAGTACTTTACATGGTTTTCTACCGGAACAGTGATGTTATTTATTTTTACTGCTGGGCACGTTTGTCTTCTGAGCGTGAAAGTTAAGTGAGCACATTTAGCCGGGTTAACCTTTATTCTCCATTTTTCTAGCCATGCCTCTAGTTCATTGATGTGGGACTGCAGATTTTGCGATGCGACTTTTGGGTCATGGTTAACGCTAATAAATGCTGTGTCGTCTGCAAATGTAGAGGTATGCGTGCTCAGGTTTGTTGGCATATCCGCTGTGTATATTATATATAGAAGCGGTCCTAATATGCTGCCTTGGGGAACACCAGCAGTAATTTTCTTGAGGGGGGAGTATTTATCTTGCGACCTTACTATGAATGTTCTGCCTGTTAGATAGCTCTCCAGAAGCTTGTGAGTGTTTTGAGGAAGCATTCGTGTTATTTTGATGAGTAGCCCATCATGCCAAACTTTGTCAAATGCTTGGGAAATGTCTATAAACAGGGCTGAGCAGTATTGCTTTTTCTCAAACGCCGATCTAATAAGGGTGACAATTCTATGCACTTGTTCTATTGAACCATGTTTCGCTCTGAATCCGAACTGGTGATCCGGGATAATGTCGTGTTCATTTAGATGAGGAGTTATACTTAAAATGAATATTTTTTCGAAAAGCTTCGATAGGATTGATAATAAGCTTATCGGTCTATACGACGCAACCTGGCTAGCATCTTTTCCTAGTTGGAATCATAACAATTATAGACCTCTTCCATGAGGATGGGAAGTATCCGACTCTTAATATAGCGTTAAAAATGAGTAGCAAGATTCTGGAAGCAGACGATGGTAAGTTTCTTATCATTGACCCTGTGATACGGTCAAGTCCGGGAGATTTTCTAATATTCACTTTTTCTATTGCAGATTTTACTTGAGTAATGTTAAATTTTAATGGATGGTTTACCTTATCAGGAATGATTGGACGACCGGAACAAATATTTGTATCATGTGGCGTGAAAACTTTCTCAAGGTGGCCGCGAAAGCGTTTAATTTTTCATATGTGTTTTTGGCCCAAGTGCGGTATTCCAGTCTTAATGGAGATTCTTGGGTTATAGGGCATTTCATATGCCGTACAGCCTTCCATAAGCTATAATTGGAGTTTTTTGTGGCATCTAGGCTGTTTAGATAGCCTCCTATTACAGACTCGTGGTTCTGTCTCAATTTGTTGCGAAGAGTTGTCAGGCATAATTGTAGTTGGGCCTTAGTGGTTGGGGAACGACTGTTTTGCCATTGTCTTCTTAACTTCCTTTTTTCTCTGATAAGGGTCTCTATATCCGTCGATGTATTGTAAGGAGCACGTTTAATTGTCCGCTTGATTGGGGTTGCATTTCTTGCTGCAGCATCCAAGACTTCTGTAAATCGGTCGACAGCTATTTGGATGTCAGATGAATTTTTTAGGGGAATGCACTGTGATAGGTGAGAGCTCACATACATTTTATATTTTAACCAATTTGTGTTTATGTTTGGATAGGAAATACAGTTTGGAGCTGCGGCGTCAGAGTTACCTTTTAAAATGAGGATTGAAGGTGAATGATCAGACAAAAGATCATAGGAGGAACTAACTAGTACCTGATCGCGCTTGATGTTTTTGATTGCAGCAAAGTCAATAAGGTCTGGTAGCTTGTTGAAGTCTGTTGGCCAATAGGTAGGCTATAACTTAAAAATTTTTTTCCATGAATTTGGATATTTTTACATAAATCGATAAAGAACTTCAAACACAATATCTGACAAAAATATTGGACGACTTTTTTCACGTACATTTTTGTGTATAAAAATTTGAACCTTAAGATTCGATTTCCCAAAAAAAAAATTTTTGTGATATACGGCAAGATAACTTCGGCACGACGATATATTAGACTGGTCGCATTTTTTTTTTAAATTTAATTGTTTGCGCTGCTTAAAATATGAGGTTTGGTGTAAGAAATCATGATCTAATTTTTCAGGTCAATCCGACGGTGCCTAGCCGTGCCGGGTGGGGCACAAAGTTCCCGATATTATAAAAAAAAACATCTTTTCTATCAGATCTTTATAGTTATACTAGTTGAAAAGTCGAAAATCAAAAATATGGCTTCGTTATGATCTTCCGCAGAGAAAATACTTCAAGTGTGCCAAATTTTAGCTTCCTATGTCATCAGATGCCTTCAGAAAGTTGCGGGAAGAATAGGACATACATGCAAACATCCTGATATACTAAGAAATTATATATTGTATGGATAGATTAACATTTGTTCGCGCAACTCAAAAACGCTTTAGCTTATTAAAAAACTAAAAAAAACCGAAATTCCGCAATAAAATTTACTTTAAGAAAGTTACAACTTTTTTCTTTATGTTGGCTTTGGTTTTCGAGATATACCGTTATTTCGAAAATTAAGGACGTTGCACAACATATATTCGCGTAACTCAAAAACGCTTTAATTTATTGAAAAATTAAAAAAAAAACCGAAATTCCGCAATAAAATTGACTTTAAGAAAGTTAAAACTTGTTTCTTTATGTTGGCTTTGTTTTTCGAGATATACCGTACTTTTTAAAATTAAGGAGGTTGCACACCATATGTTCGCGTAACTCAAAAACGCTTTAGTTTATGGAAAAACTAAAAATACCCGGAATTCCGCAATAAAATTTACTTTAAGAAAGGTAAAACGTTTTTCTTATATGCGCAGTCGTTTTAGAAACATAATTTTTTTTTTCTGGAAAAAAAATAATTGTTTTATTAAAATTTCGGAATTTTTGTTTTTAAAGTTGCGCGAACATATGTTAATCTATCTATACAATATATAATTTCTTAGTATGTCAGGATGTTTGCATGTATGTCCTATTCTTTACGCAACTTTCTGAAGCCATCTGATGACATAGGAAGCTGATATTTGGCACACTTGAAGTACTTTCTCTGCGGAAGATCGTAACGAAGCCATATTTTTGATTTTCGGCTTTTCAACTAGTATAACTATAAAGATCTGATAGAAAAGATGTTTTTTTTTTTATAGAATGGGGAACTTTGGGCCTGATTGACCTGAAAAATTAGGTCATGATTTCTTACACCAAACCTCATATTTTAAGCAGCGCAAACAATTAAATTTAAAAAAAAAAAATCCCATACAAGATGCGACCAGTCTAATATATATACTTAATACATTTTATGTATTATTTCTTTTTATAAGTTATTTCTATTATATTAACCATTTTAATTTTTCTAATGAGTTCAATGATTTCAATTTGTAATATATATGCATATGTACATATCTATAGCTTCATTGTTAAGCAAAGGTTGGCATTAACAAAAATATGTGAACAAATGAAGGAATAAGACTATTACAAGGAAGCTTTATAAATTGAAATTTGATTCATTGAACACATTCGAAAATAAAATTGGTTTATATAATAAAAATAACTTTTAAAAAGAAATAATTCTCATATGCTATTTACAATAATTTTATAAAAAAAAAACACTAGAAAATTAAATATCTTTTTTTACTTAAATAACATGTAACACTGCAAGTATATTTTCCATTTTTACTTTTTAGCTCATTTTAATAATTTATATTAAGCAATGCAAAGTGAAAAGTGATAAGACAGAAATGCAAAGATGATTAATTCCTTTGTGGAACACTTTGCACATTCACTTTGCAGGAGAGCGCAAAGACTTTGCAAGAGAACGCAAAGACTTTGGAAAGAGAGCAAAGTTTTTGCAAAGAGAGCAAAGTCTTTGCAAAAACTAGCTTAATGCAAAGTGAGATTTGCAAAGAATGTTGTGGAACAGAAACACTTATGACTTTGCCAAAAAATGCAATTTGATAAGTGCAAAGTGAAAAGTTTACCCACTTACAACTACAATTCGAGTCAGAAAGAACCCAACCAATTGTAGGGGGATGTAAGAAAGGATAAACCAATTAGCTTTACAAAAACTTATATGTATATAATATTTAAACAACTTGGCCAAAAAAATAACAAACATACTTTTTCACTGTTTATTGTTGGTGTTTTGTTTAGGCTTTGATATTGTTACAAGTAAGACTTTGAGTGTTTAAAATTCTTATTCGCTTTAGGGTTTTATTTGTATAATATTTTTAGCTTTTCTTAAATCTTTAAAAAAGGTTTCCTGATGATCTGGCCTAAGCAACCAGTGAAATGCGCATAGAAGCTAGCTTTCCCTCAACAATAAATTTCAGTGTATTTATCAAATATGAAAAATTGGGAATTTAGCACGTCATACAAAAATCTTAATAAGAAAAGTTGATAAGTTGTTTTGTGGAATAGGGCCCTGGTCTCGTCATATTTAAGCGAAAATAACGGCTATGAAACTTAAAGCAGCTCAACTACATTGGCTTATCGGTTGAAACTCAAACTTATCCTTAGATAACAAAGTGCTCTTATACAAGTCTATCAAAAAATTAATATGGACATATGACATCCAATTATGGTGTACTGCATACGCATCAAACATCCAGAAGCTACAAAGAGGACAGTCTACGATATTACGGCAAATTGTCTGCGCCCTATGTTATATACGTAATGACATTATCCACAGAGAGCTTAACATCGCTACCATCCAGGAAGAAATTAAAAAGTATTCAGTCAAATACATAGATAAACTAATGGTCCATCCTAACAACCTCGCTCGGGATCTAATAAGGTTCGAAGGTCACCGGAGGCTGAAAAGATCAAACACTTTGAGCCTAGCAGGCTTTTTTGACACTTGAATGCAATTTATTAGCGGTTACATTGGTAATGGCTAACAAGTACAAATAAGAATTAGGATTAAGCTTTGAATACATATTTTAATTTTCGACAAGAAAGATTAAAAAAAAAAAATTTTTTTTTCGAATGAGCTTATATGAGTCAAATTTCAATTTATGAAGTTAATTATGGGAGCGCATAGGGCCATTCCACAGTATAAGTACATATCTCTAGCTTTAATGGAAATCAAAGGTTGGCTTAAAAAAAAGTATGTCAAATATTCAGGAAATAAAACTGTTGTAAAAAGCTTTATAAATTGAAATTGCTTTAATTGAAATTGCTGTCCAAAGGAAAGCTAAGGTAAAATGTGACAAGAAAATACAATATAATAGTCTGGTAGTGTATAAGGTCATTTCTGAAAAATTGAAGGAATAGGACTATTACAAAAAAGCTTTATAAAATACATAACTGAAATTTAGCTCATATAATAAATTCGAAAAATAAAAAAAAATGTTGATATAATATAAAGTAAATAATTCCCAGTTTCTTTTTGTTATAAAAGTACTTTATAACACAATGTTATGTTATTTCATTTTTGTTATTATTGGTTATCTACAGGGAAACCTTAAATATGCAATAAATGCAGGAACAGTATATTTATCCGTTTTAGAGCTTTGAATGAATTTTGGTATTGATTTGTTAGTGCTTATTTTCGCATGTTTTATCATTTGTAGAACTTATTTGCTTTATTTAGTCAAAAGATCATTTTTTAAGATTATAGCGGACATTTCACCTTTTTACAGCATATTTTAATATACTTATGTTAATTTTTTTTTAGATGCTTGCAAAATAAAAAACTAATTCTTTCTAACTGATTGCTTTTCTTTTTTAAATATCTATCTTTATTGTGGAGGGTCGTTGCTTCCATTTCGCCCTTTACATTAAATTTTCACTCTAAAATTATATACCAAAGCAGGTTATCATTAAAATGAATGCTATTCCAAACTGTAAAAATTTATACCTACGCTTAAATTAAAAAAAAAGCAATTCAATTAAATAAGTTTGTTTTTATGTGTATAATATAAAGAAAAATAGACCAATTTTCTGAAAAACACTTTCAAAAGTGATTTTTTCCATATCAGTCCTTCCATATGTCTGTCCATGTAAACCTTGTGCACAAAGTAAAAGTTCTAATTATGTAGACAGTTTGATCAAATTTGGTAAATACGTTTTAATTGTCATAAGGAGGAAGCGTATGTAAATGGTAAAAATCGGTATATAATTACACATGGTCCCAATACAAACTTCTATCTGTAAATTATGTTCATATTTATTTTCGAATCGCCTCAAAAATATTTTACTTCATATTTTTTTTCATTATTTCATTATATTAATTTATCAAATCTTATCCTAACACTTTTTTTTGTCATGCCCACTGTTGCCAGACATTTTTTCTAATAAATCTGAAGAATGGGACTAAAAAATCTGGAAACAAATTTTTAAAATATGCAAAAAATCTGGGAACTTAAAAAAATTTATTTAAGTTATTTTCGGGAATACAAAATTTATTATTAATAACATTTCTGTATGCCGTGCTAAATTCCCAATTTTTACAAACCAACAAAAATATTTTTAAACCATTGTAAAATGTTAGAGCATTATGACAATATAACATGATAGCACAACTTGTGAATACCCCAACTGTGTACATAGTATCATATCATCGTAGATATTTAAGTAACTTTATGCATTCATATATTGTAAATTTCCGTAGTCATTTGTCGTAAAATGTCATTTTTAATTTAAGGAGGTCTTTTGTGTACAAAATTCCTTCAAGCTATTCTTTATCTAAGCGATTTTTGCGCTTTGTTTTATTTATGTATATTTTAATAATTAGTATTGTTAAAGCTGGGGCACGGGCTCTATGTGTACATTTGTCCTTCAAGTTGTGCTGAAAAAGGTCAACGGAAAAAGGAAAGGCAAGAATGAAAACAAGAAAATGTACTTTGGACTTCAAGAAGAATTCTTGACAAAACGTAAGGGGAAACGGAAGTAAGGAAAAAACATGTAAAATCAATTGAAATGGATAATCATTCGGAAAAGCAAATTTCAATCTACCAAAGGTTAAAATACAATTTGGTTTAAGGATTGATGTTTGACTATTAACGTCAGCAGTCGTCGATGGCTGCGAGTGTAAGACGGCAAATCCAGGGTTCGAGCCCCGGCCACGGTCAAGAATGAAAGATTATCAATAACTATTTTAATTAATTTTCATGTTGTAAAATTCCTTTCTTCATAAAAATAATTTATTGAAAATTAAATTTGATGAACTTAAGCCTAATTAAAAATATTATTATGTATATTTTATTTATATTCGTTCTATATTTGTTTTAAATAAAAAGCACAATTTTCGGAATAATATTCTTGAGTGAAAACTTCTGATTTTACATTTATTTTTCTAAAAGCGTAATAAATTGTTTTTTCATTTATTTATAAATTATTGGAAATCAAGAGCCAATTGTTTTGCATATCTTTTTCGCATATTTAATTTGGAAACTGTTTATAAAACTTCAAATATTGAGTTCAACACACCATTAACTTAAATATTTGGATTTAATCCTTTTAATCATTTTAATTGAACTCCAAAATCCAATCTTTTAAAAAGTTGGTCACAAAGTTTAGTAAAAAAAACAACTTTTTAAATTTTTAAAGATCTGCAATTTGACAGCAAAAATCTGCAAATCTCACTTCGTCATTTTTGCAATGAAAAATCAGCAAATTGCAAAGCAATCTGCACTTCTAAAAACAGTGGTCCTGCCAGTGCCATTTGATTGAAAAATACTAATATATAAAAAAATGATATAAAAAATTGTATTTGAAGTTTAAAGATTAAATAAAAGGATTCTATTGGTTCTTTATTTTAGAATGAAAAATGTTAGCTGCGAGACAACTTGTTTTAGGAGATTTCTTCACCTAAGCAGTCTTTTGACTATGTTCTTATGGACAGTAAAAAGGTTACCGTTAGTGTCCATCAATGTGACATTGTTTGAAATATCTGACTGTAAAGGGACATTTGTAGACCGCATCCAGTTTGTGTCCTGCTTCGTTGCGGACTAGAACAGTGTCATTAACGAAGAGTGTGATAGAACTAGAATTTCCATTGGATATAATTTTTCTAAGAAGTTAAGCGTTGTGCTAAGTGGAATCTAGATTTAACTTCCTTTTAATAAGCGTCAACATTATAGAGTGGATCTATGTTATTGGTATTGGGAAAATCTAGCTCTCTTGAAATTTTTCCTTAGGTCAATTCAAATGGAAAATATCCATGAGCTGAAGATGAAGTTGTGTTATAACAATATACAAAGAATTTTAACCAATTGGGATAATCAGATTTGTGCATTCCACTAAAAAATCATATATATTATTTCTAAAGCACTTTTTTTTGTCGGTTGCAAATATCTCCCATACCACCGCATCAAATTTAATGAATGATATCTCATTTTAAAGCTTATTCCTAACACTAATGACGAAAAATAATTAGAAATTGAAAAATTAATATTTTCATTGATAAAAATTACGGTGCGAAATATTCGCACGGGTCATCTAGTTCATCTGAAATCCAAATAGCTATCGACCAATTTACAGAAGCCTTGGATTCTGCAGCAAGAAATGCAACTCCAATTAAGCGGACAATTACACGTGCTCCTTACAATACATCGAAGGATAAAGAGACCCTTATCAGAGAAAAAAGCAGTTAAGAACACAATGGCAAAACAGTCGTTCCCCAACCACTACGGCCCAACTATAATTATGCCTGACAACTCTTCGCAACAAATTGAGAGAGAACCACGAGTCTGCAGTAGAAGGCTATTTAAACAGCCTAGATGCCACAAAAAAACAATATGCCCTATAACCCAATAATCTCCATTGAGACTGGAAAACCGCACTTGGGCCAAAAACACAAATGAAAAATTCAACGCCTTCGCGGGCCACCTTGGGAAAGTTTTCACGCCACATGATGCACATACTTGTTCCTGTCGTCCAATTATTCCTGATAAAGGTTAACCATCCAATAAAATTTAATTTAACTCAAGTAAAATCTGCAATAGAAAAGTGTCAAGCCAGGAAAAGATGCTAGCCAGGTTGCGTCGTACAGACCGATTAGCTTATTATCAATCCTATCGAAGCTTTTCAAAAAAATATTCGTTTTAAGTATAACTCCTCATCTAAATGAACACGACATCATCCCGGATCACCAGTTCGTATTCAGAGCTTCGCGGGATAAGCTCTAAATAATTCTTAGATAAATCTAATTTCGTAACAAGATGTTAAGAGAAATCCAGGAAAAGGACTGTGAAATTAGATCAGTGATGTCCAAAATGTAAATTGTGGATGTATTGCTTTATATTAGTAAATAATAAAATTACAAAAAATATTTAAGCATTCGCCGCATGTGCACTCGACGCTTGATAATCGACGACTGAATTCGTGGACTAAATGAAAGAGAGTAAGAATGCGTGTGAAGAATGTGTGTGAATAAATTTCAACAATTGTGGTATGGGCTGGACACGAATGAATTAGATATTCTATATTATGGTTTGCTTTCGATTTCTCCAACATCTACGATAAGAGAAAAAAATTTTTCAAAGTCAAGGTTTATTAATACCAAAAAAAGAATCGCGTAAATCCTAAACAGTTAAACCAACTGATTTTTCTAAAAGATTTTTTATAAGATCTCTATAAACTATTGACTAATAAAATTATCTCACAGTTTATTTTTTAATATATATGTACATAATATGTATTAATTGAAAAATCACTTATGCAACTCTAAAAAATTAACATAACAAAACCAATTCAAAAGTTTGTATTTAGCCAAATAAATGCTTCACAAACAAGTTTAATAAATTAATAGTTATCCACTTTTTGTTTTGGTTTAATTTTTATTTCAACTTTTCTTTAATTTTACAATTTTTTCACAATTTGTATGCTTTTTATTTCTTACATTTGTTTGTTTACCTTTAGAAACATATGTTTTTTTGATTAACAAAATTTTACTGTAAAAATTTCTGCAGTAAAAATTTGTAAATACTCATTTACTGTATTTTGTGTACTCGAACGCAATTTCGTAACTTGCAGTAAAGTTTAGTAAAAAATAGTAAAAACTTTTGTGTTCTCGAACGCAGCTATAAACACTGCGTTAACATTTGCCTGTTATGGCAAGACAGTATCAATACATGCAAACTTTTTCACATATCCATACCACTCTTTCAAATGTTTTGTTTTTGCATTATTTTGACAACTAATATATACATATGTTCATACCAGTGTCCGAAAATAAACACGGAATACCTCTCCTTAGTGTTCGGTTCGGTAGATTTGTGGAAAACACAAACGCTAATAGTGTTTGTGTAGAAAATCCTTTAAAAAATAACGTTACTCATCTTTCAAACACAAAAATAGTACCTTTTTTTCAAACTCAAAAAAATATAAGAACATTGAACTCAGTTCGGGTTTTTTAAATCAACAAACTTCATTGTGTTCGGTTAAGCTTATTAATGTTTGTCCCATTTGCCTCATAAAAAAAGACCAAACATTTTTTACAAAAACAAAATACAAATACGAAAAAAATGCCAGCAAAATAATTTTACACAAACAAAACATATACACACACAAGCTGTTCGTGATGTGGTCGGAGCCAAATATTTCGTTTGCTCATTTCTTTATCAATTAAAAAAGAACATTATAGAACATTAAAATATAATGTTTGTCTACAGTATCACTACAATTGACAGAACACTACATAATGTTCGGCTCTTTCCTGAAAATAGCTACAATCACAAAAAAAAAGAAGTATCATTCTTGGGTGTGGTTCAGACTGTCTTGACAGTATTGGCAAATGTAAACGCCGTGTTATATTCAATCAAAAATTACCGACTTTTTTAAACGCTGTTAATAAAAAAAAAACTTATCAAGTATTAATAAATTTTCGAGCTTGAGGTCTTTTTTTAAAACTTTAATGTTAATTCAAACCAATATTTCGGCACTTTGAGTGCCTTCTTCAAGGTTTTCTTTTCTTATTTTATAAATTTACAAATTGTAAGAAGTGCCGAAATATTGGTTCACATAAACATTTGAAGAACTAAAAAAGTAATTTTAAATGATTATTGAGTTCTTTAAGTGAGGTTTTTATAAATGCGTTGATTGGGCATTTATCCGGGTTATTGGTTTAATGATTCCCTGTTTGAATGCGTAGAAAACTTTAAATCTTTCGATGCGCACTTAAGCGGGAACTACTGTGTTACAAATTTTAAAAAGAAAGTAACAAAGAGAGAACGGTCGATGTTAAACTAGTCTCCGCTGGATTTATTAATTACAAATATAAGAAGTTTATGATTTTTATCAAATTTCTTATCAAATTAAACAAAAACCCGTGATTTATTCGGTGAAACAATAATATTTTGAAAAGCTTTTGTTAATTGTGTTTTTGTGTAATTTAGCAAAAAACTAATAGTTCTTAAAATTGTGATTGTTTATTTAATAATATTTCAACACAAGATGAAGCATAATACAAAATCGCTCTTGTATTATAGAAAGTTAAAAAAAAGAAAACTCAATGATGCTAGCTCATGTTTTCTTTGGTTTATATTAGTACTTTCGTATGAATAATACTTACGGGGGAGTGCCCAGTGTATCTTCTAAGATACAACCACTATTTTCTAAATAACTTTAAAAAAAAAATTTTTTTCGACAAAATTGGTACGCAGTTGATTTTTGTCGACCATTTTACACATCATATATTTTTTATATCAAAATCGGTGTCCTTGGGCATTTAAGGGTTAATTTATACTTCGGACATGCCAACAAGCAACTACACCCAAACTTCAACATTTGCAGACGATACAGCTTTTCTCAGCGTCCACGAAAACCGTTATGAAGCATCTCGTTACTTACAGTACCATATATTTCAACTAGAAATATGGTTAAGACAATGGAGGATAATGGCAAATGAGCAAAAATGCGTACACATAACATTCACCTTGCGCCGGGAATCTTGCCCCCCTATTACAATTAATAATCCAATAATTCCTCAACATTCGCCTGTTAAATATCTCGGTATACATCTGGATCGGCGATTAACGTGGAAATGCCATATAGAGGCAAAATTAACTCAAATGAAACTAAAAGCCATTTAAATTCATTGGCTTATTGGTAGAAATTCTGTCCTTAGTCTCGATTGCAAGCTTCTACTTTACAACTCTATCTTAAAGCCTATCTGGTGCTACGGTATTCAACTATGGGGCACTGCCTCGGCCTCTAATATCGGCAAAATTCAAAGGCGCCAAAAAAAACTTCTTCGAATAATCACAGCCGCTCCCTGGTATATTAAAAACTCAAACATTCATAAGGATCTCAATGTGCCATTAGTAAAAACTATGATTACAAAGTATGCAGTAAAATATTTAAAAAGGCTTGCACAACACCCAAACCCACTAGCTCGAAATATTTTAAATCATGGCGGGCACACTCGCTTAAGAAGAAGAGACACTGCAGCACTCACCCAATCAGAAGAGCGATAAGCACCTACATATGTGAACAAAAACCGTGATGACGAAATTTGTTGTCTGGCACTGGCAGGACACATAACAAAGTATTAGGATATGATTTGATTAGTTATTGTTAGTTCATATTTAGTATATGAAGATTCAATAAATAAATATTGAAAAAAAAAATTTGGACATCGCAGCTTATGAATTTGAAAAAAAAGAAGAAATAAAATTTGCTACCCGTGCAGTTACTAGCAACATGGATCTTAGCACAATGCTTGCTGCTATGATGCAGAAAATGGAAAAAATGTCGACAGAAACTTCTAGAAAAATGGAAGAAAATTCTAGAAAAATGGAGGAAAATATGGAGAGAATGGTAATAGAAAATTCGGTTGAAAGTTCTAGAAAATTGGAAGAAAATTCTAGAAAAATTAAGGAAAATATGGAGAGAATGGTAAAAGAAAATTTGGCTGAAACTTCTGGAAAAATTGAAGAAAACTCAAGCGCCATTTTAGCCGAAATTCAAAAAAATTCCAGATTGACAAACGAAAAACTTGAGAAGCTTCAAGAGATTTCTACTACTAAAAATGAAAGAGTAGACGATATGGAGATAGATTTCAACCAGAAGCTGTTTGATGTTACGACGCAAGTGTCGAGCCGATCACTGATGTAAAAACTCAAGTCACGGATGTAAAAACACAAGTCACGGTTTTTGATGGAAAACTACATCATTTGGAAGAAAAAGTAAATAGTCTTCAGTGCCAAGAGGGAGTGGTTCGAGTTTTTCCAGAACTCTCGAATAGAATAGAATAAGAGCTCCAAGTTTTGACGGCAGCTCACCATTGAATGTGTTTAAGTTCCAGTTTGAGACAGTTGCCAACAAAAATGCTTGGAACAATGAAGAAAAGGCCGTAGAGGTGATTCTGGCTTTAAAAGCAACTGCAGCTGAAATTCTAGAAAGTCTACCAGTAAGTTGCAAAAACGATTATGATGACATTATGGTAGCATTGCAGCGCAAGGGCAAACGAGACGCTACAGGGTTTCGCACTAGAGATTGAGCGCCTGGTGCAGCTAACTTATCCAGGTGAAAGTCATCCATTGCTAGATCATTTTAAGACCGTGGCATTTGTAAATGGTATACGGGATGCTGATGTGAAACTAGCGGTATGTGCATCACAGAAGCCATCATTTACAGAAACGGTACCGTTTGCCCTGGCACAGGAAACCGCTAGAATAATTTCAAAACCGCATATTTGCAAGGTGTGCAACCTCGATATAACAGCCGAAGACGAAGGAGATATTTTAACGGAAATAGGAAGCATGAAGGAGGCAGTTTTGCAGGCTTTGGGCGAGAAGCAAGGTAAAAACAAAGTAAAATGCTGTAACTGCGGTAAAACTGGCCATATTCAGCGAAACTGCAAAGCACCAAGACGACGATCAAGATCTTCCTCGCCACCAGGAAACAACCACCGTGCTAGTCACCAGGCGTCACAAGAGTCACCTTTAAACTAAAAATAGCTAGCACCGCGGGGCATGGGCTAGCTTCCACATCTGAGGGCCCCACAATCTCTATATCAGTAGTGCAAAGGAGTAACAGGAATCTTAATGCTTGTGGTTGCATTAATGGTCAAAAACGCATTCTTACTGTGGACACTGGGGCATCACTTTCCATTATAAGGCCCGATTTAATACAAAACTCAATCAAACGACTAAGCGGGGTAAGTCTGCGAATAGCTACAGGCTACACTGTCTATGGAAAAGTAAAAGCACAACTAGGTATGGCCAATGCAATCGCCCATCACGTATTTATTGTGGCTGATATTGTAGACGAGGTTATCATTGTCGCAGATTTGATGATTGAACATGGTATTCATTTGGATATGGGTCAGAAAATTATGTATTGGCGTGATGTGGAAATACCCCTTGAAGTTGGATACTAAACCAAGGCCCTTGTAAGACAGCTAATCGCCCTTCAACGTGAAAAACTGCCACCCAGATCAGAAACCTTAGTATGGGCGCGACTGGAGGGAGATTGTGAGGACAACAGTTTATGGGTGGTAGAGCCAGCAGAAGTTAAAGGAGATATCGTAAGAGCGAATGCCCTCGTAAAACTCAGCAAGAGTCTAGTTCCCGTGAGAGTATTAAATTTATCCAGCATTGAAAAAGTCCTTACGCAGAACTTCAAGATTGGACAATGTGCTTCAACAGAGGCAATAATTAATTGCGAGCAGCATCAAGGCGCAGCCAGGAGAATTAGCAAGACCACGGGTCACTAGAGGAACATGTGCGAAAATGAACCGAAAAGCTAACACCGCCTTGCAAAAAGAAGGCCAAACAACTACTAAGAAAATATGCCTCTGCATACGCTTTGTCAAAACCAAGGCAGAACGTCAATCGTGAAACATGAAATCAACACAGGCGAAGCTAAGCCAATAAAACAGGCGCCAAGAAGCATTCCTCTAGCAAAGCGAAATGAAGTAAAAGAGCTGGTTAGCGATATGGAAAAGAACGGAGTTATTAAACCATCATCAAGTCCTTGGAGCTCACCAGTGGTTTTGGTGAAAAACAAAGATGGGCGTACCATTTTCTGCGTAGATTACAGAAAACTGAATGACGTCACGAAAAAAGATAATTATTCATTGCCTAGAATTGATGATGCCTTGGACACGTTAGCTGGAACGGAATGGTTTTCTACATTGGATTTGCAGAGCGGTTATTGGCAAGTGGAAATTTCGGAAAATGATAAGAAGAAAACTGCGTTTAGCGCAATGCTCCGACTACATTCGAGCGTTTAATGGAGCAGGTGTTAAAAGGTCTTCACCGAAAGACATGTTTGGTGTACCTTGACGACATTATTGTAATGGGAAAAACATTTGATGAACACCTGAAAAACCAAGAAGAGATGATGAAACGTATATCAATGGCAGGACTCAAACTAAATGCTAAGAAATGCTCACTGTTCCAGAAGGAAGTAAAATACCTGGGACATCGTGTAACCTCCAAAGGCATCTTAACAGACGATGATAAAATATAAGCTGTAATGGATTGGTTTCTTCCGAAAAATCTACATGAATTACGCAGTTTTCTAGGCTTATGTACATACTTCAGGCGCTTTTTACCCAACTGTGCAAATATTGCTGCAAGTTTACACGAATTGACTCAAAAGGCGCAAAAATACATCTGGGGTGAAGGACAGGAAGCAGCATTTCACAAACTGAAGGAATTATTGTGCTCAGCACCAATTTTGGCTTACCCTATTACTGGAGAAAAATTTGTGCTTGATACCGATGCGAGCGGATACGGAATCGGAGGTGTGCCTTGCCAAGTGCTCAATGGCGTAGAGCGAGTCGTAGGCTATTACAGCCGAATACTTTCGAAGCCTGAGAGAAATTCCTGCGTGACGCGAAGGGAGCTCCTGGCAGAACTAGAGGGCGTAAAACATGTTCACAAGTATTTGTATGGTCAACCTTTTGAGTTAAGAACAGACCATTCTGCACTCAGGTGGTTGCTGCAATTCAAGAATCCGGAAGGTCAGATTGCTCGCTGGATTGAGCGCCTACAAAGTTATGATTTTACCATTGAGCACAGAAAAGTTGGAAAACATGGTAATGCGGATGCTCTTTCAAAGCGAACCTTCCAAATGGAATGCAAGCATTGTGCAAAATCTGAAGGAAAGGAATATAACTGTGAAGTTCGCCTGCTGCAGATACAGTCCAATGAAGACTGGTCAATGCCACATTAAGCTGACCCTATATCAAAAAAAATTATTAAGGCCAAAGAAGAAGGCAGAATCGAAACGAAATATCATCTGAAAGTCCTCTAACAAAAGCATACTGGGCCCTATGGAACAGCCTACAGTTGGTAAATGGCTGCCTGTACCGTGCATGGGAAAGTACTGATAGAAAGTCAGTTCGGAACCTCATTGTAGTGCCATCGTCAAAAGTACATGAAGTTTTAAATGAATTCCATAACGGACCTGGTCATTTGGCGTAACAAAAACACTGGAAAAATTAAAACAACGTTTCTACTGGGTTGGGTGCCAACAAGCTATGGCCGATTGGATATCAAATTGCACCCAATGCCAAAGGACCAACAAAGAGAAGTCGGGGAAAAAGAGAAGTCGCGGAAAAAGCTGGACTTTTTCCTGTGAGCTATGCCGGCAACCGTTATGTGTTAGTAGTAAGTTAGTAGTAAATGGCCAGATGTGTATGCCATCCCAAATCAAGAAGCCAAAACCGTTGTAGACGTATTTTGGAATAATTGGGTGTGCCGCTACCGAGTTCCAATAGAATTATACTCTGACCAAGGCAGAAATTTTGAATCTGCTGTGTTCAAAAAAATGTGCGAATTGTACGTAATAAGGAAAACTAGGGCTGTAGGAAATATCGCCCAAAGAAAAATGGCCCAAAATAAATAATGAAAAATCGCCCAAAAAATTCCATGTAAACTTGGGCCTGAATTCATATGAAAAGTGACCCAACATTTTTGGGCTATTTTTCGTTATTATTGGGTGATTTTTCGTTTTTTAAATTTGGTGGTTTTTTATTATGAAAAATCACCCAAAAATATTGTATGAAAAATAGCCCATTTTTCGGGCCATCTTTAATTTTTAAAATTTCGTCTAAATCTTACATACTATTTGTCTACATCATTCATTATCATTATACATGGAATTCCTAAATGTTATTTGTAAAAATAACGGGACATATTCCAAAAAGGTGGCATGTCATAACGTCCAGTGTCATAGTGTCTGTCATAAAGTCAAAAAGTCCGTGGACGTTATGTCACTTTGTAAAGTCTCATAATGTCCACAAGATGCTTACAAACTCGAAAGCATAGCCGGCCTTTGGCCGGTCGCAAGGATTTTCTCCTCTTTGATAAAACAAGTACCTGCTTCGCTAACTAAAGCTTTTCTGCACAGACGGCCTTCGGCCGGGAGCAAGCATTTTCTCTTCTATGGTATAACAAAAACCGGCTTCGCTAACTAAAGTTTCTCTGCGAAGTCGGCCTTCTTTCGGAAACAAGGCAGATTTTAGAAGCTTTACTCAGCGAAACCGGTACTTATTATACCATAAAGGAAAAAATCCATGCGACCGCCCAAAGGCCGTCTGCGCAGAGAAGCTTTAGTAAGCGAAGCCGGTCTTTGTTATATCATAGAGGAGAAAATCCTTGCGCCCGGCCAAAGACCGGCTATGCAGAGAAGCTTTAGTTAGCGAAGCCGGTTTTTGTTATACCATAGAGTGGAAAGTCTTTGCGCACGGCCGAAGGCCGCCTATGCCGAGTCGCTTTAGTAAGCGCTGCCGGTATTTGTTACACCATAGGGGAAAAAATCCTTGCGCCCAAAAGTGTTTTCGTTATATGTTTAATATATGCATCCAGAGAAAAAACAACGAAACCATTTTAAAAAAAATTTTAACCTAATTATGTTTGATTCAACCAAATCATTGTCACCAACAACCATATTATGGTAAAATAAGTTTCTTTAAAAATAGTTTTGTTGATTGTGACTATTAAAGGTGGCATGTCATAACGTCCAGTGTCATAGTGTCCATGGACGTTATGACACTTTTGAAAGTGTCATAGTGTCCATGGACATTACGACACTTTCAAAAGTGTTATAACATCCATCAATGAAATGTCATAGCGTCCGCGGACGTTATGACACTTTGCAAAGTGTCATAATGTCCACAACTTAACTTATAATGAAAAATATTAAAATGTGTAAAATTTGTTTTGAAATATCAAAATAAGTAAGTACAATGCCAAAAATTCTTACAAGCAAGAATGTAAACAAATTTGGGATCATAGCCGGCCTTCGGCCGGGCGCAAGGATTTTCTTCTCTATGGTATAACAAATACTGGCTTCGCTAACTAAAGCTTCTCTGCACAGCCGGCCTTCGGCCGGGCGCAAGGATTTTCTCCTCTATGGTATAACAAACACCGGCTTCGCTAAGTAAAGCTTCTAAAATCTGCCTTGTTTCCGAACGAAAGCCGACTATGCAGAGAAGCTTTAGTTAGCGAAGCCGGTGTTTGTTATACCATAGAGGAGAAAATCCTTGCGCCCGGCCAAAGGCCGGCTGTGCAGAGAAGCTTTAGTTAGCAAAGCCGGTGTTTGTTATACCATAGAGGAGAAAATTCTTGCGCCCGGCCAAAGGCCGGCTGTGCATAGAAGCTTTAGTTAGCGAAGCCGGTATTTGTTATACCATAGAGAAGAAAATCCTTGCGCCCAAAAGTGTTTTCGTTATATATTTAATAGATACACCCAGAGAAAAACCAGCAAAACCTTTTTTTAAAATTTTTTTTACTATATTATGTTTCATTTAACCAAATCATTGTCACCGACAACCATATTATGGTAAAATTAGTTTCTTTAAATATAGTTTTGTTGGTTGGGACCATAATGAAACATGTTTTTCTCTGCGTGTATGCAGATCATATTTTTGTATTTAACTTCTTTATTAATTATGGACCTAATGACACTTTGAAAAGTGTCATAATGTCCATTTGCAAAGTGTCATAGTGTCCATGGACGTTATGACACTTTTGAAAGTGTCACAATGTCCATGGACACTATGACACTGGACGTTATGACATGCCACCCTATTAAAACATGTTTTTATCTGCGTGGTCTTGTTTTTGTATTTAACATCTTTAGTAATTATGGACCTTATGACATTTTTAAAAATAACATAATGTCCATTTGCAAAGTGGTTAAATGCCCACGGACATTATGACATTTTCAAAAGTGTCACAGTGTCCATGGACACTACGACACTGGACGTTATGACATGCCACCTTGCAAAAAGCAATATTCTGTTTTAAGTAATTTATTGTAACTATGCAGTGATTAATTAATTTTTAACTATTGAAGAGTGTACACTAGGGCGGGTCGATTTAATAATCGCCCATGGCTCAGTGAAAATCGTATTCTATGGCTCAAAATAAGAAACTTTACCGAAGGAACCATACCTCTAAAACGAATTCTACTACCCCCCAAACTGTTGACTTTTGTCCCGTAGGGTCAAGTTTTGAAAAATCCCACTTTGACCCATTTAGAGTGCCCCAATCGAGTCCAAATGTATGACCGACCCCTACTAACTTTGGAGGGCCGATCCATCCATGCCAGTGGCACACCCCCTGGAACTCCCCTGGGGGTTTCCCAAATAAATATTTCAAAAAATCACCATTTTTGGCACTTTATTTTATTATTTTTTATTTATTTTATTTATTTTTATTATTTTATTTATTTTTTCTCTTTAGAAATTTATTTAGTCAGAACATATGCAAATAAAAAAATTAATTTAACTTAGTAATAGAAAAGAAAATAAAAAAAATTAGTGTTTGAAGTCTTTTTTGCTTTCAAGTCTGGGCAATTTCGCACGCAATTTCTAATGTCGTCGCCATAACAGCCTCTACATTTTCCGGCATAACTCGTTTGGAAACGCTAGCTAGATTGCTTGACAAATATCAAGAGCAAATTAAGAGAAGAAACAAACCCCAACAATTTACAGAGTATGTAAAATCTCTGGAAACAATTTTTTTCATTGGAACATGTAAATGCGATTTGAAGGCAGCTCCATGTGCATGCGGTTTGGTTCCCGAACGCCTCAAAGATTTTATGCACGATCAACATAATCAGAGAAGACTAACAATGGATGGATTTGCGATGGAAATTGAAGAGCAAGGAGCAACGTCTATGTCATCAATGCCAACATAGCAAGATCCCGATGATTCAACATACGCACCGCCACCGGTTCAAGAAGATTTGGATATAAGCACAAGTTCACAATACACACAGAGATACGATTGTTTTAACTTTGCCTTGGTATGTGACAGATTTGGTGTGCCTGATAGAGTAGCATCAGCAATGGGAACCGCTCTTTTCCAAGATTTTAAAATGAAAGATATCCATGGCAAACCTCTCATCATGGATAAATCGAAAGTTCGCCGAGAAAAAGAGAAATGCAGACAAGAAGAGCTTCGCAAACGGTTAGATGATACCATTTTCATTCGATGGCAGAAAATATTATACTTTAACGAGAGATACAATTGATGAGAATTATCATACTAGGATGGCAAAAGAACCTCATCTTGTTATTTTGAGAGAACCGAATTCTGAATTGATTGGTTACACTGGAACATGAAACCGCTGAATACAAAACAACCAAATTAAATGATTTTTTCAACGATAAAAATATATCACTGGATGCATTAATTGGCATATGCACTGACGGTGAGCCAACAAACACTGGCCCAAACGGTGGAATTATACGACGCTTCGAATTGCTGTTAAAAAGGCCATTGCATTGGTTCGTTTGCCTTCTACACTTCAACGAACTTCCGGTTCGGCATTTGTTTGAAGCTTTGGATAAATCAACCAGCACTGGACCAAGATCGGCAACCGGAAAATTGAGCCGTCAAATCGAAACTTGTGAAACTCTTCCGGTAAGTTATTGCTATTACTCATTTATTATAATTGTTAACCGTTTTTAATTGTTTTATTTTTATATATTTTCAGGTGGTGGACGGCTTTCAGAAAATTGAGTTGAAAAATATGCCCCTTGCTCCAGAAAAAATTTAATTTTCCACCGATTCCAAGTACTTATACGACATGGCCCATGCAATTTCTAGCGGCATGGTTTCAGTGGCTCTGGCTTACATCAAACCAGGGAAAATTTTACATTCTCGGTGGCTCACCAAGGCCGCTAGACTATTACGATTATATGTGACAACGGAAAATCCAGATGCAAATTTAAGAATACTGGTTGAATTTATAATTAGATGTTATGTGCCAATGTACTTCAATATCAAGTATTTCAGCTCTGTCGTGTACGGTAGTAGATTATTTTTCAAATTCATTAGTTGGTCAAGATTTCTAGAACCTCGTTTACGCAAAATTGTCAATAAAGTAATTACAGATAATTCATATTATGCGCATTCGGAAAATATCTTGTTATCAATGTTGTTTGATGATAGCAAAGAAAAGCGCGACTGTGCTATCAAGATAATTCTACGTTATCGAACCGATGTTGACGACCCAACGGGACTTAGAGCTTTTAAAAAACCAGATATAAACTTTTATTGCACAAGTTACACGGAAATTATCAATATGAATGACATAAATGACGTATTTGAACCACCATTCACGCGAAGCATTCCATACGATACTTTGAAAGAATATTTAAATCAAGATGATCCACCGTTTAATGATCCAAAAATTCCATCACACATACAAGGAACAGAACGACACGTTCAATTGCTAGCTAGCGTTTCCAAACGAGTTATAGCGGAAAATGTAGAGGCTGTTATGGCGACGACATTAGAGAGCCGTGCGAAATTGCCCAGACTTGAAAGCAAAAAAGACTTCAAACAGTAATTTTTTTTATTTTCTTTTCTATTACTAAGTTAAATTAATTTTTTTATTTACATATGTTCTGACTAAATAAATTTCTAAAGAGAAAAAATAAATAAAATAATAAAAATAAATAAAATAAATAAAAAATAATAAAATAAAGTGCCAAAAATGGTGATTTTTTGAAATGTTTGTATGGGGAACCCCCAGGGGAGTTCCAGGGGGTGTGCCACTGGCATGGGTGGATCGACCCTCCAAAGTTAGTGGGGGTCGGTCATACATTTGGACTCGATTGAGGCACTCTAAATGGGTCAAAGTGGGATTTTTCAAAACTTGACCCTACGGGACAAAAGTCAACAGTTTGGGGGGTAGTAGAATTCGTTTTAGAGGTATGGTTCCTTCGGCAAAGTTTCTTATTTTGATCCCTAGAATACGATTTTCACTGAGCCATGGGCGTTTTTTTTTGCCTCCCCACAAATCGACCCGGCCTAGTGTACACAGTTTGGCGGAGTGCTCAAATAAGTATTACTGTCCATACTGCCGAGCAGCTGTTGAAGATACAATGCAATTTTTTACAAAAAACTTACATTTGTATGTAACTAAATTTATATGAGTAATAAACACTAATAAATTGGGTAATATTTTTTTTTTTTTTTTTAGAAAAAATTCGTTTTTGCTTTTTGGGTAATTTTTAATTTTTTTTTTGGCCCTTTTTCGTTTTTATTGGGCAAAATTTCATATTTAACTTTTTTCATGTTCTTTTGGGCGATTCTTCATTTTTGGTCGATTTGTCATTATTTTTTTTGGGCCATTTTTCTTTGGGCGATTTTTCCTACAGCCGAAAACTAGAACAACTCCTTTGCATCCACAATCCGATGGCATGTTTGAAAGATTTAACCGCACATTAGAGGAACACTTGCGCAAAGTAGTAAGGACTGTGATGAACACATTCCGAAGTTTCTGTTGGCATATAGATCAGCTGTTCATAATTCCACCTCTAGTACACCTACCAAAATTGTCATTGGAACGGAGCTCAGACTACCTGGAGATCTAGAATTTGGTGTTAAGCCTGGACCAATAGATGAAAACAATGACGGCTCTACCTCACAGGAAGAAGTTGACCTTAATGAACTTCATGAGTTCGTGCGAAGCCGAATTAAGCTGTCCAGTGACAAGATGAAAGTCAGATACGATCAAGTGGCAAATTCGGAAGGCTTCAAAGAATGCCAGTTAGTATTAATTTTTAATCCGCAACGGAAGAAAAGACTATCTCCAAAGCTGCAGACTCATTGGGATGGCCCATATAAAGTAATAAAGAAATTGAATGACGTGGTGTATCGGATCCAGAAATACAAGAGCCCAAGCTCAAAAATTAAAGTGGTACATCTAGAACGACTAGCCCATTATGGAAAAGGAGAATCTGAGCCTATTCAGGACGAACAGGCTTAAGTGGAGGGCAGTGTTACGAAAGTTAAATTATCTAAGAATTATTTATAGTTATCTTGTAAGTTATAGTTTTATGTTACTTAAAATTGTCATGTATAATTTTCAACACAACTGTTATTTTAAAATAATTCCTATATAAATTTCCCAGTCATTTCTAGAAATGGTTATAGAACATAATAAATAGTTATTACGGCAAGGTTCAGGAAAAATCTAGAAATAATTATGAAATATAAAAAGGGGTGACTCATGTATAATTAGTTTAGTTTGTTTTGAGAAATGGTTCTGTTCGTAACTAACAATTGTGAACAAAATAATTAATTTCAATAAAGTTTGTTAAGTTGAATACGTGTGTGTTTTTATTCGGATTTGCAATTAAAAGAACTCAAACGCGTTTATTAAAGGAAAATCGTAACAATATTAACCATATTGTAATTTTTTCTTAAATTTTTTAAACAAATTTCTTTTAAATACTATTCCCTTTAAACAAAATCATATTAATTGTAAAAAACCTGTTTTTTCCTATATCCATAATATTAAATGCGGTACTATTAGGGTTGTTCTTTATTTATATTTTAACAATGTCAGACTTAAATAGTGTGAATAGTAGTTCCAAGGATATGACAATGAATATGGTTCGTATACTTGCTAAGCAAAGTAATGGTGTCAATTGTCATTAATGCACAGAGCTTAAATAATAAGATGGATGAGTTTCGATATACTTTTGAAAACTCTGGAATAGATATTGTATGAGTATCTGAAACATGGCTAGATGAAAAAATACCCGACTTTCTTATTATACTCACGGGATACAATACTTTCCGAGCAGATAGAAAGACTCGAGTTGGTGGCGCTGCCATCTTTGTGAGAAACAATATTCTCTGTAAGTCTGGTGATTAGGATGAAGAAAACGATGACAATGATGAGAAAGAGGATGCAGAAGTTGAGAATGATAATACAAATTTGGTTGAATATATTTCTGTGGCGGTTTTATCACTTGGTAAAAAAATGATTATTGGTTGTGTTTTTAGACCTAATCGTAACGTTGATATAACTAAGTTTAGGAAAAAATTATAAACGATAACTTTGCCATTTATTGACATATTTATTTCTGGAGATTTCAACTCAGATTTACTAGCTCAAACCTTTTTAGCTAATAATAGGAAGTCAGTTGTGCTAACTCCCATAAATAACTGCCTCCCAACGCACTTCACATTAACAAGAAATAGCCATCTTGATATATTTTTCGTTGGAAATGTTACGTCTGTTCTTTTCTATAATCAAATTGCAGCTCCAGGTTTGTTCTTAACATGACTTGATATTTGCATCCTATGATTTTAAATTGAAACGGGAAGAAGAATGCACACTTATCGTGATTTTAAAAACTTGAATATGCAGCTTTTAATCAACAAGTTTTGAAGTATCGGCTGTAAAGAGATTTACACCATTCCTTCAGTTGACTCACAATTGTCGTTCATAGAATGAAATATACTACACCTGTATGACTTATTTGTTCCAATAAAAACAAAACGTATTTCAAACAACTCTAAACCTTGGTTCAATCAATCAATTAGGCATATCATTGAGCAAAGAGATATTGCATACAAAAGGTGGAAACGTTATAAAACCACGGAGTTACACGATGAGTATCCACTAGTCTAATAAGAACAAAAATCTGAATATTTAATTCTCATCGTTTTTCCAGAAATCGGTATAGGAATTGTAGAAAATAACAGAAATTTCTCGGCTGAATTGAACAAAATTAGTAACACTTTTATGAATATACATATGGTTGATTCTAACCCTGAATACTACAATTTCAACAATTCCTCACCAATAAATTTACAAACCACAAATACAATCCATAATTCAACAGAAAATTGTGCCTCTGGCAACCACAATAACTCCAATTTGCACACTGATTTAGGTGAAATATTTGAATTTGAATGTGCTAATCAATTTCATATCGTATTGTGCAGTTCAAGAATCAAGTCAAATGACATTGAATTTGATAATATGCCCCCAAAATTTATAAAAATACTTTTGCCATTTATTTTACCTTATATAACATATCTTTTTAACAACATCATTATAAAAAGTTCTTACCCACTTAAATGGAAATATGCAAAGATTATACCAATACCTAAATCAAACAAGGAGTTTGGGCCAATTGCAATCCTTCCATTTCTTTCTAAAGTCTTTGAAAAGATCTTACATTCTCAAATAAGAGATTTTGTCAAAAGAAATAACTTACTTACTGAAAGGCAATCAGGATTTCGTCCAAAGCATACCTGTGTCACAACTCTGTTGAGTGTTTTTGAAGAAATAAGGCAACAAATTTATAATGGAAAAGTGGTTCTCTTGGTACTATTCGATCACTCAAAAGCCTTTGATACGGTAGATAACTTTATTTTATGTGAAAAATTTAAACATATGTTTAGTTTTAGTTACACCTCAGCTTAACTTATGTCTTCGTACCTATCTGATCGTTCACAATTAGTAGTTCTATATAACCGCATATCTACCACAGTCTCTGTATCAAAAGGTGTGCCTTAGGGATCGATTTTGGGTTCCCTTTTATTTTCCATATATGCTAATGATCTACCAGTTAAACTCAAATATTGTAACATACATATGTATGCGGACGACGTCCAGGTATATCTCAGTAGCATGGTTAAAATGCTGAATGCATCAATATCCAAGCTTAATTATGATTTAAGTAACATACATAAATTGAAATGCATCGGTATTTATAAGCGATTACTTAATCTTGATCGTGTTTTTGACGTTAAGCTTATTAACAAGCAAATCGAAATCGTAAACTCTGTCAAAAACCTGGGAATTATATTCAACGATATTCTCTCCTGGACAAATCACGTCATTAGTGCTGTGGGACGAACATATGGAATGCTAAGAACACTCTGGGCCACTCAACATTGCACCCCTTTAAATGAATGCTTCTTGCTAAAGCTTATTTAATACCATCTTTGCTCTATGGGTGTGAAATTTTCTCAAATTGCGATGCTGTAAGTAAGCGTAAACTAAAATCCATCTACAGAAATATTGTGAGACATGTTTTTGGTATTAGAAGATATGGCTCAGTCTCACAAAACTTTTTGGAATCTCATTTGAAAACCCTCTTATAACTAAATACTCTTGTGTTTTTGCACAAGATTGTCTATGAGAAAACACCAAAGTATCTACATGACTTACTTAGATTTGGGAGATCCAGTAGGGGTAAA
This sequence comes from Pollenia angustigena, assembly GCA_930367215.1. Taxonomy (NCBI): domain Eukaryota; kingdom Metazoa; phylum Arthropoda; class Insecta; order Diptera; family Polleniidae; genus Pollenia; species Pollenia angustigena. The sequence continues at coordinate 2,193,782 of OV884061.1, read as the reverse complement.
AGAATTATTGCCATAAGATATAGAACGCTTGTATCTGAATTGCATTTTTTATCAATGCCATACGCCTTTGAAACGAACTACCATATCACATCCAGCTATATAGTAACGCATCAAAATTTAAAATTGAAGTTCTAAAACTATACGCTCAACGTCTCATATGATTGTTTCATGATTTGGTGTTTTTGATTTTGTTTTTATGATTTAAGATTTTTCAATTACAAAAGATTTTGCTATTCGTGCTTAATTCCCAGTTTTTATTCTTGACAAAAACACTTGAAATTTATTGTTGATGGGATAAGCTATTCCTATGCATTTCACTGGTTGCTTGGGCCAGATCATCAGGAAACTTCATCCATAAAGATTTTAGACAAACTAAAGATATTAAACCAAATAAAACTGTTAAACGTATAAGAATTATAGCAACAGTTCTACTTGTAACAATATCAAAGCTTGAACAAAACACATCAACAATAAACAACAGTGGGTTTATCTCATCTTACATTCCCCACTACAATTAGTTGAAATTCTCTCAACATTAATTGTAGTTGTAAGTAAGCCTAAAAAACACTTAATTGACAACATCTTTTGTAAGTTGTTGTTGTTTTTATTTTGTTTTTCTTAACCTAATTACAACTACAATTAATGTTGAGAGAATTTCAACTAATTGTAGTGGGGAATGTAAGATGAAATAAACCCACTGTTGTTTATTGTTGATGTGTTTTGTTCAAGCTTTGATATTGTTACAAGTAGAACTGTTGCTATAATTCTTATACGTTTAACAGTTTTATTTGGTTTAATATATTTAGCCTGATGATCTGGCCTAAGCAACCAGTGAAATGAGCATAGGAATAGCTTATCCCATCAACAATAAATTTCAAGTGTTTTTGTCAAGAATAAAAACTGGGAATTAAGCACGAATAGCAAAATCTTTTGAAATTAAAATTTTGTATTCCCAAAAATTGAAATTACTTTTTGATAATTTTTCAAATACTTTTTAAATTATTTTTATGATAATAAATTTTAAATTTTTGTTAAAATGTATAAATTAGATATTATTATTTATTATAATTCTTTAAGTTAATTTTTATTAACAAATTAACCTGTTTAGCTTTATAAAATCCTATGCTGTAATTATACGATTTAATCTTGTAGCATAGGACAGTCAATGAAATAAATAAATAAATTAATATTCATGAATTATTTATTTGCTTGTTCGTTTAAGTTCAAGATTTGAAATTTTTTTTATTGAAATTATTTAATTTATAAAAAAAACTTTATTAATCGGTTGACCGATCAATAATGGATTTAACCGATTAAACCAAAACTTCGGTTAAAAATCAAGTTATTAACCGATTAAAGAAAAGCCCGAATAAATGAATACCCTAATTTTAATTTTATCTATTTACGGATTTTCTGCTTTCATATGAAATTTTTTATAACATGACTGCTATTTATTCGCCACAGCAAACGCTAGTAAAAGTAAATAGGTCAGTATTAGCTGCCGTCAGGGCATACGTTAAGCCATCTCATTTCATATTGCGAAATTACGTTCTGATAAAGATTTTGAGCAAAGAATTGACCCTAATTTTCATCAGAATCAATTTCTTAATAGGAGGGTATCTTTGGAATCAATAGATATAAATATGGTTACCTAATTCCCGTTGGATGTTATGCACCTAGTTGATCTAGGTGTAGTGAAAAAAATGTTTCTTTTAATACTGAAATCTAAAATTTCGGAACGCCTTCCATCAAATTCCAAAACGATGATGTCATCTTTGTTAACATCCCATTGTCCTTTTATTCCAAAAGAGTTTGCTAGAAAGCTATCAATAACAATTTTAATTAATTTTCATGATTTAAAATTCCTTTCTTCATAGAAATAATTTAATGAAAATTAAATTTGATGGACTTGAGCCTGATTAAAAATATTGAAATTTTGGATTAGGAACCATAAATAGTTCAACAAAACTACCACAATACTAATTATTTTTAAATTAAAGCTATTTTAAAAACAATTAAAATTTTACAAAAAATATAAATTTGATGTACAGTAGATCCCGCTTAAGTGGGCATAGAAAAAGGTTTAGTTTTCTACGCATTTAAACGGGGAATCATTAAACCGATAACTCGGATAAATGAGCATTTATAAAAACCTCGTTTAAAAAATAATAATAATCATTTTAAAGTACTTTTTTAGTTATAAGGGAAAATAAAATTTATTATACCTAGTTCTCATACGAAATTAAATATAATATTAAAACTAGAACTTATTCAATAAATATTCTTACATAAATATTTATTTTATTCGACCTTTATTATTTTCAAGCATTAATAAATTGTCGAGCTTTAGGTTTTAATAAACATTTAATGTTTAAAAAAAAAAAAAATCAAGCTCGACAATTTATTAATACTTGATATGTGTTTTATTAACAGCGTTAAAAAAGAATTTTTGATTGAACCAGTGTTCGAAAATAAACAGCAAGAACGATATCTTTTTTGTAGTGATTGTACAGACGAACACAACCATTAATATCGTTCGTAACACTTTTTTCAACAAAAAAATATTTGTTTTTTTACCAGCCAACAGCGACGAACATTAATGAACCGAACCGAACACAATGAAGTTTGTGCATTTAAAAAAACCGAACGGAATTAAATGTCTTCATCTTGTGTTGAGTTCGATAAAAACAGTATTATTTTTGAGTTCAAAAGATGACAAACAGAAAACGTTATTGATTTAATGATTTTCTACACAAACACTATAAGCAATATTTAGGCCCTAAATTTGTAAAACGCAATGCCAAAAATAGCATTGAAAGCAAAAACAATGTTAAAAATTTGTCATAATTTTTTTGTTGCTTTCTACAGAAATACATATTGCGTTTTAAAATTATCAACGCCACAAAATATGCAGCGCTTAAAATTTAAAAATTCAATACACATTTCTATAGAAAACAACAACAAAATTATTAAATATTTTCGATTTTGTTTTTGCTTTCAATATAATTTTTGGCGTTGCGTTTGCGTTTTACAAATTTAGGGCCTGGTTGTTTTTTTTCGAACACTGGCATACATATTTTTTTTTGTTTTCAAAATGCAAAAACAAAACATTTGAAAAAGTGTGTATGGAAATTTGGAAAAGTTTGCATGTATTGCTACTGTCTTGCCATTACTGGCAAATGTTAATGCCTTGTTAATATTTTTAAAACCATGGTTTCAACTTCAGTGGTGCATTTATTTTGTTGCACTTAAAACTTGTGTATAAGTTGGAGCTTCAAATTAAGTTGGAGCTGGAGCTTTCCTTTTCTTCATCATCGGAAGATTCCGATAATTCTTTAAAATTATTCTCTATGATTTTCGAAAGTCAAGAGAAATTTACTTTTTTACTTCAACTGCCGTTTTAAATATTTGGCTGCCATAAATGAGGCTAACAGCGCAGAAGTGGTGTAAACCACAATTTAATTTGGTTACGGTTCTGGTGAAAGATATCTTCTTTGAACTGTTCTTTACAGTGCAAAAGTCGAGTAAACCAGCTGTTTGTATTCAAAACAGATGGCGCTAGAAACATGGTTTTTCACGGGAAGTTACAACCAAGAACTATAGTGCAAGAGTAGTGATAACTCCTCATTATCTCATAATAAGTTGTCTGGGGTTACACCACTTCAGCGCTGATAGCCTTAAATATAAGTAGAAAAATACTTTTACTAACTTTATAAATGCCTTGTCGGATACTAAAAAAAGCAAGTTTTTTGGTTACGCATTTAAGCGATTTATTTTTTTCAAATTTATGTAATTTCGGACAAAAATAATGAATCATGAAAACGGAGAACGCGTTTAAGCGAGGTCATTTAAGCGGCATTTTGTTGATGTAATTATGTGAAAATTTAGCTTGCCAGCACATTTTGCGCATTTAAGAGGGGTAATCATTTTAGCGGGGTGTATTTAAGCTAAAGACCTGCACGAGTGTATCAGTAAGTATTGTTGAAACAGATACACCAGATATATATCTGTTACTACTGATATAAATGAGAGAATGAGTGTAACTGATATTGTATGGTTTTGCTTTTGCCCACTCACCATATCTTAAAAACAAAAACAGATGCTTATGGTTTTGGATTGAGTGTGTCATAACATTTTTTTTTTTGCTTACAAATATCTGTTGTCACCATAAGTATTTCTACAATATCTGTGGTAATCTGTTGTATTTTTTAATATTGTTGGCGAGTTGATGAAAATTTGTATAAGATCTCAACCAGGGGTGCCAGATGGTTTTAGTAAAAATCGGCATATTTTCAAAAACAAATCGGAAATCAAATTATGAAAAACGGCAAATTAATATTACTGTTTTAAACACAATAAAACATATTTTTAATGACAAAAACAACAAAGCAAAACCATTTACCATTACATAATGCTTTAAAAAAAATAAATAAAAATAAATGTTTTATAAATAAATTTTATTTACTTAAAAAAATATTGATACAAAGTTTTATTAAAAGCATTGAACGGTAGAATGGAAATGCGGATTTTATTTTTTAAAGAGTATGTCATCCACATGTCTTTTGTCGACTTGAACACACTGTTCAAAACAGAGCCTTTTTTTCGAGAATTTAAAAAAAAAATGACCCAATTTTCTCATGCATGGATAAGGCACACCAAACATTTACCCTGGGGCAATGTAAAGGTATTAAATGTTTCAATCGAGGGTTGGAGGTTCTTGGAGACCAGTAACAGTAGATTTGTTTGTTGACGTGGGGATGAAAATGAACTTTGAACAAAATTGTCGACGAGCAATTACGTAAGAATCATAACCCCTAATAAATGTCTCCTCAGCGAACGCGCGATGCTCACTCGACTACTGTGACTGACAAATCCTCCCAATCGATAATTCCAACGGCGCCAACCTCCCTCTGCACCGTTTATTACTTTAAGAAATAATCGCATTTTTAAAATATATGAATAGATTTTACTTAAGGGTAAATTGCATTGACCGTTAATAAGAGTGATCCATATAATTTTAGCTTGAAAACTCTCCATATTAGAGTAAAACGTATATACCGCATTTCCTTTAAGCTTCTCATATGAAGTTGTATATTTTTCAAAATGTGTTTGTTGGGTTAGACACAATACAAACACTGCATATATAAAATAAATATGTATAACCATTTTTCCTTAAGTATAAGCGCTAAATTAAAAAAAGTTGTCGCTTTGTGTAACAAGTTACCCAAAATTAATAATTTGTATAGAACAAATCAAAAATTACCGTGCTGTAAGTGTTTATCAAAAAATAGGCACTTTGATAATTTAGAGGAAAAAAATCGTCAAAATGCAGATTTATCGGGGAGTATGGTAGGCCTGATCACAACGCTTCCTGCTAGTTTTTATTTTTTACAAACACAAAGTATGTACACGTGTTTAGTTCTTTCAGAGTTTTTTTTTCAATAATTTTTGTCTACTTGGCACTTGAACGAAGAAAAAACAACCTTTCAATTTCATGAAAGAATTTTTTACACAAACAAAATACATATCGGTACCAAAAATTTCAGAAATGTTTGCCTTCCAAAAAAAACAAGCAACACATTTTGTTCTTGTAAAGTTTTTTTTGTTTGTTTTTTTTTTGTGCTCGAAGCACATCACGCAAAAATGATTGAAAAAAAAACTGTTCATGTGTACATATTTTGCTTTTGTAAAAAATTATTTTTTAGCCAGCCAAAGAGTCGGCTCTTTTGCGTTGAAAAATAATTGAAAATAACGGTATCGTACAATAAGGAACTTATTGTATTCCATCAGCATCCACTAGGATCTGCTTTCGCGAAACAGATATTAGCAGATATGATACTCTCTTTCGCTTTTGTATCAACTTACATCCACTCTTTTACAAATCATATCAAGATCAACTTATATCAGAAACACAAGAGTACTCATCCATACGCATCCACTTTAGAAAAAACAAAGAAACAGATATAAACAGATGTATCTGTGCAGGTCTTTAATTTAAGCGGGAACTACTGTATAATCAATAATTTTAGAAACATGCCTCGATCAGCTTTAAAAGAAAATTTACAACATTCAATTGAAGAACTATCTGAGAGAATTCATGTTTTATAAGGTATGTGCAAAATCAATAATAAAAACACGCGTATTAATCAATTTATTTAACTTTAGAAACTGTTATTACTCAAAGTAATATAATTGAAATATCAGAAAAGGAAAAATTTATGTTTTAAAAGATGTGTATACACGTACTTTTTTTTCTAATATATTGCTCCCTTATGCAAAAAAAGTTAAAGCAATTAATGTGTAAATTAACTAATGTGAACTATATTTTTTTTTTGCATAAGGGGGCTAATTTTTAATTGATTATTAAAAGTTTCGTCATTCTTTTATTGCAGAAATTTGGGAACATCAACAAAATACATGGAAGTCACAAAAGTTCAAATAAAAGATTTAAAAGGTTGTTAAAGTTATTGTATTATTTATTTTTCTAAATATTTTTAAAGCTTATTATCAACCAAATTAAATAAAAGTTGGTCTGGTTTCTGAGCTGAAAGTAATGTTAAAATGTTTTGTAACACCAGGATATGTTTCTACCAAATATTCAAATTTACTTCCTATCCGGTCGGCAGGCGAATAAAAAGACATTGAAAATGGGATCAAAGATGAAACTAAATATGCAATGGTAAAAAAGCATTAATTGTTCACTTTATAATGATTATTTAACTAAAAATTTTAATTTGTATTTATTTATTCTAAGTCAAGGCGGTTTAAACAAATGTCTTTCAAGTATATTTGATATACGTGTTACAAGATTTATAAGCGATTAATAATGATTCATCATTAGTTTGTGCTTTGTTGTGATACAGGCGTGGATTTTTAACCCCGCATACGATTTGAACTATTAATTAATCATATCTGATTTTGACATATATCAGCAGCGAATGGACGCTTAAAATAAATAATATATATATATATTAATAATATTTTGTTATTTAAATTATTTGACATAATTTTTTTTTTTTTTTTAATTTATTTTTATTATTGAATCGTTCTTATCGAAATTTACAATATGTATTCAAATCTTAATTCTACTTGTTGTTTATTAGTTGTTACCAGTGTAACCACTAACTGCTGTATTCAAATTTTAAGACTGTCTTCTAGTTAGGCTCAAAGTATCGGTTCTTTTTAGCCTCTGGTGACCTTCGAACTGAAGCAAACCCCGAGCGAGGTAGTTAGGGTGGACCACTAGTTTATCGATGTAGCTTATTGAATATTTTTTAATTTCCTCCTGGATAGTGGGGACGTTGAGATCTCTGTGGATAATATCATTACGTATATACCATGGGGCGCAGACAATTTGTCGTAATATTCTAGACTGTCTTCTTTGAAGCTTTTGGATGTTAGATGCGCATGCAGTACCCCACAATAGGATGCCATATGTCCATATTGGTTTTATGATGGACTTGTATAGAAGAATTTTGTTTGAGTTTCCACCGAGAAGCCAATATAGTTGAGCTGCTTTAAGTTTCATAGCCGTTATTTTCGCTTCGATATGACGAGACCAGGTCAAGCGTCTATCTATATGAATTCCCAAGTACTTTACATGGTTTTCTACCGGAACAGTGATGTTATTTATTTTTACTGCTGGGCACGTTTGTCTTCTGAGCGTAAAAGTTAAGTGAGCACATTTAGCCGGGTTAACCTTTATTCTCCATTTTTCTAGCCATGCCTCTAGTTCATTGATGTGGGACTGCAGATTTTGCAATGCGACTTTTGGGTCATGGTTAACGCTAATAAATGCTGTGTCGTCTGCAAATGTAGAGGTATGCGTGCTCAGGTTTGTTGGCATATCCGCTGTGTATATTATATATAGAAGCGGTCCTAATATGCTGCCTTGGGGAACACCAGCAGTAATTTTCTTGAGGGGGGAGTATTTATCTTGCGACCTTACTATGAATGTTCTGCCTGTTAGATAGCTCTCCAGAAGCTTGTGAGTGTTTTGAGGAAGCATTCGTGTTATTTTGATGAGTATCCCATCATGCCAAACTTTGTCAAAAGCTTGGGAAATGTCTATAAACAGTGCTGAGCAGTATTGCTTTTTCTCAAACGCCGATCTAATAAGGGTGACAATTCTATGCACTTGTTCTATTGTACCATGTTTCGCTCTGAATCCGAACTGGTGATCCGGGATGATGTCGTGTTCATTTAGATGAGGAGTTATACTTAAAACGAATATTTTTTCGAAAAGCTTCGATAGGATTGACAATAAGCTTATCGGTCTGTACGACGCAACCTGGCTAGCATCTTTACCTGGCTTGGGAATCATCACAATTATAGACCTCTTCCATGAGGATGGGAAGTATCCGACTCTTAATATAGCGTTAAAAATGAGCAGCAAGATTCTGGAAGCAGACGATGGTAGGTTTCTTATCATTGACCCTGTGATGCGGTCAGGTCCGGGAGATTTTCTAATATTCACTTTTTCTATTGCAGATTTTACTTGAGTTATGTTAAATTTTAATGGATGGTTTACCTTATCAGGAATGATTGGACGACAGGAACAAGTATGTGCATCATGTGGCGTGAAAACTTTCTCAAGGTGGCCCGCGAAAGCGTTTAACTTTTCATGTGTGTTTTTGGCCCAAGTGCCGTTTTCCAGTCTTAATGGAGATTCTTGGGTTATAGGGCATTTCATATGCCGTACAGCCTTCCATAAGCTATAATTGGAGTTTTTTGTGGCGTCTAGGCTGTTTAGATAGCCTTCTATTGCAGACTCGTGGTTCTGTCTCAATTTGTTGCGAAGAGTGGTCAGGCATAATTGTAGTTGGGCCTTAGTGGTTGGGGAACGACTGTTTTGCCATTGTCTTCTTAACTTCCTTTTCTCTCTGATAAGGGTCTCTATATCCGTCGATGTATTGTAAGGAGCACGTTTAATTGTGCGCTTGATTGGGGTTGCATTTCTTGCTGCAGTATCCAAGACTTCTGTAAATCGGTCGACAGCTATTTGGATGTCAGATGAATTTTTTAGGGGAATGCACTGTGATAGGTGAGAGCTCACATACATTTTATACTTTAACCAATTTGTGTTTCTGTTTGGATAGGAAATAAAGTTTGCAGCTGCAGCGTCAGAGTTACCTTTTAAAATGAGGATTGAAGGTGAATGATCAGACGAAAGATCATAGGAGGAACTAACTAGTACCTGATCGCGCTTGATGTTTTTAATTACAGCAAAGTCAATAAGGTCTGGTAGCTTATTGAAGTCGGTTGGCCAATAGGTAGGCTCACCACTCGATACCACATCAAAATTATTTGCAGTTACGGTATTGTATAGCTGATTACCTCTAGGACTAATAAGTCTGGAGCCCCATAGTGAACAATTAAAACGATAATATTAAATTAAATAAAAAAGTAAAAATATATACATACGTATGAATGTTCATACATGTATGTATGTATACATATTCTGAACAAAAACATTTAAGCTTAAAAATGTCTTATTTTTTTGTTGTTGTAATACAATAAATAATAAAAATATTAAAAGCAAAGCAAAACGATGAAAAACAAAAACAACTCTTTGCATGAGTACGAACAGTGAAACAACACTAAGACAAAATGAAAGAAACGTTTACGTTTTAGTTAATGCAAATGATAATAATGCAGAAATAAATAAAACAAAACAAAACAATGTAAACTATTTAACGGCTAAGCCAATTACTTGAACACGTTCCCTATCACCCTCGGTGTTTACAAAAACAGTGGATAGTGACTCATTAAAAAAACTACAACTAGATTTGGTGACAAGTGTTGCCAGGCCAGCAAGTATTGCCGTGACGTCAAAAACAAATTTAGTGGGAAATGATACCATGAACTCAAACACAAATGCAATGGAAAGCCCCCCTGTAAAAAGTTGTCAAAAGCCTACAGTACAAGTTGGTATGGACAGGTACATAACAGTGCTTAAACGGGGACGCAGCCCTACCTACAAGCCCTACCTACAAGTCAATCATGAGAATGATTTTCGCAAAATAGTAAACAACTTTGAAACACTTAAAAAAAACTTTTATACCTACCAACTAAAACGCGGTAAAGGTCTAAAGGTAGTGATTAAGGGTATTGACTCATGTGTGGACCCAGAAGAGGTTAAAACATTCCTAGAAGAAAAAGGCTTCAAGGTAAAACATGTGGTAAATATTAGAAATAGGGACAAAAATCCACAACCACTTTTTCGAGTAGAATTAGAGCCCGGCGACATTAAGTTAAAAAACACGAAATGCATCCTATTTATAGTTTGAAATATATTCTATACAGAAAAATCACAATTGAGGAGCCGCACAAAAAAAATGGACCTGTTCACTGCTTAAACTGCCAAGAATTTGGCCATACCAAGGCATACTGCTACTTACCCCCTGTCTGCGTAGTATGTGGTGAACTACACGGTACAGTTTCTTGCGATAAGTCTAAAACCGACACCAACGTAAAAAAATGTAGCAACTGCGGCGGTAATCACACTGCCAATTATAGAGGATGCCCTGTATATAATATCGTCAAGCAGACGGTTGGACCGAAAACAAATACCCCTCAAATGCTGGTTGCAAATCAAGTAAACACAAATGCAATTCAAGCCCCCCAGTCTAGTAATAACAGAACCTCTTACGCTAACGTCCTAAAATCAAACCATCAGCCAATGCAAGGTGCCTCGCCAAGTAATGATGAAACTCCGGTTTCTAATTTAAGTCGTTAAGAAAAAACCATGGAAACATAAGTTCAAACAGTAAATAATTTTACGAACACAATGGGTAATATGATGCAGGAAATGCTTAGAATGCAATCGATGTGATTGCAAGCTGTACTTAACAAACCTTGAACTGTTTATAAATTTGTTTTTGGAACGCAAACGGCATCCGCCAACATAAAAATGAATTAGAATACATTCTTAAAAATAAGCAAATTGATGTCATTGATGATTTCTGAAACTCATTTGACCTCAAGAAATACGTTTAAAATAAATGGTTATATACTATATGATACCAAGGACCCACGAGATAGAGCTTGTGGAGGTTCTGCCATTTTAATAAAAACCCGAGTCAAACACTACCTAATGTGTGATCATCGTGAAGATTATCTCCAAGCAACGAACATTTGCGTTGAGGAATTAAATAGAAACCTAGTAATTTCATCGTTATACTCCCCGCCTAGATTTTCAATATCGGAGGACCAATATTATAAATATTTTAAATCATTAGGACCGTGTTTCGTAGCCGCTGGCGATTATAACGCTAAACATACCTTCTGGGGGTCGCGACTTATAACACCAAAGGGTCGCGTTTTATTAAACATAATTTCTAAAATGGATTTAAATGTGGTAGCGAGCGGACAACCAACATTTTGGCCCACTGACCATCAAAAAATACCAGATGCCATCGATTTCGGCGTGGTTAAAAAATTTCCATAGAATCGATTCATGTTGAAGCCTCCTTAGAATTATCTTCCGACCACACACCTACAATTGTTACTATACTGAACCCCAATAGAATTGTACCTCCGACTGGTTACATAGCGACGACAGCTACGCAAATTAATTGGTTAAAATATAAAAAATATCTCAGCACCCATTGCACATAAAATATTCCGCTCAGTACACCGGATTATGTAGATCGCTCTATTGACAATTTTGACAGTTTTCTGAAACTAGCTGTTAAACATTCCAGCGATACCCCCAAAAAAATTAAAAATAATAAAATATATTCTTCAGATGTCGAGCGGCTCTTGACTGAAAAAAGGAGAGTTCGAAGAGAGTGGCAACTTTACAGATCCCCGCAACTTAAGATTTTCTTAAAAGAGTGCACAAAAAAGCTAAGAAAGTTACTGCAGAATCAGAAAACGGCTTCTCTAGAAAAATATCTTAAGGAACTTGATGCAACTCCACAATCTGACTACTCATTATGGCGTGCAGCTAGAAATTTAAAAAGGCCAGTTATATCTAAGCCACCATTAAGAAACTTGAATGGTAATTGGGCAAGAAACGATATTGAAAAATGAAATCTGTTTGTTAGTCACTTGAAAAAGGTATTTACACCAATATATTTCACAATATTGTTGCTGCTAGAGCAGCTTTTCCCCTCAGATATGAGTTAAGAGAAATCGAAAAGGCTATTTGTGACTTAAACACTAAGAAGGCACCTGGTATTGATAAAATCAGTAATAAAATGCTTTTGGAGCTACCTCGCATAGCAAAGAAAATTATTCTTTTTATTTTTAATGCTATTTTACGCCTTGAATACTATCCTAAAAAATGGAAGGTTTCCTTAGTTACCATGATACCAAAGCCAGGTAAAGATCATACAAAAGTTGAGTCTTATAGGCCTATTAGCTTATTATCAAATATGTCAAAGCTGTTTGAGAAATTATTAGTTTCAAAATTAACACCGATTTTAAGTGTAAATAGATGTATTCCAAACCATCAGTTCGGATTTAGAAGAAAACACAGCACAATCGAACAGACTCATCGAATAGTAAATGTCATAAGAAAAGCATTTGAAGAAAAGAAATATTGCTCAGCACTCTTCATCGATGTTTCGCAAGCTTTTGATAAAGTCTGCCATGAAGGCTTATTACATAAATTGAAGCAAAATTTACCAGCAAACACACACAAGCTGCTAGAAAGCTACTTAGTCGGTCGTCAATTTATTATTAAAGAAGGAAATTTCTTAAGTTCACCTCAGCTCATTGCCGCTGGAGTCCCACAAGGCAGCATCGTGGGCCCCCTATTATACTTAATTTATACTTCGGACATGCCAACAAGCCACTATACACAAACTTCAACATTTGCAGACGATACAGCTTTTCTAAGCGTCGACGAAAATCGTTATGAAGCATCGCGTTACTTACAGCATCATATATTTCAACTAGAAATATGGTTACGACAATGGAGGATAATGGTCAATGAGCAAAAATGCGTACATATAACATTCACTTTGCGCCAGGAATCTTGCCCCCCTATTACAATCAATAATCAAAAAATTCCTCAACATTCGCATGTAAAATAGCTCGGTATACATCTGGATCGGCGATTAACGTGGAAATGCCATATAGAGGCAAAATTAACTCAAATGAAACTAAAAGCCATTCAAATTCATTGGCTTCTTGGAAGAAATTCTGTCCTTAGTCTCGATTGCAAGCTTCTACATTACAACTCTATCTTAAAGCCTATCTGGTGCTACGGTATTCAACTATGGGGCACTGCCTTGGCCTCTTATATCGACAAAATTCAAAGGCGCCAAAATAAACACCTCCCTGGTATGTTAAAATCTCGAACATTCATAAGGATCTCAATGTGCTATTAGTTAAAACTATGATTACAAAATATGCAATAAAATATTTAAAAAGGCTTGAACAACACCCAAATCCACTAGCTCGAAATATTTTAAATCATGGCGGCCACACTCGCTTAAGAAGAAGAGACACTGCAGCACTTATCCAATTAGATGAGTGATAAACACTAGTCTTGGGCTTAATCGTTCATTTAAGTGACGTTTCAATAGAGTTCATTTAAAAAAAGTGAACTAGTTCGTTCTTCCAGTTCAGTAGTTCACTTTTAGTCAGTCAGTCTTTTGAGCCAGCTGTATATTTCGTCAGTCAGTTCATTTAAGTCAGTTCATGTATGTAGTTTAAAGGTTCATTTACTTCAGTTGCTTGTTTTGATTTCTTATTCTGTTGTTGTTTATTTTTGTGTGTGTCAAGCTTTGAAAAAATTAATAAAAATTTAAATACTTAAAAAAACTTATTTAAATTTTTAATAAATATAATAAATATAATGTAATAAATATAAATTTTTAATAAAGTTCAAAAACACAATTGTGTATTTTTTATAAAATTTCCTTTTCTTTGTTTTTCAACAAATAAATTTGGCATTCACTCATTTTACAAAAACAAAATGCATAGTATTTTTCATGTTCTTTACCGAATTGATTGAAAAGAGACAACAATATTATTAGTTTCTATATGTTATAATATACTTGTTTCTTTTACTCATTGCCAGATTACTAAAACATGTTCATAATATAATCAGGGCTGCCATATTAAGAGATGTCTCGCCATATGTGGCAATTTTCAAACATTTTGACTACACTGCGATTTTTTTCGGCGATTTATAAAATATATGGCGATTTTTTTATTATTAAAAACTTGTTTTGAGCAAAACGTGTCAGAGTGCTTCCATTATGTAAAACTGGTTTTGGTTTTCGAAATCAATTTGGCATTAATGTTGTTTACAAACATGAAAGCAAAAAATATTTTTGTAAAATAATAAATATTTTCTTATATGTTTTTTAATACACATTATACATATAATTTAATAAGTCTTGTTATTTTGGTAAATCTGTAATTTTTTTCGAAATTGTTAATCACCAATAATAAAACTCTGAGTTGTTTCATGGTTTTCGACATTTTTTGTAGCAAAACTAGTATTTATTTGAGTTTTTCGAAAATGAAAAATGTATGGGAAAACAAGTAGCAAGTAGCAGAACACCTGTTTTGCTGCAAATGTAGTTTTGTGGCCCAAAACATGTAAAGCGGCCCATACACTTGCAATATTATTGTATATGATATTCGCCATATCATTTCCATTTTGTCCTATATTTTACAATAAGTCGCACAATAGTTTCATTCAATAAAAAGGCGAACATAACCTATAGGAATAATATAAACAGCATTGTACAATGTTGCCAACACACTTCTCTTTCTTTTCGTTGTGCAATAAAAATCAAGTCTTTTGATTGTTGCCAATATATTGTTCCACCTTCGAATATCACATACACATTGGCGATATAATTGTACTATACGTAAAATTGAACAATTTTATTCTAAGTGTATGAGCCGCTTAAGTGAAATACTATTACATAATGGAAACACTCTGACTCGTTTTGCTCAAAATAAGCACCCCTACCTCAAACAACTACTCCCATGAAAATATTCCTATATTTTTTTTATTTGTGTGTTTTTTTTTTGTATTGTGAATGATTCCTATAACAAATTTTATGGGAACGAATTCCCAAACTAAAAACATGTAGGGAACATGTAAGTTTTAATTTGTATTTTAAGGTAGGGCTCAATTAAATTACTTTTTTCTTTTATTGAAGGAGTATTAATAAGAAAAATTAAGATAAACATTATTCATTATTTATTTTATCATATAATTATTAGTGTTTTATTTTGTATATTTTTCTTTCAGAATACAAGCACCAAAATATTTGCGTTGACAAATTCATGACTTATCTTACAAACCGTCTTCACCTGACAAATTGTTGTCATTCCAAACGTCAAACTTCATATTAAAAAAAACGCTGACAGAAAGTTTCGAGTTTTTTTTATATAGAGTTTGACATTTGGTATGACAAAAAATTGTCAGGTGAAAACGCTATGTTAATGCCGACAAAATCACCTCAACAATAAATTTCAGCATGTCCTACGGAAATCTTAAGAGGCCTATAGACACATACTGTTGACAACTACTGCCGATGAATCCTTCGTATACGTGTGTGATTGATATTTTACTACACACCTATCAATCATCATTTTAAGATAAATGTCATTTCGTGAAATTCAAGAGAACCCCTACTTTCTTCACACGATTTTTCTCAGAAACTATTTTAAATTTGTTTTAATTTAAATTGAAAGAAAAATATATCATAAAATTGATAATTTATTTTATTGTTCATTGAACAACTGTCAGCAGTATGAGTTCATTTTGAAATCAAACCTATTTTGGTTTTTCATACTGCATTCTCTGTGTGACGCATACATATATAAAAATTTCAAATTTACAAACACATGCTGATTGCATGAGCATGATAAGTATGTGTCTATGTGACCCTTTATTAATAATAAAAAATATTTTATAAATTGCCGAAAAAATCGCAGCTAGACATCTCTAAGTATGGCAGCCTTGATTTTATTATGAAAATGTTTAAAGTTATCTGGCAATGAGTAAAAGAAACAATATAATGTTAAACATAGAGACACTAATACTATTGTTGTTTCTTTTCAATCAGTGCGGTAAAGAATAAGAAATCAAGTGGACAAGCAACTGAAATAAATGAACCTGTGAACTAAATGAATTGAACTAAATGAATTGAACTAAATGAACCCTATCAAAAGACTGCTGACGCAAAAGACAAAGTGACGAAAAGTGAACTGTTGAACTAAAAGGAACTGTCAGACTGAATGACAGTTCAACGTTCATCTGACTGACTAGTTCAATTGAACTAGTTCGTTCATGAACTACCCAACTCTAATAAACACCAATATAAGTGAACGGAACCCGTGATGAAGAAAATTTTGTCTCGCACTGGCAGGACATAAAATAACGTATTAGGTTAAGATTTGATTAATTATTGTTAGTTCATATTTAATATATGAAGATTTAATAAAAAATAATGACAAAAACAAAAAAAAAAGGTATATTTGATTTTAAACTACTGCTTAATTATAATGTAGATGGCAAGCAAGGCAAAAATCGACTTTTGGACTTTCCAAAAATTGTAAACGCTATATATGGTAAACTTTTTAAACATTGTATATGTTTGGGGAAATTTCTTTCCAAATTATTTTATGTAAAATATTCGGGGAAAACATAAAAGAAACCAGATATTAATTTCTTTTTCAATTTTTATTCACAATTCATTTTACCTTTCGGGTTGAGGTTCACTTAAGCACTGACTTATGTTCAAAAATTAAATCGCAATGACATAAATGATAAAAAGCTTATTCTAATATTGAAAACTCTTCCGATATAAATAAAAGGAAGAGCGAGAGAATTTATGCAAATTACAATCAGAGGCATACATAAAGGCACTAAAACTAGAATTGGTATTGCCAATATAATGTCTTGCAGATATGCAATATCCAAATAAAAGGCAAGTTAGTATAAGTGCTTCAAAACAATTAAAAAATAAGATATTATAGATATATATATCTACAATATAAATGTATCTGCACGCTAAATGTATCTATAAGATAAATGTATTACAATACATATACAAAAAACTTCATGTTTTGCACTAAAGCATACTAAGGCAAAATTAGTTTTACAATTCAGATGACTTACTAACTAAAAATCCTTTAAAAAATGGATTTTGGATTACTTCGGAGTAAGATTAATAATAATAGTAGGTAAAGTTGGAGATGTTCCTAGTGCCGATGTACTGGTACTGACCTGGGCCCTATTCCGCAAAACAACTTATCAACTTTTCACTTTGCACTTATCAAATTGCATTTTTTGGCAAAGTGATAAGTGTTTCTGTTCCACAACATTCTTTGCAAATCTCACTTTGCACTAAATGATGAAACAGAACTGAGTCTTCAACTTCAAGCAAAAATTTTAAAGCCCATAATTAAAACGTCGGCAGTAACTTCAAATTCTCTCTCATTTCTTTCATTTTCTTTTGTTCTTATTTTTCTTTGTTTACAAAATGTATGACATTGAATGAAAGTATGGTAGCATTGTTAAGAGAATAATTGTATTTATGTGAGAGCATTAGAAAAAACGTCCTCAAAATAAAATTGATTTTATTTCTCGACCGCATTCTCTGGCATAATTTTATGTCAAACTGTATGAAAAACATCGCTCAGCCCCAGTTCTGTTTCATCACTAAGCCAGTTTTTGCAAAGACTTTGCTCTCTTTGCGCTCTCTTGAAAAGTGAATGTGCAAAGTGTTCCACAAAGGATTTAATCATCTTTACATTTCTGTCTTATCACTTTTACTTTGCATTGTTTAATATAAATTATTAAAATGAGCTAAAAAGTAAAAATGGAAAATATACTTGAAGTGTTACATGTTATTTAAATAAAAAAAGATGTTTTATTTTCTAGTAAGTTTTTTTTTATAAAATTATTGTAAATAGCATATGAGAATTATTTCTTTTTAAAAGTTATTTTTATTATATAAACCAATTTTATTTTCGAATGTGTTCAATGAATCAAATTTCAATTTATAAAGCTTCCTTGTAATAGTCTTATTCCTTCATTTGTTCACATATTTTTGCTAATGCAAACCTTTGCTTAACATTGAAACTATAGATATGTACATATGCATATAAATAATAAATTGAAATCATTGAACACATTCGAAAAACTAAAATGGTTAATATAATAAAAATTACTTATAAAAAGAAATAATACATAAAATGTATTAAGTATATATATACACATTCTGCTAGTGTCTTATAATTGTAAAAATGTATACACAAAATTTACTTCATTGCTAAATAAAGGGTAGTTTAAAAAAAATATGTAACATTAAGGTACAATAAATTCTAGTAGTGTATAGATTTCATAATTCCTAATAATATGTTTATATATATATAGCTTCAATTTTTACCAAAGGATGGCTTAAGCATAAAGTATGTGAATTATTAAAGGAATAGGACTATTGCAAGAAAGCTTTAACATTTCATTTTAAAGGTTAATAAATTATAAAAACAGGCTTCCTTGGAGGAAGTTTTGAAAAAAGCCCAATCTTTGCAACTGGCGTTTGTCCAAAAAACATGAACATATGCGTATACTGTAACATCGACAACTCTATGGATGGTTCTGTAAACTGCTGATTTTGCAACACCATGCATAGCTGCAACTCTGTGGTACTGGGAACCATTTCCGAGCAGAAGCACACAGTAGCAGTTGATTTTCAGCTTACAAACTGCGCTTTTAATTGTGCTCTAATTCTTCTTTAATTTTATTTAAAAAGAAATCAACTTAAATCAATCAAAATTTTGTAGTCCCGAAAAATTAATTCGGACCCTATAATTTCTTATTATGCCCACGTCTCCACTATTGTGGAACAAAAACTAGCGTCTTAGCATTTTGAAAGCTTCACTAGCTATAACAATATGAATTTGCAAAGAGATCGTTTACCTTGCAAATTTTTGACAAACTTATCAAAATTTGCTTTTCAAAAATAGAATTTATAGTTTTTGTGGAACGAAACAGCATAATTATTTGCAAAGTTTTTGCAAATTACACTTTGCAATAATAACTTTGCACAAGAGAACGTACGTGGAACAGAAATTGAAAAGAGAACATAAAAATTACAAAGACTTTGAAAATTTCACTTATCAATTTCAGCTTATCACTTATCAAATTAAATAGTTCTGTGGAACATAAAGTTTTGCAAATTGACGAAAAATTTTAAAAGTGCAAAGTGAAAAGTTGGTTTGTAGAATAGGGCCCTGGTACTGGTTCTGAGGCTCTTAAAGTTGTTGCTTTTGAGTAAGTTGGGGCTTTTGTTGTGGTTGTCTTCGACCTGATTGCCGTTCTTGTTATGGTTTTGTGCGGTTTTGTCTTCTCTGATTAAATAAATGAAGGGGGGTATGGTGTTCTGCCAGACATATTCTACACCTATCACGACAACGGCAATTTCTCACAAAGTGTGAATGTGCTAGACAGTTTATACAGTATCGGTACTTGCGAACAACATTAAGTCGTTCTTGAAGGGGGAGAAGACGTTTACACTCAAAAAAGTGAAGCGATATTTATTGTTGTTCAACAGAAGGTAATAAAACTAATTTAACAATAGGACGAGTAATGAGGCCACTAGTTGTACACACTTCAGAAGCTCTACAGTATACACGTGAAGGCCATGTGCACCCCGACACAAAGGATCTTTTGTGCAGCCCATATGTCTCACAATGTCAAGTTTAGGCGGCGTATAAAGCCCTCACCCTGCCCGGTGGATCAGAAACTCTAACTCTCGAGTCAGGTCCCAGAACTACCTTTTCTATGCGACCTAATCGCCATTGATTTGGGGGTAGATTGTCATGTCTAATTACAACGAGGTCGTTGACTGCGAAGTCTCTTTGGGGATACTGCCACTTAATACGCTTATGTAGTTCCTTAAGATATTCTTCTTTCCATCGTAAGGCGAGTTGACGGTGAAGTAATTTAAGTTTTCGCCACCGATTAGAATAGCTTAAGGGTTGGTGTGAAAGATCAGGTTCTGCAGGTGCTAAAAGGGGTCCACCAACGATAAAATGACCAGGTGTTAAAGTATCAATGTCTGGGTTGTCAGTCATTGGGCTTAGGGGGCGTGAGTTCAAGATTGCTTCAATTCAAGTAAGCATTGTCGAAAGCTCTTCATAAGTAAATTTTTGAAGATGTATTAACTTTTTCAGGTGGGTTTTGAAGCTCTTAACATCTGCTTCCTATAGCCAACCCATATGTGGAGCTCCAGGAGGAATAAACCGCCAGTCAACGGCTTGAAAGGCAAACTGGGACATGAGTCCCTGTTTAACTAATGAAAAAAATTTAATACTATCTTTACGAAGAATATTGGCGGCTCCTACAAATGCGGCCCCATTTCGGAATACATAACTTTAGGACAACCTCTCCGAGAGAAAAAACGGGCGAATGCTGCCATAAAGGCCTAGGTAGACAGTTCGCCTGAGACTTCCAAATGCACAGCTGTTGTTGCAAAACAAACGAATACCAGAACGTAACCCTTGGTTACCTTACAGCCTCGGCCGACGTACGATTTTATGTCGAACGGACCAGCAAAGTCCACTCCTGTGTTATCAAATGGGCGGGATAGATAAGTTCTTTCAGGCGGTAGTGCTCCCATTATTTGTTCACTGCAGATATGCTTTTGCAATACGCATGGCTTACAATTACGGACAATAAGCTTCGTCAGGTTTTTAAGTTTTGGAACCCAAAATTAAATTCGAATTAATCTCAATAGAACAGCATTCTCTCCATGCAGGGAGGACGTATGAATCAACTCAAGTTAAAGTTTTGTAAATTGAGCTTTATAAGGCAATTTTGGAAAACGCTTATCATAAGCAAGTATTGGATATTGTGATATTCTGCCATTAAATCTAAGGAAACATTCAGAATCAATAAAAGGGTTTAATGTTAAAAGAGCGCTTTTGCGGGGCAAGGTCTGTGCCTGAGTGAGAAACCGCTATATACATTTTCAATGGTGGCCTACCACGAATTCGCAATGAAACGTTTATAGGACCACAGAAGTCTTCCCCGACTACCAAAAATGGTCGAGTAGCTCTCACTCTATTAGTGGGCAAATTTCCCATTATTTGGGACATAAGTTTTGGTTTATAGCGGAAGCAATGTACACACTTGCGAATTATTCTGCTGCACTCTTCCTTAGCATTTATGAGCCATATATTCTCCCGTGAAAGAGCTATTAGAGCCTTTGTGCCAGCATGACAATTCTCAGTATGAAGATTTTGCAAATAAAGTGTGACAAAACTATTTATTTTCGGTAATAAAAGTGGGAATTTTGTTTTGTATTCCAAATCTGCATTAAGTAGTCTCCCACCTACCCTTATCAGTGAAAACTTTCTATTATCTTCAATAAATGAATGAATAAATGGCGTCAATCTTTGAATGTTTGACGGCAAGACTTCAGATTTTTGCATTTTTGCAATTTCCTCAGAAAAATTATATTTCTGGATTGTCTCTACAAGTCGATAAATGACCATTTCAATTCGATTGCAGTAGGTGTAGAATGTTTATTTATTTTACGTTTTCTCAGGATATCAATAAATCTGAGTACAAATGAAGTTACTCTAAGTAACTTCTTGTATGACGAAAATCTTTCTATCAGATCCAACAAGCAATTTTGTGGATCCTCTACTGCAAGAAGTACATTTGTTTTTCTTGCCTCTAAAAGCTTTTGATTCTCTGTTAACTCGAAATGTTCGTTAACAGGCCAATGTGAACTATCGCTTAGTAAAAACGAAGGTCCCTCAAACCAAATTGAATTTTTCAAATCGTTTACATCACATCCTCTTGAAACGATGTCAGCTGGATTCTGTTTAGTAGGCACATGGCGCCACGAAACCTGTTCTGACAATTCTTGAACTTCAGCAACTCGATTCGACACGAATGTTGCCAGTGAGGAAGGATGAGTTTTTATCCAATGTAATGTAATTTCTGAGTCTGTCCAGAAATTAACACTTTCAATTTCAAAGCTCATCATTAACTTAATTCGGCTCCACAATTAAGCTAATAGGTGTTCAGCGCATAGCTCAAGTCTCGGGAGAGATTTTGTCTTGAGTGGAGCAACTTTCGACTTTGCCGTTAGCAGTCTCGATTCAATTTTATTTGAATCGGAGCTTCGTATATATATATGCAGCAACCATAAGCACGAATCGAAGCGTCAGCAAATCCATGTATTTGAATTTTTGCTGTCGATGTTGTGGAAACGAATCTTGGGATTGATATTGAATCAATTTCCATTAAATTAGATTTGAAATTTTCCCATGACGTATTTAGTCTCATAGGAATTGATTCATCCCAGTCAAGTTTTTGTATCCAAAGTTCTTGCAACAACATTTTTAATTTTGTAACAATTGGGCATAAAAGTCCGAGAGGGTCGAATAACCGAGAAGAAACCGACAAAATGTTTCTTTTCGTTGCTTTTAAATCACGAAAATTGTCTTCCAAATGAAACTTAAATGAATCATTCTTCGGTACCCAATGTATACCTAGAGCCTTTGCCGAATCAGAGTCACTATGTAATAGTTTCTCTTTTTGAAATGAATTATAAATTTCGGGATGATTTGAAACCCATTTTGTAAGTTTAAAACCAGCTGAACTTAAAATTTCATTAACTTGGTTACGAATAATATCAAGGTCTTGGTAGCTTTCAGCCCCAGTTATCAAATCATCAACATAGAAATCACTGCAAACAACTTTTGAACCAATAGGTAAAGTCTCTTTGAATAAATCGCTTAAGTGAATCAAACATCTGATGGCTAAAAATGGCGCAGAAGCCGTACCATATGTAACGGTATTTAAACGAAATATTTTCAAATCATCAGATGGATCCTGTCTCCAAAGGATTAGTTGAAAGTTTCTATCATTCTCGCCAACTAATACTTGACGATACATTTTTTCAATATCTGCAGTTATTGCGTACTTATGAAATCGAAAACGGATCAATGTCGAATATAATTCTTCTTGAACTGTTGGGCCAACCATTAACAAATCGTTAAGTGATGCATGTGAAGAAGTTCGACACGAAGCATCAAAAACTACTCGAAGTTTCGTAGTTGAACTCTGAGGTCGCAACACACATTGATGTGGAATAAAATAGTGAGGGAAATCCGGTATTTTGTCAACATATGACATATGACCTAGGTCGAAAAACTCTTTCATAAAATCATGATACATTTCTTTCATATTTAAATCTCTAGAAAGTCTCCTTTCTAGTGCAAGAAATCGCCTTTTAGCGGTTTCGAAAGATAAACCAAGTGTTTTTGTATCAGATTTGAAAGGCAAAGAGACTTCAAATCGTCCTGACGGTAAACGTCGTACTGAATTTCTAAACATTTCCTCACATTTTTGCTGCTCTTCAGAATAAAGTTTTGTTGATTCATTTGGAAGTTCTTCTAACTCCCAGAATTTTCTAACAATTGAATCTATATTGCTCTCGTTTTCTACAGACGTACTTAAATGAAAGACGTTGTTATTGCCGCTAGAGCCCTTTGATTGGTTATACTTTCCAGTAACAATCCAACCAAGCGAAGTCTTTTGAAGAATTGGCAGGCTAGGGCCAGACCTTATTTGTCCGATACAAATTAAGTCAAAAAATATTTCCGCACCTATTAAAAGATCATCTTTCGAGGCTTATAAAAGCAAGGATCGGCTAATTCTATATTTCTTGGAATATTCAAGCTAGTCGTACTTATTTTATGCTCAGGCTGTAAATTTGTTATAGAACTCAATACCCAAAACTTTGAAGTAGATTGTGTAGAGTTAACCCTCGACGTGACAGTTAAATTTACGCATGATTTCGAAAATGATTTTGTTTCGCTAATACCATTCAAATTCAATCTACCTCCTTCTCTTTTAAATCGTAGTAGCTGTGAAAGTTCCTCAGTAATCAAGTTTGGTTGAGAACCGGAATCTAAAAGAGCTCTGGCTAATATAAAATCACCAGAACTATTTCTAACTTTCACGACGGCTGTAGCAAGAATAATTCTTTCATCAGAAGATGAATAATTTACCGATGCGTGAGAAGTTGACGGTGGTTCAAAATTGTTATTTGAAGAATTATTATTGTTATTATTAGAATTTGCACTAGTACTGTATCTATGTAGCAATGCGTTATGAGAACCACTACAAATTCTACATTTAGATGCTGTACATCTAGCTACTGTATGTCCTTTTTTTAAACAATTAATGCAAGCTGGCACAGATTTTATAAAATCAAATCGTTGGTTTACAGGCTCAGCAGTAAATGAAGGGCAATTTGTTATTATGTGTTGATTGGATTTACAAAATAAACATTTGTCAGTAGATTGTTTAGATTTAGTACAATTTAGTGATGTTTTATTATTTTTCTTCGTTAAGTTTTCAGTTTTATTTTTATTAAACCTCGGTCTTGAACTTGAAGATTCATCAGCTGCAATATGCTGATACCGTTTGTTCAAGAAGGTTTCACAGTCTGACCATAGTGGCAACCTTTCGAAATCTAGCTGTTCTTCCCACTTTGTCTTAGTCACTGGATCTACTTTTGACATCACTAAATGTATTAAAATAGCATTTGTAATTTTCTTATCATCACCAATCGATAAAAGTGAATCATATATTGCCGAAACTGTATCAATCATACTTCTCAAAGCAGACGCCGAAGGTTTAGTGATCTCTGGTAGATGGAAGAGTTTTGATATATTATCAAAAAATATCAGACACTCATTGTCATATACCTTTTTTTAGCTGGCCAATGCTTTGGGATAATTTTCCTCTGAATTCTGAAAAGCTTTGACTGTACCCAAAGCTTCTTCGGACAAGCATGATATTAAGTGATTAAATTTTTCTATATCTGTCAACGTTGGATCATTGTGGACCAAGTTCTCAAATAGGCTCATAAAATTTTTATAATCGGAGTATTTTCCGCTAAATTTAGGGAGCTTCATATTTGGTAGTCTAGAATGATGTGACTGTACACTAAAAGAAGTTTCAGGCACGCTTGACTTTCTATTTTTAGTCAAAATACTCAAAAACAATGATTTAGTGGTCACACAAATGTCTTCAAGCTCAGCTCTATCGTCATTGTCGGGATCTAAATTATCCACATCTGACTGCAGCTTCATTGCCTTCTCAATATAAGTTTTAAGAATGTCTAATCTACATTCCAACTCAATTCGATTAAAAGAAATCGTCTTTTCCCGAATGGACTGACGAATTCGCGTAATATTTTGTACGACTTTTGCCTTTTTAGCAAGTAATTTCTCCAAAGTTTCCGCTATGGAAGGAGATTCTTGATGTTTTCTACTAGGCATTATATTTTATAATTTGTATGGATAAGAGTAAAAATTTCTGAAATACCAAAATAACCTATTGGTTTACTATTTTTAACGAAAATCAATTTTAAATTAACTTATAAAAATTGATATAATAATTCTCTCGCCAGCTTATGAAAATATTCGGATTATATTTCTTCTATTTTGTGGAATAATTTTATCTTTCTATTGAAAATTATCAATTCCGATCATTACGTTCAAATATTAAATTATTGTTTCCACTTAAATCAGCCTTTGGTTTAAATAATTAAATTTCATTCTACCAAGAAATCTTTTTTCAAAAATAAATTCAAAAACAAATTGTTAAAAATAATTGTTACTAGTGTGACCGCACTAATACATTTATATTTTATGATTGCACGAAATTAAATTTTTCAGTGCTAGTGTGAACACAACAAACAATTTATTTTTTCAAACTTGTATTAATTTAACTTTTCGATGCTTGTGTGAATGCTTCACACTGTAGAGCTGGGGGTCGATTCTGGTTCTGTGAAACTGTGAAATGAAAACTTTTTTCACATTTTCATAGAGTTTCTGATTCTTGTTTAGTGAAAAAATGATAAATAAATTCCAATGTTTTCATATGAAAAGAACAAGTGGGATGAAACAAATTGTTTTCACAATTTCACAGTTATACGATTCTTGTTCTGTGTAATAGTGCAAAGAATGGTCAAAAACTTTTCATTTATGACATATTTTTACACATTCATTTTAACGGTGAAACCCCTCAATGTATTCGTATTTAATGAAAATTTTTAATGATATCCAGAACACTACTGACGTAAAACATTTACAAAGTTTTCCTGCCTTTGCTCATCGCAAATTTATTGCAAAAAATCAATTTATTTTTTTAATATTTGTCTATTAATGAACATATTTGTAATTAAACTTACTATCTCTTTTTAAAATTTTGGGGTTAAGAATGTTTTTATATAGAAAATTCTTAAAATATAAATAATATACTACGTTTATACGCACCACTTATTCGCAAATAAATATATTGCAAGTAGAGAATATTGCCGCATAAACAGTGAATTACATTTTTATTTGCGAATAACTAACTCATGAAAACAATTCCTGATTAACGACACTATTTGCAAATAAGATTTTAAGCATTGCCACACTTTTAACGGTTTTACGTTTTTATTTCGATTTGACACATTCATATGACAACAAAAGTAAAATTAAATCAAAAATGTGCAAATAAATTTAAAAATACACAATAATTTTTGATCTTTTTCATTTAAAAAATAAAAAGTTTATAAACATACAGTGCTACCTAATGAATAGATTTTCCATCTGGCATCACTTAAAAATAAGAATTTTCATTAAGAAATAGACATATAAACAGTAAGTTAGTTAATCGCAAATAATTTTTATTCGCGAATAGGCTACGTATAAACGTAGTAATAGTCTATTAGGATTTTAATCCATAGATTTAATAAAATAAATAAATATAAAATACTGACTTTTTTAAATTTATAATTTTTTAGTTGTGTATTTGCATAGTTTAAGACTTGATCAGAAGACAAAGTAGGTGAAAAATATAAGTTTAGCGACGTCTTAAAGTTAACTTAGGGCGGCCTTTAATTCTTTTATGTTTTATAATTTAACATTTTAAAAAATTAATCTACATTTGTCCTTCTATTTGTAAATGATTTAACTTTTTTTGAGCTTATGGTCGTTTTTTTTATTTATTATTATATCAATACTTCACTAGAGCAATTTGTTAGCATCGTAAGGATAGATTCTTGTTCTTAATATTTAAAAAAAATTGTTTAAAAACGAATAGAGAAATCGATAACAACATTGTTGTCACCGATGTCATGCTAATACTAAAATGTTTGTGTTACTCAATGTTTATGTTAACTGCCCAAAAAATTTTTTTTATCTAATAACTTCGTCACTTGCTCGAGGTTAAGCGAAAAATATTTACGCAGGTTTCAGCTCGAGTACAAACTGGCAGTTGGGTCCAAAAATATTTTTTGGAATAACTCTTTTGTTGATCGATTTTAACAATTTTAACAATTTTGTTTCAATTTTAAAAGGTATTAGAACAGCTTGCTGCCAATTTTTTTTTTTTTTTTTGTAATGTGCCCGTCCGAAAATATATTTAAAGATGATGAGAACTTAAGCCTAACTAAAAATATTAAAAATTTGGATTAAAAACCATAAATAGTTCAACAAAATAACCACAATACTAATGATGGTAAAGGATATGTAAAATTCGGCGCAGCCGAATCTATCACTCTAACTTGTTTTTTCTAATTTTTAGTTGGTTGGGTGGTATTTACATGATTTAAATAAGAATTGAAGAAATTATTCCGTGCTGTGGACCATAATATAAATGAAAGAACATTCAAAATTTTAAAAAATTAAATCTAAAAAATTAAAATTAAAAAAAATAAAAATAAAACCTTTGGTTGGAAAATAAAATTACAATACTCATTTTTTGAAAATGTTCTACAATTAAAAAATAATACAATGATTAAAAATATTTTTTAAAAACAGAGTATATTCTGTACAGTGGATGTAAAATGTAACTACAAGTAAATCCCTCTTAATGGACTTGAAATCGATTAGGAAGTTTTATATTTCTGCCCGAGTTTTGTACGTTTCCATTGTTTAAACATTGTAAATTATAATTTACAAAAAATCCAGGTTAAAAACAATCAACAGATATTGTTTCCCTTTTATTATTTACCAAAATTACGTTTTGAAATTAGGAAACTTCCATAATATGTTGGTTGTAAAGGTTTTGCGTAAGAATCACGTCGGGTTCAACAAATATAAATGAAAGTACATTTATAAATATTTATACAAAATTCAATTCATTTAACAAAATTAATATTAGAAAACATTAAAAGGTTTACTTGGTTTAAAAAATCCAATTACTATACTCATTTTATGAAAATTTTATACAATTAAAAAAATGATGCATTGATTAAAAATATTTTTTAAAAACATAGTATATTATGTACAGTGGATATAACATGTATCTACAATACTACGCCTAAGTATTGTGTATGCATTCTTATTGTAAGTAATACTTAATATTTTTAATCAAAAAATCGGACAAAAATGGCTAAAACATGGTAAGAAAACTTTCAGCAAAAATATATACATGCGGCTCAAGCAGGTAAAAAAAAACTCATTTGCGGCTTACCGCCGGTTCAAAACTGCTAAGCCACGATTTCTGCATTTGACATTTACATTTTATTAACATAGTTATAGCCTTTTCACACTTGTCAACATTTAACATTTAACATCAATTTGCGAAAATGTTGGAATTTTCCCATAAGAAATACATAGGGCTAAAAATCAACATTTTTACAGAATGTTAATATCTCATTTTGTTCCCTTTTACATTTTTCGATTATTTTAGTGTAATCACTAGAAAAGTGGCAATAAATTCTGTTATTATTGTGGCATCACTGACAAAATGGCAGTTGTTTTGAAAGCAGCGTTACCATTTCTCAAGTTTTTCCTTTTTTGCAAGCCTTATTTTGCTTAATTTTGCTTAAATTATTAAACAAAATGAATTAGAAATACATTTTGGTGTTATCTCTTAAAATGTTGTTACTTTTGTAGAAAAAATGTATTTAAAAAAAATAAAAGTTTTTTTTTCAGAAATGGTGACATTTTTTGTTAATGGTAAATGTTAGTTGTTTCAAGTGTGAACTCGTATTTCACTTTTTCAACATCTTCCATGCGTTCCTCCGAAATGTATGCAAGTGTACAAAGGGTATTACAAAAGTTTCCCGGCTACAATGGAATGAAACACTTTTTCATTAAAAGAACGTGAATCGCAATTTGTGTAATTGTGAAATGATATTATGAAAAGTTCTCATGAAAACGAAAATGAAAAGTTTTTTTTTCATTTCACAGTTTCACAGAACCAGAATCGACCCCCTGATATTACTATTAAATGGTATAGGAACGTATGGAATTAAACCGTGATCTTGAAAATTGACAAACGAATGTAAAAATAAAAGAAAACAAAGATAATAAATTTAGCATTAATTAATAATTTTATAAAATTAAAGAATTAACACTCGCGAATATTTTCGTTTAATTTTACGTGCAAAAATATAAATATAAATAATTTGTTGCTACGGTAAAATGCCGACGGTAAAAAGAATAAATTTACTTTCTGTCTCGCAGTTATAAAAGAGACCAAATTATACAAGTGCGTGTGTGTATAAATTGGGGGATTTACAAGGTGTCATAAAGTCAATGTCTTAAAATAATAACATGAAAAAATACGACAGTTGTGAACAACCCCTCATAATTTAGTGTGCTATTTTGAATTTAAATCGGCTGATTGAAAACAAATATAAAAAAAATTTTACCTTAAATCAAAATATTTTTTAATTCTAATCCATGAATTAATAAATTAAATTAGATATTTTCTGACTATTTTCCATTTTTCAGATGCAAACCACAAACAAATTTTTTTTGTTTGCTTACCAAACATCGAGTCCTGAGCCGATCTAATTTGACGCCGCAAGTGTTTTGTTGCAAAAATTGCTAGCCGCAGGTTAAATTCGGAATTTAGCCGGATAAAACTATAACATCAACGGCGACGGCTACAAAATTATAGCAGCTCGGCTCAGCCGCTCAGCGCAGGTCTTTTCTGATTAATTACGACAGCACAATAAACATAGCAAGCAAAGTTTTATTAATTTAAGACACTTTTTGTTAACAAAGCAACAACAATATTTTTAAACCATTGTAAAATGTTAGAACATTATGACAATACAACAAGATAGCACACCTTGTGAATACCCCAAATATGTTTATTATTAAATGTTAACACTCGCGATTGTTTCACTTTTAAGGGTGGTTTTTAATAAATTTATTATTAAATAAATTTATTGTTTCACAATAAAGTGTAAAAAATATTCTTTGTGTTCGACTCGCACAGTGAAATAATTTTTGATTTTTTTTTTTTTTTTTTTTTTTTTTTGTCATTATTTGTTTATTGAATCTTCATATATTAAATATGAACTAACAATAATTAATCAAATCTTAACCTAATACGTTATTTTATCTCCTGCCAGTGCCAGACAAAATTTTCTTCATCACGGGTTATGTTCACTTTTATAGGTGTTTATCGCTCATCTAATTGGGTAAGTGCTGCAGTGTCTCTTCTTCTTAAGCGAGTGTGGCCGCCATGATTTAAAATATTTCGAGCTAGTGGATTTGGGTGTTGTTCAAGCCTTTTTAAATATTTTATTGCATATTTTGTAATCATAGATTTCACTAATGGCACATTGAGATCCTTATGAATGTTTGAGTTTTTAACATACCAGGGAGCGGCTGTGATTATTCGAAGAAGTTTATTTTGGCGCCTTTGAATTTTGTCGATATTAGAGGCCGAGGCAGTGCCCCATAGTTGAATACCGTAGCACCAGATAGGCTTTAAGATAGAGTTGTAAAGTAGAAGCTTGCAATCGAGACTAAGGACAGAATTTCTTCCAATAAGCCAATGAATTTGAATGGCTTTTAGTTTCATTTGAGTTAATTTTGCCTCTATATGGCATTTCCACGTTAATCGCCGATCCAGATGTATACCGAGATATTTAACATGCGAATGTTGAGGAATTATTTGATTATTGATTGTAATAGGGGGGCAAGATTCCCGGCGCAAAGTGAATGTTATATGTACACATTTTTGCTCATTGACCATTATCCTCCATTGTCTTAACCATATTTCTAGTTGAAATATATGATGCTGTAAGTAACGCGATGCTTCATAACGATTTTCGTGGACGCTTAGAAAAGCTGTATCGTCTGCAAATGTTGAAGTTTGTGTGTAGTTGCTTGTTGGCATGTCCGAAGTATAAATTAAGTATAATAGGGGGCCCAGGATGCTGCCTTGTGGGACTCCAGCGGCAATGGGCTGAGGTGAACTTAAGAAATTTCCGTCTTTAATAATAAATTGACGACCGACTAAATAGCTTTCTAGCAGCTTGTGTGTGTTTGCTGGTAAATTTTGCTTCAATTTGTGTAATAAGCCTTCATGCCAGACTTTGTCAAAAGCTTGCGAAACAACGATGAAGAGTGCTGAGCAATATTTCTTTTCTTCAAATGCTTTTCTTATGACATTTACTATTCGATGAGTCTGCTCGATTGTGCTTATTTTCTTCTAAATCCGAACTGATGGTTTGGAATACATCTATTTTCTCTTAAAATTGGTGTTAATTTTGAAACTAATAATTTCTCAAACAGCTTTGACATATTTGATAATAAGCTAATAGGTCTATAAGACTCAACTTTTGTATGATCTTTACCTGGCTTTGGTATCATGGTAACTAAGGAAACCTTCCATTTTTCAGGATAGTATTCAAGGCGTAAAATAGCATTAAAAATAAAAAGAATAATTTTCTTTGCTATGCGAGGTAGCTCCAAAAGCATTTTATTACTGATTTTATCAATACCAGGTGCCTTCTTAGTGTTTAAGTCACAAATAGCCTTTTCGATTTCTCTTATCTCGAATCTGAGGGGAATAGCTGCTCTAGCATCAACAGGTGGTAACTCGACCGCAATATTGTGAGATATATTTGGTGTAAATACGTTTTTCAAATGATTTACAAACAGGTTTCCTTTTTCATTATCATTTCTTGCCCAGCTACCATTCAAGTTTCTTAATGGTGGCTTAGATATAACTGGCCTTTTTAGATTTCTAGCTGCACGCCATAATGAGTAGTCAGATTGTGGAGTTGCATCAAGTTCCTTAAGATATTTTTCTAGAGAAGCCGTTTTCTGATTCTGTAGCAACTTTCTTAGCCTTTTTGTGCATTCTTTTAATAAAATCTTAAGTTGCGGGGATCTGTAAAGTTGCCACTCTCTTCGAACTCTCCTTTTTTCAGTCAAGAGCCGCTCGACATCTGAAGAACATATTTTATTATTTTTAATTTTTTTGGGGGTAACGCTGGAGTGTTGAACAGCTAGTTTAAGATAACTGTCAAAGTTATCAAGAGAGAGATCCACATTCTCCGGTGTACTAAGCGGAATATTTTCTGTGCAATGGGCACTGAGAAATTTTTTATATTTTAACCAATTTATTTGTGTGGCTGGCGTCGCTAAGTAACCTGACGGAAATACAATTCTATTTGGGTTCGATATAGTAACAATTGTAGGTGTGTGGTCGGATGATAATTCTAAGGAAGCTTCAACATGAATCGTTTCTGTGGGGATGTTTTTAACCACGCCAAAGTCGATAACATCTGGAATTTTTTGCTGATCAGTAGGCCAATATGTTGGTTGCCCGCTCGTGACCACATTTAAACCCATTTTAGAGATTGTGTTAAACAAAACACGACCTTTTGGTGTTATAAGTCGTGACCCCCAGAAGGTATGTTTAGCGTTATAATCGCCAGCGGCCAGAAAACAGGGTCCTAATGATTTATAATATTTATAATATTGGCCTTCTGATATGGCAAATCTAGGTGGAGAGTATAAAGAAGAAATTACTATGTTTCGATTTAGCTCCTCAACACAAATATAGGCTTTTTACACTGATCAACATCTAGCATCTACCATCAAAGATGTAGAAAATGTGAAACACTCGTTTACATTGCTCACATCTAACATCTACTATCAATCAAAAATGTCACCATTTTGGAAAAAAAAATTTTTTAAATTAAAAATGTTTTTTTCTCACAAAAGTGCCAAAATTTAAAAAGAAAACTTAAAAATGTATTTGAAATTCAATTTGTTTAAAAATATAAAAAATACTTAACAAAAAAAAACATTGCAATAAAAGATAAAACTTGACAAATGGTAACGCTGCTTTCAAAACAAACTTCTTTTTGCCAGTGATGCCACAATAATAATAGAACTTATTGCCACTTTTCTAGTGATGACACTAAAATAATCGAAAGATGTAGAATGGAATAAAATGAGATAGGAACATCTTTTAAAGATGTTGAAAGATGTTGGTTTTAAGCCCTATGTATGTCTTATGGAAAGATGTTAACATCTTCGCAAATGGTGGCAAATTGATGGTAGATGTTAGATGTTGATCAGTGTAAAAAGGCTAATAGTCGTTGCTTGCAGATAGTCTTCACGGTGATCACACATAATGTAGTGTTTGACTCGAGTTTTTATTAAGATGGCAGAACCTCCACAAGCTCTATCTCGAGGGTCCTTGGTATCATATAGTATATAACCATTGATTTTAAACGTATTTCTTGAGGTCAAATGAGTTTCAGAAATAATCATGACATCAATTTGTTTATTTTTAAGAAAGTATTCTAATTCATTTTTATGTTGGCGGATGCCGTTTGCGTTCCAAAAACAAATTTTTAAACAGTTCATGGTTTGTTAAGTACAGCTTGCAATAACATCGATTGCATTCTAAGCATTTCCTGCATCATATTACCCATTGTGTTCGTAAAATTATTTACTGTTTGCACTAATGTTTCCATGGTTTTTTCTAAACGACTTAAATTAGAAACCGGAGTTTCATCATTACTTGGCGAGGCACCTTGCATTGGCTGATGATTTGATTTTAGGACGTAAGCATAAGAGGTTCTGTTATTACTAGGCTGGGGGGCTTGAATTGCATTTGTGTTTACCTGATTTGCAACCTGCATTTGAGGGGTATTTGTTTTCGGTCCAACCGTCTGCTTGACAATATTATATACTGGGCATCCTCTATAATTGGCAGTGTGATTACCGCCACAGTTGCTACATTTTTTTACCTTGGGGTCGGTTTTAGATTTATCGCAAGAAACTGTACCGTGTAGTTCACCACATACTACGCAGACAGGGGGTAAGTAGCAGTATGCCTTGGTATGGCCAAATTCTTGGCAGTTTAAGCACTGAACAGGTCCATTTTTTTTGTGCGGCTCTTCTATAGTTATTCTTCTGTAGAGAATATATTTTAAATTGTAAATAGGATGTGTTTCGTTTTTTTTAAGTTTTACGTCACCGGGTTCAAACTCCACTCGAAAAAGTGGTTGGGGAATTTTTTCTCTATTTTTAATATTTACTACATGTTTTACCTTGAAGCCTTTTTCTTCTAGGAATGTTTTAACCTCTTCTGGATCCACACATGAGTCCCTTAATCACTACCTGTAGACCTTTACTGCTTTTCAGTTGGTAGGTATAAAAGTTTTTTTTAAGCGTTTCAAAGTTGTTTACTATTTTGCGAAAATCATTCTCATTATTGACTTGTATTTTTGTCTCGTTTATACTTCCACGCTTTATAGCCGCTACGTAAAACGAATTTTCACCTATCACCGATATCAAACTCTTTATGAGCTCATTTGAATTTTGCTCCCTTAGATATATCGGGGGAGGCTTGGATGGTTTAATGACGTTTGGTGCTTCAGAGGATTCATCCTCCAGAATTGCAAAACGATTTTGAGTATTTATTTTATCAAAAGATGGTACTTTTGAGGCCGAAGCAACTGCTGCAGAGGTAGGGCTGCGTCCGCGTTTAAGCACTGTTATGTACCTGTCCATACCAACTTGTACTGTAGGCTTTTGACAACTTTTTACAGGGGGGTTTTCCATTGCATTTGTGTTTGAGTTCATGGTATCATTTCCCACTAAATTTGTTTCTGACGTCACGGCAATACTTGCTGGGCTGGCAACACTTGTCACCAAATCTAGTTGTAGTTTTTTTAATGAGTCACTATCCACTGTTTTCGTAAACACCGAGGGTGATAGGGAACGTGTTCGAATAATTGGCTTAGCCGTTAAATAGTTTATATTGTTTTGTTTTATTTATTTCTACATTATTTTCGTTTGCCTGAACTAAAACGTAAACGTTTCTTTCATTTTGTCTTAGTGTTGTTTCACTGTTCGTACTCATGCAAAGAGTTGTTTTTGTTTTTCACCGTTTTGCTTTGCTTTAATATTTTTATTATTTATTGTATTTTACAACAACAACAAAAAAAACAAGAAATTTAAATGTTTTTGTTCAGAATATGTATACACATGTATGAACATTCATACGTACATACATATATATTTTTACTATTTTATTTTATTTAATTTTATCGTTTTAAATTGTTCACTATTATGTTAAGTAATTTAAATAACAAAATATATAATTTTTTTTTAAGCGTCCATTCGCTGCTTATATTTATGTATTACAAAATCAAATGTGATTAATTAATAGTTAAAATCGTATGCGGGGCTAAAAATACACGTCTGTATCACAACAAAGCACAAACTGATTTGATTAAGTTACAAAAATCTTTAAATTTGATTAATTTACAAATTTAAGTTAATAACACAAATATTTTTTACACTTTTTACCTCTAGTTCAGATTCGGAGTTACTCCCCTGGTTTCTCTCTGCTCTACAAATTATACAGCGGCAACGACGAGGCATCTAGGAGTTTATCTTGATGAACACCAGTGGTTTTTGGTTTTATTGTTTTTTGTTAATTTCTTAGTTCTGTTTTATTAACTTTTGAATTTAATAAAATTGTTTTTTTTAACACACACTTCACAATTTCTAATAAAAATTTAAACTTTTGAAATATTTTATCAAAAAGTTCTTTACTTGGTTAACTTTTAAACTTATTTGTTTGTATTTTTGTTAACTTTTTAACTTATGTAGGAACGTATGTATGTATGTGTTTAAATTTTTTGTAAATATTAAATTTTAAATATATTATCAAATTTTTTGTTTTAAAGAGTCCCTGCTCGGGCGCCAAAATGTTTAATCTTAATATTTTTTAAGATATTTAAATTAGTTTTCTTAATTTTTCTTTGGGCACTTAAAAACTTCACGGAATTAAACCACCAAATAAAACACTTGTTTGTTTAAAATTCACTTTGCAAGTATTTATTTACCATTTCTTATATATAAAAAATGCTAAATTTTGTGTATTTATATTAATATTCAGCAATCCAGTTATATTTAACATATTAAGCAATCTTAGAGTTTACAGGCAATTAAAATCAAATTAGTATTATAGGGTAAGTATTATTAAATTCATTTTTTGGTATTATTAGTGTTATTATTATTATTTAAATCCAAATTTATATTATTAATGTCATATGGCGCAACAGTATTCAAAAATATAATATACGCATTATTGGTTTCAAGTTTTTATAATTTTGTATGAAATTTTTAACGCTCCTTAATGTTGTCGTTTTTTTGCATTTTTATATTTGATCGTAAGCAACACTTCTTTATGTGAAATATAAGAACTGCAACAAAAAACACATGCAGTTATTCAATTTTTTCAAACAGTTTACTTAAATACATCAAATACAAAAATATAATGATGACGAAAAACATATCGAGTCGGTCTGCCGCCGTTTTTGGTTACATTTCTTCTTCATTAGCAAAGGAAAGGATGCAGCAACAGTGAGTGATGAAGAAAAACATTGTGTGTATAAATAATTTTACATACACAATGTGTCTCAAAGCCAGCCGGCCGCTCTGCTTCATCTTCTCGAACAGTGCTTGTGTGCGCGTCATTGCTTGTGCAAAAACTTTTTTGTTTGATTCAGCAAAATTATTTGTTTGAAATTTATATGAATATCAGTAAACTTTTTGTTGGATTCAGTTAAATTATTTGTTTGAAAAATTTTTGTTTTTTTTCAATAAAGAAAATGCAAATAAATTGATGTCCGTCTGTCTTCCTTACTTTTGATATGTGTTTGCCGAAGTCCCAAGACATGATAGGGACTAGGTTGTTTTAGATTTATGTCACATATTTTTTTTCTTTCAATATTTACTTATTGAATCTTTATATACTAAATATGAACTAACAATAATTAATCGAATCTTATCCGAATACTTTGTTTTGTGGCCTGCCAGTGCCAGACAACAAATTTCGTCATCACGGTTTCTGTTCACATATGTAGGTGTTTATCGCTATTCTGATTGGGTGAGTGCTGCAGTGTCTCTTCTTCTTAAGCGAGTGTGAGCCGCCATGATTTAAAATATTTCGAGCTAGTGGATTTGAGTGTTGTTCAAGTCTTTTTAAATATTTTACTGCATATTTTGTTATCATAGTTTTTACTAATGGCACATTGAGATCCTTATGAATGTTTGAGTTTTTAACATACCAGGGAGCGGCTGTGATTATTCGAAGAAGTTTATTTTGGTGCCTTTGAATTTTGTCGATATTAGAGGCCAAGGCAGTGCCCCATAGTTGAATACCGTAGCGCCAGATAGGCTTTAAGATAGAGTTGTAAAGTAGAAGCTTGCAATCGAGACTAAGGACAGAATTTCTACCAATAAGCCAATGAATTTGAATGGCTTTTAGTTTCATTTGAGTTAATTTTGCCTCTATATGGTATTTCCACGTTAATCGCCGATCCAGATGTATACCGAGATATTTTACATTCCCGGCGCAAGGTGAATGTTATATGTTTGCATTTTTGCTCGTTGACCATTCTCCTCCATTGTCTTAACCATATTTCTAGTTGAAATAAATTATGCTGTAAGTAACGAGAGGCTTCATAACATTTTCGTGGACGCTTAGAAAAGCTGTATCGTCTGCAAATGTTGAAGTTTGGGTGCAGTTGTAGCTTTCTAGCAGCTTGTGTGTGTTTGCTGTTAAATTTTGCTTCAATTTCTGTAATAAGCCTTCATGCCAGACTTTATCAAAAGCTTGCGAAACATCGATGAAGAGTACTGAGCAATATTTTTTTTCTTAAAATGTTTCTCTTACGACATTTACTATTCGATGAGTTAGTTCAATTGTGCTGTGTCTTCTTCTAAATCCGAATTGATGGTTTGGAATACATCTATTTTCACTTAAAATCGGTGTTAATTTTGAAACTAATAATTTCTCAAACAGCTCTGACATATTTGATAATAAGCTAATAGGCCAGTATGACTTAATTTTTGTATGATCTTTACCTGGCTTTGGTATCATGGTTACTAAGGAATCATTTCTTCAAGATTCAGCAAGATTGGTCCACAAATGGCTGAGATATGAGCAAAAACCCACGACTGCCTCTAATTTTTTCCAAAAATCCCTTGTAGTTGCGGTTTTTGTTTTATTCGAACGAGTTGAATGTTAAGCATAACAAAATCATACACATGTTTGTACATGATTGGTCGCTTAAATTTACAAATCCATACATACATATCCACATATTAAAGGCGCCCGTACACGACATGTATTTGTCATCTGACATGTCAAATTTTCAAGTCACATGTAATTGTTCATGTCTGTCAAAATTGCTGTTTTACATAAGGTTTATAATATTCGGTCACAAACGTACATGTAATTTGCTTCTGACATTGTCTCTGTTTTTTTTCGCATTGTTATTGCAGAAACCAAAGTAGTTCTCTGTTTCAAAATATGTAGCTTGCTGCCGCCACGAAAATATTTATTTGCGCCGTAAAATAATTTAGCCATCTTAACATTTTTTTCTTTTATAATAAAGATACCAATTTAGAATTTTATAATGAAACGGTTTTTATGTATATATTTACATAAATTCTATTCAATGGTAAGATGAGCATATCTTGGTATTGTAAAATATTAACTTCAGCCGGCTAATGATTCCGTCAATAGTTGACGCCGCTGCCAGTTTCTTCCCGGCATAGATTTCTGATGTCAGATGGTTTGTCAGAAGAAAATAGAGCACGCTCTAATTGAAATTTTGTCAGATGACTTTGCGTCTGACTTTTACTGAAGCAAAGTTAAAAAGATAACACACGACATGTATGTGTTTTGCAGTGGGAAATTTGACATGTCAGATGACAAAAACATGTCGTCTATACCCTCCTTAAACAAACACTGTGACGGAATTTATTTATAACAGCGTTTATGGCTGAGTTGTCTGGGCGGTTGGCCAAGGCAGCGTTTTTTTCAGTTAGTAGATGCCGGGGTTCAAATCTAGGCATCACACTTTTAAAAAAAAAATTTTTAATTTTTTATATTCTATAAACGGGTTTTAAAATTATTTATCAATTTTTGGTTTTTTGCATTTTATTGACAATGACGAAAACAATGACATATAACCTGTTCATCGATTTCGAACGCTGACTTCGTTTTCTTAACTTATATGTAAAAAAAAAACCATATTTTATAATTTGTTTTTAGCTTAAATGTTAATACCTATGTAGTATGTATGTATATGCAAAAGTTATTTAATATGTGTGTTGGTAGGCATTGCTTTCATGATTGTTGTTTTTCGTTTTAGAAACGGATTGTTGCTATGTGTTGAGCATCTCTTCTTATATTTCTATTCAAAATTCTTACACATGTGATGCCATATTATTTAAAAAAAATCTAATTATTTCTAAAAAAAATCGCATTTGTTAATTGAAAACAAAGGTTTAATATAATCAAGAAGCAAGAAACATCTAAGTTTGTATGATTTAATTGACGAAAAAAATGACATACAAAAAGATTTTCAAATTTGTTCACAGCTTACTCTGGCACACAAAGTATACAGTGATGAAAAAAGTGACGTATGAAAAATGCCTAAATCATTTGCGAGGGCAGCTTTCGAAGAAAGAGAAAGAAAACGTTTTTTGTTAGTGAAGTGACAATGCGTAAAAACAGGCCGCTACTACCTACACAAATTGCATAATCAAAACAAAAAACGCAAAAAGGGCAGCTTTCGAAGAAAAAGACAGAAAAAACACAATATTTTCTGTCTCGTGACGCCTCTGTATACTCTGTGCTCTGGCATTAGGCAAGGCCAAAGAAAGAAAATTTACAATTAAAAAGTGATGTAAAAAAATTAACAACCCGTCTCGAATTGATAGATCGCAGGTCAAGCTCGTCTAAAGTTGTTGTGTCTGGACTACAAAGCGAAAAAATAAATGCTGCCAAAGTCGAATTTTCAAAATTATGTGTAGAGGTACTAAACGTGAACATAAATATTATGTCAGTCCATGGGTAAAATTATGGCAAATACTAGTGCTGATACTGTTTTTTTAAAATAATTTACTAACTGAGTGTAACCATCCGGCTGATGTGTGCATTAACGGAGGACGACAAAATACTGTCGCAAATTAAGTAAACAATACCTCACAATAGCAATTTAATGCATTTCATTTATTATCTTATAATGTAGCTAACCTAGCAAGTTCAATAAAATTTGGAGACTTCATTACCTATTTAAACAAATTTGAAGTATTTTTTTTATTTGAGACGCACGACGTAGAAGATAAGCAAAATCAATTTGCATCATTCTTACAAAATTATACTCTGGTTTTAATAAGGAGGTACAGAAAAAATATTGTTTCAAATTTTTAAATATGAGCGATAATATTGTATATTGTATACTCTTTTACCAGAATTAGCCAAATATGAAGATTTTTTGCAGGAACTAAATCCCACCAATTATTGCATAGTTGGTGATTTAAATGCTAGAATCTCAGATGCGCAAGTGTTGGATACTATTATTTTAACAAAGCTGCCTAATATACGTAAATCAAGATGCTCGAAAGACAAAGTTATCAACAACCAAGGTAAAAAACTAATAGAGTTTATAGAACAATTTGGTGGCATTATGCACAATGGAAGGACTGGAAAGGATGTTCAAGGGGAATATAGCTTTTGTGGCTCTATGGGTAACTCGGTTATTGATTATTCGTTTGTAAAGTTTGCTACAATATGTTGATGATTTCGCTATAGCATCCAAACCCTAATCCGACCATATGCCACTGTGTCTCAAAATAAAAACTTTTTATTCTGATTTTGATTGTAATGACAAACCTGCTTTACAAAGATTACACTGGAACAACAAATTTGCTGGCACATATGTAGAAAAGCTTAGTATGCTTGCTTCTAGTATCGATCTTCATACTGATGTGTCTGTAGATGAATTGGCTTCCACATTAACAAATAAAGTTAAACAAGCTTATGAGACAAGACCCAATAAAAAATTGTTTGAACCTAAGAAAAAATGATTTGATTTGAAATGAAATGATTTGGAAGTGTGCACTAGACTGGTCGCAATTTTTTTTTTTTAATTTAATTGTTTGCGCTGCTTAAAATATGAGGTTTGGTGTAAGAAATCATGACCTAATTTTTCAGGTCAATCCGACGGTGCCTAGCCGTGCCGGGTGGCGCCCAAAGTTCCCCATTTTATAAAAAAAAAACATCTTTTCTATCAGATCTTTATAGTTATACTAGTTGAAAAGCCGAAAATCAAAAATATGACTACGCTACGATCTTCGGCAGAGAAAGTACTTCAAGTGTGCCAAATTTTTTTTTTCTTAAAGTAAATTTTATTGCGGAATTTTTTTTAGTTTTTCAATAAGCTTAAGCGTTTTTGAGTTACGCGAATATATGTTGTGCAACCTCCCTAATTTTCGAAATAACGGTATATCTCGAAAACCAAAGCCAATATGAAGAAAAAAGTTTTAACTTTCTTAAAGTAAATTTTATTGCGGAATTTCGGTTGTTTTTGTTTTTCAATAAGCTAAAGCGTTTTTGAGTTGCGCGAACATATGTTGTGCAACATCCTTAATTTTCGAAATAACGGTATATCTCGAAAACTAAAGCTAACCTAAAAAAAAACGGCTAGCACCACTGGATTCAGCGACCGAATTAGCTAAAATTAGTTAAATATCTTTCGTTCGTATCATACTTAAATATTAAACTGCAAATACTTTAATCTATCTATACAATATATAATTTCTTAGTATGTCAGGATGTTTGCATGTATGTCCTATTCTTTCCGCAACTTTCTGAAGCCATCTGATGACATAGGAAGCTGAAATTTGGCACACTTGAAGTACTTTCTCTGCCGAAGATCGTAGCGTAGTCATATTTTTCGGCTTTTCAACTAGTATAACTATAAATATCTGATAGAAAAGATGTTTTTTTTATAAAATGGGGAACTTTGGGCCCCACCCGGCACGGCTAGGCACCGTCGGATTGACCTGAAAAATTAGGTCATGATTTCTTACACCAAACCTCATATTTTAAGCAGCGCAAACAAGTAAATTTAAAAAAAAAAATCCCATACAAGATACGACCAGTCTAGTTTGCACGTTATCGTACAGCCATGTTGCGTAACCTACGAATATACAGGAAAGAACACACATTTGTAAACAAACTGCGCTATTCAACAGCCAAAGCTAAATTTCCTAAAATATGTGTAAACAAAAAGTTAGAATTCTATAACAAAAACCTAGATCAATTAAATAAAGTAAAATGCAGTAGCGATTAGTTGTCAAACTCCTTGAAATCACGTTCACATACGGTAAAAGGTAACTTAACAGCAGATGATTTTAAATCGCATTTTAGTGCTTTGTTGCCATATTTAACTGATTCCGTACTTGGTTCACCTATTGAATATTGTTAAATTTCATCTGTAATTAAATCTATAAAACTTAACAAAGCTCCAGGGCAAGATGGCATCCGCTATGAGTTTTATAGATTTGCACCCGATAGTTTTATTAATGAAATATTGTAAGTTTTCAACAAAATTTTTTTAAAAGAAAAAATACCTTCGAGTTTTCAAAAACCTATTTTGATTTCGCTATTCAAGAAAGGGGATGTAAGCCAACCATCAAATTATCGTGGACTATCCCTCATGGATACTTTATGTAAAATTTTCAATACCTTATTGTTTAATAGATTAACGGAATGGATCGAGTACAATAAAGTACTGAACGAATTCCAAGCTGGATTTAGAAAACACTACTCAACGGTAGACAATAAATTTAATCTAGTAAATATTGTCAACCTAAACAGTTTAAATTATAAATTTACTTATGCATTCTTCGTAGATTTCTCATGTGCTTTTGATATGATACCAAGAAATTGCTTATTTTACAAACTTTCTTGCCTAGGCCTGTCTTTCAAATTGATAAGAATTTTACAGTTCGCTTATGAAAAAACTGAATCCCGTATCTGGGATGGTACCTCCGTTTCTGATCCTGCGTAAAACAGGGTTGCATATTAAGTACTATATTATTTTCGTTGCATGTTAATGACCTAGCAGATGCACTACCGCATGGTGTAAATGTTGCAGATATTTATGTAAATAAATTACTTTATGCGGACCATATTGTCATCTTATCGGATTCACCAGCTAAACTACAACAAATGACTGATGCTCTGTTTTCTTGCTGTACGATGTGGTGCTTGAAAGTTAATTTAAATAAATCCGAAATAGTTGTGTTTCGGCATTGATATTGTATATAGATTGTCCTTTAAAAAACATTTGCAAAATAAATTAGCTGCTTCGAAACTGGCAATCAACTCC
This sequence comes from Pollenia angustigena, assembly GCA_930367215.1. NCBI lineage: Eukaryota > Metazoa > Arthropoda > Insecta > Diptera > Polleniidae > Pollenia > Pollenia angustigena. Next base: position 2,150,295 of record OV884061.1, on the reverse strand, counting down.
ACATGGTCTAAATACATTGATCACCCAAAAATATCTAAACACAATAAACTCAGAATATTTCACGCTGCTTCCAGATCAATTATGTTGTACGCGGCTTACGTATGGGGCAATCAAAAACACGATGAAGAGGAGAAGTTATTTAGATTTTTTATTAAAAAAATTTTATATCTACCTACAACGACACCTAACTACACGTTATATCTTGAAACCGGGTAAGACCCTCTTTATATTTCAACTCTGCGACTACACTTTTGTTACATTAATGAAGCTCTAAATGTGAATCGTAACCGATTACCACGTCAAAAACGAGTTCTGGGCAAAGGAGTGGACCAATCTACAACAAATTCTTAATTTAATTTTATAATTCAAACCAACCTCTTTGTTCTGATTGGAAACCAATAATAGTCTTGTTAATTACTAAGGAACGTGAAAATAATATACTCAAATCAACAACTTCACAACACCACGATCTTTATTCCCAACTTAATTATAGTGTTACACCAATTCTAGCTAGTAATTACTCGTCCCGTATTACTAGCTTAATTATCAAAGCGAGAGGAGGAATGCTGGATTTAAATGCCAGATCGTTTCGTATCAACTCAATTTCGACACGCGCATTATGCAACTTAGAGATATCAGAAAATACTTACCACTTTTTAGGCGTTTGTCCCATATATAATGGTTTTAGAATACAATACTTTGGAAAAACTCAACTTGGAATAACTTAAGTACTAAATATTTTAAATGGCTCTGATTTCAACAACATGTATAAATACGTAGAAATCTCCTTAAAATATAGAAAATTAATAATAAATGAATTTGAAACTTAATTTTCTTTTAACATACATATTAACCTGAATAAATTTAGCTTAATTTAAAATTAAAAATCAAAAATATTGAAATAATAACTGTATTTATAGTAATAAATCAAGTAATCTGCCAATCTGGCTGACAATAAATATGTTAGAGAAAATATACATAAAATTTAATATATTTATTAATAAATAATAATAGACAACGCAAAAAATGATTTTGAACATATTTAAACAATTATTTAGGTAGATTTGATATAGCATCAGATATAAATATGAAATTGGAAGGCCCTCTGATAAAAACAAAATACAAACGGTTTTATTTCCATTTCGATTAAAAAGAATTTATAAAAAGATATTAAGACCAGTTTTTTTATATACATATATTAATAAAAGAGTCATAATTGATTGCGTAAAAGTTAGTTAACAACAATTTATAAAAAAAAAATTAGTTTTAATCTGAGACTATTCCTATCTACTTTTAAAATTAATCAAAGAAGCTTAAACCATTTTTTTAAATGGTAAATAAAATGCCAAATGAAAATTTTGCAGCTAAATTTAATAAATGTTACTCACCATGAGATATAAATTCACTGATTCTATTTGTAAAAATAATTAAGTTAAATACATAAAATTTACAATTGGCACTATCCAGTTGTAAGATACAAATAATGCTGACGAAGGCCCCAGCGGGCCAGAAAATACATTCTGCTGGTATCTAATAGTTTTATAAATTATCTTTACAATTAACTTCATTGCTAGCCAAAGGATAGCTAAAGTAAGCCTCGTAACAGAAATATACAAACGAAAATCCTGATGGCGCATACAAAAATATTCCTTTAAAATAATGAAGGAATAAGGCTATTAAAGTATAAAAGCTTTTGAGGGTAGATTTGACTTAGAATACACATTCGAATAATATGAAAATTTATATAATCATCCATAAACTCACCATGAGAAATAAATTCACAGATTCTATATTTATAAATTTTATATATAATTACTTTTAATTATTTAAGCTTGAGGTCTTTTTATTTATGTAAGGAAATTGAATTCCCTTATTTAAACTTCTGACATGCACGGTATAAGAACTAATAGTGCATTTACACCTACGCCATAAACAGGTTAAAAGTTGTTTATGATGATAAACTAGTTTGAGAAACTTGTTTATCCATACAAATTATAAATACGTTTGTAACTAGCTTTTGAGATAAACTAGTTACAAACAACCAGTTTTTGTTAATGCAACTCTGTTTTTCAAATTTTGTTCTGGCAATGCTAGTGATATTTGACATTTCCTCAAAAATAAAAAAAATCAAGTGAAAAAAAATTTACTTTTATCTGTAAAAAAAGCCAAAACAATAGTAAGAAGAATAATATAAACAAAGAAAATGTTTAAACAAATTCCAAATGTATAAGAAATGTTGGTTTTTTACATATTTTCTTTTAGATGGACAACGGAAATAAAAGGTTTGTTTATATGTTCGTATGTTTGTGCATCAACGTTTTTTTTTTTTATTATTGGGGCTAAGAACTTGTCAAAGATAAACAACTTAACTGTCAAAAATGCTGATGTAAACGGTATAGTTTATGAAAGTAGTTTATGATCGTAAACTAGTTTGAAAATTACAAGTGTAAATGCACTATAAGTCTGAGTTTATACGGCTCATGTCTTATTGACAAGATTCTTCCTTTTTCTTCTTTGAACATGAATTGGCGTTTAAATGAATCATGTCGTGTTGACGACATGTTTTTTGTTTTGTTTTATTTGATATTGAAAACAAAAACAAAATTAAACAACGAATGAAAAAGCAAAACGTAAAGACAGTACATGCATCTGTGTACTCGTTTCTTTTCCCCTCGCCACTCTCGCCTTTAAAGTAGCAATCATGTCAATAAGACAAGAGCCGTATGAACACAGACTATATTAAAATATTGTTGGCGAGTTGTAGAAAATAAGTCTGAGTTCATACGGCTCATGTCTTATTGACAAGATTCTTCCTTTTTCTTCTTTGAACATGAATTGGCGTTTAAATGAATCATGTCATGTTGACGACATGTTTTTTATTTTGTTTTATTTGATATTGAAAACAAAAACAAAATTAAACAACGAAAAAGAAAGCAAAACATAAAGACAGTACATGCATCTGTGTACTCGTTTCTTTTCCCCTCGTCCCTCTCGCCTATAAAGTAGCAATCTTGTCAATAAGACATGAGCCGTATGAACACAGACTAAGGAAAATGCAATAAAACATGTTTCATCAATAAGTGAGAGATTTGGTTAGAACTAAATCAGTGGTATCCCGGTTTAACGAATTATATATTGTCAGGCCCTTTCGTTATATCGAAAAATTCGTTAAAACACGAAGTTTTTTTTAATAAATTTTTAAAAATAATAAAACGAAAATATTTTAATAAAACAAAGTAAATTCGTTTTTTTCCATTCATAACACAAACAAAAAATAAATACTTCATATAATTTTTAATTAAATGAGTACAAATGAGGGCTTTTGCTTTTAATAAAGGACCAATTAAGGAATGTTCGCCTTCCTCTTGTTTTAAAACCAATTAAACAATTCTGTTTCCATTCTTGGAAACTCACCTGTTTTTAAGGCCCTTCTATTCTTTGATCCGAAATTAGTCTTTTCCATTTCGCTCAAAAGTTTCCGTTTTGATTTTAAAACTGTGCATATTGATGACTTTGGTTGCTGATATTTATTAGATTATGCACTTAGTCGCAGCCCCTTTTATAAGCGTCAATAATGTTTAATATTTCTTAAAGAATTTAACGTTTTCTTTTGGGCATTTTAATGTCAACTGTACAAAAACTTCACAAAAATTACGTAAAATTTAAAACAGAAAACAAACACTTGTTCTGTAAACAAAAGTAAGTTTGTAAGAAAAGAAAATACTTCTCTTAACTCGTTGTTTTCAGTAAAATCGCTATTAAAATATGGTTATGTATACAAAATATAAATATGGTATGTATACAAAAACGAAAGAGAATGGATGCAAATATGTTTGCATTCATTATATTTTGTTTTTTCAAATTTTTTTTGTAAAAATTCGTTATATAGAGTACAAAAATTTCCTGTTTGTTCGTAATATAAGGTACTCAATGGAAAAAATATGACCGTACGTTAAATCGCGAATTCGTTTAACTGAGTATTCGTTAAACCGGGATACCACTGTAATTAAAAATTATTGTAAAAAAGGAATTAACATTGAAAGAATAAACTTTAAATGTTGTTTCTTTGTTTACAGGTAAATAGTAATTTAAGATAATACTAGAAATGTAGAGAATGTACACAATAAACTTTCAAACTTTTTTTTACAGATAAACTCAATTTCGCTTATTTAATTGGTGTTAAATTCCGCCCGAAAAGATTTGAAAAAAACAAAGTCATTATAACACAACATTTTTTGTTTTATTATCAAGATGGATAGATTGAAATTTGAGTTTACGCTAAAATGTGCAGGCGATGGGAAATCGAATTCTCTGGCTCTAATCTCAATTACTACAACTGAAGAAAAAACTTTTTGTATGCCAGAAGCAGGGTTACCGTTAGGAATTTTTGAAAAGTCGCACAAAAGGTTGTTTTATAAAAATAAAGTCACACAAAAAAGTCGTTTCAGAAAATAAAAGTCGCACATATTTTTTTTAACGTTTTTTATTTATATTATTTATTAATAAAAAGAATAACAAAACAATTGAAACAAAAAGCTTATTGCAGAATTCATTTTTATCATATTTCATAACAATGTACATGTTTGTCCAAGTTTTCATGTATAGTGAAAACATTTACTTAAGTTTAATAAATTTGTCTTATGCTGCCAATGTCAAAGGAGTAGAATTTCTGTTTAAAAACAAGCCAAAAAAGTTAAGGTTAATATATTTTTGACAAAATTTAAACTTGTCCAATTAAAGCCCCTTGAAAATTTTACTTTAATTCCGTTCGTTTGATCTTGGCGCAATATTTCTTTTTCTTAACATACCTACATAAATACTACTTTTTTGAAATTTTATTTCTATATTTAGAAATAAGTTCATCACTGGGAATCCAGTCTTCTATATCTTTGTCTATTAAATTTAAAGATGTCAGTATTGAATTGCATGTTTTTACATTGCTTTGCTAGTGTTTACGATTCGAAAACTACAGGTGGTGCTAAGACTACAACAATCCAAAACCAACAGAAACAACAGAGGTTTTTTGCATTGCATTGCTGGTGTTTACGATTCGAAATGTCAACCATTTCTAACAAAACACTGACAAATTAAAACAAATTGGTCCGAACTGTCAAAACTTGCCACCACCTTGAACTGAATTCGCCTCAAATACGTTGTATACATGACAAGGTTGCAAAAATGTAATAAAAGTGTTGCCAAATGAACAATAATTTATGAATTGTTTTTAAATTTTGACGAGGCTATTTTGACGAATTTTTTTTTTTGATACAAATAATAAGAAAATTGAATGTTTTGTAAGAATCTTAACAAAAAGGGTAAAAAGTAGCAGAAAAATTAAAATAGTCGCAAAAGTCGGTGATAAAAAAAAGTCTCACAAAAAGTCGCAGACCGCTGAAAAAGGGTCAAATTGCGACTTAAGTCGGGCGAACGGTAACACTAGCCAGAAGAATATCAAGAAATATCCCAGCACACAGAATTGATGAATACAACAGCCTTCAAAAGAATAAAAAAATTCCTTGAAACAGAGACATCAGACAAGAAGAGTCTGGATGAACCTAATAGAGGAATTGTCAAAAACTTATTTATATGAAGGAGATAATGTACAATTTAAAGATTTTTTTTTTAGAAGAGAGTACACAATCAAAACCTGAAAGAAAAGTTGGTGCTACAGGCAGCGATGCCAGAAGTGCAGATTTATCTGCATTTTGCAGATTTTATCCCCAAAATTACCAAAATGCAGATTTGACGATTTTTGGCTTTAAAACGCAGATTTTTTAGCTCGGTGGCAACTTCTTTATTTTGTCACTTATGTTTGTACTATTTTCAATTCTTTCATTAAAAGACGAAAAATATCAACCATTCTTGAAAGAAAACACAAAACAAAATAAATAGAAAGTTAAGTGTTGATATTTTCGGTACTTACGGAGATTTTTGCACTTATAGTACAGAAAAATATCAACTGCGTTGAAAAAAATATATAACGGTTCTCACATCAAGCGAACCAATTTGGCAATAGAAGTTTTAAAGACATAAATAATAAATTTAATAGTTCAACAATGCTTAAATATTTCCAAAAAAATGGTAGGATAATACAATTTTGTTTTGCAAAAACCTTATGTTAATAAATACATTTCCTATTTTTCATATATAGACAAAAATAAGTCCAGTGAATTGGTAAGATAACTTAGAACACATTGCGTTCACATTTGTACTAATTTTAAAATATCCATAAAATCGTAGATTGATGAAAGAAAAAAACGTAAAATAAGAAATGACTGGTGGGAAAATGCGGCTATAAATTATTGGGCGGAGAAACGAGGCCAAATGTTTACTGTAATATTTGCAAAGCAAATCTTAAAGCTACTGCAGGTAAAAGCGATTTGTTATCACATACCCAAACAAATAAACATTTGGAAGCTTCGAACATTTTTGCCAACCAATTGAAAATAAATCAAATATTCTCAACAGAAAAAGCTGGAATCAAAAAAGCTGAAATACGAAATACGTTAATACACAACTTGCCTTTCACAGTCACAGATCATTTGATCAAATTGTGTCAAAGCTCATTTGGTGATTCCGAAATAACACCGAGTTTGAAATTAGGAAGAACCAAAGCAAACGCTATTGTAAAAAACGTAGTTGGAAAAAGCCAATATGTGAATTATTAAAAACAAATTTATTATTAGTGTGTATAGATGAGTCCACAGATGTTTCAAACACAAAATCTTTGTGTATGGTAGCGTGAGTTTGCTTAGATTTAAGATCCATGATTTGTTTTTTGGATTAGAACAGTGCGATGCTTCTAGTTTATATATATATTTATTGTTAAATATTTCTGTGACAACGGAATTGATTATAAAAGAAGCATGGTTGGGTTTGCAGCAGACGAAGCATCCGTAATGACGAGGAAAAAACATTCCGTTGCCCTACTTTTTAAAAATGTCATTCAAGATTTATTTATAATTAAATGTGTATGCCATAAACTCCCTGTCGAAACCCTAGCCAGAGATTTATATAATTATCTGTCCAACAGTCCAAAGCGTCACAACCAGTTTGAGAAAATACAGGGTTTATTAGAAATAAAGCCAAAAAAGGTTTTACATCCATGCCAAACTCGCTGGCTTTCTTTAGAATCTGTTGTAAACCGTTTGTTAGAACTATATGAAAGCTTAAAAATATTTTTCTCATTTGCCGTTAATATCGATCAAATTGACAGTGCAAAATTCATATTAAACAACCTTAACGATATAAATAGAACATATTTATGTTTTTTGAAGTATATACTTGGTATTATTAATAATATCAATAAAATGTTCCAAAGCGAAGAAACAGAAATCCACAATTTATTTTCCCAAATGGAAAAACTACTCAAAATAGTAATGAGCAATTTTTTAAAACAACATTTAATCAAAACTGGTGGCGTTTTTAGTGTGAATTACAAAGATCCTTCAAATTTGCTAAATTATGATATTGTAAATGGGTATTCATGCAGCTGAAGTGCTTGCAAATGATATCATCTCTAAATGCGATGTTAAAGTTATAATTGAAAATTGTATTCAATTTTATATTGAACTGTTGGATCAAATTTTAAAAAGATTTGACTTTGATAATAAAATGAGATCGCTTAGCATTATAAGCCCAAATCTTATAATAAATGGTGCTACTATATCAGTCTTTGACATTGTGAAACATTTTCTAAATTTTTTGAAAGTGAATAAAAGACAGGATTTGGATTGTGAATTTAGGGAATTAAAATTGCTGAACTTTAAAGAAATTTTGCATGGAGAAGAAATAACTTTAGTTAATTTCTGGAAAAAAATATCTGAAATAAAATATGCTGACCTAAATCTGCTTTTCCAACTCTCTCTAAATTTTTTCAAGGTATATTGGTCTTACCGCATTCATCAGCAAACGTCGAGAGAATCTTTAACCAGGTAAACCTGAAAAAAACAAAAGTTCGAAACCGTTTGGAAATTGATTCATTAGTAGGAATATTACTTACAAAAGATTATTTAAAGCTTAAAAATTCGCATTGTTTTGATACTTTAATATCCCCGGACTTGTTGAAACTAATGTCATCTGATATTTACACGAAATAATCTGTTCATGTACGCTTATGTTTACATTCCTTTGTATGTACATATGTATGTATGTATAAATATTTTTAAATTAAGCAATATTTGATCTCTTGTAAATTCTCAACGTGATTTTTAGTAATTTAAATAACAGGTCAAGCAATTAACTTTTAATTTATAATTTCTATTTAATTAATCCTAACTTAACTTTCTTTAAAATATGTTTTGCTTTAGCTTAGCCACTTAAACGTGTAATTTGTTTTCTTGAAATAAAAAATATTTTAATAGAATATTATTATACATATTTTTAAATGAATTGTTATATCTTTTTTTTTAATAAACTACATAAAAAATGGGCTAAATCTGTTTTGAAGATTTTTTGAAGATCTTAAAATCCATATGCAGATTTCGCAGATTTTTAGATGAAAAATCATTGTTTTTTGCTGATTTTACCTCCAATATTTCTGGCAACAGTGGCTACAGTTAGTATTACAGAGGAAATGTTAACAAATATTTTACTTGAGGGTTACACGATCAAGTTTTGCCTATCAATTTTTAATACACTCACACTTTTTTACCAATACACTCATACTTTTAAAAAATTGATACGAACTTGCCTTTAAAATTCTCTTGCCAGTGAGTGTTTCAATTTACGTTCAAGAAAACAGCTGATTTCAAGGTTAGTGAGAAAATTTTTCGTTTCTCTTTATAAATTTTTTTTTTAATGACATCTTGAAAGTAAATTGCTTTCAACTTGCGTGCAGCCTACGTCACAGCTGCCAATTTTTGCATATTTTGACAAACAGTATATGTAAAAGACTATCAAGAAAAGCTTGATCGTGTTGCTGCAATGTTAGACAAATTCTCTACAAAAAAAGAAGATATACAGAATGTAGTATTAGTTAAAGACTGCCATTTTATTAAAAATATATTACACAGTGTTGCCACACTATGACTATTAAATACACATTACATTATAAGTTAGTGATGCTACATGCTTACATTATTTTATGTTATGAGAATCGTAAGACATAATTGTTACATATGCAACATCTCCCTTCTTAAAGATATATTTAAATAAATACCAAAGTTACAAATTTGTTAAAACTTATCTAGTAATAAATAAAATTTTCATTTCTTAAAAATTAGGTTTACAAATCCAGCTTTTTAGGCTGCCTTACAACTCTACCTTTCCTTGTCATAAAGCTATTACCATTATTAACACTGACTGGTAATTCAGTTACCATTTCCCCGTCTTTCAGTATCTCATTATTCTCTACATTCTCTACATTCTCAAATTTAATATTTTCTGACGTTTTCTTTATGTGATCTTGATTTCTTCTGTAATGTATACCATTGTTATCCTTCACAACAAACGATCTTGGTTCCTTACATGTATCTACAACTTGCCCTTGAAACCAACAGCTTGTAGGTGTTTTCTTGAACATTATAGAATCTCCCTCTTGGACAGGGTTTTCCTTTTTTGCTGCTTTGTTGTAATAATCAGAATACTTCTGAATGTTTGAACTCAATTGTTTTTTATATACATTATTATCAATAACTTTTGGTTCAAAATTTTTTGTCATATATGGAATCTTGGTCCTTAAAGCCCTTGACATCAACAATTCTGCCGGACTGGGCAAAGTTCCCTTTGGTTTAGTCCTATATTGGAGTTAAGCTATATATGGATCTGACTGACTTTCACGAGATTTTACTAACATTTTCTTAATCGTTTGAACAGAACGTTTCGCTAACCCATTGGATCTTGGCAAATACGGACTAGATGTGCAATGCTCAATTTCCCAGTTTTCACAAAAGTTGCCAAACTCTTTAGAATTAAATGGTGGCCCATTATCTGTTATTAACGTGCAAGGAATTCCATGTCTAGCAAATATAGATTTTAATTTTACTATGACCTGAGAACTGTTGTAACCAGAATTTAATAATTCTATCTCAATGTATTTGGAATAATAATCAACCACAAGTAGGTACGTTTTTCCATTAAATTCAAATAAGTCACAACCTAGCTTAAACCAAGGCATAAGCACAATTTCATGAGGAATCATATCTGATTTAGATTTCGAATTCTGATGACGCATACAAATCTCACAATTCGAAACAACATTCTCTATATCATTATAAAGATTTGGCCAGTAAACCGATTGTCGAGCCAAATCTTTGCATCTCTGTATACCCATGTGCCCCTCATGAATCTTTGACAAAATTGAGCTACGTAAACTCTTTGGTACCAGAATCTGATGATTTTTCAATAAAATTTTATCTAAAATTGAAATTTCATCCTTTATTTTAAAGTAAGGCATTACATCAACATCTATAAGCTTTCATTTTTGTGGCCATCCATTTCTAACATAATCAAAAATCCTTGCAAATGTTACATCATTCTTCGTATGTTCCCTAAGAAGATCAATTTTCGCAAAAGGTATTTCCAAGCAAGACGACAATAAATTACAATGAAGCGAAGTTTCCTTATCTATTTCCGTTAATGCCGTCTCCGTTAAAGGTGCCCTCGACAGCGTGTCGGCTATTTATAAGTCCTTTCCAGGCTTATATCTCACAGAAAGATTGTACAATTGCAGTCGTAGCATAAATCTTTGAAGCCGTGCCGGAATTTTATATAAAGGTTTGTCAAACAAGTTAACCAATGGTTTATGATCTGTTTCAACCAATATTTTCGACCCGTAGACATATTGATGGAATTTTACACATCCAAACAAAATCGCAAATAATTCTTTTTCAATTTGCGCATAATTTTGTTGGGATGCAGTTAACGAAACTGACGCGTATGCAATTTGGTGTTTCTCATGCATAATCGTTGCACCGAGTGCAAATTTAGAGGCATCCACAGACAATACCAAATCTTTACTTGGGTCAAAATATGTTAGTACAGGCGACTTCGTTATTTCTGACTTCAGATTCATAAATTCCCTTTCATGGTTCTCCGACCAATGCCATTCAACATCATTTTTCAACAGTTCCCTTAAATGCTTGTTCTTTGAAGCCAAATTCTCAATGAACGTTCCTAAATAGTTTACCATACCCAAGAATCGTTGCAATTCTTTCATTCCCTTTGGCTCAGGCATGTCAACTATAGACCTCACCTTCTCTTCATCCGGTTTGATTCCAAAATTACTAAAAACGTGACCTAAAAACTTTATCTCCGTCTGTAAAATTCTGCCTTTATTCTCATTAAACCTTATGCCAACTTCCCTTGCCCTTTGAAAAACTGTTTCTAGAACTTTCAAGTGTTCCTCTTTAGTAGAGGAATAAATTAAGAAATCATCTATATAAATTATTAATCCGGGAATGTCCCCAAACAACCTTACCATTTCACCGTGGAAAATCTCAGGTGCTGCATTAATACCAAATGGTAGTCTCAAAAATCTATACCGTCCAAAAGGAGTATTGAAAGTACATAACCTTGATGACTGTTCATTCAACGAAATCATCCAAAACCCACTGTTAGCATCAAGAGACGAAAAATATTTTGAACCATTAAGCTTGGCTTTGCAATCATCAATATTTGGAAATGGATAATGTGGCCTTAGAATGGCCTTGTTTAAATTTCTAGGATCTAAGCAAATTCTTAGATTCCCATTAGGTTTTGATACTATTACAATTGAATTCACCCACTCAGTTGGTTCACTGACACTTTTAATAACCTTTAAATTTTCCATTCTGTTCAATTCTAATTTCAATTTATCAAGCAACTTAAATGGAATTTTTCTAGGCGGATCAACCACCGGCAAAACATATTTTCTAATTTCAAGATTACATTCACCATGTAAAAGACCAAGACCACCAAACACATAAGAATACTTTTGAATTATACCATTTAATGATAAAATATTTACATTTTTGATTAAATTCATTTGAATAGCTGAATCAAGACCGATAATATTTTTACAATTTATATCCAGTACAAATAACTTTAAATTATGAACATGATTTTCATACAAAACGTTTAAATTAAATATAAATCTTACTTATCTACCAAATTACTACCCAATACTGTAATATAAGACTGGTTCTTGTTGTATTGTATTGATAAATAAATGAATAAAATGAATAAAATAAATAAATAAATAAATAAATTTACAATGCCCAAAACTGGCAATTTTTCACCACTAAATGTAAAAATATAAGCGTTAGTTTTACTTATTAAATATTTAAATTTTAATTTAAAAAATGTTTCCGTTGAAATTATGTTGGCCTGTGCCCCAGTATCTATTTGACATACCATCTTTTCGTTTTCAATTTTAACCTCAATGTTCCATTCTGTTGTTGATTTTGTTGTATTAGAAATTGCGCCCATAAAAAAATCTTCTTCTTCTTCATGATCGCCATTTTACATACCGCGTTTTCAAAAAACACATTTTAGCAAAATGCCCAATTTTTCCACAGTTGTTGCACTTTGATCCTTCTGCTGGACATCTAGTCCTATGTATTTGACCACACCGACTGCATTGTGTATCACCTTGTTTGTTGTATGTTGGTGATTTAAAAGGTTTTCGCCTTAACACATTTATTATTGGTTCATCCTCATCATTCACTTCAAGTTTTATTGCATTTTCCTTTGCCATCGTAATAGACTTAGCAATGCCAACTGCTTTATCCAACGAAATACCACCTTCTGCCAGGAGTCTTTCTCGAATATTACCCATTTTAGGAGACAATCCACAAGTAAAAATGTCCCTGACAAGATCTTCCCTTAAGTTACCAAATTCGCAATTTAAACTAAGATTTTTTAACATTGTTACATATTCATCAATCGTCTGATCTTTATGTTGTTTGCATGGAAAAAATCTGTGTCGCTCCATTGCAATGTTTACCCTCGGGGTGAAGAAGCTTTCAAATTTTTCGACTAATCTTGAATAGGTTATGATGTCTAGATCTTCATTAAATGAATTGAAAATTTCTAGGGATTCACTGCCTAGATGGTGTAAAAGTAGAGCCACCTTATGACGGTCCGACTGCGTCTCTAAATTAGTAGCCGTCATAAAAATTTTAAATTGGGTATACCACTGCTTCCATTCTTTTGCCAAATTTGTTGCTTTTAAATTTATTGGCTGCACTGTTGTTGTAAAAAATTTACCACTATCTACTGTTGACTTTACTTGTGTTGCATCTAAATTTGCTTCAACCGGCATTTTGTTTAATTTTTTTTTTTAAACTTTTTTCTTAAAGCTTTTGGTCTTCAATTCTGACACCAAGGCTACTTGACTAGAAGGTGAGGTCAACTCTACAACTACAATGCTTCTGTGGTCGGGTTGTCAAAAATATTGCTAGTAAAAAAACAGGTTTGTTTACATAAAAAACTAGTTTGTATACAAACTTTGACTAGTCGACCACCGAAAAAAACACCATATGTTGACTTGACCCCACCTTCTAGTCAATTCGCCTTGTTCTGACACCATGTAGTATTAGTTAAAGACTGCCATTTTATTAAAAATATATTACACAGTGTTGCCACACTATGACTATATGAAAAAAAGGCTTTTAAGGAAATCATTCTTTAGAAATGGTATTAAAATTGCAGAATTTGCCACAGATTTCTATAGAAAAAGTCTTAATAAAAAAATTTCTATAATGGACAATTCGCCTTGTTCTGACACCATGTAGTATTAGTTAAAGACTGCCATTTTATTAAAAATATATTACACAGTGTTGCCACACTATGACTATATGAAAAAAAGGCTTTTAAGGAAATCATTCTTTAAAAATGGTATTAAAATTGCAGAATTTGCCACAGATTTCTATAGAAAAAGTCTTAATAAAAACACCCTTATATAGAAAACTTTCTACAGAAAAAAGTATTATATAATATAAGAAATTGTCTGTAAAAAATAGTGTTTCGTAAAAAATATTTTATAGAAAGTAGTCTTTTACAAAGAACTGTCTATAAAAATACCCTAAAATAGAAAATGAACATCATAAAATTTTTTTTATATAAAAAAATTCTATAGAAAAAAATCTTACACAAACATTTTTTAATAGAAAATAGTGTTATATAAATATTTTGTATAAAGAAAGGCTTTTATAAATAATTGTTTATGGAAACAGTTCTATGCAGGAATCTTTTGTTAAAAAACATTGTTAAACCAAAACGGTCGATAGTATTTTACAATAAAGTTCTTTATACAATAGTTTTTCTATAGAAAATTGTCTTGTATAGAAAATTCGCAACAAAATTGTCTTTAGAAAATTGCCTTATATAGTATAAAACTTCCCATAGGAAAAATTTTCTACAGTAATTGTCTTATATAGATAAATTGCAACAGATTTCAAGAAAAAAGGTTAAATATTTAAGAGACAGTCTTACATAGAAAAGTTTCTACAGAAAATGTAATTTTACAGAAAATTATCTTTTGTAGATTGTATTACATATTACATTTATAAGTTAGTGATGCCACATTCTTACATTATGTTATGTTATGAGAATCGTAAGACATAATTGTTACATATGCAACACAGAATACCAATGGGAAAAATCTAAACAAACTGTCAGGCAAATTTGTCTTAAATTTTCAAATAAAAGTTCAAACGTTATTCAATGGATAGGCCTTTTTAAAAGTGAATGTGATCGTATGGAAGTAAAAGAAGATGAAGAAAAGATAGAAGTGCTGAGACTATTTTTAGAAGGATCTTGCATAGACTGGTATAGCTTAATGCTCATAAAGCCTACATTAGATTTAGAGTGAATAGACTGGAAAGATAATTTTTGTCAAACTTATGCAGATGAAGGATGGACTCCTGTAAAATTTGCAATATATTTTAAATACATAAATGAATCCCTATTAGACTATGCTCTAAAAAAAAAGAATTTTATTGGAAATGAATAAATCAATAGACACAAGGACTTTAATTGATTTAATTGCAACAGGGTTACCAGACTTTGTAACAGAATTAATAGAGGAGATTTAGAACAAACAAAAGACCTTTTAATGAACTTAGAAGTCTGGAGCACCTAATAAAGAAGAACATTTTTGAAAAAAAAGAAAAGTATAAACGTAAATTTCAAAGAGAAAATCCCATGCAAAATATGTGAGAAACTTGGGAAAAAAATCGTTACCATTCTGAACAATCTGCTGGTTTAAAATGAATGAAAAAGGTGAAACAGAAAAGAGAAATGAAGTAAAATATGTTTACAATTCTGTGATAGAGGCTGAATTAAACGACCTTCAACCAAAAAACTAGAAATTTCTCCAATTATAAAAGTCAAACTGCTGTTGCAAATTTCAATGGTGACGATTGGAGTATATAATTCTGGCTCCAATATTTCTTTGATAAATTCAAAATTACTAAAGGTAAAAATCAAAAAAGTAAATGCACAGAGTACAAATCTTCAGACAATTAATGGTGAGAAAAACACGAATGGTATGATTACAATTAAGATACAAATTTTCGATATAGAGGAAAAGAGATCTATTTGTAATAGATGAAGAAAATTTTAAATATGACATTTTGATTGGTGATATGATAAAAAAATTTAAATTAAATCAAGATGAGAATTTACAAATAAAACAAAAATTTTTCGACTGTAATAAAAAAGAAAATTTAGATAAAGAGGTATAACAGAAGAATATAAAATAAATTTTAATGAACATATAGAAGTGGAAAATTTTTAAATTCTGATAAACCACTTGAATATGCAACAACAATTAAAAATAACTCAACTCGTAGATAATTATAAATCAATCTTTGCTAAAGACAAGTACGATGCCGGCACTGTTGAAGATTATGAAGCTCGTATTGACCTAAAAATAGATAAATATTGTAGTAGTTAAGAGGCCATATAGATGTTCTATAGAAGACAGAAAAGAAATAGAGCAACAAGTCTCAAAACTGCTTAAGGAGAAGCTAATTGAAGAGTCGTATTGTCCATTTGGTGATCCAGTAACATTAGCTTACAAGAAAGAAGAAGATAGAAAATCAAGACTTTGTATAGACTTCAGGGAATTAAATAGAATTGTAATTCCTCAATCATAACCTTTTCCATTAATTGAAGATCTGGTGGACAAAACAAGAAATAGTAATTTTTTCCACTCTGAATATAAACTCAGCTTTTTGGGCGATCCCTTTACGAATCTAAGATCGACAAAAAACTGGATTTGTTACTCAAGAAGGTTATTTCCAATGGACATGTCTGCCATTTGGATTTAAAACGTCTCCAGTAATTTGAGAAAACATAAACTCACAAATTTCACAGTCAATTACATATTCGGATTTTTTCAAAAACTTTTGAAGAACATATTACGCACTTGGGAAAGTTATTAAATGCAATAATGGCAAAGGCTTCAGACTAAAACTATCAAAATGTAAGTTTGCGGCAGACTCTGTGAAATATTTAGGGCATATAATTGGAAATTACTCGATCAGCCCGTTTAAAGATATCCTAATCTCAATAAGAAATTTTCCTATTCCGAAGAATCGGAAAAATATTCGACAATTCATTGGACAAATTAATTGCTATAATAAATACATAGAGAAAAGTTCTATTATATTAGATCCATTGCATAACTTATTGAGAAAAGGTAAACGATTTTCTTGGTCAAAAGAGTGCAATGAAGCGTTCGAAAATGTAAAAAAATTACTCTGTTCTCAACCTGTTCTGGCAACAAAATAACGAAGAAAAACCAGTAGCGTATTTTTCCAAAAAAATTAAATCAGAGAAAAAGGCTATCTATTTAGAATGCCTTGCAATAAAAGAGGCTATTAATTATTGGCAATTAAGACTCACAGGAAAAAAATTTACGGTCTTCAGTTACCATAAACCACTGGAAAACTTGAATATAAAGGCTAGAACAAATGAAGAACTAGGAGATCTAACATATTACTTGTCTCAATATGATTTTAACATTAAGTATGTACCAGGAAAAGAAAACTTAGAAGCTGATTGCTTAAGTAGAAATCCAGAAATCCATTATTGGGACCACATGAAAATGAAGATGAACAATTGAAAGTAATAAATTAAATCATTCTATCTACAAGATAAACACTGGTCATAAAAAATCTGAGTCTAATCCTTTTCACATTACGAAATTGGTTCCAGCTCATGCCTTTGGATTTCAAGATGAGGATGAATAAAATATTTTTAGAAAATTTAAAAAAATTTTCTTTGTCAAAGGGGGGAGATGTAAGGAAATTGAATTCCCTTATTTAAACTTCAGACATATACATATGTTAATAATTTCCTTATTTAAACTTCTGACATGCACGGTATAAGAACTAAGGAAAATGCAATAACACATGTTTAATTAATAAGTGAGAGATTTGGTTAGAACGAAATAATTAAAAATTATTGTAAAAAAGGAATTAACATTGAAAGAATAAACTTTAAATGTTGTTTCTTTGTTTACAGGTAAATAGAAATTTAAGATAATACTTGAAATGTAAATAATGTACACAATAAACTTTAAAACTTTGTTTACAGAGAAACTCAATTTCGCTTATTTAATTGGTGTTAAATTCCGGCCGTTAAGATTTGATAAAAACAAAGTCATTATATTAATAAAATATTATAAATACACTCAGGTCTCGTTTTATGCGATAGATGCGTTCCCAAAAAAATCGCATAAAACGATACTCTTGCTTCATATAAAAACTAATGATTCGTTCCAAAATTCTTAAGATCCGCATAAATTAAAATTTGAGTTAAAAAACCAAAACAAAATCGCATAAAAAAAATCAACAAATATGTATGTATGTATATAAATATAAAAATATTTTGTTTCCATTATTTCCCTTATATTTTGCATAACTATAGTTCTAGTAGATATGAATAAGTATATATTTTTTTCTATGATGTTTATTTGTCAAGTTCCGGGTGGTAAAGTGTTGCCGTTTTCAGGAAATTGTTTTTTTTAATTATTATTTCAAACTAAAAACTAAGCAAACGAAAAAAAATATTAAGGTGATTCTTATAGAAAACCGATTGATTTTTAAATAAAGAAAAAAATTCATCTGCAAAACCGGAAATTACCGATTTAAATCAAAATTTTTCTAACTTAGTTCTAATATTTTTTTATTTTTTAATCTAAATTGGCCTTAAGTGTCCTTATCATATTGTAAAATTTTTATTATGGGATTTCTATTGGTTTCAAACTTCCATCTAATTTTTAATTCTATTTTTTACCGAAATTAGCCTTCGTTTTAAAGCTAATATTATGTGCTCTTCATTAGTTTAAAAACAATCATACATACGTATCGGCTATGCATATAAAAAACCAAAATAAAACAAACTATGTATACCGATTATATCAGTGATGCAAGCTTGGTTTAATTTAAAAACAGTAAAAAAGCTTAAAAAAATATCTAAAATTTCAAAAACCGAAAAAATTTTAAAAAAATCGCAAATTTAAAAATCGCATAAATTTGAATCCGCATAAAAAAATACCGCATAAAACGAGACCTGAGTGTATTTATCTTAATATTTCACTAACCTTTGGTTAGCATCGTCAGGAAATTAAACTTTCAAATTTTTATATGAATCACAAAAAACGATAACAAAATTATGAAACATTTTTTTGTCATAAATTAAATTCAAAATCCTATTTGTTATAAAAATATTTTCCAAAAACCATAATAACAAAAAATAAAATAACTAAAGTATAAAAATTCATATAAACTAAAAAAATTTCCTATTTATATATAAACTTAATTCAAAAACCATATTTACAATAATAAAAAAAAAAATATTTTGGCTACTGAAAATTCCTTTAACATAAAAAAAGTTTTTAAACTAAACTTATTTCTATCTTATCTTACAAACATATTTAAACTTATTTCTATTCATACAAAATAATATTGCATCATGACCTAACCTAGCGTTTTCATTTGCCAGTACTGGCAAGACAGTACCCTTCAAACATTTTTTTAATTTTTTAGCGATTGCTTGTTTGGCGATGATAACGCGATCCTTCTCAGGGAATACGAACCGCTAACCATTGTAACGAATCCATTAGATCAACTCGTTTTGTAAATCTAGACAAAACAATTTACTAAACAAACTTTTGTTTTTTTTTCAAGCATGAGCAAATGAATATAATCCCTTGCAAAAAAAAATTTACATTACATCCACATACTCAGGTTGAATCCTGCAATCAAATAAACAGGTGACACGTTAAGAAGACAGTCGTTATAGTTACACTCTTACAATTTTGGTCGCAAAAAGAAACAGTAAAGAAGCAAGGACAATGGGAGCCATTGTAGTGCTAGCAAGCAGCCGGGGATGGGGGAGTTCGCGTCCCATTTCTCAACCATTCAATGTTGTTACATACTCTCTATTACAGACTCCCAAAAAAAAAACGTTTAGGTGTTGTAGGTGGACCGGAAATAACTAGACTTTCTTTAAACCAAAAAAACAAAATTCAAACAAGCCCCGAAATCTAGTTACAGTGTGAAATTTACATACTTGTATAGTCATCAATTTAGCCTATCTTTGTGCAATCCTGCTATCCTGGTTGCAAATGCCTCTAAACCCTCACCAGCCTTCGTCCCAACGGCAAGCTATTTTTATTAGGACCCCTAACCCCAACCAAACGATCAGTTCTCACATTAGACTATACTAAGAAGACCACAACTTCTAAATTTACTCATTCATATTGAACAAATTTAAAAAATATAGTTATATATATATGTATAGATTATATAATTCATTAATAATAATAATAATTTGCTGTTTTTACGACAAATCGTGGGCGCATAGTGCCAAAATCATTAAAAGCTACAAAATAATACTCATTCTGGGCAAATCCCAATTTAACATAATGCGATTAAAACGGAAAACCATCTATTCTAATAATTTTTCAAGTAGATATGAGATTTTAAATGTATTTAATTTAAATAAAAAAGAATCTGTTTCACAAATCTTAAAAAAACTTAGTTAGATTAAGGCAATGTTTTGACCCTTAGTGTAAATTTTTCTTTTCTCATCAGTAAACGAATAAATAAAAAAAACAAAGCAGAAATTTATTAAAGCTCAATGAACTTTGGTTCGAACAGCTGATCGGTTAATGTAGGTTTGGTGAAATGTGTGATGTTGTTTTTTCACAAAACTAGGTTACAACATATTCGATCGTTAGACTGTTTAAGTTGGACCTGAATAATTAGGTCACAACATCGAACGATATTTAACAGAATGGCAAGTTACAACTTGTTCATTTGATCTTTAATTTACTTTTGCTTGTTTGATTGGTTGTCATATAAATGCAAGAAAAAATAAAAAAAAAATTCAATAAAAAAAAAACAAAACAATTTTGTTTCACTCACCATCAAGTAGTATGTAGAAGGCCTTCTCCATGAGCTTGGTGTCGCTATATTCTAAGGAAATTAAATTGGAAATAACGTGTTATTTTCTTGCATAATTATGAGTAACTACGTTTTATATTAATAACATTATAATTCTGGTTTTCCGACTCTTTAAAATTTAAAACTCACAATACTAGCTTGATTTCAAATTCAATATTTAGCACCATTTCTTTTAATTTTTTTAGTTTCCATTCTTGCCTCTATTTCTGCTTAGACACATAGTGATCTACAGATACTTTAGGTTATCACCATTTGATCACTTAATTTTGAAAATCCGGAGTTACGGCCTGTTCTTAATGCTGCGGACACACGTTTCTAGGTAAGTTTATAGTTTCGTTTGATTTTAAATGTTGTCGATTTATTGCATGATTGGACCACACGGGATTCGATATTTTGGGAGAGTTTACATAGCACTGTTCAATTTTTTTACGAGATGGTAGAACTCTTGTTGTTGGGAAAACGTGTTCCCTAGTTTTGCGTACACTCTTGAGGGCAAAATTAGGTGATGCAACCAGTATAGAAATCCCCTGGAAGGGGAAGTATCCTGCCAGCTATGGGATTGGATTACTGTTTCTGATTTGTTTTGCTTGATAATCAATATTATAAAATGTGGTTGAAAAATGTATGATCCTCGATTCAAATAAAACTTTATGACACTGATAGCATGGTATTTAGTAATTGCACCCGTTCCTAAGATTTTAATTATTGTTAAGCAAATTATGTAAAAATTCATATGGATCCCTAAGCGAAAGTTTACCTGTTTTGAACAATTGAAAATTAGCCGACAATATCGG
Source organism: Pollenia angustigena (assembly GCA_930367215.1). Taxonomy (NCBI): domain Eukaryota; kingdom Metazoa; phylum Arthropoda; class Insecta; order Diptera; family Polleniidae; genus Pollenia; species Pollenia angustigena. The sequence goes on along the minus strand of OV884061.1, from coordinate 2,129,099 downwards.
TATGCAACCAATTGAAAATTAGAAAATTTAAGATTTTTTTTCCGACTATCCCAGGTTTTGTGTTGCTTTGGCTATGATCCACCGGAAAAGGATCTTTTTTATAAATTTTTCTTTAAAAGAACTTCTTGATCTCGACATTTCTTCATTTTAACAAGAAATTTTAGAACCATTTGACAGCCAGCTGATCATGAGAACTACGTGAAGTTGCCATATACATAAAAACAAATGTTACTTTTTTCCGATTTTGTAATTTTTGGTGCATGAAGCCATTGTTAGCACCCGCACAATTTCCTCTTTTTCTTAGCTAAGACAACACTCTTATACGGTCTGAATGGATTTTTCCAATCAGGCAATAAGGTTCGTGTAGAACTCGAACAAAACATTGCAAGAAAACATATGATTATTAATAAATCTCCCAAAATTATTAAAAGCCTTTTTTTTCCAAAAAACACAAAAAACAAAGGAATTAACTACTGGTTTACTCAAAAAACAAAAATTAAATGAGATTATAGTATAATATAATTATAATAATATAAGTATAGTAAAAATTAAATAAAATTCTTGTATGCCGAATGTTAAAAGGAAAAATTTAATTCGGTTTGCGTGATATGGTTGCATAAGATTTGTGCAAGTAACCTCCAGTGCTTTTTTACCATCCTAAAAATCTCCATCGCCACGTCGCATCTAACTACAGAGGTAATCCAATAACAGTAAGAGCCCATTTAGGCCCTGGCTAGATAATATAAACGTCCACTACAAAACTAGATATTTTGCAGTTATATGTAACAAAATAGCTAGACAATGGTCGTTTAAGGACGAATGTCTTTACCGTGGTATGTCCCAACTAATTTTCCTTGCAAGTCCTCTAACACATAATAATGGTTACCAAGTTTTTCGCGTATTCTAGCCTTAAGAAAAATGAGGGAAAGTTTGGCATTAAAATTTTTCCCCATATTGCTTTGAGCAAAATTACGCCGGAAAATTTCCTGGTTTACCGAAAAGGTTTGTGGTTTCGCCCGTAGGTTATATTGTGTTCGATTTTTATCGAAAGTCTCCTTGATATATTTACTTAAATTTTTCCTAATAAGTTGAAGGTGGTCATCCCGCGAAATCTTCGCAGATGGTTCTTCTAATAATCTTAAATTCCTAAGAAGTTCATAAGAACATGCGTGGGTGATCATGTCAAACCCAAATAACGCATGATATGGAGAAATGTTAATGGCCTGATGGAAGGAGTTGCGGAGGGAACAACTTATAGCACTGAGCTGCTCATCCCAGCGCTGATGATCATTTTTCAAGTAGGCCCTTATTCCTGCAATTAATGATCGGTTAACCCTTTCGGACGCGTTGGATTGCGGGGAATAGTATGCAGTGTATGTGTGTTTTATGCCATATTTAGTGAAAAACGCATTTAAATCATTGGTCTGAACTGGTTGCCGTTATCACTAACTATAACCTCTGGAACACCATAAGTATGAAATATATTTTGCTCTAAGTAATTTTGTATATTAATTGATGTAAATTTCCTTAGAGGACATAACCAGTGGAATTTAGTAAGGTGATCGAGTACTATGAGCAATCCGATAAATCCAGCCTTACTCCTTGGGTATGGACCTAAAAGATCAATAAAGAGTCGTTGGAAAGGCCTCTTTGATTCAACGTGCGTACCCATAGGCGGCTTCATACGAAAATTGGGTGCCTTAGTTGATTTACAAATGTCGCAGTTTCTTATATAGTTTTTGACATCTTTGACCATACCGGGCCAGTAACAAATTCGTCTTAATAAATTTAAGGTCTTGTTCATACCTCCATGCGCAGCAGTTGGAACATCATGTGCTCTTTTAATCGTATTTTCCTGAAGTTTCTGTGGTATCCTTCCATGCATTATTTTCCTGATCTTCTTCACCCGTGTAGTGCTCTGTACGAATGTAAACATAATTATCGTGGATTTTGATGTCGGGATATTTACCCTGATTTTGCATTATGTTATTTTTTAAGTCTGTGTACTCTTGGTCGAAAAAGTGGGGTGAGTTCAGGTCCACTTCTGGTTCTTCTATTTCCATTGACTCAATCGACTCCAAGGGTATTCTTGACAGAGCATCCGGCACGATATTATTTTTTCCTTTTCGGTGGCTAATGGAAAATTTATAGGGTTGCAATTTGAAAACCCACCGGGCAAGACGTCCACTTAAATCTGGTTGCTTCATTAACCACAAAAGACTTGAGTCGTCTGTTACAACTTCAAACTCCTGCATTTCCAAGTAGCATCTGAACTTTTTAATGGCTTCCAGAGCCGCCAAGCATTCCCGCTCTGTGACGGAGTAGTTACGCTGCGCTGCATTACGTTGTTTACTCATGTATGCAATGGGCTTTTCTTCACCCTGAGCATCCAGTTGCACCAGAACCGCGCCAATGCCATAGTCGCTCGCGTCACAGTGGAGGAAAAACTTTTTCGAAAAGTCCGGATTTGTCAATACCGGAGCGGTTGTAAGCAGATCCTTAATTCGAGAAAAGGCGGATTGCGCTTCAGGTGTCCACATAAATCTCTTTTTAGTCGATAACACATCTGTAATGGGACATACCTCAGATGCAAAGTTCTCAATAAATCTGCGATACCATCCCGCCAATCCAAGGAATTCTCTTACCTGTTTTAAATTTTTAGGAATTGGCCAATTGACAATCGCACTTATTTTCTCGGGATCCGTAGCTATGCCCCCTTCCCCTATTATGTACCCTAAATAATGTACCCTGGTAACACAAAATTTGCTCTTCGCCACATTCAATGTTAAATTGGCCCTTTTAAATTGTGATGCCAATCTTACCAATACCTCCATGTGTGATTAAAAGTCTTCCGAAACAATAACCAGGTCATCTAAATAACCAAAAACAGATGTCTTTAAGTCCGCTGGAATAAGCTCATCGACCAATCTACACATAGTTTGTGACGCACTACATAAACCAAAGGGCATCACCACAAACTGGTATAACGGTCTCCCGGGGACAGTAAAGGCAGTTAATGGTTTGGAGGCTGCATCCAGACCAATTTGCCAATATGCGTCCTTGAGGTCCAGCTTTGAAATAATGTTAGCCTTAGGCAGTCTAGCGAAAATGCCACCAATATTTGGTAGAGGGTACGCGTCTTTTTTGGTAACTAAATTTAATTTACGTGCGTCAAGGCATAATCGAATTTTATTGGCCAATCTCATAGGTGAGCTCCAAGGCGATGACGATGGTTCAATGACACCTAAGGATAGCATTCTATCGATCTCGGTAAACATAAGGTTCTCCACAGCCGGAGACACGGGGTAAAATCTTTGTTTTACCGGAGTGGCATTACCCACCTCGATTTTATGCACAATGAGTTTTGTCCTCCCTAAACCTTGTTTGTCAAAATTAGGAAACATGTTGATTATGGAATCCAATAACTTCTGTTGTTCTGGTGTAAGCGGATACAAATTTTCCTCTGTAGACTTGGGCGGATTTGAAAAATCTGATAACACATCCGCCATACTGTTTAAATCCGGTAAATTAGATGACCTAAGGTCTCCACCATTTAACGCCACTATGTTAACAGACTCCATTAAATCGGGACATAGGTTAAAAGACTTCCAAAATCAAACGTTGGGAAATAGAAGGGATTAAAAAAAATTTCAAACTATTGGTAATATTTCGAAACGTAACATCAGCATCTAGCCACCCTACAACTGGTTGTAATTTACCATCTGCCGTCTTGACAAATGACTTGCATTTATTAAAATTCGAAAATTTGGAGAAATCGTCTTGGGCTAAACTTGATCCAATGCAACTGATGTTTGCGCCAGTATCCAGCAGACCATATTCCGTAAATTCTAGAAAAGAAACTTTTGCGTAATATCGTAAATCTTTGGCATCAGAAACAATAGTGGATATCAAACATTTCCCACACAATTTCTTGAGCTTAAAATATTTTCTTAACCGTAATGTTGAACGTTTTGGTTTTTTCCTCGGAGAAACAGAAATTGAGCTTACATTGAAAATTTGATTTCTCTTTTCAACGTATGCTTGCCATCGCTTATGATATGGCAACCGAGGGAAAATTGTCTTATTTGTTCATCCAAAAAACTTGCATTTTTCTTCCTCAATTTTGGTATTATCCACACTTTTACGAGGAAGAATTCTGATTTTGCCATATCCAGTTGCTAAGTTCGTATTATCATAAATTTCAGTAGTGTTGCAAGGGTCATTATCAGGATAATTTTGTTTAATAGAAAATTCTTTACTAATCGTTATTTGTTCTCTTTGAGAACAGGAGTCTTCAAGTTTTTTGAACATGTAGATTTCTTAGATGCACATTTGGCACAATTAGGTTTGTACACCTGCTTTTCGCCGCAACCATAGCAAAATATTGACCGTTCTTCTACACAATCATGCCAATGGTGACCTACCACGTCACAATTCCAGCATTTGTGGTTAAAATCTATGTGATGTACAGCATTTATAGAGAATTCCAAGTCTGTTTGCTCAGCATGGTCCTCCATATTATCCGCTGACAGATCAGCTACCCTACGGGGAAAATTTGCATTCGGACTTCTGGAAACGAGATTCTTACGAACTTGCTCTTCAGCCAAGAAGATCTCCCGCATTTGTACCAATTTTCTTAAAAGAGGAATAGAGTGGACTGGAACGTACAGGAGATCTTGCCTTACTTCAGGGCGTAAATTCCTAGCTAGAATTTCTATTAATTCTATTTCCGATAGAGGGTTAGGGAGTTTGTCCATTATGGTGGAAACAGCTTCAAAAAAGGAATCAAATGATTCTCCCGACTTTTGCCGTCGGTTGCGAATTTCCTCCCTTATGTCAAAACAAGATTTAAACTCCTTATATTGACTCCTGATCGCCTCACAGAAATCATTCCATTCAATTACTCTTACCCTTTTGTGGTAGCGCCAGTACCACTCCCTGGCTTTTCCTGTCAGTAAAATGTGCAAATTTCGGCAAATTATAGAAAAATCATTGTTGAAATAGTCTTTTGTTAATGTTCGGATGAGGTATAGGAACTCTTTAATATTCAGACCAATAGATGTACCATCAAATCTGACGTTCCAGTTTTGAATTATCAGGGAAATTTTATCCGCATTTAGTGTGCCGTAGTAAGAAGGTGCGCCGGAATTTGAGCGAAAAGGGGAATTAAGGATATTCACATTGGGCTGATCGAATAATGAATTATTGGAATTATCTAGATTTATAGGGCGAGTAGAGTTTGGGGTAACTTCTGGGTTCGTTGTGGATATCAAGTTACTCTTAGCCAACAATCGGGTTAAATTTTCTTCAATCATGCGATTGAGTTTTTGGTAATCAATACTGGTGTTAGTGGGAGTAGCGGCTGCACCTCCGTTATGATTTGCCAAACCAGTGGAAATATCCGGTTCATTACCCGATGACGCCGCAACCGTTTCATCAATATGATCAAACGACCAATGGGAAGCCGCAGCGTCTTGATTTAAATTCCTGCTAGCACTTCTCGTTTGATAATGTCTACTTATGGCCCCGGTTGCTTTTGTACCAGCCAGGCGTATCAAAGCACCCTTTGGTTCAATAGTTAACTTTCTTAATTCTGAGAGCTGGCAACCTCTCTTACAAATTGGACAATCTAAAGATTTACTTAAGTGGGTTTCTATACATAACCTATGAAAGCCATGACTACATTCGCTGACTATTAAGCATTTCTGGCCCTCGTTCATAGGTCTTTTACAAAGGTGACAACCCGAAGGTTCTATTGTAATGGGAGCTGTAGGCAACGGTGGAGGAATTGAATTTGATGGATTTGTGGTATTAGTCGCCATTATACGCAAACTTTAGATATATGGTTTATTCTTAAACAGTACCGGAAACGCACAACAAAAACAAAAAATCCCGGTTTACCACTTAACCCGTCAAATCTAAAAAAATAGAAACTGTGAAAAGGTTTAAGAGTGCTTACAACCTATTAACACACTCAAAATACAGAAAGGGTCTATTTATCAACTAATCGGTTAGCGTATTTTTTATTGTCAATCCTCAAATAGCTTAATGTCCAGAAAAGCCTTAACAGTTATTCCGCATTAAGTTACATGATAATAGAAATATTGAAATTTCATGTGCTTATTGAAATCCAAATAAATAAAAAAAAACTGAGCCGACAAGAACGAGCCATTCTTTCGGCCCCACGTTGGGCGCCATTATGTAACGAATCCATTAGATCAACTCGTTTTGTAAATCTAGACAAAACAATTTACTAAACAAACTTTTGTTTTTTTTTTTTTCAAGCATGAGCAAATGAATATAATCCCTTGCAAAAAAAAATTTACATTACATCCACATACTCAGGCTGAATCCTGCAATCAAATAAACCGGTGACACGTTAAGAAGACAGTCGTTATAGTTACACTCTTACAATTTTGGTCGCACAAAGAAACAGTAAAGAAGCAAGGACAATGGGAGCCATTGTAGTGCTAGCAAGCAGCCGGGGATGGGGGAGTCCGCGTCCCATTTCTCAACCATTCAATGTTGTTACATACTCTCTATTACAGACTCCCAAAAAAAAAACGTTTAGGTGTTGTAGGTGGACCGGAAATAACTAGAATTTCTTTAAACCAAAAAAACAAAATTCAAACAAGCCCCGAAATCTAGTTACAGTGTGATATTTACATACTTGTATAGTCATCAATTTAGCCTATCTTTGTGCAATCCTGCTATCCTGGTTGCAAATGCCTCTAAACCCTCACCAGCCTTCGTCCCAACGGCAAGCTATTTTTATTAGGACCCCTAACCCCAACCAAACGATCAGTTCTCACATTAGACTATACTAAGAAGACCACAACTTCTAAATTTACTCATTCATATTGAACAAATTTAAAAAATATAGTTATATATATATGTATAGATTATATAATTCATTAATAATAATAATAATTTGCTGTTTTTACGACAAATCGTGGGCGCATAGTGCCAAAATCATTAAAAGCTACAAAATAATACTCATTCTGGGCAAATCCCAATTTAACATAATGCGATTAAAACGGAAAACCATCTTTTCTAATAATTTTTCAAGTAGATATGAGATTTTAAATGTATTTAATTTAAATAAAAAAGAATCTGTTTCATAAATCTAAAAAAAAACTTAGTTAGATTAAGGCAATGTTTTGACCCTTAGTGTAAATTTTTCTTTTCTCATCAGTAAACGAATAAATAAAAAAAAAACAAAGCAGAAATTTATTAAAGTTCAATGAACTTTGGTTCGAACAGCTGATCGGTTAATGTAGGTTTGGTGAAATGTGTGATGTTGTTTTTTCACAAAACTAGGTTACAACATATTCGATCGTTAGACTGTTTAAGTTGGACCTGAATAATTAGGTCACAACATCGAACGATATTTAACAGAATGGCAAGTTACAACTTGTTCATTTGATCTTTAATATACTTTTGCTTGTTTGATTGGTTGTCATATAAATGCAAGAAAAAATAAAAAAAAAATTCAATAAAAAAAAAAAACAAAACAATTTTGTTTCACTCACCATCAAGTAGTATGTAGAAGGCCTTCTCCATGAGCTTGGTGTCGCTATGTTCTAAGGAAATTAAATTGGAAATAACGTGTTATTTTCTTGCATAATTATGAGTAACTACGTTTTATATTAATAACATTATTATTCTGGTTTTCCGACTCTTTAAAATTAAAACTCACAATACTAGCTTGATTTCAAATTCAATATTTAGCTCCATTTCTTTTAATTTTTTTAGTTTCCATTCTTGCCTCTATTTCTGCTTAGACACATACAACCGTATTCAAAACGAAAATTTGTGTACTCCGGCTATACTCCGCTCATCGAGTGAGCAACTAAAATGTTAATTAAGCTTAATCACCATTTAGTCATGAGTTTATTCAAAACACTTTTAAATCGGGCGATTAAGAAAAATTTTAACATCTCTGTTTTAGTTAAATTCAATTGATAGAAACAGCAAATTGACAGCAGTTGATTAGGAGTTAAAAAGTCTTTGATCATTCGATAATCATAGTTAATTAAAAAGTTTTTTGAATAAGAAATCCTTAATCAGGGGATATGCAGTAACTAAATTTTTGTTTTGAATACGGGTGATAGTGATCTACAGATACTTTAGGTTATCACCATTTGATCACTTAATTTTGAAAATCCGGAGTTACGGCCTGTTCTTAATGCTGCGGACACACGTTTCTAGGTAAGTTTATAGTTTCTTTTGATTTTAAATGTTGTCGATTTATTGCATGATTGGACCACACGGGATTCGATATTTTGGGAGAGTTTACATAGCACTGTTAAATTTTTTTACGAGATGGTAGAACTCTTGTTGTTGGGAAAACGTGTTCCCTAGTTTTGCGTACACTCTTGAGGGCAAAATTAGGTGATGCAACCAGTATAGAAATCCCCTGGAAGGGGAAGTATCCTGCCAGCTATGGGATTGGATTACTGTTTCTGATTTGTTTTGCTTGATAATCAATATTATAAAATGTGGTTGAAAAATGTATGATCCTCGATTCAAATAAAACTTTATGACACTGATAGCGTGGTATTTAGTAATTGCACCCGTTCCTAAGATTTTAATAATTGTTAAGCAAATTATGTAAAAATTCATATGGATCCCTAAGCGAAAGTTTGCCTGTTTTGAACAATTGAAAATTAGCCGACAATATCGGTATGCAACCAATTGTAAATTAGAAAATGTAAGATTTTTTTCCGACTATCCCAGGTTTTGTGTTGCTTTGGCTGTGATCCACCGGAAAAGGATCTTTTTTATAAATTTTTCTTTAAAAGAACTTCTTGATCTCGACATTTCTTCATTTTAACAAAAAATTTTAGAACCATTTGACAGCCAGCTGATCATGAGAACTACGTGAAGTTGCCATATACATAAAAACAAATGTTACTTTTTTCCGATTTTGTAATTTTTGGTGCATGAAGCCATTGTTAGCACCCGCACAATTTCCTCTTTTTCTTAGCTAAGACAGCACTCTTATACGGTCTGAATGGATTTTTCCAATCAGGCAATAAGGTTCGTGTAGAACTCGAACAAAACATTGCAAGAAAACATATGATTATTAATAAATGTCCCAAAATTATTAAAAGCCTTTTTTTTCAAAAAACACAAAAAACAAAGGAATTAACTACTGGTTTACTCAAAAAACAAAAATTAAACAAGTAAGAGAGCTATATTCGGCTGTGCCGAATCTTATATACCCTTCACCATTGTGGGAGCAGAATACAGAGCAACTAGACAAAAACTAAATAATTTTTACATATGTATACAAACATAATTATAATACTTTAAACTCCATTATAAATTAAATTTAAAAAGCGAAAACTGGTAAATATTTTTTTTAAATCGTTTTTAGAACATAACAAGTAAGAGAGCTATATTCGGCTGTGCCGAATCTTATATACCCTTCACCATTGTGGGAGCAGAATACAGAGCAACTAGACAAAAACTAAATAATTTTTACATATGTATACATACATAATTATAATACTTTAAACTCCATTATAAATTAAATTTAAAAAGCGAAAACTGGTAAATATTTTTTTTAAATCGTTTTTAAAACATAAAAAAAATAAAAATTAAAAAAAAAATTTTCTTTTAAAAAAACCAGATTCGAACCAGAGAACTCACAGTTTCTAACTTAGCCCCCTAGACAACTAAACTATGAAGGAACGTTGTTTGAATATCATTAAAATGAAATATGGCCCGTTTTATGTTCACTGTGTAGGGTTGTAATTACTTTTGTTCACCACAATAGCAAAGTTGTAAACCATAAAACTTATTTGAGTTGAGAACTGAAATATGGAAACATATTCACCAAAATAGTTTGTGGCATGTAAGTATGCGTGTTTGTTTTCTTTTATCATTTTGGGGAGTTTTTAAGTAGCAAAAAAACACAAAAATTCCTAGTTTCGATTTGTTAAAATAATTTGGTTAAATAGATGAAATAATATAGAAGGATGATAACGAAAATCATGTTGAGCGTTATGCTAGTATATGTAAACAACTGTTAAGGGGGGGGGGGGGGGGGGGGAATAGACGGACAACCGGATTTGAACTTCGCTTTTCATAAGGACCCAGAATATATCTACTTTATAGGGTGTAGGATCAATATTGTAGAAATTACAAACGGAATGGACAAAGGTATATATACCCTTTTACCTTCGGTGAAGGGTATAAAAACAATAATTTTTGGGATTGCAGTATTTTGATCATAACTTAGCCATTTTTAAACCGATTTGAAAGATTTAAATACCGACGTGCTTAGGAAGAAATTTACCATTTACTTGATTTAAAAAGTTTGGACTCGGGAAGATCTATGATTCCCGAAAATGGGTATTTTAATAAAAAAAAAAAAAATTTTATTTTGGCCATAACTTTTTTGCATCTGAACCGATTTTTTCCGAAATTTTCAGAAAATATTTTCTACTAAAGATTCCGGTCTTTTGATATATAAGGTGTAACCATCGGTCATATAGCAGTGCACAAATTCAGGTTTTTATGAAGTTTTTGATATTTTTTCTACGGGAGGTACCACGCCCACTTCTCCAATCCCGCCCACATTTTGTAGGGTGGTGTGTATTGACAACCTAAATGTGTGTACCTAATTTGGAAACTTTGGCTCTTACCGTTCTCCATATATACAGAAAAAAGAATAAAATACAACAACAAGGGATTTTTTTAAAAAAAAATAGAGGTAGTCGTTTGTTTTTTGCTCATAACTCAGCCATTTTTTAACCGATTTGACAGATTTGTATACCGACGTGTTTAGCAAGAAATTTACCATTTATTTGTGGTATAAAACTTGGACTCGGGAAGATCCATGGTTACCGAAAATGGGTATTTAAAAAAAAAAATTTTGGTCATAAATTTTTTGTGTCTGAACCGGATTTTTCCGAGTTTTATGTAAAATATGTTCTACTAAAAATTTCCGATATTTTGGTATATAAGTCATATCCTTAGGACATATGGCAGCCTTAAAATTTAGGTTTTTATACAATTTTTAATTTTTTTTGTACGGGAGGTACCACGCCCACTTCTTCAATCCCGCCCACATTTTGTAGGATGGTGTGTATTGGCAACCTTAATGTGTGTTCCTAATTTGGTGACTTTGGCTTTTGTCGTTCCCCAGATATACAGCAAAAAAGTAATAAAAATACAACAAGCACAAGGGATTTTTGGGAAAAATTAGAGGTAGTCGTGGTTTTTTGCTCATATCTCAGCCATTTGTGGACCGATCTGGCTGAATTTCAATAGCAAAATTATAATAAGAAATACCTGGACATAAAAGATACCCCCAACCAAGTCCCCATCATTCTGGGGGGCTTCGAAAAACCCATTTCAACAGACAGACGGACAGACGGGACAACCGGATTTGAACTTCGCTTTTCATAAGGACCCAGAATATATCTACTTTATAGGGTGTAGGATCAATATTGTAGAAATTACAAACGGAATGACAAAGTTATATATACCCTTTTACCTTCGGTGAAGGGTATAAAAAACAATAATTTTTGGGATTGCAGTATTTTTGATCATAACTTAGCCATTTTTAAACCGATTTGAAAGATTTAAATACCGACGTGCTTAGGAAGAAATTTACCATTTACTTGATTTAAAAAGTTTGGACTCGGGAAGATCTATGATTCCCGAAAATGGGTATTTTAATAAAAAAAATTTTATTTTGGCCATAACTTTTTTGCATCTGAACCGATTTTTCCGAAATTTTCAGAAAATATTTTCTACTAAAGATTTCCGGTCTTTTGATATATAAGGTGTAACCATCGGTCATATAGCAGTGCACAAATTCAGGTTTTTATGAAGTTTTTGATATTTTTTCTACGGGAGGTACCACGCCCACTTCTCCAATCCCGCCCACATTTTGTAGGGTGGTGTGTATTGACAACCTAAATGTGTGTACCTAATTTGGAAACTTTGGCTCTTACCGTTCTCCATATATACAGAAAAAAGCAATAAAAATACAACAACAAGGGATTTTTTAAAAAAAAATAGAGGTAGTCGTTGTTTTTTGCTCATAACTCAGCCATTTTTTAACCGATTTGACAGATTTGTATACCGACGTGTTTAGCAAGAAATTTACCATTTATTTGTGTTATAAAACTTGGACTCGGGAAGATCCATGGTTACCGAAAATGGGTATTTAAAAAAAAAAAATTTTGGTCATAAATTTTTTGTGTCTGAACCGATTTTTCCGAGTTTTATGTAAAATATGTTCTACTAAAAATTTCCGATATTTTGGTATATAAGTCATATCCTTAGGACATATGGCAGCCTTAAAATTTAGGTTTTTATACAATTTTTTAATTTTTTTTGTACGGGAGGTACCACGCCCACTTCTTCAATCCCGCCCACATTTTGTAGGATGGTGTGTATTGGCAACCTTAATGTGTGTTCCTAATTTGGTGACTTTGGCTTTTGTCGTTCCCCAGATATACAGCAAAAAGTAATAAAAATACAACAAGCACAAGGGATTTTTGGGAAAAATTAGAGGTAGTCGTGGTTTTTTGCTCATATCTCAGCCATTTGTGGACCGATCTGGCTGAATTTCAATAGCAAAATTATAATAAGAATACCTGACATAAAGATACCCCAACCAAGTCCCCATCATTTCTGGGGGCTTCGAAAAACCCATTTCAACAGACAGACGGACAGACGGACAACCGGATTTGAACTTCGCTTTTCATAAGGACCCAGAATATATCTACTTTATAGGGTGTAGGATCAATATTGTAGAAATTACAAACGGAATGACAAAGTTATATATACCCTTTTACCTTCGGTGAAGGGTATAAAAACAATAATTTTTGGGATTGCAGTATTTTGATCATAACTTAGCCATTTTTAAACCGATTTGAAAGATTTAAATACCGACGTGCTTAGGAAGAAATTTACCATTTACTTGATTTAAAAAGTTTGGACTCGGGAAGATCTATGATTCCCGAAAATGGGTATTTTAATAAAAAAAATTTTATTTTGGCCATAACTTTTTTGCATCTGAACCGATTTTTCCGAAATTTTCAGAAAATATTTTCTACTAAAGATTTCCGGTCTTTTGATATATAAGGTGTAACCATCGGTCATATAGCAGTGCACAAATTCAGGTTTTTATGAAGTTTTTGATATTTTTTCTACGGGAGGTACCACGCCCACTTCTCCAATCCCGCCCACATTTTGTAGGGTGGTGTGTATTGACAACCTAAATGTGTGTACCTAATTTGGAAACTTTGGCTCTTACCGTTCTCCATATATACAGAAAAAAGCAATAAAAATACAACAACAAGGGATTTTTTAAAAAAAAATAGAGGTAGTCGTTGTTTTTTGCTCATAACTCAGCCATTTTTTAACCGATTTGACAGATTTGTATACCGACGTGTTTAGCAAGAAATTAACCATTTATTTGTGTTATAAAACTTGGACTCGGGAAGATCCATGGTTACCGAAAATGGGTATTTAAAAAAAAAAAATTTTGGTCATAAATTTTTTGTGTCTGAACCGATTTTTCCGAGTTTTATGTAAAATATGTTCTACTAAAAATTTCCGATATTTTGGTATATAAGTCATATCCTTAGGACATATGGCAGCCTTAAAATTTAGGTTTTTATACAATTTTTAATTTTTTTTGTACGGGAGGTACCACGCCCACTTCTTCAATCCCGCCCACATTTTGTAGGATGGTGTGTATTGGCAACCTTAATGTGTGTTCCTAATTTGGTGACTTTGGCTTTTGTCGTTCCCCAGATATACAGCAAAAAGTAATAAAAATACAACAAGCACAAGGGATTTTTGGGAAAAATTAGAGGTAGTCGTGGTTTTTTGCTCATATCTCAGCCATTTGTGGACCGATCTGGCTGAATTTCAATAGCAAAATTATAATAAGAATACCTGACATAAAGATACCCCAACCAAGTCCCCATCATTTCTGGGGGCTTCGAAAAACCCATTTCAACAGACAGACGGACAGACGGACAACCGGATTTGAACTTCGCTTTTCATAAGGACCCAGAATATATCTACTTTATAGGGTGTAGGATCAATATTGTAGAAATTACAAACGGAATGACAAAGTTATATATACCCTTTTACCTTCGGTGAAGGGTATAAAAACAATAATTTTTGGGATTGCAGTATTTTGATCATAACTTAGCCATTTTTAAACCGATTTGAAAGATTTAAATACCGACGTGCTTAGGAAGAAATTTACCATTTACTTGATTTAAAAAGTTTGGACTCGGGAAGATCTATGATTCCCGAAAATGGGTATTTTAATAAAAAAAATTTTATTTTGGCCATAACTTTTTTGCATCTGAACCGATTTTTCCGAAATTTTCAGAAAATATTTTCTACTAAAGATTTCCGGTCTTTTGATATATAAGGTGTAACCATCGGTCATATAGCAGTGCACAAATTCAGGTTTTTATGAAGTTTTTGATATTTTTTCTACGGGAGGTACCACGCCCACTTCTCCAATCCCGCCCACATTTTGTAGGGTGGTGTGTATTGACAACCTAAATGTGTGTACCTAATTTGGAAACTTTGGCTCTTACCGTTCTCCATATATACAGAAAAAAGCAATAAAAATACAACAACAAGGGATTTTTTAAAAAAAAATAGAGGTAGTCGTTGTTTTTTGCTCATAACTCAGCCATTTTTTAACCGATTTGACAGATTTGTATACCGACGTGTTTAGCAAGAAATTTACCATTTATTTGTGTTATAAAACTTGGACTCGGGAAGATCCATGGTTACCGAAAATGGGTATTTAAAAAAAAAAAATTTTGGTCATAAATTTTTTGTGTCTGAACCGATTTTTCCGAGTTTTATGTAAAATATGTTCTACTAAAAATTTCCGATATTTTGGTATATAAGTCATATCCTTAGGACATATGGCAGCCTTAAAATTTAGGTTTTTATACAATTTTTAATTTTTTTTGTACGGGAGGTACCACGCCCACTTCTTCAATCCCGCCCACATTTTGTAGGATGGTGTGTATTGGCAACCTTAATGTGTGTTCCTAATTTGGTGACTTTGGCTTTTGTCGTTCCCCAGATATACAGCAAAAAGTAATAAAAATACAACAAGCACAAGGGATTTTTGGGAAAAATTAGAGGTAGTCGTGGTTTTTTGCTCATATCTCAGCCATTTGTGGACCGATCTGGCTGAATTTCAATAGCAAAATTATAATAAGAATACCTGACATAAAGATACCCCAACCAAGTCCCCATCATTTCTGGGGGCTTCGAAAAACCCATTTCAACAGACAGACGGACAACCGGATTTGAACTTCGCTTTTCATAAGGACCCAGAATATATCTACTTTATAGGGTGTAGGATCAATATTGTAGAAATTACAAACGGAATGACAAAGTTATATATACCCTTTTACCTTCGGTGAAGGGTATAAAAACAATAATTTTTGGGATTGCAGTATTTTGATCATAACTTAGCCATTTTTAAACCGATTTGAAAGATTTAAATACCGACGTGCTTAGGAAGAAATTTACCATTTACTTGATTTAAAAAGTTTGGACTCGGGAAGATCTATGATTCCCGAAAATGGGTATTTTAATAAAAAAAATTTTATTTTGGCCATAACTTTTTTGCATCTGAACCGATTTTTCCGAAATTTTCAGAAAATATTTTCTACTAAAGATTTCCGGTCTTTTGATATATAAGGTGTAACCATCGGTCATATAGCAGTGCACAAATTCAGGTTTTTATGAAGTTTTTGATATTTTTTCTACGGGAGGTACCACGCCCACTTCTCCAATCCCGCCCACATTTTGTAGGGTGGTGTGTATTGACAACCTAAATGTGTGTACCTAATTTGGAAACTTTGGCTCTTACCGTTCTCCATATATACAGAAAAAAGCAATAAAAATACAACAACAAGGGATTTTTTAAAAAAAAATAGAGGTAGTCGTTGTTTTTTGCTCATAACTCAGCCATTTTTTAACCGATTTGACAGATTTGTATACCGACGTGTTTAGCAAGAAATTTACCATTTATTTGTGTTATAAAACTTGGACTCGGGAAGATCCATGGTTACCGAAAATGGGTATTTAAAAAAAAAAAATTTTGGTCATAAATTTTTTGTGTCTGAACCGATTTTTCCGAGTTTTATGTAAAATATGTTCTACTAAAAATTTCCGATATTTTGGTATATAAGTCATATCCTTAGGACATATGGCAGCCTTAAAATTTAGGTTTTTATACAATTTTTTAATTTTTTTTGTACGGGAGGTACCACGCCCACTTCTTCAATCCCGCCCACATTTTGTAGGATGGTGTGTATTGGCAACCTTAATGTGTGTTCCTAATTTGGTGACTTTGGCTTTTGTCGTTCCCCAGATATACAGCAAAAAGTAATAAAAATACAACAAGCACAAGGGATTTTTGGGAAAAATTAGAGGTAGTCGTGGTTTTTTGCTCATATCTCAGCCATTTGTGGACCGATCTGGCTGAATTTCAATAGCAAAATTATAATAAGAATACCTGACATAAAGATACCCCAACCAAGTCCCCATCATTTCTGGGGGCTTCGAAAAACCCATTTCAACAGACAGACGGACAGACGGACAACCGGATTTGAACTTCGCTTTTCATAAGGACCCAGAATATATCTACTTTATAGGGTGTAGGATCAATATTGTAGAAATTACAAACGGAATGACAAAGTTATATATACCCTTTTACCTTCGGTGAAGGGTATAAAAACAATAATTTTTGGGATTGCAGTATTTTGATCATAACTTAGCCATTTTTAAACCGATTTGAAAGATTTAAATACCGACGTGCTTAGGAAGAAATTTACCATTTACTTGATTTAAAAAGTTTGGACTCGGGAAGATCTATGATTCCCGAAAATGGGTATTTTAATAAAAAAAATTTTATTTTGGCCATAACTTTTTTGCATCTGAACCGATTTTTCCGAAATTTTCAGAAAATATTTTCTACTAAAGATTTCCGGTCTTTTGATATATAAGGTGTAACCATCGGTCATATAGCAGTGCACAAATTCAGGTTTTTATGAAGTTTTTGATATTTTTTCTACGGGAGGTACCACGCCCACTTCTCCAATCCCGCCCACATTTTGTAGGGTGGTGTGTATTGACAACCTAAATGTGTGTACCTAATTTGGAAACTTTGGCTCTTACCGTTCTCCATATATACAGAAAAAAGCAATAAAAATACAACAACAAGGGATTTTTTAAAAAAAAATAGAGGTAGTCGTTGTTTTTTGCTCATAACTCAGCCATTTTTTAACCGATTTGACAGATTTGTATACCGACGTGTTTAGCAAGAAATTAACCATTTATTTGTGTTATAAAACTTGGACTCGGGAAGATCCATGGTTACCGAAAATGGGTATTTAAAAAAAAAAAATTTTGGTCATAAATTTTTTGTGTCTGAACCGATTTTTCCGAGTTTTATGTAAAATATGTTCTACTAAAAATTTCCGATATTTTGGTATATAAGTCATATCCTTAGGACATATGGCAGCCTTAAAATTTAGGTTTTTATACAATTTTTAATTTTTTTTGTACGGGAGGTACCACGCCCACTTCTTCAATCCCGCCCACATTTTGTAGGATGGCGTGTATTGGCAACCTTAATGTGTGTTCCTAATTTGGTGACTTTGGCTTTTGTCGTTCCCCAGATATACAGCAAAAAGTAATAAAAATACAACAAGCACAAGGGATTTTTGGGAAAAATTAGAGGTAGTCGTGGTTTTTTGCTCATATCTCAGCCATTTGTGGACCGATCTGGCTGAATTTCAATAGCAAAATTATAATAAGAATACCTGACATAAAGATACCCCAACCAAGTCCCCATCATTTCTGGGGGCTTCGAAAAACCCATTTCAACAGACAGACGGACAGACGGACAACCGGATTTGAACTTCGCTTTTCATAAGGACCCAGAATATATCTACTTTATAGGGTGTAGGATCAATATTGTAGAAATTACAAACGGAATGACAAAGTTATATATACCCTTTTACCTTCGGTGAAGGGTATAAAAACAATAATTTTTGGGATTGCAGTATTTTGATCATAACTTAGCCATTTTTAAACCGATTTGAAAGATTTAAATACCGACGTGCTTAGGAAGAAATTTACCATTTACTTGATTTAAAAAGTTTGGACTCGGGAAGATCTATGATTCCCGAAAATGGGTATTTTAATAAAAAAAATTTTATTTTGGCCATAACTTTTTTGCATCTGAACCGATTTTTCCGAAATTTTCAGAAAATATTTTCTACTAAAGATTTCCGGTCTTTTGATATATAAGGTGTAACCATCGGTCATATAGCAGTGCACAAATTCAGGTTTTTATGAAGTTTTTGATATTTTTTCTACGGGAGGTACCACGCCCACTTCTCCAATCCCGCCCACATTTTGTAGGGTGGTGTGTATTGACAACCTAAATGTGTGTACCTAATTTGGAAACTTTGGCTCTTACCGTTCTCCATATATACAGAAAAAAGCAATAAAAATACAACAACAAGGGATTTTTTAAAAAAAAATAGAGGTAGTCGTTGTTTTTTGCTCATAACTCAGCCATTTTTTAACCGATTTGACAGATTTGTATACCGACGTGTTTAGCAAGAAATTTACCATTTATTTGTGTTATAAAACTTGGACTCGGGAAGATCCATGGTTACCGAAAATGGGTATTTAAAAAAAAAAAATTTTGGTCATAAATTTTTTGTGTCTGAACCGATTTTTCCGAGTTTTATGTAAAATATGTTCTACTAAAAATTTCCGATATTTTGGTATATAAGTCATATCCTTAGGACATATGGCAGCCTTAAAATTTAGGTTTTTATACAATTTTTAATTTTTTTTGTACGGGAGGTACCACGCCCACTTCTTCAATCCCGCCCACATTTTGTAGGATGGTGTGTATTGGCAACCTTAATGTGTGTTCCTAATTTGGTGACTTTGGCTTTTGTCGTTCCCCAGATATACAGCAAAAAGTAATAAAAATACAACAAGCACAAGGGATTTTTGGGAAAAATTAGAGGTAGTCGTGGTTTTTTGCTCATATCTCAGCCATTTGTGGACCGATCTGGCTGAATTTCAATAGCAAAATTATAATAAGAATACCTGACATAAAGATACCCCAACCAAGTCCCCATCATTTCTGGGGGCTTCGAAAAACCCATTTCAACAGACAGACGGACAGACGGACAACCGGATTTGAACTTCGCTTTTCATAAGGACCCAGAATATATCTACTTTATAGGGTGTAGGATCAATATTGTAGAAATTACAAACGGAATGACAAAGTTATATATACCCTTTTACCTTCGGTGAAGGGTATAAAAACAATAATTTTTGGGATTGCAGTATTTTGATCATAACTTAGCCATTTTTAAACCGATTTGAAAGATTTAAATACCGACGTGCTTAGGAAGAAATTTACCATTTACTTGATTTAAAAAGTTTGGACTCGGGAAGATCTATGATTCCCGAAAATGGGTATTTTAATAAAAAAAATTTTATTTTGGCCATAACTTTTTTGCATCTGAACCGATTTTTCCGAAATTTTCAGAAAATATTTTCTACTAAAGATTTCCGGTCTTTTGATATATAAGGTGTAACCATCGGTCATATAGCAGTGCACAAATTCAGGTTTTTATGAAGTTTTTGATATTTTTTCTACGGGAGGTACCACGCCCACTTCTCCAATCCCGCCCACATTTTGTAGGGTGGTGTGTATTGACAACCTAAATGTGTGTACCTAATTTGGAAACTTTGGCTCTTACCGTTCTCCATATATACAGAAAAAAGCAATAAAAATACAACAACAAGGGATTTTTTAAAAAAAAATAGAGGTAGTCGTTGTTTTTTGCTCATAACTCAGCCATTTTTTAACCGATTTGACAGATTTGTATACCGACGTGTTTAGCAAGAAATTTACCATTTATTTGTGTTATAAAACTTGGACTCGGGAAGATCCATGGTTACCGAAAATGGGTATTTAAAAAAAAAAAATTTTGGTCATAAATTTTTTGTGTCTGAACCGATTTTTCCGAGTTTTATGTAAAATATGTTCTACTAAAAATTTCCGATATTTTGGTATATAAGTCATATCCTTAGGACATATGGCAGCCTTAAAATTTAGGTTTTTATAAAATTTTTAATTTTTTTTGTACGGGAGGTACCACGCCCACTTCTTCAATCCCGCCCACATTTTGTAGGATGGTGTGTATTGGCAACCTTAATGTGTGTTCCTAATTTGGTGACTTTGGCTTTTGTCGTTCCCCAGATATACAGCAAAAAGTAATAAAAATACAACAAGCACAAGGGATTTTTGGGAAAAATTAGAGGTAGTCGTGGTTTTTTGCTCATATCTCAGCCATTTGTGGACCGATCTGGCTGAATTTCAATAGCAAAATTATAATAAGAATACCTGACATAAAGATACCCCAACCAAGTCCCCATCATTTCTGGGGGCTTCGAAAAACCCATTTCAACAGACAGACGGACAGACGGACAACCGGATTTGAACTTCGCTTTTCATAAGGACCCAGAATATATCTACTTTATAGGGTGTAGGATCAATATTGTAGAAATTACAAACGGAATGACAAAGTTATATATACCCTTTTACCTTCGGTGAAGGGTATAAAAACAATAATTTTTGGGATTGCAGTATTTTGATCATAACTTAGCCATTTTTAAACCGATTTGAAAGATTTAAATACCGACGTGCTTAGGAAGAAATTTACCATTTACTTGATTTAAAAAGTTTGGACTCGGGAAGATCTATGATTCCCGAAAATGGGTATTTTAATAAAAAAAATTTTATTTTGGCCATAACTTTTTTGCATCTGAACCGATTTTTCCGAAATTTTCAGAAAATATTTTCTACTAAAGATTTCCGGTCTTTTGATATATAAGGTGTAACCATCGGTCATATAGCAGTGCACAAATTCAGGTTTTTATGAAGTTTTTGATATTTTTTCTACGGGAGGTACCACGCCCACTTCTCCAATCCCGCCCACATTTTGTAGGGTGGTGTGTATTGACAACCTAAATGTGTGTACCTAATTTGGAAACTTTGGCTCTTACCGTTCTCCATATATACAGAAAAAAGCAATAAAAATACAACAACAAGGGATTTTTTAAAAAAAAATAGAGGTAGTCGTTGTTTTTTGCTCATAACTCAGCCATTTTTTAACCGATTTGACAGATTTGTATACCGACGTGTTTAGCAAGAAATTTACCATTTATTTGTGTTATAAAACTTGGACTCGGGAAGATCCATGGTTACCGAAAATGGGTATTTAAAAAAAAAAAATTTTGGTCATTAATTTTTTGTGTCTGAACCGATTTTTCCGAGTTTTATGTAAAATATGTTCTACTAAAAATTTCCGATATTTTGGTATATAAGTCATATCCTTAGGACATATGGCAGCCTTAAAATTTAGGTTTTTATACAATTTTTAATTTTTTTTGTACGGGAGGTACCACGCCCACTTCTCCAATCCCGCCCACATTTTGTAGGATGGTGTGTATTGGCAACCTTAATGTGTGTTCCTAATTTGGTGACTTTGGCTTTTGTCGTTCCCCAGATATACAGCAAAAAGTAATAAAAATACAACAAGCACAAGGGATTTTTGGGAAAAATTAGAGGTAGTCGTGGTTTTTTGCTCATATCTCAGCCATTTGTGGACCGATCTGGCTGAATTTCAATAGCATAATTATAATAAGAATACCTGACATAAAGATACCCCAACCAAGTCCCCATCATTTCTGGGGGCTTCGAAAAACCCATTTCAACAGACAGACGGACAGACGGACAACCGGATTTGAACTTCGCTTTTCATAAGGACCCAGAATATATCTACTTTATAGGGTGTAGGATCAATATTGTAGAAATTACAAACGGAATGACAAAGTTATATATACCCTTTTACCTTCGGTGAAGGGTATAATAAGATTATAGTATAATATAATTATAATAATAAAAGTTTAGTAAAAATGAAATAAAATTCTTGTATGCCGAATGTTAAAAGGAAAAATTTAATTCGGTTTGAGTGATATGGTTGCATAAGATTTGTGCATGTAACCTCCAGTGCTTTTTTACCATCCTTCAAATCTCCATCGCCGCGTCGCATCTAACTACAGAGGTAATCCAATAACAGTAAGAGCCCATTTAGGCCCTGGCTAGATAATATAAACGTCCACTACACCATCGCCTACGGCGATGAATATGCGAGCGCACACAAGTAGCGGCAATCATCAGTGTTTTTTATACCCTTCACCACAGGTGTAAAAGGGTATATATAAGTTTGTCATAACGTTTGTAATTTCCACAATATTGATTTTAGACCCCATAAAGTATATATATTCTGGGTCCATATGAGAAGAGAAGTTGATTTAACGATGTCCGTCTGTCCGTCTGTCCGTCTTACGTTTGATATGTGTTTTCCGGATAATCCAGACATGATACCGGCTAGGTTGTTTTACATTTATGTTACATACAGTCCACCATTTCTTGCTATTGAAATTCAGCCAGATCGGTTAAAAAATGACGTAGATATGAGCAAAAAAACCACGACTACCTCTAAATTTTTCCAAAAATCCCTTGTTGTTGTATTTTTTTTATTTCTGTATGTCATTATCAAAAAGTAATTTCAATTTTTGGGAATACAAAATTTTAATTTCAAAAGATTTTGTTATTCATGCTTAATTCCCAGTTTTTATTATTGATAAAAACACTTGAAATTTATTGTTGATGGGATAAGCTATTCCTATGCATTTCACTGGTTGCTTAGGCCAGATCATCAGGAAACTTCATCCATAAAGGTTTTAGACAAACTAAAGATATTAAACCAAATAAAACTGTTAAACGTATAAGAATTATAGCAACAGTTCTACTTGTAACAATATCAAAGTTTAAACAAAACACATCAACAATAAACAACAGTGGGTTCATCTCATCTTACATTTCCCCACTACAATTAGTTGAAATTCTCTCAACATTAATTGTAGTTGTAAGTAGGTTAAGAAAAACAAAATGAAAAAAACAACAACTTACAAAAGATGTTGTCAATTAAGTGTTTTTTAGGCCGTGCACTGCCTGTTTATTATCAAAAAGTAATTTTAATTTTTGGGAATACAAAATTTTAATTTCAAAAGATTTTGTTATTCGTGCTTAATTCCCAGTTTTTATTATTGATAAAAACACTTGAAATTTATTGTTGATGGGATAAGCTATTCCTATGCATTTCACTGGTTGCTTAGGCCAGATCATCAGGAAACTTCATCCATAAAGGTTTTAGACAAACTAAAGATATTAAACCAAATAAAACTGTTAAACGTATAAGAATTATAGCAACAGTTCTACTTGTAACAATATCAAAGTTTAAACAAAACACATCAACAATAAACAACAGTGGGTTCATCTCATCTTACATTTCCCCACTACAATTAGTTGAAATTCTCTCAACATTAATTGTAGTTGTAAGTAGGTTAAGAAAAACAAAATGAAAAAAACAACAACTTACAAAAGATGTTGTCAATTAAGTGTTTTTTAGGCCGTGCACTGCCTGTTTATTATCAAAAAGTAATTTCAATTTTTGGGAATACAAAATTTTAATTTCAAAAGATTTTGTTATTCGTGCTTAATTCCCAGTTTTTATTATTGATAAAAACACTTGAAATTTATTGTTGATGGGATAAGCTATTCCTATGCATTTCACTGGTTGCTTAGGCCAGATCATCAGGAAACTTCATCCATAAAGGTTTTAGACAAACTAAAGATATTAAACCAAATAAAACTGTTAAACGTATAAGAATTATAGCAACAGTTCTACTTGTAACAATATCAAAGTTTAAACAAAACACATCAACAATAAACAACAATGGGTTCATCTCATCTTACATTTCCCCACTACAATTAGTTGAAATTCTCTCAACATTAATTGTAGTTGTAAGTAGGTTAAGAAAAACAAAATGAAAAAAACAACAACTTACAAAAGATGTTGTCAATTAAGTGTTTTTTAGGCCGTGCACTGCCTGTTTATTATCAAAAAGTAATTTCAATTTTTGGGAATACAAAATTTTAATTTCAAAAGATTTTGTTATTCGTGCTTAATTCCCAGTTTTTATTATTGATAAAAACACTTGAAATTTATTGTTGATGGGATAAGCTATTCCTTTGCATTTCACTGGTTGCTTAGGCCAGATCATCAGGAAACTTCATCCATAAAGGTTTTAGACAAACTAAAGATATTAAACCAAATAAAACTGTTAAACGTATAAGAATTATAGCAACAGTTCTACTTGTAACAATATCAAAGTTTAAACAAAACACATCAACAATAAACAACAGTGGGTTCATCTCATCTTACATTTCCCCACTACAATTAGTTGAAATTCTCTCAACATTAATTGTAGTTGTAAGTAGGTTAAGAAAAACAAAATGAAAAAAACAACAACTTACAAAAGATGTTGTCAATTAAGTGTTTTTGAGGCCGTGCACTGCCTGTTTATTATCAAAAAGTAATTTCAATTTTTGGGAATACAAAATTTTAATTTCAAAAGATTTTGTTATTCGTGCTTAATTTCCAGTTTTTATTATTGATAAAAACACTTGAAATTTATTGTTGATGGGATAAGCTATTCCTATGCATTTCACTGGTTGCTTAGGCCAGATCATCAGGAAACTTCATCCATAAAGGTTTTAGACAAACTAAAGATATTAAACCAAATAAAACTGTTAAACGTATAAGAATTATAGCAACAGTTCTACTTGTAACAATATCAAAGTTTAAACAAAACACATCAACAATAAACAACAGTGGGTTCATCTCATCTTACATTTCCCCACTACAATTAGTTGAAATTCTCTCAACATTAATTGTAGTTGTAAGTAGGTTAAGAAAAACAAAATGAAAAAAACAACAACTTACAAAAGATGTTATCAATTAAGTGTTTTTTAGGCCGTGCACTGCCTGTTTATTATCAAAAAGTAATTTCAATTTTTGGGAATACAAAATTTTAATTTCAAAAGATTTTGTTATTCGTGCTTAATTCCCAGTTTTTATTATTGATAAAAACACTTGAAATTTATTGTTGATGGGATAAGCTATTCCTATGCATTTCACTGGTTGCTTAGGCCAGATCATCAGGAAACTTCATCCATAAAGGTTTTAGACAAACTAAAGATATTAAACCAAATAAAACTGTTAAACGTATAAGAATTATAGCAACAGTTCTACTTGTAACAATATCAAAGTTTAAACAAAACACATCAACAATAAACAACAGTGGGTTCATCTCATCTTACATTTCCCCACTACAATTAATTGAAATTCTCTCAACATTAATTGTAGTTGTAAGTAGGTTAAGAAAAACAAAATGAAAAAAACAACAACTTACAAAAGATGTTGTCAATTAAGTGTTTTTTAGGCCGTGCACTGCCTGTTTATTATCAAAAAGTAATTTCAATTTTTGGGAATACAAAATTTTAATTTCAAAAGATTTTGTTATTCGTGCTTAATTCCCAGTTTTTATTATTGATAAAAACACTTGAAATTTATTGTTGATGGGATAAGCTATTCCTATGCATTTCACTGGTTGCTTAGGCCAGATCATCAGGAAACTTCATCCATAAAGGTTTTAGACAAACTAAAGATATTAAACCAAATAAAACTGTTAAACGTATAAGAATTATAGCAACAGTTCTACTTGTAACAATATCAAAGTTTAAACAAAACACATCAACAATAAACAACAGTGGGTTCATCTCATCTTACATTTCCCCACTACAATTAGTTGAAATTCTCTCAACATTAATTGTAGTTGTAAGTAGGTTAAGAAAAACAAAATGAAAAAAACAACAACTTACAAAAGATGTTGTCAATTAAGTGTTTTTTAGGCCGTGCACTGCCTGTTTATTATCAAAAAGTAATTTCAATTTTTGGGAATACAAAATTTTAATTTCAAAAGATTTTGTTATTCGTGCTTAATTCCCAGTTTTTATTATTGATAAAAACACTTGAAATTTATTGTTGATGGGATAAGCTATTCCTATGCATTTCACTGGTTGCTTAGGCCAGATCATCAGGAAACTTCATCCATAAAGGTTTTAGACAAACTAAAGATATTAAACCAAATAAAACTGTTAAACGTATAAGAATTATAGCAACAGTTCTACTTGTAACAATATCAAAGTTTAAACAAAACACATCAACAATAAACAACAGTGGGTTCATCTCATCTTACATTTCCCCACTACAATTAGTTGAAATTCTCTCAACATTAATTGTAGTTGTAAGTAGGTTAAGAAAAACAAAATGAAAAAAACAACAACTTACAAAAGATGTTGTCAATTAAAGTTTCCAAATTAGGTACACACATTTAGGTTCCCAATACACACCATCCTACAAAATGTGGGCGGGATTGGAGAAGTGGGCGTGGTACCTCCCGTACAAAGAAAATTAAAAATTTTATAAAAACCTAAATTTAAGGGCTGCCATATGTCCTTTGGATATGACTTATATATCAAAATATCGGAAATTTTTAGTAGAACATATTTTATAAAAAAACTCGGGAAAATCGGTTCAGATACAAAAAGTTATGACCAATATTAAATTTTTTTTTAAATACCCAACTTTCGGGAACCATAGATCTCCCCGAATCCAAGCTTTATAACTAAAGTAAATGGCAAATTTCTTCTTCAACACGTCGGTATATAAATCTGCCAAATCAGTTAAAAAATGGCAGAGTTATAACCGAAATACTGAATATTGATCCTACACCCTTTAAAATACATATATTCTGGGCCCTTATGAAAAGCGAAGTTCAAAACCGGGTGTCTCTTATTTAAAAAAAAAAAATATTTACCAGTTTTATTTAGTTTTTGTCTAGTTGCTCTGTATTCTGCTCGCACAATGGTGAAGGGTATATAAGATTCGGTACAGCTGAATATAGCACTCATACTTGTTTTATTATAAGTTTCGATGGAATTTTTTTTTCTTGTTGTTTTGTTAAGGTAACGGTAAAATAAATATTTATTTTCAATGGCAATTAGCGAATCGCGGTACGCGGCGATGATTCGGCGATGGAAATTGTTTGCAGGGTAGCAATACATGCAAAGCTTTTCACTAATACATGCACACTTTTCCAACTGTCTTGTCTACGGCCTAGAAAATTTTGCAGACAGTAAAATTGGACAGTGATTTGCCATTTGCTAACGGTAATCTAAAGTTTTGTGAGCAAACGAGAAAAAATCAAAATGTAAAAAAAATTAAACATATTTTAATTTGATTTTTTATATTTTAGTTTTATATTTGTTCACACAATAAAGTTATTTAAGCTTTTTTTAAATTTGTTTAGTTTATACAAAATACGTTTAGCTGAACTTGCGCTGCAACATTCACGTTTGACATATTTAAAAAGTGAACTGTCTTAACTACTGTCTGGACGCCTACGTCACGAAGACAGTTAGTAGTGTTTTTGGCAACTAATATCTATTTTCTTACTGTCTTGCCAGTACTGTCAAATGTAAACGCTGTGTAAGGACAAGAAGTTCCTAATTTTCATGAAATTTAGGTACAAATTGAACCCTCTTGTTCCAAGGCTGCGATAGGTATATTTATATTATTATATATAATCTTCTATCTCTTAATAACTTAATTCCTATAATTATTCGCTATATGTTCTGTGTCTGCTTTAAAATTTATTCTCTGTGCTGTTGGTGTATTAATTATGTGTAACAATTTTAATATATATCTGCGTTTGCAGTTAGTTTCAGTGTTTAAAACCGATGCTTCTTCAAAATTTGGATGGTGATTAGATTGATGAAATATTTTTTTTTTATTATTGTAAATATAGTTTTTGAATTAGGTTTATAGATAGGAAATTATTTCAGTTTAAAGTTATACTTAAGTTATATTTTATTTTTTGTTATTATGGTTTTTGAAAAAAATTTTTATGACAAATAGGTTTTTGAATTTAATTTATGACAAAAAAATTTTTTCAAAATTTTGTTATCGTTTTTTGTTATTCATATAAAAATTTGTAAATTTCCTGACGATGCTAACCAAAGGTTTGCGAAATATTGAGGTAAATATATATAATATTTTATAAACAAGAAGACCTCAAGCTTAAATAATTAAAAGTAATTATAAAAATAAAGGTTAAATAAGAATAAATAAAATTTTATATATATTCGAAATATATTTAAGCCTTTTAATTTACCCTTTTTATGCCCTTCACCACAGGTGGAAAAGGGTATATATAAGTTTGTTATTCCGTTTGTAATTTCTACAATATTGATCTTAGACCCTTTTAAGTATATATATTGTGGGTCCTTATGAGGAGAGAAGTTGATTTAACGATATCCATCCGTCCGTCCGTCCGTCCGTCTTACGTTTGATATGTGTTTTCCGGAGACTCCAGACATGATAGCGGCTACGTTGTTTTACATTTATGTCACATATAGTCCACCATTTCTTGCTATTGAAATTCAGCCAGATCGGTCCAACAATGGCTGAGATATGACCAAAAAACCACGACTGCCTCTAATTTTCCCAAAAATTCCCTTGTGGTTGTTGTATTTGTATTACTTTTTTCTGTATATCTGGAGAACGGCAAGAGCCAAAGCTTTAAAATTAGGTACAAACATTGAGGTTATAAATATACACCATCCTACAAAATGTGGGCGGGATTGGAGAAGTAGGCGTGGTACCTCTCATACAAAAATTTTTGAAATTGTTGACTGTAATATGACCTATGGTTACGCCTTATACATATATCAGAAGATCGGAAATTTTTAATAGAAAATATTTTCTGAAAAACTCGGGAAAATCGGTTCAGATACGAAAAAGTTATGACCAAAATATTAATTTTTTTTTGAAAAATACCCATTTTCAGGAACCATAGATCTTCCCGAGTCCACGTTTTATAGCCAAAATAACTGGCAAATTTCTTCTTTAACACGTCGGTATATAAATCTGTCTAATCGGTTAAGAAATAGCAGAGTTATGACCAAAATACTGAAATCCCAAAAATTACTCTTTTTATATCCTTCACCACAGGTGGAAAAGGGTATATATAAGTTTGTCATTCCGTTTGTAATTTCTACAATATTGAT
Source organism: Pollenia angustigena (assembly GCA_930367215.1). Lineage (NCBI taxonomy): Eukaryota > Metazoa > Arthropoda > Insecta > Diptera > Polleniidae > Pollenia > Pollenia angustigena. The sequence goes on along the minus strand of OV884061.1, from coordinate 2,099,935 downwards.
CTTAGACCCTATAAAGTATATATATTCTGGGTCCTTATGAGGAGAGAAGTTGATTTAACGATATCCGTCCGTCCGTCCGTCTGTCCGTCTTACGTTTGATATGTGTTTTCCGGAGACTCCAGACATGATACCGGCTATGTTGTTTTACATTTATGTCACATATAGTCCACCATTTCTTGCTATTGAAATTCAGCCAGATCGGTCCAACAATGGCTGAGATATGACCAAAAAACCACGACTGCCTCTAATTTTTACAAAAAATCCCTTGTGGTTGTTGTATTTGTATTACTTTTTTCTGTATATCTGGAGAACGGCAAGAGCCAAAGCTTTAAAATAAGATACAAACATTTAGGTTATAAATATACACCATCATACAAAATGTGGGCGGGATTGGAGAAGTAGGCGTGGTACCTGTCATACAAAAAGTATTAAAAATTGTATAAAAACCTGAATTTTTTGACTGTAATATGACCTATGGTTATGCCTTATATATCAAAAGATCGGAAATTTGTAATACAAAATATTTTCCAAAATATTATTTTTTTTTGAAAAATACCCATTTTCAGGAACCATAGATCTTCCCGAGTCCACCCACGTTTTATAGCCAAAATAACTGGCAAATTTCTTCTTTAACACGTCGGTATATAAATCTGTCAAATCGGCTAAGAAATTGCAGAGTTATGACCAAAATACTGAAATCCCAAAAATTACTCTTTTTTATACCCTTCACCACAGGTGGAAAAGGGTATATATAAGTTTGTCATTCCGTTTGTAATTTCTACAATGTTGATCTTAGACCCTATAAAGTATATATATTCTGGGTCCTTATGAGGAGAGAAGTTGATTTAACGATATCCGTCCGTCCGTCCGTCTGTCCGTCTTACGTTTGATATGTGTTTTCCGGAAACTCCAGACATGATACCGGCTATGTTGTTTTACATTTATGTCACATATAGTCCACCATTTCTTGCTATTGAAATTCAGCCAGATCGGTCCAACAATGGCTGAGATATGACCAAAAAACCACGACTGCCTCTAATTTTTCCAAAAAATCCCTTGTGGTTGTTGTATTTGTATTACTTTTTTCTGTATATCTGGAGAACGGCAAGAGCCAAAGCTTTAAAATTAGGTAGAAACATTGGCTCCACGAAAAGCCGCCCAATGAAATAACGCCCAAACGAGAAATTAAATATTCTCCAATTTTTTTTTTCATACATTTTAGGGTGTTATTTCATATGAAAAACTCCCAATTTTTTTGGGCCGTTTTTCATATTTTTTGGGAATTATTTCATTCTTCATTTGGGGTTTTCAAATTATGAAATAATCTCCAATGAAATAACACCCAACAAATTTTTAAAATTCGGGGCTTGTTTCATAGCGTGTTAAATTTTGGTGTTATTTCATTTTTAATTCGGAGGTTATTTCATTTTTAACACTAAAGTTAAGTATTGAAATCTGGCTTCGCATACTAAAGTTTTTCTGCGTGACGGCCTGCGGCCCTGCTTAGGGATTTTTTCTTCCAGTAGGACGCGGCAGGTGGCTTCGCTGAATGAAGTTTTCCTGCGTGCGCCACAAGAATAAAAAAATGTTTTTCAATGATAACTAAGGATTTTCCCTTTTACAGAATGTTGACACCATGCGTAACACTATTCTGGAAAAGTATGGCTTTGTCTCTCATTTGTGAAAAAAATATGGCTATATTTCTCATTTCGCAAAATTTTAAATATGACCTTACCTCTCAATGATTGGGCGATAAGACCATAACGGCTTTATCTCCCATTCAATTGAGCAATAAAGCCCTTATGGCCTTACCTCCCATGGTTAAAAAGCTTTTTTATACCCTTCCCCCCCGCCGTGTAAAGGCCAAACGTAGAAGGCAAATTGTCTTCCGAACTGCAAAAATAGAGCAGGGCTACAAGGATCTACGGGCGGGTAAAATAACTACAGCAATATTTTTGAACCGAATATATCCTTATTATTACTTTGCTGTTGGTCCATATTGACTTCATGAAATCCTTGGTGAAACTGACTCTTTTATGAATTTTGGGCACAATTTCATTTTTGTTGCTGATGGGGTTAATTTCATTGGGGGTTATTTCATTTTCATCATTGGGTGTTATTTCATATGAAATAACATCAAAATATTGGGGGTTGTTTCGTTTTGGGGTTTATTTCATTTATTTTTCGATGTTATTTCATTCACTGCTTTTGGGTGTTATTTCCTATTTTTTGGGGATTATTTCATCGGGGGCTATTTCCTGGGCGTTATTTCATTGGGGGGCTTTTCGTGGAGCCCAAACATTTAGGTTATAAATATACACCATCCTACAAAATGTGGGCGGGATTGGAGAAGTAGGCATGGTACCTCTCATACAAAAAGTATTAAAAATTGTATAAAAACCTGAATTTTTTGACTGTGATATGACCTATGGTTACGCCTTATATATCAGAAGATCGGAAATTTTTAATAGAAAATATTTTCTAAAAAACTCGGGAAAATCGGTTCAGATACGAAAAAGTTATGACCAAAATATTAATTTTTTTTTGAAAAATACCAATTTTCAGGAACCATAGATCTTCCCGAGTCCACGTTTTATAGCCAAAATAACTGGCAAATTTCTTCTTTAACACGTCGGTATATAAATCTGTCAAATCGGTTAAGAAATAGCAGAGTTATGACCAAAATACTGAAATCCCAAAAATTACTCTTTTTTATAATTAAGATTGTTTTTTATACCCTTCACCGAAGGTCCTACACCCTATAAAGTATATATATTCTGGGTCCTTATGCAAAGCGAAGTTTAAATCCGGTTGTCGTCTCTTCTTCCTATCCCCTCACCCCCCCTTCGTATTTGTTTACATAGTATACTAGCATAATGCCCAATATGATTTTCGTTATCACCCTTCTTTATTATTTCATAATAAAAAATATTTACCAGTTATCGTTTTTCAAATTTCATTTATAATGAAGTTGTAAGTATTGTAAATATGTATGTATATTTTTTTTTTTTTTTTTTTTTTTTTTTAATAATTTATTTTTATTATTGAATCTTTCTTATCGAAATTTACAATATGTATTCAAATCTTAATTCTACTTGTTGTTTATTAGTTGTTACCTGTGTAACCACTAACTGCTGTATTCAAATTTTTAAGACTGTCTTCTAGTAAGGCTCAAAGTATCGGTTCTTTTTAGCCTCTGGTGACCTTCGAACTGAAGCAAACCCCGAGCGAGGTAGTTAGGGTGAACCATTAGTTTATCGATGTAGCTTATTGAATATTTTTTAATTTCCTCCTGGATAGTGGGGACGTTGAGATCTCTGTGGATAATATCATTACGTATATACCATGGGGCGCAGACAATTTGTCGTAATATTCTAGACTGTCTTCTTTGAAGCTTTTGGATGTTAGATGCGCATGCAGTACCCCATAATTGGATGCCATATGTCCATATTGGTTTTATGATGGACTTGTATAGAAGAACTTTGTTGTCTAAAGACAAGTTTGAGTTTCTACCGAGAAGGCAATGTAGTTGAGCTGCTTTAAGTTTCATAGCCGTTATTTTCGCTTCGATATGACGAGACCAGGTCAAACGTCTATCTATATGAACTCCCAAGTACTTTACATGGTTTTCTACCGGAACAGTGATGTTATTTATTTTTACTGCTGGGCACGTTTGTCTTCTGAGCGTGAAAGTTAAGTGAGCACATTTAGCCGGGTTAACCTTTATTCTCCATTTTTCTAGCCATGCCTCTAGTTCATTGATGTGGGACTGCAGATTTTGCGATGCGACTTTTGGGTCATGGTTAACGCTAATAAATGCTGTGTCGTCTGCAAATGTAGAGGTATGCGTGCTCAGGTTTGTTGGCATATCCGCTGTGTATATTATATATAGAAGCGGTCCTAATATGCTGCCTTGGGGAACACCAGCAGTAATTTTCTTGAGGGGGGAGTATTTATCTTGCGACCTTACTATGAATGTTCTGCCTGTTAGATAGCTCTCCAGAAGCTTGTGAGTGTTTTGAGGAAGCATTCGTGCTATTTTGATGAGTAGCCCATCATGCCAAACTTTGTCAAATGCTTGGGAAATGTCTATAAACAGGGCTGAGCAGTATTGCTTTTTCTCAAACGCCGATCTAATAAGGGTGACAATTCTATGCACTTGCTCTATTGTACCATGTTTCGCTCTGAATCCGAACTGGTGATCCGGGATGATGTCGTGTTCATTTAGATGAGGAGTTATACTTAAAATGAATATTTTTTCGAAAAGCTTTGATAGGATTGATAATAAGCTTATCGGTCTGTACGACGCAACCTGGCTAGCATCTTTTCCTGGCTTGGGAATCATAACAATTATAGACTTCTTCCATGAGGATGGGAAGTATCCGACTCTTAATATAGCGTTAAATATGAACAGCAAGATTCTGGAAGCAGACGAAGGTAAGTTTCTTATCATTGACCCTGTGATACAGTCAAGTCCGGGAGATTTTCTAATATTCACTTTTTCTATTGCAGATTTTACTTGAGTAATGTTAAATTTTAATGGATGGTTTACCTTATCAGGAATGGTTGGACGACAGGAACAAGTATGTGTATCATGTGGCGTAAAAACTTTCTCAAGATGGCCCGCGAAAGCGTTTAATTTTTCATCTGTGTTTTTCGCCCAAGTGCGGTTTTCCAGTCTTAATGGAGATTCTTGGGTTATAGGGCATTTCATATGCCGTACAGCCTTCCATAAGCTATAATTGGAGTTTTTTGTGGCATCTAGGCTGTTTGGATAGCCTTCTATTGCAGACTCGTGGTTCTGTCTCAATTTGTTGCGAAGAGTTGTCAGGCATAATTGTAGTTGGGCCTTAGTGGTTGGGGAACGACTGTTTTGCCATTGTCTTCTTAACTTCCTTTTTTCTCTGATAAGGGTCTCTATATCCGTCGATGTATTGTAAGGAGCACGTTTAATTGTCCGCTTGATTGGGGTTGCATTTCTTGCTGCAGCATCCAAGACTTCTGTAAATCGGTCGACAGCTATTTGGATGTCAGATGAATTTTTTAGGGGAATGCACTGTGATAGGTGAGAGCTCACATACATTTTATACTTTAACCAATTTGTGTTTCTGTTTGGATAGGAAAACCAGTTTGCAGCTGCGGCGTCAGAGTTACATTTTAAAATGAGGATTGAAGGTGAATGATCAGACGAAAGATCATAGGAGGAACTAACTAGTACCTGATCGCGCTTGATGTTTTTGATTACAGCAAAGTCAATAAGGTCTGGTAGCTTGTTGAAGTCGGTTGGCCAATAGGTAGGCTCACCACTCGATACCACATCAAAGTTATTTGCAGTTACGGTATTATATAGCTGATTACCTCTAGGACTAATAAGTCTGGAGCCCCAATATGTATGTTTAGCGTTGTAGTCGCCAGCAGCAATGAATTTCTGGCCCAATGTGGAGAAGAAGTTGAGAAATTTATCGTGTAGAATTTTGTGCCTCGGGGGACAATAAACGGATGTTAACGTTAGTTTGAAATCAGTCAGATTTATAGATGTGGCCTGGATACAATCTTCTTCGAACTCTGGCAATGGTAAGTGTCTGATGTGTTTGTGCACAATTATGGCTGTGCCACCACAAGCTCGTCCGCTGGGATGTATGTATATGTATGTGTAAAAATTATTTAGTTGCTCTCTATTCTACTCGCACAATGGTTAAGGGTATATAAGATTCGGCACAGCGGAATATAGTACTCTTACTTGTTTATTCTATTATTATAATCAATTATTTTTCTTTTTTTTATAATTAATTTTGTTTTAATAATACCGTTTCATATCATAAATTTAGAACAAAATTACTTAATTGTATATTTAAATATTCAATATTCAAATACATATTCAAAGAATTGCATATGTAACAATTGATATTAAGGATGTTTTAATCGTTTGCCGTGGGTTTCTTCTTTTTATACCAGTGAAGGGCACACACATACTATTGACGAAATTACAACAAAGCAACAGCCGAACGTACAATGTCACAGACCACACAAAGAAGTTTATAGTGTACAGGTGTCGACGTCACACAAGCAGCATTTTTATTCCTATGCACGCGTACATAGGATTTTAAAATGTGCCCTTCACTGTTTAATACCCTTCACCACAGGTGGAAAAGAGTATATATAAGTTTGTCATTCCGTTTGTAATTTCTACAATATTGATCTTAGACCCTATAAAGTATATATATTCTGGGTCCTTATGAGGAGAGAAGTTGATTTAACGATATCCGTCCGTCTGTCCGTCTTACGTTTGATATGTGTTTTCCGGAGACTCCAGACATGATAGCGGCTAGGTTGTTTTACATTTATGTCATATATAGTCCACCATTTCTTGCTATTGAAATTCAGCCAGATCGGTCCAACAATGGCTGAGATATGACCAAAAAACCACGACTGAATCTAATTTTTCCAAAAATCCCTTGTGGTTGTTGTATTTTTATTACTTTTTCTGTATATCTGGAGAACGGCAAGAGCCAAAGTTTTAAAATTAAGTACAAACATTAAGTTATAAATACACACCATCTCACAAAATGTTGGCGGGATTGCAGAAGTGGGCGTGGTACCTCCCATACAAAAAGAATTAAAAATTTTATAAAAACCTGAATTTTTTGACTGTAATATGACCTATGGTTACGCATTATATATCAAAAGATCGGAAACTTTTAATAGAAAATATTTTTTGAAAAACTCGGGAAAATCGGTTCAGATACGAAAAAGTTATGACCAAAACATTATTATTTTCTTCTCGAGTCCAAGTTTTATATCCAAAATAACTGGCAAATCGCTTCTTTAGCGCGTCGGTATATAAATCTGTCAAATCGGTTAAGAAATAGCAGAGTTATGACCAAAATACTGAAATCCCAAAAATTACTCTTTTTTTTATAATTAAGTTTGTTTTTTATACCCTTCACCGAAAGTCCTACACCCTATAAAGTATATATATTCTGGGTCCCTATGGAAATCGAAGTTCAAATCCGGTTGTCGTCTCTTTTTCCACAGATCCCCGCTTCTTAAGAGCTTACTAAAAGAGTGTTCAAAAAAGCTTAGAAAGTTACTGCAGACTCAGAAAACGGCTTCTTGTGAAAAATATCTTAAGGAAAAGATAAAAAGTATTCGAAAAATCGAAGGACCGGAAAAAAAAACTTTTGTGAAATTTAAGTATTTTTGAAAGATCAAAGAACGCAAAAACACTTATGCTTTAAAAAGATTAAAAGTAGGTATTAGCATATTTTTTTTTTGTGAAATCCCTGAAAAGATCGAAGGCAGTGAAAAAATGAACTTTTGTGAAATTTAATTGCTTTGAAAGTTTAAAAGAGACGTTAAGGAAAATGTTTTTTTTTTTAAATAAAAAAAGTAATTAAACATTAAAACGTGAAGACAGAAGAACATTCAATAATACGTTAAGACAGAAGAACATTTAACAAAAGAAAAAAACAACCCCACCAACAACAACAGATATTAAAAGATTACAAAACCTTTTACGCAAAATAGCCTTAGTTAAGGGCAAGGAAATAGTATTCAAGAAATAAAAAAAAATAATAAACAAAAGTATGTAGGAATTTAATTTTTTGAACAGATTTACTGCTGCTCTGACTTTAGTAAAAATGGTAGACGAAATACGAAACTAACCCAATAGGCTAGTAATTGACCCACTAAAATATTTAATTAACTTACTTGACTTCTTTGGAGACAGTAAAGATTTACAAAACTTTACAGCACATAGAGACAGAATAAATCCTCACTTAGAAACTTTCGATAAGTTATCAAAAACACTTTACACCTAGACACCAACAAACTCACAACAACGGTAACAATCATAATCGCGGTTCATACAAAAATTGTTTCCATAACCGACCAAATATTCAAAATAATTTCCAAAACAGTCAGAATTATAGGGAAAACCAAAGATATTCTACACAAACAACTGACATACTACTTACAACCAGAGACAAAACAACAGAAACCCAGAACAACGGTATGGACATAATAATGCACCTAATTTAATACCCCAAAACCAATTTCACCGACAAAATATACCTAGGGAAAGAATACAGTGGCACAACAACTACAAGTTCCAACCAACACAACGACGGGAACCTATAGAAGTTAATGTCAATGAAATATCAGAAAATTTTCGGGACATAGTCTCGGGAAACAACTTACACATATAAAAACAAGTTAGAGTGCTATATTCGGCTGTGCCGAATCTTTGAAACCCTCCACCGACAGTTCGAATGTTTTAGGAGTCATATCTGTATGATGTATATTTATTTTTATTATCTTTATAAAAACAGAAATCTGCATTAAAATTGGTTGCGGTTTAGACCTATATATACAATCAGAAAGTTTAATGCTTTTTTTTAACAATTTTAAATAGCTTGAGTAAAATATCATGATTCGTAACACTTTAAGCTGAACTTAAATGATTTTCAGGAGGGCAATTTATATTGGATCCATGGTAACCCATGAACCAATTATCCCAAAATTCTGCAGAGTGATCTCTGATATTAAAAAACATAAATTTCAATACAGCGGTGCAATTAGTTTTAGCGTTTGCAGTGAATTTCAGAAGGCTGCTAAAATGGGATCTGAGGTAAATTATGGACCGTATATTACAAAATTGCATAACATTTTTTCTGGCCATATGAAGCTAAGCTGGAAGAAAATATACCGCAATATCTATATCGGCTAAGGTTTTAGGCACATTTAATTATTTTACTAGAGTGGGCTTTATACGGGGCCTAGGGTAAATTATGGACCGATCTTCACGAATTTTCACAATGTTATTTCTAGTCCTATTAAACTGTGACAAGCCCAAATTTGTTATGATAGCATTACTTTTTACGGTTTTAGGTGTACTAAACTCTTTTCCGGGAGTAGGGTTTATATGGGGCCTAGGGTAAATTATGGGCCGATCTTCACGAAATTTTACAGTGTCATTTCTAGTTTTATTAAACTGTGACGAGCTAAAATTTGTTTGCAAGCATTTTTTTACGATTTTAGGTGTACTAAACTGTTTTCTGGGAGTAGGGGATCTTCACGAAACTTTACAGTGTCATTTCTAGTCCTATTTAACTGTGACGTGCCGAAATTTGTTATGATAGGATTATTTTTTACGGTTTTATGCGTACAAACTGTTTTCCGGAAGTAGGTTTTATATGGGGCCTAGGGTAAATTATGGGCCGATCTTCACGAAATTTTACAGTGTCATTTCTAGTTTTATTAAACTGTGACGAGCCCAAATTTGTTTGCAAGCATTTTTTACGGTTTTAGGTGTACTAAACTGTTTTCCGGGAGTAGGGTTGATATGGGTCCTAGGCTAAATTATGGACCGTTTTTCACGAAACTTCACAGTATCATTCTAGTTCTATTTAACTGTGACGGGGCAAAATTTGTTATGATAGCATTATTTTTTACGGTTTTAGGCGTACTAATCTGTTTTCCGGGAGTAGGGTTTATATGGGGCTAGGGTAAGTTATGGACCGATCTTCACGAAACTTTACAGTGTCATCGAATAAAACGAATTTTTGCAAAATCTTATATCATTCTGTGCATTGTGCAATATTTTATGTAAGTTTTTATAAAAAAAATTATCAATTTGTTTTAGGTTGTGGTTCCACAGTTTGATTCATAGTTCTGATCCTACTGAACCGACTTTGCTGGATTTTAATCGCAAACTGCTAGGATACCTACAAGCAATTTGACACCAAGTTTGTTTATTTCTTTTGAGTTTTTCGAAAGTGAGCGTGCTTTCAACAGACGGACATGGCTAAATCGACTTAGAATTACTCAAGGACCCAGAATATATATACTTTATGAGATGAATAATAAAAAAGTCTCACACGGAATGCCAAACTTAGAAAACCCTCTTCACAACTAATTGTGGTGGAGGGTATAATAAAAACTAAATAAGGACATATAAAACTAATAGTGGATACTGGAGCCTCTATATGAATTAGTAGACTTCAACCATATTTTTGAAAAGTTACAAACAAAACCTTTTAGCCAGGATTTTATACATATTTCGAATGATCTTGTTTCAGAATTTTATAAACGAGTAGTAATATGAATATGTTTTTTGTATGAAATAGCTGTCCGTTAGTCGATCACAACTTAAAACCTTCCATGACATTGTTTGATTTCTTCAATTTTATTTTTTAGTTCTTGGTGTTCAAAAAATAAAAATTATGAATCTTTCCCATATCGTTGATTCCGCCGAAATGTTGTAGATTTAGGCAGGAAGATATTCTAAAAATATTAATGATTTTTTTAGGACCTTAACGGGCATTCTGTTCTTGGCATCTTATTTTAGTGTTGGACTATTTGCCGTCTCTAAAAACTACTTGGAACAGAGTCAAGTCTTATTTGTCGCACATTTATGTCAAGGTTGTGAACAAATTAACGGTGATTAATAAGTCGCGACGTTGATGAAACTTTGCATCTTATCATCCGTATCAAAATAAATTTAATATTTGGAATACACAAGTTGCTATTTACCTTTTCTACTAACTTGTTTTTAGTATTTTGAATTGATTTCAGTTGTATTTACAAGAACACAACCTTTAATAAGCGATTTCTATTTACTAGGATCGCCCGTGGCCGAAATTCGACCACTTGACATTTACTTTCGAGAGAACCTGTGCGTTGTACAATAAAAACGTACACATTTTAAGAGAACGGCAACTGCTCTATTCACCTATCTCTGTACGTATGTCTCCAAGAAAAATTTAAACGCTTTTCAAACACTTCAAACACAGATCTTCGTTAAAAGTCATTAAAAAGTTTCAAACTTTTATTTTTTTCAAAATGTCTTACGGTGACCTGTCATAATACGTTTATTTATGTGTGTTTGTAAGTGCAAAATGAAAACAAAAACATTTTGGGAGAACAACATAGAGCACAACCGTCGTTTATACATGTCTGTACTAAAGACCTGTTACCTACTACTGATATAAATGGGAGAATGAGTGTAACTGATATTGTACGGTTTTGCTTTTGCCCACTCGCCATATCTTACAAACAAATACAATTGCTTATGGTTTTGGATTGAGTATGTCTTAACATTTTTTTTTTTTTTTTGGTTACAAATACCTGTTGTCACCCTAAGTATTTCTACAATATCTGGGGTTATCTGTTGTATGTATGTCTGAGTTCATACGGCTCATGTCTTATTGACAAGATTCTTCCTTTTTCTTCGTTGAACATCAGTTGTCGTTCAAATGATTCATGTCATGTTGACGACGTGCGTATGCATGTGTGCTTTTTGATATTGAAAACAATAACAAAATTTAACAACGAATGAAATAGCAAAACGTAAAGACAGTACATGCATCTGTGTACTCGTTTCTTTTCCCCTCGCCACTCTCGCCTTTAAAGTAGCAATCATGTCAATAAGACAAGAGCCGTATGAACACAGACTATATTAAAATATTGTTGGCGAGTTGTTGAAAATAAGTCTGAGTTCATACGGCTCATGTCTTATTGACAAGATTCTTCCTTTTTCTTCTTTGACCATGAATTGGCGTTCAAATGATGCATGTCATGTTGACGACATGTTTTTTATTTTGTATAGTCGTGCGTATGCATGTGTGCTTTTTTGATATTGAAAACAATAACAAAATAAAACAACGAATGAAAAAGCAAAACGTAAAGACAGTACATGCATCTGTGTACTCGTTTTAATTAAATATTATTTAATTAAAAAAATACGGGGTATCTGGTAGCAGATTTATGTATATTTTCAAACTTAAATAAATATGTAATAATTGACACAAAGTTTTATTAAGAGCATTGAACGATAGAATGAAAATGCGGATTTTATTTTTTAAAGAGTATGCCATCCACATGTCTTCCGTCGACTTGAACACACTGTTCAAAACGGAGCCTTCGCCCAATTATCTCATGCGTGGATAAGCCACACCAAACAGTAACCCTGGGGCAATCTAAAGGTATTTGATGTTTCAGTCCAGGGTTGCAAGTTCTTGGGGACCAGGAACGGCAGTTTTGCTTGCTAACGTGGCTATTTAAGTGACCTAACCTAACCTAATCAAGTATGAATCATTACCCTTAAAAAATGTCTCCACAGCGAACGCACGATGCTCACTCGAACACTGCGACATCGTGCCTGACAAATTTATAATTCCAACGGCGCCACCCTCCCTCCTCACCGTTTATTACTTTTTGAAATAATCGTATTTAAAAATATAAATTTCCCACCCATTATATGATTAGTTTTTACTTAAGGGTAAATTGAAGAGACCGTAAATAACAGTAATCCATATAATTTTAGCTTAAACACTCTCCATATTAGAGTCAACGGAGACCTATACCAAAGACTATAAATATATAAAGATGTTGCACTAAGTACATTTGAAATTTTCAAAAATGTTGTGCTTCTTAATGATGAGTGGGGGAAGTAACAAGAAAGCAAAAACTTCGTGCTCACATTCAGAGAACTAAAGAGAGCAAGAAACGACATGCATTAATACATACACATGTTTGCTGTTTTTGCCAGCCAAAGTGTGTGTGTGCTTGTGTTTTTTTTCGTTGAAACCGGTTTTTGGTATTTTTTTTAATTGATTTCGTTTTGTTTTCAAACAATTTAAGTGCAAATAACCTACGTAAGAGGGAATGCGACCAATTGCGAAATTGTAGGGCAGCAGTATGTGTTTTATTTTTGTAAAAAATAAACTATATCGATTTGCACCGAATTATAATTCCATTTTTTAGATTATTTAATTACGTACTTACCATGTGTGTATGTATACATTAGGGCGGGTCGATTTGTATGGATGAAAAAAAATTAAAAATCGTATAGCAAAAACGTAATATACATAAAATTCTAAGAAAATTCTCCGAAGAAACCATGGGTCTAAAATAAAATCCTAATCCATTTACTTGAGCTATAAAGCTTGGACTCGAGGAGACCTATGGTTCCCGAAAGTGGGTATTAAAAAAAAAAATTTAATTTTGGTCATAATTTTTTTGTATCTGAACCGATTTTCCCGAAATTTTTATAAAATATCTTCAACTAATATACCGATATTTTGGTATATAAGTCATATGCATAGGACATATGACAGCCCTAAAATTTAGGTTTTTAAACAATTTTTAATTTTTTTTGTACGGGAGGTACCACGCCCACTTCTCCAATCCCGCCATCATTTTGTAGAGTGGTGTGTATTGACAACCTAAATGTGTGTACCTAATTTGGAAACTTTGGCTCTTGCCGTTCTCAAGATATACAGAAAAAAGCAATAAAAATACAACAATAACAAGGGATTTTTGGAAAAAATTAGAGGCAGTCGTGGTTTTTTGATCATATCTCAGCCATTTGTGGACCGATCTTGCTGAATTTCAATAGCACGAAATGGTGGACTATACGTGACATAAATGTAAAACAACCTAGCCGCTATCATGTATGGAGTCTCCGGAAAACACATATCAAACGTAAGACGGACAGACGGACGGACGGATATAGTCATAAGGACCCAGAATATATATACTTTATAGGGTCTTAGATCAATATTGCAGAAATTACAAACGGAATGGCAAACTTATATATGTATACCCTTTTCCACCTGAGGTGAAGGGTATAATAAAAAGAGAGTTTTTTCTTACTATTTACTATGAGTATTTATTAATTTTACGTATGAGCTCTTTACAAGTTTAATGGTTTAAAATTTTCACTTTTTCAATTTTAATAATTTGTATTTGTAAGTTTCCCATGTGGAATGCTTCCGTAATAATAATAAGAACTAGTAAATTAAGCATCTCCATCGTGTGTTTATAACATACGTCATTCTCCTCAAACCAAAAAGAATAAATTGAATTTTTGGTACAACTCACGCATTGCTCAACAATACATTTTTTTATGCCTTTCATTTCTTTATTTTGTAAAAATATTTTTTCAAAGACCTTTATGTATATGAATTTTACAAACTTCAAAAAATAAGTCAGAGGGGGCACACAAACCTCCAAAGTCGGATTCTTTTTGATAATTTTTTGCACGAATAAACTTTTCTGAAGGATATGACAAAATTTGCGCTGGTTTTATTATATCCATACGACATTTAACGCATGATATTCATTGTGCTAAGTAACCAACAAAATATCGACTCGATGTTAATTCTATTGGCACATTGTTGGATGTAAAAGAATCAGCATCTTCATTAAAATATTCTTAATTTTCATTGTATATACATATCTGCGATTTCTATTTCAGGGTTGTGAGTACTCTCTGATGTACTGCCAGTACTTTGAGTATCTTCTAAAAAAACTCGATAGCTACTTTGACTGTTTTAATAGTAAAAATTTCAATGATCCCAACCCGCTGATGCGTGGGTTAAGGCTTACTAATAAAACTTGGGAAGTACTGCAAGAGCTAGTTTCGTACATACGGCAAGTTGAATATTTCGGTAACAAAATATTCTGCATCAGTGGACTAATCGAAACCACCAGTGGTATATTATCGTTAACCGAGGAAATGTAACAAGAAAATTCTAGTTTACCTTCCATTTTAACCAGCCGTTTTAACCAAGACCCATTAGAAAACGTATTTTCATATGTACGCGCCAAGGGTGGCCATTGTAAAAACCCTGCTGTTCACGAATTCAACATCGCAATGGCCAAGCTTTTATCTTTAAAAATAATGCAATTTAGTTCCTCAAAAAATTGTGCAGAAGACGACGCAATATTTTTTCCACTTGACTTTCAAAACCTAATAATACAACCCCTTGATAGATACCGCAGATATATACTAGGAAAATGAAGCATATTTTGATGAAGGTGCCGACAGCTTTAACTCTGTGAATGTGTCAATAGAACTTACTTCTAGTCGATATTTCATTGGCTACATAGCGCAACGAGTATCTTGCACTAAATGCCGAATGGATATGATTAAACCATCTCAAATTTTAACATACCCATCAGAAATGTATATCCATACGAAAAACTATGAAAATTAATCTGATTTTGTTTTTCGAAATATGCAAAATTAACATAAAAGTTTTCGAAAATTTATTTTTTAAGAACAGAGCAATGAAACACAAAAAAAAAGTTATTATGGAGCAGTGCGTAGAATGTACTAATAATACCATTTGTTCTGTTTGGTTTGACGAGAAAAATGATTGTTACAACCATAGATTGGAATTTTTAAATTTGCTTATACTGGTATTACTAAAGCCTAGATTACACTATCTCACAAGTCTTACGTATTTCATAATACTTTGTGAGATAGAAATCTAATGAGTTTTGATGCGACTGTCAAAACAACTAATGTAACATGACAGTTTGTGTTCACACCATCACACAAAGTATAAACACTTACACATGAAATAAAATACAACCCTGATCCAATGAAAAGTATTATTGTTTAGATATTTTTCAAAAAACGATGAAGTCGTATGGGATGTCAAACATTTTTCATAATACTTGTCATTTTCGTGACACATTGCATTCACACTATCACACTTTGTCATATTACTTGAGTTTTTGACATGTATTAATACAAAGTATAATAGTGTAATCTAGCCTTAAGAAAGCATTCCTCTTGGGAGACATATAAATACAAAGCTTCGAATTCTGAAAAAGCTTAAATTTTAAAACATTAATAGGTATGTACTTGTTGTTACTCGTCATTATAATCCTATCGTTAATTATTTTGTAGATCTAATTATGCTTTTGCTGATCCGTGTACGAGGCTATGTCATCAATATAATTATTTGTCTGAATTTGTTGATTATTATTTAAGTTGTTTAAGTTGCTGTAAAATAGAACACTTTTTACATAAATAAATAAAAATAAAAGTATAATATGCGAACAATTTTAATAATATGGCTTTGATTTTATTGGATTTCATTCTATATATTGTAAGTAGCGAAATCCAAATATTTTTTTTTTGTCCTATCCTAATCCTGCGAAGCTCTTCGCTTGCCTGCAGGAAAGATACTAACGGGAATCGAACCCGCAACCCCGGCGCTGATCGACTAGCTCACTACCAACCAGCCTACCGGGGCTAGATGGTAGCTGTGATGTTAACTTTAATTTTTTCATTACCTTACGACCCTCTAAAAATTACCGTTTTTGAGACGAAATTACCGTACGCAAACGTTTTCAATTAAAGCATTAATGTGCTGTTTCCAAATGACAGGCGATTGATTGTGTAGAAAAATGTATATGAAAAGCACTCAGTCCATCGCCTGTCATTTAGAAACAGCAGATAAGAGCAATATTCATAAACAATTTATTTAAAATTCAAATATGTTTTAAGAAAACATTTAAATGGAAAATTTGTCTTAAATTACAATTTTCACCAAAATTATTGTATTTTTTATGAATACGGCTGCAAATTAATTCTGAATAAAATAGTACTTATATACTCTTAGCGTACATATGTATGTGTGTAAAGAACATTAAACCAAAATGTTTTTTGATGTAATTTCATTTTTCATATTTTGCACTTATCGGTGTTACGAAAGCATTTGCAGAAATATAATGTTCTTAATTTTTTGTTATATGATTACACTGTGCTCGAAATTGCAACTTTTTTTAGACAAGCCGGGCACGTGGCGTTTAAGCATAATTCGGGTACGCTGAATCCAATGGTGCCAACCGTTTTTTTGGGTAAGCTCTTGTTTTAGAGATATACCGTTATTTCAAAAATGGAGAAGGTTGTACAACATATATTCGCGTAACTCAAAAACGGTTTAGTTTATTGAAGTTACCAAAAATACGAAATTCCGCAATAAAATTTCCTTTAAGAAAAGTAAAACTTTTGTTTAATATAAGCCCCTAGATGGGTCAAATGTATGACCAACCCCACTTTATTTTTCATCTCAATTATTTATTTCTAACATACCTACACGCTATCTCCATTCCTTAAGGGGACTTCCATATAAAATGTCCCTCCCATAAATGCCCAGAAATCGCCCCAAGTAAGATAAAATATATGACTTGCCCCTTATCTTAGCTTACATTTAAAAATTTCAAAATTTGTTTTTGTTTTAAATGTAAGCCGAACGAGTCACTTTTGCGCTCGCGTTCTACAAACAGGCAGTAAATTTCAAAAATCCAAATTTCTTTAAATTACCGTATTTTAAATAAAATTACCTTGCTACCTTGTGCGGCCCAAAATTACCGTAATAAAGGGTAATTACTGTACGGTTAACATCACTGGTTGGTAGTGCTTATTGCTTTATCCTGTAAAAACATTTTTGCAGACCTTTAAAAGAATTTTTCAAACTTCAAAAAGTAAGACGGAAGGAGCACACAAACTTCCAAAGCCTGTTTCTGTTGCATAATTTGCGATAATAATTTGTTGTAATAATAAATAAAATTGGATTTTTCGGCGGAAACGATTTAATAATTTTTCAAATAATACAATTTTAATAAAAATAAAATTGAAAGAAATTACGTTCATACACATCAAACTGGTGGCAAATTTTAATGAAAATTAAACGTATTTTGATTATCATCAAATTCACATTGAACCATACTTGTGAGTTTTTTATTACTAACACAATTACAAAATTGTGAGTTTGATGAGCCATGTTAATGTGTGGCCATGTCGCTTTAAAAAATATAAAATATCTTTTATGAACAAAGCAGTTTATTCTTTCAGAAAAATTATTTTTTATATGCCTACAATTGCTTAAATTTAGACAATAACAGCATTTGAACTTCGGTGCGAATCGATATAATTTCATCTGTACAACAATAAAACACATATTATTGGCCTACAATTAAAATCTGTCACATTTGGTTTAACGTAGGTTATTTGCACAGAAATGGAATGCAAACAAAACATCTTTTATTATTATTTGAATGTGTTTTCAACGAGAAAACCAGACTTCTTTTAGTTTATTTTTATTTTTTTAATGCAATGTATACACATACAAACACACACACTCGTGTGCACATACATATACGCTGATAAGTGAGAAAAGTTCTCTGAGAGTAATAATAAAGACTGTAATTTACTCTCACAAGTGGATTTAGCGGCTAAATCCAACAGAAAAATTAATATAGAGAGAAATTGTATGGTCGTGCAATATCTTTATAAATCAATAGTCTTTGCTTTGAGTGTCTAATAGAGGTCTGCATTTGTGCGATTAAACGACATATGAATTCACATATCAAACTAGCAAGTAGTGTGTTGTGTGTGATTTTAGAACATCGATGTTCAAAAATGTTTTGCATATGTATTATGAGAGAATTTCAAAATACAGAGATACGCAAAACTGAACGCACAAATTTTATTTAAATTTAATACAAATAAATTGTTTTGATTGTAAAATATTTATAATAATACCGTCCAACTAAATTTTCTATTTTTCAAATTGACTTTTAAAATTTTAACTTTTAAAAATGTTTAACAAACAGTAAGAATTGGAAATTTTTAAATATTACCATTAAAAAAAATTCAATGTGAAGTGCGAGCATGTTTAGAAATTAAAATTAAGAATTATATCTAAAAAAAAACTCCACTAAATTCTTCTACATTTATGCTTTTATGACAATTTCGTAAAAACATTCAAATATTTTTTAATTTTATTACTTATTTGAAATAAGATCAACTCATCTTCCGTACGTGTGCAACTAAATTAATGAGCGTAAAAAACAAAGGGGTGGGGCTTCTAAACAATTGTTTGCTTGAATGAACATCACTGTTTTAGAATCATACACAATTAATTGTGTGTAAGTTATAGCCTATGTGTGCAAAACGTTCAATTATTTATGTGAGTGTTGTGAGAGAAATATTTGATACAGGTATAAATAACAAATTTACTGTTTAATTCGAGTAAATACACTTGTGTGACGATGAACATATTGTGTTTTATAAACACAACATGTGTTTTGTGTTTTAAAATTTTTTGTTATCGTATTGAAAACAAAATATTAGTAAAAAGATGTTGCATTAAAAAGTGGTACAAACTTTTTAGAAGCAAAAAGTAGTAGTTTTAAATATATATTTTAACAAATGGAATTTTTATTAATTTGTTATTAATTTAGCACTCTTACTTGTTTAAACCGAATTTAATCGTAAACAAGTTAAACAAATTTATAACTGGCTACTCTTGTATACTTTGGCAGGTCAACCTATACTAAAATACACACTTAAAAGCAGATTTATAATTTTTATTAAAATAATTTTTATTTAAACAAATTAAATGTGTTTTCAATAAATAAAGTTAAAATATAAATAAATTCAATACATTGACAATAATAATAAGGAACTAGGTACCTATATCAGACTTTTTTTTTATAAAAGACGGAATAATATTAAATTAAATATTAAATGAAGAAAATATGTATCTCATGAGGAAAACATAGAAATTATTTTTGTAAAATATAAAGTCATGAAAATTAGCATTTATTCCGTTTGTGCATTAATTTCAGTTTCTAATTCATGCTTTGGAATATTATAATGCAAAAACATAATTTTATTTACACTGTCTTCATTTAATGCAATACTGCATCTTTTTCTGTAATTAAATTGCGTTCTTTTTATGCGTTGAGCATATGCGTGCGCGAAATTCTGTTTAAAATAGCAACTCAAATATTTTCGTTAAGCCGTTATGACAAAACATTTTTCATTCATTGAATTGAAATAGAATTGATGGAATGAAACGGTAAGTGTTAGAAAGAGTAAACTATAAAAAATGTAAACAAAGTTTTTTAGTTTTTTTTTTTGTTACTGTTTTGTTTATTTTATTAAATGTTGTCAACGTTTTGTTTATGAGAAACACAAAAATAAAACAAAGAAAAAAGCGGTAAGTCGCTGAATTTGCCCATAAACCGCTGATTCAGCAACACTTTTAATATATTAAGCTTTAAATGTCAATTTAAGTTGAACAATTTTACTCATTTTTTTGACATTTACTGTTTCTTTCTATCTATTCTATATCTTCAATGCATAAAAATATAGTGTTATAAGTGCTTAAGAATTATTGCCTTTGTATACTGGTTTTGTCATATTTTAAAATATTTTTTTTATAATATTATTATTGTTATTGTTTTTGCATATAAAAAATACATTTATAACAACCATTTAATTTTATTACTTTTTTTGTTAAAATTTTAACTTTCCTCTTCACTTAACAAAATAAGAAAGTCAAGAAACACACGAATAATTAGTGTGATTTTTAACTTCGCTCAGGTTTTTTTATTTTAATATGTATGAATTTGAGTTTACCAAACAATAATAGAGCAACACACACAATTAGTGTAAGTGTGTGTGGCTAACTTTTTAATGAACGGTGTTGTGTTGATCTCTCATTTAACATCCCTGAAGAAAACCTGGGTGCAAGTGTCTCCAAGTCACCAGTTTTGTCGACTATATTGGAGACATTGTCAACGAAGTGTCTACACTACATTACATTAGCCACTTTATTTGGCTTTAATACGAAAAAGATTTTATCAATAACAACTGAGAAGTACAATTCCTATAAAAGTTGAAGAAATAAAAAAAAAGATTATTATCATTTCGTATACTTACAAAAATGTAGACTACTTTTACTAAAATGTACTAGCGATTCTCTGGTTCCAATGTCTACATATGTTCCCAAAGAAACTACCTAGTCAGTAGTACCAACGTCAGTAGTAGATTTCCAATGACACGCACATGTTAAATGTCTATTGTAAATAACATTGCCTGGGGTATAATAAGTCACTAGTACTGGTGACTGTGTCAATAGTGAATCAGTACAGATTCACTAGTGACATTTCCTGCAGGGATGATTGAGCGTGAATGGCTCGCTCTCATTTTTTTACACATTTGATAAGCATATCAAATACACACACAGCATTCATTTGGCTACCAAACAGTGTTGCCACTTTGTGGGTAATTACCCGAATTTGGTATAATTTTTACGGTCGTGGGTAGAGCATGGGTAATTTCTCTTAGGTGTAATTCAGGTATAATTTTAAATTTTTACTTCAGATGCCCAAATAAAATCAAGATTCGATTTCAGTGATGACATTTATTTCATTTTAAATATTGTTGCTAAGAAATGCACAGCCTTCTGAACCAAATTCTCGGTTTCTTTTTAAGAAACGACTTCATTCATTAAACATACATATATTTTCAAATGTTTGGTAATGAATGTCACAAGATGGATCCTTGCTGAACAACCTAAACAGAAGCCGCAAGCGTTTTTTTAAACATGAAAATTTTATTTAAATACAATTTCAATAAAACAAACCGACATAGCGATCTGTCAAATAAGATTTATCAGCCGGGTGGTTTCTAATTTGCGTTCTAATGGTTTGTTTCGTATAAATTGTATGCAAATGAGAAGTTTTGACATACAAAAAACGCTTCCGCTCTTATTTAGGTAGCACAGTTAGATTTGGATAAAGATGGTTGTCATAGTGATTTAGAACCTGAAGTTTTTTGAAAAAAATTATTCAAACTAAAAATTTGCCTGGGGGAAGATATGTTTCCAATATTGCAAAATATAATAAATTTTATTTCTATCTTGCTACTTTTTATAGCTTTAGTTTAAAGAATATTTAACGCCCTTTACAGTTGTAAAACTGAACTACGAAAGGGATAGTTGTATAAAACTCTGCAGGCATTTTGTTTACTAAATAAGGTATAAAGGGTATTTTTTAAGACCATGAAACTTAAAATGTAAACACAAAAAAAAAAATAATTTTAATCAAAGATTGATACACGGCATTACGATTTGAAACTGATCTAAAACAAATAGACACCGCGCATGTCCTTGACGAAACGCATTGCAGTCGTCCAATTTTGTTTCTATTTTTCGAATAAAATTAACAATGTTGACCTCCAAGACACCGATTGTTGCTGGTTTATCAGCATTAGCCACTGACTTCACAGCGATACGGAAAACAATCAATAAGTGTCACATCGCACGGCCTTGAAGTCTAATTGACAGTTTATTTTCTCTAAATCAACACATCGCCTTCATTTGTGAAAAAGTTGCGTCATTTAAATCATGAAGTCACCTTTAAGTTGCGAAAATCGATGGCTGGTTTTCGAAGTATATTTGGATAATTTGGTGGCGTTGTTCAAGCATGAATCTATTCATGATGATGTGCCTGATCAAAAAGTGAAAATAATATGACAGTTCGCTGAACGGCTAACCTTTCGTAAGCTCTATGGGGCTAAAAAGCATCCATTATAAAGCAATGACAAGAAACATTTTAAACCTTCCCAAGCAGTTGTATTTTATGTTTTATTAATTTTTTTTAAGTCTTTAATGCTATTTTTGTCAACTAAATAAAATTAACAGTTTGACTAATATTGATCATGTTTTAATGAGTTTGTTTTGTTTTTGCTTCTTTGTAAATGTCTTTTTATTAAATAAAATTTAAATTTTATATCAGGTGTAATTTCATTTAAATCGGGTAATTTTGCTTCATCTCAAGTGTAATTTTGGATCTTGCTGGTGGTAACACTGCTACAAAATCATTTGTGCAGACCTCTAGTGCAAAGATAGGCAAACACATACATGTGTATTTCATAATAATGTTAGTGCTATATGACTCTCCCGCTCTCATTGTTCTGCAGCGTTGCCATAATTCTTTTTTTTTTAAAATATGATCGAACTTCATAATAATCCGTTACTGGGTAACATTGAGATACATAATGGTGACATAAAAGAAGAACTTAAAAAAATGCAAGTTGATTTATCTTTACCTCTAGAAAGTGGAATAAACTTCTAAAAAAAATATCAATAAAAACATATATCCAAAAAGAAAAAATTAAATTATAAAGATGTATTAGATGTTTGGATCAACCTTTATATGTGAATCTTCTTTTAGTTGTTTTAAGTTTATAAAAAATAAGCACATAAATCGTCTCACAGATGAACATCTCGTAGACCTCATGCGTATAAAATGTTGCCCCTAGAAGTTTGACATAGATGAATGAATCAAAAGTTTTGAAAAAATGAAGTTCTTCTTTTCTGTCACCATTATATGTTTCAAGGTTACACAATAATGGATTATAATGAGGTTCGATCAAGCCTTTAAAATGCAAAAATGTCGTAAGAAATATAATACCAAAATTGAAAGAAAAAAATTGTAATGTAAAACTGCACAATTTACAAAAAAGCTTATTATTTAAACAAAGAATTATAAAAACGAACTTTAAAAAAACATTTTACAAAAAAACTTATTTTTTAAACAAAGAATTATAAAATAAAACTTTTTTTATAATTGTTTTAACAAAAAAAAAATCATATTTGGCAACGCTGATCAAGCAGCAAGCGTAACACAACATACCCGTGCGACTGCTCAAGCGAGACTGAATTGTTTTAATTTTTTTCTTCTGTACGTGTGCTTAAGTACGTGTAAATAAGAGAGTAACAAAGCGCCAGTGTTACCACCAGCAAAATTCAAAATTGCACTTCAGATGAAGCAAAATTACCCGATTTAAATGAAATTACACCTGATATACAATTTAAGTTTTATTTAATAAAAGACATTTACAAAGAAGCAAAAACACAACGAACTCATTGAAACAAGATCAGTATAAGTCAAACTTTTAACATTCTAATTGTAATCTAAAATAAATTAAATATTATTAAAGACTTTAACAACTATTAATAAAACATAAAAAAACTCCTAAAATAACATTTGGTTGCAAAAATTCTAGGTAGGTTCAAAATGCTAATTGCTATTCCTTTATAATGGGTGCTTATAAGCCCGAGAGAGCTTACGAAAGGTTAGCTGTCAAACAAACTGTCATACTGCTCTCACTTTTTGATCAGGCACATAATCATAGATAGATAAATTTATGTTTGAACAAGGCCACCAAATTATCCAAATTTACTTTGAAAATCAGCCATATCGATTTTCGCAACTTAAGCTAAGATCCCACTATCGGCGCAATGTACCAATTTTTGGCGTATTTCATGTGCCGATAGTGTGAACGGTCAAAATGTTTTAATATGCAACAATCTGTGCCGAAATTGTGCTGACTGTGGACAATCAAAATTAACCTAGATGCGCCGATAATGTGAACACTATTTTGCACAATGTGGAGCTATCAAATTGTTTAATATGTACCGATTTTTATCGGCCACTTGTGTGCCGATCACAGTCGCCAATCAGCGCCGATACAAGGGATGGCAAAACGAAATTTTTAAATTGCACAAACTGGCTACTAAAATTTTACTTTTTTGAGCTTAATTGTACCAAAATTACATTTGTTTTATCTATTATTTATGTATTGAAACGTTAAATAGTACATTTGTACTACTAAATGAAAGAAAACAATTCGCTTTAAACAAAACATTGCAGTTGTATCGATGTTGCCATCCCTGGTTTGTATACATCTGTTTACAAAACAACAATTACAAAAAAAAAAAAAAAGAACAACGGCAGTAAGTTTAAATGAAATTGAATATATTTTTTATTATACATATATTAACATATTATTTAAAATTGTTAGGAAACATAATTTGATATTCGGACGGAGAATTTTGCGAATTTCTAAAGTAAAATTATGTCTGCCAACAAGTAAATAAACAAAAACATTTCATTTAATTTGCCCAAATAGCACGATAGTGTGACCGCATTGTACCGATTATTGTCGCAATTGAGTTTTGGCCGATTTGAACCGAACAAAATTGTCACAATGTGCGACGATAATGGGACCACCTAAGAAAAAATTGTGCAAAGTTTTTTAATGTGTGCCGATATAGCACGATAAAAATCGTCACAGATTGTGCTATTTGAGCCGATAGTGGGATCTTAGCTTTAGAGGCGACTTTATGATTTAAATGACGCAATTTTTTTCACAAATGAAGGCGATTTGTTGAATAAGAGAAAATAATCTGTCAATTAGACTTCAAGGCCGTGCGATGTGACACCTCTTGATTGAGGTCAACATTGTTAATTTATTCTTGACATGCAGCCAGCAATGCTCGAAAAAGAGGAACAAAATTGAACGTCTGCAATGCGTTCAATTAAAATCATTTGATTTGCGTTTTCTATAATTTTAAGTTGCATGGTCTTAAAAAATACCCTTTATACCATATTTAGTAAACTAAATGCCTGCAGGGTTTTGTACAATTGTCCCTTTCTTAATTCAGTTTTACAACTATTTAGGGCGTTAAATATTCTTCAAACTAAAGCATTTGAAAGTTTCCAGACACAAATAAAATTAATTATATGTTGGAATATTAGAAACATTTCTACCCCAAGGCTAGTTTGTATTTTTAATAACTTTTTTCAATAAACTTCAAGTTCTAAATCACTATAATAGACATTTATTACCAAACTTTTGAATATATATATTTAATGATTGAAGTCTTTTCCTTAAAAGAGACCCGAGACTTTAATTCAGAAGACTGTGCATCTTTTATCAACAATATTTAAAAAGAAATAAATGTCATCACTGAAATCGAATCTTGATTTTATTGAGGTATCTGAAGTAAGAATTTCAAATAACACCTGAAATACACCTAAGATAAATTACCCACGCTCTTCCCACGACAGCAAAAATTATACCAAATTCGGGTAATTACCCACAAAGTGGCAACACTGCAAAGCGCCCATGGGCGGCATTTTGCCTATCTCTGCTCTAGTGTCTATGCACAAAAAATGAATTAAATTAAATTTCGGTTAAAATTAAACTCCTGAAATGAGTTTTTATTTATGACGGCTTAATAAAACTCTCTTTTTAAAAGTTAAATTCTACCTTTTATGTTTATGTTGAAAAATAGCTGTTTTGTATGGACTTTTTTGTTTTTAATTCAAAAAATAGCTCAGGGACTGAAAATAATTACTTTTGTTATTTTTTGTAAAACTTACGAGAAAAATTACTTTATTTCAATTGGGAATCTTTAACCATTATCTACATATATACATAAGTATATAAAATTGTAACGTGACTGACTGACTCACTGATTCATCATCGCACAGCCTAGTGACCAGGTATTGGTCACTCCCCAAATCGAGCCACTTAGACGGGATTTTTGGAAATTCGAATGTTTAGTGGGTAAAAAGGGGTAAAAACGGGATAATTCGGTAACCTTATATCTCCAAAACTAAAAGAGATAAAAAAAAATGTAATACTTATCGTTGTTCTTTAGAAAAATAAGCGGACAGGTGTCTGGTACTTTTTTGAAATTCGGCCCTATTAGGGAGTAAACGGGTAAAATCGGAATTTTAGTAAATTTTTGCCACCCCATCTATCTTTTGAACCAATAAACATAAAAACAAAGTTTATACCACATTCGAAACTAATCAAAAAAATACAAATACGAATTTGGTACTTTTCCGAAATTTGAACATTTAAGGGGTGAAAATCGTAGCTATTTTTGGTACTTTTTTCACTAAACATTTTTCTCCATTCATTGACATATTCGTACTAAATTATGGGCTCCCACTACAATACTGAAATTTTAAATACTTAAATGGGGGAAAAAATAGTACCAAAAAGGGGAAATACGGGAAATTTGATATTTTACTTTAGCCTTTTGGTTCTGCAACTGGCATTTTTTTTAATTATCGTTAGTGTTGGATTTTAAAACATAAGATTAAACATGCAATGTCCTGAGTGGATAAGAACCCATAAGGGTAAGTTCTTGGTACTTTTCTGTTCATTAACTGGTACTTTTTGAATTTCCGTTAGTATTGGACCTGTAAAAATAACATTAAACATGCAATATCCTGAATGTATGAGAATCTATAAGAGGGAACTTTTTGGTACTTTTTTGTTCATTAGGTGGTACTTTTTGAATTTCCGTTAGTATTGGACCTAGAAACATGAAATTAATCATGCAAGTTCTTGAGTGAATGACAATCTGTTAGAGGGATCTTCTTGGTACCTTTTCGTTTTTCAACTGGTACTTTTTACAATTTTCGCTAATATTGGTCTTATGAACATAAAATTAAACCTGCAAGGTCCTGAGTGAATAAGAATCTCTGAAAGGGCTTATTGGTACTTTTTAGTTCTTAAACTGGTACTTTTTGAATATGCGTTATTATTGGACTTAGAAACATAAAATTCAATATGCAATGCCCTGAGTGAATAAAAATGTATAAGAATAAAGTTTTTGGTACTTTTTTGCTCTTTAACTGGTACTTTTTGAATTTCCGTTAGTATTGGACCTAGAAACAAAAAATTAAACATGCAAGGTCCGGAGTGAATCAGAATCTGTAAGAGGGCTTTTTGGTACTTTTTTGTTCTTTAACTGGTACTTTTTGAATTTCCGTTAATATTGAACCTAGAATAATAAAATTCAACATTCAGTGTCCTGAGTGGACGATATAAATGCATATTTGGTACTTTTTCGAAATACGAACGTTTAAGGGATGAAAATTGTACCTATGTTTGTTAGTTTTTCACAAGATGTTTTCGCCATCTATTTATCTTTCATCGCAGAGCCTAAACGTCTAAAGCTAAAAGGTTGACATTTGGACCAGGGGCTGGTCTCTCGCCAAACGATCCTGCTAACCTCATACCTCCTAAACTAAAAGAGATGAAAAACATTAACACTTATTGTTGTTCATTAGAAAAATAAGAGGACAGGTTTCTGGTAGTTTTTCGAAATTTGGTCCTTTTGGGGAGTAAACGCCTAAAACCTGTACATATTTTGAAACCTTTTTGTCACGCTACCCCTGTATGTACATTAGAGACACAATTTTTCTGGACATCATTGCCCCAAGGGACTATATCTTATGGGCAATATGGGATAATAAAACACATTTTTCAGTTCAATTTAAGCCAAAAATTTTTTTTTGCTCAATTGGCGAAGTCCCTCACGCCCACCAAAGTTTTTTTTCATCCTATGACAAAAACGTACTAAACTATAGGCTCCAACTGCAACATTGAAATTTTTAATACATAAATGGGGAGAAAAAAGTATCAAAAAGGATAATACGGGAAACTAACTTTCTTTCATTTGTGTTCAACGAGTCGTACTTTTTGAATTTTCTATATTGAACTTTGAAGCACAAAATTATAGGTGCAAAGTCCTGTGTCAATATCAACCTATGAGATGAAAAATGTTGGAACCATTTTGCTAAAACCTATCTACATATTAGATTACAAAGTAGCGGGTTAAATGCTAGAATTTAAACAAATTTAAACCTAGAAAAATAAGCTTTGGCATACAAATATGTCTACGAAGGAAAAGGAGACGCTAACGAAGTAGCGGGTTAAATGCTAGTCGTTATATATATATTTTATTTTGGTTGTGGTAACCAATTAAAGTAAAATTTATTTATTTTTGGTTATTGATAACCTTAGTAATTGTTTCGTTGCAAATATCTTTTGGAAAAAATTATTTATTTTCTGGTTACAATTATCCATTTAAATAAATAATTTAATTTTTTGGTTACAAATATCCAATTTAAACAAAACAAAAAAGAAAGTGAAGTCCGTCAATCGCGACCCTATGATACTACGCACCATAACATTTACACAGCCTTCCGAGAGTGTACCTTATTTGGGACCCATGCGCAATCATGGACACAGGAAAACAAATTATATTATAAAGTTATGATTCAGGTCAATGTTCTCACCATTTGCCATAGGCTTGATTCTTAGGACAAGTAAAACCTATGTATGTATGTACCGAATTTCAGCAATTTGTCTTCAAAATTGCGACTTTGACTTTGCGCACAAAGTTTAAATGGACATCCAGCCGGACGGGTGGATATCTTTAGATCCTTAGCCCCTCATATGAAGTTGTATATTTTTCAAAATGTGTTTGTTGGGTTAGACTTACAATACAAACACTGTATATATAAAATAAATATGGCCATTTTTTCCTTAAGTATAAGCGCTGAATTAATAAAAGTTGTATCTTTGTGTAACAAGTTAATCGGTTCATATGGCAGGCCTGATCACAACGCTTCTTGCTAGTTTTTATTTTTTACAAACACAAAGTATGTACACGTGTTCAGTTCTTTCAGAATTTTTTTTTTCAATAATTTTTGAACGCAGAAAACGCACCCTTTTAATTTCTTCAAAGAATATTTTACACAAACAAAATACATATCGTAACCGAAAATTTAAAAAAAAACAAGCAAGCACATTTTAACGACCAGTTTTGTTCTTGTTAAGTTTTTTTTTTTTTGCCTTTTTTGTGCTCGAAACACATCACGCAAAAATTATTGAAAAAAAATAACTGTTCATGTGTACATACATACATATTTTGTTTTTGTAAAAAACTATTTTTTTTTACCAGCCAAAGGGTCGGCTCTTTTGCGTTGAAAAATAATTGAAAATAACGGCATCGTACAAAAAGTAACTTATTGTATTCCATCAGCATCCACTAGTATCTGCTTTTGCGAAACAGATATGATACTCTATTTCGCTATTTTATCAACTTACATCCCCTCTTTTACAATTCATATCAATATCAACTTATATCAGAAACACAAGAGCACTCATTCATACGCATCGACTTTAGAAAACACACAGAAACAGATATAAACAGATATATCTGTGCAGGTCTTTAGTCTGTTCATGTGTGCTTGCAAGTAAAATGCAAGAAAAAACACATTTTGGGAAAATAACAAAAAACTTAACCACTATTTATGTATGTGCGTGTGCTTGCAAGCAAATCTAAAACGGTGGACGATAAGATACTTAAAAATCAACGAAAAAATAATTGTTTCCGTATTTATATATAAGAAATATTTCATTTTTTATATAACTAAACATTATTAATTTATTCGATATTTGAAAAATGGACATATTAAAATAACCGGCTTGGTCAAAACTAAAATAACCGGTCAAAACCGGTCAAATAACAGTTCGATCTCCCTACTTCCTACAAACAAACTTTTGCGCTAGTAGGATACAGTTATGTGAGGGTAATGAAGCACCGATCTCTTAACATCAATAAAATCAGAGTACTAAACTTTTGGTCAATAGAATTTGGTTAGCTCACTCTCAAATAACCATAGTTTGGGTTTTATTTTGACTATGGCTTACAAGTTTTATTCACGAACTTTTATTTGAGATAAGGGAGTCTATTAAAAGAAAAACGAATTTTTTTACTGTAGGCATGCGGAATCATAACGGAAAGGAAAGGAGGCAAAAACTACCCCAAACTGGTCTGATAGCTAGCGAATCAATGGCTCATGTGTCTCGTATCGTATTGATTAAACAACTTGATTTTATTGTAAACTAGCTGACCCGGTCCGCGTTGCTGGCCCTAAGCAAACGTTAGTGTTGTATTACCACACGATTTAAATTGAGCTTTTAACGAAATTTACGGCCTTTAAATAAAAATCCATGGAATACCTATCATAAAATTTTTTACAGAATAACTTACATATGGTGTAGATATGGGCTCAATCAGAAAAGACACACATGTATTTAAGGTAAATTTTTTATTTTTTTATACTCTTCACCGAAGGTAAGAGGGTATATATAACTTTGTCATTCCGTTTAATTGTTCCACAATATTGATCCTACACCCTATAAAGTATATATATTCTGGGTCCTTATGAAAAGCGAAGTTAAAATCCGGTTGTCCGCCTGTCCGTGTGTATGTTGAAATGGGTTTTCCGAAAACCCCAGAAATGATGTGGACTAGGTTGATGTATATCTATGTCACATATACTCCGTATAAGTTTGCTATTGAAATTCAGCCAGAGCGGTCCAAAAATGACGGAGATATGAGCAAAAAACCACGACTACCTCTAAATTTTTCCAAAAATCCCTTGTTGTTGTTGTATTTTTTTTATTTCTGTATATCTTGAGAACGGCAAAGTTTCCAAATTAGATACAAACATTAAGATTATCCATATACAGCATCCTACAAAATGTGGGCGGGATTGGAGAAGTGGGCGTGGTACCTCCCGTACAAAACAATTAAAAATTGTATAAAAACCTAAATTTTAGTGCTGATATATGTCCTATGGATATGACTTATATACCAAAATATCGGAAATTTTAAGTAGAACATATTTTATAAAAAATCGGTTCAGATACAAAAAAGTTATGACCAAAATTAATATTTTTTTTAAATACCCACTTTTGGGAACCATAGTTCTCCACGAGTCCAAGCTTTTTAACTCAAGTGAATGCCAAATTTATTCTTAAACACGTCGGTATATAAATCTGTTACATCGGTTAAGATATGGCTGAGTTATACCCGAAATACTGAATCCCCAAAAATTACTCTTTTTATACCCTCCACCACAATTAGTTGTGAAGAGGGTATATTCAGTTTGTCATTCCGTGTGAAACTTTTTTACTATTCATCTCAGACCCTATAAAGTATATATATTCTGGGTCCTTGAGTAATTTAAAGTCGATTTAGCCATGTCCGTCTGTCTGTCCGTCTGTCCGTCTGTTGAAAACACGCTCACTTTCGAAAAACTCAAAAGAAATCAACAAACTTGGTGTCAAATTGCTTGTAGTTATCCTAAGCAGTTTGGGATTGAAAATCGGTTCAATAGGAACTGAGCTATGAATCAAAATGTGGAACCACCACCTAAAAAAAATTGATAAATTTGTTACAAAAACTAACATAAATGGTGGAAAAATGCACAGAATGATATAAGATTTTGCAACAATTCGTTTTATTCAACTGGAAATCACGCTGTGAAATTTCGTGAAGATCCGTCAATAATTTACCCTAGGCCCCATATAAGCCCTACTCCCGGAAAACAGTATATTAATCCTAAAACCCTAACTAACAATGCTATCATTACAAATTTTGGCAAGTCACAGTTACATAGGACTAGAAATTAAACTGTTAAGTTTCGTGAAGATCGGTCTATAATTTACCATAGGCCCCATATAAAACCTACTTCCGGAAAACAACTTAGTACGCCTAAAAACGTAAAAAATAATGCTATCATAACAAAATTTGGTACATGTTGTATTCTTAACTCTTTCAAGGTATCTCAATTAAAACACTTTGTTTAAATATAATATAAATGCGTTTATTACTATTAAAGGTTATATGAAATGAAGGTACTGATCAATATAAATCTCAAGCTTAGAATGCTCTTTTATGTTAATTTCTTATTTGACAGCTGATGACAATACAAAGCTGCTATCAATTTAAAACGGCGTTTAATTGTCTTTGGTATTGCCAACATCTCCCCTAGTTTTAGTTATATAATATGGTGCCCAAAAGGGAGGTTTTCGGCTTCTACTTGATTTCCGTATTTCCACATCGGAGTTGGTTGCAGCATTCGATGTTGGTGGAGCAATTGGATACACAGCTGGATGTGTCATTCGAAATTCTTGTTGAATATTATTTCGTTCCGCGGATTCATTGTTTAAAGGCGGGTCATCTTGTAAGATAGCTTGCTGCTCTGAAGAAGACTGATCAGTGATACATACCGGTTGTGGATCTATAGGCGGTTCATCTTGATTAAGTTGTTGTTGTTGTAAGTCTTGTTGACTGGTTTCCATTCTCTCCTGTTCATTATTATTATTGTTTATTATTGCTGATGGGTTAAAAGATATTGGTTGTAAGTCAAAGCAATCCAGTATTGATGTTAATGATGAAGTGCTGGAAGCAATGTTGTTTGAGAACTCTGGTCGAATTTGATTTGCATGACATCTTACATTTCTGAAGTTAGGAATATTTGTAATTTTTACCTCGTACATAACATTACCAAGTTTCTTTATAATAATTCCTGAACCCCATTTCATTTTATTTTGTTTGTATAATTTTACTAAAACTTTTGCGCCGATGTTGTACGTTCTTTGTTTGGCTCCATGTTGATTATTGAATTGATTTTCCATTGTTGTATTACGAATAGGAACATCTATTGGTGGTTTTTTAATTAAGTCTAAATTAATCCTTATTTTTCTCCCCACGAACAATTCAGATGGTGTTTTACCCGTTGTTTTGTTTGGCGAAGACCTGTAACACTGAAGAAATGTGTATAAATTTTCTTTTGCTGTTCCGGATCCCTCTAACTTTTTTAGTGCACGTTTCATGGTATCCACGAACCTTTCCGCTTGTCCGTTGGATTGGGGTTGATACGGTGCTGTGAAAATGTGTTGAATGCCATTTAGTAAACAAAAGTTGGAAAAACTCTGGCTGGAAAATTGAGTTCCATTATCACTCACGATTAATTCTGGATTACCAAAAGCTGTTGTAAAATCATGTAGACTCTCAATTATAGTTGAAGATGAAATTGATTTTAACTGGTAAATTTGAGGCCATTTTGAGTAGGAATCCACAATTATAAAATAATAAAAATTGTCCATTGGACCAGCTATGTCCATATGGATACGTTGCATTGGTCGATTTGAAATTGGCCAAGAATGTAATGTTGTTTTTGGTAATGTTTTTGCTACTGACGCGCACTTTAAACATTCTTGAACATATTTTCTTATGTCATCATCTATACGCGGCCAATATACATAGCTTCTCGCTAGCATTTTTGTGCGCTCAATGCCATCGTGACCTTTATGCAATTCTTTTAAAACTTTCTTTTTAAAACACTCAGGTATGACTATTCTGTCGCCGTACATTAAACATTCACTAGCATAACTCAATTCGTTTTTCCGAGAAAAGTAGCATTTTAAATTTGTATCAATTTTATAAGGCCACTTACCAGATTGTAGATATTTTATTACGGTTTGAAGTTCATCATCTTTTGCGGTTGCAGCTCGAATCATGTTGTATGTAATTGGCAAAGCTTTTGTTGTATCCTCAATGACCAATTTGATGTCTTTTTCTAGTTGAATGCAGGCTACTACTGTTTCCTCGTTTGATTTAGGAACTTTGTCGATTAATCTTGATAAGATATCAGCAGCACCAAAATTATTTGTTGAAATGTATTGTAATTCAAAATCATAAGACATTAGTGTTAATGCCCAACGCTGAAGGCGATTTGCAGAATGTGCAGGAATTCCCTTCTTACTAGAAAAAATTGCCAACAATGGCTTGTGGTCTGTTTGAAGAATAAATTTTCTTCCATACAAATATTTGTGAAATTTCACAACGGCAAATACCAATGCTAGGGCTTCTTTCTCAATTTGAGAATAATTTTGTTCAGCCGGTGTAAGTGATCTTGAGGCATGATATATAGCTTTTTCTGTACCATTTGGAAATACGTGACAAATATACGCACCCAAACCAACATTTGATGCATCCGCAGCCACTTTAATTTGTTTTCGTGGATCATAATGCGTTAGTAGCAAGTCTGAAGATAAAAGTTGTTTAAAACGTTGAAAACTTTGTTGACATTGTTTTGACCAATTCCATTTGGCGTTTTTCTTTAAGAGGTTGTCCAAGGGATCTCTTAATTTCCGCATTTCTAAAAGAAATTTTCCATAATAATTAACTGCCCCCAAATATGATCGTAGTTGACTGATATTTGTGGGGGGTGGCAGTTGACGAATTTGTTGAATTTTGTTCTTATCTGGGCATATGCCCTTACTATCAATGTGATATCCCAAATAAGTACATGATGATTTGAAAAATTGACATTTATCCAAATTGACTGTCATGTTGTACATTTGTAATCGATCTAAAACTTGTTTAACAACTTTTTCGTTTTGTTCGCGTGTTACTGTTGCAATAACTACGTCGTCCAAGTAGGGATATGCACCTTCAACACCTGACAGAATTGTTTGTATGGCCTGTTGAAAGGCGCCAGGCGCTGATTTCACTCCTTGAGCAAGGCGATTAAATGTAAATAGACCACGATGTGTGTTGATGACCAATAATTTTTTCGTTTCGTCATCCACTTCTAGTTGCATATACGCATTATTTAGGTCTATAATCGAAAATGATGCACAGTTGTTGAAATTTACGAAAATATCATCTGGTAGTGGTAACGGAAAATTGTGTGGCTCAAGCTGGTCGTTGAGTCCTGTTGAATAGTCACCACAGATTCTAAGCTTACCAGATGATTTCTTTACCACCACAATTGGAGCGGCCCAGTCTGAATAGTTGATTGAACTGATTATGCCTTCCCGCTCTAATGAGTCGAGTGTTTCATCCAGAGATTGCTTTACGGCGTATGCTACCTGTCGTTTAGGTCGGAAAACAGGAACTGCGTTTAGTTTTAATGGCAAGTGGATTTTAAAACTCTTGACGTGCCCTATTTCCTCCCTGAAAACCGCTGGAAATTGTTGGCGTAACTCCATTGCTGTTAGTGATTTATTGAGATTTACGTTGAAACATGATGTATATGAATCGACAGCTTTATTCCACAATTTAAATTTTTCGATTAGGTCAGACCCAAAAAGATTTAAATCTGGAATAGAAGAAACTAAAATGTTACAAAAAATATCGGTGTTATTGATAGATACCATCGCCTCGAACTCTCCAATAATGTGTATGTTGTTTGTTGAAGCATCACGGGGTATAAGACTTGATGTCTGTAATGATGGCTTTCCAATTTTTATCCACGTTTGTTTAGAAATAATTGTAACATCTGATCCAGTATCATGCTGTAGTTTCACCTTTACCTTGTTAATAGATAAAACGACATACCTTCTGCATTTGATTGTTGTGTTTGTTGTTGCCGTATGCACGCTTTTAATATATTTTTGTTTGCTGAATTTTTGTTTTGATTGTTGTTTTGATTGTTGTTTAAATTGTTGTTTAATTGTGTTTTTATCGGGGAAACATGAGCAAAACCCTTCCTTGTGGCCTGTTTTACCACATGAACCACATTTGTGTTTTGTATATTTGCAGTCACGTACGAAATGCATTTCTCCACACTGCCAACAGGGTCGTTTTGGCAATGGTGTAGCTGTGTTGCCCAAACATGTTGTTGTTTTAATTTTGTTAACATTTGCTGTTGGGTTAACATCATTAACGCTGACGTCGTTCTTAACACTTTCAATGCGTTGTATCTCTGCCACTAATTTGTCTATTGTAATTGGTTCTGTCTCTGTTTCCCTCTCTAATAAGGTTAACAGGCGCGCTTTTATGTCGGCATCTTTTTCACTCTTTAAACCACTTACAAAAATTAGGCATTTAAAGTTGTCAGCACTGCATTTGTTAAGCAAAAAATTTTCGCAAAGACGATTTACAATGGCGGCATAACCTATAATGTCATCTGTTGCGCCTCGAACATTTTGCATACACTTGACACGAATACTAAATAAACTTTCTTTTCGTCCAAACAATTTTTTTAGTATTTCAACTGTGTCGGCAAATTTTACATCCCGAGGTTTTCTTGGGAGTAGGTAATCCCTGTACTTATTAAATACTTCCGTATTTAATTTTCGTAGTAGTAACCTCACTTTTGCTGCATCATCAATATCGTGTGCTTCTGTTAGGAAAATGTCCTCGTACCTGTCGTACCACGTACCAAATATGCCACCTTCCGCCGGATCATAATTAAATTCTCTAATGTTTTTAGAAATTATGTCCATCAACGTTTCTGGTGCATTGGATGTGCTCGATGCTGATGTAGACGATTGTGTTTCGGGTGTGGAGTTGCTTTGTGATATGTTGATAAGCATTTCCATCAACCTCTGTTGCCTGTCCATCGCTTCTTGCTGTCGGGACAATATTTCACCAACCACATTTTCCAACGATCCTGTCGCCATTTTATTCAATTTTCCTCGTCGCCACTGTTGTATTCTTAACTCTTTCAAGGTATCTCAATTAAAACACTTTGTTTAAATATAATATAAATGCGTTTATTACTATTAAAGGTTATATGAAATGAAGGTACTGATCAATATAAATCTCAAGCTTAGAATGCTCTTTTATGTTAATTTCTTATTTGACAGCTGATGACAATACAAAGCTGCTATCAATTTAAAACGGCGTTTAATTGTCTTTGGTATTGCCAACAGTACATCAAAGTTTTATAGAACTAAAAATAAATTTTTGAAATTTCGTGAAGATCGGTTCATAATTTACCATAGGCCCCATATAAACTTTACTGCCGGAAAACAACTTAGTACGCCTAAAAACGTAAAAAATAATGCTATCATAACCAAATTTGGTACATCAAAGTTTTATTGGACAAGAAATAAAATTGTGTTATTTCGTGAAGATCGGTTCATAACTTACCCTGGGCCCCATATAAACCTTACTCCCGGAAAACAGTTTAGTACGCCTAAATCCGTAAAAAATAATGCTAACATAACAAAATTTGGTACATCAAAGTTTTATAGGACAAGAAATAAAACTGTGAAATTTCGTGACGATCGGTCCATAATTTACCTTGGGCTCCATATAAACCCTACTACCGGAAAACAGTTTAGTACGCCTAAAACCGTAAAAAATAATGCAATCATAACAAATTTTGGCCCGTCACAGTTTTATAGGACTATAAATGATACTGTGAAATTTCGTGAAGATCGGTACATAATTTACCATAGGCCCCATAGAAACCCTACTCCCGGAAAACAGTTTAGTACACCTAAAACCATAATTAATAATGCTATCATAATAGAAATTGGTACGTCACAGTTTTAAAGGACTAGAAATGACGCTGTGAAATTTCGTGATGATTGGTCCATAATTTACCCTAGGCCCCATATAAACCCTTCTACCGGAAAACAGTTTGGTTGCCTTAAACCATAATTAATAACAAATCGTCACAGTTTAAGATTATAATAACATCATACAGATATTACTCCTTAAACATTCGAACTGTCGGTGGAGGGTATCAAAGATTCGACACAGCCGAATATAGCACTCTAACTTGTTTATAATTAACTTTGTTAAAATATATGTATACAAGTATATATAAATGTTTGTATATAACTAAAACTTAAGTAAATGGTAAAATTCTTCCTTAACACGTCGGTATATAAAACTATTAAATTGGTTAGACAATGTGTAATTTATGAACAAAATACTCCAAAAATGGGCTAAAAAAACATCAAAATTTAAAAAAATACCTAAATTTTAGGGCTGCCATATGTCCTATGAATATGACTTATATACCAAAATATCGGACATTTTTAGTGAACATATTTTATAAAAAACTCGGAAAAATCGGTTCAGATACAAAAAAGTTATGACCAAAATTAATTTTTTTTTAAATACCCACTTTCGGGAACCATAGATTTCCCCGAGTCCAAACTTTATAACTTAAGTTAACACGTCGGTTTATAAATCTGTCCAATCAGTTAAAAAATGCCTGAGTTATAACCGAAATACTGAATTCCCATAAAATTACTCTTCTTATACCCTTCACCGAAAGTAAAAAGGGTATATATAACTTTGTCATTCCGTTTGTAATTTCTACAATATTGATCCTACACCCTATAACGTATATATATTCTGGGTCCTTATGAAAAGCGAAGTTCAAAACCGGTTGTCTCTTATTCGGGCCATATTTCATTTTAATGATATACAAACAACGTTCGTTTATGGTTCAGTCGTCTAGGGGGTTGAGTTTATAAACTGTTAGTCCTCTGGTTCAAATCTTGGTTTTTCAAAGAGAATTTTTTTTTTAATTTGTATGTTCTAAAAACGATTTAAAAAACATATTTACCAGTTTTATTTAATTTTTGTCTAGTTGCTCTGTATTCTGCTCGCACAATGGTGAAGGGTATATAATATTCGGCACAGCCGAATATAGCACTCTTAATTGTTTTAATTTATTTTTATTATTGAATCTTTCTTATCGAAATTTACAATATGTATTCAAATCTTAATTCTACTTGTTTATTAGTTGTTGCCAATGTAACCACTATTTGTTATATTCAAATTTTAAAAATGTCTTCTAGTTAAGCCTAGTACTCTGTTCAAATTTGTGAAAAATGTTGAGCAACATTGATTATTCCACATGAAAATTTTGACATTTATCAATGTTACCAATCTTGCGAGTTTGTACAATTTGACCTTTTTGTTTCGTGTATGTTAACAAACGCCACATGTATTTTACTAAAATTAGTTTTTTTAATAAAAAAAAGGGAAATATGGATAAAAAACTGTTACCGGTTGTTTTATTTAAATTTTTTATTTCTTATTTAATATTAAGTTCATACTTTTTTGCTTTTGCTTAAAATTCCACGTGAAATAAAGGCAGCTTACATTATTTCGCAGTTGTAAAAAAATGTTGCCAGAAACATTTCGGAACTTTTTCACAAAATAAACAGAGTACAACTCTATCAACATTATTTCATAAATATTCCGCAAAGTTTTTTTCATATGCATTTTGACAGCATTTCACGTGAAATGTTGAACAGAGTACCAGGCTTTAGGCTCAAAGTATCGGTTCTTTTTAGCCTATGGTGATCTTCGAGCTGAAGCAGAACAAGAGCGAGGTAGTTAGGGTGGGCCATTAGTTTGTCTATGTAGCTAATTGAATAAGTTGAACTGTTAATTTTTAATTTTTGATATTCTTTAATTAGGCTTGAGTTTATCAAATTTAATTTCCATTAAATTATTTTCACTGAGGGAAGGAATTTTACAACTTGGAATTTTTATTAAACTTTATTGATAATTTTTCTTGGCTGAGCTGGGAGTATTTTACATAATTTTCTACCGGAACCTTGACGTTATTTATTTTGACTGCTGGGCGCGTTTGTCTTCTGAGAGTGAAAGTTAAGTGGGCACATTTAGCCGGATAAACCTTTACTTTCCATTTGTACAACCAGGCCTCTAGTTCGTTGATGTGAGACTGTAGATTTTGCGATGCGACTTTTGGGTCATGGTTAACGCTAATAAATGCTGTGTCGTCTGCAAATGTAGAGGTATGCGTGCTCAGGTTACGTTACATACATACACACATCCGGTTTTATATTTATAGATTCATGAAGGGATTTGCTTTAAGTTGCTTGTGGCATTACAGTACAAAATGGCTTTATTTGCCATGGTAATGAAACAATTTTTGCTTTTATTTGGTGAAATGCTATAATTTTTATATATCAAAAATTTAAATTCACATGCGCTTAGCAAAAATCTCGACTTTTATTCGAAATTTATAATACTGTCGTTAAATGCCCCCACCGGGGTGTGGGGGACATCTACAGGATATTTCACATTTTGGTGATTCATCTTCGGGACATAATTTGATGAAGTCAATACCTGGTATTCGGTAAAAATCTAAAATTTACAGATCTCAAGAAATCTTCACGATTTCTTGCGTTAGCGGATCTTCAAAGATCCTAGCTGGTACCACCGGAGTCAGTAGCCCCGGTGAAAAGGCACCAGCCGGCCTAACCGTTAGTATGCTTATTGTGAAAAACGCATTCTGTCGTTCATGGATATTGTCTTTGCGGTAGTTTTGCCTGTCCGCTGAAAGAATAATTTTGCGGATAATTTTTCCACCACCTGTGGAAAAGTTCGGCCTAAGAGAGGATATTCCCAAGGTGCTGTTGTTATTCAACAGAAGCTACTGGTATTTTTTTCAAAACGAAGGTTGATAGCTCCAGCTCCTAAGCAAGGGACGATTGTATAGATGTTGCTGTACTATCACTTTTAATTTCATTTGTGCTACAAGAGGGGATTCACATTTAAATTCTGCTGTAAATTTTATTATAATTGATGTTATCGCCTCAATATCAGTTTATTTGAGGTTGGCATATGAATATAAAAGCAAAATAAGACAAACATATTATTGCAGGTAAAAAATTAAGCTGATACAGATTGACCCAAGACTACAAATATATGGGCAGTTCCAGCGAAAAGTCTACTTTTTGTCACGTAACGCCAGAAGTAATTTAAATTGTTTCTCAAAAAATTGTATATATATAGTTGACTTTTTTAACAAAAGGGATAACGGTTGAGCAACATGGCCCTAAAATACAACCTTATTTGCATTCTGGCGTTAAATTAAAAAGAGTAGACTTTTCGCTGAAAATGCCCAAATGTACCTTAAAACGAGCAAAGATTTTTGTAAATTTGATAGCTTGAAAAATAAATCTTTATAAGTAAAGAGTTTACTAAAAAAGGTTTTATACAAAACGTCTTGCTCAATTCGCATTCTTATAGAGTTTTGTAATGCAAGTCAAAATCCACTTCCATTTTTTAACGTCACGCCAGCGCATATATTTTCTTATATCTGCAAATCCTTAGCGTCGATTGCTATAATTTTTTTTCTGAATTAGCACTATATTCAGAAATTAATTTGTATATATAAAAAAAACTTTTTACAAATTTGACTTCTTCATTTAATTTTTTTTTATATTTTTGTACAAATATCACGACGCGTCAAAATGTTCAATAGTGGCATTCAGGTGCGAAATTTATAATGCAAATTCAGTCACCGGAATGTCATAATATTGTTATATATACATTTAGTTGTATGTCATTTTTTTTTATTTATTGTTTGCGACGCAAACAGGTTATTTTTTCAATTAAATTTTAAATATAGAGTTACAATTCTATGTTAATAAATAAGCTCGAGGCCACAATTGATTTTTAATAAATTGTATTCTTTATTATTTTCAATATTTCCCCATCCTTTGGATGGCATCTTCAGGAATCTTAAAAATATAAATTAAAAACAAAAACATAAATCATTGAAACACCCTGTAACACTAATAATTATTTTACAGAAAAAAATATAAATACATATATAACAAACAGTAATAACAAAAAAGAAAAACTCACAATAAAAACGAGTAACAATATTAAAACACACAACGACTAATCGCGTTCACATGTAAAATTGCACTATTGATCCTTTCTCTTTTTATTTATAATATGCCTAAAGCTCTGTGCTATGTTGTCTACGTCACTCTTAAAGTTAATTCTCTTATCTTGTCTTATATTTATTATATGTAGCATCTCCAGTGTAAGTCGTTTATTATACCTCTCTTCTGTTTGTAATATTTGTACGGCGTCCAGTTTGGGTATGTGATTTCTATCCGCACAATGGGCTGCAAGTGCTGTTTTATGTGTCAGTGAACTATTTATACATTTGAAATCCGATTTGTGTCCTGCAATTCTCGTCTTTAATTTATTTTTGGTAGTTCCTACATATACTTGATCGCATACGTTGTTTCCATCACCATTGCACTCTATTTTATAAATAACGTTTGACTTTTCCATTTTATCCACTTTTGTTTTTGTGTTAGAAAACAGATTTCGAAGTGTGTTTTCTGATCTTGGCGCTGTTTTGTATTTTACTTTATTGTAAACTCCTGACTTTTCTATTCTTTCTGATATATGTGGTATATATGTCATTGATTTATAAATTCGCGGTTCTACTTCTTCTCTTGTGATGTTTTTCTTTTTCTTATTATTTTTTAATAGACTGTTGATAATATTTTGTGGAAAAGAGTTTTTCCCTAGGATTTCCTTAATCTTTTTGATATTTTCCTTATGAAATACCCTGTCGCTAATCATTAGTACCCTGTTTATAAGATTACTAGCCGTGTTCATGATGATATTTTTGGGTTGGCATGAATAAAAATTGATAATTCTTCCAGATGAAGTCGGTTTCTGGTACCAATCTATTTTAATTTTATTGTCTTTTCTTACAATCAGTGTATCCAAATATGGTAATCTTTCGTTTTCCTCTTCTTCAATTGTAAATTTGATTTGTTGGTGAAAACTATTAAGTTCGACTAGGGTGTCGTCTATTGCACTTGTATTAATAATCCCAAAGAGGTCGTCAACGTATTTTGTAAGAAGTCTGGGTTTAGTTTTCAGATTTTGAACGCAATTTTTGAGTAATTCCTCCATTACTATGTCTGCCACAATAGGTGAAGCTGGTGAACCCATTGGAAGGCCCTTACACTGAGTGTAAATTCTGTCTTTGTATTTGAAATACCTATTTTCTTTAATACAGAATTTTAATACCTTTAAGAAAAGTTCCTTGGGCATCGTTGTGTGTTGTTGTATTTCTGTCCACCTATTTTTGATAACATCTATAGCATAATCAACGGGAATACTCGGAAATAATGATATTACGTCAAACGAAATTAATCTTTCATCGTCACTTATTGCGGTATTATTAATCTTATTACTAAATTGCACTGCATCCCTTACATTAAATTCAGATGTTTCCGTAAGTCTATTAAGAATATTTACTGTAAACTTACAGAGTTCTCTTGATGGCGATTTAATTGATGAGCAAATAGGTCTTAAAGGAAATCCCTCTTTATGGATCTTCGGCAATCCGTATATTCTAGGAGCTAGTGCCGCGTCAGTTTTCATTCGTCTTTTTTCCATCACAGATATTGTATTGCACTTAAATAATTCTTCGACTAGATCATTGTTTTTCTTCTGTAGAGATGAAGTAGGATCTTTGGTTAATCTCCTATATGTCATTAGATCACTCAGAATCTCATTCATTCTAGTCTCGTAATCATGTTTTTCCATGGCCACTGTGACGTTGCCTTTGTCGGCATTTAATATCAGCACATTTTTATTTCTGTTCAAAAATGCTTTTGCCTGACCCACTGCGTTCAATACAAAACGCTCTCTTTTATCTAGACTTCGTTTATTCAGATGATTTTCTATCATCGTTGTAAACTTCGTTCGTGCAATTTCTTGTTGTTCTTTGTCTTCTAACGTTAAAATGCAGTCTTCGCCATCAGCAATGAATTTAAATAAAGGGAAGTGTTTGTTTTCTGTTGGAATCGTATGTTTCTGTCCTAGTGAAAGAACCCACCTAACATCCTCTGGTATGTGTATGTTGGTTTTGTTTACAAACCACTTGTCATTAAATACTATTTCCAATTCTTTTCTTTGTTTTTCCCTTAAGCTTTCAAACTTTCTTTTGTGCTTATTCTTAATTTCGCTGTTTTTCCTATTTAGAATTGTTGTTTCGCTACTCCAAAGTAGTTTTTGCTCATCGATAGTTAAATATTTATTAATATTTGTTTCTACCTCTCTTATTTCCTTTTTGTTGTATTTTAAAATCTCGTGTTTTTGTTTAATTAGTAAATTAAGTAATTTGATATGAAAGTTTCTTACGATTGTATTTAGGGAACTGTTTATTTTTGCAGGAACGGTTTCGTTGTAATCGAAAATTCCAAAAACATTCTTAGTTGAGTTATCTAAAAATTTTGGTGTAATACCCGTCCGCCTACATTTTATAAGAAATGTTATTGTAGATTTTGTGTTCAGTTGTTTAACATTTAGAGATTTATGTTTGTTGATATTTCCTCTTAAGGTATGATGTTTTCTTTTGATGTTGTTATAAACCATTTTGGTTTATTAAACGGCGTGCTTTCCGTGATATTCAATTATATTATCTTTATTCGGCCTTTAAATTTCCAATTCTATGTTAATAAATAAGCTCGA
Organism: Pollenia angustigena; assembly: GCA_930367215.1. Lineage (NCBI taxonomy): Eukaryota > Metazoa > Arthropoda > Insecta > Diptera > Polleniidae > Pollenia > Pollenia angustigena. The sequence goes on along the minus strand of OV884061.1, from coordinate 2,055,800 downwards.
GGCCACAATTGATTTTTAATAAATTGTATTCTTTATTATTTTCAATATTTCCCCATCCTTTGGATGGCATCTTCAGGAATCTTAAAAATATAAATTAAAAACAAAAACATAAATCATTGAAACACCCTGTAACACTAATAATTATTTTACAGAAAAAAATATAAATACATATATAACAAACAGTAATAACAAAAAAGAAAAACTCACAATAAAAACGAGTAACAATATTAAAACACACAACGACTAATCGCGTTCACATGTAAAATTGCACTATTGATCCTTTCTCTTTTTATTTATAATATGCCTAAAGCTCTGTGCTATGTTGTCTACGTCACTCTTAAAGTTAATTCTCTTATCTTGTCTTATATTTATTATATGTAGCATCTCCAGTGTAAGTCGTTTATTATACCTCTCTTCTGTTTGTAATATTTGTACGAAATTTAAAGGCCGAATAAAGATAATATAATTGAATATCACGGAAAGCACGCCGTTTAATAAACCAAAATGGTTTATAACAACATCAAAAGAAAACATCATACCTTAAGAGGAAATATCAACAAACATAAATCTCTAAATGTTAAACAACTGAACACAAAATCTACAATAACATTTCTTATAAAATGTAGGCGGACGGGTATTACACCAAAATTTTTAGATAACTCAACTAAGAATGTTTTTGGAATTTTCGATTACAACGAAACCGTTCCTGCAAAAATAAACAGTTCCCTAAATACAATCGTAAGAAACTTTCATATCAAATTACTTAATTTACTAATTAAACAAAAACACGAGATTTTAAAATACAACAAAAAGGAAATAAGAGAGGTAGAAACAAATATTAATAAATATTTAACTATCGATGAGCAAAAACTACTTTGGAGTAGCGAAACAACAATTCTAAATAGGAAAAACAGCGAAATTAAGAATAAGCACAAAAGAAAGTTTGAAAGCTTAAGGGAAAAACAAAGAAAAGAATTGGAAATAGTATTTAATGACAAGTGGTTTGTAAACAAAACCAACATACACATACCAGAGGATGTTAGGTGGGTTCTTTCACTAGGACAGAAACATACGATTCCAACAGAAAACAAACACTTCCCTTTATTTAAATTCATTGCTGATGGCGAAGACTGCATTTTAACGTTAGAAGACAAAGAACAACAAGAAATTGCACGAACGAAGTTTACAACGATGATAGAAAATCATCTGAATAAACGAAGTCTAGATAAAAGAGAGCGTTTTGTATTGAACGCAGTGGGTCAGGCAAAAGCATTTTTGAACAGAAATAAAAATGTGCTGATATTAAATGCCGACAAAGGCAACGTCACAGTGGCCATGGAAAAACATGATTACGAGACTAGAATGAATGAGATTCTGAGTGATCTAATGACATATAGGAGATTAACCAAAGATCCTACTTCATCTCTACAGAAGAAAAACAATGATCTAGTCGAAGAATTATTTAAGTGCAATACAATATCTGTGATGGAAAAAAGACGAATGAAAACTGACGCGGCACTAGCTCCTAGAATATACGGATTGCCGAAGATCCATAAAGAGGGATTTCCTTTAAGACCTATTTGCTCATCAATTAAATCGCCATCAAGAGAACTCTGTAAGTTTACAGTAAATATTCTTAATAGACTTACGGAAACATCTGAATTTAATGTAAGGGATGCAGTGCAATTTAGTAATAAGATTAATAATACCGCAATAAGTGACGATGAAAGATTAATTTCGTTTGACGTAATATCATTATTTCCGAGTATTCCCGTTGATTATGCTATAGATGTTATCAAAAATAGGTGGACAGAAATACAACAACACACAACGATGCCCAAGGAACTTTTCTTAAAGGTATTAAAATTCTGTATTAAAGAAAATAGGTATTTCAAATACAAAGACAGAATTTACACTCAGTGTAAGGGCCTTCCAATGGGTTCACCAGCTTCACCTATTGTGGCAGACATAGTAATGGAGGAATTACTCAAAAATTGCGTTCAAAATCTGAAAACTAAACCCAGACTTCTTACAAAATACGTTGACGACCTCTTTGGGATTATTAATACAAGTGCAATAGACGACACCCTAGTCGAACTTAATAGTTTTCACCAACAAATCAAATTTACAATTGAAGAAGAGGAAAACGAAAGATTACCATATTTGGATACACTGATTGTAAGAAAAGACAATAAAATTAAAATAGATTGGTACCAGAAACCGACTTCATCTGGAAGAATTATCAATTTTTATTCATGCCAACCCAAAAATATCATCATGAACACGGCTAGTAATCTTATAAACAGGGTACTAATGATTAGCGACAGGGTATTTCATAAGGAAAATATCAAAAAGATTAAGGAAATCCTAGGGAAAAACTCTTTTCCACAAAATATTATCAACAGTCTATTAAAAAATAATAAGAAAAAGAAAAACATCACAAGAGAAGAAGTAGAACCGCGAATTTATAAATCAATGACATATATACCACATATATCAGAAAGAATAGAAAAGTCAGGAGTTTACAATAAAGTAAAATACAAAACAGCGCCAAGATCAGAAAACACACTTCGAAATCTGTTTTCTAACACAAAAACAAAAGTGGATAAAATGGAAAAGTCAAACGTTATTTATAAAATAGAGTGCAATGGTGATGGAAACAACGTATGCGATCAAGTATATGTAGGAACTACCAAAAATAAATTAAAGACGAGAATTGCAGGACACAAATCGGATTTCAAATGTATAAATAGTTCACTGACACATAAAACAGCACTTGCAGCCCATTGTGCGGATAGAAATCACATACCCAAACTGGACGCCGTACAAATATTACAAACAGAAGAGAGGTATAATAAACGACTTACACTGGAGATGCTACATATAATAAATATAAGACAAGATAAGAGAATTAACTTTAAGAGTGACGTAGACAACATAGCACAGAGCTTTAGGCATATTATAAATAAAAAGAGAAAGGATCAATAGTGCAATTTTACATGTGAACGCGATTAGTCGTTGTGTGTTTTAATATTGTTACTCGTTTTTATTGTGAGTTTTTCTTTTTTGTTATTACTGTTTGTTATATATGTATTTATATTTTTTTCTGTAAAATAATTATTAGTGTTACAGGGTGTTTCAATGATTTATGTTTTTGTTTTTAATTTATATTTTTAAGATTCCTGAAGATGCCATCCAAAGGATGGGGAAATATTGAAAATAATAAAGAATACAATTTATTAAAAATCAATTGTGGCCTCGAGCTTATTTATTAACATAGAATTGGAAATTTAAAGGCCGAATAAAGATAATATAATTGAATATAGAGTTACGCTAAGTTTCAGATTGGATATTCTTTTGTAAGTAAAGTTTTTATTCAAGTAAAAAATATTTTACACAAATTATTATTACATAAAAACATACGTACTTGTTTTTATGATAAAAAAAAACAAACAGGTAACGAGTTATTAAAACCATTATTTTAAAATATTCGTGTTCGAGAAATATTTGCGAAGATATTCGTATTCAGGAATATTGAAAATGTATATTCGTAACATCACTTATATATACATTCGAACTTTCCTATAATAAATCTGCAACAAAATCACTTCATTTTATAGAAACTTCATTTTTAATCCAAACTGATTGAGTGTTTTAGTTTGGATTAAACTCTTTTACACGGCAGTTATCGAGTTGAGCATCGCATTATCAAAATTGCCAAAACGGCAAGTTCAAAGCCTTTTGGTTTAAGTGCTTTACTGCTTGTGTTTTATATTTTAAGAATAATTGCATTGTCTCTTTAAATACTTAATTAACTGCTGAAAAGAGTCCCACACTTTTTAGCTTAATGTATGTATATCCTTTTTAAGCCGATATCCATTAGCAGCTAGTGTTTTAAACGATAAGTTTTTTTATAATTTTATTATAACTAAATAAATTATATAATAGTCTGGTAGTGTATAAAGTCATTTCTGAAAAATTGTAGGAATAGAACTATTACAAAAAAGCTTTATAAAATACATAACTGAAATTAAGCTCATAAGAATAAATTCGAAAAATGAAAAATGTTGAATATAATATAAAGTTACCTTCGGAAGGAAATAATTCCCAGTTTCTATTTGTTAAAATAGTTGAGTTTAATACATTCAATTTATAAAGTAACACTATCCAGTGAGACACAAAGAATGCTGACGAAGGCCGTAGCGGGCCAGAAAATGCATTACATTCTGCTGGTGTCTAATAATTGTAAATTTTTCTGTACATTCAATATACCTCATTGCTTTCCAACGAAAGGCTAAGGTAAAATGTAAATAGAAAATACAATATAATAGTCTGGTAGTGTATAAAGTCATTTCTGAAAAAGTGTAGGAATAGAACTATTACAAAAAAGCTTTATAAAATACATAACTGAAATTTAGCTCATAAGAATAAATTCGAAAAATGAAAAATGTTGAATATAATATAAAGTTACCTTCGGAAGGAAATAATTCCCAGTTTCTATTTGTTAAAATAGTTGAGTTAAATACATTCAATTTATAAAGTAACACTATCCAGTGAGACACAAAGAATGCTGACGACGGCCGTAGCGGGCCAGAAAATGCATTACATTCTGCTGGTGTCTAATAATTGTAAATTTTTCTGTACATTCAATATACCTCATTGCTTTCCAACGGAAGGCTAAGGTAAAATGTAAATAGAAAATACAATATAATAGTCTGGTAGTGTATAAAGTCATTTCTGAAAAATTGTAGGAATAGAACTATTACAAAAAAGCTTTATAAAATACATAACTGAAATTTAGCTCATAAGAATAAATTCGAAAAATGAAAAATGTTGAATATAATATAAAGTTACCTTCGGAAGGAAATAATTCCCAGTTTCTATTTGATAAAAGAGTTAAGCAATAAGTCCACCCCATGAGTAAAAACTTTAAAGAAAAATCCCACATCGGAGCGAAATTTTCGTTCACAGCACACACGTGTCTGTCAAAATTGTTATCGTATTGATTTTCTCTTTTGTTCTTATATTTAGCAATCACATAAAAGAAATTTTTTTAAACAATTCTTTGTATGAACACAAAAATGCATAAGAGTCATATTTATATTAAAAAAATTTTTTCATTGTAAAGAAAAATTCACCGTACGGATAGGAAACTGCACTAAGATTTAAACGAAAAAGCAGTGTTATAAAATAAATACATAATAGGGAGGGTTTCATTGTAAAGTTCAGTGTATAGGAATTCGATTGTATTTCAAAGGTTATAGGTTTATTTGTTTTGTCAGTTTTTTAAATTTTTTCTAAGGATTTCAGTCAATTTTGAATACCATAAATTTCAAAACAAAACTGACATAGCTTAAATAGCTAAAAACATGTTCGATATAAAAATGAGGGCTCGCTATAACTGTGTTCGTTTAATGCTTTGTTCACACTTGGGGTTTTAAGCGCGTTTAAGAATCTGAAATCATTTAAGCTCTAATCACATGAAAATCGAGATGATTATCCATACATTTAAGTGATTTTTTAAACACTTCAAATTAGCATGACTAATACTAAATCATAGTTGGAATGCTCTGAACATACCTCAAACTGAGTGCGATGTAGAATCGGCAACGATGTAGAATCAGTACACCTCTCACGTGTACAATCGACCACGATTTCTTCTTAATGTTTTTATTTCGTCCTTAAATAATCTATAAATTTTCACAATTTCATCATAATTATGTTTACAATAATCTTCTGATAACTTTAGTAAAGTATTTTTTTTTTTATAAATTTTTAATACTTTACGGATATATAAATTTGTTTGCTGTGTTTTATTTATTTATCAACTTTAATCTTAATCATCTGAAATGTAATGTGAACGGCTTTGATTAACTTAAACATTTTGCTTAAACGCGTTTAAAAACCCAAGCATAAAGTTAAATCAATAGGACCAGAGATAAGTGCTCGCTATAAACATGTTACGGTGTTTTCGAGGTTCGTTTTAACCGTGTTTTTCTGTAATATTTTGCATATAAACTTTATCACAAAAAACCTCAAATGCATATATACATATACATATGTTTTATTAACATACCACTATTACTTGTAATAGCACTGATATACAATTTTTTTTTATTTTTTTAACTTGTTTATCGTTTATTGCATCTGCTCACCTTTGTCGAAAATTAAATAAGACTTTTATTTAAAACTAGTTGTTGTTTGTTTTTTAGCACTGAATTTTAAGTATAAAAATTTGTAAACATATGATTTTAGAACTTGGATTTTTTACTTAAATTTGTTTCTTATTATATTTATTTTGTATTTTTTTGTTTAATATTTAACTTTTTATGGATGTATGTTTACGCATCTATCGCTAGAAAATAAATGAACGTATGTAACGGTTGCTCCACGTTCTTTATATACCCTGACTCTAAGCAGGGTTAAAAAATTATTTAAAATATAAAAGGAAACACATATAATGATCACGTAAAAAATTTATATAAATACAATTATTTAAATTTTAACATTACGGTTGTTGTGATTGTCACACGCTTTATAATATAAAAATAAATAGTATTTAACACCATTCATCCGTCCATTCAAAAATGTACTGGTGATCATTACTTGATTTATTTATATCAACACGCTGGTGGCAGTATTAGAATATACATACTTATGTATTTATGTAGCTCGGCTTAACATCTATGCATCCAAACAAACATCCATTAATTTATTAATTCACAACAACGACCAAATGAACCACCATTATATATCTATCTATCTATCTGTCTGCATACATACTATAGATATCTAGTACAGAAACATGAAGTGAGCAAAAATTGTTAAATAGTCATTTACAGAACGCATGTGATGCTGGTAAATACAATACAAACTTACTGTTTTACTCGTTATCAGGCAGCATAAAATTTGCTTTAAAAAAGCGTAAAACATGCTTTAAAAAATATCCGTAACAATCCTATTCTTATTTAAAACGAAATTAATTTTCATAGTTTGTTTTTTTTAATAAGAATATTAATCAAAATCAGAGCAGAATTAAATTTATAATTTTTACTTCGCAAGTAATAAAGGTCAAGCCCGACCGTTTGATACCCTGCACCACAGTATATATAGACAAATATTTGAGAGTGTACCCTATTTGGGACACATGGGCAATCACGGACCGCAATAACAAAATTATGTTATGAGGTTAAGAATCATATAAGAGTTCTTTGTGCTGAATATTATCTAGAAATTTGCATCTATTTAAAAATTTTCCTATTTAAGGATTTTAAAAAGTAGGTTTATATGAGACTTAGGAAGGATCAATTCTTTACCTTCCAGCACAAAATTTTGCCATGACAAATTAGCTACTATATTTTCGGCAGTAGTATTTGTATGCGATAAAATTTTATACACAAAAATTTTTATTTGAGCCGCACAGTGGCTGAAAATCGTTTTTCACCAGCCAAACATTTTTAACTTTTGAACCGATAAAGATTAATTTTGCAAGTGGAGAGAAGAGTTCTCAAACTTTCCTACAGTTTTAATTTTATTAAAATCGGTTTAGCAGTTGTTGAGAAATTTAAGGTTAAAGTTGAACTTTTGATGTTTCTTAGCATTTAGTATGAAAATGCTTTTGATTGAGATTGAAAAAAGTGCTTTGCTTTAAGCACTTTTTAATCTACATAGCTTCAAAATTTCATTATGATATCTTTATTTGTGTCAGATTTATAGAATGTCAAACCATAAAATTATTATTTGTTGACTCATATTGAAAGCCCTTTCATTCATTTACACCATAGAAATAATAATTTTTATGTTTGGCACTCCATGAAACTTACATGGATAGAGATATCACAATGAAATTTTGAAGCTATGTAGACCGAAAGATCTTAAAACAGTGGACTAAAAAGCAACCCCATTTGTGATTAAGAAAAACTCGAAATTTCCAATCCCGGAAAAACAAAAATGGCAAAACTGTCACTATTTACCACTCGATATTGATCAGAACTTTCCAGTTTTGAATGATTAGAATTTTTACTTAACTTGATTTTTTTGTTCGAAAAATTTTACATTTTTTTGGATAGGACATGTGGGAGAAACAACGGTCAAAATGACTAAAAATTGCTTTCACATGCAATCTCATAACGTTTTCTTTCGGAAAATTTACACATTTTTATTTATTTCTGGAGAAAATATTGTTTTATCAGCGAAAGAACATATCCATCATATTGTTACGAAAGTTACTTTAGTTAAGAATTAGATTAATTTATAAGTTATCTTGTATTGATTAGTTATGTAGTATTTGTGTAAAAATCAATGTACAGATGTAAAGTTAAAATTGTTGTGCATAATTGTATTTCAACTCCACTGAAAATTCTATAATGTTCGTTAATAACTCCTAAAAGTATGCCTCAGTATAAGATGCCTAATAACTCAATTAATTCAGCAATATAGATAGTAACTATAGCTCAATCTGTTTAATTAACAAAATAGCCGTTATGAGGCGAACTTTCTAGAGACATCTAGACGATATTAGTATCAACTACACGTCTGGGCTAGAGTATAAATAGAATCGCAAGAGAGGATAATTCTAAGTTCAGACTTTGCCAATAACGCATCACGCGGAGAAAATTATAAACATTGTAATGAGTGAATAAAAGCTGTAAATTACGGTAATTAAAGTGACTAAGTTCTAAATAAAGCTGTGTAAATAATAAATAAGTGTTATGAATTAAAGTGTTGTGTTTATTTAATTTTATTAAAGTGCAATAAAGAACTCAAGGTGATTTTTGGGCTTAAAATAGCACTTATAGCAGACTTATTAAAATACAAATTTCGTTTAAAAAAAAAGTTGATATTCATTAGTTAAGAAATTAGTTTAAGAAATGCAATTCATAAAAATATAATTTATTTTGTTGAAATAAATAAAATATAATAATAAAATACTACTGGAAAAACTGTAGCGTGAATTAAGTAATTTAATTAAAATACAATATTTTATAATATGTATAAAAAATATAATATTTTGTTCTTTATTGTTCAAAATATATTTCAAAACTAAACTTAAAATTTTTATACAAATGAACATTATTTCAAAGAAAGAAAATTTATAAAATTAATATTGATATATAAAAATTATATAGTATGTATATATACAGTATAATAACAAGGATATTGGGTTTAGTAACATATACGTAACTACTCCCCCAATTAGCTAAAGACACTCCCGAGTCGTTATTATATACATATAATTATTTTATAATATTTTTTTATACAATTGAATAAACAAGAAACATTTAATAATAAAACAGTTCAAGAAATAATATTTATATTATAAAGTATATACTAATACACAAATAAGAAACTAAGAAGAAATTTTAATTCAATAAGACTCAATTACATAGTATAATAGAAATGTATACTATTTTTATTATTTGAACAGAATATAGTTAGATTTAATTTCGTTTTTTTTTATATTTTAATATGTTATTTTAAAGTTTTATTTCTGAGACGCGGAATCCGACTCCGAAACGAAGAGTTTTTATTTCCACCCTCAGAAGGAGTTTTAAACTTATTAACGTCAACCATTCCATCGTACTTTGTTTTCCTTTTTATATTTGAACTATGGATATTTTCTAATTTATTTAAACGAAATTTAGGTTCTTCCTTGTGTCTTAAGGACTTGTAGTTTCTAATATATCCTATATCCCTTTGTTCAAAATATTTTTCTCTAAATTTATTCCTTTTCTTTATATAGTAATTTTTTGATAAAACTAATCTGTTGTATATATCTTCTCGATTGCAATAACCGTATTCAACGCTAATCGGCTTTTCTTTAATAACAGAATGATAACTATTATTATAAAATTCTACGGATTTACTAATTTTCTCTTTTATACTCATTGATTTTTCCTCGATTGTTAATATCCTAATTTTTTCGCTTAGTGTGTTATGCAATCTTTCAACATCAGCATTTCCTGTATGATTATTAGGTTTTACAAGATGATACTCAATATTCTCGTTTCGTAAAAAATCTTTTATGTTAATGCTCTTGAACTCATTGTCGGTTATTAATTTACTAAAATAACCTTTTTGTGATTTATATAGTCTAAGTTTTTCTATTATAGTTTGATTTGTTCTATCCTCCAAATAATAAACCGTAGCAAATTTTGAAAATTTGTCAATAAATGTTAAAAAGTTCGACTTAGAATTTGTATAAATATCCATGTGAATAATTTGGCTTAGATCATTTGGAGTTTCCGTAATATTAAATTCAGCTCTAATGGGATTTCTATCAAATTTTGCACGATTACATATATCACAATTGTTTATATATCTCTGAATTAAGACCTTTAAGTTTGGAAAATAAATTTTTCTTTTCAATCCCTCATAGTTTTCATTTATTCCTGTATGACCTGTTTCATAACGGTGATACAAGTGGATTTGTTTATAAGTTTCATCTTCGGATGGCATATCCAAAGCATGATACGAACATCTTACAAACTTTAAAGCATTATTTCCCCCATATAATTCTATAATTTTCCGTTGAAGTATGTTATATTTGTGGTCATCTAGTTCAGTAAAAATGCCTACCTTTCCTTTTTCTATATTCTGGTTTAGAATGTTTTCCAAACCATCTTCCAGCTCATAAGAACTTATATATACTTTCCTATTCCCATGTTTTATCTCAAATTCTATTGTTTTATTTTCTGTCAAAATTATTTGTGTTTTAAATCTATTAACAATAGTATCTAAAATACCAATATGATCACATCCTTCTTCTGACTGAGAATGAACAGTTGCTATAGTCGTACCTGCATTATTACATATGCATTCGTTATCACCTTCATTATCAAAAAAATTTATTTCACCGGAATTAGTATTTATTCGGCTTAGAAAACCTTTAATATAATGTATAGAAAAATTTAAATCACTAAGCTTAATCATCCATCTATAAAGTCTAGGATTTAATTCTCTGCTTTCTTTCTTTATAAATAACCATTTTAATGGCTGATGATCAGAGAGAATTTCAAATTTTACACCAAACAAGTAGGGCCGAAAATAATTTGTGGCCCAAACTATTGCCAAAAGTTCTCTTTCAATTGCCGAATAATTTCGTTCATGATTGTTTAAGGTTCTGCTAGCAAAACAAATAGGATGGTTATTTTGTTGTAAAACAGCTCCAATTGAATTTAAACTAGCGTCAGTAACCAATTGAAATGATTTGCCGAAGTCCGGATACTTAAGAACAGGACTTTCGGTTAAGATTCTTTTCAATTTTTCAAACGAATTAATAAAATTTGGATCATTTGCGTCCAACTTAACACCCTTTTTTAAATACTTAATCATAGGATAAGCAACTTTGGAATAGTCCCTAATAAACTTTCTATAATAGCCAGTAAGACTAAGAAAAGATTTTATTCCTTTAATCGTAGTCGGTAATTTTAAATTAAGTTTAGTATTAACCTTTGCTGGATTTGGCTTAACTCCTTCTGGTGTTAAAACATGGCCTAAATACAAGGTTTCCTTTGCAAAAAACTTGCATTTATTTATCTGGATTTTGAGATTTGCTTCCCTCAATTTATTAAAAACTATTCTTATATTGTTAAAATGTTCTTGAAAACTGGTAGAAAAGATTAAGATATCATCTAGATATACTACACATATCTTATTTATAAGATCACGAAGTACATAGTTAATCAACCGTTGAAATGTAGCCGGTGTATTCTTCAAACCAAAAGGCATTCTGATAAATTCATAATGTCCATATGGCGTTGAAAATGCAGTTTTTGGACGATCTTCCTCCCTTACCAGAATCTGGTGAAAACCCTTAGCTAAGTCAATAATTGTAAAGTACTGAGCTTTACCCAATTTATCTAAAATAGCATCTATATTAGGAATAGGAAATTTGTCGTCAATTGTTATTTCATTAAGCTTACGGTAATCAATAACTATTCTCCATTTTTCTTCCCCAGAATTATCAATTGTTTTGGGAATAATCCACAATGGACTGTTATATGGTGAGCTACTTTCCTTTATTATACCATGTCGTAACATATCCTCAATTTGGTTACAAATTTCCTGTTCATGAATTTGTGGATAACGATATATCTTAGTGTAGACCGGTCTATCATGTAATGTTTTTATATTATGTTGTATTACATCGGTGTTTCCTAATTTTTGTCCTTCAAGAAATATTAAATCCTCATATGTGGCTAAAATAATTCTCAAAGCGGACTGTTCTTCTTCATTCAATCCATCATATAAATTTCTCAAAATATTTTGATTTATACTGATCGCATATAATTGGTGGATCTCAACATTACTATAAGAAAAAGTTCTTGTAAAATCTAGTATACAACCATTTATAGTCAAAGTCTCATTCCTATAGTCCAGAATAGAATTTAACGGTTTTAGAATATTCCCACCTATAATTGCATCGAACTTTTTCCCACTAAAGTCTGCGAGTTTCCATGTCATTGTTGCATCTTCCCTAAATTCCTTAGGTAATTTAGTTATAATTTCGTATTCTATAATTGTCCTGCCATTCAAAGAAAAAAGTATTATAGGGGTCGTAAGTTTCAATCTTTTATATTGTGGAAATTTTTTCTGGTTTATTAATGATATAGTTGAACCTGAATCAATAAGAACATCTATTTCCTCATTATCAATAGTAATTCGTATTATGGGAAGTGTTTGGTTGAAGCGATTATATGAAAATTTACTTTTTGTTCAAAGCTATCATCTACCTCTTGAATATGATCTATTTCCATTTGAGAGTTATTATTTTGTCTAAAATTACCACTATTATTTTGAGAATTATTATTTTGCCTAAAATTACCACTATTATTTTGAAAAAAGTTCCTTTGATTACTGTCAGAATTTGTATTAATTAAATTCTTAGACTGATTTATAAAATTTCTAGAATAACAAGATCCATGACCTCCATTTGAAATATAACTTCTATGACTTACATTATTGTTTTGTCTAAAAAAACTATTTCGATTAGAACGATTTAAATTACCCTCGTTTATACCGTTGATATTTGAATAATCCCTAATTCTATCACTGCTTACAAAAGTACGATGGTTTTGATTATATTCATTTTTTATAAGTTTAGTTTTACTTATTTCATTTCTTATTAAACCTTCTCTATTCAGCAAGTTAAAAGAGTCTCTTAGTGAGTTAACATTTCTATTAATTATAACTGATGCTAAATTAATGTCTATATTATTTAAAAATGTTTTTAAAATAATTTTTTCTGCATTTAAAGGACTAAATTCTACAGGTTTTTCCCTATCATATTCATATTTTTCATTAATCTTACATAAAATGTTTTTTAAACAATTAAAATAATTTATAATACCATCATTCTTTGTAGAAAATGCATCCTGGTATAGTTGATGGTAAGATTCCTTTACGCCAAAGTTATTAATTAAAGCCTCTTTTGCTTCTTCCCAACTGGCATTAGGGCCCAATGTTCTCATTACATGAAGCGCCTCACCTTGCAGTTTATTCAATATAATTCTTTTGTAGATATATTGTTTTACATCTGGTTCTGACTCCACAATAGCAATCACACTCTCAACTTCTCGTAAAAATGAAGTTAGGGCATATGAATCATCTCCTCGATATATATTTATTTTATGGGCATCTTTTAATATATCGTTAATTGATAACGACATTGGCTGCATTTTGCTTCAACAATCTAATTTCTTAATTTTGTCTATTTAATTATTTAGTGCTTATAATTAAATATTTGTTATTAACAATGGAAGCTTTTGCTTTGCAAAACTTAAGTTTTAAGTTTGTTCAATAACCGACTGCGCCAATTAAGTAATTTAATTAAAATACAATATTTTATAATATGTATAAAAAATATAATATTTTGTTCTTTATTGTTCAAAATATATTTCAAAACTAAACTTAAAATTTTTATACAAATGAACATTATTTCAAAGAAAGAAAATTTATAAAATTAATATTGATACATAAAAATTATATAGTATGTATATATACAGTATAATAACAAGGATATTGGGTTTAGTAACATATACGTAACTCGTGCGTTATGTAGCGTGCGTCACAAATCACAACATTTTTTGGCTGCGAATAAGTGCGTTTAGAATTCTCTTATAGTCATATTTCTTTAAGGATTAAGATTTTGTATACCTTATCATGCCAAATTCGCTAAAAATTAGGAAAACGCACTTCAACCTTTGAAGTTACTTCCACTTTTGGTAGCGTGCATCACAAAACTTTGTAATCAATTATTTCGCAACAAATACTTGCTAAGAAATTATGATATATACCATTCGTAAGTACATATTAATGTCACTAAATGCTATATAAAAGTTGAAGCTATCTTTTTTGAAAGACCAAAAATGATTATTTTTCAATCAGAAAACGCGTGCGAATGTAGCGTTCGTCACGCAGGATTTGCCCATATACATTAGGACGGGTCGATTTTTTTTTTAAATCGTATAGCAAAGTGGTAATCTACTTAAAATTCTAAGAAAATTCTCCGAAGACACCATGGGTCTAAAAAAAAATCGTAACCCGAGTATCTCAACTTGAAAATTTATATGCCCGCCTTTGCAAAAAAAAAAAAAATTTTTTCGAAAAATTGCTTTTTTTCTTAGAATTTTATGTAGAGTACGTTTTTGCTAAACGATTTTTCATTTTTTTTTTCATCCACACAAATTGACCCGCCCTAATATACATACACTCGCCTCGAATATATCACTATACTTATAAAAAAGGCATAAGAATTTAACAACACAACATACTATGGCTTTAACAACACAGGTTACGAAACTTTTTTAATGCGCGACAATAAAAGAACATAGGAAATCTGGAGATATCGCAGATAAATGCCGATAAATGGGGGCAATTAAAAGAAAGCCATACCACTGGAAAATAGCAAGGTAATTTATGAAGCTGGGATTAGTTTTTAGCGAACAATGGCTTGAAAACAACACCGAAGTTGATATACCATGTGAATGCAAATGGTTGTTATCGTCATGGAATAAATTTGCTTTACCAATTAACAGACAAGGGTTTTTACCACTGGAAATCATAGCAGATGAAAATGGTAGAGAATACCCATGGGGGAAAGGATGAGACAAGAACTAGATTTTCAAATAGAATTACACTTTTTAAGAGGAACATACGGAACACACAAAAAAGAAAAATTTATTTTAGCCATATATGAAAAAACTAACACATTTTTGAAGAGACACAAGGACATAATTATACTCCAATCAGTTAAGGAAACTAAACAGTTGCAATCTACAGGAAAGAATATGAAAGTTAAATGGAAAAATTACTCGAGGACAAAAATACTTACCAAGTTATGAACATGGTCCCTACCAGCAAACTAGTCAGAACTAATAACAGTATTATGAAGAAGTGAACATAAAATTCACGAAACGTCAGGAAAATTAAATTAAAAATTTTAATTTTCACAAATGGAGTTATGCTTCACCAGCTAAATGTATATAAACAAATATATATGTAAATATAAACAATAGAAAGTGGCCAAAAATAAAGAAAAAACAAATACAACATACCATTGCTTAACCCTTAAATGCGCAACGTCTTGTATCTTAATGAAAAAAATATATTGAACGTAAATAAGAAAAAAAAAATTAAAACTGCGTTTTTATTTTTTCAATTTTTTGTTTTGTTGTAGTTTTATTAAGGAAAAACTGGTTGTATCTTATGAGATACACTGCGCACTCCACACACAAAGAGAAACGCATAAACAATGAAAGGATTTTTTAAGTGCAGTTTATTTTTAATATGAATAAAATTAAAAATTACTGTGATTGTATTAAATATAATTCAAATTCATTTAGTTAAATTTAAATTCACAAAACTAGGACCACGAGGGGAGTTAGAGGGCAATTTCTGCCTCTCCGAAACTATCCAACAGAATTTAATCAAATTTAAAACATAGATAGATCCCTACTTACATTAGGTATACATTTTGTAAGAAATAGGACCACGAGGGAGGTAGGGGGAAATATCTGCCTCTCCAAAACTATCTAACAGATTCGAATGAAATTTAAATGAAATAGATCCCTATTTAGATAGGCACATAAGCTATGAATGTTTTACAAAATAGGATTACAAGAAGGGGGAACGTAGTAGCAGACGCCGGGTATCCGCTAGTTATAAATACATTTAATATCTTAAAGATTATAATAATACCACTGACCTATCATTATTATTTGACCAATAGTCTCTTGAGTTATGTAGGTTGAAATATCTCATATTATGTAAAATACCAATTATCTTTCGCAATTCTAAAACAATGAAGGAACATTTTTCATAGCAAATCGCAAAGTTTCCTCAATTATATAATTTTCCAATCTCTCAGGTAATTGGTAACGACAAGGCTGATACGGAGTAGCTAATGATTTGATATCATCAGGCAGAGAGCTATCGCCCTTTAACTCTACTTTCTGACTGAAGAATTGCATATAACCCTGTTTTTTATATATATTTTTCAATTGCAGAAGCTTTTGGATCGAGGAAAACATTTTGAAATTTTGAGGAAAGTAAATCAAATGACGTTGGACTTGATGGTAAGTCCTGTGAGTGCATTGAGCACTGATTAGCTGCCGACACTTGTAAGCTCGCAGCTGAGGAACTGGATGCAGTAGGATTTGATAATAAACTATTTCTGGAAACGCGGGATAGGATGAAGGTATCCGTTCTCAAATTTGGTACTAGGGTATTTGAGGTACAAAATTGTACTTGACCAGGATACAGAAGGGTACTAACTAGCCTTAGCAGGTACTTAGCGTGCAGCTACAGGAAAATGTATTGGGCTTGAGAACAGATTATCATCGTTCATAAATGCAATAAACGAGTCATAAATTGACTCTAACGATATTTTCCGATCCTTTCTCCGGATCAAAGTCATTATCAATCAGGACAACATTTTAATTTTTAGAGGAAACTATATTTGGAATTTAAATTTCATCATCACTATTTTTATCAGTGCAGTCATAAAGAAATTCTGCGCTGTTTCAAGAAATTTTACATATTTTATCATTTGTCATTTTGGATCTACCAATACGTCTGAACGCATTCATATTCATATCGTTACCTAAAACGCAAAAGGCCTAACTAACCATAAATTAAAGATCGACTTTTTCATTGATTCTGATGTTTTGCATCAACACAAATGTCTCAAAACATTTTAGTATCTTTCGACCAAAATTTGCAATTGTATTAGCAAAAAACAAAAGGCCCTAATTACAAAAGATTATATGATAAACACTAAAAGGCCTAACTAAGAGTTTCCATAATGTGCAACATTGTCAATTGTCGAAGCAACTGGTAGGTTTTACAAGAAATATAGAAGACAAATAAATTATAAATAGTTTAAGGCAATACTTATCCTGTAAAATTTTCAAAATGTTTGATAGGGCCTTTTGCATTTAAGGTGACGATATTTGTAATTATAATTAGAATAAAAAAATTTAAGTAGCAAGCGAAAAGAACTTATGTCAAATAACTAAACAAGAAGAACACACAATACAAACAATCTACATAAAGCAGTAACAGCCAACATTCCTTATTTGTGTGGAATGCGCAATGTGTCTTTTAAGATACAACCACTATATACGATTTTTTGACGAAAGTATAAATCAGACCGCATTGAAAATTTCTGTATGGTTTAAGAACATTATTTCAATCAAAATATATTTTTCTGGAGTAAATTCGTGAACAAAATAATGCAAATAAAATTGGGTAAAGCTTAGCTTCATTTATAAAAGTACGAATTTTAAAATTTTGAATCTACGGCTCTGTATTTTTCAGAAACGATCCATTTTTGATAAAGAAATTAATCCAGCATAAAAGAAAAAAGTGTTGTTAGTGGTAATCAGCAAAATTTTTTTAGTTTTTTTAATAATTATGGAGATAGCAGCAGTTTTATTGGTTGTATCTTTAAAGATACAATGCGCATTTAAGGGTTAAAGTCTGCTTTCCTACCAATATAAAAAATGTTTTACCCACTATTGATAACCTAGCATTTACACATGCCACTACCAGTTCGAAAAACTCAATACACTCACACTTTTTTACTAAACACTCATGTTTTTCGCAATGGCAGCTCCAGTGGCAGTAAAAATTGCATGCGAGTGGGAATTTGGCACTTGCATGCCACTAAATGTCAAAACGATAAGCAAAGTTGCCCTGTTAAAAATTAGATGGAAATTTACTGGATTATTGTCAAACTGTAATTAAAGTTTTAACTTGTTAAATGTAATTATGATTAATTTTTTTAAACGTGCATTAATAAAAGCAACCCTGTAGTAAATAAAATAGTCAGTTGTAAAAAACACTAACTATAAATTAACTTTTTTTTAAATGACTACAAATTGGTTTAAATCTCATGCAGATATCAACCAAAAAGGCACACGTAAAACACAAATAAAAGCAAAATAAGAAAACAAGCATGCCATGAAGTCAAATGAAAAAAATATATACAAACATTATAAAATTATTAAAAATTAAATCAATAGAAATCTGTTTTATGTACTAGCAATTATATGGCGTATTTATTTCAGGACTATTATATATCATTTAGGGCAGTTTAATGCAAAATTTTCATAAATAATTATTTCTATATATTAAAATATATAAAGATATACATATGTATGGTATGCATGTTCATATGTACATATATTTTTTTGACAAAAATTATTTAAAATTTAAATAATTTATTATCAACTGACAATACTTTTAATTAATTACAAATAGGTTGAAAAATAAGTAGTTAGCAGTCAGTTAAAAAGTCATGCAAAGCTGGCCAATTGACTACTGCCTATGACATGCCTATGTTATAATAATGAGTTGTCGATAAGGAAAAAAGTCACTTAATCAACTAGATATGGTTATAAAAAACCCGTTTGAAGTTAGTTATAAATGGGTTTGATTTCCTACAGGGAAGTTTGTTAATTATAGAACATTTATATTATAAAAATAGTACTGACCTAAATAAATGTACACAATTTCCCAAAAAAATGGGCTTATATTATATACTCGGTAACTCTATTTTATAAAGAAAACAAAACTAAACAGAAATATAACTAAAAATTATAATTTGTGGAAAAATGGAAATGAAATTGAGCCAAGAAAATATTTTCAAGCAAATTAATTTATACCGGTCTCGCCCACTATTGTGGGATATGAGAAGCAAATCGTATGGGCGTAACGATTTGAAAAACAAGGCCTACGAATCAATTGGATAAGAAATGGGTATGATGGTGGAAGTAGTGAAAAAGAAAATTCGTAATTTACGTACCACATACACCAATGAAAAAAGAAAAATTAATGCAAAGAAGTCTGGTTCAGGAGCAGAAGAACAGTACGTATCGTCATTGCCATGGTTCACTGATATGAACTTTCTGGATAATTCCATAGTCATCCAAAAACAATGGAGAATTCAGCTAAGGTAAGAAATAATTTGTCTTAAGTTTACCAATGGACCTACAAATAAAAATTTTGAATTTTCATATTCACAAGGATACATACATATGTATGTATATGTATATATGTATGTTTATGCGAGAAAATCCTTCCGGCCGACTGAGGAACTGCTATACACAGATGCTTTAGTTAGCGAAGCCGGTATTATTTATTTAATTACATTTTTATGTGATGTAAAATTTTGTAAAAACTGTTGGCCGTGTTCAGACAATCGCACAATTTGAAATCACAGAACGTAACATTTATTATATTGCAAGTTTACATATGTATATCGATGCTTTAATATAAAAAAGGCGTAACTCGATTCCTTGTTAGTTTACAAGAGAAGAAAAGAGCTTAATCAAATCCAAGTAATTTTAGATATATAAAAAGTTTCAATGCATTAATTAATAAAAAGATGCAACAAATTTTATTCTAAAGCCCCCTGAAATCTTATATCAAGGTGCATTTGGCATTTATCTACAAGAACAAACCAAAAAAAATTTTTTGGAAAAAATTGAGTTACGCCTTTTTTATATTAAGCCATCTTTATATGTACATGTTATAATTTCTCCTTGTTTTGAGGTGCATTGGTTAACTGGATTTGTTTCAATAATATTCAGGGGTATTTTGGAAGTCCAAAACGGAAAAATTTTAAACGTCGTTTTTTAGTAAGATTTCTGTAATAAAAGAATTTTATGACGAATATTATAAAAATATTGCTCTGTTAAACAGAATTTTATAACAAAAATTAAAAAAAGTATATTAAAAGTGTGTTAAAAACAACTTCCAAGTTTTTGAGTTTTTGATTTCTAGAACACCCCTGATTACCTTTGAAAACGCTGCTTGATTAAAAACGAATGTTGTTATACAACCCATAAACTTAAAGCATATCGTATGAACATATTTCGCTATTTAAAAGAAACACTTTGTCCGTCCGAAATAAATAAATAAGATTAATTCCTTTTATTTAAATTTAAATATTAGAGATATTGAAAACAGCAATAACAGATAATACAATATATGTAGCTTTGTGTGAGTATGTATGTGGCCTCCAATTTAATGATTGATGTTCAGCTTCTTCCATTGAAAATCAACATTCCCGTCTGTTATTAAATACCTGGAGACTTCATCCCTTATCCTACAGGCATATTTATAAGTTTGATTACTCTGTTGACCCATGGGAGTAAATGTACTTAGAATGCCTTCATTATCTGTTGTGGCGTCTTGTGTTATGGGCTGGCTTGTTTTTTTTTGTCAAGTAATTGTGTAAAACGCAAGTGGTCATCACAATTAAGTCGGCTGTTGAAGTGTTAACTTCAATTGGTCTATTAAATATACCAAACCGCCTGGCCAACCTTCCGAATGCGCACTCTACATCCATCCGCGCTCGGCACAGTCGGTAATTAAATACTTCCTGATGAATATTTAATTTTAAAGACCGACTTAATGGTTTCATGAGGTTTTTGTCTAGGGAAAACGCATCGTCACCGATAAAATTATATGGTATTTTGCCTCCTCTACCAGAAATTAACTCTTTATTTCTTGGGATATTAAGGTTTCCATTTTCAAGTGAGTTATATAAATAAGAGTCCCGATAAATTGTACTGTCGGATGCCTTTCCGTTTGACCCAACATCCACAAAGGTGAATCGGCAATGTGCATCTACCGCAGCAAATAGAACAATACTAAAGAATCCCTTAAAGTTGTAGAATTGCGATCCACTGCTTGACGGGGCCTTAATCCGAATATGCTTTCCATCTAATGCTCCTAGAGTATGTGGAAATTGCCATATATCTCTAGCAATGTCCAACCACTCTTCTTCGGTATCGGGGACCTGTAAAATAAAAATTTAATTACTTTTATTATATTATAAATTACTTTTCTTTTTCAGGATGTTTTAACTTCAGAAATCATGGAGGAAAGTTTGAAGTCTGACTTTCAAGAATTTTTTAGCAACAGCCCTAGAAAACCACTATGTGATGAATTTTCAAAAAAAAAAAAAAATAAAAACCGCCTAGAAATGCGACAACAGCAGCGACGGACAAAATTGACAAAGTTTTGGAAAAGCTCATTAATGAAAGTGAAAGCGAATTCACCACATTTGGCACAAGCATTGCGCAGCAGTTAGAAAGTATGTCCAAAGAGCCAGCTTACGAATTAATGAGCGAAATCCAGAACCTTATATGCCAGAAAAAAATTAAAGAGCTACGCAAAAATTGCTTCCGTCCACTAACTGTCAACTCAGAATCCTCCAGCAGCAGTAATAATATTTTTACTCCGTCTTCTGACATTTCAACTTTAGCTCTGACAGGTGCCGAAATAGAGTTTGAAACGGATTACGAATCTTCACCAATTTAACAACATTGTAAAAACAATATATTTTAAAGTCCTTGACAAGGCGAATTTACACCAGTGACCTTATCTTGGTACGTAAGCAACAGCTTATAACTAACCTTGCGTCAAAATGGTTTACCGTTCTGGTGGTTCTAGGGAGTTTTTACTGATTTCTATAATTTTCGCTTTAAATGAAAATTTTTTTTAAGTCATCACATTTCAAAACACACAGTGTTCTAAACGTTTTCAAAATAAGACCACCTTGTATGAATTCGCCTTGTCGCATTTTGTTTTTAATTTTAAATTGTGTGTTTTGAAATGTGATGGCTTAAAAAAAATTTAAATTTCATAATATAAAGCGAAAATTATAGAAATCGGTAAAGACTCCCTAGAACCACCAGAACGGTATACCATTTTTACGCAAGGTTAGTTATCAGCTGTTGCTTACGTACCAAGATAAGGTCACTTGGTGTAAATTCGCCTTAGTCCTTGAATTTTATTGGACCATTTTTTATGTTATCTTTTTTTACCTATGTTATTCTAGTCATGTTTGAATAAAATGTCTTTTATTTTTGTTTGTTAAAAACTTATTTTTATTTACAAAATGTTTTTTTTTAATATTTAAGTGCGGCCTATGGTAAATTTTGTATAATTTATCCAAAAATTCTGTAGATTTATTTCTGGTCTTAAAAACCCTAAATAAGGCGTACTAAAGTGTTTTCCGAGAGTACGCTTTATATGGAACATATGCTGGAATACAATTTTCAATAATTAATTGATTTAAAGATAATTATTATTAATATTAATTAAAAAAAAGGAACAAATGCTAAGTTTACTAAATTAACCCTTTCGGTTATTCATGCCATATGCCATAGTGCTTTTTGCAAGTTCCTGTTTAAAAAAAAATTGTTAATCAAAAACAAAAAAGAACTACAGAAAGAGTTAGGGAAACATTTGAGATAAACTTTAATCGAAAACACTCCAGATAATAAATGGTTTTTATACTCTTCACCAAAGGAAAAAGGGTATATTTAAGTTTAAGAAAATTATTGAGTTAAGCCTATTTTATATTAAGTCATCGATATTTTCTGTGGAGTGTATTCTTATCATATTTTAAAATCGAACAGTTGCGATCAGTCTTTTACATAAATATTACAATATATTTACTTATGTAGGTTATTTATATTTAAATAAAGAAAACTGAAAACAAATAAATACAAAAGATTTTAATTAAATAGCAATGCCAAAACGTTTTGATTCCTTCTGTAAAAGTGCTTTCCCATTCCCTGCAAATAATAGGACAAGTAAAACACGCGCGTAAAGAGTAACCCACAAGGGACCAGGACTACTCCAAAAGTAACCCAAACGTATGGGGAAACATGTTCTTTTTAACATTACGATGTCCTAGGGGAGGACTATATAAGCGTCTTAAAACTACTCCATGGTATACAGAAGAGGATTAGTTTTGAAGTCGTTTAAAAACGAAAGCACGTCGTTAAAAAACGAAGACATGTCGTTTCACTACAAACACTGTTACGTGTCCCTAAGGTCACTTTAGTTGTGATGCCAGCCAGCTCAACGCGCCTCACCAGGGTAGGTTCCAACCCACAACCACAGCACCGAGACAATAACAATAAAATACAAAAAAAAAACAAAAGACGGCAAACAAAAATATATGTATATGTATGTATGTATATCGACGAACAGCATCAAATTTAAACCGGAAATTGGGAAACACTTATGAGGAAGGACGAGGTGACGTTGTCCTCCACTTGCCCTCCCAACCTAGGACACATTTTTGCTCCCGATAAGTATATTTGTGTCCCCCGTACACACTCTCATTTACCCACACTTACCTCACACTTTTATCAAATCCAAAACGAAAGACTTAACGCACAAACATAATTCTGTTTAAGACTAAAAAAAAATATTCACTAAATTAATTTAAAAGCAAAACAAAAATGATTTAATCTCAAACAAATGGTGTCTTAAACACTAACACCCTTTGCCTCCTTTTCCAAAAACTTTAAATAAAATTAACAAAAAAAATGTATATAGCTAAAAAAAAACTCTTGACTACAACCTACAAATAGCTTAACATTACATTCATCACTATTACCAACACTAATCAATTACAAGACCTATTTGGCTAGATTGTTTTGCCCAAATTTATATCTAAGCGCAATTAATTATATAAAAAAAAAATGCCTTTACAATAACTATTTTCTATATCCTTCCGTACTATGAATCTGTGCGGTTCACTATTTAATTACATTTCATATTTTCTTTTTAAAGGTTACTCTAGCCTACCTAAAGGAGCTCACTCATGCGGTCGTTTTCCCCTTATTCAATTCAAGGACTCACAAAACTACTGAAGACTAATTTGCACTTCACAAATTCCCTGCCTGAAGGCTACAGAAACAGCTAAGGCTACGTATATTATTGAATATCAAGTTTTAAATAAAAATAAAAATTCTATATATATATTTAGGCCTAAACAAACCACCCTCACACAAAAAAAAGATATATGACATCAACAAAAATATAACCTACATACACTTATTCTACCTTACAACTATATATTTTACTTTTGTTTATATTTTTTTCCTTATTAAATTCAATCCCCGTTTTTCCTTCTTCTCTTGTCTTAAAGCAAATGGCCGCTCTCATTAATATTGGCCCTTATATATATTTCTCCGCTGTCACAACTACAGATTACCTTTTTTTAAATCCGGTTCGTTTCCCTTATTACTACTTCCTTACCAACACAGGTCGTGAACAGCGCTTCCGGCTATAGCCTTTCATGTACCCAGAGCCGGCCACCGCTAGTTTTTTTTTTTATTTTTTCCTCAAAGTGTACCTATTAAAATAAATTTGCATTTGCCCTTCATTTCTTCCTTTCATCAAGCCACTATTTTGTGCTTACCTATTATATAGGATTTTATTCCGCCTGTCCTTGTTTCACAAAAAAAAAAAAACTATTCCAATCTTCCTTGGATGCTAACTTCTCAATGTTTTTATCAACGTTTAATCGAACACTCGTTATTTTAGCTTTTTACTGACACTTTTTCACTTTATAATATTTAAATTTTACCCAAGACGTTATATTTGCCTTAATTTGCTTCCGATTTGTTCAACTGTCTGTATAACAATGGCGATATTTCTCTATCATATAATTTAATCTTTCTTTGCCCAAAATGATCACCATTTTTGATGCTAAATTTCCAATCGGTTTTTAAATCACCATTAAATTTTCCATTCGTCATAGATTTTCCTAACAGAAAGATCCCAGACCCCAATTGTGCTATATTTTCGACCATTTCATGAATGAAAATCTTGTTTAAATACAACCCTGATTTTCATTCACAATAACCATTTTCCCGACTGGCAATAACATAAAATTTTCATTTACACTATTTAATACAACTATGACCTAAGCACATTTATTCTAACTAAACCATTAGATTAAACAACACCAGATACAATAACTACCAAAAAACCAAATAAAAACAATAAATTAACAGAAAAAATCCCTCAAGCGAAGCATAATCGTACTACACATCACTTTATCCACAAGAAAGGACCCATTCACCGAGCCAATCATCTCCACCAAGACGGGAAAAACCTCACCTCAAACACATACAACGAATTAATTACAGACCACACACAACTACCAAAAACAATTCCTTTTTCGTCACCCTCTCTCCAAGGAAACTCATAATCGTACGTTCACGATGGAACTGTGTGAGTGCGTTTTTTTCGACACGCCCAATTTGTGTCTGGTTTGTAATGCAGGCCACGATAGCCCGACGTATCCTTTATGGAAAACCACACCAGGCAACCGTCGAATGAACGGCCTCAAATCAATTACTCTGTGAATTTCCTTCCACACAAAAACACCCAACCATCCTGCAATGTTTGTGGTGTAATAAAAAAAAATCATACACAGAAATACAGTATTGTATTTTATTTTATTTTTTTGGTCTTCGTCACAAATCTGCCGCAACAACACTTTTTAACAATGGCATGGTTCATGCTTGCATTACATTGGACCAGTCCATGGAATAGTCCATTTGATCAAAATGGATCAGGAGGTCCAATTTTATTTGCAGGGTTGCATCAATTTTGAACGGTTGATTATAGTCAAATATGGAGCATTTTTAAAAACATTTTGTTTGTCGATTCCTGAATGAATGAGATTTTGTAAGGCGGATATTTTTGGTACTCTTTCGTTCTTTATCTGGTACTTTAATTAATTTTCATTAGTATTGGAACTAGAAATATAAAATTAAACATGTAATGTCCTTAGCGGATGAAAATCTTTAAGAGGGTAGTTTTAATAGTTTTTGGTTTCTCAACTGGTACTTTTTCAATTGGTCCTAGAAATAAAAAATTAGACATGCAAGGTCCTGAGTGAATGAGAATCTGTAAGAGCGACATTTTGATACTTTTTCGTTCTCTAACTGGTACTTTTTAATTAAACTTGTTCCTATTTACCTTTCATCGCACAGCGTAAACTTGGCCTCTCGCCTAATCCATTCCATAGGATAGAATTTTTGGAAATTCGAATGGTTAGGGGGTAAATCAGGGTAAATTCACTATATGGGGATAGCAGTTTAAAATTATGCATTTTCAAAAAAAAAAAACAGTGCAACATGAAAAAAGATAACCATATACGGACAGCACTACGTGATAAAAGAAAAAAACCCCGTGTCTCTCTGTTTTTCCCAAAGTCATCATCTTTTTAAATGCGCCCTCAAAGATTTGGGGCCTCGGTGTTATTTTTGCAAAAAAGTCATCATTTTCTCAGGCTCATATCTTGCAAATCATATTACAAATTAATAACGTTTACACGAGCACGAAGATGCTGATGAAGAAGAATATGATGAAGAAATCGATGATTGTATGATGAATGATTCGCAATTGGTGGACATTTTGGATGATATGCAACTAGATGGTCATAAAAATACATAAAATATTTGGACAATGTTTTTGTTAGTTTAGCCGGCTATATGCTTGAATTGTTTATTATAGGAACAATATTAAAGTTTTTTTTTGGTTCGTTATAACAGCTTAATATAAATATTTGTACTAACATATACCCGCTACTTCGTTAGCGTCTCCTTTTTCTTCGTGGACATATTTTAATGCCAAAGTCTATTTTTCTAGGTTTAAACTTGTTTAAATTCTAGCATTTAACCCGCTACTTAAGTAGAACCAAAAAGCTAAAGAAAAATATAAAATTTCCCGTATTTCCTTTTTTGTGTACTAAATTTTTCCTCCACTAAAGTATCAAAAAATTTCAGGATTGTAGTGACAGCACATAATTTATAATTTAATGAATGGAGGAAAATATTTTGTAAAAAAAAGTACCAAAAATAGTAACGATTTCCACCCCTTAAATGTTTGAATTTCGAAAAAGTACCGAATTTGCATTCGTATTTTTTTGATAAGTTTCGAATGTGGTATTAACTTTGTTTCTATGTTTATTGGTTCAAAAGATAGATGGGGTGGCAAAAAAGTACTAAAATACAGATTTTACCCGTTGACTCCTTAATAGGGCCTAATTTACAAAAGTACCAGACACCTGTCCGCTTTTTTTTCTGAAGAACAGTGATAAGTATTACATTAATTTTGCATCTCTTTTAGTTTTGGATATATAAGGTTACCGAATTTTCAAGTTTTCGAATTTCGAAAAATCCCGTCTTAGTGGTTTGATTTGGGGAGTGACCAATCGCTTGTCCAAATTTCAAGTTTTTAGAGTCAGCGGTTTGGGCTGGGCGAAGATGAATAAGTCAGGCACTCACGCAACTATTTTTTTATTAAAAAAGTACCAGTTTATTACAAAAAAGTACCAGTTAGAGAACGAAAATGTACCGAAAAATACCTCTTACAGATTCTCATTCACTTAGGAACTTGCATGTTTAATTTTTTTACGGAAATTGAAAAGGTACCAGTTAAAAAAAAATAGTACCAAAAACCCTCCCACAGATTCTCATTACCTCAGGACCTTGCAGGTTTAATTTTATGTTCATAAGACCAATATTAGCGAAAATTTAAAAAAAGTACCAGTTAAAAAACGAAAAATTACCAAAAAGATCCCTCTAACAGATTATCATTCACTCAAGGCAAAATAGTACCAAAAACCCTCCAACAGATTCTCATTCACTCAGAACCTTGCATGTTTAATTTCATGTTTCTAGGTCCAAAACTAACGGAAATTCAAAAAGTACCAGTTAATGAACAAAGAAGAACCAAAAAGCGCTCAGGCCCTTGATGGTAAAATTTTACGTTCATAACTGGCCGTCTACAACTGACACGATTTGCAGTTATAAATTGATGTTAAAAAAGCGCTATTAAAACATTTTCATTAACAACCGTGTTATAACATGAGAAAAATTCTAACATGATAAGTCTATTCTTAACACTTACTTCATATTAGTGTTTAAGTTAAGCATTTCATGTCAGTTGTAGACAGCATGTAAGACCAATATTAACGAAAATTAAAAAAAGTACCAGTTAATAAACAAAAAAGTACCAAAAAATACCTCTTATAGATTCTTATCCACTCAGGACATTGCATGTCGAATTTTATGATTCTAGGTTCAATATTAACGGAAATTCAAAAAGTACCAGTTAATGAACAAAAAAGGACCAAAAAGACCTCTTACAGATTCTCATTCACTCAGGACCTGGCATGTTCAATGTTATGTTAAAGTACCAGCTAAAGAACAAAAAAGTACCACCTTGCAGGTTTAATTTTATGTTCATAAGACCAATATTAGCGAAAATTTAAAAAAAATACCAGTTAAAAAACGAAAAAGTACCAAAAAGATCCCTTTAACAGATTGTTATGCACTCAAGACCTTGCATGTTTAATTTCATGCTTCTAGGTCCAATACTAACGAAAATCCAAAAAGTACCAGTTAAAAAACAAAGAATTACAAAAAAGCTCTTTTACAGATTCTAATTCACTCAGGACCTTGAAGGTTAAATTTTACGTTCATAAGACCAATATTAATGGAAACTAATAAAAGTACCAGTTATTAAACAAAAAGTTCCAAAATTCCCTCTTATAGATTCTTATTCACTCAGACCATTGCATCGTGAATTTTATGTTTCTAGGTCCAATACCAACGGAAATTCAAAAAGTACCAGTCTTAGAATAAAAATGTACCAAAAAGTTCACTCTTATAGATTCTCATCCACCCAGGACAATGCATATTGAATTTTATGTTTCTAAGTCCAATACTAACGGAAATTCAAAAAGTGCCATTCTAAGAACAAAAAAGTACCAATAACTTCCCTCTTAGAGACTCTTATCCACTCAGGGCATTGCATCTTGAATTTTATGTTTCTAAGTCCAATAATAACGGATATTCAAAAAGTAACAGTTTAAGAACTTAAAAGGTACCAATAAGTGCTTTTAGAGATTCTCATTCACTCAGGACCTTGCAGGTTTAATTTTATGTTCAAAAAGTACCAGTTAATGAATAAAAAGTACCAATAACTTCCCTCTTAGAGATTCTTATCCACTCAGGACATTGCATCTTCAATTTTATGTTTCTAGGTCCAATATTAACGATAATTAAAAAATTCCAGTTGTTGAACCAAAAGCCTAAAGAAAAATATAAAATTTCCCGTATTTCTTTTTATACCCTTCACCACAGGTGGAAAAGGGTATATATAAGTTTGTCATTCCGTTTGTAATTTCTACAATATTGATCTTAGACCCTATAAAGTATATATATTCTGGGTCCTTATGAGGAGAGAAGTTGATTTAACGATATCCGTCCGTCCGTCCGTCTGTCCGTCTTACGTTTGATATGTGTTTTCCGGAGACTCCAGACATGATAGCGGCTACGTTGTTTTACATTTATGTCACATATAGTCCACCATATTTTCTGAAAAACTCGGGAAAATCGGTTCAGATACGAAAAAGTTATGACCAAAATATTAGTTTTTTTTTGAAAAATACCCATTTTCAGGAACCACAGATCTTCCCGAGTCCACGTTTTATAGCCAAAATAACTGGCAAATTTCTTCTTTAACACGTCGGTATATAAATCTGTCAAATTGGTTAAGAAATAGCAGAGTTATGACCAAAATACTGAAATCCCAAAAATTACTCTTTTTATATGTACCCTTCACCACAGGTGGAAAAGGGTATATATAAGTTAGCCATTCCGCTTGTAATTTCTACACAATTGATCTTAGACCCTATAAAGTATATATATTCTGGGTCCTTATGAGGAGAGAAGTTGATTTAACGATATCCGTCCGTCCGTCTGTCTGTCCGTCTTACGTTTTATATGTGTTTTCCGGAGACTCCAGACATGATAGCGCCTACGTTGTTTTACATTTATCTCACATATAGTCCACCATTTCTTGCTATTGAAATTCAGCCAGATCGGTCCAACAATGGCTGAGATATGACCAAAAAACCACGACTGCCTCTAATTTTTACAAAAAATCCCTTGTGGTTGTTGTATTTGTATTACTTTTTTCTGTATATCTGGAGAACGGCAAGAGCCAAAGCTTTAAAATTATGTACAAACATTTAGGTTATAAATATACACAATCCGACAAAATGTGGGCGGGATTGGAGAAGTAGGCGTTGTACCTCTCATACAAAAAGTATTACAAATTGTATAAAAACCTGCATTTTTTTACTGTAATATGGCCTATGGTTACGTCTTATATATCAGAAGATCGGAAATTTTTAATAGAAAATATTTTCTGAAAAACTCGGGAAAATCGGTTCAGATACGAAAAAGTAATGACCAAAATATTAATTTTTTTTTGAAAAATACCCATTTTCAGGAACCATAGATCTTCCCGAGTCCACGTTTTATAGCCAAAATTACTGGCAAATTTCTTCTTTAACACGTCGGTATATAAATCTGTGAAATCGGTTAAGAAATAGCAGAGTTATGACCAAAAGACTGAAATCCCAAAAATTACTCTTTTTATACCCTTCACCACAGGTGGAAAAGGGTATATATAAGTTTGTCATTCCGTTCGTAATTTCTACAATATTGATCTTAGACCCTATTAAGTATATATATTCTGGGTCCTTATGAGGAGAGAAGTTGATTTAACGATATCTATCCGTCCGTCCGTCCGTCTGTCCGTCTTACGTTTGATATGTGTTTTCCGGAGACTCCAGACATGATAGCGGCTACGTTGTTTTAAATTTATGTCACATATAGTCCACCATTTCTTGCTATTGAAATCCAGCCAGATCGGTCCAACAATGGCTGAGATATGACCAAAAAACCACGACTGCCTCTAATTTTCCCAAAAAATCCCTTGTGGTTGTTGTATTTGTATTACTTTTTTCTTTATATCTGGAGAACGGCAAGAGCCAAAGCTTTAAAATTAGGTACAAACATTTAGGTTATAAATATACACCATCCTACGAAATGTGGGCGGGATTGGAGAAGTAGGCGTGGTACCTGTCATACAAAAAGTATTAAAAATTGTATAAAAACCTGAATTTTTTGACTGTAATATGACCTATGGTTATGCCTTATATATCAAAAGATCGGAAATTTGTAATACAAAATATTTTCTGAAAAACTCGGGAAAATCGGTTCAGATACGAAAAAGTTATGACCAAAATATTAATTTTTTTTTGAAAAATACCCATTTTCAGGAACCATAGATCTTCCCGAGTTCACGTTTTATAGCCAAAATAACTGGCAAATTTCTTCTTTAACACGTCGGTATATAAATCTGTCAAATCGGTTAAGAAATAGCAGAGTTATGACCAAAATACTGAAATCTGGGTCCTTATGAGGAGAGAAGTTGATTTAACGATATCCGTCCGTCCGTCCATCCGTGTGTCCGTCTTACGTTTGATATGTATTTTCCGGAGACTCCAGACATGATAGCGGCTAGGTTGTTTCACAATTCTGTCACATATAGTCCACCATTGCTTGCTATTGAAATTCAGCCAGATCGGTCCAACAATGGCTGAGATATGACCAAAAAACCACGACTGAATCTAATTTTTCCAAAAATCCCTTGTGGTTGTTGTATTTTTATTACTTTTTCTGTATATCTGGAGAACGGCAAGAGCCAAAGTTTTAAAAATTTAGTACAAACATTAAGTTATAAATACACACCATCTCACAAAATGTGGGCGGGATTGGAGAAGTGGGCGTGGTACCTTCCATACAAAAAGTATTAAAAATTTTATAAAAACCTGAATTTTTTGACTGTAATATGATCTATGGTTACGCCTTATATATCAAAAGATCGGAAACTTTTAATAGAAAATATTTTCTGAAAAACTCGGGAAAATCGGTTCAGATACGAAAAAGTTATGACCAAAACATTATTATTTTCTTCTCGAGTCCAAGTTTTATATCCAAAATAACTGGCAAATCGCTTCTTTTACGCGTCGGTATATAAATCTGGCAAATCGGTTAAGAAATAGCCAGAGTTATGACCAAAATACTGAAATCCCAAAAATTACTCTTTTTATACCCTTCACCACAGGTGGAAAAGGGTATATATAAGTTTGTCATTCCGTTTGTAATTTCTACAATATTGATCTTAGACCCTATAAAGTGTATATATTCTGGGTCCTTATGAGGAGAGAAGTTGATTTAACGATATCCGTCCGTCCATCCGTCTGTCCGTCTTACGTTTGATATGTATTTTCCGGAGACTCCAGACATGATAGCGGCTAGGTTGTTTCACAGATCTGTTACATATAGTCCACCATTGCTTGCTATTGAAATTCAGCCAGATCGGTCCAACAATGGCTGAGATATGACCAAAAAACCACGACTGCCTCTAATTTTCCCAAAAAATCCCTTGTGGTTGTTGTATTTGTATTACTTTTTTCTGTATATCTGGAGAACGGCAAGAGCCAAAGCTTTAAACTTAGGTAGAAACATTTAGGTTATAAATATACACCATCCTACAAACTGTGGGCGGGATTGGAGAAGTAGGCGTGGTACCTCTCATACAAAAAGTATTAAAAATTGTATTAAAACCTGAATTTTTTGACTGTAATATGACCTATGGTTACGCCTTATATATCAGAAGATCGGAAATTTTTAATAGAAAATATTTTCTGAAAAACTCGGGAAAATCGGCTCAGATACGAAAAAGTTATGACCAAAATATTAATTTTTTTTTGAAAAATACCCATTTTCAGGAACCATAGTTCTTCCCGAGTCCACGTTTTATAGCCAAAATAACTGGCAAATTTCTTCTTTAACACGTCGGTATATAAGTCTGTCAAATCGGTTAAGAAATAGCAGAGTTATGACCAAAATACTGAAATCCCAAAAATTACTCTTTTTATACCTTTCACCACAGGTGTAAAAGGGTATGTATAATTTTGTCATAACGTTTGTAATTTCCACAATATTGATTTTAGACCCCATAAAGTATATATATTCTGGGTCCATATGAGAAGAGAAGTTGATTTAACGATGTCCATCTGTCCGTCTTACGTTTGATATCTGTTTTCCGGATAATCCAGACATGATAGCGGCTAGGTTGTTTTACATTTATGTTACATACAGTCCACCATTTCTTGCTATTGAAATGCAGCAAGATCGGTCCACAAATGGCTTAGATATGACGAAAAAGCCTTGTGGTTGTTGTTTTTTTTTTTTTATTTATTTTAATTCGTTTAATTTAACACATACAAGCCCATAAACAGAATAAAGAAACAAACAAGTAGTTTCAATATATTTGAATTTAACGCTTCTTCAGCAAAAGCGTTCGTAGTCGAGTTGTGTAACTTGCAGGCTAAGACTCGTGAGGTTTCAGGTTTGAGTCCTGGTTGCCCCAGCTTTATAAATTTTTTTATTAGTACCCTTCACCACAGGTGATTTTTTTTTAATTTAATTTGTTTATGTCCTAAAAACGATTTTAAAATTACCTATAAAGCTTTTCGATATTTTCATTTTATTGGCAATGACACAGTGTTTTATTTTATTTCGGCAAAGCATATACATATGTACATAAAAAGTTGTGTGTAATTTAATTAAATCCATACTAACTAGTAGGTTAACCTAGCTATTGCAAATACATACATATGTATGCACATGAGTATGTATGAATGAGCAAAAGTTATTTATGTATAAAGGCATTGCTTTCGTAATTGTTGTTGTTGCATTTTATTTTTATCTCTTATTGCAATGCCTTTAGGCATTGCTGTAGTAATTGTTGTTATTGTGTTTCGTCTAATAAGCTGTTGCTACGTTGATCTCTTCTTGCATTTCTCTTGGTTGCGGTTTTTTTATTGTTTTTTTTTTATAATCTTCACCACAAGTGGTGGATTTTAATGTGTTTTTTAGGCATACACATGTATGTATGTTCATGAAATTCTCTCAATATATTTTAATTTTACGCTTCTTCAATCAAACCGTTCGTAGCTGAGTTGTCTAAGTTCTCGCTTAAGGCTCGTAAGATTTCGAGTTCAAGTCTCAAAAATATTTTTTTTTTATTTTTATTAAATTTTTTTATACACGATTTTAAGATTAAATAAAAATTTATATAACGAATTTCAAACATAAACTTTGGCAAAAGAGGAAACGGACTTAGATATATAAATTTTTTGATTTTGTCATATTCTTCGGCATGACGAAATGAAAAGTTGGCGGTGCTCAATTTATATTTATTTATATCTAAAAAACAATATTTATATGTATAACTTTTTGTTGTTCTTACATACGATACGGCATAGCCGAATATAGCACTCTTATTTGTGTTTTTTTTTTTATTTTTTTTATTTAATTTTATTACAGGTGGAAATGTTATTTTTATACCCTCCACCACAATTAGTTGTGAAGAGGGTATATTAAGTTTGTCATTCCGTGTGAATCTTTTTTATTATTCATCTCAGACCCTATAAAGTATATATATTCTGGGTCCTTGAGTAATTTTAAGTCGATTTAGCCATGTCCGTCTGTCTGTCCGTCTGTCCGTCTGTTGAAAACACGCTCACTTTCGAAAAACTCAAAAGAAATAAACAAACTTGGTGTAAAATTGCTTGTAGTTATCCTAAGCAGTTTGGGATTGAAATCCAGCAAAATCGGTAATAATAAGTGGTGGAAAAATGCACAGAATGATATAAGATTTCGCAACAGTTCGTTTTATTTAACTGGAAATCACGCTGTAAAATATCTTGAAGATCCGTCCATGATTTACCCTAGGCCCCATATAAGCCCTACTCCCGGAAAACAGTATAGTAAGCCTAAAACCCTAACTAACAATGCTATCATAACAAAAATAAATATAAGACTGTGAAATTTCGTGAAGATCGGTCCATAATTTACCATAGGCCCCATATAAACCTTACTCCCGGAAAACAGCTATCATAACAAAATTTGGTACATCACAGTTTTATTGAACGAGAAATAAGACTTTAAAATTTTGTGAAGAACGGTCCATCATTTACCATAGGCCCCATATAAACCTTACTCCCGGAAAACAGCTTAGTAAACCTAGATATGTAAAAAATAATGCTATCATAACAAAATTTGGAACATATAAGTTTTACAGGACTAGAAATAAGACTGTGAAATTTCGTGAAGATCAGTTCATAATTTACCCTAGGCCCCATATAAACCTTACTCCCGGAAAACAGCTTAGTACACCTAAAAACGTAAAAAATAACGCTATCATAACAAAATTTGATGCATCACAGTTTTATAGAACTAGAAATGACACTGTGACATTTGGTGAAGATCGGTGCATAGCTTACCATAGGTCTCATATAAAGCCCATTCTGGTAAAATAATTAAATACGCGGTAAACTTTCTTCCAGTTTAGCTTCATATGGCCAGAAAAAATGTTATGCAATTTTGTGATATACGGTCCATAATTTTCCTTATATTCCATTTTAGCAGCCTTTTGAAATTAACTGCAAACGCTTAAACTAATTGCACCACTGTATTGAAATTTATGTTTTTTAATACCAGAAATCGTTCTGCAGATTTTGGGATGATTGGTTCATAGCTTACCATGGCTTTTATATAATTTGTTCTCTTGAAAATCATTTAAGTTCATCTTAAACTGATATTCTACTCAAACTTTTTAAAATTGATTCTGATTGTCGATCAATAATTTTATATAGGTCTAAACCGCAACAAATTTTAATGCAGATGTCTGTTTTTACAAAGATTATAATAATAAATAGACATCATACAGATATTAGTCCTAAAACATTCGAAGTGTCGGTGGAGGGTATCAAAGATTCGGCACAGCCTAATATAGCACTCTAACTTGTTTTATTTTATTTTTATTTATTTTGTATACCCTTCACCACAGCTGAAAAAGTGTTTATACATACAAGTTTGTCATTCCGTTTGTAATTCCTACAATAACGATCTTAGACCCTATAAAGCATACATATGTATATATTCTGGGTCCATATGAAGAGTGAAGTTAATTTAACGATGTCCGTCTTACGTTAGAAGGCCCCAGACATGATACCTAGAGGCTAGGCTATTTAACATTTATGTCACATACTTATGTATAGCCCACCATTTCTTGCTATTAAATTTCCAAGAATTTATTAAAAAAAAAATTATCATTGATTGGGTAAAAGTTATTTATAACAATTTATAAAAAGAATATTACTTTTAATCAAAATAAGCTTAAAACATTTTTTAGAAAACTAAATAAAATGCCAAATTATGGGGGCTAGGTTGTTATACATTTATGTCACATATTGGTATTTCCACAGAAATGTCTACTTTTTGTCACGTAACGTCACCAACCATTTTTAATCGTTTCTCAAAGAATAATGAAAATATTATTTACTTTTTTTGCATTTGGGTGTAGAGCGCAACTAGGTTTTCATTTAGTGAAAGGGAGGAAAAATTTGAACAACGTGGTTCTAAAATACAAGAATAATTGCTAGGTGACGTGACGTGACAAAAAGAGAGATTTTCTGTGGAAGTGCCCATATGCTATTTTTTTACAAAAATGGTGATATAACGAACAGCGATCTAGTCTGTCGTCATAATATTAAAAGCAATCGTCTAATTTTTATTGTTGACATGGATAACATATTAGTCAGCTTTTTAGGCAATTTATACAAAAATAAATTGAAATACATATAATATTTTTTGCACAAAAGAGATTTCAAAGCATACACAATTTAAGCAATTGTTTGTTTTGTTTATGTTGCATTATTGATAAATAAAAATCATTAAAATATGTTTGCGACTTTTATTAACCAAAACGACCGTTTTTGTGCCTTTACGTTTAAAAATATGTGATGGTAGCCCTGTAAAATAGTTGTGTGTTTTTTTTTTGTTTGTTAGTGGTTTTTTTTCATTGAAAATATTCGTGGTGAATTTCTTTCCTTAAAATTACATACCTCCTGCATTATACAAAAACAACAAACACATACTTCATTTTACGATTAATTTATTTGATATCAAGTACTCATATCAACAACAGTTGTTTATGTGGCTCGATGGCCAAATGGTCTAGCCGCCAGTCTGGTTTTAACAATTTTCTGTTAGCTTTGAGGGTTCGAGTCCCACTCATTACTATTTTTTTTGGTTTTTAAAATTTTTTTTTAAACTAAAAAGAAATTGAACGGTTTTTGACTTTTTAAAATTTGTTAAATATATTTATAAATTTTATATACCTACATATATTTTATACATATTTACGCCTTTTAATTTACCCTCTTTTTTATTTTATTTTTATACCCTTTTTTAATTAATTTTGTTTATAGGTATTTTTCTCTTTTTATAGGTAATTAATTTTGTTTAAATAGTTCCGTTTCATATCTTAAAGATCGGAGCAAATTTTCTTAAATTCTTATTTAAATATTCAATTACCTATTCAAACAATTGAATTTTTGAATTTTGAATTTTTTTTTACTTATTTAGCACGCCAATGCTACAAGACCATTGCATATGTAACAATTTACCTATATAAAAGATGATTTCATCGTTTGCTTTGGGTTTCTTCTTTTTTATTCAAAAGATGTCATCACGAAAACATTTTATAAAGGCAAATCGTCGTGCCAAAATTATCTTGACGTAGGTTTATCATAAGAAAAATATTTTGGGAATTTTAATACCTATGTACCTATTTACAATAGCGGTTTTTACCCTTGTGTTAAATGTAAATGTCCGTTTTACTTAATTCGATTTTATACTACAAAGTGAGCGTCTTTTTGGTATTAATTGTAAAGTAATGAATTTGCTAAAAAAGATAAAGAGAGAGATAGAAAAAATAAGATTAACAAAGTCTGCAAGGTTATTTTACTACCAATACTGAATACCGCTTATTTCTATAAAACTTCTGCAAGGGAAGACGATTTGAAGACTTAAACTTTGGCAAAACTGGAAACAGACTTGTCTCAATTTTTTGAAACTGTGAAAAACTACGGCAGGACGAAATTAAATGTGGGGATAGCTCAAAATAGATTTATTTACATCCAAAGAACGCTATTTATGTAACTTTCTGTTCTTATCGCACCATGGTTAAGGGTATTTAAGATTCGGCATAGCCGAATATAGCACTCTTACTTGTTTATAATTAAGTTTGTTTTTTATACCCTTCACCGAAGGTCCTACACCCTATAAAGTATATATATTCTGGGTCCTTATGCAAAGCGAAGTTCAAATCCGGTTGTCGTCTCTCCTTCCTATCCCCTCAGCCCCCCCCCCCCGCCCTTCGTATTTGTTTACATATACTAGCATAATGCCCAATATGATTTTCGTTATCACCCTTCTTTATTGTTTCATATATTTAACGAAATAATTTTAACAAATAGAAACTAAAAACGATTTAAAAAAAATATTTACCAGTTATCGCTTTTTAAATTTCATTTATAATGAAGTTGTAAGTATTGTAAATATGTATGTATATGTATATGTAAAAATTATTTAGTTGCTCTCAATTCTACTCGCACAACGGTGAAGGGTATATAAGATTCGGCACAGCGGAATATAGCACTCTTATGCTGGGTACACACTATGCAACACGTTTACGCAACGCGTTTCTCATTCAGATTGCATGTTTTGACACACACACTGCAATCAACAATGAAATCATAAACGCAATGTCAGTTCTGGTTTTTTAATATTAACATAAACATCGCGAGAGAAATACGTTTGAAAAGATGAGTAGTAAGCTAAGTAAAATAGCAGCAATTATTGTTTTTGATGAATTGATGAATTATGTGCGAATAGATGCAAAAACTTTTGTAAAGTTGTCAGCAGTCGTCGATGGCTGCGAGTGTAAGACGGCAAATCCATCTGAGGAGATCGAGTGGTTGCGATCGAAACATGTCATGGTAACCTGCCGGCCAGGGTTCGAGCCCGAGCCACGTCAAGAATGAAAGATTATCAATAACAATTTTAATTAATTTTCATGTTGTAAAATTCCTTTCTTCATAAAAATAATTTAATAAAAATTAAATTTCATGAACTTAAGCCTAATTAAAAATATTAAAAATTTGGATTAAAAACCATAAATAGTTCAACAAAATAACCACAATACTAATTATTGTTAAAGCTAAGGCACGAGCTCTATGTGTACATTTGTCCTTCAAGTTGTGCTGAAAAAGGTCAACAGAAAAGAGAAAGACAAAGTGAAAAAACAAAAAATGTACTTGGACTTCAAGAAAAATTCTTGACGAAAGAACGAAAAAACAGAAGTAAAGGAAAAAACATGTAAAATCAATTAAAATGGATAATCATTCAGGAAAGCAAATTTCGATCTACCAAATGTTAAAATACAATTTGGTTTAAGGATTGATGTTTGACTAGTGACGTCAGCAGTCGTCGATGGCTGCGAGTGTAAGACGGCAAATCCATCTGAGGAGATCGAGTGGTTGCGATCGAAACATGTCATGGTAACCTGCCGGCCAGGGTTCGAGCCCGAGCTACGTCAAGAATGAAAGATTATCAATAACAATTTTAATTAATTTTCATGTTGTAAAATTCCTTTCTTCATAAAAATAATTTAATAAAAATTAAATTTCATGAACTTAAGCCTAATTAAAAATATTAAAAATTTGGATTAAAAACCATAAATAGTTCAACAAAATAACCACAATACTAATTATTGTTAAAGCTAAGGCACGAGCTCTATGTGTACATTTGTCCTTCAAGTTGTGCTGAAAAAGGTCAACAGAAAAGAGAAAGACAAAGTGAAAAAACAAAAAATGTACTTGGACTTCAAGAAAAATTCTTGACGAAAGTACGAAAAAACAGAAGTAAAGGAAAAAACATGTAAAATCAATTAAAATGGATAATCATTCAGGAAAGCAAATTTCGATCTACCAAATGTTAAAATACAATTTGGTTTAAGGATTGATGTTTGACTAGTGACGTCAGCAGTCGTCCATGGCTGCGAGTGTAAGACGGCAAATCCATCTGAGGAGATCGAGTGGTTGCGATCGAAACATGTCATGGTAACCTGCCGGCCAGGGTTCGAGCCCGAGCCACGTCAAGAATGAAAGATTATCAATAACAATTTTAATTAATTTTCATGTTGTAAAATTCCTTTCTTCATAAAAATAATTTAATAAAAATTAAATTTCATGAACTTAAGCCTAATTAAAAATATTAAAAATTTGGATTAAAAACCATAAATAGTTCAACAAAATAACCACAATACTAATTATTGTTAAAGCTAAGGCACGAGCTCTATGTGTACATTTGTCCTTCAAGTTGTGCTGGAAAAGGTCAACAGAAAAGAGAAAGACAAAGTGAAAAAACAAAAAATGTACTTGGACTTCAAGAAAAATTCTTGACGAAAGTACGAAAAAACAGAAGTAAAGGAAAAAACATGTAAAATCAATTAAAATGGATAATCATTCAGGAAAGCAAATTTCGATCTACCAAATGTAAAAATACAATTTGGTTTAAGGATTGATGTTTGACTAGTGACGTCAGCAGTCGTCGATGGCTGCGAGTGTAAGACGGCAAATCCATCTGAGGAGATCGAGTGGTTGCGATCGAAACATGTCATGGTAACCTGCCGGCCAGGGTTCGAGCCCGAGCCACGTCAAGAATGAAAGATTATCAATAACAATTTTAATTAATTTTCATGTTGTAAAATTCCTTTCTTCATAAAAATAATTTAATAAAAATTAAATTTCATGAACTTAAGCCTAATTAAAAATATTAAAAATTTGGATTAAAAACCATAAATAGTTCAACAAAATAACCACAATACTAATTATTGTTGGACATGGTTAAACAGAAAATAACAAAGCAGGATACTTTTATGCGGGATGCAACATCAGCTGAGGCCAGATTAACGATAGCATTAAGATATCTTGCAACTGGAAACTCTTTTGCAGATCTTAAATTCTCGACAGCTGTATCACCTCAATTAATTGGTCGGATTGTAATGGAGACATGTGAGGCCATTGACGAAGCTTTAAAAAACTATATTGAGGTTTGTACATCTACTCGAAACTATAACAATACTTTAAATAAACTGCAACATTTTTTAGCTACCAAAAACTCAAGCAGAATGGCTGGGGGTTGCAGAAAATTTTTTTAAAAAAAGTCGATTTCCGCACTGTTTAGGATCTTTGGATGGAAAACATGTCAAAATAAAGAAGCCTCCGCATACAGGATCAAATTATTTTAATTATAAAAAAACTTTCAGTATAGTACTGTGGGCCTTGTGAATAGCAATTCCGAATTTTTAATGGTCGATAGTGGTGCCAATGGCAGAATTTCAGACGGCGGAGTGTTTAAAAATACCAAATTTTTCAAAAAGATGGAAAAGGGAGAAATTAACTTGCCAGAACCACAGCCTGTATTAGGTAAAACCCCGATTCCATATGTATTTGTAGGGGACGACGCTTTTGCACTTCACCCAAACATCATGAAACCATATTCACATAATGGCCTATCATCCAAACAAATTTTTTTCAATAGTAGACTCAGTTCGGCAAGGGTGAAGGTTGAAAATGCTTTTGGGATTCTGGCAGCACGATTTAGAATATTTAACACTACAGTCGCTCTAACACCTGAAAAGGCAAGCAAAGTTGTTTTAAGTTGCTGTTACTTACACAACTTTATAAGAAAAGAAATGGGTTCAGCTAATAGTGCTATTGCAACCACAGAAGACTTTGAACCCAATGCCTTAATAAATTTGGATCCTACATTAGCCAGAAACTCACCGGTGGAGGCCAAGCAAATAAGAAATAGCTTGTGCGGAGCTTTGTACGTCAATTCACACTTGGAATAATCATACAATTTTAAATAAAACTAAAATAATTTTTATAAACAAAAACATTGTTATTCAGCGTGTTTACTTATATTGGCTTATGTCTAGTTTACCAACGCAGCTCCAAATAAAAAAAGTTCATAGGGTTATAGCAAATTGAAAAATAAGAAGAAAAACTGAAATGGAAAAATTTTCGAAAACGCATAGTTTTCGAGTTATGGACCTCTGAAGTTTTCGTATGAATTTGCGATTTTCCGATTTTGAATGTTTATGGACAATATTGGTATTATGTGAAAGCTTTTGAACAGATCTTTCTGGAAATCCAAAGTTTATTTGTAACTTTTTAACTCTTTAGCTCCTAATGTAAAAACTGTATTATTAACTGTATTATTGTCCATAAACGTTCAAAAATGTAGTTGAAAATCGCAAATTCATATGAAAACTTAAGAGGTCCATAACTCGAAAACTATGCGTTTTCGAAAATTTTTCCATTTGATTTTTTCTTCTTATTTTTCAATTTGCTATTACCCTATGTACTTTTTTTATTTGGAGCTGCGTTGGCAAACTAGACTTGTTCCCTTATATTTATTAACTTATTTTTATTTTTATAATAAAAAAAAAAATCATCTTAATTCGCAGCGTGTTTACTTATGTTAACTTTTTTGTAATTCATTTTGGTATTTGTACTACTTTAAATTTATAATTAGTATTGTGGTTATTTTGTTGAACTATTTATGGTTTTTAATCCAAATTTTTAATATTTTTAATTAGGCTTAAGTTCATGAAATTTAATTTTCATTAAATTATTTTTGTGAAGAAAGGAATTTTACAACATGAAAATTAATCAAAATGGTTATTGATAATCTTTCATTCTTGACGTGGCTCGGGCTCGAACCCTGGCCGGCAGGTTACCATGACATGTTTCGATCGCAACCACTCGATCTCCTCAGATGGATTTGCCGTCTTACACTCGCAGCCATCGACGACTGCTGACGTCACTAGTCAAACATCAATCCTTAAACCAAATTGTATTTATTTTTTAAAACAGAAGTAAAAGAAAAAACATGTAAAATCGATTAAAATGGATAATCACTCAGGAAAGCAAATTTCGATCTACCAAATGTTAAAATACAATTTGGTTTAAGGATTGATGTTTGACTAGTGACGTCAGCAGTCGTCGATGGCTGCGAGTGTAAGACGGCAAATCCATCTGAGGAGATCGAGTAGTTGCGATCGAAACATGTCATGGTAACCTGCCGGCCAGGGTTCGAGCCCGAGCCACGTCAAGAATGAAAGATTATCAATAACAATTTTGATTAATTTTCATGATGTAAAATTCCTTTCTTCACAAAAATAATTTAATGAAAATTAAATTTCATGAACTTAAGCCTAATTAAAAATATTAAAAATTTGGATTAAAAACCATAAATAGTTCAACAAAATAACCACAATACTAATTATTGTTAAAGCTAAGGCACGAGCTCTATGTGTACATTTGTCCTTCAAGTTGTGCTGAAAAAGGTCAACAGAAAAGAGAAAGACAAAGTGAAAAAACAAAAAAATGTACTTGGACTTCAAGAAAAATTCTTGACGAAAGTACGAAAAAACAGAAGTAAAGGAAAAAACATGTAAAATCGATTAAAATGGATAATCACTCAGGAAAGCAAATTTCGATCTACCAAATGTTAAAATACAATTTGGTTTAAGGATTGATGTTTGACTAGTGACGTCAGCAGTCGTCGATGGCTGCGAGTGTAAGACGGCAAATCCATCTGAGGAGATCGAGTGGTTGCGATCGAAACATGTCATGGTAACCTGCCGGCCAGGGTTCGAGCCCGAGCCACGTCAAGAATGAAAGATTATCAATAACAATTTTGATTAATTTTCATGTTGTAAAATTCCTTTCTTCACAAAAATAATTTAATGAAAATTAAATTTCATGAACTTAAGCCTAATTAAAAATATTAAAAATTTGGATTAAAAACCATAAATAGTTCAACAAAATAACCACAATACTAATTATTGTTAAAGCTAAGGCACGAGCTCTATGTGTACATTTGTCCTTCAAGTTGTGCCGAAAAAGGTCAACAGAAAAGAGAAAGACAAAGTGAAAAAACAAAAAAATGTACTTGGACTTCAAGAAAAATTCTTGACGAAAGTACGAAAAAACAGAAGTAAAGGAAAAAACATGTAAAATCGATTAAAATGGATAATCACTCAGGAAAGCAAATTTCGATCTACCAAATGTTAAAATACAATTTGGTTTAAGGATTGATGTTTGACTAGTGACGTCAGCAGTCGTCGATGGCTGCGAGTGTAAGACGGCAAATCCATCTGAGGAGATCGAGTGGTTGCGATCGAAACATGTCATGGTAACCTGCCGGCCAGGGTTCGAGCCCGAGCCACGTCAAGAATGAAAGATTATCAATAACAATTTTTATTAATTTTCATGTTGTAAAAGTCCTTTCTTCACAAAAATAATTTAATGAAAATTAAATTTCATGAA
Organism: Pollenia angustigena; assembly: GCA_930367215.1. Lineage (NCBI taxonomy): Eukaryota > Metazoa > Arthropoda > Insecta > Diptera > Polleniidae > Pollenia > Pollenia angustigena. The sequence goes on along the minus strand of OV884061.1, from coordinate 2,011,291 downwards.
CTTAAGCCTAATTAAAAATATTAAAAATTTGGATTAAAAACCATAAATAGTTCAACAAAATAACCACAATACTAATTATTGTTAAAGCTAAGGCACGAGCTCTATGTGTACATTTGTCCTTCAAGTTGTGCTGAAAAAGGTCAACAGAAAAGAGAAAGACAAAGTGAAAAAACAAAAAAATGTACTTGGACTTCAAGAAAAATTCTTGACGAAAGTACGAAAAAACAGAAGTAAAGGAAAAAACATGTAAAATCGATTAAAATGGATAATCACTCAGGAAAGCAAATTTCGATCTACCAAATGTTAAAATACAATTTGGTTTAAGGATTGATGTTTGACTAGTGACGTCAGCAGTCGTCGATGGCTGCGAGTGTAAGACGGCAAATCCATCTGAGGAGATCGAGTGGTTGCGATCGAAACATGTCATGGTAACCTGCCGGCCAGGGTTCGAGCCCGAGCCACGTCAAGAATGAAAGATTATCAATAACAATTTTGATTAATTTTCATGTTGTAAAATTCCTTTCTTCACAAAAATAATTTAATGAAAATTAAATTTCATGAACTTAAGCCTAATTAAAAATATTAAAAATTTGGATTAAAAACTTTAAATTTATATTTAATATTTATTAATTTTGAACATTGTTTGGCATCGATTTTTTATAGCAAGTAAATTTGCTTCATGAGAAAGAATTATCCGACAATAATTCTGTAAAAGAAGAATAATGGTTTCCTTGCGACATATGTGTTTCTTCTTCGTGGTAAGTTTGAGGAGAAGGTAAATTGTTAAAAATAGGAGTTGATTGCATATTCCTAATGCCTTGGACAGATTTAATCCGCGGTAACGAGGTGGATGAAGAAGACTTGGCAGAAAGCGAGGGCTGATACAATGGTGTCACAGTTTTAACAGTATTTAAACTCAATTTCCCAAGCTGACCCAAAATAAATATTTCTTCACAAGCCTTTTTTGCATAAAGTTTTTGCGAATTATCTAGCTTGCGGTATAAGACGGCCCAACTCTCTGCAAATATGTCAGCTTCATCCCTTTCCTTATTTTTATTTAAATTTTCCAAATGCATTGTAGCTTTTTTCAACAGTTCGTTTCTTTCATAGCTTCCGGAAATTGTTTTTCTTTTTACGATTTTTGCAGGTGTCTAAATAAAAACAAAAAATAATTTAGTATATATGTATAATTACATTTCGGACAATTGAAAAAAATAGCTTACTGGTGAATTACTATCGTCATCTGAGCTAAGTATAGTACTTATACCGTCTTCTGGCAGTTCGAATTCCTTTAAAAAGTTAAATTCATTAAAATACCATAAATTTGGTTCGTACAGGTCATCCATTCCAGCTCCACTTTTTTCACTAGAAATCTTTTTCTTTAATTCTCTTTTGTATGAGATTCGCATGTTCCTTATTCTATTTTTTACTTTTTCGATGCTTGCATTGTTATCAATATTTTTATATTCATTTGTCAGTTTCTCATAGGCTGCCGCCCTTATATTTTTATTTTTATATTTGTCACTTTTCAAATTCCATAGTTCAGGTAAACTTTTGTATAAATTAATAAAATTTACCCAATCCTCATTTCTTACAATGGTAATTTTTTCAAGTACTTTACTTTTGTATGCAATATATTTTTAATGTAGATGCTTACATCACAGAATCTGTGCTTACAGCTTGCTTGTTTTCAACGTACTAAACAGATAAAAACATGAAATCGTGATACACACAGTGCAATCTACATCAATGCAATCTCACAACATCAAAATATTTTGATGTTGATGAAATCTTGACTGCAGCCTGAAATGAGATAATAAACACGAATACACACGATGCAATCTACAATGAAATTTGCCTGATTGCGTAAACGTGTTGCATAGTGTGTACCCAGCATTACTTGTTTTTTACTATTTTTCCCCCCAATAAAGTATCAAAAATTTCAGTATTGTAGTGGGAGTCCATAAATTAGTACGAATATGTCAATGAATGGAGAAAAAGGTTTTGTAAAAAAAGTACCAGAAATAGTTACGATTTTCACCCCTTAAATGTTCGAATTTCGAAAAAGTACCAAATTCGTGTTCGTATTTTTTTGATAAGTTTCGAATGTGGTAAAAACTATGTTTCTATGTTCATTCGTTAAAAAGATGGGGCGTTAAAAAAGTACTAAAATTCAGGTTTTACCCATTTACTCCCTAATAGGGCCAAATTTCAAAAAAGTACCAGACACCTGTCCGCTTATTTTTCTAAAGAACAACGATAAGTATTACAGTTTTTTTGTATATCTTTTAGTTTTGGAGATATAAGGTTATCAAATGTTCGCTTTTTTTACCTCCTTAACATTCGAATTTCGAAAAATCCCGTCTTAGTGGATCAATTTGGGGATTGACCAATCGCTATTCCAAATTTCAAGTTTCTAGGGGCGATGATGAATGTGTCAGTCAGTCACTCACGCAACTCTTTTATACATATAATAATATATATATATATATGATATTTTACGCCAAATTTCTAAATGCTTTTTATTATTCTTTATATAAGTAAAATTATTATGCTTTAATTGACTGCTTAAGGTCTGCATCTATCCAGGAAACGTGGATACAAACAAAAATGATACCGGTTAAGCAACCAACACATTAAACGTTCCAAGTCCAAACCATAACCGCCGTGAGCACAATAGTTGCGTTGATCGGTATTCCAATAGTAAGGCTTAGGGTCTATACCTTCCCGTTCATAACCCTTAAGTAGTTCCTCATTATCGTAGATCCTCATCGCACCTCCGACAATTTCACCTGCAATATGGTAATAAAACATCAAGACTCTCGGTAAGTTCACGGTCTTCTGGACATAAGGACATATAGAAAGATTTGATATTTTTAGGGAAACGATATAATATAATGGGTTCAACAAAACTTACCGATTTGAGGGTAAATGTTGGTCTTCCTTTAGTTTTGCCCCACAAAAAAGCGTAACATTAATTGGGCGGTATTTATGTATTAACATTATTACAACATTTGGAACCCTTCTTGATGTGGGCTTCAGTACTAATCCTTGGAAATTCTTGCTTGTTTTAGTTTTCTCTTGTTATGGCTGGGCTGGTAAATAAATAAATTGATATACATATATGTAGGTACTTAAGCAAAGTGAAAATTTATTTATTTAAATGAGTTTAGTACATACCTTTGTTCACATACATACATATACTTGTATTATATAATATAATTATTAATTTTTTTTTTTTTTTTGACTTTCTTAAAACTAAAATTTTTTTTGGCGAACTAATCATAGTTATATTGCCAGGGTATCACACAAATTTTAGGAGCCTCAACCGCAAAGTCCTCGTTCGACCTAAACCTTCGCATAGGAAGGCGAGAGCTTCCAGAATCCGCTCCAGAGTATATTGGTCTCCACCAGTAATCTTCTGAGTTTTTTTTCTTGGTACTCCACCAGTAAAACGTCAGAGTTATATTGGTTCTCCACCAGTCACATGAGTTATAAATGGTTCTCCACCAAACAAAACCTCAAATTGAGGTTAAAAACGATTGCATATAGTTAATGCAGATACCGCAAAAACTGTAACTCGGTACAGTTATACGACGCCGAAACACTAACCAATGCGGGGTGACACCGCAAAACGCAACAAAAGCAGACAAACAAAAACGACCTGTTTGCCCTTAAGAAATAATGACAAAAAGCGCGAGCTGCTTCTCCACTTAGAGCAGTTTTACGAGTGTGTAATTATTAATTTAAATAAAATTTCTTTTACAATTTTTTTTGGGTATTTTGGCGCAAAACATAAACAAATATTTTGACGTTTATGTATTTTTTTTTTAATTCAATTGAGGCGAATTCATTAATCGGATGGTTCAGCATTGCCAGAACCATGATTTTATTATGTATTTGATAATTTTTTGACCAATATGTATAAGATTTCAAGAATTTGATTCTCAAATTGTGATTTAATTTCTATTAATTATGTTTTTTCACATTGAGTATGTTTGTACCAAAAATACAATTTTTATTAAACAGTAAATTTTAAAAATAATAAAGTTTTGTATTAGCTTGTTGTGATTTGGCACACTTTATACACATAGTCTAGCCTACACAAAGAATGCATCATTGTTTCTTGGCATACAAAATATTAAAAAATTAACCAAGCTATTGAGTTTTAAGCCTCTGAAAATTATTTCTTCCATGTTTATGATATTAATTGAGCAAAGTAAATATAAATTAAAGGTGATTAAGAATCTCCTTTAAAAGGTGGACAAAAATCATTTTAATATTTAACCCGTTTGGAAGTTATCAATCCATATTTCTCAATAAGTTAAAAAATGAGATATTTTGAGAAAATGAAATTTTCTCAAAATATCATCGATATAACAGTATCAAAATTAGTATAATATCAAATAAGCTATTTAGTTTTATATCATTGCTGTTGACGTTGCATTAAATATACACTTTAAACGCAACTATAAACTTTATCAATGGATTTCATGAATGATTTGTTTTTTTGTTCAAATAAATTAAATAATGACCCTTATTCCTTTTACCGTCGTCGTCATCGTCATCGTCATCAATTTAATATCAAAATCAATTTTCATCGACGTCGTCATAATTTCGATACACAACTTGTATTCTATAACAGCAATGTAACGATGTCGATTGGTTATCGTTTTTAAAGCACATTTCTCATAATTAAGACATTTGGTGTGTTTTTTTTTTGTTTTTATTAAAAAATGTTCCTGATAACTTTAAACAACTAAAATGTTTCTTGTTCCTGTTTGTAATTCTGCTCCGAATGATGGGGGAAAAATTGGTGTTACAAAGAAGATTAATAAGGTAGAAATCAAACATATTTTATTTTGTTTTATTTTTTATACATATGTAATTTGTAATGGTTGTTAGATTACCCCAAGAGCAAAAAAGGTACGCAAAAATAGCGAAATTCGCTAAAATTTCAAACAAGCCGTAAAATTGATTTAAAGTCCCTACAACTATAAGGAATAACAACAATTTTATAAACATGGCTAAATTAGCGGAAATTCGCAAATACTTGCTAATTGCTTCATGATATCAAAGTTTAAATTTGCAAACTTGGAAACAAACCCTCAAATTTGTTTGAACTCGTTAAGTCGGTTAGTAACAAAATGTCAAAAGAAAAACCAAAAAAAAATTTGCACAAAACTTATTAAAAGTCCATAAAACTATAAGAAATGGCAAAAATTCGATAAAAATGGCTAAATAAGCGGAAATTCGCAAAAATTGTTAATAATGTCATGAAAGAAAAGTTTAATATCTAAGAAAAATAACGCTTATTTAGCTATTTTTATGGAATTTTTGCCATTCCTTATAGTTTTAGGGAATTTTAATAAATTTCGCTATTTTTGCAAATTTTTGCAATTATCGCGCAGCTTTGTTGTTTTTTTTCCAGTTTTTTTAAATCAACATTATTGCTTTTGAAAAATTAAAAAGGAATAAAACTGTTTCGACTCCAATAAGACTGATGCCAAAATCAGAGTCAGTTTATATCGATGCCGACGTTAACTTGCGTACGCCATACCAAAAAAATGTCCGGGAAAAGAACAATCAAATCCTGAGTCATTGCTTGGGTTCATTAAATTTAATTTTAATCTTCTTCAGACATCGGTAAACTAGTAGTAGTTTAAATTTACTGCATTTTAACGCTCATTTAGCTGGTTTTTTCCGAATGGGCTTAAAGGCCTATGTCTAAGCAAACTCTAGTGGGCTAAATTTTACAACAATATTATTATCAGTTCGGTTTGTGCTTTGTTGTGATACAGACGTGTATTTTTAGCCCCGCATACGATTTGAACTATTAATTAATCACACTTGATTTTGTAATACATAAATATAAGCAGCGAATGGACGCTTAAAAAAAAAATAATATATTTTGTTATTTAAATTACTTAACATAATAGTGAACAATATAAAACGATAAAATTAAATAAAATAAAACAGTAAAAATATATATGTACGTATGAATGTTCATACATGTGTACACATATTCTGAACAAAAACATTTAAATTCTGGTTTTTTCTTTTGTTGTTGTAAAATACAATAAATAATAAAAATATTAAAGCAAAGCAAAACGGTGAAAAACAAAAACAACTCTTTGCATGAGTACAAAAAATGAAACAACACTAAGACAAAATGAAAGAAACGTTTACGTTTTAGTTAATGCAAATGAAAATAATGCAGAAATAAATAAAACAAAACAAAACAATATTAACTACCTAACGGCTAAGCCAATTACTCGAACACGTTCCCTCTCACCCTCGGTATTTACACAAACGGTGGATAGTGACTCATTAAAAAAACTACAACAAGATTTGGTGACAAGTGTTGCCAGGCCAGCAAGTATTGCCGTGACGTCAAAAACAAATTTAGTGGGAAATGATACCATGAACTCAAACACAAATGCAATGGAAAACCCCCCTGTAAAAAGTTGTCGAAAGCCTACAGTACAAGTTGGTATGGACAGGTACATAACAGTGCTTAAACGGGGACGCAGCCCTACCTCTGCAGCAGTTGCTTCGGCCTCAAAAGTACCATCTTTTGATAAAATAAATACTCAAAATCGTTTTGCAATTCTGGAGGATGAATCCTCTGAAGCACCAAACGTCATTAAACCATCCAAGCCTCCCCCGATATATCTAAGGGAGCAAAATTCAAATGAGCTCATAAAGAGTTTGATATCGGTGATAGGTGAAAATTCGTTTTACGTAGCGGCTATAAAGCGTGGAAGTATAAACGAGACAAAAATACAAGTCAATAATGAGAATGATTTTCGCAAAATAGTAAACAACTTCGAAACGCTTAAAAAAACTTTTATACCTACCAACTGAAAAGCAGTAAAGGTCTACAGGTAGTGATTAAGGGTATTGACTCATGTGTGGACCCAGAAGAGGTTAAAACATTCCTAGAAGAAAAAGGCTTCAAGGTAAAACATGTAGTAAATATTAAAAATAGAGAAAAAGTTCCCCAACCACTTTTTCGAGTGGAGTTTGAACCCGGTGACGTAAAACTTAAAAAAAACGAAACACATCCTATTTACAATTTAAAATATATTCTCTACAGAAGAATAACTATAGAAGAGCCGCACAAAAAAAATGGACCTGTTCAGTGCTTAAACTGCCAAGAATTTGGCCATACCAAGGCATACTGCTACTTACCCTCTGTCTGCGTAGTATGTGGTGAACTACACGGTACAGTTTCTTGCGATAAGTCTAAAACCGACCCCAACGTAAAAAAAATGTAGCAACTGTGGCGGCAATCACACTGCCAATTATAGAGGATGCCCAGTATATAATATTGTCAAGCAGACGGTTGGACCGAAAACAAATACCCCTCAAATGCAGGTTGCAAATCAGGTAAACACAAATGCAATTCAAGCCCCCCAGCCTAGTAATAACAGAACCTCTTACGCTAACGTCCTAAAATCAAACCATCAGCCAATGCAAGGTGCCTCGCCAAGTAATGATGAAACTCCGGTTTCTAATTTAAGTCGTTTAGAAATAACCATGGAAACATTAGTGCAAACAGTAAATAATTTTACGAACACAATGGGTAATATGATGCAGGAAATGCTTAGAATGCAATCGATGTTATTGCAAGCTGTACTTAACAAACCATGAACTGTTTAAAAATTTGTTTTTGGAACGCAAACGGCATCCGCCAACATAAAAATGAATTAGAATACTTTCTTAAAAATAAACAAATTGATGTCATGATGATTTCTGAAACTCATTTGACCTCAAGAAATACGTTTAAAATCAATGGTTATATACTATGTGATACCAAGGACCCTCGAGATAGAGCTTGTGGAGGTTCTGCCATCTTAATAAAAACTCGAGTCAAACACTACATTATGTGTGATCACCGTGAAGACTATCTGCAAGCAACGACTATTTGTGTTGAGGAGCTAAATCGAAACATAGTAATTTCTTCTTTATACTCTCCACCTAGATTTTCCATATCAGAAGGCCAATATTATAAATATTATAAATCATTAGGACCCTGTTTTCTGGCCGCTGGCGATTATAACGCTAAACATACCTTCTGGGGGTCACGACTTATAACACCAAAAGGTCGTGTTTTGCTTAACACAATCTCTAAAATGGGTTTAAATGTGGTCGCGAGCGGGCAACCAACATATTGGCCTACTGATCAGCAAAAAATTCCAGATGTTATCGACTTTGGCGTGGTTAAAAACATCCCCACAGAAACGATTCATGTTGAAGCTTCCTTAGAATTATCATCCGACCACACACCTACAATTGTTACTATATCGAACCCAAATAGAATTGTATTTCCGTCAGGTTACTTAGCGACGCCAGCCACACAAATAAATTGGTTAAAATATAAAAAATTTCTCAGTGCCCATTGCACAGAAAATATTCCGCTTAGTACACCGGAGAATGTGGATCTCTCTCTTGTTAACTTTGACAGTTATCTTAAACTAGCTGTTCAACACTCCAGCGTTACCCCCAAAAAAATTAAAAATAATAAAATATGTTCTTCAGATGTCGAGCGGTTCTTGACTGAAAAAAGGAGAGTTCGAAGAGAGTGGCAACTTTACAGATCCCCGCAACTTAAGATTTTATTAAAAGAATGCACAAAAAGGCTAAGAAAGTTGCTACAGAATCAGAAAACGGCTTCTCTAGAAAAATATCTTAAGGAACTTGAGGCAACTCCACAATCTGACTACTCATTATGGCGTGCAGCTAGAAATCTAAAAAGGCCAGTTATATCTAAGCCACCATTAAGAAACTTGAATGGTAGTTGGGCAAGAAATGATAATGAAAAAGGAAACCTGTTTGTAAATCATTTGAAAAACGTATTTACACCAAATATATCTCACAATATTGCGGTCGAGTTACAACCTGTTGATGCTAGAGCAGCTATTCCCCTCAGATTTGAGATAAGAGAAATCGAAAAGGCTATTTGTGACTTAAACACTAAGAAGGCACCTGGTATTGATAAAATCAGTAATAAAATGCTTTTGGAGCTACCTCGCATAGCAAAGAAAATTATTCTTTTTATTTTTAATGCTATTTTACGCCTTGAATACTATCCTGAAAAATGGAAGGTTTCCTTAGTTACCATGATACCAAAGCCAGGTAAAGATCATACAAAAGTTGAGTCTTATAGACCTATTAGCTTATTATCAAATATGTCAAAGCTGTTTGAGAAATTATTAGTTTCAAAATTAACACCAATTTTAAGTGAAAATAGATGTATTCCAAACCATCAGTTCGGATTTAGAAGAAAACACAGCACAATCGAGCAGACTCATCGAATAGTAAATGTCATAAGAAAAGCATTTGAAGAAAAGAAATATTGCTCAGCACTCTTCATCGATGTTTCGCAAGCTTTTGACAAAGTCTGGCATGAAGGCTTATTACACAAATTGAAGCAAAATTTACCAGCAAACACACACAAGCTGCTAGAAAGCTACTTAGTCGGTCGTCAATTTATTATTAAAGAAGGAAATTTCTTAAGTTCACCTCAGCCCATTGCCGCTGGAGTCCCACAAGGCAGCATCCTGGGCCCCCTATTATACTTAATTTATACTTCGCACATGCCAACAAGCAACTACACACAAACTTCAACATTTGCAGACGATACAGCTTTTCTAAGCGTCCACGAAAATCGTTATGAAGCATCGCGTTACTTACAGCATCATATATTTCAACTAGAAATATGGTTAAGACAATGGAGGATAATGGTCAAAGAGCAAAAATGTGTACATATAACATTCACTTTGCGCCGGGAATCTTGCCCCCCTATTAAAATCAATAATCAAATAATTCCTCAACATTCGCATGTTAAATATCTCGGTATACATCTGGATCGGCGATTAACGTGGAAATGCCATATAGAGGCAAAATTAACTCAAATGAAACTAAAAGCCATTCAAATTCATTGGCTTATTGGAAGAAATTCTGTCCTTAGTCTCGATTGCAAGCTTCTACTTTACAACTCTATCTTAAAGCCTATCTGGTGCTACGGTATTCAACTATGGGGCACTGCCTCGGCCTCTAATATCGACAAAATTCAAAGGCGCCAAAATAAACTTCTTCGAATAATCACAGCCGCTCCCTGGTATGTTAAAAACTCAAACATTCATAAGGATCTCAATGTGCCATTAGTGAAATCTATGATTACAAAATATGCAATAAAATATTTAAAAAGGCTTGAACAACACCCAAATCCACTAGCTCGAAATATTTTAAATCATGGCGGCCACACTCTCTTAAGAAGAAGAGACACTGCAGCACTTACCCAATTAGATGAGCGATAAACACCTATAAAAGTGAACATAACCCGTGATGAAGAAAATTTTGTCTGGCACTGGCAGGAGATAAAATAACGTATTAGGTTAAGATTTGATTAATTATTGTTAGTTCATATTTAATATATGAAGATTCAATAAAAAAAATTGACAAAAAAAAAAAAAAAAAAAAAAAACAATATTATTATAAAGTTTTGTAGTGGGGAATGCAAGAAAAAATAAACTTATTGTTTATTGTTGGTACTTTGTTTAAATTTTGAGTGTTTTTTTAATTTTTATTCACTCTACATTTTTATTTACAAAATATACTTAATTTAATTATTTAAAGCAGATTAGCCAGTAAGAAATATTAGTTTCATTGGAGAAAAAAGTTAAAAAATAAAAAAATTTTTGAGCGCGAATCCCGGAAACTGTAATTGTAGTGATTAGTTAAGTATTACTATTTTGTATGTATATGAACCACCCCATAAATTATAAATATAATGAATTGATATAAAAAATAAACAGAATGATTTGAACAAGACACACTAATACATGGCGCAGTCGGTAATGGCTAAGAAAAGTAAGATTGGGTATCTTGACAAGTTCATGGGAATTGTTCGACCTAAAAAGTGTGAACTAAAGAGACCACGTGGGAGACCCCCGAAGAGCATTCGGTATATAGTAAAACAAAAAATGGATTACGTAAAAAAAGTAGAAGAGTTAAACCTCAGTGGAAATTTGGCAGACAATTGGCGAGTCTTTTGGCAAAATTTTCAGATCTTTGCTACAGCAATTGAAATAAATAACAAATTCGAGGCTGTCAAAGTGGCAATATTCTTAAACGCAATTGGTCCCGATGCTGTGGAGGTATTTAACTCTTTAAATATTAGTCATGAATCAAGGCAAAAATATAAAGATGTGACAGAAGCATTTCAACTATTTTGTAAACCAAAATGCAATGAAGTATATGAAAGTTTTGTGTTTCATAATACAAATCAACAACAAGGCGAGCCATGTGACAAATTTTTGATGGATGTAAAGAAGATTGTTAAACGCTGTGGGTTATCTGATGAAAACAGAATGTTACGGGACAGAATTGTTCTTGGGGTCTGTGACAAGATTTTGCAAAAAAGTTTAATGGATACGGCAAACCTTAATTTAGATGTGGCTATTGATATGGCAAGATCGGCAGAGGCAAGCAACCAACAAGTACAAAAGATGCAGGGTGAAGATGGGGCTATGGTAGATATGGTAAAAGTAAAAGCAAATTGGCCGGTTAAAAAAGGTAACGGTACACCAAAACAACACAAGCACGGAAGAGAAAAAAGAGATGACAGCAACAACAACGTGGAACAGAAACATGGGTATGGTAAAAACAATTGTAATTTTTGTGGGAAAAAACATTTGAAAGGCAAATGCACTGCTTATGGTAAAACATGCAATAATTGCAAGGGCAAAAATCATTTTTCTATAGTATGTAAGAAACAAATTGTAAGAGAGATCAGGAATGAGCATAGTGATTCAAGTGTTTCTAGTTTATATATTGACTCAATAGTTGACAAAGGTTATAATCACACGTGGTATGAGAATGTCAAGATTCAAACAAGGTTAATTCCATTTAAGCTAGACACTGGAGCCATGGTAAATGTTCTTCCCGTCAAATATGCAAATAGTTTGAAAAATGTTGATGTTGGTCAGAGTTTTGAAAAATTAATTGCGTATAATGGTACTGAAATTGAAAGTATGGGTGTTGTTAGGCTGATGTGTTTGATTAGGGGAAAAGAAGCGATGTTTAAATTTTTTGTTATTAGGGACGGAAATGCCATACCAATTTTGGGACTTGAATCCTGTGTACAAATTGGCTTAGTTCAAAGGATAAATTCACTCACAAGTAACAGTTTGCGCGTTCAGTTTAAGGAAGTTTTTAGTGGTATTGGTTGTTTTAAAAAGAATTTTTCCATTAAGCTAAAGGATATTGTAACACCTTGTTCGAAACCGGCAAATAGAATTCCCTTATCTCTTCGGGATAAATTAAGAGATGAGCTGGAAAATTTGTGCAGAAGGGATATTATCGAGAAAGTAGATGAACCAGGAATGTGGATATCTAACATTGTCATAGTTGAAAAGCCAAACAAGTCGCTTAGAATCTGTATAAACCCCAGGGAACTAAATTCTGCAATAAGGGAAAACTTTTATGAAATACCAACGTTTGAGCAAATTAAGGCCAACCTAGTAAATAAGAAAATATTTTCAGTTTTCGATTTGAAACAGGGTTTTTGGCAAGTCGCGTTAGATGACGAAAGTAAGGATTTGTGTACATTTAGTACTACTTTTGGATGTTTTAGATTTAAAAGATTACCGTTTGGAATTAAAATTGCATCCGAAGTTTTTCAGTAATGAAGCGGGCTATTGAAAGAAATGTGAAATTTAATTGGGATAAGCTTCAGTTTAAGAAAAAGGAAGTTGTGTTTTTAGGACATTTAATATCCGAAAAGGGTATTGGCTACGATAAAAGTAGATTAAAAGGAATAGAAGATTTGGGGGCGCCAAAATGTAAAAAAGATCTACAGAAACTTATGGGATTTGTTAATTACTTAAGGGAATACATTCCAAATTTAGCAAATGTGTGTAGCCCATTGCGGGCACTAACGAAAAACTCAGTGGTTTTTAATTGGTTGCCATTACATGACCAATATTTAAGTGACATTAAGAATTTAATTTTAAAAACACAGTATTTGAAACCATTTAATGCTAATGAAGCTATTTCGTTACAAACTGATGCTTCAAAAAATGAATAAGGGTGCACTTTGTTGCAAAACAAGGTACCGGTGTGTTTTGCTTCTCGTAGTTTGACGGATGCTGAAACTAGGTACGCACAAATTGAAAAGGAAATGTTAGCAGTCGTATTCGCTTGCAAAAAATTTCACTCATACATTTATGGTAGGAAGGTCGAAATTATCACGGACCACAAACCTTTGTTAGGTATAATGAAAAAGGATTATATAATAATATAATGAAGCTGAGACTAGAAAAATACACATTGACATTTAGATACTTGCCAGGAAAGTATCTATATCTGGCAGATTGGTTATCTAGAAGTTTTTCAAGTAAAATAGAGAAAGAGGATGAAATAGAAGGATTAAATGAGGTGGTGCACACTATTAACGTTAGTTTGAAGATAAAAGAATTATTTCAGAAGGAAACGGAAAACGATGACATTTTAAAATCAGTTCTAAAATATTGTATGAGTGGCTGGCCTAAAGCAAAAAATAAATTAGAGATTGATTTAAGATTTTTATGGAAAATTAGAAACAATTTGTTTGTAGAAAATGGCTTAGTGGTTTTTTGAGGATAGGCTCTATGTACCGAAAAATCTGCAAAATGTGGTTATGCATCAACTGCATAGGTCACATCTGGGCATACAAAAGACGAGAATAAGAGCAAGGAAACTTCTTTTTTGGCCTAGCACACAGAAAAAATTATTGCCGAATTATTTTCAAACAAACGCTTGTTTGAAAATTTTTGTAATTTCTACAAATTTTTTTACTGATTCAATTAAAATTTTTGTTTGATTTTTATTTAACCAACAAAAATGTTGACAACCATTCAAAAATATAATACACGCGTTATTGGTTTCAAGTTTTCATAATTTTGTATGAAATATTTAACGCTTTTTAATGTTGTCGTCTTTTTGCATTTTTTTATTTGATCGTAAGCAACACTTCTTTATGTGAAATATAAAAACTACAACAAAAAACACATACAGTCTATTTTTGAACACTTTAAAAAAGGACAACAGTAAGAAAGATGAAGAGGTTTGAAGTAAAAAAAAAAAATAGCAGGTAAAAACACGTTTCACTCTTTTTAAACAACAGAAACAACAACAACATTATAAGAAACAAAATAAATTTTTGGTTGGTTTCAAAGTTGGTTAAAAAAAAAACAAAATCCCGTATTCAATTTGTTCAAACTGTTTGCTTAAATACATCAAATACAAAAACATAATTATGACGAAATACATATCGAGTCGGTCTGTCGCCGTTTTTGGGTTACATTTCTTCTTCATTAGCAAAGGAAAGGATACAGCAACAGTGAGTGATGACGAAAAACATTGTGTGTATAAAAAAAGACTTCGTTCAAAAATTATTCCAACAAAAAAATGTGCCTCAAAGCCAGCCGGCCGCTCTGCTCTCTCTGCCATCATCTTCTAATACAGTGCCTGCTTGTGTGCGCATCATTGCTTGTGCAAAAAAAACCTTTTTTTTTTTGATTTCGAAATTTAGTATATGAATTTCAGTAAACTTTTTGTTTGATTCAGTTAAATTATTTGTTTGAAAAAATCAGTGTTTTTTTTCAATAAACAAAATGCAAATAAATTGTTTCAATATGCGAATTTGTTTATAGGACCGATTTCAGACAAACAATTTTTTGATTCTACAAATTTTTTGTTTGAATTAGAAAAATAATTTTTTCTGTGCATGTATCGGGATATAGAGTCAATGATAACTAAGTGCAAAATTTGTCAAAGATTCCGTTCAGAAAATGTAAGGGAACCTTTACTAAACCACATTTTACCTAGTGGTCCATATCAGAGAATTGCAATGGACATAATGGAAGTACAAGGAAAAGAGTACATATTACTATTTTTCAAAATATTTGGACATAATACCCCTTGTAAGGAAAACTGCCAGTGCCGTGAGCGAAAAACTTTTAATACCCTTTTCAATATTCGGTTATCCTAAGGAAATTGTTGCGGACAATGTTCCATTTGGATCATTTGAGTATAGGAATTGGGCAGAGTCTTTGGACATAAAAGTTGTGACTGTTAGTCCACGTTATCCAAAATCAAATGGCTTTGCAGAGAGAATGGTTCAGGTCGCAAAGAAACTAGTACTGAAATGTGTTGATGAAAAGTCGAATTTATGGAAAGCGTTATTAGAGTACAGAAATACGCCAATTAAAAATTCGGATCTCTCTCCAGCAGAGCTTATTATGGGCCGTCAAACAAGAACTTTGATTCCAGGAAAGGACAAGTTTTATAAAAATGATAACACTTGTGATAAAATTTTACCCATTTTAAGAAAAAATAACAATATTAACAAGAAACACCATGATAAAAAGAGTAAAGTTAAACATGATTTTAAAAATGGGGAGAAGGTATGGATTAAAGAAGGTAGATATTGGATACCTGGAATGATTTTAGATAAACATGAAACCCCTAGATCATACATAGTACAAATAGACGGTAGACGTTTTCGAAGAAACTCTCACTTCCTGAGATCTCGAGCTTAAACAATGTATTTAATACCTATTTAATTATATACATATCTATTGAACATATAAAAAAAATGTATTGTAAAATTCCATAAAATTAATAACTTAGATATACTACTATACTTTATGTATTTGAAATAAATTAAATATTCTTAAGAGGGAGATGTAGTGATTAGTTAATTATTACTATTTTATATGTATATGAACCACCCTAGAAATTATAAATATAATGAATTGATATAAAAAATAAACAGAATGATTTGAACAAGACACACTAATACAGTAATCTAAAAGAAAAATGTATGAAAAGTTGATCATATCTAGGCAGGCTTGCTTACACTATCCAACAAATTTATATAACCCCAAACAAAGGTGCTAAAGTCCGCTATCCTGTTGTTCAATAAGCCGTACCAAACAGTATATCTTGACATTTTTGAATTACAGTGCATACATGGTTTGGCGCTTAATTAAATATTAATAAAAATACCCTTCGTTTATTTAAGTGCTTAAGGTGTTTTAATATATGAAATATTTTTCGATCGGTTGAAGTTGATAATCAGTAAGTAAACAAAAACTGCAGAAGTAGTAAAACCGTAAACATAATAAAGACAGAATTGTAAATAATCATAATTAGAATAGGTATTAAATAGCCTAAAAAACGTTTCAAATTCTTTTTATAGCGGAAACGAATTCAAAGCCATCAAAAAAACTTGAATTTAAGTAAAAATATTTAAAATCTCTTTTTGTGAAAAATATTACTGCCCTTATAAAACGCGCTTAATAACATCGTTGAAAAATATTTATAAACAAAATCGCTGTTTCTAACGCGTGCTAAATTACAATTGCTAAATTACAATTTTATACTATTGATAAACTGAAATTTATTGTTGATAGGATAAGCTATTCCTATGCGCATTTCACTGGTTGCTTAGGCCAGATCGTCAGGAAACTTTATCCAAAGATTTTAGAAAAACTTAAGATATTATACAAATAATACTGTTAAGCGAGAAGGAATTATTAGCCCAGTTTTACTTGTAACAATATCAAAGCTTAAACAAAAACAATAAACGGTGAGTTTATCTTTTCTTTTAATTTCTTTCAGTTAGGTTGCTACTTACAACTATTTACAAAATCTAAGAAGCTTAAAATAATAACAAAACTAATTATATTATTTTCGTATATCAATAAAAAATTGCACTTGGTTACGTACAGCCAAATATTAAATCACAACCTCATTTTTTTAATTAATATTAAAAGAAGAAATAAGGTGCAGGGTAAAAAGTGTAATTTTATTTTACAAAAAATAAAAAGATTTTTAGGAATTCACAGAGAATGATTTTACGAATACTGTATTTCATTCTTTAATAAATATAATTTTTTTTAATTATTTAATTCAAAATCTTTAACCATTTCACAAACTTAATTTATTTTAACACAATACGCTTCTATTTTGTTTTCTTTTTTCAATTGATAACAAAATTTGACGTCTTATATTAACAATAATTGTCAACGAAAATTAACAAATAATTTTTGCAACATAAATTGTCATCACTCAATACATATGTACAAATAAGTGCTATATACATTAAAGTTAACACAAGTTTTTACATTTACTGCAATATATGATTCTTAAAAATAATTAAGAAAGCGAAACAGGTGATTTAAATCGCATTGGAAACATAGCATTATCTGATAAATGCGACGCGATAAGAGAAAATATTTGGATTCAGCGTGTCAAAAAATCAAAAGAAAACGTTTGAAAAGTTTTTAAAGCCAAATTTCTTCCATTTTGCCGATTTAAGATAAAAAATAAAGATTTTTACATAATCAATTGCCAACCCATTTACTTAGATTTTAAGCCACATTTTGTGGCTTATCAATGATGTACTAGCTGGTAAAATATGCAACTTTATATGTATTAAAGTCCAAAAAGAATCCACCAATTTGAAAATATTTAGCAACTGTTACAATTTACAAAAAATTTTGTTTTTACTTGACGCTGTAGTTATAAGAAAACAGGATTTACTTGAGTAATTAAAAAATATTTTCTTTTTTATTGTAAATATTGGCGAAGTTGATTCAGCTAAATCTATTTTAGACAATTTAAATGCACAAAAGTTAATTATTTGTTAAATTTTTTGAAAACAAAATAAATGGCTAAATGTACATATAGCTTTTGTTTTTATTAATAAAAATTAATATGTCCAGCATTTTTTTCAACAAGTACAGATTTTTCATCAAAATCGTCTGGCAGCTCCGATGACAAGGCTTGCTTAATTCGCTACATTCAAGGCGAATTCATAATTACATAAATTCGCCTTGGCTAATTTGTTACTGTTAGCAGTGTTGCCAGAAATAGGCAATTATATAAATTCAGTATTTCTTTTTCTGTATTTCTCACGAAAGAAAAACGATGTAAATTAAAACGAAAAATGGATTTTCTCACAAAAGTGTTTCTGTATCTCCACAATATAAGAATGAACTTTAATTTTTTGGTTTTTTTCAAAAAGTAATGGAATGATGTGAAAAAAGTGTTCTGAAAGAGTTTTATGTGAGAATTTTTTCGCAAAAACTGTAAAAATAATTCACGTTTCAAAACAGCGCGAGAACAATAGAGCTACCTAAAACTTAATTTAAATTTTAATAAATATTGAGTATAAATAAGCCGAAAACGTAAATAAACTAAGTAAAAAAGATTAACACTTTTATTAATGAAAACATTTTTTTTCACTAAAATTATTTAGAAAAAAGAAAGAAATTTTGCAAAGCGCCAACTCAAGGCTGAACACACGGAGAGGTTGAAGTATTATTTTTTTGAACCTCTTTGTTAACGTAGAAAATAACATACTTCTTATCGCACAAAAATATATAATTTTCTTTTATTTAATAATTTAAACACTTGCTGTTTTTTGTTTTATGATTTATTTACAATGCAATTTAAATATTAGGTGGCGGCAATCCTTTAACAATACAAAATCACAACGTTTTTGTTTCTGCTTTTCGGTTGTAAGGAAGAAACCAGTTTTGAAATGAAAATAAAATTTGCTGAATTTAAGCCCAATTAACCATCAAAAACTTCAATTTAAAACCAACAGTTCAATTTAAAATTTCACAATTGTTCCATTTTCAAAGTTTTACAAAAAAATATCCCAGCAAAAACTTTACTTACAATCCTACTTTTAATGACTTCAAGAATTCATTACTTTGTAGCTTTATTCGCCACTTTTTGGATTATTAGTTATATATTAAATAATAACTTTATTATTATATCTTAAATATACAGAAAAATTTATATTTTCATTATGACAATAAAAATGTCATTATAGTCAAAAAACATAGTTTTTTAATACAAAAATTACACTGCCACGGTAGACTAGCTGGTAGAGAGCTAGTCTATCAGCACCGAGGTTGCGGGATCAAATCCCGCCAGAGACAGAAAAAAAATTAAATAAAATAAAGTAAAAATAGAATAAGAAAAAATAAAAATAAAATAATTAAAAAAAAAAATTAAAAAAAAAATAAAAAAATTTTTACTTTATTGACTTTGTGTAACTATATATTTTTATAAAAATTGTAAGTATAAAAAAAACATATTATTTTTTAGATTGTAATAGGCTAAATTATAAAGGATTACTTTTGGGACATCTCGAACAAAAATAAGTACTTTTTCTAGTAGAAAAGTAAGTAGACGGCTCGTCAAATTCTCATTATTTTTCTGCTTACTTTGTAAGCAAAGTTTTTGCTGGGATATTTGTCTATACTAAAAAATCAAGAAAAACATCTGATTTTTAACACCACATCATATATATTAATAGGCAAGTTGATTTCTTTTGCTCCCTTTTACGACTATACTATTCATTGGATTTTAACAAATGATACATCATTGGAAAGATATTTTTTGGTAGAATGTGTCAATTTACATTTTATTAAAATCGGTTCAGGATTAGAAAGTGTTACTAATTCATAGAAAATACTCACGTACGTGTGAGCAAAAAAAATATAAACAAACACAACAGAAACACAGTTACATATAAGTTAACTCCTAAAACATTTTCAATAAAAAAAACCTTATGTCGCAATTTTACTCAGATCCAATTGCATGAAACATGTTGCAGTTCATTTAACTTTACCCTATTTTTGTATTGTATTCTTTTGTGCAAAAATGCTGAGGATATGTCAGCAAAATAAAACATTGTATTCTTTTGTATTTCCGCTTTATTTAATTATTTTAAACTTTGTGTGAAAACGCTGACAAAATAAAACATTGTATTCTTTTGTATTTCTGCTTTATTTAATTATTTTAAACTTTGTGTGAAAATGCTGACAAAACAAAATATTGTATTCTTTTGTATTTTTGCTTTATTTTAATATTTTTAAACTTGTGTGAAAAATGCTGACAAAACAAAATATTGTATTCTTTTGTATTTTTGCTTTATTTTAATATTTTAAAACTTTATGTGAAAATGCTGACGATATGTCTGCATTATAATTTTTACCTGTAAATCAATTTGTATTATAATAAAGCTGAGATAAACATAAGTGTAATAAAATAAATTTGAACAATAAAAATTCAGTTGAAGTAAAGTACTCAAACCATAATCTTGTTTTATTTATTTAATAAAAAATAAATTAACTGGCGCCCAACAAAAAAAATATCCTTAAGTAGGATAAAAAGTGGAAAAAATAAAGACAACGAAACAATACAAAATTCTTAAGCAGGATAAAAGTGATAAAATTAAAAACCAACAAAAAATATCCTTAAGTAGGATAAAAGTGAAAAAAAAGGAAACCATAAAAAATCCTCAAGTAGGATAAAAAGTGCAAAAAATAAAGGCCAACGAAACAATACAAAATCCTTAAGCAGGATAAAAGTGATAAAACTTAAAGCCAACATAAAAATCCTCAATTGATGTTTATTCTTATTTGACCTTTATTTTATAATTTAATAAATATAATTTTTTACAAATAAAAAGACCTCAATAAAAATAAGTGCAAAATTTTATTAAAAAAAAAAAAGAGAGAAGAAAAGTAACTAACTAAACTTAGAATAAATTAAATTAAACAAAATTAAAAATAATTTTTTTTTGCTAAGAAAAACTAAAATCAAGCAAAAAATATTGTGATTTTTACAACAAATTCGTAAAGAATAACACATATCAGCTCTACAAAAGAAAAGAAGTGAGTGCCAAGAAAATAACAAAACAACAACAACAACAACAAACCAATAAGAAACAACAAGATGCAACTGAAGATAATCTGGCTGTAAGTTCTTGGAATTTATTTCGTTAAATTAAGTTAATAAATTTAATTAAATTAAATTAATAAAAGCTTTACTCTTAAAAAATAAAAAAGATTACAATAAAAAACTATTTTTTTTGATCATTTTTATTTTTAATCGCGTAAGATAAATAAAATTAGATTCTTTAACAACAAATAGTTTTCAAATAATAAATTCTGTTTCCATACTGAACCTTTTGAATATGTCCAATCCTGACAACCTAATCCGTCCTCCCGTATTAAACCCCAACAATCACCAAATTGACCCCATCCCCAACCAAAATGCTCAGATTGAAGCAAATATCATTAACATAATAAATAGGGTTTGTAGAGCACAGTGTAGGAATTTAGTCGAAAACATATTAAATCCCAACGCAGAAATTGCAGGGAACGACCAAGGGATAGACGAACGATATAGAGAAAATCTTACAGAATTGGACAAAGTCCCCGACATTGTTCGATGTCTGAGAGAATTTTCGGGCCACCACGCGGAGTTTAGCTCCTGGAAAAAAGGGTGGAAAGGGTTTTAAGCCTGTACGACTCGACAAGACGGACACCAAGATACTTTGCAATCCTCAACGTTATTAGAAACAAGATAATTGGGGCGGCCGATGCCGCACAAGAATCCTATAATACACCTCTGAACTGGGAATCCATCTCACGCTGCCTCACACTACATTATGCCGACAAACGTGATCTTGGTACTCTAGAGTACCAAATGACCACCCTCATTCAAGGTAACAACTCGGTCCAAGACTTCTATCAAGATGTCTATTCGCACCTTTCTTTGATTATAAATAATATTTCATGTATGACAATAGGTAGAGAGGCCATGGACACCCTTATTCAGACATATAGGGACAAAGCGTTGGACACGTTTATTCGTGGATTGCGGGGCGATCTTTCAAAACACTTTCAAGGCACTTCATCTATGCCTGAAACTACAAAACCAGAACTTCCGGAAAGAATACGCTTACAATAGAAATGGCAAAACCCCCCCCGCCATTCCGGGAAACAATCGACATTTTAAACCTCAAATCCCCTATAGACCGAACAGAACTACCCCCACGATAACGGCACCCTCAACCTCATTAACTCAATACCATGCGAATCATTCCAGTGCATATTCACCACACCAATACAGTAGTTACAGGCCACAACAATTCTATAACCACAGACAATTCGACGCGAATTATCCCAATACACAATTACCACATCAATACAATAATTACAAACCACAACAGTTCAATAACCAAAGACAATTTAATCATCCCAACCCAAACAACACTTTAAGACCAAATAACCCACCACCACGTCCATTCGCGCCGAAACCAATGTTGCGACCCGAACCAATGGAAGTGGATCAATTGATGCAAACCAGAAACGTTAACTACATGAATCGACCCAGACCCACGGATCAATTCATGGGAAAAAGACCAAACGACCAACCATTACAACAGGCACAAAAATTCCAAAGGAATTTTCACATCGACACAGAACTCGCAGAAGCTGTGAATCCGGAACAAGAACTGACTACAGACAATTATGACCAAATAACATCGTACGAAACAGAAGAAGAATTACAACCGCTACACGAATACATTGACGAACAGACGCAATATAGGTCGAACGAACAGGAAAACGACCAATCCTTCGCGGATATCTATTTTTTAGATTATAAAATTCGTCTTTGCCATATTTCGAGGCAAAGACGAAGAATGGGGAGATCCTGAGGATATTAGTGGACACAGGATCGAACAAAAATTATATACAGACTTCACTAATAAAAACGGCCATTCAAAACAAAAACACTTTCTATGCAAATTCTGTGGAAGGAAAAGTTTCAATAACCCACCACACATTTATTAACCTATTCGGATTAAGAGACATGAAAATAAAATTTTTTGGATTACCAACACTGAAATCATTCCATGCCATTTTGGGCAATGATAGACTTAAACAGCTATCGGCTGTCATTCACACAACAGAAGATTTAATGACCGTGGGAAAGAACATCAAAGTAAAACTGAAACAACAGGTATCACAAAGCGTTCACAACATTACGATCAGAACAGATCATTTGGAAGAAGATCAAAAACATAAAATAAATAATCTAGTATTACAATACCCGAACCTGTTCGCTGAACCCAATGAAAGTCTTACCTACACGACAACTGTAAAAGGAGAGATCCGAACACCAACCGATAACCCCATTTACTCCAAATATTATCCATACCCTATGCACCTGAAAGACGAAGTCGAACGCCAGGTTGAGGAGCTATTGACTCAGGGCATTATCATGCCCTCAAAATCACCATACAACTCGCCAATATGGGTTGTACCAAAAAAAAATGGATTATAGGAAACTTAATATGGTCACAGTCCCCGATAGGTACCCTATTCCCGAAATTAACGAATCCTCTCTCAATTAGGGCAGAACAAATTTTTTTCCGTAATAGACTTGAAAAGCGGTTTCCATCAAATTCCGCATAGAGAAGTTGATATGGAAAAAACAGCATTCTCAATCAACAACGGGAAATATGAATTCACGAGACTACCATTCGAACTTAGAAATGCCCCCTCAATTTTTCAAAGGGCCTTGGACGACATATTGCGCGACCACATAGGAAGGATCTGCTACGTCTACATAGACGACATTGTCATATTTGGTAAAGATGAACAAACACATATCGATAATATCGAAAAGGTTTTTCGAGCATTGGAGGCAGCCAACATAAAAGTGCAACTTGACAAATGCGAGTTCCTCAAAACAGAAGTAGAATTCCTAGGATTTCTTATTTCCGACAAGGGTATACGAGCCAACCCAAAGGAAGTAGAAACGATTAATAATTTCGCGGTCCCCAAAACACTAAAAGGCTTAAGATCTTTCCTGGGCATGTGAGGGTTTTACCGCCGCTTCATAAGAGATTACGCCAAATTGGCAAAACCTCTAACAATGCTTTTAAGAGGGGAGGGGGGACTAATGTCCAAAAAAATGTCGAACAAAATAGAATATAAATTAAACAATGAAGCCTTAAATGCATTTGACAAGATAAAAAGGACACTAATTTCGGAAGACGTTATGCTAACATACCCAAATTTTAAGAAAGAGTTCCACCTAACAACAGACGCATCAAATTACGCAATTGGTGCGGTATTAGAACAAGATGGCAGCCCTATTACGTTCATATCCAGAACACTCAGTAGAGCGGAAGAACACTATGCCACAAACGAGAAGGAGATGCTTGCGATCATCTGGGCAATTAAAACGTTAAGAAATTATCTTTATGGCTCTGCAAAGGTCAAAATCTTTACAGATCACCAACCACTCACGTACGCACTCACCAATAAAAACTCCAATAGCAGACTCAAAAGGTGGAAAGCGTCCCTGGAGGAATACGATTACAAACTTCTGTATAAACCAGGCAGAACCAACGTAGTTGCAGACGCACTATCCAGACCTCCGCAACAAGTATTTCAGATAAACTCAACGATCGCCACTCAGCACAGCAATCAGAGCTCGCCTAGGAACCTCATTCAATTTACCGCCGCGCGCATTAATGTGTTTAAAAACCAGATAATATTAGAACACCACGAAAAACGGTCATACGAATTCCAAATAGTGTTCCCAACATACCACCGTCATATTATTCTAGAACCAAACTTGACTGAGGAACGATTAAAAGAGATTTTAGGTAGATATTTAAACCCCTCAGTCACGAATTGCCTAAAGACTACTGACCAAATACTTGGCAAGGCACAGGAAATATTATCTACAAACTTCCACAAATTCAAGGTTCTCTACACAAGAAAAATGGTAGCAGACATCCCCAACGAAGCAGACCAAGAAGTGGAGATCATAAATGAACATAACAGAGCACATCGAAGTGCCAGTGAAAATAAAACTCAACTTCTGGAACGGTGCTATTTCCCTCAGATGTCGGCAAAAATAAATAGGGTCACGAAATTATGTAAGATATGTAAGGAAAACAAATATGACAGACACCCTACTAATATAAGAATTCAGGAAACACCGATCCCACAATACCCGGGACAAATTGTTCACATTGACATCTACATTACAGAAAGGACATCTATCCTGACAGGAATCGACAAACTTACCAAGTACGTTCAGACGAGAATACTAAAGTCCCGAGCGACAGAAGACATTAAGCAACCCCTCAGAGAAATGCTCTTGAACTTCGGAATGCCTGAAATTGTGGTAATGGACAATGAAAAATCTTTTAACTCGAAGGCAATAATATTCATGATGGAGAATCAATTTAACGTAAAAGTTTTCAGGATTCCACCATATGCCAGTACCGTTAACGGGCAGATAGAAAGATTCCACTCAACTCTCTCCGAGATTATGAGATACTTTAAGTCAGAAGGAGCACACCTTAACCTGTCCGAACTTTTAGACAAATCTATCTTCGAATATAACAATACGGTCCATTCAACATTAGGGAAAAGACCAGTCGATGCATTCTTCGGTAGGAAGTCTCACGGTAATCCTAAAGAGCTCGAAAACGACATAGCGAAAATGGTAAAAAAAATTAAGGATAAACAAGCGTCCGACATGAATTATCATAATTGCAACAGGGGAGTCCCGAAAGAGTATAAAGAGGGGGAGACAATATATGTGAAGGTCAATAAGAGATTAGGGACCAAACTAAGTAAAAATTATAAACAGGAAACAGTCAAAGAAAATAGACACACGACAGTACTGACAAATAGCGGAAGAATCGGTCACAAAGACAATATACGCAATTAAAGAAATCCATTTGTAGCCCTCATCTTTTTCCTTTTATCTTCTTAGCATAATATTATCAACTTTGGCTCAGGGAGAGGTAAGAATATTGGACTACACCAACTCCAGAGTAGTGACAATCGACACAGGTATTGCAAAACTCCAGACAGGTTCTGTGAAACTGATACACGTAATAGAATTAGACGACTATCAAAAATTTATCGACGACGTAAGAAAAACATTTACCACAAAAATAAGTACATCCCATCCTTTACACCCTTTTCTTATCCTCGAAATATCCAAACTACAGAACAAACTGGACCAACTGAAGCCTCGATCTAAAAGATCTCTTAATTTCATAGGTTCAGCATGGAAATGGATAGCGGGAAATCCCGACCATGATGATTTCGAGATAATCAAACAAAAGAAAAATCATGTATTGAAAAATAACAATAAACAGGTTATTATTAACAAATTATCGTTAATTATAATAAACGAATTAACTTATAAAATGAATCAAGTAATAAAAATCGTACAAGAAGACATGCAGACCTATCGAAATTTAGACATCACAGAATTAAAATTTAAACTAGAAATAGTAAAAGAAGAAATAGTAAACCTACAATATGCCGTTCACTGGGCTAAGGTAGGTGTAATAAATTCTTTCATTCTATCTCACGACGAAATGCAAACCATTAAGAATCTGTTTGAAAAAGATAAAATTCGATACCTAAACATAGAGGAAATATTAGAATTTAGTGAAATTAGAATAGCTTCTAATGGAAATTCATTAATCTACATTGTCAATATTCCGGTTACTCGTGACAAGTCGTGTAACAAGTTATTGATAAAACCTGTAAAAATTAATAAAATCGCAACTAAAATTGAGTTTGACGAAGTTTTGATTTGTGGTAACGAAACGCTTGGTATAAAACATGAGTGTAAGAACTACAACATGTTAACAATATGCTAAAACAGTGATCTGGAAGATATTAGTAAATCTGAATGCCTCCCCAATTTAATACATAGTAAACCCTCTAACTGCACCCTAACAAGTAATTTTCATATTCCCACAGTACAGGAAATACTCCCCGGAATCCTCTTATTAAACCAATTCAATGGTACGATTTTCATAAACCAAGAGCCATACGACTTAGCTGACACTTTTGTCGTTAAGTTCCATAAAGAGACTGTATAAGTAAATGGCACAAACTTCTCGTTTTCAGAGATAACTCTCTCGAACCCGTTACCAGCCGTGGTACAACCAATGACAGGAGAACCATACGTAGAAGAAATACTTACGTTGGAATTAATTAAAGAGATGCACACTAATAACACAGAAGCGATAGAGCTCCTGAACGTCGAAAGTAAATTAGGCGATACCATCACCAGTGCTTTAACAATTTACCTGATTTTTATAATACTGTCCGTTTGTCTGAAGAAGGTGTGCAATAGGAAAACATTACAAAGTTCCGGAGATATCAACATGAACACTCCACTACCAGCACAAAATATTGTATTGGTTGAAGACTATCTCAAAGGAGCCTCGGTGTCGAAAATCACCCAAATACCCTACTTCTGATTGGGGCAATCAATTTAAAGGGGGAAGAGTTAACTCCTAAAACATTTTCAATAAAAAAAACCTTATGTCGCAATTTTACTCAGATCCAATTGCATGAAACATGTTGCAGTTCATTTAACTTTACCCTTTTTTTGTATTGTATTCTTTTGTGCAAAAATGCTGAGGATATGTCAGCAAAATAAAACATTGTATTCTTTTGTATTTCCGCTTTATTTAATTATTTTAAACTTTGTGTGAAAACGCTGACAAAATAAAACATTGTATTCTTTTGTATTTCTGCTTTATTTAATTATTTTAAACTTTGTGTGAAAATGCTGACAAAACAAAATATTGTATTCTTTTGTATTTTTGCTATATTTTAATATTTTTAAACTTGTGTGAAAAATGCTGACAAAACAAAATATTGTATTCTTTTGTATTTTTGCTTTATTTTAATATTTTAAAACTTTATGTGAAAATGCTGACGATATGTCTGCATTATAATTTTTACCTGTAAATCAATTTGTATTATAATAAAGCTGAGATAAACATAAGTGTAATAAAATAAATTTGAACAATAAAAATTCAGTTGAAGTAAAGTACTCAAACCATAATCTTGTTTTATTTATTTAATAAAAAATAAATTAACTTATATGCATAGTAAAAAGAACAACAACATTCGATTTCTCTCCTATGCATTAAATTGGAGAACAGTAGAAAATAAGAAAAAAAGATACAGACAATTTTAACTGTTTTGTTTTCTTTTTGGAAGAGTTGTTGTTTTTAAATGTTGCCGTTGATTTTTGCGTAGGAATAATTTTAGATGTTACCGTTGATTTCTAAACTGTTTTGCATATGAATAATTTCAATGTTACATTATTAGTATGGTAACAATGTAAAAATGGGTGTATTAAATTGTTTTAAAACAATTTGGTGGCGCTTTGCGATTTTTTTTTATAATACGTTGTGGTGTTACTTTAAATTAATAAGCGCTTGCTGTTAATTAGTTTAGACTTGATGATTTAAGTAAAGTATTTATTGACTAAATTTATAATTGCATGAAATAATATAATTTTAAATTAAAAGTGACAAAGTTTTATGCCGATTTACAAAAATCTAAAATTCTTAAAAAATGCCTCGCGGTGGTAACTAGACGAATGGGGTTGATAGGCTTTGAAGAACACCTTCCACAATATTACGGAATATGTAATCGGTGTTCAACAAATCGAATGATAATACTGACATCTTAGACGATTCTTTTAAGTGTGGCTTAAACTCAATCCCACTTTATTTTCGAAATTTTTACTTCATTAAAAGCTGTTTTCGGGAGCGGACAGATTTCAAGAAAATCTGGTAAGATGAATAGAGCAATACAATAAATGTTGGTCGAATTCAATCTAAATAACAACATTATTAGACGGTACAAAACTTTATACCGGAGAGCATGTTGTATGAGGGCTATGTGGAATTATGATCCGATTCTCACTATTTGCAATAGGCACAATTATTTTTTTTTCATTCAGCACAAACGCATAACACCCTGTCCAACATTGATAGTGTGGGTACAAAAACAACAACACTGCCAAAAAGAAAATTAAATACATATTTAAAATTATTCGATTGTACTGAAGTGTGTAATAAGTAAAGCTATTGATCATGGAAATCACGAATTGCTGTAATGAGTTTAGGATTCATGTAAAAGTTCTCTATGCCCAATATTATCTAGGTATCTGGGGTATCACAAAGGGACAGATAAAGGACCCAAGTGACGTGTCTGTTGATAGCTGCCAATGGAATCTAACCTAACCTATCTAGGTATCTTCACCTATATGAGATTTTTCGTCTTGAAGTGATTTTAGGGAGGGTGTTCATATGGGACCAATGGTTAAAATGGATGTACCAACACGAAGTTCACATAGTAGCTGTTACAAAAGTTATCGTTGCCAAATTTTTTATTAATACCAACATTTCTAAGGAGCTTT
This sequence comes from Pollenia angustigena, assembly GCA_930367215.1. Lineage (NCBI taxonomy): Eukaryota > Metazoa > Arthropoda > Insecta > Diptera > Polleniidae > Pollenia > Pollenia angustigena. Next base: position 1,982,149 of record OV884061.1, on the reverse strand, counting down.
GGTCAAATATATATCAATTCCAATAAGATTTGATAAAATTATTAAGGTTACAATAAAATATTTTTTGGTAAAATTTTATGCAAATACCAATATAATATGATTGTTAATTGGCAAAAACTTATATTCCAGAAAGATTTTTGTATGAGGGGTATGTGTTATTTTGGACCAATTCATACAATTTATAATAAACATCAATTTTGTTCAGCAAACTTCTTCTTTACAACTCCATCTTAAAGCCAATCTGGTGCTATGGTATTCAGTTATGGGGCACTGCCTCGGCCTCTAATATCGAAAAAATTCAAAGGCGCCAAAATAAACTACTTCGAATAATCACAGCTGCCCCTTGGTATGTTAAAAACTCAAATATTCACAAGGATCTTAATGTTCCATTAGTTAAAACTATGATTACGAAATATGCAGTAAAATACTTAAAAAGGCTCCAATCGCACCCGAACCCACTAGCACGAAATATTTTAAATGATAGCGGCCACACTCGCTTAAGAAGAAGAGACACTGCAGCACTTATCCAATTAGATGAGCGATAAACACTATAAAAGTGAACAGAACCCGCGATGAAGAAAATTTTTGTCTGGCACTGGCAGGACAAAAAATAACGTATTAGGTTAAGATTTGATTAATTATTGTTAGTTCATATTTAATATATGAAGATTCAATAAATAAATAATGAGAAAAAGAAAAAAAAACAAACGAATAATAAACATTCTACCTTTGGTGATGTGGGTAGAAAAACAAATTTTCCAAAAACAAAATTATTTCAATCATTCTGTTTTAATACCCACACTATCAAAGATAGAGAGAATATTATGCGATTATAATAAAGTATGTAACAGATAAAAATATTAGTTCTGGATCCCCCTTCAGTGTACCAATCAATCAAGTCCGTTTGGCTGGCTGGTATACACTAAGCAAAGTCTGTATTTCTAGATTGCAGTCGATTGTGTCGACTGCTGGCCCATACTAGTTTTAATTAATTCGCCTTGTTTATTTTATATTTTTGACGTTTTATTCTTTTTGACATTTTATGACTGGAAATATTATAGTAAAAATAGAGTTTTCTGATGTCAGGTGGTTTGTCAGGAGAAAATAGAGTACGCTCTAATTGAAATTTTGTCAGATGAGCTTGCGTTTGACTTTTACAGAAACAAAGTTAAAAAGGTAACACACGACATGTATGTATTTTGCAGTGGGAAATTTGACATGTCACGTGACAAAAACAGGTCGTGTAGTGGTAGTATTAGTGAAAATGTGTTTATATGTGTCACACCGACGATGCTAGATGGAAATCAAAAAATTTAGATACGACAGCGAATATTACGTCCAGCACACGTACACGAGTGAATTTGCCTGCTCGACAAGCATTTGAAATGTGTATTTGGCCCTTAACAGACTATAAAATGATCTGAAAGTCAAAGTTTAGTACAGTTTTGTTTATTAGCAGGTGGGAACCAATAATTTTATTGGTTTATAATTTGCAATTTATGCGGGTACTAAATATAGGATTGAGCTCATATTTTTAAAACAATTTTTTTTTCTTCTTATATTTTTGTCTTTTTTTTGCCAGCACTTTTTGTGAGAGGTGCCCGCCATTTATAAACAATTTGTAAACCCAATATATTATTCCTAGAAATCGAGTGAAATGGAAGTCGATGGACATTCTTAGTTAAAATTTTATTAAAAATCATTTAACTTTTTATAACTTTTTTTTATAATCTTTAGTTTTTAAATGTCTCCTTTAATTAACACATTTTTTTCGGTAAATGTTAAACTATATAATATATAGTTTATTATGAAAAATGTGCTATTTAAGTACCAAATTTCTAACGTATGGAATTTGACGTTTAAAATGATATACATAATTAGTCTCTCGCACAACCACATCTAAAAAGGGTCTGAGTTTTAAATAATATTTAACAGTTAGATTATTCGATCAAATAATAGCGGAAAAATTCCGCTATTATAGCTGGGATAGAATTCCAGCAAAATCTGATTAGAAGGAAAATAATTATGCAACCAAATGTGGAACTACCTACTAAAAATGATTGTCATTAACTATGAAAAAATTCGTTTTGTCACCAAATTTCGGTTCATAATTTACCTATGGCCCCATGCTAAGGCGACTCTCGGAAATCAACTTAGTATGGCTTAAAGCGTAACGAATAATGCTTTTGTGATGCATTTTAGCATAATCTGCTTTCATAAGACTCGAAGTGCCCCACTGTTTTATGTAATCTCGGAAAACACATTAATACGCCCTTACCCGCAAAACTAATAATTTTTTTAGTTATTAGGGCTTATTTCCTAATTTTCATTATTGATAAACAAACTGAAATTTATGTTGGAGGATAAGCTAGTTCCTATGCGCATTTCACTCGTTGCTTAGGCCAGATCATCAGGAAACCTTTTCTCAAAATCTAATGATATAAGATATGTAAATTAAAATGTAGAGTGAATAAAAATTAAAAAACCTTAAAATGCAGCAAATTTAAATTTTGTGTTGAAATTGAATAAAGAAAAAGGCACGAGTCCCACATAGATTGATTACAGTTTTAACAAAACGGGAGTTGAAAACAATTGAGGGGAAATCCGGCAAACAAACTACTACTAGTTTACCGATGTCTGAAGAAGATTAAAATTAAATTTAATGAACCCAAGCAATCACTCAGGATTTGATTGTTCTTTTCCCGGACTTTTTTTTTGGTATGCCGTACGCAAGTTAACGTCGGCATCGATATAAACTGACTCTGAGTGGACTAGTTCAATGTCGCTTTATAAAATACCTATTACAGGTATTGTCCCAAGCGAACTACCGCAATATTGATATTTAGGACCTATCCATGAATAGCTACAAATGAACTGACCAAAAATAAACCTAAAAAATACGAAAAAGACCACTCATTCAAACGAACAAAATTTTTTTATCTTTAAATATTCAGTTTTATTGTCATTTAAAAGTAATTAGACATACAAACATTTATAAAATAATAAAAATACGGAAAGAAAATTAAATGTGTTGTAATTCATGATAAAATTTAAAGTATACATATTTCTAGAAGTAGGTTTTGTAGAAAATAAAGTTGAAATTAAAGGAACATTAATATTTTAATTCTTAATGATATTAGTGAGAGATATATGTATATTTTCATTAGTATTCTGTTAGAATATTAATAGTACAAATTATTTCATATAATATGTCAATAGAATTAATTACTTTAAGTCAAAAGTAAATGAAAATTCTTTAATATTTTTTAATCAAAAATACTTAAAAATTAAATAATGAAATATAAATAATTAAAGGATTTTACTTTTTCTCTAAACACTTATCTTTTAATATTTTCTTTAAATGACGTTTTTTAATGAGACTAATTGCCTTTCTAATGTTTCCTTCTATGTCATCTATTTCTGGGTTAGCTTTTACTGCCTCTGAAAATTATAAAAGAAAAAGTAATTTAATTAAAATTCATTTATTGGATTTAATAAATATAAAAAAAAAATAAATTGCTAAGTTTAATAATAAAATGTCTTTTAAATAGTTATTGAAAATTACCTTTAATTGAGTCGTATAAGTTAATAAAATCCTTCAATCTTTTTTTTCCGTGAGTTCCATCTATGTTATATGCATATAAAAGCTCATCAGAAATTATTAAGCCAATATTTTTTACAATATTTTTTCTTATTAGGTTCTTAATAGTTGTCACCTGAAAAAATAGAAAATATGTTTAAAAATAGTGGAAAAATATTTTATAAAATTTTAATTAGATATATGAAATTTTATACTTTTACATATAAATGTTTGCTGTCTTCATTTATTTGGTTTTCTATTTCATTTGAATTTTTTTCCGAATTTATTGGAAATAATTTTGTTAACATATTTGAAGTTTCTTCTTGTTTTATCAATGTTTTTGTAAGGACATTTTGGCCTGCTAGAGCTTCCATAATTTGTTTGTTTTGCTCTTTCAATATTTCTGATAAATATATTAGTTTTAAATTTATTATAAATCTTATAATATACATAACATTTTTATATTACCTGTTTGTTGTTTAAACATGTCATCGATATGTGTTTTTAATTCCATGTAATCTTGGCAGGGTTTTTTTGCAGAAACTTCGGATTCGCTGGGTATTTGACGGCTTCGTTTCATCATCTGAGCTTAAAAATAATATCATTTAAATCAAACCATGTAATATTGGTATTAATAAAAATTTATTTTGGTAGGGAAAAGACAACATTTTATTTTCTATTTCCTCCAAGGGAAATTCTTCTTCTTCCGATAAAATATCCTCTACCAAAAAAATGTCTAAGTCCATAGAATCTATTGGCTTTTTGAAAAAACTGAATTTATTTAAAAATCTATTTCCAAATACAACATTCTTTTCTTTGTTGAAACCTTTTATTTTAAATGGAATGTCCGATTTCAGATAACATATATTATTTGGGCTTATAGGATTCAGCGCACAATCATTTTTAAGATAATTTAAATATCTATTTTCTTTTAAGCCCTTATCTTTTTCTTCTGCTATTCTTTTTTCGTTCTTGATTTTATTAAATATTTGCTGTAGTATTTTATTAGGTTGCTTAACATATTTCTTTAAAGTTTGTAAATAATTTTTAATATTTTTAATTAGGCTTAAGTTCATGAAATTTAATTTTTATTAAATTATTTTTATGAAGAAAGGAATTTTACAACATGAAAATCAATTTAAATTGTTATTGATAATCTTTCATTCTTGACGTGGCTCGGGCTCGAACCCTGGCCGGCAGGTTACCATGACATGTTTCGATCGCAACCACTCGATCTCCTCAGATGGATTTGCCGTCTTACACTCGCAGCCATCGACGACTGCTGACGTCACTAGTCAAACATCAATCCTTAAACCAAATTGTATTTTAACATTTGGTAGATCGAAATTTGCTTTCCTGAATGATTATCCATTTTAATTGATTTTACATGTTTTTTCCTTTACTTCTGTTTTTTCGTACTTTCGTCAAGAATTTTTCTTGAAGTCCAAGTACATTTTTTTGTTTTTTCACTTTGTCTTTCTCTTTTCTGTTGACCTTTTTCAGCACAACTTGAAGGACAAATGTACACATAGAGCTCGTGCCTTAGCTTTAACAATAATTAGTATTGTGGTTATTTTGTTGAACTATTTATGGTTTTTAATCCAAATTTTTAATATTTTTAATTAGGCTTAAGTTCATGAAATTTAATTTTTATTAAATTATTTTTATGAAGAAAGGAATTTTACAACATGAAAATCAATTTAAATTGTTATTGATAATCTTTCATTCTTGACGTGGCTCGGGCTCGAACCCTGGCCGGCAGGTTACCATGACATGTTTCGATCGCAACCACTCGATCTCCTCAGATGGATTTGCCGTCTTACACTCGCAGCCATCGACGACTGCTGACGTCACTAGTCAAACATCAATCCTTAAACCAAATTGTATTTTAACATTTGGTAGATCGAAATTTGCTTTCCTGAATGATTATCCATTTTAATTGATTTTACATGTTTTTTCCTTTACTTCTGTTTTTTCGTACTTTCGTCAAGAATTTTTCTTGAAGTCCAAGTAAATTTTTTTGTTTTTTCACTTTGTCTTTCTCTTTTCTGTTGACCTTTTTCAGCACAACTTGAAGGACAAATGAACACATAGAGCTCGTGCCTTAGCTTTAACAATAATTAGTATTGTGGTTATTTTGTTGAACTATTTATGGTTTTTAATCCAAATTTTTAATATTTTTAATTAGGCTTAAGTTCATGAAATTTAATTTTTATTAAATTATTTTTATGAAGAAAGGAATTTTACAACATGAAAATCAATTTAAATTGTTATTGATAATCTTTCATTCTTGACGTGGCTCGGGCTCGAACCCTGGCCGGCAGGTTACCATGACATGTTTCGATCGCAACCACTCGATCTCCTCAGATGGATTTGCCGTCTTACACTCGCAGCCATCGACGACTGCTGACGTCACTAGTCAAACATCAATCCTTAAACCAAATTGTATTTTAACATTTGGTAGATCGAAATTTGCTTTCCTGAGTGATTATCCATTTTAATCGATTTTACATGTTTTTTCCTTTATTTCTGTTTTTTCGTACTTTCGTCAAGAATTTTTCTTGAAGTCCAAGTACATTTTTTTGTTTTTTCACTTTATCTTTCTCTTTTCTGTTGACCTTTTTCAGCACAACTTGAAGGACAAATGTACACATAGAGCTCGTGCCTTAGCTTTAACAATAATTAGTATTGTGGTTATTTTGTTGAACTATTTATGGTTTTTAATCTTCATAAAAATAATTTAATAAAAATTAAATTTCATGAACTTAAGCCTAATTAAAAATATTAAAAATTTGGATTAAAAACCATAAATAGTTCAACAAAATAACCACAATACTAATTATTGTTAAAGCTAAGGCACGAGCTCTATGTGTACATTTGTCCTTCAAGTTGTGCTGAAAAAGGTCAACAGAAAAGAGAAAGACAAAGTGAAAAAACAAAAAAATGTACTTGGACTTCAAGAAAAATTCTTGACGAAAGTACGAAAAAACAGAAGTAAAGGAAAAAACATGTAAAATCAATTAAAATGGATAATCATTCAGGAAATCAAATTTCGATCTACCAAATGTTAAAATACAATTTGGTTTAAGGATTGATGTTTGACTAGTGACGTCAGCAGTCGTCGATGGCTGCGAGTGTAAGACGGCAAATCCATCTGAGGAGATCGAGTGGTTGCGATCGAAACATGTCATGGTAACCTGCCGGCCAGGGTTCGAGCCCGAGCCACGTCAAGAATGAAAGATTATCAATAACAATTTAAATTGATTTTCATGTTGTAAAATTCCTTTCTTCATAAAAATAATTTAATAAAAATTAAATTTCATGAACTTAAGCCTAATTAAAAATATTAAAAATTTGGATTAAAAACCATAAATAGTTCAACAAAATAACCACAATACTAATTATTGTTTGTAAATAATTTTCGAAGTCATATGCAGAAAAATTGGCTAGAACACCAAACTCTTTCACACTATCACTTAAATGTAGTATATTATGAACATTATGGGAAATTGAATTTTCTCCAAATACAAATGAAAAATTTTTAACAAATTCATTTAACAGCTTTTGAGCTACTTTAATGTTTTGTTGCAATTTTTTTTGTGTAGACAACAATCTACAAGCACAATGTAGCAGAAGGTACTCATAATATACTTCATTAGGCACTTTGTCTTTAAAAATAACTACTCCAGTGTACAATAATATTTGACGGAATTCTGTTGCTTTGAAGTTTAAAACTTCGTCCAAACTCCTAGGGTAACGAACGAATTCCTTCGGAATAAATGAATGAAGTGATTCCAAGTGGATCGATATATTATCAATTTGATTTTTTGAAATTTTAAAATTCAGTTTATTATGAATCATTCTCAATATAATTTTTCTCATTATGCCTAAGTCCACAAGATGCATACTATCTATTGGCACTTGACTTATCATGTTAACTCCTATATTTTCTAATGGGGTTTTTTGGGAAAGAAATATTTTTTTATGATGAGTGGGATATTTTCTTTCATCAAAATCTTTATTTGATATTAATGCACTAGACTCTGTGGAATAAGTGAGTGACTTATTAATTTTTCTTGCCACTTGAATACATTTAGTGCATCCATGGGAAGATGTATGACCATAAATTCCACAAATAAAAGCTTTTGCCGGCGAGTCACACACTATGGCCCGTATTTTGAGTTTTATTACCTTTTGTCCAAAATTCATGCCGTTTTCAATTATATTTTGCATTTCAAAAATAAATTCGGATAAAAACTCTGTTATATCGTTTGGTTTATTTTTGCCAACATATATACCAATCGGAATTATTGAAATGTTTTTAATGTTAACAACACGGAACAATATAGGCCATAATTGTGTTCTGGAGCTCTTAAAAAGAGGCAAACCATCTATATTCATATCGACTATCATTTCTTTGTAATCTGACACTACACTAGCAATTGATTCTTATTGTTTCCTAGTACCGAAATGTGAATAAACACCGGGAAAGACCTGTTTTATCAAATAAGGGTTTTCATGCTTAAAGGTACATCTAAATGTTCTTCTTTAAGTATAGCTAATAATTCTTCAACTGCCTTTCTACTTGGTCTATTTCTAACTATCCATTCTTTCAATTTTTCTCTTAGAGGCTTTTTAACGTCTATTTCTACACTTTCAAATGATGAGGCAAATGTTTCAAAAACTGTTGCAATATTACAATTATTTGCGGCATTAATCTCTATAGTTTGTTTTTCTACATCTTTTAAATTGTTTACAAATTCACTTTTTTTCTGAGCAATTAATCTTCTTATATGTCTCTTACTTATACCTCTTAGAGTCATTTTACTTACCTTTTACAAACTTCAAATGTTTTTACAATGGGATTTACAATTTTTTTTTTTATTACAGTTTTAATTTACAGTCAAATCCCGATAATTCGTACCCCGATAAATCGTAATTCCCGATAATTCGTAATAAACTGTCGGTCCCTTGAAAAAATCTCGTTAATTCGTAAAATTTTCATACATTTTGGTCCCCTCGCTAATTCGTAATTTTTTTTTCAAAAAAAATCTTCTTTACCTCTTATAAATCGTAATTGTTTGCTAACTACCACTTATAATTCGTAATAAAACAACAAAAACATGGAAAAATGATTTTTTGTTTACCGCTATTTATTTTGCGTCGGTTTCTGCTTTTGCTTGTGTGTGTGTGTTTATTTTCTTAAGATCAATTTGTTACATGAATAATTTTTATGTATAATTTTTACATATTTTATTTTTAGCAATTGTTTTTTGTATCGTTTTAGTAAATAAATTGAAAAACCCCGTTTATTCGTATTTTAGCCCCGTTAAATCGAAACCCCGCTAAATCGAAAACCCCTATTATTCGTAAGAAATGGCCGGTCCCTTGCGATTACGAATTATCGGGACTCTACTGTATTTAAATATTACACACTTGTTTCCACTATTAGAACAAAAAACAGACTGCGATAATATTTATGTTCATATATTTTTGCGTGTGTTAAAAAGGGTGACTTTGCAACGTACACTAATCCCTTTTAGTGTTTTACAATATATTGGCAAATACACACAAATACTGCATATAAACACAACTTAAACAATAATTTGCTTTTCATACGCACACAAAGTAGTAAGTGTAGCTTTGTTTGTACAGTTTATATCATTGGTGTCCAGCCCATACCACAATTGTGGAAATCAATTCACACACATTCTTCACACGCATTCTTACGCTCTTTCATTTAGTCTACGAGAGTACACAATTCAGTCGTCGATTACCAAGCGACGAGTGCACATGCGGCGGATGCTTACATATTTTTTGTATTTTTATTAAGAATATTTGTCTCTTTATTCACTAATACTAATAAAAAGCAATACAACCACAATTTAAATTTTGGACGTCACTGGTTTATATTGTTCTCATTATAATGAGATCAAGAGAGCAATTTGCAAATAAAAAACTTTTTATAATGAGAACAAGAGAGCAATTTGCAAATAAGAAAACGTTTTTATATTTACATCAGGGATGTCAGCGCCTTGCACAATTGTGCAAATTAATTCACATGTACGCTTACGCTCTTTTATTTTGCGAGCGTAAAATATAATTGTGTACTGAGAAACACTCTCATTCAGCGGGAAATATCGCAAATATTGCAAGGCCTGTTTTGAGGCCTCTAAATATATTTATGTATATAAATAAATATACAATAACTGTATGTAGGTACATCTTTTTTTTTTTTGTTTTATTATCTTTTTTATTTTATTTATTATCTATGTTTTTGTTTTGTTTTATTTCTGTTTTTGACATTGTACAATGATTTTAAAACAGGGATTTCCATTTCTTTGCACAATTGTGCAATTGTGGTTATTTTTTAAGATAGAATTTTAAAATTTTATAAAAATATATATGTAAAGTGAATCCTAATCAACAAAAATTTCAAATTTTCAAAATAATTGTTTTGCATTTAAGCTAACGATATGTGTTTTGTTCGTGAAAAAAATTCGTTGATGCCTGTAACAGGGTCCCTTTTTCTTTCGTTAAAAAGACGTACCTAAATGCAGAAATTATTAAGAAAAGAAAAAGCCACAAGAATTTGTTGGTATTTTGTGATTGTAAAAATATTTTTGTTTCTGTACCAATCGCGTCGGTGGTTTTTTTTTTGAAAACTCTTTTCTTAAGTAGGTAAAAATATTTAAAAAACAAGCTAAAAAAGTCTTGTTTTGCTACAATTTATGTGTAAACCTATACACATAAAAGCAAATGTGACAGCAGGTAAAATTTTTGGGTAAGAAGATGTGTTTTATTGATGTATTAATGAAACTTTATTGTTTCGCACTATTTTTATTGCTTACTTTTTTATGCTACAATTATATGACCGAGTCTAAAGAGTAAACCTTACTACTTTATGGTATTTATTTAACGTAACTTTGACCTGTTATAATGACTTTATACATTTTTGCAGGCAAACTCAGGTGCGCATTTGGTATTTTGTAAAAAGTTATGATATACCATTAGCTAGAATTAAAATGTATGCACAGATGTTTGAAGTATGAGTAACCCAACACCGTGAATACCCTTTCTATTTTACTTACCGCTATGAATACCCTAACTTTTTACTAAAATAACTTTTTCACGTTATAATTCTCATGTAATTCATTTTATTTTTGAATAAATAGACCAGGGAAATCCATTTCTATGTACAATTGTGTATACCTGTAAACTTCAAATTAGAATTTCATTTAATAGTCTTGTAGACAGCGATAACAGACGTGCAAGCGGATGAGTTTATTAAAAAAAAGATAAATGATGCCATATAAAAAATATTTTATGATAAAAAATGCATTTAATTATTTTCAATGTCTCTTATGTTTTAAAACATTTGAACTTAAGAGGTTGTATACTTTGAAAAGGCATTATGATCATTTCCATAATGATATTAAACAATATGAAGTAAAAGAAAGGGAAAACCAATATAAGATTAAAAAAAAGGTTTATTTGGATAGCTTGAAAAGTTGGGTATCACAAGAAGAAGAGCATGAAGATAGGATAGAAGAAGAAAAATAGAAATATCAAATTTACTAACTTTGGAAATAGTAAAACAGGGAAGACCATTTTCCGATGGGGCATTTATAAAAAAGATTTTCAATGCAGTTTTGGAAAAACTGAAAATCGATTGCAGCGTAATAAAAACGCTTCCCATGAGCCGAAATAGTGTCGTCAAGCGCACATCAATTTTAGATGCACATATACAATCTGTGATTAGGGAAAAGTTAAAAAATTGTGAATATTTTTCTTTTTGCCTCGTCGAAAGCACCGACATTAATGATCTTTGCCAATTGGTCATTTGTGTTCGATGCATAGATAGTGAGTACAATGTTTTTGAAACTATGTACTCACTTGAAACGTTTTACGGTAATGTAACAGGTAAGGTATTATACGACGTAGTCTTTGAAAACCTGATATCTGTTACACAAGCTTCAAAATTAGCAGGAGTTTGCACGGATGGTGCAAACGTTATGGCCGGGAAGTATGAAGGTTTCGTAGGACAGCTTAAGCAAAATGGAATTGATGTACATGCTTTCCATTGCATAATTCATCAGTCCATGCTTGCCTCAAAATATATAAGTGATCATGCCGCTATTAAGACTGCAGAGCGGATAATCAATAGAATACGGGGGGGTCATCATTCATTAACGCACAGAAAATTTGTAAGTTTTCTTAAAAACGTAAACGCCAATTACCACGACTTAAAAATGTTTACGGAAGTTCGTTGGCTTAGTCGGGGTGATTGTCTAAACAGGTTATTCGATCTTAGAAAAGAGGTGTTGCGTTTTTGGGAAACTGAAAATTTAGACGAATGTGAATTAATACAGTTGAATGATTATGAGATCATTTTAGACCTTGCGTTTCTGGCGGATACAAGCAGTATTTTAAATGAGCTAAATTTGGAACTACAAGGAGAGGGAAACAATTTAAGTGACATATATACGATTGTTTTTAATTTTAAAACCAAATTATTTTTATTAACAAATGAAATAAATAATGAAGATTTTTCCAACTTTCCTAAAACTTTGCTTATTTATGACAAGGAGAAATATTTGAAAAAATCTGAGTATTTGGCAATTTTTGAAAACCTTTTTTACAACTTTCAAGATCGTTTTCAAGATTTTGAGGATATAAAACCACTACTTAACATATTCCAAAATCCCTTTAAGTGCGACATTGCGAGTTATGAATTCAGCATCCAGTCGGAACTAATCATACTTAGGAGCGAAATTAATCCTCCAGACAGGGAAAATATTATTGAGTTCTGGAAAAATTTAGACGGGGCGCTATATCCTATATTAAAAAAAAATTCCTTCAAATGTTTGTCGCTTTTCTCCTCAACATATCTTTGCGAACAAATATTTTCCGATTTGAAATACATTTGCTCAAAACAACGCAATAAATTAACATCCGAAAACCTAAAAAATGTTTTGTTGTTACGAAACTGCAATATAAATTTAGAAGATATTATTGGTAAATAAAAGTATTTATTATAGGCTAGTAAAATCTTCTCTTTTTATAATGGTGGTAAATACTTACAGAATATTTTTAAACTTAATATTTGCATTAGTATGAGCAAATGAATTTTCATTGTTAGAATTCGCAAAAGTATGTTGAGCAAAAAACGAAAAATATTGGAAAGAATTTTTCCAAAATATAAGCAAAGTTTCTGAGGTTCCAAATTAAATTTATTTAAATAATAACTGATTGTGTCTGTCCATAACTCAACATTGTTCGATAATTGTATTATTATTTTTTGCTTTTAAGTCTTCATAGCAATAAATGTAAGTTAACTTTAAATAGTCTGATGAAAAATGAATGGAAAGCATGAACTATATTTCCTCGCATAATGCTGGCCCGGTGTTTGCATCGCCCTTTCATGCAAATGTTTTTTAAGTTTTAATACCTTACCTGATTCCCAACAATTTAATCGAACATAGATGACCCTTAGAAAAGGTCTTTAATAAGGCCTCGCAGCCGCATATTTCGCCCGCTGGGCATGTAAGAGATAAGAGTAATCTCACCAACACAATCATAATTGACATCACTGATTTACATCAAAGATGCCCAGTAGTGGCTGATATCAGCAAATTAAACTCACACGTATACTTACGCTCTTTTGTTTGATCGTCAATCAGCCAATAGGAAATCAGCATGTTGAGTGGGAGAGACAAACTACACTTGCAGAACTTCTGTGTCTTATTTTACATTTTAATCGTCATCGAGACTGCTGTCAGTGAACACATAAATTGAAATTATTGCGATATATTAATGATGTCAATCGAAAATTATTTTATGTAACAAAATGCTTTTGATGATATGGAATGTCTTATTTGTCATAACACATTTAAAAAAACTAAGAAATATGCTTTCGTCGCAATCTCGTTGCCGACTAAATAAAATGAATAGCAAATTGATTTCTTCCAGTGTTATTTCGTCACTCTCACCAATACTACTACCTTGGGCATCAATGATTTACATAGTAAAAAAACGAAAAAGAGTTTAGGAAAAAAACAATAAAAATGTGTTGATTCTATTTTAAGAAAAATAACGGCACTTACATACATATGATTTTTAAGTGCATTAAGAAATATGTATACCTACATAATACATATTTTATTGGTAATTTTAACAGCATTTTGACAAATAATAATGATATTTAAAAATAATGAAATGTTACCATTTAAATTAATCAAAATAAGCTTCTGTTAAAAAAAATAACTAAAACAAAACTTTGGGACAGGTCCTGTGATATATGAAAAGAGAATATGTATATGACTTAACTATGTATGCATGTAGTTAAAATATGACAAAAATTTCAAACATTTTGAATCAATTCAATAAAAAAAATTCTTAATTCTATTCGGTGACTAGTCTTATAATATCCAAAACAGAATAGGTTCGTTTGACCTCACTATGTGACCCATCATAAAGAGCCAAAAATATGTCAATTTACCAGCTTATATGCTTACACCATATTAATAAGATCCCATTCAACTAAAGTAATAGAACCAGGTAGAATCAGCCACTACAAGCACAAAATCCAGTCACATGACTAGTATTGTGTCAATTACCTTTCCTACACTTTAAACACATTATCACCAGTTAGGTGATGTGTCTTGTTTTCACCTATCACAATTCGTTCCTTTTTATTACAATATTGTGTTCACTGGTCACGTGATATGTACCTTAAGAATAATCGACACAAATTTCCCGCAGGGAAATCTGCGCGATAATTGAAAAAATAGCGAAATTTATTAAAATTCCCTAAAACTATAAGGAATGGCAAAAATTCCATAAAAATAGCTAAATAAGCGTTATTTTTCTTAGATATTAAACTTTTCTTTCATGACATTATTAACAATTTTTTGCGAATTTCCGCTTATTTAGCCATTTTTATCGAATTTTTGCCATATCTTATAGTTTTATGGACTTTTAATAAGTTTTGTGCAAATTTTTTTTGGTTTTTCTTTTGACATTTTGTTACTAACCGACTTAACGAGTTCAAACAAATTTAAGGGTTTGTTTCCCAGTTTGCAAATTTAAACTTTGATATCATGCAGCAATTAGCAAGTATTTGCGAATTTTCGCTAATTTAGCCATGTTTATAAAATTGTTGTCATTCCTTATAGTTGTAGGGACTTTAAATCAATTTTACGGCTTGTTTGAAATTTTAAAATTTTTAGCGAATTTTCGCTATTTTTGTAAATTTTTGCGTACCTTTTTTGCTCTTGGGGTAATCTAACAACCATTACAAATTACATATGTATAAAAAATAAAACAAAATAAAATATGTTTGATTTCTACCTTATTAATCTTCTTTGTAACACCAATTTTTCCCCCATCATTCGGAGCAGAATTACAAACAGGAACAAGAAACATTTTAGTTGTTTAAAGTTATCAGGAACATTTTTTAATAAAAACAAAAAAAAAAAACCAAACGATAACCAATCGACATCGTTACATTGCTGTTATAGGATACAAGTTTTGTATCGAAATGATGACGACGTCGAAGAAAATTGATTTTGATATTAAATTGATGACGATGAGGACGACGGAAAACGGAATAAGGGTCATTATTTAATTTAATTTATTTGAACAAAAAAACAAATCAAAATTCATGAAATCCATTGATAAAGCTTATAGTTGCATTTAAAGTGTATATTTAATGCACCGTCAACAGCAATGATATAAAACTAAATACCTTATTTTGTATTATACTAATTTTGATACTGCTATATCGATTATATTTTCAGAAAATTGAATTTTTTAACTTTTTGAAAAATATGGATTGATAAATTCCAAACGGGTTAAATATTAAAATGATTTTTGTCCACCTTTTAAAAAAGATTTGTAATCACTTTCAATTTATTTTTGCTTTGCTCAATTAATATGCTAAGCATGGAACACATAATTTTCAGAGGTTTAAAACTCAATATCTTGCAAATTAAAAGCTCCATGTCTTTTATTAGTTTTGCAATTTGGTACTTTCTTGTTTTTTAATATTTGGAACTTTTTAATTTATTTTTATTTTTGCATATAAATTATATCATCAATATTCCCAAAATGAATAATCGTTATTAAAGGATGGTTTATTTTTAATATTTTGTATGCCAAGAAACAATGATGCATTCTTTGTGCAGGCTAGACCCTGTGTACAAAAGTATGCCAAATCACAACAAGCTAATACAAAACTTTATTATTTTAAAAATTTACTGTTTAATAAAAATTGTGTTTTTGGTACAAACATACTCGTAGTGAAAAAACATAATAGAAATAAGAATCACAATTTGAGAATAAAATTCTTGAAATCTTATACATATTGGTCAAAAATTATCAAATACATAATAAAGTCATGATTCTGGCAACGCTGAACCATCCGATTAATGAATTCGCCTCAATTTAATTTTAAAAAAATACATAAACGTCAAAATATTTGTTTATGTTTTGCGCCAAAATACCCAAAAATTGTAAAAGAAATTTTATTTAAATTAATAATTAATCTATATATATAAAAGAAAGTCGTGTTAGTTACACCACTTATAACTCAAGAACGGCAGAACAGATTTGGCTGAAAATTGGTAGGGAGGTAGCTTAGAGCCAGGAGACGGACATAGGATACTTTTGCCCCGCCCACTTTTACGCCCACTTTTTTCGATTTACCTAAAATCAAAAAACTGATCCATCGATTTGACTAATTTATCTTTCAAATGTTCGTATTAATCCATTTTAAGTTTTCATCGATAGAAAAATTTACCACGCCTACTTTTACGCCCACTTTTTCCATTAAGCGCATAACTGGAGAACGACTTGACCGATTTGGACGATTTTTTCTTCAAAATGATCGCCATGGTTTAACTTAGGTTTTTACGGAAAGAAAATTTTGCCTCGCCCGCTTTTTCCGATTTACCTAAAATCAGAAAACGGCTCTTTCACCAAATAAAAAAAAAACAAAAAACATTGTCTATGCGCTGGCCTTAAGATGAAGTAATAAATAAATATAATTTCCAATTTGCCTTAAATACATGCGTTTCTTTTTTGATTGAGCCCATATCTACACCATATGTAAGTTATTTTGTAAAAAAAACTTAATGATAGGTATTCCATGGTTTTTTATTTTAAAGGCCGTAAATTTCGTTAAATGTTTAATTTAAATCGTGTGGTAATACAACACTACTGTTTGCTTAGGGTCAGCAACGTGGACCGGGTCAGCTATTAAAATATAAAAAAAAATATTTTATAAATTTTTTATACAATTGGGGTCAAAAAAGTATTTTTTTTTAATGAATTAAGTACAATTTTGAAAATGTCATTTATCATCCCTGTGCTTGAAGCACAGCAAGAGCTCCCCTTTTTTGTGATATTTAATTTAAAAATACGAAGAAAATACATTTTTCAAAAAATTCTCGGAAACACATATTTTCAAGTTATGGACCTCTAAAGTGTAATATAAATCTTCTATCTATATATATAAAATAAGAAGTGTGTATGTATGTAACGTATGGGCTCCAAAACCGCTGGGCCGATTTTTATGAAATTTTCAGCGAATCTTCAGAATATTCAGGCGGGTGACACTGTGAAGTCTGATTTTTGATTTTCGGTCTGCGGGTGGAGGGGCGTGGCAAAATCCAATTTTCATATTGCACCACCAATGACATCTATATAATTTGGAGGATTTTTTCTTTAAAATGATCGCCATGATCCAACTTAGATTTATATGAAAACAAATTTTGCCCCGCCCACTTTTTTCGAATTACAAAAACCAGAAAACGGCTCCATCGATTTGACAAATTTATCTTTCAAATGTTCGTATTAATCCATTTTAAGTTTTCATCGATAGAAAAATTTACCACGCCTACTTTTACGCCCACTTTTTCTATTAAGCGCATAAATTGAGAACGGCTTGACCGATTTGGACGATTTTTTCTTTAAAATGATCGCCATGGTCCAACTTAGGGTTTTACGGAAAGAAAATTTTGCCCCGCCCACTTTTACGCGCACTTTTTTCGATTTACCTAAAATCAAAAAACTGCTCCATCGATTTGACTAATTTTTCTTTTAACTGTTCGTATTAATTTATTTTACGTTTTCATCGAAAGAAAAAATTACCACGCCTACTTTTACGCCCACTTTTTCTATTAAGAGCATGGTTTGAGAACGGCTTGACCGATTTGGACGATTTTTTCTTTAAAATTATCGCCATGGTCCAACTTATTCTTTTTTGATTGAGCCCATATCCACACCATATGTAAGTTATTTTTTAAAAAAAATTTATGATAGGTATTTCATGGATTTTTATTTTAAAGGCCGTAAATTTCGTTAAATGCTCAATTTAAATCGTGTGGTAATACAAAACTAATGTTTACTTAGGGCCAGCAACGTAGACCGGGTCAGCTAGTAATCTATATATATAAAATTGTAACGTTACTGACTGACTCACTGACTGATTCATCATCGCACAGCCTAAACGCCTGAAGCTAAAAACTTGAAATTTGGACCAGAGATTGGTCACCCTCCAAATCGATCCACTAAGACGGGATTTTTGGAAATTCAAATGTTTAGCGGTTAAAAAAGGGTAAAAACGGGAAAATACGGTTACCTTATATCTCCAAAACTAAAAGAGATACAAAAAAAATTTAACATTTATCGTTGTTCTTTAAAAAATAAGCGGACAGGTGTCTGGTACTTTTTGAAATTTAGCCCTTTTATGAAGTAAACGGGTAAAACCTGAATTTTGGTACTTTTTTGATACCCCATCTATCTTTTGAACCAATAAAAGTAGAATCAAAGTTTATACCACATTCGAAACTTATCAAAAAAACACGAATACGAATTTGGTACTTTTTCGAAATTCGAACATTTAAGGGGTGAAAATCGTAACTATTTTTGGTACTTTTTTTACAAAACATTTTCCTCCATTCTTTGACATATTCGTACTAAATTATGGGCTCCCACTACAATACTGAAAATTTTGATACTTTAAAGGGGGAAAAAAATAGTACCAAAAATGGAAATACGGGAAATTTGATAGTTTTGTTTAGCTTTTTGGTTCTACAACTGGTATTTTTTTAATAATCGTTAATATTGGACCTAGAAACATAAAATTCAACATGTAATGTCCTCAGTGGATGAGAATCTATAAGAGGAAAATTTTTGGTATTCATTAACTGGTACTTTTTGAAGTTCGGTTACTATCGGACCTAGAAAGATAAAATTAAACATGCAAGGTCCTGAGTGAATGAGAATCTGTAAGAGGAATCTTTTTGGTACGTTTGCGTTCTTAAACTGGTACTTTTTTTAAATTTTCGTTAATATAGGTCTTATGAACATAAAATTTAACCTTCAAGGTCCTGAGTGAATAAGAATCTGTAAAAGCGCTTTTTGGTACTTCTTTGTTTTTAACTCGTACTTTTTGAATTTCCGTTATTATTGGAACTAGAAACATAAAATTCAATATGCAATGTAATTAGTGGCTAGGAATCTATAAGAGGGAAGTTTTTGGTACTTTTTTGCTCTTTAGCTGGTACTTTTTTAATTTCTGTTATTATTGAACCTATTAACTTAAAATTAAACATGTAAGGTCCTGAGTGAATGAGAATCTGTAAGAGGGCTTTTTTGTACTTTTTTGTTCATTAACTTGTACTTTTTGAATTTCCGTTGGTATTGGACCTAGAAACATGAAATTAAACATGCAAGGTCTCGAGTGAATGACAATCTGTTAGAGGGATCTTTTTGGTACTTTTTCATTTTTTAAATGGTAGTTTTTTTTTAATTTTCGCTTCCATTGGTCTTATGAACATAAAATTAAACCTGCAAAGTCCTGAGTGAATGAGAATCTCTAATAGCGCTTATTGGTACTTTTTAGTTCTTAAATTGGTACTTTTTGAATATCCGTTATTATTGGACTTAGAAACATAAAATTAAAGATGCAATGCCCTGAGTGGATAAGAATCTGTAAGAGGGCTTTTTGGTACTTTTTTGTTCATTATCTGGTACTTTTTGAATTTCCGTAAGTATTGCACCTAGAAACATGAAATTAAACATGCAAGGTCTTGAGTGAATGACAATCTGTTAGTGGGATCTTTTTGGTACTTATCGATTTTAACTGGTACTTTTTTTAAATTTTCGCAAATACTGGTCTTACGAACATAAAAGTTAACCTGCAAGGTCCTGAATGAATGAGAATACCTAAAAGAGCTTATTGGTACTTTTTGGTTTTTAAACTGGTACTTTTTGAATATCCGTTACTATTTAACTTAGAAACATAAAATTTAAGATGCAATGCTCTGAGTGGGTAAGAATCTATAAGAGGGAAGTTTGTGGTACTTTTTGTTCTTTAACTGGTACTTTTTTAAATTCCGTTAGTATTGGACCTAGAAACATTAAATTAAACATGAAAGGTCCTGAGTGAATGAAATTCTGTAAGAGCGCTTTTTAGTACATTTTGTTTTTTGACAGGTACTTTTTGAATTTCCTGTAAGAGGGGGTTTGGTATTGTTTTGTATTTTAACTGGTACCTTTTCAATTTCCGCATTTATTGGATCTAGAAACATAAAATTTAACATGCAAGTTCCTGAGTGAATGAGAATCTGTAAGAGGGATTTTTTTTGGCACTTTTTCGTTCTCTAACTGTTACTTTTTTTAAATAAACTGGTACTTTTTTATTTTTAATATTTATTTTTGTGCATTAAACCAAAAAAAAAAAAGCAAATAGGTGTCTGGTACATTTACGAAATTCGGCCGTTTTAGGTAGTTAACGGGTAAACCTGTATTTTGGAACTGAAAATACTGAAATTTTTGATACTTTAATGTGGGGAAAAAATAGTGCCAAAAAAGGAAATACGTGAAATTTGATATTTTTCATTAGTTGTTTGGTTCTACAACTGATATTTTTTTAATTATCGTTAATATTGGACCTTAAAACATAAGATTCAACATGCAATGTCCTGAGTGGATAAGAATATATTGCGGAACTTGTTGGTACTTTTTTATTCTTTAACAGGTACTTTTTCCGTTAGTATTGGACACAGAAAGATAAAATTAAACATACAAAGTCCTGAGTGAATGAGAATCTGTAAGAGGGGTTTTGGTACTATTTTGTTCTTTAACTGGTACCTTTTTAATTTTCGGATTTATTGGATCTAGAAACATAAAATAAATATGCAAGGTTCTGAGTGAAAGAGAATCTGTAAGAGGAATTCTCTGGAACTTTTTCGTTCTCTATCTGGTACTTTTTTTGTAAAGTGGTACTTTTTTTAATTTAATATTTATTTTTGTGCAATAAATAAAAAAAATTAAATAATTGTCTGGTACGGCCGTTTTAATAAAAATTATACAACATTTTTAACTTATCTACAAACTACAAATGCATATTTGGTACTTTTTCGAAATTCGAACGTTTAAGGGATGAAAACTGTACCTATGTTTGTTACTTTTTCAATAGATTTTTTCGCCCTCTATTTATCTTTCATCGCAGAGCCTAAACGTCTAAAGCTACAAGGTTGACATTTGGACCAGGGGCTGTCCTCTCGCCAAACGATCATGCTAAGCTCATACATACCTCCTTAACTAAAAAAGATGAAAAACATTAACACTTATTGTTGTTCATTAGAAAAATTAGCTAGCCTCATATCTCCTTAACTAAAAGAGATACAAAAATTGAATTCTTATTATTATTCATTACAAAAATAAACGGACAGGTTTCTGGTACTTTTGTGAGGTACGGCCTTTTTGGGGTGTAAAAAGGTAAAAAAAATTATATCACATTCTAGCTTATCTAAAAGATACAAAACAGATTTGGACCTGTTTTGAAATTCAAACGTTTAAGGTTTGAAAATCGTTCCTAATTTTATTACTTTTTTACAACATTATTCTGGACATCATTGCCCCAAGAGACTACATCTTATGGGCAATATAGGATAATAAAACAAATTTTTTAGTTCAATTTAAGACAAACATTTTTTTGCTCAATTGGCGAATTCCCTCACGTCCACCAAAGTTTTTTCATCCCATGACAAAAACGTACTAAGCTATAGGCTCCAACTACAACATTGAAATTTTTAATACATAAATGGGGAGAAAAAAGTATCAAAAAGGATAATAATCATTTGCTTTTGTGTTCTACGAGTCGTACTTTTTGAATTTTCTATATTGAACTTAAAAGCACAAAATTATAGGTAAAACGATCCTGTCTCAATATCAACCTATGAGATGAAAAATGTTGGAACTATTTTGCTAATAGGGCCCATACACAATACCATCATAATTGTACAATCAAGTAATTGTGCAATTAAGCTTGAAGCACACAACACACCAGCATGCTTGTACAAAATTCATTTTTTACCAAAAATTGTGTGGAAAAGGTTGTAATGAATAACAATAAAATTTGTTCTGCTGTTATTATTGCTATTATCCTAAAACGAAAACGAATAAGGAGTAAAAAAAACGTGTTTTAATTTAAATTTTGTTTTAAATTTTGTATTTTTTGATGTTTATGCCTTGACGATTTAACATTTATGAGCTAACTTTACAGCACACGATACAATCATGCTGGTACAATCAAAAAAATATCAAACTATTTTTGATAAAGCACCATCAGCTGGTACAATCACACCACAAGCTCATACACGGTCCATCAGCTGGCACAATCACTTGATTGTACAATCATGATGGTATTGTGTATGGGCCCTATAAAACCTATTTACATATTAGATTACAAAGTAGCGGGTTAAATGCTAGAATTTAAACAAATTTAAACCTAGAAAAATAAGCTTTGGCATACAAATATGTCCACGATGGCAAAGGAGACGCTAACGAAGTAGCGGGTTAAATGCTAGTTATATTATATAATACAAGTATGTATATGTATGTATGTGAACAAAGGTATGTACTAAACTCATTTACACAGAAAAAATTATTGCCGAATTATTTTCAAACAAATGCTTGTTTGAAAATTTTTTTAATTTCTATAAATTTTTTTACTGATTCAAACAATATTTTTGTTTGATTTTTATTTAACCAACAAAAATGTGGACAACTCTTCAAAAATTTAATAAACGCGCTATTGGTTTGAAGTTTTCATAATTTTGTATGAAATATTTAACGCTTTTTAATGTTGTCGTCTTTTTGCATTTTTTTATTTGATCGTAAGCAACACTTCTTTATGTGAAATGTAAGAACAACAACAAAAAACACACACAGTCTATTTTTGGACGCTTTAAAAATCTGCAACTATAAGAAAAACAATAGCAGAACAACATTACAAGAAACAAAATCCCGTATTCAATTTTTTAAAACTGTTTGGTTAAGTACATCAAATACAAAAATAGAATGATGACGAAAAACATATCGAGTCGGTCTGCTGCCGTTTTTGGTTACATTTCTTCTTTAGCAAAGGAAAGGATACAGCAACAGAGAGTGATAAAGAAAAAACATTGTGTTGTGTGTATAAATAAGACTTCGTTCAAAAATAATTCCAACAAAAAAATGTGTCTCAAACCCAGCTGGTGGCTCTGCTCTGCCGTCATACAGTGCTTACTTGTGTGCGCGTCATTGCTTGTGCAAAAACTTTTTTATTTTTATTTTGAAATTTAGTATATGAATTTCAGTAAACTTTTTGTTTGATTCAGTTAAATTATTTGTTTGAAAAAATCAGTGTTTTTTTCAATAAACAAAATGCAAATAAATTGTTTGAATATGCGAATTTGTTTATAGGACCGATTTCAGACAAAAAATTGTTTGATTCTACAAATTTTTTGTTTGAATTGGAAAAATAATTTTTTCCGTGTAAATAAATAAATTTTCACTTTGCTTAAGTACCTACATATATATCAATTTATTTATTTACCTGCCCAGCCATAACAACAGAAAACTAAAACAAGTAAGAATTTCCAAGGATTAGTACTGAAGCCCACATCAATAGGGGTTCCAAATGTTGTTATAATGAACATTTACCCTCAAATCGGTAAGTTTTGTTGAACCCATTATATTATATCGTTTCCCTAAAAATATCAGATCGTGAACTTACCGAGAGTGTTGATGTTTTATTGGCATATTGCGCGTGAAATTGTCGGAGGTTCGATGAGGATCTACGATAATGAGGAACTACTTAAGGGTTATGAACGGGAAGGTATAGACCCTAAGCCTAACTATTGGAATACCAATCAACGCAACTATTGTACTCAACCTCACGGCGGTTATGGTTTGGGCTTGGAACGTTTAATGTGTTGGTTGTTTAACCGGTACCATATTCGTGAGGTTTGTTTGTATCCACGTTTCATGGACAGATGCAGACCTGAAGCAGTCAATTAAAGCATTATATCTTTACTTATATAAATAATAATAAAAAGCATTTAGAAATTTGGCGTAAAATATATATTTATATTTAGCTGTTATAACGAACAAAAATAAAAATCTAATATTGTTCCAATAATAAACAATTCAATCATATAGCCGGCTTATAATATTATTAATTATAATAAAATATTGTCCAAATATTATACATATGTATTTTTATCACCATCTAGTTGCATATCATCCAAAATGTCCACCAATTGCTCATCATTCATCTTACTATCATCGATTTAATCATATTCTTCTTTATCAGCATCTTCGCGCTCCTGTAAACGTAATTAATTTGTAATATGTATTTTTTTAATAGTCTTAAGCCTACTTTATTTTCATATGAATCCACTTACGCATGTATTTGTTCCTTGCGATATTCACCCCTATCGCGAATAAAAGTTCCTTGGGAGATTTTTCCTATGTTAATTCAATGGTAAAAATGTGAAAAAACTCCCAAGAAATTTTTATTCACGATAGGGGTAATTAATTTTTAAGCAATTCTTTATATCACGTATATCACAGTACTTAATAAATAAAAAGTACATTTTTAATAATATCTTTAAAAATAATATCCGACAAATAAGCTTACCCTCAACATGCACAGCCTAGATCTGGGTAATTTGTGCTCATCAAGGTAAGTATAATTGATATCTTGTACTAATGCATTTATTTCATAGGGATTCTCTTGTAACTTTTTAATTGTGGTTTTACGATCTGAAACCTTAATTTATGTGACACATTGGCGATATAATTGTATAATACGTAATATTCAGCAAGTATATGAGCTGCTTTAGATAAACATAATATGTACATAACTGATCGGTAATGTTACATAAAATTTTTTTTAGATTAACATAATTTGCCGGTAAATTTTGACCTTTTTTAAATATTCCTTAAAATGAATCCTTTTTTAGGTTTTTTCATAACCTTCTTAATAGTGGTTCAAATTGGATTTTTGTTGTTGTTGTGAAATACATATCAGTTTTTAGATGCTTTTTACAAAAGAAAATATATTCCAAATTTTTTTGATTAAGAATTTTGGATTTGAAGTTTTTAATCCTGTTTTTGAAAATGAGTGTATCTTTCGATTTCACTATCTGAAATTTTTGAAGTCATGGAAAAACAACCACATACGGATACCACTACGTGATAAAACACCAGTGTCTTCCAAATTTGAGGCCTCGGTGTCATTTTTGCAAAAAAGTGATCATTTTCTCAAGCTCATATCTCGCAAACCGTTCGGAATTTTACCCTCTAAGACAAATTTGATTTTTTTTAAGGTTTAAGAATCAATCCTAGGAAGTTCATTTGCTCTACAAAGTTGTTTATTAAAACTTAGGTAAATTTTTGTAGTTGATTGTTTCCTTGAATTTTTAACGGTTTGCTACCTATGGACGTGAACATGGGAAAAATATCGAATTTTTTAAAGTTTTTTGCGATTTTGATCTTGAAGATTAAGTTTTTTGATTTTATGTGTTCACAACTTTTGTTTTTTATGACAACTTTGTCTCAGAGAGGAAATCAAAATTCCGAACGGGTTGCAAGATATGAACCTGAGAAAATGATAACTTTTTTGCAAAAAATGACACCGGGGCCCCAAATCTTTGGGGGCCCATAAAAAAAGTGCATGACTTTGGGCAAAACTGGGAGACACGGGCATTTTTCCTTTTATCACGTAGTGGTGTCCGTATGTGTTTTTTTTTCGTGTTGCACTGAGTTTGTTTTGAAAATGTATAATTTTAAACTGCTTCTAAAATCTGCCTTGTTTCCGAACGAAGGCCTACTACGCAGAGACGCTTTAGTTAGCGAAGCCGGCATTTGTTATAACAAAGAGAAGAAAATCCTTGCGCCGGACCGAAGGCCTGCTGTGAAGAGAAGCTTTGGTTAGCGAAGCCGGTACTTGTTTTATCATAGAAAATAAAATACTTGCTCGCTGCCGAAGGCCGGCTATGCCGAGACGCTTTAGTTAGCGAAGCCGGTGTTTGTTATACCGTAGAAAAGAAAATCCTTGCGCCCGTCTATGCTTTCGAGTTTGTAAACATGTTGTGGACATTATGACACTCTACAAAGTGTCAACGTAAACGGAAAAATAAAAACAAGAAATATATTGAAGAAAAAGTCCCATAACTGCCAAAAAGTCGGCCATAGCGGGATAAAATGTATGGCCGATCTCCATTAGTTTTTTGTTGTTAACATTTTCCCTAAAACATACTTGCAATTTATCACAACTTCATAGGGGCGCTCCCACACCAATATTTTGTTTTATGAAATCCTTAAATTTATAAAAAAAAACACAATACATACTAATTATGTAAAAATAAATTTAATTAAAATAAATAAAATTAAATCTTGTAAAAAGACATTAATCATTTACCTCCGCATTTATATACAATTTTTTATTTTAACAAAGGCTTATTAAGAAAAATTTTCATAGAAAATTCATTTTGCAAACCTTTTTTAAATTTAAAAATTGTTTATGAATTCTCTTTTATCAAAATAAATAAAAAACTAAGGGCCTGTTCGTCGATAACGAATGAAGACTTCGTTCGCTTTAATTACATTTAAAACAAAAACAAATTATAAAATATTGTTTTTGTTTTACATGTAAGTTAAGCGAACGAAGTCTTCATTCGCTATCGACAAACGGGCCATAAGTAAATAAAAAATAAGTGGTGTTATATTTCATTTTAATTAAACCTTTTTGCGGTTTTTATGTAAAAAGTCGCTGCATTGCTGGAAGTTAGCGAGTAAATAAATGCTTTATGGTGGTGATGACACTTAATAAATTGAAATAAACCTGCATTATCGGTACTAAAATATTGTGAAAGTATGGCAACATGAATTTTCATATACACAGAGTTTTTTATGAAGACCGGTTCCCACTGAAAACGTTACGTAATAACTGGACCCCTTAAAGGCGGTGCATGCTAAAAACTGTTTTTCTAAGACTTGTAGGAAGTTTTGGAGAAAAATATTGTATTTGGGTTTCCAAATTGTCGAAATGCACAGAATTCGATAAAAAAAATTAATAATTTTGCGGTCCCCAACACATCGCTATGACATACATATATATATATATATATATATATATATATATATATATATATATGTATATATATATACATATAAGTATGCAAAATGCATATTTTGAGTACACATTTACGATGCAAGGCATTTTTTGAGCACATTTGCATTATTTGAGGACATGTCTCAAACTAATCGGATATCAGGAGCATTCTTTGAGTACATGCATAGTTTGAGACCATAATTTTTTTTCTTAGATTTAAATTTTAAATTAATTCTCTTTATTAATTAAATCATCTCTTTATATCGCAGAAGCTATAGACTATTTTGAAATATCCAAATTTTTTAAATTAAATTAAAATTACAATGCAGAATATTGCCATACTACGGTCAGTGCTTTTGCGTTTTTCATTGTTTTTGAATATTATAACCAAGGTGGCTACTAAGCAACAGCTGATAACTTTTAAATCTCATTTCTCTATGCCTGTTGTTGTATTGGTTGTAATACTTATACTACTTTCTAAGTATACATACATTTGAGTGCCCCGGTAGGCTAGCTAGTAGTGAGCTAGTCTATCAACCCCGGGGTTGCGGGTTCGATTCCCGCCAGAGACTCTGGTTTCTTTCCTGCAGACAAGCGTCAAGCTTCGCGGGGATTAGCATAGGGAATTACAAAATTTAAAAAAAAAAAAAAAATGTAAAAGAACAGTGCTACCACTGTGATTATTGAAAAACAATGCTACCGTTGTGATACTAAAGTACAAATTTTTGTTAATTTGATTATTTGTTTATTTGTTAATTAGTTAATTTGTTTATTTGTTAATTTGTTTATTTGTTAATTTGTTTATTTGTTAATTTGTTTATTTATTTATTTGTTTATTTGTTAATTTGTTTTATGTTTATTTGCTTATTTGTTTATTTGTTAATTTGTTTATTTGTTAATTTGATAATTTGTTTATTTGTTAATTGATTAATATGTTAGTTTGTTTATTTGGCAATTTGTTTATTTGGTTATTCGTTTATTTGTTAATTTGTTTATGTGTTTATTTGTTAATTTGTTTATTTGTTTATTTGCTTATTTTTTAATTGGCTTATTCGTTTGTTCGTTTATTTCTTAATTGGCTAATTTGTTTATTTGAAAGTTTGTTAATTTGTTTATTTGTTAATTTGTTTATTTGTTAATTTGGAATTTGTTTATTTGCTTATTTGTTAATTTGTTTATTTGTTAACTTGTTAATTTGTTTATTTGTTAACTTGTTTATTTGTTAATTTGTTTATTTGTTATTTTGTTTATACGTTTGTGTGTTTATTTGTTAATATGTTGATTTGTTTATTTGATTATTCGTTTATTTGTTAATTTGTTTATCTGTTTATTTGTTAATTTGTTTATTTGCTTATTTTTTAATTTGTTTATTTGTTAATTGGTTAATTTGTTTATTTGTTAATTTGTTTATTTGCTTATTTCTTAATTTGTTTATTTGTTTATTCTTTTATTCGTTTGTTCGTTTATTTGTTAATTTGTTTATTTGTTTATATGTTAATTTGTTATTTGTTTATCTGTTTATTTGCTTATTTGGTTATATGTATTTTGTTAATTTAAGTTAACACCTCGCACCTTTCCAACTTACCTCTCAATCTTATGTTCCACTGAATGTACTTTATGTTAGTTTGACTCAGCAAATATCCCAGACGGCGCACACTGGGTTATTGGGTATCAAAACTGTGGATTAATTAAAAAATTAATTTTGAAATGACACTCGAATACTTAATAACCATAGAAACTACACATAATTCTGCGTCACTAACCGAAAAAATAACGGCTCTAAGTTGTATAGTGAAGCTGCATTATGTTTTTGAATTTACACTTTTATTCTTTGTTCGCTTGCGCTCGCTGTAAAATTGATATTCTAAGTTTAAAAAAGTGTTTCTTCGATAAAAAAAACTTCAAGTGAAATTTAAATCTGAGTATGGAGCCTTCAACTTCAGGTATTGAACTATTTTTCAGATACAAATATTACAGGAAAAAAAGTGATTTAATATTTTAAATTATTTTTTTGTTCAAAGTCCCCAAAATGTGCATATTTGGGGTATATATTTGGACATATAGTTAATTTTCAGACTAGATCGGGCTCTGATTTTTTTTTTTGATTTTGCGGATTGTAGACGATGTTTCTGCAAAAAGTTGAGCTGCGCTTTTGTGGCATATTTGATTAATTCTACTTTTTGTTCATTATGTCAGTGGTCAAAAATGATCAATTTCCACGCATGTTTTTTGTTGCTGGCGTTTTGTGTATCTGTTTTGTTTTGTTATTGATATTTATTATTTGTTTTGTGTTGTTGTTGTATAACTGATTTGTGATGCCCCAATTTGTGATTTTTCATCCCCAAAAATCCCCAAAACTGAGAGCTCTGGTGATGCTGTTGTGATGGTTTATTATTTGTTTTGTGTTGTTGTTTCCAGTGTTTGCCTTTCAGTTTTGGAGTATTACTTTATTTTTTTCGATAGACAATGTTAGTTTTGTCCCAGTGAATGTCAATTTAATTGTGAAAAGCTAAATGGAAAATTATTTCCACGTTAAAAGTAAAAAAATGTTTTATCATTTTGCTAGGGATAAGTTCATGCACACGTTTCTTCACTCGTCAACATCTGTACAACTTAATGCAAAACTCAGGATTCCAGCATTTTGAAGATAAGTTCAATTATTTAAAGGAAGAAATGAAGAAGTGTACTGAACCATCAGAGGAAGATATTCCTATTTTCAATGCCACAATGAATCGTTTCATCTCCGAATTTAAAACCCGATGGACAAGATGTCATAGAAAAGAAGAACGTTTCTTTAAAACCCATCGGAATTGGTTAGACTCTTCTATTTCTTTTTGTACTAAACAGCTAAAACGAGGTCGCAAAGAAATTGCTTTCGAAGAATGCAGCCCAAACACAAAGTACAAAAAAACCAAGGTTTTGAGAGACAACACATCGTTGTCAATGCTAGCTTTTGCAACTCAAGTGAAGTTACGGGAGTCTGGTAATATCGGGGCGTCTAAGTTAGTAAATGATGTAGCTTCTTTGTCACCAACGAGAGCGGAAAAATACAGGAAAAGTTTAATTCAGTCGGCGGCGTCCAACAAAATGAGTAGTGAAGAAGCATTATCTGTTTTGTTTGAAGCTAAACTATCGCGGCATCAATATAATATTGTGAAATCATCTGCTCCAGAAAGGTTTCCCTCGTACACTGCTGTCCAGTTAGCAAAACAACAATGTTATCCAAAAAGCGATAGTATGAGAGTATGTGAAACCTCAGTCGAAGTTGATTTACAGGCACTTCTTAATCACACTGTTGAACGCCTAGTATTGCTGCAAAACTGTGTGATTGATTCTATTAATAAAAAAGAATTGTCTGAATTTTGTTTATACACAAAATGGGGCTTCGATGGGAGTTCTGGCCATAGCTCATATAAACAAGCATTTCATGGTACAGACGCTACTGATTCCTCTGTGTTAATAACATCAATTGTGCCATTAAGGTTCGTATGCGGGGAAAAAATTATATGGCAGAATCCCCGCCCTTCTTCTACCAGATTCTGTAGACCATTGAAAATGGAGTTCATCAAAGAAACATCAGTTGTTTCAAAGCTAGAGCATGATAGAGTCAATGAAGAAATTAAACATTTAACTAATTCAATTGTAGCACTTGGTGAGAAAGTTGTAGTAGTGAGACATAGTTTAATATTATCGATGATAGATGGAAAAGTTTGTAACGCTCTCACTGAAACTACATCTACACAAAAGTGTTACTTCTGCGGATCCACCAGCAAAGATTTTAACCAAATTGATAAAATGATAAAAAAGGAAATTAACACTGATAATTTACAATTTGGGTTATCGATTTTGCATGGATGGATACGATTTTTTGAGTGCCTTCTTCATTTGTCATATAAACTGCCAATCAAAAAATGGCAAGCTAGATCAGACTCCGAAAATCAAATTGTCGAAAAAACTAAAGCAGAAATTCAAAAACAATTAAAAGAGAAAACTGGTTTAATTGTTGATCGTCCAAGACCCGGATTCGGTAACTCCAATGACGGAAATACGGCCAGGCGTTTTTTTTTTCAGAATGCGGAACTATCAGCGGAAATTACGAAAATTAACGTTAATTTAATAGTCAGAATGCATTATATACTGATTGTTGTTTCTTGTGGTCATGAAGTAAATGTACATAAGTTTCGGGAATATGCATATGAAACGGCTAGAATCTTTGTAGAAAATTATCCGTGGTACTATATACCTCCAACATTGCATAAATTTTTTATTCACGGACCTGAAATTATAGCATATGCATTGTTACCGATTGGCCAATTATCGGAAGAAGCGCAGGAAGCTACCAACAAAGATTTCAAAAAATATAGAGAGTATTATTCTAGAAAAATGGATCGACAAAAGTCGAGTCAAGACGTTTTTAATATGATGCTGATTAATTCTGATCCAATAATATCAAGCAGGAGAAAATTGCCTGAAAAAAAATTACACAGCCTACCAAAAACGGCTGTGGATATGTTACAATCTCCATCCTTAAATTTGGCAAACGCTTATGCCAGAGACAATAATAGTGCTCATGGCAGTGATTCGGACGAGGAAGATGGTGACGATGATAGCAATGATGATGCATAATTAATTGATTGTAATGAAATTTATAATGAAATGTTTGTTTTTTTATTTAAAATAATAAATAGTCGAATTATCGCAAAATTTAATTTTTTCTGCATATTTTAGGGTAATATACAGAAAAACCTGTAACATCGATATCTCGCTAACTAAGGGAGTTATCGATAACTTCATTTTAGTTTTCCGCCTAATTTTAGAAGCACGACAAAACAAAATTATCTGGTCTAGTAAAACGCTGAAAAGTTATCATATTGTTTAAAACTTCAAAGCCAGATATCTCGATAACAAATCGAGTAATCGATAATTCTTACTTAATTTGTTCGGTTTATTTTGAGGTATTCTCTAAAAAAATAAAACGGTAAAAAGTTATCGATTTTTTTTAAACTTCAACTCCAGATATCTCGATAACAAAACGAGTTATCAATAATTCTTACTTAATTTTTTCGGTTAATTTTGAGGTATTCTCTAAGAAAATAAAACGGTAAAAAGTTATCGATTTTTTTAAACTTCAACTCCAGATATCTCGATAACTAAGCGAGTTATCGATAATTTTTATAAAATTTTTTCGGCTTATTTTGAGGTGTTCTAAACAAAAATTATCAGTTTGAGAGGCCTCGGAATTAATCCACAGTTTTGATACAAAATACCCCAGTGTGCGGCGTGTGTTGCAATACGACACCATACTTAACTTGCGCAATCATGGGAAGCATATTGGCAAGTCGTTCTCATTAACGGCCAGCGTGTGTTGCAATACGACACCGTACTTAAGTTGGTCAATCATGGGAAATACATTGCCAAATCGTTCTCATTAATTTAAGCTAGTATAAGCATTTTATAACATACTTTGTAAGTTCTTTTTATTGAATAGGCAATTTATAAAATAATTTGGCAAGGTTCTTTTGATGAAATAAATTAACTGTTTGGCATTCCAATTCTAGTGCTGGACGCGAACAGTCATTTAACTAAATCGTTTCGGTGTTTTAATTTCAACAAGTGAGTTTGGTCGTTGGGCCCCATGGGTGGCCCAACATAGTAATTTTTTTAAAGCATGCCCGTCGCCGTGCTTAACTGGCGCCCGAGCAGGGACCGGCCGCGAATAAAAGGATGTGCCGGATCCTTAAAATAAGTGCTTGGTTCGTGACAAAAAAGTGTTTGCAAAATAATTAAAAGTCTGTATCTAAAAATTTAAAGTGTTAACAAATTTAGAAAATTTACACGACTTGTAAAATTTTTTATGGTTTTATTATTTCAACAATTTTAAATAATGAGTGGGTTTTAAATTCACTATTGTGAAAGGAATATTGGATAAAGTGAAAAAATGTATGGTCCCTAGGAGTGCTAAATATGCCAAGGAGTCTGTGAGTATAGTGCTATAACCAGTGAAAAGGAAGTGACCAATATGGGCCCTCAAAGTCCCAGCGTACTGCGATCCTGAACTCCAGGCCCTCCAATACGTAAAAAATTATTTCTGTCACCAATATTAATAAGTAAATCAAGGTTACTGTGAAAAACGTGCAAGTTTTCCTTCGAGATACTCACTCACGACTAATGAATGCCGTATATCCTTACAAGTTGTAGTAAACATAAGAAGCTGCACAGCTCAGTATGGATTCGGCCAAATAATATCCTTACAAGTTGTAGTAAACATAAGAACCTGCACAACTCAGTATGGATTCGGTCAAATAGTATCCTTACAAGTTGTAGTGAACATGAGAACCTACACGACTCAGTTGGATACGGACAACCACATCCTCGCAAGTTGTAGTCAACATTAGAACCTACACTACTTAGTGGGATGGAGTCAATTCTTTGTCCAATTACGAATGAGTAAAGGTAGGAAAAACTCACGGGG
This sequence comes from Pollenia angustigena, assembly GCA_930367215.1. NCBI lineage: Eukaryota > Metazoa > Arthropoda > Insecta > Diptera > Polleniidae > Pollenia > Pollenia angustigena. Next base: position 1,948,642 of record OV884061.1, on the reverse strand, counting down.
AGAGACAAATCGTGCCCTAGTACGTCAGCTATTGCTGCTCGAAACCGGACAACACGATCCTCCATCAATGAACCGTACATAAAACAATAAAAAAGCACAAGTACTCCGACAAGGGCACATAGAGGCTGGTGTACAATGCCTTCAATAGTAAAATTCAAAATTTGAAATTGATATTAAGGCATTTAAATTAAATATGAAAATTCAAAAGGAAAAAAGAAAGAAGAAAATTTTATTAATAAAATAAAAAAGTTTTTGAATCCAATATGAAAATAAAAAAATTTCAATAAAAAAAAAGAAGAAAAGTTTATTAAAAAAATTAAAATTTGATGAAATAAAATATGAAAATAGAAATTCAAAAAAAGGAAGTAAAAAAATTTGTTAATGAAACAAAATAAGAAGTTCTAGTGAAATAAGGGTTAAATAAAAAAATAATAATATAAAAGTCACGAACCAAGACTGTAAAGCAATTAATAATAAATGTAGAGTAATTAAAATAAAAATCCTTTTATCGTTTTAGATAAACCTAAAAATAAAATCACATGTACTTCGCGACGGAAAACTTATAGTACGTAAATTAAGAAAAAAAAAAACTATCTTAAACATATAGCCTAGAATTGGATTGGTGTTTCAAGGGAAAGTGCAAGGATATTTTTTATTATATTTCCCTCTTTCCCTGCTTGTTGAATCTGTGTGTTCCCTTGAGTTTCTGAAAACTATCGAAGTTGTCTCGAAGCTTGGTTTGGTTTTAATTTGTTACTCTAGCTTGTCATTACTGCGCATTTATCTTTATACTATGGAGGAGCTTAAAGCATCAGTTACGGAAATGACCGGGGCACTCAATGCTGCCCTTAGTCAAATCAAATTATTAGAGACCAAAATCCGATTGATTGAAGCTAAGACTGGCGCCTCGTCAACCACAACGCCGATATTGGAACAGCCGCGTGCACCTAGGACAGAACTTGAACTTCGAGAACCGAGTAAGCTCCCGGACTGTGTCAAGGAGTTACAACCGTTTGATGGGAACCCTACTCAGTACGTGTCCTGGATTCACAGTGTCGAAACGATTCTTGCTGACTACGAGATTGTACGCACCAAACCCATATATCGGGCCATTTTGCAAAGTATTAGGCAAAAGATAAGGGGTGGTGCTGATTCCGCCCTGGTGTCTTATAACATATTCGAGAATGACTGGGGTAAGATTAAGGAATGCTTATCTCTTCATTACGCGGATAAAAGGGATATCCGAACCATTGAGTATCAACTCAATCAGCTGTCACAAAGGGGATCGAAGATAGACGAATTGTATGCCGCTGTTAACCACCAATTTTCGCTCATCATCAACAAAATAAAAACGGAAAATTACGCGAAGGAAACTGTAGATGTACTGTAGATGTACCAGTGTCTCGGAATCAGATAACAGTACCGATAAACGCGTTACCTCTGGCCGGATCGAAACCTCAACTGCCACCGAAACCATCCAACCCATTTATCCCGAGCGGAGGAAATCGCCACTACAGGCCATGGAATAATCCCACAGGACCACGTAACCTGCCAGCAATACCGGTTGCACCGAAACCCGAGGAAAAAATGGAGGTTGACCAGTCGATACAGTCCCGCCACGTAAACTACATGAATAGACCAGGAGGTTTTAAGAAAAACGCCAAATCCGAGAACATTGCGAATCCTTTCAAACAACAAAGATTGTTTAACACCTTTGTAGAGCCAGACGACTCATCTCAACAAGTGACCATAGCTGGCAGTAGCTATGAAGAAAATGCTGAAGGGGATAACGGTGGCTTTGGCAATGACACCGTGGAGGAACCCGAGATAAATTTTATGACGGAAGCCTCCCTTCAAGCATACCGTATATAGAATTCACTTTAAGGAACGGGGTGCTTTTAAGATTTCTTGTGGATACGGGCGCAAATAAGAACTTTGTGGGCCCCCATCTGGTCAAGACGAGCACCCAGCTTCTCAAACCTTTTCCCGTTAGAACAGCAGGCGGGATTCTGAACATCGAACGTAAGATAGAGGGAAAACTATTCAAAAGCATCGGGGTGGACACGATCATAGTATTCTATTTGTTATCGGGACTGAAGGCTTTCGATGGAATCATAGGCGACGATACCCTCAAAGGGTTGGGAGCTATAATTGAAAGAAGGAATAACACACTGATGATAAATTCGGGCGTAGTCATTCCAATGAAAAATAAGGTTTGTAATGAGGTTAATTTGTCGGAGAGCGTTTCGGAAGGAGTAACATGTAGATTAAAGACCATAATCGACAAATATGGCCCCTTATTTGGCCCACTTGCAGCGGGAGAAATGGCAGTGACGTCAGTCAGGGCTGAGATCAGAACATCAACCGATGAACCTATATACACCAAAAGCTACCCTTACCCGGCAAATATGCGTTCCGTTATCTAGGAGCAAATATTGGAACTTCTGGAACAGGAAATTATTCGACCCTCTAGGAGCCCTTACAATTCACCAGTTTGGGTGGTTCCTAAGAAACCTAAGCCGGACGGAGAAAAACAGTATAGGATGGTCATCGACTTCAAGATGCTGAACGCTGTAACTATCTCCGACACTTATCCGATACCCGATATTAAGTCTACACTTGCTAGCCTGGGTAGGGCTAAATATTTTACAACTCTTGACCTTACCTCCGGTTTCCATCAGATACCGATGAATGAATCAGATATCCCGAAAACGGCATTTTCCACGTTAAATGGCAAATATGAATTCTTACGCCTCCCCTTCGGATTAAAAAACGCGCCATCAATCTTTCAAAGGATGATTGATGATATTCTCAAGGAATACATCGGTAAGATTTGCTACGTCTATATTGATGATATAATAGTTTTTGGAAATGATGTCGACGACCATTTAAATAACTTGGAGACAATATTCACGAGATTGCTGGCTTCAAACCTCCGCGTAAATCTGGAAAAGACCCAGTTCCTAAGAACCGAGGTGTCCTTCCTGGGATACATTGTGTCTGGGGATGGGATACGAACGGATCCCGAGAAGGTTGAGGCGATTCGGAGGTTGGATCCTCCCGGAACGTTGAAGGATTTAAAGAGTTTTCTCGGGATGACTTCTTATTATAGGAAGTTTATAAAAGACTATGCGAGGATTGCCAAGCCGCTGACAAATCTTACCAGGGGCGAAAATGCGCAGATAAGAGCAAATATGTCCAGAAAGATCTCCATGACCTTGACGAAAGAGGCATTGCAAGCTTTTAACGAGCTTAAAAGCCTGTTAATGTCATCAGAAGTCTTAGCATTTCCTGACTTCGATCAATCATTCAACTTGACGACCGATGCATCAAATTACGCCATCGGCGACGTATTATCCCTGGACTGTTCGGGAGCAGATAAACCAATTGCGTATATCTCGCGTTCTCTCAATAAAACGGAGGAGAACTACGCCACGAATGAAAAGGAAATGCTGGCCATTGTATGGGCCCTGGAAAATTTGCGTGCTTATCTATATGGGGCGAAAAGGATTAGAATTTTCACCGATCACCAACCACTGACTTACGCTTTGGGGAACCAAAACCATAACGCAAAGCTAAAGAGATGGAAGGCCCGGATGGAGGAGTACAATTTCGAACTTATATATAAACCCGGCAAGTCAAATGTAGTAGCCGATGCCCTTTCCCGATTGGGATCCAATTTGAATCAAATAAATACACTTAGTGATGAAGACACAATAACAGCCTCAGAAATTGGATCTGAACCCATAACTGCTGATGAAGCTTCGGAAAGAGAAATAGTTATATCCGACGCTACGATGCATAGCGCTGAACAGGACAGTAGCGACTTAATTCCTCATGTGGAAGCCCCCTTGAACGTCTTCCGAAACCAGATCGTAATAAGGGAGGGAAGAGAGCTGCGTAGTAGTCTGCAGCCGCACCCTGGATTTAACAGACACCACGCGGATATCGATCAAATAACTTCCCAATCTCTTACGGAAACGCTGAACACGTGTTTAAACCCTGCTGTCATCAATGGCATTTAAATTCCCGAATGTTTCATTCAACTACTGAATAGCGTTTATTTGAACCACTGTGCTTCATATATAATAAGAATAACTCAACGTTTGGTTGAAGACGTCACTAACCCTGAGAGGATTTGTGGGATAATCGAGGCTGAGCACAAGCGAGCACATCGTAATGCTAAGGAAAACAGTCAAAAATGCGTCTGGAAACTGCGAAATTTGCAAACTGAACAAATACGATAGACATCCGAGTAAACCGAAGCTTCAGCCGACACCTATTCCTAAGTACCCATGTGAAATCTTGCATATTGACATATTTGAAATGCAAGGGCTAAAATTTATTAGTTGCCTTGACAAATTCTATTAATTTGCAAAACTTTTTCACATTAAAAACCGCTCTGCGATACACTTGAAGCATAAGCTGACCAAAGTTCTGCATTACTTTACTGCACCCCGTATGATCGTATCGGACAACGAAAGAGGATTCCTGTCCCCCATTACATTGAATTTTATACGATCACTGGGGATCGAAATATACCTTACCCCGGTGCAGAGAAGTGAAGTGAACGGCCAAGTGGAAAGGTTCCACTCCACCCTAATCGAGATATATAGATGCCTATCTAGGGAATTGGGAAATAGATGCCCAAAGGACATGGTTAACATTGCGGTTGACCGATACGACAACACTATCCATTCAGTAACTAAGAGGAGGCCATCCGATATTTTCTTTAATAGGTCCGAACGGTTTAACTATAAACAGTCGGTGGATTTTCGTGACCAGGTCAACGAGGACATTCGTGGCCTCATTGAATATAACCAAAAAGCAACCAATGACCGCCTGAACGAAACAAGGTCGGATCCCGTCGACTTTGCTGAAAATCAGGACGTATTGGTAAGAAATAAGCAAATAAAACCAAAGCACAAACCGCTTTATAGAAAACACAAGGTTTTAGAGAATAACAGGGTAACCCTGCGGACAACAGCAGACAGAAAATATCACAAGACACACGTGAAGAGGATGTAACAAGCCTTGCAGTTGCCCCTGAAAATAATTATTATTAGCATATAAGAATTATAATTAGAATACAATTTTAGTATCAATACAAATAATTCCCACTATATTATACAAAGAGTTTTTAACCACACAGGTGTGCTTAAAACCATTTATTTTAATCAGAAATATATTCATATAACACATGTAATTGATTTGTAATTTGGAATTCTAAAAATTTTTTTTTTTCCTAATTTAACTGTTATCAAGGGTTCTAAACCTCTATCATATAAGAAAATATATCATACATTATTGTTTTACTTAAGACCAATTCAATTTAGAGCACTGAGAACATATTGTAAGAAACACTCACACTAACTTTTATCTCCTAAGTCTTTTATTGTTTTCCGCATATGTTGGTGCCTTCCACGTATTTGAGTATCAATCCCCTCTAGTGACTATCAAAGATGGTGAGGGATGGATTATTAACGGGTACTTAAGCGTTGTACATGTGATCAACCTGGAGGAATTTGAGAAGATGCTTTAAGCAACCGCTGACGTATTTGCAGCCTTGGCAAAAGAGGAAAGGGAGAAAAAGTTGTTCGAATACCAACTTCAGAAGACACACGACCGAATCGCAACAATAAGAGGTGTTCCAAAAAATAAAAGATCCATAAACTGGATTGGGTCGGCTTGGAAATGGATCGCTTGAAACCCAGATGCTGCAGATTGGGATAAAGTGCTGCGGATCCAACAAAGGCTCATTGAGAATAATGAACAACAATACATCGTAAACAGTAACCTGTTTTGGGGCAACAAGCGAATTGGTGAAAAAAATGAATGACCTAATGGCCAGATTTAATAATAAAATCGTCGTATCAGAAACAAATGAAATTTTACACGACGCACTAAATCAGATATTGGTAATCAAGGAGAACATTGAGGAAATCGTAAGAGCTTGCCAGCTAGCTAAAGGTGGCATCATAAGTACAAACCTACTAGATGTAGAGGAAATTCATCAAATAATATCAGAGGTCGAATCGCTCCCGTATAATAATGAAATTGAAGCTATCGAATATGGGAAGCCTAGTATTTTTTCGAACGGAACGTCATTACTATACGTGCTTTCAATACCAAAGGTAAACCCCGTTAAGTACAATAAAATCCTACTTAGGGCGGCTATACGCCAGAATCGTCAAATTGATTTGAAACATGATACTATTCTCATAAACCACGCGAACTTATATGGGATCAGGAACCACTGTTCATCCCTCAATAACATCACAATTTGTGCGTTGGATCAACTAGAAGAACTTTCGGATGAAGATTGCTTATCAAGAATGCTGAGAGGAACCAACGCGAATTGTACCTTCCGATCGAACGGAGAGACTTAGTAGAGCAAGTCGAAGATGATATCCTGTATGTTTCGAATTTTAAAGGAAATGTGTCCTCGGAAAAGAATACTGCCGGCTTGGATGGAACGTATTTAATACGACTCTTTATTGAAACCATTACGATTGGTGAAAGGACCTTTGCAAATGAAAGAATCACAAAGATGCAAGCTCTTCCTCCACTATTAACCAATGTATACGAGAAAGCACATAAAGTTGATGTTAACTTTTTACATGAACTTCATGGAAAAAACATTCAGCATATTCAGAACTTAAGGAATAACATAAATCTCTCCCTTTGGTCAAACGTCACCAGCTTTGGTTGTATCGTGGCGGTGTCAGTCATCCTAACCCTAATATGGAGAAAAATATACGGTCGCATTACCATGCCAGCCCTCAGACTTCCAGGAAACCTGACAACAGATGTGAATTGATCAGCGAGACGCTGATTTTAAAGGAGGCGGGAGTTAACACCTCGCACCTTTCCAACTTACCTCTCAATCTTATGTTCCACTGTACATTCACCTTTATGTTAGTTTGACTCAGCAAATATCCCAGACGGCGTGTGATGCAATACGACACCATACTTAACTTGCGCAATCTTGGGAAGCATATTGGCAAACGTTCTCATTAATTTAAGCTAGTATAAGCATTTTATAAAATACTTTGTAAGTTCTTTTTATTGAATAGGCAATTTATAAAATAATTTGGTAAGGTTCTTTTGATGAAATAAATTAACTGTTTGGCATTCCAATTCTAGTGCTGGACGCGAACAGTCATTTAACTAAATCGTTTCCGTGTTTTAATTTCAACAAGTGAGTTTGGTCGTTGGGCCCCATGGGTGGCCCAACATAGTAATTTTTTTAAAGCACGCCAGTCGCCGTGCTTAACTTTTATTTATTTGTTTGTTTGTTATTTTTGTTTATTTGTTTATTTGTTATTTGTTTATTTGTTTATCTGTTTATTTGTTTGTTTGCAACATATGTTTTTCATAAATTTCCGATAAAAAATACAACTGAAAAATGTGAAAAATTGCATTTTCCGGGAATTATATATGAGGAATTATGCATAAGAGTAAAAGGAATATTTTTTCTGAAGATTACCGTTTGGCAGCTACGGGCCAAAAATTTTGCAAAAAGATATATAAATTAAAATTGTTCGACATTTTAGCAATTTTGAGGCATTAGATGCATTTTTTCGGATTCTTTTGTTCTACTTTTTTTTCCTTATAGTCTGTAAGCTGCAATTGCAGCGAAAATAATTTCATGCCGAAATTTTGACATGAGAAAAATAACATAAAAACTAGCAAAACGCAAAAAGGGTTCGTTGGTTACGATAAGTGCTTCGAATAATTCCACACGAGATAGTGTTTGAACTTGATACCTGTAAATATTTGGACAATTGACCAAAAATGGTAAAATATTTATAAAAGTTTTATATTTTAGCAATTTTAATTCACTAAATACAGTTTTTCAGGGCTATTTTGTTTAAAGCTTTCCTGCTCCTAGTTTATAGCTAAGATTATGGCGAAGGCAAGTAAACAAAATTCTAATTGGTTTTCGATGTGAAGGGTATATTATATAAAATATAATAAAAAATTGTTAGAACCAAAATTTATTATTGAATAAAAAGTGCTTAAAGTAAAACTACAACGTTTTTCATAAGGTCGTTATCAAAATCGAACTTTTGAACAGTACATTACATAATTCAACATAAGACTTTGAACAGTTAACTCTAAAATCGATTTCATCATCTTTAGATACTTTAGCACCTAAAGGCCAGTTTAGACGGTAATACAATGTATTACGACATGTCGAAAAATTACGAAGAATGAGAAAATTCTTATCATTTTAAAGCTAAATGTATAGAGTAAGATAGAATACGGATACAAAATCTGACAAGCGGTCGAAACTGATGTATTCTCGTCACACCAGGGGTGTATTTTAACAGAGTATATTGAAGGTGATAGCATTTTTATACAATTACAAAAACAACTAAAATCAACTCAGGAAATTTTCATGTTGTTTTTGTAAATATTTAAAACTGCAACCATCTGCTTTTTTTGCTATTATTTTTGATTTTACTTATACCATCCGTGTAAACATGAATTATACTTACAAAAGATTTTTATTTTTTTAAGCACGGAGAGAATTTTAAAATATTTTGATTCTACAAAGTCGTAATACATTGTATTACCGTGTAATCGTTGGAATCTTTAAGGTATGAAGTATTGAAGGAGTAAACAAAATTAAACAACTTAACAGTAATAAGGGACAGATACTATCTAAGATTGCTTTTTTGCATTAAAACTTCACTGCATTCTTTCATCTAATAAACTGCAAATTTTAGTTTCTTATTATTTATGAAAATCATTATAAAAATTTTAAAAATTTTTACGTCTAAAAATACTTATAAAAAAGAGATAACATGACAAATGGTAACGCTGGTAATATGCAACTCTGCGTGTTTCTTTCTACACTGCTGCTAATTTAGCTATTTTCTCGTCAAATCCAGCGATTTTTAATAAAATTTTACATGAGATTTTGTTATTCGTGCTTAATTCCCAGTTTTTATTATTGATAAAAACACTTGAAATTTATTGTTGATATTGTAACAAGTAGAACTGTTGCTATAATTCTTATACGTTTAACAGTTTTATTTGGTTTAATATCTTTAGTTTGTCTAAAACCTTTATGGATGAAGTTTCCTGATGATCTGGCCTAAGCAACCAGTGAAATGCATAGGAATAGCTTATCCCATCAACAATAAATTTCAAGTGTTTTTATCAATAATAAAAACTGGGAATTAAGCACGAATAACAAAATCTTTTGAAATTAAAATTTTCTATTCCCAAAAATTGAAATTACTTTTTGATAATAAACAGGCAGTGCACGGCCTAAAAAACACTTAATTGACAACATCTTTTGTAAGTTGTTGTTTTTTTCATTTTGTTTTTCTTAACCTACTTACAACTACAATTAATGTTGAGAGAATTTCAACTAATTGTAGTGGGGAAATGTAAGATGAGATGAACCCACTGTTGTTTATTGTTGATGTGTTTTGTTTAAACTTTGATATTGTTACAAGTAGAACTGTTGCTATAATTCTTATACGTTTAACAGTTTTATTTGGTTTAATATCTTTAGTTTGTCTAAAACCTTTATGGATGAAGTTTCCTGATGATCTGGCCTAAGCAACCAGTGAAATGCATAGGAATAGCTTATCCCATCAACAATAAATTTCAAGTGTTTTTAGCAATAATAAAAACTGGGAATTAAGCACGAATAACAAAATCTTTTGAAATTAAAATTTTGTATTCCCAAAAATTGAAATTACTTTTTGATAATAAACAGGCAGTGCACGGCCTAAAAAACACTTAATTGACAACATCTTTTGTAAGTTGTTGTTTTTTTCATTTTGTTTTTCTTAACCTACTTACAACTACAATTAATGTTGAGAGAATTTCAACTAATTGTAGTGGGGAAATGTAAGATGAGATGAACCCACTGTTGTTTATTGTTGATGTGTTTTGTTTAAACTTTGATATTGTTACAAGTAGAACTGTTGCTATAATTCTTATACGTTTAACAGTTTTATTTGGTTTAATATCTTTAGTTTGTCTAAAACCTTTATGGATGAAGTTTCCTGATGATCTGGCCTAAGCAACCAGTGAAATGCATAGGAATAGCTTATCCCATCAACAATAAATTTCAAGTGTTTTTATCAATAATAAAAACTGGGAATTAAGCACGAATAACAAAATCTTTTGAAATTAAAATTTTGTATTCCCAAAAATTGAAATTACTTTTTGATAATAAACAGGCAGTGCACGGCCTAAAAAACACTTAATTGACAACATCTTTTGTAAGTTGTTGTTTTTTTCATTTTGTTTTTCTTAACCTACTTACAACTACAATTAATGTTGAGAGAATTTCAACTAATTGTAGTGGGGAAATGTAAGATGAGATGAACCCACTGTTGTTTATTGTTGATGTGTTTTGTTTAAACTTTGATATTGTTACAAGTAGAACTGTTGCTATAATTCTTATACGTTTAACAGTTTTATTTGGTTTAATATCTTTAGTTTGTCTAAAACCTTTATGGATGAAGTTTCCTGATGATCTGGCCTAAGCAACCAGTGAAATGCATAGGAATAGCTTATCCCATCAACAATAAATTTCAAGTGTTTTTATCAATAATAAAAACTGGGAATTAAGCACGAATAACAAAATCTTTTGAAATTAAAATTTTGTATTCCCAAAAATTGAAATTACTTTTTGATAATTTTACATGAGTAAATAATTTTATTTCAAAAAGGTGGTTTTTAGCGATGTACATCTAAATTAACTTATTATAAAAAAAATTAAGCTATTTTAATTGTCTTTGTTTTATAATATGTCAATAATTTTTTATAAAAAACTTATTCTTTCATTATTCATCACTTACTATTATTGTGTTTGTTTTATAATATATCAATAATTTTATTTCAAAACCGTAGTTTTTAGCGATTCATAGCTAAAATGATTTATTATTTTTAAAATTGAGCTATTTTTTATTGTGTTTGTTTAAAATATTTCAGTAATTTTATTTTAAAAAGGGTGGTTTTTGCAATGTATAGCTAAATTCATTTATTATATTCCAAGATGTTTAATTAAAAAAGGGTGGTCATCTGCGATTTATAGCTAAATTTACCTATTATTTAAAAAATTTAGCTATTTTTGCTTGTTTGTTTTATAATATTTCAATAATTTTATTTAAAAAATGGTGGTTTTCAGCGATTTATAGCTAAATTCACTTATTATTTAAAAAATTTAGCTATTTTTGCTTGTTTGTTTTATAATATTTCAATAACTTTATTTCATAAAGGGTGGTTCACTTATTATTTATAATATTCCAATAATTTTATTTCAAAAGGTGTGGTTTTCAGCGATTTATAGCTAAATTCACTTATTATTTAAAAAATTTAGCTATTTTTGCTTTTTTGTTTTATAATATTCCAATAATTTTATTTCAAAAAGTGTGGTTTTCAGCGATTTATAGCTTAATTTACTTATTATTTGTTGCGGGGGTGGGTTTAAGAAGCACTTATGTTGGTGTTTGGCGTCCAGTGTGGGTTGTTGAGTTCAGTTGTGCGCGGCTGGCTAGTGCCTAGGAGAAATAAACTGAATGAGCTGGTTGAAAATAATTGTGGTTTCTTACCTGAGTTTTTTTCGTCTATGGTTTCCTGGTGCTTGTTTTTTTTTTGTTTTTGAATTTTTGTGGTGTGATTGATGGTTGGTTTTTTGGTGTAGTTTGCTTGTGTTTAATAAGTTATGTTTTTCCTTAATTGTTAGTAGTTGTTTAGGTTCTTTTTTGAATAGTGTTGCTGGTTTTTTGTTTTGTTTATGCGTTATTGGGGGCGAGATTGATTTTGAGTTTGTGTGTGGTTTTTGTTTTGCCTGAATATGTTGACGTTGTCGTATTTTTTTGGCATTCCAGGAGGATTGTGGCTTTAGTAGTTGATTTGTTGCGATTTTAGTATGTTTTTGGTGTTTTGGTAGTTTGTTTAATCTATTTGTGGCAGAATTGTTTTAATTAGTGTCTGGTTGGTAGAATGTGTTTTGTAAGTGTCAGCTGTTAGAATGATGTGCAGACTGGAAGTCCTTTCTGGAAAGTTGAGCTTTCAATTAAGAGTTGCATTAGGATGGTAGGCATAGAGTTGCAATTGAAATGGAATAAAATTTTTGTTGGTGTGCAAAGGAAGAGAAAAATAGGATAGACTTTCTCTGTGAAACAATAATGAGTTTTCAAGGCCAAAGGGAAACGGTTATTGACCCCAAATTGTTTTTGTCAGAACTGTTTAAACCTAAATGTTACGTTTCGGTACTTGTTTTTTATGTTTTTGTTTTGTTGCTGTATGATAAAAATAATGGTAGCTGAAGACTGAGAGAAAGCTGTGAGGATTTCTTTAGATCACTTATAGATTGACAAGTGAACAAGAAAGTTAAAAGTGCCCAGCATTTAAAAGTGGAAAAAGGTGTTAAAATTAGTGTATTTTAGTAAAAGTTTAAATAAATACAAAGTATTTAATAATTTTATTGGGAAAAAATATATATGTACATAAATAAAAGTAAGTAGTACACTATATTATAGAAAGTGCGTATATAAAAACGAGAAGGTTATTAAGTGAGAATTATTGTTACCTAGGAGTTCCTGCAGAATAAAATATTGCCAACAGAAGAAGTGTAAAGCGAATAGAGAAGGAAGCTACTATACCAGGTATATTTTCCTAGAGAGTGGATGCAGTAAACAGAACCACGTCACAAGTATTTGTAAGCTATTTCTGCTGGAACAACGTAAAATTAAGAAAAAAAGGTAAAGAATGAATATTTGTTTTATTTGAACAGTTTAGTGACCAAGATTCGTGGCATCCGGTGAAGTGGAAAGTATTTTTGGGTTGGCAATATAGGTTAGTGTGCAGGAAAGCTTATTAATTTTTCAAACAGCTTTTTCCGTGGAACAGAAGCTTTATTCAAAAGTTCCAGTATAAAAGTCAAATCTTTAAACCTGGCACTAGAAAACATAACATAAACATACCCAGCGAGAAATTTTATAACGTACGAGTGTTCGCCTTATGGTCAAAATTCGACCATGTTTTTTTTTTTTTGTAAATATGAAGAAAACATAATTCATCTAAGTATATATGAATTTATTTGTTTCGAGCATTTATTTTTTCCTTCAAAGTGGATCGATTTGGCGGGGGACCAACCTCCGGTTCATATTTAATCTTCTACGTGAGTAATTTAATTTTGTAAGTTCAGTATAAAAAATACCAATTGAAAAACAAAAAAGTATCAAAAAGTCTCCTTTATATATTAGCTCTGTTTCTTTACTTTTTGGGTAAAGTTCGTGAAAATGAGAGCAAGCATAAATTTCTCTCACAAAGAGACAAAATTACACAAAAGTACGGGAACAGAAAAAACCAAATTTTAAGCACAAAATAAAAAGTCCATTGCTTTCATAGTCCTTTGCTTTCATAGTCCTTGGCGCCCTATGCTCCAATGGGAGTTAGAGGAACACATATATATTTCATAGTCCTTACAAAACGATAAAAGTTTATGCCACTTTTGAAAAATTTTATGTTGTCTGTAGAAATAAACTAATTTTACCAAAAACTAAACAAAACAAACACTTTTACAATAGCAAACATTATTTTTTTCCTAATATTTCAACATAAAACTTTATATTTAAGTAAATTATTTTACTCTACAACGCTTTTTCCAAAATTTGGTTCATGATTTTTTTCCTTTGCATTTCATTGTTTTGTTTATGTTTTACAGCTGTTTGACCATTTACACAATTTGCACGAAAAGTTTGGGCTGTTTCGTGCAAGAAGAAGAAGAATTTTATTCTCTCAAATTCGCTCTCATTTACACAAATTAAAAGTACGGGAACGCTTTTCGTGCAAATTGGGATCCCGAGGGATCCCAAAGTAGAGTAAAGCAACAGTGCTATTGTCATCCACTAAGGACGTTGCACGTTTAATTTTATGTTTCTTTGTTCTAATACTAACGAAAATTAATCAAAGTACCAGATGTAGAACGAAAAAGTACCAAAAAGCTCCCCTTACATGTTCTTATTCACACAGTTTAATGTACAAGTACAGGATCCTACAGCTATAATATTATGTTTCTAAGTTCTATATTATAGAAAATTATCATATGAAGCACAGAAAAGTAAAAAAATTAGTTTCCCATATTTCTCCTCTTTTTCTCCCCACAGAGCCTCGGTTGACAAACAAAGGAAGTAAGCGTTCTTAACAGTTTTGCCTGGTCTGATTTATATAGTCGAAATATTCGAAAACAGGTTTCTGAAAAATGTCGAATAATCGATCACCCTAACTTTTTATTATTTGATAATTGAAAATTAATTTTTATTTATTTATTTTGCATTTGGTAAAATACGACCCTCAGAGAGCTCTTTTAGGGTAGGTAAATTATCGAGCGAAAATATTGGTCAGGCAGGAATTTTTAGTAGATCCTGTTAAATAACGCTCTGTTCGGTCCTTTGTTAGGTGTTTGTGTATTGTATGTATATTATTGTAGTGTGAAGTATTTGGTAAACGTTTTAGGTGTAAGTTTTAAAATACCTAATTTTATGAATTTTTGAATTTTAAACATTATAATCTGAGGACAGGAAAAAATTAAGTCAAGATTTGAGGAAAGAAAGTAAAAAGGAAAATTTTCAATAATAAAAAGTAAATAATAATTAATTTTAATTTGTGAAGAATTATTATTTAAACATATATTGGTCTATGTTTTTGTGTTATTAAAAATTTTAAAATACGGATAAAAGTAAAACGGATGTAAATTTTTCTTATTCCGGAAATGAAAGGAAGTAGCAATTAGTTTTTCGTATTTAAGGTTTTATTGGTTTAAAGTTAGTTAAGTTAAGTTAATGTTTTGTGGTTTTTTTATTAAAGTTTAATTATGTTTAGTAATAGTTATATTATAATAAATTTGATTTTGTTTTAAAAAAATGGAAAAAATGATGAGTGAGTAAATATATTATTTGGGATTGTTGATGGATAGGATGTGATGGACGGGTAGTGGGGCCCGCGTTAAACTTAGGATGGATGATATGCGGCCATGGTTGGGTATGGGCGATTGAAGATGTACAGCTGTCTTCCTGTGGGTAATTGTTTCGTTCATTCTAGAGTAGTTGTTCTTTGTTTTTTTTTTGTTCATTTTTATTTTGTGGCGAATCTTGGCCATCGCAAGGGTTGAGAACTACTCCCAGAGATGATACCGATTGAGTTAGTTGGAATGATGGAGTCTAGAGGCCGACACAAGATTCGTAACAGAATATGGCGCCCAATCTGAAATTAAATGAAATTGTTAGTGTATGTTATCAAAACACTAGGTAATAGACTTCTAAATATGTTAAAATAGCCCTAAGTGAACATTTTACTGGTAGGTTAGTATATTAAGATAGAATTGCAGCCGTTTTTGTATAGGGAATCAAAAAGTCAGTTGTGCGATGAGGCTTAATACTATTGATATACCATGTAAAAATTTTGCTAATAGTTCAGACGAAAAAGAAGGTGTAATCTTAGTTAATGGAAGGCAATTCATTCTAAGTGTTTACCCTATTTCGACTTTTGTTATATATTTAGTTTGTTTGTTGGAAGTTACGCCTGTGGAGCAGTTACAATGATATCATCGGCAGCCGCACTGGGTATAAATCAGTGGTCTGTTGTGCGGATGGAGATTGCGATCTGGCCTCTTTGTTGGGAAGTGTAGTGACATTAGAGCACAGGTGAAAATGTTTATAGATTCAGTTTTTTTTTGTTGTAGTTGTTGATTGAACGGAATATTACCATAGCTCTAGTTAGAGAATCAATAGTTATTAACCGTCAAACCGTCGCCACTCAACAATCCCATAATATGTCAATTTTATTATATATTTATATACGTCCTTGTAATTGATTTAGTTTTTTTTTGATTATATATACGAAATTCTTTTTAGTTTTTTTTAAAGTGATCTAATAAAGTTCCAAGCTTTCAAAATTTTTTTTTGTGATATGAATAGAGAAGATAGGGCTCAATCGCGAAACAGGAAGAGATCTTTAAATCGTAGTAGCTTTAATAATTCAACGGTGAAGCAACCTAAACAGAGGAGGATTTATAGAAGGGCACAAATGGCTTCCGAAAACGACAGTTTTAGGGATCTATCAGGGAGTATTAATACTAGACCAACACAAATGGCAAACACTTCCGGCGCATCAGGTACACATGGTCCATCCTTGAATGTCCCGAATGTGGCCATTGATCCTCAGATTAGGGAATTAGTGGTTGATGAGACTCTAATGGTCCAAAGAGCATTAGAAGAAAGAGTTAAGAAATTGGTCCAGGATGAAGTGAGCGAAATTAGGAGATCGATGGGAGAGCTCACTAAGGTCGTTAGGGAAATGTCTGTGAGATCTCAGGGTTCTGTAGATTCACAACCATCTACAAGTCAACGGGTGAATGGTCAAGGGAATCCCATAGGAAATACAATTTTTCCAATGGAGCCCAGGGACAATTTTCGGACAGCTCCAATAGGTTTCTTAGGCAACGTTAATTACCGAACCATGTCAAACAATGGACATGTGGCAACATTGGGAAATATGCCTAATGGAAACCAAGCCATAAACGTTGATCCAATTATAGATAGCAGGGCTACACCTGGCAGTCGTATAACATCAGAAAATAATAATGTAAATTCTGAGAAAATAAATATACGTGTAGATAAGTGGGGGATAGTGTACAACGGCAATAATTCACACCTAAGTATCGAAGATTTTATATTTAGAATCGAGCATTTGCAGGCACACTACAGCATAAGTTGGGAAGAAATTTTGAGAGATTTTCATCTATTGGTAACAGGCCCAGCAAAAGATTGGTATTGGCTACTAATCAGAACTCATGGTGTGATGAATTGGCCCACGTTGCGATGCGAATTGTTGAATCAATATCGTGCCAACTCTTCCAATTTAGAAATAATTAGAGATTTGGTGGAACGGAAACAACAGCCAAATGAAACTCTTGAGGTGTTCTTTCACATTATGTGTAAATTGAGAGCCAGACTTGTCCAACCAATTCCTGAGTTTGATATGATAAAAATTTTGAAAAGGAATGTGCGGGAAAGCATAGCCAAGATTGTTTATCCTATTTTAGTCTCTTCAGTGGAACAATTAAGACTTGAATGCCTAGAAGCAGAGAGAAATTTTCCAAAAAGGGAAATAAGAAATAGTGTCCAGCCACAAAGGCCAATAAGAAGCGTTAATGAGGTGGTTTTTGAAAGCCTTGAAGAAGATGGGAAGAGTTTGGAGGATCTAGCTGCCATAAAAATAGCACAAAAGAAGCTTTTAACGTGCTGGAACTGCCAAATGACTGGACACGGATTTCGCGATTGTTATTCGTCAGTGAGATCGCTATGTTGCTATAGGTGTGGTAAAGCTAATGTGATTGCGCCAAAATGCCCTGATTGTCAACAGGGAAACAGAATGAGGGACCTTGGAATGGGCAGGGACCAACGTCCAGCAAAAAACCCTGCGGTCGAAAACTAGAAAAGGAAAATGAAAAATTATTAGAAAATAGTTATAAGCGAAAATTCTTACCGGAAATGAAACATTTGATTCCACTTGAGGTTAGGAAACAGTATTACGAAAAAGTTAGAGCAGAAATATTTAATTCGGAAAATTTTAGGAAACCTGTATCGGAACGAATCAGGAAAATTAGAGGGTTGCACAAAGTTAAACGTAATAGAAAAAATTGTATCATAGAATCAGTGAATAGAGCAGGAGAAGGCGGTAAAGATAATAGAATTTATTTAGATGTAGAAATTGAAGGAAAAATTATAAAGGGCTTATTGGATAGTGGAGCATCAGTCAGCATACTAGGGAAAGGCTGCAGGGAGATAACTGAGGAGTTAGATTTAGAAATAACACCTATATTCTATAGCGTGAGAACGGCCGGTGGTCAGTACCATAGGATTTTAGGAAGAGTGAATGCGTCCGTGGGATACAAAGGGGAGAGAAATAATATATTTTTTTTATCTTTGTCCAGACCTGGAGCAGTCACTATATTTAGGTATAGACTTTTGGCGGGCGTTTAATTTGGCTCCGGAGGTTATTGGTGTAGGTGAACTAGATATTAGTAAGGTGGAAGATTTTGTTGATTTCAAAGCGGAAAATAAGTTAGGTAGGCATGAATTGAATGAGAGTCAGAAACAGAGACTGGACGAGGTAATAGAGAAGTTTGATACCTTTGAGGTTAAAGGCTTGGGTAAAACTAGTTTAGTTAAGCATAGTATTAAGTTGATTGAGGGTGCTGAACCAGTTAAGGATAGGTATTATCCGATTTCTCCGGCAGTGCAGGAAATCACTTATAAAGAGATCGATAACATGCTAAAATTAGGAGTTATAGAACTAAGTGAGAGCCCATGGAACAACAGAATCACAGTGTTAGAAAGCCCGGAAAAAACATAATATGTCTTGATGCTAGGAAGTTAAATAAATTAACGATAAAGGATGCTTATCCGTTGCAAAACATCGATGGCATTCTCAGTAGAATCGACGAGACTCACTTTATAAGTAGCGTCGATCTAAAATATGCATTCTGGCAGATTGAATTAGAGCCAGAAAGCCGGCCATATACAGCATTTACAGTTGCTGGCAGGCCACATTACCAATTTCGGGTTATGCCCTTTGGACTTTGCAACGCGGCCCAGCGTTTGTGCCGACTAATGGATAGAGTGGTTCCACAAGAGTTGAAAGAGAATGTATTTATATACCTGGATGATCTTTTGATTATCTCTAGTGATTTTGAAAAACATCTGGAATTGTTAGAAAAAGTAGCAGATTGTCTTGGAAAAGCTAATTTGACAATAGGGTTAAGTAAATCGCAGTTTTGTTTTAGGGAACTGAAATATTTAGGATTCATAATAGGGAATGGCCTTCTAAGAACTGATCCTGAAAAAGTGAAAGCGATTACGGAAATGAAAGTACCAAGGTCAATAAGAGAAGTAAGAAGCTTTTTGGGAACGGCAGGCTGGTACCGCCGCTTCATAAAAAACTTTTCGGTCATAGCAGCTCCGTTAACAGAAACTCTGAAAAAAGCAAACAAATTTGAAATTACACCAGAGGCACTAATGGCATTTAATAATCTGAAGAAATCTTTAACCACAGCTCCAGTACTTCGACATGCAGATTTTGCCAAAAGATTCTACATTCAATGTGACGCTTGTGATTATGGCATTGGTACTGTACTTTATCAATTAAGTGGAGAAAAAGAGGAACATCCCATCGCCTTTTATTCACAAAAGCTAAACGGCTGCGGTAATGGCAGTAAAAAAGTTTAGGCAATATATTGAAATGATGCCATTTACAATCGTGACAGATCACGCCAGTCTAAAATGGCTAATGTCATTGAAAGATCTGACGGGTAGATTGGCTAGATGGTCATTACTACTGCAATCTTATGACTTCCAAATTAAGCATAGAAAAGGCACAGAAAACATCGTTGCAGACATGTTATCAAGACTTCCCAATCTAGATGAAATAGATGTTACTAATTTATTGGGATTTGAAACAACAGAATTTGAAAGCAACGAGTATAAAGATTTAGTAGCCCATATAGAAAAAAATAACGAAATGCTACCGGATTTAAAAGTAGAAAATGGCCTAGTGTATAAAAAGACATATTATGACCGGTATGAAGAAGGTACACCGTGGAAATTGTGGATTCCTGAAACCATAACAAACGCTGTGATAGAAAACGCCCACTCAACTTTGACAACAGCTCATGGAGGAATCACTAAAACATTAGAAAGACTGAGAAGATATTTTTACTGGCCTAAAATGATTCAACAAGTAAAGCATTTTATTTCTAACTGCCAAATATGCAAAGAAACAAAGCCGAGTAATATAAATATGAGACTAGAAATAGGGCAACAGGTAATAACTGAAAGACCCTTTCAAAAACTATATTTAGATTTTATGGGAAAATATCCCCGATCCAAGAAAGGCAATTGTTATATATTTATTGTTGTAGATCACTTTACAAAATTTATATTTTTAAAGGCTATGAGAGAAGCCACAACAGCAAACGTAATCAACTTTCTCGTAAGTGAAATATTTCACAAATTTGGAGTGCCTGAAGTCATTCACACCGATAATGGTAGTCAATTTATTTCAAAGAACTTCAAAGGTTTAATGAATATATATAAAATACAACACCTCAAAACTGCTGTTTACTCACCACAAAGCAATGCTAGTGAACGTGTGAACCAGTCAGTTTTAGCTGCTATACGTGCATACCTGGACAAAGACCACCGCGATTGGGATCTGTATTTATCTGAGATCGAATGCGCTCTAAGAACTTCAGTGCATAGTGCAACAGGTGTTACGCCTTTTTTCGCACTATTTGGGTTCCACATGTTTAGCAGTGGCACAGATTATAAACTTGGAAGAAAACTCAAATCTCTTACGGATCATGAAATTGTTCAATTAAACGCAAATGACAAAATACAATTGATCCGGGAGAAAATGAGTCAAAATATGGCTAAGGCCTATGAGAAAAGCGCCGAAAGATATAATAGAAAAGCGAGAATAGTTAGATTTGTGCCGGGACAAGAGGTGTATAGACGCAATACAATTCTAAGTAACTTCAGCAAGAACATAAATTCTAAATTTTGTAGGAAATTTTTAAAGTGTAGGGTCGTCAAGGCTATAGGAAACAACATGTATGAACTAGAGACACTAAATGGCAACTCACTAGGGGTATATCATTCGAAGGATATTCGATCATAACCGGGAATGGAAAATTTTTTGTTTTGTTTTTATTATAAAAATTTTTTTTTGTAAATATATGAGATTCTGTGATGAGGTAGAATAATTTTCACTTACCGTTATTCCTTAAGGTGCAATATAGGGTAGTTTGAATGTTGTAATGTCCAAGA
Source organism: Pollenia angustigena (assembly GCA_930367215.1). Lineage (NCBI taxonomy): Eukaryota > Metazoa > Arthropoda > Insecta > Diptera > Polleniidae > Pollenia > Pollenia angustigena. The sequence continues at coordinate 1,927,775 of OV884061.1, read as the reverse complement.
TATATACATATGTACATGGTTATGCGTAAAAACCGTGCAGTAGTGTAACATACAATTTTTACGAGGGAAAGTATAATATAAAGCTGTAAAAGAAGATAAAAAGATTTAACAAAGTAATAACTTATATAAAATAATTTTTTTTTACTTCCCGTAAGAACATTTTTATGGAATATGTACGTTGGTTTCAGAAACATTTCTATATGAAAGTTTTTAGAAGTTACTCCATGTACTTATGTGGAGCTTTTGACAAGTTAGAGGATGATAGAGGCATTTCCAAGTAAAACACGGTTCTTGTATTTAGTATTAAGTTATTTTGATGAGTAAGAAAATGTTTTTTTTTGATAATAAGCTTTTAATAAAAGCGTTCGTTTAATTTATGTTTGCGCCAATGGTGCTACAATTGGTTGGGAACCAATTACGAGAATTATTGGGAATCGGTAGCGTTTGGAGAGCCACTATGCATTTTCTTTGTGATAAAAGCAATAGGTCGGCGTTCATTCACGTAATTTCAGAAAAATTGCTTATTAGACAGGGGAAGTAAGAAAGCAGGATAATGGTTTCCTTGGAACAGTGACAGTGGTAGCCAGTGCAATATTAGGTTGAGTATTAATGTTTATTAAGTATATACATATTTGTATAGCGTTTTGTCCGTATATTATATGGATGTATGATATCACAGGACTATGTTTGTAACTCATCATTGAAGTGAAGAATTCATTCCTTTAGAAAACTGCAAAGGCAAATAAAAATTTTTACGGAAATAATGTGCAATTTACCATACAACAAATTAAAGTGCAATAATGTTTATCTGTGATATAGTTTATTTAAGTGCAATATTAGGTTAAGAAAACAATTTAATTTTTTTTTAATGTAAATTTTATTTGCATTTATTTGTTTTCGTCCTAATATTGATATTTGTTTTTCTATGTCATAGATTTACTATTGATGTACATATTTTGTTGGTAAATGAATGCAATATTTTTATTACCTGGATTCCAAAAGTCGGTTGTACATTAAAATTGGAGGCAGTGGTTGATTGCCTTGAAGTGAAACAATTGTTCGTGATATAAAGATGTTTGTTACCCTTGATCCAAAATTGCAATCATTGCATATATTTTGTTTTGTTGTAATTGCCCGGCTATAGAATCTCAGGGTGTGAGAGTTCCCCACGTTGGGCAGACACAAATATTACCGCACACCGCTCTCTCTGACTATCATCAGCGAAATCGGAGTTTTGTTGCGGGGGTGGGTTTAAGAAGCACTTATGTTGGTGTTTGGCGTCCAGTGTGGGTTGTTGAGTTCAGTTGTGCGCGGCTGGCTAGTGCCTAGGAGAAATAAACTGAATGAGCTGGTTGAAAATAATTGTGGTTTCTTTCCTGAGTTTTTTTCGTCTATGGTTTCCTGGTGCTTGTTTTTTTTTGTTTTTGAATTTTTGTGGTGCGATTGATGGTTGGTTTTTTGGTGTAGTTTGCTTGTGTTTAATAAGTTATGTTTTTCCTTAATTGTTAGTAGTTGTTTAGGTTCTTTTTTTGAATAGTGTTGCTGGTTTTTTGTTTTGTTTATGCGTTTTTGGGGGCGAGATTGATTTTGAGTTTGTGTGTGGTTTTTGTTTTGCCTGAATATGTTGACGTTGTCGTATTTTTTTGGTATTCCAGGAGGATTGTGGCTTTAGTAGTTGATTTGTTGCGATTTTAGTATGTTTTTGGTGTTTTGGTAGTTTGTTTAAACTATTTGTGGCAGAATTGTTTTAATTAGTGTCTGGTTGGTAGAATGTGTTTTGTAAGTGTCAGCTGTTAGAATGATGTGCAGACTGGAAGTCCTTTCTGGAAAGTTGAGCTTTCAATTAAGAGTTGCATTAGGATGGTAGGCATAGAGTTGCAATTGAAATGGAAAAAATTTTTGTTGGTGTGCAAAGGAAGAGAAAAATAGGATAGACTTTCGCTGTGAAACAATAATGAGTTTTCAAGGCCAAAGGGAAACGGTTATTGACCCCAAATTGTTTTTGTCAGAACTGTTTAAACTTTAATGTTACGTTTCGGTACTTGTTTTTTATGTTTTTGTTTTGTTGCTGTATGATAAAAATAATGGTAGCTGAAGACTGAGAGAAAGCTGTGAGGATTTCTTTAGATCACTTATAGATTGACAAGTGAACAAGAAAGTTAAAAGTGCCCAGCATTTAAAAGTGGAAAAAGGTGTTAAAATTAGTGTATTTTAGTAAAAGTTTAAATAAATACAAAGTATTTAATAATTTTATTGGGAAAAAATATATATGTACATAAATAAAAGTAAGTAGTACACTAATTATAGAAAGTGCGTATATAAAAACGAGAAAGTTATTAAGTGAGGGAAAAAAATGTACTAAAATAGTGTTTTTAATTACATTAAATATTATAGGCCGTATAAGCTTAAGAAGGAAATACAAACAGAGAATTATTATTACCTAGGAGTTCCTGCAGAATAAAATATTGCCAACAGAAGAAGTGTAAAGCGAATAGAGAAGGAAGCTACTATACCAGGTATATTTTCCTAGAGAGTGGATGCAGTAAACAGAACCACGTCACAAGTATTTGTAAGCTATTTCTGCTGGAACAACGTAAAATTAAGAAAAAAAAAGTAAAGAATGAATATTTGTTTTATTTGAACAGTTTAGTGACCAAGATTCGTGGCATCCGGTGAAGTGGAAAGTATTTTTGGGTTGGCAATATAGGTTAGTGTGCAGGAAAGCTTATTAATTTTTCAAACAGCTTTTTCCGTGGAACAGAAGCTTTATTCAAAAGTTCCAGTATAAAAGTCAAATCATTAAACCTGGCACTAGAAAACATAACATAAACATACCCAGCGAGAAATTTTAAAACGTATTCTCAGTGATAGGGAAAATTAGTTTTATTTTAAGTTGTATATGTATTTATATTTAGTATAAATTAGAGTAAGGTTTTAAAAAGTGTATTGTTCAGTATTGTGTAAAAGGGATCGCATAGTGACTAGTTTTTTAAATAAGATCGCGAAAAATAAGAAAGAAAATAAAAATATCTTTAATTGGTAAAATACGACCCTCAGAGAGCTCTTTTAGGGTAGGTAAATTATCGAGCGAAAATATTGGTCAGGCAGGAATTTTTAGTAGATCCTGTTAAATAACGCTCTGTTCGGTCCTTTGTTAGGTGTTTGTGTATTGTATGTATATTATTGTAGTGTGAAGTATTTGGTAAACGTTTTAGGTGTACGTTTTAAAATACCTAATTTTATGAATTTTTGAATTTTAAACATTATAATCTGAGGACAGGAAAAAATTAAGTCAAGATTTGAGGAAAGAAAGTAAAAAGGAAAATTTTCAATAATTAAAAGTAAATAATAATTAATTTTAATTTGTGAAGAATTATTATTGAAACAAATATTGGTATATGTTTTTGTGTTATTAAAAATTTTAAAATACGGATAAAAGTAAAACGGATGTAAATTTTTCTTATTCCGGAAATTAAAGGAAGTAGCAATTAGTTTTTCGTATTTAAGGTTTTATTGGTTTAAAGTTAGTTAAGTTAAGTTAATGTTTTGTGGTTTTTTTATTAAAGTTTAATTATGTTTAGTAATAGTTATATTATAATAAATTTGATTTTGTTTTAAAAAAATGGAAAAAATGATGAGTGAGTAAATATATTATTAGGGATTGTTGATGGATAGGATGTGATGGACGGGTAGTGGGGCCCGCGTTAAACTTAGGATGGATGATATGCGGCCATGGTTGGGTATGGGCGATTGAAGATGTACAGCTGTCTTCCTGTGGGTAATTATTTCGTTCATTGTAGAGTAGTTGTTCTTTGTTTTTTTTTTGTTCATTTTTATTTTGTGGCGAATCTTGGCCATCGCAAGGGTTGAGAACTACTCCCAGAGATGATACCGATTGAGTTAGTTGGAATGATGGAGTCTAGAGGCCGACACAAGATTCGTAACATATTTAAAAAAATTAGCTATTTTTGCTTGTTTGTTTTATAATATTTCAATAATTTTATTTCAAAAAGTATGGTTTTCAGCGATTTATAGCTAAATTCACTTATTATTTAAAAAATTTAGCTATTCTTGTTTGTTTGTTTTATAATATTTCAATAATTTTATTTCATAAAGGGTGGTTCACTTATTATTTAAAAACTTTAGCTATTTTTGCTTGTTTGTTTTATAATATTCCAATAATTTTATTTCAAAAAGTGTGGTTTTCAGCGATTTATACCTAAATTCACTTATTATTTAAAAAATTTAGCTATTTTTGCTTGTTTGTTTTATAATATTTTAATAATTTTATTTCAATAATGGTGGTTTTCAGCGGTTTATAGCTAAATTCACTTATTATTTAAAAACTTTAGCTATTTTTGTTTGTTTTATAATATTTCAATAATTTTATTTCAAACAGGGGGTTTTTTTTACCGATTCATAGCTAAATTAAATTATTATTTAAAAAATTTAGCTACTTTTTCTTGTTTGTTTTATAATATTTCAATAATTTTATTTCAAAAATGGTGGTTTTCAGAGATTTATAGCGAAATTTACCTATTATTTAAAAAATTTAGCTATTTTTGCTTGTTTGCTTTATAATATTTCAGTAATTTTATTTCAAAAATGTTGGTTTTCAGCGATTTATAGCTGAATTCACTTATTAATTAAAAACTTTAGCTATTTTTGTTTGTTTTATAATATTTCAATAATTTTATTTCAAACAGGGGGGTTTTTTACCGATTTATAGCTAAATTAACTTATTATTTAAATAATTTAGCTATATTTATTGGGTTTGTTTTTAATATTCAATAATATTTTTAGCGATTTATAGCTAAAAATCAGGGACCGTAACAGTTCTTTCTGACTTTTTTCATAAAAGTCAGATGAAAACAGTTAATTTTTGATTTTTATTTTTTTGAACAAAGATAACAGTTATTTTTTGATTTTTGTTTTTTTAAACAAAAATAACTTTTATTTTTTGATTTTTATTTTTTCAATCAAAAATAACAGTTATTTTTTGATTTTTATTTTTTTGAACAAAAATAACAGTTATATATTGATTTTTATATTTTCGAGCAAATAAAAGTTATTCTCTAAATAAATGTACGTGTTTTAATAATTTAGATGACTTTAATAACTATGTGAATGTGCATAAGGAATTTCAATGATAATTACACACTAAAACAAAAATTTTAAGTCAACTAAATTATAAAATCACGTATATTTATTTAGAGAATAAATTTTATTTTTGCTCGAAAAAATCAAAATCAATGTATAACTGTTATTTTTGTTCAAAAAAATAAAAATCATAAAATAACTGCTATTTTTTTATCGAAAAAATAAAAATCAAACAATAACAGTAATTTTTGTTCAAAAAAAATGAAAATCAAATAATAACTATTAAGTTTGATCGAAAATATAAAAATCAAAATTATAAACATCAATATATTTTTTCATTGACAAGTGCATGAGAAACAATACGGTATACTTGAATCAGTTTTTCGACAATTACTTCTATACGCTTTTTTTGTTTTAAAATTCCAATATAACTGTTATTTTCGGTTCCTGCTAAAAATACTTATTATTTTAAATATTGAGCTATGTTGTATTCTGTTTAATACACATTGGCGATATAATTGTACAATCCGTAACACTGAACAATTTTATTGCAAGTGTATGAGCCGCTTTAAATTAAATTATTGGAATATTAAAAAACAAACCCAATTAAAATAGGTTAATTTTTTAAATAATAAGTTAATTTAGCGATCAATTGGGAAAAACTACCCATTTTGAAATAAAATTATTGAAATATTATAAAACAAACAAGCAAAAATAGCAACATTTTTTAAATAATAGGCAAATTTCGCTATAAATTTCTGAAAACCGCCCTTTTTTAAATCAAATTATTGAAATAGTATAAAACGAACAAGCAAAAATAGCTAGATTTTTTGAATAATAGGTAAATATAGCTATCAATCGCTAAAAACCATCCTTTTTCAAATAAAATTATTGAAATTTTATAAAACAAACAAAAAAATTAGCTAAATGTATTAAATAATATGTTTACTTAGCTATAAATCGCTAAAAAACCACCCTTTTTGAAATAAAATTATTGAAATATTATAAAACAAACAAGCAAAAATAGCTAAAGTTTTTAAATAATAAGTGAATTTAGCTATCAATCGGTAAAAATCACCCTTTTTTAAATAAAACTGTTGAAATATTAATAATCATAGAAGAAAAAATAGCTACATTTTTTAAATAATAAGTTAATTTAGCTATCAATCGCTAAAAAGCCACCCTTTTTGAAATAAAATTAATGAAATATTATAAAACAAACAAGCAAAAATAGCTAAATTTTTTAAATAATAAGTGAATTTAGCTATAAATCGCTGAAAACCGCACTTTTTGAAATAAAATTATTGGAATATTATAAAACACACCAGCAAAAATAGCTAAAGTTTGTTAATAATAAGTGAACCACCGTTTTTGAAATAAAATTATTAAAATATTATAAAACAAACAAGCAAAAATAGCAAAATTTTTTAAAAAAATAGGTAAATTTAGCTATCAATCGCTAAAAACCACCCTTTTTCAAATAAAATTATTGAAATATTATAAAACAAACAAGGAAAAATTGCTCAATTTTTTAAATAATAAGTGAATTTAGCTATAAATCGTTAAAAACCACCCTTTTTTTAATAAAATTATTGAAATATTATTAGACAAATACATACAAAAATAGCTTAATTTTTGAAATAATTGTTTTAAGCGACCATACACTTGCAATATTCTTGTATATGATATTCGCCATATTATAACCATTTTGTCCTATATTATGCAAAAAGTCCCACTATGTTTTCATTCATTCAATAAAAAGGTGAGCATTACCTATAGAAATAACAAACAATGTTGTACAATGTTGCCAACACATTTCACTATCTTTTCGTTGTGCAATAAAAATCAAAAGTATTTTGATTAATGCCAGTATATTATGCCACCATCGTATATCACAAACACATTGGCGATATAATTGTACAATACGTCTAACTGAACTATTTTATTGTAAGTGTATGAGCCGCTTTAAATAATAGTATTGAAGTATTATAAGACAAGCACAAAAAAATAGCTAAATTTTTTAAATAATAAGTGAATTTAGCTATAAATCGCTGAAAACCATCCTTTTTGAAATAAAATTATTGAAATATTATAAAACAAGCAAGCAAAAATAGCTAAATTTTTTAAATAATAAGTGAATTTAGCTATAAATCGCTGAAAACCACCCTTTTTGAAATAAAGTTATTGTAATATTATAAAACAAACAAGCAAAAACATCTAAATTTTTTAAATAATAAGTGAATTGTAATATTATAAAACAAACAAACAAAAACATCTAAATTTTTTAAATAATAAGTGATTTTACTATAAATCGCAGAAAACCACCCTTTTTGAAATAAAATTATTGAAATATAACACTATGGAACATTTTTGGGATTATTGTCTGGGGGGTGAGAAATTCCAAGTCAGGGTGATGGTACTAGGTCAGTATAGTATAACCCTCAAAGGGTTTGGCGTTCGTATGTGTCAGTTTTTTTTTATGACATTTTACATTTTTTCCTTATCTTTATGTTTTTTCGCTTAGTTGTAAAATTTTGGCAAAAACGTAGTTTAACATAACTCGAGAACCACTTGTCCGATTTTGCTAAAACAAACTCAAGAATTACAATTTCTTTAATCCGTTCATATAACGTTTTTCTTTATAATCAACAGTTTTGCCGGTAAAAATAAATTTGTGGAGAAAACAAAATATTTTTTGCCTAAAAATTAAAATTTTTTTTTTTAAATTCATAAAAAATCCAAAACGGAAAAAAGGATTAAGTGTTATTAATTTCATGTAAAGTCACATAACCTATAAACAAAATGCGACATAGATCATAGAAATCGATTAACGCGTTCTGCTTTTAAGTGAAGGTATCCCATTTTGACAAGAATATTGATATTTGTTTTTATTCAAAAAAGTGTCATTTATCGCCTTTTTTATAAATTTTCCCCAATAACTCCAGACTTCTGGCCATAAACTACTAACAAAATTAAGTAAACATTTTTATAATTTTTTATTTTTATTTTATTTATTTATTTTTATTTATTTTAATAAATATTGCCTAGACTTTTTCGATGGTGGTTGTTCGGGACTAGTGGCATCGCATTCATCGCCATCATCAGTTTCTGAACCACACATAATGTCAATGTGTGCCTCCACTGTTGGCCCTTCTGCATCTCCTGAAAATTCTTTATCATCAAGATCATCCTTGTCTTGCCACACAAGCTTACTCCACCATCAAATTTCCGCAATTATTGCACTCGGCGACTTTTTGCCTCTATATCTGTAAGTTTTTGTTTTATTAAAATGAGTTTGAAAAAATAAAAAATCAGTATTACCTCATTTCAAATGGCATAGCAACTTGATGATAGCGTTCACCTTGTTCATCAGATTCGGTAGCCAATTGTTTGCTGAAGTAGTCCAGATGATGATGTTAGTAATGGATTTTCAAGGACATGTGGACACCAATTTCCGAGAATGCTCTTAACATCCTTGTGACAGAAACATCGTAGTTGTTAGAACGTAGCTTTCCCAACAAGCCTTCTATTACTTCTTTGATTGCCTTCCATGCATTCAATTCAGCGTCAATCAAAATATTGTTGAATGCGTCACTTTTAATCTGCTTTCGTATATCTGGACCATTTAGTACGCCTGATTGGAAAAAAAAAATTTGTTAAAATGGAAAATCATGGGAAATGAATGTTATATTATAACTTACCTTCTTTAATTTTACTTTCGCTGATTCTCGGGTAAATTAGTTTCAAACACAAGAAAACTTCATCTCTTTTGGCGACAGTTTTGATAAAATTCTTAACAATTCCAAGTTTAATACGCAGTGGAGGCAGCAATATCTTCTCCTTCGGAACTAGAGGCTCACGAATAATATTGGCCGTTTGTAACCTGCTGTGCTCTCTGAGTTTCCATCCGTGGCATGCATATTGGTCACCGGAAAATCGTGTGTCCCAATCGCACAAAAAGCACATATATTTTATATAGCCATTTGAAGACCGCAAAGCATTGCTACAACTTTCAAATCGCAGCATATGCGCCACATATGTTTGGCGTAGTTAACCATTCTTAAAATATTTTCCAGTGCATCATATGTTTCTTTCGTTTCTGTACTATAGGCGATTGGAACTGAAGGTTTTTTATTGGTCTTATGCAGTAAAACCGCCTTCAAGCTGAGTTTTGAACTGTCAATAAGTCATCTGCTTCATATTTTATTTCCATTGCGTCCATCAATTTTCCTACATCCGGGCAATATGCAGAAGTTTTTTTTATCATTCACAAGGAATAAACTTTGGAGTGTTGCCTGACGACTTCGATAAGCTGTGACTTTCACACCGGGTGCCAACAAATTGTTTGATTTCAAAATGGAAGCCAGCTCTTCCGATTTATGCTGTGTTAATTCCAACTTGGCAACAATTGAATCAAGCTTATTTTGATACTGATGGCTCATATGGGGGATCATCACGTGCATGATATGTCGGAGCAGTCGTAGAAGAGAAAATATCTGGGCTAGAAGCTTTTGGCACAGGAATGTGGTCCGAATGAGGCAATGGTGTTGCGGCACTTGCAACACCAATGTAATTATACGATTTTCTTATCCTTTTTGCGGCTCCTTTATTCGCACATGCATAACAATTCAATGGATTGTGACCTTCGCCAGGATTAGTCCAAGTCATTGGGATACCGGATGGCATACTTTCACGTCTTCTATTTTCCAATCCATTAGACGGTTGTATCAGCTTTTACACACTATATTTGGTACCCAATTTTCGTTCACTATAACATTTTGGTTGAAGTACATCTCGTATGTTTGAACAAAATCAGTACTGAAATTTCCCCTTTTTTTATGTGTTGAGACATATTGACCACAGCAGTAGCAAAAGCTATTTATATCTGGCTTGCACAGTTCAATATTCTGTTCTCTTTTGTTCACTTTTAAAAAACTGAAGAAAAGTCACATTTACTGTTCGCGTTCGTCGGCACTTGTTGAATGACAAAAATCGATAAATGAACACCTATAAATACTACGTATTTTTCAATATTTTACTGACAGGTACGTTCCAAAACATGAGCACTAATAGATGTGGGTGGAATTTCTGTAAAAAAATCATACAGGTAGCCAACGGAAAACCCCAAATAATTAAAAAAGTGCACTTTCCTTTTTTCCTTTCAATTGTCCACGCACATTTATTACCGCTTATTACTTTGCTACCGCAATCATAAAAATCAAATAACCTTTTGTTTATTACTTTTTTTTTAATTCTAAGAATCATAAAAAAGTCATAAATGGTTTTGCAAAGAATTTTGTGCACATCTCGAGCAAATTTTTGAAATGCATACCTTCACTTAATTATTAATAAATGCGAAACGCCTTCATCGATTTTTATGATTTATGTCTCATTTATTTCATAGGTTATGCGACTTCACGTGAAAGTAATAGGACTTGAAACTTTTTTTTACTGTTTTGGATTTTTTATGAATTAAAAATAAAAAATTTAAATTTTTTGGGCAAAAAATATTTTTTTTCTTCATACATTCATTTTTAACTTCGAAAGTGTTGCACATATAGGAAAACGGTATAGAAACAGATTAGAGAAATTGTAATTCTTAATTTTTCTAAATTTGTTTCATCAAAATCGGACAAGTGGTTCTCGAGTTATCTTAAACTACGTTTTTGCCAAAATGTTACAACTAAGCGAAAAAACATCAAGATAAGGAAAAAATTTAAAAAGTCATTAAAAAAAACTGACACATACGAACGCCAAACCCTTTGAGGGTTTTACTATACTGACCTAGTACCATCACCCTGACTTGGAATTTCTCACCCCCCAGATTGGCTGTTGTACTGTGTTTTTAGACAAACACATAACAAAATAACTAAATTTTTTAGATAATTTTTTTAAGCGACCATACACTTGCAATATTATTGTATATGATGTTCGACATATTATTACCATTTTGTCCTATATTATGCAAAAAGTCCCACTATGTTTTCATTCATTCAATAAAAAGGTGAGCATTACCTATAGAAATAACAAGCAATGTTGTACAATGTCGCCAACACATTTCACTATGTTTTCGTTGTGCAATAAAAATCGAAAGTATTTTGATTAATGCCAATATATTGTGCCACCATCGTTTATCACATACACATTGGCGATATAATTGTACAATACGGCAAACTGAATACTATTATTGCCTAAATAAATAATAGTATTGAAATATTATGAGACAAACACATAAAAAATAGCTCAGTTTTTTAAACTAGTATTCGCCTAATGGTCAAAATTCGACCATACATTTTTTTGGAAATATGAAGAAAACATCATCATCTAAGTATGTATGAATTTATTTTTCGAGCATTTATTTTATCCTTCAGAGTGGATCGATTTCGCGAGGGACCAACCTCCGGTTCATATTTTATCTTCTAAGTGAGTTAATTTGATTTTGTAAGTTCGGTCTAAAAAATACCAATTAAAAAACAAAAAAGTATCAAAAAGTCTTCTTTATATATTGTCATCCACTCAGGACGTTGCCCGTTTGATTTTATGTTTCTATGTCTAATATTATCGAAAATTAATCAAAGTACAGCTATTGAACGAAAAAGTACCAAAAATCTCCCCTTACATGTCCTTATTCACCCAGTTTAATGTATAATTTTATCTTTATAGGTATAATATTAACGAAAATTCAAACAGTTCCAGATGAAGAACAAAAATACCAGCATTTTTTTTTTATATGTGATCACTCACTCAGGACCCTACACCTATAATATTATGTTTCTAAGTTCAATATTATAGAAAATTTAAAAAATTTCACATAAAGCATAGAAAAGTAAAAAAAAAGAAAATTTAGTTTCCCGTATTTCCCCTTTCTTCTCCTCCTAGAGGTTCGGTTGACAAACAAAGGAAGAAAGCGTTCTTAACTGTTTTGCCTGGTCCGACTTATACATAAGATTTATATAGTCGAAATACCGAAAACCGGTTTCTGAAAAATATCGAATAATCGCTCACCCTAAATTTTTATTATTTGATAATTGAAAATAAATTTTTATTTATTTATTTTGCATCTGTGTTAGTAGCAATTTTGAACGCTTATAACTCTGAAATTATAAATAAATACCTTTCAAATGGTGTATATTTTGTTCAAATCGGTTGACATACAGAGGAGGAAAGTGTTCTTAACTGTTTTGCCTTAGCCGATTTATATATATAGAATATAAGTGAATTTAGCTATATATCGCTTAAAACCACCCTATTTTAATTAAAACTCTTGGAATATAATAAATGAATTTAGCTATACATTTCAAAAACCACCCTTTTTAAAATAAAAGTATAAACATATTACAAACACAATAAAAAATAGCTCAATTTTAAAAATAATAAATCATTTTAGCTATCAATCGCTAAAAACTACGTTTTTGAAATAAAATTATTGAAATATTATAAAACAAACACAATAAAGATAGCTCAACTTTTTAAATTTTAAATTATTGAAATATCATAAAACAAACGCAATAATAATAAGTGATGAATAATGAAAGCATAAGTTTTTTATATAAAATTATTGAAATATAATTAGTATTGTGGTTATTTTGTTGAACTATTTATGGTTTTTAATCCAAATTTTTAATATTTTTAATTAGGCTTAAGTTCATGAAATTTAATTTTTATTAAATTATTTTTTATGAAGAAAGGAATTTTACAACATGAAAATCAATTAAAATTGTTATTGATAATCTTTCATTCTTGACGTGGCTCGGGCTCGAACCCTGGCCGGCAGGTTACCATGACATGTTTCGATCGCAACCACTCGATCTCCTCAGATGGATTTGCTGTCTTACACTCGCAGCCATCGACGACTGCTGACGTCACTAGTCAAACATCAATCCTTAAACCAAATTGTATTTTAACATTTGGTAGATCGAAATTTGCTTTAAAATGGATAATCATTCAGGAAAGCAAATTTCGATCTACCAAATGTTAAAATACAATTTGGTTTAAGGATTGATGTTTGACTAGTGACGTCAGCAGTCGTCGATGGCTGCGAGTGTTAGACGGCAAATCCATCTGAGGAGATCGAGTGGTTGCGATCGAAACATGTCATGGTAACCTGCCGGCCAGGGTTCGAGCCCGAGCCACGTCAAGAATGAAAGATTATCAATAACAATTTTAATTGATTTTCTTGTTGTAAAATTCCTTTCTTCATAAAAAATAATTTAATAAAAATTAAATTTCATGAACTTAAGCCTAATTAAAAATATTAAAAATTTGGATTATTGAAATATTATAAAAAAAGACAATTAAAATAGCAAAATTTTTTAAATAATAAGTTAATTTAGCTATAAATCGCTAAAAACAACCTTTTTGAAATAAAATTATTTATTCCAGTAAAATTTTATAAAAAATCGCTAGATTTGACGAGATAATAGCTGAATTGGCAGCAGTGTAAAAAGAAACACACAGAGTTGCATATTACCAGCGTTACCATTTGTCATGTTTTTTTACAAGAATTTTAGACGTAAAAATTTTTAAAATTTTTATAAAGGTTTTCATAAATAATAATAAACTAAAATTTGCATTATCTTAGATGAAAGGATGCAATGAAGTTTTAATGCAATAAAGCAATCTTAGATAGTATCTGTCCTTTATTACTGTTAAGTTGTTTAATTTTGTTAACTCCTTAAATACTTCATACCTTAAAGATCCCAAATACGTATATTATTTTAGATAAAGTATCTGAAGATGATGAAATCGATTTTAGAGTTAACTGTTCAAAGTCTTATGTTGAATTATGTAATGTTCTGTTCAAAAGTTCGTTTTTGATAACGACCTTATGAAAGACGTTGTAGTTTTACTTTTAACTACTTTAAGCACTTTTTATTCAATAATAAATTTTGGTTCTAACAATTTTTTACTATATTTTATATAATATACCCTTCACCTCGAAAACCAAATAGAATTTTGTTTTCTTGCCTTCGCCATAATCTTAGCTATAAACTAGGAGAGGGAAAGCTTTAAACAAAATAGCCCTGAAAAACTGTATTTAGTGCATTGTTAAAATATAAAATTTTTATAAATATTTTACCATTTTTGGTCAATTGTCCAAATATTTACAGTTATCGAGTTCAAACTCTATCTCGTGTGGAATTTCTCGAAGCACTTATCGTAACCAACGAAACCCTTTTGCGTTTTGCTAGTTTTGATGTTATTCTTCGCATGTCAAAATCTCGGCAAGAAATAATTTTCGCTATAATTGCAGCCTACAGACTATAAGGAAAAAAAGTAAAACAAAAGAATCCGAAAAATGCATCTAATACCTCAAAATTGCTAAAATGTCGAACAATTTTAATTTATTTATCTTTTGCACCATTTTTGGCCCGTAGCTGCCAAAGGCGGCATGAAATAACACCCCAAAATATAACCCCCCAAAAAATAATGAAATAACCCCCAAATGCATGGGGCCTTATTTCATTTGCAATAAAGTCCCATTTTTGAAAATAAATAAATTAGCCCCCAACGAAATGAAATAACGCCCCAAACATAAATGAAATAATTCCCTAAATTTTGGGGACTTATTTCATATGAAATAAAACCCCAATTTCTAAAATGAAATAAAGGCCCAATATATGTAATACAATTAATTATACAGTTTTGCTTTAAAGAATCCCGCGATACATATCATGGTATGACATACCAAACACAAGCTTCGCCAACTAAGGCTTTTCTGCATAGCCGGCCTTTGACCGGGCGGAATGACTTTTTCCTCTATGGTATAACAAACACCGGCTTTGCTAGCTAATGCTTCTCTGCATAGCGCCAGGAAGAAGAGAAGAGAATACTATAGTATAAAAATACCGACTCCGCCCGGCTACGCAGAGAAGCTTTAGTTAGAGAAGCCGGTGTTCTGTATACCAAAGTGGATTAATCCTTGCGCTTAAAAACGTTTTCATTATAAATTTGAAAATGAAACAATCCCCCAAAAAATATATTGGGGCTTTATTTCAATTAAAAAAATTAAATAACACCCCAAACAAAATTAAATAACCCCCCAAAAATCGTTTTTGTTGTTCTCTGTACAAACTTTTGGGAGGTTACTTCATTATTTTTTTGGGGGGTTATTTCATGCCGCCGCTGCCAAACGGTAATCTTCAGAAAAAATATTCCTTTTACTCTTATGCATAATTCCTCATATACATACATATAATTCCCGGAAAATGCAATTTTTCACATTTTTCAGTTGTATTTTTTATCGGAAATTTATGAAAAACATATGTTGCAAACAAACAAATAAACAGATAAATAAATAAGCAAATAAACAAATAATTAAATAAACAAATATACAATTAACAAATAAACAAATAAACGAACAAATAAACAGATAAACAAATAAGCAAATAAACAAATAACAAATAAACAAACAAATAAATTAATTAACAAAAAAAAAACAAATAAACATATAAACAAATAAGCAAATAAACATATAAACAAATAACAAATTAACATATAAACAAATTAACAAATAAACGAACAAACGAATAAAAGAATAAACAAATAATCAAATTAAGAAATAAACAGATAAACAAATAAGCAAATAAACAGATAAACAAATAAGCAAATTAACATATAAACAAATAACCAACTTAACAAATTAACCAATTAACAAATAAACGAACACGAATAAACAAATTAACAAATTAACAGATAAAAAAATAAACAAATTAACAAATAAACAAATTAACCAATTAACAAATAAACATGTAAGAGTGCTAAATTCGGCTGTGCCGAATCTTATATACCCTTCACCATTGTGGGAGCAGAATACAGAGCAACTAGACAAAAACTAAATAATTTTTACATATTTATAATACCTTAAACTTCATTATAAATTAAATTTAAAAAGCGAAAACTGGTAAATTCGAACCAGAAAACTCACAGTTTCTAACTTAACGCACCCCCTAGACAACTAAACCATGAAGGAACGTTGTTTGAATATCATTAAAATTAAATATGGCCCGTTTAATGTTCACTGTGTTGAGTTGTTATTACTTTTGATGTTTTTGTTCACCACAATAGCAAAGTTGTAAACCATAAAACTTATTTGAGTTTTGAACCAAAATATGGAAATATATGCACCAAAATAGTTTGTGGCATGTAAGAATGCGTGTTTGTTTTCTTTTATCTTTTTGGGGAGTTTTTAAGTAAAAAAAACACAAAAATTCCTAGTTTCGATTTGTTAAAATAATTTCGTTAAATAGATGAAATAATAAAGAAGGATGATAACGAAAATCATATTGAGCATTATGCTAGTATATGTAAACAAATGTGGAAGGGGGGTGGGAAGAGACGGACAACCGGATTTTTTTTTTTTTTTTTTTTTTTTTTTTTTTTTTTTTTTACTGTTAGGACCAGCACTCAGGGGATGACCCCTACTAATGCATTGCATTGTGTTGGAACTAGGAAAATAGGTTGTGGGAAGGAGGATAGAGGGAGTAGTGTTTGTGAACATTCGATTTGAACTTAATCATGTTGTAAGTGAGAGGGAAGACTTCTGCAGGAAGGTTATTCCACATACGAACTGTGCGGGAAAAAAATGAATTCTCTCTGTAATGCGTTGTACGATTCACCTGCCAATCGACCACATAAGGATGGGCTCTTGAGGAAAAACGTGTATTACGAACAAACGTACGGGTTTCGGGAACCAGATCCCTAATTTCGTCAGAACACATCCCATTGTAGTAACGATAAAACAGACAAATACAACCCACATTGCGACGGTGCTCGAGGGAGTCAATAGAATTGGATACCCTACTGTCACCAATGAGAACCTTCGCCCTCTCCTGCACGCGGTCGAGAAGCTCCAAAATAGACTTTGAAGCACCGGCCCACACATGAGAGTTGTATTCCACACGCGGTCGGATATAGGTGGTATAAATAGTAAGGAGATCAGATGGAGTGAAGTATATCTTACACCGTCTTAGAAAACCGAGGCACTTGAATGCTTCTTTCGACACCTTGAATATATGTTCTGTCCATCGGACATCACATTGTATCCTCATGCCCAGAACATCAAGAGATTCTGATTCCTCAATAATTATACCACCCATATATACAGATGAGGCACCTTGATTTGTCGCGCGTTTATGCGTCAGCACGCAACATTGGGTTTTTCGGGCATTAAAATCGACCCTATTCGCACGACCCCATTCCGAGATTATGTCAAGGTCTCGGCCAAGCGTATCATTCATATTCTGCCTCATAGCAGCGACATCGGATACGCTTGGTCTACATTCGAATGAGAACGAGTTGCAAAGGTTGCTGTCATCTGCAAAAGAGTAGATAGGATTGTAAGTTTAACAAAGGAGGTCGTTTAGAAAGATAAGAAATAGAGTAGGAGAAAGAACGGAGCCTTGCGGCACCCCTGAATGAATCTTGAACTCGTTTGACGAAACCCCATCTATAACAACTCGTATAGTGCGATCTCTGAGAAAACTCGATATAAATCGAGAGAAATTATCACCGACACCAAATGCAGCAAGTTTTGACAAGAGTGCACCATGCCAGACTCTGTCAAACGCCTTAGAAATATCCAAAGCAATTACCTTACTTTCGCCAAAATGGTGAATGGAATGGCACCATTTTTCCGATAACAGAGCTAGTAAGTCTCCAGTAGAGCGACCTCTACGAAAGCCATACTGGCGGTCGCTTAGTAGGTAGTTTGATTCTAAATATTTGACAAGATGGTAATTTACCATACTCTCCATAACTTTGGAAAGTGCCGAACAAATTGCAATTGGGCGGTAATTTTCAGGGTTATTAGCGGTTCCCTTTTTAGGAATTGGCGTTACGTTAGCAACTTTCCAGCAGACTGGAAATTCCGCGGCACGGTATAAAGTGCTGAAAAGATTTGCTAAGGGACGAGCTAGCGTCGAAGAGCACTGCTTCAAGACCAGTGCAGGTATACCATCCGGCCCAGGAGACTTGTTTATGTCGAGATCCGCAAGAACCCTTTTAACAGCTCGACCCCGAAAAAATATTCTAGGCATAGTTACGGATACTTTTTCGAGTTCGGGTAGTGGTTGATTGCTATCTGGTAGGTAAGAATTATTAGCAAATAATTCGGCAAAACAATTAGCCTTATCAACCGGGTCCGTGAATGATCGGCCATCCTTTAAAAGAGCTGGTATTGAAGAACTAGCATTAACCCTTACTCTTTTAACGAATGACCAGAAGCTTTTACTACCCCGGGGAGCAGCAAGAACTTCAGCACGAAGACGTTGCTCGTGAAGAGTTTTTTCCCGTCTAAGTACTTTGGCACACGAAGACCTTGCCATTTTGCGTAGCAATTCAGTATCAACGTTTTTATTTTTACGCCAATTTCTGAATGCTTCCTCTCTGGATCTGACTGCTGATTTGCACGACTGATTAAACCAAGATTTGGATCGAGGTTTATTCGAAGCTTTTATAACTGGGATGAAGATTTTCATTCCCAGCATTATTACGTTTTCAACCATTTTCGCCATGGCATTGACGTCATTGTCCAGGAAACAGAGTTTCCAATTGAAATGCCGAAAAAAGTCATTGAGCTCAGCCCAACGTGCTTTTCCGTAAACAAATATTGATCGTTTCGTAGCCCGTCGTGAAACGTTCCGAAGTTCGGAGAACGGAAAAGAGGCGGAAATGGTGCAATGATCCGAGTTGCCGAGAGGTGCTAGAACCTCAACTTCGTACTTTTGAGGGTGCGAAGAGAGGAAGAGGTCAAGGGTATTGTGTTGGTGCCCGTCAACACACGGAATATGTGTTGGTTCATTCACCAGTTGCACGAGGTGGTTGTGCGCAGCAAAAAGCTCAACATATTGGCCTTCATAAGTTGTACGGCCCGAGTGGTGAAGCCAAGAAGAATTGTGGACATTAAAATCACCAGCAACAACGATTTCACTGTCGGGACAATTCTCAAGAATCTTCGCTATTGAGTCGGAAAGGGAGTCGAAGCCCGATAAGGTAATATCCCTTCCCGCATTTGGACTTCTGTAAAGAAATCCGAAATGCAAATAGTGTGCATCGATTTTGAATTTAACCCAAAGACAGTTAAATTCCGCATCAAGCATGCCCATTGATTGCTGGCATTGATACACAACTTCATTGCGTATGTATATAGCAAGACCCCGATGAAGATTAAAGAGGGATAGAAGGTGATACCCAGGAATCTGAAAATCAAGTGGATCGGAATTTTCAGATACCTGAGTTTCACATAAGGCGAAAACATCCGGCCGGTGGAGACAAACGTGAGCATACACAGAGAAAAAATTCGCTCTCAGCCCACGTATATTGCAAAAGTCGATTCTAAACCGACCTCTCATCACAACATAAAAAAAAATTCAAATCAAACGCAAAGTACCGATATTCGCTATGTTAAAAGTCGTTAAAAAAACCGTTTGGTGATCAGTGTTATACCTTCATCACCAAAACAGTTCAACAACGATTAACACAAGAACATTCGTACTAACAAAAATGAAAAGGACGGTTAACAAAGGAACACAAGGAACAATGCCATAAAAAGGGCCATAAAAGCCCTGATCTGGTCATCGTTGAAAAAAGGCCATCACTGACGAATTATTATTTTTATTTTTTATTGTTGTTGTTGTTTATTGTATTGCTTGCTTTTGTTATGTTGTAATTGTTGTATTGTTTTAAAACGGTTGTTTGTTTGTTTATTAATTATTTAAGATTTGTTGTTAATTTTGTAAATAAGTGATTTTGTAATTTTGGTTTTGTTTGTTTGTTGTTCAATTTGTTTTATTTCTGTTTTGTTTTAGTTTATTGCAAAGTTTATTAATTTTTATGTTTATGTTTATTTTTATATTTTTTTTTTTTTTAACTGCACGGGCACTAATTTTAATTTATTTTTGTTTGTTTTTACAATTAGGACAAATTTAACGGACGGAACGTAAAGACGTGTGTACACGACAAAAGACAGAACACTCCGGATTTGAACTTCGCTTTTCATAAGAACCCAGAATATATATACTTTATAGGGTGTAGGATCAATATTGTAGAAATTACAAACGGAATGACAAAGTTATTTATACCCTTATACCTTCGGTGAAGGTTATAAAAAAAATAATTTTTTGGATTGCAGTATTTTGATCATAACTTAGCCATTTTTAAACCGATTTAAAAGATTTAAGTACCGACGTGTTTAGGAAGAAATTTACCATTTACGTGAGTTATAAAGTTTGGACTCGGGAAGATCTATGATTCCCGTAAATGGGTATTTTAAGTCATAACTTTTTTGTGTCTGAACCGATTTTCCCGAGTTTTTATAAAATGTGTTCTACTAAAAATATTTTGGTATATAAGTCATATCCATAGGACATATGGCAGCCCTCAAATTTAGGTTTTTATACAATTTTTAATTTTTTTTTGTACGGGAGGTACCACGCCCACTCCTCCAATCGCGCCCAATTTTTAATTTTTTTTTGTACGGGAGGTACCACGCCCACTTCTCCAATCGTGCCCACATTTTGTAGGATGGTGTGTATTGGCAACATAAATGTGTGTACCTTTTCCGTTCCCCAGATATACAGCAAAAAGTAATAAAAATACAACAAACACAAGGGATTTTTTTAAAAAATTAGAGGAAGTCATGGTTTTTTTGCTCATATCTTAGCCATTTGACCGATCTGTACCCATGTTCTGTAACTCTCGCGTCGAGAAAGTTTTCGATTGAAATGTGTGAAATGAAACAAAAATGCCATAAATTGAAACAAACAGCTGGTTTTCTCACTTAACTGTGTCTGTAACTTTTTTTTGGCGAGTACAAGCTGTCACGTAAGGAAATTACTCGCCAATTTACAGAAAAAGTGTATCTGTAACATTTTGGTGAGAAAAGTTCCCGCTTTGAACTGTCAAATAAACTCACGAATAAAAATGGGGCGAGAAAAAATTTTAACACTAAAAAACAATTAAAAATGCAAAATGCAAAGAATAATAATAATAATATTTTATTATTGGCACATTCTTCATTGTTTTATTATTTTGCTTTTAAACTTTTTATAAAATATACGAATGTCAACAAACATTAAAGTCGCTCTTTACACAATTTGGCATAGCCGACGGTTGTGTTTTCGCCGCCGTCGTTGAAAAATTTTCAATTTAAGTAAATTTTGGTCGCCGTCAACGATATGTGTTACTGGCGTTCTGAACGTCTGCAATGTCACCTCGGCTTCGAGTGCAATATTATGACATTTATAACGTAACGACGTAATCTCTTTTGATAGTTTTCGACATGAGTTACAGACACACATTTTTCTCACTTTTCGAGAAACGATGGAATATTTTGTTTTACATCTTTTCGATGCAAGAAGTTCTCACTAAAGTTACAGAACATGGGTACTGGCTAAATTTCAATAGCAAAATTATAATAAGAATACCTGACATAAATATACCCCAACCAAGTCCCCATCATATCTGGGGGCTTCGGAAAACCCATTTCAACAGACAGACGGACAACCGGATTTGAACTTCGCTTTTCATTTTCATAAGGACCCAGAATATATATACTTTATAGGGTGTAGGACGGAATGACAAAGTTATATATACCCTTTTACCATCGGTGAAGGGTATAAAAATAAAAATATTAACAAATTAACAAATAAACGAATAATCAAATAAACAAATCAACAAATTAACAAATAAACAAATGAACGAATAAACAAATTAACAAATTAACAAATTAACAAATAAACAAATAAGCAAATTAACAAATTAACAAATAAACAAATAATCAAATAAACATATTTTTTTTTTAATTTATTTTTATTATTGAATCTTTCTTATCGAAATTTACAATATGTATTCAAATCTTAATTCTACTTGTTGTTTATAAGTTGTAACCAGTGTAACCACTAACTGCTGTATTCAAATTTTAAAAATGTCTTCTAGTTAGGCTCAAAGTATCGGTTCTTTTTAGCCTCTGGTGACCTTCGAACTGAAGCAGACCCCGAGCGAGGTAGTTAGGGTGGGCCATTAGTTTATCGATGTAACTTATTGAATATTTTTTAATTTCCTCCTGGATAGTGGGGACGTTGAGATCTCTGTGGATAATATCAATACGTATATACCATGGGGCGCAGACAATTTGTCGTAATATTCTAGACTGTCTTCTTTGAAGCTTTTGGATGTTAGATGCGCATGCAGTACCCCATAATTGGATGCCATATGTCCATATTGGTTTTATGATGGACTTGTATAAAAGAATTTTGTTGTCTAAAGACAAGTTTGAGTTTCCACCGAGAAGCCAATGTAGTTGAGCTGCTTTAAGTTTCATAGCCGTTATTTTCGCTTCAATATGACGAGACCAGGTCAAGCGTCTATCTATATGAATTCCCAAGTACTTAACATGGTTTTCTATCGGAACAGTGATGTTATTTATTTTACAGCTGGGCACGTTTGTCTTCTGAGCGTGAAAGTTAAGTGAGCACATTTAGCCGGGTTAACCTTTATTCTCCATTTTTCTAGCCAGGCCTCTAGTTCATTGATGTGGGACTGCAGATTTTGCGATGCGACTTTTGGGTCATGGTTAACGCTAATAAATGCTGTGTCGTCTGCAAATGTAGAGGTATGCGTGCTCAGGTTTGTTGGCATATCCGCTGTGTATATTCTATATAGATGCGGTCCTAATATGCTGCCTTGGGGGACACCAGCAGTAATTTTCTTGAGGGGGGAGTATTTATCTTGCGACCTTACTATGAATGTTCTGCCTGTTAGATAGCTCTCCAGAAGCTTGTGAGTGTTTTGAGGAAGCATTCGTGTTATTTTGATGAGTAGCCCATCATGCCAAACTTTGTCAAATGCTTGGGAAATGTCTATAAACAGGGCTGAGCAGTATTGCTTTTTCTCAAACGCCGATCTTATAAGGGTGACAATCCTATGCACTTGTTCTATTGTACCATGTTTCGCTCTGAATCCGAACTGGTGATCCGGGATGATGTCGTGTTCATTTAGATGAGGAGTTATACTTAAAACGAATATTTTTTCGAAAAGCTTCGATAGGATTGACAATAAGCTTATCGGTCTGTACGACGCAACCTGGCTAGCATCTTTTCCTGGCTTGGGAATCAATTATAGACCTCTTCCATGATGATGGGAAGTATCCGACTCTTAATATAGCGTTAAAAATGAGCAGCAAGATTCTGGAAGCAGACGATGGTAGGTTTTTTATCATTGACCCTGTGATGCGGTCAGGTCCGGAAGATTTTCTAATATTCACTTTTTCAATTGCAGATTTTACTTGAATTATGTTAAATTTTAATGGATGGTTTACCTTATCAGGAATGATTGGACGACAGGAACAAGTATGTGCATCATGTGGCGTAAAAACTTTCTCAAGGTGGCCCGCGAAAGCGTTTAATTTTTCATGTGTGTTTTTGGCCCAAGTGCGGTTTTCCAGTCTTAATGGAGATTCTTGGGTTATAGGGCATTTTATATGCCGAAGAGCCTTCCATAAGCTATAATTGAACTTTTTTGTGGCGTCTAGGCTGTTTAGACAGCCTTCTATTGCAAACTCGTGGTTCTGTCACAATTTGTTGCGAAGAGTGGTCAGGCATAATTGTAGTTGGGCCTTAGTGGTTGGGGAACGACTGTTTTGCCATTGTCTTCTTAACTTCCTTTTTTTCTCTGATAAGGGTCTCTAAATCCGTCGATGTATTGTAAGGAGCACGTGCTGCAGTATCCAAGACTTCTGTAAATCGGTCGACAGCTATTTGGATGTCAGATGAATTTTTTAGGGGAATGCACTGTGATAGGTGAGAGCTCACATACATTTTATACTTTAACCAATTTGTGTTTCTGTTTGGATAGGAAATAAAGTTTGCAGCTGCGGCGTCAGAGTTACCTTTTAAAACGAGGATTGAAGGTGAATGATCAGACGAAAGATCATAGGAGGAACTAACTAGTACCTGATCGCGCTTGATGTTTTAATTACAGCAAAGTCAATAAGGTTTGGTAGCTTATTGAAGTCGGTTGGCCAATAGGTAGGATCACCACTCGATACCACATCAAAATTATTTGCAGTTACGGTATTGTATAGCTGCTTACCTCTAGGACTAATAAGTCTGGAGCCCCAATATGTATGTTTAGCGTTGTAGTCGCCAGCAACAATGAATTTCTGGCCTAATGTGGAGAAGAAGTTGAGAAATTTATCGTGTACAATTTTGTGCCTCGGGGGACAATAAACGGATGTTAACGTTAGATTGAAATCAGTAAGATTTATAGATGTGGCCTGGATACAATCTTTTTCGAACTCTGGCAATGGTAAGTGTCTGATGTGTTTGTGCACAATTATGGCTGTGCCACCAAAAGCTCGTCCGTCTTCGTGTTTGTATTGGGATAACCCGTTTGCATTCCAGAAAAATATTTTTAACTGGTTCATTTTTTGTTGAGCAGAACTTGCAGGAGCATGTTCTGGTTTCGCATCATTTTCTGAAACATGTTCTGCATAGTGGCCATGAAGTTATTTATAGTTTGAATTAAATTTTCAATTTAGGTAGGCATATTTCCAGAAGGCATTTGTAGACCTTCCCTAAGAACATTAGCGTATGGAGGTTGCTTTGCGTTAGAAGTACTCGGGGGATTTTTCGCATTAGGGTTTCCTTTTAAGACTTGGGAATATGATTGGTTTTGATTGTTTGTTTGTGTAGTACTAGCAATAGAGCCAGCGGCTTGGCTGGGCGCTTGTAACGGACCATATTGGGAGTGAGTATATTTCTGAACTAAAGCAGGTTTGTTTAAATGCAAGAAGACTTTACAACCCCTATGTGATTTTCGCCACAGTTGCTGCTTTTCTTAACATTCGGGTCAGCTTTTGAACGATTACATTCGGCGGTTTTATGAGCGTCGCCACAAACCACACATGCGTGAGGCAATTTACAATATGATTTTGTATGCCCATATTCCTGACAGTTTGTGCATTGGTAGGGACCCTTTCGTTTTAATGGCTCCTCAACAGTTATTCTTCTGTTGAGTAGGTAGCGCAAGTTGTATATTGGATGAACTGAATTTTTGGTTTTGAGAACCGATGAATCAAACGATATTTCAACGCGGTGCATTGGTTGAGGAACTTTATTCCTGTTCAAAATGTTATGAACAGATTTTACCTCATACCCCTCTAGCTCTATGGCAGATTTTATTTCCTCTGTAGGAACAGAACTATCTATGCCTTTTATGACAATAATCAATCCCTTAGCACTTTTTAATTGATATGTATAGTAACTTTTATTTTCTGCGTCCAGGTGTCTTGATATAATACGAAAGTTCGTTTCAGTACTGACTTGAATTTTGGTTTCTTGTATTTACCCGCGTCGTATAGAAACGACGTAGAAATTATTCTTACCTACCAGTTGAATCAACATGTTGACTATGCTATTTGATGTTTGCTCCCGCAGATAGATAGGTGGCGGTTTAACTTCTTTGGTGGCTGTTCCATTAGCTGATTCTACTTCTTCATCGTCAGGTATGGATAGTACAGAGAATCTGTTACCATTTGTTGGCAAAGAGACTACGTTAGAGCCTTTGTATTGTTTGGCCATGCGTTCCTGTTGGGTGGACCTAGGGCTAGCCTTTCTTTTAGTTATTGTAATATATCTGTCCATGCCTGTTTGCACTTTAGTACTTTTTGGCACAGCTCCTGTATTTATTAATGCAAAACGTGATGTTCCAGGTTTTTCGTTATTATTTCTCTGGTCAGATGACTTCACACTTTGAACCACATTTACGGTCGGATCAACACACTTGCTCAGGTTGGGCACACTTGCACTTAAATTGCTGTATGAAAAACCAGTTGCGCTGGCAATTTTTGCACTTAAATAATTTTTATTTAATTTTGGTTATCGAATGTTTTCATTGCTCACGCTCGGGGAGCTTAACACAATATACGCATTTCTGCTATTTGTGCTGGGCCTACTCTCCTTATTGGGAGTATTTGTGAGGCTCATTCACAAATCTCTTCGGGCACCTTAGTTATTGTTTTTTTTCAGCTATTACAAATATTTTATTTTTTTAACCTATTACAAATATTTTTTTTTTCACTTCGAATTTTTTTTATTTTTCTTCCTCACTGGTACACGTCCGTACTCGTCAAGAGCTGGTTCGAAACTGAAATAAACATATAAACAAATAAACGAATAAACAATTTAACAAATTAACAAATAAACAAATTAATAAATACACAAATAAACAAATTAACAAATAAACAAATTAACAAATTAACAAATAAACAAATTAACAAATAAACAAACTAACAAATAAACAAATAAACGAACAAATTAACAAATTAACATATTAACATATTAACAAATAAACCAATAGACAAATAAACATATAAACATATAAACAAATAAACAAAAAAACAAATAAACAATTTAACAAATTAACGAATAAACAAGTTAACAAATTAACAAATTAACAAATAAACAAATAAACAAATTAGCAAATAAACAAATTAACAAATAAGCAAATAAACGAACAAAAAAACATACAAAAAAAAAAACAAAATGTTTGGATGGAAAATGGGTTACCTGGTGATCTGATTAAACACCTAGAAATGTAGCAACAGGGCGCTGGTTGAGGTAGGTCGTCTCACTTGTGGCTCCGAAACACGTTGTTAAGAAACCACCCTTATTTTGCCTGCGTTGTAGTGACACTGTGATGTGTGGCTCTTTTTATTGTATAATAACAAAACACTTTAATTCTCTCACTTTTACAAATTCTTTATTTTTCACTTCACTTGTAATTCTATATTTTATCTTAATTTTAATTTAAAAGAAGGAAAATCCAAATGCCGGCGTCAGGCTGGTAGTAGGTTTTATGAAAGCAGTGAGATAG
This sequence comes from Pollenia angustigena, assembly GCA_930367215.1. Lineage (NCBI taxonomy): Eukaryota > Metazoa > Arthropoda > Insecta > Diptera > Polleniidae > Pollenia > Pollenia angustigena. The sequence continues at coordinate 1,900,802 of OV884061.1, read as the reverse complement.
ATTTATTGTTAGGAGGTGATCTTTATCCTTATATTCTTCGTGGTGGAGTAAGGCATGGTGTTTTTGAATCTTTAGTGGCTCAATAAACCATTTTTGATTGGATAGTTACAGGTCCAACGCCTGCTAGAGTTTCCTCGCGAATAGTTAGAGTGTCTCATATGACAAAAGTAGCGATTGATGACCAATTATCGAAGTTTTGGGAGTTAGAGGAGATTTCTCAAAGGCGTATTTTATCAGATCAGGATTAAAAATGTGAGGAGATTTATAGTTCTACTACCACTAGAAACTCTGAAGGAAGATACATTGTTAGTCTGCCCTTCAAAAATAGTTCGCTGTCGCTTGGTCCCAATAGGCACATTGTTGTTTGTCAGTTTTTGAGAAACGAGAAGTCCTTAATGCGCAACGCTGAGCGTAAGGCCCAGTACGATAAGGTCCTAAAATAATATATAGCTCTAGGGCACATGGAAAAATCAGAAAATACTAGAAGTGACCTGGGTTATTATTTACCTAATCATGGCGTGTTTAAGCCTGAGAGTACAACTACGAAATTGAGGGTAGTTTTTAATGCCTCAAGTCCTTCGGCAAATGGCAGAAGCTTGAAGGATTTGTTGTACACTGGCCCTATTTTGCAAGCTGAAATAGTTAATCTGATTTTAAGATGGCGATTTTTTAAGTTTGTATTTAATGCGGACATTTCGAAAATGTACCGGCAGATTTTTGTGACTCCCACACATAGGCCCTTCCAAAAAATAGTTTTTCGTAGCAGTGATAATGAGGAAATTGCTGATTACCAACTGAAAACGGTGACTTTTGGCGTAAATTGTGCCCCATATTTGGCCTTAGGACCATTCTGCAGTTGGCTAATGTGAAGAGCGACGGTTTCCTTTAGGCGCTAGAATATTAAGAGAAAATATGTATGTAGACGATGCCCTTGTTGGTGCTCATTCGATCGCAGATGCTTTGGTGGCGCGAGAAGAATTGATTAGTATATAAGATATGGGGGGATTTGAGCTCAGAAAATGGACCTCGAACTCTGAAGAAATTTTTAAAAAGTTGCCCCATGATCACTTACTGAATTCTTCATTTTTGTCGCTTGAAGAAAAAAGCACAACAAAAACGTTAGGGATTCGCTGCAATGCGGCAGAAGATGTGTTTTTCTTTGTGTGTGAAAAGATAACACTTAAAAACTCGTATACAAAAAGAGAGATTCTTTCTACAATTGCTCGGCTATACGATCCTGCGGGTTGGTTGGCTCCGGTGGTAATTGCAGCAAAAACTATAATGCAGTAAATGTGGCGTGATAAGATCGAGTGGGACGAGGCTATCAAACCAGTGGCTCTGCAAAAATGGCAAAATTTTGCTGCAAATTATGCGGATATTGAGAAAATTAAGCTTCCACGTTGGGTTCAGTATTCGCCTGGCTGTACTATTCAATTTCACGGGTTCTGTGACTCTTCTGAGTTGGCAGATGCAGCTACAATATATATAAGGGTACAGTCCGAAAATAAAGTTTTGTCAAGTTTGCTCACGTGTAAAACGAAAGTGGCCCCAATAAAAAAGCCATTTTTGCCTCGTTTGGAGTTATGTGGAGCAGTGCTTTTGGCAAATTTAGTCGACAATGTAGTACCTACTTTTAAGGTAAATAAATCGCCCCTTTATTTGTGGTCCGATTCCACAATTGTCTTAGCGTGGTTGAGAAAACCCCCTTGTAGCTGGAAAACGTTCGTGGCAAATAGGGTCGCTACAATATTAGAAAAAGTAGGGAATAAAAATTGGTGTCACGTGGCGTCAGGCGATAATCCTGCCGATCTAGCAACCCGGGGGCTGATGCCTGCGGATTTAAAAGATAATAAGCTCTGGTGGCACGGACCTGAGTGGCTCAACTTAGAGCAGACTTCGTGGCCCGTAGGAGCGACGGAGTTCGAAATGGCAGAAGAGTCGCAAGGAGCTCAAGTTTTTGTTGCTAGATCGACTGATCAAGAAGAAGTACTAGACCGTTTTTCTAGCTTATCACGAGCGTATCACGTAATCGCCTACATGTTTCGATTTGTTGCCCTGGCAAGTACAAAAAGGCGCAAAAAGGTCGCTTATGGTTCATTAAAAGTGTCGGCAAATGAGTTGAAGTTCGTAAGAAATCGCTTATTTTATCTTTCTCAACAAATGCACTTCTCAAGGGAGCTCAAAGCGAGTAAGAAAATTGAGTCACGGAGCCCCCTGTTGACACTTACCCCCTTTGTTGATAAAGACAATATTATTCGCTCTAATAGTCGTCTTAGCTCTTCTGCTTGTCTGTCCTATAATGAAAAGCACCCTATTATCTTGGCGTATGGTAGTAGACTGGCTCGGCTGTATGTAGAACTCGTTCACTCTTTAGTCCTGCACGGAGGTCCTCGTCTAGTTTTGAATGTAGTCCGGCAAGGGTGCTGGATCATTCGGGCGAAAAATCTAATAAAGACAGTGGTTCGTAACTGCAAAGTCTGTGTTCTCTATCGAAAAAGCTGCAAAAGCAAATAATGGCTGCTTTGCCCCAAGAAAGAACTACCCTTTGCCGACCTTTTACGAATACTGGCGTTGATTTTGCTTGCCCGTTCGAGATAAAAAGTTTCACTGGCAGGTATTGTAGAATCTCCAAAGGCTATGTGTGTCTCTTTGTCTGTTTCGCTACGAAGGCGATTCACCTTGAAGCGGTTAGCGACTTGTCTACCCCTGCCTTTCTAGCAGCCTTGGCTCGTTTTGTAGCCCGTCGTGGTTGCCCAAGCTGCATCTATTCTGACAACGGCAGAAACTTCGTTGGCGCCGTTCGGGAAATCGACGCAGACTTCGCCAAGCACGTGAAAGAGCTTCGTGACACGGCTGTAGAAAATTATGGTCACCAGCGCTTGTCGTGGCACTTTAACCCTGCTGCAGCACCTCACATGGGAGGACTATGGGTGGCGGGGGTAAAAATCGCAAAAACGCACCTAAAAAAGTCAGCTGGTCAACTGAAATTCACGTTTGAGGAGTTCTCAACTATTCTGGCAAAAATCGAAGCGTGTCTCACCTCACGCCCTCTTGGCCCTATGTCAGAAAACGCTGAAGATTTGTCTGCCCTAACTCCAGGGCACTTTTTGATAGGGACCTCGATGCTTACCCCTGCTGAGTCCGAAGAACTGTCTTCACCCTTGTAAATCGGTGGCGTAAACTGAAGGCGCTACAGCAAGAATTCTGTCACCGGTGGAACCAAGAATACCTCAAGGAGCTAAACAAGCGCAACAAGTGGCAGCACCCTCAACTAGACTTAAAAGAAGGCGATCTTGTGGCCCTCAAAAGTGAACCAGGCTGTCCGAATGAGTGGCGTTTGGGGCGTATTATTAGAGTTTACCGGGGCAGTGACGGCAAAGTCCGAGTGGGGGATTTAAAAACGCAAAATGGCGTAATTACTCTACCGATACACAAATTGGTAGCGCTCCCTTAAATGCGACACTCAAAATTCCTCTCCTTAATGTTTCTCTTTCTAATAATAAAAAAAATGTCTGCTTCCAGATCCCCATGGCCGCTTTCAACACCAACTACCGTTGCCCTGTCTGCGAGCGTTTCCATGCAATCCGGCAGTGTTCGCGTTTCATCACGCTTCCAATGGAGCAGAAACTGCGCATCGTAGCCCATAGAGCCCTGTGCTACAACTGCTTGGCGCAGTCTCACACACGAGCCTCCTGCAGAAGTATCGACAGATGCCGGCGCTGTCTGCAGGACCACAATAGTTGGCTCCACCCGATGCCCGAGGAAAGGGTGTGGGTCAGAATAATCGCTAATGTACGCGTGCAGGCCCGCCCGGGCGCGAAGCCAATTTGGACGCGAGCGCTGATCGACCCGACCGCCGCAAGATCGTCTATGACGTTAGAAGAGACCCGAAGTACCACGTTATACTCGGAGCGGATGTAACCAGCAGGGTTTTAGTTGGACCAGCGAAGGGGAAGCCAGGGACCATATACGTCCAAGATACAATTTTTGGTTTTGCCTACTTTGGAGAGGGAGTTATGCTAAAAGCATAGACGGCAGCTATCGTGTTTCGCTCTTTAGGGCGAATTAAGTTCCCTTCCTATATTTCTCTTTTTTTCATGTAACTTTATTTTGCCATTATTGTAATTTTTTGAATTTCCGAGTTACTCAACTTACTTAATCTTATAGTCATTTTCTGAATTTAAATTTGCCTTTTAAATCTTGAAGATTTCGCCCTTTTATATATATACCTTTATTTTGTTATTATTGTTATTGTTAAGTTTTTTCTCTATTTGAATTTTTATTTTGGTTATATTACTGCCAACTTTTGTTTTACTTTTTTTTATATTTTTAACTTCTTTTGGAATTTAACGTTAAATAATAAAATTTAATTTACTTTTTTTTGTGAATTTCAATATATTCCTTCTCGTATTATTATTTGCTTTCATTTAATTTTAGTTTATTATTTGCACCACCGTTGCAAGGCGGGCGGTATGTTGGCGTCTGGCTCGTGTGAATCCAGCCTCATGGAAACACGGGAACATGGGGAGCATCCATTGGTGTGAGCCACGCTGCATGTGGTGGTGGCATCTGGCAACCTCACATGTAGCGTGGTGAGTATGTCAACCTCTTGACTTTTTTTTTTACTGCTTCGTGAACTTTCGCACCAGCCAGACGCCGGCAATTGTTTAAAGTAAAATCAAAATCTAAAAACTAAAATTTGTGAACAAAACGCAAAATTAAAAAAAAAAAAAAAAGAAAAGAATAAATAAGACGAGAGTCAAAAATAAAGAAAAAAGGAAGTGTTTTTATTGTGTCTCGAAAGTGTAGAGCCACTAATACAAAGTTTCAGTGAACGACGAAATATAAGGATGGTTTTTCTTAACACAGTGCTCTAGAGCCAACGCCATTAAGAGAGCTTTCTTGTGTTCTCCTGGGACAACCAATTGCGACACCGCCAACACTACGTCACCTCCAAAACCAGCAAAACCTATCCCAGAGGTAAACAAACATATTAACAAATAAGCAAAATAACAAATAAACAAATTAACATATTAACAAATAAACAAATTAACAAATTAACAAATAAACAAATAAACACATTAACAAATAAACAAATTAACAAATTAACAATTTAACAAATAAACAAAAAACAGATAAGCAACTTAACAAATAAACAAATTAACATATTATCAAATAAACACATTAACAAATTAACAAACAAACAAATTAACAAACTAAAAAATGAACATATTAACATATTAACAAATTAACCATTTACCAATAAAACAAATAAACAAATTAACAAATAAACAAATTAACAAATAAACAAATCAACAATTAAGCAAATAAACAAATAAAACAAATTAACAAAAAATCAAATAAGCATACATATTAACAAATCAACAAATAAACGAACAAATAAACAAATTAACAAATGAACAAATTAACAAAAAAACAAATTTACAAAAATTGATACTTTAGTATCCCAACGGTAGCACTGTTTTTCGATAATCACAGCGGTAGCACTGTTTTTCAATAACAAAAACATGATGGCGGAATTAAAATCGCAGTTTTTATATGAATTATGTGGCAACAAAAATTTTCATATGTATGGTGTACATATTCGGCACACGTCCTTTAAATGTGCACATGGTAGATTTATGTACTGTAAAAATGCGCTTTGTGCTAAAAACGATTTTCCTCCGATTTTTCTAAGAATAAGAGCAAAATATTTGAATCTTTATGCACGATTTTTAAAAATTTTGTAGATTCCGTTAAAAAAAGTGAAAAAATTTCATGTACTCAAAATATGCTTTTGGAATACATATATATATGTATATGTATATGTATATGTATATGTATATATATATGTATATGTATATGTATATGTATATGTATATGTATATGTATATATATATATATATGTATATGTATATGTATATGTATATTTTATTTATTTATTTGTCGTTCCATACACAAGACTAAGAGTCTCATATTGCAGTACGGAACTAATTTTTTGCAAAATGTTGTAATGTTAAAACTTAAAACTATTTACAAAATCATCAATATATATATATGTATTAAAGAATTAGATTATAAAAAATAAATTAATTAATAATAATAATCAAAAGTAATTATTTTATTAAAAACAAATAGTATTTTATTAAAATCAAATAGTAATTATTGTTAATTAATCAAATGTGGAAAACAAATTAATTATAGACTTTTTGAACTCAAGTGCGTTACATAAAAGTTGAGCATAATATGGAATTGAGTTCCAGAGATGAACGGCATGGATAAAGAATTGCCACAATGATATAAGGCTATAATGTCTAAATGGTATTAGTCTTATTCCTCTACTTTCAATATTTGAGAATTTAAGATTTACATATAGATGTTCAGGCTGTTTCATGTAGATGATTTTGTGAACAAAAATTAAGATACGCGTTTTTAGCAGATCTTTAAAACAAATGCCATATAATTTCATTGCAAATGTTGAAACTCGTGCTCGACGTCTTAACCCATAGACATAACGAATAATATTATTAAATGTTACATTTAGTTTATTTTCACTTATTGCGTCACAACTTGCAAAAAGTTCACAAAGTTGAGTGCCCCGGTAGGCTAGCTAGTAGTGAGCTAGTCTCTCAACCCCGGGGTTGCGGGTTCGATTCCCGCCAGAGACTCTGGTTTCTTTCCTGCAGACAAGCGTCAAGCTTCGCGGGAATTAGCATAGGGAATTAAAAATTAAAAAAAAACCATACAACAAAATGGGTATTAAGTACGTTTTAGCAAGTAATATTCGAATTTTGATTGGTGTGCAGTATTGAGTTCCCCAAAGTGTTCTTACCATGGAAAACGTTCGACCGCATGCATATTTTATATGGTCAGACCATGTTAATGTGTTATTAAAAATAATCCCGAGGTTTTTTGCTGTGCTTACAATTTCTATGCATTGATTATTAATGGAAATATTGGGCATAAGGTTAAAATCAATTTTTGCCAGGCGTTTACGTATAATAATACATTTGGATTTTCGGGGGTTAATTCCAAGACCATTTGCAGATGCCCACAAATAAATTTTATGTAGTTCTTTATTCAAAGTACTAACACACTTATTCAGCGAGGCTTCATTACAACTGATGTAGAGCTAAACATCATCTGCATACATTCTTATCCCACAGTACGTGAGTACATTAGGGAGATCGTTTGAGTACATCGCAAACAGTAGTGGGCCTAATATTGATCCCTGTGGAACACCTCTTTTAACGGGTAGTGATACTGATGTCTTGGACGTGGTTTGAACATACTGATATCTATTATTGAAATATTTTGACAAAAGGCAAACTGCGGATGACGAAAAATTAAAAATTTTTTCAAGTTTGAGGCACAATATGTCATGGTCAACAGTATCAAACGCCTTGGAATGATCAAGCAAAACTAAAAACGTGACGTTACCCCTGTCAACTTCTTTCCTTATCTCCTCAGCAACGTCTACCAGGGCAGTTATGCAGCTGTGTTTAGTTCGAAAACCAGACTGACGATCAGTTAATAAATTATTATCATTTAAGTAAAGAGTTATTTGGTTATGCATTAGCCTCTCAAAAACTTTAGAAAGGAAAGGTAAAATAGCTATAGGTCTGTACTCAGAGCTTGATTTAGGTACTGGTATAATTTTTGAGTTTTTCCATTGAGTAGGAAAATGACTTGTAGTAATAATTTTGTTAAAAAAAAACGTGATGAACGGGTTTAATTGTGGGAGAAGAAGTTTAATAAATTTTGGATGAATTCCATCAGCTCCTACAGCATTCGATTTTATGGATAAGCAACTTAACAATACGTCACATTGATCTACACTTTTAAAAAAGAATTTGTTGTTCTCAGAAACATTATCAAAATAATTAATATTAGTGTAGTAGTTGCGATCAGCTTCAACTATCGAGAAAGTTTGATTTATACTATCAGCATCAATTGTACACATTTCATGAGTGGTTGCTTTGCCAATACCAATTTCACGAATAGTTTGCCATGTCTTTTTGGATCCCAGGGCACACGAGAACTTATTAGCGTAGAAATCGGATTTAGCCTTCTTTATTATCTTATTGTTTTTTTTTTCTTGCAATACGGTATTCATTTAAAAGGTGTGTGGTTTTAAATCGTTTCCATCGAGAATACAATAAATTTCTATTGAACATTGCTTCTTTGATGTTGGAGGAAACCAAGGTTTATTCTTCTGACTGACAGTTTTAGTTATCAAAGGGACTGTTTGATTAAATATATTACGTAGGTTATACTCAAGAAAGGAAAGCTGATCATCCACAGCAAGGATATAATATAAACAACTCCAGTCAACTTTTAAAAACTCATTTTCCAGTGTTGCAAAATCAGTATTTTTAAAATCACGAAAAGTATTTAACTGGCTAGCTGACGACAAATCAAAGTTATACGCCATGAAAATAAGATCATTTTTAGAAAAGCATGACGCTGAGAGTTGGTCATAAAGAAGTATATTAGATTCATTATTCACAAAAAATAGATCCAAGAGTGTGTTGTTCGTTGCAGTGTAGTGCGTAGGTGTAGTTGTGTTAGGTGAAGAAAGTCCGAGTGAGGTCATATAATCAGAAAGATTCCGTTCTACTAATACATTGGAATTAAAGTCACCAACTAATATTACGTCTTCATATAGGGCTGTAATTGTTTCCAGGGTCTTAATAAAACCATTTAACGGTAAATTTTTATTTGGCCTATAAACACTACCCACCAGCAGCTTTCTTCCCTCACTATTAACCTCAATTAGCAAATACTCCACAAAGTTAACTTGAACCGTATCACCGAAAAAATCAGTATCCTTTGAAGTACATTTAATACAAAAATTAATGCCATTTTTAATATATATTGCTACACCACCATATCCATCATCTCTGTCAACTCTTCGTACACTATAGCCATTCAAAGAAATATTAAGGTCAGTAGTATTTGTATCAAACCAGGTTTCGGATACGCATATGAAATCCATTTCTGATTTCTCAAATATAATCCGAAATTCATCAATCTTTCCTTGTAAACTTTGAGCATTAATGTGACAAATTTTAATACCTGATTTCTGTTTAGCCAAAATTCTAATCATACTACCAATACTATCTCTGGAACGAATTCTATTATTATTGCTCATCACTAAACACAGTTAAATATAAAGATGTAACGCACAAATCGAAAGCAAATAAAAAAAAAACATTGGTTAGAATAATTAATAAAAAGTCAAAAATTAAAACAAATGATTTGTAAGAAATTTTAAAGTGGACTGTGATTGTAAATACTGCAAAAGTGGAAAAGAAAAAACTTAAAAATAACAATTTAAAAGTGAAATTTAAGACATATCTTATTATTAAACTGGAAAGCATCATGGCATCACTCATAGACAGGCAAATTATCAGGCTCATGAAAAAACTCATTCAGATTTTTTAAATCATCAATTTGTATTGCATTTCCGTTAGCATTAGTTTTTATATAAACCAGGCCCCGCATACTAAACGCACTGTGAATACGATTGTCCTTTTTAAGGCGGACTGCAGTACGCAATATATTAAAGTTAGTCGCTGTGAGATTTTCATTAACAAAGAATCTATTATCAGAATTTTCACCAATGTGGCTCAGGCGAAAGCAAAAACCTTTATTAGTCTTGCGAAAATTCGCGAAAGATTTAAGAAAGAAGTTTTTATCGTATGGGGACCACATTTTAACAATTATCACTGCATCTTTAGAGTTGGATTTAAATTTATTGTTTTGATTTTGTAACCGATATATTGTCTTAATCGCAGGAACCGAAATTTGGATAGTATTGCAAATTTTTTCAAATGTTTCATATAAATTTTCATTTTCTTTAAAAGGAATTTCATTTAAACGTAATTCACAAGCGACATTTTTGTTTTCTTGACGTTTTACCTTGTTTTTTAATAGTTAATTTCATCCTGCATACTTGTTATGTTTACCGCAACTGTTTCAAGTTGTTGGACACGTTCAGTAACGTGGTGAATTTCTCTTTTAATTATGTTAAAACTCTTATCAAATTCAGATATGAGTTCCTCTATACACTCATTAAACTTAGCATGTATCATTTTTTCTAGTTCAGTTGTGAGTTTGTCAAAGCGTTTGTCCATTATGGCAATAAATTTAAGAGGGGATTCTGTGTTAGTTAATCGCGGAGTTTTGCATACATTGCCGATAAGAGAGTTTTGAAATACATCTCTTGATCTTTTTGGCGCTGTGTTAATATCTTGTGTATTATTAATTTCTTGTGTATCCATTTCTTGTGTTGTTTTTATTTTTGTTCTTGTTTTATTTTTATTTATGCTTGAGTTTTTTATGAATTTTATTGTTTTAATTTTTGTATTGCTAACTACTGTTTGTTAGGTAATTTTACTCTCAATTCTTAATAATTTGTTATTTAGACTTATGTTTTTAATTGTTTTTATCCTAATTGTTTTAAGAATGTATTAATTTAGATTAAAACCATTAAATAATTATATTTATAGGATAACTTTAGTTAAATGTTGGAGCTCTTTAAAAACACGTCCGACTCTTACAAAAGATATCCAAAGCATGTATATGTATATGTATATGTATATGTATATGTATATGTATATGTATATGTATATGTATATGTATATGTATATGTATATGTATATGTATATGTATATGTATATGTATATGTATATGTATATGTATATGTATATGTATATGTATATGTATATGTATATGTATATGTATATGTATATGTATATGTATATGTATATGTATATGTATATGTATATGTATATGTATATGTATATGTATATGTATATGTATATGTATATGTATATGTATATGTATATGTATATGTATATGTATATGTATATGTATATGTATATGTATATGTATATGTATATGTATATGTATATGTATATGTATATGTATATATGTATATGTATATGTATATGTATATGTATATGTATATGTATATGTATATGTATATGTATATATGTATATGTATATGTATATGTATATGTATATGTATATGTATATGTATATGTATATGTATATGTATATGCATATGTATATGTATATGTATATGTATATGTATATGTTTATGTATATGTTTATGTATATGTATATGTAAGTTAACGTAACAAACCTTTTTTCTTTTATTTTATTTTGTTGGATTTCCCTTTTTTTCGTTCTTTCCATTTGAAGGTTCAATAAACTGCGTTCAACAGTTTATTGAACAAAATTCATTTATTAAATGTAAGCATTATTTTTAAGTGGGTCACAATAAACTAAAAGTAGAAATAAGCATTTTTATAAAAATACCACACAAGTAAATATTTCCCCTATTGCAACATTGTTGTGAAATACAATATTATTTTTCTCATTGTAAACACTATTAAGAAATACAAATTTTTGTTAATGTAAACAATTTCTATCAAATTCGATTTTATTGATTTTTAGTTTATAAGAATGTTTTTTGGTAAATAAAGTTTAGTTCTAAAGTAGCACTCACAATTTGTAGTTTTATTTAATTTAACTGGCGCCCAACGAAAACGGTCCTCAAGAAGTACCAAAGCAAAAATTAATTTAATTAAAGTGTAAACAACGGTCCTTACGAAGTACCAAAACAAAAATTAATTTAATATATTAAAGTGTAAAAAACGGTCCTTAAGAAGTACCAAAGCTAAAACTATTTTAAAGTATAAAAATAAATATTTTTAAGTGTTAAAAGGTGGTCCTCAAGAAGCACCCAATATTGTTACAAGTTAAAGTGAAAAAAACAAGGTGTAAAAAGGAAAAGGTCCTTAAAAAGCACTTAAAATTATTGCTAAAAAATACCAATTTAATAAGTTAATAAGTAAATATCAAATCAGAACTAATTGATCAAGTAAAAACGTTCTAAATCTTTAAGTGGAAATAAAAAATTGTTTAATTAAAATAAAAAAAGATTAATTTAGTAAAAAATTTGAAGAATCTAAAAGCTAAAAGCCAAAAGCAGAAAATTTGAAGAATCCAAAAGCAACAGCAGCTAAAAGCCAAAGCCGAGAACTTAAAGAATCTAAAAGCTAAAAGCTAAAGCAGAAAATTTGATGAATCCAAAGGCAACAACAACTAAAAGCCAAAGCCGAGAATTTGAAGAATTTAAAAGCCACCACAGGCAAAACAAGAGAAACCAACAACAACATAATAATTACAACACTTCTATTGAAAGTTACCAATAAGATATAAATTTTGATATTACTTTTAATGCCAAAGTATATAATATAATTAAACAAATTAAGAACTCAATATAAATTTATTATTAAAACACAAAGATCAAGGAAAAATATAAACACAGGGAAAACAAAATAAAATTTTTAATTAATAAAATATTTTAGTTTTAATAAGGAAAAATAGATCTTTTAAATACAGGGTAATACATTTTACAAGAATGGCTAATCCTTATAACCTAATACGACCATCAATTTTAGAAAATACCTCACCTTCTGGTTCAGCCAACCAAGCCAATTTCCATAACCCAGCTAACGCTCCTCAGGCCAATGTAGCATTAGAAGCGACAATAACAAATTTAGTTACTCGGTTGTGTAGGGAACAATGTAGGAATGTAGTAGGAAACATTTTAAATCCAAACTTAGAAATGACAACGACAGACCAAGTAATTGAAGAACAATATAGAAACAATCTTAGCGACTTGGACAAGGTTCCGGACATCGTGCGTTGTGTTGGCAGTCAATTTTACGTTGTCTGACAATACACTATGCAGACAAAAGGGACATAGGTACTCTCGAGTATCAACTAACAACCCTTGTCCAAGGTAATCTCTCAGTACAAGACTTTTACCAAGAGGTGTATTCACACCTATCTTTGATAATTAATAACATAAACTGCATGACAATAGGAAAAGAAGCTATGGATGTGCTAATTCAAACCTATAGAAACAAGGCCCTTGACACCTTCATACGATTGTTAAGAGGTGACCTCTCAAGGCTCCTGTGCATACGAGAGCCAAACAGCCTTCCACATGCATTACACTTGTGTCTAAAATTACAAAACCAAAACTTTAGGACCGATCACGCCTTCAATAAAAATTCAAACATTTCACTCAGAAAAATCAAAATAATTACAAACCTACAAGGCTTATTACACATACTACATCCCCAAACCCAAACAATCGACAACAATTTCATCACCCTATTCAACATCAAAATTATTATCCTATCCGATACCAATATCCCGACCATGGACACCTATACAAACCCACCTATAATCCAAACCAACCTCAAAATTTGCCGAGGCAATACCCTAACACCTTCCCTAAACCCCCACCACGACCAAACGCCCCTAAGCCTTTTCCTCAACCCGTGCCTATGGAAGATGACAGCTCCTTCCAGTCGAAAAATATTAATTATGTGAACAGACCAAGAGCCAATGACCAATTTTTTGGGAAAAGACCAACAGATCAGACAACAAACCAAGGTAGAAAATATCAAAGAAATCTTAATATAGAAACTGAAAGCGCCGAAAAAATGAAGAAATCAATTATAACCTAACTATGGCATCATATGAAGCAGAAGAAGAGCTACAACCCTTGAAGAATACAGTGATGAATTTATCAAGGACGAATTTAAATATGAAACAGAACTAATTGGAGAACAATTTGCGGACATCCATTTTTTAGAATAAACTGGTCTCTGCCTTTTTTTGAGGCAAAGTCGAAAGACGGTAAGATTTTAAAAATCTGAGTGGATACAGGGTCAAACAAAAATTACATTCAATCATCATTAGTAAAATCAGCTACTCCTAATGAAAAAAATGTTTATGCAAATTCAGCAGGAGGAAAAGTCCTTATTACACAACATACATTTATTAACCTCTTCGGTATTAAGTCTACAAATTTAAAATTCTTTGTTTTACCAACTCGTAAGTCTTTCCATGCTATTCTGGGTAACGACAGTTTAAAAGAACTTTCAGCAATCATTTACACAGCCAAAAGCTTTATGACAATTAAAAATTCCATAAACATTCAATTAAAACAACAAATTTCGCAGTGCGTTAACAACATTACAAGTAGTATTCCAATAAGAACCAATCACATGACGGGATCCCAAAAACAACAAAGAGGAGCACTAGTAAAATCATTCGCAAGCCTTTTTTCAGAACCTAATGTTAAACTGACCTACACAACAACTGTGAAAGGTGAAATAAGAACAACAACTGATAAGCCCGTTTACTATAGATGTTATCCATACCCAGCACATCTTAAAGAAGTAGTAGAAAACCAGATCCAAGAACTACTGGATCAAGGTATTATCAGACCTTCAAAGTCTCTTTACAACTCACCAGTGTGGGTTGTACCGAAAAAAATGGATGCTTCTGGCTCAAAAAAATATCGAGTAGTTATTGATTAGAGGAAACTCAATGTTATAACCATCCCGGATCGTTATCCAATTCCCGAAATAAATGAGGTCCTCTCTCAATTAGGAGAAAATAAATTCTTTACCGTATTGGACCTTAAAAGTGGATTTCATCAAATCCCACTCAGAGAAAAGGATATAGAGAAGACTGCATTCTCCATCAATAATGGGAAATACGAATTTACTAGGTTGCCTTTTGGGCTCAAAAACGCCCCATCAATTTTCCAAAGATGCTTGGACGATATATTGAGAGAACACATAGGAAAAATATGCTATGTCCATATTGATGATATTATCATATTTGGGGAAAATGAACAGTCTCATTTCGAAAACGTTTCGAAAATATTTCAAACGCTCGAAAAAGCAAATATGAAAGTGCAGCTAGATAAGTGCGAATTCCTCAAACCTCAGGTTGAATTTTTAGGCTTTATAATATCCGCATCAGGAATACGAGCCAATCCACAAAAGATAGAAGCAATCAATAGCATCCCTGCCCCAACAACTTTAAAAGAACTAAGATCGTTTTTAGGCATGTCAGGGTTCTATCGCAGATTTATAAAAGGTTATGCTAAATTAGCAAAGCCTTTGACGGCTCTTTTAAGAGAGGAGGAGGGACGAATGTCCAAAGCTATGTCCAGTAATGTGGCAATTATTCTGAACAGCGAAGCATTGGAATCATTTAATAAAATAAAGAGAACATTGGTATCAGAAGATGTTATACTGGCATATCCAGATTTCCACAAAGAATTCCAGCTTACTACAGACGCATCCAACTACGAAATAGGTGCAGTGCTGGAGCAGGATGGAAGACCAATTACGTTCATCTCTAGAACCCTAAGCAAGGCCGAAGAACACTATGTCACAAACGAAAAAGAAATGTTGGCAGTAGTGTGGGCACTTAAGAGTCTAAGAAATTACCTCTATGGAGCAGCAAGGATAAAGATTTTTACGGATCATCAACCGTTGACACACGCACTCTCAAATACAAACACCAATAGCAAGCTGAGACGATGGAAAGCAATATTAGAAGAGTACAATTACGAGCTTTTGTATAAACCTGGAAGAACTAATGCAGTCGCGGATGCACTGTCTAGACCACCGCAAGAAACGCATATCATAGACTCAACAAATGCCACTCAGCATAGTGACAAAGTTCTCCCATAAACTGGATTAAATACACAGAAACGCCTATAAATGCGTTTAAAAATCAAATAATTATGGAACCACACAGTTCATCAGCTTACGAGTTCCAAATTGTCTTTCCAACATACCACAGGCACATGGTATTAGAGCCGGATTTTTCTAAAGAGAAGTTAGAAGAAATTTTCGAAAAATACATTAACCCTTCTGTGATAAACTGCGTAAAAACTACAGATACGATCCTTGGAAAAGCGTAAGAAATATTCTCCAAACGTTTCCATAAATATAGAGTTCTCTATACAAGAAAAATGGTTACTGACATTTGTAGCGACTCAGAGCAGGACGTAGAAATAATAAATGAACACAATAGGGCACACAGAGGGGCTGATGAAAATAAAGCCCAGCTTTTGGAAAAATTTTACTTTCCTCAAATGAGAGCAAAGGTCAGAAGAATAGTGAAGTTATGCAAAATTTGTAGGGAAAATAAATATGATCGCCATCCCAATAATATCCTTTTACAAGAAACCCCTACTCCGCAATTTCCAGGACAGATAATTCATATTGATATTCTAACAGCAATTGATAAACTAAGCAAGTATTCCCACAACAAATAAAGAACCCTTTAATAATCTTATAATCACTCCTGTAAAATTTAAACAAACTAGTAGTAAGATAGAATTTAATAAGGTTTTGAGATGTAAAGAAGAATTAAGAAAGAATGTAAAAGTTTCAATACGTTAACACTATGCAAGAACGAAGAGATCGAGAACATTAGCAACTCCAAATGCTTACCAAATTTAATACAGAGTAAACCTGCCAATTGTACTCTTACAAATAATTATCACTTGCCTATGGTGCAGGAAATACTGCCTGGCGCTCTTTTATTAAACCAATTAAATGGTACCATTTCTATAGGTGACAACGAACCTTATAATCTAAATGGTACGTATCTCATAAAATTTCACAACGAAACGGTTACTGTAAATGGTAAAAATTTTAGTTTACCGGAAGTCATTTTTTTTTTAATCCTCTACCACCAGTGGTGCAACCAAGAGTAGCAGATCCCTATATCGAAGATGCTCTTACTTTAGAATTGGTTAAAGAAATGCATGTCAACAACACTAATGCTATTGCACTCTGGAATTTTCAAAGCAAATGGTCCGATGTAATAGGTTACTCAGTGACAATTGTCGTAATAGTTGTGATTATCTTTATCGTTATAAATAAAAGACACGAAAATAAGAACCATCACTCTGAAAATTACAATTTGCATGTTGTCTCACCATTTCAAATATTCCTGACTAAATCAATGAACCCAAAAATTACACCATATCAAGAATCTCACAAATTCCTTATTTTTAACTTGATGATCGGGACGATCGTTTTGAAGGGGGAAGAGTTTACGTAACAAACATTTTTTCTTTTATTTTATTTTGTTGGATTTCCCTTTCTTTCGTTCTTTCCATTTGAAGGTTCAATAAACTGCGTTCAACAATTTATTGAACAAAATTCATTTATTAAATGTATAAGCATTATTTTTAAGTGGGTCACAATAAACTTAAACTAGAAATAAGCATTTTTATAAAAATACCACACAAGTAAATATTTCCCCTATTGCAACAATGTTGTGAAATACAATATTCTTTTTCTCATTGTAAACACTATTAAGAAATACAAATTTTTGTTAATGTAAACAATTTCTATCAAATTCGATTTTATTGATTTTTAGTTTATAAGAATGTTTTTTAGTAAATAAAGTTTAGTTCTAAAGTAGCACTCACAATTTGTAGTTTTATTTAATTTAACTTGTATATGTATATGTATATGTGTATGTATATGTATATGTTTTTTTTTTTTTTTTTTTTTTTTTTTTTTATACGAGGAAAAAATCATCGAAAGACCCTGGCCAGATGGTAGTGCCAGGAGTGCGAGACTTTAACACGCTAAAACAACCTCGTTTCACATGCCCCCTATCCCTGCGGAACCACCGCAAAAGTACTACCTCGCAGGGGGGGAATGGTTACTAAACCCTAACCAGCGAAAGATCTTCTTCGGACATCTTCCTGCCTTCTTAACTCCAAAAGCACCGCTTTAACATACTCGGTTACTATCTCCCAATTTTCTAAGGACACCAGCATGATTTGAATTATATTTCCAGAACTTAAATTTCCTCCTACTTGCTGCCTTAGGTTTGCTCTCTGTAGGTCAAAACGAGGACACACAAAGAACACATGTTCAGCATCTTCCATATCCTCAGTACAACATGGACAAAACGGCGAGCTGTCATGTCCGAATCGATATGTCGCCTACTGATCCAAACTTCCAAATCAGGTATCAGCGCGTACGTCCATCTACTTTTAGTAGAGGTTTCCCACCTCCTTTGCCACTCTGCCATGCTAGTTAAACCATTTACGTCTGGACCATTTCCCGATGTGCGTCGAGCCAAGAATTCACATTTTGCTTGCCTTGCTAAGATATCATTGGCATGTATATGTATATGTATATGTATATGTATATGTATATGTATATGTATATGTATATGTATATGTATATGTATATGTATATGTATATGTATATGTATATGTATATGTATATGTATATGTATATGTATATGTATATGTTTATGTATATGTATATGTATATGTATATGTATATGTATATGTATATGTATATGTATATGTATATGTATATGTATATGTATATGTATATGTATATGTATATGCATATGTATATGTATATGTATTTGTATATGTATATGCATATGTATATGTATATGTATATGTATATGTATATGTATATGTATATGTATATGTATATGTATATGTATATGTATATGTATATGTATATGTATATGTATATGTATATGTATATGTATATGTATATGTATATGTATATGTATATGTATATGTATATGTATATGTATATGTATATGTATATGTATATGTATATGTATATGTATATGTATATGTATATGTATATGTATATGTATATGTATATGTATATGTATATGTATATGTATATGTATATGTATATGTATATGTATATGTATATGTATATGTATATGTATATGTATATGTATATGTATATGTGTATGTGTATGTGTATGTATATGTATATGTATATGTATATGTATATGTATATGTATATGTATATGTATATGTATATGTATATGTATATGTATATGTATATGTATATGTATATGTATATGTATATGTATATGTATATGTATATGTATATGTATATGTATATGTATATGTATATGTATATGTATATGTATATGTATATGTATATGTATATGTATATGTATATGTATATGTATATGTATATGTATATGTATATGTATATGTATATGTATATGTATATGTATATGTATATGTATATGTATATGTATATGTATATGTATATGTATATGTATATGTATATGTATATGTATATGTATATGTATATGTATATGTATATGTATATGTATATGTATATGTATATGTATATGTATATGTATATGTATATGTATATGTATATGTATATGTATATGTATATGTATATGTATATGTATATGTATATGTATATGTATATGTATATGTATATGTATATGTATATGTATATGTATATGTATATGTATATGTATATGTATATGTATATGTATATGTATATGTATATGTATATGTATATGTATATGTATATGTATATGTATATGTATATGTATATGTATATGTATATGTATATATATATGTATATGTATATGTATATGTATATGTATATGTATATGTATATGTATATGTATATGTATATGTATATGTATATGTATATGTATATGTATATGTATATGTATATGTATATGTATATGTATATGTATATGTATATGTATATGTATATGTATATGTATATGTATATGTATATGTATATATATATATATGTATATGTAAGTTATATTTAAGTTATTGATACGCTCTTTTGCTGTTATCTCTTTTTCATATTTAGTTTGTAGCCTTTTATTCACTTTATGTGAAACTTAGCATTTAAGCTGTATAATATAATATGTTTTGTTGAAAAGTTAGTCTTTAAGTTTGATGAAATCAATAAAGATCGTTACTCACAAAAAGTGTTCCAGACTTTTATTCAATTATTTAACTGGCGACGAGGATGGGATATGTTGTGAAAAATGACATATCCAGTGAAATTAGCAAAGGAAAATATAAATTTTCTGCAAAAAGGAAAAAAACCCATCGAACCGTAATTTTATTTAATAAACATTAAATGACATTAATAAACATTAAATAAAACTAGCTACGTAAAATAAATAAAAACTATAAAAATAAGAAAAACAGAAAAGGAAAATCCTAAAGAAACTATTTTGAAACATCGTTAAGAAAAGAAGCGTTTTTAACAAAAGAATTCAAAATCAAGTTTGACTTTGAAATTTCTCAAAACTATATGTCTTTAAAATTACCTTTAAAAAAAAAAAAGGAAAAAAGGTATACATACATAAGAAAGAAATAAAACAAACGAAAAAATAACTCACTTTTAGAAGATGCTGATAAACAAAAATTGATGCAAGTTGCAACTACAAATTAGGCGAGTGAACATTAATCAAAGCAACTAGAAAACATACAGAGAAACAACAAAGCGAAAAAAGTGTACTCTACAACATAATGGCTCTTACTTTAGCCGAGAGTTTAAGAGAAGCCAGAAGTCTACCTGCTTTTAATGGGAGCAGCGAATATACATTGTGTAACTATTTGAGGGATGTCTCAACTGTTTTGCAGTTAACGCCAGCAGAACACCAACACACTATCAGGGCAGTTTTGAGCAATAGACTACAAGGCAATGCATTAGCAGCAATTGAAACATTAATTGACCCGTTTGAGAGTATTATTATTAAACTAAAAGAGGAATTTGGAGTCAAACGAAGCTTTTTTATTTTGAGAAGTGATGCTCTAAATGTAGAAGTTAAAAGCTTTGAGGAGCTTCAGTATAAATTACAGCAAATATTAACCTTAATGAATACTAAATACGCCTTAGAACCAGACGTTTTGTATACTCCTGAGAACAATGAGAAGCTTATATTTGATATTTATATAAATTATTTACCCATAAGTATAAAAACATTATTAATTCAGAATAATATTAGATCAATCAGTTTATATTATACTTTTTATTTAGAAAATAATTTGTTAAAATATATAGGTTTAATTAAGACAACTACTGCGAGTAATTTTTCAAATAATAGCGTTCCAAAAAGAAATAATAGCTTTAATTTTAATAACCCTTATATTCAACGGTCTTCGAACTTGAATGGAGGTTTTGGTACTCAGAACAGATTAAATAACAGTTTTAGTAATGGTGGGAATTTAACAACTACTGGGAATTATTATTTTCCCAATCATATTAGCCAACAGAATTTAAATTTTAGACAGAGTGAGCCTAATGTGAACAGAAATTTTAGTAATAATAGAGAACCGGTGAATTTGAGACAGAACCAACATAATTCTTATAGAGATTTTGGTAATAACCAAGGTTCGAATAATATAGGACAGAACCAACCTGGTTCATATGGAAATTTAATTGGTAACCAGGAACCAATGGAGATTGGTGCTATTAATACCTTTGAAAATTTTCACATGCAGCCTCCGGGATATCATTACCCATAATAATACTAACAATAAATAACACCAAAACAAGGTGTTTAATTGACAGCGGTGCCGCTACTTCTGTTGGTAGTTACGATTTTTTCAGTAAAATAGGAAAAGAACAAGGGTTAATGAAACCAATTTTATAAAAAAAACCTTAGTAGGTGATAATGTTATAACTGAAGAAGTAATAGTAAACGTGCCTGATGAATTTAAGGAAGGACACGATACCATTTCAATTAAACTAACCAATTTTATTAATGAGCAATTTGATTGCATAATAGGAATAAATGTATTGTACCCTTTTGGTGCAATAATAGATTTTCAAAACAATTTACTTAGAGTAAATAATAATTAAATGAGGCTTATTGATGCTCATTTTGAAATTTCTTATGATGATAAACATTGTTTGGAGATATTTGAATTAAATAAATTAAAAGATTTAGTACCGGAGAATTTAAATAGTGAGGAGAGTAGATTGTTGAAATATTTTTTGAATGGGAATAAAAAATCCTTTTACATTGAAGGTCGGAATTTGACGGCTACTAATTGCGTAAGACATAGAATAATAACAACATCCAATTAAGCGGTAAATTGCAAGAATTATGGACACCCACAGGTTTTTGAAGATGAAATAGAATGTCAAATAGATGAAATGTTAAGGCAAAATATAATACGCCCTAGTAAATCGCCATATAATTCTCCTCTATGGATTGTGGAAAAGAAATCAAATGGTGCTAATCAGAGAAAATGGCGGTTAGTAATAGATTTCAGAAAGCTGAATGAAATTACAGTGGATGATAGATTTCCACTGCCGAATATAGAGTCATTATTTGATAAGTTGGGCAAAGCCCAGTACTTTTCGTCATTGGACCTTGCGAAAGGATTTCACCAGGTTCTGATGGAAGAAAGCGATATTGAAAAACAGCCTTTTCAACGTCGAAGGGTCATTTTGAGTTTATTTGAATGCCTTTGGCCCTAAAAACTCACCTGCAACATTTCAGCGAATGTTAAATCACGTTTTATCAGATTTTATAAATAAAATTTGTATAATATATATGGGCGATATATTGGTTTTTTCGACTTCATTATCGGAACATTTTGAAAGTTTGAGAAATATATTCAATAGACTTAATGAATACAACCTTAACATACAGATTGATAAGTGTACATTCTTATCAAAAGAAACAAACTTTCTTGGCCACATTATTACCAATAGGGGTATTAGGCCTAATCCTGAGAAAATAGTTATCATTCAAAAGTTACAGTTGCCAAGAACAGTGAAGGAAATAAAGTCCTTCCTGGGTTTAACCGGTTATTACCGTAAATTTATTAAAAACTATTCTATGATAGCTAGTCCAATTATCAGGTATTTACGAAAAGATAGCAGAATTAATTTGGATGATGTGTCGTATATTGAGGCGTTTGAGAAGTTAAAGAAAATTTTAATAAATCCTCCTTTGTTGTGTTATCTCGATTTTAATAGAAAATTTGTGTTAACTACGGATGCAAGTAATTTGGCTATTGGTGCAGTTTTAAGCCAGGGTGGCAAACCGATTAGTTATGCCAGTAGAACATTGAATGGGCATGAGAAAAATTACCCAACATTGGAGAAAGAGTTGTTAGCAATAGTTTGGTCAGTGAAATATTATCGTCCTTACATTTATGGTCGCAAATTTTTAATTCAAACTGATCATCAACCTCTTAAATGGCTTTATTCTCTGAAGGATCCGAATTCGAGAATAATAAGATGGAAAATTTTGTTGGATGAATTTTATTTTGATATCGAATATCTTAAGGGAAAGAGTACAGTTAAATCATTTATCTTTAGGATTAGAACATAGTGCCGGGGGGGATTTAAGCCCAAATTTTTTCTTGGCGGAGAAGATTGTAAACGTGTAAAGGAAACAAATAAGAATGGTAAAAGGAAAGAACAAGGAAACTGAAATTTTATTCAATAAATATAAAGTAATATATATATCTGAAAATGATTTAACTAATTCTCATTACTTAAACGATTTGCTCCGAAGGGAATTAAGAGAAGGAAGGATCGGAATATATTCAGAGATTGGTGAGGATGGCTATAATATAGTAAAAAGTAAATTAGTTGAATTATTTTCCAATAATGGGAAAATAAATTTTATAAAGTGCTCTAAAATTGCAATCGATATCGAATCTGATGAATCTTTATTGACTATCATTGATGATACTCACATAAAGGGTAATCACAGAGGGATACAGGAAAATTATGAGGAATTAAGGGATAAGTAATTCCATCCGAAACTATTAAAAATCATAAATAGATACTGCAATAATTGCAGGATATGTAACGAGAATAAATATGATAGAAAACCCATAAGAAAGCAGTTTCTGAATACAACTACTCCAGACAGACCTGGTGCCATAGTGCACTTGGATATTTTTCAAATTCAGAAAACTTATTTTTTAACAACAATTGATAAATTTACGAAATTAGGTACGGGACATAGGCTTAATGATAAGAATATGATTACAGTTAGAACTAAAATAGAGGAGCGAATTGCATTTTTGGGAAAACCTGGTAAGTTCGTAATGGCCAATGAATTTAATAATGCTCTGATAAGATTATTTTGTCAGGAAAATAATATAGAGACCCATTTCACTACACCGAATTCTCACACTGGAAATTCGGATGTAGAGAGAATGCATTCAACGTTATTGGAACATATAAGAATATTGAAGAATAGTGGTCAGATTGACTCTGAGGAATTGGTATTGAAGGCAACTAGTTTCTATAATAATAGTTTTCATAGTACAACGGGGCTAAGGCCGTTTGATTTTATTAATAGACTAGATATAGATTTTGGGGAAGTCAAAAATAGAATAGAATCGAATAAGAGGAGAGCAATTGATAGGGAAAATTTGAAGAGGGAAAATATACCTTTGGATTTACAGGACCCTAATTTGTACATCAAAAACCCAGTCGCTTTGAGACAGAAGGTTGCAAAAAGATTTAACAAATATCATTACAGTAATCCAAATAAAGTGGATATCGCCCAATTTCGAAGGCCTTTGAAGTCTATTAAATAGAAAGGAATCAAAAGTCACTGAAAAATTACTCGTTAAATTTTATTAACATTTGTATATTCATATTAGATAACATACTTATTAATTTTTAACGTTTTTATATCAAAATTCTTAGATTTAAATTCCTATTAGCGAAATATGTACATATTTTAATATTATATAAGTTTTTTTAATAAAGTATTCAAAATTCGATGGGACTCGAATTTATAGGGGGAGGCGAGTTATATTTAAGTTATTGATACGGTCTTTTGCTGTTATCTCTTTTTCATATTTAGTTTGTAGCCTTTTATTCTCTTTATGTGAAACTTAGCATTTAAGCTGTATAATATAATATGTTTTGTTGAAAAGTTAGTCTTTAAGTTTGATGAAATCAATAAAGATCGTTACTCACAAAAAGTGTTCCAGACTTTTATTCAAATATTTAACTTGTATATGTATATGAATATGTATATGTATATGTATATGTATATGTATATGTATATGTATATGTATATGTATATGTATATGTATATGTATATGTATATGTATATGTATATGTTTATGTATATGTATATGTATATGTATATGTATATGTATATGTATATGTATATGTATATGTATATGTATATGTATATGTATATGTATATGTATATGTATATGTATATGTATATGTATATGTATATGTATATGTATATGTATATGTATATGTATATGTATATGTATATGTATATGTATATGTATATGTATATGTATATGTATATGTATATGTATATGTATATGTATATGTATATGTATATGTATATGTATATGTATATGTATATGTATATGTATATGTATATGTATATGTATATGTATATGTATATGTATATGTATATGTATATGTATATGTATATGTATATGTATATGTATATGTATATGTATATGTATATGTATATGTATATGTATATGTATATGTATATGTATATGTATATGTATATGTATATGTATATGTATATGTATATGTATATGTATATGTATATGTATATGTATATGTATATGTATATGTATATATATATGTATATGTATATGTATATGTATATGTATATGTATATGTATATGTATATGTATATGTATATGTATATGTATATGTATATGTATATGTATATGTATATGTATATGTATATGTATATATATATGTATATGTATATGTATATGTATATGTATATGTATATGTATATGTATATGTATATGTATATGTATATGTATATGTATATGTATATGTATATATATATGTATATGTATATGTATATGTATATGTATATGTATATGTATATGTATATGTATATGTATATTTATATGTATATGTATATGTATATGTATATGTATATGTATATGTATATGTATATGTATATGGATATGGATATGTATATGTATATGTATATGTATATGTATATGTATATGTATATGTATATGTATATGTATATGTATATGTATATGTATATGTATATGTATATGTATATGTATATGTATATGTATATGTATATGTATATGTATATGTATATGTATATGTTTATGTATATGTATATGTATATGTATATTAGGCTTGCCAGATGAGCTTGATTTAGCTTGATTCTCAAGAATTTTTAGGGCTTCTTAAGAATCAAGATAAAATTGTATTTCTCAAGCTAAAAGAAATTTTCAAAATTTTTCTTAAATTTTTAATATAAACTTAAATTAAAAACAATTGCTTTGTAAAATTTGTTATTTGCGAATTCATTAAAATTATTATTTAAATTTTTATAAATTTCACATACGACATCTATCATCACTAGTAGTAAATTTCCCCCTCATTAACATTATTTTTTCCCCATTAATTTTAAAATTTTAATTCTAAAAAAATGCAAAACGACGAAGAAGCCGGACTATCAAAAAAACCTAGATACAACACAACATTTTGTGATAGATGGACTACGCACTCCGATTATTCCAAATGGATTATAAACAAGAATGAATTTACTGCAGTTTGCAAATTTTGTAAAACAGAAATTGTCGTTAAATATGAAGGAAGCCGAGCATTTGTATCATTTGTATTCAAAAGAAAGAAATAGGATGTCTTTTGATCTCATAAAAGTTGAGTTAATGATAAGAATAAATTTAAGTGAAAATTGTAAAAACTTTCAAAGCAAACTGAGGAAGGTATCGCATTGGCAAAAAGAGTTTCAAAAAATAACAAATATATGTGGCCAAATTAAAGCACATAGGAAAATAAATGTATACTAAATGATAACTAAAAGAGACAAATAAAATTTGTGAACTGAACAAAATTTATTAAATAAGGATCTCCTTTAATTAATTAATTTTTAGTTTATATGAAAAATAAATATTTTTGTACCTGGATTTTGAATAAATTAATTTTTGTTTTTAAAATATTCGGTTTTTATTTTTGGTAGTCTCAAGATTTTTTTTTGGAAATCAAGATATTTTTCCACAATATCAAGCTTTTTCGAAAATCGGACCTGGCAAGCCTAATGTATATGTTTATGTATATGTATATGTATATGTATATGTATATGTATATGTATATGTATATGTATATGTATATGTATATGTATATGTATATGTATATGTATATGTATATGTATATGTATATGTATATGTATATGTATATGTATATGTATATGTATATGTATATGTATATGTATATGTATATGTATATGTATATGTATATGTATATGTATATGTATATGTATATGTATATGTATATGTATATGTATATGTATATGTATATGTATATGTATATGTATATGTATATGTATATGTATATGTATATGTATATGTATATGTATATGTATATGTATATGTATATGTATATGTATATGTATATGTATATGTATATGTATATGTATATGTATATGTATATGTATATGTATATGTATATGTATATGTATATGTATATGTATATGTATATGTATACGTATATGTATATGTATATGTATACGTATATGTATATGTATATGTATATGTATATGTATATGTATATGTATATGTATATGTATATGTATATGTATATGTATATGTATATGTATATGTATATGTATATGTATATGTATATGTATATGTATATGTATATGTATATGTATATGTATATGTATATGTATATGTATATGTATATGTATATGAGTAGGTGAGTTGCAAAACTCGTTCGTTACAAAATTAAAAATACGAAATGAAAATTTACTCTTACTGTTCTTGTGGCGATTTTTGAGAAGAAGTATACTTATTGTGTCAATCCATGTCCTCATCCATGTTTTTCCAAGGACATGCATTAATACAATCCGCATATTTCTTCTCAGAAAGCACCAAAAGAACTGTGAGAATCATTTTTCATTTCAAACTTTTTATTTTGTAACGAACGAGTTTTGAAACTCACCTACTCATATGTATATGCATATGTATATGTATATGTATATGTATATGTATATGTATATGTATATGTATATGTATATGTATATGTATATGTATATGTATATGTATATGTATATGTATATGTATATGTATATGTATATGTATATGTATATGTATATCTATATGTATATGTATATGTATATGTATATGTATATGTATATGTATATGTATATGCATATGTATATGTGTATGTATATGTATATGTATATGTATATGTATATGTATATGTAAATGTATATGTATATGTATATGTATATGTATATGTATATGTATATGTATATGTATATGTATATGTATATGTATATGTATATGTATATGTATATGTATATGTATATGTTTATGTATATTTATATGTATATGTATATGTATATGTACATGTGTATGTTTATGTATATGTTTTTTTTTTTAGTGGACGCAGTGATAGCGCGCTATCATCTAGTGGTCCCACGATATCTTCTCCAATCCACCCCGGTACCACTGTAGCATTACATCAGGGTGGGTGGTGTTGTGTTGTCACACATCTTCATCAAATAGTTGTCTTGTTCCTAGCCCCCGTTCTCCTAAGAGATTAGGGGTTTGGAACTCTGGGGCATTTTTCTCTCATTATGCGGCAGATAAAGGTTTCACACATTTTCCACGACTCTATAGAGCCCAGCATTTCACTAACCATGTTGTCAGGAGATAAAACCACATCGAGTCTGTTGTTTACTTCAAGTCTCTCATGTTCCCATCTTGGACAATGGAAGAGATTGTGTTCAGCATTATCTTCTTAACCACCGCATTCGTCACAGTGTTTATAAGTTTTGATCTTAAATCTATATAGGTAGCTGTTGAAACTACCATGATCGGTCATCATATGTGTAATAAAATAATTCATGCTTCCATATTTTTCACTATCCAGCGTCGAATATTAGGGATTAACCGATAGGTCCACCTACCATCTCCACCAGTATCCCATCGTACTTGCCAGTCATTTAGTAGTGCTAGCCGGGCGTCTGTTCTTATCTGGCTTGCAGTTAGCCCAGTGTTTCCGCTCTTCGATATATCCTATAAGCTTTGCACCGTGTTGTAGTTTTATATTTAAAAGACCATCATACATCACATTCCATAAGAAAGGACCCAGCACCGATCCCTGAGGGACGCCCGCCGTGATGGTATATTCCTTTATTCCGATATCTGTGTCATAGATGAGTATACGATCGCTAAGGTAGTCTTTTATCATATTGTGAAGGTGTGTTTTTACTCCTTTTTACTGTAAAGCGTCTAAGACGACTCTCCAACAGTGTTGAAGGCATTTTTAACATCTAGTGTTACGATAGTACATAAACCCTTAGCGTTTTTTGCCCTTGTTGCTAAGCCAACTACTTTACTTATCGCATCTACTGTGCTCTTTCCCCTTCTAAAACCATACTGTTGTGGCGAAAGGCCTCCTAGGCTTTCTATTTCTTTTTCTAGTCGCTGCAAAAGAAGACATTCTAACAACTTTCCCAGTGTGTCAAGCATACACAAAGGTCTATATGAGCCTGCTTCGTTTAATGGTTTGGCGCCGTTTCTTATGAGGACTAATTTTTGCCTTTTCCAACATTTGGGGAATACACCGTTTGCTAAACAGATGTTAAAGGTCATTAATAATATTTCAGGCCATGTTTCAGCTGCCAATCTAATGACTTCGTTTGGTATACCGTCTGGACCAGCGGTCTTTCCAGTTTTTGATTTTCTAATTGACAATTTTAATTCATCAGCATTAAAAGGTACTACTTCTCCGGTTGATACCATCTTTTCTTTGGTGTTCATTCCTTCTATATCTGTTGGAAATAACGTTTTTACTACTTCTTCTGCCCAAATGGGTTCTTTAATTCCCGGTATTGGTTTTCTCCCTCCGGTTTTCTTCATAACGATTTCAGCCCATTTTTTCCCGCTTGGTCCTTTTTATTGCGCTTCTTAAAGCCTTTTTTCATTTTATATTCCAATTTGAGAGATTCATCATCGGGGTGCCTCGTTGATATTCTACGAGCAGTCAAGCATAATTTTCTTAGCTCCCCAATTTCGGTAGTCCACCAGTAAACTGGCTGTTTATTTCCGTTGATTTTTTCGATTTTCGGCATTCCTGCATTGCAGGACATCGTAATGATGTCTGTTGTGAGAGCAACAATATCCTCACAGTCTCCAGATAGGTTATTTATTATATTTATATTCTCCTCCTTAGCATGTAAGAGATATTCTGTAGTTTTCTTCACATTAAGTTTCCGTACATTCCATTTAGGGAGTTTTTCTTCGTATCGAAGAACAGGTCTCTTGTTAGTGATGTCAAATGTTATGTATTGATGATCACTTAAGGTAATTTCATCTAGTACCCTCCAGTTTATGATCTGGTTATTCAGTTCATTCGATCCAAAAGTTATATCGATAATACTGGTACTTTTTCCTCTTATGAATGTATCACCATTGTTAAAAATTGTTAGACCGAGAGATGCCATCAATTCAGTAACGATGGTACCTTTCTTGTCTAGTTTTCTTGAATTCCATTCTGGGGATTTGCTTTTAAAGTCACCGCCTACGATAACTTTTCCCTTTGCTGTTCTGATACTTAGCTCTAATTTATTAATTGCATGTGAGAAGTTTGTGTAGTCCATATTCGGTGAAAAATAGCAGCTATAAATTCGTATCCCATTGATAGTTGCATAAACGAAGCCATCTTTTCCTCATTTACTTCGCTAATACATAATTGCTAATTTAATACCATCATTGCCGCTCTCTTTGTCAAGTCTTCGTACCAAATTTTAGAATGAGCTTTTCTATAGGGTTCACTAATAAGAACTATATCACATTTATTTTCTGCGGATTTTTGGATCATTAGATCATGTGCCTCTCTTCCATGTCCAAGGTTTATTTGAATAAATATCATATTCATACTGTTCGGGGTTTTATCCTGTTTTCAACACACATCGCACTACCAATAAGGTGGTCTATATTTTGTAAACCAGATTCTTGACAGAGTATATACCTTTCATCTTGCTGACACTCTTTAGCCAGGTGTCCTGCTTGCGCCTTTGCATTTGCATTATATAAAATTATTGAAATATTATAAAACAAAGACAATTAAAATAGCTAAATTTTTTAAATATTAAGTTAATTTAGCTATAAATTGCTAAAAACAACCTTTTTGAAATAAAATTATTTATTCCAGAAAAATTTTATTAAAAATCGCTAGATTTGACGAGAAAATAGCTAAATTAGCAGCAGTGTAGAAAGAAACACACAGAGTTGCATATTACCAGCGCTACCATTTGTCATGTTTTTTGTAAGTATTTTTAGAAGTAAAAATGTTTAAAATTTATAAAGGTTTTCATAAATAATAATAAACTAAAATTTGCATTATATTAGATGAAAGGATGCAATGAAGTTTTAATGCAATAAAGCAATCTTAGATAGTATCTGTCCTTTATTACTGTTAAGTTGTTTAATTTTGTTTACTCCTTAAATACTTCATATCTTAAAGATCCCAAATACGTATATTCTTTAAAGCCCAGTTTACACGGTAAGACAATGTATTACGACGCTGTAGAATCAAAATATTATGAAATTCTCTCCGTGTTTAAAAAAAAAAATAAAAATCTTTTGTAAGTATAATTAACGTTTACACGGATGGTATAAGTAAAATCAAAAATAATAACAAAAAAGCAGATGGTTGCAGTTTTAAATATTTACAACAACAACATGAAAATTTCCTGAGCTGATTTTAGTTGTTTTTGTAATTGTATAAAAATGCTATCACCTTCAATATACTCTGTTAAAATACACCCCTGATGTGAGGAGAATACATCAGTTTCTAAAATGGATTAAAAAAAAGCATTTACCGACCGCTTGTCAGATTTTGTATCCGTATTCTCTCTTACTCTATACATTTAGCTTTTACATGATAAGATTTTTCTTATTCTACATAATTTTCGACATGTCGTAATACATTATATTACCGTCTAAACTGACCTTTAGGGGCTAAAGTATCTAAAGATGATTAAATCGATTTTAGAGTTAACTGTTCAAAGTCTTATGTTAAATTATGTAATGTTCTGTTCAAAAGTTCGATTTTGATAACGACCTTATGAAACACGCTGTAGTTTTACTTTTAACTACTTTAAGCACTTTTGATTCAATAATAAATTTTGGTTCTAAAAATTTTTTATTATATTTTATATAATATACCCTTTACGTCGAAAACCAATTAGAATTTCGTTTTCTTGTCTTCGCCATAATCTTAGCTATAAACTAGGAGAAGGAAAGCTATAAACAAAATAGCCCTGAAAAACTGTATTTAGAGCATTAAAATTGCTAAAATATAAAATTTTTATAAATATTTCACCATTTTTGGTCAATTGTCCAAATATTTAAGGTTATCGAGTTCAAACTCTTTCTCGTGTGAAATTTCTCGAAGCACTTATCGTAACCAAAGAAACCCTTTTGCGTTTTGCTAGTTTTTATGTTATTTTTCTCATGTCAAAATCTCGGCAAGAAATTATTTTCGCTACAATTGTAGCCTACATACTATAAGGAAAAAAGTAGAACAAAATAATCCGGAAAAATGCATATAATGCCTCAAAATTGCTGAAATGTCGAAAAATTTTAATTTATATATCTTTTTGCACAATTTTTGGCCCGTAGCTGCCAAACGGTAATCTTCAGAAAAAATATTCCATTTACTCTTATGCATAATTCCTCATATATAATTCCTGGAAAATGCAATATTTCACATTTTTCAGATGTATTTCTTATCGGAAATTTATGAAAAACATATGTTGCAAACAAACAAATAAACAAATAAACATATAAACAAATAAGCAAATAAACAAATATACAATTAACAAATAAACGAACAAATAAACAGATAAACAAATAAGCAAATAAACAAATAAACAAAAAAAAACACATAAATAAAAGTTAAACCGGATGTGCACTCACACGTCAAAAAAAAAATAAAAGCAGCGTTAAAGTTTAATTAAGTACTTTATTGATTCACAGCTAGAATTGAATTGAATCTTATTCCTAACTTAATTTATAATTACAATTTTACTGTGGGAAAATGATTACTTGTGCAAGTCGCATTGCAACACGCGCAGACTTTAATTATGCTGAGTTGCAATGTGATTTCACTACACTTATTATTGAACTTAAATTAGGTATTAGTAAAAGCGGATCATGTTACAACACGCGCTGACATAAAAAATTATGAGTTGCAGTATGGTTTCGCAACAAGTGTTCTTAGCCCATTAACTGAGGTGTTAACTCCCCCCTCCTTAAAAATCAGCGTCCCGTTGATCAATTTGCAACAGGTTTGGTATGATCTGTAGTGTTCAAGGCTGGCATGGTAATACGACCGAATATTTTCTTCCAGATCACGACTTAGATAAATACTATAGCAACAATACACAAGAAGGTTGCAGCATTTGACCCAAGAGAAAGATTTACATAGACTTGCCAGATATGAAATCCATAAAAACAGTACATTGAGAAAAAACGGCAGTACATTAATGTAAAAAAAGTACAATTTTTTTTTATTCTATTAACTTGAAATTCAGTACAGAAAATTAATAATAAATGTAACTAAAACAAACAAAAAATAACATTCAATGCATAAGAATTCAAAAAGAACACAAAATAAGAAATCTTTAATTTTATTTTAAACATATTTATGTACATTGTAAATCTTAAAATTTATCACTTTTTCAAATTTTTAAAACAAAAAAAAACTTTGTTCATTTTCATTTTGCAAAATAATAAATTCATTTTTAAGTTTAATATCACGTACATATAATTTGAATAATTTAATTATTCTTATTAAACAATTAAATTATTGTAAATTCAAAAAAATTACAAGTATTTATCACTTTTTTGTACTTCGTTAACAATGCCATTTTTACCTTTTTCTGTTTTTAAAAAATTGAAAAACTCATTACAAGTGTATTCAAAATTAGTTTTTATTATTAATTCACTCTCTAAGTTTTCAATTAAAAGTTTACTTCGCTCTTTTCTCCAAGAAGAAAGCATTAAACTAAATGTTTAGGTCCCACTGTGTTTGCAAATGGTACCTGCGGTTGATTGATAGTAAAATTGTTGCAGCAACCAGTGGCGGTATATGTTACTGCGCATACATAACTATCAGCAAGGGTATATGTTGCGCATGTACGTATGACTTTGGGCGAATGTACTCGTTAGTTTGGGGACGAGCCGGCACTTGTTTTTTTCCCACCACCAAAGCAACATTGTCAACCTAGAGCCAACACAAGTTTTAAACAAAATATAAAAATAAATTAAACTGAAATCAACTCAAAAGTGAAAACAAACCAAAGAAAAGTTGAAATAAAAGACATAATAAAAAAAAGAAATAAAAAAAAGTGTGTCTAATTTGGAGAAGGCAACGCAACAAAAAGGCCGACAACAGACGGACAAACCATCCCATAAAACCGTGAGTCCTCAAACACTAAATATTCTTTCAGTTGCTGCATTTGAATGAGGAAGTGAAAATACGAACATACATATATTTTCGAAATTGGGGAAAGACCCACTTTGTAGGAATTCTTTCCTTTCAATTTTCTTTTTCAATTTTGTCAGCAAAAGCTTTTAATGATACGAATTCATCAAAAAGCATATCCAAGTCAATGTTTTTTATAAAAAATAATTTTATTACTTCTACGAAATCATGAAATGAAATGTTAGAATTAAGGTTAAAAATGGCAAGACTGAAGCGTTGTTGTATATAAACTCTTATATACGATAGAAACTCATCTGCACGCTTATTAAAAAGGCAATTATCCTTTTCATTGTCGCAGTTGTTGCAAATACGTTCGGCTAAAAAACATAAAATTGTTCATTCTGCTGTTGTTCAAATTTGTCGCAAAGCTGCTTTACTATCTGGAACATATCAATTATTATTAAGCTGTCATTCTCATCTAATTTTTTAATAGCGCATAATACAGTATTTCCTACGTTGTGTACAAATCCAAGGTAGGCTTCAGCAAGTTCGTTTTCAAAAAATTGGCTTAAAGCCGGTGAACAACAGTTTTGAGAAAAAAGTAAGCTTTTACGGCTGGATAATTTTTTTAAAATCTTTCCACTGCAGGCGTGAGAGTAAGCCATCGAGTTGGTACATGACGTAGCATTTCAGACCATTCCAAATCGCAAAATTCAAACATTTCTTTCAGATTTGCAGTCTTTTTAGTTGATGTCGAAAATTCATTAAAAACTTTTATCACAATATTCTCTAAATCAAATTTTAATACTTTTAAACCATTTTTAAATGCGTTATTTAGAACATGACAAAGGCATCCAATACCGATAATATTAGGGTTGCTTTTTTTAAGCTCAACGAATACACTTTTATTAAATCCAAAATTTATATTGGCATTATATGCGCAAAAACTTGTTACGTTTGTTAAACTTAGATTTCGGTCATTCAGTTTTGATTTTATTGAATTTGCTATATCAATTGACATTTCAGAGTCAGAGTTGTAGAAACTTAATAGATTTGTACATATTCCATTTTGTTTATTAAAATATCTTAAAACGATTAGAAACGTTTTAATATATCCTTTATTGGGAGCGTCGGTGGATATTGAGAATGGATGTGAATTTTCCAAATCCTTAAATAGGGATTCTATTGAATACTTGGCTAGAACATTTTGCACGATTTTACACATTTTAGTTTTACCGCAAGTTAAATTTGAGGCCACTTCTGAGTCCGTAAATATATGCTTAATAAGTTTGCTAGTGCAATCGGACGATTTGTAACTATGACTGTGCATCACTGTATGATAAGCAAATACGGCTTCTGCTGCTGCACTAGAACTTCTTGAGCTTTCTGTTTGCTTACTTAGATTCCGATTAAAAAAGTCACCTACAGATTTTTGTTGGCTGCTTTCATTGTTTCGAATATGTTTAGTTGTTTTCATATGACGCTTAACATCCGATAAACCCCCATAGGCAATAGAAAAATATAACCCACAAGCAGTGCATTTAGCCATTGTATCCATGTTTCCCCTAGCGATCCAATTAAAATCCTTCTTCCAACTGTCTTTAAATTTGTTCTTTCGTCGAGTAAGAATTTTTACTTTTTTTAGTGGCGTTTGTGAAAAAAGTACAAAAAGAAGTACAAAAGCTAAAAAGAAGTACAATTGCGTACTTCTTTAATGGTTATGCAGAAAGCAGTACAAACATTAAAAAAAAGTACGCGTACTGCTGAAAACAGTACGTCTGGCAAGCCTAGATTTACATGACGCACCAAACTTTGAATGTGCTTGATATTCCTTTCGTGGAGCTCGTGCAGAAGGTTAGTATCAAGTTTGCGTGTTTTTTCATACACATTAGTTAATAGCGGAGGAAGCGCCTGTAGGCTCGTGATTCTTTTATTTGTAAAATTCCTCTCACCGACCACAACTGTTTCGTTAAAAATCCCTATGAGGTATGTGCCATTTATGGTTACAGTGTTCTCCTTAGAAGAAACCTTTCCTTCGAAATTAGTGACGTATATGAGATCATCTTCTAATAGTTCTATCGTAGTTTCTTCATTTGAACGGAATGTACAATTCGCGGAGATTCCTCTTAAAATTCTCGACAAACAATCTTCTTCTTGTAGCATTTCTAGTTGTTCTGGTGAACAAATTGTGACATTGTTAAGTGATGAGCAGTGATTCTTAATACCATAAATTTGCTCGTGGTTAAGGAGAACCGTGTTGAATTTTAAATGAAGCTGGCGATTAAGACATACGGCAGCTCTAAGGAGAATTTTGTTGTACCTAACAGAATCTACCTTAGGTATTGATATAACATATAGTAGTGACGTCCCGTTGGAGAATATACTTGGTTTCCCATATTCTATTGCTTCGATCTCATTATTGTAGGGGAGCGATTCAACTTCAGAAACAATCTGATGAATTTCTTCCATATTTAATAAATTAGTATTCACAATGCCTCCTTGATTGCTATTATTTGGTTTAAAGATTCACGGCCGATTTCTTCTGATTCCGACGCAACTACCTTGTTATTAAATCGGTCGATAAGGTCGTTCATTTTTCGTACTAGCTCATTTGTTGTGGCAAACAAATCTTGATTCACAACGTATTGTTGCTGGTTATTTTCTATTAGTTTCTGTTGGCTGTCCAATACCTTGTTCCAGTCAGTCGCATCCGGGTTACCGGCTATCCATTTCCATGCAGAGCCAATCCAATCTATAGATCTCTTATGTCTTGCGATTCCTTTTATTGTTGCTATTCGGTCGTATGCCTTTTTTAGCTGATACCTGAACATCTCTGTGCCCTCCTCATTTTTTGGAGTGGCCATGAATACGTCTGCAGTTGTTCGAAGCATCTCCTCTAATTTTTCCAGTTGGATCACATGTACGATGTTCAGATGCCCGTTAATAAGACATCCCTCTCCGGCTTTAATCGTTACGAGCGGTGACCGATACTCAAAAATGTGGAAGCTTCCAACATTTGTTGAAAGTAGAAAAAAAATTAAAAATGTAAAATATTAAATATGTGTTAGTACGGGAAGCTTACAATACTTATGATTTTGTTATCATGCATAGAATTGGACAAGCTTAAGAGTTACTGACTTTTTTGTATATTTTTATTATTTAATAGTAATAAGATAAGATAATAAGATATAAATTGGCAAAAAAAAGTTACTCTTAATTTGTAATTAATAAGTTTTTTCTTGGTTTTGGTTAAATGTTTTACTATAAGTTTTGAAATTGGGAAACAAATTTTATTATATAGAATTTTGTTAACAATAGCTTCCAAATTCAAATTTTCCCTCTTTTCTCTTAGAAAAATTACAATTTTCAAATGAGGAAATCAATATATTTATTACTTTAGCTTAAGACCTGGTTAGGTTTGTGCTTAATGTTCTAAGATTTCCGGGGTAACTGCAAGGGTTAATATTTTTAAGTTTTAACATTTTTGATCTGTGCCTTGTGGTATTTTCTCCCTGTTGAAGTCCGAATAGTAACTCTATTATTAGCAGATATTTTGTGCCGTTTGTATGGAGTGGAGGTTTGTGCTTCGGCTTAATTTGCCTATCTCTAATAAAAACATCCTGATTCTCACTAAGTTCAACCGGATCGGACCTATTACTATTTATTCGATCGTTCACCGTCTTCTGATTATATTCGATAAGGCCGCGAATGTCTTCATTGACTTGATCGCGAAAATTTATCAACTGCTGATAATTAAACCGTTGAGATCTGTTGAAAAAAATATCTGACGGTTTCTTCTTAATAACCGAGTGTATCGTGTTATTATAACGATCTACCGCGAGATTAATTAATTCTTTTGGACCAAGATTCTTTATATCCCTCGACAAACACCTATATATCTCAATAAGAGTGGAATGAAATATTCCCACCTGTCCATTTACCTCACTCCTCTGTACGGGTGTAAAATATATTTCAATGTTAAGTGATCTTATAAAATTTAAAATAATTGGGCTTAAAAATCCCCTTTCATTGTCCTACACGATTATTCGAGGCACAGTGAAATAATGCAAAACCTTTGAAAGTATATTTCCGAGATGAATAGCTGATCGATTCTTTATGTGGAAAAGCTTAGCAAATTTAGAAAACTTGTCGATGCAACTGATAAACTTTAACCCCTGAATTTCAAAGATGTCAATATGTAGAATTTCGCATGGATAACTAGGAACAGGGGTTGGCTGAAGTTTAGGTTTACTTGGGTGTCTGTCATATTTATTCAGCTTACAAACTTCGCAGTTCCTTGTGTACTGTTTAATCAGACTTCCCATGCGAGGAAAGTAAAATTGTTCTAAGATCTGTTGCCCATTCTCCCTCGGATTGCGGTGAGCTCGTTTATGTTCATTCTCAATTATGCTACAGATCCTCTCAGGGTCGCTTATATCCTGTACTAATCGCTGAGTAATCCTCATCTTATAAGAAATAAAGTGAGCCAAATAGACTTCGTTTAATAGTTGAATAAAGCATTCAGGTATCTTGATACCATTAATGCAGTTTGGATTTAAACACCTTTTGAGTATTTCCGAAAGTGTTTCCGAGGTTATTTGTTCAATGTTCGCATGGTGTCTATTAAAACCAGGATGTGGCTGTATGCTACTGTGTAGTTCCTTGCCTTGCCTGATTACTATCTGGTTCCTAAAGACGTTCAGAGGAGCCTCGACATGAGGGATCAAGTCACTACCATCCTGATCAGCACTGTGTACCGTAGCGTCAGACTGAAATTATCTTTCTTCTAAGCCCTCGACCGCCGTTATGGTTTCAGAGCCAATTTCAGACGCTGTTACCGTGCTAGCATCGCTAGGAGTATCAATATGGTTCAAATTGGAACCCAGTCTCAAAAGCGCGTCAGCCACTACATTGGACTTGCCAGGTTTATATATGAGTTCATAGTTGTATTCCTCTATTCTGGCCTTCCATCTTTTTAATTTAGCGTTATGGTTCTGATTACCAAGCGCGTAAGTAAGCGGTTGGTGATCGGTGAATATTTCAATTTTCTTCGCACCGTAAAGATAAGAGCGCAAGTTGTCTAGAGCCCAGACGATGGCTAACATCTCCTTCTCATTAGTTGCATAATTTTCTTGAGTTTTACTCAAAGAACGGGAGATATATGCTATTGGTCTATCGACATTCATATGGTCCTGAAACCAGACTGCCCCTATTGCATAATTAGAAGCATTGGTAGTCAGTATAAATGGCTGATCAAAGTCAGGGAATGCTAGAACTTCAGATGACATTAACAAAGTTTTTAATTCATTAAAAGCTTGCAATGCCTCTTCAGTAAGAGTGATAGAAACTTTTCTGGACATGTTCGCTTTAATTTGTGCGTTCTCCCCTCTTGTGAGATTCGTCAATGGCTTGGCGACCTTCGCGTAATCTTTTATAAATTTCCTATAATATGATGTCATACCTAGAAAACTTTTCAGGTCCTTAAGTGTTGAAGGAGGAGCTAACTTCTGGATGGCTTCCATCTTACCTGGGTCAGCTCGTATTTCATCACCAGAGACTATATACCCTAAGAAAGATACCTCCGTTTTTAGAAACTGAGTTTTCTCCAGATTAACCCTGAGCCCTGAAGCTAACAATTTCTCAAATATAGTTTCCAAGTTTCCCAAGTGATCGTCAAAATTTTTCCCAAAGACAATTATGTCGTCAATATAGACGTAACAGA
Organism: Pollenia angustigena; assembly: GCA_930367215.1. Lineage (NCBI taxonomy): Eukaryota > Metazoa > Arthropoda > Insecta > Diptera > Polleniidae > Pollenia > Pollenia angustigena. The sequence continues at coordinate 1,860,938 of OV884061.1, read as the reverse complement.
TTTTCCCAATGTATTCTTTGAGTATATCATCGATCATTCTTTGGAAAATAGAGGGGCATTCTTCAGGCCGAATGGCAGGCGTAGAAATTCAAACATTCCATTTAAGGTAGAGAAAGCGGTCTTCGGAATATCGGAATCCTTCATTGGAATTTGATGAAATCCCGACGTCAAATCAAGGGTCGTAAAGTATTTTGCCTCACCCAAGCTAGCCAGAGTGGAGTTAATGTCCGGAATGGGATATGTATCAGATATTGTAACAGCATTTAACCTTTTGAAGTCTATCACCATTCGATACTGTTTCTCCCCATTCGGCTTGGGTTTCTTGGGCACCACCCAAATCGGCGAGTTATACGGACTATTAGAGGGCCTGAAAATTTCTTGTTCTAAGAGTTCAGAAACCTGTTCCTCTACCACAGACCGGAGGTTTGCAGGATATGGGTAGCTTTTTGTATATATAGGCTCATCAGTAGATGTTCTAATCTCGGCCTTGACTGAAGTCGTAGCCATTTCTCCGGCCTCAAGGGGACCGAACAAGGGAGCGAATTTCTCCAGAAGATTCCCTAGTTTGTATGTCACCTCCTCAGGCATGTTTTGAGTAATATTATTAACCTCCTGTGAAAATTTCTCCCTGAGTGGAATGACCATACCGGATTTAATGGTCAGTATATTGTTCTTCCTATCAATAATGGCTTCCATCTCTTTAAGAGTGTCGTCCCCAATAATTCCGTCGAAAGATTTTAGTTTAGGCAACACGTAAAATGTTACTATGGTATCTACTCCCGCTGATTCGAAAAATTTGCCATTAACTTTTTGACTAATAATAATATTTCCCGCCGCTGTCCTTACAGAAAAAGGTTTAAAGAGAGGTATAGCGCTACCACAAATGTGAGACCCTATAAAATTCTTGTTGGCTCCCGTATCAATTAGAAACTTTAGTAGCGTCCCGTTAGTTTTGTATTCTATATATGGTACGCTTGAAGGGAGGCCTCTGACATAAAATTTATCTCAGCGTCCTCAGCGTTGTCACTTTCGACACCGACGGTACTAGCCAATTTGGTTGTTCATAATTATACTCAGGCGCGTTTTCACGTTCCGTAAAGGTGTGAAACAATCTTTGCTGTTTAAAGGGATTAGTTACGTTTTCTCTTAAATGTACCCGGCCTGTTCATATAATTTACTCTTTTTGACCTAATGGATTGGTCAACTTCCATTTTCTCTTGAGGTTTGGGAGCATAAGGTCTTGATGGAGCATCTTGTTGTTTTGGAGAATATTTCCATTGCCCGAAATTGCCATTTCTATTAGGAATAAAAGGTGTAGGCAGAACCTGAGGTATTATTTCGCTTCGAGACATCGTATTAATTGCAACGCTTATCTGATTCCGAATATACGGGTGAAGAGTCGTACTCCTCAAATTGAGATTTTGCATCTCCATACACATTGCGTATGCCTCTGGAAGGGTTTTTGGCCTTTGAATAATCAGACGCCTGGACAGATCACCGTTCAGGCCTCGAACAAAAACATCTAGAGCTCGGTTCCTATACGTATCGACCAGTACGTCCACAGTCTCCTTTGAGTAATTTTCGGTTTTTATCTTATTGATAATCAAAGAAAATCGATGATTCACTGCAGCATAGTACTCATCCACCTTAGATCCCTTTTGAAGCAATTGATTTAGTTGATGCTCAAGAGTTCTAATATCTCTCTTGTCGGCATAATAAAGCGATAAGCACTCCTTTATTTTTGTCCAGTCATTATCAAAGATATTATAAGAAACTAAGGCAGAATCTGCGTCCCCCCTAACTTTCTGTCTAATACTCTGCAGTATTGCCCTATATATTGGCTTATTCCTAACAATTTCATAGTCGCTAAGGATCGCCTCAACGCTATGTATCAACGACACATATTGTGTGGGATTCCCGTCAAACGCCTGCAATTCCTTTACGCAGTCCGGAAGCCTGCTTAATTCTCGGAGTTCTAATTCACTCCTAGGAGGAAGAGGTGGTTCAACTTGGCTAGCTTCCGTGGAGGAAGAGCCAGTTTTACTTTCAAGCAGCCTTATCTTAGCTTCCATGGCCTTCATCTGATTAACGGTCGCGTTTAAAGTTCCTCCATTTTTTGGTACGACAAATTAAGTGAAACAACCTCAACAAACAGATTCCAAGATATTAATCTTTCTTTTTTTTCAAATAGCACTTATACCTTTTGTCTGGCAAAAATAAGGGAGTTACCACGCAAAATATTGAAAGTTAAATTTAAAATGAAAAACAAAACCTTCAATTCAAGGCTGTATTTTTAATATCAATTAATTATTTAGTATTTTTTATCGTACGTTACAATCGTCGTTTATTCACGTTTTAATTATTTCATTTTATTTCAATTCTTATATTTTTATTTATTTATTTTCTTAATATCTTGGCTCACGATAACTAAAAGCGAACTTCTTTCACAAATTTTCACATTTCATTTTTGCTTTCATATTTTCATTCATATTTCACTTTAATATTTTAATATTTATTTTATTTTTAATATTTTTTAATTAGGCTTAAGTTCATGAAATTTAATTTTTATTAAATTATTTTCGTGAAGAAAGAATTTTACAACATGAAAATTAATTAAAATTGTTATTGATAATCTTTCATTCTTGACGTGTAGAGTTGTGTCGTTCCGGAACGACCTAGTTCCATTGAACGATTCCCTAAAAGGAACGGTGCGGACTTTTTCAATAGTTAATTTTTTGTCGTTCCTCGTTCCGCAATTGCAATCCGTGGGATGATCACATGTATTTTTGTAGGGTTATTTTTTGTGTATTGATCAATGTTGCCGACTTTTGTGTATTTTTGTCGTGACATATAAAAATTTTCTAATTAAATCAATTACTAATGTGATCCAAAGCAATATATTTTAGCAATACATAATTCTTATGTAGGTAGTTGTTACGCCACAACATAAAAACAAACAATAACAAATTTTTGATTGTTGACGTTTTAACGAACGACATAGAAGTTTTTTCGTTCCACGTTCATTCATTGTTCAAAGTAAAAACCGGAACGATGAACGAAAGGAACGACCTAGTTCCTTTGATCTTTCGGATCGGTCGGAACGATTCCACAAAAGGAACGATTTTGCCCAACTCTATTGACGTGGCTCGGGCTCGAACCCTGGCCGGCAGGTTACCATGACATGTTTCGATCGCAACCACTCGATCTCCTCAGATGGATTTGCCGTCTTACACTCGCAGCCATCGACGACTGCTGACGTCACTAGTCAAACATCAATCCTTAAACCAAATTGTATTTTAACATTTGGTAGATCGAAATTTGCTTTCCTGAATGATTATCCATTTTAATTGATTTTACATGTTTTTCCTTTACTTCTGTTTTTTCGTACTTTCGTCAAGAATTTTTCTTGAAGTCCAAGTACATTTTTTGTTTTTTCACTTTGTCTTTCACTTTTCTGTTGACCTTTCCCAGCACAACTCGAAGGACAAATGTACACACAGAGCTCGTGCCTTAGCTTGAACAATAATTAGTATTGTGGTTATTTTGTTGAACTATCTATGGTTTTTAATCAAAATTTTTAATATTTTTTAATTAGGCTTAAGTTCATGAAATTTAATTTTTATTAAATTATTTTCGTGAAGAAAGGAATTTTACAACATGAAAATTAATTAAAATTGTTATTGATAATCTTTCATTCTTGACGTGGCTCGGGCTCGAACCCTGGCCGGCAGGTTACCATGACATGTTTCGATCGCAACCACTCGATCTCCTCAGATGGATTTGCCGTCTTACACTCGCAGCCATCGACGACTGCTGACGTCACTAGTCAAACATCAATCCTTAAACCAAATTGTATTTTAACATTTGGTAGATCGAAATTTGCTTTCCTGAATGATTATCCATTTTAATTGATTTTACATGTTTTTTCCTTTACTTCTGTTTTTTCGTACTTTCGTCAAGAATTTTTCTTGAAGTCCAAGTACATTTTTTGTTTTTTCACTTTGTCTTTCCCTTTTCTGTTGACCTTTCCCAGCACAACTCGAAGGACAAATGTACACACAGAGCTCGTGCCTTAGCTTGAACAATAATTAGTATTGTGGTTATTTTGTTGAACTATCTATGGTTTTTAATCCAAATTTTTAATATTTTTTAATTAGGCTTAAGTTCATGGAATTTAATTTTTATTAAATTATTTTCGTGAAGAAAGGAATTTTACAACATGAAAATTAATTAAAATTGTTATTGATAATCTTTCATTCTTGACGTGGCTCGGGCTCGAACCCTGGCCGGCAGGTTACCATGACATGTTTCGATCGCAACCACTCGATCTCCTCAGATGGATTTGCCGTCTTACACTCGCAGCCATCGACGACTGCTGACGTCACTAGGCAAACATCAATCCTTAAACCAAATTGTATTTTAACATTTGGTAGATCGAAATTTGCTTTCCTGAATGATTATCCATTTTAATTGATTTTACATGTTTTTTCCTTTACTTCTGTTTTTTCGTACTTTCGTCAAGAATTTTTCTTGAAGTCCAAGTACATTTTTTGTTTTTTCACTTTGTCTTTCCCTTTTCTGTTGACCTTTCCCAGCACAACTCGAAGGACAAATGCACACACAGAGCTCGTGCCTTAGCTTGAACAATAATTAGTATTGTGGTTATTTTGTTGAACTATCTATGGTTTTTAATCCAAATTTTTAATATTTTTTAATTAGGCTTAAGTTCATGAAATTTAATTTTTATTAAATTATTTTCGTGAAGAAAGGAATTTTACAACATGAAAATTAATTAAAATTGTTATTGATAATCTTTCATTCTTGACGTGGCTCGGGCTCGAACCCTGGCCGGCAGGTTACCATGACATGTTTCGATCGCAACCACTCGATCTCCTCAGATGGATTTGCCGTCTTACACTCGCAGCCATCGACGACTGCTGACGTCACTAGTCAAACATCAATCCTTAAACCAAATTGTATTTTAACATTTGGTAGATCGAAATTTGCTTTCCTGAATGATTATCCATTTTAATTGATTTTACATGTTTTTTCCTTTACTTCTGTTTTTTCGTACTTTCGTCAAGAATTTTTCTTGAAGTCCAAGTACATTTTTTGTTTTTCCACTTTGTCTTTCCCTTTTCTGTTGACCTTTCCCAGCACAACTCGAAGGACAAATGTACACACAGAGCTCGTGCCTTAGCTTGAACAATAATTAGTATTGTGGTTATTTTGTTGAACTATCTATGGTTTTAAATCCAAATTTTTAATATTTTTTAATTAGGCTTAAGTTCATGAAATTTAATTTTTATTAAATTATTTTCGTGAAGAAAGGAATTTTACAACATGAAAATTAATTAAAATTGTTATTGATAATCTTTCTTTCTTGACGTGGCTCGGGCTCGAACCCTGGCCGGCAGGTTACCATGACATGTTTCGATCGCAACCACTCGATCTCCTCAGATGGATTTGCCGTCTTACACTCGCAGCCATCGACGACTGCTGACGTCACTAGTCAAACATCAATCCTTAAACCAAATTGTATTTTAACATTTGGTAGATCGAAATTTGCTTTCCTGAATGATTATCCATTTTAATTGATTTTACATGTTTTTTCCTTTACTTCTGTTTTTTCGTACTTTCGTCAAGAATTTTTCTTGAAGTCCAAGTACATTTTTTGTTTTTTCACTTTGTCTTTCCCTTTTCTGTTGACCTTTCCCAGCACAACTCGAAGGACAAATGTACACACAGAGCTCGTGCCTTAGCTTGAACAATAATTAGTATTGTGGTTATTTTGTTCAACTATCTATGGTTTTTAATCCAAATTTTTAATATTTTTTAATTAGGCTTAAGTTCATGAAATTTAATTTTTATTAAATTATTTTCGTGAAGAAAGGAATTTTACAACATGAAAATTAATTAAAATTGTTATTGATAATCTTTCATTCTTGACGTGGCTCGGGCTCGAACCCTGGCCGGCAGGTTACCATGACATGTTTCGATCGCAACCACTCGATCTCCTCAGATGGATTTGCCGTCTTACACTCGCAGCCATCGACGACTGCTGACGTCACTAGTCAAACATCAATCCTTAAACCAAATTGTATTTTAACATTTGGTAGATCGAAATTTGCTTTCCTGAATGATTATCCATTTTAATTGATTTTACATGTTTTTTCCTTTACTTCTGTTTTTTCGTACTTTCGTCAAGAATTTTTCTTGAAGTCCAAGTACATTTTTTGTTTTTTCACTTTGTCTTTCCCTTTTCTGTTGACTTTTCCCAGCACAACTCGAAGGGCAAATGTACACACAGAGCTCGTGAATTAGCTTGAACAATAATTAGTATTGTGGTTATTTTGTTGAACTATCTATGGTTTTTAATCCAAATTTTTAATATTTTTTAATTAGGCTTAAGTTCATGAAATTTAATTTTTATTAAATTATTTTCGTGAAGAAAGGAATTTTACAACATGAAAATTAATTAAAATTGTTATTGATAACCTTTCATTCTTGACGTGGCTCGGGCTCGAACCCTGGCCGGCAGGTTACCATGACATGTTTCGATCGCAACCACTCGATCTCCTTAGATGGATTTGCCGTCTTACACTCGCAGCCATCGACGACTGCTGACGTCACTAGTCAAACATCAATCCTTAAACCAAATTGTATTTTAACATTTGGTAGATCGAAATTTGCTTTCCTGAATGATTATCCATTTTAATTGATTTTACATGTTTTTTTCCTTTACTTCTGTTTTTTCGTACTTTCGTCAAGAATTTTTCTTGAAGTCCAAGTACATTTTTTGTTTTTTCACTTTGTCTTTCCCTTTTCTGTTGACCTTTCCCAGCACAACTCGAAGGATAAATGTACACACAGAGCTCGTGCCTTAGCTTGAACAATAATTAGTATTGTGGTTATTTTGTTGAACTATCTATGGTTTTTAATCCAAATTTTTAATATTTTTTAATTAGGCTTAAGTTCATGAAATTTAATTTTTATTAAATTATTTTCGTGAAGAAAGGAATTTTACAACATGAAAATTAATTAAAATTGTTATTGATAATCTTTCATTCTTGACGTGGCTCGGGCTCGAACCCTGGCCGGCAGGTTACCATGACATGTTTCGATCGCAGCCACTCGATCTCCTCAGATGGATTTGCCGTCTTACACTCGCAGCCATCGACGACTGCTGACGTCACTAGTCAAACATCAATCCTTAAACCAAATTGTATTTTAACATTTGGTAGATCGAAATTTGCTTTCCTGAATGATTATCCATTTTAATTGATTTTACATGTTTTTTCCTTTACTTCTGTTTTTTCGTACTTTCGTCAAGAATTTTTCTTGAAGTCCAAGTACATTTTTTGTTTTTTCACTTTGTCTTTCCCTTTTCTGTTGACCTTTCCCAACACAACTCGAAGGACAAATGTACACACAGAGCTCGTGCCTTAGCTTAAACAATAATTAGTATTGTGGTTATTTTGTTGAACTATCTATGGTTTTTAATCCAAATTTTTAATATTTTTTAATTAGGCTTAAGTTCATGAAATTTAATTTTTATTAAATTATTTTCGTGAAGAAAGGAATTTTACAACATGAAAATTAATTAAAATTGTTATTGATAATCTTTCATTCTTGACGTGGCTCGGGCTCGAACCCTGGCCGGCAGGTTACCATGACATGTTTCGATCGCAACCACTCGATCTCCTTAGATGGATTTGCCGTCTTACACTCGCAGCCATCGACGACTGCTGACGTCACTTGTCAAACATCAATCCTTAAACCAAATTGTATTTTAACATTTGGTAGATCGAAATTTGCTTTCCTGAATGATTATCCATTTTAATTGATTTTACATGTTTTTTCCTTTACTTCTGTTTTTTCGTACTTTCGTCAAGAATTTTTCTTGAAGTCCAAGTACATTTTTTGTTTTTTCACTTTGTCTTTCCCTTTTCTGTTGACCTTTCCCAGCACAACTCGAAGGACAAATGTACACACAGAGCTCGTGCCTTAGCTTGAACAATAATTAGTATTGTGGTTATTTTGTTGAACTATCTATGGTTTTTAATCCAAATTTTTAATATTTTTTAATTAGGCTTAAGTTCATGAAATTTAATTTTTATTAAATTATTTTCGTGAAGAAAGGAATTTTACAACATGAAAATTAATTAAAATTGTTATTGATAATCTTTCATTCTTGACGTGGCTCGGGCTCGAACCCTGGCCGGCAGGTTACCATGACATGTTTCGATCGCAACCACTCGATCTCCTCAGATGGATTTGCCGTCTTACACTCGCAGCCATCGACGACTGCTGACGTCACTAGTCAAACATCAATCCTTAAACCAAATTGTATTTTAACATTTGGTAGATCGAAATTTGCTTTTCTGAATGATTATCCATTTTAATTGATTTTACATGTTTTTTCCTTTACTTCTGTTTTTTCGTACTTTCGTCGAGAATTTTTCTTGAAGTCCAAGTACATTTTTTGTTTTTTCACTTTGTCTTTCCCTTTTCTGTTGACCTTTCCCAGCACAACTCGAAGGACAAATGTACACACAGAGCTCGTGCCTTAGCTTGAACAATAATTAGTATTGTGGTTATTTTGTTGAACTATCTATGGTTTTTAATCCAAATTTTTAATATTTTTTAATTAGGCTTAAGTTCATGAAATTTAATTTTTATTAAATTATTTTCGTGAAGAAAGGAATTTTACAACATGAAAATTAATTAAAATTGTTATTGATAATCTTTCATTCTTGACGTGGCTCGGGCTCGAACCCTGGCCGGCAGGTTACCATGACATGTTTCGATCGCAACCACTCGATCTCCTCAGATGGATTTGCCGTCTTACACTCGCAGCCATCGACGACTGCTGACGTCACTAGTCAAACATCAATCCTTAAACCAAATTGTATTTTAACATTTGGTAGATCGAAATTTGCTTTCCTGAATGATTATCCATTTTAATTGATTTTACATGTTTTTTCCTTTACTTCTGTTTTTTCGTACTTTCGTCAAGAATTTTTCTTGAAGTCCAAGTACATTTTTTGTTTTTTCACTTTGTCTTTCCCTTTTCTGTTGACCTTTCCCAGCACAAATCGAAGGACAAATGTACACACAGAGCTCGTGCCTTAGCTTGAACAATAATTAGTATTGTGGTTATTTTGTTGAACTATCTATGGTTTTTAATCCAAATTTTTAATATTTTTTAATTAGGCTTAAGTTCATGAAATTTAATTTTTATTAAATTATTTTCGTGAAGAAAGGAATTTTACAACATGAAAATTAATTAAAATTGTTATTGATAATCTTTCATTCTTGACGTGGCTCGGGCTCGAACCCTGGCCGGCAGGTTACCATGACATGTTTCGATCGCAACCACTCGATCTCCTCAGATGGATTTGCCGTCTTACACTCGCAGCCATCGACGACTGCTGACGTCACTTGTCAAACATCAATCCTTAAACCAAATTGTATTTTAACATTTGGTAGATCGAAATTTGCTTTCCTGAATGATTATCCATTTTAATTGATTTTACATGTTTTTTCCTTTACTTCTGTTTTTTCGTACTTTCGTCAAGAATTTTTCTTGAAGTCCAAGTACATTTTTTGTTTTTTCACTTTGTCTTTCCCTTTTCTGTTGACCTTTCCCAGCACAACTCGAAGGACAAATGTACACACAGAGCTCGTGCCTTAGCTTGAACAATAATTAGTATTGTGGTTATTTTGTTGAACTATCTATGGTTTTTAATCCAAATTTTTAATATTTTTTAATTAGGCTTAAGTTCATGAAATTTAATTTTTATTAAATTATTTTCGTGAAGAAAGGAATTTTACAACATGAAAATTAATTAAAATTGTTATTGATAATCTTTCATTCTTGACGTGGCTCGGGCTCGAACCCTGGCCGGCAGGTTACCATGACATGTTTCGATCGCAACCACTCGATCTCCTCAGATGGATTTGCCGTCTTACACTCGCAGCCATCGACGACTGCTGACGTCACTTGTCAAACATCAATCCTTAAACCAAATTGTATTTTAACATTTGGTAGATCGAAATTTGCTTTCCTGAATGATTATCCATTTTAATTGATTTTACATGTTTTTTCCTTTACTTCTGTTTTTTCGTACTTTCGTCAAGAATTTTTCTTGAAGTCCAAGTACATTTTTTGTTTTTTCACTTTGTCTTTCCCTTTTCTGTTGACCTTTCCCAGCACAACTCGAAGGACAAATGTACACACAGAGCTCGTGCCTTAGCTTGAACAATAATTAGTATTGTGGTTATTTTGTTGAACTATCTATGGTTTTTAATCCAAATTTTTAATATTTTTTAATTAGGCTTAAGTTCATGAAATTTAATTTTTATTAAATTATTTTCGTGAAGAAAGGAATTTTACAACATGAAAATTAATTAAAATTGTTATTGATAATCTTTCATTCTTGACGTGGCTCGGGCTCGAACCCTGGCCGGCAGGTTACCATGACATGTTTCGATCGCAACCACTCGATCTCCTCAGATGGATTTGCCGTCTTACACTCGCAGCCATCGACGACTGCTGACGTCACTAGTCAAACATCAATCCTTAAACCAAATTGTATTTTAACATTTGGTAGATCGAAATTTGCTTTCCTGAATGATTATCCATTTTAATTGATTTTACATGTTTTTTCCTTTACTTCTGTTTTTTCGTATTTTCGTCAAGAATTTTTCTTGAAGTCCAAGTACATTTTTTGTTTTTTCACTTTGTCTTTCCCTTTTCTGTTGACCTTTCCCAGCACAACTCGAAGGACAAATGTACACACAGAGCTCGTGCCTTAGCTTGAACAATAATTAGTATTGTGGTTATTTTGTTGAACTATCTATGGTTTTTAATCCAAATTTTTAATATTTTTTAATTAGGCTTAAGTTCATGAAATTTAATTTTTATTAAATTATTTTCGTGAAGAAAGGAATTTTACAACATGAAAATTAATTAAAATTGTTATTGATAATCTTTCATTCTTGACGTGGCTCGGGCTCGAACCCTGGCCGGCAGGTTACCATGACATGTTTCGATCGCAACCACTCGATCTCCTCAGATGGATTTGCCGTCTTACACTCGCAGCCATCGACGACTGCTGACGTCACTAGTCAAACATCAATCCTTAAACCAAATTGTATTTTAACATTTGGTAGATCGAAATTTGCTTTCCTGAATGATTATCCATTTTAATTGATTTTACATGTTTTTTCCTTTACTTCTGTTTTTTCGTACTTTCGTCAAGAATTTTTCTTGAAGTCCAAGTACATTTTTTGTTTTTTCACTTTGTCTTTCCCTTTTCTGTTGACCTTTCCCAGCACAACTCGAAGGACAAATGTACACACAGAGCTCGTGCCTTAGCTTGAACAATAATTAGTATTGTGGTTATTTTGTTGAACTATCTATGGTTTTTAATCCAAATTTTTAATATTTTTTAATTAGGCTTAAGTTCATGAAATTTAATTTTTATTAAATTATTTTCGTGAAGAAAGGAATTTTACAACATGAAAATTAATTAAAATTGTTATTGATAATCTTTCATTCTTGACGTGGCTCGGGCTCGAACCCTGGCCGGCAGGTTACCATGACATGTTTCGATCGCAACCACTCGATCTCCTCAGATGGATTTGCCGTCTTACACTCGCAGCCATCGACGACTGCTGACGTCACTAGTCAAACATCAATCCTTTAACCAAATTGTATTTTAACATTTGGTAGATCGAAATTTGCTTTCCTGAATGATTATCCATTTTAATTGATTTTACATGTTTTTTCCTTTACTTCTGTTTTTTCGTATTTTCGTCAAGAATTTTTCTTGAAGTCCAAGTACATTTTTTGTTTTTTCACTTTGTCTTTCCCTTTTCTGTTGACCTTTCCCAGCACAACTCGAAGGACAAATGTACACACAGAGCTCGTGCCTTAGCTTGAACAATAATTAGTATTGTGGTTATTTTGTTGAACTATCTATGGTTTTTAATCAAAATTTTTAATATTTTTTAATTAGGCTTAAGTTCATGAAATTTAATTTTTATTAAATTATTTTCGTGAAGAAAGGAATTTTACAACATGAAAATTAATTAAAATTGTTATTGATAATCTTTCATTCTTGACGTGGCTCGGGCTCGAACCCTGGCCGGCTGGTTACCATGACATGTTTCGATCGCAACCACTCGATCTCCTCAGATGGATTTGCCGTCTTACACTCGCAGCCATCGACGACTGCTGACGTCACTAGTCAAACATCAATCCTTAAACCAAATTGTATTTTAACATTTGGTAGATCGAAATTTGCTTTCCTGAATGATTATCCATTTTAATTGATTTTACATGTTTTTTCCTTTACTTCTGTTTTTTCTTACTTTCGTCAAGAATTTTTCTTGAAGTCCAAGTACATTTTTTGTTTTTTCACTTTGTCTTTCACTTTTCTGTTGACCTTTCCCAGCACAACTCGAAGGACAAATGTACACACAGAGCTCGTGCCTTAGCTTGAACAATAATTAGTATTGTGGTTATTTTGTTGAACTATCTATGGTTTTTAATCAAAATTTTTAATATTTTTTAATTAGGCTTAAGTTCATGAAATTTAATTTTTATTAAATTATTTTCGTGAAGAAAGGAATTTTACAACATGAAAATTAATTAAAATTGTTATTGATAATCTTTCATTCTTGACGTGGCTCGGGCTCGAACCCTGGCCGGCAGGTTACCATGACATGTTTCGATCGCAACCACTCGATCTCCTCAGATGGATTTGCCGTCTTACACTCGCAGCCATCGACGACTGCTGACGTCACTAGTCAAACATCAATCCTTAAACCAAATTGTATTTTAACATTTGGTAGATCGAAATTTGCTTTTCTGAATGATTATCCATTTTAATTGATTTTACATGTTTTTTTTACATAATTTAATAAAAATTAAATTTCATGAACTTAAGCCTAATTAAAAAATATTAAAAATTTGGATTAAAAACCATAGATAGTTCAACAAAATAACCACAATACTAATTATTGTTCAAGCTAAGGCACGAGCTCTGTGTGTACATTTGTCCTTCGAGTTGTGCTGGGAAAGGTCAACAGAAAAGGGAAAGACAGAGTGAAAAAACAAAAAATGTACTTGGACTTCAAGAAAAATTCTTGACGAAAATACGAAAAAACAGAAGTAAAGGAAAAAACATGTAAAATCAATTAAAATGGATAATCATTCAGGAAAGCAAATTTCGATCTACCAAATGTTAAAATACAATTTGGTTTAAGGATTGATGTTTGACTAGTGACGTCAGCAGTCGTCGATGGCTGCGAGTGTAAGACGGCAAATCCATCTGAGGAGATCGAGTGGTTGCGATCGAAACATGTCATGGTAACCTGCCGGCCAGGGTTCGAGCCCGAGCCACGTCAAGAATGAAAGATTATCAATAACAATTTTAATTAATTTTCATGTTGTAAAATTCCTTTCTTCACGAAAATAATTTAATAAAAATTAAATTTCATGAACTTAAGCCTAATTAAAAAATATTAAAAATTTGGATTAAAAACCATAGATAGTTCAACAAAATAACCACAATACTAATTTATTTTATTTATTAAAAATAAGAGATTGCACATTTTAATTTCATAGATAATTCTTCTTATAAATTATAGAGAGTAAGGATAATTCGTATTGAATTGTTTTGCCAATCCCTTCAGAGTTTCGAACCAGCTCTTGACGAGTACGGACGTGTATCAGTGAGTAAGAAAAAAAAATAAAAAATAAAAAAATTCGAAGTGAAAAAAAAACATTTGTAATAGGTGAAAAAAATAAATATTTGTAATAGCTGAAAAAAAAAACAATAACTAAGGTGCCCGAAGAGATTTGTGAATGAGCCTCACAAATACTCCCAATAAGGAGAGTAGGCTCAGCACAAATAGCAGAAATGCGTATATTGTTGTAAGCTCCCCGATTAGGGTAAATGGATACCTTACGTATGACACAAAACATCCCAGCGGACGAGCTTGTGGTGGCACATCCATAATTGTGCACAAACACATCAGACACTTACCATTGCCAGAGTTCGAAGAAGATTGTATCCAGGCCACATCTATAAATCTTACTGATTTCAATCTAACGTTAACATCCGTTTATTGTCCCCCGAGGCACAAAATTGTACACGATAAATTTCTCAACTTCTTCTCCACATTGGGCCAGAAATTCATTGCTGCTGGCGACTACAACGCTAAACATACACATTGGGGCTCCAGACTTATTAGTCCTAGAGGTAATCAGCTATACAATACCGTAACTGCAAATAATTTTGATGTGGTATCGAGTGGTGAGCCTACCTATTGGCCAACCGACTTCAATAAGCTACCAGACCTTATTGACTTTGCTGTAATTAAAAACATCAAGCGCGATCAGGTACTAGTTAGTTCCTCCTATGATCTTTCGTCTGATCATTCACCTTCAATCCTCATTTTAAAAGGTAACTCTGACGCCGCAGCTGCAAACTTTATTTCCTATCCAAACAGAAACACAAATTGGTTAAAGTATAAAATGTATGTGAGCTCTCACCTATCACAGTGCATTCCCCTAAAAAATTCATCTGACATCCAAATAGCTGTCGACCGATTTACAGAAGTCTTGGATACTGCAGCAAGAAATGCAACCCCAATCAAGCGGACAATTAAACGTGCTCCTTACAATACATCGACGGATATAGAGACCCTTATCAGAGAAAAAAGGAAGTTAAGAAGACAATGGCAAAACAGTCGTTCCCCAACCGCTAAGGCCCAACTACAATTATGCCTGACCATTCTTCGCAACAAATTGAGACAGAACCACGAGTCTGCAATAGAAGGCTATCTAAACAGCCTAGACGCCACAAAAAACTCCAATTATAGCTTATGGAAGGCTGTACGGCATATGAAATGCCCTATAACCCAAGAATCTCCATTAAGATTGGAAAACTGCACTTGGGCCAAAAACACAGATGAAAAATTAAACGCTTTCGCGGGCCACCTTGAGAAAGTTTTTACGCCACATGATGCACATACTTGTTCCTGTCGTCCAATCATTCCTGATAAGGTAAACCATCCATTAAAATTTAACATAATTCAAGTAAAATCTGCAATAGAAAAAGTGAATATTAGAAAATCTCCCGGACCTGACCGCATCACAAGGTCAATGATAAGAAACCTACCATCGTCTGCTTCCAGAATCTTGCTGCTCATTTTTAACGCTATATTAAGAGTCGGATACTTCCCATCCTCATGGAAGAAGTCTATAATTGTTATGATTCCCAAGCCAGGAAAAGATGCTAGCCAGGTTGCGCCGTACAGACCGATAAGCTTATTGTCAATCCTATCGAAGCTTTTCGAAAAAATATTCGTTTTAAGTATAACTCCTCATCTAAATGAACACGACATCATCCCGGATCACCAGTTCGGATTCAGAGCGAAACATGGTAAAATAGAACAAGTGCATAGAATTGTCACCCTTATAAGATCGGCGTTTGAGGAAAAGCAATACTGCTCAGCCCTGTTTATAGACATTTCCCAAGCATTTGACAAAGTTTGGCATGATGGGCTACTCATCAAAATAACACGAATGCTTCCTCAAAACACTCACAAGCTTCTGGAGAGCTATCTAACAGGCAAAACATTCATAGTAAGGTCGCAAGATAAATACTCCCCCCTCAAGAAAATTACTGCTGGTGTTCCCCAAGGCAGCATATTAGGACCGCTTCTATATATAATATACACAGCGGATATGCCAACAAACCTGATCACGCATACCTCTACATTTGCAGACGACACAGCATTTATTAGCGTTAACCATGATCCAAAAGTCGCATCGCAAAATCTGCAGTCCCATATCAATGAACTAGAGGCCTGGCTAGAAAAATGCAGAATAAAGGTTAACCCGGCTAAATGTGCTCACTTAACTTTCACGCTCAGAAGACAAACGTGCCCAGCTGTAAAAATAAATAACATCACTGATAGAAAACCATGTTAAGTACTTGGGAATTCATATAGATAGACGCTTGACCTGGTCTCGTCATATTGAAGCGAAAATAACGGCTATGAAACTTAAAGCAGCTCAACTACATTGGCTTCTCGGTGGAAACTCAAACTTGTCTTTAGACAACAAAATTCTTTTATATAAGTCCATCATAAAACCAATATGGACATATGGCATCCAATTATGGGGTACTGCATGTGCATCTAACATCCAAAAGCTTCAAAGAAGACAGTCTAGAATATTACGACAAATTGTCTGCGCCCCATGGAATATACGTAATGATATTATCCACAGAGATCTCAACGTCCCCACTATCCAGGAGGAAATTAAAAAATATTCAATAAGTTACATCGATAAACTAATGGCCCACCCTAACTACCTCGCTCGGGGTCTGCTTCAGTTCGAAGGTCACCAGAGGCTAAAAAGAACCGATACTTTGAGCCTAACTAGAAGACATTTTTAAAATTGGAATACAGCAATTAGTGGTTACACTGGTAACAACTAATAAACAACAAATAGAATTAAGATTTGAATACATATTGTAAATTTCGACAAGAAAGATTCAATAATAAAAATTAGTTAAAAAATAAAAAAAAAAAAAATCCCTTCATTCTTAATTCTAAAGAAAATTTTATTTTTCTGATTTTAAGGCGCTCTTATTCCTTTCGTACTGTGCTTTTATTTTTTTATATTATCAGATGTACTTAGTTATAGTCTTTTGAGCGGAGGATCGCATAGTCCTGTTTCGAAGGCATACGCCAACGTACTGAGGTACGATTTGTCTCACCTTCATTCTTAATTCTAAAGAAAATTTTATTTTTCTGATTTTAAGGCGCTCTTATTCCTTTCGTACTGTGCTTTTATTTTTTTATATTATCAGATGTACTTAGTTATAGTCTT
This sequence comes from Pollenia angustigena, assembly GCA_930367215.1. Classification (NCBI taxonomy): domain Eukaryota; kingdom Metazoa; phylum Arthropoda; class Insecta; order Diptera; family Polleniidae; genus Pollenia; species Pollenia angustigena. The sequence continues at coordinate 1,844,020 of OV884061.1, read as the reverse complement.
TTGAGCGGAGGATCGCATAGTCCTGTTTCGAAGGCATACGCCAACGTACTGAGGTACGATTTGTCTCACCCTGTGAACCCTCCAACTGTCACCCTTAATTACCATATGTAAAGTATGACTAGGTTCCCATTAAGTAGCGCAGGCTCTTATGTTAACTACAACTGACAGGATTTCTGCTGAGTAGCGTAGGAGCTTACGTTTACTACGACTTGCAGAAGGAGCCATCTTTAACCTTCTGTAATTTCGAATTAACGAAAAGAGTGTTATGAAGGAGAATTTCACATTTTCTCAAAAGCCAATCATTATTATTTTATTTGTGACATAATTATTTTTTACGCACTGGAGTGCTCGGAGTTCGAGATCGCAGCACGCTGACACCACAAGGATGTCATATTGGTCACAGTTTGTTATAGCACAATACTCGCCTTAATATCCTTTTTCAAAAAAAATTACTTTTTTCATCAATTTGCTCTCGTTTTTTTAACACCTTTTTTTATTTTTATGTTATTTCCTTTTTATAACTGAATTCAGTTATTTTTTATTTTGCATATATTATATTCTGGAATTCATCTTTTAAAGCTGTTTCGCACTTAATTCATTGTATTATTTGGCATTATTTTTATTATGGTCCTTTTAGTTGGATGATCGTTTTCTCCGGTTTCGAACGATAATCACCGACGTACTAAGGAACGATTTAGCTCACCCCGCGATTTTTCCAACATTTCAATTATTAAGCGAACGAGGAATGCTCCGATCTTACTGGGTAGTGTAGGTTCTTAAGTTTACTACAACTTGTAAGAATCTGTGAGTCTATTCTCGCTTTTTGAAGGAAATATACGCGTTTTTCCAAAAGGACATATTTTATTTCATTATGTAAGTGACATAAAAAAAATTATTTTTCACATTTTACAGCGCAATAGCTTCTTAAAATTCCACTTCTTTCAATTTCCTTATGTTATTCTCACAGATATTCTATTAAAAAAAAACCCATATTTTTATTTTAAAAAAATTGTTATTATTATAATTTTTTTTCATTGATTTTTTTATTTTAATTTTACTATTTTTCACTATTATTTTTGCTTAACAAGATTCAAATTTAAATATATTTCCTTTTATGTTTCAGGATTGTTTTTCTTATTTACGACAACTTAATTTTTCTTTTTTTAACAATTTTCCACTTTTATTTTCGCTTTACAAGATTCGAATTTTAATATATTTCCTTTTATGTTTCAGGATTTTTTCTTATTCACGATAACTTTCGCGAGCCAAGATACAAAAGGTTTAATTCAGGACCCGGCACGTCCTTTATTCCGACTGGCCGGTCCCTGCTCGTGCGCCAGTTAAACAAGGAGAGATCCTTGTTTTAAAAAAAGTACGGTCAGGCTACCCAAGGGGCCTGACCGGATGTGTACTCACACGTCAAAAAAATAAAAGAAGCGTTAAAGTTTAATTAAGTACTTTATTGATTCACAGCTAGAATTGAATTGAATCTTATTCCTAACTTAATTTATAATTACAATTTTACTGTGGGAAAATGCTTACTTGTGCAAGTCGCATTGCAACACGCGCAGACTTTAATTATGCTGAGTTGCAATGTGATTTCACAATACTTATTATTGAGCTTAAATTAGGTATTAGTAAAAGCGGATCATGTTACAATACGCGCTGACATAAAATATGATGAGTTGCAGTGTGGTTTCGCAACAAGTGTTCTTAGCACATTAACTGAGGTGTTAACTTAAATTAGCAAAAAAACATATAAACAAATAAGCAAATAAGCAAATTAACATATAAACAAATAAACAAATTAACAAATAAACGAACAAACGATTTAACGAATAAACAAATTAACAAATAAGCAAATAAACAAATAAACAAATTAACATATAAACAAATTAACAAATAAACAAATTAACCAATTAACAAATTAAAGAACAAAAGAATAAACAAATTAAAAAATAAGCAAATAAACAAATAAACAGATAAACAAATTAACAAATAAACGAATAATCAAATAAACAAATCAACATATTAACAAATAAACGTATAAACAAATTAACAAATTAACAAATAAACAAATTAACAAGTTAACAAATAAACAAATTAACAAATAAACAAATTAACAAATAAGCAAATAAGCAAATTACCAAATTAACAAATAAACAAGTTAAAAAATAAACAAATTAACAAATAAACAAATTAGCCAATTAGCAAATAAACGAACAAACGAATAAACCATTTAAAAAATAAGCAAATAAACAAATTAACAAATAAATAAATTAACAAATAAAGGAATAACCAAATAAGCAAACTAACAAATAAACAAATTAACCAATTAACAAATAAACAAATGATCAAATTAACAAATAAGCAAATAAACATAAAACATAAAACAAATTAACAAATAAACAAATTAACAAATAAACAAATTAACAAATAAACAAATTAACAAATAAACAAATTAACAAATAAGCAAATAAACAAATTAACAAATAAACAAATAAATAAATAAACAAATAACCAAATTAACAAATAAACAAATAATCAAATTAACAAAAATATATACTTTAGTATCACAACGGTAGCATTGTTTTTCAATAATCACAGAGGTAACACTGTTCTTTTACATGTGTACTTAAAAGGTAGTATAAGTATTACATCCAATACAACAACAGGCATAGGCAAATGGGATTTAAAAGTTATCAGCTGTTTCTTAGTAGCCACCTTGGTTATAATATTCAAAAACAATGAAAAACGCAAAAGCACTGACCGTAGTATGGCAATATTCTGCATTGTAATTTTAATTTAATATAAAAAATTTGGATATTTCAAAATAGTCTATAGCTTATGCGATATATAGAGATGACTTATTAATAAAGGGAATTAATTTAAAATTTAAGTCTAAGAAAAAAAAAATTATGGTCTCAAACTATGCATGTACTCAAAGAATGCTCCTGATATGCGATTAGTTTGAGACATGTCCTCAAAGAATGCAAATGTGCTCAAAAAATGCCTTGCATCGTAAATGTGTACTCAAAATATGCATTTTTCATACATATATGTATATGTATATGTATATGTATATGTATATGTATATGTATATGTATATGTATATGTATATGTATATGTTTATGTTTATGTATATGTATATGTATATGTATATGTATATGTATATGTATATGTACATGTATATGTATATTTATATGTATATGTATGTATATGTGTATACCATGTATAATCATTATCATGTATGTTTAATATTGATATTTAAATATTAGGAATACGCAAATTCATGGAATAATTCAATTTTTAAATAAAGTTAGAGTTACAAAAGAAATTAACAACTAATAATTAATTTATGAATAAAATGGTAATAAAGTTAGTATAATTCAAGGATAAAAAAAATAAATTCAAATATACGCCGGTTTTTGTCCTTACCTCCGCCACTCTGACCTTGCCATCCTGGCCTTCTACTACGCGGACGACTATCCCGGTCAACCATTCTTGGGGAGGGAGATTGTCCTCGTGGAACACCACTATTTGTCCCACTTGTAGATTGGGTTGTGCTTCTCGCCTCTTGCCCTTGTCTTGCAACCCCAGGACGTAGTCTTTGGACCAAGCTCGCCAAAACCACTTCTTCGCCATTCGCCATCGCTTCAAGCACCTCAGCTTGCTGTCGTTGACGTCTCCGACGGATTCTGGCGGCAGCGAACGCAGACGCTCTCCTATTAGAAGATGCGCTGGCGTTAACGCACTCCCGTCATTCGGGTCTGGTGACAGCGGTCCAATTGGTCGGCTGTTGAGCACCGCCTCTACTTCTACGAGCATCCATTTCTTCCTGCGTCAGCATGGCATTGCCTACAGCTCGTAGAAGTAGGTACTTCGCTTGTTTTACGGCTGCTTCCCACAGCCCTCCGAAGTGAGGAGCCCTGGGAGGTATGAAGCTGAAGTCTACCCTGTGCGATGCTGCGTATGACACGACGTTCCTCTTGCTCTTCTCGAAAGCGTCTACGAGCTCCTTGAGCGCTCGGCTGGCTCCTACGAAATTGGTGGCGTTGTCGCAGTTCACTTTGCGTGGAAGTCCTCTCCTGGCAGCAAACCTTTTCAAAGAAAGAATAAACGCATTAGTAGACAAATCAGACACTAGTTCTAAGTGAACAGCCTTTGAAGTAAAACAAACATAAACTGCTATATACATTTTTATTGGAGGTTCGACCGCGAATTCGCAATGATATATTCACGGGACCACAAAAATCTACGCCGACTATTAAAAACGGCCGTAGAGCTCTCACCCGCTCGGTGGGCAAATGACCCATTATTTGCGTCATAAGCTTTGGTTTATAGCGATAACAGTGAACGCTTTTACGCACTATTCTGCTACACTCTTTTTTGGCATTTACAATCCAAATGGTTTCTCTTAAAAGAGCAATCAAAGCCTTCGCTCCAGCGTGGCAGTTTTCGAGGTGCAGATTTCGTAAATACAAGGTTACAAAGAGTGTTTTTTTGGTAACAACAGTGGGAACCTTGAATTGTACGGTAATGGTGCATTAAGCAACCTCCCACCTACCCTAATTAGTGAGAAGTTTCGTTTATTCTCCGTGAAATTGTGTATAAAGGGTGTTAGCCTTTGTATATTTGATGGCAACACCGAAATTTCTGTAATTTAGCAATCTCCTCAGAAAAGTTTTCTTTCTGGACAATTTCTACGACACGATATAAAGCCCAATTCATTTCTTTAGCAGTACGGTTTTCGCATTTTGAAACTTGTCGTTTCTTGCAAAAATCGATGAATCGTAGCACATAGCTCACGATTCTTAATATTTTTTTAAATGAAGAGTGATCTTCGACCAATTTTAAGAAAACAGTTTTTGAACTCTCTACTGCAACGAAAACATTAACTTTTCTTTTCTCCAATGAAACTTGTTCCTCTGTTAAGTCAAAATGACTGTTAACAGGCCACATAGATATATAAGTTAAAAGAAATGACGGACAATTAAGCCAAATTGAATTCTTTAGTTCATCTACATCACATCCTCTTGATACAATGTCAGCCGGATTTTGTCGAGTAGGCACGTGTCGCCATGAAACGCGGTCTGACCATTCTTGTATCTCAGCAACTCTATTTGATACGAATGTCGTTAGACTGTATGGATGAGTTTTAATCCAATGTAAAGTTATTTCTGAATCAGTCCAGAAAGTTTCACTCTCGATTTCAAAGCTTATTAATTTTTTAATTCGATCCCACAATTTTGCTAATAAGTGCGCTGCACACAGCTCAAGTCTCGGAAGAGATTTTGTCTTGAGTGGGGCCACTTTCGATTTTGCTGTCAGCAATCGACAATGAACTTTATCAAAATTGCTACTTCTTACATATAAGCAGCATCCATATGCTCGAATTGATGCATCTGAAAATCCATGTATTTGGACTGATGCTGAAGAAGTAGTGTGAACGAATCTTTGGATTTGAATAGAATAAATTTTCAACAAATTCTCTTTAAAGTTTTCCCATGCAGTATTTAGTCGCATGGGTATTGATTCATCCCAGTCTAATTTCTGAATCCAAAGTTCCTGAAGTAACATTTTTGATTTAGTTATGATTGGGCATAAAAGTCCGAGAGGATCAAACAATCTTGAAGAAACCGACAAAATATTTCTTTTTGTTGCTTTTAAATCTTCAAAATTATTTTCCAAATGAAACTTGAACGAATCATTCTTCGGGACCCAATGTATGCCCAATGCTTTAGCTGAATCGGAATCATTATGTAACAAATTTTCCATGTTATCGGAAACATTAAAATCGGGATGATTTGAAAACCATTTTGTTAAGTTAAATCCAGCTGAACTCAGTATTTGAGTCACCTGATCTCGAATAGTTTCGAGCTCTTCAAAACTATCGGCTCCAGTTAATAAATCATCAACATAAAAATCATTGCGTAGAACTTTAGCCCCAATAGGTAAAGTCTCTTTATACAAATCGCTCAAATATATGAGACATCTGATTGCCAAAAATGGTGCAGAAGAAGTTCCGTAAGTAACGGCGTTCAAGCGAAACAATTGAATTGGCTCAGATGGATTTTGCCTCCAAAGGTTTAGTTGTAAATTTCTATCGTTATCGCGTATTAAAACCTGGCGATACATTTTCTCAATATCAGCAGTGATGACAAATTTATGAAATCGAAAACGGAGAAGAGTAGCGTATAATTCTTCTTGTACAGTACGTCCAACCATCAAAATCTCGTTAAGAGATGTACGTGAAGAAGTTCGACACGAAGCATCAAAAACTACCCGAAGTTTGGTAGAGCTGCTTTGAGGTCGTAAAACACATTGATGCGGTATAACATAGTGAGAAGAATTCAATATTTGATTGTGTGCAATTGACATATGGCCTGAATCGGCATATTCCCTCATAAATTCGTGATACATTTGCTTCATGTTTTGATCACTTGAAAGTTTTCGTTCCAGCGCTAAAAACCGTCTTTTAGCCGTATCAAAGGATGATCCGAGAAGCTTAGTATCCGATTTAAAGGGAAGTGAGACTTCAAAACGTCCTGAAGTTAATCGCCGTATTGTATTTTTAAAATGTTTCTCACAATTTAGCTGTTCATCTGTAAATATAATATTGGATAAATTTGGAATTTCTTCCAGTTCCCAAAATTTACGAGCAGTTGCATCAATGGCCTGCTCGTTTTCTAAAATGTCGCTTACATGACAAACATGTGAACATGAGCTCTGTGACTGATTATATTTTCAAGCTACAATCCAGCCAAACGCGGTCTTTTGCAGTACTGGAAGGCTCGGTTTATTTTTAATTTGCCCAACGCAAAAAAGTTCAAAGAACATTTCGGCGCCAATTAACAAATCTACCTTTTGAGGTTTATAGAAATCAGGATCTGCTAGTTCAATATTTTTAGGAATATTCCAGTTAGTCGTGCAAATCTTGCGATCTGGTTGAAAGTTCGTAATTGAACTTAATACCCAAAGCTTTGAAGAAAAATGCGTTGAATTAACCCTTGACATAACTGTAATATCCATATTTGTCTTAGCAACCGAATTTATTTCGCCTATACCTGTTAAATTTAGTCTGCATCCTTTTCTTTTAATGCGAAGTCTTTGAGCTAGTTCCTCAGTTATCAAATTAGTTTGAGAACCGGAATCCAATAATGCTCTAGCAAATACAAAATCACCTGAAGAGCTCTTTACTTTAACCACAGCTGTGGCAAGAATAACATTTTCCTCAGATTTTGCGTGATTTACTGCAGAGTTAGAACAACCTGGCAACTCTTGGGAAACATTTCTTGAAAAATTTCTTGATTCAGAAACAGTATTTGTATTTTGAGCATCAGAACTATATCGATGTAGAAGTGTATTATGTGCTCCGCCCCATACTCTGCATTTCTGAGCAGTACATCTAGCAACAGTGTGGCCTTTTTTAAGACAATTTATACATCCCGGCGCGGCTTTTATAAATTCAAATCTTTGAAGCACAGGCACGGCAGTGAAATAAGGGCAATTATAGATATTGCGATCAGCAGACTTACAAAACAAGCATTTTTCAGCAGGTTGTTTAGGCTTCGTTACAGCTAGTGATGTTTTAGAAGTATTTTTAGGTACATAATTTTTGTTTTTGAAGTTTTTGGGTTTTGCACCAAGATTCATCAGAGGAAATGTGCTGATAACTTTTATTAAGCATACTCTCACAGTCAGACCATAATGGGAGCCTTTCGAAGTCAAGCTGTTCTTCCCACTTGGATTTAGTTACTGGATCAACTTTCGACATCAAATTAATTAAAATAGCGTTTGAAATCTTTTTATCATCACAAATTGACATTAATGAATCATAGCAGAAACCGTATCTATCATGCTTCGCAAAGCTGAAGCCGAAGGTTTAAAAATCTGAGGGAGATCAAATAATTTAGAAATATTTTTCATAAAAATTAAACAATCATTATCATAAACCTTTTTAAGGCTTGCCAAAGCTTTGGGATAGTTATCTTCTGTAACTTGAAAAGCTTTTACAGTACCTAAAGCTTCGTCAGTTAAGCATGATATCAAATGATTAAATTTTTCGATATCTGTCAAATTGGGATCATTGTGGACCAAATTCTCACAAAGGCTCATAAAATTTTTAAATTCGGAATATTTTCCGCTGAACTTAGGGAGCCGCATATTTGGAAGCCTGGAATGATGTGGTTGATAAAATGACGAGTCCTGTAAACTTGGTCTTTTATTTTTGGCCTGAAGACTTAATAATAAAGACTTCGTGGTCACACAAAGATCTTCAAGCTCGGGTCTATCATCGTTTGTGGGATCTAAAGAATCCAATTCGGATTGAAATTCCTTAGCTTGAGAGATGTGATCCTTAAAAATTTTCATTCTACAATCGATCTCAAAAGGATTAAACGAAATGGTTTTTTCAAGTATAGATCTTTTTATCCTTTCAATATTTTGAACCACTTTGGCCTTTTTTTGCAATACTTTTTCCAAATTATCAGATATTGGACTTTGGTGTTTTTTACCGCCCGCCATTTTTGGTAAAAATTAAAATCAGAAGAATATTATCCAATGTTATTAAGTTTATTTCTCAAAACAATTTTCCTTTATTAACTAAATTATCAAAATTTCTTTAAAAAAATAAAATTCTATCCAAATTGTTTTGGAGGCAATATTCTTCACACACAGTTTAAATAAATGCAAATTATTATTTTTTCAATATACGCTAATATCAAATTATGAACAAATTAAAATATTCACAACTAATTTAAATTGTGAACTCGCCAGCTGATATTATGTTCTAGAAACTGTTCCCTATATTTAATTTTAATATTTCCGCAGATAAAAAGTTTCCTCATTTTTTTTTTGTTTTTCAACTGAAATTACGAAATTCTCGTTGGTACAGCTTTATCCGTGAAAAGCAAACAGCCTTTGGTCACAATAATTAAATTATTTTCTAATTATCCACACCAAGAATCCAGATTATTAGTTAATTTAAATTTGTATTTATATTAAAATTTATATTAAAATATTATACGAATTTATTACAATTCCCTTACGTATCGATTATTGAAAAATCGTAAACGTAACGTAAACAATCTTTTTAACTAATCTGGCAGCTTTGTTTTGTTTGCAAGCAGTGGCTACGCTATACTTTAAGCACATATATTAACGGAATGGAACTTGAGTATATTTAAAACAACAACAAGTTGTACACAAACAAAAATAAATAAATAAAACAATTGTAGAAATTTTTTCTTTTTAAAACAGAAATAAAATATTTTCACTCACGAAAAAAGTGTAAATACAAATTAAATATTTTGTTTATAGAATCTATATTTTCCTTTTAATAAAAGCCGACGGTGTATTAAAATTTATGCGGTGTTTTTTTTTTTTTTTTTATTATTATTATTATTTTTGAGTTTTTGTGATTGTAATTTGTTTCACTTATTAGGGCGTATATGTTCACAAATATGAATAATTAAAAAATTTTAATTGAAGCGTAAAAAATATTTTTGTGTTTTCTTTTTACTCGCAATTATGCGGAAAAGTTAAGTTCGAAATAATTTAAAAAACTCTTTGATCTGAATAATTTACAGATTATGGAAAAATTAACACAATATTGTTTACGCTTTTACCTCTGATTCAGATAATCCAGAATCACTGTTACTCCCTTGTTGCTGGTGGTTTGGTCTACAATTACGGCAGCGGCAGCGACGAGGCATTGGTATTGGCACTTGTTGAATTGTTTATAAAATCAACCCTTATTTTTGAAGTATTTTTCAATTCAACTTTTTGTTGCACTTTAGTTGCTGTCTATTATTGGCTTTTTTATAACAAATGTTATTATTATTTTTTGAAATAAATTATCAAAAATAAACTGCCAAAGTAGATTTGTTTTTATTGTTTTTGAGAATATTTTTTTTTAACACTTGTGTAATTGTTTATTTATGGTTTCGTATTAATTTAACAAAAATCCATACACTTTTTTTTTTTTTTTTTAAATGATCAGAAACCACAAATTTTTCGTTTTTATTTTAAACTAGATATTTGTAATCACTTTAAACTGTCCCTGCTCGGGCGCCAAAATGAAAATCCTTAATATTTTTTAAGGACAAAACAAAAATTGAAATTCAAGTAAATTATGAATTTCAAAATACTAAAATATTTGGGAGGTTTAAAATGATTTTTTCCGAATTTAATAAAAACGCAACTATCTCGATTTGTAAGTATTCAACAACTGTAACTATTTATTTTATTATTTATTTCATTTGTACGTTTTCTTTTCTTTTCAGCTGAACAGTTACATTTAACATTTTGTGGATACCATGTATAATCATTATCATGTATGTTTAATATTGATATTTAAATATTAGGGATACGCAAATTCATGGAATAATTCAATTTTTAAATAAAGTTTGAGTTACAAAAGAAACTAGCAAATAATAATTAATTTATGAATAAAATGGTAATAAAGTAAGTATAATTCGAGGATAAAAAAAATAAATTCAAATATATAAAAAAAACCTTATGGGGAGAAAACCATCATAGGCCAAAAAATTCCACGTCCAAACAGTATATGTATATGTATGTATATGTATATGTATATGTATATGTATATGTATATGTATGTATATGTATATGTATATTAGAGTTGTGTCGGTCATGAACGAACTAGTTCAATTGAACGGGTCAGTCAGATGAACGATGAACGGCCGTTCAGTTTCATCGTTCAATTCCGTTCAATCGGTCACTTGCATGGATCACTTAGGTCTTTTTAGTCAGTCGGTCACTTGTTTACCAAACAACTGGTTGAAAAGAAACAACAATACTATTGTGATGTATATGTGATGCCAGTATAATATTATTATTTCATTTACTCATTGCCACATTCTTTTACACATTTTCATAATACGATCAGGGTTGTCAAGTTTCTCGGCGACTTAATTTTCAATTTGGCGACATGCGATTTATTTTTGGCTGATTTTAAAATATATGGCGATTTTGTTGTAAATTTGATAATACTAACTGCCTATTTCACGATGTCAATCGAACGTTTACGTTCGCACAAATAACATGTATACCAAAAACAAATTTTTTAATTTTGTTTTTGATTTATATGTTATTTGTGCGAACGTATACGTTCGAGTGACATCGTGAAATAGGCAGTTAGTCCCAATTTACACTAGGGACATTTCTTGCCGGATATTTTTTGAATTTTCTTTTAATTTTACCTGAAGAGTTTACATATGAAACATTAGAAGTCAGACGGAAATTAATACTTGTATGTAAACTACAAAAAGTAAGAAAGAGAAATGAAAAAAATGTCCAGTACAGATAGTCATGTACTAAACACTCTACCTTTTCGACCCCTCGCCATCAAACTTCGTCTGTACCGCAAGAAATGTCCCTAGTGTAAATTGGGACTAATGGGTTTTAAAACGCGTTTAAGCTAAATGTTATTACATTAGAGATGATTAAGATGACAGATTATTAAGAAAAAAACCCAACAAACAAATTAATATTTCTTTTAAGTATTAAAAATGGATAAAAAATACTTTATAAAGTTATCAGAAGGTTATTTTAAACATATTAATGATAAAATTGTAAAAATTTATGAATTATTTAAGAAAAAAAAAAAAAACAAGACGTTAAGCAGAGTTAAAGAGCCCAAGTGTGAGCATAGTATAAGCCATGAATTTGTTTTGAGACTCGTGTACAAATTTACCGTTTGTTATTTGGAAATACGATTTCAATGTTGTATTCCATGTAATATAAATTAGTTTTTGAAAAAATATATAGCTATAAGGATATGTCCGGTACGTACCATTTTAAAGAACTCTTTATGTGCATGTTATTCCAATTGTTAATGTCTGTGTTGAAAGAGTTATTTTTAATAATTAACTCCGCTAAAACTCGCTTTCAAAATTGAGTGCAGTATAAACTTCTTGGCACATTATTACGAGCTATAAATTATATGAATGTAAATAGCACGTTAATACCTTCACATGATAACTGAATCGTACACATTGTTTTCCAAAAAAACAGTAAGAATGCCTTACCGGTGAAATGTATAGCATTTTAGATATATATCCAATATTTATTTAATACTAACCACAAGAAATCGTTTTGCTGCTTTAGTTAGACTATTGTAAACTATTGTACCTTTTTTTTGTTCACCAAACATTTTAATTAAACAATTTATGTATCAACGCGACTTTTTCCCATTTTTGGCAAATTTTAGCAAATAGGAAGTTCGGTTTGTGCTTTGTTGTGATACAGACGTGTATTTTTAACCCCAAATACGTTTTGAACTATTAATTAATCATATTTGATTTTGTAATATACGCAGCGAATGGACGCTTAAAAATAAATTATATATTTTGTTATTTAAATTATTTAACATAATAGTGAACAATTCAAACGATAAAATTAAATAAAGAAAAATAGTAAAAATATATACATACGTATGAATGTTCATACATGTGTATGCATACATACTCTCAACAAAAAAATTTTTTTTCTTGGTGTTGTTGTAAAAACAATAAATAATACAAATATTTAAAGCACAGCAAACGGTGAAAAACAAAAACAACTCTTTGCATGAGTAAGAACAGTGAAACAACGCTAAGGCAAAATGAAAGAAATGTTTATGTGACCGTTCAGGCAAACGAAAATAATGCTGAAATAAATAAAACAAAACAAAACAATATTAACTATCTAACGGCTAAGCCTATTATTCGAACACGTTCTCTATCACCCTCGGTGTTTACAAAAACGGTGAATAGTGATACATTAAAAAATATTAATCTGTCTTTGGGGACAAGTGTTGTAGCGTCCGCAAGTATTACCGCGGCGGAAAAAACAATCTTAGTTAGAAATGATACCATAAACTCAAATACAGACGCAATGGAGAACCCTTTAGTGAAAAATTGTCAAAAGCCTCAAATACAAGTTGGTATGGACAGGTATATAACAGTGCTTAAACGGGGTCGCAGCCCTACCTCTTCAGCAGTTGCTTCGGCCTCAAAAGTAACATCTTTTGATAGAATAAATTCACAAAACCGTTTTGCAATTCTTGAGGACGAGTCCCCAGAGGCACCAAACGTCATAAAATATTCTAAGCCACCCCCAATATATCTTAGGGAGCAAAACTCAAGTGAGTTAATAAAGAGCGTGATCTCGGTAATTGGTGAAAATTCTTTTTACGTAGCGGCAATCAAGCGTGGTAATATAAACGAGACAAAAATACAGGTTAATCATGAGAATGATTTTCGCAAACTAACAAACCAATTTGAATCCATTAAAAAAAGCTTTTATACATATCAGCTGAAGAGCAGCAAAGGCCTTCAGGTAGTGATTAAGGGCATAGACTCGAGCGTGGACCCTGAAGAAATTAAAACCTTTTTGGAAGAGAAAGGCTTTAAAATAAAAAACGTTACAAATATCAAAAATTGGGAAAAAATCCCCAACCACTATTTCGAGTGGAGCTAGAACCTGGCGACGTTAAGCTTTAAAAAAATGAAACGCATCCTATTTACAATTTAAAATATATTCTCTACAGAAGAATAAATATAGAGGAGCCGCACAAAAGAAATGGTCCCGTTCAATGTCTCAACTGCCAAGAATTTGGCCATACTAAGGCCTACTGCTATTTACCCCCTGTTTGCGTAGTATGTGGTGAATTACATGGTACAGTCCAGTGCGATAAGTCTAAAAATGACCCCAATGTAAAAAAATGTAGCAACTGTGGCGGCAATCACACTGCCAATTATAGAGGATGTCCTGTATATACCATCGTCAAGCAGTCGGCTGGACCGAAAACTAATCCCCCTCAAATGCAGGTACCAAATCAAGCAAACACTAATGACACTCAGGCTCCGCAGCCTAGTAATAACAGAACCTCTTATGCTAAAGTCCTAAAATCAAACCATGTGCCAATGCAAGGTGCTTCGCCAAGTAATGATGAAACTCCAGTTTCTAATTTAAGTCGTCTAGAAAAAACCATGGAAACTTTAGTGCAAACAGTAAATAATTTTACAAACACAATGGGTAATATGATGCAGGAGATCCTTAGAATGCAAACGATGTTATTGCAAGCTGTACTTAACAAACCATGAACTGTTTAAAATTTTGTTTTTGGAACGCAAACGGCATCCGCCAACATAAAAATGAATTAGAATACTTTCTTAAAAATAAACAAATTGATGTCATGATGGTTTCTGAAACTCATTTGACCTCAAGAAATACGTTTAAAATCAATGGTTATATACTATATGATACCAAGGACCCTCGAGATAGAGCTTGTGGAGGTTCTGCCATTTTGATAAAAACCCGAATCAAACACTACCTGATGTGTGATCATCGTGAAGATTATCTCCAAGCAACGAGCATTTGTATTAAAGAGCTGAATCGAAACATAGTAATCTCATCCTTATACTCACCACCTAGATTTGCAATATCAGAAAGCCAATATTATAAATATTATAAGTCATTGGGGCCCTGTTTCCTGGCTGCTGGCGATTATAACGCTAAACATACCTTCTGGGGTTCACGACTAATAACACCAAAGGGTCGTGTTTTGTATAATACAATCTCTAAAATGAATTTAAATGTCGTCGCGAGCGGACAACCAACATATTGGCCTGCTGATCCGCAAAAAATTCCAGATGTCATAGATTTCGGAGTGGTTAAAAACATCCCCACAGAAACGATTCAAGTTGAACCTTCGTTAGAATTATCCTCTGATCACACACCTACAATAGTTACTATAACAAACACCAATAGAATCGTATCTCCCTCTGGTTACATAGCGACAACAGCTACACAAATAAACTGGTTAAAATATAAAAAATATCTCAGTACCCATTGCACAGAAAGTATTCCGCTTAGCACGCCGGAAAATGTGGATCTCTCTATTGTCAATTTTGACAGTTATCTTAAACTAGCTGTTCAACATTCCAGCAAAACCCTCAAAAAAACCAATTATAACAAAATATATTTTGCAGATGTCGAGCGCCTCTTGAATGAAAAAAGGAGAGTGCGAAGAGAATGGCAATTGCAAAGATCCCCTCAACTTAAAAATGAATTAAAAGAGTGTACAAAAAGGCTAAGAAAATTACTGCAGACTCAGAAAACGGCTTCCGTAGAAAAATATCTTAAGGACAGGGATGCAACTCCACAATCAGGCTACTCATTATGGCGGGCAGCTAGAAACCTCAAAAGACCAGTTATCTCGAAACCACCATTAAGAAACTTGAATGGAAGTTGGGCAAGAAATGATAATGAAAAAGGAAACCTGTTTGTAAATCATTTGAAAAACGTATTTACCCAAAATATACCTGACGATACAGCGCACGAGTTGCCGCCTGTTAATGTTAGAGCAGCTATCCCCCTAAGATTTGAGATAAGGGAATTAGAAAGGGCTATTTGTGAATTAAACACCAAGAAGGCACCTGGTATTGATAAAATCAGTAACAAAATGCTTTTGGAGCTACCTCGCATAGCAAAGAAAATTATTCTTTATATTTTTAATGCTATTTTACGACTTGAATACTACCCTCAAGAATGGAAGGTCTCCTTAATAACGATGATACCAAAGCCAGGAAAAGATCACACAAAAGTTGAGTCATATAGGCCTATTAGCTTATTATCTAATATATCAAAGCTGTTTGAGAAGCTCTTAGCGTCAAAATTAACCCCAATTTTAAATGACAATGGGTGTATACCCAATCATCAATTCGGCTTCAGAAGAGAGCATAGCACAATTGAACAAACCCATCGGATAGTAAACGCCATATGAAAAGCCTTTGAAGAAAGAAAATATTGCTCCGCTCTTTTCATAGATGTTTCTCAAGCTTTTGACAAAGTCTGGCATGTAGGCTTGTTACATAAGTTGAAGCTAAACCTACCGGTTAATACACACAAGCTGTTAGAAAGCTACCTGGTCGGTCGAAAATTTATTATTAAAGAAGGCGATTTTTTAAGTTCTCCTCAGCCAATTGAAGCTGGAGTCCCTCAGGGAAGCATCCTGGGCCCACTTTTTTACCTTATATATACCTCGGACATGCCAACAAACAATCACACCCTAACCTCAACTTTTGCTGATGATACAGCTTTTCTAAGCGTACACGAGAACAGTCGTGAAGCATCTCGATACCTGCAGAATCATATATTTCAACTAGAACTGTGGTTTAAACAATGGAGAATAAAGGTCAATGAGCAAAAATGCGTACATATAACATTTACCTTGCGTCGGGAAACATGTCCCCCTATTAAAATCAATAATCAACTAGTGCCTCAACAATCGCATGTCAAATATCTCGGTATTCATCTAGATCGGCGTTTAACATGGAAATGCCATATAGAAGCAAAATTAACCCAAATGAAACTAAAAGCAATTCAAATTAACTGGCTTATTGGAAGAAATTCTGTTCTTAGTCTCGACTGCAAACTACTACTTTACAACGCTATTTTAAAGCCAATATGGTGCTACGGTATTCAACTTTGGGGCACTGCCTCGGCCTCAAATATCGAAAAAATTCAAAGGCGCCAAAATAAACTTCTTCGATTAATTACAGCTGCCCCTTGGTATGTTAAAAACTCAAATATCCACAAGGATCTCAATGTGCCACTGGTAAGGACTATTATTACGAAGTATGCGGTAAAATATTTGAAAAGGCTAGAGTTGCACCCAAATCCACTAGCACGAAATATTTTAAATGATAGCGGCCACTCTCGCCTAAGAAGAAGAGACACTGCAGAACTTACCCATTAAGATGAGCGAGAAACACCTACATATGTGAACAGAACCCGTGATGAAGAAAATTTTTGTCTGGCACTGGCAGGACATAAAATAAAGCATTAGGTTAAGATTTGATTAGTTATTGTTAGTTCATATTTAATATATGAAGATTCAATAAATAAATAATGAAAAAAAAAAAAAAAAAAAAAAGGAAGATATTTATTTTTTAGGATTTATAAAAAATATTTTTAAAACTGTTAAAGATATATTTTATATTGTCAAAAACGCAAAAAAGGCTTTGGCGATTTTGAACAATAAATTTGTCAAAAAAGATCAAAATTAATCCGACAACCCTGGCTGCTATTCCCAATTTTACATGAGCGTTGCCAGTTGTTCTTAATATAAAACCCGCCAAATGCAAATTTTTTATTTGAGCAAAAAATTGTATACATATTTATTTCATTTATTTTTTAAATTAGACCTTAAAATAAATAACCAAATTCAATATTCGACAACTTTATTAATTAAAGCTTAGTCAAGTTTTAGAGCACGAAATTATTAGGGAAAGCCCATTTTTGATGTAGATTAACTAAAGCATTCGTTTATTAATGATGCCCCTAATTTTTAAAAAAGAAAGCTGGTCGTGTTCGTACCTAACAGTTAGTTCCGGTTCACACACGTCAAGTTTTACTCGTCAAGTCTTGAGCTTTTATGAGAGAAGGGAAAAGAGAATGCCATTTCATTTCCCCTCTCTCCAAAAAACTCAAGACTTGACGAGTCAAACTTGACGTGTGTGAACCGGCACTTATCTTTACCTATTTCAACAATCATTTAGCATATATGTTTTATCCTTCAGTTTTCATTAAAAAATGACAGCTTTTATACTATTAATTACTATGCACTGCTAGATTTCTTTTTGTAGAAATTACAGGCAAAAGACTGGTAAAATAAAAAAAAATATTAGTTTATAAGAATCTACTTATGCATTTAAATTGCTTTTATTTAACTTGCAATGTATGTTTGTGGGTAAAATCTTGCAACTCAAATTTAAAGCAGATTACTCGAACCGATTTAGCTGACATTTTGTAACATATGTTCAGTTTGGATGACAATGCATGGTTAACTGTGTAAAGTTATTATACATCTAACATGTATTGACAAGCAACATGCTTTTATATCATATAAATTTATTAATGACATTTTAAGTTCGAAAAACAGGCAGTAAAATTTTTTAAGTAATTATTTCTCTTTAAATAAAGTTACCTAAACATTTACAGCCGTATTCATAAACATTTTAAACTCCATTTCAAATCTGTTTTAAGCATAAATCGTTAAAATTGTATTCATAAACGAATATTACCTTAAAAACCCTATTTTAAACCTTTTGTAAATAAGCGAATTTTAAAATTGGTTCGACCCTTGTTTAAACCTATTTTTAAATGACATTTTTGCTTTTTGCTGTGTGTTTATGGTCATTTTGAACATTTTTGCGAGAAATTTTAAGACAATATATTATTATGTATTTAAACATTAAAAATAAAATGAAATTCAAAAATATGTATGTATGAAAAATGTATATTATTAATATATTTTTCAATTTCACAAATTAAAGCTCAAAAAATTATTAATTGTACATTATGAACTAGTGATGTGTAAACGATCAAAATAAATAAAATAAAACTCGTTACTTGAATACTTTTTGATATCAGCAATAAAATCATCATCTAAATTGCACTTTGTTTTGTTTTGTTAGAACTCTTTATTTTTTTAAATATAACTGAACAACCTAAACAAAAGCGGCAAGCGTTTTTTTAAAAATTAAAATTTTATTTAAATACAATTTCAATAAAACAAACCGACATAGCGATCTGTAAAATAAGATTTATCAGCCGGGTGGTTTCTAATTCGCTTTCTAATGGTTTGTTTCGTATAAATTGTATGCAAATGAGAAGTTTTGACATAGGTAGCTCAGTAAGAGACAACTATTCATATATAAAAAACAATTTTTTTCTCACACACGACAAAAAAAAATTTAGATACGAATACGAGTATGAATTAATAACCACTGTTTTACAGCATTATGATTCATGTGACAAATAAAATAGATAGCGTTGCCACCATCAAATTAAAAAATACGGTAAAACGTTTATTCGTTAAAATGCTGATTATGAATACGAATTTAAAAAAAAGCTTTTTTAGGCTTAAAATGTTTTTTAACTAAAATTCATCTAAAACCTGAATTATGATTTTTTTTATGAATACGGCTGTTAGAATATGAGAACACCAAACAAGTATGAAAACCGCCACGTTTAGCGAGAAATCACTACATATGGCAGCCCAGATTGTACTATGAAATTTTCTAAACAATGTGGTAAATTGCCACTGGCAATGTGTTAAAACAAATATGGTATACTGGTACAACATAAACATTTTAATAGTATTGTTTCTTTTCAATCAGTTGTTGGGTAAACCAAAAAACAACTCAGAATTTTTCGTTTATTGTTTTCTATTTTTGGGTACACTCAAAAAGTTGTACAGTAACTGAATGTAATTTACTAAAATCATTTTCCGTAGAGTTAAAACTTAATAAAATTTGTTATTTTATAATTAAACTAATTCTTTAACTATTTCTATATGTTTCTCCAAAAAATATATGTTCAGTTATTTTTTATGCATAAAATAAAACTGAAATACTTAACTGCAAAGATATTTTAAATTATTTTATTATTTACATACTTATAGGAACATGTGCACATAAATTAAAAAACACAAATTTTTCGCTGATTTGGGAGGTAATAATGACAGGTATAAATACTGTTTTAGCTGTTTTAGTATGTAATTTAAATTGAGTTAAAATTAATTGAAAAAACCTTTGAATGTATTTTTTGTAGTTTGTACATTGAAATAACAGAAAAATTTATTAATTTTTAAAGAATTTCTCCGTTTTAAAATTAACATTAAAAAATAGCCGCAAAATTCCTTTATTTTAAATGAAATTTCAGTTTTTCAAACTTAATATTATTTTGAATTTACCTACATAATATTTTGAGTGTAACATCAAACAAATATGCTATACTTGTTTCTTTTAACACATTGCCGTATTCAATCAATTGTGAATGAATGAACGAAATCCACAAAAGACCGACTGACACAAAATATAAACTGACCCAAAAGACAAGTGACCCGAAATGAACGACTGAACGAAGTGAACGAACTCGTTCACTGTTTTGAATTGGACGTTAATGACCGGTCACCTAAATGAACGATTAAGCCCAAGACTAATGTATATGTATATGTATATGTATATGTATATGTATATGTATATGTATATGTATATGTATATGTATATGTATATGTATATGTATATGTATATGTATATGTATATGTATATGTATATGTATATGTATATGTATATGTATATGTATATGTATATGTATATGTATATGTATATGTATATGTATATGTATATGTATATGTATATGTATATGTATATGTATATGTATATGTATATGTATATGTATATGTATATGTATATGTATATGTATATGTATATGTATATGTATATGTATATGTATATGTATATGTATATGTATATGTATATGTATATGTATATGTATATGTATATGTATATGTATATGTATATGTATATGTATATGTATATGTATATGTATATGTATATGTATATGTATATGTATATGTACATGTATATGTATATGTATATGTATATGTATATGTATATGTATATGTATATGTATATGTATATGTATATGTATATGTATATGTATATGTATATGTATATGTATATGTATATGTATATGTATATGTATATGTATATGTATATGTATATGTACATGTATATGTATATGTATATGTATATGTATATGTATATGTATATGTATATGTATATGTATATGTATATGTATATGTATATGTATATGTATATGTATATGTATATGTATATGTATATGTATATGTATATGTATATGTATATGTATATGTATATGTATATGTATATGTATATGTATATGTATATGTATATGTATATGTATATGTATATGTATATGTATATGTATATGTATATGTATATGTATATGTATATGTATTTGTATTAATACTCTGGACCTCCTCATATCGCGGTTGTATGTATATGTATATGTATATGTATATGTATATGTATTTGTATTAATACTCTGGACCTCCTCATATCGCGGTTGTGTTTTTAAAAAAGCTCCGAATTATTTTCAAATTTAAAAATATATACTGTGTAAACAAAAAGTTATTATACATCTAAATATTCAGAATTATTTATTCTATACAAAACTATATTTAAAAAGATAAACAATTAAATGAATCAAATAAAAATATAAATAAAAGTTTCTTGAGTTTTAAATTAAAACATAAATATTGAAACCAAAAGAACCTAAACAAAACAAAATAACAACAAATTATAGACTAGTGCTTTTAATAAACAAACCAACAAATACAAAACCTGTTTTCTGAACTTTTGTGTATTGTAATTGCTCATCTGCTTCACTTCTTATTTCTTTCGTTTACAACAACATCCATGTTAACAACAACATCGACTAAAGAGATAAATAAATAACATTACTTTAAATCATTAAATCTCAACTCTTAAATTTTCAATAACACCAATAAAATACTTAAAATTTCATATAATATTTAAATTCTTCTGTTACTCACTTTTAAATTCAAAAATTCTGTGAAACAATCTTACAAACATATATACTTAATCACGTTCATATTAAAAATAAAACTCTCTCTTGCTCTCATACTTAAAATAACTGTGTTGCCAAAAATTGTTGTTTTACATTTTATTTTTCTTAAATTCTGATTCGGATAATCGTTATTCCTATAAGAAATGTCGTGTATACTAAAAAACTGTTCTATAAAAAATGATGATGAAAGAATGATATCTTGTTGGCTCTGCAATGGTCTCTGCCATTTTAAATGTAGTGGTTTGTCTACGTTAGTAGCTGAAACTCTCATCAAGGATAATGGACTTTACTGGTGCTGTACTGCCTGCAGGAAAATTGGTGTGAGTTTCTATCGCTTTTTTCAGGGAACTTTAACACATTTTAAGGAAATTGAAAATGAAGCCGGAAAGCTGGCTGAACGTATTTCCACGTATGGTAAACTTTTTGAAGATTTTAAGTCGCTTGACAACTTAAAATCTCCTCCTCAATCTTCACCCAAACGTCGAAAATCTTCGAGAAAAAATAAAGAAACAAATGAAGTAATTTCTGTCGCTCCTGCTAACTGTGCTGCTTCATTGCTCTCAATACCTGGTACGGTGAGCCCTAAACCAGGTCCTGTTGTTGTTAAGTCTCCTGATTTTCCTTGTACATCATCTCAAGTCATTACCGGAGAAGCTTTACCTATCATTCAAAATTACAATAAAAACGAGCAACAAAAAAATCAATCCTGGCACTGTATCTCAAAACAAAGAAAATGACGGGAATATATCTAACACGCATAGAAATTGAGGAAATTGATTATTATATTAAATCTAAAATAAGCATGAGCTCTGGTATAACCGTCCATAAATTTACATACTCGCAACAGAGAAGCATAACATATTTTAAGATATCTGTCCCTTTTGACATTTTTAGTCAAGTTGTTGATCCGTCATTCTGGCCTCTTCATGTCTTAGTCCGTGAATATGAATATAATAATTACAATCGCAATATTGCTCATCTTCCTTCTCGTGTGTCAACTTTCTCAAAAAACTAAATAATATATCAGATTTTCAACTTTTTATTATTTACCAGAATGTTCGTGGTCTTAAATCCAAACTTTCAAACTTATATTTACAAAGCTTTAATTTAAATCATCATATTGTTGTATTCACCGAAACTTGGTTAAACAACAGTTTTTTGAACTCGGAAATACTTTGCAATAATTTTCATATTTTTCGTCGAGATAGAATTACAACTTCGACTGGTGGTGGAGTGTTAATTGCTATCTCAAACATTTTTCCAATGGAAGAAATAAAATTAGACATACCTTTTAATATCGAGTTCGTGGCAGTGTCTTTAAAGATAAATAACATCAAAATATTTATAACTTGTTCCTACATCCCACCTCATTCTGATCCAATTATCTACAAACAACATATAGAAGCAATTAAAAACGTAACTTTAAAACTCAGCCCCGTTGATTTAATTTTTGTGTTTGGTGATTTTAATTTGCCTAGTATTTAATGGGAATTTTCAGCTGAACATAGTTATTACTTGCCCACGCAAAGTAATGATATTGGAGATGAAGTTTTTAGAAATATATCAGATTTATATCTGCATCAAATAAATGGTATATGTAACATTTATGGGAAACTGCTGGATTTAATATTTGTGAACGAGCCAAATGAATGTATTGTAAACCGTATTGACCCTGTTACTTTGCCTGAGGATCTTTATCATCCTACAATAGAAATAACCTACAATTTATTTACTAATAACACAGTAAAGGAATATTCTAATTTAAACGAAAAAGTTTTCTGTTTTAATCGAGCAAATTACATGGAACTAAACAATCGTCTATTTAACACTAACTGGCTTCAATTGCTGACTACTTCGAATAGCTCGTCGTATTCTGTTGACGATTTGACCAATACTTTTTAAAAAACTATGCTAAGGTATATGGAGGAATGCATTCCTAAGCACTTACCACGTAACAAATCCGGCCCACCCTGGAATACTAAACAACTTTCGTCTCTTAAGAATTTAAAAAACAAATACTTTAAAAAACATAAAACCACAAGAGCTATTTTTTACTATGAAAAATATGCAGTTGCGCGTGCAGAACATAATTTGCTTAACACAGAACTGTATAAGATTTATCTCCGTAATGTTAAGCGAAACTTTGTTCACGATCCCAAATCATTCTTCAAGTTTGTTAATACCAAAAGGAAATCCACAGGATTTCCAAAAGTCATGAAATACCAAAGTTCCGAGTCTAGTGATGAATTAAAAATCAGCAATATGTTTGCCGACTTCTTTGCTTCTACATATTCCGATGCACTGTATGATGCTAGTAATGTCTACCCTTACAAGATAATTTTTAACCAAAATATATCTTCGTTTACTATCACTACCTCTCACATTCTAAACTGTTTAAAAAACGCTAAGTCATCATCTTTTAGTGGTCCAGATGGCATACCTAGTTGTGTTTTAAAAAATTGCGCAACTGCTTTAACGACACCTTTATCTATCATCTTTAACGCTTCTTTAAATTGTGGTTACTTTCCGAAAGTTTGGAAAGATTCATATATTATTCCATTGTTTAAATCAGGAAATAAATCGGATATTTGCAATTACAGAGGTATAGCCAAACTGAGTGATATTCCAAAACTTTTTGAAAAATGTTTAATGGATTGCCTCACTCATCAAGTTTCTGACTTATTGTCACCACGTCAACATGGCTTTCGAAAGGATTCTCTACTATGACTAACATTATCCATTTAACAACGTTAGTTAATAGAGATTTTGCCAATGGACACCACACTGACGTTATTTACACTGATTAAAGTAAGGCTTTCGACAAAGTTAATCATCCGCTATTGTTGAAAAAACTGGATGCAATGGGTTTTCGATAATAACTTCCTGAGCTGGATCAAATCATATTTGTCATGTAGAACTCAATCTGTAAAATTTAATACGGCAATTTCGGAAAAAATCAATGTAAAATCTGGAGTACCTCAGGGAAGCCACATTGGTCCAATTTTGTTCCTTCTTTTCATTAATGATTTGCCTGAAGCAGTTCAACATTGTAATGTATTGATGTATGCAGACGACGTAAAATTATTTTCGACTGTAAAACATCCTTGTGATCAACAGCATCTACAAAATGACCTGGATAGTTTTGACAATTGGTGTAAACTTAACTTGATGGAACTAAATTTAAATAAATGTAAACATATGCAATTCTCCAGAGTAAAAAAGTGTGCTAACTCCTACGTTCTTGGTGGCTGTACTTTACAACATGTTAGTGAAATAATGGATTTGGGAATATTGTTAGACAAAAAACTTAACTTTATCCAACATATAACGATGACTGTTAATAAATCCCGTAGCGTTCTGGCTTTTATTAAAAGATGGGCAAAGGAATTCAACGATCCCTTAACCACAAAAAGTCTTTATACTTCGCTCGTCAGACCAATTTTGGAATACGGCAGCATTATTTGGGACCCGATCTATATTATTCATAGTGATCGTATTGAGTCAGTGCAAAAACAATTTCTTATTTTCTGCTTAAGAAGTAAATATAGAGGATGCCTGGTATTACCTTCATATTCAACTAGACTAGCTGAAATAAATTTACCAACCTTAAAAAGCCGGCGAATGATGCTAAATATATCATTTATGGTCAATCTTATAAATGGTAGTACACATTCCGAATTTTTATTGAGTAACGTAACTTTTAATATTCCTCAACGTTCACTTCGTTTTTTCAACCCTCTATATGTCAGAACATGCCGAACAAACTTTGCGATGTCAGATCCAATAAGAACATTATGCAACTGTTTCAATGAAATGTATAACTTTATCGACTATTCTCTGAACATTAATATCATAAAAAGCAATATCATTTTATATGTAAATCAATAATGTTTATTCTAAACTTTCTTTCTTTGCTTAAATAAATTATTATGTTAATACATAAATACATTAAGTTAGTCTGTAAGGAATTTGTCCATAGACTTAAAAAAAAAAAAATTTAATTAAAAAAAAGAAAATATGTATACATATACATATGTATATGTATATGTATATGTATATGTATATGTATATGTATATGTATATGTATATGTATATGTATATGTATATGTATATGTATATGTATATGTATATGTATATGTATATGTATATGTATATGTATATGTATATGTATATGTATATGTATATGTATATGTATATGTATATGTATATGTATATGTATATGTATATGTATATGTATATGTATATGTATATGTATATGTATATGTATATGTATATGTATATGTATATGTATATGTATATGTATATGTATATGTATATGTATATGTATATGTATATGTATATGTATATGTATATGTATATGTATATGTATATGTATATGTATATGTATATGTATATGTATATGTATATGTATATGTATATGTATATGTATATGTATATGTATATGTATATGTATATGTATATGTATATGTATATGTATATGTATATGTATATGTATATGTATATGTATATGTATATGTATATGTATATGTATATGTATATGTATATGTATATGTATATGTATATGTATATGTATATGTATATGTATATGTATATGTATATGTATATGTATATGTATATGTATATGTATATGTATATGTATATGTATATGTATATGTATATGTATATGTATATGTATATGTATATGTATATGTATATGTATATGTATATGTATATGTATATGTATATGTATATGTATATGTATATGTATATGTATATGTATATGTATATGTATATGTATATGTATATGTATATGTATATGTATATGTATATGTATATGTATATGTATATGTATATGTATATGTATATGTATATGTATATGTATATGTATATGTATATGTATATGTATATGTATATGTATATGTATATGTATATGTATATGTATATGTATATGTATATGTATATGTATATGTATATGTATATGTATATGTATATGTATATGTATATGTATATGTATATGTATATGTATATGTATATGTATATGTATATGTATATGTATATGTATATGTATATGTATATGTATATGTTTATGTATATGTATATGTATATGTTTATGTATATGTATATGTTTATGTATATGTATATGTAAGTTAACACCTCAGTTAATGGGCTAAGAACACTTGTTGCGAAGCCATACTGCAACTCATCATATTTTATGTCAGCGCGTGTTGTAACATGATCCGCTTTTACTAATACCTAATTTAAGTTCAATAATAAGTGTTGTGAAATCACATTGCAACTCAGCATAATTAAAGTCTGCGCGTGTTGCAATGCGACTTGCACAAGTAAGCATTTTCCCACAGTAAAATTGTAATTATAAAATAAGTTAGGAATAAGTTTCAATTCAATTCTAGCTGTGAATCAATTAAGTACTTAATTAAACTTTAACGCTTCTTTTATTTTTTTGACGTGTGAGTACACATCCGGTCAGGCCCCTTGGGTAGCCTGACCGTACTTTTTTTAAAACAAGGATCTCTCCTTGTTTAACTGGCGCACGAGCAGGGACCGGCCAGTCGGAATAAAGGACGTGCCGGGTCCTGAATTAAACCTTTTGTATCTTGGCTCGCGAAAGTGAAAAATAAATAAAATAGAAAAATTAAGTTATCGTGAATAAGAAAAAATCCTGAAACATAAAAGGAAATATATTAAAATTCGAATCTTGTAAAGCGAAAATAAAAGTGGAAAATTGTTAAAAAAAGAAAAATTAAGTTGTCGTAAATAAGAAAAACAGTCCTGAAACATAAAAGGAAATATATTTAAATTTGAATCTTGTTAAGCAAAAATAATAGTGAAAAATAAAAAAATTAAAATAAAAAAATCAATGAAAAAAAATTATAATAATAACAATTTTTTTAAAATAAAAATATGGGTTTTTTTTTAATAGAATATCTGTGAGAATAACATAAGGAAATTGTCCTTTTGGAAAAACGCGAATATTTCCATCAAAAAGCGAGAATAGATCCTTACAAGTTGTAGTAAACTTAAGAACCTACACTACTCAGTAAGATCAGAGCATTCCTCGTTCGCTTAATAATTGAAATGTTGGAAAAATCGCGGGGTGAGCTAAATCGTTCCTTAGTACGTCGGTGATTACCGTTCGAAACCGGAGAAAACGATCATCCAACTAAAAGGACCATAATAAAAATAATGCCAAATAATACAATGAATTAAGTGCGAAACAGCTTTAAAAGATGAATTCCAGAATATAATATATGCAAAATAAAAAATAACTGAATTCAGTTATAAAAAGGAAATAACATAAAAATAAAAAAGGTGTTAAAAAAAGAGAGCAAATTGATGAAAAAAGTAATTTTTTTTTGAAAAAGGATATTAAGGCGAGTATTGTGCTATAACAAACTGTGACCAATATGACATCCTTGTGGTGTCAGCCTGCTGCGATCTCGAACTCCGAGCACTCCAGTGCGTAAAAAATAATTATGTCACAAATAAAATAATAATAATTGGCTTTTGGGAAAATGTGAAATTCTCCTTCATAATACTCTTTTCGTTAATTCGAGATTACAGAAGGTTAAAGATGGCTCCTTCTGCAAGTCGTAGTAAACGTAAGCTCCTACGCTACTCAGCAGAAATCCTGTCAGTTGTAGTTAACATAAGAACCTGCACTACTTAATGGGAACCTAGTCATACTTTACACCTGGTAATTAAGGGTGACAGTTGGAGGGTTCACAGGGTTAGACAAATCGTACCTCAGTACGTTGGCGTATGCCTTCGAAACAGGACTATGCGATCCTCCGCTCAAAAGACTATAACTAAGTACATCTGATAATATAAAAAAATAAAAGCGCCTTAAAATCAGAAAAATAAAATTTTCTTTAGAATTAAGAATGAAGGGATTGGCAAAAAATTCAATACGAATTATCCTTACTCTCTATAATTTATAAGAAGAATTATCTATGAAATTAAAATGTGCAATCTCTTATTTTTAATAAATAAAATAAATATTAAAATATTAAAGTGAAATATGAATGAAAATATGAAAGCAAAAATTAAATGTGAAAATTTGTGAGAGAAGTTCGCTTTTAGTTATCGTGAGCCAAGATATAAAGAAAATAAATAAATAAAAATATAAGAATTGAAATAAAATGAAATAATTAAAACGTGAATAAAATTTTATCGTTTTAGAAATCTGATCACATGTACGCGATTGCGACGATTGTAACGTACGATAAAAAATACTAAATAATTAATTGATATTAAAAATACAGCCTAGAATTAGAAAATTTCAAGGGTAAGTGCAAGGTTTTGTTTTTCATTTTAAATTTAACTTTCAATATTTTGCGTGGTAACTCCCTTATTTTTGCCAGACAAAAGGTATAAGTGCTATTTGAAAAAAAAAGAAAGATTAATATCTTGGAATCTGTTTGTTGAGGTTGTTTCACTTAATTTGTCGTACCAAAAAATGGAGGAACTCTAAACGCGACCGTTAATCAGATGAAGGCCATGGAAGCTAAGATAAGGCTGTTTGAAAGTAAAACTGGCTCTTCCTCCACGGAAGCTAGCCAAGTTGAACCCCCTCGTCCTCCTAGGAGTGAATTAGAACTCCGAGAATTAAGCAGGCTTCCGGACTGCGTAAAGGAATTGCAGGCGTTTGACGGGAATCCCACACAATATGTGTCGTTGATACATAGCGTTGAGGCGATCCTTAGCGACTATGAAATTGTTAGGAATAAGCCAATATATAGGGCAATACTGCAGAGTATTAGACAGAAAGTTAGGGGGGACGCAGATTCTGCCTTAGTTTCTTATAATATCTTTGATAACGACTGGACAAAAATTAAGGAGTGCTTATCGCTTCATTATGCCGACAAGAGAGATATTAGAACTCTTGAGCATCAACTAAATCAATTGCTTCAAAAGGGATCTAAGGTGGATGAGTACTATGATGCAGTGAATCATCAATTTTCTTTGATTATCAATAAGATAAAAACGGAAAATTACTCAAGGGAGACTGTGGACGTACTGGTCGAAACGTATAGGAACCGAGCTCTAGATGTTTTTGTTCGAGGCCTGAACGGTGATCTGTCCAGGCTTCTGATTATTCAAAGGCCAAAAACCCTTCCAGAGGCATACGCAATGTGTATGGAGATGCAAAATCTCAATTTGAGGAGTACGACTCTTCACCCGTATATTCGGAATCAGATAAGCGTTGCAATTAATACGATGTCTCGAAGGGAAATAATACCTCAGGTTCCGCCTAGACCTTTTATTCCTAATAGAAATGGGAATTTCGGGCAATGGAAATATTCTCCAAAACAACAAGATGCTCCATCAAGACCTTATGCTCCCAATCCTCAAGAGAAAATGGAAGTTGACCAATCCATTAGGTCAAAAAGAGTAAATTATATGAACAGGCCGGGTACATTTAAGAGGATTGCGAAATCAGAAAACGTAACTAATCCCTTTAAACAGCAAAGATTGTTTCACACCTATACGGAACGTAAAAACGCGCCTGAGTATAATTATGAACAACAAAATTGGCTAGTACCCTCTTTAAGGCAGGACCATGTTCCTGTACAATCCGTCGGAGTCGAAAGTGACAACGCGGAGGACGCTGAGATAAATTTTATGTCAGAGGCCTCCCTTCAAGCGTACCATATATAGAATACAAAACTAACGGGACGCTACTAAAGTTTCTAATTGATACGGGAGCCAACAAGAATTTTATAGGGTCTCACATTTGTGGTAGCGCTATACCTCTCTTTAAACCTTTTTCTGTAAGGACAGCGGCGGGAAATATTATTATTAGTCAAAAAGTTAATGGCAAATTTTTCGAATCAGCGGGAGTAGATACCATAGTAACATTTTACGTGTTGCCTAAACTAAAATCTTTCGACGGAATTATTGGGGACGACACTCTTAAAGAGATGGAAGCCATTATTGATAGGAAGAACAATATACTGACCATTAAATCCGGTATGGTCATTCCACTCAGGGAGAAATTTTCACAGGAGGTTAATAATATTACTCAAAACATGCCTGAGGAGGTGACATACAAACTAGGGAATCTTCTGGAGAAATTCGCTCCCTTGTTCGGTCCCCTTGAGGCCGGAGAAATGGCTACGACTTCAGTCAAGGCCGAGATTATAACATCTACTGATGAGCCTATATATACAAAAAGCTACCCATATCCTGCAAACCTCCGGTCTGTGGTAGAGGAACAGGTTTCTGAACTCTTAGAACAAGAAATTATCAGGCCCTCTAATAGTCCATATAACTCGCCGATTTGGGTGGTGCCCAGGAAACCCAAGCCGAATGGTGATAGACTTCAAAAGGTTAAATGCTGCTACAATATCTGATACATATCCCATTCCGGACATTAACTCCACTCTGGCTAGCTTGGGTGAGGCAAAATACTTTACGACCCTTGATTTGACGTCGGGATTCCATCAAATTCCAATGAATTTCCGAATATTCCGTTATTCCGAAGACCGCTTTCTCTACCTTAAATGGAAAGTTTGAATTTCTACGCCTGCCATTCGGCCTGAAGAATGCCCCGTCTATTTTCCAAAGAATGATCGATGATATACTCAAAGAATACATTGGGAAAATCTGTTACGTCTATATTGACGACATAATTGTCTTTGGGAAAAATTTTGACGATCACTTGGGAAACTTGGAAACTATATTTGAGAAATTGTTAGCTTCAGGGCTCAGGGTTAATCTGGAGAAAACTCAGTTTCTAAAAACGGAGGTATCTTTCTTAGGGTATATAGTCTCTGGTGATGAAATACGAGCTGAGCCAGGTAAGATGGAAGCCATCCAGAAGTTAGCTCCTCCTTCAACACTTAAGGACCTGAAAAGTTTTCTAGGTATGACATCATATTATAGGAAATTTATAAAAGATTACGCGAAGGTCGCCAAGCCATTGACGAATCTCACAAGAGGGGAGAACGCACAAATTAAAGCGAACATGTCCAGAAAAGTTTCTATCACTCTTACTGAAGAGGCATTGCAAGCTTTTAATGAATTAAAAACTTTGTTAATGTCATCTGAAGTTCTAGCATTCCCTGACTTTGATCAGCCATTTATACTGACTACCAATGCTTCTAATTATGCAATAGGGGCAGTCTTGTCTCAGGACCATATGAATGTCGATAGACCAATAGCATATATCTCCCGATCTTTGAGTAAAACTCAAGAAAATTATGCAACTAATGAGAAGGAGATGTTAGCCATCGTCTGGGCTCTAGACAACTTGCGCTCTTATCTTTACGGTGCGAAGAAAATTAAAATATTCACCGATCACCAACCGCTTACTTACGCGCTTGGTAATCAGAACCATAACGCTAAATTAAAAAGATGGAAGGCCAGAATAGAGGAATACAACTATGAACTCATATATAAACCTGGCAAGTCCAATGTAGTGGCTGACGCGCTTTTGAGACTGGGTTCCAATTTGAACCATATTGATACTCCTAGCGATGCTAGCACGGTAACAGCGTCTGAAATTGGCTCTGAAACCATAACGGCGGTCGAGGGCTTAGAAGAAAGATAATTTCAGTCTGACGCTACGGTACACAGTGCTGATGAGGATGGTAGTGACTTGATCCCTCATGTCGAGGCTCCTCTGAACGTCTTTAGGAACCAGATAGTAATCAGGCAAGGCAAGGAACTACACAGTAGCATACAGCCACATCCTGGTTTTAATAGACACCATGCGAACATTGAACAAATAACCTCGGAAACACTTTCGGAAACACTCAAAAGGTGTTTAAATCCAAACTGCATTAATGGTATCAAGATACCTGAATGCTTTATTCAACTATTAAACGAAGTCTATTTGGCTCACTTTATTTCTTATAAGATGAGGATTACTCAGCGATTAGTACAGGATATAAGCGACCCTGAGAGGATCTGTAGCATAATTGAGAATGAACATAAACCAGCTCACCGCAATCCGAGGGAGAATGGGCAACAGATCTTAGAACAATTTTACTTTCCTCGCATGGGAAGTCTGATTAAACAGTACACAAGGAACTGCGAAGTTTGTAAGCTGAATAAATATGACAGACACCCAAGTAAAACTAAACTTCAGCCACCTAGTTATCCATTCGAAATTCTACATATTGACATCTTTGAAATTCAGGGGTTGAAGTTTATCAGTTGCATCGACAAGTTTTCTAATTTTGCTAAGCTTTTCCACATAAAGAATCGATCAGCTATTCATCTCAGAAATAGACTTTCAAAGGTTTTGCATTATTTCACTGTGCCTCGAATAATCGTGTCGGACAATGAAAGGGGATTTTTAAGCCCAATTATTTTAAATTTTATAAGATCACTTAACATTGAAATATATTTTACACCCGTACAGAGGAGTGAGGTAAATGGACAGGTGGAAAGATTTCATTCCACTCTTATTGAGATATATAGGTGTTTGTCGAGGGATATAAAGAATCTTGGTCCAAAAGAATTAATTAATCTCGCGGTAGATCGTTATAATAACACGATACACTCGGTAATTAAGAAGAAACCGTCAGATATTTTTTTCAACAGATCTCAACGGTTTAATTATCAGCAGTTGATAAATTTTCGCGATCAAGTCAATCAAGACTTTGAAGAATTGGCACCAGGCTATACACGGCAATAGTACGGCCCATTCTTACATATGGATCTCTGGTATGGTGGACCGCGACGGGCAAGAAGTACATCGTGGTTCAGCTGGGCAGAGTACAAAGATCAGCCTGCATTGGAGTAACAGGCGCTCTACGCACTAGTCCTTCAGAGCCTCTGAACACTATGCTGCACCTTGTTCCAATTGAAATACACCTTATGGCCACATCCGCAAATAGCGCGGTCAGGCTCTCTGCATCGGGATGTTGGAAGGCGAGGACGTACGGTCATGCAGGGATCTTACATAGGCAACCAACATCTCTGAAACGACCAACGGACTATATGATACCCCGCATGGACTTTGATAGGAAATTCAGGGTCATATTTCCGTCAAGACGGGAATGGAGTGGGGGAATCCTGGCCGATGAATACCGCACGAGGGTTTACACAGATGGGTCAAAGATGACTTGTGGTGTCGGCTCCGGGGTCTTCTCGGAGGAACTACATGTGAACCTCTCTTTTCGTCTGCAAGATTGGGCCAGCGTATTTCAGGCTGAAATACTGGCGATCAGAGAGGCATGCAGAACACTATACGGCAGGAACATCAGCGGCAAAATTGGCATCTTCGTCGATAGCCAGGCGGCTCTGATGTCACTGAGCTCGCATAAGACAACATCCATCCTCGTCAACCAGTGCAAGGAAGAACTGTCCAGATTGGGCAGCCTATCTGACATTACCTTAATTTGGATCCCTGCGCATAGGGACCATTACGGCAATGAACAGGCGGATGGGCTGGCCAAAACTGGAGCAGCTCTTGATATTTCACAGGTGGTGTCAGTCGCAACACCCCTGGGAACTATCAGGAGCGAAATCTTCAGGCACTATCTGGATATGGCTGACAATAAATGGAGGAAACTAGATGGCTGCAGGGCTACCAGGGAAACGTGGCCCACATATGACATAGGTCGCTCTGAGCGACTTCTCAACTTCAGTCGGAAGGACGTGTCGAGACTCACATACGTGCTTACTGGTCACTGGACGATTGGCAGGCACGCTATGAGACTCGGCCTCCCTTTCAATGAATGCTGCCGCAGCTGCAGGGAACCTGGAACTGAGGAGACAGTATTTCATCTTCTATGTGATTGCCCGGCGTTTAACTCAACGCGACATAGACTATTTGGGGATTACCTTCTACGGGGACTCTCGGAGATATCGCGGGTGGGACTCAACAGCCTGCTGAAATATCTCAACGCAACGGGCTGGCTCTAGCCACCTCGGCATTGCCCCCCTGGTTCAAGTCTGATCGGGGGGTTCCAATTTCTTGACGAGTTGTGTGGTGTCAAAACGGGGCCACTGTCGGCTCTACTTGCTGCACGCCTGGACCTTTGCGTGCTACCACGATAACCAACCAATGAAGAAATTCGCGGCCTTATCGAATATAATCAGAAGACGGTGAACGATCGAATAAATAGTAATAGGTCCGATCCGGTCGAACTTAGTGAGAATCAGGATGTTTTTTTAGAGATAGGCAAATTAAGCCGAAGCACAAACCTCCATACAATCGGCACAAAATATCTGCTAATAATAGAGTTACTATTCGCACTTCAACAGGGAGAAAATACCACAAGGCACAGATCAAAAATGTTAAAACTTAAAAATATTAACCCTTGCAGTTACCCCGGAAATCTTAGAACATTAAGCACAAACCTAACCAGGTCTTAAGCTAAAGTAATAAATATATTGATTTCCTCATTTGAAAATTGTAATTTTTCTAAGAGAAAAGAGGGAAAATTTGAATTTGGAAACTATTGTTAACAAAATTCTGTATAATAAAATTTGTTTCACTCTGGCTAGCTTGGGTGAGGCAAAATACTTTACGACCCTTGATTTGACGTCGGGATTCCATCAAATTCCAATGAATTTCCGAATATTCCGTTATTCCGAAGACCGCTTTCTCTACCTTAAATGGAAAGTTTGAATTTCTACGCCTGCCATTCGGCCTGAAGAATGCCCCGTCTATTTTCCAAAGAATGATCGATGATATACTCAAAGAATACATTGGGAAAATCTGTTACGTCTATATTGACGACATAATTGTCTTTGGGAAAAATTTTGACGATCACTTGGGAAACTTGGAAACTATATTTGAGAAATTGTTAGCTTCAGGGCTCAGGGTTAATCTGGAGAAAACTCAGTTTCTAAAAACGGAGGTATCTTTCTTAGGGTATATAGTCTCTGGTGATGAAATACGAGCTGACCCAGGTAAGATGGAAGCCATCCAGAAGTTAGCTCCTCCTTCAACACTTAAGGACCTGAAAAGTTTTCTAGGTATGACATCATATTATAGGAAATTTATAAAAGATTACGCGAAGGTCGCCAAGCCATTGACGAATCTCACAAGAGGGGAGAACGCACAAATTAAAGCGAACATGTCCAGAAAAGTTTCTATCACTCTTACTGAAGAGGCATTGCAAGCTTTTAATGAATTAAAAACTTTGTTAATGTCATCTGAAGTTCTAGCATTCCCTGACTTTGATCAGCCATTTATACTGACTACCAATGCTTCTAATTATGCAATAGGGGCAGTCTGGTTTCAGGACCATATGAATGTCGATAGACCAATAGCATATATCTCCCGTTCTTTGAGTAAAACTCAAGAAAATTATGCAACTAATGAGAAGGAGATGTTAGCCATCGTCTGGGCTCTAGACAACTTGCGCTCTTATCTTTACGGTGCGAAGAAAATTAAAATATTCACCGATCACCAACCGCTTACTTACGCGCTTGGTAATCAGAACCATAACGCTAAATTAAAAAGATGGAAGGCCAGAATAGAGGAATACAACTATGAACTCATATATAAACCTGGCAAGTCCAATGTAGTGGCTGACGCGCTTTTGAGACTGGGTTCCAATTTGAACCATATTGATACTCCTAGCGATGCTAGCACGGTAACAGCGTCTGAAATTGGCTCTGAAACCATAACGGCGGTCGAGGGCTTAGAAGAAAGATAATTTCAGTCTGACGCTACGGTACACAGTGCTGATCAGGATGGTAGTGACTTGATCCCTCATGTCGAGGCTCCTCTGAACGTCTTTAGGAACCAGATAGTAATCAGGCAAGGCAAGGAACTACACAGTAGCATACAGCCACATCCTGGTTTTAATAGACACCATGCGAACATTGAACAAATAACCTCGGAAACACTTTCGGAAACACTCAAAAGGTGTTTAAATCCAAACTGCAATAATGGTATCAAGATACCTGAATGCTTTATTCAACTATTAAACGAAGTCTATTTGGCTCACTTTATTTCTTATAAGATGAGGATTACTCAGCGATTAGTACAGGATATAAGCGACCCTGAGAGGATCTGTAGCATAATTGAGAATGAACATAAACCAGCTCACCGCAATCCGAGGGAGAATGGGCAACAGATCTTAGAACAATTTTACTTTCCTCGCATGGGAAGTCTGATTAAACAGTACACAAGGAACTGCGAAGTTTGTAAGCTGAATAAATATGACAGACACCCAAGTAAAACTAAACTTCAGCCACCTAGTTATCCATTCGAAATTCTACATATTGACATCTTTGAAATTCAGGGGTTGAAGTTTATCAGTTGCATCGACAAGTTTTCTAATTTTGCTAAGCTTTTCCACATAAAGAATCGATCAGCTATTCATCTCAGAAATAGACTTTCAAAGGTTTTGCATTATTTCACTGTGCCTCGAATAATCGTGTCGGACAATGAAAGGGGATTTTTAAGCCCAATTATTTTAAATTTTATAAGATCACTTAACATTGAAATATATTTTACACCCGTACAGAGGAGTGAGGTAAATGGACAGGTGGAAAGATTTCATTCCACTCTTATTGAGATATATAGGTGTTTGTCGAGGGATATAAAGAATCTTGGTCCAAAAGAATTAATTAATCTCGCGGTAGATCGTTATAATAACACGATACACTCGGTAATTAAGAAGAAACCGTCAGATATTTTTTTCAACAGATCTCAACGGTTTAATTATCAGCAGTTGATAAATTTTCGCGATCAAGTCAATGAAGACTTTGAAGAATTGGCACCAGGCTATACACGGCAATAGTACGGCCCATTCTTACATATGGATCTCTGGTATGGTGGACCGCGACGGGCAAGAAGTACATCGTGGTTCAGCTGGGCAGAGTACAAAGATCAGCCTGCATTGGAGTAACAGGCGCTCTACGCACTAGTCCTTCAGAGGCTCTGAACACTATGCTGCACCTTGTTCCAATTGAAATACACCTTATGGCCACATCCGCAAATAGCGCGGTCAGGCTCTCTGCATCGGGATGTTGGAAGGCGAGGACGTACGGTCATGCAGGGATCTTACATAGGCAACCAACATCTCTGAAACGACCAACGGACTATATGATACCCCGCATGGACTTTGATAGGAAATTCAGGGTCATATTTCCGTCAAGACGGGAATGGAGTGGGGGAATCCTGGCCGATGAATACCGCACGAGGGTTTACACAGATGGGTCAAAGATGACTTGTGGTGTCGGCTCCGGGGTCTTCTCGGAGGAACTACATGTGAACCTCTCTTTTCGTCTGCAAGATTGGGCCAGCGTATTTCAGGCTGAAATACTGGCGATCAGAGAGGCATGCAGAACACTATACGGCAGGAACATCAGCGGCAAAATTGGCATCTTCGTCGATAGCCAGGCGGCTCTGATGTCACTGAGCTCGCATAAGACAACATCCATCCTCGTCAACCAGTGCAAGGAAGAACTGTCCAGATTGGGCAGCCTATCTGACATTACCTTAATTTGGATCCCTGCGCATAGGGACCATTACGGCAATGAACAGGCGGATGGGCTGGCCAAAACTGGAGCAGCTCTTGATATTTCACAGGTGGTGTCAGTCGCAACACCCCTGGGAACTATCAGGAGCGAAATCTTCAGGCACTATCTGGATATGGCTGACAATAAATGGAGGAAACTAGATGGCTGCAGGGCTACCAGGGAAACGTGGCCCACATATGACATAGGTCGCTCTGAGCGACTTCTCAACTTCAGTCGGAAGGACGTGTCGAGACTCACATACGTGCTTACTGGTCACTGGACGATTGGCAGGCACGCTATGAGACTCGGCCTCCCTTTCAATGAATGCTGCCGCAGCTGCAGGGAACCTGGAACTGAGGAGACAGTATTTCATCTTCTATGTGATTGCCCGGCGTTTAACTCAACGCGACATAGACTATTTGGGGATTACCTTCTACGGGGACTCTCGGAGATATCGCGGGTGGGACTCAACAGCCTGCTGAAATATCTCAACGCAACGGGCTGGCTCTAGCCACCTCGGCATTGCCCCCCTGGTTCAAGTCTGATCGGGGGGTTCCAATTTCTTGACGAGTTGTGTGGTGTCAAAACGGGGCCACTGTCGGCTCTACTTGCTGCACGCCTGGACCTTTGCGTGCTACCACGATAACCAACCAATGAAGAAATTCGCGGCCTTATCGAATATAATCAGAAGACGGTGAACGATCGAATAAATAGTAATAGGTCCGATCCGGTCGAACTTAGTGAGAATCAGGATGTTTTTTTAGAGATAGGCAAATTAAGCCGAAGCACAAACCTCCATACAAACGGCACAAAATATCTGCTAATAATAGAGTTACTATTCGCACTTCAACAGGGAGAAAATACCACAAGGCACAGATCAAAAATGTTAAAACTTAAAAATATTAACCCTTGCAGTTACCCCGGAAATCTTAGAACATTAAGCACAAACCTAACCAGGTCTTAAGCTAAAGTAATAAATATATTGATTTCCTCATTTGAAAATTGTAATTTTTCTAAGAGAAAAGAGGGAAAATTTGAATTTGGAAACTATTGTTAACAAAATTCTGTATAATAAAATTTGTTTCCCAATTTCAAAACTTATAGTAAAACATTTA